>JARCFY010000009.1:94178607-104143607 GCA_029233225.1 Lepidodactylus listeri | reverse complement strand
CCCAGGACACATGCACCACCCATCCCTTTCCCTTCCCTTCCCCTCCCCACAACAAGACACTCTGTGAGGTAGGTGGGGCTGAGAGAAGTCTTTTGAGAACTGCTCATGAGAGAACAGCTCTGAGAGAACTTGTGACTGGCCCAAGGTCTACCAGCAGCTGCATGTGGAGGAGTGGGGAATCAAACCCTGTTTTCCCAGATTAGAGTCCAACTCCTGACCACTACATCAAACTGATGGGGTGGAAGCTGCTGAAGGGTTGGTGAAATTTCTCCAGTACTTATGTGCCATGTGCCCAGATAAAAAATGGTATACTTAGAAAATTTAGATGCCACCTTGAGCAAGTCTCTGGAAAAACAGCACACAGTCATAAAAGGAGCAATGATAAAATTATCAATATTAAAACAAAACATTAAAAACAATAAAGACCCTAGCAGGGCTTTCCCCGGGGCGCTGCGCCTCTGGACTGCTCGGGGAGGGGGCGCCCCCTGGTCATGTGCCCGCCCCCTGGGCTCTTCACTCCCAGAGCTGCGCTCCTGTGTGCTCCCGCTCCAATGGACCCCTGGTTGTTTGTTTTTGTTGGTCACAGAAACAACGAACGACTACCCTTCATTAAGCAGTTTGTAACAGGTAGGCTGCCTTTGTTGCCCCCAGTAGCAGAAAATGCTTCCATCACACAAAATCTGAAAGATAGCACATTCTGACACTGGAACTCCAGTGACTTCAGACACCAAAGGAAAGGTTAGTTTGCTCTGTTGGCCATATCACACCAACACGTAAAGTGGTCTACTGCTAGGCTGAAGGCTAGCAATCTTTGGTTTGCCTAAAAAGGTATTTTTCTGCTTGATTTCCAAATGTTCATAGAAAGCAAAGTACATCTTATATCTAAGAGTAGTGCAATATTCGAAGTCTTGCATATCCTCTCTTCTGCATATTCTCCAGAATGTTTACATAGAGGAGGGTCAAAAATTACATCAATTCGTATTCCACAGATATAACGGTTGGTTGCAAACGGCTACTTGCCTGTTTGTGGCAAATAAGAGTAGCTTCTAGATTCCCAGGAAGGAAGCTTTTAGAACGTTGGTCTCTCTCTTAAACTATTAACATCCCACATAGAGGAATTTAAGCAAACAGACTAGTAAAATGTCCTGTGGATTAGTTTGCAAGTTTGGGTTTTATTCTTAGCCCTTGTAATTTTGGCCAGCGCAAGCCCCCATGGGAGTCGAAGGAGGATCGCCTGGCTCCCTTCCACAATCCGCTTGCAGGATATATAGAAAGAAAAGCAGCTGGCTCCACATGTCAGAGGCGTGAAAGTGTCTGTTACAGAGTGGGACACACAGAGCACATAAATAGGGAGAGAAATACACTTGAGAAGTTTCTGCTTTCTCTTGGACAGGGCTGGTCTGCATCTATTTTTTGCTCCTCTCCAAACAGGCCCCACACATTCAGGCCCCACAAGAGGGGGGCTCTTCCCACTAGATGAGCTCAAGTTCCACATGATATATGCTTCACAAGTCTTGGCAACGCCAGGAAGTACAGCAAAGTGGGTTATAGTAATATAAATGCACAGAGATTTTAATTAAGCTGCATTAGTGCCTGTTTAACTTGCTGGCCACTTTCCCTCCTTCCCTTTTGCAGAATTATTTGGTTTTGGGACTGGTACTCCGGAGACAAAGTCAGCTGTTTTATATTCCGGCCACCGTCCTCTCATGAAAAGCTTGCTGTTTTTGTCTGTCTCACGGACAGACACACTTTCAAAACATTTAGAACAACAAATGTATTGCTGTTGAGCAGAGCACACTATGAGACAGGCCTGGCTATATTCTGAATTCTTCCTAAACAACGTGATTCACAGTAACATTCCTACAGCAAAACTTTTAAACGTTTTTATCACAACATCAAGGAGAAGATGTTATTTAAAAAACACCTAATAAAATGGCCACCAACAAACCGGCCATTAATTCCACTATGGATCTGTAAATGTTGGGACGCAAAGCGAATGTCCAAGTTACCCAGGCCTCTGGCATAAAACCCAAGGGCTCCAGCAGGCTCCTATGATAGTAGCTAGATAGGACAAATATTAATATACCGTGTTTCCCCGAAAATAAGACACTGTATTATTATTTTTTTTCTCAAGAAGACACACTAGGGCACCTTGAGTCGGGTGCAAAACTGACTAGGCGGGATATAAGCTAAACAAATAAATAAATAAATTATTTTCAGGGGATGTCTTATTTTTATTAAGTATAATACAACAATCTACATTTGTTCAAATACAGTTAAGTCATCTTCTTCTGGAACATCGTCATGACTCTCCAGACCCAGAATTCCATCCTGAATTTCTTGCGACTCCATTTCCTTTAGAGCCATGGGCCCCAATCTTTCATGTCGAGCAATAGAGCGCTCATTAAACGAGTAGCTCTTATCCATGTCATCTGCTCGGAGTGCATTAGTAACAACACTGTCAATGACCTGCAACCGTGGTTACCACCCGTGCGCCCGCGCATGCGCAAACGGCTAGGAGAAAGGAGTGATGTGGTTGCCACCTGCGCACCCACGCAAATGCGAACGGCTCGGAGAAAGGAGCTGTGGCAGATAAAAGGTATTCCAGTCTTCCTTACCGCTCCGCGCCAAAATGCATGGCGTGGCTATGCAGATACGCTGCATAGCTACGCCCATCACTAGGTCTTATTATCGGGGTAGGGCTTATATTAACAAATGCATAGAAATCCTGCTAGGGCTTATTTTTTTGGGTAGGTCTTATTTTCGGGAAAACAGGGTAGGAGTTACAGAGTCTGTATTTCTTTTAGCTCTAGGTCACCAGGAAAAGTAACACAAGCCCCCCCCCCCCAAAAAAGTGTGTTAAAACTAAAATCACATTTACTAACATTTAACAAGACTTTCACAAAACTGTTTCCCTAGAGAGGACAAAAATAAAATATCACGACAAAAATGCATCAAGAACAATCTATGTATTCATAAGGAAATCCGTATTTGTGTATATACACGCACACACAAAAGAGGGGAAACGATTGTGTCTGATTACAGTGTTCGTTTTATTGTTTTATTTCACGTTTTTTGTTAAATTAAGTTCCGCTGATTTTTTAATCTTTGCACACCAAGGGGAAAAAAATGTAAGCTTTCTCCACATTTACTGTGACAATAGCTAGATAGAAAAATCATCGTAAAACTGTTGCAAAGATACGTGAGGATTCGGCAGGGGAAACTATACAAGCCGAAGTAAAACAATGATCTTTCGTCAGTACAACAGAAAAACCACCGCTCAGGCCTTCATTTAAGAGTCTTTTTGCTTTCAATCCAAGAAATTTTAATTAAATACATTTCAGTAACTTGTGAATGTTTCTGCTCACATCATATATTACACACCGACAAGCTCAGCACATGTTAATTCCAAGCTCAGAGACAATGTATACTGGAACGTTTGCAGGAAAAGGACACTTTTCATAAAATTCTGTTTACACAGTTGGGAATAATCTATTGCTGAAGGCAGTAGTTTTTTTTTAAAGTAGATACCAGATGTTTTCATTACCTCCCCACAAAGTGAGAGAGGTCAAAATCTCTTAAAAATGAAGACAGGCAGATTCATCTTGGAAAGCATCTATGAAAAACCCTGTGAACCATATGCGCTCAGTAACTGCAAGGAAGGCATAAAAAGCGATTCCCTTCGTTTCTGTGTGCGTATAAAATATCACAGTTCATTCTCACTGCTACACATCCCAGTTCCAGAGACTGCTCTGGGGAAGGCCCCAAAACCCATGCGACTCTTGGCTTCACTCTGGCCTTATTTTTAGTGCTCAGTAAAAAGAGAGAGAGAGAGAGAGAGAGAGAGAGAAGCTGACTGAACTCCATGCCTGGGCAGGTTGATCACCCAACACCCTCCCATTTAGATTTAGGCAGGGAGGTGTTCTAATAACAATTGCATAATTGTAGTGTGCAGGTGAAGTGCAGGAAGGCATGCACATGATAGATAAATGAGCTATTTCAAATATTTTGAGGCTGTCATGGTATTGGTCAAGGGCTTCTGAATACCTAGGCACAGTATAATCCAGAAAAAAATACTGAAGAGCTGCAAACGGTCCGTGTACTTTGCCCGTTCTATAGCTGTTGCCAGACAGATGTTGCGCTCCATCTTGGCTTCCTTACAGCAGCAGTGGTTTCAGGGACATTCACATGATGTCTTCTTTGGTTTGTCTCGCTTCTGTGTTTTTCCTTATGTTGCTGACATCTTCCCCAAACCTGGTTTGGTAAGATCTTTTTGGAAAGGCTGCAGTGCTTTTGGATTCTGCGTGGATGGAAACGGTGCACATTTTTTGCACGCTCTGCCCACATCAGAGTAGTTTTCCTCATCTTGGGCCCTGCGATTACCATTCCCCCCCCCCCCCCCAACCACAGGGCTTTTTAAAAAGGCTTTTAAAAAAATAGTAATAGCTAGATCGTTATAACACAGTAACACTATAACAATCACACACACAAACACAGACCTTTATTGGCATATATCAGATTACAGGTAGAAACAATAAACAGATAAGGAGGCAGGCTATAACAATCTATAGGAACAACATACTAGTTCCCAGCTTCCATTTTTTTTAAAAAAATACTTTCTAGCTCTTCTCACTGCCAAGTTATAAGAGAAAAGGTGCAAGTATACAAGTTCACTTTTGCCAAACTTTATCCTTCCAACAAATCTGCAAAGCAATTTAGGTTGAGCGCCTTGTGGGGTATAAGTATGATACAAGAACCCGCTTGCCGGGAGGGCAGGGTATAAGTATGATAAAATAAATAAATATTACTACACATGACCTTCTCCTCTAGGGTTGTCATTTGCCCAGTGGGGGTGGGGGATCCCCCAATTTTGTGGGCTCCTGCCCACTGGCCAGCTGGCTGATGGGAGGGAATCTCCCCCCCCCCCATACGGCGATGTCACACAGGACATGCCTGCGTCACCTGGAAGTGACATCAGCAACACTGGGGCGACGCTCTGGCTTCGGGGCAAAATGCTATGGGTTGATGCCGATTTTACCCTGGCATCGCCAACATGCTGACGTCACTTCTGGGTGATGCAGGCACATCACGTGCAACGTCACTGTTTCAAGGGTCACTCCCAGAATGTCTCCCCCATCCCCCCACCAGCAGGCAAAAGGGACCTGGCGACTCTGTTCTCCTCATGTCCTCTCTGGCCCCCATGCTGTGAATTCCATGAACAGAACTAAAATTCCCAGGTACACAGGGGCAGATTCCGACTGGGACTGAGATGCATGGGGAGAAAGCACTTAAACCCTTCTCTTAACATAACTGTCCAGGCCTAGGACAGACCCAAGGAGATGCTAGCTACCCTAGCTGGGGAAATTAAACATGTATGGGTGGTCTCAGTCTGGGGAAATGGAGGGGGAGGCCTGGGAGTGCCACTGTCCCAATCCAAATCAGCCTCGGCATGCCTGGGAATTGAATTTCAATCAATGGACTCGCAGCATGTGCGACAGAGCACGGAGTCAACCCGTGAGTGACAGCAAGTGGCCCAAGGCCAGAACTGAAATACAGTCTCAAGCCGAACGCCCTGCCCATTACTACAGTAATGCTGCCTTCCAACCAACAGTAGGCCAGGCTTGAAAACTGCCACTCGCGTGGTCACTTGTGGGTCGTAAGAACAAATTTAGAGGCCAGTGGCACCTTTTTTGATTTAGGTGAGGGATAGGGGTTAGCTTTTTGTTAGGACGACAGGAAGGTTTTTTGTTTTGCACAGTATCCCGAGTCCCGACCCTTCCTTGGAGGTCTCCCATCCAAGTACTAACCAGGGCCGACCCTACTTCGCTTCCAAGATCAGAAGAGGTCAGGCTGGCCTGGGCCATCCCAGTCAGGGCCAGTGGCACCTTTAAGACCAACGAAGTTTTATTCAAGGGACAAGCTTTCGTGTGCAAGGCACACTTGTTCCAATTACAGATGGAATTACACACAAAAGCAAATAAACCTTTGCTGGTCTTCAAGGTGCCACTGGACTCTAAATTTGTTCTACTGTTTCAGACCAACACGGCTGACCACCTGGATCTACGGTTCATAAGAACAGGCCCCGGGGTACCAGGAGAGGCACTTGAACAGAAGGAGCGGATCCTCCCTTCCAGAGCCCAAGTGACTTAACACAGCCTTGTGTGGGAGGAATCCAAGTACACATTTTTGCGGGTTAGTAACATGTCTGGATTTATTTGCAACACTGCAATGACTGCTTCAGTAGAAACGCAGGAAGGCATGAGGCGAGCTGAGGATTAAAACGGAAGAAACCAAAGGAGGAGAGAGCTGTAATGAGGGACGACTTCAAACCACACTCGCCTCAACTGGCTAAATGCCTCGTGGTTCTCAACAAGCGCAGGTGGATGCCCAGTATTTTTGGGTCTCCAGCGTAATATATTTTTATTGGTTCATCTTATTGGGAAGGAGGGGCTTCCTGTATCCTCCAAGAACAGATGTCTTTCATAAGTTCACTTTTACGGGATCTCTTCTAGCAGGTTAGAAGACACTCAACACTTGTCTCACCAGTCTTTGGACAGCTCTCTTGCTCTCTTTCCCAAAAACTGTTGGAAGTGGGGGATTTTTTACACTGTCTCTTATCCTCAGATGACAGAAGAAGACTACAAGAGAGGCCACTTCCGCACTGTCACTTTTGTCACTCGTTTGTCCCTGTTGCTTTGAGTCCCCCCCCTCCCCTTTTCCACATGTGTTTTGCTCCCTCTGGGACTACAAGAGAGAGCAAAACACACAGCAATAGGGACAAACGAGTGACAAAAATGACCGTGCGGAAGTAGCTAGAGTCAGAGAGCTAGATAGACAGGACACTGACCACCCTTGCTTTTACTACTCTCTGATACTAGAAGAAGAAGAAGAAGAAGAGATTGGATTTATACCCCACCCTTCACTCCCCAAGGGAGTCTCAGAGCGGCTTACAAACTCCTTTCCCTCCCCCTCCCCACAACAGACACCCTGTGAGGTAGGTGGGGCTGAGAGAGCTCTTTCCCAAGCTGTCCTTGAGGGAACAGCTGGTACAGAGCTATGGCTTGCCCAAGGTCATCCAGCCAGGTGCAAGTGGAGGAGTGGGGAATCAAACCTGGTTCTCCCGGATTAGAGTCCGCGCACTTAACCACTACACCAAACTGGCTCTCCAGATTGCTACTCTCAGGGAAAGTTTCCCACCATCTGTCTTCTCCTTTGCTCTCCACCGATTTTCTCCATCTTGGCAACAAGAGAACAGGACGTCTTTCCTGCATCTCCACCCATCTAGCTAGTTAGACCAGATTAGAGACCTCTAGCCTATCTAGAACGGCGTTCCTTAAATAAAAGGATTCAAGTTAGATTTGCAAATATAAAGGGGCTCTGTGTAGCTTTGTTTCTTGCTCACACACATGCTGTACCAGATGGTCCCACTGTGCTTATGAGCCTTTGTGCACTCTGCTACCAATATATTCTAGGGCTGTCAAGTCAGACTGGGGGGCGGGGGATCCCCCGCTATAGGGGTTCCCGATCCGCTGGCTGGCATTCGGACAGCGGGGGGAACCCCGCCCCAGAAGTCGTCCAGTGAGGACGACTTCCCCCGTGTAATGACGTCACCCGGAGGTGACGTCATCACGTTGGGGGCGTTGCCCGGGTAACGCTCTGGCAATCGCCCCTTTTTGGGGCGATTGCCAGAGCGTTGCCCTGGCAACACCCCCAACGTGATGACATCACCTCCGGGTGATGTCATTACGTCGCTGTGGCGCACACGCAAAGCGCACATGCCAGAAGAGCTCCCGGGGGGAGAACAACTCCCCCCCGCCGGTAAGTCACCGGTACTTGGCAGCCCTAACATATTCCAACAAGAACGACTATATGCAGTCTTGCTCATGTCACTACAACTACTCTATAAACACACAAGTGAAGCTTTATACTTGCTGGGTTGGGTCCTATGGCTTCCTTACACTAAACTGGAGCCTAAGAGTCTCTTCCACTAAGCATCCCTTGCATTTAGAAAGACTTCCCTCCAACTAAGAATGACTTTTTTTCTGTTGAAAAAAGCCTCCTTCTGGTGAAGAAAAGTCTCTCTCTGTAGAAGGAAATTTTTCCTCTTTTGGAGGAAAGTTTGGTGGAATGGAGTCATAGGATCCAAAGCAGTGGGTTGGATGAAGCCAGCATTCCTGCTAATGGGGGGGGGGGGAGAAAGGGATCTTCTCCCCTCCCCTCAGCCCTGTCTTTGACCAAAAAAAGGTGTTGAATGGACAAAAGCCAGGTGGAAAGGGGACAATGGCAAGGAGGAATGGATGGCTGGGACTCAGCAAAAATGCTGACTGGATCCAACCCACTGTGTTGAACAATTTTCATTTTGATTTTGTATTTGATTCTTCCCCATCCATACAAGAAAGCTCAACAGGACCAACTCCAAAGTCAAGCACACAGCTAGTTTTACTACAGAAGCCCAGGTGGTCCTTTTTCAAATCCATTTGTCTGTGTAAACAGAAGCTATTTTTGGATCATCCCATTTTATGAGCTATTAGCAACTGATAGGCATTCTTCACCATCGATTAAATCACTATCAAGTCTGGCAGATAACGTCCACTGGAGTCACTCACAGGCTGTGGTCACACGGGCGTTTAAATCGTGTGACCAGGACCAGGGTTTTTTTATTCGGGTTGGGATGGTTACACAACTCTGGCGGCAGAGGAGGAGGAGGCAAGCGGCGGCAGCGGAGGTGGCAAGCAGAGAAGGAGGAGGAGGCGAGCAGTGGCGGCGGAGGCAGCAGAGGAAGCGAGTGGCGGCAGGTGGAGGTGGAGGCGGCGGCCAGGGGCACCCTTCCCCGAGCCCCACTGGATGCCTGGTAAGTCCCCCCCCCCTTTTTGCACTTGGGCGCTTGAGTGCCCAAGCGCCCAAGTGCAAAAAGGGGGGGGAACCAGAGGGACAATCTGGACAGCCCTCTCTCACAATCATTGTGAGAGAGGGCTGTCCAGATCGGCTCAATTGCGGGTTACTCGTGTGACCACCGGAAAAATACTTGATTTTCCCGGGGTCAGAAAAAAAATGCGGGAGGAACCCACAACTGAGCCCGCTTTGGCGCAGGAGTTGTCCCGGCCATTGTGAACGTTCCCTTAAAATTCGGGAGGAAACAGCAGTTCCTCCCATTTTAAAGGGCCGTGTAACCGTGGCCTCAATGACTAACTTCAGGCGAATTTGGCAAGACATCCATGTACTTACATTACTAGTCTTGCCATATTTCGACACACAACAGACATTCACAGCACTTTTATTTGGCATCTTTAAAAATATTTTTTTTCATGGTAGAAAGTTCTGTGCATCATGGCTTTACTGGTTAGATCCTTACATGGTTCTTTTTAAGAATTAATTTTCTTTTGTTCAGTTCAACCATACATACATCTCTCCATATAATAATCCTGATTTGGCAATGGCACTCTCCAGAACATTCCACATGCTCCAAAATCAGGTGGCTCCCTGATGTGTCACTCAGAAGCTGTCCCTATCCACTGGCTTTGAGTACTCGCATGCCGTTGGCTGGAGGCTGGGTCTGCTCCTCTTCCCCGCCCACTCCTTCAGCCTCTTTGCCCTGTCAGAATTTCTGGCAGACAGCTTTCTTTCTTGATAAAGACTCTTCTCCTGCTTGCCTCCTGTGTGGGACCAACTGTTCCCTCAGTGGCTGTTGGTAGGTGTAACGAAGTAACAGTTACCTGTGTTTGTAAGATGGCTGCTGTCTGTGGTTGTTTGTTTAAAATGTTCTCCCATAAGATTCAACTGAGCTGTAGTTCCAGAGAGGGGCCTGCAGGGGTATCACTCACTGGGTTGAATGGGGCTTCCTCATCTGCTGGCCCACAGTTCCCAGCTGCCCCAAGGCCAAAAAGTATGGGAAAAGAGGGCTTCAGAGCACAGTAGTGGCTGCAGGTGTGTGGGGGGTGGAAAGCTTAAGAGTGAAAGGGAAATAAAGGTAAGTTGATGCCTGGCTGGGAAAAAGATAGGGTTGCCAAGTCCAGGTGAGGAATTCCTGGAGATTTGAGGGATGGAGCTTGGAGCAGGTGAGGTTTGAGGAGGGGTGGGGCCTCAGACAGGTACAATGCCATAGACTCTGCCCTCCAAACCAGCTATTCCCTCTTGGGGAACCACTGTTGCCAATCTCCAGGTAAGGGCTGGAGATCACTCAGAATTACAAGTGCTCTCCAGATGGAATTGATCAGTTCCCCTTGAGAAAATGGTGGACTCTGTGTCCTTATACCCTACTGAGATTTCCCCCCCCCCATGACAGTCAATGTGATGGGACAGTCAGGGCTTCAGGGCACAGTAGAGGCTGCAGGTGGGGGGGAGAGATGGAAAACTGAAGAATGAGGGGGAAATAAAGGTAGGTTGATGCTTGGCTGGGAAGGAGATAGAGTTGCCAATTCCAGGTCGGGAATTCCTGGGGATTTGAGGGATGGAGCCTGGAAAGGGTGAGGTTTGAGGAGGGGTGGGGCCTTAGACAGGTAGAATGCCATGGACTCTGCCCTCCAAACCAGCTATTCCCTCTTGGGGAACCACTGCTGCCAATCTCCAGGTGTGGGCTGGAGATCACTTAGAATTATAACTGCTCTTCAGGTAGCAGAGATCAATTCCTCTGGAGAAAATGGTGGACTCTGCGTCATTATACCCTGCTGAGTTTGTCACAGCAAATTGACGCTGAGTGCCCAAGGCTGGGGCACTCTCCCAGAGCCTCTTTCTAGAGCCCATTGTATTTATTTCCACAACAGGCCTTATTCCTAGTTAAGTATAATTACAAACATTGCATATACAATTAATTGGTTACTAAGGCAATTTACAAGTTAAGTTTAATAAACAGTTTAAGAACTCTTGCGGCTCTCGCTAGTTTCAAAGTGCTCCTGTTTTATCAGAATATTTTCAGAGAGAGAGAGAACTTCATCACACAGTGGCCAAAAATACCAGCTGTCATCAGGAGGTCCACCAGTAGGGCCAGGACATTAGAAGCCCTGCCACTGTTGCCCCCCCCCCCCCCAAGCACCAAGAATACAGTGCATCACTTGTCCCAGACTGAGAGTTCCTATCTATACCTTGTGGCTAACAACCACCGATGGACCTCTGCTCCATGTTTATCTAATTCCCTCTTGAAGCCGTCCATGCTTGTAGCCGCCACCACCTCCTGTGGCAGTGAATTCCATGTGTTAATCACTCTTTGGGTGAAGAAATACTTCATTTTATCTGTTCTAACCCGACTGCTCAGCAATTTCATGGAGTGCCCACAAGTTCTTGTATTGTGAGAAAGGGAGAAAAGGACTTCTTTCTCTACCTGCTCTATCCCATGCAAAATCTTATAAACCTCGATCATGTCACCCCTCAGTCATCATTTCTCCAAGCTAAAGAGCCCCAAGCGCTTCAACCTTTCTTCATATGTTCCAACTCTTTTATCATTTATCATGGCTTTAACAGCAGCCTTTGTTGTTGTTGTTGTTGTTCAGTTGCACAGTCAAGTCTGACTCTTCACAACCCCATGGACCACATCACGCCAGGCCCTCCTGCCTTCCATCATCCTCCAGAGTTTGCTCAACTCCATGCCCATTGCATTGATAAAACTGTCTAACCATCTCATCCTTTGCCGTCCCCTTCTTCTTTGACCTTCAGTCTTTCAGTAGTTAGTTAAGAATTACCTTGGAGAGGAAATGGCCTACAAATGTTAATGTCGTTTGACAGTAACAATAATAGTAGTGTGTAAAATGTATTTATTTGTAAAGTTTGGTGGATGTTGCTTGTGATGGTATAGCTTAGTCTTTTTATTATGCTTTGTGCCTTGAGACATTAATTAGTGCATTTAAATTTGTTTTTAAATTTGTACATTGCCTAGCGCCCCACATCTGTGGGGATTAGGCAATCTAAAAATGTAAATAAATAAATAAAATAAAAATAAAATCATTCTCATTGCCCTTTTCTGCACTTTTCCCAATGCTATAATATCTTTTTTGAGGTGTGGCGACCAGAACTGTACACAGTACTCCAAATGAGGTCACACCATCGATTTATACAGGGGCATTATGACACTGGCTGATTTGTTTTCTATTCCCTTCCTAACAACCCCCAGCATAGCACTGGCCTTTTTCATTGTAGTCGCACACTGTCTTAACATTTTCACTGAGTTATCTAATACGACTCCAAGATCTCTCTCTTGGTCAGTCTCTTCCAGTTCGGACCCCATCAACGTGTATTTATCGTTAGGATTTTTTGCTCCAATGTACATCACTTTGCACTTGGCCACACTGAACCCCATTTGCCATATTGACACCAACTCGCCCATCCTCGACAGATCCCATCACAATCCTCCCTGGTTCTCACCACCCTGAACAACTTCATGTCATCTGCAAATTTAGCCACTTCACTCCTTTTCCAACGAGGTGATGGAAAGTGCTTTGATTTGAAGCAGCAACAAGTGAGTGCAGGAGACACATCGGTGGGCACCAACTGAGGAGCAGCGATTTAATGAAATGCACAATTGCAGAACAGCATATTCAACATCCCTTTAACGTACATAAAAGGTGGTTAGCACAGAACAGTATCAGGACAGTACAGGTCGTACTAGCAAAGAGAGACAATTAACCAGTTTCCATGAGGCTTTGCCAGAAGATCAGAACTGCTGGAGAAAATTTGCTGTAGTAAACATATTTTCCCTACTTTTCCACATTCTCACTTTCCTGGCTTGTGCGTTCTCACTGGGGGGGGGGGTCTGTTCCACATGTGTTTTGCTCCACGTAGTGGTCAGTTCAGTATTACATCACTTTATGTCCAGCATACCTCCCTGTAGATTTAGATTAGGTTTTTACACCGGACATACAGCAATGTAATATCAAATCAACCTCTAGAGGGAGCAAAACATGCACAGAACAGTAAAAAACAACCCCTAATGCTACAGGAACACACAAGCCAGGGAAATGAGAATGTTGGAAAGCCCAAAAGATAACAGAACCTAATTTTACCCCATTGATGAAGTACAGATCCAGTAGTACTACTGTTCAGTACCGAAAGAACTGTAGGTTTAGACTTTTGGTTACATGCCTGTCTGATAAACTGATGGTGCAGTGCTACTGTCTCAGGCTTATGGCTGAATTCCTCCAAACTGGAATACTCTTGAGCATATTTATACCAGTCAGTATTACTCTGCAGATGATATGTTGTTTCAATAAAAATCCTGATACATGCATACAGAACTGAAGGCTCATCAATTAATTCTTTTTACCGTAGATGCCATGTTGGAGAAACAGGAAAAAACTCCAAACGTAAGCCAACAGCTACAATTGGAAACACTCCAGCGTGTGTCACATGGATTTATTACATCTAATGTGTCACAGTCAAAATGTGTTACAACTGTGTGCAGGAACATCTGTTTTTAATAACCAGTGTGGAACAGTATTTTATGAAAAGCAACTTTTGTTTAAAAAAAATTAGTTGGCAAAAGATAGAGCCAATTCATATGACGAATGGGCACATGGTAGCCACAGGAAATCCACTTGAAAAGCTAGTGCATGCCAGCAATTCCACATATAATTCTTCTTGCATACATCCTATGGAAATCCACAGAATACTACAGCCAGATTCTTACATTATAGGAAGAGCATGGTTATTGCTATTATGGCCCTCAGGTAACAGAAAAACCTGGAAATCACACAGATGAAGAACTCAACACCATCACAGATGAAAGCAGAAACACTGTGCATGTTTGGGCAGGGCTGTGGGCGGAGTCTGGCTGCCCAGTGAAGTAGACAACGTTGCGGCCAACTCCATCCAGACTCAAAATGGCATCACAAGCTGAAAGCATTAATTAAAACAGCACGCATGCAGAGGGCTCCAGAGAAACAAGGCAAGGAGACATTTCAAATACTACATAGACTATCTATAGCCAATATATTACATTTGTGAAATAGAGACAGTTTGGTGTAGTGGTTAAGTGCGCAGACTATAATGTAGGAGAACCAGGTTTGAGTCCCTGCTCCTCCACTTGCAGCTGCTGGATGACCTTGGGCAAGCTATAGTTCTGTCAGAGCTGCTCTTGAAAAAGAGCAGTTTCTGTCAGAGCTCTCTCAGCCCCACCTACCTCACAGGGTGTCTGTTGTGGGGAGGGAAATGGAAAGGAGTTTGTAAACGCTCTGAGTCTCCTTTGGGTAGTGAAGGGCAGGGTATAAATCCAATCTCCTCCTCCTCCTCCTACGGTGGACACTGAGCAGCTCAAAAACAGAGAAAGACGAGCTAAACATCTACAGTACAAAATTCTTAAGCAGAAGCAACAATAATAAAGAAAGCACCTCTGAGCATATGCAGAATGTTTTCCCCTTCACCACTGAATAGAAGTCTGCCAACACACACAATTTAGAGGACAGAAGTGAAGGCTCGGTGGGAGAAATCAGAAAAAAAGGATTTTTTTCCAAGGCTTTTTGGTTGTTGTTGTTCCCCTACTCAGATTAAACCCCCTGCAGATTAAGTTCTGACTCATCCACCAGATCTGGAAGCAGAAAATGAAGTCTCCGTTCCTTCTTAACGTATATTCAGTTCTTGCTTCCTCCACACACCCCTCCAGCAGTGCATCACAAATACAGATTTCTTCTTCCTCTTCTCTCCCAGGTTACGGTATCATTCTAAGCAGGTCTACTCAGAACGCTACTTAATGGGGCTTACTCCCAGGAAAGTGTTTTTAGGACTGGACTGCTGGTTACTTAATTTGTTCATTCTCGCCTACATATAACTCAATGGTCATCTCTCCACAAGTTTAGAAAGGGTATTCAAGCTCAAAAATATGTACGTTGCCTTACTGACACAAAATGGCAACTGCGCATGTCTCCCCTTATGCATAGTTGAACCACCCAATTGTAATGGCTGAAAAGGCCTTCTGAATTCACCAATCTGCTCAGCATGCAAAAAGTCTCAGGTTCGATCTCTGCTTTCTCTAGTTTAAAGGATCAGGTAACAGGTGTCGCTCAAGGCTTTTACCTGGAGAGCTGCTGTCTGTAGAAGTAGACAAAACTAACCCTGATGGGCCAAGGGCCCGATTTCAGTACAAGGCAGCTTTATGTGTTCAAGAGGGTTGGAGAAGGAAATAGTCAATAATGGACTCAATTGTAAAGCTTATGGAAGAAAAGTTCAGGGGAGGGGGGGCTCAACAAATTCATTTAAAAGAACATTTATCCATTCATTCATTCGGTTTATTGCCCTCCCTCCCCTGTATACAGGGCTCAGAGCTAATAACAACATCCATAAAACACTCCATAATATAAAATATTAAAACAGTTCTGTAATACAACAATATAACAACAACTAACGACAACTAATAGATGGTGTATAAAAGGGGCACAACCTAGTGCTCCTTGTCCCGGGAGGGAAATAAATATCCTAAAATCTGACTGATAAGAAGGAAAGGGAAGGAGAAAGAGGAAGGGAGGCCAGTCTGTAGAGAAACCATCGCTGCCCTCAACCATGGGCCTGGCGGAACAACTCCATCTTACAGGCCGTGCGGAACTGCATGAAATCTCGCAGGGCCTGGATCTCACCTGGCAGAGTGTTCGACCAAAATGGAGTAGGGCTGGAAAAGCCCTGGTTCGGGTTGAGGACAGCCAGATACACTTTGAGACGGGGATCACCAGCAGGTTGGAGCGTTTTGGGGGATGTACCAGGAGAGGAGAGAGATGTACCAGGAGAGGCGGTCCCTTGCTGCCCCAATCACTTGGGTTGCCAGGTCTGAGTCAGAAAATACCTGGAGACTTTGGGGGTGGATCCAGGAGAGGGGAGGGTTTGGGGAGGG
The DNA here is from genome assembly GCA_029233225.1 of Lepidodactylus listeri. Lineage (NCBI taxonomy): Eukaryota > Metazoa > Chordata > Lepidosauria > Squamata > Gekkonidae > Lepidodactylus > Lepidodactylus listeri. The sequence continues at coordinate 104,127,805 of JARCFY010000009.1, read as the reverse complement.
GAGGGGAGGGGCCTCAGCATGGTCCAATGCCGTAGAGTCCACCCTTCAACGCAGCCATTTTCTCCAGAGGAGCTGATCTCTGTCGGCTGGAGATCAGCTGTAAAAGTGGGAGATCTCCAGGCCTCACCTAAAGGCTGGCAACCCTCCCAACCATTGAAATGTTTTTAACTATTGTTGTAAGCTGCCTTGAATTCCAAGGAAAGGTGGGATATAAATAAATAAACTAAATATATCTATTTGCCCCATATCCTAAAATCTGGAGTGATGACCCTAATTACTGTTATTGCTTTCTCAGATTTCCGTCTCCTCCTTGGAGTTCCAAGTCAGTAGGGACAGAACGACCCCCTTCTAAGGCCATGGAAGGCGATGGCCTTAGAAATGTGGGATTCTGGTTAGGATGGCACTCTTATCGGGCACGGCTGCACTTTGCCTTATCCCTCATTTCTGCACCACAGTTCTTTCTCTGCTCCTTTCTGCTTTTCTACTGTAGATACACCAGAAGATCCAGAGCTACAAAACAGAGGAAAAGAACATTTTAAAACATTCAAGCAGCAGGCAGAGCTATTTATCTGCAAGTCATGGACAGGCCTATCCCAGCTTGCTTTTGCCAGCTGTAAATTTGTCAAGGTCCACGGATTCTTGCAGCAGCCAAGAGACATCGCAAGTAACACTGAAAGAAGCTCATGGTGCTACACTAAACAGAGTCACACCCTTCAAGTCAGCGGGCAAGGATTTCAGACTGCACTCTCCGTGCCTCTGTAAAGAGGCTCAATGACACCCATGAGGTAAACCCTGAGTGACTACAGATACCACCCAGAATGCAAAGCAAACTCTGTATGTTCAGAGAAATATTCTGAGGTGTTGGGTGCAGAGGGGACAGGGACGGTAGGTACATAACACTTGCCCCTGGTAGGGCTGCCAAGCCCCCCGGGAGGGCGGGGGAAACACCGATTTTTAGTGCTTACCCCCGCTTTTTCAAAATTGGCCACCGGGGGAGGCAATGGCTGCCAGCAGGAACACAGTGGAGTCGGAGCCTGCCCTGCCCTCTCCCTGCCAGGCCTGAACTGTCTTAAAAGGGAAATGTCTGCAGAGAGCCTGCAGTATGCAGTAAAAAGCCTCACCAGACATTTCCCCTTTAAGAGCAGAGAAACCCCCGCCCAGAGATTAAGGAGGGACTAGGCTCTTGGTTCTGAAGGGCCGGTTTTTGCATGTGGCTTGCAAGGTTGCTGGGGTAAGTGCCTCTGCTAGCTCTTTTCCTTCTCTCTCTCTTCCCCTCCCCCTTTCTTGCTTTTTTCTGTCTGTCTGTCTGTCTCTCTCTCTCTCTGTCCCCATCCAGCAGAGGTCTATCAGTGGCTATTATTAGCCACAAGGTCTAAATGGAACACTTTGTCTGGGGCAGTGATGCTCTGCATTCTTGGTGCTTGGGGGGCAACAGTGGGAGGGCTTCTGGAGTTCTGGCCCCGCTGCTGGACCTCCTGAGGGCACCTGGTATTTTTGGCCACAGAGTGTTGTACTGGATGGGCTGTTGGCCCAATCCACTGTGGCTTCTCTCCTGTTCTTATGATATGAAAATCATATTTAGCACTTGTGTAGCACTTAGTGCTTCGTATTCTGCCGAGATGAGGAAGGATTCAGTAGGGCCGTTGCTCAGTGATAGAGCCTCTGCTTGACATGCAGGAGGTATCAGCCTCTTCAGCTAAAAAAGGATCAGGTAATAGGTGATATTAAAGATCTCAGCCTGAGACCCTGGAGAGCCACTACCAGTCTGAGTAGTCAATACTGACCTTGATGGACCAATGGCCTGATTCAGTATTAGGAAACTTCATGAGTTCATGTGTCAGCATGTGGAAGCAACATCACAGGATGTGACATCACAAAATGATGTCTCTTCCTTTCTCCTGGCTCCACCCCCAAAGTCTCCTGGCTCCACCCCCAAAGTCCCCAGATATTTCCCAAGTTGGACTTGGCAGCCCTAGCCCCTGGGTCAGCCACCCATTTCGCTGGCAAGGGGAGTGGGGCTAACCTGTCAGCCCAAGTGCCTGCCAGGAAGTCCTGTTAAGGCCCCCCCGCGTGCTGTTCCATGTGAGCTGGTAATCAGATGGAAATGGTCGGGGGCTGGATGCAGGCCTCTCACTGCCTGAGGAGCATCCCTGGCTCAGGACAGCAGCACCACCGTCACCAGCATTTCAAAGCAAGAATGGATGGAACGTATTAGGTGACTCTTGAAAAACTGACTTCAAATCAGACATTATTGTCCGTGTGAGATATCTCTAGAGCTTCCACGTTACACGGAAGCTCACTTTGCAGCCCCAAAGTATGCCATTGCACAGGAAATTCAAACAAAGAACTCCTTCAGTTTTGCAGAACTAATATAATCTGCTAGATTTTTTTTAATCCATGTTCAACATGGCTCTTTTAAAACTGAGAAGAACAACGGCAATCCGACCCATACTTACTGTACACTTCTGATTTTTATTCTTACCACCAGTGTGTGTTCTGACCCACAGGACTGGACCAAACAGATGCTCCAGGCAGTCTCCAATGACACCATTTCACTGTGCGCCGCCCCACATGAGCTAAATATTCAAGTGGCATCTGGCTAGCACTGTTGCCTCAGCACACATGAGAAATCACGCCTGCAGAAGCTGGCAAAGGCAAAACCAGATCTTTGTGTGGCTTCAAAGATGAAAGCATTTCTTTTGTCTGCTGTAAGATGCAAACCATAAATTCCCCTTTCTGTACTTTGCTGCCCCATTTCCAGTTCACACAAATTTGCACTCCTCTGCTTGCTTGTCTTAACTTTATTGGGGGGGGGGGGGGTAAAAAGTCCTCCCTTCCTTTTTAAGTATCTTGAGTCTCTGAGCCATTATGAGAATGGTACTATATGTAATCTTGGTTAAGATTAATCAGGTTGTATTTATGTCAGTAATTCCACCCCGCCAAACTTCAGGGCTGTAAAAAGTGCCCATAAGAACACAAGAAGAGCATCTAGTCCAGCATCCTGTCGCACATAGTGGCCAGCCAGTTCCTCTGAATGGCCAACAAGAGGGCGTAGAGGCCGAGGCCTTCCCCTGAGGTTGCCTCCTGGCTCTGGGATTCAGAGGTTTAGTGCCTCTGAATATGGAGGTTCCCCTCAGTCACCATGGCCATTGATAGATTCATGGAGGTTAAGTCTATCTAATCCCCTTTTAAAGCTATGTATTTCAGTGGCCATCACTACATCCTCTGGCAATATTCTGGATTCTGCAGCACTTTTCCCCCCAGGCAGCAAATGTGTACAGGGGTTGAAAAATCTGGCACATAGATATTACAGTATTCTGATCAGCACACAGCATCTGAACAAGTTTGTTTCTTTTTTAACTCACATGGGCAAAATAATTTGGGGCAGAAACAATTTATATAGTAGCTACCCTATGAAATCCATCCTCTTTGTTTCCTTGTTCTTCGCAGGGATAGGTAGCATCTTGGGTTCAGGTGCTCTCAAAATGCATTGTCTGTCTTGGAAAATGTTGGTGGGGTGAGGTGGGGAGAGACAAGAGTTGAATTTTGCCAGCTGCACTGGTGCAAGACAAATCCCAGTGGTGCTGCCCACATCGTAGGGATGCACCTCGGACTCCCCTGGGGACTGTGCAGCTCTGGGACATGACACTGGACATAAGCCAGTCTCTCCTCCTTCAGCTACCGCTTTCTACCTCCTCAGCAGTCCATACCTTCTGGGGGCAATGAGCATGTTCAGTCCTCAGAAGGCCACGAGGAAAGCACACAAAGTAACATTCTTGCCATCTAACTGGGGATTCTCCAACTACAAAGAACACCCAATCTTCTTTATTGACCCATCTGGCTACCCGAGTTGGCTACCCGTTAACCAAAATTAGGGAGCTGTGGCCTGCAAGAAACTTTCGACCCTCTCCCCAGAACTTCTGAAATGCTACGAATCCTTAGGGGCAGAAGCGGGTCAGTTTCCCCAGGCACCTGTTACTACCCCTTTGCACGGATTCGTGCGGTTTCTTTTGGTTCGTTCACTGAACCATTTCTCTTTACGTACCTGTGGAGTCCCCCAAGAATACAAAAGTCACCATCTTGGTCCATGGGTGTCCTGGTTTTTCACTTTGTGCTTGATATGGGCCACCCACTCTCCTGTTAGATATTATAGTACCAATGATATCCTATATTAAATGCTGAGAAAGCAAGGGCTTGCTAAAGACCACCTAGTGTATTCACGAACTGAGGACTGGTGTGATCGAAAGCCGTCTCTCAGCGACTATGTTAAAGGCCACTCCTTAGACACAAAGCACTGAGAACACCCAGGAAGGCTGGCTGGGTATCACTGCACTCGGACCTCGATGAAAGAGGTTCTTGCTCATAACACCATAACTTTGTTAGCCTGCTAAGCGTCAAAGGGCTTTCTGTTGTTTTTGCTACCACACAGCAGCCCAGTTTTCCTTCTGGAATAATCCTCGCTACAAAAGCTGAAGTTTCGTCAAAATTCCAAAAGACGTTACATTTGGTAACCCAAATTTTTTAACACAAGGTTTTCGTCCTGGCAGCAGTGTGGCTCTGTGGGTGGTGTTAACAGGCGAGGGGTGGGGGAGGTGAAAATTCTGCTTGCAAAAGCAGAATCTTAGCAGTTGGGAGGTGCTACGTCCAGGATAAAACAAGTTTTGATTCCCTAGGCTGAGACTGAAGAATGTTGTGAATTGTAGACATAACAACGGCCTTCCTGTTTCTTCATTCAAATCGGATAACGAGAGACTATTTGTGATTGGGGAAGTCAGCTAAGGAAGGAAGAAAATGTGTGCCAAAACTCACAGGTCTGAACAAAAAGTATGATATGCATATTAAGAGAAGAAGAGTATTCCGCACTGTCGGGTCAATGGCTGCGCAGGGAAGAGTCCGGCTCGGAGACGGGTCAGCCAAGAAGCAAACTAAAGACCAAGTCCATCATCCTCTGTCTCTGGCCATCTTCCATGTGTCAAGAAACACAGAACTTGTTGGTTTTAATATTACTGGAAAACTCCGACAACCCCAGATTTTGGACTCGGAGTCTAGATTTTAGACAAGGAGCCATCCTGAATGGGGATGCCATCAACAGGCAGTTTTTAACAGGACAAGTCTCCATATGGGCATCTTTCTCTACAGTCTGATGACATAAACCACACATATTATCAGACCTGGACTGGGCTTGCCTAGGCCATGAGAACGTGCCCTACGAAACACTGGACATTCTTCCACACACTCCTTCACCAAAAGCCCAGAAATGAGCATACCGGAGCTCAAAAATGTTTATTAAATTCACAGAGCCTCTTTCAGTCCAGTTCTATAGATTTGGTTATCCCCTTCCTAGCAAGTGGATCAATACACTAGCATTCCTCAGTCAATGCATCTAAGGAAAATGCCACACATTGAGGGAGGGCGGGAATGAGCACATAAGAAGAGCCCTGCTGGGTCAGACCAGTGAGGGTCTCTCTAGCCCAGCATCCTTTCTCACACAGGGGCCAACCAGTTCCTCTGGAGAGCCAACAACAGGGCGTCAAGTCCGAGGCCTTTCCCTGAATGCTGCCTCCTGATACTGGGATTCCGAGGCTGACCGCCTCTGAATGAGGAGGTTCCCTTTAGTCACTGGCCCATCCCCACCCTCTCGACAGAAAGGGTCATCACTGAAACATGAATATGGCACCTACTATTTCTGTGCATGGTGGTGCTGTTGGAGTGATGGGGAATGTTTGAAAAAAACAGCATTCCCGCTCATGCAGACCGAGAATGCACATATAGCTTGCATGCCCACACAGATTCTGTGCTCATATTCTGGCAATCATATGAAGACACAGGGTTGCCAGGTCTGGGTTGGAAAATACCTGGAGACTTTGGGGGTGGAGCCAGGAGAGGGCAGGGTTTGGGGAGGGGAGGGGCCTCAGGATACTACAATGCCAGAGAGCTTTCACTCTTCAAAGCAGCCATTTTCTCTAGGGAAGCTGACCGCTGTCACCTGGAGATCAGTTGTAAAAATGGGAGGGCTCCAGGCCCCAACTGGAGGCTGGCAACCCTATGTAGACATCAGCTAGGTCTGGGGACTTATTCCTGTGCTCTCTTTAGGCACATTATCTTCTTTCTAGGTATTTTGCCTGGACAAAGGGTAGTGCTGGGGGTTTTTTTTTTTGCATAGACAATTCAGTCTCCACTGCATTGTTCTATTGAAAATCCTAAACTAATCCATGCCATCATTCCTGGCTTTTCCTAAATCATAGTTAAATATAGGAAAAGGGCCATGTAATTTTAAATACACAGACAAGAAGCAAAATGTGTTATATTTCTTAAAATAATCAAAAACATTCAAAATGTGGGAAGCTCTGGAAAAATGTGGACCAGACTGGTGGACTTAATTGCCTCAAGACAAGACACTCAAAATTAGGGACCTTATTCCCGGTCACCCAGGGGTTATTCAGATGCCACGACAAACCATTCGTTTGTTTAAACTGTAAAGTGACAAATATTTTATGCGGTCTGCTTCTTACTTCCACTCATAGCACAGATGACATCCCCCATAACACTACCTTCAGGCAGGGCTGAACTACATGTTACACTTTCCCAGGGACATCCCCAGGTCAGATGGATGGGCCCGTTCTACTTCCCAGGCATGCACAAGCCCAACTAAGATCAGGACCACGGTGCGCGGGGAGAGAGGGGAGTTGGACCTTCCCCCTGCAGTGCTGACCCAGCCTGGGATTTTATTTAGCCGTACACATTACGTTTTTACAATACAGTAAATAGTATCCCCTCAGGGTTATTTCAGGTTGGGAAGACCCGGGGGAGGGGGGTGCGTGGAGGTCTAAGTCTCTCCTTTTGATGTGTTATGCTCCCAATATGGACCCACACATACCAGAAAAGCGTGGAAATTCAGAACATGGGGATACATCCCCCAGTTTGGTGTAGTGGTTAAGTGTGAGGACTCTAATCTGGAAGAACCAGGTTTGATTCCCCACTCCTCCAGGTTCAGACTTTGGCTTCTCTTCTTCCTGTCGGGTGAGATCATGTGGGGAAGCCAGTTTGGTGTAGTGGTTAAGTGCGCGGACTCTAATCTGGGAGAACCGGGTTTGATTCCCCACTCCTCCACTTGCACCTGGCTGGATGACCTTGGGCAAGCCATAGCTCTGTGCCAGCTGTTCCCTCAAGGACAGCTTGGGAAAGAGCCCTCTCAGCCCCACCTACCTCACAGGGTGTCTGTTGTGGGGAGGGGAAGGGAAAGGAGTTTGTAAGCCGCTCTGAGACTCCAAGTGAAGGGCGGGTATAAATCCAATCTCTTCTCTTCCTCTTCTTAATGTGCAGTAAATGGCCCGTGAAATGTGCAGAAAAAGGGGTTTGCAGCTAAGTTCCTGACAGGGACGGTGTCACTCCCCAAACTGTGGTTAGCAAATTCAGCTGCCCAAATAGTCCGCCATTCTTTGGTGCCAACCACCAAGCCCCAGTCTACTGAACCGTCTCCACCCAGATGTCACAACTCACCAAGTGTCACATATGCCCACGGCCTCAGGCTGAGCCCCCGGCCCTGCACTTACTGGCCATCCCCTAGGGATCCTCCTTGGCCTTAGAGTGCACAACGCCCCAGCTCCCTCAGTTCTTGTGAGTCCCCTGCACTGCTGTGCCAATGCCTTCCTCGGCCTTCTCGGCCTCACCAGCCATCCTCTCACCAAGCCGGCCTCATTCCTGCCTTGGCTCCCCTCTGCTACCTTCCTTGCCAGGGCGTGTGAGGCTCGACAGCCTGCTCAGGTCCAACAGACTGTCCTCTGTTGCAGGTCCCTCCCTGGCAGGTACCCAGAGTAACCTGGAAGGTCACTGCCTTCCCTGCCCCCCCCCCCCGCAACTGAAGACTGCTGTCTCACAGCCTCTTTGGCTCCCACAGTGGCTGGTGATCACTCCCCTGGCCCCACCCATCCTGCTGCCGCCATCTTGCTGCCTTTCCAGGCCTCCCCTGGCCCCACCCCAGCTGTCCCAGTTTCCTCAGGCCGATTCCTCCCAGCCTGTGCATTCTCCCAAATGCCTCTGCCACCGCTCAACTTGCACAACTGGTCCAACTTTTTTTTTATTTTTTTTTTATTTTTACGTGTGTGTATGCACCTGGACGTCATGGCGACCTCTGGTGACTGGCCCCTACTGGGGGCCTGGAGGATATTCAGGGAGGCGGCTGAATAAAGCCTGCCCCCACCTCCTGCCCCTGGTATGCCAAGGAGGTCTCTCATCCAAGTACTTGCCAGAGTCGACCCTGCTTAGCTTCTGAGATCTGACGAGGTTGGGCTTGCCTGGGCTATTCAGGTCAGGGCAGGTGGTCCACCTTTTGACTAGGGCTGCCAAGTCAGCCCGGGGGGCGGGGGATCCCCCGCTATAGGGGCTCCCGATCTGCCGGCCGGCATTCGGCCGGCGGGGGGGAACCCCGCCCCAGAAGTCGTCCGGTGAGGACGACTTCCCCTGTGTAATGACGTCACCTCCGGGTGACGTCATTATGTCGCCGTGGCGTGTGCGCTTGGGGGGAGAACAACTCCCCCCCGCCAGTAAGTCGCCGGTACTTGGCAGCCCTACTTTTGACAGCCCAGGCATCCAGAGCAGGCCCCACTCTTCTGGTGGTGCCCTGGCTTCCCTTCCAGCCTGGCCATTTTTTCTTCCGGCCAGGCCGTCAGGAGCACCCTAGCACCATCCAGGCCCCGTGGAAACATCCAGGCAGCCACACAAAGGTTTGATCAAACGACAGAAACACAGATTATGGTGACGTCAGAATGCAGCCTCTAAGACACAATAAAAAATTATGGAACCTACAAACTTTTAAAGCCTCAGAGAAGTCACAGGCTAAGACTAAAGCTGCAGCACGAGCAGGCAGAAAGTATAACCCTTTCCAAAGCCAAAGCTGCTACTGGTTGTGGTGAAGGCATCCCTGTGTGGTACCCACCTACTTTCTGTTTGCACCACTATCCCCACGAACACATTGACACATCACACAGACACAGGAATCTGCTTAAACAGAGTCAGATAAACTGGTCTATCAGGGTCAGCATTGTCTACTTAGACTGGCAGTGGCTCACCAGGGTCTCAGGCAGAGGTCTTTCACTTCACTGACTATATGTCCTTTCAATGGGAGATGCTGGGGATTGAACTGGGGACCTTCTGCATGCCAATCAGATGCTCTGTCAGGGAGCCACAATCCTTCCCCCATCAAAATTATCAAGATTTATAAGATTCTGCATGGGATAGAGCAGGTAGAGAAAGAAGTACTTGTCTCCCTTTCTCACAGTACAAGAACTCATGGGCACGCCATGAAATTGCTGAGCAGTCGGGTTAGAATGGATAAAAGGAAGTCCTTCTTCACCCAAAGAGTGATTAACACGTGGCGTTCACTGCCACAGGAGGTGGTGGCAGCTACAAGCATGGACGGCTTCAAGAGGGAATTGGATAAGCATATGGAGCAGAGGTCCATGTTGGGCTGTCAGCCACAAGGTATAGATAGGATCTCTCCATCTGGGGCAAGTGATGCTCTGTATTCTTGGTGCTGGGGTGGGGGGAACAGTGGGAGAGCTTCCGCTGTCCTGGCCCCACTGGTGGACCTCCTGAGGGCACCTGGTGTTTTTGGCCACTGTGTGACAGAGTGTTGGACTGGATGGGCCATTGGCCTGATCCAACATTGGCTTCTCTTATGTTCTTACGTTACGTTCTTAAATCACATACAGACCCCAAGCAGCTTCAGTGGGGAAAAGTTATTTTCAAAAAAATCCTCCTCCAGGAAACAGTCTTGCTTTATTTTTGGTGATAAGGCGTAGTTTGGTCCTTCTGCGATAGCCCACTAGAAAAGCAAATCGTATCCGAGCGATTACTACAGCTACCTCCCCCAGATAGCGAAATTAGACTTGGCAACAAAGGGACCCACCTCAGCATCCCTCTTGAAGAACAAGATGATTCAGAAGAACTTAAAGTCTTAGGATCAAAGGTCCATTATTTGAAAGCAGCTCTTTCACCTAAGCCAATTCAAACAAAACCGCTCTCTCAGAACCATAATCCACTCAAGCAGGCGCATTCCACAAGGGGAAGAAATGTCAACACATTCTGCTTTTCTCCTACTTGTTCTTAACATTTCAAGCTGCTCCCCATTTGTTAAAAGAAACAAGTGCTTTGCTGTTGCCAGAAATGTTACACAAGTTCTTATTATTACTAGTTAACCAAATTATCACTACAAACTTCAGAACAGAGGCACGCAGACTACTCATAGCAAGAAGGACAAAAAAAGATATCCAACTCCAGATTGAGAAGGGCAAACTGCTGGGAACTGGAGAAGATGTTTCTGCCATCGCACATTGACAAGGACTTGGTTCAGCACCAATATGGGTAGCTGTGTTAGTCCCTCCGTAGCAGTAGAAAAGAGCAAGAGTCCTGAGCACCTTGAAAAATAATATGTGGCAGGGTATGGTTTGGAAGCAAACCAGTCTTTGGAATCCATGTCTGCAGGGCAAGAACAAACCAATTCTGCTCAAATGGCAAATCGTGGTATGCTGCAAGACTGCAAATAACTAAGTTTTCATGACTTGCAAGGTTAGGTTGGAGATGGTGATGTGCATTACCAAGAGCCCTGAGCATCAGTCATGTACAGCAAACCATAGACTGGTGTGCACAAAATCTTGGATATCAGGGCAGGTCAAACATCTCACAGGAAGGAACTGCAGGGCCTTTGTTGACTAGGAACAAAAGTGAAGGAAAACAGCCACGAAATACTATACTGGAAGACTCATAGAAAGCTGTGTAAAGTGCACTAAATAATCATGTTTTACAAAAGACAGATAATATATAACAACATACCTTAAAGTGACAAAAGGTGTAAAGAAAACCCAGTCTTCCAAAATTAGTTGTTCAAAGTTGGTTGTTTAGTTGTTAACGAAGCTCTCTGCAATGGCGTATCGTTTCACTGAGACTTCCTCTGAACGGAACCTTGTAACAAAAGCTTGTCTTGTGGTCTTTCATATCATTGCGGTGTCTAGGGAAAACATCTTCAAGAGATTTCAGACTATAGCAGTGTTTCTGGTGAAAGTATTCTGAACGGGCGATCATCAAAATACTTTCACCAGAAACTCTGCTATAGTCTGAAATCTCTTGAAGATGTTTTCCCTAGACACCGCAATGATGTTATAAAAGACCACAAGACAAGCTTTTGTTACAAGGTTCCATTCAGAGGAAGTCCAATGAAACGATACGCCATTGCAGAGAGCTTCGTTAACAACTAAACAACCAACTTTGAACAACTAATTTTGGATGACTGGATTTTCTTTACACCTTTTGTCACTTTAAGGTATGTTGTTATATATTATTTTTCTTTTGTAATACATGATTATTCAGGGCCTTTGTTGACTGCCAACTGTTTATGATGTTTAAATCTGGAGAGAGCCAGTGTGGCATAATGGGTGGAGTGCTGGAAAGAACCAAGTTTGAATTAACACTCTTCCATGGAAGCCTACCAGATTAACTTGGACCTATCAGATCTTAGCCCAGTTTTGTTGTGAAGGTAATGTGCAAGAGCAAAGAATGATGTGATAAGCCACTCCGGATTTTCGTTGGGAGAAAAGCAGGGTATAGAAATAAATTGTTAATTAAAAAAAACAGGAATGGACCTGAGAAATCAAAGATGTACCAAGATCAACTAGAAATATGAATGTAGTTCATAATGCATTTTTATGTCTATCAAATTTGGAATCAGATAAAGCAGGAAAGAAGATCCTCAAAGATCACACCAGATACAAAACAAGACTCTCCTCTGTTCTTACTAGACACCAGACCAACTTTGGGGCTGGAAAAGTGCCGTCAAGTTGCAACTGGCTTACGGCGACCCTATAGGGTTTTCAAGGCAATACACAAACAGACGGGGATGGCCATTATCTGCCTCTGTGTAGCAAACCTGGACTTCCTTGGGGGTCTCCCATCCAGGCACTAACCAGGGCTGACCCTGCTTAAGCTTCCAAAATCTAGTGAGATGGGCCAGCCTGGGAAATCCAAGTCAAGGTAGATCAACTCCACCAACTGAGAAAGTTAGATGTCAGCAGTGGTCCATGATACAAATTTACTGGAGAGGACTTTATCACATAGGCTTTGGTACAATCTTGGATTCAGTGCTATATTTCCCCCAACTCTCCTTTCATACTTCACTTTCTGCCTTTAGCTGTAACTCTGAGACCCTAATGGCAGCTGTGATTGCTAAACATCTTGTACTTCAAGAACTGGAAAACAGCTATTCTGCTACAGTTTTGAAGAAACCTTTAAACAGACAATATGTGGAAGAGAAATTCAATTCTGTTAAGTCTGCACTGCTCAAATCAATGCACCATACAATCTACATTGCATGTTCGACTGGAGCACGCAGCCTTATTCACACTACCCTTTCCCACCACCTTTTAATGGCCTTCCTTCTATTCTTCTACATCTTCATCCTCTTTGGACTACTCTGCCTATGCTATGGAGGGGCAGAAGTAGAGGTTTCTCTCGCCTCATATTTGCTTGCAAAATACGGGGAGTGGGGGAACGCCTTAAAATATAAATTAAATGTCGGGGATGGGCTGTAGATCAAAGTTAGAGCATTTGCTTCGCTGAGGTCTTTGGCTCAGCGGCAGAGCATCCCCTTTGCATGCAGAAAGTCCCAGGTTCAGTTCCCAGCATCTCCAGTTTAAATGGCTGGGCAGCAGGCGATGTGAAAGACCGCCACCTTGGAAACCCTGGAGAGCTGGTGCCAGGCATAGTATCCTGACCTTAGCAGACTGACGTTGGGAATCCTGAGTTTCATACAGAATCACTTTTGACCTTTTTTTTGTCTTTGAAGAGTCATTCGCTGGTCAGTAGAGTTCTAAAAGCTGGTGGTCTGTACAGTTCTGAAAGTATACTGTATTTCTCCTTTTGTAAAATGTTAACAAGTGGCTCTTCCAGTGGCATCTGGACATCCATTCTAGGGAGTATCAATTGCATCACCAACAAGACCACATCAAAATGTAAGACAGTGGGATACCCCTTTTTCCAAAAGCAGCTTTGCTCCCATCTTTGTCTTTCGCCATCTTCCCACGTCACTTTGATGGCAGATATACGGAGAAACTGTTAGCATGCTTTCACATTCTCTCCCCCCTATAAGATTTTAAGGAGGGGCAGGGAGAAAGAGATGGATGGAATAGTAACCAATATCTTGTCTATCTGTCACACAGCTAGCTCCATTCTCTTCGCAATCTACAGTTGCCAGCACAAAGCTACCTTGTGCGAGGGCTTCTGAAACTTCTCAGATTACAGTCTGCTTGCACAAGGGACTTCTGCTGTTAACATTTTCCCAAGGCTCCAGCCAAATGTTAATTTTACCTGCTTGTTCCCCTCCTTGTTTTCCCTTTTGGGAACCTGTGGTCTCCTGCTACTTTCTATAATACTATATCGTTTCCAGACATTATTTGAAAAGGGGGGGGGGGGGAGGACAGAGGGAGTCACCAATATGATTTATTTGGCAACCTCCAAAGCCAAGAGGATACAATATTAGATCAGTCTCTCACTCAAAAACTGAAACCAGTGCCAGTCTGAAAGCTGGCTAGCCTACTCCTGCTTGTGATTTACGGAGGTGAAGACAGACATGGGGATTTTAAGAGCAGATGTTGCAAGCTCTTCACCCACAGCGTGAGCCTGGCTTTGCAATCCGCACACATACAGACCTGTCAGAGGAACCCTGGCTGAGATGTCCATCTCTCCTCATTCATCAAGGAGGCTGCCCACAATTCTTTCATTAAAACAGCAGGTGTACTTTTATTTCTATACATGTTCACATCCTTAATATTTCCAAAATAAAAAAACCCTCCCAAACCATTAAAAGGCAGTTACTGAAACAGCTCTGAGGACTGGAGAAGGTGTGTCTGTGATGTCACAGGCACAAGCCAATGGACCCCTTCCGTGGCTGTTTCCCCCTCCCCTGTTAGCCAGACTATTCTGAAAATAAGGAAATGCTTTTTCCAGAACTGATACCCATGACAGAAAAATGCACTGTTGTTTACAGAGGAGGTACCTCCAAAAGGCCTCCGCCACTCTTAAAATTTCACATCTATGTAACTCAGGCGTTGGAAATAAGGGCAAGTTCAAGGCTTAGGGCCTCCTTTCTTAAAGCCCCCCTCCCACTCACACACCTTGGCTTAAGCAGAATAACTATTTATTACAACAGGGAAAATACATTTTGCACACAGGGTACAGTACTCCCCAGGGGACATTTTGTAGAAAAAGAGGTGCAGGAGCTCATTAGCATAACTTATTTGCATATGCCACACCACCTGACATCACCAGAGGTATGTCAGAAGGCAAGAAAGAAAGAAGAGAGAGGAAGGAAGGAAGGAAGGAAGGAAGGAAGGAAGGAAGGAAGGAAGGAAGGAAGGAAGGAAGGAAGGAAGGAAGGAGACAGTTACTAATCCAAGCCTCAGAAATACCACTATTCTGGGAGGATAGCTTCAGCGGTGGCTGAAGCCTTCAGAAGGCTGGTCGGAGGAACCAGGACCTTTCCAGGGGACGGGGTCATTTTGCTGCAGCCATGACACAAGCAGGCATTCTCCCGCAGTTGGGGGGGCTGGCACCAACTCCCAGAGAAGCGCTCCCCTGAGCTCCTGCTCGAAATGACCCCTAGTACTCCCTACCCCCAAACTCCTTTCCCTTCCCAAACTAAAGGTCCAGTAGTTTGTGTCCCAGAAGTACTGTCCTCTTGTTGAGGTGGTCCAGCCGCAGTCCCTCAGGTTCACCATCCGAGAAAAAAAAATCAGCTTCAGTTCAGACAGATGGGCTGGGGACTAACCTTCTCCAGAAGAAGTGATTTCTATCAAAGGAGGGCCCACACCAGACAAAAACCCCTTCAGCTGAGGCCTTTCAGCTCTCCAGTCCTTGGAGAGGAAAAATGACTAGGCCGCATGCTCCGCACCCTACCCAGGTTTTTTTTTTCTTCCTGTCACTCCTACACACATTCCTCCCAATATGCAAATTGAGTTGCTTCATTGCTCCACCCAACAGCATATATCCCCAATGCTCTATCTTCACATCTACTTTCATCCCGATCCACACATCACAGAGTACACAGGTTGGGTCGCCATCATGCATAACAGCCAAGTAAGAATCAAGAGTTCTCCTCAGTTACCACATACGTTGATACCCAGTTCAGATCAGGACCCTGGTACACGTTGAGAAGGGGTTTCAGCCTTCTCGTTGCACTGTTTCCAACCTAAAATGGTTTCAGGGAGGTGTTCTTTGGGCCAAATAACACCCCCAGGGTCTGCTTCAGGTAGGGAAAATGGTACAGAGAAGAATGAAGCACCTTTTCCACATGAGCCATGTTACACAAACTGGGGGGCTCAGACCCAACCTGCATAATGTGTGAAGTCACCCCAGACCACTTCTTCGCAAGACAAGCCTATGGCTCTACCCAAATAAATTCCGGTGCTATTACATGCACACTTAAAGAAGTGTACTGCTCACAGAATCATAGACTCATAGTGTTGGAAGGGACTAACTAAGCCTCTCTTGCTATGCATGCAAATGTCTGGTCATTATTAATACAAAAGAGAATATGGAAGGGAGGCTCGAGTAATTCAAAATGTCCCTTTGGCTGAATTTAGGTTTTTCATTGGTGGTACAAACCCAAATTTAGGCAAAAGTCACTTTAAGCTTTGTGTGAAGAATGCCCTAAACAGCTGCTTCTTCAAGCTTTGACTCCTCAGGAGAACCGCCGTTTCTGGCAAGAAGGCTGAAGAAGACAAAATAAATCTATTAGCTACTGAGGAAAGGAGAATTACAGATGGGGTGGGTCTAGAGAACTCATTTGCTTCTCCTACCACTTCTGTTTGGCATTTCAGTTGGTCTCTCATCGTCAGCAGCGTCTGCCACGAGAAATATTAAATCAGCAGATTTTAGCAAGGAGTGGAAACAAGAAATCCAACCTGCCAAAGCCTGGGATGATATAGCGTAGAAGCCCTCTAGTTGACTGTCGACAAGGGCCTCACAGTTCTTGTTTTCCTACCAAGAACAAAGAGCGAACGAAGTGTCTCAAACCTATTAGCCCATCACAAACAGATGACGAGGTAAGAATATCCCTCGATTGTACCGCTTCAGAGGCTATGGGTTGGATCCATCCAGCTTTTTCACTCTATGTGGCCTCGATTGCATCCACAAGCTCACGCCCAGCCCAATCGTTTAGAACGATTCGGTCTTTAACAGTCCTGCCACAGGGCAGACCAAATGCTAGGAAATTGGAAATCGGCTGTGAGGCATTTGCGAGCTATTTCGCCGATAAAGTCTTGACGCTCCGCCACAACCTCTCCGCCACACTTGAAACAGTTAGTCAACTCGAGGCCCCTTGCACGCCTTTGATCCCGGGCTTAGATGGGTTTGGCCCACTCAGCCTAGAGGAAGTTGACAGACTCCTTGTGACTGTGCGCCCAAACACATGCGACCTTGACCCGTGTCCATCCTGGCTGATTAAAGCAAGCCATGAGGGGCTGCGAGGTGCCGCCTGGAAGATTATCAACACGTCCCTCCTTGCAGGGCGGTTCCCAGGGGCACTCAAGGAAACAATGGTCCGCCCCCTCTTGAAAAAAATCAAACCTGGGACCCGGCTGAATTGGCTAATTACCAGCCGGTGTCCAATTTGCCCTATTTGGGCAAATGAATTGAGAGGGCAGTGGCGTTACAGTTACAGGGTTTTCTGGATGATGCTTCGGTCTTAGACCCCTTCCAGTCTGGCTTTCGCCCGGGACATGGGACGGAGACAACTCTGGTCACCCTTACTGACGACATCCAGAGACATCTGGATCGGGGCAGTGTGGCAGTGTTGCTGTTGCTAGACCTGTCGGCGGCGTTCGACGTGGTCAATCATCAGCTGCTGACTTGCCGACTCGCCGACGAAGGGATACAGGGGCGGGCCTTGCAATGGCTCGTTTCCTTTCTCCAGGGTTGGGGACAAAGGGTGCTGCTTGGGGAGCAGCAATCCATGAGGCAACCAATTGAATGTGGTGTGCCCCAAGGGGTGGTGCTCTCCCCAATGCTGTTTAATATCTATATGCGCCCCTTTGCCCAGATTGCCTGGAGGTGCGGGCTGGGATGTCACCAGTACGCTGATGACACCCAGCTCTATGTGATGTTGGGAGGCCAGTCAGACTCCAGCCCAGAAGATCTGGACCGGGCATTGCACGCCATAGCTGGTTGGCTTAGGCTGAGCCGGCTGAAATTGAACCCGGCGAAGGTGGAGATCCTGTGCCTGAGTCAGGGTGGTCCGGGGTGGGGGGTCCCACTCCCAAGCTTAGATAGGGTGCCATTGGTGCCTGCATCGGGGGTTAGGAGTTTGGGAGGGCTCCTGGATCCCTCCTTAACAATGGAGGCCCAAGTAGCAACCACTGCCAAGTTAGCCTTTTACCATCTTTGGCTGGCCCAGCAGCTGGTTCCCTTCCTCGACCGCAATGACCTGGCTACAGTGATCCATGCAACAGTCACCTCGAGGCTGGATTAGTGTAACGCTCTCTACATGGGGCTGCCCTTGTTGCAAATCCGGAAGCTGCAGCTGGTGTAGAATGCTGCAGCCAGGCTACTGATGGGTCTCTCAAAGTGGGACCACATCCGGCCTGTGCTGGCAATGCTGCACTGCTATCTGTAGTGTACCGAATTCACTTCAAGGTGCTGGTACTTACCTTTAAAGCCCTAAATGGCCAGGGTCCAACATACCTGAGGGACCGCCTTTCCCCACATATATCCCAGCAGGCAGTTCGGGGTCGCAACATCGACTTCGGGTCCCGGGCCCCAGGGAGGCTAGGCTCGCTGGAACCAGGTCCAGGGCCTTTTCAGTGGCAGCTCCTCTCTCGTGGAATGAAAGCCACTCGGGCTGCTGCTCCCTCTCCCCCCCGCCATTCTCCGCAGCCCCCTCGCCCTTCTCCGTGGCCCAAGTGGCTTTCAGCTTTTCTGGCCCCCCTCCCATCCCGCTCTTGCTCGGGCCCGAGTGGCTGAAGCCACTCAGACCCAGCGCTTCTCCCTCCCGCCCACCCCCCACCCCCAGGCCCAAGCGGCCAAGCGCTGCTCGGGCCCGCTGCTTCTCCCCTCCTACCCCCCCCCCCAGCTCCGGCAGTGAGGCTTAGATGCCTCCCAACCGCTGGGCCACCTCATGCGCAGGGAACGCTTTTACTTTTTGGAAAACTTAAATATCTCCTAAAAAATTTTTTAAACTTTTCGGATTTTTCTGCACATCGGGGGAGTGCCCCCCCCATGTGTAGGGATATCTCCCTGCCCCCCAGGTGCCCCCCCCACGGATTTAGGTATCCGCACGCGGGGGGCACCTTCGGAATTAGCTATATAGATGGGATTTTCTCCTCCCCCTGAGAAAGCGTTTAACCATAATACACCCACGTGTTGTCTAAATGGTTCAGCGCAAGCACAGTTTTGCCACTGCATCTGCTGCTGATGCAACCAAAACCTCAGAGGCACAAGCATCCTCAATACCAAGCTCGATACACATCCTGTGTCCGCTAACAAGTTTCCCAACTGCACCTCTAGCTTCCTGTAAGCACAGGAGTCCCCAGTACGTTGGTAGGTCCTTTAGACGAAGTCCTCTAAAATGTTTTACATGTGATATAAATCATACAGATGTAAAGGAGTGGAGATAACCGGCAGCTCTCACTTCACTGTGGCCTGAATGGCAAAACAGGTTTTCTTTCCAGGTGTACCATATCTGACTCTGCAACACCAGTCTCTCCTGCCTTTCATATGAAGCCCTTGCTCAGACACTAACGGTGCCATCCTAAGCACAGCTATGGCCTTCTAAGCCCATTAACTTCACCTAACTTAGAACAGCCCAGCTTGGCATAGGAGGGCACTGTTAACCACTCAAACAGTTCACCTTTGATATAACTTCTTGCTTTACGTTGCTATATTTTGAAATAGAAGGTGAATCGAAGTCTTTTGCTATTTGCACAGGACTACACAGAAGTAGAAACCAGAATGCACTGAAGGTTACTAGAGCTCCTACCGTGTCTAGACAGACGCAACGGCTGCATGTCATTTTTTTCTGTCTTTATTGCCCTCATCGTGGTACCTGTTGCGTGTGTACAAGAACAGAAACAAGAAGCTACTGGAAACCTTCTACAGTGATGGCTGGGCGGGGGGAAGCAAGAAATTTGGGACAGTACTTAAAACCAACAATAGGTCTTTATTCCAAAATCTGCCATATGAAATCGCAGACAGCAGCAACTTCCAAATGAATACTGCTTTGTGTCATATTAAATTCCCCACCCTTATATCGTGGGTGTTTAATTGCTGGACTTTGGCCTTTTCCAGCTCTATTACTTATGAAGAAGTCCATCACCTTCACAAAGCACCAAAAGCACAGACATAAAGCAGATTTTAGATGTGACAGGAAGCAGATCTGAAATACCATCGAGACAAGGAACAGACCTTAACCTGCTGTGCACATCTTTAGGCCCTTTATAAAAACAGATGCATTTTGATGTATGTAATAAGTTTCACATTCCAAACTCCAGCCAGGGAATTCAGACAATTCAATTGATTGCATCTTGGTATTCCCTCCCCCACTCAGAAAGGGCACATTTTGGCAAACAGGGAAAGAAATAAACAAAACCTTTTCCACTTCCCTTTACCTACCCTCGGCCTTTCCCATCAAAAGAAGTGAAACTCTTTGTTTATTCAGGGGAATGAATTTTGGTAACAGGATTCCCTGAAATCGTCAGAGGTGCTAAGGACCTTTCTTGTTTTCAAGCCAAGCTATGCTTTTTTTAAAAAAAGAAGAAAGAAAAAAAAAAGAGGAAATTACGTGAAGAGGAATATTTGTAATGAGTTTTATCTGGTTGAAAAGTACTGGAGTCGGGAGGCCGGTAACAGCGAAAACAGCATTGTTGTTTTTTGCGGGTCAAGATGGTACATGAGAAACCCCGGGCTCAGCGCCCTCTTTTATGCCAGTCAGTCGGAGATAATCCTCCGACCTCGCCCAAATGTCCTGATAGGACCTTAAGATAGTGGTTACAGTTCATAGGTCCCCTGGGGGAAACCTAGGGCTGCCAAGTACCGGCGACTTACCGGTGGGGGGGAGTTGTTCTCCCCCCGGGAGCTCTTCCCCCCGGTGGGGGGAAGTTGTTCTCCCCCCGGGAGAAACCCCGGAAGTGACGTCATTACACGGGGGAAGTCGTACTCACTGGACGACTTCTGGGGCGGGGTTCCCCCCGCCGACCGAATGCCGGCCAACAGATCGGGAACCCCTATAGCGGGGGATCCCCCGCCCCCCGGGCTGACTTGGCAGCCCTAGGGAAACCTAGGCTCATGATTGGCGGTCGTTTAGGATCCAACCGGCTATTGTTCTACCTGGCCGAAGCTCAGGTAGATTCGGGCCATGTGCGAATGTCCACGTGGCAGTTACCATTACGCGAGCACATGATGACCACGATATTGATACACAACACTGGCAAAACAAATACAGCCGCAATTTATGTCAAGAAAGCACAGCCGGCCCAGGACTTTTCCAAGTGGGGTTACCCATTGGCGGGGGGAGCTATTCCAAAAAGAAACAGCACAGACTTAAAATGACATTTTAGCACTGACTGGGGAGGGGGAAGCGAAAGATACAAAAATACTAAAAATAATCTGGGAGAATAAACCGGTGATCTACAAATCAGGAACTCTCCCAAGTAAAACCCACATCTGCCATGAAATAATTGGAGGTTGCCTTAAACTCTCTCAGTCTTAGATCTGCCATCTGCAATACAGAGTGTGTACGAGAGTTGCTGGCTCCAGGATGGGAAATACCTGGAGATTTGGGGGGCACAGCCTGGGGAGGGCAGGGTTTGGGGAGGGGAGGAACTTTCAATGGGGTATAATGCCATAGACTCCACCTTCCAAAGTGGCCATGTTCTCCAGGTGAAATGATCCCTGTCACCTGGAGATCAGCTGTAATCCCAGGAGACCTCCAGCCACCACCTGGAGATTGACAAACCTTACAGGGCTGTTCTGAGGAGTACAAGAATCCGGCTTTCCAGTCCTCTTCATCCAATGGATTTGGACTTCAGATCATTGCCACTGGTATAATTTCACAATCTATCCAGCAGCAAAGGGGCGCAAATATACCTTCGAATGTAAGGTAAGGGAAAACCATTAGCAGGGGAGAGGAATCTTGCCAGCTGAATGAAACCTGGACTGAGCTCCTGTTTCTCTTCTCACTGCAGGTCAGGGGCATAGAGTTTTGTAAATTCTGGGGGGGGGGGGCTCTTTAGCGCACGCGCAAAGCTCGCTTGCTTGCTGGGGCAATGTCCCCTCCCCCGCCGGGAAACCTCCACGCCTCCCCAGGCCCTACCGAGGCCCACCAGCCGCTGCTGCCGGAGCCTCTCTCCCCCCCCCCCACTCCTTCCCTCTCCCTTCGCCGGGAAAAGAGGGAGGGAGAGGGAAGGATGGAAGAGTGGCCAGGCCGGGGGGGGGGGGGGGAGGCACCAGCAGCAGCTGCTGCCGGCCTCGGAAGGGCCTCGGGAGGCGCGGCGGCAAGCGCTATGTTTTCCTGGGGGGGGGGCTCAGTCCCCCCCCCCCGGGAAATTTCGGGGGAGGCTCGAACCCTCGAGCCCCCCCATAGTCTATGCCTATGCTGCAGGTGTTCATGTCTGGGAGTGGCCACAGGCTCAAACCTTTGCACAAAAGCCAAAGGAGCCTTAGCTCTCAGCTGTAGCCCCAAGTGAGTCAGTCCAGTGGATCCAGGACTACTGAGTAATCCATGAGCTTCCCCCAGTTAGAAAATACACCTTCTGGCATATTTATTGCTTTACAACTGTTGACCTTCTAACCTTAGTTTGCTATTTTGTCATCATGTTACATGTCAATTTCCCTGGCTACAAGTTTGAACCTTACACACCATTCCAGTGTATCTGAAGAAGTGTGCATGCACACGAAAGCTCATACCTTGAATAAACCAGGTGCCACTGGATTCTAGTTTTGTTCTAACCCATGAGCTGTAATGCATATTTCTGTGGTTTCCTTTGTGAGCCACTTTTGGGCCCACCAGTGAAGGGGGGGAAACAAAAGAGGAATGGTTAAACAAATGTGTGCCATCTGACACAACCAATCAATAAATAAAAGGCCTGGAGGCAAAAAAGAGGGATATAACGTTTCACCCTGTGTAGATGAGTCTTTGTACTGAGCTCCAAATCTCATTCCCCTACTCATTTAGCTCCTTCTCAATATATACAACGAAGTGGCTAACTCCAGAAGTATTATACCTTTGAAAAATTCTGTCAAAATGGAAAGTTAAAATACAGTTCCCTCAGGCCCCCCAACAAACCCCATTTAGGCACTGAAGTTATATTTTGGTTGAGGGGAAAATCTAAAGAGTGTCCCAGCACAATTGTTTTTTAGTGTGCATTTATTTATTGATGTACCTGCCTGTCTCCTGAGCAGCACAGGACCCAAGGTGGCTAGAGGTATCACACTGCTGTTAACTCTAAAAGCCCAGTGTTTTTATTCCTTGGTACACCTGTGTTCACCTTTGAATACCTATCGTAAAAAGGTAAAGGTTTCCCTTGCTTGAAAGCCAGTCGAATCTGACTCAAGGAGGTGGTGCTCATCTCCATTTCGAAGCCAAAGAGCCAGTGCTGTCCAAAGACGAAACGTGGTCATGTGGCCGGCATGACTAAATGCTGAGGCGCACGGAACGCTGTTACCTTCCCACCAAAGGGGTGCCTATTTATCTACTTGTAATTTCTTGCTTTCAAACTGTTAGGTTGGCAGGAGCTGGGGCCAGAGATGGGAGCTCACTCCGTCACGTGGCACTCGGGTCTCGAACTGCCGAACTACAGACCTTCTGGTCTGCAGATCAGCATCTTAACCGTGGTGTAATGACTGATTGACTGCGCTATTACCATAGCTTAGAGAACAGAAGCAGAGAAAGCACAGAGCATTAAATAATACACTTTTTAAAAGTACCTTCACAATGGTTTGTTCCTCTTTTTCCCTGATCAGCACCAAATGGCCATTACGTGAATTCCTGGAAAACCCGGGTACCACATGGCAATGAAGAAGCCACACCAGACTCACACACTTTGGCTCAAGTGACTCTTGGCTGGGGGCCTAAATACCTGAACTCCATCCATGTGTGGCGGCAGGAGCTCACGGGCATTAGAATTATTTACAACCGATATTCTTCTATCTGGTGCTCTCAGCTGCTATGCGCACCATGTGGCTTCATGTGTTGCAGTCCAAATATGTGTCCCGATGCCTAAGGACGCTCCAGTTGCTCCAGAGTGGTGCAAACGGAGAAGCGGTGATCCAAAGAGTTACAAATATCAGAGGCACTAAAGGAACAACGCCAGTCCTCAGTAGAAACAGTGTTGTGTGGGGGTTAGAGTGTCTGAGTACAACTGGGGGGGGGGCAGATCCAAATCCCCACTCTGCCACGGAGCCCATTGGGTGACTTTGGACCAGTCACCCAGCCTAACCTTCAGCCTCCCAGAGATAGCTAGTTGTTGCTAGAAACTTCAAGAGGTCCCTCTCAAATCCCAACTTTTCTGCCTGGAAACAGGAGAGTGAAAACAGTGGTACAAATTGGGGGGGGGGGGTAATTTTGTGTGTGTGCTTGCGTGCCTGGTGACATCTAGCGACCCTTAGTAGGGCTAGGACGTTTCAGAGAGGTGGCTTGATAACCGGCCTCTGCATCCTGGCCCTGATATTCCTTGGAGGTCTCCCTTCCAGGAACTTGCCAGGGTTGGGCCTGCTCAGCTTCTGAGATCCAAGGAGATTGGGCTCACCTGGGCTATCCAGCTCAGGGCAAAAGTGGTACAAATTCTTAATGGTGTTACAGCAGCAAAAAACATCCCGCCCCCCGCCCAAAAATGGTGGCTGCGGTAGTGGTCGCTGCACTGCCGCCCACAGTCTGCAGGTAAGATGGGAACTTGTGTTGATTCTAAGACAGTAACACAATGACAACTCACACTTCATCGAGACTGCGGTCCCACTCAGCACAAGCAGCCAAACAAACCCTGCAACAAGTCAATTCCTGGAAGAATCGAAATCAGGGGGAAATCTCCTTTTTGAAGAAAAAGACCGCTCTCTCTCCCCTAGGTCAGCACAAAAGCCAAACGTGACTTCCCAGTCTAATCTCTCGCTTATCTTTGAACGATAAATTACATCTAGCATGCTAGGAACTTCCTTCATAAAAAGGAAAAAATGCAGAATGCAAAGAGGCGAGTAAGCAAAATCTCTCCGCATGCCTTTGGTTATCTCCATCAACAAATCCAACCACAATAGTAAAAGGCCTAAACCATTTTTCCCACAACAAGGATGCAATAAGTAAATTGATTACCACTGCTCTACCAAGGCAAAGAAAACAGAGGAAGCATTCTTCAAAAGCACTACCAGAAGTTGTTTTCGACTCTCGGGGGCCAGGGGGAGTTATTTATATATTTACCAGCACACGCCACCATCTGAGGAAATGGACTGCAGACAAAGTTAAACATAAAAGAACAGGAAGAGAAATGTGGAAGTTGATAGCAGGCAGGGTGGAAGTCATTTTTGACTCTTCAACAAGTAAGGAGAGAACCGGTCAATACCTCCGGTGTTCAAAGGAGATGCCAAATGTCTACCCTCCCATCCACCGAAACCTCACAAGAGTAAAACACCTGAATGTTAATTGCAAGGACCACAGATGTGAAGGAGAAAAGGTGCCTGGCTGAAACAGATCTTTCAGTCTTTAAGCAGCAACCTACTTGGGATTATTCAAAGGGGCTTACTCCTGGAAAAGTGTCTTTAGGATTGCACTGTAAGTCTGCTGGCAACAGCCTTAAAATTATAAACCACAAGGTTTGCAGCCCTGGTTTGGATGCTGCACTAACGCAGATTGGGTCCGTTCATCACTGGCCACGGAGCCATGATAGCACTGCAGCAACCATTCACAATTGGATTTTCCAGAGTGGGCAAGCCAATTCAGACGGCTGTAGCACACCATTGGACAATATTGAACAAGAGGAAGACACTGCCCACGTCAGAGTGCCTTGGAGAGGGAGGAGGGAAAGGAATGAGGAGGGTCAGGAGTTGGGTCTGAGTCAATCCAGCATCAAACACTGGTGCGCAAGGTCTTCCTGAGGAATTTACCATATTTTTCACTCCATAAGACGCACCTTGTTTTTAGAGGAGGGAAACCGGAAAAAATGAAACAGAAAGAAAGAGAGAGAGAGAGAGAGAGATAAAGGAAGGAAGGAGGAGGAGAGAGAAAGAGAAAGAGAAAGGAAGAAAGAAAGGTGGGGACAGAGAGAGAGACAGAAAGACAGACAGACAGACAGAAAAAAGGGAAGGAAGGAAGGAAGGAAGGAAGGAAGGAAGGAAGGAAGGAAGATAGAGAAAGGAAAGAAGAGAGACGTCAGCATGCCATGCAAAGCCAGGCCTTTCTGTGCAAAGTAGCCAGGGAGCTTAATCTGTGGGCGGGGCTTTCTGCTGCTGGCTGTCTTAAAGGGGAAAAGCACTTAAAGGGAAAGAGTACTTAGCCTGGTGGGGGTTTTCCTGCCGTTTCCCTTTTAAGTCTTAACAGCTCAGGCCCAGCAGGGAGGGGCGGGGAAGGCTGGGATGCCAGCCTGAATGGCGTTCCCCTACGTTCCTGCTGAAGAAAGAGCCCTGTTACAGGTAAGAAAAGCTCTATATTCACTCCATAAGACGCACACACTTTCCCCCCCACTTTTTTGGGGAGGAAAAGTGCGTCTTATGGAGCGAAAAATACGGTATTTAATCTTACGGGAACTTTTTGCTTCTCTTGAAGTTTTTTTTCAAAATGGTTCAACTGAGAAGGAATCCCCAAATCCACTCTAGATAAAAAAAATAAATCTGCAATTCTAGTTTCAAATAATTAGTAGTTTCAAGAATTGCAAAGATCCTGCAAGTGTTCGGAATGTCAGGTTTTGACTGAGAAATTTTCCAGTCCCACACAACACAAGCCACGCATCTTGCAAGCTTTCTCCTCCCCAAATCCATCTGTTCTACTCCCAAAGATACCAAGTATTGCAACTTGCATTCGAGAGAGCTATAGCTTTAACAGCTGTGATAGATAGCACTTTAAGTGGGCAGAACTCTACAGGCAAAGAAGCAGGACTGGAGAAAGCCATTCATGACCGTGAATAATTGTTACTGGGGAAAATGTTAACCTAACAAAATGTCAAAGAGATGCAATTATGAGACACACAAGGCACATCACTACTTATCTTAAGAAAGGCAACACATTCGGTGTGGAGAACAAACCACGTCTGTCCGTCCGGGGGGGAAGCAGATTTGTTCAAGATCTCTCAACCACTACTCACGACAAAGCTTCCGTTTACATGCAGTTGGTCAGTGCACCATGGATTTTTGACAACGAAGGCAACAGCGGTAACCCCAAAGGGTGGTTCACACATCATGTCGGCCACTTGATGACATTCCCACGTGAATGACCTGGAGATGGACCACTCACAACTCTCGTATCACTCTGCCTTCGGTGCGCACCTTTAGCAGCAAGTGACGATGCGCCAGCTAAGCAAGTAATCCACATGGATTTGAATTGGCCCTAGGAGTTTTGTTGATTACAGAAAACCACAATATCAGGTCATGGACGTCTCTCTCCTCCTAAAAGCAGCTCCCAGTTCACTACCTCGCCCCCTACAATGCAACTGCTCTAGAGAAACATCCTAACAGTATAAGCAGAACCCCACAAAGCAATCTGTAACAGCCACCAGCAACACTTAGCAGTTTCCCTCGAACTATGTTTTCCTCCGAAACATGACCTTACATACATGTTGAGCTCCACTAGCCAAGTAACTCCTCCCTCCCTTTCTCAGTGCAGCCCACGGCCTTCCCTAAAGTGTTGTTGGGGGGAGGGGAACAGGAAGCTTTCAGGATGATGCACAATAGGAGTCTCTCTTGCAGTGGGAGGGGAGAATCAGCGACAACAACAAAAATCAGCCTCTGGTTTCTAATAAAGGAAGAAGCCATAATTTTCATTGTCCATCAATACTGCATTCTGCTAAGTGGCTGTTAACAATGATGGTGAAAAGTTGCCGGCTGTAATCCCATTTTACATGGAACCATTTCTGCTTGAGGTTTCGGACTGTTGCTTTCCTTATTTTGTGAGGCTGAATTAGATCAGATCCCGGACTGCTCGCTCCTCTCAAATATCCCGCTCCCCCCAGTCACTAAGCTTCCCTGCATCCTGGCAGTCTTCTACCAACAGCAGGGCCTTTTTAGTCATGGCCCTCAGGCTCAGGAATGAGCTTCTAGGAAGAGATTCCAGAGTGAATGTCAGGTGGATTTTTAGAGAGGTATAAAAAGTACTTGTGAACGGCTATGCCAATACCTTTTTGTCCAGCTGTTGATATTAGAGGCTGCTGTGCTGTTATCCAATACTTGTACTTTGTTTTCAGACTGCATAATACTTATTTTTCTTATGGTTTCATTGTCAGATTATACAATGTACACGGATCAAACCAATGTAACAGGTAAGACAGAGAATAAACATTTCACATGACACCTACCGTACCGAGTACCGCCACCACCAAAAGCACTCAGTTTTTTCTCTTCTTTTGAGCATATAGCAGAGGTGATGGGGCCACCATCCCCAAGCGCCATCTCCTCCTTAACAGCATCACACAGGCTCACATAAATGTCTTCTCAGAGTGTTTTCATTCACTGGGAGAAGATCCCCAGGAGTCATTTACCAAAGTGCACATGCAAATGTATCTAAAGGAATGGCTGCCGATCACACTCAAGAATTTGCAAAAGACGCCTCAGTTGATCAATAAGTGGGACTGAAAACAACGAACTTAAAACACCCAGGAATGAGCATCCTGTCCTTAAGCTGGTCCCCTTAAATCCCATTACTCTTTCCCTCCTTTTTTAAAAAAAAATATTTTTATTAAACATAAGAGAAATAAACACCTTGCAATATAATGATATACATAAATCCCAACAGTAGGGCTGCCAAGTCAGCCCGGGGGGCGGGGGATCCCCCGCTATAGGGGTTCCCGATCCGCCGGGGGGAACTCCGCCCCAGAAGTCGTCCAGTGAGGACGACTTCCCCCGTGTAATGACGTCACCCGGAGGTGACGTCATCACGTTGGGGGCGTTGCCAGGGCAATGCTCTGGCAATGCCCCCAACATGATGACGTCACCTCCGGGTGACGTCATTATGTTGCTTTGCGCGCGCGCCAGAAGAGCTCCCGTGGGGAAAACAACTCCCCCCTGCCGGTAAGTCGCCGGCACTTGGCAGCCCTATCCAACAGTCATTTACCTACAGTTAGTTTGATCCAACTTCTTTCCCTCCTAAAGGATCTGATGTATGTTGCGCCTTGGTTTTCTCTATCAAGAGCAATTTTCTTTAAAAGAATGGCGTCATTATCTGTGCCTGCTTCCTGGAGACAGGCATAGTGCCGCCTCAGCCCAGGAGAGACCTGTGTGGGGGTAGAAGGCTGACAGCCTGCAATTCCCCGGATGCTTGGCGGTGGTGTTAGCCAATGAGAGCTCGGGGAATGTGTGAGGAGACGGAACTTTAGCTGTGTAACTGAAAAAAATGGTTCTTTTTCTCTCTACTGCGGCCTTTCCTCCTCAGACAGGGAGTCAAGCTGAGGGGAAAGTCTGGGCTGGGAGAGAAGTCCCAGAGCCTCGTCTTGTTTTCCCTGCCCCAGTATTGTTTAATAAACCCTGTTGTTTAATTGTTCTCTGCCTGGTCATCATGCCTCATGTTTCTCGGTCAAAAGAGGGCCTTTGGTTGGGCTTGGGAGGGTACCCTGGGCCTTCTCAAGAGACCCTAAGTCTAAAGTGGTGGGCGGCAGAAGGTGGCAACCCGCAAGGGGTCATGACAGATGGGGTCCCAGTAACCCTTCCAACATGCCGAAAGACGTTTGGAGACCAGATGCAGCAAATCCATCACTCTCATTAGCACACTGGCCCCATTATTACTATGTCATCCACCCATTTCAAAACTCAGCATGAATGTATAAAAATAATACAGAAAAATACATTTAAAGACATTAAAATACTTTGGATGTTCTTGCTGTTCTTTTTAAAGACCCCACCACCAACAGAAGTCCCCTTGATAT
The DNA here is from genome assembly GCA_029233225.1 of Lepidodactylus listeri. Classification (NCBI taxonomy): domain Eukaryota; kingdom Metazoa; phylum Chordata; class Lepidosauria; order Squamata; family Gekkonidae; genus Lepidodactylus; species Lepidodactylus listeri. The sequence goes on along the minus strand of JARCFY010000009.1, from coordinate 104,098,715 downwards.
GGTTTAATATAGGATGGTTTTGCTTACCACCTAAGACTACAGGAGCAAGAGAGCTTGATGGGGGGCTCCAGCCACGGCACCCAACTACTGAGCATCACCAGCATCAGATTTTAGTTTAGTGGAGCAGTGCCTTTCTGTTTGCCGGTTTTTGTTTTTTAGAAAAGGTGCCGGCGCTTATCTATAAGGTTGTGCCTATTTCCATCAATTTCCGCTTCCCTCTGCAGAATGCCAATAGGCCGGTCCCAATGGGTCCATGCTCTCTTTCTCTGGCTGAGTGGTGCAGGCCACGCGTAAGGACCAGAAAGTGGGAGAGCCCTGAAAAAGGTGCCGGTATTCAGTACCAGTGCGTACCATCACACATACATCAAAACAAACAAACCTGTAGCTGAGTACCTTCTGAAGTCTACAACCCAACAGAGGACCCGCCAGGAACTGGAGACACCATACCAATCTAGTGCCTGACAGCAGTGTAGGAAGCAGAGCTCAAGAAGATTTGCCAGTGGATTTATAAATGGAACGGAAGAATCACGATTCACTGCCGCCTCCTGATGTTCTTCCCATCAGGTCACCCTCTTAGGTTCCTGCTCTGGGGCATTCTCTCTTTTCTGGAAGGAGAAGCACTGGAAGGACCAGTCTCCTGATTCTTCCAAGGGTCTTTTAGAAATACAGGCACACTGGGGCTTAGGAATGCCAGCCTCCAGGTGGGACCTGGGGGTCCCCTGGAATTAAAGCTCATCTCCAGATTACAGAAACCAGTTTCCCTGGGGAAAATGGATACTTTGCAAAGTGGACTCTATGGCATGGTACCCCAATGAGGTCCCTGTCCTCCCTAGGCTCCATCCTCAAATCTCCAGGACTTTCCCAGTCTGGATCTGGCAAAGCTATCCCCTCTCGCCTAACCACAAGTAGAGAAGAAAGCGGATTCACAAATAGGGATGGGGTAAGAAGGATTAGTCATTGGTGGGTGGGAGAAGGTGCTGTGATGGACAGATCCACAAACACCTTGTGCCTAAAGGCCAGCTTCGCTGTTAAGAATACCATGACTCGAGCCACACAAATACACACTACACTCCTTGTGTTTTTTTAAAAAAAATTCAAAATCTAACAGGCCGTTGAACTGTTTACATAGATTCAATATAGACAGTCTTGAAGGTAAGCAGTAATATCATAGAGAGTGCGGAGCTGCAGGGAGTCAATGTTTCCCCAGGCATCAGGAACAAAAATATACAGAATCTCTGAAAGCTTCCCTGAAACTAGATCCAGATCACTCAAAACTTTGACCATGAGCCAAAAATAAAAGTTAAATTCAATTACTGGAGAACAGTAGTGCAATAAGAATGAAAGCCCATATAATGAAAACCAAATAGACAGAAAACAAGACAAATATTAGACATTTTACTTCATACACGTGCCGACTGGTCTTCTACTAAATGTTGCTGTTCCTAATAAGGCTAATCCAACAAAATTCTCCCGTGTTATCCTGCTATAGGACATGAGGTTATCAGAATGTTACAATCACAGCAAGAGCTTCCATTTCCCCGTGGAAGAAACTCCGAAAAGATATTGATAATGAATCAAGTGTCAAGGAAAATGGTTCTCCCCCCTGCCCCCAGCAACTTTACACCTGTTTTCACTTAACATTTCTCCAGGGTATGTAACATAACGTCATTCTCGAGATTTTTATTTTTTTAAAAAAAGAGGTACAAGCTGATCTTCTTGGAGGGAACAATTATAGTCCTGCGAAGGAACTCGCATATGCTGGTAAGTGACTGCCTAGCTTGATTGTGTTGGTTAAAAATGGATCCTCCTTGGCAAGATGGTATGACTAAGTCCAGCAGCCTGGCTCGCTTTATTTTTAAAACCACCCAGCCTCCCCTGCCGCCTCCTTCTCCCACATCCACTCCTCTGCTCGGCATGGATTTGCAAGCTACCCAGCTGTGATACGCCAATCTTGAGCCTTCTGAATGCCAGGGATCGCTAGTGGACAGCCGCTGCAGCCGCTTTTAGCAGCACCCCGCATGCCTGGCCAGTTAAAACCATTAGCCTCCAAACAACCCCCAGACCTTGAACTCCAAGCATCGCGCGGACAATATGACAGTTTCGAACCAAAGGCCTCTTAGGTAGTGAAACCCTGTATGGAGCCATGTCAGGTTGCACGAGGGAAAGGGAGAGGGATGGATGATGGATAGATGATAGACGGATAGACAGACAGATGGATGACTAAAGAGAGAGAGGATGATAGAAGAGAGAGGACAGAAGAGAGAGAAGAGAGGAGAGAGAGAGAGAGAGAGATTGTTTTGGCAGGTGAAAATATTCTTAGAGTGATCTCTATGGTTTAAAGCAAACAGAAAAGGAAAAGTCCAGCAGAGCAAAAGTTCCAAAGCATTATATTCCTGCAGACTTTTGCACAACAGATTACTGGAGCAATTCAGCTATACGCAAAGCTGGTGAAGAGGGAGATGGAGACATATGTATTGCTGAACCAGAACTCTCCCTGCCCTAACAAGGGATCACCGAGTTCAATCAGCCCCTTTCACCGCCCAGAACTGGTGGCCCTGGCCCACAGCAGGAGGTGAGCGGCAGGCATGCTGCTGTGTAAACTTCTCCCCAGATCACAGCCATCTGGGGTTATTCTTGATCTCTTGTATGGCTTGAGAATGCAAAACAGCAAATGCCTAGCCTTTCTGCTGCCAGAATTGCTTGATATGCCAAACTAGACTTGAGGGTCACACTGGTACAGGTGCGTTTTCACCCAGCTCACTCGATATATCTGCCAACTGTTTCCGCCAGCCCGTAAAGGTACCAGTTGGAGAGGGGGGACTAGCGCATGCCCAAACAACAACTTGCAGATCATCTGCAAGTTGTGTGCAGGCTGTGTGCACACTGCATGCTCTCTGCACTGCATTACACACAGGCTTTAAAAATAAATGGTTACTATGGTGTGGGTTCTCCCATAGCTGGAAGAATGCTTGCTGCAGAGCTGCTGGCCAACTGGCAACTTGTCCTCCTCAAGAGAGTTTTATTCAGCTCCAAAATAAGCAATAAGAGTTGAGCATTACAATTCCATCAGACTGCATGCCCAACTCGGACACCTACAGGAGAAAGCATCGCAGACAGATAGCACTGCCCAGAAAGTGGGGCCAGCACCTCCGCCCGTGGTGGGCCATCAGGATGGGAGGAAGAAATCAGCAGCAGCAATGCCAACAACAATGCCAACAGTCTGGGACAGGCGTGCTCGTCTGCTCCACTGCACTAGGAATGGCAAAGGGAACATCCGCGTGCTCTTCAAACTTGTCACATTACCCATACATGAGTAACTGTGTTTGCCTTGAGTCAAGAAGCACCTTTAAGACCCACACAGTTTTATTCCTGGTATAAGTTTCTGTGTGCATGCAGAATAAAACTGTGTGGGTCTTAAAAGGGGAGCGGTGGCGCAGCAGGTTAATCCGCTGCTTAACAGCTGAACTAAGCAGACCTCTGCCGGTTCAAGCCCCGCGCTGGTGTGAGCAGCCAGCTTCATCCCCAGCTCATCGTCCACCCAGTGATTTGAAAGCTTCAGCAAGTAGATAAAATTGGGAACCACTGTTAAGAAAGTGGGCACACCTAATCCTCGGATAATTAGGTGTTAGTATCTGAGTTCTTCTGTCAGCGCTGGCTAATTAAGTTGGAAGATCTCGCACAGGAATTCATCCAGATCTCCTGCAATGAAGCAGCCTGCCAGGTGGTGGCGGTGTGGAGCTGAGAATGAACGAAACAAACACTGAGCCGGAACATGACTCGTCAAAAAAAAGCCAACAGAAAGACTCAGTTATATGTATTGTCTTCCCTTCCCCACTGAATCGAATTGTTAGTCCCTTGTCTCCAACAAATTGTAAATCGCTGCGAGCCCGCCTGCGTGTGGGAAGCAGCGATCAATAAATCGAATGTATAAATAAATAAATAAATAAATATAAATAAATAAATAAATAAAAAAGCCGCTTGACTCAAACTTTGTTCTGCTGCTTCAGACCAACACACCTGAATCTGTGTTTGCCTTATTCCTGAGGAAACAACCTGAGGGGTAAAACATTTATACCTCCTAGGATTAAGAAACTGGCCATCCCTGCTCAGTCTAGAAGAACCAGCTACACAGATGAAGACTGTAATGCTTTCTATGAGGTTACCCATGAAGCTGCCTTATAGCAAGCTGGACTATCAAAGGCCTATTACACGGGGGTGTTTTGCCTCGCTTTCACCATACATGTCCATCAAGTTTTCTCTTTTGTTTTGCATTGTTTTTCCTCCCTTCAGCGCTCAGTTCTCTTTCCGTTCTTTGTTTCCCCGGGTTTTCTGAGAGTGCTTTTGTGCCGGTTTTCCCCTTGCTTAGCTTCCAAGCCAAAGGTAATTCAAAACTCCCCTGCCCTTTTCCCACCCCTCATAGGCCACTCCCACACCCATTTCCAGGTCCTTCTCCCCACTCTGTACCTTCCACCATTCATCGGTTCGTCCCTTGTTGTTTTACATTTAAACATTTGTTTTAATAAACAGTAATGTCTGCTCTAGGCAGTGGTGGCTCAGTGGTTAAGACTGCAGACCAGAAGATCGGTAGTTCGGCAGTTCGAGACCCGAGTGCCGCATGACGGAGTGAGCTCCCGTCTCTGGCCCCAGCTCCTGCCAACACAGCAGTTCGAAAGCAAGAAATTGCAAGTCGGTAAATAGATACCGCTTTGGTGGGAAGGTAACAGCGGTCTGTGCGCCTCGGTGTCTAGTCATGCTGGCCACATGACCATGGAAACGTCTTCAGACAGCGCCGTCTCTTTGGCTTGGAAACAGAGATGAGCACCACCCCCTTAGAGTTGGATTCGACTGGCTTTTTGAGCAAGGGAAACCTTTACCTTTACCTTTAATGTCTGCTCTGACTGGCAACAGCTCTGTGGGAACTCACATAACAGCTGTCACATTTGTACCTGCCCTTCCTGAAGGGAACTCAGAGCAATGTACATGATTCCAGGGGGCAGGGAGGGTGGGAGAAGGCCCAAGCAAAATCACTGGGCTTCATGGCAGAGCAGACCTGATCCCAGGACTTTGTCTGATATTTTAACCACTACACCATGCATTGTAGGTATCACCATTAGTTTTCTGGATGCTTTTATAGCACTTTGAATTGCACTGCAAGTGAACCCTATAGATTAGAAAAAGCTGCCGACGTGACAATGTCATTTCTTTTCTAAAACCTGAGGATTTAAATTCTCTGCTCTTCTCAATCCTGATACAATCATTTGGCTGTCTTGTTACAGATGCTTTCCACAGGAAAACGTGTCCCTGTCCTCCATTCTTAATGATTTCCATCAATCAACATGTTGGTAAAGCTAGTGATACCATATGCAATTGTTTTGCTTAACCTAGAGCTTTCCATCTGTTTCCGTCTGAGCACATAGTTCATATTTAGCTTCTGGACATTTTCCCGGTTTTAACCACTGCTTTGAAACAAACAATGATGGAGAGAGCTACGCATCATACAAATGTACACATGGTTGATTTTTTAAAAAATTAAAGGAATGGTTTCAGCACTAATTGCGTACTCAACCAGTGGAAAGGATCGCTCTTACCAAAGGAGCCTGGATCATAGCTCGGGGCCCAGCAGGGATCCCCACATGTGACATATTCATTACTTAATTTATAGTCCTTTTCCTCACTGAGACTCGAGGCAGATTATAACTAAAAACAAAGCAGTAAGAACAGTACAATACATACAACCGACGGGTCATTTCGTAGAAAAAGAGGTGCAGGAGCTCATTAGCATAACTTATTTGCACCAGAAGTATGTCAGAAGGCAAGAAAGAAGAGGGAGGGAGGGGGAGAGAGACAGAGACAGAGACAGAGACAGAGACAGAGACAGAGACAGAGACAGAGACAGAAAGAAAGAAAGAATGAAAGAAAGAAAGAAAGAAAGAACGAAAGAACGAAAGAACGAAAGAATGGAAGAAAGAACGAAAGAAAGAACGAAAGAAAGAAAGATAGAAAGAAAGAGCTGGCAGAGAGGGGACAGCTACTAATCCAAGCCTCAGAAATGCCACTATTCTGGGAGGATAGCGTCAGTGGTGGCTGAAGCCTTCAGAAGGCTGGTCGGAGGAACAAGGACCTTTCCAGGGGACGGGGTCATTTTGCTGCAGCCATGACACAGGCAGGCATTCCCCCACGGGGGTGGGGGGCTGGCACCAACTCCCGGAGCTGAACTCCCCCGAGCTCCTGCTCAAAATGACCCCTGACAACCGACAATTACTCCATAACAATTCTAAACCACATTAGAGAACACTGCACTACAAACAACAGACTAATTCAGACCACATCACAGGAGTTACAGGATTGGAGAACAATGTAACGTTGTCGTACGACAAGGCAACACAGCTGGATCATAAAATTAGAAGACAATGCCATAAATGCAGCATAATACAGGAAGACTTCTAAAATTCCACTGGTATCATCTATAATCTCATCCACTTTGTAGAACTGCCCTTCTGAATAATTTTGTTTTACACATTCTGCAGAACAGGAGTGTAGGTCCCTTCCTGACCTCATTTTCTGATGAAGTGCCCTCCCCCCCCCCAAACTTAACCCATATGTACGTCAAATAGAATCCCTGAAAGCATCTACAGGATCTGGGATAACATGGTGGCCAGCCGCAGGAGGGTTCAAGAAAGCCACTCAACTGGAGTTTTCAATTTAACCACAAGCAACAAAACCAAGTGGAAACCGGGGTGGGGGGAAGCAACAGCTCCACTCCTCCACCCAATATGCGGGATTCCCAACCTTTTTGAGCCTCTGGGCACCTTTAGAATTCTCATATAACATGGCAGGCGCGGCCACAAAATGGCTGCTGCAGGAGCCAAACACAAAATGGCTGTTGAAGCTTACCTTCACTCACACAATGAAGATTCTTGTGCTGTAGTGGCAACTTCTGGGAAAGCAGCATTTATAAAAAATCTGCCCAGCCAATCAAATTTCCAGTGCCCAAACAGAAGGCTTGCTGAGCAAAAGCCCTACTTGGCCATGCCCACTTTCTAAAAACATTTGGCAGGCACCAGGAAAGGTACTGGCAAGCATGCCATGGCACCCATGGGCGCCACATTGGGAGGCCATAATCTATTGGTTATTCCCTCCTGTATTCCTGGATCCGGATTGCCAGTTCTCGGTTGGGAAATACCTGGATATTTTGGGAGTGGAGCCTTGGGAGGATAGGGTTTGAGGAGGAGAAGTACTTCAGTTGGGTAGAATGCGACAGAGTCCAACTTCCAAAGTGGCCATTTTCTCCAGGTGAGCTGATTTCTGTCACAGTTGTAATCCCTGGGGATCTCCAGCCACCACCTGGAGGCTGGCAACCCTACCTGTAGGGCAATTAGTATGGTCACTGCTAGAGCTAGGTTTTTTTCCAGGTGGCTGCTCCCATTTTTTGGAATGGCCTTCTCAAATTATTAGAAACACTTCCATTTCTTTGATAAATCCACAAGTTAGGTAAAGCAGGATTATTCAGGGAGGCTTTTTGACACGCCTGCTACCATTTTTAATCAGGTATGTTTTTTAAGTTGTTGACTATATCGTTCTTATCATCACTGTAATTTGCCTTGAGTTCCAGAGAAAGGCAGACTAAAAATAGTGTTTTTTAAAAAAAGGGATATCCAAAGACACTCGGGGGAGACCAGGGGGGAAATCCAGAGAGGAAGGAACACCAGCTGAAACAAATAGGAGGCAGAGAAGCAAAGAATTACATGCATAGCAACCAGGGGTCCATTGGAGCAGGAGTGCACAGGAGCGCAGCTCCGGGAGTGAGGAGCCCAGGGCGTGGGCACATGACTAAGCCCCGCCCCCTCCTCGGCTTCCCCAAGCAGTGCAGAGGCGCAGCGCCCCGGGGAAAGCCCTGCTAGGGTCTTTATTGTTTTTAATGTTTTGTTTTAATATTGATAATTTTATCATTGTTCCTTTTATGACTGTGTGCTGCTTTTCCAGAGACTTGCTCAAGGTGCCATATACATTTTCTAAGTATACCATTTTTTATCTGGGCACATGGCACATAAGTACTGGAGAAATTTCACCAACCCTTCAGCAGCTTCCACCCCATCAGTTTGGTGTACTGGTCAGGAGTTGGACTCTAATCTGGGAGAACTGGGTTTGATTCCCCACTCCTCCACATGCAGCTGCTGGTGTGACCTTGGGCCAGTCACAAGTTCTCTCAGAGCTGTTCTCTCACGAGCAGTTCTCAAAAGACCTCTCTTAACCCCACCTACCTCACAGGGTGTCTTGTTGTGGGGAGGGGAAGGGAAAGGGATGGGGGGTGCACATGTCCTGGGTATCTCAAGTCTACTTGAAACCTGGTGATTTCAAGGGAGCAGGAAGAGAATGAGGGTGTGTTCTTGACGCTTATTTTTATTGCACAAAGTATTGGATGGGGAAGGGAATGGAGGAAGAGCAGGTCAGTTTCATTCACCTGTGGAGTGGAGCCTGAGGGGTGGGTGTTGCCTTCTGACATACTTCTGGTGATGTCAGGTGGTGTGGCATATGCAAATGAGTTATGCAAATGAGTTATGCTAATCAGCTCCTGCACCTCTTTTTCTACGAAATGACCCCTGATAGCAACTGCTCCTCAAGCCATGATCTTGAAACCAATTTGTAAGCACAGGCATAACGTAAAGGACACCCAGAAAAAGAGAGTGGGGGATATCTAAACCGACAAAGCACAAACCTCCAAAGGAAGTTTAGAAAACTGGTAGAGGGCCAAAAGTTAAAAACATGAGTAAGTGTACAAAATAGTGTTTAATACAATGACCTAGTAGGGGCCCAAGTAAAGCCTCATAAAATGTTCAAAGTTACATATACACACAAAAAGACAGTATATGACCTGACCAGTGTTCCCGCTAAGCTGAGTTAGTGTGAGCTAGCTCACAGTTTTTTAGCCTCTGGCTCAGACATTTTGGTCTCAGCTCAGGAAGGACCTGACTCGTTCTCCTATAATATTCTATACCCTCACCACCTTTTAACCCTAAAAACTTCTGCCATATATGCGGGTTGCCTCGTTCTGTTTAATGGTAGGGCCAACCCTCTCTGAAGCGCTTTCATCAGAACCTGAGCAAGTGTGCTTGAGCATGAAAGCTTATGGAATAAGGCCAGCCTTTGCCAGTGTGGTAGACCTGCATACAATGTGCAAGGAAGTCCAGAGCTGACTAATTTATGCAGTAGCCAAATTGCTCAATCACAACTTTAATGCCAGTAGCTCACAACGTGACATTTTTGCTCACAAGCCTCAGCAACTTAGAGGGAGCACTGGACCTGACTGGTTCTCCTTTAATATTCTATACCCTCACTACCTTTTAACCCTAAAAACTTCCACCATATATTCGGGTTGCCTCATTCTGTTTAATGAAAGGGCCAAGCCTCTCTGAAGCGCTTTCATCAGAACCTTAGGAAGTGCACTTGAGCACGAAAGCTTATACCTTGAGTAAAACTTTGTTGGTCTTAAAGGTGCCACTGGACTCAAGCCAGAATCTTGTAACACAAACCTTGGGTGAAACCACAAAGGGACACAGAAGAAGAAGAGAAAAAGAGATTGGATTTATATCCCGCCCTTCACTCACTTAAGAGTCTCAGAGTGGCTTACAAACTCCTTTCCCTTCCCCTCCCCACAACAGACACCCTGTGTGGTAGGTGGAGCTGAGAGGGCTCTTTCCCAAGCTGTCCTTGAGAGAACAGCTGGTACAGAGCTATGGCTTGCCCAAGGTCATCCAGCCAGGTGCAAGTGGAGGAGTGGGGAATCAAACCCGGTTCTCCCAGATTAGAGTCTGCGCACTCTACACTACACCCCACATATGGAATAAGGCCAGCCTCTGCCAGTGTGGTAGACCTGCAGACCATGTGCAAGGAAGTACGGAAGCCTTCAATGGCCAGCTCCTGACTGCCAGCAATTGGTGTCTTTTCTCTGGTGTTCTGCTTCCCTTCTACTCTCCCCACACACTGACAGCTTAAACAGGTATTACACAGTGGTTTCTTTTAACACAGCACATGGCAGTATTTGAAACTTGAAGAGAGGGAAACAAAGAACGCCTCATATTGGCAGGTCAATGGCTCAATGCCATCTGAACTTTGAGGAGGAACGAGTCTCGCCATATTTGTACGTACAGATTTATACATATAATGAATTCCCACTTCAGGTCATGCAGACCAGTAATACTACCAAATGGAGCTGTATTCACCGGCGTCAACTGCGGGGGGGCTTGGGGGCCCGGGCCACCCCGGAAATTTCCCAGGGAGGACTGAGCCCCCCCAGGAAATGGAGTGCCCACGCGCCCGGCCACCGCCACCGTTCCCCCACACTGCCGCCAGAGCCGCTCTCTCCACCCACTCCCTCCCCCCCGGCTTGGTCCGGGAGAGTGGCAGCAGCGGTGGCTTGGTGTGGCGGCGGCAGCCCAGTGTGGCCCAGCGCAGTGGCAGGGGTGGCCCGGCGCACGCACACAGAAGCCCCCCCCCAGCACTTTCAAAACTCTACGCCCCTGGCTGCATTATTTTTAAAACTCTCATGGAGCATAGTACAATGGAAAACATGACCAACAGAATTCCACCACCACCACCCCACACACACACACTTAGGTACAAGGCCTTGCTTCCTTTGGAATCAAAAGCACATTCAATCATACTTTCTTCTTCCAAAGAAAGGCTAAAGTGGATGATGGGAGAACAACTGGGGAGAAAGGTGAGGTGCAAATTAAGTAAATATGCAGATGATGCTCAACTCTCACACTTCCAGCTGATCCCAGGGAGGCTGTAGGAACCCTGAACCGGAGCCTTGTAGGCAGTTTTGGAGTGAATGTGGGCTAATAAACTGAAGCTTAATTCCAACAATATGGAAGTGCTAATGGTGGCTGGAAGGTCTTACCCAGGATTTAAGGTATCACACATTTTGTATGGGACTGCATTCCGATTGAAGGAATCCTTCTATATTCTGGGGGTGCTCTCGGATCCAGGCCTACTGCTGGGTAAGCATGAGGCAGCTGTGGCCAAGCATGTCTTTTACAACTTTCGACTGGTTAGCCAGCTGTGGCCTTCCCTGGACAAAAAAGGTCTACCCATTGTGGTGCTTGCCTTGGTTACATCAAGACTAGATTACTGCAATGTGCTCTGTGTTGGGCTGCCCTTGAGAAGAGTTCGAAAACTTCAATTGGTACGGAATGCTGCTGGCAGGATGCTGACTGGAGTGGGTTGTAGGGACCATATCACTTCAGTCTTGGGCCACTTTCACTGGCTTCCAATCTCTTTTTGGACACAACTATAAGATTTGGAACCAACATATCTGAAGGATGGCCTAATCCCTTATGAATCTGCCCAACCATTATGGTCATCTTTAGAGCCCTGCTTCGGGTACCCCTGCCTTCTGAGATTAGGCTGGTGGCAACACAAGATCCTCTCGGTCATGGCACCAAAGTTCTGGATCTCTATCGCAAGAGAGATTTATCTGTCCCCTTCTGTTGCCGGCTTCCACTCGTGGGTGAAGACTTTTTTGTTTCATTTCACATTCTTTCAGTGATTCCTAATCAATGCTTTATGTTCTGTACGGATTTTAATTGTTTTATATGTACTTCTTGGTTTTGCAGGACTCTAATCTGGGAGAACCGGGTTTGATTCCCCACTCCTCCATTTGCAGCTGCAAGTGACCTCGGGTCAGTCACAAGTTCTCTCAGAGCTGTTCTCTCAAGGACAGCTCTGGAAAGAACTCTCTCAGCCCCACCTACCTCACAGGGTGTCTGTTGTGGGGAGGGGAGGGGAAAGCGATTGTAAGCCACTCTGGGACTCCTTCAGGAAGTGAAGGGCAGGGTATAAATCCAATCTCCTCCTCCTCCTCCTCTCTTCCTCCTCTTTTTAAGAATTCTTTTCAGAGTTTATGTTTGGGAGAAGGATTTATTTCAGTGGTTTTATGATGTATTTTATCATGTATGTTTAAAATTGTTAGCCACTTTGGCAGCCCTTGTATGGTTTGAAATCTTTCCTGCTGACCTCAATAATTACATCGCCTCCAACCATATCTGCTCTCTTAAAATTCACACACACACAAAGGATTTCATTACTGATCGAAAATTCATCTGTACCTTCTGGTGCTTCATAGCCTCTCTATCATATTCTCCGTCTTTTAGCTTACACAGTAGTTGATGCTAAAGCATATATTTCTTTGTTTAAAATGCAGTATGTGATTTGTTCCTACAAAGAAATATAAATTTCTCTTCCTACCAGTATCATCATTTTTTAAATCTGCAAAATATATTCAGATCAGACACCAATTATTGGAATTTTGAAGATGTATGTAGTCCCACATGCACCGAAGCATGGTCATATTGCATAATTTTAAAACTGAAGGATTTTATCTAAAATATTAAGCCATTTATTGGCTGGAACCGATTTTACATATCAACCTGACGGGGATGAACAAAAAAGAATTATGGAGTTATTACTGACTAGGAATAAGGCCCGTTGTGGAAATAAATACAACGGGCTCTAGAAAGAGGCTCTGGAAGAGTGCCAAGGCCTTGGGCACTCAGTGTCAATTTGCTGTGGCAACCTCAGCAGGGTATAATGACACAGAGTCTACCAGTTTCTCCAGGGGAAGATCTCTGCCATCTGAAGTACAGTTGTAGTTCAGCGTGATCTCCATCCCTTCCTTGGAGATTGGCAACAATGGTTCCCCATGAGGGACTGGTTGGCTTGGAGGGTGGAGTCTATGGCACTGTACCTGTCTGAGGTCCCACCCCTCCTCCAACATCACCGTCTCCAGGCTCCATTCCTCAGATCTCCAGGAATTTTCCACCTGGAGTTGGCAACCCTATCTGCTTCCCAGCCAATCACCAACTTCACTCTTCAACTTTTCATCTCCCCCCCCCCCAGCCTCCACCGTGCTCTGAAGCCCTGGAGCACTTGGAATTCTCAGTGATCTCCAGCCCTCACCTGGAGATTGGAAACTGTTCTCCACCCACTGCCAGGTGGGTCTAACTGTCCCCTCAGTGGCCTGCTTCTGTCAGTAAAAAGACCATGGACTTTCAGCATAATCCCCTCCCCTGCCCACTGCCAGCTTGGCAACCAAGCTTGCTCTGATTAAGAAAATACCTGGAGATTGGGGGGTGGATCCTGTGGAGGGCAGCATTTGGGGGGGGGGATGGAAGGACTCAGCAGGGTATAATGCCATAGGGTCTACCCTCCAAAGCAGCCGTTTTCTCCAGGGGAACTGATCTCTGTCATCTGGAGATCAAATGTAACAGCAAGAGAGCTACAGGTCCCACCTGGAGATTGGCAACCCTAGGGGGAAAGTCAGCCGCACAGCTGGGGGTTGAAGAGAATGGTTTGATGGTCACTGGTCTACCTCATTAGCCAGCCAGCCAGCCATGGTGGAGCTAAGCTGGGCTGTGGTCAGACGTGCATTTCAATCCACTGTTGCCCCGCCTCTAATTGATCCAGAGTATTTTATTACAGAGAATACTGATCACTCACCCCTTTTAGCACTCTTCGAAGCACTTTTGTACCATTCTTGAGCGATCAGACGCATATCAGACCTTGCAGCCAAGAAATGTTGCTGCCAGCCATTTTTAAAAATAATTTTTCCCTTGAGCATGCCCAGAAGCACGGCTATGCCTTCTGGGATATGTAGTTCATGGGGCCGTCGGCCTTTTAAAAAAAGTTTACTCTCTAGGTACCCCTTCCCCAAATCACAGGAAAAAGCTGAAGTACAGAGGTGTTTTTATTTGAAAGTTTCTATGCAGAAAACAATGTTTAGAGCAGCCCCTGTGGGTGTGGGGGAGAGAAAGAGTGGGGCGAATAAGCAGTCATGTGCACTTCGCTAACTACTGGAAAAAATGGCAGCAGAAAAAAAAGAGCCCTGTCAGAGTTGCCTGATTGACTGGGTGATCAGACAACAGGAAATTCGGTTTGAAACCAGCTTAGGCCAAAAAGACCAGACTTTAACAGGTATCGAATAAACACGAAGTAAAGGGGGGGACACACAGACAACTGGGACACGACAGACAGATATTGCTGTCTGATCGTGCACTTTAAATCCATCAGGGAACAGCAATGGCAACGGATCAAACTGGACTTCTGATCACAGCCCGAGAGAAAGAGGCATTTCTTAGGGTTGCCATCCTCCAGGTGGGGCCTGGGGATCTCCCGCTTTTAGAACTGATCTCCAGCTGACAGAGATCAGCTCCCCTGGAGAAAATGGCTGCTTTGAAGGGTAGACTCTATGGCATTGTACTATGTGGAGGCCCCTCCTCTCTCCAAACCCCACTTTCTCCTGGCTCCACCCCCAAAGTCTCCAGGTATTTTCCAACCCAGACCTGGCAACCCTACCATTTGTACAGTTTATTCTGACTGGAAAGTCAGTGGGTGGGGGAGGGGGTTATGCTGAAAGTCCATTGTCTTTTCACTGACAGAAGCAGGCCACTGAGGGGACAGTTAGACCCACCTGGCAGTGGGCGGAGGAGAAAAGTGGACCCAGCACCCAGTCGGTCCTTCCCCTTCACTGGCTTTCTCCAGAGTGAGGCCAAGACACTGGCCGGTGGCTCTGTGGGCGGGATTGAGGCAAGGCAGAGAGAGAATGCAGCCAGTGGCCAGGGACCCCCTTTTGAGTGGCAGTCCTTCCAGCCAACTGATTTTGGCATCCCATGGAATCTTGCCACTTACAGTACAATCACTATTCCAATCTACTATTCCAAATAAGAAATACAATAAAAGAGAGAGGATGTATAGCCATCTTGGGGAGAATACAGATGTAAGAACCAGGCCCATAGCTACAGTGGGGCTTTTGGGGGCTCCACCCCCTTTCTTAAAGGCACAACCCCACAAGAATTTCTCTTGTAAATGCTTTTTTCAATCATTTAAAAACATCTTTAAAAGGCGTGCACTCCTTTAAGCAGAGTGGGGTGCTGTAGTTGACTAATTCCCACACTGAGCAAGGGGGTTGGAGTAGGTGACCTCTAACATCCCTTTTAATTCTGTGTCAAGAAACTGGTCTCCTTTAAGAGAGCTTTTCTGCCAAGGTGTTAGCTTTCTTGACTATAGAAGTCATCACCCCCACCTGCCGGCTTGCTATCAGAATCATTGCTTAGGCTGGCAGAAGTGATTAACTTGCAGCAGCTGAGAGCTGTCATCTAAAGTGGCTGACAGCATACAATTTAGAGGTCTATCCTGGTAATAGCTTTCTGTTGGCTAAATGGCTTTTCTTTCTGCACTGAGAACTTCAGCCCCACCATAAACAAATTTGCCCCACAAGCCACAAAATCCTGGCTATGGGCCTGGTCAGAACTGAACGAGATTAGCATTTCTTGGTGAGGTCAATGGAATGTACCTGTAAGTAAGCATTCACAAGACAAGAGTACTGCCATGGGATAATGGCTAGAGTATCAGACCTGACAGCCCTGTAGGTATCCCAGATCTCAGCCATGAAGGGCTCTGTAGGTGACAACCAGCACCTGGAACTGAATCCAGGAACTGATCAGAAACTGATGGCAGGAGTAATATGCGTACTTGGTAAATGAATGGTGGCATTCTGCATCAGCTAGAATTCCACAGTGGCTTTCAAGAAAGACCCACGTAGAACACATTACAGTAGTCTAGCCTCAAGGTTACTATGGCATGAATCCATGTAGACAGACTGGCCTGGTCAAGGTCCCCACCACCCTCTGGGCTAAATGGATATGGAAGAAAATTTAAAAGTATGATGATGGAATGTTATCAGAGACACCACTGGC
The DNA here is from genome assembly GCA_029233225.1 of Lepidodactylus listeri. Lineage (NCBI taxonomy): Eukaryota > Metazoa > Chordata > Lepidosauria > Squamata > Gekkonidae > Lepidodactylus > Lepidodactylus listeri. Next base: position 104,082,963 of record JARCFY010000009.1, on the reverse strand, counting down.
TTCTTTACTGAGTTACCCAGGCTTCAAATGATCTATCTCTGACAATTACGTAGAGTTGGCAATTAACTCTGCTAGCTGCGGCCTAAATAACAATCACTTATAAATGATGAATTGCCCGGCCTCATACAGCTCAATATTAACTGCAATACAACTGAGGTATTTTTACTGCACTACAGCAAACTCAAAGTTGCATGTGTATGATCTAAAGTGGAAGCCATTCATATATTACTTTAGAATCCTAGAGAACTAGGGTTCCCAGCCCCCAAGTGCCAGTGGGTTTCCCCCCGCTTTTGTGGGCTCCGATCCACTTCTGGCCAGCTAGCTGCAGAGGAACCCCACCCCCAAACAGGGACGTTGCTGCGTAACATTCCCGATGCAATGACGTCACCCGTAAGTGACGTCGTTGTGTTGCAAATGTTGAGGGGATGACACTCTAGTTTTGGGGCAAACTCTATGGTTTTGAAGGCAAAAAGCCATAGAGTCTTGCCCAAAAACTAGACCATCACCATCACGCCAGCCATGCAATGAGATCACTTCTGGGTGACCTCATCATGCTCCACACGTGGCAGAAATCCCGGGAAGGACACGGGAGCCCCGTGCAGGCTGCTGGGTAGGACCCAGCCACCCTATAGAGAACACATAGACCAGGGGTCATTTCATAGAAAAAGAGGTGCAGGAGCTCATTAGCATACATATTAGCATAACTCATTAGAATATGCCACTCCCCCTGACATCACCAGCCGAATATCAGTTTCAACCTCATTATACCCTATGGGCCACTGAAGTCAATGGCAAAAACTCACAGGGTATATGAGGGGCTGGAGGAGAGGGGGGTTTGAGGGAGAGGCTCCAAACTTGCAGGGTAGCTGCTGGAGTGTATCCCCGAAATACCCACCAAGTTTCAAGAAGATTGGACCAGGGGGTCCAATTCTACGGGGCCCCAAACAGGTTGCCCCATTCCCTCCATTGTTCTCTATGGTGGGGGAAAACGTTACTTTTTCCCATCATAGAGAACAATGGAGGGAATGGGGCAACCTGTTTGGGGGCCCATAGAATTGGACCCCCTGGTCCAATCTTCTTGAAACTTGGTGGGTATTTGGGGGAGAGGCTCTAGCCACTATCCTGCAAGTTTGGAGTCTCTCCCTCAAACCCCCTCCCCTCCAGCCGCTTTTAAAGCTGCCGCCGAATTTCGGTGGCAATTCGGCGGCGGGCCAAATCAGATCAGAGAATCTGATTCGGCTGTGGCTGCCCTAATGCCCACTCCTGGGCTGGCGGAGCATCGCTCTGCCTCGCTCCAGCCCCAAAGGACCCCTGATTACACATACTAACTACAAATATTTTAACTTTTTAAAAATATTGGCAAGAGGAGTTTGGATAAGCTACAGTAGAAGTGAGCAGACTTCAGGCTTGCTATATCAACCCAGAACAAACCCAGAACCAGACATTAGAAAGAGAGGCCACACACACACACACACCGCTACACAACACATAAAATTTAGGGAGAGTTTGCTTCTGGGGTTAAGATCAGCCCAGGAGAAAACCAAGGCCCACCACTGAATCCGTCACAGTCACCATCTGCAGAGTAGCAAGCTGTGTCAACATTTGTAATCACAGACTCCCATTTTAAAACTGGAGCGCACCAAAGCTCACAAGCATGTAACTTGCCCAAGGTTCACATAAATGTACAGAGAGAATGGCAGCTAATGAAGGAAATAGCAAGCAGATTGCACAGTGATTACAATAAATATACAAACAGAGCTATGCAACAAGATGCCAAAACATGCGTGTGGCAGCATTTTCCGGCTTTGTTCATGTTTTGGCGTCTTGTTGCATAGCTCTTTTTGTATATTTAAGCTAATAAAGGAACACATTCTTAGCTTGCCCATTCAGTAAGGGAACCAGACCAACAGTCTTATTCTATGTGTAGTGGGGTGGATCCTACCCATATCTGACCACTCCACTGAACAGAATTTCTTTACTTATTTAACTATTTATACCCCCACCTTCTCTTCTGGCTCAAGTTTGAAACTTTCCTCCAATCTAAAGAGCCTTTCTGCAACTTAAGTGGCTCTTCTTCCAAGAGAAATTGGAGGAAGGCTACTCTGAGGATGGTTGGATCCAGCCCACCAAAGCTTAGAAACTAATGCCATTGACTACAAGGGGACTTACTCCCAAGCAATTGCTCCTGACTGCTACTTTAGAAGGTACATCAAAAAGGTTTACTTTCTTCATCAAACAATGTAGACGTTACCAACAGCTCCAATAAATTACTTGATGAAGGTTTCCAGGATTTTACAGGAGACCTAACAGTCTATGGCAAATCCTTTTATTCCAGTGGTCTTTTAACTTCTTGAAGTGGAACCCACTTCTAAACATACTCTGCTTTTCAGCATAAACTGCATACAAACTAATTACAAACCAATTACTTGCTGTTTCCCCCCTCCTCCATTGTAAAATGTAAGAATCTTGCGTCAGTTATCAATGAAACCCATTTATATTTTATTCTTCGTTCTTAATCTTCATAAGTATACAGTGAAACAGAGCAACAGAGAGTATTTCATGGTCATTTCACACACAGCACAGAAGCAAATCCAAGCATGCCGCCAAGCCTCCTATCCCAGCTAGGGTTGCCAGCTTCCAGGTGGGGCCTGGGGATCTCCTGCTTTTACAACTGATCCCCAGCTGACAGAGATCAGCTCCCCTGGAGAAAATGGCTGCTTGAAAGGGTGGACCCTATGGCATTGTACCATGCTGAGGCTCCTCCCCAAACCCCGCCCTCTCCCAGATCCACCCCCAAAATCTCCAGGTATTTTCTGACACAGAGCTGGAAACCCAGCTCACTCTGGCGTTCAGACCCACCTGACAAGTCAGAACCTATTGTTGGGTCTGAACCCACAGTCACAGTTCTTCAGCCCGTGGTGAAAGGATGGCTAGACTAATGGTACCAAAAAGCAAAGCAGAAACCAAAAATGTGTAAGGAATACAGATGCAGAGGTGCTGAGGGTTGAGCAACAACAAAAGAAACAGTGGAGGATGGAAGAAGGAATTCCTCAGGCTCAGACGCATACTTTGGTGACAAGAAGTAACAGAGAGTGCTGGAAATCACAAACGGTAGCATTTCCATCCCATACCCTTTGTGAAGAAATGCATTCCCCCCCGCCCCCCGGAAGGTTTGAGATGAGCAAAACCTCCACTGTGCATTTTTAAAGTTTATTTCCCTCTGGGCAGAGAACAGGCAGGAGGAGGAGAAGTCAGTGCAATTGCTTTCCAGAAGTACCTCGGTCCACCTTCATACAAATGCTAATAGATCTAGCAGGAAAGATAAGATCTCCCCCCTTCCTCCTAGCAGGGAACAGAGATTGGGAGGAATGAAATGCTAGAGGGACTCCAGGAAAGAAATGCCCTGGAGATCTCCAGGAAAAACCTCTTTAAACTGGCATGACCTGATCAGTAGATAGAGAAACAGATATGATAAAGACTCCTTGCAGCAGGAAGGGGCTCTCTTTTCCTTGAATGTAGAGTCTAAGGGAGCAGGCAGACCACTGACCATGTGTTCACCTAAGAGCTGGAGAGATCTTCAAGGTAACGTCAACTCTGTAGAGATCTAGAACTCCTAAGCTAAAGAGCCTTTCCTATATTTTAACATCTGATAAAGCACGTATAGAGAGAAGGACAGAGGATTTGCATCTTAACCATTTATTTTTGATCCCTTGCTCAGACTGATGCTATGCTAAAAGTATGCATGTGAACATTCTCTTTTTAATAAATACTTTATAACTTTTGATGTTGGCAGTGGTTCTCTGTACCACACAGACATCCACCAGCTCAAACACACTATTTTAAAGGAGCTCCAGGGGGAAGGCAGGAAGCTGGCAAGTGGCTATTCCTCCAGGGGCATGCAAGGCAATAAACTGTCCCGATAGTGATCAGGTGCTGGGCAGCAGGAGACAGATAGAGGCAAGGCCTCAAAACTGGGAAGGGAAGCTGGGAGTCCTGACCCTCCCAGTGGGCAGTTCCTTACAAAGGTCAGGTGGTGGTGGCAGACTACTCGAGAGTGGAAGAAAAGCGTCTCCAGGCGTTGAGATAAACCCAGGAGGGCAAGGCGGAATATTTATTTATCTATCTATCTATTTGGGGCCTGCAGGCAAGAGCAGACATATTCCGCCACACGAGTCAACATTTTGCAGATGAAAAAGATAGGACACTCCTACATGTAAGTACATGTCTGGGGCTAAAGGGAAAACTGGGGGGGGGACTACGGGGAAAGACAGACCTCGGCAGTTGTCAGCATCCTTTTATAATTCTTTATTGTATTTCTTTTGGAAAATATATACCGCACCTTTCCGCTTTCGTAAGGGCCACCAAGGCAGCTAACAAAACTTACATAAGAAAACCACATTTGAAACCATTAAAAACAACAACAAAGTACATCATTAAAACCCAGAACTAAAATATATACCAAGCCTCAAACTAAGTCAAAAGTTGTGGTGCTCAACAAAGTGGCACATCCTGGAAAGCAAAATACGTTTGCGGTGATCAACAAAGAGCCATTGTAAGAGAACCAATCTACATAACTGAAAATTTACTGCTTGACACCACTGATAATTGATGTAAGGTTTCTCCAGCCCAAACTGACTGTTGTGAATCTTGCATTTGGAAGAGGCACACACCAGGTCTCACAATCAGTACACAGGAGCACCCTAAATGATTGTTTTAGTGCACTGGCATAAATCTGCACATAGGTCCATGGGTCCTTTCGAGCAGGAGCTCGGGGAGCACAGCTCCGGCAGTTGGTGCCAGCCCCCCCCCCGCAGGGGGAATGCCTACTTGTGTCATGGCTGCAGCAAAATGACCCCATCCCCTGGAAAGGTCCTGGTTCCTCCGACCAGCCCTCTGAAGGCTTCAGCCACCACTCCAGAATAGTGGAGTGGAATACCACTCCTCCCAGGAATACCACTGAGAGCCAGTTTGGTGTAGTGGTTAAGTGCACGGACTCTAATCTGGGAGAACCGGGTTTGATTCCCCACTCCTCCACTTGCACCTGGCTGGATGACCCTGGGCAAGCCATAGCTCTGTACCAGCTGTTCCCTCAAGGACAGCTTGGGAAAGAGCTCTCTCAGCCCCACCTCCCTCACAGGGTGTCTGTTGTGGAGTGGGGAAGGGAAAGGAGTTTGTAAGCCGCTCTGAGACTCCCTTGGGGAGTGAAGGGTGGGGTATAAATCCAATCTCTTCTCTTCTCTTCTACCACTCCTCCCAGAATAGTGGTATTTCTGAGGCTTGGATTAGTAGCTCTCCCCTCTCTGCCAGCTTTCTTTCTTTCTTTCTTTCTCTCTCTCTCTCTCTCTTCTTTCTTGCCTTCTGACATACTTCCGGTAATGTCAGGTGGGGTAGCATGTGCAAATAAGTTATGCTAATGAGTTATGCTAATGATCTCCTGCACCTCTTTTTCTACAAAATGACCCCTGCATAGGTCGCTCTTGGATTCCTGGCAACTCTTCACCTCTAGCATTTCCCTTTCTGGGAACCCCTCTAAGCTGTTTTGTCCCATAAAAACCTTTGCCTACCATTCCCTTCACGCACTAGTTACTCTAGCATTCCACCTGCCCCTCCAGTCTGTCTTTAACTTAAAGATCCAATTTTCTGTTCTAAAGATCCATACTTGGTTCTGTACTGAACCACATTTGGATCTAGAGCCACAGGCTGCAGCTGCAGATCTCTTGAGTTTAGGGAATGGAAAGGAAGGTAGAGAGCCACAAACGAATGGGAGGGGGGAGGAGTCGGAGCATTTGCAAGAAAACATCTGGCCTTAGGAGAGGAATTGCCTGGGGGGCAAACAGTTTTCCATAGGAACAGGGAAGAGAAACCAGCGCACAAAATTCACTTTGAGAGATTGAAACCTTCCCTGTGTATTGCAAAGTAGCAATGAGGGAGAGCAATCTCCTCCCCCGCCCTGCTTACTCTTGCAGTGCCAACAGGCTTGTGCAAGGCCGGTCCCGTAGCTACAGTGGGGCATCTTGGGGCCCGCCCCCCCCAACTTAGCACCAAGGCTCCCCCCCCCCCACATCTCATCTGGCCCAGCTCCTCCAAATCCCTATTTTTTGTGTGCTGGATCATACCATCACCCTCATAAGCCTGCCTGCTGGAGTCCCGCCCCTGCCCTCACGCAATCCTCATACATGTAAGTCCAATCCCAAGAAGAGTTAGGTGCCCTCAAACTCACTGAAAATCAACATATTCAGGACACACCCAACTGTGCCTAGAACTGGGAGTTACTACTACGGAGAATTACTACTGAGTTACTAAAGGGAGCTACTACTGAGTAAACACACAGGATCATGCTGCCTTTTTGCTTCAGGAGAGAACTCTTCTCAGCAACCTACCAGCTCTTCCCATGGGGAAAGAAAGAGGCAGAACAGCAGCCAAAAAACTGGCAGCAGATTCATAACGCTGCAGGGAGCAGTGATATTATAAGCACCGTCCAACAGGTGCCTGCAGCTCTAGCGTAAGTGGTGCACCGAAGCCACGTGCACTGAACTTCTTGGGGACAAGAATGGCTACCACTTTCCAGTACGTATGCTTGGCAGACTGAATACCAGGAATCATCTCTCCATATCAGGTGCACTGACTGGGGCAACGTCATCAGAGCAGATGAGCAATCACTCCACCATCCGCCTAGGTTGGAAAAACCCATGCAGCGCAAAAGAACCCAAGAAAGTTACTATATAAAGGAGGAAAGGACTAAATGCTGTCGTGAAGTGTGGCTTGTCTCCAGTGGAAGGTTATTATAGGCAGAGTTACAAAGCTGATGTGTGTGTCGTCTACAGTTAATGGACTCCTCCCTCCCCCTTCACAATCTTTAGGGGAAAATACACATCCTACTGGTGTAAATGCACTGATGCATGCTGTAAAGAGGGAAGGGCACAGGGCATAGAAAGCCTTATATGTAGTCCCACTGGGTAGGCAGAAAGTTTGGCCTAAATAATCTACACAGTACCACCTGGAACCCCACAGAATTGAGTCAAGAATTGGACCCTTGTTGCAAAGATATCGGGGGCATCTCTTGGATCTCATGTTACAGCCATCTGGTCATCTGAGCCAACAAACTGTTTTGGGCTGGCACTAGTAGTATGGGACAAAAAGACAGACAGACAGAGACTGGATGTATACCCCTGCCCTTCACTCAGAGTCTCAAGAGAGGCTTACAATCTCCTTTCCCTTCCCCTCCCCACAACAGACACCCTGTGAGGCAGGTGGGGTTGAGAGAGCTCTTGAGAGAACTGCTCTTGAGAGAACAGCTCTGAGAGAACTCATCATGACTGACCCAAGGCCACGCCAGCAGCTGCATGTGGAGGAGTGGGGAATCAAACCTGGTTCTCCCAGATTAGAGTCCGCGTTCCTAACCACTACACCAAACTGGCAGACAGACAGACAGACACCTAACAATTGTCCCAATCAGATTTGCAGCAGCTTCATTCCCAACAAGGAAAATGGTAGACAGGAGTCAACCTGTAAAAAGTGTTTAAAGCCACATGTTTTGCCACTTGGAAGATAAACATTTCTGAAAGTCAATGCCCAGACTTGTGACTCCACTGTCCAGGACAATTTTTCTCCCAAACATAGGGAACATGGCCACAATCCAACGAGAGTTAGGTACACTTAAATCCTGTTGAAGTCAGTTGGGCTTAGGGGTGCTTAACTCTGGGCTGGATCATGGCCTGTGACTTCAAGCTCAAAGTCAACAGAGGTGTTTTTTTCCATAGACACCAGTAAACTTTGGTGTGGACCCAAGCCTACATATTTTTAGCAACACCTGTCTGATAGCTGACACAACAGGCCTCCAGATTCAAAAGGCAACTATGCAAAGAGTAGTGTTTACTCAAACATGTAAGAGTTATTTTAGTCCTGGATCCACACTTACCAAGAACAAAATATCAGAAATAGACCGAGCATCATGGCATAGCATTATCATAGCACATACTGCTCAGTATGAGAGGATGATTGCCTTAACTTCCACGTAATTGTCAACGCAAGTTTTCCAGCACTACCTGTAACTGGGCACATCCCAGCCCTACCCATCTCTGCACTAAGGTCAATGCCCACGTGGCCTCAGATGGAGGGAGGAGGTGGTGGTTCCAACTCACCCAGATCTTCCTACCTCTCCCTGGCTCCTCCCCTGTGAAGACTACTCATTGGCCCCTCCACCGTCTCTTTTAAAGGCCGCGCCACCGATCCCTGCCATTCCCATCTCCTGCGGATGTCCCAGTCCCCCTCGCGAAAAGGACAGGCAGTCAACAGGCTTGGTGGTAGGGTTGCCAGGTCTGGGTTGGAAAATACCTGGAGACTTTGGGGGGTGGACCCAGGAGAGGGCGGGGTTTGGGGAGGGGCCTCAGCATGGTACAAGGCCATAGAGGCCACCCTTCAAAGCAGCCATTTTCTCCAGGGGAGCTGGTCTCTGTCAGCTGGGGATCAGTTGTAAAAGCAGGAGATCTCCAGGCCCCACCTGGAGGCTGGCAACCCTGCTTGATGGCAAGGCCAGGACTCACCTCGCCATGACACTATTGCTGACTGGTTGTCGTTCAGGCAGTTCTGGAAAAGGGCAGCTTGCTGCTGCTCAGATTTGCCCTACAGAGGTCACTTGCTGGAGCTGGGGTCTACTCCACTCTCCGACAACCTGTTTTCATACGTTTCTCATTCATACATTTATTTATTTCATTGATTGAATTTGATCTTTAAACTGCCCTTCCCTGCGGAACAGGGCTTAGGGCAGCCCACATCAATATAAAAACAGAGAGAGAGAGAGTGAATACATATTCAGGGGTGGCCAAACTGCAGCTTGGGAGCCACATGCGGCTCTTTCGCACAGTCTAATTTCATGTTAATAAAAAGCAAATCTGAATGCTTTTCAATAAAAACATGTGTGTAATATTTGTTCATTTCTTGCAGCTCTCTAACATCTGACATTTATTCTGTGTGGCTGTTACGTTAAGCAAGTTTGGCCACCCCTGTTAGATAGATGATAGATAATGAAATCGTATTTAAAATCCCGACCATTACAGCAATAAATAACCTACAACCAATAGACTGCGATAAAGGAGAACCTTCCACTGTGGTTTTCCATTACTGAAAGGGGCCTGTTCAAACTATGAATTTTTTATACAGAGTACCAAGGTCCACATAAATGACATATCCCATGTGCTATTACAATCTACTCCATATTGGAAGCCACCACTGGCTCTATCTTAGCATGTACATCCAGCAAGACACATGATATTTTCCCATAGGGTATGGCCTGTATACTATTTTCCACATGGGAACTGTAATGTATGCAATGACGGTAGCCATGTGCTCCCTGTAATGGTGACCGCCACATGGACAAACCCACATGGCCAGGCCAGCTACCTGAGCTTGGGTCAGGTAGAACAATAGCTGGCCGGATCGCAACTCGCCACCAATCCAGTGCCTAGGGTCCCCTAGGGAACCTATGATCTGTAACCACAGTCTTAAGGTTCTAGCGGGACATTTGGGCGAGGTCGGAGGTGTGGCTCCGGCCGGCATAAAAGAATGCCCTGCGCCCTGGACGGCATGCTTCTTATTTATTTATTTATTATTTATTTATTTGATTCCATTTCTAGGCCACTCTCCCCGCACAGCAGGCTCAGAGAGGCTTACACATTTTAGTGGACCAGGTCCACAATAAAACAGTGAACATTAAAACTTTCATCATTAAAATACAATATAGTACAATACAATTATTAAGTGCTCACAGTATCGATGGTGTACTGTCTAATGTTGAGCGCACACCGAGGTCGTCGGCGACCAGATGGTAATACCTGGGCGCACGTTGATAGTTGTTGATGGTAGGGGGGGTACACAGAGGCAGCGGCCCCTATTCATATGCCTGGCGGAAGAGCTCCGTCTTACAGGTCCTGCGGAACTGCATCAGGTCCCGCAGGGCCCTGATCTCCTCTGGGAGCTTGTTCCACCAGCGAGGGGCCGCCACTGAGAAAGCCCTTCCCCTAGTGGCAGTGAGTCTGGCTTCTCTTGGGCCAGGTACGACCAGGCGGTGTTGGGCCCCAGACCAAAGTGCTCTCTAGGATACGTACGGGGAAAGGCGGTCCCTTAGGTAGGTCTTGTTGACTAGCTAATAAACATGCTTGCTGATTTCACATCAATGCATCTCCGACTCGCATACTTCGCAGGAACACTTTTCGTCTACAAGAATTATTGCTTCTGATGAAGGAGACCGACCCCATATCAGTCCTCAAGGTTGAGACACAACTGATTTAGCACAAACCCTCTCTGCATAACACACATGCCGAGTCTTCCGTATTAAAGACACTGCTTTTTTGGCCGGAATAAATCTCCAGGGAAAGCAGCTTTTACACAGTATGTAACAACAAGATGAAAACCGGACTTGTTTGCGCCTCCCTTGCAACCATTAAGGATGCATTCTTATCGACTGGCAGCCTTTCTAAGGAATACTAGCCCACGGGAAAGCCATTCTTGCAATGAAAAACCCTAACAAAAAGTTCCAGCAACAAGGATGTAGTGTGACAATAGGGCATGAATAGGAGGTGTGATTCGGAGGAGATTATAAGGCCCCCAGGAATTAACCAGGCATCGCATGCAATTTTATTGCTGTGTTATCTTCCTATAAATCTACGGAAGTAAGAACTATTTTTTTGCAGACGCTCTTTTTAGCCATCTGTTATCCTAATCTAAAACAAAAACAAAACCCTTCCCTCTGCTAACATTGATGTTTCAAGGTTATAGTTCACTCCATCACACAGCTTGAGCCCAGACAACCGTTGGGAGGGACTCTCCCCGTACCACTTCCTGTGCCTTTCCAGACCCAAGCAGCAAGCTCTCTCTCTCTGCTTGGAAGTTATCACCAGAGGCAGCTGGGGAAGTTTCCTTTCTACGATGCCTTCCTTTCACTGAACTTTCTTCTGAGGATGGCCAGGATTTAAGCCCAGATTGGGCAGTATTTAAGAGGCCAAGTGCAAACGAGTCTTCTGGTGCTTAAAAAACAACCCATTCAAAGTAGGGCTGCCAAGTCAGCCCGGGGGGCGGGGGATCCCCCGCTATAGGGCCGTGGCGCGCGCGCTCCAGAAGAGCTCCCGGGGGGAGAACTCCCCCCCGCCGGTAAGTCGCCGGTACTTGGCAGCCCTGATTCAAAGAGTTATTAAGTATTCACTTCTGTGGGCTCACTCTGACCTGCAAGAGAGTCATAACTAATGCTCCCTCTAAGCTGTGGAGTCTTGTGAGCAAAAATTCTACTTTGTGAGTTACTGGCATTAAAGGTGTGAGCGAGCGATTTGGCTGCTGCATAAATTAGTTTGCTCGGGAGCCATCCTTAGTGAGCTGAGACAGAAATGTGTGAGCCGGGGGCTAAAAAACTGATCTAGCTCACATTAACTCAGCTTAGAGGGAACACTGGTCATAACCCATTTTTGTGTCTGGACCCAGGACAGTAAGCTGCCACAAGGCTTGCTTTCACAGCAACAGACTGACAGTGCAATCCTACACAGTCAACAGAGTCAGATAACTGTTCATCTAGTTGCCTCTGTGCAGGAACACATGGGACTCTGCACGTGCACAAACCTGCCACTGGAAGATTTTTAGCTAACCTGGTAACAGAGCGGGGCCCCTCCCAACTGAAGCCGCTTGGCCCATTTTCCTGCCTAACGGTTACATGCTCCAGGGAGAGGCCTTTCTTCCTCCCTCAGTTCTCCTTGGCTATCACTATGAGCAGAGGTCATTTCGAGCAGGAGCTCAGGGGAGCTCAGCTCCGGGAGTTGGTGCCAGGGCCCCCCTGCGGGGGAATGCCTGCTTGTGTCCTGGCTGCAGCAAAATGACCCCGTCCCCTGGAAAGGTCCTGGTTCCTCTGACCAGACTTCTGAAATCTTCAGCCACCACTGAAGCTATCCTCCCAGAATAGTGGTATTTCTGAAGCTTGGATTAGTCCCCTCTCTGCCAGCTCTCTCTCTCTCTCTCTCTCTCTTTTTCTTTCTCTTTCTTTCCCTCTCTCTTTCTGTCTCTCTTTCTTTCCCTCCCTCTCACTCTTTCTTTGTTTTTTTCTTTCTTGCCTTCTGACATACTTCCGGTGGTGTCAGGTGGTGTAGCATATGCAAATAAGTTATGCTAATGAGTTATGCTAATGAGCTCCTGCACCTCTTTTTCTATGAAATGACCCCTGACTATAAGCAAACAAATACAGAGTCAAGGAGCTCACAATGGAGTAGGAGGGAGGGATGTGCACCTGCACAGAGACAACTAGATGAACAACCGTTACAGGTAAGTGCACCACTGTTTCCCATCATCGTTGTTCTGTGCAGTCCTACATGGGAGACTAGCAAGCTGGCTTACCAGAGGGTGGGGTGAGCGATTTACTGGAAGATCAAATGTAGAACTGCTACCCCCACTGATGTCTCCCCTTCTTGCATTAACATCCACAGAATAGTGCTTAACAAAAGTGTCTGCCTTCCGTCCAAAGGGTGAAACATTTCCATTTGTACAAATAGGCGAGCCTAGTTTAAGGTTTGCGAGCACTGACAAGAACTGACCTTACTGATTCTGAGAACGTTTGCTCTAGTCTCTGGACTTAGTGACCAGGCAGTCAGGTGCAGACTCTCCACCCTAGGTGGGAAGTACCCTGTACACTCAATAGGTCTGGAACTCGAGGTGGATGGATAAATACGCCCTTCGACCTGCGTAGTAGGACCTGGAGCCAAATTTGTCTTAGCCAAAAGGGGGTGAATAAGATACAGTGGGAGTTGTCTCTGACTAATTTGGCCACTATTCTCCCTATCAAAGGAACAGGAGGGAAGGCGTAATATAATAGCTGAAAGGCATCCCCTAGAAAATGCAGTCGACAGGTTGCTCAACCAGGGCATATGTTTTGGCTGCCAGGGTAACAGAGGTGGATAAAGCCTTCTCCCATAAGGCAGCCTTGAGTCAGGAAGCACAGTCCACGCGGGCCTTTGGGGTAAATTGCTGGCAGATCTTCCACGCCACTACATTGTGGTTCTCCCCGAAGCACAGAAGTACAGAAGACAGAGTGCTCGTCTATACGACTCATCTTCATCGAGCAAGAGGAACGTTTTTTTGAATAGAGACATTTTTGGGGAGGGTGGCAAAAAGAGAAGGAGGGAGGGAGAACGGCCTCTCCCTGGAGCATGTGACCATTAGGCGAGAAAACAGGCCAAACCACCAAGGGGGGAAAAAAGGTAAATTCTCCCCCCCTCTGGCCCAGCCCCCGCCTCCCCGGGAAATAGGAAAGTCTACACCCGTGCTGGCAGTGAGGCCTGAGCAGCTCTCAGCTGCCAGTCCCGCCCATCTCCTCTCCTCCATGGGCACCAGCTGCAAGGCCTGAGCAGCTCTCAGCCACCAGTCCTGCCAATCTCCCCCCCCCCCCGCCAATCTCTCAGCCACTGGCCCCACCAATCTCCCCCCCCCCCCGGGCACCAGCAGCGAGGCCTCAGCGTTGCACAGGAAACACTGCTTTACTTGGGGGGGGGATTTAAATATCCCCCGTATAGTTTTCAGATTTTTCTGCACACCTGGGGATTGCCCCAAGTGCGCAGGAAAATCTCTCTGCCCCCCCCAACTGCCCTTGATGTGCAGATTTAGATATCCGCATACACAGGGGACACTTGGCTATTAGTATATAGATATGGAACAGAGGTCCATCAGTGGCTATTAGCCACAACACTCTGTCACCCCCCAGGTGCCCTCAGAAGGTCCAGCAGTGGGGGCAGGACACTAGAAGCCCTCCCACTGTTGCCCCCGCCCCGTCAAGCACCAAGATTACAGAGCATCACTTGCCCCAGACTGAGAGTTCCTATCTACACTTTGTGGCTAATAGCCACTGATGGACCTCTGCTCCATATGTTTATCTAATTCCCTCTTGAAGCCGTCCATGCTTGTAGCTGCCACCACCTCCTGTGGCAGTGAATTCCACATGTTAATCACTCTTTGAGTGAAGAAATACTTTCTTTTATCTGTTCTAACCCGACTGCTCAGCAATTTCATCGAGTGCCCACGAGTTCTTATATTGTGAGAAAGGGAGAAAAGTACTTCTTTCTCTGCCTGCCCTATCCCATGCATAATCTTATAAACCTCAATCATGTCACCCCTCAGCCATCATTTCTCCAAGCTATCCCTATTTCACATCATCATCATATGGCATTGTGTGTAGTATAGCCAGGAGATCATAAGATTGTCTGGCAGCAAAAAGTTCTAGCTCTTTTAGCGTCATGCACCTCTAAGTAGTGAACTAGACTTGTTGTTTTTTTAAGGCAAGAGAGGTTTCAGGGATGGTTTGCCATTGCTTGCCTCTGTGTCATGATCCTGGTATTCCTTGGAGGTTGCCCTTCCAAATACTAGCCAGGGCCGACCCTGCTTAGTTTCCAAGATCTAATGGGATCGGGCTAGCCTGGGCTATCCAGGTCAGGGAGACAACAACACTGAAGCTGAGTATTTCTATCTATTAATAATAATAGATAGAAAAATCATTTTTTCTTCTGAATTCTTTCAGATGAGGGAAAACAGACTGAAAGAGCCTTCTACCTGATCACATTATGCTCCAAACACACATAAGTTGCCACGCTGATTTTTCCCCATAAGTTAGCTTTAACGAGATTATGATGATCCCTCCCCACAATGCAATAGATGGTTCAGCTTTTCTACAATGATGCTGTTCACTTCCTCCTTTTAATTTAAAAGAAAATCTGTTTAGAGGTGTGCAAGACAGCAAGAAGCTCCTGCCAAAGAACAAACAGGTCACACAAAGGACTAAGTCCACAGAAGGGTGCTGAAGGAGAAACTTTGTCACACACACAGGGATCCTGGGATACTCCAAGTACAACACGACTGGTGAACAGCAGTCCTCTGACGTCCTAAAGATTGATATATTTTTGGTGGTGGAAACTGTTGTCAAGTCACAGCTGACATATGGCAACCCCTGACGGGGTTTTTAAGGCAAGAGACATTCAGAGGTTGCCTCCATGTCACAGCCCTGGTATTCCTTGGAGGTCTCCCATCCAAATATTTGCCAAATATTTCCCTACTTAGCTTCTGAGATCTGACAAGATCCAGCTAGCCCGGGCAACCTAGGTTAGGGCCACACATTTTTAGGCTAGCATTAAGCTTCCGGGGACAATTAGACACAGAAGTTTGAAGAAAACAGAACACAGACTGCTTTTGCTAGAATAAAAACTTGTTAGTCTTTAATAGAGATGGGCATAGACCCAAACACTGAGCCAGAGTCTGGTTCGGATTGTGCCCAGTTTGGGGCTCGCGAGCTGAGGTCTGGGGAAGGCGCCTTCCCCAGCCACTCATCCCGTACTTTTTGGGCGGGCTTGTGAACGTGTTCAGCCTGATGTGCATCCACCACTTCTGGGAGGTGCTGGGCTTCCAGAAAACGAAGTTCCAGTTTGGGTGGAGCTTTGGGCTCGGGGGTTCGGTCCAGGGTTCGGTCCCGGACTGCCTTGCTCGCGAGCCCCAGACCGAACCAGGATTTCCTGGTCTGTGCCCATCCCTAGTCTTTAAGGTACCACAAGATTCCTATTTTACTGTTTGCAGCAAGAGATCGACACAGCTAGCCTTCTGGAACAGCCAGGTAGTGAGCTGCTGCCCTTAGGAGTGTAGAAATCAACATCCCTGTAATCTTAGGAAGACACAGCTTGCACAAAATAGATGTGAAACAAAAGGGCATTTGTTTTTCCCCCAGAAATCTATTCTCAAGAGCCTTTCTGAACAAACAGTGATTAGACGATATCTATCCGCATTACGAGATGCAAACTTGAGATGAGGCCCGCACAGCATTCACTGATCTGCTCTATCTGAAGAGAAGGCAAATTATTCTAAATCCGTTAAAATACAAAGCTGACTTAGTATCTATTTTAAGGCTAGCTCAGGACAGCCAACTATTATGTTTCATCATGCACAGCCCAAAAGAGTGTGGGTGGCGGCATGTAACCCTCAAGGCACATTTGACATTTTAGGATCTTGAACAAGCCCTCTGTTAGAGCTTCTTAAAAACTGAGGAGCCCCCAAGGTCCTCCGGATGCATCATGTCATGAATCAGGTAGCAAGAAGCCCAAATCTGTTGTCTTTTAATGCTTTCTAAACCAAACTTTGAAAAATGTAGCTCCCCAATATTATTGCCAAGTGGTGAAAGTCCATTAAGACTGCAATCACACACACTAAATAATCCATTTTCAATGCACTTTCCAACTGGATTTTATGAACTGGCAAAATCCAGTTGGAAAGTGGATTGTTTAGTGTGTGTGATCGCAGCCTAAGAGATGGAGGTTTAACCATGGCCTGTATCAGCAAATAAAATGTCCCATTTTGGTTCCAAAATAAGTATCTTAATATGTAACTGGAGCAGTCCCTTTGGAGAAGGGGGGGGGGTGTATCCATGGTCTAGCTCCCCTTTGGCTCTCACTAATAAACAAACTGTCCATTTGAGACTAAAACGAGTATCAGTAAATAATCATATGACCTATCTGGCTGGATCACATAGCTCCAAGCCAGTAAAGGTGGAGCTGTAATGGTATTTCACACTCATACGGGAGTAAGCCCTGCGGAGCTGAGTGGGGCTTACATTCTGAGTAAACATGTATTGCTTCAGGCCGAGAACTTCTTTCCATCACCTCTTGTCAGTTGTTGATAACAGAAGCTGTCCATGCCACAGCAGAGTCACCAGAAACACCTGCAGCCTTAAAGAGCTGCGTCCCCAAAAACTATGCCATATATAAGCTCCCATGCCTATCAGTCAACAACGGCCCTCTTTCTTGGGGCACAGTGAAATCATGGGTCACTTGTCACTCGCAGTCACAAGGAAATGCAAAGCGAACTTGGGTGGTAAACTGGCCACAATGAGAAAAGTTTATTTTTTCTTCTTTTACAGAGCAGGAAGTGGGAGGACCACATTTTCAGGGCACAAAGGGGAAGGGAACTGAACCTTCACTGCCTTTTCTCTCAAGTACCAAAATATCAAAAATGGGGCAGGCTAACAGAAGAGTGTCCGAACGCAAGACAGGCAAGTGGGAAAGGCTCAAGACCCACACATCCTGTTGATATTAAAATTAGACCACTTAGTCCTTTATACATGTATAGGGTAGGTGCATATAGGGGAGGTGCATGAGCAACAAACATGGCTGCCCTCCTGCATCCAGTTCAACCCAGCAAGTAGGTTACTCTACAGACGTGCACAGACCGCAAGATTCTCCTCTCCAAGACCAGAACACATCTCAAAACTTGGTACACAAATCGTTTTTTCGTCTTCCTGGTGTTACAAAGAGGTCAAAAAACCCACACACCACAGTTTGAACATGAAGTTTGATGCAAGCATTCAAGGCACACAGGCCGTTCTGATTGATTGAGGAATCTAGCACATCAAATTTCTCACGACTACACAGGTGCACTTTGCCAGGCTGCACGGGCTCCAGACACAATGGCTGAGCTCTATGTATAATTCAACAAGGCAGATACCCTTGCAGTTGGCTCAAGAGAGTTCTAGAGTAGGTCTAAAACCCGCAGTCTTAATCAAAGTACCAAAACAGTGGCAATTCTAAAGGCCCCCACCAGTCCCGTGTTCTGCAAGGGAAACCGCTCGTCGTAATTATGCAAGAGTAAGTAGTAATACATAGCCAGCAGAACTACCCTCGGCGCCAACGACCCGCGCTCTCCAGGGTTCCCAGTTGCTCCCTCTAAGCTGTGGAGTCTTGTGAGCAAAATTTCTACTTGGTGAGCTCCTGGCTTTAAAGTTGTGAGCAAGCAGTTTGGCTATTGCATAAATCAGTTTGCTCTGGAGCACTGGTTCCCAAAGTGGGCAATTCTACTTGGTGAGCTCCTGGCTTTAAAGTTGTGAGCAAGCAGTTTGGCTACTGCATAAATCAGTTTGCTCTGGAGCACTGGTTCCCAAAGTGGGCAATTCTACTTGGTGAGCTCCTGGCTTTAAAGTTGTGAGCAAGCAGTTTGGCTACTGCATAAATCAGTTTGCTCTGGAGCACTGGTTCCCAAAGTGGGCAATACTGCCCACTTTGGGAACCAGTGCTCGAGAGCAAACTAATTTATGCAGTAGCCAAACTGCTTGCTCACAACTTTAAAGCCAGGAGCTCACCAAGTAGAAATTTTGGTGGAACAATCCAGGAGGGAAATAGAAGCCTTGGGTGCAATTGGGGGGCGTTGAAAAAAAAGAAGGGGGCAGTGGAAGCATAAAGAAAGAAGAGTCCAGAACCCATCTAAAGCAGCTTTTTCCTGCCTTCTCCTGGTCTTCCCTGGGATGGGGGGGGGGAGGGGGCGAGGGAGAGGGGGGTCCCCACAGCCAATCATAGCCATGCACTTGCAAATTGCAAATGCATGTGGACCCTTGTAAGGCTGGTGTTGCTGCTGGGCTCTTGTGTGGCGGCTGCAGCTGGCCTCTGGCTTCAGGCTTTTAGCTGCTGCTACTCTGGGCCTGCCTGGCTGCATGTCCCTCGGAGGACTCTACCTGCATCTTTTTGTCCACTACTTGAAGGTAGATTTCCAGGGGGGTGCTGAGTAATTTTTTCTGAGAAGGGAGCGGTAGGCTAAATAAAGTTGGGAACCTCTGTTCTGGAGCCATTCTTCCTGAGCGAAGACCAAAAAAAAAAAACGTGTGAGCTGGAGGCTGAAAATCTGTGCGCTAGCTCACACTAACTCAGCTTAGAGGGAACACTAGAACTTCCCACCTGTGCCGGCTCCGACTCCTTCCCACAGGCACTCAGCGCTTCGACTAAAGCAGGCGTCCGCCAGGGCCTCGGGATACCGCTCAGCATCCCGCTGACAGCCAGCAGAACCGGAGCACAGCACACCCGAAGGCTTGGTCCGCTGCTGCTGCCGCCTCCCCCCGGGACGGGCATCTTTCTCCCGTGCGCTCCTCTTGTTTGCAAATCCGCCCCCCCCCCCTTCATTTCATCCCGTGGCGAGGAAAAAACAATGCGATTAAGGGATTAACCGCCGGGGGGGGGGGGGATGGCGGCACCGAAAGAGCCCGGGAGCGAGTCGCCTGGTCCTCCCCCCACCCCGTTCCAGGCGCGTCCTATCAAGCGCACTCCCGGCTTAACTGGCCGCTGCAGTCCTCCCCCCCCCCCCCGCCCCCTGGTTAGGCTCCAGCCGGCAAGCGGCTGTCGACGGCCACTCTCTGCACCACCGGGGGCGGGGCGGGGGGGAAGCGGGGAGCTGCAGCCACCGCGCCCGCCAACGCCAGCCGACTGCAAACCGCCCGTCCCACTGCGGCGGGGATCCCGAGGCGTTCCTTGGGGAGCGCGGGGGGGGGAGTGCTTCTCTTACCTCGATCCACTTCTGAGCTTCGGCGAGAGCCGGCTCGGGCTGCGGCGGGGAGTCTCGCGGGGGCTGGCTGGGCTCCTCCGCCCGCTGCTCCGGGCAGCCCGGACTGGCCATTTGCAACGGGGAGCGACGGCACTGCCGCCGCCGCAGCAGAACCAGCCGCAGCAGCAGCGGGGAGGGAGGCTGGGCGCCCACTAACGGACCTGGCAGGCTGCGCCAAAGAAGCCCGAGGCCGCCGCCGCCGCCGCCGCCTTGCAGCCCCGGGAAGGAGGAGGAGAGCACCGCTTGCAGCAGCAGCAGCAGCCCGGCGGCTGCTCCTTTGCGCCTGCGGGGACCTCGTTGCTGAGGGCTCCCTCCTGGCAGGCCGGCTAGCTGGCTGGCTGGCTGGCCGGGTACCTGCCTCGTCCCCGCCCACCCGCCGCCTCTCTCGCCAATGGGAGCGCGGCCGAGCGGGCGGCTAAAAATAAAGCCGCAGAAGGAGAGACGGCGGGCTGAGCGCCGGCCCGACCCGAGTGCCCGCCTGCTCGCCAGCGCCCCACAGAGGGAGAGCAAAGCAGGCGCGCCTCCGGGCTGAGGTGGACCCTTCTCCCGCCCGGCCAAGAGCTCGCCCGGGGGGGCCCCGAGGAGTCTGCCGGGTCTAGGCCGGGTGGATCGGCCGCTCTCTGGTTCCCTTCCACTCCGCGGGGGGGATCCTTCAAGAGTTGTGTTGAAACGACCAGGATCAAGGCAAGGAAAGACACGAAAAGAAGAAGAGTCCCTGCACACACAAAATAAGCGCGACCCTTTCAAAATGACCACAGCAGCCCCTCTCCCCAGGTCAAGGGCTAAGCAGCCCAGCCCAGCCTTTCCATGGAGTGACTAAAAACATGTCTGATGTCAGCAGGGTTGCCAGCCTCCAGGTGGGGCCTGGGGATCTCCCGCTTTTACAACTGATCCCCAGCTGACAGAGATCAGCTCCCCTGGAGAAAATGGCTGCTTTGGAGGGTGGGCTCTGTGGCATTGTACCATGCTGAGGCCCCTCCCCTCCCCTCCCCAAACCCCACCTTCTCCTGGATCCACCCCCAAAGTCCCCAGGTATTTTCCAACCCGGACTTGGCAACCCTTTATGTCAGGGCTTTCTTGCTGGGGGATCATGGGCCAGAACAGAATTCCGAAACCTCTTCGACAAAATTCTTTTTTAAATGTTTAAAAGTCCATGAGTTTTTTCAGTATACAGATTGAAAACTTCAGCATACAGATCGAAAACTTTCCCTCTTGAGAGTTCTGGCACCTCTTTTTTTTTTTTTTAAGCCCCCTATAACCTACTTTTCGATTAGGATTTTCGAGGTGGCTCAGGGCGGTATAACAGAAAAAACTTACATTCCTAAGAGCATTGTTACAGTTTCCAAAAATCTCTCTCTTGTATTTCTTTAGAACATTTCTATGCCTCCTTTACAGAGACCTGCTCTAGAAAGATCACAGACTTAAAAATATGATAATAAAAAGACAACATAAGGATTATTAATATTAGAACAAGTCACAAAACAACATTCCACAGTCTAAAATTATAACCATAGAACAGTCCTTGGGCTAAAAGCAAACTATAAAAAGGAGCTCTAAAAGACAGAGCCCCTCCATCGAAAGCGTGGCTAAAAACATTTTAGCCTAGCACCTAAAGTAGAGCCTCATGGGGGAGGACATAACAAAACCAAGGTGCCACCACTGAAAAAGCACTGTCTCTGGTTGCCACCTGCTTTATCTCAGCTCCGGGTTGGGAAATAACTGGAGACTTTGGGGGTGAAGACTGAGGAGGACAGGATTTGGAGAGGGGAGAGACTTCAGTGGAGTATAATGCCATAGAGTCCACCTTCCAAAGTGGCCATTTTCATCAGGCGAACCGATCTCTGTCACCTGGAAAACAATTATAATCCCAAATCTCCAGGTGCCACCTGGAGGTTGGCAATCCTACTCTGTGGGGATGGGGCACAGAGTGCAGGGATGAGGAAGAAGATCTGAGCTGGTAGACTGAATTTTTTTTTTTTTAGAAAACGTTCCATACAGTCACACTTACACTCTGTGGGGAGGGAACATGGCTCAGTAGTAGAGCATCTGCTTGGCATGCAGAAAGTCCCAGAGTTTTTATTTATTTATTTATTTATTTATTTATAGATTTGATTTGATTTATACCCTGCTCTCCCTGCTGGGGCAGGCTCAGGGCATAGCATATCCAGTTTAAATGATCAGGTGGTTAACTGAAAGACCTCTTCCTGAGCCCCTGGAGAGCCACTTTCACTCTGAGTAGACAATGCTGACCTTGATGGACTGATAGTCTGATTCAGTATAAAGCAGCTCCATGAGAATACACCTGCTTTTCATCCTGCAGAGCTACAGCTATCATGTCTACTTTCAGAATGACTCTTTACATTGGACTGCTTTCTATCAAGACAGACGATTAGTCCTGTATTCTGCTGGCAATCTCTCTCTCTCTCTCTCTCTCTCTCTCTCTCTCTCCCTCGCTCTCTCTCTCCAACACCACAGCCTTAATACCTTTTAACTGGAGATCCCAAAGCCTGAACTTGGGAGATTTTTGCAAACAAAGTTTGTGCTCTCACACTGAACTCTTGGCTTTCACCCCAGGGACAGAACAATTGTCTCCAGATGTGAAAATCAGGCTCCTTGACATTTTTACAGATCAAACTGGAAACCAGTATGGTGGAATGGATAACATTCTGGATTCAGATTAGGGAGTCCTGAGTTGAAATTTTTACTGAGCTATGAAGTTCACTTGGGCAAAACACACACCTAACTCAGAGAGCTGATGTGGGGATAAATCTGATAATCCCATGTATGCTACTGTGAGCTCCTTGGTAGGGTTGACTGGTCCCTCCTGGCATCCAGCAGGGGATGGGAGGGTAGGGTTATCAGATCCAGGTTGGGAAACTCCTGGAGACTATGGGATGGAGCCTGGGGAGGACAGGGGGGGTACAATGCCACAAAGTCCACCCTCCAAGGCATACCAGATTCGCTTCAAGATGCTGTTTTTGACCTTTAAAGCCCTATATGGTCTGGGGCCTGCCTACCTGATACCTGCCCAACTAAGGCGCAATGACAACTAAGGCCCTTTACTAACATCATAGCCTGTGATAGTCTGGACATTAAATATGACCCAGGGATGCCAACCTCCAGGTGGGGCCTGGGGATCCCCTGCTTTTACAATTGATCTCCAGCTGACAGAGATCAGTTCCCCTGGAGAAAATGGCTGCTTTGAAGGGTGGCCTCTATAGCATTGTACCATGCTGAGGCCCCTCCCCTCCCCAAACTCCACCCTCTCCCAGCTCCACCCCCAAAGTCCCCAGGTATTTCCCAACCTGGACTTGGCAACCGTAATATGACCACACTCTATTATTGTGGCCTAGTAGGACGTTATCGTCACTAACACTTTACCTATATTTTATCTGAAATTATGATTGTTCATGTTATGAATTTTATTGTATAATACCATGTTTTAATGTATTTTTACTTTTAATGTAGGCCGCCCTGAGCCTGCCTCAACAGGGAGGGTGGGATATAAATCAAATAAATAAATAAATCCATTTTCTCCAGGGGAACTCATCTCTGTAGTCTGGAGATGAGCTGTAATTCCAGGGGATCCCCAGGTCCCACCTGGAGGCTGGCCTCCCTACTCCTTGGAGAAAGAGCAGCTATGCATATAAGGCAGAGAGACAGACAGGCAGTCCAATTCAGACACAAGTTTACCACCTCATCTCCTGTTTGCAGAAACTGTATTCCTTGGGACTGAATTCCAATTAATTGTGCATAGAACTGCAGGCTTAAATTACAGGTCTGTACACAAGCACCCATCGCTGATACAAGATAATCACCCAAGCCTTGTAGTTGCAATGCCTTCTCCACAGGAGCCACTATCAAATGACTTGTGACTCCTTGATTGTGTCAGCAAGGCCAGTTGTTTGGACACCATGAGTCACTGGGCCAGCCTTGTGAATGCTTAAAACCTTTGCAGGCCTCACACTGGCAGTACTTGGGCAAGAGAGGCCTACCATTGAGATTTTGAGTGAGAATACACAGATGCTGAAGCGCAAGTAGAACATCAGTTGATTTCGGAGAAGACAGGATTAGGCCTTCTTTAGCTTTGCGAATGCTGAACCTGTTTCTCTTTCAACCGAGCAGGCCAGACAGTAGCGCTGCTCCGCTGTTGCTATGGAAACCGGCCTAGCAGCAGCACAAGCCCCTTTTTTTTTTACTGCCATCTGCCTGTAGATTTGCACAGCTTTCCATAAGCTCCAAAGCAAAGATTTCTCTTCCTTCTATTAGAAGTTGTTACCCTTTCGGGAGGTTCAACAGGACACAAAAGTCATGGGGAGAAGGGAGCGCTTGCAGTTTTCTGGCTTTCCATTTTCTGTCTGGCAAAACCCTGTGCTAGAGGACAGAGGGCAGTGCAGCCCCAAGGGCTTGGGCCAGAGAGATAGTAAAATGGCCCTTGCTCCAGCATAGGACGCCTAATATGTCAATGAGAATTTGCAGTTTAGACATGGAACACCACAAGATCTAGGAACCGTACAAAAGAAACATTCTCTGAGTTTTCCCCCTACAACAGTGCCTGTAGAGTCTTGATAATGTTCTCGAAAGCGCTCTCTCAGCCCCACCTACCTCACAGGGGGTCTGTTGTGGGGAGGGGAAGGGAACGAAGATTGTAAGCCACGCTGAGACTCCTTCGGGCAGTGAAGGATGGGGTATAAATCCAATCACCACCATCACCACCTCTTCTTCCTCTTCTTCTTCTTCTTCTTCTTCTTCTTCCTCCAGGCAATTGGGGGGGGGGGCTAAAGTAGTGTTGGGGAGGGGAACACCCACTGAGTCTGCAGTTCCCCTGTGAGTCACTTTCATTAGATAGCTCCCAGAGAGCACCTTTGCAGTCAACTCTGGCTGATGTCTGTTGGGGAGGACTGGAAAACTAAGACAGAACCACAACGGAAAAGGAGGGATGAGGTTATTGGGCATCATTACTGGACTCCCTGAATTTAACTGAAGTACTCTTCCTGCCAAGGATGGATTAATTTCCTTATGTTCATAGGGCTGCCAGATCTGGGATGGGAAATACTTGGAGATTTGGGGGATGGAGTCTGAAGAGGGCGGGGGTTGGGGAGGGGAGGGACCGCAGCATGGTACAGTGCCATAGGGTCCACCCTCCAAAGCAGCCATTTTCTCTAGGGGAACTGATCTCTGTCAGCTGGTGATCAGTTGTAACAGTGGGAGATCTCCAGGCCCCACCTGGAGGTTGGGAACTCAATCTGCTCAATACACAAAAAAATGCATAAGAATTGCTGTGCTAGATCAGACTGACTGCCACCCTTTCCATCAGTGACTAACTAGATCAGAGGTCCTTGCTCTGGCTTTTAGAGAGCCACATTTGCAGTTACCATCAACCAAAAGAGTCACTTTGACTCCTGTCCTTGGCGTGAGGCCTGATCCTCAGGAGGCTCGCAGCTTACCCATTCTTCTGTCAGCAACTGTTTCAAGATGGGAACCACTTGCCACTGGGAACCACTAGGGAATGGCTTTGCCCACTTCCCTGGAACGTGGGGCAGGTGAGACATTGGGGAATGATGCCCCAAAGAGCCACAAGTGGCAGGACAAAGAGACACATGTGGCTCTCAAACCTCTGAATGGGTGTCACTGAACTGGATCACCTTAGGAAACCCACAAACGGGGTAGACGTCTGACATCCCCCCGCCCAACAACTGGCATTCAGAAGCATACTATTAGGGAACCTGGGCATAGGTGTCAACTACAGGGGGGCTCAAGGGCTCGAGCCCCCCCCCCAAATTTCCCGGGGGGGGCTCAGCCTCCCCCGGCAAAACGGAGTGTCCACCAGGCCCGCCCGCTCGCTTGCCTGCCTGCCTGCCCGCTGGCCCACCCGCTGGCCCACCGGCCGGCTGGCCGGCAACCGCTGCCTCTCCCCCCCGGGCCTGGCCTGGCCACTCCTGCCTCCGTGGGGCCAGCTGGGCAAATGCCCAGCGTGCTGGCGTCTCCCACTTCCGGGTGACGCCAGCACGCTAGGCATTTGCCCAGCTGGCCCCACAAAGGCAGGAGTGGCCAGGCCAGGCCCGGGGAGGGAGAGGTGGTGGGGACATGGTCCCGGTGTGTGTGCGCGCTTTGCGCGTGCGCACACAAGAGCCCCCCCCCCCCCGGGGATTCTAAAAGTCGACGCCTCTGAACCTGGGTGTTCAATTTAGTTATCATAGTTAATACAGTTATCCTTCATAGATTTGTCTAAGCCCATTAAAAGCTACCCAACCTAATGTCCATCAATTCACCATATCTTGTGATCACGAATCAGGACACTCCAGGGTCAAGCAATAAGTATGCAAATATAGACAGCTTTTCCCCCTTGCTTGGTTTCATAATTATTCTAGGCAATGATTAAACCAGAATTATTTTATAATGACTAATTACTTCCAATATGTCCACTAGAAGATTCTTATCTTAAGCCACTGAACTAAATGCCGAAACTGCAAATATTTAATCAAGACATCTGTTATAATAGATATAGAGAAGAACGCTTGCCTGCTGGCACCTGTTGGTTTACTCCTGCCATGATGCCTTTCAGCAGAGTCACATTTCCTGCTAGACCATTCATCCCAGACAGCATATTATCAAAACTGGGTCATTCGAAAACACAGTGTGAATGTGTCAGATTCTCTGGTTTGATATAGAACAGGGGTGTCAAACATAAGGCCCGGGGGCCGGAACTGGCTCTTATGTGGCCCGTGAGCAATTAGTGCAAGGGAGGGAACTGGAGATTGTTTGGGGGGAGTGGGCAGAGCCACTCTGATTGTGGGTTCAGCATGGTGGAACAACCTCATTTGCAGCAGTCGGGCAGTGTGGGATTGTCTGTCCGGTGCTGCACCACTGGCTCTCCAGTCTGCCCATATGGGTTTTCCTTTGCACACACCCCCTCCCAGCCCATGGGGCCTTGCAGTGAAGATATAACAACTCGGAGCTTACCAGCTGTTGCTCTTTATACAGTTTATATCTCCGGTACCTGGCGTTATGTTTTATGGCCCACATGGCCCGGCCTGACAAAGTGACATTTATGTCAGACCTGGCCTCATAACAAATGGGTTTGACACCTCTGATTTAGAAAGTTAGCAGAGTGCCCAAGGCTTTAATACAGCAGAAGCATCTTGAACAGAGTGTGCGCAAGCAAGGAACAAGAGTTACATGGAGACTTTTTGAAAAGTACGGGAGTCGGGAGGCCGGTAACAGTGAAAACAGCATTGTAGTTTATTGCAGGTCAAGATGGAACATGAACAACCCCAGGCTCAGAGCCCTCTTTTATGCTGGTCGGAGATAATTCTCTGACCTCGCCCAAATGTCCTGATAGGACCTTAAGATAGTGGTTACTGTTCATAGGTCCCCTGGGGGAAACCTAGGCGCAGGATTGGTGGTCGTTTAGGATCCGACCGACTATTGTTCTACCTGGCCGAAGCTCAGGTAGATTCTGGCCATGTGCGAATGTCCACGTGGCGGTCGCCATTACATGAGCACATGGCGACCGTGATCTTGATACACAACACTTTTTATATTTGGAAGGCAAATAATAGGAATTTATTATCGGAACTCAGTTTCTAGATAGAAAACTGGAGTGTCAGATTCTCTAATCTAGTCTAACTAACTAGATGGACTGAGATACAGGAAAGCCTCCTGTTCTCATGTTGCCAATATTAAGTACTGAGTCAGGAGGCGATGAATCCAACAAACAGGCTTTTATTCATAACATCGTTCAGCTCTAAGACAGCTCTATGAGAGTGGCACTCTAATTCATACGGTTCCAACACATAACTTTCAACAATGTAACTATATACAGACAATATTATTGGACCCAAGCAGGGCTCAGCGATTGGGTACCTAGATTGGCTTCAGGACCAATGGGAGTCTTTATTAGTCAGCCAATGGGAAAGGGAGCATTAGGATACCAGAGCCCTTTCATAGGTAAGCCATAGTTATTACTGCTTCATATTCAAAACACCAAACACAACACTCCTCCCCCCTAAGTTTAAACAACAAAGTCCCTTAGATGCGGGGGCGGAACTGTGGTGTGCTGCAAACAAGGATTCGGCTCAGGAACTGGGGAGCATTGCAATTGTTGGTCCGGCTCAGGAACTGGGGAGCGTTGCAACCCATCCTCTTGTGCTGCCCACTGGTGTCCCATTTGGGCCAGGTGCCAGCGATGGACCAGCCCTGCATTGTCCTGTACCTCATATGATATGGGGCCTGTTGAGCACAAAATGACTGCCAGGACCCAGTATGGCCCTGTGTGAGGTTGTCCCAAAAGATGCAGTCTGCAACAGGTCTTCTTAACCAGAAAGTCCTTTATTTGCAAAAAGGTTCTTATTGGAATGGTTACACTTTTCCTGTTAGTAATGATTTTATTGTAAACAAACAGTTAGTATTATACTAAGCAACCAGAATCCCCCTCACTGCATCTACACCAATCATAAAACATAAAAAGTTGTTCCAGCCCCCTGAACAGGTTTCACACAGAAATGGTGGCAAACAGGTTATTGTGCTTTTTGTTCCCAAGGAACTTCTACTAAATGTTTTCGAGAGCAGTTGCAAAAAGAATAACAAGGTAGGGGAGGATTTATCCCAGACCTTGAGCAACCTGGGAGCGAAGCAAGCAAGCTGGGAGCGTAGCAGACAAAAGCGGGGCGTGATAAGGAAGCCAGACAGCTAAACAGCACATGAGCACATTCCAGCGGGTGGGGTCACTGGTCGAGTCCCAACTCCCGGGCTGGAGATGGCAGCGTAGCTGACACCCTGCCCCATAGTTCCGGGCATACACTGCGTCTCCTGGTGCAAAGGACCAAAGTAGAACCTGTGGCGATAGGGTCGCGGTGGATGTCCAGCACCAGGTCAGGGTGAAGGTGGCTCAGGCAGGTGGACAGCTGGCGGCCCATAAGCAGCTCCGCCAGCAACTTCCCGGTAGCGGCATGCAGCAAGGAGTGCTGCTGCAACAGGAACCCGGCAAGCTTGGCTGGGAAGTTCCCGTCCCCCAATCTACAGAGTGAATCCTTCACCGTTCATACCATCTGCTCTTCCTGGCCATTTGTCTCGGGATAGAACAGTGCCAAGGTGACGTGCTGAATGCCCCGTTCGTCCAGGAATTTCTGGAACTCCACGGATGTGAATTGAGTTTCGTTGTTGGACACAAGAAGGTCCAGCAGACCGAAAGTGGCAAAGAGACGGTCCAGGCAGCGGGCAACGATGGCCGATGTCATGGAGGTAACAGGAAGGACCTCCCGCCACTTGGAATACACATCCAGGACAATCAAGAGTGTTCGGCCCTGGAAAGGCCCAGCAAAGTCCATGTGAATGTAAGACCATGGGCCACTTGGCTTTTCCCATGGATGGACGGGAACCTCTGGATGTGCTGGCCTCGACTCCTGACACGGCTGACACATCTGAACCCAACACTCTATTTGCTGATCTAGACCAGGCTGCCAAACATAACTCCTGGCGATGGCTTTCATCTTCACGATTCCTGGGTGCCCTTCATGTAAGGCGTCCAGCACCCATTGGCAAAGTGGGGGAGGGATGATGACTCGGTTTCCCTACAACAGACAGCCCTTGCTCACTGAGAGCTCCGACAATCTTGACAAGAATGGCTGGAACTTGGCGTCGAGCATCCCCGATGGCCATCCCCTCCACACATGGTTATAGACGTGGCTGAGCATTCAATCCCAGCTGGTGTGGAATGCCATGTCGGCGACGGAGAGCAGAGGCTGCGGCAGCTCTTTGATTAGCAAGGCTTCTTGGAGTGGAGCCTCGGGCGGCCCTGGCGATGGAAACGGCAGGCGGCTGAGGGCGTCAGCATGCCCGATGGACTTGCTGGGCCTGTGGAGAAGGCGGCAAGAGTAGGCAGAGAGGAGGACCGCCCAACGCATCATCTGGGGTGACAGGATTTGGGGGGTTTGACAGTTGGCTGTGAAGATGCCGAGCAGCAGCTTGTGGTCAGTGATGATTTCGAAATCACGCTCGTATATGCAATTGTGAAATTTCTTCACAGCAGCCACGATTGCTAGTGCTTCCCAGTCTATCTGGGCATAATTTCTCTCAGCAGTGAATAAAGTCCTGGAATAGAAGGCAATAGGGGCCTTCCAGCCGGATGGCAACCAGTGGCTGAGTACGGCCCCGATCCCATAAAGCAACACACCACAGGCTAAGACGAGGGGCTTCTTTTCATCATAGTGTACGAGGACGGCATTGGAGGTAAGGAGAGCTTTGACGGCTTGGAAGGAGGCGTGTTCTCAGTGACCCCATGCCCATGGAGCTGATTGGTCAAGCAAACGATGGAGTGGTTCAGCAAGAGCAACCTTACTGGGCAAAAAGGCATGATAAAAATTCAGAAGCCCTAAAAAGGACTGCAGCTCTTTCTTAGATTTCGGCGGGGGTGCTTTGCGGATTGCGGCAACCTTGTCTGGAGCAGGGTGGATGCCCTATGCGTCTAGGAGGTAGCCCAGGAATTGAACAGAAGGGACGAAGAACTCACATTTCTCCTTATTGAGCCGAAGGCCAACCTCCTGTAGCCAACGAAGGACCTCTCGCACCCAAGTAGCCAGTTCAAGGTCAGAGGTTCCAGCAATTAAGATGTCATCAAAAAAGGGTGTGACGCCGGGCAGACGTCGAAGAAGGCGCTCCATAAGTTCTTGAAATATACCGGGGGCGATGCTGACACCGAACTGCAGCTGGTTCACCTTAAAAGCATTATGTGCGTTATGATAGTCTGTGCCTCAGCCGTGGCTGCATCCACTGGCAACTGCTGATATGCCTGGGGTAGGTTGATCTTGGTGAACACATGGTCCCCGGAGACCGAGGCTAGCAGGTGACTCACCACAGGAACCAGGTATGTGTGTGGCTGCAGGACCCTGTTGATGGTGCATTTGTAGTCAGCACACAGGCGGACGGAGCCATCAGGCTTGAGAGGAGTGACGATGGGTGTTTCTCACATAGCACTGGGAATCGGCTCCAGAATCCCTTGGCCAACAGTTTATCGATCTGCTCATAAATCTTGGGCTTGAAAGTGATGGGGCAGCATCTGGGCTTGAGGTGGATTGGCTGTACAGCAAGATCCAGGTTGAAGGAAACGGGGACCCTTGTAGCAGCCTAGCTCTGCATTGAACACCTCAGGAAACTCTGCAAGTCTGTAAAAGGCTGCTGATTGATGTGATTCACGCCAACCATATCAATGCCCAGGGCAGCAAACCAGTTCAAACCTACAAGGCTTGTGCGGCAACCTTCCACCATGAGCAGGTTCAAGCAGCCGGAGAACTTCTTATATTTGACCTGGACTGTGGCAATGCCGACGACTGGAACTCGGTGCCTTTGGAAGTCGAATAGCTGCAGAGTGCATTTCTGAAGGCGGCGAGCAGAGAACCGCGGGCAGACCTGTTGGAAGGTGCTCCACGAGACGATGGACAACACGGACCCAGAGTCTACTTCCATCTAGCATGCCCGACCTTTGATGAAGACAGTGGCTTTGATTTTCGGACACGGATGCAGCCGTTGGTGAATATATAGGTGGTTGTTGTAGTCCTCGGACACACTTGCTTCGTTGCTGTGTCTTGGTCTTTGCTCGAATGACCGTGAAGACTTGGAACGATACGATCGGCTGGGGGCATTCACAGACCCTCATGGATGCTGGAACTTGTCTGGAACATCACGACCTTGTGATGAACGGCAGGCTTTGGCGAAGTGGCCCACTTTACCACACGCGTGACAGATGGCATCATGAAACTGACAGTATCTCCATGCATGCGCACCACCACAACTGGCACAGCATTTTCTTCGCGGGCTTTTTTGAGAGTGGCACAGGCTTTTGCAATAGCGGTGCAGCTTCTGATTGGCCCTCGCGTTGTAAACTCTGTCATTAGACATATCGGATTGGTCGTCCCGGGCGTAATCAGAATCAGCAGTTCTTCCCCGGTGTACAGCGTCTGAGCTGCATGACATGTGGCTCTAGGGACCCAATCGCAGCTCGCGGAGGGATAGGTTGGCAGCCTCTACTCTCAGGGCCTCTTCGAGGGCCGATTCATATGTGAGAGTCTTTAGTAAGAGTAGGGCCCACTTAATGCTTTCGTCTCGGAGGCCACAGAGCAGCCGATGTAGAAGGACGGACTTCAGATCAATGAAGTGACAGTCTCGAGCAGCCCGCCTAAGTGTGGTGAGGTACTTCATGACAGACTCGCCCTCTTTCTGGTTCCACTGATGAAATGCACATCGGTGTGCTGCAGCCGACATCTTCGGGGTGAAGTACTCGGTCAGCTGGGCCTTGATGATGCCGAAAGGGGTCTCAAGTAACGCAGAGGGGGCAACTAGATCTAGAGCGATGTCAAATTCAGTCTGGCCGCATGTACTCAGAAAAGTGGCGCAGCAGACATCGTCTCCATCAATACAATTTGCTACGACATAACATTCAAAACAATCGAGGTATGACTCCCAGTTCCCAACCTTTGGGTAGAATGGTTCGATATTGCCCTTGGATGCCATGCCCGTAGTGATTTAGCTCTGGGCACCCTTAGTGATTTCAGCAGGGCAGGCAAAGTGATTTCAGCTGTTCGGTTAGGACTGGGATCCCATCCTCATCGCCAGTATTAAGTATTGAGTCAGGACGCAAGGAATCCAACAAACAGGCTTTTATTCCTAACATTGTTCAGCTCTAAGGCAGCTCTATGAGAGCGGCACTCTAATTTATACGGTTTCAACACATAGCTTTCAACAATGTAACTATATACAAACAATATTATTGGACCCAAGCAGGGCTCAGCGATTGGGTACTTAGATTGGCTTCTGGACCAATGGGAGTCTTTACTAGTCAGCCAATGGGAAAGGGAGCATTAGGATACCAGAGCCCTTTCATAGGCAAGCATAGTTATTACTGCTTCATATTCAAAACACAAAACACAAAAGCCAAGATGGAGAAATACAGCATTGTGTGGCGAGAGTGAGGGGGAAGCTGGAAAGAAGGAAACTTTCCCTGAGAGTAGTGATCTATGCTTCAAAGGAAATAGATCAATATGGGTAACTGTGTTAGTCTGCCTGTAGCAGTAGAAAAGAGCAAGAGTTCAGTAGCATCTTAAAGACTAACAAACAGGGGTCATTTCGAGCACGAGCTCGGGGGAGCACAGCTCCGGGAGTTGTTTACAGCCCCCCCCCCCCCGGCGGGGGAATGCCTGCTTGTGTCATGGCTGCAGCAAAATGATCCCGTCCCCTGGAAAGGTCCTTGATCCTCCGACCAGCCTTCTGAAGGCTGCAGCCACCACTGAAGCTATCCTCCCAGAAGAGTGGTATTTCTGAGGCTTGGATTAGTAGCTGTCCCCCCTCTGCCAGCTCTTTCTTTCTTTCTTTCTTTCTTTCTTTCTTTCTTTCTTTCTTTCTTTCTTTCTTTCTCCCTCCCTCCCTCCCTCCCTCCCTCCCTCCCTCCCTCCCTCCCTCCCCTTTCCTTTCCTTTCCTTTCTTCCTTCCTCTCTCCATCTTTCTTTCTTTCTTTCTTTCTTTCTTTCTTTCTTTCTTTCTGTCTGTCTGTCTGTCTGTCTATCTATCTATCTAGCCTTCTGACATACTTCTGGTGATGTCAGGTGGTGTAGCATATGCAAATGAGTTATGCAAATGAGTTATGCTAATGAGCTCCTAAACCTCTTTTTCTATGAAATTATCCCTGCTAACAAAATATGTGGCAGGGCATGAGCTTCCATG
Organism: Lepidodactylus listeri; assembly: GCA_029233225.1. NCBI lineage: Eukaryota > Metazoa > Chordata > Lepidosauria > Squamata > Gekkonidae > Lepidodactylus > Lepidodactylus listeri. Next base: position 104,049,888 of record JARCFY010000009.1, on the reverse strand, counting down.
AGCCACTGCTAACTTCATCAGATCCCAAGCGATTCTTAAATTTGACGTTTTGCAGAAAGTCCATGTGGCTCAATTGCCATCTTAATGTTAGGCTTCCGGAGACTGCCAAATGGTTCCCCCCAAAAAACTTTATTCACTAAAACATTAATGGGGAAAAATGTTTTTAAAGCTTTAGGTTTCCCATTCCAGTCTCTCTGTCTTTACATCTCATGTTAATTTCAATCTGTGCTGACAATCCCCCTCCTTTATTTTGTTTACATGCAGCACTGAAATCTCTCTCTCTCTCTCTCTTTTTTTTTTTTTGCACTGGGAATGCTGCCATTTGCTTCCTTTCAAGTCAATACCAGAAGGGAACTAAACCTCACACAGCTCATTTTAAACTCCCCCATCATTTAAATTTTTTTATTCAGCGATCCAAGACTAGCAACAGTCTCATATTGCTAGACTCATGCCACTTATAAAAAATAAATAAATTTAAAATAACGAGGGAAAAAGTAATCAGTGGAGGTGTATACTTACGAAGGGGGACAGTGGGTGGAATGACCTTGATGAGGGCAGGGGAGTGACCTTCAAGGAATGGCAAAAGGAGCCCTGACCTGGATAGCCCAGGCAAGCCCAATCTCACCAGATCTTGGAAACTAAGCAGGGCCGACCCTGGAAAGTAATTGGAAGGAACTGGTATTCCAAGGAATATCAGGGCCAGGACACAGGGGCAGATAATAGCAAGCCACCTCTCTGGCGGAGGACAGACTGGAGCGGGAGGAATCTGGAGGCAAGAGTTGTGAGGGGAAAATTCCCTGGGGCTGGCCATTCACACTGGCCAGTGCATTGCACAAGGATGCCGTTACAGAGCATTCAGACTGCCGCGAGCCTGCTCTGCGGCTCGCGCAGCAGCGTTTTGCTGGTGGCGTACATGCGCATGTGCGCATAGGATAGGAGGCAGGGACAGCTGTCGATATATATGCAAATGCGCTCATGCACAAATATCGTGCCAGCGCGTTCACACTGCCGCCTCCGGCTGCCTCCGGCTGCCTCCCGCTTCTTCCGGTCCACACTGCCTGGAAGCGGGAGGCATGCGGAAGATGGCCCCTGGACACTGGTTTCTCCCGGTGTCCTTCTACAGTGAGAGAAAACCGGCTTCAAAGCGTGTGAGTGCGGAAGGGAGCCGAGGGACAGCTGCGGGTGTCTGAACGGGCTCCCTTCCCCTGCTTCCCAAGCGAAGCTCTCGAGGGGCAGATTGCCAGTCTGTCCTCGGCCTCTGAATTTACAAGCCCCACTAGGGGTCACCAGAAGTCAAGCATGACCTCCAGGCAGGAACACGCATGCACACACACAAATACTCTCCAAAAAAAGAGAGGGGTGGCAAAAGGGTGTGTGTGGGGGGGGGAATCCGAGGGAATCTGTATGCTTTTGAATTATCTTTGGTTTGGAAGTGAAACAAGGGAAAAACCAGCACAAAAACACTTTCAGAAAACCCAGGAAAACAGCAACCATAAAGCGAACTGAGCACTGAAGGGAGGAAAATCAATGCAGAACGACAAAGAAAACCCAACAGACATGCACAGTGAAAGCGAGGGAAAACACCCGTGCGTAATAGGCCAGTGAATGCTGATTGCTTGAGAAACAGAATAAATTAGACTGAAACCAAAATGATGAGAGGAAAACTGCAGGGAGAAACGTAACTGTGCTATATAGAGTTTGTTTCCAAATAGACATTTAGCAGGATATAGCCAGTTGATATGGATGCGGGGGGGAGACTTATTTGGAGAGCCAGTGTGGTGTAGTGATTAAGAGTGTTGGATAAGTATTTGGGAGGTACAGTTTTGAATCCCCGCTCTACCATGGAAGCTTGCTGGGTGACCTTGGGCCAGTCACACAATCTCAGCCTAACCTACCTAACGGGGGGGGGGGGGGGGATAAGATGGAGGAGAGGAGAATAATATAGACTCCCCATTGGTCGAATATAAATAAAATGAGTAAAGTACTTGTTTACTTAGCACATTTTAGGCCAGCTATGAAATAAGCAATACACTGAAAAGCCTAACAAACTATTTAGCATTATATTAGGCACCATGTGGAACCCAGTTTAAATTCTGCTTCTGGAATATGTAAGAGCAGTCCCTCAAAAGCAGAGAGCAGCTTTAGTGTTGACAAGTGGAGACATGCAAGAAACTTGTGGGATGGTTATCCCATTCATCACACCTTTGCTTCCTCTCTTCTCCCCCTCAGTAACACTGAGTTACTGCTCATCTCCAGACTACAGAGATAACTTTCCATGGAGAAAATGGATGCTTTGGAGGGTAGAGTTTATGGCACTGTACCCCACTGAGGTCCCTGTCCTCCCCAGGCTCCACCCCCAAAATCCAGGAGTTTCCCAGCCTGGGTCTGGATCCGCTGCTGGTGGTCGGGGGGGGGGGGGGGTACTTGGTAACCCTAGACTGCTGCCAGTCAAAACCCTGCCTTTTACTGACAGAAACAGTTAGAACCTCCCCACCTCCCCCAAACATTCTAATCTCCTCACAGTTGACGCCTGGAGTTGAGGCCATTTCAAAAGGTATTTTGGGGGATTCTACGGTCACTGAAGTTTTTTTTTTTTAACTTTTCAGATTTTTCTGCACACGGGGGGAGTGCCCCCCCATGTGTAGGAAAACCTCCCTGCCTCCCAGGTGCCCCCCTGCGAGGATTTAAGTATCCGCACACAGGGGGCGCCTTCGGAATTAGATATATAGATAATCCCATAACGACTGGACAAAAATCAGTGAGCTTGATGGCTGACTAGAAATTTGAACCCAGACTTCTCTGATCCAAGTCCAGGATCATCACGCTCTCTCAATTGGACTGGCATCATAAGTTAGAGGCTTTTTATTAATGGAACTACAGGGATCAGTTACATATCCGATGCAATCCAATTGGTATAGATTTTCCTGGACTGTACCACTTTGTGCTGTATGCAGCATTCACACTTTCTAATACTTTCTCAGAAAGAAAAAATCTAGGTACATTTTTTTAAAGCATACAAGGTAGAAGCATTCCACTTAAACTTTCCCCTGATGTACAGTTTTCCGTATACAGTGCATTTGTGTGAGAGAGAGAAAGAGGGAGAGCGCATTAGAAATATGGGCTAGATTCAGGGCCGGCCCCAGGTTTTTTTGCACACTAGGCAAGGATACCTTCTGCCCCCCCCCCCCCCAATGTGCCCACCAATTTTCAAACATAAATGCATTTTAGGAAGAATGCAAAGTTGGGAGCAACGTGAAGGCACTTCACACTCACTCACACACATAGTTAATGCAAATGCAGCTCATGTGGTCTTTTCCCTTGCCAGCCCCCTGTAAAGAAACCCTGCTGCTAGTTGCCTTCTTGGGTTTTTTAAACTTTATGTTGGTTTCCTTGTCTACATGATGACCCCCCCCTCCACCACCCGTCACAGTCCACTTTCACAATTAAAACAGCTGCCCAGTGCGCAGCGTCCTTCCCAGTCTCCCCGCCAGCTTTAAACTCTCCTGGGAAGGTTTACACCGGGCAGTGTCTCTTCTGGGGCCTGGAGCAGCAAGTCTTCCAGCCAAAGCCAGCCAGACATCCCCCCACCCCACCCCCTCTGCGTGCAGAATCCACTCCTGTTCCCTCTCGGCCACTCGGTTACTGGCTAACTACCCCACCACACACACACATACACACCACACACACACACACCACCGGCTTCACAACTGGCCAAACCTCCCCTGATCCCCCCCCCCTGTTCTCCCCCAGCTCTGCCTCCGAGGAGGCAGTGATGGTGGGAAGGGTCCTGCTCTTTAGGGAACAAACTGTGTGGACACGACAGAGCCTTGCCGGGCCAGCCTCTCACCTGTGTGGACCCCAACACCACCACCCCAGTCATTCCAAAGGGCGTTCGTGTCGGGGGGGGGGGCTGTGTGTTTGCGTGTATGGGGGGGTTTAGACTGACAGTGGTGCATCACGCCAAGTCGCCAATTGGTGCCGCCACACAGGGCTCATGGGCCCCCTCCTGTCCCTCCCCCCTCTCGGCATCTCCCCCTCCCTCCCCCCTGGCCGGTCCAGTCCTTGAAGGCAGCAAGGGGTGAAGGAGGAGGCAGGGCTGTGGACTTGTTGGAGCAGCAGCCATGGGTCACCGGGACTGCACCTTGGCTCCACTCGCTCGCCCAGCACGGCTGAGGAGCGCTGCCACTGCTACCTGTAAAGTTTCTCTCTCTCTCTCTCTCTCTCTCTCTCTCTCTCTCAGTCTCTCTACCACCCCATTTGCCAGCTGCGTCCCTAGGCAGCCGCCTAGTTGGCCTAGTGATAGAGCTGGCCCTGGCTAGATTCAAGTCCAGTAGCACCTTAGAGACCAACAAGATTTCGGGAGTATAAATGTAAAAACTATGATTCCCCACCTCCCACCTCCATGCGGAAAACCTTTACTGCTTGAATCTGCTGAATGTATAAACTGTCCCCAGGTTTCGTTGAACGAGGCAGCAGCAGCAGAACTCTTGAGCCGTACCATATTTGTACTGTGGGTGGGGGATTTTGTAATTATTATTTTATTAAAATATTCATTTGCTGTCTTTCTCTTGCAGCTGAAAGCAGCTTACAATTCCAAGACTAAAAACATATAAAAAAGGGGTGGTCTTAGCCAATGGGCTGACTGAGACAACTGAGAGGTGATGTGGTAACCATCTTCAAGTACTTGCAGGGCTGTCATATAGAGGATGGTGTGGAGTTGTTTTCTGTTGGCCCAGAACCAACACGTTTAAATTAAATCAAAAGAGTTTTCAGTTAAGCATTAGGAAGAACTTCCTGACAGTTATAGCGGTTCCTCAGGGGAACAGACTTCCTTGGGAGATGGTGGGCTTTGGAGGTTTTCAAACAGGCTAGATGGCCATCTGACAGCAGTGGGGATTCTGTGAACTTAGGGGTCATTTTACACCTCCCCTCTAAAGTAGTTTGACTGCTGTCTTTTCCTGTGCTGATTTCACAGTGGTGTGAAATTTCACTCCAGGGGGTCTAAGTGCACTAATCAACAGCAATTGTTTAAAGCAGAATCAAGCCAGTTGAACACTAACTTGACCACAGGAGGGCAATTAGTAGATGTGGACATTTCAGTGGCAGCACGGTTTCACACCGCACAGAGGTGTGGGCAGGTTTTTTTGGAACTAGAATGATTCCAGTGGGAAAGTCAGATGTAAAAACAGGAGGGAGGGCAGAAAGGATTGCATCAGTGCTTAGTTCTCGTGGCCCTTTCTTAACACATCCAGGGAAACGCCAGTTGTCACTTTGGGGTCAGGAAGTAACTTTTCTCCAGGCCAGTTTGGCCGGGGATCCTGCAGGTTTTTTGCCATCTTCTGGGCATGGAGCAAGGGTCACTGGGGATATGGGGGGGAGGTATTTGTGAATTTCCTGAATTGTGCAGGGGGTTGGACTAGATGACCCTGTAGGTCCCAACTCTATGATTCCAGGAGCTGCTGCCCTGGCCCCCATGCTGGGAGGGGCCCTGACCACCCAAATCCCCCAAAGTGGGGGGGGGGAGAAGAAGAGCAGATTCCTGCTACTCATACCTGACCATATGGGGCTTGGACAGCTGCCTTCCAGAGGTAGTGGCTATCGTCCATCTGGCACAGGGTGAGGGGCACCCCTTGCTTGCCCCTGGTGGGGGGTGGCAGTCATTCCAAGGCCCCATCCTAGACTTTTGCCCAGGGTCCCAGAGTCAATAAGAGTTTCCCGTGCATATAAAACCATCTAACATCCCCCTCCAAATGCCCGCAGCTTAAGCCCCATTGAAAGCCCTCACAAATAAAATGGCCTCACAGAGTGCCTCCTAAAAACTGCTAAGGTTAAAAAAGGTAAAGGTTTCCCTTGCTCGAAAGCCAGTCACATCTGACTCTAGGGAGCGGTGCTCATCTCCGTTTCCAAGCCAAAGAGCTAGCGCTGTCTGAAGACTTTTCTGTGGTCATGTGGCCATAACGGCTAAACCCCGAGGCGCATGGAACGTTGTTACCTTCCCTCCAAAGTGTTCCCTATTTATCTACTTGCAATATCTTGCTTTCGAACTGCTAGGTTGGCAGGAGCTGGGGCCAGAGACGGGAGCTCACTCTATCATGCAGCACTCGGGTCTCGAACTGCCGAGCTACCGATCTTCCAGTCTGCAGCTCAGTGTCTTAACCTCTGAGCCACCACAGCCCCCTAAAAACTGCTAAAGATGGTGTTAAATAAAATCAAGATAGACAGATGTTGTCTGTTGTTTATCTCACTTTTCATCCTAAACTAGCTAGCTCCCCAAACCACATACAGCAACAAAAAACTAATTGAAATATCAATTTGAATACAACTTTGTTGAGATTTCAGTTGGGGCATGATAGATAGGAAGACAGCTGGCTGCTGCAACTTCTCCCTCTAGCCTTGCTGATGGCAGCTAGCCCCTGAAAAGACAGGCACCCTCTGCTGAAATCAGACTTCAGGATGGAAATGGAGTCGTTTCCTTTTTCTGACAGCCTGTTCCTGTGCTGGATTACAGGCAAGAATTCACCAGCGGCTCCAGCAACAAAGATAGTGCTGCCAGCTTTCAAGACAGCCGCTATAGCTGCCTCTTTCTTAGCAACCCAATGTGTAGACATTAGCAAGTGAGCCAATGAACCTGGCGACAAAAAGCTTTGCCTGCTGATTTTGGCACAGTTAGGATGACTTTAAAGGCTCAAGAGCAGGCCAGATGATAATCTTAGGCAAGGGTCATTTCGTAGAAAAAGAGGTGCAGGAGCTCATTAGCACAACTCATTTGCATAACTCATTTGCATATGCCACACCCCCTGACATGCCGGAAGTGTGTCAGAAGGCAACACCCACCCCTCAGGCTCCACTCTACAGGTGAGTGAAACTGACCTGCTCTTCCTCCATTCCCTTCCCCATCCAATACTTTGTGCAATAAAAATAAGCGTAAAGAACACACCCTCATTCTCTTCCTGCTCCCTTGAAACCACCAGGTTTCAAGTAGACTTGAGATACCCAGGACATGTGCACCACCCATATCTTCCCCTTCCCCTCCCCACAACAAGACACCCTGTGAGATAGGTGGGGCTGAGAGAGGTCTTTTGAGAACTGCTCATGAGAGAACAGCTCTGAGAGAACCTGTGACTGGCCCAAGGTCACACCAGCAGCTGCATGTGGAGGAGTGGGGAATCAAACCCGGTTTATATTCTTCTTCTTCTTCTTCTCCTTGCCACCAATCAGCTGGCCAGCGGGGGGAACTTACCCTGAAAAAGAGGGAGATCCATCCAATGTGCAGCGATGTATCTATGTCACTGCCCACATGACCCAGAAGTGACATCATCACATCCGGGACATCAGGGCAACACTCTGATATTTGGACAAAAACTCTATGGTAGAAGCCAATTTACCAGAGTTTTTGCCCAAATACCAGTGTCACCCCAACATCCCAGGCATGATGATGTCACTTCCTGTACATTGGATGGGCCTCACTTCTGCTCCCAGTAAGTCCTCCCCCCCAGAGAGACCTGGCAACCCTATGCAAAGGGAAGATTTAGTGTTGCTATAGCGAAGTGATAATACCTTCTTCTTTTTTTAAGTGTACTAATTTGGAAACTTCACTGTTAATGTTACGGTTCCAATGGCTTGCTAAATCAGATGGATGAGGCAGAAGGAACAACTGAACCATGGTGTCCCATATTTAGTCCCACCAGCCTGTCTGCAAATATGTGTTTCCTGCTAGCAATGTAAGTACCTTCCAGTGTACGTGCTAATATAGCAACTAGGCTTACTCCAATTGTTCAGTGCAAAGACAACAACTGGCTTTATCCCTGTTTTGAATTGGAACAAATCCAGAAAGTCTAGCGACACTTCCTTGAAGCTTCCTTCGATGTTTTTCCAAGATTTCCTTCCTTTGAAGAGCTCAGCAGTCTGTTCCCTTCCCCAACATCTCCTGTCTCATTTGCAGCTTGGGATGAGGCGAGCCACAGCTTCAGTGCATACTTTGGCTCCATCTCTTTCAACTGCTGCCAGTTTTAGAGCAAGGACCTATCCTCCTGTGCATCATTTTAAAAGTATTTTTTAAAGTATATTATGTAAAGGCTGTGAACTTCTTATTTTATCAGTCCAGATTACAAAATGTGTTGTGCCTCTGCATCCTTCACAACACCCCTCCCACCTGACTGGGATGAAAAGACTCAAAGACCTCCGTTCCTACTCCTAATGAAAGGTGCTTTGACTGAAACTCTTGTTAGTCTCTACTGGACTCAAATCTGACAGGCCATAATGTTTATCCTGTTAGAATATACAAGATACGCTGTGTGCATGAAGCAAGAAGAATAAGAAGAATATCCTACAGGGGGCATCGGAGGGCTTAAGTAGCTAGCATAGTCAGATTAAGGACTTCCTGGTTATTTTTTCCAAATGATCCCCTCCTGCCTCCTTATTGGCTCATTGGAGACTTCCTCCTCTTTTGAGTCCTCTTCCTCCCTGGTTGTTTGTTACACAGATAGATGGCTGACAGAGCCTTCTCTCTCCTCTTTTGCACTGGCTGAGCCGGTCACCACAGTTATCATGCACTGGAAACTGGATACGCAGTCCAAAATCAAGTCAAACAACAGAGCCGAAGGTCAGAAAGCCAGGAAATCAGTCACAGGTTGCAGGAGCTAGCAGCGAAGAGCAGATACTAAACAGCCAGGATCAGGTCCAAGCATGCACTGTTGCTTCCGCACCAAGGCAGGTGTGTGGGGGTGTTTATGACTAGGTCCTCCCTTCCCTGGGAGTCAGTTTGCCAAGACTCACAGCCCCTCACGTTGCCTTTGCAAGAGCTGCAGTCTGGCACTCTTCCTTTGCTCTTGCACATCCAGCCACTGGCAGTCCTTGCATTTGGGACACTCAGGAGAACTAGGAGGGGATTCTGGCCTCGGGGTGTCTCCTCCACCTGGGGATGCTGGGCCAGGCTCTGGATCAGTCTCTCTCTCTGGTTGCACTTCCTGTGCAACTGCTGGGGCCTCTTCTCCCTCAGGTGCTGTTAAGGGCTCCTCTGCTGGGCTGACTTCAGAGGAGGCTGGGTTGCTCCATGCTTCTTCCTCCCCTGAGTAGGCAGCCTCAGCAGACCCAGTACCTATGACATCTTTACACAGGGGTTTCTCTTCTAAATAAAACTGTTTATTCTTTCAGTGGCTTGAGCTCCACTTCTTTTTTGCATATTTAAAACTCTGCCAACATATCCCACCTAAAACGCTTCTGTAGCTCAGTCTGCAAACCCTGCAAAGCTGGTGTTAAAGGAGCAAGGCAGTTGTCAACCCTTCATCTATATCAGGGGTGGCCAACCTTGCTTAACGTAAGAGCCACATAGAATAAATGTCAGATGTCTGAGAGCTGCAAGACAGGAACAAATATCACACACATGTTTTTATTTTTAAAAATATGCAAATTTGCTTTTTATTAACGTTAAATAGGACTGCCAAAAATAAAAACAAACAAGGAAAACCGGTTATTGATAATGATATTACTTGTTTGCTAATGATATTGAGAGAGAGAGAGAAAAAGAGAGAGATGGAAAGAAAGAATTAAAGAAGTGGAAAGAAAGAGAGAGAGAGAAACTAGGAAAACAAATAGATGGGAGGGAGGAGGGAAGGAAGGAAGGAAGGAAGGGAGAAAGAGAGAAAAAGCATGCCTCCCCTTTGCTTCCCCAGCCGCCCTGCCAGGAGCCGCACAATATGTGTGAAAGAGCCGCGTGTGGCTCCCGAGCCACAGGTTGGCCACCCCTGATCTATATACTAATTCCCAAAGTCCCCTTTGCATGCTGATACTTATTTCCACGAACAGGGTGCTCACTCTCACCTCCCCAAGCCTCACTGTCCCAAGGCTCCACCCCCAAACCTCCAGGAATTTCCCAACCTGGAGCTGGCAGCCCAAAGGTGAATTGATCTCTGTAGCTGGGAAATCTGTTGTGATTCTTGGAGAGCTGCCACTGCTGCTGTGGAGGGAGAGGATGCAGGTGGGTGTCTGGGAGCACCTCACCACTGCTGCTGCTGCTGTGCGGGGTGGGGGAGGAAGGAGGCCGGGAAAGTGATGGGGGCAGAAAGAGAGAGTCATGGGATGGGGGGCAGGAAGGGGGAAAGAGTGATGAGGTGGGGAGGCAGAAAAATAAAGAGGGGACAGAAAGAAAGAGGAAGTAACATGCATGGAGGAGAGAGAGAGAGAGTAAGAAAGGGGGGGCAGAAGGAAGAAAGAGTGTGAGTGAGGTAGGGAGACAGGAGAGGAAGCAAAGGTGTAAGGAATGGGATAACCATCCCGCAAGTTTCTTGCGGGTCTCCACTTGTTATATCCTGTTTGCCAATTGCAGTATCTATACAGCAGGTGTAACCTGGTTTAATACTAACGCTTTTAAATTTAGTTAGTTAGGTATACCCTGGCTTACAGTATTGTTTTCCCCTTGCTCCATTTTATCGTCACAGCAACCACCTTGTAATGAGTTAGGTGAGGCTGAGAGAGAGAGACTGGCCCAAGGTCAGCCAGCGACAGGGTTCTTCTTTCCATGGCAGAGAGGGGATTCGCATCTGGGTCTCCCCCCTAAGCTGAGTTAGTGTGAGCTAGCTCACAGTCTTTTAGCCTCCGGCTCACAGATTTTTGCCTTAGCTCAGGAAGGATGGCTCCAGAGCAAACTAATTTTATGCAGTAGCCAAATTGCTCGCTCACAACTTTAACGCCAGGAGCTCACAAAGCAGAATTTTTGCTCACAAGACTCCACAGTTTAGAGGGAGCACTGGTTCCTAGTCCAGTCCTCTCACCACTCTACTGCGCTCACTTTTCCACCAGAGGAATCTGGCAGATAGAAAGGCTCAAAGAGGTCACAAAACCCCAATTTCCAGGATTATGTTTAAAGGCAAGTTATTTTGTTTTGTTTATTTATAGACCACATTTCACACTGAGACTCCAGGCAGATTACACGGTGTAAAACAATGAGAGGTATAATGCAATAGGACTAGAATGCAACAGGTATAATGCAATAGGACTAGAATTACAAACATTAGAGCCAGTGCGAAAAAGTAACAGGCATGCTCTGCAGCAAATGGAATTTAAAAAGGAGAAAATAATGCACTAATAGCAGGATAATACATGCAACAGATAGGTAATCCATAGCATACGCAGTGACTCAGACTACAGTCCTGTTCACTTGATAAAAGGACCTTCTGGAATCAATTGTTTTTACCTTTCTTAGTTCGTGTTTGTTGGGAAAATGAGTGTATTGAACAAGACCTGATTATTCAGTCATTATGGGGTTAGACTTTGTGTATTTCAGTGTTTTCAGACTGACCTGGAAGAGCCTTGGAAGCCAGCCAACCCAGAAAAAACCCGCGAATCTAGATAGGCTATTGCTATGCTGATTGGTTTGTGTTTCACAGGTGACTTCCTCTCCAAGGTCAGGAAGAAGGGCAGATTCTCCATTGTGTGTCCTCACCAGTCTCGTAGGATGCCTTAGAGCAGGGGTGGGCAAATTGCGGCCCGGGGGCCACATGCGGCCCGCCACAGAGTTTTTTGCAGCCTGCCAAGAAGATTTCAGGACTTCAAGAAAATTGAGCCTAAATTCAATTTGCTCTCTTATCCCATCACTGCTGATATTGATACAGCACCTGAGGAGCTGCAGCTTGAACTTATTGACATGCAGTCAGATCACACTGTGAAAGAAATGTTTAATGCTGTGACATTAGTTGACTTTTACAAATCTTTGTCTGCTGAAAAAATTTCCATGTATGAAGAAATTTGCTGGGAAAATATTCTCTATATTTGGGTCTACATATATTTGTGAGCAAAGTTTTTCTTGCATGAAGATCAACAAGAATAAATATAGATGCTCTTTGACAGACATTAACTTGCAGGCTGTGATGAGAATCTTAACAAGCAATCTCACTCCTGATTTCAAAAAAATTGTAGAAAAGTGTGATAGGGTACATTTGTCTCATTAAACTGATTCTAAAATTAAATGTGCTTGCAGCTATAGATGATATGAAATTAGCACAATAAATAAATTGAATAAAACTACCACTATTTTATTTAATTTATATTTATTGATTTTTATGATACAATTTATACTTTTTTTGAAATGCAAAGTTAACTAATGAATGCAATCATTTAAAAAGGTGTGGCCCTCCGCTAACCTCCGCTCCCACAAAGTGGCCCCCGAACCAAAACAATTGCCCACCCCTGCCTTAGAGGTTAGACGGAGCAAACATGTCACTCCTTAGAAAGCATGTTTTGTTATTTTGTCGCTAATCCCGTTTCCGTACCCTTTAGTAGGAAGCATTTTTAAACTAAAGGAACCAGTCTCTTCCTTCCAGAAGCAAGATTCATCACTTTGATTTATTTCATTTTTCTCTAATATAGAACAAAAGTTCTAACAGTGTTCATATGGCACTTTTAAGCCGTGCCAGGCACGAGTGCCTGGTGGATTTAAAGGGCACATCCAGACTGCAACATCTGGGAATTGTGCCGCTTCCGCAATCAGCCTGTCGATCCCCATTGGGGAACCGTACTTAAAAGATAGTGGTTATAGTCTGGTCCTAAGCTGGCCGATGGGCCAATAGCGGACTTTCCCCTGTCAGATCGTTCCACCAGCGTGCAATCAGCCCATAGGGATGGTCTCCAGACCATCCCAAACGGCTGCCATTTTTTAAAATTCTTAGTGATGAGCGCTATCATAAAAACTCACTCAACTCCTGAATGAACTTTTAAGGTTCAAGGGGTCACAGCACAAAACAAGTTACAAAAACACTTAAGAAAGTCTAACACCTTCTCAAGTTTCTGGTAGCCTGCCACCAGGCTCTCTCAAAACCCCCACCAGCTTAGGAGTAGAGAACCAAATCTCCCAGCCTCTCAGGGTCTTACACAGTCAGGTCAGGACTACAAGGTGAGCTTGCAGTCTGAGCTTCCAATGACTAAAAGTTACTCAGTAGCAGTGTGGTCAGGGTCTAAGACAAGGGACTTAGGCTTTACGGTTGACAAAACTCAAGTGCAACGACAGGATAAAAACATATTGATTATTTATTGTGTGCAAAAATATGCAAAACAAGACACGACTTGACAGGAGTTATAAAACAAGAAATCTATGCTTAACCAGCCTTACTAAACAGTTGTTACAAAATTACCTTTCCAGGTTTCAGAGACAAACAGAGGTTCTTGCAAAGAGTCAGTCAGCCCATTCAGGCAATGTCATGGAGTGCCATTCTGGCTTGCCTTGGCTACTGGACCAGTCCTAGGTCTCATAGCCCCAAGCTAGCAAACATCAGACTTCAAGCAACAAGCTAGGCAACATGATCTATTGAGCAAGTCACTTTTATAGAACAATGGTATCTGAGAGGGTCTCAGCTGTTGATCCAATCAGAGAGCAGATGAGTGATCTCATTCTCTTAGGCCGATTTCGCACTAGCGTTTGCCCCAGGTTTGCCCTCATGCTTGCACCGGAGCTTTTGGTCGATTTCACAACCAGTTGCTTCGGGCTCACGTTTTGCTCTGGAGTATCGCCCTGCTGCACTGGAATTTCCCTGGAGCAAACAAATCCTGTTTTTAGAGGGTTTTCCTGTTTGCTCCAGGGGAGAACCCAAAATGAAAACATACCCACCGGCCCGCCTTTCATACGGGCCGCCCCATTGTGGGAGTTTCTAATTTTTTTTGGAGAAAACCCTTCATCATGCTATATCAAAAGGGCTGAGGTTCCACGTGGGAAAATGAACAAAATACTCCGGAGGAAACTGGGAGGGGAAATTCCGGAGAGAACGAGAAGAAGAAGAAGAGGAAGAAGAGATTGGATTTATATCCCGCCCTTCACTCACTTAAGAGTCTCAGAATGGCTTACAAACTCCTTTCCCCTCCCCTCCCCACAACAGACACCCTGTGAGGTAGGTGGGGCTGAGAGAACTTTTTCCCAAGCTGTCCTTCAGGGAACAGCTGGTACAGAGCTATGGCTTGCCCAAGGTCATCCAGCCAGGTGCAAGTGGAGGAGTGGGGAATCAAACCCAGTTCTCCCAGATTAGAGTGCGCGCACTTAACCACTACACCAAACGAGAGGCAACGGGCCAGTGCGAAATCAGCCTTAGTGTTGCTAGGTCAAGTGACATCTCATAATATGAAAATGAAACCTATTGCTGCAGTCAACAAGTCCCATTTCCAGCCATAGGTTCACTTTGCGTTAATTGGGTTGGAATGAGCTTAATGAGGCCTTAGATAAGGGCAGTAACTTGCACCAGGGCAGATGAGAAAAGCAAGGTCATTCTGCCCCAACCGTTATCTCTCGTCCTCTCTGTCTCTGGGGAAGATTTTTTAGAACAGGGGAATTTTTATAACAGGCCGAAAAGCAAGCCTGAACCAAACTCTTGACCTGTTTCTGTAGAAAGAAAATGGTTTTTCTTTACAAGCGCATAACCGCTTAAACATGTGACGTCTGCAGAGCTCCCCTCAAACCATCAGGATAGTTTAATGTTTCTGAAGGTCCCATGATATTTATGCACTTAGTTAACTGAAATGGTACCTAGAGGAAAGTACAGCTGGTGGTGCTTTTACCATTTAAGTCTGCGCATGCACGGAAGAAAAAGTAGATGGTGAGGCGCATATGTGCATTCACAAACAGGATTTTTTAAAAAAACAGCCGAACGCATGGCTCCTTAAGGTGGATGCCGTCTAGACAATCCACTGCGGAGTCACGCGCAGTAAAGTGATTCACGGGGGAGCTGTCTGGTCATGCAACGCTGGCTAAAAAAGATCTAGATCAAATTACAGCTGGGCCAATTGCAGGATTAGCTGCCCATCTGAACGTCCCTTACTGCATTTTTTCCCATCAGTGGAAAGCCTAATGCCAGCTCTGTCAGTTCCAGCAGTTTTCCAGCCCTCTGATTCAGCAGTATGCACACTGCCAAGAGACCGCAGCAGTTGCAACAGAATCATCTCAAGAACTCAGACATGAGCGAGGCCAAAAGATACGCTGCAAATAAAAGAAGTATATTTAAGTGTTCAGTTGTACTTGCTTGAGTTGTGCCCTGAATTTTCCAGATATTTTCCATAAGTGAATGGCTCCCAAAGGCACTCTGGGTGATATCAAGCTACAGTGAAATGGATATATAAACCAATCTGCTACAAATGTGTAAGTCCAATGTGCCTGGCCAAGTTTTTCATCATCAACAACGTTTATTATGATCAACAGATCAGTCAACAACAAAGCACACTTTACTTATAAATGAAAAATTAATATACAATGATTCAAATGCAGAACCTTATTGTGCTGCCATTAATCATATGTAACAGTTATTTAAAAGTCTGGAATATCTGCTTTCTTATTGGACAGAGTCTCAGCACAAAATTTGGCCACTTAAGAGGTGGTCTCATTGGAGCGGTCTGCAAGGAGGAGAGATGTATACAATTTTTCAGATCTTCCTGGGCACTTGAATAGAACAGAGGTGACATAAGTGGAACAGATGTCCTTATAAAATGGACAATATAATAACACATGTTCCACTGTTTCCACTGTGTTCAATTGGCAGGAACACAGATGTTAAGGGTTGGGAATACGTAAATATCTCCCTTCCAACAGCGCTAAGGGCAGGCACTAAAAACAGCTAGGGTGAGAGCTCTGCAGCATTTGGGGAATTCTAAAGTGTAAAAATAGTTCTCTGGCACAAAGTTTTGACTATGATTCCCTTCCACTGGACAGAGATGTGCCCGAGCTCTATCAGCTTGTAGAGCTGCATCCCAGATTCGTTGCCTATTTCTTTCATTCCCAGGAACCCACAACGGCACATTGCTAAGGGGGAGAAGCCAAACAGTTGTATTTTGTTCTCAACCACAGCCACCCAACCTGAGCAGTGGCTATCCGCAAGATAAGTCCAGTGTGCCTTGCCCAAGAATTTTGTTAGTAATCACTCTGAAATAAAACCAATATATATAATTCAAATAAGGGTTTTAAGCAGGGGTCCGTTGGAGCAGGAGCGCACAGGAGCGCAGCTCCGGGAGTGAGAAGCCCAGGGGGTGGGCACATGACCAAGCCCCGCCCCCTCCTCGGCTTCCCCGAGCAGTGCAGAGGCGCAGCGCTCCGGGGAAAGCCCTGCTAGGGTCTTTGTTGATTTTAATGTTTTGTTTTAATATTGATAATTTTATCATTGTTCCTTTTATGACTGTGTGCTGCTTTTCCAGAGACTTGCTCAAGGTGGCATATACATTTTCTAAGTATACCATTTTTTATCTGGGCACATGGCACATAAGTACTGGAGAAATTTCACCAACCCTTCAGCAGCTTCCACCCCATCAGTTTGGTGTAGTGGTCAGGAGTTGGACTCTAATCTGGGAGAACCGGGTTTGATTCCCCACTCCTCCACATGCAGCTGCTGGTGTGACCTTGGGCCAGTCACAAGTTCTCTCAGAGCTGTTCTCTCATGAGCAGTTCTCAAAAGACCTCTCTCAGCCCCACCTACCTCACAGGGTGTCTTGTTGTGGGGAAGGGAAGGGGAAGGGATGGGTGGTGCACATGTCCTGGGTATCTCAAGTCTACTTGAAACCTGGTGGTTTCAAGGGAGCAGGAAGAGAATGAGGGTGCGTTCTTTACGCTTATTTTTATTGCACAAAGTATTGGATGGGGAAGGGAATGGAGGAAGAGCAGGTCAGTTTCACTCACCTGTGGAGTGGAGCCTGAGGGGTGGGTGTTGCCTTCTGACACACTTCCAGTATGTTAGGGGGTGTGGCATATGCAAATGAGTTATGGTAATGAGCTCCTGCACTTCTTTTTCGACAAAATGACCCCTGGTTTTAAGCATTCCAGGTCTACCTGCAACATTTCTCCTTAGGTGATGGAGAACAGCTAAAGTTGCTGACTGGATTATTTAAAAAAAACCCAACACTTTATCTCCCTGACTGGTAGAACAAAGTTTGAGTCTAGTGACACCTTTAAGACCAACAAAGTTTTATTCAAAGCGTAAGCTTTTGTGTGCAAAACACATTTCTTCAGACAAAGTATGCTTTGCACACGAAAGCTTACACTTTGAATAAAACTTTGTTGGTCCTATGTTCCTCAGCTTCAGACAAACATGGCTACCCGCCTGAATTTTCCCCTGACTGGTAATAATTCAACAGTTTCTTTTTTTTCAACATGAGGGATTTAATAATGGAGAAACTGATGGTGTATGGAACAGCTCCACAAATAGTGTTACTGAACATTTAAGACATACTATCTTTTTCTTTGCTCTTGAGTAGTAGTTTTAACTTGGTAGCTGCAGTGGGAGATCCGAGGGAAGCAGGGACATAGGCCAGTAGGCATTGGCATGATGTCACTTCCAGGAAAACCCAGAAGTGACATGATGCCTCTGTAGGAATTGGCTGAAATTCTATGGTAGAACCATAGAGTTTTTGGTGATTCCTAGCGAAGACTGACTTAGAGAGGATAAGGATTTCATGGGAAAACCCAGAAATGACATCAGTCCTCTATAGGAATCGCTGAAAATGTTATGTTTTTAACCATAGAGTTTTGGCTAATACTTAAAGAGGCATGACATCATGTTTGGTTTTCCTAGAAGTGATATCACAGTGTCAAGACATCAGCCACATTTTGTGTTTTTTCCCCCCCCACCGCTGCTCTACAGGTGCATTTGTATCCGATAGTAGCCATGACACCTGGGCTCGCACATTTAGCAATTCTGTAACTTTAAGTAAATGGGTAACTAAATTAGCCCTCAAATCGTTGAATATAGGGCACTCCATAGTCATATGTTCGATGATTTCGATTGTATCATATGAGCATCTGCATGTTCTATTAGAGTATGATACTCTATTATCTCTGCCCTCCAAAACCACCCAGGGAGGAACGTTCAGTCTTGCCAAAGTAAAAGCTCTTCTTAGTTTTGGGACTGTCAATTGATAAAAATATTTCGGGAGTTGGATCGGGAGGGCAATTCCCAAACAGACTGTCGAACATACCCTGCATGCCCTAATAGGCTTACACTGTCTTTGTTTGAAGCCATTATTTAACAAAACCTTCACTAGTGGAGGCTCCGTGAGGAAAACAGGGTGACCACTAGGGTTGCCAACAGACCTGGGGATGGGGGAATGTTCCATCCTTTTAATAGAGGCTTAATGTGTAGAAATGTGCAGCTGAAGTTTTCATGGGATGCAGGTAAATAACATCACCTAATTAAATAACATCCCATTAAGTCTCTATTAAAGGGACAGGTTTGGGGTTGCTAGGTAAGGGGACATACTAGTGGCACAGACCCTCACCAGGGAAGTAGTGATGTCACTGGCTATATGCTGGCATCACTCATGACATGCTCAGAAGTGATGTGTGTCACTGGGAGATGCCAGGGACAGTCTGGCCTTTGGACAAAGAGGTGCCAGAACACCCCCAACATCCCCTGGCAATGCACTGACATAATTTCTGGGTGCACGGAGAGTGATGTCAGCCCATCAGGATGCTGCTGATATCCCATCCCCCCCGGTTCCTGTCATCTCCCCCTGCCAGCCAGTTGAGAGATGGCGAGGAAGCACCCACTGGGGGTAGAGGATGAATGGAAGCTCGAGACAGATTTCCTTCAGCAGTTGGCAACACAACCCAAATTCAGCCCATGAGATGTGGGACTGGTCCACTCTTGTATACTCATAATTTAATTTCTCATTATGTTATTATGTAGTGATCAGTCATTGGGTGTAAGAGCTGATTCCACTCCAAGGTATCATCTCTGCGATGACACTGGGGAATATGCAAGTTCTAAAAATATTGTTTGATCTATGATGGCTCATTCAGACGTGTGAGTCATCTCTGATGCTATCATAATTGAGCAGGTTAAACAATAGAATCCAGTAGGTAATGGATTGGGAAAGCTTTGCCAGTCTTACAGTTTAATCGTCTGCAGATAGCTACATCTGTGGATTGGGGCCACACCGATACTAAAAATATTTTCCTGGAAACTTGGGGTACCTGAAATATTTTTAAAAATACGTCAGGTTTAAATTCTACCCCTTTCAAATAAAAAAGCATTTTATGTGCATGCACTGACTGCACATTTACCTTAATTCTGGAGAGCTGGTGGTGGTGGAGGCAAGGAACTGCAGACACCAAGAACTCTCAGATCTGCCACCACGCCAATGTGTGATGGGAGGCACTCCGTGCTCAGAGCATCTCCCAGACATTGCTGTAACTGTGGTTGGACTCTGTATGCCAATAAAGGTTGTGTATTGTATTGTGTGTGTGGTTGGACTCCAAGCTGAGTGGTGGGACCGGGAGCTGTGCCGGGCTCAGCAGTGGGGGAGATACGGAATTTCCCTCTGTGAGTCTCATGACCCCCCAGTTTTTATAGCCAAGTTTGCCAAATCTGAGGATAGTTATATCAAGGGCTTTTTTTTTTTTTTTAAAGAGATGCCAGAACTCTCAAGAGAGAAATGAAGGAGAAACACATAGGATTGTTTGAAACAATATTATTTTCATGTGCTACATACTTACCTCAACTTTAAAGCAATTTCCAAACTTTAGACAACTTCCTCAGTTCTTTTTCGGGTCTTGCTTCTGGTGCCTAGCGCTGAATGATGGCCTTGCAGCAGCCATGTTTTAACATACTTTGTTGGATCAAAGACTGCTAAGGGAGGTCCAACACTTTTTATAAACAATAAAGATGTTATGGTTTTGACTGATCTTTCTGGAGTGACAATCAGGTTCGTCTGGGAAAATCCCCTATCACACCCACTGGAGGAAATAGCTATCGTATTGAGAGTGTGCCGAATCCGAGTCAGTTCCTTGGGCATTTCTGCTCTGAATGTTAAATCTTCTCTGAAGGCTCAAATGGCTTCTCTTCCACTGAGCTGAAATCTTCTTGCCAAGGTGTGTATTTTTTCTTTCTCAGAGAGAATATTGTCCATTGAGTTTGCTGGCCAGTTCTTAGAACCCAGGACTCTGCCACACCTGGACAGTCCTGTCATCTTTTGAAAGTGGGGGTGGGGGGTGGGGAGAGCTGGCCAAGGAGTGCACAAGTGATGTCATGTTCCCTTAGTGCCCCCCATAAACTTTAAACATTTTTTGACAGTTTTGTTTCCACAAAGAGGTTCCAGAACTCTGTCCCAGCGCATTCCCCCAGAAAAAAAGCCCTGCTTATATCTGGTGATTGGAGCCATAAACAGACAAGATAGATCTTTCTCAATACCTGAAGAATGCCCTAGGTTTGCAGAAAAATTTGAAATCTAAAAAAAAATTACATTGGGGGTTGAAAGAACAACCAAAATGATAAAAGGAGTGCCTGCCCCTGTAAAAAATGGAGGCCCTCAGTGGCAGTTGCTAGGCAACCACGACATTCTAGGCTTGATTTCTCTCCGTAAAAGGCAGGGGGACAGAGCCCTTTCCAGGGCTGTTTTGGCCTTTGAGGGAGGACTCATCAGGGCCAGATTTGGCAGCAACCACTGGGTGACTTGATGCTCTCCAACTGCATGGCTCACCTAGGCCTGGTTGCTTGCTACTGTTCAACAGCAGCCCTACTATGCAAGCCAATGTGGTCTAGTGGTTAGAGCTTCAGAGTAGGATGAACTTAGAAGGCTGTGACTCCATTTAGGATGGCACTGTTTGTGACATTGTGTCAGGCTGCTGTTAAAGGATCAAGGCCAGTCAAAAACTGTAAGACTGCCAATTTGCCAGGCAAAAAACTGGTCTGGCCTTTCCTGTGCCTTAACAGCAGCTGGCTATGCGAACAGAAGAGAAAAACTTTAACATGCCAAGTGCTGCAGATCACATGACTCAGCTACAGGGACCAGTTCAAAGTTGGCAACTACATGAAATAAATGCAAGTATCATTGTGAAGTAAAGTCCATGTACCCAGGGGCAAGTGCCACTGAACACAGCATAAACATGCATAGGACTGGGCTGCACGTGTGTTTAGGAAAGAATGGAGTTAGGTAGGCTCAAGTGTGTAGTTGTAAAAAAAATACAGACAGTATTATTTAAAATAACGACTTTCTTGTTTTTTAATGTAAATTTTATTCAGGATTTTTGAACAGAAGATAAAAGATAAAAAAGGAGAAAAACAAGGAGGAAAGAAAGAACAGAGTTATAATAGTTATGAAGAAATAGAAATGAACAAGAGGCAGGACCCGCAATATTCGTGGGGGGGGGGGAGAAGGAGCTCCACATAGTGGAGGAAGCAGCTGCAGGTAAGTCTTCTCCCCCACCCCACCACCCACGGCAAGGCCTGGGCCCATCAATCCTTCTAACCCCCCGCACCGACAGTGAGGCCTGAGGCTTCTAGCTGTCAGGCCCGCCGCTCCCCCCCATGGGCACCGGCGAGGCCTGAGCAGCTCTCAGCTGCCAGGCCCTCTGCTTCCCCTCCTTGGCACTGGCGTGGAGGCCCAAGCAGCTCTCAGCCACCAGGCCACCAATTCCTCCCCACCGACACCGGAGGCGAGGCCGAGCGGCTCTCAGCTGCCAGGCCACCGATTTCCCTCCCCCACCCCCCTGGCACTGGCGGTGAGGCGTCAGCACCTCTCAGTCGCCGGGCCGCTGCAGAGTTCCCAGAGCATTCCCTGCACATGCGCAGAGAATGCTCTTTAACTTTTGGGGGGGAATTAAATATCCTCCCCAAAGTTTTTTTAAGTTTTAGGGTTTTTCTGCACACCTGGGGAGTCCCCCAAGTGTGCAGAAAAATCTCTCTACCCCCCAAGTGCCCCTGATGTGCAGATTTAGATATCCACACGGAGGGGGTGCCTTGGGAATTAGTATATAGATAACTTCCGCTTTTCTCTGTGACAGATACATATACATTTACATGTTGCACACTTACTCTAAAATTACAATAAGAATACATCTCCTTTCCCTATGATCATTTTTGCCTCTTAATCTTCAAAAGCACAAATCATAAGTTCATTTTTTTCTGTTTTGCACAAAAAGTCTATAAAGTGTTTCCAGATAACAATAAATTTAGATAATATCTTTTCCCTAATCAAAGAAGTAAGTTTGGCTATCTATCCATTATTTTCATTAACCATTCCTCTACTGTAGGCAATGTCAAAGCTTTCCATTTTTGAGCATATAACAGTCTTGCTGCCATTGTCATATACAAAAACAAAGTTTCATGTGTGATTTCTAACAGCTTTTTGTATGCAGTGAGATTCACCTTCCAAAATTGATGCATTGCCAAAGAGGGCCCTTTGTTGCGCAGCGCGTCTGCAACACCTCTTCAGCACCTCCAGCCACTCCAGCCCTTTGCAGCCACTTTCAGCACCCCAGCTTTCCCAGTTCTCACTAGCATTCACTCTGCTGCAACTTCTTATAGCAACCACACTTACACAGTCCTGTGGTAAACTATATACAGGATTTATTATTTACAGAATCAAAATGCTTCGCCAGAACCGTGATACAAGAGAATGGACACACATCAATACTGTACAATTCCATATATACATGTAGTGACCAATCAGCTCGTGCTGAATCATTATGACTGACCTTACTTCAGTGCCAGCCATAACCAGTTTAGACTTGCTCTACACAGCTACCAATCTGACAGATAGCTGTCAAATAGATCTTGCTGATCTTAGTGCTGGAGATTAACTGTCAACACTCTTCCCCACACTGCTAAGTGCATCCAGTAAATTTCTTCCATCGACCATCCACCTCTTGTGTTATGTTCTATTATATTATGTTGCATTGCATTGTCAGGGCTCTGGTATCCTAACTCCCTCATTCCTATTGGCTGCCGAATAATGACTCCTTATTGGTCCTGAAGCCAATCCAAGGAACCAGTCGCAGAGCCCTGCTTAGGTCCAATGAGATTGCATGTTTCCAGTTACAATGTATATAGTTATTTGTTGGAACACTATAAGTTGAGTGCTGCTCTTGCTAGAGCTGTCCCTGAGCTGAATGATGTTTTGAAATAACAGTCTGCATTTGATTTATCGTCTCCCGGCTCAGTACTTAATATCTTGATAATATTAACAACATGGAGTATATACCAGTAACGTTCAGAGGCACGCAGCGATGCTGACAGGAATGGCTGCTTAAAACTGCAGCTTCACACCCCCCCACCTGAACCTGCTACAAAACAACAGTTTTACCAAAATAAGCTCTCTAATAGGGCAAACCAATGGCACCAAACCACAAAAAGACCACATGAGTTAAAGTTACTTAGAAAAGTCTCATCTAAAGGACAAATACTGAAAAAATGCAAATGGAAGGGCAAACGGCCAAAATGGCTGACTGGGCCGATTTAAATAAACTGTTACACTCCTCGTTCAAGTTACAAGACCTACCTGCCCTTCTTGAACACATGGAAGACAGAATAAGGGGAAAAACACAAGCCTCAACCATACCCATTGAAGAACACCTACAGGAGATCCAAACTACACTAAAAATAACATCCCAAACAGCAGACTCAGCCCTAAAAAGGAGCACAATGGCAAGAAACAAAATGAGAGAACTCAAGAAATTTGAAGAACAGAGTAAACATCGGTTTATCAAAATTGAAACGGATCAAAGAAAATTAAACCTGAATATCAGAGGGATTCCAGAGGGCGAGGAAGAGGGAAACAACCCCACAAACCTCATACAAAAATGGCTTGAAACAGCACTGCAAACTGAGCCACACATGGCACCAAAAATAAAGAGAGCCTACAGAATCAGTGCCCCCAACAGCCCATGCAAAAGAGTACCAAGAAATATATTAATCATTATCTCAGACTGGGAGACAAGACTTAAAATCCTTGAAGAAACAAGAAAAAAAGGAGGACTACTATACAATAACAGTCCGGTAACAATACTCCCAGATCTACCACAAAAAACTTTATGGCTCAGGCATACCCTAAAGCCCACAACCCCCCAACTACAAGCACACAATATAAAATATAAGTGGCTCCTGACAGGAAAACTACTGGTGACTCCACATGGAAGAACTTTCCAAGCACACGACGAAGACACAGGCTACAAACTACTGCAAGCACTGAGGATCAATGAAGAAATGGACCCAATAAGATCATCCAAGAGAAAACTTCAACACTTAGCAACCCTGGAAAAAGCCTCTGGATGGCCCCCTCAACAACAGCAAGCAAATGAAGCAGAGGATATATCTGATGCTCCACCCTTCCAAGAAGCCTAAAGAAACTTCCAGCCACCAAATAAGGGAAAAGAAAGAACCACAACACCAAAACTCACAACACGCAAATGCAACAATCTTCTAAAAGCCGCAGAGCACAAACAACAAGGGGGAGGGGGGAGGGCTAGGTAGCACCACAGAGAAAAACTCTGACCCAAGGCTTAACCTGAGAGCACAGAACTCTTAAAGCTTCAGGTAAGCGACCAAAACACAACAACAACTAATATTATATAAGACTAAACTTCTGAACAAGACTACAACTTCTACAGAAAAGTAATTAAAAACGAAAATAACTCTGCATTTTACAACTGTAATAAAAGGGAAAGAGCAAATGGGGGGGACAAAGGGGGGATTATGTTAATTTTCTAAGTGATAATAAAATACTGAGATATTAATTCATAGAGACTGTTAAATATTAAGATATTAACTTATAGTGACTGTAAAACACTAAGATACTAATTCATAGTGACGGTTAAGTATTAAGATATTAGTTCACAATAACTGTTAAATATTAAGATAATTCATAATAGTAACTTTATTCTTGTTGATTGTAATGTTTATAGAAGGAACAACCTATCCCACATACATAACAATTAACAACACAAGCAAATAGGATTACACAGTTCTAGAGCACATCACACACACCACATCACACACACACACGTCACACACATTAAAACACACCCACAAGCATCAACATCCAGAAACATACAAACAGAGACCCAAACACCTACCCAAACACCAAAACACAATATCACACTTACCTTAAACACTCATGAAGATCACCTCAGTGAACATAAGAGGCTTGAACTACCCCATCAAGAGAAAACGACTGATACAACACCTAAAAAAGAAAAAAACTGATATCATATTTCTACAAGAGACTCACCTGAAACCAAAAAAAAGAACTAATACTAAAATGAACACAATACCCCATCCAACTACATGCACAAGGAAACTCTAAATCAAGAGGAGTAGCAATACTAATAACCAAAAACCTGAACTTTAAACTTGAGGCAATTATCAAGAAGAGAAGAAGAAGAAGAGAAGAGATTGGATTTATATCCCGCCCTTTACTCACTTAAGAGTCTCAGAGCGGCTTACAAACTCCTTTCCCTTCCTCTCCCCACAACAGACACCGTGTGAGGTAGGTGGGGCTGAGAGAACTCTTTCCCAAGCTGTCCTTGAGGGAACAGCTGGTACAGAGCTATGGCTTGCCCAAGGTCATCCAGCCAGGTGCAAGTGGAGGAGTGGGGAATCAAACCCGGTTCTCCCAGATTAGAGTCTGCGCACTTAACCACTACACCAGACTGGCTCTCAAAAATCCCCTAGGTAGATACATCTTTGCAAAAAGCACCATAGAAGGGGAAAAAATCACTTTAGCTTCTATCTATGCAACAAACAAAACACAAATCCCATTTATAGAGGCCACACTATCAGAATTAACACAATTTCAAGAAGGAGAACTAATAGCAGGGGCAGATCTAAACTAAATAACAGAGCAAAACAGAGACAGATCTTGGAAGGACCAAACAACTAAACACAACAAGCCCAAGGGCAAAACCAAATCAACACAAATACTGACAAAATATCAACTCACAGACTCATGGAGATTCAAACATCCAAAAGAGAGGGATTTCACATACTACTCAGCCCATCACAACACCTATACAAGGACTGACTACATCATAACCTCCAAATCCCTCACACCAAAAATTGCCTCAATGGAGATAAATCCAAAGTACCTCATAGATCACTGCTGGCTACAAGGAGAAACTGAAGTAAACAAAAAAGAAAATGCAGAACATCACTGGGCAATGGTCAGGAGCATCCTCTCACATAGAGAAGCCAAGGAAAACATAGAAATAGACGTATGCAATTTCTTCAAGGAAAACACATCACCACAATACTTGGCAGCACACATATGGGACACAATGAAGGCAGTGATTAGAGGCTCGATAATAGCCAACACATCTAAAAGAAAGAAAGAAAGAGAGCAAACAAAAAAAAAGACCTACCTGAGAAAATAGTGAAATTAGAAAAAAAACCACAAAACCACTGGGAACCCGAAAATATATCAAAACTGATGGCGGAGCGCAAGATTCTAGACAACCTAAAACTGATACAGGTGAAGAAAAACCTAATCTATTTAAAACAAAAATTCTGACAAAACTCGCCAGGACACCTATGACTACTAGCATGGAGGGTAAAACACAAGTGCAATTCAACATACATCAGCACCATTAAAAACACTACAGGAGAAGAACTACACACAGTGAAAGAAATAGCCAGCACATTTGCAGAATTTTATACCATGCTCTACAGCTCGACAAAACCAGATCACAGAGAAACAGAAAACGACCTAAATTGAATCACAACACTACCATGGTTACCTAAATCGGATGCAGACCAATTAGAAGGCCCAATAAGCCTGACAGAAATATGAGACACCATTCAAGCTCTTAAAAACAACAAAACCACCGGACCAGACCGACTCCCATTTGTCACATCCTTCAAGGAACACCTGCTCAAGACATGCAACAAACTACTACAAGAAGGCACCACAGCAAACTCCTGGAAATAATCCACTATTACCGTCATACAAAAAGAAGACAAAGACCCCACAAACACAACCTCATACAGGCCAATAGCATTACTGAACCACAATAATAAAATCTTTACAACAATAATCGCAAATAGGCTGAAAAAATCATCCCCTCGCTTATCAACTCTGACCAAACAGGGTTCATACCCAGACGCCAAATATCAGACAATATCTGCAGAACAATAGACATCATCATACACAGGGTAAAACTACAAAAGGAATCACTGGCTTTAGCAATAGACTTTGAGAAAGCGTTTATATAATACATTACATTACATTATATAAACTGCTCATTAGTTTTTCCTCCTCTCTTATCTCTATCTCGCCTTTCCCTAGCTAACAGCCTTGAGCGGAAAAGCCTCCTGTTAAGTGTTATAAGATTCACAGGTGTTATGTATTCCATTGCTTGGTTTTTTCCTTGGGAACATTTGCCCTAAAAATCTCAACAGTGTCTTTTCCTGAGAACCTAGTTTGCCGCGCTTTCCTTGGGAATGGTGGGCCAGTATATTTGGGCGCCAATAATTCTTCCAATTGATTGGTGGATGTTATGGGGGCCATATGTCATATCAAGTATAATTGTAGTTGTATTTCTATGCTTGGGCATTACTAACAGAAGAAGTGTATTTGACCAACCAGATCTTTTCTGTAAATAAAGGATTTTCTGTTTAAGGAGACCTGTTGTGGATTACATCTATTGGCACAATCTCACAATTCCAAAGAGAGATGACAAGCCTGGAAAATCTCATTGTTGCCTACCCAGACTCTCCAAAAGACATCCTATCTAAAATATATAATTTGATAATCACAGAAGACAATGACACAAAATATAACTATCAAACAAAATGGGAAGAAGAACTAAGCACAAATTGGCAAACCACAAACTGGGAAACAATATGGAACTCTCCAGTTAGCAATTCAAACACATACAGCATAAGATTACAATTCTTTAAAATAATGACGAGATGGTACATCACACCCAAATTCACAAATTCAACAGAAATAACAACCCCCAATGTTGGAAAGGATGCGGACAAAGAGGGACATACTTGCACTGCTGGTGAGAATGTCCAAAAATCTCACAATTTTGGCATAAAGTAAAACAACAGATCAACAACATCACAATGCAAAACATTTCATCCAAGCCAGAAATCTCCTTTTAAATCACTGGGACGGATCAGTTAACAACACATCAAAAAACCTTACCTTGATCCTTCTCATGATTGCCTGCCTGGTAATTGCATCAGAATGGAAAACCATGACCTCACGATCAATTTCAACCTGGCAAGACAAAATATGGGAACACTTTGTAATGGCTAAAATAACAGATGATATAAACAAGCCTCAAACAAACACATCGAACTCTTCCAAATTTATATCCACATGGTACCCAGTATTCTCGTACCTACAAATACATGAAATCCTTCCCTCAAACCTCTTATATCACAAATAGTTGTCTCTATAGAAAAAGACACAATCAAAACACAAAACAACAAACATAAACTCCACCGAATCACACAAACGGTGACAAACAACCACCTACCCATCACCCTCAACCCAAAGCAATCCCTACTACAAAAAATGTAATCCTATAGATAAGACTAAGAAATTAATGTATGCAACCATACCAAAATTTTAAAAAATATGACTGTACTTCTATGTAACAACAAAGAGAAAAATCGAATAAAAATATATTTTTTTAAAAAAACATACCAGTAAAGTCCCATTTTTTCCCATTCCATACACCCACGTTATCAGTTTGTTTCATATGTTTCCGGGAACCTGCTTGAGGATAAATGCTTGACAAAGTGCTTACTTGTGTAAATACGATGTCTTACTGGAAGCCTGCCCAGGAATGTGGAGGGAAGACCAAGAGGAACAACATAACCTCCCTCACCCAGCAGCATTTCCTTTTCAACATGACCATCCAGGAAGATTTGGCAAATAACCTGTGCTCTTTTAGGGTCTCCTTAATAATATTCTGTGTAAATGAAAGGGGGAATGCAAAGGACTGAATCAGGAGTTGGGCCTATGCCAGGATGGTGCTTCTGCCCTGTTAGTTCAAAAGCTGGCAGGATGGGGTGCCAGTTCAGGATAAGGAAATCAGATGGGAAACCAAGATAAAAGTAAGAAAAAATTAAAGGGAAAGGGGAAAGGGGAAAGAAAAGCCACTGAAGCCAGCCGAAGCAACAGGAGGAAAAGGGAATATTTTCCATGATACTGTGGGAGAGTAAGGCTACACCTTTGTTTATATCCACCCTTGGATGTGAATAATGGAACTCAGGGCAGAATTTCCCAGCTATATATTTAGTAATTTGCCAGTTTTAACCGTTTCTATACTGTTTTATGTTTTGTCAGTGTTTTACTTTGTAAGGCACCTCAGGCAGTTTCTCTGGAAAGGAAGCACAGAAACTTCTAAACAAACAAACAAAAACTTCTTTGGGTTAGCATAGCTATTGCTGATGTAATCAAGGTATAAACACTGGTTGGCGTAATCTCTGGCACTTGGCCTGTGTGGCGTGTATAATAATGGATGGCCAAACTCACCGACAGCAGTTCTTGAGCGACTTATTTCTGAGCCATTATGATACACTACAAACCCAAGGATCCCTCCCATGTGTATCATTTAGTATGCAAAATGCTTGCCAGTGATTTTCTCATCCCTCTCACAACTATATGTCATTCTCACATCTGACAGATGGAGGGGGATGAGTCTGAGATTCGGGTCTGTGTACTGGATTTCCAGATTCAGGTTAAAAGAATAAGACCCATCGGGACGGGATACCCAGCTTGGCAGCAGAGTGTGTAAAAAGGATCTCAGGACTGCAGTCAGTCATAAGTGAAACCTGAATCAGCAGTTTGCTGTTCTTGCAAAGAAAAGGGCTAATATGATTTAAGGGTGCACTGACAGAGGCAGAGTATCCCTGCATGAGAAGTAATAATTCTGTTCTACTGAGTATGTTCAGCCTGGAAAAGAAAAGAAGGGCAGTCACAGGGAGGAGGGAGAGGACTTGTTCTTTGGTCCTCGGAACTAAGACTATATCAAGTAAGGCCCTTTCTGTACTGACAGCTTGCTCTGGAGAATCTGGGGAGTAAAGCCTTAAGGGCTGATTTCGCAGTCACACGCATTCCCTCTGCACTGTTCCCCCCGCCCCGGTTTATTTATTTGTGTTTTCTGTACACATTCTGTATCTACAAGCAAAACCTGCATTTTTTCCCTAATGAATATGGAAATGCTATGAGACATTGTGCAGGTGGTGTCTAAAGTTTCTTTTTTTAATTTACACTATCACCATGCCACAGTTAAAACTTTTAACTGCAGACCCAACCCCTCCCTCTGTGATTCTGCAAAAAGAAAGGGAAGGGAGGGGGAAACCCAGGCCCACACATGCAAGACTGACACATTTGGGAGCAGGGAATCTCCCTAGTCCTTTATATTTACTGATTCCTTCTTGTGCTCTCTCTGGCTTTTTAAAAGTTTGCCTGAGTGGGAGGACACATCCTCTTTTGTCTTTGGAGAAGGAGGGAAAGAAAACAGAACAGGGAGGGAGTGTCAACCTAAAGAGAGAGGTGGAAACAGGGGAGGGCAGTGGGCAGCACTTAAATACCTGCGGAAACAATTCTACTTTAGAATGGATTAGCAATTCGAAAGCGAATGAGAACAAAGAATTTCTGCAAAAGGAGTTTTGGTAACTGCAGGGCAGCAGTGTGCTGGAAGCAGTGTGAATGCAGATTCCTGTAAAACAAATGCAGAAACGGACTTCCGGTTTTTGGCTGCTTTAATGGCGGGCAAGAAGGGGATCTGAACTGGATTCAGACCCCCAGGAGACCCTGGAGAGGACTCCTGCCATGAGGCGCCAGGGATAGCCTCTCCCGAGGTGGCGACCCAGGGATCAAGGCTTCCCTCTGCCTCCACGGTTCTGCCACCGTGGAGCCTTCAGACGCAATGAAGTGCTAGCCAGACAGCTGCAGGAACTAGAAAGGGACAAGAAAAAGAATGCATACCTGAAACGCCTGGCAAAACTTTAAGTGGCTTTCTTGCAGTAAGATTCTCGAATCTGATCTTAAAATTAGGGGAATTTAAAGATTAAATCCCCCACTCCCCCCCCTCGCTGGCTGGAAGTAACAGCACACATGAGAATCTCCCTGTATGCGGAATGATTGGAGACTAAAAGGGACTAATTTAACTGCCTGTAAAGAAGAAAAGAGTGGCTTTTAGCTCACTTTTGTGAACTGTTCTAATTGTAAACAAAAAAAAGCAATGACTGGATGGGGAGAAAAGATGGCGGTAAAACCAAAACCTTCTCCCAAAAATCCTACAACACTTCCTGCCACAAAGTCTGAGGCAAGTACAGACATATCTGCTGCATTGGCAACTGCTTTGCGCCCCCTGATGGACCAGCTAAGTGTTGTTAATTTTAAGTTGGATGCTTTGCAAAAACAAATCTCAGATGTAAGCTTGAAGTCAGACCAGACAGCAAAAGCAGTGGCAGAGGTTAAATTGAAAGTGGAAAAAAATGAATTAAGACTGGATGGGATGGAGAAAGAGAGGATTTCTGACAAGGACAATTTATTGAGGCTTCAGATGGAAAGATTTACTTTTTTCTTGGGATCCCATGGTATTGTTGAACAGAATGATGAGAACCTAAAAAAGACTTTGAGTGATGCTTTGGCTCCAATGACAGGTTTGCAAGCGGAACATTCGCAAAGCGACATGGATATGGTCAACGGGACCTACCCTGAATTTGTAAAGAAGAAAAACCTGCCTGGAGAAGTGATAGTGAGGTTCTCAAAGAGATCAACTAGAGATGTGGTGCTCAAGGCCACAAATAGAAATACCCTGAAGATCTAAGAGGCTGATATTAAAGTGTTAAAGGACATTCCATTTGAAATAAGGAAGAAGAGGAAACCTTACCAGAATTTAACTGCTTTTTTACAATCAGGGAACATCCTCTATCGGTGGTTGACTCCTGAGGGCCTGCTCTTTACCTACAAAGATAAGAAGCAAAAGGATTGACATAGCGGCGAAAGCCAAAAAAATTCTGGATTTTTGTAAAGAAGAGAAGGACAAGGCTGCTGCAGGGGACTCTTTAGAACTACAAGAAAGCATTTATGGACTGGAAAGCTCAGACTCAGATGGAAGTAAAAGCACGGAAGAGGGAGAGTTGGAGAAAGATATGGGTGCAACGGCTGCAAAACCCCAGAGAGAAAAGAAGAAAAAGAAGAAGACATAAAGAATAATGAACTCTCTTCTGTTAAAAGCCGTAGGTGTTTTTTATTGTGTCCCATTTTGAATTCCAATCAATCTTTAATTGTTTATAGGCATTAGTTAAGCAATATATAGCAAATCAACTTTTAGTCTGCATAATTTACTATTTTCTTGTAACCTAGAATTAATATCTTTACAACAGTACAATATTCTGGTTCCTGTATACTTTAGGGTAGAGTAGGTTTTTAGTTACTGTAGTGATTTTAGTTGTGTTGTAGTTGTAAAAAATAAAATAAAAAAATTCCAAAAAAGTAAAATAAAACAAATGCAGAAACAAGAAAAAGCTACACAGTATAAGTTGGTAAGTTCAACCTCCAGTTACTATTGGAGGGCACATGACACAGCAAAGTTGCTGAAGCTAAGCCAGTCTGTCTATATGCTAAGGTTCTCAGCTTCCAGGAGGGGTCTGAAGAGCTCCTGGAATTACAGCTGATCCCCAGACTACAGTTCCTTCCTGAGGAGAACATGGCTGCTTTCAGAGGGTGGATTCTATGGCACTATACCTGCTCCTCTCCCCTCTCCTCCCCTACTAGGACTGCCAACCTCCAGGTGGTAAATACAAGCAAAAAAGTGAACAAATTACATGAAACTATATTAAAAACATTCCACACTTATTAAAGGTACCAATATCTATGTACTCTTATGCATACAACAATTCCAAAGTCTAATACATTTATTTTCCGTCTGCAATCGTTTCCATTCTCATCCAATTTGTCTAAAGGAATAAAGTGCCTGTGTAAAAAAATACTGTCAGTTCGTTGTTTCCAAAATATCCGTTTGTTGTTTTTAAAATATAGCAGATAAATCTTTCAAACTGCCAATGTCAAAGTGTGTGCACAGAGACTGTAGATAAGGCACTGCCGTTCCACCTCTGATGGAGCCTGGCAGCCGTTACACGTCCGTGTCTGAAAAGCTTTTTCAAAGAGAAGATAGGATGGATAGGACACATTGGATGAGAAGGGAAATGATTATGGATTGAAAATATATGTACTAGACCTTGGAATTGCTGAAGTACATAGATATTTGTACCTTTAATAAGTGTTCAATATTTATAATATTGTTTCTTCTCATTTGTTCACAGTTTTTTGTCTTGTATTTATCCTCTTTCCGTGAATCTCTCTTTGCTTATTAACCTCCAGGTGGTGGCTGGAGATCTTCAGGAATTACAACTGATCTCCAGGCGAGAGAGATCAGTTTACCTGGAGGGAATGGCCACTTGGAAGGTGGAGTCTATGGCATTATCCCCCATTGAAGTCCTTCCAAACCCCACCCTCCTCAGCCTCCACCCCCCAAATCTCTACATATTTCCCAACTTGGACCTGACAACCCTATGCCAACTCTGCCCTTCCCCAGCTCCACCCCAAATTTCCAAGAATTCCCCAACTTGGACCTGGCAACTCTAAGATTTACGTAGTGAAAAGATGCTTTCCATGAAAATATGTTGGTCTGGAACAATAGAACAAAGTTTGAGTCCAGTGGCGCTGTTCTGTCAGGTGCTTGACTCTTTGTCTGCAGCCAGGGAACATGTCTGGGCATGTTTACTTGTAATGGGATGTGAGAACAACAGAGCTTCCTTCCCCAGAGAACAATGGACCTAGGGATCCTGCCGGTCCCCCTATCAGAGGCTGGGGATATTTGAATGGACCTATGACAGCCTCTGGCGGGAGACTAATCCCTGTTGGACCAATCCCCTTAAGGGGGGACACAGTCAAGGTGTGGTTTACCTGTAAATATAAGTGGCTTCCCCATTCCTTTGTCCCCATGCTCCATCTTGACCCACAATAAACCACAATGCTGATTTCACCATTACCAGCCTCCTGACTCCAATACTTTTCAGGCACCTTTAAGACCAACAAAGACCATGCACACAGAAGCTTATATCCAGAATTAAGCTTTGTTGGTCGTAAAGGTGCCGCTGGACTCAAACTATGAGTGTTTGAGCACAAGGGACATATCATATCACTTCTGCACCCATTTCAGGGCTCAAGCTGGCTTCCCTTGCCAACTGGGGCTGCTGTCTTATTTCCAAGGCTGGTTCTACACAGAGGCCAGAAAAGCTGCCCTCCCCCCAAATTGTGCAAGCAACAGTGAGCTGAATAGCAGAATAGAGACATATGAGGAAGCATTCACATGCCCAGTCCCTACAGCACTTGGTGCTGGCGCTGCCCCTCCCCAAGTCATCCTGCCGCATTGCAAAAGTGCCAGCTTGAGGGAAATCTTGCCAGGTCCCCTGCGACCCAGCAGTACAGCCGAGCCATGGCACAGACACTAAGGGGATGTAATGTACCCGGCGGAATATGTACAATGGCGCTCGCCATGTGCTCCTGTAATGGCGACCGCCACATGGCCAGAGCACATGGCCCTGCTGTGACCTGAGTTTCAGCCCAGGGGAACAATAGTTGGCCGGATTGTAACTGGCCATCAATCTAGTGCCTGGGATCTTTGAGACCTATGACGTGTAACTGCAATCGTAAGGTCCTATAGGGACATTTGGGCGAGGTCGGAGGTGTGGCTTGGAACAGAATAAAAGAGGGCCCCTGAGCCCGGGTCAGTATGCCTCCTCTGACCACCAAATAAAGAGCTTGCTATGAAATCACTTCCACTGGTCTCCCGACTCCGGTACTTTCCAGGGGGAAAGCTCATTAAAAGGCTAAAAGGGGGAAGGGGAACACTGGATCTTAGCTCCGCCATTTTGAAGGTGGTGCCAGGCTCCTCCCACCACCCCAGACTGGTAGGATTGCAGCCTCCAAGTGCTGGCTGGAGATCTCCTGAGATTAACAACTAACCTTCAGGCAACAGAGATCAGTTCCCTTGGAGAAAATGGCCACACTGGAAGGCGGACTCTGTGACATTATACCCTATTCCTCCCCTCCCCAAACCCTGCCCTGCTCTGGCTCTACTACCCAAATCTCCTGGTATTTCCCAGCCTGAAGCTGGCAACCCTACTACAGAGATCACTTCCCCAGGAGAAAATGGCTGCTTTGGAAGGTGGACTGTACTGGCACAATACCCCATTAAAGTCCCTCCCCTCCCCAAACCCCACCCTCCTCAGGCTCCACCCCCAACCTGGAGCTGGCAACCCTTCTTGTAGTCAGCGCTTTCACACACAGACTGTGTCTCCAGCTGGCGTGTTGTTTGCCGTTTGAGACAGGGCCAACAAAGTTGTTCCTTACTCCAGCTTATAAAGGAAAGCCCCAGGAGCACTCTTTCCGAGCAGGGTGTTTGTGGAAGCTCTCAAATAAAGAAGGGGCATGTTGTAGGCCACCTAGTGAAAAAAAAATCTGCGTGGAAACAGCCCAGGAGGGGTTCCAAAGGAAGGCATGGGAGACCAGTGATCTTCTCATATCTGAGTAACAGAACTGTGTTACCCAGTCAAGCCCAAGAATTTATGTGTAGTTTAACTGTCTGGTTAGCACCAGAAAAGTATAAATTCAGTATTTATTTTGAGTTCAGGAAATGGTATCTATTTATAATGCTTTCCTTAAACAACACATTCCTTGAATTCGCCCTTTCCCCTTTAAGCGCTCGACTGTATTCAGTCACCATCGCTAATGGGGGAATCCCCCCCCATTAATTAAACATGATAAAAGCAACAGTGATCTTGACCACCTTTCCCTGTATATACCCCAGAGAGGACTGCGATCAGGCTCACAACATTGCCTGACTTTGCCTGGCCTGAGAGAGGCCAGATTGATGACCACCAGGAATAGAGCCTTCTCAGTGGCGGCCCCCCACTGGTGGAATGAGCTCCCGGAAGATATCAGGGCCCTGTGGGACCTTTTGCAGTTCCGCAGGGCCTGCAAGACGGAGCTCTTCCACCTGGCTTTTAGGGCCGCCGCTGGGGAAAATGGCCACGGGTAATGTGGCCAGTGATGTGTAGGCCCGGTACATCTCCTGGTGGTTGGCCCTGGCCAGGGGGAAGAAGTAGTAGATGCAGTTACTGTCTCTGGTGCTGGATTTGTAAATTGCCGCCATTTTTAGTGGGTTTATTGGTTTTACTGTTAAATTATTAATTGATTTTGTATACTGATTTTAAATGTTGTGAGCCGCCTAGAGCCGCTTTGTGCTGGCTAGGCGGGATATAAATTCAAATAAATAAATAAATAAATTGAAAAGTCTATCCTGAACCTTGACTGGACAGAGTTTGAAAGATCAGGTTGTGCAGTTTGAGGCAGAGCTGGGGGGGGGCACTAAGTACCACTATTTAAAAAGAATCCGAATTATTCATTTTCTAAAAGGAAGCTCCCAGTTTGGAGTAGTGGTTAGGTGCGTGGACTCTAATCTGAGGGTGCGATCACACGGACGTTTATTGCGAAGCCCCCCCCCCCCCCCCGCACTTGAGCCCGCTTTTCCAAACGGAAGGTACTTGTTTTTCCTGGTGGTTGGAAAAGCGGGCTCGAGTGCGGGGGGGGGGGGCAGCTTCGAGACGGGAGACAGATGCGGCCCGTCTAGTCAGCCCCTTTAGTTGCGATGGGGAACAGCCGCGAGGCCCACAATAAACGTCCGTGTGATCGCACCCTGAGAGAACTGGGTTTGATTCCCCACTGGTGGTGTGACCTTCAGTCACTGACAAGTTCTTTCAGAGCTGTTCTTTCAAGGGCAGGCCTTGAAAGAGCTCTTTCAGTGCCACCTGCCTCACAGGGTGTCTGTTGTGGGGAAGGGAAGAGAAAGGGATTGTAAGCTGCTCTGAGACTCCTTTGGGTAGCAAAGGGTGGTGTATAAATCCAACATCCTCCACCTCCTCCTGATGAAAGCTGTCATGTTATGAATTTAAAAGCTTTTTAAAAAATCAGCCTTGTTAGGTGGAGTGTATCACAGTTGCCAACTGGCCTGGCAGAATTTGTCCTATCCCTTTAATTTTTGGTTTAATGAGATATTATTCACCCGGAGATGTTATTTACCTCCACGCCTTTAAATGTGTCAGTTGCCCATTGCCACACATTAAACCTCTTTTAAAGGGACAGAACATCTTTCTCCAGGCCAGTTGACAGCCCTGGCTTTAGGTGGGATGGGGTGGGGCACCCACTCTTCCCAAAACACTGAAAACTAACACAGTGTCCTGTTTATGTAAGAGACGGCATCCTCTGGACCCTACATTTCGGCATCAGTTTTGCTCTTCTTCTTCCATTGCGGTTTGGAACCTTCATCATATTTCACCTTGTCTCTTTGGATGCAGTGCTGACATCATGTGATGTTGCTGGATCATTGAATAAAAGTCCCATAAATTATTTAGAAGATGAGAGCTGCCCACCCAAGCCAACCTGGAAAACACTTCTTAGTGCCGCCAAGAAATCTTCACTCCGCAACAGCCTGCCGCCAGGAAAACTCACAAATGGAAGGAGGGAAAATGAGAGGAAGAAAATCCCTGCTAGACTATTTTAAGGGCTCCTCTATGGTTTTACAATGTTAATTGTTGTTTTTGTGTTTGGCCAGTGTTATGTATCGCGATCACGGTCGCCACATGGTTGTCCTCACAAGGTGCCGAGCTGCCGAGCTTTGGCCAGGGAGCACAATAGAGAGCCGGATCCTTACTGGCCACCAATCATGGACCTAGGTTCCCCTAGGGGACCTATGCCAGGTAACCATAATCGTAAGGTCCTATCAGGACATTTGGGCGAGGTCGGAGGATTATCTCCGGCCGGCATAAAAGAGGGCTCTGAGCCCGGGGATTCTCATGTTCCATCTTACCCGCAATAAACTACCATGCTGATGGCCACGGTCACACGGCCCTTAAATGCGGGAGGAAGGGCTATTTCCTCCCGCATTTAAAGGGGCCGTCCACAACGGCTGCTGAAAGTCCCGCGCCAAAGTGGGCTTAAATGCGGGTTGCTCCCGCATTTCCCAACCCTGGGAAAATCAACAGTTTTCCCGGGTGTTGCGGGAGGAACCCACATTTTAGCCATCTGGCCAGCCCTCTCTCGCAATCATTGCGAGAGCGGGGCTGTCCAGATGGTCCCGTCGGCCATTTCCCCCCCTTTTACACTTGAGCGCTTGGGTGCTTGGGCAGTCAAGCGCCCAAGTGTAAAAGGGGGGGAGAAACCCCAAACTTACCTTTGCTGCCGCTTCCGTGGCCGCCACCACCTCTGCCACCGCCTCTGCTGCTTCTGCTGCCGCGGCCGCCGCTTCTGCGGCCGCCGCATCTAATGCGGCCGCCGCCGCTTTCACCGCCGCTGCTTCTGCCGTGGCTGCTGCTTCCACAGCCGCCACTTCCACGGCCGCTGCTTCTGCTGCCGCAGGGGTTGGGATGTGTAGACATCCCAACCCGCGGTAGAAAAATGCGGCCCCTTTAAATCCGGGAGGGCTCCCGGATTTAAAGGCCCGTGTGACCGCAGCCGATTTCACTACAACCGGTCTCCCGACTCCAGTACATTTCAGTCAGCAAGAAGAGCTTTTAGTGGTTCCTAGTTTCAGAGGCTCCACCACTTCTCTTTAGAGCCTTAACAAAAGCATTGGCTTTTTTTATCAGTTTGATTCTGAGGATATTTCAACTACTTTGCAACTGAAATTAGGTTATGCTTCATAATCCTGCTAAATAACTGCTGAGCAGTTGTTCATCCTGTTTTTTTCCAGGAGAGGCAAAAGCAGGCTGGGGCTGACTTTTTTAGTGGTGAGATGACATAAGGCAGGGAGTCCCAAACAGGTGCTCATCAACACCTTTTCTAGTGCCTGGCAAGTATTTTTGGGAAGTAGCCAGGATCAGATAGGACTATTGTCCAGCAAGGCTGCTGATTGACAATGAGATATTTGATTGGCTGTGCAGCTTTTTTAAATGTTGCTTTGGCAGCAGCTGCCACCACAGCAGAAGGATCGGCACTGTGTTACTGAAGATAACCTGAGGCAGCCATTTTGTGGCTCGCTCCCCCTCCTGTGGCAGCCATTTTGTAGCAGCCATTTTGTTGTTGCCCCCACCAGAATTCCAAATGTGCCTGCAGGCTCAAAAAGGTTGGGGACTCCTGTCATGGGGGGGTTACAAATTATTTCCCCCCACTATCTGGCAATGGAACCCACCTCTCATTTGCGGGGACAGTTCACCTTGGCTTAGACCAGGGGTGTCAAACATCAGGCCCAGGGGCTGGAACCAGCCCATCCAGGGCTCTTATGTGGCCTGTGAGCAACTAGTGCAAGGGAGGGAACAGGAGGCTGTTCGGGGTGGGGATTGTGGCTTCAGCATGGTGGAACGAGCTCATCTGCAGCAGTCAAGCAGCATGGGGGCGTCTGCCCAGTGCTACACCGCTGGCTCTCCAGCCCACCCATATAGGTTTCCCTTTGCACCCCCCTCCCAGCCCATGGGGCCTTGCAGTGAGGATACACTAACTCAGAGTTCACCAGCTGCTGTCCTTTATACAGTTTATATCTCCAATACCTGACATTACATTTTATGGCACACATGGCCCGGCCTGACAAAGTGACATTTATGTCAGATCTGGCCCCTGTAACAAATGAATTCGAC
The DNA here is from genome assembly GCA_029233225.1 of Lepidodactylus listeri. Taxonomy (NCBI): domain Eukaryota; kingdom Metazoa; phylum Chordata; class Lepidosauria; order Squamata; family Gekkonidae; genus Lepidodactylus; species Lepidodactylus listeri. The sequence continues at coordinate 104,010,496 of JARCFY010000009.1, read as the reverse complement.
ACCTCTGGTTTGGACCAGCCGTATACAACTGGAAGCTGAAACAGCCTGGCCAAAAGGCACCCAGAACAGGCAGGGCGAGGGCTGCAGGCTCTGAGTTCCCCCGAAGTTCAGCAGCCAGTTGAGGACAGTCAGGGGTCATTTCGTAGAAAAAGAGGTGCAGGAGCTCATTAGCATAACTCATTTGCTTATGCCACACCCCCTAACATACCGGAAGTGTGTCAGGAGGCAACACCCACCCCTCAGGCTCCACTCCACAGGTGAGTGAAACTGACCTGCTCTTCCTCCATTCCCTTCCCCATCCAATACTTTGTGCAGTAAAAATAAGCGTAAAGAACACACCCTCATTCTCTTCCTGCTCCCTTGAAACCACCAGGTTTCAAGTAGACTTGAGATACCCAGGACATGTGCACCACCCATCCCTTTCCCTTTCCTTCCCCACAACAAGACACCCTGTGAGGTAGGTGGGGCTGAGAGAGGTCTTTTGAGAACTGCTCATGAGAGAACAGCTCTGAGAGAACTTGTGACTGGCCCAAGGTCACACCAGCAGCTGCATGTGGAGAAGTGGGGAATCAAACCCAGTTCTCCCAGATTAGAGTCCAACTCCTGACCACTACACCAAACTGATGGGGTGGAAGCTGCTGAAGGGTTGGTGAAATTTCTCCAGTACTTATGTGCCATGTGCCCAGATAAAAAATGGTATACTTAGAAAATTTAGATGCCACCTTGAGCAAGTCTCTGGAAAAGCAGCACACAGTCATAAAAGGAACAATGATAAAATTATCAATATTAAAACAAAACATTAAAAACAATAAAGACCCTAGCAGGGCTTTCCCTGGGGCACTGTGCCTCTGCACTGCTCGGGGAAGCCGAGGAGGGGGCGGGGCTTGGTCATGTGCCCGCCCCCTGGGCTCCTCACCCCCGGAGCTGCACTCCTGTGCGCTCCCGCTCCAACGGACCCCTGAGGACAGTCATATCGTCAAGCCCTGCCAGGGAAGGGGAGCCAGCTGGGAGGCAGCTGCAGCTGAGAGGGGGCTCCTGGATGCTGGATGAAAGCGCAGAGGAGAACATATTAAGCAGCCTTGTGCTGAATCAGACCCTTGGTCCATCGAAGTCTGTTTTGTCTATACTCAGACTATCAGTGACTCTCCAGGGTCCCAGGCAGAGAAAGGTCTTTTACATCACTGACTGCCAGATCCTTTAAGCTGGAGACGCTGGGGCTAGAACCTGGGACCTTCTGCATGCCACACAGATGTGCTGCCTCTGAGCCACAGCCCCTCCCAAGCCAGGAGAGGGAATTGGATTGGAAGGGTGGTGTCAGAGTCTCTAGTAATCAGCACTCAACAACGTTCCTTAAGCAGGCTCAGTTTATTGTGATCAGTTTACTATACATTCTCTAAACACTACCTGTGTTAAGACTAAAGAGGGGAAGTGGGAAAAGGGATTTTATACGGGGTTCAAACTGGGGTGTCAGGTGGCTAGAAGCCAATGAATGCTACGTTACCCTCACGCGGAAAATAACAGCTTCTGCTTCCAAGCGGGAAACTCTCAAGAGAAACCCGAGATCTTATGTAAGCAGAGACAAATGCTAGAGGAGAATCTAAGCAGAGACAAATGCCAAAGGAGAATTGAAGGTAACATTCCAGGGTCAATAACCTTCCCACCCTCCTTTTCTTCATAGCAGCCTCTCTCTTTACCCCCACCTTTTATTTATGACAGCCTCGCTGGCAGGTGGCCTATTTGAGAAACATCTACAGCAGGCCAGGGAAGAAGAAGCATCTTTGCCTGGCTGGGGGGGTGGGGGAGAGGAACTGCTCTGCTCTACTCTCTCCAATCTTAGGCCTTCTGGGCCCTCCACTGCAGGGAAGGTCAGAACAGAGCAAAAGCAAAGCAACTTTGACCAGGGGAAATATCACATGTGCAGACCAACTATCACATGTGCAGACCAACTACCCCATTCAGATCTTAGCCTCAGTAGTTAAATGCAGTAAAAGAAGAGGGGAGGTTGATACAAACATCATGAAGAAAGTGGAACTTGTAGTTCCAGCCTTGGATAGCAAAGATAAGGCTGTTTGCATGTAGGGTAACACAACATGCCTTTTAGCACCTCACTGCGTCTTGTATGGTTTGTATGTCCTCACATGAAGAGCTCACATGAGAATCCAAAGGTTTGATCATGGATATCTTCAGAGCTGGACAAGGATTGGGAGCCCTTCTTGGTTCAAAGAACCACCCAACAACTGGGTGAGCTGAGGCTGGTCTCTCTGCATGTCCCAAAGTCCTTGTTCTGGTGGACAACACAAGAACTGTGTCTCAGGCATGCAATGGGGATTTTGTACAACCCCAGAGCACATCAGCCTTTTCTGTTCTCAGCTGTGGCCTGTAAGGATAACCAGCATCCCCCCCCCCCCCAACCACTCCATGCAGCTGCTGCTGGCTGTGGTGTAAAAAGACTGGACCACCTAAAAACAAGACAAACGTTCCAGGAAGGACCGAGTTACTCAGACACTTGGATATGAGTCATGCGGCTGTAATTTGTCTTGTTTTAGCAGAAGGTGGACAGTGACAATCCGGCAGAGCAAGCAGTCAAGCTTGGGGCTGGATTAGTGTAAACTGTTGGAAGTTCCAGGTGTGATGTCCCTGCCTCAGCCTCCAGACTTCATGGCAGGAGAGACTAGATAGCTAGATAGGCACATTGAACTTTCTTCCTGTGTTTACTCTTCTGCCACTGTCCTCTTTGAAACGTAGATTGTGTTCTCATTTCGTTCCTTCCGCTCTCTCTCAGATGAAGATAAACTCTCTCCCTGCGCACACCAAGTGGGATGACATGTGAAGAAAGAAATTGCAAAACTAATTTTATTGCCTTAGTAAGCTAATTCTTTGAAACCGCAAAGCCAGCACAGATACAAGCATGCACAAGAATTCTTTATTGTTACATTGTATGTTTGCGCTTCAGTAACAACGCTTATATAGAAGCTTATTGTTCCAAAGTTGCAACTACTTACAATGGCTTATTATTCCAAGCACATTCTAGCTTAGAGAAGATGCATGAGAAAGTATACCCATTTGCAACAATGTTTAACTGAACATTCCTGATTCCTTTCCTGTAATTGACATGCGCAAGAATGAAATAGAATACCTTTGCTTGCAAGAATGATGTCAAATGTGTAGAAATGACACTAGTTCCATCCTACTGAAATTTTCCGCCTCCTTATTTATTTATTTATTTATTTATACATTTGATTTATTGATCGCTGCTTCCCACACGCAGGTGGGCTCGCAGCGATTTACAATTTGTTGAAGACAAGGGACTAACAATTCAATTGAGTGGGGGAAGGGAAGACAACACATATAACTGAGTCTTTCTGTTGGCTTTTTGACGAGTCATGTTCCGGGCTCAGTGTTCGTTCGGTTCATTCTCAGCTCCACACTGCCACCGCCTGGCAGGCTGCTTCATTGCAGGAGATCGGGATGAATTCCTGTGCGAGATCTTCCAACTTAATTAGCCAGCGCTGACAGATGAAAGTATAAAAGATTAAGCCCAACTGTAAACGGGGCTCGCTTGTATCTGAAACTGTTATTCAGATTGAGACTTATGGTACCATAAATTTTTGGCTTTTTCTATTCCTGGTGTCTGTGTGCCTTCTTCCTGATCAGATCTGGTTTTTGGGAATACTGCTTCACATGCTGTCTTCTCTGGGCACCATGATAATATTCTATCCTGTCTCTACTCTTACCTATTCAAAAGTGTACTTCTCAAATAAAGAGAGAAGTATTTCGAAACTTGCAACATGGCTCTATGCAGCTTTGTAAGCTGAGTAACCTGGTAAAGTAATGCTGCTGCAGTTGTAGCTTTATTTAAGCCCTCTGCTAACTAGTGGACTAACCACACCAGTTAACCCTCCCTTATAAGCAGCAGCATCCTGAGACTGTGTGTCCACAAATTCCTCTTCCAGTAAAAATGTCAAGGAAACCTCCTGAGAGATACTGCAATTTCATCTGTATGGGTTATCTGCCCCTTGTTGGGAAGCAGTTTTTTCCCCTTCCTTCCCCACAACATTGTGGTACATTTAGGGTTTCCAGGTCCCTCAGACCTGCTAGTGGGGGATGGGGGTGAACTTACCGGGAGCAGGGAGGAATGCTGAAAATATAGACATTATGTGCCTATGTGACCTGGAAGTGATGGAGGCATGTTGGGGACATATGTGGGGTGACACTCTGGTTTTCAGGCAAAACTCTGCAGTAGAATTGACTTCTATCGTAGAATTTTGCCCCTCAACTTTACCGACATGCTTAAATCACTACCGAATTACATAGGCACATCACGTTCATTTCTGTCTTCTTACCTGTTTGGGGGGATAATTGGGGAGGGGGGGTGGAGAGAAGTGCCCAAAACTGGGGGACCTGCCCACACCTGGGGGTCTGGTATCCCTAGATACATTTGTTCACCTAAGGGGTTTCCCCCAACTTTTCTTCAATTTTTCTCAAACCTGCTTTGCTCCAAAGTTTTGGGAATAATTGTAGTAAAGACTGGATAGTTTTGGTGTGGGTGGGAAAATTAAGTTTTTTTCAGTCCATGTGGCAGCCATTTTACCTCACCCTGTCTTCACAGCAGCCATTTCCTCGTACCACCACTGGGGGCATTTTATTTTTTAAAATCAGGACAAGGGTATTGCAATATCAACATACCGTTGAAACCACCGGTGTAGCAGGTTGTCTGAATTCTCAGCTTTCAGTTAAAAAAGTAAATGTCCTCTTCATTTGAAGAGATATAGAGAAAAAGGAGTTATCTTCACAAGGGAAGGACCTAGAAATGTACTTTTTAAAAATTAAGGGTGGATGTTCAGAGAACCTGCTATACCTGTTGTTATAATGGTATATTGATATAAAGATATTCTTGTACCAATTTTTCAATTGTAAAAGCCCTGGTGGCTCCACCCAGGGGAAGGCGGTGCACATCTCCAGGTATTTGGGGTAGGGAAAACTGTGGGGGATCCTGTCAAGTGAGACACCCCATTTCTGCTGTACTTTTGTCACATCCTCTGCCATTCATTGTCTGTTGTCTGGGTCTCTATCAGTAATTTACTGCTAGCCTTGAGTTTATTGCCTGTCATGTATCCTATGGCTCTTTTCTTTCCCTCCGGGAGGGTGGCTTGCCCCATACTCCCACGTCACATAAACATTCTGGCTAATCTCCCCGGGCCGCCTCCCTTTGCCAGTCTGGCGTCTCGGACAGCTAATCTTGCTTTTGTAACCTTGAAGACTCTTGGACTGATTTAGGCCAGGTGCCTGGCCTGTGAATAGCAAGTGGAGTTCACTAAGGGGCATGGGGGGGGGGGTGTTTAGTGCTTTTGCGCCTTTTTGGTGGGAACATAACGGTTGGGGTTTTTCGCGCTTATTTTAGTTGGCTCTGATTGGCTCTTTACCTGTCCTTACCTTTCTGTAAATGGTATATTAATCCCTGCTGCTTGTAACTGACTATCACTGACAAACATCGTGTACCTGAAGGATCTTTGAGAATAAAAGGACTTTTGCTTATACTAAAGGCCTGGCTTATTGGATCTTATCAGAAGCCTCACAACTTTATCTGCAACTGCAGCAATAACAGGAAAATCAATACATTCTGTCCTCACGTGGAAGATGTGTGTGTCTTAAAATGATAGTGTACATATTTAGACATAACATATTAATTCACAGTGGAAATTTTTCAATAATTCACAGTGGAAATTTTTAATAGTGAATCATGTGAATATGTTGGCCTGACTGCTCTGGTTCACGTGTAGCAATCGGCACTTTAATGGGTTCTTGCCAACTATACCAAGGTCCCACCTCCCCGGTAGTTCTAAGTAAATAGGTGTGAAGCAAAGCGGTTTCTACAAATGATGTTTACTACAAAATATTAGGCAGGCATACAAGGAAAACAATAAAACCACATACATACAGAAGTCTAGGGGAAATCAGATAGAAAATAGCACGTTTGCATGAGTAGGAGTATCGTTGAGAGGGAATCTCGTTACCTGGGTTGGTAGAGGTTGAGTCTCTTCCACGAGAAGAATAGAGGAGGGGTGGCTGGAAGATCTAAGGAGCAAGGTCTGAACCTGCAAACACACGCTCCGGTCCTGGCTGCACAAACCAGGGGTTAAAGATGGAGTCCAAGTACTTGATAGAGGTTGAAGAGGGTAAAGTAGAAAAAGCAAAGGGTAAAACAACTAGGGGCGATTTCTTGCTGGACAAGATCTTTTAACAGGTGGCATTTGGGCGGGTTGCGCTGACCACGTCCCACTGTCACACCCAGTAGGTTGTCCATCCATGCTAGGTTTCCTATTGGTTAGTGCCATAGTTAGGAGGGGGCAGGAAGGAGTGGGCAATATTGCAACACTAAAATGCTAATCAGGAGCTAACACCTGGCCAACTGGTCAGTCTTCTTGGCACCAATCTCTGGTCCCGTGATGGCTTCGTGATGGCTTTGGCCAAGTCACTTGATGGGCAGTGATCAGTTGCTAGGCAACTAATCTCTTTACTGGAATAGCTGGGGGGGCAGGTGTGAGAGAAGGCCAGTGTAGAGAGAAAAGGACTCTTTGAAATGGAGTCTTGGTCTTGTAGAATGGTGGTTCTCATAGGAGGTAGATGTGAGAGCTCTTTGAAATGCATTTCAAGTTCTTCTTGAGAGTGTTCTTTGAGGTGTATTCTCATGCTCTTCCTGAGAGATATACCTTTGAAATGGAGGTTGATTTCTCATGCAGTTGTGAGCTTTGGAGGAAGTCTCCCGCTGTGGGCTGGAGCCTCTCATGGCTGTAGAGAGTGCTTTTGCCTTAGGCAGAGAACCAAACCCCAAAGGTCAAACTTATGTTATCAAAGTTCATAAGAGTGTATCAAATAATGTCCTACTGGCTTACAAATAGACATGGCACTCAGTACTGATGGTCGAAGGAATACCCCTCATCTCCTCCTCTGAGCTCCCCCCTCTCTCCCTCCTCCCAAGAAAGACCATGCCAATTAGAAATTTCACCTTTGGACATCGATCTACGGTGTCTTGTAACTCTCGCTTCTCCCAGAGCTATTAGATGATGTCAGGATTCTGGATCACAAATTAGGAAACTCCATCACAAATTGCATTCTAAATCTAGGCGAGCAAAAAAAGAGGGGCCATATTCCCAAAGGCCAACATTTCAAGTGAGCGGCCATTTTAAATGAGCTGTGAAATTAGATGCCGGCTTCTCTACATTGTTGGCCCCAAGCACTGCATTTGAAGGCACTAATAAAACCTTTGTGGAACCCCTGGAAATAATCTGAATAATCTGCTAGGAATAATTTCTGTCGCGTCAGTTCAGGAAATAAAGCCCTATCTTAACCTAGGGAAACTGAGCAGTGTCCCAAAACACTTCCGTTTTCCTTGCCTATTGCCTGCTAACAAGAGCATCTGCTTGTTAGGCAATCCTGTCATTTGTGCTTCTAATTAAAAAGCCCTGGTCTTGTCAGTGGAGTTTCATTTAATGGCTGCACAGCGCCATTCAATAATGACTAATTTCCAGATCTGAACACAAGCAAGTATCTAGCTATTCATGCTCAAAAGGCGTTTTGCTTATCAATTAAAACCTGCTTTGAAAATGAGTGTTTTTGTAAAATGCTGACTGTGTTACAGTCTTTAGCACAGACCAGCAATAGTACAATGGTATGTTTCTGCGTCAGCCAGGTCACAGGGTAGAGGTCCAAATGGATGCTTACATTTTCAGCCACAACTGGCGTACTTCCTTAAAGTTCATTCTGAATGGGAATTGCCTGTGTTTATTCATTTATTAAAACCTTTGTATCCCGCCTTTCCTCTTGGTTCAAGGCAGCTCACAATAATAGTTAAAACATCCCCAGCTAAAACCAAAGACAAAATAAGCCCCCAAACCTTTTTCCTCTCTCTTAAAAGGTGCCTGCCATTTAAACCCCCTCAAAAGCCCTGACGAACAGGCAGGCCTTGCAGCTATGGTTGGCTGGTCCTCTTGGCCACCGGTGGGGATGGGGGTAGCATGCCAGATCTTGGTTGGGAAAGACAGGGACCTCAGTGGGGTACAGTGCCACAGAGCCCACCCTCCAGAGCATCCATTTTCTCTGGGGGAACAGATCTCTGTAGTCTGGAGATGAGATGCAACTCCAGGGGATCCCCATGTCCCACCTAGGAGTGGGCATTTGAACAATGTTTAAGCAGTCCTGGATATCCTAGATTAAATGGGATGGTAGAGAAGGCTATTGGCTCCATCAAACAATTAATGAGGAAAGCAGACTATTCAAAAATGGATATACATCTAGTATTATTGGAATATCGTAATACAGCCATGACATGAATGAGGTATTCACCAGCGGAGATTCTAATGGGCAGAGTGTTGATGAGTAAATTACCAGCAGAGATTACGGCCCTAAACACCAAGTGGAATAAAAGAGGCCTTACAGGAAATCCAGGACATGCAGAAATATTTCCATGATCGACCAGCAAAACCACTTAAACTATTGAAGGAAGGAAATGAGGTGTGGGTAGAGAGAAATAGGCAGTGGTGTCCTGCAGTAGTAATGGAGCAATGCCATCAACCACGTACATATAAGGTACAGACTTCCGATGGCAACACGTCTATTGGCGTAATAGAGTCCATCTTAGATCCTATCAGAAAGGAGTGGGAAGAGAACAGAGGAGGCACGAGGAAAAGGAAAATGAGTCCAACAGGGAACAAGGACAAGATGATAAGGTGTTTGGAGAACCGAATTGTCAAGTGACAGAAATGGAAAATCAGGAACTGAATAATTCCCAGACAACAGAAAGGATTCCTAGGTGTATAATGCTTTATGGTAGGCATGTGTTTTCTTCAGAAAGATACATGCCATAATGCTTGTGCTTGTATGTATCTTGTTGTACAGGATATGTGAACTTTTATTGTTTATTGTCAATTATTAGAAAGAGGCATGTGCATATAAACTAGACTAAGGCTGAAGACAGACTTAAAGTCTGCTGCGCCTCTGCGGCACGGCAGACTAAGGCGGGGGGGATTTCCCCCATGGCGCGGCGTTCGCACGCTGCCGGAAGGAAGCCGCCCGCAACGTTCAGACTGCGGGCGGCTTCCTACGGTGGCGTGCAGACGCCGTGCGGCTCCCCCTCCTGGCGCGCATTCACACTCGCTCCGGTGGGTGGAATGCGCGCCGCAGCAGCCGGAGCACCACTTTGAAGTGGTGCTCGGCTGCTGCGGGAGGAGTGCGGCGCCAGACGCGATGTGGCCGTCTGAATGGCCGCTCTGCCTCCGCTTTTGAAGCGGAGGCAGAGCGGCCGAGACTGCCAGTCTGTCCTCAGCCTAAGTTGTGTTGGTGACCATTCAAGAGGACAATGTGTGGCGCTGACCTGGATAACCCAGGCAAGCCCGATTTCATCAGATCTCAGAAGCTAAGTAGGGCCAACCCTGGCAAGTACTTGGATGGGAGACCTCCCACCCTTGGAAGGAATACCAGTGCGTGGACTCAGAGGCAGGCAATAGCAAGCCACCTCTCTGAAAAATATCCAAGCCCCACTAGGGGTTGCCAGATGTCAACCATGACTTCCAGGCAAGCACACCCACCCACCAATATGCACAAAAAAAGAGCACGGTGTATGAAATCACAATGACTAAAGTCCCACCTCTTTCACATTTTTTCCAGCCTTATTAAATTGTCTGGAATAGTCTTTGAACAAACACGCTAAGGATTTTAGCTTGGTGTATTTTATTCATGCTTTGGTGCATTTCTGTTCCAAGCATCCATTAGGTTTTTAACATTTTCAGCAGGGCTCATTTTGTAGCAGGAGCTCCTTTGCATATTAGGCCACGCACCCCTAATGTAGCCAATCCTCCAAGAGCTTACAGAGCAATTCTTACAGGGGCTACTGTAAGCTCTTGGAGGATTGGCTATATTAGGGGGTGTGGCCTAATATGAAGAGGAGCTCCTGCTACGAAATGAGCCCTGATTTTCAGCATCTTAATGCTTGCATAAACATTCATTCCACTTAAGGCAAAGCTTCAGTTCAGATTACTTGTAATTTCCTTGGATAAATACTATTTGATCAATGTGAATTTGAAAGTTTAGTCCTTGGAGGGGTGCAGCTTTTGAGAACTGTCTAATCTATGTCAATCATATGGATTTTTACTTAAGGCATGGTTTAGCCAAAGCTGAAGATAATTCGTTTTACTGGTCTTTTGGACAAAGGTTTCACTGTTGTGTCTTTTATCCCGACTATTGGCCTGTCCTTCATTCTCTTAGTGTAAGGGTCCAGGTCTTGTCAGTAGTTCTACATTCTTCCCATTTATTGGGCGCTTAGAAAAAAATACATACTGAAGCACTATAAACCAAGAATAGAGATTTCCCAATGATCCTAAGGTCCGAACATCAGGTAGAGAAGAAAGCCTTTATTTTTATGACGTCAGTCTCGGCAATGGTAATCCATTAAAGCTACCGAGCCCAGATTTTACTGAGGCTTGGCGTTTTATACCAGGGGGTGGGGACGCACAGAAAGGAAGGGGACAGTGTCATACAGCATCATATTTGTTAACAAATCATACGCTATAACTCCGCCTAACTAGCTGCTCAAGTGTTAGGAATGTTTCTATCTAAATGTTGCTAATTGCTTGCCGTTCCCATGGTTCTTGAGCCCAGCCTAAGAGCAATAATGTTGCCCACTAAACAATGTAAGACTGTTAGCTAGATGTCGTTAGTGTTCCATGTAACAGCAAAGAATCTTGTTTCATTGACCTTGCATTTCAAAGCTTCTAACTTACTAAGCAATATACAGAGTTTTATTCAGCATAATTATTGATTAATTTTTCTTATTGCTTCAATACTTTTCTTGGATTACGTGCTCACTCTTTAAGTAGCCTTTCTTCTTTCTACCCCCAGATTGCTAACCTTGCTCATTTGGCACGGCTTCTTCACACATCCCTTAAAAAAAATGTTCCTAGCCCTACCTAGTTAAAAAGGTCGGTAGTCATGCACTAGGAATTCCATTAGTGTCTTTTGATTCTAACATAGTAAAAAAAGGGGGGGGGGCACAATAAATTGCTGGGAAGGGAAGGAAGGGAGATGCTTCTTACATATACATGGCAAGAGCATCTCTCAGTAGCCAGTCTCTGCTTGCAGTGGTTTTGGGGGTTCAAGAGATAACTGAGTAAATTTAAGCCTTCAAATCTTTTTGGCAAAGGCAACCCAACTCATCACTTTGGGCGATTCTGCATTGGCTTTTCCCTCCGTTGTTTTACCAGACCCACACTGGAACAGAAATCCCCCTCTGCATTGCGTGCTGCTGTCATTTTCTTTGATCATCGGATTTATGGTCTATGCAGCATGCCGCTTTCACTTCCTTTGATCATCAGGTTTTATGGTACCTTCTGCATAGATTTATGGCCGTTCAGGGGTGACTTCACAGGCCGAGGACAGACTGGCAATCTGCCCCGGGAGAGCTCCACTTGGGAAGCGGGGGAAGGGAGCCCATTCAGACATCCGCAGCTGTCCCTCGGCTCCCTTCCGCACTTACATGCTTTGAAGCCAGTTTCCTCTCGCTGTAGAAGGACACCGGGAGAAACCAGTGTCCAGGGGCCGTCTTCCACATTCCTCCTGCTTTCAGGCAGTGTGAACCGGAAGAAGGCTGGATTCAAGCGGAGGTGGCTGTGTGAATGTGCCGTTTTGGCAATTTGCGCATGAGCGCTCATGCGCACATATGCACATTGCCCTGCCACGAGCTGCGGAGGCTGGCCCATCCGGGGCCGCTCCGTAGCAGTCTGAACACTCCATAACAGCATCCTTGCGCAATACACTGGCCAGTGTGAACAGTCAGCCCCGGGGAATTTTCCCCCCACAGCTTTTGCCTCCGGATTCCTCTCGCTCCAGATTGCCAGTCTGTCCTCAGCCACAGTCAGTATGGCATTGCTCCTGGGTATTTGAATGTGGTTTTGAGCTGCACCTTTGGTAAAACAACGGAGATAAAAGCTGAATCGCCCATTATCAGTACCTGTACCTTTATGGGATTTAGGCTGCGATCACATGCACAATTAGCCCAGACACAGGCTAATTGTTGCTCCGCCGCAGAAGTGGAGTAAACAGGCACTGGGGAAAGTCCAGTAGCAAATGGGTTGCTACAGGCCACGGGCAGACTTCCCCCTGTCTGATCACTCCAGCGCGCTCTCATGGTGTCAGGATGGTCTGATCAGGCCATCCCGACTCCGTGTTGTTGTTTTTTTCTCTTCTCAGTATGCGCATCATCAAACACTCCATACGGAGCCCTCAGGGCTGAGATGTGAATCATCGATCCCTCGTTTAAGTGCATTGGGTACAAATGGCAAAAAAACCAAACCCTGACTCACCCGCGGTTGCATCTGATCAACTTCCGCCAGAGGAAATAGCCTCTCTTCCCCCTCCCCTCTGCTTTATCTCGCGAGTGTGACTGCAACCTCAGACAAGTGACAGATACTATCATGCAAAACAGTGAGTCTCCACATGTTGATTTTCCCTTGTGCAGCCATTGCCGCTTCAAATGTGGAGGACTTCACAGCAATGAGAGAGCATCAACGTGACAGTGTTCTCTGTGTTTTCTTATAGTCAGCTTCCCCAGTATCACTGGAGGGCTTTTTGCTGGCATTTAAAAAGCTGGTAGTTGCTATATCTCCATAGTATTGTAATCGACTTCTTTCTTAAAGGTAGCAAAGAGTCCTCAGGTGGCACAGAGGGGGGAATGGTGGTCGTGAGGAGATGATGGCAGTAAAATGGTACCAATGTGGGCAGGAGGTTTAAAAGGACACACTCCTCTACGTACGGTGTGTGGATCTTTTTTGACTGTGATCTTTCAGAACAGACCACGGCAAAGTACATTTGGGAACAAATGGAGCAAAGCAAGGGGAAACCTGGAAGATGGATGATTAGAGGACAACAGTGGGCAGATACTTCAAAAAACGCTGCTCCAGGGTGGTCTTCTATCAATTTCTGGTTGTTGTATACCATGAGGACATGAACTCCCAAATAAGGCTGATATAATTTACAATCATAAATTTTTTGTGTGTGAGCATGAAAATCATGGAACATTATTATGCATGAGGTGGACAGAGTTGACAAAGAGGAATTTATCTCCCAAAATACTAGAACTTGAGGGCATGCTATAAAACCGATGGGCAGTAGGTTCAGGATGAACAAGAGGAAATACTACTTTACACAGAGAGTGAATGAAATGTGGAATTCTCTGCCAGAAGATGTAATGATGGCCACAGGAATAAGCAGCTTTCAAAGGGGACTAGATAGATTCATGTAGGATAGGTCTATCAACAGCTACTAGCCATGGTGACTGAGGGGAACCTCCACATTCAGAAGCACTAATCCTCTGAATCCCAAAGCCAGGAGACAAAATCAGGAGAAGGCCTCGGCCTCTATGCCCTGTTGTTGGCCATCTAGAGGAGCTGGTTGGCCACTGCATGAGACAGGATGCTGGACTGGATGGACTATTGGTCTGGTCTAGCAGAGCTCTTCTTATGTTCCATGATTTTAAGGAATGAGAAGTGACAAGATAGCAAGAACTGGAACTTACTAAGAAATGTGACTCAGAAGTAGAGGTACAGCTATAAGTGTGCCATTGCAGACCAGACATTGCAGACCAGAGCCAGTTTGGTGTAGTGGTTAAGAGTGGTGGACTCTAATCCGGAGAACTGGCTTTGATTCCCCACTCCTCCGCATGAAGCCAGCTGGGTGACCTTGGGCCAGTCACAGCTCTCTCAGAGCTCTCTCAGCCCCACCTACCTCAGAGGGTGTCTGTTGTGGGGAGAGGAAGAGAAGGCAACTGTAAGCCACTCCTTCCCGGCCACCCGGCCGCCTTGGTGTCTTGCCCACGCTGCTGCATCTGCGTCGTCCGCTGACTCGCCCACCTCCCTTCCTCTTGCTGCCTCCTTCCATGGGGTATTTGAACTGCTGCGCTTCCACCATCTTCCTTTGCCCAGTTATCTCAGAGGGGAAGGAAGAAAGTGGGAAAGGGAAGAGCGGAGTGGAGCCAGAGAAGCATTGAGAAGACACAGCATGGCTTTCCCACAAGGAGAACTTCAAGGGCAGTTTAAGTTTGTTCTGGTTGGTGATGGTGGTGCTGGCAAAACAACATTTGTAAAATGACACTTGACTGGTGAATTTGAGAAGAAGGATGTAGCTACCCTTGGGTGTTTTAACCTTTTGATATTGTGGATTTTAAATGCTGTTAGCCGCCTAGAGCCGGCTGCGCTGGCTAGGCGGGGTATAAATTGAAGCAAATAAATCAATCAATAAATTGGAAGTCCATCCTCTGGTATTCCACACCAACAGAGGTCCTATTAAATCCAATGTACGGGACACAGCTGGGCAAGAGAAAATTGGAGGTCTCAGAGATGGCTATTATATCCAAGCTCAGTGTGCCATCATTATGTTTGATGTAACATCAAGAGTTACATACAAGAGTGTACCTAACTGGCACAGAGATTTGGTACGAGTTTGTGAGAACATCCCTATAGTGTTGTGTGGCAACAAAGTGGACATTAAGGACAGGAAAGTCAAAGCAAAGTCAGTTATCTTCCGCAGGAAGAAGAATTTGCAGTACTATGATATTTCAGCCAAGAGCAACTACAACTTTGAGAAGCCCTTCCTTTGGCTGGCCAGAAAACTAATTGGCAACCCCAACTTGGAATTCGCTGCTGTGCCTGCTCGTGCACCTCCAGAGGTCGTTACGGATCCAGCATTGGCAGCGCAGTATGAGCAAGACCTACAGGTAAATGCTCTTGGGAAGAACTTGGGGTGAGGGAGCGGTTTGTTGGCGCAGAATTCAGAATGGCGCTGAACGTCTCTTTCCCTCCTGCAGATTGCTCAGACCACTGCACTGCCAAATGAGGATGATGACTTGTGAGGGAGTGAAGCCGGAGCCCAGCATCAGAAGTCTAGTTTTATAGGCAACTGTCCTGTGATGTCAGTGGTGCAGTGTGGTTGCCACTTTATTATTTTAGCGGAGCAAAACATGTGCTTTAATCTTTGGGATGCTGAAAGAGAGATTGGGCTTTGGAGCAGTTTAAAAAATCCCTTCATTTTGGACCTGCATATTTAGCTGTTTTGGACTGCGATGTACTCCCTGTTTGAGTTTCACATCTGGCTGCTGCAGTCACAGCACAGTATTAAGTGGTAAATCTTGTTTGTTACTGTAATTCCCATTCCTTTTTGTTTAGATCATAATAAAGCAGCTGTAGGCCATTTTGAGACTCCTCCTCCTCTTCTTCTTTGTCGTCATCTTCCTCGTCTTCCTCTTCGTCTTCTTTTGGAACATAAATCTCTGACTATTATGAGATATGAAAAGTAACAGCAATAGAGGTTCCTAGGGTTTTTAACAGCTTTTTAACAGCTCCGTACTGAACATATCCAAAAGTACAGTCTCTGAAATGCTATGAATTCTTCCCCCTCCTCTCATGGACGCCTCTGCATTTAGTGGCATCAGTACAGCATGGAGGACTTTCAGAGTAGCTGCAAGTAAAAATAGTTAAGTAATTTAAGTTACTACATTTAGTAGATATCAGAGTTGCTGGACTTCATCATGGAAGCACACTGCACTGATTGCGACCACTCGTGAGGGTAGGGTTGCCAAGCACTCACCTTCTACTGGCGGGGGGGGGGGGTCCTCTTCTTTCCGGGAGTTTTGTGCACGCAAACCGCGATGATGTCACCAGAAGTGACATACCATAGAGTTTTTGGGGTGATTGCTTAGAGTGTCGCCCCGGCAACGTGCCCAGCATGATGACGTCACTTCTGGTGACATCATCATCATAATAATATAATAATATACTTTATTGTCATTGTACATAGTATCATGCTGGGGCAGTCGTCCTGACCAGACGACTTCGGGGGGTGGGGTTCCCCCCGCCAGCCAAATCCGGGCCGGCGGATTGGGGACCCCTGTAGTGGGGGATCCCCCACCACCCAGGCGGACTTGGCAGCCCTACGTGAGGGGTTTTCCTCTTGGTAATGAGGCACATTAAAACCAGAAAATCAGAAACAACCCAAGGGTGAAGACACTCGGACACCAGGATCAGGAGAAGCCGATTTTAATGACGTCAGACTCAACCTTAATGAAACTTCCAAAACAAGTGGTGAGCCCCGATTTCATGCAGGCTCGACCTTAAATACCAGGGGGGTGGGAGTTTACAGAAGAGAAGGGGTCTGTGTAATTTGTGTACATTCTGCGTAATTCTCGTAAGCAAAGCATTCAGTTACAATCCTGCACATGTCTAACAGAGTCAGCCTAGCTGGAATGTCCATTTCAAATAATGTAGCGAGCTGCCAGAATTCTCACAGTCTCCCAGCTTAGGCCTACTTACAGGGCACTAAAATTCCTGCCTGCAACAGTCTTTTAAAATGGGCAGTGAGAATTCTTTGCGCTTCCTCCCGGATCGTGTACTGACGCTCGCCAACGGGACAGGCAGATGGCTTTAACTTCACAATTACTGGAGGCTGGTGCTCAGCAAAGCCCGGTGGGTTAGTTTCAGCCCACACTGTCGGCACAGACAGGGTATAGAATTCTTTGTCTTTTGTGGTAACGCAAGCCCATGACTGTCTGTCATAATAAGCCAGCCAATAGTCAAGATTAACAGGATCCATTTCATCAAAGTCTATATCAAAGTCTCCTTCTTCTCGCAAAATTCTATTTTCTTCATAAATTCTCCATTTTTCTTCTGGATCAACTAGGAGACTGCAACATATTTTGGCATCTGGGAGGGGTAAGGTCATGGCAGCCTGCTCTTCATTGAAATGTATGCTTGCTCCGAGTTTAAAGAGCAAGTCCCTTCCCAGAAGATTAATGGGGCAGTCAGGGTTTAACAGGAACCGGTGATTGATTTGATGTCCACCTAGTTCACAGGAACGAGCCTGGAGGTTGGGGAGGAATAGGCGTTTACCTGCCATTCCAACTACGGGCTGGACATCATTTGAAAGGGGTGCAAGGGGAGTAGTTACTATAGATAATTCAGCCCCTGTGTCTATCATGAAGTCTACTGGTGTTCCTCTGACACTTAGTTGGACCATAGGTTCCCTGGGGCCACAGTTAAAGGAACTCGGTCTGTCCTAGTCTCTGTCTTCCTTGCTTGCAAGTCCAATCGTTCCCTGGCTGTTGCCTTCAGCTTGTCGGGTTAGGGAATATCTTCCATCTCGAACCCATCCTCTCTGGGCTCCTCTCTGGCCACGTCCACGGCCTCTTCCTCTGCCTTGGGAAACTCTGGGCTGCTGTACTTGGGGTTGCTGCTGGTGGGCTTCACATTCATCTCTCCAGTGCCCTTCCTCCCCACAGGCTGCGCATTGATTTGGTCCTAGAGGAGCGGGGAACCGCCTGTTTCTATAAAATGGTCCAGCTTGTTGGAGAAATGAGTATGTAACACAAGGCCTGAGAAATTCAGTCATTATAGGGTTAACCTATGCACCTTGTTTGTTTACCTTTGTTAACCTGGAAGTGATACCTGGCAGCCGGCCAATTAACTCTAAGCCCGGGAAACCTAGAGCTTTACTATTGTGCTAATTGGTTACTGATATCAGGTGTTTCCTTTCAGGGGTCAAGAAGAAGGAGAGATCCTCCATTGTTATCTCTCTCACTCTCTAGTAGGATGTCTTAGTGAGCAGACGCAGCACACTGCTGCTTAGGAAGCATGTTTTGTTTATTTGTAGCTAATCCCGTTTCCCCTTTTTCCTTTAGTAATAAAGTTCTTTTTAAACTAAAAGAAGCAATCTCTTCTTTCCAGAAAAGCAAGATCCATTACCCTGAATATTCTTGATTATTGGACAAAAGTCCTAACACCGCTGAGGGTCCCTGTCCATGGATAACTGCTGCTAGGATGGCGGCTTTTCTTTTGTGCTTGGCGGCTTCCTCCTTCTTTTCCTCCTTCTCATGATTCACATAAACTTTCTGTGCTACTTCAATCAGCTGGGACATCACCATTCCTGGGAAGCCTTCTAACTTTTGGAGCTTCTTACGAATATCAGGGGCTGCTTGGCTAACTATCTAAACATTCACCATAGTCCGGTTTGCCTCTTCCTCTGGGTTAAAGGGGGTGTAGAGGCTGTATGCTTTGTAGAGTCTTTCTAAGAATTCATACGGAGGTTCTGTGGGTCCCTGTATAACTTCTCTTAACTTGGCCATGCTCATAGGTTTCTTTCTGGCTGAAGCAAGTCCACTTAAAATTGCAGCTCGGTACCCTTGCAATTTGCATCCCAGTTAGGGTCGTTCTCTGGGAAATGAGCAGACATCCAGTCAGCCCTCTCTACTTGGCTAACAGGGGCAGCTCTCTCTATGTCCTGCTTGGTGGCTGCCATAACTCTCTGGCACTCTTCTACAGTAAGCAAAGCTGATAGGAGTTGCTTACAGTCTCTCCTAGTGGGACAGTGAGTGGTCATTATGGTAGTAATCAATTCTGTAATGGGTCTAGGGTCTTCTTTATATGGGGTAGTCTGTGACTTCCAGTTGCAGAGGTCTACAGTGCTGAAGGGAGTATATATGTATGTTAAATCCCCATCAGCTCCTGCCAGAACTCTCCAAAGGGGGCACACTGTGACAGTCTTTTTGGGCGTAACAGGGAGCTGCTCCCATTCCCTGGTCTTGGGATTTCTCTGCAGCCATCCTCCCATCTTGGGATCTTGGCACAGCAAAAGATCATGTTTAGATTTCTCTTGGTCTTGCTTCTCAAGTTCTTTCTCATGACTAGCCTTCAACTCCTCCTCTCTCGCTTTTAACTCTGCTTCTCTAACCTCCATCGCTTTCTTAAGTTCTTCTTCTCTCGCCTTTAGCTCCGCTTCCTTAACCATTAAATCTTCCTTCGCCTTCAGTTCCTCCTCTCTAACTCTCTGTCCTTCTTCTCTGATTTTCCTCCTCTCTCTGATGGGCTGCCCCTCTAGTAAGCGCGGGTGTAGGTGGCCGCTCTTCCTCTAGAGGCACATCTGCGGGTGGCGCAGTAGGGATTGGGCCCTCACAATAAGCCAGAGGCCAGTCTTCGGGAGGGATTAGCTGTGGCTGTGGCAGTGGCCTCTTCTCTGGGGGCTTGGGCATAACTGGGTAAATTGCAGAAATGGGTCCTGGCTAAGGGCGGATGACAGGTTGCCTTGCTGCAGACTGGGGGTACAACTTTTGAAACTTGCGGGCTATTTTAGGGTGCTTCCTGACATATTCATACCAAGTGTCCACGTAAGGAAATTGATCAGGGTGATCTCCCCTGGGATCTGTCACTGCTGTAAAAACTCTTCTAAGGAGAGCTATGTCCATAGAGCCTGTCACGGGCCATCCTACATGGTAAGTTGGCCAGTTCACTTCAAAAAATTGCTGCAAGTCTATGGCTAGGAGAGCTTCTGAATATCCTGCTTTGCCAAAAATCTCTTCGAAGTTTTCCAGCATGTACTGCAGAGAGGTCGGGGACTTTGACTGGCACCCACCCATGGCAAACAGAACAGACAGACCACTGGGAAAACACCAAGGGGGGGGGGGAATGAGGGCAGCAGTAAGGGATCTGCTGTTCCTGAGACACAGGGGTAAGTCCCTAATCAATTGCTTCCAATCAGACCCGGCCTGAACAAGCTCGCGCTGCCAGGAAATGCGGTATGTGACTGTCCGCAATCAACTCATCTCATTCACACACTCTCATTCCAAACAACAATTCCCACCCGATCAAATGAGGACCGTCCCGGTCTCTCACCCTGCCTGGGAATTTTTCTCTAAGGCTGACTAAGTTTCACTTGGGTGAGGTCTCTCCCTTTGATCCACCACCCGCCTGCCTGCCTTGTTTCTCTAGAGGGGTGATCAGGCCCTCTCTTCTCTCACAATGGAGAGGTTTCGCTATCCCTTTAACGAATTCATACTCGCCTGTCCGGTAGAGACTCCGGAGTCGGGTTGCTTTAGCTTGTCCTCCTGGCTGGGTTCTTATAAGCGAGCAGCCTCCTACGAGAGTCACAGAAATCATCTGAAAGCAGACCTCTCGAAATCGAAAGGGGGGCCCCTTTTCCACTTGTTCAGTGCAAGCCTGGTGACTCTCGACGGAGGCATGGCTTAAGAGGGTTCCAAAACCCCGCCTTCCATTGGGTTTGGCAATCTCTTCTTCCAGGCCAATGCACCAAGTGAAGCACGTTAAAACCAGAAAATCAGAAACAACCCAAGGGTGAAGACACTCGGACACCAGGATCCGGAGAAGCTGATTTTAATGACATCAGACTCGGCCTTAATAAAATTTCCAAAAACAAGTGCCAAGCCCCAATTTCATGCAGGCTCGACCTTAAATACCAGGTGGGCAGGAGTTTACAGAAGAGAAGTGGTCAGTGTAATTTGTGTACATTCTGCGTAATTCTCGTAAGCAAAGCATTCAGTTACAATCCTGCGCATGTCTAACAGAGTCAGCCTAGCTGGAATGTCCATTTCAAATAATGTAGCGAGCTGCCAGAATTCTCACGGTCTCCTGGCTTAGGCTATCTTGCGATAGTAGCAAGCAAGACAATGGGCGCTTGTGTGTTTTTGCGCTCTTACGTATGCGTTTCACTGCATCTCATGTAACATCAGAGAATCGTGTGCTTTGGCCTTGCGGTTTTGCAGCTGGCTAACTAAACAGTGGTTCACAGTAATATGGCTTCTTTAAAATTCTATTCCTTCAGTAACGATGGCTTATGTTGCATATAGCAAATTCTGCCATTTCCATCCGTTAAGTATTTACATAATGGTGGGCTCTGCCATCTTTGATTCATTTCTACAGCACAGTTAATTGTTTGTGCTACAGGGATACACATCTCCCTAGGGTACTGAATGTGTCCCTGTACAGCATTACAGTATTATTTACAGTACATCTCTCAGCCACTCCCATGATCTCCAAGAAAGGAGAGTCCTGAGGGAGCTCTGCTACAACCTCTGCCTGGGTCTGGGATTCTGAGTGAGAATTTGCTGAGCTGTTAGAAGGGAAACAAATGCTCATGAATGGAGTGAACAAGGAAGAAGGGGGGAACGGGTCTAAAGCCCTTCAGGCTTTAATGCTTGTATAAATGGAATCTGCAAAGAGCAGTGTATTTATTTTACTTAAGGTGTAAATGTACCAGTTTGAGAGAGGCAGAGGCAGTTTCACTGCTCTGTAAGCATATACATATTTCTTGTGTTCCTAGAAGAATTTATTTAAATCCTTGAATAGCCTAGGTCTGTAGTTTTTCCGAGTGGTGTAGCTTACATGACGAAGCTCTATGGAGTGGGTACCTATGGGCCAGTAGCTGAGCCGTGAAAATCTGTCTTTCAACTCCCACTCTCCAGAACACTTTTGTAACACTGTAAATGTCTGTGATTTATTAAATGTGTATGTGCAAACTTTTTAAAAGACAGACAGCTGTCACAGGGGGTGGGAGGAAGACTGATGTCTGAACCAGCATTTGATTGCCTGCTATATATGGGGCCTTTCTGAGCCATGTTTTGACAATGTCCATGGCCACTAAATTCTTCTTCCGGTAAAAAGATCTTGTATGACTTTCAGAAGGAACACCTTCTTGTGGCTTCCCTGATATATAAAACTGGGCTTGCTTAGGCTACAGGGCAGAAATATTTGGCTTGTATGGGAGCTCACTCTAACTACCCAAACCTTCTGCCAAATCCTTCTCCAGTATCCGTTGTCTGTATAAAGCTGTTCCGGAGCTTTCTTGGCTGAGAATCTAAGTTCTCCCTCAGAGTAGTTCTGATATTATTTAAGATTGGGGGGGGGGGCTTATTCTTCTCTCTATAGAAGTACTTTTCTGTCAATTCCCTGACAGAAATCACTGACTCCCAAAGTCTCTTCCCTCAGAAGCCAAATCCTCTGGCCACTGATCCAGACGTTTGATTTCAGACAAAGACCAAAAGGCGAACTCAAATGGAAAATGAAACTTTCCTCTCCAAATCAGCTGTTTTATTTCCTCTCTCAGCTGATGCTGGCCAATCAGGGAGGGAGTAGAGCAGCAAGTCACATAAGTTTTTCTTTCCAGGGAAGACTGGGCTCTAACTTTGTTCTATTGCTTCTGACCAACATGGCTGCTCACTTTGCTCTATCTCCAGGGAAGATTAACTCTTGAATTCCCTGACTCTCTGACACAATCAGCGTTTTAAAAAGCCTGCTTTTCTGTGCAATCCATTGATGCTGCGGTTTTGACAATACCTTTTATAATGTATTTTTTAATATACTTTGCCTTGTAAGCCTCCTTGAGCATGTTCTCTGGGAAGGCTGCATAAATTTTTTCCAAATAAATAATTTGTATAAGAAGAAGAGAAGAGATTGGATTTATACCCCTCCCTTAACTATCCGAAGGAGTCTCAGAGCGGCTTACAATCCCTTTCCCATCTCCTCCCCACAACAGACACACTGTGAGGTAGGTGGGGCTGAGAGAGCTCTTTCAAGAACTGTCCTTGAGAGAACAGCTCTGAAAGCACTTGTGACTGACCCAAAGTCACACCAGCAGCTGCAAGTGGAGGAGTGGGGAATCAAACCCGGTTCTCCCAGATTAGAGTCCGCGCACTTAACCACTACACAAATGGGTATAAATTTATCTTCATTTGGGAGGAAGATATTTGTCATTTTTTCCTCTGTCTTGTCTACTATCAGAGTCAAAGAATTTTTGGTTTAAGGTTTTTGGTTTTATCAAAGACATTTTAGAATATGACATCAAATGGTCACTGGATCTGGTACTATTGGACCTGTGGCAGGACAATCGAATTCCAAAAATACGACAAGAACTCTATCTCTCTTCTACTGACAGCAGCGAAAACTGTGATCACTAAGAGGTGGAAGGATCCTAATCCAATTCCATTTCACAATGGTACTTAAAAATCTGGGAATATTATGCAATGGACATAATCTCAGACCCTATTTACTGTGCTGAAAATCCTGTTGCACATTCCACCTTGATCTCTAAATGGCTTCCATTCCTGGAATATGCCTTTGGGAACATTTCATCTTTGCGGCAGTCTATACTGCAGAAATTCCACAAACTCATCAACTACTCCTGATGGATGGCTAATTCTTGAGAAGCTTCTTGTTATACATGCTTAGAAAGTTCTTTTGGCAGTAAACAGGATTCATGTTTCTGAGAGACATTTAAGTTTCAAACTTCTTGTGTTTTGTTTAAATGTTTGTAATAGTTTGAAAACTTAAAATAAATTATTTTTTTCAAAATGGTGCCTAAAATTCTGGAGAATTAGTACATGGGAAAAGAATATTATTGTTGGTGTCTGTATTCCTGCACTGCAGCATAAGGGACGGGAAAAAAATGCCCATCTGTTTTATTTTATTTTATTTATTTAATTTATTTTTCAAATTTATACCCCGCCCTCCCCGCGAACGGGCTCAGGGCGGCTCACAAGGGCACAATGTGCCGTATCCAATACAAATAAAACATTTAAAATCCAATAATTTAAATACATTAACAACAATAAAAGTTAAAGTGCTTCCAATCATAGTAATAAAATTCAGATCGCTTCAGGGGTGGAGTACGGCCTTCTATGGCTGTCGGGCCTGGGCTGCATCCAGGGCATCCCCACATCATCAGATGTCAATCGCGATGTGGGATAGTACCAACGGTGGCGGCTCCTACTCGAAGGCCTGGCCCAAGTCCAAGCCCTGTTCAAGAAGTTTTTAAATAATAACTTTATAATATATAACTTCTTAAAATCCACATTATGGCCTTGTGCAACTTGTCACCAATGATGTCATAGGAAGTGTCCACTAAGTGCCTCTGTCAGCTTTGACCATATTCCAGACAGGATTTACAAGCAACATGGAAGCAGTAGCTGAAGAGGGGGAACCTCTTTCTCTCTCTTTTTTACAGCAACAAAGCCTTGTGCTTCAAATACAAGGTAAATATAGTACCTCCACCACAGAAGCACTTCCTGGGTGTACTTCCTTAAACCACTCCATAGTTCATCTTTAATTGTTCCAAATTAAGAAGCAAGGCTGTACAAAGAGATAGGGGAATTTCACACAGCCAATATGTTCCGTTTCAGGAACTCTTCAGTAACAGTTCCTGTGAGGCATTTCACACAGAACCGTATTAGTACCGGTTCCCTAACAGAACATATTGGCCCTTTCACACAGAAACGTGCCTCTCCCACTGGGGAAGCGTTCCTGAGTCGCTTTACCTTGAAACCTCCTCCCAAGCGTTTTTCAGTTCTTTGTACCCGTCCTGAAGCACTACGGGGTGCTGTGTGAAATGCTCCGAAGTGCTTCTCCTGATGACAAGTGTTTGTGTCTGTCTCTGTGTGTCTGTCTCTGTGTGTCTCTTGTGGGTGTGTTTGTGGGTGTGTGTGTTTGTGTGTGTGTGTGTGGTGAAGAGGCTTGAAAAGAAAGCGGCAGTCTGAAATGGCAAACTGCTTCGAAGATGGCTCCAAAACGGTAGGGGAATGAGCTGTCTGAAACAGCCTTCACTGTACCGGTTTATTCCAAGCCGGTTCAGTAACGTTTTTAAAGGTGTCGTGTGAAATTCCCCATACAGTTCCGCTGCTGTCCTTATTGCCATTTCCAAGCACTGAATTTATTTTTTTTTCCTGTTTCATCAATGCAAAATGTACAGCGCTTTCACTCTGCAAGAAAACCGAATAACCGCCCCCAATATCTATTGAGAATTATGACCAATGACAGCATTCTGTTAAACACTACAGCTCAGACTGTGTGCGTGTGACTCTAGTCTTTGTCTCTCTGAATGTGTAAGATTCTGGAAAAGAAAAAGCCGTTAGTGTTCAGTTCCTGCTTGAGAATAAAGCCAACCGTGACCCAATTCTGCCACCTAGAGAAAAAAGTATGGAACTGATAAAGAAAACCAACGGTGTAACCCTATGCAAATGTATTCGAAAAGAAAGCCCACCAAGTTCAGTAGAACTTGATACCTAGGAAGCATATACAGGACTGCAAACTAATGTATCTCTTAACCAAACAAGAAAATGTACTTTACTAGTCTGGTGTGGGCGTCAGATCTCTGAAGTTAAAGAAATTAAAACCTTTGGAGGTTGAAGTGAGCACGCTAAGAAAATAATCAAGGCATTATAGTTCCCTTTGGTAGTTAAGGAATAGAAAAGCAGCGAGTAGAACGAGGAGAAATGATAAGAAAAAACATCCTCCTCCATTTAATCCTGTAAGCAATATCAGAGTCCTTTACAGTTTAGTTTTGAGTAAGAATAACCCCAACATCATCAGAATTCACAAAAAATATTTAAAAGCCAAATAGTATATTTCTTTCTTTCTTTGGCCGAGGACAGACTGGCATTTTGGCCTGATATAGGTCTGCTTTTCAAGCGAATGAAGAGAGCCCGTTCACACAGCCACAGCTGCCTGGCGTTGTCGTACCGTACTCACCCGGTCCTGAAGCGCTTTCATCCTGCGTTAATCAGGTACCTGGTGAAACCAGTGTCAAGCCATCTGGGTGTACGTTCATCCTGCTTCCTGGCAGTGTGAATGCAAGTAAGCCGCGCATCAAGCAGTGCTGGTAATGTGGACACGCTGATTTGGCTGCTGCACCCATGAGCTCATGAGCCCATGCGCATATATGCACCTTAGCAAAACAGCCCAAAGCCACACGCTGTGGCGCTGGTGCCACCAGGGGCCACCCCGCAGTGTGCACACTCCGTTCTGCCTCCTCCCTGGTATGGTCCCGCATCAATCTACGCAGTGTGGACAGAAAGCCCCGTGACAACTCAGCCCGGGTCGTTTTGTTCCGCTTCCCTTGCGCTTCAATTTGCCAGTCTGTCCTTGGCCTTTGTTTCTCCATTTATATTTGACTCCATTTGTCAAATTTGGGATACCCAGAAGATATTGGTCAGAATAACCCCCGGCTCCAAGGCCCGAGCAGCTGAGGGCCGCTCGGGCCAGCAATTCCCCCCCGGCGATTCCCCCTCCCCCCGGCTTCAAGGCCTGAGTGGCTGAGGACTACTTAGGCCGGCGATTTCCCCCCCTGCAGCAATCCCCCCCAGCTCCAAGGCCTAAGCAGCTGAGAGCCGCTTGGGCTGGCGATCCCCCCGAGGCGATTCCCCCGCAGCTTGGCCTGGCAACCCCCCCCCCCCGGCAATTCTCCCTTCCCCCTGCGATCCCCCCCAGTGATTCCCCCCTGGCTCCAAGGCCTGAGCGGCTGAAGGCCACTCGGGCTGGCGATTCTTTCCCCCCCCCGGCTCAGCCTGAGCGGCTCTCAGCTGGGCCGTCAGAGTTCCCAGAGCATTCCCTGCGTGTGCAGGGATATCCCCCCAAAAGTTTTTTTTAAGTTTTAAGAGTTTTCTGCACATATGGGGAGTCCCCCACATGTGCAGAAAAATCTCCCTGCCCCCCAGGTGCCCCCCCGTGTGGATTTAGATATCCACACGCAGGGGGCGCCTTGGCTATTAGTATATAGACAGGTGATGAAATGACAGAAAGTGACATTTGCCAGCTGCTTGAAAACACCATAGCTTGACAATGCTATCAACAAAGAACGAGTAAAAAGAAAACATTTTAAATATCATTTGGATGTCTCGGCATCCCCGCCCCCGCCGAGGTCTACTTTCCTCATAATGGGTTTAATTCATTGTAGATTGGCTACAAGTTTTTCCTCCGACGGAACTGATAACCAGGCATGGCATGAGATGAATGTTTCTCTGTGCTCAGCTATGCTGCTCTACATCAGGCTCTTCATGCAGAGCAGTGTCCAAACTGTAAATGCACGAAGGAAGAAATACTGTCCTTATGGTTTCTGCCTTGGGGTCGGTTTGCAGCAGTGACTTCTGAATGGGGGGGGGGAGGGGGGAGGAAAGCAACTTTGAGAAATGCATGAGATGAAAGAGGTCTACGAAGACAGCATTTTTTAATTTCCAAAGAGATCCTCAGGGAATGCAGTAAATAGCCAGCCACTGTTCTGCAGATTTCAGATGGCTTTTGCTCCCTCTGGGTGCACGCTGGAGTTCCAAGGAAGAAAAATATAAAGGGCTGATAAGTTCCTCAAGAACAGATTAGTCATTCCATTTACCCCAGATATTCACTGAAATGCAAACTCACAGAGAGGCAACAGCTAGACTAATTCCCTCCCTTCAAAGGATGCTCAGATGAACTGAAGGGAGTGGCTGTGTTAGTTTATTTACATGTCCTCCTCTGTCTGTGTGTGAGATCAAAAGTGGCAGACAGGGGGAGGGGGGATTCACTCTCCTTACCCTCCCCAATTTACTTTCTTGCAGATTATCACTTCAGGCACTTTTCTGCCTAACCAACAAGATTCTGGTATTCCAGTCAGGCTTTCAGGGCCTGTGGGGTGATGGATAATGGGGAGAGAGAGCAGGCGAGAGAAGGCACACCTCCCCTCATCCATACACCTATTTTCACATGGAAATTTTCACGCTATATTCTATCTTCCCTCAAAGACATGGGTTCCTGTTGGGATATTTGCAAGTTCACTTCCTGATGTCATGAAAGAGTTAACCTGTTTGTTTGTGTATGCTAATTTGTAGTTAGTTAGCATAGAACCTATGAGATGTTCAGAAGTTTGTGTGCTAGAAAGGGATGTCTTATTCATGATGAAATGACCTTTAGCCTGGTCATTGGTCAATTTGTAGTTGGGTGATGCCACCTGAGATCTTGCAGGTACCCATTTAGGGGTTTCTTCTTCCTCCCCTTTGTTCTAAGATCAGAACAGATTATCTTGGAGCTAACAGTAACTAGTAACTCCTCAGTTCTGGAAGTTATTCACATGTGTGCAATGATAAGAGTTGTTTTATTATTGAACTAAATGAAGAGAAAAACAAAAATCTCCTGCAAGCAGAGGGTTCCCCTTTAATTATGGCTGGTGTGTTGGAGTTGTGAGATTAAGAGTTGTAATGCAGTATGCTCTGTGAAGCAACCAGCCTGCCATGTGCTCCCAGATAATGGCGCCCGCCGCATGGCCAGAGCACATGGTCAGGCAGAGAGGGGAGCTTGAATCTGGAGGAACAATAGACCTCCGGATTCAAAGCCTCCACCAATGTGGGACCTAGGTTCTCCCTGGGGAGCCAATGCGGCCAAAGGCTCCTCCAGGGATCCTATGACAAACATGCGCATATGTTAAGCTCCTATCAGGTCTTTTGGGTGCGGCCGGAGGTGTGGTTCCGGCCAGCATATAATGAGGGCCCTGGAGCCCTGGAAGCATGCTTGTTCTGACCATCTACTGGGCATGCTGAATCACTCAGTAAAGGCTTCATGATTTCACCGTTCCTGGTCTCCTGAGTCCAGTACTCTTCAAGAGTGTTGGATATTGCAGGAGAATCTGTTGAAATTTTTCTGAAAGAATGAGTGCATGCCCCACAAGCATATAAAAATCTCAGGTCTGTAGCTAGCCAGGGGCGAGGGGGGCCATGACCCCCAAAGATGGGCCAAGTCCTCTCCTGGTGGATGCCAGACCTCCCCCAGT
The DNA here is from genome assembly GCA_029233225.1 of Lepidodactylus listeri. Classification (NCBI taxonomy): domain Eukaryota; kingdom Metazoa; phylum Chordata; class Lepidosauria; order Squamata; family Gekkonidae; genus Lepidodactylus; species Lepidodactylus listeri. Next base: position 103,982,104 of record JARCFY010000009.1, on the reverse strand, counting down.
GCAGAAAGACTGATTCACCAAATCATTATGGTTGGAATGCTTTAAAGAGACTGGCTAGATACCTCATAAAAATAGCTGACTTGAAACTTAAGATCTCAGCGTGTGACAACCCGAGAATGGTTAGATACATGAACGCTGACTGGGGTGAAGACAAGATTGACTACATGTCAACAAGTGGCTACCTGCTCTTCTACGGAGGCAGCCTGATTGACTGGACCAGCCAAAAGCAACCAGTAGTGGCCAAATCAACAAGCGAGGCTTAGTACATATTTGCTGCAAATGCCTATAGTGAATTTGAATAGATCATCTGTCTATGAAAGGACTTTGATGTTGATAAACCTCAGGGGTCCGTTGGAGCAGGAGCGCACAGGAGCGCAGCTCCGGGAGTGAGGAGCCCAGGGGGCGGGCACATGACCAAGCCCCACCCCCTCCTCGGCTTCCCTGAGCAGTGCAGAGGCGCAGCGCCCCGGGGAAAGCCCTGCTAGGGTTTTTATTGTTTTTAATGTTTTGTTTTAATATTGATAATTTTATCATTCTTCCTTTTATGACTGTGTGCTGCTTTTCCAGAGGCTTGCTCAAGGTGGCATATAAATTTTCTAAGTATACCATTTTTTATCTGGGCACATGGCACATAAGTACTGGAGAAATTTCACCAACCCTTCAGCAGCTTCCACCCCATCAGTTTGGTGTAGTGGTCAGGAGTTGGACTCTAATCTGGGAGAACCAGGTTTGATTCCCCACTCCTCCACATGCAGCTGCTGGTGTGACCTTGGGCCAGTCACAAGTTCTCTCAGAGCTGTTCTCTCATGAGCAGTTCTCAAAAGACCTCTCTCAGCCCCACCTACCTCACAGGGTGTCTTGTTGTGGGGAGGGGAAGGGGAAGGGATGGGTGGTGCACTTGTCCTGGGTATCTCAAGTCTACTTGAAATCTGGTGGTTTCAAGGGAGCAGGAAGAGAATGAGGGTGTGTTCTTTACGCTTATTTTTATTGCACAAAGTATTGGATGGGGAAGGGAATGGAGGAAGAGCAGGTCAGTTTCACTCACCTGTGGAGTGGAGCCTGAGGGGTGGGTGTTGCCTTCCGACACACTTCCGGCATGTTAGGGGGTGTGGCATATGCAAATGAGTTATGCAAAAGAGTTATGCTAATGAGCTCCTGCACCTCTTTTTCTACGAAATGACCCCTGATAAACCTAAATCAGTAACTTTGTTTGAGAACCATCAGGCATGCATAGCCTCATCCAGGAGTGAGAGCATCAAAGCAAGAAGCAAGCATATTGTGGCCAAATATTATTCTGTGAGAGAGATTGAATAACAAGGACTTATTGAGATCAAGTATTGTCTCTCTGAAGAGATGGTTGCTGACATACTAACTGAGCCACTCGAGAAAGAGAAGTTTGAATGCCCACGCAAGAAACTGAACCTTCATGACTTCAGTACATGAACCTGAGAAGGGATGCTGGGATACTTGCAAGTTCACTTCCTGATGTCATGAAAGAGTTACCCTGGCTGCGATTATGCGCACACACGGAGTAAAAAAACACCTCGGAAAGTCCTGTAGCAAATGGGTTGCTACAGGCCACAGATGGACTTTCCTGCATCTGGTTGCGTCAGCGCATTCCCATGGCGTCAGGATAGTCTGATCAGCCTATTCCAACTCCATGCTGTTGTTTCTCCCCCTCGCAGTATGCACATCAGTGCACACACACACACCGCACATTCCATAGGGAGCTGTGCAAATCACTGACTCCTCGTGTAAGTGTATCAGGAACAAACGGTAAAAAAACCCTGACTCACCAGTGGTTGCATCTGATCACGCAGTGGCGGGCTGTGCCCGCATCTACAAAAATCCATGTGATCACGTAACTGCGGGTCAACTTCCACTGGAGGAAATAGCCTCGCATCCTCCCCACTTTATCTCGGGCATGCGACCGCAACCCCTATTTGTCTGGATATACTAATGTGTAGTTATAGAAAAGTGCAAGAGTCCAGTAGCACCTTAAAGACTAACAAAGTATGTTGCAGGCAGGACATGAGCTTTCGTGAGTCACTGCTCACTTCTTCAGATTTGTCACTGGTTAATTTAGAACCTATGAGATGTCGAGTAGAAGTTCCCGCGCTAGAAAGGGATGTTTTATTCGTAATGAAGTGACCTTTAGCCTTGTCACTGGTCAATTCGTAGTTGGGTGATGTTACTTGAGATCTTGCTCGTACCCATTTAGGGGTTTCTTCTTCCTCCCCTTTGTTCTAAGATCAGAACAGAGAATCCATCTTGGAGCTAACAGGAACAGGAATCTTGCTCGTACCCATTTAGGGGTTTCTTCTTCCTCCCCTTTGTTCTAAGATCAGAACAGAGAATCCATCTTGGAGCTAACAGGAACTAGAAAGACGTAGCTTGATAGATTGTTTATTGTTTTTTATCCCCCTTCCTAATTTTCTTAGTAAACTTTCTTTTTAGCCCATTTACACGTTTGTGCTGTGTGGTTCCCTTTTACTCGGCTAAATTACCCAACCTTTCCTCATCTTGTTGAACCTCTTGGAATTTTGACAACAGGGAATGAGCCCAACCAGAGAGTGGCTGCCCCAGGGATGCAATCTTAAAATGGCTGCAATGGAGTGCAAGGGCCAAACTTTTTTTGGGGGGGGGGGGTTTCAAGCCAAGCATCCACCTCTGGTGTGGGCAGCTGTTTTTGAATGGGTGCTTGCTGCAGACACAAAGGTAATGCCTTCTGCATTTTATGAAGTGTCTATTGGCGGCTATAGCCAATATTGCAAGTATGTTACAGCCAACTCATAACGTCAATTGGATGAAAATGGAACAGAGCTATGCCTCGCCTTTCTCTCTTCCAGAAATAATATGGATGTCTAAAGCTGAAAGACCTAAACTGATAGAGGAAAATATATTTTTGGATACGACTCTGAAAATCTGGGATGCAAACAGAGCTAAACTTGCTCCCAAACTCTCTCCAATCTCAACATATACTCAGCAGTCTTGGTTTCCACCTGGAAAAGAAAGAGGAGCCTTTGAAGGACTGATTGACACAGGTTATTATAGACTATCTGACCTAGTCAAAGGAGAAATCATACATAGCAAGGAGTCTTTTGAAGAACGCATGCACTCCCCATTGCCTTGGCTAAGATACTACCAAATGAAAACTCTAACTGAATGGGCTGCAAGACAAGGCACTTTCTCCAAACCTAAGACTCAGTTTGAGACCATTTTAATCAAATTTGCTGATCAAAGAAAGGGATTAATGTCTCGTATTTACAAAATTTTAGCCTCCTCTTACTCTTGCAAAACGAGAATTTTCCCTATCCGTCTGCAATTCTTCAAGTTACAAACGAGGTGGTACCTCTCCCCGAAGCGTCTGCAGCATATGTACAAAAATCACAGTTCTCAGTGCTGGAAAAAATGTGGTGAGCCCAGTGATTTCTTTCACTGCTGGTGGGGGTGCACAGTTATCCAAACCTTTTGGAAACAAATTTTAGTAGAAATTGAAAAAATTACATCACAACGACTACCGCTAGATCCAGCAGTACTGCTACTCAATCTGGAAGAAGGAATTAACTTAGACATTGAAATAAACAAGCTAACTGCCACCCTACTAGCAACGGCAAGACTGACTATTGCGGCGGCATGGAAGGCACCTACGATACCAAGCATCTTAGAATGGAAAAATAAATTTTGGGACCACTACATTATGGATAAAATAGCGGACATAGTGGAAGAGCAATCGGCCGCATCCATAAATAGACACTCATCTTTTGTCAGAAAATGGTTCCCCTTTGTAACATATATGGCAGAACACAATGAGATACCTTACAATCCCAATTATATCAAGTGGCTTCGTCTCTAAACACTCTAAGGCCCCGTCCACACTGTCACTTTTGCAGCTCATTTCTCCCTATTGCTTTGGGTTCCTCCCCCTTTTCCACATGTGTTTTGCTCCCTCTGGGACTACTAGAGAGAACAAAACATATGGGGGGTGGGGGAACCTGAAGCAATAGGGAGAAATGAGTGACAAAAGTGACAGTGTGGACGGGGCCTAAGGCGCAAATAAACACTTCTACAAACATCTAAAAACAGTAATTTTTTTTGAATATTATTGATCTTAAGAATTCAATATTTACCTCAACCATAATGGTAAAATTATAGTTGCAGAGCACCTTTTGCTTAATTAAAGGGGGGGGGGAAGTAAAGGTTTAGTAGATAAATAATTTGCATAAAGAATAGTTACAGGTTGACCAACTGTTATAAATTTTTGGTAACTCTTTATTGTTGGAAATGATTATATGTATACAAAAATGGAAAAATATTATGTATACCGTTGGAAATATTTTTATTGTGCAATAAAATTTTTTTTTAAAAAAATGAAGTGTCTATTGCTCCAGTGAGGTGGAGGAAAGCCAGAATTGGTCCTTTGCTGTGGGGAATTGATGCTTTCTTCAAGCAACACATGGATACCAGGAAACTCATTGATGGTTGCCATGGGGAGGGGTCACTGCTCTAAGACATTCAGGCCAGAATACAGAGGTACATGGCCATAAGAACCCTGCTGTTATGTTCTCTTATGTTGTTTTACATTGCATCATTAGGGCTCTGGTATCCTAACTCCCTCAATCTTATTGGCTGCTGAATAAAGACTTCCCATTGGTCCTTAAGCCAATCCTAGGAACAAATCAAAGAGCCCTGCTTAGGTCCAATCAGATTTCTTATCCTGAGTTACAATGTATATAGTTATGTGTTGGAACAGTATAAGTTAAGTGCCGCTCTTGTCAGAGCTGTCTTTTGAGCTGAACGATGTTTAGAATAAAAGCCTGTTTTGGATTAATCGCCTTCTGACCCAATACTTAACACCTGCCAAGTAAATTTAAAGCATCACTGGCTCAGGATCAGTCAAGGAAGAAGAAGAAGAAGAGATTGGATTTATACCCCGCCCTTCACTCACTTGGAGTCTCAGAGCAGCTTACAAACTCCTTCCCCTTCCCCTCCCCACAACAGACACCCTGTGAGGTAGGTGGGGCTAAGAGAGCTCTTTCCCAAGCTGTCCTTGAGGGAACAGCTGGTACAGAGCTATGGCTTGCCCAAGGTCATCCAGCCAGGTGCAAGTGGAGGAGTGGGGAATCAAACCCGGTTCTCCCAGATTAGAGTCCGCGCACTTAACCACTACACCAAACTGGCTCTCTGAGGAGCATCTCAGAGAAGCAGACATTTGAACCTCAGTCTCCCCAGTCAAGTGCAACACGTGAGCCATCGCACTCTGCCTAAGCTCCATAGTTGGAGAGAGTCTGTTTCCCAACTACCAAGCAACTACCAACCAACTACCAAGCAATTCTGAGCCCTCTGTTTTGGGGGCCGAAGCTGCATTTTTAGTAAGTGCTTAAGTTGAAAATCTGAATTGATTTGAGTGAAACTTTACTTTCAAGTTAGTGTTCTTAAAAATGCTGTGTTAGGTCCCATTAATGTTAATTCCATTTTAAGCTCTTTGACAAATCACAATAGGCATTACCCAGCCAAAGCTGAGAATTTCTAGATCCCTTTGATGTTAAAGTTAAGCATAAGTCTTTCTCACTGAGACCAGTGGGGCATAATAACGGTTGACAGCAGCTATTTAATGAGGGCTACTATTGAATGTGACTGTTTTCTTCTCTCCATTATTTAACTGGAAATACTCCAAAAGGGATTGTCAGTCCCCAGGACGGTGGTGGCTGGAGATCTCCCAGAATTACAGCTGGTCTTCAGAGATCAGTTCCGCTGGAGAAAATGGCTGTTTGGGAAGGTGGACTCTACGGCATGATACCCTGTTGAGGTTCTCCCCGCCCCCAAGCCCCACCTTCCCCAGCCTTCACCCCCCAAATCTCCAGAAATTTCCCAATTCAGACCTGGCAACCCTAAATAAAACAATCTGAAGAACAGATTACACATATACATATAGGCTGCAGTCACATACACTAAAGAATACACTGTTCAAACTGGATTTTGTCAGTTCACACAGTAAAATCCAGTTGAACAGTGCACTGGAAGTGGATTGAAAGTGGATTATTGTGTGTGTGTGACCGCAGCCATATACACACTGAAGCTGTATTTAGAACCTGTTCATAATACTTTGTACATCATTCTTCTCTTTGAAAAAGCAGGCTCAATAAGTAGCTGCGTTTAACAATGAAAAAAAGAAGTCTTCAAAAACTAAAATGGAAGAAAATGTAAAAAGGTAGTAATCCTTTATGGGGGAGATCCCATTTCAGGCTGTAGGAGTGACAGGCATGATGGGACTCTTCTCTGTTCAGAAAACTCCCTCCCCAGAGGACTGTAATACGTCGGGAAGAAGGCTAACATAAATTAGAATCCTCTTCTGAAAATGTGCTCATTTTCTATGTGGAGGAATTTTTTGGCGGGGTAGAGAAAGATTAAGTCACATGAATCCCCACCTGCTGTCTGAAGTGGTAGAGCCCAGACAATGGTTTGAATCTCGGTAAGGGCTAAACTACACGTCACTGTGACATGGGCCGCACCAGGGTCCCCCTGCCTCAATGGTGTTCTTTTTCCAGGCAAATATGATGTCGGAGAGTTAACATTTCCAAGAATGCTGGTGCCCAATTTGGTTCAGGAACAAAATTCAAAAGTGGTGTTTTCCCTCCTGTAGTTTTTTCCCTGAGCTGAAACAGCAGGGAGGCCATATTTGCCTCTGCAGGGTGTTTCGGCTCTGGGAAATGGAGCAGAGGGAAGGCTGAAGGCCCGTCTCCTCCAGGATCACACTCTTCCATTTTTTGAGTTTACTAAAAGCTGTCAACCTGTTCAATATATACAGACTTTCTAGCCATTCCTTCTTTGGGGTGCTGACTGTTTCTTTCTAAGAACCAACTCAACACCTTGATTTCTTCTTCTACTGTTACTGCTGGTGTGGCCCTAACTTCACATCCCCTGATGAAGCCATAGGCGAAATGCATCGGGATCAGGAAATAATAATAATAAAGGATTTACTTAACTCCTTGAATTTTTTCTTCTACTAATAACCAACCCTACTACCACTCGCTACAGGGAATTTAAGGTCTGGCATCTAAATACATCTGAACCAAGAATGCACTCTGATCTGAAGGCAGTAAATGTAACTGTACAGTAACCACACATGTCTACTAACCTGGTGTTAGGTAACAAGTTTATAGTTTGGAGGGAATTATTAGGAGGCAAGTGTAACTCAGGAATTTTCCATTTTGATAGTGATCAGTCAGTGCCATCCTACACAGTTATACCATACTTAATCCATTGACCTCAATGGACTTAAGAGGGGTGTAACCTGCTTAGGGTGGCCCTGTAAAACATTGATTATTAGCCATCTGCAACCCCACTCTTCAGCTTCCCCAACACAGTTTTGAATCTCAGCTCTCAGCCCTATGCCCTGCAACATTTCGTTTGAGCAGGGCTTTTTCTGCAGAAAAAGCCCAGCCGGAAATAATCAGCATAATAGGCCACACCCAACAGCAGAAACTCATTAGCATATTAGGCCACACCCCTGACAGCGCAGCTCCCTCCCAGGATCAGTTTCCCCAGGCTTTGGGGGTGCATGGGGAAGCCGCGGAAAGGAAGGCAGTTTCTGGATCGGCTTCCCCAGGCGCCCCGCAGCTGCAGGGTGCCGGGGAGACATGAGGAGGGGAAGTAGTTTAAACTGCCTTCCCTCCCTGGATTAGCTTGGCTTCCTCAGGTGCCCGGGGAATGTGGGGTGGGGAGAGAGTGTAGGCATGGCCAACTCAGAAGCCAGCCGGAACTCCGTTCCTGTGCATTCCTGCCCCAAAATAGTCCTGCTTTTGAGAGATATCTGTTAGCTTAGAGCAGGGGTGGGCAAATTGCGGCCCGCGGGCCACATGCGGCCCGCCACAGAGTTTTTTGCGGCCCACCAAGACAGTTGGCCATTTGATTTCAGTCAAGCCTCCGTTGGGCCCGGAGCGCAGAGAAAATGTTCTCTATATTTGGGTCTACATATATTTGTGAGCAAAGTTTTTCTTGCATGAAGATCAACAAGAGTAAATATAGATGCTCTTTGACAGACATTAACTTGCAGGTTGTGATGACAATCTCAACAAGCAATCTCACTCCTGATTTCAAAAAAATTGTAGAAAAGTGTGATAGGGTACATTTGTCTCATTAAACTGATTCTAAAATTAAATGTGCTTGCAGCTATAGATGATATGAAGTTAGCACAATAAATAAATTGAATAAAACTACCACTATTTTATTTAATTTATACTTATTGATTTTTATGATACAATTTATACCTTTCCTGAAATGCAGAGTTAACTAATGAATGCAATCATTTTAAAAGGTGCGGCCCTCCGCTAACCTCCGCTCCCACAAAGTGGCCCCCGAGCCAAAACAATCGCCCACCCCTGGCTTAGAGCTTGGTTTGTGCTGTGGAAGGGGGACACTGCTTTAGGAATAAAATCCACATGAGTCTTGTCACTTTAGGAAAGAAACAGAAGCCCTTTGTTGTAAAGGAACTCCACACTTTGATAGGGAAGGAAGAATAAGCATTCTTTCTATCTTGGTTAGAATGGAGAGAGGTTACAGAAAGTACATCTTGCCCTCATGGTGGTAAGAGAGAGAAGCGTGAATAGGAGTTAGCTGAAAGGAAAGAAGGAACCCCCGTGAGTGGCATTTTGGGTAAACAAAGAGACAGCAGCAGCAGAGCAGACAAGGAGGATCCAGGAACTGCTTCGTTTTTCACTTCCAGGGAGAGTCTATCCACTAGAGGGCAGTTGCCTAGAGCACCAGTGGCAGAGGGGTGCCGCCTAACCCTGTTGCCCCCCCACCAGGCTCCCCCCCCCGGGAGTGTGGGAGGATGAGGAGAACAGGCAGGGAGATGGTGGCTTGGATGCCTTAGCTTAGGATACCCCAAATGCTGGGACTGGTCCTTTTCACTTCCAACCATATGAAGCAAGATCTCCTAGTGTGATCCTAAACAAATTGTTTTTCCTTCAGTAGCTGATGACATACCATATATTAGCTTTCTACTCTGTGACATCGAGGCTGTGCGATGCTGTACATTCTCCCAGGAGAAGGTTGAAGTCCCGGGGCGCTCAGCTACATACCAGGGGTCATTTCGTAGAAAAAGAGGTGCAGGAGTTCATTAGCATAACTCATTTGCATAACTCATTTGCATAGGCCACACCCCCTAACATACCGGAAGTGTCAGAAGGCAACACCCATCCCTCAGGCTCCACTCCACAGATGAGTGAAACTGACCTGCTCTTCCTCCGTTCCCTTCCCCATCCAATACTTTGTGCAATAAAAATAAGTGTAAAGAACACACCCTCATTCTCTTCCTGCTCCCTTGAAACCACCAGGTTTCAAGTAGACTTGAGATACCCAGGACATGTGCACCACCCATCCCTTCCCCTTCCCCTCCCCACAACAAGACACCCTGTGAGGTAGGTGGGGCTGAGAGAGGTCTTTTGAGAACTGCTCATGAGAGAACAGCTCTGAGAGAACTTGTGACTGGCCCAAGGTCACACCAGCAGCTGCATGTGGAGGAGTGGGGAATCAAACCCGGTTCTCCCAGATTAGAGTCCAACTCCTGACCACTACACCAAACTGATGGGGTGGAAGCTGCTGAAGGGTTCGTGAAATTTCTCCAGTACTTATGTGCCACGTGCCCAGATAAAAAATGGTATACTTAGAAAATTTAGATGCCACCTTGAGCAAGTCTCTGGAAAAGCAGCACACAGTCATAAAAGGAACAATGATAAAATTATCAATATTAAAACAAAACAATAAAGACCCTAGCAGGGCTTTCCCCGGGGCGCGGCGCCTCTGCACTGCTCGGGGAAGCTGAGGAAGGGGGCGGGGCTTGGACATGTTCCCCCCCCTGGGCTCCTCACTCCCGGAGCTGCGCTCCTGTGCGCTCCCGCTCCAACGGACCCCTGCCGTACACTTGATTGCTTCCTCTAGGACTTCTGTGCATGTCTATTTGCAGTAGTTACTGCACACCAAAGACTGGACACGGGAGACAATAACCTGGCACTGTCGGCTCAGCTGCCGTTTGCCTTTAGCACCTGGTCCATCTTCATGCTGTTTCCTTTGCCTTGTAAACAGCCCATCTCTCCAAAGCCACAATTGTGCCTAGGCGCATTTACAGTGAACGTGTAATATCATACCTAATGGTGTGTGGAAGTACTCCTATTAATACTGCTACTGAATGTGACATCACTGGTCCTTGTTCATGAGATAATCAGGCCCTGCTCAGTGGTCTGGGGTCTTAGCTTCCTTATACCCTTTCAGTGTACTGTTAGGTCCCGTTACTGCAAAAAATTCTGAATAGTAGTAATTCGTCTGCACAGGAAATCATAAATGTGAAACATGCCCTCGTCCCTGGTGACCTTAGTTCCAAGTTGCATCAACTCATCTGTTCACCTGCACAGCCCTATCCTGCATTTTGCTACTGGGTTATTCATGCCGAGAACTGTATATGTACACATTTATCCCACTGTGCAAAAAGTTAACATCTGAAATTGGGAACCAGCTTACAAAAAATGCCATTTTGTTTGGCAAGGTACACACCCAGTACCATGTGCATAAGTATTCTTCTTCTGCCAAAGGATTTGATCACGCATATAGGTTGGAAAAGGAGCCACGGTGGCTCAGAGGTTAAGACGCTGAACTGCAGACCAGAAGGCTGGTAGTTCGGCAGTTCGAGACCTGAGTGCCGTGTGACAGAGTGAGCTCCCGTCTCTGGCCCCAGCTCCTGCCAACCTAGCAGTTCGAAAGCAAGAAATTGCAAGTAAATAGGTACTGCTTTGGTGGGAAGATAACGGCGTTCCGTGCGCCTCAGCGTCTAGTCATGCCGGCCACATGACCACGGAGATGTCTTTGGCCAGCGCTGGCTCTTCGGCTTGGAAACGGAGATGAGCACTACCCCCTAGAGTCAGATTCGACTGGCTTTCGAGCAAGGGAAACCTTTACCTTCACTATATGTTGGAAACTGAGCAGGATCAGCCCTGGCTAGTATTTGGATGGGAGACCACCAAGGAAATCCCAGGGTCATGACACCAAGGCAGGAAATGGAAAACCACCCCTGAACATCTCTTGCTTTGAAAATCCCCCCAGAGGTCGCCATAAATCAGCTGCAACTTGAGGGCTAAAACAACAAACACATTGGGCCTGGGGAGGCAGTAAAATCATTTCATTTTGGAGTCCTCACTTTTCACACCACGAACCCAAATGATGGGAAACCCGGACAGGAACACGTGGGCTGCGATCACACACACTAAACAATCCACTTTCAATCCACTTTCCAACTGGATTTTACTGTGGCCCGGTCCACATCTAGCATTTGCTGTATTGTTTCACCAAACCCCAGGCCAATGCCGTACTGACTGCAGTATGGCCATAAAACAGTTGTCAATCGAGGCAGACCGTGCCATAAAACCCAGAGGTCAAAGGAAGCGAAACCGGCATGCCGCGTAGAGGCGACCATAAAATCTCCCAAAGAAAGTGAAAGTGGCATGCAGTGCAGAAGGGAATTTCTGTTCCAGGGTGGATTTTGATAAAACAGCGGAGCGAATGCTAGATGCAGAATGGGCCTGGGTGAACCCGTAAAAGCCAGTTGGAAAGTGCGCTGGAAGCGGATTATTTCGTGCCTGTGCCCACAGCCTTGGTTTGAGTGGCTTTGTCACGCCTTCCACAATCTGGCCTAGCCAGATCGGCATCGCCTACTCAGGCTGGCAGCGGTTTCCCAGAGTCCCAGGCAGAGCTCTTCCAGCCACCCAGGGCCCGATCCTTCCAGCTGGGGATCTCGGGGAGGGAACCCTGCGCGCCCAAAGCGGAACCACGCCGAAGCCGCCTGATACTACACCCGAGCAGATGCTGGGCGGCAGGGGCGGCGGCTCCCCCCCTCGTCCTCCCCCGCCGCCGCCGCCTGCCTGCCGAAGTGCCTCCCCCGCCCTCCGCATCCCAGCCAGGCAGGCCCCCTTGCAAGGGCCAGCGGCGTCCACGGCGGGTCGCCTTCCTCCCAGGCGCGGCCCGGGCTTTGCAGGCTGGCTGCGCGCTCCGCTTCCCAACCCCGCTCGGGAGGCCAAGGCGGCGGCGGAGGAGGAGCGGGAGGAGGAGCCGCCAGAGGCCGGAATCGTTTCCCGGGGAAAGCGCAGCAGGCTGGGAAAGCGTTTCCGGAAGGCTGCCTGCATCCCGCACTGGGGCTCGGGAGACGGGAAGGGAGGAGGTGGCGCGGGGGGCCGGCCAGCCAGCCAGCCAGCCAGCCTGGAGAGGCCGGGGAGAGGGGACGGCAGCGGCGCCAGCCAGCCAGCCAGCCAGCGCAGGGGTGAGTCGCCCGAGGGGCATCGGCTCTTCTCGCGGCCCGCCGGCTGGAATTCGTTCCCCCGGGCTGGGGCGGGCGAGGGAGCGCGCGGAGGCAGCGGCGGGGCGGGCTGGGCTGCGGGCGGGCGGGTCGGCACGCACATCTGTCTCTTCCAGCTGCCACATCTGCAGCGGCCGCCTCGTTACTGCGGCTGATGGGGGGCGGGGGGAGAGGAAGATGCCGACGGGCGGGGAAAGGGGGTGGGGGGGGGGGGTGTCGCCGTGATCCTGCGAGAGGCGGCTGTGGGGTGTGTGTGTGTGTGGGGGGGGTCACGCTAAGCTTCCCCGGCCGGCTCGTGCAGCGCCCCGGAGAGGTGGCGGCGGTGGGCAGCGAGAGCCGGGGGCTCGGGTGGTGGTGGGGGACCGTGCAGAAACGGGTGAGATCCGCATTGGATTCCGCGGAGGGGGGGGGGGGAGACTGTGGATGCCAGGCTCCGGGAGGGGGGCGACTCCGCTGCAGTGGGAGGCCGAAGGGACTGCGAGGAGCTGCGGGGTGCAGAGTCGAAGGGACCTCGTGTGTCTGTGTGTGTGTGTGTGTGGGGGGGGGTGTTCAGGAGCAAGTGGTGGCCTGGATCCGGGAGAAGACAGGCTGGGGGGAATGCAGAGATGGGGCGGAGAGAGGCAAGGGTGCGGGGGGCTCGTGCGCCCCCCGCCTCCCTTGCAGCCCCTGCTTGGCATTTGGGAGGGCCTTGCCTTCTCAGCGCTTCTTCGCCCAGGCTGCTGCTCCTGCCTTTCTTCAGGCCCCGTCGAAGCCTGCTGGCCGCCCTCACATTGTCTCCCAGATGCCTGCCGAGCATTCCGCGTGGGTTGCTTGATTTTTGAATGTTCAGTTCAGCTTCCTTCCCGGTTTTGTGCATGCTTTTGGGCAGGGCTTTTTTTTTGTGTTGAAAAAGCCCAGCCGGAACTCATTAGCATAATAGGCCACACCCAACAGCAGAAACTCATTGGCATATTAGGCTGATAGTGCAGCTCATTAGCATATTTGGCAGGGGTCTAGGAAGGCACGGGGCAGGCGTGGAAGCTTGCCTCTTTCCCCCACTTTTCTGCCCCACTTCAGCATCGCCTTTCTAGTCTCCTATCCCCCCCTCCGAAAGATTGGGAAGGGAAGCAGATTTGTTCGCCTGACTACCCTTGATATCCCCAGCCCGCTGGCCAAGACACACAGGCTGGGGATACCAAGGGCAGCCAGGCAAACATGCCCCATTCTTTCCCTGATCCTCTCTGCTTTTGCAGGGGAAGCGTGGAGGGGGGCATGGTTAAATGTCCTTCTCTCCCTCCTCCAGATTGGGGAGGGTGAGAAAGGCATTTTCAAGGTATCTGGGTTCCCTACCTGTTTTCCAGCTGCCCAGGAAGAGAGAGGCTTTTCCTTGTCAATTTCACTCTCAGCTGACTGACAGGAAGTGAAATTGACAAGGAAATCTCAGGGTGTGGGCAGCTTGTTCTGTAGGCAGTGGCCAACACAGAAGCCAGCTGGAACTCCGTTCCTGTGTGTTCCTGCCCAAAAATAGCCCTGCTTTTGGGAGGGGAAAGACCTTGGCTCGTTTTTGGTGACCTCCCTGGAGAGATATCTGGCTGTGTGTTGCTGATGTGCTGTCAGAGGGTCTGGCCAGTGATGAGTCCTGCTTAAAGGACGGAAGGGACCCAGTGTTGGCTCTGGGGCTTTGAGGGCAAGGCTAAAGTTGTGCAGTAAAAAAAAGGAGAATTATTCTACAGGAGCCACGGCTTTGCAAAGGACATGTAAATGTGCTGGACTTCCTGCGCCATAACCCCCAGTGGATTGATCAGGGCCAGTCCGCATCTAGCATTTGCTCCGCTGTTTTATTTTACCAAACCCACGTTGGAACAGAAATTCCACTCTGCATTGCATGCCACTTTCACTTTGATTGATTGTCGGATTTTATGGCAGTGTCCAGACTGCATGCGCTTTCACTTCCTTTGATCTCTGGGTTTTATGGAACTGCCTGCATAGATTTATGGCCATTTTATGGCTATTCAGGGGTGACGGCAGTCAGTACGGCATTGGCCCCACGGTATTTGAATGTGGTTCTGAGTAGCATCTGTTCCTGTTCCAGTGTGGGTTTGGTAAAACAGCGCTGCAAATGCTAGATGCCGATTGGGCCTGAGACGGTGTATCCGGGAACAGGGGGATCTGGCAGCGACTGCAAAATGCAGATTGAGTTCCGACCCCAGCTGCAAAGGGAGGAAATGATTTTTACAAGATGCAAGAGGTGTTTGTCCTTTATTTAGAGAGTGCTGATGCAGGGCCACAGCCGAGGCTATTTTCGGACTGTTTTGCTTGCTTAATTATTTATTGTATTTTTTTTTAATCCCCTGGATTGGCTCACAAAGCAGTTTGTGGTAACAAAAACCACAACAAGTATTCCTTGCACAGTCATAAAAAAAGATGCTAGAAGGGAGGGGGGGGCTCTTGGTGAGGTTTTAGTCTGGGCGTGATGGGAGGATACCTGGCTGCTGCCTTCCTTTCTTCTGGTCTCAGTGGGGCAGAAAAGGGACATCTCCACTGGAGCGGAGTCCAAGCACAACGGCTAGGAGCGGGGAGATCTTGGGTGCTGATTTCTGTACTCCCCCATAGGCCTCTAGTATTGTAAGGTATGCAGATACTAGGGACAAACTGCAATCAGTAATCTATTACTCTCATTCAGTTGCTCATTTAAATCAGTGTTTCTTCTTCTGGCCGATGCGTGCCAAGATGCTGAAGTGGTTAACGAGCATGTGGTGCTTTTTTGGGTGATTTAAATTGTACCGGACTCCTTGGGTCTAAGCGTGGTCTCTTTGTTATGTCTCTTACATACCCACCCCTCTCAAAGTATCCATAGCCACGGAATTGGCCAGTTATGGTTATTAGATGCTCGGCAAATCAAGGGACCTTTTTTTATGCTGGAAATCACCGTTTTACCAATTTTAAGTTTTAATCCCAGAATTCCGTGGTATGCCACAACCCATCATTCTAGTTCCTTGTTCTTTTGCAAACTGTAACAGAAAAATTTCTTGGCTGGCCTCCATTTATTAGCTAATAAACTGAACCATGGAAGTCAGTTGGAGCCTTCTTGTGTTGTACCAGCTGGCTTCGAAAACACTTGCTGGGGCTGATTGCAGTGAGCTAGCTAAACTATGTTTGAAAGTCTTGCGTACATAGTTGTGTGACGCTGGGGAGGAGTGGCTGAAAAGGATACATCTTAAAAGTTTTTATTTCAAGTCCATGGACTTTTTACCAAGTAAGAAAAGCGTATTAGCTTCTTCAGAGCTAGTAGCATGGCCTGGCCTCAAGTTACAGTGGAGATATGGCGGTTTCATCCACCCCCTAATAGAATTCCTTCAGAGGACAAAATTAAACTCCAGAGTTTTGATTTAAATTGGATTTTTCTTAAGTGGATTAGTAGCCTGATCAGGGTGTGGTGGATACTGAACCTTATCTGGGGCACCATTTTGCACCATTCTGCAGGACTGTGTCCTCCGGTGCATCTCCAGGAGAGTGTTACGCTCTGCACAGAACAACTTGCTGGTGGCCCCTGGCCTGAGAGACATCCGGCTGTCCTGGACCATGGCCAGGGTCTTCTCAGCCCTGTCCCCTACTTGGTGGAACTCTCTGCCAAATAATATCAAAGCCTTGCAGGATCTTGTGCAGTTCCGCAGGGCCTGTAAGGCAGAGATGTTTCGCCAGGAGTTTGGTTGAGGACAGTGACGGCTTACATCATGGCGGGCACCCTTCCTGGACCTCTGTCCCCTGAAGGATTTAATTCCCCCCCCCATACCCATGAGGCACCCACAGGCTGTAAATGGGAGGGAGCCTTAAAAACTTTCGCCACGATTTTCATTCATGAATTTATGTGCTGCAAATGGCTTTTATGATTTTTATTGTTTTAATTCTGTACATCGCCTAGAGCCCCACAGTTGTAGAGATTATGGGATTAAATTTTTTTAAATAAATAAATAAATAAATAAATAAATAAATGGTATAATTTAAGCCCAGGGTGTCAGACATGCAGCCTGGGGGCCAGATCAGGCCCCCAGAGGGCTTCTATCAGGCCCACACTGGAACTGGCCATCTCCTCCTTCCAGTTCTGTCACTGCTGCTGCATCATTGCTTGCTTCGCCAGATTCTCTCGATTGCTCAGCCATTTCACGTTTTCCCCTGGGTCCTAGACTCAGAACTCTGAGCTTGAGACTTCGGTGGTGAATGTCAATAAATCAAAAGTAGGTTTGCAGCTTACAGATACACACTTGAACGGCATACTCAAGATTGCAACAGCACAGACATTTTGATGCAATAATTCAGAGCAAGTGGTGTCAGTTATCAGATACCGTTAAATAAACAAATTGCAGTAAAATGCTCTTTGGTGGCAGGCGTATTTGAAAGGAAGACTTGAATACAGCACCTCTCTGAGACATTCTGAGGGCCCTTTTGGGCAGCCTAGCCTGCGTGCTTAGAGAGCTGTCTTAACGCGGTCTACTCAGAATCATACTCGGGTCTATTCAATGGGGCTTACTCCCAGGAAAGTGCCTATAGGATTACACTGCTAGTCTCCTCCATGCCCTGTAATATTAGCAAGATGCAACCCTTGGGCTTTGGTTTCCTTGCAGCATTTCTGTTTTCCCCTTTTGCCTTCTCTGCCGCTTCTTGCTTCTGTTCTGCAGTGGTTCTCAGCCTGGCCCATTCGGCAAGGCCCGGTGTCCTTGTTATTGCTGCTGCTTTCTTGCTGGTGTTCAGTTTTGTCATTTTGAGGGATCTGTGTTCCCTGTAGGTTGTTACTGTTCCCCTATTGTCAAGGCTGAGATGGGGGATCGTAGTTGATTTTGTTACGCCGTTCACTTTATTCCAGCATGCTGATGTTGGAACATATAAGAAGTTATTTAAGGCCTTCCTATCTCCCCCTTCCCAGGAGGGGCAGACATTGTTTATTCCTGCGTCATTTTATCTGGTAAGTTAAGTTAGGTCCTGATTCCCATTTGCTTTGTTTGGGTGGATAACCTCTCAGCTGATGGGCCTTCCCACCTGCCCGTGTGTGTTGGCCAGTAGGAGGGCAGAAATGACATTGTGGGGCATGTCTGTTTTCACTGCATACTATAGTCAGAGGAATGTTTGGGCAACTCTCTCTAATGGTTGAAGGTTTGTGAGCTCATGTACTGCTGTATACGTTAGGGAATTTATAGTATCTTTAGTTCTGAACTAGATATACTGTGGATGTTACTGACAGATATTATTTACTTTTCACATAGAATTGGTGGTCGTGTGCTGTCTAGGGTTGCCAGCACCAGGTTGGGAAATACTTGGAGGTTTGGGTGGGGGGGCGCCTGAGGAGGGCGGGGTTTGGGGAGGGGGGAGGGGACTTCAGTGGGATAATGCCATGGAGTCCACCTCATCAAACAGCCGTTTTTTCCAGGGGAACTGATCACTGTCGCCTGGAGATCAGTTATAATCCTAAGAGATCTCCAGCCACCACCTGGAGATTGGCAACCCTAGTGCTGCCCCACAGCATGTTTTGAAAACTGCTGTGCTGAAGCTGGTTAACAGCACCAGAGGGATCACATCGGAACACTGATTCGTTCTTTTAGTTGCAACATAATCGAGCATGTGTAAGGGTTGGGGTGATAACTACTTTCCCTTCCTGTTTGAAATCTTTACAAACCCCAGATACACTCTGTGAAATCACTATAATAATATTTGGCTACATTTTGAAAGATGGGTAGCATTTGAGACTGTCAAAGGTCTGCTTCAACTCACTCTACTGCCACTTCAGCTTAGATTTTGCATTCATTTTTTTGGAAGTGATAATATTGTGCTGTGATGTTTAAAGTGGGTTTCTTGAAGAGCGTCGCATTCCATAAATTACTCCTGCATGTGGGAACATACAAAGGTCCCTTTATGCTGAGTCAGACTGCTGCTCTGTTTTGTTGCCTGCAGTCTACTCAGATCTAGGGAATGTTAGAGGCTGGACCATCAGTGTACAAAGCATTTGTTCTGCCGTTGAACATTGGCTGTTGTAAGATTTGTTTCAAAATGATATCCTGCATACTTTCAGCATACAACGTGGGGTAGTTACCCATACTATTGTGTTTCCGACATGTATAATTAAAGATGTGAAGGCTTGGAGGGGATGGAGTGAAGGTAAAGGTTTCCCTTGCTCGAAAACCAGTCGAATCTGACTCTAGGGGGTGGTGCTCATCTCCGTTTCCAAGCTGAAGAGCCAGTGCTGTCTGAAGACATTTCTGTGGTCACATGGCCAGCATGACTAAACGCCAAGGCACATGGAACGCTGTTACCTTCCCGCCGAAACGGTACCTATTTATCTACTTGCAATTTCTTGTTTTCGAGCTGCTAAGTTGGCAGGAGCTGGGGCCAGAGACGGGAGCTCACTCTGTCATGTGGCACTAGGGTCTCGAACTGCTGAGCTACTGACTTTCCGGTCTCCAGCTCAGCGCCTTGACCTCTGATAGTGTACAGTGGAACTTTCTCATTTAATATTGGCAGAAAGGGCCAAAGCAGGATTACGGCTGAACATCAAGAAGACAAAAGAAATGACTGCTGGAGAATTACAGAACTTTAAGGTTGACGACAAAGAAATTGAAATTGTTCAAGATTTTCTATTCCTTGGCTCCATTATCAATCAAAGGGGAGACTGCACCTAAGATATCAGGAGGAGGCTGAGACTGGGAAGGGCCATGGCTTCCTTGACTAAGTCCATCCATCCCATGTTGGGTCTTCCTCTTTTCCTGCTTCCTTCAATTTTGCCTACAAGTGAGTCTTGTCTTCTCATAATGTGACCGAAGTACAGTAGCCTCAGTTTAATAATTTCAGCTTCTAGGGAGAGTTCAGGCTTGATTTGATCCAGAACCCACATGTTTGTCTCTTTGGTGGTCCATGGTATCCATAAAACTCTCCTCCAACACCACATTTCAAAGGAATCCAAGAGACCTTTCTTGGGTAGCAAATAGGTGGTATGAATGAGACCAGAAGAGGAGGTATGCCTGGTTTAGAAATGGCAGCTCCTCCATTTGTTCTCTCTGGGCTGCTCGTATGACAATTGCAAGTATCTTAGAATGATAGCTTGGATGGTTATTGTGGAATGCTTATTGCCAGAACTTTTATGTCACGCAACTCCAGCACCTCTTCATAGGGGCCAAGTCTTGTTAGTGTCCAAGCCTTTGGTTGCCTCATTAGCTTTTCAAACAGCTGCGCCAAATGAATGTCACGGTTGCACACAGCAGTGCAAGACGTTGTGGCGGGTGCGTTTTGCCCCTCCCCTAGCCATCTCAGCCCAGCAAACCCCTGCGGCATCTGGGTTGGAGCAGCAGGTATTGGGGCCTGCTGCTGACCTCTTTCTTCGGTGGTTTCTATTCTGTGGCAAAAAAAGGTGTGTTTCTCAACAGCCTTCGTCCAGGAGCAAATACGAGCATGAAACTGTACCATCTGCTCATTGTGTCGTCCCGTGAAGGCACATGGCAGAAGGCCTTGCGGGGTCTCCGCCCACTGAAGAAGGGTGGGAAAACAGCGCTTGAGATGATAGCTGATCAAGATCCCCCTCCATGTATCTGCCACTGTGCAATTATTCAGCAAATAAATACCAATAATTTATTTTTAAAAAAGTTTCTTTAAAATGAGAAGAAAACAAATCAAGTGATAAAAGGAACAGCAAAGGAAGGTGAAGCTGGTTCAGAGACCTTTGTTCCCACAAGAAATCAGAAAAAGTATCCTGGGACGAAAGGTTTTTCAGTGCCTGTGAGGAAGTAACCTGTTAACAGACTTGACTGTTACACCTGAACACACTTGGTCAGTAGGAGCTGCAGTCTGCCAAGGGACTTGTGTTCCACAGTTAAGAAGGAAATAACAAGGGGAACTGTATAGTCCAGGGGTGGGCAATTGTTTTGCCTCGGGGGCCACTTTGTGGGAGCGGAGGTTAGCGGAGGGCCGCACCTTTTAAAATGATTGCGTTCATTAGTTAACTTTGCATTTCAGAAAAGGTATAAATTGTATCATAAAAATCAATAAACATAAATTAAATAAAATAGTGGTAGTTTTATTCAATTTATTTATTGTGCTAATTTCATATCATCTATAGCTGCAAGCACATTTGATTTTAGAATCCGTTTAATGAGACAAATGTACCCTGTCACACTTTTTCTACAATTTTTTTGAAATCAGGAGTGAGATTGCTTGTTGAGATTCTCATCACAGCTTGCAAGTTAATGTCTGTCAAAGAGCATCTATATTTACTCTTGTTGATCTTCATGCAAGAAAGACTTTGCTCACAAATATATGTAGACCCAAACATAGAGAACATTTTCCCAGCAAATTTCTTCATACATGGAAATTTTTTCAGCAGACAAAGATTTGTAAAAGTCAACTAATGTCACAGCATTAAACATTTCTTTCACAGTGTGATCTGACTGCATGTCAGTAAGTTCAAGCTGCAGCTCCTCAGGTGCTGTATCAATATCAGCAGTGAGAGAGCAAAGAGAGCAAACTGAATTTAGGCTCAATTTTCTTGAAGTCCTGAAATCTTCTTGGCGGGCCGCAAAAAAACTCTGTGCCGGGCCGCATCTGGCCCCCGGGCCGCCATTTGCCCACCCCTGGTATAGTCCATCCTGAAGCTCTTGACAAAGGAAACAGGGGAGCCAGAGGGTGACTAATATTCTGGTTCCCATCATTAGGAAATGAAGAGGGGGGACCTAAAGTAAAATGGAAGACCTTAAAACAAAGGCCTGGTAGTGAAGAATGCAGCGGGATGTATTTATAGGTCAATACCAGTTCAGGAACGGTTCAAGTTGGTTTAAATTATTCTGTTGATAGCATTTGTTTAAAAAGTATGTATATTTCTCCAGCTGCGCAAAGGCCCGTGAGTCCGTGCCAGTAAATCAAACACGGTGATCAATAGAGTACTATTAAAGGAGATGCTTAAGGCAAAATAAAACAAAATCTGTGGGGATTTGACCTTTACACATCTGCCTGTCTAAAAATTAGATATTTTATCTAAACTATAGTCATAATTTGCTCTTTGGCACTCTACCATCTCTTGGCCTGATCTTAATTCCTGTGTAGGTACATGGCTGGGTGACTGTCCCCTCGTCTCCGGGGCGACCAGGTCCCTAAACTGAGAAACACAGCCACAATCTTTTCCCTCTAGCTGACAGCTGACTTCCTTCCCCAACCAAATCTTCAGATTTGCCTGAAATAATATAAGCAGGTGGAATACCCAGCAGGAGTTCCTGAGGCTTGTCATAGCAACCCAAACTCCCACATATTAAAAAATAGCTGACCAAGCTTTCCTTGATGTGACTGAAAGAGGGTCTGCAGGAAGAGGGTTTGCCTCTGTAGACCGCGTTAGGTGTACCATCTGTATGAAGCTTCTGCCCTGTGTTGGGCTTTATGAAGAACAAGATGGGGCACCCGCGATACTCACGGGGGGGGGGAGTATCCCAGTCCTCCTGCCACCCCCCCATCCCCAGGGTAAGCGGTGGCGGTGAGCCCCACTGCTCCTCCTGCCACCCCCCCCTCCCCGTGGCCACTGAGCCTCCCCCACAACGGCCAGAGTGTTCCCTGTACATGCACAGGGAACGCTCTTTTACTTTTCAGGGGATTTAAATATCCCCCGAGTATTTTTTGAAAGTTTTTGGATTTTTCTGCAAATGTGGAGAGTCCCCCATGTATGCAGAAAAACCTCCCTCCCCTCCCAAGTGTCCCCCCATGCGGATTTAGATATCCGCACGTAGGGGGCCACTTTGGAATTAGATTATAGATGTACCTTCATCATGTAATGGTTGCATTTCATCCATGGGGTGGGAAGTTTGCATGACACAAACCTGTGGCGCAATAACCGCCTTGGTCATGTAAATCCAGCTGATGTTGCTTGTTCTAGAGCCCCAGTCTTAACCGCCAACAGTCCTACAAGCCAAATCCAAACCATAAGATAACTGACATCTTAACAGGCAGCCGCATACCATGATGTGAACTTGCTTTTAACCTAGGGGCTCAGGTTCCGGGCAGCAGACTGGGAAAGTCAGGCAGGAATGCAATCCTGATTCTGTGCTACAGGATTCAGAAAAATGAGGCAGTAACCCCCTTGGGAAGAGATATTAGGGGGGGAAGAAGGGGATTGGGCTCCCAAGGGAGTCTCAGAGCGGCTTACACACTCCTTTCCCTTCCTCTCCCCACAACACACACCCTGTGAGGTAGGTGGGGCTGAGAGAGCTCTTTCAAGAACTGCCCTAGAGAGAACAGCTCTGACAGATCTATGGCTTGCCCAAGGTCATCGAGCAGCTGCAAGTGGAGGAGTGGGGAATCAAATCCGGTTCTCCCAGATTAGAGTCCACGCACTTAACCACTACACCAAACTGGCTCTCCTCCTAGATAGACCTCCTATCTCCCTGTACTATGTCGATACAACCCTTGGCCTTTCCCATCTTCTATGGATTTCAGTGAGATACAAAAAATACCTTTCCTTTATACATTTTTTAAAAAGAAAAAATATATGTAGTTTAGCCTGCTTCAGCCAAGTAGCACCTGGAAGTTTCTGATGTGGTCAAGTAATAAAACTTGAGGTAGCCTAGTATAAAAAACCAGTGTTCGGCATAAGGAGCTGTATGCTAAAGTGACTCTGTGAATTTGGAATTGGAGCCCTGAACGCTCTAATTTCTGTCTTGACAAATGGTTTCGCTCCTGAGAAGCGGCTAAGGTCCACTTCAAGAAGTATAGCGGAAGTCTTAAATATGAATTATTCAACTGGCATGCATGTGTCAGCATTTAAAATAAGACTGCCGAGTTCATATTAGGTAGACGTGACAGCTGCAACATCGGCTGTGGATCAGCCTGATAGCAGAGCAGAGAGATTTTGTGCATTCTAATTAAATTTGGATTCTCCCCCCCTGCATTCTTGATCAGTATTTTGATCAAGAAGGGAGCTTCATCCCTAATATCCCTGTGTTTCTTCTTCTTCTTAAAGTCATAAACATGAATGTTGTGAATACAAAATTGTCTGTACGCTTCTTTGAAATTACATTATTAATCCAACTTGATCCAGAACGTTGGCAAAAGTCTTTGGTGCCCTACTTAAATATTTGCAGTTGAGGCTGGATTCATTTTCAGAGCTGCAGGGAGAATTCATATGGAAGAAAAGTTTAATATTGTTCGTAGCATCAAAGAGGCTTGGAGCAAAAATTCTACTTTGTGAGCTACTAACATTAAAGTTGTGACTGAGTGATTTAGCTACCGCATACATTTGTTTGCTCTGGAGCCATCCTTCCAGAGCTAAGACAGAAATGTGTGAGCCGGAGGCTAAAAAACTGTGAGCTAGCTCACACTAACTCAGCTTAGAGGGAACACTGCTTGCCAGCAAGGCACCAGTGGAAGTAGGCTAAGGGTCAGACTTGGAAGACCAGAGAGCCATTGGGTGTGTACTTAATTGAAATGTAGCAGTGTTGAGGATTCATGTTTAAGAGCATGAATAGGTTCTTACCCATTTTCCTCAGGCTATTTCCATTCAAAACCATAGCCTTGGGTGGGTGAGCAGCTGGGAGGCATCATCACTCATTAAGGAAAAAAAGACTAGAATGGACTGCAGGGAAATAGTTAAAGATGTCCTTCCTTCTTTCATTGTTCTGAGGAGAATTGTAGTCCCCATTCCCCACAGCTGCAGTTCAGTTATTTTTTTTAAAAAAAATTCAGTTCACAGGTCTCCCATATCATGTCATGTTTGGCATTAAGAACCAAGAGCCAGTTTAGTGTTCTGGTTAGGAGCGCGGACTCTAATCTGGGAGAACTGGGTTTGATTCCCTATTCCTTCACATGCAGCTGGTGGTGTGACCTTGAGTCAGTCATAAGTTCTTTCAGAGCTGTTCTCTCAAGGGCAGTCCTCAAAAGAGCTCTCTGAGTCCCACCTACCGCACAGGGTGTCTGTTGTGGGGAGGGGAAGGGAAAGGAGTTTGTAAACCGCTCTGAGACTCCCTTGGGTAGTGAAGGGTGGGGTATAAATCCAACTCTTGTCTTTCTCCTCCTCCTCCTCCATCCTCTCTTTTTGTAAACATGAAATACTATGGTACCTGCTCCTCTATGCCGTGAATAAAAAGTCTGCAATTTAACTTTTGATAGACTTGCATTGTTCTGTGAGATTCGTCAGCGATTTGTAATCTGTGGAGTGGCCTTCATGGCCTAATAAAAGATCCTGTGATATCTACATAGTTGATTTTAGAATACTTCAAGAAGCATTAGAAGTGATCAGAGATTTTAATGGAAAACCTAGAGAGTAGCTCCAGGGCATTTTGCGGGTACAAACGCATTACCTTTGCTAATTGCAGATTTGATGGGGAAACCTACGCGGCTCTGTTTTTCTTCTCCTTCTCCGTTCGCTAGTGTTCTCGGGAGAGGGGATATTAGACTTGTGGAGCAATTAATCCCACACAAATTCTTGTTTCTTCTTCTCACGGTATTTCCCCAGATTCTCACAAGGTCATCATCCTTTTGTTGGAATAATATCCCCTCCCCAAAAAAGAGTAGCCATGGGTGGGATACCTTTGTTGGATTGGTGGTGGTGGGGAGATCTTTAAGGAGAGATTGTATAAAGCAGGGGTGGGCAATTGTTTTGGATCGGGGGCCACTTTGTGGGAGCAGAGGTTAGCGGAGGGCCGCACCTTTTAAAATGATTGTGTTCATTACTTAACTTTGCATTTCAGAAAAGGTATAAATCGTATCATAAAAATCAATAAATATAAATTAAATAAAATAGTGGTAGTTTTATTCAATTTATTTATTGTGCTAATTTCATATCATCTATAGCTGCAAGCACATTTAATTTTAGAATCAGCTTAATGAGACAAATGTACCCTATCACACTTTTCTACAGTTTTTTTTGAAATCAGGAGTGAGATTGCTTGTTGAGATTCTCATCACAGCCTGCAAGTTATTTACTCTTGTTAATTTTCGTATCTTGGCAGGCCGCAAGATACTCTGTGGCGGGCCGCATGTGGCCCACGGGCCGCCATTTGCCCACCCCTGGTATAAGGAGAGGTTTTATGGGGAGGGAGTTAAGGTTAAAAAGATGCACTTTTGAATATATGGAAGGTCAAATTGCAAAAAAGGAACTGTTAATGGAGTTTCTTGTGATTATTCAAAAGTAGCCTCGTAACTATTGTAATGTTATCAGTAAAGGATAGTCTCCCTTCCCCCTTTTGCCATGGCTACATATGGTTGTATCCTACTTCGCATTTCTGATCCTGTCCCCTTCTCGCGGTGGCTTTAGTCACATGCCCTTTTCCCCATGCTGGTCCTGGCATAGTTTTTTGCAGGGCTTTTTTTGTAGAAAAAGCCCAGCAGGAACTCGTTTGCATAATAGGCCACACCCAACAGCAGCAACTCATTAGCATATTAGGCCACACCACCGACAGCACAGCTTATTAGCTTATTAGGCCACACACCCCCATGTTACCAGAAGAGTGGTCATCCAGCCACACTTACCTTTTGCTTCTTATTCTGTTTACCTTGTTTGTTGTCAAAACCCAGGGCTCTTTTTGTAGCAGGAATTAATTTGCATGTTAGGCCACATACCCCTAATGTAGCCAATCCTAATGAGTTTCTGCTGTTGGGTGTGGCCTATTATGTTAATGAGTTCCAGCTGGGTGTGGCCAACTCAGGAGCCAGCCGGAACTCCGTTCCTGTGCGTTCCTGCCCAACAATAGCCCTGGTTTTTTGACTGCTCAAAAGGGACTCCTTCTCCCTCTTTTGCTCCTGGAAATGCTGATAAGATCCTACCCATAAAGCTTCTAACTCTTTGAAACGATGGTTGCTTAAGACAGCACTACAATTAGGGAACACCAGTTTTACTCTTATTATTTTCCACAGCAGACACGTAAACTGCGAGCCTCTACGGTGTAGTGCCTTAGAGTGTCAAACAAGGGTTTGGCATGGAAGCTTGCAGGGGTGGGGGGAGATGGGACCATTCACACACTCTGCCTAACCTACCTCACGTGGGTTTTGTAAGGATAAAATGGAGGAGAGGAGGACATGGTAAGCAATTTCTAGGCCCTAATTTAGGGGTGGTGGTGACAGATGAAGTAAGTCAATCTTTCTACACCTACATTCACACATGGGGAACTTGGTCAGATTTCTTAGGAACATATGTTTAAAGGTGTATACACTTATGTATTGCTTCCACATAACCCATTTACTGAGGAAAACACTGCTGTTTGCCATAGCAGTTGTAATGAGTAGCATTGTCTTCAGTCTGAAACTGGCCCGAAAGATAGATGTTCTTATCACCACAATCATATGTGGTGTGAAAGACTGTAGGGTTGGGCCCTGCGGTTGGTTTCTCTCGCCTCTGCAAAGTGGTGCTCTTGTTTTTTGGGGGTTTTAAAATCTTATGTGAGGTTATTGATGAATGTTGTTTAGCTTATATGTATACTTAGCAAAGGTACAATATCTATATATCTAATAGCCAAGTGGCCACCCCTGTGTGGATATCTAAATCCGCATGGGGGGGGCACTTGGGGGGCAGGGAGATTTTCCTGCACACTTGGGGGATTCCCCCCGTGTGCAGAAAAATCTGAAAAGTAAAAAAAAACTTGGGGGGGGGGGATATTTAAATCCTCCCAAAAGTAAAAGCGTTCCCTGTGCATGCGTAGAGAACGCTTTGGCCGCTGTTGGGGAGGGGGGGAGATGGCTCGGCAGGTCTCGGGCCTCGGTGCCACCACCATTTGAAAGTGGGAAGGGGGAGACGGCTTAGTGGGCCTTGGGCCTTGCCGCCACCGTTTGAAAGGTGGTCGGGCCTTGGAGCTGGGGGGGGAATCAGGGGGGGGGAATCGCTGGCCCAAGCGGTCGTCAGCTGCTCAGGCCTTGGAGCGGGGGGGGGGGAATTGCTGGGGGTGGGGGGGGGAGAGGACGTACCTGGGGCTGCAGCCTTTAGGAATCCTCCCCCCCGCGAGTATCGCAGGTTCCCGCCTCTTGTATGCTTCATTTTCGTGCTAGGCTCTGAAGCTGCACTCTGAAGTTCATAGGCCCGTCTTTGTCAAAACAACTGTAATCTTCTTCCTTACCATTTGCTGAGCATGTCAAAGGACCCTGGACCTGTTGTGGTTGTGGGGTGGAAGCTTCTTACGTCGTGGCTTTGATGAAACTTTTACCATCTTGAGACATGCGCACATTTTTTGTTCCGTTGAAACCGGCCGTGGTAGAAACGGCCGGAGTAGGATTGTTCTGTGATAGGTACTGAAGGTTCGATTTCAAGAAGTTTTAACAGGAAAAAAAAAGAGAAAGAAATTGCTTCTTCTGAAAGCTACAGTGATGTCAGTGACGTCCCCAACCAAATGGATTCAGTTTTCCCCTCTTCTTAAGAGCTCGATCATGCTGTCTGGTAGTTTTAAAAAATCCCTCTGCCTGCATGAAACTTAACTAATC
Organism: Lepidodactylus listeri; assembly: GCA_029233225.1. Taxonomy (NCBI): domain Eukaryota; kingdom Metazoa; phylum Chordata; class Lepidosauria; order Squamata; family Gekkonidae; genus Lepidodactylus; species Lepidodactylus listeri. Next base: position 103,954,359 of record JARCFY010000009.1, on the reverse strand, counting down.
TAGCTTTATCCTGGAAGAGGATCCCCCCCCCTCAGAAAATGGGCATTCAGATTTCTGCATTTAGCTATTTTAAGCTGCAGCCAAAACTAAACTAAATAAAAACCTTTTCCCAGCTTCATTTCCCCCCCTACTGAAACGCCAAAAGTGAGTTTGTTCCATTGCGCTCACAGAGACTCCATTTATATGTTTTAACCAGTGGTTAAATTTTGATAAAGGTTCTTATTTAGTTTACATCTGTACGATTCAGAACATCTTGTTCTAGATAGAGTGTCAGGGCAGGAACGAAGAGACTTGGCTTTAAATCACCACTCTGCCATAGAAGCTTGGTGGTTGATGTTGGCCCAGTCCACCCTCTCTTTTGGCCTAACCTCAGGTGGCTAGTGTCGGGGTAAAATGGAGGAGGAAAGAATGCTGAACACAGCTTTAGGTTCCTACTGGAGAGGAAATCAGAATATAAATAAATAAATAAAATCTTGAATATTGGATAAATTAAATCTTCCCACTATAGACGATTGTGTTCATTTGGGTCTTGTTTTGGCTATCCGGGGAGCTTCCTTTCTCCTACGTAGTCTGGATGGAGTTCTTTGGAATTAAATGAGTCCCATTCCATAATTTCTGCATGAATACGTTTCTTTATAGCTTAGGGTTGCAGACAGAATAAAAAAACAACCGTGAACATCAGACCCCAAAGTATCAACAGGCAAAAAACTTGGAAATGCAATGAATAATGTCTATTTGAAGTGTATACAAGACACAGTTTCAATATAAACAGAATTCTTTTTTATGCAATGAATAGTATCTGTTTGAAATGCATACAGTTCAGTTATACAAAATACAGTTCCAGTAAATCATAAGAAGAATCCTATTCAGTGTTGTTTCCGGATTGTTTTCAATGTTTCAAATGGAATTCTTTCTCAGGAAATATCTAAATATAACATTTTTACTTTTTAATTACTAAAGTTTTAGAACAGAGGGATGTAAGCCATCAAACATTTACTAGATATTTCTTGAGGAAGAATTCCATTTGAAATGTTGGAAACAATGTTGAATAGGATTTTTCTAATGATTTATTGGAACTGTATTTTGTATAATTGTGAACTGTATACAATTTCAAACAGATGTCATTCATTGCGTTAAAAAGAATTCTCTTTATGACATTGAAACTGTATTTTGGATGTGCTTCAAATAGACATTATTCATTGCATTTACAAGTTGTTTGACTGTTGGTACTTTGGGGTCTGATGTTCATGGTGATCTTTTGATTCTGTCTGCAACATTAGACCGTGTTAATCATTATTGTTTATAGCTTAGTCCTGGTTTGGGAAATTGAGTTTTGTAGGTGGTACCTGGGGAGGGCACAATTCAGGGAAGAAGGCCGGCAGGGATGCAGTGCCATAGAGTCCACCCTCCAAAACCGCCTTTTCCTCTAGAGCAGAGGTGTCGAACTCATTTGTTAAGAAGGTTGGATCTGAAATAAATGTCACTCTGTTGGGCTGGACCATGTGTGCCGTAAAACATAATGCCACGTATAAAGGACAGCAGCTGGTGAACTCTGAGTTAGTGTATCTTCACTGCAAGGCCCCATGGGCTGGGAGGGGGGTGCAAAGGGAAACCCATATGGGTAGGCTGGAGAGCCAGCGGTGCAGCACTGGGCACACTGCTTGATTGCTGCAGCTGAGGTTGTTCCACCATGCTGAAGCTACAGAGTGCCTCTGCCCACTCCTCCCCTAAACAGCCTTCTGTTCCCTCCCTTGCACTAGTTGCTCGCGGGCCGCATACGAGCCCTGGATGGGCCGCTTCTGGCCCCTGGGCCTTGTGTTTGACACCCCTGCTCTAGAGGAGCTGATCTCGATAGTCAGGAGATCAGTCGTCATTCCCAGAGAACTCCAGGCCCCACCTTGAAATGGTAACTCTGGTATAAGTATTGGAATAATCTGGTATTGTGTTATTCAACACAGATATATTGTTGGCAGTCTACTTAAGTGGTTCTCAACCCTGCCTAACCTTTTTTATCATCATATCTCTTTGCCTTCCTGTAAAACTAGTTGCTAAATGCATCTGAGAATAAAGCCCTTTGAATATGACATACCTGTGTGCCTGTCCCATTGCTTTGAACTGAACTACTTGGTTGCACCAAAGCTGCATTTTGTGCTCAGAGGAATATAGCCACTCTAGTTGAATTTGGGACCTTTCTCTTCCTTGAACCCTTGTTTAATTACCATATTTTTTGCTCCATAAGACTCACTTTTTCTCCCAAAAAAGTGGGGGAGAAAGTGTGTGCGTCTTAAAAAACCCCCCCCCCCCCACCTTTCCCAAGCCACGGCACCGAGCGGAGCTAGGTGTGTCTTATGGTCAGGTGCGTCTTATGGAGCGAAAAATACGACACTTTTCTCAAGGCCTGCTCTTGATGTCCTTGTGTTGCCTCTGTCTCATTAACAATAGTACATTTATCACAATTTTACAAATGAATTCTTATGCCTTTTTGTTTTATTTCAGGTCCGTTTCTGAAATATTACACTGAAATATTATAATATTAAATTTGACGGCTGTATTGGTTCCCTGATATCATGAATTTAAAAATGGACATGTAGAACATGAAAATGTATTTGAGACATATAATATGAAGGCTGTCAATATTTCATTACCTCAGAAGTTCAATTTGCAACCCATTAAAGTAAATTAGAGCCCTGCAGTCGCACTGATTGCTAATAAATACCTGTGCATACATCCATTCCACTCAGTGAACGGTGTGAGAATCTTTTCCCCATGCGGTCTTTCTCTCTCTCACACATACGATCTTAAGCCTGAACCCTACTTACAGTTCCTATGTCATAACCAATCTTTGCTCACAGTCTCCTGCAGATTTACTCCTGAGGGATAGCCGGGATAGCTTTCTGCAGTAAAATCAAATGGGACTTTTGTGATACTTTTGAAGACTTTTTCTGATGGTGTAAACTCATGTGGATTAGAGCCCCCTTCGTCAGATTCAGGCTAGCCTCCTTAATCTGATGTTAATTCATTGTCTTCCCACCCACCACTGGACCGTCTTCTGTCTCTGCTCCATCACTGAAACAACTTCAATTTCAGAAGTATTATGCGGTATATGCTTCCTTGTCATGAGAGAGGATTTTCCCCACCCCACCCCACCTCACCCCACTGCAGCCTCCAGCATAGAAAGGCTTCTTCAGATGCTGTGGTCTTCACTTGAAAATGACATTTGAATCTTGCCTGCCTTTCTAGGACCCCATGGGGGTGGAGAGACGTTTCAATATCATCTCCCGACAACCTTGGGAGATAGTTTAGTGTGAAAGCCAGGAAAGTTGGGTTTTGTACCCTGGTTTTCTCTTAAGGAGTCTCAAAGCGGCTTACAATCGCCTTCCCTTCCTCTCCCCACAACAGTCACCTTGGGAAGTAGGTGGGGCTGAGAGAATCCTGAGAGAACTTGGACTGGCCCAAAGTCACCCAGCAGGCTTCCTGCAGAGCAGTAAGGAATCAAACCCAGTTCTGCAGATTAGAGCCAGCCGCTCATAACCAATACATCATGATGGCTCACCGAGCTAGTAACTTGCCCAGTGTCATCCGGTGAGCTTCGTGATTATGTCAATATTTGAAACTATGACATGAAAAGAGATGAGGTGGCTGGGGGTGGCGGGTGGAGAAAAGGAGGAATGAAAGAGAGACAAGGAGCGGTGTTTGCCTTTCATGTGAACAGCTAACTCTATGGAGAAAAATTCCCCAGAGAAAGGCTTGTAATATTGCCTCAGAAGAAATATTTCTGTTTTGTCCCTTTTTACATAATCCTTTGTTCACAGCCAGAGCCAGTAATGTTGCCAGCCAACTGGAAGTTTGGTACGGGAGAAGTGTGCTAACTTTCCAAGCCAAGAGTGCAGTTGTCTTGGTAACTAATGTGGCTCTGTGGATCTGTTTGTTGTTGTTCAGTGAAGGCTTAGTGGCAGGTAACCCAGCACCAGCTGTCTTGCCAGGCCCAAAACCAAGATGATTCGTCTAGCTGTCTCCTTCTGAAGAGAGGTGGTGATGCTCTGCTCTCAAAGCAGACCAGATGCTAGATCAGCCTCCAGTACGCCAGAATGGCAGAAGCAATGGTATACGCCTGGTAAATGCCTACTTTAGCTAGGTGGTTAGGTGTCATGTTTGTCAAAGGACCATCAGTCACTGAATGAGGGTAACTTTTGCACCTAACAGTGAGGGAGGGATGTTTGCCCAGTAGGGCCTTACATTGGGTTCCTCAGAAGGTGCCCTGACCTAGAGAGCCCAGCAAGCCCGATCTCGTCAGATCTTGGAAGCTAAGCAGGGTTAACTGTGGTTAGTACTTGGATGGGAGACCTCCTTGGTGGGAGGCAGGGGCAGGCTTTATTCAGCCACCTCTCTGAATATCCTCCAGGCCCCCAGTAGGGGTCAGTCACCAGAGGTCAACGTGACTTCCAGGTGCAGACATACAGGCTGTGTTCACACTGGAGTGCTGGAGCCTGCTGGAGCCGGCTGCAAACGGCTGGTTCCGTAAAATCACGATTACACTAACCTCTCCTCGTGTCGCCTTCAAGCGGCTCCCCCACGTTCACACTAACGACGGGGGTGTGTGTGGGGGGTTTCGGTTTTTTTTTTATTATTTTCGCCGCTTGTGCATGCACATAAGTGCTCATGCAGGCGGATGGGAAAAAAAATTTCGCGCATGCGCAGCACCATCAGACCGAATCATTGCTTCCTTTAGACACTTGAAAACGCTGTGATATTTCAACTCAAAAATAGCCTCATCGTGACCGCAAACTCATGTACACGGTAGAACTAGCCTCCATTTGCACATCTGTCCTTTAAATGTAGGTTCGTATGGGCGCTCATGCGAATCTCGCTGAATGCAAAAAAAAAAGGTGGATGAAAAGCGGAAGCCAGAGGCTTCTGCGGGGAGGGGAGGGGGGTTACTTGGAAGTGCCTCGGCGACGGCTCAGCGTTTACACAGCACACAAATGCAGCTGCAGGCAGAAGAGGACAGCTGAGACAAGCAGGGGAGTTGGTCTCGGATTTCAGACACTTTGTCACACCTGAGTGACGGCTGGGGACGAGAGCCAGCTGTTACAGTGTAAACGTGCAGATTGGAGCCGGCTGCAGCCAGCTCAAATCTGCAAGTGTGAACGCACCCACAGACACATACACACACATTCAAAGAAGAAGGAGGTGACAGTTACCAGTACTTATGAAAATGGTTTATAACCAACGAGAGATGGTTTTGAGGTTTGGGGTAGGATTTGGATGCAAAGTGTGGTAACAGAGATAGAAATGCTGCCCTTAACAAAATGCCAAAGTGGTTTCCACTTTGATCTGGGAAATCTATCAATCTCTGCCTGATTTGCCCACTGGGTTTGGTTGGCACCTATCAACAGCAGCGGAACAAAAAAAAGATGGCAGGACGTGGTGGCAGGTCTGGGGATGACTTGTTGTGTGCACTGTAGTCTTGGTAGTACACGGGCACTGCTTTGTGCTGTGGATACTACACTTGTGTTCCCAGATATACAAATCTGTTGCTTGTAGTTGATTGGCAGTTCCCCCTCCTAAAACCCATCCCATCTCTTCCCAGTTTTCTGGCCTTTCACCCCATGCGAACTCCCTTTCTCCTCTGGCATGCTGATTCTGTGAACTTAGGCAGATCATTTTATTTGTTTATTTATTCTATTAAACTTTTACCCCGCCCTTCCAGCAGAGCCGGCTCAGGGCTGCTTACAACAGTATCAAACAGTAGAACAATGTAAGATCAATAAAACAATATAAATCTGTTTATACAAATTTTAAAACCAAGATTACAATACTTATTAAAGTGCTAGTAATTCCTCATCATACAGTCAATCAGAAGCCATCCATCAGATGTTTATGGGCTCTGTACTCAATACATGTTCAGAACAGGCTATAGTTGAAAAAAGCAGGGGGTTACCCAGAAAACAGGCTTGTCCACCATACTCGGGACAGGCTATAGTTGCAAAAGGGGTTACCCAGAGAGCCGGGCTCACCCACCATACACTGTCAGATGGTAAAAAGGGCAGTGGCCATGGTGGTAATGGTGGTGGTAGTGGCGGTGGCTCCAAAAGCCTGGCGGAAGAGCTCCGTTTTACAGGCCCTGCGGAACTGAAGCAAATCCCGCAGGGCCCTGATCTCTTCCGGGAGCTCATTCCACCAGACTGGAGCCGTGACTGAGAAAGCCCTTGCCCTTGTTGGAACCAGCCTGGCCTCCTTAATCGTCAGGAGGACCAGCCGATTCTGGGTCCCCAATCGTAGTGCTCTCTGGGGGACATATGGGGAGAGGTGGTCCCTCGGGTATGTAGGTCCCTGGCCATAAAGGGCTTTAAAGGTAAGAACCAGCACCTTGAACCGAATCCAGTATGCTATAGGCAGCCAGTGCAGTGTTTTCAGGGCGGGCTGGATGTGTTCCCGCACAGGAAGACACAAAAACAGCCTCGCTGCTGCATTCTGCACTAGCTGCAGCTTCCGGATTTGGGATAAGGGCAGCCCCATGTAGAGTGCATTACAGTAGTCCAGTCTTGAGGTGACAGTCGCATGGATCACTTGGGTGCGTTCAGATGCACCGTTTGATCCAGCTTCAACACACTTTGAAAACGGATCAAATGTGCACATTCAGACAGCAGCAGCTGGCTCCGGTGCCCAGCCAGTCCCCAGCTGGCTCCCGTCCCCAGCAATTTCCGGAGCAAAGCGTAGTATTTTGATACCAGGTCCTTAAGTGGTGTTTTCTGTGCTCTCCCGGTTGAAAGCACAGTTTCCCCTGTCGTCAAGCCAATTCAGAGTCTTTAACACATACACCCCACTGTGGAAGCCTCTGGCTTCCGCTTTTCACCCACCATTTTAATTTTTGCGTTGGCGATATGTGCATAAGCGCTGCTCCACTCCCGCGTCTATTAAAAAAAAAAAATTAAATGGCCACTAGTTTTGAGTTCAAGATCCCAAGGAGGCCAGTTTCGGGTGAAAAGTTTGAAGGGATGTGTTCTGTCATGGTGGTGAAATCACGGTGTTTGTGGAACTGTGACAGGATTTACTCTACTGCTTTTGCGCGTGTGCAAGGGATTAGTTTTTCAGATCTCCAGATGAGCGCCTATGCGCATGCGCAAACTTAGAAAAAAAAAAACAAAATCACCCCAACATACACTTCCGTGTGATCACGATTGTCCGGAGTAAAAAAAAACCGCATCGAAGGGGGGCGATTTAAAGTGGCTCCAAGACGCTGTCTGAACTCACCCTATGTGTGCGTACATTACCTCATACCTGGGGTAGTGAGACTGTTGCCTAATTCTGTGCTGCTTTGGTTCCCCTGTCTCTCATCCCCTTCCCGTATTGTCTCCGTTTCTCTGCCAACTTAGCATCTGGCTCCTTCTGAGTGCTGGATCAGCAAAATGCCAGGTTTTCCTGTAAAATAGTGACAGCTGCCCATCTGATCCGTCTCTACAAAGCAGGCCTCTGAGGCAGTGTGCTAATTTTTCCCTTCATTCTTGTGCTCTGCCAGAGAGAAATAGATGAGCCGTGAAGGTTTCCTGAGCTTGAATCTATATTTGGTCTTGCAAATTCCAGACTTTGCCTGTTTGTTTTGGCACAAGCCGGCCAGTGGCACTTCCTCTCAGTGCCTGGACTGTGGAAGCATGCACACACACAGAGACACACACACTCTTTCTGTGCTACATCCATGAAGGAAGTTTTTTCCCCTCCCAGCCAGGCAGTCTCAAATAAATCCAGCAGAATTGTTATTTGTACCTGATAGTCCCAGACCATAGGCAAATCTTTTAAAAATGGAGGGAATGACTGAGCCAAAAGGAAGTCCTTATTTTAATGGGAGAGTTACACACATGCGCTTAACGGTGGACTCCTAGGCAAGATTAACACCCTTCTAAGCCCACTTACTTCAGTGGACTCAGAATTTTTATTTAGTCAATTCATTTATTTAATTCATTTATACCCCGTGTTTCTCCCCAGTGAGGAGGAGCCAAAGTGGCTTACGCCATTCTTCTTTCCTCCATTTTATCCCCAGAACAATCCTGTAAAATAGGTTAGGTTGAGAGCATGTGACTGGCCCAAGGTCACCCAGTGAGCTTCCACAGCACATGTGAGGATTCGAACCTGGGTCTTCCAGATACACTCTTAACCACTACACCACACTGGAAAGGTGCATCTCTTCCTTAGAATTCCGCTGTAAATCTCTGGGCTGGAATCAAGGGTCACTTAAAAAGGGGCTTCAGTTTGGTTCAGGAATGCCCATCTTCAGTGTTGCCTTCTGTGGAAATCAACATATTCAGTTGCCTTCTATTGAGTCATTATTTCTTTATTTATACCCTGCCTTATTCCTCAGTGGGGCCTCCAGATGGCTTTCTCTTCTCCATGTTCTCCTCACAGCATCTCCTGCGAGGTAGGTTAGGCCGAGAGGGTGTGTATGACTAGCTCCAGATCACCTGGCCAGGTTCCGTGGCAGGTCAGGGATTTGAAGCTGGGTCTCCCAGGTCCTTGTGCGACACTCTTGACACCACGCTGGCTCTCAGTTTAGTCCAATGTTGTATACTTTGGATGGCAGCAGCTTTCTCAGGTATTAGACATGGACCTTTCCCAGGCCTGCTCCTGGAGACTCAGTCTGTGGTAGTGGTCAAAATGTCAGATTAGGATCTGGGAGAAGAAGAGCTGTTTTTTTGGTACCCCGCTGTTCACTACCTGAAGGAGTCTCAGAGCAGCTTACAATCTCCTTCCTTTCCTCTCCCCCCAGGTTCAAATCCCTGCTCTGCCAGGGAATCTTGTTGGGTGACCTAGGGCTGGTCACTCTCTCTCTCAGCCTTACTGTGTTGTTGTGAGGATAAAATGAGGGAGGACCATGTGTACACTGGAGGTACTAAGACATCTGTGTGCAAAGCATGCGATTTACCACTGATTTATGGCTTCTGCTTAGGCCTGGTTGATGGAAATAGGCTAGTTTTTGCCTCAGTGTGTGTGGTTGTTTTCCTAACCATGAAACAGGTGTGGGTGTCTCTTTTTTCTTTTTGTTGAGTGTGTGTGTGTTCCTGAAAGTCATGGTTGACTTCTGGCAACCCTTAGTAGGGCTTGGACATTTCAGAGAGGTGGCTTACTATTTATTTATATTTTGGATTTTTATCCCGCTCTCCCCGCCATTCGGCAGGCTCAGGGCGGCTAACAGCATAATAAATATACATTAAAATTCCAGTAAAACTATCAATCAATATAAAACACACTATGTAAACATAAAAGGCAATAAAAGATGGCGGTCTTCAACATCCCTGTCAGCTGGGTGGTATCAACAGGCTCCCTCATACCTACGAGCCTCCGTTGATGGTACCGTTGGCCCTGATTGGTGGTCGGGCCAGGGCCGTAGAATCAAGGCGGCGCCCTTCTTGAAAGCCTGGTGGAAGAGCTCCGTTTTACAGGCCCTGTAGAACTCTAGAAGGTCCCGCAGGGCCCTGATGTCCCCTGGGAGCTCATTCCACCAGTGAGGAGCCGCTATGGAAAAGGTGTGGCTCTTGTTGTAACCAACCGGGCCTCCTTAGGTCCTGGAAGAACCAGGTGGTTCTGGGAACCCGATCTTAGTGCTCGCTGGGGTACATACAGGGAAAGGTGGTCCCTTAGGTAGATAGGTCCCTGGCCATATAGCGCTTTAAAGGTAAGAGCCAGCACCTTGAACCGTGTCCGGTATGCTATATGCAGCCAGGGCAGAGTTTTTAGGGCGGGCTGGATGTATTCCCGCATGGGAAGACCCAACAGCAGCCTTGCCGCTCGTTCTGCACCAGCTGCAGCTTCCGGATTTGGGACAAGGGCAGCCCCATGTAGGGAGCATTACAGTAATCCAGTCTTGAGGTGACCAATGCGTGGATCACCATAGCCGGGTTCTTGTGTTCAAGGAAGGGAACCAGCTGCCTAATCAGCCATAGATGATGAAAGGCCGACTTTGCAGTGGCTGCTACCTGGGAGGTGTCCAGGAGCACTCCCAAGCTCCTAATCTCCGGCGCTGGCACCAACAGTGCCCCACTGAAGGTTGGAAGAAGGATCCCTAACCTTGGACTGCTCCAACTCAAGCATAGGACCTCCATCTTCGTCAGATTCAATTTCAGTTGGCTCTGTCTAAGCCAACCAGCCATGGCTTTCAATGCCAGGTCCAGATCTCCCAGACTAGAGTCTGACTGGCCGCCCAACAACAGATAGAGCTGGGTATAGTCAGCATATTGATGACAACCCAGCCCATGACTCCGGGCAATCTGGGCGAGGGGGTGCATATAGGTGTTAAACAGCATTGGGGAAAGCACTGCACCCTGCGGCACTCCGCACAATAGCGGGGGTCTTCTGGACAGTTGTTCCCCAACTGCCACCCTCTGTCCCCGATCTTGGAGAAATAAGGAGAGCTGCTGTAAGACCAACCCCTGAATCCCGATATCAGCAAGGCGGTGGACCAGTAGTTAATGGTCTACCGTGTTAAACGCTGATGACAGGTCTAACAACATCAGCACCGCTGTGCTGCCTCGATCCAGATTCCTCTGGAGATCGTCTGTGAGGGCGACCAGGACCGTCTCTGTCCGTGGCCTGGTTGAAAGCTGGACTGGAAGGGATCTAATATGGAGGCGTTATCCAAAAAGCCCTGCAGCCGATCCGCCACCACCTTCACGATTAATTTAACCAAGTAGGGTAAGTTGGATACCGACCGATAGTTGGCTAATTCAGCCGGGTCGAGCGATGCCTTTTTTAAAAAGGGGGGCATACTACTGCCTCCCTTAAGGCACTAGGGAACAACCCCTCCATGAGGGATTTGTTAATGATCTCCCTTAGTGCCCCTCATAACCCATCACAGCCAGCTTTAATTAGCCATGATGGGCACGGATCAAGACTACAGGTGGTTGAGTGGATTGATGAGAGCAGTTTGTCAACCTCCTCTAGACCGAGTGGATCGAGATAATCCAGAACGTGACCAGAAGACGCACATGGAGCCTCAAGTTCCGTTACCGCCTCAACTGTGGCTGCTGTTGCCTGCTTCTGCATCCCCGGCCTAGTATTCCTTCGAGGTCTCCCTTCCAAGTACTTGCCAGGATCGGCCTTGCTTACCTTCTGAGATCTAATGAGATCGGGCTTGCCTGGGTTATCCAGGTCAGGGCTAGACTTTGGTTTTTATTATGTTTATTTATATTTATTTATTTATTTATTTTTTCGATTTATACCCCGCCCTCCCCGCGAACGGGCTCAGGGCAGCTTACATGGGCTCATCGGCCAATAATAATACATTAAAATCACTAAAACAATTAAAACAGTTTAAATACTTAAAATACATTCTTAGCCTAACAACTTACAAATAGCTTCCAGTAACATATTATCAGATTATCAGGCGATGGCTCAATGATAAAACTCCCTGTCACCCCTGCCACCCGCCAGGGTTGATCCGGGCCAGACTACATCAAGTTGGTATAGCTGATGGATGGAATCATTGGATGGCGGCTCCTATTCAAAAGCCTGGCGGAAGAGCTCCGTCTTACAGGCCCTGCGGAACTGCACAAGGTCCCGCAGGGCCCTGATGTCCTCCGGGAGCTCGTTCCACCAGATAGGAGCCGCCACCGAAAAAGCCCTGGCCCTTGTTTTGGTGAGTCTAGCGGCCCTAAGACCTGGGACCTCTAGACGGTGGGCTGTTCCAGACCTCAGTGCCTGCTGGGGTATATACGGAGAAAGGCGGTCCCTAAGGTATGTTGGACCATATGTTGCTACAGACAAATATGCTTATGCACCTGGAATTTTCTGACAATGATTGCTTGAATAAATGCAAATTGGGCTGAGTTATGGTGACAAACCTGTGGGGAGAAAAAATGGCTTTAAAGCCTTGTGATTCCTTTTTGAGTTCTTGCCTGTTTGGGCCCTGGTTGTGGGCAAGCGTCTGGGTAACAAGATGCTGGATAGGTGGACCTTTGGTTTGATCCAACAGATGTCGTATGGTTTTTTAAGTTTCTGTGCTTCTCTGTAATCACTGGCATGGAACTTCACCATCCTTGACCTGCAAATTGAGATGCTTAAGTTCTTTTTTCATTAATTTTCTTCCCCCGTCATATCTGAAGCTGTGCAGAATTCCCACTCAAAAAAGAAAGGAAAAATGCTGTTAAGTTACCTTCACGCCTGAAAGGAGATGAATGGGGAATTTACTTCCCGCAATTAGAAAAAACACCTTTACACATTTATCTGCTAATTTGACATATTTATTGCTTTGCTGTCCTTTCCCCCCTTAATTAAATCAAAACAACTGTTGACCTCATAACCTTAGCTTGCAATTTAGTTTTGTCTCTGCATATCTTAAAACATCTTCATCATGTTACATGTTAATTTGCTGTTCAGCCTCTGCCTATAAGTTTGAACTCTACCTTCCATTCTAATGTATTTGAAGATGTGTGCATGCACACGAAAGCCCACACCTTGAATAAACCTTTGTTGGTCTTAAAGGTGCCACTGGACTCAGAATCCCTCAGTGTAATAATGGAATCCTTGCATAAAACATCTTTGGCGGACTTCCTGTACACTGTGTTGAGAGTGTGTGTAAAGGCTAAGAGGCTGATCTTTGAATCATGAGGTACCTGGTTCAAATCTTGTGTCTGCTGAGTCTTTGCTGAGGTCATTGGGGTCTGCTCTTTCTGTTTCAGCCTCAGTTCTCCAATTTAATTAAACCTGCAGCCTGGGAATTGCAAAAATGATCTACCATAAAGGGCAGTTATAAAGGTCAGTGAGATAATGCATTCAAAGAACTTTGAACACTCTATGCTGCTTATTATTATTAGGTTTAAATTGATGTGCCGGTTTTTACAAATTAAACAAATGGGATTGTTTCCAAGTCTTTTGTTGACAAGGGAAATCTTAAGCTGTGAATTTTAGTTGGTTTAAGAGATTAAAATGCACACATTTCCATATGAGAAATATAGTGCTATAGATGTTTATAGATGAGGTCTGCCCTAGTTCTGGCCTGTCCATTCTCTCTCTCATGCACACAGGAAGAAATTAGGGCTGCCAAGTCAGCCCGGGGGGCGGGGGATCCCCCGCTATAAGGGTTCCCGAGCCGCCGGGCGGCATTCGGCCGGCGGGGGGAACCCCACCCCCGAAGTCGTCCAGGCTGGATGACTTCCCCAGCGTAGTGACGTCACCCGGAAGTGACATCACCACGTTGGAGATGTTGCCAGGGCGACGCTCTGGCAACGTCTCCAACTTGGTGACGTCACTTCCGGGTGACGTCACCGGGCGCGCGCGCGAAGTGCGTGCGCCAGGGAGGCTCCCGGACGGCAAAGGACTCCCCCCCCGCCTGTCCGTGAGTATGACTTGGCAGCCCTAGAAGAAATGCCTCTTCTAAGATGGCTCTTGCCAGCCGCCCTTTTGGCGACTGCATATATTGAAAATAATGTGTTTAAAAACCAGCTGCCTGATTAATCTGAGGCATCTTTTTAGTCTGTCCTGGATAGCCCAGGCTAGCCTGATCTTGTCAGATCTCGGAAGCTAAGCAGGGTTGGCCCTGGTCGGTATTTTGGAGAGCAGCAAGGAATTTCAGGGTTGCTACACAGAGGCAGTCGATGGCAAACCACCTCTGAACGTCTCTTGTCAGTCACGAGTTCTTTCAGAGCTGTTCTCTCAAGGGCAGTTCTCGAGAGAGCTCTCTCAGCCCCACCTACCTCCCAGGGTGTCTGTTGTGGGGAGGGGAAGGGAAAGAAGACTGTAAGCCGCTCTGAGACTCCTTTGAGGAGTGAAGGGCGGGGTATAATTCCAATCTCTTCTCTTCTTCTTGAAAACCCTACAGGGCCACCGCAAGGTGGCTGTGACTTGACAGCAAAAAAAAAAAGAAGAAAGTTCTGGAAATAGTATATTTAAAAACCTGCTGTTTGATTAATATGAGGCATCTTTTTAGTCTGTTCAAGTGTTCTGAAGGGGTAGCAGCCTGGGTTGTTTCGGAGAGTGATTCTTTCACATAGGCCTGGAGGAGGACAAAGAATTTGGCCCTGTGCTGGATGGAGCCCTGCCCCTGGAATACTGGAATCCCTCAGGTTTTATCAGGCATAGTTCACAGTCACTTTTAAGCTTATCTTTGTAACCCTCCGGGCTAGAAAACGGACTTATTTTAGCTGATCTCCTGAGGTGGCTGAGCTCTGTCTGTATGGTGCTTCCCTCATGTTTAGGGCAAGAATGAATAGGTCAGTGATTGCAAAATGCTTTCTTTGGAGGTGAATAGCTGATCCAGTGTATGTCTACTCAGAAGGCCCCCACCCTCGTGGCTTTCTGCAAACCGTGCAAAACTGAAGTATTCAAGAGGGCTTTTCTGTACAGGCAGTAGCAGGGTTACAAAAGGCTTCACAAAAATGACTTGGAGAAATTATCGGGGACTGTGGTCTGTATTACGGTGTATAGTTTGCTGTGGGTTGCCTCCCGGTGTGTAATTCTGCATCATTTCCTTTGTCGTGTTAACACGTAATGCTTTGCTTCAGTTCTGTTTTTTTAGACTTCTGGTTGGATCCACAACCCAAATCCTGTTTCCCCTGTTGATTGTTGTTGGTTGTATTGGCTCACTCTGCGTAATGTGCCTTGAGTCCCAGTCAGAAAGGCAGACAATAGCTAATGCAATTAAATAAATAAGTCGGCTTCACTGTGTTCAGTTGAAATGAATGAGTCAAATCTGCAAAAATCAAAAGCGTGCTTCATTTTTAGATGCCATCCACCTTTCACGGAGTACTATCTTAACGGTGGTCCGCCCTGGTTGGGCTCAGCACAAGGTGCTGGTTTTGACTAGTAAAACACTTCCTGGCCTGGGCCTGCGGACCGGTTCTCCCCGTATGAGACTGCAGCAATTTTGTGCTTCTCAGCTGTGTTTTATAGGTAGGGGTGCCAGCTCTGGGCTAGGAAATACCTGAAGTTTTTGAGGGTGGAGCTTGGGCAGGGCGGAGGGGTTTTTTTTAGGGGGGGGGGGTGCTTGACAAGGTATAATGCCATGGAGTCCACCCTCCAAAGCAGCCATTTTCTCCAGGGGAAGTGATCTTGGTCACCTGGAGATTAATTATAGTAGCAGAGATTTCCAGGTGCCACCCTACTTATAGGACAGTACCTACTGTGTCTCCCCGATCCTGGGGTTTCACTGGGGCCACCCCCACAGATAGAACTGTTTGCTGGAAAGTGACAGAGCAACCTTTTTTTTTAATTATCTCTTTATTGACTTTTTACTTTTACAACATAAATAAAAACGTAAAATACAGCCATATCGGGCCACAAAATAATAAAACAATACCACAAGAACATTTTTTAACAATCAAGTAATAATAACACAACATATAATACTTTTTAACTATAATATCAGCCGAAATAACAATCTAGTTATACAAATGAAAAATATTTATATAATATATATATATTTCTGTATCTGGTTATATTGCAACAAATAACAAAATTATTAAAGTTACAAAATAAGAAGACATACCAGATGACTTAAAAGTAAATCATTGTCTTATATTGAGGATGATCAGGAAGAATCTGTTTGCCATGTAAGAAAGTTACAATTGGATACCATAATGCAACCACTTTTTTCGTATAGTTTCCAGGTAAAGAATTAGAAATAGAAAAAGAGGACTGGGTACTATAATGAGACTTATCTCCATTCTATGGTACTGTTGGACATTCATACCTATGTCTATTCTGTTGTTATAATACTTACCTGTTACATTTATTGTTATTGTTCATGTTATTTGAAAAAAGTTAATAAAAAATTGTTTAAAAAAAAAAAAAGAAATAGAAAAAGAGATCTTTGACATAATAAAACAGTCCCAAAGTTTGTTATACCATTGGGAAAGAGTTGGAGGGCACTTTTGTATCCACTTAGTCGCTACAAGAAGGCGCGCTGATGCTAAGAGAATTGCAATTTGAGCTTCTTGATGTTTATATAGTCTAGGCCGCGGCCAGCATTCTAATAAAATTACTTCAGGGGTAAAGGGTATTTCCACACCAGTTATTGCTTTTATGTTCAAAACTATCTCTTTCCAGAAATTCTGAATAGCCGGGCATTTCCACGAGCAGTGTATGTAGTCGGCCAACATCCCGCAGTTCTTTGGGCACAGCGGGCTATAGTGCTTGGTGAGTCTATGAACTGTGACAGAGCAACCTTTGTGCTGTTTTAAAAGTGATACCGGGTAGATGATAAGGGGGCTTGTAGAAAAGAGCAAGAGTCCAGTAGCACCGTAAAGATTTGTGGCGGGGTATGAGCTTTCATGAGTCACTGCTCGCTTCTTCAGATACCCTTTTTGCCAGAGGGGCTTTTGCAGGTGGTTGATCTGAAGACCATTCAGATGTTAGATTTCTGAATGGTTGTTTTTAATTTATTATGCAGGCTGCTTGCAATCCAGTCAGAAGGCTGGGATAAAAGCCCATTTTAAAGTAAACAAATGCATTATCACCCCTAATTATCTCTAGCATGTTTTTCTTTCTTTAAATTTTAATATTACAGTTATCCTGTAAGGAAGGGATGGGTCTGCATACAATAAATAAAATAGTACTGTTTTTCGGGGAATATATGTATAATTAAATGCAAAGTGTTATTGCTGTGGCCACAAGAGAAATTGTGAGTTAGAAAAGGCATATTTTGAAAAATAACCTGCCTTCAGAAATTAAATCCGTTTATTGCAATAAGTGTTCTTTAAACTTATTCCCTCCAGGCTTTGGGGTTTGTTGTTCTGTATAATTTCTGGCTGCTGTTCCAGCAGGGAATGTGAACCTATGCGGAGATGTTTATTGGTGACTGAAAGCAGACTTCATCGTTTTGAAATGGATTTTATGAAAATGAGCATCAGTCTTGTGATTGTCAGTGACCACACATCCATTTTTAAAGGCTGCTAGTGGTTACACCAGAAGGCTTATAGAATTCTGACATCCTGCTTTTCCTTTTCATGGAGCCACAAACTCATTCTGAAGCAATGTAATGGTCATTGTTTTGTTCTGGTCATTGCAGCAATAACACTCAATGGAATCCATGCCATCTGTGCATTTTCTGTGGTGTCTTCAACTGTTTTGGTAGGCCACAGAGTGACTGTCAGATTAATACAGTGTTCATATCATTTCATGATACCACTTCTTCATTTCTTCCTTTTTGTTTGTCTGACTGCTGCCAAAATATAGATCTCATAGTCTTTCCAAAGCACAAGTGGATGTATAATGAGAAGCTAACCTAGCGCTTAACTCGATGATGTAGTACCTGTATTGGAACATCTTCCTTGGCCGCCGATTTGTTCTCGAGTTCAGTTCAAAGTTCTTGTGTGTGTCTGTGATTAAAGTCCTGTCAAGCTGCAGCCAACTTATGGTGACTCCTTAGGGGTTTGAAGGCAAGAGTCATACAGAGGTGGTTGGCCATTGCCTGCCTCTGTGTAGGGACCCTAGACTTCCCTGGTGGTCTCCCATCCAAGTGCTAACAAGAGCTGACCCTGCTTCGCTCCAAGACAGTTTGGGACTTGTGTGCCTGAAAGACTGCCTATCCCTGTGTCAACCTCAGCCACCACTACAGTCTGTCCAACGGCTTCTCCTGAACATCTCCTGCCATACGTTAGTAAGAACTGCCTAACACTGACTTGAGCTTTATCATCCCTACACTGTGGAATGGCTCTCAGAAGATCTGTGTGAGAGTCCTACAGAGTCAGTCACCAACAAGCATCCTTAGAGGAAGGCAGTCTTTATTGAGAAAGGTCTGTTGTGGTCATCTACACGTTCTGTGTCAGTAATGGTTAGAACAACCCCAGGCAGTGCAATTATACAGAATTCAAAAAGGTCTTGCAAAGGAATGTAACCAGTCATATAAATCAAGCGAAAGGCGCCCAAATACTGGCCTCAGGTTCTCATGGAAAAAGCGGGAAGATACATAGCCAGACACCCACAGTCTCCCAAGGTCAGAGCGGAGCAGGGAGCGATAAGCAAGGCATAAGAAGAACATTTGACACTCCCGACGTCGCAGGGCAACGCATGGCACCTCCCGGGCAGGAGATGGCAGCATTAGCTGACATTCTACCTGCTTGTTAATTTTTAGGCAGAAGTGTATACTAAGCTTTTCAGATGGACCTTTTTGGTTTGGGAAACTAATGATGTTTATCAACAGATTGATGCCATATGTTAGTGGGGACGTTTACATTAATATTGTCTGATATAACTTTATGTATTTGTGTGATTTAAAAGAAAAAACCTTATGTATTTTTGTGAGCTACTTTGTCCCTTGTTGGGGAAATGTAAAGGCTGTTAACTTTTAAATAAATGACGGAGATATCCGTCAGAATGTTTATGACGCCAGTCCTCTTCACAGGTGGTGTGTTCAGTGGTATATAGCCGGTCAAAGGCCAGTGTGCCAGCAGTACAGAGCAAAGTGTGAAGCGTTTAGCACAACGTAATCCTGAACGCATTTCCCCAGAAGTGAATCTGCTTGGTTAAAATGGAACCTGTTTTCTTTTAAGTGAGTTGATTAGTTCTATTTTGGTCATAACAATAACAAGAAGATTTTAAAAACTGGATAAAGCAATCACCTGAAAATAATAACATATTAGCTACATTGGAAGCGCATTCTGAAAGGGGGGGTGAGAATAAACTGCTGGTGATGGAAAGTGCTGTCAAGTCGCAGTTGATTTATGACGAGCCTGTGAGGTTTTCAAGGCAAGAGAAGCACAGAGGTGATCTGCCATTGTTTTCTTTAGACTACATTGTCTACTGATCTGACCAGTGTCCAGGCTTTTTTGAAACTGACAAAGGAGCTAATTCCACTCTGAAGCAAGAGGCTGAAATATACGATGTGGAATGCCTTCAACCAACCTTCCCTCTAATTTTTGCCCCTGACTTAGCAGAGCAGTTCACAACCTGAGCACAATATAACTGCTGTAATCTTAAAATGGGCAACAGGCAGTGCAAGACCCTGTGCAGCTCCAGACTGCTGCTGAGCGGGGCTTCCTGTGTTAATGAGTGGCCGCTCATGGGCACAGTTTAGGGAGTGCTGAAAATCTGCTCGGCATCTCCTGATTGGGAGGCAGACAGTAGCAAACCACCTCTGAACGTCTCTTGCCTTGAAAACCCCACCAGGGGTTGCCATAAGTCAGCCATGACTTGACATCCCCACCCCCCCAAGGTACACTTCAGAGTCATCCATCAAGAACTGCAGTTGGGTGTTCGCTGATTACTAAATGAGGTTATGTCTGTCCTCAAATCAAATTTGTATAAAGTCAGTAGAGAGATTTCCAGGCCTTTATTCAACTTTGCCTTTGCATACTGTGGAGATGCTTTAACAGTGGCCACAGGAGTTGAACCTTTTTGCCTTTTTTTTAAAAAAAAGCTCTGAGGCGTGGTTTAACTACAATATGGCCTGCTATGCCTGCATGCTAGCAAAATCATTTGAGCATTTTTGTGATATTTGATGTGGTCGTATTTGTTGGGATAGCGTACTTCCAAGCTATCCTATTTGACGTACAGTTTGGTTTTTAATGGTGGTTAGAGTGTGATGGAGCACTCTAGCTTTTGCGGGTGGTCTGCACTAGTTGCACAAGCCTGAGGCTGCCTTACGCCTAGGGTTGCCAACCTCCAGGTAGCACGTGGAGATCTCCTCTTACAGTTGCTCTCCAGATGACCGAGACAGGTGCCCTGGAGAAAATGGCTGCTTTGGCGGGTGAGCTCTTTGGCTTTATAACCCTGCTGAGGTCCCACCCTACCCTTCCCAGGGTCCCAAAATCTCTAGTTATTTCACGACCCAGAGATGGTAACTCTAGTGGGAGTGGGCAATATCAGGCTTTTCATGACCGACTCTTCCGTAATAAGTGAAGCAGCTCTCTGATACATGTCTCTGTGATCCATAGTTGGTAACAAAACATGCTGTGTAGTTGCCCCACAGGTTATGGGATGGGCTAATAGGTTATAAGCATTGGCTAATACTGTATGGTATGAAGTAGCCCTTATCTGGCTTAGCCAAGCGGTACACGCAGCATAGTGTTTTGTCTCTGATCAGGATAAATACAGTGATTCGAGAAATGCGTATGTGGCATGGCTTTGTGCCAGGCCGATAGGCGTGGGCTTGCGAGGGCAGAGGCTGGGAACGGGGCATGCCTCCACGCTCGGGCTCCCTCAAATCAGGGCTCATGCAGCAAGGTTAAACACAGCAACATGGCCTCTTCATTTCGTCCCCAAAGTCCAGGTTACGGTCTCGCACGTTCTGCTGACAGAGTTACTTTACTTCTGTTTGTCTGCAGAAGTTTGTTTCTGTTGATCTTTTCCCCACGCCAGCCATAGGGTGTCTCCTCAATCCCAGGCCACCTCCTCTTGGCCACCAGCCGCAGTTCCTTCCCCAGTAACTGGCTGGGTCCCTCAGCTCCAGGTGTGTGGATTACCACCCCAGTGGCGCTCCTTCTCCCTTGACGGCCACCATGTGGATCAGCCAGCCTCTCCCGGCAGTGGGCATTCTGGGCCAGACTCCTCCCACTGGACGGCAACCCACTTCTTCACCCAATAAACTTCCACCAGACCCTTTGCATCTGCCCCCCCCCCCCCAAGCTTGCCCTGCCTCCTGCCAGTTTGGTGTAGTGGTTAGGAGCGCAGACTCTAATCTGGGAGAACTGCGTTTGATTACCCACTCCTCCACATGCAGCTGCTGGCATGACCTTGGGTCAGTCACAAGTTCTTTCAGAGCTGTTCTCTCAAGAGCAGTTCCCTCAGAGCTCTCTCAGCCCCACCTACGTCACAGGTTGTCTGTTGTGGGGAGGGGAAGGGGAAGGAGATTGTAAGCTGATCTGAGACACTTTCGGGTAGTGAAGGGAGGGTATAAATCCAATCTCCTCCTTCTCCTGTACCGGCCTCCTAAAGGGCTTATGTTTCTGAGTAAAAATATAATAAAAATCTTCTTCTAGTTGCACCATTGTTTTTCCTTCTTTGCACTGGTGCAGCCCCTTTAAAAAAAGAAGAAGAAGCAGGCCAGTGCTAGGCTGTCTTTCCAGGTTGCACAGGAGAGACCCAGCAGAGAGGAGGAGGAGGAGGAGAAACCTGGTGTTGCAGGCCCCTCCCCTCACCAGTTCTGCGCTCAGATGGGGCAGAAAAGGGCGTAATGGACAAGGGAGCCTTCAAGGGCAGGGGTCTAGATGCCCTTGAACCCCCACAATGTAATCCTGATGGAGTACTCGGATCCCTCCTTTCCACTGTCTTTTTTGGACTTTGATTTTTGGCTCTTACGATTTCTGCTAAGAGTTCCATTCCATAGATAAACTGTACTTGGTGGTTCGGCATGCATGGTTTTTGCTGTTTAAGTCTTCTAAGTGTTTTGTGTTCTGACCGAATTCAGAATTATTCTGCTTTCCCCCATCCATTTGAGTTTCATAAACTTCATATTTTATTCTCTCCTTGTTTTTTGTTGATGTCCAACTCTTCGCGACCACATCACGCCAGGCCCTCCTGTCTTCCATCGTGCTCCAGAGTTTGCTTAATTTCATGTTTGTTGCATCGATGACACTGTCCAACCATCTCATCCTTTGCCGTCCCCTTCTTTGGCCTTCAGTCTTTCCCAGCATCAGGGTCTTCTCCAGGGAGTGCTCCCTTCTCATTGGGTGGCCAAAGTATTTGAGCTTCAGTTTCAGTATCTCGCCTTCCAGGGAACAGTCAGGGTTGATTTCTTTTAAGACTGACTGATTTGATCTCCTTGCAGTCCATGGGAGTCTCAAGAGTCTTCTCCAGCACCATAATTCAAAAGCATTCAAAAGACACTCGGCCTTCCTTATAGACCAGCTCTCGCAGCCATATATTACTACTGGGAATACCATTGCTTTGACCATATGGACTTTTGTTGGCAGGGTGATGTCTCTACTTTTTGTTATGCTGTCTAGGTTTGCCATCGCTTTCCTCCCAAGGAGCAGGCGTCTTTTAATTTCATGGCTGCAGTCATCGTCTGCAGTGATCTTGGACCCCAGGAGCATGACGTCTGTCACTGTTTCCATGGCTTCCCCTTCTGTTTGCCAAGGAGTGATGGGGTCAAATGCCATGATCTTAGTTTTTTTGATGTTGAGTTTCAAGCCAACTTTTGCGCTCCTCTTTCATCCTTAGCAAGAGGCTCTTGAGGTCCTCTTCACTTTCTGTCATTAGAGTGGTATCCTCTGCATATCTAAGGTTGTTGATGTTTTCCCCAACAATCTTAATTCCGGCTTGTGATTCATCCAGGCCGGCATTTCACATGATGTACTCTGCATATAAATTAAATAAGCAAGATGATAACATACATCCTTGTCGTACTCCTTTTCCAGTGCTAAACCATCAGTTGTTCCATATCCGGTTCTAACTGTCGCTTCTTGACCCTTATACAGGTTTCTCAAGAGACATGTGGGGTGGTCTGGTACTCCCATCTCTTTAAGGACTTGCCATAGTTTGTTGTGATCCACACAATCAAAGGCTTTAGCATAGTCAGTGAAGCAGAAGTAAGATGTTTTTCTGATGCTTTCTCCATAATCCAGCGAATGTTGGCAATTTGATCTCTAATTCCTCTACCTCTTCGAAACCCAGCTTGTACTTCCGGCAGTTCTCTATCCACATACTGCTGAAGCCTACCTTGTTTTTTTCCTGCTTTCTAAATGGAAAAGCTTTCAGATGGGGTTCACTAAAACCCAGTCAAATGATGTATCCGTGCTAGTTTGCTTAGAAAGGTGAACAATCATATCGTCATCACTGAATTGGCACCTCCTCCTGTAAGAAAAACCATCGGCATTTGATTCTGCCTGTAGAGCTGCCGTGGTTGGAAACCAGTTCTGCTTGGAGCCAGCCATGAAAAGCTGATTCATATGCTTTTAATTAAGTGCTCTCTCCCCTCAGGTTCAGGTTTTAGAAAGCACAATGTCTGGAGATTATTTTGCCCCTCAGGCACCCTTGAAGTACAAAAGCCAAAGAATATTTGTCTCTGGTATAAAGTAAGTATTTGGCTTGGGTTCAGTTTGCCCTTTAGCAAGGGATGACTAAGGGCACGCCAAATCCGGAGACAGATTTTGGCATGGCTTTTTGGCAGGCCGAGTGACCTTTAAAGAATTCTTTCCTAGTCCTTCCTTTTGACTTCACAGAACTTCTGGTTCCTACAGTTTTGCTGGCATTGCTTTTCTTTCACAGAACAAAACCCTGCTAGCTGCTCTCTTGTTTTGCCTCCAGTGGCACATAAGTATGGCTGGAATGTGAACCCTTATCACCGTGGGGTGAGAGAATTGCTTATATGGTTTCCTCTCTGAATGTAGCACAGCTGCAGCGGAGAGGTGTGATTCATTTAATAGCTAATTATTTGTTCACCGGTACAAACAACTATAAACACCACCTGAAATTCACTGAATTGAAATGCTAATAGGCCTTGATTCATTTCTCATAACTGGCAAACCTTTATAATATAACTTTTAATCCCGTAAAACTGGAAACTGGTGCTTGGAAACAAAACTCAGTGCCTTGCTTAAGCTGCGTGAGTTTGTGTGTGACAGTAAATACTGAGCTGAGGACATGGAGAATGCCCTTTTGGGTACTAAGATTACATTTAAGGAACATTTTGGAGATTGTTGCACATATTTAAACATGGATTGAGGCAAAGGAACGGTGCCATGTAATGGAAAGGCCATCAACAAAGACATTTGTCCTTCGGTCTTTTGCCGTGTCCCCAGTTTTGTGTGGCTGATTAGAATCAAAACTAAAGTCAGATCTGTCTGTCATAGCCTCTGAAGTGAAACAAAATACTTTCCCCCCTCTGAAATCAAAATCAAAATAAAGTCAGAATCATACCAGCTGAAGGGAATTGCCATGACATTTCCTGTCAGAATTCCTCCTTTAGTAAACAAAAGTAATTATATTTTTAAAAATTATTATTTGTTCACAGAGATTTTTCTTTACTAAATAGACCCCGGAGTTGGGTGCTGGCATTGCCAGGAGAGCACCGGAATCAGTGTGCTGAAAGGTCAGCGTTGATGGTTCAGGATGGTCCAAAATAAGATCTACAAGGGGGGGCCCCGCGATATTCGTGCGGGGGGGGGGAAGCTAACAGCTGCTCCTCCTTCCTCCACCCCCTTCCCCCCCCAGCCGTGGCGGGGAAGGCGGAAGGCCCGTCGGGCCCTGTCCCGCCACCCAGGTCTCTGGGCAGATGGGTATTCTCTCCCCTCCTCTCCCCCGCGGCCCGGCCGGCGGGGGGGAGGCTCCGGGCAGCGGCGGCAAAGCCCCGGGCGGGATCCAGTGCAGCCCGGCGTCTTCCTCCAGGTTGAGCATCTCGTCCGCTTCCCGCATCCCTCTGCCCGCCGTCCCCGTCTCCCTCCTTCCTCCCCCCCCTTACTTACCCCGATGGCGGCTCTCCCCAGTTGTTCCTCCTTCCTCCGCCCCCTCCCCCCAAAGACTCCCGACGGGCCTTGGCGGCTCTTGCCGGGCCCACCGCTCGCCCCCTTCCCCCCCCAGAGACTCCCGGCGGGCTTCGGCGGCTCTCGCCGGGTCCGCCGCTTGCCCCCTTCCCCCTCCTCCACGGGCTGGCTGCTGGCCTTGGCGACTCTTGCCGGGGCTGCTGCCGTTCTTAGAGCGTTCCCCGCGCATGCGCGGGGGATGCTCTTTTACTTTTCGGGGGATTTCAGTATCCCCCGAGAAGTTTTTTAAAGTTTTGGGATTTTTCTGTAGGCGGGGGGGTCACCCCCCACCTGCAGAACCCCCCCTCTGCCCTCCAAGTGCCCCCCCCCACAGATTTAAGTATCCGCATGCGGGGGGGGGCACTTGGGAATTCGATATATAGATACTGGCAGGGGTCAAAACTGAGGTATCTGTGGAGGCTGGGAAAGGGGATGGGTAGATAGCAGACACCCAGGCATATAAAGCTGAAGGCTCTCTTCGAAACAGGATTACCGTATTTTTTGCTCCATAAGACTCACTTTTTCTCCCAAAAAAAGTGGGGGGGAAAGTGTGTGCGTCTTAACCCCTCCTCACCTTTCCCAAGCCACGGCACCGAGCGGAGCTAGGTGCATCTTATGGTCAGGTGCGTCTTATGGAGCGGAAAATACAGCAATTTATGGCCAGGCTAGGGGGTCAAACCATATTAGTGCCCAAGGAGGAGAATTCTGCCCCAGTTACCACCATTCTTGCTTGTCACCCTACAAGCCAGTGAGAAGCCCAGAATTTTTTGCTCCATTTTGCTTCTCCAGTGAGAAGCCCAGAAGGCTTTGCTTCAGGTGTTGGTGACCCTTTCATATGATGGGGAAAAGTCATCCTTCCGCTTAACCCAGTGTGCTGGAAAATCTATTGACAGCCCAGAAATGCTACTGAACGAACCAAAAATTTGTCCTGAAAAAAAAGGAGGGCAAATAACTCACCAGCCTTTCACGCTCCTTTCTCTTTCTTTCTCTACTGTCTTTCAAATTAAAGACTTTCCAACACAAATTTAAGCCAGCTGGTCCTGGCGGTTACCTTGGCAAGGGTCCAGGATGGAAATTGACTTTGAAATTGCGAGGGATGCTTTTATTCTTAATGAGTAGGGACGCATATGAGCTGTCTGAGAAGTTGTCTTCTTGGAGACCCTCAATCAAAACTTAGTTGTCATTATGTTTAAGATCAGCATGCTAATACCTAAAGGACAAGCTTTCAGGAGGTTGCTTTACATTCTTGTGGCAGCCATATTACGTATTCTAAAACACCCAAAGAACTGAATATCAAGGAACGTGGAATTGCAAGCAGAAACTAGTCGTATGAGTCATTTGGAAAGCGGAATGTAGGCAGTCCTTACGAAATCACTGGAATGTGTGGGAATTTTGGGCAGATGCTACTAGGTCACAAAACAAACCAGGCCTTACATGTTCAAACTATTATGCCTTTGATGTCAGCATTCTGATGTGAGATTACAATGAATTTTGGGAAAGCTGGTGTTTCATATCACTTGGGTTAGTCACAGTTCTCTCAGAGCTATTCTGGAAAGAGAGGTTCTTGAAAGAGCTCTCTCAGCCCCACCTACCTTAGGGTGTCTGTTGTGGGGAGTAGAAGGGAAAGGAGATTGTAAGCCCCTCTGAGACTCCTTCAGGTAGTGAAGGTCGGGGTATAAATCCAATCTCCTCCTCCTCCTCTAATGCCAGTCATTTTATGAAACTCCTAGTTTTGTCTGTCTTGCGCAGTGTTCTCTCTAAGCTGAGTTAGTGTGAGCTAGCTGACAGTTTTTCAGCCTCTGGCTCACACATTTTTGTCCTAGCTCAGGAAGGATGGCTCCAGAGCAAACTAATTGATGCAGTAGCCAAATCCCTCGCTCACAACTTTAATGCCAGTAGCTCACAAAGTAGGATTTTTGCTCACAAGACTCCACAGCTTAGAGGGAGCATTGTCCCAGGTAGAAATTTAACAACATGGAGCCAGTGTGATGCAGTAGTTAGAATGTCCTACTGAAATGCTCAGGTTCAAACCCCCACTGTCCTGTAGCAACTTGCTGGGTTATCTTGGGCCAGTCGCTCTCTTTCAGTCTAATCAACTTTGTTGAATGGTGAGGATAAAACAGAGGAGGGGATGAGAGAATGCTGTCAGCTGCTTTGGTCCCTCTTGGAGATAAAAGGGGGACATAAATAAGTGGTGTAAAATGTCAGTGGGTGGTAAAGAGGGTACTGGAGAGTTTTGTTTCCAAGTTGGGTGGGTGTCTGAGGGCTAAACAAGGTGATATGGGCATCCCCAGGGACGCCCTTCCATTTTCAAACAGCGTGTTCCCACTGGGGAAGTTTTTGAAATGCAGTGCAGTGTCTGATTCTGACTGGGCCCTCTGTGGCATGGGGTGGGGAAAGGCAGCTGCCTTCCCCTCCTGCACCATTTTACCAACCCATAATGGCACTGGAGGACATTATTTGCCCATATGTCCCTCCTTGTCATTTCGGTTTACAAAAGCAGCACGGTGTCAGCTAATGCTGCCATCCCCTAGGCGCACAGAGGCCCGCAGCTCCCACTCTTCTTTCTCCTTGTGTGCATGAATGAGTGGCTAGGCATGTAGATGAGGCGCTTTGAACACGGTCTGCTTGCTCAAAAGAAAAGGAACTTTATTCAGGACACCACAACTTTACAATCTAGAGCGCCGTCTATATGGAAAAGGGATATCATAACACTAGGGTGGCCAAACTTGCTTAACGTTAATTAGGGGTCATTTTGTAGAAAAAGAGGTGCAGGAACTCATTAGCATAACTCATTTGCATAACTCATTTGCATATGCCACACCCCCTAACATACCGGAAGTGTGTCAGAAGGCAACACCCACCCCTCAGGCTCCACTCGACAGGTTAGTGAAACTGACTTGCTCTTCCTCCATTCCCTTCCCCATCCAATACTTTGTGCAATAAAAATAAGCGTCAAGAACACACCCTCATTCTCTTCCTGCTCCCTTGAAACCACCAGGTTTCAAGTAGACTTGAGATACCCAGGACATGTGCACCACCCATCCCTTCCCCTTCCCCTCCCCTCCCCACAACAAGACACCCTGTGAGGTAGGTGGGGCTGAGAGAGGTCTTTTGAGAACTGCTCATGAGAGAACAGCTCTGAGAGAACTTGTGACTGGCCCAAGGTCACACCAGCAGCTGCATGTGGAGGAGTGGGGAATCAAACCCGGTTCTCCCAGATTAGAGTCCAACTCCTGACCACTACACCAAACTGATGGGGTGGAAGCTGCTGAAGGGTTGGTGAAATTTCTCCAGTACTTATGTGCCATGTGCCCAGATAAAAAATGGTATACTTAGAAAATTTAGATGCCACCTTGAGCAAGTCTCTGGAAAAGCAGCACACAGTCATAAAAGGAACAATGATAAAATTATCAATATTAAAAGAAAACATTAAAAACAATAAAGACCCTAGCAGGGCTTTCCCCGGGGCGCTGCGCCTCTGCACTGCTCGGGGAAGCCGAGGAGGGGGCGGGGCTTGGTCATGTGCCCGCCCCCTGGGCTCCTCCCTCCCAGAGCTGTGCTCCTGTGCGCTCCCGCTCCAACGGATCCCTGACGTTAATAGCCACATAGAATAAATGGCAGATGCTTGACAGCTGCCTATTTAGTGATGAATTTAACACAGTTAACTTGTTTTTCCGTAATAATGATTTAGGTGGATAATGAGATGAAAAGTTTTTGTGATTTGTTTCATAATGACGTTTCATGTTACTGGCTTTGTAATGACTGAGTGACACATTGCAGATAAGACACAAAGGTTTACCTCCTTTACTGGTGAATGCAAAATCTTCCTCACACTCTGGCTTAAAATTTCTGTTTTCATCTTCATACTTTGTGTTTTTTTTTTACAATTTGATGATGCCATCTTCCTTCACAAAATTTTCACAGTTACTTAAAGAGAGGGTCTCTGCACCCTTGCCCTCCTCCTCTCCCTTGGAGCAGTTCTGCCTTCAGCTTTGGCAGTCAGCTCCGTCTCTCCTCCTCGACCTCTGTTCCTCCCCTTCCTGTCTGAGGGAGACAGGGGCCATCCTGCCTGGCTGATTCAGCTGAGGCTCGTTGGGCAGGTGTTCATGCTGTTTCGTGGTCGGCCTCTCTCTAGCCCCCCAGCTTCCAAGGCGCCAACCATGCCCACGTCTGATTCCTAGGGCCTCAGCTTAATTGTAATGCAAAAAGGAGCTCAGCCGATCTATTTCTGTGAGCCGCACAGTATGTGTAAAAGAGCCACGTGCGGCTCGTGAGCCACCCCTGTAACACAAAGGACTGTTGCAGATCTAAGAAAAGAAAGTAAAACCTTAACTAGCCTACCTTTAGAGTTACAGTTGTAAACTCATCATCCTTTCAGTGGGATGGGTGCAAGGTACTGGAACTTAGAGAAAAGAGTCTGACATCCCCTTCACAGGTCCAGGTTGAATGCCTAGCTTGAGCACATGTAACAGAGTCCTCGGAGCGTTCAACCCTTCCTGCCCTAGTTGGATGGAAGTCCTATACCTAATCTTGCATTTGGGAAGTGATTCGCTTGTGGGACCCAGGCACTTTCCCCCACATTCAACATGGAGTGCATGTCCTCTTGCTTTCTTGCCCAGCTCATGTTATTGCAAATAGCCACGCATCTTGCCCCTTCCTGGCAGTTGGGCAAGTGGTTATTTCCTTGCTGGAAGCTCATTTCCTCTCTCCTGGCAGTCTGGGCATTTTATGGCTCTCCTCCCTGGGAAACAGCGTTGTTCCCAGAGCTTTGGAGGGACTACTGGGTGAGCTTCAAAGCATCTTACGTCTCCTGGTCATAACAGCCCTGACCTGAATGGGGCCCTATGTTACAGTTAAAAGGAGTTCTCTAGTGGGAGTTTGCTTCTTGAAAATGGAAGGGCATCTCTAGGTAAGCCCATATCATCTGGTTTGACCCTCTTAGGAGTCACTGTTTAGTGTGTATTGCTATTGCACCTATCTGAGTGCATTTCCTTGAATGCAAGTCACGTTGCATTTAGTGGAACTGAATTCAAAATTTGTTTGCTTGTTTAGGATCACAGCCTCAGGACCGATGTACACATGTTCAGAATGAGCTCATAGGACAATCACAGGAGGGCTATATCATGTGATTGTTAATGTTGGCTCCAACCCTTCCTGTGTTGAGGACAGAAGTATATGGGAAGCGGCAAGAAAAATGGGGTTTTGAAGTAAAGAGTATAAAAGGTCTTATCCAATTTAAAAAGGCAGTTGCGCTGAACTTTAAAACACTTTTTTTTTTGGGGGGGGGGGGGAATAAGATCTACCTGTGCAGTCTTGCTGATATTAAAGCAGGAAGACTTGTAAGTTGTCCAAAGGAGACATTCAAGTGGAGATTCTCCATGACATGAAATTAGGATCACGCTCTTCTGAAGGGTTTTACCCATTAGTTTGCTTCACTGACAACAGGCGAAGTAGATGGCAAGAATGTTTTTAGAGAAAGTAGACTGAAGAGTGATTTAGCTGAGTGGCAGACAGCTATAACCTTGTGCATGACATTGTATTACTCTAACAGTTGCGGAGTGGTGAACATGTCAAAGGTGATAGAATTCATCTTGTCTTGTTTCCACCTTTCCACCGAGACATATCAGTCATATGGTTGCTTGGCAACCACGGGGCTGTAATGCCTATCAATTCAGTGGAAGACAATGCATGTCGTGATGAAGGACTCCTTGACTTTTTACTAGTGTAGTGTGGTAGACTCTCTGACTTTTGTTGGTGTTAGTAGGATATATAAGCTTACTGTATGGATGATGGCGTGATGCAGACTGAAGTGAGTTGCTGCCCTAGTGGGCTCAGGTGGGGTGGGAGGTTGTCGGCTGACCCACAGAAGCTTTACATGACCCACTCTTGTGACCTGCAATTTCATCAAGTGGATAGGCTGTAGGTGTGGCCAAGGGACAAAGGTTAGTCGGGGTGTGAAAAGCCCTCACCTCCTTCCTAGGCAGCTATGTAGTGAGAGGCCGCAGATTGTGAGCCGTGTTATATCACGAGCCGCTTCACCTATATGACTGGAAATTTATATGCCTGTAAGTCAAGGCCGGAACTCCTCTTTGTCTCGAGACACCCCTTCAGACCGGAGTTTTAGCCTTGACGTGTGGCATTTAAATGGTAGCCGCCTGGGACGGAGGTGAGGTTTTCAAACAAGATGATCCCCGGTACAAACGCCACAAAGGAATTAGGTAGAAAGTCATGGTAGGATTTCCCCTCAAATATCTCTTTAATACACAGTAACACCTAAATATCAGCTCTGTCGGTTATGAAACATCATTCATTTTTCTCATTTCCAAAAGTCTCCTGTTCCTTCTCCACCATCCTCCTCCATCAAAGTTTGTCTGAGGAAATGAACTCACGTTGATGCCATTTATTTTCCTCTGGGAAAACAGAATGTGAACTGACTAGTTAGCTATATTTTCGTTGTTTTGTGGGTAGGATTTGTTTTCCACGGCCAATAATAAGCATCTCATTGCTGGCAACATTTGTGGGCAGGAATCAGAAATCGTAATCTTGGCTCAGGCCTCTCGGTTGAGGCTAAGACCCTGAGGCAAGGGGGGTCCAGGTGACATCTGGCTTTCCTTTTTCTGTTCCTTGGTCCAGGCACTCAAGTGATTCAGGGAAATGACTGCTTCCGGTCCTTAAATAGTGCCTCCTGTCCATTCTCTATTCACCACTTCCTGGTCAGCTGTGGCTGACGTATGCCCCTTTCGCATTGTCATCTTAGACTGGCCTGATTCTATGTAAAGAAACATGGGGACAGAGGTTTCAAATGTCACCGTGTCCTTTTAGAAACAGCTTAATCAGCATAGTTTTTAAATTACGGGTGTAAAATAAAATTTCCTGCCTGAAGTTTTCTTTTGTTAAAATTTGGAGGTTCTGTTGGTGTACTTACACCTGTGTAATGAATTTATATGTATTACCGAATAAAATGAAAAAATCTGTTTATAAGCTGTGTCTGAAGGACTCTGCCCATTTCAAACCACTTTTTGCAGAGTATTCTGTTTTGGCTTTTGTGGGGGAAGGAATGGTCTAACTTTTGATCTATAGCACTAGACTAATATAGCAACAAAACACAACCTTTATTGGCATAAAAGCACCAACATCAGGATATAGCATTGAATTGCTGAATTAGTTTAGCACTATAGGACAAAGGTTAACCCCCCCCCCCCCCCGCTGAAATTGAATACTGCAAAAATGGCGGGGAAAAGGCAGCACTTTAAGAAGCGCCGCAGACATTTCAAACATCACACTAGAACAGGGGTGGGCAATTGTTTTGGCTTGGGGGCCACTTTGTGGGAGTGGAGGTTAGTGGAGGGCCGCACCTTTTAAAATGATTGCATTCATTACTTAACTTTGCATTTCAGAAAAGGTATAAATTGTATCATAAAAATCAATAAATATAAATTAAATAAAATAGTGGTAGTTTTATTGAATTTATTTATTGTGCTAATTTCATATCATCTATAGCTGCAAGCACATTTAATTTTAGAATCAGTTTAATGAGAGAAATGTACCCTATCATACTTTTCTACAATTTTTTTGAAATCAGGAGATTGCGTGTTGAGAAACCACGTGGCCGACTGTCTTGGCGGGCCGCAAAAAACTCTGTGGCGGGCCGCATGTGGCCCCCGGGCCGCAATTTGCCCACCCCTGCACTAGAATGATTCAGAAATGCAACGAACACCGGAAAGTGGAAGAAAGGAGTTTTTTTAAAAAAAAAAAAACCCGGTCCAGTGCTGCTTTGCAAACAGGACAAACAGCTTTGTATGAAAAGTTTTTTTTTTAAAAAAAAAGTTGGCTAGCAGCTGGAAGCCAAAACGGTTGTGTCTGAAATGACACACAAAACCCCTGATAGCAACTGGCGGCTAAAAAGTCTTACAAAGGCTGTTTGAAAGGGGCCTTCCTCTTTCCTCTGTGAGTTTCTGATGAGGCTAGGGGATATGTCTCCGGTGCCTAGCAATAGGCTGCAGTTGCACTGACATCGTTCCCTGCGGCGGGCAGGGCAGCCTCTCCACTGCTACAGCAACAGAGTGATCCATTTCTATGGCAGGTTT
Organism: Lepidodactylus listeri; assembly: GCA_029233225.1. Taxonomy (NCBI): domain Eukaryota; kingdom Metazoa; phylum Chordata; class Lepidosauria; order Squamata; family Gekkonidae; genus Lepidodactylus; species Lepidodactylus listeri. The sequence goes on along the minus strand of JARCFY010000009.1, from coordinate 103,921,883 downwards.
CATTCAGCTCCTTGCCCTTTCCCGGCTTTGGCTCCAGGGCCAGCCCTTCATCATCTAGCAGCGCAATTTCAAGAATTCTCCTGGGCAGGGGTCATTTCGCAGGAAAAGAGGTGCAGAAGCTCTTTAGCATAACTTATTAGCATAACTTATTTGCATATGCCACACCCCCTGACATCACCGCTCAGGCTCCACCCCAAAAATCTCCAGGTATTTCCCAACTCAGAGCTGTCGAGCCTCCATGGAGAAAAACTGCTTCAAAAGCACAAAGAAAATAGTCAAGTTCAGGGGGGTGTAGACTGGTCTCCCCTCCTCCATTTGGTCCTCACAATGACCCTTAGAGGTAGACTAGGCTGAGAGAGTGGCTTGCCCACCATCACCTAACAATCTTCATAGCGCAGTCAGGTATTTGAAACTGGCTTTCCCAGATTCTAGCCTAAACATCTGACCACTACACCCACAGGGTCTCCCAAATAACTCCAGGCTCAGTGGTTCAACATAACAGATTGATTTGAGACGAGGGTGCAAGGAAAGTGGAGCGAGGGGCAGTGGCTCAGTGGCAGAGCATCTGCTTGGCATGCAGAAGGTCCCAGGTTCAGTCCCCAGCATCTCCACTTAAAGGATCTAGCAGTAGGTAATGTGAAAGACCTCAGCCTGAGACCCTGGAGAGCTGCTGCCAGTCTGAGTAGTCAACACTGAACTCGACTTTGGGCTCCTGCGGGCTCAGGAGGGCGGGGGAGAGGCAAGGCTGGAAGGGCTGGGATCCGAGAGATCCCAGCTCCTGCTGCCTTACGCTGGGCTCCCAAGGGCTCGGGAGGCTGGGGGGGAGAGGCAAAGCTGGAGGGCCTGGGATCCCGCTGCCCCCACCTTCCTGGGTTTCACCACAAAAGTGGAGAGGCTCAGTGGGAAAAGGGGGCATGTCTGCCCGCCTCCCCTCCCCCTCCTCAGCCAACTGCCACGGCGAGCTGGCTGGAGAAAGGAAAGGAAGGGCGGGCCGGCAGACATGCCTGGGTTCCCTGCCTGATCTGGAGAAGATCGGGCAGGGAACCCAGGCATGTTTAGAATGCCTTTCTTTCTCTTCCTCAGATGGGGAAGGGAAAGGCAGGCATTTAAATCCCCCCCGGGGGGGCGCCCCTGGGCTCCTTACTGCCGGAGTGCTGCTCCGCCACACTCTGGCAGGAAATGACCCCCGCTCCTGGGAGTAAGCCCAAATGAGTAGAGCTGAGCAAGTTTCTTAGTAGACCTGTTTAGGATTGTACTGTGCAAGTAAGGATGGTGGACGTCCCAATCAAACTTGTCTGAGAACTTATCCTTCCAGCACCATCACCACATGGTGATCACAATGGACGCGAGCAAGGGGGGCTGGGGAGCCCACTGTGGACATCACCTGGCTCAAGGCAAATGGTCAGTGGTGGAGGCATGCAGAAGGTCCCAGGTTCAAACGCTGGCATCTCCAGTTAAAAGGATCAGGTAATAGGTAGTGTGAAGGACCTCTGCCTGAAATCCTGCAGAGCCGCTGCCAGTGAGAGTAAACAGTACTGACTTTGATGGACCGATGGTCTGATTCAGAATAAGGCAGCTTCATGTGTTCACAAACTGCCAGAGGCCTCCCCTGATACATTGGAGACCTTCTTTCTTTTGAACAGTAAATCCAATTTGTCGAGAGATTTGAATGCAGAAGTCTGGACCAGATGACTGGTTCTTCCGTCCCCCCCAAAGAGGTGTTCTGAACCAGAAGTAAACTGCAGTGTAGAATCCTGGTTTATGGAACAATGTCTTCCGTTGCCCTCTGTGTGCAAGGAGGCAGGTCCTGTTTATTCGTGGTGTTTGAATGCAGCCAGTGTGCGAAAGGCCTCAAATCACTTTTCTGGCACAGAAGGAAACCGGGAATGAGCAATGTTGGCCTTTCTGATTGCCAGAGAGCATCAAGCCTTTGAATTGTCAGGATCCCCAAAACCCATCTGCCTGTCTTGCCTGGCTGACAGAGCTGGATTTTCACCTCCTGCATTTCAGGTTCTGGCTTTGCCTTAACTGCGGTTCAAGTTGAAAGTCATTTTCAGTTGCCAGCTCTGTTTCCAGCTACTGCTTGCAGGTTGCCTGAGTGGGAAAGCTTCCAACTCTTCTAGTGTCAGGCAGTCACCCTTGATGGGGTTCTGTGATCCAAGTGAACGGCTTAACTGTATGATAATTGCGGTGCGTTTGTTGTTGGGTTTTTTGCTGTGACTAAAGGGAGAAAGCAAAGCAAACAGACCTTGGTGTCAGTCAAGACTATCAACAATAGAGTAGTAACACTGTATATAGACTCCACAAGTAAATCTATAAAGAATGTGTATATTTTATCAAACTGTGTGCAATAAACAACAAAAATTAAAAATCACTTGTCTCATTAATGTCTTGTTCAGTAACTATATGGCTGTGGTCACACACGCTAAATAATCCACTTTCAATCCACTTTCAGTGCACTTTCCAGCTGGATTTTACTGTGTGAACTGGCAAAATTCAGTTGGAAAGTGGATTGAAAGTGGATTATTTAGCGAGTGTGACCGCAGCCTCTATCTATCATTATACATTCATCAACAAGTCATCATGTAAATTTCATGAATTCACAATTGGAAAATCCCAAGGATCATTGGAAAGTCACAAATATCAAAGCAGCCTTGTGTAGGTATCACCCAATACTAAGACATTTAATCTTTCCCACAAGAGGATATAGTACAAGGTATTTAGTAAGTATAAATATCAGATATGGGATGAAGTCCATGGTCCACCAGTAAAGCACCATTTCATAGTCTTTTTCAAGAGTCACCCACTGGGAAAAATGTTCAGAATTACATAGTTTATAACACGGACAAGAAATTTTTAATGGAACACCATCAATGAATCTTACACTTTCCTTGAGTTACCAGTGGAATATAGGCTATAATGAGACATTAATGAGACATTGACGTGTTTGTTATTAATACAGTGTTATTAGTCTAGTACAGGGGTAGCCAAACTGCGGCTCGGGAGCCACATGCGGCTCTTTCACACACATTATGTGGCTCCTGGCAGGGCGGCTGGGGAAGCGAAGGGGAAGCATGCTTTTTCTCCCCCCCATCTATTTGCTTTCTTTGTTTTTCTCTTTCCACCTCTTTCATTCCACCCCTCTCTCTTTCTCTTTCTTAAAAAAATAAATATCATTAGCAAACAAAGATAATTGAACAGATAAATATCATCATCAGTATTTGTTTTTAAGCCTTTTATTTCTGGCAGTCTCATTTAATTTTCATAAAAAGCAAATTTGCATATTTTAAAATAAAAAAAACCCCCATGTAATATTTGTTTATGTCTTGTGGCTCTCAAACATCTGACGTTTTATTCTATGTGGCTCTTAAGTTGAGCAAGTTTGGCCCCCCATGGTCTAGTATAACTAAAGGGGGGACATGGTATTAGGAAGCTGACAAAACTCCAGGCCAGTTTAATAGGCAAGAGAAAGTGACATAGACTGGGATGAATTATGTGTGTGGAAAAGTCAGGGATTAGCAAGAGTCCTAGCTCTTCTGCTCTGTGGATTGCTGATCACTTTGACATTGCCTTGGCTGCTTTGATTTCTTTATTTTATTCAGGAATTCTGCAAAGTAATATCTGGTCAACTAAACTGCTTGCCTTCTTCGGAAGTACTATAAGAGAAAGAAAGCCCATTGAAATAAGTAGGTTTAGACTAGCCTCATTCTGCATAGGGGTTGTGCTGACAATTCCCAAAGTTTGTTCCGTCCAAACCCATGCTCTATGTTAGTCTTCAAAACGGGTAGGAGAAACTGTTGGAAAAGATGAGGCATATAGGATGTGCTGAGAAAAATTTTTCAATTGATGGGTAAGTGATTCAAGCTTCAGTGTGTCACTTTTGATTTGCGATTGCTCTGAGGCTGCTCATGTAGCTTTCATGGAAACCTTTATCCAGGCAGATAAACATTATAGCCAATGAGATCAACTATTGGAAACGAAAGTGAAATGCCTAGGAATAACAATTGATATGATTACAAGTGCAGAAACTAAAGATATTATAAGACAAATAAAAAACTGTCTAAGGAAGTTAGATGTTACAAGTATGTCTATTAGGGTGTGCAGCATATGTCCGACACTCCATTTGGGAATTGTCCTCCCGATGCAACTGCCAAAATATTTTTTTTTATCAATTGTCAGTCCCAAAACTAAGAGGAAGCTTTTACTTTGGCAAGAATGAACGTTCTTCCCTCGGTGGTTTTGGAGGGCAGATATAATAGAGTATCATGCTCTAATAAAACTTGCAGATGCTCATACGATAAAATCAATTTGAAACCATCAAACATATGATTATGGAGTGCCCTATATGCAACGAGTTGAAGGCTAATTTAGTCACCCCTTTACTTAGAAATATGGAATTGCTAAATATGCGAGCCCAGGTGTTATCTGATACAAATGCGCCTGTCACTTTCTCAGTGGCAAAATTCATAGGCGCAGTAATCAAATATAAGAGAAACAGCACTGAGTAAGGTCTTTTAAAATAATTTTTGGTTCTAACTTCTGCTTAAGGTGACAGCTGCACGAGCTGGACGGACGGACAGACAGACAGGCAGTTCTTTATGATTAATATGCAATGTGTGTCTTTCAAAGAGCTAGTATGGTGTCTAGATAGCATTGTTAGTTGGACTGGAGAGATCCCAGTCCCCATTCTGCTGTGAAGTACACGGGAGGAGGCTGTGGCTCAGCGGAAGAGCATCTGCTTTGTACGCAGAAGAGACCAGGTTCAGTTCCTGGCAGGAGCGTCAGGTTTTGAAATCCCGGGGGGGGGGGGCTCATGCACATGCGAAGCGCGTGCGTGCTCTGAAACGATGCTACCTCTGCCTCTCCCCCCCCCCCCCCCCCCCGCCGGCCACTCTTCCCTCCTTCCCTCTCCCTCCCGGGGCTCCGGGCAAATGCCCAACGTCACACGTTGGGCATTTGCCCCGAGCCCCGGGAGGGAGAGGGAAGGAGGGAGGGAGGGAGAAGTAGGTACAGGGGAGCTGGGTGGAGGGGGGGAAGAAAGAGGCTCTGGTGGCAGCGGACAGCAGGCCGGCCAGTGGGCCTAGGAAGGGCCCGGGGAGGCAGGGGGAGAGGTGGCGGCAGGTGCTCTTTTTCGCCGGGGGGGCTCAGTCCCCCCGGGAAATTTTGGGGGTGGTCTGAGCCCTCGAGCCCCCCGTAGTTTACGCCTATGGTTCCTGGCATCAGTTAAAAGGATCATGTGATACGGAACACCATTATAGATATGACTCTGGAATGCAGCTGCCAGTTTGGGCAGATAGCACCACACTTGATAGACTAGTGGTGGGACAGTAAAAGGCAGCCTTGTGTACTCACAGTGGATGGCATCGAGCCAATGATCTTTCATTTAACCTACCACACAGGGTTGTTTATGAAGACAAATGGGAAGGAGACAGCTACGCTTGCTGCAGGGAAGTTGGGATAAAAACATAACAAAATCGTTCATTGTAAGCTACTTACGGTATCCTTTTTCATAGATTGTATTGGTGGAGAAAATGATGCAAGCATGGATAATTTTGATCAGTTTTTATCTTTTTTATTTGGCATTACCGTTTGTGCTCTGTTTTCCCGCACTGTACGTGCCCTCTGTTTCTTTCCTTGGTTAGTGTGAGAAAAAAAAGGCTTTTGGCTTAATAGGGTTTCAAGCTGTTAAGTTACCCACCCACAGGGTTTACTGACACCGCTGGAGTTACAAAACGTACCAAAAGGAACGCAAGTCCCCAGAGCGTTGTGCTACTCAGGGAGAATCAATATGTGAAATGTGCTATGGATTGGCCAGGACAAGAATAGTTTGAAAAATTACTCTTGGGGTGGATAGCCTAATAGCTCCAAAAGACAGGGCTTTTTTTGTAGAAAAAGCCCAGCAGGAACTCATTAGCATAATAGGCCACACCCAACAGCAGAAACTCATTAGCATATTAGGCCACACCCCCATGTTACCAGAAGAGTGGTCATCCAGCTACACCCACCGTTTGCTTCCTATTCTGTTTACCTTGTTTGTTGTCAAAACCCAGGGCTTTTTTTGTAGCAGGAATTAATTTGCATGTTAGGTAGGCCACATAGCCCTAATGTAGCCAATCCTAATGAGTTTCTGCTGTTGGGTGTGGCCTATTATGCTAATGAGTTCCTGCTGGGTGTGGCCAACTCGGGAGCCAGCCGGAACTCCGTTCCTGTGCGTTCCTGCCCCAAAATAGCCCTCCCGAAAGATATGTGCACCTTACCTTTTCCAGCAACAGTGGTTGTGTTTGGCAATTCTCACGTATGTCAGAGATGTGCTTCCGGGTAGAAGTACAGACATTGGATGCCATTGTTTGTTTTTTCACCCTCCTTTCTTGTCTTTGTCTGTAACCTGCTACCAATAGTCCACATTCATGCCCCCCACCGGATACTATTCATTCCCGTGCCATCCTGGGCAAATCCTCGAATGCTGTGGGATAACATGACAAATGTTACAGCTGTCTTGTTCACTTGCACAGAGGGAATGTGTGTGTGTGTGGGGGGGGTCTTCAGCTTCAGGATAAGCCCAGAACTTATACTGATCTTTGCAAGAGACATACAAGCAAATGATGGAGAATGGGGAACCTGTTTTATTTGGTCGAGAATTTACTGTGTTTTTATAAACAGAAAGATGTCTGAAGAGGGGGGGGGCTGGTTTCCTCCGGCATTCCTTCTACGTATCATTGTGACAACTGACAGATTCATTAAACTCCGGCACTTCTATATACCTCATTTGCGCTGTACCTTCAGGCAGCATTATTTCTTCCGGTTGCGTAGACGGGGGTAGAACACAGCCGTATTGTGTGCCATGCTTGATCTCGTCCGTGACGTTATCATTTGGTCCTGCCGGTAACAAGGATAAATTGCAGTTGCCCTTTTTGTTGGTAGTCATATGGATTAGTAATTAGGCTCTCCGGTGCAGATGAGGGCTTGGGGTTCTGTGCGCGGATGGGTGTCTTCCCTTCCCACAGGACCCAGCCATCGCTCTCTCTGACACCAACGATGATTCACTTGCTTAGGCAGGAACTCGGTCACCCCATTATTCATACATCTTTATTTTAAATGTGTTCTCTCCCACCCCAGTGCTAGGCAGGTAATATGAGCTTCAAGGAAGCAGGGATGTATAATCGAAGTGGCATTGTGGCATTGTTGAAACTTAATTTATTGTGGCACAAGCTTTTTGGGGTCAAAGCCCCTTTTGTGAGATGTGTGAATGTTGCCCTCGGTGACCAGGTGCACACTCTCATAAGTCGGTACTAACGGAAGAAGGGTGGAGGGAGAGGGAAATTCTGTGTTACGTCTAGAGATGTGAAAGCCCGGGAAAAAAACGAAAAAGTTTGGGAAACCTGGAAGTTGTGGCGATGTCTGGTGACTGTGTGTGCACCTGGGATCATGCCAACCTCTGGTGACTGACTGTGTGTGCACCTGGAAGTCACGGTGACTTCTGGTGACTGACCCCCTACTGGGGGCCTGGAGAATATTCAGGCCTCTAATTAGGATTGGAAGGCCCTCTGTGACATGGGAGCAGCTAAGCCAATAGTGGTAGCTACAGCTACCAATACTAAGAAATGCCTACAAATATTAACACAGGCCCACTGTGACACTGGACCAGAAAAAGAAGCGGCATGAAGAACTGCAGGTAATGCAGAGAGGCAGAGGCAGAGGAGAAGGAAACAAAGCTGAGGAAGGTGGCCAAGAATGGGAGATCGCCAGGAAAGATGTTTGACTTTTGCTACCCACTGTGCTACGGAATCTTTTGCTAGAACGAAGTTTGATTTCAGCGGCACCTTCGAGGCCAACAAAGCTTAATTCCGGGTATAAGCTTTTGTGTGCATGCACACTTTTGCTAGTTATATTTGAAAATACATGGCAGTTATAGTTTGGTCTTGGCGTTGTGGTTAAATTGCTCTGCCAGATTTTTTTGTATGGGAACAGGAGGAATGTAAACATGTTTCAGAATCTCACAAAGGTCTTCCCATATCATCTCGTTGTATGAGAACATCCATTATATATGTTGTTGTTGGTGGTGTTCAATGCTCCCTCTAAGCTGTAGAGTCTTGTGAGCAAAAGTTCTACTTTGTGAGCTACTGGCATTAAAGTTGTGGGCGAGCCATTTGGCTGCTGCATAAATTAGCTTGCTCTGGAGCCATCCTTCCTGAGCCAAGACAAAATTCTGTGAGCTGGAGGCTAAAGAACTGTGAGCTAGCTCACACTAGCTCAGCTTAGAGGGAACATTGGTGGTGTTCTGAGTCAAATCTGACTCTTCACGACCCCCTGGACCACATCACGCCAGGCCCTCCTGTCTTCCGCCGTCCTCCAGAGTTTGCTCAATTTCATGTTTGTTGCATCGAATGTGTGTGTGTGTTGTGTGTATTTGTAGAGGATAGATGTGGAGGGTTCTTGGCGCCTGTAGTCTTTGTAAACTGTCCTCTGAGAATAAACTTGGATGCCTTAATCTAGGGCATATTGATTTGTGTAAATGGTTGGCCAAGTAGTTAAGACTATTGAATAATAAATCTCCATCTGTAATTACAATATGTCTGCTTGTGCTGTGTTGAGGCAGTCTCTTCCAGGGCAAGAGAACGGACCAAAAAAAAAAAAAAAGCTTGAGGAACTTTCATTATGTTCTGGAGCCAAGTCTTCCATTCTCAAAAATGACCCCAGATCTGTAGACTCCCGCTGAAAATAGGGCACCATGAATGGTTCTTGCTGAATCTATTTCCCCTGCAGTGTAAATGTCTGGCCCGCTCTTACAGGGTCTGAGATCTGCAAATTGGACATGAATTTATCTATCTAGCACAGGATATTTTCTGTAACCCAGTAATGTGTTTATGGCTTTTGGTCAGACAATCTGTCAACAATGTTGTAGTTCACATTTTACAAAGCAAACTTCTGGTATAGGAATATATACCAGTATAGGAATAGGTAAGTAAAATTGTATTAACAAAACATTTACTTGCCACTGTATGCTTTTAATTATACGATGTCTGAGAACCCTTTGGCAGAAAAAAGCAACTGTCAGTAAAGAAAGTAACCATTAAATGTTTTTAGTCTGTGGGCTGGATGCAGCAAGCTTTCCCACTGCTGGCAGAGGGAGGGTGGGGTGGGGTTGACTACCAAAAGGCTGTGATTTGACTACCATTTGACTACCAAAAGGCTGTGATGGAGACCATGGGACCTGCATGAGTGTGAGATGGAGGCAGTAGCAGGGGCGTAACTTTTGGAAATCCCCCTGGGGGGGGGGCTCCTTAGCGCGCGCACTTTGTGCGATCGCTGGAGCGATGTTCTCCCCCCCCGGGAAACCGCCCCACCTCCCCGGGCCCTTCTGAGGCCTGCCAGCCACTGCTGCCAGTGCCTCTCTCTCCCCCCCCTTCCCTCTCCCTCTCCAGCAGCGGTGGCCGGGCCTCGGAAGGACCCGGGGAGGCGCGGCGGCAGGCGCTCCGTTTTCCCGGGGGTGGCTCAAGCCCTCGAGCCCCCCCATACTCGACGCCTATGGGCAGTAGTAAGGAGGAGATTTGGGTCAAATGGAATGAAAAAGCTGCCTGTATCCAACTCCTTGCATTGTTACCACTGGAATTTTCATTTTTGGTATCCTTTAGCACAAGCTACCAAGCTTTGTCTGTCTTTCTTTCTCCGAACATCTGGTGCATCTCTAATACCATCCTTCCTCCAAAGAGCCCAGGGTGCCATATATCATTCTCCTGCCCCAGTTTTGTCTGCACAACAACCCTGCATGGTATGTTTAGCTGAGAGGGGATACATGAACAAGGTCACCCAGCAGACGTCATGACAAAGTGGCTAAACCCACACCTCAAAGGCCTGTAACTGGCTAACAATGCAATCCTAAACAGACTTACACCCTTCTAAGCAGAGTGCTTAGGATCATGCTCTAAGACAGGGGTGGGCAATTGTTTTGGCTCTGGGGCCACTTTGTGGGAGTGGAGGTTAGCGGAGGGCCGCATCTTTTAAAATGATTGCATTCATTAGTTAACAAACAGAGACAGACTCAGAGGGACAGAGAGAGGCACACAGGGGAACATAGGGACAGAGAAAGAGAGCGAGAGAGCGAGAGAGAGGGACACAGAGACACACACACATGCAGAGGGACACAGAAAGAGTCAGAGAGAGAGAGACAGAGAGACAGAGAAAGAGATCGCCAAAAGCAGCTGCCTGCCTGCTGCGCCTCCGTGCAACCCGGGGAAGGCGAGGGTGGGAGTGTGCAGGGCTTCCCCAAAGCGCTGCACTTTGGTGTGGCCTGGGGAAGGCGAGGGTGGGGGCGGGCAGGGCTTCCCCAGAGTGCTGCGCTTTGGCATGGCCTGGGGAAGTTGAGGGTGGGGGCGGGCAGGGCTTCCCCGGAGCGTTGCGGCCCCGGGAAGAGGAGGATGGGGGAGGGAAGATAACTTACCTTCCTTCTTCTGCCTCCTCATCACCCAACAGGGCTGCTGGGAGCAGGGGGTGGGGCTTGGTAATGTGCCCACCCCCTGGACACTTCACTCCCAGAGTGCTGCTTCTCTGTGCTCTGAGCCCAACGGAGGCACTGACTGAAACCACGTGGCCAACTGTTTTGGCGGGCCTCAAAAAACTCTGTGGCGGGCTGCATGTGGCCCCCGGGCCGCAATTTGCCCACCCCTGCTCTAAGAGACTAAGGAGTGAACAGCAGGAAATTCCCAGTTCTAATCTTATCTAGGCCCTGAATGCAGTATGTGAGCCTGTATCTCCATCCCTGCATGAACCCGTGAAGGTTCCTGAAGCGGACTCAGGCCCTTGAATCTGTCAAGATCATAGTGCCTGCTCTAACTGGCAGACAGCAGCTCTCCAGGGCCTCAGGGACTTTCACATCCCCTACTACTGGAGCCTTTTTCTGACAGATGCCTGGGACTGCACCTGAGACCTTCTACGTACAAAGCAAGGGTTCTACCACTGAGCCATAAGCAATGCGCAGTGAATAATGCTGATGTCTTACAGAGTGGTCGTAAGGAGAGAAAATGCGTGAAGTGCTTTGAACGTGACAACAAGCTACAGAAAAGCCACTTGCTGTGCTATTGTTTATGATACAACATCGCAGAAAAAGATCTTGACAGAGGTGTGTTCTGATTTTGTTAAAATAACGAAATTGAGCTGAGTATTTATTTTTTTTAACAGTAGTATTCTTGTGAAAACTCCTTCCCCAGTCAGGGAGAACCCAGTATGTTGGTACAGCTGTAAAAAGTTGTAGCACAATTTGGCTACATGTTTTGAGGTGGAACTGTGGACATAGTGTATCTAGATCTCAGTAAAGCATTTGACAAAGTTCCTCATGGTATCCTTGAGGATGAGCTGGTTAAATGTGGACTGGATAGTGCAACTGTTGGATGGATTCATGGTTGGTTGAAAAATCGTACCCAACGAGTGCTTGTAAATGGCTCTGCATCTACGTGGAGTGAGGTCTCAAGTGCCACAGGGGTCAGTCCTGGGCCTGGTGTCGTTCAGTGTTTTTATGAATGTCCTGGAGGAAGACATAGAGGGGATGCTAATCAAATTTGCAGATGACACGAAGCTGGGTGGGATTGCTAATTCTGAAGAAGACAGAGGCAGGATTCAAAATGATCTAGACAGGCTGGAACAGTGAGCTGAGACAAATAAAATGAATTTCAATAGAGATAAGTGCAGGGCTATTTTTGGGCAGGAACGCACAGGAATGGAGTTCCGGCAGGCTTCCGAGTTGGCCACACCTACAGCCTCCCCCCCTTGGGTTCCCCAGGTGCCTCGCAAGCTGTGGGGCACCTGGGGAAGCCAAGCCAATCCAGGGAGGGAAGGCAGTTTAAACTGCCTCCCCTCCTTGGGTTCTAGGGTTGCCAAGTCTTAGGGACTCACCGGTGGGGGGGAGTCCTCCTCTGGCCTGGAGTATCGCCTGGTATCATAGAGTTTGGGGGCGATTGCCAGAGTGTCACCCTGGCAACACCCCCAACGTGCTGACGTCACTTCCGGTGATGTCATTACGTTGTTCTTGCTGGACGACTTCGGGGGTGGGTTTTCCCCTGCCGGCCGAATGCTGATCGGCGGATCGGGAACCCCTTTAGCGGGGGATCCCCTGCCCCCCGGGCTGACTTGGCAACCCTATTGAGTTCCCCAACCGATCCAGAAACTGCCTTCCTTCTCTCGGGTTCCCCATGCACCACAGGGCACCTGGGGAAGCCAATCCTGGGAGGGCGCTGTGCGGTCAGGGGTGTGGCCTAATATGCTAATGAGTTTCTACGGTTGGGTGTGTCCTATTATGCTAATGAGTTCCTGCTGGGCTTTTTCTACAAAAAAAACCCCTGGATAAGTGTAAAGTCCTACACTTAGGTACAAAAAATTGAAGGCACAGATATAGAATGGGAGGGACTTGGCTTGGCAGCAGCATATGTGAAAGGGATTTTAGGTGTTCTGGTTGATCACAAGCTAAACATGAGCCTGCAGCGCAATGTGACTGCGAAGAAAGCTAATGCAATCTTAGGATGCATTAAGAGAAGCATTGTGTCCAGATCATGGGATGTGGTAGTTCCACTCTATTCTGCTATGGTTAGGAGTACTGTCTCCAGTTTTGGGCACCACATTTTAGGAAGGATGTTGACAAGCTCGAGCGTGTCCAGAAGAGGGCAACCAGGATGATGGGAGGGTTGGAATCCAAGTCTTATGAGGAAAGGCTGAAAGAGTTGGGTATGTTTAGCCTGGGAAAGAGAAGGCTTAGAGGGGACACGATCACAGTCTTCAAATATTTGAAGGGCTGTCATGTAGAAGATGGAGCAGATCTATTCTCTCTTGCTCTGGACTGCAAATCTAGATCTAATGGGTGGAAATTACAAGGGAGTCGATGCCGGCTAAATATCAGGAAAAACTTCCTAACTGTAAGAGTGGCTGAGCAGTGGAACAGACTGCCTTCGGAGGTGGTGGATGCTCCTTTGCTGGACGTTTTCAAGCAGAGGCTGGACGACCATCTTTCGGGTATGTTGCAGGGCTGTCTTTCGGCTCTGCTCCTGCAGAGTGCAGGGGGTTGGACTAGATGACCTGCAAGGTCCTTTCCAACTCTAACATTCTATGATTCTATATATTTTAAAGGCTTGTTCCTAATTCCTGTACTGAAGAAAGCACCAATATCTATCATGGGATTTTTGGCACATGGTATGCTACAGCAAGATGCTGGGAGTACAGGGTTGGTGTTTTTTGTTGTGTTGCTTTTGTAGAGCATTCACTGTAAGCACCATCTTACCAACACAGTTTTCGAATCACCTAGAAGATGTGTGTGGAGCCCTAGTCACGAGAGCAGGCTCAGGTTGTCCTAGGTGCCTTCTAAGTCAAGTGTGAAAATGAGGCCCTGCTATTGCCTCAGTAGGCAAATACTGGACCCAGTAAGAAAGACAGACAAGTAAATAAAGTGGTTTATTTGCAAGACAGTGTGATGTTGTTAGAGTGTTGGACTAGGTCAGAGATGGGCAAACTGTGGCTCGGGAGCCGCATGCGGCTGTTTCACATATATTATGTGGCTCCTGGCAGGGCAGCTGGGGAAGCTAAATTTTATTTATTTATTTATTTATTTATTTTGGGATTTATATCCCGCCCTCCCCGCAAGCGGGCTCAGGGCGGCTCACATGGGCCCACGGCCAATCAAAACATTAAAACCTATAAAATCAATAAAACATTCACATAAATACAGTTAAAACATATAAAAGCTTCCATGGTATCATTTCTGATGGCAACTTGATGGCAGGCATAGCCTCCCCCCCCACCGTGCAGGACCGTGCAGGACCAGGGTCATCATAGATGTTAAAGTGATGGATGGTATCATCAGTGGCAGCTCCTATTCGAAAGCCTGGAGGAAGAGCTCTGTCTTACAGGCCCTGCGGAACTGCATCAGATCTCGCAGGGCCCTGATCTTCTCCGGGAGCTCGTTCCACCAGATAGGAGCCGCCACCGAAAACGCCCTGGTCCTTTTTCTGGCAAGCTTGGCGTCCCTGGGGCCAGGGACACATAGTCGATGTTCAGACCCCGACTGTAGTGCTCTCTGGGGTATGTACGGAGAGAGGCGGTCCCTAAGGTATGTTGGACCCTGGCCATATAGGGCTTTATAGGTAAGAACCAGCACTTTGAAGCGAACTCGGTATGCTATAGGCAGCCAGTGCAGTGCCGCCAGCACAGGCCCGATGTGGTCATGCCTCGCAAGACCCATCAGCAGCCTGGCCGCGGCATTCTGCACCAGCTGCAGCTTCCGCATTTGCGCCAAAGGCAGCCCCATGTAGAGAGCGTTACAGTAGTCTAGCCTCGAGGTGACCGTCGCATGGATCACCGTGGCTAGGTCATCACGGTCGAGGTAGGGAACCAACTGCCTCGCCAGCCTCAGATGATAAAAGGCTGACTTAGCAGTGGCTGCTACCTGGGCCTCCATTGTTAAGGAGGGCTCCAGGAGCACTCCCAGACTCCTAACCCTCGGCGCAGGCACCAACGGCGCCCCGTCGAAGCTCGGGAGCGGGACCCCCCACCCCAGGCCGCAGCGCCCCAGGCACAAGACCTCTGTCTTCGCCGGGTTCAATTTCAACCTGCTTGATCTGAGCCAATCAGCCACGGCGTGCAATGCCCAGTCTAGATCGTCTGGGGCGGAGTCCGACCGGCCGCCCAACATCAGATAGAGCTGGGTGTCATCCGCATACTGGTGACATCCCAGCCCAAACCTCTGGACAATCTGGGCAAGGGGGCGCATATAGATGTTGAACAGCATCGGGGAGAGCACTGCCCCTTGCGGCACACCACAATCAAGTGGGTGCCTCGAGGACTGCTGCTCCCCTAGCACCACCCTTTGTCCCCGACCTTGGAGGAATGAGACGAGCCATTGCAAGGCCCGCCCCCTTATCCCCTCGTTGGCAAGGCGGCAGGACAGCAGCTGATGGTCTACCGTGTCAAACGCGGCCGACAGGTCAAGCAACAGCAACACCGCCCCACCGCCCTGATCCAGAGGTCGTCAGTTAGAGCGACCAGAACAGTCTCCGTCCCGTGACCCGGGCGGAAGCCAGACTGAAAGGGGTCAAGGACCGAAGCATCATCCAGGTACCTCTGTAACTGTAACGCCACCGCCCTCTCGATTAATTTGCCCAAATAGGGCAAATATCATGAGCAAACAAATATAATTGGACAAATTAATATCATTATCAATATCTGCTTTTACCCCTTTTGTTATTATTTTTGGCAGTCTCATTTAATGTTAATAAAAAGCAAATTTGCTCATTTTCCAATGAAAGCAGGCAATATTTGTTCATGTCTTGTGGCTTTCAAACATCTGATGTTTATTCTATGCGGCTCTTACATTAAGCAAATTTGGTCACCCCTGTTCTAAGTGGCCCTTATGCTCAGCAAGTTTGGCCACCCCTGGACTAGGATCTGGGAGACCCAGGTTTGAACACCCACTCTGCCATGGAAGGTTCCTGGGTGACCTTGAGCCAGCTACACCCCCCTCAGCCCAACCTACCTCACAGGGTTGTTGTGAGGAAAAAAATAGAGGAGACGAGAATAAGCTGCTTTTGGTCCCCATCAGGGAGAATGATAGGGTATAAATGAAGTAAGTAAATAAACCAATAAATAAATTGGACATAATGATAACAGAAAGGGTAAAGACCTAAAATTAAAAATTAAGAGGCATAGTGGAGAGGTGAAGGAATGAATGAAAGTAATGCAGACAGAGTAACTGAAATGCTGGGAGAATAGGGTTGCCAAGTCTTTATTACTTACTGGCGGGGGGGGAGTCCTCCGTCCGCCAGGAGCTTCCCTGGCGCACGCCCGGTGACGTCACTGGAAGTGATGTTAGCACCTTGGGGGCGTCGCCCTGGCAACGCCCCCAACGTGCTGACGTCACTTCCAGGTGACGTCATCACGTTGGAGAAGGTCGTCCTGGCTGGACGACTTCGGGGGTGGTGTTCCCCCCACCGGCCGAATGCTGGCCGGCGGATCGGGAACCCCTGTAGCGGGGGATCCCCTGCCCCCCGGGCTGACTTGGCAGCCCTGTGGGAGAAAAGGAATGAAAAGTACATGGTTATAGGGAAATTGAATTGGATCTGTATTTTTGGTTTCCCTAACCTGGTAGTTCCAGATCACATCTGATCCTGAACACTTACCATGTTGTCAGGGCAATGCCACATATGTTCCATGCTGTTCTCCTGAGAAGGGCGTGCCGCTGTAGTTTCCCCATCCAGCTCTCCTGACACACAACTGAAGTGCAATCTGAGCCTTAGTCCAGGTGTGTTTCTCACAATTTAGGGTACATCAGTCTCCAGTTCTGACATATTTATTACCTGTGTTGTCTCCCCCCCAGTTGAACCCAAACAGTTGATAACCAGAAACCAAGCTCGTCATTGTTTTTATCTGTTAACTTTGTTCTGTTGCTTCACTCCAACACGGCTGCCCATCTTGCTGTTTCATCCTCTTGTATAGCCATCTCCCGGCAGATAAATAACTGTTCAAGGGGTTTGTGTCAGGGTAAAAGGTCACCTCGGTAAGCCTAGCCATTCTGGAGTCTCCACAGTACTGATTCAGTTTACTTGGTTTGTGAACAGAAAGCTTAGCTGCCCAGTGCTCCTGTCTGTTTGTCCTTGTCTTTGTTTCTTGGCTTCCAAAGACACAAATCTGTTTGCCTCTGGCTCTCTGTGGCATGATTCTTTCCATTAGCTGTTGCTGGAACAACAACAGCACTGCCTTGTACAAAGGGAAGGTTATTGAATCAACAATGTGCCCCCATTGATGTCGGTGAGCCTCTTCAAACATGGTCTGTGTTGCTCAGAATTAGAAGGGCACAGAACTTGACCATCCACCGGCTTCTTTACTCCAGAAATTTACAGAAGTGTCGGCCAAAATGCTGTGTACTTCAGGGTCACCGAAGTCTTATTTTTACTGTACTTCGCAATCAAACTAGGGCTTGTTATAAAGTCCAGGGCTCTTTTTGTAGAAAAAGCCCAGCAGGAACTCATTAGCATAATATGCCACAACTAACAGCAGAAACTCAGTAGCATATTAGGCCACACACCTGACAGGACATCTAATTAACATATTAAGCCACCCCCCCCCCATGTTACCATCCAGCTGCGCACGCCAATTTTCAAACATAAATGCATTTTTAAGAAGAATGGAAAACACAAAATTTGAAATTGCTAATTTCAAAAAGCAGCACAGCACAGAAGTTAGGGCCGACCAACTGAGCACAGGGAATTACTTTTATCAAGATGTTAGGCCGAAGACAGACTGGAGCTCCGCTGCGCCACGGAAGCGGAGGCAGAGCAAGCCGGGGGCGAAGCGCCCCGGAGCTTGCTGTTCACAACGGCTGCAGCGCAGCGTGTGCATTCTGGGTAGGAGGCGGCCCGCAGCGTGCACACTGTGGGCGGCTCCTGGTGGCGGCGCGGCATGCGGCTGTGCGCTTCTGGGTGCATTCACACCACCCAGAAGTGGGAGGAATGCACGCCCAGACGGCTGGGCACCAGTTCCTCCTGGTGTACGGCTGCCGCGGGAGGAACGCACCGTGGGACGGGGTGAGTACGGCACGCCTCCGCCAGGCAGCTTTGACTGTGAGAACGAACCCGCCTCATCCGCTTGCACAGCGGACCTGAAGCAGGCCCAAAGTCCAGTCTGTCTTCAGCCTTAGTTTGTCTCAACAGAAGAAAAGAGCAAGAGTCCAGTAGCATCTTAAAGACTAACAAAATTTGTGGCAGGGAAGGAGCTTTCCCCAGTCGCTGCTCACAGCAAGCGGTGACTCAGGAAAGTTCCTACCCGGCCTGCCACAGATTTTGCTGCCACTGTGGCTGTTAGGTTTTTATCTTTTAAATGCATTTTAAAGTAGGCTGAAAATTGCAGTCATGGAGAGAGATTCAGAACATAAATACAAACAATGGTATCGCGTGATTTATCCAGGTACTGCTATATAACTTGAGTTTTTGCAGTCTCCTGTACTTTTTGTCATCCACTATTATAGGCCAAAAAGTTGTAGTTTTAATAAAGAATTATTTAATAAAGAATCCTGACTCACAGTGCAGTCCTGAACAGGACCTTCTAAACCTGTACTCCAATCTGTGGATTTACAAAAGCATAAGTCCAAAAAGGATTTCACTGCAAGTCCTGGATCCCATTTCCAAAGGCTATGAGGGGAGGGGTAAGATGATAAAGACATCAAACTGACTTCTACCGAGTCAGAACACCCGTCCATCAGGGTCCGGATTGTCTACTGAGACTGGCTGCAGCTCTCCAGGGTCTCAGGCAGAGGTCTTCCACATCACCTACTACCTGATCATTTGTTGTGGTTTTTAACTGGAGATCCCAAGGATTGAACCTGGACCTTCTGCACACCAAGCAGATGCTCTGCCACTGAGCCACTCAGGACAAGCCCAAATATTTTGCTCGTGAGAACATTCATGGATAGGATTGCCAGCCTCCCGGTAGTGGCTGGAGATCTCCTTCTATTACAGCTGATCTCCACGTGACCGAAATAAGTTCCCCTGGAGAAAATGGCTGCTTTGGGAGGTGGGTCTATGGCATTATTTATTTATTTATTTCATTAGATTTGCTAGGCCGCCTTTCCCTGCAGGCAAGGCTCAGGGCCCACTGAAGTCCTTCCCCTCCCCAAACACTGCTCTCTTCAAGCTCCACCTCCAAAATCTCCAGGACTTTCCCAACATGGAGCTGGCAACCCCATTCAAGGTATGTATGCCAAAGGAACATTAACCCAGAGCCCAGTTTTCTGTTTACAGAGGCAGAACTTTCCTAGGCATAAATTCCATGCTTATCCCTTTTGCACACAAAAATACAAGGGATCTTGTGGCACTTTAAAAATTAAAAAGATTTAGGCTGAGGACAGACTGGCAATGTAAAGCGGGACAGCCCCGCATTGGAAGTGGAAGAAGGGAGCGTGTTCAGACATGCGCATCTGTCCGTCGGCTCCGTTTCACACTTACCCGTCTCCCACTCGCTTTCCATCCGCTTTAACAGGACACCGGGAGAAACCGGTGTCCAGGGGCCGTCTTGCGCTTGCCTCCCGCTTCCAGGCAGTGTGAACCGGAAGAAGGCGGGAGGCAAGCGGAGGCGGCAGTGTGAACGCGGCGTTTTGCCAGTTTGCGCATGTGCGCACATGCACAAATTGCCGAAACAGCCCTATCATGAGCTGCGGAGGCCGGCCCACGTGGGGCCACTCCGCAGCAGTCTGAACGCTCCGTATCGGCACCATTGCGCAATACACCGGCCGGTGTGAATGGCCAGCCCCGGGGAGTTTTCCCCCTGCAGCAGTTTCCTCCGCATTCATCTCGCTCCAGATTGCCAGTCTGTCCTCAGACTTAGAGCAGCACTCACTTCCATGGGAAAGATTGCTCTTCATGAGATTTATGCATTTATTTAAAATATTTATTAGCCACCTTTCTACCCTGCAGGAACTCAAGGCGGCTTACAATGAAAGACACAATAAAATACATCAACACCATAAGTTAAAATCACAGTTTAAAACTGCCAATAGGCAGAACTAAAACTAACTGAATGCCATCCTGAATAAAACTGATGCATAAAAGGAAACAAATAGTGAGGCCAGAAAGTCATGAAATGTGAGGTGGAAGGTCCGTGAAATGTTTATGCAAAGCGCAAACATGCCCAAGTTAAGTACAGTGGCAATTCACATCTCATGAATGAGAGCCAGTTTGGTGTAGTGGTTAAGTGCACGGTCTCTAATCTGGGAGAACCGGGTTTGATTCCCCACTCCTCCACTTGCACCTGGCTGGATGACCTTGGGCAAGCCATAGGTCTGTACCAGCTGTTCCCTCAAGGACAGCTTGGGAAAGAGCTCTCTCAGCCCCACCTACCTCACAGGGTGTCTGTTGTGGGGAGGGGAAGGGAAAAGGAGTCTGTAAACCGCTCTGAGACTCCCTTGGGGAGTGGAGGGCGGGGTATAAATCCAATCTCTTCTTCTTCTTCTTCTTCATGGGCAGTATTACTTCCCTCCTTTGTAAATTTCTCTTTTAACAAAAGTATCCAATGGGCAGTGAACAGAGCATTCAACAACCTTCTGAGCCAGGATTCAACCCACCCACCCCATTTTGTGCTCTGCAGCTCAGACCCTGGGATGAGACAGAGGTGCTTCAGCTGGGCTTTTTCTACAAAAAAAGCCCTGGCATAAATTATGTTTCAAACTAAATGTTGTATAATATTTACTTCACCTGTAACTGGAGTTGGTTCCATTATGTCATAATTACGTGTTGAAATTCAGTGTGATCTTATACTGTTATGTACCATTTCCTCCTTTTTGTGGGTGAGAAAACTTGAAACAAAATAATACCTTTGTCTTGAATACCTTGCCTTTTATTTTTAAAAAGTTAAAAAGCATCAGACCCAGTACTGAGCCCTGTGGTATCCCACTGCTTACCATAAGTATATAACTACTGCCTGCTGGATTGGACCAGTGGTCCAGCATCCTATTCCACACAGCAGCCAACCAGTTACCCCACAAAGCTGCCTCCTGGCACTGGTATTCAGAGTTTTGCTGCTTCTGTACATGAAGGTTCTCTTTAGTCACCGTGGCTAGTGGCCATTGATGGACCTCTACTCCATGAATCTACATACCGTATTTTTCGCTCCATTAGATGCACCTGATCATAAGACACACCTTGTTTTTAGAGGAGGAAAACAGGAAAAAATGAAACAGAAAGAGAGAGAGAGAGAGATAAAGGAAGGAAGGAGGAGGAGAGAGAAAGAGAAAGAGAAAGGAAGAAAGAAAGGTGGGGACAGAGAGAGAGACAGACAGACAGACAGAAAAAAGGGAAGGAAGGAAGGAAGGAAGACCGATAGAGAAAGGAAAGAAGAGAGACGTGGGCATGCCATGCAAAGCCAGGCCTTTCTGTGCAAAGTAGCCAGGGAGCTTAATCTGTGGGCGGGGCTTTCCGCTGCTGGCTGTCTTAAAGGGGAAAAGCACTTAAAGGGAAAGAGTACTCAGCCTGGTGGGGTTTTTCCTGCTGTTTCCCTTTTAAGTCTTAACAGCTCAGGCCCAGCAGGGAGGGGCGGGGAAGGCTGGGATGCCAGCCTGAATGGCGTTCCCCTGCGTTCCTGCTGAAGAAAGAGCCCTGTTACAGGTAAGAAAAGCTCCATATTCGCTCCATAAGACGCACACACTTCCCCCCCCCCACTTTTTTGGGGAGGAAAAGTGCGTCTTATGGAGCGAAAAATACGGTAATCCTCTTTTAATGTTTGTGGCCATACTACTTTCCACTGGTAGTGAATTCCACATTTTATTACTAACTGAGTAAAGAAGTACCGTATTTTTTGCTCCATAAGACTCACTTTTCCTCCCCAAAAAAGACTCACTTTTTCTCCCAGAAAAAGTGGGGGGGAAAGTGTGTGCGTCTTAAACCCCCCTCACCTTTCCCAAGCCACGGCACTGAGCAGAGCTAGGTGCGTCTTATGGTCAGGTGCGTCTTATGGAGCGAAAAATACGGTATATCCTTTTGGCTATCCTGAATCAATTTCTCCACAGTTTCATTCAGTGTCGCTGAGTTCTTGAATTACAGCAGGGGGGGGGGACTCCATCTACTGTCTCCATCCTATGCCTAATTTTATAAACCTCAATCATGCCCCCTTTAACCAACTTTTTTTTTATCAGGAAGATCCCAGATTCTCTGGCCTTTCCTTGTACATAAGGGTGTCACTGTATTTCCAAACCAGGCTGGAGAAGGACTTTGGTGACTCCTTGCCGCACAACAACCACTGTTCCCTCTCAGCTGAGTTAGTGTGAGCTAGATCACAGTTTTTTAGCCTCCAGCTCACAGATTTTTGTCTCAGCTGGGGAAGGATGACTCCAGAGCAAACTAATTCATGCAGTGGCCAAATCGCTCGCTCACAACTTTAATGCTAGTAGCTCACCAAATAGGATTTTTGCTCGCAAGACTCCAGAGCTTTGAGGGAGCATTGATGACAATGCCCCAGCTCCTTCCCCACTGCAGGGAGAAAACGAAGCCGACGCTGAGGAGGAGGAGAAGTGCCACTGCCGCTCGATCCTGAGGGGACGCCTGCCTCGCCGCAACTGCCTCCTGCTGCCTGAGGGGAGCCGCGCCCGGCCTGCTCCGGCCCCTCCGGAGGACCAAGGCTCTGGCTCCTGGCCTGCCCTGCAGTCGCTCCTTTGCAGGGGGGGGGAGCGAAACGGAGAGCGCGCCTGGCGCAGTGGAGACAGACTGTTTTCACAGGGCAATCGGGGGTGATTGGTGTTGTTGTTGCAAATAATCTGATCTTCTGGCTTGGGCACTTGTTTTCTCCCCCACCCAAGACTCAACTTTTGCCTAGCCTCTCCCCCCACCGCCCGCACGCTCTACTCCACGCCGTTCCGAGGCTGCAGTGGAGTCTAGTGGGATTCCACCCGACCTTCAGGGAGACTACTCTAGAGTAAGTGCTGGGGGGGAATCGCTTTGCAGATCTGTTCTCCTGCCTCCTGTGCAAAAGAATGCAAGCACGCTTCCTGACCCTCCCAAAGGGGAGATAATTTAATTCTTATAAAGCAAGAGGAAGTGTTCCCCAAAGTAAAAGTGTGTCTCTATTAGGGACACTCTGGGAATGCCAGGAAGTTGGGATTGTCTTCAGATGAAGCTTTCTGTCAACTCCCTGCCAAATTAGATCAAAGTATTTAGTATTTCACACACCTCCCTTGGGCTAAAGCCAACTAATTTGGTTCAGGGCTAGAGAAAAATACCTCGCCTCGCTTTTAGGGAGGTCCGGGGGGGAGGGGGAGAAGAAGGGACTGCTGGCAACTCTGTGAATTAGTGACATTGCAGAGAGGCGTTCGTGGTCCTTTCAGCAAATGCCTCTCTTTCATTGCCTGGTAGAACTAATAGGGATTGAAGAGTGCAGCTTTCTTTTTCCAAGCAGAACCCCACGTCTCTTCCATTTCCAAGCAGAGCCCCGCCGCGCCAGGCGTGCTCTCCGCTTTGCTCCCCCCCTGCAAAGGAGTGACTGCAGGGCAGGCCTTGGTCCAAGCCAGAGCCTTGGTCCTCCAGAGGGGCTGGAGCAGGCCGGGCGCAGCTACCCTCAGGCAGCGGGAGGCAGTTGCAGCGAGGCAAGCGTCCCCTCAGGATTGGGCGGGTGGCGGCAGCAGCGGCGGCGGCGCTTCTCCTCCACATTGGCTCTGTCTTTTGCACAGGTGCCAAAGAGCCCAAGCCCCACCCAACAGCCCAAGCGTCGCTCCCCGAGGCCCTGCCCGCAGAGGAGAAGTTTTGAAGCAGGGCGGCTCCAGAAGCCCTGGGAAAGGTCTCGGGGCGAGTTGTGGAAGTGCTCCGCCACGGCAAAGGTTTTTTGGCAAGGGAGGGGGCTGGAGCGGAGGCGGACGGGGTGGGCTAGGAAGGCAGCCGGAATGGCGTTCCGATGCATTCCGCCCCCAAAATAGCCCTGATAAAGTCTCTGTGAAACTACTGGCTGGAGGATTAAGTGGTGTAGCAGTGTGATGCAGTGTGATGCAGAGCCAGTTTAGTGTAGTGGTTAGAGGGATCAAAATAGGATCTGGAAGACCTGAGTTCAAATTAGGGATGCCAGGCTCCATGTGGGACCTGGGGGTCCTCTGGAATTACTGCTGATCTCCAGGCTACAGAGATCAGGTCCCCTGAAGATGCTTTGGAGGGTGGACTCTGTGGCGTTGTGCCCCCCTGAGGTCCGTTTTTCCCAGGCTCCACCTCCAAATCTCCAGGAGTTTCCCAACCTGGTCCTGGCAAACCACCCCCCTCTTCCGCTGGGCAGCTCTAGAACCCCTGCGAGTCAATGCTCCCTCTAAGCTGTGGAGTCTTGTGAGCAAAATTTCTATTTTGTGACCTACTGGCATTAAAGTTGTGAGTGAGAGATTTGGCTACTACATATATTAGTTTGCTCTGGAGCCATCCTTCCTGAGCTAAGACAAAAATGTGTGAGCCAGAGGCTAAAAATCTGTGAGCTAGCTCACACTCACTCAGCTTAGAGGGAACAATGCCCGTGACCAAAAGTTTGAATTCTGACTCAGCCTAACTTCTTCACAGGCTTATTAGGAGAATAAAATGGAAGAGAGGAGAAAGAATGTAGGGTGCTTTGGGTTTCCATTGGTGAGAGAAGTTTCAGACTTTGAGCACAAGAGTGGTAGAATACACAGGCATTATGCTTTCTTCTGCGTGATTTTTTTAAAAAAAGACTTTTATTTATTTTCCCAAGTGCGGCTGCTGAGCTGTTTCTCTCCCGCACCCACAGTGAAGGCATAGTTTGTGGGAAGGGAGACTTTATGACCCCTTCCTCTCTTGGCTTTTCCTGTTGCCCCCTTCCTCTGGGAAAAATACAGGCACCATTTAGTCTTCTTCAGGAGGGCACACGTGGCTCAGGGTGGCTTTTTCTCAGAAAGAAAATGGCGGTGGAAGAAAGGTTTTGAGAGGTCTCCTCCACCCATACCGTTCTTCTCTTCAGACAGGCAGTCTGAGCAGCTATATCTAGAAAAAGCTTTTTAAAAAAATCATGAAAGGAAACATATTGTTGAAGCTCAGCCACGGTCCGTACGAGTTTGGTTTGCAATTATTGTTATTCCTTCGGTCAATCGTCTAGTTCTTTGTGATTTAACTGGAAACACCCTTCCTTGAGGCATTTTATCACTTCCACTAATTTCTGGCCTAGCTTGGATAAGGATGCCTGCACACGTACAGGGACAGTGTTTCAAGACCATTCTTTTTAGGCCTCTGTATTTATTTCCCAAGGAAGACTTTAATATATATATATATATATATATATAAGACATAAGAGAAGCCCATAAGAGAACATAAGAGAAGCCCATGTTGGATCAGGCCAGTGGCCCATTCAGTCTAACAGTCTGTCACACAGAGCCAAAAACACCAGGTGCCCTCAGGAGGACCAGCAGAGGGGCCAGGACACTAGAAGCCCTCCCACTGTTGCCCCCCACCCCAAGCACCAAGAATACAAAGCATCACTTGCCCCAGACTGAGAGTTCCTATCTACACTTTGTGGCTAATAGCCACTGATGGACCTCTGCTCCATATGTTTATCTAATTCCCTCTTGAAGCCATCCATGCTTGTAGCCGCCACCACCTCCTGTGGCAGTGAATTCCACGTGTTAATCACTCTTTGGGTGGAGAAGTACTTCCTTTCATCTGTTCTAACCCGACTGCTCCGCGATTTCATGGAGTGCCCACGAGTTCTTGTATTGTGAGAAAGGGAGAAAAGTACTTCTTTCTCTACCTGCTCTATCCCATTCATAATCTTATAAATCTTGATTATGTCACCCCTCAGCCGTCGTTTCTGCAAGCTAAAGAGCCCTAAGTGCTTCAACCTTTCTTCATAGGGAAAGTGTTCCAACCATTTTAGTTGCCCTTTTCTGCACTTTTTCCAATGCTAGAATATCTTCTTTGAGGTGTGGCTGTACACAGAACTGTACACAGAAAGCAGAACTGTACACAGTACTCCAAATGAGGTCGTACTACCATTTTATACAGGGCATTATGATACTGGCTGATCTGCTTTCAGTTTCCTTCCTAATAACCCCCAGCACACTGTCTCGACATTTCCATTGAGTTATCTACTATGACTCCAAGATCTCTCTCACCGCCAGTTCGGACCCCATCAACATGTATTTATAGTTAGGATTTTTGGCTCCAATGTGCATCACTTTGCACTTGGCCACATTAAACCCCATTTGCCACGTTGATGCCCACTTGCCCATCCTTGCCAAATCCCTTTGGAGTGCCTCACAATCCTCCCTAGTTCTCACCACCCTGAACAACAGCAGTATCATCTGCAAATTTAGCCACTTCACTACTTACTCCCAACTCCAAATCTCTCTTATATATAAAGGTGTTTTCAAAACGGCAAGATTCCATGGGGCGCCAAAATCAGTTGGCTGCAAGAACTGCCACTCAAAACGGTGTCCATGCCCACTGGCTGCATTCCCTCCCTGCGTTGCCTCACTCCCGCCCACAGAGTGTTGTACTTTGGGAGTTGTAGTTCTCTGCTGGCTTTACTGCAACCATAGCAAAGGGAATCAGAACTACAACTCCCAATTTGGGAGTCCCAAGAGGCAGTGGGCCAGGATAACTAATTAGCTGGTGGTTGCAATTGAAAGGGCTTGTGGGGAAACGAAAGGAAAACATCCAGCACAGAAGCTTGTGGTCAGTTCACTGTGCATGCCAATGAAAGGCTACCTACAGTTAAACTTTGTGGGTCTTAAAGGTGCAGCTGGACTCAAACTTTGTTCTAGAAATCAGTTGAGTGCTCGCTTTCAGCAAGTCTCTAGCTCCACCACCAACTTCTGGGGATTTCTGTAGCTTTGGGAGATGAGCAAAGAGCTGCAGATGGTGGGGCTGAGCACAGGAGAAAGCATTTATTTGCTTTCAAAGTCGACGACGGGGGAGAGCCCCTCTGCAAGCCCTTTTGTGGTGCCTACATAATGGAAATTGGTGAGCTGGCCCCAGCTTTAGCCCTAATAATGTGTGTGTGTGTGTGTGTGCACAGCCTGTTTACTCAGGAGTAAGAAAGACAGATGCATTCTGACACCCACTCAGTTAACAAATGCAACGGCCTCTACAAAGAGGCTCTGTGGGGGGGGGGGGGGGGGGAGATAGCAAGGGTGCAGGGGGGTGGTTGAGAGGAAGAGGGAAAGAAGTTGAGATGAAGGGAATTCCTTCCTTCCTTTTTTTTCTTCCTCTTTCTAGCGCCCGTTGCATTGTTGCCTGCAACGGGCCTTGCCCTTAGTCATTAATATAACAAGTTAAAAAGCATTGGACTGAGTACTGATCCCTGCGGTACCCCACTGCTTACCTCCCTCCACTGAGAAAATTGCCCATTTATACTCACTCTCTGTTTCCTTTTAATTAGCCAGTTTTTGATCCACAAAAGGACTTGTCCTTTTATCCCATGACTATTGAAGCTTACTTAGGAGCCTTTGATGAGGAACTTTATCAAAAGCTTTCTGGAAGTCAAGGTAAACAACATCTATTGGGTCCCTCTTGTCCACATTTGTTTACTCCCTCAAAGAACACTAACAGGTTAGTGAGACAAGATCTTCCCTTACAGAACCCATGCTGAGTCTTCCTCAAGAGATTTTGTTCAGCAATGTGCCTACTAATTCTTTCCTTAATAACAGTTTCCACCAACTTACCCAGTATCAATGTCAGACTGACTGGCCTGTAATTTCCCGGATCTCCTCTGGAACCCTTTTTAAAGATGGGAGTGACATTCACTACCTTCTAGTCTTCAGGAATGGAGGCAGATTTTAAGGGAAGATTACATATTTTTTTCAGGAGATCCACAAGTTCACATTTGAGTTCTTTCAGAACTCTCGGATGTATGCCATCCGGGACCGGTGATTTATTTGTTTTTAAGTTGTTCTATCAGTCGTAGGACCTCCTCTCTCGTCACCTCAATCTGACTCAGGTCTTTCAACCCCACTCCCGAAATCAGTGGTTCTGGAGTGGGCAAGCACTTCTCATCTTCCACAGTGAAGACAGAGGCAAAAAATGCATTCAGCTTCTTAGCCGTTTGCCTATCATCCTTCACTACACCTTTTACCCCTTGGTCATCCAAGGGCCCCACTGCCTCCCTGGCTGGTTCCCTACTTCTAATGTATTGGAAGAAAGTTTTATTGTTGGTCTTTGTATTTTTTGCGATATGCTCCTCATATTCCCCTTTTGCCTGCCTGATCACAGACTTGCATTTTATTTGCCACAGCCTGTGTTTCCTTTTATGAGCCTCACTGAGAGTAGCTTTTCACTGCTTAAAGGAATCCTTCTTACCTTTTACAGCTTCCATTACTTTGTTTGTTAACCATGCAGGCTTTTTTCTGTACCTATTTGTGCCTTTCCTAACCCATGGTATATATTTTCTCTGAGCCTCTAGGATTGTAATTTTAAATAGTCCCCAAGCTTCCCCAATAGTTTTGACCCTTTCTACTTTTTCTTTCAGTTTTCTCCTCACATATCCCCTCATATCAGAGAAGTTACCCCTTTTAAAATTAAAAGTGGTTGTGTCAGTCTTTTTGGGCAACTCCCTATTTATACAAATGTTGAACTCAATAACATTATGGTCACTGTTCCCAAGCAGTGCAATCACTTTTACATCTCTCACCAGGTTTTGGGTGTTATTTAGGATCAAATCCAGGATCGCCTCTCCCCTGGTAGGTTCCGTGACCATCTGCTCCATAGCACAGTCATTGAGAGTGTCTAGAAACTCAAATCTCTTTTCCTCCGACTTGAACACATATTGGCCAAATCAGTGTGTCAGTAGTTAAAGTCACCTATTACAACACAGTTATTTCATCTAGCCGCTATCTTTAATTCATTCATCATTTTATAATCCACCTCTATCTTTTGATGTGGTAGGTGATAACAAACTCCCAGTGTTAAGCTTCCTTTTGGATCCACTAATTCAACCCACAGCATTTCCAGAAGCAAATCCAATTCTCCTACCCTCTCAATCTTACTGGACTGTATACTCTCTCTGACATACAGAGCCACCCCACCTCCAACTCCCCCCCCCCCCCATCCTTTCGATATAATTTATAACCAGGAATCACCATATCCCACTGATTTTCCTCATCCTGTCAAGTTTCTGAAATACCCACAATGTCTATGTTTTCCCCCAACACCAGGCATTCCAACTCCCCGATTTTACCTCGGACACTTCTAGCATTAGTTTTAAAAACATCTAATCTATAGTTTCCCATACATATTAAGCCCACAACCTTCCTCTTGCTGCCTCGAGACCTTGCCAGGCAGTCCCTATCATTAGCCACAGTCTCAGTGGACAATTCTAATCCATTTCCTTGTAGCTACCCCTTCATCTCTTTGAGATGGACCATCTCGAACCAGAGATTTTTCATCACCTGTCGGCTTTCCCCCAATATTCAGTTTAAAAACTGCTCTGCCAACTTTTTGATTTTAAGCTCCCGCAGCCTGGTTCCTTCTTGGGACAAGTGGAGACCCCAAATGACACATCCCCACCCTCTGGAGACTGTCCCTTGCAAGAATACACACAGCACTGCCTGACCCAAACACTCTTCTGAAGCCACAAGCTTCCATTTGGAGTGACTCCAAGAGGCCTGTGTTTCAAAGAAGGTTTGAATAAGGAACTGGTTGCCCTTTACAACCCAAAATAAGGTTTGGACCCCCACACTTCATGCACCCCACCTTTGCGCGGAGTCCTGGTCCAAAGCGTGGTTCTTGTGCCAGCTGCTCCAAAGCGTGGTGACCCTAGGACAGTGGTGGCAAACCTACGGCACGCGTGCCAGAGGTGGCACTCAGAGCCCTCTCTGTGGGCACGCACGGCATCGCCCCAGCACAGAGTTTGCAAGATTGGACAGCAAAAAAATCACATTAATTGTTCAAAAGCATGCCAAATGCAACCTTTTACCTTTCAATAAAAAGTTGTTTGTATCGTTGAAAGCTCTGTGATGGTGTTTTTCTTTTAAGACAAAAGATGTCAATGTAGGAGTTGTTTTTTCTAAAACGAAAACCTCAGTAGTCAGGTTAAATTGCCGTGTTGGCACTTTGCGATAAATAAGTGGGTTTTGGGTTGCGGTTTGGGCACTCGGTCTCTTAAAGGTTCACCCTCACTGCCCTAGGACAATCACCCAGGCAGACACTGGGGCCAGGCTGCACCCCAAAACAATCTTTGGACCCCCCCAAATGACACATCCCCACGCTCTGGAGACTCTCCCCTACAAGATGGCATGCAGTGATGCCCGGTCCAAACACTGGTTCTGAAGCCACAAGCCTCTATTCAGAGTGCTGTCCCTGTGGCCTGTATTTGAAAGGAGGTTTGAATAAGGAAGTGCCCTCAGCATCCCTAATAAGGTTTGGACCCCCACACTTCATGCCCTCCCATCTTCAGCAGACTCTTCCCTTGGAGGGGACATATGGCACTTCCTGGTCCAAGGCCCAGGTCTTGTGCCAGCTGCTCCAAAGTGAGGTGCCCCCAGGACAATCACGCAGGCAGACACTGGGGCCAGACTGTATGCCCCCCAAACAATCTTTGGAACACCCCAAATGACACATCCCCACGGTCTGGAGACTCTCCCCTGCTAGGAGACATACAGCACTGCCCGGTCCAAACACTGGGTCTGAAGCCACAAGCTTCTATTCCGAGTGCTTTCTTGAGGCCTGTATTTCAAAGGCGGTTTGAATAAGGAAGTGCCCTTTGCACCCAAAAGAAGGTTTGGACCCCCACACTTTATGCACCCCATCATCAGCAGACACTCTCCTTTGAGCGGACATATTCTGTGTCCTGGTCCAAAGTGTGGTTCTTGTGCCAGCCACTCCAAAGTGTGGTGCCCCCAGGATATTCACACAGACAGACACTGGGGCCAGGCTTCACCCACAAAACAATCTTTGGACCACCCCGAATGACACATCTCCACACTCTGGAGACTGTCCCCCGCAAGGAGACATACAGTGATGCCTGGTCCAAACACTGGTTCTGGCACCACGCACTTCTACTTGGAATGCCTCCCTGTATTTCTAAGGAGATTTGCATAAGTTTGGCTGCTTACCCTTTACACCCCAAAATAAGGTTTTGAGCACCACATGTCATACACCCCCACATTCCGGGGAGCCTCCCCTTCAAACGCACATTTGGCACTTCCTCCTCCAAAGCCCAGTTCTTGTGCCAGCCACTCCAAAGTGCGGTGTCCACAGGGCTGTCCCCTGCAAGGAAACATGCAGCAGTGCTCGGTCCAAACACTGGTTCTGGCCCCACAAGTTTCTATTTGGAGTACCTGTATTTCCAAGTACCTCGGAATAAGGAACCACTCCCAGTGAGTTTCCAGCAGGACAATCACATAGGCAGACCTTAGGCTGAAGGCCATTACCCTGCTGAATGAGTTTTAATGCTCCTCGGAGAAGCTTCAATTACAGATAACAAACTGAGATTGCTGAATTTAAATTAATTCCCGAGTTTACAAGGCTGGATCCATCAGGGCTTGATGGTTTCTTATCTCACCATGGATGCTAATGTCCCACACCCATATTTCAGTCAAGCTACTTAGAAAACACATTGCAGCTTTGCATCCTGATTTATTTCCCCTAAACAGTCCTCACATCCTTGTGTCTGGATATAGCAACTCAAAGATTTCCATTCGAATTCAGTCTGAACAGATGAGCTTTGACAATGGAAAGCTCAGATTCCCAAAACCAAACTGATCTCCAAGGTGCTATTGTGGGCAGTCTGTGTTTGAGATGGCTCAGTCTCTTTTGAAATACAGGCCTCAAGCAAGCAGTCCGAATAGAAGCTCATGGTTTCAGAACCTGTGTTTGGACCGGGCAGTGCTGTACCTTCTTTGAAATACAAGCCTCAAGGAAGCACTCCGAATAGAAGCTTCTGGCTTCAGAACCAGCGCTTGGACCAGGCAGTGCTGTGTGTCTCCTTGCAGGGGACAGTCTCCAGAGTGTGGGAATGTGTCATTTGGGGCGGTCCGAAGACTGTTTTGGGGTACAGCCTGGCCCCAGTGTCTGCCTGCGTTTTTGTCCTGGGGGCACCACACTTTGGAGTGTCTGGCACAAGAACCGCGTTTTGGACCAGAAAACAGGATATATCCTCTTGAAGAGCCAGTTTGGTGTAGTGGTTAAGTGCGTGGACTCTAATCTGGAGAACCGGGTTTGATTCCCCACTCCTCCACTTGCACCTGGCTGGATGACCTTGGGCAAGCCATAGCTCTGTACCAGCTGTTCTCTCAAGGACAGCTTGGGAAAGAGCTCTCTCAGCCCCACTTACCTCACAGGGTGTCTGTTGTGGGGAGGGGAAGGGAAAAGGAGTTTGTAAGCCGCTCTGAGACTCCCTTAGGAAGTGGAGGGCGGGGTATAAATCCAATCTCTTCCTCTTCTTCTTCTTGAAGGGGAGAGTCCTGTGAATATGGGGGTGTATGATATGTGGTGATCCAGACTTTATTTTGGGGTTCAGAGCTTTCCAACTCTCCTCAGTGTTTCTGGATGAATTCACAAATAACTCACAAATAAGGAATGAATAAGGAACTGGGAATAAGGAACCAACGGCCTCCTCTTCCAACTCTATGATTCTATTACCACTTTCGGTGGGAGCTTAAATATTTATGTCATCTCACATAAATATGAATGTCACCTCAGAAAGTCCTTCCTAGCATGCCAGTCAGACATGTGGAAGGTGCTTTCTGTGTGTGAACGAACATTCAGGGAGTCATTTTGCCAGTTGGTTTTTGAAATGGCAGATTGCTGTTCATGTAGCTGGGCTCTTGGACTGAAAACAAATGGTCAAGCGATTTACACTGCGGTCCTGCGCAGAGTCATTCCAGCCTAAGCCCCATTGATTTCAGTGGCCTTACACCAAAGTAGTGTGGTGTAGAACTGCACTGTAAAACAGTGTTGCCAACCTCCAGGTGGCATCTGGAAATCTCCTATTACCAGGGGTCCTTTCGTAGAAAAAGAGGTGAAGGAGCTCATTAGCATATGCCACATCCCCTGACATCACCAGAAGAGTGTCAGAAAGGGAATGTCAGTTTCAGCCCCAATATATCCTATGGGCCATTGAAATCAATGGCAAAAACTCATAGGGTATATGAGGGGCTGGAGGAAAGGGGGTTTGAGGGAGAAGCTCCAAACTTGCAGGGTAGCTGCTGGGGCCTCTCCTCGAAATACCCACTAAGTTTCAAGAAGATTGGACCACGGGGTCCAATTCTATGGGCCTCCAAACAGGTTGTCCCATCCCCTCCATTGTTCTTTATGGTGGGAAAAAATGTTACTTTTTTCCTACCATAGAGAACAATGGAGGGAATGGGGGCAACCTGTTTGGGGGCCTGTAGAATTGGACCCCCTGGTCCAATCTTCTTGAAACTTGGTGGGCATTTCGAGGAGAGGCCCCAGCAGCTACCCTGCAAGTTTGGAGTCTCTCCCTCAAACTTCCTCCCCTCCAGTGGCTTTTAAAGTTGCTGCTGAAATTCGGTGGCGAGCTGAATCAGATTAGAGAATCTGATTCGGCCCATGGTTCCCCTACTGGCCATTCCTGAGCTGGCGGAGCTTCGCTCTGCCTCGCTCCGGCCCCAACGGACCCCTGCCTATTACAGTTGATCTCCAGACGACCAAGATCAGTTCCCTTGGAGAAAATGGCTGCTTTGGAGGGTGGACTTTTTGACATTATACCTTGCGGAGGTCCCTCCGCTCCCCAAACCCCACCTTTCCCAGGCTCCACCCCCAAAATCTCCAAGTATTTCCCAACCTGGAGCTGGCAACTTTAACTGTAAAGACAATTTTTAGGCTATAACTTGCATGACCAGTTCTTTATTTCTGTGTTTAAGGTGAGCAAAATGTCATATGAGTGTGTGCACACAATGTCTTTGTCAATATGTGGGATTGTCACTGCTAATTTTTGTCCTTTTCCTGGTAGTGCTCTTTCCACATTTGATGCCTCGAACTGTCAGTTTTGCTATGCTCTGCAGTTCTGTTTCTCCCCCCCCCCCCTTTTTTGTGTTCTCCATCTCAGCACTGATGAGAGGAAGTGGGGAAGGTTGAGTGGTATTGAGACATAATAGGGCTGTTTTCTTTTCCCCTTCCTGCCCTTTGACATAAGGTGACAGTCAAGCAAGCACGTGATATTGTGCTTGGCATCTGGGCTGGAGGAAAAGAATTGCTTTGTTGCCTGACAGCTAGGAGGTTGGCTGTTGTGTGAGAAAATGGCTCTACTGTTCGAGAAAGCTCAGATTTTCAAGTCTAAAGCCGATCCCCTAATCTGTACTTAAGCGCGAGGGGTGTAATTTTCAGAGACACTGAGCGTTATCGAGAAACTTCGCTTTAAAATCAGTGGGAACTGCAGCATGGCAAATCTTCAGGGGTATAGGAAAATTTAGATACTGAATTTACGGCCGGTTACAGTGAACACTTTGCAGACCTTGGAAACATGAAGAGAAGAAGAAGAGATTGGATTTATACCCTGCCCTTCACTACCTGTAGGAGTCTCGGAGTGGTTTACAATCCCTTCCCCTCCCCACAACAGACACCCTGGGAGGTAGGTGGGGCTGAGAGAGCTCTT
The DNA here is from genome assembly GCA_029233225.1 of Lepidodactylus listeri. Classification (NCBI taxonomy): domain Eukaryota; kingdom Metazoa; phylum Chordata; class Lepidosauria; order Squamata; family Gekkonidae; genus Lepidodactylus; species Lepidodactylus listeri. The sequence continues at coordinate 103,887,839 of JARCFY010000009.1, read as the reverse complement.
TTGAGAACTGCCCTTGAGAGAACAGCTCTGAAAGAACTTCTGATTGACCCAAGGTCACACCAGCAGCTGCATGGAGGAGTGGGGAATCAAACCTGGTTCTCCCAGACTGGAGTCCGCGCTCCTGACCACTACACCAAACTGGCTCCACGTGGCAGTGTGAACATACTTTGTGTTTGTGTTTTATTGGAGATCCTGAATGAGCCCCTCAGATGGTCTCTGTCATCAGCACGGGGCCAATTCTCTGGCCAAGCAACCTGTACAGCTGCCTGGGGAGGGTGCCAGTGCTGAGCTCATCTTCAGCCGGAAGTCGCATGAGGACGACTGGCATCCTTATTTAGACCTGTGCTATCAGCCAGGTCCAACCCAAGCCACGGTGAGTGCTGCCACAGGAGATTGATTGGACCCAGGCAATGGTATTGTAAGCCTGTGAGGGGTACGCCAGTTTGGTGTAGTGGTTAGGAGCGTGGACTCTAATCCGGGAGAACCGGATTTTATTCCCCACTCCTCTACATGCAGCTGCTGGTGTGACCTAGGGTCCGTCACAGTTCTCTCAGAGCTGTTCTGGAAACAGCAGTTCTCGAGAGAGCTCTCTCAGCCCCACGTACCTCACAGGGTGTCTGTTGTAGGGAGGGGAAGGGAAAGGAGTTTGTAAGCCGCTCTGAGACTCCTTTGGGTAGTGAAGAGCGGGGTATAAATCCAATCTCCTCCTCCTCCTCCTCCTCCTCCTCCTCCTCCTCCTTGCTTGGGGGTGTGAAGTACCTTGAATTGGCCCTGCATCTGAGTCTCCAGGGTGACACTGGAAAGCTGTGGTTCTCACTTTGCCATGCCTGGGTGATTCTGTTCTTCTGTGAAACAACGTCCGTGTGTCGCTATTGCATACTTGCGCACATTACAGAAAGCACTGAGAACAGAAGAAGCGATAAGGCAAAAAAATCCCTTTTTTTTGTCCCAGTAGGATTGTCCACAGTACACATGCTCTTGTCCTTCTGCTTTGCCCTGTAACTACTATGCTCTGCTGGTGGGAGGTTGAGGGCATACCTCTTTCTTCATGGAGGGCCTATTCTAGCTTCTTTTTTAAAGTGCTTCAAACTATTCCTTGTACCAACAAGGCAAGGAGCCCCCTCCCCAGGGAGATTTGTCTGTCTGTGTTTTTCGCTAGTGGATGAAGACTTTTGTGTTTGGTTTGGTATAACCCCAATAATGGTTACAGACCATCTAGTTTTGGTGTCGTTGATGTGATTTTATTGAATCATGTAATAATTTTAAACTTTCTTCTTAATTGTTCAAATGTTTGAATGCTTTTATGTTCGCCACCTTAGGGAGCATGATCGCGTGGAAAGGCGGCATAAAAATGTTTTAAGTAAATAAAAGGTACAACTAACCCTTCCTACCAGCAACTAAACCTTCCTACCTGCTCATTGGTTGGTTATATATGATATTATGCTACTTGGGGCTAGAGTTAATACAATCCTAAAGATAAAATTTGAATTTTTCTGCTCGGCGTTATTTATTTAGGTGTTTTCTACCTTGCTTTTTTCCTTCGCGGGGTGTGTGTGTGTGTCAAGTGGTTTACAAAAATAAACTTTAAAATAGAAATCTGAGCAGCATCTCAGGCTGGTCCTCCAACCAGCTCATCCAAGGCCACAGCCTGTGAGCCAAGAGCCTCTTTTGTCTTGCAGCAAAAGGCTCGTGTCCCTGGCCATACACCCAGGCTTTTCAAAGGAAGGGAATGCAGAAATTCAGCTTGGATTGTATATTCCCTCCCCTTCCCCTCATTGCTTGTCTGGAAGTGTCTTTAATCTGTGCTCTCTCATATTTTGAGCATTGCCCCATTTTTAATTTAAATCCTGAAGTCTGCTCTGTGCTGATAACTTGGCCCAGAGAAGGAATTCGTGATAAAAGCTTTGAGGACTCCATTGATGGGTGGGTTCTGAGGAAACAAAAATATCAAACGGCATTTCAGAAAAGCGTCTCCAAACAGGGTAGGGCTCCATTTCATGTTTTCCTGTAGAACCTTTTAGATATTCCCCCCAAGGTTTGCCACCTAAGACAAAAACTAGAAAAGGGCAGAAAATCTGTGTCAGAGCACAGGTGGGTGGTTGAGAAACATAACAGATAAAGTTGATTTTTTTGAATTATGAGAGGTGGGTTTCAGTTTGGATTTGACCAACGGGGTTTTGCCTAGATTTTGCCCCAAGCATTTAGGCCAGGGTGGATTCATTCATTCATTCATTCACTCACATTTATAGCCTGCCCTTCCCAGAAGTGGGCTCAGGGCAGGTAACAACATATCATTTATACAAAAAATCTGTTTGTCTGGTATTCAAACTTAGCTTCCTCGTGTAAAGAGAATGACAATTGTAGAGGGAACAGAAGCAGCTGAAGGGAAATTGAGGGAATTCTTTAACACATCAAAAGTAATAGAGAAGATTAAAGGTGTTTCTTTTAGTTCAGTTGCAGCAGAAGTTCTTGTTTCATTATAGTAGTTAAATATTAGTGAATAAAACAAGGCCTGCCTGAGTTAACCAAGTGTCTTGTAGTCTTCATTGGAGGGCTAATTCACAAGTTACAAAATCCTTGTGTTCCCCTCCCTCATCTTGTTGACCTGCTGTGGGAGTTCCAGGTTTGGAACTTAATTCTCAGGTGTGCATGGGCCCAATTTGGATCAGATCTGTAGCCTCATCGTTAAACACGTAACACATCAGTACATGTAAATTGCCCCAACAGAGCATATAGCAACTCCTTGGGACCATCTTGGGCCAACAAAACAGCATATATGCATCTGAGGGAGGCTCCTGCAGCTAGGGATTTTTTTGGGGAGGGGTCCTCGGGGAATTAATTCATTAATTCAATTTGGGACCAGCCCGGGAAGGAGGGCCCCTGAAGAAATGCTAGGGGGCTGGGCCCCATGGACCCTGAGTTAGCCACAGGGCCTGCCAGAGACCAAATTTGAATTGGGCTCACACACAGAATTAAGTCTGAGCTTGGACCTCTCAGACCACCTCTTGACAGGACATGTAGGGAACATGCAGACTTTTGAATTATGTGTGAATAGGCTCTGAGTGAAGCAGTGTCACTATTTTATGTATTTACGTTATTTGTAGTCCACCTTTCTCAAAGGGACTCAGGGTGGATTACACTAGGACCTGAGTCTGGAGAAATGGTGGTACTGTTAATTTTGTTGTGGCAACACAGCACCCAAAATATGTATGTTTGTATGTGTGTTGTAACATTATACCATCAGCACCTCCAGATGTTATGCTGTTAAAAATTCTGCCGTTTGCATTAAGCAGCTCCCCCCTCCCCCAGTCTACGGGTGCGTTCAGACACGGCATTTGATCCGGCTTTTGAAACACTTCGAAACGGATCAAATGTGCACGATCAGACTGCCGCGGCTGCCTTCCGTCCCCAGCCGTCACTTATCGGAGCAAATACCGGAGCGAAGTGTGGTATTTTGATACCAGGTCCCGAGGTGGTGTTTCCCGTACTCTCCTGGTTCAAGCCACGTTTTCCGCTGTGTGATTGTGGAGCGGTCGTCGAGCCACTTCCGAGAGTTTAAAACCCCCTCCCCATGGAAGCCTCTGGCTTCCGCTTTTTGCCCGCCATTTTTATTTTTGCCTCACCGATATGTGCATAAGTGCTTCTCCACCCCCTCATAATTTTTTTTAAAATGGCCGCTACTTCTGTGTTCGTGATTCCAAGGCAGCCAGCTTCAGGTAAAAAGTTTAAAGGGACGTGTTGTTTCATAGTGGGGAAGTCACGGTGCTTGTGTAACTTTGAGAGGCTTTACTCTCCTGCTTTTGCCCATGCGCAAGATTGTAGCTCCTTATAATTGCTTATGCACATGCGCAAACTTGTAAAAAAACCCTGAAATATGCTCCGTGTGATCGCGATTGTCCAGAGCAAAAACAAGCCGCATCAAAATGGAGCCATTTGAGCCGTCCAGCATGCTGTATGAATGCGCCCTAGGTGTAAGAAAATGGGTTAGCTGCAGAATAAGAGAACTGGCTCAGTAATTGGAGAATGTATCCCTTTATTTTGGTTGTTAATGATGTAGGAAGGTTATGGAGCTAACTGCTCTGTTTTAACAGGCAACAAACACAACAATGGTGGGCTTGATTTCATAGAAACTCAGGGCTACTTTTAACACGGGGCTAAGTTTCACAGGCTGCCGTGCTAGTATGTTCATATATTCACACACACACACACACACACACACACACACACACAAAGAGTTGAGAAGGGGGGTGGTAGAATTTTTCAGTGCTATGAAATGGCTCCTGAATGGTTTTAGGGGGGGAAATCCATCTGGCTTGCTGTTATGATAAAATTAGGGTGTAATTTTCAATTCTTAAACAAATGCAGCAAAGTAATAGCAGGTTTCAGAATGTGAAAAATTAAAGCCAGATGTTTCTTCATTAGCTATGGAAACAGCATGTAGACAACACAGGCAAGCCACGAACACAGCCAGCCACTGAGACATCACAGAAATGTTGGTGATTTTCACCATGCAAGTGTTCTTTCTTAGTTTTTTTTCATATACCTCTCTAGTGTTTAATTTTCAGAATAAAACTTTGGGACCCCGTTCTCACTTTAGAAGCACTTTCATTGAATTTTAAAAAATGTTTTTGTGGTTGGTTTGAGTCCCTGGTGAAAGCGCTGTGCTCTAGGTCAGAGGTGGGCAATTGTTTTGGCTCGGGGGGGGGGCACTTTGTGGGAGCGGAGGTTAGCGGAGGGCCGCACCTTTTAAAATGATTGCATTCGTTAGTTAACTTTGCATTTCAGAAAAGGTATAAATTGTATCACAAAAATCAATAAATATAAATTAAATAAAATAGTGCTAGTTTTATTCAATTTATTTATTGTGCTAATTTCATATCATCTATAGCTGCAAGCACATTTAATTTTAGAATCAGTTTAATGAGAGAAGTGTACCCCATCACACTTTTCTACAACTTTTTTGAAATCAGGAGTGAGATTGCTTGTTGAGATTCTCATCACAGCCTGGAAGTTAATGTCTGTCAAAGAGTATCTATATTTATTCTTGTTGATCTTCATGCAAGAAAAACTTTGCTCACAAATATATGTAGACCCAAATATAGAGAACATTTTCCCGGCAAATTTCTTCATACATGGAATTTTTTCAGGAGACAAAGATTTGTAAAAGTCAACTAATGTCACAGCATTAAACATTTCTTTCACAGTGTGATCTGACAGCATGTCAGTAAGTTCAAGCTGCAGCTCCTCAGGTGCGGTATCAATATCAGCAGTGATGGGATAAGAGAGCAAATTGAATTTAGGCTCAATTTTCTTGAAGTCCTGAAATCTTCTTGGCGGGCCGCAAAAAACTCTGTGGCGGGCCGCATGTGGCCCCCGGGCCGCAATTTGCCCACCCCTGCTCTAGGTGCATTTGTTTGCCGCTAGGATAAGTTGAAGCTCTGAAAAGAATACAGGATTAATCTTCGGTGAGCTCTGACTTGAATGGAGTCCAGGCCCTCCCCATTTTTTCCAGCAATCCTGTGTGGACTTTGCAATTTGGCTGCTGCATAAATTAGTTTGTTCTGGAGCCATCCTTCCTGAGCTAAGACAAAAATGTGTGAGTCGGGGGCTAAAAAACTGTGAGCTAGCTCATACTAACTCAGCTTAGAGGGAACATAAGTCAGTCGTGTCTTCAGTCAGCCAATAACAAATGTTGCAGGGAAGAAACGTTCCCAGCAGCCTTTGCAAGGAGTTGGTGGGTGACATAACACCCCAGTGTGTTCAATGAAGATTAACTGAAGTTCACTAGATGAATATTCATAAAAGGCACTATATTTAGTTGTGGATTAATTTGCCTAACATGCTAGCAAAGTGAGTGCTGAGCCCTGTATTTTCAAGGCCATCTGTGCACTGCAGATAGAGTGTAAACTGAGCATTTCAGCATCCCGTCTTAATATTAGAAATGTTTGCTTACAAGGGCATCTATAATCTGGTCAAGGCTGCTTCCACGCAGGGATTTTTCCCCCCAGATGGGAAAGCAGGGAGCTCCCGTGATACAGGAGAAGGGCTGCATAATGTCTCCGAAAGAGCATGACACGGCATTCCTGGGGCTTGTACTCTTTACGCCTCGTGAAAAAGAGACTTATTTTAAAGTGTGATTTGTGGAGGGGTGCAGGAAGCGTCTGTGTGGAAACTCCTCCTGTTGCCACTACAGGAAGAAATAGGACAGCTCACTAGTGTCCACCCCACTTTAAGCCCTTTAAGGAGCTTTCCCCCTTTGTCTGCTGAGTTGTGTTGTAGTTAGGACTGCCAAGTCAGCCCGGGGGGCGGGGGATCCCCCGCTACAGGGGTTCCCGATCCGCCGGCCAGCATTCGGCTGGCAGGGGGAACCCCACCCCCGAAGACGTCCAGTCAGGACGACTTCCCCAGCGTAATGACGTCACCCGGAAGTGACGTCATCACGTTGGGGACGTTGCCGGGACGACGCTCTAGCAATCACCCCAAAACTCTATGGTACCATAGAGTTTTGGGGCGATTGCCAGAGTGTTGCCCTGGCAACGTCCCCCACGTGATGATGTCACTTCCGGGAGACATCATTGCGGCGCGCGCACAAGTGCGCACACCGGGGAAGCACCAAGCCCCAGGAGGACTCCTCCCCCCCCCCCCCGGCCGGTAAGTCAGAAGGACTTGGCAACCCTAGTTGTAGTGTTGCAATGTTGCTTGGTATGTAATGGGAAAGTGAGGACCACGGGGTCCTGGTATGATTAACTGGGGTGGGAAAGAAGAGGAGGGAGGATTGATGGTGGCTGCTGGGAGGGGTGTGGGAGCACAGTTCCAGCTCCTCTTGCTGCAACTGCAATGGCAGGGAGACATTTTTGTGACCCATGAGGGCGCACCTGAGAAATGGGCACAATTTCAATTTATTCTTCCACCACCTTAAAGTGTGATTCGCTAGGGTTGCCAGCCTCCAGATGGGGCCTGGAGGTATCCTGGAATTACAACTGATTTCCAGACTATAGAGATCAATTCCCCCAGAGAAAATGGCTGCTTTGGAGGGTGGAATCTTTGGCATTATACCCCGTCCTCCCCAGGCCCCCTCCTTAAATCTCCAGGGATCTCCCAACCCAGAGCTGGCAACCCTAGACAGAGTAGATACTCAAAGTGCCTTTTTCTTTTTCTTTTTGAAAAGATTTTTTATTGAAGTCACAATTTTCATTAAACAATACATTCATCTTATTTTTTACCGACCTCTTTTTATTTTCCTCCTCCTCCCCCCTTTTAGGCTTCCAGCAGACCCCACACCTGTACTTAAACTTAAATTACCAGGTAAATTACTAATTAAAAAAGATTAAGTATTTAGCTCTTTTTCTATAACATATGTACCTCTAATATTTTTATATATTATTCCATTCCTAAAAATGTTTGATAAATATACAGTTACTACAGATTTTTCAATAGTTAGAAAATGTAAATATGTTTCCTTTTAATTCTTTATACTTTTCTGTATATTCTTGCAGGTCCTTCCATTCTTCTAAAAATGTCATGGAGTCTTGATTGTTCAGTTTCTTAGTCCATTTGTCCATTTCAGCCAAAAATACTAATTTTCTGAGCCATTCCCAAAGCTCTGGAATTCTTTCATTCTTCCAGTTTTGTGCATAAACCATTCTTGCGGTTGTCACCATATACCATATCATTGTTCGTTTACTGACATCTTCTAACTTAAGACCCAACAAAAACAATTCTGGTATTTTTTTAAAAGTACATTTCAAAATTTTTTGCATTTCATCATGTATCATTGACCAAAGTGCCTTTTTCTCTGTTTCTCAGTTGAGGACAAAATGGTGGTCTCAGCATCCACAATATCTTATGAAGGGTTCTGTTGAGTCAAAGCAAGGTGTTTGGGGGAGAAGGTCCCAGCCCACCCCTGCACACTCAAACCTTGAAGGGAGCCGGATGATCTGCGGAAGAAAAGCAGGAGGCATCGCTGGAGTCTCACTGACTCGCATCTGGATTACAAGGGGGACTTTCCCCGCGGGAAGAGAGGCCGGCCACAGTGAGAGGGAAACAGTGGATGGGAGCTCAGGCAGCGAAGGGAGATTGGAAACAGGTGTGTCAGCCTCACCCCACACAGAGGGTAAGGCTAGGGGGTGGGCTCAAGGAGAGAGAGCAACCCATTGGGAGCAAGGGTTCGCTGTCAGACAGATCCTCATGGGGGAGGAGAAGGACTGGATGGCTTGGTGGGGCCTCACCCCGAAGGGGAAGACTTAAACACGGAGCTCAAGGCTGGCCAGGGAGGAAGAGCGCAGGAAAGACCCAGAGGGCTAGAGACAGCAACGGGGAACCCGTGAGCAGGAGACTGGCCACTGCCAAGCTCCCTAGCATAAAAACCGAACCCTGGAGGTCTCTGCTGCACCCAGCTGGCACCCTACAGACCCAGGACCCAAAACAAGGATTCCATGTTTTCTCCGTGATCTGCTGTGAAGGCCTGAGAACTGAGAGCCAAAATTGCCAAGCATCTGGGTCACTTTTATCTACCTCACAAGCTGAAGTCAGAGGCAGGGTAGCAGCCAGGATACGTGGAGCCATCTTGGTTGCAGATGTTTGCTTGCATCCAAGGTCTGCAGACTGTTGACATGACTGCCTGATAGGGCCCCACTTCAGTTTTTCCTCACCCCAGGGTGAACTCTCTTAGCTTTCCTAAGATCAGTTCACGAGGCAATGGTTGAGGCTTCTTTTAAGATGGCCTGCACTGGATGTGTCATTGTAGGGTTAGGTGATGTCTTGACAGCTAACTGATAAGTCATTTGTCAGAGTGCCAATTTCTCTCTATAGAGCATGCTGCTTTTAACAGGCTTGGGATCTTGTATGTCTGCATTCCCCATAAATCAATGTGTTTAATTTGGAGAAGAACTTTAAATAGAAAGTTTGTGTTACCAATGTTATCATGAAGTCTACTTTAAAAAAAATCCTAGAGTAGGTTAAACGGGTGGATGCTTTGGAGATCCAGTGTGATTAGCTTGAATATCTAGTTTGGCTCTAATATTTGAGGAGTTTCAGCTGTGGACTAGGAGATTAGAATGGCCCTGGAAGAAGCTGAGCTAAAAGCCCCATGAGGTCTGCTTGGCCCAGACCTAGGCGGTAGTGATGATGACAAACCATACCATGAGCCACATGGTTCCTGTGGGGCAATTTGGCTCCGCCCACTCCTGGCCACCAGTGGCCCTCGAGGGATGGGGCTCACTCTCAACATTCCTGGCATTTTCTGCCCCACTAAAGTGGTTTCTTCTCAACTAGATGGTCAGGAAAGTGCACAGTTCCATACCCCACTGTGGTAAACCCGCAGCTATACATAGATCCCATAAGAAAAGAGGAGCTAGATTATTTCATCTCTCACATTCCCATGGTGATATCAGCACTGCTCCTCTCCAGGACTATTTTTTTAAGGCAGTATGAGGACTTACACAGCATCCATCTGGAGAGCTAAGGTTTACTCCCCTTCCATGTGGGCCTACACTGCCACCATCTGGTGAGTCACCCACAAGGTGATTATTCCTGGGGGGGGAGGGGAGACCTCTTGGCATGTTGCAAGTGATTTGTAGGCCTTATAGAGCAAGAAAATATGGGATAGTGTCCTCCCCTCTTCCCTTCGAAATGTGCATGAGGAAAAAATGGAGTCAGGATCATTAACACACATACATACCATGTTGACATTAACAAAGCCTGTGCTCAGTTCCCCCCCCCCCCCCCGCCCCTTGTTCATTTCAGTTGCTTGCTCTGACTGACAAAGTCCTTAGTGGTTGTGGGACCCAAATACCTGCAGGAGTCCTGTTACGCTTTGCCATGACAGCTTCACCTGTCTGATCAGAGCCTTTCTGAAGGGGCCACCCTGCGAATGGGTAAGATCACCAACTCTCCATTCACGCCTGTTCTTTGTTGCGGCTCCCACCTCATGGAATGGCCTACCTGAGAAGGTGCAAAACAGTAATTTCAGTTTCTCACTCTGAACGTTCTCCTGACTCCACCCCCAAGTCTCCCGGTTGGACGTTCTCCAGGTATTTTCCAACACAGACGTGGAAACCCTAGGGTGCGATCACACGGACGTTTATTGCGGGCCTCGCGGCTGTTCCCCATCGCAACTAAAGGGGCTGACTAGACGGGCCGCATCTGTCTCCCGTCTCGAAGCCGCCCCCCCCCCCCCCCCCCGCACTCGAGCCCGCTTTTCTAACCACCAGGAAAAACAAGTACCTTCCGTTTGAGCCATCGCGCTTGAAAGAGACCCGGGTTTAAATGCCCGTGTGATCGCACCCCTAGTGTAGGTGGAACCAGTGTAACTGCCACTTCAGGCCACGATCCATTCATAGTGTGATCCCTAACAGAAACGAGACTCTTCATACTCCTAAATCTAATTACTTTTGACTTCTTAGCAGTATTCAGTCATAAGTAAGGAGAAAAAAATAATGTGAGCCATGGATCACTGAACAATAAAGCTGTCTAACGTTGTGTTTTAAAAAATGTCCTAGGACAAATGGCAAAGGAATTGTTAAGAAGAAATGGAACCGCAAATGTTATTTCTGCATGCAGGTCACAGTTTAGGGAAGGAAGACATTTCAAGCTGTTGGTTCCTGCTGTGTGATAGTATTGAAAATTTACTTCATTGGATCTTCCTAGCAATTTGCGTTCCTCCAGGGTCTCAGTCCGACCCTAATCCTTTTAGCTGCAGATGCAGTGGAGTGAACCGGGGACCTTCTGCATGCAAAGCAGATGCTCTGCTACTGAGCCATGGCCCCTCTTTAGTTATTAACAATGGAATTAAGTGATCTGTGAAAGTAATGCAAGTTTTAGTATTGTCTCAGCTGATGCAAGGGAGCTTCCCCCTTTTATGTGGAGAGCTCCTTCAAAGGTATCTGCAACAATTGATCTGCCCTTTTAAGTGTAAGGAAAAGAAGAGATGGTATATTTAATAACTTGTACCAATTATTGTTACCAAAACCTTTCTGTGAAAAGAGGGAAGGGATGCAGCTCTCCAGAGCATTTAACGCTTTTCGGGGGGGGGGGGAATAACTCTCAGTGGATACTTTTTCAGCCCCAGCACCCCTGTTTGGTGTAGTGGTTAAGTGCGCGGACTCTAATCTGGGAGAACCGGGTTTGATTCCCCACTCTTCCACTTGTACCTGCTGGATGACCTTGGGCAAGCCATAGCTCTGTACCAGCTGTTCTCTCAAGGACAGTTGTCTCAGAGCTCTCTCAGCCCCACCTACCTCACAGGGTGTCTGTTGTGGGGAGGGAAAGGAGTTTGTAAGCTGCTCTGAGGCTACAACTAAGTGAAAGGCAGGGTATAAATCCAATCTCTTCTTCTTCTACATTCTACAGCCTTGGACCAAAATGTACCCCAAGTGCAAAATCAATACATTTCCCTCCAGGCAGGGCTATTTTTGGGCAGGAACGCACAGGAACGGAGTTCTGGCTGGCTCCTGAGTTGGCCACACCCAACAGGAACTCATTAGCATAATAGGCCACACCCAACAGAATGAACTCATTAGGACTCAGAACTCATTAGCAGAAACTCATTAGGATTGGCTACATTAGAGGTATGTGGACTAACATGCAAATTAATTCCTGCTACAAAAGAAAGCCCCGGGTTTTGACAACAAACAAGGTAAACAGAATAAGAAGCAAAAGGTGGGTGTGGCTGGATGACCACTCTTCTGGTAGCACGGGGGTGTGGCCTAGTATGCTAATAAGCTGTGCTGTCAGTGGTGTGGCCTGATATCCTATGAGTTTCTGCTGCTGGGTGTGGTCTATTATGCTAATGAGCTCCTGCTGGGCTTTTTCTACAGGGATGTTTAATGCCCCCAGCTGCTTTATTGTTTACAGAGAGAAATCATTGTGACTATGTTTTGGGAGTAATGATTGCCAGGGGTCATTTCGTGCAGAAAAAGAGGTGCGGGAGCTAAACAGCACAACTCATCAGCATATCTTATTTGCATATGCCACACCCCCTGACATCACTGGAAGGGTGTCAGAAGGCAACACCCCCTGCTCAGGCTCCACCCCAAAAATCTCCGGGTATTTCCCGACTCAGAGCTGGCGAGCCTACCTGGAGAAAAACTGTTTCAAAAGCACAAAGAAAATAGTCAAGATGTTAATTGGTTTCAATATGACAAATCTTTATTATAAGGTTCCGTTCTGGCTCATTCCACCTCGAAATGACCCCTGGGCAGATGTATCTTTAATTGTGGAATGCTGAGACCAATTAACTGAGACCCTACCACTAAGCTCCATCCGTCTCCTCTCAAGCATGGAGGCAACCTTACAGCGTCTTTTGCTTTGAAGTGGGGTGACTAACTGTGTAGAGTTTTCCCCGCTGCCCCCAGACCAGAGAAATACATTCCAGTCTACCATTCCAAATTACATTACATTATACCATTATTACGTTACATTATAATCTACTATTCTAATCTATTATTCCAAATAAGAAATAAAGTACAATAAAGAGGATGTATGTCCCTTCTGGGAGACTGGTGAGAATATAGATGTAAGGGCTGAGGTTAGCATGTGTAGTGAGATAAAAATGTATGGAATGGCAATTTCCATGTCATTGTATCTAAAGAAGTGTACATGCACAGAAGTTTATACCCAGAATAAAACTTAAAGGTGTCGCGGGACTTGAACTTTGTTCTACTGCTTTGGACCAACATGGCCACCCACCTGAAGCTATCCTTTTCCCAGGCATTCTCTGTTCTCAGTATGTTCTCTCTCAAACTTGATCTGGAAAGAACACCAATCCAAGCATGCTAGCAAGCCTTCTGAATGGGAAGGTGTACATTGTCAAAGGCCTTGCCCACATTGGTGCCGTTTGTTTCCCTCCATCAGCCCCATGTGACTTCCATTTTCCCTACTGCACCACCAAAGGGCTTAACCCCACCTCCCCACAGGTAATTGCTATTCCATTATAGTGCAGTAACATTATGACAATCTAGTGTCACAGTCTACTGGTTCCCATTTGGACATTTCCCTTTGCAAGCCTCTGAGTGGGTCTCTGAAGAAGCAGTGCGAGCAGCCCCCCCCCCCCCTGCCAAGGAATAAACCCACACAACACCAGAGGGTGGCAGCTGCAGTTTCCTTTCTCTGTGGGCAGCATGCACAAACCTAAGGTTGGTTGCCAACCTCCAGGCTGGACCTGTTAATCCACTACAATTACAACTGATCAGTTTCCACTGAGGAAAAGGTCAGCTTTGGAGACCCTGCTGAACTCCCTCTCCACAAACCGTTCCCAAACCCCCAGTAATTTTCCAACCAGGAGGTGGCAACCCTGTGCAACACAGCCCCTCTTCCTCCCGCTGCGCTCACCATCACACCAGGGCGACTCTGCTCCTCTTCCGCACGCGGCTGATGAATCCTACCTTGTGAGCCAAAAAATCTACAAGCATAAAAGTTGTGAGCACGCTTAATTTTTTTAAAGTTAAAATTAAGTTTTAAAACATACAAACATATGAAGAAATGGAAAAAAGAAAAGAGAAAAAGGGGAAGGAAGGAAAAGAAAGGGAGAAAATGGGGAGAGAGAGAGAAGTGAATGAAGGAAAGAAAGAAAGGGAAAGAAAGAGAAAGAAAAGGAAAACAAATGGAAAAAAGGGAAAAGGAAAGAAAAAATGGAAAGAAGGAAAAGAGAAAGAAAGGAAAAGAAAGAAGTGGGAAGAAATTGAAAGGATGGGAGGGGAAAAGGGAAAGAACAGGAGAAAGAAAGGGAAAGAAGGAAAACAAAGAAAGGGGAAATGGAAAAAATGGAGGGGGAAGAAAGAAATAGAAAGCAAATAGATAGGGAGAGAGGACAGATGGAAGGAAGGAAGGGGTGGAAAGAAGAAGAAAGAGGAAAGAAAGAGAGCCCCCCTCTATTGGAGGGCAGCCATTTCAGCCCTCCCTTTGGCTGCTCCCTGCTTCTAAACGGGGGGGTGGGGAGAGAAAGGGAAGCCTTGAAAGATGTTCCTGCCCTTTACAGCCAGCATCTGGCGGGGTCCCCCTGGGACAGTCACTGCACTTTCTTAAGGCTGTGGTGGTGTCTTGGGTGGCGGTGGTGGTGGCTGCCAGTTGCTGCTGCTGGGGCGACTGTTGGGCACTGCTGCTGGGGTAGCAAGGGGTCCGCCTTGCCCTCCGTGGGAGGAACTACCCATCTAGCAGCCCCGCTGCCCCATGGCCAGGCAGGAGATGGAGAAGGAGGAGGAGGGCGGTGAGTTCAGCTGGCACCACCTGCCTGGAGAGCAGCACTGGGGTGGTGGTAGCTAAGCGCCAAGAGCACAGCAGCTGCTGGCGCTGGCAGAGGGAGCAGTATGGCTGGCTGCTCATAGCACCTGCACTTTGTTTGTTCCCTGGCCGATCCAGAATGGCCACATGGGAAGGAGGAGCAGCAGAGGGAGTGAGGGCCGGGCTGAAGGGTCTTCCCTCTCGCTCCCTCCTTTTAGAAATGGGGGGAAGTGAAACAGAGCACTGAAATGGCGGTGTGCTCTTTAAAGCCAGCAGCCGGCATTGGGGGGGTGTGATCAGGCCTTCTCCCGGGGCCCGGGGCCTGCTGCAGCCCAGGAATAGTGAGCGGGAGGGGGGGGGATCAGGCCTTCTCTCTGGGGCCAGCAGCCTGCTGCAGCCAGGGAAAGGTAAGCGGGGAACTTACCTTCCTTTGTCTTGCTCCTCTTGACCCAACTGAGGGCTGTGGGGAATAGGGGGTGGGGCTTCTCGCATGTGCCCACCCCCTGGGCTCCTAACTGCCGGAGTGGTGCTCCTGTGTGCTCCGGAAGGAAATGAGGCCTGATGATTACTAATGGGAAGGAGGCAGTCTCTTAAAAGGAAAAACTTTGTAGAGCCACTTCTGACAAAACAAAATGTATTAGATTATTTGTGTCAGTAAATTTTTAACTCAGTGCAGCCTAAATTCAGTGCTTTTCCTGTTACTGGTGTCTTGTTGAATGCCTCTGCAGTCGGTCCAAAATTAGTGCTCAATAGGACTTGGCAAAGGCGGTTATTGGCATGGTACTTAACCTTTTGCTTGGGGAGTTTTTAACAGCTTCCGTGCTCAGGTCTCAGCTGTGAGGCATGTGACTTGTGAATTCTGTTCCTGTGGCTTCCGTGGCTTTTAAACAGGACCTAATGTAAGCAGCTAAAACTTCTGCCTCCAACTTCTTTTACCTTTGATGATCTATGTATACATTTTCCCAGCCTTTAAGTCTGTATAGAAACAAAACCTGTACTAGACTGGCCTAATTTGTAAAGAAACCTGTCTGAGATGTGTTACCACAGCACAAGAATCTATACTGTATTCTTGAAGATAAGCTGTGGCAATCATTTTGTTGCTAGATCCACCTCCTGCAACAGCCATTTTGTGGTGGCCATTTTGTTGCTGTACCCACTATGCCATGTCAAATGTGTCCACAGGCTCAAAAAAGTTGGGGATCCATGGTTGACATCTAGTCTTTACTTCAGGGATAGTGTGGTGCAGGGAGAAAAGCTTGCGAATTCCTGGAACTTTACTGCCTGAGCCCTAATACTAACGATAAAACTTGTTAAGATTGTACAGTGAGTTGTAATAATAACCAGGGCTCCGTTGGGGCCGGAGCGCGCCAGAGCGCCGCTCCGGGAGAGGAGGGGCCGGGGGGCGGGCCTCCCCCGTTCACCCCCTCCCTCGCCCAGAAGCCATTCGCGGGGCCGCGGCTGTCCGCTGGCCCCGCCGGAGAGCCCCCTCCCTCGCCCAGAAGCCATTCGCGGGGCCGCGGCTGTCCGCTGGCCCCGCCGGAGAGCCCCCTCCCTCGCCCAGAAGCCATTCGCGGGGCCGCGGCTGGCCGCTGGCCCCGCCGGAGAGCCCCCTCCCTCGCCCAGAAGCCATTCGCGGGGCCGCGGCTGGCCGCAGGCCCCGCCGGAGAGCCCCCTCCCTCGCCCAGAAGCCATTCGCGGGGCCGCGGCTGGCCGCTGGCCCCGCCGGAGAGCCCCCTCCTTCGCCCAGTCACTTCCCCGGGGCCGCGGCTGGCTGCCGGCCCCGGGAAGATCCCCCCTCCCTCCCCCACTCAAAAGTTTCCCGGGCCCAAGGGAGGGAGAAACCGGGCCTGAGTGGCTTAACGCCACTCAGGCCCAAGCAAGGGGGAAGGAGGGAAACGCCAGCCCTAGTGGGGGGAGAAGCGCCCCTCCCTCCCTCCCTCCCTTCCCTCTCTCCCCCACCTACCTACCTACCTACCTGTTCCTTCCTTTCCCCCTTCCTTCCCCTCTCCCTTTCTCCCTCCCTCTCCCCTTCCTTCCTTCCTTTCTTCTCTCTCTCTCCCCCAACTACCTACCTACCTTACTGTTCCTTTCTTTCCCCCTTTCTTCCTCCCTTTCTTTCTTCCTTCCCCCCTCCCTCCCTCCCTTTCTTTCTTTCTTCTCTCTCCCCCCACCTACCTACCTTCCTGTTCCTTCCTTTTCCCCTTCCTTCCCCTCTCCCTTTCTCCCTCCTTCCTTCCTTCCTTCCTTCCTTTCTTCTCTCTCTCTCCCCCATCTACCTACCTACCTTCCTGTTCCTTCCTTCCCCCCTTCCTCCCCCCTTCCTCCCTTCCTTCCTTTCTTCTCTCTCTCTCCCCCAACTACCTACCTACCTTATTGTTTCTTTCTTTCTTTCTTCCTTCCTTCCCCCCTTTCTTCCTCCCTCCCTCCCTCCTTCCGTCCTTCCCCCTCCCTCACTCCCTCCCTCCCTCCCTCCCTCCCTCCCTCCCTTTCTTTCTTTCTTTCTTTCTTTCTTTTTTTCTTTCTTTCTTTCTTTCTTTCTTTCTTTCTTTCTTTCTTTCTTTCTTCTCTCTCTCTCCCCCACCTACCTACCTACCTTCCTTCCTGTTCCTTTCCTTCCTTCCTTCCCCCTCCCTCCCTCCCTTCTTGCCTTCTGACACACTGTCCATGACGTCAGGGATGTGTGGCCTTTTGACACTTCTGGTGACGTCAGGGGGTGTGGCATATGCAAATGAGTTATGCTAATGAGCTCCTGCACCTCTTTTTTTACGAAAGGACCCCTGATAATAACCAAGAGTGCCTCTGAGCACGTGCTGAATACTTGCAGAATGGCTGTTCATGTGAAATGAGAGGATGCAAATTTCGGGAAGCCCTAAAGAGGAGTTCATTTTTTTAAAAAAAAAAATCTGTTAGTGATTTGTATCCTGCCACTGCACTGTGCCAGGCTGGAAGACTTCTTTTAGCTCCAGTGGTTCATCTGCTGGTAGGGCTGCCAGCTCTGGGTTGGGAAATATCTGGAGATTTTGGGGTGGAGCCTGGGAAGGGTGGGGTTTGGGGAGGGAGGGATCTCAGCAGGATACAATGTAGGGTTGCCAGGTTCTACCTCACTGCCAGTGGGCAGAAACTCTATGGTTTTTCACCTTCAAAACCATAGAGTTTGCCCCAAAAACTAGAGTGTCACCCGCAACGTCCCTGACACAATGATGGCACTTCCAGGGGACATCATTGTGGCAGGGATGTCGCAGGGCAACATGCCTGTTCTGGGGCGGGGCTTTCCCTGCCAACCGGGGGAATCAGGGGAACCTCCACCTGGACCGTCGGTCTGGCAACCCTAGTACAAAGCAATAGGGTCCACCAGCCAAAGCAGCCATTTTCTCCAGGAGGATTGATCTCCATTGTCTGAAGATAGTTGTGATAGTGGGACATCTCCAGGCTCCACCTGGAGGTCCAGCAACAAACACACAGAAAACATGGCAAGGTTGGACAATTCTGTAGAATTGTTGACTTATGCATTGTAGCATTATGAGCTTTGCTTCCAGGGAAAAAATATTTCTGCCTAGAGAAGATATTGATGAAACACGCAATTTTTGCCTGGGAGGCGTGTTGCTTGCTTTGTTGCTTGCTGAATCACTTTTGTGGAAAATATAACCGCCTGCTGCATCTCTCATGCTTGCTTTGATGCTTGCTGAATCACGTTTTGTGGTGATCATAACAGCCAGCGACATCGTTCATCGTTTACAACTGTTGCAACCTTCATCAGTCTCTTATCAGGAGCAAGGTAGTCTCCAGCACTGGAATAGGTCTCTGTAGCTGTGGACTTTTCTGTTAGATGATATATAATGTTCTTTAGGTTTTTGTATTATAATGAATATGTATAAGATACACTAGGGTCTCTGTTGTATTTAAATCAATATATGAAGTACATAAGTGCATATTAGTAGGGAATGCTTTCTTCAAACACAGTTTTTTCATGTTTGTCCACTAGGGTTGCCAGCCTCCAGGTGGGGCCTGGGGATCTCCCGCTTTTACAACTGACCTCCAGCTGCCAGAAATCAGCTCCCTTGGAGAAAATGACTGCTTTGAAGGGTCGGCTCTATAGCATTGTACTATGCTGAGGCCCCTCCCCTCCCCAAATCCTGCCCTCTCCTGGCTCCACCCCCAAAGTCTCCAGGTAGTTCCCAACCCAGACTTGGCAACCCTGTTGTCCACCTGGAGGTTGGTAGGGAGGCCAGCCTCCAGGTGGGGCCTGGGGAATCCCCTGGAATTACAGCTCATCTCCAGACTACAGAGATCAGTTCCCTGGAGAAAATGGATGATTTGGAGGGTGGACTCTGTGACATTGTACCCCACTGAGGTCTCCGTCCACCCCAGGCTCCATCCTGTAATCTCCAGGAGTTTCCCAACCTGGATCTGGCAACCCTACCCCCATCCTCTGCCAGTGGTCGGTGGACCGGGCAACCCTAGGTGGAGGAAGTGTACTTAGGCTGGGAGAAGGCTTCCAAGTTTGCTGAGTGGAGTAGTAGGATCCAGGCCACTAATTATAATTTTCCTGGTGGGAAGAAATCCCCTTCGTATTTTTTGAAAACTGATTTTAAACAGGATCTGTTAACTTCAGGATTAAAATTAAGTCTATATAAACTATGCCTCTAGGGGAAAAGAGTCAGGGGGTTTCAATTTTTCATTCAATAAGTGCTCTTAAGTTTTTGTACATCGGAGGGTGAAATTTTCTCTCTCCAGGGAGTTGTTTCCAGACCTGCAGAGGAAGTGCTGCATGTCTGCTGCGGGGGAACCAACAAATTGCAAAGGAATCTGGTAAAGATCTAGAATGTGTGTTTCATGAAGGCAGTGGCTGGGTGTGTTGACCCTCACCATCACATTGCTTGTACCGAGAGTGTGCCCTCGAAAAGACTCAATGCACCACTGGATCTGTGCATCGCAGGGGGAATTTGGCAATGGCGGGCTGGCAGCCATTCTGGAAAGCTTGCCCTCCATTGCCAGTCTCCTAACTGAGTAGTTCCTGATAAGCTACCATTTCTGGGCATGCGATCGCATGAATGAAGCTGTCCTTTCTACCTCTTTGTTTTAGCTTTTTAATTTTTTTAAAAAAATGTGGATTGTCATTTATTAATCACCATAATACCAATTATATGGTACTTTAAAGAATGCAACAGTAGCTAAAACCAACCCTGTGAAAAATAAAGCCATTAAACACAACAATAAGAAACATATTCAGCTTAGCAGAAAAACACATCAAAGTGTATGCTCCCCTCCCCCCCTTGACCAGGTAAAATATGCAAAGAGAAGGCTTCTCCCAGTGTATAACTTCTCTGTCCTGTGTTTAGAAAACTCCATTCCCTCCTGTGTTATAAAAAGAAAACTGCTGTTAATTCTGATGAATAGCACTTTCCCTCTGTGAGAAATGGTCTGCTGTTTGGGCACTTCCTTTCAGTGGCCAGTTCTCAGTTCATTATGGAAAAGAGCATGTGCCAGCCCCTTTCAGGCTGTTATCTTGGCCTTTTGTATCTCCAGATGTTAAGCACCCTGACTTTCAACTTCTTCCCACCCTTTCACTTTCCATTAGGGTCGTAATAATGGGGCATCTGTCAGTCCCCCCCCCCCCTCCATTTTTTGACCACTCCTTGAGAAAGAGGCACATTTAAACTGATGCTCTGAACAAAAGTATTATCCTCCAGTTTCCGTCCATCATTCATGGCCGTCTTGGTGCAACAAAAAAGCTAAGAAAGAGTGTCGGGGGAGTTCAGTGGATTTGGAACCAGCCCCTTCAGAAGAAGATATGAGTGGGTTCTGTTGTGTTGAAAAAGAGAATCCAGTCTTGTTGAGGATTTTCCACTTAACTTTTAGAAAATACTCCGTTTGTAAGTCTCAAACTAGATTTTGGTACGATTGTTTAAACAGACCAAAGAAAATTCTAATTTAATATGTATGTGTGATTTAAATTTTTACCAGCTTTTGACATACATAATTTTAACATGGAGTATATTACTGTGTGTAGTTTGTGTTGTCTGCTGCTGGAAGTAGGATACTACTATGCAGGGCTTTTTTTGTAGAAAAAGCCCAGCAGGAACTCATTAGCATAATAGGCCCACCCAACAGCAGAAACTCAGCATTTTAGGCCGCACCACTGACAGCACAGCTCATTAGCATATTAGGCCACACACCCCCATGTTACCAGAAGAGTGGTCATCCAGCCACACCCACCTTTTGCTTCTTATTCTGTTTACCTTGTTTGCTGTCAAAACCCAGGGTTTTTCTTGCAGCAGGAACTTCTTTGCATGTTAGGCCACACACCCCTAATGTAGCCAATCCTAATGAGTTTTTGCTGTTGGGTGTGGCCTATTATGCTAATGAGTTCCTGCTGGGCATGGCCAACTTGGGAGCCAGCCGGAACTCCGTTCCTGTGTGTTCCAGCCCCAAAATTGCCCTGCTACTATGTAATTTTTGCTTCGTTTAATGTGTCGTGGTAATGCTTATGCTTTGTTTCAGCTCTGATTTCTGCTAGATTCCAGATTTCAGACACCAAAATACCAGAAAACTGTTAACAGTACACTTAAATAATATATTAAATAATGTATTAATAGTGATCAATAATAAATGACAAAAGAATAACAAAAACTGAAGGATCCGGTCATTCCATAGTTATTTCCATAGCAGTTGTTAATAATGTTCTCCGGAATGATATATTGTTTCGATGGAACTTCTTCAAAACTAAACCTTATAGCTTTAACAAAAAATATATACATATGTAAGAATACAAGAATTTACAAAGGCAGTGTACTTCTTAATGATCAAAACTGCACAATAAAATTTCATACATACAAAAAGTTGTCTTGATGTTCCTCACATCATACAGGAGTTATCAAGGGGAATCCTAAAAATGTTCTACAAATGCAGTATTGACAAAATGTCATGGACTGCACCATGTATACGTTTAAATTATTTTATAAAGAACTGAATGGTCAGTTAGTCTGCTTACCAATATCGTTACATTACTGGTCTCAACGTTCCAAACAGGCAAAGTGAAGGAAAGCTAGCCTTACCCGGTGAACTTCATTATCACACTTATACATTTCAAACAGCCTAACAGGGAAATATCCAGAAAATACTTATATACCGAAGGCTATTTAACACTATGAACAAAAATTAACATAGTCCCAAACCTTAACTACGCAGTTATACAGTGAAGGAAAAATGTAGGGCATGACCAACTAATACAAAAGACTGCAAACTGTAGGAGACACAAATTACAAAAAACACGAGCGGTCTAGGGACATATTCAAGCCATTCGGACGGCAGGTGTTCCTGCCGTCCGAATGGCTTGAATATGTCCCTAGACCATATCCAAAACGCCTCTCTTTTTAATAAGTTCTTCTGTGTGTCAATCCTATTATATCTACTGGAATGGAGGGCTTCCAAAGCGGCAAACTTAAAGTCGTCACATCTGTGCCTTGCATCTAGGAAATGCTGAGTAAGTGGTGCTTCCATGTTGCCATGTTTAATTCATGACCTGTGTTCCAGGACACAAGTCTTGATGGAACGTGTGGATTCTCCCACATATTTCAACCCACAAGGGCATAACAAAAGATAGACTACCCTTTTTGTTGAACAATTAGAATAGTGGGCAAGTTCCCTTCTAAAATTTAATTCAGGGAAATCCAACACCTTTGTTTCCCAACACAACGCACATGCAGCACATCTAAGACATCGGAAGGGTCCGCTGGGAGTATCCCCGCTAGCTTCAGGTAAGTTTACATCTGCCCTAATTAAAAGGTCCCTAATGCTAGTAGTGGTCCTATGGAATCCGATAAACGGTTTGTCTAAGCAGCCTGGTACGTCACTAAGGCCATGCCAATGTTTAAATATCACATTCCTAACAGAGTAGGCCAGAGGAGTAAAATCCATAGCCCAGCTTATCCTACCTACGGACTGCATCGCTTTCTCTTTAAACTGATTTAGTCTCTCCACCTGATCGGCCCTGCTCTGTGCCTTGTTCACCAAATCAACCGGATAGCCCCTCAGTACAAATTGTTTACTAAGGCCGAGGACAGATTGGCAGTCTTGGCCGCTCTGCCTCCACTTCAGAAGCGGAAGCAGAGCGGCCGTTCAGATGGCTGCATCTGCCCCCAGGAGGCGGCCCGGACGCATCGTGTCCGGCGCCGCACTCCTCCCGCACCAGCCGAGCACCACTTCAAAGTGGTGCTCGGCTGCTGCGGCGCGCCGTGCACGCACGTTCCACCTACCGGAGCGGGTGTAAACGCGTGTGGGCAGGGGCAGCCGCGTGGCATCCGCCCGCCGCTGCAGGAAGCCGCCCACAGTCTGAACGCTGCGGGCGGCTTCCTTCCGGCGGCGTGCGAACGCCGCGCCGCAGGGGAAATTCCCCCCGCCCCAGTTGGCGCGGCAGACTGGCAGTCTGTCTGCAGCCTCAATCTAATAGCTTCTGTAATGTAATCTGATGGAAGTGTGGCATTTCTTTTAATTTGCATAAACTGCTCGTATGGTAAATTAGTTCTTAAATGCTTTGCATGAAAAGAAGAGAAATGTAAATATGTAAATATGAATATATTCATATGAATCCCCAAATCCCAACAATATGTAGGTTGTCTTTACAAGATCATATCAGGATGCTAATCAAGTAGATTCTTGGTCCATCATACATACCCTGTATTTGTCCACAGTTCAACATGATACTGATCTTTTATCCATTTTGGCAAACGCCTGAATCGGGGATAATCATTAGTATGTTTTCTGTTGCATTGTGTTTGCAAACTTGGAGAACAGTTGACTCCTCCTTTCTGGAGACTCAATCAACCACAGACATTTCTGTGATATTCAAGGGTTGAAAGAGCAGCCATCTAAATTTCAGCACCTGCCATTTTGTTTTCTAAGTGAACAAACCAAACATGGCATCAGGGAGCACTCATGCAACCATCTGTGACTGGGTTTTCCCCCCTCTGTGTGTAAGTTTTGATGTTAAGACTAAACACACTGATTACAATTCAGGTTCTTCAAAATTTAAAACAATCCACCCCTTTCTTTGCACACACGGCAACAGGGGAGCAGCTCTTAGGAATTTTGGGGAACTATCCTGAATAAATACATATGAAGGTGCTTTATACTGAATCCCACCAATATATACCACTAGTATGGTCAGTGGCCATGATTCTTCAGGGCCGCGAGCTGAGAGAGCGCTTTCGCAGTATCTGTTCCTGAGACTGGAGGTGGTGAGGGCTGAATAGAGGGCCTTGTTTTCCTTGACTCTCAGCTGGGCTATACAGCAGTATGCCGGACAGTCCCCTCCTTCCAAACCAGAGACTCTTTCATTCTCATCTCATCCAGTAAACTGATTCCACTTCCAAACTGTGGGTAACCTGTGGGAGGCTATGTTATTTGTGAGATATCTGTTTGGATCTCGTGACCAGATGTGTTAAATAGACATTTAAAGGAATCTTTAAAAAAACCAGCCAAGGGAGGGAGACCCAGTTTGAACTGGCAATGCAACACTGGGGCAGGGATTTTTTCTTCTTTCACCCCTCTTCCTGGGCTCATTTTCCAGTAGCTATGTGGGGGGGGGGGGGGGGAGGGTCAGCACTCTTCTTGGTCTCACACGCAAAAAGATAGATGGCTCTGTACCAGCCCACTTTTGTAATAGCAGTTGTTGGGGAGGAAATCCCCTTGTGGCTGCCTTTCAGCTTTAAAGAACATTTTGGGAAATCCCATTAACAATGTCACATGTAATGTGCAGGTTTGGAGAACAGCCTGCATTTCTGTAGCTCATATTTAAAGTGCGTATTTAATTTCATGTTGCTGCAGGAATTAATTTTTTTTCCTTTTAAAGAGAAATCTCATTTTAAAAACTTTATTTATTTATATTTATTCTTCACATTTATATCCTGCCCTCCTTGCGAACGGGCTCAGGGCGGCTAACAAGGGCACATAGGCCAATGGATACATTAATAGATTAAAACAGGTAAAATCCACTAAAACTTTGGCACAAGGAGCCCCCCCCCCCCCCCCCGCAGTCTGGGAAAATCATTGCACAAAGCCCGAAAAGCCACGAAAT
Organism: Lepidodactylus listeri; assembly: GCA_029233225.1. Lineage (NCBI taxonomy): Eukaryota > Metazoa > Chordata > Lepidosauria > Squamata > Gekkonidae > Lepidodactylus > Lepidodactylus listeri. The sequence continues at coordinate 103,863,547 of JARCFY010000009.1, read as the reverse complement.
ACCACACAGACGTTCACATAAAAATAAAATGCTGATCTCTTATTTTTCCCATCTTAAATCCAACCCTTTTCAAGACTAAGGCTCGGAAGTTATACTTTTGCCACTCTGCTTTGCCTTCCAAGGACAGTAGCCACTATGGTCGATAAGCTCTGGGGATACCTGCGAGCAAAATGCGGTGCATAGGTGTCATGCCATGCACGGAACCAAGATGGGTGGGCTTGAACAATGCTGGGAAACTTAGATTAAGCACTGGGATCTTCATTCAGGAAGACTTCTTTCTTCCGGGAAAGAAAGCCATACAAATGACATTAAGTTTGAGTCTGAAAGTACAGGTAGAGATTTTGTACAAGTAGAGATCTTTTTAAATTTCGCTAACACATGTTTAAACCCTGCTGAAAGTATTCGAAATAACCAGGTGTGTGTGTGTGCAAGTTCCGTGGTACCTTACCTATAGAATGGGAAGTCAGACACTGATTCTGCCGACTCTTTTATTAGATGGTTCGGAGTAAGAGTTGGGAGCCTTGTTGTCAGGAATTTCACAGCCTGAGGCTGGAGACTAATCTAGTGGTCTTATCTTCAACCCATGGCTCAAGACCCTCCGGTGGAACCCACATGCTGGATTGTGAACCTCTGCAGAGTTTGTTTTTGCTGGCTTTTTGGACCGCTCTGCTACTGTGCAAATATAGTGAATCAGGGTCCTGCTCCTGCCTCTCTTAGAGGACCTAGAGGAGCAGCGGGACAGTGAGGCGAGTTCACAAATAAGAACATAAGAAGAGCTCTGCTGGATCAGACCAACTAGGGGCCAACATCCTGGCTCATGCAGTGGCCAGTCAGTTCCTCTGGAGGGCCCACAATAGGGCACAGAGGGCGAGGCCTTCCGCTGATGTTGCCTCCTGGCCCTGGGATTCAGGTTCAGTGCTTCTCCGTGTGGAGGTTCCCCTCAGTCACCATGACTAGTAGCCAGTGATAGACCTATCCTCCATGAATTTATCTAATCCCCTTTTAGAGGTGTTTATTCCTGTGGCCATCACTACATCCTCTGGCAGCGAGTTCCACATTTTAGTCACTCTCTGGGTCAAATAGTATTTCCTTTTGTCTGCCCTGAACCTACGGCCCGCTCAGCAGGTTCAGACTTTGGCTTCTCCTCTTCCTGTCATGTGAGGTCATGTGGAGAAGACGTGCTTTCCCATGACAAAAAGCTCCTTGCTTGTGGAAAGCTAGCATGAGGTTTTCGTCTGACCCTAGTTATGATCCAAAGGACCCCCTCCATGGGAGTGTACTAACTGCCTGGATGGAACCCCTTCTGAGAGTCCTGTTTGCCACCATGAATTGCATAGTGGAAGAAAGGTAGTATTGTAAAGTAATAAATAATAGTAATAATAAATAATAGTAGCTTCCTCCCCGGTAAGCTTGTTATCTATGGTCAAGGACTTGTCTTCTAATAAAACCGGTGATCCCAAGGCCAGCTGAACTCCTTTGGTTGCCCCAAGTGGCTGGAGAGCAGCAGGGGAAGGAGGAGGAGGAGGAGGAGGAGGAGGAGGAGGAGGAGGAGGAGGAGAAGAAGAAGAAGAAGAAGAAGAAGAGGAGGAGGAGGAGGAGGAGGAGGAGGAGGCGGCAGCTGGATTTATACCCCGCCCTTCACTTGAAGTCTCAGAGTGTCTTTCAATCTCCTTTCCATCCCCACAACCGGGGTAGGTGGGGCTGAGAGAGCTCTTTCGAGGACTACTCTTAGAACAGCTCTGAGAAAACTTGTGACTGACCCAAGGTCATGCCAGCAGCTGCATGTGGAGGAGTGGGGACTCAAACCCGGTTCTCCCAGATTCTTAACCACTACACCAAACTGGAGGGGTGCCCCCTTCCTTTGCCACTGCCTGGCCCTGCAGCAGAAGTGAGGTGGCAGCAGCAACAGTGATGGAGTACACTGGGAGCCAGTCACAGGTGCGAGTTGTGCCACTTGTCTCCTCCCATGTAGCCTCCCTTGCCAGTATGGTGCCTCAAAGGATCGCTTGGGCTCATGGGCAATCAGCTAGCTCCAACCAGTCCTGCATCTCCATTATGAGTGAGATAGGTTTAGGAAAGTGTCATATATGCTTTTCCTAAACACAAAAAACAGCCTTTAGGCTTGCTTGTATAAGAAAAGCCTTCATCTCAAGACAGGGCTGCCAAGTGCCGGCGACTTACTGGCAGGGGGTTGTTGTTCTCCCCCCGGGAGCTCTTCTGCGCGTGCGCTTTTGTGCACGCGCCGGCGACGTAATGACATCACCCGGAGGTGACGTCATTACACAGGGGAAGTCGTCCTCACCGGACGACTTCTGGGGCGGGGTTTCCCCCGCCGGCCGAATGCCAGCCAGCGGATCGGGAACCCCTACAGCGGGGGATCCCTCGCCCCCCGGGCTGACTTGGCAGCCCTATCTCAAGAAAAGCCCAGGTAGTGTATGTGGTCTACATTTTCTACTGGGGATCTCTGATACTTTTTTTTTTTTTTAATGTAATGTTTGGCTCTAAGACTGCAGCAGAAAAGCTGAGCAGAATCTTCATTTTTCTTTGCTGGTATCTCTTTTTCTCAGCGGCATACTTCTTTCTTGCAAATCTAATTTCTTTTTTGCCAAATACGCTTTGCTGCAATGTTATTTTACGTAAAGGTTTTCCATAATTGGGTGACCGGGACTGTGGAAGACTGGATGGGTTGATGTGGTAGAGCAGGGAATAACGATTAGGAAGAATTGTAGCAGCTATCTAAAGAAGTGAGCAGTTACTCACGAAAGCTCCCACCCTGCCACATATTTTGTTAGTCTTCAAGATCCTACTGGACTCTTGCTCTTTTTCTACTGCTACAGACAGACTAACATAGCTATTGGCTACCTATCTTTATAAATTAGGTTAGGATGATTACCGTATTTTTCGCTCCATAAGACACACTTTTCCTCCCCAAAAAAGTGGGGGGGAAAGTGTGTGCGTCTTATGGAACGAATATGGAGGTTTTCTTACCTGTAAGAGGGCTCTTTCTTCAGCAGGAACGCAGGGGAACGCCATTCAGGCTGGCATCCCAGCCTTCCCCGCCCCTCCCTGCTGGGCCTGAGCTGTTAAGACTTAAAAGGGAAATGGCAGAAAACCCCCACCAGGCTAAGTACTCTTTCCCTTTAAGTGCTTTTCCCCCTTAAGACAGCCAGCAGCGGAAAGCCCCGCCCACAGATTAAGCTCCGTGGCTACTTTGCACAGAAAGGCCTGGCTTTGCATGGCATGCCGACCTTTCCTTTCTCTATCTTCCTTCCTTCCTTCCCTTTTTTCTGTCTGTCTGTCTGTCTTTCTGTCTCTCTCTCTGTCCCCACCTTTCTTTCTTCCTTTCTCTTTCTCTGTCTCCTCCTCCTTCCTTCCTTTATCTCTCTCTCTCTCTCTTTCTTTCTTTCTGTTTCATTTTTTCCTGTTTTCCTCCTCTAAAAACAAGGTGCGTCTTATGATCAGGTGCGTCTTATGGAGCGAAAAATACGGTATATAACATTAATTGGATTATTTTGTATTATTTTGGGAATCTGATCTAACTGTAACCCACGTTGTTTGTGATCTGGAAAATTACAAATTTCCATTTGTAATCTGGAAAACAGTGTGTCCTATAAACAAACAAACAAACAAACCTTGAGCTGTGTCCCAGAGGCGGGGGGGGGGTGAACAGTAGTGTAAATTATATGGTAGGGAGATGCTACGTGTCACGGTAGTGGAAGAGAATTGCAGCATTTCTTCAATTGGCATACTGTAGGATCAACATGTGATGGAACAGATACTGATTTATGTAGTAAGTAGCATATATCCTTGAGGTAGCATGAGGGGTTTTATGGACAGTGCTGAAGCCAGGTTACGGTTATATTTCAGGTTCTGCAAACAGGGACCATTGCAGTAGTGAGTTCCGAGGGGAGCAAACTGGATTCAGCAGAGTCAACAAAGAACCCCAGCAAGAGAGTCAATTTGCCAGTAGGGAAGTCGGTAGAGCTCAGAGTTCTGGCCGGTATTCACAGGAGCTGCTTCAGACAGGGTTGCCAGCTCAGGTTGGGAAATATTTGGAGATTTTGTAAGTAGAGCCTGAGGTAGGGCTGCCAAGTCAGACTGGGGGGCGGGGGATCCCCCGCTATAGGGGTTCCCGATCCGCCGGCCGGCATTCAGCCGGCGGGGGGAACCCCGCCCCAGAAGTCGTCCGGTGAGGACGACTTCCCCCGTGTAATGACGTTACCCGGAGGTGATGTCATCACGTTGAGAGTGTTGCCAGGGCAACGCCCCCAACGTGATGATGTCACCTCCGGGTGATGTCATTACGTCGCCGTGGCGAGCACGCAAAGCGCACGCGCCAGAAGAGCTCCCGGGGGGAGAACAACTCCCCCCCGCCGGTAAGTCGCGGTACTTGGCAACCCTAGCCTGAGGAGGGACTTCAATGCCATAGAGTCCACCTTCCAAAGCAGCCATTTTCTCCAAGTGAATTGCTCTCTGTTGCCTGGAGATCAGTTGAAATCCCAGGAGATCTCCAGCTACCACCTGGAGGTTGGGAACCAGTGCTCCCTCTAAGCTGTGGCATCTTGTGAGCAAAAATTCTACTTTGTGAGTTACTGACATTAAAGTTGTGAGGGAGCAATTTGGCTACTGCATAAATTAGTTTGCTCTGGAGCCATCCTTAGTGAGCTGAGACAGAAATGTATGAGCCGGAGGCTAAAACACTGTGAGCAAGCTCACACTAATTCAGCTTAGAGGGAACACTGTTGGCAACCAATCTAGTTCAGTTTAGAAAAGACAACCTGGGTGGGGGGGCGGGATGATGATAGAGGTTTATAAAATTATGCACAGGTTAGGGGAGAGATTAGCAAAGAAATTTTTCTACCGCTTCTTAGATATTAGCACTTGCGGGCAGCCAATGAAGCTGATGCGCAGTAGATTCAGGATGGACGGAAGGAACTGCTTCTTTACACAGGTTATTAAAATGTGGAATTAGCTGCCAGAGGATGTAGTGATGTCCACAGTAATAGCTTCAAAAGAGAATTAGAAAGATTCATGGAGGATAGGTCTGTCAGTGGCTACTAGCCATGGTGACTGAGGGGAATCTCCACATTTAGAGGCACTAATCCTCTGAATCCCAGAACCAGGAGGCAACATCAGGGGAAGGCCTCGGCCTCTATGCTGTGTTGTTGGCCCTCCAGAAGAACTGGTTGACCACTGTGTGAGACAGGATGCTGGCTTAGATGGACCACTGGTCTGATCCAGCAGGGCTCTTCTTGTGTTCTTACCATAAAACCTGTTGTCTTCTCTTCTTCCTAATGAAATACAGTTCAAGAGCATAGTGTCCAGAGATTTTGGGATCAGCCAAGATTGCCAGAACTGTGGATAGATGCAAAAGTAAGCGAGGGGAAGAAAGCGTAGCTGGGTCTGGCTTGGTGGGCAGCAAAGATGGACAAGACTTTATTTAGTGTTTTTACAGGCACGCACACACACACACACCTTTGCTCATCTGAAATGATGAATGTAATTTTTGTACACTCTACAGCATCCTTATTTATTCTCTCATATTTCTATTCCGCTCTTCTTCGAGGAAACTCTTTGTAGCATACGTGGGACTTTCAACTGCCAGACATGTTGAGATGAAACTGTCTTTTCCAGAACCAACCCCGTAATCTTTGTGAACAGTATCACCACACTCTGTGTTCAGCATTCTGTCCACTTAACCACACTGCATCATTAACATTTTTAGCTCCTTGCTGTTACTTCTAGATGTCGTTCCTGTCAGCTGTGTTCCTAATAGCCAGTAGGAGATCCTCCTGGATGTCAGCAGTGTCCATTGAAAGGCAAATCCTGCTGGGCTGCACCTATCATTAATTGTTCGAGATCGTGCTGTTTAGACTGGGACATGGAAGAAGGTTTCTCATGTTTCCAGTCATTTGTGGCCACCGTTTAAGTCAAGAATCTATTTCTATGGATTCTACACTGGCTCTACCTTTGGATTAGTTGCCTGGTTGATTAATCATTCTGATATGTAGTCCATACTAGACAAACTCTTGTTTTTGCTTTAATCCTGATAGCAGTTCCTGGAATGTGAATTTCAGGTGGATATCCCTCATTGTGACTATGCATGGAGAAATAAGCTGTGTTTTGTGAAGTTTGCCAGTGCATATTCTTCTCCACTCCAATGTTTTGGAGACATCCCTCTCCTTTTTTTAAAACAAACAAACTCCAGTATTTCAACATTTCCCTATAAATAATTTTGCTCTAATTTTTGCTCTAATTAGGAATGGGTAGGAATCTTTACCCATATGGTTGCCAGCTCTGGGTGGGGAGATGCCTGGAGATTTTGGGGGTGGAGCCTGGGGAGGAGAGGGACCCCAGCAGGGTACAATGCCATAGAGTCTACCCCCCAAAGCAGCCATTTTCTCCAGGGGAACTGATCTCTACCATCGGGAGGTCAGTTGTAATAGTGGGAGATCTCCAGGGTCCACCTGGAGGCTGGCAATCCAATTTATGCATCACCATTATTCTTCAGTTTGGTGTGAGAGCCAGTTTGGTGTGAGAGCCAGTTTGGTGTAGTGGTTAAGTGCGCGGACTCTAATCTGGGAGAACCTGGTTTGATTCCCCACTCCTCCACTTGCACCTGGCTGGATGACCTTGGGCAAGCCATAGCTCTGTACCAGCTGTTCCCTGAAGGACAGCTTGGGAAAAAGTTCTCTCAGCCCCACCTACCTCACAGGGTGTCTGTTGTGGGGAGGGGAGGAGAAAGGAGTTTGTAAACCGCTCTGAGACTCCCAAGTGAGTGAAGGGCGGGATATAAATCCAATCTCTTCTTCTCTTCTTCTTCTTCATCCGTCTAATCTGGGGTTATCTACCCCACCTTATGGACACTTCCTTAACACCAAGTTCCTGGATGCAGAACATCCCTAGACACAAATAAATTCTAAACAAAGTGACAGTTAAAAGAGGCCAAGTCTGAAGTGGTACATATAAACAAGCTGTTATTGAAGCAAAGGTGATGCTATGGATTTTGTAGCAAAATATCCATAGGTGTGTTTCTGTGCCCCCCACCTTTCACAACCTTTCCTGGTTTATTTGCAGGATAACATCTCACTGAACTTTTATTTCTGCCACTGAATTCAAAGGCTAAGAAATTTGGCCTGGTGCCGAAGGTTTCACCACAGATTGGGGGTGGTATGTATTTAAATAAAACCTGTGCCATTCCAGATCCTTCGGGAGTTTTCTTCTAGGAGAGCCCTTCATTGAAGATGTCCTGTTGGTCTTTTTCAACTGTGGCCGTGGCTGTTTGTGATGCTCTCCTGGAGGGTGTGAGGAAAGCCCTTACTTTAGCCCACTTTCATAAAATGCTGCTTAATCCAGAAGGATTTGGGGCAGGTGACCAAGTAGGGCTGCCAAGTACCGGCGACTTACCGGCGGGGGGGAGTTGTTCTCCCCCCGGGAGCTCTTCTGGCGCATGCGCTTTGCGCGCGCGCCACGGCAACGTAATGACGTCACCCGGAGGTGACGTCATCACATTGGGGGTGTTGCCAGGGCAACGCTCTGGCAATCGCCCCCAAACGTGATGACGTCACCTCCACCCCCAAACGTCGCCCCCAAATCGCCCCCAAACGTGATGACGTCACCTAAAGCCCTTACTTTAGCCTACTTTCATAAAATGCTGCTTAATCCAGAAGGATTTGGGGCAGGTGACCAAGTAGGATGCCAAGTACCTGCGATTTACCGGCCGGGGGGGGGAGCTCTTCTCCCCCCGGGAGCTCTTCTGGCGCGTGCACTTTGCGTGCGCGCCACGGTGACGTAATGACGTCACCCGGAGGTGACGTCATTACACAGGGGAAGTCGTCCTCACCGGTTCTGGGGCGGGGTTCCCCCCGCCAGCCGAATGCCGGCTGGCGGATCGGAAACCCCTATAGCGGGGGATCCCCCGCCCCCCGGGCTGACTTGGTAGCCCTATGACCAAGGACTATGGGGAGTTGCATGCCGGTGTTTTGTTGACTCAAGTCATTGCTGACTCTCGACTGTTTGTGGTTTTAATTGTAAAAGTAGTCCGGAATGCCTAATGTGACAGAACTGTGTGCTGTTTTCCCACTCCACAGACAGCTGCCAGTAAAATGGGTCAGGGAAACTTCGGAGAGACATCAAGTCATGCAGTTGAGATCACAGAACCTTACAGGGATGAGAAGGAAAAGAGGCGGGTGAGGGAGGGGCTGCTGTACTGGGCTGCAGTCCTACAACTCTTGCAGTGTCTGCTTCCAGTCTTGACAGATTCACTGCTGCAGACAGTGGCCGCCGTCCAACTAACTGCAGTTTCTGCTTTGAAAGGAGTCTGCTTTCCGACTTGCCGCTGCTGCTGCATTCTGATTTGCATGAGGAAATTCTGATGCAAGACGTGAGATTGTTTCGTCGGGGTTTCTTTAGAGCTCCTTTGTGGCGTCTTTGCAACTCTTTGAATAATTGTTTTCTAAAACAATAAACTACAGAAGGGGGAAAACTGATATCAGTGCAGTTTATAAATAAGGGTGTCACCCTTTCTCCCACAGAAGTAAGGATTAAATGGAGGGTTGCCAGCCTCCAGATGGTAGCTGGAGATCTTCTGGGTTTTCAGCTGCTCTCCAGATGACAGAGATGAGTCCACCAGGAGAAAATGGCTGCTTTGGGAAGTGGATCCTATAGAATTATACCCACTGAAATCCTTCTCCAGGCATAGGGTTGCCAAGTCCAGGTTGGAAAATACCTGGGGACTTTGGGGGTGGAGCCAGGAGAGGGCGGGGTTTGGGGAGGGGAGGGGAGGGGCCTCCGCATGGTACAATGCCATAGAGCCCACCCTCCAAAGCAGCCATTTTCTCCAGGGGAGCTGATCTCTGTCAGCTGGAGATCATTTGTAAAAGCGGGAGATCCCCAGGCCCCACCTGGAGGCTGGCAACCCTATCCAGGCACCCCCCCCAAACCTCCAGGAATTTCCCAACCTGTAGCTGGCAGCCCTAATAAAATGGGATACTTGAAGGAAATACAGGATGCAAATGGGATTTTTAAAGGAATTATAATTTGGCATAATCATAATGGTATGAGACACAACTGCAGGTCAAGTTCAGTCTGAGGCTGTTTCCCTTCTAAACCCCACAACGGTATTAAATGGATCAGCATCAGAAGCTTCATGGGCCCTTCAGGGCTTTCTAAGGAGGCTGGTGAGAAGAATTCAGCGGCCTCTCTGGCCTGAATGGCCTAATTCTCAATGTGGTGGGGCACCGGCCTATACCACGCCAGACTGCAGGTCAGGGCCAATGGGTGGAATGTTCCCCCGTTTTTTAGGGGAGGGAAATCTCTGCATTTACAAATGTGGCTTGCCTGGGAAAAGATTTTATTTATTTATTTAAATGTATACCCCGTCGGCTCCAGGCAGCTAACAGCAGTTAAAAATATACATAAGTTAAGGTTAAAACCATTTACATAAAATGACATCATAAGAACACCAAGGCGGCAGTATAGAACAGGGGTGGGCAAATTGTGGCCCGGGGGCCACATGCGGCCCGCCACAGAGTTTTTTGCGGCCCACCCAGACAGTCGGCCACGTGGTTTCTCAACAAGCCATCTCCTGATTTCAAAAAAAGTTGTAGAAAAGCGTGACAGGGTACATTTCTCTCACTAAACTGATTCTAAAATTAAATGTGCTTGCAGCTATAGATGATGTGAAATTAGCACAATAAATAAATTGAATAAAAGTACCACTATTTTATTTAATTTATATTTATTGATTTTTATGATACAATTTATACCTTTTCTGAAATGCAAAGTTAACTAATGAATGCAATCATTTTAAAAGGTGCGGCCCTCCGCTAACCTCCGCTCCCACAAAGTGGCCCCCGAGCCAAAACAATTGCCCACCCCTGGTATAGAAACATCCCACAGAGCACAGCAACCCAAATACCCCGGACCCAGAAGGCTTCCACCAGCAGATTTCATGGGCTGGAAAGATTACGCCAGCCAATTTTCCAGAGGCCGTTTCCCCCAGTGGTGGCTCCTAATTAAAGGCCTGGTGGAAGAGCTCCGCTTTACAGGCCCTGCGGAACTGCAAAAGGTCCCGCAGGGCCCTGATATCCTCTGGGAGCTTGTTCCACTAGTGAGGAGCCACCACTGAGAAGGCCCTGGATCTGGTGGCTGCCAGCCTGGCCTCTCTAGGGCCAGGGAGGGTCAGGCGGTGTTGAGTGCCTGATCGCAGTACTCTCTAGGGTATATATGGGGAAAGGCGGTCCCTTAGGGAGGCTGGCCCCTGACCATATAGGGCTTTAAAGGTTAAAACTAGCACCTTGAACCAGATCCGGTATGCTATAGACAGCCAGTGCAGCATCCTCAGTGCAGGCTGGATGTGGTCTCATGCCAAGAGGCCCATCAACAGCCTGGCCGTGGCATTCTGCACTAGCTTCAGCCTCTGGAGCTGAGACAAGGGCAGCCCCATGAAGAGAGTGTTACAGTAGTCTACAGTAGTCTACAGTAGTCTACAGTAGTCACTCGTGGTGACCATTGTGTGGATCACCGTCGCCAGGTCATTGTGTTTGAAGAAGGGAACCAACTGCCTTATCAGCCGTAGATGGTAAAAGGCTGCCTTGGCAGTGGCTGCTACCTGGGCCTCCATAGTTAAGGAAGCATCCAGGAGCACTCCCAAGTTCCAGACCCTCGGCGTTGGCACCAGTGGCACCCCCCTGAAGGCCAGTTATGGGATCCCTACCCCTGGCCCGCTCTGACTCAGGCATAGGACCTCCATCTTCATTGGATTCAATTTCAGTCGGCTCAGCCTGAGCCAGCCCACTACATCCTGAAGCACCCGCTCCAGGTCACCTGGGGTGGCTTCGGACCGGCCGCCCAACAGCAGATACAGCTGGGTGTTATCAGCATACTGGTGACAACCCAGCTTGTGCCTCCAGGCAATCTGGGCGAGGGGGTGCATATAGATGTTAAAGAGCATCGGGGATAGCACCGCCCCTTGTGGCACTCCGCATACGTCTGCTCCCCCAGTGCCATCCTCTGTCCCTGGCCTTGGAGGAAAGAGGCAAGCCATTGTAAGGCAAGCCCCTGAACCCCCGTGTCGGTGAGGCGGTGGATCAGTAGCTGGTGGTCGATTGTGTCAAATGCAGCCGACAGATCTAACAGCACCAGCACCGCCGTGCTGCCCTGATCCAGATGCCGTTGGAGGTCGTCCATCCCGTGACCTGGCCAGGAGCCAGACTGAAATGGGTCCAGCGTGGAAATGTCATCCAGAAAGCTCTGCAACTGAATTGCCGCCGCCCTTTCTAAGATTAGGGCAGAAAGCTTCTCTCTGACATTTCCATGTACTGGGAATATTTTTCTGTAGAGGAACATTCCCTTATGCAAGTGGCGTACAGTACAGTCTCATTGAAAACTAAGCCCATGATGCAGTGGTAGGTGAATGACAATGGGTCAGATCTAGCCAACTTTTCCACTGGTGAAACAGGGAGGATGGGGTCCCCTTTCACCATCAAAATGGCGTTACAGAGGATCATAGGGAACAGGGGTTGCAGTAAGAAAGGAAATTGAATGAGATTGAAAAAGTTGGCTGGCTAAGCCCTGACCTGGATTGCCCAGACAAGCCCGATCTCATCAGATCTCAGAAGCTAAGCAGGGCCGACCCTAGCAAGTACTTGGAAAGCAGACCTCCAAGGAATACCAGGGCCAGGATGCAGAGGCAGGCAATGTCAAGCCCCCACTCTGAAACGTCCTGGACCCACTAGGAGGGGTCACCAGAAATCACCATGACTTTCAGGCACACAAGCGCACACTCACACACACACACACACACACACACCCGCGGCAAGATGATTATATGCTCAGAAAAGGAAATCCTTAGCGGTATCCACAATAGAAGAATGGATGGTGAAGATGATGGAACATGTGGAGATGGCTAAATTGACTTCCTTGATCAGAGAAAAGACATTAACTACATTTATAGCTAATTGGAAACTACGAATGGACTTTTAGCACGAAACAGAAATAAAATGAATTGATTATCTATGGGTTTGAAGATTAAGATAAGAAAAGAATTATAGGTAAAAGACAGGATTTTATTTATGCACATCTAGAGAGAAGGAACAGAGAATTAAGTTGTACTAGCTGTAGATGAAAGTCAAAACATATTTCCCTTTTCCTTTTCCCTTTCTTTCTCTTAATTCATTTTTTTGTGTGTACTTTCTTTTATGAATTATGCTTAAAACATAATTATTAAATTCTAACAAATTCTAACAAAATAATAAAAGAGCTGCCATGTTGGTCAGATAGATAGATAGATAGATAGATAGATAGATAGATAGATAGTTGGTTGCATTCCAGCCAAGTAATTTTTGTGTGTGCTTCTTATGGATTTACAGAGCAACACAAATCTTAACAATTATCAAAACTGGAGTTGGAAGGTCTTCAAGGAATATTATTTGGGCAGCAATCAGATTTTTCCCCACCATGGAGAACAATGGAGGGAATGGGGGCAACATGTTTGGGGGCCCGTAGAATTGGACCCCCTGGTCCAATCTTCTTGAAACTTGGTGGATATTTGTGGGAGACGCTTCAGCAGCTACCCCACAAGTTTGGAGCCTCTCCCTCAAACCCCCTCCCCTCCAGCTGCTTTTAAAGTCACCACCGAATTTCGGCGGCAGGCCAAATCAGATCAGAGAATCTGATTCGGCCCATGGCTGCCCTAGTGCCCACTCCTGGGCTGGCGGAGCTCCACTTTACCTCGCTCTGGCCCCAAATGACCCCTGTGTATTACTAACCTATCAGAACAGTTTAAATATATACATAGTTGACATTTTTACTCTTATACTTTGTCAAATTGACTGTGCAGTATTTCAAGAGATGAAAAAAATAGGGCCTTTGAGCTCCATATTGCTTTTGGCTTACTGTGCACCTTTTCACTGCACAAAGGAATCATAAAAAGGTACTAGAACTTTATCGGATTTCCGACCCAGTATATAATCACTGATATTTCTTGGCAAGCTTCTCAGAGGTAATTGTAAATGTTTTATTGGCAAGCAGTTTATAATTTATTTTGCCAGTCAACATCTTGTCCAAGGTAATCAGGAGAACATTATAAAGGTCATAAAAGCTGTGTGTAGTTTCCTTTTTAGAAGTGTTTGACTGAATGAACAAATAAAGCTCTGTTTTACTCTAGGAAAAAGCTTTATAAAAATTGTACGACAGCTTACACAACAATTAGATGGAAAGGAAATCTTCTGTGCTAGAATTTCCACTGTCATGCAAACATGGGATTGCCAGGTCTCCTACCTCTTTCCAGTGGAGGGGGAGAAGCTCCTGGTCTGGGACTGTGTGTGTGCGTGCCGTGATGACATCACCTGGAAGTGACATCATGTCGCCAGAGGATGTTCTAGCATTCTATAATACCATAGAGTTTTCAGGCCAAATGCTAGAGAATCCACCCCCCCCCCCCCCGGCGACATTCCCAGCATGATGATCTGGGTGATGTCATTGCACTGGGCATATTGGCCTGATACAGGCACTTTGGAGGCGGGGTTGTCCCCGCCAGCCAGACCTGGGCCGGCAGGTTGGGGGTCCCTAGAGCAGGCAACCCCCCCCCCCCGGGAGGGGGGGAATCTTGCAGCCCTAAGCATACATTTCCCTCTTGCGGCTACAGTTTCTGTCTTGCAGCCCTAAGCATACATTTCCCTCTTGCGGCTACAGTTTCTGTCTGCTGTATCTTTCTATGAGATTTTTTTTCTATATCAAGTTGTTTCACTACTCTTGAAAGCCTGAAGCACCACTGGGTAAATTTATTCATTCACAAAATTTATGTCTTACCTTTCTGCCCTTATAAAAGAGTTTAAAAACAGAGTTAAAATGCATATAAAACAGTACATGCCTACATACATACATAACACAGGTTAGGAAGAAGGGATCATCGCTGGAATGCCAAACAAAACAAAAAAAGTCTTCACCTGCTGGCAGAAGATGGCAACAGAAGGGGACAGACCAGTATCCCTGGGAAGAGAGCTCCAGAGCTTTGGTACCATGACTGAGAAGGCCCTCTCCCAAGTTGCCACCTGCCTAATCTCAGAAAGTGGAGGCATCTGAAGCAAGGCCTCCAAAGATCATTGTAGTGGTCCGGCAGATTCATAAGGAAATAGGTGGTCCTTCAGGTATGTTGGTCCCAAACCATTATAGGGCTTTGAAGGTCAAGACCAGCATCTTGAATTGTGCCTGAAAACCAACGGTGGGAGCCAGTGCATATGGGCCAAGACTGGAGTGATATGGTCCCTACGACCCACTGCAGTCAGCATCCTGCTGCAGCATTCTGTACCAAAATGAAGTTTCCAAACGCTTCTCAAGGGCAGCCCCACGCAGAACACATTGCAGTAATCTAACCTAGATGTCACCGAGGCGTGCACCACAGTGGTCAGATCTTTCTGTCCAGGAAGGGCTGCTGCTGGCCAACCAGTTGAAACTCATAAAAGACACTCTTGGCCACAGTTGCCATATGCAGTAGGCCTGGGTCCAAGAGTACCCCCAGACTTGGACTTGCACATGTCCTTTCAAGGGGAGTGCAGCTCCATTCAGAACAGGTGACATCTTAAATTCCAGGTCAGATCTTCCATCTACTAGAAACACTTCCATCTTGTTGGGATTAACCTTCAGTTTCTTAGCCTGCATAAATAAACGCCATGTTCCTAGCTGTGTTTAAGGTAAGACAGAAATACAGACTGCAGCTGAATAGAATTAAAAAGTATAATTGACTAGGAATAAGGCCCGTTATGGAAATAAATACAATGGGCTCTAGAAAGAGGCTCTGGGAGAGTGCCAAGGCCTTGGGCACTCAGCATCAATTTGCTGTGGCGACCTCAGCAGGGTATAATGACACAGAGTCCACCAGTTTATCCAAGGAAAGATCTCTGCCATCTGAAGAGCAGTTGTAGTTCAGCGTGATCTCCATCCCTCCCCTGGAGATTGGCAACAATGGTTCCCCATAAGGGAACAGGTGGTTTGGAGGGTGGAGTCTATGGCACTGAAACTGTCTGAGGTCCCACCCCTCCTCCAACCTCACTGTCTCCAGGTTCCATCCCTCAAATCTCCAGGAATTTCCCAACCTGGAGTTGGCAACCCTATCTCCCTCCCAGCCAACCATCAATGTATCATTACCTGCCCACTGGCTTCAGCTTTCCACCTTCTCCCTCCTAGAGAGCAGTTGTAATTCTGAGTGATCTCCAGCCCCCACCTGGAGATTAGCAACAATGGTTCCCCATGAGGGACAGGTTGGTTTGGAGGGTAGAGTCTATGGCATTGTACCTGTCTGAGGTCCCACCCCTCCTCTGACCTCACCGTCTCCAGGCTCCATCCCTCAAATCTCCAGGAATTTTCCACCTGGAGTTGGCAACCCTATCTCCTTCCCAGCCAATCATCAACTTCACTCTTCAACTTTCCATCTCCCTCCCCGCAGCCTCCACCGTGCTCTGAAGCCCTGACTGCTATGTCACATTGGCTTTCATAGGGGGGCCATCTCAGCAGGGTATAAGGACACAAAGTCCACCATTTTCTCCAGGGGAACTGAGCACTTGTAATTCTGAGTGATCTCCAGCCCTTGCCTGGAGATTGGCAACTCTTCTCCTCCACCCAGTACCAGGTGGGTCTAACTGTCCCCTCAGTGGCCTGCTTCTGTTAGTAAAAAGACCATGGACTTTTAGCGTAACCCCCTCCCCCGCCCACTGCCAGCTTGGCAACCAAGCTTACTCTGATTAGGGAAATACCTGGAGATTTGGGGGAGGTGGATCCTGTGGAGGGCAGCATTGGTGGGGGGATGGAAGGACTCAGTAGGGTATAATGCCATAGGGTCTACCCTCCAAGGCAGCCATTTTCTCCAGAGGAACTGATTTCTGTCATCTGGAGATCAAATGTAACAGTAAGAGATCTCCAGGTCCCACCTGGAGATTGGCAACTCTAGGGGGAAAGTCAGTCTCACAGCAGGGGGTTGAAGAGAATGGTTTGATGGTCGCTGCCCCACCTCATTAGCCAGCCAGCCATGGTGGAGCTAAGCTGGGCTGCAGTCAGACGTGCATTTTAATCCACTGTTGCCCCACCTCTAATTGATTCAGAGTATTTTATTACAGAGGATACTGATCAGACTCACCCCTTTTAGCACTCTTCAAAGCACTTTTGTACCATTCTTGAGCAATCAGACGCAAATCAGACCCTGCAGCCAAGGAGTGTTGCTGCCGGCCATTTTTTAAATTAATTTTTCCCTCAAGCATGCCCAGAAGCACTGCTGTGCCTTCTGGGATACGTAGTTCATGGGGCCATCGGCCATTTTAAAAAAGTTTACTCTCTAGGTACCCCTTCCCCAAAGCACAGGAAAAGCTGAAGTACAGGGGTGTTTTTATTTGAAAGTTTCTATGCAGAAAACAATGTTTAGAGCAGCCCATGTGGGAGTGGGGGAGAGAGAGAGTGGTGTGAATAAGCAGTTGTGTGCACTTCGCTAACTACTGAAAAAAATGGCGGCTGAAAAAAAAGAGCCCTGTCAGAGCTGCCTGATTGGGTGATCAGACAACAGGAAATCTGGTTTGAAACCAGCTCAGGCCAAAACGATCGCACTTTAACAGGTATCAAATAAACATGCAGTAAGGGGGGGGGGGAACGGGACACAGATGACTGGGACACAACAGACAGATGTTGCTGTCTGATTGTGCACATTAAATCCATCAGGGAACAGCAATAGCAACGGATCAAACTGGATTTCTGATCACAGCCCGGAAGAGAGAGCTGTTTTCAGTTTATTCTGACAGGAAAGTCAGTGGGCGGGGGAGGAGGGTTATCCTGAAAGTCCATTGTCTTTTCACTGACAGAAGCAGGCCACTGAGGGGACAGTTAGACCCACCTGGCAGTGGACCCAGCACCCAGTCCGTTCCCTTCGCTGGCTCCCTCCAGACTGAGGCCGAGACACTGGCCAGTGGCTCTGTGGGCGGGACTGAGGCAAAGCAGGGAGAGAATGCAGCCAGTGGCCAGGGACTCCCTTTTGAGTGGCAGTCCTTCCGGCCAACTGATTTTGGCGCCCCATGGAATCTTGCCACTTGAAAACGGCTTTATATAATAAGGACAGATATCCCATGATCAAGGTATGTCTTTGTGGTTCTTTAAATGACTTTCAGACTGTGCTCTGTAGACCCTGAGTTTGTTACTGAGGCTCCTCTTGAGAAAATCAGTATTGGCTAATAAAGAGAGCTTGCCCACTTCTTATCACTCCTCACTGGCAATTTGGATCTGTGGGAAAGTCTTTGTGTTTTGAGGTGCACCCTTAATTGAGAGAGGCTGAAAGCGAGGACCAACTTGAGTGAAATGTGTACCCTAAAGGAATGCCCCAGATGCCACTGGATGAAGGGATTCTTCAACAGGGAAGAATGTAAGAGGTTTCTTAAATGGAGAAAAGTTAATAGGCGTAGGGCTGGTGTAGACTACTATCTAAGAGGTTGACTTGTGAGCAGTAGGTTCAAATGTTTCCTCTTGAAGAACCTATAAGGTAGTCTCAGGGAAACACTGCTTCGGCCTTCCACCTGCCTTACTTCAGTAATAATACTGTTCATTAGAAGATGGTTGCAGAAATTAGTATAGGAATGTACAGTGAGGGCTTCATTATCTGAAATAGGGCTTCCTTCTATATATTCCTCCCGGTACTCTACAGTTTTCCAAGAAGCCTATAGCATTTGTGTGTGAGACAGCATGATTTCAAAGCCTTTTCAACAATGATATCCCAGTTATGGAATTCCTGTGCACTTCTTTTTCCATTTTGGGGGAAGAGTTTGGAAGGCATTCAGCTTTCTGGAGGCTCATTACAACTGGGGATGGGTTTCTTGTATAATCTTGTGTAATTGCATGTATTAATTTTAATGTTTTTAATCATTAATGGTTTTGAATTGTATATGACCTTAAAAGATTTATATATACATTTTTTCAACTTTCTAAAACACTATAAAAATAGTGTAGACAAGGGGGGGCCCGAGATATTTGCGGGGGGGGGGGAGAAGCTGACAGCTGCTCCTTTTTCCTCCCCCCCCCTTCCCCCCCCCACGCTGCAACCTGCCCCGGCGAGGCCCCTCCGGTGCAGAGCCGAATGGGCCTCACCATTCC
Source organism: Lepidodactylus listeri (assembly GCA_029233225.1). Classification (NCBI taxonomy): domain Eukaryota; kingdom Metazoa; phylum Chordata; class Lepidosauria; order Squamata; family Gekkonidae; genus Lepidodactylus; species Lepidodactylus listeri. The sequence continues at coordinate 103,845,424 of JARCFY010000009.1, read as the reverse complement.
TCCCTCCCTGCCGCTGCCCTTGTGTTTCCCTCGGGGGGGGGAGAGAAGGAGCATGCCCCCCCAGAGACTCCCAGCAGGCCTCGGCGCCTCTCGCCGGGCCTGCCGCTCGCCCCCTTCCCCCCCGAGACTCCCGGCGGGCCTTGGCGCCTCTCACCGGGCTCGCCGCTTGTCCCCTTCCCCCCCCAGAGATTCCCGGTGGGCCTCGGCGCCTCTCGCCGGGCCCGCTGCTCGCCCCCTTCCCCCTCCTCCGCAGGCTCCTCCCCCCTGTAAGGCGGTGGTGGCAGGGAGACCGCAGCCTGCCGAGGCTTCCCCGCCTTCAAAATGGCAGCGGCGGCGGCAGGGACACCCGTCGTCCACTGAGGCTTCCCCCTCCCTCCCTGCTTTCAAAATGGCGGCGGAGGCATAGAGACCTGCTGCCCGCCGAGGCTCTTCCCTCCCTCCCCCCTGCAAACGGCGGCGGCAAGTCCTCGTCACGCCGCTTCCCACCCCCTCCCCTACAGCGGCCACAGCGTTCTCTGCGCACGCGCAGAAAACACTTTAACTTTTCAGGGGATTTAAAGATCCCCCGAAAAGTTTTTTAAACTTTTAGGATTTTTCTGCACATGGGGGGAGTGCCCCCCGTGTGTAGAAACCCCACCCCACCCCCAAGTGCCCCCCCGCACTTGACAGTTGTCAGGAGACCCGCAAGAAACTTGCGGGATGGTTATCCCATTCATCATACCTTTGCTTCCTCCCTTCTCCCCCTCAGTAACACTGAGTTACTACAGAGATAACTTTCTATGGAGAAAATGGATGCTTTGGAGGGTGGAGTTTATGGCATTGTACCCCACTGAGGTCCCTGTCCTCCCCAGGTTCCACCCCCAAATTTCCAGTAGTTTCCCAGCCTGGCTCTGGATCCGCTGCTGGTGGCCGGGGTGGGGTGGGGGATACTTGACAACCCTAGACTGCTGCCAGTAAAATCCCTGCCTTTGACTGACAGAAACAGTTGGAACCTCCCCCCCTCCCCCGAACATTCTAATCTCCTCACAGTTGACGCCTGGAGCTGAGGCTGTTTCAAAAAGTATTTTGGGGGATTCTATGGTCCCTGAAGGGTTTTTTTAACTTTTCGGATTTTTTTGCACATGGTGGGAGTGCCCCCTGTGTGTAGGAAAACCTCTCTCCCCCCCCCCCCCGGGGCCCCCTAGCTCGGATTTAGATATCCGCACAGGGGGGCCCCCCTTCGCTATTAGATATATAGATTTTAGAGACCTCTTCAGATTTTAATGTGGCTATATTTTTTTCTGTTTAATGTAGGAGATATGTATTATTTCATCACTAGATACTACTATCATGCTCTTTGCACAAATATCACAATTAGTGACACATTACTTTTGCTATGTAATTGGGTGTTTTGTGCTTTATTTTTGTTGGGAAGTTTGTAAAATCAATTTGAGGGTAGGAAAGTTCAGTGCAAAATTTGATGGGTGTGGGTAGGCCATAACTCACTCTCGATAGCAGCCAAGGAGAAATTGCCCTGTTTCCACAGGGTGAGTCTGTTTCCTGGCCCCTGTAAACATTTGTGATCCACCTTTCTGAAGGCTCTTACATCCAAAAAGTCCAACAATTTACTTAATATTAAGACTCTATCCCCAAACCCCAAAAGTCAGTCTCAAGCACCATAGCCATACTGAAAAACAATTCAGACCAACTGAAGAACAGCCTCCACAAACGATAATTCATCTTTTATTAATGCTTGTAGACCAATAGGACATAAGCATACTGAAATATTATATTAGTATACAGACAATGTAGAAATCTAGGGTTGCCAAGGTCTGAGTTGGCTGCTGCCTCGGCGGCATTTGAGTGCCCGGGCCAGGCCGGGGCTCAGGAAGTGTGCCAGCCGCCAGCGTCAGCAGCCATTGCCGTCCTTTGGGAGCAGGCGTGGCTCCGTGGGTGAGCTCCCTGCGGCCGTTCCCTGCCCCGGGGCTGGGGTCGGTCTGTTCTTCTTCGGCCTGACCGGACCTCTTGGTAAGCCCCAGGGGTGGGTGGGGACCGGGGTCTCCCTTGGGGGGGGGTCTTGTTGGTGGTCGGGGGGGCAACGAAGTCCCGCTGGCAGGACAATATTCTATACTTAGGAACCATTAAATATTTACAGTAAGCAGGCAGAGGCTTTGGGACTGAAAGACCAAAATAATATAGGGAACATACTCTTCGAGCTCTGCGGCCCGTACTCCGTTTATCAAAATCCACAAACCATATTAAAGCAGAGCAGTGAACTTAAGCAGAGAAGTTGAGCAAAGAATCAACTCCAACCTCATCCCCAATATATATTAACTAGCCTGGAATAAAATCACAAAATAGCCACAGCCACAGCCAACCAGCCATTTTAACATTAAAAGCTCCTTCATTCAGGGTCCCAGGCAAATAACCAGGTGTGTGTGGGGAGAGGGGTCATTCCACTATGGGTGTGCCTCAGCTGAAAAAGCCTGCTTCTTGCCGCAGTCCAGCCGGGCTTCTGCTACAGGTGGAAGAGGCAGTTTCAGAGGCTCAGTCCCTCTGAATGAGGAGGTTCCCTTCAGCTAGTAGCCATCGACAGACTTATCCTCCGTGAATCTATCTAATCCTCCTTTCGAGCTGTTTATTCCTGTGGCCGTCACTACATCCTCTGGCAGCAAATTCCACATTTCAATAACTCTCTGTGTAAAGTGGTATTTCCTTTTGTTTGTCCTGAACCTACTGCCCATCAGCTTCATTGGTTGCCCTCGAGTTCTGGTATTTTGGGAGAGGGAGAAAAATTTCTCTTTGTCAGCTCTCTCCACCCTCTATGCATAATTTTATAAACTTCTATCAGGCCCCCCCCACCTTTATTTCAGAGGTTGCAAGCCAAGTGTCCTTCTGTGACGGAGGTACTAGTTTCCAGGTGGGTTGTCTCCACCGAGCTGATGTGTCCTGAGCTGTTCTGAAGCGCCTCCTGTTCTAGTGAGGTGGATGAAAGCCAGGACTGGCTTCTTGCTTCGCAGAAGAAGAAAGTGGGCCCCAGCAAATGCTTCATGGCGCCATGCTAGAGAGCACCAGGGCTATTTTTGGGCAGGAACGCACAGGAACGGAGTTCCGGCTGCCTCCTGAGTTGGCCTCACCCAGCAGGAACTCATTAGCATAACAGGCCACACCCGACAGCAGAAACTCATTAGGATTGGCTACATTAGGGGTATGTAGCCCAACATGCAAATTAATTCCTGCTGCAAAAGAAAGCCCTGGGTTTTGACAACAAACAAGGTAAACAGAATAAGAAGCAAAAGGTGGGTGTAGCTGGATGACCACTCTTCTGGTGACACGGGAGTGTGGCCTAATATATTAATAAGCTGTGCTGTCAGAGGTGTGGCCTAATATGCTAATGAGTTTCTGCTGTTGGGTGTGGCCTATTATGCTAATGAATTCCTGCTGAGCTTTTTCTACAAAAAAAGCCCTGGAGAGCACTAAATTAAAGCAAATTATATTAGTTCTTTCTAAGTTTTGATGCTGCATATTACTGAGTTGTCTAGAGAAGCTTCACTCAAGACTAAAGTCTGGAGAAGCACAGCCCATTTGGAGGTTGCAGTATCCCGGAAGGAGCCACAGTATCCAGTGACTCTGTTTGCCTTGAAATTATTTACGCTTATCAACAGAGGACGAGTGCAAACGGTAAATTTGCTTTGTGTCCACGGCCCTAACAGTTCATCTCTGTCGATGGCGTGACTATGAATAATGTATAAACGTGGTTCTCCAAAACCGGAGGACAGGGTCATTAGCATTTTAATGAAAAGATCCAGGCATTATACTAAATCTTTGCATTCTGTTTTTCTTTTCTCTTTTCTTTCTCGTCCCCCCAGTAGTCAAACGGCTGTGCCGAATGCTTTGAAAACAGCTGACAACACAGGATAATGTGCTGACTGGCGCTATGGGCAGGCGATACCCAGGGGCTCACTGTCGTCAAAGCAGTTCATGTGAGTATGCAGATCTCCTCCTCGCCACCTTGCCCATTTAATCAGCTCGTCCATTTAATCAGCAGCAGCAACAAAACCTTGTAGCCTTCTCTAGGTTGACTTTAGCGTACTTAGTCTGTGTTTTTACTGCTGTGTGATTAATGATATACTGGTGATTATTCCTTATACTTTCAGAGGATGTTGACAGGGCAGTCCTGAGTAGAATTTTACCCTTCTACCACCCAGTGGTCTTAGAAGGGTGTAACTCTGTTTAGGGCTGTACCGCAACTTGCCAAGAAGAAACGTAAAAGTACGGGAAAAAATGGTTGCATTGAATTCTGTTGAATCAAAAGCCAACGGTACTCGATTTGTGTACAAGCTGCTGATATCACTGCGTAGATTAAATCAAATAAGTTGCACCTTTATATACAAATTTTCCCATGCATTTGACTCGCTTCATTCCATATTGTGGCACTCCAGTCTACGTGGTAGAATTTGCTGCCAATGGATGGAATGATGGCTACCAGCATAGATGGCTTTAGAAGGGGGTTAGACTGATTCATGGAGCGGGGGTCCGTCAATGGCTGCTACCCACAGTGACTCAAGGGAACCCCCATAATCAGGGGCAGTACACCTCCAAACACCAGTGTTAGGAAACAACATCAGGAGAAGGCCTGTGTAGTGGTTAGGAGCATGGACTCTAGCCTGGGAGAACTGGGTTTGATTCCCTACTCCTCCACATGCAGCTGCTGGCATGACCTTGGGTCAGTCACAAGTTCTCTCGGAGCTGTTCTCTCACGAGCAGTCCTCAAAAGAGTTCTCTCAGCCCCACCTAACTCACAGGGCATCTGTTGGGTGGGGGAGGGAAAGGAGATCGTAAGCCGCTTTGAGAATCCTTCCAGTAGTGAAAGGCAGGGAATAAATCCAATCTCCTCCTCCTCCTCCTCCTCCTGTTTGTTGGCTCTTCATGGAAACTGGTTGGCTGCTGTGTGAAACAAGATGGTGGTCTACAAGGACTGGTGGTTTGATCCAGCAGGGTGCCTCTTTAAAGCACTGTCTCCCCTTCGCGGTTGGAGTTAATGGGTGGCAAGCATGGCCAGCAGGTAGCAACAGCATCAAAGTTCTCATTTTGCACAGACTACACAGAGCGATCCAAGGTATTGTGAGACAATTTCAAGCGTGCCTGTCACTCCTCTGCCAAGGAGAGGCAACCTGCTGAAGGTACCTTGCCTGAGGACAAGTGGTAGATGCAGCTGAGCACTGAAATACCAGTGCTTAGAGACAGGATCTTCCAGGTTTGGTGCCAGTTAGATGCAGGAGGATGTAGTGATGGCCACAGGAATAGACAGCTTTAAAAGGGGATTAGATAGATTCATCGAGGGTAAGTCTATCAATGGCTACTAGCCGTGGTGGCTAAAGGGAGCCTCCATGTTCAGAGGCAGTCAGCCTCTGAATCTCAGTGCCAGAAGACAACACTGAGAGCAGGTCTCAGCCTCTACGCCCTGTTATTGCTCCCCCCCCCCCGGAGGAACTGATTGGCCACTGTGTGAGACAGGATGCTGGACCACTGGTCAGATCCAGCAGGGCTTTTCTTCTTAATCACAAAGAGGGAGTCACATCTATCCCCCCCCCCCCCACTCTCTCTTTAGAAATATGTGTCGTCATTTTTGTGATGCCAGAGGCTATTCTGATAGCACCATGAATCTTCTCTTTTCTTTTTTGCTGTATGGTATTCTCAGAGGTCGGCAGTTCAGCAGTTCAAGACCCGAGTGCCGCATGACGGAGTGAGCTCCCGTCTCTGGCCCCAGCTCCTGCCAACCTAGCAGTTTGAAAGCAAGAAATTGCAAGTAGATAAATAAGTACCACTTTGGTGGGAAGGTAACAGCGTTCCGTGCGCCTTGGCATCTAGCCATGCCGGCCACATGACCATGGAGAAGTCTTCGGACAATGCCGGCTCTTCAGCTTGGAGATGAGCACCGCCCCAAGAGTTGGATTTGACTGGCTTTCGAGCAAGGGAAACCTTTACCTTTATTCTTAACAGAATGTTTTGGTAATCATTTTCCTTTGAAGCGTTTTCGTAAGATAGTTTAGTGGTCCTCCTGATAATGGCTACAGATTTTTTTTTTTTAAATTTGGGGTTTCCCCACCCGACTTTCCTTATTGCAGTCTGTGGAGATTCTGCCAAGGCTGCTACAGGCTGAATTCAAGCCATGGCTATAATACATTTATTGTGTGACAAAGAATGGTAATTTAACTTTTAGGTGTGGGCCTATTTAAATGATCCAGCAGAGATGACACAGCTGTTTCAGATAATGTATGTATGTTAAAGAGTTAGTTGTCTTTGCATCAAGTGTAGAGCATGATTTTTGGAGTTATAGGAGGTGTTTTAGTTATATGTCTGACTGCATAAGCCTCAAGTGGGTCATGCGATACTGCTTGATTCCAGTAAAAGCTGCCATGTATGCCATTTTGGCCTTTATGATAGACAGACCCACTCTAGGCTTACCAACCTCCAGGTGGGGCCTGAAGATCTCCCAGAATTACAACTGATCTCCAGGCTATAGTGATAAGTTCCCCTGGAGAAAATGGCTGCTTTGGAGAGTGGATTCTGTGGCATTATATTCTACTGAGGTCCCTTTCATCTCCAGGCTCCACCAGGCATTTCCCAACCTGAAGCTGGTGCCTGATACCCCATCCCCAACTAGGGCTGCCAAGTCCAACTTGGGAAATATCTGGGGACTTTGGGGGTGGAGCCAGGAGACTTTGGGGGTGGAGCCAGGAGAAAGGAAGTGACATCATTATGTGATGTCACATCCTGTGATGTTGCTTCCACATGCTGACACATGAACTCATGAAGTTTCCTAATACTGAATCAGGCCATTGGTCCATCAAGGTCAGTATTGACTACTCAGACTGGTAGTGGCTCTCCAGGGTCTCAGGCTGAGATCTTTAATGTCACCTATTACCTGATCCTTTTTTAGCTGAAGAGGCTGATACCTCCTGCATGTCAAGCAGATGCTCTATCACTGAGCAACGGCCCTACTGAATCCTTCCTCATCTCGGCAGAATATGAAGCACTAAGTGCTACACAAGTGCTAAATATGATTTTCATATCATAAGAACAGGAGAGAAGCCACAGTGGATCGGCCCATCCAGTACAGCCCATCCAGTACAACACTCTGTGTCACAACAGTGGCCAAAAATACCAGGTGCCCTCAGGAGGTCCAGCAGCGGGGCCAGAACTCCAGAAGCCCTCCCACTGTTGCCCCCCAAGCACCAAGAATTCAGAGCCTCACTGCCCCAGACAAAGGGTTCCATTTAGACCTTGTGGCTAATAATAGCCACTGATAGACCTCTGCTGGATGGGGACAGAGAGAGAGAGAGAGAGAGAGACAGACAGACAGACAGCCAGCTTTTTCACTTACTCTTGCCCAATTCCCAGGCTTTATTTCTGGCCCTTGTTTCACCCAGCTGTTGTCCATGTAAGTCCCATAACTTCTCTCCCCCCCCCCCCCCAGCATAGGCTTTTTGGTGGCTAAAGAGGACCTTTGTCCTCCCCTTTTCGCCAGCAGAAAAGCTAGTTGGATCCATCCCTAATTTAAAATACCGGTTACTTGATGTACAAATGCTTTTAAAAATGCAGATTTTTACTGCCAGAGGGGGGGACACGGTTGAAAGAAACAGAAAATTGGCATAAAAATGAGGAATCCCAACTTTTATTTGCAGAAGGGAAATGAGGATTGGGGGGACCCAAACAGCCAGGACAAGACATTTTAAACAATCCCACTCCCAGACCTTCTACAGGCAACCTCTCCTTGTGATGTTTACCTCTTTGGAAGTGACAGTTTATTCCTTTGACAAAACCACAGCGGACAGACAGACAGAAAAAAGAAAGAGGGGGAGGGGGAGAGACAGAGAAGGAAAAGAGCTCGCAGACCCCAGCACCTTACGCAGCTTACTCCAGCAGCAACCTTGCACGGAAGCCCTTCAGTAGAAAGAGCTTAGTCCCTCCTTAATCTCTGGGCGGGGCTGTCTTGCTCGATCAGCTCTTAAAGGGGAAATTTCCCTTTTAAGAAGTTCAAGAGGCCAGCAGGGCAGGCTCCGAGGTTCCCCTGCTGGCAGCCATTTTGTCCCCCCGGTGGCCAATTTTGGAAAAGCGGGGGAAAGCTTTAAAAATCGGTGTTTCCCCCGCTCTACCGGGGGACTTGGCAGCCCTATCCCCAACTGGAGGCCGGAGGCGGGGGGGGGGGGCGGGCAGTGGGCAACCCTAACTCCTCCCCACAGCTTGATAAGAACTGAGTCTGACAACCATAAGGGTCACTTCAGAAGGTCTTGGAGAAGGGCCCTTTGTGTATACGTGGGGAAACCACATAAGATGTGTGGAGAGCAGGAACAGACAAAGATGTGCCAGTGCAAGTGTTCCAATGGTCTTCTTTATCCCTTCCAGTGTTTAGCAGGAGTACAATAAATTATGCAAAATAAGCAAGAAAATGCCTGATTTGTGGAGGTCACAAAGTGTAGCTATTTTTGAGCAAACTGTAGATTCTGAATGATGACCATACAGAGTAAAACCACAGCACTCAGAGTACTCAATCTGATTTTTCTGTGTTGGACTAAGTAAAGCAGATATAATTATGAAAGTGCTCTCTCTCTCTCTCTCTCTCTCTCACACACACACACACACACACACACACACACACGTCATTAGTACAACTACCATGCTGCTGATCCTGGATCATGTCTAGTGGTTGGGACTGAACCAGTAGGATGACATTTCTCTACAGAAACCCACGACCCACGGCTAGGACAGTTTGTAGTACATTTAGTACCCTCCAGGCCTGGCTTAATGCCCCAGGGACTCATATCCAGACCACAGCAGATACGGAACATGTGGGAGAGAACCAGCAAGAACGGAACTGAGGAGTGGATTGGAGGGTATGAAGTTGACTTTTAAAAGCTGTACTTAACTAAAATCCCAATTCCAGATAATGTGGAAAAAAGATAAGTAAAAAAAAATCTCTCAGATAACTTCAATTTGTAAGGAGCATCAGTAGCCTTTAAAGCTAGATTCAGGTGAGGAGCCCTGTTGGTCTGAAGCAACGGAACGAAGTTTGAGTCCAGTGGCACCTTGGAGACCAACAAAGTTTAATTCTGGGTATAAACGTTTGTGTGCATGCACACTTCTGACCTATGGAGACTCCACAGCTTTTTCCAGTGTAAAGCCAGGGGTCATTTCGTAGAAAAAGAGGTGCAGGAGCTCATTAGCATAACTCATTTGCATATGCTACACCCCCTAACATACCGGAAGTGTGTCAGAAGGCAACACCCACCCCTCAGGCTCCACTCCACAGGTGAGTGAAACTGACCTGCTCTTCCTCCATTCCCTTCCCCATCCAATACTTTGTGCAATAAAAATAAGCGTAAAGAACACACCCTCATTCTCTTCCTGCTCCCTTGAAACCACCAGGTTTCAAGTAGACTTGAGATACCCAGGACATGTGCACCACCCATCCCTTTCCCTTCCCCTCCCCACAACAAGACACCCGGTGAGATAGGTGGGGCTGAGAGAGGTCTTTTGAGAACTGCTCATGAGAGAACAGCTCTGAGAGAACTTGTGACTGGCCCATCAGCAGCTGCATGTGGAGGAGTGGGGAATCAAACCCGGTTCTCCCAGATTAGAGTACAACTCCTGACCACTACACCAAACTGATGGGGTGGAAGCTGCTGAAAGGTTGGTGAAATTTCTCCAGTACTTATGTGCCATGTGCCCAGATAAAAAATGGTATACTTAGAAAAATTATATGCCACCTTGAGCAAGTCTCTGGAAAAGCAGCACACAGTCATAAAAGGAACAGTGATAAAATTATCAATATTAAAACAAAACATTAAAAACAATAAAGACCCTAGCAGGGCTTTCCCCGGGGCGCGGCGCCTCTGCACTGCTCAGGGAAGCCGAGGAGGGGATGGGGCTTGGTCATGTGCCCACCCCCTGGGCTCCTCACTCCCGGAGCTGCGCTCCTGTGCGCTCCTGCTCTAACGGACCCCTGTAAAGCAGAGAGTCGTGGTTCTTGAATTTTAGGTTATTTGGGGTAGATAAAATGGTCAGTACGGACCAGAATGAGCTCTTGCTCCTGCGCTTTGTAATAATAACCTTGGCTATTTTATTGCAGCTATTTTGATTTTGGGTTTTTTTTAAATATAGGGATGGCTTTGGAGAACGTTATAGCATTCTGAGATGGAAATGCTGTAAATACTCTGATGTACTGGGAACTTAAAAGTGTTGGTGATTTTGGCTGAACATTCCTTGAATTTTTTTGAATGGAACACTTAATGAATTCTTGGCCTCGTGGCCAACCTTTATGCGTACTGTGATTTAGTCTGAGTTCAGCATATTCTTTATGCCAGGAAATCCACTTTGGTGAACTTTGGCCGAGTTCAGACTGGCAGTTTGGCCCGATAGAGGCCCGCTTTGCAAGTGGATTAAGAGAGCCTGTTCACACAGCCACAGCTGCCCGGCATTGCTGTGCCGCATGCACCCCATCCTGAAGCACTTTCATCCCGCTTTAAAAAGGCAGCTGGTGAAACCGTGTCAAGCCGTCTGGGTGCGCGTTCATCCCGCTTCCTGGCAGCGTGGACGTAAATAAGTCACACACAGGTGTCCGTTTGGGCCGGAGCGAGGCAGAGCGAAGCTCCGCCAGTTCAGGAGTGGCCACTAGGGCAGCCATGGGCCGAATCAGATTCTCTGATCTGATTCAGCCTGCTGCAGAATTGCCGCTGAAATTCGGCGGCAACTTTAAAAGCGACTGGAGGGGAGGGGGTTTGAGGGAGAGGCTCCAAACTTGCAGGGTAGCTGCTGGGACCTCTCCCACAAATACTCACCAAGTTTCAAGAAGATTGGACCACGGGGTCCAATTCTACGGGCCCCCAAACAGGTTGCCCCATTCCCTCCATTGTTCTCTATGGTAGGAAAAAAGTAACATTTTCCCCACCATAGAGAATAATGGAGGGGATGGGGCAACCTGTTTGGGGGCTCATAGAATTGGACCCTGTGGTCCAATCTTCTTGAAACTTGGTGGGTATTTCAAGGAGAGGCCCCAGCAGATACCCTGCAAGTTTGGAGCCTCTCCCTCAAATCTCCTTTCCTCCAGCCCCTCATATACCCTATGAGTTTTTGCCATTGATTTCAGTGGCCCATAGGGTATAATGGGGCTGAAACTGACATTCCCTTTCTGACACACTTCCAGTGATGTCAAGGGACATGGCATGTGCTAATGAGTTATGCTAATGAGTTATGCTAATGAGCTCCTGCAGCTCTTTTTCTACGAAAGGACCCCTGGTCACACATCAAGCGGCGCCAGTAATGTGAACCTGCTGATCCGGCTGCTGCGCCCAGGCGCAGGTCGGCAGAACAGCTGCCGCCACAGCACCACCGCCAGGAGCCATCCCACTGTTTGAATGCTCTGTTCCACCTCCTCCCCAGTATGGTCCCGCATCAGTCTATGCAGTGCGAACAGAAAGCCCCACGACAACTCGGCCCCAGTCTTTTTGCCCCGCTTACCTTGTGCTTCATTTTGCCAGTCTGTCCTCAGCCTTTTTTAGCTTCTTTATGGAGAACTAAATTTAAAGAGTCACAAAGTATGCTTAGCATCTTCATTTTGTTTGGAAGAATCTGTATATCTAATTCCCAAGTGCCCCCTGTGCATGCGGATACTTATTTCCACAAATCAGGGGCACATGGAGGGTAAAGTGATTATCCTGCACACGTGGGCCGCTCCCCAGGAGTGCAGAAAAATCTAAAAACTGTAAAAAAAATATACAGGGAAGTTATAAATGGCCAAAAAGTAAATCAGCGTGTGCAGGAGATGGATTTACCGAGGAGCCTTCTCTCCCCCTCCCTCCCTCCCGTACTTCTGACTGCATTCAGTCCTCCCTCGTGGCCACACCCCCTCCACCGAAGGAACGTTCAAGCCTCCAGCAGCTTCTACCTTGCGATTTTCACTCTGCTCAGGCAGTTCCTTCCACTTGCAAGAAGAAAGCACATACTCAAAAAAACCGGGGGGGGGGGGGGGGGGGGGGAAGCCAGCAGAAAATAAACGTCTGAGTCTGCCCTTCAAGCAGATGAGAGACGTTCCCAATGCCTCAGCTCTTCCCTCTTTCCCATCCTCCTCCCAGGGAATTGGTTTTATGGTTTATTGTTACAGGGAAAAGAAAAAACAGGGTGGGCGGGGAGAAAATTTTTTTCTTCTTCAGAGACTGCAGCAGTGTGAAGGTAGGTTGGCTGTCGGGTGGGAAGGAAATAGGGTTGCCAACTCCAGGCTGGGAAATTCCTGAGCATTTAAGGCTGGAGCCTGGGGAGGGTGGAATTTATAATGCCATAGACCATTATAATGCCATAGACTCCACCCTCCAAACCAGCCATTTCCTTCACTTCAACTACCATTGCCAGCCTCCAGACAAGGGCTGGAGAGCACCCAGAATTACAACTGTTGTCCAGGTGACAGAGATTTTATCCCCTGGATAAAATCTCTGCTTTGGAGGGTTGTTGAGGCTGCTTGCCTCCCCAAGCCTCACTGTCCCAAGGCTCCACCCCCAAATCACCAGGAATTTCCCAACCTGGAGCTGGCAGCCCTAAGGTGAATTGATCTCTGCAGCTGGGAGATCCATTGTGATTCCCAGAGCACTGACACTTTTGCTGTGGGAGGAGAGGAAGCAGGCAGGAGGATGGGAGAGTGATGGGGGCAGAAAGAGAGAGAAAGAGTGATGGGGGGGGGGGTGGCAGGAAAACAAAGAGAATGAAGATGGGTCAGAAAGAGAGAGGAAGTCACATACATGGAGGAGAGAGAGTAAGAAAGAGGGGGCAGAAGGGAGAAAGAGTGTGAGAGAGGTGTGGGGGGAGAAGGAAGGAACCAAAGGTGTGAGGAATGGGATAGCCATCCCACAAGTTTCTCCACTTGTATAGTATATTTTCACAGTTGGCTTTAAATACAAGGAAACATCGACGTAAAATTGCAGTGTCCTTTAGAAAATGGCAAGGGAGTTTCATCCAAAGGAAGCACAACACAGTAAAAAAAAAAACCATCAGGCAGAACAGCGGCAGTCATGTGATTAAATGACCGCTGAGGTTTTTTGGTCAGTGTATTTATTTTTGAATTTAAAACATTTATTAGCTGTCTTTCTTCCTCCTGGAGCTCAAGGTGGCTCACAAAATGAATAAAACACGTAAAATGAAATAACGATAAAAACATAAAAGTCACAATTGAAAATTACAATGTAGGACTGCTGTTAAACATAACCAAATGCAGTCCTAAATAAAATTCTCTTCAACGGCCTCCTAAAGATCAAAAATCTCACTGGGAAGTTTGTTTAATAACCAGCAAAAAGACCCTCTCTTGTGTACCCATGAAAGGAGGTTCTTTGATTGATGGGGCAGCCCAGGGGGGTGAGATCCTCCTGTGATCTTAATTCCCTGCCTGGCAGGAACCTATGGGAGAAGATGGTCCCACAGGTACCCCAATCCCAAGCTGTGTAGGGCTTTAAAGATCAAACCCAACACTTTGTATTGGGCTTGGGGTTGGGTCGGTAGCAATTGTAATTGCTGTAATATTGAGGTCACATGCTTGTCTGGTCCATACCATTTGCTTTTCGTTTTCCCAGTCTTGATTTTTGCTTCTTTAATTCTTTGTTCCAGCTGTACACTCTTCTTCCTGGCCTGCCAATTAATACCAGGGAGCCAGGCACCCATGGGACGTCTCCTGTCCCCAGCATTCTGGAACATCACCTTTGGAATTTACCTATCATTTCATCTTTCTTAAGATGGGCTCGGTGGGAATTCCACTAGTCTGGAAAAAATGTATTTCCTGCTAATTCCTCGACCTAATTTGTAACTTTCTGTGGATGCTGTACAATTGTATAGGGGTCTGGGGTTTATAACACCTTGGAATTGAAAATAAATCACCCAGTATCATAATGTCCCTGTATAAATCAATGGTGCAACCTCATTTGGAGTACTGTGTGCAGTTCTGGTTGCCTCACCTCAAAAAAGTTATTATAGCATTGGAAAAAGTGCAGAAAAGGGCAACTAGAATGATAAAAGGGTTGGAACATTTTCCCTATGAAGAAAGGTTGAAGCGCTTGGGGCTCTTTAGCTTGGAGAAACGACAGCTGAGAGGTGACATGATCGAGGTTTATAAGATTATGCATGGGATAGAGCAGGTAGAGAAAGAAGTCCTTTTCTCCCTTTCTCACAATACAAGAACTTGTGGGCACTCCATGAAATTGCTGAGCAGTTAGGTTAGAACAGATGAAAGGAAGTACTTCTTCACCCAAAGAGTGATTAACACATGGAATTCACTGCCACAGGAGGTGGTGGAGGCTACAAGCATGGATGGCTTCAAGAGGGAATTAGATAAACACAAGAAGGGGGGGACTCATGATATTCATGGGGGGGAGAAGCTGTCAGCCACTTGGTTCTCCCGCCCCGCCGCTTCTCCCGCCCCGCCCCGCCCCCTGCCCTTCTCCGCGGCCCGAGTGGCTGTCAGCCATTCGGGCCGCTCCTCCTCCTTCGCCCCCTCACCCTTCTCCGCGGCCTGAGTGGCCAAAGCCACTCGAGCCGCTCCTCCTCCCCCCGCCCTCCTCCACAGCCCGAGTGGCCGAAGCCACTTGGGCCGCTCCTCCCCCCCACCACTCTCGCTTGGGTCTGAGTGGCTGAAGCAGGGGGGTGGGTCACTTGGGAATTAGATATATAGATATGGAGCAGAGGTCCATCAGTGGCTGTTAGCCACAAAGTATAGATAGGAACTCTCAGTCTGGGGCAAGTGATGCTCTGTATTATTGGTGCTTGACGGGGGGGCAACATTGGGAGAGCTTCTAGTGTCCTGGCCCCACTGCTGGACCTCCTGAGGGCATTTGGTGTTTTTGGCCACTGTGTGACAGAGTGTTGGACTGGATGGGCCACTGGCTTGATCCAGCATTCGCTTCTCTTATGTTCTTATGAAGCTCTAGGATCCTTCCAGTGCAGAATGTCTTCATGTGCCAGAGTTCTTGCACAAGCAGAAAGACCACAATAACTGTTCATAGTTGCCCATTTGCATTTCCAATCGCTCACAATATCGTGCAACCAATTTTGGGGACACCATAGTACAGAGCTTGCTGATTCCCAGATGATGTACAAAGCTTATTTAGAAGAAGAAGAAGAAAGAAGAGGAGATTGGATTTATACCCCGCCCTTCACTTGGAGTCTCAGAGCGGCTTACAAACTCCTTTCCCTTCTCCTTCCCACAACAGACACCCTGTGAGGTAGGTGGGGCTGAGAGAGTTCTGAGAGAACTGCCCGTGAGAGAACAGCTGGTCCAGAGCTATGGCTTGCCCAAGGTCATCCAGCAGGTGCAAGTGGAGGAGTGGGGAATCAAACCCGGTTCTCCCTTTAGGTGAGTGGCAGAGATTAGCTTTCTGTTTCAGTCATAACTAGGGTTACCCCATGTTTATTTATATGCTACGACACTTTGTTATAGGTTTTGTGGTAGCAATAAGAAAATATTCCTCCTTCAGTTTGCTGCTAGCATGAAGCACGGTGTAAAGATGCAATCAAAAGAGGGTCCTTTATCTGGAAAGATTTTTTCTGTCATGTGGCCGTTAAGAATTTCTAAACATTTTAGCTCTTGGTAATTAGCATATCTCAGGGTTTTGGTGCTGGGACTATTTTGTCTTTGCTCAAAAGTGATTGTGCTTAAAATATGAACTAATGCTGGTTAACTTTGGGCTTTCTTGATTTTTAAAAAAAAAAAGGTTTCCAAGTGCAATTTTTCAGTCCATGTTTGCAAAGGCTGGCTTTACAGAATGAATGAGCAGGTCTTTACTGAAATGTTCGGCAGCACCCAATATCCATAAGATACCAATAAACATGCTGGCTTTCATTTGTGCCTTTTTTGTGTTTGTTTTTAATTTCTTAAAATGATCCCTCTTTTCAGATTTCAAATTATAATCCCTTTCCTGATCCATTGCTGAAGCCCAGTGATCCATGTCAGAAGTACTTACAGGTTAGATGCCCTTTCACATATTTTAATGGAACAGCATTTTGCTTCTGTCCCTCTTGTTGCCTCGCCCATCATTTTCTCACTTAAGGATTTAAATGAACATGTTTCTTCTTTTTTGCTTCCTTTCTCCCTTCCCCCCCCCATCTTTTAGTCAGCCGGTTTTTTTCAAAACACCAAGAATGAACATTCTGCCAATAGCTTACCTTTGAGGAAACCGAGGGGTTGTCCACAACCTCCCTCCCTCCACCTCTCTTCTGGACCACAAATCCCCCATTGGTGGACTTAACTGTGGCTAACCATTGTATCAGCGGCACTGTTTATCATGGTCAGAACTACATTTATCACCCCAAATGTGTATTTCCAGGCCTGTGAGCCAAGATACTAGAGAAAAATATTGTGTGTGTGGCGGGGGGGGGGAGGGATCAGTGGGTGGAAGGGATACTTAAATCTCCCCCAACTTGTTGAATCTATCTTGCAAATTCCATCCCCTGGTTAATTCCCTTACGTGGGCTTACTAATTTGGCATATGTGCAAGGGTTGTACAAAAAACAACTAGAGAGTGGTCCCGACTCTTCAGCGTTCCACGAATTAAAATGGGGACATTTTAGCATACTTATGATACCCCTATAGGGGTATTTGCCGATACCCCATTCATAAATCAGGAATTACTGTCTGGGGACGACTCCTTCCCTCCTTTGCAGAAGACTTCTCCCCATCTACTGTATCCTCTTGACGTACTCTTCAGCAGTCTGTTTTGTGCTGGCTTCTAAAGTAGGCATGTCAGTAAGCTGACTATAGCTTCTTTAGTTAAGGTTGTTTAGTGGAACATGTACTCTCACAGTTGATGTGGCTGAGTGTGCTATAAAGTAGCTGAACCTCCCAGGAAAGTACACTAGATAGGTAGCTGGGATGGGGAATAGAAAGAATAGTAGTTTCCTTTTGTGCACAAGTGTAGATGGTAACAAAAATATTTATAGGCAGCCCCTCAAATTTCCCCCATAGGCAAAGTGGGGATGCTAATCTACTTGGGACAGTAGTAGAAAAGGGGGACCGTCTCTGTTAACAGGGATGGTGGGAACACGTCTGTTAAAGTTTAAAGTGGGAGGAGCAAATGTCTTTCTTCAATGGCTATGAGCTGATCCTGGCGAGCTGTTGTAAGTTCTGGGAATGGAGCTCCCTGCACTTTCCCCCCTTCAGATACTGTGTGTGTGTGTGTGTGGGGGGGGTGATTTTGGTGTGAGAGCCAGCAGGGTGTAGTGGGTAGACTAGGATTTGGGAGACCCACTCCATCATGGAAGCTTGCTAGGTGACCTTGGGCCAGTCACATATTCTGAGCCTAACCCACCTTGCAGGGTTGTTGTGGGAATACTCTGGAGGAAGGCGGGAAAAAAAATTAAGCTGGTTCGTGTCCCCACTGGGAGAAATGCAGGGTATAAATGAAGTAAAATAAATAAGGTAAGTAAAAATATGATTAGACAGCAGCATCGGGTGTGTGAGTGTGTTAAGTTTTTTCCTGTGACGTTTTTCTGCCCTGTAAGTGCCCCATGGAAGCCATTTTTGTTTTGTTGTGGTAAGCGTAAGGGAACCCTTTGGGATGATTTCACTTTAGGAGAACAGTATGGGGTGGGAGACTTATATTCTTCCCCACTTTCCACAGCAGTCCTGATCAGAACTGGGCCCCTGTGCACCCGATAGTTGAAGGAGGCGGGAGGGGGGCTGGGACCACCATTCATAGAACTGCAGTGTGATGTTTAGTTTAGCCCGAACTGATGCAGAGAGTTATTAACCCTTTCTCTGTTCTGCCAAAGACTGAGAACGTTAACTCTCATCTGCCTCCCAAATCCAGCTCTTCCATCACCTTCAAGTTTTGCATTGCAATCAGGTCTTCGCAAAACTGCAGACTCCTGCATGTTGAATCACAAAATATTCACGCTGCGCACCGCTTTCTGTCTTATTTCTCCTGCTCCTTAAAGAGAGAAGGAAGAACAATGTACGCTACCCTGAACCCCTGGGAGGAAAGCAGAATAGAAATGTATTTATTCATATAATTCAGAGAAAGACTAAACATGCATTTTTGCTTTCGCTACTCATGTTCCTTTGATTCCATTTGAATCTGAGTGGCATTGTATGCAATTTAACTAAGGAATGCTTGAAGCAAGGGCAATGTATGTCTGCGCATGGCTGTTGCCTAGGCTGTCTGTTTATTTATTTAGATATTTATGACTGACTCCTCTCTCTCCCAAACCAATTTACAACATTGTTCTCCCTTCTGTTTTAATCTCAGAAGAACCATCCTGTGAGGTAGGCGAGGCCGAAAGAATGTGTCTGGCCCAAGGTTACCCCATGAGTCTTCAGGGTAGAGCGGCGATTTGGACTTCTGTCCCACCCATTCTAGTCCAGTTACTCTAACCGCTGCACCATGCTGGCTCTCTGCTGATTGATGCAGTGTGGCACTACGTGGAGGTGTAAGAAGCCATAATTATTTCCAAGTAGAGAGGCTCAGAGGTTAAGACACTGAGCTGCAGTCCGGAAGGTCAGTAGCTCGGCAATTTGAGACCTGAGTGCCGCGTGACAGAGTGAGCTCCCGTCTCTGGCCCCAGCTCCTGCCAACCTAGCAATTTGAAAGCAAGAAATTACAAGTAATTAAATAGGTACCACTTTGGTGGGAAGGTAACAGCGTTCTGTGCGCCTCGGCGTTTAGTCATGCCAGCCCCATGACCACGGAGAAGTCTTTGGACAGCGCTGGCTCTTCGGCTTGGCAACGGAGATGAGCACCGCCCCCTAGAGTTGGATTCGACTGGCTTTCGAGCAAGGGAAACCTTTTCCTTTTTAGAGAGGCAGAACCCCAGACAGCATAAATAGAAACAGTCCAACAGAAGGTCCATTTTTTCATGTTGAAATCTGCCTATCGCTTACTCAGTGGACTGAGATTTGGCATTTCACATCTGGATTTAAACAGTCTGTAGTTTATGAATAATTCCATATGGCTCTGTAAACCATCATGTGTTGCTTAAAAGTGAAAGTGTGCAGGGACCTTAAATGGAGGTCTCCCCTGCATGGCAGCAGTCAAGCTTTCGTTCACATCATCTGCTTTTTGTAATATGGAATTTCCTGTTTTTTTCATATAACTCTCGTTGCGACTTGTTCCAGTTTTGAGTTCTTCTCATTTGGAATTATGGGTCTGTACACCAATGACTTTTCTGCTAGTTGAGCTGATACGCCTTCATCAGGACATCCAAGATCTGCAACTGTATACCTTGGTCACCTTTTTGGCTTTAGCACCTTTCAACCTACAGTGGAAAGCTTGTGCAGTTTTTCCTTTGCCAGGCTTGAGCTGTCTTTGTATCTTAAATGTCTGCTCTTGTTAACTGCTGAGAAATAACAAGCAAACAGTATGCAAATCGCAACGAACCATCATTAACGTTCTAAGCCCCTTGCATATCATCCTTCTCTTCAGAAAAAGAAGTTGGAGAAATCTGCAGTTTCTCCTAGTGATTAATAATTTTTAAAAACCCAGGTGAAGAACGGGTTTCTCTCATACGCTTTTCGGTTGAATGAGACTGGAGAAACAGAGAAGTCTTTTCCTGCCGGTGGGGCTATTCCTATTCCTCCTCTAACCCTTTTTTTCTTTACCATCAAGTTACCACTGAGTTACGGGGACCCCATGGAGTTTTCAGGCCAAGTGGTTTGCCTCTGTGTCATAACCCTGATATTCCTTGGTGGTCTCCCTTCTAAATACTAACCTGGGTTGACCCTGCTTAGCTGCTGAGATCTGACAAGATTGGGCTATCCTGTCACTACATAGAAAGAAACTGGGACTGGGTCTTTGGCAGGGGTCATTTTGTAGAAAAAGAGGTGCAGGAGCTCATTAGCATAACTCATTTGCATATGCCACACCCCCTAACATACCAGAAGTGTGTCAGAAAGCAACACCCACCCCTCAGGCTTCACTCCACAGGTGAGTGAAACTGACCTGCTCCTCCTCCATTCCCTTCCCCATCCAATACTTTGTGCAATAAAAATAAGCGTCAAGAACACACCCTCATTCTCTTCCTGCTCCCTTGAAACCACCAGGTTTCCAGTAGACTTGAGATACCCAGGACATGTTCACCACCCATCCCTTCCCCTTCCCCTCCCCACAACAAGACACCCTGTGAGGTAGGTGGGGCTGAGAGAGGTCTTTTGAGAACTGCTCATGAGAGAACAGCTCTGAGAGAACTTGGGACTGGCCCAAGGTCACACCAGCAGCTGCATGTGGAGGACTGGGGAATCAAACCCGGTTCTCCCAGATTAGAGTCCAATTCCTGACCACTACACCAAACTGATGGGGTGGAAGCTGCTGAAGGGTTGGTGAAATTTCTCCAGTACTTATGTGCCATGTGCCCAGATAAAAAGTGGTATACTTAGAAAATTTATATGCCACCTTGAGCAAGTCTCTGGAAAAGCAGTCATAAAAGGAACAATGATAAAATTATCAATATTAAAACAAAACATTAAAAACAATAAAGACCCTAGCAGGGCTTTCCCCGGGGCGCTGCGCCTCTGCACTCCTCGGGGAAGCTGAGGAGGGGGCGGGGCTTGGTCATGTGCCCGCCCCCTGGGCTCCTCACTCCTGGAGCTGGGCTCCTGTGCGCTCCTGCTCCAACGGACCCCTGGTCTTTGGTGTCCTGTGCCTTCTCCCCCCATTTCCCCACCATAGGGTGAACTGAATGTCCAGTCTTGTACAATTTGTGGTCTGAGAGGTGAGGTTAGGGGGTGGGAATCTCAGGGGAGGTGTGTGCAAACCTGCAGTCCCCTCCTGATCTCTTCTTAGGAACAGTACAGGGTAAAGGGCCGGGGACTGATGTTTGCGGAGTCCTCCCATCTTTTCAAACCGCTGGACTTCCAAGTTTCAGGGGCAACGAAACTGCCTCTGAGAGGTCAGCTGCGAAGCTTTCATTGAGTTCAACAGGGCTAGATTGTCTCTCTGATGTTTACAACTGAAATAAAGTAGTTGAAGTTGTAATGTCACAGTGATGGTTATCTATATATTAGTCCTTGCAATGTTTACAGCAAGGGCTAAATCGTGCTCTGCAAAAGCATGCATGCCTGGTATAAAGAAGGCTCCTCGGATGTGCTGGGGGGTCTTACAAAGTCGTGTGGGCTTTGTGTGCCTGTTTGAGACTGAGAAACTAACATAAAGCTGATCAGACTGTCTTCCTTCCCTCCCCCCTTTCTTCTTGAGCCAGATTTTAAAACGTATAAGCCAGTTTGCTCCGTGCAAATCTGCCCTAACAAACCAGACAGTGTTATCTGTGATGAGCAGGTAGCTGGACCGGTTGTGATTGTTTAGATAACTAATTCTTTACTACAAGATTCCATTCCAGGTGGTATTTAATAATCACAAAAGTTCTTTTTTGGTAAGCAGAAATGGAAGGATCTGAGCTGCTTTGTATTTTACACGGTACCGTGATATACTTGTGTTTGCTGTGTCACATGCACATGTGAAAGGAAGATGTGTTTTTCCAACCACTAGAGGGAAATGGGGAAAGTATGATTGGGTCTGCCTTCATGGCTTACTATGTTTTGAGAGATGCTTATCTCGCTTTCATAATTCATGTTTCTGCTAGTATTGGAATGTCTCCAGTGGAAAGTGCAGTTGCTTCGAATTTGGAAGTTATCACCATGGTTTTAAGAGAGATACAGGCGTGGAAGATAGGTCTCTCCATGGTCAGAATCAGTATCATACATTCTAATACTGGGTGTGGCCCCATCTGTGGAGATCGGATTCCATGGATTGAGGCCGCAGAGGAAAACACACAGATAGTTCTGCAAACCTGAGGAACCCTCCAGGTGTGCAGAAAAATCTAAAAACATAAAAAAAATGGGGAGGGGGTTAATTCCTTCCAAAATCAACCGCGTTGTCGGTGCATGCATCGACAAAGCTCCAGTACTTCTCCAACCCCCTTGCCACTGAGGCGGGTGAAGTTGCAGCGGGTGGGGGAGGAGTTGTTGCCGCCACTGAGGGGGCAAAGAGGCTGGGCCAGCCGCTGGCCGAGCTGCCGAAGTGGCGAAGATGCCAGGGAGAGGGGATGCATTGCTGCCACTAAGGCAGCACAAAAATGCTGGGGACCGAGTAAGCTGCTGCTTTTATGGGTTATTTGGCAAACTGTTATGAGAAATAGCATGCATTAGAGTGACTATTTGGGCTCAGTGACATATTATGGTTTCTTCTGTGTATTGTAAATCCCCCCCCCCCCCGCCCCGGTATATTTAGCTTCCAGCGATTGCTTCATCAAGGAGAAGAACAGTCTAGGTAGAGAACTCAGTTTCCTGACTTGTATTCTTGCTGGACAAAGCCACCCCTGAGTGTATGTTTACAGGTGATGTGGTGGGAGGAAATAAAAGTATGGTGTCGGTTTTCCCCAGTGGGGGCCAAAGCAGCAAGAAAGCAGTGAGGGCAAGAAAGGCTTAACTCCTCCCCCTCTTCTTCAGTAAAACATCCTGCTGGCTAAATGTGCAAAAGGTCATTTAACTTTGACGAAGTCATGACATGTAGTTGAATCACGTCTCATTCAGCAAATCCTTTGAGAGCCAGTTTGGTGTAGTGGTTAAGTGCGCGGACTCTAATCTGGGAGAACCGGGTTTGATTCCCCACTCCTCCACTTGCACCTGGCTGGATGACCTTGGGCAAGCCATAGCTCTGTGCCAGCTGTTCTCTCAAGGACAGCTTGGGAAAGAGCTCTCTCAGCCCCACTTACCTCACAGGGTGTCTGTTGTGGGGATGGGAAGGGAAAGGAGTTTGTAAGCCGCTCCGAGACTCCAAGTAAGTGAAGGGCGGGGTATAAATCCAATCTCTTCTTCTCTTCTTCTTCTTTGTGTTTCCTTTCTTCCTGTCCCTGGACCAGTGATCTTACTAGAGGCAGTGCCTGTCTTTCTTTTCCAAGAGAGATTCATACGTGCCTTTTTCTCATTTTGATGCTTTACTATGAAATGTATGAATAATAGTACTGGGAGAAGTCCTGGGAGGTTTCTGGTGTGCCTTTCTCCTGTGTACACTATTAGTAGAGAGCTGATTTCAGTGGGTTTGGGCTGGAGTAACACCACATAGGATTGCATTGTAAATCATCCACATAGGCACTTGGTCTCTCTGCTCTGCTGTATGTGCTTCTGGGGAGATCAGCACAGGCTGGAGGTTTATAGGTGAAGGTAAGATGTGCTGGATAGGCGCATTAGAACCCTGGACCCCTAGATCTGTGCAGACCTGCCTTAAGCCTAGAGGTACTGCTACTTATTTAGTGGTTCTGTTCTATATGCAGAGGGTTTGGTGCTGGTCTTCCAAATTAGCTTACACCTCATGAATATTTCTGCTTCTTCCTTAGTGGACTCTGGTGTGGATACCTTGGCGGGGTTTATGGCAAGCAACAGCACAACGGACATTGTGAATCGGAACGGTCCCGCCACTCCACCCAACACCCTTCTCCTACGTTCCTCCCATAATGAACTGCTGAATGCTGAAATCCGGCACACGGAAATCAAGAACAACACCCCTCCAAAATGCAGGAAAAAATATGCACTGACTAACATTCAGACAGCCATGGGCCTTTCTGATCCGGCTGCGCAGCCCCTCCTGGGCAACAATTCCTCCAACATAAAGCTGGTGAAGAACGGAGAAAACCAGCTGAGGAAAGCAGCAGAGCAGGATCCTAATAAAAACCTGCCTTCTCCAACAACTACTGCAGGTGTAAACATAACTTCTGAGAAGTTGGAGGGGAAAGAGCCAAATCAGCAGGATTCTTCAAGCAGTGAGATACTGCCCACCCAGCGCCGGAGAACCAAAAGCTTCCTAAACTACTATGCAGATCTGGAGACATCAGCACGGGATGTTGATCAGAATTACGGGAACAGCCAGGGGGCAGGGGAGGAGAAATTCTCCTCTCAATCCAGTGGTCAGGCATCGACACTGATTGTTAATGGGGATGCCTTGCCTCGGAAACAAAACAAGCCGACGAGTCCAGAAGACGGACAGGTAGCCACCATATCATCGAGTCCAGAGACGAAAAAGGACCACCCTAAAACGGGGGCCAAAACAGATTGTGCTCTGCACAGAATTCAGAACTTGGTGCCAAGCGATGAAGACTCGAGCTGGACGACGTTGTCACAGGATAGTGCTTCTCCAAGTTCACCGGATGAAACAGGTATGGACGTGTGCTTCCATGAAGGGGCTTGGGGAGGAAGGCGGAGGAGAGGCATTATGTGCTAAAGTGAAACTTTGCTAAGTGTAAAGGTTAGGCCAATATATCAGTTGGTTTCAGGTGTTGGCTGCTGTGATCACAAATATTGCTGATCTTAACGTTTTATATTTATAGTGGAACTTTTTGCCCTTTAGCACAGCGATAGCTCATCTCTGAAGTGTGCTGAGAAGTTAGTTCTTGGTGTCTCATAAGTGACTCTGTTAGAATAAAAAAACCCTGTAGCTAGTCCATGAATAACAATGAACTGTCAGAATCCCGGTTCAGAAGAACTGTGGTTGCTGCACACAATATTTTTTTAAAAAATTGCATATGGGATTTTAAAAAATTTGATTCTTTAAGGCTTAGCTCGGCCTTGCCTGCTGGGCAGCCCAGTCCTACTCGTGTTTATTTTCAAAATGTCGCACTGAATTCTGTGGGATTTTACTTTCAAGTAAGTGTGTTAAAATTGAATGCAGTGTGTGACTTTTATGCCGCTATTTGAAGAATAGCCGCCCTGAGCCCGCCGAAAATTGAACAAACAAATAAATAAATAAGAAAATTTATCTGCTTAAATAGCTGACCCTTAAATAGCCGAAGTGGTGCTACAACAGCGGATAAATTTCAAGCAATCATGCCAGCTTTCTGGTCCATACCACGACATAGGGGGTGATAGATACACAGAAATTTAACTAAGGATTCTTTTCCAAATGACAACCAGTTTGGTGTAGTGGTTAAGAGCAGCGGACTCTAATCTGGTTGAACCAGGTTTGAATCCCCACTCCTCCACATGAAGCCATCTGGGTGACCTTGGGTCAGTCACAGTTCTGTCAGAACTGTTCTCTCAAGAGCAGTTCTCTCAAGAGCTCTCTCAGCCCCACCTACTTCACAGGGTGTTTGTTGTGGGGAGGGTAAGGGTAAGGAGATTGTAAGCTGCTCTGAGACTCTGAGTGAAGAGTGAGGTATAAGTCCTATCTCCTCCTCCATTTAATCTGTATGGAATTGCTTTTAAAAAATAAGGTGGGTTTATGGTTCCCTAATTGCTGCATGAGCAGAATTTGAGCTGCCATTGGATTTCATGTACTTTAATGACTTAGTCGTGTGAAGCTGGTTGGTTGTATGATTGACTGTTTTTGAGAAGCACACAACCTAGCTTCAGTCTGCTGACCCCCGGCCTCTGAGTTAAGCTTGTAAAAGTTTTGAGAATTGAGTGTTCTGCTTGTGAAATGGCTTTGGTTTCTGAAGAAAACAGACGGTGTCAAGTGCGTTTGACATGTCAAGGAGACTTGCTTTAGAGCACCTGTTAAGCTTTTGAAAAATGGATGGCTCCTTGGTGGATCTGCATTACTTTGATTTTCCTTTCAAAAGCAGTTGTTTGGCTTTTATCATTTTGGGCCTTTTTCTGTCTTAGGATTTTCACACAGGGGGATGGTGATTTATTTGCCACCTACCCTGTTTTTACTTGAGATTTTAACTATATACTAGCATTGTCTTGCACCATTTATTGTGTTTTTTAAACATACCTATCTCTCCTTATTGATCTTCACCATAATCCAGGGCTCTGTTTGTGTGTTTAGTGGAGAGATCGTTAATGCACGTGTAGTGCTTCCCCATTTGTTTGCATTAAGTACACACAATATGTATGTATTGAGGTTCAGAGAATGCAAAGTATATATTCACTAAAAGCTCCATTCATACCTAAGAAGCATTATTGAGATGGGGCAGGGGGTGGAAGCGGGCATTCACATGCTAGGTGATAGAGTCCTTAACGGCACTTTGAGTAATAAGCTGCTTTTTTGCTTCTCTAATAACTATCAATTAATGTCAATGCTAGGAAGGTGGTGTCCCCCCCCCTCCCCCACAGTCTTCAAACAGCCCCTGGAAAAACAGTTGTCAGGGATGCTTTAGGCTGATCCTGCATTGAGCAGGGGGTTGGAATAGATGGCCTGCATGGCCCCTTCCAGTTCTCTGATTCTGTGATATATCAAGCTTTCTCTAGAGATGCCAGGAAAATGCCCCTCTCTTTCAGTACAGAACCACTGCCAGTAGATGATTTGTTACTCTTGTCTTTTTCTTTTTGTTATGCTTCTGTTTTGATTTGTCAAAAGCAAGGGTCCTTTGGGGCTGGGGCGAGGCGGAACGATGCTCCGCCAGCCCAGGAGTGGCCACTAGGGCAGCCACGGGCCGAATCAGATTCTCTGATCTGATTCGGCCCACTGCTGAATTGCTGCCGAAATTCGGCGGCAGTTTTAGAAGCGACTGGAGGGGAGGGGGTTTGAGGGAGAGGCTCCAGACTTGCAGGGGAGCTGTTGGAGCCTCTCCCCCAAATACCCACCAAGTTTCAAGAAGATTGGACCAGGGGGTCCAATTCTACGGGCTCCCAAACAGGTTGCCCCCATTCCCTCCGTTGTTCTCTATGGTAGTAAAAAAGTAACGTTTTTCCCACCATAGAGAACAATGGAGGGGATGGGACAACCTGTTTGGGGGCCCATAGAATTGGACCCTGTGGTCCAATCTTCTTGAAACTTGGTGGGTATTTCAAGGAGAGGCCCCAGCAGCTACCCTGCAAGTTTGGAGCCTCTCCCTCAAATCCCCTTTCCTCCAGCCCCTCATATACCCTATGAGTTTTTGCCATTGATTTCAAAGGCCCATAGGGTATAATGGGGCTGAAACTGACATTCCCTTTCTGACACACTTCCGGTGATGTCAGGGGACGTGGCATATGCTAATGAGTTGTGCTAATGAGTTGTGCTAATGAGCTTCCGCACCTCTTTTTCTACAAAATGACCCCTGGTCAAAAGAAACCCCACAGGTTCTTCTGGTGTGCCTTGGGATTGTACAGTCGTCCCATCCAGTGCCTTATGATCTGCCAGTGTGATTTTCTGGGTGTAAGGCTAGCATCCACTAAGGAGCAGGGTCTTTTCTGCTCACATACCGCAGTGGCTCAAGTGGTTAAGATGCTGAACTGCATACCGGAAGGTCGGTAGTTCAGCAGTTCGAGACCTGAGTGCTGCATGATGGAGTGAGCTGCCGTCTCTGGCCCCAGCTCCTGCCAACCTCGCAGTTCAAAAGCAAGAATTTGCAAGTAGATAAATAGGTACCACTTCGGTGGGAAGGTAACAGTGTTCCGTGCTAGTCATGCCGGCCACATGACCATGGAAACGTCTTTGGACAGCACTGGCTCTTCAGCTTGGAAACGGAGATGAGCACCGCATCCCTAGAGTCGTATTCGACTGGCTATCGAGCAAGGGAATCCTTTGCCTATACCTTTACTGTGGAGCACCCCAAGAAGATATGACTTCCCCCATCCTTTCCCCTTCTTGGAAACTGACAAAAACACCCACCCTTGTTCCAACAAACTTGTGAGAAGGGAGTCTTCTGTTTCTTGTGTTTACATTCGCTATTCAATTTATTTATTTCGGCGATCATTGCTTTAGTTTTTATTAGTCATGTTAGTTTTTAACTGATTACAATCTGCATTTTCTTTAAAAAAAAAGTTGCACAGTGCTTTGAAAATCAATATTGCAAGGTGGTTTATACATGTAAGAAATCAAAATATTGCAGATATTTCTGATGTACATTTATATGACTGCAGCAGCCAGTGATCACTTACATGCGTGTTCCTAAGGATATGGCATAACAAAAAGTGCAAACAGAATTTGTGTGTCACCTGATGACAGTTCAAATGCATGCTCAGTTGTGGGTAACCAAGTATGAACCATCCCACATCAGCACCTTTCCATATCATCAGAGTTGCAAGCAGGGATATTCATTCAGTATCTTAAATGAAGAGAAATGGGTTACATATATTTTCTCTTGGATATGTGCCCCAAATACACAGTTCATGGGAAGAACGACCTTCCCTTAAGAATGCTGTCATTTCCCACCTTTCTGATTAACACCCCCCTTTCACCATTTGTTATGTTCAAAACACATTTCCTTCTTTGGCTGAGTTTTGATTTTGTTTGGTTGCTGAAAACCGAGCAGCCCATATAAACTTTAATTGGGTTGCAAAGGAACTGGGGGACCAGTGGTCTAAAATATATTTCCTTCCTACTCTTTGGCAGTTCACACACAGTGGCGTACAAAAATCTCTGCCAGTGTGCAACTGGATTGAAATACCCACCTAATCCTGAGTAGCAAAATACCAAAAGAACATGTTCCTAAGTAGTGTTCTGGGGGCAAAGGGTTATCAAAAATGAATGCATATAATAATTAAAGCAAAGGAAGACACATTATAGCTTGGATAATCTTGAGACTTTGATGTATGGTACTTAGAAATAGCAGTGCTCAGGGGTTCGTTGGAGCGGGAGTGCACAGGAGCGCAGCTCCGGGAGTGAGGAGCCCAGGGGGCGGGCACATGACCAAGCTCCGCCCCCTCCTCGGCTTCCCCGAGCAGTGCAGTGGCGCAGCGCCCCGGGGAAAGCCCTGCTAGGGTCTTTATTGTTTTTAATGTTTTGTTTTAATATTGATAATTTTATCATTGATCCTTTTATGACTGTGTGCTGCTTTTCCAGAGACTTGCTTAAGGTGGCATATAAATTTTCTAAGTATATCATTTTTTATCTGGGCACATGGCACATAAGTACTGGAGAGATTTCACCAACCCTTCAGCAGCTTCCACCTTATCAGTTTGATGTAGTGGTCAGGAGTTGTACTCTAATCTGGGAGAACCGGGTTTGATTCCCCACTCCTCCACATGCAGCTGCTGGTGTGACCTTGGGCCAGTCACAAGTTCTCTCAGAGCTGTTCTCTCATGAGCAGTTCTCAAAAGACCTCTCTCAGCCCCACCTACCTCACAGGGTGTCTTGTTGAGGGGAGGGGAAGGGGAAGGGATGGGTGGTGCACATGTCCTGGGTATCTCAAGTCTACTTGAAACCTGGTGGTTTCAAGGGCAGGAAGAGAATGAGGGTGTGTTCTTGACACTTATTTTTATTGCACAAAGTATGGGATGGGGGAGGGAATGGAGGAAGAGCAGGTCAGTTTCACTCACCTGTGGAGTGGAGCCTGAGGGGTGGGCGTTGCCTTCTGACACACTTCCGGCATGTTAGGGGGTGTGGCATATGCAAATGAGTTATGCAAATGAGGTATGCAAATGAGCTCCTGCACCTCTTTTTCTACGAAATGACCCCTGGCAGTGCTGAATACGCACTCAAATTCATGTGCTTATGGTTAGAACCGTAGGAATACATGAATAAACATTGAGCGTAATCTAGATGAAACTGTCAGCATGCGTTGGTGGATGCCTGGTATTAGTGGCATACATCTCAGAGTACCGGCATATACCAAAATTTGTTTGGAATTGTCAGAATTTACCAAGTTTTGAGTGTTCATGGCATTATTGCTAATAATGTTATACTATTGTAACATGAATAATTACAGTAACAAGCTGTACATTTAGCTAGTAATTACTTTTCCTTTAATAAGTAGTTAAGGTAGGACATTTCATACTTACTCCTCTTCATAACATCAGTAGTAAAACATGGAGATAAAAAGGCTATAACCGTTGACACACTTCACCCTAACTCTGCCCTAGTTTTGAGGTTCTGTGATGTGCGATCTGTTGTTCAACAAGGCAGCAGAATTTAGACAGTCCAGAGTCTGTGTGAGTTTGTGATGCTTTCTTCTTCATTGTGATCAGATTTTCAAAGTTGATTTTATTTTATTATTTTACGTCATTTATACCCACCTTTTCCCCAGTGGGGGCCCATTGCGGCTTCTGTTGTTCTCCTGTCCTCCATTTTATCCTTTTAACAACCTTTAGTTCAAAGGCTGGTGGACTGATGTAGAATGGTCCGCATCCAAAGACTTATGAATTTAGTTGGTTGGTAGAACTCCCTGTGAGATTTAAATGTTAACCTTGACGGCTGCTCTGGATGGTTAGAATGAGAAGTTGGCTTTGGTGGCCTACAAGTGCTTCTTCGGCACCTTCCACTTTGTTTTACAAGGCACGTCTATCAGGTCATATATGGGTTATATAGGTTGATGGCTAGAGAACCATACTCATGCTGATGCTAGCCGGAACCTCATACAGCTCAATTTCCAACAATATATTTATGTATAGTAAAAGAATTATTTGAAATTCGGAATCCTTGAACAGTTGGGATCAAACACTAACCATCTGCATCCTTCTTTGAGCACCTGTGTTAAATTAATATTTTTCAAATGCATTAAACACCAAAGGAAGTGAAAATCTGACTTCTTAAGAGAATAATAAAAGAGGGAAGAGAACAAGTTCTAACAGAAATATATAATAGTTGGATGACGCGAGCCGCCCTGTGCTGGTATAAAACTATTTCTAACAATACAACTGCCTAATTAGGAACTGGGATCAGTTCATACATGCATTTTAATGGTGTCACTAGCAGCTGTTCAGAGGCATCTCCACATGTCACAATCTAGAGTGAAAAGTCTCCTTACATGGATGCAGCAGTTTCAACCGTGTCAACACTACTACTTTTTCCCCCTCTAAAGGATTGTATTGGCACGGTTGAACCACGAGGGGACCCTTTCATGCTAAAAACTTCCCGTGTGGACGTTCCCATATAGGATTATGTTTCAAGTGGTGGCCGTACTGGTGATTTGCTTGTGTTGGATTCTAAATGATAGATAATTAGGTTCTACCTATAAAAACCAGGAAAGACCATAAACCCACAGGGCAACTTAGCTAAAACGTTAACACCTATCTCTTATAATAATTTCCTCTGTCTTCCCTCAGGGCTTCCTCAGTTTATCTGGTCTGTGTGTCCAGCTCCTGCCCCATTGCTTCACCTGTTTGACCTCTTCATCCCTTTGCTGTGGTCTTTATACCCACTTCCTTCTTTACTGTCAGACTATTTCCAAAAACCCCTCCCCCACTTCTTCACCGCTGCTGTAAATTCCCGAGGTGCTGGGCTGGTCATCGCCTAAGTGTCTATTGCTAAAGAAAGCTGAAGAATCGAGCCTGTTGCTATGGTGGGGCATTTCGGGGGCACGCCCCCTTAATTAAAAGCCATGCCCCACAAAAAAACATGCCAGAAAGCTTTAAAAAATATTTATTCAATTGTACTGGCTGGCGGGCAAGCGAGCGGCTGGCTCTCTGTCTGCCAGCCAGGGCAGCAGGTGAGCAAGCAGCTCTCTACCTGCTGGCCGTGCATCAGGGCAGCAGGCAAGCAGGCTGGCTCTCTACCAGCTCTCTACCTCGCAGGGTTGCGAGCAAGTGGGCGGGTGAGGAGGCTGCTGTGTCGTGCCAGGGGTGGAGTCATGTGATGACATGGTCATGAGACCCAGCCACCACAGGCATGGGCACACTGCAGAGAAGCAGCACAGCGGCCTCCTTGCCCACCCGCTCACACACTCGCAACCCTGGCAGGTCAGGAGCTGACTGCTCATTTGCCTGTTCCCCTGGCTGTTTGTGTTAGATCAAAGGTAACTTAATTAAACTTAAATTATTATTATTATTGTTGTTATTATTGTTATTATTATTTAAATTTCTGAATCACCCAACTCCACAAGCGGGCTCTGGGCAATTTACAGCATTAAAACAGATAAAATGCAATCAACGTGATAAAATTATTACAATGCACTAATTAAACAACCAATCCAAATGGTGATCAACCCTCTTTTTTGCCAGTGTCCATGCTCTCTGTGCAGCAGGGTGGGGAAGGGAATGCGGGGCGAAAAGTAAAAAAGGAGGATGCTGGTCTTAACCGTTGCTGTCCTTAACCAAGCGCCTGGCAGAACATCTCTGCCTTTCAGGCCCTGTGGAATCGTACCACATCGGGACCAGGACTAATTTTAATTAACTCATTAACTGCCCCCTAAGATATTTAAATGCCCCCGATGAAAAAAAAAAAACCCTGGCTACTGGCCTGAGGAGAATAATCATTCAGGTCATGCTTTTAAATCCGTGTTTTACAGGCTCCCCCAAAGCTACAGAACAAAACAGTGAAGTATGAGTGAATTTTGCATGATAAATCCAGGGGTCCTTTCGTAGAAAAAGAGGTGCAGGAGCTCATTAGCATAACTCATTAGCATAACTCATTAGCATATGCCACGCCCCCTGACATCACCGGAAGTGTGTCAGAAAGGGAATGTCAGTTTCAGCCCCATTATACCCTATGGGCCATTGAAATCAATGGCAAAAACTCATAGGGTATATGAGGGGCTGGAGGAAAGGGGGTTTGAGGGAGAGGCTCCAAACTTGCCGGGTAGCTGCTGGGGCCTCTCCTCGAAATACCCACCAACTTTCAAGAAGATTGGACCACGGGGTCCAATTCTATGGGCCCCCAAACAGATTGTCCCATCCCCTCCATTGTTCTCTATGGTGGGAAAAAATGTTAACTTTTTTCCTATCATAGAGAACAATGGAGGGAATGGGGGCAACCTGTTTGGGGGCCTGTAGAATTGGACCCCGTGGTCCAATCTTCTTGAAACTTGGTGGACATTTCGAGGAGAGGCCCCAGCAGCTACCCTGGAAGTTTGGAGTGTCTTCCTCAAACCCCCTCCCCTCCAGTGGCTTTTAAAGTTGCCGCCGAATTTCGGCGGCAATTCGGCGGCGAGCTGAATCAGATTAGAGAATCTGATTCAGCCCATGGCTGCCCTACTGGCCAGTCCTGAGCTGGTGGAGCTTCGCTCTGCCTCGCTTCGGCCCCAACGGACCCCTGGATAAATCTATGCTTCAGCATTTTTCTTGAAACAGCATAGAATTCCTGCCGAAATTGTCTAATAGATCTGTGTTCCTGAGTGGATAGTTAAATCTGTAGACAGCAGGGAAGGGGCGACTTCCATTCCCAGTGGAAAGGACTGTAGTAGCTGCCAGGCTATCTGGCAAATGTAAAGCATGCTTAAAGCTGCATTGCTGCATAGCATTGGTAGCACTATTGCACAAGTTGTTTGATTTCCATGACTATGTGCAGACAGATCCATCCAGGTCAAGCTGATATTCTTGCTTTGTTTCTAGCAGAACGGTAATGTTAAGAACATTAAAAAGCAACAGGGAGAATGATTGAGTTATCACAAGGGGCTTCAGAAGTACCACACACATCCGGGGGGGGGGGGAACAGGAAGTGTAAGTGTCCTCTGATAGGGTATGCAAATTCCTGAAGGAGGGTGGTGTTAGTTGGGGGTGTCTCACTTTGTTCTTGTCTGTCTCATCCCAGATAGATTTGTTGCATGGCTCCGTATGGGATGAGATGCAAAGGTTTTCTTTCAGCTGACACAGAGAGATATGGGGACAGAGGAAGCATAGGGCATTTGCACTTCGGTTCCCGTAGCTTCAGTGTCATAGCAAAATGCACTCGAGATGGTATTAATCAGTTAAAGCTCTAGGATTGGCTAGTTTTCCCTGGCTTTCTCCGAGACTTAAGCAGACTTCCTCAACAGATTGTGCTGATAGTTGCTACAGTAATTGCCAGAGAGAGAACCAAGTCCAGTAGCACCTTTAAGACCAACAACTTTTTATTCACGGTATAAGCTTTCGTGAGAGAGCCAGTTTGGTGTAGTGGTTAAGTGCACGGACTCTAATCTGGGAGAACCAGGTTTGATTCCCCACTCCTCCACTTGCACCTGGCTGGATGACCTTGGGCAAGCCATAGCTCTGTACCAGCTGTTCCCTCAAGGACAGCTTGGGAAAGAGTTCTCTCAGCCCCACCTACCTCACAGGGTGTCTGTTGTGGGGAGGGGAAGGGAAAGGAGTTTGTAAGCCGCTCTGAGACTCCAAGTGAGTGAAGGGCGGGATATAAATCCAATCTCCTCCTCCTCCTCCTCCTCCTTTCGTGTGCATGCACACTTCTTCAGAGAGAGGGAGGAAGGAGGATTCTTCTGACAAGCACAATTTAGATTGAGATCCCCCTGTTCTGCTGTTTACTTTGAGACCTGATCACGCACACACACATTAAAAGAAAGGAAAGGGCCTCAGGAAAGAGATGCATTGGGATAAGGGAAAAGAAGAATTAAAAGGACATTATTTTGGCTTATTCTGAAAAGATTTTTTTAGAATTTATTTTCTCTCTGTCTATCTGGGATTTTATTCTCTTTCAAAAAGACCCTGATTTGAAATTTCAACACTTGGGTTGGATTCCATTGTGTAATGACTAGAAGCAGATGGCCAAGTATTGAAAAATACATTCAGGGTTCCATATGTTCCAGTTCAACATGTCTCCTTCTCTCGCCTCCGTGTTTGCTGGCTGCCTTTTTTCACAATTAATAATAAAAAAATAGGTTGAGTGAGATTGGTTATTTATTTTTTCTGCTCCCCCACCCATTGGTCCTTACTTTGAGGCAAATTCCTCACTCCAAATAGTGGAGGCAGCCCCACATCTCACTCGTTTTCTGCCAAGTGTTCTCACCTGCCACTGTGGACATTAAAGAGACAAGAAACAAGCAGGAAAGAAACAAAGAGTCTTGGGAGAAAGGGTTGCAGAAAAGACATCTTGCAGTCTCCCCCCTCCCCCCCCAGGCAATCTGGACCCAAACCGCTTGCACATGTTCTCATATAGCTCATCAAAGAAAGGGGCTAGAGGTTTGTGGGGGTTTTTTTAATTGCAAGTTTTTAAAAATTACAACAAGGAATTTAGGGAGGGGGGCATGTCTCCTTTCTGAAAGGGCATTGCCCCCAAATGCCCCTTTGTAGCTACATGTCTGATTTACATAGGCATATGCCCCCTCAAGTCATAACTCTAATAACAGCATTGGAGGGTAATAATGGCTTGTAATTGGGGGGGGGGAATTCCCCTTTCATTTTACTTGTATTTTTTTTTAAAGATTTTTATTGATTTTATCTATTTCTACTACTACATCGCTACTTTTCTAAGCTATATTTACCTTATACAGAGTGTGCTTTAACATTTGCTTAATATTACCTTACCATTAATACATATGAAGCATTTTAAACCTTGGTTAATATTCAATTAAGATTGTTACTGATGATATATGAAAAATAAAAAAGCTGTTTGACAGACATGTTCTTTTAAAGGAATGCTTAATTATACAAATTATATATAATATATAAGTGCTATTTCAAAAAACATCTCAGCCCTTATTTCTTCTTTCGTCCTCTTCTTGTCTTAAAGTCTCTTCTTGTACCTTTGGAGCTACTGCTCCTTTTTCCGAGTCAGAAATTTCTTCTTCGCTCTTTGAGCTATCAAATCCATACATACTTTCTTGCGATGCCAGCGAACCATCTGAGTCTCTGTCTTTTTTCTTTTCTTTGCTTTTTTCCAAAAAACTTTTTGCCTGTTGAACAGAGTCAATCTTGTATTTTTTGTCTTTGATGCTGAAGCTCAGTCCTTCCGGAACATTCCACCTGTAGATAATAGATTCAGACTGTAGCCAAGATGTCAGTTTTCCATAGGCTTTCCTTCTTTTCCTTATTTCAAATGGAATATCTTTCATCACTTTAACTTCTTTTCCTTTGATCTTCAGAACTGCTTTATTTGTGGTCCTAAGCACCACATCTCTTGTTGATTTTTTGGAGAACCTTATCTGAATCTCACCAGGCAGGCTTTTCTTTTTAGTATAGTCTGGATAGGTTCTGTAAACCATATCCATATCGCTTTTTATTTCCGCTGCTTTTAAGCCCGTCACTGGTTCAAGCGCTTCACTTAACAGATTTTTAAGGTCTTCTCCTTTATCCTCTGGTACATTCTGAAGTCTTAGGAAAAAATTCGATCTTTCCATCTGTAGTTTCAAAAGCTGATCAGAGTGGAAGGCCTTTTCTTTCTCCGCTTTTTGTAGCCTTGAATCATGATTTTTTACTGAAGTCTTAACTTCCAGAAGTTCTCGCTGCAGCTTCTCTGTAGTTTTATTTGACTCCTTCAGGTCCAGCTGCATCTTGTCCATCTTGACGTTGAGAGCTGTCATTTGGTCCACTAGAGGTCGCAATAATGAGGAGAACACAGTGCTCATCTCTGTGGTATCAACCTTTGAACTCGGAGCTGTACTTCCTAGTTTGGGGGAAGGTTTCGGTTTCCCCGCCATTGTTGAGGCTGCGCTTCTTTGTTGATAGTTAGATAAGATGGACAAAAGAAGCAAATTCTACGACTGCGCTTATATCTTTTTAAAGTTCATATCCTCTAAAGAGCGATGCCTCCATCTAGCAAGCCGAACGTACGTTTTTTCATGCAGTAACGCCACGTAAAGAGTCCCGTAAGTACACCAGTCTCGAGAGGGGGGGGGTTTGCTCCACCCGCCTTTCCCGCTGTGTTCTGTTTATTTTTACTTCAGACTCATGTTTTCTCCGTGTGTAACTATAAGTTCCAGCTTCAAAGCTTCGCACTCTCTGCTGCTTCTCGGTTTTGCGCTTTTAGCCATACGGCTCCCACGGACGGGGGAACCTATGGGGGTGATGAAAGGGGACCTCGATCCCTCGATCGCCACCGTAGGGAGAGATCCCCTTCGTGCCACCCCAGGCAGAGCCCCTTCACTAGGGTCTCTGGGGGCTCGGCACCAGTCCGAAGCCCCTTCTTCCCGCCGGGTACGGATTGCGCTCCCCGCAGATGCGGAGGAGCGCGTCCGCCATGGTCGCAAGTCTTGCCGGAAGTCTCATTTTACTTGTATTTGATGGGGGGGGGGGGCGCAAATCAGTTTCCCTGGTCATTTTGTCTGACACAATTTTTGGCATTGCTTGAGTTATTGATTACAGTAGAGATTACAGTAGAGCAGCAGTCTCCCTAATGGAAAACTTTGACTAAATCAATTTCCACAATTGGTGCTGCAGTGCACCTTCAGGGACTTGAAGGTTAGAAGTGGGGAGAGGGGTTCCCCCCCCCCTTTTTGCTTTCAAGGAGTGATTCTTTACAGTAAATTTTGCTGTACAGTAAATTTTTGCTTTTTTTGCTGTCACATTTGCAAAAAGAGCGAGGAAAAAGACGCGGAATGAATTCTTAAGAGTTGGGAGGGAAGGTTTTGGCTTGGGTCTGCAGATGAACTGATTAAAACGGGATGTGATTGATGTTGGTAGGGTCTCGGTAGCGTGTCAGTTTCTAGGCTGATCAGTCAGGAAAGACTTGAGGTTCTGGCAAGCCGGAATCCCATTCGAGAGCAAAACGCATCATTGCAGGCACAGGCTGCCGGAATTCCTCCACAGCTGTCTTGGTTTCTGGCGTATGGGAGGGAAAGAGAATCATCTTTATGGGCAACATGTGGTTGTTTCCACTCTAAAACGTATGGGCTGTTGGATGGCCTTTCTTGCACCCACCCTAAACAGACTTGTTAAATAAATATCTGGTTTGTGCAGACTTTGTTGTTGTTGTTGTTTTGGAATCCAAACTGGAGGCTTTATGGACAGGGGAGAGAATGCGAGGAAACATGAAGCTGTTAGAACACGTGATTTGCGGACATAAAGGATGCTGGTGGCTAAGCAGTTAATGCTGAACTTTGGACGAGCAGCTAGCGAATGTAAGTAGTGGGCAAATTCCATTACTGCGCCAGCTTATTAATATAGGATGGACGTTTTAGTAGGAAAAACTGTTTTCGAGGTTTTGAGCACTGAGGAGGAGGAGGAGGAGGAGGTGCTGTACGCCTCTCTGTTGGATTGCATCTAACTGTTTCTAGCTGTTCAGCGTGGGGAAAGTCTTTGCCGGAGGATTGGCACAGTCATTGCCACACAAACGAAAGGCTCTGCTGTCTGGATCCTGCGGCAGTCAAGGGATCTACGGAGCTCTAGGTTCCTTCTTCTTTTTGTTTTTGGTTTGCAAGCTTGCTTTTCAAAGTCAGATACCTTTAATGGCATAGCAGTCAGGTTCATAGATATACAATAACACAGTATTTGAAGGCATAATAATATGAATAATTCCTTTAAGAGCATAGATCTAACTTTGGCTGCTTCGACGAGAAACTTGGCCACTATAGCTGTAATATTAGGACTAGCATCCCTTAGTAAATACTGAATAGCTTTTTCCTTATTAGAACTATAATTAGGAGGAAATAAAGATCACAGTTCTTTGCGTAAGGCTGAGTGAAGTTGACAGTAAAAAATAATATGATATATTAAATCCACAGATTTTATTTATTTATTTATTTATTTATAATTAGAATTTTTATTGAAGTATATTTGAAAACATATTTACGTAACTCGTATACAATAACATTATACTTATACTTAACATTTTTTAAAAAATCATTAATTAACATAGCTACTAAATGTGAAACGATTTGTTTAAACAGGTTACAACTTGGATAAATTCATAAACTAAAAACATCATCTATCTGATTTCTATTTTAAAGGTGTTTAATATTATACTATCAATCATTAGCATTTGTGTAATGTAGTGTGTGCTCAGACTAAACAAAGAAGTTTTAACATCAGATCCATTCCATATAGTGTGGGTTAGGTGGTAAATAATTTTGTTCTGTCATGTATTGAATCATAGGTGACCATGTATGTATTAATGATGAATGTAATTTTGTTTGCTGTCTAAGTCTGTTTTCAACGGAGTCTGCTATCTTGTCCATGATAATATGTTCCCAACATTTGTTTATCCAAGATAATATATTCGGAGGGTTCTTAGATTTTCATGATGCCGCTATGGTCAATCTTACAATCGCCAGTAAAGAAGAGGTAAGTTTCGATATTTTAAAGGACAAGACCATAACCTTTTATGTAGGGGAAATTTATTAATCAGACCTGAGAGCACTTTTGAAGGGAAAACATTTAGATGGGTTAATGTAAAGGCTCTATGGTGCGAAGGCTGAATTTAAGTTGTCGAAATAATGGGCCATCTGGCCATATTGAATTGGGAGATTGTGCAGGACGTAACATTTGGAGTTTAAGGTTTGCTTTCCCTCAACATCCTGTAATTCATCTCTGTCTCCTTTAATCTCTCGAAACAAGGCACTGTCCACTGTAGTCATATTCTTCAAGTTCCAGGTAAAACAGCCTTTTGGTATGATGGACGATGGGTTTTGAAATACCTTTTGTCACAGGTTTGAGTGATAACTGGGAATTATTCTCCCCTTCTTTTTAGAAGAATGACATTTAATCACTATATAGTCAGAAATAACTGCAATGTTATTAAAAGGAGAAATTTTATGCAAAGAACAGTGACTCAGTTTAGATTGGATGCTTTGTGATTTGCAGGAATAGTATCAACAGTATGTTATTAAAATGGAACGTTATTGAGGGTGGTTTTACAAAACTGCATTGTTACTAAGCATGTATTATATCATTTTTCAGGGCTGTCTAGTCAGTATAATTGCACTGTATTTTATTGTAGGAAAATGTTATTTTTAGGTGGTCGATGGAGTACAAGTCCTTGCTTATTTAAATTCCAATTCAATAACTTATTTAGGTGAAAAGCGGGGTGTGTGTGTGTGTGTGTGTCAGGGTTCCCCTGCCATTGAAAATACTGGAGAAGTCTTTGCTGCCAGAATAGTTTTAACAACCAAAGATAATTTCCTATATTTGGGACAATGGTTTTAAGGTGTACGCAAGCAAACATCCAATATAAAATTGTTCCAAGTTGCTGAAGTCTGTAAATAAATATATATTATGTAACCATAATGCTCTATAAAAAGGTTGATTTTTTCCTAGCCCTAGTAAAAATGAAGTAGTTTAGTGTGGAGATGTGGAATTGTACCACAGTTAAATAGCTCTCAGCCCCACTCCCCCCTCTCCAGATTTGGTCTTATCTGCAGAGCAAGGTGTAAAAACTTGCTTGTGGGCAAAGACTGCCAGACATACTTCCCACGGTTATTCCTCATATTTTCTACTCACTTTATATAGCAAACACTACTCCCTTCAAAGAGTAAAATAACAAAAGCAGAAGGGCCCATGTAAGGAAGAAGTAGTCAGTTTCCTTAAGGAGGCATAGACTAGAGCGAAGGACAGAGAGCCAGCTTAGCGTAGTGGTTAAGAGCTGTGGACTCTCATCTGGAGAACTGGGTTTGATTCCCCACTCCTGCACATGAAGCCAGCTGGGTGACCTTGGGCCTGTCATGGTTCTCTCAGAGCTCTCTCACCCCCACCTACCTCACAGGGTGTCTGTTGTGGGGAGAGGAAGGGAAAGTGATTGTAAGCAGCTCTGAGACTCCTTTGGGTAGTAAAGTATAAAACCAGCTCTTCTTCTTCTAGCAAAGAGACATGGATTCAAATCCCAGTGGAGCTTGTGTCTCAGTGGGTGCCCCTAGATCTAACCTACTTCACTTGTTTTTTGTGAAAATCAGCATCAGATTCCTTTCCTGAATTCCTTGGAGGAAAGGCAGGATACCAATGTAATACCAGAGCACATGATACCAAGCCAAAAGGAGATCAAATATTTCTTCATGTGACATGATGTTTGTGTTCTATATTAATGAAAAGGCACCCACACAAAAAAATCGCTAGACAAGAAATCCCATGTAAGATAGGGTCACAAAGATGGGCCAATGGGACTTCCGGTTTCAGTGACTCCAGGGCTCATTTTGTAGCAGGAGCTCCTTTGCATATTAGGCCACACACCCCTGATGTAGCCAATCCTCCAAGAACTTACAGAGCTCTTCTTACAGGGGCTACTGTAAGCTCTTGGAGGATTGGCTACATCAGGGCCTAATATGCAAAGGAGCTCCTGCTACGAAATGAGCCCTGGGTGACTCTAATGGCGGGTGTGCTCCTTCAGTGCTCCGATAAGACCAGCCCATGACACAGCAGACAGGAGGGGTCCTGGACAATTCCGGGCCCTCCTGGAGCTCTTGCAGGGGGCTCTCAGCCTGGGGTACGAGGGGTGCCTCTTCTGAGGCTGTGGCCAAGGGATTGAGGCTCCCCTTTGCCCCGATAGGTCCTGCTGCCGCTGCGTCATCACGGAACCAAGAGGTGCACACCAGTGGAGCAAACAAGTGGTCAAGAGAGCCTACGAAGTTTTTCTTACCTTCTTAATCATCATGGAGTAAAACGTGAATGAACGCTCCTCTTGACTGGATATCTAGCTAAGTGGCCATCTGAAGCCCCAATTTACAACGAGGGTGGGGGAGTGAGTTTAAATCCCCACCCATCAACTTAAAGCAAACTTTAAAATAAAGATATGGTGCTCGGAACATCGGCGCTTTTTGATTTAATCAAGTAAAATACAGATCTATGTAAAGTGGCAACCTAAATAAACTGTCTCTGGCTTTATAAAATTTTCCCTGAACTGTAAACAATGACTAATTGGGCAGAAAAAATGG
The DNA here is from genome assembly GCA_029233225.1 of Lepidodactylus listeri. Classification (NCBI taxonomy): domain Eukaryota; kingdom Metazoa; phylum Chordata; class Lepidosauria; order Squamata; family Gekkonidae; genus Lepidodactylus; species Lepidodactylus listeri. The sequence continues at coordinate 103,804,123 of JARCFY010000009.1, read as the reverse complement.
CGATGAGAATGAAGCTCTCTCCAGGAACTACTAAACCAGTACTTCCGGTACTCAAACCGGAAGTGACCACTGACTTCCCAACATGTTAGCTAAAGCACTGCACCCCCTGCTGGATCAGATGACTAACCTCAACAATAACTTTGAAACACTTCAAAAATAACTTTAAAAAACTAATAAAAAACCCAAGGAAACAGCTAAATTTGTGAAAAAGGTTGAAACCAAGACAAAAGCAATTGACCAGAGACATGAGATGGTGGAGAAAGAGAGAGTCTCTGATAAAGATCAGCTTTTAAGACTCCAAATGGAAAAAAAAATCAGCTTATGTTCTGAGATTTCAGGATGTACTTGAGCAAAAAGGTAAGAATCTGAAGGAAAACTCTGAGTGAAGCATTGGCCCCAATGACAGGTGTAAAAGTGGACATACTTCAAAGCGAAATGGATTTAGTCTACAAAACATATCCAGAAGTCATCAAGAAAAATAACCTGCCTGGGGAGGTATTGGCGAGATTCTCTAAAAGATCTACAAGAGATGTGGTGCTCAAGGCCACTAATGGGACAACCTTAAAAATCAAAGACAAAGAAATCAGAGTCTTAAAAGACATTCCATTCGAGATAAGAAAAAAGAGAAAGCAATATAAAGCTTAACCAGCTTCTTACAGAAAAACTCCACCCCCTACAGATGGATACTACCTGAGGGACTTGTTTTCAACTAGAAAGAGAAGAAAGAATAGATCGACTCTGTTGTAAAAGTAAAGCAGTTTTTGGAGAAGCAACAAAGTTCAGTGAAAGAAAAAAGAGCAGCAGAGGAAGAGGAAGAGGAAGAAAATAGCACACATGGTCCAGAAAGTCCTGAAAACTCAGAGAGCAGTACTCCAGAAGAGGACTCTGACTAAGAAAAAGGGGCAGTTGCCCCAAACTCTTGAAAGTCAAATGGGACTTTGAGAAAGAGCAATATAAAGGGAAGAAAAAGAAATAATGAAATTTTGAAAGTTTGAGAATCTTAAACCTGTATTTACTTGACTTAAATCCTTAAATTTCAGTCTGTAACCAGTAACCTTGAGAAACAAGTTTTATTCCATTAATCTTACTGAGAAGAGATCTTTGCTTAAGCAAAATCGTAACCAGATGTGTGACCCTTGTGTAGCTTATGTTTTAGTTTAGTGTTTGTAGTGTCATTAGTGTTTGTAGTGGAAAAATAATAAAAAAATATTTTTTTAAAAAAAAAGGGCTAATGGCACAGCTATTTCTTAGCTAGTTCTCCTCAAGCTTGATGGTATTTGGATAGGGAAAAGCCCATGTGATTGGTCCCCATCCACATGGTAATTTTGTATTCAGGCCGCGGACAGACTGGCAGTCTGGCCCGCTCTGCCTCCACTTTAAAAGCGGAGGCAGAGCGGCCGTTCAGACTGCCTCATTTGCCTGGAGGAGGCAACCCGGACACAATGCGTCCGGCACCGCGCTCCTCCCTCAGCAGCCGGGCACCACTTCAAAGTGATGTCCCGGCTGCTGCGGTGCGCGTTCCACCCGCTTCCGGTGGATGTGAATGCGCGCCGGGCGGGGGAGCCGCACGGCGTTCGGACGCCGCCACCGGAAGCTGCCCGCAGACTGGACGCTGCGGGCGGCTTCCTTACGGCAGCGTGCGAACGCCACATGGCGGGGGCAATTCCCCCTGCCTTGTTCTGCCACGCCGCGGAGGCGTGGCAGAACTCCAGTCTGTCCACGGCCTCTCTCTCTCCCCAGCAGCATGGGATCAGACTATGAAGAAGTGATTCTGCTAAACTGAGTGTACATGCTTTATTTGCTACAATGCGTTTGACCCTTGGGGTTATCCCATTGTGACAGTGATACCATCTGCTTCCCCACTGCCTGATTGCTAGTTTGCCCCATTTTTACTGATACTGTATGCCATAAAATAAGCCAAACTATTGACAAAATGCTTATGTGTGGAAGTATGGAAATATAGGTCACATTGTGTATCTTGACTTTCAAAGTACTGTCAAAAAATATTATTTTTCTTTTTATTCATTACCCTAGACTTTAGGGTTCTGAGTAGATACCAACTTTTATAAACAAGTATTGAAACAGATGAGATATCCAGAAAAGCATTCTAACATCTTGTTAAATGGATATAAATCTCCAGTCACGGAATACTTCTCTTGATAACGTGGGACAGACTCCTGCCTTGTCCCTCTCCATGTTTATTCTGTGTGCTGCTGCCGCAAATATGAAAATAATATATTTCTCATTTTCCAGCCCTACCATCTTGGTCATACTTGCACGTTGCTTCCCCCCATTTCTTGTGAGAAGAAACACGGCTTGAGACGTAATGATTTTCATGAGGCTGCCCAGTGAGTCCTCAGCTCATCTGAGGGTTTAATTTGGACTCCCTGATTCAGGTTCTTTGCTGTTCACCTACTTGCTAAATCACATTAATAATATCTTTTGAGAGGCTTATGTGGTTGATTAATACAGTAGAGCAGTGTACTCATAGGAAAGTATTTGTATGGCCACTTTGAGGGGAAGTTGGAAGCTGGTGGGCCAGAGCTACCTCTGAACACCTAAAAACAGACTGTGAGGAAGTCCCATGGTGTGCAGCTCCTTTGCATCTGGGGTGGGAGACAGTGGCCCTCTTCAGGGGGCCAGGTTTGACACTGGGTTCTCCAGTTAATGATCCTTGATACATGGGGAGGCATGCTGCTTTCAGGATGCTAGAGTGAGAGTCCTACAGAGTCAGTCACCAACAAGTGTCCTTAAACAGGAATGCTTTATTGAGAAAGGTCTGCTATGGTCATTTACACTTCTTGTGTTAGTAATGGCTGACACAAGCCCAAGCTGGACAGTTATACAGAATTCAAAAAGGGGTCTGGTAAGGAATTGCAACCAATCACCAAGCCAAAGAAAAGGTGCTTAAAATACTGGTTTACGGTTCCAGGGAAAAAGCGGGAAGAATTGGAGTCATACAGGAGAAGAGATACATGGGCAGGCACCATCAGTCTCCCGAGGTCAGAGCAGCTTGGGGAGCGATAAGCATGCCATGAGATATATAACATGACATTCCACAGACCCGACGTCAAGGGTTCACTCATCCCACCTCCCAGGCAGGAGATGGCAGCATTAGCTGACATTCTGCCTCCCCAAAGCTCCCCCTGTCCCCCCAGGTTTCAGTGAGTACAATTTATGGAAGGCACGAAGCAATGCAGGAGCATTAACATGTTCAGCAGCAACCCATTCATTTTCTTCCAGCCCAAAGTCTTTCCAGCGCACTAGATAAAATAAGTGACTACGTTTAAACTTAGAGTCCAGAATTTGTGCAATCTCATAATGAGGTTCACCATTCAAAATCAGAGGAGGAATCGGTTGCTGGGGCCACCAGATAGTCGGTCCGGGGTCCCGTTTCATTTAACTGAAATGTAAAACAGGATGCAAAGATTTCAGTCACTTAGGCAGTTCAAGTTCAACGGTCACCTCATTGATTTTTTTTGAGTACTTTAAACAGCCCCACATATTTCCAGCCCAATTTGTGACTGGGCTGCAGACCCCTGTTGTTCTTGGTTGACAAATACACCAAATCCCCGGGCTGCAAATCCCACCCAGGCACCCTCCTCTTGTCCGCTTGCTTTTTATAGTCCATCTTGGCTTTATCCGATGTCTTTGCTATTAAGGGCCAAGAGTCCTATAATGATTTCCACCAGCCTTGAGAGTCTCCCGACCCTAGTCCAACAGGGGTGAGTTGCAGCAGGGGGGTCCCTTCATATCCACAGGAAGCCATAAAGGGGGAGACACCCATAGAAGAATGAACCACATTATTATAACTGTACCCCTCAAATGGCAATAAATCAACCCAATTATCTTGTTGATAGTTCAAGAAACAGCATAAAAATTGCTCGACAACTTGATTGACTCAGTTTGGCCATCAGTCTCTGGGTGATAAGCACTGCTGAGTGCTTGCTCCACCCCCAATACTCGCAATAACTCCCGCCAGAAGGTGGCAACGAACTGCGATCCAGGGTCAGAGATTATCTTGCACTGGATTGAGTGCAGTTTAATGGTATTACTCATAAACATTTTGGCCAACGCCTTTGCCATGGGTATTTGCTTGAATGGAATGAAATGGGCTTGTTTCGTAAACAAATCCACCACCCAGATCACCATTTCCCCCTTGCTAGGGGGCAGATCTTTGATAAAGTCGAGAGATCACCTCCCAAAGTCGGCTAGGAGTTTCTACCGCTTTCAAGAGACTAGGGTCACCCCCCTCCCTGGCATTTACACATTAAACAGGTTTGGCAGGAGCTCACATAAGACAGTACATCTCCACACATGCGTGGCCACCAGAATTGGCGTTGCAGCAAATGAAGCGTTTTCAAATATCTGAAGTTTAGACTCATGAGCAGAGTACATAACTTCCCTCCGGAGGGAGAGGGGGACAACCAGTTTATCACCTTTGTACCAACAGGCATCGGAGCCCTGCACCACATCGGGGTCTCCCTGTATGTCAACTTGGTCCGCCTCAGTGTAAGCTTGGGCACATTTCTCCTGCCAGGCATTAATGGGAGGATTTTAAACGGCCTGGCTTTTGCTCTTAGTGACCACCACCCATCCCAGCTGGACAGGAGTAAACATTGAGTCAATAACCTCATCCTGGATGCTGTCGTGTTGTGGGAGGCAGGAGAGGGCATCAGCGAGGGAGTTTGATTTCCCTGGGAAATGATGGAGCATAAATTGAAATTTTGAGAAAATTCAGCCCACCGGAGCTGTTTGGCATTCAAAGTTCTATGAGTCTGAAGTGCCTTGAGGTTTTTGTGATCAGTCCAAACCTCGAATGGGGTGCGTGCCCCTTCCAACCAGTGGCGCCATGTAGTCAGGGCCAGCCGAATGGCCGCAGCCTCCTCTATCTACACTTCTTGTGTTAGTAATGGCTGACACAGCCCCAAGCTGGACAGTTGTACAGAATTCAAAAAGGGGTCTGGTAAGGAACTGCAACCAATCACCAAGCCAAAGAAAAGGCACTTAAAATACTGGTTTACGGTTCCCAGGGAAAAAGCGGGAAGAATTAGAGTCAGACAGGAGAAGAGATAACATGGGCAGGCACCATCAGTCTTCCAAGGTCAGAGCAGCTCGAAGAGCGATAAGCATGCCATGAGAAATATAACATAACATTCCATAGACCCTACATCAAGGGTTCACTCATCCCCTCTCCCAGGCAGGAGATGGCAGCATTAGCTGACAGCTAGACAGAATCAGAAATGCCTGTTCTTTGGGGCTGCACGTAACAGTGGAAACTGTGCCAAGCATTATAATCATCAGGGTTTTTGTATATGGCTGCAATCCAGAGAACCCTTTCCAGGAAGTAAGCCCTATTGAATAAAATGGACTTACATCTGAATAGATATACATAGGATTGCTCCCTGTGTGACCTTAATGAAGTGTAAGAGTCTGGATTATAGCAGAGCTACTCCAGTGCTTGTGCATCTACTCCAAGTTTATGATTAGGTGTGTCTGTGTCTGTGTATGTATTAGGACAATCAGATGTATGGGCAGAAGGGACAGGGATGCTATTGAATCAAGAAACTCAGTTTTAACTGGCAAAATCCCAGCAGAGAACAGATGATTTTTGCACAAAGGCACAAGCCTGGAATATGGTTTGGAATTCATGGAATTTCCATTTACTGCAGACACTAGGTGACTTAAACCAGGGGCGTAGAGTTTTGTAAATTCCGGGTGTGGGGCTCTTTAGCACGCGCGCAAAGCTCTTTAGTGCGCGTGCAAATTTTGGGGGTGGGGGCTCTTTAGCGCGTGCACTGGAGCGATGTCCCCCCCCCGCCAGGAAACCTCCACGCCTCCCTGGGCCCTTCCGAGGCCCACCAGCCACTGCTGCTGGGGCCTCTCTCCCCCCCCCCCGACTCCTTCCCTCTCCCTTTGCCGGGAAAAGAGGGAGGGAGAGGGAAGGATGGAAGAGTGGCCAGGCGGCGGGGGGGGGGAGTAACCCGCAGCAGCAGCTGCCAGCCTTGGAAGGGCCCCGGGAGGCGCGGCGGCAGGCGCTATGTTTTCCCGGGGGGGCTTAGTCCCCCCCGGGAAATTTCAGGGGAGGCTCAAGCCCTCGAGCCCCCCCCCCGTAGTCTACGCCTATGACTTAAACCAGGGGTGGGCAAATTGCGGCCCGGGGGCCACATGCGGCCCGCCACAGAGTTTTTTGTGGCCCGCCAAGAAGATTTCAGGACCTCAAGAAAATTGAGCCTAAATTCAATTTGCTCTCTTATCCCATCACTGCTGATATTGATACAGCACCTGAGGAGCTGCAGCTTGAACTTACTGACATGCAGTCAGATCACACTGTGAAAGAAATGTTTAATGCTGTGACATTAGTTGACTTTTACAAATCTTTGTCTCCTGAAAAAATTCCATGTATGAAGAAATTTGCTGGGAAAATGTTCTCTATATTTGGGTCTACATATATTTGTGAGCTAAGTTTTTCTTGCATGAAGATCAACAAGAGTAAATATAGATGCTCTTTGACAGACATTAACTTCCAGGCTGTGATGAGAATCTCAACAAGCAATCTCACTCCTGATTTCAAAAAAGTTGTAGAAAGGTGTGATAGGGTACATTTGTCTCATTAAACTGATTCTAAAATTAAATGTGCTTGCAGCTATAGATGATATGAAATTAGCACAATAAATAAATTGAATAAAACTACCACTATTTTATTTAATTTATATTTATTGATTTTTATGATACAATTTATACCTTTTCTGAAATGCAAAGTTAACTAAGGAATGCAATCATTTTAAAAGGTGCGGCCCTTTGCTAACCTCCACTCCCACAAAGTGGCCCCCGAGCCAAAACAATTGCCCACCCCTGACTTAAACCATGTGGTTGTATTTGCCAAGCCAAAACACCAGTTTTAACATACCGTATAGACATAAAAGGTGCTTTTCTGGATCAGACCAGTTGCCCACCCTGTCCAGCATCCTGTCTGTCAACACCAGCCAACAAGTGGTCCTGCAGGGCCATTGAAGACGACACAGAGGCCAAGGCCTTCCTCTGGTGTTGACTCCTAGAACTGGTATTCAGCGATGTAAGAATGTAAGAGGTGCCCTGTTGAATGAACAGGTGACTGTTTTAATTAATTTGAATTAATTTATTTATTTCAGGTGCTTTGTTTGTTATAACTGAACAAGGTTGGATTTGAGAGAATCATAATAGATCTGGTGTTAGTATCACAACTCTGTGGCAAATTAGAGGAAGAGGTTTACTCATACCTCACGGAATCCGGTGCCAAAGGGGGCAAGGGATCAGACCCATTCCAGCAAGCAAGCAGTGAGCATGCAGGGAACACCAGTTTCTTTTCTTACAAATGAAGGCAGGGGACCAAAGCACCCAGCCCAAACTGATCACTTTTCAGTCTTCTTCCTTTGAAAAGGAGTCAAATGCATCTTTAAAACTCTAGTTGCAATCAGTAAGGTTTAAAAACAGGGTGCCGTATTTGTCTTTGAGATGCAAGACGACTCTGGGTTTTTTTTTTGCTGCACCCGTCTAAAATAGCTACCCTTCTGTAACAGGACTTAAATATTTCTCACAGTTTCCAACAATAGATTAGGGCCAGTTGTATACAATCTCAGTATACAATCTCAGTACAGCAGTGAGACAGGGCCGTTCACAGATAAGGTAGGGGCAGACTCCCTAAGTATGCAGAAAACATTCATTTGTAAACTTAAGAAAAGAGCCTTTCCAATTGCCTGATGAGTTCTGAGCATGCTGTAGAGAGGCCCAGAATGCTGAGAGCAGTGGGGGGGGGGGCGGATGGGGGCAGAAAGGGAGGGGTTGGCCTGTTCCACCCCCCCCCCCCCAAAAAAAAAGAATATATAATACTGTGAAAGGGGAAATAGGATTCAAGGCAACATTTCCCAGTGAAAGCCCTGCATTCATCCATTCCACGCTATTCTACGTGGGACTCTAATAGCTCTTTAGCCACAGTTTAACTGTTGATTTTTAAGGAAACATACAAGTTTGCCCAATGCAGGGATCTCCAAGCCGCCGACACCTTTCCTCGCACCCACCCTGGCTAGGTGAGTAGGGCTTCTGATTGACTGGGCAGAGTAAAAGGCATCCTGTTACAAAAGAGTTTCTGTGTGAAGTGTTGGTTACTTCATGCTACCCTGAGCTCAGTCTGGGAATTGCAGGTAGTGCAGAATGCGGCAGCACGCCTGTTGATGGCGACGCCTGTGCAGACGCACGTTCAACCAGTATTGCGCCGACGGCACCGGCTACCGATTGAATACTGGATCCAGCTCAAGGTTATGGTTCTGACCTTTAAAGCCCTGTGCAGCCTGGGGCCATCATACCTGCGGGGCTGCCTCTTCCCATATAAGTCCCAGAGAGCCTTGCGCTCTTCTGATCAGCATCTCTTGGTGGTCCCTGGCCCGAGGGAAGGCCGCTTAGCCTTGACCAGGGTGGTGGCTTTTTCGGCCCTTGCTCCGGCCTGATGGAACCTGCTCCCATTTGAGATCAGGGCCCTGCATGACCTAGGACAGTTCTGTAAGGCTTGTAAAACACAGCTGTTCCGCCAGGCCTTTGGTTGAGGCGGTGGGTGCCATTCTGCTGCCCGGCGCCCCCCGTCCTGCCCATGACGCTGCCCATGATCTTTTCCCAGTGCCCCACTGTCCTGGATATTACTTGGGCACTGGAATTTCTTGAGGTAATTATTCCATGAGGCATGGGTTTCGGTTTTATCTGCGATTGCTATTTATTGTTTGTTGGTTTTATGTTGTAAGCCGCCCTGAGCCCATTTTTGGGATAGGGCAGGGTATAAATTTAATACATACATACATACATGCATGCATGCATACATACATACGCGAGTTCTTTATAACATTTCTCCCTGACATTTTGTGGCTGGCGCCGCCTCCTCTGACAACCATTTTGTGGATGTGCCCACCACCCGTTGTCAGAATTCCAAAGGTGCCCACAGTCTCAAAAAGGTTGGGTACCTAATTAATGCTCCCTCTAAACTGTGAGCAAAAATTCTACTTTGTGAACTACCGGCATTAAAGTCGTCAGTGAGCGATTTGGCTGCTGCATAAATTAGTTTGCTCTGGCGCTATCCTTCCTGAGCTAAAATAAAAATGTGTGAGCCGGAGGCTAAGAACTGTGAGCTAGCTCACACTAACTCAGTTTAGAGGGAACACTGGACCTAATGTGTTTCTCTGTATGTAAAAGACGAAGCTTTTAAACAAAGACAGAAATTCTTTCAGAATATATTGCAAATAATATTCTGTGGTGAAAGAATACGTTTTGTGTTCTGAGTCATGGTAGCTGTAATTCAGAAATAATCTATCCCTCATTTAAATAGGATAATCTGGATTATAATTTGTTATGGGTTGGAGGCAATGCTTTTTGAAAGAATTAGATAGGGACTGTATTTTTTAAGTATAGAGTTGTGCCACCTGGTGGACAGAAGCATGTTTGAAAATAATAGTAAGAAATGCTCAGGTTGCATTTTCCAGCAGCTGTAATTTCTTATTTACACTTCATTCATCAAAATACAATTGCAAACAAATTGCTTGTTAGCATTCCTTATCACTAGATTGACAGTGGCCGCCTTTGCTTCCTCCATCCAGCATTTCCCACTATTTTCAGTGTATGTTTTCTGCGTTGAAAAACCTATATGTTTGTTTATCCATGCAGTGAATAAATCTGCAAAGATTTGCAGTGTGATTTCTGAGCCTGAGGGACCCAGTAGCATCTGGTTCTGCAAGGGGAAATTGAAAAGAAGGTGACTTGTGGGTGATCATTGCACAAATAAATAGTTGGTAAGGGATGTTAAGGGGCAGCACAGTTGCTCTGGGGTCATTGGCCTGGTCAGCCTGGTGGATCATTTGTGTGGCTGTTCTGTGTAGGCCTGCATTCTGAGAAGGCTTCATCCAACTTCTGGGGCTCATCCTCCAACAGAAGAACCACTTAGGCTGGAGGAAGTCCCTCTGCAGCCTAGGGTAAACTGCTGCCCACTGTTTACTAAATTTGTTGAACACACATGAAGCTGCCGTCTACTGAATTGGACCATCAAAGTCAGCATTGTCTACTCAGCAGTGGCTCTCCAGGGTCTCAGGCAGAGGTCTGTCACATCACCTCCTACCTGATCCTTTTAAATGGAGATGCTGGGGATTGAACAGGGGACCTTCTGCATGTGAAGCAGGTGATCTACCACTGAACCACAGCCCCTCCCCTGTTGATGGGGAGTACTGTGACTGGTGGAGACATAGGCGTCAACTACGGGGGGGCTCGAGGGCTCGAGCCACCCCCAAAATTTCCCAGGGGGGACTGAGCCCCCCAGGAAAACGGGGCACCCTCCACCGTGCCTCCCTAGGCCCTTCCTAGGGCTGCCGTCATCTCTCTCTCCCCCCCCGGTTTGGCCACTCTGTCCCTCCCTCTGTCCATCCAGGGGCCAGCTAAGCAAATGCCCAGCTGGCCCCTGGGCGGAGGAAGGGAGGGACGGAAGCAGGAGTGGTAAGGTGGGGGTGGGGGGGAGGCAGTGGCAGGGGGCAGTTGCAACAGCAGGGACATGGGGTGTGCTTTGCGTGCACACATGCAAAAGCCCCCCCCCCCCAGGAATTTAAAAACTCGACACCCCTGGGTGGAGATGCATGAGGCAGAAGTTCATTTGGTGCCTATGCGATTGGGGAGGCTGTAAAATGTCTGCCTGGACTTGCCTGTAGAAAAAGCAAGGCAAAGGGTGGGTGCGTGGAGCATATTTTGTGAGCAAGCATAGCATGTGAGGCTGCTGTTTGGGTGGTATGGAGACTGAGGCAAATTGTTTTGCTTATAGTGCCCCATGCTTTTTTTGAGCAAGAGTGAATTAAGGGCCTTAACTCTAGAATGCTGCTCTTGGTTACCTGCAAGATTTCAATCCAACTTCTGCTATAGCTGGAAAACCAAGTGCTTACACCAGAAAGTGCTTCAGAGACGGATTAAATCTTTATCTGTTATTCTTTCAATCCTATATCATTGACATGCAGAAAGAAGCAGTATTTTAAAAAAGAGATGACAGCACATTGACAGTGCTGTGAGTTTCCTTTGTATATTGCATTTGTCTTCAGCCTTAATTTTGGCCTACCATAGAGGGGGGTTATTGTAGGATTGCTCAGATAATGGGTATGTCTGTTAAGCGCTGTCAAATCGCTTCTGATTCATGGTGACTGTATGAATTAATGACCTCCAAAATGTCTTATAGTCAACAGTCTCGCTCAGGTCTTGCAAACTGAAGGCCGGGGCTTCCTTTATTGAGTCAATCCATCTCATATTGGGTCTTCCTCTTTTCTTGCTGCCTTCAACTTTTCCTAGCATTATTGTCTTTTCTAGTGACTCTTGTCTTCTCATAATGTGACCAAAGTATGATAGCCTCAGTGTAGTAATTTAGCTTCTAGGAAGAGCTTAGGCTTTATTTGATCTAGAACCCATTTATTTGTCCTTTTTGCAGTCCATGGTACCTGTAAAACTCTCCTCCAACCCCACTTTTTGAATGAATCCACTTTCTTCCTGTCCGTTTTCTTCACTGTCCAACTTTCACACCCATACATTGTAGTAGGAGGTACTGTAGTGTGAATTATCTTGATTTGGGTCACCTGCAGCACATCCTTTGTCATGGGTCCTGGCTCCACCGAGGCTGACTATTCCTCAGACAAGGAAGAGGCACAGAGCAACCCAGCCTCCTCCAGCATCGGCGCAGGAGGTGCAGCAAGGCGAAGAGCCTGAGGTGCATTTGGAGGAAGAGCTTGGTCCAAAGCCTGGCCCAGCACCCCCAGTTGGAGGCACCTCGAGGCCAGAGTCCCCACCGAGCTCACCTGAATGTCCCAGACGCAGGCCACGCCAGCGTCTGGAGGTGCAGGAGAGACAGAGGAGTGCTAGACTTCAGCTGTTGCAAAGGCAATGTGAGGGGCCGTGAGTCTTTGCAGGTCGCCTCCCAGGATCCGGTTATAAGCAACCATGCTCACCTGCCTCAGTGCGGACACAACCGTGCAATCTTGGACCTTGTCCCAGCTGCCAGCCTCCACTCCTTGCTCCTGAGTACTCTGATCGATCTCCCGGCATTTTGACCTCCGGCACTGTTTCTCAGCTTTGTTTGGACTTTGCATCTAGCTTAAGTGTAGTGCATTTGTGGCGACCAGCCAGAGCCAGCACATCCTTATATTAAGGATCTTTTCTAGTTCATTCATGGCTGCCCCTCCCAGTCTCTGATTTCTCGGTTGCAGTCTCCTTTTTGGTTAATGACTGAGCCAAGGAATAGAAAATCTTTTAACAATTCTGATTTCTTCAGCCGCAGCCTTAAAGTTCTGCAGTTCCTCAGTGGTCATTACTTTTGTATTCTTGATGTTTACCTGTAATCCTGCTTTGGTACTTTCTGCTTTAACCTTCACCTGTAGTTGTTTCAAGCCTTCACTGTTTTCTGCAAGTAATATGGTATCATCTGCGTACCTCAAACTGTTAATATTCCTTCCTGCAGTTTTCACTCCACCTTCATCTAAGCCTAATCGAGTTTCCCTTATGATATATTCTGCATATGGATTGAACAGATAGGGAGATAAAATACATCCTTGTTTGAAACTTTGTGAACTGGAAACAATTCCTTTTCTCCATATTCTGGCCTAACAGTCGCCTCTTGGCCAGAGTACAGGTTCCGCATCAAAACAGTCAGATGCTGTGGCACACCCATTTCTTTTAAAACCAACCATCGCTATTCACAATCCACACAGTCACAAGCTTTGCTGTAATCTGTGAAGCCCAAGCTGATTTTCTTCTGAAATTCTCTTGTATGCTCCAGTAACCATAGTAAATTTGCAATATGATCTCTAGTGCCTCCTTTACTAAATCCAGCTTGAACATTTCTCGTTCCATATCTGGTAACAGTCTTTGTTGTAAGATTTTGAGCATCACTTTATTTTAGGGCTGCCAAGTACCGGCGACTTACCGGCGGGGGGGGGGGGAGTTGTTCTCCCCCCGGGAGCTCTTCTGGTGCGTGCGTTTTGCGCGCGCGCCACGGCGATGTAATGACATCACCCGGAGGTGACGTCATTACACGGGGGAAGTCATCCTCACCGGATGACTTCTGGGGCGGGGTTCCCCCGAGGGCCGAATGCTGGCCAGCGGATCGGGAACCCCTATAGCGGGGGATCCCCCGCCCCCCGGGCTGACTTGGCAGCCCTACTTTATTTGCATGAGAAACTAATCTGATGGTTGGATAGTTGTTGCATTCTGACATCTCTTTTTTTCGGAAGTGGCATATAGATCGAGCGTTTCCAGTCTGAGGACCATTGTTTTCTTTTCGATATTTGTGGGCGCAGTCTTGTTAAGATTTTGACAGACTCCACTTCTGTGGCCTGGAATAGCTCTATTGATATCCCATCTATACTCCTCTTGGTTTGTTTCTCCCAATTGCTTTTGAGTATATTTTCACTTTCTTAACTTGCAGGTTCTTCTTCAAAAGATTCTTCTGTGAAGGAATCTGTCACCCTCTCCTTTCTTCTGTATAGTTTTTCGGTGTATTGTTCACATCTGTCTTTTATTTCGCCCTGTTCCAGTTGCTGTATTGATCTTTCAGCATCCCTAGCCATGGTTTAAATTTCCCTTTGATTTTTTGCATCTTGTGGAACAGATCTCTTGTTCTTCATTTTCTGTTTGTGCACTACTCTAAAGCAGAAGACACACATAAGTATGCTGCTTAAAACATCCTTCTCTCATTATACATCAAAAGTTTTCATGTGCCTTCAGTTAATACAGTGACCAGGGCTTTGCAGAGAGGGCGCTAATTGTGACAGCCGATTCCATTTCCTTGCTTTTGAACTTTTTGTGTGTGTGTGTGGGGGTGACTTCTTGAAGAAGAACTCAGCGAGGAAGAGGAACTCGTCATCTTGACAACTTGTCGCATGCTGTGAAGGAGGATTATTCTAAATGGTCAGCTTTTTGCAATTTATCACAGTTCCTTATTAAGTAATGCTACCAAAATTGACAGGCTCTGTAACACCATCGTTTGTCCTCCCAGTTTAGCTCTCTGACACATTTTTAATCCTGGGGTAGCACTCATGTTTCGTGCTATGAGTCTTAGAGGAACCACCTGCTGACCATTGTTATTCCGAATTATGAGGGTCGATTGCATACTTTTCATTATGATGCTGGTGTGTGTATGTGAGAATGGGAACCTTTAAGAAGGAATCTCTTTCCCTTTGAACAGTGTTCCATCACCAGCATGCTAAACACCACTTATTTGTAAAGGTGGGGTTGGAATCTACAGCTGTTGCGATGCTTCTTCAATGGGATGTGCTTAAAAAGAACGCCCAGGAGTCGTCTAAATGAGATTTTAAATGTGTCTCTTTGCTTCCTTTATGTAGCATCTCTTTTTCGCCTATTATGCCTCCATTGAGCAACTATGAATATGTAATTCATAGAGGCATGGAAAGGTAGAAAGAGTCTCCATAGAGCAATTTAGGAAATTGTGGCATTCTTGTAGAGGAATAAGTTCTTAGAACATCCGTGCTTTTCATAAATGCAACCCCAAGGGAATTTTAGAAAAGGAAGGTGGAAAACCTCTTTAATCCAGGATTCTGAATCGTAATATTTCTAATATTAGACTATTCTCTGTAACTGCATTTCTTTACTCTTAATAATAATTTTAGCCCTTTCTTATATTCCTGCTATAGTAACGTATTAGACTTGTCCATGCAATAACCCAGGCTAAGGAAGCTTGCAGAAAGTCTTGGCTGAAAGATTTAGTAACACAATAGATAAATTACATGGAATCAAGATGTGTTTGAACAATATTGGGTCAGATTAAAATGAAGTCGAGAAGGAGGAATAATACTTGCAGATACTTTCAGTACTTCATTTATTCACTGGGGTCATTCTCTTTGAAGTGATATGTATTATAACAGTAGGTATTCACACCATACCTGTGTTACCATACGTCAGCAGCCAAAGAACTGTAAGATTGGTTGTTTCTGTGCCTGAATCTGTGCCTAAGGTACCTACCTGTGTAGCAAGTGGCTATGAAACTAGGGGAATCTCAAAAGCAGTTTGTGGTGCATTTGGAATGAGGGTCTGCGTCTGAAAGAAAACATGGGCTTGCATCCAAGCATTTACACACAGAAGGCATACAGAGTCTCCCTATGTTCTTTGCCATCAGGGGCGGCCCCAGGGTTTTTTGCGCACTAGGCGAGGTTACCTTGTGGTGCCCCCCCCCCAGGCGAGGCTGCCTTGTAGCGCCCCCCCCCACTGCAGAGCCGCCCTCTCCACTGCCGGAGACTCGCCCACAAGGGAAACCCCCCCCCGGCCCCAGCACCCGCCCGCCTGCCCGGGCTAGCCACCTGCACTGGCTGGCCACAGTGCCTACAGGTGTATCTGCTTTGGCCCAAGGCTAAGTTTGGTTCTTAGCCTGAATGGAAAGCTGCATTCAGACATAATGGTAAGTCATGGTTTGCATAAAGTACACTGTCTCCTGGTTTGAGTCTCTCTCAGTCTCCCCACTGCCCTGTTTGCCAGCTACGCCCCTAGGCGGCCTCCTAGTTGGCCTAGTGATAGAGCCGGCCCTGTTTGCCATTCATGTGGGCCCTGGAAAGATAGTTGCTGAGGTCATTGGACCCATGCGGAGGAATAGCTGCGTGGGTTAAGGGGTGGAGTAAGGAAGGGTGGGGGGTGGAGTTATCCCCCTGTACTGGCCCCGGTGGGTCTGGTATGGAGCAGGCAGAAGTTCCACAGGACAACCAGGCAGAAAGTACCAGGTAGTCACTCACAGCAAGGGTTCCGGCAGGAGAGTGGCCAAGAGACCGTCCAGGGTTCAGGTATCCAGAAAGGGGAGTCATCAGGTAGTCCAAGTTTTGGAGGTCCAGAAGTCAGGCGGTCCAGGGTCCAGTCCAGGATCAGAGCAACAGAGGTTCCAGTCAGAGATCCAGGAGACAAGATGGGTGGGTACGCAGCCGCAGTACAAGTTGCATCTACAGTGAGCAGCTTCCCCCTGCCTGGATTCATAGCTGGCTCTCCATGGGCTGTTTAGCTGCTGCTAACTGTGGCATGCATCCCTGCAAGTGAGTATCTGGTGACAGGTGTCTGCCGACATTCACTGCCCTCGAGGGGTGTTGGAGAAACACTGGGCCCAGCCTCCTCCCTCTCCTCCACGTCTGGACTGGACA
The DNA here is from genome assembly GCA_029233225.1 of Lepidodactylus listeri. Lineage (NCBI taxonomy): Eukaryota > Metazoa > Chordata > Lepidosauria > Squamata > Gekkonidae > Lepidodactylus > Lepidodactylus listeri. The sequence goes on along the minus strand of JARCFY010000009.1, from coordinate 103,787,951 downwards.
CACGTAAATTGCTTGCAGCTGGAGGAGAGGGCAGGTCTGTTGTCAAGAGCTTGCATCTCCTGTCCTTGAAGACTGATGGGCTCCATCTCATGGGTGTTCCTCCTCTGCAGAGGAGGCGGTGTTATCAGAGGAGGTTTTGTTGTCAGGCTGGCTACCAGGGAGACGTATGACACCCCCTGTCCTTAGTGGAGCTGTGCTTGTGGAAGAGGGAGAAGGAACCATTTCATCCCCTCATCCTTACTCACTCCAGCCCCTGGCATGGACCACTGTTCCTCCATGTAAGTCTGGAGGTAGGGTTGCCAAGTCCTAAAAACTTACCGGCGGGGGGGAGTCCTCCTGGCGCCAGGAGCTTCCCTGGCGCGCGTGCTTGCGTGCACGCCATGACGATGTCACCGGAAGTGACACCATCACATTGGGGGCGTTGCCAGGGCGATGCTCTGGCAATCGCCCCAAAACTCTATGGTATCATAGAGTTTTGGGGCGATTGCTAGAGCGTCGTCCCAGCAACGTCCCCAACGTGATGCCGTCACTTCCGAGTGACGTCATCACGATGGGGACGTCATCCTGACAGGACGACTTCGGGGGTGGGGTTCCCCCCGCTGGCCGAATGCTGGCCGGCGGATCGGGAACCCCTGTAGCGGGGGATCCCCCGCCCCCCAGGCTGTCTTGGCAGCCCTATCTGGAGGTCAGAAAGGGCTGCAGGAATGGAGGAGGGCTCCTTCTTTCGAGTACGAATGGCTGGCTGGATGTAGACCAATTTTTTTAAAGAGAATCCCACTAGGTATGCCCAAGCACACACACACCCCCCTTTCTGGCTGTCAGGTAGCCACTGACTCGTGGTGACCGAGTAAGGTTTTCGAGGCAACAGACATTTGGAGGTGGTTTGCCTTTGCCTGCCTCTGCATCGCTAGCCTGGACTGTCTTGGTGGTCTCCCATCCAACTACTCAACCAGGCCTGACCCTGTTTAACTCCCAAGAGCTGATGAGATCAGGGTATCCTGAGCTATCCAAGCCCATGGGGTGTGTGTGTGTGTGTGTGTGTGTGCTAAATTACCTCTTTGACTTTCAGCCACCGTCTAAACACCAATTCTGGTTTTCTCTGCATGTATTACATAGCACTTTCGGAATGGTGCCACTAGCAGGGCGGTCTTAGGAAGAATGATTCCAGTCTAAGCATATTGATTTCAGTGGGCTTAGACTGCAGTGACCATGCTTAGGACTCCACTAATGCTGTTTGCATAACAGCCATAATAGGGTGTTTCTGCGACTTCCTAAGAACAGTACCCTGAAATGATGTTTCATTGTTTTCAAAATACTTTAAATGTTTCATTAATGACCAATAACAAATTCCATTGCTCTTCTGGCTCTTGTTTGTGGTTCTCTCCCCTTTGGTTATTAACCTTTTATGCCCTTATTATTTTATTTCTTTACTTATTTATAGCCAGGGGTCTGTTGGAGCGGGAGTGCTCAGGAGCGCAGCTCTGGGAGTGAGGAGCCCAGGGGGTGGGCACATGACCAAGCCCCGCCCCTTCCTCGGCTTCCCTGAGCAGTGCAGAGGCGCAGCGCCCCGGGGAAAGCCCTGCTAGGGTCTTTATTGTTTTTAATGTTTTGTTTTAATATTGATAATTTTATCATTGTTCCTTTTATGACTGTGTGCTCCTTTTCCAGAGACTTGCTCAAGGTGGCATATAAATTTTCTAAGTATACCATTTTTTATCTGGGCACATGGCACATAAGTACTGGAGAAATTTCACCAACCCTTCAGCAGCCTCCACCCCATCAGTTTGGTGTAGTGGTCAGGAGTTGGACTCTAATCTGGGAGAACCGGGTTTGATTCCCCACTCCTCCACATGCAGCTGCTGGTGTGACCTTGGGCCAGTCACAAGTTCTCTCAGAGCTGTTCTCTCATGAGCAGTTCTCAAAAGACCTCTCTCAGCCCCACCTACCTCACAGGGTGTCTTGTTGTGGGGAGGGGAAGGGGAAGGGAGGGGTGGTGCACATGTCCTGGGTATCTCAAGTCTATTTGAAACCTGGTGGTTTCAAGGGAGCAGGAAGAGAATGAGGGTGTGTTCTTTACGCTTATTTTTATTGCACAAAGTATTGGATGGGGAAGGGAATGGAGGAAGAGCAGGTCAGTTTCACTCACCTGTGGAGTGGAGCCTGAGGGGTGGGTGTTGCCTTCTGACACACATCCGGTATGTTAGGGGGTGTGGCATATGCAAATGAGTTATGCAAATGAGTTATGCTAATGAGCTCCTGCACCTCTTTTTCTATGAAATGACCCCTGTTTATAGCTCACCTTTCCTCATGAGACTCAAGGTGGGTTGCATGATATAAACAGTGTGACTCAGACAGCACAAGATATCCAATAAACAATGCAATATCACTCGATTACAAAGTTTGAAAACAGTGCAAAGAAAAGAAAAAAGGCATCAGACATGATATATCAGAAGCAAGGCATAACATGGAATTAAAAATGTAGAAGGCAATACAGTCAGGTGTAAGCCTTTGATTCCCCACCCCCAATATACACACACACATTTCCATTTATTGTATTTTGATGTCAGTACCTTTTGATGAGTAGACCACTTTGACTGCAATCCTGCCAAGAGGATTTAAGTTGCCACTCCTATGCAGGGGATTCAAGCCCTTCCCTCCAATGCCATCAGTGTAGCTTCTCTAGGCATAGGTATTATTTCATTATTATTATTTCATGCTTCCCCACCTCTGCATCTTTTGGAGGACAGAACTCTAGAGTCTTGTAGTGCCTTCAAAATTGTGTGGTTATCAGTGAACTAATAAAGGCAGCCTGCAAGCACAGAGGGGCTGCCGTGGCTCAGAGGTTAAGACGCTGAGCTGCAGACTGGAAAGTCGGTAGCTCAGCAGTTCGAGACCCGAGTGCCACGTGACGGAGTGAGCTCTTGTCTCTGGCCCCAGCTCCTGCCAACCTAGCAGTTCGAAAGTGAGAACATAAGAACATAAAAACATTAGAGAAGCCAATGTTGGATCAGGCCAATGGCTCATCCAGTCCAACACTCTGTCACACAGTGGCCAAAAACACCAGGTTCGCTTAGGAGGTCCAGCAGTGGGGCCAGGACACTAGAAGCTCTCCCACTGTTGCCCCCCCAAGCACCAAGAATATAGTGCATCACTTGCCCCACACTGAGAGTTCCTATCTATACCTTGTGGTTAATAGACGTTGATGGACCTCTGCTCCATATGCTTATCCAATTCCCTCTTGAAGCCGTTCATGCTTGTAGCCGCCACCACCTCCTGTGGCAGTGAATTCCGTGTGTTAATAACCACTTTATGGGTGAAGAAGTACTTCCTTTCATCTGTTCTAACCTAACTGCTCAGCAATTTCATTGAGTGCCCACGAGTTCTTGTACTGTGAGAAAGGGAGAAAAGTACCTGTTTCTCTACCTGCTCTATCCCATGCATAATCTTGTAAACCTCGATCATGTCGCCCCTCAGCTGTCGTTTCTCTAAGCTAAAGAGCCCCAAGTGCTTTAACCCTGTCTTCATAGGGAAAGTGTTCCAACCCTTTTATCATTCTAGTTGCCCTTATATGTACTTTTTCCAAAGCTATAAAACCCTTTTTGGTGACCAGAACTGTACACAGTATTCCAAATGAGGTCACACTATTGATTTATACAGGGGCATTATGATACTGGTTGATCTATTTTCAGTTCCCTAACCCCCAGCATAGCACTGGCCTTTTTTATTGCAGTCACACACTGTCTCGACATTTTCCGTGAGTTATCCACTACAACGCCAAGATCTCTCTCTTGGTCAGTCCCTGCCAGTTCGGACCCCATCAATGTGTATTTATAGTTAGGATTTTTGGCTCCAGTAGTGCATCACCTTGTACTTGGCCACACTGAAACCCATTTGCCATGCTGATGCCCACTCACCCATCCTCGACAGATCTCTTTGGAGTGCCTCACAATCCTCCCTGGTTTTCACCACTGCAAGAAATTGCAAGTAGATAAATAGGTACCCCTTCGGTGGGAAGGTAACAGCATTCCGTGCGCCTTGGCATTTAGTAGTCATGTCAGCCACATGACCATGGAAAAGTCTTCAGACAGCGTTGGCTCTTCAGCTTGGATACGGAGATGAGCACTGCCCCCTAGAGTCGGATTTGATTGGCTTTCGAGCAAGGGAAACCTTTACCTTTACAAGCACAGAGGTGTGCTCTGATTGCCCCCTGTAAATTCCACCTTCTACATCTGAGAATTGTTGGAAGTTTCAGATGCATAAGAATGAAAACAAACTTCATAGTTATCAAGCAGTTTAAGTGTTCTAAACAGCTCAGGCAAGCATAAGCTTGTCAGAGCTTGGAAGCTAAGCAGGCTTGCCTATGGTCTGTACTTGGATGGGAGACCACCAAGGAAGGCTAGGGTTGTTACGCAGGGGAAGGCAGTGGCATACGCCCTCCACTCATCTCTTGCCTTGAAAGGCCCACGAGGTAGGAACTTCCTGGGGTTGTGTCATAAATTGGTTGCAACTTGACAGCACTTAGTTATTATAGCTATTCTGAAAGCAGCCTCATTTCATTCTCTTGAAATATTTATTGTTCCCTCCTGGACAGAACTTGGTGGGGGGGGGGGGGGATCTGCAGGTTTGCCACGGAAACCAGCAGTAGGTCGTATTGATTGACTAGCAGCTGTGATGTTATGAACCCAACTCCAACCCCTGGAGTAACTTTGTATTTTTAAATATACCGTATTTTCCGGCGTATAAGACGACTGGGTGTATAAGACGACCCCCAATTTTTCCAGTCAAAATATAGAGTTTGGGATATACTCGCCATATAAGACTACCCCTCTTCCAATGCACACCAAATACAGCGCCAGACCTTCAGTTAGTCCTTCTCTCTCAAGTGGCTCTGTGGACGCCGGAGGCTAAGAAACTGTAAGCTAGCTCACACCACGGGCATCGTCTTTTTAAATTCCGGGGGGGGGGGGTTTGTGTGCCAGCACAACACCTCCCTGCAGCCGCTGTGAGCAGTGCGGAGCCTCCTCGTGAGCGGCGTGGAGGCTTCCTTCCCCGCAGCCGGCAGCGGTGCAAGCCCCCCTGAGAAATGAAACGGCTGCTGCTTGCGCTGCCACTGGCCTTGGTAAGGGAGGCCTCGCGCCGCTTGCGCCACCCCCGGCCGTGGGGTCTCGCCGCAGCTGGCGCAAGCAGCACAGGGCCTCACCACCACAAGCGGCGCAAGGCTTCCTTCCCCGCGGTCGGCAACGGCATGAGCAGCACAAGACCTCGCCGCGGCCGCTACGAGCGATGCGAGGTTTCCCTCCCCGCGGCAGTGCAAGCGGCCCGAGGCCTCTCTTCCCGCGGCCGCCCGCAGCGCGAGTAGCAGCTGCTTCATTTCCCAGGGGGGGCCCTGCCTAGTCCCGCCTCACTAAGCCCCGCGCGCCGTCTTTCAGAAGGCACCCTTTGGCTGGAGGTCTGCACAGTGCCCTTCCCTTTGGTTGCCCCCTCGTTCCCCTCCATCGGCCGCGCTGTGGACGTGGTAGGGATGGGGTAACCGCAGATTCTCCAGTCCGGCTTGGAAGTTTCATCACCCGCCCTATAAGACGACACCCGGCGTATAAGATGACCCCCGACTTTTGAGAAGATTTTCCTGGGTTAAAAAGTACTCTCATACGCCAGAAAATACAGTATATCTTTTTAACCAGGAAGACGTTATATGGATGTAAAATTGGGAAAGCACTCAGTTGGTACTCTAAAGTTGTGGGAGGGGTACCTGCTTGAAGTGTAGAGGGAAGGGGGAAGACTGATGGTTGAACCAGTGTTTTATTTTCACGCATGGATGTGTGTATGTACATATGTCTAATTGTGCAAATTGTGAAGCTGGGATGAAGCCCGGCTCGCGCATGGCTGAAAAATTCACTGTTGATGTCTCTGTGTTTATATTGCATGTTTCTACACCCTCAAGGCATCAAGTTTGTGAAGTGGGATTCCTACAGCCACCATTCTGCCCCATCTGTGGTTTGGCTTGCCCTGGGCAAGAGTGCCGCTGTTAATATTCACTTGATTTTCTCCTAAATTAATGTGGGAATACTAGGGGTGCGTCAGATTCCAGTTTTTTCTGTGTTGTGGATATATGGATATCCTTGTCAATGAGTGTCCACCCAAGATGCTTTAAACTAAATACTCTTGTTCATCCCCCCCCCACAGTCGCACACACAAACAGATGCACGCATGCACACACACACACATATTAAGAGGCAATGGGGTAGTGCAAAGCAAACTTCCCTTCCCTGTCTTATTTCATCTATTGTAGCAGATATCTCTCCCTCTTTCACACACACACAAATACACACCTTAGACAGTGCTATAACATGCATAGGGGGGTAGTGAAAGCAATCCTACCAAAACGTAATTCTGTCCCCTATCTAGGGTTGCCAAGTCCTTATGACTTACCGGCGGGGGGGAGTCCTCCTGGGGCCGGGAGCTTCCCTGGCGCGCGCGCCGCAATGATGTCACCCGGAAGTGACACCATCACGTTGGGGGCGTTGCCAGGGCTACGCTCTGGCAATCGCCCTAAAACATTATGGTACCATAGAGTTTTGGGGCGATTGCTAGAGCGTCGTCCCGGCAACGTCCCCAACGTAATGACGTCACTTCCGGGTGACGTCATTACGCTGGGGAAGTCGTCCTGACTGGACGACTTCAGGGGTGGGGTTCCCCCCGCCGGCCGAATGCTGGCCGGCGGATCGGGAACCCCTGTAACGGGGGATCCCCTGCCCCCCGGGCTGACTTGGCAACCCTACCCCTATCCTAGTTCATCTAGTGTAGTAAGATTCTGCGCAAAATCCTTGTACTAAATCCCAAGTGTGGAACAGTATTTTCAGGTTTCCTTACTACCAGGTGGGTTTGGCTTCCGGAAATATTGCTGGTGTCCTAGGACAAAGGGCCATGATACAGCAGGCTGCCTATTAATCAGTTTTCATTATTTCTGTCAGGTAGTAGGTCACACCACACTTAAGGCGGCCATATATCCCAGTGTGCTCACAGTGGTCTTCAGGTTGCCACCTACTGGCTGTTCCTCCACTTAAGGCGGCCCAGCTGGCATCAGTGAGAGACCATGCCTTCTCCTTCGCACCTTGCTCTTTGTAGAACGGGCTTCTCCAAAAGTGAGTGAGCAGGGCTATCTTTAGACATTTCCAAGAGGCACTCCAAGGCCAGTTTGGGGGTGGTGGGTTGGGCCTAGGCTTTTAATGGGGTATAAACTGCAGGTTTGGGGGGCGGGGGGTGTTTTGTTTTAAAATGTGATTCTTTCAATTGTGATTTGTAAGAGGTTATGAACGGTGAGCCACGGCGGCTCAGAGGTTAAGACGCTGAGCTGCAGATCGGAAGGTCGGTAGCTCGGCAGTTCGAGACCCGAGTGCTGTCTGATGGAGTGAGCTCCTGTCTCTGGCCCCAACTCCTGCCAACCTAGCAGTTCAAAAGCAAGAAAATGCAAGTAGATAAGTAGGTACCACTTCGGTGGGAAGGTGACAGCGTGCCGTGTGCCTTGGCGTTTAGTCATGCCGGCCACATGACCACAGAAATGTCTTTGGACAGCGCTGGCTCTTCGGCTTGGCAACGGAAATGAGCACCACCCCCTAGAGTTGGATTCGACTGGCTTTCGAGCAAGGGAAACCTTTTTATGAATGGTGAGGAGAGATGGGATAGTTTAGTCAATACATAAATGACTAAGATGACAGTTGGGGATTCACAAGTTTGGGGGGTGGGGAGAGGCCCATGCAGAAGCTATGTCTGAGTGAATGGTTCCAATATGGAAGAGCCTTCCAACACTAAGTGCCCAATCCAGCTTCAGTATAAATGTTGCAGGCCAGCCAAGTCCCTGACTGGGGCTGGATATCCCTCGCTCTGAGCTCCTGTAGCTCTGGGTGCTCGTCAGCATTGCAAGCGCCATGCCGTCACTTCCAAGAACGATCCAGAAGTGACCGCGGTAGCTTTAGTGCTACCACCATTGCTTCTAGATCTTCCCTGGATGTGACATCAGGACACTTCTGGTGACGCCCCTGCCCTAGGGTTGCCGGCCTCCAGGTAGGGCCTGGGGATCTCCTGCTTTTACAACTGATCTCCAGCTGACAGAGATCAGCTCCCCTGGAGAAAATGGCTGCTTTGAAGGGTGGACTCTATGGCATTGTACCATGCTGAGGCCCCTCCCCTCCCCAAACCCCGCCCTTTCCTGGCTCCACCCCCAAAGTCCCCAGGTATTTTTCACCTCAGACTTGGCAACCATACCCTGCCCCCAACCCTCCCACTGGCTGTCAGGCCTGGTCTGGCAAACCTAGTATGGCGCAGCAGAGAAAAACGCTGCACCATGTGATCCTCTTTATCTTTCGACACTCTAGCTTCTTGAATCATGCAAGAAGGCACTGTCTTATCTATCTGAGTGCTGCATTAGGGATAGTCGTGGTCAAAGTGAAGCCAGTTCTACTGTGATGATCAGAGATACCCAGACTTTTTTTTGGGGGGGGGGGCGCCATAAAACTATTTCTACTTGGCGACGGTTGACCTTCGAAAACAGCCTTGGGATGCCTGCAATACAAGACATCTTCATCATGTTGCAAAATAATGGAAGAGAAAATTGGCTTCGTGTTATTGTACCGCCCGGTCAGCCATGCCCTATGCGATACTGCTGCCTCCTGCAATTTTTATCTCTGTCTAATTGAATTGAGGCCAACCCATGATTCATGTTATGGCACTTTTTGATTTGCTATCCTTTCCCTCCTGAAGAAAGAGCAGTCGAAAGGGAAGCATTTTTAAAACGGTGGCCGTATTTGCAGGGGTTGGGGAGGGGGGCTGGGTTCCTTACAGATGCCGGTGACTGCACCGCACGCAAAATATCTCTGCGCGTTACCATCAGGTGGCAGAAGGAGCTCAGTTCCATTTTGTTTTGGGAGGGCGTTATGGTATCATTTCACGACACTACAGTAAAACCATCACCACTTGCAATACGAAGTGAATCCCCAAGTTTGCTTTGATCACCTTGCCAAACTCGGCATCTGATTTAGAGCGTATCGTATGGCCTGGAGTTTATTGCTGCAATAAATCAGCGGACTGATGTAGGCTGTCAGCTGGAGAAGAGAGTTATAAAACCGCAATATATTATTTTATTCAGATTTCATTATGCCCTCTGCTGTTTCAGAACTACAGAATGCCATAGGTGACTCCCTAAGGTACATTGGGCGTGCCCTCAGGTTACAGTTGTCTGACTGTTGTATTTCTGTAGCATATTGTTACCTTTCCAATAGGTGTGCCAAAGGGTTTGTACTAACAGGACATCTTGCTGCCAAAACCACCTTCGGTCATCTCTTACGGTGATTATTTATATCGAGCGTTATAATTTTCTTTCTAGCGCAGACTTTGCTCTCAAGTCATTAACTTTAAAAAACTCAGGTAGAAATATGTGTTGTCTCATAATAATCTGCAGAAGAATCCCTCCCAAACTGTGTGTACATTATCAGGGTAATAACTCTTTAGCTAGGGGGGAAGAAAAAATCCCCATTTTTATAAGATGACCCTTTCCAAAATATATACCGACTGGGCTTGTGAAAGAACATGCCCTTGTGGTACATCAGGATCACTTTCAGGTTCCGGCAAGGAAGTTACCTAAATAGGAAGAGAGTTGGTTCTTTTTGTCTTTCTGGCTGTTGATAAACTATGAGTAGCAAATAGGGGACGTGCTAATAGTAGGTAGGGCTGCCAAGTCAGCCCGGGGGGCGGGGAATCCCCCGCTACAGGGGTTCCCGATCCGCCGGCCAGCATTCGGCCGGTGGGGGGAACCCCACCCCCCTTCCCAGTTTGGTGTAGTGGCTAAGTGCGCGGACTCTAATCCGGGAGAACCGGGTTTGATTCCCCACTCCTCCACTTGCACCTGGCTGGATGACCTTGGGCAAGCCATAGCTCTGTACCAGCTGTTCCCTCAAGGACAGGTTGGGAAAGAGCTCTCTCAGCCCCACCCACCTCACAGGGTGTCTGTTGTGGGGAGGGGAAGGGAAAAGGAGTTTGTAAACCGCTCTGAGACTCCTTTGGGGAGTGGAGGGCGGGGTATAACTCCAATCTCCTCTTCTTCTTCTTCTTCTTCCCCAATGTAATGACGTCACCCGGAAGTGATGTCATCACGTTGGGGGTGTTGCCAGAGCGTTGCCCTGGCAATGCCCCCAACGGGCTAATGTCACTTCTGGGCGACGTCGCCAGGTGTGCGTGCTTTGTGCGGGTGCCCAGGAAACTCCCAGACAGCTGGGGGAGGGGGGGTAAGTTAAGAACACTTGGCAACCCTAATAGTAGGCTATGGTTTTTTCTGGGTTGGTAACTTTTATGGATTTCTGTAAAAGGTTTTGATTAGTACTGACCTGCAACGAAACAGGAAATCTGAATGGATTACAAGCCACAGCAATTTCAGAATCTTCCATAGAAATGCGATTATTTGGAGGTATACAGCGAATTATCCTAAACTAGCTATAAAATGAAAATGGTGTCATGTATTCTTATTTCTGAGATGTGAGCAAATGTAACTTTGGACTGAGAGAAAGGGAAGGAGGCAACCTGAAAGTCGTGTCAGGAGCTGTGTACTGCTTTGTGAACTAGTGTGGATGCCTCTTCCGTAAATCTGTTTTGTTTGTATTATTTTCAGCATCTGTTGAAAAGAAAAATCTGACAATAGACAGAGGCTGTGTACAGCATCTCAGACATTTAGGCAGAAGCTTTTCTTGTTAAACAATGGACAAAGTTCTCAAGGAAATACTTCAGGAGCCAGTTTGGTGTAGTGGTTAAGTGCGCGGACTCTAATCTGGAGAACCGGGTTTGATTCCCCACTCCTCCACTTGCACCTGGCTGGATGACCTTGGGCAAGCCATATCTCTGTACCAGCTGTTCTCTTAAGGACAGCTCGGGAAAGAGCTCTCTCAGCCCCACCTACCTCACAGGGTGTCTATTGTGGGGAGGGGAAGGGAAAAGGAGTTTGTAAGCCGCTCTGAGACTCCCTTGGGGAGTGGAGGGCGGGGTATAAATCCAATCCAATCTCTTCTTCTTCTTCTTCTTAAGCTTTGGTCGCAGAGAAGTATTAATTCAGTGTACTAGTTTGGTATCTAGAATGAGGTATCTAGAATGTTTATTATAATTCAGAACAGGTATTCATTATCCCAATTCATTTCATGTAGAATTATGAATCCTCTCTGATATGCAAGTTGAGCCATCCGTGCCTACCTAAAAGTTCAAAAAGTAAATGTATCCCTTGATGTGGTTCCCATAATTTTTTCCTCATAGGGTATATTAATAGTAATGCATTTTAATTTGTTTCAAAGCAACTAGAGCAGAATGGGGTATTATTTTTAATACCGAAAAATTTATAATACAAAATTGTGTTTTTAGAATTCTGTACTTGGGCAATTAATCATCTGTATATCTAATAGCCAAGTGCCCCTGTGCATGCGGATATCTTGGGGGGCAGAGAAATTTTCCTGCACACTTGGGGGACTCCCCAGGTGTGCAGAAAAATCTTAAAAGTTTAAAAAATGATACAGGGGATATTTAAGTTCCCCCCACCCACAAATTAAAAGAGCATTCCCAGCACATGCGCAGAGAACACTATGGGAACTGCGGCGGGCTGGTGGCTGGGAGCCTCTGAGGCTTTGCTGCCGGTGCTGGGGTTGGAGGGGGGAGATTGGCAGGCCCGGAAGCTTAGAGCCACATGGGCTTCGCCGTCAAAACCGGGGGTGGGTGGGAAGATTGGCAGGCCCAGTGGCTCAGAGCTGCGTGGGCCTCACCATCGGAACTGGCAGCTCAGAGCCACGTGGGCCTCACCATTGGAACCGGCGGCTCAGAGCTGCGTGAGCCTCACCGTCAAAACCCGGGGGGGAAGACTGGCAGGCTTGGCGGCTCAGAGCCGTGTGGGCCTCGCCATTGAAAGGGGGAGATTGGCGGGCCCGGTGGCTCAGAGCTGCGCCATCAGAACCAGGGGGGAAGCTTGGCGGGCCTGGCAGCTCAGAGCTGCATGGGCTTTGCCATCGGAAGGGGGGGAGATTGGCGAGTCCAGCAGCTCAGAGCCGTGTGGGCCTCACTGTCGGAACTGGGGGGGAGATTGGCGGGCCCAGCAGCTCAGAGCCCGCGGGCGTTGCCTTGGTGCAGGGGAGGGAAGGATTGGCAGCCTGGCCCTCACCATTGTGGTCTGGGGCTGCTTTCTCCTCCACGTGGAGCTCCTTCTCCCCGCATGCATGTCCCGTGAGTCCCGCCTCTTGTCAGTTCTAAATTCCATATAATACATTTGTATTTAATTCATTGAGGCTCATTCACTTGAAATGTTCTGTTGTTGTTAGCAGAGTTTTTTGCAACCATATTACCAAGCTTGGTCTCAGATCCATGTAATTTTTTGTTTCCTTTTATTTATTTCTGCAGCCCAAGATTTGTAGAAATCTGTTTTACTTTTCGTTTCCAAGTCAAAACATTGTTGGAGGCGTCTAAACTTCAAAGACATTTGTATTTGTTTTTTCAACTTGTATAATGTACTATGCTGTAGTTATGAATAATTACGTGTAATTTTCCTTTTATCTTCGGTTGGCTGGCTTGGAAAAAATTGCTGAGTATTTTAGGTTTTGCCTTTGTGTGGCATCATTACGCAGTTCTAGCTGCAGCAATTAGCCTTCCCTCACAAAGGAATCATATCTCCAGTACTACAGGAAAGATAGGGGAGATGTTTGCTATGCCCAGGGCTATTTTTGGGCAGGAACGCACAGGAACGGAGTTCCGGCTGGCTCCTGAGCTGGCCACACCCAGCAGGAACTCATTAGCATAATAGGCCACACCCAACAGCAGAAACTCATTAGGATTGGCTACATTAGGGGTATGTGGCCTAGCATGCAAATTAATTCCTGCTATAAAAAAAGCCCTGGGTTTTGACAACAAACTAGGTAAACAGAATAAGAAGCAAAAGGTGGGTGTGGCTGGATGACCACTCTTCTGGTAACACGGGGGTGTGTGTGGCCTAATATGCTAATAAGCTGTGCTGTCAGTGGTGTGGCCTAATATGCTAATGAGTTTCTTCTGTTGGGTGTGGCCTATTATGCTAATGAGTTCCTGCTGGGCTTTTTCTACAAAAAAAGCCCTGGCTATGCCTATGTTCCTCTTCATTAGGTCAAAATCAGAAGCGCATTGGAATTGCTCTGCAAACTAGACTCGAAACCATGGTTTTGATCTTGGTTTCCCATTCTAGTTTGGACATGCACAAACCATAGATTTTTGGTTCAGATGTAACAACAAACTGTGATGCTGCAAACTAGACAGACAGGCGTAGCCCACAGAACCTGGTGTGGGGGGGGGACGACGACAAGTGGAAGTAAGTGAGCTTGAGATCATTTATGTAACAACAAATCATGTTTTGATGTCATGTCTGAACTTTAACCCTTTAAAGATTTTTTGCAGAGTTTAAGATCTATGAATTTTCTGGAGGTTATTTGAAAATTGTGTGTAAATTGTGTCTTCCAAGTTACTGGCAGAAATAGCACAGTGTCCACAATAAAATCTGAGTGATTCTTCCAGCTCACAGAAGAGGAATAATACGTGCAAATAAAATTCTGAATAACTCAACACATCTCTTACCCCCTTCTCCACCACATATAGTTTTAAATGGCTTAAAATGAAAACATATTCAAACTGTTGGCAATGAACATTAAGACAAATTGGCCATATCATTGTCTCCAATTATCAAAGGGACTATACTTTCCAAGGCTTCAAGAAAAGTCCTACTAGAACAATATGGCTTTGCAGGCCTTCCAGGAGGCTGACAGAGTTAGAATGTTTTGCATGTTATCCTTTTCTTTAGGAGAATAACTCCGTTCAAATGGTTGGTAAGTAATATGTAAGTGGAGTCATTGCAAAAAGTTCTCTTTTTTGATGTCTGTGCTTTGTACATGGGTTTGTAGTACCTTGGTAACTCTCAAGAATTTTCTGCAGGAGCAAGACAACCAAAGTTAATGTTTCAGCTTGCGTTTTCTCTCCTGAATAACAGATTTCTAAAGCACACAATTGTATTGTGTTATTCAATTATTGTGAGTCTGCTTGGCTTACCAAATTCACTCTTCCTTGACCTTGCAAAATCAATGCCTTTTTTTTCCAGTTCAAAATAAAGCATTCAACAACTATATGAAATCTTTATTTTTCCAGTTCCAGGTATGCCCTTCTCAACAATGAAAACCTCCCCGCCCATGAAGTCAAAGTCTTTGTTTTGGCTTTATCAGGGCTTTTTTTTGAGAGAGAGAGAGAGAGAGGTGCTGGAACTCTCAAGAAAGAAATGAAGTTTCCAATCAGTATACTAAAAACTCATGAACTTTTAAACATTTTTAAAAAGAATTTTGTCAAAGATGTTCTGGAACTCCGTTCCAGCACATTCCCTCAGGAAAAAAGCCCTGCAAGCATAAAGCCCATTTGAAAGTTGCCTGTGTGATACAAACTTGTCCAAGACAGTTCAGCTTCAAAACCCTGGGCGTCATCCAGCCATAGTTAAGTGGTAGAAGTACACTAATTTCAGTGAGAGAGCTAAGTATGTTTCTAATTCTCAATGAAATTGGTGGTCTATAAAAAAATCCCCCTGTGCTTTCAGTAATTACAAGGAAGCAAAATTCCAGCCGCTGCAGATCCCTTATGAGGACCAGAGTTGGCAGTCTGCAACGAGAAAACCACCACCTCCGCTGTTGTGGGATCACTTAGTCTGACATCCTCCCTAACAATGTGCCCAAAGTGCATTTCTGGATAAAGTCATATTTTAAATGGATTTGTTTGAATGTTCTGTAACATTGCTGAATAAGTGACACCCATGGGCATATTGCTGGGGAACCGTGATCTACATGGTTTGATTTTGGGTATTTGTGAAATCATTTCTCATATTAACAACAATGTCTTGTGTTGGATTTTTATTCCCAGCAGATATATGGAGTGACCAGTCATTTCAAACAGACCCCGACTTACCACCTGGCTGGAAAAAAATCAACGATATAGCTGGGATTTATTACTGGCACATACCAACAGGGACAACCCAGTGGGAACGTCCTGTGTCAATACCAGCAGATCTTCCGGGATCAAGAAAAGGGTCACTTAGCTCTATCACCCCATCTCCTACTCCAGAAACAGAGGTAACGTTTGCTCACAAACCCAGAGCATGTGGAGAGGTGGAAAGATGTTTTAGATGATTGTTACAGAAATCAGTATATCTTAGCCAGCTCAAGGCTGTGAACAGAGAGGGACCGAGGGGACAAAATTCGGGGGGGCCAAGTCAGCTGGAGGGCCCTTGAAGCCAGCCTCATGCTTAAGCCAGCTGAATGTCTTTCCACTTAATTTTAAACGCAGTTCTGGCTGCAGCCACGAGGGGCATAGGGCAGTTTAAGCATAGCTTGACTTGACTTCTCCAAGACTGAACGAAACTTGTCTAACAGATCATGCTAACATGATCATCAACCAAGCCAGCACTAGAGCAAGACAAGACAGCACGACTGATGGCTGCTACAGTAATTGCCAGCCTGAAGGTCATTTTCTCCAATAGTCTAGCCTTCCTCTCTTCCTTTCCTTGCACCCAGCTCAGCAAGATATAATGGCCTTTCCCATTCTTTTCCTTAATTTCTCTCCTTCTTTCCCCCACTTTTTTCATTTATTTCTCTCTCCCTCCACCTAATTTTTCCATGTCCCCCCCCCTTTATTTTCAAGTCTAGGTCCCAAGTCTTTCTCATCCCTAATCTTGGCAACAGAATGTACTTAATAGTAGTATAGTAGCAAATCTTTGTTAATGTTATGAACAGAAGTGGGGGCGGAGTTAATATTTCCCCATGATCTAACAAGGTAGTGAAAGGATGCTACCCCCACTCCACTTTTTACATCCATGGTAATGGAACATTAATCTCTTTTAGTAGTTATACGTGTGGAACAGAAGTTAGAATTTCCAGTTCAGGGGCCGCGGTGTTAGCTTTATTTACTGTGCCATTGAAAGATTTAATAGCCCTTTGTAATGTCATTAAAAATTAGATTTATAACAAATGCCATACCCAGTCTTTCTCCAGTGGGGACCCAAAGCTGCATTGTTCTCCTGCGCGCCATTTATCCTCACAACAACCCTGTGAGCAGTGTTCCCTCTAAGCTGAGTTAGTGTGAGCTAGCTCGCAGTTTTTTAGCCTCTGGCTCGGACGTTTTTATCTTAGCTCAGGAAGGATGGCTCCAAAGCAAACTAATTTATGCGGCAGCCAAATTGCTCGCTCACAACTTTAATGCCAGTAGCTCACAAAGCAAAATTTCTGCTCACAAGACTCCACAGCTTAGAGGGAGCATTGCCTGTGAGGTAGGTCTGGCTGAGATTGTGTCACCCTATAATCTTCCACGGCAGGCTGGGGATTTACGTATTAGAGACAAGTGACTGGTTGCTTAAACCTCTCTTATTACATAGAATCATAGAATCACAGGGTTGGAAGGGGCTTTACAGGCCATCTATTATTTATATTTATTTATTTATTTTTATTACTTTTATCCCGCCCTCCCCGCCCAAGCGGGCTCAGGGCGGCTTACAAC
The DNA here is from genome assembly GCA_029233225.1 of Lepidodactylus listeri. NCBI lineage: Eukaryota > Metazoa > Chordata > Lepidosauria > Squamata > Gekkonidae > Lepidodactylus > Lepidodactylus listeri. The sequence goes on along the minus strand of JARCFY010000009.1, from coordinate 103,771,385 downwards.
ATAATAAAATCAGCATACAATATAAATACATAAGAACAATAAAATCACTCAGTCAGTCCTGGTTTCACCAATGGTGGTGCAACATGATAAGATGCCTTGAGTGCGTATAGTTTGGCGTAGCGTAGTCCCTGCTCAATGCAGGATCAGCCTAGAGCAGGGGTGGGCAAATTGTGGCCCGTGGGCCACATGCGGCCCACCACAGAGTTTTTTATGGCCCGCCAAGACAGTCGGCCATGTGGTTTCAGTCAGGCCTCTGTTGGGCCCGGAGTGCAGAGAAGCGGCGCTCCGGGAGTGAAGTGTCTACGGGGCAGGCACATTACCAAGCCCCACCTCCTGCTCCCAGCAGCCCTGTTGGGCGATGAGGAGGCAGAAGAAGGAAGGTAAGTTACCTTCCTTCCCCCACCCTCGCCTTCCCCGGGCCGCGCCGAAGCACAGCACTCCGAGGAAGCCCTTCACACTCCCACCCTCGCCTTCCCCGGGTTGCACAATAAATAAATTGAATAAAACTACCACTATTTTATTTAATTTATATTTATTGATTTTTATGATACAATTTATACCTTTTCTGAAATCAGAGTTAACTAATGAATGCAATCATTTTAAAAGGTGTGGCCCTCCGCTAACCTCCGCTCCCACAAAGTGGCCCCCGAGCCAAAACAATTGCCCACCCCTGGCCTAGAGCATCCCTGACAAGTGTTTTGTCCAGCTGCTGCTTGAAGACTGCCAGTGATGGGGAGCTCACCACCTCCCTAGGCAGCTGATTCCACTGTTGCACAACTCTTAACTGTAGAAAAGTTTTTCCTAAGATCCAGCTGGTACTTTCCTGCCATTAATTTAAACCCATTCTTGTGAGTCCTCTCCTCTGCTGCCAACAGGAACGGCTCCCTGCCTTCCTCTAAGGGGCAGCCCTTCAAATAGTTCAAGAGAGCAATCATATCCCCCCTCAGCCTCCTCTTCTCCAGACTAAACACTCTCCAGGCCAGTGTTGCCTGCTGTGAAGATAACCTGGTTCAGGGTGTTCCACTTAATTTTTGGCACTGCAACTTCTGTCATCATTCTGGGGTTGGTGGCCAGTTTTCAAACATGTAATTGTTTTCTGAGTTAAGCCTACCACAAACAGAGACCCCTAGCTTCCACTCCAAATAGCATGGTGTGGTTGTAGTTTGTTTCACCTCGGCCAGGATTTTCCCATGCCTTTCAATGTTGTCCCTCAAACTCTCACAATGATCCTGCAGCTGGTGGCCAGTTTTGAGTCTCCTGGCTTTTTTCTGTGATGAGTTATGCCTGCCAGCATGGTGTGGTAGCTAAAGTGTTGGCCTAGGTTCTGGGAAGCCCAGGTTCGAATGTGCGCTCTGCCATGGAAGCTTGCTGGGTGACCTTTGGCCAGCCACATTCCCTCTCAGCCTAACCTCCCTTGCAGGGCTGCTGTGAGCTTAAAATGGAGGAGTGGAGAATGATTTAAGCCACCTTGGGGCCCCATTTAGTGTAGCCGAGCTCCAGGTGGCACCTGGACATCTCCTTTGACAGTTGATCTCCAGATGACCAAGATCACTTCCCCTGGAGAAAATAGCTGCTTTGGAGGGTGGACTTTATGGCAATGTACCATCCTGAGGTTCCTTCCCTCCCCAAACCCCACCTTCCCCAAGCTCCACCCCAAAATCTCCACGTATTTCCCACCCCAGTGCTGGCAACCCCATTCCCTATTGGGGAGAAAGGCAGGAAATAAATAAATAGATGACAGACAGACAGGCCGATTCTTTGATTGCTATGGATCCATTGTAATAGAAAGCCAAGTGATTTGTTTCGTTATGATGTGCAGTTTAGATCATGGTCATTTGGGGGCGCACGTGGAATCTTTGCCCGGGGGCCCATGGGGGTCCTTGGCGGCCCTGAGCCAGCTTATTTAATAACAAACGAGAGACTGATTCCAGTCACGCAAACTAACTGCTTTGTGTCCTTCATGAACTACTTCGTGCCCTTCGTGTGATTCTCCCCAAATTGCGGCCAGACACAAGAGGACAGGGAGAAATGTAAACGTGAACCGGGATTTATTTAAATGCAGTCTGCAGAAGCCAGAGTGAACGCCTCTCGTGGAGCCAGATAATCCCGCACACAGCGGCCTCCTGACCTAGAATGGGAGAGGAGAGTTCATTTCCCCCACCCCGTGTTTGTCACCTCGAGAGGTGTCACAGAGAAGTCACAGCACTCTGTATCCTGGAGCAGAAACCCTCCGTGTGATTATCATAGAGATTCCTTACAGCAGACATTCTCGGAGTCTGCCAACAATGTTCAAGCCTCCCCGGGCATTAATAAAGGAGAACTGAGGTGACACTTGTTGTTTTTTTTCCATTCGTCAGGAGCTTTTCCAGTCACCATGTCATGGGATCCCCAAGGAACTGCATATAAAGACAAAACAGAATCAGCTAAATTGGGGCGAGGGTGCTTACTCTTGTCTTGAGTCCTGGGACATGTAGTTTGAAGGAAAGGAGGGAACGCAGATGGCCCTTCAGGGAAGTCCTTGAAAAGAAACCAATTGTGTGCAGAAAGCTGCCCCCCCCCCCCTGGAAGAAATTTGGAATAAATCATGCTCTTCCCTCTGACAAAGTGAATTTAAACGAGTCAATCCAAACATCCTGAAGATGTACCATCCATTATACATTTTATTGCCCTTTTGGGTTTCCTGAAATCTTAATATTGATAGCTAGTATTTGTGTTTTCATTCCATTTGCATCGAAATCGTGTCACTTGAAGGTGGTCTGGAGTCACCTGAAAATGTGCCTTTCAAGCTTAACCTAACAATGTGTGTGTGTGTGTGTGTGTGTGGTGCTCTAGTGATCATTAGAGGAATTATAACAGAGGTCTCCATCGGGTAGCTCATAAGCTACTTGCTGGCTGCCTCAGAGTCGCTCATGCATCCCCTAGAAAACCCAAGAAAAGATTGGGAAAAGATCCCCCCCCCCCCACCGCAGGTGCTTTTATTTCATAGGATTTTTCTCTGTGCAGCTTAGCTGATAGCTTCATTCCTGGGCTCTTCCTGGTCCATGCTCTGTTTCCAGGTGGGGAAGCAGTTCAGTATATCTTTCATTACTCAGAAGTAGCTTTCATTAAAGAAAAGGACGTTGACCTCGTGAGTTACGTCATTAACTATCCGAACAATGAAAAAATAATTCAAGCTGAAAGAACCTGCTGGTTGTTCCTGACACATCACAGATAATTCTTGCACGGTGGGGGGAATGTATACATTTCAGTTGCATACAAATCCCAGACAGCCCTACAGCTAGGAAAGGTGAGGCATCTTGCCTTATGGGGCAGATCTGGGGGGTTTGCTTTTTCTTTTTCTTTTGCTGTCAAGTCACAGCTGACTTATGGCGGCCCTGTAGTGTTTTTGAGGCAAGAGATGTTTAGAGGTGGTTTGCCATTCTGTGCCTCTCCATAGTGTCTCTGGTATTCCTTGGTGGTCTCCAGCAATGTTCCCTCTAAGCTGAGTTAGTGTGAGCTAGCTCACAGTTTTTTAGCCTCTGGCTCACACATCTTTGTCTTAGCTCAGGAAAGATGGCTCCAGAGCAAACTAACTGATGCAGTAGCCAAATTGCTTGCTCACAACTTTAATGCTAGTAGCTCACAAAGTAGATTTTTTGCTCACAAGACTCCACAGCTTAGAGGGAACATTGGTCTCCAGTCCTAATACTAACCATAGCCCCCATGTTTAGCTTCCAAGTTCTGCTAGCCTGGGCTATCTGGGTCAGGGCAGGAGGGTTTCACAAAAGGGCAGCAAATTGTCAGTGGTTTAAATTATTATTATGTTTTCTTCCCATTTATGGGGCATCCTTTAGATTTTCTGTCTTGGACACTAAGATGTCCTGTCTGTAATGACAGCAATATCTGGAATAAAATATAATTCAATTGGAACCCTACTGGCTTTCCTTTTGTTCCTTGCTTGAAATTATTTACTTCATATTTACCATTCAGTTTCTCTTAGAAGCTTTCTGGCACTCATAGACATGGCCTTTCAGCTACCTCAGAAAACCCCCTGAATATATTTTCTGACTGAGTAGTTTGTCAGTTTCCTTATTATGTGATATCCAACATATTTTTTCCTTGTGCCTTTTCACACAAAAAACTTGCCTCAGAAGAGCTGTGCCCAGGTTTGAATGAAAAGCAATTCAGTTTTAACAGATTGCCATAAGGAAGATTTTTAGCAGGAATGCTGACAATTACATTCTGTACTGTACTGTGGTTTAATTTGAAGATTTTAATAGAAGGAAAGCAAGTTTCAGTTCTGCAGACAGTAAGCTGAACACGGGGTAAGATGAAAATGTCACCAGTCACTGGTAGCAAAGATGTATTTAAAACAAAGAAAAAAAATATGTCCAGTGTATAAGCACTAGCTAATTAATATGTACTCAACATTGGTCTAATTTGGGTATATATGAAAGCCAGCTTTTCAAAGGCAGCTCTCTACTTTATCCATTAGCAAAGTCCCTTGAAGGATTTATCAGAAAAAAAGATTAAAGAATGACAAATAATACCAGACATGACATTTTCAAAAACAAGTTCCACATTGGAGGGTTTTTTTTTAAGTTCGGAGAATCATTTTAAAAAGCTTGAGTATAGTTCAGAGTAATGCCTAGCTGTGATTCCACACTGCCACGAATGAGGCCTGCAGATATGTGCCATGTCGCCTTCCTCCCTTCTCCTTTCAGGCCTTCAGTCAGTTACTTGCCCCTAAATAGTTTTGAATTCATCAAAACTGTAGGCTGTCCATGTCCAGCATATAGCTATTTGTGTAATATTAATAACTAGGAATAAGGTCCGTTGTGGAAATAAATACAACAGGCTATAGAAAAAGGCTCTGGGAGAGTGCCCCGGGCCTTGGGCACTCAATGTCAATTTGCTATGGTGACCTCAGCAGGGTATAATGACACAGAGTCCACCATTTTCTTCAGAGGAAGTGATCTCTGCTTCCTGAAGAGCAGTTATAATTTTGAGTGATCTCCAGCCCTCACCTGAAAATTGGCAATAATGGTTCCCCAGGAGGAAATGGCTGGTTTGGAGGGTGGAGTCTATGGCATTGTACCTGTCTGAGGTCCAACCCCTCCTCAAACCCCACCCTCTCCAGGCTCTACCCCTCAAATCCCCAGAAATTTCCCAACCTGGAGTTGGCAACCCCATGTTCTTCCCAGCTAACCATCAACCTACCGTTATCTGCCCCTCTGACTGCAGCTGACTTCTGCCCTCCCTCCTGGAGATCAGTTGTAATTCTGAGTGATCTCCACCCCTCTCCTGAAGATTGGCAACAATGGTTCCCCAGGAGAAACTGGCTGATTTAGAGGGTGGAGTCTATGGCATTGTACCTGTCTGAGGTCCTACCCCTCCTCAAACCCCACCCTCTCCAGGCTCCACCCCTCAAATCTCCAGGAATTTCCCAACCTGGAGTTGGCAACCCTATCTCCTTCCCAACCAATCAGCAACCTACCTTTATTTCCCCCTCACTGTTCAGCTTTCCATCTCCTCCCCTGCAGCCTCTACCATGCTCTGAAACCCTGACTGCCATGTCACATTGGCTGTCATGGGGGGGCTCTCAGCAGGGGATAAGGACACAGAGTCCACCATTTTGTCCAGGGGATCTGATCTCTGCCATCTGGAGAGCAGTTGTAATTCTGAGTGATCTCCAGCCATCATCCGGAGATTGGCAACAATGGTTTCCTTGACCGGGAGAGCAGGATAGAAATTTAAATAAATAAATTTCCCAGGGGAAAAAGTAGTCTTTCTCTGCAATAGGGACCAAAGCAGCTTACATCATTCTCCTCTCCCCCTTTTGACTTGCACAACAATCCTGTGAGGTAGGTTAGGCTGAAAGTCTGTGACTGGTTCAAAATCACCCACTCAGCTTCTACCACAAGAACCTGGATCTAGCAGACCCTGCTCTGAAGCACTGATTGCCACGCTTAGGGTAGCCAAGCTCCAGGTGGAGCCTGAAGTTCGCCAGGTATCACAACTGAACTCCAGACAACAGATCTCTCCCGCCCGGAGAAAATAACTGCTTTTGGAAGGTGGATTTTATGGCATTCTGTTCAGCTGAGGCCTCTCCCCTACCCAAACCCTGGCTTCCATAGACTCTACCAGAAAATCTCCAGGAATCTCCCTACCTGGAGCTGGCAACCTTAGTCAGGACTGGTCCCTATGAGTTCCTCACAAAGGCCTGCAAAGGGTTTCTGTCTGTCCTTTGTCTGAACCAAGTTTGGTTGCCTACTGTGGCAAAACGGGCTCCATTTTACAACTCAGCTGTTCGCCTCCCATCCTCGTCCCGTGGGAATATCTCACTCCTTAAATTCCCTGCCACCAGTCACTGAATTGTCACTGCCTCTTTTCTCGCACTTTTTGGCCTTGGGGCAGCTGGGAACTGTAGGCCAGCAGATGAGGAAGCCCCATTCAACCCAGTGAGTGATACTCCTGCAGGCCCCTCTCTGGAACTACAGCTCAATTGAACCTTATGGAAGAACATTTTAAACAAACCTCAGAGGAGGAGGAGGAACAGGAACACCTCTTTAACCCTTTCTTCTCCTGCTCATTTCCTGCTGAAAAGGCCACCCCTGAGCAACTTATACTTTTGCTGTGGAAAATGTATGGGTACCGCTATCCCTCCCTGAAGTGCAAATGGTTTGAGAGTGGTATTTTTCTTCATTAAATGTTTAAACTTCTGCATTATGTAGAAATGTTTCAGGGACTTCAGGGTGAAAGGAGACAGTATTTTGACCTGTAAGGCCTTTAAAATGAAAGAAAATATACTCCCTTGTTTCTCTTGCTTGCAATTTTCTTGCAGCAAGGTCTGTCTGTATTTCTTACTAATCACCTTCCATCAATGTCACCCCTCCCCCCCGTTATGTTGAAATTCCCATTAATATTTTGTTAGTTTATCTAGTAACTTGAAAATACAGGAGAATTACCACCTAACGAAATTCCAGGGAACAGAAATGCAACCCCCCATTTCTCTTTGAGTAGGCCAAGGCAATTTGACCAAGTTCCAGATGATCCTTTCCAGGGCTATTTTGGGGCAGGAACGCACAGGAACGGAGTTCCGGCTGGCTCCTGAGTTGGCCACACCCAACAGGAACTCATTAGCATAATAGGCCACACCCAACAGCAGGAACTCATTAGGATTGGCTACAGTAGGGGTGTGTGGCCTAACATGCAAATTAATTCCTGCTACAAAAGAAAGCCCCGGGTTTTGACAACAAACAAGGTAAACAGAATAAGAAGCAAAAGGTGGGTGTGGCTGGATGACCACACTTCTGGTAACATGGGGGTGTGGCCTAATATGCTAATAAGCATATTAGTGGTGTGGCCTAATATGCTAATGAGTTCCTGCTACTTTTCATTCAAAGATCATAAATAAAGGGGGAGCTTATTGTTTGTCTGGTTTTGAATTGTAACACCATTCTTTTGCCTCAGTTACATTTCTTGGCAAATAACACTAGAGCCTTTCCTTGGTCTGCGTATTTCCACTGGTACCAAGTACCACTGTATCCTGGGCCAGCCCCAAATATAGAGAAAAACCAGGATGCTCCCTGGGGATCAGAAGTCCAGAGTCATCTGCTTCAGTTGCATAAATTTCCACGCATGGAAAGCCTCTGCTTGTATTTTTGGAGGAGGTACAGATAGGTTCTTTGGTAATATGGTATCTCCTGTCATGCAGGAGACACAGTTGGGAGTCTCCACTGACAGATTTCCTTGTAATGAGGAGGAAGTAAGGAACAGACAGACTTTCACAATGAAAACGGACAAAGTAGTGTTACCGTCCAGTTGTGATGAGGGAATGTGCCTGCAGTTAAGCTGCTCAGCATATAAAACCCAAGTGGGAGCAGCAGATTTCAAATTTATGAGAGAGAGAGCAGCATAAACTTTTGGGCTGGCCCTGATTTTACCACAGGTTAAGACACTGAATCTCAAGATGATCTGTTTCCCTAACCCAACCTGTAAATACCGATGCTAACAACAGTGTCTTGTGTTTTTTTTCTCCCCCCCCCCTTTCCGTTCTTTTTCTTTTTTCTTCCTGTGCTTCTTCTGTGTGAATAATTATATGTCTAGAAACAGCCATGGAGTGATTTTGCTGTACTGAATGGGGGAAAGATTAATAGTGACATTTGGAAGGCAAGTATATTATTGTCAGATTTCAGAACATTTTAATCCTTTTTTTAACATTTTTTAAAAAAACAATATTTTGCATGGCTGTGGCTGTATATCTCATTTCTCTCTCCACATTATCACTCATAACATCTAATCTGCCAAAACAAACAGGGGTTTCACTAGGGGAGGTTTCCTTCACCAATGTGCTGCCTACTTCTGATCTTTTCACACAGAAAACATTTGCTCAGATCAGCAGGGCAAACATTCACCTGTTAACGAAACAGTGCCTGTTTTTAACAAGCTGTACTTTGAAAGCGATATGCATGCCTTTATCCACTTCAGCTGAAAACACCGCGTTGCTGCCTTGCAGGAAGAAATTTTCTTTTCTTTTGTATACGTGATCACTTCATTTGGGTTAAATACCTTAACACCCTCTTGAAAATGCTACGTCTTTTTGTTTAGGATCTTCATGCGGCCACAGTGAACCCAGATCCCAGCTTAAAGGAGTTTGAAGGAGCAACATTGCGCTATGCCTCTTTGAAGCTCAGGTATGCTTTTTTTAAAAGAAAGAATCTGTTAAGTGTCCTTTCCTCTCAGTCCTTGATGCATCTACTTGGTAATATGTCCCACTGATGCCGGTAGAATTTACTCTCAGGTCAGGATGGGGGCCTTAGCCTGCTATATGGAGCAAAATCTTTCCTGTAAGCAGACCCACTCCGTAGGTTGTCAGAAGATTCTTGGCCACGCTATGGGCTTAATCCTCCAATTGTTGTTTTCTTGGTGCTAAAAGCTTTATGTAAATGTATTGCATCCTTTTAATACTTAACACTGAGCCTAATTTTAGTATCGTTTCCACAACAGAAATGCCCCACAGTGTGATGCAGAGGATTCCTGTAGTATCAACAGTGATCCAGAAGCCAAGGTCAGTAAGCAAATGGGTTTTGAGAAATGCTACTCTGCGGAGATTGTATGCAGTACGTTCTAAAGTTAATAACATAATTAAAAACAAAAACAATGTATGCCAGTTATCACAGCTGAAAAAACTAGCATTCACCACAGATGGCGTCTTGTAAGTATTGAAATGAACTAGTTTCAACAAGGGACATACTTGTCTATAGACCTTTGAGATAAGGTTGGTTTTTAGTTGCAAGAGTAAAGAAGAATCCCATACATATTATTGTCGGTGGGGACGCAGAGAATCTCATGTGCGTGCATAGAGCCCAGCTGCATTCAAAAAGGAAGGTTCTGGTTTTCCCTTTCATGTCATGTCAAATCCCCCCCCCCCCCCCCCGAAGGACCCCTTGACTCTCAGGACTCTCACTGCTGGGGAGGAAGGGACTGATATGGGAAGGGGAAGGGTCAGAGAGCACACGTGGGGGATACTGTGTTCTGTATGTAACCTCTTGAATCCCAACAGTATTTTAAATTCATTTTTGTAATCTTAGGATATTTATGATTTTGAGGTTGGCAGTGATGGGTGTCACCCTGCCTTTCTGATCCCACTTCCAAGCTGCATGCGGAGGGCTCCCGAACACCCTCTGAGCGTTCTTTCCCTTGCCAGGAGCTGCTTGCTTCACCACCTGCGGCACACTCTGTGACTGGTTCAGTTACACAGACCTGCGGGGACAGGTTTCTAGGAACTTAACCAGACGCGTCTCTTTGTAGTGACTTGTTCACATGCAAGGGGTGACCGACTGTATAGCAAAGAGCGCCATGGGCTTCCATTTCAGGAAGCAGCTCAGAAAATTTGGCCACGGAATCTGTTGTGTTCAGCAGTGACTCTTTCGAAGGCATTCAGTTATCAGGGGTGGCAGCATGGCAAGTTTGCGCTTGGGCTGCTGGTGAAGCGCAGTGATCAGGCAGACTAGAACTTGGAAGAGCTGAGTTTAGATTTCAAAATGGATGAGCCACGTGCATATCAGCCACAGGCAGATACCAGCCCTGTTCTTAGAGCAGGGGTCGCCAGCATGGTGCCCATGGGTGTCAAGGTGCCCTTTCCTGGCATCCACCGGGGGGGGGGGGAGGTGCAGCTTTTGCCCAGCAAGGCCTCTAATTGGCCATTGGAGATTAGATTGGCTCTGCAGATTTTTTAAAACTTCACTTTGGCAGCCGCTGCCAGCATGGCACAAGGATCGTCTCAGTGTGACCGAAGGCAAGCGGCGGCGGCCATTTTGTGCCCGCGCCCACCACACTGTGTCGGAATTCCAAGGGTGCCTGCGGACTCGGAAAGGTTGGGGGGCCCTGTCTTTGAGGGAGGGAGTTAGGGCACTGCCTGTGGGGCGAGTTCTAGCAGGTGATTTCTGGTAGGCTGCTGCTCAGCTTCACAACTTTTCAGTACAGGGTTCCACTTACTTCCCACACTGTTTAACATCTGCATGAAACATGAGCCGTAGCCAGTCTTCCTTGTGTGAGGGATGAGCGGGGGGGTGGGGGGGCTGTCAGAAATCGCGTCTCTTAGCTCAGACGCCTCTTAAACATTGAGTGCCAGCTCCGCACAACTGGCGTCAGCACCAAGCCAGAACCGTGAAAGTTGGAATTATTCATAACTTTTGTTTTCCTTTCTGAATTGTCCATCTTGTTAATGCCTTTTATCTCTCTGTGTGTGTTTAATAAAAGAATAACTTGGATGGTTGTAATTGTCTTATCTTAACTTGGCATCGTGCCACCTTGTAAGCCACCCCGAGCCCGCTCGCAGGGAGGGTGGGGTAAAAATGTGAAAAATAAATAAATAAAATAAATGAAGAAGAAGAGGAGAAGAGAGTGGATTTATACCCCGCCCTCCACTCACTTGGAGTCTCAGAGCGGCTTACAAACTCCTTTCCCTTCCTCTCCCCATCAGGGGCGTAGAGTTTAAAAACTCCCGGGGGGGGACAGGGGCTCTTCCGTGCGTGCGCGCCTGTTGGGACCATGTCCCTGCCGCCACCTCCCCCCCACCTGACCACTCCTGCTTCCATCCCTCTGTCCGTCCAGGGGCCAGCTGGGCATTTGCTTAGCTGGCCCCTGGATGGACGGAGGGAGGGTCGGAGTGGCCAAGCAGGGGGGGGGGAGAGAGACGGCCGTGGCGGCCCTAGGAAGGGCCGAGGGTGGCATAGCGGAGGGCACACCATTTTCCCGGGGGGGGGGGCTCAGTCCCCTCCGGGAAATTTCGGGAGATGCTCGAGCCCTCGAGCCCCCCCCTGTTGACGCCTATGCTCCCCACAACAGACACCCTGTGAGGTAGGTGGGGCTGAGAGAGCTCTTTCCAAAACTGTAACTCTGGTGCTAACTCTCCAGCTAAGAAAGACTTCCCGTGCCCAAACACTGCAGTATTACTGATTTGGGCAAGGATGTCAAAAAGCCCCAGCACCCAAGGAGAAACAGGCCGCAGACCTGTCCTTAGAGTGGTCCCTCCTAAGTCATCCCTCTAAAGCAGAAGTGTTCAACTCATTTATTACAAGGGCCAGATCTGACATAAATGTCACTTTGTCGGGCCGAGCCATGTGTGCCATAAAATGTAATGCTGGGTACCAGAAGTAAAAATTTTTGTAAAGGACAGCAGCTGGTGAGCTCTGAGTTAGTGTGTTCTCACTGCTGAGTGTGTGGTGGAGACCTCAGGCCACCTAGCGATCAGTATGAGATCACCAGCACTTGCCCCCCCCCCCATGAGACAGCCACCACCTTTAGGCCACCGGGAGGTCCATGGGGGACGGAGGCACAGCCGTGGAGTCATGTGCTTGAGGGTTGGACTAGGCCCCAAATGTGTGGAAGAAATTGCTCAAGACCACCCCCCCATGAGCCAAAGCGCCGGCGCCGCATGGAGGTGTGCGAATACGGCAGTAGCACTGGCTGCCAGCAGGCCCCAGCAGAGGATCATCTGCACACACACACATACACACACCCTCCACACACAGACATGCAAACACCAATCCCCACAGCCAACCAGGACAGCATCCCTGGAACTGCAGGCCAAGCAGAGAGCCGGGCGACCTTGCTTCGGAACTCCAAGCCAGTGTGAATGTGGCTGCAGCAGCCCCCAACTTACCAGGTAGCCGCTGAAGCAAAAAGGTTCTGCTTGACTGCAGCAGATGAGGTTGTTCTGCCATGCTGAAGCCATGATCGGGAGCGGCTCTGCCTGCTCAACCCCCCCCCCCCCCGGCAGCCTCCTGTTCCCTCCCTCGCACCAGTTGCTCATGGGCTGGATAAGAGCCCCGGATGGGCCGGTTTCAGCCCACAGACCACATATCTGACACCCCTGCTCTAAAGGTTGCTCCCTTCTACAGATGAGACCAACCTCAGAAGGTAAATCTGAGAAAGAATTTGTAATAGGAACTCAGAAGAGACTGTAGAAATGAAAGGTGGCCCAATGTGGAGCTGTGATGAATCCTGAATTGTTCTCCCACTTAAGCCGCTAAAATTTCGTTAATTTTTTTCCACATTAACAGAAAATTGGTGAGGCGAGGGTGCAGGTTAGGAAGCAGCAGGTATACATCCTTTGCAAATGGAAGTGGCTGCCCCCTTGTGGACAAGTGTGAGAACTTTACCCAAGAGAAAAGGCTTTCCTGTGAAAAGATGCCTGTGCAAATTTAGAGCAGGAAGATTGGATGTAGTTAATTACAGATGGCCCACATGATTTTACAATTTGGATTTAAAGCTGTTCCTTTGCTTCCATTTCCACATTTTTGATAAAAGGTGGAAGAACAGAGGTTTAAGGTCAGCGCAGGCACCAGCACAACAAAGTTGCATTGCCCATTTCTGTTAGTCGATATGCCAGTTGCTTTGCACTTTTTAAAAATCCGTGCTGTAAACTCCTTTTCAAGGCTAGTTGGGCTGAGAGAGAATACTCGGGAGCTTCTCACCGTGACAGAAACTTGATCCTGGTTCTTCCATTAGAACAAGTTTTGAGTCCAGTGGCATCTGGATTCTACTAAATGGCCTGGGTCCGACATACCTGAGGGACCGCCTTTCCCCACATATACCCCAGAGGGCACTATGGCCTGGGGCACAATATCGCCTGGCCAGCCCAGGTCCCAGAGAGGCCAGGCTCGCTGCCACCAGGGGGAGGGCATTCTCGGTGGTGGCCCCTTACCGGTGGAACAAGCTCCCGGAGGAGATCAGGGCCCTGCGGGACCTTATGCAGTTCCACAGGGCCTGCAAGACGGAGCTCTTCCACCAGGCCTACAACTAGGGGCCGCCACCCCCACCCCCCCTACTCCATGACCACCAACGACCCCAGCCCGTATGGGCTAGGACCGGCCATGGGTGTCATCAAGCCTGTCATCCGGAGAACATTGGGCATACATACCACACCATACTGACATCTTACTGAGCACTTCATTGTTATTGTTATGACTGCTGCTTTTACTGTGTTTTAACTGATTTTAATGTACGTGTGCACCTTGGCTTTTAGCCAAGCTATGTAAGCCGCTCTGAGCCTGCGTGAGGGGAGAGCAGCCTATAAATTTGATAAATAAATGCTGCTTCAGACCAGCACGGCTGCCCGCTTGGATCTGGTTCTTCCGTGTTTACTCTGCTTTCCATTCCTCCTCAAAGTAGCACTGCGATCACTACACGGAGGATGTCTTTCAGGTTATTAGTGTTTCTTTGTGTTCCACTTTTTATCTTGCCGTCTTTGTCTGAAGCAGCTGCAGTAGCTACTTCGAAGAGTTGTCACCTAAACCTGCCTCCCTCTTCCCGTACAACTGTGGTGGATCGTGAACATTTTTATCTTTTAGAGTTTGATGCATTTTTTATCCTTTTATTGTATTTGTGATTTTTGTGGTTAGCTGCCTACCTAACTTATTATGTTTGCTTGAAGCGTCTATATCAGGGGTGGCCAACCTTGCTTAACGTAAGAGCCACATAGAATAAATGTAAGAGCCACATAGAGATGTCTGAGAGCCGCAAGACAGGAACAAATATCACACACACGTTTTTATTTTTAAAAATATGCAAATTTGCTTTTTATTAACGTTAAATGGGACTGCCAAAAATAAAAACAAACGAGGAAAACCGGTTATAAGAAAGAGAGAGAGAGAAACTAGGAAAGCAAATAGATGGGAGGGAGGAGGGAAGGAAGGAAGGGAGAAAGAGAGAAAAAGCATGCCTCCCCTTTGCTTCCCCAGCCGCCCTGCCAGGAGCCGCACAATATGTGTGAAAGAGCCGCGTGTGGCTCCCGAGCCACAGGTTGGCCACCCCTGGTCTATATGCTGCTGCCTTGGAGATCTGCTTGCAGTGGCTCGCAACAAAAAGATATGAAATCTATAAAACTGAAAATAGTTATATTTAACAGCCATTAAAAACTAGCCTTTTTAATTTTTTTATTTTTTGTTTGTTTGTTTATTTATTTGGATTTACTAGGCCACCCTTCCCTAAAAATAGGGCTCAGGATGGCTTAAAATCCGGATGCATAAAACCTAGGGTTGCCATCCCCCCAACCCAGGCGGGGGTTTACCCACTTTTGGAGGCCCTAATCTGCTGCCGCCCAGCTGGCCGGTGGGGGGAGCCCCACTCCCAAACAGTCCCATCCGCACCAATGTGCCTGGTGCGATGACGTCATCCAGAGGTGATGTCATCATACAGGGAATGTTGCACAGGGAGACACTCTAGCGTCTGAGAAAAAAACTTTATGGTTATGGTTATACACCTCTTTGCTGGCAACCCTAATAAAACCCGATACTCCAATAGGCACCTCGGAGGATTCTTCCCCACCACCCAAATGTCAAGACCCTTTGAAATCTCAGAGATTTCTTCAAATCAGTAGCTGATATAGAGAGACAAGAGGCTCAAGTGGTTCATTCAGATCTCCTCTCTGCCATAAACTCCATACATGGCTTTAGGTCTTATCCTCCCCGAATGCAGTGTGGGGGTAATAATAGCAACCTACCTTGCAAAACCGTTGTTAGGCTGCCTGAGATGTGAAATAAATACTGAAAACTCTACATTAATGTGACGTTATTGTTTCGTTGCTTCCTTGTTTTTGTGATTAGTTGCCTTGGGTGCCCCTACAGGGCAGAAAGGCCGTTACCTAAATTAAGGAACAAATATTTTAAAGTGAATGGAAAACAGAATGCTTTTGCTAAAGGGTGATTATGTGGAGAACTAGCTATTATTAGGAACCAAAAGCTGTCATGTCAAAGTAGTTGTTAGTAATCCTCTGTTTTAGTTTCTGCTAGAGTTTTGCCCACCGTTGAACCGAATTAAATGCTTCTTTCTAATCTATAAGGACCATGTTAATTCCTTGACTTCCTAAACTCTGAATGCCCTGTGGCTCATTTCCTGCAACTCACATTCAACCTGCATGGTGCCTCGGCTCGTACATGTTAATATCCAAGCTATTTACCAGTCTTTACACAGATTTGCTTGCTATCAGGATAACCATGATTCTGCATAGTATGTTATTGGGATAACGGATTCATTGCGAAGAGGCTGGTTCCACCCTGACCCTTGGAACTGCAAGCCCAAGTCAGCAAAGCTTTTGGCCACTTCCTCTGTGACCGTCCCTTCCAAGATCCTTTATGACCTTGTCACAATTGCTTCAAAATTACAGTACTCCTGGCCCCGTTCAGTAAAAGGTCAGGAAACCATGCAGCCTTCCCAGTTTCTGGCCCGATCACACACAGAATTAGCCGCGCAATAGGCATAAATGCCATGCAGATTTTAAGGGCACGATCACACCAGAACATCTGGCAAGCATCCCACACCCGTCAGAAACCCGTTTCTCACCGCCAAAGAAGCGGAGTTAAAAGATACTAAGGAAAGTCCGATATCAAACAGGTTTGCTATGAGCCATAGACGGACTTTACATGTTTGATCACTCCAGCACGCACTCATGGCGTTGGGGGTAGTCTGATCAGGCTATCCCAACGCCATGCCATTGTTTTTTTCCCCTTCTTAGTATGCACCATCTCACACTGCCATAAAAAGCCCTCAGGGCGGAGATGTAATTAATCGATCCCCCATTTAAGCGCATCGGAAAAAAGGCAAACCCCCCGACTCACCCGCAATTGTGTCTGAACACGCAACGGCAGGCTGTTCCTGCAGCGTCACAGAACTGTGTGATCACGCAACTGCGGGTCAAATTACTCCGGAGCAAAGAGCCTCACTCCCCCCCCCCCCCGCCCCGTGTGACCGGGACCTCTGCTTCCCCAAAGCCATCTGTGCTCATTCGTTTTAGGGATATTGTGAACTTTTCACAATGCCTGTATTTTGTATTGAGTTGAACATCTTGGCAATTTGGGTGCGCGCTCAAAAGGAGCAGCATTTTTAATAGTTTTGCATCAGCTCAATGGGAGCATTCGGAGCGGCGCTGGCTGGGTGGTCGTAGCCGATTCTTGCTTCCACTCAAACCCCGTATTTTCAAGAGTATCCATTCAGTGCATCTAAGTGACCACATATATGCATTTGATGATGGCACGTGCCATGCCATTTCAGGAGCAGGAGATAGGAGTGCTAGAAACGTAACACCTAAAAAGGCCTTCAGTGCGAGATCAGGGTTACAAAGGGCACATTTTGACAGAGGTTAGATCTTTTTAGATTGTTTCTGCTGTTCTCTTCATATGTTGGATGTGCAAATATATTCCCCTTTGATGAATTGAACTCTCCTTTTTTCCCTCTCCAGCCTAATCTCACAAGCCACCTGCTTTATGGGTTTGGTGCTTCAGCTGTGTTCATGTGTTTATGCCAATGGAGGCAGTACTTGTGGGTGATTTGCAACACTGGTTCCATTATGAGCGAAAAGGCAGCCGGAGGGGGGGGGGGGTATCCAAAAAGCCGCCTCTGTCAGATTCCATTTCAGGAGCAAGCATCTCAAATCTGTGCCTTGGACCAACTCCACATCGGTAATGGCATTTAACACAATGTGGTTACTGTGTGTTTTCTGCCTGAACAGAACATGGCCATACATATTTTGGCTCCGAAGGCAAAATAAACTTTGGCAATTTCCGGACCGCCCATATGGATCTCTTAGCTTCTGTAGAGGCTGCCAGTATAACATCAGGCACGCGCAAACCTCTTTGTATCAGCACATCCTGTTCGGGCTCAAGAACTGATTTCCCGCATGGATTTCTCGATATCATAGTGTGAAAAAAAAACCATGTTGCAAGGGCTGTGGGTTATATGGAGAATATTTACATTGTTTTTGGAGTTGCCCTGTGATTAAGAAATTCTGGAATCAGGTACTCCCATAAATAGAAGGAATCTCAGGCGCAACGATACCTTGACAACCTGAAGTAATCCTTCTGGAAATAGGCCAACGGAGTCACTGAGGTAAATCTCAGCAAACCATGACAGCGACTCTATTGTCATTTGCTAAGATAGAAATAGCAAGGAAAAGGAGAAAGGCAACACGCCCCTCTTTAACAGACTGGTACAATGCTACATGGATTCATTTTGTTTTAGGAAACTTAGATCAGTCCTCAGGTCTGCAGAACTTAGGTGCCTATTATAAAAATTTTCAGGTGGTCTGGTTTCTTATCATACAGTTTCTTCAAAAAAAGGGAATCATGTCCTTCAGTCTTTTCTCTCGTGAACTACTTTATTTTTAAAGAAGGTTTTTAGAAAATATAAGAGTATTTGTGTAGTTTCTTAGGTAAGTTTAGTTGTAATTATAGTATTGGAAGGGATTTGTTTTAGCACTCTGGTGTGAGTTATTGTATTGTTTGTATTTTCACACTGGTTTTATTCAATGTATTGTTTTTGCTTCATACTTCAATAAAAAGAAAAAGGGGGGGGGGAAGAACTGATTTAATAGAAATGAAGATGTGCAAATCAATGGAAAGTTTCCTTCCTCTGTATTAAGCCTTTAGTAGCCAAGGCTTCTAGACACCACTGAGACCTTTGGCAGAGCTGCATCTTAGTTTTTGAAAGGACAAGTGGGGGCCCACAAGTCTTGCAGGGAGGAAATCCCATCCCTCCCCGACTTGCCTGCTGAGCCCAAGCATGGCTCCCTGCATAGCCTAGCCCGGAGTGGCTGCCACACTCCACTGCCACAGGGCCTGGAGCGGTTCCCGGATTCTGCTACGGCTAGGCCTGGAGCAGATCCCTGAGACCTCAGGCTTACAGAAGTAAGCAGGTTGTCTGTGTGATGCAGTTACAGGAGCTGGGCACCGCCCTCCACCTCGCCTCGGGTTGGGCTCGCCTGGGCACCACCCTCTGCCTTGCCTTGCGTGAGACTCAGCTCAGCTGGACACCGCCATCTTCCTTTCCTTGTCTCGTGCAGGGCTCAGCTGGGCGCCACTGTCTAATTTGCCCTATCTTGTGCGGGGCTCAGCCGGGCACCACTGCCTCCCTTGCCTTTTCTCATGTGGGGCTTGGTCGAGCGCTGCCATCTGCCTTGCCTTCCTCATGTGGGGTTTGGCTATGCCGGGCTCCTTCTACACTTTGCACGGGGTTCAGCTATGCTGGGCACGTTCTGCCTCACCTCTTGTGTGGGGCTCGGCCAAGGCAGGCACCACTGGTTGCGGTCACACACGCCAGAAAAAAGGGAGGGAGCGAGGCTATTTCCTTCGGAGGAATTTGACCTGCAGTTGCACGATCACACCTCCTTTTGAAGCTGTGGGCGCAGTCCGTCAGTGTGTGATCAGACACAACTGCAGCTGGGTTGGGGGGGGGGGGGGTTGTCCTGTTTTTTCCCCATGTGCTTAAACACTGAGGGCTCCCTATGGAGTTTGCAATGATGCACATACTGAGAAGGGGGGGGCAATGTAATGGAGTCAGGATGGCCTGATCAGACCATCCCGACGCCATTAGAACACACTGGAGCGATCAGACACAGGAAAGTCCAACCGTGGCCCGTTGCAACCCGTTCACTACCAGATTTTCCCTGGTGTCTTTTAACTCTGCTTCTCCGGCGGAGCGGAACAGGTTGCCGATGGCTGTGGGGCACTTCCCAGATGTTGTTGTCTGATCGCCCCCTTTAAATCTGTATGGCATTCACACCTATGTTGGGTCTAATTGTGCGTATGATCACAGCCACTGTCTGCCTCACCTCTGAGCACAGAGCTTGGCATCTCCCAACTGCCTCACGTCTTCTGATGCACAGCTCAACCAGGCTGGGTGCCAGAGTCTGCCTCACCTTGTCTTGCGCAGGGCTTGGCCAGGCTGGGTACCAGAGTCTGCATTGCTTAAAGTGGACTGAGCCAGACACGGCCACCTCCCCCCTCTCACCGCTTGCTTGGGTCTGCTGCAGGCCACACTCTGTCTGCCTTGCCTCACCTCAGGCTGGCAAGGTGCCACCTTTCCTGCCTTGCATATGGCTGGGTCAGACTGAGCCCTTCTGTCAGAAGCCTTCCCAGCCCGACCCTCCAAAGCAGCCATTTTCTCAATGGGAACTGGTTTGTCTCACCTGGAGAGCAGTTGTAATCCTCTCCAGCCCCCAACAGGAAGCTCAAACAACAGAGAAGCACAGAAGGGAGTAAATTATACAAAAGATACGACCCGTGCATAAATAGCGAAAAACATTCAACAGTCCATGAGTATGATAATCTGAACCTATATAAATAGTGTCATTTATCAAAAATATAATATGTAGAAACACACAAATATATGGTTCACCTGGAGTTGGCAACCCTATCTCCTTCCCAGCCAATCATCAACTTCACTCTTCAGCTTTCCATCTCCCCCCCCACCTACAGCCTCCACCGTGCTCTAAAGCCCTGACTGCTATGTCACATTGGCTGTCATAGGGGGGCCATCTCAGCAGGGTATAAGGACACAGGGGCCATCATTTTCTCCAGGGGAACTGATCTCTGCCGTCTGGAGAGCACTTGTAATTCTGAGTGATCTCCAGCCCTTGCCTGGAGATTGGCAACCATAGTTCCCCTGGAGGAGAAGAAGTCTTTCTCTGCAGTGGGGACCAAAGCAGCTTACATCATTCTCCTCTCCACCTTTTGACTTGCACAACAACCCTGTGAGGTAGGTTAGGCTGAAAGTCTGTGACTGGCCCAAAATTCAGCAAGAACCTGGGTCTAGCAGATCCTGCTCTGAAGCACTGACTGCTATGTCACATTGGCTGTCATAGGGGGGCCATCTCAGAAGGGTATAAGGACACAGAGTCCACCATTTTCTCCAGGGGAACTGATGATCTCTGCCATTTGGAGAGCACTTGTAATTCTGAGTGATTTCCAGCCCTCACCTGGAGATTGGCAACTCTTCTCCTTTGCCCACTGCCAGGTGGGTCTAACTGTCCCCTCAGTGGCCTGCTACTGTCAGTAAAAAGACAATGGACTTTCAGCATAACCCCCTCCCCCGCCCACTGCCAGCTTGGCAACCAAGCTTGCTCTGATTGGGGAAATACCTGGAGATTTGGGGGGGTGTATCCTGTGGAGGACAGCATTTGGAGGGGGGTGGAAGGACTCAGCAGGGTATAGTGCCATAGGGTCTACCCTCCAAAGCAGCCATTTTCTCCAGGGGAACTGATCTCTGTCATCTGGAGATCAATTGTAACAGCGGGAGATCTCCAGATCCCACCTGGAGATTGGCAACCCTAGTGGGAAAGTCAGCTGCACAGCAGGGGGTTGAAGAGAATGGTTTGATGGTCACTAGCCCACCTCATTAGCCAGCCAGCCATGGTGGAGGGAGCTGTTTTCACAGTTTATTCTGTCAGGAAAGTGGGCAAGCCGGCAGTGGGCGGGGGAGGGGTTATGCTGAAAGTCCATTGTCTTTTCACTGACAGAAGCAAGTTTGGTTGCCTGCCAACGGCCACTGAGGGGACAGTTAGACCCACCTGGCAGTGGGCAGAGGAGAGTGGACCCAGCACCTAGTCTGTCCCCTTTGCCGTCTCCCTCCAGACTGAGGCTGAGATGCTGGTCAGTGGCTCTGTGGGCGGGACTGAGGCAACACAGCAAGGGAATGCAGCCAGTGGCCAAGGACCCCTTTTGAGTGGCAGTCCTTGCAGCCAACTGATTTTGGCGCCCCATGGAATCTTGCCACTTGACAACAGCTTTATTATATAGAAGAGATTTTCCTCCTCCTGCCAACCTTCATATCCAGTCCCTTTCCATTCTCCTCAGCCATTCACCAAACGGCCTTTTATCTGCCTCCCATCTTCTGCTATATTTATTTGTTTTCGTCATTTACACCCCACCTTTCTCCACACCGGGGACCAAAGCAGCTTACAATATGGTCCTCTCCTCCTTTTTGTCTGTACAACAACCCTGTGAGGTAGGTTAGGCTAAAAGTATGTGACTGGTCTAAAATCACCCAGTGAGCTTACACAGTGAGATGGGGGTTTGAACCTGGGTCTCCCCTACTCTGGAGCTGTAACTACTACACCACACTGGCCTTTATAGGGTGTCTGTTGTTGAACACTAGCAGGCAGCCAGGCCTAGTAGTTCAAGTTGGGTGGTATTGCCCAAGTCACCCAGGGGCTGCTGCCAGGCCTAGAGCTTCCAGCCTCCAGGTGGGACCTAGAGATCTCCCAGTATTATAGATCAACTCCAGACAATAGAGATTTGTCCCCCTACAGAGAATAACTGCTTTGGAGTATGAACCTTATGGCATTATAGTCAGCTGAGGCCTCTCCCCTCCCCAAACCCTGCCCTTCCCAGACTCTCCCTCAAAATTCCCAGAAATTTCCCAGTCTGGAACTGGCAACTCTAGCCAGGCCTGGCCCTGATGCGTCTTCCCTCAAAAGCCAAAGTAGGCCTGGAAAGGGCCTTGCCCCCTCCCCCTGCCTTTTTACCCACAGAAACCCAGCTTGGAGTACTGTGTTTGCCTAGCAACCGCCTCAGAGGGAATCCCTTTCTTAAAACTAAAGGCATTTCTTTTATCATTTTCAGGTTTTTTAAGCCACCCATTTTTTTTGTTTTAGATTTCACATTTTTCTGCAAATCTGGGTCCCTTTTCAGGTTCATAGAAAGATCTGTCTTTCCCATTCACAGCTCCAGTAACCAGATTTAAGTATCCAAATATTTGGCCAACTTTGCATTAGAATATACGATGGTGATATTGTTAAAGCCAGGGGTCCGTTGGAGCGGGAGCACACAGGACCGCAGCTCCGGGAGTGAGGAGCCCAGGGGGCGGGCACATGACCAAGCCCTGCCCCCTCCTCGGCTTCCCTGAGCAGTGCAGAGGCGCAGTGCCCCGGGGAAAGCCCTGCTAGGGTCTTTATTGTTTTTAATGTTTTGTTTTAATATTGATAATTTTATCATTGTTCCTTTTATGACTGTGTGCTGCTTTTCCAGAGACTTGCTCAAGGTGGCATATAAATTTTCTAAGTATACCATTTTTTATCTGGTCACGTGGCACATAAGTACTGGAGAAATTTCACCAACCCCTTCAGCAGCTTCCACCCCATCAGTTTGGTGTAGTGGTCAGGAGTTGGACACTAATCTGGGAGAACCGGGTTTGATTCCCCACCCCTCCACATGCAGCTGCTGGTGTGACCTTGGGCCAGTCACAAGTTCTCTCAGAGCTGTTCTCTCACGAGCAGTTCTCAAAAGACCTCTCTCAGCCCCACCTACCTCATAGAGTGTCTTGTTGTGGGGAGGGGAAGGGGAAGGGATGGGTGGTGCACATGTCCTGGGTATCTCAAGTCTACCTGAAACCTAGTGGTTTCAAGGGAGCAGGAAGAGAATGAAGGTGTATTCTTTACGCTTATTTTTATTGCACAAAGTATTGGATGGGGAAGGGAACGGAGGAAGAGCAGGTCAGTTTCACTCACCTGTGGAGGGGAGCCTGAGGGGTGGGTGTTGCCTTCTGACACATTTCCGGTATGTTAGGGGGTGTGGCATATGCAAATGAGTTATGCTAATGAGCTCCTGCACCTCTTTTTCTACTAAATGACCCCTGGTTAAAGCCACAGGAGGCATGCTATCAAAAGAGGAGAGGGTGGACATAATATTCAGGGAATTCAAAGCTCTCTAAATGTGCCTTTAGAGCGAACCTGACTGGTGAATACATTCGTGAATGGTTTTGACCTTCCTTGCTCATATCCCTTTCTCACTGCCTCCTCCTCCTCCCGTTGCTGCTGTCTTGGAGGACAATTCTCCCAAGTGCCCTGCAGTTGGATGCTTCAGCCAGCTGCTTTATTCTCTGGAGGCTGAAACAAAAAGATACAGAGGAAGCAGCAAGAGCAGCAGTGAAGAAGGGCCGGAGAGAGGCAAAATGTAGGAGTTTCAACCAGAGCTGAAATGATGGAAATGATTCCCTGTGGAGTTCTTGTTGCTGCTGTGGATGCAGAGATGTTCGCAGTGGCAACAGAGCATCAACACAGCAGTTTCTGCAGCAACTTTCCTTGCCTTAGCGCACAATGGCTACTGTTCCCCCCCATGACCACTAGAGGGCTTATTTCAGGCTTTTTTCCAAAATAAACTCTTGACAGATCGGTATTGCCAGACCTCAGAAACATTTAAAAAAAAAGCAAGAAAGCTAGCTGTGGACATTCAGCTACTCCTCCCAACAGACTAAGGCAGACTGAAATTCTGTAGCATTCACAATCCACAGGCAATATCTAAAATAATCCGATTTAGCAAACTCTGTTCCTGTGCCTTTGGCAGACAAAACCTTCCCTTGATAAGCCTCTTAGCAGTATGAAAAACTTCTCTGTGTCACCTCTGCATGTGAGGTGGTTCTTAGGGCCAGTTAAAAATGTTGACAGACCCACGTCTAAAATATTGTCCAAATCCAGTAGATCTTAGTGAGGCTATGGTGGTGTATGCTGGCAAATGCTATAATTAAAAGAGGGAGTTTTTATGGGGTGGTCCTACTTCATTTGGGGGGCAGATTGTGTTTTTTAGGCACTTGAACTGTTATAATTTATGCTGAATAACAATTATTATCATCATCATCATCAACGTATGGCATTGTGTGTAGAATACCCAGGAAATCTCTTTCGTGGTCTCTGTGCATCACACCTCTGGGATATAGTGCGCCTGTGCCGACCCCGATCGGTATCTTTGAAAGCGAAAGGGATTTTTGTGCCCTCTCCCCGGTCATGTGCAGGGCTCCAGTGCGCATGACCAAGGGAGGGGCACGACAATTCCACCAGTTCTCTTCTGATTGCCGCGCTGGCAGGACCCTCCTCGCTTTGGTCAGTATTTTCTCTTCTTTTTTCTCCTGTTTCTCTTGGATTTTTCTGAAAGTGAAAGACTTTACTTAATTTTAACAGAACCAATTTCCAAGTGCTCTGCCTCGGCAGGTTACTCTCCCCACCCTACCCCCGGCCTATGGCCAAACGGTGGGGCTTCTTCAAACAGTGCCTAAAGTGCAGTAGCAAAATCCCCCCCTCCCCCGATAGACACTTGCTTTGCCTTTTGTGCCTTGGGGAAGCGCACCGGCTGGATTCCTGTGCTCACTGTGGCAGGTTCTCTAAGCAGACAGGGAAGAACCGAGCCCCGAGACTCCGCGTTGCTTTGTTGGAATAAGCTCTTTCTCCGACAGTGTCTTTGCAAGAGACTTCCAGCCAGGGCTCACTTGTCAACCCCAGCTCTGGCATCGGCGAGTGCGCTGTCTCTGACACTGAGCATCATCGATGTCAACAATCCAGTAACAAAACGATCAGTGTCGACCTTCCAATCCGAAGCCCCTACTCCTGCAAAAAAAAAAAAAAAAAAAACACAAGGAGGGCAAGGACGACAGGCAGAGCAAGCACAAGAAGGGTACCCCTACCAAAGTTGCTTCGTCCATGCACGTTGCGCAGACACAGCCCCGGCGGGGGCTGGGGTGCTTGACTCTGCGAGCCTTGGGGAGCTACAAAGTGATCCCACCTCGCCTTTGCTGCGCCCTATCTGTCACAGCAGAGCCCGGGAGCCCGGCTGGGCAGACAGGCTGGCAAGCACGCCCTGGGTGTGACTTGGCTGGAGACAGTCAGCAAAGCGTTGCAGCAATTCCCAATTTCAAAGCAGAGGCGTAGTCAAAACGTACCAGAGGTCAGAGTCCATAAATCAAGCCGAGGTCAGTCAGGAGCAGAGCTGAAGCCGGAGTCAAGGAATGCCAAGGGTCAAAAGCCGGGGTCCAGGATCAGGAAGCAGAAAGCAAAAGTCCAAGAAGCAAGCCAGGTCGGAAGCCAGAGAATCAATCAGGATCAGAGGCAAGGTATACACGGAACAAGGGCTCTGACAACGATGTTGCCAGCACGGATTGCTATCTGCTGGCACCTTTGTTAAATAGTGTGCCGGCTCATTAACCACTTAGCACTGTTGTGCTAAGTCCTGGCTCCTGTTAGTACTCAGGACTTAATGATCTTCGCCCCTGCCTGCGTGCTTCCTTGCGTCGCCTAGTCAGTTCTTGCCTTCTCCTTTCACGGAGCCTGCTGACAAGTGGAGGCGAGTCTGGTGGAGAATTGTTAGCCCCAGGTGGGTCTTGTTGAGAACTTGGCTGTGGATCCTCTGCAGGACTTACGTCTTCTGCAGTTAACTGAGCCAAGTCCTCCTGTCCATGGCTGTCAGGCACTGAGTCTGGGGCTAAGTCAGGGGCAGGCATGACCCTATCCACTTCACGGACTCTGAACTGGATATGGAGCTAACCCAAGTGCCCCGACCGCTCAGTGTCGAAAGTCTACACCTAGACCGTGACACTGGCGCCTCAGCCGTTTCTCCGCATCATTCGGAGGATCAGGATCAATCATCTGGGCATTATCCTCCGGCTCCATGGGACGGACGTCAGTGGCAGTACCTCTACAAAGCTTATCCCATGCCTACTGTGCCCTGGTTCCCCCCGCACACTCCGGCAGATTGGGATTGCCAGTCAACGTCCTCCCACCTGTCTTGATACTGGGAGCATCCCCCGATGCCGGAATTTGTACGGCCCCAACAGTCGGTCCTGATGGGCAGGAAGCACAGACCCGCTGTTCCGCCTTTGAGACAACACACCGAACAGTCGACACCGATGCCATCAATACCAATGCAACCCATTGACTTTTCTGAGCTATCGGCGCAGTCTGAACCTTCGGAATCAGTCTGAACCTTCAGAATCAGTCTGAATCTTCATTATCATCCTCTGAAGACGAGGCTCCTACTCAGGAACCCTCCCCACCCCAACAGGTGGCAGATAATCTCCCCTCCTCCCCATCTGAGGACCTTAAATTGTATGGGGATTTCATCAAAAGGATGGCCGATACGCTGGCACTCTCCACCATTCAGCTTCCACCCACTGTCACAGATTCAGTGTTTGACATAGTACAAATGGACACTTACACAGCTGTCGCATTGCCCTTAACTTCCGTCTTGCTGCAAGCTGCCAAAGCCCCGTGGTCTCATCCAGCCTCTACTCCTATTTCCAGCAAAAGGATTGACCACATGTATAGGGTGCAAGAATCAGGAGCTGAATTTTTATTCGTCCACCTCAAACCCAACTCCATTGTCATCACGCCTTCGGCTAAGGGCAGACGCAGCCACTCTTCTTCCTCTGATAAGGAAGGGAAGAAACTAGACTCCTTTGGGCGCAGAGTCTATTTGGCAGGGGCGTTAGGAATTAAAACTTCCAATTATACGGCCTGCATGGGTAGATACCAATATGCCTTTTGGCAGGGGTCCTTTCGTAGAAAAAGAGGTGCAGGAGCTCATTAGCATAACTCATTAGCATAACTCATTAGCATATGCCACATCCCCTGACATCACCAGAAGTGTGTCAGAAAGGGAATGTCAGTTTCAGCCCCATTATATCCTATGGGCCATTGAAATCAATGGCAAAAACTCATAGGGTATATGAGGGACTGGAGGAAAGGGGGTTTGAGGGAGAGGCTCCAAACTTGCAGGGTAGCTGCTGGGGCCTCTCCTCGAAATACCCACCAAGTTTCAAGAAGATTGGACCAGGGGGTACAATTCTATGGGCCCCCAAACAGGTTGTCCCATCCCCTCCATTGTTCTCTATGGTGGGAAAAAATGTTAACTTCCTTCAAAGCCAAATGGATATGGCCTATAGGACCTATCTGGATTTTATAAAGAAGAATAATCTCCCCAGTGAAATCTTTGTAAAATTCTCCAAATGAGATCTGATCCTTAAAGCAACAAATGGGACTACCCTAAAAATTGAGGACAAAGAAATTAAAGTACTATCTGACTCAGACTTAGGGGCGGGAGCCCCTAAAATCTCCCAAAATAAGAAACAATACAAGCTTAGAAATAAAAAAGATAAGCTGTAAATTATAATCACTATGATATGAACTCTTTAATGCATATTTGATCGCTTGAGTATTCTTCTTATGGTTAGAAAAATCCATTGGTCTGTTCTTGTAATAAGTTCCTTTTTTCTTTTCAGCATATAGAATTGTAATGTTTGTAAGTGATATATATATCTAAGCATCTGTAGGAGCTAAAGGACCTTAGTTTCTTGGGGTTTTAGTGGTTTTCTTTACTTTCTCCCATAGTTTGTAGTGTCCCTCCCCTTTTGATTTCCTGTAGCTTTTAGAATATAATGCAATTAAAAAAATAAACAGAAAAGTATGGCTAGCAGATCTGGCTACTGTTAGAGATAGTAATAACCAATCCCATTTCAAGATACCTTGTGGTGGAGGTCTTGGGAAGGTACCATAGGCGTCAACTACGGGGGGGCTTGAGGGCTCGAGCCTCCCCCGAAATTTCCCGGGGGGGGGGGCTCAGCCACCCCCAGCAAAATGGAGCGCCCACCGGTGGGGGAGGCGGGGAGGGCCGCTGGGGGTGCCGGGTGCGGCAGAAGGCAGCCGCCGAGGAGGGGGTGGTGGAGGGGGGCCCAGAGCCGGCGTGATGGGCGGGCACAGGGACTCCGTCGCGCTGGCCGCCCCCCCGACCCAGCCGGCGAGCGGGCTCTGGGGCAGCAGCCGGGCGGCCTGGCGTTGGCTCTGGGTGGCGGGCAGCTGCAGCGGTGGGGGGGAGTGCGCCGCCATGACTTCAAGGACCCCTACGGGGCAGCAGCCCCCACCGCCACCCCCCGCTCGCCACGCCGGGTCTGCCTCCCTGGGGCCGGGGGGCGGGGGAAAAGCGGCGGGGACATGGGCGGGGGAAAAGCGGCGGGGACACGAAAGAGCCCCCCCCCCCGGGGATTTACAAAGTCTACGCCCCTGGAAGGTACTAAAGAGCTTTGGGAAATACCTGTTATGAATCCCATATTAATCTCTCTAATAGCATTATCTTCAGTAAAAAAAAATTGAATCAAATTGATTTTTGGTACAACAGTGGCTGCATTCATGAATCACAATCCATAGTTTGTTTCTGACGAGGATGAAGCTGAAGTCATGAGGCCACAGAATGAAACGCTGGTTTAGGATCACAGCCAAGAAACAAACCACAGTTTGTTAAAGTGCTCCTATTTGGATGTTGCATCATACTGCTGTTAGACTGAAGACTTCCTAAACCAGGATGTCCTTAGATATTGGTATGGTATGCTGTGAGAAGGAGGTGCTGTGTAAGACGACAAGTTTCAGGTTTGTTCTTATCACAAATAAATTATGATTTCTTTGTGACATCTGAGTGCAGCCAGTCATTTTTTGTAAGGTTCCCTTGAGAATATCTCCTTTCATGGCTGTGAATGTAATCTAAAAATAGGTGCATGTGCCTCTAGTGAAATGTCAGGAAAAGCTGATTTCATCAGAAATACCAGCATTAAAGTATTGGAAGAATGCTGTTTCATAAAGGGATTGGGAAGTGATGTGTTCTGCCTAAAGAATGGTTTGTGAACATCCTGTGTCTTTTGTTCTAAGGAAGCTGAGTGGGTCTAGATCTTATGGGATCACTGGGAACCCCATTTAAGCTTGTGCCCCCCCCAGCTGCTTTGAGTTTTTAAAAGGAAGATGCATAAAAGCCTTCAAATATCCATAAATGTTCACTTAAAAAACAAATAAACTAACGTAACTACTCATATTTGGGGTCCATAAGAGGGAATTGTCCATCTTTTGATAAACTTACCTGCCTGTTCACCTAGAGGAACTTCTTACTTGCTAACTAACAGAGTAGGGTAATTCTGTCACATCACCAGCAGTAACAACCATCTGCTTGAATAAGAACTTGCACGCTGGTTTCAAGTTTCATGCTGTAAATTTGGTGAGGATGATGCCGTTTTCATGACAGGGCCTTTCTATAGGGACGTGTGCATGCATATGCTTTAGCTGCAATGGGGTTGATGCAGGGGTCCTTTGGGGCCGGAGCAAGGCAGAGCGCCAGCTCAGGAGTGGGCAGTAGAGCAGCCACGCACTGAATCAGATTCTCTGATCTGATTCGGCCCGTCACCGAATTGCCGCTGAAATTCGGCAACAGCTTTAAAAGTGGCTGTAGGGGAGAGGGTTTGAGGGAGAGGCTCCAAACTTGCAGGGTACCTTCTGGGACCTCTCCCCCAAATACCCACCAAGTTTCAAGAAGATTGGACCAGGGGGTCCAATTCTACGGGCATCCAAACAGGTTGCCCTCATTCCCTCCATTGTTCTCTATGGTGGGAAAAAAGTAACGTTTTTACCCACTATAGAGAACAATGGAGGGGATGGGGCAACCTGTTTGAGGCCCCATAGAATTGGACCCTGTGGTCCAAACTTCTTGAAACTTGGTAGGTATTTGGGGGAGAGGTCCCAGAAGGTACCCTGCAAGTTTGGAGCCTCTCCCTCAAACCCCCTCTCCTCTAGCCCCTCATGTACCCTATGAGTTTTTGCCATTGACTTCAATGGCCCATAGGATATAATGGGGCTGAAACTGACATTCAGCCGGTTATGTTAATTAGTTATGCTAATAGGTATGCTAATGAGCTCCTGCACCTCTTTTTCTACGAAATGACCCCTGGGTTGATGTATTATTAAAATTAACTGCTTTCTTTAAAAAAAAAACTGGGGGGAATTTAACATCCCAGTAGCTGGCTCTGAAAGGCTGATGACCAGTATAAACACTGTACACACAATAAAGCCTTTTAAAAATTCAAAAACCACTAAATGAATCACCTGTTAGAATTTTATATTTCCTTTTTATAATTAAAAAAAGCAGTGCCAAGCATTGAATTATGGGTAGGAGAGGTATGGCCCTGATGGGGATAGTCCAGGCTAGCCTAATCTCATCAGATCTCAGAAGCTAAGCAGGGTTGGCCTTCGTTAGTACTTGGATGGGAGGCCACCAAGGATACCCGGGGTTGCGATGCCGAGGCAGGCAATGGCAAACCACCCCTGAAGATCTCTTGCCTTGAAAACCCCATCAGGGGTCGCCATAAATTGGCTGCGACGGCACTTTCTACCTCCAGAAGAAGTACGAAAAGTTATGTGCTGGGGGTGGAAGTGCCAGCGCCAGACCCCCCCCCTTTTCCAGTCCCAGCATTCACCAGGCCACAGGTACACCCTGTGTAGATCCACACACCAGCCAGCTGATCCATGATGACTGGCCTTTTAACAACCCACCATCTGACAGTCAGCTGTCTGGCCGCTCTGCCTTGGGGCCAGGAAAGGGAAGCAGTGGGGGAGAAATTGCTCCAAAGATTCTGTTGGTCCCCCCACAGGTTTGGCCATGCCCTGTAGAGCTTCAAGGGCGAGGGAGACCACTGGGCTTGCCCCAGGCATGGCTGAGGCTTTTAGAAGGTCTGAAGGATGGGGGCCAAGGACTACACACCAGCGCCGAAGGGAGTAGGGCATGGGGGAGAAAAGATGAGATAGTGCTCTGCCTAGGATTGCCATCTTCCAGGTGCCTTCTAATGTCAGGGGCAGAAGAGGCCTGAGGTTGGAGGTGAGAGAAGGCAGTTGCTGTTATCCGGAAGGTAGAAAAATGCATGAAGACAGTTTGGGAAATATGGAGATACAAGTGTGACTCCACGAGAACCGCAGAGTGGGAAATCCCTCCCCCCCACTGTTGCCAATTTCCTCTGGAGGACGATGGCTGCTGCTCCAGACCCAGCTGGGCCGGAGCAGCAGCCGGCATCCTCCACCACCACTGCTTTGTAATCAGCAATGCTCCCTCTAAGCTATGGAGTCTTGTGAGCAAAAATTCTACCTTGCGAGCTACCGGCATTAAAGTTGTGAGCGAGCGATTTGGCTGCTGCATAAGTTAGTTTGATCTGGAGCCAGCCTCCCTGAGCTAAGGCAAAAATCTGTGAGCCAGTGGCTAAAAAACTGTCACACTAACTCAGCTGAGAGGGAACACTGGTTATCGGACCTGACACTGGCAGGGAGCGGCGAGCGTGGGACCATGCCCAGGTTTGCACATCAGCAGTACTTGCTTTCTGAGCCAGTGGGAGCTGAAGTCTTCTGTTACAGCAAGACGGAGTGGTCAGTGTGGCGCAGGGGTTAGAGAACGTCGGTCTCGGATCTGGAAGACCCCCGTTTCCAGTCCCTCCTCTGCCATGGAAGCTGGTTTAGGTGACCAGCTGCTCTCTTCCCTCAGCCTGGCCTACTTTACAGGGTTGCTGTGGTGAGGATGAAGTTGGAGGCGGAAAGAACAGTGCTGTAAGCCACTTTGGGTCTTCACTGGGGAAAAAAGCGGGGTATAAATTTCTAAAAAACAAGAACAACGTGTTGTTCTGCTATAAGGAACAAGCCAGATTCCCTGGTTTAAATCTTGCCTCTGTCACAACTTCATTAGAAGCTGTTATGGAAGTTTGGTGTAGCGGTTAGGAGTGTGGACTCTTAGCTGGGAGAGCCGGGTTTGGTTCCCCACTTCTCCACACGCAGCTGCTGATGTGACTTTGGGTCAATCACGAGTTATTTCAGAGCTGTTCTCTCAAGAGTAGTTCTCAAAAGAGCTCTCTCAAGGCCAGCTACCTCACAGGGTATCTGTTGTGGGGAGGGGAGAGGAGAGGAGATTGTAAGCTGCTCTGAGACTCTGAGTGAAGGGCAGGGTATAAATCCAATCTCCTCCTCCTCCTCCTCCTCTTCTTCTGATCTTGGGTCAGTCACAAGTTCTCTCAAGAGCAGTCCTCAAAAGAGCTCTCTCAGCCCCACCTACCTCACAGGGTGTTTGTTGTGGGAAGAGGAAAGGAAAGGAGATTGTAAGCCGCTCTGAGACTCCTTCGGGTAGTGAAGGGCGGGGTATAAATCCAATCTCCTCCTCCTGTTTTAATACCAACACTGACCTTTGGTTTTTGTCAGGGTTACCGAGATAATATATGTGAAATAGTTAAAGCCTCAAAAGAGCTATATAAATGCTAAGTATTATTACTTTTGTAATCACAATTAATCGCAGGTGAATGCCATAGTGACACACATGCCTAGCAGACTTCTGGCAGTTCATCATCCATTAAGGAGAACCTCCCTTTTGTTCCACTGGTTTCGCTGCCTCCCCCATGCACTTTCTGCACGTCACTACATTATTTAGCAAGGCATCTTACCACAGAACACTGAGCAGATGTATCTTAGGAACCACATTTAGGTCAAAAACTTAACTGTTTGTCTTCACAGACGAGAAGTCTAGGAACAAGAAGAACAAGCGGGTTTCCCAGCGATAGAAAAATGCATTCGCCAGTTTGTCTGAAATGTATTCAGAACAGGCTACAGTTGTGTGGATGCAGAGATTAAATGCTAGAAAACATCAAACACCTTGCACAGCTGAAGGGTTTGGAGGGAGGGAAAGCAATCCTGTGCTAGAAAAGGGCATGAAAAACTTGGAGAGAGATTTATTTAATTGCTCCGATCAGATTAGAACGCAGCCCTCATACCTGAGAAGTGTCTTGACTGGTTTATCACATTGAAGTCCTAATCACCTAATCTAAAACTAAATCAATTGCATTAAT
Organism: Lepidodactylus listeri; assembly: GCA_029233225.1. Taxonomy (NCBI): domain Eukaryota; kingdom Metazoa; phylum Chordata; class Lepidosauria; order Squamata; family Gekkonidae; genus Lepidodactylus; species Lepidodactylus listeri. The sequence continues at coordinate 103,738,679 of JARCFY010000009.1, read as the reverse complement.
AATGTTTTTTCTTTTCCTACTTCTTAAGATCAAGATCTTTGTGCAGAGACCCTTTTCTTAAATCCTCCCTTGTACAGAAATAGACAGGCAGCTGTTCACATCTTGACAGAATAGTCTTCTAACTCGGGGGGGGGGGGGAGTCACAGAAGTAATGGAAGGGCAGGCCCAAGTCTGTAGCTTGCTGTGAAGTCAGTCTGCCGATTTGGTAAGTGCACTGTCACCTAAGAGGCGCTTTAGTAAGCAGCGGGCGTCTTTTTTGCATTTAATCATTTATTTTGTAGTTCTGTGATCAGAGACACTGCCTACTTGAGGGACCGCCTTTCCCCATATATGCCCCAGAGGGCACTGAGGTCAGGCACACAACATCGCCTGACTTTCCCCGGTCTGAAAGACGCTTGGCCGGCCTGTACTAGGGCCAGGGCTTTCTCGGTGGCGGCCCCGCACTGGTGGAATGAGCTCCCGGATGACATCAGGGCCCTGCGGGACTTATTACAGTTCTGCAGGGCCTGCAAGATGGAGCTCTTCCGCCAGGCTTTCAGCTAGGAGCCGCCACCGGGGGGATAACATCGACCTGGTCCTTTCAGCCAAACGTGTGCTGCCTTCTGGTCACCATGAGAACTTTGATGCTGCCTGTTAAAATGCTTGCTTTACATTTGTGTATGTGTTAATGTTGGTTTTATGTTAGTTTTATCTGTTAATTTGTAAACCACTTTGGTGATTTTTTATGGTTGTTAGCCGCCTTGAGTCAGTTCGCCGGCAAGGCGGGATAAAAATGGAATAAATAAATAAATAAATAAATAAATAAAATATCCCCTATCCCTTTCTGCTTTGCAAAATGGTGCTTCTCAAGTAGGATGATAAAAACAAGGGGGTGTCGCAGAGCCTTTGATTAGGGAACCACAGAATAAATGATTAAATATCTCACTGCAAGAAGATGCAGATTTACTAAAGTGATTCCCTGGCACTTTATTGCGGAAGTCTTTGTAAAAAAAAAAATCCTGCAAGTTCTGGCATGGCATTCGTAGTCCCCCCCACCCACTCCCATTTTACCTTCACAACAGCCCTCTGAAGTGGACTCGGCTAAGAAAGAGTGACTGGTCCAAGGTCACCCAGCAGAGTGGGGATTTGGACCGGGGGCTCCCAGATCTTGGTCCAGCACCCTAGCCAGTGAGGTGCTCTGCTTACTTATACCAAAGGTTTCTTTCTCCAAAAATCTGTACCTGCTATTGACAAAGCTACTCAGATCCTAGAGAGACAAAGTAGACAAAATGGTCCAGCAAAGGAGAGTTGGGTAAGTCCAAGAAATACCAATACGACTGCATGTTACTTTGAAATAATCAGCCAGATCTTTGGCTGCATGTGTAAGTGGAACGCTTATGGTAATTCGGCTAAAATGGTGACTTTCAGATTCAGTTGTATTGTACATTCCCTAGCCTTGGACTATCTGCTTCCAAGTATCCTTGCTCTGGATAATGTAAAAGGTTCCTCTGCTGACACTCTGCTGACGCTGATGGTAATATGTACCCGGAAGGTAAGCTTCAGAAGGTGGTGCTGGTGGACCACTGCACCGCCCCTTGGTGTTTGGCCTGTGAGGTCCTACGAGGTTCCATTTTGTCCATTTTGCGCTCTTTAACATCTACATGAAACCGCTGGGTGAAGTTCGGACTCTAATCTGGGAGGACCGGGTTTGATTCCCCACTCCTCCACTTGCAGCTGCTGGGTGACCTTGGGCAAGCCATAGTTCTGTCAGAGCTGTTCTCTCACGGACAGTTCTGTCAGAGCTCTCTCAGCCCCACCTACCTCACAGGGTGTCTCTTGCTGGGAGAGGAAGGGAAAGGAGTTTGTAAGCCGCTCTGAGACTCCGAGGGAAGGGCAGGGTATAAATCCAATCTCCTCCTCCTCCTCTTCTTGTTCTTCTTCCCTGGGCAGAAAAGATCTGGCCACTGTGGTGCATGCCCTTGGAAAGCGTTCGGAAACTTCCATTTGGTACAGAATGCTGCAGCAGGATGTTGACTAGAGTGGGTCGTAGGGACCATAGCACTCCAGTCTTGGCCCGTCTGCACTGGCTCTTAATTTGTTTCTGGGCACAATTCAAGGTATTGGTCTCGACCGTCAAAGCCCTCTATGATTTGGGACCAACATACCCGAAGGACCGCCTACTCTCTTATGAACCTGCCCAACCACTGCAATCATCTTTGGAGGAGCAACTTTGGTTGTTGCCACCTTCTGAGATTAGGCGGGTGGCAGCCTGCAAGAGAGCCTGGTGTGATGTGGTCCATGGGGTCGCGAAGAGTCGGACTCAACTGTGCGACTGAACAACAACAGAAGCCTGCAAGAGGGCCTTCTCAGTCGTGGCACCAAGGCTCTGGAACGCTCTCCCCAGGCGGAGTTGTCTGTCCCCTTCTGTTGCCATCTTTTGCCCATGGGCGAAGACTTTTTTGTTTCATTTGGCATTCTGTCAATGATCCCGCCTTCCTAACCTATGTTTGAGTTGCTGTTTTTATGTCTTTGTACATATTTCAGCTCTGTGTTTAATTGTTTTAATGATATGTGTTTTGGAGGGGGGTTGATTTTAATAGTTTTGAAGTGTGATTTTTATCAGGCATATTTTGATTTGTTGGCTGCCCTGGTAGCCCTTGTGAGGGCAGAAAGGCAGGATGTAACACTTGTGAAATAAAGCATAAAATAAATATCATGCAAACTGCACAACACATTTTCTGGTTCTGGTGCACAACACAGATTTCTGTCCCGAACTAAACAGGACCCCAGGAGAGCACGTTGCAAGATTGCTGCATTGCAAGACGCCGAAAAATGCTGGTTGCAATGACACAATGACACCTATTGGCCACCAGGGAGCAGCAGCATTAAATTCTCTCTCCTATTTATCATTGAAGCCTGATTTAAAACTAAATTTAGCACCACACCCAAAATATAAATATGAATGTTGTCATGTGTGTTGCCAAAGGAAATGAAAACTCAGTATATTGGATCTCTGAGAGAAATCTGTTTTACAGCGCTAATGCTAATTGTGAGGGTGCTCAGATCTAACGGGGGAAATTAGGAACACGTGTTTGTGTAACATTTTCTGGTGTCTCCTTGTGGAGTATTACAATTCAGATATGTTGGAATGGATGCATCTATACATAAAACTGATCAGAACCTCGGAAGTTCAAAAGGCTCATTTCATCTCCTTGCTGTGCTGTGTCCCTCACCTTGTCCCTCCCTTGTCTGTTCCGCTCAACAAACTTTGAGGCATGCTTGGAAGCCACTAAGGCTGCGACAACTGGACTGGGCTCTCCTAACAGCCCCCTATCAGAACCTGTAAGGTAGGGACCATCCATTCCCACCACCAGCACCATTGTCAACAATACCAGTGAAGTTACCGGGTCCCAATTTTTCATCCCAGCTACCCCTTAGAGAAGCGATTCTCCCTTTTAAGATGGTTTGCCATCTCATCCCATCAAAGATGGATGATGGCGAACCTTATGATGCCCACCAGTGGCCTGACCAGCTTAGATGCATGCAGGGAGGTCGTAGGTGACATCATGAGGCAGGATCAAGAAAAATTACTTCCAGGTCATGCCCCTTGCCTCCTCTGGCAAGGGAACCATCAGCAGCACTGTTGGAATTAGTGGCACTGGAGTTGGAATTGCTGTAGAGCAGGGTTTCTATGTTATCTTTAGCAGGTGGTATATGAGAGCAAAGCTGCTCTTTGCTGGGTCTCTGAGCCAGGTTTGTGTCGTGATTTATACCGTTACAGTCTCCCTGCCTTGATCTCCTCACATAAAGAACCAGACAAATAAAACATAATGTAGACATTGATGTGTGCAGTATCCTTTAGGGGTTCTGAAAAACAATTTTAATTTAGTTGGATGGTACTTTGTGGGTGCGTCTGCTGCTCAGAAGTAATTTGATTGTTTTCCTTTTATTTCAGAGATTAAGATAGAGGAGTGTGCATGTAAGTTTTGCAAGATGCGCCATGAGAGAAAGTGTTGGTATAGAGGTACCTGGTGGCAGTGTGGTGTAGCAGCTGGTGTGTTAAACTGTGATCAGCAAGAGCCAGGTCCAGGTTCTCACTCAGCCATGGAAATAAGAACATAAGAACATGTGAGAAGTGTAGCAGAATTTTGGGGTTCAATGGAGACCTTTCTAATTATGTGCCTTAGAGCTGAGAGGCCTAGACATTAGCTATCCCAGAAAGCATTGCAATGTATGACAGTTTTTCTACATCGTAACTTTGATACCTGGCTTAGTGGAGCCTTGTGGAATGTTTTCATTCTTGGTGATAGGGTGTACCATCTCCAAATCTAAACTTCCATAGATTAAGGTCAGGCATGTCTCCTATTATCCAGAGAGAATAGCCCATCCTGTGCAGCACTCTGTGTCACACGGTGGCCAAAACCCAGGTGCCATCAGGAGGTCCACCAGTGGGGCCAGATTCCTGTGGTTACCTTGACCCCGTCTCTCTGTCACTCTCAGCCTTGCCTCCCTTTCAGTGTCGTCTTGAGAACAAAACAAAGAGCAGACTGCCTGTACTATCTCCTGAGCTTCTTGGAGGAAGAGTAGATTAACGTGTAAAAAATAAGTAGGTGGCAGAGACCAGGGAACACATGGGGTGAAAAAGACTAGATTTCTGAGGCATTTAAATTTTTAAAATAACTGTTCCATTGTTCTCTCAAGCCAAGCTTCCCTCCGTACATCTATAATTTCTTGGATTTTTAAAATTTTAAAGAAACAAGAAGCAAGTTGTATAATGTACTAAATCAGAGGGATTAACTGTGTGCTTCAGTTGATTTATTTCCCCTCACTTCCAGTTACATCCGCAAAAAGAAACATATGCCTCTGAGAAATATTGCTCTCACAGGCTGTGACAGCTGTGTTAGCTAAGCATCCTTCTGGCTTTCTTTAAAAAACCTGATCTAATTAGTTTCCATGTCTTTTAATAAGTTGTCTTTGGTGTCTTGAAAGGCGTGGTTCCCTCAAACACAATTCCTTCTCTCCTTTTTTTAAAAAAAATATTTATTTTCATTTTCCATACAATACAATGATCAACTTGAAAAACATCCTTATTAATTTCAACAGCAACAGCAACAACAATGAAAAAGAAACAATAATGTTATACATTTTCTATGCCATGTCTTTTACATGATAACTTCCTAAATTCTAATTCTAATTCAGTTTCTAACTATAATTATATTTTTTTATTAAGCGTATCAGAGGTAGGGCCCATACAAGCCGCTACCTCTAAAACTGTACATATTTGAGTCTATAGTTCCTTTTCTTGATCTAACTAGATATAAAATCTTTCCCATCTTCTGTCAAGTATTTCTCGATCTTTCCCCTGTAATGTCACATTTAATTTGTCCATCTCTGCCACATCCAATAGTTTTTGTTTTACCTCTTCTCTTGTGGGTAAACTCTCTGTCTTCCAGCTCTTCGCGATTAACATTCTAGCCGATGTTAAAGCATACGTTATAAAATATCTATCATCTTTACTATAATACTCTGGTAAAATGTTAAGTAAAAAGATTTCTGGTAATAATTGGATATCCTTCTGTGTTATTTCCTATATAATTCTACGTATTTTCAACCAGAAACTTTGGATTTTACTACATCTCCACCATATATGGAAAAACGTTCCAATATTATTTTTACACTTCCAACAGTAATTTGAAACATTGCTATAACATTTAGCAATCCTGTCCAGTGTCCAATACCATCTGTGAAACATCTTATAGATGTTTTCTTTATATGACGTTGCTCTCAGATATTTTACCGCTTTCCATATTTTTGACCATTGCTCTATATTTATAGTCTGTCTCAAATCTTGCATCCATGTCACCATGACCGGTTTTACCCATTCATCTAATGTATATTCATTTAACAAAAAGTTATATAGTTTTTCTATCAATTTGTCGCTTGACGATATCCATATTTTGTCTAAGTCATTCATCGTTTTATAAAACCCCTTTTTCTTATCTTCATTATATCTAGTACTTATTTGTATCTTCTCCCACCATGTCAAATTCATATCTTTCCATATACTATTATCCTCTGGCTTTAATTCATTATTTCTTTAATTCATTATTTAATAAAAATTCATAAGACTCAATCTTTGTAATCAGTGTTGGTTTTATAAATGCTTGCAAGGGTGAAACCCACTTAGGCATTTTATCATAATATTTATCTTTTATTTCTTTCCATACTTTAAACAATGCCCCTCCTATTGTATGATATTGAAAACTCAAGTGATTTTTTTCCTTATCATACCATGTATAGGCATGTCAGCCCATTGATAAGTTATGACCTTCTAAATGTATTGTTCTTAAATTTTCTAACACAATCCATTATTTTATCCATACCAGTGCCGCCGCCTTATACTACAACTCCCAGTTTGGTACATTGAAGCCACCTATCTCTTTCCTATCTTGTAATATTTCCCATCTTATTCTTGGTCTCTTATTACTCCAGATAAATTGACTACAAACTTTATCTAAATCTTTAAAGAATTCTTCATTCCTTATTATTGGTTAATTTTGTGAAAGAAACAAAAATCTGGGAAGGATATTCATCTTCACAGTGGCAATTTTCCCCATAAAAGATAAATTCAGATCTTTCCATTTTCGTAAATCTTCTATAATATCTATATATAATTATCCCTAAGTATTTGACCTTTTTTACTATTTCTATATTAGTTACTTCCTGCAGTTTATTTATTTGTTGTTTTGTACAATTTTTTGTTATAATTTTCATTTTCTGAAAGTTAATTTTAAGACCTGCCACTACTCCATACTCTTGTATCGTTTCAATAAGATATGGTGTTGATTTTATTGGATCTTCTAGTATAAATGCCAAATCGTCAGCAAATACCTGCAGTTTATATTCTTCTCCTTTTAATCTGAGTCCTTGTATACATGTATTATCTCTTACAAGATCATTTAATGACTCTAGTGTGAAAATAATTAAAAGCAGGGATAATGGGCAGCCTTGTCTTGTACCTTTTTGAATCCTAATATCTTGCATCAGTTCCCCATTTTCTATTATTTTTGCATATTGCGTTTTGTATATAGATTTTATTATTGTCAAAAAGCTTATTCCACCCTTAATCCCAGCCTTCCAGTTTTTGTATCATATATTCCCAGTTTACGGTATCGAAGGCCTTTTCCGCGTCCAAAAACAATAATGCCAATTGCTTATCTGGTGCTCTTCATAATATTCCAATACATTTATTATAGTTCTTATGTTATTCCTCAGTTGTCTTCTTGGTAAAAATCCGGACTGGTCTTGGTGGATTGTTTGTGTTAATACCTTCTTCATTCTTGTCGCTATTATTGTGGCAAAAATCTTATAATCTACATTTAATAATGATATAGGTCGATAATTTTTGATTTCTTCTTCCTCTGAATTAGGTTTGTGGATCAACGTGATCATTGCATGGTTCCATATTTCTGGAATCTTTCCCGTTTTAGATATATCTTGAAATAGTTCTTTTGATGGAAATATTATTTGTTCTTCGAATCTCTGGTACACTTCTGCAGGTATACCATCTGATCCTGAAGTTTTGTTTTTCTTTTGTTTCTTTATTGCTTCTGTAAATTGTAATTGGTTCATTTAATATCCGTTTCTGTTTCTCATCAAATTTTTTCTTATTATGTTTCTCTGTATATTCTCTAATTATCTGTTCATCATTCTGCTCTTGTTGATATAATTTCCTATAAAAATTTTCCACTATACTTTTTAGATCTTGCATGCTACTTTTCCCTTCTCCATTTTCGTTTCCTAGAACTTTAATTACTTTATTTTCTCTTTCCTTCCTTAACTTATATGCCAGCCGTCTTGTTGATTTATTGGCATTTTCAAAATAATAAAGTTTGCAATTTCCTGCGTTAGTAAGAGATTCATTTGATGATGTAACATCTTCAATTTAAATTTCATTTCCTCAGGCTTTCCAGCCGTCTTCATCTTGTCCTCTTCTTTTTTAATTTGTGCTGTCAGGTTATTAAACTGTATTTTCCTTTGTTTCTTTACCCATTCATCTTGATTTATAAACCACTCAAGCATGTATGCTTTAAATGCCTCCCAAACTATAGAAATAGGTGTATCTAATTGTATATTTCTCTTAAAGTACTCTTGAATTTCTACTTTCATCTTCTTTGTAAATTCTCTATCTCTTAGTAATGTTTTATTCATTATCTATCTTCACCTTTTCTGTCTTCCCTGCAAAGTTAGCATTAAAGGGCTGTGATCAGTGAACGTATTGAGGAATATTTCACATTCTGTTATTTCTGATAAAATTGTAGTTGAGGCCCACATCATATCTATCCTGGACCAGGAATTGTGCCTAGCCGAGTAATATGTATAGTCTTTTTATTTTTATTTCTTAGTCTCCAGACATCCATCAAATTCTGTCTCTCCTTTAGCTGTTTGGATTTTTATGTTGTCTGTTACCTTTGTGGAATATGTGATGGAGAGTGGTGTTCTAAGAAGACACTAGATCAAGATGGGTAGCTGTGTTAGTCTGTCTGTACCAGCAGAAAAGAGTAAGAGTCCAGTAGCACCTTAAAAACTAACAACACAACTACAAATTAAAGACTAACAAAGACCACCACAAATTTTGTTATTCTTTAAGGTGCTACTGGACTTCCTTCTGCTAAGAAGACAACATGTCTGTTTAAAGTATGGATGTCAGATCTGCCCCCTGCTACATAGTCTGGTTAGTGTTTCTGTCTAACATGGGTTATTGTAGCCTGATGTTACCACCCCAACCGTCATCCCCACCCCATTTTCATTATTATTGACCTATATGGCCAGGGTCCAACATACCTGAGGGACCGCCTTTCCCCGTATAGACCCCAGAGAGCACTTTGGTCGGGATCACAACATCAACTCTTGGTTCCGGGTTTAAGGAAAGCCAGGCTCGCTGGTACTAGGGCTAGGGCCTTCTCAGTGGCAGCTCCTCTCTGGTGGAACGAGCTCCCGGAGGAGATCAGGGCCCTGCGGGATCTAATGCAATTCTGCAGGGCCTGCAAGACGGAGCTCTTCCTCCAGGCTTTCAATTAGGAGCCCCCACCATCCACCATCTACCATCTCCATTAACATCGGAGATGAGGGCTGGCCCAAACTGAATTTGCAGGACGCCATCGTGATCTGTGTTGATTATCATCTTGCGAGCTTTTTACTGTATATATTTATTGCAGATCTGTTATCATGTTTGTTACTGTTTTAAATTGGTTTTTAACTGTTTTATTATGACTTGGCTTGTGCCACATTGTAAGCTGCCCTGAGCCCGCTTGCGGGGAGGGCAGGGTAAAAGTGCAATTAAATAAATAAATAAATAACTCAAGAAATGGTCGCAATTTGCTGCTTAATTATATTCTTCCATTTGCATCTCACTTCTGTAATTGTCTGCATCAGTGTGGCTCTTGTCTGTGTAGCCTGGGTTCAGAGAATGGCCCAACGAGGTTGATGCACTCAAGAAACCTTGGACTTGAGCTTCTCTGACATGCACAACTCCCATTCTACCATCCTCTCTTGAAAGGGAGCTTTGGAAGCACCTTGTGACGTGGCATGGGGATACACTGTTCAGCAGGAGAGAGTCAAGCACTCAGCTTCTAGATCTTTGGACTGTGAACATGGCTAAATGTTGGTTTATGAATGCTTTCCTTTGGTCTGCACAGGCTGTACTTCCCTTTCTTTTACGTACTTGTTTATATAACTGGCTGTTGCTGATTTCTTTTTCTTTTTAAAAAAATTTCCCCCCGGAAAGGTTGCCCTTTGAGGCACGTGAGGGTGCAAATCAGTGATGGTTTTAGGTGGCCCATTTGCATCACAGACTGAACATATAGCAACTGCAACTACATAGGGAGTGTCCGATTTAGGGTTGCCAAGTCATAGGAACTCACCGGCGGGGGGGAGTCCTCCTCCGGCCGGGAGTTTCTCCTGGCGCGCGCGCTTCGCGCGCACGCCCAGCAATGTCACCAGAAGTGACGTCAGCACGTTGGGGGCGTTGCCAGGGCGACACTCTGGCAACGCCCCCAACATGCTGACGTCATTTCTGGTGATGTCATTACGTCGTCCTCGCTGGACGACTTCGGGGGTGGGGTTCCCCCCGCCGGCCAAATGCTGGCCGGCGGATCGGGAACCCCTTTAGCAGGGGATCCCCCGCCCCCCGGGCTGACTTGGCAGCCCTAGTCCGATTACACACCCAGGCAGATTTTGCCCTCATTCTGCAACTGGTTAAAAGTGTGTGATTGCAGAGATGTACTCAAATGGCCCTCACCATATAGTCACACATTGCAAGTAACCATTTTCACCACTAGCTTGAAATGAGCACACATGCTGGGGTCCTGATCCAAAAGAAGTTAGGCACCTCTCAGTTTCATAAAATCAACCAGTCTTTAGTTGGTTTGGGATAAACTTTTGTACTGTTGATTTCAACAGGATTTGAGCGCAGCTAACTTTTTCTAGATCAGGGCTGTAGAGTTTTGAATTAGGTGCCACAAACCCTAGTGGTCATCTGAATCTGCTCAGCATGGCAGTGATAAAAGGAGTGGAGGCAGACCACCCTGGTGGATGAGAATGAAAAGAGCCGGGTGTCGGATCTTCTTGCCGTAGAGCTCTACCAGAACCTTCCTGCATGTAGAAATTTGGCACAGCGAAACAGAAAATTATAGTGGAATGTGATTTACATAGGTCAAGGTTAGATAGACCAGGAATCTACTAAAGTGACATGCGAATCTGCAGCTGGCAAGGGTAAATTTTGTGTGCCATTCAGATGGGTAGCCAAAGTCTTGCGTTGCTGCTTGATGCCAACCAGTCAACACCAGGTACTGCAGCAACTTTTGTGTGGTAAATAACTGTTTACTGTAAATAAAAGTACTGTAAATACTGTAAATAAATCTGTGTGTGATTAAAAGATGCCATTTGCCACTCCAGGGGGAATATTTATTTACTTATTTCTAGCCCGCCCTACTGCACAAGCATGCTCAAGGCAGGTTAACAACAGGTAATAAATACATAATCCAACTTCTAAAGCTACAAACCAAGCCTTGAACAACGGTAACACATCAATGAATAACAACAATTACAATTACAACAATTGATGGTGTTAGCTAGGGCTGCCAAATCTTACTTACCGATTGGCGGGGGGGAGTCCCTCGCTGCCCGGGAGCCGCCCGGGAGCCTCCCTGGCGCTCGCGCAAAGCGCATGCGCCGGGTGACGTCACTACGCTGGGGAAGTCATCCAGGCTGAACGACTTCGGGGGTGGGGTTCCCCCCGCCGGCCGAATGCCGGCCGGCGGATCGGGAACCCCTATAGCGGGGGATCCCCCGCCCCCCGGGCTGACTTGGCAGCCCTAGTGTCAGCCAATTATTCCATGTCTGACCGTTCTCGTATAAATTCCCCACATGTATGTAAATGGATGACAATTAGTGCTGATGGGGTAGACAAAGGACAAATAGATTATATATAACAAGCAGAGTAAGCAATGTAGCGAGGGGGAGGCCAGATAAATAGATTTCCACCGCCTCAGCCATAGGCCTAGCAGAACATCTCCATTTTGCAGGCCCTGTGGAACTGCGTTTTAAGTCCTTCAGGGGCCGGATCTCAGCGGTGAAAGCATTCTACCAGGCTCTGGTCGAGGCCAGGCGGACATCCTTGGGGCCAGGGACCACCAGCAGATCTTGGTCCATCGAGCTCATAATTAAAAAACAGTGTTTTGTGTGGTAAGCGACGTCTGAGCGTGAGAGGGCATATCCAAATAAAATATTCTTTGACTTAGGGGCAGTAAAAAAAATTTGGTCTGAAGGTCAAATTGAGATATGGAAATCCTCTGGTGGGCCGGGCCTCATTTTATTCGGGCTGTCTTGAAAGGGAAGACTGTGCCCCTCAAAGATCCTAGAGCAGCTGGGGCATGGCACTGGTGCCGTGTCACTTTAGACACGCCACATCTTTACTTCCAGGCATGCCCTCAGGGGCACAGAGCTGACCTGGACACTAGACAGCCCTTGTTTTGGGTGCATCTGTTTTTATCACTTTGTGCGCTGGAGGGAAGGGTCTGTGGGCTTGCCGTGACAGATGGGCTGTAGTTTGCGCCCTCCTCCCAACTCTAACCAAAATCAATGTTGCAGAAACATTTCCTGTAATCCTGGACCTATTGCATTGCTTGCTGGATTTCTTAAACTGGCTGATTGCATTTGTTTAAAAAAATTGTCTTGAGTCTCAGCAAGAAAGGCGGGCTATGAAAAATAGTAAATAAATCTATTTATATTAAAAAGTTATGGGCGTGGTGGCTCAGAGGTTAAGATGCTGAACTGCAGACTGGAAGGTTGGTAGTTCAGCAGTTCGAGATCCTAGTGCCGCGTGACGGAGTGAGCTCCTGTCTCTGGCCCCAGCTCCTGCCAGCCTAGCAGTTCGAAAGCAAGAAATTGCAAGTAGATAAATAGGTACTGCTTTGGTGGGAAGACAACAGTGTTCCATGCGCCTTGGCGTTTAGTCATGCCGGCCACATGACCACAGAAAAAGTCTGCAGACAGTGCTGGCTCTTTGGCTTGGAAACGGAGATGAGCATCGCCCCCTAGAGTCAAATTCGACTGGCTTTCGAACAAGGGAAACCTTTACCTATATTAAAAAGTAATGTGAGAACTAGTTGCAATGAATATCAAATTCAAGGGTATACATCCCTTTTGCTTTGTGTTAGCAAATATAAGCCTTGGTAAGATACAGAGAGCCAGTTTGGTGTAGTGGTTAAGTGCGCAGACTCTAATCTGGGAGAACCGGGTTTGATTCCCCACTCCTCCACTTGCACCTGCTGGATGACCACGGGCAAGCCATAGTTCTAGCACAGCTGCTCTTGAAAAAGAGCAGTCTCGGTCAGAGCTCTCTCAGCCCCACCTACCTCACAGGGTGTCTGTTGTGAGGAGGGGAAGGGAAAGGAGTTTGTAAGCCACTCTGAGACTCTAAGTGAGTGAAGGGCGGGATATAAATCCAATCTCCTCCTCCTCCAGATTTTTCATGCTTTAATCTTTCCCTCTTCAGCCAAAGTGATGCAAAAATTTAGTGACGTTAAATGTAAGCGATGCAAAAAATAAGCGACGGTCTTTTGTGGACACCATTCAGTTTTAGAATGTAACACCAATGTCCTTCATGTCTTTACAGTGCTTTGCTGTTCGGTCTTTGGGATGGGTAGAAATGGCAGAGGAAGATCTGGCCCCCGGAAAAAGCAGCGTTGCTGTGAACAACTGTATCCGGCAGCTCTCCTACTGCAAAAATGATATACGAGACACAGTTGGCATTTGGGGAGAGGTAAGAAACTTCTCATCCTCTTTCCGAGTGGCACCTGCTTGTTCCCTCTTCCAAAAGCTGTACACAGCAGCTGCAGGCGAAGAGGAACAAGGCTAGATGAGCTCTGCAACCAACTGTAGGGACTCTGAGAACCAGAGGTCACTACAGCTTCAGTGCATGTATTTCCTTGTTAGGACAATGTTTTCTGGTCCTTTATAAGGAGTGCCCGGCTGGATCAGACCAAGGGTTCACCTGGTCCAGCTTTCTGTTTCTAACTGTGGTGCAGGAGCCAGAAGCCCCCAGTTGACTCCAGCCCCTGGTATTTGGAGACAGAGGTCTCTGGCCTTGGATTTGTTAGCTGCTGTGAGCCACCACAACGAACAATTTCCAAAGCAAGTGGCCATTTCCACGTCTTGCGGTAGTGTACTCCAGACATCAATTCGGTTCTATGTTCAATACTTTTGTGTGTGTGTTCTCACTGCCAGTTCATTTCTCTGGGTCTCTCTGTGTTCTGCAATACGAACAGAAGAAAAAGTTCTCTATTCTTCTTCTGCATACCATTCACAAAATTGGATCCCACCAATCATTTCCACACACAAAAGGAGAGGGGGCAATTTTTGCTGATTTCTTCCCCTCTCATGGCAGACCCCTCCACTCCCCCTTCATGCTGTTCCTGGGGCTCCATTTTCCTCCTGGAGCAAAAGGATTTCAAGAGAGCATTTGGGCTGCAGCAGAAGGGGCGAGAAAAAGAAAATGAAATTTTCAGTGGAATCAAAGCCCTTCTGTGGTGGCAGAATGGACCGTCCCACTTCAGATTGGGGGGGGGGGGGGAGATGTTCTTGTTGTTATTTCAAGGTTGGTGTGTGTGTAATTAATTCAGCGTGTGCATTTTGTGAACTGGTTTGAGTCCTTAAGTGTAAATATCTAAATAAATAAAATTCTAACGAATGCTCCCCTATGCTGAAAAAACTCCCTGCAAAATAAGCAATTCACACATTGGAGATCCTGTTTTCTTCTTTGCCTTATTCCTGTAGGAGAACTTTGCAATAATATAATTTCTCTCCTGCAGTCTGAAGCGGTACAGTCCATTCTGCCTTCTCAGCATTTTGCTACCTCATTCTGTTGTGTGTATAGACCAGGCCTCAAGGGAGAGGCAAGAAACAGAAGGAAGAACGGGTACTTAATCATTTCCATGTTCACCAATTCTGTCCTATGAAAGCCCCCCCCTTGGCTATTCTCTCGCAGCAAGGTCTTCTTCCAGAACCCAGTTGATTGGGACTGGAGAGGTGATAAATAACTTGGGACAAGAAGAGGAGAGTCAACAGGTGGGGAAAGGGTTAAGCACCTTCTTCCCCCCCTCCCTTGATAATGCCTCCTGTCCCCTCCGCTGAGTCAGTTTTACAAATGCCCAAATTGTGTTGGTTGATTAATTGGTCCTTTACTCTTGGACTTTTATTAGGGAAAAGATATGTACCTTATCCTGGAGAATGACATGCTAAATTTGGTTGACCCCATGGATCGCAGTATTCTTCACTCTCAACCCATCGTAAGCATCCGTGTCTGGGGAGTAGGCCGTGACAATGGCCGGTGAGTGGACTCTTTCTTCTTGGCGTTGAGGTGGTGTACAGTACAACACATGCTAGATAAGGACAGCATCCTTGCCGTCAGCTGAATGTGTGTCTCTGAAGAACAGAGAGATAGATGTCAATTTTTCTCTTAATCAAGCGACAGTTAACAGTGTGTAGTGCAGCCTGGGCAGCCCCTTCTCACGTGCATGGTTGTAGGGTTACTGCTTAATCTGGTGATGCACTGGAAAACATTCTGTTGCGTTGTGGCTCAAATTGATCTGAATTTCCTTACTCCTAAATGCCTCCTTCCTACCTGAAGAGGACAATCTGCTTCCCGGTTAACTGAGAAGCTAGAAACAATGAAGCACATGGACAGAAAACTTGATGCATTCTGTGAGGAAAAACTCACCAAATCCAGCCTGACATGGGTTTCAGCATGGATTTGTGTCTATTCCTTGGTGGTGGTGACATCAAGTTGATCTTTGCCACCATTCTGTCTGCCCAAAGCCATCCATATTCTATCCTGTTGTGATTTGTAAAGGGGTTTCTCCATTTTGTCCCAAATTAGGCGATTTTAGAATTAAAAAATAATAATTTTATCAGTCTTCATAGTGAAAAAGTTACATAAACGAAAATTCTTACAAAACAAAATTATAACGTTGCCTCAATTTGATTAGTAACAGAAGTCAGTAAGTGATCAAGTAATACAGGACAGTTACCTTTCTGTAATCCAGTAAGCTTCATAATTATACAAAACTCCTGCATACCTGGTGCCTCATTTAGCTTCCAGTACTGAGCAAAAACAAGTTGCGCAGCCATCATCTGATTAAAAGGATTTCCTGATATTTCACAGGAAAACCAGATACGTGATTCAACAAAAAGATTTCTGGATCCAGGGGTGCACTAATCCCTAACCCTTTTCTCAGTTTGTTGCATATGTTATTCCAGTTATTCTCCGCACGTGGACAGTGCCACCACATATGTAAAAAACTTGCAGATTGATGATGACAAAACCAACGATTGTCAGTGGTATTATACATGTACGGAAGCTTCGGTAGTAAAATAGATTTGATGGATCATCTTAATCTTCCCTGCTTTTTTAGAATTTTTGGTAGTTTGCTATTTCATATTTGCTAGGCATCTCACAGTCTACTACGACTTTGTCTCTGCCAGTTTTACCTGTGTCATCTCAGAATATTGAGTCCGGTGGTACTTTTAAGACCAACAAAGTTTAATTCTGGGTGTAAGCTTTCATGTGCATGCACATGAAAGCTTATACCTGGAATTAAAATTTGTTGGTCTTAAAGGTGCTACTGGACTCAAACTTTGTTCCGTTGCTTCAAACCAACACAGCCAGCCACCTGTATCTGTCTCAGAATATTATCAGTCTAATCATTTTGCATGGATGTTACAGCCTGAAGATGAATAGAAACTGCTTTAAAGGGCGGGCCTGCTGCTTCAGTGCTGGTCTTTTGCCTTTCAAGACTAACTACATCCCTCCAAAGAAGGTTGCCCTCTTGCAATAGGGAAGTGGTGAATGCTTCTTCAAAGGAGAAGAAGTGCCAGTTGCCTTAAAGGAGTCCCTTGTGAAAGCCCTTCTGAAGACACCCTCCTTGGTTCTGAATGATTTAAATAACTGTAGACTTGATGGCAAATATTCCCCATTTGATCAAGACATTTTGGCAAGTGCCAGGTGTGGGATTTCAGGCTTTCTTGGAGGAGAAGGGTTATCTGGATCCTTTTCGGTCCACCTTCTACCCTGGTATTGGTGCTGAAACTGCCCGGGTTGATCTCATGGATGGACTTTGCTGAGGGGAGGGGAGAGATGGGGAAATACAAACCTGTTGATACTTCTAGGCCTGTCAGCAACTTTCAGTATCATCCACCACACTCTCTTTCTAGACCAGGGGTTGCCAACCTTTTTGGATGTGTGGGCACATCTGGAATTCTAACAAGGCATGGTGGGCGCAACAACAAAATGGCTGCTGCAGGAGGCGGAGCCAGTCTCAAAATGATTGCCACAGTTTAACTTCAGAAACAGACTATAGATCCTTGTGCTGTGATGGTAGCTGCTGCCAGAGCAACGCTAAAAAAATCTGCCCAGCTAATCAAATCTCCATTGGCCAGTCAGAAACCTTGCTGGGCAAAAGCCCTACCTGGCCTCACCCACTTCCTAAAAATGCATGACAGGTGCCAGAACAAGTGCTGGTGGACACTGTGGTCTCACGTTGGTGGACACCACAGGTCCCATGTTGGGGACCCCTTTTCTAGACCGATATGGCTATCAGGGGCACTGAGTTCCAGTGTTTCTGTTCCAGTCTGGCAGACCAGTACCAAATAGTGATGCTGCTGCTTGCCCCTGTTGCACTTGTGCTATGATGTGCTGCATGGTTGTCTTCGACCCCATCCCCTTGAACATGAAGACACTGAGAGAAGTTAGCCAATGAGCTGGCGTGCGGCGTTGTCTATATGCTGATGGCATGCAGCTCTGCGTTTTCTTTTTGAACGAGTCCCGTGTGTCAGTGGACTTCCTGAATAAGTCTTTGAAAAATGTCATGGATAGGATGAGGGCTGATAAACTGAAGCTGGGTCCAGATGATACTGAGGTGCTATTGGTCAACAACAGGATCAATCAGGGATTGTGGATCCTCCCTGAACGAGCAACTTCACAGCTGTAGGGGGCATTTAGATCTGTGCTCATAGGTGCAGGTCTCATATGTGATATGTAGTATAATGTTACTCATCTTTAGCTGCTATGCCAGCTATAGCCCTTTTTTGAGAGGCATGCTTTGGCCAAGTTAAACCATGCTCTCGTCAGGCTAATGCTGCTGATGAAAAGATAACGTGACAAAAAAGCCTAATGGGGTGTATCAACAGAGGCATAGCATCCAAGATGTTGTAGTCCCACTGTACACTGCATTGGTCAGGCCGCACCTGGAGTATTGTCTGCAGTTCTGGGGGCCTCACTTCAAAAAGGATGTGGACAGAATAGAGCAGGTGCAGAGGAGACCGATGAGGATGATCAGGGGCCTGGAGACCAAGCCCCATGGGGAAAGGCCGAGGGACTTGGGAATGTACAGTCTGGAGAAGAGGAGGTTGAGGGGGGACAGTATGGCTCTCTTGGAGTATTGGAAGGGCTGTCACTTAGAGGAGGGCAGGGAGCTGTTCTTGTTGGCAGCAGAGGAGAGGACTCGCAAGAATGGGTTTAAATTTAGGACAGGAAGGTACCGGCTGGATTTTAGGAAAAACTTTTTTGCAGTAAGAGTAGTGCAAGAGTGGAATCAGCTGCCTAGGGAGGTGGTGAGCCCCCCCTCCCTGGCAGTCTCTAAGCAGCGGCTGGACAAACACTTGTCAGGGATCCTTTAGGCTGATCCTGAACTGAGCAGGAGGTTGGACTAGATGGCCTGTATGGCCCCTTCCACCACTGTGATTGTATGATTCTATTCTATGACTCTGTGTTTGTGAGGAAGGATGGAAAATTCCCATGTGATTCCTCAGGGGTGTTTGCATTACTGGGAGACCGTTGATTTTGGAGAGCCCCTTAACATCTGTGCACGGTGTTAGCAGCAGGAAAGGGCACAGAAAGATGAGCTGAACCTAGAATCAGTGAGATGAGAGGTGTGTTTTTCCATGGATGTTCAGAGGCTTTAGTTTGTTTAAATGTACCTGCAGCACATCCCTGCAAATTATAAATGTGGAGACGGGAGACTGGATGGCGGGTCTGGGTCTGAGAGCCAGTTTCTGCTGAAGATCTGCAGCAGAGGACAAGAGGGGGAGGTGACTTGTCTTTTTTTCCCCTGCCTGCCATTTTCATAGTAGGGAGTACCTTTCAAAAATCCCACATGGCCTTTCCTAGGGAAATTACTCTTTTTCTGTTCCTTGTCAGGAAGACAATGATTTTGATGACTAAAACAGTAACTCGTGTCTCTTGACTTGAATGTTAAGTTATTTGAAAGTCATTGCTATCTTGAGGTCCTTGGGATTTTTTTATTTTTTTTAAACCAGACTTTCCCCTTGTAATAATTTATCTGGTTGGATTTCTCTTTGGAAGATGAAAAGCTCTTTAACGGTACCTGGCCAGATGATTTGATGAGCCATGTGCTAATGAAAGATTGATGAAAAACAGAGATCCGCTGATGAAAGTTTAATCTCAGGAAGCATCTGATAGTGCCCCTCAGGCAGAAGAGCCTCCCGGGAGATTAATAATTCTTTCGGCACACACTCTGCTGTTATCTTGGACTCTAGGTATTAACGTCTTTTTAATTCTGCAGTGTGTGGCAAGTGAACAATTCATGATTTACTTGACTGTTTTGCTGACTTAAACGGTGTGATTATTTTACACCCTGGGAAAAAGGTGTGACTTGAGATCTCTTGATCATGCGGTAAAAAGACAATATTTTTCTGAAGCTGTCTAAGCCTAAGGAAAACTCCGGGCTGCCTACGTCAAGGGGGAGGTAAACAAAAATGAGCCCTGCAGGGGGTGGGGAAGATTAGTGCATATGTATGCCGTATGTGTGGAGCAATCCCTACTGCAGATTTGACTTGATATTCAGTATTAATACTTTTAATCATACACTGTTTCACACATGGAGGAAAATCCTGTCACTTTAACCATTAGTGAAAGAGAAATCTTGATCTGTTAAGTAACTGGCCTGGTGCTAGAAATAGCTTCAAGGCGCAGCAGAAAAGGTTGAGAGACAATAGTGTGGTGCCGACACCATGTTGGCTGCCTGCAAAGCATTGTTGGAAATCAAAGAGCAGGCTTTGGGATCATGCGCTCCCTCCCTGTCCTGTCGCATCTCTGGTGTTGTGTTAGAATTGCTTATGCTAGCCACGTTCAGCGTTTCCAGAATACAAAATCAAATTCAGTTCCTGGTTAATATGAGAACCGTGGCTAACATTGGCACAGGTGCATTAGTTAACCATCGTTAAGTCTATGGAAATTTGTGCTAGAAAAAGTAAGGGGGAGGGGTGAGGGCTGGTCCGAGATTTGTAACCCTTAGCATGCAGGGAGCCAGAGTTGCTTCTGCTCTGGGCCTTAAAGAAGAACTTTACCACGGTTTGTAAGTTTGGATTGGATTGTGGCTTCAAGGACAGTTCATATTTCTCTGTTTTGTAAGTTAATCTTTGTGTATCTACCTCCAGTAGCTGTTGGTTCAGAAAAATCTGCCTTCTTTTGCATGTTCCTTCGTTCAGAATTTCCCATTGTTCAAGCTCTGATGTCATACCTGTGGAAAAAAATCATCTGTCTGAAATCTATGAAATAGTTTCTTTAGCTGTAAAGCAGTGTGTACGTGGTTACACTCTACTGGTTTAGGATCCCAGTTTGGCGCTTCCTTTTCTGTCACCAACTCACATGCGCAAGACGGAACAAGTCGGAAGTGGGAAAGTTTTCCAGTCTAAACTAAGATGTCCATTCTGACTTTGTTCTTTCATCTTCTCTGAGCTGTGAATTCAAGTGGAAAATTTACATCTCCCAAAATAGGTGCCGTGGACACACTAATCCATTCACTTTTCCCCTCCCTTTATCCCTTTCCTCTCATACATTTGAAAACTGGGTCACAGACCACTGTGGTCCATATTTCATTTCCTCCTTTCCAGTGGGATGTTCTTTCAGGTACTGATGATGCAGCCCCGATGTTGCTTTACCTGCACTCCTGATGAATTTTCATCGTGGTGTTCCCTGTGCCAATACATGCATGTGCACCGCGTGTGCATGCGCCTACTTGTGCATTTACAACAAACAACTCATTCAAATGGCATGGTTCCCTGAAAACGCCATATTTTGAACTCCTCCGAGAGCAATGGATTCAGTGTTTAAGGTCATGCATCCAGGGGCCGTGAGCCAAGTCACCTTTCCCGTAACAGGATGGTTTGCTTGAAGTCACGACTGGATTTTGGCTATTTGTGACTTAGGTACCAACCCTCTGCCAGGTGAACTGAGAACCAGTTCACAACAAAGCAGGAAATATGGCCCATTCCTATTTCAGGACCCTGCAGCTGACTACGTAGTCATAGACTTGATCCAAGGGAAGAACAAGGGTGCTTAACACTCTGCACGGATTGATAAGTAGCGCCATAAACTTGATAGGGTAGGCAGAAAAATCTATGCCTCTTCCTCCCTTCGCTTCAAGACCAACAGATTATCAACACATAAGCCCACTATCAATTCTTCCTACGGGATGGCACACAGCTGACTGTGCAGCCCCCAGTGTTTCCACAATGATCTTACTCTGCCATCAGTCCTGACTGAGATTCAACTCAGGAGTCATGTGGCAGAACTGAAGACCTGCCTTTCGAGGACTCAGGCCTCTTCAGCACCAAGACTGTCAAGGAGCTCACTAAAATGAGCTTATAGCTAAGACTTGGGAGGCGATCCCCTCAATGTCTCCTAATCCGAAGCCTAGGCCCTATTACAGGCCGTGCTATATCCTGCTTATAGAGGAAGATGTCACTAAGCTCCTCCCCTCTCATTAGGGCTGCCAAGTCAGCCCGGGGGGCGGGGGATCCCCCGCTAAAGAGGTTCCCGATCCGCCGGCCAGCATTTGGCCGGCAGGGGGAACCCAACCCCTGACGTCGTCCAGCGAGGACAATGTAATGACGTCACCGGAAGTGACGTCAGCACATTGGGGGCGTTGCCAGGGCGACGCTCTGGCAATCGCCCCAAAACTCTATGATACCATAGAGTTTTGGGGCGATTGCCAGAGCGTCGCCCTGGCAACGCCCCCAACGTGCTGACGTCACTTCTGGTGACGTCGCTGGGCGCGCGCACAAAGCATGCACGCCAGGAGAAACTCCCGGCCAGAGGAGGACTCCCCCCCGCCAGTGAGTTTTGAAGACTTGGCAACCCTACCTCTCATACTCCCTACCCGTTGGCCAAGCACCCCCACACACACCTAACAAAGGAGAAAAGCCCCACCAACCCACCAGGCAGGGATTTTGACAATCACAGCCCACGCTTGGTATACTTACTAACAGTCAGTTAGGGATGCAAAAAGGGATTTTGAGGAACATATTGCTAAGAGCATCAAGACCAACAATAAGTCATTCTTTAAATGCACCAGGAGCAAGAAACCGGCGCAATCCATCAGGAGTCTGGGAGTGACCTTGGATTTGTCCTTTAATGTCGGGCCCAGGTCAGGCACATTGCCAGATATGCGTTTTTTCATCTACACCAGGCTTGGCAATTGGCCTCCTTCCTGTCGGGCCCCAACCTAGCCATGGTAATCAATGTGACTGTCACCTCCAGGCTAGATTACTATAACTCACTTATGCTGGTCTGCCCTTGAAACTGACCCAGAAGCGTGAACTGATCCAGAATGTGATGGCACCAGTCCTTGACAGGAATGTCACGGACAGCACATCTCCATTCAGTGCTGCACCAGCTACCCTGGCTCCCAGTTGAATACTGAGTCAAGTTCAAGGGTTTGGTATTGACCTTCAAGGCCTTGAGCGGTCAGCGTCCTATGGGACCATCCTATGGGATTGTCTCCTCTGTTATGTCCCTGGGAGAGCATTACACTCTTCATAACAACTTGTTGGTGGTCGCTGGCCCTAAGGATATCCAGCTGTCCTCGACCAGGGTCACGGCCTTTTCGGTCCTGGCCCCAGCCCAGTGGAATTCGCTACCAAATACCATCAGGGCCCTGCGGGACCTTATGCAATTCCGCAGGACCTGTAAGGCCTTTGGTCCACCAGGCTTTTGTTCCTCCAGGCTTTTGGTCAAGGACAGCAATGGTTTCCTTTTGGCTTGGCACCCTTTCTCCTCCCCCCTGCTGTTTACTTTATTTGGATTAATTAATATTCACCATCTTTTTTCGAATATGTGTTCTTAATGTTTTAATAATTTTATCTGATTGTGTTTTATGGATCCTGTACATCGCCCAGAGCCCTGCAATAGCAGGGATTTGGTGATTAATAAATCCAATATATAAATAAATATAAATAAATAAACCAGCTAGGGAAGCAGGTGGACCATTGGATGGTGATCGAACTATCGGAATACTAAAGGAGGACAGGGAGATTGTGGAGAAGCGAAATGAATTCTTCTCATCTGACCTCACTGCTGAAGATATAAGGCAAACACCTATTCCTGAATGGATGTTTTCAGGATGGGCAGCTATGGGGCTTGCTAGGGCAAATAGTGGTGGCAAAGGAGGACTTTCTAGTACTTATAGAAAAACTGCAAATGAACACATCACCAAAACCAGATGATACCCATCCTGGATTTCTTAAAGAACTCAAATATGAAATTAGTGACCAGGACCTCAGAAATTATTTTTATTTGGTAAATTTGTATGCTGCATTTTGACGGAGAAACTCAGGGTGATGTATATGGTTCCATTCTCCCCCTCCCCATTTTGTCCTTGCGACAACCCTGTGATGCAGGTTAGGCTGAGAGAATAAATGGCCCAGGTCACACACACCGACCTTCCATGGCAGGAATGGAGATTTGAACTGGGATATCTTCAGTCATCGTCTGGCACTGTACCCAGTATGCCATGCTGGCTCCCTTCAATACACACAGTAGTGTAGCAGTGATGAAAGCTACAAGACAGTTCCTGGCTCTGTCTCACCTCTGCCTTCAACTCCAGGGGTGACCATAGGGAAGCCACTGCTTCTCTACGTCCACCCCCAATCCTCAGTAAGGAGGTAATGATGGACCTTACAAGGCTGTTGTAAGGACTACAGGAAGAAGAAAATGTAGGTCCAGTGCTTTATAAACACCTGTGGTGGTGGTGAATTCGGTTAAATATGGGAGTAGACCTTCTGTGCTGTGGCTATTGATTATCCATGGGTCTTGTCACAAATCATGCAGAGACAAAAATACTGTTGGTTTCCAGCTGTAACTTGTATGGCTACACTGGTTTCTCACCTAATGTGATCCTTGTGTTCTCTTGCCTTATGTCTCATGATACCCACAGATGGGCCATGGAATCTGGGGGATATGGAGGCAGTCACAGGGAAGGAAGGGGAAAGCAGCACACGGACATTTCATGGGAAGCTCAAGGCTGTAATTTTCAGAGCGCTGAGGACATGTGGAGAAAAGAAGTGACAGAGAGGCAGCTGAGAAAAATAACTCAGCAGAATTAGAGTAATACAGAATGACAGCAAGTGGATGCATTAGAGGAGCAAGCCGGGTATGGAGATGCAAGGAGGGAAGCCAGCTGGGCCAGGCAGAAATAAAATTAAAGAGGCAAAAGAAACAAGAGAATGAAATTCACATGGCATCCTTTGTTCCTCCGTTTCCGAGTCCTAAATTTATGGCCTCTCGTTCATTTTCAGTGCAGTCCTTTGTGGAGCTACTCCGGTCTAAGCCCACTGATTTCAATTGGCATAGATCAGAGTAACTCAGCACAGGACTGGACTGTTAGTGTTTTAGAATAAACTCATATTCAGAAGTGCGGAATGCCTTTAGACTGCATGGACTTCAGCAGCATTGTTTGTGCAGAACCCTTGGAGAGCGTCAGAGCTAGAGCAAAACGAGGGTTTTTTGGTGCCCGTGTCGGCATTCAGGCAGTGCCATCCTGTTTTAAAAAAATATTTTTATTGATTTTCTATACCTACATCCAACTAAAAACACTACAACGCCTAAAAATCTAAAAACCTATTCTACCCTAAGGTATACAGAAGTCAGAACTATATTCTGGTATGTTATTCTTGCTATAACTGTTCACGAAAATGTTAAAAAATACAGGCTTCACAATGTTAATAATTTTAAAAGCTTAAGAGATACATGGATGGCTAAAATTCAGAATGGGATACATAAACATATATGACTTTCAACAAAAACAGCTTATTTTTCTTTGTGCTTTCTCTTCTTCTTCTTTCCTCTCTGGAGTTTTGGGGCTGCCGCTCCCAAAGCTGAATCTGACCCTTCTTCTTCTGAGCTTTTACTTCGAGATGTGTCCGAGCTTTCCAGTCCATAAATGCTCTCTTGAAGATCTAAAGAGTCCTCTGTTGAAGCTTTATCTTTTCCTTCTTTGCAATAGTCTAAAAATTTCTTTACTTTTGCAGCTGAATCAATTCTTTGCTTCTTGTCTTTGTAGATGAATATACCACGCCTTCAGGAGTGAGCCACCGATACATAATGCCCTCTGTTTGGAGAAATGTAGTTAAAGTTTTGTAGGGTTTCCTCTTCTTCCTGATTTCAAATGGAATGTCCTTTAACACTTTAATATCTTCTTCTTGGATCTTCAGGACATTTCTGTTTGTGACCTTGAGCACCACGTCTCTAGTTGATTTTTTTGGAAAACCTCACCATAGCTTCTCCAGGCAGATTGTTCTTCTTTACAAATTCAGGATAGGTCCTATAGGCCATATCCAGATCACTTTGTAATTGATCCGCTTGAAAATCTGTCATTGGAGCCAAAGCATCACTCAGGATCTTTTTAAGGTTTTCCCCGTTTTGTTCAGGAATGCCTTGAAATCTCAAAAAGAAAGAAGATCTCTCCATCCGAAGTTTCAAAAGATTAATTTGGTCAGAAATCCTTTCTTTTCCCATCATGTTCAGTCTTAAATTATTCTTTTCTACTTTGGTTTTAACTTCTGCCATTGTTTTAGGTGTCTGGTCAGACTTCTTGCTTAAATCTGCAACTTGTTGCTGCAAAGAATCCAGCTTAGAATTCACATCATTCAGTTGATCCATCAGAGGGCGCAAAGCTATTGCCAAAGCTACAGTTAAGTCTGTACTGGTCTCAGACTTTGTAGCCTGAAGCATAGATGGAGCTTTAGGAGAAGGTCTAGGTTTCCCTGCCATCTTTTCTTCCTGTCCAGTCATTGCTTTTTGTTTACATTAACGGAAAGTTCCCAAAAGTTAGTCAAAAGTTTGTTCTTCAGCCACTCCACAAGAATGCAGATTCTCTATGGCGCTGTTTCTTTAAGAGGAGGTGGGGATTTAAACTTTAAACCCCCCTTCGCTTGGAGCTCACATCAGAGAATCTTCGCATGGATCATTCACTTACAGTTTCGCTGTGCGTTCCAGGTAAGCGAATCTTTTCTTGCTGCCTGCTGACTCCTGCAGCCGTCCGGTGTGTGCTCATTTGTGTCCGGAGGCTCTGCGACGCCCGAACCTACAGAGGTGAAGGGGAGCCTTGATCCCTAGATCGCCATCTTCGGGAGAAGCTGCCCCTCACACCTCAGGCAGGGTTCCCCTACAAGGGTCCCTGGGGGTCAGAAAGCAGTTCGGCACCCCTTCAAACCGCCGAGTCCGGGTCATGTCTCCCAGAGCTGTGGGAGATCGCACCTGTTATTGAGCTGGCCAAAACCGGAAATCGGGCAGTGCCATCCTAAGAATATCTCCCTGGTAGTCAGCCTCACTGGAGGCTTCAGTAGGATCCTGAGTAGATGTGCTTAGGATTACTCCCAGGGACGGTTGTAACTTTGAATGCCACCAGATGGGGAAAGTGCCTACATTTTCTCCTGTTGTGAGAGTGGGGGAGGGACAGCAGGGCAGGGAAGTTGCCTGCTTAGAACAGTGAAAAACCCAACCCCATAATGGTCCCCAATGGACTTTCTTGGGTCTCTGGCCTTGGGGACCTTTCCCTGCAGTTCCTGCAGTCCTCTTTGGCTGAAACCATTCTTCCCATGCCCACAACAGCCATGTTGTGTTGGCATCCTCTGCCCATTCTCAAAATTCCAGAAGTACCATGTTGAGGGACTCTTGGTTTCAAATGTAGCGTGTAATATGTTGGTGTAGATAGGGTTGCCAACCTCCAGGTGGTGGCTGGAGACCTTCTGGGATTACAGCTGATCTGCAGGCAATAGAGATCAATTCATCTGGAGACAATGGGCACTTTGGGAAGTGGGCTGTATGGCGTAATGTCCCATTGAAGTCCCTCCCCTCCCCAAACCCTGCCTTCCTCAGGCTCCACCCCCAAAATCTCTAGCTTTTTACCAACCTTGAGCTGGCAACCCCTGGTTTAGATCAGGTGAGCCCTGGGTTCAAACCCTGCTCTCCCATGAAGGTCACTCACTGTCTCTTGATCTAATCTACAAAACCAGGATTCTTGCGAAGATAAAAGTGTTCAGAGGGCACCCTATATGCAGGTCTAAAGTCCTTATAGGAAGAGACAGGATTTTTGGGCAGCCTGGTTCACACTGTTCCCTCCATGTGATACAGGACTAGCCACATCAGGAAAGCATGCACGCAGTTCTTTTGTGAACCAGCCCACAGCTTTCAGACAATGCAGGAATCAATTGGGTTAGACTTTGGTAAATGCTTCGTGCATTGTCCATTTAGAGTGGCAATTGGTGTGCTGTGTGGCTCAGTGGTAAAGCATCTGCTCTGTATGCAGAAGGTCCCAGGTTCAGTCCCTACCAGCTCCCATTAAAAGAACCAGGTAGTAGGTCCCACCTATATTTGGGGCCCTGGAGACCCACTAAGCCAGTGATCTGGCTCGGTAGAAGACTGCTTCATGGGTTTACGTGCACGTCTGATAAACATTGATAGGCCGGTGATCTGAGTCAGCAGAAGGAGAGCAGAGTTACCAGTGATGCTTGAACTGGAAGACTGTGTGAAGCATCAAGAGCATCAGTTCAAGAAAGCCCTGGCAAAGGGGGCAATCCGGATTTGCGTTTCAGCCATGGTTATTTGATGTGGCTTCCTTAAAGCAGCTGTTACAATCTGGAAACCTGGTGTAAGAGCACTTCAACAAAATTAATAATAGACTACTTACGCAAATAAAACATTTATTTATGCAAATAAACGATTATTACAACAATTGAACCCTTAGGCAAATAAAGTGTGCCTCCAATCCATATAATCGGTATGAATGATTTAGAGCAGAGCATGATGAATGGTTGGGTTTTTGTTTTTTGCTTGGCTTCCCCCCAGTTTTCCCTGTGTGTTTTATAGTACCTGTGATCACTAAAACTGGACTGGCAGCATTCCCATACCGTGGTAAAAAGCAGCTGGCAGCCCTTGGCCAAATGTGATTCTCCCCTACAGAGTACCATCTGGCCTCGGTGTTACCAACCAGTGGCAGATGTAGGATTTGTGGAAAGATGTGGCCTCTCTTTTCTGAGGCAGGAGGATCCGCAGTCCAGGTTGAGGTGGGGAGGGCTTCAGAAGGGCCCTGCAGTTAAATTACTTACTAGTCAAAGCTGCATGTGGAGCCTGAAATGCCACTTTCCACAAAGTACCAACACTGACAAACACATTCATACAAAGATGTCTGGTTTAATAATACAAAAAAAAGCATTCCATCTGATACTTACAATCGGGGGTCATTCCGTAAAAAAAAGAGGCACAGGAGCTCATTAGCATAACTCATTAGCATAACTTATTTGCATATGCCACACACCCTGATATCACTGGAAGTGTGTCAGAAGGCAACACCCCAGAAATCTCCAGGTATTTCCCAACTCAGAGCTGGCGGGCCAGCTCTACACTTTGACTAAAGCTGGCCCGCCAGCTCTACACTTTGACTAAAGACACTTTAGGTTTCCTTTGCTCTTGCAGGGAAGCTACCCTACAACAAGCATGAAAATACAGATCAAGTTAATATGCTTTTGCTTTTTTCCACAGCACATCACCATATGTGCCCACTCCTGGGCTTGTTACTCCCGGAACAACGTTCCTGCTCGAAATGACCCCTGCTTACAATATAGTAGTACTTCAACATAACTCATGCAGCTTTGTCGATTGGCGAAATCAGGAGTTTAATTAGTAGAACCCCATGGAGTTAAATAGTTTGCCTACAAATCCATGGATAGTTTGTTTAAATTACTCACCAAATGCCCTAAAGTGTAGTGAAAATAATGTCTCTAACCTAATATGGTTTGAGGTGTAACGATTTCTGGGTATTTTATATCATTATTAGGAAATGGTAGTTCAGAAAGCGAAATATTTATTGCTTGCAACTTGACTATCTGTAGACAATAAAAACACTGTAAGCTATAGGAAGGCCCACTCTGCATAGTTAGCCTGTGGTTCTCTC
Source organism: Lepidodactylus listeri (assembly GCA_029233225.1). Taxonomy (NCBI): domain Eukaryota; kingdom Metazoa; phylum Chordata; class Lepidosauria; order Squamata; family Gekkonidae; genus Lepidodactylus; species Lepidodactylus listeri. Next base: position 103,709,889 of record JARCFY010000009.1, on the reverse strand, counting down.
TGTCCTGTTTGGTTGCATTTCTTTGGTTTAGAATATCAAACAGTTTAGCATACCATCGGTAATCTTTTGTTGGCTTCATAGGCATCAACTATGGGGGGACTCAAGGGCTTGAGCACCCCCGAAATTTCCCAGGGGGGGACTGAGCCCCCCCTGGCAAAACAGAGCGCCCGCCACCGTGCCTCCCCACCACGCCTCCCCGGGCCCTTCCTAGGCCCGGCCGGCCAGCCAGCCGGCACCTCTCTCCCTCCGGCCTGGCCACTCCTGCCTCCATCCGTCCCTCCGTTCGTAGGCAGGAGTGGCCAGGCCGGGGGGGGGGGGGGAGAAGCAACGGGGACATGCAAGATCCCCCCCCCCCCGGGGATTTTAAAACTCTACGCCCCTGGTTGGCTTGCCTATTCTATTGTGGTTTGTTTGTGAGAAAATCTTGTCTGCTTCCATCTTGATTCACACCATCAAGCTCCCACTCGGTTTTCCTAGCACGAAATTATATTTAGAAGGGGAAAAAACACTCCCTCCAGTATTTTTCATAATGCCAAGAGGAACCAATGCCAGGTTCCAATTGAATCCTCTCAGGAAAAGAAGGGAAAGAAAAAATGGCAGTCAGCCACCAGGGAAATTAGATTTGACGCTGGCAAGATACGTCATGGTATCCCACCAGTGAGTTGTTTCATAAACCCCACTCCAGGATTTGTCACTTTCCTTCCTTCCCTGCAGCACCAGGGATATTCTGGCTTGGATATAAAACACATCCAAGTCTGTGGTTGATCACTGAGGGGTGAGGTGAACTGAGAGACAAGGTGGCTTTCCTTTTTTTAAAAAGGTGAGTGAGAACAGTGTGTATTCTATTCTGGTAAATATATACAGCGAATTATTGCTTGAAAACTGTTCTCTGGAATTACAATTTTGGGAAATATTTACATTGTCTAACTTCAGGCTGGTAAGTCCTGAGAAGAACATGCTGGCCCACTGAGCTCTCACAAAAGGGGAGGGCTGTTGGATGTTTCATGGGACTCAGTGCAATTTGCCCTCTGGCCAGGAAGGTAAAACCATTGTCTTTGATGAGCAGAGAAGCCTTTCTATGTGTGGTAATTTCTAACTTCAGTTTTTATTTCTCAGCAAGGGAAATTGAAATGCCTAAAGTAAATGCACTGGTAAAGTGGTAAAAATAAATAAATAAGAAGAATAAATCAGTGAGCCATGAAAGATTTCTGCACAAATAATGCTATGTTTTAAGGAACATGAAAAATCAGCCTGTTATATCTCCCATGCAAGACTGCCTAATGAAGCATCATCAGTCTTATGCATCGTAATCAAATTCCCTAAAAACAAATATACTCATCTGACTATTTAAATGGTAAACAATATGTAGCCTGAAGGATAGCTTTCGTGGAGCTCAAAATGATTGTTTTGTGCAATACCATCTATCTATGTCTTGCTTACACAGACAAAAAACATCTTCTCATGCACTTAGAATCAGAAACCTGCTTTCAGATAAGCTTCCCAAGTAAGAACAGAGGCAAAACCCTTCTCACACGGCATTGTACATCTCACAGTAGCCTCCAAGGGATGACAGGTGACATGCAATTCAGGCAGCAGCCTTCCCCTATGATGTGTCTCCCACATCTGGAACTCCAAAGCAGAGAGTTACATATTCACGACTGAGGGATATTGATAGACCTGTCTTCCATGATTTTGTATAGTTCTTTTAATTTTTAAGGAAAAGAGGTTGACTTGAAGATACACATTGGAGGTGAAAGGTACAATGCCTTCAATAATGTTGGATTGTGCCCTAGTTCACACTCCTTTTCTGCCCTGTACTATAAGACCATGGTTCTCAAACAGTGGGTCATGACTCTCTCGCAGGCAGGTCACAAGCAATGCTCCCTCTAAGATGTGGACTCTTGTGAGCAAAAATTCTACTTTGTGAGCTACTGGCATTAAATTTGTGAGTGAGCGATTTGGTTACTGCATAAAGTAGTTTGCTCTAGAGCCAATCCTTCCTGAGCTAAGACAAAAATGTGTGAGCTGGAGGCTAAAAAAACTGTGAGTTAGCTCACACTAACTCAGCTTAGAGGGAACACTGGTCACAAGACTCAAATTCCTGAACTGTGATAGGAGCCTCTGGTGGAAAGGAGAAGAGAGGGCAGAGCTGCTGCAGTCTCACCTTGCAGTTTCCTCCATTAACAGTGGCTTGACTCACTCCCAGCTACTGGTGATGCGTCCCGTGCCCCTTACCTGCACCAGCAGTGGCCAGTTCCAGACTGAGCCAGGTCAGAAGACACCACAAGCACTGCAGGGATTCAGCTTATTCCTGGCCAGCGGCAGGACAGGAGGCAAGGGCACTGTCTGAACGCTTCTCCTCCTGGGCCCATATCACTTCTGGCTGGGCTAGAGCTGAAACCTGGCTGGTGCGGCTGTCTGAATTGGTCCATCATGGGTAAGGGCCAACTGACCACATGTGATAGAAAAGAGCAAGAGTCCAGCAGCACCTTAAAGGCTATCAAAATATTGGGCAGGGTAGGAGCTTCTGCGAGTCCCTGAATATCTGAAGAAGTGAGCGGTGACTCACGGAAGCTCCTCCCCTGCCCCACATTTTGTTAATCTTTAAGGTGCTGCCGGACTCTTGCTCTTTCCTACTGCTACAGACAGACTAACACAGCTACCCATCTTGATCTATGACCATATGTGAGTGAGTCTATCCAGCCTAATTCCCTTTAGAAGCAAACGGGATGACTCTCGAGTAGGGGGTTGTATTTTGCAACTAGTGTAAGAATTAAAATTAGTATGTTAAGCACATGTCACCATTGCTTACTGGCTTAAGGGGAGAAGCACAGGTGGAATATTAACTAGCTTGCTTAAAAGCCGGAGAGACGCTGGAGGAGATTCAAGAGTTGTGGAAGTCTTAGGAGCATCTCTGAAGCCAGTTTTAGAAAAGATTGTGCCATGTGTTGTTTAACGTGCGTGAAGGTTTATCTTGAAAACAAAACAAGCCCTGTTTAGCATGAGACGTGTATAGGCAGTTCTTATTGTGGGTAGCCCCTCTTGGCAACAAAGGTCTGATAATGGCAGGCATTCTTGCCGTGGGGCTGTTTTGGTGGTTGTCCCGCTGGCAATGTCTGGGGTTGCAAATCATGTTTATTTATATGGTATTCAGATTAGAAATGAGGTTCTGGTGTAGTTGTGCAGTATTGAAAGGTTTTCTCTGTCACTGTGCCTACTTTCATTTGTTAAACAGTAAGTCTTGTGTTAGCAGGACTGAAACAGAAGAAAAACGCTGCTGATGGGTTCTTCCCCTGCAGAAAGGGAAGGTTTATAGTCGTGTCCTTAGAGTAGCCAGTTGCTTCGTCCTGTGGAAGCGTTCAGGGTTTGGTCTCAAGCAATGGTGAGCCATGCACGCGTTTCAAATTGTGTTGTAGTATTCGATGCAAAGGAAGAAGATTAGATCTGAGATTTTAAAAATCTGACAAAATTATAGAAATTAGCATGTATCATTTTTAATAGATTTGCAAGGAAGAAAAAACTGGTTCCTACACTCAGAGACCCCAGCATGATTATCTTCCAGAGTGATTGGAGCTACTGGCAGGAGAAGGTAGATGTGGCTCAGTGATAGACTCGCCTGCTTTCCATGACCGTAACATCAGACCCTGGCACATCCCATTAAAGGATCTCGTGCGGCTAATCGGAATAGACAATACTGAGGCAGGCGTAAAAATGATAGCACAAGGCACCTTCACATGTCCTTACGAAGGTTTGCATCACAATCAGGAGGGCATGGAGGTAACAAACCTATGAACCAGTAGATTCCTCCCGAAGGTTGTACTGCTATTAGCTTGTATTGTACGAGTCGATTCCAAAGTCTTCCTCTGATGGAAGTCATGAGAGCCAGTTTGGTGTAGTGGTTAAGAGCAGCGGACTCTAATCTGGAGAACTGGGGTTGATTCCCCACTCTCCATATGCAGCTGTTGGGTGACCTTGGGTCAGTCACAGTTCTCTCAGAGCTGTTCTCTCAAGAGCAGTTCTCTCAGTGTTCTCTCTGCCCCACCTAACTCACAAGGTGTCTGTTGTGAAGAGAGGAAGGGAAGGCAACTGTAAGCTGCTCTGAGTAAAGGGTGGGGTATAAATCCAGTTTACATTCCAGTCCCAAAGAAGGGCAATGCCAAGGAATGTTCAAACTATCGCACAATTGCACTCATTTCACATGCTAGCAAGGTCATGCTCAAGATCCTACAAGCTAGGCTTCAGCAGGACGTGGATAGAGAACTGCCAGAAGTACAAGCTGGGTTTCGAAGAGGTAGAGGAACTAAGGATCAAATTGCCAACATTTGCTGGATTATGGAGAAAGCAAGAGAGTATCAGAAAGACATCTACTTCTGCTTCATTGACTGTGCTAAAGCCTTTGATTGTGTGGATCACAACAAACTATGGCAAGTCCTTAAAGAGATGGGAGTACCAGACCACCTCACATGTCTCCTGAGAAACCTGTATAAGGGTCAAGAAACGACAGTTAGAACCAGATATGGAACAACTGATTGATTTAGCATAGGAAAAGGAGTACGACAAGGATGTATATTGTCACCTTGCTTATTTAATTTATATGCAGAGTACATCATGCGAAAGGCCGGCCTGGATGAATCACAAGCCGGAATTAAGATTGCTGGGGAAAAACATCAACAGATATACGGAGGATACCACTCTAATGGCAGAAAGTGAAGAGGACCTCAAGAGCCTCTTGCCAAGGGTAAAAGAGGAGAGTGCAAAAGTTGGCTTGAAACTCAACATCAAAAAAACTAAGATCATGGCATCCAGCCCCATCACTCCTTGGCAAATGGAAGGGGAAGTCGTGGAAGCAGTGACAGACTTCACATTCCTAGGAACAGGGGTCCTTTAGGGCCAGCTCAGGAGGGGCAGTAGTGCAGCCACGGGCCGAATCAGATTCTCTGATCTGATTCGGCCCACCACCGAATTGCCACTGAAATTCGGCGGCAACTTTAAAAGTGGCTGTAGGGGAGGGGGTTTGAGGCAGAGGCTCCAAACTTGCAGGGTAGCTTCTGGAACCTCTCCCTCAAATGCCCACCAAGTTTCAAGAAGATTGGACCAGGGGGTCCAATTCTACGGGCCTCCAAACAGGTTGCCCCCATTCCCTCCATTGTTCTCTATGGTGGGAAAAAAGTAACATTTTTTCCCACTATAGAGAACAATGGAGGGGATGGGGGCAACCTGTTTGGCAGCCCATAGAATTGGACCCTCTGGTCCAATCTTCTTGAAACTTGGTGGGTATTTTGAGGAGAGGCCCAGCAGCTATCCTGCAAATATGGAGCCTCTCCCTCAAACCCCCTTTCCTCCAGCCCCTCATATACCCTATGAGTTTTTGCCATTGATTTCAATGGCCCATAGGGTATAATGGGGCTGAAACTGACATTCCCTTTCTGACACACTTCCAGTGATGTCAGGGGACGTGGCATATGCTAATGAGTTATGCTAATGAGTTATGCTAATGAGCTCCTGCAGCTCTTTTTCTACGAAAGGACCCCTGCCTAGGATCCAAGATCACTGCAGATGGTGACTGCAGCCATGAAATTAAAAGACGCCTGCTCCTTGGAAGAAAAGCGATGGCAAACCTAAACAGTATAACAAAAAGTAGAGACATCACCCTGTCAACAGAAGTCGGTATGGTCAAAGCCATGGTATTCCCAGTAGTGATGTATGGCTGCGAGAGCTGGACTATAAGGAAGGCCGAGCACCAAAGAATAGATGCTTTTGAATTATGGTGCCGGAGAAGACTCTTGAGAGTCCCTTGGACTGCAAGGAGATCAAATCACTCAATCCTAAAAGAAATCAACCCTGACTGTTCCCTGGAAGGCCAGATACTGAAGCTGAAGCTCCAGTACTTTGGCCACCAATTGAGAAGGGAGCACTCACTGGAGAAGACCCTGATGCTGGGAAGCATTGAAGGACAAAGAAGAAGGGGACGGCAAAGGATGAGATGGTTGGACAGTGTCATCGATGCAACAAACATGAAATTAAGTAAACTCCAGAACACAACAGAAGACAGGAGGGCCTGGCGTAATGTGGTCCATGGGGTGAGTCGCGAAGTGTCGGACTCGAGTGCAACTGAACAACAACAAAATGAAACCAACCTTCCTTCCTTCCTTCCCCTGAAAAAGGGTTCCTTGGAGCAGAGAAGGGCTTCAGACTTGGCTGAGAAGAGCGATAGTATACACGCCAGAATTTGCCAAATTGTAGAGCCTTATAAATTAGTACAGTGGTAGTAATGGGTCCTTGATAGTTTGAATGTCTGTATACCCCCCCACCAGGAGAGAAGGCAGCATGGTATAGCCAGATTTCATCAGATCTCGGAAACTAAACAGGGTCGGTACTTGGAAGGGAGAAAACCAAGGAAGACTGTGGAGTAAGGCAATGGTATACCACCTCTGCTTATCACTTGCCTTGCTGGGGTTGATATAAGTCGACTGAAACATAACAGCAGTTTATACTAGGGTTGCCAACCTCCAGGTGGTGGCTGGCACTCTCCTGGAATTACAATTGGTCTCCAGGCAAGAGAGATCATGTGGAGAAAATGGCCGCTTTGGAAGGTGGGCTGTGGCATTATACCTCATTGAAGTCCCTATGCTTTCCAAACCCCACCCGCCTCAGGCTCCATCCCAAAAATCTCCAGGTATTTCCCAACCCAGAGCTGACAACCCACTTTACACACACACACAAACACACCCCAACCCTGATCCTCCTTGTGAGCACTTCTTTGTTATAGAATACTATAACATCTTTAGCATTCCAAAATGGATGGAAGAGAACAAGATGGTGGATGGTGTCAAACAGACACCCTGAAGAAATATTGACTGCTGTGGAACTTAGGCTGTGGTCACACGGCCCTTTAAATCCAGGAGCCCTCCTGGATTTAAAGGGGTCACGTTTTTTTACTTCAGGTTAGGATGTACACACATCCCAACCCCGCCGCCGGTAGGCGGTGGCTGACAGAGGAGGAGGCGGTGGCAGGTGGCGGGCAGCAGAGGCGGTGAAGGCGGTTGCAGTGGAAGAAGCGGGCATGAGGCGGCAGAGGAGGAGGAGGCTTGCTGCGGCTTTTGCAGCGGCTGGTAGCGGCAGCTGGCGGCGGCCGGGGGAGGCACCCTTCCCTGAGCCCCGCCAGCCACCTGGTAAGTTGGGGGGGGGGGGATTTCCCCCTTTTACACTTGGGCGCTTGAGTGCCCAAGTGTAAAAGAGGGGAAAAAATGGAGGAGGGACAATCTGGACAGCCCTCTCTCACAATGATTGCGAGAGAGGGCTGTCCAGATAGGCACAATTGCGGGTTTCTCGCGCGACCACCAGGAAAATACTCGATTTTCCTGGGGTCGGAAAATGCAGGAGGATCCCGCAATTGAGCCCGCTTCGGTGCAGGTCTAGCTGTGGCCATTGTGGACGGTCCCTTTAAATGCGGGAGGAAACAATACTTCCTCCCGCATTAAAGGGCCGTGTGGCCCTTTAATGCCCAAACTCTGGTCTGCTTGCAGCATTTCCTCGAACAACCAAGCATAGCCCTTGCCGGAGGGGTCATGAACTGCCAAATTTACAACCAGAGCTACATGCCTCTTTCCCACTGAATGTAGTTTAAGGTTGCTTGTCATTCAACCTAAGCATTCCTCGGACCAAACATTAGAGTCCTTAAAAGCACATGTATGTGCTACTGGCCATTTCACTCATTCCACTGCCCGGTTGTGGGTCTCTGAGGAGTGTTCTTATACAGTGTTTGCATGTTTAAACACCCGTTTCTGACATTCTGCACTTTAGGTGTATACTTAAACCATCTTAGACCTAACATCTTCAAAATGTGTCAAGAGCGCCTAGGAATACCAGCATTATTTGGGGCAGCAGGTAGCGAGGGGACATGCAGCTGTGAAATGATGAGTTTTCATTTCATAGTCCTTACATCTGTGCTAGACGCTCAACAGTTAATTTTGGCAGCCAATAGGCAGGAGGGTAGATGGTAGTACTATAGATCTGTTCGGAGAGCGGGGAGGAGCTGAGTTTTCCGGAGCCAGAAGAGCACTGAGCACAAAAAGTGCCTTAAAGCAGTGGAAAGCAAGGACGTTCCTCTGTCGGAGCCGCTGCGAGGTTCAGGCGAGAGCAGCGCCCGCTTCCCTCACAGCTGTATCCCAGCCAGCGAGGAAAGGAGAGTTGCTGCTGGCAGGTTTTTGTCCAGCTTGATGCAAAATGAATGAACTGCCATGCCCCCGAGGGTACCCGAGGCAGGTCGCTGAAGGGGGTGTGTATGGCTGAATGGCGAGAGTGCTTCAGGCACACAGACAACAGTGCAAATGTTAAATGGAGAAAAGCAGCCAGGGCACTGGAAATTGGGGTCGGCTGTTCCTGGCGTGCCTGGCTCTAGGAATTCTCACTTGCTGCAATAAGGAATAAGGTAAGAAACTCCAAAAAGAAAGGCCTTGTCTGCGTTATGCAGGGCAATGCCAAGCAACTGGCCTTTTCTCTTCTCTAACTGCGTATCTGTAGAGCAAAAGTCTGTTCGTTTAAAGGGCTTGTAGTGGGTGCCTTGCAAGACAGGTGGGCTGCTTCTCGTTGGCGTACCAAAAGGCAGCTCTTGTCTCCTTGTTTCCAGAAGATGACACTTGGCAGTCTTTGGGAAGGAGCTACAGCTGTAATGGTGTGTGAAACCACAAGTACAATGCCTGCCTCTTTCAGACTGTACACTGATGACCATTCAGCAGCACTTATTGTCTGATGTTTCGCTGACCAAAAATGTTCATCAGCTGCAGTCACCAGCTTCCTATGTCGACTTGCTTTAAATTGGCACTTTTTGTAAAAGCCGGGAAGTAATTTGTTCTTAGTCACAGTATCAGGAGTAATAGGTATAATTGCCCAAATTGGCAATGACTTTCCTAAGATGGCATAAACAGATACCAGTGCTTGTGCCTATTTGTGGTGCATCTGTAATAAGTAGGATTACATTTACTTAATTCATGTTTATTTAATTTGTAAGTATTTCTTTTGAAAATGAGAAATAAATCTTTTCATAAAGATGGAATATCCAAAACATACATACATACACACACACACACATTGCTAACAAACTCCTAATAACAAAAATTGTGTATGTGCGATTTTGGGTAAAGAGATGTGCATCCACAAACAGTCAAGCAGAGCATCTCTCATTTTCTGATTTGATAGGAGAAACTTCATGAGTTAAATGTGGCGGATTAGTCTGGAACAGTGAGAAATCTTTGCTGACTTAGTCCTTTCTGAATCTGTTGAAGAATGTGTTAACGAGGCACAGTTTATTGACTTGTTAATTGATGTACAGCTGGGAATCCTCATTAAGATGTTGGAGACTGAAAGGCAAAGTGGGGGAGAACACATCCATCTTGTCCTCCCCTCCCCAATCACTCTGCACTTCCATTCTTCAACTAAGTCCATGACATGTGTTGTAGAACCTCTTGGCTTTGCCTGTTTTCTCTGTGTTTGGTTTCTGGGCACAAAAGAATATTAAGGATTGCTGCGCTCTTGCCGTAGTGCAATAAAATCCACAGCAAATTGGATATCTTAGAGCAATGACTTTAATTACGTATTTGTACTGGTTACTTCTCTATTAGCATAATTTTAGCAGCTGGGAAATACAGTCTTTTTATTATTCATCCCTGAAGCATTTCTTAGGCGGTGAAAGAACAGTAAATTATTTACTCTGGAAATTGAGTGCACTTTCTTTTTCCCCCCGGATCCCTGTCCTCTGTACATGGAACAATTAGTCTGAAAACCTGTAGATACAATTTATGTTTAACAACCAGCCAAAAGAGATGCAAGGGTGGAGCCATTTTAAATCTTGCTTGGTTGTAATATTAAGGAGAGAGGCCACAGTGATATTTAAAGTTTGGGGCATTAATCAGTGTTCAGGCCATGTAGATGTTCGGCTACGCTAGAAACAACACTTTGGAAGAAGTACTAAGGGGCGGGGGGGGGGGGGGGTTGTAATCTCATTCAGTTATTTTATTCCAAACCTGGTATGATAATGAGATAAAAGCTGCCATTCACATTTTTGTGTTCAGCAAAGTGCTGAATTTATTGGGTCATGGTGCTGATTCAAATAATGGAAATGTTCAGTGATCCAGATTTACTGTATCAATGTAACAGGCTAATTCAAATGTTCCATTTTAGTTTTAAAGGGTTGTTCTTCATATTCCGTGTGGCTTGTTTTATCCACTTAGTTCATTTCATATGTAAATGACCTAAATTCTGTCATTTTGTCATCCGCCTCCTCCCTGGGATGAAGAAGGGAATAATCCCTCAGTACACTGCCTTGAGGTCCTTAAATGTAAATGAACTAGGAAATGCTACCAATTGAAAGGTCTATGTCTGTCTTGAACCCCTGGACTGTGGCCAAAGTATAAACTTCTTTGTACAAACCTAAGCTGACCCATGTTCCAGTATACTTGGCCATATACCACTTATTTTTAAGGGAAGGCCCTTGTTTTAAAGGAGTTCTTTGTATTCTACGCTGCAGAACATAATTGATTTCCTTTATGTCAGACACTTTTAGCACTCAAATGTCCCTCATTAGTGAAATATTGATTAAGGGACCCTGGTATGAACCACATTAGATCGTGCCAGAAGCTTTAATGCTTTTGAAAACCATCTAGGCCGCTTCTCATGTTTATAAATTCAGCAGATACAAATTACAGATTTAGCAAGTACCTTTGTATGGCCTCCGTGTGTCAGGCAAATGTGTGAACTTAATTTCACTTCGTGTACGCGATCAGACCACAGACAGCCGTGATTGGTGCCACATCCCTGCAGCATATTTGTTTTTTTGTATTGGATCGCCATTGTGGCGAACATTGGAAGATGTATGTTGAAGAAGAAGAAGAAGAGATTGGATTTATACCCCGCCCTCCACTCCCCAAGGGAGTCTCAGAGCGGCTTACAAACTCCTTTCCCTTCCCCTCCCCACAACAGACACCCTGTGAGGTAGGTGGGGCTGAGAGAACTCTTTCCCAAACTGTCCTTGAGGGAACAGCTGGTACAGAGCTATGGCTTGCCCAAGGTCATCCAGCCAGGTACAAGTGGAGGAGAGGGGACTCAAACCCAGCTCTCCCAGATTAGAGTCCGCGCACTTAACCACTACACCAAACTGGCTCCTTTGTTGAATTTGTGCTGTGTGTCAGTTGCGACTCTAATAGGGTTGCCGGATCCAGGTTGGGAAACTCCTGGAGATTTGTGGACAGAGGCTAGGGAGGACAAGGACCTCAGTGGGGTATAATGCCATACAGTCCACCTTCCGAAGTATCCATTTTCTCCAGGGGAGCTGATCTCTGTAGTCTGGAGATGAGCTGGAATTCCGGGGGATCCCCAGGTCCCACCTGGAGGCTGGCATCCCTAGACTCTAAGATGAAAAGGGCCTATAGTTTCTTTACTAGTAAGACCTGTAACGTACTGAGGGACCAATATATCTGAGGGACTGCCTCTTCCTGTATATGCCCCAAAGAGCACTACGCTCAATGGATCATCACCTCCTGGTAGTCCCTGGCCCGAAAGATGTCCGTCTTGCCTCGACCAGGGCCAAGGCCTTTTCCGCCCTGCCCCCTGCCTGGTGGAACATGCTCCCCACTGAGATCAAGGTCCTGTGGGATCTACTTCAATTCCACAGGGCCTGCAGGATGGAGCTGTTCCGCCGGGCCTTGGGCTGAGGCAGCGGGCATCCATACATGGCTTCCTTGCGATGTCTGTCACCCTGAGGTGTCTGTCACCCTGTTATTCTTTTAGCTGAGTAACAACCACTGGCTATGGCCCGGAACCTCCCACCACCAAAAATTTCTATGCTATCAGCTGTGACCACCATTTCAACATTTTAATATTTTGGTATTTGTGATGATGTTTTTAAATTTCATGTTTTATTGTACTAACTAGTATATTTGTATAAATGAAATGTTACCCACCCTGAGCCCGCTTGTGCATAGGGCGGGCTATAAATGTGAAGAAAGAAAGAAATAGACAGAAGGGATAGTATTATCCTGTACTAGGCAACCTTTTTTTTAGCCCTTACAGATAAAGTAATTGTGGGTGTGTCGGGCTGTGTCGTTCTCTGTGGTGCACAAAGTGAGATATGGGAGGCCACCATTTTGGATCTTGTGGGGTTTTTTTGGGGGGGGGGGGTAGGCAAGGATCAGTAGCTGTTTCCTGAAAGGGTGCTGATGCTACAATTTATTAATTTGTCAGGAAAAAAAGCAGCTTCTTTAGAGTCAGCCTTTCCTATATTGCGCTCCATATTTTCTCCCAGTTGGTCTTGAACAAAAGTCATGGTTCATTTATAACTAAGGCCGACTTGAAAGCTGGCTCCTATCAAATTTGACTAGACTTGAGGAGCATTTCTTGTAAAACAGAAGAGACATCCCCACCGTATCTGGATCATCTAGGTGTGAAAGAAACTCATTCAGTGGGCACTCTTATCTTACGTGGAATTAATTCTCACATTGCAAGGCAGGGAGGCAGTCTAAGAGAAATATGGTTAATTTCCAGACCAGAATATTTCCTCTGAATATAAAATTAACGTTTAGCCTTTAGGCTTTCTAAGCATGTACATTTCTGAGTGCATCTCACTGTGTTCAGTGACACTCCTGGTTAAGTAGAGAATTACAGAATAGGAGTTAGACTGGGACACAGGAGCCCTGGGTTGAAATGACCCCTCTGCCTTGGGGCTCAGCTGGGTGACCTTTGGTCAGTCATTCTCTCTCTCAGACTGAAATACCTCACAGGATAGCTGTGAAGATAGAATGAAGGAAGAGAGAAATATACTTTGAGCTCTTTGGAGGAAGGCCAGGATAAAACTGTAACAGGATTTAGAGAGAGAAAACCAGAAGAGGGAAACACCAGCTCTTCTATTTGTCCTACTTTCTCAGGGGGTTTTGTTTGTTCACTTTGTTTTTATGCTTTCTGCTTATGTCATGTATACTCTGCATTTAACAAAAATGTCAGTTATGGACCAATAGAATATGAATGCTGCAATATGTATTAATTAGGCAAATCAAATGAATTCAGTCATTTTGATTACTACTGCCAGTTATTCTGCTTGGAAGGGTCAATACAGAGTAATGAAGTCCCTCCTTTTGACTACGACATCTTATTTAGCCACTTCTGATTTCTCAGATTTTGCCAAACATTGCCCACATAGATTAAAGTATACCATAAGGACTAGGAACTTGCATTCTTTTGGGTTTGGGGTCTTTTTAAAGTAAGTCTCCCAGGCAACTTGAGTCTCTACTGAATCCCATATTTTGCACTTGTTCACGCAGGCCAGCCGGTATTGTTGTTATGAGAATATGCATACCGGGGGGGGGGGGGGGGATGGCGACCAGCAAAGCGTTCAGTCGCTCCTGGAGCAGTCTCCACACCACTATCTTGGGAAACTAATTAAAAATAAACTCTTCGCTGCTGAAAAAAACATCCAAACTGAGCCCAAGATATGGGGAAACCAAAAGGAGCACGGGCGAACAAAAAAGCACAACAAAAAACAGCTTCTAAAGACATAAGAGTGGAATCGGAATCTTCTGAGTGAGACTCCTCACCTCCTCCCCCACTAGAAATGGAGCTGGAAGACGCTGAAGAGGGATGTGTGGGGAAAAGGAAAAGAGAGGACTGTATTACAACAAAACAAATACAAGAAATGCTAACTGATTTAAAAACAGAAATCAAAGAAATAATAACACCTGTGTTTAACAAAATAGATGGTTTAACAAACAAAGTTAAAGAAGTTGAAGGTACAGCAAATAAGGCTCTTGATGGAACAAAAAAAATGCCTCAAAACTAAATGAACTAAAAACATTTGAAACATGGGCAAAATCAAAGATAATGATATTAGAAAACAAAGTAAGACAGCATAAATTAAAATTTAGAGGGGTCTTGCCCAACTTTGAAATGAACAAAGAGATAACTACAGCTTTAAACCAATGGCTATCGGAACTCCACTTATCAGGAACAACTGTAGTAAATGCCTACAGGCTGAACATGACACGTGCTACCTCACCGGCGTTAATCCCAGATGTAATTGCTGAAATTGTGGACATTAAAAAAAAAACATTTTGGATATGGCAAGGACAAACGGAGGTTTGAAATTAATAGACACTACAGTCCAAGTGTTTCCTGACTTGCCAGCTGAAATATTGAATGCCAGACACAATTTATGTCTGCTAGTTCAGCGGCTAAATGAAATGAAATAGAGATACAGGTGGCTCCCACTTGGACACTTATCAGTAACTTTCCATGGGAAAATACTAACAGCATACGATACAAAGTCTGGAGAAGAGCTCATTAAGGAAATACAAGAGGCTCAACAGGAATGAAAAACGAAAGCAGGAAGAAACAAAGAGACACAACAAAGGACTTTGAAATAAGACTGAAGAAATTATCTTAACTTCAATTATTTTGAGAGACTCAAGGATATATAATGAGCTTCAAGAATGGTGGTGATGTTAGGTTTCCAGGGATTCCCACACACACACACCCTCCTAATGGGAGAGTCCACAGCATTCCCACGGGAGCAAGCACTGTGGAAGATGGCAGAGACTCATGCGGTAAACCTGAATCCCGAGGAGGGAAGCTCCTCAAGAAACAAGACAAAGTGCAACCTGAACACTTATTTACTTTGCTTGTAGTCTAGACATGTAAACTAGATGTAAGCTGAATAGTTATTTCAAGATATTAGTTAAAGTTTAATTGTTTATTATAGCTTAAATATTAGAAGATAAGTGAAATGATTGCGTTGAAAGCCATGGAGGGAGAAAACCTCAAGAAGAAAGTAGATAGAGTAACAATCTTTCCAAGCCCATAGTAAAACGAATATAAGTGTTTAGAAGATTGGGATTTGCCAAAACAATGGGTTTGGACTACCTGTAATAATTGAAGAAAAAATGTTTAATGTAAGGATTTTCTTTTAATTTATAAAACCTGTAATTGTTTCTTGTGCATGGAAAACAACAATAAAAATAAAATTTAAGAAAAGAATATGCATACAACATAAATGTAAAATGCTAGAGGAGAGTTCCCAGTGGTGTTATGTAGCAAACAGTAATAAAGAAAGACATCTAGGGTAAGGGGAAATAAAGGGCTGGACACCTTGACCGGTGTAGAGAGGATTTAATAGAATCTTTGGGCTAGTGCTAGAGTGCTAGCATACTGTTAGACGTATGCACTAGACATCCAGCGGTTATCAGTAGATAAATTGAGTTCCTTCCTCTATTAAATACTGGCAGGAACAGAAGATTCCCCTGGGTGCTGTGGCTCATAATGATGGCTTATCTATAAAGTCAATTGGCTTGGTACACAGATCATCACGGACTTATATCCTGGAATACTGCCAGTTGGAAAGGCAAACAGTATCCTTGGAGGTTATTTTTGTGCATGTGTGAAAGAGAGAGAGATAAATAAGTTTATTTCAGAAACTGGCTGCTGTTCTGGTTAGCACTGGAATTAGGATGCAGCGGCCAGAGGAAAGGAGGAAAGATCCTTGTGGTTACTACAGAAGATGTGCTAATAAACCCTTGTTTATTGTAGTCTTTGAATTGTTCTTTCATAGATAGATAGATAGATAGATAGATAGATAGATAGATAGATAGATAGATACACACAGAGGCTCTGTTCTGTGCTGTTTATTATGAACCATGTCAGATCATTTGTCTTCTGTTTTGTATCCTTGATGTAGGGTAGAAATCATTGTGGCCTGTTAGTAATATAAATAAATAGCATGGTATTCACTGGAGGTGCCAGCAGAAGGATCCTGACAATGTTGGGCTCTGAAGCGCCTGCTGGAGGGATCCAACAGTAGTTCCAAACATCTATGGGGAATTGGCCTGAAGAGGATAAGGGGTTTAAATTCAAAGTAACTACTTGTGCCCTTCCAAACAGCAATGTTGAGTTCAGGTGTGCTTTCCAAAAGCAGCATCCTCAGTGCTTCCTTACACACTGTAAGGAAAGGGAAGCATGGAATAGGCATGACTTTCTTGGCAGGAGGTGCCCCCTGAAGGACACCAGGAGAAAACCCGAGTTGCAAAATCCCAATGAAGCAGCAGATACTTCTGAAGTACAGTAACTGAATTTGCCCCTGAAGCAGTATTAAAGGCAGGGGTCCGTTGGAGCGGGAGCACACAGGAGCGCAGCTCCGGGAGTGAGGAGCCCAGGGGGTGGGTACATGACCAAGCCCCGCCCCCTCCTTGGTTTCCCCGAGCAGTGCAGAGGCGCAGCGCCCCGGGGAAAGCCCTGCTAGGGTCTTTATTGTTTTTAATGTTTTGTTTTAATATTGATAATTTTATCATTGTTCCTTTTATGACTGTGTGCTGCTTTTCCAGAGACTTGCTCAAGGTGGCATCTAAATTTTCTAAGTATACCATTTTTTATCTGGGCACATGGCACAGAAGTACTGGAGAAATTTCACCAACCATTCAGCAGCTTCCACCCCATCAGTTTGGTGTAGTGGTCAGGAGTTGTACTCTAATCTGGGAGAACCGGGTTTGATTCCCCACTCCTCCACGTGCAGCTGCTGGTGTGACCTTGGGCCAGTCACAAGTTCTCTCAGAGCTGTTCTCTCATGAGCAGTTCTCAAAAGACCTCTCTCAGCCCACCTACCTCACAGGGTGTCTTGTTGTGGGGAGGGGAAGGGAAAGAGGTGGGTGGTGCACATGTCCTGGGTATCTCAAGTCTACTTAAAACCTGGTGGTTTCAAGGGAGCAGGAAGAGAATGAGGGTGTGTTCTTTACGCTTATTTTTATTGCAGAAAGTATTGGATGGAGAAGGGAATGGAGGAAGAGCAGGTCAGTTTCACTCACCTGTGGAGGGGAGCCTGAGGGGTGGGTGTTGCCTTCTGAAACACTTCTGGCATGTTAGGGGGTGTGGCATATGCAAATGAGTTATGCAAATGAGTTATGCTAATGAGCTCCTGCACCTCTTTTTCTACAAAATGACCCCTGATTAAAGGCATGGAGAAGGTCAAACTTGTGTGTATGGAGAGGTAGGCGTTGCTGTGGTTGCCATGGGGAGTAGACAAAGAGGGGGACTGCATTCTGGTTCAACTTGTTTTGTGTAACTTGGAGAGAAGGCTGATGATGATGATGGTGGTGTGGTGTAGACTTAGCTCAATCTTCGTGTTTTTAATTAATAAATATACTGATTGTATTTTCTTAGCTCTGAAGATTGGTGCTCAATACCAGGAATGATCCCATCAGTTAGGTTGCATTCACTTACTGCTCTTCACGTGAAACCATCCCACCTTCTGTTAAGCTCCAGCAGAAGGAACTTGGAAGTGGCCGGAGTAATGAAAACACAAAACTAGATTTCAGTATTGACAGAGAGCAGTACAAAAACAGCACCAGTGTTTAGCTTAAAAATCTACACTAAACTTGACTCATATCTTCAGACTTTTTTCTCCATTGTGTTCAGGTTTGGCCATGCCAAGAAAGACAGTATGGTTTATTTGGCGACAAGGTCTCTGTTTTCTTGCCTGTCAGCTCAACCTTTTAAGTTAAAAATGTTGAGAGGTTCAGTCAGAAGTGTGAAATAGGCCTGTCATGCACCAATGTGTCGGTTTAGAATAGGCAATGGCTCAGATATCCTAAATAAGGATGCAGAACAATTGCCAGGTGGAATATTATATATTTATATAGTTTATAGCATTTCTATCCCATTCTTCCATTGTACAGGGAACCCCCAGTCTGTAAGCACTATGCACTGGCTCCATAATGGCATGCTTTGTAATGGCTCCCCTGGTACAGATTTAAGGCCTGCTAGGTATTTGCTGTTAGCAGAATAGTTATTAATAGAGAACAGATCCCTGTTATTAGTCAAAGCGGGATCGATTATGCAAAACAGAATAAATTGCAGCACAAATCATGCAAAATAAGAAGAAATAAGCATTGCTTGGTTCGTACAAGTTGCAAAATTCAGTTTGGTGCAGCAGAATATGAGAATATGAGCGACATTCGGAACTCTCACCTGCTTTGACACCTGCTGCTTCACCGGCAAGGTATAAAAATGGAGCATAGAGTTGGGGGGGGGGGGGGTGTTAAGCATAGAAACACTTCTGGCAATATTTAATCAAAACATGTTTTGGTTTAGATATAATCTGCTGAGTTGCTTTTCTGCCATCTGTAGGACTTGTAAACCTTACCAGTTGCCAAGACAGGGACATGGCTTTTTGCTTGCCTCTCTATCCTGGATCAGGCACCAGTAGTCTAGACTTATTGTGGGCATAGGGCTAAATTTCTTACCTCAAACCTATTGATTGGAAACAGCCAGTCTAAATAAAGTGGTATTAGTCAGAACTGGAGAGCCAGGTTGGTGTAGTGGTTAAGTGCACGGACTCTAATCTGGGAGGACCGGGTTTGATTCCCCACTCCTCCACTTGCACCTGGCTGGATGACCTTGGGCAAGCCATAGCTCTGTACCAGCTGTTCTCTCAAGGACAGCTTGGGAAAAAGCTCTCTCAGCCCCACCCACCTCACAGGGTGTCTGTTGTGGGGAGGGGAAGGGAAAAGGAGTTTGTAAGCCGCTCTGAGACTCCAAGTGAGTGAAGGGCGGGGTATAAATCCAATCTCTTCTTCTCTTCTTCTTCTTCTTCTTACGTGCCTTCCTCACCGACATATCAAATGACAACATAGAGCTACCCTTGTGTGTGAAACGCTGCCAGGAGACTGGACCTCTACTTCTTTCATGAGACAGATTCTTGTCCTAAAATTCCAAAGTCCTCTCCATGAGCCTTAAATTCCGGCATGTGAATTCCTTGATGCTTGTCTCTTTCTCAGCAGCATTTCTTCTCGTGTACTCATAACATTGTACTTATTTAAAACGTTTACATCCTGCCTTTCTAGGATGCGCAATCTTAAAGATTAACTTTTGGAACTGTGTTAAGCTTGATGTCAAACTGATGAAGAAAAAAGGACAAAGTCACAAGGCTTTATATGAAGAGATGGTAGAATCCTATTAAAATGGGTGAATAATGAGGAAGATTGGGTGTCTGTGTGAATTAAGAGCACGTCTATTTCAGATGAGGCTGTGTGTTCTGGATTGCTGTATAAATCAATTGATTACTATGAATGTCACAGCAGTGGTTTTAGGCTCCTATGATGCTAGTGGGGAAGGGACACTGTTGTATGTTCTAAAATATTCACACACGTTAAAATGCAGCGTACATAATAATGCATAACATTTATATAGTACTCTAAATCAGGGGTATCAAACTCATTTGTTACGAGGGCTGGATCTGACATAAATAAGACCTTGTTGGGCCGGGTCATGTGCAGTGTTCCCCCTAAGCTGAGTTAGTGTGAGCTAGCTCACAGTTTTTTAGCCTCCAGCTCACACATTTTAGCCTTAGCTCGGGAAGGATGGCTCCAGAGCAAACTAACTTATGCAGCAGCCAAATCGCTGGCTCACAACTTCAATGCCAGCAGCTCACAAAGTAGAATTTTTGCTCAAACGACTCTACAGCTTAGAGGGAACATTTGTCTTGTGTGTCATAAAATATAATGCCAGGTAACTTTATAAAGGACACAAACACAAAGGTGTTTTTTTTACTAAAAACAAAAACATGCTTAGAACATTAGCACTCTTGCAATATTTTGTTTATTTAACAGTCTCTGATAACTGACACCTCTTTCTCTGAATTATTGCATCAAAATGTCTGTGCTGTTGCAATCCTGAGTATGCTGTTCAGGTGTGTGTGTGTAAGCTGCAAACCTACTTTAGATTTATTGACATTCACCACAGAAATCTCATACTCAGAGTTCTGAGTCTAGGACCCAGGGGGAAAACATGAAATGGCTGAGCGATTGAGAGAGTCTGGCGAAGCAAGCTATGATGCAGCATCGGAACTGGAAGCAGGAGATGGCCAGTTCCAGTGCGAGCCTGATAGAAGCCCTCCGGGGGCCTGATCTGCCCCCCAGGCCAAATGTTTGACACCCCTGCTCTAGAGTGTTGTCTCGGTATTCATTAGATCACCTTTGTATAGTAGTGTATAGCAGTAATATTATGTGTTTATTTACTTAATTCACACCCCTCTTTTCTCCCCAGTGGGCACCCAAAGCAGCTTACAATACCATTCTCCCTTCCTCCATTTTATCTGCACAACAACCCTGTGAGGCAGGTTAGACTGAAAGTGTGTGACTGGCCCAAGTGAGCTTCTGTGGCAGAGTGGGGATTTGAGCCTGGGTCTCCCAGATCTTAGTCTAGCAGTCTAAGCACCACACATTATCCCAGTATTGCAGATCTGAGTCTCCTTGAGAGAGCAATTCAGCTATGGCTATTTAGTCTGTTTGTGGTAGAGGTCAAATTAAAACCTGCTCAGCTGCAAACACTGTATCTGCGAATTTATGATAATATTTCTCCTCCATTGATTGTAAGGGCCTTTGGCCCAGTAAACTTTTTCTTGCTACTGATGTTACACTTTCTGATTTTCTTTAATTTGGTCCAAAGTGTCCAGAACTGACCACTGTGCAGAAGAATTAGGATGAAAGGAAACCACTGAAACAACCCGGTTCTTAAATTTCATTTTCCCAAGTCAATGAAATGCAAAGAAATAAACTCTAAATGTTAAACACTGGGGAGGCTTAACAACCCTTCCTTCCCCCTTCAAATAAAGCATAAGATGCTGGTGTTGAAGTAAGTTCTGTGTTGTTGTGTGGAACCATGATTTCCCCCCTCATTGTCTCTTTAAATATTACCATCTCTTGGAAATGCAAACGTTAGTGTGCCTTGCTTTCTCTCGGCACCTCAGCCAACTGTGTCCCTTATTTGTGTGGGATATTTTAAGCCCAGCCCTCCTCCAGCACTGATATGCCCTGTGCTACTTGCCTTTCTAAATTCAACTGATACCTGTATGTTTACAAAAATACTGACTTGAGCTCAGCGGGTGTCGACCTGGAATAATAGCAGGATGGAAATAAAATAGTTGCCGTGTGCCACGCTAAGCCAAGAAGGAATGGTGTTTTGAGTACGTTAAATGTGCAGGACGGGAGCTCTCTGTGTGAAATGCTTTCTTCTAACTCTCGCTTTCTGCTCTATTTTTCCATGCTTTCCCTGGATTCAGAGAGAGGTAATCTTTTGATTCTCTTAATTCTTTTCCCCAGTCTTCTGTGACCCCATTGTAAGTGTTCTCCATTACTGTTGGGCAGATGATTGCATACGGCAAAGTAAATGCATAACTTGATAAGGAGCGCATTCACGAGAAATTATGTATTCCTTTCAGAGGGAGTTTAAATTGTAAAACGTGAGAAATAGAGATGCCTTCATCTCCATAAAGGGACAGAAGGGGGACTGTCCTCTCTCATGCCACCCGATTTTTAGCCCCACTCCTTAATTTTCTTATACTGAATTACAGTCCCAGGGGCATAGAACTGCGGAGACAGCTGTATGGTCTAATCCTGATGCCAGGGAGCCGGAGTTTCTGATATGCTTTGAAGAGGGACCGTAATCCCAAGTATGATTGGAGAGAGAGAGAGAAATAACCTTTAGAATGCATTTTTAAAAATCTGGGTTAAAAAGTGAAGTATATCTGTTTCATCTCTGAAGAGGGGTTCGCTGTTCCTTATGTGTCTTGGAAGCATATATATCAAGAACTCAGTAATTCCTGGGTTCCTTTGCCACAAAGCTGTGACGGGAGAAATGGAAAATAGTTTAGATAAGAGAGAAACTCTTCTGCTTTTCCTCAAGAGATATGATGTAACGCTTCCCAAGTCTGGCTGCTTCTGATCAGTTATTGAGGCCTAAGGAAATGAATGACCAGTTGCAGTTGTGCTTTCTGTGGGTCTAGTGTTTTGTTTGTGAAAGGGGGATAGCCCACGCTAGCCTGACGTTGTCAGATCTCAGAAGCTAAGCTGGTTAGTACTTGGATGAGAGACCACCAAGGAAGTCTAGGGCTGCCAGCAGAGGCAGGCAAGGGCAAACCACCTCTGGATGTCTCTTGCCTTGAAAACCCTTACAGGGTTGCCATAAGTTGGCTGCAACTTGACGGCACTTTCCGTCACCAAGGGTCCACAGATATTATGAACTTGGGCTTGCAACCACTCTTGCTGGCCAAAGTCCCCAGACTACTCAGTTTTCCATCTAAAAAACGCCACCAGAACACAATTGTAGGTCCATGTCTGCGTCTCAGTTCTGCTCCTGGATGCGGAATTCACCGAGCTTTTGGAGAACCTCCCCTTTCATCTTCTTTTTAGTGGCTCCAAATTTCTAGCCTTTAAGGGTGCAAAGATATGCTGGAAAACATGGGTGGGAGTTGAGTTAGATTTTCAGGGGTGAAAGGTGGGGTTTCGTTGCCCTGAACATTTTGCCTCCTTCCCCCATGAATATCAGAACCAGGATAAATAATGTGAAATGGTAGACATTGCGGAACAGGGTATCCAGGCTAGGAGAAATTAAGCAAATTTTTATAATCCATCTTTTCATGGGCAAGTTTGTTTTATTTGTTTATTACAGCATATAGAGACCGCTGTGAGTGTTGTTATGAATTATTGTGGCAAAATTATTTTGTGTTTCCTTTCCTGTCTCCTGCTGCAACAGAGTTTTGAGTCGCTTTATTAGTTCTTGGTACTGTAGATTAATGATTGAGTGGTGACTTTGCTCAGGTCACCCATGGAAATGCAAGAGGAGGCGCCTGTGAACACTTCTCAGAATGGCCACTTCCCACCAAAGAAACGATACACCCAATCCTGTCTTTAGAAGACTGGCTGGGGCATTGGCAGTATAGTAGGGACTGGCCATACCCAGATTTTTTTTTAAAAAAAATCCTTCCTAACTTAATGTAATATTAGGTTGCGGTCACATGTGTGAGCTAAAGCGGGGGTGGGGGAGAGGCTATTTCCTCTGGCGGAAGTTGACTTGCAGTTGTGTTATCACACAGTCTTTTGAAGCTGCTGGGCACAGCCCGCCACTGCGTGATCAGACGCAACCGCAGGTGAGTCAGGGTTTGTTTGTTTTTTGCTGTTTGTTTCTGATGTGCTTAAACGAAGGATCGATGATTCGCTCCTCCACCCTGATGGCTCCCTATGTAGTGTGCGATGATGCGCATACTGAGAAGGGGGGGGACAACGGCACGGAGTTGAGATGGCCTGATCAGACCATCCTGACGCCATGAGAGTGTGCTGGAGTGATCAGATGGGAAAGTCTGCCTGTGGCCTGTAGCAACTTGTTTGCTACTGGACTTTCCCCGGTCCCTGTTTACTTTGCTTCTGCAGCGGAGCAACACAGGTTGCTGCCGGCAGCAGGACACTTCCCAGATGTTCATGTCTGATCGCGCACTTTAAATCCGCCCGGCATTTGCACCTATGTTGGGGCTAATTGTGCGTACGATCGCAGCCTTATTTTTGTATTTTTTAAAAAAATAAACTCTTCTTTTTAAAAAAGAAAGAAAGAATGCAAGAGAAGTTGAATGAAGAGTATGTAAATATAGGGGATATAATGTTGATAACCTCCAGGTGGGACCTGGAGATCTCCCAGAATTATAGGTAATCTCCAGACAACAGAGATTAGGTCCCCTGGAAAAAATGGCTGCTTTGGGGGGTGGATTCTATGGACCCTGCCCTCCTCAGGCTCCACCCCAGAATCTCCGGGAATTTCACAGTCTGCAGTTGGCAATCTTAAGGGGGGGAGAGGTTTGGAAACTGCAATCATTGTGAGAGAGGGCTGTCCAGATGGCCCCCCCCCGGGGGGGGTTTCCTTTTTTGCACTTGGGCGCTTGGGCACTCAAGCGTCCAAATGCAAAGGGGGGGGGGGAACCCAAACTTACCAGGCGGCCGGCGAGGCTCAGGGAAGGGTGCCTCCCCTGGCCACTGCCAGCCGCCACCAGCCTCTTCCTCCTCCGCCAGCTGCTGCTTCCTCCTCCGCTGCTGCACACCTCTTCTGCCGCTGTCTGCCTCCTCTGCTGCCACCCCACGCCTCCTCCACCACCGCCTGTCCTCCACCAGCCGCAACCCGAAATTAAAAAACGCAGTCCCAGATTTAAAGGGCCATGTGACCACAGCCTTTCTGTCTCTTTCTTTTCTAATGCATGTCCACCAGGCAAAATCATCACCATGTTGCTGAAAGCCTTTTTGTCCTTTCAGTCTTTAAGAATAATTGTGCTGTGGAACTGAGAGGGGGGAGTAAAGTCAGGAGTAAAGGCAGATGGATGGCCACCTCAGTGGTCATTTGTAACACTGCAGTTAGCAGTGCTCTGAATGAGAAGAAGAAGAGATTGGATTTATACCCCACCCTTCACTACCCAAAGGAGTCTCAGAGCGGTTTACAATCTCCCTTCCCCTCCCGCTCCCCACAACAGACACCCTGTGAAGTAGGTGGGGCTGAGAGAGCTCTGACAGAAACTGCTCTTTTCCAAGAACACCTCTGACCGAACTATGGCTTGCCCAAGGTCATCCAGCAGGTACAAGTGGAGGAGTTGGGAATCAAACCCAGTTCTCCCAGATTAGAGTCCATGCACTTAACCACTACACCACACTGTTTGTAAGTCCTAGTTAAGTTCAAATATTTATTACAATTATAACTGTTAGTCTTTGAGGGGGATGAGGAGAGCTAGGCCACGCCCTAGTTACTGCCATCCCAGTGTGGACTGAAAAATAACCATGTAGAAATACCCAAATATACATGCAGCCAATAAAGAATATTTTAAAAGACAGTATTTTTTTTGTATTAATTATAAATACAAGAATATTACTTAGTGACCTCTAAGCAATGTAACGGACATTAGGGGGAAACCAATAACGTGTGCGAATAGGCAGAAATAGCCACTTTATCGGAGACCCCGCTTCACAAAATTCAGCAAGGATGAGTCCTTCTCTTAAGTAGTGAAAATTCTTTGGTGGTAGTCTCCGATTAACAAATTCCGGCCATAGTCCCAGCCAACAGACGAGCCAGCTATGAAAAACCTCGTTTTACGGAAGCTTTATCGAAGTCGGAACCACCAGGTGGTGCAAATTAACAAAATTCTGTCAAGCCAAACAGGAAAATACTTTAAGCAAGCAGGATGCCAAGAATTCTTCAACCTTACAAAATACGATTCTCTCAGAACTCTCTCTGCCCCACCTGCCTCACAAGGTTGACTGCTGTGGGGAGAGGAAGGGAAGGAGATTGTAAGCCGCTCTGAGACTCCTTCAGGTAGAGAAAAGCGGGATATGAAAACCAACTCTTCTTCTTCTGTAAGCCATCTTTTAGTTTTAGACGACCACAGCCATATTATGTGTGGATGTGCAAGTTACAAGAACGAAATCAAAAAGATTATTTAGCTGCCTTCCAAGAAAAGGCAAAGACTGTTTAATGGACCTCAGTGTTTGTGAAAGTCACTAGCTTTGATAGCATGAGGGAGCTCTCCTCCGTGCAGTGTGTGTGTAGCAGTACAGGCTTCTTTCTGTGCCCTGGAGGAAGCCTTGCTCAGGAATCATTTTGAAAAAGTGGTTTTTCCTCAGTGTTCATATTTTATGAACTTCACAGAGGCACTGATGATACATTTGTTTTACTATTCTGAAGCTCGGGCCCACAAATAATACAAAATACTATAGTTGAGCTTAGCTTTTGGATACTGACTGGGGGTCTGACTGTATTCCAGAACAATGGATAATTCAGAAGGTGGAAATTCAGAAAAGGCACTCTGTTCTCTGGCTCTGTTTTTGCCCCTGGCTAGCGCAGTATCTAGGATGCAAGCCTGCTTTGAGTGGCAGCATTTCTAAAGTCAGCCTCTGTCTCTCCAGTGTCTCAAAGAATATATCAAGGCGGGATATAAATATAATTAATTAATTAATTAATTAATATCAGATAATTCAGGGGTCCCCAGTATGGTTCCCGGGAGCACCGCAGTGCCCCGCTGCCATCTTTCTTGATGCCTGCCAAATTTTTTGAGAAAGTAGGAGGGGCTTTTGCCAAACAGGGTATCTGATTGGCCAATGGAGGTCTGGCTGAGTGGAATTTTGAAAAACGTTTCAGTGGCAGCTGTTCTCTCTCTCTCTCCCCTCCTTATTTTTAATTACCCCTCTTCTCTCCTGCACTTGGGCTTCCTGCAAAGGAGGGGGGGTGCTCTGCCTCCCACAGCAGCCATTTTGTAGTTGGCTTCACCTCCCATGGCAGCCATTTTGTGGTTGCGCTCACCGTTCTGTTGTCCAAATTCCAAAAATGCCCATGGGCTTAAAAAGATTGAGGCCCCCAGTAAGTGTAAGTTGTCTGGTTCTGGGCTGCTGAAAATTACAAACCAGATCATCCGTGTACAAAAGTGGTGGTGCCCACCAATGCTCCCTCTAAGCTGTGGCGTCTTGTGAGCAAAAATTCTACTTTGTGAGCCACTGGCATTAAAGTTGTGAGCAAGCAATCTGGCTACTGCATAAATTAGTTTGCTCTGGAGCCCCCCTTCCTGAGCGAAGACAAAAATGTGTGAGCCAGAGGCTAAAAAACTGTGAGCTAGTTCACACTAACTCAGCTTGCCTACATACTTGGGGTCTCCCGATATTCAGAAAAATGTGTAAATTAACCAAGAGACTAGAGGGAACTTTAAAAAAAAAAAAACACTAGCCCAATAAGAACTGAAAATGCACCAAACTGCAGACAGAATGATAGGATCAGTTAAAGGGGAGCGGGAGAAATCATCCTCTTCAAACCCCTGAAAGCTTAGAGAATCCTCAAGGAGGGAGATTTGGAGAATGGGGTGGGAGGTGTAAGATTTCCAAATCATTTATCCCCTTCCCCAGTAATTCTTAGCGGGACTCCAGCCTGTCACTGTATCTGTTAATGAAATGGCTGGCCCCTGTTACAATAATGAATGGAAGCAGCACATCTAGGCCACTGATAGACAAGATAGAGGGGCTTCTCAGGAGGTATGTGGGAAAGTATGGCTTTGTAAATTAATGAAAAGAAAAAGGGGGGAAACCATCCTTTAAAACAAGTAGATGAGGACTGAAAATGTTCCAGGAGGTGTGGATTATTAAGAGAGGCAGGGAATTAAAAGTGAAAAAAGGAGAGGGGCATATCTTGGCTTGCTCAAGCCTTGGAGAGCTTAGAGAATCTTTAGCTGCTTCCTGCGGAAGTTTTTCCCTGCCTTTGCTTCCAAACTGGACCACTTTTTTAGAGAGCATCCCACATGACAAGAGAAGAAGAAAGGAGATTGAATTTATACCCCGCCCTTCAGTACCCAAAGGAGTCTCAGAGCAGCTTATAAACTCCTTTCCCTTCCCCTCCCCACAGCAGACACCCTGTGAGGTAAGTGGGGCTGAGAGAGCTCTGACAGAAACTGCTCTTTTTCAAGAACAGCTGTGCCAGAACTACAGCTTGCCCAAGGTCATCCAGCAGGTGCAAATGGAGGAGTGGGGAAACAAACCCGGTTCTCCCAGATTAGAGTCCGTGCACTTAACCACTGCACCAAACATGCCCTAATACCCCTCCTCCCAGGTCTTCCCCCTCCTCAATACACTCTTTCCTAAACCTGTTTTCCCCCAACCTTTTAGGAAAGAACACAGCTGAATCTCACTCTAACGCCATCTGGATTGGCAGATGTGCACTTTTGAAGGTCCTGCCTGTGTTGGTCCCATTTTCTTTCCGTCAGCCCCTTGCAGCAGCACCGGAGAGCATTTGAGGGCTTTTAAAAAGGAAATTGTAGTTGCTATAGCCTATAACTCTTTAGTAGCTACAGACTTTTTTTTTAAAAAGTCCCCCCACTGTTGTGAGGGGCAAAACAGCAGCCAAAGGAGCTTACAGAGGAAAAGTTCTCAGAAACCTCTGTGGAGCCCTGTTGCCAATGCAAATGCCTCTGTGTTTGCCGCAGCAAGGAAAGAAACACAGAGGATTCTCACAGTGTGCAAAGGCCTTGGAAGGCAAGCTTTTGGAGATGGGATTTCCCAGTTGATTCCCCTTCTGCAGTTCATAGAATCATAGAGTTGGAAGGGGCCATACAGGCCATCTAGTCCCACCCCCTGCTCAGTGCAGGATCAGCCTAAAGCGTCCCTGACAAGTGTTTGTCCAGCTGCTGCTTGAAGACTGCCAGTGAGGGGGAGCTCCCCACCTCCCCAGCAGCTGATTCCACTGTTGAACAACTCTAACTGTAAAAAGAATTCCTCACAATCTCCCAGTTAGTCGCTATGTGTAAAAGTAAAATAAGGCGGCTCATGTAAATCGCGAAAGCAGTATGAGGCCCACAGACAAATTTAGGGAATTCTGTGTACTTGAGGAACAGAAAAATATGACTTTATAAATTAAACCCCCGCCCATAAACTGCCCCAAAACTCACAATAGTGAAGATATTCCACAACCAAAAAAATGTTGAGAGCAACTGAGTTAAAGGGTTGGGAAGAGGTAGGAGAAATCAGCCTGCTCAAGCCCTGAAGTTTAGAAAATCCTGAAGGTGGAGATTTGGGAGGGGTGGGATTACGAAATTAATTTCTCAGCCTCTCCCCACCCCCCGCTTGCTAGATAAGAACTAGAAATCACCTGGATCCTATCCTATCCCATTCCATTTTCCAAAATATGTTCAGCGCACCATATAGTATATTAACATCGATAAATGTTGTCATATTAATGTCAGCTAGGCTGCCACAAATAAAAGGTGGTTGTAAAGAGAGTGGCCACAATACAGAAAAGGGAGGGGAAGGTTGTAACTGGAAGGTTACTTTTGATTCTCTTCTGGCATTTGTCTCTGTTTAGATAAGATCTCGAGTTTCTCTTGTGAGTTTCCCGCTTGGAAGTAAAAGCCGTTATATTCTGCACAAGGGTAACGTGGCATTCATTGGCTTGTAGCCATCTGACACCCCAGTTTGAACCCCATATAAAATCCCTTTCCTGCTTTCCCTCTTTAGTCTTAACACAGATAGTGTTTAGAGAATGTATAGTAACCTGACTACAACAAACTGATCTTGCTTAAGGAACATTGTTGAGTGCTGATTACTAGAGACTCTGACAGTTAAAGATGTTAAAAATAAACAAAAACTATTTCCCAAGAAACCTTCCGTTCCGTGGAAGCGTACAGTGTTTTTAAGGACCTAACAAGGCAAGGGCAGCAAAATTGTATCTTTCTTGAGGTGACAGAAGACCTTGAGATGGTCCCAGTTTTGACAAGAAATAAAGTCTCTACCAGGAAACAAAAATAGGAGGTTTTTTTGAGTAGCTAATGAGCCCAATATATGACTGATGGGCTGAGTTTGGCTAGGTGGGCCTCAGCTTATGGGATGTGTGTAGGCTTTTGAGTTGTACAGAATGATGTGTGTTTAACTGGGATATCTCACATAGAATTAGTGTAATGCCTGGTTTAGCTCACACTGGACAGTGTTCCCCTAAATTATGCTTTATGTCACTGCATTTTACCACCACTGCGGTTAAATGGCAATTAGCCAGGGGTTAAATAATCCTGGCAGTCCAAAATCTGTCAGTTAGCCCCAGGAAATAACTATTTAAAAGAATGAGAGCAAAAAAAGGTTGAGTTCTTATGTTTCCACCTCCCACGTTTGTTAAGTATTGCTTAATTGCAGGGCTTTTTTTGAAAAAAGGTGCCAGAACTCTCAAGAGGGAAATGAAGTTTTCAATCTATATACTGAGTGTTCCCTCCAAGCTGAGTTAGTGTGAGCTAGCTCACAGTTTTTTAGCCTCCGGCTCACACATTTTTGTCTTAGCTCAGGAAGGATGGCTCCAGAGCAAACTGATTGGTTCAGTAGCCAAATTGCTTGCTCACAATTTTAATGCCAGTAGCTCACAAAGTAGAATTTTTGCTCACAAAACCCCACAGATTGCTGAACACTCATGAACTTTTAAACCTTTTAAAAAGAATTTTGTCAGAGAGGTTCTGGAACTCCGTTCCAGTGTGTTCCCCTAGAAAAAAAGCTTAATTGAAGAGATTCTCTCTCTTTCCCCCTCCTAACACAGTTCTGTAATAAACTGACCTCCACACCATAAATGATTCTCATGTGTTAACAGCTGATTAATGGAATGAAGCCATAGCCTTGCTTACAATAACATTTCATTGATTCTCCCCCCCCCCCCCCTTCTAATCAACTTGTTTTCTGGCTTCAACTGAGAATAACAGCTCAGTAATTTTCACTGACCCTGCAGAGGTATTACCAGGCAGAGAGCACCAAGGACAGGCATAAAAAGATGAACATTTCAGTAAACGCCTTCCTTTTGCAAGAAAAACCAGCCACTGAGCAGTACGTGGCAGTGTAAGAAAACTGTTCCGGAACCCTACTTTTCTTATACTTTTCATGAACTGTACAGTACATGGCAACTGTTAACAGAGGCCATATTTTGAACTGAGCACAGTGGGTGAAGGGACAGAACAACTGATTCTGCCCATCAAAAGACTCCTTTACCAACCAAAATACGGGCAAAGCTATTATTGCTGAACAGCAAGAAGGGCTATATAATGGTCCCAGCCACCCAACTTCTGCTTGCAGTCCTGTTTGTGTTTGGCTCCAGGGTTGTTCCTGTCACATACCTGGCCGCCCAAGGTGAAGTAACTATTTTCTTGTTCTCTTGGTCTTTCCCAATTGTGATTTTAAAAATTAAAATGGCGTTTTAACCACAGCTGCTTTGATGCAGGCACCACAGGGCCAAACTAGAAAGAAAGGAGAACCAGTCTCAGATCTCCTCCCTCTAACATCCCGGGAAGGGGGCTGAATTGGGTTGGGGGAGGGCGTTAACCGTCTTACTTAATCCCCCGAAATAAACGTTCCTCAACAAGCAAATCCTACATTTGGGGAAGGGTTTGGTTTACAGGGAGAAAGCGCATTCCGTTTCTAAACCTGTTCAGCTCTCCCCACCCCACCCAGTGGTTGCTTTTAAAATGACTTTAAGGAGATGGGACAATCTGCTCACAGATGTCCAATGTCTTTAAATAGCTTTGCCCTTAAATTGAGAAAGGTGATTGCTACCACTTAGCCACATATTTAGCTCCCAGCCAAGATGGCAGAGTGGAGACGGAAAGGAATGGGGCAGGGATAGTAAATCTAAGGGTCAGTGCCTAGCATTAGAAAAGCGTGGTAGAAGAAGAAGAGAAGAAGAGATTGGATTTATACCCCGCCCTCTACTCCCCAAGGGAGTCTCAGAGCAGCTTACAAACTCCTTTCCCTTCCCCTCCCCACAACAGACACGCTGTGAGGTAGGTGGGGCTGAGAGAGCTTTTTCCCAAGCTGACCTTGAGGGAACAGCTGGTACAGAGCTATGGCTTGCCCAAGGTCATCCAGCCAGGTGCAAGTGGAGGAGTGGGGAATCAAACCCGGTTCTCCCAGATTAGAGTCCGCGCACTTAACCACTACACCAAACTGGCTAGAATGGCCAAACGTTGATTATGGAAACCATCTGCCAAAAAGTGGGCCCCAGTCTTGTCAGCTTTGGGGCTGGTTGGAACAAAGGATGCCAGCCCCCAGGTGGAGCATGGGGACCCCCCAGAATTACAGCTCACCTCCAGACTACAGAGATCTGTTCCCCTGGAGAAAATGGATGCTTTGGAGGGTAGACTCTGTGGGGTACTGCTCTGAGGTCTCTGTCCTCCACAGTCTCCACCCCAAAATCTCCAGGAGTTTCCCAGCCAGGATCTGGCAACCCTACCCCCCCCCACCCCCTGCCGTAGGCAACGGTAAAGCTATGCATGAGGGCAAATGAAAGAACAAACTGCTCAACAAATTGACTGCCACCGTCACACTCCAAGTATCTTTAAATGCTTTCCCTTTCATTTCTGAGGCATGCCATGGTTGCAGCGCATCTCGGGGAGAGAAGGGAAAATATGGAGTTGAATAAATTCAGCAATACCTATTATTTCCCAAATCCCAATATCACGTCGATATTGGGATTGGGGAATATCAGTATATACCGATATTTTTCAGGTTTGGTATACCCGAACCCGAGAAATACTGGTGGGGGAGTTGTACACACCCGTACTCAGGACCAATTACATGGGCTTTCGTCCTATATCCTGAAATAAGTCTCAATAGGATGCATCCTGTTACTGCGACCTACATTTTCCTCTTCAGTCATGCATGAGGAGATATTCCAAAGAATCATTTTGCAGAATCAGACCAAAGTCCGTGTAGTCCAACAGAACTGCCCTTGGGAAGCTTATAAAGGAGAAGAGCATCCCAAAAACCCTTCCTGTCTCTCTCTTCCCAAAATTTTTCCTCGACTGTGTAGCCCATCAAGCGTACTCATGGGAATTTCCTTCCCTGATGTGAGGCCCAATCTGCTCCTGGTTGGTCTAGGATGGAGGAGGATTCCATCCTTTCCCCTGGTGAATAGGGCTGCCAGGCTTCCCAATATGGCGGGAGGCTCTTGTGGGCACCCTTCATCACCCACCACCGCCCCAAGCACCAGCAAAAGTTGCCTCAGCTGCATCACTACATCACTTCTGGGGAAATCTCGGAAGTGATATAGCTGATATATAGGGTATATAGGGTAAATATAGGGTATATAATGATATAGGGTATAATGGACCCAAAAAATTCGGGGGGTTTCCCCGGAAAGCAGAAAATGCTCTGTGGCACCTTCCCGGCATCCCGAAAAAACCCAAATGCACACCCCTAGTTATGGCTGACATGAATGGATCCCTTGGCGACACAGGGCAGAGGGGACGTGGAGCTGGCCTTGTGGTTCACATGGGAGAAACGTCTTTTGAGATAAACCTGGCTGATCTTCTCCACCGAGACTCAAACAGAAGCCCTGCTTCAGTCAAACAGGCTTGTGAACTGTGGTAATAGATTCCCCCCCCCCAAACTGTCTCATTGATTTGATTAACTATTGAAGTCCCCTGTTCATCGGGAGCTTGCCGGAAAGAAAGATCCACATTTGATTGCTGATGGTGATGGATGATTGGGTAGCGGATGGTGGCTGTGTTGTCTGGCCGAGGAGGGGAGAGGATCTGCCGATGGGTCCCTCTGCCTCCTGAAACAAGGCAAATCGATCAGCTTGGCCAGTGTGCCTCTTAGTGGGTTGCCCACTGTATGCTGTGTTGCGCCTCAGGCCTCAGGGCAGGCAATAGAGGGGTGTGATGAGGTCTGCTCAGAGGACATTTCGTTTTTCCAGTGGGGCAGGGAGGGCGTGTTGACTTTCTGTTGGTCCAAGGAGAAGATGTTCTTGGTGACATTTAAAGGCCTGCTCAGAATTAAATTTCAGAAACACAGTGTATTTTAAAAGCATGGTTGCTTTTGAACATTGTATAATAACCCGAGCAACATGTCAACACATGTCAAAGCATCACACCCTTTTTAGCAAAGGAGCCCATGGCACTGATGCACACATATACCAATTTATATTCATAGTGTGTCAGACTGGAAGCAAGGGGAAATTGCATCTGATCAGAAACGTGTGTGTGTGTGTGTGTGTGTGTGTGTGCACGAAAGCACAATCTAGAAGCAATAGCTCAATAGTTCACTCAGCCCTCCCTTGGAAGAGGCTGGGCGGGACATGAGGCCGAGCTAAATGATTGTGGAGAGGGGCAAATACACCTCTTCCCACTCCCCCCCAAAACTATAGCGAAAGCCCATTTTTCTACATGCGTGCTGGCAGACATGCCAGGATAAGGAAAGACAGATCAAAGATTCTCTTCTTTTCCTCTGCCAGTCTTCTCCACAGGTAGGCGGACAAAGGGAATCACTCCAGCCACCACTAATGAGCAGAAATAAAACTAGATCCTGAGGCTCAACTCAAGCGTTGCCATGAGGCCATGGTTTAATTAAACTAACAGTGGTTAGCATGATGGAACGCCGGTCACTCCATTCATGATGGGTCGTTAGGGCCTGTCAAAAGACACGCTCTGGAACCAGGGTTTGATGCTGTTAGTTTTAACTCAGGTTCTGTCCTTCATATATTATGCGTACTCTGTATGTTGGTCTTAAGACCGTAATAATAAACTAAACTAAACTAAACTTATCTCTCTATATAATAATTCTCTGGTGGTGGTGGCACTCTCTAGAACATTCCACACGCCACCCCAGCCTTTGGTCCCCTGGCCTGTCAATCAGAAGCTGTCCCTAGCCACTGGCTATGAATACTCGCATGCCATTGGCTGGGTCTACTCCTCTTCCCCGCCCATTCCTTCAGCCTCTGTGCCCTGTCAGAATTCCTGGCAGACAGTTTTTTGCTCTTGATGAAGACACTTCTCCAGCTTCCTTCCTGTGGGGGGATTAACTGTTAACCTCAGCATTTGTTGGTAGGTGAAACGAAATGGCAGTTACCTGTGTTTATAAGATGGCTGCTGCCTGTGGTTTGTTTAAAATGTTCCTTCATAAGGTTCAACTGTTACCTCAGTGGCTGTTAGTAGGTGAAACAAAATGGCAGTTACCTGTGTTTATAAGAGGGACTTCAAAGCAAAGTAGGTTGATGCTTGGCTGGGAAGGAGATGGGGTTGCCAACTCCAGGTGGGGAATTCCTGGAGATTTGAGGGGTGGAGCCTGGAGAGGGTGAGGTTTGAGGAGGGGCGGGGCCTCAGACAGGTACAATGCCATAGACTCTGCCCTCCAAACCACCTATTCCCTCTTGGGGTACCACTGCTGCCGATCTCCAGGCGAGGGCAGGAGATCACTCAGAATTACAACTGCTCCTCAGGTAGCAGAGATCAGTTCCCCTGGAGAAAATGGTGGACTCTGTGTCATTATACCCTGCTGAGGCTGCCACAGCAAATTAACGCTGAGTGCCCAAGGCCTTGGCACTCTCCCAGAGCCTCTTTCTAGAGCCCGTTGTATTTATTCCCACAACAGGCCTTATTCCTAGTATATATATAAACACAAACCAGTTGGTTTAATCCTGGTTTGTTCCTTGGCAATTCCCTCCCGAGCTACAAAGAGAGAGCCATGAAACCAGCCTTTCTAGAGCTGAGGTGACATCAGCAAGCGGAATTCTACTTTTGCAAACTAACCCCGGCTAAAATAAACCTTGGCTTCGCATGATATCTCCACGGACCCTGAGAGTTCAAAAGTGTGTTCTGGTCATCCATGTTGGAACCTGGTCTTTTTGTTTGTGGAGGCTGTCGATTATAATATGCCAATTATTTTTGCTTTTCACAGAGACTTCGCTTATGTAGCGAGGGACAAAGACACACGGATTCTGAAATGCCACGTCTTTCGATGTGACACGCCAGCAAAAGCCATTGCCACAAGTCTGCACGAAATCTGTTCTAAGGTAAGTTTGCTTTCCGTCCCCCTTCCTCTCGAACTTAGTCAAGAGCTAAGGCACCATCAATTCCACCCCCAGCCATCTCTTTTCATCTCGCCCTAATGATAAGACCATCTCTGTAAAACAGGATGGAATATTGGGAGGTGTACTAATTACAAGGGAAATGAGCGTGATGTCAGTCTGTCCCACTCAAAAGGCAGAGTGGGAGAGGACATAACTAGAGCCATTCATCTTCCTTTAGAATCAGGGCCTGCCAGACTCTGTTTTTAGGTTTGTAGGATACTCAATGATGCTGGACAAGACTCCTTGGACTGCAAGGAGATCAAATTAGTCAATCCCAAAAGAAATCAACCCTGGCTGTTCCCTGGAAGGCCAGATTCTGAAGCTGAAGCTCAAATACTTTGGCCACCAAATGAGAAGGGAGCACTCACTGGATGCTGGGAAAGATTGAAGGTCAAAGAAGAGGGGGACGGCAAAGGATGAGATTGTTAGACAGTGTCATCAATGCAACAAACATGAAACTGAGCAAACGCAGGAGCATGGCAGAAGACAGGAGGGCGTGGCGTGATGTGGTCCATGGAGTCACAAAGAGTCGGGCTCAACTGTGCAATAAACAATAAAAGGATACCCAAGAAGAGAACAAACCACTTGCAATTACAGTGGTGTTTATTAAGGGGTAACAGGACGTGAGAAGCAGGGTGCTGGTTACACAACAATGCAATGTCAAGCAAAGGTAAGCTTGCTGCGCCCTGAAGACTGAGATGCCAATTTGTAGGTCTACTTGCCAGTCACTCGTCTGGGCTGTTCCTCATCAACCAGCGAGATCCAAAGACCTTGAGCCTTGCCTTGTCTTTTGAAAACTGCTTCTGTCTAATTGTAAGCAAGCACTAGCACCTGTCCGGGGGATGGATTCGCACAAGCAGCCTCTTCACTGCCCAGAGCAGTATCTCGAACAGTGTGCTGATTGGCTGAGAATTGGCAGTGCACGCCTGAAGCCTGGGGCTGGTTGAAAGAGGGGCGCACAGAGGGCATTCTTGGGGTTCTGCAAAGATTCGCTGTCTCATCACCATGCAGTGGTCTCCCACATTTAAACCTGCTACATTTGGACAACTTGAGCTGACCTTTACACAGGGAGTGATTAAAATGTGGAATTCACTGCCAGAGGATGGAGCGGTGGCCACAGGAATAGACAGCCTTAAAAAGGAGATTAGACAGATTGATAGAGGAGAAGTCTATTAATGGCTACTAGCCATGGTGACTGAGGGGAACCTCCACATTCAGAGTCTCTAGTCCTCTAAATCGCAAAGCCAGGAGGCAACATCAGGAGAAGGCCTCGGCCTCTAGGCCCTGTTGTTGCCTGTCCAGAGGAACCGGTTGGCCACTGTGTGAGTCAGGATACTGGACTAGATGGACGCTTACTGGTTGCTCCAGCAGGGCTCTTCTGATGTTCTTTTGTTCTTGTGACAGCGTCGTGTTGGAAAACGTTGGGCTGGAGAGATCTTCCATGCCTTTAGAATAAGGTGTGCACTCTTGTGTCAACATAACTGCCCCTGAGTGAAGCAGGAAGGCTCCTAAGATGGCACACAAATTGCCCATAGTTCAGTCCTCACCATCGAGTCCACCAAGCACGTGTACATGTGCATGTCCGTACAGGCACACATGCATTTTGATATGCTGTGTTAAAGTTTTGTGCATGTCTGCTCTACTGCTGGGCACCACGACAGCTGTAGCATAGTTTGATGCTTGCAGTAGCATTGCCACAGTCCACAGTCAGTTTACAGCACCATGTTGCATCGTGGCAGTGCAGTGCTCCTACAGATGTGCCACTCTAAAGGACCGGACCACTCAGAAGAACAGATGATCTCATATCATGTTTATCCTTGAACCTATATGTTGGGGGTACAGTTTACAATGATGATGAAACCCATTTTCAGGGCATGTGAAGCTTCCCAAGTGGTTGTGTCCTTTTTCCCCCATATGCCATTTAAATATTACGTTACGCTGAGGATTTAGATCTCCAAAAGTTGTGCAGTTGTGAGTTTAAATGCCTGCAGCCTGGTCAGATGCCCATTTGCACAGAAATAAAACCCCTCCTTGTTTTGATGACATTCACACAGGTTTCCTCACCAATCCTTAGTAACAACTGCAATTTGATTAAAGAAATTTGGCTAGGGGAGGGGGGGATGGATGCCTTTTTAAAATAAACCATATAGACTTTGACGTCCAAAATCAGGCTTTTTAAGTACAAGTCAGATTTATGCTCATAGCTGCTACTGCATTGTACGTAAAAATAAAGGCTGTGCTATTGCCATCTTCTCCAGATTATGGCTGAACGGAAGAACGCCAGAGCTGTCGCTTGCAGCTCATTGCCAGAGCGGACGAATGCCACCCTCGATGTGCCCTTGCAAGGTACCCTCTGTTTGGAATGTTTCCTTGAATACATGGTGCTGCCCCACTGGTCCCTTATCATCAGCGCTGCCTACTCTGACTGGCATCAGCTCTCCAGGGTCTCCGGCTGCCGCCTTTCACATCCTCTGCAGCCGCCTGATCCTTACAGGCGATTGCAGGGATTGAACTTGGGACCTTCTGTGTGCCAAGCAGATGCTGTGCCACAGAGCCATGGACCCTCCCCTCTGTAGCACAGTGTCTAATCAGTGATTGCTAATCATGTTAAACAACCACTTGAAAATCCTCAAAGTGATATTAATTACGGGATAATGAAGTAAGTGTGTGTGTAGTATACAGACACATACAAGACCTTCTGAATAGTCTTGTCTGGTTAGCTTTTATTATTTAAACAGTTTCCAGTTCTTTTGAAAACCTTCACCGCTGCTCAGTGTAGAGGCGTGACTACCTTGGTCTTTTTTAGATAAGCTGTTCGGACAAATTATAGTAGATCTGGCTTTTCTGTACATTAAAAATTCTGATTTAAATAAATTGCAAGGGAGGTGATAGGACATGGAGAGAGAGGGGGGGGAGACAGAGAGAGAGGGGGAGAGGGGGGGAAACCTATAACTAGTGATGTAACTTTAGTGGCATTAGGTTCTTAAGCAGTCTGTAGTTTAACTACAATTTGAGTTTTAAAAAAACGTCTGGGGAAAGCAAGTGGAGAAGTCGTCGATGGACCCCCGTGGTTCTCAGGGGCCCTTAGCTCAAACCTGGCCAACGGTTGTCAGCCTTGTGCATGGACTTGCCTCATCCCGTACCTTTGCCAGTGGGCAGTGGGGTGAGAGGAGAGATGTTGGTCAGCTGACCCCAATTATTTTTGCCACTGAAGAGTTTGAGCCAAACAGTGCCTACAGCATTACCAGAGTAACTTTGGGGGGGAGGGGTGGCTTTGTTGGCTCCTGGCTGCCAGAGGTCCACCTGGAAGTTTTCTTATATCTTAAATAGCCAGAGTTGGATCCAGACTTTGGTGTGTGTGAAGTGCCATCAAGCAACTTTCGACTTATGATGACCCTATGAATTAATGTCCTCCACAATGTCCTATTGTTGTTAACAACTTTTCTCAGGTCTTGCGAACGGGGATCAGTGGTTTTGCTTGGTTGAGTCCGTCCATCTCGTTTTGTGCCTTCCTCTTTTCCTGCTGCCTTCAACTTTTCCTGGCAGTACTGTCTTTTCCAATGAATCTTGTCTTCTCCTAGTATAACCTAAGTACGAGACCCTCAGTTGAGTCGTTTTAGCATCTAGGGAGAGTTCAGGCTTGATTTGAGCTAGAACCCACTGATTTGTCCAGACTTAAATGGGCAATCTCCTCCAAGATACACACACACACACACACACACACCAGGGCTGTCAAGTAGGAACGACTTACCGGCGGAGGGAGTTGTTCTCCCCCCGGGAGCTCTTCGGGCGACATGGTGACATCACCCAGAGGAGACGTCATCACGTTGGGGGCGTTGCCAGGGCAACGCCCCCAACATGATGACGTCGCCTCCGGGTGACGTCATTACACAGGGGAAGTCGTCCTCACCGGACGACTTCTGGGGCGGGGTTCCCCCTGCCGGCCGAATGCCGGCCGGCGGATCGGGAACCCCTATAGCGGGGGATCCCTCGCCCCCCGGGCTGACTTGGCAGCCCTAACACACATACACACACACACACACACCATGTCATTCCCGAGAGTCTCCTGTCCACCAGGAACAGCATTTTGTGGAGGTCAGGGGGCAGGAGCAAGGGAGGCTGGAGAAGTGCGTTCTGCTGTTGGCAAATTTAGTCTGGCCCCTCCCCCAGCCTGCCCCTGACCAGTGTTCCCTCTAAGCTTAGTTAGTGTGAGCTAGCTCACAGTTTTTTAGCCTCCAGCTCACACATTTTTGTCTTAGCTCAGGAAGGATGGGGCTCCAGAGCAAACTAATTTACGCAGTAGCCAAATCGCCTGCTCACAACTGTAATGCCAGTAGCTCACAAAGTAGAATTTTTGCTCACAAGACTCCACAGCTTAGAGGGAGCATTGCCCCTGACCATTTGGGTTGAAAACAGTGAGCTAAGTCCAGTCTTTTTGTCTTAAATACCTCTGGCCCTTTTCATGCCAACCATGACATGGGTTTCCTTGACTGGCATAAGTATCAAAAACTTGATTGATGTCCTGGCTGTATGTAAAAGTTGAGTGCCCGCCCCCAGGGTTCGCTCATACGAAGCTGCCTTATACTGGGACCATTGGGCCATCCAGCTCTGCTAGTAGAGATCTTTCTAACTGGAGATACTGGAGCTTAAGTTCTGGCCCTCCTGCTTATTGCCTGCCCTGATTCCCTGTGTGGATCATGGGTGAGAATCCTGTGCACATTGAGACATCTTTCAGCCAGCTTCCGTAAGTCCTCATGCTGTTACACAACCCTGTTTTTCCCCCTCCTTAATTTCCACAGAAATTAGCCAGGTTCCTTGTTAATACGAGGTGGCAGGAGCACAGATATATTGGAATCCATAGCAGTATCCCTGGAGATCAATTACTTGTTAAATTACTTTCTTCTATCACTGAAGTAAGAATGTTTTGCCTGCTGTGAATCTTGATAAGCTAAAATTGATTTTTTGTTCCGATGCAGTAGATTTCCCAACACCAAAGACCGAGCTGGTGCAGAAGTTCCATGTACAGTACTTGGGCCTGGTTCCGGTCACTAAGCCAGTGGGTATGTTGCCTCTTGACTCATAACAGATGGGAGGCGCGGGGAGGGGAGGGATTAAAGGATGCCTGATCTTGTTAGGAGCCACAAATGTGGATCCAGAGAGTGGCTGTTTATATTCCCTTATATTAAGGGATGGGCTCTAATTCATATTGGGCTGCAGGGACACTTGACACATGAAAGATGGAGTCAATTCTAGGGGCTTTCTTCCTAAGTGAGGTACGCTGTGGTCCAGCAGGTGATGCATGGGCCTGCTACAGCTGATCTAAAGAATGACTTGATTCATTTTGGGTACATAGAGGGGCCAGATGCATGCCTAGGACAACCCCAAGCAGAGTTACACCTTTCTAAGTCCTTTGGAGTCAGTGGACTTAGAAGGGCTTCTTCTCTGTCAAGAACCCACAAGGCACTAAATAATTAGGTAACAAAATAATTTTTGTGTGTATTTGTGTGTGTGTGTGCGCGCGTGCATGTTTCTGAGCCTGGAAATCATGGTGGCTTCTGGCAACCCCTAGTGGAGCTAGGATGTTTTCAGAGAGGTAGCTTGTGATACTGCCTGCCTCTGCGTCCTGGGCCTGGTATTCCAAGGTCTCCCATCCAAGTACCTGCCAGGGAGGACCCTGCTTAGTTTCCAAGATCTGATGAGATCGGACTTGCTGTCAGGCTCCCTAGTAAATCAGCACTCAACAACGGTCCTTAAGTAGGTTCAGTTTATTGGAGGCAGTATTTCTAAGACATTCCCTAAACACTTCTGTGTTAAGACTAAAGGGGGGAAGCGGGAAAGAGGTTATATACAGAGGTTCAAACTGGGGTGTTAGCACTCAACAACGGTCCTTAAGTAGGTTCAGTTTATTGGAGGCAGTATTTCTAAGACATTCCCTAAACACTTCTGTGTTAAGACTAAAGGGGGGAAGCGGGAAAGAGGTTATATACAGAGGTTCAAACTGGGGTGTCAGCTGGCTACAAGCCAGTGAGCGCCCTGTTACCCTCGTGCCGAGAACAACGGCTTCAACATTCAGGCGGGAGACTCACCGGAGAAACCCGAGATCTTATGTAAACAGGGGCAAATGCTAGAAGAGCATCAAAGGCAACATTCCAGAGGTTACAACAGCATTTACAACCTTCTCTCCCCCCCTTTTCTTCATAGTGGCCGCTCTCTCTCTCCCCCCTCCTTTTATTATGACAGCCTAGCTGACACCACTGAGATGATGCCCAGATCTGGTCTTCCCCAGAAGGGGCACAGCGGGCACACCAGTCCAGGAGCAGTGCTGGGCCCAAGCTGTGGAGAGTCCCAGCGGACTTGCCTGACCTTTGAGCACAACCTAAAGTAGCTCGCTGGATCCCAGCCAGCGTTCCTAAGGCGACCAAATTCAGCGTTTGCCAGCCTGCCCATCCCGAACAAGTGCCCTTTCAAAGTAAGAATGCCCCAGGTTGATCAGTAGGGAGAGTGGGCGTGTACAAAGGAGGGCAAAACAGACAGCAGCAAAAATAAACCATTCCAGAAAGGCAGCTTTGTTGCAGTGCGTTGCAGCAAAATGTAACAGGAGTCCAGGCAGGGGCGTTGTGAAGACTCATAATGATCATTCCAACATAATTTTTTGTGCGCCAGAGCTTGCTTCAATTGATGGATGCCCAACTCATGAATTCAGTTCAGTCTTTAAGGTGCCGTTGGACTTCTGTTTGCTTTTGCAGCAAAAGTGAAGTGGATCCAGTAGCCATGCTCATAGCAGCATTGTTTTTAAGTTCTCCATTTTTTAACTAAAAATCAACTCTTTCCCTTTCATAGTCATATGGTCAGTATTTATGTTCCTCCTGCCGTTTCAGCAAAGCTCTGTTCTGGCATCGCTAACAAATCAGAAGGGTTTTGGGCATGGGGGCATCATCCCGGCTTCGTGTGCCTTCCACCCTCCCCTCCCCCACCTTAGCTCACGGGCCAAGATTGAAATGAGAATTCTTAACATCAAACTCCTGTTTGTTGTACCTTCCACATTCAGAGGCCTTACAAAATGGAGGGTTGTTCCTTTTCAAGCGTAGATTCTTAGCCACGGTTTAATCTTTTGAGCTTCAGGCTCAGAGTGCCATGCTGGGCGGGTATGTGTGTGTGTGCAAATGTCAACCAGGTTAGTGCCTATTGCAAACTCTAGTGTAGTTTGTTTGTGATGCTAAGGCATATCATTTACCCACAGTCCTGTGCGATAAGTTGGTCTGACTTCGCCCTGTTTGCAAGTTATAGTGCATGGCATAAGCTTAATTTTTGGTTACATGGGCATCAAGTAATTCTCACGTGACATTCAATCATGTACAGCTGAATGTGTGACTTAAACACAACACGTATCCAAATGTGGGTCTCCAGTTTCATTTAAAGTCAGCACACCTTGGCTCTTCCTTTCAAAGAAATGTACGCACGTGGATGCAGGACACACCTGGATGCCCGGAAACAGAGCTAGATTGACCCTTTGTGAGCTTGTGATTCATTAACAGCCAGTGAACCCCACTGAACAGGGGGGGTTGAACCAAAGTGCAATACTCGGTCCGCTGCGACTCAGTGACGC
This sequence comes from Lepidodactylus listeri, assembly GCA_029233225.1. Lineage (NCBI taxonomy): Eukaryota > Metazoa > Chordata > Lepidosauria > Squamata > Gekkonidae > Lepidodactylus > Lepidodactylus listeri. Next base: position 103,667,102 of record JARCFY010000009.1, on the reverse strand, counting down.
TCTCGTCGTGATCCTGTTGCCTCTCTCTCTCTGCAATCACAGGCATGGACACCCTGAACAGTGCTATAGAAAGCCTTCTGGATTCCTCTAGCAGAGAGGACTGGATGCCAGTCGCAATGAGCGTCGCTGATGCTACCGTGACGGTCATCGGTGAAGGAGTAAGGCATCACCTGGATTCTCTGATGCTCGAAATACCTCAGGTTGGATCCAGCCAGCGTTTTCCTCAGTCTCCCTTTGGTTCCTTTTCTTTCCTTTTTTTGGAACGACCAGCCCCCCACCCCACGTGGCTTTTGTTTGTGCAGATCCCGTGACCTTTTCCATAGCCCTTTTTGGTGACCAAAGGGGACGCCTTCCTCCTTTTTTCACCTGTGGAAAACCTGGCTGGATCCAGCCCCTCATTTGTATCGGATTCATCATCTCCTGCTGCAGCGAGAAGCACAGCCTCGTGTCATGTGAAAGGCTTTTCTAAAAAAAAAAAAAACAATCTCTGTACCACAAGAGTCCAGATTATCAGATCCATGAAGTGTTACCCTCAACTGGCAGATGTATATCCTCATGGGTACAAATGGGGGCGGGGGGAGGCACAGGGGGAAAGGCCGCTTTGTTAGAGCAGAAGGCCCAGGGTTGTAGAGAGGAATATCTTAGCTGATGCTGGGATATGGACCTTTCAGTGGTTTATTTTTCACAAAACTTTTTATTCAGATTTACTGGAGAGAAATAAAAGTTACCATATGTGAACATCGGAACAGATTTAGCAACATATGGTTTCATTTTCAGGTTATTAATTTATCCTGCGTTTTTATCTTTTTTGAAAGTAACAAAAACAATAAAATTAATTATCATCACAGTTAAGTTCCAAAACCAAAAGCCTTGGGTGTGTTTATCAGTTAAATTAATACCTTAGGAGAAACATTTCCCATTGTGCTGCTTGGGAACCAGAGTTCTTGCAAATGGAAATCATTCTCCGTCTCCCCAAACGCTAGAACTCGAGGGCATCAAATGGAGCTGATGGGCAGTAGGTTCAGAACGGACAAAAGGAAATACTACTTTACGCTGAGAGTGATTAAAATGTGGAATTCGCTGCCAGAGGATGTAGTGATGGCCACAGCAATTAACAGCTTTAAAAGGGGATTAGACAGGTTCATGGAGGATAAGTCTATCAATGGGTACTAGCCATGGTGGGTGAGGGGAACCTCCACATTCAGAGGCACTAATCCTCTGAATCCCAGAGCCAGGAGGCAACATCAAGGGAAGGCCTCAGCCTCTACGCCCTGTTGTTGGCCGCTGTGTGAGACAGGATGCTGGACTAGATGGTCCACTGGTCTGATCCAGGAGGGCTCTTCTTATATTCTTATGTTAATTTCTGTCATGTGTAAAGCCAAGTTCTTATGAATCCTTCCAGTCTTTGGCTGTTGGGTGCCAGTTTCTTCTCTCTGTGTTTTGAAAACCTGCTTGACATTCCCCCTTTTGGGGCATATTCAGTGCCAGTCAACGACTCCGTGCTTCAGCTCCCAAACCAGTAGATCCCAGGTCTAAAGCGAAAGAGTGGTCACCTGTGCTCTCCCTGCCTAACTAGAATGAAGAGGAAATTGTCGTGGAGTGTCGTGTGCGCTTCTTGTCTTTTATGGGAGTGGGGAAGGATGTCCATACCTTTGCCTTCATCATGGATACCGGGAACCAGCATTTTGAGTGCCACGTTTTCTGGTGTGAGCCCAACGCAGGCAACGTATCGGAGGCAGTTCAGGCTGCTTGTATGGTAAGTGAACGCGCAGGGCTATTATACTATTAGTGCAGACAGCAGAAGATTCAAACAAAGCATTCCCTGATCCTGTCAAGGTCCCCCCCCCCCCTCCAAATGGGGCATTTAGTGTGAAAACCGGCATGTTCAGGTTTCCCTAGCAAACTGATCGTTTGTGTTCAGTTCTGAGCCCTGGGCCTTTAATGCCATGATTCTAAATACTGGTGTTGGCTCTCCCTGCCTCCTGTGCTTGGATGCTATTAAGCAGCCCATATCGCCATCGGCTACGTGCACAGACTGAAAACCGGAGTCGCGTAAAGCGACCAAGGCAAGGAAGCAAGTTCTTGCCTTTCATGAGAGAACAAATCCGTCTCTGTGAGGAAGGGAACAATGGGGAAACAAATCACAGGATTGATGAAAATCACCAGAGCTCCCTGCTACAATGGTATTTATTCAGCATCTGCTTCCAGAGTGCTTGCTGGGGACCATCCTTTACAATTGTCAACAACTCCCTTGGGCTAGTGGAGGGATATTAGTGCCGACCAAAGAGAGAACGGAGCAAGTTCTGGAGATCGGAACGGGGTACTATTCAATCTCGGCTCCCAAATATTAAATCATATTAGAGTCCTGAGATTTATGGCGCGTCTGCCACCATGCCGAGTTGTCTGCTGCAAGGATTGCGACAGATGTGCATTAATGTTGCACTGGCACAATAGAACTGTAGTTTTTTAAAAAGTAGAAACCATTAAGTTCAGTGACCTGCTGTCATGATCACCCTTAGGGCAAGCATACAGAGCTTGTGACTCTGTGAGCCAAATTCAGCCCATTTTCAATCCAGGCAGCCAAAAAGCCCTGCGTATCAAGACCCCGGTGAATTGCTGTGCGTCGCTGGGTGGCTGCAGTTGGCCAGATGGTTCGCCAACAGTGCAGGTTTGCTTGCCTGCTCTGAGGTCGATCAGAAGCCGTACAGGGGTCAAAAAGTGCAGAACTTTCTGTAATTGGCAGACTACTGCCCATAAAGCTGAGGGTGCAGAACCACACTAATGGCCACAGAACGGGTTTGCTTTCTTGCAGCTACGGTATCAGAAATGCTTGGTCGCCAGGCCTCCGTCGCAGAAAGTCCGGCCGCCGCCACCTCCTGCAGACTCAGTGACCAGAAGAGTAACAAGTAACGTAAAACGAGGAGTCCTGTCCCTCATTGACACTCTGAAACAGAAACGCCCCGTCACTGACACGCCATAGCCACCCCCCAGGAAAACCCAGATTTCTCAGAACGCCTAGTGGAAAATGCAGTAGCTACACTAAAGAAGATGAACTGATTTTTTTTTTTTTTTGGCCTTCCAGTTTAAATGGGTGATGCTTTGTCTTCAGAGAATTTACCCTTATCGAAATAATATTAGACAAGCATGTTCTCTTGTTCTTGACACCATCACGTGATATGAAAAGAAGCATGAATAATTTTTTTTTTTTGCTGTGAGTTAACATGAGAAGCAGAAGGTTTGTTGTCCAACTGTAAATATTATGAACATTACTTAAATTCACGCATACATGAGAAAGGAACTCGGCACATCACTCCTAACAAATGAATCCTAACATCCTGGGAGAGAACCTGTACCCAAACTGATGCTCTCACCACCACCCCGAACTGGATTTTGACACAAGCAGTTCTTAGATCCTACAGCACTTTCCCCCCCATTTTCAGCACAGGAGTACATACCAAGTAATAGTGTAGGTTTTTAAATTTTTTACTATGCTCTACTCAGTAACCAATTTTCCATGCTGGCTACCAGAGTAACCATTTTTCATCTTCTGTCCAAAAGTCTCCTTAAAGGTGGTGGATCTTCTACCCTGGCCGTTCTTTTTTGTGTGAAAGGATGTGTAAGTTGTGTGGAGTCATGACATGTGTCTGTTTTTCTGCATGTACCAGCCCAGCACATGCGCATCCCAACAGATCCGTGTTCATTGCTCAGAGGCTACCTACATACAGCTTGCACGGAAGCACTCCCTCCGTAGGAAATCATGTTCAAAGTAGCCTGAACCAAGGCTTGAAGAGAGATTTCTTTCAGTGCCAAACTCAGTATCTGAAGAGTTTAGTCATAGATCCAGAGGAGTTAGGTGCGTTAGTCAGTTGCTGCAAAATAGTAAGAAGGCCAGTAACGCCTTTAAGATTAACAAACTTTATTGTAGCATAAGCTTTCGAGAAACACAGCATCTGACAAAGAGAGCTCTGCTTCTCGAAAGTTTATGCTACAATAAAGTTTGTTAGTCTTGAAGGTGCTTTTTACTATTTTGAAGAGTTAGGGAAACAGTTTGGGAAGGATGCCTTGGCTTTGAATTCTTGAAGAGACAAAAGCCAGCACTGATGATGTGGGCTCTCAAGAGCCCCTTAGCTTTTCACAGTTGCTTTGTGAGTCTTTTCACCATGAAGGCAGGAAGTGAGTTGCAGGTCTGAGTATGAGGTTGGGAAAAAAAAAACCCTTCTGCTTTCCTCCATATGAAATGCCTGTACACTTGAATAGAGTTACATACTGAAAAATCTAGTGTGCAGATGAAAAATGGGGTTTCACTACTACCGCCTGGAGGGAAAAGCATCTATAAAAGCATAAGACAGACTTGGTGCAACTTAAAACGGCGAGCTTTGCATGTACATGATTTTCCCCTTTTTGTATACCCTGAGCTTGCGTGCCGGACCAGTAATTTTATAGCGCACACACAAACATGCGGAGCCCATTCTAATCTGCAGACAGTGAGCACTGTATATTACTGTAACTCTAAAATAAGGAACGATGCATTTCTGAGTGGACTTTTATGTGCAATGGAAGCTCATCATAGTGCTTGAGCTTCTAAAACATATCCTTTGGCGGGGGCGGGAGGGATTTCATGAAAACAAACTCCATAGGGCAGCCGCCTCCACCTTTCTGATGGCATCTGCATTATTCGGGGTTGTTCTGTAACGTGTTTCAGATGTGATATTTGTCATTTAGATAAAGTGTAGCCCCAAGTTCACTTACACAGCTGCTGCAGGAAGAGCCTTAAGACTCTTTTAACTCTCTGACCACAGTTAACCGGGCACGGGGCGGGGTGGGGGGAGCAATGTGTGAGCGCAGGGCTGTTCAGGCACTTATTCAGAGTACAGGAAGTGTGCAAAGGGCCAGAGGAGCAATCCATGGGCTGGCATCCCCTTCCCCACTCTTCAGAGAATGTTTTTGAGGGTGGGCACACAGGCATGTACATCCCTTCGTCTAGAAGTCCTACTGGTGCCCTGACCTGGATAGCCCAGGTAATCCCAATCTCGTCAGATCTCGGAAGCTGAGCAGGGCCGACCCTGGCAAGGACTTGGAAGGGAGACCTCCAAGGAATACCAGGGCCAGGACGCAGAGGTAGGCAGTAGCAAGACACCTCTCTGAAATGTCCCTTGCCTCCAAGCCCCAGTAGGGGTCACCAGAAATCAGCCATGACTTCCATGCACACACACACACACACAAAACACCAAAAATAAATAAAAATAGAAGTCCTACTTGTGCAGTTGGGTCTACAGTGTTGCTGACTGCATTGTTCTTATCAAAATGACGTGTGCAGGAGACTTAATCCTTTACCCTGCTGGATGGAGACCAGTTGCCCAACAGTTTGCAGAGCATGAAGGACGAAGGACTGCTGCACTTACAAAGGACAGCAACTCACACGAACAGTAGAGAGATGTTAGGGCCCCCTCTGCTCACCATTATTTCCTGCACAAGCATTGGGAAACTGTATCCTCGTGCATGAAGAGGGCAATTTTGGCACTCTTAGAAAATTGGCTTCCCACCCTGAACACAGACAGCAGACGATGTGCGTGTTCTTTACATCTGACAGCATAAAATTAGTTTCCTTACAGAGAAGTGACACCAGTCTGGACAATACGTGCCAAAAAGTATCAAAAGCTTTAGAATTATCGGGGGGGGGGGGGGGAGAGCAACCCAGAGAGACTGGCTGGAGCAGCCCTTCCCGAAGTAGGGCTGCCAAGTGCCGGCGACTTACCGGCAGGGGGGAGTTGTTCTCCCCCTGGAAGCTCTTCTGGCGCGTGCGCTTTGCACGTGCGCCACGGCGACGTACTGACGTCACCCGGAGGTGACGTCATCACGTTGGGGGCGTTGCCAGGGCAACGCCCCCGACGTGATGACATCACCTCCGGGTGACATCATTACACAGGGGAAGTGGTCCTCACCGGACGACTTCTGGGGTGGGGTTCCCCCCGCCGGCCGAATGCCGGCCGGCGGATCGGGAACCCCTATAGCAGGGGATCCCCCGCCCCCCGGGCTGACTTGGCAGCCTTATCCTGAAGCCGCAAGTGTTCTCCACTGGGCACATTCCGCCCCCACTCCAAAGGGCAGGCGATACTGAACCCAGAGTTGTGCCAACTTGCTTTTTGGTCTCCAGAAGCAAGGCAGGGCTAGTTGGCACATGTGCTTAGTGTCTGCAGCATCAGCCAGCTGGGGGGGGGGGGGGAGTCTGTACTCTAGTCCCTTCAAGTGCATGTCTTGCCAGTGGAGTTGATTCATTTGTTCAAGCTGCAGATCGTCATGTGCTGTTTCATGGATTTGTGAACGAACTCCCACCCTTTTGTGTTCCCGGATTTAAATGACGGAAGACTTTTACTAGTATTTAACAATAGTCTTCCTCCACTTTTGAAGAGGTTATGTATTTGCAGATTAACAAGACCAGAATTCAGCCACTATAGAGAGATGCATAAACATTTTTAGTTTAGAAAAACCGTTATTTTCTCCCATTAACTGACATGTGACACCATCGCCTATGCAAAGGAAATGTAGGGGAATCTACTCTCCTGGTGGGAAAAAAGGTAACCCCCAAGGAGTTCTTAGCAGCTTCAAAGGGTTAGGGTCACCTGCCACCATTTTAGACATGATGCATTAGTTACAGATTTTGGGCCTGACATCCAGGTTCTTCCAGTCTCACCTTTCTCCTGAAGAAACATCCAATCACACTTCTCTCTCTCCTCAGCCCCGCCCCATTTTTATTTTTTTTTACTAAATTGCATGTTGGTTAATGGTAACAGTCATTCTCAAAAATTATTTTTGACTTTGTGGAACACATCAGTATGTTACACGTCATTTTTTCCGGTCTGTATTGTATGGCTATGCTCAATTATTCTGACAACTTACATTCACCCTGGAAGCCCTGATTTATTTGCATCGCATCAGTCATCCGTTTGTTTTTCTGGATTTTACCTTCTCTTCCCACTCAGCAGGAATGCAATAAAGACAGCAAGATGTGCCTGCTTAAAAAGCGTTATTACAAAGACAATATTTGTTTTCCAAGTGGAATTTTTCTATTTTCAAGACTGCGATTATTTTCAGCATTTAAGTTCCACTGGCTGAAAGCAGTTTTTCCATTCCTTGAAACTTTTTTTTAAAAAATATAGCTACATATCTAAAACTGGGATTTTTTTGGAAACTTTATTTATCTGAACATTGTATGTGGAGCCTCCTGGCAAGAGGCAGTATACCAGAAACTTGGGGGCCAACCCCAAGGAAGGCTCTCCTTGTCATGCCGTTGACGAGCTCCCAGCAGCATCGTGACCCCGGCTGGAGGCAGAATGTTGGACAAGGCAAAGCTCAGTCTGGAGCCTGCACAGCCATTCTCATGTTCTCTCAACACAAAGGACACAGGCGTTGTGCGACCGTGGCCAAAATGTATGTGTGGGTCGAGTGTGAACGAATGCCAGTGACTTTGTATAGTGACCCTTCCGTTATCTATGCATTCTTTATATCTCTCAAAGGCGGCCACGTTCACTAGGCCTGGGATGTCCCATGTCTTTTTTTGATTACCCCTTGTTAAATACAGCTTAAATATTTTTTATTTTATTTATTCTATTTTTACTGAAATATTCTTCAATTACGTTGACATATTATCTTTGTGACTGGATGTGGCCTCACAGATATATCCAGTGCTAAGTAATCTCAATGTACTATAGGTTGCCTAAAAGACAGAGGATTTTTGTAATTACTTGTAGTCACCTTTTTAATTGCGTATGTAGAAGAAAATGGCAAAAAAAAATGTGTAAAGTTAACTATTATTTTTAAATGCAGATAGCGAGTTAGATGCTGCTCTCACCAAGCCACCTCATTTATGTACTCTGTTGAAGGAAGGAGATAGTTAACCATGGACATTCATGAGTGCTTACGGCCTTTCCCTCTCTAATCCACAGCAATTCTTTGACACTGTTTGTTTATACACTTTTGTTTATATAAACCAATTGCTCTTTCTTTAAAGAGGATGTTTTTGTAAAGATGAAAAAAAAATCACCTATGCGGAGAAAGAGAAATTGCATGAAAGGGCCTCGGTCCTACTTCGTAATACAAGGAGTTCTTCGTGATAAACTTTGTGTGCAGAACTCCCCTGTGCTAAGGGGCAGGGGGGCAGAGTTGCTGCCACAGCTGAGTGGAAGAAACCTTACCGAAACCTAAACATAAAGATTATCATTTACTGAGTTTCAAGAATGTCTTTATTTATTCGAAATCCAAAGGCAAAGCAACATGGGTATCAACGTGTTAAATCGAGTGCGGGGGGGGGGGGGTGGCCACGGGGGTGGGGGTGGGGGCGCCACTCTCATTTCACGAGCTCGTAACAGCTCAGCCAGTAGAGTTGTATTGTATTTTGAAATAACGCACAGGTAAATGAGCAGAAGCTAGTTTGATTTACTGTTGCTATGTGCAGAAACGAAAAGGGAAAAGACCCACACCCCAGTTTTATCAGCAGGAGCTTTCAGTATTATGTGAAGTAGATGGTTTTAAAACAAAGGACAGAACTTTCCTCCCCTCAGCACTGTCCACTTTTTACACATTTAAATGTACTCTGTTGCAAGAATAAATTTAGCTGCACTCAGTGCTCGTCTCATTTGTTTGGGTAGTTTCCTCACAGAGCCACTTGGAAGACAATCACGCACTCATGAAGCTAGTCCCCCCCCCCCCCCCGGAAGAAGTGACGAGAACCAGAAGACGAGGCGACTGCTGTGCGGGCCTCATTTGAACTGGGCCCTAAGCTCGGCCATGTTAGCACTTCCAACATCTCGGCGGAGGCAGGCATTGTTCTGGCAGGCTGACACAGCAGGGGTCAAACTCTGGTGAGATGCTGGGCGTATCCAGCATCACACACACACACGTTCTTGCTTCCGGCACCGTGTTTAAATCAAGCCTTCAAAAAGCAACCATTGTTACAAATGCTTCTCTCAGATTGCTAGTTATTCCTGTTGGTTATTGCGTTAAAAATATATATCAAATATTAACGGATCATTCCTTCCCTGTATCATCGTCAGATGATAATGTGAAATGGGGCATACAGGGCCCTCCGTGGCCCTGACAAGACACACCCCTGCCCAGCTCCAGCTCAGTGGCTGTCTGGCATGCCTTTGGACCATGCCTTCGGTCTCCAACCACTAAGACGACCACTCAAGATAGACTTTCATCAGAAATTTTAATAGGTTTGGTTTCCATTTAAATGTGCTTCATAATAAACTGAAGATTCAGGCTGACTTACTAGCAGAGTGCAACCATTCAGCAGTTATGCTGTCGCACGAAGAAGCCCAGAAACAGTCCTTGTGCAGGCTTCCTAGCCCTTTCAGTGAGACTGTGTGGTGTCCTAGTCTGAAAGCCAAAACTGTCACAACTGGTCTTCAAAAGTGTCTGCCCTTTGGGGAGAGAAGATTTAAGAGCAAATTATTAAAATAGGCAGAAATCTCGAAAGATCACTCTGCAGACACGAGGGATGGACAAAAGGAAGCAGAATTCCTCAAGGCTACTAGTGAATAAGCACTGCAAATCCACTACTGTTTTTAGAAGCCCTGGTTTATCTCTAAAATCTTAGTGCCGAACCTTAACATTCAGTCCTTAAGTACACTCGGACACAGCCTGCCTCTGCTTCATTCCAAGCTGACTGGCTAGTGCCCATGTACACGGTTTTCAGTTTACCCCTGATGACATGCATAATCTCGGGGTGAAGGTCAGATGTATGCATTTTGACCTTCAAAGTTCATTTAAACGGGATTCCACAATGAAAGCCTTTCTTCAGAACTGCCCTTCTGGCGTCTTCACAATAGTCATGGGGAAAGGATGTATGTTTATTCTGCCTTCTAAAAGCAGACTGGTTCCTACAAAGATGTACACTTGGTGCCCAAGTGATCCTATACTGAAGGGTTTGGGGTGGTTGTTGTTTTTTTAAGAAAAAGCCCACTAGAAGAATACAAGCTTCAAATTCTGAATTATAGTAAATAAGCAGCAGTTCCAAAAGGCAGTCTTCAAACCCACGGACGAGCATGCTTGACTGTGGAAGAAGATGGTGAGGGTTCTTTTGACTTGATCAGTTTTTTGGAAGAAGAAGGGCTAAGTGGGCCGTATATTCCACTTTTTGTTCCAACCCAGTGATAATAATAGTGGTTAGATGAAATTTGGGATCTGTTCCCTTGTGGGTTGAAGTATGGCATCATTACCGGAGGCAGGACGATCTCAACAGGCTTCAAGACCATCAGCTTGTCTTCTGACTTTGGTTTCCTAACAGTCCGTTGCCTTTCAAACACTTTTTGTGTGGATGAGGACATGGGAGTGTTCTTCAGCATCACAGGCAAGGATGAGTTCAAGAGAGGCTTGGCCATTTTCTTCAGCTGCGTGGAATCATTTGTCTGGTTTACGGTTTTCTGAGGGGTACTAGCAGTTATGTTGGATACTGAAGAATCTGAGTCAATCTTGTTGGGTTTCGTTTCTCGATCCAGGAACTCCTGAATTTTGGACTGTATTGCTGCTTCTTTAGTGGCAGTTTTTGCTGGAGTTACTTTTTGTTTCTTTTTCTTCTTCTCCTCTCTTTTAGACGGTTTTGCTAAATCAATACCTTCCAGCAATCCTTTTGCTGCAGCACGAGCTAAAACGTCTTTTACTGACACTGTCTCAGATGGATCCTTCTGTAAGTTAAAGGAACATCGTATCAAACAGTTGAAGGAACAGTCAGGTCATGTATTTATTTATTTGGAAACTGTGTATGCTGCCTCTTCAGAGATCTGTTAGAGGCAGCTCACAACTAAAACAATACAACAAAAACTACAGAACAACCACTGAGAAGTCTGCAACCATATTCATAAAACAGCTGTACTAGAAGCCAACCACAAAAAGATGGGACCCCTCGGTTAAAAGCCTGGGTAAAGAGAAATGTTCTGGCCTGGTACCTCAAGGAATAGAAGGGAGGCCTCCACCCATCTCACCTCCACAGCCAGTGGCACAGAGAGGAGGCTTGAGAAGAGGATCTTCACACCTCCTCAGTGGCCTGAAGCACCTTTTATCGGCTTCAACTGATCCATCAGCTACAGTTAGGGTTGCCAAGTCTGGACTGGAAAATACCTGGGGACTTTGGGGGTGGAGCCAGGAGAAGATGGGGTTTGGGGAGGGGAGGGACCTCAGCATAGTACAATGCCATAGACTGTACCCTTCAAAGCAGCCATTTTCTCTAGGGGAGCTGATCTCTGTCAGCTGGAGATCTGTTGTAAAAGCAGGAGATCCCCAGGCCCCACCTGGAGGCTGGCAACCCTAGCTACAGTCATGGCTTGAAAAGCATGATCCGGCCATGGTGATCGATCCGTGCTCTGGATAATATCTAGGTTATGATAATGCATTCTACCTGAAACAGCTATATGAAAAATAACTAGCATCTTGTGTTTATTTTATATTTTCGAAGGAAGCACCCATTCCTCTAATGGGTCACTGTGCCCCCTGTTCTCGAGGCCTCATTGGTTAGGTCTGCTAAGGATTACCTCCTGAGGTTCTTGCATTAACTGCACTCAAAATTAACTGTAGAAGAAAAGGATTAATTGTCCAATTCCATCTTATTAGAAGGTCCAAAATCCTGACTTGTTAAAAAAAAAATTGAACTGTATGTTGGGCCCAGTTTAAAATCTCGTCTTAACCACAGACTTGTTTAGTGACCTGACATGAAATAACCACCATTCATGTTCAGTTTATTAACGCCATACCTCTTAGGACAACCCAAGACTGGGCAAAAGACAGAAGATTTTAAAAGAGTTAATAAAAGCACTCCGCAGATTTTCAAGACTTCTGAATATCAAATAGACTGGGAGAGGTAAAAAACCCAGTACAAAATACAGTACAATTAACTTCATTCTGCTAATCAAAACAGGGCTTCCTGTACCATGTTAGCATTTTAAACGAGAAAGGCGGATATATTAAAATATCTTTTCCCCTTTAAAATGTAAGCAGCAGCAGGAACCCAGTTTCAATTAGTGAAATTAAGAAGGAAATTAAGGGTTACGTTACATCCCTTCTCCCATCCCCAGGCAGTCCCAGTCCTAACTGGGGCTGCATATGCCATTTACCATTTACAGATGGTTTACACCTGTACAATAGTTTTGTGTCAACATAATGACGGCAAAGAACCACAGGAAGAGACAAAATAAAGAGACACTAGAATAATTTTACTGTTGCCAATGCCACCTTTAGTGCTCAGAAGCAAATAAATAAATACGCATGTTCAGGAGACCACATTTCCTCTTTAAGCAACTGCAGTTTCGAGGGGCATTTAATGCAAAAGAACTCGTAGAGCTCTTCTAGCTAAGTATGCTATTCTTGAATGTTTCAATTATACCAAAGCAAACACATTTACTCTGAAATACAAACGGTCCTATTCTTCAATAGCAAAGACAATTAAAAAGCTAAAAACACTCAGTTTAGCTAGGAACTGCACAATTCACTATTTACCTACCTCTCGGGCCAGAACGGCTATAAAACAGCAGTTGGAAACATCCGAAAGCTCCAGTTTGAAAAAATTCCCAGCAGAAGTGTTTATTTCTGATTTGCAGCACAAAGGAAGGACAGGTGGGCAAAGCCTAAAGCAGACATTGACACAATACTGCAGTGATAATCACCATTTCCGTAATACACTTTAATTGATTTTTCTCTCATATATGACACTGAACATGGCAATGGTACTCTGTTCCCTGTGCAGTCAACTGTGGGTCTTGAGGGCCACTTCCACACTGACATTTTTGTCACTTGATAGTCCCCTATTGCTTCAGGGGTTCCCCCCCCCCAAAAAAATGTGTTTTGCTCTCTCTAGTAGTCCCAGAGGGAGTAAACACATATGGAAAAGGGAGGGGATGGGACCCAAAGCGAAAGGGGGCAAAGGGTGACAAAAGTGACAGTGCAGAAGTGACCCAGGAAAAGAACACTGAAGTTACACCCTTAAAGGCTTGTTGTCAGGAGGAGACCATCCACTCTTCCCAACTTGCTCCACAGGCGAGGCAAACGCTTTCTCCCCTCCAATGGAAGGAGTCCCCGACAGCCAGTTTCAGGATGTAATACAACATAGCGGTGAAATAATTCTGACAAACACACTTAGAGCAAAACCCAAATAGTTTGACTCCGAGAGGATGAATAAAGAAAGACTAAACCGGGGTTGGTCTTGCTCTGTACCTGGGAGTCAACTTCTCCCCCACCCCACCCCTTTACTTCTCACATCATGAGCAGCAAAGAGTTTGACGTCATCCCAGCGGGAACAGGTTATCTTCCATCTACTGCCATGGAACAAGCCTTCACAGTAGGTCCAGTGTTTCTTTCTCCAGCAGTGAACAAGGGTCGCCTGACTGGGATATTCCACATATTTCAGTGGGCTCTGCCCTAATTTGTGATTGTGAGAATCACAGAATGGAGGAAGCCTCAGCAAAAACAAAATCTTGACAATTCCACCTTAGCAGCTAGCACTGAGGTGCCCCAGAGTATACAGAGAACACTCTGCAGCCTTTTATCCCCTGGATTTTTGACTTGATCTTCAAGGACTAGAGCCTGAAATGTGTACCACGACAGGCGCATCCACTATAGGGACAGCTTCCATTGCTGAGACAAGTTATAAACACAGTTTTGCCCTGCCACTAGTGTTCCTGCTGGAGACTGGAGCTATTCACTTCGTATAGGTTGACTGAATATATAACTCGTGTCCGAGACAGCTAGATCGTCTGGGCTTAGGGAGAACTTCTTGAGGGCCCACCTGGAACTTGAGTAATTGTGCTACATCTCCCAACTTTGAAAGGAAAAGGCAACCCTCCAAGAACAGCCTCCAGGTACAGCATTCAAGGAACCACAGTGCGTCCCCTGACTTCAAACGCCCCTTCCCTCCCAGAGAGAATTCGTGTTCATCCTCTGCTCCCTTCTGGTAGGGCTGCTGGAATGTGCCGCATTTCGTGCCAGTAGCCTCCCTGTGCCTCAGACTTGGATCAGTGCCTCGTCCTGTGTCCTCAAAGCAGCATTCCAAATAACCATTCCATCCAGGGTGTCTGAGGGAACTGGTCGTTTGGGGGCAGCATTCTAGGAATGGCTCCCTTCCTAGATTAACTATCTTGTGTCCAGAACAGGGAGGGGGAAAGCCTGTCACTGAAAGAGCAAGGCAGTATCAGAATGGAGAAGAAAGGGTGGCCGCAAAGGGGCATCCTACTGTGGGAAGAAACAAAACTGCTACTTCGGGGGAGCAGAGCAAGTGGAGAGGAGAAAACCCAGTCAGTATATATACCCTGTGGCAAAGATGGGGAAAAAATACAGAATCACAATTTTCCAGATAAGCTTACTGACTTAATACAGATAACTATTATCAGACTTCAAACCTGGAAATGTTTTTCATGAAACGTTTTACTAGTTAGCTAACCAAAGGTGATTTAAAGCTGAAACAGTAAAATGGTATTGACATTTCCTAAGACAATAATCTTCATCCTTTTCAGACCTTGCAGCATGGGACAGTTTATTTTTTACCATTCGCCATCTTTCTTCTCTTCCGAGGGTAATCAGAGGCCGAGCAGAACAGGTTTCCTGTGGCTTTTAAAGTATAGAAAAGGGAATTAAGGCAATTTCTGCCAGTCACATTGGGGTGACAAATTGTGCTTTCTGCAATTCCAAAACACTATTTTCTTTTGCCACTAAGATTCTGGGAGTGTTATTGGTGTGACCCACCTTAGGGGGTCAGATAATAGAATTTTTAAAGATCTGTTCCTGACCTGTATGGTTGGGCCTTCCCTCCTTTTGCTCCAGACGCTAGTGCCTTGTTCACCACCACTTCGTTTTCTTCTGGGTAAATGGAACAGGTGCAGTAGACAACAGCTTGCACTTTACTAACTACAAGTATGCAAAGTGGCATCTTTAGGATCAGCAGTGTTTAAAATTTCTAACGCAGAAATACATTTTAAATATTAATGTACGGGTCCCATACTGATTCGAAAATACTTTTAAATAAGAATTTCCACCCCATTTGCCTAGCCAGTTTAACAGGAACTCACATTTTCACCAGCACTAAGCTGCAGGTCCCAGGAAAAGGTGCTAAGGACCCACCTGCTCTCTCCTCTAGGCTGCGCAAAATCCAGAGCCTGAGTCTAATTCACATTCTATGTCTGTAATTTGTGCTCCATTCCCCACTTGCTATTAGGGTTTCAAGAGAGACAGGAGGGTGTTAGGCTGCGGCCACACAGCCCCTTTCATCCGGGAGGGCTCCCAGATTTAAAGGGGCCGCGTTTTTCTACCGCGGGTTGGGATGTCTACACATCCCAACCCCTGCGGCAGCGTCGGCGGCCGCTGCGGGAACGGCGATGGCAGCCGCTGAAGAGGCGGCCGCAGCAGCGGCAAAAGTGGCGGTGGCGGCCAAGGACCCTCCAGCCGCCTGGGTGAGTTTGGGGGGGGGGGGGTTTCGCCTTTTACACTTGGGCGCTTGGGCGCTTGGGTGGCCAAGCGCCCAAGTGTAAAAGGGGGAAAAAATGGCCGGCGGGACTATCTGGACAGCCTGGCTCTTGCAATGCTTGCGAGAGAGGGCTGTCCAGATACCTCAAATGCGGGTTCCTCCTGCAACACCAGGGAAAACTGTTTTTTTTCCCGGGGTCGGAAAATGCGGGAGGAACCCACATTTGAGCCCGCTTCAGCGCGGGACTTGGTGCGGGCCGTGTGGTCGGCCCCTTTAAATGCGGGAGGAAATAACCCTTCCTCCCGCATTTAAGGCCCGTGTGACCACAGCCTTAGTTATCCTTCAGGACACAGGTCTTCAACCTTTCCAGGTCTAGGAACCACCAACACGAATGATCCTTCAGGGTGCGACACAGCAGCACCCTGGATGCTCGGGCAGATCGTGAGACTTTACTAGGGAAGAAGCCTCTGCAGAACTCGCAAACATTGCATCTGTAAAGGCCGGCACGTTCACCTCAAGAACCCAGGGGACACGCAGGCCACTGCCACCACCACCCTGACCAGGCTGGACAAACAGGGAAGTCGAGTGCAGGAATCACAGGCTATGGTGAGATGGCTAAAGGATCTTCCCCTTCTTGCTCAGGTGAGCCTGGAAAGTGGGCACATGAAGTGTGTTAGGTGGGAGGTGGAGATCCTGAATGACAGAGAATGCTCTGCTGACTCCATGGGGAGAATGTTTAATTGCCCTGCATCCACTCAAGGACCGATCATTTCGATGGCAGTTAGTGCAGATGCCGATTAATATCTGTCACATAACTGGCTGAACAGACGAAGGGAAGCGAAACATTTGCATTTCTCTCCCATTCTTCCATCTGTTTCCTTCAAGCTTCAGCACTTCTAGTACCCCAAGTTTTTATTTCTCAGGCACTCAACTCCCGTATTCCATGCAGTGCTATTCACAAGTAGGCCAATGTCACTTTGCATCTGTAATTATTTCTGCATGCAGGGACGGTGTAATAGCACTAGATTATGTTCCCAAGTGCTGCCTTTAAAATTTCAGTTCAGAGTCTAGGAAGGAAATATACTTTGCTCCTCCTAAACAAGTGCTTCATTAAAAGAGAGCTTGCACATGAAGATAAGAGTAATTTCAGTGAAACCCAGAATCACTTACTGGAAGGCTTTCATGATCTACATTACATGCAACACCAAAAGTAGAGTCTAACCGTTCCAAGCGAAAGATACTTACACTGCATTGCATGAGTTAATTCTTTAAGCTGCTGTTGAGCGAGAACATTGAGTTTGTCTTCTGCTACAGAGCCTTGGGAGAGATCTCTAAGTAATTCAGCATCTTCAAAAAAGAAGAAAACAGAAAACTATATACAATGTGTATTTGTATGCTGTGACTTTCATGTCTGCTGACAATTCATTTCACAGTGGATACCACAATCAAGAATATATTATGGGGTGCAAGGACTCCAAAGAAGAGGTTTAGGTCCCTGTTTGCTGATACACTTTCTTCCAGTCAGCTACTCACTCATTAGTGACAGCTCCTATTAGGTGGCCAGCCAAACAACAAAGAAATCTGGCAGGATCGTGCCCATTGGATTGAAATGGGATGCTAGATGAACCTTTGGATTGATCCTGCAGGTACGTTCTTTGAAATTTTACTTTCCTGTTGTCATGTTGGCTCCATGGAAACTTTTTTGAAATTATTGGTTTAAAACTACCCTACCCACACTGCAAACAACAAAAAACACACAAACCCACACCCACCAACAGGAGTGAACACTGCAGCCAAGGGCTCGGATTCAGCTATGCACAAGCAGAAACATGAACAGACTTAGCTCCGCTTGTGCAAAACCCTGTGCAACAACTAGCACTTCCCTCCCTATATACCACAGTGCCCAGAAATAAGATCTTATGTAAATGGAGGTACAATAAATTTAACGTGGCACAAACAGCTACCACAGTCTTCCTCTTGTGTCTCCCCTTGCCTAAGTGGTCTCCTGCCAGTGGAATTTTGCACTGGATCCAAACGAATACGCCGCATTGCCTTCCCTGTATGTTCGTAGAAAAAGCAGGCACATGGGTTGAGTGGCGCCATTAATAAGACTCTCCTCCATCAGCCCAACACTGCTTCAAGCATTTGCCAGTTCTCTTCAGAGCTGTCAGAATATATTCAGGTGACTTATCCTGAATAACCTCATTTATTAAAGCAGACGCTATGAAGCCACTTTGTTTTAACACACCAGGGATCTTCACCAAACACACGGCCATGGAGATGCCTAGAACAGTTCTGATTGAATCTGAACTGGCAAAAGGAGAAAATATGCTGTGGGTGGGCAAAAATAAAAACATGCAAAAACACGCAATAGGGACCTCAAAACAAGTATTTTAAACTGCTCGAATGCAGCCACCCTCCACCCGACTCTTCTGACATTCAGCCAGATTGTACCTGAGTGGCAGCCCTGGTGGGGTTTTCAAGGCAAGAGACGTCCGGAGGTGGTTTGCCATTGCCTGCCTCTGTGTCATGACCCTGGTATCCCTTGGAGGTCTCCCATCGAAATACTGACTGGGGCTGACTCTGCCTGGCTTCCACAAACTGACGAGTTCTGGCTAGTCAGGACACTAGACCCTTATCGGGAAATTATTTATTCTAAATTTCATATTCCTGGGACAAACTTTCCTGATTTATGAACATAAATTTCAGAGAGTTTAATAATTTAAAAAAAAAGGTTGAAAACAGTCCTGTATTACCCTTCTGCATCTCGGATTTATTTTGGCAATTTCCCCCCCAGAAGCCTACTATGTACAGGCTAAAAATCTATCAGTGGGCATGTTTACGGGAAACCACTGTTCCTGCTTCCGACAAGGAATGCTGGCCAACTAATCTCCTCCTCTACCAGGAGCATAACTTGTCTCATACAGACACATTTAGTTTATTAGGTCACACAGTCAAACACGCACAAAAAAGCTTACATGAAACAGAAAAGGGAGTCCACAAGTAGTTCTACAGAAACCTATTCATATTCCTTGTTCATAGGTGCATTTGAAATCCTAGTTACCTTTCAAACGGGGCCCTATTCTGAACTGAACAAGGGTTGAAGGGCTTCCATCACTGGCTTTGCCTGCCCATTCTAAAACATGGGCAAAGGATGTGCTCTTTCCTCCTCAACGTGGACAGCAACAGAGGTTTCATTGGGGCCCTCAATTTATTGGCCCTCTAATCCACATCCTCCCCAACTCTCATCTTACGCAAAGAAGACCAAGGTATACCAGAAACAGAAGGCTCTGCCAAAAACTATGTTGCTGTCCACAGAGGATGGGGTGGGGAGCGAATGAAATAACCATGAAGGTTCATTTTGCTTGAGGAAGAGGGGGATGTTCTAGAACAGTGGTTCTCAACCTTTCTAATGCTGCGACCCTTTAAGACAGTTCCTCATGTTGTGGTGACCCCCAAGCATAAAATTCTGCCAACACACACAACAATGAAGCTACTTTTCCAGATGTTTTCTCTCGCATGGCAGTTAGCACCAAACAACTTTAATACAGACTTTAGACACACATATATTTGCAAGCTATTCCCAACAAGACACAACAAATACTCAGGCTTCAGACTTACTTTTCTTCAACAGAAGATGCCATGAGAAAACGAAGGTAGGTGGGGGGGGGGGGGAGAGGCTGTTGCAGGTAGGGGAGAGAGAGAGAGAGAGAGAGAGAGAAAGGTAGGGGGAGAGAGAGAGAAAGGGGGGGAGAAAGAAAGGGGGGAGAGGGGGGGAAGGAAGGTAGGTAGGTGGGGGGGCAGATTTTGCCGCCTTTTCTGGGCGCAGAGCCTAGGGAAGGCAGGGGGGCGGCTTTTGCCGCTTTTCCTGGGCTCTGCACTGTGGCATGGAGCCTAGGGAAGGTGACAGCGGAGCGCCCTAAAGGTGGCGGTGGGGAGGGGGAAGCAGCCATTGACGTACCTGCTGGCTTCTTCCTCCTCGTGGCCCCTGCTGGAAGGGCTGCTGGAAGCAGGGGGCGAGGCTCCGGCCCCAACCAACCAAAGCTCCCTTTGAGGGCAAAGAGCCGGGAGGCCAGACCTAGCACTCGATCGAGCGCAGGGCCCTTTCCTGCCTGTTGGGGAGGGGAGGGGAGGGGTGGGCTCGGACGCCAGCCAGCGACCCCTGTGAAATGGTTGTTCAACCCCAAAAGGGGTCGCGACCCACAGGTTGAGAACCGCTGTTCTAGAACATCTGGGTATTCTCCTGCCCATCATCCCTTGAGGCATGAAGCAAACTGATATTTCTGTCTCCAGACGGGGTTTCAAGACTTCCTTAGCAAATATCTGCATCAGGTGCCTCTGTGGGTTAGTTGTCCCTCACCATTATCAAATACTGCATTGATCATTGATGTCAAAACAATATATACGACAATATCAACAGGATGAACAATAGCAAAGGAAGATTCAGGTGGGAAGCCTTGTTGGTCTGAAGCAGCAGAACAAAGTTTGAGTCCAGTGACATACCTTTAAGACCAACAAAGTTTTATTCAAAGTGTAAGCTTCCATGTGCATGCAGAGAAAATAACATTTAGAGTCAGTAAAAAAAAAAGATGGTGGTCGAAGCAACCCCCCTAAATGATGGAACCACTGAAAGTCGTCCAATGGCCCCACTCCCCAAGCCAGGGCGGGTCCAGAGTGTCCTCCTCTTCCTCAAGCAAAATGAACCCTCACAGTAAGTCCAATGTTTCATTTTCACTTGAGGACAGGAGGACATTCTGGAACATTTGGGATGTTACCACAGAGTACGTCCACACAGGGTAGGAATTCGATCACCATATTAAACACAGAAGAATTAGACAACTTGCTGCAGGACCTGCCATCCAAAGGCAGCATTGCCTGAGGCCATGGAGTCCAGCTTAGCGTCTGATAATGCAACTGAACAACAACAACAACAACAACAAAGGTGGACCCTGACACCCACACAGCAACTTGGCAAATGTCAGCAATTGAAACAGCGGTCTCCAAGGCCACAGACACTGCTGCAATATGGTCTGAGCGAGCAGTAATGCCTTCTCCAGACCTTGAGGCAAGTAGGCTTATCAAGATAACATTCTCTAATCCACTTGCTCAAGATCCCTTTTTGTGACTCTCAGACAGTCATGTGAGCGTGCATGAGGTGGATGCTTGCCGGAGGGCCTCAGCATGACTGTCTCCCCCTCACCTGAAGAAGACGCACCGTCCGAAGTGTCCAAGGCTGAGCAACCTGAGGCCATAATGCTGGCTTGGAGTGACGGGCAAGTAAGCAGCTTAGGAAGCAACAAAGAGAAAGACATGCAAAACTATAGGATGAAGGAGGATTTTCTTTGTTTTCTTTTTTTAAAATGTTTACAAGAAGAAGTTAGGTGACGAAAGCAGGCGCCCAAAAGACAGTCTTATCGCTCCTTCCCTGCTTGCTCTCACAGCAGAAGCAGAAAGAAAAACCAAGGATGGAGGATGCGCTGGAGACCGAATGATCAGCCTGCTTCCTGCCTCAAGGGATGTTCCAGAATGTCCTCCTGTCCTCAAGAGAAAATGCTTGTCTGGCGCTGGAAAAAGTAGCTGAAGTGCAAAAGGTGAAGAAAGAAACTGTGGACTGTTCTGGGAGACAGAGGGGAAATCCCCCAAGCCACGTTCAGCACTAGTCTGGCTGCCTGTCCTTAATTTAGATGACACCCTGTTGGCCAATTTATCGAACCAGCCAGTACTGAAGTATGCCAAATGCAGCATCTGTGTCTCTAAAAACAAGACATTATGCCTGTGCTCCAAGCAAACAGAAATGAAGTTGTTGAGGATCAGAATAATGACCCAGAGATGAGGCAGACACTAGAAATACGCAGAGAACCAGCAAGACAACAAGGCAAGTAACCACAAATCAAACATGTCCTTTTTATTTCTTACAACAATTTGCATTTTGGAAAAAGTAATTATGCTACGGTACCTTCATGTTCATTTAGAATAAATTCTATTGGATTGCTAACACCCAGGCCTGAACAACGAGGCAGCAGCAAGATAGCTTTAACTTTCTGCAGCTTATGATCCACTGGTTCAATGCTTGAGAAATCCTCATGCAATAGTTCAATATCTGAAGAAGAGCAACAAAACCACAACGTAGGATAACTGAGACAAGTGAACACTGGTGCTGCACAAATTCCACACCGGCATCCAATCCCAGTACACTGATAAAATAATTTAAAATGGTCATTTTAATATCAAGTACGATTATATACTCCCAGCCAAGCAAACCATTTTTATATAGTGAGAACCAGATCTACGACACACTTACTTTTACATTCCATCTGTGTGAACAAATGCTTGAGCTCCGCTTCCTTTGTCACTGACTTGACTCCGCATACAAATACTTTGGATGTCTCTTGATTTGTTAGCACTGACATATGGGCCACAGTCAGCCCTGAACCGACATGTGCTATTAATATGTCATCGTCCATATTCAATAAAGACTTCACAGAATGCACCACAAGGCTCCGGGACTTGTCCTAACAGTTAAGACAACAACACAAACGCCTAAAACGGTAACTTTCAAACTAGTCAACCAGCAAAGCGTCTTTATTTCAGCAGGACTAGTAGACTAGAAAGCAACACGGATGTTAAGCAGGGCTTTTTTTTTTTGTAGAAAAAGCCCAGCAGGAACTTGTTAGCACAGGCCACACCCAACAGCAGAAACTCATTAGCATATTAGGCCACACCACTGAAGCCCAGCTTATTAGCATATTAGGCCACCCCTCCATGTTACCAGAAGGGTGGTCATCCAGCCACACCCACCTTTTGCTTCTTATTCGGATTACCTTGTTTGTTGTCAAAACCCATGGCTTTTTTTTTGTAGCAGGAATTAATTTGCATGTTAGGCCACATACCCCTAATGTAGCCAATCCTAATTAGTTTCTGCTGTTGGGTGTGGCCTATTATGCTAATGAGTTCCTGCTGGGTGTGGCCAACTCAGGAGCCAGCCGGAACTCCGTTCCTGTGCGTTCCTGCCCCAAAATAGCCCTGATGTTAAGTATCCAAAGCTTTTCCCACAAGTGTGGATTTCTCTCCATTTGTCAGCACCCACAGAGGCAGTTACTGGAAACAAGGGTATGTGGAGACTGCTTCACACCTTTAAAGTACCCTTGACAGCCCAGAAGTCCAGAAAGAAATGTCTGCCTGATAAAGGAGTTTCTACACACTCCTTTTGTGCAACCAGCAATGTGGATCCTAGCACCTGCAGTCACGCCAGGGTTTACACTGCAGCCATTTCAACTTCAAAAGGAAGCGTGCTGCAAATTGCTGCAATATGGCAAATATCTCCCCAAACACAACCATTTCCTTGGCAAATGCTATGTGTGCTATGGTGGCATTAGTTACCATGGGTGCCTACCAGATGGTGCTCAGGGCATCCCTCTGACAAGCACCGCAAGACAACCTCCCCTCGTCCCATCATAGTCTTTCCACTATACGCATACACCTCTTTCATCCCAGCAATTCCCCCGAAGCATCCCATTCTGACAATACTGCTCTTTCTCCTGTCCTTGCTTCTTGAGGGCAAAGGCAGCCTTGGCGGGAGGGAGGAGTCACAGGCGGGTCCAACTGCACGTTTGCAGAAGGGCCAAGCACCCTTCCCCCATCCTTCCCCTTTCCATCTAGCTTCATTACAATTCCTACTATCTGGTGTTCTTATACAGAGGAAAGCAGCTACGTCAGGAGCTATGAGAGGCAAAGAAACCACTGCCCTGGCATGATGTAGTGTTTAGACTAGGATCTGAGAGACCCACGTTCGAATCTCCACTCTGCCATGGAAGTGCACTGGACGGCCTTGGGCCAGTCGCACTCTCACCCTGACCTCCTTCACGGGGCTGTTGTAAGGATAAAATGGAAGAGGGTAGAGCAGTATAAGCTGCTTTGGGTCCCCATTGCGGAGCAAGGCAGGAAATAAAGAAAAAACGTATCCTATTTCTATGCCCCAGCTTGTTTTTAATTGTTTTTTTTTAACTTGGCTTGTTTTGGTTGTAAGCCATCTCAAGCAGGTTTCTGGAGAGATGGCATAGACACTTCCTAAAATTAATTAATTAATTAAGATTCGGTGCCCCCTTCCAACTTGACAAAGTGCTCTCATCGCACCCATCCCTGCCTTTACAACTGTTCAACACAGGCAGTGTTTGAAGAGATGGGGAGTCTGCCTGTCTCTGTGTTCTGTATTCCTAAGGGAAGAGATGGGATCAGATAGATGTGCTTAAAAAAACCAGACATCTGATGAGCAACAACGTCACAGCTCTGAGTCACTAGATTACACACTTAGGGCTATGGAAGAAAACAGCGGGTAAGCCAGTGCTGGAACAAAGGACACCTAGACAAACTTTATCATTCAACAGTTGTTGTTTTATCTGATGTGATGCCTTATCGATGCAGGGCAGAGTCACTCAAAAGCCTCTGAACTTTTCCAAGTTAGGTGGGGGGCTAGCAGATATATAGATGGGCAGTGAAAAAAAAGTCAGCAGGAGAAAAGGAGGCGTATTACAATAATACTCCAAAGAAATAAGGCATCAAAGGAAAAATCAATTTACCATTCAGACTAGCCTCACAACAGTCTGACTGGATGTAAGCGGAGTATGAGGATTCCTACACAGCTGGATACAACTTGATTCCACTAAAATTTCCTTTGACCGAAAAAGACTCTAAAAGGTTTAGCACAGGGGTGGCCAACCTGTGGCTCGGGAGCCACATGCGGCTCTTTCACACATATTGTGCGGCTCCTGGCAGGGCGGCTGGGGAAGCAAAGGGGAGGCATGCTTTTTCTCTCTTCCTCCCTTCCTTCCTTCCCTCCTCCCTCCCATCTATTTGCTTTCCTAGTTTCTCTCTCTCTCTTTCTTATAACTGGTTTTCCTCGTTTGTTTTTATTTTTGGCAGTCCCATTTAACGTTAATAAAAAGCAAATTTGCATATTTTTAAAAATAAAAACGTGTGTGTGATATTTGTTCCTGTCTTGCGGCTCTCAGACATCTCTATGTGGCTCTCACGTGTATTCTATGTGGCTCTTACGTTAAGCAAGGTTGGCCACCCCTGGTTTAGCAGAAGGGAGTCCCGGATTCATAAAGTTATACACCCAATTTAATTACTAGTTTCTCCTATTAAGACATGAGAAAGAAAGAAAATATGCAACACTGGAGGGTTCTGAAGCAGAGTATTCATTTGGTTTGCAAACAGAAATGAGGCTGTTGGGGAGTTAGTGGACGGGAGAGGACTAGAGAGATGGCTAGATGATGATGGTGACGATGATGACAGACAGGTGATCTTACCTGGAGTAAGAGCTTGTACTGAGCAAACAGCTCCAAAGCAAGCAGCTGTTCTTTAACAGCAGAAGGGAAGATGAGTAAATCTTCACAGTGTGTGTCCAGGCAGTATGTACAGCCATCAAATTCTGACACGGATTCCACTCTGGTGAACCCTTCCTTCTGTAAAGCACTGTGAGCTTCTTCTAGGCTGTTGCATAAACACAGCTGTTAAACAGGTTACTGAATATTAATTAAAAATTCACTTTGTCTTCTGCATTTGTGTTGGAAAGACTCAGGATGAAACTGCACTAGCAGCCTTTACAGCATATGCTTCCGTGTAATTTTATTTCATTCTCTTTGTTACCTTGGTACAACTCTAAATTTCCTAGAAGCCCCCACCCTTCTGATTGAGAGTAGACGTCTAAAAGATTAATGTCAAATGCATGCAACTCTGCCCTATATCCACTTTAAACAGAGTTCAATGCAGCCTTATTAGACTCCTGCTCAAGGCAGCTTACAATCAAAATCAGTTAACAATATAAAAATGATATAGGAAGGGGTGGCATATAATTGAAAATGGAGGGAACTGTTCAGATAGACTAGTACTTCCACCCCCTTTCCCCTGGATCTTTCTCAGATTATAAAGGAAAGAACAGCTGGTCCTCGGACTACCAGGCCTCTCTCAAAACTCATGAAAGAAGTGCTCATACAAGGCCAGTTACTACCCCTCTAGGACAATACTCTCAACTTAGTTTTGCCCCACAAAAGGTGACACGGTGAATTCAGTGGCAAAAGCTATGAGTGCAACCTTCTGCAGTTATCCCCACGGAAATCAGCATCCCTAGACCAGACGAATCCTGCACAGGATTGCACCAACAGACTTGGGAGAGCACTTCTGAACTAAAAGGACACTCCTGTATGTATTGGACAAAGAAGCCGGTTTGCATCTCCTTCATGCGCGAATAAAAGTTTATGGTTTGCCACCATTATTAAGGAATCTAAGCAGCTCGCCTGCTCGGCATCAAAGGCTGCAGGTCTGAACCCAGATTCTCTAGGTGAAGGCTTAAGCCAGCAAACACTGCAAGACAGTTCTTAAGCAGCTTGTGAGTGCCTGAAGAGCCCATGACATTGCCAGAATGCTTAAAGGGCACCCGTGGATCCAGTACAAGGGTTGTTACCTGTGTCAATTCATCTGCACAACAATGACAAACACATTTCAGCTCCGGAAACAAAGTGGCTATAGAGTACCAAGCAAACCATTTCACTCATATTTTTCAGTAAGAGTCCTAGTATAACATTCACTTTCCTCACTGATGTATTTACAACAAAGAATACACTTACTTGAAAACATGTAAGCACTGTAATTCTGAAGGAAGAATATATTAAATGATACATGTTACGCTAAGATGCTTCTACCCCTTACCTTACTTTAAGTGTATTCACCCATGCAAACAAGGGCAAAGCAGATGCCCTTTGCTCTTGCTTCCGTATAGTTTCTGGCAGAATGCATTCTATGGAAAGGGCGTCATGCTTGATTCGACACCTTGCTAACGCCGCAGCCAGTTTGGTTTTAAAACTGCAGATCAGAAAGAAAAACAATAAATCTTGAACAAAATATTTTTAAAGTTCTGTTTCATGATTATTTAGCCTTCTTGCGTCTTTCTCAAACTATAAGTACTGGGACTGAATGCACAATAGCTGACTATGACCATTATTTCCATCCCCATGGCATTTACAGCAGACACTTTATTGCAAAGACAACCCAGATTGTGCCATAACTTATGCTTTCTTCTACAGAAACACCTAATGGGGTGGATCCTATTCTACCACTTCACTAACCAAAAGTGACTTATTTAAATATTTTTACCCCACCCTTCCTTGTGGCTCAGGGTTGGAGACTTTCTCCAATGTAACTAGCTCTTCCATTCAAGGAAGAGCCATCTAAGTTGGAGAAAAGCCTCCTTAGGCTGGAGAAAGGCTACCTGGAGGATGACTAGATCTACCTCACATTTTGAAAATTACTTTACCCAAAAGTAGTTCACATGCATTGTCTGAAGAACAGTTACAACAGCCTTTAAAGTAGCCAAATGTTAGCATCCCAATGTTGAAATGTGAAGCTGGGGCTTGCAGAATAGAAGGTTATGTATAGCTACATAGGAAGGGGCATGGCTGAGTTCACATTTTAACTATGAATTTCCCTGCTCACATTCTGCAAGTTCAGCCACTACATGATACCAGTTCTGTTAACTTGCAGGGTTCAATCAATACACAATCTCAAATTTTCTTATAAAATAGATTTGAGAATCTTATGTGTGCCAAGAATTTTCTGCCATTTTCATTTAATAAACAATACATTCACTGCCTATAAATTTTCTTTGATTAGGATTCAAAGAGCTCTGCATAGCAGCTTTGGACTTTACACGGTAATCTTTTAAGCCAGAAAGTTTTTTTTAATTATTACATTTCCACATGAACAAAGTACTGTTATTTTAGTCAATCTGAAATTGTTGTCCCCCCCCCTTTTTTGACTTAATTTTAACCCCGATGTTCAAACCTGAACTGTAAGTTTCCAGCAGTGCTTATACAAGGATAATTCGAGGACATTTACCTGTACAGATAACACTCAACTTCTTGGACCTCTGCTATTGGTTCATTATCATCATCAATATTCTGGCGGGCTTCAAATTTCCGATCTTGAAGATCATATAACATCACAACAACTAGACTTGTCAATTCATCCGGCTACAAAAGGAGTGTTGCCGTATAAAAAGAACAGCAGAATTTAAAAGGCAAGTTAATACCAAACCTTCAGAACTTCTTCCCTCATTCTTAAAGACAGACTAGACCAGCAAACATCAGATAGATTATGAGGTTTAAATTACATTTGCTCTGGTGTTACACAAATTTGCTTTGGCTTCTCAATCTACATCTCAAAAAGCCGGAAACTAGCTTTTTAACATATTGCCAGGGGCGAACATAAAACTGTTTATTGTGTTTGATCTATTCACTCTCAACGGGCACGTTTTAAAAAAATAACTGCATTACGAACAATGACACGTTTCAAAGACTTGGTCTAAAATCTGACTTCTCATTGGCAGTTGAGACATGGGAGTGGTGACTGACTGGAAAAGTGACCTGAAACAAGCAGTTTTTCATAAAATATTGGCTTTTTTCTGAGTACAAGATCCTTCCTCATATACAACCATAATAATGGAGTTCTGTTTGCGTAACAAAATTTCCACAATTTCTCATTTTTACAGCTACCTTTGCCACCCAAAACACTGTTCCCTAGGATCAGCAAATCGTTGAGAACTGCACAGACGCAACCAAAAGGGGCAGTGCAGCTCCTGCCGGAAATCTGTGGGAACTGTTCCTCCACCACCACCATTCATTGCTTTGAGCAGAGGTGCTGCCATCCACTAATCCTGTTCTTGTTCAGTCACACAGTCGAGTCTGACTCTTGGCGGCCCCTAACATTACATTGCCGAAACTAGGGCTGAAAATATCCTGTTATAGAATTTACACTTCACTATTCAAAATCAGGTTTGTTCATCCTTAAGCATGCCTACTCAAAAATAAGTAAAGTTCTTAAGACCTCAGCTAAATTACAATGATAGAAATGTCCAGCAGTCACGTCTGTGTACCACACAGGAACAGTGTCATGGCTCAGATGTAACAAACCATCGTTTATCTCAAGTATGGTTAGTGTCACATCTGAATCATCAAACCGCAGCTTGGAATGCCATACTACCCTGGGAGGCAGCCTGACTACAGAGAAAGTAATCTAGAGCAAGCAGAAAAGGGGTCCACTTTTAGCAGCTCTCACTCCCCATTTCCCAAAGCATTCCATCCTGCCATCTTCAGCCTAGCCACAGCCTTGTCTCCTGCCTTAAGTTAAAGAGGATCTGATCAGTGGCTCATCATAGCACATTTTATACATCTTGTTTTTTAAAAATCCAGAAGTGTTTATTTACTGGGTGCAATTACATGGGAGGACGAATTGAATACAGAAGGGGCAAGGATGAGTAGTTTGAAAGAGCATCCAAGGATACGGGCAGAAGATGGGCGCCAGGAGTAGGGTCTATAGCAGTGAACCTTTTAGAGACCAAGTGCCCAAACTGCAACCCAAAACCCACGTATTTATCGCAAAGTGCCAGCACGACAATTTAACCTGAATACTGAGGTTTTAGTTTAGAAAAAAGAACTCACACATTGACATCTTTTGTCTTAAAAGAAAAACACAGTTAACAGAGCTTTCAATCATGCAAACAACTTTTTATTGAAAGGTAAAAGTTTGCATTTGGCATGCTTTTGAACAGTTAATGTGAGTTTTGCTGTTGTGTGCATGCTGATAATTTGTCTAACCTTGGTTCATACTTTGTAAGTTTGAGAGCAGCCCATCCTCGAGTCTGTGTCGTCTTTTTCCTTTTAGAGACTGAGTGCCCAAACTGCGTGCGTGCCCACAGAGAGGGCTCTGAGTGCCGCCTCTGGCACGCGTGCCATAGGTTTGCCACCACTGGTCTATAGTTTACTGAACCTAAGTGTGCATCAAACTGGACTGCTGCTGGGCTCATGTATATACCTCTTTTCTAACTTCTCACATAGACTGTGTTGAAAAGGGCATTCTGGTTTAAAACTAATCCTGGTTACCGGGGGAATATGAATACAGGTGAATGGCTTCACTGGAGTTCATTCCCCCTCAGCGAAACAAGATTATCAACCTGCATTAAGTCCTGTCTTAGAATCCCAATTTGGGGGGGGGGGGGGGGCAGCTCTGGAGAAGTTGCATGCCTGCGCTCCCATGGCACTAGTAACCAGGATTCTTTCATTGCGCTCTACACAAAAAGGGAAAGGGGGAGGAATGAGGCCCTCACGCAAACCCAGCAACAAGCCAGGTTCATGCACATGCAGACTTGGTGTCAGCTTGAAATGACATCTGAATGCAGCTTGGAAGTAGATAATGTTCTTCTTGCAAACAGGAATAGTTGAGGAGAGTGTCCTTTTCAAACACAGTTGCCAGACACTGTGGTCTGGCTAAAACATTAATTCTCAGCTTCAGCTTCGCACGGAAAAAGAGCCCAATGTGTGTTGATGCTGGAATAGAATTCAGTAATATGACATGTGAGATGCAGTCTGTTTGCCTTTGAAAGTACGTAATTCCTCGTTATAGTCCCCTGCACAACCTGTTCCCCATTCAGATACGTTATATGATTTAATTATATATTCATACTGTCGTTATAGTTCTTTTATATTATTAGATCAAGCTATGAAGTGCCTTCTAAAGGAGATTTTCAAAATGTATACAGTATAGAAAATGCAAGATAGTGGCCTGGGTCTGAATACATCAAAAAAATTAAAATGCCCTTCAGTTGTCTTAAGAAGAGGTGGCAATTTTTGCTCCCAAAGGCTGCTGGCTCCCCGGGGGGCTAGGCGGGATGCAATGCTGTAACAAGAGATTCCACTCCCACATCTAATTCAAGAGTCTGGATCAAACCATTTCAAAAGGCTTTGCCTATGCTAACTGTTTAGCAGCAGAGTCCTCCAGGATTTATCTATTTAAGGATTATTCTCACCCTTTAAATCTGATACCAAAAAAGTGTAAGGGGGTGAGTTTGATTCTTTAAACCATAACCAGCAAACAAAATTGAAAACCTGTAGAGACTTCTCTTTTATTGAGAAAAGAAATCGTTCTCTTTATCATACAGACAGAAGAAAATATAGGCATGTAAAAGTTAACCTTACAATTACTGCAAGAATAAATGCTAAAATTATCAAAAATTCCTAGAATTGCTTAACCATATTACAGTGAGTAATAGTTTTAAAAAGCATAAATTTCAGGGTTTTGTCTCTGCTTTTAGGGATTATCAACAAGCCCAAATTACACATCCAGAAATCTCACCTAGTCTTCTGAGACTTCCATCCAGAGAAATCTGATTTGCTTCTCACAGAAGTACATATTTATAGAAATACATACATTTTAACTTTTTTCTGAATCTGCTCTATCATAATAATTGTCTAGGTAAGTGATTGGTTCTTAACTAATTATGAGATAATCAAACCAAGTGCAAATAAGCCAGTCAGTGAGTGCATATGAGTTACATTTGATATAGCAAGAAGGCCAATCTCAACGCTTAACCTCTATTGAAAAGCAATTAATCTAACTTTTCTGTTAACTGTCCAAGATGAAAGTAACTTTGAGCAAACAAGAGTTCACTGACAGTTGAAAAGTGCTTAAATTCTCCCCACTAAACGGGAAGGAAGAATCAGCAAAATTTTCTACCCCCTCCTCAGGGCACTTAAGTTTTCTTAACTGCAAGGCTGGATCCAAGCCATTATCTGTTCTAAGGCCATTCAAGCTAACACAATACAACATGTAAGTAACTTATCCTCTAACACAGGGGTGGCCAACCTTGCTTAACGTAAGAGCCACATAGAATAAACGTAAGAGCCACATAGAGATGTCTGAGAGCCGCAAGACAGGAACAAATATCACACACACGTTTTTATTTTTAAAAATATGCAAATTTGCTTTTTATTAACGTTAAATGGGACTG
Organism: Lepidodactylus listeri; assembly: GCA_029233225.1. NCBI lineage: Eukaryota > Metazoa > Chordata > Lepidosauria > Squamata > Gekkonidae > Lepidodactylus > Lepidodactylus listeri. Next base: position 103,635,819 of record JARCFY010000009.1, on the reverse strand, counting down.
CCAAAAATAAAAACAAACGAGGAAAACCGGTTATTGATTATGATATTACTTGTTTGCTAATGATATTGAGAGAGAGAGAGAAAAAGAGAGAGATGGAAAGAAAGAATTAAAGAAGTGGAAAGAGAGAGAGAGAGAGAGAAACTAGGAAAGCAAATAGATGGGAGGGAGGAGGGAAGGAAGGAAGGAAGGAAGGGAGAAAGAGAGAAAAAGCATGCCTCCCCTTTGCTTCCCCAGCCGCCCTGCCAGGAGCCGCACAATATGTGTGAAAGAGCCGCATGTGGCTCCCGAGCCACAGGTTGGCCACCCCTGCTCTAACATATTTATTGCTCACCATTGACTGTACTGGATAAATGCCACTGTCAGTCAATATATTTTCAAGAACGTCTTGATCTACAGGAAAGAAATTATTATGGTATAAGGCATGTGAAGATTAACGAGCATTTACAAATTCATAGCAAGTACTGGAAATAAAAGGTTAAGAATTAGAAGCTGCCAGACCTGCCCCCAAGTGTAAATCTTGATTTTAATGCTACACATGTCTCAGACACCTCACCAGGATATATAAAAACCAGCACACAAATTACAAGAAAAAATGCACAAAAGGGACACACTGTCAAAAATCAATCAGGATACATATTGTGTCAGATAACTTGCACACAGGGCTCACGCATGTTTTAAAGCTTAGTATTCAGACATCATGACAAAATGAAGCCAGGCACACAAACTGTTCTTTGCTGTGCTCACTCACTCTGTTCACCTCTCCTACTTCTCTCCCCCCCCCCCAACTTTGCGCCTGAAGTGTGATACAAAGCGCTGATAACATTCCTGCCTGATTCGTTTTTTTGCGATGTCTGAATTTCAGCTGACCCACAATATGTGAAGGCAACTTGCGTACTTGTCTTATACAAACACCTGTAATGGTGTTAGATTTTGTAACAAGAGCACATTACGTTCTTCAGCAAACACAGATTCATACATTTTAGTGCTGATATATTAGGAATGGAAAACATGTGCGGCACAGAGGAACCTCTTGTCAGCCAGAGAGTCCTTGGCAGCTTGCAAATTCTACTGCTGATGAGAAACAGTATCTCCCTCAGTGTGTCTTTCTTTCAGGTGGCAAGCTCAAGAGCCAGGGCACGACCTCACCCTAATGCAGCTATTACTAATGTTCAAGGAACAGCCCCCTGCATTCCACACTATTGTGTAAAATCTCTCGGTTTCTGCAGTGGAAGCCAGCACCCACCACATCTCAAACAGTAGAAAAGAGTAAGAGTCTAGTAGCACCTTAAAGACTAACAAGATTTGTGGCAGGGGAGGAGCTTCCATGAGTGACTGCTCCCTTCTTCAGATACCAGTGACTCACGAAAGCTGCTACCCTGCCACAAATCTTGTTAGTTTTTTAGATGCTACTGGGCTTTTGCTCTTTTCTGCTGTTGCACACAGACTAGCATGGCTACCCATCTTGATCTATCACATTTTAAAGTTTTTCTGTGTTGGTCCATGAAGAAGAAGAAGAAGAGGAGATTGGATTTATACCCCGCCCTCCACTCCCCAAGGGAGTCTCGGAGCGGCTTACAAACTCCTTTTCCCTTCCCCTCCCCACAACAGACACCCTGTGAGGTAGGTGGGGCTGAGAGAGCTCTTTCCCAAGCTGTCCGTGAGGGAACAGTTGGTACAGAGCTATGGCTTGCCCAAGGTCATCCAGCAGGTGCAAGTGGAGGAGTGGGGAACCAAACCCGGTTCTCCCAGATTAGAGTCCGAGCACTTAACCACTACACCAAACTGAGATGAAGGACCATATTATAGAAGAACTTATTCAATGTTCTTCAGAAGCACAAAAAATTGAGTTTACCGAATTTTATGTCTGTCAAAAAACCCAAAAAAACAAACACAGCAGATGTCACATTTGAACTTTGGCACAGCTGGATTCAACATGGGGCAAGTAACCCAATGTATGAATGGAGACGTTTCAGCAGCTGTGTGGCTTCTTCCGTTATAGAGCTGCACTAACTGCACACCCTGTGTCTTCTGAGAAATTATGCAAGTGCTCCCTTCCATGCCACTGTTAAATGCACAAGAGTCCTCTTCCATACGGAATCTAAGAACTCTAGATGAGCAACATACTTCAAAGAACTTTTCCCCACTTCTCTTGTGGGTTCCTGAAGATGGGATAGTTAGAAGATGCACTTCAGCACTGCACTGTTAATTTTAAAAAATCTGAAGGCTGTGTGATACCACCACCCCCGTAGCAGTAAAAGATCATTAACAGTCTTCTAAACAAAAGCAGACATATATATAGAAAATTCTATGTTCTGTATGCAGGTTATTAATTGGTCCTTGAGCTTCAAAGAACACCAAGAGCCAGAACACAGTACAACAGGGTGTCCCGTCACTACTGTCTCGTTCAGAGAGAAACACCCATCAGGGGAGGAACGCCTACAAGAGAAAGGACAGAGGAGGGTCCCTGGCCAGACTGTCTCTCAGTTTGCATCCAAAGGGCACTTTTCCCTTACTCTTAAGGATGCAATACCCTCCAAAGACAGTATTGTTCTCTTGCCTCTCAGGAGCTTTTGCTGGTCACTATATTATCAAGAGTTGTAAAGCACCACAAATGCACAAGCTTAGTTTTCGTATTCATGAAAAGGGTCTGCCCCTAGCCATGTGTATCGATTTTCCTCTATTTAAGCAGCATTTTATATTCCGTGAATGTTGCTTATCGCTGAGGACCAGGAATGGTTTCTCCTCCTTGCCGGAGTGAGACAAGCTGCTGTTACCATATTTTAGAAAGCTTCCATGGACTCTGACAGCTTCTTTTCACTTCTGCATACTGATTCAGACATACTTATCTCAGTTCAGCCGGTTGCCAAGGTAAACCCCCCCCCCCACACCTTCATTGCCTATTAGACGTCCCCCAGCGCCTGAACATTTTGTACTCACCAGTGCTTGACCTTGCAAAAAAAATGACTTTTAGGAGTCATGCATCTTTCGGCCATTGACTGTTGATTAGAGAAATACCTCTTTCCCCAGAAAATGTAATCCTTTGGGCTCCTTTTGAAGTAACCATGCTTTCAAATCAACGTGAACACTACAGCAGGTTCATAATAATGATGCCACAAAAACACATGCCCATTTGCTAATATGCAGAAGTTTTAAAGCCTGAGCACAGATACAGCTTTCCTTACATCGCACTTATTACACTGCATCTCTTTCAAGCAGATGTCCCCCAACACCATTTTGGTAAACAAACGTAGAAGAAGAAGAAGAAGAAGAGATTGGATTTATATCCCGCCCTTCACTCACTTAAGAGTCTCAGAGCGGCTTACAAACTCCTTTTCCCTTCCCCTCCCCACAACAGACACCCTGTGAGGTAGGTGGGGCTGAGAGAGCTCTTTCCCAAGCTGTCCTTGAGGGAACAGCTGGTCCAGAGCTATGGCTTGCCCAGGGTCATCCAGCCAGGTGCAAGTGGAGGAGTGGGGAATCAAACCCGGTTCTCCCAGATTAGAGTCCGCGCACTTAACCACTACGCCAAACTGGCTCACTACAGAACTACAGAAATATTGTCCCTGGGTAAGGAAGCGTGTGCTTGAGACCTAACAATGGGAATTAATTATCTTTGGAAACACAGGCAGCACTGTCTTAAACATGCCTACTCAGAAGTAAGTTTCTTCACTGAGTTCAATTAGACTTTAACTGCAGTCCTAAGCGTACTTCAAAAGTCTGGGGGGGCAGCTGCTTCTAGTTAACAGGCTGCCCTTCCCAATGGGGGAACACAGCTTGGCCGGTTACATCTCCTTGGCAGGAGAGGCAGAAAACATCCAAGTCCCTTCTTATAGTGACTGAAAACAGACTACAATAAAGTGCTGGCACATACTCTTGATTCAAGGGATCCAAAACGTAAGGAGTCGGGATAAGGCAAGAGTGGTTTAAATGAATGAATCACCACACTGGAATTATTCTTTTCTAAACAGACACAATCCCATTATATCACCTCGATTAGCTACATTATAAAGGTCTCTCTCAGGCAAAGTTCTTACACACTGTATTTTTGTTCCTTCCGGGGCGGGGGGGGGGGGGCAACGGAAGACAGGTACTTTTTTTAACTTACATTTTAGAGCACTGAAAGCCAGTTCATAGGACAAACGCTGGCATCGCTCATCTTTGAAATCCGTTGCCAGTGGGAAGGGTCCATTCCCATATTTTATCAGTAACTTATCTTGAGGCTTTTCCTTATGAATACTTTGAAAAATGTTGGCTGCATTAAGGTAGACAGAGTCCTGATAGCCAGTCTTCTCAATCAGACTTGTTGAACTTTTTTCAGTGGGTGTGATTTCATTAGAAAAAGTCATTTCATGGAGACTTGCAACGTCACTTGCAATGCTATCATTTGAAGACAGCAAGCTATTTCTTAGAAGCGGCATGATCTTCCAGTACTGATATATCAATATACAATAGAACAGCAAGTCAGAATCCAAAGGTACCTGCAGAAATATGGGTTTAATTATAAAAAGTCAGTTTGGAAAAACTATTTATGGAAATTAGGTTTCTTTTTTTGCCTCTGGCAACAGAACATTTTGTCCAGCTTAAATACAACAGTAAGAGCCAGCAAAAAAAAAAAATTCATCTGGGAAGGATTTTAGATTTTTTTTTCTATTTTTACATCAGACATATACACTATAACTTAAAAGATCATTAGTGTCTAACCAGTGTCAAGGCACACCATCTCTCCCTACTCTTAAAAAAAAAGAACACAACTAACGGATGTCTTAATTTGCCAGATATGATAAGTCTCCACTGATTTCCTTTGTTTGCCCTTATTAAAGATAGTGTCCATCTCTCTCCATCCTATCTTCTCCCCCCCCCCTTATACACAAGCTGCTTTTTCTAGACCTCTACCTATCATATTCTGTCTGGCTAATCAATCACAGCAAATCCTGGAACAAAGCCAAATGTGACACAGACGCATGCATCCAGAGATGCGTGGGTGACAAGGAAAATGTCCTTAGTGCAGTGCTGCTTGTGCAAGCAACAGAGCATGGGCAAGCAACACAGCATGGGCATAATTTTAAACAAACTAACAAAGTGTATATGGAGCAATGGAACAAACAACAGATGACTTGTGTGATTTTGATGTAATTTGTTTTAACAATTTATCTGAAGAAGTACCAAGTGGTGTGTCTTGCACGCACGGAGAAGACGGGGAGGATGCAGTCACTTTCACCTAGTGTAGGAAGACCGGAGTAATTTTAGTGCTCTGCTTTTTCAAGGATTGTTGTGTGTGTAGAAATTTTCCACGGGCTCCAATGCAGAGTTACTTATTTACAGTCCTTCACTTCTCCCCAAACACATAAGGAACGTCACAAACTACAAAGGTTATTTTCAGAAGGGCAGCCACAATTAGTCTGTTGCAAGAAACACAAACAGGAATCTTATGTCACCTTAAAAGATGAACAGCTTTTATTCCAGTTAGCATAAATGTTTGGGGAATAGAGCAATCTTCATCAGAAAGCTTACGCCAGAATTTTTTTAAAAAATTCCCCTTAAGGTGCCATGAGACTTCTCTTTTCTTTTCAAGCATTGGGCAAAGCATTAATCCACACAATAGTTCTGAGCTTCCAGTGACATAATCCATGAACCGGGGGGGCCCGCAGTCAAGGAATTATAACTAACAAAACCAAGATCCATATATATCACATATTTCAGGGGGGGGGTGTCTTTTAAATTCCATCCCATCCCATCTTGAAGCCCTCGTGTTTCTAAAGTGAAGGATAGACAATATGCTCCTTGCACAGAGGTGGGAGCAGCTGGGATAGTGAGAGTACTGGGCTGTCACTTTTCTAATCAATCCACTACTGAGCTAGCTGAATGCAATTTAATCTGGGCATGAGAACACAGTGAAGGGAATGGGAGTACACTCCTAAAAGAAACTTTTAATGGTGGTCTGGTCTCTTACACAAGTCTTCAAGTTCAGGAGAGGGATGCACATAGGATCTCTGAGCGCTCAGAGCTGGCAGCCAGTTAGGAGGGGTAGAAACTAGAGTATGCTTAGAAGGGCAATCCAAGTTCAAAACATTTGAGAAACACTGCTCTGACAACAGCATAGATTCATTAGGCAAGAAGTTTAAGACAAAGGCAGGTTTGCAGTAGTCCAGCTCTGTTCATCTTCTAACAGAACAGAATGTCAAACATGTGAGTGCATAGCGCCATAACAGCGATAAAGAGCAAGTTATAACAGCAGATTATTGGAATCTGCTAACATAGCAGTGACTTATGGACTACCTGTTCAGAAACCTGATCTATGCGTCATGGTGCCAGCAAATACTTGTACAGGATCAAGCACATGAACTGCTAAGCCAGTGAAATTCCACAACATGTAACATAAGATAATCCAAGACACCACCACAACAAGCAGCATGCAACAAAGACAGTATACAACATAGAAAGAGGCAAATAAAGGCAACTCTGGTCATCCTTAAGGTTTTCTGCCAATAGAGCATGTGCCCGAGATACTGTGACAGGCACACTGTTATCACAGGTTTAGAACCAGCAGGCTGCCCAGCAAAAAGCCCTGCTTATACAAGATGCTACTGTAGCTACGGTATATCGGAATTAGCCATTCTTTGTCTCCCATCACAGTGCCCATAGGACCAGGGTTCACCATTGATATAGGGAAACAAGTAAACTGAACTGCTTCACTTCTAATACAAACCTTCTCTTGCAAGTGCCTGTCCGCTACGTGGTCACACAAGGAGAACAATCCAAGAACCATCTCCTCATTGCCATACAAGAGCACAAGCATTTTGATGCATTAATGGAGGCTGCAATGTTCTGTGAACAGCACACCCAAGAATAGTTGTAGAGCATCCTCTCGCCTTGTTGAATTTTTTCAGGGGACAGCACTGTATCACTTGTGCGTAGAAAGTGCATGGACTGTCCTCTGTATAAACCATCATGTATGACACTTCACTGTGTAGGAAGTCCTGCTCAATGACAGGTGCTCTAGCATGGACTTGTGGTAAAGTGACATCTATATTGTTCATATGTGACAGTGTACATACTTGTAACCACACACAAAAAAAATCATCATAAAGACTCCCAGCAATGGCCACTTCCACACTGTCACTTTTGTGACTCGTTTGTCCCTATTGCTTCAGGGGTTCCCACCCCCCACCCCCAAGAAAGTGTTTTGCTCTCTCTAGTAGTCCCAGAGGGAGCAAAATACATGTGGAAAGGGGAGGGGGGCAAAGCAATAGGGAAAAACAAATGACAAACATGCCAGTGCAGAAGTGGCCAATCTGAAACTTCTTGACAACGTTCTCTGAGTGATCGCTGAACAGTCCATAAGCACTGCAAAGCTTTCATGCATCCCCATGCTTAGAATGGACACCAGAGTTACATCGCAGTCCATCTGATGTGAGAAAGTAAGAACGTCAAGGGAACAGCCTTTCCTACAACACTCAAGTAACAAACATGACATTGTACACAAACACAAGGAATATTCACAAGAAAGGAATTAGGGTCCTGTCCAGTCTCAGACATTTCCCTTTCCAGAACTGTGCAGATTAAAATCCCAATGGATTTTTAAAACAATTCATCCAGGGGCATTCTCCTGGAGGGACTCCATGTCGGAATTAGCCCAGAAGCAAAAGGCACCGGTACACATAAAGGAGCATTTTACCTGTGACAGTCCCAAAATTCTTCCTTGCATTTCACTGGAGAAAAGAATTACACAAAAAGTTTACATATTCCACGCTTAGAAAGTGACATGATCCTGGAGAGTGCCAGCTCCCTGCCCCTCCCCTCAACCCACAGCATAACTCCTGTCGCTTTTTCAACTGCGAAGGCAGAAACTCAACCGTTTACACACAGGTCTCTCCTGGCCACCAGCTGGGGATAGGGTTGCCAGATCCAGGATGGGAAACTCCTGGAGATTTGGGGATAGAGCCTTTGGAGGACAGGGACCTCAGTGGGGCACATGCCACAGAGCTCACCCTCCAAAGCATCCACTTTCTCCAGGGGAGCTGATCTCTGTAGTCTGGAGGTGAGCTGCAATTCCAGGTCCCACGGGGAGGACAGCACAAAGGGCGGGATCTGGGGAGGTCAGGGACCTCAGTGGGGCACAATGCCACAGAGCTCACCCTCCAAAGCATCCACTTTCTCCAGGGGAGCCGATCTCTGTAGTCTGGAGGTGAACTGCAATTCCAAGTCCCACGGGGAGGACAACACGAAGGGCGGGGTCCGGGGAGGTCAGGGACCTCAGTGGGGTGCAACGCCATAGGAGCCCACCCTCCAAGTCATCCATTTTCTCCAGGTGGGGAGCTGATCTCTGTAGCCTGGAGGTGAGCTGTGATTCCGGGGGATCCCCAGGTCCCACCTGGAGTCTGGCATCCCGATTAAGAAGGGGGCAGAAGGCTTCACCTGTGGATATTTAAAAGGCGGGCAGCCGTTTCGAACGCCAACCTTCTCTGCCTTTGCATTTGGCGCTTTTTAAAAACCACCTTCCAGTTGCTGCCGCCCGCCCCCCCCCTCCCCCGGGGACCCCAAAGACACCCCCGCAAGGTCTGGGGGGGGGAGGCCGTCGACTGAGGAACCCCCAGGCGCGCCCCCCCCTCCGCCCTTCACGCCGCCGCCCCCCCCATAAGCCCCCCCCCCCGCCTCCCCTCACCGGCACGGACTGCGAGGGGCTCGCGCATCACACAGGCTACGGCGTCCCCCGGCGCCGCCCCTGCGGCCGCCGCACCCTCACGCCCAGAGCGGCTGCGCCAAATCTCTGCTCCGCGCCTGCGGTCCCCTCGGGGAGGGGAGGGGCGGGGAGGGGGCGTCGCCTCGCCTCGCCCCGCCCACAAGCCACACCTGCCGCCGCGGAGATGGAAGGAAGGAGGGAGGGGGGAGAGGCGAGGCGAGGCGCCGCCGGCCGTTTCGTTCAAATCGGGCCGCTACCATTCGGGAGGGGGGGAGGCGGAGGGCGGGGAGCACACCCGTGGGATTGACGGATTTGGGATTTGGGATTTGGGATTTGGGATTTGGGACCGGGGGCGGGGCGCGTCATGTGACTGTCTGCCAACTCCAAAGGTGTGATCTCACCAATGCTCCCTCTAAGCTGTGGAGTCTTGTGAGTACAAAAAAATCTGCTTTGCGAGCTACTGGCATTAACGTTCTGAGCAGGTGGTTTGACTGCGGCATAAATCAGTTTGCATTGGAGCCCTCCTGCCTGAGCTGAGGCAAAAATGTGTGAGCCGGAGGCTAAAAAACTCTGAGCTAGCTCACACTAACTCAGCTTAGAGGGAACACTGGCATCTCACCCCTATTTTTCCCCTGGTACTTTGGTACAGTCTGCGTGATGGAGGGAGGAGTTCCCTATAGCTGCGGCTGGGCGAGTTCGCGGCCGTGTCTGCTGCTCTCGCTGTTGGGGAGCCAGTCTAGAGTCCGGGGGGACCTTGAAAACCGACGAAGGGTTACGGAAGGTATGAGCTTCCGTGTGCATGGGCACTTTTTCAAATAGTTGAGAAAGTGGGCATGCACAGGAAAGCTCTTACCTTGAATAGACCTTTGTTGGTCTTAGAAGGTGCCACTCTGGGCTCTAGGTTTGTTCTACTGCTCCAGACCGACTCGGCCGCCCACCTGGAACGGTCTTCACTGGGGAACAGTTTGCAATCCATAACCGAGTTTGATTTGCAAAGGGGGGGGTCGTAGCAAAACAGCAACCCCGGAAGGAAAATAGGGCCGGAGGGGGGGGGGGAGGAGAAGGGGAATTACCTATATGTGACTGCACAATTCCCTAGTGATTAAAAAACAACCACCACCAAGCCCAGCCTCTGCTAGGGTTGCCAACCTCCAGGTAGTGGATAGAAATGAGTTCCCCTGGAGAAAATGGCCACCTTGGAAGGTGGACTCTGTGGCATTATAACCCACTGATGCCCTTCCCCTCCCCAAACCTCGCCCTCCTTGGGGAATTTCTACCTTCAAAATGTCCAGGTATTTCCCCACTCAGAGCTGGCAACCCAACTTTTGGTGCGGTGGCCATTCTAGTAATTGTTGTATTGCGAATTCTTTACTGGGTTTTTTTTTTTGTAGGATGGTTATTTTTATTTTCCAGGCTTCATGAAATTATCCGTATGGCTTTCCTTTAGAAAGGTTGGATATAAATAGATTCAACAAGTAATATCAGCTGGCGCCCACGAATGTAAAGCTGTTTTATTCTTTGAGCTGGGCAGGAAAAGGCAAGATATGCACCCATGCTTCCAGCAATCGTGTGATCTTTTAATGATTCTTCTTGGGAATGCATCTTTATTTTCAGGCTTCACACACCTGTTGTGTGAGGAGACTAAGCTAGAGATAGATTGTTTTCTTATAGGAAAATAACCTTTTTCTGACAAAGGTTGTTGTTGTTGCTATTCTACATTGCTTTTGCTCTGTCTTTTCCCTGGTCGGATTAGATAGATTCATGGAGGATAGGTCTTTCGGTGGCTACTAGCCATGGGGAACCTCCACATTCAGATGCACTAGACCTCTGAATCCCAGAGCCAGGAGGCAACATCAGGGGAAGGTCTTGGCCTCTATGCCCTGTTGTTGGCCCTCCAGAGGAACTGGTTGGCCACTGTGTGAGACAAAACACCTTGCTATCCTCCTGACATCCACCAGGGTATTGGGATGACAGTGCAGAGACTATGACAGGGAGGGGTGTTGGAGAACATGGGCCCTATACATCCATACTTGACACAAGGTCCACTGCTCATGGAGGCTCATGTCCTACCCATTCTCCACTCCCTTCATTAGTGGCTGTTTCAAGGTGGAAAACCACCCGCAAGCTATAAACTTTATCAGACCATGGCCTTGCCCACTTTCCTGGAACCTGGAGTGCATGCCACATTGAGGAAGTGCTCAGAAGAGTCACAGGTGGCTCCTGAGCCACTATTACTGGTTTAACCTGATTGGTAGCTGCTCAGGATTGTCCCAAAACCTGCTACCTGAGATCTTTTAATTAACTCAGTGGTCTTCAGCCTTTTCAGGCCTTGGAGCTACTGAGCTTCAAGCATGTGGTAGGAATTCATGTGGCAACCGAGCCACATAACTGGAAGAGGAGGAGCCAGAGTTATAACCGCAACACTTTTAAAGCCAGGACCATGGACAGCAGGCCAAGAGTGATGGAGACGTCAGCTGAGCTCCAAGGGTTATCCTACAGTTAGTATCAAGCCCACAGTTAGAGCCATAATGAATCCTTTCCATCACCTTGTGAGGAAAAAGAGGTAGGTGGTGTGATGCCCTTGGTCTCTGTACGTGTACACAGCTCAGAAATGGCAGATCTTGTAGGTCCCACATGTCCAGTTCAATATTGAGTAGTGCAAGAAAGAAATCCTGTCTCTGGTTGTGTTTCCCCAGCCCAATTTGAGAAAACACACGGCACAATCCTGTAGAAGAGAAATATCAAAGACTTTATTAATAAAGGGGGATGCACAGGCATCAAAGGGCTTTGGACCCTCGAATACCCACCGGCTATTCCGAAGTTACAGTGGGAGACATGTGATTTTATACCCACTATGATATCACACAAACAAGGCAAAGCTATTGGTTCCATCAAACTTTGTCAAACTTCCATCATAACTTTCTGAATGGGCTCAGACCTGAGGGTTGGGCTTTCTTAAGTAAAGATTTTTTAGCTAAACAATGGGCCTTCTTTTTCCCAGGCTATGAAGTTCTAAAATGTATCTATTGTAACAGATGTAGGTACAGAGTGCTGATGTTCTTCATTTAACTGAGCTAAACGACATCAGAAACATGAACAGTTGTAGCTGGCCAGCACAAGGCCACAGATCTCGGCTGAATAGCAACTTTGTCAGCATTTAGCCATTTCCCAGAATGCATTTAAGCAATGAACCAAAGTTTACTTCTGAATATGTATTCATGATTGGTATCTGTTTCTGTGGTTAGGATCATCAATGGCACTTAGCATGTGTACGTCTATCTATCCCAGAAAGATGCTAAGTGCGCTCACCAAGGTTAGTCGTGTCAATTCAGTGGCAGAGGACAGAGTGTATAACAGTGTTTCATAAACTGCGCGTACAACAGTAGTGGCCTTCATGTGTGAATGATACAAACACCAGAGACAGAATTTTCAGTTCAGTAAATTGATCTCCAGAATGATAATTGGAAGGTGTCTGTGCTCGGCTTTTCACCTGAGTCTTTACAGATAATGGCCCTAGGCCAAGCATGGGCCATAGTCAAGCAGAGAATGCTAGACACTGAGAGACAGAATTAGGGGTCCGTTGGAGCGGGAGCGCACAGGAGCGCAGCTCCAGGAGTGAGGAGCCCAGGGGGCGGGTATATGACCAAGCCCCACCCCCTCCTTGGCTTCCCCGAGCAGTGCAGAGGCGCAGCGCCCCGGGGAAAGCCCTGCTAGGGTCTTTATTGTTTTTAATGTTTTGTTTTAATATTCATAATTTTATCATTGTTCCTTTTATGACTGTGTGCTGCTTTTCCAGAGACCTGCTCAAGGGTGGCATATAAATTTTCTAAGTATACCATATTTTATCTGGGCACATGGCACATAAGTACTGGAGAAATTTCACCAACCCTTCAGCAGCTCCCCTCCCATCAGTTTGGTGTAGTGGTCAGGAGTTGGACTCTAATCTGGGAGAACCGGGTTTGATTCCCCACTCCTCCACATGCAGCTGCTGGTGTGACCTTGGGCCAGTCACAAGTTCTCTCGGAGCTGTTCTCTCATGAGCAGTTCTCAAAAGACCTCTCTCATCCCCACCTACCTCACAGGGTGTATTGTTGTGGGGAAGGGAAGGGAAAGGGATGGGTGGGGCACATTTCCTGGGTATCTCAAGTCTACTTGAAACCTGGTGGTTTCAAGGGAGCAGGAAGAGAATGAGGGTGTGTTCTTTACGCTTATTTTTATTGCACAAAGTATTAGATGGGGAAGGGAATGGAGGAAGAGCAGGTCAGTTTCACTCACCTGTGGAGTGGAGCCTGAGGGGTGGGTGTTGCCTTCTGACACACTTCCGGCATGTTAGGGGGTGTGGCATATGCAAATGAGTTATGCAAATGAGTTATGGTAATGAGCTCCTGCACCTCTTTTTCTACGAAATGACCCCTGGACAGAATGATATTGCCAACGTCTCGAGATTTTATGCTCCTCTCCAGAAGAGATATGTCATTTCCTCAGCCCCCTACCTATCAAATTTGACAATTTCATCCTATAGAAGGAATTTTTCTATGGCCCGACGTAACACTTTCCCTTCTGCGGTAATAGAGTCGTTACAAAAAGGTGCCTATGGCTGAGCGTGTTCGTGCATGTGGCACGGGCCAAGTAGAATCCATCAAACATACTTTGCTTCAGTGTAGTCTTTACAAAGAAATACAAACCACATTTATTCAACCTATACTGGTGAAATTTATGGGCTCCCAGACTCGGAATTAAGGAATATACTTCTGGCAGATTCTAACCCTCAAGTTACGCTCACTTGCTCCAGCTTTTTGGCTGCCGCCTCTAGAATCCACAAAGATTATATAAAGGAGTGATAAAATGTCCCTTAGGCTTTGCACCTTTTTTTCCCTTCTTCTTTCAAATTCTACTTTCCTAAGTCTTTGTACATTTTATTATAATATTCCCATACAAATGGCTGTATTTTATGTAAGCTAGTTTGCTCCGACCTATGCTGGCCATGGGTCGTAATAATAATAAACAAACAGATATAGCCAAACTGATGATTTCGTGGTCACTATGTTATGACATGGTATATAGAGGTTTACCGCTAGCCACTAAACTGAGTTGTAATATGTTCCAAAGGCCTTATTTTTTTTGTATATGTTTTTAGTAGAATTGCATGGTACATATGAGTTATGTCATTTTATATTGTGTTTTAACGTGGTTTTAATTGTATTGTATTTTATACTGTTGGAACCTGTTCTGAGCCCGTTCAGAGGAGGGCGGGATATAAATCCAAATAAATACATCCAAATAAATAAATAGTTAGATGTACTGTCCTTTTTAAAAAAAATACTGGATGCATGCATTAATGATCTGTAATTATTATTTTTTAAAATTTTTAAAAGATTTTTCAGTTTAGCTAGTGCCACCTCCTTCACGATACTTTTCGGTACCATCGGTCAATGCATTCAGCAGCAAGTGCTGAATAACCGGCGATGTCATGCGCTGGCACATGTGAACCAGCCAAACGGTACACCTGGTTTTCTGCATACGGATAATGTCTTTCATGAAGTTGACCAGCTGTGTGAAGCAATGCCAAGAGAAAGTTGAGAACAAACCGTGCAACGTTGCACAGGAAGGGAACCTGGAATGAGCTTCCAAGAAGGCAACAAAGGTTCAAAGGGGTGCTTTGTGGCTTCGGCATGTGTGTTTAGTGTCGCTCGCTGACTTATTACACAATAATACGGGAACTGACGGATATAAAGGGATTGTTATTATTGAGTGCACACACAAGTCCTAAGATAGGGATCAGGTTCTCCGTGCACTGCCTAGGTATTCATTGTAATTACTGTCACATTTGAGTTGGGGAGAGGAGGACAAAACAGCAGTTGGGACAGAGAAAACTTTCCTTGAACGGCCCTCACACCCACAACTTTAATTTGTACATCATCATTTCAGGGGACTCGCACAGCCAAAGAAAAGTAGCAAAAATCCAAGTCTGACCATAACCCTTCATCGAAGCATTAGCCATCATGATAGAACCCTTGTACCTCTGTTCCAGGTAGTAACTAGAAAGATGCAGAAAAATTGAAATTTAGAAGAAATAATTTGGGGGGCTTGTGAGGAAACATGGTAGGAGGGGAAATTCTTCAGTCCTCTAATCTGAGAGAACCGGGTTTAATTCCCCACTCCCCTGCTTGCAGCTGCTTGGAGAGCCAGTTTGGTGTAGTGGTTAAGTGCGCGGACTCTAATCTGGGAGAACCGGGTTTGATTCCCCACTCCTCCACTTGCACCTGGCTGGATGACCTTGGGCAAGCCATAGCTCTGTACCAGCTGTTCTCTCAAGGACAGCTCGGGAAAGAGCTCTCTCAGCCCCACCTACCTCACAGGGTGTCTGTTGTGGGGAGGGGAAGGGAAAGGAGTTTGTAAGCCGCTCTGAGACTCCCTTGGGGAGTGGAGGGCGGGGTATAAATCCAATCTCTTCTTCTCTTCTTCTTCTTCTTCTTCTGTTATGATCTTGGGCAAGCCATAGTTCCGTCAGAGCTGTTCTTGAAAGAGCAGTTCTCAGAAGAGCTCTCAGCCCCACCTACCTCATAGGGTGTCTGTTGTGGGGAGGGGAAAGGTAGGAGATAGTAAGCTGCTCTGAGACTCTGTGTGAAGGGTGGGATATAAATCCAATTTCTTCCTCCTCCTCCTCTTCTTCTTCCTCCTCCTCCACTGGAAGACACAATGGGCTGGGTGGTGGTCACTTATCCATGGCCTCACCCAACTGCTTGGAAGGATACTCAGACCAACAAGTGCAGCTCAACCTTCCCTTTATTCTGCAGTTCCCCAATTCTTTGGGGAATGGGTTCACCTCTTCCCAACAAAGTTCCCTCCCTTTCCATGTCTGAAGTCCCTTCTTCCAGCGCCCCTTTCCCTCACCCACTTAAGGCAGCAGCTCTTAAGGAGCAGGCTAGAGCCTAGACCACCCCCCTAGTTGCATGTTCTGCCTTCTCTCCTCATGGCACAGCCCTGTGGGAACCTCCTCCCCTCCCACTGCAGCTGTAAAGACTCGTCATCTGAGGCCCATCCGACTGGAGCCTAACCTGAGCTGTAGGCCTCTGGGATGGCTCCTGCGTGGAGTCCCTTGGCCTTGAGCGACTATTTCCCCTTGAAGGGCTTCCTCTGCTCTCTCTTAGTCTCCTCTGGGGTCCTCATATCATCACTCTCCAAATCTGCCCTCTCACCCATTCTACAAGCTCTCAGAGCACTGAAAAGGCTGGTTCCTCTTGTTCCTCCTCTCAACATTTCATCCTTTCTAGAGTATCTTGAGTTTTCATCATTCCAGTTTTTAAGGGTCCTCTACCCTTTTGGTTGAGTTTGTCTTATTCTGCATACATGAGGAATAGTCTTGGGTTTGTAGAATCCCTTGCTTTATCTGTGAGTGGCCCAGTTTTGTACTTCTCATGATCTGCTTATGGGCTAGCTAGTTTTATTTCACACTATTTCATTTATTGCTATAACTAAGTAATAGCATCTGCTTGGACTTCCGTCTACTATTACCCACCGTACCATCTAAAACTAATTGCCAGTTTTAAAAATATAATAAATGCAATGGTTCCCCCCGTGCTGCACCTTTTAAGGGGTCTGTGTGTTCCGTTTGGTGCTGCAAAGATATTTGATCAGCTCATCTTTTTATATTTTTCAGCTGGAGGCTTCCATTTTTCTTTCTTCTCAGGAGGCTAAAGGTGGAACCATCAACTCCACCCATCATCAACATCTGTTCAGGACAACCTGGCATTCAACACAAGATGTGGCAAGAAATTTGTAGATCAAGGCCTGAAACACCTCTCCTCTCTTTTTCAAAAAATCTAGTCTAAGTTCTGCCACATAATATTTTGTGTTATTTTAGTTAGTCCTGATAAAAAGTATTACATGCCTTGTGTTTCGGGATTTTGCTTTGGGACAATAGGGCTCTCTCTTTTTACATTTATAACTTGCCAGCATGTCAGAAAGGGCTGCAGTCATAACAACAATCCAAAGCAATAAAATCAATCAATTATTTGGACAACATAGCCACCACAACTATAGAAATTCACAGAGTAAAAATAGAGGAATATTGTCAAGTGGACCTGCCTCCATTCCCTAAATGCCTGCTGAAATCATAATCCTGTAACAGTACTAACAAACAAAAAAACACACAAATCTGATCCCAGATGTCCAAACAACAGTTTTATGTAGATGTCATAAGGGGCAAGGAACAAGGTGACACTTGGAGGAGCCCCACAGGATGTCCTGGAGGTTAGAACAGCAGGACCCCAACGCCAGCTCTGGGATATAGTTAGTAAGCAGAGACGGAACACTTAAAAATAGCAATTTGTCACTAAAATCAGTCTTCTTAATGGAGGTGGGGCCAGTTTTTAAGAAAAGAAGAAGAAAAAGAAGAGGAGGAGGAGGTTGGATTCATACCCTGGCCTTCACTACCTGAAGGAGTCGCAGAGCAGCTTACAAACTCCTTTCCCTTCCCCTCCCCACAACAGACACCCTGTGAGGTAGGTGGGGCTGAGAGAACTCTTTCGTGGACTGCTCCTGAGAGAACAGCTCTGAGAAAACTATGGCTTGCCCAAGGTCCAATAATGCCCAAAGTATTATTAAAAATTGAGTTTGTAAGCTTATATAAAGGAAGCATTACCAAGGAGACTCCACATAGTTTCTGCAAAGACTGCCTTCAGAAAAAATGGTGGGAGAAAAATAAGATCTTTTGACTACCAGCGCTACCAAGTGAGCCTTCAGATAAGCTGTTACCTATGCTTGGTCAAAATAATAGTTTAGAACATATGTTTGTAATGACATTTTAAATGACCACATCTTTTTCCTGATGCTGGCTTTGGTCTTAATGCTTATTAAACTAGGTTGAACTTTGAATAGTTTTTATAGACATTTTGCAGTTTCCCTTGGTAAAAAGACATTGGCTAAAAATGTCCTGGAATTTCTAAGTAAATATGTTAAACTGTAAATATTTTTATATTTGGATTTTCTTAAATATAATGGACTTAGCTTTTGATGTTGCAGTCTTTTTTATTGTTGACACATGGAAATAAATCTAATGGGACTGTCTTTCACTCTGTAGCCGACTCCAGAAATTCCTGCAAGGAACTTTCAGTAGTACAGGCAACACCCAGTGAATTCAAGTATTTATTATTCAGGCGTATACATCGACAAGTGTTAACACACAACTGGCTCTACTTGTAGTGAATGGGAGATGCACTCCAATAGGTCTGTGTGCATGAATCAAAAGACACACAGAGCTCTTTGTTAATATTTATAGTTATGAATTAAGAATCTTTTTCATATTTGATACATGTAGCTGGATGTACGAACACGCTTACATTATTAATTTATGTTGTTCATTCTGTACTTGAAGCAATCAGTGATTCTTGGTTTTAAAATCCTTGGAATGTTCTAATGTCATTGGAATTTTTTGCTTGAATATTCTGTTGATGTTTTCTTGGGAACACTCCGTGCTACAAATGGTTTCCCACAGTTAACATACACTTGTTAGGATTACTTTTATTTAAAGCCTTTGAACCAACGTGAGGCTTAGAACCTATGTGCCACTTCTCAAGAGTAAATGTACACATTTTTAATATACAGCGAAACTCTTATCCCTTTTAATCCCACCTGCCCTATTATCTGCCAGTGATACATATGTCAACAATAATGGCAATTCAATTTAATTCAGTTGTAGGCAGGGGTCATTTCGTAGAAAAAGAGGTGCAGGAGCTCATTAGCATAACTCATTTGCATATGCCACACCCCCTAACATACCGGAAGTGTGTCAGAAGGCAACACCCACCCCTCAGGCTCCACTCCACAGGTGAGTGAAACTGACCTGCTCTTCCTCCATTCCCTTCCCCATCCAATACTTTGTGCAATAAAAATAAGCGTAAAGAACACACCCTCATTCTCTTCCTGCTCCCTTGAAACCACCAGGTTTCAAGTAGACTTGAGATACCCAGGACATGTGCACCACCCATCCCTTCCCCTCCCCACAACAAGACACCCTGTGAGGTAGGTGGGGCTGAGAGAACTTGTGACTGGCCCAAGGTCACACCAGCAGCTGCATGTGGGGGAGTGGGGAATCAAACCCGGTTCTCCCAGATTAGAGACCAACTCCTGACCACTACACCAAACTGACGGGGTGGAAGCTGCTGAAGGGTTGGTGAAATTTCTCCAGTACTTATGTGCCATGTGCCCAGATAAAAAATGGTATACTTAGAAAATTTAGATGCCACCTTGAGCAAGTCTCTGGAAAAGCAGCACCCAGTCATAAAAGGAACAATGATAAAATTATGAATATTAAAACAAAACATTAAAAACAATAAAGACCTTAGCAGGGCTTTCCCCGGGGCGCTGCGCCTCTGCACTGCTTGGGGAAGCTGAGGAGGGGGCGGGGCTTGGTCATGTGCCCGCCCCCTGGGCTCCTCACTCCCGGAGCTGCGCTCCTGTGCGCTCCCGCTCCAACGGACCCCTGGTTGTAGGATAAGCAAGAAGTAAGCAAGAAGCAACCCTGTTGATATTCCAGTGTGTTTTAATTTGTGCTTTTTAAAATGTGTGCATTCTTCTTCTTCGAGATATAGGATTAACATTTTTACATCAACAATGTTCCATTCCTTTTAGGTGAGTGATCTGGGACCTCAGCATAGACAACAAAGGAAACCTCATACAGGGTGTTCATCCTGTCTCATTTAGGTGTGTGAGAGGACATCTCCTGCTTTGCTGTTCCTGCTGCCTTGGCACTTGGGGGTCCTGCGTGGGCCATGGAGATTATGGGGAGGGGGATTGGGAGTCCCTGTTTCCTCCTTCACTCGCCAACTCCCCTCCTGTGCAGCCTGGATCTGGTGGCCAAGAACCTTCTCACTGGCTTCTTTTCCGGCCCTTACATGTGTCCTGCCCAGCCCTCTGACAAGCTCAGCAGCCCCCACAAGAGGATGGGAGCTGCTTTGCTCATCACTCTATCTGGTCCCATCACTCAGATTTCTGCAGGGTCCCCCATCCCCCGGCACTAGCATGGTTCCTGAAGTCCAGCTGGACTTCAAGTCTGGTCATTCATCTCAGCATATTTTCTAGCCTGAAATCACTGTAAACCAATTTCACAACGTTGGCTCCTGCTAGAGTCAGTGTAGTGAGTCAGAGGGAGCATTAATATGGGAATATAACGGCCATTCTGCTTCATGTAAATCTACAGGGACTGACCTAATAGTGACAGTACCTTTGCAGACACTCAGTTGTGGCATCTTGAGGGTGGAAAGAGCCACTGAGTTGCAGCTGATTTATGGCAGCCCAGTAGGGTTTCAAGGCAAGAGACCAAGAGAGGTGGTTTGCCATTGCTTGCCTCTGGAATTCCTTGGAGGTCTCCCATCCAAGGGCTAACTCTGCTTAGCTTCCGAGATCTGAGGAGATCAGGCTCGACTTACTTTCCTTGTACAAATGGCGTGTCTTGACTCAGCATGACGTAAGGACCTTAGGAGAGAAACCGCCTACACTGGGTAGAGAATGTTTGTGCAGAAAACAGGAGCCGTATATCGTGTTCTCTTATCTAGTAGCTGTTGTGTGCAAGTAAAAGCCAAAACATATTGACATAAAGGTCTCAATGCTTTAGAAGAATTTCCCCCACCGAATGATTCAGCACTTGCGGAGTTCTGACTGTTCTAGCTGTTGTTCCGCTTTGATTGACCGTGTAGACCTCCTGGTTCACCATATTTAATCCATGACATCTTTTTTTCTTCAGCCCAGTGTCACCTATAAAGGTGTTGCAAAACAAACTATTTATTCAGCAGTGATGAATGAGTACAGTCTCAAAGCTTTACCAATAACATCGCAGATTCTTTTCTTTTGTTTTTCTTCCAGTGATTTTATCGCCAGGCCCTGGACAGATTAGATTTAATGGCACTCTGATCTGGAGGACCGGGTTTGATTCCCCACTCGCCCTCCACAGGAACTCTGCCAGGTGACCTTGGGCCAGACTCCCAGAAGTTTCCCAGACTCACCTACCTCACACATTGTGCAGGGAAGAAGGGAAGGCCACTCTGAGCCCCTATGAGATGAGACTCCTTGAGGCAGGGGTCCGTTGGAGCGGGAGCGGAAAGGAGCGCAGCTCCGGGAGTGAGGAGCCCAGGAGGCGGGCACATGACCAAGCCCCGCCCCCTCCTCAGCTTCCCCGAGCAGTGCAGAGGCGCAGCACCCCGGGGAAAGCCCTGCTAGGGTCTTCATTGATTTTAATGTTTTGTTTTAATATTCATAATTTTATCATTGTTCCTTTTATGACTGTGTGCTGCTTTTCCAGAGACTTGCTCAAGGTGGCATCTAAATTTTCTAAGTATACCATTTTTTATCTGGGCACATAGCACATAAGTATTGGAGAAATTGCACCAACCCTTCAGCAGCTTCCACCCCATCAGTTTGGTGTAGTGGCCAGGAGTTGGACCCTAATCTAGGAGAACCGGGTTTGATTCCCCACTCCTCCACATGCAGCTGCTGGTGTGACCTTGGGCCAGTCACAAGTTCTCTCCAAGCTGTTCTCTCATGAGCAGTTCTCAAAAGACCTCTCTCAGCCCCACCTACTTCACAGGGTGTCTTGTTGTGGGAAGGGGAAGGGAAAGGGATGGGTGGTGCACATGTCCTGGGTATCTCAAGTCTACTTGAAACCTGGTGGTTTCAAGGGAGCGGGAAGAGAATGAGGGTGTATTCTTTACGCTTCTTTTTATTGCACAAAGTATTGGATGGGGAAGGGAACGGAGGAAGAGCAGGTCAGTTTCACTCACCTGTGGAGTGGAGCCTGAGGGGTGGGTGTTGCCTTCTGACACACTTCCGGTATGTTAGGGGGTGTGACATATGCAAATGAGTTATGCTAATGAGTTATGCTAATGAGCTCCTGCCCCTCTTTTTCTACGAAATGACCCCTGCCTTGAGGTAGAGAAAAGCGGGTAGAGAAAACCAACTCTTCTTCTTTGTCATCTTATGTCGGGGGGCTGCAACCTATTACTCTTTGGTTCAGTGTGAAACAAAATATGACTTTTAAAAAAAGAAAATGAAATCTTTCAATTCAGGTCTATTGGAGGGATTGGTAGATGGGATGCTGGAATAACTGGCGTGTGAAGAGAGTGGCAGGCAAAGTTTTTAATGGTATCAAAGGGCTTCTTAGAGATGCTTTGGTGGTGGAAAATGCCGTTAAATCATAGCCAATTTCTGGCAACCCCAGAGGATTTTTAAGGCAAGAGAGGAACAAAGGCAGTTTGCTATTGCCTGCCTCTGCTTAGTGATCCTGGAGTTCCTCGATTGTGACAGCTGACCATGTTCAGCTTCCAAGATCTGAGAATATCTGGCTAGCCTGGTCATCTAGATCACGGCGGGGGGGGGGGCATGGTGTCAGGATGCACCAACATGGACGCTTAAGCCCAACGCTCTGAGTTTGCTCTCCCAGTTTCTCCCCTGAATGGGATCGATAAAGTGACTCTGAGGTCCTCCAACAACTTGAAAGCATACCTGAACAGCTTGGGACAACGCAGGAGAGAGCCACGGCACAAAAAATCGTCTGGTAAGCAAGCTGCGGGGCCAGATTAATGTGACGTAGTGTTATACAGCACAATCCAAAATGGCCGCTGAGCCAAAACCAGGGAAAAGGGAGCAACGGGAAGAACCTGTCACCCTTAAACTCTTACAGTCAACTTTAAAATAATCTTTTCAGTCCTTCGAACAATCAATGGTGGGGAAAATAACAAGTTCTATAGACTCTGCAATTCAACCTTTATTAGACCAAATGAACCAGTTATCTAGCTCTGGGTTAAACTAAGGCAATGGCTGAAACTGCAATCACCCTGGGTTCTACTCTACAATCTGAAAACCAATTGATACAGAAAGAACAAATACAGGTAAAAGATAGGATTTTGATCCTAGAAGCAGAGGCGCGAAAGCACCATTTGAAACTTAGAAGATTTAAAGAGAACTTAGAAGAAGATGCTTTGGTGTTTAAAGACTTACCATTTTGGTTAGCATCTGTGCTGCACATGGAAGACTCTGCTCAAATACCCATAACAAAAACTTATAGAATTGGATCCCCAAACAAACCTAATAGACACTATTCCAGGGATATTCTAATCGAATTTGTGGACATAAGAGATAAAATGGCAATCCAAAAGACAGCACGTGAACAAGGTTTCTTATTATATCGTGAAACAAAAATAAATATTTTCCAGATCTCCCACCAGAAGCCTTAAAAATCAGACAACAACTAAAAGAAACTACTGCTAGACTTTGTGAGCAAAAGGTTCCTTATCGTTGGATGACACCCGGACAGATTAAAGTGATTTACCATGGAAAACAACTATTTGCCTCTGATGAGGCAAGTGGCAAACAACTCTTAAGTAATCTACAGATTGATGAACCGATGGAAGAGCAAAAACAATCATCCAAAAGACGGGTGGAATTTGCTTTATCACCTGCATAAAGTTTATATTTTGCTATCATAGAAAGTAAGTTCTCACCAT
Organism: Lepidodactylus listeri; assembly: GCA_029233225.1. Taxonomy (NCBI): domain Eukaryota; kingdom Metazoa; phylum Chordata; class Lepidosauria; order Squamata; family Gekkonidae; genus Lepidodactylus; species Lepidodactylus listeri. The sequence continues at coordinate 103,612,641 of JARCFY010000009.1, read as the reverse complement.
TTGACTAATATTCTTAGTGGTCTTTACTTATAGAAAACAATGACTTCTGGATTAAAAATCATGTTGTGGAACGTGCATGGTTTGAACAACCAGGTAGAACAAAAACATATTACTTCTCAGATTCTTAAAACAAAACCAGATTTTCTTTTATTGCAGGAAACACATTTAAAAAACAAAAACTACCCGGTCATAAAGGTATACAGTTACAAAGAACAATATATATCTTCTGGTTCATCTAAAGCAAGAGGCACAGCAATTGTTATAGCAAATAGAATTAATTTTGAACTAAAAGAAGAATTTATTGATGACTCAGGGAGGTATAATTTTATTAAAGGTTTGGTAGAGGGTAAAATGTTGACAATAGGCTCAGTACATGCACCAAACACTGAACAGATTTCATTCATAAAAAATACTTTCGAACCTCTTACTACATTTCAAGAGGGTGATCTCAGTGTCGGTGGAGATTGGAACTGGATAATTGATAATAGCTTGGATAGATCTAAACAAAAATTATCTAAAAATAACAAGCAATCTCAGTCGGAGTTAACAGAAAATATTTAGAGCATATGGATTATGCGACATTTGGAGAACTAGAAACCCTTCTGAACATGACTATACTTATTACTCCTCAAGATTCGGGGTTTATACCCAAATAGATTACATTTTGGTTTCTCATAAACTAATTCACAAAGCTGAAAGCACAGATATTGGTTTGAAGATATGGTCAGACCATCATTCTACTCATTGGGTTCTAAACTGGTCAGAAAAAACACACAAGAGGAACAAATGGGTTTTAAATAAGTCTGTTTTATTAAATCAAGAGGCAAGAGAACAAATTTCCCAAACACTGAAAAATTATTGGATAGATCAGGGCAGAAATGCCTCACAGAAAGAGACATAGAGGTGAAAATTTGCCAGGAATCCAGCAGGTGTGAAGCATGTGAAAATATATGCTCATGCACTAAAATCATTGTGCAGGGTGCTCCTGTGTATATTCGTGACTTATTGTGAGAACTTGTGTGTGCCACTTATGAAAAAAAAGATTCACAGGAGCCAGAGTTTGAACTGGAGAAACTTCCTGGCTTATTAATCAAAATGTCAGTTATTAGCAGGGGTCATTTCGTAGAAAAAGAGGCACAGGAGCTCATTAGCATAACCCTTTAGCGTAACATATTTGCAAATGCTACACCACCTGACATCACCGGAAGTATGTCAGAAAACGAGAGAGAGAGAGAGAGAGCTGGCAGAGAGGGGACAGCTACCAATCCAAGCCTCAGAAATACCACTATTCTGGGAGGATAGCTTCAGTGGTGGCTGAAGCCTTCAGAAGGCTGGTCGGAGGAACAAGGACCTTTCCAGGGGATGGGGTCATTTTGCTGCAGCCAGGACACAGGCAGGCATTCCCCCAGCCGGGGGGGGTGGGGCTGGCACCAACTCCCGGAGCTGAGCTCCCCCAAACTCCTGCTCAAAATGACCTCTGGTTATTGGTAAAGTAAATCTGTATGTTTGCAGTTATGTAAATGAGCTTTCTTATACTCACTCTGTGTTGATCACTTGCTGGGAGTTTTGCCCTTTTTTGTATTTTGTGTGCACGTGCGCGCATGTGCACGTTTGCGAGCCTGGAAGTCATGGTGACTTCTGGCGACCGCTAGTGGGGCTAGGACGTTTCAGAGAGGTAGTTGGATATAAGCTGCCTCTGTGTCCTGGCCCTGGTATTCCTTGGAGTTCAGCCTTCCAAGGACTTGCCAGGGTCGGCCCTGCTTAGTTTTCACGATCTGACAAGCTTGGGCCTGCCTGGGATATCCTTGTGAGGGCACTTGCTGCGAGTTTTGACATGGTTTGGCTCTTTGATTACAAAAGGTTGATGAGCCCTCCCATCCTCCACATGCAGCCTGCTCTCTTGAGGGACAAGTGATGTTCTCTGGAACAAGGAACAGAGTACCTCTGAACACGTTCACTGTGCATTTCCTTCATCAATGAGTTACCACAACTTACCTCCACATAATCTCAAAGTTCAGTCTCTCAAGCAAAATTCGAGAGCCTCCACTCATTCTATTTTTAAAAAAATAAACTCTGTTCATTCCTTGACAACCTTTCTTTGGAAATCACTGACAAAAAGGGATTCCACAGCTTTCCTTAGGAAACTTGTTCTATTGAATGACTACTCTTAAGGCATTCCCATTTGAACAGAACATGCACTGTACCCCTGATCTCTTGTCCGGAACACAGGACTACTAATTCATCCCCTTTCTTTGCTTGGTTTTTTCCCAGTATCTCAGAACAATCGCTGTGCTTCCCTCTCTCTCCCTTACCTTTGGAAATCTTCATTTCCCTTCGCTAAGAATATTAAATTGTTCCTCCTGCCCTTATATAATTTATTTTCTAGAAATAGGGTTGAAGAACCCAACTTCTGCTGAAGCAGTGAAGCTTATGCTGTCAGAATGGCAATTCTGTCAGAGGGGTAATTATTGCCAATTTCCCCTTTCCGTAGAAAGCGATTTTCTCACATAAGGTATTTTCCAACTTCGATCAACACAAATGAGTACCTTCAAGAATGGATTGCCAGTTGCACCTACCAAATACATGTCGCCCTGTTCACACAGAATGGCAGCCACATGTGGTGAGAGGAACACGCGTGGCACAATCTCCTCTTATGTGTGGCTGGATTACCAAAACTGTAAAGATTGAACAGGGATTCTGTAATGGAGACAATTCCGCAGCTGCCGTCTTGTTCTTCTATCGATAGCTGATTATTGCCACCTGCTGGAAAACTGGTGCTGTACAAGTCCAGGATGATTATCCGTGTCCAGTGGTAAATTCTGCAGTATCCATGTTATGATGGATGTATGATCCTTGTTTGTTGGCTTTTGAATAAATCTCACCCATGCCTGGTATTAAAGTTGGGCTATTGACTGGGTTAGCCTTTTGTAAGATGAGAGCGAGAGAGAGAGCGAAAGAAAGAGAGGGAGGGAGGGAGGGAGGGCTATGCCTGAGAGGCTACGTCAACGCTAAACCTACTGGGCCGAAATTACCTATATTTGTTAGTGTAGCTCAGGGGTGGCCAACCTTGCTTAACGTAAGAGCCACATAGAATAAACGTGAGAGCCACATAGAGATGTCTGAGAGCCGCAAGACAGGAACAAATATCACACACACGTTTTTATTTTTAAAAATATGCAAATTTGCTTTTTATTAACGTTAAATGGGACTGCCAAAAATAAAAACAAACGAGGAAAACCGGTTATAAGAGAGAGAGAGAGAAACTAGGAAAGCAAATAGATGGGAGGGAGGAGGGAAGGAAGGAAGGAAGGGAGAAAGAGAGAAAAAGCATGCCTCCCCTTTGCTTTCCCAGCCGCCCTGCCAGGAGCCGCACAATATGTGTGAAAGAGCCGCATGTGGCTCCCGAGCCACAGGTTGGCCACCCCTGGTGTAGCTGTTACAGATAATCCTCCTTTCCCAGGTTTGCTTCCAGACTGTTCCAGCTGAAGGTTTCCCCCTTGTGTGTTTTCCCCCTCTGCCAGACAGGTTTGTGGCAACATAGTTTGGTTCTGAGTGGAACCACAGTGTGAGCCCATCCAGGATGAACTGGCCGAACATTCTGGATGTATCTAGCCAGAGGAGTGATTGGATTGACAATGTAACGACAATATAATAGCAAGCCATTTCTAGTTCCAGGATGGTTGTAAAATTCCCTACAGTGTAGGTCCTTTCCTCATTACAGTCTGGGATTGTAAAGGGAACAGAGGTCCGGAAATATTCCACTAAAGGAGTGGATCACACCACTGGAATGGGGGGTGGGTGGGCATTGCTTGTAAGCATGGACATTTTTGTTTGAATTTTGAAATTCCTTCAGGATACAGTAATGAAATTATGCAACTGGTGTGTCCTCCAATTAGAAGAGGGGAAAGGGAAACCATGAGATCACACAAAAGATTGGGAAATGTTTTATTTTTATCCTGCTCTTTCTCCAAGGAGCTCAGGGCAATATATATGGTTCCCTCCTCCATTTTAACAGCACAACAACAACCCCGTGAGGTAGGTAAGGCCGAATGAAATTGGCGGGCTCGAGGTCATCTAGTGAGTTTCATGGCAGAGTGGGTCTTCCCAGCTACAGGCAAAAAAAGTCTAACCACTACACCACACAGCCACACAGAGTGCCAATTTGGTGTAGTGGTTAAGTGTGCGGACTTTAATCTGGGAGAACCAGGTTTGATTCCCCACTGCTCCACTTGCACCTGCTGGATGACCTTGGGCAAGCCATAGTTCTGTCAGAGCTGTTCTCTCAAGAGCAGTTTTCGAATGAGCTCTCTCAGCCCCACCTACCTCACAGGGTGTCTGTTGTGGGGAGGGAAAGGGAAGGGAGAATATATTGTAAGCCGCTCTGGGTAGTGTACTACTTTGGGTAGTGAAGGGCAAGGTATATATCCAATCTTTTATTCTCTTTTTAAGTGTTTAATGACTGAATTTACTAATGATGAGGGAGACATACACTTTTTCTTTTCTGAGGATGGATTTTTTTTAAAAATCAGTTTTATTGGTGCACAGCACAGAAATTGTGCATCTGGCAGGTCAATGGGAAATAACAATAAAAGGCAAAAGGCGGCATCCCAAAAAGGAAACAAAACAAAGACGGTTCCGTTCCATTGACTCCAGTGGGACTTCCCTCTGAGTAAATATACTTAGGCTCTTGCTCTGGGAGGATGGGCGTTCCAGGACTTGAACAGGGATGTTGCACTATATTAATTGTAGAGCAGAACCACAGATCTAATCTACTTCAAACTGATTATGGAAGAGCAATGCTTCATTAGCACCAAAGGACCCTCTGGGGCATGCAGCTGAAGACTTGGTGCCCAGTAATGGAGAGCTTGAAGGATTTGGCCCAGGTAATAGTTGGTTTCCCATGACCATTTCAGCTAGGGTTGCCAAGTGTATTTAACTTACCGGCGGGGGGGGAAGCTCCGCTGGCCGGGAGCTTCCCCAGTGCGTGCGCAAAGCTCCGCTGGCAGGGCGGCGTCACCGGAAGTGATGTCAGCACGTTGGGGGCGTTGCCAGGGCGATGCTCTGGCAAAGCCCCCAACGTGATGGCGTCACTTCTGGGTGACATTATTACGTTAGGGAGGTCATCCAGGCTGGATGACCTCGGGGGTGGGGTTTCCCCTGCCAGCCGAATGCTGGCCGGCGGATCGGGAACCCCTGTAACGGGGGATCCCCCACCCCCCGGACTGACTTGGCAGCCCTAATTTCAGCTTATGGTAGAATTGCACACCACGCACAAATGCACATACCCAAACCCTGATGGCCACTTTTATTGGAGAAAAAATAAGTTTCAGGAGTGGGCAGGGCTATTTTTGGGCAGGAACGGAGTTCCGGCTGGCTCCTGAGTTGGCCACACCCAGCAGGAACTCATTAGCATAATAGGCCACACCCAACAGCAGCAACTCATTAGGACTGGCTACATTAGGGATGTGTGGCCTAACATGCAAATTAATTGCTGCTACAAAAAGAGCCCTGGGTTTTGACAACAAACAAGGTAAACAGAATAAGAAGCAAAAGGTAAGTGTGGCTGGATGACCACTCTTCTGGTAACATGGGGGTGTGTGGCCTAATACGCCAATAAGCTGTGTGGCAGGGGTGTGGCCTAATATGCTAATGCGTTTCTGCTGTTGGGTGTGGCCTATTATGCTAATGAGTTCCTGCTGGGCTTTTTCTACCAAAAAAGCCCTGGGAATGGGGAACTTCCACTCTATCTGACCCTGAATTCCGCCCCACCAAATATGATTGTGATAAACTTGTCTAGAATCCCACGGAGGAGCAGTTCCTTGAGGGGGGAGAGTTGCAACAGAACACTGCGAAGAGGAAGGGGAGGAAAGCTTCCCCGTCCCCCACCCGTTCTCCATTTCCAGTTGCCTCCTCTGGAACGGGGATGCCTCAGACTTCACAGTGAAGAACGTGCCATCATGTTCAACAGCACCAGTCATTTATGAATTGAGCCTTGGAAGTCCTCGCCTCACCACTGTGCTTCTCTAGAAACTGCCAGACAGTTTTGTAGCTGGCACAGTAGCAAGCTGTTCTATTTCAGTTTTGGTGCCTTCTGCCTTCCACATGGCTTTTACATCTACGTTGTCAGTTAAAGCAATTCTTCCCCCAGGGGGATGGACAGTCAGGTTAGTTCATTCAATGACACAGGACGAGAGGGAAACGCTACAACTCTCATCAGGCTGTGCAAAAATGTGCACGCAAAATAGCCTCAGCAATAACATGGATGGAAATGAACACCAAATGTTAAAACATGAGCGCCAGTTCGGTGTAGTGGTTAGGAGCACCAACTCTAATCTGGGAGAACTGGGTTCGATTCCCCACTCCTCCACATGTAGCTGCTGGTGTGACCTTGGGTCAGTTACAAGTTCTTTCAGAGCTATTCTTGAAAGAGCAGTTCTTGAAAGAGCTCTCTCAGCTCCACCTACCTCAAGGGGTGTCTATTGTGGGGAGGGGAAGGGGAAGGAGATTGTAAGCCGCTTTGAAGCTCCTTCAGGTAGTGAAGGGTGGGGTATAAATCGAACCTCCTCCTCCTCTTCTTAAAAAACCCACAATTTTTATGTATAATCCCTGGCTGACCAATCGGTTTGCTCACTGTTTATCAATTGGTTGCAGAGTAGCGAGCTGCAGTGACATATCTGTAGTGGAAGGGGAAAGCCAGGACTATCCTTGGGCTGTGTGCAAACACACCTGTGCGAGATCCTGATCATTGTACTGCCCTGTGCTGTCTGAATTAGCAAAATGTAACCCAATCAAAGCCTCGAGCAGCCTCGCGAACCACCAGACAGCCCAGCAAAAACGTCCACTTCCTGCTTGCCACCAGAATGGGAGCCAAACCAGCAGGGGCTAGGGCACCCCTGCTCCTCGTGCTAGCAGAATTGGCCTTCGGGAGATTGTGTTCTTGGTGAGGTCGTGCACAATGCACAATTCCAGATCTGACCACAAAGCTCACCTAGGCACGGCTCTCAGCCCAAGTTATTGTGAGAATAAAATGAAATGGACCTTCAGCAAGCCCTTGGAGGAGGGATGGGGTAGAAACAGGAAAGCCACGGAGATATTGATTTCAGAACACAGCTGAGATGTTGTTAAGGCGACACCTTCACCCCTCTGACCACATCCCAGGTATATTAACATCAAGGTTAAGGAGTGACCATGGCTCGGTGGTAAAGCATCTGCTTGGCATGCAGAAGGTCCCAGGTTCAATCCCCGGCATCTCCTGTTGAAAAAGAGCAGACTGTAGGTGATGGGAAAGACCTCTGCCTGAGACCCTGGAAAGCTGCTGTGCATCTGAGTAGACAATACCGACGTTGGTGGACCAGTGGTCCGATTCAGTATAAGGCACCTTCCTACATGTTCCTGCATGCAAGATCCTCCCATCAGTATCCCCATGCTAGTGAAAGCATCCCCCCCCCCCCGGCTACATTTCTTCACAACAGGCTGTTGCTAAAAGATCAGGAACAAGGTCTGTTTTTTTAAAAAGAACGGACATTGAGACCTGTTTCAACAGGGAATTAAATCCTTCATGTGGCAGGCACTCCAGAGAGATTAATTATACTTTGCTGCGAAAGGACAGTATCCATAGTTCCCGAGCATTTAACACCTGCACGACAGGTCAACCACAGCAGGTAGGAAAAGGGGGCAGACCCAGCAGACAGGAGGCACCACAGCCTCACCTCCGGATTGAAAAGGGTGGTGCAAATGTCCCGGGCTGGCAAGATCAGAAGTCTGAAAAGGCTCCCAGCAGCTCTCTGTCACTCAGGAACAAGGAAGCAACCGCAGATTTACCACAAGCGCACTAAACTTACGGAAGTTCGATTGAAAATGTGACCTCCTGGGCGGGCATTATGCAATCGGCATTCCTGTTATACCGGCCGGTGCTGTTCTTGGTGGCGGTAAGTGATGCTGGGCTGAGGTCAAAGAGAACATGCTTGTAGTGTGGCCGGCATTGTACAGGTAGCAACCCAGTTCAGAGAGACCCTGTGAGAATGCAACGTCCCACAGGAGAGTTCTTTTGCCTAGCCGTGTCCTGTTGAAACCAGCTCGTAGCGTGTAAAGCTTCCAGGAATGCATAAAATAACCGAGCATTCTGAGTTCAAGGGGCTTACTTCCAAGTAAGCATGCATAGGTCTGCAGCCTTACTGTTTTTTTAAAAAGTACTTTGACGGCTATTGTTGTGTACTAAGACCACGGTCGCCTGGCCTCCCGCAATGGCGACTGCCACGCAGTCAGCGCACATGGTCAGAATCTACCTGAGCTTCGGCCAGGTAGAACAATAGCCAGTTGGATCCTGAGCGACCACCAATTACGTGCCTAGGTCTCCCGCTGGGGGACCTATGAACTGCAACCACGGACTTAAGGTCTTATCAGGACTTGGGGGCGAGGTCGGGGCATTGTCTCCGGCTGGCATAAAAGAGGGCTCTGAGCCCGGGGTTTCCCATGTTCGATCTGACCCTCAATAAAGAGCTTTGCTATGAAATCACTACCACTCGTCTCCCGACTCCAATACTTTCCAGCTATGGTTAGCCCTTTGGAGGGAAGATGGCAGCATGTCGGTTACTACACCAACATGCAAAAAGCTTTGAAGAAGTGACTCATCACATGGATAAAGCTAGAGTCCAGAGTGGCACCTTTAAGACCAACAAAGTTGTATTCAAGGTATGAGCTTTCGTGTGCAAAGCACACTTTTTTCAAACACATTGGAATGGTAGGTAAAGTTCAAACTTATAGACAGGGGCTGAACAATGTATCTGAAAAAGTGTGCATGCACACAAAAGCACATACCTTGAATAAAACTTTGTTGGTCCTCAAGGTGCCACTGGATTCTAAATTTGTTCTACTGCTTCGGATTGGCTGACGACCTGGATCTAACATCACATGGATGTTAAGTCATTTACGACACAGTCCTCTGCAAAGAGGCGCCATTGAAATCAATGGGCTTAGACCGGAGTAACTCGGCAGCACTGTTGATCACATGGGTCCATTATTTCAGGAACCAGTTTCTGGGATTTGGCACTGTGCAGCTGGCTTTCAGAACTTGTGGAGTGTGAAGAAGCAAGAGATTAAAGTTCTGCCCAGGAACATTTACATAACCGTAGGTAAATATCACTGTCAGGGGAAGGAGGCCTTTTACAAAGCTGAGCAGGAAACAAACCGAAGTACCCGCTGTGCTAGAATGCTGCGCAGGAGAAGTGGAACTAAAGAGAAAGATGTTCTCGTGCGAGGATTTGCACGACATCTTGCACAAACCTGACAACAGCCACAGAATTTATCTACTAGAAGAGCTTGTAAATCCCAGCACAAGAATTGGCAGGAAAATGCTAGCAGCTATTTTCCTTCTTCTCACACTTCCTGGGTTCCAACACAACATATATATCTCTCTCTCTGCCTGTCTGTCTATCACCTCCAACACTGTAATCTTAGGCAGAGTTGGTCACTGACATCCACTCATTTCAACTGCCTTTGGTATGCCAACACTGTCTACAATCAAGTGGTGATTGTGGGAAATTTTAATAATTTGGCCTATACTTGTTTGGTTGTTGTACTGTCTACTCTTTAAAAACTTTTAAAACAGCAGACTTGGCCCATAAGCAATTTCCACCTCCTACTTTTCTCCAGGCACCATCAAAATGATAGGCTCATCCATAATTCTGACCCAGTGACTTACGTTAGTTGTTTATTTGTATAGTTGCCAGAAGTCCTATTTCGGGAAGAAAGTGGCATATAAACAAATCTATGAGTACTTTCAGTGCACAAAAAGCATAACTGGGGGCTGATAGCATCTTCTTTTTGCTTGCCAAGCTCCTCTGCCTTTCAGTTCAACCTGACATGCAGAAATTTGGCTAACTCCTTTTCCGATATGCAGGGCTATTTTGGGGCAGGAACGCACAGGAACGGAGTTCCGGCTGGCTCCTGAGTTGGCCACACCCAGCAGAAACTCATTAGCATAATAGGCCAGCCCCAACAGCAGAAACTCATTAGGTTTGGCTACATTAGGGGTATGTGGCCTAACACGCAAATAATTCCTGCTACAAAAAAAGCCCTGGGTTTTGACAACAAACAAGGTAAACAGAATAAGAAGCAAAAGACGGGTGTAGCTGGATGACCACTCTTCTGGTGACACGGGGGTGTGGCCTAATATGCGAATGAGTTCCTGCTGTTGGGTGTGGCCTATTATGCCAATGAGTTCCTGTTGGGCTTTTTCTACAAAAAAAGCCCTGCCGATATAGATGTAAGGGAGTTAAAAGAAAATTACCTGCTGAATTTCTGCCTGATGTCAGCTCTTAAAGGTGCAAGAGCAGGGCCAGTTTAAAGAAACAAAACAGAGCAAGCAACCATCTCCAGCTGAAGGTCTGCCTCTAGAATCCCTGGTGTTTCACAAGGAGGCCTCACAAGCTTTGAACCAGTCCAGCATGAGAGCCAACTTTGCAAATCCATTCCTACTGTGCTCCCAAGCCATCAGCGAGGGATGAGGGGCAGAGTTGCCAGATCCAGGATGGGAAACTCCTGGAGATTTGAGGGTGGAGCCCAGGGAGGGCAGGGACCTCAGTGGGGCACAATGCCACAGAGTCCACCCTCCAAAGCATCCGTTTTCTGCATGGGAACTGATCTCTGTAGTCTGGAGATGAGCTGTAATTCCAGGGGATTCCCCAGGTCCCACCTGGAGGCTGGCATCCCTATGAGTTGCTCTTCTGGATGGTTTCATGTCAATATTATTGAGGTGGGAGAACGCAAGAGACCACACTGTGGTTGCCAGTGGCACATGCAAAGCATGTGGTCTTTCAGCCACAAAAGAACAGCTAGACGGTCCATCCTCCTTTTACAAGATACAACAGTGCTGGGGCTGCTGTCTTGGAGGGGAGGGGCCTTTGTTTGGTAAGTAGAAGGTCCCAGGTTCAATTCCTAGCGTCTCAAGTTAAAAGAATCAGGCAACGGGAAAGGCCTCTGCCCTGCTGCCCGATACCCTGGAGAGCTGCTGCCCATCAGAACAGACAATACGGACCTTGATAAGGCACCAGCCAGACCCAGTGTAAGGCAGCTACGTGTGTGTCCATGTGCGAAAAGGAACACTATAAGTGCTTATGTGCACCTGAACAGAGATGAAGGCTCAGTTCTGTAAAAGCATCAGGGGTAGACAGCAAATCAGAAGAAGAGTATATGTTGCGCTCTTCAGCAAGATGGTGGAGGAGTCGCTGCATCTTGGGCAGAGGACAGAAGGAGAGGAATTAGAATTCAGGCATGCTAGCACCAGGCAAACTTTTTTTAAGAGCCCTTAAGAGCCAGTGTGCTGTAGCAGTCAGAACATCAGACTAGGATCTGAGAGACCCAGGGGCCAAGTCTCCGCTCTGCTATGGAAGCTGGATTGTTGTTGTTGGTATCATCATCATCATCACCATCATCATCATCATATGTGTATAGTATAACCAGGAGATCCTAAGATTGTCTGGCAGCCAGAAGTTCTAGCTCTTTCAGCATTATGCACCACTAGGTGGCAAACTAGACTTGTTTTTGAGGCAAGAGAGGTTTCAGAGGTGGTTTGCCATTGCCTGACTCTGCCTATCACGCCCGGTATTCCTTGGAGGTCGCCCTTCCAGCTACTAGCCAAGGCTGACCCTGCTTAGCTTCCGAGAGCTGACGAGGTCAGGCTATCCTGGGCTATCCAGGTCAGGGCAGCTTGCTGGGTCACACTGATCCACTCACACCAGGGCAGGCATCAGCACACCCAGACGTGGGGCAACTGCCAAATCTTCTGGAGTTTCCCACTGCTGCTACCCTCCACCCACTCAACTCACCTACTGCCCATTGCTGTGAGGCCCCCCCACCCCACTCCCAGCTGCATACACCGCCCAACATAGTCAAGGAGGGGTGGGCAAGCCCTGGGAGGAGTGGGAAATGAGCAAGTGGGTGGGGGAAGGATAGATGGCTAGGTAGTGGGGGGAGGAGAATGCAGGCAGGTGCAGGGGCGTTGAGTTTTCAAAATCCCGGGTGGATGGGCGCTCTTCTGTGCACGCGCGCAAAGCGTGCGCACCGGGATGATGTTCCCGCTGCCACCGCCGCTGCCTCCCCCCCCCCCCGGCTTGACCTCTCTTGCTTCCGTCCCTCCCTCCGTCCATCCAGGGGCCAACTGGGCATTTGCTTAGCTGGCCCCTGGACGGACGGAGGGAGGGACGGAGTGGCCAGGCCGGGGGGGGGGGGGACAGAGAGAGAGACAGCAGCGGCAGTGGCCCTAGGAAGGGCCCGGGGAGGCGCGGCGGAGGCTGCACCATTTTCCGGGGGGGGGGCTCAGTCCCCCCCGGGAAATTTCAGGGGTGGCTTGAGCCCTCGTGCCCCCCCCCCCTGTAGTTGATGCCTATGAGCAGGTGGGCAGGAGGGATGAGTCCAGGGGGCACAATGACAAGCAGAGGAGGGAAAGGGGGCCCCAGGCACTCTGCTAGGGTTGCCAGGTCTGGGTTGGAAAACTGGAGACTTTGGGGGTGGATCCAGGAGAGGGTGGGGTTTGGGAGGGGAGGGGCCTCAGCTGAGTCCACCCTTCTAAGCAGCCATTTTCTCCAGGGGAGCTGATCTCTGTCAGCTGGACATCAGTTGTAAAAGCGGGAGATCTCCAGGCCCCACCTGGAGGCTGACAACCCTACTCTCTGCCCAGGGGCCACTGAAACCTGGAACCAGCCCTGTCTCACACACCTAACTCACAGGGTTGTTGTGAGGATAAAACAGAGGAGAGAATCACAATGTGAACCCCTGTAGGTCCCCACTGGGGAGAAAGATGGTGCATGAATAAAGTAAATAAAGAAAAATGGTCTAAGTTTTCAGTTTCCAGCATGAAAGCCCAGGAGGTTTACAATGCAATCCTGTGATTTCAATGGGCTTAGACTGGAGTGGACCATGCACAGGATTATGCTGCTAGAACGGCAGTATGGAAGCTGCAACTTTCTCTCTGTGTGGCATGACAGCACTTCATCAAATGCAGATCCCTTGCTTGCTGCCATCTGAAGTGGCTAATAAAAAAATGCCTCATTGGCCAGCCTCCCTTTGAATCCACTGACAAACCTTTGCTCATGAAGAGAGAAGAATCTGTCCCTATTATATAAAAGCCAGGAGGGGTGGCAACATTCCATGTGTTCTCATTGGCTGTAAAACGCTCTCCCTCAGCCATTGGCCCATCAGACACCATTCAAGAGTACTCGCATGCCATTGGCTGGGTGCTGGGTCTGCTCCTCTTCCCCGCCCACTCCCCTTTCAGCCACTGTTTTCTGTCAGAAGCACTGTGTCTCATGATGAAGACACTTCTTCTGTGGGGGACAAAGTTTCCCCTCAGTGGCTGTTGTGAGGAACTCATAGGGCTGCCAGCTCCAAGTAAGGAAGCCAGTTTAAGGAAGCCAGAGTTTGAGGAGGGGAAAGGAGAGGCCGCAGCTGAATAGAATGCCATAGAGGCCAGCAGCCAAAGCATTCTTACTTTTCCCTCAGTGGCTGTTGGTAGGCAACCAAGCTTGGTTCTGTCAGTAAAGGGCCCTTTCCACACCTATTTTGGCCTTCGGGAGAAAACTCATTGTGCCTTTATACCCTGCTGAGATGCCCCCCCCCCCCCAGGACTGCCAATGTGACATGGCGGTCAGGGCTTCAGAGCACGGTAGAGACTGCGGGGGAGGGGGGGGAGATGGAAAGCTGAAGGGAAAATAAAGGTTGATGCTTGGCTGGAAAGGAGATAGGGTTGCCAACCCCAGGTGGGGAATTCCTGGAGATATGAGGGATGGAGGGGTGGTGAGGGTGAGGTTTGAGGAGGGGTGGGGCCTCAGACAGGTACAATGCCATAGACTCTGCCCTCCAAACCAGCTATTCCTTCTTGGGGAACCACTGTTGCCAATCTCCAGGTGAGGGCTGGAGAGCACTCAGAATTACAAGTGCTCTCCAGATGGCATTGATCAGTTCCCCTGGAGAAAATGGTGGACTTTGTGTCCTTATACCCTGCTGAGGTTGCCACAGCAAATTGACGCTGAGTGCCCAAGTCCTTGGCACTCTCACAGAGCCTCTTTCTAGAGCCCGTTGTATTTATTTCCACAGCGGGCCTTATTCCTAGTATTACATAAATTGCAAAGACGGTCTTGACAGATTTCCTCCCCAAAGAAATGCCAGATAACTTCCTGCCCACGGTTCACAAAGATCCATTGTCAATGAAATAATAAGAAAGATCAACAATATTTTTCTCTCCCATTCCAGCACTGCATATGACTGGAAGAGAACCAAATTTTGAATATGCCTTTTAGCAGATAACTCTCTGGGCTGGAATCTCAAGGACACGGTTGTAAAATTTAGCATCCTTCCTCTAAAAGGATTCTTTCCATGGCAGAGGTTGTCTTTCTTATCTAAATGCATGAAAAGCATGTTTTGTTGCTTTTTAGGGATGAGCTCTCCCCCGCCCCCCCAATTCTCCCAGTGTTGCTGACAGGAACAGCAAATTAGATTATTCTAATTGCTCTTTACAACAGAAGGATTCTGTGCTTGAGGAAATGTCTCCCTTCCTGCCAAATACCACAGAGCTGCATGGCACCTTCGAGTCTAACACATTAATTCACTAGTCTTTAAGGTGCCACAGCCATCTTTGATATTTTAAGATGGTCGTCATCAGCCTGCAGTTGGTCTTCATTTTCGGCTAGGAGGCAGCCTTGCTGGCTCTCCAGGGCAACTGGTTGGCCATTGTGTGAAACAGGGTTGCCAAGTCTGGGTTGGAAATTCCTGGAGATTTTGGGGGCGGAGACTGGGAAGGGCAGGGTTTGGGGAAGGGAGGGACTTCAGCAGGGTACAATGCCACAGAATCCCTTCCAAAGCAGCCATATCCTCCAAGGTAACAGAAGTCTGTAGTCTAGAGATCAGTTATTATTCTGGGATGTCTCTAGTCCCACCTGGAGGTCGGCAATCCTTGTGTGAGACAAGATGCTGAGCCACTGAGAGCCAGTTTGGTGTAATGGTTAAATGTGCAGACTCTAATCTGGGAGAACCAGGTTTGATTCCCCACTCCTCCACTTGCAGTTGCTGGATGACCTTGGGCAAGCCGTAGTTCTGTCAGAGCTCTCTCAGCCCCACCTACCTCACAGGGTGTCTGTGGTGGGGAGGGGAAGGGAAAGGAGATTGTAAGCCGCTCTGAGACTCCTTTAGGTAGTGAAGGGTGGAGTATAAATTCAATCTCTTCTTCTTCTTCTCTTCCCTTGGGGATATTTCTGGCTCAGTGGCTTTCAGTTTCCTACCATCAGGAAATTCTGTCCATATCAGTTTGCGACCTTTAGCTCCAGAGGTGGAAGGGGGAAAAGAATGTCAGAGGACTTCCTGTATCTTAGATTCAGGTGGGCAGACATAAGTCTGAAGAAACAGAACAAAATTCAAGTATTTGCCAAATCTAAGGTGTCACAAGATACAGGGTGGGTGGATGGGTGGGATTGAGTTGAATGGCACCTTTAAGACCAACAAAGTTTTATTCAAGGTATAAGTTTTCATGCACACACACTATGTATCTGAGGAACTGTATGCGTGTACACGAAAACTTATACCTCAAATAAAACCTTGTTGGTCTTAAAGGTGCCACTGGACTTGGATCCCCCCCCCCCCCCGGTATCTTGTGACACCTTAGATTTGGCAACTACTGGTGTTTCATTTTTAAGTGCAGTCGCACGAAAAGTCTCAGCAAGTCGCTGCCTCTTAGAACTGCAAACATGTGAGCAAAATCAGCGCAACCCTCCCCCCCCCCCCTTCACTTGAAGATGGCGATCCCTGGACAAGGGGTTCTCTTTCTACCTGGTCCTGTGCATCATTGCTAGAGACCGGGCTGTATGAGAAAGAAGGCAGCTCTGCTCTCAAAGCCGTTTTTTATAAGATAGCAAAACGTGCATGTAACCATTGCATGGTTATTCTTTCTTCTTAATGCTCCCTCGTGTGGTGGGATCTGGCATTGCCCACATCAGTCATGCTGAAAATCGAAACGATTTTGCAAGTGTATCCCAACCAGAATGGGATTTTCCCCCTCTCTTGGGCATGATCCTTGTGCAAGGCATGAGTGTTCTTGTTACGTACTGGTGGCGCTTCAGTCTCAGCAATGCTCCAAAAGCCTACAAGACTATTGGTGGTTTTACCGGCAACAGCCAATCAAAACTATGGAAAATAACCCAATAGCTGCAAGGGCATAAAGTTACTTTGTATATAAGTCATGCAAATGAAGGATTCTGGCTGCCTCCTTGTTCTTGGTTGTTGTTTGAGGTGGGTGTGGATTTGCAATAGTATAAATTGGCTCCTGTTGCCCCTGGTTCTTTGGTTCACAGTTCAATAAAGAAGCAGGTTGTTATGAAAAGAGCTGCCTTGTCTCAGTATTTAATAGTTCTAGTCTGTCTTGCTATGCTGTGCTACAAAGCCTTCTTTTGAGCAGAGCTGTGCTTCAGGGTATCCTTATTGGAACCTTTATCACTGCAAGTATACTATCAAATCTGAAGGACTGACATTAATAAATCTCTCTCACTCTCTCTCTCTCTGTAGTTTGGGGGAACAGGCAATTCAGGACTGAAAAGAAGAAATGCACAGCCTTCAAAATATAACAAAATCCAGAAAGAAGGAAAATAAAATGTTTGTTAAATAGCAAGGGTGTTACTGCTGCAGAAAACAGATCAAGATGGATAACCATGTTAGTGTGTCTGTAGCTGTAGAAAGGAGCAAGAGTCCAGGAGCACCTTAAAGACTAACAAAATTTGTGGTAGGGGAGGAGCTTTTGTGAGTCAATGAAGTACCTGAAGAAGTGAGCTGTGACTCACAAAAGCTTATACCCTGCCACAAATTTTGTTACTCTTTAAGGTGCTATGGAGTCTTGCTCTTTTCTACTGCTGCAGGAAAACCACGATTATTTATTTATGTCATTTATTGTCCACCTTTCTCACTGAGACTGAAGGAGGACAACAGGATTATAAAAATGATGGAATAAAGACTGGCATAATACATACAATAAACAGTACAAAAATCCCTGGATTACACAATTAAGGAACAATAAAATAAAAACAGAATAATTTTGCCAGTGGTCGCCATTTTTATTTTAATTTAAAAGCTATACATGAACTCTCCCATGCTAAGTCCGGCTCTTGGCGCCAGGTCAGCTCTCTGATGCCCTGGGATGATCTGTAGACAGGGTTATCAGCTTCAGGTTTGGAACTACTTGGAGAGTTGGGGGGTGGAGCCAGAGGAGGATGGGGTTTGGGAAGGGGAAGAACTTTGATGGAGCATGCTGCCATACAGTCCACCTTCCATAATGTGGAATTTTCTCCAGGTGAATTGATCTCTTTCACCTGGAAATCAATAGTCATCCAGGAGGTCTCCAGCCACCAGCACCTCCAGTCACCACCTACCACCTCTGCAGGTACATAAAGCTACAGAAAATGCTACATCTCCTCCTGCAGTGTTAAACTGAAGGCATGGACATTAGAACGCGGACTGCTGGCCGTGTGAAAAATATTGGATTGGCAGAGATACAGTAATGAAATTTTTTTCAATGCGTGTTCAGCTTCCAGTGCACAGTATCTCCATTAAAGTAAGGTAAGTTTGGTGCAGTCAAGAGAGGCAAAGTTTGGATAAAATTTCAGATTCTCTCTCCAATACTGACCCCTTTGCTGGGCTCATCAAACTATATAGCTAGATGGTACCCTATTTTGGAAAATTTGGAGAAAATATTGGAACTTCAAAATAATGCACAAGGTTATAGATTTTGTAACTTTTAAAAAACTAGTTGGTTGATTTAAAATTCATGTTTTATGTATTTACAAATTGTAGCAATGATGTTTTATGGATTTCCTAACCCTTTTGATATTTGAGGCGACATAGGTATGTTGTGTATGTTATTGTTGTTATATATTGTATTATTTGTTCGTTTATTTGAAAATTAATAAAAAAATTATTTAAAAAAAAGAGAGGCAAAGTTGACGCTACTCAACCCATTTCCCAATAACATCCCCCTGAAAGGAGAACAATACTGCTTGTAGACAACTCAGAAACAGGAAGTAAGCTTTTGCAGCTAGCTTCACCACATGACCAGGGAGAGGGAAGGGAGGGGGAAGCGGGGGAACTAAGCAGGTGTAAAAAGCCTGAAGTAGGGATGGCAACAGCGCGTGATTGGTTAGCAAGATTGTGAGCAAGCTGCCAATTGGTGGGCTTGACGAGGTAGGGAATTATAAAAGCTGTGGGGGGTGCTGTGCCACACCAGAAGCGACGGGTGGACTGCCCATCCGGCTTCTCCGTGCTTTGCAAACCACGTAAAATAAAATGGCCTTGTTCACTCTCTCCGTGTGAAGTCTCCTGCTTGACTCCGGTCCGGTCACTCACACATATCACCCCCATCCTGCTATATCTAGATCTACAACATCCTTCACTCTCAGAAGATTTCCTTACACTGACAAATCATAATTCACTGTCTGTTTTATTCCGCCCCCCGAAAGTAAAAATGTTAGATGAAATGTAAAAGAAAAAAGAAAAAAATATTCAAATTAAGTTACAGTTAAGAGGTAGCATAGTCGACTGAAAGACCATTGACCCACAGATGGTTCAGGAATGAAGGAATGACAGCATGATGAGGTGTCTTTAAAATATATATTTTTTAAAGTTGGGAACTTCTCTCTTTTCCCTTGTTATTTTACTTTCTAGAAAACACACCTCCTTGGAAACCAGGAATGCCCGTTTGGGAGGCATCTTTTGCAGGCTGGATGCCTGATCCAAAAAGAAGGTGTGGCTGGGTAGTTTGGAGTTCATTGTGGCTTGAAGCCAGTGTTATGTATATTAACTGGGAAATCTGTCTGTAGGGCTACAGAGGCCTTCTTAGCCTAAAGGTGAAGTAAAAAGACATTGTGTGGGATGTGCAAATTCTGCAAAGAGCAAGGAGTGGCACTTCTATTTTAAACACAGCCTCCCTAATACGGCGCTTCTGGAAAGAACTTTGGTTGTGCCTTCTTTTTCTAAAGCAATGCAGAAACTTACAATGGTTATCCTAAGCCAGGGGTGGGCAATTGTTTTGGGTGGGGGGTGCCACTTTGTGGGAGCGGAGGTTAGCGGAGGGTCGCACCTTTTAAAATGATTGCATTAATTAGTTAACTTTGCATTTCAGAAAAGGTATAAATTGTATCATAAAAATCAATAAATATAAATTAAATAAAATAGTGGTAGTTTTATTCAATTTATTTATTGTGCTAATTTCATATCGTCTATAGCTGCAAGCACATTTAATTTTAGAATCAGTTTAGTGAGACAAATGTACCCTATCACACTTTTCTACAATTTTTTTGAAATCAGGAATGAGATTGCTTGTTGAGATTCTCATCACAGCCTGCAAGTTAATGTCTGTTAAAGAGCATCTAACTATATTTACTCTTGTTGATCTTCATGCAAGAAAAACTTTGCTCACAAATATATGTAGACCCAAATATAGAGAACATTTTCCCAGCAAATTTCTTCATACATGGAAATTTTTTCAGCAGACAAAGATTTGCAAAAGTCAACTAATGTCACAGCATTAAACATTTCTTTCACAGTGTGATCTGACTGCATGTCAATAAGTTCAAGCTGCAGCTCCTCAGGTGCTGTATCAATATCAGCAGTGATGGGATAAGAGAGCAAATTGAATTTAGGCTCAGTTTTCTTGAAGTCCTGAAATCTTCTTGGCGGGCTGCAAAAAACTCTGTGGCGGGCCGCATGTGGCCTCCGGGCTGCAATTTGCCCACCCCTGCCCTAAGCTATTCATAGCACCTCTGCAAATTCTACAAACAAACCAAATCATAGAAAAGAGTAAGAGTCAAGTAGCACCTTAAAAGTCTAACACAGGGTAGGGTATGAGTTTTTGTGAGTCACCAAGTTCATGTCCACCAAGAAGGGAAACATCAGAATAACAGTTGACAAGGAAGAGATCAAATATGTGGAAGAATTCACTTTCTTAGGATCACAGATCAACCAAAATGGCAAATGCAGCCCAGAAATAAAACGTCAGATCATGCTGGGTTGCACAGCAATGATGAGCATGAATCAAATATGGAAGAGCAAGGACATCATCCTGGCAACCAAATGCAGATTAGTCTGTGCTGTTGTGTTCCCTGTAGCAACCTGTGGCTGCAAAAGCTGGACCATGAAGAAGCAAGACAGGAGGAAAATCGACTCATTTTAGCTGTGGTGCTGAAGAAGGCTCCTGGGCATTCCTTGGACAGCAAATGCGACAAACAAGCAAGTGTTGGAGCGCATAAAACCAGATGTGCTGTTGGAAGGCAAAATCATAAAACTGTGACTGACTTATTTCGGCCATGTCGTGTGGGAGACCTCACTAGAAAAGGCAATTATGCTTGGATTGGTTAGCAGCAAAAGGAAACCGGGCTGCCAAAGAACACAGTGGCTAGACACCATAAAGCTTGACACCAGCCTGAGCATGGAACAACTCAAAGAAACAGCACAAGATCGGAAAACGTGGAGAGAGCTGGCCCGTAGAATCGCCAACAGTTGGACACGACCGAAGGGCTAACAACAACAACAACAGCTCACTTCTTCAGATACCTGTTATCTGAAGAAATGAGCTGTGATTCACAAAAGCTCCTCCCCTGCCACACATTTTGTCAGTCTTTAAGGTGCTGCTGGGCTCTTGCACTTGCCTACTGCTACTGACAGACTAACACGGCTCCTCATCTTAAACCAAATCATAGCCTGCTTCGGCAGGAAGGGCGGGATACAAATCGAAATAAATAAATAAATAAATAGTTTTGCATCCACTGAGCAAAAATCCTATGTGTGCTTCTAGCAGGAAGCAAATCCCACTAAATTCAATGGCGTTCTGTCCCCAAATAATGTCCACAGTGTCACAGTTTTGGAGATTGAACTATACAACAGTGTTCAAATGGGAGAGACATCAAAAATATGCCTAGCTGGTTGTAAGCACTCGTCGCCTCACCCTTCATCCTTAATGCTTTCTCTTTGAATTATGTTCTGTTACAATTATATCGCCTTCTGGCTAACGATATGATTTTTGCATGTTGCCGTCAGATTAAATATTTGTTGTTCATACCAGTTAAGTGGAATTAACTTTTGAGATCTCCGCATTTTTTGGTGATGAAATGTTATAAGAAGTATAACTCAGCAAGGAAGAGTATACACAGTTGACTTGTATAGTTGAACAGTTGGTATCACCTATTCAGATAATTAATATTTATGTTTGTATGAAGTTGACAAATTGAAACGATACAAAAATGAAAAGGTCTTAATGGAAGTTTAATGTTATTGTAAGAATCAAAATATTCTTGATTTCTGTAATGCTTTCATATTTAATTAAATTTAAATAAAAATATTGAATTAAAAAAAACATGCCTAGCTGCGCAGATTGGATCCAAATGGACTGTTCTTCCAGCATAAAGTCATTTTCCTTGGTAGAGGCTGAAAGTGACCATTTTCACCAGTTCCCCACTCCCACTACAGACCCCCATTTTACTGTCTTGCTATTCCTGAGAGTCCTGTACTCCCCCCTCCCAGGAGAAGAATTTCAGTGGCTCTGTGGGCTTTGGGAGTGGTGGTGGTGGGGGGGGGGGGGATAGGGAATTCCTGCATCAGTAGCATCACTCAGGCTGCCGGTGCTTTGGATCCAGCCCAACATTTCTGTTTATAAAAAGACAACTACCGAATTTGGACTATTAATGTAATAAAATTGACATTCTCTCAAAACTTAGCTTATGCTCTATATCCTCTGGAGGTAATTTCTCTGTGCCAGAGATATTGGTGAAAACTTTAGAATTCTGTAATCTGATCAGACCAAAAGAGCAGCGTTTGGCTTCCAACAGCCGTTATCCAAAAGCTTTTGAAAGACAATAATTTCCCCTTGTTTGTCCCATAATGTAGCACTACCCTTTTATGGGATATTTCTTTGTCATTTCAGGCAATAACCGCGACTGTCTTTCTGGGGATCCTAAAACAGAAGGTGTGTTTCTTTCCTTTTCGGTTGCATTATCCAGTTCCTTTTAAAGAATCACCATTTTAAACGCCGCCCCTTGTTTTTCTTCCAGATGTTCACCTGCCTTTATGACTGAAGCAATTTACAGCCCAGTCATGGAGGCATGACAGAACTGTATACACTGTGGTTGTGGGCATGCAGCCAGCATAAAAGCAACCTGCAGATCTACACCTGAACAGTAATAGCTGGTTAGTCATCCTGTTCGAGTGGTACTTGCACCCAAGTTCTATCAGCAAATGCTCCTCCTGTTTTTGCCAGTTGCGGAAAGAATCATAAACCGAAATACCTTGAGCTTTTCTGAGATTATACTGAAAGACTGGTCTCAAAACCTCCCTTCTGTCGCAAGGACATTAACCAGCATCTCTTTGAAACGCTGACTCCAGGTGAGGGACTTCCACACAAGATGAGCTGAATGAATGGATTCAGACAGCTTAACATTCTACCAGCAAGAGGCAGTCATTCCAAGAAACTAAATCAAATCCTGAAAGGCTCATTAGCTAGCAGGCAACAGCAGGGGAAAAAATCACCCAAAAACGGATAAAAAGGAATCGGCGCATAAAGGAGCCTTTGAAGGGGAGTAACATTCTTTACTTGCACTTTAATTGGGGTTCAAGTTTGCAGAACAGTAACTCCAGGTGGTTCTCACAGGTCAGCATGCTGCAGGTAACACTGACTGAAAATACGAAGGCTGTAGGAAGTCACAGGAAGATTAGGTTCAGCACAAGGTTGTTTTCTGCTGTAAAAGTTAATGTTGCAGGGGAAAGAGAACTCCCGAAGGGTTATAACAATATCCACTTTCTTCCCTGTTCTAACATCACTTCTCGTCTATTAATATTCTCCATACTATACCCAGTGAGGCCTTCAGGCTAGAGTTGCCAGCCCTGGGTTGGAAAATACCTGGGGTTTGGGGGGGGCGGAGCCTGAGAAGGGTGGGCTTTGGAGAGGGGAGGGACTTCAATGGAGTATAGTGGCATAGAGTGCACCTTCAAAAGAGGCCATTTTTCTCCAGGCAAACTGATTGCTGTCGCTGGGAAGTCAGCTGTAAATCAGTGGTCCCTCTAAGCTGTGGAGTCTAGTGAGCAAAAATTCTACTTTGTGAGCTACTGGCATGAAAGTTGTGAGGGAGCGCTTTGGCTACTGCATAAATTTATTTGCTCTGGAGCCATCCTTCCTGAGCTAAGACAAAAATGTGTGAGCCAGAGGCTTAAAAACCAAGCTAGCTCACACGAACTCAGCTTAGAGGGAACACTGGCTGTAATCCCAGGAGATCTCCAGCCACCACCTGGTGGTTGTCAAAATCCTCCTTCAGGCAGATGTGTAGCATCTTGTTTGTGTAGGAGATGACACATCAAAAAACGTCTGCAGCTTTCCAAGCTCAAGCAAAATGCACTTCTCCTTTCAGACTCCAGCAATGTCCCATGAACTGGTTGACACTGCCCTTCCGCCAAAAAAGCAGATGATGAAAGGGCAATGTTGCCGTCTTCTATCTGGGTTCAATATTTGCCTCACAATACCTCTTCCCCTCATGATGGGGTGCTATCTGGAGCTGCTATCTTGAGCCGGCTGCCTGTCTTGCCCATTCAAAGTCCCCAAGCTCTTCCACATTCATCCTGAGGTAATTATCTCAAGCATCCTGGATAATACCAGATATAGATGCTCTTCCATCTTCTTCCCATAGATAGAGAAAGATAAGTGAGTAAGCACTCTGTGTTGAAAGCCATTCCTCTGCTGTGCCTTGAAAATGGCCTAATTAATTTTTTCTTCATGAAGAACTGCAGTTAGCAAAAACAACAACAACACATGCATATATGTGGAGTGGAAATAATACCACCAGTTTCCTGTTCCTATATTTTGGAGCTCCAGGGCTCTCCAGAGTAGGGTCACCAGCTCTGGATTGAGAAATATCTGGAGTTATGGGGGTAGAGCCTGAGGAGGGTGCGGTTTGGGGAAGGAAGTTTTTAAGTATTGAGCAGGAGGCGATGAATTCAAACAAACAGGCTTTTATTCAGTGACATTGTTCAGCTCAAAAGACAGCTCTATGAGAGCAGCACTTTCATTTATACTGTTCCAACACATAACTTTCAACGATGTAACTATATACAAGCAATACTATTGGACCCAAGTAGGGCTCAGTGATTGGGTATCTATATTGGCTTCAGGACCAATGGGAGTCTTTATTAATCAGCCAATAGGAATTGGAGCTTTAGGATACCAGAGCCCTTTTCAAGCGATTACTGCTTCGTATGCTAAACAAACACAACAGAAGTCCACCTCCCAAAATGGCAAGTTTCTCCAGGTGGACTGATCTCTGTCTCCTGGAGATCAGTTGCAGTGCCAGTAGATCTCCAGCCACTACCTGGAGACTGGCAATCCTGAAAGACTGGCTGCCTGATAGAACTTGAGAGATATGTTCTCCTAGATAAGTTATTATGTGTGCTGCAAGGGTTCCGATGGGACCCTAGGAAAATGCTGCTATTTTAAGAGTCTTGTACTCACACAGAAGATTTTTGCACCTTATGTCTTGTATGTATATCACTGTCCTTGAAATTGCATTCGATATGGGTATTCGATACGGGTAAATTACTAGAGTCCCCTGGGATTAGCGTTTGTGCAACTGACAATTGACAAGGTGCTGTCTGAATGTTTGTACATAGTGTAAACCTGCACTTTGATACATTGTTGTGGTGAATCTAAGTTTTGAAATACTTAATTTTTATTGTATTTTTGAAATACTTAATATTTATTAAGTATTTTTGAAATACTTAATATTTATAAAATAGTATAGAATTTTTTTTTAAAAAAAGCACAAAAATACCTTAAGTATAAATTCATTACACACAGTGCTACCTGTTTTTCTATATCTTCACAGCACTGGGACCCTCAGTTGTTGTGCTAACTACCTGGAGATTGGCAACTCTACTCCAGAGGCTCTGATAGGGCTGCCAAGTCCCGGCGACTTACCAGCGGGGGGGAGTTGTTCTCCCCCTGGGAGCTCTTCTGGCGCCACGGCGCCGTAATGACGTCACCCGGAGGTGACGTCATCACGTTGGGGGCGTTGCCAGGGCAACGCTCTGGCAACGCCCCCAATGTGATGACGTCACCTCCGGGTGACATCATTACATGGGGGAAGTCGTCCTCACCGGACGACTTCTGCGGCGGGGTTCCCCCCGCCGGCCGAATGCCGGCCGGCGGATTGGGAACCCCTATAGCAGGGAATCCCCCGCCCCCCGGGCTGACTTGGCAGCCCTAGGCTCTGAGCTTTGCCCCTTAATTTCTATAATATCACATACATTCATGGTGTTGGCAATGACTGAGGTGAACAATTCTGGTCACGCTATCTTGAGAGAGCTCACAGAGCTTGACACCTACAGAAAAATTAACTACAATCATCACAGAGCTGTTTGCCTTGATAGGGAACACTTGCTGCTGAAATGGGACTTCTTTACAACTATCTTTAGACTGCTTATGACCAGGGTGTAGTAAATACATTTTATACATCTGTACATACAGATTTGTCCACCATAATTTCCCCCCCTTACTTTCATAGTCCTGATCCTCAATGCAGTGACTTATATATATATACATATCCCATTTTTTCCTTAATCCCACCCATATTCTGATGAGCTCAGAGAAGCAAAGTCTGCTCCCACTTTCTCCATTTGATTCTCATGACACACCTGAGAGAGGGCAACCTGCAGTAGTCACTGAGTGAACTTCCTGGCTAAGGAAACATTTGAACCCAGATCGCTGAAGTCTTGCTGTAACCACCGTACCACACCACCTCTCGATGTTCTCCACTTCTTAAGAGAGAATACAGAACTAGCAACCCGTATGCAAGGAGGGCAAAATAATGGCCCTGTACCTTCTAAACAGAAAGCATGCGTCTGCAGGCAGCTCTTCTGCAGGTGAGCCATTGTTCAGGAATGTCAGAGCAAACCAGTTCTTACATTAGGAGCGATTCAAGATGACCTTGGCCACCCTGCTAACAAAACACTAATTACATTGTTGTTATTATGCTACACAATAAAAAGCAAGTCTTACAAAACTCGAGCCCTCCTTCTGTTTCAACCAGCTAAAACATAAGAATACAGAATACACATCAGAATACTCCACTACAAAACGGAACAGATTTAGGATCCTTCATGGTTTTCTGCAACATCCCCCCCCCCCCTTCTCACCCACCCTCTTAAAGAATTCTGGGGAATTTGAAATCTTGCTCACTCATTTTGCTTCACGACTGTCGTTTTTGGAATTATGCATAGCTCAACCAAATCTTAGATCAGTCCTTACTTTATGTCAAATGACCCACTTTCTTGAATGACCCACTTTCTTTTAATCCTAATAAAATTAAGAAAGGAGTAATAGAAAACTATTCTAAACCTCTCTTCATTTAGCAATATGTCATTAGCATTGTGTGAAGAACTGTAAACCACAGATTCAAATCTACATATAGTCAGGTTCAGGGGTCATTTCGTAGAAAAAGAGGTGCAGGAGCTCATTTGCATAACTCATTTGCATATGCCACACCCCCTAACATGCCGGAAGTGTGTCAGAAGGCAACACCCACCCCTCAGGCTCCACTCCACAGGTGAGTGAAACTGACCTGCTCTTCCTCCATTCCCTTCCCCATCCAATACTTTGTGCAGTAAAAATAAGTGTAAAGAACACACCCTCATTCTCTTCCTGCTCCCTTGAAACCACCAGGTTTCAAGTAGACTTGAGACACATGTGCACCACCCATCCCTTTCCCTTCCCCTCCCCACAACAAGACACCCTGTGAGGTAGGTGGGGCTGAGAGAGGTCTTTTGAGAACTGCTCATGAGAGAACAGCTCGGAGAGAACTTGTGACTGGCCCAAGGTCACACCAGCAGCTGCATGTGGAGGAGTGGGGAATCAAACCCGGTTCTCCCAGATTAGAGTCCAACTCCTGACCACTACACCAAACTGATGGGGTGGAAGCTGCTGAAGGGTTGGTGAAATTTCTCCAGGACTTATGTGCCATGTGCCCAGATAAAAAATGGTATACTTAGAACATTTATATGCCACCTTGAGCAAGTCTCTGGAAAAGCAGCACACAGTCATAAAAGGAACAATAATAAAATTATGAATATTAAAACAAAACATTTAAAAAATAAAGACCCTAGCAGGGCTTTCCCCGGGGTGCTGCGCCTCTGCACTGCTCAGGGAAGCCGAGGAGGGGGCGGGGCTTGGTCATGTGCCCACCCCCTGGGCTCCTCACTCCCGGAGCTGCACTCCTGTGCGCTCCCGCTCCAACGGACCCCTGGTCAGGTTGCTAAATGCTACTTGCTTCAGTGGATTTAAACAGCCTATATGGGTATAGGATTGTAGTACATTCCAATATGAATAAGGAACAGGTTTTCCTTTTGAAAAAGCTGACCAATTTTAGCTCTCAGTCCCTAGTACCTTAATCCATAACACCTCTATTGGAGGTTAACTCTTGTGGATTTTAGTAGAACTTACTCTAAAGGAAGTGCACTTCATATTTCAACCTTAAATTGTACGATCTTTCCCTTACTGTCAAAATCTGGTCCCAGTGTGAATTTAAAAATCTGCACAATGGGACCAGTGAATTTAGGGTTCTGCAAACCTGGCCGAAAAGTTTCGTTTAGACAAAATATCAGGGATTGGGAAAGTGCTGCAATGTTTGTGGATGTGTGAACACTTGGGCGAGCGGGGGGGGGGGGGGGGAGGACAGAGTTTGGGCAGTGTTTTGGGTTGCCATAGCACCAAAGACGTGATGCCTTAGAGTCCACTCTCCAAAGCTACCATTTCCTTTAGGGGGACGCATTTCTGTAGTCTGCAGATTAGTTGTAATTCTGGGAGGAATCCAGGCCCTGATCGTTTGGAGGCTGGCATCCCTTAGGTGGAGAAGGTGAGGGAATCCAAGCTGGAGCCAGGCCAGGAAGAATGGAAGGAGCTACTGGGAGAGAAGAGTTAATGCGGGGGGGGGGGGGGGAGAGCTGAGGGGGAAACAGGCGGGCTGGGGAGGAAGTGGATCCTTTTGTGGGGGAATGGAAATAGGGAAACAGGGAAACAGAATTTCTCCTCCCCCCACAAAGCCTCCCCTCCCCTCCCCATCTTTCCATACATTCCCAGCGGCACCTGAACAACTGGCCAAAAGTTTTGCCGATTTTTCTGCTAGGCACATTAATTAAAATTGTAAGGCTAGATAGGGACGTGAAGAAGAAGAAGAAACTGGAATTATACCCTGCTGTTCACTCGGAGTCTCAGAGCAGCTTACACATTCCTTTACCTTCCCCTCCCCTGTGACACCCTGTGAGGCAGGTGGGGCTGAGAGAGCTCTCTTGAGAACAGCTCATGAAAGAAGAGCTCTGGGAGAACTGTGACTGACCCAAGGTCACACCAGCAGCTGCAAGGTGGGACCTGGGGACCTCTTGGAATTACAGCTAATCTCCAGACTACAGAAATCAGTTCCCCTGGAGAAAATGGATGCTTTGGAGGGTGAGCTCTATGGCATTGTACCCCACTGAGGTCCCTGTCCTTCAGAAGTTTCCTAACCTGGTTCTGGCAATCCTACCCCCCATGGGTGGCCGGAGGGGACCTGGCAACCCTAAAAACATCCTCAGAGGCTGCTCCCCAGCAATAAATCCTTGAGAAGAAGGACAGCCAGATTAAAACTGTCCTTGGAAAGAGATTTTCATGTGGCACAAATCAGTGTTCGTTGTAGCAGACTTCGTTTCATAACACGTCTCTGTTCTGAACTGGCAGGCCTCAGGGCCCACTCACAAAAATTCTCTCTCTCTCTGTCATCACTTGATAGCTGTCAGCTGGATGTGCAAATTGATTCCTTTGAAAACATGTTATGTTTGAGGTGACATCAGATGTTATCATATACTATAACAGCTAAGTCTGCCAAACCTGAGAATTCTTAAATCTGGTGACCGGAGCTGTGAACAGATAAGACAGATCCTTCTGTAAACCTGAAAAATGCTCCAGGTTTGCAGAAAAATCCAAAATCTAAAAAAAGAATACACTGGGAGCTTTTTTAAAAACCCAAATGATAAAAGGAACGCCTGTAGCATTAAAAAATGGAAATCCTCAGAATCAGTTGCTAGGCAACCACAGCATTCTAGGCTTGGTTTTTGATAGCAAAAGGCAGGGGGAGGGCCCAGGGAGTGGGGAGGGCCTTTCTTAGGGCTTTTTTTGGCCTTTGAGGGAGGACTCATCAGGGCCAGGCATGACAGCAACCATTGGGTGACTAGATACCAACTGACTGCATGACTCACCTAGGCCTGGCTTCTTGCTATTGTTCAACGGTAGATACCCTATTAAAGCCAGTGTGGTCTAGCGATTAGATCTTTGTGCTAGGGTGTGAGAGATCCAGGTTCAAATTACCAGTCTGCCATGGAAGCTCACTTCGTGATGTTGTGCCTTTCACGTGCTTTCAGTCTAACCTACCTCACAGGGTTGTTGTGAGGAGAAATAGGAGGAGATTGATGTAAGTGGCTGTGGACCCCACTGTGGAGAAAGGCAGGGTATAAATAACATAGATAAATATTAAATATTGCTAAGGATGGGAGGCAGATGAAAGACAGGTTGGTGAATGGCTGAGGAAGAGAGAACGAGGCAAGGAAAGGGGAGAGGATATGGATGTTGCCAGAAGGAGGGGAAGGGGAAATAATGTGGGAAGGGAGATTCAGGGGAAAGTGATGTGCCCCCCAAGTTCTTGAGGGTTCCCTATCATGCAAGTGGGCTTGGCTCAGTGGCTGGCACCATGCGACTGTGCCATCGTTTTTCTAGACAGAGGCTGCTGGGGGGAGAAGGAAAAGCTGAAGACACAGGGACAGATAGAGGTAGGTTTGGTGGGAAGGAGAGAAGGAAGCAGGGAAAGGGAGGGGCTACAGGGGCTTTCAGGGAAGGGAAAGAGGAAATAGTGGAAGAGGGGGAGATGAGATACCCCCCACTAGTCCTTGGGGGTTCCCACTTGTGAAAGCTCTATGTATGGTGCTAGATCTGGAAAGAAGTATTCACCTGTGCATAAGCCATAAATGAAAGGAGGAGAGGGACAGTGAATGATGACTTACTAATTAATGCTGTTGTCACTCATATATGCCTGTGTGAATTGACCAGTTAGGGTTGCCACTAGGCATGGGGAAATATGTACTTTCCCTTTAATATTGCTTAATGCATGGAAATAGGCAGCTGAAGCTCTTCATGGCAGGAAGGTAAATTACACCACCTGGTAAATAACATGCACTATAAGCCTCTGTTAAAGGGCCAGCACATTTTTGTCTCTCCAGGCAGTTGGCCACCCTAATGGACTTTTCAGGCAGCAGGCACATAAGATCAGCATTCCTACCTTCAGCATTTATTTATTTTACATCACTGGCAGATGTAAATGTTATCTTTTGCACGCAAAGAAACCCAGGGGTAAGGAGGAAAGTCTATTCATTCTTCTTGTGGCCAAATTGGATAACTCTTCGGAGACCTGTCACTGGGTCCACTGTCTCTTTCCCTTGTCACTTAAGCAGCCAAGGGAGGGGGGCTGGTATGGGACTATTATGATACTCCTTTTCCTTGTGCCTTCACCAAGGCCAATCCCTCTTTTTCTGCAAAACGCAGGCATGAAATATTAGTTGTAAAAAGGCTGGAGAACAAAGCAGGGCATCAGGGAGAGGAATTTTAATGTGATTCTCAACATACATTGCAGGGGTAGCGTGTAGGTCAACTACCGCATTTCCCCAACAGACAGGGCAGCTCTTGGTACAAGACAGAGGCAATGAGTGACTGGGGGGGGGAGCCCAGTGACTGGGGGGGGGGAGCGGTGGGAAGCCCAGAGAAGCAGAACTGAGAAGTGCTAAGAAGTGAAAACTAGTAGATTCAAGGAAGAGAAATTATGGTGGGAAAGGGCTTTGTGGTGTGGGATGACAGGCCAGCAACAACTAACCATGGCCTTCTCCAACTAAAAAGAGGGTGATCGTCTCTACACTGTGAGTAAACTGGTTTTGTAGTCACTCTCTTTCCCCAGAGAACCTGAAATGATAGTTCTGTGGAAAGGTCTCTGACAGAACAGTTAACACCCTGCCCATTCAGCAGGTCCCCTGAGATGTAAGAGAAGAAGAAGATGAGATATTGGATTTTTACCCCGTCCTTCACTACACGAAGGAGTCTCAGAGCAGCTTACAAACTCCTTTTCCTTCCCCTCCCTGCAACAGACACCCTGTGAGGTAGGCGGGGCTGAGAGAGCTCTTTCGAGGACTGCTCTTGAGAGAACATCTCTGAGAGAATTTGTGACTGACCCAAGGCCACACCAGCAGCTGCATGTGGAGGAGTGGGGAATCAAACTCAGTTCTCCCCTATTAGAGTCCATGCTCTTAACCACTACACCAAACTGGCTCTCGTACAAAAGCCAAGAACAGTTGTGCTGATTTATAGGAAGTACACATTTGTGTACCACAGGTATGTTCAGCAGACCCTCTGGGCATAGGCACCATCAGAGCAATGGCTCATAGTGTCTGACACTTTGTTGGCACTGAATTTGTTAGAAGTAGCATTTGAGGGTGCCGAAGCACTGGTGGGTTAGCCACCAGCTGGTAATTTATGTGGAAATACACAACTGCAGCCAGCTTCAGCCTTTAAACCAACAGTTTCCTGCAGAAATGCCTCTGTGGCACTTTGTGTCAGTTTCACTTCCTTGTTGGAAAGAGCTACTTTGGGGCAGTTGTTTCCAGGCAGAGGCCTTTGCCAGTGATTGTTGTTTAAATCCATTTTTTCCTTTTTAGCCACTGAAGCTTCTGCACACACTCCGCCATTCATTTCAGCAGCAGAGGTAGCTGTACCCAGATGGAGACTGCTGGGTTCCCCCACTCCCACTCCGGGCAAAAATTATGAACCTAAAAAAAAAAAAAAATCTCTAAACTGATTGCAGGAACTTAATTCTCAAACTTCAGTTTGCAGTTAATACATTCAAAAAACATAAAGAAACAGGGTAGACTGAAGTAATGTTGTTTACACACACGTTCATTTGTACTAGAACAAAGTTCGAGTCCAGAGTGGCACCTTCAAGACCAACAAAGTTTTATTCAAGGTATAAGCTTTTGTGTGCACGCACACTTCCTCGGATACAGTGAAATGCAAGATTAGTCCATGCATATAGGTAGAGGGTGAACAGCAAATTAGCATCTTTCCTATTATATAAAGCCGTTTTAAGATTCCAAGGGGCAAGATTCCATGGGGCGCCAAAATCATTAGGCTGGATGGACTGCCACTCAAAAAGGGGACCCTGGCCTCTGGCTGCATTCTCTCCCTGCTTTGCCTCAGTCCTGCCCACAGAGCCACCGGCCAGTGTCCCGGCCTCAGTCTGGAGGGAGCCAGCGAAGGGGAAAGATCTATTCTTCTCCTCCTCCCACTGCCAGGTGGGTCTAACTGTCCCCTCAGTGGCCTGCTTCTGTCAGTGAAAAGACAATGGACTTTCACCATAACCCCCCTCCCCCACACACTGCTAGCATGCCCAGAATAAACTGTCAGAAATAGGGGGCATTTCACACAGCACCCCATAGCGCTTCAGGACTGGTACAAAGAACTGAAGAATGCTTGGGAGGAGGTTTCAAGGTAAACTGGCTCAGGAACACTTCCCCAACGGGAGAGGCACGTTTCTGTATGAAAGGGCCAATATGTTCCATTAGGGAACCGGCACTAATATGGACCCCTCAGTGCCTGTTGCTAGGCAACCAAGCTTGCTTCTCTGAAAGCCCCTTTCCACACCTACATTGGGCTCTGGGAGAAAACTCATTGGGGCCAGCTGAACAGAATGCCATAGAGGCCACCCTCCAAAGCAGTCATTATCTCGAGGGGGGGGAATCTGTTTTCTGGAGTTCAATTGTGATACCTGGTGATCTTCAGGCTCCACCTGGAGGTTGGGTACCCTAGGCATAGCAGTAAGCGCTTCAGGGCAGGATCTGCTAGACCCAGGCTCCTGCTGAGTGGGTAATTTGGGGCCAGTCACAGACTTTAAGCCTAACCTACCTCACAGGGTTGTTGTGCAAGTCAAAAGGGGAAGAGGAGAATGATGTCAGCTGCTTTGGTCCCCATTGCAAAGAAAGACTACTTTTCCACCAGGGGAAGTATGGTTGTCAATCTCCAGGTGAGTGTTGGAGATCACTCAGAATTACAAGTGCACTCCAGATGGCAGAGATCAGTTCCCCTGGAGAAAATGGTGGATTCTATGTCCTTATACCCTGTTGAGATGGATCCCTTATGACAGCCAATGTGACATAACAGTCAGGGCTTCAGAGCACAATGGAGGCTGCAGGGGGGTGGGGAGAGATGAAAAGTTGAAGAGTGAGGTTGATGTTGGCTGGGAAGGAGATAGGGTTGCCAACTCCAGGTGGAAAATTCCTAGAGATTTGAGGGATGGAGCCTGGAGAAGGTGAGGTTTGAGAAGGGGTGGGACCTCAGACAGGTACAATGCCATAGACTCTGCCCTCGAAACCAGCTATTCCCTCTTGAGGAACCACTGCTGCCAATCTCCAGGTGCAGGCTGGAGATCATGCAGAATTACAACTGTTCTCTAGGGGGGAGGGGGAGGAGATAGAAAGCTGAAGCCAGGGGGCAGATAACGATACATTGACAGCTGAATGGGAGGTAGGGTTGCCATTTCCAGGTTGGGAAATTCCTGGAGATTTGAGGGGAGGACACTGGAGTGGGTGAGGTTTCAGCAGAGGTGGGACCTCAGACAGGTTCAGTGCCATAGACTCCACCCTTCAAACCACCTGTTCCCTCATGGGGAACCATTGCTGCCAATCTCCAGGGGAGGGATGGGGATCACACTGAATTACAACAGCTCTTCAGGTGGCAGAGATCTTCCCCTGGAGAAAATGGTGGTCTCTGTGTCATTATACCCTGCTGAGGTCGCCACAGCAAATTGACACTGAGTGCCCAAGGCCGGGGCACTCTCTCAGAGCCTCTTTCTAGAGCCTGTTGTATTTATTTCCGCAATGGGCCTTATTTCTAGTACAACATAATGAAGATGTTTTAACAGATGCAAGAACCAGACAGGAATAACAAGCTAAGTTTATATGGTCACCATTTGTTTGGATTTAGGAAAACTGTTTTAAGAAAAACCCTTGAAGAAAACTGCGTGATGATTTTTAAATCTGATTGAAAACAACTATTCTTCTATTTTTATCACTCAATAATAAGTTGCTTGCCAGGTCCAGGGGACAATTTGTGCTGGAATGTTTGTTTCACTTCAGTAACCTCTGTCTTCCCTGAAACTTTATTAAAAACCCAAGCCTTCCAATTATACTTCTCGTCAAAACAGAAGAGCGCAAACAAGGTTGGGTTTGCCTCAGACCTGCTTGAGGTACAACTATACTTTGCCCTTGCAGAAAACATATTATGTGATTTCAAGTCTCTACCAGAGATAAAGGTTGTAACTCGCATCTGACCAAGGAGCTAATCTACACTACAGACTTAACTGAATTTGACAGCCATCGCTTCTTCCCAGGGATTCGTAGTTCTGTGAGGGATGTTAAGGATTTATCACAATAATTTCTCTCTGCCACGTTTTTATCCCATCTTTCCTCCAAGGAGCTCAAGGAGATGAATACGGTTCTCATCTTCTCCTCAGCCCTGTGAGGTATGTTATGCTGCAAAAGGGTGACTAACCCAAGGTTACTCAGTGGCCTTCAAGACTGGGGAAGCACTTGAACCCAGGTTTTCTGAATCCCAGTCTAACCTGACTACAACACAGACATTAACTCTCACCTCTTCAGATTACAGTTGCCAGGATTCTTTGGAAGCCAGCACAATTGTACCACTATAAAATCTATTTACATTTGATCATTTAGATAGTTGTACCCAGTTCAAACTGGGACCCATGGAGACCCAGAGTGGGCTGTTTTTCCAAACTTGCCTTGCAAGGGGGGAAACATACAGTTGTTGTCCCTGAAAAGGTCAACAGGAGTTATGATGCAGGAGGAAGAAGTTAACAGCATGTTTCCTTTTCAGAGCAATGAGGGAGGAGGAAGTGAAGAATGGGAATGGTTGCTGTTTGCTGTTGTTAGCCCACCTAGAGCAAAGGTATGCTCTTCTGCAGTCATTTCAAGGGAAGGGTAAGCAAGTGGCAATAGCAGCACAAGAGGAAGAGCAGAGAGTTGCTATTAAATAGGGCTGACAACCTCCCAGTGGGGCCTGGAGTTCTCCTGCTGTAACAATTGATCTCCCAGCAATAGAGATCCGTTTCCCTGGAGAAAATGGCTGCTTTGGAGGGTGGACTTTATGACACTGTATCCTGGTTGAAGAGTACGGGACTCGGGAGGCTGGTGAAGTGATTTTCAGCATAGCTCTTTTTATTAGTGGTCAGGAACAAGCATGGGGGAGAGTGGTTGGGGAGCCTGCTTATATTTACAGG
This sequence comes from Lepidodactylus listeri, assembly GCA_029233225.1. Lineage (NCBI taxonomy): Eukaryota > Metazoa > Chordata > Lepidosauria > Squamata > Gekkonidae > Lepidodactylus > Lepidodactylus listeri. Next base: position 103,577,224 of record JARCFY010000009.1, on the reverse strand, counting down.
TAGACCACACCCCCGACTCCCCCCCCCCCCCGGCAGGGGATTGGGTAAACAGGGATTAGGTTCCCGCCAGCGGCTATCATAGGTCCATTTGAATATCCTCAGCCTCTGATAGGGGGACGATCAGGATCCGAGGGTCCATTGTTCACTGGGAATGAAGCTCAAGCAGGTATCACTCGGCCTTACAGGCGACATGCCCAGACATGTCGGTCGCATGGGGCATAGAGGAAGTAAGCTGACACTAGGGAATCTTTAAGTTCAAACCAGAAAATCGTGTACAGAACATAACACTGGTGAAGTCCCTCCCGTCTCAAACCCCACCCTCCTGAGGCTCCACTCCCCAAATCTCTAGCTATTCCCCACCTGGAGCTGGCAGTCCTAACTCTTAATTGCTTGGAGAGTAACGGTTTCTCACCCTCTACTCTAAGTAGTTTTGTACATGTTTGCGCACTCTGCACCTAAATCCTGAGCCTCCAAGCTGTCTCTTACCGGTAGTCAGGGAACATGAACACTGGAACTTCTAAGGAACTGCCTGGTTTAGGGTTGCCATCCTCCAGGTGGGGCCTGGGGATCTCCCGCTTTTACAACGGATCTCCAGCTGACAGAGATCAGCTCCCCTGGAGAAAATGGCTGCTTTGAAGGGTCGACTCTATGGCATTATACTATGCTGAGGCCCCTCCCCTCCCCAAACCCCACCTTCTCCTGGCTCCTCCCCCAAAGTCCCCAGGTATTTTCCAACCTGGACTTGGCAGCCCTAGCCTGGTTAGGACCGCTGTGTCCTTCTAGGCTTGTGGAGAATGAGCGTCTTCATTGTTGTTTTCTGAGCCACAACAACAGCAGAAAGTTTTCTGGTGTACAATGAAGCTCAGCAGCCACGTGATGTCCATGCTTGGGCAGTGATGCTCTGTATTCTCGGTGCCGGGGGCCCACAGTGGGAGGGCTTCTGGAGTTCTGGCCCCACTAGTGGTCCTCCTGATGGCACCTGGGTTTTGGCCACTATGTGACACAGAGTGTTGGACTGGATGGGCCATTGGCCTGATCCAACATGGCTTCTCTTATGTTCTCTCTTGTGCTAAGCTTAGAGGTAAGGCCTACAGAGGGTATCATTTCAAAGAACAGACCTACAACTCTTATTTTTGAAATTAAGCACTGACTGAATTCTGATCTTCTGCAAAAGGCTGTGATTTTTAAAGCAGTAATCTGCAAATATTCTTCATTGTAATGGTAAAGGTAAAGGTTTCCCTTGCTTGAAAGCCAGTCGAATACGACTCTAGGGACGCAGTGCTCATCTCCGTTTCCAAGCCAAAGAGCCGGCGCTGTCCAAAGACGTTTCCGTGGTCATGTAGCAGGTCATGTGGCAGACTAGCTGAGGCACACGGAATGCTGTTACCTTCCCACCAAAGTGGTACCTATTTATCTACTTGCAATTTCTTGCTTTCGAATTGCTAACAATTTACAAATACAAAAAATGTCAAGAACAATGAAAATTAATGTTCTTTGTCTAACTGAGAGGCAGTTTGGCATAGTGGTTAGGAGAGCAGACTCTAATCTGGGAGAACCGGGTTTGAGTCCCCACTTCTTCACATGCAGCTGCTGGTATGATCTTGGGTCAGTTACAAGTTCTTTCAGAGCTGTTCTCTCACAAGCAGTTCTCAAAAGAGCTCTCTCAGCCCCACCTACCTCACAGAGTGTCTGTTGTGGGGAGCGGAAGGGAAAGGAGATTGTAAGCTGCTCTGAGACTCCTTCGTGTAGTGAAGGGCAGGGTATAAATCCCATATCCTCCTCCTCCTCCTCCTCTCCCTCTTAAGCCACTCCGATCACTGTTTGTTTAACATAACGATTTTTACACTAATGCAGCATAATAGCCAAGAGACTGCATCACACGTCGGAAAGACCCTGGTTCAAATTTCACTTTTGCCATGAAGTCAGTGTGTGGATGGAGACAAGAGTACCATTCTAAGCAGAGTTGCTCCCGTAGGGTTGCCAGCCTCCAGGAAGTGCATGAAGAATGTTTTAAGTATTGAAGTCAGGAGACGATGAATCAAATGCAAACTTTTATTTCAGACATCATCCAGCTCTGGGACAACTCTAGCAAGAGCGGCACTCAATCTATAGGGTTTCAACAGCTTAACTATCTACATTGTAACTGGTTACATGCAGTCTCATTGGACCTAAGAAGGGCTCTGTGATTGGTTCCCTGGATTGGCTTCAGGACCAATAAGGAGTCTTTATTAGGCAGCCAATAAGATTGAGGGGATTGAACTACCAGAACCCTGACAATGCAATGCATCATAACAAACAAGACAGAACACTCCTCCCCCCTTAGTTCAGATAACATAGTCTTTCAGAAAGGTGGGGGGGGGGGTGCCTGGTCTAACTGGACCGACGTGGCAACGGTGGACTCAAGTGAGAACACCTCGCTAAGTCCGGGGGCTCCTCAGACCCATTGTAGTCCCACCCGGGGGCAGAATCCGAACGGCCTGGTGTTGGTCCCACCTGTGGTAGGGAGTCCACCAAGTCCCAAGCAGGAGACAGTTTGGGAGACCGTTGAAGGAAATGTTCAGGAGACTGTTCACGGAGGACATCCTGGGCAGGAGTTGGCATTGGTCTCCCTTCAGCATGTCGACTCTCCTGGGCGCTGACGTCACGATGAGCCGATAGGTCTCCCGGGCCAGCCGCAGGAACTGGAGTGCATTGCAAGTCCTCCAGGACTGGGGAGCGTTGCACTGGCTCGGGAACTGGGGCACGTTGCAACATCTCTGGAACTGGGGTGCTTTGCAGTTGTTCCTCTTGCTCTGGCCAGCGACATCTGAGTTGGGCCAGGTGCCGGCGACGGACCTGCCCCACGTCATCCTGTACCTCGTAGGAGATGGGGCCTGTTGCATGGAGGGCCACAGCCAGAACCCAGTGCGGACCCGCCCTGTAGTTTTGGGCATAGACGGTGTCACCCAGAGCAAAGAACCATGTGTTACCTGACATGGTGGGGTCGCGATGGACGTCTGGCACCAGGTCAGGGTGAATGTGGCTCAGAACGGTGGACAGCTGATGGCCCATGAGGAGCTCGGCTGGCGACTTCCCAGTGGCTGCATGCGGCAAGGTGTGTTGTTGGAGTAGGAAGCTCGCGAGCAGGGGTCATTTCGTAGAAAAAGAGGTGCAGGAGCTCATTAGCATAACTCATTTGCATAACTCATTTGCATATGCCACACTCCCTAACATGCCGGAAGTGTGTCAGAAGGCAACACCCACCCCTCAGGCTCCACTCCACAGGTGAGAGAAACTGACCTGCTCTTCCTCCATTCCCTTCCCCTTCCAACACTTTGTGCAATAAAAATAAGCGTAAAGAACACACCCGCATTCTCTTCCTGCTCCCTTGAAACCACCAGGTTTCAAGTAGACTTGAGATACCCAGGACATGTGCACCACCCATCCCTTTCCCTTCCCCTCCCCACAACAAGACACCCTGTGAGGTAGGTGGGGCTGAGAGAGATCTTTTGAGAACTGCTCATGAGAGAACAACTCTGAGAGAACTTGTGACTGGCCCAAGGTCACACCAGCAGCTGCATGTGGAGGAGTGGGGAATCAAACCCGGTTCTCCCAGATTAGAGTCCAACTCCTGACCACTACACCAAACTGATGGGAGGGGAGCTGCTGAAGGGTTGGTGAAATTTCTCCAGGACTTATGTGCCATGTGCCCAGATAAAAAATGGTATACTTAGAAAATGTATATGCCACCCTGAGCAAGTCTCTGGAAAAGCAGCACACAGTCATAAAAGGAACAATGATAAAATTATCAATATTAAAACAAAACATTAAAAACAAGAAAGACCCTAGCAGGGCTTTCCCCGGGGTGCTGCGCCTCTGCACTGCTCGGGGAAGCCGAGGAGGGGGCGGGGCTTGGTCATGTGCCCGCCTCCTAAGCTCCTCACTCCCGGAGCTGCGCTCCTGTGCGCTCCTGCTCCAACGGACTCCTGGGAATTTCTCAACTTGGACCTGGCTACCTTAATTACAACTGATTTCCAGATGACAGGGGGCAGTTCTCCTAGAGAAAAAGGTTGCTTTGGAGGGTAGGCTCTATGGCATTATACGCTGCTGAGGCACCTCCCCTCCTCCAGTCCTACTCTCCCCCAGATTCTAGCCCCAAATGTCCAGAAATCTCCTAACCAGGAATTGGCAACTCTAGTTTAGAAGAGTGCAACTCTGCTTAAGCTGGTCCTGAGTCTTTCATCTGCATTGTGGAGATAATAAAAGTAACAATTCTAAACAGGTCTACTTGGAAGTAAACCCCAGAGAGTACAAAAGGATTTACTCCCATGTAAGTGTGCTTAGAATGCCGGCCAAGCTACCTCATGTATTGGAAGGTAATGCCTGTGATACACTTTGAATATGTCAAAGTCTTACATACAGGGCTATTTTTGGGCAGGAACGCACAGGAACAGAGTTCCGTCTGGCTCCTGAGTTGGCTATGCCTACAACCAAAACCTCTACCATGTGTAGCTACAGAGCATGCTGCCCTCCCCACGTTACACGCAAGAGGGAAAGGTGGCATGTTAAAATGCCATCTTTCCCCATTGGGATTTCCTTATCAATTTCACTCCCCTGCCAGTCAGCTGAGAGTGAAATTGATAAGGAAAAGCCTCTCTCTGCCATCCCTTCTCTGGCTGACATGTCACAGCTGGCTGTCCCCCGATCTGGGGGAGGGAGAGAAAGGCATTTAACCATGTCCCCCCCACCCCGCACTTCCCCAAGTCTCTCCACAATAGCGAAGAAAGGCGATGTTGAAGTGGGCCAAAGAAGCACGGGGGTGGGTGGGAGGCAAGCTTTCATGCTGCCCTGTGCTGTCCCAGCCCCCGCCTAATATGCTAATATGCTGTCAGGGGTGTGGCCTAATATGTTAATGAGTCTCTGCTGTTGGGTGTGGCCTATTATCCTAATTAGTTCCTGCTGGGCTTTTTCTACACAAAAAAGCCATGCTTATATAGAAGCTCAGTATTGTTATTGCTATAAATTTAGACTTGGAAAAGACTGTGAAATGATGGTGGAGAGTGAAGAGTGTTGGAAGAAGAAGAAGAAAGAAGAAGAGGAAGAAATCCAAGGAGGCATGTCTAAATCCTTGGACTTGCTGAAAGTAGCTCTTTGGATATAGCCCGTTCAAAAGAGAAGAGGCCATAACATTTCCCCCTCCCCGGTTGCACAATAATGCAAGGAGGAATTAGAATTTTCAAAAAAAAGACTTGGAGGGTGGACGCTTCCTCTTTTAGGTTTTTGGTTCTGTGGGAAGTTCTGAATAAGACTGCCGGAACCTGATTGCCTATTGTGAAAACAGGTTTGTGTTTTGCTGAAAGTGATCCAATGGCTAGAGTCTGCAAAGTAGGGGGTGGATGGGGGAATTATGTGAAATGGGTGGGGTGAGTTGATAACTTAGCTTGCCTGCTTTATTCGGGGGGGGGGGGGGGGGGGGGCAGAGAGGTTTTAAAAAAGGCTTGTCACTATTGGTTCTCGGCTAGTTTCTCTTTTTGTTCCTTAAAAAAAAATAAAGAAGTAGTGTTAGTTCAATAAGATAATAAATCTCTTGTAGCAAGCATACTGGTGAAAATGGGATAGAAATAAGTTTCTCCAAGGAGGCTCCATATTTCCCCATGAGTTCCAGCTATGGTGTGGCCTCAGTGAGTACATTTAGCCCTTTATCTTACATTTGGAATTTATAATTTTCCAAGTAAAATAATATCTTCCAGTCCTCCTTAGTGTTAATCCTGTGCCCACTCCCTTGGTAGTCTGTCCCATTGAACTCAGTGGGGCCTACATCTGAGTAAATATGCCTACATTTGGATTGGGCTATTTTGAATTTCCTTCTCACGTCCATGATAAAGGTAGTTTAGGATTTGCAAAAAGTCATTTTGTGTATGCCCCAGGAATGGCAAGGAGTGGAGAAAGGGAGATGGTCAAAATGGAGAGTGGTAGTTGTTGTGGATTAATTATTCCCATGCCAAATGGCATGGGTTTATATAGGCGGTAAAGTCACTAAATTATTTTATTTATTTGTTTAGATAGTATACCCTGCTGTTCTCCTTAAGGAGAGACCCACAGCGGTGTACAATATCATTCTCTCCTCCTATCTTATCCTTACTACAACAACCCTGTGAGATAGTGCCGTAGAAACAGCTAGATTTGAGTCCAGTAACGTCTTAGAGACCAAGAAGATCTTCAGGGTATCAGCTTCTGAGACGCAAAGCTCCCTTCAGCAGAGTAGCACTTTAGAGATGAACAAGGTTTTCAGGGTACAAGCTTCCGAGAGTCGAAGCTCCCACTTTGACTCTCGAAAGTTTATACCCTAAAAATCTTGTTGGCCTCGAGGGTACTTCTGAAATCTCCCTGTGAGGCTGGCTAGTCTAAAAAAGGAATGGCCGTCTGAAGGTCAGCTGGCAGGGTTCCGTGGCAAAGCAGAGGGTTCAGATCTTACGCTAACTACTACACGACCCTGGCTCAGCTCTTGTGCCTTCAGTAGCTGGATAGATGTAGCAAGTAAAAAAGGCTTCCTCGGGAGGTGGTGGGTTCTCCTTTGGAGGTTTTCAGACAGAGGCTAGACGGCCATCTGACAGCTATGCTGATTGTGTGAACTTTAGGCAGATCATGAGAGGGAGGGCAGGAAGGGTTGCCTCAGTGCTTAGTTCTTGTGGCCCTTCCTTAGACTTCCAGGGAAATGCTAATTGCCACTTTGGAGTCAGGAAGCAATTTTTCTCCAGGCCAGTTTGGCTGGAGATCCTGGAGGTTCTTTGTCATCTTCTGGGTGTGGAACAGGGGTCACTGCAGCTGCGGAGGGGGAGGTATTTGTGAATTCCCTGCATTGTGCAGGGGGTTGGACTAGATGACCCTGGAGGTCCCATCCAACTCTAGGATTCTATGAAAACTTTTCTCACCTTGCCTGGAAATGTGTGTCCGTCAGACTGCCATTAAAGACGCAAGAGCTGGGCTAGTAAACCGCCTCCAAAATTTGGAAACTTCATGGGCAGGTGAGTGAAGGTTTAAAACTAGCTAATAGCTGGTTTCTCTGACAACCTTGCGGGACTTAAGTGGGTGAGTCAGCGAACCTGCATAGCTAACAAAACCAAACCCCAAACCACCGAATTCTGGTACACCATGAGAGAACAGAGGAAGAATGCATAATTTTTCCCCCTCTTGTCTTCTGACATGGTACATCACAGCAGGTTCAGGATTTTTGTCCCCCCCGCCCCTTTTTAAAAATTAAGGTATATTTACCGTGCCAAAACAAGAGGAATGTTCAATTGGTCTTTAGCCAGCAAGGGCTCAGCGAAGAGGGTAACATTTCAGTTCTGATTTACGGGAAGTTGGTTTTTTGTTGTGAGTAAAAAATCTGGTTTGGTGAGTTTGTGGGCTGGGAGTAGACAAGAGAGAGCCTTGCTACTGTGAGGGAAAAGAGCTGGTGTGTGTGCGTGGGGGGGAGAACAGGGACAGGCGCATAATATTTTCCCGAGAGTCAGAGTTTTAGCCTGAGGACCCCCCCCCCCTTTCCAGTCAGTAGGCAGGAAAACTTCACTTCTGGAAGCGGAATAGCTTAACTTTAATGCAATATGTCTAGTCAGGAATTTAGTCTATGAGATTTGCCTCTGATTAGCACCATTTTAGCACTTTTGGAATGTGTGGTTTGAACCAATGAGAAGGCGGGATTTTTGCTTAGCTGGTTCCACTAATTGTAAGTTTATCTCTGGGCACATTTTCAGTCTTCAGAAAATTCCCAAAGGCCAAGACTGAGCCGAGGGGGTTAAGGCTGAAAGAGATTTCTTGCAGCGAGTGGTATTGGAGGGAGTTGCTCAATACTTCTCATTTGAGCAGGCCGCTACAGAAAAAAAAAAGTATGAAGATGCATTAGGTCGCAGGCCAGAAATTCTTCCGTCTTCTTTCACCGCTAAATCTAAGGACTGACTTCAGACGTGCAATCCAGGTAGGTAAATTTTGCCTCTGCCAGCTTTCTGTTTTTGGTTTCTATCTTCTTAAACTGTATCTTCTGGAGAGTACAAATGAGTTTTGCAAGTTTTTGCAGTTTTTCAAAGAACGAAACCTGTCAGATTAGGTTGACTTGTTTGACTTAAGCCTTAATCATTTGTAAGTGAATAAATCCATTATTGTCTTTTTCTCTTTCTGAAAGTATACGGGAGCAATGCACCTCTAATTTCAAGAGCTGTTTTGGAATTAAAATCTGTAACTGTATTGGTTGTAGAAAATACTAGGCAAGTTTATGTATATATTTAGAGACACACACACAACCATATGGAACATCCTCAGTGCAGTTCAGGATTGTAACTGGAAATGAGCAAACACGTTTCCAGGTTCAGAGTCTATCTTATGGATAAATAGGAGCATAGTGGAACCTTTTAAAGACAAATATATATATATATATATTTGCAGACTAGAGCCACTTCTTTAGATACTATGAGTTCATCTTTAATGTGCTACTACAGCAACCCCTCTAGTATTATGATTTTGCACATTTTTACTGGGAAGTAAACACCTTTAAGTTTACTATTAATTATGAACAAGATTTAGCCAAAGCCTTCTGTAGTCTTTTAAGACTTCACATTGCTGGGTTACCCTGCACACCTTTGCAGATTGGTGTAAATGGCAATGACTTGCCGCAATCCTATATATGTAGTTAGGTGGCAATGTTATGTTTACTCAAGAGTAAACCACATTGGGATTTGCTACCAAGAGTATATGCATACAATGTCACTGTGAAATTCCATTGATAGTATTCTGCTTTTGGCCTGGGCGTGGGCTGTTACTTTGCTTGTCCAGAGGGTAGGGGGCTTTTACTTTGTTTATCCTTGGGAAACTAAAACATGATTGGGAGAAGGTAAAGAACATTTGTGTGTGTCAGAATTTGCCTTTTCTTCTAGCCTGCTTTGCTGGGCTTTCCGAAGTCGTCATGGGTGGACCTCTGTGCAGAACTTGGCCGTCGAGGTGTTTTGAATCTAACACTGGTGTCTTTTTAAACCTTCGCCTTTTTTCTCCCTTCCCTTCAAGTTATCTTGGACAGTCACACAGTGTGTGCTTTAAAAAAGAAAAAAGTCCGACACTGAGCGTACATGATTTTTAAGGGGAAACAAAACCATTTGTGCTGCTGCAACCAACATGTAGCAAGTCAGCTAGGCGTTCTGACTACTTCCCAGGGAATCTGCAACCTTCTCCCCCCCCCACCCCCCCAAGCATGCACGCAAAGGCTGCAGGTGCCGGATTGTAAGGGTGAAAGGTCGTTTGTGGTATGAAGCAGAGCCTGGTTTAAAACCGAGTACAATGTACGCCGTGAACAAGGAAATTAAGATAAGAACCAAAAAAACCTACTGGATTCTCACTGAACAGCTCGCAAGCATTACATTTCAAGTTAAGTTGCTTTTTAAAGATAATTGGGAGAGAAAAATATGACTTCTAAATTTCTCGTATTCCCCCCCCCTCATATTTGCATAAGTTAGCAGAGGTAGAACCGCAGCAGGTACAAACCTCAGGAGAACTTGGATTCAAAGCGTAGATGCCTGATCCTTCACTTGGGTTGAAATCTCTATTCCAACACGGGCATTCGGGTACAGTTTATTCTCTCAATCTCTCTCAATCTCTCCCCCCCCCCCCTTTGAGCTGCTGCCTGAAATACAAAGGTCTATATTCTCATGTAATCCACCTTCAGTCTCAACAGACAGAGATAGGCGATGTGTGAAGCAAATAAATAACATCACGCTGCATGGAGGAGGGAGTTATGGATGTTCAGTTTGTACCGGCTTAGGGGGGGGTCCTGGCAATGAATGATGAGGTAGAAGCAGACATCCTCCAAGGTGCTTTCCTTCCACTTAAGTAGTCCTTCCACCAGTGGGAGAGCCACTGAAATTGGAGTAAGCCTTCAAATGTTTCTCAGTGGAGTATTTGGATGGGTGTAGGGTCCACCCCGTCAGCTGTGCACACCTGATAAAGAGACCCTGAGGCAATAAAGTTAAAGCCTGGGAATCCAGACACATAATTTAACACACATCTCTGTTCGTGAAGGTGTATACACGTGGCTGAATTATGTTTTTTACTCCCAGGTGACCAGAAAGTCAGCCTTGTTAATGGGTTCATTGTGTACCTGGGGAAGGTCAAAGATAATGTTTGAGTGTGTAGCAAACTTCTTGCGGGGGGGGGGGGGGGGAGTATGCAAATTACTGTGACCTTCTGGTGGAGAAACTCGGTCCTTGGAAATGAACCCACAGTGAGCCCAGTGAGTGACACTCTAAGGGTTGTCATTTTTCAAATGACGAGTTGGCATGAGGGTGAAAGCTGAGATGCCTGGATTCCTGAGCTGCATGCTTCAAAAAAAAAATCCCAACAAGCCCCTCTCTTCTGGATTTTTTTTAACCATTTGTTCTGCTAACCTGTTTGGTGTAGTGGTTAAGGGTGCAAACTCTAATCTGGGAGAACTGGGTTTGACTCCCCACTCCTCCACATGCAGCTGCTGGTGTGACCTTGGGTCAGTCATAAGTTCTTTCAGAGCTGGTCTCTCAAGGGCAGTTCTCGAGAGAGCTCTCTCAGCCCTACCTATCTCACAGGGTGTCTGTTGTGGGGAGGGGAAGGGAAAGGAGTTTGTAAACTGCTCCGAGACTCCTTTGGGTAGTGAAGGGCAGGGTATAAATCCAATCTCCTCCTCCTCCTCTTCTTCCTGGTACAAAAATAACTATTCATCTTCATGTTTAAAAACACTTTTGCTTGTTTTAGAAGATGGTATTTTGAACCACCAACCACCAAATTGTGTGTCTGTGCTTCCCATAATCCTGGTGTTAGATATATTCCACAATCCACCAATCTGTGGACATTAATAATTAATAATAATTATCATATGGCATTGTGTGTAGTACAGCCAGGAGATCCTAAGATTGTGTGGCAGCCTGAAGTTCTAGCTCTTTTAGCATTATGCACCACTAGGTGGTGAGGTAGACATATTTTTGGGGCAGAGAGAACTCTGAAAGAGCTGTGACTGACCCAAGGTCACCCAGCTGGCTTCATGTGGTGGAGTACGGAATCAAAACCCGGTTCGCCAGATTAGAGTCCGTCGCTCTTAACCAGTACACCACGCTGGCTCTCACTGTGGTCATTAATACCCTTTATCCCATTTTTATCCTGGAAATAGCTTCAACAGTAGACTGCTTTACATCCTTGATTCGGCTGTGACCTTTTCTTCAGCTGAAAGGCAGGATGGAGAGATTTTTAAATAAATTACCTCTAGAGCTATATGAAATGACATTATGGTCTGAGACTTCTGTGACTTCAGGGATTTGGATTCATTGTGTTAGGTTTCATTGGATCATGGGATCTTATTACCAGACCTGTACAGCTGATACTATACTTTAAATAGGAGCAAGCGAAACATGATTTTAGGTGAATCTGCAAACTCTGTGCACATAGCTGCAGAAGTTGCAGTGGGGGAATATGGATTGATGCTGAGAACGCTTTCCCTTCCCCCATGCCAGTTTTCAGACTGGAAATGCCTTCCTCCCGGGCTGACCTTAGCCATGAAAAAAGGAAAAAAGACAGGTACAAGATAGTTGCCTGTCTTTTCCCATTTCCAGTTGAGGAAACTGTGTGTGGGATGTGAACCCTCTCTCCCCAGTACCATGGCCTTGATCAGTATTTCCTCTTCCCTCCACTGCTGCTTCCTGCAGCTAAAATACAATCTAGGGATCTGATCATGTATTCCCATAGTCCCCTGTACTTTAGCTGTTTATGATTTCTCACTAAAAACGGTAATCTAGTGAAGAGTGATTAACATGTGGAATTCACTGCCACAGGAGGTGGTGGCGGCTACAAGCATGGATGACTTCAAGAGGGAATTAGATGAACATATGGAGCAGAGGTCCATCAGTGGCTATTAGCCACAGGGTATAGATGGGAACTCTTGGTGTGGGGCAAGTGATGCTCTGTATTCTTGTGCTGGGGGGGGGGGGGCAACAGTGGGAGGGCTTCTAGTGTCCTGGCCCCACTGCTGGACCTCCTGAGGGCACCTGGTGTTTTTGGCCACTGTGGGACAGAGTGCTGGACTGGATGAGCCATTGGCCTGATCCAACATTGGCTTTTCTTATGTTCTTAATACTTGATTAGAATGAAATCGTGGGACTTGAGTAGAATACTGTATTTAAATAAATAAGTAAATATATATTTGATGTGGGGTTGTATATTTGTCTGAGCTCCCTCTGTTATAGTGGCTGTTGGAAGTGAAGATCTGGTGGCTGCCCCCTGCCTCAGCCTCCAGACTTCGTGCCAAGAGAGTCAGATAGCCAAAGAGGCAATCCTTATGTTTTCTTCCTGAGTTTACTCTTCCACCACTGTCCCATTTGATATGTAGATTGTACTCTCAGGGACAGCTTCCTTCCTTCCGTTCGTTCTCTCTCCCAGAACTACTACTACTTCTTCCTGCATGCACCAAAAGGGAGGACATGCTGTCTTCATCTTGGCACCATGACCCAGATGGCCTCAAATGACTAGTGTTAGTCTTTTAAACTGAAAACGTGGCTCTGGGTAACTTTGTGGCACTCTAAGCTTTGTTACCTTGGTTGGATGCACTCCTCTGCTAGAAGCGTTACGTACTCTGCTAACTAGTCAGTGGTTACTGGACTAACTATACCAGCTAACCCCTACAGGTTATGGGCCCAGCAGCAGCCATCTCCAACATGTTACCCATTTGCTTCTTCCCCAGAGTTTCTCTTCTCCAAAGCAAACAGCCAGTCCTGGCTGTCTCTCCTTTCTCTATAACAGGACGTGATTCAGACGAGCTGAGGAAGCATTACCTTTGTCTTCAGGAAGTACTCATTTTGAAACAGCTGCTTCCATCATAGGAGGATGCTTGGCTTAGAACCTTCTAATGCTTTGCAATTGGTCCTACATCTCCATGCCAGCTGTTAGGTTATAACAGCTACTACTGGATCTCAAAATTCCAAAACAGCCTACCATTTCAACAAGATTGGAGACCCCCCCACGTTCAATACTGAAAGCCAGTGCCATGGCTACAGTGTCCAACTAGGATCTGGGGGAGCAAGGTGTGAACCCCCACTCTCCAATGGAAGCTTGCCAGGTGACCTTGGGTCAGTCACACACTCAGCCTAACTTACCTCACAGGGTAGTTGTGAGGATAAAATGGAGGAGAAGAGAACAATATAAACCACATTGGGTCCCTACTGGGGAGAAAGGCAGAATATAAACAAAGTAAACAATCAAGATATATGGACTAAAAAAGAAGACTGTGTTCCTGAGCATATCTACTAGGTGATAAGCAGTGTTCCCTCTTAGCTGAGTTAGTGTGAGCTAGCTCACAGTTTTTTAGCCTCCAACTCACACATTTTTGTCTTAGGTCAGGAAGGATGGCTCCAGAGCAAACTAATTTATGCAGTAGCCAAATCACTTGCTCACAGCTTTAGTGCCAGGAGCTCACAGAGTAGGCTTTTTGCTCACAAGATTCTACAGCTTAGAGGGAGCATTGGTGGTAAGGCCATCTACCAGAAAGTATAACCTTTTGAACTTGGTTGGATTTACTTATTAAGTAAACATCCTTGGATCAGGCTGCATATCCGCCAGTCCTATAGCACTTTGTTGGTCTTACAGGTGCTACTGGACTCAAACTTTGTTCTGTTGCCTCAGACCAACACGACTACCCAACTGTATCTATATTAAGTATACGTACATCTTAAGTGAAGAGAGTTTATATCTGAAATCTGCTTTTACTACACTTCATATTTTGCTATCTGTCACATGGGAAGGGTATGTACACAATCATCTTATCCCCACACATACTCAGTATAGGGTTGCAGCTCTGGGTTGGGAAATCCCTGGAGATGTGGGAGTGGAGCCTGGGGAGGGCAGGATGTAGAGAGTGGAAGAATCTCTGTGGGGTAGAGAGTGGAAGGACCTCTGTGGGGAAGGACCTCTGGGGGGGGGGTCCACCTTTCAAGGCAGCCATTTTTTTCCAGGGAAACTGATCTCCACTGACCTGGAGACCAGTTGTAATTCTGGAAGGTCTCCAACCACCCCTGGAGATGCAAGATGAAAGGCAGTGGCACAGCAATATATGAAAACAAGAAAAAATGCATGTGCCAAGTTTTAACACTAATAATCAATGCATTTAATAATAGTAAGACATATAAAGTACTCAGAACAAATTTTCCATAAAAAACAGGTAGAAATTGACTGGTAAAGTTGATCATAGGTAGAAATTCACAGGCGGAGTTTTTCCACAAACAATTTGCAATAAATTCAAAAAAGTCCTTGAACTGTAGGGATGTAGGCAATGCCCCCTTATTGAACAATTCTGGAAAGATGTTCTCAACAAGATTAACTTACTTACCAACTTCCAAGTACCTTTAGATCCAGCTGTTGTTTTACTTCATTGCAGACTCCCAGATCCTCCGCCCCCAAACACTTTAGAATTAATAAACATTCTTCTTATAGCAGCTAAAGTGGTAATTGCGCAAAATTGGAAAAAGAACAAACCCCCGTCAATCCCTCAATGGTTAAATAAGGTCTGGGATCTGTTTTTTGCTAGGCAAATTATCTATCTTTAATACTAGTAAACTGAATGAGAGGGACCTGCTGAATCCCTTAGATAAGTGGCTTCCGATTCTACAAAGCGTTAACTTGGATCAATATGATTGGGAACATGTCATGGATGCCAAGTTTAAAACCTTTGTTTATGGGTGAGTTTTAAATGTTACCTGCTACGAACTAGTTTGTATTTGTAGATGTTTTCCGCTTCTCCTATACTCTTAGCAATCTTCCATCTATGCAATGTTCTCTGGAACCAAAAGTCACACTGTTAAGTGCTTGTTTGCAACTTCTTTGAGTCTTTTTGTTTGATTGTTGACTTATACAATACAAAATAAAATTGTTTGGAAAAAAAAAACTGTAGGGATGTAGTAGTATCTCTGCCAGCTGACCCAATGGGCCCCTGGTTCTAAATCCATTTCAATTTTTTCCCCCCAAGAATCATGCTGGATTCAACATTTCAAAGACACATGTAGACATCCATAAGGCATATTCAAATACAGCAATTCTCAGTGATTCCCAGTGCACAATCTAACATTTCTTGGAACCTTCCTTCAAAAAATTCTGAAGCATTTCACCATTTTCATTACGGGGAAAGGTTCTCACCATTTTCTCCAGGGGAACTGATCTCCATGACCTGGAGACCAGTTGTAATTCTGGGAGGTCTCCAGCCATCATCTGGAGACTGGCAATCCTAGGACTCTTAGTACAGGTACATCTAGCTTCTGCCGCCTTTATCAAGACAAAGTATACCGTGAAAACTTGAAAGCTTTTGGTGATACAGTGTTTGGTCAAACATGACTTCTTCTTTCCCAAGACAATAGAGGGAGCATTTAAAGGAAGTCCTGTTGTATATTTTTTCTTGTCTAAAAAACCATTACTCATTTAAAAAAGAGAGAGAGAGAGATGGAGAGATGATTTTGTTAGTCCTCCCATTGTCAATGAGAATAATCAAGGTAACTGAACAATGTCCTCCCTGTGTCGGCCTAATCTTATCTGTGCATGTTGGTTTTACACATTCACCTTGTCTGTGATAGACTGTGATAGCATCTACCACGTTTCGGTAAACAATCTTTATCTGTTCTTCTTCTTGGGTTTACGTCTCCTTTGTAATGTTTGTGATGGACTGCAAGTGGTTTAAGGCCAAACCCCCCCCCCCCGTTTTTTAAACAGCACTCCTGTTTATCCAGTTTTCTGACATTCCAAGTAGTTTGCATGTGTCTCTCCCCAACCCCAACCCCCATACTCGGATAATCTGAACAGAACAGTTAGCATTGTCTAGCATTCAGGGGGTGGTTATTTACTGGATTCCTGGTCATGTGGATTGCTCCACTTTTGCTGAAGGCAGGGGGGGAAAGTCTCCTGGCTGCTGTGTTCGCTTATCACCACACAACCATCTAAGAACAAGACTTTGGTTTTCCATTTGAGGGGAGGAACTGGAGGTAGGAAATCTAGATGCTGTGTACCAGCCCTCATAAAGGTTTGCTTTGCCAAGTCAGCATGTTTGCTTTAAATTATAATCCTAGTCTTCCAGTATTTCCTTTCACTGAATGTTAAGAACCTACCCGGCACACCTTTCCCTACACAAGCAAAATGGGGTCATTTACAGTTAATTTCACTACTTCAAGACATTAGGGGCTCCTGTATAGGATCGGACGCAAAGTCTGTGCAAATGAGACCAAGTAGATTGCGGTTTTCTTTGATTTGTTGTGCTGTGTGTGTCACGAGGGGTCAAGTAACTTCCGGCTTATGGCAGCCCTATGAATTGATGACCTCCAAAACATCCTATCATTTGCAGTCTTGCTCAGATCTTACAAACTGAAGGCCATGGCTTCTTTTTGTTATGTTAGCTTCAGTGGGAGGGCTTCTAGTGTCCTGGCCCCACTGGCGGACCTCCTGATGGCACCTGCTATTTCTGGCCATCATATGACAGAGTGTTGGCTTGGATGGGCCATTGGCCTGATCCAACAATGGCTTCTCTTCTGTTCTTATGTTGAATCAGTGTGAGTGCTGTCTGCTGGCATATTGAACTGGTATGGAGGTAGAGATGCCAGCCTCCAGGTGCAACCTGGGGATCCCCTGGAATTACAGCTCATCTCCAGACTACAAATATCAATTCTCCTGGAGAAAATGGATGCTTTGGAGGGTGGTTTCTATGGCACTGTACACCACTGGGGTCCCTGTCCTCCCCATGCTCCACCCCCAAATCTCCAACCTAGCTCTGGCAACCCTGCCCCCTTCCCCCACCAGGGGGGACCTGGCAACCCTATAAGTAGAAGCCTCAGAGGTCTTTTCGAGCAGGAGCTCGGGGGAGCATGCTTTCATGACCCCGCCCCCGATTTGCAAGAATTGTGTGGGTGGGGAATGGCAGCGCCAGGCGCCACTCTACAAATTCCCCCATAAAAGAAGAGGGCTAGAGAGGAAGGTGCTGGAAGTCTCGGTACTCGTTGGAGGACTCTGGACTCGCCCTTCCTCCTAACCGCCTGCGCTAGTGCACCAATTCCCCCCCCTCCCTGCCAGTGCACAGCTCAGTGGAAGCCATGGAGTGGGGAGGGGTTACAGCAGCAGGCTTCTCCTTGCCACCCGCCGCTGCCGCCGCCACCAAGCTGTCCTGGGCTGGTGTGGGGGAGTGGCGGGGGCTTGATCAGGGGCAGGCGTGGCCCCCATCTGAGGCTCTTGAGACTTACCACCACCCCGCTCCCCCCCCCCAGCTTTCAGAAAGTTTTTCCAGACCGGGCTCAATTGGCTTCTTTTCCACTTCTTCAAATGGCGAGGGCCGCTGTCGATCTGTCACTTCCTTCTTCTGTCCCTCCCCTCTTGCCTCCCATCAGCATGCGTGTTGTCTTTCATTTTCGCCGTCTTACTCCTTGCTGTCGCTGCCTCGCCACCTCGCTCTTTTTAAAAAAATGCCTCCTTTACCTCGCGCACTTGCCCCTCACTGCTGTTCTCGTTGCTGTTGCTAACAGCCACTTTGGCACGTGCACCAGGCATTGTGCATCATCCTTTCCCGGCTGGGCCCTCCAGCATGTCTGCGCCAGGCTCAGCTTCCCTCCTTATCTCCTCCCACCCGGCAGCCGACACCGAAGAGCTGCCACTGCTGCTTTCTCCCACCGGAGTAAAAGGAGGAGGAGGCACTCTGCAGTGCTTTGTTGGCTCCTGTTTCTCCTCCCAACTTGTCTATTTAAAGTCGGTTCAGAGGGCAGCCATTCCTTGCTTTCCCTCTTAAGGTGCCTTCTGTCTTTGTCGTGCCAAGCTTGCCATGACTTCCTCTGTGGCTGGGCACCCCATCTTTCTGGAGGGAGAAAACTGCAAGCTGTCCTGGAAAGAGGCATCTGCAGGCTAGGATCAGACAGATACCCACTTGGAGATAGATCATGGGGAAGCCAGTGATGGAGCAGGGGGAGACCCACCTGCACTCCCTTGCTACTGTGGCCACCTCCAAAGGTGAGAGGAGCTGTGTCCGAGAAAAATCCAAAGACAAAATGTGTGCAATACCTTTTTTTTAAAAAAAAAACTATTTTAAAAGAAATATTTAGAAACTTTCTATGCTGTCTCCTCAGGGAATCTGCCTGAGGATGGCATGGAAAATTGAAACACCATAAAAACAGAAAGCCAGAGCATTAAACACCATTAAAACCCAGCCAGAGCATTACAAAAAACACTATACATAAAGCATGGCGCAGCTAAAAGGTGTCTCAAACATGCTGAAAAAGAATGGAGCACAGTGCAAGCTTTTCAGTTCTGAAGAACTCTTCATTGTGCTGGAGGTTTGGTGCAAACGCCCCCCCTCCCCTTCCCCCAAAGAATTTGTGTTGTGCCATGGGCATGGCTGCAGCAAAACGACCCCGTCCCCTGGGAAGGTCCTTGTTCCTCCGACCAGCCTTCTGAAGGCTTCAGCCACCACTGAAGCGATCCTCCCAGACTAGTGGTATTTCTGAGGCTTGGATTAGTAGCTGCCCCATCTCTGCCAGCTCGCCCTCTGTCCCTCCCTCCCTCTCTCTCTCCCTCTCTCTCTTTTCTTTCTTGCCTTCTGATATACTTCCTGTGATGTCAGGGGGTGTAGCATATGCAAATAAGTTATGCTAATGAGTTATGCTAATGAGCTCCTGTACCTCTTTTTATACGAAATGACCCCTAGTCGATGTTATTATTTGCATCTGTTCAAGCTTTTCAATAAAAATTTGAATTTTTTTTTTTTAAAAGTTGTGGCTACTACAGAAATTACTTTGCCCTGGAGCCATCCTTCCTGAGCTAAAACAAAAATATGCAAGCCAGATGCTAAAAAACTGCGCTAACTCACATTAACTCAGCTTAGATCTGAGTTACAAGTAGATATCTGGCTATCCCCCAGAAAGCCACTGTTGGGGATAGACTAAAATCAGCATCATGGACAGTATGTGACATAGGTATAACCTACTCCAAGGTTCCTGTTTGAGAGATGTGAAGAGAAGCCCCCCCCCCCCCTTGGGCACTGTGGCATTGTGTGTGTTTGGGGTTGTGACTACTGCCACTGGCGGGGAGGGCGGGATATAAATCGCACGAAATAAATAAATAAATAAATACTATGGCATAGGATGTTTTTAGAGGCAGTGTGTTGTAGTGGTTAAGAGCGGTGGACTCTAATCTAGAGAACCAGGTTCGATTTCCCACTCCTCCTCCACATGAAGCCTGTTGGGTGACCTTGGGCCCATTACAGTTCTCTCAGAACTCTCTCAGTCCCACCTTCCTCACTGGGTGTTTGTTGTGGGGAGAGGAAGGGGAGATGGTAAGCCACTTAGAGACTCTGTGAGGTAGAGAAAAGTGAGGTATAAAATCCAACTCTTCTTCTTCTCTTCCTTCTTAGCCACACTTTTAAACAATACTGGGAGAGGGAAATCTCCTTTTTAGCCACTCATTCGGGGCTCGTTTACACGGTAGCAGAATAAGGTGATGAAATAGACTGCAGGTCCCACAGGGGAATATTAAATAATCAGTACATCAGCTAGGCTAGCATCTCTATGATGGACTAGTTTTCTTTGTTCAGGGGTTCTCTCTTACACTGGGAAATATTTGGGCAACAAGTGTGTGTGTGGGGGGGTACCTTTTGAACTAGTATTATCCTACCTGTTCTATTTTATTCTTCTGCATGTGTAAACAAAGGCTTGGACGTGGCAAAGTACTTTAACAGTATCAGTCATGACCTCATCTTGGGGAAAAATTCACTCTTGGATTTACCTCTTACTGTTTTCAAGTACCCTCTGCATTCAGAATAGCTAAAGACTCCCCCCCCCCTTTCTTGTTTCAGGGCCCCTTAAGCATTAAAGTAATAGTGATCTCTTTTTTAAAAAAACACACCCTGAGATGGGGTGCCAGCCTCCAGGTAGGACCTAGGGGTCCCCTGGAATTACAATTCATCTCCAGGCTACAGAGATCAGTTCCCCTGGATAAAATAGATGCTTTGAACTCTATGACATTGTACCCCACTGAGGTCTCTGTCCTCCCCAGGCTCTACCCCCAAATCCCCAGGAGTTTCCCAACCTGGAGCTAGCAAGCTAGGGTTCCCGGGTCCCCTCACTGTGCTGGCGGGGGGATTTGGGAGGCGTTCTGGGATGTTCCCAGATGCAGTGACATCACCCGGAAGTGATGTCATTGTGTTGGTGACGTTGCACAGAGTGCTCTGGTTTGAGGGCAAAACTCTATGGTTTTAGGCCAAATTTACCATAGAGTTTTGCCCTCAAACCAGAGTATCCTCAAGCAACACCCCTGACGTGATGATGTCACTTACAGGTGACATCATCACGTTGGGGACGTCGCGCCAGAACGTGGCTGTTTGGGGGTGGAGTTTCAAAAGGCTGAAGGAAAAATCAGAGGAAACCCGCCAGAACCTGGGGACTAGCAATCCTATGAAGCAAGACTCCCCCTCCCCCCACCAGTGGCCAGAGAGAGCCTGGCAACTTTCACTGCGCAGTCGGCTTTGAGCAGTGAGAAAGTCAGACTATAAATAATAGTAAATCAATAAGAGGTTTAATCCTGTTACAGAAATAAGTTGGCTTTGCATATATCTCAATGTTTGGAGTGCCAGCTAGTCAAATGCTGTTTTTTCACCAACCTTTCCTGCCTTCTAGCCTGCAGTAAATGACTGTTGGAAAGCACTGAATACCTTCCTAAAGAATTTTTCCATGTACAGTCCCAGGTACATAATAGGAAGTTTAAATGGTATCAAAATGGCGAATAGGTTCCCTTTTCCTACCCAATGGCAGTCCCGCCTGTGCAAAGTGAGCATTTACTGCCCTCTCCATGAACTGGAGTTCTGATTTTGTAAGCCTTCAAAAACCTTGGCTCTGTACCAATGCAGACAGTTTGGGGGTTTCCTCTATCTCCAAACGGTTTACCCTGACAGCGTGCCGTGAATGCTGGGGAAATGCATTTCAAAACATTTCTGGAAACTAGCACTTTTTAACTTCCCTCTGAAGTCTGTACAGTGTGACCCCAGCAAAGGAAGGCCAGTTTATATATGCTTAGTAATTGACCAGATTGCTATACTGCTTTTCCATGTTGCTCAAAGCAGTTTACAATTAAATAAGCACATTCAAACCAGCCAGAACTCTGACAGATTAAAACATTAGCATATTTAAACATCATTAAAAACGGTCAGTGGATCACCTACCTGAACAATAATTGTACACTGCTGCCATCTGCTTCCCCTCCCCCACGCTCAATATTCTTTTCCCCTTCGTGAGTGAACGTTCTAGCTTGAATATAGTTGATCTTTTCAAGTTAATGACATCTTGCATACACACACACACACAGGGCTTTTTTTGTGGTAGCGCTAGTCCCCACAGAGTACATGAGCTCCTTTGCGGGGGCCTCCCCAGTCCCGAATCTCATATTTAAGTTCCCAATCCACTTAGCCAGAGGAAGAGAGGGTGGAAGACCCTCAGGAACAGCCTAGAGGGGAATAGGTGGAAATTGGCACAACCATAGTACTGGCAGGGTTGGTTTCAGGTCTTGGAGGGCCCCAGCCCAAATACATCTCCATCAGCTTGTGTGACCTTCCTTCCCCTGCCTATTTGTGAGACTTCCCACTAACCATATGCCATACCTCCAGTGGGGCTGATAGGGTTGCCAGACCCCCTGGTGGAGGCAGGGGCCCCCCACCGCCAGGCCCCGGCCCCTCAGCTAACCAGTGGGGGGACTTACCAGGAGAAAGAGGAAGGCCTAGGCCATGTTCCTGGAGTCACACCGGAAGTGATGTCATCGTGCCAGTGACTTCCAGGTGACACTCTGGTATTTGGGCAAACACTCTATGGTAGAAGAAGATGCTGAAGAAGAAGAGATTGGATTTATATCCCGCCCTTCACACAGAGTCTCAGAGCGGCTTACAAATTCCTTTCCCTTCCCCTCCCCACAACAGACACCCTGTGAGGTAGGTGGGGCTGAGAGAGCTCTTTTGAGAACTGCTCTTGAGAGAACAGCTCTGACAGAACTACGGCTTGCCCAAGGTCATCCAGCAGCTACATGTGGAGGAGTGGAGAATCAAACCTGGTTCTCCCAGATTAGAGTCTGCACACTTAACCACTACACCAAACTGAAGGCAGTTTTACCGTAGATTTTTTGTCCACAAGGGAGTGCATCTCCCAGATGCCACTGGTGTGATGATGTGACTATTAGTTCTATGTTAGCCCTTTGTTAGGGAACAATATAGTTAAAATACTCAGAGATTCAATGGATCTTGCTTCACTGGAGTCAGAGACAGTTTCCTTTAGTTTAAAATGCTTTATTGGCTAAAGGAAAGGGTAAACGGGATCAGCTATTAAAACAATCTTTCCTATTATATAAAGCTGTTTTAAGATTCCATGGGGTAAGATTCCATGGGGCGCCAAAATAAGTAGGCTGGACAGACTGCCACTCAAAAGGGGGACTGTGGCCACTGGCTGCATTCTCTCCCTGCTTTGCCTCAGTCCCACCCACAGAGCCACCAGCCAGGATCCAGGCCTCAGTCTGGAGGGAGCCAGTGAAGGGGAAGGATCCACTATTCTCCTCCTCCCACTGCCAGGTGGGTCTAACTGTCCCCTCAGTGGCCTGCTTCTGTCAGTGAAAAGACAATGGACTTTCACCATAACTCCCTCCCCCACAAACTGCTAGCATGCCCAGAATAAACTGTCAGAATAAACTGTCAGAAACGGGGCATTTCACACAGCACCCCATAGCGCTTCAGGACTGGTACAAAGAACTGAAGAACACTTGGGAGGAGGTTTCAAGGTAAACCGGCTCAGGAATGCTTCCCCAACGGGAGAGGCACATTTCTGTGTGAAAGGGCCAATATGTTCCATTAGGGAACCGGCACTAATACGGTCCCCTTAGTGCTCATTGCTAGGCAACCGAGCTTGCTACTCTGAAAGCCCCTTTCCACTCCTACGTTGGGCTCTGGGAGAAAACTCATTGGGGCCAGCTGAACAGAATGCCATAGAGGCCACTGTCCAAAGCAGTCATTATCTCCGGGGACGGGGGGAATCTGTTGTCTGGAGTTCAATTGTGATACCTGGTGATCTTCAGGCTCCACCTGGAGGTTGGGTACCCTAGGCGTAGCAGTAAGCGCTTCAGGGCAGGATCTGCTAGACCCAGGTTCCTGCTGAGTGGGTAATTTGGGGCCAGTCACAGACTTTAAACCTACCTCACAGGGTTGTTGTGCAAGTCAAAAGGGGGAGAGGAGAATGATGTCAGCTGCTTCGATCCCCGTTGCAGAGAAAGACTACTTTTCCACCAGGGAAAGTATGGTTGTCAATCTCCAGGCGAGGGTTGGAGATCACTCAGAATTACAAGTGCACTCCAGATGGCAGAGATCAGTTCCCCTGGAGAAAATGGTGGACTCTATGTCCTTATACCCTGTTGAGATGGACCCCTTATGACAGGCAATGTGACATAGCAGTCAGGGCTTCAGAGCACAGTGGAGGCTGCGGGGGGGGGGAGATGAAAAGTTGAAGAGTGAGGTTGATGTTGGCTGGGAAGGAGATAGGGTTGCCAACTCCAGGTGGAAAATTCCTGGAGATTTGAGGGCCGGAGCCTGGAAACTGTGAGGTTTGAGGAGGGGTGGGACCTCAGACAGGTACAGTGCCATAGACTCCACCCTCCAAGCTAGTGAGTCCCTCATGGGGAACCATTGTTGCCAATCTCCAGGTCATGACTGGAGATCACACAGAATTACAACTGTTCTCTAGGAGGGAGGGGGGAGGAGATAGAAAGCTCAAGCCAGGGGGCAGATAATGATACATTGACAGTTGGCTGGAAGGTAGGGTTGCCATCTCCAGGTTGGGAAATTCCTGGAGATTTGAGGGTTGGACACTGGAGAGGGTGAGGTTTCAGCAGGGGTTGGACCTCAGACA
Source organism: Lepidodactylus listeri (assembly GCA_029233225.1). Classification (NCBI taxonomy): domain Eukaryota; kingdom Metazoa; phylum Chordata; class Lepidosauria; order Squamata; family Gekkonidae; genus Lepidodactylus; species Lepidodactylus listeri. The sequence continues at coordinate 103,553,303 of JARCFY010000009.1, read as the reverse complement.
GGTTCAATGCCATAGACTCCACCCTTCAAACCACCCGTTCCCTCATGGGGAACCATTGTTGCCAAACTACAGGGGAGGGATGGGGATCACGCTGAATTACAACTGCTCTTCAGATGGTAGAGATCTTCCCCTGGAGAAAATGGTGGACTCTGTGTCATTATACCCTGCTGAGGTCACCACAGCAAATTGACACTGAGTGTCCAAGGCCGGGGCACTCTCCCAGAGCCTCTTTCTAGAGCCCATTGTATTTATTTCCACAACAGGCCTTATTCCTAGTAAACAGTAATTCTGAGGAGCCACATGTTGTTCTGTCTACCTATACAGACATCTTAGACATGAGTGAGAGCACAATGGAGAATCTTCTCCTTCTCCTTGACCCTAGAGAGGAAGTCACCTGAGAACAGTAACCAATCAATCAATACAATATCCCTGTAGATTTGTGGGCTTTTCCCACATTGGCTGGCTGCCAGGTCCCTTCCGGGTCAGGCTAAACAAAAGCTCTGCAAGGTAAACATAGTTAACCCTATAATGGCTGAATAGTCAGGTCTTGTATAGCTCATACATTTCCAACAATGACTTGTGGTGCGACATGAGCTACGTGGACTGGACCTTTCTCTTTCTCCTGGAAAGTCCCCCCCATCCCCTGCTGGTTGCCAGGAGGGACTTGGCAACCATAGATGCTGGGCAGATGATCACTGTGCCTGCCAGTACTGCCACCATTATACCCTACCTGCCCTCCCGTCCCTGGCAGTATGTGGTGGTGGGGCCTCTGCAATAGTGGGCCCTGCCAGAAACTCTGGGCCTCAGCCGCTGCCCTACCTCAGTGTATGCTGCCTGAGCAACAAGATGTTCATGATAAAATAAATGAGGAGTTATAATTCGTGTTTGAGCACAGAAACATGACTTTACCCTGGAATGCCTTGTGATGGGAAAACAGTCACAGCTGGCGTCTCTTCAGTACAGCCAGCCAAGGAGTCCAGGCCCACCCTCAGGTTCGCCTGTTTGTTTGCTGGGCACTGGTATACCTATGTAGTGTTTTTCCTGTTGTAAACTGCCTCATGAGAGAAGTGGATGTGAGAGTCCAAATGATTTCAAACTGCAAACAAGGCCCTTAACTAGAAGATTCTTTATTTGGCAGTAGATCAAGTAGTCATCTACACGCTTTGAGTCAGTAATACTGGGAAGGGGTAAAATGGGTTCAGATACAGCGTATTCAAACAGTGTAATGCACAGTTGAACATCCAATCGCTACATAGATCAAAAGGCGCCTAGATATGCTGGACAGTTTGTTCCCAGGCTTCAAACGGGAAAAGAACAAGAAAAGTGTACAGTTAACACCTGCAAATAAGAAGCGGCTAAGACTGTGCAAATAGTAACATTCTCAAGGTTACGGAAGCATAGTTAGATAAGCCCGTGCTTGTGAGCGTTGAGCTACATTGCAATGGTGGGGGTATGAGGAGCTGACGTAGGAGGGTGAGAAGTGCCAACTCCCGCCCGGGAATGACAGCCCTAGCTGACAGTGGGGTATCTGTACAGTAGGCATACCAATCCTGTGAAGTGTAGATGTTCAGGCTGCATTCAGACGTCACAAACTAGACTTTGCTGTGTGTAACACATTAAATGTAGAAGTCTTCGGCTCCCTTCCTCCTTCCCTTTCAGGTGAGCACATACTGGCTGAGGTCACACACCCTAAATAATCCGCTTTCAATTTCCTTTCAGTGCACTTCCAACTGGATTTTACTGTGTAAACTGGTAAAATCCAGTTGGAAAGTGCATTGGAAGTGGATTGAATGTGGATTATTTAGTGTGTGTGACTGCAGCCACTGATGACTTTCTGGTTTGTATTAATTTTAAAAATTACCCTTTGCCCATACTTCCTATGGTGGCTTACAAAAGCCTGACTAGCAGCACCAGTTAAAAATAAAATAATTCAGAATAACCATTTCGGAGGATAGCTGTGTTGCTCTGCAGTAAAACAGTGAAGGAGGAAGAGGAGGAGGAGCTTGGATTTATACCCCACCCTTCACTACCCGAAGGAGTCTCAGAGTGGCTTACAATCCCTTTCCCTTCCCCTCCCCACAACAGACACCCTGTGAGGTAGGTGGGCTCTTTTGAGAACTGTTCTTGAAAGAACAGCTCTGAAAGAACTTGTGACTGACCCAAGGTCACATCAGCAGCTGCATGTGGAGGAGTGGGGAATCAAACTGATAATATGTTACAGGAATCAAACTGATAATATGTTACAGGTCGCCACTGATAATATGTTACAGGAAGCCGTTAGTAATGTTATTTGTCATAGGAATTTTTAACTGTTTTAGCTATTTTAATGTATTATTTTTGGCTGTGTGCCCATGTAAGCCACCCTGAGCCCGTTCGCGGGGAGGGCGGGGTATAAACTGAAGAAATAAACAAACAAACAAACAAACAAACCCAGTTCTCCCAGATAAGAGTCTGCACTCTTAGTGCCTTAGAGACCAACAAAAGTTTCAGGGTATAAGCTTTTGGGAGTCAAAGTTCATACCCTGAAACTCCTGTTGGTCTCTACCAGACTCGACTTTAAGATTTTGTTGCCTCTCTTATCCTTGCCCAGATGAGCTATCTGACAAATCTGGCAACCCAGACGAGCTATCTGACAAATGGCTATGTGAAAGAGCACCTTCGCATCCTTTGCAGAGGAAGGCTACTGTAGGAGCTTACTGACTCCACATCCTCAGGAAGGGGTGGGCATTCCATAAAGTTGGGGCTGCCACTGAGAATGAGTGTGCTTGAGCAGTGTCTGCTACCTGCACAACTCAGAAGGAGCGCATAACCAGTGGGAGTATCTGACATGACGCACAGACTCTTAACAGCAGAGATGCTGCGTGCAACATGGTTTCTTGTGATGTCATTTTGCTTGATTCAGACCAACTGTGGTTTGTTCCTGGCATGTGTTCGGGGATTCTAAATAGCATTTCAGTCCGTGTTAGGAATCCCATTGTCATCTAGAACCTCAGCAAGAGCCAATTGTTTTTCTTTGCATCCACAGGTCACAAATTGGGGCTTGTTTCAAACCAGGAAATCTTCGATCTGTACACAGTAGGAGGAGGCAGCCCAGGGAGGGTTTAGGGTTGGGAAATTCCTGGAGATTTGGGGGTGGAGCCTGAGGAGGGTGGAGTCTGGGGAGGGAAGGGAGGTCAGCAGGGATGTGATGTCTTTGAGTCTACCCCTTGAAGCTGCCATTTTCCCCCTGGGGAACCAGTTGTCATTCTGGGAGAACTCCAGACCCGGTATGACGCACCAATGAAAATTAAATCTCCATGAAAAAATTACGAAAAAAAGATTATAAGGTTAATAGTGCTTATAATGACTAACATACAAAGAAATTCACCTAATACTATACCATACAATAATACTATACCATACAATACTTTCCATAAGAGTCTATGTTACATCCAAATCTTCCTGTTGCTTCCAACTCTTTCTGTCAGTATCAAAGTCCTTGGTATAACAAAGTTCCTTTGGAATGCCCAAAACTTGTGTTTCAACTGTAAACTTGTAATGCCAAAAACTTGTAAATTTCTTGATTCCACACACAATGTACTTCTTCACTAAAAACCTTCTCCAAATTATATTATACAAAAGAGACTTGTCATAATGCATAATTATAAGCATTATAAGCATTATTAACCTTATAATCTTTTCTTAGCAGTTTTTTTCACGGAGATTTAATTTTCATTGGTACCTTATTCCCATGAACCTCTCTTGTGTTTGTGGCCTGTCTGGAGGAAGGCAACCCTAGGAGGGCTTTAGGGGTTCACACATAACCCAGGTTTTGTTTGTCGTAGTAAACTGTACCATCATTTAATGAGGGTGACTAACTGTCTAAAAATCTCCCTTAGGATTCCCAGTCCAGCAATAAGATTCACACATAGAGCACATCTGAGATTGTATTTGGATACAAGATTATACGTATCGATAATACATGGTTTGAGGAGAGATGTGCCTGCACCTTACTTTGCATAAAACTTCTGGATCTACCAAGAGTTTTAAATGTGGGTTGCTTTTCAAAGGGTTTTTGTATCTGAAACATGCTGTGCTTAAGGAGTTCATTTGTTACAGATTCAGCACTGGTTGCAGCAAAAATATGGGGACATGAGATCCATTCTGAAACCTCAGCCGCTTGACTCATGCTGGGGGGACCATGGTTCGGGAAATTGGGATTGGATCTGCCAGAGCGTTTCCACAGATGGAAGGGATTCCAGCTGCAGAGAGCAGCTGTCTCACCTGTCCCTTCCAAAGGCAAAAATCTTCCAGTCCGCAAAACATGCTTCAGTGTATGTGAGCCATGTAATAGACATCTGCAGCTGGTAGACACCCTTAGAAATAAAGTTGGAGGAAATTAGAAGTTTGATACAGGCTCAGCAGGTGTGCAACGGTCTTCAGCAGGTGAATAATTAGCACGCATCCAGAAATGTTTTAGAATAAACCAGAGTCTTGTAGCGCCTTAAAGACAAACATATTCTCACACAAGCTTCTGTGGACTATATCTCGTGCTGAAGACAAGACTCTTCGGCAGTAGCTTGACGCAGAAGGATCAAATTGGTGTGTTATTTATTACACATACATCATGTGACCGTAGCCCATTCTTTTTCAGTTAGTGTAATCTGGTTGGGACAGTGCGAGGTAGCCAATCATTCCCTTTGATTAAGAAAAGGGTAAAGTGTCTGCCTTAAGCAGTGATTTTTTTTTATAGTTTGAGGGCTTTTTTTTGTTGCCTTCAGCTGCAACAGGATTAAAACTGAGATCATACATATCTTGTAAAACACCTTACACATCCTTGAAATATCTTCCCCACACTCGGGGGCCGCTTTGTGGGAGCGGAGGTTAGCGGAGGGCCGCACCTTTTAAAATGATTGCATTCATTAGTTAATTTTGCATTTCAGAAAAGGTATAAATTGTATCACAAAAATTAATAAATATAAATTAAATAAAATAGTGGTAGTTTTATTCAATTTATTTATTGTGCTAATTTCGTATCCTCTGTAGCTGCAAGCACTATTAATTTTAGAATCAGTTTAATGAGACAAATGTACCCTATCACACTTTTCTACCATTTTTTTGAAATCAGGAGTGAGATTGCTTGTTGAGATTCTCATCACAGCCTGCAAATTAATGTCTGTCAAATGTCTGTTAATGTCTATATTTACTTTTGTTGCTCTTCATGCAAGAAAAACTTTACTCACAAATATATGTAGACCCAAATATAGAGAACACTTTCCCAGCAAATTTCTTCATATATGGAAACTTTTTAGCAGACAAAGATTTGTAAAGTCAACTAATGTCACAGCATTAAACATTTTTTTCACAGTGTGATCTGACTGCATGTAAATAAATTCAAGCTGCAGTTCCTCAGGTGCTGACAGTGGCCAACTGTCTTGGCGGGCCACAAAAAACTCTGTGGCGGGCCACATGTGGCCCCCGGGCCGCAATTTGCCCACCCCTGATATACATTATTATCATTCACAGAGAGCCAGTTTGGTGTACTGGTTAAGAGCACAGACTCTAATCTGTGGGTTTGATTCCCCACTCTTCCAAGGTGAGATCTTGGGTCAGTTACAAGTTCTTTCAGAACTGTTCCCTCAGGGTCAGTTCTCGGGAGAACTCTCTCAGCCCCACCTATCTCACAGGGTGTCTGTTGTGGGGAGGGGAAGGGAAAGGGGATCGTAAGCCGCTCTGAGACTCTGAGTGAAGGGCAGGGTATAAATCCAATCTCTTCTTCTTATGTTTCTCCAATTGTTAGTGTTGCTGTAAGTATTAAATACTTAAATCTTTAATACTTAAAGATTACGTTTAGCGTTTATTTAGTGATGGTCTAGCCAGGGAAGTTCTTTTGTCATAATAGATAGTACTCAAAACTGCCCTTCCTGCAAGGGATTTACATTTCCCCCCTGGCTTGAATAGTTATTGGGGGGGGGGCAGAAGTCAAAACAGGGGGGAAAGCCTTTCCCCCAGCATCATATGCCATTGATAATATTATTAAGAGTCTTGGCAACACAGGAAGCACACAACATTTTCAGTCTCCTAAGAAGTAATTGGCGCCTCAGACTCTGAAGCCTTAAAATACTCTGTCTTGCTTCGTGACCAGGATGACTCACGATCAGGGTGGATTTTGCTCCTGTCCCAGATAGGAAAACATGATCATTTGTCTAGGTCTTTATGCTGATTATATTTATGGCTAATGTTGACATTAGTGATAGAGCTCATAGTGGTTTATGACCGGCCGGGGGGGGGGGGGAGAATAAGGCAAGTTTAGAGTGACTTATGTTCGGTTCCCCCTATTAGCCAAGTAGATACATTGAGGGTGGATACCCTCAGCATCCAAATGGATATATAGAGAAGGCCGGAGTAGGTTCATTCAGTTGAGGGGACCACTGAGGTATGTCGGAAAATACTCTCTCTCTCTCTCTCTCTCTCTCTCTCTCTGTGTGAACATACACATGCGTTTTTAAAACCTGTGTCTCCCTATTCATCCAAAAACTGGGTGAAACCTAGAACTGCCAGCTTTGGGGGGTTTTGGGGTGGAGTCAGAAGAGGTCAGAGTTTGGGGGAGGGGGAGGGACTTTAGTGGGGTATAATGGCATAGAGTCCACCTTCCAAAGTGGCCATTTTCTCCAGGTGAACTGATCTCTGTCGCCTGGATCCCAGGAGATCTCCAACCACCACCTGGAGGTTGGCAACCCTAGTGGAACCTCTTATCTGTGTATGTAGACTTTGAGGATCCAGAAGGGGGCACAGTAGTACACAGTAGTAGTTCACAGGTGCAGGCAGATGACATGCAAGTGCAGGAAGACAGGATGCGAGGGTGGGATGCAATGGCAGAAAGGCAGTGTAGAAAAGTACCACAAGACTTAAAGAGTGCTTCGTAGCCTCCATACATTTTCAGGTGGAAACTAGCACAGTGGCCAAGTGAGCCCTCCTTTGGGGGGTGTGGTGAGGGAAATAATAGTAATTTGTATCGTATGGCATTGAGTGTAGAATATTTATTTATTTATTTTATACCCCGCCCTCCCTACATGCAGGCTCAGGAGATCCTAGGATTGTCTGGCAGCTGCAAGTTCTAGCTTTTAGCGTTGTACTAGTGGAGAGCTATACTTGTTTTTAGGGGCTGGAGAGCTCTGAAAGACCTGTGACTGCCCCAAGGCCACCCAGCTGGCTTCATGTGGAAGAGTGTTGAACTGAACCCAGTTCTCCAGACTAGAGCTCACCACTTAACCACTACACAGCCCCATAGCTAGAATTTTTGGGTTGGTGGGGCTTGAGGAAATTGTGTGGGGCAGAAGGGGTGGGGGAAGGAGAGGGGCAGCTGTACACCTTCCCTGAACTCCAAATGGGGAGAGGGGGGAGAGGAGGGAGGGGGAGAGAAGGGCAGCAGCTGTTGTGGGGCGTATCTCACATTTGAGGGGGCAGAGCCCCGAAATGCCCCACCGCAGCTACAGGCCTGCTACTACACCAATCTGGCTCTCTGTGGTGAGGGATGGGGGAGGAGGGGCCCTCTCCAGGGGCCAACTCCAGGGCCAATTGCATGCACATTTTTTTTTTAAGCGACATCAATTTTGGAACAATTTGTAGGAGAAATGGAAACAGAAGCCCGGAAACAGCAGAGCCCAACACTTTGACTTGGATTTTTCTTTACCTGTCTGTATCACAAATGCTAATAATTGCAGTCGTGTTATAGCTAAGTATACAAATGCCCAGATTTATTTTAACTAGAATTTTGTTGTAATTCAAATATATATAAGAAAATTTTGACTTACTAAAATGGCGGGGGGGGGGACAGCTCAAATGTTTCACTTTTAGCTGTAACCTATAAAGGCTGAATGTGACAAACATGTCTATTGTGCTGTTACAACCAGGGCTCCCTCTAAGCTGTGGAGTCTTGTGAGCAAAAATTCTACTTGGTGAGCTACAGACCTTAGAGTTGTGAGCGAGCGATTTGGCTGCTGCATAAATGAGTTTGCTCTGGGACTGTCCTTCCTGAGCGGAGACAAAAATGTGTGAGCCGGAGGCTAAAAAACTGAGCTAGCTCACACTAACTCAGCTTAGAGGGAACACTGGTTACAACTCCCCCCTCTTACACTCCTGTGTCGTATTGTGGTGCAAATACAGTTACCACAACAGTGCAGGCTGGTATGAAGACATATGAACAGTCGTTGGAAATTTGCACACAGCCTCCCTGTTCCCACCTCAGCATTGAAGGTCCCCAGTACCTTAGCAGCACAAACTGTGTAGGACTTCCAGGTTGTGTCCCTGACTTGGTATCATTGTCTTTTTTGTGTCAAAATTGTTTTGCCAACCTGTCACTTTACTGGACTTTCTCTGTCTGAATTGCATACCCTTTTCATTTTAGTAAAGAATTTCTTATGCCCGTCAGCAAATCCGCTGTCTTTTGCCAGCTCCGAGGCCGAAGGAGTTAAATGAAAGTGCTTCTAATCTCTTTATCCTTGTCACACCACTCTGCTATGCAGTAATACACCAAAGAATTTTCAGAAAGCAAAGGTTGGGGACGTCGAATTGTGTGCTGCATAAGCAACGAAAAAGAGAGATGGAGCACATTCACATCTGAGTCCAGTACGGTGTTGTAAAATGTGTTAGCCTTTCAAGGTGAGGCAGAAGAGTATATTGAATTTTGGAAACTTAGTTTGTAAAGAGAGAGCTATAAGAATTCTCTTTAGCAGAACTTCTGGTTCTCCCCTCCTGGCATAGGTGTCAACTTCAGGGGGGCTGGGGAGCTGAAGCCCCCTCCGCCCCCCCCCCCCGAACTTTTCCAGGACATGCTGAGCCTCCCCTGGAGACAACGGCCCATAATGTCTCTGCCCCCACCCCCCGGGAAATTGGAAAGTCTACGCCCTTGCCTCCTGGCTTCTTTTCCCTCTTGCTAATCTCTGGCAGAGTAGTAAACCTGTACAAACACAGGAAGCTTGTCCTTGCCGAAGTAATGTGTTGGGTAGGGTTTGTTTCTTCCTTACGCAATACCTGTGTACGCGCAATGACACGTCGCATACATATTGTGCTTTTGATACAGGCAGGTTCCTGTTCCCATAGCAAATTCTCCAGCAGCGCAGTCCTTTTTTTTTTTAATGATCGCTTTTAACTAAATCCTGGCCAGTGCTCTGTTTGAGAAGAGGGATAGCTGTCTGGCAGCCCCCGGGACAGATGTCATAGCCAACCCAATTTTTAATTGTGCTGTGATGGTTTTAAAATGCCAACAGTTTACTTGTAAGGAGTCTGTAACCAAAGGAGAGACTTTAATGTAGCATTCTTTTGTGAATGTGTGCCCCTCAAGCCCTGACTACAGTGACTTGATTATGATGTGAGGGCATTTGCAACGGGAGCCCCTTCGTGTGGCAAAATAATATTTCTGGCCCCTTTGATCCCCATTTGTGCTACTCCTGAAGAATGCAGAAGTTTGCCATTCCCGCTCTAGAATCCATTTCAATCTGAACTCAGTAGAATTTGCCAAAAAAGCTTTATACTTCCACTAAAGCTCTAAGGTGCCACAAGACTCCTTTTGTTTTTTTTTACTTTAAACTCTATGTCCTGTACTTTTAAAATCTCCCTCTGTTCACCGTGCATTTCTGCAAATAGCACAAATCCGGGTATGTTTTTTTGTGGTGGCACTCACTGTTACGGAATACCGGCACTGTTTTCAGGGGCTCTCCCAAGTCCTGAGGGGCGGTTGGGAATTTGTGGAAATCGGTGCAACCTTATATATACAAGTACTGGCACCTTTTGATAAAGAAATACCAAAAAAGTCCTGCACAGATTTATTTTGGTTTCAAAATATTAAAAAGCCCAGTAGCACCTTTAAGGCTAACAATCATTCTTGTAGCATAAGCTTTTGAGAAACACAGCTCTCTTCATCAGATGCATCTGACGAAGAGAGCTGTGTTTCTCAAAAGCTTATGCTACAATAAAGTTTGTTAGTCTTAAAGGTGCTACTGGGCTTTTTGCTGTTTTGCCAGCAACAGGCTAACACAGCTAACTCCTCTGGATCTTATTTTGGTTTCAGAATTCTTTGCTTTTTTTTTTGGCTGCAGAAGTCATGATTTTTAGCTGCTGTTGTTGTTGTTGGGAGAAGCTGTTGGGAGCTGGACCCAAAGTAGGGCAGTGTGCAGAAACGGAACTCTGAACTGTGTTCCCCACTGCGTTTTTGTTTGGATTGGTGCTTCCAGTAAGACACTGACCTAGCTCTTAGCTGCAGGGGCATAGACTTTTCGGAAGTCCGGGGGGGGGGCTCTTTAGCATGTACGCTTTGCGCTCGCGCTCGCTGGGGCGATGTTTCTGCCCCCCCCCCGGAAAACCTACCGCCAGCCGCCGTGCCTCCCCGGCCCTTCCGAGGCTCACCAGCCGGTGCTGCTGGTGCCTTTCCCTCCCCCTCCGCCCTGGCCACTCCCTCCCTCACCCCTAAAAGAGGAAGAGGGAGAGATAAGGAGGGAGGAATGGCCAGGCCGATGGGGGGGGGGAGAGGCACCAGCTGGCGAGCCTCGGAAAGGCCCGGGAGGCGCAGCGGCAAGGCGCTGGAGGCAGGTGCGACGTTTTCCCGGGGGGGGGGGGCTCAGTCCTCCCCGGGAAATTTCGGGGGTGGCTCGAGCCCTCGAGCCCCCCCCCCCGTAGTCTACGCCGGTGCTTAGCTGGAACTATGTATATGCTGGGGGGCTGTAACTTCCCTGAATCCTTGGGACAGATTAGGCTTTGTGTCTTAAAACTAAATGGGGTGGAAAAGCAAGAATGTTTTCCCCCAGCATGTGTGTCTTTGTACTAAACATCCCTCAAGCATTTAGCTTTAAGGATCATTTTTTTGCAAGCTTGGGCTGTAGTATAGCCTGCTTGTGGCTTTCTTGGGCATCTTACATTACAGCCCCTCCTTGGGGCTAGAACCTGTGGCATGGGTTGAGATTCGTTGGTCTGAATGTTTCTTTTCCGCTGCAAAGCGCAATATATACAGACAACATAAGACAATTTAATTCCAGGTATGGGTTTGCGGGGTTAAGGCCTGGCTGTCTGGTGGCTACTTGCGCTTTTGGTGCGCTACCTGCAGTAGCCGAAAAAAGTCCTTCCTGCAGCTCTCCAGCAAATCGAGTCAATCCAAAAAAAGTTAGCCGCGAACCTGTGCCGTGATGCAAAGTGTTTAATTCTGATCCTGTTTCTATAGGGAAATGTGTGTTTGCTTAAAGTGGTGAAACAGGAGCTTGTGATGATGTTTCCACATCTTTAGAAAAAAGTCTCCCTTTATCGTTCCTCTTATGATGAATGACTAAGACTTCTCAGTCTTCTCAGCTATAGGGTTATTCTGAGGGATAAGGAAATGGTTTGATTTTCCTGAATGCTGGCCTCTTTATTCCTTGCTGGCCTGCCTTAAAGGCCGTCCGGGCGTCCTCTCTTTCCACACCTCCTGCTATTGCCTCAGGTGGCATCTTCCAGACTTATGGTTGCTGAGGCATGCTGTCTTCTTTTTCTTTTTTTCTCCTGAACCCTTGCCTCTGGGTGCAGGCTTTGCACTTCTGTATTACACAACTAAACCATTCAATGTTTGGTGTAGTGCCAGTTTGGGGTAGTGGTTAAGTGCGCGGACTCCTCCACTAGCAGCTGCTAGATGACCTTGGATAAGCTGTCCTTGAAAGAGCAGTTTCTGTCAGAGCTCTCTCAGCCCCACCTACCTCACAGGGTGTTTGTTGTGGGGAGAGGAAGGGAAAGGAGTTTGTAAGCCGCTCTGAGATTCCACGCGAAGGGTGGTGTATAAATCCAATCTCTTCTCTTCTCAGTGTTCCCTCTAAACTGAGGTAGTGTGAGCTAGCTCGCAGTTCTCTTAGCTCAGGAAAGATTAGGGTTGCCAGGTCTGGATTGGAAAATACCTGGAGACTTTGGGGGTGGATCCAGGAGGGGGTGGGGTTTGGGGAGGGGCCTCAGCATGGTACAGTGCTGAACAGTACCGGAGTCGGGAGGCCAGTGGAAGTGATTTCATTGCAAGCTCTTTATTTGGTGGTCAGTTGAGGCATGCTAACCTGGGCTCAGGGGCCCTATTTTATTCTGGTCGGAGCCACACCTCCAACCTCGCCCAAATGTTCCTATAGGACCCTATGGTTGCGGTTACATGTCATAGGTCCCCTTGGGGATCCTAGGCACTAGATTGGTGGCAAGTTCCAATCTGGCCAGCTATTGTTCTTCCTGGCCATGTGGTGGTCGCCATTACACGGAGCACATGGCGACCGCCATTACATACATTACACCCCTCCCCCATAGCAGACATAGTCTTTTAGATACGTGGGCCATCTGCATTCCCTGTCGGAGCGCCTCGGGATGGACACTGGTGCTGGAGCCGGGGTCTTGGTAGGCGTGATGGGAGCAGGTGCTGGGGTGTCCATGTCGGCATGTGGTGGCAGAGAGTTGAGCTCGGGAGACATGTCCAGTTGGGCCTGCTGACAGAGGGATGCTGGAGGCACGCTCTTGATGCCCTGATCCTTATAAAGGCCTGGGTTGGGAGTGTCATCTTCATTGGCACCTGCAGTGTCGGGAACGAAGGAGCGGAACCGGCGGCAGAGCTGATCCACTTGTTGCCTCCAGATCTGTCTGTCCTCACCAGCAACCTCATATGAGAGAGGTCCAGTGACACGGATGATTCTTCCTGGCAGCCAGGCTGGGCCCCGTGTGTAGTTACGCACGTACACAGGATCCTCAGGGAAGAAACCTTGTGGGGCCCGGGGGACATTGGGCTCCTTGTTGAGCACGGGTGCCCGGTCTGGGTGGAGCCGGTCGAGCAGGGTCGTGAAACGTTGGCCCATGAGGAGCTTGGCAGGGCTGCATTCCCATTGAGGAATGTGTAGTTGTACGCTGGCCGAAGCAGACGGCCGTCAGCTTGAACTCCCAGTCCCCTTGGTCCATGCGCCACAGAGCTTCCTTGGTCATATGGACCATTCGTTCCGCTTGGCCATTGGACTTCACGTGCCGGATTCCGTGTTGTTCCACGAAGCACTGAAACTCTGTGGAGGTAAATGCTGTGCCGTTGTCGGACACCAGCGTATCAGGGAGGCTGTGCGTTCAAAAGATATGCCACATGGCCCGTATGGCGGCCTCCAAGGAGGTGGTCTTTACCGGGACCACCTCCAGCCACTTACTGTAGCTGTCTACCAAGAGGAAGAATAGCTGACCCTGGACTGGTCCCACGAAATCCAGGTGGAGCCAGGACCATGGCTTCTGTGCTGACTCCCAAGGACACACTGGAGCATGGGGCAGATCTGGATGGGACTCCTGACATTTCCTGCACCTGCGGACTCGGTCCTCGATGTCCTTTTCCAGCCCGGGCCACCACATGTAGCTGCGGGCCAGGGCCTTCATCTGAATGACACCCGGATGATGCTCGTGCAGACCTGTGAGGCCTTGCTTGCAGAGTGGGTCAGGGATCACCACTCGTGAGCCCTAGAGCAGACACCCCATGTGGGTGGAGAGCTCGTTGCACCAGGTGGAGTATGCGGCAAACTCTGGGCCCAGGCTGTTAGGCCACCCCCTCCCCACCCAGTCTAAGACCCGGGAAAGGGTGCGATCCTGGGCAGTGTGCCGGGAGATGTCCGTTACCTAAACGGGGTGGTCAGGAAGGTCCTCCAGGAGCACGACATGGTAGGCGGGAGCAGAATCTGGGTCGCAGATGGCAGCAGCAAGTGGCTGAGGGTGTCTGCATGATCCATGGATTTGCTGGGGTGGTAAACCAGCGAGTACTGGTATCCGGCGAGAAAGATGGACCACCATAGAACCAGGAACTCCACAGATGGCACACCAAGAAGACACTTCTCCTTCTTCACCTTCAGGCCTGCGTCTTGGAAGTGCTGAAGGGTGGCCTGGAGGCAGGTGGAGAAGGTCGGGACGTCCAGGGCCACAATCAGGATGTCATCAGAAAAGGGCTGGACTCCTGGCAGGCCTTTTAAGAGATGGTCCATCAGCTCCTGGGGCCACGCTGACTCCAAACTGGAGGCACTTTACCTTGAATGGCCCCTTGTGAGTCACAATTGTATGAGCCTCAGCTGTGGCATCATCCACGGGCAGCTGCTGGTAGGCCTGTGCCAGGTCCAGCTTGCCAAAGACTTTCGCTAGGGTAGCCAGTACATGGCTAATGACAGGAATGGGATAGGTGTGAGCCTGAAGTGCAGTATTGAGTGTGCACTTGTAATCTGCGCAGATGCGGATGTCCCCGTTGGACTTCAGGGGAGTCACGATGGGGGTTTCCCCACAGGCATGGGACATGGGTTCTAAAACCCCTTCGATCTTGGGCTGAACAGCGAGCGGGGGCTGGCGGGCCGGAATGCGGACCGGCTGGACAGTGGGGTCAAGGTCCAGGGACCCTGGGGGACTGGTGTAGGAGCCTAGCGCTCCATCAAAAACTGCCAGGAACTCTGCACAGACCACCTCGAAGTCCGTAGCATGGAGGCTGTTGACTCCCGTCACTCCTAGACCCAAGGGCTGGAACCACGAGAGCCCCAGGAAACTAGTGAGTTTGAATTTGACCCTCATGGCTAGCATGGAGGGTTTTGGCGAGAAGTAGCCCTTCAGCGCCTTGAGGAGTTCCTTGAAGGACACCTCCGTTAAAGTCTGAGGGGAGACCAAGTTCTGAGCAATTTGGAGCGTGGTGACCCCGCATGTGCTCAGGAGCCATGCTCGCTTCTTACCCTGGTCAGCGACTGTGTGTACTTCCAGCAGGAACCCGAGCTGGCTAGCCCAAGCGTCCCACTGCTCGAATTTGGAAGGGTAGAAGAGCGCAATCTGTCCTGGAACGTCGGCCATTGCTTCAGCAGCGGAGCGGGGAGTGGTGTCCTCAGGGGCGGATGGTGGTGCTGCAGGGCACTGGAGCCTCGTGGTGCCAGTCACCGAAGGATTGATGCTCGGTGCGGTGCTGCTCGGTCCGGCCAGGGAGTTGCTCATTTGGATCCCACCTCCATCGCCACTGAAAAGTACCGGAGTCAGGAGACCAGTGGAAGTGATTTCATTGCAAGCTCTTTATTTGGTGGTCAGCTGAGGCATGCTAACCCAGGCTCAGGGGCCCTCTTTGATTCCAGTCAGAGCCACACCTCCAACCTCGCCCAAATGTCCCTATAGGACCTTACGATTGCGGTTACATGTCATAGGTCCCCTTGGGGATCCTAGGCACTAGACTGGTGGCAAGTTACAATCTGGTCAGCTATTGTTCTTCCTGATCCAAGCTCAGGTAGCTGGCCTGGCCATGTGCGTTTGGCCGTGTGGCCGTTGCCATTACAGTAAGCACATGGCTACCACTATTACATACATTACAAATGCCATAGAGTGAAAAGAGGGGGGAGACTCAACCCAAAAATAGCTGCGAACTGAGAGGGTCAAGCTACAAATAAATTAATATAAAAATACAAATATATTAGGGTGTACATGTAAATAAAACATAATGAAGTTAAAAGAAACAGTCTAAATTTCAGACTCTTTAAGCTTGTTTTATTAGGAACTGATTGTTATACATATCAAATTAATGGATAAAACTTTTGACTTAAGGACCATACGCATTTCAACAATGCCATAGGGTCCACCCTTCAAAGCAGCCATTTTCTCCAGGGGAGCTGATCTCTGTCAGCTGAAGATCAGTCATAAAAGCGGGAGATCTTCAGGCCCCACCTGGAGGCTGGACACCTTAGGAAGGATGGCTCCAGAGCAAACTAATTTATGCAGTAGCCAAATCTTTCACTCACAGCTTTAATGCCAGTAGCTCACAAAGTAGAATTTTTGCTCACAAGACTCCATACCTTAGAGCAGGGGTGTCGAACTCATTTGTTATGAGGGCCAAAACTGACATAAATGAGACCTTGTTGGGCTGGGCCATGTGTGTCATAAATTGTAATGCCAGGTAGCGGAGATATAAACTTTATAAAGGACGCAAACACAAAGATTTTTTTCAACTTAAAACAAAAACATGCTTAGAACATTAGCACTCTTGCAATATTTTGTTTATTTAACAATATCTGATAACTGACACCTCTTGCTCTGAATTATTGCATCAAAATGTCTGTGCTGTTGCAATCCTGAGTATGCTGTTCAGGTGTGTATCTGTAAGCTGCAGGCCTGCTTTTGATTTATTGACATTCACCACAGAAATCTCATGCTCAGACTTCTGAGTCTAGGACCCAGGGGGAAACATGAAATGGCTGAGCGACTGAGAGAGTCTAGTGAAACAAGTTATGATGCAGCAGCAGCAGCAGCAGAACTGGAAGTAGGAGATGGCCAGTTCCAGTGTGGGCCTGATTTGGCCCCCGGACCGCATATTTGATACCCCTACCTTAGAGGGAGGATTGGTTCCATTATCTCCTGTTTTCTTTGTGTGAGTATCTGTTCTTTGCTTAACTCCTCTGTGAAACCAGATAATTCAGTTGCACCCTGGACTGACCCAACGATCCAGTCCCATGCGAGTTAGAGGTGTGTAGCTCATGCTGATTGAGAAGAAGCAAGCCCAGAACACAACTCATACAGAGATATAGCAGGCAGCCATTTCAGTGTGTGTGTCTATGTACCTTCTGATTTACTGGACACTGTGACCTAGGGCTTTAATTTGCTACAGTTGTTTCAAGGCCAAGGTAAAGGTTTCCCTTGCTTGAAAGCCAGTCGAATCCATCTCTCGGGGGCGGTGCTCATCCAAAGACTTTTTCCATGGTCATGTGGCTGGCATGACTAAACGCCAAGGCGCACAGAACGCTGTTACCTTCCCACTGAAACGGTACCTATTTACCTACTTGCAATTTCTTGCTTTCAAACTGCTAGGTTGGCAGGAGCTGGGGCCAGAGATGGGAGCTCACTCTGTCCCGCGGCACTCGGGTCTCAAACTGCCGAGCTACTGACCTTCTGGTTTGCAGCTCAGCATCTTAACATCTTGGCATCTGATATTTTATACAGTAAAAATTGATGTGGATCCCCACCCCCACCAAGGATACCAGCCTCCAGGTGGGATTTAGAGATCCCCTGGAATTTCTGCTCATCTCCAAACTGCAGAGGTCAGTTCCCCCTGGAGAAAATGGATGTACTGGAGGGTGGACTCTGTTTTACCCCACTGAGGGCCTTGTCCTCCTCAGGCTCCATCCCCAAATCTCCAGGAAGGAGGAGGAGGAGGATGGATTTATACCCCGCCCTTCACTACCTGAAGGAGTCTCAGAGCGGCTTACAAACGCCTTTCCCTTCCCTTCCCCACAGCAGACACTCTGTGAGGTAGGTGGGGCTGAGAGAGTTCTTTCAAGAACTGTCCTTGAGAGAACAGATCTGACAGACCTATGGCTTGCCCAAGGTCATCCAGCAGCTGCATGTGAAGGAGTGGAGAATCAAACCCAGTTCTCCCAGTTCAAACCTGGTTCTCCCAGATTAGAGTCCACACACTTAACCACTACACCAACCTGGAGCTGGCAACCCTACCCCCCCCCCCCCCCGCCGCCAGTGGCCAGAGAGGACCTGGCAGCCCCCCCCCCCCCCCCCCACACACACTTGTAATCTGTTCTATTATCTAACCAATACTTGGAGTATAAAAACCCAAGTCGCAAATAATTTTTTTGCTGTAGCTTCGTAATAAGTACCAAGAAGACACAGCCCCTGCTTGCAGCGAGGGCCATGCTGAATCCATCCGAAGTTTAGTGTCGCCTGTGATCTCAGAAGCTCAGCATGATTAGTACTCAGAAGGGAGACCACCAAGGAAGCCCAGGGTTGCTACACAGAGGCAGGCCATGGCAAGCCTCGTCCTTTAACAGGCAGACAGACAAGAATGGGACCAGTGTTGCCAACCTCCAGGAAGGACCTGGAGATTGCCTGGAATTATAAGTGATCTCCAGATGACAAAGATCAGTTCCCCTGGAGAAAATGGATGTTCTGAAGGGTGGACTCTGTGGCATCGTACCTCACTGAGGAAGTTCCCCTCCCCCAACTCTGTCCTCCCCCAGGTTCTGTCCCCAAATTGTCAAGAATTTTCCAGTCTTACAGAATCGCTGTTACAAAAAAAATAATGAAAATTATCAGTCTAATTTTTGTGGCAGTATGGTTTGCCTTCTTAGAATATTTATTGGATAAGGAAGAGTTTGTATCATCAGTTAATACAATTGTTTTATCATAATTTATTCATATCTTTAATGTAACCAGTCACTATTGAGTGTTGTTACCTGTTAGTTTATGATCTTGTAAACCTCATATATGTTGCTGTGTTGCAGTATTGATGTATGATGTTGAAAGTTTTAAATAAAGTATATTTTCAACAACAACAAAAAAATTCAGTCCAGAGCTGGCAACCCCAAATGGAATGGTTGGGGATCTTCCCAGTCTGCTGTCCGATAATTCATAATACCTTTGAGATGGCCCTGAATAAATTTGTACAGGATTACTTGTGTCTGGAGTGGGGACAAGCCTGAAGGGGAGGGAGAGAGAAATGACACAGAGACACTGGAGTGGAGGGAAGGGGAAGCAGCCTGAAACTTGATTGATTGTTAAAGGTAAAGGTTTCCCTTGCTTGGAAGCCAGTCAAATCTGACTCCAGGGGGTGGTGCTCATCTCTGTTTCCAAGCCGAAGAGCCTGCACTGTTTGAAGACTTTTTCCGTGGTCATCTGGCCGGCATGACTAAATGCTGAGGTGCATGGAACGCTGTTACCTTCCCACCAAAGCGGTACCTATTTATCTGTTTGCAGTTTCCTGCTTTCAAACTGCTAGGCTGACAGGAGCTGGAGCCACTCCATGATGCGGCACTCGGTCTGTGTACATCTCAGCGTCTTAACCGCTGAGTCACCACTGATTGTACAGCTAGCCAAATAGGAATGGGCCACGGAAAGCACTGTGTGAGAGAGACACCTGACTGAGCCAATGCTGGGCACAGTTGCTAGAAGTCCACCCCCCTCCACATCGGCACAACGATAGCTTCAGCTGCACTTAATGCTGTTTGCATTGATGCAGGAGATCTAGAGAGCGGTGGGTGGAGGTGTGCAGAGTTGAATAGAAGGCAGCTGCTTGGCCTGGGCTGGGCTATGCAAGCTTATTGTGTAAAAATAAAGAGATCAAAACGATGCACAAGTTAGTAGGGCCAATAGAATAACCACAGTTAGTTACTCTGCTATCCTAAAACTGAGTTTTTTTTGTTTTATTTAATTTATTAGGAATAAGGCCTGTTGTGGAAATAAATACAACGGGCTCTAGAAAGAGGCTCTGGGAGAGTGTCAAGGCCTTGGGCACTCAGCGTTAATTTGCTGTGGCAGCCTCAGCAGGGTATAATGACACAGAGTCCACCAGTTTCTCCAGGGGAACTGGTCTCTGCTACCTGAAGAGCAGTTGTAATTCTGAGTGATCTCCAGCCCACACCTGGAGATTGGCAGCAGTGGTTCCCCAAGAGGGAATAGCTGGTTTCGAGGGCAGAGTCTATGGCATTGTACCTGTCTGAGGCCCCACCCCGCCTCAAAGCTCACCCTCTCCTGACTCCATCCCTCATATCTCCAGGAATTTCACACCTGGAGTTGGCAACCCTATCTCCTTCCCAGCCAAGCATCAACCTACCTTTATTTTCCCCTCATTGTTCAGCTTTCCACCCCCCCCATACCTGCAACCTCTACCATGCTCTGAAGCCCTGACTACATGTCACATTGACTGTCATAGGGGGGCCATCTCAGCAATACAGAGTCCACCATTTCCTCCATGGGAACTGGTCTCTGCTACCTGAAGAGCAGTTGTAATTCTGAGTGATCTCCAGCCCTCACCTGGAGATTGGCAACAGTGGTTCCCCAGGGTGGAATGGCTTCCTTGGAGGGCAGAGTCTATGGCAATGTACCTGTCTGAGACCCCACCCCTCTTCAAACCTCACCCTGTCCAGGCTCCATCCCTCAAATCTCCAGGAATTTCCCACCTGGAGTTGGCAACCCTGTCTCCTTCCCAGCCAAGCAGAAGTTTACCCAGGAGTTGCGGCTCATGAAGCGAGAGCTCAGACGGTTAGAGGGATGGTGGCGCCAGGCTCACGACGAAGCAACAAGAGCATCTTATATAGGATGTTTATGAAAACCTATGAGGTGACAGTCAAGGCCGCTAAGAAGGAGTGCTATGTGGCCGAGATTGCGTCCACTAGCTCCCACCCGGCATAGTTGTTTAGAACAATTCGGACTATAACAGCTCTGCCACAGGGCAGACCAAACAGTAGGGAATTGGATATTGGCTGTGAAGCTTTTGCGAGCTATTTTGCGGATAAAGTCTTGGCGCTCCGCCACAACCTCCCCGCCATGTTTGATACAATGAGCGAACTTGAGGCCCCTTGCACTTCTTCAACTCCGGCTTTGGATTCCTTTGGCCTGCTCAGCCTGGAGGAAGTTGACAGGCTGCTCATGACCGTATGCCCAACCACATGCAACCTTGATCCATGCCCCTCCTGGTTGATTAAAGCTGGCCACGAGGGGTTCCAAGGTGCACTAAGGGGGATTATCAACCTGTCCCTAATCAAGGGGTGGTTCCTGAGTGCACTCAAGGAAGCGATGGTCTGCCCTCTCTTGAAAAAGCATCCTTGGATCAGGCCGAATTGGCCAACTATCGGCCGGTTCCCAATTTGCCCTATTTGGGCAAATTAATAGAGAGGGTGGTGGCGATACAGTTGCAGAGTTTTCTGGATGACGCTTCCATATTAGATCCCTTCCAGTCTGGCTTTCGCCCGGGGTATGGGACGGAGACAGCACGGGTCGCCCTTACTGATGACCTCTGGAGACATCTGGATCGGGGTGGTGTGGTGGTGTTTCTGTTGTTAGATCTGTTGGCTGCGTTTGACACGGTCGACCATCAGCTACTGACCCACCACCTCACCGACGTGGGGATACAGGGGCTTGCCTTACAGTGGCTCCCTTCCTTTCTCCAGGGTCGAGGACAAAGCGTGGTGCTAGGGAAACAGCAGTCCCGGAGGCACCCGCTTGAATGCGGGGTGCCCCAGGGGGCGGTTCTGTCCTCGATGCTTTTCAACATCTATATGTGCCCCCTTGCCCAGATTGCCCAGAGGGTTGGGCTAGGGTGTCTCCAGTATGCTGATGACACCCAGCTCTACTTAATGTTGGGTGGCCAGTCGCGCTCCGGACCGGACGATTTGGACCGGGCATTGCACACTGTGGCTGGATGGCTCAGGCTGAGTAGGCTGAAGCTGAACCCAGCAAAGACAGAGGTCCTGTGCCTGGGTCGGGGCGGTCCGAGGTTGGGGCTCCCACGCCTGACCTTCGATGGGGCATCATTGGTGCCTGCGCCGGTGGTTAGGAGTCTGGGAGTGCTCCTGGATCCCTCCTTAACAATGGAGGCCCAGGTAGCAGCCACTGCCAAGTCAGCCTTTTATCACTTGCGGCTGGTGCGGCAGCTGGCTGCCTTCCTGGATCACAATGACCTGGCTACAGTGATCCACGCAACGGTCACCTCGAGGCTAGACTGTTGTAACGCTCTCTACATGGGGCTGCCCTTGCTGCAAATCCCGAGGCTGTAGCTGGTGCAGAATGCCACAGTGAGGCTATTGATGTGCCTCCCTAGATGGGAGCACATCTGGCCAATGCTAAAGGCATTGCACTGGCTGCCTATAGCATACCGGATTCGTTTCAAGGTGCTGGTGCTTGCCTTTAAAGCCCTAAATGGCCAGGGTCCGACATACCTGAGGGACCGCCTTTCCCCACATATACCCCAGAGGGCACTACAGTCTGGGGCACAACATTGTCTGGTCATCCCAGGCCCCAGAGAGGCCAGGCTCGCTGCTACCAGGGGGAGGACTTTCTCGGTGGCGGCCCCTTACTGGTGGAACAAGCTCCTGGGGAGATCAGGGCCCTGCGGGACCTGGGGCAGTCCCACAGGGCCTGCAAGACAGAGCTCTTCTGCCAGGCCTACAAATAGGGACCACCACCGCCCCACTCTATGACCACCAAGAACCACAGCCCATATGGGCTGTGTCTGGCCGCAGGTACCATCGAGCCTGACATCTGGAGAACGTTGGGCATACATACCACGCCATACCGTCATCTTACTGAGCACTTTATTATTACTGTTATGACTGTCATTTTTACTGTGTTTTAACTGATTTTAATGTATATACGCACCTTGGCTTTTACCCAAGCTATGTAAGCCACTCTGAGCCTGCGTGCGGGGACAGTGGCCTATAAATCTGATAAATAAATAAATAAGCATCAACCTACCTTTCTTTCCCCCTTACTGTTCAGCTTTCTAGCTCCCCATCCCCACCTGCAGACCCAGTACCCCCCACCCTGAAGCCCTGACTGCCATGTCAGGGGATCTCAGCAGAGTATAAGGACACAATGAGTATTCTCCCAAAGGCCAGAATAGGTGTGGAAAGGGCCCTTTACTGACAGAAACCAAGCCTGGCTGACCAGCAGCAGGCACCAAGGGGAAAGTAGGGTTCCCAGCTCTGAGTAGGGAAATACCTGGACATTGGGGGGGGGGGGGTGGACCCTGTGGAGGGCAGTGTTTGAGGGTGGTGGTGAAAGGACTCAGCATAGGGTTGCCAAGTGTAAGAAACTTACCGACGGGGGGGAAGCTCTGCTGGCCATGCGGCATCACCGGAAGTGACGCCATCACGTTGTGGGCGTTGCCAGGGTGACGCTCTGGCAATCGCCCCCAAACTCTATGGTATCATAGAGTTTTGGGGCGATTGTCAGAGCGTCGCCCTGGCAACGTTCCCAACGTGATGGCGTCACTTCCGGGTGACGTCATTACATGAGGGAGGTCGTCCAGGCTGGACGACCTCGGGGGTGGGGTTTCCCCCGCCGGCCAAATGCTGGCCGGCAGATCAGGAACCCCTGTGGTGGGGGATCCCCCGCCCGCTGGGCTGACTTGGCAGCCCTAACTCAGCAGGAATTTCCCAACCTGGAGCTGGCAACCGTACTCAGGACTGGCTCCAATGTGTTCCTCACAAAGGCGTAGAAAGGGTTTCGTTCTTTTGTTCTTTTACGGGCAGAACCAAGCTTGGTTGCCTACCAACAGCCACTGAGAGAAAAGTTAGAATGCTTTGGCCAGTGTCCTCTATGGCATTCTATTCAGCTGAGGCCTCTCTTCTCCCTTCCTCAAACTCTGGCTTCCTTAAACTGGCTTCCTTACCTGGAGCTGGCAACCCTAAGAGTTCCTCACAACAGCCACTGAGGTAAAACTTAGTCCCACACAGGAGCTAAGCAAGAGAAGTGTCTTCATCAGGAGACAGAGCCGTTTGCCAGTGCTTCAGACTGAGAACAGTGGCTGAAAGAGGAGTGGGCAGGGAAGAGGATTAGACCCAGCACTCAGCCAATGGCGTCTGAGTACTCTTGAGTGGCGGCTGATGGGCACTGCACAGCCAATGGGAGCACATGGAATGTTGCCACTCGGAAACAGATTATATAAAGAGATGCCTAGAGTTGCCAGCTCTGGACTGGGAAATACCTGGAGCTTTTGAAGGTGGAGCCTGAGGAGAGTGGGGGTTGGGGAGGGGAGGGGCTTCTTTTTTTAAAAAAAATATATTTTGTGTGTGTGTGTGCGTGTACATGTGAGTGTACCTGGAAGTCATGGCAACCTCTGGTGACTGACCCCTCCTGGGGGCCTGCAGAATATTCAGGGAGGTGGCTGAATAAACCCTGCCCCCACCTCCTGACTGCTGGTATTCTAAGGAGGTCTCCCATCCAAGTACTTGCCAGGGTTGGCCCTAGCTTAGCTTCCGCGATCCAACAAGACCAGGCTTGCCGGGGCTATCCAGGTCAGGGCTGGGGAGGAAAGGGACTTCAGTGGGGTATAGTGCCATAAAGTCCACCTTCCAAAGCAGCCATTTACTCCAGGTGAACTGACCTCTGTCATCTGAAGATCAGTTGTAATCCCAGACCCAAAGCAGCGTACATTGTTCTCCAATTCCTCCTAGCAACCCTGTGAGGTATATTAGGCTGAGAGTGTGTGTGGCTGGTCTACAGTTACATAGCGTTGCCAACTCTGGTTTGAGAATTACCTGGAGATTTTTTTGGAGGGGAAGCCTGTGAAGACTTTAGCGGGGTACAGTGCTGTAGAGTCCACCCTCCGAAGCAGCCATTTTCTCTTGGTGAATTGATCTCTGCCACCTGGAGATCAGTTGAAATCCCAGGAGATCTCCAGCTATCACCTGGGGGGTTGGTAAACAGCAAAATACAACTGTGGTAAAATAACTATGCTTTTGTATTATCGAAGCTTAGTGCAACTCCTCCTTTTCGCAGTCAACAAAAATTTCTATTTATAAGCATTCCACCAAACTTCTAAGGATGAATTCATGCCAATAGACACATTCAGGGGTCCGTTGGAGCAGGAGCGCACAGGAGCGCAGCTCCGGGAGTGAGGAGCCTAGGGGGCGGGCACATGACCAAGCCCCGCCCCCTCCTCGGCTTCCCCAAGCAGTGCAGAGGCACAGCGCCCCGGGGAAAGCCCTGCTAGGGTCTTTCTTGTTTTTAATGTTTTGTTTTAATATTGATAATTTTATCATTGTTCCTTTTATGACTGTGTGCTGCTTTTCCAGAGACTTGCTCAAGGTGGCATATAGATTTTCTAAGTATACCATTTTTTATCTGGGCACATGGCACATAAGTACTGGAGAAATTTCACCAACCCTTCAGCAGCTTCCACCCCATCAGTTTGGTGTAGTGGTCAGGAGTTGGGCTCTAATCTGGGAGAACTGGGTTTGATTCCCCACTCCTCCACATGCAGCTGCTGGTGTGACCTTGGGCCAGTCACAAGTTCTCTCAGAGCTGTTCTTTCATGAGCAGTTCTCAAAAGACCTCTCTCAGCCCCACCTACCTCACAGGGTGTCTTGTTGTGGGGAGGGGAAGGGAAAGGGATGGGTGGTGCACATGTCCAGGGTATCTCAAGTCTACTTGAAACCCGGTGGTTTCAAGGGAGCAGGAAGAGAATGGGGTGTGTTCTTTATGCTTATTTTTATTGCACAAAGTATTGGATGGGGAAGGGAAGGGAGGAAGAGCAGGTCAGTTTCACTCACCTGTGGAGTGGAGCCTGAGGGGTGGCTGTTGCCTTCCGACAGACTTCAGGTATGTTAGGGGGTGTGGCATATGCAAATGAGTTATGCTAATGAGTTATGCTAATGAGCTCCTGCACCTCTTTTTCTACGAAATGATTCCTGGACACATTAATGTAAACCAGGGGTGGCCAACCTTGCTTAACGTAAGAGCCACATAGAATAAACGTGAGAGCCACATAGAGATGTCTGAGAGCCACAAGACAGGAACAAATATCACACACACGTTTTTATTTTTAAAAATATGCAAATTTGCTTTTTATTAACGTTAAATGGGACTGCCAAAAATAAAAACAAACGAGGAAAACCAGTTATAAGAAAGAGAGAGCGAGAAACTAAGAAAGCAAATAGATGGGAGGGAGGACGGAAGGAAGGAAGGGAGAAAGAGAGAAAAAGCATGCCTCCCCTTTGCTTCCCCAGCCGCCCTGCCAGGAGCCGCACAATATGTGTGAAAGAGCCGCATGTGGCTCCCGAGCCACAGGTTGGCCACCCCTGTTGTAAACAGTCCTTTTTTTCTTTTCTTTTTCTCTTCCGTATTGTAGTTTTACATAGCATCTCCTGTGGTTTCCACATCAGGACAGCTCAAACCCCACTTCAATATATAGATTCCCAGCTTGCTGCTGAATTCTGTCTTGTTTATTAAACCACCAAGTAATATCTGGTTTTTTAGACCACTGGCGATCACCTGGAGGTTGGCAACCCTAGGGGTTGCACCTTCTAAGTTCATTGCAGTGCCCACCTCTGTTTAGAGTAGCCCTGTAATTCCTCTCAGAAATGGGGAGGGGCTCCCTATGTAGATTTGTGGTTCTTTTGAAAAGGCGAGTCCAGTTGGAGGAAGAGACACAGTTCACATTAGCAGTTCTCAAAAGACCTCTCTCAGCCCCACCTACCTCACAGGGTGTCTTGTTGTGGGGAGGGGAAGGGGAAGGGATGGGTGGTGCACATGTCCTGGGTATCTCAAGTCTACTTGAAACCTGGTGGTTTCAAGGGAGCAGGAAGAGAATGAGGGTGTGTTCTTTACGCTTATTTTTATTGCCCAAAGTATTGGATGGGGAAGGGAATGGAGGAAGAGCAGATCAGTTTCACTCACCTGTGGAGTGGAGCCTGAGGGGCGGGTGTTGCCTTCTGACACACTTCCGGTATGTTAGGGGGTGTGGCATATGCAAATGAGTTATGCTAATGAGCTCCTGCCCCTCTTTTTCTACGAAATGACCCCTGGATATTTTAGTTCGTTAGTCAGAGTCTGCAAAAAAAAAATCACCTCCTGCACCTGAGATCTAATTCGCCTGAAAAATGCCTTTTAGTTAATAATTTCTGCTGTATTTGGGAAACTGAGAACGCAGCAAGTAGAGCCTGCTCACTTGGGGCGGCTAGCCTCCAGGTGAGGGTTGGAGGTCTCCTGGAATTACAACTGATCTCCAGCCTACATAAACCACTGGTTATTTATTATTTATTTAAGACATTTATTCCACTTCTCCTGGAGAAAATAGCTGCTTTGGAAGGTGGACTGCCTGGTGTTATGCCCTCCTGTGGTCCCTGCTTGCCTTAAACCCTGCTTTCCCTGGCTCCACCCTCAAATCTCCAGGTATTTCCGAGCCCGGGGTTGGCAACCCTATGCTCACTTGATATCTGAGTAGTTTTTCTTTTTAAAACAATTGATCACATACGCATAAATACCAGGTTGCTTTAGTCCAGGGATCTGCAGTCGCTCAGCATGCGTACTGTACAGTGGTGCAGTAGATTCTGGTGGATACGCCATGTTCCCTCTAAGCCGAATTAGTGTAAGCTAGCTCACAGTTTTTAGCCTCTGGCTCATACATTTTTGTCTTAACTCAGGAAGGATGGCTCCAGAACAAACTGATTTATGCAGTAGCCAAATTGCTCACTCACAACTTTAATGCTAGTGGCTCACAAAGTTGAATTTTTTCTCACAAGACTCCATGGCTTAGAGGGAACACTGGTAGCCATGTTGGTCTGAAGCAACAGAATAAAGTTTGAGCTCGGTGGCACCTTTAAGACCAACCAAGTTTAATTCTGCGTACACACTTTCATGTGCATGCACAAGTGCATGCACTACAGAAGCATATACTCAGAATTAAACTTGGTTGGTCTTAAAGATGCCACTGGACTAGGGTTGCCAGGCCTTATCTATCTGCTGGTGGGAGGCTCCTGGCCTGGTCCTGCCGCGCTGACATGCCTGCCGCAATGACGTCACCCGGAACTGACGTTATTGTGCTGGGCTCATTGTACAGGGAAAACTCTAGCATTTGGCTAAAAACTCTATGGTCACCACAGAGTTTTTAGCCAAATGCCAGAGCGCCCCCCCATTACGTACCCAGCATGATGACATCATCACACTGGGCACGTCAGCACAGCAGGGCTCTTTGGGGGTGGAGCTCCCCCTGTTGGCCAGCTGGCAGGTGGCAGATTGGGTCCCCCAAAACCGGAGGAAATCCTGCACAAATGGCCCACTGAGTAAAAGAGCTGCTGGAATCAACATGATAAAACTCCGAGAAAGGGCTGCCTACCCAAGACACCCACTAAATATATAGGTATATGACCATAAATAACACCAGTTGAAACAAAATATACAATGAACCATGCCTTTGGTTTTGGTGCCCTGACTCACCAAAAGTACTATATTGAATTCACGAATGCAAGGGGTTTTTCAGTCTCCCTCGGGAGTGACCTTGATGTGAAGCTCCTGGTCTCCCATCCAGGATGATTCACTGCAGTAAGAGAAAGGGAGCTCAGTATACCACTCCCCGATGCTTAAAGAATGTTTTGTGTGTCACTTTTACAACTGGTTAAGGAGGTTTTACAGAAGATTAGAACATCAGGGACTCTCCCAGATACATGGAATGAAGCATTAATAACATTAATACATAAGCCCAATTCTGATGCATCTCAGATTCAAAATTATAGACCGATCTCATTATTAAATACAGATTATAAAATCTTTGCAAATATAATAGCCACAAGGTTTAAGAAATTACTTAATCAAATTATATCTAGTAATCAAGTGGGATTTCTTCCAAAAAGACATATGCAAAGTAATATTAGAACAATAATAAATACAACTGAATACTATGAAATGCATCCTCGTAAGCAACTAGGTTTTGATGTTTTTAGATCCTGAAAAGGCCTTCGATAATGTTAGCTGGGCCTTCCTAATCAAGAAATTGGAGACTTGGAATTGTGGGGAGAACTTCTTGTTAATGATAAAAGCTATATATACTGTACAAAATGCAAAAATTTTGATAAATGGTGAGACCACACAAAACATTGCAATACAGACGGGTACTAGGCAGGGGTGCCCTCTTTCTCCTTTGTTGTTTATTTTTGTGTTAGAATCATTAAATGAATGGGTAAGGAACAATGTAGATATTCAAGGTTTGAAGATTCAAGGGGAGCTTTGTACGCTCCAAGCTTTCACAGGTGATTTAGTATACATAATTGAAGACCCTCAGAAATTGACACCAATCCTACTTAAAGAAATTCAAGAATATGGTGGTAGAGTGGAGCTGAAAATTAATTTACAAAAAACAAAGATTCTCTCCAAAAACTGTACTTTAAAGCAGACTCAAGATTTGACTAAAATCACAGGCATTGAGGTAGCTCAGAAGGTTAGTTATTTAGGAATAACGTTAACTAATAAAACAGAGACTCTATTTCAAGATAATTATAAAGTTTTACTAGAGGAAGTTAGGAGAGTCTTGGAAAACTGGAAAAAGATACAACTTTCTTTAACTGGTAAAATATCAACGATAAAGATGAATATACTACCAAGGTTTCTATTCCTGGCGCAAAACCTACCTATTATTAAAAAACAGCATTTTTTTTACAGATCTAGATAAATTGGTCAAAAAGTTTGTATGGGCCCAGAAAAAAGCAAGTATAAAATGGAAAATACTACAAGACCGTAAAGATAGAGGTGGCCTTGCCTTGCCCAACTGGCAATTATATTATAACACAGCTGCTCTTACGTGGGTAAGAGATTGGGTATTGCTTGAAAACACAAGATTTTTGAAGGTTTTGACCTCAGGATGAGCTGGCATGCCTACCTCTGGTATGGAAAAGAAAAAAAATCCATACTAACTTTAAAGAGCTTATTTTTAGAGGCGCTCTTTTGCAATCTTGGTTACAGATTAAGAAACAATTTTATAAATTAATACCAAGATGGGTATTTCCTCTAGAAGCTTTTGTTAAACCTACACTTCTCACACCAGATAATAAGAGAACTTATGAGAATTTATTAAACAAGAATAACAAGCTAAAAACAGAAGAGACTTTGGTGGAGCAAGGAATAGAACTATCCTGGTGGGAAAGAATTTAACTTAAATCTAGAGTTAAGGAAGACAAGAAAACGGGATTTGAAAACAATTTTACACAACTAGATACAATATGGTTACCTTCTAAAGACAAATTAATACACAAACTATATAGTTGGTTGTTGGATGACATAATGCAGGACGAAAGAGTAAAAACATCTATGATCTCATGGATGAAGGATATTGGACATACAATTGATATTGATGATTGGAATAAAATGTGGAAATCGGCTAAATATATGAAAGCAGTGGCCTATAAAGAAAATATATTTAAAATGTTTCATAGATGGCACTGGTCACCGGACAAGATCGCTAAATGTTTTCCCAATGCATTAAAAAATTGTTGGAAGTGTAAAATCAATGTAGGTACCTACTTTCATCTATGGTGGACATGTGAAAAGACTCAAAGGTGTTGGTTATTAGTCCAAAAACTTATTCTAGAGATATTTGAAGTGAACTTACCTTTAAATCCGGAAACATTTTTGCTGAATATGTTACCAAAAAATATAGGCTCGGATAAATATGTTATTACTTATATTATTACGTTAACTAGGATGTTGATAGCAAAAAATTGGAAAGGAGACAAGCTCCCGTCCAGAGAAGAAATAAAAGCTAAAATGTTAGAGGTCACAGAAATGGACAGATTAAGTATGAGAATATCAAACCAAAATGAAGAGATTTATTATCAGAGATGGAATAGAGTATATAAATGGATAAATGTGGAAATGTAAGGATTGACTCACACTAGCAAAAATTATCGGCATAAAAAGAGAGATGGATTTGTTATGTTCTGTATTTTGGTTATATATGTCGCTGTAACTGATGTAAATACGAATCTGGAAAAATCTAATAAAATTTACTAAAAAAAAAAGGAAAGAAGGGTGCTGTACTGGGACCTTGTTTTGCTGTTTTGTGCAATTATTGCTGTTCCTGGCTACTATGAATGTTTGTTTCCACACTGTTATAATCACTGTTCCTTATCATGATTTAATTTGTTTGTATGTACTTCTTGGTCTTTTAACAATTTGTATTTATCTGTTCTGTAAGACACTACTATTATAAGTAATTACTGTGTCATAACAGTCATGATATGATTACTGGTCTGGTGTTATTTATGGTTATATACCTATATATTTAGTGGGAGTCTTGGGTTGGCAGCGCTTTTTCAGAGTTTGACACCCTTTGGGGAAATCAGCAAATGAGTTTGACACCCTTTAGGAAAGTTTAGTCCCTTTAGGGAAACCAAATGCTGTGTTCAGGAGTCAGCGTTATAGTGACGCTATATCCATTCTTCACTCCTGAAGTTCAGGGCCCAACGTCCAGTCAAAGTGATCCCTCAAGGACGTGTGATCTGCCCTTGAAGGCAGGACACATCCCACCAGGGTTCCTTGTACCTTCCCTCTTTCTGCATATCCTGAATGTTGTAATGATAAGTATTTTGGGGGAGCCAGCCTAGGCCGGAATGGGCGGGGTAAAAAAATCAATAAAATCAATAAATAAAAAATTATGAAGGCTAGCAGTTCTTAGTAGCTGTGCTCACAGCGTTCCTGCAAGATGGACACATGTTATTTCTGGTTGTACAGATGGGGCAGAAAAAGAGATTGTAAAACTGTCTGGAGTCCACAAAACACTTTAATCACAGGACAATTTAAAGAGGATTATTCTGGAATGTGGGTTGATCCAAAATTGTTTGAGCAACTCTGGTGGAATGTTACTAGGTGTGGAAGAAACGGAGGCATTGCATTTTAGGTAAAATGTCCTTTTCTTTAAGGAAAGAGGGACATGTCTCTTGATTTAGATGGCAGCTCTTGAACCGAGGGCTTCTCTAGTGCATTGGTCTTCAGCCATCCGGCTTGGGTCCCGCTGAATTGCAGGCATGTGATGTCAGGCAGGGTCATGTGACAGGAAGAAGGGAGGCAGGGTTAGAACCTCAGAAGTGCCAAGGGGGATGGGATCGGAAGAAGACAAAAGAGCTGGGAGACGAGGAAGCCAAGCTTTAGGGGGTGTCCCGCAGTAAGGAACAAGCAGAGAGTCGTGGAGGAACCCTTTTCAGCACTGGGTGATTCTGCATTAGACCTTAAAACGGGGTTCAGCCCTGTCCCTGAACTTACATTCTACACTACACTTGAGTTCACCGCTGTAATTATCTCGGGGTATTTTTTGTTTTCACATTACATTGAGGTCACCCTGGTTTCGCCCCACACTTGTCCCGGGATAAGCGGGTGAGGGATAAATGCAAGGTATTGTGTTGCAAGTTGAACTCTGATATTAGGTATTGAGCCGGGAGACGATAAATCAAATGCAGGCTTTTATTCAAAACATCGTTCAGCCCAGGGACAGCTCTGGCAAGAGCGGCACTCAACTTATAGTGTTCCAACAAATAACTATATACAATGTAACTATGAAGACTCCGTTTCATCGGACCTAAGCAGGGCTCTGCGATTGGTTCCCTGGATTGGCTTCAGGACCAATGAGAAGTCTTTATTCAGCAGCCAATAAGAATGAGGGGATTGTAATACCAGAACCCTGACAAAGCAATGCATAACTCAATAAGAAAACATAACAGCTGATAAAACCAGGGATGAGATCCAAGTGTGGAAAGGACCACGGAGTGAACTCACCTCTTTGCTGCATGCCAAGAGAGGTGGGAAGGCATGCACAGCAGGTTCTTCCAAAAGTCCACAGAATGGCAGCTCTGCAGGGACTCCACAACCCACCTGGCGTCCCCAACCCATAGAATGAAGACCACTGTTCCAGCGGCATTCCAGTTTAACCAGTGGATTAACTTCCAGCACCACTAACTGGCTAGGCATTGCTGTTTGGAAACTGAACAGTAGCAACTCTGTTCTAGCTATAGCTACTTTAATTAATGTATAATCCTCTTACCCATTTCTTTTAACACCTTCCCAAAATAAAGGGTTTTTTTTTTAAAAAAAAAAACTTGAAAACTTTTAGTAGCCAGACATGTTCTTTGGAACCTTGCAAGCGAAACCTGTTAGACACCTTTAGTGCTTTCATCCATCTTGTGGTACTTACTCTTAAGACCCTCAAGTCAGAAGCTGCAAAACCAACCCAGTTTTTCTTGATAAGCTGGTAACATACTTTAGAGACTGGGGGTGGGGTGTGGGGGGGTGCTATTTCCAGCATGAATACGAGTTAGTTTTGGCTTATCTTTGTTCTGTTCTGTTCACCCGGGGCATCTCGTTTGTTTTTACGGGCTTTGTTGCTTGCAGTCAGAGACGTGGGAGGAATTACCCACTGCTCCCCAAATGTTCACCCAGACCACAGGAATTGAAAGCTGGCCGCTGAGTCAAGTATTCATCAGTAGTGCATATTTTTGCAACAGCAACTGACAAAGCTTGGGATTGTAGGAATGGCAGTCATGAGGTTTCAGTCATGCTCATGGGAAGCGATAGTTCAACATCTGTCTCTTTGGCTGTGGGATGTTGCTGCCTTTCTGACTGTGTTAGTTGCAATGGACAGGTCAACTAGACACTATGTCTCTAGTGGAGGAGGAGGAGGAGATTGGATTTATACCCCGCCCTTCACTACCCAAAACAGTCTCAGAGTGGCTTACAATCTCCTTTCCCTTCCCCTCCCCACAACAGACACCCTGTGAGGTAGGTGGGGCTGAGAGACATCTTTCGAGAACTGCTCTTGAGAGAACAGCTCTGAAATAACTTGTGACTGATACAAGGTCCCACCAGCAGCTGCATGTGGAGGAGTGAGGAATCAAACCCGGTTCTCCCAGAGACTCTGCTGTGACATCATAATAGTGATTTTGTTCTCTCTAGTTGCAACCAAGTCGTGGAAACCCCAGGACTGCGGGGTTTGGTAAGAGATGAAACACAGGTGGTTTGCCATCGCCTGTCTCTGCATAGCAACTCCAGGCTTCCTTGGTAGTCACTCAGTTTGGTGCAGTGGTTAAGTGCGCGGACTCTAATCTGGGAGAGCCGGGTTTGATTCCCCACTCTTCCACTCGCACCTACTGGACGAGCTTGGGCAAGCTGTAGTTCTGGCACAGCTGTCCTTGAAAAAGAGCAGTTTCTGTCAGAGCTCTCTCAGCCCCACCTGCCTCACAGGGTGTCTGTTGTAAGGAGGGGAAGGGAAAGGAGACTGTAAGCTGCTCTGAGACTCCGAATGAAGGGCAGGATATAAATCCAATCTCTCTTCTTCTTCTTTTTCATCCAGTTTGGTGTTGTGGTTAAGTGCGCAGACTCTAATCTGGGAGAACCGGGTTTGATTCCCCACTCTTCCACTCGCACCTACTGGACGAGCTTGGGCAAGCTGTAGTTCTGGCACAGCTGTCCTTGAAAAAGAGCAGTTTCTGTCAGAGCTCTCTCAGCCCCACCTGCCTCACAGGGTGTCTGTTGTAAGGAGGGGAAGGGAAAGGAGACTGTAAGCTGCTCTGAGACTCCGAATGAAGGGCAGGATATAAATCCAATCTCTCTTCTTCTTCTTTTTCATCCAGTCTGGTGTAGTGGTTAAGTGCGCGGACTCTAATCTGGGAGAACCGGGTTTGATTCCCCACTCCTCCACTTGCACCTGGCTGGATGACCTTGGGCAAGCCATAGCTCTGCACCAGCTGTTCCCTCAAGGACAGCTTGGGAAAGAGCTCTCTCAGCCCCACCTACCTCACAGGGTGCCTGTTGTGGGGAGGGGAAGGGAAAGGAGTTTGTAAGCCGCTCTGAGACTCCCTTGGGGAGTGGAGGGTGGGGTATAAATCCAATCTCTTCTTCTTCTTCTTCTTCTTCTTCTTCTTCTTCTTTATCCAGGCACGACCATGGCTGATCCTGCTTACCTTCTGAGTTCTGACAGGATTGTTCCAGGCTAAAATGATATGCCACTGGAAAAAGCCAAAAGGGCTGTTACAAAATATGAGTCATAGGACTGTTTTTTGACACACAGAGGGAAGGAAGGTGGAAGGTGTGTAGAAGCAGATATTGGTTAAACATTGGAAGCATGGCCATTTTCCTTAGTGTATTTAAGTGTTTCAAAGCAGTTGCACTTGTTTGGGGCCAAGGAAGCAGAACTTACCAGAAACAGTGACTTGGCACACATGATTCAAACTCATGATCAGCTATTCTTCCAGTGTGTACAGATAGTGTTGTGTCCTATCCAAAGTCCAGGCACGTGGTTGGGCGACCATGCGGTCAGGTGAAGCGTCCGAGCTTCGCACATTTACACAATAGACTGAGAGGATCCTGGCGAGGTCCAATCGGGGGAGTCGAATCCTTAAGGGAACCTATGATCTAAGAGTAGACTGTAAATAGTGAATCCTGGGTGTTGGGTATGTGCATGGGTCCAGGGATGAGGGCCAGGTATGGCGCAGGCACATCAATCTCCTACGCCACCGTCTATTTCCAGAAGTCATCAATGACCAGGAAAGAGATGAGTCGGATGGGGAGGCAACCAATGCTCCCCCTAAGCTGTAAAGTCTTGTGAGCAAAAATTCTACTTTATGAGCTGCTGGCATTAAAGTTGTGAGCAAGTGATTTGGTTACTCCATACATTAGTTTGCTCTGGAGACATCCTTCCTGAGCTAAGGCAAAACTGTGTGAGCTGGAGGCTAAAAAACTGTGAGCTAGCTCACACTAACTCTGCTTAGAGGGAACACTCGAGGCAACCACTGCGGCACAAGACCCGCCACAACCCGCTGTGACAGATGACCCAATAAGGGACAGCAGCTCAGAGCCGGCGGGGGAAGGCGTCCCCAACAGTCCACCCGAGCGGCCAGAGCCGGAAACAGCAACAGAAGCCCTTCCTGAGTGACTCACACCAGCTGCCGAACCACGCAGGTCCACCTGGGACCAGCATAGGCCCACATACCTCAAGGACTACATCTGCCGGGTGGGGGCTGAATTATGGGGGAAGGGGTGTTATGTCCCATCCAAAGTCCGTGCACATGGTCGGGCGACCACGCAGTCAGATGAAGTGTCTGAGCTTTGCACACTTAGACAATAGACTGAGAAGATCCTGGTGAGGTCCAGTCGGGGGAGTCGGATCCTTAGGGGAACCTACGATCTAAGAGTGCACTGTGAATAGCGAATCACAGGTGTTGGGTGTGTGCATGGGTGCGGTCGAGAATGAGGATAAAAAGCGGACCTGGGAGTCCAGCTAACCAGTCTTGTTCAGACCTCTTAATAAAGTATGAGCTGTTTTCACTCGACACGTTTCCAACCTCAGTACTTTTCAGATAGCTACTGCAGATGCTACAAGTTGGTCTCTCAGATGAGCATTTGTTTAACATATTTCCCCCCTCTTTAATTCCTTGTTAAGGTGCCTGTTTAGTCATATTGGCTAAATTATATTAAAAAGTAGGACATTGTCTCTCTAAGTGGGTAAGTATACAACTTTGGGAGAAGAAGAGATTGGCTCTATACCCCGCCCTTCACTACCTTGCAAGAGTCTCAGAGCGGCTTATAATCTCCTTTCCCTTCCCCTCCCCACAACAGACAGCCCATGAGGTAGGTGGAGCTGAGAGAGCTCTTTCAAGAACTGCTCTTGAGAGATCAGCTCTGGGAGAACTTGTGACTGACCCAAGGTCCCACCAGCAGGCTGCATGTGGAGGAGTGGGGAATCAATCCCGGTTCTCCCAGATTAGAGTCTGCGCTCCTAAACACTAGACCAAATTGGCTGTGTCTGGAGGGTTTCTACACGTGGCCCCTGTGACGATAGCTATATGTTACATTCTGTATGCAAAAAAGCTAGCTTCCAAACCCTGTAAATTGTGCATTTGTGTATCACCTTCAGTTTTCCTAACTTTTTTCGGCAGTGGGATGCAGAGAGACGATGAACTGTGCAGTGCCACTGCACTCCTGTGTTCTGACCACTAATAATTTTTCTTCAGCCCCCCCCCGGGGGGGGGGGGTCTGGGAGGTTCCAGCAGCCATTGACCATGTTCTCAAACATACTTTTTGCAGTCCTAGCACTCTTAACACTTCACAGATGAAAATGGGGGCTCTGGTAATTTATTTTTATTATATTTATGCCCTACTTTTTTACCTGATGGGTAAAGCGGCTTACAACATCGTTCTTCTTCCAATTAGATCCCACAAGGTACGTTAGGCTGGCCCAAGGTGACCCAATGAGGTTTAGACCTCTAAGTTCCTCATTTGACCCTGTGGCCCCCTGCATCACGCTTGCTGTCTTCTAAGATTGTTACTGAAATCTCTTCCTGCCACTGTCACTGGTGAAGCATTTCATTTATAACCACATCTGTTTCAGCCTGTGAGTCGGATGCAGAATAAACCGTTTGAGGTTTTTTTCAATGTTAGGATGTTTAATGTTAGGAGAGCCAGTTTGGTGTAGTGGTTAAGAGTGCAGACACTAATCTGGGAGAACCGGGTTTGATTCCCCTGTCCTCAACATGCAGCCAGCTGTGTGACCTTGGGTCAGTTACAAGTTCTTTTAGAGCTGGAGCCCCCCCAAAACTTTTCCAGGAGGCGCTGAGCCTCCATCGGAGACAATGGACTGTGATGTCTCTGGCCCAGCCCCAGCCCCCCCGGGGAAATTGGAAAGTCTACACCCTTGCTTGGGCTATACAGCTGCCACTCAGAATGCATTCAGCCACACTTACCTACAGCTCAGCATGTCTTAATCTGGTCCTGTTTATCTAGACAGTCCACGTGGTGACAGAAAGGAAGTACAGTTGACATTTTTACAAGTATGAGTTTCTTCCTTCCTCCAGGGTTGCCAACTCCAGCTTGGGATGTTCCTGGAGATTTGGAAGCCATGCCTAAAGAAAGCAGAATTGGGGGCGGGGGGGGGGGGGGGCGGGGGAGGAACTCACTAGAGGTACAATGTCAGTGTAGGACTAGCATTTATCCTAGACTTCAGTAGTTGTAACATAGAGCCCTTCCTCCAAAGCTTGCATTTCCTCTAGGGGAACTAATTTTTGTAGTCTGGAGAACAGGTGTCATTCCAAGGGAATTACAGGCCCCACCTTGAGGCTGGTAAGCTTTCTTCCCTCTTAGATGGGTAACTCCTAAGGGCTTGGGGAGGGGGGTTGGAATATGAAGCTTGTTAGTGCATACTGCGAACATTTAACAGAAAAATAAATAAAGCTATACTAAGTGAGAGATACCAGAAAAGGAACTATGCTGCTAAATGTCATAAGGATTAGAAACTTGAATCAAAACTAGGATTTTCAAGAAGCTGAATGCAGTATCTAGTTTGGTGTAGTGCTTAAGTGTGCAGACTCTAATCTGGGAGAACGGGGTTTGATTCCTGAAAAGTACTGGAGTCGGAGACGCGGCGAAGTGAAATCAGCAAGCATAGTTTGTTTGGGGTTCAGATGAAGCATGAGAAACGGAGGTCAGGGGTTATATTCACAGCTAAGCCGCGCCCCCGACCTCGCCCAAACAGGATGATAGGTGTAGTTTCCTGCCAGTGACAATCATAGGCCTGTTTGAATATTCAGAGCATCTCATTGGGGGAAATTAGGATCCAGCCTGGCCACTGTTCTCCAGACCGAAGCTCAGGCCTTTCCTGGCCATGTGCTCGGCGGTGGCCATGTCGCCATCGCATACATTACAATTCCCCACTCCTCCACTTGCAGCTGCTGGATGACCTTGGGCAAGCCATAGTTCTGTCAGAGCTGTTCTTAAAAGAGCACTTTCTGTCAGAGCTCTCTCAGTCTCACCTACTTCACAGGGTGTCTGCTGTGGGGAGGGGAAGGGAAAGGAGATTGTAAGCCTCTCTGATACTCCCAAGTGAAGGGCGGGGTATAAATCCAATCCCTTCCCCTCCTCCTCCTCCTCCTCCTCTTCTTCTGCTCTCTTTTTGTGTTCCTTGCATCCAGACCATAATTTTCTGCAACGTTTGCATTGGCAGCTGAAATAGTCTCTGGGCATTCATTGTTTTAAAGGTCTGTTGTTTTTCTCTTGCTTCTTTAGACTGTATTTTGCTATACCTGGAAACTCGCATTCGTTCCCAGTTTAATGTAATTTTAAGTTCCCCGCTAAGAAAATGGACAAGAGACTTGCTAATTCACAAACAAGCACGGATAAAACAATTCAGGAAGCATTTTCAGGCAGTAATCCATTAAAACCCTGTGCACAGCAGAACCAATTTGAAGAGTTGTCACTAGGAAGTTGAAACAAATAGGCCAGGACATAATACTAAGATTGATACCAAAATTAATCAAAGATCAAACAGTAAGGCCCCAAAAGTACAGGTAGGGTAAACTGAACCGCCACTGTTAGGGCTGCCAAGTCAGCCCGGGGGGCGGGGGATCCCCCGCTAAAGGGGTTCCCAATCCGCCGGCCAGCATTCCCGATCTGCCGGAACCCCACCCCCGAAGTCGTCCAGCGAGGACGATGTAATGACGTCACCGGAAGTGACGTCATTACATCGTCCTCGCTGGACGACTTCGGGGGTGGGGTTCCGGCAGATCGGGAATGCTGGCCGATTTGGGGCGATTTGGGGCGATTGCCAGAGTGTCGCCCTGGCAACACCCCCAACGTGCTGACGTCACTTCTGGTGACATCGCTGGGCATGCGCACAAAGCGCGCGCGCCAGGAGAAACTCCCGGCCAGAGGAGGACTCCCCCCCACTGGTGAGTCCCTAAGACTTGGCAACCCTAGCCACTGTTGAAATTAATGAGATAACCATCAAGCTTGCAGGAGGGTCAGGAAAACACATCCCTGTACAAGTTTGCAACAGCCATTAAGAGAGATCCGTTTGTTTGTTTTTCCAATATTGGTTTTCAGGGATCAGTTCTTGTTACTCTAATAGCTAGGAAAGGAATTGAGCATCAAGGCCAGGAATACTGATCCCCCCCCCCCCCCATGGTGTTTCTAAGTTATCTTTTTCAGACGTTATGATTTCTTGTTCTCATTTGCGCAAGGGAAATTAAATGTATTGGGCAGAGAACCTCCTCCTCCTCCCTTCTTTCACTGTGTCTAACGAGTCTAAATTGATGCTAGGGATGCTTTCTGCTGTAGGAGTACTTCATTGCCCGTGCCAAGACAACATGATGAGGCTGGCAAGCTTTTTGCATCTGCATTCGTTATTAAAATGTTAACAATACACCTGGGTTGTGTCTAGCTGGCAGCCAGTGTTCCTAGAAATGAATTCTTTGTGTGTACAATGATAAGCACTCTTCCTGTGTGTTGTGGCACATACCTGATGGCGGGGTCCGTACAGGGGGAAGAATGTCTACCGTGCATCTACTTTGTACTTCTTCTAAGGAGTTCAGGTTCCCATTTTATCATTGTAACAACTGGGTGAAGATGGTCTACAGAAAGACTGACAAAGGTCACCCAATTTGCTTCATGGCTGTTAACGACAATTTTGCTATGTTCCCTTGTATCTAACAATTGTTTTTATTACTGTTATAATTTTATGTCATTTGTATTCAGTGGTATATAATGGAAAATGGACTAAATAATTAAAGAGACCATAAGTGATTTTCTGGATCAGGCTAATGTTAACCTTGTAGAAAAGAACACACATGGAGCTGCCTTATACTGAATCGGACCACTGGTCCCTCGAGGTCGTTCACATCACGTAGTGCCTGGTCCTTTTTAACTGGACATGCAAGGGATTGAACCTGGGACCTTCTGCATGCAAAGCAGCGGCTCTTCCACTGAGGCTCACAATGAAGAGGAGTGGGGTGTAATTGTGGCTGTTGCACAAAAGGACTTGTGGGTTCTTAATTGAAAAATATGACTGCTTGGTTACATTTATAAATCTGGCATGTTTTCCTCGTATGGAAAACATATAATACTAGATACAGAGACGTCCATAAGCATTTGTAGGGAACACATTGCCAAAGTTTGCAAATGCTTTCTCTTGTCCAATAGCACCTTAAAGACTAATGAAATATGTGGCAGGGAATGAGCTTTCATGATTCACTGCTCTCTTCTTCAGATACCGCTAGAATGTGAGTCCATCTGTCCAATATATTGGAAAGCGGAGTGATTTCAGGAACCAAATGACATTAGCAGGCAAATGACAATAGCAGGTGTGATATGCAGAGAGGTAGTAGGCGTGGAGAAATTGGCATTGGTAGTGAGACAGGAAACCTAGGTCTTGATTCGATCCAGGTGGATGCATTGTCTTGAGCTTCATTATCAGTTGCAATTATGTCCTGGAAGGTTAAGTTGCTGACCTAAAAGTAGCAGTTATCTTACAAAGGAATTTTGAAAGGAGATTAGAAAGACAGACTGCTGAATTAAGTATCCTACCAATGAGAGAATTCCCCTTTGACCATTAAAAGGCTATGCTGGAGATCATGCAACTGATGTGGACAAAGGCCACTTGAGATGGGGGCTGCAGTTTGGCTAGGAATGGGAAAACTGGGTGGCTACAATAAAATATTGAGATTGCAGTGAATGCACTGGTTCAGTATTTGAGCCACATCTAGCAGCATGTTCTTATTTTTTAAGCATGGCACTCTGTCTGTCCCATCTGCTTCTACGTACTTCTCAGGTTTGCCCAGCAGTTTGACATGGTGCTTCGGGGGTGGGGCTTTCTTGAAGCAGTTGTCACCAGGTGACCTCTTTGTGAGCTGAATCGGCTGCTGAGTGTTCTCCTTGGCGGCTAAAACTTTCTCTTTGGGGTGCGTTTAAAGAGCCCAGAAAACTCTTTGCAGCTGTTTAAAATGAAACCTTGCATTTTACACACCCCCCCCCCCCCCCCCCCAGTTTTCCATAGCAACGTACTCACATTCGCTACCAAATGAGCAACCAGCAGGGAGTTGCTGCCAATCTGGGCTCTCTTATAACTTATATATATATAATTTCCAAAGTATGTGTTCATATGATTTTATGCATTTTAAAATTATGCACTCTTGTTCAACTAAAAAATGTAACGCCTGAGCTGGCGCTGATAAATTCTTGCCCCTCAATATGCACTCCGTAGCTCTGCAGACATAACCTTCTTTCCACGGCTTCATTCGTAGTTTTCTTACACATGATACCTGACCCAAAACAGTGTGGTTGGGAACCAACAGTGCCCTCCCTGTTGCATAAACAAATGCTGTGATGCTCGTTGATTCGTTGCTGACAACTGCAGTGAAGCAACAAGAATGGGTTGTACCGGAGCTAGCTAACTTCTGGTTCAGGGAGGCACATTTTAAATCTAAATACTGAACTTCAGGTGGGAGGTGAGAGAAACTACCACCACATGTTCAAAAGTTTATTACGGTCATAAGACCAGCCACAATAGGTACAGATAAAAAGGACAGTTTATAAAATTTTAAATGGGTAAATACATGAAAGGTAAAAAACGTGTGTGTGTGTGTATCAAAATAGTAAAAAACACACACACTTCATTAATTTATTTCCCAGCAACTGACATTTCCTTCGTCAAGGGAGTCCGCTTTCTGAGTGCTATCACACAGAATTTTGCTACTGCTTATGATATAGTTCTCTGGCTGTCATCTAATAGATATACCCGAAGGGTTTCAGGGCTAAAATCTATATGATACTGTAGTGGTTTGAATCTACGGAGTAATGGGATAATTAATTGTAGCCTTTCTTCTTGATAAAATTTGCAGTGCAAAAGTATATGCCACCACATACGAAAACTTTTAGATCCCTATGCGAAATGCTGGGGAAAGCAGTGTTCAAATCTAAGTATTGCACAATTTGAGTGGAATTAAACCCTTTCCCCATTTTGCAAGTGTTCCTACCAGCAGCCTACCAACCGCACATATCAGGAGTGGGTGCTTCTTGGGATCATTCTAATACAAATGGTTGTCATGTTGGGTCAATATTTATTTATTAGTTATTTATTTATTTATTTCAATTTATATCCCGCCTAGCCAGGAAACCGGCTCTAGGCGGCTAACAACATACAGCTAACAACAATAGAGGCAACACCCATACTTACCATGCCTGTACCGCGCTGGTATATCAGATCATTTTCCCTGAAAAATATAGTGGTCAGCTCATGCATACCTGAGTGACAAATGCGTGTTTTGCCCTGTTCCCACAACGTGGCAACTGTGCATATCTATTTTTTAAAAAATATTTTAATGGAATTTCCCAAAAAGAAATTTAAAATAAAAGTGACTTTACAACAACATACATTGAGTCTTTATACACCATCTAACCAATCATAAAGTCTTGACCAGATGTTTTCTGAATCTTGTCTGTTATCCACATTTAACAAGAAGCTCAATTTGTCCATCTCCACCAGCTCCAGTATTTTGCCTATTATTTCTTCTCTCCCAGGTAGACTATCCGACTTCCAGTATTTTGCCCGTACTATACGAGCTGCAGTTAGGATAGAGGTCACCATTCTAACATCCATTTTTGTTGTTCCTTCCGGTAAAATATTTAGCAAATATACTTCCGGAACAAGATCTAACTCAAGTCCTGTTATTTCGTCAATCATCTTCCTAATTTCACGCCAGAACTTTTGAATTTTATGGCACGACCACCACATGTGGAAAAACGTGCCTGTATTAGCATTACATATCCAATGTAATTTAGACATATTCGGGTAACATTTATGTCGCCTATCAGGAGGCCAGTACCACCGGTAAAATTTTTTATAGATGTTTTCCTTATAATTCACTGTTCTTACCAACTGTGTATGTCTAGACGGTATAATTGGTTGGTGGGTTCCCAGTATGCATGACTGTAGCATCTGAAAAGAGCTTTAGTAACCCTGACTTCTGAATCTGATCTGAGACTTCCTCCCATCTTCTGCAGGTTCTCTCTGTATGGACATAAACATAGGGGTGTTTGTAAGCAGTATAGCTGGGTCACTTGCTTGCAATTGAAGGGCGGGTTTTTCCTGCACTAATGGTAAACATTAACATTTGCTGTTCTGAATAATCAAATAAAGGAACAGACTTTGGATTTTTAAAACCCAGAGCATGGTTTTGATCTGAACTGTAGCCGCCTTTTAAAAACACCCACGCATTATGAGCTTTACTGCAGCAGTAGAAGGGTTTTTATGGGCCAGTCCTGGGATTGTAGTCATGGCATTTTCATCACTGTCTTAACTTGTAGAACAAAGTTTGAATCTAGTGGCACCTTTAAGACCAGCAAAATGTAATTCTCGGTATAAGCTTTCGTGTGCATGCACACTTCTTCAGATACATTGAAACAAGTCCTCAAAGGAAAACTCTATGGCAGGGGTGGCCAACCTGTGGCTCGGGAGCCACATGCGGCTCTTTCACATATATTGTGCGGCTCCTGGCAGGGCGGCTGGGGAAGCAAAGGGGAGGCATGCTTTATCTCTCTTTCGCCCTTCCTTCCTTCCCTCCTCCCTCCCATCTATTTGCTTTCCTAGTTTCTCTCTCTCTCTTTCTTTCCACTTCTTTAATTCTTTCTTTCCATCTCTCTCAATATCATTAGCAAACAAGTAATATCATTATCAATAACCGGTTTTCCTCGTTTGTTTTTATTTTTGGCAGTCCCATTTAACGTTAATAAAAAGCAAATTTGCATATTTTTAAAAATAAAAACGTGTGTGTGATATTTGTTCCTGTCTTGCGGCTCTCAGACATCTGACGTTTATTCTATGTGGCTCTTACGTTAAGCAA
The DNA here is from genome assembly GCA_029233225.1 of Lepidodactylus listeri. NCBI lineage: Eukaryota > Metazoa > Chordata > Lepidosauria > Squamata > Gekkonidae > Lepidodactylus > Lepidodactylus listeri. The sequence continues at coordinate 103,509,438 of JARCFY010000009.1, read as the reverse complement.
GGTTGGCCACCCCTGCTCTATGGCAAACCACCTCTGCTTCTCACGCTTTCAAAGCCCCTTACTAGACGTCATCATAAGTCAATTGCACCTCAACAGCACTTATATACATACATAGCTTTGCCCTAATGTGGGAGACTGACTTCTGAGACTTGGGTAGCATTCTGCAAGGACATATTCTGCTCATGTGTGGCTCTGATTCTAACCTGCAGGTAGTTGAACTTGGAGAGGCTTTGTGATTCCCATGTGCATCCAGAAGTGGAGACCTATCTAAAAAGCATCCTGCTCTAAAATGCATGTGAAGTTAAAGTGGTTCTGTCTCTGATAAGTATTGGAGTCGGGAGTCCATGGAATAGTGAAACAGCTAGATCTTTATTGCTGGTCCGGATGAAGCATACAACCCAGGACTCCTGGTCAGGGATAATCCCCTGACCTCGCCCAACTGGCCTGATAGGCTATTATCAGTCTATTTACATCTCATAGGTTCCCTGGGAGAAACCTAGGTACATGATTGGTGGCCGGTTTGACTGAAGCTCAGGTAGTTTCTTGGCCATGTGCTCTGGCCATGCTCTGGCCATGTGCTCTGGCCATGCGGTCGCCATTATGGGAGCACATGGCGACCGCATGGTCAATACATAACAGTCTCACTCAAATAGGGTTGCCAACCTCCAGATGGTAGCTGGAAGATCTCCTTCAATTACAACTGATCTTCTTAGGCAACAGAGATCAGTTCACCTGGGGAAAATGGCTGCTTTGGAAGGTGGACTCCATGGCATTATATCCCATTGAAGACCCTTCCCTCCCCAAACCACACCCTCCTCAGGCTCCACCCCCAAAATCTCCAGGTATTTCCCAACCTGGAGCTGGCAACCCTAAGCACTCTCAGGTACACCTGACCTGAGGTGCTGAACTTCTGGAAACAAAGGTTGACAAAAAAAAAAAGTCTCCACCCACGGATAAAGGAACATGAAGAATAAATGACTCCAAGGAGCAACTCTGTGTGGAAGAGTAAATGATAACTTTAGGTTCTTTTCCGTCTTTGTCAAGAATAAGAACCACTTTTGTAGCATACTTGATGGACTCACGTGGTACCCCTTCTCACAGGGCCTTCTTATTGGTTCTGCAAGTTCCCTTTTCTCACGTGGAAAGTTTTAAGAAGAGAGAATCGGGTCAAAGCAACTTTCACAAACTGTAAGAAAAGTTTGTGTTGTTTGGGGAGGGCTCTTATCAAACACTAACAGTGGTTTAACCTGGCCTGTATCAATGGATCTGATAATAGGGCTTGAGCAGCCTTCCCCAGCAGTTTTTAGGGGTTCATTTCAGTATGGCCGACAGCACTCCTACCACCAAATCATCTTCAGAGCTGTGAAGATAAAGCTTTTAGGATGGTGAAGGTGTTTTCTTGCTGTTCAGTAGGAGCTGCTACTGAGGGCCAAAGATTTGAGCCTGGATCTCCACGGTCATGGCTCTTTTACCAAGACTAGTTCTAGTTCAGAGTACCGCTCATTACATCGCACTGGATGTCAGCCATCTCTGTCTTTTCTTGAGACATGCTGCTCCCTAAATGCTCTACCTCCGACTCGCCCCTTCTGCCTCTCTGATGGTTCGTCTGCAGTAGCTGCTCCTCTCTTCATACGCACAGGTCTCAGTTTCACTGCTTCCCAGTTGACCCAAAGTTCTTTAAAAATTCATACTACTGGCAAGAGTCGCACATGAAAGGTTCCTATATGCGTGCCAAAAAATCCAGACACACATAGACTACCCCCTAAAGTGTTAATCTTTAAATAGAATTATCACCCCCTCTCCTGTGGTTAACTTCTAAGGACTAGCTGCAATTTGCTGAGCTGGGGGCGGGGTGGGGGGTGGGGAATAGAGTGTAAAATAATTTTAAAATTTTTCAACAAATATCCTTCCACGTTTAACTCTTGCATATCTAAAGAATCTGTGGGCCCCAGCTAGAAGTATCTGAACTGTTAACGGTTTAATCCGTCTCTGTAGCCTCGGATAGTAAAACTGAATGCTCTCAGCATACAGTCAAAAATCTCTGTATAAAACGGATGCTTTCTTTAAAGCCTGTAGCAAATGTGCATACATATTAATGCAGTAAATAAAACATTATCGTATGGCTTTGTGTGTGGTGTAGCCAGGAGATCCTAGGATTGTCTGGCAGCCTCAAGCTTTTGCTTTTTTTAGAGTTATGCAGCGAGCTAGGCTAGCATAATTAATCATCCAGGGGGACTTTGATTCGTTGTTCTATGGGGATGAGTGCCTCTCTGGGCTACAGGTGGTGTTCAGTTCTGTCAGCCTGTGTAGCAGTTCAGTACCGATTTGGCTCGCTGAAGCTAGATCAGTTGTGTTTGCAGAGTGTGAACATGGTATGTAAAAGAGCAATCTGGGACCATACGTGGTTTGTTCTTTCTGCAGGTTTATAGTGTAGGATGCCTCCAAAAACACATGGGCCTCCAGTGCCCATTGCCTATTAGACATTTGCTAGTGATGCGCCATGCTAATCATGCTTTCCCCAAGTGCTGAGAAGCCGGTACTAGCCCCTCATTGTCAATGGGAGGTGAGAGTAGACAGATCGCTTCGGCTGTGGTTATGTAGCAAGTTCCCCCTTCCCAGTTTGTGTCATTTGCTCAGATATTTATTTTATTTAAAACATTTATATGCCACCTCTTCAGACTTCTGCTCAAGGCGACTTCCAGAATAAAACAAGATTAAAAAAACAAAGCGAGATTAAAACTCTAGAGGCTGAAAAGATGCTGCAGAGTCAGCATAGTGTAGTGGTGAAGAGCAGTGGACTCTAATCTGGAGAACCAGATTTGATTCCCCACTCCTCCACATGCAGCCGCTGGGTGACCTTGGGCCAGTCACAGTTCTCTCAGAACTCTCTCAGCTCCACCTACCTCACAAGGTGCCTGTTGTGGGGAGGGGGAGGGGAGGCAATTGTAAGCCACTTTGAGACTCCTTAGGGCAGAGAAAAGCAGGGTATTATCTCGTATTTATTCATCCACACAAACATGCACATGCATATGCATTGCACCCCAAAGAAATGTGTACTGTCAAAACATTTCCCGGCCAGAAACTAAGCCACGTTTGCTATGTACTTATGAGCCCCCTACACATGAGCTGTTTATGCATTCAGTTGACTTGTAGAAGAAGAGACTGGATGTATACCCCTGCCCTTCACTCGGAGTCCCAGAGTGGCTTACAATCTCCTTTCCTTTCCTCTCCCCACAACAGACGCCCTGTGAGGTGGGTGGGGCTGAGAGAGCTCTACCAAGAACTACCCTTGAGAGAACAGCTCTGAAAGCACTTGGACTGACCCAAAGTCACACCAGCAGCTGCAAGTGGAGGAGTGGGGAATCAAACCCGGTTCTCCCAGATTAGAGTCTGCGCTCTTAACCACTACACCAAACTGGTTCTTTGTACATCAGAGTGGGTATACTGGCCTGCCTTCACATGAATGCTGGCTGGTGAACATAGCATTTACTTGTGGAGGAAGTACACGTGCATAGGTGCCATTCCTGTGATTCAGAATGCTGCTTTTTGAACATTCTCAGTCACAGGGAGAGATAGGGTTGTCAACTCCAGCATAGGAGATACCTAAAGACTTAGAAGCAGGAGCTTGGGGCGGGGAGGAGACTCAGAGGAATGCCATGGAATCAGACTTCTGAAGCTACCATGGGAACTGGTGTCCATCGTCTGGAGATCAGTTGTAGTTCCCAGCTGGTATCCCTAGGGAAGGGACCTACACATGGAGACACAATGCTTGTGCACTGGCGATCCCATGGAAGTGGGGCCAGGGTATTTATGCCCACTCTCCTGCTACATGTGGAGTGGGGCTGTGGTTCAGTGGAAGAGCCTCTGCCTGGCATTCAGAAGGTCTCAGGCTCAGCATATTCAGTTAAAAGCTCAGGTGGTAGGCGATGTGAAAGATCTCTGCCTGGGACCCTGGAGAGCTGCTGCCAGTCAGAGTAGACAATACAGACCATGATGGACCAATTGGGGCAAAGCTCTATGGTAAAATTGGGGTCAAACCATAGAGTTTTGCCCCAAAACCAGAGCATCACCGTGCAACGTCCCCAGTGTGATGACATTACTTCCATCCATGTGACATCAGCGCGTAGGGGACATTGCTGTTTGTGGGTGGTATTCCCCCCACTGGCCAGCTGCTGACAAGAAGCCGAAGCCCCGAAAACCAGGTAATTCCCCACCCAAACTTGGGGAATGGCGACCCTACAAGTATCTGACTCACTATAAAGCAGCTTCATGTGTTCCGGGAGTGTGTTTGAAGCTGGGGAAAATCCAACGGGGAAGAACGTAAACCTACCCTATACCACAGTGCTGATCTAAATCAGGCCGCCTTTCCTCCAATGATTTATTGATTAGAAAATCCTTAGGAAATCTGTTCTCATCAAATGTTTTTCCTGGGAAATCTGAGTTTGCTGTTGTCACTGTGTCAGAGCACAGCTACTGTACTTTCCGACTGCAGCTGGGCTCGGCAAGCTCCCTGTCCCTCCAGGAAACCGAAAGCATCCCCCTCTCACCCCTGCCGCCCAGGCCTTCTGCAAGTCGGGCTTTTCCAGAGAGTCATGGAGGAAGTGCTCTCAATGTGACCCCGTGTGGCACGATGGTGTAACGCCACAGTAACGCCACATGTGAGAGCAGGCTGGGCAGTTGCAAGGAAGGGGAGATTGTGCGATTGTCAAAACTGCAGGCAAGTCAAAGCTACAGTTTCTACTGGTTCTTGAAGATGAAATCCAGAGAGTCTGAGTGGCTTTCGAGAGAGCGCTTGTGGATCTGAATTATAGTTCTGAATTAAAGTCCAGCATTTGCTGTTGAAAAATATTGTACAGTAAGAAGCAGTCGCTAAATATGTAGCTGCGGTGATTGCCGGAAAGAGGGACGGATCTCGATCTGTTCAAGGCTTCTGGGTCAGAAGAACAGTAAGATAAGAAGTACAGTAATGAACGGTGACTGCTAAACGCTTCAGGTCTTCTGCTGGGATGGGAGTTTGAGCATTATCCTGTTTGAAATTCAAGAATGACAGAAAAGGTCATTTTTACACTATCACAGATATTTCTAAATTTTGTTAGAGTGCTACACCTGGGAGAAAACGGACAGGTCACAGCAAGTACCGCAAAATTTTGTGCAGCAGTCTGCAAAGCCCAACAGAATATTTGAGATAATAATGAATAGTAGTAGTGTAGGAGCAACAGCAACAACAAACATAGAAGTAACATATTTTAACTTGATACACAAACTGGTTTGGCATAAATGGTATATTAATTTTACAAGATAACATTGTTTCAACTATTGTATTTGCTCACTCAAAATTGTCATAGTTGGATGTAATTTCTTTTAATTTTTAATGTGTATTGGTATCACATTTTAAACTGAAAGTCATGGATGTGTAATATCTTCTTTTGTGTTATGCTGATCTATGATGGACGGACGGACGGACGGACGGACGGACGGACGGAAGGAAGGAAGGAAGGAAGGAAGGAAGGAAGGAAGGAAGGACCTTTGTGGGGGGGGGGGTGGATTGAGCCAGACAAGATATGAAAAATGGTAGCAATATTTTAAACCACATTTGGAAAGCGTCAAGTAAAGGATTCTCTGCCAAATTCTTCCACACCCCATAGAGTTGTGGAACAATTATTGGCATCTATTCTGGATTTCCACTGCTCCAGATGACTCCAGTTTGCCATCAGCTTGGTTTACAGAAAGTGGTAATCAATGAAAGCTAATCAGATTCACTGCTCTGATTGAGGTGTATCCTGCTATACGATTTCATTCCCTGAAATGGTTAATATTTGTTGCGTACTGGTCATCTGTTTTAAAAGGCCACTGGTATAGAGCTTGAACGTCTGCGAATTGCCCCCTCCCCCAATTAATTTTGCCTCTTGCAAAAGTATTCTGGGATTACTGTTTTTAATGGTAAATTCTGCTGGGATGGGATATCCTAAGCCCTTCAGAGTAAGGCCTTCCTCCCTGTGTGATCAGTAAACATTCATGTGCTAAACTGACCTTGGAAAAATCTTTGCTCTGTGACAGAGGTTGATTTTGAGAGTGCCGAGGGTAGAGTGAGTCAGACTTTCTCTGTCATTGGCACATTAATAACAAAATTAGTTTTTGGTTTCTTGTATAAGCGTGACAAAGGGGAAGTTTGGAACATATAAGAAGCATTCTTTTGCCCGGGAAACCTTTGGTCTTAAATGAGCTCACGATCTCTGGTGAGGGGTGGAAAGAGAGCTTTTGCAATAGCTTAAAAGAGAAGCTGATCAAAATTTTGAAATATATCACCTAGAATTTTCTGGTATAAACTTCACGGTGATCACTGAAATTGATTGTTACATTTGTACATGTGGCAAACATCAGGCTTTAACTGTGCAGTCCTAAACATAGTCACACTCATCTATGTTCAGTGGGTTTAGTAGGGTGTAACTGGGTTTAGGATCGCATTGTAAATCATGTTCACAATCAGACTCTGAAGCTATATTAGAATCATAGAATGTTAGAGCTGAAGGGACCTTGCAGGTCATCTAGTCCAGCCCCCTGCTGGAACATAGCTGAAAGATAGCCCTACAACATACCCGAAAGATGGTCGTCCAGCCTCCAATTGAAAACGTCCAGCAAAGGAGCATCCACCACATCCTGAGGCAGTCTGTTCCACTGCTCAACCACTCTTACGGTTAGGAAGTTTTTCCTGTCTTTTCCCCCCCTTCCATAAAGTTCATCATATTCCAAGATCAACCACTAACTGAGGAATTTCCTCTTGAGACAACGAATATTCAAGTATAGAAAAGCATATAGAGGAATAGCAGGAATGCCTAGAGGGTATAAACATGGTATCCAGATTGTCTGTGAGCTTCACCATGATGTATAATTTCCATAATTTTCGATGCCATAGTGAGATTGTAGGAGGTTGTGATGATTTCCAGGTTAATGCAATAGTATTTTTTGCTGCATAAAGTAATAAAGATACTCTTTCTTTAATTGAGTATGAGCTCATCAAAGATCCCCAGCCCCCAGGAGTAAATGCTCTGGCATAAGAGTAAAATCTAGATTCATAATGGATTTAACCATCAGTATAGATTCCCCAAAAGGGGTAATCTTAGGACAGGAGATCCAACAATGAAGGTAACTTCCTATATCACTGCAATTTTCCCAACATTTTGGGCTAAGTGATTTGGAAGTGTGAGCCAATTTTTGAGGGGTTAGATACCAACGTGAGATAAATTTATGTGAGTTCAGTCGGCACATCTATAATTTTGGAATGAAATGGAGGGGTGGTCTAAACGGAGGACCAAACATTGTTTGGTAGTTCTTGAACAAAACTAATAAGTTGTATGGTGGATGGGCTTTTCGGTGGTGATGCCTTGCCTTTGGAATGCCCTCTCCCTTGAGGGTCCCCGGGAAACTACCTTTTACTCTCTTTTAGGCACTGAGCCAAAACATTTCTCTTTAACCAGGATTTTAACTAGAAGGTTCTATCTTTTCCAGCTGTTTTATGGTCTGTTCCTAGTCTACCTACTGTTTTACTAACATCATTTTATACTGCTTTGTTTTAAAGCACTTTTATATTCTGGCTTGCTTTTATTGGCTGTTTTTATTGGTAATGTTTTATTGATAATTGATTTTATTGCTTCTGGGTTTTTGTTTTGTTTTGCTTTACTGTTTTTATTGTGATCTGTTTCAGGTCACAATTTCTCATGGTAAACTGCACGGGGCTCTGAAACCCATTTTGTTCAAAGATAAAGGCTGTGACTCTGCCAATCCAAGGCCAAAAATATACTGGATTGACAGCCTGGAGAGGCAGCAGACAAATTTTATAAACAAATATTTTCCTCATTTTTTTCTTTCTCACACTGGTGTCTCTTGCAAGTTCTAATTTTCACAGATATTTGCATCTAACCATTATTAGTTTTAAGAATTTTCTAGGCAATCCCCCCCCCCCAAAATACGGGAATATTATATGGCTAGCTTTTTTACTGGGGAAAAGGGGAGGAAGGGATATGGTTGTCAACCTCCTTCACAGGTAGTAGCTGGAGATCTTCCACTATAACGACAGAGATCAGTTCACCTGGAGAAAATGGTGGCTTTGGAAGGTGGACTCAGTAGCAGTATACCCCATTGAAGTCGCTCCCCTTCCCAAACCCTGCCCTCCTCAAGCTCCACCCCCATAATATCCAGATAGTTCCTAAACTGGAGCTGGCAACCCTGGAAAGGGAGCCACAGGCAACGGTGAGGATTATGGGAACTGCATGGACAAAAGCCCTATGGAATGGGAGAAGCTGTAGTGAAGAGATTTGATTGTATGAAAAAGCTGGCTGGATCCAACCCAGGGGATTCAACATGGTTTACTACGACAAAACAAAAATAAAAATAGTGTTGAAAGGCCCTTTTCAGTCTTTACGAGTTTGTGACTCAGTGACCAGTAATGCTCTGTGCAGAGATGGAAATCAGTCTGCTATTTTCAGTCAGTGGGATTTGAAAGGCATTCATGCCTCTGTATAGGATTGTGCAGCTGATCTCTACACTCAATACAGTCCCCCTAGGCATGTTTATAGGGATGCCAGGCTGCTGGCATACCCAGGAAGCCTTGGGTGGGGGCAGATGTGCCAGTTTTATCCCAGCTTGCCACATCACTTCTATTGGAAACCCAGAAGTGACATCATAATGCTGGGATGCTTTAGGGTTCACCAAAATGCTACGGTTATTAATTAAACCATGTAGCTTTTGGCAAATCCTAGTGCGCTGGCCCCCGATGTCATGACATCACTCTCAGTTTTCATTAGACGTGACGTCAAGCACCAGCTCAGCGTTTGTGCCCCCTTATTTTTCTCCTGATGGCCTTTGAGATGCTGGTGGGCAAGGGAGGTGATGCCCAGGAGGTCTCCTGCTATGGCGTCCCAATATATTACTCCAAATTGGTCACTGAAGCTTAGTCTTCAATGTGTTTTCAAAGCTCATTGACTCCATGGTGAGGCCCTTCCCTTCAAAAGAGGAACTGTGGAATGCTGGCTCGCTTTCTACACACACTGTGGATTTCACCACGATAAATGTGCTTATGTTTTGTAAAGTGTGATAATTCTACATGCAGGCCTGTTATTTCATAATACGTCATTCTGAACATGGCCAAATCTGTGGATACTTAAATATAAAGACTGGAGCCATGAACAGACAAGATAGTTCTCTCTGCAGTCCTCAAAAACCTCGGGTTTGCAGATAAATCTGAAATCTAAAAAAATAGTAAAAAATAGGGGGACGGGTAACCCCCCCCCCAAAAAAAATATATAATGGGAGCTGCACCTCTAGCTTTAAGAAACAAATGTTCTCCGCAGTGACCATTGTGGGGGTTGCTGAGCAATCGCAACGGTATTGTCAAACCTTCAGGCCTTCATTTCGGTCGGTAAAAAGCAGTGGGAGCAGGCAGTGCACTTTCCAGGACTGTTTTGGCCTTTGAGGGAGGGCTTATTGAGGCCAGGCCTGGCTGTAACCACCAGTTGACTTGATACCACGTGACTTGCATGACTCACCTAGGCCTGGCTGCTTGCCTACAACAGTCACCTCACAAAAGCCAGTATGGTTAGAGTTTCAGGCTATGATCTGGGAGACCCTGGTTTGAATCACTACTCTGCTTTGGAAGCTCACTGGGTAACGCTGGGCCAGTGACACATTATTCTCAGCCTAACCTACCTCACATTGTTGTCGTGAAGGTAAAATGGAGGTGAGGGGAATGATGTAAGCTGCTTTGGGTCCCTGCTGTGGAGAAAGGCAGTATGTAAATGAAGCAAATAAATAATGTTGCTGAAGATGAGGGCAGATAAAAGGTTGCTGGATGGGAAGGAGAGAAGGAAGCGGGGAAAGTGAGGATATGGGGATTGCTAGGAAGAGGAAAAGAGGAAATGGTACGGGGAGGTAGGTAAGGAGGAAAGTGAGGTACCCCCTGCAAATCCTTGTGAGTTCCCCACCATGCAACTGGGCCTGGCCCAGTGGCTGGCACCACACAACTGGGCCATGGTTTTCCTAGGCAAATGCTGCCAGCGGGAGGGGAAGACGGGAAGGTGAAGATAGGGAACTGGATAAACTTAGTTTTACAGGGGATTGGGAAGAAGAGAAGGAAGCAGGAAAGGGGGAGATCCTATGGGGGCCTTATGGGAGAGGAAAGAGAAAACAGTGTGTGTGGGGAGTTAGATATCCCCAGCAAGTCCTTGTGGACTTGTATATATTTAATCTGCAAGTATATCAAAGTCCTCAGGTCTTGAACCCAGAATGGTCTGAAGTTGGAACCTAGAACAGTGTGCTCAGATCTTGGATTAGGGCTGCCAAGTCAGCCTGGGGGGCGGGGGATTCCCTGCTAAAGGGGTTCCCGATCCGCCGGCCACCATTTGGCCGGTGGGGGGAACTCCACCCCCGAAGTCGTCCAGCGAGGACGACGTAATGACATCACCGGAAGTGACGTCAGCACGTTGGGGGCATCGCTCTGGCAACACCCCCAACGTGCTGACGTCACTTCTGGTGACGTCGCTGTGCCAGGAGAGACTCCCGGCCGGAGGAGGACTCCCCCCCGCCGGTGAGTCCCCACAACTTGGCAACCCTATCTTGGATCCCTGTGTGCTCTGTCATTGGAAGACTGTATGAAGCTTGGGACTCACCAGGCCTGGTATGAATCCCGTGAGACCGGCCTTTTCCCCTTGCCTAAATTCTATCTGCTTCAAGTCATTATCTCTAGCTCTGCTTTGAGCTAGATTGGAGAACCTAGATTGGAGAACCTGCTCTAAGTTCTAGATTTGGACCCAGTTGCTTCCAGCCAGGCTCTGGCACCGATCTAGAAAGCTGCAGCTAATGTTGCTTTCCGGAGTGCGTGAATGCAGTGGAGAAACCCATGTGCAGCATCATTGGTCTACACAGATTTTCTTGTTGAATTTCATTTCACCCTCTTCCTTACTGCTCTAGTATTAATTTCTGTGCATTCCCAACAACAGTTCCTATTAATGCATGAGAAAAGTCAGTTCATTTTGCCCCCCCCCCCCATTCAGTGTAGTGGTCAGAGTGTCACACTAGGTTCTGGGAGGCCCCGGTTTGAATTCCTACTCATGCCATGGCAGCTCACTGGGTGACCTTGGGCCAGTCGCACACTCTCAGCCTAACCTCCCTTGCAGGATTGTTGTGAAGATAAAATGGAGGCAAGGAGAATGATACAAGTTGTTTCGGGTCTCCACTGGGGAGAAAGTTGGGGAATAAATGAAATGAATTAATCAGTCCCTATAAAGATGCCCTGTACACTTGCGTGGGTCGAATTATCTGCTCTCAGGTCACTGCATTTTTGCGGCGTTGGAAGTGCCATGTCCACACAGATGCCTCTCCGGTTTCTGCTTTCATCCTTCTATGTTAACTTGAATGGAATGCAAAAAGTCTGGTTTGACACCAGTAGAACTTTAACTTTCGGTAAATGGTGAAAAGTGGGGATAGAAGGAGGTGCACTTCCTTGCTGGAAAGTGGTTGATATGGGTTTCGTGTGTGTGTGTGCTGTTCATCTTCTTGTTGAACATTTTGTGATCCCGCCCGGCATACATCTGTTTTTCCGTCATCCAATTCAATTCTCTGTGTTTTGCCCACTCTTTAAAAGCCACAACTGTCAACGAGATGTCTCTGTCTCTGTATTAAACATTTATTTAGAAGTCAAATACCGTTCTTCACTAGCCGCTCCTTGTCGGTTTTTCCCAGTTCAACATGCCTGGGCTTGTAGACAGTTGACAAATTTAACAATAAAGGGAGAAAGTTATATTGATATACGCATCACCATAATCTGTGATATTGCAAGGGTTCCTTCCCCCCCCCCCCCAGCCCTTATTAAGGGTACTTAGGGAAGCGTTCGGGGTACACGGAGGAAATTCAGAATCCAGGACTATTGCAGCAGTTGCTGTACATGAGCCCTTTGTTACCATTCTGCTCTGCTCTCCGCAGTGTTTGTATGGAGGGTGGGACGAAAGGTTGTTTAGTGTCTTGTAAAACATTTACCAAAAGCAGTCAGCCATAGATTTGAAGGGCATTCCATTCCAGGCTGCCTGTGGGAGGGGAAAGAGGGAGAAGAGAGAAGGTGCATGGAAAGAGAGTGAACACCAGGTACCGTCTTAATATTTCGATGTTCATGTTTATCCAGAGGGTTGAGAAAGGGATTCAGTCGGTGCAGCCGGACCCGAAAACGAAACTAATTGTGAATGTTTCTCTTAATCGGGGGGGGGGGGGGGGGGGGGGGAGGCGACCCTTACAAACCATTTGCAAAACATGACTTTGAGCACCAATCCAGTCTACCAGTCACAGTTGGATTTGGGGTCTTTACACTGCAAAAACATTTCCAGTGAGCTGCTGATTGTTTTTGGAAAAAATAAGCGCACCAAAATCAACCCCTGAGCTTCAACTTGCAGTATAGAAATAGGTGAGTCTCTCAAACCGGGGCATGGTTAATAATTAATCTCCTGTACAAAGTTTTGCAAAGATGTTCATTCTGCTTGAGACCAAGTATTAGAAACAAACACAGCTTTCTGTATGCCTTCTGTGTGCCTTAATTTATGTATTTATGTTCCCATATTGAACATAAACACATCTGTGGGGGTTTCCCTCCCTGATTTCGAGGGAAGGTTCAAAAATGGAGACTTTCACCATTTTAAGAGTAGTCTAAGGAAGAATAGCGCTATGGACAATTGAGGCTATGGGTTTTTTACATAGGGATCCGTAATCTTCCCCCATATAGATCATGTGACTGTCATATAACAACTTTTTACCTATAGCGGATGCAAAGGAAGTGACTTGTAACAATCTTTCATGGCTGCACTGTTGGCAGAGCATGCAGGCCATACAAAGTTTAGCAGTACAAGCAAGACTTATTTTTGTGTATTTGGTATTATAATGTAAAATTCAGAGTTTGTGATGCCTGGAAAGAACTGGCTGACAAGTTTCTTGAAATTCTTTGAAGAATAGCTTTGAATAATAAATTTGTTGACCCCTTTATGTAAATCTGATAGACAATATCCAAATGGTTCTGTCTTCACAGTGATGTCATTGACATAAACCACAGAAACATAGTATGGGATTTATTTATTTTTTAAAGAATCTTACTTGAGAAGTAGGGTGTGTCCTCCCAATCCCAGGAACCCGAGGACTGAGGATCAATGCAACTGCAATCTGATAACCATGTAACTTTAAAGTCTTCTGGGGCCAAGTTTTATCGAAAAGCCCAGACTTCCAAACTGCAGCGATTAAAAAAATGGAAATGTTTGTCCTTAGTACTGTGACTTTTGTCGTTTGATACAGCAAACAATTTTATGTTTATTTCTATTTCCCTGAATTTGTGGCTCTATATACATTTCCCAATATGCTGGGCTTTATTGCATTTTATAATTCTGTCCCTCTTCATAAGCGCTCAAGGCCTGGACACCCCCCCCCCTGCCCCTTCTTACAATTCTGTGAAATGAGTTAGGCTAAAAGATTATGGATAGTGTAAAGTAACCAGGAAGCATTATGGCTGTCCTGAGATTCGAATCTGAAGCTCCCTGTTCCAAGTGAAGCACTCTGTCCACTGTACCACACTGGCCACACCAATGTTGGGTTGGCTCACCTACGCAGCCAGTTCTCATGGCCTTTAAAGTTTATAGATCTTGACCGATTTCGCACATGCCACTTGCCTCTCATTCTGTCCAGAGTTTTCCCATCAAGATTGCCCCGGAGCAATTTTCTTCCATTTCACACTTGAAGCCGCAGTTCCTCATCTGCCCTGCATGTTTGTTTTTACATTACCGGCTGCTGCGAGGTGTCCTGCTGCTGCCGCCTCCCATTCCTCTCCCGCTTTCCCTCCTGATTGGACCCTCTTCCTCTTCCATCCAGGAAGAGACAGAATTTCTTCAAGAAGCAAATCCTCCCCCCCTCCCCATATGCATATACAGAGGATCCCGCAATCCTGCTCCCCCTCCCTCACACACACACACATCCTACCTTCTCCTTTGTAGGGAAGGCTATTTGTTTCCCCCTTCCCCCTCTTTTTCCACACCAAAGAAGCAAACACTAAAGAAGGAGGGAGAGGGCTGAAGAGAACCCACCCGAATGCCAGTCTGGAAATCAATCACGTGTATGATTCCATGCATCAAACGGGAAGGGGGGGGGGGAGAGGCAAGCAGCTTCCACCACTCGAGGAAGGAAAGGACTAGTTTAAAGCCTCCAGAAAAGGTCCCAATCCCTACCTCCCAAGCCATCCCTTCCTCAGTGGAGGCAGGGGGGGTACGGAAAGACCACAACCCAACGCGCCTGTTTTGAAAAGCTCCTAGGACCCCGCTGCCACCACCACCAGCAGCGACAGCAGCAGCAAAGTGCACCAAGGTGCTTCCTTGCACAACCCCCCCGCCCGTCTCCTGGTTTGGCAGGAAACTGTAGCGTTGCCCCCTCTTTCCCTGTATACTGCAGAGGTCCCCCTCTTCCTCTCCCTCTCCACCACACTCTTTCTGTAAAGCCAGAGCTACTTTGTAAACATCTCCCCGGAGCCTCTTGAAAGAGCTGGCTGCAGCAAAGCCCCCCCCATCCTCCTCCACCGAGGATACTTCCCCAGAAACTTTTTTTACAGTACATTATAAAAGTTTTAAAAAAATGATTTTTACCAAAGAAGATCCCCCCCCCCTTAAAATAAATGTAAACTGAATTCCCACCATGGGGGGACCAGATGGAAGGTTGGTGAGTGGTCGTGGAAAGGGGAGTGTTCATTTCGGCTTCTCCCCCGGAGCAAACAGGAAAATCCTCTAAAAACGGGATCTGTTTGCTCTGGGGAAAAACGGCGAAAAAAGGGTGATTCTCCAGGGCAAAACCTAACCCCAGAGCAACTGGTGTGAAATTGAACAAAAGACCCGGGGCAAGTGTGAGGGCAACTGCGGGGCAAACACTTGCGTGAAATCGGTCCTTATCTCTCAGCTCACCAGGCCCTTGGTTTAAAACCACAAGAGTGTCAACAATACTGTCTCGGGACATGTGATGCCATTGTTTTAAAGCTGGTCACCATAACAGAAAATTGGAGGATTCAGAATGAAAGGTGGGGCTGTAGTCTCTTTCACACTCACCAGAAGGAAGAACCATCAAATTAATTGGGAGTTGTTTCCAGTTAAACATGGGATCATGTTATGTGTCTTTCACCTTTGTATGTACCACGACAGTCTGCTTTGGTACAATTAAATGCATAGAACCTTCATAATAATTGCACAATGAAAATCCATAACTGTGCTCTGAGTTTCTTGGTAGAGCTACCTGATTTTATGTCAAGAGTTTGTTGGAATATAGTTAGTACAGCATTTTGATATTTCCTTCATCTTTAGCATGTTCAACTTGGAAAACATTGTCATGAATTTCAGTACCACGTTCTCAAATACATGTAAATATTATTGTAGTCTTAAAAAGTTGTAATAAAGGACTTTTAAGTTAACTGGATGTCTCTCTTTTTAAAAAGCACTTGCATTGACAGAATTGCTGTTTAAGCTTAGAATAACAGCACAGTATTTATTGCTGCTTTGCAAAACATCTTGCTATATTTTAATGTAATAACATTAAATGGCCTTTGGATAGATCTTTCCATTTAAAGCAGAGCTCTACAGAATTACAAGTACACTGTTTTGGAAGTGCAATTGAATTGGAGGAAATGGACTGTACTCTCTCTTGCACTTTGCTTGGGAAATATGTGCCTATATGCTTCTGTTAGCCTTCAACAGCCAAAACAGTTAAGGATATGAGTGAGGTGGATTTTATGCCCTGTCAGTCGTCATCTGTATCCATGTTTACCAAGTTCCAATCGGTTACACCTGTACAAATACACTAGAGGTACTGAGGGAGCACACATGTTAGAACGAAACGATTTGGACAGTAAAATATTCCGCTGGAGTGCAGTGTGGCAGTGGGGAAAGTATGACCCAGTGTGTGTTTGGAGGAGGGAATACTTATTTATAACAATCATTTTTGTGTGCATGCAACCCAGTATATATGCTTGATTCAAGAGTCTGCTGTCTGACATATGAACTAGTTTGGCAATGGAACTCATCGGTGAGAACGTTATAATCTTCTTCCTGTTGGGTTCTAGCTCTGGTTTGAGGAATTCCTGGGAGCAATTCCTTGGGGGGGGGGGGGAGCTCCCCATGGTTGTGGTGCCATGGAGTCCACCCTCCAATGCTCTCCTTTACTCCAGGGGAACTGACCTCTGTAGTCTGAAAGTCAGTTGTAATTCCAGGAGATCTCCAGGTCCCACATGGAACTTGACAACTGTAGCTGGATCTCCCAATCCATTAACCTGTTCACCAGGTCAGCTCCCAGTCAGAGCCAGCTTGGTGTAGTGGTTAGGAGTGCAGACTCTAATCTGGGAGAACCGGGTTTGATTCCCCACCCCTCCACATGCAGCTGCTGGTGTGGCCTTGGGTCAGTCACAAGTTCTGTCAGAGCTGTTCTCTCAAGAGCAGTTCTCTCAGAGCTCTCTCAGCCCCCACCAGCCTCACAGGGTGTCTGTTGTGGAGAGAGGCAGGGAAGGACATTGTAAGCCGCTCTGAGACTCCTTCAGCTAGTGGGGGGGTATAAATCCAATCTCTTCTTCTTCTTAATGTATATTCAGTTATTCCTCAAACATTTAATACATTTCAGAGTGATTTTGTACAGTTCTCAATCTATGCTATATGGCACCAGAGATTTTTAACCTTGGACCTGCCAATATTCAGGCCCAGTACAGATGTAATGCTCCCGCTTTCCCTGTCTCCTTGCGTCTTGACACCCCTCCCCACTTTAGTTTTCAGAACTAAGCAAGGTGCAGCATTACATTTGCTAACTTTGGCTGACTCAGTTTTCAAGTATGTATTAAAATCTGTATCCTGCTTTTCCAAATACATTTGCTCAATACATTTTTTTGAATATTTTTATTGATTTTCTATACCTACATCCAGCTAGAAACACTACAATACCTAAAAAACTAAAAACCTACTCTACCCTAAGGTATACAGAAGTCAGAACTATATTCTTGCTATAAACTGTTCAACAAAATATTAACAATACAGGCTTCACAATGTTAATCATTCTGCCTTAAAAGCTTAAGAGGTACATGGATGGCTTAAATTCAAAATGGGATACATAAACATATATGACTTTCAACAAAAACAGCTTATTTTTCTTTGTGCTTTCTCTTTTTCTTCTTCTTTCCTCTCTGGGGTTTTGGTGCTGCCGCTCCCAAAGCTGAATCTGACCCTTCTTCTTCTGAGCCTTTACTTTCAGATGCGTCCGAGCCTTCCAGTCCATAAATGCTCTCTTGAAGATCTAAAGAGTCCTCTGTTGAAGCTTTATCTTTTCCTTCTTTGCAATAGTCCAAAAATTTCTTTACTTTTGCAGCTGAATCAATTCTTTGCTTCTTGTCTTTGTAGTTGAAAACCACGCCTTCAGGAATGAGCCAACGAAACATAATGCCCTCTGTTTGAAGAAATGTAGTTAAAATTTTGCAGGGTTTCCTCTTCTTCCTGATTTCAAATGGAATGTCCTTTAACACTTTAATATCCCCTTCTTGGATCTTCAGGACATTTCTGTTTGTGACCTTGAGCACCACGTCTCTAGTAGATTTTTTGGAAAACCTCACCATAGCTTCTCCAGGCAGATTTTTCTTCTTTACAAATTCAGGATAGGTCCTATAAGCCATATCCAAATCGCTTTGTAGATGATCCACTTGAAAATCTGTCATTGGAGCCAAAGCATCACTCAAAATCTTTTTAAGGTTTTCCCCTTTTTGTTCAGGAATGCCTCGAAATCTCAAAAAGAAAGAAGATCTCTCCATCTGAAGTTTCAAAAGACTATTTTGGTCAGAAATCCTTTCTTTTTCCATCATGTCCAGTCTTAAATCAGTCTTTTCTACTTTGGTTTTAACTTCTGCCATTGCTTTAGCTGTCTGGTCAGACTTCTTGCTTAAATCTGCAACTTGTTGCTGCAAAGAATCCAGCTTAAAATTCACAGCATTCAGTTGATCCATCAGAGGATGCAAAGCTATTGCCAAAGCTGCAGTTAAGTCTATACTGGTCTCAGACTTTGTAACCGGAAGTGTAGATGTAGCTTTAGGAGAAGGTCTAAGTTTCCCTGCCATCTTTTCTCCCTGTCCAGTCATTGCTTTTTGTTTACATTAACGGAAAGTTCCCAAAAGTTAGTCAAAAGTTTTTCTTTTTCAGTTATACAAGCTAGATTAATCCCATTTGTTCTTCAGCCACTCCACAAGCAATGCAGATTCTCTGTGGCGCTGTTTCTTTAAGAGAAGGGGAGGGGGGATTTAACCCCCCTTCGCTTGGAGTTTGCGTCAGAGAATCTTCAAATGGATCATTCACTTACAGTTTCGCTGTGCATTCCAGGTAAGGGAATCTTTTCTTGCTGCCTGCTGACTCCTGCAGCCGTCCGGTGTGCGCTCATGTGCCCGGAGGCTCTGCGCTGGCCAAACCTACAGAGGCAAAGGGAAGCCTCAATCCCTAGATTGCCATCTCCGGGAGAGGCTGCCCCTCACGCCTCAGGCAGGGCCCCCCTACAAGGGTCCCTGGGGGTCCAAAACCAGTTCGGCACCCCTTCAACCCGCCTAGTTCGGGTCGTGTCTCCCAGAGCTCTGGGAGATCTTGCCTGCCATTGAGCTAGCCGAAACTGGATATCACATTTTCTCAGTACATTTGTACATGATCAGGCAAGAGACATTGACTTTGGACAGCCTTTGACTGGTCATGGGCAAGAGACCCTTCTAGAGGTATGGAGGAGGATGTTCCAAAGGCAAAGTGTTATGACTGAGAAGGGACTATCCCTGCCACCACCAACACATTGTTTCAGATGGTGTGGTGGTACAAAAGAAGGGGAGGATGTGAGTGGTCCTTGGAACACCCTAGATCAGGCTGTTCAAGTCATTATAGGTCAAAACTTAGAATTCTACCTGGAAATAAACTCTAAGCTGTTGTCATTCAGGGATCATGTGCTCACTTTCATGTGTCCCTGTTCAGTGTTCTTTCTGCAGCATTTTGGACCCATTGACAGCTCTCAAAAATCTTCAAAAGCAGCCCTGCACTGAGGGAACTACGGTAATCTAGCCTAGAGAGGATCAAAGCATGGACAGCCACAGTAAGGCCATCCATTTCCAAGGAATTGTTTGGTTTACAAACTGTGGTTTGAGCTAGCTGTGGCTAGCAAAAAACTTGTCGGCAGAAATGATGTTGTGACATCATTAGATCTTAAACTGGTTAGAACATTACAGCTGCATCAGCTCTCTGTGGAAAGAAAGTAGATTAAAGAATGCTTTCAGTTTGGTGTAGTGGTTAAGTTTGCGGACTCTAATCTGAGAGAACCAGTTTTGATTCCCCACGCCTCCACTTGCAGCTGCTGCCATAGTTCTATCAGAGCTGTTCTCTCAAGGACAGCTCTGGAAAAAGCTCTCTCAGCCCCACCTACCTCACAGGGGGTCTGTTGTGGGGAGGGGAAGGGAAAGGAGATTGTTAGCCACTCTGAGACTCCTTTGAGTAGTGAAGGGCAGGGTATAAATCCAATCTCTTCTTCTTCATCATCCTAAATCTTTGCAATCCTATGTACAGTTCCTCCAGTCTAAGCCCATTGAAATCAGTGGTCTTAGACTGGAGTAATTCTGTATTGTATTTTTACAATGTGAGTTTGATCAGAGAGAAGGGATGATTTCCATGACTTCAAATCTTCTAAACGCAAAAGCTGAGTTTCTTACTTGCTAAAATACAAGAACTGGAAGTGTTAGAATGGCTTCTGCACCTATATTTTTAAAACAGTCCAAAGAATTAATATTAAGATCCTAGCAGCTTTGCACACCTGCTGGTTCAAAAATATATCCACAGTCATCTTCATCAAGACGGCAAGCTGAAGTGTCAAAAATATTTATGATTCCCTGCTATGTCTAAGTTTACTGTGTTAATTAACGCACCTCCTGTTCATGCAGAGTCAATACGGTCAAGGGACAGAATGCACCGAACTACTTAACAGATCACTGCCAAGTTCAGTTTCATTTTAAAATACCTTCTGTGTCAAGTGAGTCCTCCTGTATGTCTGTGCTTCTGCACAACAGAGCAACTATTGCTGAACAGATGTACATAAACACAGCTGGTTTACCACCAACTTCTGAAGAGCTTCGCTTCTCAAGAGCATATAATTCAGTGTCTCGTTTCAGAGTTGTAGCTTTGTAACTATGAACAGTTGTAGGTGTACACTTTACGTTGACACTTTAGAAACAGATGGAGATTACATTTTTTTTTAAAAAAACACCCGTATCATACAAGTACAGCAGTTCTCTGTCTGGTGTACTTACTGGCAAACTGGGATTTCCTGTTACTTAATGAATGAAAAGGAACATGAAGCAATAATACTGTGAAATCAAACTTTCACAGCTGAACATTCGCTCAGTTGTTTTCTGTCACACTGTTATTTTAACTATAGTGAAGAAGGAAAAGCACTGAAAAGTGTACGTACTTTCTTCTGACCTGATTCCCACATTTTGAATTCATGATACCAGAAGCAGACAGAGATAGCTATGAGTGTGGCACTTGGAACAAACCAAATGGTAGCCAGAGCAGCTGGAGACATGCAAAGCTGTGGACTAGGGGCAGGACAGAAGGGTGGACATCAGAGGTGGTAGAAGAATGAACCAAGAGTGAGACAGAGTTGTAGTTAAGGGTGGGAGTGATCAGAAAGAATGTGTGCAGCCCCGACCTGGATAGCCCAGGCAAGCCCGATCTCATCAGATTTCAGAAGCTAAGCAGGGTTGACTCTGGCAAGTACTTGGATGGAAGACCTCCTCAAAATAACAGAGGCGGGAGCTGGGGGCAGACTTTATTCAGCCAGCTCTCTGAATATCCTCCAGGCCCCCAGTAGGGGTCAGTCACTAGAGGTTGCCATGATTTCCAGGTGCACACACAGTCAGTCTCCAGAGGTTGCCATGACTTCCAGGTACACTCATAAAAATTTATACACATATAAAAAAATACAAAAAAAGAAAGAATGTGTGCATTTGTGTTGTGCACAGAGGGGTAATTGTTGGCACCATTTCCTTAGCAGAGAGTGATTTAGGAGTGGAATTCACATTGGTCCTTGAATTAGTGATCTGAAGGATCTCCAGCATGGATATCCAGTGTGTGTTCTACTACCTAGCTCTGGTAAAAACAGAGGGAACTGCAGGCAGAACAGCAATAGGTCAAAACAGGTCATTTGATACTCCCTGACCTCTCTTGAAACCTCCAGATCACGTTTAATTCAGCCTTGAAAGCAGAGCATCTGGGAGTAATAACGGCAGCACACCTGAGGCACCCAATTGTGATTTCCACATGGAAAATAGCCTTTGGACTATTTTCCATATGGCAATTGTTCTGTTTGTTGCCCTGGCCGTAAAACCAATGCATTTCAAAATTCTTCAAAGACCAGAAGTTACTATATTAGTTGTTCATTGTAACTCGAGAGGTGTCATTTATTGTATGCAGTGCTCATGTGATTTGTTGTATGTGGGAATGACAACGCAGCTGGTAAAAGGGAGAATCTCTGAACACAGAAGCTGCATCGGGCAGCAAAAATCACCTCCTCCACTTGTGAAGCACTACATGACCTTGGGGCATACAGATAAGGACCCAATTGTGATGCAAGGTGTAAATTCGCCAGATCAGCCTGCAGAAGTTTAGTGAAATGGGAGGAGCTCCTTGTGTAGCAGCAGAAAGATGGATTCAGGTGGGTAGCTGTGTTGATCTAAAGCAGCACAACAAAGCAGAAAGACAGTTAATGCAGAATAGAGAATTGACACTAGGCACGGTAGAAGAACAAACCAAGAGAAGAAAAAGGCTGAAGTGGGGGTGGGGAGAGATTAGGAGGAATGCTCATATTTAAATTAAGAAACTGTCCATAGGCAGTTTCTTTGTTCTCTTATTGTATATATGGAGTTTGAGTGGCAGGAGCAAAAAGGGATGCTACAGTTCATGAAAAAGCTTTTGAACTGGACCTGTCAGCAGTGAGCATTGTTCCCTCTAAGCTGAGTTAGTGTGAGCTAAGTCACAGTTTTTTAGTCTCCGGCTCACACATTTTTGTCTTCGCTCAGGAAGGATGGCTCCAGAGCAAACTAATTTATGCAGCAGCCCAACTGCTCGCTCACAACTTTAATGCCAGTAGCTCACAAAGCAGAATTTTTGCTCACAGGACTCCGCAGCTTAGAGGGAGCATTGGCAGTGACACATCTATGCGGTATCTTCACTGTGTCAGTGATTTCCATGTCTTTGTTAGAGTGGATTTCTGTTGGGTTTACAATGAGTATGCACTGTGACACAAAAGCAGTATGGAAGTTTGCAAAATAAGAACATAAGAACGTAAGCAAAGCCCTGTTGGATTTGACCAATGGCCCATCCAGTCCAACACTCTCTTCCTAAAAGGTTTAAACGTGTTTTGCAAATATATATAAAATTTCCCTGATATGGGCTAAGTCAGAGGTAAATTGGAGAAGTAAGAGCAGGCCCATAGGCAGGATTTTTTAATTTGGGGGGCCTGTCAAAAAATCAGGGGGGGCACTGAAATAAAGATAAAATTTACAAACTAACAAGGGCTGGCTGGCCCCTGCCCCAGCCAGCCCGCCCATGTGGTGGTGGAGGAAAAGACATGCCAGGCCCTCCCCCCACCATGACTGCTGCACACACCCACACCTGAAGTAAGGGGCCGCGGAAGAGGGGGGGCCTGGGAAGAGCTGTGCAGGGACCTTGGGAGAGGAGGGGTTGCCTGCTGAGGTTGAGTGAGCAATGCAATGGGAAGGAATGCTGGCTTTGCTTGGGCATGGGAGAGGGACGCAGCCCGACGTCTGAAAGGGAGGACGCATGTGCGGGGCTAGACCATTCACAAGAATGGTGGGGAGGGGGAGACGCTCATGAAGCGGTTCCCGGATGATATGCATCACAACTGCCTGCCTGCTGACACCACCACAGAAGAACACCTTCTGCTGAGTCCTGGATGCACCAGAAAAGCAGGGCACACAGGAGAGGGCTGGCTGGTGCACCAGGGTTCCCCCCCCTTACCATGGAGGCGGCTCCCCTGGTCGGCCTGTGAGACCTGCCCTCCCACTGGGGACTCACCATGCCTCTCTCCTCCTGCCTCCCAGCCACCACAGGCATGAGCAGGCGGGCAGCACCTTCCTCGGCAGCAGCCGCAGAAGGCTGCATGCTGCACAGTCCAAATGCCCCGCTCCGCTTTTGGATCCTTGGTGCCAGCTCCCCCGCAGCCCAGCTTTTGATTTATTGGCTTTTCCTCCCCCCCCCCCCGCCCCGGTCACCTTCCATGCTTCGTCCAACCCCGCCTGCCTGCCGTGGCCCACTCAGGGGCCTCCTTCTCCTTTACACCGCTGCTGCTGACAGCAGCAAGAGGCCAGGCTCAGGAAGCAGCCGCTGCCGCTTTGCACACCTCATCTGAGGAGGATGAAGAAGAGGAACTGCCCCCATCACAGGCCTTGGTGACCCGCTCTGTCCCAGTGCCCCAGCCCCAGCACACCCCCTGCAGCCACAACAACTGTTCCTGACCTTGGACAACGAGAAAGGCAAGGAGAGCCAGCGCAGCTGCCGCAGGGGTGCAGGGGGTTTGGCCAGGGCATTTAAAGGAAGTGGGGGGGGGCCTTTGAAGGGGCCTTTGAAGTAAGTTCGGGAGCCCGGCCCCCAAATGCTGCACTGTAGCTACGGGCCTGAGTGAGAGGGAAGTGTCTTTGCAAGACAGTTCTCAGGCCTTGGAGGCCATTGTACAGCAGTACAATTCCTGGAAAATGCAATTGGTTGTTCTGCTCTGAATCACACCGCCCAGCGCTGAAGCAGATGCAGGAGGAATGGTAGGTAAGAGAGAGAGAGAGAGGAGTTTACAAACTGGGCGAGGTCTCTAGAACCAGGGGATAGGTTCTCCTTGGGCAGGGCTGGAGTTTTATCAGGATTTACGATGGAGAGAAGTGGAATATTGGTTCAGGCTATCAGGGCAGAACATAATATTCAGGTTTGGAGCACAGAGCAGGACTGCAAGATTCCAAGGGCAGAAAACTGATGCAAACATGCTGAATACTACTTGGCAGATGTGCCATTTTTCTTCTTTAATTAAATAATGGAGAAACGTCCATGCTAACTGTTCCGTTAAAATAGTACCATAACTGTAGGTGGTAATAAGGACAAGGGAACTGGGAAAGAGTATCCTCCTTGTCTTGAGAGATAATGTTTTTGCTTGGATGTTGTAGTGAAGAGGTGGGCAAATTGCGGCCCGTGGGCCACATGCGGCCTGCCACAGAGTTTTTTGCGGCCCGCCAAGACAGTCGGCCACGTGGTTTCAGTCAGGCCTCCGTTGGGCCCGGAGCGCAGAGAACTGGCGCTCCGGGAGTGAAGTGTCTAGGGGGCAGGCACATCACCAAGCCCCACCCCCTGCTCCAAGCAGCCCTGTTGGGCAATGAGGAGGCAGAAGAAGGAAGGTAAGTTACCTTCCCTCCCCCATCCTCCTCTTTCTGGGGCCGCAGCGCTCCGGGGAAGCCCTGCCCGCCCCCACCCTCACCTTCCCCAGGCCGCGCCAAAGCGCAGTGCTCCGGGGAAGCCCTGCCCACCCCCATCCTCACCTTCCCCAGGCCATGCCAAAGCGCAGCGCTCCAGGGAAGCCCTGCCCACTCCCACCCTCGCCTGAAATGCAAAGTTAACTAATGAATGCATAATCATTTTAAAAGGTGCGGCCCTCCGCTAACTTCCACTTCCACAAAGTGGCCCCCGAGCCAAAACAATTGCCCACCCCTGTTGTAGTGTGAGTCAAAGAACATGATACTCATAAGCCATTTATTTACTTGTTTACATTATTTATAGTCCGCCTTTCTCACTTGACTGAAGGCAGACTAAGTCAATACAATCGACAGGATAGCACATTCAGTAGATAATATAGGAGGATTAGGGCTGTAGAACCAATCAGAAATCTAAAAACAGAACTGAAGCAAAGCATAAATATTAACAGGACACATTAAATGATGCAAAAATTATATAATTGGAACCTAGTTTCTACAAGCTTAACACAGTATAGTATAGACTACTGTTCCTAACAATTTATCCAAGTAATTTTCTGAATCTATTAGTACAGTGGGGGCTCAGAGGTTAAGACACTGAGCTGCAGGCCGGAAGGTCTGTAGTTCAGCAGTTCAAGACCCTAGTGCCGTGTGACGGAGTGAGCTCCTGTTTCTGGCCCAGCTCCTGCCGACCTAGCGGTTTGAAAGCAAGAAATTGCAAGTAGATAAATAGGTACTGCTTCGGTGGGAAGGTAACAGCATCCTGTGCGCCTCGGTGTTTAGTCATGCTGGCCACATGACCACGGAAATGTCTTCAGACAGCACTGACTCTTTGGCTTGGAAACAGAGATGAGCATCGCCCTCTAGAGTCACATTCGACTGGCTTTCGAGCAAGGGAAACCTTTACCTTTATTAGTACAGTGCAACTCTGTTACTTGCACAGAAAAGCCCTCTTGAGTAATTCAGTTTGGCATATATGACAGGCCCCTGACGCTTCCCCATTCTAGCTCCCGATAATAACCGAGCCATGGCATTCTGCACCAATTACAGTTACTAAATTGATTTTGAGAGGAGACCAATGTACATACAGTGTGTTACAGTAGTCCTGTTTGTTTACAGAGTTTGTCTGACAGGGACATTAGTAGAGATGTTCAGCTGAATACAAGGTAGCTGCTTAGAAGCTGAGCAGACCCAACCTCATTCTAAATGATCATATATGCTGTCACTACATCAGGGATGGCCAACCTGTGGCTCGGGAGCCACATGCGGCTCTTTCACACATATTGTGCGGCTCCTGGCAGGGCGGCTGGGGAAGCAAAGGGGAGGCATGCTTTTTCTCTCTTTCTCCCTTCCTTCCTTCCTTCCCTCCTCCCTCCCATCTATTTGCTTTCCTAGTTTCTCTCTCTCTCTTTCTTTCCACTTCTTTAATTCTTTCTTTCCATCTCTCTCTTTCTCTCTCTCTCTCTCAATTTCATTAGCAAACAAGTAATATCATTATCACTAACTGGTTTTCCTCGTTTGTTTTTATTTTTGGCAGTCCCATTTAACGTTAATAAAAAGCAAATTTGCATATTTTTAAAAATAAAAATGTGTGTGTGATATTTGTTCCTGTCTTGCGGCTCTCAGACATCTCTATGTGGCTCTCACGTTTATTCTATGTGGCTCTTACGTTAAGCAAGGTTGGCCACCCCTGCACTACATGGTTGGTTGTCTGGTTGCTACCAAAAAAAAAAAGCATCTATGATGCAGGGGCTCCACTTGACTGCAGTCCACGTGTGAACAAGTTCACCACCTGGATTTAAGCTATTAGAATTTTGTGTATTTCCAACAGCTACCAGCCTACCACTATGAGGTATGTTATTCACCTTGCTCTAGGAATATCCCGTGTTGTCAAAGCAACTAGGCAGAGCCTTACTGGAGCCTGGGGGAAGCTGGTAGTGTTTCTGCCTTCGCTTCCTGTTCTGGAGAATGAAGAAGTTTGTCAGTTTGCCTGCTCATAGTCTATCTGCAGAGGCCATGTGTCGCAATCTTTGGCATACTGCATCATTTGGAATGATGACAGGCAGGTGAATCTTTGCCCATTAGGGTTGCCAGACCCCCGATCCAGCCAGGCGATATCCTGATCTTTGGGGTTCCAATACGCTGCTGGTCAGCTGGCCGGTGGGGAAGCCCCACCTTTGAAGAGGCCCATCACATTGGCGTAGTTGGCATGATGATGTCACACAGAAGTCCCTGGCTTGATGATGTCACTTCCGTGTGACATCATCATGCCAACTACGCCAATGTGATGGGCCCCTTCAAAGGTGGGGCGGATGATGTTGCATGCAGTGACATCGCCCCGCCCCCACACTCCCAGACAGCACCACCTCCCACCACCAGGACAATTGGACCTGGCAACCCTATCGCCCATTGCTACATCTACATGCTGGGACATCTAGCCTTCGTTGAATTTTTCTCTCTTGTATAGTAGAAAAAGGTGCAACAACTGTGCTAGGAAAGGCAGCAGTATATATTTTTATTTATTTATTTATTATTTCATATTTCTATCCTGCTCTCCCCGCAAGCGGGTTCATCCAACATACCCGCAAGCGGGTATATCCAACATACACATGTTTTGCACTTGCCTTCCATACATTCTCTCAAATCATCATGGGCTAAAGTTTAAATAAAAGCTGACCTTAAAGTTCTTGAAAAAGATTAAAAAGAGCTGTGTTTCCCCCCCACAGAGTTCTTGATGATTTAGCACAGGGGTCCTCAGTCTTTTTGAACCTGTGGGGACCTCTGAAGTTCCAAAACCCTGTGGTGCCGCAGGCACAAAATGGCTGTCACAGAAGAGTTGCTGCAGCAGGTGGAGCCAGCCATAGAATGACTGCCACAGCTTACCTTCAACCAGAGAAGATGGCAGCTGCTGCCAAAGCAACGCTTTGAAAAATCTGCACAGCCAATCAAATCCCCATTGGCCAATCAAACCTTCTTGGGCAAAAGCCCCCCTGCCCCCCCCCCCCCCCACTTCCTAAAAAGACTTGGCGTGCACCAGGAAAGGCGTTGGCAGCAGGGGTCGGGGGAACGCAGCTCTGGGAGTTGGTGCCAGCCCCCCCTTTCCCCCCCGCGGGGGAATGCCTGCTTGTGTCATGGCTGCAGCAAAATGACCCCGTCCCCTGGAAAGGTCCTTGTTCCTCCGACCGGCCTTCTGAAGGCTTCAGCCACCACTGAAGCTATCCTCCCAGAATAGTGGTATTTCTGAGGCTTGGATTAGTAGCTGTCCCCTCTCTGCCAGTGCGCGCTCTCTCTCTCTCTCTCTCTCTCTCTCTCTCTCTCCTTTCTTTCTTGCCTTCTGACATACTTCCAGTGATGTCAGGTGATGTGGAATATGTAAATATGTTATGCTAATGAGTTATGCTAATGAGCTCCTGCACCTCTTTTTCTACGAAATGACCCCTGGTTGGCAGTCACCCGTTGGAGACCCCAGATTTAATAAGTTATTCTTCAGCTGACCAGCTGTAATTTCCTGCTTAAATGAGAATAAGGCCTTGTAAATATTTAGGTCAAATTTACATCTGACTTTCCCGCTAGAATCATTCTAGTTTCAAAAAAACCTGTCTACACCTGTTTCTAGTTTCAAACCATACTTGTTCTAGTTTATAAATTAATGTTTACATTGTTCATTGCCCTTCTGTGGTCAAGCTAGCATTACACTGCTTTAAACAAATGCTATTGCTTAGTACTCTTCAGACCCCCTGGAGTGAAATTTGAAACCAGCGTGAAATGAGCTTGGGAAAAGATAGCAGTCAAACTACTTCAGAGGGGAGGTATACATTGGGCCTAAGTTTCATTCTGGTGTCCTTAGGAGGGCCTCTGATCTTCATACCTCTCTAGGTTTTAAAGTGTTCTCTGAGAAATGTCAATGTGTGTGTTGAAGAAAAACCAAGAGCACTGTGTGCAAGTCTAGAAATGTCCCAGGCACATAGTCACCTAAACATTTTCCTATATTGGCACTTAACGCCTTGATATCATTTGTTTTTCATCTTGGCTTGGAATCACCTTAGAGAACTTGAACCAGAGTACAGCTATTAGCTGCAGGTTCCCAGCCCTAACAACAGCTAGAACATGGAGGAACTTAATATATTGGAGTGGGTTCTTCAAGCCAGGGGCGTAGAGTTTTGTAAATTCCGGGGGGGGGGGGGCTCTTTAGCACGTGCACTTTGCGCGCACGCTCGCTGGGGCTATGTCCCCCCCCCCACTGGGAAACCTCTGCGCCTCCCTGGGCCCTTCTGAGGCCCGCCAGCCGCTGCTGCCGGGGCCTCCCCCCCCCACTTTCCTTCTTCCTTCGCTGGGAAAAGAGGGAGGGAGAGGGAAGGATGGAAGAGTGGCCAGGCGGGGGGTGGGGGGGAGGCACCGGCAGCAGCAGCTGCTGGCCTTGGAAGGGTCCCAGGAGGCGTGGCAGCAGGCACTACGTTTTCCCGGTGGGGACTCAGTCCCCCCCGGGAAATTTCGGGGGAGGCTCGAGCCCTCGAGCCCCCCCCCCCCGTAGTCTACACCTATGCTTCAAGCCAAAACCAGAGTAGGTGACCCCATTCTGTTTTAATTACAGGGATGTTTCTAGCTTTCCACATTTTGACCTTTTTAGGCCCATCTAGGGGAGAGGCTGTGGCTCAGCGGTAGAGCGTCTGCTTGGCATGCAGAAAGTCCCCGGTTCAATCCTCGGCATCTCCGGTTAAAAGGACCAGGCAGTAAGTGATGAGAAAGACCTCTGCCTGAGACCCAGGAGAACTGCTGCCAGTCTGAGCAGACAATACTGACTTTGATGGACCAGTTGCCTGGTTCAGTATAAGGCAGCTTCATTCGTATCTTCACACGTTAGTCATATTTTTGTCTCTTTGAAACACATAAGCTTGACTTGTTCTTGAAATCTACAGTACATTTTCAGGCAGGGTCAGTTGCCATACCAAAATGAGAACCAACTAGGTGTAGTAGATATTCTAGGCCTGAAAGGAAGGTCTAGATTCAGACTCTTCGCTTGATCATCAAGCCAAATGAATCACCACAGGCCATCTGCACTCTTGATGCTTAAACGGCCTCACAGGGTTGTTGTGCAGATGACGTGGAAGAGAGGGGGACCCGTGGACTTTTAATTTGATAAAGAGGTAAATCACACAGCTAACAGAATGTATAATCGTATGTAACAGGCTAGGTGATGCCTTTTATAATTTTGTGGCAAACAGGAATAAAAATAGACTTGAGTTAGATCTTCCTGGAAGGAGGGGTGTCTCTATCCTGTCAAATGCCTCTGAGATGATAACGACGCAAACTGCCTCTTCGTCTATGGATGTCAGCCCCCTTTTCTTATCATTTTATCATAACTTCTGGGAAATAACATGTTTGAAGCTACAATATCTGCACAGTTAATGTTGTTTAATTGATGTGCAGGATTTTTCGTTCCAAACTAAGGTTTGGTTCCACTGGAAAATTTCTATGGAGGGAGGCCATTTGTTGCTGATTTCCCTTTCCCCTTTTCTCATGGCAGACCATAGACTCTCCCCTGATGCTGGGTCCCCCTTCCCCAGGGGCAGCATGGGCTAGGGTTGCCAAGTTGTAGGGACTCACCGGTGGGGGGGAGTCTTCCTCCGGCCAGGAGTATCTCCTGGCGCGCACGCGAAGCGCGCGCGCTGGCGACGTCACCGGAAGTGACGTCAGCACGTTGGTGGCGTTGCCAGGGCGACGCTCTGGCAATCGCCCCAAAACTCTATGAAACCATATGGCGTCAGCACGTCTATGAAACCATATGACGTCAGCACGTTGGTGGCGTTGCCAGGGCGACACTCTGGCAATCACCCCAAAACTCTATGAAACCATATGGTTTCATAGAGTTTTGGGGTGATTGCCAGAGTGTCGCCCTGGCAACGCCCCCAACGTGCTGACACCACTTCCGGTGATGTCATTACGTCGTCCTCGCTGGACGACATCGGGGGTGGGGTTCCCCCCTCTGGCCGAATGCTGGCCGGCGGATCGGGAACCCCTTTAGCGGGGGATCCCCCGCCCCCCGGGCTGACTTGGCAGCCCTAGCATGGGGGGGGGAGGGAGGTATGCACTCCTCACTTACATTACCAGTGGATCCAAATCTAAATGTGTTTAGTACTTGCCTTATTTTGATCAAACTTGAGCTTTCCAAATAGGGCTGCCAGCCTCCAGGTGGTGGCTAGACATCTCCTGTTATTACAACTGCTTTCCAGGTTACAGAGATCACTTCATCTGGAGAAAATGGCTGTGTTGGGAGTTGGACTCTGGCATTATGACCCAAACCCCGCCCTCCTCAGGCTCCACCCCCCAGATCTCCAGGTATTGCCCAATCTGGAGGTGGCAGCCCTATTTCAAAATGAACTCATGCACAAATCGGTGAAAAACCTTCAGTCAAGGGAACAGGCCCTGTGCGATTAGCTTTGGTTCAGGACAGCAAGAGAGGGCCTGCCATGAGACAGAGGAATAACCAAACAGCAGCCAACACGCTAGCTGTAAGGTGTGCACAACACCGACGAAACTGGAGCTCTTGCCAGCAAACAAACAAAAAAGGTGGTGTTTGCCTCTCCCTCTCTCTTTTGATTGTCTGTTACTGCGAGAAGCTTTTACCGTAGCAACCACAAATACTGCTGCTCTTATGGGAAGTCCTGGAAACAACCCCTTTTCCACTGAGCTTAGGCTGTGCAAATTTCCCGCTTCAGATCAGAGAAGAGTTAAACTCTGGTGTTAGGCTCTGCCACCTGCAAAACAAAGCTCTGCATCACATCCCTGCTTCCTTGCAATACTCTCTTCTCTTTGGCGTGTCAAAAAAGGGGTTGCTGTTTGTTTTGCCCCTTGAACTCTCAGGAGGGTTCAGTGATCCACTAAATAGTTTTGAAGAAGAAGAAGACAAAATACCTCATTTGATTTTAAGTCAACAGCCACAGAGCAGGTCCGCCCTCCACACACACACATCTTAATTTGGCTGCTTTTTTATGATTTAGCCAATGACTTAGTTTCTCCAAATATGAACTAACAGCCTGGAAAAATTCTTGATCTTTGCTTACCTACTCTGGAACTGTAAGTGTGGGTTACAAAGTAAAATGAAAAAAAAACTGAAATCCACTACAAACCTAAGGCTGTGTTCCTCAAACACATCACTCCAATAGCTTTATATAAACTTATAGAGAATTACTCAGGGATGCCAGGCTCCAGGTGGGACCTGGGGATCTCCTGGGATTACAGCTCAGTTCCAGGCAATGCTCCCCCTATGCTATGGAGTCTTGTGAGCAAAAATTCTACTTTGTGAGCTCCTGGCATTAAAGTTATGAGCGAGTGATTTGGCTGCTGCATAAGTTAGTTGGCTCTGGAGCCATCCTTCCTGAGAGAAGACAAAAATGTGTGAGCGGAGGCTAAAAAAC
The DNA here is from genome assembly GCA_029233225.1 of Lepidodactylus listeri. NCBI lineage: Eukaryota > Metazoa > Chordata > Lepidosauria > Squamata > Gekkonidae > Lepidodactylus > Lepidodactylus listeri. The sequence goes on along the minus strand of JARCFY010000009.1, from coordinate 103,477,455 downwards.
TGAGCTAGCTCACACAAACTCAGCTTAGAGGGAACACTACCTACAGAGATCAGTTCCCCTGGAAAAAAATGGATGCTTTGGAGGGTGGGCTCTATGATATTGTACCCCACTGATGAGGTTCCTGCCTTCCCCAAGCTCCATCCCCAAACCTCCAGGAGTTTCCCAACTTGGATCTGGCAACCTTCCATCTCCCACCGGTGGCCAGGGGGGACCTGACAAGCAGTAAATGGTCTGAACTCTCACTCACAAAGCACCCCTTTCCTGTTTTTGTCACCCTAAATAACAACGCTGAGAGCGAATATCAAATCTTGATTCTTTTTAATAGTAGAACTGTACAATGTTTGCTTTCTGTGTTTGAGAGGTAAAAATATGACTCATACTGGAAAACTCAACTCTTCTTTCTTACCGTTCTTGAAATGTACATTCCAAAGAATTCTTTTCAGGTGCCTGTGTTGATATATAGTTCTGTGGAATACATTTTTCACAATCAGCATGTAATTTTAAAGGTGTCACTGGCAGGCCGAGCTGTGCCTTTAAGTTTCCGTCAGAATAAGCTCGCTGGGCGATCTTCGCCCCATCCCCCACCCTCAGCCTAACCTTGGGGGGTGGGTGGGGGGTTCAGTGGATAAAATGGAGGTGAGGAGAACCACATAAGCTGCTTTGGGTTCCCCTCTGGGGTAGAAGGCAGGGTATAAATGAAGGAAAAAATAAGATTTAAAAAATTGTATGCTGTACAAATAAAAGTGCAGTTCAGAGGAGAAGACATTATTGCACTAGAAGACACACTGCTACTGGTTTAGAGCATGGAAATACAGGATCAAAGGGAATGCCATTTGCTCTCCTGTGCTAGGGTTACTTGTTGTCTTTCCCGATGGAAAAGGTTGGGAATGGCCAAATCCAAAACAACAAACAAAACCCATGTAATGCCTTTTATTTGTGTTATTTAGGCCACCCCAATAAGGCTGCGGTCACACGGGCCCTTTGAATCTGGGAGCCCTCCCGGATTTAAAGGGGCCGCATTTTTCTACCGCGGGTTGGGATGTCTACACATCCCAACCCCTGTGGCTGCGAAAGCGGCGGCGGCGGCGGCCACAGAAGCAGAGGCGGAGGTGGCCGCAGAAGCGGCAGAGGCGGCGGCCACAGAAGCAGCAGAGACGGCAGCGGCTACAGAAGCGGCGGCAAAGGACCCGACCGCCGCCTGGTAAGTTTGGGTTGTTTTTTCCCCCCTTTTACACTTGGGCGCTTGACTGCCCAAGCGCCCAAGTGTAAAAGGGGGGAAAAAATGGCCGACGGGGCCATCTGGACAGCCCCGCTCTCGCAATGATTGCGAGAGAGGGCTGGCCAGATGGCTAAAATGCGGATTCCTCCCACAACACCCGGGAAAACTGTTAATTTTCCTGGGGTTGGAAAATGCGGTAGCAACCCGCATTTAAGCCCACTTCGGTGCGGGACTTTCTGCAGCCGTTGTGGATGGCCCCTTTAAATGCAGGAGGAAATAGCCCTTCCTTTTGCATTTAAGGGCCGTGTGACCGCGGCCTAAAAGGTATTAGATGGTTTTTCTTTCTTCCTAGATGGGTCGCTGGTATCCACAATTGCTTTGGGACAGGGAGATGCCCTAGTCCTGTCTGGGAAATCCATTGCCAGAGATTACAGTCCTATTTAAAAACAATATTTTAAAAAACCATAGGTTGCAGGCCAATTAAAAACACAACCGCAGTATTAGAGATTAACATAATATGCCACTCTGCCAACATGAATAGACAATAGTGACTTCAGTGGACCAATGGTCTGATTTAGTATAAGGCACCATCACATGTTCATTTGCTGTTAGGCACTCTGGCATTTGCAACAATAAACTGTGAACATAAAACATTTCCCAGAGATATGGAGGGTACATTTTTTTATGAATCAAGTTTGCTTTTGATTGTTGAAATCCCATTTTATTAAACTTCCTTTGGAACAAAGTTAACCATAATCTTATTTAGCCTTTTGTATAATTTGTTGCAAAAACACAATGCCCTCTAGCGACACCATTTTGCTCATGCCTACACCATCTTAGGAAGGCAAGCCCAAGATGGCAGAGGAAGCTAAGCGTGCAAAGAACCGTGGCTCACCTCATGAATTTGTGGTTGAGGAAAGCTTGTCTTTGCCCCCCCCCCACATATTCTTAGTTAAACTGGGTGCCATTATTGGCTCTTGCCTCCCACATGTTTCATTCAGTGAGGAGGGGGAGCAGGTAAATGCCAGTGCCCGCCCTATTCGGCTGGAATCAATCTTCTGTCTAGTGCATTTGAATCCTGCCTGTTAGGACGGTCAGCTCCAGGTTGGGAAATACCTGGACATTTTGGAGGTGGAGCCAAGGTTTGGGGAGGAGAGGGACTTCAGTGGGGTATAATGCCATAGAAGCCACCTTCCAAAGCAGCCATTTTCTCAAGGGGAACTGATTTATGTCACCTGGAGATCTCCAGCCACGACCTGGAGGTTGGCAAACCCCATGCCTGTCCTTCAAGGAACTGATGGTGGCATGCATGATTCTGCCTTCCAGCCTTCTGATAAATAGTTTCTGTGGGGATGTAAATGCTAAAAGCAACGGGTCTGTTTATGGTAGGGTTGCCAGCCTCCAGGTGGGGCCTGGGGATCTCCTGCTTTTACAACTGATCTCCAGCTGACAGAGATCAGCTCCCCTGGAGAAAATGGCTGCTTTGAAGGGTGGGCTCTATGGCATTGTACCATGCTGAGGCCCCTCCCCAAACCCCACCTTCTCCTGGCTCCACCCCCAAAGTCCCCAGGTATTTTCCAACCTGGACTTGGCAACCCTAGTTTATGGGAAGAAAAGTTACTTGCTGACGGAAACTGTCCTGCTTCCCGTTTACTCTTGTTTGTGTAGAAGGACACAGAAGCTCAGACCTTATCCCAAAACTAGCCTTTTCATTATCCCACACTAGCTGTTTTTCAGCCAGCTGAACTGACAAGTTCAATCGCTGAGGAGGTTTTTTTGTTTGGTTCTCTTTTCCTTTAACTGCTTAAAAAGGTGTGGTGTTTTTGCCTGAGTGTTTCTAGGGCCTCGTGTTTTATGTACAGATCATATTAATGTCATGAATCATGTTTCACTGCCTCCTTTTGGTTTACTATGGTATCAATATTTTTTTCCCCTTTCTACCTGATTCCTTGTTTGCCGCAGAAATAGCAAGCACCTGTTAGCTGGCTATGCCTTACTCTTCAGCCTGACTTTCTGACTTGGCTTTTTAAACTATGCTGTTGCTGTTGTGTTGTTGATAATGAAGAGCATTCTGACAAGTAGCCGAAAACCAGCATAAAAATAGAACTTGATTCATAGACAAACAAAATCCCTCTGTCAAGCAAAATTCGCCTTCCTTATCTTATCTGTTTTGAGTCGCCCAAACTATTTGCACAACGCCTTGTGCTGGGAAGAAGTTGTTTATATATGATTCACTCCCCTTTCTGGCCATTTCAGTCTGAATTAAACCTTTTCTGCTTTTCAATTCCCACTCCCTGTGCAAAATGTTAAAGTGTGCGTCTCCTATTATTTCTCTTAAGCTTCAGACTGGCCCCACAAAAAATCCATTCGTTACAGACGGGGTTTTCGATTATTTTTTTTTCCAAACTGCCAGGGCAAACTTTCTGTACTCGGGCAATCCCAACATCTTTCTTTTCTGTCCCACCCCTCAGACTCCTTTGAGGTGCCCTTAGCAAATTGCCTCCATGGAATTTAAATAGTCAAAGCTCATTTGACCAATAAAGAGATATGTGTGTACTGTATAACAGAGTCACACAGACCTCGTGATTGGGAGGAAAGGTTATTCAGGCAAAGGTGCAGAACTAACCTATCGTGATTGCAAGGCTAGAAAGGTAAGAGGACTTTTATGCACGTTCGTAGGGTTTTGCTTGATTTACATTAAATAATTTTAGACATACAGTTGCTCCTTAGCTTTCTTTAGCGTCCTCAGTGTGTTAAGCGTAGAAGCAATAGCTTTAAATGTGAATGTTGGCTAGGAATGCCTAGATAAAATTTCATTTTAAACAATGCATGCAGATTTCATAGTAGTTTTTTTCCATAAAACTAGACATGCTTAAGCACATTAATTAAGCCTGGAATTGAAAATGTGTTCTAGTTGGAAGACTAAGAAATTGGGTATGGAAAGAGTTTTGTAATTATTTTAATTCAGCCATGCAAAACGAGATTAATTTACCCTTTGTGTTGTTCTTGGATCCTGTTCTGCCGACCTTGCGGAGTAGGTCATTTTCCAGGCAGATAACAGTTCTTTTGGCATTGAGATCTGAAACAATGGGAATACTTAGAGTTTGGGACTGTGTGCCGTGAAGAGAACTATTGGTTATTCTTCTGCCCCAAAGTTTTGGCCGCTCTTCGGCACAAAAATGTTTTTTAAAAAAAATCACCGTGTTTGAGTAGAATCTGACATTTTTTGTTAGAAAAGTGAGATGCCGCAGTTCAAATAATTCATGTTACATCCTTAATTCTGTAAAAACATCTATACAGTATTTTTAGGATCCTCCAAATTGGTATATTGTATGGGAAGTTTCACGTAATGAAAAACGTATTACAGCACTGCTTAAGCATGATACAGGCCCATGTTTCGTTAAAATCTGTGGAAAGCATTTGTTCAGTTCTTAACAGGTTCAGTCTTGTCGTCGTCATCGTCCCCCGTCCCCCCCGCCCGCCTTTATTTAGCCTCTATACATTGGCAGTATATATGACAGAAAATGCTGAAAATGTGACCGAAGCTGACATGTATTCCTAAACCATAATGCTCCGTCCTCACCTGGAACAACTTCGCGCTAATATTAAAGGCTACGTTAGGTATACAAAAAGCTAGCTCTTCAAACTACATCGACAAAATGGCTGCTTTATTTGTTGAGGTTGTCCTAAAGATGTAAAGCTGCATAGTGGGCAACCATTACATCTTCAAGAAAAACATGTAAGGTGATTCAGTTTTACTGGAGAGAGAAATGACAAGCTGAATTAGAATCGATATATTCTTGTTATGGAAGGACCAGGCAGAATATTGACTTGTAAGGATTTGCTCTAGACATTTAACGGTTGTTTGTCTGTTTATTTTCTTCCCACAATCACTTGCTGTGTAAAGGACTATATCTCCTGAATATCTCCACAGTGAAGGGGGCTAGAGACTTTTTTTTTTTAAAGTAGGGAGGTGGGGCAAAGATACTGCCTCTTCGTCTCTCCCTCCCTCATTTTGGGGGATTGAGCCCCAGGGGTCGGGGCCCTTTCCCTGGATTTTTCACTGCCAGTCCACCCCTGCTCATAGGGTTGTCCTGAGGATAAATTGGAGGAGAGGAGAATGGTATCAGCTGCTATAGGTCTTCATTGTGGGTTAAGGTGAAGTATACATTAAGTAAACAAATAGGAGGAGGAGGAGGAGGAGATTGGATTTATACCCCATCCTTCACTACCCGAAGGAGTCTCAAAGCAGTTTACAATCTCTTTTCCCCTCCTCTCCCCACAGCAGACACTCTGTGAGGTAGGTGGGGCTGAGAGAGCTCTTTCGAGAACTGATCATGAGAACAGCTCTGAAAGAACTTGTGACTGATCCAAGGTCACAGTTTATTGTGAATTAAGACAACCCTGGTACTACCTCATGTGCCTGTCTCCCTTCAGGGTGTTGCTGAAATACTGATTTCAAAAATCAGGAGTGATTTTCACTTTTTTGAAGAGAGTGTAAATTTGTGCTGTCGTTTGTGTCCGTGTTTATCTGAAATACAAGTCCACCCTTCAAAAGTCCCCTTTCCTAGTTAAACATTTTTTAAAATTTTGCATTAACACAGGCAGAGGTAACCTAATATGGTACTTGTTCAGCAGAGCTACTAACTGGATTTCTCAATTTCAGCCCAGGAGTTCAAAGGTTTGTACTAACTTCACAGATCAGAGATCAGGCACAAATTGCTGTACTTTGCAGCTTGGTCCCGCAGATATGATAAATTCATAGCTGTGGTGATTATTTTCCCTTACCCTTCCTTTTTGCACACTGGCAATCCTGGGCAGTTAGAAAAGCATGGTATGTGCAAGGTGGCTACTGGCACCTGAGTTTAATGAGTAACTAGCTGATGTTTCAGGTTTCGTCGCTGTAAGGTGGCTATTATGAAAGAGGCCAAAAAGTGGGTGGGGGCGGGGCTGGAGGGTGGAAAGCTTTTGAATGCTAGCTTTGCCATCTTAAGAACAAAGTCTGAATCCAGTGGCACCTTTAAGACCGACAAAGTTTGTCAGTCAAACTCCAGTCTGAGGGCTAAATTTTCAGCAGGTATTTTATCTGGTCTTAGTTTATACCCAGTTGACGATCAAATCTCATTTTTGTTATCTGACATTGATGCATATGTTTCTTACAAAGTTTCATTATCTGCCCCTGCTGCAAAGAATATACATTTTCAGGTGGCAACGGGAAGGGACATTACCTAGGTTATTGTATTAAATCAGTCACATTTTGTTATTGACTTTCGGTGCTTTTGTGTATTTTGATATTAACCTATAGCTTGTTCACAATCTGTATTTTTACTGCTGAGAGTTTTGCAACCTTGTAACGGCCAATGGCTAATTACAATGAACTGAACCTTTACTGGCATAGATTGAAAAAGAAAACAGCAACAACATAGGAACCACAGATTTTAAATAAACAAAGACAGTCATCCTGCCAGAGCTTTAACCTTATATTCTTGAACCCTCATAGTAACAGAGAAGAACCTCACCACTGCAAAGGTGATGTGAGGGCAGAGATCTGACAGAAGGAAGGACTCTAGTCTCTCTTCTGGACAACTGTGCCTATTGATCAAAAGAAGGCTGATTAGGACATCCTGTATTTTATCGTAGAATTCACAGCTAAGCAAGATGTGGGTAATCGATTCTGTTTTTCTGCTACTAAGTAGACAGGCCCTTTCAGGGTAGGGGACATTTGCAAATCTACCATAAAGGACCGCAGATGGTAAAACGTTGAAACGAGCAAACATTCAAGCTTTTCTTAACGGTGGGGCTGTAAGCTTTCGTGTGCATGCACACGAAAGCTTATACCCAGAATTAAACTTTGTTGGTCTTAAAGGTGCCCCTGGACTCAAACATCGTTCTGTTGCTTCAGACAAACACAGCTACCCACCTGAATCTATTGCCATTCTAAGTACGCTTTCTTGGAGGAAGGTTCCATTTGCAATCCTGAAAAGTACTGGAGTCTGGAGGCCGGTGGAGTGAGTTTCAGCATAGTGGAGTTTATTAGAGGTCAGGAACAAGCATCCCTGAGGTGGCCCGGGGGTCAGTTTATATGCACAGAAAAGCCTCGCCCCCCGTCCACACCCACACTGCGGGATAGGTTAATCTTCCCACCAGAGATTACATTAGTTCATTTGAATATGCTAAGCCCCTGATAGGTGGATCTTTAGGAGTCTGGGTGCTATTGTTCTCTTACCTCAAGCTTGTACCTTTTCCAGGCCATGCGGTCAGACCGCATGGCCGGTGCCATTACATGTTTGGTCACATCAAAGAATCATACAAGTGTACAGGAATTGTGTCCAGAACATAACAAATCCATAGTCCCTATGTCTGAGCAAGCAAGACTGTGATCCAAGTAAAAATCAACCTGCCGTGTTAATTTTAAATCGGTATTAGCAGTATAATGTTTGCAGATGGTTTGAGACATCTGATCCACAATGAAAGATGTTGCACTCTGTGAAAATTGTCCCCTACACTGGCAAATTGCTGCAATGTTGGGGGATACCAGCATGTTCATGTAGGAGTGATTTAAAATGAGCTTCTCAAGAGCGAACATGACATAACCTTAGTGCAGCTGCAAAACAATACATGCCTTTTAACCAAGTGGATAGGTTGCATTTCAGTCAGTATGTGTGTATAAATGAACAGAAATTCAAAGCCACCGTTCCCAGCAATTAGCCACGTTAGACTCTAGCAGCCAAATAAAACAGGGGTCCAGTGCCTATCAAGATTTATGCTGGAAGAAATTTTACAAGTTGCCACTGGACTCCTGTATTATGATACCTTTCTTAGCTGCTTTTTGTTATTTATGTCATTTCTAGTCCATTTTTCTCACTTGGACTCAAGGTGGTCAATACAAGCAACAAGGAATACAAGGAAACAATACAGTTGTAGAACCAATCAGAGATCTAAAAATGGAACTGAAGCAAAGCATGACTATAGGACACATTAAATGATGCAAAAAAACATTACGTAGTAAGATCCTAGTTTTGACTCTCTTCCCCCCAACATGTTCATTCCAAAAAGAGTGATTCTCAAACTCTGAAGTAGGTCATCTAAAGAAAGTCCTGGGTTTTGACCACATACGTAAGAGAAGCCAATATTGGATCAGGCCAATGATCCAGTCCAACACTCAGTCACACAATGGCCAAAAATACCAGGTGCCTTCAGGAGGTCCAGCAGTGGGGACAGGACACTAGAAGCTCTCCCACTGTTACCCACCCCCAGCACCAAGAATACAGTGCATCACTTGCCCCAGACTGAGAGTTCCTATCTATACCTTGTGGCTAATAGCCACTGATGGACCTCTGCTCCATATGCTTATCCAATTCCCTCTTGGAGCCGTCCATGCTTGTAGCCGCCAACACCTCCTGTGGCAGTGAATTCCATGTGTTAATCACTCTTTGGGGGAAGAAGGACTTCCTTTTATCCATTCTAACCCGACTGCTCAGCAATTTCATGGAGGGCCCACAAGTTCTTGTAGTGTGAGAAAGGGAGAAAAGTACTTCTTTCTCTACCTGCTCTATCCCATGCAAAATCTTGTAAACCTCAATCATGTCACCACTCAGCCATCGTTTCTCCAAGCTAAAGAGCCTCAAGCACTTTAAGCTTTCTTCATAAGGAAAGTGTTCCAACCCTTTTATCATTCTAGTTGCCCTTTTCTACACTTTTCCCAATGCTTTGCACCTAGGGATGCCAACTTCGGTTTGGGAAACTCGTGGAGATTTGGGGGTGGAGTCTGAAGAGATCAGAGTTCTGAGGATGGGAGAGAGCTCATCTGAGATGGGGTGTCATACAATCAATCCTTTGAAGCTGCCATTTTCTCCAGAGGATCTATTAGAGGACCTTACAACTTCATCAGTATTTGAACACGTGGCAATTGTATATGGACTTTTAGATATTTGGAAACTTACATGTAGATCTGCCAGCACTGTTGCTATATTTTTGTTTCTACTGTATATATACTTTCTCCCATTTTTATGAATTGCTGGATTTTGAGGGTTTTTTCCCTTCTTGCTCTTTTGTTTGTTGGTTTGCTTTGAAAGAAAGATTTTTTTGAGCGTTTTTTCCCTTCTTGCTCTTTTGTTTGTTGGTTTGTTAAGAAAGAAAGATTTTTAAAGAAGAGAAACTACAGTGAAGGCTTTGGGGGCAACCCGTGGACTTAATTTTGTCTAAAATATGTTTAAAATGCGGATGTTTGTTATTTCATTACATAAATAAAAATATATTTATTTTATTTATTATTTGTATTTATATCCCGCCCATTCTGTGAGCGGGCTCACGGTGGGTAACATCGTTAGAATAAAAACAATTTCAGTTTAAAACATCAAACATTAAAACATGATAAAATTAGTTTTGTCATGAAGCACAAAGCAACTTACACCAGAATAAAATAAACAAAACCAGATATAAAGCCAGCATAAAACACAGAACTAATAACAGTAAAATTGTACAAGGAAAATTAGTATGTAGTAGGACTACAGCTAATCACACACCTCTTGAAAGTGTTAATGGAAGAGTAAAGGATTTGACCTGTCACCTAAAACTCAGTAAAAAGGGAGCTTATGGATTTTCTCAGTCAATAAGTCTTCAACTTATTGGTTGGGATCCTTGGTGAGTTGTGGAGCCCCACTCACGGTTGCCTGCCTCTAGAGAGGCACCTGGAGAGCCCATGGGGTTAATTTGTAGCTGATCTCTAAGCTACAGAGGTCAGTTCCTCTGAAGAAAATGGCTGCTTTGGAGGATGGACTCTGTGGCACTATATCCGACTGAAGTCCTCCCCCTCCCCAAACCCCACTGTCCCTAGGCTCTACTCACAAATATCCCGGAAGTTCTCAACCTGGAGCTGGTAACTCTATCTACCACCACCCCCCCACTAGTTAGGTCTCCTGTGCTCTGTGTCAGCCCCCCCCATTGGTGAGGTCATAACTCAAGCTCCTTCTCCTCCTTTCATATGATTGTCATGTAATTACTGTCATGTACTTGCATCTCAGTGGGTCCCATGCTCTCCCTTAGGGTCTGTAGGTAGGTTCTATGTCCAGAAAGGGTGAAGATCACTCCCGGGAATGCCCTATCTCTCATGGTCACCTGAAACATGGAGGAACAGGGCCTCTGATGGTCTGAGTGCTTGGGGAGGCTTATGTGGGAGATTATGGGAAATAAAAAATGAGACATAATAGTTATTCTAGCAGGCACTGACTTCTCCCTCAGAGCACTGAGGTTGAGGTCAAAACATATTTAAAGTACTGATCAATACACACTCAAGCACTGAATGAGAGTAAGCAGTGCTTAATGAACCTTCAGTTGTGTTTGTGGGTCCCTGTTTTGATTTTGTCTTAAGAATTTAAAAAACCCTGTTGTAGATGTAAGTTCTGTAGCATGCAGGGTTGTCAACCTCCAGGTGAGGAGTGGAGTTCTAGAATTATAACTGATAGTGAGAGTACGGAGATCAGTTCCCCAAGAGAAAATGGTATCTTCAGAGAGTAGATTCTATGGTAAACTACAGATGCTAAGTGAAATCCTTCTATAGGTCCCCCCCTCCACAGGTCCTTTCCCCGATGTTGTTTAACATTTATGTGTGGCCCCTCACTCAGCTGGCATGGTGTTTTAGGCTTGGGTGCCATCAGTATGCGGATGACACCCAGCTAAATGTACTACTGGATGGCCACCCAGATATTACCCTGCAAAATCTGGCTATGGGCTTGCAGGCTGTGGTGGGGTGGCTAAAGAAGAGCTGGCTGAGACTGAATCCAACAAAGACAGTGGTTCTGTGGCTGGGGAGGGGGGCATCAGGATTGAGGCTCAGATGTCCCACTCTTGACGGAGCGTTATTAATACTGGTGCAATCCATCAGGAGTTTGGGTGTGACTCTGGATGCCTCCTTGACCAAGGAGGGCCGGGTCATGAATATTGCCATGCTGGCATTCTTTCATCTATGCCATGCACAGCAATTAGCCCTCTTCTTGTCGTGCCCTAATCTAGCCACAATAATCCATGCAACAGTCGCTTCCAGGCTAGACTACTGTAACTCACGCTACGCTGGCGTGCCCTTGAATCTGACTTGGAAGCTCCAACTGGTCCAGAATGCGGTGACGCATGTTCTGGTGGGAACACCATAGATGGCACATATACAGCCTGCACTGTGCCAGCTACACTTGCTCCCAGTGAAATACTGAGTCAGATTCAAGGTTTCAGTATTGACTTTTTAGGCCTTGAGTGGTCAGGGACTCATGTGTATGTCCCTAGGAGAGTATGTCCCTAGTATGTCCCTAGGGGATTATGTCCCTAGGAGAGCACTTTGATTGGCGGATAATAATTTGCTGGTGATCCCTGGCCCCAAAGATGTCTGGCTTTTCTCAACTAGGGCCAGGGCCTTCTCAGTCCTGGCCCTGATCTGGTGGAACTCTGTGCTGAACACCATCAGGGCCCTGTGACATCTAATGCAATTCTGCAGGACCTGTAAGGCAGATATATTCCGCTGGACTTTTGGTTGAGGACAGCGACAGTGTGACCATTGCTGTCACCCTCCCTCCCTCTTTCTCCTTGTTTTCACCTGTTTACCGCCTCCTGCCCTGTCCGGGGAGGGGGGTGCAATCCAGTAAGGGAATAAGATTTATTAAGGCACCATCTTGGATTTTAGGTTTTTCAATAGGGCTGCCAAGTCTGCCCGGGGAGCGGGGGATGCCCCGCTACAGGGGTCCCCAATCCGCCAGCCCGGATTCGGCCGGCGGGGAAACCCCACCCCCGAAGTCATCCGGTCAGGACGATTTCCCCAGCATGATGATGTCACCAGATGTGACATCATCACGTTGTGCACGTTGCCGGGGCAACACTCTAGTAATCGCCCCAAAAACTCTATGGTACCTTAGAGTTTTGGGTGCGGTTGCCAGAACGTCGCCCTGGCAACGTGCACAACGTGATGATGTCACTTCTGGTGACATCATCACAGCGTGTGCGCTTCACGCGCACACCAGGAAACTCGCGGCAAGAAGAAGACTCCCCCCCCGCCGGCCCGTGGTGAGTACTTGGCAACCCTATTTTTCAATTGTATGTTTAACTGTATCTTTGATTTTATCTATTGTTTTATCATTGATCTATAGCAGTGTTTTTCAACCACTGTGCCGTGGCACACTGGTGTGCCGCGAGATATTGTCAGGTGTGCCGCTGGATTTTTTCAATGAAAGAAATGTGCCTTCCGGGCTGACCTTTCGAGATGCGTTTGCGCATGCGAGAAAGAACAGTGGCGCAGTCTCGCTGATTCTGCTCGCACGCTCTGTGGCCGGCCTGAGGTAGGGTGATTCCAGTAAACATGACATTCCAGTAAACATGAATATGTTTGATGGTAACAGCTAGCTGTTTCTGTCAGGGTGGGGTTCAAATCAGTAACTGTCCCTCAGCGAAGAACGGGTGTACTGTGCTTCTCTTCAAATCACTTATGGTCAGCGGAATGCCGTTCACATAAGAGTAAGAGTTTAAACTCTCTATTTGAAAAACTTTAGCAGAATCGCAGTATTAAAATACATCCACATTATATTTCTTCTGAAACTCAGGTCAATGTTATGGGAAGGAGCCATTACACTTTGGATCTGTAATTTACGATTTCAAGTTGAGTGGCTATTACGGGTATTCGTAATACTGTCATAGTTAATACTTGAGCTGAGGCAACTAATGACCCATTTATCTTGTATTTCAGTGTTTTTCAACCACTGGGCCGTGAGATATTGTCAGGTGTGCCGCGGGATTTTTTCAATGAAAGAAATGTGCCTTAGCTCGAAAAAGGTTGAAAAACACTGATCTATAGTGCCCAGAATCCTGTTTTTACAGGGATGGGGCGATTCATAAATTGAAGTAGGAGTAGTGCTGGTGGCAGCAGCAGCAGCAGTAGTACTGCCCCCGTGTCTCCAGGAATTTCCTGGACCAGAGTTGGTGACCCTAAGATGATGACATTCCTCTGTTTTGTTTTGTTTTAAAAGTATTCTTCCACTGATTTCAGCCTAAGAGACAAGGTGGATAGGAAACGGAATGATTTATTTTAAAATGTTCTGAATATTGAGACGCCAACTTGCATTACATTTCTGTTCTTGCATTGTGTTTGTGTATGTTTTCGTTTCTGTGAACAGGACGTAATGTGCATAGAATTTTAACTTCTGAAAACTTTTTCTATTACAAGTTTGGATTATATATAGAGATTACTCTAAATTGCAAAGGTACCAAATATATTTGCAGTTTTCTTCTCTGCCTTCTGATTCTTTAAGCATATGATAGATGGCATTTTCCAGAACAGAAACTGAATATAAGATGAAAATTTGGACTCCCGTGTGCTTTAGGATTTCAGAGTTTCACATTTACTTGCATGTAGAAGGTAAACTACTTTGGAATAATTTGACCGTTAAGCTCATACTAAAATCGGTGAAAGTTTGGACTGCCCCACGCTTTGTTGTTACTCAATTAATATGCACTACTTAAACTACACATTCAATGTAATATTACATTTTTATACAGACTTTTTTTTATGTTGTGCCTTCAAACTCATGTATGGATCTGTAAAGAAATCTCGCTTCAGACATATGAATATGGGTCAGATCTAGCTCAATACTTATTCTGACTGTCAGCAGTTCTTATGGCTCAGGCAGAGTGACCTTTCCAACACCTGTCACCTGAGATTCTTCACCGGAGAATGTCAGTGATTGAACGTGGAACCGTCTGCCTGTACAGAGCCGAGCTTTATCCCTACACATGCAAGTATAATTCACCTTCATAATAAATACTTTTACATTGTTTACATTCTTATCGTTAACAAGTTATGCTTTTCATAAAGGAGAGAGTACATGTAGCTATATTAGTCCCCAAACCAAAAGCCATGTAATTCCTTTTATTAGTAAAAGGTAAAGGTTTCCCTTGCTCGAAAGTCAGTCAAATTTGGCTCTAAGGGGCGGTGCTCATCTCTGTTTCCAAGCAGAAGAGCCAGCGCTGTCCAAAGACATCTCCGTGGTCATGTGGCCGGCATGACTAGACACCGAGGTGCACGGAACGCTGTTTCCTTCCCACTGAAGTGGGACCTATTTATCTACTTGCAATTTATTGCTTTCAAACTGCTAGGTTGGCAGGAGCTGGGACAGAGCTCACTCTGTCACATAGCACTCGGGTCTCGAACTGCTGAGCTACTGACCTTCCAGTCTGCAGCTCAGCATCTTAACCTCTGAGCCACCACAGCCCTAATTCCTTTTATTAGGACCAACCAAAATAACACAAAACAATGTGGAAGCTTTCAGGTTCCCCAGAATGCTCCATCAGGCTGCATATTTTAAAGGTGGGGGGGGGAGAGAATTGAGAGATCTCAGCCTGAGATTTTCAGGCCATGACCTTTCTGCACTAGACCTTTAATCCTGGTTCAACACTGTCTTCTACCAGCTATTCTGCACTACACTCGTATCAACCCCTCATTTTATCCCAGGTTTATTGTCAATTCTGCATTACGTTGTGGTCACCCTGGGTTAGACTGCCATTGCCCCAGGGTATATGGATCCTGTTTTGCCGCGGGCTTTCCCTTGATCCAGAGTGGCCCCGGTGCAGATTTAAGTGCAGAATTTTTAACTCAGTTTCGATCCTCCTCGCCCCTTTCCTGCCATACCTAGGACATTAAACCTGGGTTTACTGTTCGCAGTGCAGAATTTATAACCCAGGGCAGGCAAGCAAATTGGAACGGGACAAAATTAGTGCAGAAAACAACAGATAAGCAGAGATAACAACAAGGTAAATGACCGCGAGTCGAACACAGAGAATACCCAGGGCGAGGTCCGAGTGTGGGAAGGGCCCTTAAGCGCCTAATCTGTAAGGCCCAATTTACACCTCTCCTCTGAAGTAGTTTTACTGCTGTCTTTTCCTACGCTATTACATGCTGGTTTCAAATTTCACTCCCTGGGTCTGAAGAATACTAAGCAACAGGATCTGTTTAAAGCAGTATAATGCTAGCTTGACCATAGGAGGGCAATTAACGAATGTAAACAGTAATTTTTAAACTAGAACAAGTATGGTTTGAAACTAGAAACAGGTATAGACAGGGTTTTTTGAAACTAGAATGATTCCAGTGGGAAAGTCAGATGTAGATTTGACCTTAGTATACTGTGTTAAGAGCTGAACAGGCATGAACACCAAAATGATGCTGGTGTGAAGCTTCCTCCTAGACTTTCCGGGAAGAAGCAAACAATAAAAATGGAAACATCCAGCTGAGAACCGAAATATCAGTCTGATGAACTGAGTATAATGAAGAATTCTGGAGGCCTTGGAAGCTTGCTTTTTGTTGTTGTTGCTTCAGTATGGCTCCCAACCTCCAGATGGGGTCTGGAGTTCTAGAATTGCAAACAGTCTCCAGATGATAGAGATCCATTTCCCTGAAGGAAACGGCTGTTTGGGAGGGTCCTAATGTCCAGTCCTAATCAAAAATATTATGTGGCTCTTTTCCCCCACAAAAGAGGTAGGCATCTCTTTCTGAACAAACTATCACCTTGCACTTTAGTGTCATCACTTGTGGTTGTCTTTGAATAATAATAACAGCCCTATCATAAATAGGCAAGCAATTTTAACAGCATGGGCACAGGAAGAGGGATGGGTTTATTATGAAGCCATAGCTTATGAGCAAAAGATCTGAAAGGGGGTGGTGTTTTCCTACCTCTGATGGCCATCTGTTGGGTCAGGGGGGTGAGTGCCCATCTAGAATGGAGGGCATTAGAGGTGTCCTATTGTTGTTGGGTTTTTCCCCAGTACTGTTCCAGGGCCTCTGTTATTTTAGCAGAAGCTTCATGCTACCTCTCATCTTGACTGACACATTCTGTCCTGTTCTTTAAATATACCTAACCCAAGCAAGCAGGTTTACAGGTGACTGTTATTCCCACCAGCTCTCATTTCTTATCTTGGTTATACCGTATTTTTCGCTCCATAAGACGCACCTGAGCATAAGACGCACCTTGTTTTTAGAGGAGGAAAACAGGAAAAAATGAAACAGAAAGAAAGAGAGAGAGAGAGAAATAAAGGAAGGAAGGAGGAGGAGAGAGAGAGAAAGAGAAAGGAAGAAAGAAAGGTGGGGACAGAGAGAGAGACAAAGACAGACAGACAGACAGAAAAAAGGAAAGGAAGGAAGGAAGGAAGGAAGATAGAGAAAGGAAAGAAGAGAGACATCGGCATGCCATGCAAAGCCAGGCCTTTCTGTGCAAAGTAGCCAGGGAGCTTAATCTGTGGGCGGGGCTGTCTGCTGCTGGCTGTCTTAAAGGGGAAAAGCACTTAAAGGGAAAGAGTACTTAGCCTGGTAGGGTTTTTCCTGCCGTTTCCCTTTTAAGTCTTAACAGCTCAGGCCCAGCAGGGAGGGGCAGGGAAGGCTGGGATGCCAGCCTGAATGGCATTCCCCTGTGTTCCTGCTGAAGAAAGAGACCTGTTACAGGTAAGAAAAGCTCCATATTCGCTCCATAAGACGCACACACTTCCCCCCCACACACTTTTTTTGGGAGGAAAAGTGCGTCTTATGGAGCGAAAAATACGGCACCTTGACAGGAGGCTGGAACCTGTCATCCTCCCAGCAAGGATGCCAGGTAGTTGGTGTTGGGATCCCATCTGCTTTACACTTGTATCCTAGACTAGATGATACAGAAGCAAACAGGTTGGGACAGCCATGGAAAGAAAAATACAGTAGTTTTACTATCAAACTTTTATTCCAAATCTGAGAGAGAGAGAGAGAGAGAGAGAGAGAACCCAGAAGTGATAGCGCTGGAACGGGGCAGCATTCTTGGACCCCACTGGAAATCTGTGCAGTGATTTCTTCCAGCCGCCACCCTATGGAGCTGCAGAGAGGGTCAGGAGAAGGGCTGCTAGCAGGGGGTCTCCTGCTATAGCCCTATTTGTGTGGCTTATAGTTTAACTCTGGACTGATCTGGTTGTGGCCCAGTATTGTGATTTTAGCATAGTACTGGTTGAAACAACTATCCATCCCCAATGTTTACTTCTCTGATAGCAGTGGGATCAAATTTGGGTTGCCAGCCCCCCCCCCCCCGGCTACCAATGGGAGGTGGGGGCAGGGTTGCCAACTCCAGGTTCGGAAATGCCTGGGGATGTGGGGTTGGAGCCTGAGGAGGAGAGGGACCTCAGTGGGGCGCAATGCCACACAGTCCAAAGCATCCATTTTCTCCAGGGGAACTGATCTCTGTAGTCTGGAGATGAGCTGTAATTTCAGGGGGTCCCCAGGCCTCATTTGGAGGCTGGCATCCCTCGATGACGTGGAACAAAGTTCTGAAGACTCTGTCATAACTCTTTGTTGTTTCTTAACAACATCTTAGAAAATTCTCCAGTTTCTCCCTCCCCACAACACTCTAGTTGTATTTCTGACCGAAGTTTCAGCATCATAACTACTTTACAGAAATAATCTTAACCAAATAAAAGGGGAAGGTCATACACAAAGGCTTTGCCGTGTCAACATTACATACCCTCTTTTGTCAGCTGCCTTTTTATTGGCACTCTGGTTAGATGGGAAAACTTCGCAAGCAGATGCCAAAAAAAAGAAATCTTCAGGGCAGAATTGAGTAGTCTGATTTTTCCCCCTTACACAGAGCACAAGGTTGAGATGTTCATGAATGTAAAACGTCCTTCTGTGTTAATGTACTACATCTAAGAGTATGAAGTGTGTTTTGGAAGCAGAACTGCTCGAAGCAAAATGACCTTGAGAAAACAGCGGTCAAAGGAGATTGGCCCTGAGAGTTTGCATAATGTCTTTGTGTTGATGTATTAGACTTTCATTCGGTCCCTCTCCTCCCCCCATTCCCAAATTGTGTGTTCTGATAAGCTTGCTTGAAAATACCATATGGCATTTCTGTTTTGTTCGAAATCAGAATTTTACTCTCCAAGATCTGAACACATTGCCTCTCTGGGTGAGTTAGGGATGACCAGAGTGTCCAATTTAAATTGGAAGAAGATGAGGTTATTTGACAGAGGCGGTTCAGTGATGAATTATATTTTGTTATATAATGATAACCATCTTCAAGTACTTGAATGGCTGTCATAGAGAGGATGGTGTGGAGTTGTTTTCTGTTGGACCAGAACCAATGGGTTGAAATTAAATCAAAGGAGTTTTTGGCTAAGGAGCCAGTTTGGTGTGGTGGTTAAGTGTGCGGATTCTAATATGGGAGAACCGGGTTTGATTCCCTACTCCTCCACTTGCACCTGCTGGATGACCTTGGGCAAGCCATCGCTCTGGCACAGCTGTTCTTGAAAAAGAGTAGTTTCTGTCAAGAGCTCTCTCAGCCCCACTTACCTCCCAGGGTGTCTGTTGTGGGGAGGGGAAAGGAAAGGAGATTGTGTAAGCTGCTTTGAGACTCCTCTGGGTAGTGAAGGGCAGGGTATAGGGTTGCCAAGTCTTACCATTTGGAAAGTGGGGGAGTCCTGGCTCCTCTCCAGGAGCCCGGTGCGCGCACTTTGTGTGCACTCACCAGGATGACGTCACCCAGAAATGACGTCATCACTCTGGACACGTGGCCGGGGCGATGCTCTGGTAATCGCCCTAAAACTCTATGGTACCATAGCGTTTTCAGGGCGATTGCTAGAGCATCTCCCTGGCAATGTGTCCAGCGTGATGACATCACTTCCGGGTGATGTCATCACGCTGGGCAGTCGGCCTGATTGGGCCACTTCAGGGGTGGGGTTCTCCCCGCTGGCCAAATCCGGACCAGCGGATTGGGGACCCCTTTAGCAGGGGAATCCCCGCCCCCTGTGGAAATTTGGCAGCCCTAGCAGGGTATAAATCCAATCTCTTCTTCTTCTTCTTCTTCTTCTTCTTCTTCTTCTAAACATTAGACGAACCTCCTGACAGTTACAGCAGTTCCTCAGTGGAACAGGCTTCCTCGGGAGGTGGTGGGCACTTTCTTTGGAGGTTTTTTAAACAGAGTCTAGACGGCCATCTGACAGCAATGCTAATTCTGTGAACTTAGGCAGATCAAGAGAGGGAGGGCAGGAAGGATTGCATCAGTGCTTAGTTCTTGTGACCCTTTCTTACACGCCCAGGGAAATGCTGATTGCCACTTTGGGGTCAGGAAGCAATTTTCCTCCAGGCCAGCTTGGCTGAGGATCCTGGATGGTTTTTTTGTCATCTTCTGGCCATGAAACGGGGTCACGGGGGGGAGGTATTTGTGAATTTCCTGCATTGTGCAGGGGGTTGCACTAGATGATCCTGAAGGTCCCTTCCAACTCTATGATTCTGTGATTCTATATAATATGCATACTGTGGCAAAAGAACACATGAAACTTCCTCTTTTGTCCATGGCTTTCTTCACTGCAGCTGCTCAAAACTTATAGAACCATAGAGTTGGAAGGGCCCATGCAGGCCATAATAGTCCTAAAGCATCCCTGACAAGTGTTCATCCAGCCGCTGCTTGAAGATTGCCAGTGAGGGGGAGGGGGAGCTCACCACACCTCCCCAGGCAGCTAATTCCACGGCTGAACTACTCAGATACTTGCAAGAGGATGTAACGATCTATATAGGATATATGGATAGAAGGGTGGAGAGGTGTATTGGAGTACAGTCCTCTGAGAAAGCGTTCTATGTACTTAGGCAACAAACTTTGATGGGTGGAGGGATGGTTGAATCAGTTGAACTCTGATCTCTTCCAACACC
This sequence comes from Lepidodactylus listeri, assembly GCA_029233225.1. Lineage (NCBI taxonomy): Eukaryota > Metazoa > Chordata > Lepidosauria > Squamata > Gekkonidae > Lepidodactylus > Lepidodactylus listeri. The sequence continues at coordinate 103,457,557 of JARCFY010000009.1, read as the reverse complement.
CAGTGGCTGTTCTGGTGGTATAGCCCCATTACTGCAACACACTTCTGCCAATGTAGATTTTATAACCGGACTGCTTGATGTTGCTTTCAGTGCCAGAAAAGAAACCTGGGATATTGCTATGTGGGTTTTTTTGCACATTGCCATTTGTTTTCTACAGAGAATCGTACAAGTGCAAGTAAATTTATTGTATTAAGCCATTGGCCATTACAAAATACAAAAAAACACCATAGCAGTAATAAAAATTACCACCATTAGAATCAGATTAAAATTGACTACAAATTGTGCTAATAAAAAGGCTAAGGCAGATTTAATCAAGTAACCAGCCCCTTAGATCTAATTTTGGATGCTGCTAAAGCAAACAAAGAAACTCTATAAGATACACATGCATCATTATCTGAGAGCAGGAATGTAATCTTCTCAGTTTCTGTGCATGTTTGCATAGCCGATAGGATTCCTGCTAGAAATTTCTCTCTTGGGATCCTATATAACGGACAGTAAAGCATGTAGTGAGAGAGGTCCTCCACCACTGACAAGCCACATCTGCAGAGACAGTCCTCTTTTGGAGTATGCTGTTTGCATAAACGATATCGTAGGGGTGTAAAAGGAACTCTGAGGTAAGACTTAGAGATGTTGACTAAGTAGCTCGACCTGTGATGGTCCAATTTACAGAATTTATACCAGGGAGCCACTTTGGATTTCAGAACTAGAGCACGATCAGTCAATGCATCAGCGTCATATATCCAATTCCTAAGTTGCGTGTTCTCAGCTGATGCCCTAAGGATGTCATCTGAGATGGTATATCTTTGGATGAGGGTACTGATAAAGTTAGAGTGGGAAGGGTCTTTGTCAAAGTGTGTGTTGTCTGACTGATGGCTTATGGAGTTGGAGCTCTGATGTATGTTCTTTTCCCCATATTTTATAACCATCAGATGTGCCCGGGCCTTTAGAGAGGGAAGTCCCAGTTCAGCCCTCATCAAAGAAGTGGGAGTGCCTCTGGGCAAGGCGAAAATTCGCCTTATAAATTGATTTTGGATTATCTCCAAGCAGGGCTATTTTTGGGCAGGAACGCACAGGAACAGAGTTCCGGCTGGCTTCTGAGTTGGCCACGCCCACAGCCCCCCCCCCTTGGGTTCCCCAGGTGCCTCGCAAGCCGCAGGGCACCTGGGAAAGCCAAGCTGATCCAGGGAGGAAAGGCAGTTTAAACTACCACCCTCCTCGAGTTCCCCAGGCACCCTGCAGCTGTAGGGCAACTGGGGAAGCCGATCCAGAAACTGCCTTCCTTTCCGCGGGTTCCCCATGCACCCCCAAAGCCTGGGGAAACTGATCCTGGGAGGGAGCTGCACTGTCAGGGGTGTGGCCTAATATGCTAATAGGTTTCTGCTGTTGGGTGTGGCCTATTATGCTAATGAGTTCCTGCTGGGCTTTTTCTACAAAAAAAGCCCTGCCTCCAAGATAACCAAAATATCCTCCTTCTAACCCCAAACTTTGACTCCATATAAAAGATGAGGATGACCTTGCTTGATGCTGCTTTCAGTGCCAGAAAAGAAGGCTGGGATATTGCTTTGTGCTTTTTTTTTGCACATTGCTATTTGTTTTTTGCAGAGGACTGTAGAAAACGACAACTCTGCCACAATGTGCATTGTTTCCCTTTGTGCTTTAAATATCATCCAGTTCAGTTCTATGCAGAGTTACTCCAGCCTAAGCCCATTGATTTGACATTATTCTGATCTGAAGGATAGCTTTAATAAGACCACGTGTAGCCCTTGCTTCTGCCACTGAAGTGTATGAAGATCCAAAAAGAAACTATTCTAGAAATCTCATGCTGCAATTTTTTTCATCAGCATGCTAAGAAGGCTACGTCCCTTCTTTGGGGTGAAATTTAACGCAGTACGGCACTGAGCAGTATGAAAATTTGCTTTATGGAGATTGGTACATAAATGATATAGTTAGCAAACACTGTTTTAACCTGCGTATTTGTTAATTAAAAATGCCAGTGCTCACAATGCGGTATAAACTGAGGACATGTAAACGATACAGTCTTCTTTCTGTTTTTTCCCTCCTGTTCAAAACCATGCTTTTTGAGAGTGTAGAAACAGGGATAAAGCTAGTTCCTAAGTTCATGAATCAGCTGTCTACAGATTTGCCTCTTAGTAATTACATTCTAATATTGAGACAGGAACTTGCACGACTCCTTGACAGAAAGATTCCTGTCTTGCTTAATACCAAGTAATTAACATAATCCTTTCCTATTGTCTTTGTTTAGGTATCCCCACACTTTGAATGATTTGGACATAATGACAGCTGAAGATTCCACAGCTAGAATGAGTAACGATTCTTCCAACATGCCAACAAACAAAGTGCCAGAAGGTGTAGCTGGTGCACCTAATGAGGCTGCGCTACTGGCACTTATAGAGCGCACTGGATATACCATGGTTCAAGAGAATGGGCAGCGCAAATATGGCGGTCCACCTCCAGGCTGGGAAGGGTTGCACCCTCCTCGTGGGTGCGAAGTCTTTGTTGGTAAAATTCCCCGCGACGTCTATGAAGACGAACTGGTCCCTGTATTCGAATCTGTAGGCCGAATCTACGAAATGCGCCTGATGATGGATTTTGATGGGAAAAATCGTGGGTATGCCTTTGTCATGTACACACAGAAACATGAAGCCAAACGTGCTGTCAGAGAGCTGAACAACTACGAAATCCGTCCTGGCAGGCTGTTGGGGGTGTGTTGCAGCGTCGACAACTGCAGGCTGTTCATTGGAGGAATCCCCAAGATGAAGAAAAGGGAAGAAATTTTAGAAGAGATCTCCAAAGTGACGGAAGGAGTGCTCGATGTCATTGTGTATGCCAGTGCAGCGGACAAAATGAAGAACCGAGGATTCGCCTTTGTAGAATACGAAAGCCACCGAGCAGCAGCCATGGCAAGGCGGAAACTGATGCCTGGGAGAATCCAACTTTGGGGGCACCAGATTGCAGTTGACTGGGCAGAGCCTGAAATAGATGTTGACGAAGACGTCATGGAGACTGTAAAAATCCTGTATGTGAGGAATTTAATGATCGAAACCTCAGAGGATACAATTAAAAAAGTCTTTGGTCAGTTCAACCATGGTTGTGTAGAACGAGTTAAAAAAATACGAGATTATGCCTTTGTACACTTCACAAGCCGGGAAGATGCAGTTCATGCCATGAATCATCTCAATGGCACGGAACTCGAAGGGTCCTGTCTGGAAGTTACCCTAGCCAAGCCAGTGGATAAAGAGCAGTACACCCGATACCAGAAAGCGGCTAAAGGTGGAGGAACCACTGAAGTTACTCAGCAGCCGAACTATGTTTACTCTTGTGATCCCTATACACTAGCATATTATGGCTACCCATACAATGCTCTGATTGGTCCTAACCGAGAATATTTTGTGAAAGGTTAGTATACAGCTTTGGGCATGTTATTGCCTAGTGGACTTTAGACTGAACGATAAGTACGTAAGAGGAGCCTGACTGTAGTATCACTCCAGTGGTCCATCTAGTCCATTGTCCTGTCTCACACAGTGGCCAACCAGTTCTTCTGGAGGTTTAACAAGAAGACATAGGTCCTTTCTTCACTTGGATTTCATCCCTGGTTTTATCAAAGTTCAACTCGCAACACAATCCCTTGCATTTATCCCTGGTTATAACAGCATCTGTTTATCCCAGGACAAGTGTGGGGCGAAACCAGGGTGATTTCAATGTAATGTGGAAACAAAAAAAACCCCGGAAATAATTACGGGCAGTGTTCCCTCTAAGCTGAGTTAGTGTGAGCTAGCTCACAGTTTTTTAGCCTCCGGCTCACACATTGTTGTCTTAGCTCAGGAAGGATGGCTCCAGAGCAAATTAATTTATGCAGGAGCCAAATCACCTGCTCACAACTTTAATGCCAGTAGCTCACAAAGTAGAATTTTTGCTCACAGGACTCCATAACTTAGAGGGAGCATTGATTACGGGTGTGAACTCGAGAGTAGTATAGAATGTAAAAATACCCCGAGATAATTACAGGGGTGAACTCAAGTGTAGTATAGAATGTAAAAATACCCCGAGATAATTACAGGGGTGAACTCGAATGTAGTATAGGATGTAAAAATACCCCGAGATAATTACAGGGGTGAACTCGAGAGTAGTATAGAATGTAAAAATACCCCGAGATAATTACAGGGGTGAACTCGAGTGTAGTATAGGATGTAAAAATACCCCGAGATAATTACAGGGGTGAACTCAAGTGTAGTGTAGAATGTAAAAATACCCTGAGATAATTACAGGGGTGAACTTGAGGGTAGTGTAGAATGTAAGTTCAGGGACAGGGCTGAACCAGGATTTAAGGTCTAGTGTGGAAAGGACCATAGATGCCAGGTCTTCCCCTGATGTTGCCTCCTGGTAGTCAGAGGTTTACTGCCTCTGAATGTGGAGGTTTCCTTTAGTCCCGATGGCTAGTAGCCAGTAATAGATCTATCCTCCATGAATCTATCTAATTCCCTTTAGAAGCTGTCTATAACTTATATCCACTGGCAGCAAATTCCACATTTTACTCACTCATTGTGTGGAGCCTTTTAGACTCAAGTAAGTGTCCAGGGGCACCTTTAAGACCAACAAAGTTTAATTCTGGGTATAAGCTGTTTTGCTTTTTAAATATTAATATGCACTTTTGCATGCGCGTGAAAGTTTATACCCAGAATTAAACTTTCTTAAAGGTGCCACTGGACTCAAACTTTGTTCTCTTGCTTCAGACCAACATGGCTACTCACCTAATCTTCCCCCAAAATGGTTCACGATCTTTTTGACAAGTGGTAACACATTCTGTGGTAAACCACCAATGCCTGCCCTGACCGAAAGGTAAGCAAAACATAAATGTCAAAATATGAGGAAATGGGGGGAATTGAGCAATTCCTGTCCTTGGCCAAAAAAAAATGCTTCAGTTGTGTGTGTGTGTGTGAGAGAGAGAGAGAGAGAGAGAAGAGAAAAAACATATATCTGGATGATTTGTTTATACAGTGCTTATTCTTACTTAATAACGTGTGAATGGTGGGAATATGCTATTTTTAATATTTTCTCCCCACAAAATAGTTGACTGCATGCATTTGAGCTTCCACAAGTATTTCCTATGTTTGCTAGCAGGGGTCATTTCGAGCAGGAGCTCGGGGGAACTCAGCTCCGGGAGTTGGTGCCAGCCCCCCACCCCCACGGGGGAATGCCTGCTTGTGTCCTGGCTGCAACAAAATGACCCCGACCCCTGGAAAGGTCCTTGTTCCTCCGACCAGCCTTCTGAAGGCTTCAGCCACCACTGAAGCTATCCTCCCAGAATAGTGGTATTTCTGAGGCTTGGATTAGTAACTGTCCCCTCTCTGCCAGCTCTTGCTTGCTTGCTTCCTTGCTTGCTTGCTTGCTTTCTCTCTCTCTCTCTCTCTCTCTCCTTTCTTTCTTGCCTTCTGACATACTTCTGGTGATGTCAGGGGTGTGGCATATGCAAATAAGTTATGCTAATGAGTTATGCTAGTGAGTTATGCTAATGAGCTCCTGCACCTCTTTTTCTACGAAATGACCCCTGTTTGCTAGACAAATAATGTTGATGTGGTGGACATTCCATCCTATAGTGTTTTGCTCATGCTTCAAGCATAGTATTTATTATTCACTGAAATGCAGGCCAGAAAAGATAAAACCAAATTTTTGCATTTCTCTTTTTTGTGCGTGTCAGATTTTTCTGGCACCTTAACATCAGTCTAGATTCATAAGTGTTGCCATGCTTGAAATGGATTTTCAGTCCTTATATTGTTGGTGCAGTTTTGGATGAGAAGTTTCTGGTGTAAGGACCTCAAGGATTTCAGTGATTTCTCTATGCAAAGATATTTGTTTCATAGATAAAGTCAGGGCTATTTTTGGGCAGGAACGCACAGGAACGGAGTTCCGGCTGGCTCCTGAGTTGGCCACACCCAGCTGGAACTCATTAACATAATAGGCCACACCCAACAGCAGAAATTCATTAGGATTGGCTACAGTAGGGGCATGTGGCCTAACATGCAAATTAATTCCTGCTACCAAAAAAGCCCTGGGTTTTGACAACAAACAAGGTAAACAGAATAAGAAGCAAAAGGTGGGTGTGGCTGGATGACCACTCTTCTGGTAACACGGGGGTGAGGCCTAATATGCTAATAATCTGTGCTGTCAGCGGTGTGGCCTAATATGCTAATGAGTTTCTGCTGTTGGGTGTGGCCTATTATGCTAATGAGTTTCTGCTGGGCTTTTTCTGCAAAAAAAGCCCTGGATAAAGTCTTAAGGTTGCACTCTGCAAATGTCCCACAGTAAACTCTGCCAAGCCCCACTGATTTCAACAAAACTATTTTTGGGGATTGTACCTCTAAGATTTGCATTCAGAAATGGGATTTCCCCACAGTGGATTGAAGAGTCAGGGCTGATACCGGGATGCTGTGACCTTCAGTCCCCACAATTCAGTCACCATGGCCTTTTCCCTCCTCCTCACGCCTAGCCCCAAAGCTTCCTTATGCCCCCATCTCTCAGGGCTGCCCCCATAACCTTTCCCTTCATTGACTGGTTGCTGAAATTCCTCTGGAGAACCAGAGTGGTGATCTGGGACAGCTACAACACTATTGCCACAGCTGGACTCCCGTTTAACAGATAATGCAAGACAGAAACAAGTATAAGGAGTAAATTGGGAGTCTAAAACGTGATAGAAAAGTACATAATTACTTGATGTTATGATCTGTACTGATGACATGCCCTGGCTTGGGTAATGCTCCCCCCCCCCCCACTCCCCGCTTCTAGGGTTGCCAGAGATTTAGATCTGGTGTGTACCGTAGTTAACTGTGTGCTTTATCAGTTTTATTTTTTTTTATTCTTTCATTTACAAGCAGGCAGCATTAGAGGCAGAGGACGAGGTGCAGCAGGCAACAGAGCGCCTGGTCCAAGAGGTTCTTACCTGGGGGGATATTCTGCAGGCCGTGGCATATATAGCAGATATCATGAAGGGAAAGGCAAGCAGCAAGAAAAAGGATATGAGCTTGTTCCTAATCTGGAGTTGTCTACGGTCAGCCCAGTTGCCATTAAGCATGGCACAGGTTAGTATGCCGATTGGGGAGAGGAACAATATTGGCAAGGCATAGGGTTGCCAACCTCCAGGTGGGGCCTGGGGATCCCCTGCTTTTACAACTGATCTCCAGCTGAGAGAGATCAGCTCCCCTGGAGAAAATGGCTGCTTTGAAGGGTGGCCTCTATGGCACTGCACCATGCTGAGGCCTCTCCCCTCCTCAAACCCCGCCCTCTCCTGGCTCCACCCCAAAGTCCCCAGGTATTTTCCAACTTGGACTTGGCAACCCTAGCAAGGCAGGAGAATGATAATGACTTCAAGTGTGCTTTAGAACACCTGTTTTTCCCCCAGCAAGAGCAGCCACAAACCTAGAAATGAAACTGAAAGCATCTTATGGAAGGGATGCATGTTGTCATTAGAGCTAGTGGGGTGGATCCAACCAGCTTTTCTGCTGATGAAAAGAGAGGACGGGGTCCCCTTTTGACCAGACAAAAAGGTTATACTGGGAATCATTGGAGCTGCATCAACAAAACCAAAGGGAGCGGAGGCTGTCAGAAGGAGGGCAGTCGGGAAAGATGGAGCGGGAAAGCTGGTTAGATCCATCTCACCACCTCTGCTTTTATAGAATGTTTGTTCCATGATTATTTGACTAGACAAAAGTCAACAAGTTGAAGCCATGACGGCATGGCAATGTGTTGGTTTCTCTCAAAAAAATATTTCGGTAGCTGGAGAAACGTGGTACCTTGGAAGCCCTCTTGCAAGACTTGAGCGCACTGTGACTCACTTGAGAAGATAAGCGCATAAGCAATGGAACCACAGCCTTATACCTGTATCCAAGCGAATTGTGAAACATGGCTGCAGAAATTATGAGTCTCTTTACACTCAGGTATAACTTATTTAAACCAGCATGCCTTGCAATTTAACATGATAAAAAGACTGGTGGCTTCATCCCTTTCTCCTAAAAAAACACCTTTTCAGAATTTAATTGAGTGAACATCTACTCTCTTTTGTTTGTCCTGAATCTATTGCTCCTCAACTTCACTGAATACCTTAAATGTTAACATTATGGAAGAGGCTTGTCCACTTTCTCCTCCCTGTGCATAATTTTGTGTACCTCTATCTCATTCCCCCTTTAGTTGTCTTTTTTCCCTAAAGTGGAAAGCCCCAAAATCTTCAGCCTTCCTCCTGGGAAAGATGCTCCAGTCCCTTCAGTCCCCTTCTGCATACTTTCCAGCTCTGTGATATCTTGTTTGAGATGTAATAGTCAGGCCTGTACATAGTGATCGGATCTAGCAATCTACTAGTGCAAAAACGGCAAATCTTCATGCAAGGATTGTTGATCTCCTCTGTTCTTCCTCCCTCTTCAGCAGTCACTTTGACCCCAGAACGGTTGATTCCCATGTCTGCAAGGACCCATGTGGAATAGGTGCCGGGAAAGTCAGTGGGCTACAGTGAGGTGGGGGAAGGGAAAAAAACCACCTTTCCTGCCTGTTCTTTCAGTGGCAGGGCAATTTCCCCCCCACTTTTGCCTCCTTACTTCAGCCCACTGACTATGGTTGCCAACCTCCCAAGTGGGGCCTGGAGATCTCCCAGAATTCCAACTGATCTCCAGGCTACAGAGATCCATTCTCCTGGAGCATCCAGCTGCTTTGGAGGGTGGACTTTATGGTATTATAACCTGCTGAAGTTCCTCCCTCTCCCCACATCCTGCCACTGCAGGCTTCACCCCTTCACCTCCAGCAGTACCCCAGCCTGGAGTTGTCAACCCTATCACTGACTAGGGTTGCCAGCCCCCAGGTCCAGGCAGGGATTCCCCCACTTTTGGGGGCTCCAATCCACCGCTGGTTGATGGTGGAAGCCCCTCTTGCTCACCTCCTGCAGAGATTTAAAGAGCTTCAGCTGATCAGCAGAGAGCATGCGGCTCGCCGATCAACTGGAGGGCCTTTTAAATTTTTCAGCAGGGAGGGAGAAGGGCTTTTGCCAGCTGCAGCTCCGCTCCCAAAAAGACCTTTTAGGCCACGTGTAATCAGCTGAAGCCCTTTAAATCTCTGCAGGAGGGGAGGGGGAGGGGTGGCTGTGGGTGGCCATGGCTTGGGGGCATCCCCCCCCCCCCAGAATGCCCCCTCAACCCCCCTGCCTGAGTGACAAGGGAACCTGGCAACCCTACCGCTGACCCATGTGGCTGTTACTACACATGGGTCCCACTGAGTGCCCAGAATTAGATTTTTCCCTGGGGTCCAAAATGGCTGCATGATAGGAGGGGAAGCCCGGAAGACGTGCAACTATCAGCCCCTTCTGCTGAAGGGCTGCTGGATCCAACCCCCTATGCCATATGAGGCCCGACCATAGACCACACAAAGGCTGTTTTATTTTCAGTCACTTTCCTAATAATTCCCACTGTGGCGTTTGCCTTTTTTTGTCACGGCCCTACGCTAAGTTGACACTTTTCACGGAGCTATTCACTACAGCCCTGGGATCTCTCTGCCACTCAGTCGCTGCCAGTTCAGGGCCTATCTATCACACGTCCTCTTTCTGTGTTCTTGGAGGCTATTTCATTCTCTGGCCAGCGGACAGCGCCAGAATTATATTTTGCCACAAAACATGATCCTCCCATGGGTGGCCTGGCTTTTATAATAAATTCTTTGAGGAGCTAGAGACTGGGGTCACATGCAAAAGAAGTCAGAAAATGAAGTGTTAAGCTGTGAGATACCCAAGAAGTTTTTACAATGGACTTTGTTTAACAAATGAATCTGGATAGATTTTTTACTATCGCATTTAGAGCTGCTTGGAAGATTTTTAAAAATTATTTCTGGCGATAGCCAATGTGTGGGCTTTTTCTGTCCCATTCTTTTCCGGTCAGGCATGCTGTGGCTTCTAGTTATAAGTAGTATCTCAGAAATATCCTGAATAAAAAAAGGGCAAGTGTGGCTGTTGTCTTTCCTACTCTGATAACTGAAAAGCTTGGCTCCTGATTTTTGTACAGAATCTATAGGCCTGAGGGATCTCCCAGCATCCCATCTCAGAATTTCCCATGAAGCATAGAGGCATGGCCTTTCAGATGCCTCCTTTTTGACTGGGCCCCATCCAGAGCATAGCCTCTAGCTTTCAGGGTGTATCTTGTGTCAGAGAAGTTGATTGACACCTGCTTTTGCTGGTCACTCCCAAAGTGGTTACCCACGGAAGTGTTCCCTCCTGTTGATTTCAGGCATCCTCGTGTTTTTCCTAATGATAGCTGAGGTCAATAGTGGACAGTTTTTCTGGTTTTCTAAAACACCACAGATCTTGCTCTTGCCTGAGGGCAGTGGCAGAGAGGATGGGATGCTTTTTTGGCATCTGGGGTGGAAACTTGTTTAAGGTCCTTTTTCAGTCCACATTTGAGGGCTATTAGTCAATTATCAATGTTATAATTTCCCTGCATTCCTTAGGAGCCCCCCAAGTTGATACAGACTGATGCTTTGTCTGTGGGTGGTCCTGTTATGCTTTGCTCCCTGCCCAGGGACAGGCCAGTTCGCTGTTAGGCAGAGCTGTTGTCAGGTGCAAGGCAAGAGTGCATGGATAAAATAGCATCTTGGTTGTTTCAGTTGCCATTCGACAATATCTTGGTCTGGTTTATTCTAGAGAGCCAGTTTGGTGTAGTGGTCAGGAGCGCAGACTCGAATCTGGGAGAGCCGGGTTTGATCCCCCACTCCTCCACATGCAGCTACTGGTGTGACCTTGGGTCAGTCACAAGTGCTTTCAGAGCTGTTCTCTCAAGGGCAGTCCTCGAAAGAGCTCTCTCAGCCCCACCCTACCTCACGGGGTGTCTGTTGTGGGGAGGGGAAGGGAAAGGAGATTGTAAGCCACTCTGAGACTCCTTCGGTAGTGAAGGGCAGGGTATAAATCCAATCACTTCTTCTTCTCATCTCTTCTAGTGGCAATTCCAGCTATTGGCACCCAATATTCCATGTTTCAAGCAGCTCCAGCCGCTAAGATGATAGAAGATGGGAAGATCCATGCCATGGAGCACATCATCAGCCCCATTGCCGTCCAGCAGGACCCAGCTAGCGCAGCTGCTGCAGCTGCCGCAGCTGCTGTGATACCTGCTGTTTCAACCCCTCCTCCTTTCCAGGTAACATATTTATCATGTGGTTCCTGCTTGGCTTTTCCTGGAGTTCAGGATGTTGGCAGAGCTGGTTAGCTTAGTTCGCTCTCTTCTAACGCAGAAAACCTGACCTCTTGCCAGGTTGCTGTTAAAAGAAATGCATTTCTTGTTAGGAAAAGCAATGCTGATTATTTCTCTACAAGCTGTGGGATTTAGAACATAAGAGAAGCCAATGTTGGATCAGGCCAGTGGCCCATCCAGTCCAACAGTCTTGTCACACAGTGGCCAAAAATACCAGGTGCCCTCAGGAGGTCCAGCAGTGGGGCCAGGACCAGGGGTCCGTTGGAGCGGGAGCGCACAGGAGTGCAGCTCCGGGAGTGAGGAGCCCAGGGGGCGGGCACATGACCAAGCCCCGCCCCCTCCTCGGCTTCCCCGAGCAGTGCAGAGGCGCAGCGCCCCGGGGAAAGCCCCGCTAGGGTCTTTATTGTTTTTAATGTTTTGTTTTAATATTGATAATTTTATCATTCTTTCTTTTATGACTGTGTGCTGCTTTTCCAGAGGCTTGCTCAAGGTGGCATCTAAATTTTCTAAGTATACCATTTTTTATCTGGGCACATGGCGCATAAGTACTGGAGAAATTTCACCAACCCTTCAGCAGCTTCCACCCCATCAGTTTGGTGTAGTGGTCAGGAGTTGGACTCTAATCTGGGAGAACTGGGTTTGATTCCCCACTCCTCCATATGCAGCTGCTGGTGTGACCTTGGGCCAGTCACAAGTTCTCTCAGAGCTGTTCTCTCATGAGCAGTTCTCAAAAGACCTCTCTCAGCCCCACCTACCTCACAGGGTGTCTTGTTGTGGGGAGGGGAAGGGGAAGGGATGGGTGGTGCACGTGTCCTGGGTATCTCAAGTCTACTTGAAACCTGGTGGTTTCAAGGGAGCAGGAAGAGAATGTGGGTGTGTTCTTTACGCTTATTTTTATTGCACAAAGTATTGGATGGGGAAGGGAAGGGAGGAAGAGCAGGTCAGTTTCACTCACCTGTGGAGTGGAGCCTGAGGGGTGGGTGTTGCCTTCTGACACACTTCCGGTATGTTAGGGGGTGTGGCATATGCAAATGAGTTATGCTAATGAGCTCCTGCACCTCTTTTTCTACGAAATGACCCCTGGCCAGGACACTAGAAGTCCTCCCACTGTTGCCCCCCCCCCCCCCAAGCACCAAGAATACAGAGCATCACTTGCCCCAGAGTTCCTATGTATACCTTGTGGCTAATAGCCCCTGATGGACCTCAGCTCCATTGGTGTAGTGGTTTTTTATTTACCATGCAACTAACTTGCTGGGCTTTAGTGGGAGCTTGTGCTTGTCAGCCCCTGAGCCCAAACAGTTTTCTGTGGTGCTCTTGACCAAATTGCCCTGACCGGGATGGCCCAGGCTAGCCTGGTTTTATCAGATCTCGGAAGCTAAGCAGGATCAACCTTTGTTGGTACTTGGATGGGTAAACCACCAAGGAAGTCACCTCTATTTCTCATTCTGTGAAGCATCTCTGTCCTGATCTAGATGGCCCAGGATAGCCTGATATTCTCAGCTCTTGGAAGCTGAACAGGGTCAGCCATTGTTAATAACTGGACGGGAGACAACCAAGGAACTCCAAGGCTGAGGACAGACTGGCAATGTAAAGCGGGACAGCCCCGCGTTGGAAGTGGAAGAAGGGAGCGCGTTCAGACTTGCGCATCTGTCCGTCGGCTCCGTTTCGCACTTACCCGTCTCCCACTTGCTTTCCATCCGCTTTAACAGGACACCGGGAGAAACCGGTGTCCAGGGGCCGTCTTGCGCTTGCCTCCCGCTTCCAGGCAGTGTGAACCGGAAGAAGGCGGGAGGCAAGCGGAGGCAGCGGTGTGAACGCGGTGTTTTGCCAGTTTGCGCACATGCGCACATGTGCAAATTGCCGAAACAGCCCTATCACGAGCTGCGGAGGCCGGCCCACGTGGGGCCACTCCGCAGCAGTCTGAACGCTCCGTATCGGCACCATTGCGCAATACACCGGCCGGTGTGAACGGCCAGCCCCGGGGAGTTTTTCCCCCGCAGCAGTTTCCTCTGCATTCATCTCGCTCCAGATTGCCAGTCTGTCCTCAGCCCAGGATCAGTAAACAGAGGCAGGCAATGGCAAACCGCCTCTGTTCATCTCTTGCCTTGAAAACCTCTCTGGGGTCACCATAAATTGGTTGTGACTTGACAGCACTTTCTATCACCATCTCAGGCAGATTCTTTGGGAGATTCTTGGGGTTGGGGTGGGGATGCATTATAGATTTCCCTTGTGCTTTCTGGGTCCAGCCCCCCTTTAGTTATTCTGTTTGTATCCCAGAAGGAAAGAATAAAACATATCAAGGAGAGAGTTCTATATAGTATTTAAGCACTATATAGTTCTACTGTGGGAGCACAATACTTGCCCACATCAGATTGGAAGGTAGCTATATAATCTTCCAATGCCTCCCCAAAATCCTGAGTCATAGAATCATAGAGTTGGAAGGTACCTCCTGGGTCATCTAGTCCAACCCCCTGCACAATGCAGGAAATTCACAAATATCGCCCCCCACACAGACCCCAGTGACCCCTGTTCCATGCCCAGAAGATGACAAAAAAGCTCCAGGATCCCTGGCCAAGCTGGCCTGGAGAAAAGATAATATTTTTATGAAGGGTTCTAGGAACTATAGGCCAAAAGGCATTTGTAACTGATATCATGAGTAACAGCCACTATCAATGTGACTTCAGTTCTAATGTGGAGCTGTGGTTTTCATAACTGCTCAGAGCCAACACATTGAAGGCATTGAAGCCCTTTCAGGTCAGGGTCCAACATACCTAAGGGACCACCTTTCCCCATATGTTCCCCAGAGAGCACTGCATTCAGGGGCCCAAACCAGCCGGCCATCCCAGGTCCCAAAGACGCCATGTTGGCAACAACCAGGGCCAGGGCCTTCTCAGTAGCGGCTCCGCACTGGTGGAATGAGCTCCCGGAAGAGTTCCGCAGGGCCTGCAAGATGGAGCTCTTCCACCAGACTTTCAATCAGGAGCCACGTGAGACATCCGAGAAGAGACCTTACCACCTTTAGCCCACCCTCACTCTATAAATAAGTAGATCAACGGAGCTTGTAGGTAACTCTGCATTATGAGAGGGCTTGGCGTGATGTGGTCCATAATGGAGCTTGCGGGAACAGCATTATGACTGTGGAGTATTGTTCAGTCTGACATTTCTGCTCACGCACTTTATTTCAGTACTATTCCAGCACTTTAGGATAGCGGATTTTATGGATTTTAGGATAACTGACCTTTTTTTATGGTTTGATTGTTTCTGATGGATTTTAAATTGTATTTTTATGCATTTTGTGTAAGCCACCCTGAGCCTGCCTCGGTAGGGCAGGTGGGGTATAAATAGAATAGAATTAAATAAATAAATATCCTTTGGTTCTCAAAAACGACAGGCGCTAGCTGCTTGACTTTCAGTGGGTCGTTTGTTTTTGAGGATTCTGAGAGTGAAATGCTAAGCACAGTTCATTGCTGCGGTACCTGTGTGATCACACATGGGTACCGTGCATGCGCAGGCCTACCACAAAGATTTCTGAAGCTCAAAACACACCTGAGGGTACTCCGTTCCCCCTCCCCCATGCTGTTCCCCACCTTTCCCAGCATGATAATGAGAGGACAGAGTGCCTTTCCCTCCATTCGCTCTCCGCCACTGCTGAGAGAGGTTTATTAATAGAAGTTCTGGTTCTTCTTCAACCAGCACAAACTGCCAACAACTTCTACCTCAGTCTTCTGTCTTCATAGAGCCTAGATCCTGGAAAGTGCCCTTCAAAAACCAAGGGTCCTGTCGGTCAAAACTCCCACACACAGACAACCACAAGGAATGCCTCTTCCATCTCAGTGAAGAGCACAGTGTCTCACGCGGCTCTGTTTGTCCCCAGCAGGGCTCCTCAAACTTTTTAAACAGGGGGCCACTTCCCTGTCCCTCAGACCGTTGGAGGGCCAGACGATAGTTTAAAAAAACAACCACCATGAACAAATTCCTATGCACACTGCACATATCTTATTTTGAAGTAAAACAACAAAATGGGAACAAATACAATATTTAAAATGAAGAACAAGTAAAGTTAAATCAACAAACTTACCAGTATTTCAGTGGGAACTATGGGCCTGCTTTTGGCTAATGAGATGGTCAGTGTCCGGTTCCGTATTTGTCACTGCTAGTCGTAACAAGTGATGCAAGTGTGCATCAGTTAGTCTAGATCTGGTTGGAGATTTCAGATGTTATTTTGCGGGTAGGGAAGGCACATTGGGGGGGGGGGGGGGTGCGCGCGCAAGCAAGGCACCCTTGATGGGGCTGTTTTCTTTCCCTCTCCGAAGAAACAAAGAACTCGGCATCCTCACAAACTTTTTAAGGCAGCAAGCCCCCAGCTGCTTCTCCCTGAAACTCCACTACTGCAGGCATCATGATGGGAAAGAGAAACCTCTCTCTCTCTCTCTCTCTCTCCCCCCCCCTCCGATTCCCAGCAGCACAAAAAGCCTCGAAAAAGACCCCCGCCCGGCTCTTGGGACTGGCGCAGGTCTCCTAGCCGGCTGAAAGGCCTCTCAGCCGGCTAGGAGACTTGGGGCCAGCCGGAGCGCCTGCCACCCCACACTTACCCTCTTCCAGTCTTCCTTTTGCCTCCTCCTGGCTGACTGGAAGCAGGGGGGCGGGGCTTTGTCATGTGGCCCGGGACGAGTCGGCTGCAATTTTTCCGCTGCTTTGTGTGCTGCTGGGAATTGGAGGACAGGCAGCGGCACACCCGGCGGGCCGGAAAAATGCCCTCGGCGGGCCGCATGTGGCCCGCGGGCTGTAGTTTGAGAACCCCTGGTCCCCAGTGTACTCCCAAGGCAAGGCGTGATAGAGCTTCCTGCCTAAAAGGGGAAAGGCTCTATCCTGTGTCACCCAGGAAAAAGATCTGAGCTCAGTGCCATACACAAACACCAGCAGATGGATCCAGTCATCTTCAGTTCCTGCAGTTCTGAGACCAAACCTGACCTTTCCGGGCCCAACAACCGCCCATGTGGCACTCTTGTTCCGCCAAGTGGAAGTGTTTCTGTGCATGGGCTAAGGACCGAAACTCAGCACCTGTCATGTGTCTGCTCAAAAAGGGCTTTGTCTATCTCCTAAACCTGGTCCAGGGAGGACTGCCATCCACCTCCATAAGAATCCCAACCTAGCATGCTTCCACAACCATATCGAGCATAGGCGTCATCTTCAGGGGGGCTGGGGAGCATGAGCAACCCCCCCCCCCGAAAATTTCCATAAGGTGCTGAGCCTCCCCCGGGGGCCACTGGGGGGCTGAGGAGTAGGATGCTGCCTGCCACTGGAGCAGCAAGGCGAGCGGTCAGGGCTGTGTTCTTCCTGCCTCCTCCTCTGTCGGAGGGTGCCAGGCTAGCCTGCCTGCCCCCCCCCCCCGAAAAGTAAAAAAAAGACAGCTTCCCTCCTGCTTTCCTGAAAAAAGCCAAAGTGCATGAGACACACATCACACACACAGCAAAATCCCTCTCCGGAGCAGGTCTGCGGGGGGGGGGGGGGAAGGATGAAGAGGAAGGCATGCGGATAGATTGCAAACTCTCCCACTGGTATACGGGGGGGGGGGAGAGAAAAGTGCTTGCACAATTGCTCGAGGCTTATCGGCACTTTATTTATTGGGGGGGGGGGGGAGGAGAGTGCAGGAGTGTGCGAGAGAGAGAGAGAGAGAGGCTGGAAGGAGCTCTGTTCTGGTCCCAGGACAGCTGCCTGGTTAAGAAGGAGGGAGGCCGTTGGAGCAGAGGCCTCCCAGTATATTGCAAGGTATATCGAGGGCAATTAGCCCCCAAACAAAGTTTGAGTCCAGTGGGCACCTTGAACACCAACCAAGTTTAATTCTGGGTAGAAATGCATGCCCAGAATTAAACTTTGTGGGTCTGAAAAGTGCCACTGGACTCGGACTTTGTTCTGTTGCTTCAGAGCAACAGGGCTCCCCTGCCTGGGTCTAGTTGTGCATCCAAACCATGTTTTGGCTTAATGGTGTTGCCACAAAACCATAGATCCATGACTTTTGTGATGCAAGCTGTGCCTGTGGACACATGGTGACCCAACACAAAAACACTGAGGGTCCATGAGGATCCGTGCTCCAGAACCATGTTTTTGCGGAAAGGTTTCGCCACAAAGATGTGGATCTGTGATGCTGTGGTGCAAGCTGTTGCCATGGACATACTATGTGATTCATAGACATCAACTACGCGGGGGCTTGGGGGCTCAGGCCACCCCTGAAATTTTCCAGGGGGGGGGGACTGAGCCCCCCCCCGGGCGAAACAGAGTGCCCGTCTGCCGCCGCACCTCCCCGCCCTCCAGGCCCCTGGTTCAAGAAGAAGCAGCCGCTGCCGCCACTCCCCCACACACCTCTCCCCACCCACTCCTCTCTCCCTCTCTCTCCCTTCCTCCAGGGCTGACTGCCCAGCGTGATGACATCACCCGGAAGTGACATCATCACACTGGGCAGTGGCCCCGGAGAGAGGGAGAGAGAGGGATGGAGGAGTGGGTGGAGAGAGGAGTGTAGGGGGAGCGGCTCTTGCGGCGGTGGCAGCAGCAGAGGTGATCACATGTGGCAGCGGTGGCAGACATCATCCTGGCACACGTGCGCTTCACGTGCGCGCACACAAAGAACTACAAGCTAAAAGGTAATACTTGGCAACCCTACTCTCTCTCTCTCTCTTTTTCCCTCCCCCCTCCGTCCCCCCCTCTGGCCCAGCCCCTGCCCCCCACTCCCGGAAATTGGAAAGTCTACGCCCTTGATGTGATTTGATAGTGTGTTTGGGGTGATCCATTGCAAAAACCCCAAGGATCCATGAGGATCCGTGTTTTAGAACTATATTTTGGCGGCATGGTGTTGCCACGAAGCTGTGGATCTGTGATTTCTGTGCTGCAAGCTGTGCCCATGGACATGATATGTGATCTGATGGTGAGTTCATGGTGACCTAAAGCAAAAATGCTGGGGATCCTTGAGGATCCGTGGTTTGGAACTATGTTTTTGCAGCATGGTGTTGCCATGAAGCTGTGGATCCATGAATTCTGTGGTTCAGGCTGCGGGCATGGACATGATATGGGATTTAATGGTAAGTTTAGGGTGTCCCAACACAGAAACCCCAAGCATCCATGAGGATCCGTGCTCCAGAACCATGTTTTTGCAGAATGATGTTGCCATGATTTCTGTGGTGCAAAGTGTGCCCACGGACATGATATGTGATCTGATGGTGAGTTCATGGTGACCCGAAGCAAAAACGCTGAGGATCCATGGCTTGGCATCATGTTTTTTCAGAATGGTGTTGCCACGAAGCTGTGGATCTGTGATTTTTGTTGTGCAAGCTGTGGCCATTGTCATGATACGTGATTAGATTGTGTATTTAGGGTGACCCATTGCAGAAACCCCAAGGATCCATGAGGATCCATGCTTCAGAACTGTCTTTTGGCTGCATGGTATTGCCACAAAACTATGGATCCATGATTTCTGTAGTTCAAGCTGTGCCCATGGACATGATATGTGATTTGATGGTGATGTTGGGGTGACCCAATTGAAAAACCCTGAGGATCTGTGCTTTGGAACCATGTTTTTGCTCTGTTGTGGTGCCACGAATCTATGGATGCGTGATTTTTTTGGTGCTCCCTATAGACTAACACATGGTCTACAGTATGATGGTGGTTTTATTTCATTTCAATGTAAAAATCATATGAATTCATGAGGATCTATGTACATCCGACTGTTACCCACACCTGCTGAGGATGACAACGTGCCCCTGGTGGGCGCCCAGAGGCGTTCTTCATGGCGACCCAGGCCCTGGTGCTGGAAATACCGCCCAGGGGTCAAAGGAGGGGAAGGGCTGTGGCATCAGCATTAGGACGCACCTTTTCTCCTTCACCCCCCCCCCCCCCAATTGCCCTTTCCATTCGCCAAGCAGCCCTCTCAAGACCCGGCCCAGCTAGCGCACAGAGGACTCCGGGCTTGCTGAGAGAGTGTGATTGGCCCAAGGTCAGCCAGAAACCTTCCATGGCAGAGTGGGGGTTTGAACCTGTGTCTCCCAGCTGGTGAGTCTGACGCTCTAGCTGCTAGCCCACACTAGAAGCCAACTCCTTTGATACTCCTAATCTCTAAAGATATTTGCTAAAAGTGCCATTCATGTCAATGAAACTCACTTCCAAGTGTCAAGTTTGTGCACATTTACTTGGAAGGAAGCTCCAGGGTTTCAGTGGAGCTTACTTTCTGGATGGGGTGCACAGGGGCTGCAGTCTCTTCGGACTTCCTCCATGCTTGTGTGCAGAAAGAATGGAGACCTAGAAAATCCTGGTATTTAATATGAGGTACCCAGTAGCTCTATCCAGAGAATAAGCCAGGTTTGCTACTTTTTAAATGTGGCGGGGCGTTCCTTTTCTTTGCTTTGGCAGGGCTTTGTTCCAAGTCAATTGCCTTAACTGGTTTCTGGATCAAGTTTTGATTATGACCTACAAACTCCTTAGGCCTGTGAGCAGTGGCTTCCAAGTCCCCCCTCAGGTCATCTACAAAGGAGCAAAGTTTAGTGTCATCTCTCCAAGGGCTGTGATCCACAAACCGTATCATCTTCAACCTATTTTGGGAGCCACAACCATTAGGAAATGGCCATGCAATAGAACTGTGATAATAATTTACTCATAGTTGCAAGAGCCAATAAGATTTGAGTTTGATGGGGGACTGGGCAAATTGATCTAAGGAACTGAAAGAAGAGAAAGTATTAGCAAGCTCAGTGGTTAAGGATTTGAATAGAGCTCTTTATAGTCCAGTCCTGAGGACGCTTCCCTGGGAGTAAGCCCCCTTGGGTAGACCTCAGTAGGATGTCTCTGTTAGACTGATGAGGAATTGTTATAGGAAGGGGATAAACAAAGTATATGAGAGAGAGAGCATGTCTGAAAATGTAATGCAGGTTTTTGTTAGGATTGCCAGCCTCCAGGTGGGGCCTGGGGATCTCCCGCTTTTACAACTGATCTCCAG
This sequence comes from Lepidodactylus listeri, assembly GCA_029233225.1. Taxonomy (NCBI): domain Eukaryota; kingdom Metazoa; phylum Chordata; class Lepidosauria; order Squamata; family Gekkonidae; genus Lepidodactylus; species Lepidodactylus listeri. The sequence goes on along the minus strand of JARCFY010000009.1, from coordinate 103,437,355 downwards.
CTGACAGAGATCAGCTCCCTTGGAGAAAATGGCTGCTTTGGAGGGTGGGCTCTATGGCACTGTACCATGTGGAGGCCGCTCCCCTCCCCAAATCCCACCCTCTCCTGGCTCCACCCCCAAAGTCTCCAGGCATTTTCCCACCCAGACTTGGCAACCCTAGTTTTTGTGGACTGCCTACCCTATTATATCACGCAGACCTTGCAATAGTATTGTAGCTAACCCCACCTAAGAAACTTCTATGCTGTTTCTATCATTTCTAAAATGTACTTCACGCTAACTGTGCATCTCCATTCTTTTCTAATTTCTCTCAACTATGTACAGCTTTCTATGTTGTGCTTCATTTGGAGTGCTTTGCTTTCTCAGGTCCTAGTGTCCTTCTTTTCTATAGCCATGGATCTACATCCCCTTCCTCAAGCCTTGCTGCTTGTCCCAACTCTCTAAAGTCAGACCCGTTTGGCCAGTGGCAACCCAAAATACATCTGCCTGCCCAGGGAGTTCAACTAAATACCACTGGAGGTTTTGTCACCACTGCTACATTACTTACTGCACTACAATATAGGTCCATGTTCAGGCTATAATTTATGATGTTTTAGTTTGGGAAGGTCGGTTTTCTTGGTCACATCAGTTGGTGCTACTTTTTTTCTGTAAGCTCCTCTTCCATCACAGTGGACTCTGCTCACATGTTATCTGTCAGTCCCCTCTTTATCCCACTCTTCCTCCAGTCTCCCTTCCCTTATACTGACCTCACAACAATGGCACTATCACTCAGCCTGATGAAGGGAGCTTTGACTCTTGGAAGCTTATTCCCTGAAACTCTTGTTGGTCTCTAATCTGCTGCTGGGCTCAAATCTAACTGCCCCAGTATCACCAAGAAAGCGTCATGCAAAATGTAGATCTGAACATGGGTCTCCTCAGTCCACACTGGTCTTCATGCCATTGGTCCATCTACTTCAGCATGGTCTGCTCCGATGCAGGTGAGCTCAGAGACTCAGTCAGAGCTTTCCAACACCTGTTCTCTTAGACCTCCTAGGTTTTAACCTTTATCCTTTGGCACACAAAGCATGGCCTCTCTGCCATCAGCCCATCAGTGTCATCACTGTCTACTCAGACTGGCAGTGGTTCTCCAGGGTTTTATGTAGAGGATTTTGCCCATGCCGTGCTTTGTTTCTGAGCCACTGGGGCCTGGCTAGGGGGGTTCCCAACGGTTCCCAGCCCCCCCCCCTAAATTTCTGGAGAGCCACTTCCTGAATCCTACATGGCTCCACCTCCATAAATAGTGACAACGGCCTGTGATGTCACTGGCTCCTCCCTGTCATGTCACTGGGTCCTAGTGGACCTAGCACAGGAATGCCTCTGGCCCGGCCCCCCCGGGAAATTGGAAAGTCTACGCCCTTGATATCGAGGGGAGAACCTTGTTTACCCAATGGGAATCCAAACCCTTAAGAAGAAGAAGAGGAGATTGGATTTATACCCTGCTTTTCACTCAGAGTCTCAAAGCAGCTTACAATCTCCTTTCCCTTCTCCTCCCCACAGCATACACCCTATGAGATAGGTGGGGCTGAGAGAGCTCTCTTGTGAACTGCTCCTCAGAGGACAGTTCTGAAAGAACATGTAACTCACCCAAGGTCACACCAGCAGCTGCGTGTGGAGAAGTGGGGAATCAAACCTGGTTCTCCCAGATTAGAGTCCGTGTTCCTAACCACTACACCAAACTGGCTCTCTAAAGAGCTATTAAATCAATTTCTCCTAGTCCAGTCCGTGGAGCCTGTTGCTTGTGCTGTCAAAGTTTGTTTGTTTACTTATTTATCTGTTTATTTAGATTTATACCCCACCTAGCCAGCAAGGTCAGCTCTAGGTTCATGGGCAAACTGTTCAAACCCATGGCTACCTGCTCCCTCTGTCTCCTCACTATGAAAGTGATGTTCCTGATTGCTATCATGTCAGCAGAAGAGTTAGCAAACTCCCAGCTTTGCAACACAATCCTCCCTTTCTGAAAGTACACTAGAGTAGTCCTTTGCACTTTGTTCCAACTCCTTCCAAAGGTAACATCCAAATTCCATCTAAACCAAGACATCACCCTATCAGTGTTATATCCACAACCGCGGGACAGCAGGGAACGAGCTCTCTACTCCTCAGACATGCGAAGAGAGCTTCTTTTCTATCTGGACAGAACAAAACCCTTTAGAAGATATGACAACCTTTTCATGTCCTTCTTAGCACCCAATTTGGGCAAGAAGCTGTTGGCATAATCCATTTCCAGGTGGATAGCCACCTGCATTAAACTCTGTTATAAACCAGCACAGGTTGACTGTCTGCAGCAGCTTCATGCTCATTGCACTCCAGCACAATCTGCCTCCACTGCTTTTCCCCGTGGTCTCTCCATTGACTCCATCTGAAAGGCTGCAATATTGTCGTTGTCCTGCACCTTAGCAAAGCATTACTCAACTGGACATTGATGCCACAAGAGATGCAGCAGTGGGAAGAGCGATTCTGCCGTCTCTGTTCAGCTGAGAGCTCACACCCGTCTTCCTCACACTAGTAAATCAGCTCGCTGCTCTCCCATATCCATGTGCACAGAAGCTATGATCAGGGGTCCTTTCGAGCAGGAGTTCGGGGGATTGCAGCTTGTTGTCCCCCCCCCCGCGGGGGAATGCCTGCTTGTGTCATGGCTGCAGCAAAATGACCCCGTCCCCTGGAAAGGTCCTTGTTCCTCCGACCAGCCTTCTGAAGGCTTCAGCCACCACTGAAGCTATCCTCCCAGAATAGCGGTATTTCTTAGGCTTGGATTAGTAGCTGTCCTCTTTCTTTCTTTCTTTCTTTCTTTCTTTCTTTCTTTCTTTCTTTCTTTCTTTCTCTCTCTCTCTCTCTCTCTCTCTCTCTCTCTCTCTCTCTCTCTCTCTCTCTTTCTCTCTGTCTCTCTTCTTTCTTTCTTGACTTCTGACATACTTCTGGTGATGTCAGGGGGTGTGGCATATGCAAATAAGTTATGCTAATGAGTTATGCTCATGAGCTCCTGCACCTCTTTTTCTACTAAATGACCCCTGGCCATGATGATGAAAACAGGGCTGCACTTAACTTGTAACTGTTGTTCAGTGGTTGCCTGTGCAGTCACAGATCTCTCTCCCTTTCCCCACTGCAAGCTCTTAACTAAATCCAACAGCTATACCTCACTCTGGCAGGTCCCTTCCGCATTTGCCTGCCAGTCTGGATTTTCTCAAAGTTCGAATCGAGGCGATTTAAGTCCACGGCAAAACAGCACCCGAAAGCCCTGGCACAACAGCAGGCTGAAACGGGGCCAACCACTGAAGAGTGGTAACGTAATGCAAAACAGAAAAATATCTTGAATTAAAAAGAAGGTTGAATTCGATTTTAGTGCAGGATTGCCTGAAGGACACCGTGGTGAGCATGGATTGAAAGAAGAGTGTGGAAAGGGCTGCAGCCACGGAGAGGAGCTGAGGGAAGGGTGCTCCATCCCCTCCTTATCACGCTGGAAAATGTGGGAAACAGTATGGGGGAGGGGAGTGGACCACCCTCAGGCCTTTTTTGAGCTTCAAAAACTTCTCCGCAGTAGTCCTGTGACTGCATAAAACCCATAAGTGACTGCACAGGTGACCACTTAATGAACAACAGTTACAGGTAAGTGCAATCCCGTTTTACACCTTTAAAGGCCCAGTGGCTTCCACAGGCTTACCAAGAAGGGTGTACCTCTGCTTAGGAATGCACTGTGAACCGTGTTATGGAATGTTTATACAGTGTTATAAAGAAATTATTTCAGAAGCAACGTTTCATTAGTTGTGAAAGGAGTATTCTTTAAACCCAAATAGGCTTCTAGTTCTTATGTAAACAAAGCAAATGTGTAACATATAACTTTAGAAACCGTTTACTTAGAATGATTCCAGGAGTTTCAGTATGCTCCAGCGATACTTACCATAGGTTCAGCTGTTGCTAGTGACATTTATGTCAGATCTGGCCCTTGTAATAAATGAGTTCGACACCTCTGCCTTAGACCTTATATGAAGACTTCGTCAAAGGAATAGCCTATCACGTGTTAATGTGGACTCATGCTAGTATACTGCTCCTCTCTAGTTCAGTGGAAGAGCAGATGCTTTCCCAAGTTCAAGCAGTCTTCCTTCCCTCTGCTGTAATTTTCCATAGCTCAAAGTGCTTAAAAGTTCGTTCTTCTAAAGCTCCCATTTCAGTTAAGGACAAGGTACACACTGAAAATACACCCCTGACCTAAAAACATGCTATGAAATTGGTGGTGGGGGCGGGGGCTGAGATGCATATGATGGCTTGGTTTTGTAAAGCTGGAGGATAGGAAAGGGGAGATGTTCAACTCTGGCTTGTATGTTTTTAAAGTCTTAATTCTCCAGTTGCTTCAGATAGTGTGGTTCCTAATCAACATATAGTTATTGTGCAGAATCCTTAGTGGCACATTAAAAGAAAATTCCACTAAGGTTTTGACTTTTCGAAAACTGTTGTTTCCAGGGCCGCCCCATAACTCCTGTGTACACCATGGCTCCAAACGTGCAGAGAATTCCAGCGGCCGGAATTTATGGTGCAAGTTATGTCCCATTTGCTGCTCCGGCCACGACAGCAACAATAGCCACTCTACAGAAGAACGCTGCCGCCGCCGCCGCTGCCGCCGCCGCCTATGGTGGATATGCTGGCTATATCCCTCAAGCATTTCCGGCTGCAACTATTCAGGTTCCGATACATGATGTCTACCCAACCTATTGAGAACACTGGCCAGTGGGGGGTGGGGGGGTCACGCTGAAGGAACATTTTACTATTTATGAAGAAGAAAAAACCTATGGCAGAAGAGTCCGCTTGGATGTCAGTCAACTGACAACAGAACCTGTGAGAGTAGTTTATATCAAATATATATCATCATGTTTGAAATCTTTTATATGTATGAAGTTTTTACTAACTTTTTAGGCTGTTTTAAAAATGTTTAATATTGCCTGTGTTCCTACATTTCTAAAATGGCTTATTTTCAAGGCCCATTCTTCTATATAGGTTTATACAGAATAGTGTTTTTTTAGCAATTATTTTCAATATATTTGTGGTATGAAGGTTATTTTTAGTAAGTTCTGCACTCCAGAGAGTTCTATTTTGTAGTGCCTTTAATAATATATCAACTAAATATTTAAAAAGTGCACCTGAGCAGCTAGGGAAAAGTTTTTAAACAATATATTTTGAAGAATATATTCAATATTTAAAGAATACATGCAATAGATTTAAAATCTATACACACACACACATACACAAACGTGTGTCTTATTTAAAAAAAAAGTTATACTGGAAAGTGCAATTTTGAAAGCAACAGACCTTTACATTATGTCCTAGCATTTGTCTGGTTTCTTCGTTAGCTAGAGCCACAAATAACCACCTTTTATTAATGAAGAAGCTCCCACAAATTAGTTCATGTCTAACTATGCTTAATGTTAAGAGAAGGTTTTTCTCTCTTTTTTAACATTTCTATACAGCCATTTTCATATTAGCTTCTCAGACTCTGAACACACAGAGAAACAAATCATTTATATTTTATGGAAAGGTTATTCTTGTTTTATTACAGAAGTGGCTGTCCTGGGGTAAAAGTGTTGGCTTGAGGAAGTATGTGACATCTCTGCACACGTGAATACTTAAGATTGCATAGATTGTTCAAAAAGCCTATCTGCAGGAGTATGTTTTAGTGTTCTTCCTTGGGTAGAAGAAAAAAATATTTTCAGTTGATAAAAAACCAGGTTTGTTAACCTGAAGCAACAATACCTTGCTAAGCGGGCAATCGTGAGGTATTCCACCACACTCTTTCATCACAGTTGCCAGTTGCCAGTTCATCACAGGGAGCCAGTTTGGTGTAGTGGTTAAGTGTGCGGACTCTAATCTGGGAGAACTGGGTTTGATTCCCTACTCCTCCACTTGCACCTGGCTGGATGGCCTTGGGCAAGCCATAGCTCTGTACCAGCTGTTCTCTCAAGGACAGCTTGGGAAAGAGCTCTCTCAGCCCCACCTACCTCACAGGGTGTCTGTTGTGGGGAGGGGAAGGGAAAGGAGTTTGTAAGCCGCTCTGAGACTCCAAGTGAGTGAAGGGCGGGGTATAAATCTAATCTCTTCTTCTTCTTCTTCTTCACAGTGAAACTTGTATGTGGTAATGAAATTCTCTGTGCTGATCTTGAGATTTCACCACGGTGTGTGCTTGACCCCAAAAACTACAGTTAGTGCTGTTCCCTTCTTATGCAGGTAGTCTGTTATGAGCCCTTACAATGTCTTAAACCCTTTAATTGGCAATGTTGTTACTGAGAAGGAGGTCTTGGAACCTTTCTGTCAAGAGCCAGCTTCCTCACTCCCAGTGAGGGCTATAGCTCTGAAAAGGAGCAACTAACACAGCCTTAAAGCATGGCCATGGTGGTCTTCGTTACCTCCTGCTCAACTTTCATGGTTCATAATATCTGCCAAAAAGTGACAATATGTCACTTTTTATGTGAAGTAATGAACATCACTGTTAAGTTTTTCTCTGTTTCGAGTACTAACCATCAAGAAAGAAGTCCCTAGATTATTGGTAGGTATACAAACGTGCACATTGGTGTTTAGTGATGCTGGCCACATGACCACGGAGAAGTCTTTGGACAATGCTGGCTCTTCGGCTTGGAAATGGAGATGAGCACCGCCCCCTAGAGTCGGATTCGACTAGCTTTCAAGCAAGGGAAACCTTTACCTTTATTGCCCAGACCTGGCTAGCTAAATACATTTTCCACTTCTATATTGTGTATAATCTTCTTGAGGGACAAGTAGACAGCCCCTGAAACCCTGTACTAGGGTTGCCCACCTCCAGGTGATAGCTGGGGCTCTCCCGCTATTTTATCGGATCTCCAGGTGACAGAAATCAGTTCACCTGGAGAAAATGGCTGCTTTGAAAGTAGGAGTCTATGGCGTTATGCCCCAAACCCCACCCTCCCCAGGCTCCACCCCCAAAATCTCCAGGTATTTCCCATCCCGGCAGTGGAAACCCTACTGTTTCTGCAACCCCATTGACTTTTGAGATTTCCTCAGGCGTGGCACCCCCCCCCCTTTCAAACGTGTTTTGCAGTGGTAAGGGCCTCGGTTTTAAAAGGAGAGCTGCAGAACTCAGCTTCTAAACTGTGAGGCTTTTTCTGCATATGCGTGGAATTGTGGCATATAGACACAGCCCTGATCAGGAGGCCACCGAATGGAAGTGGCTTTCACTAGGTAACTCTGCAGATGGGGTAGATGGGAATAGGATCTAGCAGCCTGCTGCAAGCACTTACTTGTGCAAAGATGCAAGGGGAGGGGGGAATAAGCTGTTTGTTTCTTACAGCCTCCTTTCAGCCTATGAATGCTCTCATCCTTTGCCTCACAACTTAGGTGTGAATATTAATGATGTGAACAAACTTCATGTTCCAGTATAAAACTTAGTCTCAAATGCTCGTTATTTTATTCTTTTTGAAAAGAATGCTGTAGAGACAACGAATGTATAACTACTGTAGTCCAGGACCAAATACGTTGTGGGTAGCAGAAATACTTTTTTTAAAAAGTCATGTTGTGTTTCAAGCAAAAATTACTGTGGTAAGGGGGTTAGTAAAGACAGGTTTCTTCTCTTGCCTGATCTTTCTCTCCCCCCCCCCCCACTCCCTGTTGAGGGGAGTTAACACATGCACATCAAGAGAGGAAGAAACTGGACCACTGAGTTCTGAAGAAACTGCTTGTAAATAACTTCACATATAGATTTTTAAAGTCGTTGTATTTTGCTATTGTATGAGGTGATGTGGCCTGCCACAAAACCAGCATTTTATTTCAATCTTGTTAATGAGCTCCTGTTTTAAAATGTTGGTCATGCTGAGTAATATTGCAGTGTTTTCTGGCCTGTTTAAAGGCTTTATTTAGTGCGGTGAATGTAAAATACAGTAAACTTTGCATTGTGTGTGGGTCATCTGCCTTATGACATGCACCAGGAGTAGGGATGCCAGCCTCCTGGAGGGACCTGGGGAGCAATGCTCCCTCTAAGCTGTGGAGTCTTGTGAGCAAAGATTCTACTTTGTGAGCTACTGGCATTAAAGTTGTTAGCAAGCGATTTGGCCACTGCATAAAATTAGTTTGCTCTGGAGCCATCCTTCCTGAGCGAAGACAAAAATCTGTGAGCTGAAGGCTAAAAAACTGTGAGCTAGCTTGCACTAACTCAGCTTAGAGGGAACACTGCTGGAGAGCCCACAAAATTATAGCTCATCTCTAGACTACAGAGATCACTTTTCCTGGATGCTTTGGAGGGTGGACTGTATGGCATTGTAATCCACTGAGGTCCCTATCTTCCCCAGGCTCCACCCCCAAATTTCCCAGAGTTTGCCTGGATCTGGCAACCCTACCCCCCACCCCCACATCTGGCAACCCTACCCCCCACCCCCGGATCTGGCAACCCTACCCCCCGCCAGTGGCCAAGGAGGATCTGGCAACTTAGGTTATGTTCAAATAAAGAAACCGTGTTTATATGCAGTTTCTCCGATCTGCACAGCAAATGTTTGATGCATTTAATATTTTTTCAAGAGTATATTTTTCATGATAAATGAGGTAACTGTATTTTGTACACGGAAAGTGCTATAGAATTAAGTAGCAATGATTATTCTTCAGGATGGCCCATTAGAAATGTTCTGTCATGAGGGTTGCCAGCCTCCAGGTGGGGCTTGGAAGTCTCCTAGAATTACAAGTGATTTCCAAATTACACAGATCAGTTCTCCTGGAAAAAAATGGCCGCTTTGGAGTGGGAGCTCTATGGCATCATTCTCCACCCGCCCCAAATCTCCAGGAATTGCCTAACCCGGCGTTGGCAACTCTCTGTATTACAGGAATTATTGCTGTACCCTACCTCAAAGGGCCACCATTACTACTGATATATTTATATGAAACTAGATTGCTTGAAGCTGACAGGCCAAAAAGCCTTGTCACTCCTAGAATATTAAGTTCCAAAGAGAGAGAAAATATTTCTATCCAATCCTAGCCATGACCTACTTCTCAGTAAGGTGGTAACCATTGGTCTGGGCTGTGCTATCAGACCACAGGACTGAATGCTTTCTCCAGCTGAAGCAATTCCCTTCATATGGAAAGCAAGAGAACTTGGGAGAACTAGTCCAGCCAGTATGGTGTAGTGGTGACAACAACAGCAGTAGAAAAGTGCAAGAGTCCAGTAGCGCCTTGAAGACTAACAAAATATGTGGCACGGTTTGTGAGTAGGGCTGCCAAGTACCGGCGACTTACCGGCGGGGGAGAGTTGTTCTCCCCCCGGGAGCTCTTCGCGCGCGCCACGGCAATGTAATGACGTCACCTCCGGGTGACGTCATTACACGGGGGAAGTCGTCCTCACCGGACGACTTCTGGGGCGGGGTTCCCCCCACCGGCCGAATGCCGGCCAACGGATCAGGAACCCCTATAGCGGGGGATCCCCCGCCCCCCGGGCTGACTTGGCAGCCCTATTTGTGAGTCACTGCACACTTCTTCAGTTCCGAACTTTTGTGATCCACTGCTCACTTCTTCAGTTCTAAAGAAATGAGCAGGGACTCACAAAAGCTCATACCCTGCCATAAATTTTGGTAGTCTTTAAGGTGCTACGGGACCCCGGCGCTTTTCTACTGCTACAGACCCAACACGGCTACCCATCTTGATCTACAACAATGACAGTCACTCTGTGGCTTGAGAACCACGTGTAGCTCTTTGTCATGCCACTTGTGGCTCTTCTGAGCCCTGTTCCCCATGTTTCAGGACAGTGTGCCATGCCCTTGTCTGAGGGGCTTTTGGTTGGCAAGAGGTTCCCACCTTGAAACAGCACTGGCTTAGAAGACTACTTTTCCTCCCTGGCAGAAAGCAGCAAGTCTAGGGGAAAAAAGACCGTGTTTGGAGTGCCACCTCTTGAATCATTTTTTGTCTAGCCCATGCGGCCAAGCACATTACTTGATCCTGTTCTGTCTCCTCCCACAATCCTGCATCAAGCGGAGTGCAGCGGCAGAATGCGCGAGAAAGAGCACAGAGCTTTGCTTCTAACCTTTTTCTACGGTGGCTTTATTTTTAATCTCAGCTGGGCAGAATCCTAGTTCCAAATCTTAGCCCAAGAAATAGGCTGCACCAACAGATAACCAGGTACTTCCAAAAGTAAAACTTTTGCTGTATTTTACATTTCCATGTGTAGTATCTGCAACAAATATTGATCTTAAAAGATCAATAGTATTGGCAACAGAAAAAATTGATCTTTTGAGAAATATTGGGCTGTTTTTTATGTTTTAGAAAAAAATGTACTTGCCCATAGGAACTCCAGACATGTACAAAAATTTTGGCTGCAGCAGCTGGTAGCTGGCTTTATCAAAGTTGTGGAGGCACCAGTGAAACCTCCTAATTTGTGGCCTGGCTTTGTGACAGTTTCTAAACCATTTCATTTATACACTACTGAGGCAAGTTTATGACTTGAAATGTGAACTCTTTTTTTTTGTAGGTTAAGAACAAACTATGAAAAGATATATGTATGTTTGCCTTCTTTTCAGATGTGCTATTTGGGGGGGGGTTTTTTGCTGTATTTTGTTCTTTGTGTTCTTGTTTATTGTTGCTGTTCCATTTAAAAGTACTTTCTTAGGAAATAGTAAATAAAACATGCCTTAGACTGAACTTGTCCTCACATTTAGAAATGTCTTTTATTGGCTTCAGGTTGGGTCTTTCAGTGACTCGTTGAACCATCGAGTGATCTTTCAGGCTGAAAGTAGGCAAACAAGGACTTGGTAGGGGAAAAGAAATCCCAATTTCCCCCTCTTTGCTGCCTCTGGATTTACCTCTTTTGACTTCCAGACTGCCTGTCCACCAGTTCGCCTCTTCCCACATGCAGTGGAGGGAAGAGGGGAAGGGCAGCCAGAGCATACCTCAGTTTTTCCTCCTCACCTGCTCCAGGCTGTATTTTAATGCCTCATTCTTAGGTTCCACCTACACATTACAACTCACTAGAAAAAGCAATTATGCTTCGGAGGGTCATTTCGAGGGGGAACAAGCAGGAACGGTGTTCCGGGAGTAACAAGCCCAGGGCTAGAGCATCACAGGCTCACTTCAGAGCCCAGTTCCCGCTATGTTGTGTGCTGGCGCCCAGCAATAATTTCCCCTGCTGCCGGCACAGCTCCAGCACACCCAGGTCTCCAGCTCTGAGTCCGAGGAGTGAGTGCTGGGCTAGGGCAGCAGTCCCACCCCCTTCTTAGTAGCCTCCCGGCTGTAGGGCACCCCACTCCCAGCAGCCCTCACTTGTGGCGACGCATGGGGGTCTGCTGCTTGTTCTTGCTGTTGTTTGTGTCGTCCCTCCATGCCTATTTTCTCTGTGCTTTTGAAGCATTTTTTCTCCAGGTAGGCTCGCCAGCTCTGAGTTGGGAAATACCTGGAGATTTTTGGGGTACAGCCTGAGCAGTGGGTCTTGCCTTCTGACACACTTCCAGTGAAGTTAGGGGTGTGTGGCATATGCAAATGAGTTATGCTAATGAGCTCCTGCACCTCTTTTTCTACACAATGACCCCTGGTTAGCAGCAAAAGGAAACTGGGCCACCAAAGAACACAGTGGCTAGACACCATAAAAGTTGACACCAGCCTGAGCATGGAACAAAGAAACAGTACAAGACTGGAAAATGTGGAGAGAGCTGGCCCATAGAATCGCCAAGAGTCGAACATGACTGAATGACTAACAAAAACAACAACCCATTACAAAGTCCTTGTGCTTGCTGGGGAACAGTATAGGGACTTTGTATTACATGTGCTATGGGAATTTTGTGCCTCCCAGAGGCACACTGGCCCTTTCTGCACCTGTATTTTGCCTCGGTCTCTGAGCACATCCTATTCTTCCATTCTGCATTCCCTTGTTTTTGCATTTGTTTTATAACAGGAATCTGCATTCAGACCACTTCCAGCAGACTGCTGCGCAGCAGCTACCAAAACTGTTTTTGTAGTGATTCTTTGTTCTCATCTGCTTTCAAATTGCTAATCCTTTCTAAAGTAGAATTGTTTCTGCGGGTACTTAAGTGCTGCCCACTGCCCTCCCCCTTTTCCACTTCTCTGTCTTTAGGTTGACACTCCCTCCATGTTCTGTTATCTTTCCCTCCTCCAAGACAAAAGAGGATGTGTCCTCCCACTCAGGCAAACTTTTAAAAAGCCAGAGAGAGCTTAAGAAGGAATCAGTAAATATAAAGGACGAGGGGATTCCCTGCTCCCAAATGCGTCAGTCTTGCATGTGTGGGCCTGAATTTCCCCCTCCCTTCCCTTTCTTTTTGCAGAATCACAGGGGGGGGGGGGGTTGGCAGGCAGTTTGCTCAACAAATGTGGGTTTTGCTTCTGGACGCAGAATGCATACAGAATACACAAATAAATAAACCGGAGGAGGAAAAACCAGTGCACAGTGAATGCATGTGACTCTTTTCTGCAGCCTCCCCCTCCCCTGTTCTGTTTACATGTCTTCAATCCACTCCATGGAGCTGCTATTGGCTCCATTCTAAAAATCATGTACCCCAAGTGGCCACACCTGAGGTTTCACAGCAGAGCCCACAGCAGCTCCAGGGGGCAGGTTGCAGATGCAAAAACGGGGGGGGGGGCTGCAGAAAAGAGCTGGTGTGTGCCTCTGGGAGGCACAAAATTCATTGCACACATGATACAAAGTCCTTTGTCTTGTTCTCCAACAAACACTAATGTAATGGAAGCTGTAAAAGGTAAGAAGGATTCCTTTAAGTGGTGGAAAGCTAGTCTCAGTGAGCCTGATAAAAGGGAACATAGGCTGTGGCAAATAAAATGCAAGTCTATGATCAGGCAGGCAAAAAGGGAATATGAGAAGCATATTGCAAAAAACATAAAGACCAACAATAAAACTTTCTTCAAATACATTAGAAGTAGGAAACCAGCCAGGGAGGCAGTGGGGCCCTTGGATGACCAAAGGGTAAAAGGTGTAGCGAAGGATGATAGGGAAATGGCTGAGAAGCTGAATGCGTTTTTTGCCTCTGTCTTCACTGTGGAAGATGAGAAGTGCTTGCCCACTCCAGAACTGCTGATTTCGGGCGGGGTGTTGAAAGACCTGAGTCAGATTGAGGTGATGAGAGAGGAGGTCCTACAACTGATAAACAACTTAAAAACAAATAAATCACCAGGCCCGGATGGCATACATCCGAGAGTTCTGAAAGAACTCAAATGTGAACTTGTGGATCTCCTGACAAAAATATGTAATCTTTCCTTAAAATCTGCCTCCATTCCTGAGGACTGGAAGGTAGCGAATGTCACTCCCATCTTTTAAAAGGGTTCCAGAGGAGATCCGGGAAATTACAGGCCAGTCAGTCTGACGTCGATACCGGGTAAGTTGGTGGAAACTGTTATTAAGGAAAAAATTAGTAGGCACATTGCTGAACAAAATCTATAGAGGAAGACTCAGCATGGGTTCTGTAAGGAAAGATCTTATCTCACTAACCTGTTAGTGTTCTTTGAGGGAGTAAACAAACATATGAACAAGGGGGACCCAATAGATGTTGTTTACCTTGACTTCCAGAAAGCTTTTGATAAAGTTTCTCATCAAAGGTTCCTAAGTAAGCTCAGTAGTCATGGGATAAAAGGACAAGTTCTTTTGTGGATCAAAAACTGGCTAATTAAAAGGAAACAGAGAGTGACTATTAATGGGCAATTTTCTCAGTGGAGGAAGGTAAGCAGTGGGGTACCGCAGGGATCAGTACTCAATCCAATGCTTTTTAACTTGTTTATTAATGATTTGGAGTTGAGAGTAAGCAGTGAAGTGGCTAAATTTGCAGATGACACGAAGTTGCTCAGAGTGGTGAGAACCAGGGAGGATTGTGAGGCACTCCAAAGGGATCTGTCGAGGATGGGCGAGTGGGCATCAATGTGGCAAATGGGGTTTAACGTGGCCAAGTGCAAAATGATGCACATTGGAGCAAAAAATCCTAACTATAAATACACGTTGATGGGGTCCAAACTGGCGGAGACTGACCAAGAGAGATATCTTGGAGTCGTAGTAGATAATTCAATGAAAATGTCAAGACAGTGTGCAACTGCAATGAAAAAGGCCAGTGCTATTGTGGGGGCTATTAGGAAGCAAATAGAAAACAAATCAGCCAGTATCATGATGCCCCTGTATAAATCGATGGTGCGACCTCATTTGGAGTACTGTGTACAGTTCTGGTTGCCACACCTCAAAAAAGATATTATAGCATTGGGAAAAGAGCAGAAAAGGGCAACAGAATGATAAAAGGGTTGGAACACTTTCCCTATGAAGAAAGGTTGAAGCACTTGGGGCTCTTTAGCTTGGAGAAACAATGGCTGAGGGGTGACATGATCAAGGTTTATAAGATTATGCATGGGATAGAGCAGGTAGAGAAAGAAGTCCTTTTCTCTCTCACAATACAAGAACTCGTGGGCACTCGATGAAATTGCTGAGCAGTCAGGTTAGAACAGATAAAAGGAAGTACTTCTTCACCCAAAGAGTGATTAACACGTGGAATTCACTGCCACAGGTGGTGACTGGAAATCTGCTATTACAACTTATCTCCAGGTGATATAGATCAGTTCATCTGGAGGAAATAGCCACTTTGGAAGGTGGACTCTTATGGCATTATACCCCATTGCAGTCCCTTCCCAATCCTAAACCCCACCCTTCTCAGGCTCCGCCCCCAAAATCTACAGCTATTTCCCAGCCCAGAGCTGGTAGCTCTAGGTATAAATGACAGGAATCCATTCTGCATTGCGTGGTAGATCTAAAAACAACAACAACATCTGATGGCTGTTTGAATGTGGTATCTTTATGTGGCATTTCACTTTTCATCTTGGTAGCTCCTGCTTTGTTCTCTTGCTGTTCCTTTTGTGACTGAGATTTAGAAAAGAAACTGGAAACTTTGTGAGAAGTATTGGAGTCGGGAGTCCATGGAACAGCGCGGTCAATACATAACACTTTGCAAAGAGGGTTCTGTTTAGCAGTAATCAACGCTGCTTTAAACTTTGCTTGTCAATTAAATCCGCCTCCCCAGGAAAGCAAACTTCCTTGTTACTCTGTTGTGTCCTTATTGCCAGTACACGGGCCACAGAGAATAAAGAAACATGCAGTAGTTGGCATTGAGTTCATCTGAAACTAGTTTTTCAACTTTGTACGGTCTCTCTGGTCATGTGATGGGGAGGGGAAAAAAGCCAAGATTTTATCATCTTTTTTCCTTCCACCAAGGAAGGTGTGTTTTCAAAATAATTGTGGCTATTAACCTTCAATAAATTTGGTGCTTTTTGGTAATATGTCTTTAAAATCCATTTAATGGGATAGTTGTTTTAATTCTGCCCTGACGTTCAGATTTTTTGGGTGCAACCAATGCTACAAAGATCACTTGATTATTATATGGCTTTGCAAGCTGCACACTGAAGACAGATCATAGCTCTGAGAACCTCCATTGTCAATAGGTGTAATTATGACAGGTGTCTGGCAAAATGTGCTCTCTGATTGTAGGAGCTCCCAAGCTAGAGCCTGGAATGGCGGTAGAGAGGCAAGCAGCCGTTTCTCACCATCTGCTCTGCAAAGGGCTGCAGCCATATCCAGTGACAAGGACGGAGAACAGGATCCGCACCCCTGACTAGCTCTCTTCATGCCCTGCTTCCCCACCACCCCTCAGTGCACAGCAAGTGGCTTAGGCCCAGGGATCCGTTGGAGCAGGAGTGCACAGGAGTGCAGCTCCGGGAGTGAGGAGCCCAGGGGGCGGGCACATGACCAAGCCCCACCCCCTCCTCGGCTTCCTCGAGCAGTGCAGAGGCGCAGCGCCCCAGGGAAAGCCCTGCTAGGGTCTTTATTGTTTTTAATGTTTTGTTTTAATATTGATAATTTTATCATTGTTCCTTTTATGACTCTGTGCTGCTTTTCCAGAGACTTGCTCAAGGTGGCATATAAATTTTCTAAGTATACCATTTTTTATCTGGGCACGTGGCACATAAGTACTGGAGAAATTTCACCAACCCTTCAGCAGCTTCCACCCCATCACTTTGGTGTAGTGGTCAGGAGTTGGACTCTAATCTGGGAGAACTGGGTTTGATTCCCCACTCCTCCACATGCAGCTGCTGGTGTGACCTTGGGCCAGTCACAAGTTCTCTCAGAGCTGTTCTCTCATGAGCAGTTCTCAAAAGACCTCTCTCAGCCCCACCTACCTCACAGGGTGTCTTGTTGTGGGGAGGGGAAGGGGAAGGGATGGGTGGTGCACATGTCCTGGGTATCTCAAGTCTACTTGAAACCTGGTGGTTTCAAGGGAGCAGGAAGAGAATGAGGGTGTGTTCTTTACGCTTATTTTTATTGCACAAAGTATTGGATGGGGAAGGGAATGGAGGAAGAGCAGATCAGTTTCACTCACCTGTGGAGTGGAGCCTGAGGGGTGGGTGTTGCCTTCTGACACACTTCCGGTATGTTAGGGGGTGTGGCATATGCAAATGAGTTATGCAAATGAGCTCCTGCACCTCTTTTTCTACGAAATGACCCCTGCTTAGGCCTAACCACCTACCTCGGGATGCCAACCTCCAGATTGGACATGGCACCGTGTTCCCATTAAGCTGAGTTGGTGTGAGCTAGCTCACAGTTTTTTTAGCCTCCGGCTCACCGATTTTTGCCTCAGCTCAGGCAGGATGGCTCCAGAGCAAACTAATTTATGCAGTAGCCAGATCGCTCACTCATAGCTTTAAGGCCAGTTGCTGACAAAGTAGAATTTTTAGCACACAAGGGTCCACAGCTTAGAGGGAGCATTGGACATGGAGATCCTCTGGAACCACAGCTCATCTCCAGACTACTCAGATCAGTTCCCCTGGAGAAAATGGATGCTTTGGAGGGTGGACTCTGTGGCATTGTACCCCTCCGAGGTCCCTGTCCTCCCCAAGCACCACCCCCAAATCTCGAGGAGTTTCCCAACCTGGCTCTGGCAATCCTACAGCCCTATCCCCTGCCAGTGGTCGGGGGGGACTTGGCAACTCTTGGCATGAGTGGAGCCAGAGGGTCTACAGGATCCAGAGGAGGAGCACAGAACCTTTGGAAGCGACCTCACTCTGCTCTTGGCCTGCAGAAGAACAGAAACACACCCACAGTGGTCTGGGTCAAGATTAGAGGTTTCTGCTGGCATAAGGATTTTCCACTCCCAGAGCACCGTTTCCCCATCTCCCTCCATCTTTGACAGCCTGAAATGCCTCCGAAAATTCTGTTCTTGGAGGAGAGGACAACGAACACGATGGTGGTGGTAGGGATTTGGGACTGCAGTGGAAAGGGGGAGGTGGGCAAATAGCACTCTATCATCAGAAATCCTCGCGCCCACAGAGATGTCCACATCCAGCCCAGTATGTTGATCCTTCCAAACAGTGGCACATGGGTTAATAACTGCTCTACTTTATGACTACCCTGGAGTTTAAATCTTCTGTGGCAAGGAGAGAAGGCCATCAAACTGCTGTTCAGCCACAAGGCAAGCGCTGTTCCTTGCATTAGAATTATTTATTTATTTATTTGTTATATTCATAGCCCTCCCTCCCCACAAGCAGGCTCAGGGCAGGTCACATTGCTTGGCCCCATACGCCAAGATTCCTATAAACAATTAAAACCATTTAAAACCAGTGTGGTATAGTGGTTAAGTGTGTGGACTCTAATCTGGGAGAACCAGGTTTGAGTCCCCACTCCTCCACTTGCACCTGCTGGATGGCCTTGGGCAAGCCATAGCTCTGTACCAGCTGTTCTCTCAAGGGCAGTTGTCTCAGAGCTCTCTCAGCCCCACCTACCTCACAGGGTGTCTGTTGCAGGGAGGGGAAGGGAAAGGAGTTTGTAAGCCGCTCTGAGACTACAAGTGAGTGAAGGGCGGGATATAAATCCAATCTTTTCTTCTTCTTCTTCTAAAACATTTAAAACAATCAACAAATTACAATTAAAGTGCTCACAGTAATTATTAAGGCGAGATGGCGTGACATATAATATAGGACTCAAAGCACCCCACTCAGGAGACTCCAGTTCTTCAAGATGGTATGGCTCAGTCTCAACTGTGGCCGGCCTACGCCACGGCTATTAATAGTGGCTGTTGATGGTAGTGGTGAGCAGCTCCTAGTTGAAGGCCTGGTGGAAGAGCTCCGTCTTGCAGGCCCTGCGGAATGGCACAAGATCCCGCAGAGCCCTGATCTCCTCCGGGAGCTCATTCCATGAGCAAGGAGCCACCACTGAGAAGGCCCTGGCTCTGGTAGCAGCAAGCCCGGCATCCCTGGGGCCTGGAATAACCAGTTGATGTTGTGACCCCGACCGTAGTGCTCTCCAGGGTCTATACGGGGAAAGGCAGACCCTCAGGTATGTCGGACCTTGGCCATATAGGGCTTTAAAGCACCAGCACCTTGAAGCGAATTCGGTATGCTATTGGCAACCAGGGCAGTGCCTTCGGCACCAGCTCCCATCTAGGGAGACACATCAGTAGCCTGGCCATGACATTCTGCACTAGCTGCAGCTTCTGGATTTGCGACAAAGGCAGCCCCATGTAGTGGGTGTTACAATAGTCTAGCCTTGAGGTGACCATCGCATGGATCACTGTAGCCAGGTCATCGTGATCAAGGAAGGGAGCCAACTGCCGAACCAGCCGAAGATGGTAAAAGGCCGACTTGGCAGTGGCTGCTACCTGAGCCTCCATTACCAAGGAGGGTTCCAGGAGCACTCCCAAGCTCCTAACCACCAACGCAGGCACCAATGGCGCCCCATCGAAGGTCGGGAGTGGGAGCCACAACCTCGAACCGCCCCAACTCAGGCACAGAACTGCCATCTTCAACCAGATTTAGTTTCAGCCAACTCAGTCTGAGCCAACCAGCCATGGCGTGCAATGCCCGGTCCAGATCTTCCGATCTGGAGCCCAACTGGCCACCCAACATAAGATAGAGCTGGGTGTCATCAGCATACTGGTGACATCCCAGCCCAAACTTCTGTGCAATCTGGGCAAGGGGGCTGACTCTGCATCAATGGTTTGCTCTCCATTCCCCCTGGGTCTAATTGGCCCGATTCTGTTGAGGGAGTTCCGCATTTGTCGCCTTGCCCCTTCCCTCTCTTCCCCTCCCTCTCTTTCCCCTCCCTTTTCTGCCCTGCTGTGAGTGGGGTTTTTTTTATCCCCCCACATCGTTGTGTTATGACATCATGACACAACATTGATCCATCGTTGTTGTGTCATGATGGTGTCATAACGCAATGATGGGGGGGGGACAAAAAAAACCCTGCTCGTGCCAGGGCGGGAAAGGGAGGGGAAAGGGAGAGGAGAGGTGAGAAAGGGGAGGGAAAGAAGCAGAGGGGCATTAAAGGGGTGGAGCAAGAAACCCCGATTCGTGAGTTCCCCACTAGAATGCCCCGACTTCAACCCTGTGGCAAAAAAAAAACCACCTGAAAATCCCTGAAACGGAAGATCTGGGGGGAACCAGGATTAGATTCGGGCCAACTGCTGACCTGGAGCAACAAGTGGGGAACTGTTGCTCTGCCGTGGATTTTATTGAGGGACAACGCTGAGGCAACCGCTGGTGCAGAATTGGCCGGGGTGCATATAGATGTTAAAAAGCATCAGGGAGAGCACCACCCCCTGAGGCACTCTGCACTCAAGTAGATGCCTCCAGTATTGCTGTTCCCCTAGTGCTACCCTTTGTCCCCGACCTTGGAGAAAGGAAACAAGTCAGTGCAAGGCGAGCCTCTGTATCCCCACGTCAACAAGGCAGTGGGTCAGTAGCTGGTGGTCAACTGTGTCAATCGCGGCTGACAGATCTAGCAACAACAGCACTGCCGAACCACCCCAATCCAGATGCCTCCAGAGGTCATCAGTAAGGGAGACCAGTGCTGTCTCCGTGTCCCAGGCGGAAGCCAGACTGGAAGGGGTCTAATACAATAGCGTCATCCAGAAAGCTCTGCAACTGTATCACCACCACCCTCTTGATTAATTTGCCCAAATAGGGCAAATTGGAAACCGCCTGATTGGCCAATTTGGTTGGATCCAGAGATGGCTTTTTCAGGAGAGGGTGGACCATTGCTTCCTTGAGTGCCCCCAGGAACTGTCCCTCCATGAGGGACTTGTTGATAATCTCCCGCAGGGCACCTCAAAACCCTTCATGGCCAGCTTTAATCGGCCAGGAAGGGCACGGATCAAGGTTGCATGTGGTTGGGCGTATAGTCATGAGGACTCTGTCAACTTCCTCCAGGCCAAGCAGACCGAAAGAATCCAAAGCCGGAATCTAAGATGTGCAAGGGGCCTCAAGTTCACTCATTGTGTCAACTATGGCGGGGAGGTTGCAGTGAAGCGCCAAGACTTTATCCACAAGGTAGCTCGCAAATGCCTCACAGCCAATATCCAATTCCCTAATGTTTGGTCTGCACTGTGGCAGAGCTGTTATAGCCCGAATCGTTCTAAATAACTGAGCTGGGTGTGAGCTTGCAGATGCAATTGTGGCTGCATAGAACTCCTTCTTAGCGGCTTTGACTGCCATCTCATAGGATCTCATAAACATCCTATAAGATGTTCTTGTTGCTTCATCTCAAGCCCAACACCACCATCTCTCTAACCATCTCAGTTCTTGCTTCATAAGCCACAGCTCCTGGGTAAATCAGGGAGCGAGCCTAGAGCGAGGGCGCAGAGGGCGCCAGGGAGCGATTGCATTGATGGCTGCAGAGAGTCGGCTGTGCCAGTCCTCCACAAGCTCTTCTAATGAGCCTTCAGGGGACATCAGATCCCGCAGGGCATTTGAAGCCTCACCAGGTCCATTTGACTCCATGGGCAAGCTAAAGTGCACTCGCCACCTAAACAGGGTTGGGGTGGAACATTCAGACGGGCCTCAGAGCATGGTGAACTGCCGTGGTACTGCCAAAGCCGTAATCTGGTCCACTGTTACCCCAGCTGCAAAGATTGAATTGAGTGTGTGCCCGGCCCGGTGAGTGGGGGTCATTACAAGTTGGGAGAGTTCTAGCACTGCCATGGACGACACCAGGTCCACCATCTGAGTGGAAGCCGCATATCAGCATGGATGTTGAAATCACCCAAGACAATCAGCCGGCAGGCTATCAGCTGGTGCGTTAGGTGGTTGGTACACCAGCCAAACTGCCACACTCTCCCTGGCCTCCAATACCAGACCTACACACTCAAGGCCCATGATCTCCAACGACTGGAGCGCCCTGAAGGAGTATGCCTCCCGAATGAACATAGCCACTCCTCCCCCTAGTCCCAGGGGCGTCAAGTTTTAAAATCCCCGGGTCTGGTCACTCCTGCTTCTGTCCCTCCCTCCATCTGTCCAGGGGCCAGCTGGGTATTTGCTTAGCTGGCCCCTGGACGGACAGAGGGAGGGAGGGAGGCAGCCAGGCCGGGGGGGGGAAAGAGAGAGGCGGCAGCGGCCCTAGGAAGGGCCCGGGGACCCACATGGTGGGCGCTCCGCTTTCCCGGGGGGGCTCAGTCCCCCCCCCAGGAAATTTCAGGGGTGGCTCGAGCCCTCCCGTAGTTGATGCCTATGCCTAGACCGTGATTGGTGTAGGACCAAGAACCCAAGAGGGGCAAGCTGGGAGAGAGCCACAATCTCTCTATCCCTCACCCAGGTCTCAGTCATGAAAGCCAGATCTACCTGCTGTTCCAACAGGAAGTCCCAAAGGACCATGGTCTTATTGTTTATAGATCTGGCATTGCACAACACCAATGATGGAGGAGGGTTATCCATCCTAGCCCCACTGCCGACAACCATTGGGATGGGTCACAGGCTGGAAGGGTGTCGAGCAATCCTATTTCTCCACACCCTTCCCTTTACCTCCTGCCTGGACCCACCGCTATACTTTCCCCTCCCCAGGAGCATTGAAATTTGTGGTCCAGGCATCGCTGTACCGCCACTCTTTGTGTGAGCCTCAGAACACTGGTGGACCTAAACTGTGCCCCCCCCCCCCCGATATACTCTCTGGTGACAAGCAGCTGATTCTGATTCTGACTAGTTAAACAATCCTATAAGATTACTACTAACTTCAATTGAACACCAGTCTATTAAATAGATAAGACCAGTGACACGCCATAGTATTGCTAATGACATCCTTTAGTTAACCATTAATTAATCGACCTAGCAACCTTAACATCCAATTCCTTACACAGTAAGTATATTTCCACCTAGTAGGTGTCAGTTAACTGTCATAAATCCTGTTCAATGAATGTGTTACTGCTCCTGGGTGTAGCTACATGACCCCTGAAAAGGTTATTTATTGGCTGTCATTTGTCTTTTCCTCCTAGTAGGTGACAGCTCCCGCCCGGGAGTTCTCAACGAGCCTGTGACTCCCACCTCAGGGATGCGTGCTCTGCTTTGCTTGCTTGCTTGCTTTGGTTTGCACATGTCCGTTTCAGCCACATTACTCAGTGCTCTGTCCTTGAACAGAACCGCCAGCAATTATGTGTGAGCCAAACACCCCGGTGTTTTGTATTTCTCTCTTATCCATGCTTGAGAACGGAACTTTAGAGATGATCAACTTCATTAGTCTCTGGGAACCCTTCTTTCCCCTCGTTTTCTATGGGAATTATGACCCAGTATACTTGCGCGCCTAAAATACTATATAGTGACTGGTAGAATGCCCTTAAGCTATATCTCATATCCAGTATATCAATACCTGTCATTCCTAACTCCAGTATTACTAACAGCGGAAGTGTTTGACTCCAATGATCTTTTCTGCAAATAAAGGACTTACTACTTCATGAGACCTGCTGTGGATTATATCTCTTGGGACATTCTCACAGTAGGCAGTTAATATCTAAAAATCAACAGTATCTAACTAGCACCTAATCACTATCTCCTACTTTAAGCAAAACAATTACTTAATTAGGGCTATCCCCTTCCAGCACCAGGTCAGCCACCAGCTGGTGATGTTCTTCTCTAGATCTTCTCAGATTCTTCTCTAAGTCGCCCAGTCCTTCTCCAGATGTCACAACGGCAGGGAGAGGAGGAGAAAATGAGCCCTCTTCTTCTGTCAGTCTTTGTAATAGACAGGCCACCAGGGGCGCTCTGACCTCCAATCTCCTACCAGTTCTAGTCTCCACTCCTCGCTCGTCCCCAGTCCCAGCCACCCAGTCAGTCCAGTCCTCGAAGCCTGATGGGAAAATCCTCATCAGACTGGGGGGGCCCACCTTTCACCGTTCGGCTCATCCACAGAGGCACCGCTGCCAGGTGTTCGATGATCGCCACTGCCCCGGGCCCGGGCCCACTACTTCCCATTGGATCGTCACTTGGGCCACCAGTCAATTGGGGACATCCCAGGAAGGAAAAAATCCTCCCCAGGCCCCTCTGCCATTGTCCACAAGCCCATCATGCCTGTCTTGTCACACGCAGCCAGCACTGAAGGTAGAGAGCAACCATCCCAATACCAGTCCTGGCTCCGAAATGGCTGCCACGCTGGTGAAGCTGCGGCCACAGAACCATCAGTCGCCTCACCGTTGCTGGCCAGATCTCCACGCCAGGCTGAGGAGGTAGGTAGCGCTCTCATCGGGTAGGCCCACCAGAGCTCCGGATCAGACTGGGACCGTGCCAGGGGTAAAAACTGATGCAACAAATTGCCGTTTCTCACCCCGTGCCCCACCACGAAAGCCAGGAAACTTCCCAATCTCTCAGCCCAAGTATTCGTTATTGTTGTTAAATTCCCAGTTTCTTAGGCACATCCAGTTGCGGGAGCGGGAGCATAAGCTTCCTGCAACGCTGCCATCTTGTATCATCAATATTAGTGATTTCAAAGCCTTGGCCAAGAATGCTCACAGATATGAAGATCTGCACCAATGTAACGTGAGAGATCTCACACACACACACACACACACACACACACACACACACACCCCTGGAAGAAAACCCACAATCAGCAGGAGACATATGGCTGGAGTCATGAGATTTATTTTGAAAACAAGTGTTTTCACATTCCATTTGCACATGACTTTGTTAAGACATGAAGCAGCTGCTAGGGTTACCAGCCTCAGGCGGGGCCTGGGGATCTCCCGGAATTACAACTCATCTCCAGTGTAGAGAGATCGGTTTGGGGGGCAGGCTATATAGCATCGTACTCCACTGAGGTCCCTGTCCTCTCTGGGACTTTCCCAACCCGGAGGTGAAAAAACCCCACAACCCTGCTGGTGGCCAAGGAGAACCTGGTAACCCTATGTTAACAATCAGGTATGGAAAAAATATATACAGATGTATGCTAGATGCCCACAGAACAATAAAATAACAAAAGAGACTAGATTAAAGCCATAACTTCATTTAATCTAGTCTTTTTTGTTATTGTATTGTTCTGTAGGCATCTAGCACACATCCATATATTTTTTCATACCTGATTGTCTTGGGATTGTGTGTTATTCTTGTGGATTGTTTATCTCATAACCCTATGTTAACAAACAAACCAAGATAAATAGGATTTGCCTGGGCGATTCTGCATCTAGCATTCGCTCCCCATTTTCTCAACTGGGAGGGAAAAGTGCAGCTCAAAACCACATTCAGATACCCTGGGCAATGCTGCATGCTGACTGCAAAGTCACCCCTGAATGGCGATAAAACAGCCATAAATCTATGTAGAAGGTACCATAAAACCCGATGATCAAAGGAAGCAAAAGCAACATGGAGTGTGGAGGTACCATAAAATCCAATGATCAAAGGAAGTGAAAGTGGCATGCAATGCAGATGGGATTTTCTGTTCCAAGGTGGGCTTCGTAAAACAACGAAGGGAAAAGCCAATGCAGAGTCAGCCTACGTGGGCCCCAAGCCATGAAGGGCTTTAAAGGACATAATGAACTGAACTCTGAAGCAAACCGGCAGCCAATGCAGCTATTTCAAGGTAAGCGAGATGTATTCCAATCTGCTAGCTCCTTATAGTAATCCAGCTGCCACATTCTGGACCACCTGCAGTTTGCAGGTAGTCTTCAAGGGGGTTCAGTCATGTTCAGTCAGACCAGATGCATATTTACTCAAAAGTAAGTCCTCTTAATGGGGCTTGCCCTACGAAGCTGCTGAGTCAGACCATTGGTGCACCCAGCCAGGCACCCACCCAGACCATTGGTACACCCAGCCAGCTTGCCTGGGAAGGCGGGGTATAAATATAATAAATAAATATAAATAAATACATTTTCTGCTCTGACTGGCACTGGAACTCAATGCCTGGTGTGTTGCTTGGAACAGCTTGCAAGAACATGGAAGAGCTGTGTGCATTATAAACACAGAGCATTTTACATTGCCTTCATCTTTTTACCTCTCAGCTTGCTCTTGAGCACATAGACTCCACCTCCTGGACCCTGCCCCCAGATGGGTGACCGCCCCCCGGGCCAGGCCCTAACCTGGCCCAATGTGTGTCTTTCAAGAGCTGGCAGCTTTTGTACTGCCAAAACTAGATTTTTTATTCCAAATGCAACTTATACATATAGAATAAAGAATATTGATAGAGTGGCAAAGACAGATAAACACATTTATTTGGAATGACAAAAAAACCAAGAATAAGCTTTGAAATATTACAAGACAAGAAAAAGAGAGGAGGGTTAGCCATTCCAAATAAAATATTATATTACCAAGCGGCAGAACTGGTTTGGATTGTGGATTGGATTAAAAACCCAAGATAAAGAATAGTAAAACTTGCATCAGCAGATGTAGATGAAGGTTTACACAATTATTTATGGATTAAGAAATCAATTAAAACGATCATAACACAAGAAAGGAGTCATATAATTAGTAACGGACTTTTGAGAATATGGAATTTATTGAGCTAAGCCCAGTCAATGGGAATAGTCAAGGGAAAAGAACTTAGATTTACAGTCAGCCATGTTTTAAGAGAAAACTGGTAAGAATATGCTTTTTAGGTGGTATATAACCCCAAAGGATATTGAGAAAGTTGACAAAAACTACAAAGGAAAATACTGGAAATGTCAAGACATAGATGGAACTTTTACCATATGTGGTGGACTTGTAAAAAAGCAAAAAGATATTGGAAGGAAATACATGGAAAAATGCAGAACATATTAAAATTTAAATTCCCTGTGGAAGCTAAGAATATGCTATTAGGTATACTGCCTAATAAATTACCAAATATTTTGGAAGAGATATTCAAATATATGGTGACAGCAGCTAGAATTATCTATGAAGCAAAACGGAAATTAGACATCTGTCCAAGCTTAGAAGAGAGGAAAAATAAACTTGCCGACTATGCAGTAATGGCGAAATTAACAACCTATTTGAGAAACAGATAAATTATAAAATTTGAGGAGCGATGGAGTCTGTATTATGCAAGCAGGAAACAAATTTAGAATGAGAAACAGTTTAAAAGTTGTATATAAATGTATCTCACTGCAGAAGCAGAATGAGAACAAGTTTTGGATATTAATGTAGAAGGAAGTAGATTTTGAGCAGAAATATCTTTAATTTACTTATTATGAGATATATAATAGACTTTCCTTTGTACTTTGATATACTAAAAGTTATAGCAAGCGTGTAGAAATGGCAAAATATATAATGAATTTGTAGTAATGATGAAACTAATAATGTAGTTGCAAAATAGACCAGCTATGAAATTTGAGATTTAAAATGTTGAATATAAAAGTACCCTAACAGAAGTAAGGACCATTGTATTTTACAGATAATGTCTTTAAAATTATAATAAAGGGGATATTGGGGAGAAATAT
This sequence comes from Lepidodactylus listeri, assembly GCA_029233225.1. Taxonomy (NCBI): domain Eukaryota; kingdom Metazoa; phylum Chordata; class Lepidosauria; order Squamata; family Gekkonidae; genus Lepidodactylus; species Lepidodactylus listeri. The sequence continues at coordinate 103,410,686 of JARCFY010000009.1, read as the reverse complement.
TTTCTGTTTTACACACACTATAATATATAACTATCCTTTTTGTATCCCCTCTATACTATTACTTTGTTTTCAGAGAGAGAGAGAGAGAGAATTGGCAGCATTAAAATCCACTCACCTTCCATTGTTTGTCTTGCCTGAGTAGGGCTCTCTTTATTGATGTAAACCACTTCAGGAGACTGTTGTCAGAAATGCAAGATAAAAGTAAATAATAAAATAAATAGCTGGAAATTCTTTGTCCTTTGGACAGCTTTGTATATTGTTTAAAAGGTGGACAAATAGTGCAAGACAAAGAAAATTGAGGCTAGGGTTAAAAGTCAAGGTCTAAAAGGTGAAAGCCCACTGCTGTTGCTGAAAGGATATGTTATTGTGAACTATTTACCATTTTCATATTTAGTCCATGCATTTTAATAAATAAATACAATTCATGCTAAGCTCCAGCGTATGGTGTGAGTCAATTGTTTATGACATTGTTATATTCTTGTCAGGAGGAGCCTTTACACTGACTCTAAATGTGGGGTCCATTACTTTATCACAGATCAAATACATGAGCCAGAGTGTTCCCTCTAAGCTGAGTTAGTGTGAGCTAGCTCACAGGTTTTTAGCCTCCAGCTCACAGATTTTTGTCTCAGCTCAGGAAGGATGGGTCCAGAGCAAACTGATTTATGCAGTAGCCAAATGGCCTGCTCACAACTTCAATGCCAGTAGCTCACAAAGTAGAGTTTTTGCTCACAAGACTCCTCAGCTTAGAGGGAGCATTGCCCCAGCACAGTGTAGTGATTAAGAGCAGTGGACTCTGATCTCGACAACCAGATTTGATTCCCCACTTCTCCTCCACATGAAGCTTGCTGGGTGACCTTGGGCCAGTCACAGTTCTCTCAGAACTCTCTTGGCTCGACCTACCTCACGAGATGCCTGTTCTGGGAAGAGGAAGGGAAGGTAATTGTAAGCTGCTTTGAGACTCCTTAAGGTCAGGGATCATTTCGTAGAAAAAGAGGTGCAGGAGCTCATTACCATAACTCATTTGCATATGCCACACCCCCTAACATACCGGAAGTGTGTCAGAAGGCAACACCCACCCCTCAGGCTCCACTCCACAGGTGAGTGAAACTGACCTGCTCTTCCTCCATTCCCTTCCCCATCCAATACTTTGTGCAATAAAAATAAGTGTAAAGAACACACCCTCATTCTCTTCCTGCTTCCTTGAAACCACCAGGTTTCAAGTAGACTTGTGATACCCAGGACATGTGCACCACCCATCCCTTCCCCTTCCCCTCCCCACAACAAGACACCCTGTGAGGTAGGTGGGGCTGAGAGAGGTCTTTTGAGAACTGCTCATGAGAGAACAGCTCTGAGAGAACTTGTGACTCGCCCAGCAGCTGCATGTGGAGGAGTAGGGAATCAAACCCGGTTCTCCCAGATTAGAGTCCAACTCCTGACCACTACACCAAAGTGATGGGGTGGAAGCTGCTGAAGGGTTGGTGAAATTTCTCCAGTACTTATGTGCCATGTGCCCAGATAAAAAATGGTATACTTAGAAAATTTATATGCCACCTTGAGCAAGTCTCTGGAAAAGCAGCACACAGTCATAAAAGGAACAATGATAAAATTATCGATATTAAAACAAAACATTAAAAACAAGAAAGACCCCAGCAGGGCTTTCCCTGGGGCGCTGCGCCTCTGCACTGCTCGGGGAAGCCGAGGAGGGGGCGGGGCTTGGTCATGTGCCCGCCCCTGGGCTCCTCACTCCTGGAACTGCGCTCCTGTGTGCTCCCGCTCCAACGGACCCCTGCTTAAGGTAGGGGAAAATGGGGGACAAAATCCGACTCTTCTTCTTCTTCTTCTTCTATTCCTCCTCCAGCCTGTCTTTTAATAGTGTCTTTTTCCTTGTAGCCCTTTTTCAATGGGCAAGGTCAAAAGAAGGATTTGTGTACACTGCCAGAACCTGACACCTACGTTCAGAGCCTCTGTTACCCTTAATTCATTTCCTCCTTCAAGTCCTTCCCTTGTTTGCATAATTGCACAACACTCCAGAGTGGAAGTGCTTCAGTAATACCACAGCCTTGCCAGAGAAACCGAAAGCCAAAATTACAGGAACTTAAACACAGGCGCATTGTTGGCTCTCCTTCCCTCAGGGGGGAAAACTGTTGTGCTTTTTGTCTCACTAAGACATTTGCCTCACAGCTAGGCCAAACCACCGGCAGCTAGGCTCAGAATTGCCACACCTGAATGTTACATAATGGGGGGTCCAACACAGTCCGTTACCTGATGGGGTTGGTAATCCTTTAAGCTCCACTAAGGAGCTGTGGTGGCTCAGAGGTTAAGACGATGAGCTGCAAACCAGAAGGTCAGTAGCTCGGCAGTTTGAGACTTGAGTGCTGTGTGACGGAGTGAGCTCCCATCTCTGGCCCCAGCTCCTGCCAACCAAGCACTTCGAAACCAAGAAACTGCAAGTAGATAAACACGTACCGCTTTGGTGATAAGGTAACAGCATTCTGTGTGCCTCAGCATTTAGTCATGCTGGCCACATGACCATGGAAATGTTTTTGGACAGCGCTGGCTCTGGAAATGGAGATGAGCACTGCCCCCTAGAGTCGGATTTGACTGACTTTCGAGCAAGGGAAACCTTTACCTTTACTTTAAAGGTCAGAAAAGTGCTGGTAGGGTTGGGCCTTTTTTCCACTCACATTGTGCCGGCGTTCTGCCTCCGTTTGTCCCGGCGCTGGGTGTCAATTTCACACCCTTTGCTGCGGCGCGTGTGTTAATACGGGGCTTCGCGCCATTTTCTCCGCACCTTCGGTAAACCTAAAAAAAAAGGTTTACCGAAAAAAAAGGTTTACCGAAGAAAATGACGCAAAGCCCCGGATTAACACGCGCGCCGCAGCAAAGGGTATGAAATTGACACCCAGCGCCGGGACAAACGGAGGCAGAACGCCAGCACAATGTGAGTGGGAAAAAGGCCTCAGTGTTTGGGTTTCAAACCACTCACCACTAAACCCTTCCTTGATGCATAAGTTTGCTCTACTTGTAGCGCCATGTTTGAGCACAGGGTTGCCAACCTCCAGATAGCACCTGGAGAACTCCTATTACAATTGCTCTCTAGATGACCAAGATCAGTTCTGCTGGAGAAAATGGCTGCTCTGAGGGTGGACTCTATGGCACTGTACCCTACTGGGGTCTCTCCCCTCTCCAACCACCCCTCAGGCTCCACCAGCCCCAAAATCTCCAGGTATTTCCCAGCCCAGAGCTGGCAGTTCTATTTCAGCATATGACAAACAATTGAAAAGCAGCCTGTCAAACATACCTCTCCCATGCTGGCAATATTCAGAAGAGATTTCAAACTCTTCTCGGGAAGAAAAAACATTCAAAATAACATAATAACCCTCTTCTTTTTCATGTTAAGGAACTGAAAGTGAGATATGGACATCAAGGTTTTATTGAAACTAGAAGCACAATGTAGCTAAAATGCAAAGGTGTACGATAATTTTTTCCTGTATTTATATAAAGCCTTTTGCCCACAGTACCGTGAGTGTTTTCAGCTGTTTTACCACAGATTAAGTAGTGTAAGGAGTGTCTAAAGATGTGATTTAGAGCAAAGCAGTTTGCTGTGGTAAGATGTTCTCAGAGAATCAAAATCTCAGCAAAATATTTGGGAATAGCCAGAAGGATCACACTGTACTGAAGGAACAATTGAGCCTAGCACAAATAATTTTTGGCAAGCTGTCACAAAGTATTGTGGGTATCTTGTGTGGACCTGACCCCCACATAGATAGCTCTGCTCTTAAGTTTCCATAACTATGTATTGACACAACAAAATTAAGCCCATACCACTGTTCAAATGATGGGGCGGGTGTGGAGAAACGTCCACAACTCTATTGACTTCCTGAGAAGTTAGTCCCTCCTACTCGTCCTCATAAGCCACACGCCTACTTCTAGTTGTGTTCCTACAGCATGCTGTACAGAGTGTCCATGTAATTGTGGGATCATTGTGAGCCAGGTTGCATGTGCACAATAAGTCTTGAGAGTGCCTGAGAATTTCATGTCCTCTTTTATTCAAGTTGTATAAACACTGGCAGCCTAACTGCACAGAAATGAGAGAGCTACGTCCATGTTCTTGTTACCAAACAAAACCTCTATCACTCTCTGCCCTATTGTTCTCATGCTGCATGTGAGAGGTACAATCCAGACAAGGGAAATTCACAATAATGTTGGGCTCACCTAATGGTTTCTTTCACTAATCAAAGTCCCCGTGACCGGTGAACTCTCTGCACGGGTTTGCCTCCTCTCTGTACTTTGACAGCAATGTGAACAGAGATTTCATCTTGTTCTGGGCTAGAACCTATCGTCCTCCTTTCCTCTTAATTCCAGAAGAGAATTTCCAGGAACGCACTGATTTCAGTTTCCCCACAAAGCAAAAGGGACTGGCTGGGCCTCAGCATTTCTTCTGTGGCAGAAATCTGGCCCCTCTTTCCCTCTTCAGCCCAGATCTTTAAAAAAGAGCCATTCTCAGTATGGTTTCTGATAGCCATTTGATTTGGACCATGCAGCCCCTCCCACACATTCCGGTGCTTGTTCCCCAGTGCATGCTCAAGAACATGCGTTGATCCCCTTGGAGGACAGAGGTCTTTTGGATCCTGACTAGGATTGCCAACAGACCTGGAGAAAAACAGCCTGTCCCTTTAATAGAGGCTTCACATGTAGAAATGGGCCACTGAAGCTTTTCATGGCACAGGGGGGCCTACTCTGGGTGGAGAAATTCCTGGAGGTTTGGGAGCAGAGGCTGGGGAGGAGCAGGTTTGGAGAGGGGAAGGACATCAGCAGGATATAATGCCATAGAGTCCACCCTCCAAAGCATCCATTTTCTCCAGGGGGAATGTTCTCTGTAATTCCCCCCTGCAGCTGTAATTCCCAAAGATCTCCAGGCCCTACCTGGAGGCTGGCAGCCCAATGGAGGTGTTTGCTGTTGGAAGTGGAAAACTTTATGCTGTTTCTTAGCTTCAGACTTCAGAGGGGGGCTATAGAGAGTCAGAGAGATAGACAGACCAAGACCCTCATCATCCTTCCCTTCTACTGCTCTGATGCAATCCCTTTGATATGGGGATTGCTACTTTCAGGCAGAGCGTGAGAGGAGGCGAGAGAGACAGAGCGAGAAGGAGAAAGAGAGATCGAGGTGATGGAGGAGCTTGCCAACGGAGGCAGGTGGGCGACTATGGGTGAAGTTAACCCCGTCCTCTGCCAATTCTGAGGACCTGCTGCGCCCTTTGAGCCAAGCCTTCCCTGCCCAGAGCCAGTCGTGGTGTGGAGGCATCACGGCCACTGGGGGTAGTTTCACGGGGGACGAGGCGGAGCACGACATCTTCCTTCAGATCTTGGCACCTTCTCTCCACACTATGCTTTTCTTCTTCACCTTGGCACCATGAGGGCAGGACATACTTGCTGCATCTCACAGGGTGTCTGTTGTGCGGTGGGGAAGGGAAAGGAGTTTGTAAGCCGCTCTGAGACTCCGAGTGAAGGGCAGGGTATAAATCCAATCTCCTCCTCCTCCTCCTCCTCCTCTTCTTCTTCACTATCCATCCTAGCTACTTAGACTAGATTAGAATCCTATCCCTATCCTGTCTAGAATGGAGTTCCTTACAATAAGGGACTTATACTAGTTTTGCAAAGATAAAGAGGCTCCATGGGTGATTTCATTTCTTGTCAGCCCACACAGACCAGATAGACTTTGCTCTGTTATGTGCCTTGAGTGCTAACCCAAATAATCCTTCATTTGCAGTGGAAAAAAGCTGGGACCCTTGCTGAAGATACCATCTTATGCAGCCCGGCCTATACAATCTTGGATTTCACTGACACCAATATTGGAGACTGTACAAACTGATGTATATTGTTTTAATGTTGTTTTAATGGTTTTAATTAATTATTATTATTATTACTATTTTGCTGTAATGCCATAAGGCCTAAGTGCGGATTGTGATTCGCCCTGAGCCCATGCGCGGGGAGGGCGGATTATAAATACGAAAATAAAATAAAAATAAATAAACTGATATTACAGGGGTAGCTAGAGGGACCAGTTTAAAAGTGGGCAAGCCTAAGGCTGACACGGTCCAAAATAGAAAGTCAGCTTTAAAACAGCCAGTGAGTCACTCCCCACTTCCCTCAGTGGGTGTGTATTGTGGAGTCTGAGGGCAAAACCAGATGAGGTGTAGGGATTTTTGTGTCTGGAGCGCCCAGCTTTTTTAAAAAGTCAGTTATGAAACACACAGAGGCCTGATTCAGATCAAGACCCTGGCACGAGGACAGGAGGGCTTCACGCCTTCTTCCGGTGACATTTTCCCCATCTAAAATGGCCCAGGGAGCAGCTATTTGCCCTGCTGGAGAAATGTATGAACACAAACCCAGGCATCTGTACTGATACGCTTCCGCAACAGGATGAACGACAACTCCCCTGAGATATTTTCAGCTGGATAACAGCGCAAGCAGAAAGCTTAAATCGCCGTCATCCCCGTTCTCATGCCACAGTTGTGATCCACATTGCCCCCACCACACCTGATGACACAGTTTCAAAGAAAGGCAGGGGCTCCAGCCACAAAATTCCTAGCAGTTCATCTGCTAGGCTAAAAAGACATCCTGCCTTGGGTTATTAAAATGGGTGGGACTCGATCAAGCTGGAGACTAGATTTAGGATTGCCAGTGGCTGGCAACCTGCGGAAGAGGGAGGGGATCAGTTCTGCAGTTTTATCATAGAGTTTTGGGGGGATCCTAGAGCATCACACCAAGATGGTGATATCACTTCCAGGTTTATTTCATAATGATGACGCTTCCTCCCCTTCCCCCCCCCCCCGCTACCCTGCTGAGTGGCACCAAGCAGACAGTGGGAGGTCTCTTACCACTGCAGGCAGCTGTTAGGGAGACTAACCATGATGGGGCAGGGGGCTTTTACTGGCAACATCACGGTGTTGCTGGTGGTGCGCTGATGTCACTTCTGGCACAAGCCTGAGATGACCTCATTGCATTGCCAGCGACGCTCTAGCATTCACCCAAAACTCTGTGGGTTTTGGTGAATGCTAGGGTGCCACCCAACATCATGATGTCACTTCCAGACCATGCCAGAAATGATGTCACCGCACTGGGGTGACACTGATTAGTCTAACACTCACCCCCATGTTCCCCCCACTGCCCAGCCGAGCAGCAGCAGGAAGGGCAGGTGGGGGGGTAAGAGGACCTGGCCTCCCTGTACAGATACTTAAAGCCTGAGTTTGCCCAGAGGCATGAGCCACTACGTAGGCGTAGACTATGGGGGGGCTCAAGGGCTTGAGCCTCCCCCAAAATTTCCCGGGGGGGGACTGAGCCCCCCCCCCGGGGAAATGTAGCGCCTGCCACCGCGCCTCCCGGGGCCCTTCCGAGGCCGGCAGCTACTGCTGCCGGTGCCTCTCCCCCCCCCCCCCCCCGGCCTGGCCACTCTTCCATCCTTCCCTCTCCCTCCCTCTTTTCCCGGTGAAGGGAAAGGGAAGGAGTGGGGGAGGGAGGGGGAGGCCCCGGCAGCAGCGGCTGGCGGGCCTCGGAAGGGCCCAGGGAGGCGCAGAGGTTTCCCGGCGGGGGGGGGGGGGATCGCCCCAGCGAGTGCGCATGTGCTCAAGAGCCCCCGCCCCCCCGGAATTTGCAAAAGTCTACGCCCCTGAGCCACTAGCCCTTCTACTCTTAGCTTCAGGGTCATAGCCTAGAGACGAGGTAAAGCACTGTCAGCAGAGGCAAAGGCCTTTTCTGCAGTTTGAAACCTGAGTCCTTCTGTTTGTCTCTTTTGCCTGTTTGTTTTTTATTCTATTCTTATCAAAGGGATGGATACTTCTAGCCACTTGGGATTCCCCATAGAAAAGTGGGATATAAATAACTGGAACGTATTTTATTTATTTAGGTATAAATAACTGGGATGGCAGAAAAGTTGCAGTCCGGGTTCCTGAATGCTTCCAAAACTGGGACTCAGTTTTCAGTGCCACGGATTCAATTTTAGATACTGCAAGGCTGGAGGAGAGAATAATTTAGGACACATTTTAACGCCTGCATCCAATTCAGATTCCACAGGCTGTTCCGCTCCCTCCGCATTCTATCCAGTGCTCCCCTATCAGTTCCCGATATCTGTTCACTGCAGACACCTGCAGTAATCCTTCAACCCAGTCCCTAAACCTACTTTTCCATTAGCAAAAGATAGGGCAGTACAAAAGATGCTAAGCAAAGGAAGTTTTTAAAGGAGCATTAAAAGGGGTTTGTTTTAATGAAACTGGAAAGAAATTATATGATGAAAGGGAACTAGAAAAACTTGCCAGTCGGTTGTTTAATAAATGAGAGCAACAAAGGGCAGCTTTGTATAGCCAGTTACTTCATTCTAGAAACCAACACAGCATAACAGACAGACAGTACAGTACACACACTTTATCAGAACACCAAGGACCTCGGAGGATTGATCTATAATATTGCACATGAGTTGGTTTCTAGTCCTCCCTTGTCCCAGAGAACCATGGGAACTGTAGTTCTGCAAGGGAGGGAGGCAGGCTGAAGATCTCCGAGTCTCCGACAGACAACTCCTGGCAAATTCGACAAACTACAATTCTTAGGAATCTCTGGAGAAAGCCATGAGAATTAAGTTGGTAAAAAACCAATGAAAAGTACTGGAGTCGGAGACGTGTTGGAGTGAAATCAGCAAGCATTCTTTATTGAAGGTTCTGATGAGCATGAACAACGGAGGTCAGGGGTCCTGCTTATATTCACAGTCAAGCCGCTCCCCTGACCTCACCCAAACAGGGTGATTGGATTAGTTTCCCACCAGAGGCTATCATAGGACTGTTTGAATATCCTAAGCCTCTGATAGGGGGACAGTTAGGATCCTGGTGGGCCATTGTTTGCCGGACCGAAGCTTCCTGGCCATGTGCTCGGCGGTGGCCATATGGCTGTCGCCATTGCATACATTACAACCAACAAGCTCCAACAAGCTTTTCCACTGGTAAAAGAGGGAAGAGGGTCCCTTCTGACCACCAGAAAGCTCTGCTGGGCATCATGAAACTGGCATGGACAAAAGCCATGTGTAACAGGGGTTGTAATAAGAAAACAGGGGAACTAGGAGACTTGGGAATGAAAAAAACTGGCTGGTAACAACCCACAGATCTGTACTGTATATTTTTAATTAGAAGGACATGAATCCAGTGAACTAAATGGTGATTTCATCAGTGCTAACTTGGGGTTGCCAGCTCTGGGTTGGGAAATACCTGGAGATTTTGGGGGTGGAGCCTGAGGAAGGTAGGGTTTGGGGAGGGGCTTCAGTGAGGTATAATGCCATCAAGTCCACCTTCCAAAGCAGCCATTTTCACCAGGTGAACTGATCCCGGTCACCTGGAGATCAGTTGTAATCCCAGGAGATCTTCAGCCACTGCCTGGAGGCTGGCAACCCTAGGGACCAGCACTGAGCTGCTAATACAAATTTGACTGTTTATAATAAATTAAGCTATTGAAAGGTAGGGATAAAGCCCCATCAAGATCCAATGTCTTGTTCATTAGCATTAGAACTCTCTTGCTCTTATTTTTTTAGGCTCCTCCCCCAATTTTTAAAATCAAATCATACTTTTCTGAAAAAGGGGGAGGTTCCCACAGGTTTGCAGAAACCTGACTCGTAGCCATGACTGGCCCAGCTGTGAGAATTTCTCAATCCAGATGGGGGCCAGCCCTTGGCTATTAGACATAAGGATAACTAATTCACTTTAATGCACAATAGTGAACACAAGATGTGTGTGCTTTCAATAAGTTAACATCAGTTTAGAGTCCAATGGCAACTCTGAGACCAAGAAGGTTTTATTCAAGGTATGAGCTTTCATTTGCTGCGCGTGCACACGAAAGCTCACACCTTGTATGAAACTTAAAGGTTCCTCTATGAAGGTGCCACTGGACTCTTAACTTTGTTTGATTGCTTCAGACCAACATGGCTGCCCAGTTTGTTTGTTGTTTTGTTTGTTTAAATCAAGAAAATCCCTCAAAACCACATTAATATTGAGGAATATGTAGTGGTCTAGTAATTACATTCAATAGATCCTATTTTGCATGTGACATTGTGGCTGCAGTCCTAGGAACACTTTCCTGGGAGTAAGTCCAATTGAATAAAACAGGACTGACTTCTGAGGGAACCTACTTAAGAAGAAGAAGAAGAGAAGAAGAGATTGGATTTATACCCCGCCCTTCACTCACTTAAGAGTCTCAGAGTGGCTTACAAACTCCTTTCCCCTCCCCTCCCCACAACAGACACCCTGTGAGGTAGGTGGGGCTGAGAGAGCTCTTTCCCAAGCTGTCCTTGAGGGAACAGCTGGTACAGAGCTATGGCTTGCCCAGGGTCATCCAGCCAGGTGCAAGTGGAGGAGTGGGGAATCAAACCCGGTTCTCCCAGATTAGAGTCCGCGCACTTAACCACTACACCAGACTGGCTCTCTTAAGCTTTCTCCCTATTTAAACAAAAGCACTCTAGACAAGGTCTAAGAAGGTTTGGAGTCCCTGAAGATCTGCTCTTTGAAAGGAACATACAGCTCAGCAACCCATGGATATCCGCCTACATTCCTAGATACGAGATAGCAGAGTCTTCAGGCAGGTTATAAAGCAGAACTTTAATACAGGAAGCAAGCACAAATGGCCCAAATGAGTCCAAAGTCTAAAGAGCCTTCAGCTTGCTGGGCAGAGAAGTGTAATCTTGCCGGGGGCTAAGGGGGTAAGAGACCCATTTGCCTTTTGGTCCGAAACAAGGGCCAAACTAGAAATGATGGAGAAAGTCATGTGGCTCGTTTCAGCCTCATTCACATCTAGATCTGTTTGTGTGTGTTCCTTTAAAAGAAAAGGAACATGCAAAAGAGTACTGAACCCTCCTCCTTCTCTGGTGAGATGTAGGAGATGGATAGGGTTCACAGGTTCAATATCTTCCTTCCTGGTAAGGTAAGGCCTCCTACCCCTCCCCTTGCTTTATATATTAACTCGGGGGACATATGAATGGTAAAAGGTAAAGGTTTCCCTTGCTCGAAAGCCAGTCGAATCCAACTCTAGGGGGTGGTGCTCATCTCAATTTCCAAGCCGAAGAGCCAGCGCTGTCCGAAGACTTATCCGTGGTCATGTGGCCAGCATGACTAGACGGCAAGGCTGTTACCTTCCCACCGAAGCGGTTTATCTTCTTGCAGTTTCTTGCTTTCGAACTGCTAGGTTGGCAGGAACTGGGGCCAGAGACGGGAGCTCACTCCATCACACAGCACTCAGGTCTCGAGCTGCTGAGCTACTGATCTTCCGGTCTGCATTTCAGCATCTTAACCTCTGAGCCACCGTGGCCTGGTACCCTAGTTTAAATCTCTACATGGAAGATTTAAAGCCAATTCTTATATAAGGGTCACAACACATAACACAACACTTCAGTCTATAAAATGAGAAAATGCCAAAAGCATGTTTTCAAAATCCAGTAGGAAAAAGACTACTTGCCAAGCCGAAAGAACTGATTATGGCTCATAACTGAAACTTGTCGAGGAGCAAAGATTGGCAGCAGCACACAGAGCTCATAAATAGCATGGCAGCCCCAGGTTTGTGGTTGTGTGACATGTAGAAAGGGTCACTGATTAATCTGACCAATAACCAAGTTCCTAAACAGAAAAAGTATTCTTCACTAACCTAATCTTGTTTATTGTTAGAGTCGCATGCCACTCTTCCTCCAAGGAACTCAAGTCTCTTTCACAACAACCCTGTGAGGTAATTTAGATAGGTACTCTATCTTGGTGGGGTCTAGATCAAGATGGGTAGCTGTGTTAGTCCGTCTGTAGCGAGACCTGAGTGCCGCGTGACAGAGTGAGCTCCCGTCTCTGGCCCCAGCTCCTGCCAACCTAGCAGTTTGAAAGCAAGAAACTGCAAGTAGATAAATAGGTACTGCTTTGGTGGGAAGGTGACAGCGTTCCGTGTGCCTCGGCATTTAGTCATGCCGGCCACATGACCACGAAAACATCTTCGGACAGCGCTGGCTCTTCAGCTTGGAAATGGAGATGAGCACTGCCCCTGAGAGTCGGATTTGACTAGCTTTCAGGCAAGAGAAACCTTTGCCTTTTTAGCAGTAGAAAAGAGAAAAGAGTCCAGTATCACCTTAAAGACTATTTGTGGCAAGGGACGGGCTTTCATGAGTCACTGCTCACTTTTTTCAGATACAGCTAGAATGTGAGTCAATCTGTCCTTATATCTTGGAGAGTGGAGTGATTTCAGATGCGGAATCATGTTAGCAGGCAAATGACAGGTGAATGACAATAGGAGGCCTGATTGGATTAGGTGTGATAGGCAGAGGGGGCGTAGGCATGGAGAAATCACCCCTGATAATCCTAATCCTATCAGCAGACTTCACAGAGCAGGATTTTCCTCCCCCCCCCCCCCCCCCGTCCTCGCCTGCTACAGCAGCCTACTGACCCCCTAAAAATTTGCTCCTGGACCCACAATTATAGCATAGGGGGCAAAGTGAGGCTATGCACTCGAAGGGCGCATTGATAGAAAGCACCAGCCCCTCTTCTGAAAATAGAATTCCTATTTTGTCACAAGAGCTACACATTTGTACACACGCCGATGGCGTACCGAAGGCAGATGCGCATTGAAAAGCCCTGTTCATACAATGCAAGACAATGTCCATTCACATCAATGAGGCAGCCTGACAGATCTTGGGTGCCTTTGCAGCTCCCCCGTAGTGCTACTAAAGCACGGGGACCAGCCACTGTGAGCTGTTTAAACACAAGTTGGCTGCAGGCAAAATCAGAAGTGGCTATGACAGATAGTGACTTCCCAAGGCTGTCCAGTGAACTTCATCGTAGCTAAGTGAGGCTCTGAAACTGTGTGAAGGGACTTTATTTATTTACTTCATACTTATGCCCCGCCCTCCCCGCGAACGGGCTCAGGGCGGCTTACAAAATGGCACACAGTGCCAAACAAAGTAACAGTTTAAACCATTTTAAAATACAACAACAACAGTAAAACATACACAAGTAAAATGCTTGCAGTGATGGTAATGATCAGCATTCAGATGGCTTCCAACCGTTACCCTTCATACCAGTACCAGGGTTGAGGTCCAGCCCTCCATGGTCGCCCGCTCCAGGCTGCATTCAGGGCCAGCCCTCATCGCAGATGTTACTAGCGATGGTAGATGGTGGTAAATGTTGGTGGCTCGTAATCGAAGGCCTGGTGGAAGAGCCCCATCTTGCAGGCCCTGCAGAACAGCATAAGATTCTGCAGGGCCCTGATCTCCTCCAGGAGCTCATTCCACCAGAGAGGAGCCGCCACCGAGAAGGCCTTGGCCCTGGTTCCAGCAAGCCTGGCCTTCCTGGGGCCCGTGACCTAAAGTCAATGTTGCAACCCTGACCGAAGTGCCTGCTGGGGTATGTGTGGGGAAAGGCGGTCCCTCAGGTATGTTGGCCATATAGGGCTTTAAAGGTAAGTACCAGCACCTTGAAGTGAATTTGGTACACTATAGGCAGCCAGTGCAGCACCGCCAGCACAGGCCAGATGTGGTCCCACTTTGAGAGACCCATCAATAGCCTGGCCATGGCATTCTGCACCAGCTGCAGCTTCCAGATTTGCAACAAGGGCAGCCCCATGTAGAGCGTTACAGTAGTCCAACCTCAAGGTGACCGTTGAGTGGATCACTGTAGCCAGGTCATCGCGGTCGAGGAAGGGAACCAGCTGCCGGGCCAGCCGAAGATGGTAAAAGGCTGACTTGGCAGTGGCTGCTACCTGGGCCTCCATTGTTAAGGAGGGATCCAGGAGCACACCCAAACTCCTAAACCCTGATGCAGGCACCAATGGCACCCTGTCGAAGTTCAGGAGTGGGACCCCCCCACCCCGGACCACCCCGACTCAGGCACAGGACCTCCGTCTTCTCCGGGTTCAATTTCAGCCGGCTCAGCCTAAGCCAACCAGCCATGGTGTGCAATGCCCGGCCCAGATCTTCGGAGCTGGAGTCCAACTGGCCGCCCCTGTATCCCCACGTTGGCGAGGTGGCAGGTCAGCAGCTGATGATCAACAGTGTCGAACACCTCCAACAGGTCTAGCAACAGCGACACTGCCACACCGCCCCGATCCAGGTGTCTCCGGAGGTTGTCAGTAAGGGCAACCAGGGCTGTCTCTGTCCCATGTCCCAGGTGAAAGCCGGACTGGAAGGGGTCTAAGACCGAAACGTCATCCAGAAAACCCTGTAACTGTAACGCCACCGCCCTCTCAATTAATTTGCCCAAATAGGGCAAATTGGACACCGGCTGGTAGTTAGCCAATTCAGCTGGGTCCAAGTTTGATTTTTTTTCAAGAGGGGGCGGACCATTGCTTCCTTGAGTGCCCCCGGGAACCGCCCTTTAGAGAGGGACATGTTGATAATCTCCTGGGCGGCACCTCGTAGCCCCTCGTGGCTTGCTTTAATCAGCCAGGATGGGCACGGGTCAAGGTCACATGTGGTTGAGCATACAGTCACAAGGAGTCTGTCAACTTCCTCTAGACTGAGTGGGCCAAACCCATCTAAGCCAGGAATCAAAGGTGTGCAAGGGGCCTCGAGTTCACTGTTTCAAGTGTGGTGGGGAGGTCGCGGTGGAGCATCAAGACTTTTTCCGCGAAATAGCTCGCAAATGCCTCACAGCCGATTTCCAATTCCCTAGCATTTGGTCTGCCCTGTGGCAGGACTGTTAAAGACCGAATCATTCTAAACAATTGGGCTGGGTGTGAACTTGCAGATGCAATCGAGGCTGCATAGAAATCTCTCTTTGCGGCCTTGGTTGCCAACTCATAGGCTTTCATAAATGTCCTATAAGATGCTCTTGTAGCTTAGTCCCAAGCACAGCACCATCGTCTCTCTAGCCGTCGTTGCTCTCGCTTCAACTCCTGGGTGTACCAGGGCACAAGCCTACTGCGAGGGCGTAGAGGGCACCTGGGAGCGATCTTGTCGATGGCTGCGGAGGGGCCAATCCTCCACTACCTCATTCAATGAGCCGCCAGGGGGCATTGGATCCCACAGTGCCATCTGGAGCCACATAGGGTCCATTTGGCTCCACGGGCGAGCTAAAATGAGCTCACCGCCTAGGGGTTGGGGTGGAACGTTCAGATGGGCCCCCAGGGCATAGTGGTCTGACCATGGCACTGCTGAAGCAGTAATCCGGTCCACTGCTACCCCCGTGGCGAAGATCAAATCGAGCGTGTGCCTGGTCTGGTGTGTGGGGGCTGAGATGTATTGAGAGAGTCCCAGTGCCGCCATGGATGACACCAGGTCCACTGCCTGGGTGGAGGCTGCGTCATCGGCATGGATGTTGAAGTCACCCAAGATCACTAGCTTGGGGTATTCCAGCACCCAGCCTGATACAGCCTCCATCAGGGACGGCAGGCTGCTGGCCGGTGCATTAGGCGGTCGGTACACCAGCCACACAACCAAACTCTCTACAGCCTCCCACACCAGACCAACACACTCCAAGCCCGCAACCTCCACCAGTGGGAGCGCCCTGAAGGAGTAAGCCTCCCGAATGAAGATTGCCACACCTCCCCCCGTCCCCTGGTCCGCGATTGGTGGAGGAACAAGAATCCCGGGGGACCGAGTTGGGAGACCGAGGACCGAGGTGCAGGAACAAGAATCCCGGGGGACCGAGTTGGGAGACCGAGTTGTCTCCCCATCCCACTCCCAGGTCTCAGTCACACACTCCAGTTCGGCCTTCTGCTCTACTAGGAAGTCCTGAAGGACCTTGGCCTTGTTGTTTATTGACCTGGTGTTACACAGCATCAATGTTGGGGGGGGGGTATCCTAACCCCACTGCCAACAACCATCGATATGGGTTGCAGGCTGGAAGGGTGTCGAGCCATCCTATTTCTCAGCACCCTTCCCTCATTTCTCTGCCTGGACCCACCGCTATACTTTCCCCTCCCCAGGAGCACCGGAATCTGTAGCCCAGGCATCACCAGCTGTTCTTCCACAACAGCCTCAGACTGTCGGCAGCCAAGCACAGACCTCTCCCCAGATACCCTGGTACCAATTTAGTGGTAGTCCAATCCAATATAACCATAAGTTATACAAACAAAATTAAACAACACTTCCCACCCTGACCTCTCTACTTGCTGCACCCTCCCTTCCCTGCAAGAAGAAAAAGAAGAGGAGATTGGATTTATACCCCACCCTCCACTCCCCAAGGGAGTCTCAGAGCGGCTTACAAACTCCTTTCCCTTCCCCTCCCCACAACAGACACCCTGTGAGGTAGGTGGGGCTGAGAGAGCTCTTTTCCAAGCTGTCCTCGAGGGAACAGCTGGTACAGAGCTATGGCTTGCCCAAGGTCATCCAGCCAGGTGCAAGTGGAGGAGTGGGGAATCAAACCCGGTTCTCCCAGATTAGAGTCCGCGCACTTAACCACTACACCAAACTGACTAAAACTACCTACTCTATCTACTCTAAACAATTACATAAAGGGTGGGAACTATCTACTATCTAGGACTACCACTAACTAGCCTAAACTAATCTACTCTTCCCTTGCTAAAAACCCCTACTCTTACCTCCTATCCCCTAGCTAAGTTGGAATGCCTCTCGGTCACTTCCAGCAAACACAAATAGGTCCCAAGACTCAGAGTCCCAAAAACCGGGAGTCCAGACCTGGCCAGGGTTGTAGTAGTCCTGTCATTTCAGGGGCCAGTCCCAGCCAACGATATACCACCCGCATACTGCCAGTTCTTTTCCTGAGCCCCGGGCACCAAACACCGCTCCAGTCACCGAAAGGGCCCCCAGAAGGGTTGTGGGAGCCTGGGAAGCCAATGTCTGAAGATGACTCTGGCCATTGGAGCCTGGCGCAAGACGTCACTGATGGCCCGTACAAGCCAAAAGGTGCCGGTAAGGCCAGGCGCCAAAAGGGCCAGAGCAAACCAGTATGCACTGGAAGACCTGGGTATAACCGCACCTTAGGAGGGCTGAGGAGACCAGGGTGGGCCAGGCAATGCCGAGCACAGCCAACCAGGGCAGCACCAAGGACACCAAAGCGGGCCAGGCAAAGCTGAGTGCAGCCGACCAGCGTAGCACCAGGGAGCCAAGAAGCCGAGAGGGGCCAGAAAGACCCGAGCAGATCTAGGTGGGGGCAAAAAGGCCTGAGCAGAGCCAGGTGGGGCCGAAGAGCCGGCGCGGGGAAGCCCAAGCTCGACCATGGATCTGAGGAGCCAGGAATACCGGCTGAGCGGGCTAGAAGATGCCAACGTGGTCAGAAGAACCGCGGCGCCAAGGTCGAAATGCTGATTAGGCCAGAGCTGGTCAAAGGCTGTGAAGCCGGGAGCCGAGGCTGCCACAAAGCCAGGAGCCGAAAGTGCCGAGCAGACCGAGAGGCCACATAGCCGAGAGGTCGGAGGGTGCCGGCCAAGTGATTAAAAGCAACCAACGGTAGGAGGTCGAGGGTGGGCAGAGAGAGGGGGGCCAGAGTCCGCAGTGGTCGGAGAAATGCTGACCGAGTAATCAAAGCACCGGTCAGTAGGAGGTTGGGGGGGAGGGCCGAAGTCGGCAGCAGTTGGGAACTGGAGTCAGCAGAAGTCAAAAGCCGGAGTCGGCAGAAGTCGAAAGCCAAGTCCGTCAGCGTCCTCTCCCCATAACTATTCAAGTCCCACTTCACAGGCCCCCCACGATTCCACGGGCT
The DNA here is from genome assembly GCA_029233225.1 of Lepidodactylus listeri. NCBI lineage: Eukaryota > Metazoa > Chordata > Lepidosauria > Squamata > Gekkonidae > Lepidodactylus > Lepidodactylus listeri. Next base: position 103,393,029 of record JARCFY010000009.1, on the reverse strand, counting down.
TTCAGCTTCCCCCCCGACAAACCAAGGACCAGAAAACAACACAAAATTTAGGTGTAGTGTCCTATCTCGGTGGAGCTCAGTTCCGGAGCTCCACGCCGGTTGCCACTCATGACAATAATGGATTACACCTATCAATTTTTTTATCCCTCCCTTTCTCCAAGGAGTTCAGGGTGGAACACAAGGTTTTCTCCTCCTCTGTTCTGTCCCTATAGCAACCCTGGCATAGGTTAGTCTGAAAGTTACTAGCCAAGGTAACCCAGTGAGTTTCATGGCCAAGTGTAGGCTTGAACCCAGCTCTCCCTACAGTACAACATTCACTAACCTGTATAGCACACTGGCTATACAATTTTTTTGGAGTCCAGTGGCACCTTTAAGACCAACAAAGTTTTATCCTAGAGCCGGCCTGTGCTGGCTAGGTGGGATGCAAGTCCAAATAAATAAATAAATGCAAGGTATGAGCTTTTGTGTGCATGCACACTTTTTCAAATACGTTGGAATGGTAAGTAAGATTAAAACTTTATAGAAAGGGACTTAACAGCAAATTAACATGTAACATGATGGTGTTTAAGATATGCAAAGTCAGAGCTAAATAAGAAGCTCAGGTTATAAGGTCAACAGTTGAAAAGCAATAAACACGTCACAATAGCAGATAAATGTCTTTTCTAATTGTGATCTGTGATGTAACACTTCAGGCTGCAGGTGGGAGCTCACTGAATGCTATACTTACAGTGTCCTGATTGCAGAAAGCTAGATGTCAGGGAAGATTCGAGCCTAGATGCCTCTGTAACATGCTGGCTTTCTATCTGCAGGAAGATGTTTAAATATATAGAGAGAGAGGACCATTCAATAATGTAAGATTCCAAATATAATCTGCAGGGGTCCATCCCAAACACCTTAGTAAAAAAATTAAGGTTTTAGGGTTGGGGGGGGGGGGTGGGATGCGCAAAAAAATGGGTTTTGCAATTCAAGGGGCAAGCGCAAGATGAAAACAAACACACACTTCTCAGGCAAGCATTCAAACTGAAGTGAAGGAGAGATGTAGAAGAGGCTCTGATTTAAGAAGAGAGTTATGCAGATGCTGAAGAGAGGCTTGAAGTCTCCTATCTCAAAAAGCAGTCTCACAAGCTTCTTGAGAATTTTTTAAAAGGAGAAATTGAAAATTAGTTTGTGTTGGGAATAGGGGGGATAAAATCCTTCAGAGCTCACCTCTGGGGATTCCAGCCTGCCTGGATTAAGAGAAGCAAGGCAGTCTGTGGCTCTCTAAAAACTCATATCCTTTATTGCTCTACAGAACCAGCTGAACTTTTTTTTACAATCGAGTGAAACTTGTAGATCAGAGATAAGATGTTCGGCCATTTTTACAGTGAACCTTAGAACATTTTGCTTGGTCTCAGACCTAGAATCTCATTTTTAAATAACACGATGTTAAGTATTTGCCACACTGTTGATAAAATTGTTCTGAAGACGATAATTGCTTAGGGGAAAAGAAAAGTAATAAAAGCTCAAAAAAAAAAAGGAAAAGCTTCAGTGTATAATAAAAGTTTGATAAGGGTGTTTTTGTTAATCTCTCATGGCTACAGTTGAGCACTTTAAACCCTCTGAATGTTAAGCATTATCAACTGTGTGAAATCATATCACGAGATAATCTGTTAAAGACATGAACAATTAATTAACTTTAACTTGGGGAAAGGTTCCTCTTTTTTCTTTTTTGCAATAGGCTTGGGAATGAGCAGTGTGAAACTGGTATGCATCAAGTATGGCCACTGGTCCACCTAGCTCAGTATTTCCAGGGCCTCAGGTTAGAAAGGTATTTCCCTGTTACCTGATGGCCTTTTAACTGAAGATGCCAGCAGCTGAACCAGGCAAACCTGCTTTTCTGCCAAAATACATGCCATATCTCTGAGCTTCCCAGAGCGAATCATGTTGCTGTATTCTGTTCCTCAATTTGTACATACTTATAAAGTGAAGAGAATACTACAAACTGGTTCAATGTGGCAATGCCTTCTCCTTATTAAAAAAAACTGACCACACAGCTCCTTTAGGTGGATGCCATCATTCTAGACAATCCACTGCAGAGTCCGCATGCGGTAAGGCAATTCACGGGGGAGCTGTCTGGTAGGGCTGCCAAGTCAGCCCGGGGGGCGGGGGATCCCCCGCTACAGGGGTTCCCGATCTGCCGGCCAGCATTCGACCGGCGGGAGAAACCCCGCCCCCGAAGTCGTCCAGCCTGGACGACTTCCCTCATGTAATGACATCACCCGGAAGTGACGTCAGCCCGTTGGGGGCATTGCCAGGGCGACGCTCTGGCAATCGCCCCAAAACTCTATGATACCATAGAGTTTTGGGGCGATTGCTAGAGCATCGCCCTGGCAACGCCCCCAACGTGCTGATGTCAGTTCTGGTGACATCAGCCGGTGCGCGCGCACCGATGAAGCTCCCGGCCGGCAGAGGACTCCCCCCTGCCGGTAAGCTCAAGGGACTTGGCAACCCTACTGTCTGGTCGTGCAACACTGGATAAAAAAAGATCAGGATCAAATTAGAGCCAGGCCAATGGCGGGATTAGCTGCCCGTCTGAACACACCCCCAGTGTAGCCCTTGGTTATTTAATGTGCATATTAATGTGCAGTTCCGCAGGGCCTGCAAGACGGAGCTCTTCCGCCAGGCTTTTGGCTAGGAGCCACCACCAGTAATAATAGCAGCAACATCTACTGTAATATCATCTATAACGTGAGCCGGCCCTGAAAGCAGTCCAGGCCCGATGGTCGTGGTTGGTAGGACCCCAACCCGATAGGAAGCCATCTGATTAGTAAGACTGGAAGCACTTTATTGGAAATTGTAGTTATACTTCTGTAACTTTGGAATTTTATTGTTATTGTTGATTTTAAATCTGTTTTATGATGTTTTGACTGGCATTTGTGCCCTTGTAAGCCGCCCTGAGCCCGCTTGCGGGGAGGGCGGGGTATAAAAATAAAGATAAATAAATAAAAAATAATAATATTAAAAACACAACAGAAATTAGACTCTTTAACAATAGGTCCTAAAAACATTTGGGGGGGAAACTCCATATTTTAATCTATATATCTAATTCCCAAGTACCCTCCCCCATGCGGATACCTAAATCCGCGCGGGGGGGCCCTTGGGGGGTGGGGTGGGGTTTCTACACACGGGGGGCACTCCCCCCATGTGCAGAAAAATCCTAAATGTTTAAAAAACTTTTCAGGGAATCTTTAAATCCCCTGAAAAGTTAAAGTGTTTTCCGCGCGTGCGCAGAGAACGCTGTGGCCGCTGTAGGGGAGGGGGTGGGAAGCGGCATGACGAGGACTCACCGCCGTTTGCGGGGGGGAGGGAGGGAAGAGCCTCGGTGGGCAGCAGGTCTCTAAGCCCCCGCCGTCGTTTTGAAAGCAGGGAGGGGGGGAAGCCTCAGTGGACAGCGGGTGTCCCTGCTGCCGCCGCCGTTTTGAAGGCGGGGGAAGCCTCGGCAGGCAGCGGTCTCCCTGCCACCACCGCCTTACAGGGGGGGAGCCTCAGCGGGTGGCTGTCTCCCTGCCGCTGCCGTCGTTTTGAAGGCGGGGGGAAGCTGCCTGGAGGGGGGATGGGGTAGAGGCTCGGCACGCGGGGCCAGAGGAGGGGGAAGAGACTCACCTCCCCCCCCGCGAGTATCGCGGGTCCTCCGGCTTGTTTATTTTTAATTTCAGAACCTTCCCCTTTCTCCCAAAGAGATTTACCAACACAAATTCTGTCACAACAGAGAGATGTTGATATTATTTAATTTATTTAATTAGTTCATTTAAACCCCGCCTTCCTCTTTTAATAGGGACCCAAAGCGGCTTACATCGTTTTCCTCTTCACCATTTTGTTCTCATAACAACCCTGTGAGGATATGATTAGCCTAAAGTCACCCAGCGAGCTTCCATGGCATGAGTGAGGGGTTCAAACGAGATACAAGTCCAACTCTCTTAACCATGACACGATACTGGCTCCCCAGTATTATTTTATTTATCTGAAAGTCTCTTTAGGAACAAGACTGTATGTGGGGTTTTTCCATTAAAAATTAACATTAAATATTGTAATTCCCTGGGTCCTTCACATTTTCTTAGTTATGCAATTAATCGGGGCATGTGAGATTTGTCAAAAGCAGATAAAAATGACAATCGCTTATCCTATCTCTCCGAGGCCGAGAGGTCCCCTCTTGGGCCCCCCTTCGACACAAGATGTTTCTGACAGTTCCAGGGTGAAGGAGATCTGGTTTGGACTCTGCAGGGGAGGAGGGGGGGGGCTATAGGAAAGCACATTTCTGTGAAGAGAAACCGGCCCAAGTGCAAGGGCAACTTGCAGTACGTTGCACAAGGCTCTGTTTGTTTTGGCAGCCGTCTCTGTGCAGAGCTGACTCCTGGGAGGGTTTTCAGAGCCTTGATTCCAGCAACTGCAATCAGCCTGTCCCTAAGTTCGCCTTTCTGCTGACGTGGTTTCTTGGCTGCCAGGCAGGCAACGTGACTCTCTGGGCCTCTCCCCAGCCCAGGAGGGGCTTCTTCTTACCTGCGATTAGCAGCAGAAATCTGAAACTCAGTCAGCTTGACAACTGACTGAAACTTAGCTCACCAGCATCACCACAAAGACCATGCTCAATGTTCACTATCCCTTCTAGGAAAGAAAAATTTGTTCGGTGATGCTCCTGCTTTTACCTCAGCTGAAATTCAAAGGCCCAGGCAAACTAACACCTCCAGACCTGCTCCTGTGAGGGAGAAAAACAGGCGAACACACCAAACGGTTAACAGCAACTGGACTGTAGCCAGTGCTGGCCTGTCTCTTCAATCCAGAACGGGCGCCCTCTCACCTGTGACTAACAAAAGAACAAAAATACAAATCAGAAGAAGTTAAAAAAAAGAGAGGCAGGAATGGAACATTTTTGTTTTCTTTTTAAGAAGCAAGTGGCAAAGAACGCAGTCAGCTGTTTGGTATACAGCAAAGCAAACTGTCCTTGCGATCCGAACCCGACTTGCACCTGTGAAGCGGCAAAGTTATACATATTTGGCAAGGGACAAAAATCACAAAAGGTCCTTTGGAGCTGGCTCAAAATCAGATACTTTTAGCTTTGAAAGCTATAGCTACCCAGGGTTAGCTATGAAGCTACTCTCAAGGTTAAAGAATAAGGGTTGTAGCCCCTTTTGATCACTGTTCTGTTGAACCAAGGGTCACCATCTCCTTCTTGGGGGAGAAAATATTAACTTTAAAAAGAGAGAAATGGCTGATCAGAAAGTTAATCTTTGCTTAAGACATCAATATGTGCCTCCATTTAACTGGAAACCTTCAGAAGTGGAAGAATACCACATCTAGCATAAAAAGCTATTAGGGATGCCATCCTCCAGGTGGGACCTGGCAACCCCCCAGAATCACAGCTGATCTACAGGCTACAGAGATCAGTTCCCCCGGAGAAAATGGATGCTTTGGAGAGTGGACTCTGTGGCATTGTGCCCCACTGAGGTCTCTGCCCTCCCCAGGCTCCACTCCCAAATCTCCAGGAGTTTCCCAACCTGGAGCTGGCAACCGTACCCCCCCCCCCATTCCCTGCTGGTGGCCGGGGGGACGGGACACCTGAAGGGCCTAGGAGAGGCCCAAGTTCAAATCCCCATTTTGTCATGTACTGTTGCCAACCCCCAGGTAGGACCTGGAGTCCTCTTGGAATTACTACTTATCTGTAGACTTCAGAGATCAGTTCCCCTGGAGGAAATGGCATTTTTGGAGGGTGGACCCTGGGACACCACATCCCTGATGAGCTTGTTCCCCAAACTCCACCCTTTCCAGGTTCCTCCCCCAAATCTCCAGGAATTTCCCAGCTCAGCACTGGCAACCTTGCCATGGAAGCTTGCTGGGTAGCCTTGGGCTGACCACTCCCTCTCAGCCTAATGTACCTCACCCAGTTGTTGAAGGTTAAAATGAAGGAGGGGGAAATGATGGTGCAGGCCAATTTGGGACCTGACTGGGGGGAAGGAAAGTGCATGAAGTCTGTAAATCAATAACATTAAAATATTGAGGGTAGCGACATGTTACTATTGATAGTTAAAGGACATTTGCCTTCTCTATATTCAAAGAAACTACAACCTTCTGCAATGACTTCCCAGCTCTCAACACCACAAACTCTCAGGAGCAATTCTTAAACAAAGTATTATTATTTTTCCTACAAGCAGATAAGGCAGTCCTGACTAATGGTGCGATCTACCAAGTATTGCTGCTGCACAGGCCATACTTATTCCAGTGGATTCAAAATAGTTGTTGTTTCCCCTATTTGTTACCCTCAGAGAAAACTTGGTGCACATTCTCCACCTAGTGGTTGTACATGCTTTACAACCTGTGCTGCATCCAGATCTTAACATCATATACTTGACTGCAAAACATGGATGTTTTGTTACCAGAGCTCAGACATTTAAACAAATTAAGCCTGTGTGACTGAAGAGTACTGTACTCAGGAGACCAAGAACAGTGAAATCATGAAGCCTTTATTGAGTGACTCAGCATGCCCAGTAGATGGTCAGAACAAGCATGCTTCCAGGGCTCCAGGGCCCTCATTATACGCTGGCTGGAGCCTCACCTCTGGCCGCACCCAAAAGACCTGATAGGGGCTTAACATATGCGCATGTTTGTCATAGGTTCCCTGGAGGAGCCTTTGATTGCATTGGCTCCCCAGGGAGAACCTAGGTCCCACATTGGTGGAGGCTTTCAATCCGGATGTCTATTGTTCCTCCAGGTTCAAGCTCCCCTCTCTGCCTGACCATGTGCTCTGGCCATGCGGCGGGCGCCATTACCTGGGAGCACATGGCAGGCTGGTTGCTACACAGAGCATACTACATTACAGTGACCATAACATAGTTATAATTTTCAATGCCTGGAGCTTCACCGGCCAAATTAAAAATATATATGTAAATAATCACGGACGCTTTACTGTCGATCTGTTTCCTTAATACATAAATGCGACAACTTTACAAGAGTTTACATCATTCCAGACAGAAAGATGCAGAGAATGGGATATGGAGGAAAAGCCTGAAGGGAAGATAAGTGGAGGATTGCCGGAAGAATGGGCAGGAGACGGAAGCAGGAGGAGGCCCCGAAAAGAGATTTAAGAGGAACCCTGCGATTTCTGAAGAGGGAGAGAGGAGGGCTAGAGTGACTGGGCAAAAGACACAGCCTATGAAGCCATGGGCCAGAGCAACAGGAAGGAGAAAATAAAAGGGCCACACCTAGAGTTGCCAACCTCCAGGTGGTAAGTTATACAAAAGATACAAACCGTGCGCAAATAATGAAAAACACTCAACAGTCAATGAGTATGATGATCTGAACCTATATAAATAGTGTCGTTTATAAAAAATATAATATGATAGAAACACAAAAATACATGGTCCAAATCAGGGGTCCGTTGAAGCGGGAGCGCACAGGAGCGCAGCTCCGGGAGTGAGGAGCCCAGGGGGCGGGAACATGACCAAGCCCCACCCCCTCCTCGGCTTCCCCGAGCAGTGCAGAGGCGCAGCGCCCCGGGGAAAGCCCTGCTAGGGTCTTTATTGTTTTAAATGTTTTGTTTTAATATTGATAATTTTATCATTGTTCCTTTTATGACTGTGTAATGCTTTTCCAGAGACTTGCTCAAGGTGGCATATACATTTTCTAAGTATACCATTTTTTATCTGGGCACATGGCACATAAGTACTGGAGAAATTTCACCAACCCTTCAGCAGCTTCCACCTTATAAGTTTGGCGTAGTGGTCAGGAGTTGGACTCTAATCTGGGAGAACCGGGTTTGATTCCCCACTCCTCCACATGCAGCTGATGGTGTGACCTTGGGCCAGTCACAAGTTCTCTCAGAGCTGTTCTCTCATGAGCAGTTCTCAAAAGACCTCTCTCAGCCCCACCTACCTCACAGGGTGTCTTGTTGTGGGGAGGGGAAGGGAAAGGGATGGGTGGGGCACATGTCCTGGGTATCTCAAGTCTACTTGAAACCTGGTGGTTTCAAGGGAGCAGGAAGAGAATGAGGGTGTGTTCTTTACGCTTATTTTTATTGCACAAAGTATTGGATGGGGAAGGGAATGGAGGAAGAGCAGGTCAGTTTCACTCACCTGTGGAGTGGAGCCTGAGGGGTGGGTGTTGCCTTCTGACTCACTTTTGGTATGCTAGGGGGTGTGGCATATGCAAATGAGTTATGCAAATGAGTTATGCTAAAGAGCTCCTGCACCTCTTTTTCTACGAAATGACCCCTGGTCCAAATACATAAATAACCTTCAGAAATAATCCAAACAGTGAAAAGTCCAAACATCAATGTTTATAATTCCTCTTCGCAAAACTCGTCTTGCCACTTGTATATCCACTTAGTGGCCCTGCCAGCTTCCAGTTGCCATATCGCCTTTCTTAGCCCAATTGCCTTGATTTCTTCTTAATATTGGGGAATTATTGCTTATTAAATCATTGGCAATAGGCAAAACGGGTCACCCCCTATTTATACAGAGGTCCGGCCCCTTCCAGATAAACCAGAAAGTAAGCAAGGAGGCTAGTTTCAGTGTAAAAGTAATTTCTTTACTGAAGGAATTGATTCTCATACAAACAATACAGTTTCACTCACACACTTACACAGAGCCTAAGAAATATAGATAGAGCAGAGACATTTGCATTAGCAGGAAATGGTTGGTATCTGTTGAGGGCAATAATTACCTGTCCGGAGAGCTGATGTGGTCCTGCTGGAAAAATAAGGGAAGGCTGGGAGGGAGGGAGGGACACATGTTCTGAACCAGCAGCAACCCATGTTAGACTCTGGCTGCGCAACCAAGAGTCTTGGAGGTGAGGTAGGGCAGGAGGTGGTCGAAGCAAGAGAGAGAGAGACAGCTGGTTGCTGGGAGCTCTCTTTTATTGGGGGGGGGGGTCTCTGGGGGCAGGCTTGACCAGATGCCTCCCCTGAGACCACCACTTGGAGGGTCCGCCCTACAAGTCCTGTCCACTAAGAGAGGGGCTTGAAGGAGTGGTCAATGTTGGATTCTACCTGGTGGTTGCAGAGATACCTGACAGGAAGGAAGATGGCTCATCGGCTAGAGCCTTTGTCTTGCTGATGGAATTCATCTCTCTGGGCAGCCAAAACCGGTTCTTAGCCAGGAAAGTCCCTGGTCTATGTGGATTCGGGAGCAAGTCCTTTGTTTCCCTGGACAAGGAATGTTGGGGGGGGGGGGGGTGTTTGCCTGCGACGACGTGGAGGAGAACATGTGCTTAATGGAGTTTGAAAGCACATGTTTTAGCCACAATGGAAAATGGCTATTTCTGTGTAGGTGTCTTTGTGTTAAGGGAAGGCTCTGGAAGCTGGCGACCTTGGGAACCACTGGCATATTGTCTCAGGCATTGGCTGGTGTCTCTTTGCAGCTGGCATTTCTCCCTGGCCACTTGGCATCACAGTCCCTCTTAAACACTTAACAACACAGTCCACTATCATCACTTATGGATTTCACATCCATAAGAGGCCATAAGGGCCTTGCAGGGCCAGCACCCTTGCTTCCTCAAAAGTGGAACACCAAAACCGCCCAGCTACAATATTGTCGAAAAATACACAGCGTCTTTTACATTCTAAATGCCCAGCAGTCCAACGACTGTGATAAACGGCACTATTTATATAGGTTCAGATCACTATACTCATGGACTGTTGAATGTTTTTCGCTATTTATGCACGGTTTGTATCTTTTGTATAATTTACTCCCTTCGGTGCTTCTCTGCTGTTTGAGCCTCCAGGTGGTGGCTGGAGATATCCTGGGATTACAACTGATCTCCGGGTGATGAATCAGTTCACCTGGTGAAAATGGCGGCTTTGGAAGGTGGACTCTATGGTATTGAAGTAGGGATGCCAGAACCCCTGGTGAGGGCAGCAGTCCCCTGCTTTCAGGCCTCAACTCTCCACCGCTGGCCAGTGGGGGGTAATTACCCCCCCCCAACAGGGAAGAACGCTGGATATTAACATGACGTAAACCATAGATTTTTAAACCAAGAGCCAGAGGGTCACCTCCCGACATCCCCAACATGCCTATGTCATTTCTGGGTTACATAGGCGTGTCATGTTAATTTCCGTCATTTCTCTCCGGTCTCAGTAAGTGCACCCCCCCATCCCCCAGCAGCAGCTGCAAGGGACCCGACCTGACAACCCTATACTGAAGTCCCTCCCCTCCCCAAATCCCACCCTCCTCAGGCTTCACCCCCCAAATCTCCAGGTATTTCCCAGCCCAGAGCTGGCAACCCTACACCCCAGAAAACAGATGTGGATCTCAACTACTGGTTCATCAATTATTGTCAAACTACAGCTGCTGGTGGTATACCTCACATTTACAGATTCCATCAAAACAGACTGAGAAGACTAGCCATCTTTTTCTTTTTGATATATCCAAATGAAGAAGATAAAGGATTCCAGTAGTCAAGCAGTGAAACATTTATAAAATACTTAAGTCCACAGACTCTTGCAAAGGTTAGGTACTTTTCCTGCGCATAAATATGTACACATAAACACTTCTGTCTAGATCTCTGTAGTGTGGAGATGAGCTGTAATTCCAGGGGATCCCCAGGTGCTACCTGGAGGCTGGCATCCCTATCATCTACAGATTATTTTAGAGCAGAAGAGCAACCTTGAAAGTCACTTGCCCATTTCAGATGCAATTGTGCAGTTGCACAGAAGGATTAGAACTGAGAAAGAACAAAGGAGAAATCTGGCATTGGTGGTGGTGGTGGGGGGGGGGGGACAAAAATTATATCCCTTTGGTTCATGGATCCAGCAAGAGCTAAATAGAAACTGCAACAGTTGAGGGTGTCTGACTAGGATCTGGGAGACTCAGGTTCAAATTACCATTCTACTATGGAAAGCTGCTGGGTGACTTTGGGCCAGTCACACAACCTCAGCATGACCTACCCCACAGGGTTATTGTGATGATAAAATGGAAACCCATGTTGTAAGCGGCATTGGGTCCTCCTCAGGAAGAAGAGTCGGGCATAAATAAATAAATAAATAAATAGTGAGCATGCTTTTGAGTTCTGTAGAATTCTTAATCACTCCTCCTCCCATTCCTCCTCCACATGAGGCCTGCTGGGTGACCTTGGGCCAGTCACAGTTCTCTCAAAACTCTCCCAGCCCCACCCACCTCATAAGGTGCCTGTTGTGGGGAGAGGAAGAGAAAGTGATTGTAAGCCACTCCGAGACTCCTTCAGGTAGAGAAAAGTAGGGTATAAAAATCTACTCCCCTTCTTCTTCCAGATGTATAAAATTTTAAAAATACAGTGGAGTGGAAAAACGAATGCATTAGGACATTATGGAAAACTCTAATGTCTTTTTTTTGTGTGGTGTGTGTGCGCGTGTGTGGCTGCATGCCTGAAAGTCACGGGAGACTTCTGGACACCCCTACTTGGGGCTTGGGTTTTTTCAGTGATGATTGCACTCCTGCCTCTGCGTCCCGAGCCTTGGTATTCCTTGGACGTCTCCCTTCCAAGTACTTGCCAGGATCATCCCTGTTTAGCTTTGAGATCTGACAAGTTCAGGTTTGCCTGAGGTATCCAGCTCAGGGCAAAAACTCTAATGTCTTCATTGTATAGCTTTGATATGGAAACCAGGAGGCATTATAAATAGGGTAGCTGCAGAGCTGATTTCAAGGTGTCCTAGAGGCTACTAGGATACAGAAGCAAAATCCCTATTCTGTTTACATGGAAAGGGGGCTATTTTATCTTGTTTTTGCTTCTACCCTCTGGTACACCTTTATAAAGTACTCAGTCCAGAGACGCGTTCAAGTGAAATCAGCTCATGGTGTATTAGGAGGTTCTGGAACACATGTCTGAGCTGGGCTCGGGGGTCTACTTATATGCGCATCTAAACAGTGCCCCCGGCCTCACCCACACACTCTGATAGGATTACAATTAAGTCTCCCCAGATCATTGGTCCCTATTTGCATCCTGGCTGACCCATAGATCTAAATCACAATCCGGCCAGTCTATTGTGTTCTGGAGTGAAGTTCTGTGAAGTTCTGTCTGCGCCCGACCACGCACTTGCCCCGGACCGCGTGGCCAGACCACATGGCCGGACCGCATGGCAGTCGCCATTAGAACACAACAACCTTGAAATCAGTTTTGCAACCAGACCCATCTAATGTAATTAAGTATAAAGTACCATCCATGGGCACCCCACCCACCCACCTCTGTCCCCAACAACCCCTCTGGTCTGCTACAACAGTGGTGCTCCCAAGTAATATCTTTTATTAGAACCAACTGAAGCAAACTTTTAATTTTAACTTTACCTTTGTGCCAGCAGAGGGAGCAATCCTTTTTCTTGGCTTGGCACGAGAATGCTGGCTGAGGCTCTCTCGGCCTTTCTGATGGATTGTACTCCTGAATTCAAAAGATGGGTGTATAACAATTGTTTCTAGTCTTATTATTTGAACCCACAAAGTTGTGAATTCAGTTTACATAGAAAGAAAACAGTTCTGTAACATGCGGAAGCAGCCCAAGAAAACCCTGGCACCCATTAAGTGCTTTTAGAAAGTGGGAAGGGTTAGGTGAGACTTTCCCCCAGCTGAATAGCTATGCAGATTAAAAGGAATCCTGTTAAACAGAGTTGCTGCCTGAAATATTGAAGAGTTGCTAGTAGAGTTATAACCTCAATCCCTGACATTTTGTGATTGGCCCCACCACCTGTAGCAACCACTTTGTAATTGGCCTCACCTCCCATGGCAGCCATTTTGTGATTTAGAGTTGCCAGGTCTGGATTGGAAAATACCTAGAGACTTTGGGGGTGGATCCAGTAGAGGGTGGGGTTTGGGGAGGGGCCTCAGCATGGTACAATGCCACAGAGTCCACCCTTCAAAGCAGCCATTTTCTCCAGGGAAGCTGATCTCTGTCAGCTGGAGATGCACTGTAAAAGTGGGAGATCCCCAGGCCCCACCTGGAGGCTGGCAACCCTATTGTGATTGTGTCCACTGCCCTTTGTCAGAATTCCAAAGGTGCCCACAGACACAACAAGGTTGGGGAAGCAAGCTTTCTTTTGCTAAAATGTGACTGTAACCAATGTCAATTTAAGTGTTATTTTATTTCTTTCAAAAGGGTTTAGAACTTAGGGCCTAGGGAGCAAAGGGTTACAGAGAACAGCCAACCAATGTGGGAAAAGCCCGCAAATCTACAGGGGTACTGTACTGATTGATTGGTTACTGTGCTCAGGTGACTTCCTCTCTAGTGTCAGGAAGAAGGAGAAGATTCTCCATTGTGATCTCACTCGTGTCTAAGATGTCTGTATAGAAAGACGAAGCAACATGTGGCTTCTCAGGACTATTGTTTATTGTTTTAATAGCTGATCCTGTTTACCCTTTCCTTTAGCCAATAAAGCATTTTAAACTGAAGGAAACTGTCTCTGACTCCAGTGAAGCAAGATCTATCGAATCTCTGAGCATTTTAATATATTGTCGTGCTCCGCCTTCTTCCCTCCGGGGTCCCCTCCCATGGCCGTGACGTCCAGCGGCGGCGGGTGTTGGGGCAAGAAAGGGGCGAGGAAGGGCCTCAGATCGGCAGGGGGTGGGGTTTACAGCACCCTCTTCACCCCTCTGCCTCCGTCAGTGTTCAGTTCTTGGCGTCTCTCTCTATCTCTCTCGTTACCATAAACACCTCCCGGCTCATCCTCCCCGGCCCTTCCTTCCCGGCCTCCTTTTATTCCCCTCCCCACTCCCCCAGAGCCACCTGGGTGTCCCAGCCAACTCCTCCCTCTTGAGCCCCGCCCCCCTTTAGAAGCAGAGACGCCATCCCGGCCTTTGGGCTGGGCTCCGCCCCACTTCCGGGTCTTCTGGGCGTCGCGCTGGAGTCCCATGGAGGAGGCTCCACTGCCTCTGCCAACTTCTCTTGGTCACCAGCCTGGTGCTGGTGAGGGCTGAGGGCCTGTGGGGCTCAGCTGCGGTGCTCCTGGGCGCCTTGCTTGCTCCATTTTCAGCTGCAGCGGCGCCCGTAGGCATTCCCGGGCCCGAAACAGGCCAGGAGGCGCAGCAGCAGAGTTGGCCACCCGTTGCGGCCGTGGGTCTTCCTGGGGCGGTTCTCGTGGGGCTCCAGCTTCCTGGGTGTCTCAGACTGGGCCGGGTGAGTGTGGGGCCACTTTGGCGGGGTGGAGAGAAGGCCCGGTCGTCCCTGACCGGGACACATATTTTCCCCTAACTAAGGGCACTAACATAAAACCCACAGCTCTAACAAGAAGGCCCAGAGCCTGACTCAGGGAATCGCTGATCTCTTTGAAGGGCCGAAAAAGAGAAGTAAAAGCACCAAGAGCAGCAGCTAGAGGATGAGCCACTAAAGAGCACACAGGTAAAGAAGCAGCTCTGAATTTCTCTAAGTTGACATTTTGGACTTGTTGTTTGCTTTGTGTTGTCGGACACCATTTGTGTAGGACTTGCCTTTGTTCAGAGAGCCCTCTGTGCAGCCGGGCACTGAAGACAGGGGCCCTTTTTCAGACAGCCTTTGTGGTCTGTTTTGGTAGCCGGTTGCTAACTGATTTTTTTTTTTTGCATCACTGCTGCTAGTTTTTCTTTGCTTGAGAGGCATCACTTTTGTGCGTGCAAGGAATGCTGTGCCTTCCTGAAAAGTACTGGAGTCTGGAGGGCGGCGGAGTGAGTTTCAGCATAGAGGAGTTTATTGTAGTAGGTCAGGAACAAGCATACCAGAGGTGGCCCAGGGGTCAGCTTATATCCACAGAAAAGCCTCGCGCCCCCCCCCTCCACACCCACACTGCGGGGTAGGTTAATCTTCCCACCAGAGATTCCATTGGTTCATTTGAATATGCTAAGCCCCTGATAGGTGGATCTTTAGGAGCCTGGGTGCTATTGTTCTTTTACCTCAAGCTTGTACCTTTTCCAGGCCATGCAGTCAGACCGCATGGCCGGCGCCATTACATGTTTGGTCACATCAAAGAATCCTACAAGTGTACAGGAATTGCATCCAGGACATAACACTTCCTTAGCACATGAACCCCATAGATAAGGGGTTGGTTAGAGTAATGACAGACAAAACCACTATGATGGGATTTCACCAGAGGCCTGTTTCTGCCGGCCTCTCCAGTCAAAACAGTAGCATTTGATCAGGCCATGTGGAAGATGCCTCAAGAGCCAAAACAGCGATCTAGAACGAGGGCAGGGCGTGCTAATTAGAGAGCCTCACTCAACTGTGAGGTCAGCCAAGGACCAATAACCAGCACCTGTGCCTAACTGGCAGTTCATCTCCAATGGACAGAGAGTGCTACAAGTCTGCCATAAAGTACATTGTGGAAGATGCGGCAACACCTAGCTTCAGTTCCCAGGGCCTTTAAGAGTTGGTTCCCAGAGAGAGGCTGGCCTTTGAAGGAGGTAAAGGACTGAGACAGACTTTCTTACATGTTGTAATTCTAAATTGAGCAGCTGATGCTTACACATGGTTTAATTAGTTTCTGCTGGTAGTTCAGCGCTCCTTATTTTCATTCTGTAATACCTGTGCATACTCAAGAGAGCTTTATTTACATGTTTCCTGTAACATCCTTTAACCCACATTTATAGATAGCCACTCAGACAGTTACTGTTACTGAGTAACTATTGCTTACAGCAAACCAGGTTAGGGAAACTTCCCAAACCCTTTCCCCATGGGGTGAGAAAGGGCAGGTTGTGGGTGGAGCCTGGAGAGGGTGGAGTTTGGGGAGGGGAGGAACCTTGGTGTAGTATAATGCCACAGGATCCACCTACTAAAGCAGCCATTTTCTCCTGGGGAACTGATCTCTGCAATTTGGAGATGCATTGTAATTCCAGATCTCCAGGCCTCTCCTAGAGGTTGGCAATGCTATTTCTCTCCTTTCTAGTGTGTGGGGGTGGCGAGGTAGGCAAGTAGGCAATATTTGTGGGCTAGAAAATCCTGTAAAATTATTAGGGAGACATATATGTGAAACTGTATTCACAAACTGTGTGGGAGAAAAATTCAGGTGGGGTAGCCATGTTGGTCTGAAGCAGCAGAACAAAGTTTGAGTCCAGGGGCACCTTCAAGACCAACAAAGTTTAATTCAGGGGGTAAGCTTTTGTGTGCAAAGCCCACTTCTTCAGACAAACTGGAATAAAACCTCCTCAGGGGTTACTTACAGGAAAAAAAGAGGGTAGGGGACAGCTGTTAGGAGGGGCCACTCAGAGCCAAGATGCATAGGCAGAGCTGAAATTGGATCAGGTGGCCAGTAAGATCAATGGATGGCAGCAAATTAGCACCTTACCTGCCCATGAGATGGAAGAACAGTCCAGAGCAGATTTTTAGATTAAATTATAGATGCCACTTGTGAAACTTTGGGATTAATTGATTGTTCATTTTAAACTGTATTTTTGTAGATTAATTTATTGCAAATCGCTCAAAGCCCTGTGTACTCAAGTATGGGGCAGTTCAGAAATAATAATATAATTTTAACAAAAAGATGTGAGAATGAAGCTAGAATCCAGCAGTACCCCTAAGACAAACCAAGCTAAGCCCTGTGTACACACTATTTTCCACCCTTTGTTTCATGTGTAAAGAAGAGGTTCTGCTCCAATGTAGTGGTTGTTGTGACTACAGCACCAGGAGTCCTTCCAGATTATTTAACATGGAATGTGTTCAATATAATCTTATATGTCTGGCGTCAGGAAATCTAGTACTCCTATCTTCCACATGCTGTCAGATTCCCCTTTGGGTGAGGAAAGTTGACCTTTTTTGACCTCTTGTAAATGATAAGCTTGCATTAAATGTGGGCTTTGTCTGTCTGGCCCTTTAGCATTAAACCCCCATCTCTTGAGGTATGTATTATGAATGAGGATCCCGATAGGGTTACATCTTGAATTATTCTGCACAAAAGGTAAAACCCTTCATTAAGCATTCTATGCATCATTTACGTGAGCCTCCAGATCATCTTTCACAAGTGACTTTTTTGTGTGTGGGAGTGAAGGTGTGGGGAGGAATGAGAATGACAAAGGGGCTGCTTTGAAGTTAAGCTCCACCACAGCTCACATTACGGCTTCACCTGAGCCACCCCCATTAACTGCAACAATTATGAAAATGAGTTTTATCGGGTGACCTCTTGACCAGGCGCCTTTTGCGGTGCCACCTTGCATTTGTGTGCCTAAGATAACAAGGTTTCTAAGGCTGTTTTTACATCTGACTTTCCCGCTGGAATCATTCTAGTTCCAAAAAAACCTGCCCACACCTCTGTGTGGTGTGAAACCGTGCTGCTACTGAAATGTCCACATCTACTAATTGCCCTCCTGTGGTCAAGCTAGTATTCAACCGGCTTCATTCTGCTTTAAACAACTGCTGTTGATTAGTGCACTTAGACCCCCTGGAGTGAAATTTCACACCACTGTGAAATCAGCACAGGAAAAGACAGCAGCCAAACTACTTTAGAGGGGAGGTGTAAAATGACCCTAAAATGACAAAAGGTAACTCTGACCATTTCCACACATGTCTGAAGGTCTGACATATACTTAATGGTACTGGCTTTTAACTTGGGTCATAGTTTCACTTTTGTAGGTGAGAAGAGAGCCAGTTTGGCGTAGTCGTTAAGAGTGGCGGACTCTGATCTGGAGAACCGGGTTTGATTCCCCATTCCTCCACA
This sequence comes from Lepidodactylus listeri, assembly GCA_029233225.1. Lineage (NCBI taxonomy): Eukaryota > Metazoa > Chordata > Lepidosauria > Squamata > Gekkonidae > Lepidodactylus > Lepidodactylus listeri. The sequence continues at coordinate 103,375,424 of JARCFY010000009.1, read as the reverse complement.
TGAAGCCAGCTGGGTGACTTTGGGTCAGTCACAGTTCTCTCAGCCACCACCACCACCCCCCCAAGTAAACCTAGCTCACCACAAAAAAGAGCTAGAGTTTCAGGCTGCCAGACAATTTTCAGATCTCCTGGATATACTTATACCCACTGCCATACGATAACTAACTAATTTTGTAGGTGAGGGCTGAGTCCAGTTGATGCCATGCTATAATACACAAGCGTTGAGGTCTAAGCATTTTTCCAGGCAGATTACACAGGAGAGAGAGAGGTATTGTCACATAAACAAGATGGATAAGAAAATAAGCAGCCCGGAGGGGCCATAGTAAAATCTTTTTAAAAACCACTAAAATGTGCATGCACATGAAAGCTCATACTTTGAATAAAACTTGGTTGGTCTTAAAGGTGCCACCAAGAGTTGAACTTCGTTTCGTATGATACTGTTTGTTAGGACCAGCCAAAGTAATACATTGTGCAGGCTTTCAGGAACTCCAGAACTCTTCATCAGGCATGATGTTAAACAGAAGAAAATGGGGAACAGCTCTTTCAGGCCTTGCTTAATAGCATACGTTTCATGAGAGCATATGTTTAATATCAGGCCTTGCTTAATAGCATATGTTTCATGAGAGCCAGTTTGGTGTAGTGGTTAAGTGTGCGGACTCTAATCTGGGAGACCCGGGTTTGATTCCCCACTCCTCCACTTGCACCTGGCTGGATGACCTTGGGCAAGCCATAGCTCTGTACCAGCTGTTCCCTCAAGGACAGCTTGGGAAAGGGCTCTCTCAGCCCCACCTACCTCACAGGGTGTCTGTTGTGGGGAGGGGAAGGGAAAGGTGTTTGTAAGCCGCTCTGAGACTCCCTTGGGGAGTGGAGGGCGGGGTATAAATCCAATCTCTTCTTCTTCTTCTTCTTCTTGTCTGCGGCCCCTGTGAGATGCTTAGCTGACCTTCAGTGGACACAGGGCTCGCTCATAATAGGTTGCGCCCCAGCATGCTGGACAACTAGGAAGGATGCACGATAAGGCCTGTTATTTTAGCTGGGCTTAATAAACGGTATTGCTTGGGTCTTGTTTGGGGATAGATGAGGTACACAGTGTAGATGCCTGCAGTCACAAACAGAGAAGGAGGAAGAGATTGGATTTATACCCCGCCCTTCACTCAAGAGTGGTTTACAATTCTCTTCCTTTCCCCACCACAGACACCCTGTGAGATAGGTGGGACTGAGAGGGTTCTTTGAGAACTGCTCCTCAGACAACAGTGCTGAATGAACTTGTGACTGACCCAAGGTCACACCAGCAGCTGCATGTGGAGGAGTGGGGAATCAAACCCAGTTCTCTCAGATTAGAGTCCACACTCCTAACCACTACACCAAACTGGCTCTCATGAAACATATGCTATTAAGCAAGGTGGATTTGCATAGCAAATCCTTGTTCTGTGGTGCATGCATTTAAAATGCTAGCTGGTCTCCCCTAACCTGAGAGTATACCAATGCTGCTCCATTGTAGGGGGCAAAAAGAGACAGAGAGGGAAGGAAAGAAGATAGAGATGAAGAACAGTAACAGAGGAAAAGGGGTGTGGGGAGGATGAGTTAACTAGAAGCCCCACCTTGAAAAGTGGGTTTGAATCTGGGTCTTGAGACAAGGCTACTGGCTTCCATCCCAGGTGTCTTTTATTGTGAAGAAGAAGAGAAGAGATTGGATTTATACCCCGCCCTTCACTCGGAGTCTTATTCTGACTGAGTAGCTGTGCGACAAGCATCAAGGAGGACAGATTTTATCTAAGGGATTCTGTCTTTTATGGCAATGAGACTGGGCAAATTTACAGCAGAATAGAGTGACATGATCTAGACATTCCCACTACCAGGACTGGAGGTATGTGGAATTCTAGTCAGTTTGGTGTAGATGTTAGGAGCATGGAGTCTAATCTGGGAGAACCAGGTTTGATTCCCCACTCCTCCACATGCAGCTGCTGGTGTGACCTTGGGTCAGTCACAAGATCTCTTAGAGCTGTTCTCTCTAGGGCAGTTCTCGAGAGAGCTCTCTCAGCCCCACCTACCTCACAGGCAGTGTTCCCTCTAAGCTGAGTTAGTGTGAGCTAGCTCACCGTTTTTTAGCCTCCAGCTCACACATTTTTGTCTCAGCTCAGGAAGGAGGGCTCCAAAGCAAACTAATTTAAGCAGTAGCCAAATCGCTCACTCACAACTTTAATGCCAGTAGCTCACAAAGTAGAATTTTTGCTCACAAGACTCTACAGATTAGAGGGAGCATTGCCACAGGGTGTCTGTTGTAGGGAGGGGAAGGGAAAGGAGATTGTAAACAGCTCTGAGACGCCTTCAGATAATGAAGGGCGGATTATAAATCCAGTCTCTTCTTCTTCTTGTCCTGTATTTTATTTATTTATTTATTGCATTTGTATCCTACCCTTCCTGCACACGGGTACGTATTCACACAGGCCTTTGCTTGCAAGTGCCGTTGCTTGCAAGTGCCGTTGCAAGTGCCGTTGCAGGTGCCGTTGCTTGCAAGTTTTATGTAAGAATGGTCAAACAGGTTGTATATCACCCTCAAAGATGGGCTTTGTGAATTACACATTGCTTCCAGATACCAACAAAGCTATGTACACAGTTCTCCGCTAAGCGCTGTTTGCCGGCCTCTCATGAGCCAGTCTTTAAAGAAATAACATTTTCTGTCCTCTGAGGAGTTCATGGTTGAAATGGATCCATTTGTCCTATTTTATCTTCCAACAACCAGACGGGGTAGGCAAGGCTGAGAAACAGTTACTTGCACAAGGTCACACAGTGGGGATTTGAACCTGAGCACCCTTCCAGTCCCAGCCCAGCATTCTGTCCATTAAACCACTAGTTTTTCTTGGATGTGTGCAAGTTCTACTATTTCTTTTTTTCCCTTTCAGAACTCTTCAGTCATTTACCGTGTGCTACCAAGGCAGACCACCTCAATCTACCCTGCACTCACGTGCTTGAAAGTAAGTATCGCTGAGATTTCTGCCTAAAATCAAGCCTGCTTAAGTTTACCAATTTAAATCTTAAATATATGCATCCTATCCAGCGGCGAAGAGTGGGGAGGAAATTAACCAGTTTTCCCCACTAAGTGTAGGTACCTGCTACAAACATTATGGGAGTGTTTGAGGAACAGGTACTGCAGCGGCAGCCCTACTTAGACTTCAGTTCAAAGTGCTTTGCCAATAATCAGAACACTCATGAAAAAGACCATCATGAAAAAAATCCACATGAAGAACCGGTCCATCACTTTTGCCACTTTTTTCCACTCCACTCCTTTTGCGTGGTTGGCTTTGTGGCGCCTTATACAATTTGCAATGTATTCGATATTCTTGATCAGTATTTTGTAACATGAGCAGCAGCTGACAGGATCCCTTGCCTTTTCACATGGGCCTTTGTGTCCGTCGTCCACATCCCCAGGCAGTTTCTTTCTGAGATAACCTCCGTTGCTTTTGATCTTAGCAAGGGATCCCCTTCCCCCTTCGTATATTTCTTCCTCTCTTGGACAGGTATTGGTTTTTCTCAGCTTTGAGTCGTGATCTTCTGCTCGTTGCAGACTTGTACAGTTTTCGCCCACGTCATAAACAAAGAAGATCTTTGACATGTAGTCCAAAATAACCACCCTTGCCCATTGCGGGACGGGTTTGGCTCCTGATCCACAGTAGTGAATATTCATTATAATGATGGTCAGCGCCGTAGATGCTGTGATCATTGTCATAGTAGCAATGTAATATTTACCTATGTTGTAAAAAAAAAAATACAACCCCCCCCCAATAAGATTAGTAAGCAGAAACTGACTTAATGAAACTGTTTTTGAGAGCCAGGGTGCTATAGCGATTGAAGTATCGGCCTAGAGGCAAAACTATGTGATACGTTATTTACAGGGGTCCTTTCGAGCATGAGCTCGGGGGAGCACAGCTCCAGGAGTTGGTGCCAGCTCCCCCCCCCCCCCCCCGCAGGGGAATGCCTGCTTGTGTCATGGCTGCAGCAAAATGACCCTGTCCCCTGGAAAGGTCCTTGTTCCTCCGACCAGCCCTCTGAAGGCTTCAGCCACCACTGAAGCTATCCTCCCAGAATAGTGGTATTTCTGAGGCTTGGATTAGTAGCTGTCCCCTCTCTGCCAGTTCTTTCTTTCTTTCTTTCTTTCTTTCTTTCTTTCTTTCTTTCTTTCTTTCTTTCTTTCTTTCTTTCTTTCTTTCTTTCTTTCTTTCTTTCTTTCTTTCTTTCTTTCTTCTCTCTCTCTCTCTCTCTCTCTCTCTCTCTCTCTCTCTCCCCCCCCCCTTTCTTTCTTGCCTTCTGACATACTTCTGGTGATGTCAGGAGGTGTAGCATATGCAAATAAGTAATGCTAATGAGTTATGCTAATGAGCTCCTGCACCTCTTTTTCTACGAAAGGACCCCTGGTTATTTATAACGGTGCAGTTGCAGGGAACTTAGTTTTAAAAGTCTGTGGGGCACAATTCAGCTCAGAATTGCTGTGTGCAGACTGGGAAAAGAACCCCTCTTCCCCCTGTACTACAATCCTGATCCAAATTGGGTCCAGCAGACTTTTAAAGTGATGTTCCTCACAGCTGCGGGGTAACCGCAAGGATAAGGTCAGGTCTGGGTTTACAAAAAACATATGTAGTCAGGCCTATGTGCTAGATGACACAGGCACAACGTAGTTGATTATAAGGTGTTTCATAGAGTTGATACTTTATTATTGCTCTAGTAGAAGAAGAAGAGATTGGATTTATATGCCACCCTTCACTACCTGAAGGAGTCTCAGAGCAGCTTACAATCTTCTTTCCCTTCCCTTCCTTACCACAGACACCCTGTGAGGTAGGTGGGACTGAGAGAGCTCTTTTGAGAACTGCCCTTGAGAGAACAGCTCTGAAAGAACTTGTGACTGACCCAAGGTCATACCAGGAGCTGCATGGGGAGGAGTGGGAAATCAAACCCGGTTCTCTCAGATTAGAGTCTGTGCTCCTAATCACTATACCACTAACTGCTAGTACTGTGCTGAAAAAGTGCCTTCTCAGTGGGTCAATCTAGATGTTCTCAGGAGGTCCTGAATGATGGCAGCTTGTCCCCAGGGTAATTTCCAGAAAACCCTTGGTCCAAGGGAGTTTCCCAGCAAGGAAAGATACTTTCCTTTCCTACTGTAACAATTGGCCAGAGTGGTGCAGTGGTTAAAGTGTCAGACTAGGATCTGGGAAATGCATGTAAGCCACTTTGGGTGCCTGTTAGGGAGAGAGGTTCAGTGTTCCCTCTAAGGTGAGTTAGTGTGAGCTAGCTCACAGTTTTTTAGCCTCTGACTCACACATTTTTAGCCTCTGACTCACACAGGAAGGATGGCTCCAGAGCAAACTAATTAATACAGTAGCCAAATCGCTCACTCACAACTTTAATGCCAGTAGCTCACAAAGTGGAATTTCTGCTCACAAGACTCCACAGCTTAGAGAGAGCAGTGGGATATAAATCAGACCTAAATAGGGCTGCCAAGTCCCCCGGTAGGGTGGGGGAAACACCGATTTTTAGTGCTTTCCCCCCGCTTTTTCCAAGTTGGCCACCGGGGGGACAAAATGGCTGCCTTAAAAGGGAAATGTCTGCAGAGAGCCTGCCCTGCAGTAAAAAGCCTCACCAGACATTTCCCCTTTAAGAAGTCAGCAAGAGAGCTTCCACAGCAAGAGAGGTCCGCCCAGAGATTAAGGAGGGACTGAAGGAGCTGCTTTTGCATGTGGCTGGCAACGTTGCTGTAGTAAGTTTCTCTTCCAGCTCTTTTCCTTCTCTCTCCCTCTTTATTTTTTCTCTTTGTCTGTCTGTCTGTCTCTCTCTCTCTGTCCCCATCCAGCAGAGGTCTATCAGTGGCTATTATAGCCACAAGGTCTAAATGGAAGTAAGTGCCTCTGCCAGTTTCTTTTCCTTCTCTCTCTCCCTCTTTGTTTTTTCTGTCTGTCTGTCTCTCTCTCTCTCTGTCCCCATCCAGCAGAGGTCTATCAGTGGCTTTTATTAGCCACAAGGTCTAAATGGAACCCTTTATCTGGGGCAAGTGATGCTCTGCATTCTTGGTGCTTGGGGGGCAACAGTGGGAGGGCTTCTGGAGTTCTGTCCCCGCTGCTGGACCTCCTGAGGGCACCTGGTATTTTTGGCCACTGTTGTGACACAGAGTGTTGTACTGGATGGGCTGTACTGGATGGGCCGATCCACTGTGGCTTCTCTCCTGTTCTTATGATATGAAAATCATATTTAGCACTTGTGTAGCACTTAGTGCTTCATATTCTGCCGAGATGAGGAAGGATTCAGTAGGGCTGTTGCTCAGTGATAGAGCATCTACTTGACATGCAGGAGGTATCAGCTTCTTCAGCTAAAAAAGGATCAGGTAATAGGTGACATTAAAGATCTCAGCCTGAGACCCTGGAGAGCCACTACCAGTCTGAGTAGTCAATACTGACCTTGATGGACCAATGGCCTGATTCAGTATTAGGAAACTTCATGAGTTCATGTGGAAGCATGTGGAAGCAATATCACAGGATGTGACATCACAAAATGATGTCACTTCCTTTCTCCTGGCTCCACCCCCAAAGTCTCCTGGCTCCACCCCCAAAGTCCCCAGATATTTCCCAAGTTGGACTTGGCAGCCCTAGACCTAAACAATATGGTTTTGAATCCTCACTCTGCCATGGAAGTTGGCTTGGGCCATTCACTCTTTCTTAGCCTGACCTACCTCAGAGTGGGACTGTTTCAAGAAAAAAATAGAAGGGGCGGGGTGAATGTCACTAAAAGCATCTTTGGTTCCCCTTGAGGAGACAAAGATGGTATACATATCTGAAAAAATGGCAGTGATCCAAATACAAAGGCAAACCAGAGGTTTTCAGGATGACATTAAACTAGGTCGCCATTAAGAATCCACTGCACACTGATCTTTAACATTTTGCTGACATTAATAGGGTTGCCTTTGAAATGGAACTATGTCTTCTTTTAAGCAGAGAGAAAGGGGCAGTTACTTGGACTGTTACCTCCAGAGTGTAAGAATTGTCTCGGGATGTCACACCAAAGGCATCTCCAGCTCTCTGTCTCTGGAAATGGCTCACACAGAGTGAGATGGAGAAAACAATCCCCGCTGTTTGCCCCCAAGATTTATTCTACCTCTGAGTAGGATGGACCATCTGTGCCAGCTTTCATAGCCAATAGCTACTGACACCTGGAATGTACCCCATTCTGCAGCCTGGCGGCCATCTTGTGGTGCTTGAGAAAAGCCAGCGACAAGCAAAGAATAACTTGGAAAAACTAAGTTATAGGGCAAACCTATGGCTTTCAGATAATAACATGCTCCACGCCAGAATAGTGTGTGGCCTTGCACCAACCAGCTGGGAACAAGGAGAGCATCACGCCCTAGTTGCTCAGAACAGCAAACAAGATGACCCCGAAGACTTTATAAGGGTCCTGATCCTCTGTAGCCTACGGTCATTAAAAAGGATTCTTGGCTGGTGTGACTGGTCTCCCAGTAGTCCCCTCTTTAGAGTACAGTTGGAATGGCAGCACTCAAGCTGAAACTCCTCAGGTTTCCAGTCCAATACTCAACAGCAATACTAGCTGTACAGCGGGCTTTATTAGGGCAGCTAAGAGACAAAAGGACTGGGAAGATGGGTACACTTCCCGTGTTCATTTGCTTGGTATCAAAAGAGGCACTGCCACCGCCCAGCCTGATTAAATAGCACATGGCAGTCCTAAGTATCCATCATATGGCAGACTTCTGAGAACCTTCTGAGAGCCAGTTTGGTGTAGTGGTTAACTGCGCGGACTCTAATCTGGGATAACTGGGTTTGATTCCCCACTCCTCCACTTGCATGTGGCTGGATGACCTTGGGCAAGCCATAGCTCTGTACCAGCTGTTCTCTCAAGGACAGTTCTCTCAGAGCTCTCTCAGCCCCACCTACCTCACAGGGTGTCTGTTGTGGGGAGGGGCAGGGAAAGGAGTTTGTAAGCCGCTCTGAGACTCCAAGTGAGTGAAGGGCGGGGTATAAATCCAATCTCTTCTTCTTCTTCTAACCATTGGGTTTGCTTGCAGTATCTCTTTTAGGCTGCGGCCACACGGGCCTTAAATGCAGGAGGAAGGGCTATTTCCTCCTGCATTTAAAGGGGCCGACCACACGGCCCACCTCAAGTCCCGCGCTGAAGCAGGCTCCTCCCGCATTTTCCGACCCCGGGAAAATCAAGTGTTTTCCCGGGTGTTGCAGGAGGAACCCGCATTTGAGGTATCTGGACAGCCCTCTCTCGCAAGCATTGCGAGAGCAGGGCTGTCCAGATAGTCCCGCCAGCCATTTCCCTCCCACTTTTACACTTAGGCGCTTGGCCACTCAAGCGCCCAAGTGTAAAAGGGGGGGGGGTGAACCCAAACTCACCAGGCGGCTGGCGGGTCCTTGGCCGCCACCGCTGCTTCTGCCGCTGCTGCGGCCGCCTCTTCTGCGGCCGTCGCCGTTCCCGCCGCCTCTTCAGCAGCCGCCGCTGTTTCCACGCCGTTTCCGCCGCCAACGCTTCCACCGCAGTCGCCTCTTCAGTGACCGCCTCTTCAGTGGCCGCCGACGCCGTTCCCGCCGCCGACGCTGCCGCAGGGGTTGGGATGTGTAAACATCCCAACCCGTGGTAGAAAAATGCCGCCCCTTTAAATCCGGGAGCCCTCCCGGATTTAAAGGGGCCGTGTGACCGCAGCCTTAGTGTCTGCATTAAAGATTCTCCCAGTACCTTTGTTCAAATACCCAGGCTGGGCAGAAGAATTAACTGCAGTATGCTGGTTTGTTTCTTAGCAGACAGTATCGCTGCCCATCACCTTGACCGTGCTCAGTGGCTCTATTGCTGTTTGTAAGCCGTTTACTAAGGTGCAAGTACCTACCGATCAAGGGTACATTTTCAGAAGGAGGCATGCTCTCTGCAACCATCAGCTGGAACACAGTTAGAGCCAGCAGAACCGTTACACCGAGAGAAACCTTTTCTCCAGAATCTGCTGGTAAGTAGAATCCCAGTGGAGCCAGAAAAGAGATCAGAAGGCAAGGGAGGAGGAGATTAAATATGTAGAAGGATGATTTCCTTTTCAAAATAAGGGTGAATGTAACGTCTGGATATGGCTCCGAGCAGCAGCCGTACGTGATCACGTTCTTAATGGCCGGCATGCCATGAATCTCCCACTCCACATCTTCAATGAAGTCCGAGAGGTCGCCACTGTCTAAGAAATTGAATATATCCACCTGGTTACCATTATAGGTCCAGGAACCGAAGGTAAGATTGCACTCCTGGCTGTCAAAAGGGAAGTAAGAGACGTCTACCACACACGAGCTCTTTGTTATAGCTGGTGCATCCCAGGTAATTTTTCCATCATACCTCAATACAATGTTGGTGTTCACAGGCTCAGAAAAATCATCATCAGCCCTAAAAAAAAAATTACATAAACAGATGAGATGGTGGTGTGTAATTGTCGTCCCTAAGATGTAAAGCAGTTTTGGCTTCGGTTGTGATTGTAAGGCAAAGATAAAACCTACCTTAGCCAGATTGCAAAGGCCTCTGCATTCCCATCCATGTGAACACATTATACCTGTGCCGTAACTCCCATCTAAACCCATCATTTTTTGGTGCTCTGTCGATCTATTACTGACTTCCGCCAGCAAGTGAGTTTTTTTGTTTTGTCTGGTGTCTCTTCAATAATTCCTTTCCTTTCTGCCCTATGTTTTTAATTGGTGTCTATTTTGAATTGATGTATGCACTTAGTTGCTTTTAAGTTTGTTCTGTGTGTTTTTAATACTACTCTTATGTAGTTGCCACCTACCTGGATGGTCCTGGTTGTTCTCAAAGATTGCCTAGAAATCTTCTACAGAAATAATTACTGTAACATTTGTTCATGCAGCAGAGATTTATTTGTAGTGTTAGAGGGCTAGCTATGTTGGTGTAGCAAAGCAAAATATAAGTCCACTGGCACTTAAAGACTAGTAAAATGAGTTCTAATGTGAGTGTTCATCAGTTTGAATGCTAGCATGAGCTTTCATCAGTTGGACCTTGCTTCATCAGATTCATAGGAGCGCACGGTCACTCTGCAGTGTGAATGAGTACACTGTCCAGTGTACAGTTTACATTCACACTTCCTCACCTGGTTGAAGGAAGGGGTGTTTTAAGCCTCATGCGGGGAAGTACCAAAGAGGTGGAAAGTTGATTTAAGCATCTCCTGTCAAAATGCTCTCCCTGTGTCTGCTGCAACCTTGTGAAAGCAAGGTTTCTGTACAGCTTTTTCTGCCCCAAGTTCAGTGCTGTTGAGAAGAAGGGTTTTTTCCTGCTTCCCCATGGCTGGTGATGCATTCCTGTACCTCCTAGGGTTTCCCTGCCTCTTCTCTGAAAACAGTTTTAATGTTTTTTAAGTCTCTAGCCCCTTTCCTTGTGGAGATACATGGGAAATTTCCATACAAGTCTCTAGCCCCAAAATGGAATAGAGACTTAATTTATTTCAGAATGAAAGCTGGGAACTTGGAGAACCTGGTGTAACAGTATATCGATAATAACACTATTAAATTGCCAACTAAAAACAACTACCAGAGAGAGCTGCTGTACGGGAGTCCTGTCACCACCGCGCTGTAGTAGCAGCCACAGCAGAGGAACTACACAAGCCGGTCCCCATGCAGAAAACGCCAGCCTTTGCTCTAAGAAGGAAGTTTTCAGGTTGCACCTTCTGTGGGCTACGGATTTTCTGGGATCTACGAATCTACTTATGGGCTTTTGCTATTGTAGTTTTTGTGGAGAGTTTTAAGGGGAAGGTGTGCACAACTGATCATTCTTGCAGCAGCCAGTGATAGTGTGACAGATGGTTGTTATAAAGTACTCAGTCCAGAGACACGTTCAAGTGAAATCAGCTCATGGTTTATTAGGAGGTTCTGGGGTCTGAGCTGGGCTCGGGGGTCTGCTTATATGCATGTCTAAACTGCGCCCCCGGCCTCGCCTACACACTCTGATAGGATTACAATTAAGTCTCCCCAGATCATTGGTCCCTATTTGCATCCCGGCTGACCGACAGGTCTAAATCACAATCCGGCCAGTCTATTGTGTTCTGGAGCGAAGCTCTGTCCGAACCTGGCCATGTGCTTGCCCTGGCCCGCATGGCCGGACAGCATGGCGGTCACCATTAGAACACAACAATTGTCTTGCATCTCTTCCTTGAATCTTTTCTACAGGGATTTCATCAAATTCTCTCCAGGGCGGTTAAGTGCAGGGACACTAAATGGACAGAATTCTGGTGGCTCTATTTACCACGGGGATCTAGGGAAAGTCATGTGAATTTCCATTGGCATGGGGCGTAGAGGAAATATGGGGCCTGCAGTGGGTCTCTGCAGTCCTGACTACCTCCCTGCTGAGCAATCAGTGTGAAAATTTAGGGTCTGATGCCACTCACATGGCTGTCCTCTCTTCGTGCGGCTGTTATCCAGAAAAGGCTAATCAAGTTGAAATGCTAAGAGAGAGCAAGGCGCAGTGGATAAGTATCACGCTAATTTCTTGTTTGCACAGTCCAAAGCTCTTTTCCATCCCCACTCACTTGTTGTACAGGACAATGTCTGGCCTCCATACAAGATTGCTGGGAATTCGGATAGAATCCAGCCCATCGTATTTATCCTTGTCCCACTTCAGGTAGGCATCGTGCCAAGTCTGCCGAATCCATAAGTAGGCTGTTAAAATTTGGTTTCTTTCGTCCTGTCAAATGACAGTACATCTGTAACTAACACACAACATTCTTCCCCAGACTTCATGTACAAACCCCCAAACTTGATGTACTTCTCAAAGTCAGTTGACGCTTCAGTGGTGACAGGGAAAGCTTGTCCATAGAAACACCTTGGCACGGTTAGCTCATCAGCAATGGGATTATAAAATGTGTTTGGCAAATTATGTGAGTCAAACAGTGGTCTTGCCATGTGTTGATATGAACACACCTGTAGCTGCCTTGTACTGAATCAGACCATTGGTTCATGAAGTTTAGTATTGTCTGCTCAGACTGGCAGGGTCTTCAGCAGAGGTCTTTCACATCACCTACTACCTGGTCGCTTTAACTGGAGATGCCATGGATTGAACCTGGGGCCTTCTGCATGCCAAGCAGATGCTCTGCCACTGAGCCATGGCCCCAAGCCACGGAGAGAGTTGGGGCAATCCCATTTCCTAGCACAGGTAACTGTATAAAATGTGCTTTAAGCCACATACTTTTTCCATGTACATGGCATTTGCATGGTTTCCTAAAATTTGTTTACTAGTGGAGGTGCCATAGCTCAGAACAAGGCCACATGCTTCTGTGTATGTAAGGTCCCTGGCTGAGGACAGACTGGCAATCTGGAGCGGGATGAATGCGGAGGCAACTGCTGCGGGGGAAAAACTCCCCGGGGCTGGCTGTTCACACTGGCCAGTGTATTGCGCAAGGATGCCGTTACGGAGCGTTCAGACTGCTGCGGAGTGGCCCCAGGTGGGCCGGCCTCCGCAGCTCGTGATAGGGCTGTTTCGGCAATTTGTGCATGTGCGCATGCGCTTATGTGCGCATGTGCGTATGAGCGCTCATGCGCAAACTGGCAAAACGCCACGTTCGCACTGCCGCCTCCGCTTGCCTCCCGCCTTCTTCAATTTCACACTGCCTGGAAGCGGGAGGCAAGCGCAAGACGGCCTCCGGACACCGGTTTCTCCCGGTGTCCTTCTAAAGCGCAAGAAACCCGGCTTCAAAGCGAGTAAGTGCAGAAGGGAGCCGAGGGACAGCTGCACATGTCTGAACGGGCTCCCTTCCCCCACTTCCCAAGCGGAACTGTCCCGGGGCAGATTGTCAGTCTGTCCTCAGCCCCTATTAGTTCAGTGTTTGCTATCCCCAGTTTTAAAGTATCTTGGGGAACAGGGCTTTAAAAGCCCTCAGACTGAGACTGCGATGAGCTACCAGCAGCCAGTGCAGGTGCTTGCAGACCTGCTGTAATTAACTGTCTGAGCCAATACAAGATATTTACATACCTTATGATGGGGGGGGGGTAGTTATATCCTGCCTTTCTTCCCAATGGGGACCCAATGCCCAAAGTGGCATACAACATGGTTCTTGAGATCTAGCTTGGTGTAGTGGTTAGGAGCGCGGACTTTAATCTGGGAGAACCGGGTTTGATTCCCCACTCCTCCACATGCAGCTGCTGGTGTAACCTTGGATAAGTTACAAGTTTTTCAGAGCTGTTCTCTCACAAGCAGTTCTCAAAAGAGCTCTCTCAGCCCCACCTACCTCAGAGAGTGTCTGTTGTAGGGAGGAGAAGGGAAAAGAGATTTTAAGGCGCTCTGAGACTCCTTTGGGTAGTGAAGGGCGGGGTATAAATCCAATCTCCTCCTCCTCTTCTTCTTCCCTCCTCAGTTTTACCCTCACAACCACCCTGTGACATAGATTAGGGCTAAGAATGTGTGACTGGCCCAAGATCACCTGGTGAGCAGAGTGCGGATTCAAATCAGGCTCTCCCAGATCCTCATCTGACATGTTAACCGCTACATCACAGTGGTTCTCTTTCATTTCCCCAATGCCACTACATCCCTTCATGTCAAGTCCCATCCAATTTCTCAAAACTAGTGGGGGGGGGAGGGGTTACAGGCAGTTAGAAGAAAGGGAAAACTACATTCATCTTTTGTTGTATCCAATTTTTAAATTATGACAAAGAAACTCTCTTGTTACAAAAATAAGACAATTCTTATTTATACATGGAAACACTAGAGCCGATTTCGCACTAGCGTTTGCCCCAGGTTTGCCCTCATGCTTGCACCGGAGCTTCTGGTCGATTTCACACCAGTTGCTCTGGGCTCAAGTTTTGCGCTGGAGTATTGCCCTGCTGCACCGGAGTTTCCCCGGAGCAAACAAATCCTGTTTTTAGAGGATTTTCCTGTTTGTTCCGGGGGAGAACCCAAAATGAAAACACGCCCATCACCCGCCTTTCATCAGGGCCGCCCCATTGTGGGAGTTTCTAAAAATTTTTGGAGAAAACCCTTCGACACGCTATATCGAAAGGGCTGAGATTCCAAGTGGGAAAATGAAGAAAATACTCCTGAGGAAACTGGGAGGGAAAATTCCGGAGAGAACGAGAGGCAACTGGCCAGTGCGAAATCGGCTAGGTAACATTGGGGAAAGAGAATTGTATAACTTAAGTGAAAGAATGCCTTCTGGTCTATTCAAGTAAAACATGAACTGTGAATAACAAAAGCAGAAACTTTTAAATAAAAAGCTGGCAAATAAAACCTGAAGCTTGCCCACCAATATAATCTGCACTTATGCTTACCATATCTTTAATTTGGGAAAGGGTGATCTGAAGGGTGACATTCAGTACAGTGTCTGTATCTTCCACTGGTCTAAGAGCATTTGAATAGTCTTCAAAAAGTTCATTAAAGAGCATTTGGGCATATTTCCCTTGTGCTGCATGAGCACCTGTGGGGGGAAAGAAACAGACCTACTCCGTTTATATGTGTATTATAGTTTACATTAGTTTTATTCTTGAACCATTATACACATCTGGACTTCCTTGCCAGCCAAATCACAGTAAATGAAATGCTGAATATTGTGTTGACCAGATAGCACCGTGTTATGTTAAAATACTTAACAACAGAATAGCATGGGAACAAATAAAATACATTTGAAGGAAGTACGTTACACATAAATACTGAGCATTTAAGATAATGGTATGCAACTTTATATTGCAAACCCCTTTCATCCCCACGGCTCCCAACCAAGGGGTTGCAGCAACTGCTGTTCTCTAAGAAGAACGGGATCTGAGTATTCCGTCTCCCAAAACTACAACTCCCAGGGTTCTTCCAACCATTTTTACTAAACCCGTTTTGTTTATTTCAGTGGGACTGCAGGGGCCAAGAGATCCAGTCGCCCCCACAAAGCCTGCTATTGAGAAAATCTTACCACAAATCGACCATGCTGAGAAAACCAAGTAGAGGCAGCAGATGTGGGTGCCCGAGCCGGCTTTCATCATGCGAAAACTTTCTTCTTGGAGTAGAGAGAATTTTCAAGCAACTTTCTGAAGAAAAGCATTAATTTGTTGTCGTCTCCCCCCCCCTCCCAAAAAAAAGGGCAGGAGAAAAGAAGAAAGGGGAGATGATGTGCTGTGGTTCAAGCGGCTCTCTTCCTCTATGCCCCGACTGGATTGTGCTAAGAAGCTGCAAGGGTTGTCAGGCACCCTCCTTGATCTGTCAAGCGGAGCCCTTACGTAACTGGTAACCTGAGTCACTGAGTGACAAGACGAAGGACTATCACAAGGAAGCTATTCTGCGACAGCGGTAAAGCAAGAATAAGGAAAGCTGCAGGTAAGTGCCATTAAACCCTGTGCTGCTACCTTTTAAACACTCCTAGTTTTAGAACTGCTCTGACTCATGGCAATTCTGCATTCAGTATTTACACCCCATTTTCTCAACTGGGAAGAAAAAGTGCAGCTCAAAACCACATTCAGATACCCCAGGCCAGCACCTGTACTGATTGCAGAGTCACCCCCAAACGGCCATAAATCTATGCAGAAGGTACCATAAAATCCGATTATCAAAGGAAGTGAAAGCAGCATGTCCCAGCATGGGTTTGCCAGAACAACAGAGGGAAAAGCCAATGCAGAATTAGCCTCAGTGAAACTGTTACTGGAAAATGAACTAGGGAAGGGGTACACACGGAATCATCTCGGATGGCTAAAAGTTTATAGGGTGGGGGCTATGGAGCAGTATGCACAGAATTATAAACACCATTCTTAACTACCATTCCCACAACCCTTTGAGGGAGGACAGTAAAGCATAAAGGCAGGCAGAGGTTTGTATTGGATACACCCCAAGAGCTACCTTTGGTATTTACTTCTCAAAATCTGGTTATTTTCACACAGTGACATCCTGTGACTTGCAGCTGATCACAGTGAAGAAAACAAAGACAAGTGTTCTGACCACTTTCCTCTGTTATGCCACTATAGTGTGATGTTCTAGGTGCAAACTGAGGAGACAGCAAGCTATAACAGTAACATGGCAGAGGGTGGATATAGGCTTGCGCCTTGCTCTGGAATCACTTAGCCTAATCTGACAGGGGCATTAGGACAAAATGGAGCAGGAGGACTCACATACGCTGCTCTGAGGAATGGGCAAGATAAAAATATAATTTGCATTGTACAGATATAACTGGAGAAACTATTTTTCTAATAAGACCAAAAGTTTAAGAGTTTCCCAGTGGTCTGGTATGGGGCAGTCTTCACTTCTTCTTTTTTTTTAAAACATTTTATTAAACATTTCAAATTAACCAGTTAATAACATCAGTTTTGATATACAGAGCTCAAAATCATTATAATTGAGAATATAATTTGGACCATACAAGTGCTGGATCCTTTTTGTTAGCCATATTACATAAATAGCTTAACTTATCCATTTCGGCCCAGTCCAAAAGTTTATACATTAAGTCCATTTTGCCCGGTAGTGAAGAATTTTTCCAATTTTTGGCTCTTAATATTCGCGCTGCTGTCAGAATGTAAGCCAATAATTTCTGATCCAATTTACTTAATTTCTCCGGAAGCATGTTCAGTAAGAAAATTTCAGGCTTAAAAGGTAGTTCAAATTCAAACATTTCCCCAATCCATTTACCTATCATTTCCCAATATTTTTGCATCTTTTTGCATGTCCACCACATGTGGAAAAAAGATCCAACTTCAGATTCACATAACCAGCATATATTTGGGACATTCTTAAAACATTTGCTTAACCTGTCAGGAGACCAATACCAGTGGTGAAAGATCTTATGTATATTTTCTTTATAGCCTACCACTTTTAAATATTTAAGTGAACTTCAGACTTTAGACCACCTATCCGTATCTATAGAGTAGCCAAAGTCCTTCATCCATTTAATCATAGCCGAATTTATTGATTCTTCCTGCATTTCATAATTAATCAACAAATTATATATTTTCTTAATTAATTTATGTTCACTATTTAATCAAATAAAATCTAACTTGTTTAATTTTTCATAGAACCCAATCTTCTTATCCTCTTTATATCTGGATTGTAATTGAATTTTCTCCCACCAGGATAGCTCTAGTGCAGGGGTGGCCAACCTGTGGCTCGGGAGCCGTATGCGGCTCTTTCACACATATTATGTGGCTCCTGGCAGGGCAGCTGGGGAAGCTAAATATCATTAGAAAACAAATATCATTGAACAAATAAATACCATTATCAATATCTGCTTTTACCCCTTTTGTTATTATTTTTGGCAGTCACATTTAACGTTGATAAGAGGCAAATCTGCATATTTCCCAATAAAAACACGTAATGTTTGTTCATGTCTTGTGGCTCTCAAACATCTGATGTTTATTCTATGTGGCTCTTACGTTAAGTAAGTTTGGCCACCCCTGCTCTAGTGCTATTTCATCTCTCAATTGTCTTTCTAGTTTTAAGTTTCCATTCTTGTCCAGAAGATCTTCATAACTTACTAGCTTACTCTGTTTCAGTAACGATGGTTTTATAAACGCCTCCAGTGGGGATAACCATCTTGGTATTCTACAGTAAAAAATTTTCTCTAGTTTTAATCCAACATTTTATCAAAGCTGCACTTAATGTGTGCATATGGAAAATAGGGTGTACCTTGTATTTATCATACCACACATAAGCATGCCATCCCATATAAAGATTGTGTCCCTCCAGGGCCAGCACTCTTTGATTCTCCAATTTAACCCAATCTCTTATCCAAACGAGGACAGCTGCTGTTCCATACATTTCCCAGTTGGGTACCCCTAACCCTCCTCTTTCTTTCCTATCTTGAAGTGTCTTCCACTTAACTCTTGGCTTTTTCGGAAACCAAATAAAGTTCCTTGTTAGCCTATTTATCTCTTTATAAAAGGGTGCGTTTTCATTTAACAAGGGGATCGTTTGGGCTAGAATAGAAATTTGGGTAGAATGTTCATTTTGATGGCTGCTATTCTTCCTAACCAAGATAGGTTTAAGTTTTTCCATTGATCCAAATCCTTTTTAACCTTGCTTAATAGACTATTATAATTATCTACAATTAAGGAACTTGTTTTATTCGTACACATAATGCCTAAATATTTTAGCTTCTTTGTTATTGAGATGTTAAAAGTGGTTTGTATCTTATTCTCTAATGTTTTGGAATAGTTTTTTGTTAACAGTTTAGTTTTTTTCAAGTTAATTTTTAAACCTGCTACTTCTCTGTAATTGCAAATTATTTCTAACAATCTTTTTAACGAGTCTTCGGGGTTTTCCATAATGAACATAACATCATCCGCGTAGGCACAAAGTTTGTATTCTTGCCCTCTAACCTTAAGTCCTGTGACTTTTGTCTTCCCGAACCTGGTCACATAAAGACTCTAAAGCATAAATAAAAAGTAACGGAGAGAGGGGGCAGCCTTGTCTCGTGCCCTTCTCAATGTTTATTTCTTTAGATAAGTCACCATTTATTATTAATCGAGCATATTATTTCTTATATATTGCTTCAATCATAGTTTTGAATTTCTCTCCAGGGTCTCCCATCTCTAATTTGGCTATTAAGAACTTCCAGGAAATATTGTCAAATGCCTTTTCTGCGTCCATAAACATCAGAACGGCAGATTTCTCTGGGTGTGCCTCATAATATTCCAGGACACCCATTAAGGTTCTCAAGTTTTCTCTTAATTGTCTTCCGGGGAGAAATCCCACTTGATCCCTGTTTATTGATTGCTTTAATACTTTTTTGAATCTTTCTGCTAAAATGTTTGCATAGATTTTATAATCTGCATTTAACAGGGAAATTGGTCTATAGTTATTCACCTCCTCTAGATTGTCTCGATTTTTAGGTATTAGAGTTATCACCGCTTCTCTCCAAGAGTCTGGTATAACGCCGGTCATTCCTATTTTCTTTATCAAATCTTTAAGTACTATAGATACTTACCCTTCAAATATTTGATAAAATTCTCCTGGGAGTCCATCAGGACCCGGGACTTTGTTCTTTCTCTATCTATTTATTGCCTCCACTACATCACATATTGTAATGGGTTCGTTTAAGATGTTCATTTGATTTTCCGTAATTTTTTTAATATTAGAGTGATGTTTAAGATATTGTCTTATATTTTCATCATTTTCCTCTCCTTGTTTGTATAAATTCTCAAAATATTTTGCTGCTATCTCTTTTAAATCCTTTAGCAAATATCTATTAGTCCCTTTATCAACTTTTAATGTTATTATAGATCTTTTTGCTTCCTCTTTTTTCAGTCTATAAGCCAGCCACCTGGTTGGCTTATTTGCATTTTCAAAAAAGTACATTTTATTATACTCCACTTTTTTTTGCGACTTCTTTACTTAGCAGAAGATTCATTTTATGCTGATTTATCATCAATTTTTGCCTACTAATCATTTCCTCTTTGTTCTTTAGACAGTTTAGCTCTTCTATTTTAATCTGTTTAACTAACTGTTCATATTCTTTATTATCTTGCTTTCTTTTCCAGGCAGAGTGACTAATTAGTTTTCCTCTAACAAAAGCCTTAAAGGTGTCCCATACCGTGTTTATTGAGATGTATGGTTGGATGTTTCTCTTGAAGAAATCTTTGATTTCTTCCCTCATCCTTTCTACAAATTCTTGATCTTTTAACGCATACCTATTCATAATCCATCTTTGTTTTTCCTTATCTCTCTCATAGTTAGGATTAAGGGATTGTGGTCTGCAAAAGTCAAAGGCAGTATGTCTGCCCCCGTCATTTCCATCAGAAATGGTCTTGAGACCCAGGCCATGTCAATTCTTGACCATGACTTGTGTCTTTGCAGAGTAATACGTAAATCCCTGTTCTTTATCATGTTTCGTCCTCCATGCATCCAATAAATCGTATTCTTCTGCCAATTGTATAAAACTGTTAGGTAGAACTGAGCCACTTTTATTTTTCTTATTATCTTTCTGATTTTTCCTATCCATCCTTCTGTCCATTACCGCGTTAAAGTCACCTATAACACAGATTTGATCATATTTTTTAACCGCTAATACTGCTGCTAATTCTTTATAGAAAGGGTTTTGATTAACATTAGGTGCATAGATATTTACTATTAGGCATTCTTTTCCTTGCTTTATTATCTTTATTGCTATTATTCTCCTGTCTTTTGAGGCATATACCTGTTGTGGATGAAGATGTTCCTTAGCATAAATTGCTACACCCTTCTTTTTCTTATTTTCATCCGCTGCAGCAAATACTGTCCCTAATCTTTTATTTTTTAAGTATACAAAATGTTCTTTTTTAAGATGCGTTTCTTGTAGGCAGACTAAGTCTGTTTTTAATTTAACAAATTGATGCAATATGCGTCTTCTTTTCTGTGGGCTGTTTAATCCATTAACATTCACTGAAATTATTTTAATTTCTTTAATGTTCGGCCCCATTTTTATTTTTTAGTTCTTTAGCTTTACTTTTAGATTGGTTTCTTGTTTGTATTTGAAGTGGGATTAATGTGCTTCCTTTTTTGCCTCCTTTCCTTTTCTGCTTCTCTCTGTCTTCCTCAGTTTCTTCGTCTTCTTCTTCTGCTTGGGTTTCTTCCTCCTCTTCATCTTCTTTTTCTTTTTCCACTCCCAAGTCTGTGCTATATCTCTCCAGGAAATTCTCTAGCTTGAATACAGAGTCTAATTTATGCCTTTTGCCTTTGAATTTGAAGATCAATCCTTCGGGGATATTCCATCTATATTCAATCCCCCTTTCCCGTAGTAGTGCAGCCAGATGTTGGTACGCTCTTCTTTTCTCCCTTACACGCCAAGGTGCTTCTTTCAAGAGTCTAACTTCCTCTCCTTGCAGGACCATTTTCTTTTCCTGTGCCGCTCTTAGTATTTTGTCTCTGGTTTCCCTTTTATTGAACTTGACATGTATTTCTCTCGGTACATTGAATTTCCTTGCGTACATCAAATTTCTTCTATAGAGGGTATCAATGTTGTCCAGTATCTCTTGTTTGGAGCATACCCCCAGTTGTTCTGAAATCCCGGTCGCAATTTCTTCTTTTACGTTGTGTCCAATTTTTTCAGGGACATTTTGGCATCTCACCACTAAGGCTGCCGTCTCCATTTCAAGTCCAATAATTGATTCTTCGAGACTTTCATTTTTGGCTTTCAGTTCTTGAAAGTCTAAGTCCTGTTCTCTCTGCTTCTCATGTGATTTTTTCCCTCTTGCCATCATGGTCTGAATATCCTGCTTATTTATTGCCACTTGGGTTTTGACCTCTTCAATTTCTGTCTTCATCTGGGTGGCAAGTTCGTCAATCTTTGCATAGATAGGTGCAATTTCCTTCTTTATCAGACCAGGGAATCTCTCTTCTACTTTTTCCATTAAAGCCGGTAATGTGTTTTCCACTACCGCTTTAATTGCGACTGCTACCGTTTCCTCGATCATTGTCTTGATTTCTTGAGCTATTTGGGTAGAATTACTCGACGAAGATTTCTGTTGACTCATTGTCTTCAACAGTGCCAGCAATGGTAAAGAACTTTTCCTTGAAGATCCCGGAATTCCAGAGGCCATATGTCAAAGTTATGATCACCTTGATACAGCAGCACTTCTTCCCACTCCTATCTTCTTATTTAATAATTTTTTTAATTTGTAATTTTTAATTATTATATAGTTAATTAATCAATTTCAATTTCAATCTACTAGTTAAATTGACTAAATTATACTTTACTTAGTTAAATATGTAGCTATATATTATAACCAATTGGATTACGGCCGCTAATTATGTAGTTATTTGCTAAAGCCAATTAGGTATCAAATGAACAATCAGTTAAGCTACAACTAATTAATTATGTCAATTAAGTAATTAATATTAATTTCTTAGATTGAGTATTTGATTAAATGAGTATTTGATTAAATGCGTTGTTAAACAATTAATTAATTAATATGTTAAATAGATGTTAAATATTTAATTGATTAGATAAATAAATTAATTAGATTAGCTAATTGCTTCTTTTTATATTTATTCACCGCTTATTGGGTTCCCAGCAGTTGTCTTCCCTAAACACCAGTTTTATCTTTTATCTAATATACAATTATTCAACCAGCAACCTTTTTCACTTACACAAAATTGAGAAAAATCCAATAAAAACTTTGGGGTTTCCTCGACTTCCCTCAGGGCATCCACAGCGAGCTCACTCTTTGCTAGGGCAATCTACTCTTGGGCTTCAGATCTTTCAGCAGCAGACAGCAATATCCCTAAGGAATTAAAAGATGAATGTAAAAAGATTGCCCTAGCAGCAGTTTTTTCGGCGAATGCTTGCTTAGACATAATTCAACTGTCCGCTAGGGCTATGGCTTCAAACATCACAAAATACCCAGCTTCACAGCTGGGAAGTGGATCCTTCCTCCCAGGCTAGAGTGGCTGGCATATCATTCAAAGGAATTCATCTCTTTGGGGACAGAATGGATAGATATCTAGTGGACAGATGGTATGGATAGATATCTAGTGGAGTATAAAGACAAGAAGACAACGTTGCCTTCCCACCAGAAAGACAACAAGCCCAAAAAACACTTTGCTTCCTTTTGTGAAACCAAATGCACATCAGGTTTTTGAGCACTTTGACCTTCCAAAGGGAGATGGCAACCCAGTAAGGTGGCAATAACTCTTCCTATTCCAGATCAACAGGACAGAACCTAAAAGTACCCCAAAAGAACTCAGCATGACTATCAAGGGGCTTCAGGTTCATCAAAAATAGGAGGTCGTCTTCAACTTTTTGCAACTCACTTGGGAAACCACAGTCAGTGACAAGTGGGTATTTGATACAGTGTAAAAAGGCTGCTCACTGGAACTCTATTCTGTTCCTCCCAACAGATTGCTTCAGGTACAAAGAAACAACTATCCACGTAAACATCTCCTCCTCCTCAATGCCTTTCAGCACCTTTTAGACATACGGGCGATAGAGCCTGTGCTGGTTGCCCAAAGGTCCTTAGGGATTTGTTTATTATAATAAACTTATAATAAGTGCAATAATAATAATATAAACAGTAATAACTGCATTAATAAACTATTGCTCATAAATGAAACAAAACTGAAAGGTATTCTTAGAAAAATATTATTTAGCAGAGATTATATCAGTGGAGCAATGAGAAAGAGTCAGAGTCCATGTGTATGTTTGAAAAAGAAAATAGCTTTACTCAACAGGGAAAAGGTAAACATGACTTAAAACAACAGACACTTCTACATCCTTACTGCTAGAAGATTACTCCAAGGAATGCCGTCTCTTCAAGCAAAACAAAGAGACCCCAATATGCAAAATACCCAAAGCATTGATTTTCAGTCACAATGCTGAGGTTCAGGTCATTTCACTAAGACCTCCTACAAGATTTTTGGGCTTTTCTCATTTGATAACAGATTGGTTACAATGAACACATGAGACTTCCTACAATGAACACATGAGACAACATTAATTCTAGGCTGAAAAGACCCTGGCTGTAGTTGAGGACAGCCAGACCTCTCTCGAGCCGGGGACCATGAGAAAGTTCTTATGGCTAGAGCGTAGCGCTCTTCCGGGGACATATTGAGAGAGGCGGTCCCAAAGGTATGTGGGTCCAATAATAATAAGAGCATTAATAAAGAGTAAGTATAATAAACTTATAATAAGTTCATTGATAAATAATACTAATAAACAATAATAAGTGCATTAATAAACTGTTGCTCATAAATGAAACAGAACATTTAGCCATGATCTAAACGTAACACAACAGGAAATACCACTGAAAGCAATTATTGGAGGCAGTATCCCCCCCCCCCCCCGCCCTTCCCGAAACAAACAAACCCTAAATCTGCTTTGAATTAAGACTGGCAGGATTTTTAACATAGAATGAGAATACAAACCATTTTTCAATGAACTGTTTGTCTATCCTATAATGCGTTGTAAGTGATACTAAACCTTTATAAAACACTTTGTTTAATCTCCCCAATGCTGCATAACTCTAATCACCATATAGTGAAACAAACTGTTATGGCAACACACCATTATAAAAAAATGCAAGGAAGCCAGCACACAGGAAAGAGAAACAAAGATCACCACTCTGTACCGCCACCTATAATAAAGATGCAAATCTATATCTACTTAGTAGGCCTTACTGAAAATGTAACATAGGAAAGTCAGTACAAATTCAACAAAACACCTGTCAAAAGCAGCTTTTTTTCCGACAGAGAGCAAAAGCAAATCATCAAAACAAACTCCCATTTAAGTCTCTAGAATTTATTCTTGGGAATTGCCTCTGTTTTGGTCGCCTTGCCAAACGCAGAATCAGTTCCCCTGATAATTGACACATCACTGCAGTTATGAGAGCACCCAGCCAAAAAGTATGCAGGCTGAACTGAACTTAGGATAGGATCAAAGAATGCCAAGAACTGTCCCTTGGTCAGGGGCTCCCCCTTTCCATGAATGAATGCATGGTCCTGCTGCTAAATAATTAGACACAGTCACAGACCCTTTGCCCAGTTCAAACACAACACAAGTGTCTCCAGGCCAACCCCTAAAACTCATAGCTGAATATCAGTGGTGTCCTCTGAAAATCAAAGTCACTCAGCAGTGTTGGATCCAGAGAAGGGCCGTCTTCAGCTACTAACTCTTCTGGCCTCAGAGCTGCACAAAACAGCAATATAAGTGCTCAAAGTCACTCATATGCAGCAGTGCTGGATCCAAAAAAGTCCTATCTTCAGCAAATAACTCCTCTGGCCTGAGGGCTGCAAACCACGCCAATTTAAGTGTCGTTCAGAACAAGACACAGTCGTAGAAAGTGGTGCACACACTGCCGACTACTCCTTTCCCCAAACCAAATGAAACTCAGATATCTCTAGTCCAATCCCTAATACATGCAGGTGAATGCCAATGGTATCCTCTGAGAACTCAAAAGACTGATTTCTCACCAGGCTCTGCTTTGCCGTCGGTCTTCCCTTTGCCCTGATTGCATGCTTCCATTTCTCACTATTTGCTGCGGGGCACATTTTGACCCACAGCTTTTCACAATTTCCCCCGCGGCTTCAGTGATTCTGTTTTTTGAGGATCACTGAAGCCGCGGAGGAAGTCGGAGGAAATCGGGCGAAGCCGCAGGTCAAAATGTGCCCCGCGGCAAATAGTGAGAAATTGAAGCACGCAATCAGGCCAAAGGGAAGACCAACGGTGAAGCAGTGCTTGGTGTGAAATTGGTCAAAGTCACTCAGACGCAGCAGTGCGGGATCCAGAGAAGTGCTATCTTCAGCAGCTATCTCCTCTGGCCTTAGAGCTGCAAACCACACCAATTTAAGTGCTGCTCAGAACAAGGCACAGTCGTAGAAACTTGTGCACATGTGGTCCACTACTCCCACCAGGCACTGTAGAATGTCCATGCACAGTGAAGTCCAGCCTCTCCTATGAATGTCTCCCTGCCTTTGCGAGGTGAGCACCATGTCAGAAACGATGAAATCCTGAAGGGGATCTGGGAAATGAAACATCCGGGGAATGTATGAAAGTACCCAAGTATCTTGACTGAAGACGGGTGCTGGGAATCCAAAGCCACCAAGAAGCCTCTGACCTGATCCCACAGAATAGGCCAGGTTGATGGCCTCCCTGCTTTTTCTTGGAAAGTAAAAATCCACCCAGGCCCTGTCTGTACATTTTCCTGGAATGGACTGAATGCTCCACTAATCCCAGCACTTCCAGAGACCAAGGGCCAAAATGATGATGGGCTTGGCTCCGACGAAACAGGCAATCTGGAATGAGAGAATAGAATGATCAGCAATAACTAGAAATGTCATCTTCAGTTAGTGTCTCCTTTGGACTCAGTGCTACACAAAATGTCAATATAAATGCTGCCCAGATGTTATGTCCCGGACGCAATTCCTGTACACTTGCATGATTCTTTGATGTGACCAAACATGTCATGGTGCCGGCCATGCAGTCTGACCGCATGGCCTGGAAAAGGTACAAGCTTGAGGTAGAAGAACAATAGCACCCAGGCTCCTAAAGACCCACCTAATGAACCAATGTAATCTCTGGTGGGAAGACTAACCTATCCCGCAGTGTGGGGGTGGAGGGGGGGCGAGGCTTTTCTGTGCATATAAGCTGACCCCCGGGGCCACCTCAGGTATGCTCGTTCCTGACCTCTAATAAACTCCACTATGCTGAAACTCACTCCACCGGCCTCCAGACTCTAGTACTTTTCACCAGAATAAGACACGGTCATAGAAAATGGTACATATGAAGAGGTGTGGTCCATCCTCTCCTTTGAATGCCTCCCCACCTGTGAAAGGTGATCATCAAGTGAGAAATGATAAAGTCACTGCAGTTATTATCGCCCCCAGCCAAAAGGAATGTAGGCCAAACCACTGCGGAAGAAGACTGAGCATCCTGAGGGAAGGATCCAAGACTGACAAGAAGTCTCCCTTGGTCAAGGGCTCCCCGTTGGCCATGAAGGAAGAAAGGTCCTTCTCTGCGTGGCCTTGCCGCTATATAATTGGAAAGGGCCAGAACAGGGCACAGCCACGGCTCCTTTGCCCGAACCAAGCGGAAGGCAAAGCTCTCTGGGCCAGTCCCCAGAACACGCAACTGAATGTCAGTAGTGTCCTCCGAGAACTCAGAGTCACCCCACTGCAAAAGTACTGGATCCAGAGAAGTTCCATCTTCAGCCACTATCTCCTCTGGCCTCAGGGCTGCACAAAATGCCGATATAAATGCTGCCCGGAACAAGACACGGTTGTAGAAAGTGGTGCACACGCTGTCCACTTCTCCCACCAGGCATCATAGCATCTCCACGGAGAGTGGCGCCCAGCCTGTCATATGAACGTCTCCCCGCCTGTGGAAGGTGATCTTCATGTAAGAAATGATAAAGTCCTAAGGGGGATCTGGAAAATTAAACCCCCAGCAGATATATTTAAATCCAACCAAGTATGGGAGTATCTTGAGTGAAGACAGGTCCTAGGAATCCATAGATCTTGACTGAAAACGGGTGCTGGGAATCCAAAGCCATCCAGAAGCCTCTGATCTGATCCCATGGAATAGGCCAGGCTGACGGCCACCCTGTTTCTTCTCGGAAAGCAAGAAACCGACCCAGGCCCCGTCTGTACATTTTCCAAATCTTGGGATGGGCTGAATGTTCCACTAATCTCAGTGCTTCCAGAGGCCAAGGACAAAAATGGTGGCTGGCTTGGCTTCTTCAAAGAGGGCATTCTGGAACGAAAGAAAGAATTGAATGATGAGCTATAACTCTTGGGCAATAATAAATGCCGTTAAGCAAGTTTCCCAAGTTAGAATTCTGTTCTTTTTATGAGGTAGGAATAACCCTGAAGGGTATAAGTGAGGGATGGTGGTGGAAATTGGAATATATTGGAGAACTTTCTTTTGCAGCAACATTTGAAGAGTGGCAGGTTCACTGCTCACTGAAGGGAGCAGTGGTGGACCAGAGGTTGGGGGTAGAGGTTTAACTGCAACTACTATCTTCCCCAAAATAAACAATGTGCACTGAATGCCTGGCAAATATTTAAACACGTACACTAGTTGAAAACAAGGGGGCCCAAACCCCTCTTGCCCCAATACCAAGGAACTGGTAGCACAGGCAGCATGGTTTAATAATCTGGAGTGTGTAGCAAAGTAAAAGCTAGTAGCTGATATCAGTTATTTTTTGATTTTATTGATTGTTTTGATTTTATTTATGCAGGGCTCAGGGCAGTAAACAACATCACAATAAACAGTTTTACAGATCTGATTAAAAACAATTAAAACCAGGAGGACAGTAAGAATTCCATTCAGATGGCAGTTAAGAACCTATTGTATCCCACCCCCTCAGAGGAGAGGAGAAATGGAAGAGACCAGGCTCAGTGACAGACCGTTGCTGTCCTCAACCACAGGCTGATGTATATGCATATATATATGCCTCTTCACAGTGAAATACAATAATATGCCCTCACACCCCGAAGAGCTGATTATCGGCGTGGGCTCTGTGATGTACCAACCCTGAAGAAGCTGCATTAAAGAACAATAACACTTCTGCTCACAGAAGGATCACATCTATGCTGTGAGCCATGCAGCACTTTTAGTTTTCTCTGCAGACAGTTCAGTTTGTAGTTGCGACCTATAAAGACACAGTCCCATGAAACTTTATATACCTCCATTCTCCAATCTGTGATTCCAAGATGATTCAAACATTATACTTCCCGCACACTAAGCCCATAGATAAACACCTATTTAGCACTTTTATCATAAGATCTTGATATTTGGGTTGCTTTTGGTGGCTAGGTTAAAGCTAATAGAAGGAGAAGATAATAATGTGTTTTAATGCATTTTTAGAACATGGGTGTGTGTGTGTGTGTGTGTGAGATGTACTGCCAAGTTGCTTCTGATTTATGGTGACCCTATGAATTAGTGCTCTTCAAAACATCCTGTTACTAATAGACATGCAAAACCATGAAATTTTACTGAGCTATGGCCTTTGTCTAAGATAATCTTTCTTTTCTGAGGACCGTGTATGGTCTCTGTGTAGGGGCACTTCTTCAGGAGGCTGAAGTTGGTTCCTTATTCCCAGTTGTTTATTCAACCCTTATTTGTGAATTCATCCAGAAACACTGAGGAGAGTTGGAAAGCTCTGAACACCAAAATAAGGTCTGAATCCACACATATCATAAACCCCCACGTTCACAGGACTCTCCCCTTCAAGAAGATATATCTTGTTTCCCGGACCAAAGCACGGTTCTTGTGCCACTTGCTCCAAAGTGGGGTGCCCCTAGGATAATCACACAGGCAGACACTGGGGCTGGGCTTAGGGTTCCCAAGCCCCACCGGAGGGCGGGGAAACCCCAGCTCCAGCGGCCTGCTTCCTGCCAGCCCAAATTGGGCCACCAGGGGGAACCCCACCCCCAAATTGCCGGGCTCCAAGGACATGCCCGGCGTGATGATGTCACCCGGAGGGGACGTCATCACGTCAGGAATGTTTCGGGGGGGGGGACGCTGTACAATTCGATGGGAAACTCTATGGTTTTCCCTCGAATTTGAGAGGTCCCACCCCCAGTGTGCCCAACGCGATGATATCACTTCCAGGTGACGTCATTGTGACATGTACACTTTGCGTACACGCCAGGGGACTCCAGGAGGCAAGAGGACCCCCCCCACTGCACTACGGTAAGTACTTGGCAACCCTAGCAGGGCTACATGCCCCCAAATCTTTGGACCACCCCAAATGACACATCCCAATGCTCTGGAGACTGTCCCCTGCAAGGAGACATACATCACTGCCCAGTCCAAACACTGGTTCTGAAGCCACAAGCCTCTATTTCTAAGGTTTGAATAAGGAACTGGTTGCTCTTTACAACCCAAAATAAGGTTTGGACCCCCACACTTCATGCACCCCCATATTCAGTGGACTCTACCCTTCGAGCAGACATATGCTCTGTCCTGGTACAAATCATGGTTCTTGTGCCAGCTGCTCCAAAGTGTGGTGCCCCTATGACAATCACACAGATAGACACTGGGGCCGGGCTGCACCCCAAAACAATCTTTGGACCCCCCCCCCCAATGACACATCCCCATGCTCTGGAGATTGTCCCTTGCAAGAAGACACACAGCATTGCCCGGTCCAAACACTGGTTCTGAAGCCACGAGCCTCTATTGGGAGTGACTCCAAGAGGCCTCTATTTCTAAGGAGATTTGAATAAGGAACTGGTTGCTCTTTACAATCCAAAATAAGGTTTGGACCCCCACACCTCATACACCCCCATCTTCAGTGGCCTCTCCCCTTCGAGCGGACATATGCTGTGTCCTGGTCCAAAGGGTGGTTCTTGTGCCAGCTGCTCCATAGTGTGGTGCCCCTATGACAATCACACAGGCGGACACTGGGGCCGGGCTGCACCCCAAAGCAATCTTTGGATCCCCCCAAATGAAACATCCTCATGCTCTGGGGACAGTCCCCAACAAGGAGACATGCAGCGCGGCCCAGTACAAACACCGGTTCTGATGCCAAGAGCTTCTATTGCCCCCAGAACAATCACATTATCTGCCTGTGCGATTGTCCTGGGGGCACCGCACTTTGGAGTGAAATCATCGTGTTGGGGACGTTGGGGGCGGGACCTCAGTAATTCAAGGGAAAACCATAAGAGTTTTCCCTCAAATTACAGAGCGCCCCCCCCCCCCAAATGTGCCTGACGTGATGACGTCACCTCCAGGTGACATCATTGCACCGGACATATCCTCTCAGCCCGGCAATTTGGGGGTGGGGTTCCCCCCAGCAGCCCGATTCCAATGGGCAGGCAACGGGCCGCTGGTGCAGGGGTTTCCACACTGCCCGGGGAGACTTGGCAACCCTGGTGCAGCCCGGCCCCATTGTCCGCCGGTGTGATTGTCGTAGGGGCACCGCACTATGGAGCGGCTGGCACAAGAACCGCCCTTTGGACCAGGACACAGCATATGTCCGCTCGAAGGGGAGAGGCCACTGAAGATGGGGGTGTATGAGGTGTGGGGGTCCAAACCTTCTTATGGGTGCAGAGGGCACTTCCTTATTCAAATCTCCTTTGAAGTACAGGCCTCAGGGAGAGCGCTCCGAATAGAAGCTCATGGCTTCAGAAAAAGTGTTTGGACTGGGCCTCACTGTATGTCATCTTGCAGGGGACAGTCTCCAGATTGTGGGGATGTGTCATTTGAGGGTGGTCCAAAGATTGTTTTGGGGTGCAGCCCAGCTCCAGTGTCTGTATGACTGTTGTAGGGGCACCACACTTTGGAGCAGCTGACACAAGAACCATGATTTGTACCAGGACAGAGCATATGTCCGCTCGAAGGGTAGAATCCGCTGAAGATGGGGGTGCATGAAGTGTGGGGGTCCAAACCTTATTTTGGATTGTAAAGAGCAACCAGTTCCTTATTCAAATCTCCTTAGAAATAGAGGCCTCTTGGAGTCACTCCCAATAGAGGCTCGTGGCTTCAGAACCAGTGTTTGGACCGGGCAGTGTTGTATGTCTCCTTGCAGGGGACAGTCTCCAGAGTGTTGGGATGTGTCATTTGGGGTGGTCCAAAGATTTGGGGGGGTGTAGCCCGGCCCCAGTTTCTGCCTGTATGATTGTCCTAGGGGCACCCCACTTTGGAGCAGGAAACAGGACATATCTTCTTGAAGGGGAAAGTCCTGAGAATGTGGGGGTATATGATGTGGGGGGAGCCAGACCTTATTTTGGGGTTCAGAGCTTTCCAACTCTCCTCAGTGTTTCTGGATGAATTCACGAATAAGTCACGAATAAAGGTTGAATAAGGAACTGGGAATAAGGAACCAACTTCAGCCTCCTCACGTCGTCTTGGTTTTGTGAAGATTAAGTGAATTTGTACTTCAGCTGGAAGGTATGGTTCATCCAGCTCCACTATTAACTCACAGAGTCAGCGACTAGATATGCTGAGTAAAACTAGCTTGTCCACATGCAATTATTAAAGAATCCATGCTCATCGATCCTTTAGGCAATGTAGGCCTTGACTAGTGGTCCCCAACCTTTTTGAGCCTGTGGGGATCTTTGGGATTTTGAAATGGGGTGATGCGTGCCACCCCAAAATGGCTGTTGCAAGAGGCGAAGCCAAACAGAATGCCTCTCTCTGAAGGGGAATAAAAATAACTGAAGGGGAAGCCGGGGGGGGGGAGGTAGATCGTGGAATAAAAACAAACCAAAAACAGTCTGAAAGGGGAATGAAAGAGACAGAAAGATCGGGGGGGGGGGGGGAATAAATAATGAAAATTCTAGGGGGGAAAGAAGGAGAAGGAAGGGGGAAAAAATTCTCTAAATGTCAGTTTATAACTGGCATCTTTGAAGGGTGATCTAATCAGCACAAACAATACCTCTAAGGGGGTTTACATTAACGGCATTCAACTCAGGTTGCCATCTACTGATCTGCATGACAGTAGCGCCCCCTGGGCTAGAAGGAGCAAACCCTTCCCGTATTCCTCTCACCTTTTGATAGCTGTGTAAAAACCAAGGTCTCCTAACTGGACGTTGAGAAAAGACTTACCTGATGAATTTTGGCAGATGTAGATGGAAGGACCACTGTTGCTTCAGTGCATACTCTTCACAAACATTTTAATAAACTTAATCCACACACCCCCAGTGTCAGCAAAGAAGGACTGGTCCTTGCAAGTGAAAAAGTTGGATAGTTTTTTCTAAATGTCACTTTATAACTGGCATCTCCAAAGGGTGATCTAATTAGCATCTCTGAGGTGTGATCTAATTAGCACAAAACAATACCTCCAGGTGGGATTACATCAGCTGCATTCAGCCCAGGCTGCTGTCTACTAATCTCCATGACAGTAACGGGCTAGAAGGCGCAAGCTCTGTCCCTACTCCTCTTATCTTTTGATAGCTGTGTAAAAGCCAAGGTCTCCTAACTGGATGTTGAGAAAAGACTTACCTGATGAATTTTGGCATAAGGGGCCTCCCAGAAAACAAAAGCCGATTCTCAATAGGATTGCTACAGTTTTCACAGAAGCTTTGTGTCTTCAATTGCCCTGTGAAGAGCCAGAAATCCACAGGTGAATCCAGGGCGTGAGTGATGGGCGTGCAGGGGAGGGTTGTTCCCTGTTCAGCTGTTGGTAGAGCCGTTGTGGACCCAATTCTGTGTCTCTAAGTAGCAAAGTAGTTAGGAAGTATACTAAAGTGTACTCTTAAGTTTTTAGGAAAGGTATACTAACAAAATCTCTTTTCCAAAAATGCAGACCTGCTCATTTTGATGTCTGAATTAGCCCTTCCCATACGGCTTGCATCCCACAGTCAAGACAGTTGAAATGTGGATTTGTTTTGTCAATGCAGTTTATTGAGAAAATATGATTTCTCAGAGACACACTGCTACAGTGATACGACCGGGGCTGGGAAGGCCAAGTCCAAATCCACCCTGCCCTTAAACTTACTGGAGGACCTTGGCCACTCTCTGTATCAGCCTAGACTACATCACAGGATTGTTGTTGTGACAATAAAATGCAGGGAGTGTTGTGTAAGCTGTTTGTTTCATAAACCACTTAACTTTATGCATCTTTACTCAGAAGTCACTGTCTATTATAATCAGGCGTACTCCCCCCCCCCCCAAAAAAATGTGTGTAGGATGCACGCAACCCCATGTGTACTTTGAAACAAGTCCCATGAACTCCATGCAACTTTGGGAATAATCCTAAACAGGTTTACTAGAAAGTGAGTCCCCTTTTGTTCAAATGCTGCTTGCTTCCAAGAAAGATTTCTTAAGATCACAGGCCTAGTTCGGCATACTTCTGTTTAGGGCTGGGCTTTTAAGGTCGGATGTTCCCCATCTGCTTCAAGATGGTTTACAATTATATGGAAGCTGCCATGAATTTGCCATTTCACACAGTGCTGAGGGTTACAGGCAGCAGTGAGCATTCACACTTCACCCTACAGTGCCTCCTCTATCATTAGAGCTTCAGTCATTGCCCCAGTCCAAAGCTCTGTTATGACAGAACAGATGGTGATTTCAAAAGCCCCGCTCAGTGAAACGGAAGGAGTAACTTAGAGAAAGTAAGACTTATGAATCAGTAGCACTTCAGACTGTAACGAGAATGTGGCCGATCCTGTGGACTTGGAGCAAATCCCAGGGCCTTCAGTAGGTTTTACTGTTACATACGTGAAAGCCAGTATGGGCTAGTGGTTAGAGCGCTGGACGAGAACTCTGGAGACCCAGTTTTGAACCCTGCTCTGCCAGGGAAGCTTCCTGGATGACCTTGCGCTGGACACACACACTCAGCCTCATGTACTTAACCTTAAAAGCAGACAAGAGTTCACCCTTGCACAATGGATGGCCCAAGGGTTTTTGGTTCTCTAGGGAAACCAGGACCTTCGCACCCATCTAGTTCAGCAGTCCATTTCCTACTCAGTTAACCAGGTGTTTTGGGGAAACCAACAAATATCATGCAAAGGATGCAGCTGCCCCCATTATGAATCCCAAGCAAGTGGCATTTGGAGACACACAAACTGCAGACATACATGCCAGCATTTCTCCACTCTCTCCTGCTCTGTTACTCCCTCTAGCCCCCCCCCATTAAGATTTTAAGAAACTCTCATAAATATCAGGACACATTTCATTTCATCAGCTTGCATATGCACTGATGGAGAAACACCAACAAATGTACGACATGGAGGATAACTGCTCCTACAGTCAGATCTGGATGGCCACAATACAAGAGACAGCAATGGAAAGGGCCGGGGTGTCTATTACTAGGGTTCCCAGCTCTGGGGTGGAAAATACCTGGACACTTTTGGGGGGTGGAGCCAGGTGAGGGTGGGGTTTGGGGAGGAGAGAGGTCTCATCACGGTACAATTCCACAGAGTCCACCCTTCAAAGCAGCCATTTTCTCCAGGAGAGGTGATCACTGTCAGCTGGAGATCAGTTGTGAAAATGGGAGATCTCCCGGCCCCACCTGGAGGCTGGCAGCCGTAGCTATTAGTGAGGGCTAGCCCATGACCCACTTTCAGAGGACTCATAATTACCCAATTTGGGGTACTGACCCACAGGTTGGGATGCAGTACCCCAGAGCACTCTTCGTCTGATGCAAAGGAGTGGGGGCAGCAAACCTCTGGAAATCAGACCTAGGAGGCAACGTCTGGGGGATGGTCTGTTTGCTGGCCTTCCAGGACAACTGGGTGACCACAGACTAGAGGATCCTGGACTGGTTTGGCCACCAGTCTCAACCACCAGGGCACCCCTGATGTGCTTATTTCTCTTTGTGGCATAAAAATACAAATAATATTTTATGCCCTGTGACTTATTTGAGGTTGGGTAGAGCCTTTGTATGGAGAGAAAAGATGTTTGAGTCATAGAAAAACCCAGCAGTTTTGCTCTGGCTGACCTCTCCTTTTACTTCTGAGAGAAGCTCTTTTTTTAAAAAAAGCAATTTTTTAAATTATTATTATTTGTTTAGTCTGTTACATCGAATATTTATAGTTATTTACAATTACACCCTTTCAATTCCCTCCCTCCCTTCCTTCCTCCCTCTCTTTTAATCATAGTCTTTTCACCCCAGCCATGGGCACAAAGTCTTAATCTTCCACTGAATGTCTTTCCTTCTTTCTTTCAGTATCCAATTTAGGTAGGTCTTCCATCTGGTCTTGATTTCCGTGGATTTTTCTTCCCATGATATTCCCTTGTTGATTGACGCCACAATATCTGACTGTATAAAGTCAAACAAATAGTTATGCCAGATTTCTATTGTCCATTTACTTTTGTCTTTCCAACCCAGAGCAATAACCGCCTTTCCCGCCAGTATCATAGCCTTAACTAGATTTTGAATAGTCCTATCCAATAACGGGCTTCCTATTATACTTAACAACATTAGATTAAAGTCTATAGTTGGTGTTATATTGCATACTTTTCTAATAATTTCAGTAATTTCCCCCCAAAAGGTCTTTACTTCTACACATTCCCACCACATGTGTGCATACCATCCCTTAGAATGGTTACAGTGCCAGCACAGGGAACTCAATCCTGGAATCATATTAGCTAGTTGTGCTGGTGTCTTGTACCATTTTGTGAGGAATTTGTATTCAGGTTCTTTAAATCTGGTTACTTTAATCTATATATCTAATAGCCAAGTGCCCCCCATGCGTGCGGATATCTAAATCCGCACATTGGGGGCACTTGGGGTGCGAAGAGATTTTTCTGCATGCTTGGGGGACTCCCCAGGTGTGCAGAGAAATCCGAAAAGTTAAAAAAAAAATATTCGGAGGATATTTAAATTTCACCCCAAATTAAAAGAGTGTTCCCTGAGCATGCTCAGAGAACGCTCTGGGAACTCTGTGGCTGGCCGGCATTTGGGAGGCATCCAAGCCTCGCCGCTGGTGCCAGGGTATGGGAGGGGAGATCGGCAGCCTGGCAGCTGAGAGCCACTGAGGCCTTGCCACCATCACCACCGGTGCTGGGGGGCTGGGGGGGAAATCAGCGGCCCAGTGGCTGGGAGCTGCTGAGGCCTTGCCGCTGGTGCTGTGGGGAAAGAAGAATTACCTGCAGAGCTGCAGCCTTTAGGAATACTCCCCCCTGTAGAGTATCGCGGGTCCTCCTGCCTCACCGTCGGTAGCGGGGGGGAGAACGATTGGCAGGTCCGGTGGCTCAGAGCCACACAGGCTTCACTGCTAGTGGGGGGGGGGGGGGAAGGACTGGCAGGCCCAGACCTTGCCATCGGTGCTGGTGGGGGGCAGGGGGAGAAGGCTCACCTGTGGCCTCTTCTCTTCCATGCGAAGCTCCTTCTCTCTCTCCCCCCCTGCGAGTATCGCAGGTCCCTGTCTTTTATTCTGTATACTATTTCCCAAGGTGCCCTCTTTGTGCAGATATCTAAATCCACACATCGGAGGCACGGAGATTTTTCTGCACACTTGGGGGACTCCCCAGATGTGCAGAAAAATCCTAAAACTTAAAAAAAACGTTTTGGGGTTATTTAAATCCCCCAGAGTTAAAGAGTGTTCCCTGCACATGCGCAGGGAATGCTCTGGGAACTCTGCAGTGGCCCAGTGACTGAGAGGCGCTGAGGCCTTGCCGCTGGTGCCAGGGGGGTGGGGGAGGGAAATTGGTGGCCCGGCGGCTGAGAGCCACTTGGGCCTCTGTGCCAGTGCCTGGGGGTGGGAGGGTGGGGAAATTGGTGGCCCAGGGGCTGACAGCTGCTCAGGCATCACCGTCGGTGCCGGGGGGGATTGGCGGGCCTGACAGCTGAGAGCTGCTCAGGCCTCACCGGTGCCCATGGGGGGGGAGGGTGGAATCAGTGGGCCTGGTGGCTAGAAGCCTCAGGCCTCACTGTCGGTGCAGGGGGGGAGAAGGGTTGGTGGGCCCAGGCCTCGCCATGGATGCGGGGGTGGGGTGGGGAGAAGACTCACTTGGGGCTGCTTCCTCCACTGTGTGGAGCTCCTTTTCTCCCCCCTGTGAGTATCGCGGGTCCTACCTCTTGTCTCTTCTATTCCTTTCATGATTTTATCAGCCATCCTCTCTGTTATCTGACCTTCGTGGCACCATCTCTTTTGTAAATAGTCTATTATTTTATTTTTATTTGTTATCATCTTTCTATATATTTTCCCTACCAGTCCCTTTTTTTGCTTAGCCATTTCTTTGCATATTTCTTCCATTGGTGCGTCTGTCCAGAGGTCTTCCTTTTCGCTGATCTTTTTAACTGACTTATATAGCCCTGCTATTTTTAACCAATAATGTTTACCTATCTCTTCTGTTATTTCCTGTAAGGGTTTTAAATTTCCACCACTAAACATATCGCCCACTCTATAATAGCCTTTATTTTTTAGCATTTCCCACCATTTAATTTCTTGCACTTCCTTGTTGATAGTTTCGAGGGGTGCCCATCTTGAGACTTTCCCTAACCAGTAGGGTTGCCATTTCTTCCAAATTTCTAATGATACTCTTCTAGGGCCTATTGTTAGTTTTAAGTCTTTTGTTGTTACTATAGAAAAGATGCCAAATCTACCTATATCACTGTTAATTTCGTTCTCAAATTTAACCCACTTCTGTAACATTTTCTCGCCTATTTCCAATATTGGTTTTAGTTGAAAGGCTTCATAATAGTTGTTTAAGTCCGGGATTCCCCATCCTAATTCTGATTTGTGGCTATATATTATTCTCTTATGAAACCTACACTTTTTACTGTTAAATATCCACTCTTTTAATACTCTGTTCCATTGTTCAATTTTTTTTTCATCGAACCCAGGGACAGTGTTTAGAGTAGGTACGTTAACTTAAGTACCCAGAACATTTTAACACTTCTTATTCTAGTTAGTATCCCTAGTGTTTTCTATTTCCATCTTTAACCCCATTTTCTCCTATCCATTCTCTAAGTGTTTCTTCTAAAGCTTATTATTTATCTCTTCAAGATGCCAGCTGATTAGCACCGTTTGCTGTCTACTTTATTTCTTTAACCTCGGCTGCCAACTCTGTAACGGCATCTTTTACTGTCACCTTCAGTCCTTCGTATCCCTGTTGAAGATGAACAGCGCCAGTAGCCACGATGTCTCCTCCATGATGCCACTGCAGCTCCCTGAGAGCACCTCTCCTTTCTGGCACCTGCTGGCTCTGCTTGCTGAAGAGCCAGACATGAGGTGGCTGGAGTGGGTGCTTTGCCGGCAGGAAGCCACCACTGGCCGGCACTGGGCAGAAGCTGTGGCTTGGCCTGCTGAGGAGCCAGCACTGCACACCCGCAGTCGCCCCAACATTGGCGCAACATTCCTTGAGGAGGAGGAAGAGCCCAGTTCTAGAGGAGCCGCCGGAGGACACCACTGCATTACGAACGGTAAGTGACCTCGCAGGGTCCAGTGGGGAGGTTGGGGGGGGTTGTAAGGTTATCCCTGTTGGGGAACGGAGCCACTGACAGTCCCACTGGTGATGTGAAGGGGAGAGTGAGTGGCTGGCCATTGAGGAGAGTGAGTGGCTGGCCATTGAGGAGGTGGTTCTTGGTGCCCGCCCCTGGTAAGATCCAATGTGCTCGCCTTCGCTCAGGGGGGCCTGCGTAATCTCTCTCTGGTCGGGGCAGAAGGAGGCTCTCTTCGGGTGCCTGAAAGGCCAGAGGGGATTTTCTTCCCATCTCTTAGAGCGGTTAGATCTTTAAGTGTAGTTCAGTTCTGTGAAAGTCTACAGGGGAGAAAGGGACATTTTTTCTGTCTCTCCCTACCCTCTTCCCCACCTGTGGCCTAGCATTTCAGGGTTCTGCCTAGCCCCACTGTTTGTAGTCAAAGCTGCAGCTGTTGACCTGTGCCTGCTAGGCTTTGCAGCCACCCCCATGAGCTGCCTTTGACTAGACTATTAACTCATACTCCCTTTTAACAAAAAATATTTTTATTACTTTTCACAGTAACAATTACCTTATAACAATGTAATTTTTTTCGCTTAGTTTTTTAAAAATCGCACTCCCATTCATGATACTGCTGCACAGGGAAACTCTCTGCTATATCCCAGTTTCCACCCCCATCCCTCAGCCAGGCACTAAAAGGCCATTCCACAGACTTCAGGGTCACTCCTACCTCATGGAAACAACCCAAGGTGCTCGCTCCCCTCTTGCCCGTAGAGTCATTCTAGACTTCTGTCACATGTTTAACTTTATTCCTGCTTAACAGTTGTTGCTGATCCCTCAGTTTTTTCACTCCTGTTTTATTATTTTAGTATCTTTGCCAAAGGTTCACATTGTTCATCTTGGGGGAGGGGATATTTTCAGTTCAATCTCTACCAACATCCTGTGGTTCCCCGTCCCACCCCAGCACCCACCAAAAGTGTATGGGAAGCTGCAGGTAAAAGTTCTGTGATGTCTTCCAGTTTCCACTACCATGGGAATTCTTCTGGGTCATTCCTACCCGGTATAAGGAACGCAAGGGGCATGCTCCCTTTATTCCTGTAAAACAATTATTATGAGCTATTGCTAATCATTTGTTAATTTCTCCTGTTCCAGACTGCCCACTTTGAAGGAGCCAAGCCAGCCGCCATTTTGGCCCCCGGCCTTTGGAAGCGCTGGACTTACTGGAGCGTTCAGCCCACCCCAGGATTTGGAGGATGCACAGACGGGGCCTGAGTCGGTTTCTTGCTTTCCGGGAAGAAGCAGGGTTGCCATCAGCCTGGCCTGTTCCAGTGGAGCAGATCCGAGGCTTCTTGGTGGCTCTGGATTCGCAGCTCGTGTCTTCCCCCAAGATCCTTGGGTACTTGTCCGGACTCTCCTACATCGCCCGGATGCTTCATTTCCCAGATCCCCTTCAGGACTTTGTCGTTTCTCGCATGGCGATCACGTTGGCTTTGCACAGGCGGAGAGGCATTCAACGGAGAGGCTGGACCCCAGTCTCCATCGAGTTGCTACAGTGCCTGGTGGCAGTAGTGGACAGTGTGTGCACCACTTTCTATGACCGCCTATTGTTCCGGGCAGCGTTTATACTGGCCTGGTTTGCAGCCCTGAGGCCAGAGGAGATAGTGCCTGAAGATGACTCTTCTCCACATCCAGCACTTTTGCAGTGGGGTGACTTTGAGTTCTCAGAGGACACCATTGACATTCAGTTGCGTGTTCTGGGGACTGGCCCAGAGAGCTTTGCCTTCCGCTTGGTTCGGGCAGAGGAGCCGTGGCTGTGCCCTGTTCTGGCCCTTTCCAATTATATAGCGGCAAGGCCACGCAGAGAAGGACCTTTCTTCCTTCATGGCAACGGGGAGCCCTTGACCAAGGGAGACTTCTTGTCAGTCTTGGATCCTTCCCTCAGGATGCTCAGTCTTCTCCCACAGCACTTTGGCCTACATTCCTTCTGGCTGGGGGCGGTAATAACTGCAGTGAGGCATCGACTACCAGAGGGACTTATTCTGGGTCTGACAAGGTGGCCAAACAGAGGCCGTACACAACGATAAATTCCAGAGCCTTCAGTGAGAGTTTGCTTGGATTATTTGCTCCTAATAAACTTTTCATAACAAGAGCTTCTGTGGGTTCATTTCTACAGGGCACATTGCATTTTAATCCCACACCTTCTTCAGAGCAGCTCAAGTTCCTCTTTCCACACCTTCTTGTCCTGAACCCTGCTTTGAAGTCGGTTAGACCGAGCAACTCAAGAGCACAACGCTTACAGGACGTCACTGTGCGAGTAGTAAACTCTCAAGGTCACTCTCAAGCCGTTTCTAATACAGTCTCTGCCTGCTTTCTGCTTAATGATTCCCCCCTCAAAGGATCATGGGAATGGTAGTTTAGAACAGTACTCCAGCGCCCCTATTCTATAATCCTTGGTAATGTTAGGGAAGAAATCCCTTCAGCTCTCTGAAAAGAGCCTTGATTCCACATGCAGCCCTTCCCTAATTTGTTCTCAGGAACAATTTCACTATATCAGAAGGTCTAGCAGAAATGGCACCAGTGTGGACTGGCATGAGTTCTAGCAGAACACCTTCCTTGTGAGATAGTTCTCCACCTCATCCTCAGGCCACCAGCTACGTAAGAGCCCCCTCTGACAGGTCAA
Organism: Lepidodactylus listeri; assembly: GCA_029233225.1. Lineage (NCBI taxonomy): Eukaryota > Metazoa > Chordata > Lepidosauria > Squamata > Gekkonidae > Lepidodactylus > Lepidodactylus listeri. Next base: position 103,334,538 of record JARCFY010000009.1, on the reverse strand, counting down.
GGAAATGCCAAAAAACACACTTGAAGCCTCTCTGAGCATCATCCAGTTGGTGCAGAGGAAATGGGACCATTTAACCACAGCATGTTCCCCCCCCCACACACACACACACTTTCTCATACTTGGCTGCCCAAAAGGATTCTTTTCTTAATAAAGCTTCTTGAAAATTCTCTACACCAAGAAGAACATTGTCTCAATGAAAGTGGGCTTGGGGATCCACTTTCTGTTTGGGTTTCTCAACAGCAGGCCCCGCAGAGCCAAACAAATCTCTCGTGAAGGAGGGTGGGCGGGGGGCCGGGACCCCTTTGTCAGAGCCCAGGGAGACCCTCAGAGAGGAAGCCGGCACCTGCCTGCATGCGAAAGGTGCAAAGGAATGCCTGAACAGAGGGAGCAAGGGAAGCCACAGCAATGACGAGGAGACTGGAGACCAAGGCCTATGAGGAAAGGTTGAAGGAGCTGGGTATGCTAGCCTGGAGAGCAGATGTGAACTCTGTGCCCAGCACCTTCAAGCTTGCAAATGCATTCGCACCCATGACGCCCTCCTAGCTCTCTGGGGTTCAGGAGGCAACATTCTCCTGCAAACTGACTTAACTCTGGTTTCCTCCTGGTGTGTTAATAACTGCTTATCTCAGCTGCAGCTTCCCCCTAACCCTGAAGAGGTAAAAACCGTGGCCAGAAAACAGGCAAGGTGCCAGGCGGACTGAGAGTGATCAGTAGTCCCGGTGGTAAAAAGGAGAACAGGGTGCAGGTGTGGGCCAGATGTTTCCCTGGAGCAGGATTCAGATCAAAGGGGCCCTCATCTAGAAGGTTCACATGGTGTGCACACACGCCTACAAATCAGAGCCAGTTTGGTGTAGTGGCTAAGAGCAGCTGACTCTAATCTGGAGGATCAGGTTTGATTCCCCACTCCTCCACGTGCAGCTGCTGGTGTGACCTTTGGTCAGTCGCAAGTTCTCTCAGAGCTGTTCTCTCAAGAGAAAGTCCTCAAAAGAGCTCTTTCAGCCCAACTGCAGGAGAGGGCGGGGTTTGGGGTGGGGTGGGGAGGGGCGTTGGCATGGTACAATGTCATAGAGTCCACCCTTCAAAGCAGCCATTTTCTCCAGGGGAGGTGATCTCTGTCAGCTGGAGATCAGTTGTAAAAGGAGATCTCCTGGCCCCACCTGGAGGCTGGCAACCATAGCTATTAGGGAGGGCTAGCCCACGACCCACTTTTGGTTACTGACCCACAGGTTGGGATGCAGTGCCCCAGAGCACTCTTCGTCTGATGCAAAGGAGTGGGGGCAGCAAACCTCTGGAAATCAGACCTAGGAGGCAACGCCTGGGGGATGGTCTGTTTGCTGGCCTTCCAGGACAACAGACCGGAGGATCCTGGACTGGTTTGCCACCAGTCTCAACCACCAGGGCACCCCTGACGTGCTTATTTCTCTTTGTGGCATAAAAATACAAATAATATTTCACACCCTGTGACTTATTTGAGGTTGGGTAGGGCCTTTGTATGGAGAGAAAAGGTGTTTTGTGTCATAGAAAAACCCAGCAGTTTTGCTCTGGCTGACCTCTCCTTTGACTTCTGAGAGAAGCTCAATCTGTAAGAGTCCATCTTTTGCATGAAAGTTAACAACTTCAAGACCCATGAGGGAGGAGGGGGCGGACCGGAATCTCAATGGTCCCTGGAAAGACTCTGGACAAAGCCCATTAATCCCATGTTAGCATCACAAAAAGCAACAACACACCTTGGGCGTGGGACTGTTATCCAGTTATCTCTTTCACACACAGAGAGAGACACAACCCCACCCAGCCCCAGGTCGGGATTTCAATTTCCAAGGAACCTGTGGGTCACTATCCAAAAGTGTGTCATGAATCCTCTGGAAGTGGTTTGCGGTCCAGCCCACCCTAATAGCTTCCCCTGCCCTTTCCATTCCTTTGTATTTTGGCAACCTAGATCTCACCATGGAAGCAGTTATCTTTCATGTCATACGTTACTTGGTATTTTTCCTTCACTGCATATACATGTTACTGGAGTGAGACTTTTAGAATCCGAGGGGAAGATTAAAGCGAATAATGGAATGCCACTTGAACAGATAAAACTTAACTAATAGGTATCTGGCCTCCTTATCTACTAACTTTTCAATCTCCTCCACTTTAAGGTTCTTATGAATCAAGGTTGCCACTCCCCTGGCCTTGGAATTCCCTCTTGCTTCTGCTAAAACCTGTCACTTCAGGTCTTTTATTAATGGCTTTCTATCTTTTTTTTTGTATGTGTGTATCTCCTGTAGACACATCAGATCTATCCTTTGTTCTCTGGCCATTTTAGTTAATCTGAATCTCTTAAGGTTTGATGTTAGACCATTTACATTCAGTGAAAGCACTCTTCAAGACCTATCCATTTTCTTTGTTTTTTTTTAATCTTAGGCCTCCCTGGCTGTGGGTAGTAACTTTACTTTATTTATTAAGAGAAACCCTCCCCCCCCTCCCTTCCCCTGTGGATAAGACACATGTTTGGATGAGGACATCATCCTGCCTTCCCACCTTCCAGAGTGTGTGCACCCCAAACCTCCCCTTCCTTTTTATTCCTAAAGTTAGCTCATTAAACTTTTAAATACTTCCCTTTCAGTGGTATCTTCGTGAGAGTCCGTTCTCTGCTTTTATCTTGTCTAGTTGAAGTTCCTTCACCCGAGTCGTCCGCATCCTCCATGGCTTCTTCCTCTCTCTGGTGTGTCAGGTCCTCTGTGTCGATACCCAGTTGTCTGCAGAGTTCTCTTGCTTCTTTGGGGTTTCGTGCTAACAACCTCTTGCTTTCTTTGAATATTATTATTGAAGCTGGATACCCCCATGAGAATTTGATATTGTTATCATACAATTTTTGCCCATAGGGCCTCATTTGGTTTTTCTTCCTAATAGTTTCTTGTCAAAAATCCTCTCTCACCCAGACCTTTTTCCCTCTGAAGGCCAGGTCCTTGTTTTTTTCAAGGTCTTAAAAACTTCCTACTGTAACTTTTCTCTTGTAAATTTGATTATAACATCCCGTGGGGCTCCTTCCTTTCTTCTTTGCAATCTGTGGGCTCTTTCAACGTCTTGGGGATGCACTTTAACCCCATTTTCTCCTATCCATTCTCTAAGTGTTTCTTCTAGAAGCTTATTATTTATCTCTTCAGAAATCCCTGCCAGGATGAGGTTTGCTCTTCTGTTCCGGTCTGATAACTCTGTAAGCTGGTTAGTTAACTGTTCTATCTTCTGTTTGTTGTGTGACGCCAGCTGATTAGCAGCGTTTGCTGTCTGCTTTATTTCTTTAACCTCGGCTGCCAACTCTGTAACAGCATCTTTTACTGTCCTAATTTCAGCCTTTATCTGTTCCTGAGAAGTTATCATCATATTTTGAAATGCAGACAGTTGCTCAGAGAGTTCTTTTATTGTTTTGGCCATTGCTCTCGCTATCTTCCGGAGCATCAGATAAGGACTGTGAGTTTAGCCTGGGCGTTGTGTCCTTAACACAGTAATAAATAAATGCTGTCTTACCCTCTGAGGTCTCAAAGAGGAATTCCTGTATTCTCCAGAGGTTCGTACATCAATTTCTTCTTTTAGTTATCCTTGCAGACAGACTAATTACATTCTTTTTGAGCTATTAAGATAATATTTCTAAGGAGAGGTCGGGCAAACAACCGGCTACCTCAGCGCATGCGTACAATCTCTGACTTCTGAGAGAAGCTTAATCTGTAAGAGTCTGTGTTTTCAATAAAAGTTAATGAATTCAAGAGCCACGAGGGAGGAGGGGGAGAGGACGGGAATCTCAATAGTCCCTGGAAAGACTCTGGACAAAGCTCATTAATCCTATGTCAGCATCACAAAAAGCAACAACACACCATGGGCGTGGACATGTTATCTAATTATCTCTTTCACACACAGAGAGACACACAAACACACACCCCTACCTGGCCCCAGGTCAGGACTTGAATTTCTAGCAATTCCATCAGAAGTGACAGGACAATCAATGGGGCTATCTCTGGCGAATCAGAAGGCAGGCCAGGAGGAGTCCACCCACCGCACCCAAGGGCGAGCAGCTCCCATTGGCCCCATCCAGCACGGCCATCCTATAAATGCCCCCTTCCATGGCATCCCTCCCAACCGCTTTCTTCCCTGGTCTTGCACTTTTGCTATAACCCCTGCTGCCACCTTCAGTCCTTCGTTTCCCTGTTGAAGATGAGCAGCGCCAGTAGCCACGAGGTCTCCTCCATGATGCCACTGCAGCTCCCTGAGAGCACCTCTCCTTTCTGGCACCTCCTGGCTCTGCTCGCTGAAGAGCCAGACATGAGGTGGCTGGAGTGGGTACTTCGCCAGCAGGAAGCCACCACCGGCCGGCATCGGGCAGAAGCTGTGGCTTGGCCTGCTGAGGAGCCGGCACTGCACACCCGCAGTCGCCCCAACATTGGCGCAACTTTCCTCGAGGAGGAGGAAGAGCCCAGTTCTAGAGGAGCCGCCGGAGGACACCGCTGCGTTACGGACGGTAAGTGACCTCACAGGGTCCAGTGGGGAGGTTGGGGGGGGGGTTTGTAAGGTTATCCCTGTTGGGGAATGGAGCCACTGACAGTCCCGCTGGTGATGTGCAGGGGAGAGTGAGAGAGCCTGGTTTCTCTCCCCCCATGCCCAGGTGTGCTTGACAGGGCTGCCAGGTGGAGTTTCTCCAAGGGGGGGTGATCCCAGTGGGATCCTGTCTGTATTTTAAACCCCAGAGTGCCCCATATGCACTGGCTGCTGCAGGATGCACCAGGCATCGCTCTCCCTCTGGACTGGCTGGTCATTGAGGAGGTGGTTCTTGGTCCCTGCCCCCGGTAAGATCCAACGTGCTCGCCTTCGCTCAGGGGGGCCTGGGTAATTTCCCTCTGGCCGGGGCAGGGGGAGGCTCTCTTGGGGTGCCTGAAAGGCCAGAGGGGATTTTCTTCCCATCTCTTAGAGCGGTTAGATCTTTAAGTGTAGTTCAGTTCTGTGAAAGTCTACAGGGGAGAAAGGGACATTTTTTCTGTCTCTCCCCACCCCCACCCCCCTGCCCCACCTGTGGCCTAGCATTTCAGGGTTCTGCCGAGCCCCACTGTTTGTAGTCAAAGCTGCAGCTGTGACCTGTGCCTGCTAGGCTTCGCAGCCACCCCCATGAGCTACCTTTGACTAGACTATTAACTCATACTCCCTTTTAACAGAAAATGTTTTTATTACTTTTCACAGTAACAATTACCTTATAACAATGTGATTTTTTTCGCTTACTTTAAAAAAAAATCGCACTCCCTTCCATGATACTGCTGCACAGGGAAGCTCTCTGCTGTATCCCAGTTTCCACCCCCATCCCTCAGTCAGGCACTAAAAGGCCATTCCACAGACTTCAGGGTCACTCCTACCCCATGGAAACAACCCAAGGTGCTCGCTCCCCTCTTGCCCATAGAGTCATTCTAGACTTCTGTCACATGTTCAACTTTATTCCTGCTTAACAGTTGTTGCTGATCCCTCAGTTTTTTCACTCCTGTTTTATTATTTTAGTATCTTTGCCAAAGGTTCACATTGTTCATCTTGGGGGAGGGGATATTTTCAGTTCAATCTCTACCCACATCCTGTGGTTCCCCGTCCCACCCCAGCACCCACCAAAAGTGGATGGGAAGCTGCAGGTAAAAATTCTGTGATGTCTTCCAGTTTCCACTACCATGGGAATTCTTCTGGGTCATTCCTACCCGGTATAAGGAACGCAAGGGGCATGCTCCCTTCCTTCCTGTAAAACAATTATTATGAGCTATTGCTAATCATTCGTTAATTTCTCCTGTTCCAGACTGCCCACTTTGTAGGAGCCAAGCCAGCCGCCATTTTGGCCCCCGGCCTTTGGAAGCGCTGGACTTACTGGAGCGTTCAGCCCACCCCAGGATTTGGAGGATGTACAGACGGGGCCTGAGTCGGTTTCTTGCTTTCCGGGAAGAAGCAGGGTTGCCATCAGCCTGGCCTGTTCCAGTGGAGCAGATCCGAGGCTTCTTGGTGGCTCTGGATTCGCAGCTCGTGTCTTCACCCAAGATCCTTGGGTACTTGTCCGGACTCTCCTACATCGCCCGGATGCTTCATTTCCCAGATCCCCTTCAGGACTTTGTCGTTTCTCGCATGGCGATCACGTTGGCTTTGCACAGGCGGAGAGGCATTCAACGGAGAGGCTGGACCCCAGTCTCCATCGAGTTGCTACAGTGCCTGGTGGCAGTAGTGGACAGTGTGTGCACCACTTTCTATGACCGCCTATTGTTCCGGGCAGCGTTTATACTGGCCTGGTTTGCAGCCCTGAGGCCAGAGGAGATAGTGCCTGAAGATGACTCTTCTCCACATCCAGCACTTTTGCAGTGGGGTGACTTTGAGTTCTCAGAGGACACCATTGACATTCAGTTGCGTGTTCTGGGGACTGGCCCAGAGAGCTTTGCCTTCCGCTTGGTTCGGGCAGAGGAGCCGTGGCTGTGCCCTGTTCTGGCCCTTTCCAATTATATAGCGGCAAGGCCACGCAGAGAAGGACCTTTCTTCCTTCATGGCAACGGGGAGCCCTTGACCAAGGGAGACTTCTTGTCAGTCTTGGATCCTTCCCTCAGGATGCTCAGTCTTCTCCCACAGCACTTTGGCCTACATTCCTTCTGGCTGGGGGCGGTAATAACTGCAGTGAGGCATCGACTACCAGAGGGACTTATTCTGGGTCTGACAAGGTGGCCAAACAGAGGCCGTACACAACGATAAATTCCAGAGCCTTCAGTGAGAGTTTGCTTGGATTATTTGCTTTTATTCTTTGCCAGAAAAAGCTGTTTTGTGCGAGCATTTTCTTGAATTTTTACCCACTTTCCTATTTGAAGGTCTGAGTAAGGCATTTATATGGGAGTGGGGGTGGAATACTGTCTCCCAATAATTGCTTTCAAGGGTTTTCCCCATTGAGTCAAATGTAGTTAATGGCTATATGCTGTATGGTAGACGTAGCAATACTTTATTCATCCACATGTTTATTGCTTTATATGCACGACTTTTTTGAAAAAACGTATTTCCTCTCCTCTGGTGAACTCCTAATAAACTTTTCATAACAAGAGCTTCTGTGGGTTCATTTCTACAGGGCACATTGCATTTTAATCCCACACCTTCTTCAGAGCAGCTCAAGTCCCTCTTTCCACACCTTCTTGTCCTGAACCCTGCTTTGAAGTCGGTTAGACCGAGCAACTCAAGAGCACAACGCTTACAGGACGTCACTGTGCGAGTAGTAAACTCTCAAGGTCTCTCTCAAGCCGTTTCTAATACAGTCTCTGCCTGCTTTCTGCTTAATGATTCCCCCCTCAAAGGATCATGGGAATGGTAGTTTAGAACAGTACTCCAGCGCCCCTATTCTATAATCCTTGGTAATGTTAGGGAAGAAATCCCTTCAGCTCTCTGAAAAGAGCCTTGATTCCACATGCAGCCCTTCCCTAATTTGTTCTCAGGAACAATTTCACTATATCAGAAGGTCTAGCAGAAATGGCACCAGTGTGGACTGGCATGAGTTCTAGCAGAACACCTTCCTTGTGAGATAGTTCTCCACCTCATCCTCAGGCCACCAGCTACGTAAGAGCCCCCTCTGACAGGTCAAGGAAATGCCAAAAAACACACTTGAAGCCTCTCTGAGCATCATCCAGTTGGTGCAGAGGAAATGGGACCATTTAACCACAGCATGTCGCCCCCCCACACACACACACACTTTCTCATACTTGGTTGCCCAAAAGGATTTTTTTCTTAATAAAGCTTCTTGAAAATTCTCTACACCAAGAAGAACATTGTCTCAATGAAAGTGGGCTTGGGGATCCACTTTCTGTTTGGGTTTCTCAACAGCAGGCCCCGCAGAGCCAAACAAATCTCTCGTGAAGGAGGGGGGGCGGGGGGCCGGGACCCCCTTTGTCAGAGCCCAGGGAGACCCTCAGAGAGGAAGCCGGCACCTGCCTGCATGCGAAAGGTGCAAAGGAATGCCTGAACAGAGGGAGCAAGGGAAGCCACAGCAATGACGAGGAGACTGGAGACCAAGGCCTATGAGGAAAGGTTGAAGGAGCTGGGTATGCTAGCCTGGAGAGCAGATGTGGACTCTGTGCCCAGCACCTTCAAGCTTGCAAATGCATTTGCACCCATGACGCCCTCCTAGCTCTCTGGGGTTCAGGAGGCAACATTCTCCTGCAAACTGACTTAACTCTGGTTTCCTCCTGGTGTGTTAATAACTGCTTATCTCAGCTGCAGCTTCCCCCTAACCCTGAAGAGGTAAAAACCGTGGCCAGAAAACAGGCAAGGTGCCAGGCGGACTGAGAGTGATCAGTAGTCCCGGTGGTAAAAAGGAGAACAGGGTGCAGGTGTGGGCCAGATGTTTCCCTGGAGCAGGATTCAGATCAAAGGGGCCCTCATCTAGAAGGTTCACATGGTGTGCACACACGCCTACAAATCAGAGCCAGTTTGGTGTAGTGGCTAAGAGCAGCTGACTCTAATCTGGAGGATCAGGTTTGATTCCCCACTCCTCCACGTGCAGCTGCTGGTGTGACCTTTGGTCAGTCGCAAGTTCTCTCAGAGCTGTTCTCTCAAGAGAAAGTCCTCAAAAGAGCTCTTTCAGCCCAACTGCAGGAGAGGGCGGGGTTTGGGGTGGGGTGGGGAGGGGAGGGGCATTGGCATGGTACAATGTCATAGAGTCCACCCTTCAAAGCAGCCATTTTCTCCAGGGGAGGTGATCTCTGTCAGCTGGAGATCAGTTGTAAAAGGAGATCTCCTGGCCCCACCTGGAGGCTGGCAACCATAGCTATTAGGGAGGGCTAGCCCACGACCCACTTTTGGTTACTGACCCACAGGTTGGGATGCAGTGCCCCAGAGCACTCTTCGTCTGATGCAAAGGAGTGGGGGCAGCAAACCTCTGGAAATCAGACCTAGGAGGCAACGCCTGGGGGATGGTCTGTTTGCTGGCCTTCCAGGACAACAGACCGGAGGATCCTGGACTGGTTTGCCACCAGTCTCAACCACCAGGGCACCCCTGACGTGCTTATTTCTCTTTGTGGCATAAAAATACAAATAATATTTCACACCCTGTGACTTATTTGAGGTTGGGTAGGGCCTTTGTATGGAGAGAAAAGGTGTTTTGTGTCATAGAAAAACCCAGCAGTTTTGCTCTGGCTGACCTCTCCTTTGACTTCTGAGAGAAGCTCAATCTGTAAGAGTCCGTCTTTTGCATGAAAGTTAACAACTTCAAGACCCATGAGGGAGGAGGGGGCGGACCGGAATCTCAATGGTCCCTGGAAAGACTCTGGACAAAGCCCATTAATCCCATGTTAGCATCACAAAAAGCAACAACACACCTTGGGCGTGGGACTGTTATCCAGTTATCTCTTTCACACACAGAGAGAGACACAACCCACCCAGCCCCAGGTCGGGATTTCAATTTCCAAGGAACCTGTGGGTCACTATCCAAAAGTGTGTCATGAATCCTCTGGAAGTGGTTTGCGGTCCAGCCCACCCTAATAGCTTCCCCTGCCCTTTCCATTCCTTTGTATTTTGGCAACCTAGATCTCACCATGGAAGCAGTTATCTTTCATGTCATACGTTACTTGGTATTTTTCCTTCACTGCATATACATGTTACTAGAGTGAGACTTGTAGAATCCGAGGGGAAGATTAAAGGGAATAATGGAATGCCACTTGAACAGATAAAACTTAACTAATAGGTATCTGGCCTCCTTATCTACTAACTTTTCAATCTCCTCCACTTTAAGGTTCTTATGAATCAAGGTTGCCACTCCCCTGGCCTTGGAATTCCCTCTTGCTTCTGCTAAAACCTGTCACTTCAGGTCTTTTATTAATGGCTTTCTATCTTTTTTTTGTATGTGTGTATCTCCTGTAGACACATCAGATCTATCCTTTGTTCTCTGGCCATTTTAGTTAATCTGAATCTCTTAAGGTTTGATGTTAGACCATTTACATTCAGTGAAAGCACTCTTCAAGACCTATCCATTTTCTTTGTTTTTTTTTAATCTTAGGCCTCCCTGGCTGTGGGTAGTAACTTTACTTTATTTATTAAGAGAAACCCTCCCCCCCTCCCTTCCCCTGTGGATAAGACACATGTTTGGATGAGGACATCATCCTGCCTTCCCACCTTCCAGAGTGTGTGCACCCCAAACCTCCCCTTCCTTTTTATTCCTAAAGTTAGCTCATTAAACTTTTAAATACTTCCCTTTCAGTGGTATCTTCGTGAGAGTCCGTTCTCTGCTTTTATCTTGTCTAGTTGAAGTTCCTTCACCCGAGTCGTCCGCATCCTCCATGGCTTCTTCCTCTCTCTGGTGTGTCAGGTCCTCTGTGTCGATACCCAGTTGTCTGCAGAGTTCTCTTGCTTCTTTGGGGTTTCGTGCTAACAACCTCTTGCTTTCTTTGAATATTATTATTGAAGCTGGATACCCCCATGAGAATTTGATATTGTTATCATACAATTTTTGCCCATAGGGCCTCATTTGGTTTTTCTTCCTAATAGTTTCTTGTCAAAAATCCTCTCTCACCCAGACCTTTTTCCCTCTGAAGGCCAGGTCCTTGTTTTTTTCAAGGTCTTAAAAACTTCCTACTGTAACTTTTCTCTTGTAAATTTGATTATAACATCCCGTGGGGCTCCTTCCTTTCTTCTTTGCAATCTGTGGGCTCTTTCAATGTCTTGGGGATGCACTTTAACCCCATTTTCTCCTATCCATTCTCTAAGTGTTTCTTCTAGAAGCTTATTATTTATCTCTTCAGAAATCCCTGCCAGGATGAGGTTTGCTCTTCTGTTCCGGTCTGATAACTCTGTAAGCTGGTTAGTTAACTGTTCTATCCTCTGTTTGTTGTGTGACGCCAGCTGATTAGCAGCGTTTGCTGTCTGCTTTATTTCTTTAACCTCGGCTGCCAACTCTGTAACAGCATCTTTTACTGTCCTAATTTCAGCCTTTATCTGTTCCTGAGAAGTTATCATCATATTTTGAAATGCAGACAGTTGCTCAGAGAGTTCTTTTATTGTTTTGGCCATTGCTCTCGCTATCTTCCGGAGCATCAGATAAGGACTGTGAGTTTAGCCTGGGCGTTGCGTCCTTAACACAGTAATAAATAAATGCTGTCTTACCCTCTGAGGTCTCAAAGAGGAATTCCTGTATTCTCCAGAGGTTCGTACATCAATTTCTTCTTTTAGTTATCCTTGCAGACAGACTAATTACATTCTTTTTGAGCTATTAAGATAATATTTCTAAGGAGAGGTCGGGCAAACAACCGGCTACCTCAGCGCATGCGTACAATCTCTGACTTCTGAGAGAAGCTTAATCTGTAAGAGTCTGTGTTTTCAATAAAAGTTAATGAATTCAAGAGCCACGAGGGAGGAGGGGGAGAGGACGGGAATCTCAATAGTCCCTGGAAAGACTCTGGACAAAGCTCATTAATCCTATGTCAGCATCACAAAAAGCAACAACACACCATGGGCGTGGACATGTTATCTAATTATCTCTTTCACACACAGAGAGACACACAAACACACACCCCTACCTGGCCCCAGGTCAGGACTTGAATTTCTAGCAATTCCATCAGAAGTGACAGGACAATCAATGGGGCTATCTCTGGCGAATCAGAAGGCAGGCCAGGAGGAGTCCACCCACCGCACCCAAGGGCGAGCAGCTCCCATTGGCCCCATCCAGCACGGCCATCCTATAAATGCCCCCTTCCATGGCATCCCTCCCAACCGCTTTCTTCCCTGGTCTTGCACTTTTGCTATAACCCCTGCTGCCACCTTCAGTCCTTCGTTTCCCTGTTGAAGATGAGCAGCGCCAGTAGCCACGAGGTCTCCTCCATGATGCCACTGCAGCTCCCTGAGAGCACCTCTCCTTTCTGGCACCTCCTGGCTCTGCTCGCTGAAGAGCCAGACATGAGGTGGCTGGAGTGGGTACTTCGCCAGCAGGAAGCCACCACCGGCCGGCATCGGGCAGAAGCTGTGGCTTGGCCTGCTGAGGAGCCGGCACTGCACACCCGCAGTCGCCCCAACATTGGCGCAACTTTCCTCGAGGAGGAGGAAGAGCCCAGTTCTAGAGGAGCCGCCGGAGGACACCGCTGCGTTACGGACGGTAAGTGACCTCACAGGGTCCAGTGGGGAGGTTGGGGGGGGGGTTTGTAAGGTTATCCCTGTTGGGGAATGGAGCCACTGACAGTCCCGCTGGTGATGTGCAGGGGAGAGTGAGAGAGCCTGGTTTCTCTCCCCCCATGCCCAGGTGTGCTTGACAGGGCTGCCAGGTGGAGTTTCTCCGAGGGGGGGTGATCCCAGTGGGATCCTGTCTGTATTTTAAACCCCAGAGTGCCCCATATGCACTGGCTGCTGCAGGATGCACCAGGCATCGCTCTCCCTCTGGACTGGCTGGTCATTGAGGAGGTGGTTCTTGGTCCCTGCCCCCGGTAAGATCCAACGTGCTCGCCTTCGCTCAGGGGGGCCTGGGTAATTTCCCTCTGGCCGGGGCAGGGGGAGGCTCTCTTGGGGTGCCTGAAAGGCCAGAGGGGATTTTCTTCCCATCTCTTAGAGCGGTTAGATCTTTAAGTGTAGTTCAGTTCTGTGAAAGTCTACAGGGGAGAAAGGGACATTTTTTCTGTCTCTCCCCACCCCCACCCCCCTGCCCCACCTGTGGCCTAGCATTTCAGGGTTCTGCCGAGCCCCACTGTTTGTAGTCAAAGCTGCAGCTGTGACCTGTGCCTGCTAGGCTTCGCAGCCACCCCCATGAGCTACCTTTGACTAGACTATTAACTCATACTCCCTTTTAACAGAAAATGTTTTTATTACTTTTCACAGTAACAATTACCTTATAACAATGTGATTTTTTTCGCTTACTTTAAAAAAAAATCGCACTCCCTTCCATGATACTGCTGCACAGGGAAGCTCTCTGCTGTATCCCAGTTTCCACCCCCATCCCTCAGTCAGGCACTAAAAGGCCATTCCACAGACTTCAGGGTCACTCCTACCCCATGGAAACAACCCAAGGTGCTCGCTCCCCTCTTGCCCATAGAGTCATTCTAGACTTCTGTCACATGTTCAACTTTATTCCTGCTTAACAGTTGTTGCTGATCCCTCAGTTTTTTCACTCCTGTTTTATTATTTTAGTATCTTTGCCAAAGGTTCACATTGTTCATCTTGGGGGAGGGGATATTTTCAGTTCAATCTCTACCCACATCCTGTGGTTCCCCGTCCCACCCCAGCACCCACCAAAAGTGGATGGGAAGCTGCAGGTAAAAATTCTGTGATGTCTTCCAGTTTCCACTACCATGGGAATTCTTCTGGGTCATTCCTACCCGGTATAAGGAACGCAAGGGGCATGCTCCCTTCCTTCCTGTAAAACAATTATTATGAGCTATTGCTAATCATTCGTTAATTTCTCCTGTTCCAGACTGCCCACTTTGTAGGAGCCAAGCCAGCCGCCATTTTGGCCCCCGGCCTTTGGAAGCGCTGGACTTACTGGAGCGTTCAGCCCACCCCAGGATTTGGAGGATGTACAGACGGGGCCTGAGTCGGTTTCTTGCTTTCCGGGAAGAAGCAGGGTTGCCATCAGCCTGGCCTGTTCCAGTGGAGCAGATCCGAGGCTTCTTGGTGGCTCTGGATTCGCAGCTCGTGTCTTCACCCAAGATCCTTGGGTACTTGTCCGGACTCTCCTACATCGCCCGGATGCTTCATTTCCCAGATCCCCTTCAGGACTTTGTCGTTTCTCGCATGGCGATCACGTTGGCTTTGCACAGGCGGAGAGGCATTCAACGGAGAGGCTGGACCCCAGTCTCCATCGAGTTGCTACAGTGCCTGGTGGCAGTAGTGGACAGTGTGTGCACCACTTTCTATGACCGCCTATTGTTCCGGGCAGCGTTTATACTGGCCTGGTCCTGAGGCCAGAGGAGATAGTGCCTGAAGATGACTCTTCTCCACATCCAGCACTTTTGCAGTGGGGTGACTTTGAGTTCTCAGAGGACACCATTGACATTCAGTTGCGTGTTCTGGGGACTGGCCCAGAGAGCTTTGCCTTCCGCTTGGTTCGGGCAGAGGAGCCGTGGCTGTGCCCTGTTCTGGCCCTTTCCAATTATATAGCGGCAAGGCCACGCAGAGAAGGACCTTTCTTCCTTCGTGGCAACGGGGAGCCCTTGACCAAGGGAGACTTCTTGTCAGTCTTGGATCCTTCCCTCAGGATGCTCAGTCTTCTCCCACAGCACTTTGGCCTACATTCCTTCTGGCTGGGGGCGGTAATAACTGCAGTGAGGCATCGACTACCAGAGGGACTTATTCTGGGTCTGACAAGGTGGCCAAACAGAGGCCGTACACAACGATAAATTCCAGAGCCTTCAGTGAGAGTTTGCTTGGATTATTTGCTTTTATTCTTTGCCAGAAAAAGCTGTTTTGTGCGAGCATTTTCTTGAATTTTTACCCACTTTCCTATTTGAAGGTCTGAGTAAGGCATTTATATGGCAGTGGGGGTGGAATACTGTCTCTCAATAATTGCTTTCAAGGGTTTTCCCCATTGAGTCAAATGTAGTTAATGGCTATATGCTGTATGGTAGACGTAGCAATACTTTATTCATCCACATGTTTATTGCTTTATATGCACGACTTTTTTGAAAAAACGTATTTCCTCTCCTCTGGTGAACTCCTAATAAACTTTTCATAACAAGAGCTTCTGTGGGTTCATTTCTACAGGGCACATTGCATTTTAATCCCACACCTTCTTCAGAGCAGCTCAAGTCCCTCTTTCCACACCTTCTTGTCCTGAACCCTGCTTTGAAGTCGGTTAGACCGAGCAACTCAAGAGCACAACGCTTACAGGACGTCACTGTGCGAGTAGTAAACTCTCAAGGTCGCTCTCAAGCCGTTTCTAATACAGTCTCTGCCTGCTTTCTGCTTAATGATTCCCCCCTCAAAGGATCATGGGAATGGTAGTTTAGAACAGTACTCCAGCGCCCCTATTCTATAATCCTTGGTAATGTTAGGGAAGAAATCCCTTCAGCTCTCTGAAAAGAGCCTTGATTCCACATGCAGCCCTTCCCTAATTTGTTCTCAGGAACAATTTCACTATATCAGAAGGTCTAGCAGAAATGGCACCAGTGTGGACTGGCATGAGTTCTAGCAGAACACCTTCCTTGTGAGATAGTTCTCCACCTCATCCTCAGGCCACCAGCTACGTAAGAGCCCCCTCTGACAGGTCAAGGAAATGCCAAAAAACACACTTGAAGCCTCTCTGAGCATCATCCAGTTGGTGCAGAGGAAATGGGACCATTTAACCACAGCATGTCCCCCCCCCCCCCCCCACACACACACACACTTTCTCATACTTGGTTGCCCAAAAGGATTTTTTTCTTAATAAAGCTTCTTGAAAATTCTCTACACCAAGAAGAACATTGTCTCAATGAAAGTGGGCTTGGGGATCCACTTTCTGTTTGGGTTTCTCAACAGCAGGCCCCGCAGAGCCAAACAAATCTCTCGTGAAGGAGGGTGGGCGGGGGGCCGGGACCCCCTTTGTCAGAGCCCAGGGAGACCCTCAGAGAGGAAGCCGGCATCTGCCTGCATGCGAAAGGTGCAAAGGAATGCCTGAACAGAGGGAGCAAGGGAAGCCACAGCAATGACGAGGAGACTGGAGACCAAGGCCTATGAGGAAAGGTTGAAGGAGCTGGGTATGCTAGCCTGGAGAGCAGATGTGGACTCTGTGCCCAGCACCTTCAAGCTTGCAAATGCATTTGCACCCATGACGCCCTCCTAGCTCTCTGGGGTTCAGGAGGCAACATTCTCCTGCAAACTGACTTAACTCTGGTTTCCTCCTGATGTGTTAATAACTGCTTATCTCAGCTGCAGCTTCCCCCTAACCCTGAAGAGGTAAAAACCGTGGCCAGAAAACAGGCAAGGTGCCAGGCGGACTGAGAGTGATCAGTAGTCCCGGTGGTAAAAAGGAGAACAGGGTGCAGGTGTGGGCCAGATGTTTCCCTGGAGCAGGATTCAGATCAAAGGGGCCCTCATCTAGAAGGTTCACATGGTGTGCACACACGCCTACAAATCAGAGCCAGTTTGGTGTAGTGGCTAAGAGCAGCTGACTCTAATCTGGAGGATCAGGTTTGATTCCCCACTCCTCCACGTGCAGCTGCTGGTGTGACCTTTGGTCAGTCGCAAGTTCTCTCAGAGCTGTTCTCTCAAGAGAAAGTCCTCAAAAGAGCTCTTTCAGCCCAACTGCAGGAGAGGGCGGGGTTTGGGGTGGGGTGGGGTGGGGAGGGGCGTTGGTATGGTACAATGTCATAGAGTCCACCCTTCAAAGCAGCCATTTTCTCCAGGGGAGGTGATCTCTGTCAGCTGGAGATCAGTTGTAAAAGGAGATCTCCTGGCCCCACCTGGAGGCTGGCAACCATAGCTATTAGGGAGGGCTAGCCCACGACCCACTTTTGGTTACTGACCCACAGGTTGGGATGCAGTGCCCCAGAGCACTCTTCGTCTGATGCAAAG
Organism: Lepidodactylus listeri; assembly: GCA_029233225.1. NCBI lineage: Eukaryota > Metazoa > Chordata > Lepidosauria > Squamata > Gekkonidae > Lepidodactylus > Lepidodactylus listeri. Next base: position 103,318,056 of record JARCFY010000009.1, on the reverse strand, counting down.
GAGTGGGGGCAGCAAACCTCTGGAAATCAGACCTAGGAGGCAACGCCTGGGGGATGGTCTGTTTGCTGGCCTTCCAGGACAACAGACCGGAGGATCCTGGACTGGTTTGCCACCAGTCTCAACCACCAGGGCACCCCTGACGTGCTTATTTCTCTTTGTGGCATAAAAATACAAATAATATTTCACACCCTGTGACTTATTTGAGGTTGGGTAGGGCCTTTGTATGGAGAGAAAAGGTGTTTTGTGTCATAGAAAAACCCAGCAGTTTTGCTCTGGCTGACCTCTCCTTTGACTTCTGAGAGAAGCTCAATCTGTAAGAGTCCGTCTTTTGCATGAAAGTTAACAACTTCAAGACCCATGAGGGAGGAGGGGGCGGACCGGAATCTCAATGGTCCCTGGAAAGACTCTGGACAAAGCCCATTAATCCCATGTTAGCATCACAAAAAGCAACAACACACCTTGGGCGTGGGACTGTTATCCAGTTATCTCTTTCACACACAGAGAGAGACACAACCCCACCCAGCCCCAGGTCGGGATTTCAATTTCCAAGGAACCTGTGGGTCACTATCCAAAAGTGTGTCATGAATCCTCTGGAAGTGGTTTGCGGTCCAGCCCACCCTAATAGCTTCCCCTGCCCTTTCCATTCCTTTGTATTTTGGCAACCTAGATCTCACCATGGAAGCAGTGATCTTTCATGTCATACGTTACTTGGTATTTTTCCTTCACTGCATATACATGTTACTGGAGTGAGACTTTTAGAATCCGAGGGGAAGATTAAAGGGAATAATGGAATGCCACTTGAACAGATAAAACTTAACTAATAGGTATCTGGCCTCCTTATCTACTAACTTTTCAATCTCCTCCACTTTAAGGTTCTTATGAATCAAGGTTGCCACTCCCCTGGCCTTGGAATTCCCTCTTGCTTCTGCTAAAACCTGTCACTTCAGGTCTTTTATTAATGGCTTTCTATCTTTTTTTTTGTATGTGTGTATCTCCTGTAGACACATCAGATCTATCCTTTGTTCTCTGGCCATTTTAGTTAATCTGAATCTCTTAAGGTTTGATGTTAGACCATTTACATTCAGTGAAAGCACTCTTCAAGACCTATCCATTTTCTTTGTTTTTTTTTAATCTTAGGCCTCCCTGGCTGTGGGTAGTAACTTTACTTTATTTATTAAGAGAAACCCTCCCCCCCTCCCTTCCCCTGTGGATAAGACACATGTTTGGATGAGGACATCATCCTGCCTTCCCACCTTCCAGAGTGTGTGCACCCCAAACCTCCCCTTCCTTTTTATTCCTAAAGTTAGCTCATTAAACTTTTAAATACTTCCCTTTCAGTGGTATCTTCGTGAGAGTCCGTTCTCTGCTTTTATCTTGTCTAGTTGAAGTTCCTTCACCCGAGTCGTCCGCATCCTCCATGGCTTCTTCCTCTCTCTGGTGTGTCAGGTCCTCTGTGTCGATACCCAGTCTTCTGCAGGGTTCTCTTGCTTCTTTGGGGTTTCGTGCTAACAACCTCTTGCTTTCTTTGAATATTATTATTGAAGCTGGATACCCCCATGAGAATTTGATATTGTTATCATACAATTTTTGCCCATAGGGCCTCATTTGGTTTTTCTTCCTAATAGTTTCTTGTCAAAAATCCTCTCTCACCCAGACCTTTTTCCCTCTGAAGGCCAGGTCCTTGTTTTTTTCAAGGTCTTAAAAACTTCCTACTGTAACTTTTCTCTTGTAAATTTGATTATAACATCCCGTGGGGCTCCTTCCTTTCTTCTTTGCAATCTGTGGGCTCTTTCAACGTCTTGGGGATGCACTTTAACCCCATTTTCTCCTATCCATTCTCTAAGTGTTTCTTCTAGAAGCTTATTATTTATCTCTTCAGAAATCCCTGCCAGGATGAGGTTTGCTCTTCTGTTCCGGTCTGATAACTCTGTAAGCTGGTTAGTTAACTGTTCTATCTTCTGTTTGTTGTGTGACGCCAGCTGATTAGCAGCGTTTGCTGTCTGCTTTATTTCTTTAACCTCGGCTGCCAACTCTGTAACAGCATCTTTTACTGTCCTAATTTCAGCTTTTATCTGTTCCTGAGAAGTTATCATCATATTTTGAAATGCAGACAGTTGCTCAGAGAGTTCTTTTATTGTTTTGGCCATTGCTCTCGCTATCTTCCGGAGCATCAGATAAGGACTGTGAGTTTAGCCTGGGCGTTGCCTCCTTAACACAGTAATAAATAAATGCTGTCTTACCCTCTGAGGTCTCAAAGAGGAATTCCTGTATTCTCCAGAGGTTCGTACATCAATTTCTTCTTTTAGTTATCCTTGCAGACAGACTAATTACATTCTTTTTGAGCTATTAAGATAATATTTCTAAGGAGAGGTCGGGCAAACAACCGGCTACCTCAGCGCATGCGTACAATCTCTGACTTCTGAGAGAAGCTTAATCTGTAAGAGTCTGTGTTTTCAATAAAAGTTAATGAATTCAAGAGCCACGAGGGAGGAGGGGGAGAGGACGAGAAACTCAATAGTCCCTGGAAAGACTCTGGACAAAGCTCATTAATCCTATGTCAGCATCACAAAAAGCAACAACACACCATGGGCGTGGACATGTTATCTAATTATCTCTTTCACACACAGAGAGACACACAAACACACACCCCTACCTGGCCCCAGGTCAGGACTTGAATTTCTAGCAATTCCATCAGAAGTGACAGGACAATCAATGGGGCTATCTCTGGCAAATCAGAAGGCAGGCCAGGAGGAGTCCACCCACCGCACCCAAGGGCGAGCAGCTCCCATTGGCCCCATCCAGCACGGCCATCCTATAAATGCCCCCTTCCATGGCATCCCTCCCAACCGCTTTCTTCCCTGGTCTTGCACTTTTGCTATAACCCCTGCTGCCACCTTCAGTCCTTCGTGTCCCTGTTGAAGATGAGCAGCGCCAGTAGCCACGAGGTCTCCTCCATGATGCCACTGCAGCTCCCTGAGAGCACCTCTCCTTTCTGGCACCTCCTGGCTCTGCTCGCTGAAGAGCCAGACATGAGGTGGCTGGAGTGGGTACTTCGCCAGCAGGAAGCCACCACCGGCCGGCATCGGGCAGAAGCTGTGGCTTGGCCTGCTGAGGAGCCGGCACTGCACACCCGCAGTCGCCCCAACATTGGCGCAACTTTCCTCGAGGAGGAGGAAGAGCCCAGTTCTAGAGGAGCCGCCGGAGGACACCGCTGCGTTACGGACGGTAAGTGACCTCACAGGGTCCAGTGGGGAGGTTGGGGGGGGGGGGTTTGTAAGGTTATCCCTGTTGGGGAATGGAGCCACTGACAGTCCCGCTGGTGATGTGCAGGGGAGAGTGAGAGAGCCTGGTTTCTCTCCCCCCATGGTCAGGTGTGCTTGACAGGGCTGCCAGGTGGAGTTTCTCCAAGGGGGGGTGATCCCAGTGGGATCCTGTCTGTATTTTAAACCCCAGAGTGCCCCATATGCACTGGCTGCTGCAGGATGCACCAGGCATCGCTCTCCCTCTAGACTGGCTGGTCATTGAGGAGGTGGTTCTTGGTCCCTGCCCCTGGTAAGATCCAACGTGCTCGCCTTTGCTCAGGGGGGCCTGGGTAATTTCCCTCTGGCCGGGGCAGGGGGAGGCTCTCTTGGGGTGCCTGAAAGGCCAGAGGGGATTTTCTTCCCATCTCTTAGAGCGGTTAGATCTTTAAGTGTAGTTCAGTTCTGTGAAAGTCTACAGGGGAGAAAGGGACATTTTTTCTGTCTCTCCCCACCCCCACCCCCCTGCCCCACCTGTGGCCTAGCATTTCAGGGTTCTGCCGAGCCCCACTGTTTGTAGTCAAAGCTGCAGCTGTGACCTGTGCCTGCTAGGCTTCGCAGCCACCCCCATGAGCTACCTTTGACTAGACTATTAACTCATACTCCCTTTTAACAGAAAATATTTTTATTACTTCTCACAGTAACAATTACCTTATAACAATGTGATTTTTTTCGCTTACTTTAAAAAAAAATCGCACTCCCTTCCATGATACTGCTGCACAGGGAAGCTCTCTGCTGTATCCCAGTTTCCACCCCCATCCCTCAGTCAGGCACTAATAGGCCATTCCACAGACTTCAGGGTCACTCCTACCCCATGGAAACAACCCAAGGTGCTCGCTCCCCTCTTGCCCATAGAGTCATTCTAGACTTCTGTCACATGTTCAACTTTATTCCTGCTTAACAGTTGTTGCTGATCCCTCAGTTTTTTCACTCCTGTTTTATTATTTTAGTATCTTTGCCAAAGGTTCACATTGTTCATCTTGGGGGAGGGGATATTTTCAGTTCAATCTCTACCCACATCCTGTGGTTCCCCGTCCCACCCCAGCACCCACCAAAAGTGTATGGGAAGCTGCAGGTAAAAATTCTGTGATGTCTTCCAGTTTCCACTACCATGGGAATTCTTCTGGGTCATTCCTACCCGGTATAAGGAACGCAAGGGGCATGCTCCCTTCCTTCCTGTAAAACAATTATTATGAGCTATTGCTAATCATTCGTTAATTTCTCCTGTTCCAGACTGCCCACTTTGTAGGAGCCAAGCCAGCCGCCATTTTGGCCCCCGGCCTTTGGAAGCGCTGGACTTACTGGAGCGTTCAGCCCACCCCAGGATTTGGAGGATGTACAGACGGGGCCTGAGTCGGTTTCTTGCTTTCCGGGAAGAAGCAGGGTTGCCATCAGCCTGGCCTGTTCCAGTGGAGCAGATCCGAGGCTTCTTGGTGGCTCTGGATTCGCAGCTCGTGTCTTCACCCAAGATCCTTGGGTACTTGTCCGGACTCTCCTACATCGCCCGGATGCTTCATTTCCCAGATCCCCTTCAGGACTTTGTCGTTTCTCGCATGGCGATCACGTTGGCTTTGCACAGGCGGAGAGGCATTCAACGGAGAGGCTGGACCCCAGTCTCCATCGAGTTGCTACAGTGCCTGGTGGCAGTAGTGGACAGTGTGTGCACCACTTTCTATGACCGCCTATTGTTCCGGGCAGCGTTTATACTGGCCTGGTTTGCAGCCCTGAGGCCAGAGGAGATAGTGCCTGAAGATGACTCTTCTCCACATCCAGCACTTTTGCAGTGGGGTGACTTTGAGTTCTCAGAGGACACCATTGACATTCAGTTGCGTGTTCTGGGGACTGGCCCAGAGAGCTTTGCCTTCCGCTTGGTTCGGGCAGAGGAGCCGTGGCTGTGCCCTGTTCTGGCCCTTTCCAATTATATAGCGGCAAGGCCACGCAGAGAAGGACCTTTCTTCCTTCGTGGCAACGGGGAGCCCTTGACCAAGGGAGACTTCTTGTCAGTCTTGGATCCTTCCCTCAGGATGCTCAGTCTTCTCCCACAGCACTTTGGCCTACATTCCTTCTGGCTGGGGGCGGTAATAACTGCAGTGAGGCATCGACTACCAGAGGGACTTATTCTGGGTCTGACAAGGTGGCCAAACAGAGGCCGTACACAACGATAAATTCCAGAGCCTTCAGTGAGAGTTTGCTTGGATTATTTGCTTTTATTCTTTGCCAGAAAAAGCTGTTTTGTGCGAGCATTTTCTTGAATTTTTACCCACTTTCCTATTTGAAGGTCTGAGTAAGGCATTTATATGGCAGTGGGGGTGGAATACTGTCTCTCAATAATTGCTTTCAAGGGTTTTCCCCATTGAGTCAAATGTAGTTAATGGCTATATGCTGTATGGTAGACGTAGCAATACTTTATTCATCCACATGTTTATTGCTTTATATGCACGACTTTTTTGAAAAAACGTATTTCCTCTCCTCTGGTGAACTCCTAATAAACTTTTCATAACAAGAGCTTCTGTGGGTTCATTTCTACAGGGCACATTGCATTTTAATCCCACACCTTCTTCAGAGCAGCTCAAGTCCCTCTTTCCACACCTTCTTGTCCTGAACCCTGCTTTGAAGTCGGTTAGACCGAGCAACTCAAGAGCACAACGCTTACAGGACGTCACTGTGCGAGTAGTAAACTCTCAAGGTCGCTCTCAAGCCGTTTCTAATACAGTCTCTGCCTGCTTTCTGCTTAATGATTCCCCCCTCAAAGGATCATGGGAATGGTAGTTTAGAACAGTACTCCAGCGCCCCTATTCTATAATCCTTGGTAATGTTAGGGAAGAAATCCCTTCAGCTCTCTGAAAAGAGCCTTGATTCCACATGCAGCCCTTCCCTAATTTGTTCTCAGGAACAATTTCACTATATCAGAAGGTCTAGCAGAAATGGCACCAGTGTGGACTGGCATGAGTTCTAGCAGAACACCTTCCTTGTGAGATAGTTCTCCACCTCATCCTCAGGCCACCAGCTACGTAAGAGCCCCCTCTGACAGGTCAAGGAAATGCCAAAAAACACACTTGAAGCCTCTCTGAGCATCATCCAGTTGGTGCAGAGGAAATGGGACCATTTAACCACAGCATGTCCCCCCCCCCCCCCCCACACACACACACACTTTCTCATACTTGGTTGCCCAAAAGGATTTTTTTCTTAATAAAGCTTCTTGAAAATTCTCTACACCAAGAAGAACATTGTCTCAATGAAAGTGGGCTTGGGGATCCACTTTCTGTTTGGGTTTCTCAACAGCAGGCCCCGCAGAGCCAAACAAATCTCTCGTGAAGGAGGGTGGGCGGGGGGCCGGGACCCCCTTTGTCAGAGCCCAGGGAGACCCTCAGAGAGGAAGCCGGCATCTGCCTGCATGCGAAAGGTGCAAAGGAATGCCTGAACAGAGGGAGCAAGGGAAGCCACAGCAATGACGAGGAGACTGGAGACCAAGGCCTATGAGGAAAGGTTGAAGGAGCTGGGTATGCTAGCCTGGAGAGCAGATGTGGACTCTGTGCCCAGCACCTTCAAGCTTGCAAATGCATTTGCACCCATGACGCCCTCCTAGCTCTCTGGGGTTCAGGAGGCAACATTCTCCTGCAAACTGACTTAACTCTGGTTTCCTCCTGGTGTGTTAATAACTGCTTATCTCAGCTGCAGCTTCCCCCTAACCCTGAAGAGGTAAAAACCGTGGCCAGAAAACAGGCAAGGTGCCAGGCGGACTGAGAGTGATCAGTAGTCCCGGTGGTAAAAAGGAGAACAGGGTGCAGGTGTGGGCCAGATGTTTCCCTGGAGCAGGATTCAGATCAAAGGGGCCCTCATCTAGAAGGTTCACATGGTGTGCACACACGCCTACAAATCAGAGCCAGTTTGGTGTAGTGGCTAAGAGCAGCTGACTCTAATCTGGAGGATCAGGTTTGATTCCCCACTCCTCCACGTGCAGCTGCTGGTGTGACCTTTGGTCAGTCGCAAGTTCTCTCAGAGCTGTTCTCTCAAGAGAAAGTCCTCAAAAGAGCTCTTTCAGCCCAACTGCAGGAGAGGGCGGGGTTTGGGGTGGGGTGGGGTGGGGAGGGGCGTTGGTATGGTACAATGTCATAGAGTCCACCCTTCAAAGCAGCCATTTTCTCCAGGGGAGGTGATCTCTGTCAGCTGGAGATCAGTTGTAAAAGGAGATCTCCTGGCCCCACCTGGAGGCTGGCAACCATAGCTATTAGGGAGGGCTAGCCCACGACCCACTTTTGGTTACTGACCCACAGGTTGGGATGCAGTGCCCCAGAGCACTCTTCGTCTGATGCAAAGGAGTGGGGGCAGCAAACCTCTGGAAATCAGACCTAGGAGGCAACGCCTGGGGGATGGTCTGTTTGCTGGCCTTCCAGGACAACAGACCGGAGGATCCTGGACTGGTTTGCCACCAGTCTCAACCACCAGGGCACCCCTGACGTGCTTATTTCTCTTTGTGGCATAAAAATACAAATAATATTTCACACCCTGTGACTTATTTGAGGTTGGGTAGGGCCTTTGTATGGAGAGAAAAGGTGTTTTGTGTCATAGAAAAACCCAGCAGTTTTGCTCTGGCTGACCTCTCCTTTGACTTCTGAGAGAAGCTCAATCTGTAAGAGTCCGTCTTTTGCATGAAAGTTAACAACTTCAAGACCCATGAGGGAGGAGGGGGCGGACCGGAATCTCAATGGTCCCTGGAAAGACTCTGGACAAAGCCCATTAATCCCATGTTAGCATCACAAAAAGCAACAACACACCTTGGGCGTGGGACTGTTATCCAGTTATCTCTTTCACACACAGAGAGAGACACAACCCCACCCAGCCCCAGGTCGGGATTTCAATTTCCAAGGAACCTGTGGGTCACTATCCAAAAGTGTGTCATGAATCCTCTGGAAGTGGTTTGCGGTCCAGCCCACCCTAATAGCTTCCCCTGCCCTTTCCATTCCTTTGTATTTTGGCAACCTAGATCTCACCATGGAAGCAGTGATCTTTCATGTCATACGTTACTTGGTATTTTTCCTTCACTGCATATACATGTTACTGGAGTGAGACTTTTAGAATCCGAGGGGAAGATTAAAGGGAATAATGGAATGCCACTTGAACAGATAAAACTTAACTAATAGGTATCTGGCCTCCTTATCTACTAACTTTTCAATCTCCTCCACTTTAAGGTTCTTATGAATCAAGGTTGCCACTCCCCTGGCCTTGGAATTCCCTCTTGCTTCTGCTAAAACCTGTCACTTCAGGTCTTTTATTAATGGCTTTCTATCTTTTTTTTTGTATGTGTGTATCTCCTGTAGACACATCAGATCTATCCTTTGTTCTCTGGCCATTTTAGTTAATCTGAATCTCTTAAGGTTTGATGTTAGACCATTTACATTCAGTGAAAGCACTCTTCAAGACCTATCCATTTTCTTTGTTTTTTTTTAATCTTAGGCCTCCCTGGCTGTGGGTAGTAACTTTACTTTATTTATTAAGAGAAACCCTCCCCCCCTCCCTTCCCCTGTGGATAAGACACATGTTTGGATGAGGACATCATCCTGCCTTCCCACCTTCCAGAGTGTGTGCACCCCAAACCTCCCCTTCCTTTTTATTCCTAAAGTTAGCTCATTAAACTTTTAAATACTTCCCTTTCAGTGGTATCTTCGTGAGAGTCCGTTCTCTGCTTTTATCTTGTCTAGTTGAAGTTCCTTCACCCGAGTCGTCCGCATCCTCCATGGCTTCTTCCTCTCTCTGGTGTGTCAGGTCCTCTGTGTCGATACCCAGTTGTCTGCAGAGTTCTCTTGCTTCTTTGGGGTTTCGTGCTAACAACCTCTTGCTTTCTTTGAATATTATTATTGAAGCTGGATACCCCCATGAGAATTTGATATTGTTATCATACAATTTTTGCCCATAGGGCCTCATTTGGTTTTTCTTCCTAATAGTTTCTTGTCAAAAATCCTCTCTCACCCAGACCTTTTTCCCTCTGAAGGCCAGGTCCTTGTTTTTTTCAAGGTCTTAAAAACTTCCTACTGTAACTTTTCTCTTGTAAATTTGATTATAACATCCCGTGGGGCTCCTTCCTTTCTTCTTTGCAATCTGTGGGCTCTTTCAGTGTCTTGGGGATGCACTTTAACCCCATTTTCTCCTATCCATTCTCTAAGTGTTTCTTCTAGAAGCTTATTATTTATCTCTTCAGAAATCCCTGCCAGGATGAGGTTTGCTCTTCTGTTCCAGTCTGATAACTCTGTAAGCTGGTTAGTTAACTGTTCTATCTTCTGTTTGTTGTGTGACGCCAGCTGATTAGCAGCGTTTGCTGTCTGCTTTATTTCTTTAACCTCGGCTGCCAACTCTGTAACAGCATCTTTTACTGTCCTAATTTCAGCTTTTATCTGTTCCTGAGAAGTTATCATCATATTTTGAAATGCAGACAGTTGCTCAGAGAGTTCTTTTATTGTTTTGGCCATTGCTCTCGCTATCTTCCGGAGCATCAGATAAGGACTGTGAGTTTAGCCTGGGCGTTGCCTCCTTAACACAGTAATAAATAAATGCTGTCTTACCCTCTGAGGTCTCAAAGAGGAATTTCTGTATTCTCCAGAGGTTCGTACATCAATTTCTTCTTTTAGTTATCCTTGCAGACAGACTAATTACATTCTTTTTGAGCTATTAAGATAATATTTCTAAGGAGAGGTCGGGCAAACAACCGGCTACCTCAGCGCATGCGTACAATCTCTGACTTCTGAGAGAAGCTTAATCTGTAAGAGTCTGTGTTTTCAATAAAAGTTAATGAATTCAAGAGCCACGAGGGAGGAGGGGGAGAGGACGGGAATCTCAATAGTCCCTGGAAAGACTCTGGACAAAGCTCATTAATCCTATGTCAGCATCACAAAAAGCAACAACACACCATGGGCGTGGACATGTTATCTAATTATCTCTTTCACACACAGAGAGACACACAAACACACACCCCTACCTGGCCCCAGGTCAGGACTTGAATATCTAGCAATTCCATCAGAAGTGACAGGACAATCAATGGGGCTATCTCTGGCGAATCAGAAGGCAGGCCAGGAGGAGTCCACCCACCGCACCCAAGGGCGAGCAGCTCCCATTGGCCCCATCCAGCACGGCCATCCTATAAATGCCCCCTTCCATGGCATCCCTCCCAACCGCTTTCTTCCCTGGTCTTGCACTTTTGCTATAACCCCTGCTGCCACCTTCAGTCCTTCGTGTCCCTGTTGAAGATGAGCAGCGCCAGTAGCCACGAGGTCTCCTCCATGATGCCACTGCAGCTCCCTGAGAGCACCTCTCCTTTCTGGCACCTCCTGGCTCTGCTCGCTGAAGAGCCAGACATGAGGTGGCTGGAGTGGGTACTTCGCCAGCAGGAAGCCACCACCGGCCGGCATCGGGCAGAAGCTGTGGCTTGGCCTGCTGAGGAGCCGGCACTGCACACCCGCAGTCGCCCCAACATTGGCGCAACTTTCCTCGAGGAGGAGGAAGAGCCCAGTTCTAGAGGAGCCGCCGGAGGACACCGCTGCGTTACGGACGGTAAGTGACCTCACAGGGTCCAGTGGGGAGGTTGGGGGGGGGGGGTTTGTAAGGTTATCCCTGTTGGGGAATGGAGCCACTGACAGTCCCGCTGGTGATGTGCAGGGGAGAGTGAGAGAGCCTGGTTTCTCTCCCCCCATGCCCAGGTGTGCTTGACAGGGCTGCCAGGTGGAGTTTCTCCGAGGGGGGGTGATCCCAGTGGGATCCTGTCTGTATTTTAAACCCCAGAGTGCCCCATATGCACTGGCTGCTGCAGGATGCACCAGGCATCGCTCTCCCTCTGGACTGGCTGGTCATTGAGGAGGTGGTTCTTGGTCCCTGCCCCTGGTAAGATCCAACGTGCTCGCCTTCGCTCAGGGGGGCCTGGGTAATTTCCCTCTGGCCGGGGCAGGGGGAGGCTCTCTTGGGGTGCCTGAAAGGCCAGAGGGGATTTTCTTCCCATCTCTTAGAGCGGTTAGTTCTTTAAGTGTAGTTCAGTTCTGTGAAAGTCTACAGGGGAGAAAGGGACATTTTTTCTGTCTCTCCCCACCCCCACCCCCCTGCCCCACCTGTGGCCTAGCATTTCAGGGTTCTGCCGAGCCCCACTGTTTGTAGTCAAAGCTGCAGCTGTGACCTGTGCCTGCTAGGCTTCGCAGCCACCCCCATGAGCTACCTTTGACTAGACTATTAACTCATACTCCCTTTTAACAGAAAATGTTTTTATTACTTTTCACAGTAACAATTACCTTATAACAATGTGATTTTTTTCGCTTACTTTAAAAAAAAATCGCACTCCCTTCCATGATACTGCTGCACAGGGAAGCTCTCTGCTGTATCCCAGTTTCCACCCCCATCCCTCAGTCAGGCACTAAAAGGCCATTCCACAGACTTCAGGGTCACTCCTACCCCATGGAAACAACCCAAGGTGCTCGCTCCCCTCTTGCCCATAGAGTCATTCTAGACTTCTGTCACATGTTCAACTTTATTCCTGCTTAACAGTTGTTGCTGATCCCTCAGTTTTTTCACTCCTGTTTTATTATTTTAGTATCTTTGCCAAAGGTTCACATTGTTCATCTTGGGGGAGGGGATATTTTCAGTTCAATCTCTACCCACATCCTGTGGTTCCCCGTCCCACCCCAGCACCCACCAAAAGTGTATGGGAAGCTGCAGGTAAAAATTCTGTGATGTCTTCCAGTTTCCACTACCATGGGAATTCTTCTGGGTCATTCCTACCCGGTATAAGGAACGCAAGGGGCATGCTCCCTTCCTTCCTGTAAAACAATTATTATGAGCTATTGCTAATCATTCGTTAATTTCTCCTGTTCCAGACTGCCCACTTTGTAGGAGCCAAGCCAGCCGCCATTTTGGCCCCCGGCCTTTGGAAGCGCTGGACTTACTGGAGCGTTCAGCCCACCCCAGGATTTGGAGGATGTACAGACGGGGCCTGAGTCGGTTTCTTGCTTTCCGGGAAGAAGCAGGGTTGCCATCAGCCTGGCCTGTTCCAGTGGAGCAGATCCGAGGCTTCTTGGTGGCTCTGGATTCGCAGCTCGTGTCTTCACCCAAGATCCTTGGGTACTTGTCCGGACTCTCCTACATCGCCCGGATGCTTCATTTCCCAGATCCCCTTCAGGACTTTGTCGTTTCTCGCATGGCGATCTCGTTGGCTTTGCACAGGCGGAGAGGCATTCAACGGAGAGGCTGGACCCCAGTCTCCATCGAGTTGCTACAGTGCCTGGTGGCAGTAGTGGACAGTGTGTGCACCACTTTCTATGACCGCCTATTGTTCCGGGCAGCGTTTATACTGGCCTGGTTTGCAGCCCTGAGGCCAGAGGAGATAGTGCCTGAAGATGACTCTTCTCCACATCCAGCACTTTTGCAGTGGGGTGACTTTGAGTTCTCAGAGGACACCATTGACATTCAGTTGCGTGTTCTGGGGACTGGCCCAGAGAGCTTTGCCTTCCGCTTGGTTCGGGCAGAGGAGCCGTGGCTGTGCCCTGTTCTGGCCCTTTCCAATTATATAGCGGCAAGGCCACGCAGAGAAGGACCTTTCTTCCTTCGTGGCAACGGGGAGCCCTTGACCAAGGGAGACTTCTTGTCAGTCTTGGATCCTTCCCTCAGGATGCTCAGTCTTCTCCCACAGCACTTTGGCCTACATTCCTTCTGGCTGGGGGCGGTAATAACTGCAGTGAGGCATCGACTACCAGAGGGACTTATTCTGGGTCTGACAAGGTGGCCAAACAGAGGCCGTACACAACGATAAATTCCAGAGCCTTCAGTGAGAGTTTGCTTGGATTATTTGCTTTTATTCTTTGCCAGAAAAAGCTGTTTTGTGCGAGCATTTTCTTGAATTTTTACCCACTTTCCTATTTGAAGGTCTGAGTAAGGCATTTATATGGGAGTGGGGGTGGAATACTGTCTCCCAATAATTGCTTTCAAGGGTTTTCCCCATTGAGTCAAATGTAGTTAATGGCTATATGCTGTACGGTAGACGTAGCAATACTTTATTCATCCACATGTTTATTGCTTTATATGCACGACTTTTTTGAAAAAACGTATTTCCTCTCCTCTGGTGAACTCCTAATAAACTTTTCATAACAAGAGCTTCTGTGGGTTCATTTCTACAGGGCACATTGCATTTTAATCCCACACCTTCTTCAGAGCAGCTCAAGTCCCTCTTTCCACACCTTCTTGTCCTGAACCCTGCTTTGAAGTCGGTTAGACCGAGCAACTCAAGAGCACAACGCTTACAGGATGTCACTGTGCGAGAAGTAAACTCTCAAGGTCGCTCTCAAGCCATTTCTAATACAGTCTCTGCCTGCTTTCTGCTTAATGATTCTGCTCAAAGGATCATGGGAATGGTAGTTTAGAACAGTACTCCAGCGCCCCTATTCTATAATCCTTGGTAATGTTAGGGAAGAAATCCCTTCAGCTCTCTGAAAAGAGCCTTGATTCCACATGCAGCCCTTCCCTAATTTGTTCTCAGGAACAATTTCACTATATCAGAAGGTCTAGCAGAAATGGCACCAGTGTGGACTGGCATGAGTTCTAGCAGAACACCTTCCTTGTGAGATAGTTCTCCACCTCATCCTCAGGCCACCAGCTACGTAAGAGCCCCCTCTGACAGGTCAAGGAAATGCCAAAAAACACACTTGAAGCCTCTCTGAGCATCATCCAGTTGGTGCAGAGGAAATGGGACCATTTAACCACAGCATGTCCCCCCCCCCACACACACACACACTTTCTCATACTTGGTTGCCCAAAAGGATTTTTTTCTTAATAAAGCTTCTTGAAAATTCTCTACACCAAGAAGAACATTGTCTCAATGAAAGTGGGCTTGGGGATCCACTTTCTGTTTGGGTTTCTCAACAGCAGGCCCCGCAGAGCCAAACAAATCTCTCGTGAAGGAGGGTGGGCGGGGGGCCGGGACCCCCTTTGTCAGAGCCCAGGGAGACCCTCAGAGAGGAAGCCGGCACCTGCCTGCATGCGAAAGGTGCAAAGGAATGCCTGAACAGAGGGAGCAAGGGAAGCCACAGCAATGACGAGGAGACTGGAGACCAAGGCCTATGAGGAAAGGTTGAAGGAGCTGGGTATGCTAGCCTGGAGAGCAGATGTGGACTCTGTGCCCAGCACCTTCAAGCTTGCAAATGCATTTGCACCCATGACGCCCTCCTAGCTCTCTGGGGTTCAGGAGGCAACATTCTCCTGCAAACTGACTTAACTCTGGTTTCCTCCTGGTGTGTTAATAACTGCTTATCTCAGCTGCAGCTTCCCCCTAACCCTGAAGAGGTAAAAACCGTGGCCAGAAAACAGGCAAGGTGCCAGGCGGACTGAGAGTGATCAGTAGTCCCGGTGGTAAAAAGGAGAACAGGGTGCAGGTGTGGGCCAGATGTTTCCCTGGAGCAGGATTCAGATCAAAGGGGCCCTCATCTAGAAGGTTCACATGGTGTGCACACACGCCTACAAATCAGAGCCAGTTTGGTGTAGTGGCTAAGAGCAGCTGACTCTAATCTGGAGGATCAGGTTTGATTCCCCACTCCTCCACGTGCAGCTGCTGGTGTGACCTTTGGTCAGTCGCAAGTTCTCTCAGAGCTGTTCTCTCAAGAGAAAGTCCTCAAAAGAGCTCTTTCAGCCCAACTGCAGGAGAGGGCGGGGTTTGGGGTGGGGTGGGGTGGGGAGGGGAGGGGCGTTGGCATGGTACAATGTCATAGAGTCCACCCTTCAAAGCAGCCATTTTCTCCAGGGGAGGTGATCTCTGTCAGCTGGAGATCAGTTGTAAAAGGAGATCTCCTGGCCCCACCTGGAGGCTGGCAACCATAGCTATTAGGGAGGGCTAGCCCACGACCCACTTTTGGTTACTGACCCACAGGTTGGGATGCAGTGCCCCAGAGCACTCTTCGTCTGATGCAAAGGAGTGGGGGCAGCAAACCTCTGGAAATCAGACCTAGGAGGCAACGCCTGGGGGATGGTCTGTTTGCTGGCCTTCCAGGACAACAGACCGGAGGATCCTGGACTGGTTTGCCACCAGTCTCAACCACCAGGGCACCCCTGACGTGCTTATTTCTCTTTGTGGCATAAAAATACAAATAATATTTCACACCCTGTGACTTATTTGAGGTTGGGTAGGGCCTTTGTATGGAGAGAAAAGGTGTTTTGTGTCATAGAAAAACCCAGCAGTTTTGCTCTGGCTGACCTCTCCTTTGACTTCTGAGAGAAGCTCAATCTGTAAGAGTCCGTCTTTTGCATGAAAGTTAACAACTTCAAGACCCATGACGGAGGAGGGGGCGGACCGGAATCTCAATGGTCCCTGGAAAGACTCTGGACAAAGCCCATTAATCCCATGTTAGCATCACAAAAAGCAACAACACACCTTGGGCGTGGGACTGTTATCCAGTTATCTCTTTCACACACAGAGAGAGACACAACCCCACCCAGCCCCAGGTCGGGATTTCAATTTCCAAGGAACCTGTGGGTCACTATCCAAAAGTGTGTCATGAATCCTCTGGAAGTGGTTTGCGGTCCAGCCCACCCTAATAGCTTCCCCTGCCCTTTCCATTCCTTTGTATTTTGGCAACCTAGATCTCACCATGGAAGCAGTTATCTTTCATGTCATACGTTACTTGGTGTTTTTCCTTCACTGCATATACATGTTACTGGAGTGAGACTTTTAGAATCTGAGGGGAAGATTAAAGGGAATAATGGAATGCCACTTGAACAGATAAAACTTAACTAATAGGTATCTGGCCTCCTTATCTACTAACTTTTCAATCTCCTCCACTTTAAGGTTCTTATGAATCAAGGTTGCCACTCCCCTGGCCTTGGAATTCCCTCTTGCTTCTGCTAAAACCTGTCACTTCAGGTCTTTTATTAATGGCTTTCTATCTTTTTTTTGTATGTGTGTATCTCCTGTAGACACATCAGATCTATCCTTTGTTCTCTGGCCATTTTAGTTAATCTGAATCTCTTAAGGTTTGATGTTAGACCATTTACATTCAGTGAAAGCACTCTTCAAGACCTATCCATTTTCTTTGTTTTTTTTTAATCTTAGGCCTCCCTGGCTGTGGGTAGTAACTTTACTTTATTTATTAAGAGAAACCCTCCCCCCCCTCCCTTCCCCTGTGGATAAGACACATGTTTGGATGAGGACATCATCCTGCCTTCCCACCTTCCAGAGTGTGTGCACCCCAAACCTCCCCTTCCTTTTTATTCCTAAAGTTAGCTCATTAAACTTTTAAATACTTCCCTTTCAGTGGTATCTTCGTGAGAGTCCGTTCTCTGCTTTTATCTTGTCTAGTTGAAGTTCCTTCACCCGAGTCGTCCGCATCCTCCATGGCTTCTTCCTCTCTCTGGTGTGTCAGGTCCTCTGTGTCGATACCCAGTTGTCTGCAGAGTTCTCTTGCTTCTTTGGGGTTTCGTGCTAACAACCTCTTGCTTTCTTTGAATATTATTATTGAAGCTGGATACCCCCATGAGAATTTGATATTGTTATCATACAATTTTTGCCCATAGGGCCTCATTTGGTTTTTCTTCCTAATAGTTTCTTGTCAAAAATCCTCTCTCACCCAGACCTTTTTCCCTCTGAAGGCCAGGTCCTTGTTTTTTTCAAGGTCTTAAAAACTTCCTACTGTAACTTTTCTCTTGTAAATTTGATTATAACATCCCGTGGGGCTCCTTCCTTTCTTCTTTGCAATCTGTGGGCTCTTTCAGTGTCTTGGGGATGCACTTTAACCCCATTTTCTCCTATCCATTCTCTAAGTGTTTCTTCTAGAAGCTTATTATTTATCTCTTCAGAAATCCCTGCCAGGATGAGGTTTGCTCTTCTGTTCCAGTCTGATAACTCTGTAAGCTGGTTAGTTAACTGTTCTATCTTCTGTTTGTTGTGTGACGCCAGCTGATTAGCAGCGTTTGCTGTCTGCTTTATTTCTTTAACCTCGGCTGCCAACTCTGTAACAGCATCTTTTACTGTCCTAATTTCAGCTTTTATCTGTTCCTGAGAAGTTATCATCATATTTTGAAATGCAGACAGTTGCTCAGAGAGTTCTTTTATTGTTTTGGCCATTGCTCTCGCTATCTTCCGGAGCATCAGATAAGGACTGTGAGTTTAGCCTGGGCGTTGCCTCCTTAACACAGTAATAAATAAATGCTGTCTTACCCTCTGAGGTCTCAAAGAGGAATTCCTGTATTCTCCAGAGGTTCGTACATCAATTTCTTCTTTTAGTTATCCTTGCAGACAGACTAATTACATTCTTTTTGAGCTATTAAGATAATATTTTTAAGGAGAGGTCGGGCAAACAACCGGCTACCTCAGCGCATGCGTACAATCTCTGACTTCTGAGAGAAGCTTAATCTGTAAGAGTCTGTGTTTTCAATAAAAGTTAATGAATTCAAGAGCCACGAGGGAGGAGGGGGAGAGGACGGGAATCTCAATAGTCCCTGGAAAGACTCTGGACAAAGCTCATTAATCCTATGTCAGCATCACAAAAAGCAACAACACACCATGGGCGTGGACATGTTATCTAATTATCTCTTTCACACACAGAGAGACACACAAACACACACCCCTACCTGGCCCCAGGTCAGGACTTGAATTTCTAGCAATTCCATCAGAAGTGACAGGACAATCAATGGGGCTATCTCTGGCGAATCAGAAGGCAGGCCAGGAGGAGTCCACCCACCGCACCCAAGGGCGAGCAGCTCCCATTGGCCCCATCCAGCACGGCCATCCTATAAATGCCCCCTTCCATGGCATCCCTCCCAACCGCTTTCTTCCCTGGTCTTGCACTTTTGCTATAACCCCTGCTGCCACCTTCAGTCCTTCGTGTCCCTGTTGAAGATGAGCAGCGCCAGTAGCCACGAGGTCTCCTCCATGATGCCACTGCAGCTCCCTGAGAGCACCTCTCCTTTCTGGCACCTCCTGGCTCTGCTCGCTGAAGAGCCAGACATGAGGTGGCTGGAGTGGGTACTTCGCCAGCAGGAAGCCACCACCGGCCGGCATCGGGCAGAAGCTGTGGCTTGGCCTGCTGAGGAGCCGGCACTGCACACCCGCAGTCGCCCCAACATTGGCGCAACTTTCCTCGAGGAGGAGGAAGAGCCCAGTTCTAGAGGAGCCGCCGGAGGACACCGCTGCGTTACGGACGGTAAGTGACCTCACAGGGTCCAGTGGGGAGGTTGGGGGGGGGGGGTTTTGTAAGGTTATCCCTGTTGGGGAATGGAGCCACTGACAGTCCCGCTGGTGATGTGCAGGGGAGAGTGAGAGAGCCTGGTTTCTCTCCCCCCATGCCCAGGTGTGCTTGACAGGGCTGCCAGGTGGAGTTTCTCCGAGGGGGGGTGATCCCAGTGGGATCCTGTCTGTATTTTAAACCCCAGAGTGCCCCATATGCACTGGCTGCTGCAGGATGCACCAGGCATCGCTCTCCCTCTGGACTGGCTGGTCATTGAGGAGGTGGTTCTTGGTCCCTGCCCCTGGTAAGATCCAACGTGCTCGCCTTCGCTCAGGGGGGCCTGGGTAATTTCCCTCTGGCCGGGGCAGGGGGAGGCTCTCTTGGGGTGCCTGAAAGGCCAGAGGGGATTTTCTTCCCATCTCTTAGAGCGGTTAGATCTTTAAGTGTAGTTCAGTTCTGTGAAAGTCTACAGGGGAGAAAGGGACATTTTTTCTGTCTCTCCCCACCCCCACCCCCCTGCCCCACCTGTGGCCTAGCATTTCAGGGTTCTGCCGAGCCCCACTGTTTGTAGTCAAAGCTGCAGCTGTGACCTGTGCCTGCTAGGCTTCGCAGCCACCCCCATGAGCTACCTTTGACTAGACTATTAACTCATACTCCCTTTTAACAGAAAATGTTTTTATTACTTTTCACAGTAACAATTACCTTATAACAATGTGATTTTTTTCGCTTACTTTAAAAAAAAATCGCACTCCCTTCCATGATACTGCTGCACAGGGAAGCTCTCTGCTGTATCCCAGTTTCCACCCCCATCCCTCAGTCAGGCACTAAAAGGCCATTCCACAGACTTCAGGGTCACTCCTACCCCATGGAAACAACCCAAGGTGCTCGCTCCCCTCTTGCCCATAGAGTCATTCTAGACTTCTGTCACATGTTCAACTTTATTCCTGCTTAACAGTTGTTGCTGATCCCTCAGTTTTTTCACTCCTGTTTTATTATTTTAGTATCTTTGCCAAAGGTTCACATTGTTCATCTTGGGGGAGGGGATATTTTCAGTTCAATCTCTACCCACATCCTGTGGTTCCCCGTCCCACCCCAGCACCCACCAAAAGTGTATGGGAAGCTGCAGGTAAAAATTCTGTGATGTCTTCCAGTTTCCACTACCATGGGAATTCTTCTGGGTCATTCCTACCCGGTATAAGGAACGCAAGGGGCATGCTCCCTTCCTTCCTGTAAAACAATTATTATGAGCTATTGCTAATCATTCGTTAATTTCTCCTGTTCCAGACTGCCCACTTTGTAGGAGCCAAGCCAGCCGCCATTTTGGCCCCCGGCCTTTGGAAGCGCTGGACTTACTGGAGCGTTCAGCCCACCCCAGGATTTGGAGGATGTACAGACGGGGCCTGAGTCGGTTTCTTGCTTTCCGGGAAGAAGCAGGGTTGCCATCAGCCTGGCCTGTTCCAGTGGAGCAGATCCGAGGCTTCTTGGTGGCTCTGGATTCGCAGCTCGTGTCTTCACCCAAGATCCTTGGGTACTTGTCCGGACTCTCCTACATCGCCCGGATGCTTCATTTCCCAGATCCCCTTCAGGACTTTGTCGTTTCTCGCATGGCGATCTCGTTGGCTTTGCACAGGCGGAGAGGCATTCAACGGAGAGGCTGGACCCCAGTCTCCATCGAGTTGCTACAGTGCCTGGTGGCAGTAGTGGACAGTGTGTGCACCACTTTCTATGACCGCCTATTGTTCCGGGCAGCGTTTATACTGGCCTGGTTTGCAGCCCTGAGGCCAGAGGAGATAGTGCCTGAAGATGACTCTTCTCCACATCCAGCACTTTTGCAGTGGGGTGACTTTGAGTTCTCAGAGGACACCATTGACATTCAGTTGCGTGTTCTGGGGACTGGCCCAGAGAGCTTTGCCTTCCGCTTGGTTCGGGCAGAGGAGCCGTGGCTGTGCCCTGTTCTGGCCCTTTCCAATTATATAGCGGCAAGGCCACGCAGAGAAGGACCTTTCTTCCTTCGTGGCAACGGGGAGCCCTTGACCAAGGGAGACTTCTTGTCAGTCTTGGATCCTTCCCTCAGGATGCTCA
Source organism: Lepidodactylus listeri (assembly GCA_029233225.1). Lineage (NCBI taxonomy): Eukaryota > Metazoa > Chordata > Lepidosauria > Squamata > Gekkonidae > Lepidodactylus > Lepidodactylus listeri. The sequence continues at coordinate 103,297,496 of JARCFY010000009.1, read as the reverse complement.
GTCTTCTCCCACAGCACTTTGGCCTACATTCCTTCTGGCTGGGGGCGGTAATAACTGCAGTGAGGCATCGACTACCAGAGGGACTTATTCTGGGTCTGACAAGGTGGCCAAACAGAGGCCGTACACAACGATAAATTCCAGAGCCTTCAGTGAGAGTTTGCTTGGATTATTTGCTTTTATTCTTTGCCAGAAAAAGCTGTTTTGTGCGAGCATTTTCTTGAATTTTTACCCACTTTCCTATTTGCAGGTCTGAGTAAGGCATTTATATGGGAGTGGGGGTGGAATACTGTCTCCCAATAATTGCTTTCAAGGGTTTTCCCCATTGAGTCAAATGTAGTTAATGGCTATATGCTGTACGGTAGACGTAGCAATACTTTATTCATCCACATGTTTATTGCTTTATATGCACGACTTTTTTGAAAAAACGTATTTCCTCTCCTCTGGTGAACTCCTAATAAACTTTTCATAACAAGAGCTTCTGTGGGTTCATTTCTACAGGGCACATTGCATTTTAATCCCACACCTTCTTCAGAGCAGCTCAAGTCCCTCTTTCCACACCTTCTTGTCCTGAACCCTGCTTTGAAGTCGGTTAGACCGAGCAACTCAAGAGCACAACGCTTACAGGATGTCACTGTGCGAGTAGTAAACTCTCAAGGTCGCTCTCAAGCCATTTCTAATACAGTCTCTGCCTGCTTTCTGCTTAATGATTCTGCTCAAAGGATCATGGGAATGGTAGTTTAGAACAGTACTCCAGCGCCCCTATTCTATAATCCTTGGTAATGTTAGGGAAGAAATCCCTTCAGCTCTCTGAAAAGAGCCTTGATTCCACATGCAGCCCTTCCCTAATTTGTTCTCAGGAACAATTTCACTATATCAGAAGGTCTAGCAGAAATGGCACCAGTGTGGACTGGCATGAGTTCTAGCAGAACACCTTCCTTGTGAGATAGTTCTCCACCTCATCCTCAGGCCACCAGCTACGTAAGAGCCCCCTCTGACAGGTCAAGGAAATGCCAAAAAACACACTTGAAGCCTCTCTGAGCATCATCCAGTTGGTGCAGAGGAAATGGGACCATTTAACCACAGCATGTCCCCCCCACACACCCACACACACACACTTTCTCATACTTGGTTGCCCAAAAGGATTTTTTTCTTAATAAAGCTTCTTGAAAATTCTCTACACCAAGAAGAACATTGTCTCAATGAAAGTGGGCTTGGGGATCCACTTTCTGTTTGGGTTTCTCAACAGCAGGCCCCGCAGAGCCAAACAAATCTCTCGTGAAGGAGGGGGGGCGGGGGGGCGGGACCCCCTTTGTCAGAGCCCAGGGAGACCCTCAGAGAGGAAGCCGGCACCTGCCTGCATGCGAAAGGTGCAAAGGAATGCCTGAACAGAGGGAACAAGGGAAGCCACAGCAATGACGAGGAGACTGGAGACCAAGGCCTATGAGGAAAGGTTGAAGGAGCTGGGTATGCTAGCCTGGAGAGCAGATGTGGACTCTGTGCCCAGCACCTTCAAGCTTGCAAATGCATTCGCACCCATGACGCCCTCCTAGCTCTCTGGGGTTCAGGAGGCAACATTCTCCTGCAAACTGACTTAACTCTGGTTTCCTCCTGGTGTGTTAATAACTGCTTATCTCAGCTGCAGCTTCCCCCTAACCCTGAAGAGGTAAAAACCGTGGCCAGAAAACAGGCAAGGTGCCAGGCGGACTGAGAGTGATCAGTAGTCCTGGTGCTAAAAAGGAGAACAGGGTGCAGGTGTGGGCCAGATGTTTCCCTGGAGCAGGATTCAGATCAAAGGGGCCCTCATCTAGAAGGTTCACATGGTGTGCACACACGCCTACAAATCAGAGCCAGTTTGGTGTAGTGGCTAAGAGCAGCTGACTCTAATCTGGAGGATCAGGTTTGATTCCCCACTCCTGCAGAACCAAACAAATCTCTTGGGGAAAAGTAATCCCACTAAAATAAATAAATGGACTTTACCAAAATGGCTAAAGAACCATGGGAACTGTAGTTCTGGGGGATACAGAAGAAGACTGAGTAGAGATATATAGAATGGCTGTTGGCATGACCCTTCGGTTGGAAGCCCCAGGGATACAAAGAGTTTGCCACATAAAAGGGTGTGCCATCAGGTTAAATGTCCAGTTTTTGTATATAATGTGCCTTTTCTGAACCTGTTTTGTGTTTGTTATATTGTGCTGCAAGGATTTTGGTCAGCTCGTATAGCTGTCGTATTACAGAAGCTAGATTCCTCATATAGTTTGATTCTTAGCCTGGCCACATCTGCAGACACATTGTTCCAGACTCTGGAGCTGTGAACAGACAAGACAGATATTTCTCAAACCTTTGCGGTTTGCAGAACACCTGATTTTTTTTTTTAAAGGAGGTGGCTAAATACCCTCCAAATAATATAAGCAGTGCTTGTATCTTTAACAAATGTAGTGGTCATTGTAGGGATTGCTAGGCAACAGCAATATTTAAGGCTCAGTTTCTGTCATTAAAAAGGAAGGGGAGCAGTTAGGGCCTTTCCCAGGACTCTTTTGGCCCTTCAGGGAGGACTCACTGGGGCCAGACCCCGCAGCAGCCACACGGTGACTTCTGATGCCTCCCAACTTCCTTGTTTTACCCCTGCCCACCTGGCTCTCTTCTCTTCGGCAGCACCCAGCGTCAGAACGCCAGGGTGGTTTAGCAGTTCATGCTTCAGACTGGGGTCTGGGAAACCCAGGTGCAAATCATCAGTCTGCAGTGAACTTGGTGACCCTGGGCCAGTTGTGTACTTTCAACCTCACCTGCCTCACAGGGTTGTTGTGAGAATAAAATGGAGGAGGGGAGAATCATGTAAATTTCGTTTGGTGAATAGAATGAGACAAGAAGAAGGGAGAGGGTGTGGGGCTTGCCAGGGGGAGGAAGGGTCAATACTGCAGGGAGGGCGCTACAGGGGAAAGTGAGGTGTCCCCCCCCCCCCCCGCTCATCCTTGTGCACTCCCTCCTATGCAGTGTAATCTGGAAAAGCACACACACATGTAGATTAATTTGCTGTGATTCCTCACAGGTTGTTCTCTAAATTCCACGTAGGTAATTTGCATGTTGCAACAAAAACCAGAGAATCTTACAGAACAAAGTTTGAGTCCAGCGGCACCTTTAAGGTGAACAAAGTTAATCTTTGCATGCACACTTCGAAAGCTTATACCCAGAATTACACATTAGGAATGTGAGCTCTGTTAAGAACCTGCTCTGCTATACTGTAAGTAAACCAATCCCCTCTTTTTTTAACTTGAGAATTTTGGTCTCACAGTATGTCTGGCTACATGTTTTAGAGTAACTGCAATTCACAACATTTACTGGCCAGAGAGGTAGATTTGTATAAACTTAATCCAGAGATTTTTATAAATTTACTCCAAACAACAACAACACCCCGCAACCCCCGAGTAGGGGGACCAGTATCAGCAAAGAAGGACTGGTCCTTGTAAGTGGAAATAGTTGGATAATTTTTTTCTAAGTGTTAGTTTATAACTGGCATCTCTGAAAGGTGATCTAATTAGCATCCTTGAAGTGTGATCTAATCAGCACAAATAATAGTGGGATTACATCAACTGCATTCAACGCAGGTTGCTGTCTACTAATCTGCATGAGAGTAACGCCCTTTGGGATAGAAGGAACAAGCTCTGTCCCTACTTCTCTTGTCTTTTGATGGTTGTGTAAAAGTCAAGGTCTCCTCACTGGAGGCTGAGAAAAGACTTACCTGATACGTTTCTGCATAAGAAGCCTCCCAGAAGAATAAAAAAGGCAATGCTACAATTTTCACAAAAACTTTGTGTCTTCAATTGCCCTGTGAAGATCTGGAAATCCACAGGTGAATCCAGGGCATGAGTGATGGGCGTGGGGGGAAGGGTTGTTCCCTGTTCTGCTGCTGATAAAGCCATTGTGGACCTGTTTCTGTGTCTCTAAGTAGCAAAGTAGTTAGGAAATATACTAAAGTATACTCTAAATAGTTAGGGAAAGTATACTAACAAAATCTATTTTCCAAAAATGCAGACCTTCACATTTTGATGTCTGAATTAGCCCTTCCCATATGGCTTACATTCCACAGTCCAGACAGTTAAAATGTGGATGTGTTTTTTCAGTGCAGATGGGGGGGGGGGTTTGGGGTGTGCGTTTAAAACAACACCTTAGTTCACTGCCCCTGTTCCCTTTCCCATGAGCTAGATGCAAATTTAGCAAGTGGTAGACCTTCACCTGTCTAGGGTTGCCAACAGCCTGGAGAAAGACATCCTCTCCCCAGGCTTAATAGGATGTTATTGACCAGCTGATTCCGTTAAATCCATACCATCAAAACCTCCAGCTGCCCATTTCCACATGTTAAACTTTCACTAAAAGGACAGCATATTTTTCTCCAGAGCTGTGTTGGTGTTGGCCACCTGACTCCTCTACCTCTTATGTCCATGCCAGGAGAGGTTCAGCTGCTACCTTTCTGAGGCACAGACATTGGGCCAGAGAAGATGGCATTTGCATTGGCCCGGTTCGGTCAAGCACAAAAGCCACTGGTTGCTGAACATGATTATGGCTACACTAATGAAAACAGCCTAACCACACAGCTGCCAGAAAAAGAAATGTGTTCACAACAATCCTCCTCCTGCAATATGAGTTCTATAACTACTACACGGTTGATTTCAATTAAATTCCCCTAACTGCTAACCAATGCTCCCTCTAAGCTGTAGAGTCTTGTGAGCAAAAAATCTTTGTGAGCTACTGGCACTAAAGTTGTGATCAAGCGATTTGAGAGTGATCAGTAGTCCTGGTGGTAAAGAGGAGAACGGGGTGCAGGTGTGGGCCAGATGTTTCCCTGGAGCACGATTCAGATCAAAGGGCCCTCATCTAGAAGGTTCACAGGGTGTGCACACACGCCTACAAATCAGAGCCAGTTTGGTGTAGCGGCTAAGAGCAGCTGACTCACATCTGGAGAATCAGGTTTGATTCCCCACTCCTCCACATGCAGCTGCTGGTGTGACCTTTGGTCAGGCGCAAGTTCTCTCAGAGCTGTTCTCTCAAGGGCAGTCCTCAAAAGAGTTCTTTCAGCCCAACTGCATCACAGGGTGTCTGTTGCGGGGAGAAGAAGGGAAGGAGATTGTAAACTACTCTGAAACTCTGAGTGAAGGGCAGGGTATTAATCCAATTTCCTCTTCTTCTCTGCCGAGTGAACTCTAAACTGAAGAACAAGGTTTGATTCCCCTATCCTCCATGTGCAGCTGCTGGTGTGACCTTGGATCAATCACAAGTTCTCTCAGAGCTGTTCTCTCAAGGGCAGTTCTCTCAGAGCTCTCTCAGCTCCACCTACCTCACAGGGTGTCTGTTGTGGGGAGGGGAAGGGAAAGGAGATTGTAAGCTGTTCTGAACAGCGGGGTATAAATCCAACTTGTCTACTTCTGCATCGCTGAGAACAGTTTGACTCCTGTTTTACTAGTGACTTGTAATTGCTAGAGAAAAAAATTTAAGGAAATAGTCTGGAAATCTGCTTCTTTTTTTAAAAAAAATCTGAGATTGACCTACCAAAAAAATCCCCTGCTCTGAAATTGGACAACATTCCCCATGATGGGTCACTGTGGGTTAATGGTTAGAACAGGGCCCCCCAACCTGCTAGCACCTCCGGAATTTTGACACTTTGTGGTGGGTGCAGCAACAAAATGGCTGCCACAGGAGGTGGACCCAGCCACAAAAAGATGGCCACAGCTTCCTTTCAGTCACACAGTCCTTGTGCTGTGGTGGCAGCTGATCCCGAAGCAACATTTTTCAAAAAGCTGCACAGCACAGTGGATGCATTGGGTGGGGGGTGGGCAGAAGGTAGCCTTGCCTAGTGTGCAAAAAAACCCTGGCCCTGGCCCTGGGCTGAGTCATTACAGGCCTGAATGAAACCATCTTTCTCTACAGCATGAATACAGTTTGTTTCATATACCACGTAATTTTATGTGTGTTTACTCACATGCAAGTCTCCATTATAGTAAGGCCTACTCCCAAATAAATGTGTGTAGGATGCATGCAACCTGATGTGTACTTCGAACCAAGTCCCATGAACTCCGTGCAATTTTGGGAATAATCCTAAACAGGTCAACTTGAAAGTGAGTTCCATTTTGTTCCAATGGTGCTTGTTCCCAAGAAAGATTTCTTAAGATCGCAGGCCTAGTTCTGCAAACTTCTGTTCAGGACTGGGCTTTTAACGTCAGAAGAGGATGTTCCCCGTCTACTTCAAGGCAGTTTGTGATTACTATAAAGCTGCCATGAATTTGCCATTTCACTCAGTGCTGAGGGTTCCAGGCAGCAGTGAGCATTCACACTTTGCCCTACACTTCGCCCTACACACTTCACCCTATCATGACAGCTGCACTCATTCCCACAGTCCAAAGCTCTGTTGTGACAGAACAGACGGTGATTTCAAAAGCCCCGCTAAGTGAAAAAGGAGTATCTTAGAGAAAGTAAGGCTTATGAAGTAGCAGGATTTCCAACTCTAACGAGAATGTGGCCGATCCTGTGGACTTGGAGCAAATCCCAGGGCCTTCAGTGGGTTTTACTGTTACAAAAGAGAAAGCCAGTATGGGCTAGTGGTTAGAGTGCTGGATGAGGACTCTGGAGACCCAGTTTTGAACCCCGCTCTGCCAGGGAAGCTTCCTGGGTGACCTTGTGCTGGACACACACACTCAGCCTCCTGTACTTAACCTTAAAGGCAGACAAGGGTTCACCCCTGCACAATGGATGGCCCAAGGGTTTTTGACTCTCTAGGCCAGGGGTGGGCAATTGTTTTGGCTCGGGGGCCACTTTGTGGGAGCGGAGGTTAGCGGAGGACCGCACCTTTTAAAATGATTGCATTCATTAGTTAACTTTGCATTTCAGAAAAGGTATAAATTGTATCATAAAAATCAATAAATATAAATTAAATAAAATAAAATAGTGGTAGTTTTATTCAATTTATTTATTGTGCTAATTTCATATCGTCTATAGCTGCAAGCACATTTAATTTTAGAATCAGTTTAATGAGACAAATGTACCCTATCACACTTTTCTACAATTTTTTTGAAATCAGGAGTGAGATTGCTTGTTGAGATTCTCATCACAGCCCGCAAGTTAATGTCTGTCAAAGAGCGTCTCTATTTACTCTTGTTGATCTTCATGCAAGAAAAACTTTGCTCACAAATATATGTAGACCCAAATATAGAGAACATTTTCCTAGCAAATTTCTTCATACATGGAAATTTTTTCAGCAGACAAGATTTGTAAAAGTCAACTAATGTCACAGCATTAAACATTTCTTTCACAGTGTGATCTGACTGCATGTCAGTAAGTTCAAGCTGCAGCTCCTCAGGTGCTGTATCAATATCAGCAGTGATGGGATAAGAGAGCAAATTGAATTTAGGCTCAGTTTTCTTGAAGTCCTGAAATCTTCTTGGCAGGCCACATGTGGGCCTGGCCGCAATTTGCCCACCCCTGCTCTAGGCAAACCAGGACCTTGGTACCCATCTAGTTCAGCAGTCCATTTCCTACTCAACTAACCAGGTGATTTTGAGAAACCAACACATATCGCGCAAAGGATCCAGTTGCCCCATTATGAATCCCAGGCAAGTGGCATTTCGAGACACACAAACTCCAGACACACACGCCAGCCTTTCTCCACTCTCTCCTGCTCTGTTACTCCCTCTAGCCCCCCCCCCCCTAAGATTCTGAGAAACTCACTCTCGTAACCATCAGGACAAGTTTTATTTCATCAGCTTGCATATGCAGTGAAGAAGAAACACCAACTAATCTACGACATGGAAGATAACTGCTCCCACAGTCAGATCTGCATGGCCACAATAGAAGAGACAGCAATGGAAAGGGCCGGGGCGGCTATTAGTAGGGTTGCCAGGTCTGGGTTAGAAAATACCTGGAGACTTTAGGAGTGGAGCCAAGAGAGGGCGGGGTTTGGGGAGGGGCGGGGCATCAGCATGGTACAATGTCATAGAGTCCACCCTTCAAAGCAGCCATTTTCTCCAGGGGAGGTGATCTCTATCAGCTGGACATCAGTTGTAAAAGGAGGAGATCTCCTGGCCCTACCTGGAGGCTGGCAACCATAGCTATTAGGGAGGGCTAGCCCACAACCCACTTTTGGGTACTGACCCACAGGTTGGGATGCAGTGTCCCAGAGCACTCTTCGTCTGATGCAAAGGAGTGGGGGCAGCAAACCTCTGGAAATCAGACCTAGGAGGCAACAATTGCGGGATGGTCTGTTTGCTGGCCTTCCAGGACAGCAGACCGGAGGATCCTGGACTGGTTTGCCACCATTCTCAACCACCAGGGCACCCCTGACGTGCTTATTTCTCTTTGTGGCATAAAAATACAAATAATATTCCACACCCTGTGACTTATTTGAGGTTGGGTAGGGCCTTTGTATGGAGAGAAAAGATGTTTTGTGTCATAGAAAAACCCAGCCGTTTTGCTCTGGTTGACCTCTCCTTTGACTTCTGAGAGAAGCTCAATCTGTAAGAGTCCCTCTTTTGCATGAAAGTTAACGACTTCAAGACCCATGAGGGAGGAAGGGGAGAGGACGGGAATCTCAATGGTCCCTGGAAAGACTCTGGACAAAGCCCATTAATCCCATGCTAGCATCACAAAAAGCAACAAAACACCATGGGCATGGGACTGTTATCCAGTTATCTCTTTCACACACAGAGAGAGACACAACCCCACCCAGCCCCAGGTCGGGATTTCAATTTCCAAGGAACCTATGGGTCACTATCCAAAAGTGCATCATGAATCCTCTGGAAGTGGTTTGCAGTCCAGCCCACCCTAATAGCTTCCCCCGCCCTTTCCATTGCTCTGTTTTGTATTTTGGCAACCCAGATCTCACCATGGAAGCAGTTATCTTTCATGTCATACGTTACTTGGTATTTTTCCTTCACTGCATATACATGTTACTGGAGTGAGACTTTGAGAATCTGAGGGGAAGATTAAAGGGAATAATGGAATGCCCCTTGAACACATAAAATGTCTTATGCTGATTCAGACCCTTGGTCCATCAAAGTCAGTATTGTCTACTGGATTTCAGGCAGAGGTCTTTCCCATCTCCTACTGCTGGTCCTTTTAACTGGAGGTACCAGGAATTGAAGGGGGCCATGGTGGCTCAGTGGTTAAGACACTGAACTGCAGGTCTGTAGTTCAGCAGTTCAAGACCCGAGTGCCATGTGATGGAGTGAGCTCCCATCTCTGTTCCCAGCTCCTGCCAACCTAGCAGTTCGAAAGCAAGAAACTCCAAGTAGATAAATAGGTACCACTTCGGTGGGAAGGTAACAGCGTTCCGTGCGCCTTGGTGTCTAGTCATGCCAGCCACATGACCACGGAAAAGTCTTTGGACAGCGCTGGCTCTTTGGCTTGGAAACAGAGATGAGCACCACATCCTTAGAGTCGTATTCAACTGGCTTTTGAGCAAGGGAAACCTTTACCTTTTTACCCTGTTTTTACTTTAGGGAAAAGACGCTTTTTGTTCTCCATAATTTTCAGTACTAAGAAGTGTTTGAAAGATCAGGGAACCACATAAAATATAAAAACAAGGCTGTAGATTGAAGGAATTTTCTGTGACTCACATGAACTGCAATCGTTAGAGGGAACTTTGGCTTTTGGCTTTATATAGGTTGCCTGTGAATGCAACAGCCAAAGGAATATATTTTCACACTTTTTGCTGAAGGGGTAATGATTAAACCCCTAGTGGTGCTAGAGAACGGACAGTACTCAATCCAAAACCTATTGTCCAATAGGAAGCAATCATGGCTTTCAGTTAAATGGATCTGTGATCCATTTCTGAGTAATGGCAGAGACAAAGCATCAGATACAATGGCAGAATTGCCAGCCTTTAAACTGGTCCTTCTACCTATCCCTTTGATATCAGTTCGATCAGCAACACTGTCTGGTGATGCTGTTTATCTTTAAGAAATTGCAAGTAGATAAATAGGTACTACTTGGGTGGGAAGGTAAAAGCATTCTGTGTGCCTCGACGCCTAGTCATGCCGGCCACATGACTATGGAAATGTCTTTGGACAGCACTGGCTTTTCAGCTTGGAAATGGAGATGAGCACAACTCTAGAGTCGTATTCAACTGGCTTTTGAGCAAGAGAAACCTTTACCTATCCTTTGGCCTTGTCCAGTGCTCTGACCACTAACCACAATAGGTTTTCTTGAGGAAGTCTACTACTGATGTAAACATATTTGTTTGTCTAGGGCACTACAGATGATTAGTGGGGTGGTATCTCCGGAAGAGCTGCAGATGTCACCCACTTACCCAGCTCACGTTTCAAATACTTGACTACGCTTCAGGAGCACAATTTCACACCCGCATTTCAATTCTATCACATCTAATATTGCCAAGGGCTGGCTCCCCATGTGGATTAGAAAATCTACACCATAGAGCCAATCATTAGGTAAAGGTTTCCCTTGCTCGAAAGCCAGTCGAATACGACTCTAGGGATACAGTGCTCATCTCCGTTTCCAAGCCGAAGAGCCAGCACTGTCCGAAGACTTCTCTGTGGTCACGTGGCCAGCCTGACTAGACGCCAAGGTGCACGGAATGTTGTTACCTTCTTATCAAAGTGGTACCTATTTATCTACTTGCAGTTTCTTGCTTTTGAACTGCTAAGTTGGCAGGAGCTGGGGCCAGAGACGGGAGCTCACTCCATCAGACAGCACTCGGGTCTCGAACTGCTGAACTACAGAACTTCTGGTCTGCTGAACTACAGACCTTAACGTCTGAGCCACTGCAGCCCTAAAGCCAGTCATTACACTATGAGTAATATCTGTGCATGTACAGACATAACGCAAAGCAGATACCTGGAGTTTAGGGAGCATTTTGCAGTGCCCATTCAATTCAAAATTAGCCTGATATGGCAGTGGCTGCCACCTCCTGGAGACAAAGGGAGGGACACAGCCCTGGGGCAGTACACAAGTATGGAAAGAAGCTGTCAGGAAGGGAAGGAGGGAAAGTAAAGCAAGAAGCAGAGGGTGGAAGCTACACATGCCAAACTCCAGGCAGGGCCTGGCATTCTCCCAGAATTACAACTGATAGCTAGAGTTAGCTCACACTAACTCACTGTAGAGGGAACATTGGTTACAGGCAGCAGTGAACACTTACAATTTGCAACACCGTATTTCCTCTGTGTTTCTAACTTCAATCATTCTCTCCGTTGAAAACTGTTATGACAGAACAGATTGTGATTTCAAAAGCCCTGCTATGTGAAATAACAGAAATAACTTAGAGAAAGTTAAGACATGAGCCACTGGGACTTCAGAATGAAAATGTAGCCAAATCCTAACACCTTTAATATTCATTCATTCATTCACTCACTCACTAAATTTCTGGATTGATATACAGATTAAAACAATGAAAAATTACAGATTAAAATCAACAATCAGTGATTCTTATTTAATAATCTCTGGATGGTGTCTATAATTTAACCCAAAACCTACTCTGGGTTGCTCTTCTATCTCATGGGTAGGTTAAGGAGGAGGCCAAAGCAGGCAGACTGGAAGAAAAGAGGGTGCCAGCCGTGATGGAAAACCGTTGCTGTCCTCAACCAAAAGCCTGGCAGAACTTCTCTGCCTTACAGGCCCTGTGGAATTGCATTAACTGCCATAGGGCCCTGATGGAACTTGGCAGAGAGCTCCACCAGGTCGGTCAAGGACAGCTGGATATCTTTAGGGCCAGGGATCACCAGCAGATTGCTCTCAGCAGAGCATAGTGCTCTTTTATTATTATTTTATTATTCCGTAAATGAAACCCAGTATCAAGCAGAGTGTCCGACTAGGATCTTGGAGACCCAGATTTGAATCTCCACTCCACCATGGAAGCTTGCTGGCCAGTCAACACACACTCAGCCTAACAAAGTTCACAGGGCTGTTGTGAGGATAAAATGGAGAACAATGTAAGTAGCTTTGGGTCCCCACTGAGAAGAAATCCAGGATATAAATGAAGTAGCTTTTTAAAAAGTGTGCATAACACTTTGTATTTTAGTGAAACAAACCCAAAGGAAGTGTAACCTTCACCTCTAGACTCAAAACTCTGGGAATGAATCTGGTGCTTTGCCATTAAAATGAAAAAGGCCACGATCCTCAGCACACTAACTAGAGTGAAGTCCCACTGAATTTAGTGAACTTGGCACAGGGTTAACCGCATTAATGTGTTACAACAAAAATAAACAGGTGTGCAGTGGCACCCTAAAGCCAAACATAATTGCCAGCATAAGCGTTTGTGGACTAGAGCAGTCTTTATCTGACTCAACAGAACAGTTCCCCAGGAGGCAGAGGCAGTAAAACTCTGAAAATGAGTGCGAGGAGGCAATGTTAGGGGAATGCCCTGTTTGTTGGCCCTCTAGGGCAGGGGTGGGCAAATGGCGGCCCGGGGGCCACATGCGGCCCGCCACAGAGTTTTTTGCGGCCCGCCAAGAGGATTTCAGGACTTCAAGAAAATTGAGCCTAAATTCAATTTGCTCCCTTATCCCATCACTGCTGATATTGATACAGCACCTGAGGAGCTGCAGCTTGAACTTATTGACATGCAGTCAGATCACACTGTGAAAGAAATGTTTAATGCTGTGACATTAGTTGACTTTTACAAATCTTTGTCTGCTGAAACAATTTCCATGTATGAAGAAATTTGCTGGGAAAATCTTCTCTGTATTTGGGTCTACATATATTTGTGAGCAAAGTTTTTCTTGCATGAAGATCAACAAGAGTAAATATAGATGCTCTTTGACAGACATTAACTTGCGGGCTGTGATGAGAATCTCAACAAGCAATCTCACTCCTGATTTCCAAAAAGTTGTAGAAAAGTGTGATAGGGTACATTTGTCTCATTAAACAATCTAAAATTAAATGTGCTTGCAGCTATAGATGATATGAAATTAGCACAATAAATAAATTGAATAAAACTACCACTATTTTATTTAATTTATATTTATTGATTTTTATGATACAATTTCTGAAATTTGCCTTTTCTGAAATGCAAAGTTAACTAATGAATGCAATCATTTTAAAAGGTGCGGCCCTCCACTAACCTCCGCTCCCACAAAGTGGCCCCCAAGCCAAAACAATTGCCCACCCCTGCTCTAGGGCGACTGGTTGACCACTCACAGGATCCTGAACTGGATAGCCCACTGGTCTGATGCAGCAACTTCTTACCTGCTTACTTCAATATGTAACACAACAACAACAACAACCTTTATTGGCATAGCAGATTAAAGAAAAAATATATATAACACAAAAATAAAATTTCACAGCCCCTTGACCCAACAGTTTTGCTTGGGGTGACTTCTCATTTGACTTCTGAGAGGCTCAATGCGTAAAATTCCAACTTTTGCATAAAAGTTCACAATACACAAGAACAATAATAGACTGGAATCTCAGTGGTCCATAGAAAAGACTCTGGACAAAGCCAGTTCATTCCATGTTGCCATCACAACATCAACATGAAAACACACAATGCAGCGGGGTACTGAGTTCACAACTCTACCCGCCCCAAGTCAGGATTTCAATTTCCAGCAACAGTTGCCACATCCCCCCCGGCCACCAGGAGGGGATGAGAGGGTAGGACTGCCAGGTCCAGGTTGGGAAACTCCTGGAGATTTGGGAGTGGAGCCTGGGGAGGGCAGAGACCTGCATTGATTTTGCATGGACCAGTATGGCTGGGCTACTTGTCCTCCAAACAAAATAGCTCTTTGCAAAGATATGCCCTGCCTTGTTTGGAGCCCTGTATGTGTTTAAGGAGGTTTGTGCTTCCTTCTCCCCACCCCCAATCGACATGCATGGTGATATTTGGTATAGCAAAGTAACTTAAAGAAAAGCTCTTAAAATACATTACTCTGTTATCCAGCCTTCAATATGCCTAGCAGCAGGCCTTTGACTCTTGTACTGAATCCCCCCCCCCCCCATATAATCGCTTTATTTTCTCTCTTCTCACCCTTTTGAAACAGGATTCCTGCTCGTTGAGAGATGGGCCCTGAGATATTTGTTTGGTCAAAAGCCCTCTTTTAAAATTTGCTAAGGGTAATTTTACTTTTTAAAAAATCATTGTACTTGAGGCTGCAGGCCTACTCACTTATAGTGCCATCCTAAGCAGAGTTAAACCCTTTTAAATTAGGGTTGCAGGTCCCCCCTGGCCACCAGGGGTGGCCAGTTCCAGTTTGGGAAATTCCTGGAGATCTTGGGATGGTGTCAGCTAATGCTGCCATCTCCTGCCCAGGAGGTGGGATGAGTGAACCCTTGACGTCGGGTCTGTGGAATGTTATGTCATACTTCTCATGGCATGCTTATTGCTCTCTGAGCTGCTCTGACCTTGGGGAACTGCTGGTGCCTGCCCATGTATCTCTTCTCCTGCCTGACTCTAATTCTTCCCGCTTTTTCCCTGGGAACCGTAAACCAATATTTTAAGCGCCTTTTCGTTGGCTTGGTGATTGGTTGCAATTCCTTACCAGACCCCTTTTTGAATTCTGTTTTAACTGTCCTCCTTGGGGCTGTGTCAGCCATTACTAACACAAGAAGTGCAGATGACCACAGCAGACCTTTCTCAATAAAGCATTCCTGTTTAAGGACCCTTGTTGGGGACTGACTCTCACAGATGGAGCCTGGGGAGGAGAGGGACCTCACTGAGATACAAAACCATACAGTCCACCCAGCAAAGCAACCATTTTCTCCCGGGGGAACTAGTCTCTGCAGTCTGGAGATGAGCTGTAATTACGGGGGGTCTCCAGGTCCCACCTGGAGGCTGGCATCCCTATTTCCAGTCCTTTCTTCGGACATTAAAAGACCACGACGGAGGCCAACCAACGAAGCCCTCTCTGGCTAATCAGAAGGCAGGGCCATTTGAATCCAACCGCCACACCCAACGGCGAGCACTTCCCATTGGTTCATTCGAACGCGGCCATTCCATAAATGCCCCCTGCCTGGCATCCCTCCCAACCGCTCCCCCCCCCCGAAACTGCACTCTTGAGAGAACCGTCCGTCCCCGTCAAGGATGAGCAGCCCGAGCAGCAGCTGGGTCTCGGCGACGCCGCAGCCCCAGAGCGCCTCTCCTTTTTGGCAGCTCCTGGCCATGCTAGCCAGAGAACCGGACCTGAGCTGGCTCGAGTGGGTGCTCCGCCAGCGAGAACGCACCACCAGCCCGGCCATGGCCGAAGCCGCGGGCCCGCCCGTTGAGGCGAGAGCTACGCGCAGCCGCAGTCGCCCTGATCTTCGCGCCACTTTCCCCGAAGAAGAGCCGGCCGCCGAGGAGGAAGCGCCACCTACTGGAGGAGCCGCGGGAGGGCAGCGCCGCGCCGGGGACGGTGAGCTCCGCAGTCCCGTCGGGCATTGGGGCCGAGAGTGGGGAGGGGAGGGGAGGGGAGGCTCTTCGGCATGCGCAGAAAGGCATGGGTCGGAGGCTGCAAGGGGGGGGGGCGGGGTGTCGGCCCGTGCAAGGCCCAGCGAGGGATCTGCGCTCTGCATCGTCGTTGTGCCGAGCTCCCAGGATTGCGCTGTGTGATCCTGAAGCCTGCAGGATTTCCCGGTCACCTAAATGAGTTTTGTTGGGCTGGTGTCTAAATAAGAGTTTGCAGGCCAGTCCTCTCCGCTTATTGGCTCCCCACCGCCAAAAAAAAAAAAAAAAGCCTCACTGGACTGCCAGTGGGGGGTAGGGTTGCCAAGTCCAGGTTAGAAAATACCTGGGGACTTTGGGGGTGGAACCAGGAGAGGGCGGGGTTTGGGGAGGGGAGGGGCCTCAGCATGGTCCAATGCCATAGAGCCCACCCTTCAAAGCAGCCGTTTTCTCCCGGGGAGCTGATCTCTGTCAGCTGGAGGTCAGTTGTAAAAGCGGGAGATCCCCAGGCCCCACCTGGAGGCTGGCAACCCTAGTGGGGGGACACACACATCCATCTTAGTTTGGTGCTCCTTGCTTTCTGATGCACATTGGATTATTAAACCGTGGCCTGTGCCACCAGTGCCTTGGTGTTAGGGAGGGAGGGGGTTGGGCCCTTATAGGGCCTATGGGGCTTTCTTGTTATAATTTAGCCCAGTTACTGGATTTTTTGCCAGGGGGTTCAGTGCAGATTGTTTATTTGGTAGGGTTGCCAGCCTCCAGGTAGGGCCTGGGGATCCCTTGCTTTTACAACTGATCCCCAGCTGACAGAGATCAGCTCCCCTGGAGAAAATGGCTGCTTTGGAGGGTGGACTCTATGGCACTGAACCATGCTGAGGCCCCTCCCCTCCCCAAACCCCGCCTTCTCCTGGCTCCACCCCCAAAGTCCCCAGGTATTTTCCAACCTGGACTTGGCAACCCTATTATTTGGGGAAGGGTAGAGTGGCAGACTCTTGTCTGTTAGAGGTATCGGCTGAACAAAGGGGAGTCCTGACAAGTGAATTTTCACCTGCAAAATTTTCTCAGTTGTGTACTTCGCAAGAGAGGTAACTTTGAATAGGTGGGCCGATGCCCAGAGAGAGATCCAGGTGGTCAGCCATGTTGGTCTGAAGCAGTAGAACAAATTTAGAGGTGAAAAAAAAGAGTGGGGGGGACTCAACCCAACAAATAGCTGCGAACCGAGAGGGTCAAGCTAACGACAGAATAATTATAATGAAAAATATAGACATTTATTAGGGTGTACACATAAATAAAACAAAATAAAATTAAAAGAGACAGTCCAGAATTTTTATTTTGTTTTATTTATGTGTACACCCTAATAAATGTCTATATTTTTCATTATAATTATTCTGTCGTTAGCTTGACCCTCTCGGTTCGCGGAACAAATTTAGAGCTCAGTGGCATCTTTAAGACCAACAGAGGTCTATTCGAGGTCTGAGCTTTCCTGTGCATGCAAACTTTTCCAAATATATTGGAAGGAAGGTAAGGTTCAGACTTATACACAGGGGCTGAACAGCAAATTTACATGTAACATGATATTTTAAGATATGCAGGATAAAATTAAATAACATGCTAAAGTTATAAGGTCAACAGTTGTAAAACAATAAGAAATGCAATAAAATACAGAGGATGTATGGGAATACATATGTGAGGACTGAATGAGTTTGCATATGTAATGAGATTAGAAACCAATATCCCTGTTGAGTCCTGGGAGATAGATCCAGGTGGAGAGAGCCCTGGGGAGGCTTTTGTTCCAAGTGTTGTAATAACTTGTAATTCAGAAATTTCCCTTTCCATTCTGTACTGAAGTTCCTTTGTAATAAAACAGCTACTTTTAGGTCACCCATTGAAAGTCCTGGAAGGCTGAAGTGTTCTACAGGTTTCCCAGTCTTGTGATTCCTGATGTCAGATTTGTGTCCATTTATCCTTTGGTGTAGGGTTTGTTTCTATACACCAAGATCTTAAAAAGAGTTCACAGTTTTGATACATATGTTTCTATGGGAAATTTATTTTAAGTTCAGGGAACCAGTCATCTCATATGCTCAGAGGTGGCAGATGGGAAGATTTTGGTATGGTTACGTAATTGGGCCTACATAAAATAGGCACACCCCAAATACCCTGTAATCTCTCAGATGTATGAGACCAATCTTTGTGTAAGTGCTTTGGCGAGCATCTCACAATTTTTTTATGTATTACATAAGGTTAATTGTAATGATATATATATATTTGTTTCAAATTTCATTTACATATGCAGGAATATTTTGCATCCTAGCGATTCACATTTACTAATTCCCAGAATAATTAATATTTAATTTCTTAAAAGATAAACATGAGTGAACTTTGGCTGGTATGCAAGGATTTAACTTGGCACCTAGAAATAAATAAAATTCTGATTTCAGACAGCTGTAACCTGTAGGGATTGGATATAGAACAGTAGCCATCTCAGTATAGCCCCGTGGTTTAGGGGTTCATGCATTGCTTTGGAACAGGCAGAGACCCTTCATTTCCATTTGTATGTTTTTAAAGGAGTACTTCCTTTATGGGGGGGGTGATAGTTCAGCGATTACTATAGTATTTTCAGTTAGGTGTATAGCCCCCCTCCCCCAAATAACTGAAAGGGACACCTGACACTTTTCAAATACTGTTGAGTAGCTCTGATCTGTTCCTGTTTCCATCCTCATCCCTCTTTCATACCCTTCGGGATCATTCCTACCCTATAAAAGTTGTGCAAGTTGTTAACTACTCTCTTTCCTGTAGATCAGTTCCAACTAATTTATGACTTGAAAAACATGTTTCACTTTATTTCTAACTATTTATGCACTATTGCTGCTCATTCCTTTCTCTTGTTCCAGATTGCCCTCTTTGCAGAAGCCAAGCCAGGCATCATTTTGGCTCTCGGCCTCTAGAAGCACTGAGATCAGTGAAGCGTTCAACGCACCCCAGGATCTGGAGAATATACAAAGCAGGCCTGAGCCGGTTTGTTGCTTTCCGAGAGGAAGCAGAGTTGCCGTCAGCCTGGCCTATTCCGAGGGAGCAGATCAGAGGCTTCTTAGCAACTCTGGATTCCCAGCAGCTGCCTTCACCTAATATAATCGCATACTTGGCAGGACTTTCGTACATCTCCCGGATGTTTCGTTTCCCAGATCCCCTTCAAGATTTCCTCATGCCTCGCCTGGTGACAGGCTTGCACAGACGGGGAGACATTAAAATGAAAGGGTGGACTCCACTCTCCTTGGAAATGCTATGGTGCCTGGTGGAAGCGGTGGACAGTGTGTGCCCCAATTTCTATGACCGCGTATTGTTCCGGGCAGTGTTTCTGTTGGCGTGGTTTGCAGCACTGAGGCCAGAGGAGGTAGTGGCCGAAGACAACGCTTCTCTGGATCCAGCACTGCTGCGTCTGTGTGACTTTGAGGTCTTAGAAGACTCTATTCGTATTCAGCTGCGTGTGTTAGGGGCTGGCCCAGAGAGATTTGAGTTTCGTTTGGGTCGGGGAAAGGAGTCAGTGCCATGTCCTATTGTGGCTGTTTCCATATATTTAGAGGCAAGACCACGCATGCAAGGACCATTCTTCATTCATGGCAATGGGGAGCCCTTGACCAAGAGACAGTTCTTGGCAGTCTTTGATCATACTCTTACTCTTATTGGTCTTCTTCCACAGCACTTCAGCCTAAATTCTTTTTGGGTGGGGGCTATGGTAACAGCAGTGAAGTATCGATTCCCTGAGCAACTGATGCTCTGTCTGGCAAGGTGCCCAAGCAGACGCACTCCACAGTGATAAATTCTGGGAGTTTGTAATTATTTACTTTTGCCTGAAGAAAGCCATTTTATGCAAGCATTTTGTTGCATTTATGCCGACTTTCCTATTTGATACCTTGAGTAAGTCCTGTGGCTGACTTGCTGCCACTATTATAGGTAGTACAGCAGAGTGAATAGATCTCCTTTCTGTGATGTGCCGGTTTCATTGCGGGGTTTTTTTTGTTTTTTTTTACGATGTCCTGTTGGTATGGCAGTGTTTTCAACTACATGGTGATTTTAGTTATGCAACAGTGTGGACTTGTTAGTCTTTTTAACTCATGGCAGGACTTCCTCTAAGACAGGGGTGGGCAATTGTTTTGGCTTGGGGGCCACTTTGTGGGAGCGAAAGTTAGCGGAGGGCCGCACCTTTTAAAATGATGGCATTCATTAGTTAACTTTGCATTTCAGAAAAGGTATTAATTGTATCATGAAAATCAATAAATATAAATTAAATAAAATAGTGGTAGTTTTATTCAGTTTTTTTTGTGCTAATTTCATATCATCTATAGCTGCAAGCATATTTAATTTTAAAATCAGTTTAATGAGACTGTCTTGGCGGGCTGCAAAAAACTCTGTGGCGGGCCACATGTGGCCCGCGGGCCACAATTTGCCCACCCCTGCTCTAAGAGTTCTAAACAAAGTATTTCATAAAGATTTATTGGCACTTACAATATTAAAGGTTAGTCAGATCAGTCCATTGAAAAATGTTCACTATTCTCTTCCAGTGTTAAGTCATATCAGGCTTAATTCAAGGCTAATTTATTGAGGGGGGGGATACTCCAATCACTGATTTTAAGGGTTTTTTAGATAATTGCTAAATGTTTTGTATGATATATGTAGCAATATTTTATTGCACTCATGTATTGATTTATATGCAAAAAGTTTAAATTATGTCTTTTTGTCATCTAGAAAACTAATAAAGTTGGCTTTTTTTAAAAAAAGAAAAAGTTTCACGGGATTCTTTTGCACAATGCAGGTTTTGAGTTTTTATCTCACCTCTTCCTCAGAGCATCACATACGAGTCTTCCCCACACCATTTTGCCCTGTGAGGGTGGTCAGGCTGAGCAATTCTAGAACATGTGCTTCTCCACCCCGTGCCATGTGACTGTTCCATAAGTGCAGCAGCAGAGCCCACACAAGGCACAACTTGGAAACCTTCTGCTTTGTGGAAAACACCATAAGAGCTTTTTGACAGGGGAAGCGTAACTCACCCTTTCACCTCATTGGCTCTGTGAGTTTTCCCAAATGAAGCTAAAACCCCTCTTGCTTCAACTACATATATGAGTGTGGGTATAAAACTACTTTCGCCAGTGTGCTCTTCCATACTGTAAAATGTTGGTGCATTCTTACGTATCTGATGAAGCAAGGACGAAGTCAGAAACGGTTATACTGGATTCAATTCCTCTAGTCTTAAAGTGCCACTAGACTGTTTTTACATGCAGTTATTTTGCTGGTTACAATTTCACCGTGTGTCTTGCTGTGTTTTGTATAGCATTGTAGGTGGCGCCTTCTCGCCGGCCAGGCACCCAATCCAGCCACCTCAAGTCCAATTCTTTGGCTGCCAAAAAGGAGAGTCTCTCTGGCTGCTGCTGGCACTGTTCATTCTCAACTAGGACGAGGGACCGAAGATGGTGACGGTTGTATCAGGAGTGTGACTCCAAGGAAAATGTGTGTGCTCAGATGGGCCAATGGGAGTTGCTCACCATTGGGTGTGTCGGTTGTTAGGGATGCCAGCCTGCAGGTGGGACCTGGGGATCCCCTGGAATTACGGCTCATCTCCAGGCCACAGAGATCAGTTTCCCTGGAGATAATGGATGCTTTGGGGGGAGTGGGCTCTATGGCATTGCACTCCACTGAGGTCCCTGTCCTCTCCAGGCTCCATCCCCAGATCTCCCGGAGTTTCCCTGCCTGGATCTGCCCACCCTTCCTGGCATCCCTAGCTTGGATTCATACTGGCCTGCCTTCTGATTGGCCCGAGATGGCCCTATTGATTGTCCTCTGTCATGGTCCTGTCACATCTGATGGAAGAACTGGGAATTCAAATCCTGACTTGGGCCATGTGAGTGAGTGTGTGTGTGAGAGAGAGAGAGTGTGTGGGTGAGTGAGTGAACTGGAGAACAGACCCACGCCTGTGGTGTGTTGTTGCTTTCTGATGGCAACATGGGCTGAATAAGCCTAGTCCATAGTCTTTCCATGGACCCTAGATATTCCAGTCTACTTTCCCACCTCTATGACTGTTGAATTAGTTGTGAAATTTTATGCAAAAGTTGGAATCTTTACACATTGACCCTCTCTGTACTCCTCCACATGCAGCTGCTGGTGTGACCTTGGGTCAGTTACAAGTTATTTCAGAGCTGTTCTCCCTTGAGCTCTCTTTCTCCCTGTTCTCTCAGAGCTCTCTCAGCCTCACCTACCTCACAGGGTGTCTGTTGTGGGGAGAGGAAGGGAAAGGAGATTGTAAGCCGCTCTGAGACTCCAGGTGAAGGGGGGGGTATAAATCCAATTCCTCCTCCTCCTCCTCTTCTCTTTGTTTTTCCGATATAAAGGCCTACCCAAGCTCAAGTACAGAACAGGATCAAGGGGCTGTGAAAATTTATTATATCAACATGGCCTCATCTGTGAACATTTAAATCCAGATATTAATGCCATGGATCGGCGAGCTAGGTAAACTTGCGAAAAGTCCAAGGGTCGTAGAAAAATCTGAATTCAAATATACTGGAGGATATTGTCTTGAAGAGTGGCCTGGAGATCAGCTGTGATTGCGGAAGATCTTCTGACTCTTCCCGGAGGTTGGCAAAGCTCCCTCACAAGATGGGAAGTGGGCCAGGATCCCACAAAAAAATATGCAGACCAAGAGAGCCTTATACTGTGGCCCAACAGATCTGTTTTTCTTCCCCTGCCCCATTGGTGTTTTATGTCATAACACCCACTCTGATAAGGAACTTCCGGAGAACTCCAAAGCCGACACAGTGTATTGCGTTGTTTGGGCTGGGGTGACAGGATGGCTTTTGTTTGCGGAGACTAGCTTAGAAAATTGGGGGGGGGGGGGGGCAGAGAGTTAGAGGAGTGGACAGAGCTCTAGAGGGCCACAGAGCCTGCCATTTCCTCCAGCTAACTGTAGTCTGGAGACCAGCAGTCATTCCAGGAGAACCCCTGGACCCTCCTGGAGGTTAATATTTCTGCAATCGAATGACTTTTTAAAATCTTCTGTGCTGCCATGTGATGCCTGCACTGGGGTCTCTTGCACTGCTGGGCCTTTAGCTTCACTTTGATAACAAGCCCCCCCCCCCCCCCCCCCCCCCCGCTCAGGAAATAAACATTTGCCCCCTAAGGTGACCATTTCACAAACATAAAACACACCACTTCTGGCCCACAAAAATCTGCGCAACACAACATCGTTGCTGCCACATTCAAACTTAATGACCTTTATGGAATTCAGAAAAGAACCTGTGAGAAATCACAGGGAGTGAGAAACTGCAGCCCTGACAAATTCCACTTCCCCAAGAGTTGGCAAAAGCGCCCTGGGAAATTCCTGGGGGATGTGTGTGGATGAGAACATTTAGAGAAAGATTTCAACTAGAATCCATAGAATGTACCCGCTGAAGCTGCCAGTTTCTTTGGGAGAGCTCATCTCTGTAGTCCAGCTATCAGTTGTAATTCTGGGAGAATGCCAAGCCCTGCCTGGAGTTTGGCATGTGTAGCTTCCGCCCTCTGCTTTCCCTCCTTCCCTTCCTGACGGCTTCTTTCCATACCCGTGTACTGCCCCAGGGCTGTGTCCCTCCCCCATCACCTTTGTCTCCAGGAGGTGGCGGCCACTGCCATGTCAAGCTAATTTTGAATTGAATGGGCAGTGCAAAATGCTGCCTAAACTCCAGGTATCTGCTTTGCATAATGTCTGTGCATGCACAGATATTACTCATAATGTAACGATTGGCTCTAGGGCTGCAGTGGCTCAGACGTTAAGGTCAGTAGTTTGGCAGACCAGAAGGTCTGTAGTTTGGCAGTTCGAGACCTGAGTGCCGCGTGACGGAGTGAGCTCCCGTCTCTAGCCCCAAGCTCCTACCATCCTAGCGTTCAAAAGCAAGAAACTGCAAGTAGATAAGTAGGTACTACTTTGGTAGGAACGTAACAGCATTCCGTGCGCCTCAGCGTCTAGTCACGCCGGCCACATGACCACAGAGAAGTCTTCGGACAGTGCTGGCTCTTTGGCTTGGAAACGGAGATGAGCACCACATCCCGCAGGTTCAAATCCCTGCTTGCCAGGTGACTTAGGGCCAAATATTACCTGGTTTCATCTAAGCTTTGTAACGCATGCATGCAGTAACTAAATTACTATGTGAATTTTTAACAAAACAATCAGTGACATAAACGGTCATCATTCCAGATGCACACACAAAGATTATTATCCAATGGAGAATCACAATTACTTGTTTTTTTAAAAAATATATTAAATTGATAACAAGAATTCATATAGAATGTGATACATTGCAAAGTTCATATAATATCAAACTTAGAAACATCAACAACAGTCTGCTAAACTATATAACCTGAATTAAGAAACCCACAAGTTTAGCCAAAATCTTAACTGTATAAGAATGGTAATAGTTTAAGATGAGGAGTAAAAACTGCTAAGGCAAAGATTTGATGTTAAGAAAAATGAGTAAATAAAAAACCTTTTATGCTCTTTCAAATAAGAGGGTCCCAACCAGTGTTCCCACTAAGCTGAGTTGGTGTGAGGTAGCTCACAGTTTTTTAGCCTCCAGCTCAGACATTTTTGCCTTTGCTCAGGAAGGATGGCTCCAGAGCAAACTAATTTATGCAGGAGCCAAATCACTTGCTTTCATCTTTAATGCCAGTAGCTCACAAAGTAGAATTTTTGCTCACAAGACTCCACATCTCAGAGGAGGTGTGCCTAAACTGATTGAAACAGCAAATTTATAAAAACTTCCACATAATCCTATTGAACTGTAATTCTATGCACCCTTGTGGGGAGTAAATCTGACTGAAGTCAGCGCAACTAATTTCTGAATGTTTGTGCGCAGGATCATGCTGCATAAGTTTACTAGACTGAGGAGGTTAAGGACTATGAATTAAGATTCTTTCCAGATATTTTTAGAAAGTTTTCATTTGGACCAAGATCAAGTTACAGTGCGTACAAGTTTATCCTGGACCCAAAGCCATCTTGAGTAAATGGGGAACATCGTCTTCTGAATTTAGGAGCACAGTCCTAGAACATAAGAACACAAGAGAAGGCAATGTTGGATCAGGCCAATGGCCCATCCAGTCCAACACTCTTGTCACACGGTGATGCCAAAAACACCAGGTGCCCTCAGGAGGTCCAGCAGTGGGGCCAGGACACTAGAAGCCCTCCCACTGTTGCCCCCCCCAAGCACCGAGAATACAGAGCATCACTTGCCCCACACCGAGAGTTCCAAGTTCTATACCTTGTGGCTACTAGCCACTGATGGACCTGTGCTCCATATCTTTATCCCGTTCCCTAAACATAAAGATGCAGAACTAGGGCTGCGGTATCAAGAAACCTCTCTTGGGAGTAAGCCCCACTGAACAAAACAGGACTTACTTCCAAGTAGACCTGCTTAGTGAACACATTTTTTTTGCTTTTTAGCAGGTGCTTCCAGTGCAGAAAGAAAAACAGCTCTGTGGTTAGGCTGTTGCTGTTCGTGTATCCACAGTCACGTTCACCAACCAGCTACTTTTGTTGTACATAGAATTACGATGTTATGAAGAATCCAGAACTCAGAATATGCAGTTCATTACCTTAACATTACCCTAGATACTGTTTCTGGTCAATAACACCCCATTAAGCCTCTGTTTAAGGGACAGGACGTGTTTCTCCAAGCTGTTGGCAACCTACATAGGAGAAGGTTCATCACTTGCTAAATGCGTGTCTAGCTCATAAGAAGGAAACAGGAGCAGAGCCAGTGAACTAAGGTTCTGTTTTAAACAAAAAATTAACAACATCACAATTAAATTATTCATCATGATCTACAAGAGCCAACCCCAGAATCCAGCCAGCAGATAAGTATTGTTCAAGACCCCAGGTGCATGGCATCGCATGAGCTTATGGTGGATGCCTAAAGATTGAGGCCCTGATCCCTTCCCCCCGTCCAACTAATTTTTTGCATTGGGCTACTACGCTAACATTTAATGTGATGGGGAAAGCTGGGGGCGGGGGAGTAAACTCCTAGTAGCTGGATCTCGATCAATTAAATCCTTTTTCTCCCACCACAGTTAAAGCCTACAGGTTGGGCCCTTCTAAAAATGTGCAATTCAGAGTTCCAAGAGACATTATTGCTACCGTTTTAAACCACCATGCCAAGGAGAAAATTTTGCATGAAGCCAGGTCTGAAGGGACGTTACTATATCAGGGCAGTAAAATTAAAATACTTCAGGATCTTTCGTCAGAGACATTACAGATACATTGGGAAATGAAGCCTACTGCAAACAAACTAATTGAAGCCAGCATTCGGTATAGATGGGCTTTCCCTGCAAATGACAGGTCTACCATCAGGGAATACTGCATCATCAAGCTATGGATCTTGAAAGTGGATATACATTATTACAGACTTAAATCTTGAAATCCCACTGGAAGTACCAAAGAAATTGCCAAAACAAAAGCCTTCAGGTCCAACAACATCCTCTAAATGGAGCAGAGGCCCAATCAGGTAGTCACCCTAAGTCCATACTTTGAAGTTGTTATGAATATCCTCTTGTTACGGTATTGTAGTCCTAAATTCTTTGCTATCGTAATCAAAATATATCTTTTATAGCAAAATTAATTAGTGGTTGGTGCCGGGGGGGGGGAGTTAGTTTTTGTTGCCTTTGTAAGGTTAGGAAGTCCCAGAAATAGGGCTCTTGTTGCCCTGTTCAGGGCAGGGCTGTCCAGGGTTCTGGTGAGTTGTCTCCAAAGGGAGGTTTAGAATATAACAAGAGGGGACAGGTTGTGGCCCTACCATAATCTTCGTTGCCAGCAGTCCCCGCAAGGAATTTGTGGGGAGGGGGCATTCCCCCACCTTTGTTTCCCTCTCCCACCTTGGTTGTCAAAGTTCCCGTCTCTGTCTTTCTGCACGCACCCCTTATATACCAATCTTCCCTCCCCTCCCCTTCTCCTCTCACCCCTTCTATGTCAGCTTTCTCCCGACCCCCATCTCTAGCAATCCTTTCTTACCCCCTTTCTCCTCTCACCCCTGGTATGTCTCACCCCCTCTTACCCCTGTCCTTCTCAGACACTGTCCTCTTTCTCCCACCCCATCTGCCCCTTCTTTCTCTCCACTATTTCTCTCCTCCCCACCCACCTTTTACTGCCTTTTACTGACACAAACAGTTAGAAGCCTGCCCCTCCCCCAAACATTCTAATCTCCTCACAGTTGACGCCTGGAGCTGATGCCATTTCAAAAGGTATTTGGGGGAACTCAACAGTCCCTGAAGTTTTTTTTTAACTTTTCAGATTTTTCTGCAGACCGAGGAAGGGGCCTGACTATGTAGGAAAAGCTGTTGGGGCAGAGTGAGCTCTCTTTCGACGGAAATAAGCATCCACACAG
This sequence comes from Lepidodactylus listeri, assembly GCA_029233225.1. Lineage (NCBI taxonomy): Eukaryota > Metazoa > Chordata > Lepidosauria > Squamata > Gekkonidae > Lepidodactylus > Lepidodactylus listeri. Next base: position 103,270,748 of record JARCFY010000009.1, on the reverse strand, counting down.
AAAAAAAAACTCTCGGAATTAGAATATAGATTTAATACAAATGTTGTTTTGGGTGCCCCCCCCCCTTTGTTACGGATGGGAGGAATAGAGGGTGGGTGGTTTTTTTTTAAGGTCACTGTATCTGAACAACTGTATATGGTTGGAATGGAAACAAGTTCATTGAGCCAGGTTTTAGAACTATTGCTCTGTTTATTTCTAGCTAATCCCTCTATGTTGAAATTGTTGAAAAAGCCTGGCTGTAATTTTTGGATATCTGGTTTGTGTTTTAATATATCAAAAATACTGATATTGGAAGCTAAATGATTTATGGATTATCAGTCCGCTGAGGAGAAGGGCAATAACTATCTGCTTGCCTAACTCACATCACAGGTTTGTTGGGAGGGCAGGATAGATCTGTTATGTCATTTATGGTGTGATTTCTTTTCAAATGATGGTTAGTTTGGGTATTTGTCTCCAGGTCTGTGTCTGGGAGTGCCCTTCAGGGAAAGCGTTTCCCACTTTAATTTGCACTCAGCCGCCTGTAGAAGAATTTCTCTGCCAAAAAGTTACAGCTTATGATGAACTGCTGATAGAGAAAGCCTTCACTAAACTAACTGAGACTCACTTCTGAGTAGATATGCATAAAGCCTGGTGGTATATGAAGCAAGGTGCATGCTGGGTGTAGAAAATGATTGTTTCTTGCAGGCGTCTAATGAGTCATCAGTTGGGGAATTTTCTTAAAATCAGCTATGTACTAGTTTGAAAACTACTTTTGCAGAAGGAGGATTGTTCTGAACACAATATCTTTTGGCAGGTGTTTCCGGTGCAGAAAGAAAAACAGCTTTGTGGTTAGGCTGTTTCCATTAGCGTATCCACCATCATGTTCACCTAACCAGCTGCTTTTGCGCTAGGCAGAACTATGATGTATGAAGAATCCAGAGTTTAGAGTATGTAGTTCAGGACTGTAATATTACTCTATATACTGCTGCTGGTTTAGTGAGGACTTTCAGAAGATATCAACAATGGCGTCATGTCAAAACCCATCATATCTCTATCGTACCAGCCCAATACAAATACGGTCTTCTCTGGCCTGATGTCTGTGTCTCAGAAATGTAACAGCTGGACCTTTCCTGGCATAGAAATGACCAATAGGAATCAAGTTGCCAGAAGGGCTGGAGAAAATCTGTGCTGTCCTTTTAACAGAAGTTTAACATGGAAATGGGCAGCTGGAGGTTTTCATGGCGTGTTTAAGGGACAGAATGTATTTCTCCAGGCTGTTGGCAGCCTATGAAAGAGAAGGTTCACCATGTGTTAAATATGTGTCTAGGTAGCAGGAAGGGAACAAGAGCTGGGCCAGTGAACTCAAGTGCCATTTTGAACAAAAAACTAACCAAATATCACAATTAAACCCTTCATCATGAAACATCGACAAGAACAAGCCCTAGAATCCAACCAGCAGATAAGTGTTGCCCAAGACCCAATTCAGCTGCTCAGAAGTCGGCAAAAGATGTTGCACATGGGAAACCGCACTGTAGTCCTTGGTGTTAATCTAGAAAACAAATACATACTTAGAGCATGCTTTTTCTGCTTTCCTCTCAAGAAACTCAGGGCAGTGTTTTCCCTTCTTTCATTTATTCATACCTCCGTTTCTCTCCCCAAGGGGTATCCAAAGGAGCTTACACAACATCCTTAAGAACATAAGAAAAGCCAGTGTTGGATCAGGCCAGTGGCCCATCCAGTTCAACACACTGTCATACAGTGGCAAAAAATACCTGGTGCCATCAGGAGGTCCACCAGTGGGGCCAGGACACCAGAAGCCCTCCCACTGTTGCCCCCCCCCCCAAGCACCAAGAATACAATGCATCACTTGCCCCAGAATGAGGGATCCTATCTATACCTTGTGACCAATAGCAACTGATAGACTTCTGTTCCATATATTTATCCAGTTCCCTCTTGAAGCTGTCCATGCTTGTAGCCACCACCACCTCCTGTGGCAGTGAATTCCACGTGTTAATTGCTCTTTGGGTGAAGAAGTACTTCCTTTTATCTGTTCTAACCCGACTGCTCAGCAATTTAATTGAGTGCCCACGAGTTCTTCTATTGTGAGAAAGGGAGAAAAGTACCTCTTTCTCTACCTGCTCTGTCTCATGCATAATGTTGTAAACCTCGATCATGTCACCCCTCCATTAGTCGTTTTTCCAAGCGAAAGAGCCCCAGGCGCTTTAACCTTTCTTCATAGAGAAAGTGTTTCAGCCCTTTTATCATTCTAGTTGCCCTTTTCTGCACTTTTTCCAAAGCTATGATATCCTTTCTGAGGTGTGGTGACCAAAACTGTACACAGTATTCCAAATGAGGTTGCACCATCATTCTCTCTTCTTCCATTATAGTCTCACAACAATAATCCTGTGATGTAGACGAAGCTGAGAAAGAGAGGCCAAGGTTACCCCGTAAGTTTCAGAGTGGGGTGGATTTGGACTTGGGCCTTCCCAGCCATAGTCGTGTCACTGTAGCACAGTGGCTCTCAGAATTTTATCAGTAAACTGCATTGAAAAAAACATCCCCATTTTAGCTTTCTTGACTGCAATGGAAGTCACCTGGGAAAGGGCTAATTCACACATCAAAGTGAGTAAGTTTGCATTTTTGGAAAAGGTTTTGTTAGTATACTTTTCCAAAGTTTCAGTTTGCTACTTAGGGACACATAATTAGGTCCACAAAGACTTTAGCAGCAGCAGAAACAGGGAGCTTTCCCTCCCCACCTCCATGACTTATACCCTTGTAAGTTTCTTCACATGCCAGTTAAAGAGGCAAAGCTTTTGTGAAAAGTGTAGCAATCCAATCTAGAATTGCTGTAATTTTTCGGGGAGGCCTCTTATGCAGAAATTTCCTCAATATCCAGCTATGAGACGTGGGTTTTACACAGCTATTAAAACAAGAGAGGTACTGGCAGAATTTGCTCACTCTAGCTCAAGGGCAGACATGGATTCTCCATAGTGTCATGATGATTAGTAGATAACTGATTTGAAGGCAGTTGTGGTAATCCCCCCTCAGCTATTTTTTGTGCTGATTAAATCACACTTCAAAGATGCCTTTTAGCAGAGGTTATAGACTGATTTTTAGAAAAAATGATCCAGCTGTTTCCATTTAGAAGGACCGGTACTTATTTGCTGATAACTGATCCCTATGTTGGTCAATGGAGTTACTTTTGTAAAAATGTTCTTGAAGTGTGTGCACTGAAGTAATAACAGTTCTTCCAACCATCTACCTGGACCATCAGCTGCTGAATGAAGTCAAAAGTTACATTAGGATCAGTGTTCCCTCTAAGCTGAGTTCGTGTGAGCTGGCTCCAAGTTTTTAGCCTCTGGCTCACACATTTTTGTTTTAGCTCAGGAAGGATGTCTGTCTCCAGAGCAAACTAATTTGTGCAGCAGCCAAATCGCTTGCTCACAACTTTAACGCCAGGAGCTCACAAAATAAGAGTTTTTGCTCACAAGACTCCGCAGCTTAGAGGGAGCATTGATTACAGGACACTTAGTATGATACACATACTGTCCGATTAATCTTAAATTTAAAAAGAAGAGGGTTGTTGTGATCAGTGTGCTAACAATGTAGCAGGGCAGGCTGTTGCAGGGTAAATTACTATTGAGTACAGCAGGTGTGTCGTGCCAGAGATACTGACTTTCAGAATCATTCCTGATAGGAGCCTGTAAGTGTAGTCAGAATCAAGATGTTCTGTAATCTAAGTATGGGGAACAGCTGGGTCAAGGCAGCAATCCTTAATTAGCCTAGGACGGGGATTGGGGAGGTTAAGAATAAGAATCCAGCCCTAGAGGCAGAAGGAAAATCTTCCCATTCATTCATTAACTAATCTGACAGCTTGAGGAATGCCAGGAAGGCTGCACGAGGCCGTGAAGGAGCCAGAGGTTGCGGCAAGAATCTTCCTGAACTGCTCACCGTGAGGTATTGTCCGGGTGCAGGGACTGCTTGCATTGTAGCAAGTATCTGCAAGCAAGTAAGTCTGGGCTGTGCAGAAGGACCGAAGGAAATCCCTTGGACGGTTGGAACCAGGCAGGTGGCAACAAGCTCTGGGAGGCGTGATCCAAGTTGTAAACCAAGCCCAAAGCTAAACACCAGGCAAGAGGGAATTGCATTCCCAGGAAGCAAGAACCTCTTACAGCATGTTTGTAGTTAGCTAGATTAGTCAGGGTTTTGTCTATTGTCTGTTTTATCCCAAACTCCCCCTATTTGTTTTATCTCCTTAATAAACGGTATGTTTTATGAGCTGGGAGTCTGAAGAAGTTTTTGGGCAGTAGAGACTTGTGCCCTTCCCACTCTCCTAAACAGAGCTCATTTGTTCAATGAAGATCCTGTAATATTGGGACTTTAGAATTTGCCTGTGATAAGGTGAAAGAGAGCCTTCACCAATATGGAGGAAAAGAGAATAATGGAAGTCACTTGGGCTCCCTATTCCCAATGGAGAAGCTTAGGGGTCATTTTGTAGAAAAAGAGGTGCAGGAGCTCATTAGCATAACTCATTAGCATAACGTATTTGCATGTGCTACACCACCTGACATCACTGGAGGTATGTCAGAAGGCAAGAGAGAGAGAGAGAGGGGGGGGAGAGAGAGAGAGAGGACAGTTACTAATCCAAGCCTCAGAAATACCACTATTCTGGGAGGAGAGCGTCAGTGGTGGCTGGTCGGAGGAACCAGGACCTTTCCAGGGGACGGGGTCATTTTGCTGCAGCCAGGACACAAGCAGGCTTTCCCTCGCGGGGGGGGGGGGGGGAGGCTGGCACCAACTCCCAGAGCTGAGCTCCTCCGAGCTCCTGCTCGAAATGACCCCTGGGAAGCAGATATAAATATCAGGATAAATGTCATAGTGGAGGGATGACTCTTCATGTGAGAATATTACTTTCCAAAATGGCCACTGGACTCCTGTTTTTAAATATACTCCGCTATCCTTATTTGCTTATGTTTATTTGTTGATCTGCTTCATTTATATCCCACCTTTCTCCCCAGTTCCCCAAGGAAGCCGGCCTTGTTCCCCTCTTCTCCGTTTCAGCCTCACCACTCTTCCCACGGGGTAGGCCAGTGCTGCTAGTGTTTGACCGGTGCAAAATGACACAGCAGGCTTCCATGGCAAGGTGGGGATTCAGCGTTCCTAATCCAGCTCTGTAGCCGCTATGCCACATGAGGGTAGGTGAAATAACACTAGGTTGGCATTACTACTCAGAAGTTACATCAAGTTTAAAGGGACTGCTTACTGTGGTCTCCTGGAACTACAGATCACCTCCAGACTCCAGAGGTCAGTTAACCTGGAAAAAATGGATGCTTTGAAGGGTAGACTGTATGATACTGAACCCTTCCTAGGTCTTTGTCCTTCCCGGGTTCCATCTCCACATCTCCAGGTCTTTCCCAATGTAGAGCTGGCATCCTCTCTGCTGGTGTCCAGGGGAAATTGGCCATCCCTGCTCTGGTGTTAAGACAAAATCTGTCTTACAGAATGGAAAAGGACACATGTAGTGGACATTTAAATGACCGTGTACAAAGGTTGTTGAATTGGTTTCAATTTTTTTCTTAGCCTAAGGTACTCTCCACTGAAGACCCAAAACGTTCTAAACTGGTACCCATCAGATTAGTCCATCTCCTGGGCTTTAAATACCTGTGACAGAAAAGAAACAAACGCTCAGCTTGGATCTTATTAGGAGGCAATGAGTCACCCACAGTGCCCACTCCAACAAAAACCAGACCTCTTTTGAGGTTTAGCTTTTCGTTTCAGATACAAGTGTGACAGGCATCTATATACTAATAGCCAAGCCGCCCCCTGCGAGCGGATATCTAAATCCGCACAGAGGGTGCACTTCGGGGGCAGGGAGATTTTCTTACACACATAGGGAACTCCCCACGTATGTAGAAAAATCTGAAAAGTAAAAAAAATAATTGGGGGGATATTTAAATCCCCCCAAAAGTAAAAAGCATTCCCTGCACATACGCAGGGAACACAGTTCCCTCTCACCTCTGCTGCAGGGGGGAGAGAGATGGCTTGGTGGCTGGCAGTTGGAGCCGCGTGGGCCTCACTGGAGGGGGAGAAGAGGAGGGAGATGAGAACTGGTGGGCCTGGTAGCTCCGAGCCGCGTGGGCCTCACTGTCAGGGGGGCAGGAGGGAGACGAGAACTGGTGGGCCTGGCGGCTCCAAGCTGCATGGGCCTTGCCTCCACTGCTGCTGGGGGGGGGGGGGAGAAGGGATTAGCTTTCCTTGCTGCCGCTGCCACTGGGGGGGGGAGGAGGATTGGTGGGCCTCACCGCTGCTGGGGAGGGGGGATGGGAGGAGGATTGGGATTCTCCCCCCATGAGTATCACAGGTCCCCTTTCTTCTTCTTTTTCTAATCTTGATAGACTAATTGACTTCTTTTTAAAAGTTTAATAAATAAATAAAAGGGAGCCAGTTTGGTGTAGTGGTTAAGTGCGCGGACTCTAATCTGGGAGAACCGGGTTTGATTCCCCACTCCTCCACTTGCACCTGGCTGGATGACCTTGGGCAAGCCATAGCTCTGTACCAGCTGTTCCCTCAAGGACAGCTTGGGAAAGAGCTCTCTTAGCCCCACCTACCTCACAGGGTGTCTGTTGTGGGGAGGGGAAGGGAAAGGAGTTTGTAAGACGCTCTGAGACTCCAAGTGAGTGAAGGGCGGGATATAAATCCAATCTCTTCTTCTCTTCTTAATGTGGCTTAGAGGTAAAGGTGCGAACACACCAGAGAATCAGCTTGGCCTGTTCCTGTGCCTTTGATAGTAGCACAAGTCACCCCCAAAAACAAAACAACAGCCCCATAAGCAGGGCTATTTTGGGGCAGGAACGCACAGGAAAGGAGTCCCGGCTGGCTCCTGTGTTGGCCATGCCTAGAACCAAAACATCTGGCATGCGTGGCTACAGAAAAGTAGCCACGAGTACTGGAAAAGCCTGTGGGATGTTCTTCAGCATCCTTTGGCTGAAGGTGTGCGGAGGGAGGGCCTTCCATCTACCTGGCCCATCTACAGGAAATGGGCTGCTACACAGAAAACTAAACTCTGCTACAGAACAGATACCTTTTTTTAATTTAATAAGAAAAGAGCAATAACAGAAACAGGTAAACCAACAAGCATGGAAAATACAGGCATAGCTGTATGTGAAATTTCGAGTACAGGAACATTCCTATCGAATAACAACGCAATAGGAGTTGCAGCTCAGTTTATCGAAGAATATCATATTGGTTTCTAAACTCGCTAAAGGAACGATATTACCCGTATATAAAGGTTTTGAATTTGGCATCCATCACATGTTCCCAGTCAAACTGGTCAAAGTTTACATTAGCTAAAACTGAATTCCATTTATCTATAGGGTTTAAGCACTCCCTCTCGTTTTCATCAACACTAGCATAGATAGAAAGGTTTTCTAATAAAAAGAAATCCCAAACTTTGTTTAACCATTGCACTATGGTAGGAGCCGGTTTATTTTTCCACTTCTGTGCTAGAACCGCTTTGGCAGCTGTAAGTAAGATATTTATTAGTTCCAATGTTCTCGGAGGTGGTTGGTCAGGAGGCTTACTAAGGAGTAGCCCTACAGCCGGGTCAAAAGGAACTGTATGCCCAGTCAGAATTTCAATTTTGTGTAGAACTTGCTTCCAAAACTGCTCAATATGAGTGCGTTGCCACCAATTATGGAAGGAGGTGGCTCTAGATCCACACAGTTTCCAGCATCGGGGAGGCATTAGAGTGTAGTTGGGCTATTTCGACCGGCGTTAGGTACCATCGCATTAACACTTTGAGGGCAGCTGACTGTATGTATTAAGAGTTTGAAAGTTTGGCATGCATATGCCATATCTCTTCCCATTGCTCATTGGTTAATGACTGCTCTAAATCTTTGTGCCAGGCACGCTGGTAGGTCTGAAGTTTGCTGTTCTCTGCTGTTGACAGGAGCTGGTAGATTTTAGAAATGAGGCTCTTTTTGCTCTTACTTGTATATAATAGGTGCTCAAAGCCTGTAAGTGGATTGTTGAGATTACTACGGATATTAGGAGTAGTAAATAAATATTGGAGCTGAAAGTATTCAAACCAACGAATATTCATGTTGTACTTTTCTTCCAGTTGCAGCTTAGACAGCAATTTGCGGTCTCATATTGCATCAATTAAATGCGTCAATCCAGCTATCCTCCAGGAGCTAAAAGCAGTGCTGTCTTTAGCAGGAGCAAACCAGTTTTGGCCGGTGAAGGTACTTAACAATGACCGCTGAGGAACCAGGTGATGTCTACACCAAAACCATATTTTGAAAGTGGACAAAAGATAGGGATTGTGGGCCTGAGTAACTTTTAAATATGGGTTGTCACGCCATAAAAGCTCTGAAAAGTTATCGTGAGGTAAGAAGGATTCCTCTATCCTCTTGCAGCCGAGATCCGCTGAGCTGTGGTACTGTTTGAGGAGATTTGCTAACATGGTGGCTTTATATTAGTTATGTAGGTTAGGGACATTCAGGCCCCCGCGTTTGGAAGGTCTACACAGAGTTGCAGCATTTATCCTTGGACCTTTGTAGTGCCATATGAAGTTGTGCAGACTACATTGCCAGTTCAACAAAGTTGGCTTGGGAACAAAAATTGGAATAGCCTGGAAACAATATAAAAATTTGGGGAAAATAAAAGATCTGACAGTGTTGAGTCGATCAGGCCAGGATAAAATTTTGTTGTCCCATTGTTTAAGCATAATGCAAACTTCTCTGTTTATAGCTTCATGACTGACCTTAACCAGGTTCGAAAGATTCAGTGGAATTTTGATTCCGAGGTATTGCAGGGAGGTTTTGACCCATTGATAAGGATAATGCTGGGAGATCCATTGGGTTAGCTCTTTAGTTAAATGTACACGATAAATCATAGATTTGGTATCATTGATTTGAAGGCCTGCTATAACCCCAAATTTGACGAGCGTGGATTGTAATTTGGGCAGTGTAGATGTCGAGTTACAGATGTACAGTATTAAATCATCCACAAGAGACTGACTTTAAATTCACAACCCTTGATTTTAAATCCTTGGATTTCAGGCGCAGATCTCAAAGCATTAGCTATGGGCTCCATGGCCAGGGCGAGTAGGAGTGGTGAGAGGGGGCGCCCCTGATGGATGCCCCTTTGTGCCTTAAGCTCCTTAGAACCATTAACCAATAGCTTTGCTGTAGGTGAAGAGTAAATCGCCTGTATAGCTTTACGGAATGTGGTGCCAAATTGCATATGTTGCAGTAATATGTCAAGGTAGTTGAATTCAACCATGTCAAAAGCTTTGGCAATGTCCAGAGATAACAACATGGAATTTGAGTCTGGCATAGCTTTGCCATAATTAATGATGTCCAAGGTTTTTCAGATGTTATCCGTGATGTCACGCATTGATTTTGGAGTTTTTAATTGCCGTTCAACTTCTTGGACAGAGATTGGATCATCTAAGTAGGCATGGTGCTCTTCTGAAAGGTGTTTAAGCTGAGTTCTAGTCTTCCAAAAAGTCTGACACCTGCGTACAGTCAGGTTGGGTAGAGGTGTAGAGTTTCTCATAGAAGGTTTCCATAACCCGTGTGATATTTATTTATTTTATTTTATTTCATTTTTATCCCGCCTTGCCGGGATAAAAGATAACGAGATATCTGCGGCAGACGACTTCAATAGGCCATGAACGTCCCTTATTTGGTTTCTATGTCATTAAAGTCCGCACATGGTGCACCCCCATCACTGCAAATCCCAAAGATGTGAACCGCGCCAGTCCCAGTAAACTTGTGAGCCACCCTTCTACTACGAGCAGGTCCAACATTTCCTGAAAGTTCTTGTATTGCACATGGAATTTGCCCCACCCTTTAATGGCCACCTTGTTCTTTTGGAAGTCTCTGAGGATGAAGCCCGCAGGTCTAAGGCAGGAACCCCCCTGTGGACAGAGCCTCTGGAGAGTCTCTTCCAATATGATGGAGATGGAGGACCCCGTCTTTAGTTCCATCTCGCAGGGTGAACCCTCTATTAGTACAGTCACTTTGATTTTATGGGGAGTATCCCGGGGCAAATTTAAAACCTGGTATTGGTGGACAGCTGTTGTGTGCAGCTCCACTGACTCCTGCTGAGTGGCTGGGCATCTCCAGGTGCCTCTGGAGCAACAGGCATGAGCGATGTGGCTGGAGTTTCCACAGGTCACATTACGGGAACGGCATTTGTGGTCATCTCCACAGCTGGCGCATGGTCTTTGCGGCATGTCCGGCTGCAGTTGCAGGCCGAGGGTCACGGCAGTCTAGATGATGAACCAGATTGTTTCTTCCTCATCAGAGGTATCGGAGGCCGGGGATGCGGAAGCCTGGTGTGTAGCGTGAGCCTGGCGGTTGCGTTGAGCCTTCTCAACGGTATCGGAGGCCGGGGATGCGGAAGCCTGGCGTGAGCCAGTCTGGTGTAGTGGTTAAGTGCGCGGACTCTAATCTGGGAGAACCGGGTTTGATTCCCCACTCCTCCACTTGCACCTGGCTGGATGACCTTGGGCAAGCCATAGCTCTGCACCAGCTGTTCCCTCAAGGACAGCTTGGGAAAGAGCTCTCTCAGCCCCACCTACCTCACAGGGTGTCTGTTGTGAGGAGGGGAAGGGAAAGGAGTTTGTAAGCCGCTCTGAGACTCTTAAGTGAGTGAAGGGCGGGATATAAATCCAATCTCTTCTCTTCTCTTCTCTTCAAAAGCAGGGGCCTTGCATAGCGCTGCTTCTAGGGTGAGCTCCACATGGCTGATGAGTTTGTGGTGGAGTTTCTTTTCCCGGATGCCCATGATGAACTGGTTGAGGAGAGCATCCTTGAGGTCTGGAAAAGTGCAGTTGAGGGACAGTCGGCAAAGGTCCAAAACAAAGTCACTGGCCGTTTTGTTGGGTTTCTGTTGGCGCCAGAAGAAGTCCACGCGGCATGCCATCTTAGTAGGTTGAGGTGCAAAATGGCCAGTGAGCGCCTTGAGGAAGTCGTTGTATGAGGCCTCTTCAAGGGTCTTGGGTGCGATGAGGCCCTGGGCGAGCTGCAGCGTGGCAATTCCACAGGCACTGATCAGGAGGGCCTTCTTTTTTTCGGCGTCGCCAATGCCCTGGAAAAGGAGGTAGTACTTTAGCCACTCCACCCAGGTTTCCCAAAACTCTGGGTGAGCGGGGTCGGATTTTGGCAGATGTCCCAGAGCGGCAGCCACGGTCTGTGTAGCGGCATGGGGCACGGGGCACTGGAGGCTCGATGTGTGGTGCAGTGCTGGTTGGAGCTGGCTCGCTCAACAGGATCCTACCTTCATCGCCAGTGGAATATACGTAGAGTGATGCGTATAGTGATCAGCTCATAGTTTAAGTGAGTTAAGCCAGAACAAGACAACACTAGCAGGGCTGAAGCCCTGCTTATATGCATGCAAAACACTCCACTCCACACACCCCCACTCCCCATGATAGGCTATTTACAAAATATTACTACTTGACTGGTTTACTCCAGAGTCCTGATCAGATATTGTTCTTGTGCTCCAAGCTCAGCCAGTCTCTAGGGTGATTCAATCAGGAATTATTCAATCCCAATACATAATAGTCTCATTCCAGGCAAGGTTTGCCAGCTTTGTCTGGCATGGCACTCACAAATCAAATGTTAGCATTGCTATTGCTAGACATTGCATGAAAACTGAATGGCAAATTGAATTTAAATTTTTTTCCTCGACCATTAACTTATAGGAGGGGTTTTGCTTTGATTTCTAGTAATTTTGCCCTCATTTTTACTTCAGGAAAAGGATGCTTTTGTTCTCCATAATTTTTAGTAATAGGAAGTGGTTGCATCTGTGTTGGGAAACCGAGGCTGTAGACAGAAGGGATTTCTGTGACTCACATGAACTGCAGTCATGAGAAGGAACTTTTGCTTTTGGCTTTCTACTGGTTGTTTGTGAATACAACCACCAAAGGAATCTGTTTCCACCCTTTTAGATGAACACATATTGATTAAACTCCAGTGGTACGCTCAAGAAAGGCCAGCACCCAACCCAAAACATGTTGTCCGATACGAAGCAGTCGTTAAATGGATCCATGGGTCATTTCCTGCTGGTGCATAGCAGAGCACCACTCCCCCAGTAAGGAGTCCGGGGCGCTACCCCTGCCACCATTCCTGGCCCACCAGGGAAGGCCTGCAGAGCCCCCCACCACCTGGGGGGAATTTAAATGCCTTTCTTTCCCTTCCCCAGATGGGGAAGGGAGAGAAAAACATTCTAAACGTGCCTGGGTTCCCATCGGTTCAACTCTGAAGGGAAGGAGGGAGGGAAGAGTACAGAGGCCAGCGAGGGTTACAATTGGTGGGCTTAGCAGCAGGCAGAACTGGCCCATCAGCTCCTCTCTCCCCGCTACCACCACCGCCTTCCACCCAAGTCCCAGCCATGTCGTTGCTCCAGTTGGCACTGGATTTCCTGGCTGGCTGGGCTCCTCCGAGGCTGCCAGCCAAGACCAGAATGACTTTGTGGGGCAGGTGGTGGAGATGGGTGAGATGAAGCCTGTTGTGTTCTAATGGCGACTGCCATGCGGTCAGGCTATGCGGTCCGGGGCAAGCACATGGCCAGGAGCAGTCAGCTTCGCTCCAGAACACAATAGACTGGCTGGATTGTAATTTAGACCTATTGGTCAGCCAGGATGCAAATAGGGGCCAATGACCTGGGGAGACTTAATTGTATTAATTGTAATCCTATCAGAGTGTGCGGGCAAGGCTGGGGGCGCGGTTTAGGTGCGCATATAAGCAGACCCCTGAGCCCAGCTCAGCCATGTCATCTCCTCTCATCAATAAACTACTTGTGCTGATTTCACCGAAATGCGTCTCTGACTCCAGTGCTTTGCACTGGCAACAAAGGTGGGATCCCGATGAGCGACTCTCCAACCGACTCCAGCATCACAACAAGGTCCGCTCCGTCAGCAACTGGCAGCACTTGGCTCCAGCACCCCGCATCGCCACCTGCTCCAGAGGACAACTCTCACTGCCCTGCTGAACTTCGAGTCACCATGGCTGCCGCTCTGGGACAAATCGCCTCTTTCGACCCATCCCGACCCAAGCTCTAGGAGGCTTGGGCCAATCAGCTCGGGTTCTTCTTTGAAGTACCGGAGGTCACCGACGCCAGTAAGCGAAAGGCTTGGCTCCTGAGCACATGTGGGGTTAACACACTGTGCTTGGTCCGAAGCCTTGTCTCACCCCATACCCTTACCAAAGCGACTTATGATGAGATCATCTGGGTGCTGAAGAACTATTTTGTGCCAAAACCAGGGCTTTTTTTGTAGAAAAAGCCCAGCAGGACTCATTAGCATAATAGGCCTCGCCCAACAGCAGAAACTCATTAGCATATTAGGCCATACCACTGACAGCACAGCTTATTAGCATATTAGGCCTCACCCCCATGTTACCAGAAGAGTGGTCATCCAGCCACACCCACCTTTTGCTTCTTATTCTGTTTACCTTGTTTATTGTCAAAACCCAGGGCTTTTTGGAAGCAGGAATTAATTTGCATGTTAGGCCACATACCCCTAATATAGCCAATCCTAATGAGTTTCTGCTGTTGGGCGTGGCCTATTACGCTAATGAGTCCCTGCTGGGTGTGGCCAACTCAGGAGCCAGCCGGAACTCCGTTCCTGTGCGTTCCTGCCCAAAAATAGCCCTGGCCAAAACCGTCCATGCTGGCCAGGCACATGGATTTCTGCGGCTGCTCATAGAAGCCAGGTGAGACCGTGGCCGCCTTCCTGGTCGACCTCCATAGACTGGTGGTTGGCTGTGAGTTCATGTCAGTCGAGGACAACCTCCTGACGAGCTTTGTATGTGGGGGTCTGCGAGCCTAAGCTATGCCAGAAGCTGGTCGCTCTCACCGACGTAACTTTGGAGAGGGTTTTCCAGACCGCATGTGCTTTTGAACAAGCCCAGAAGGACCGGCAAGGCTCCACCTCTTCCACACACCACACCACCGCATCCTCTGGTACGAGGCATCAGATGAGGACGACGTCCTCCAGCTCCGCTGCCGCCTGCCAAGAGTATCACCTAGGATGGCCACAGAATGGAGCAACGACACCGGGTCCAGGTCAGCCGCCCCGTCCACCACGCTACCCGTCCTGGCACCTCAGCCTCGTGTGCCAGCTGTGGTGACCCGCACGACCACCGGACCTGCCAGTTCTGGGGCGCAGAGTGCTGGTTGTGCGGCAAAAAGGGGCACATCGCCTGGGCTTGCCAATCCCGGGCCACCCGATACACTCAAGCAGCTCACTCGGAAGACACCAACCCGCCACCAGGTAATGAGCTTGCCCAGGGATGCCTCAAATAAGATTTTCATGCAGTCTCCATAGAGGGGTCCCCCTGCTCTATGAAACTTGATACAGGGTCCACCTATTCCATAATTTCGGCAGACACTCTTTGTAAATTATGCCCACCGGACAACTTAAATGCAGTGCAGAAAAACTGCAGGATCCCTCCCCCAGATTTATAAAAAATTGATTTGAGGGTTTTAACCCCTCCAGAAGCCCTGTGAGTAATGTCTGTACATGTAAAGACATTACTGAAAGCAGATACCTAGACTTTAGGCAGTATTTTCAGTTGCCACCTCATCCCAAAAAGGAGCCTGACATGACAGTGGCCACCACCCCCAAGAGCAGAAGGTGATGGGGATGGGAAGCAGAACAAAGGTTTTGGGAACTTGAAGCTGGGGATTTTCTGGAGATTTAGGGCTGGAGCCTGGGGAGGGAGTTCAGCAGGGATGTGATGCCATAGAGTCCACCCTTCAAAGTAGCCATTTTCTCCAGAGGAATTGCTCCCTCTAGTCTGGAGATCAGTTGTAATTTCAAGAGATCTCCAGGCTTAACCTGGAAGTTGGCAATCCTACCTGGGATTGTAGTTATAAATTCAGTGGCCATTTTCATTGAGAAGGACAGTCACTATCTGTTTGCCTAACCCACGTCACAGGTTTGTTGCCAGGGTGGGATATAACTGTTAAGTGTTTTATTGTGTGATTTCTTTTCAAGTGATGATTGGTTTGGGTATTTGTCTGGGAGTGCCCTTCAGGTAAAGCGTTCCCCGCTTTAATTTGCATTCAGCAGATTGTTGAAGAATTTCTCTGCCAAAAAGTTACAGCTTATGGTGAATTGCTGATAGACAAAGCACTTTGGATTCATCTTCCTAAATAGGTCTATTTTTATCTATTTAGATATTTATGTCCTGCTCTTCTCCCCAGGGAGGACCCAAAGCAGCTTACAAAACCATTCTCTCCTTTGCTGTTTTATCTTCACCACAACCCTGTAAGGTAGGTCAGACTGGCCTGATTTTACCCAGCGAGCTGGCATGGCAAAGCGTGGATTTGAGTCTGGACCTGCCAGATCTTGTACTGCACTGGCTGTACTGCATTGAGTGTAGCCAGTTATGGGTTAGAAAATACCTGGAGATTTGGGGGGCGGGTTTAGAACCTGAGGATGGCAGGATTTGGGGAGGGGGGTCGGCAATGGGGTATAAGGCCATAGAGTCCACCTTCCAAAGCAGCCATTTTCTTAGCCACTGAGTGGGATTTCTGTATTTTTTTGTGTGAGTGTGCACCTGGAAGTTGTGGCAAGCTCTGGTGACTGACTCCTCCTGGGGGCCTGGAGGATATTCAGAGAGGTGGCTGAATAAAGCCTGCCCCCACTTCCTGCCTCTGGTATTCCAAGGAGGTCTCCCATCCAAGTACTTGCCAGGGTTGACCCTGCTTAGCTTCTGAGATCTGACTTGCCTGGGCTATCTAAGGCCGCGGTCACACGGCCCCTTTAAATCCGGGAGGGCTCCCGGATTTAAAGGGGCCGCATTTTTAAACAGCAGGTTGGGATGTCTATACATCCCAACCCCTGTGGCCGCGGGATTGGCGGCCGCGGCGGGAACAGCGGCCGCGGCGGCGGCGGAAGCGGGGGCAGCGGCGGTGGTGGCCGCCGCCGCGGCCTGCCGCTAAAGACACGACTACGGAGGCAGCGGAGGCGGACCCAGCAGCACTTGAAGCGGCGGTGGTGGCCTCCAACCCGCCATCCGCCTGGGTAAGTTGGGTTTGTTTGTTTTTCACCCTTTTACACTTGGGCGCATGGTTAGCCATGCGCCCAAGTGTAAAAGGGGGGGGAAATGGCCGGCGGGGCTATGTGGACAGCCCTGCTCTCGCAATGCATGCGAGAGAGGGCTGTCCAGATACCTCCAATGCGGTTTCCTCCCGCAACACCCGGGAAAATACTTGATTTTCCCGGGGTCTGAAAATGCGGGAGGAACCCGCATTGGAGCCCGCTTCGGCACGGGACTTGGGGCCGGCCGTCTGGTCGGGCCCTTTAAATGCAGGAGGAAATAGCCCTTCCTCCTGCATTTAAAGCCCATGTGGCCGCAGCCTAAGTCAGGGCACAGCCATTTTCTTAGGGTTGCCAGCTCCCCCATAGGCACCAGTGGGGAATGGGGAGGTAGGGTTGCCAAATACAGGCTGGGAAACTCCTGGAGATTTGGGGATGGAGCCTGGGAAGGACAGGGACTTCAGTGGGTACAATACCATGGAGTCCACTCTCCAAAGCAGCCATTTTCTTCAGGGGAACTGATCTCTGTAATCTGGGGATGAGATGTAATTCCAGGGGAACCCTAGGTGCCATCTGGAGGCTGGCATCCCTACATTTTCTCCAGGGGGACTGATCTCTTGTCTCACCTGAAGATCAGTTGTAATTCCAGGAGATCTCCAGCCACTGCCTGGAGGTTGCCAGTCCTAACTGCCTTCACTTGCAAGGGGACAAAAACTGGGCAAAACCCCTGAGAGCAAGCATCTTTAAGCAAATGATCCTAAACAGGCCGACTTTTTAAAGCCCTAATCTTAAGGCCTCTGTCAGCTTCTTATCCAGTTGGGCAGGAAAATCTTCTTAGGACTGCAGCCTAAATGCCTGACTAAGACTGTTGGATGCTCTGGAAAAGATCTGAAATGACAGTCTTCTGTACAGCTGGGCTTTATCGATTCCCCCCGCCCCACTCTGGAGATCCATTTAAGCTATTTAGATCTCTCTTCCTGTTCAACAAACCATTCAGCCACCAATCCGGCTACCATTTAGAAAACTCTCCTTATTAATCATGGCTCTCAAATTAGAGTTACCACCTTAGAAAATGATAAGTCCTGACAGAACTCCTGCTTTAAATGGGCCCATGATATTCAACAGCTGGTGCTCTCCCCCTCCCTGCCTCACATAGGCAGAAACATCCGGCCTTCATACTTTTTCTGTAAGCCGGTTACTCACTGGGAGCCATGACAACAGAGGCTGACATTTCCTTCCTGTTTCCCAGACTAGGCACAGAATAATTACCTTAGAATGACTCCTCCAGAGTGGAAGGAACTAGCCCTGTCAGTGCCACATCATGAAAAATCCCCCTGAATGCTAATCTTTCATGGAATGCCTCAGGTCCCTTCTGGTAATGGCCACATTGCAAGGGAAGGATCCATTGAAGCCCTGACCTGGATAGCCCAGGCAAGCCTAATCTCGTCAGATCTCGGAAGTTAAGCAGGGTCAACTCTGGCAAGTAATTGGATGGGATTCCTCCTTGGAATACCAGAGGCGGGAGGTGGGGACAGGCTTTAGTCAGCCACCTCTCTGAATATCCTCCAGGCCCCCAGTAGGGGTCAGTCACCAGAGGTTGCCATGACTTTCAGGTGTACACACACTCACATACACATATGAAAAACACAAAAAAATACCCCCCAAAAGAAAGGATCCATTGAACACAACTTTAGGATTTTAATGTCAGATTTGTCCACCTCTGTACGGCTTTGCTAATTCTTCCCTCTTGCACACCTGTTATTAGCATTGTAAAGGAAAAAGAAACAACTCCCCCTCCCCATGTGGTTTACAGCTAAATGTGGGACAGTATCTTTGCAATTTACCTTTCAAAGACCAAGAGAGGTTCTGGATTCAGCCAATGCTCCCTCTAAACTGTGAGCAAAAATTCTACTTGTGTGAGCTACCGGAATTAAAGTTGTATGAGCAGGTGATTTGGCTACTGCAGAAATTTATTTGCTCTGGAGCCATCCTTCTTGAGCTAAGACAAAAATGTGTGAGCCGGAGGCTAAAAAACTGAGCTAGCTAACACTAATTCAGCTTAGAGGGAACACCAAATTCAGCTATGGCCTGGAGAGGACTGGAGAAAATGATCTGTTTCTTGAATAGATGTTTATTGTGTAGAAATGGGCAACTGACATTTTGTGGCATAGAAATAAATAAAATCACCAGGTAAACAATATCCCGGTAAGACTCTATTCAAGGGACAGGTAGTTTGCCAACGCGTATGTAATGTCCTGGGTTTTATTGTACAATATTGCCGCCATGTGCTCCTGTAAGGGCGACTGCCATGTGGCCAGAGCACATGGCTAGGCAGCGACCTGAGCTTCGGTCTAGGTCAGTGGTAGGCAAACTTATTAGTCAAGAGAGCCAAATATCAACAGTACAATGATTGAAATTTCTTTTGAGAGCCAACTTTTAAAAACTTAAACTATATAGGTAGGTACATTGTTATTAACTTAATTAGAGTACTCCTAAGCTGGTGGGGCTGTCAGGTGGGGCTGATAGAGCTCTGACAGAAACTGCTCTTTTTCAAGAACAGCGGTGCCAGAACTACGGCTTTGCCCAAGGTCACCCAGCAGGTGCAAGTGGAGGAGTGGGGAATCAAACCCGGTTCTCCCAGATTAGAGTTTCTGCATTTAACCACTACACCAAACTAGCTCTGGTTTTGCTTAGTTCTTAAGAAACAGTAAAGAGAAGCACTAAAGGAGTTCATTCCAAAGGCAGGGTGTCACTACTGCAAAAGCCCTGCACCACCTGCTTCACCTTTGCAAGTGAGAGGCACAGAGAGCAGGGCTAGGGAAGAGGGTCTTCACTGGTGGACTGGCCAAAGTACTCCAGTGCCACAACATTTACAGATATTCAGTATCTGAAGAAGCTTGCCTGGACACGAAAACTTATACCCAGAATCAAACTCTATTGGTCTTAAAGGTGCCACTGGAGTCAAAACATTTACAGCGTGATGCAATGCAGACTTACTCCAGTTTTAGGACACTGAAATAACTTTGCACTGTATTATCCTCTTAGATGGGAACTTGGAAAGTGAATTTTGCCCAGAAGCAAAAGAGTCGCCAGTATTTTAAACATCAAGACAGGGTATAATAAAACACACAAATGCATATTAAGCTGCATGACACTCAATCAGACCATCGGTCCACCAAGGTCAGTATAGTCCCAGACTGGCAGCAGCTCTCCAAGGTCTTGGGTGGAGGTCTTTGACAGCTACCTGACCCTTTTAGCCAGAGATGCCAGGGATTGAACCTGGGATCTTCCGCATGCCAAGCTGAGAGGTGGTAATAATAATAATAATAATAATAATAATAATAATAATAATACTTTTATTATTTAATTGAATTTCTAGCCCTCCCTCCCCTGCACAGCAGGGCTCAGGGCAGGCTACTACAGGAACAAATATATACAACTAATTCAAACCAGAGAAAGATTTACCAGCTTTACCTAATTTAAGATTTACATAATTAACCTGTCATATTTCTCCTTGTGAATAGGCATTTTTCCCCCAATGCACAGAAAACTTCCAGAGAGAGCAAGAAAGCACCCCTGGATGGGGAGTTGCTGATTCTGCCCATTGGGGGGGGGGGGGGGCTCCAGGAGTTCCTGCTGCTCAAATGAGCAAAGTTGTCATGGCAGAGCGTAAGGGGAGAAAAGAGCAAGAATCCAGCAGCACCTGAAAGACTCACAAAATTCGTGGCAGGGTATGAGCTTTCCTGACTCAGTCATAGCTCAGGAGTTTGTAAACTGCTCTGAGATTCCAAGTGAAGGGTGGAGTATAAATCCAATCTCTTCTTCTTCCAGCACAACTGACTTATTTCCCCCCATGACTTGCTTGAGAGTAACCCTGCTCAGAATCCGGCTGAAAAGCTTTTCTTCTCCTGTTGCAGAACTGAAACCGTCCCTAGTCTCTTTGGCCATTCCAATAGCAAAGCCCCCTCCCCCCAGCCCCGGAAAGGACTTTTCCTCCCTCCCCCCCTCCCACCTCTCTAGGAAGCCTTTGGGATGGTGTGTGTGGGGGGATGTCCCCGCCACCTCTCACCCCCCCCCCCCCGCGGGCCTAACCACTCCTGCCTCCGTTCCTCTCTTCCCCCTCCGTCCAGGGACCAGGTGGGGATGCCACTCGTAAATTACAATGGAGATTTTTCTACACCTCCCAGAGACAGAGTAAACAGTGACTGGGAGAACATAAACAAAAAGACCGGTGTATCTCTACCCTAGGGCTGCCAAGTCCAACTTGGGAAATATCTGGGGACTTTGGGGGTGGAGCCAGGAGACTTTGGGGGTGGAGCTAGGATAAAGGAAGTGACATCATTTTGTGATGTCACATCCTGTGATGTTGCTTCCACATGCTGACACATGAACTCATGAAGTTTCCTAATACTGAATCAGGCCATTGGTCCATCAAGGTCAGTATTGACTACTCAGACTGGTAGTGGCTCTCCAGGGTCTCAGGCTGAGATCTTTAATGTCACCTATTACCTGATCCTTTTTTAGCTGAAGAGGCTGATACCTCCTGCATGTCAAGCAGATGCTCTATCACTGAGCAACGGCCCTACTGAATCCTTCCTCATCTCGGCAGAATATGAAGCACTAAGTGCTACACAAGTGCTAAATATGATTTTCATATCATAAGAACAGGAGAGAAGCCACAGTGGATCGGCCCATCCAGTACAGCCCATCCAGTACAACACTCTGTGTCACAACAGTGGCCAAAAATACCAGGTGCCCTCAGGAGGTCCAGCAGCGGGGCCAGAACTCCAGAAGCCCTCCCACTGTTGCCCCCCAAGCACCAAGAATTCAGAGCCTCACTGCCCCAGACAAAGGGTTCCATTTAGACCTTGTGGCTAATAATAGCCACTGATAGACCTCTGCTGGATGGGGACAGAGAGAGAGAGAGAGACAGACAGACAGACAGACAGAAAAAAGAAAGAAACAGGGAGAGAGAGAGAAGGGGAAAAAACTGGCAGAGGCACTTACTTCCATTTAGACCTTGTGGCTATAATAGCCACTGATAGACCTCTGCTGGATGGGGACAGAGAGAGAGAGAGAGAGACAGACAGACAGACAGACAGAAAAAAGAAAGAGGGAGAGAGAATGAAAAGAGCTGGAAGAGAAACTCACCTTGCCAGCCACATGCAAAAGCAGCTCCTTCAGTCCCTCCTTAATCTCTGGGCGGACCTCTCTTGCTGTGGAAGAAGCTCTCTTGCTGACTTCTTAAAGGGGAAATGTCTGGCGAGGCTTTTTACTGCAGGGCAGGCTCTCTGCAGACATTTCCCTTTTAAGGCAGCCATTTTGTCCCCCCGGTGGCCAACTTTGGAAAAGCGGGAGATAAGCACTAAAAATCAGTGTTTCCCCCGCCCTACCGGGGGACTTGGCAGCCCTACTCTACCCCCCCCCCCCCGCCAGAAACGGTGGCTGGGCGGGAAACAAAACAAAGTTGGCCCTCTCACCCCCACCCCGCCAAGGAAAAAAACCAAAAAGTTGGCCCTCCCCCCGCCGCAAAGGGGGAAAAAAGGAGGCCCTCCCCCCGCCGCCTGGCCAGAAACGGCAGCCAGGCGGGAAACAAAACAAAAAGAAGGCCCTCTTGCCCCAGCCTGGCCAGAAACAGCGGCCGGGCGGGGGAAAAGCAAAAAGGAGGCCCTCCTGCCGTCGCCGCTGCCGCCCCAGCATGGCCACAAACAGCAGCAGGGCCGGGAAAAAAAACAAAAAGGAGGCCCTCTCGCCCTCGCTCTGGGCGGGAAAAAAGGAAAAAGGAGGCCCTCCTGCCGCCGCCGCTTCGGCATGGCCAGAAATGGCAGCCGGGCAGGAAAAAAAGCAAAAAAGAGGCCCTCTCGCTCTCGCCCGGGGCGGGGAAAAAGCAAAAAGAGGCCCTCCTGCCGCCGCCACCGCCCTGGCATGGCCAGAAACGGCAGCCGGGCTGGAAAAAAAACAAAAGGGAGGCCCTCTCGCTCTGGGCGAGGAAAAAGGAGGCCCTCCTGCCGCCGCCACCACCCCGGAATGGCCAGAAACAGCAGCCGGGCTGGAAAAAAAACAAAAAGGAGGCCCTTCCGCCGCCGCCCCGGCAAAGGAAAAAAAGCAAAAAGGAGGCCCTCCCGCCCTGGCCTGGCCAGAAAGGTGGCTGGAAGGGGAAAAAAACAAAAAATACCACCACCCCCCGCTGCCTTCTAGAGGCCAGTGCCCAGGAGAGGCAGCAGCAGGGGGGCGGGAAGACGGCCTGGCCTCTGGAGGCCTCGTCCTCAGCCCTCCCCGAAGCGCGGGAGCCCTTACCTACCTGCTCCTCACTCACCCAGGGCTGCTGGGAGAAGGGAGCGGGGCTTATGTACCCACGCCCTGGACTCTTCACTAGCAGAGCGATGCTCTGCCGCTCCGCTCCCCAGCCCGAACGGAAGCCTGCCGAGACTGCTGCAGACTCTGCAAATGGCGTTTGGGAGGGAGGGGCACTGAAGCGGGGGTGGGGCAGCAGGCCAGGGGGCACCCCTCCCTCCCTAACCCAACCTTATGGCGCTCCTGCTTTGGCGCCTCCTCTGCCCCAGCCTGTGACTCTTTCCGGCAGGGAGGGGTGGGGAGGGGCAGGCGCCACACTCAAGAGCCACACTCAAGGGCCCGAAGAGCCGCATGTGGCTTGCGAGCCGCGGTTTGCAGACCACTGATCTAGGTGAACAATAGACACCTGGATCCTAAGTGGCCACCAATAGGGAGCCTAGGTTCTCCCCGGGGAACCTATGACAATTCAGGTAAATGTAAGACCCTATCGGGTCAATTGGGTGCAGCCAGAGGTGTGGCTCCAGCCAGCATAAAAGCAGAGGCCTGAAGCCCCATAGGCATGCTTGAGCTGAACCACTAATAAAAGAGCTATGCTTGAAATCACTCCTACCAGTCTCCGACTTCAATACTTTCCACTGGCAACGAAGGTGGGATCCTGAAAAGCGACTCATCAGCTGAACCAAGCATTGCCGCACTGAGCATCAGTCTGTTGGCAGGTGCGTAGAGGTTTGTAAATTCCAGGGGGGGGGGCTCTTAGTGCGCGCACAAAGCACGCGCGCTTGCTGGGGTGATGTCCCTCCCCCGGGAAACAGCTGCGCCTCCCCGGGCCCTTCCGAGGCCCGCCAGCCGCTGCTGCCAGTGCCTCTCCCCTCCCCAGCCACTCCTTCCCTCTCCCTTCACCCGGAAAAGAGGGAGGGAGAGGAATAGGGAAGGACGGAGGAGTGGCCAGCCCGGGGGGGGGGGAGAGGCAGCAGCAGCTGCCAGGCCTCGGAAGGGCCCAGGGAGGCGCGGCAGCAGGCGCTACGTTTTCCCAGGGGGGGGCTCAGTCCCCCCCGGGAAATTTCGGGGGCCCTCAAGCCTCCCCATAGTCTACGCCTATGTCTGTCGGCATCCGGCTCCGCTGGGCTCCAGCAGCCTGACGCACTGCCACCCGCCCCAGAGG
Organism: Lepidodactylus listeri; assembly: GCA_029233225.1. Taxonomy (NCBI): domain Eukaryota; kingdom Metazoa; phylum Chordata; class Lepidosauria; order Squamata; family Gekkonidae; genus Lepidodactylus; species Lepidodactylus listeri. The sequence continues at coordinate 103,247,253 of JARCFY010000009.1, read as the reverse complement.
ACATTGCTCACCGTGCCGCTCTGGTAAATATGACTGCCGCTCCAAGACAAATCACCCCATTCGACCCGTCCCAAGACCTGGGAAGCATGGGCCAGGCAGCTCAGGTTCTCCTTCATCGTTCGGGGAATCACCGACGTGGAGATGAAGCGGGCCTGGCTCCTGAGTTCCTGCGGCGTGGACACGATGCACCTTGCCCAAAGCTCCTGGAGATCACGTACGACGACCTCATCAAGGCCCTCGGAGACTACTTCGCCCCCAAACCCTTCATGATGGCCTTCTGAATGGACTTCATCCGGCATAAACAGAAGCCAGGTGAAACAGCGGTTCCTTTCTTGGCTGACCTCTGCCGGCTGGCAGTCGGTTGCAGGGGCGTAGAGTTTAAAAACTCCCGGGGGGGCGGGGGCTCTTCTGTGCATGCGTGCTTTGCACGCGCACCCACCAGGACCATGTCCCTGCCCCCGCCACCTCCCCCCCGTCTGACCACTCCTGCTTCCGTCCCTCTGTCCGTCCAGGGGCCAGCTGGGCATTTGCTTAGCTGGCCCCTGGACGGACGGAGGGAGGGTCGGAGTGGCCAGGCGGGGGGGGGGGAGAGAGGCGGCGGCCCTAGGAAGGGCCGAGGGAGGCACGGCGGAGGGTGCACCATTTTCCCTGGGGGGCTCAGTCCCCCCGGGAAATTTTTGGGGTGGCTCGAGCCCTCGAGCCCTTCCCCCCCGTAGTTGACGCCTATGGTCGGTTGCGAGTTCCGGCACATGGAGGACCATATCCTAACCAGGTTCGTAGGTGGGGTGCGGGAAGCTAAATTAAGCCGCAAACTGATCGTGTTTTCTGAGCCCACACTTGAGAAAGTGCTCCAGGCGGTAGTTGCATTCAAGACTTCCTAAAAGGAGCACCTGTCGTCCTGCACCCACCGGACCTCTGCTTCCTCCGGGTCTGAAGACGAAGACAGGTCCACCGATGCACCCAGCGGGAGGCAACCCGACCTGCCACAGACAGGAGCATGTCATTCCAAGTACACAGGCCAGCCGCTCAGTCCTCCGGGCCATCCTGTTCCCACAAACCTGCTCCATGCGCTAGCTGCGACGACCTGCCAGGGCTGTCGTTTCTGGGACACAGAGTGCCGGTCGTGTGGGAAAAAAGGGCACATCGCCCGGGCCTGCCATTCCTGGAACAATCGACACTCACTAGCAGCCCACCACGAGTCATCGGAGCTGTACTCAACCTCAGCACCCCGCCACCAGGTAATGAGCTTGCCCGGGACACCCCCAATAAAATTTCAGTCCCTATCCTGATAGAGGGCTCCCCCTGTACGATGGAGCTGGACACTGGGTCCTCATACTCCATCATTTCGGAGGCCACACTCCAGTGTCTCTGCCCAAAGGGGAGACCCCGCCTGCGGAAGCCCTCGGGGCTTAGTCTGAGGGAGTTCCAGAAAAATCCCATTGCTATCCAGGGGCTGGGCAAGTTCAAGGTCCAGTTCAAGGACTTTTGTGGAAAACTGGACCTCCTGGTGGTGGTGGGCAACCTCACAAGCCTCCTAGGCCTCTCCTGGTTTAAACCCTTGGGCTTAGGAGTGACTGGAGTCAACAAACTCCGTGCCACTGACATCCAGTCTGCGTGGAGTTCCTGGCAGTGTTTGACAGGGCACTAGGCTACTACACAGGTCCCCGGGTATCCCTGGACCTTGACCCCATGGTCTGGCCTGTCCACATCCCGGCCCAAGAGGCAGAATTTTTGCTTACAACACTGTGGAACTTGGAACATTGCCCAGGGGTCCCCAATCTTTTTGACGCTGTGGTAATTTTGAGAGGCTTGGGGTGATCACCCCCCCAAGATGGCTTCCATGGGAGGTGGGGCCAAAACCCAAATGTCTGCCTCAGGAGGTGGAGCTAAATGGAATATCTCACACCTAGGAAAAAGGAAATCCTCAAGGGGGAATGGAACCACACTCTAAGGAAAACCCAGTTGCTTACCAGTCCTCCTCAGCCTCCAGTGGAAAGCTCTTTCATTTGGTGTAGTGGTTAAGTGCGCCGACTCTAATCTGGGAGAACTGGGTTTGATTCCCCACTCCTCCACTTGCACCTGCTGGATGACCTTGGGCAAGCCATAGCTCTGTACCAGCTGTTCTCTCAAGGACAGTTGTCTCAGAGCTCTCTCAGCCCCACCTACCTCACAGGGTGTCTGTTGTGGGGAGGGGAAGGGAAGGGAAAGGAGTTTGTAAGCCGCACTGAGACTCCCAAGTGAGTGAAGGGCAGGATATAAATCTAATCTCTGCTTCTCTTCTCTTCTTCTTCTTCTTGAATGAGGGATGCCAGTAAGACACCCTGCCTTACAGCAGTCCCACCCACTTTCTGAAAAGCTTGGCAGGCACCAAGGGAAGTACTGGTGGGCCCCGCATTGGGAAATCCTGCCTTAGCCAGTGATCGTGCTGATCTCCTTGCTGAGGAGAGTTTGACCTGTTGATTGAAACTGCTGTTAGCCATCAGAGTGTACCAGACCAGCCTTTTTGGCCAGTTGGCTGTCTTTTTGAAAGTGCCTTCTGAAGTAATGAAAGGATGCTTATGTGCCACAAAACCACTTCTATTATGAAATGATTGGTATTTAGAAAACCAGCCTTTGGAAACATACAGATCTTAAAATGTAGCACAAGACATTTTACTGCTAATTTAAATAATCATCAGACCAGACACAGAGAAAGGTGTAATTTGCATGCCACCTGCTCTGAAGTGGTCCTGCTGAAATAATCAGCAATAGCCCATAGATGATGTGGCAACAGGGGCTAATGTTTCCTGTTTGCACTGGAAACTGCATTGTAAATAGCATCCACCTCTTTCACTGGCATGCTGAATTTTTAAAAAAATTATTTTATTTTCAGGTTTTTCAATAATACAACATACAACACAAATACATGTAAAGTCAAAACAATAACACTAACTTCAACAATAGGATGCAGTGCGGATCACGTAATGTGAATAACCTCATAATATAATTCTGGAACAGGAAATTTAGCAAATAAATCAACACTAAAGGCTGATTTCAAAAAGGGAAACCATTTCAAGTGTAAATCAGAATGTTTAGAAGGATTCTTACAATACGATATTTTATCTGAAATTTTGTTTAATGCATAATACTCCCATATTTTTGAAAACCAGGAGGAGATAGTAAGTGTATTAGAAGATTTCCAGTTCCTGGGAATAACCACCTTTGCTGCTGACAACTAGTACTGAAATGAGATCATGAGATGATTTGGAAATAGTCTGATCTCTCCACAAGTCCAGGAGGAGGGCTTCAGGTCGAAACAGGAGTTTATATCCAGTAATCTCCTTAATATGCTTAACAACCTTCCCCCAGAAAATTCTAACTTGTGCACAGGACCACCAGCAGTGGACAAAAGTGCCCTCATTACCACAATTTCTCCAACAAAGTGGTGAGTGGCGGTTGTTGATTTTATGAAGTCGAATAGGTGTAAGATACCACTGTGCCAGGAGCTTATAGTTCTGGATTTGAATATTTAGGGAGTATGACTTTAAGGAGAGTGACATCCAAATGTCTTCCCAATCTGCCAGTGTGAAGGTGGTATTGCAGTCTGCTTGCCATTGGGCTTGATAACTCAATGGTCATTGAGACTGTTCCTCTTTCAAGATGTCATAGATGTACGAGATGTATCCCTTGAAGGTAGTCCGATCTCGTTGGAGCAGTCTTTCAAAAGATGCAAGAGGTCTCCTGAGAACTGAGCGTGTGGCAAGAGATGAAATAAGATGTTCTGAATTTGAACCCACTTTTGACAGACCACCTCAAAGTGAGAGGCTATTTCTGTCCTGCCCATTCAACTGCTACCACTTTGGAGTCACCAGCTGTCAAAGATTCTCAGCATCACTAAATACAGATAATCTTGTAGTATAATCACTGATATCTGAACTGAGAACACGACACTCATTTTGCAATAAAGCCCTGCAGGGGCTCTCAGAAATTTTTGCTCACGTGCACTGATAGCAACTTCCTGAGTTCTCAGTTCTTCGTTTCTGATACTAATTTTAAAAATACAGAAATTCAGCCAAGTTCAGGTTTTTGCATTCTTGTGGGGTAACTGTTGTTAAGTTGGTGAGGCCAAGGTTGCCAACTGACTAGGATAACTGGCCAGCGCCTGTGCTTTTAGCAGCATCTTGATCTTTCCTCCGGCAGAGCCTCTCACAGCATGGAGATAAACATTACTACCTACTGATGTTGCAAATCAAGCTACTGTTAAAGGCAGAGGGGCAAAGGGCTGGTCTAAAAACTGACAGCGTGATAAGGGCAGTAGGGATGTGGTTAGACAGTCACGTAATGAAATCTAAACAGTATTTTCTTTTCTTTCTTTCCTAATGTACTAGAACTTCAGGGTCCATACTGAAGGGGGGTTTTATGGGTTGTTGGTGGGGGGTTTTTTGCAATAGGTTTAGTATGTTATAAATGTAGTTCTATACTCAGTGTGTACTTAACTTGTGGGATACATAACCATAAAATGATAGCTTTTGAAAAGGATTAGGCAGATTAATGGCTGGTTTTATCATAAAGGCCTTCCCATTTATACTTAAATCAAGAGGTTCTATGGAAGGAAAGCAAGCTCTGTTAAAGGAACTTTAACAAGGTCAGTTTTAAATTGACAAGTGCAGTTTTTGCATACATATTCTACTAGGAATAAGGCCCATTGTGGAAATAAATACAACGGGGTCGAGAAAGAGACTCTGGGAGAGTGCCCCGGCCTTGGGCACTCAGCATCAATTTGCTGTGGCGACTTCAGCAGGGTAGAATGAAACAGAGTCCACCAGTTTCTCCAGGGGAAGATCTCTGCCATCTGAAGAGCAGTTGTAGTTCAGCATGATCTCCATCTCTCCCCTGGAGATTGGCAACAATGGTTCTCCATGAGGGAACAGGTAGTTTAGAGGGTGGAGTCTATGGCAATGAACCTGTCTGATGTCCCAACCCTGCTGAAACCTCACTCTCTCCAGGGTCCACCCCTCAAATCTCCAGGAATTTCCCAACCTGGAGTTGGCAACCCTATCTCCCTCCCAGCCAACCATCAATGTATCATTATCTCCCTCCCAGCCAACTGTCAATGTATCATATCTGGCTTCAGCTTTCCATCTCCTCCCTCCTAGAGAGCCGTTGTAATTCTGAGTGATCTCCAGCCCCCAACTGGAGATTGGCAACAATAGTTTCCCATGAGGGACTGGTTGGCTTGGAGGGTGGAGTCTATGGCATTGTACCTGTCTGAGGTCCCACCCCTCCTCCAACCTCACCATCTCCAGGCTACATCCCTCAAATCTCCAGGAATTTTCCACCTGGAGTTGGCAACCCTATCTCCTTCACAGCCAATCATCAACTTCACTCTTCAACTTTCCATCTCCCCCCTGGAGAGCACTTGTGATTCTGAGTGATCTCCAGCTCTTGCCTGGAGACTGGCAACCATAGTTCCCCTGGAGAAGTAGTATTTCTCTGCAATGGGGATCAAAGCAGCTGACATCATTCTCCTCTCCCCCTTTTGACTTGCACAACAACCCTGTGAGGAAGGTTAGGCTTAAAGTCTGTGACTGGCCCAAAATCACCCATTCAGCAAGAACCTGGGTCTAGCAGATCCTGCTCTGAAGCGCTGACTGCTATGCCTAGGATAGCCAACCTCCAGGTGGAGCCTGAAGATTGCCAGGTATCACAACTGAACTCCAGACAACAGATCTCCACCCCCCCAAGCCATTTTCTCCAGGGGAACTGATCTCTGTCATCTGGAGATCAATTGTAATAGTGGGAGATCTCCAGGTCGCACCTGGAGTTGGCAACCCTATCTCCTTCCCAGCCAGTTATCAATCTATCTTTATTTTCCCCTCACTCTTCAGCTTTCCATCTCCCCCCCCATCTGCAGCTTCTACTGTGCTCTGAAGCCCTGACAGCTAGGTCACATTGGCTGTCATAGGGAGGCCATTTTAGCAGAGCATAAGAACACAGAGTCTGCCATTTTCTCCTGGGGAACTGATCTCTGCCATCTGGAGAGCACTTGTAATTCTGAGTGATCTCCAGCCCTCACCTGGAGATTGGCAACTCTTCTCCTCTGCCCACTGCCAGGTGGGTCTAACTGTCCCCTCAGTGGTCTGCTTCTGTCAGTAAAAAGACCATGGACTTTCAGCATAACCCCCTCCCCCGCCCACTGCCAGCTTCGCAACCAAGCTTGCTCTGATTAGGGAAATACCTGGAGATTGGGGGGGGGGGCGTGGATCCTGTGGAGGGCAGCATTTGTGGGGGGGATGGAAGGACTCAGCAGGGTATAATGCCATAGGGTCTAGCCTCCAAAGCAGCCATTTTCTCCAGGGGAACTGATCTCTGTCATCTGGAGATCAATTGTAACAGCAGGAGATCTCCAGGTCCCACCTGGAGATTGGCAACCCTAGGGAGAAAGTCAGCTGCACAGCAGGGGGTTGAAAAGAATGGTTTGATGGTCACTGGCCCACCTTGTTAGCCAGCCAGCCATGGCAGAGTTAAGCAGGAGAGAGAGCCATTTTCAGTTTATTCTGAGAGGAAAGTCAGTGGGCGGGGAAGGGGGTTATGCTGAAAGTCCATTGTCTTTTCACTGACAGAAGCAGACCACTGAGGGGACAGTTAGACCCACCTGGCAGCGGGCAGAGGAGAAGAGTGGGCCCAGCACCCAGCTCTCCCCTTCACTGGCTCCCTCCAGACTGAGGCCAAGACTCTGGCCGGTGGCTCTGTGGGCAGGACTGAAGCAACGCAGCGAGGGAATGCAGCCAGTAGCCAGGGACCCCTTTTGAGCAGCAGTCCTTGCAGTCAACTGATTTTGGCGCCCCATGGAATCTTTCCACTTGAAAACGGCTTTATATAATAAGGAGAGATACTTTCTTTTGATCCTGGCAGCTTTCTCTGACAAAGCAGAGTCTTTACTAGAGTAATAATTCCAGAGGTGTAGTTGTGTTACGGTATGGTATGGTACAGTACAGCCCAATCTCAGAAGCTAAGGGAGGATGGTACTTGGAAGGGAGACCACCAAGGAAGACTCTGAAGAGGCAAGCAACGGCAAACTAGCTCTGCTCCTCACTTGCCTTGAAAGCCCATTGCTGGGATTGCCATAAATTGGTTGCAACCTGGTAGCACGTACATAGATAGCTGTGTTACAATGCAAACCTAACCTGAGTTAATATAATTCTTTTTTTCTTTTCTTTCTTTTTTCAGGTGAGTATTTGCGTGCGTGTGTGTGTGTGTGCCTGGAAGTCATGGATGACTTCTGGCAACTCCTAGTGGGGTTTGGACATTTCAGAGTGGGGGCTTGACATTGCCTGCCTCTGTGTCCCAGCCCTGGTATTCCTTAGAGGCCTTTCTTCCAAGTACTTGCCAGGGTCAGCCCATCTTTGTTTCTGAGATATGACAAGATCGAGCTTGCCTGGCCTATCTAGGTCAGGGCCTGAGTTACAAAATTCTTAACCCCCATCTGTTTAGGATTGAACTGCAACTCTGCTGCCGCACAAATAAATAGGAGTCTTGAAGCAATTTTATGCCATCATGAACTTCCATGTCCGCTTTATTAGATGCCTACAACAAAGTGGGCTCTAGTCCACCAATGTTTATGCTGGAATAAAATTTTGTTAAAGTGCCAGATGACGCCTGCTGATTGCCTTCCCTTGCCAGAGGTTACTATCAGATTTCTGGCTCCTAAAACGTTGCCAACTGTATGCAGCAAAGTGAGGTAACGATGGGGACGGCTTCAGCTTTGTTGAATTTCTGCCTGTCATGCACCTGTTACAGGGACAGAAGCCTTAACATAATAAAAACTGGTAACCTGATATTGCCCTCGGTTTGCACAAAGCTCCATGGTTGCTAAAAGGACTGCCTACTTTTTGAGCAGAGAATCTGTGTTTTTAACTGCTGCATGATCGTAAGAACCTAAATGGAGTTTCTCCCACTGTTGCCAGGATGGCTCTTAATAAATACACCAGCACTGTATGATGATCAGGGCTACCCCTGTTCTCACATTATTATTAAACAAAACTGATATCTTCCCCCTGGTTTTCCACATTTTTGCTTTATTGCCACAGCTCTGACGTGGCTACTGAAACTAGGTCTGAAGAAAATGACAACAGACATATATCTACATTGTAGACCGATAATCCTCAGGCTGGCATCCACAGCTATGTGTGTCCGGATGTCCACATAGTTCTTCCCTAAAGCAAAGAGCTTCAGGCTTTCCTGCGTCACATTGGATGAGGATGTGCTTCAGAAGAACCTGGAGGCATCCCCACCTATGTGCTTTCAGGGAACACCCATTTGGAAACAGCTGCTGCCACCGTGGCATGCTTGGCTTGGAACCTTGTAATGTTTTGTGGAGCCTCCCCATCATGGTATGGCGGGTGCCAATACAGCTGGCGGTAATTTTGCGGAGGTGCCTAGTACCTAAAAGTGCTCACAAATGGTGTGATCCCATAGACTAACACTGGTTTTAACAAATATTCCTTTCCCCCGGGGAACTCTGGGAATTAAGTTCTGTGAGCAGGAGAGGAAGGAGAGGGTAAATTTCAATTGCTGTAGCTCTTAGCACCTCCACAAATAGGAATATCTTGTGACATTTTGCAAGGAAAGTCATTAACATGAAAACCAAAATAAGCCTTTCTCTCAGCTTATATCCCCAACAATTCAAGACAAGCTCTGACGTTTAGTGAAAGCAAACAGACTCCCAATATTAAATAAATATATTGTAAAATATCCGACAATTATAATGAGACTGCGCTGCAATGTATAAGTCTCTGATGTCTCTCAGTTCTCCAAATTCATGTCTTTGGGAGTAAAACAGTTTCAGGGCAGCTTTCTTGGGAAAGAAACTTTTGCTGTACCTATCACACAAAATTCCCCAAACCAATCACAACTGGTCTGCTAGAAAAGCAAAACTGGAGGTGATCCTGTTTTTTTCATGTGTTTAGATTGATATGAGAAGGAAATAAGTTTGTGCCTGTTGTTTAAAAGATTTTACATTCATTAACAGAGAAAAGTTTCCTCCTGGATCGTTTTCTTTCTTGATTCACCGCTGTACGGACAGCGCACTCAAACACCTGCTGTACTCCTCTGTTGCTGAGAGATGAACACTCGATGTAGCCCTTAGCCCGGATGTCTTTTGCCAGTCGCTTTCCATGCACAGAACTGATACAGGCTTCACTATAAGGCCCAGTTTCTCTCTGGTCAGTCTGAGTAGCCACCACCAAAATTGGGATCCGAGGCAAGTGGGTCCTGATCTCCGTAACCCATTTGTTCCTCAGGCTCAGGAACGAGTTGCGATTGGCCACTGAGAAGCACAACAGTACCACGTCCGCTTGCTGGTAGGAAAGAGGACGGATCCCTTTGAAGCTGTCATTGCCCGCTGTGTCCCAAAGACCTAAACTAATCTGGATTCCATCCAGGAAAACTTCAACTCCCGTGTTTTCATACACAGTTGGCTTGTAACTGTCTGGAAAAGTCTCAGAGGTAAAACGCAGCAGCAGTGCCGTTTTCCCAACAGCGGCATCTCCCACCAGAACGCATTTAACCGAATCCAACATCTTCTCAATGTCTGCTGTTTCTGGAAGGGGATCTAGGGACACAGTTCAAAAGTGCTGAACTCCATACTGTAGGAATCTGTAGTAGTTTCTTTCAGATGTTTTAGGAGTTTCACACGAGGATCCAGAATCTCCTTCCACAGTACTTGATGCTTCACCGAGCCAAACCAGCTTCCTACAACAGAAAAGAGATAAGTTCTTTAAAATCTCTTCATTTTCTTGCAGGCAACAAATGAACTCCAGACCTCAACATGCTTTAGTTAACTGTGGTAATGGCTTGTATCCTACCACTTAGTTCAACAAAGCTTAAAGCCTTTCTTTAGCCTAAAGCAGGGGTGGGCAATTGTTTTGGCTTGGGGGCCACTTTGTGGGAGCAGAGGTTAGCGGAGGGCCGCACCTTTTAAAATGATTGCATTCATTAGTTAACTCTGCATTTCAGAAAAGGTATAAATTGTATCATAAAAATCAATAAATATAAATTAAATAAAATAGTGGTAGTTTTATTCAATTTATTTATTGTGCTAATTTTATATCGTCTATAGCTGCAAGCACATTTAATTTTAGAATCAGTTTAATGAGACAAATGTACCCTATCACACTTTTCTACAACTTTTTGGAAATCAGGAGTGAGATTGCTTGTTGAGATTCTCATCACAGCCTGCAAGTTAATGTCTGTCAAAGAGCATCTATATTTACTCTTGTTGATCTTCATGCAAGAAAAACTTTGCTCACAAATATATGTAGACCCAAACATAAAGAACATTTTCCCAGCAAATTTCTTCATACATGGAAATTTTTTCAGCAGACAAAGATTTGTAAAAGTCAACTAATGTCACAGCATTAAACATTTCTTTCACAGTGTGATCTGACTGCAGGTCAATAAGTTCAAGCTGCAGCTCCTCAGGTGCTGTATCAATATCAGCAGTGATGGGATAAGAGAGCAAATTGAATTTAGGCTCAATTTTCTTGAAGTCCTGAAATCTTCTTGGTGGGCCGCAAAAAACTCTGTGGCGGGCCGCATGTGGCCCCCGGGCCGCAATTTGCCGACCCCTGGCTTAAAGTGATTTCCTCCAGTGTAACTGGCTCTTCATACGGCTAAAGTTGAAGGAAGGCTGGAGAAAGGCTCCCCTTTGCAGAGTGAAGTAACAGGATACAGGCCTACATGCATAAGTGGTATAACACAGAAAGTCCTGCCAAAATACTAGCAACATTTCAGAGGTATGGTCTAGCAAAACTTACTCTTCCCCAGCATAACAGTTCCCTGAAAATGGCAAGCTAGAGTAGTATGTAAAATAACATTTCTCTCAAAAATAGTAAAATTTTTATTTGCAGGAAATTTTTTCTAAATGTAATTTTCTATTTGCACACTATGGCCAGGGTCATACGGCCCTTTAAAACGGGAGGAACTGCTGTTTCCTCCTGCATTTAAAGGGACCATTCAGACTGGCCGGGACAACTCCTGCGCCGAAGCAGGCTCAATCGAGGGTTCCTCCCACGTTTTCCGACCACCGGGAAAATCAAGTATTTTCCCAGAGGTCGCGCGAGAGCCGATATGGACAGCCCTCTCTCGCAATGATTGCGAGAGTGGGCTGTCTGATCGTCCCTCCCGGTTCCCCCCCCCCCCCCCATTTTTTGCACTTGGGCGCTTGGGCACTCAAGCGCCCAAATTAGGGTTGCCAAGTGTTGAAAACTCACCGGCGGGGGGGAGTCCTCCTCTCACCGGGAGTTTCTTCTGGTATCATAGAGTTTTGGGGTGATTGCCAGAGCATCGCCCTGGCAACGCCCCCCAACGTGCTGCATCACTTCCGGTGACGTCATTACATTGTCCTCGCTGGATGACGTCGGGGGTGGGGTTCCCCCCGCCGGCCAAATCCTGGCCGGCGGATCGGGAACCCCTTTAGCGGGGAATCCCCCACCCCCCCGGGCTGACTTGGCAGCCCTAGCCCAAATGCAAAAAGGGGAAAAAACCTACCCCGCGCTCCACTCTGGGCCCCGAGCCCCACCCCCTGCCACCTGGCCCCCTGCATGCTTCTCCCCAAACTTACCAGGTGGCGACCAGCGGGGCCCGGAGCGGAGCACAGGGCAAGCCAGCCAGCCAGGATGAGTCCACCGGTGGCGGCGGCTGGCGGTGGTGGAGGGGGGTGTAGAGCACTCTCCTGTGAGCAGGAAGGGTGCCTCCCCCTGCCGCCGCCGCCGGCAGGGTTGGGATGTATGAACATCCCAACCTGAAAGAAAAAACCCCGAATAAAGTCCCAGAGGACTTTATCCGGGATTCGGGTGCCGTGTGACCACAGCCATACACAGTCAGCTGCTTATCAGCAGAAGGCCTGCTTGTGCAGCCTATGGGGGGGATGAGGCTCATCCTTGATGCCAGTGACAATGGAGGCCACCCTCCCTTCTCTAAGAGGCTCAGAATTAGAGTCCGGCGGCACCTTTAAGGCCAACAAAAGTTTTATTCAAGGCGTGAGCTTTTGTGTGCATGCTCATTTCGTCAGATGATGAAATGGAATTACATATCATAGTTCAGTGATGGTGAACCTTTTAGAGACCGAGTGCCCAAACTGCAACCCCAAACCCACTTATTTATCGCAAAGTGCCAACACGGCAATTTAACCTGAATACTGAGGTTTTCATTTTAGAAAAAGCAACTCATACATTAACATCTTTTGTCTTAAAAGAAAAACACAGTAACAGAGCTTTCAATGATACAAACAACTTTCTATTGAAAGGTAAAAGTTTGCATTTGGCATGCTTTTGAACAATTAATGTGATTTTTTGCTGTCCAATCTTGCGAACTCTGTTCTGGGGCGATGGCGTGCGTGCCCACAGAGAGGGCTCTGAGTGCCACCTCTGGCATGCGTGCCATAAGTTCGCCACCACTGTCATAGTTGTATATATAAGGGTGGCTTGTTAAATTAGCATGCAAAATAGTGAAGATTTTTTTAACGGATCAAAAGAATGACAAGGTGGGTTTCTGGTTATCTGTTTCGATCCAACTGGGGGAGAGGACGGACACAACACAGGTAATAATTATGTCAGATCTGGAAATGGATGAGCCCTAAATTGTGAGAATCTTATCCTTAGACCCCATCCATCTCCTTTCAAGCATCGAGGTGAACTTTACATCATCTTGGCTGTGTAGAGTATTTTCCTTGTCCCCAAAACAGAGAACTACATTAAAATCTACCATTCCAAATTACGTTACATATTCAATTATATACTTAATTGTTAAGAATAGTGATAACATTTTGCTTCACTAAAACATGGAGTTAACTGACAGAATCCTTTTCCTGGGGTACAGTGTTATGCCAGAGATCAAGAAGATATTGCATTGCATTACAATCACTATTATACTATTTTAAAAGGGGGGCCCCATCAAAATATAGATGTATAGTCCTTCTTGGTGAGAATACATATGTGAGGATTGAATAAGTTTGTTTTCCTGGCTGCATCTCCTCTTAATGTCTGTCTTCTTTTCTGCTGAGAGAGAGAGAGAGAGAACACAGGTGTGTGTGTGTGTGAGAGAGAGAGACAGAGACAGAGAGAAATGTTTCCCTCGGATAGTGGTTGTTCTCTCTCCTTTCTTCCTGAGGAGAGGAGGAGATGATGATGAGTAAAATAATAACAGAGACAGAAGTCGGCTAAAGAGTAAGAAACATTATAGAACGTGTAAAGGCAGTGCAACTGGAAAATGGCGGGTCCTGATGGACCACCCTTCTGGCAGGTATGTTTATCAAAGTGCTTTGGAGTCCATGCGTCTGCTGCTGGCACTGCAATTGCATAAAAGGTGAAAAATATGCCACAAATCCAGGGGTCCTTTCGAGCAGGAGCTCGGGGGAGCTCAGCTCCGGGAGTTGGTGCCAGCCCCCCCCCCACGGGGGAATGCCTGCTTGTGTCATGGCTGCAGCAAAATGACCCCGTCCCCTGGAAAGGTCCTGGCTCCTCCGAACAGCCTGCTGAAGGCTTCAGCCACCACTGACGCTCTCCTCCCAGAATAGTGGTATTTCTGAGGCTTGGATTAGTAGCTGCCCCCTCTCTGCCAACTCTCTCTCTCTCTTTCTCTCACTCTCTCTCTTCTTTCTGTCTTGTTTTCTGACATACTTCCGGTGATGTCAGGGGGTGTAGCATATGCAAATAAGTTATGCTAATGAGTTATGCTAATGAGCTCCTGCACCTCTTTTTCTATGAAATGACCCCTGAACAAATCTATGCTGGAAAGACACTCAGTGAAGACAAGGAAAGTGGGAAAGCAACAGGTGAGGAGGAATGCATCTATTTAAGGTGCCACAAGTCACCCGCTAATTTAAAATCTTTAAATAAAGCAAGTATTACATAAAGTCCCCAGCGTACTCTCATTCAGAGGAAACCCAGTGGTACTAGCCGCTTGGAATTTCATACCTCTTGGGGACTTGGAGCACTCGCACTATTACTTAAGGTAATCATCAAGCCCAGTTTAATACATCTCTTATTTCTGTTCCCCCTCCCCCATTTTGTCCCTCATTAATCGGACATCTGTATCTCTCAAGTGACATAGAATCAAATCAACTTTCAAATTCTTTCAGCTGCCTACTGAGCAAGACCTTGTTGCAAGGAGATTGAATCTTACTTACATGCAGTTGCCCAGTCTTGCCCATACAGACCAAGTGAAGAAACTTCATTTTCTTCATGCTTCTGATGAAGTAGGTTGCTGCCTGTGAGCCCCTACCATGAGTTTCACTAACTGTCACCTTGTTCTTCTGCGGCTTAAAGACTAAATGGGGCAACTCTTCCGGAACTGGGTTTTTAGAAGTCTTACAGGCAGCTTCCAGTGCACACTGGTGTCTCTCACCTGACTTCTGCTTAGCCGTATTTATGAGCTAATCATTGCAACAGAAGGCATTTCCCTAGAATCACAAGCAGTGGGTTCGAGTCACATCATGGGTATTCTAGGTTTCACAGTATTCTGGAGAAGTCTAATGATTCCTGACACACAACTATCCCCATCCTATTTCTTCCTCTCATGAATGCAGGAAACTGCCTCATACTGAATGACCCTTGGTCCCTCAAGGTCAGTATTGTCTACTCAGACTGGCAGGGGCTCTCCAGGGTCTCAAGCAAATGTCTTTCACACTATCTCGTACCTGATCCTTTTACAAGGGGATGTCAGAATTTGAATCCAGGACTTTCTGTGTGCTAAGCAGATGTTCTTCCACTGAGCCACAGCATGCCTCCTGTCTCCACTTATAGTCTTGTCTCAATTTCTAACAGTCCTCTCAAGAGAGGGTTAAGAGAGTGGAAGGGCCTTTGTCACAGGTGAGTATAGAATATATACTCAGGTGAGTATAGAAATGTGTCAGAGCAGTAACAGATCCGAGCAGTTCTGAGGGCCAAATTAGGATCCCTTTCAAATAACCTTTGTGATCTGTTTTAGCAGCCAGTTGTTAACATTTAAAGAACATGCCATTAAAAAGCCGGGAGAAAGAAGCGGCGCAGTTTGAAATGGCCAGAGTGCTTTAGACACAGCTCATTAACAGATTTAAACATGCGGCATGAAACCTCCCTCTCCATATAGCTTTACGTGGAACTGAGCCAACAACAAGTAACGACTGGTTTAGAATGGCAACCTGAAAGGATCCCAATTGAAACCCCCCCCCCCCCATTCCAGGGATGCAGCAGCATTTTGCAGCTGGACTTTTGCCTTTCAAAGCACTGTGTGGGCATGATCCTGCTGGGGACCACGGCACAGGGGAAATGGGGCTCCTGTCTTCCCCCCTGCAACATTTTAAAGTGCCAAAAAAAAGCCATGCGTATTGTAAACCAAGTGTACTGAAATATTGTGGCAGATCAGCAGCAAAGTGCTGTGGTGAAATTCGACCAGCCTGCCTGGGAGTGTTTCCCTGAGACGAGTAAAAAGTAAGAGCTAACAATGCAATCTCCTTATTCGCTGTGAATATTTACCTCAGCTTGTGTGTGTTTTTAAAATAAACGTCGTTCTTGTTCCTTTACACAGAAACCATCCCGCGTTTGTTAGTTTTACCTCAGTGATCATTCAGGGCTTAGGTGTGTTATACTCAGGCCAAGATCCTATCCCTTTTGAACCCAGTTCATATTCTTTTTAATTTCCTGCTGGGAACCCTGATACATTGGGGCAGATAGGCAACTGACATTGTGACAGGAGGGAAAAATCCTGGGTGGCGTGGTAATCAGCTTACTAGGATATTCATCACAGCCTGTATCTCAGAGACCAATTTCCCACTAGCGCTGCCCCAGTGAATTTCACACTATTTGCCCGCAGGGCACATTTTGACCCGCGGCTCCGCCTGATCTTCCCCCCGCTTCAATGATCCTCAAAAAACAGGACCCCTGAAACAGCGGGGAAGATCGGGCAGAGCCACGGGTCAAAATGCGCCCCACGGCAAATAGTGTGAAATTCAAGCACAGCACCGGGGCAAACGGAGGAAGAACGCCGGGGCAGCGCTACTGGGAAATTGGTCAGAGGTTTGTGTTTCCAGCAGCAAATTTCAGATGCCTTTTATTTGAACTGAGGATAAGAGAGTCAAAAGACAGGGCAGCCAGCAAGCGGGGAGTTAAAATAATTGAGATGAGGGATGTGCGTCACAGATGGCTCCCAGAGAAACAGGAGATAATAACCGTGAGAGTCAGAGAAGGAAGAAGTGTGGGAGAGGAGAAAATTAGTACAAAATGATTAGTGGCTAGCTGTCTCCATGTTCAGTCTGCCATTCTAGAGAAAACATCTGCAAAAGAGAAATTATGCAGCAAAGATGAAAGAAAAAATATGGATGAAAAAGATATTAGAGAGTTGCCCTTGTAAGATAACTAGACTGCAGATTTAAAATCTTATTTATTAAAATACTTGTATCCAGTGTTCTCTCTAAGCTGAGTTAGTTGAGCTAGCTCACAAGTTTTTAGCCTCTGGTTCACACATTTTTGTCTTAGTTCAGGAAGGATGGCTCCAGATTTATACCCCACCCTTCACTACCCAAAGGAGTCTCACAGCGGCTTACAAACTCTTTTCCCTCCCCTCCCCACAGCAGACACCCTGTGAGGTAGGTGGGGCTGAGAGAGCTCTGACAGAAACTGCTCTTTTTCAAGAACAGCTGTGCCAGAACTATGGCTTGCCCAAGGTTATCCAGCAGGTGCAAGTGGAGGAGTGGGGAATCAAACCCGGTTCTCCCAGATTAGAGTCTGCGCACTTAACCACTACACTAAACTATGCAGTAGCCAAATCACTTGCTCACAACTTTAATGCCAGTAGCTCACAAAGTAGAATTTTTACTCACAAGACTCCACAGCTTAGAGGAAGCACTGCTTCTCCTCATGGCTCCAGGGGGCTTACAAATTCAAATTTAAAATATACAGTACCAATCCCCAAATACCCCCTCAAATGTTTTTACAAAGCTGTTGCTAAAATGCTTGCCATTAACTCTCCCACCCCCATGGCCTTGTAGCACCACCTAAATATCTATAGAGACTGCCCCCATCACCTCATGAAGGAGCCTATTCTGTAGAACAGATGCTATGATGGAACAGGCACGAACTCTGGTCAGCAATGCCAGGCAGACAACACTAAATAGAAGAACAAATGCCAGGTGTTCCACAATGAGCACTGACTAGCACACCTCAAACTAGTTTATCCAGTGTCCTCTCAAAACCCTAGAATAAAGAGAGCCCATAAACCATCAGTGCACATTTGTGTGGCATTTCCCACACAAAGCATAAAGTACAACCTGGCCAAGATTATAAGCATATTTAAGGTTGTGGTCAGACGGCATGATTATCATGTTGTTGGCATGCCTCAAATATTACCCGGGTTTATTTATTCCGCAATGACACAATCAGACACCCCACGGTCTGCCCTCCAGGCACTCGCTGAATGTGAATGCATTTGTGCACCTATTCGCTCATGTACATATCGCTAACTGCTTTTTAAAAAAATGACACCAGAAGTGAATCCGGCAAGGGGGTTCACTTTGCTCTGGAGTGATCCGGAAATGCGTGGTGATCATGATTGCTTCCACAAAATATAGACTTTCTCCGGTGTCAGGAAAGTCAGCAATGACACTGGGGTGGCAATGACTGCAATGTGGGATACCTCCTCTGACATCTGGACACATTTTTTTAAACCAGACGGGAGAAGTGGCAACACCGGATCAAGAAGCCTGTCTGATCACAACCTAAGTCTTTTTGGTATGAGAGTTAAGAATGAGGTTTTAACTCTCTCCCAATGACATCTGGATTTACAAAAGCTTTACACAAATGCAGGGGATTTATAGATGATTTGTTAAGTATGGGCATATAAGAGGAGACCATTAAGGCTGCTGTGTGGCTTACAAAGACTGAGCTTGAGTGGACGTGCCAGTCTGAGAAACTGATATTGTAACTGTCATAAAGAAACTGCCACTGCTCTCCCAGGAATAGGGGTGTTCACACTTGACTACACATGAGGAGGCAGAATGTCATACAAACAACAATCACCATGAACCTGGCCATCTATGAGCCTGTCAGGGGCCTTCACCACTTCCATGACGCATATTGGAACCGATGCCTAGAGATCTAATTGTAAGGTTGTTAAAATCATGTATTTGTTTTATTTTATTTCAACCTTGTGACTAATTTTTTACTTTAATGGGTGTGCTAATCTTGCAAAAGACAGTATCCATCACTACGACAGGATGTGTCTCTGTGTGTTGTCATTACATACACACATTTATACAAAAGTACAAGACCTTCACTGCCCAAACCATGTCTCTGATGAAGCAGGCTGTTGCCTTTGAAAACTAGAGCCACAGTAATTTGCCACAAGAACTGTTTCTGAATTTTTAGCAGCTTGGGCAATCATTTTGGGTGTTGAATTTATATGTTTGTATTCATCAATTTGTGAAAATGGCAATAAAAATTAAAACACGCAGAAGCATGATTATGGTTTTATTCTACCCACATAACAATGTTCCCTCTAATTTTTTCTCCTAGTGAGTGGGGCAGTTCGCTTCCTGAGCAGCATATAACTGCTGTCATCTTAAAATGGGCAATGGGCAGTGCAAGACCTAGGGCTGCCAAGTCCCCCGGTAGAGCGGGGGAAACACCGATTTTTAAAGCTTACCCCCGCTTTTTCAAAATTGGTCACCGGGGGGACAAAATGGCTGCCAGCAGGGGAACCTCGGAGCCTGCCCTGGCCTCTTGAACTTCTTAAAAGGGAAATTTCCCCTTTAAGAGCTGAGCGAGCAAGAGAGCCCCGCCCAGAGATTAAGGAGGGACTAAGCTGTTTCTACTGAAGGGCTTGCGTGCAAGGTTGCTGCTGGAGTAAGCTGCTGGGGTAAACTGCTGGGGTCTGCGAGCTCTTTTCCTTCTCTGTCTCTCCCCCTCCCCCTCTTTCTTTTTTCTGTCTGTCTGTCCACTGTGGTTTTGTCAAAGGAATAAACTGTCACTTCCAAAGAGGTAAACATCACAAGGAGAGGTTGCCTGTAGAAGGTCTGGGAGTGGGATTGTTTAAAATGTCTTGTCGTGGCTGTTTGGGTCCCCCCAATCCTCATTTCCCTTCTGCAAATAAAAGTTGGGATTCCTCATTTTTATGCCAATTTTCTGTTTCTGTCAACCGTGTCCCCCCCCCCCCCCCGCAGTAAAAATCTGCATTTTTAAAAGCATTTGTACATCAAGTAACCGGTATTTTAAGTTAGGGATGGATCCAACTAGCTTTTCTGCTGGCGAAAAGGGGAGGACAAAGGTCCTCTTTAGCCACCAAAAAGCCTATGCTGGGGGGGGGGAGAAGTTATGGGACTTACATGGACAACAGCTGGGTGAAACAAGGGCCAGAAATAAAGCCTGGGAATTGGGCAAGAGTAAGTGAAAAAGCTGTCTGTCTGTCTGTCTCTCTCTCTCTCTCTGTCCCCATCCAGCAGAGGTCTATCAGTGGCTATTATTAGCCACAAGGTCTAAATGGAACCCTTTGTCTGGGGCAGTGATGCTCTGCATTCTTGGTGCTTGGGGGGCAACAGTGGGAGGGCTTCTGGAGTTCTGGCCCCGCTGCTGGACCTCCTGAGGGCACCTGGTATTTTTGGCCACTGTGTGACACAGAGTGTTGTACTGGATGGGCTGTTGGCCCGATCCACTGTGGCTTCTCTCCTGTTCTTATGATATGAAAATCATATTTAGCACTTGTGTAGCACTTAGTGCTTCATATTCTGCCGAGATGAGGAAGGATTCAGTAGGGCCGTTGCTCAGTGATAGAGCATCTGCTTGACATGCAGGAGGTATCAGCCTCTTCAGCTAAAAAAGGATCAGGTAATAGGTGACATTAAAGATCTCAGCCTGAGACCCTGGAGAGCCACTACCAGTCTGAGTAGTCAATACTGACCTTGATGGACCAGTGGCCTGATTCAGTATTAGGAAACTTCATGAGTTCATGTGGAAGCATGTGGAAGCAACATCACAGGATGTGACATCACATAATGATGTCACTTCCTTTCTCCTGGCTCCACCCCCAAAGTCTCCTGGCTCCACCCCCAAAGTCCCCAGATATTTCCCAAGTTGGACTTGGCAGCCCTAGCAAGACCCTGTGCAGCTCCAGACTGCTGCTGAGCGGGGCTTCCTGGGTTAATGTGTGGCTGCTCAGGCGCACAGCTTAGAGGGAACACTGCTGCATAGAAATTAAAGCCATTATAGTCTCAACAGAAGTTTGTGATTGTGGCCTAGAAGGCAGCAGAAAAGGGTAAGGATAAAACTATTCATTTCATTCATTCATTTATTTATTTATTACCCTGCCCTACCCCCCAAAATGGGCTCAGGGCATTTTACACATAAAACCGCGAAACGATAAAACAATAGGTGGCAGAAACAGATGATGACAAAAAACCATGCCTCATGTCAGGCAGGAATAGTTACGCTTAAGAAATTCAGGTGCCCAAGTAGTATCCAAAACAGTAAAAGCACTGAAAAAGGGGCCATGGAGAGGGGAGGCCGAACAGCTAACCTGTTCTCATTTTCATGTGTGAGACAATTTTCACCTGTTAGGCAATTTATTTATTTATTTTATTTCATTTTTATCCCGCCTTGCCGGCGAACTGGCTCAAGGCGGCTAACAACCATAAAATACCATCAAACTTGTTTACAATTTAAAACATAAAACATGCAACCAAACATCAATATATGTAAACAACAGAGAGCAACAATAAAACTGGCAGCATCAGAGTTCTCATGGTGAGAAAAACGACGGCAGAAGGTTCAGCCGATGGGACCAGGGCGATGTTATCCTGCGATATTCCTCCCCGGTGGCAGCTCCTAATTGAAAGCCTGGCGGAAGAGCTCCATCTTGCAGGCCCTGCGGAACTGTAATAAGTCCCGCAGGGCCCTGATCTCATCTGGGAGCTCATTCCACCAGTATGGGGCCGCCACTGAGAAAGCCCTGGCCCTAGTGCAGGCCAGCCGAACATCTTTCGGACCGGGGAGAGTGAGGCAATGTTGTGTGCCTGACCTCAGTGCCCTCTGGGGCATATATGTCAGCAAAAGTCTCTGAGGGCCAAACGACACATAACGTTTTTCACTTGGTTGCCACGTGGACTCATAGAACACCAGCTGTCAGTTCTCCATGGAAATTCTTATTCAGAAATGTTGCAGGGGTCCAATTCTGGTCAGGACCACGGCTCTAAAAGAGCTTCTACATAGAGCTCCCATGGAAAACTGGAAGTCCTCACAGTGACCATGTGGAAAATGTAACATGTATTTGGGCTGAGAAAGCAGTATGAGAGACTACTGCATCAGCACTGCTCTTCTATTGTAGAGACCTGCCTCTGCTTGCCAGCAGAGGACCAATGAGTTTAGGTTAATTTCACACCGCACTGGAGGCTTTGCAGCCCTACATTATATTGATATAACATTAGAGCAACCTTTGAATTCCCAGCTTTCCCAGACCTGGATTCAGATTGCCACTGTGCTGTGAAGCTCTCTGAATGACCTTGGGCCATTTTCTCTCTCTCAGCTCAACACATGTCCTCACGATAAAAGCTGCTTGGAGGAAGAACGGAATAAAAATGTGCTAGATAGATCTACCCTACAACAATAGTCCCCAGTGTGGAGGCCCACAGGTGCCACAACACCCCCAATGTGTGTTCCCTGGTGCCCACTGTTCCTTGAGTCTTGTGGATAAAGTCCTAAAGGTCTTGTATGGAAGAGAAAAAAGAAAACAAGGAACTTCGTCCTCCTCCTACCAATGGCGTGACTAGCAAAATGCTGAGTTCATCCTGAGCAGCCACATAACCCTCCACTTGGCCAGGCAGAGACTTTCTTACGTCTCAGAGATTGGCAATCTCTCCCCACGGTCAGGCAGGGAACAAATTTTCTTCTTTGTTTGGAAACTGAAACCAAGCAACATTCCTTCCCCAAAGCTAAGAGCCGATACCAGTTTTCCTCCATTGCCTTGGAGTAAAGAGATACCTGCAAGGAGCACCTGTTTGAAAGCAGCTGCCACCACCGTGGAAGGACACTTGATTTGGAACCTCCCACCATTTTGTGATTGGCCCCAGTTATTATGGCAGCCACTTTGTGGTGTGGTTGTTTCATGATGGTGTTGACTACCTTTTTTCAAAACTAGAGGGCCTACAGACACAGGCCCAATTTACACCTCCCCTCTGAAGTAGTTTGACTGCTGTCTTTTTCTAAGCTCATTTCACGCTGGTTTCAAATTTCACTCCCTGGGTCTGAAGAGTACAAAGCAACAGGATCTGTTTAATGCGGTAAAATGCTAGCTTGACCACAGGAGGGCAATTAACGAATGTAAACAGTAATTTTTAAACTAAATAGAACAAGCATGGTTTGAAACTAGAAACAGGTATAGACGGGGTTTTTTGAAACTAGAATGATTCCAGCGGGAAAGTCAGATGTAGATTTGACCTTAATGAGGCTGGGAACTCCATCTCTATGAGAACAAACTCTTCAGGTATCTGTTGGAGGCAACACCAAGGATATTGATACAAAAATCAACGTGAAGAGCGGAAACAGCCTTATCATGAGTCAGATTGTTGGTCTACTTTAACTGGCAGAAGATCTTCATCGTCTCTTACTGGGCTCTTTCTAAGTTTTGAAACCAGTGAAAAACCTTTCACTGGGGATAACAAAAACAGAATCTGAAGTTTGTTGTAGGTGGAGCATCATTTTGATACACTTGGTCCAAAATACAATTTTTGCCCCAAACAGCTGAAACATACAAGCCAAGATGTACACCCCACGATTCCCTGCAACGTTGCCAAGGAGTATGCTCAGAATGCGTACAGACGCAAATAATCTCGGAGTTAACATCCAGTTCCTTTCCTACTTTTTGCAAAACAAACAAACCTTGGGGAAAACTTCTTGCATTATATGCGACATCACTGATGCCTCTAACACTATTGCTACCACAATCAATTGCTTGAGATGTTTGGGCATAATCCAGACTACTGCATCACCCAAACAATAAACGGCTCAGGCTTCTCTGTGCTGAGATGAGTGAACATACTAGGAAATCTGGGTACAGCTGCAGATAGCTCTGCAAGAAAACAGCTGCAGCATGTATGGTGCAGGTTGTTTCCAAATGCAGAGTTATCTGGATGGTGGCACTTGAAATATTAAACTTTTTTGCCATCGAGTCACAGCTGACTTATGGCAACCTCGTAGAGTGTTCATAGCAAGAGATGTTCAGAGGTAGTTTACTATTGCCTGCCTCCGCATCACAATCCTGGTATTACTTGGCAGTCTCCCATCCAAATACTAGCCAGGGCTAGCCCTGCTCAGCTTCTGAGATCAGGCTATCCCGGTGAGGATTAAAATCCTTAGAAGATGACAAATACTTCTGTACCACTGACTAACTTGTTGTAAGAGACAATTAAAGCAGTTTTGAAGGGTGGGAAGTGCCCTGAATACAGGATAGATTGGCAAGTCACAGTCCCAATGAAATTAATGTTAGGATCCTTGTTTGATAGATTTGCAAAATTATCAGAGAAAAACTCAGCCACATCTCTATCTGAAGACAGGAAGGAATATATTCCGTAATGTGGCTCATTGCGTCATTACTTCAACAAAGACGAACATTTGTGTGCTAGAATCCCTGGCTTTCTGTGCACGCACGAAAGCTTATACCCAGAATTAAACTTTGTTGGTCTTAAGGATGCCACTAGACTCAAACTGTGTTTTGTTGCTTCAGACCAACATGGCTACCCATCTGAATAAATGACAAATAGCTTTCATGCCCGTCATTAGAGTTTTTTTGGTCAGGTGTTTTATTTTTTTTTTATTCTATATATCTGGCTGTACATTTGGATGCATTGGTTCAGAATAAATACATTCACGGATCTATAACAAATGTTTGCAGCAATCTAGGTTTTCTAAAAGGATCCAGTGCCTTTTGAGCTCAAATGTCACCTTGATTTAAACAAGCTATAAATATTTTGCATGATGAAAATAGGGCGGACGCAAAGTCCCTTTCGTCGTTGCATTGATTTACTCTATTTACTCTATAGTTGACTGGCACGGTGGACGGTGTGGCTTTTGAACGATGAACTCTGTAGCAAATAACAGACATGTATGTAGCACTGATCAATTTGACCTAGGCGATAATACAATGTCTTAAACAGAACTAATTTAGCTACAATGGTATCCACACCACCTACAAGGAGTTGTCTGCATCTACCCATTATGTAGTAACCACAGAAGTAAGTGCAGTAAAAAAAACCCCAAAAATTATTTGGAGGGAACTGCATCTGGTTCAACCCTGTGTAAAAGGGGTGAATTTCAATGTCCACACTTTGCTAAAGTTTGCCGTCATATTTTACATGGGACTATATTCTTGGCTCTCTTTAACACCCACTATGAAACTGTCTGTGCATTCATTGTTTGTCTCCCCCCCCCCCCTTTAGTATTCATGGAGACCACCTTTATTTTATTTCTACCTCTGATCCGGGCGCACCGGTCTATTAACATCAGAGACCAAAATATTTTTGCTGAGGGAGACACGGCCTGCACTTCGGAGAAGCACACTGAAACCATTCTGTATCTCTTTGGCCATCCAAATCCTCTTCCATCCACCCACCATCCCATTTCCAGAAGTCATTTTTTTATCTCCATCATTGCGTGGGAAGGAGTGTTGAAAGAGGAAGATATCCTGGTCAGCTCTTTCAGTGGACTCCAATGCAGATTGACTCCAGTCTAAGTAGATTGGAGTCACTTTGCACAGAACTATATTGTTCACCATTTAATATCGTATACAGCACACAGTGGGCCTTAAATACCACATTCCCAGATGTGCCTACCTGATAACTGCTCTCTGTATGCCTCTAGTACCAAGGGTGAGATGGGTGACTGCTGGGGGGGGGGCCTTCATTGGTAGCACCTCAGCCGTGGAATGCCATCATCGCAGCCCCTTGCCTGGAGTCCAGTTTGTTACGTTTTTGGACCCAGGCAAAAACTGTTCTGTTTGTCCAAGTTATGTGTTTGAATTCTGGAGTCGCCTTTTGCTGGTTTTACTGCTGCTTTGCAAAAATAATTATAATAATTTAATTCTGTTTTTATTATGTGTTCCTGGTTCTATCTTGTGATGGGCTGTTTCTATCAGTTGAGGGGACCCACACAGCCTCCTATGATTTCGGGGGAACCAGGTTTATTTAAAATGATTAATCTTCCCCTCAGATACCAGGTGTTCTAAAAGTAGTGAGTGTCTAGGGTTTGGGTTCACTGTTGTAAGGTAATTTTTGTGGTATACAACTAGAATATGGAGGTCACTGAGGTAGGAATTATATATTAACGACAAAGGAACGGAAGCACAGCACAGGTCTCCAGATAGACAAAAGAGAAACCTGGCCGAGGCACATCAGTTTAGAGAGAAGTTTCAACTTTCTATAATACTTTCAAGCATAAACAGGCGTCTGCCAATTAGCCACTAGGTTGGATCCTCACACACCCACAGCAGCCTTCCCTCTCCCAAGAGTCAGACTAAATGGTGCGAGGTCTGCTCATTGCCCAAAACAGGCCTACTAACAACTGGGTACCCTATCCTCTGTCAGAAGTAGGGCCAAACCACCCTACCACACTGCCAAGCAGAGCCACCCTTCTGTCTGCTTTTCTCCTGAGCCAGAACAGAGCTCTCAGGGCTCCCTCCCGGAGGCAGAACTGAACTCGGCTCCGCTGTGCTTCCCTCCAACATTCCATCCTCCCTTCTCAAAGGTGACTGGATGCCGGAACAGCACTCCCACAGGTTCAAGTGAGTGGCGTTTTCCCCTTCAGGGACAGGATAGCCTTTGTCCAGTCACATATGTTTTATTCAGTGTCTAATGCTGTGAGCCATCTCAGGCATTTTTATAGAGATAAACAAACACTTAAAAGAAATACGGAAGACACAAGACTTTGCTGTAAATGTGTTGAACATTCCATAGTGTTGTTGACAGTGACTGGGCAGAGTTAAGTGGCAGTCATTAAATATCCTCCCTGAACTGGATGGTCCAGACTAGCCCACGCTCATTCGACACTGGAAGCTACGCAGGGTTGGCCTTGATTAGTATTTGGATGGGAGACCACCAAGGAAGTCCTGGGTTGCTATGCAGAGGCAGACACTGGCAAAACACCTCTGAATGTCTCTTGCTGAAAACCCTACAGGGTTGCCATAAGTTGGCTGCGACTGCCTGATGGCACTTTCAACCACCAATTAAACTTCTTGCTTTTCATCCAGAGATCCATGGGAGCTTTGAGGTACTTCAGGAGCACTCTAAGGGGGCAGGCTTAACCATTCACTTTTCTGTTGTGAGAGGGAAGCTTTGCACGTGCAAACAGATGAACAGAGAGAGCAGGCGAAGTAAATTTCACTGGTCCCTTATTCTGACAGTGCTTCTTTTAACACCACCTGAATGTGGTATGGCCAGAGGCTTCAATAACATTTCTGGTGAATTCTAATGTTGCCTTCAACTAAATAGGAATAATTTATCTCCAAGGTCCGAGCATGAGGCAGAGGGATAAATGAATACAATTTGCTGGAACCAGGGGAGGGAGCGGTGCGTCGGGGCTGCAAGGCCATTACTATGATATGGTCTAGTTACAGTATTTCACAAACAAAATAGAAATGTTTCTTTTCTGTTTAATGAGATATGTTTGTGTTGAAGAAGAGGTCCATGTTTCAAGTTCGTATGGGGACTGCAATTTTGTCCTGGGCCTTGTTGATCTAATACACCTTAAGATCAAACAAATAGCAGTTTTCAACTAATTTTGGCAGCACAAATAACCAAGAGTCCAGCTGTATCATGAACAGTAAGAAATGAGTTTTCATAGGCATAAACATACTTTATCAGTTATATGTTTTTTTGTGCTTGAATTCGCACTCCTTATGGCTTTAGCTTGCATAGAATGTGTGATCTGGTGCATTTGTCCCAATAAGAGGTCCTTGCAGGTAATTGTGCATAGAAAGGCAGCCTTAATAAATTAACCAGTTTCAAATGATCACTAAGTGGTAGTGAACAATCACCCCTGAATAGAAGAAAGCTAAAATCACCTTTCTTGGGCAAATATCATTTACTGAAGTTTTCCTTACCTTTCTCTTCCAGAACTATCTTTCGGAGTACCTGTCCGTGTTCAAGATTGCTTTTGTGAAATAAGAATTCCCTACATGCAGGAAGAAAATGAAAAATATTATTACATTTTGCTTTATTAGGGGCACTTTATGAAAGTGGGGATTTCTGGCTTGCAGTGAGTAGATAATAAGAATAGATTCAAGTGGGTAGCTATGTTGGTCTGAAGCAATAGAACAAAGTTTGAGTCCAGCGGCACCAGAATTAAACTTTGTTGGACTCAAACTTTGTTCTATATGAAGAAGAAGAAGAAGAAGAAGAGATTGGATTTATATCCCGCCCTTCACTCACTTAAGAGTCTCAGAGCGGCTTACAAACTCCTTTCCCTTCCCCTCCCCACAACAGACACCCTGTGAGGTAGGTGGGGCTGAGAGAGCTCTTTCCCAAGCTGTCCTTGAGGGAACAGCTGGTACAGAGCTATGGCTTGCCCAAGGTCATCCAGCCAGGTGCAAGTGGAGGAGTGGGGAATCAAACCCGGTTCTCCCAGATTAGAGTCCGCGCACTTAACCACTACACCAAACTGACAAGAAGTCATCCTTGATCGCAGTCATCCTGTTCCTCTCGTGTTTACTGGCTGAGACTACATCCACACAGTGACAATTCTCTGTTGCCCTCATGGTCACTGGGAATGCAGAGGCATTCGCAGTCAACAGAGCATCCACATGATAAATTCAGCAATTAATTCCCACCCTGCTCCACTTTTCTTCCAGCATCCCTACCCCATTCCTTTCCAGGCAATCTGCACAAAAACTGCCCACATCTTTCGCCTTATATCTCTGTAACAAAAAAGCAATAGTGTCTTACTCTTTAAATCTAAAAAAATAAACGCTGGGAATTCAAACGACTTAGTAGAACATGGCAATAAATTGTAAAGTTATTGCGCTCTAGCACAACAGAAATTACCAATTTTAAAAACTCAAAAATCTCTCCAGCAACATGGTAGGAAAAATGGCAGCTGCAAGGAGCTGGCAGAAGGAAAATGGTGTCAGTGTGAATGGGGACCTTCAAAAACACACACCTGTCCATCCAGGTGGCTTTGAGCTGTGTGGCTACCATGTAGCTGGATGTAGGGTTGGTATGGTGGCCCCACAGTTCGAAGAAATGTGGAGTATCAGATACGGATTTCCCAAAGGTCAGTACCATTTTGAAGGTGGTGTTGGAAAGTGCCGTCGAGTCAGAGCTGATTTATGGTAACCCATAGGGTTTTCAAGGCAAAATGCATTCAGAGGTGGTTTGCCATTGCCTGCCTCTGGGTCGCACCCCTGGTATTCCATGGAGGTCTCCCATCTAAATACTAGCCAGGGCTGACCTGGCTTAGCTTCTGAGATCTGACAAGATCAGGCTAGCCTGGGCTATCCAGGTCATTTTTCCGAAGGTCAATATCATTCTGAAGCTACTTCAATGATTTTCTAACCTGTGGAACCTACACTTGAAGTACCTTCAAACGGTGCTGGCCTTTTGGACCCACACATGTGGCACAGCTGCACAGTGTGCAGGCCAAGTTTATCTATTATTAAACTAGGGCCACATGACATATTGTGCGTAAATACACTGTATGTATAAACCCAGCAGGGATCTGTGACCAATCCCAGTTGCCCAGTGCATGTACTTGAATGATAAAACATACATTTGCTACATGCACACATTGTGATGTATCCACACAGAGGTCCCGATCCAATGGTGTGTGAACTTAGCTACCATGGCTGCATGAGCGCAGTTCACTAAAAGAAGCTAGAATCTCACCCATCAGTTGTTTGGCATAGAAGGAAGTATATGGAGGAATTCACTTCAGTTCTCCTCCCCTTCCCAAATGACTGACCGGTGGAATTCTAGCTTTAAAAATTAAAATATGATTCTAGCCTTTTAAAAAAGGCTACATGCACACCGCCCCACCTGCTACAAAGAGCTAGGGAACTGCATGCGCCAACTAAGGGCATGTGTAGGGAATCTGTTTTTGTGCCTATAGCTTATAGCTGGACTGGGGGCAGGGGAACTGTCTAATGCAGGGGTGGGCAAACTGTGGCTCGGGAGCCGCATACGGCTCTTTTACATATATTATGTGGCTCCTGGCAGGGCGGCTGGGGAAGCTAAATATCATTAGCAAACAAATATCATTGGACAAATCAATATCTGCTTTTACCCCTTTTGTTATTATTTTTGGCAGTCTTATTTAATGTTAATAAAAAGCAAATTTGCTTATTTTCCAATAAAAGCAGGTAATATTTGTTCATGTCTTGTGGCTCTCAAACACCTGATGTTTATTCTATGCGGCTCTTACGTTAAGCAAGTTTGGCCACCTCTGTTCTAGGTGGCTCTTGCGCTGAGCAAGTTTGCCTACCCCTGGTCTAATGGGTTCATCTTAAAACAGGAATGGGTAAAGTGGTCCTTTAAAAAGTGTCCTTTTCCAGACGGGTTTATGTTTGTTTTAGAAAGCATAGGAACTTTGGCACAAGAGATGAAACCCAAAACTGTGCTGATAGCCACTTAAAACAGGAGGATCCGTCTTATGACATTTTGCAGTTTTTTCACATACATTTGCTGGTGACTTTTTTGTGTTTCATGGTCTTAAACTGACACATATTGTTAATCTAGCAGCAATGTATGGTATATGTATGTGAGTGCTGTCAGATTGCAGATTTATGACAACTCTAGCAAGGGGCTTTCATGGCAAGTGAGAAGCAAATGGCCTTCCTCTGCAGAGCCTTCCTTGGTGGTCTCCTGTCCAAATACTGACCCTGCTTAGTCTTCAAGATCAGGCTGTACCATGATTTGGGAAAGCAATGAAACAAGGGATAAAGGTGGGATCCAGTCAGTTATATAATGTCCATTGATTTCAGTGGAAGAATTAAGCGCAAACTCTTTCCAGTGGAAAACAATGGGGCTCGATTAGAATTTCAAAGCATATAGGCTCAGAATGAAAGATGGCAGTCACTGAGATTCTCAGGGAAAATAGTTCATTTGTGAGAAAAAGCGAAAATTATAAATTTTGTTTCTCAAAACAAAGCAAACTCTGTTAAGATTGTTAGAAGACGGGAGTTAGGCACACTGAAGAGCACTGGTATCAATGGACTGAAACATGCCTAACTCTACTGGATTCTGTTCAAGTC
The DNA here is from genome assembly GCA_029233225.1 of Lepidodactylus listeri. Classification (NCBI taxonomy): domain Eukaryota; kingdom Metazoa; phylum Chordata; class Lepidosauria; order Squamata; family Gekkonidae; genus Lepidodactylus; species Lepidodactylus listeri. The sequence goes on along the minus strand of JARCFY010000009.1, from coordinate 103,217,016 downwards.
TCTTTTCTTTGATGATTTATTCCAGATGACTTTGTTTTGCACATTCAGTGCCATTTTCTAGCATTTGGCAGATATCTTGCCATTAAGGAAGAGACGCACAGCATAAGTATTTCAGCCTACAAATTTTTGGACCTTGCTTGAAGACATAAGATGCATTATGGATTCCCCCCTCAGCTTCCCTTTTTCTCTTTCATAAGTGCACAAGGGTTATGTTTTGAATTTCAATGTTCTGAATTTGTTTTCTAATTAAATACGAGTTACCGGGGGTGGGGGGTGGGGGTTGAGTCTGACCAAGATTACTTTTCAAAGAGAGACTTAAATGCATGTCTAAATATCGGCCATTAAAATCAACAGGCTAATAAGTTCGGCTGGACCGTGCCTTAAAAGACTGGCATATTCAACTGAGCTTGGGTGCATCATCATACCGCGGTGATGCCAGCTTTTCACTGGTGAGGTCTTGTGTAGTTTCTGTCATGGCACAAATTCTGGGGAATGAGCTGCCGGAGGGATGTTGGAGGGCAGCGTCAATAGCAGCTTTCCGGAAGGCCTACAAAGGTGTCCTTTTTCGCAGGGCCTTGTTGGAGGTCTTACCACTGGTGGCTTTTATCTTACAGCAACGGAACCTTATTAGATGGGCATTTATTGCCTTTCAGTGCGCATCTTATGCTGACTATTGTAAGAGGCCCTCAGTGGAGGACAGAGGCGGCTAGATAAATAAATAAATAAATAAAGGGAACAACTGGGCACAATTCTACAGTGGCAATTTCTTTCTGAAATGCTAAAGTCAAATAATTTTCAAAAGAAATGGGAAAGGCCTTACACGAAACACCATTCTAACTGTATTGTAGAACAGTTATGTAAGTTTTATTTGTTTTATGCTCCTCCTCCTCCAAGGAGCTCAGGGCAGGGCAGTGTACATAATTCCTCCCTACTCCATTTTATCCTCACAACTAGCCTGTGAGACACCTAATGCTGAGAGAGACTGGCCCACAGTCACCCAGGGAAGGTCATGCCAGAGTGGGGATTTGAACATGGAATCATAGGCTACTACACTATCCCGCCTTTGATTTCGGTTCAGAGTTGGTAGAGAGCTTTGCTTTTCCAACTGTACCATCCCTAATGGTCCAAAGTTCTTCCTTCAACAATTCTATCCTTTCTGCCTTGCAGCTCCACTCCAGAACTTCTAAGAAATGTCCACCTCTGTCACTTCCCACAAGTCCCTGCTCAAAACCTACATTTCTCTTGAACCCAGGAGCACAATCTAGGGTTGCCAGCTCTGGGTTGGAAAATTCCTGGAGATTTGGGAATGGAGCCTGGGAAGGATAGGGTTCGGGGAGGGGTCTCAGTGGGGAGTAATGCCATAAGGACCACCCTCCAAACCAGCCATTTTCTCCAGGGGAACAAATCTGTGTAGTATGGGCATCAGCTGTAATTCCAGGCGATCTCTAGTCCTCACCTGGAGGTTGGCAACTCTAGCACAATCCTACTATTTTCATCCCCTGCTGGAACATAAATCTGTGTAACAAAATAAATACTTTCCTACACTGAATTGATACCCTACTTTCCCCTCCATCTTTCTCCCATCTCAATTGTGCCTTCCACGGGCAAGTTTTATAAACTGCTTTGCGAAGGGATTTTGTCTCTTGCTACTCTGCACAGTCCCCCACACACTAACGTTATTCTAACCATTCTGCCAAAACCACTTCTCCAATGATGTATATTCAGCCAGTACAGCACTGAGAGGTCCCCTGCCGCAGGCAGGAACCCAAACAAGAATCTACTGGGGGGGGGGGATAGGACAGGCCTGTGATCAGCCTTCTGTTTCTACAATCTGAGCGTCCCACCCCCCCACCCCCCGAAATCAAAGTATCCCAAATGGACAGACAGAGATTGGCTTTTCAGGTGACTTCCCACACTCTGATGTCAATAGTGTATGGACCCCTGGATTCAGATCCAAATTCAGTCTCAGTCTGAACAGCATGTCTCTTTCCTGCAGCTTTCTACACACAAAACAGAAAGTACTAGGCCACTTTTTGAAGCCTTTTCACATAGTAAGGGAATGGAAACCTTGTACGTAGTATAAAAATGCTAAATGTATATATAAAATAAAAAACACACAGCCCAAAGTTCGGCAGTCTGAAGTCCCACTGCCTCCATAAAAGATGATTTAGGCAAGGGTGTGGCTTTCCCATCAGAGATTTATTAGGGCTTTGGTCCGGTTCTTAAAAAAAAAAAAAGCAAAAAGAACAAGGCCCTACTTACCAAATACAGAATCAGAAACCACCCCACCTGTAGAATTTTCGGAGCAACTATTTTCTTAGGAAGGAGATCCAGAAAACCCCCCAGCACATTCTCTTCCCAGCTGTAGTTTTGTGCTAGAGGAAAGATGACTTAGTTCCCCAAAGGGCAGAGAAAACCAAGCAACGTGTTCCAAATAAGCCCCAACAGTAAAGTTCAGTCTGCTGGGATGCCTTGATGGTCAGAGCAGAGAAGCAGCAGCGGGAGCTGTGATGTGAAGAGCGAGATAAGCGAGCGAGTTCCGCTCCTTTCTGTTTCCTGCGAGCTGCTCAGCTCGGCCTCTGTGGGTTTTGCTGTGGGTTCGGGGTGTGTTGTGTATGTCATTATGACTGAGACAATCTGAGCATGTGAGCCTGCAGAAAGATGTTGGGGGGGTAGAAAGCAGGGGGTGTCTTACTTGAAACTGGTGCTTTTCTCACTGCCACCACCCCTCAGCCATCCCTTGTCTCTGTGGGAGAACAGCGCACAGCTCTCCCACACAACTTACCAACCAAAGCTCTTTTTCCAGAACAGCCCTCTCAAGAGCTGAAGGGAACAGGTCTTCTTAGAGGCCAGACTTCCAGTAGCATTGAAAAGCAGCCAAAAATCCATGAAGATTATTGTAGATTATTGTTTATGTTTTATGTATGATTTTATTTTTGTGTTTGTAAATTGATTTTTTTAAAAAGCAGCCCAAAATAAACAGCAGTCTTGTGGCATATATATATTCTGGCACCGACTTTTGCTGACCTGCTTCATCAGATGCCTATTGTATGTCTGAACTTGGCATACAGGGGGGAAAGATAAGCAACAGGGTCAAAAGATTAAATGCAGGAAGTACAGGGTAAGGTGTAATTGTGTAAAATTTTAGCCCTTTGACTCTGCTATTTATATATTTTTCTTTATAACATATATGTAAATGTCTACCTAGTGAGGAACCACCATGCGCTTCTAACTAAATGGGCTCTTATCCATGAAAGCATACGCTAGAATAAAATCTTGTTAGTTTTAAGGTGCTGAAAGACTCCCGTTTATTTTTGCTATAATAAACCAATGTGGCTTACGACCCCTCTGAAATTAAAAACAAAACAGAACACTGTCAAGTTATTTCTGTTATTGTTATGTCTTCACTGGGTTCTGTCTAGAACTTCTGCCTCAGGAATCCAAATGTCTTGTGCTGGTCCTGTCTTAGCCACGGACATAAAACATTTTAAAGGAAGATACAAGGAGCTGTCCCTATACTAAATTACCACCACCAACAGACTATCTAGTGCATAGTATCGTCAAGAAGTCAGATCTTTGATGCCTTTATTCATTGGGGCAATTCTGTTCTCGACAATAGCCTGGGAAGGGGGCAGAAATATATTTAGCTGCACAGTTTGACCCATTTATGGGTGATCAGTAGGGTTGCCAACCTCCAAATGGTGGCTGGAGCTCTCCTGGGATTAAAACTGATCTCCAGGCAACAGATATCACTTCATCTGGAGAAAATGGCTGCTTTGGAAAGTGAACTCTGTAGCATTATACCCTACAAGTGGGGACCTGCAAGAAACCTGCAAGAGCAGCTATCCCATTCCCCCCACCTCTGCTTCTTTCCCTCTCCCCCTACTTCTCTCCCACTCTTTCTCCTTCCTGCCACCCCTTTTCTTACTCAACTTTGTCAACTGCACTGGTTATCTGTCTGCTTCCAAGCTCAAGTGAAAAGTGCTGATTGTTACTCCTAAACCTGTTACTTCTAAACCTTCTTTTAGGACTGCCCGTATAATAACAACTAGGCTTTCTCTATGGCAAGTCCAGACCTCAGGGACTGCTACCACAGTAGGTATGGCGGGTGCCTTTACTGATAGCATTTAGGAAAGCATGCATGATAATTTCGTTTCAGATAGCATTCGGTGCCAGTGTTTTGACAGATTTACCTGTGTTTTTAACGTTTGCCTTTTTAATTTGTGGACTGTTTTGATACTGTTTTATTTAGTTAACAGACTGTGACGTTTTATAACAACTTGTTTTTGTGCTGTTATACCATGAGGATATAAGATGGGATGTAAGTATATTAAATAAATAAGTAAATATGATATTTTGTGTAATATTTCCACGAGTCCCTGGCCCAGGAGTGGTAACCCCGCTCTGCTCATCACTGACCTAAAATTAAAAGATTTCACAAAATGGCAGAGACACTGGAAGTCACTATGTGGCTCTTTGTGATTTGAAAAAAATCAAAAGAATAAAGTCAGAAGAACACTGAAGGGTGCACAATCACTGAGGAAGTTTCAAAATTCAGAAGAACACTTACAACCAACTATGTAAAATTATTATTCTAAAAGTCATGTTTACATACAAACATAAGGTCTAAAAATCTTTTTTTGGGTAACAGGAAAACAGATATGCCACAAAAGCACTGTCTCCCTTGAAGAGATGAGGCAGTCTGTAGTTTCTCTGGATTACCAGATTTCATTAAAAAACGTAATTTTTAATGGATTACCAGATTTCATTAAAAAACGTAAACCTCTAGTCCCTTTCCTTGTGGAGCTATACTGTTATCTCTGCAAGGGAAAAGACTAGAGACTTACTTTTTAAAAATGAAAGCTGGGAATACAGAGAACCTGCTTTAGCTATAATTACAGCAGTATACAATATATTGACATTTTAGTGCCATCTTTAAAGTGCAACCATGATATGGTTATATTGATATAAACATGGGCACAAAAATAAGGGGGGGTGCTGTGACTCCACATAAGAGCACCTTCCTTGGAAAATCCCATTTTTTTTGCCCTTTTTACAATAAAATTTTTATTGAAATCAATATACTTACAGAATAAAAATTCAACAAAATGCAGTTAAATTTTAACTCATACAGTATCATAAAAGGATCTTTCACAATATAGTGATATAACAATGTGAGAGAACACACTAATGCTATCAGTAATAAAATAAAATACTATCTTGAGAGATAGGTTTATTAAACTATGTTAGCCATTTTTGAAGGCTTGTGACAACCAGAGTTCAATGAAATGCATATTTATTGAGTATTATAGTCTTACCATAACCAGAGATCGTCCATTACTTTGGGTATGTTCTGTTGTTTTGTGAGGTATTCTAAAATGTGATACCAAGTTGGGACAAACAAGGTAGGCACTGAAGGTTTATCAAATCGCGTAAGATTGTCCAAGAGTTTAGCCATTATATACAATTCTCACAATTTCTGATGCCGATGTGAAAGAGTGGGTATCATTGTCGATTTCCAATGTGTGGCGATGACAGTTTTTGCTGCAAATAACAATATAGAGACCTCTTCAATGATGGAGGATGATGAGCAGTTTTCAGCCCAACTGTTCAAAAATAAATTTTCAGGAGTAGGATGTATTTCTAATCCATTTATAAGTTTTATTTGGCACAGAATCTCTGTTCAGAAAGGAAGGACTTTTGGGCACTTTTGTAACGAGCAATGGAGATAGTCCCCAATGTTGCCACAGCTTTTCCAACAGTATGGTGTATGTTTTGGGTTTATACGAGCTAACGTATGTAGAGTAATATACCAATGAGATAAGATTTTAAAAGTCTGCAGTTTCATTGCTGTGATTTTTGTGTGAAATGACATCCAAAGTTTGCTCCACGATTCATCTGAGAGTTTTACATTGCATTCTTTGTGCCGCAAGTGTTGCTAAATTAGAGTCTTAGAACTATCTAGGGATTGTAAGACCTTATGCAATTTGGATACGAGGCCCTTTTGAGTAACATTAGCTATCCTAATAACAGATTCCAAAGACGTGAGAGGTTGTTTCAGAATATTGTCAAGGTTGATATGAAGACACATATTTCTAATCTAGAAGTATTGTATCCATGGTATTGTATCATCAATCTGTGATTCCAACTCAGATTTGGACAGAAGGTGTTGATGTGAGTAAAGGTTCTGTAAAGTTTTTATTTATTTATTTATTTAGACTTGTATCCCGTCTAGCCAGCACGGGCCGGCTCTAGGCGGCTAACAGCATAAAATCAGCAGCATACAGAAATTAAAATCACATTCAAGTATATAACTAAACAGTAAAACCATAACAGATGGCAGCAGTACAAAATGCAACACCAGGAACGGCATCCTACTTAACCCTTCATTTTTTCCATTTTCTGAATGCTGGGTTATTAATGCCAGGTAAAAACCACATCTGGTTAAGGAATGGCTGGAATCTAGATATTTTTGGCAATAATTTCAGACATAAACGATCCCATGTCTCTAAGGCAGCCGAGATTAAGGGGTTATGTTTGATTTGTTTAGGTCTAGAGGAGGCATCTTGCCAAATACATTCACTGATTTCAAATGGTTCAGTATGGTGGGCAAACTGTTGCGCTTGATCAGACATAGTATATGCTGAGAGCAATTTAATTATTTGTGATAGGTGTATGGCCTTATAGTAAGTTTGTACATTGGGAAAATTTATCCCTCCTGATTTGGAGTTTCTGCATAAAGTAAAATTCTTAATTCTGTGACATTTGTAGGACCAAAAAAATTGTAAGAGCAATCTTTGCTATCTTTGCAGTGTGTATGTAGATATGCGCAGAGGTATTGTGCGAAAGAGGAAAATAAATTTAGGTAGAACAAATGGTTTAATTAAATTAAGTCTGTCTAACCAGGCCAGATTCAATTTGTGCCATGCGTTTAGATCAGATCTAATTTCTTTTTCCAATTTCTTATGATTGTATTTGTGAATATCAGTGAATCTTAGAGGTATATTTATCCCTAGATATGGTAAGTAATCCTTAGCTCATGAGAAGGAGTGATTGTTTTTTAATTGTTGAACAGTTTGATCCTCTAAATTGATTGGAAGTACAAGAGATTTGGCTCCTTATTCACTTTCAGGCCTGTAATGGAGCCAAAGTACATTGTGATTTTGTACTGCTTTCAATGAAGATATTGGGTGAGGCAGAAATAAAATCATGTCGTCTGCAAATAATGAGACCTTAAATTCTTTTGTATGAAGTTTGATTCCTTGTCTTTTCTTATCTAAACGAAATAAATTAGCTAACGGTTCAATGCACAAGGCAAAAGGAAGTGGAGAGAGTGGACAACCCTGTCTGGTTCCTCGTTTCAAATGAAAAGGGTCTGAGATTTGACGATTAACTTTGATTTGGGCTACAGGATCAGCATACATTGCCGAGATTGCTGCCATAAATTTAGTCCCAAAACCCATTGTAGCTATCAATTTTTTCAGGTAATTGAACTCTACCAAGTCAAAGGCCTTCTCTATGTCTAAGGCTAAAAAAATTGAAGAAATCTTGTGAGAGCTACAATGATTTTATTTATTTATTTATTTATTTTATTTTCCACATTTATATCCTGCCCTCCCCACAAGCAGGCTTAAAATCGAGAAGGCTTTGTGTATGTTATTGGTAATATCTCTGTTTGACATAAATCCTACTTGGTCTTGAGCTATATAGTTTGTTATGAAAGTATTAAGCCTATGTGCCAGAATAGAGGTAAATATTTTAAAATCGGTGTTTAGTAGCGAAATTGGTCTGTACAATGCTGGAAGTTCTCTGTCTTTTCCCTGCTTAGGTAAATACTATGATGGCTGCTGTATTCCACAAGAGAAGTAGGCTACCTGTGTCTAAAATATAATTGCATGCCTCTGCAAGAGGAGTGGCTATTAATGATGAAAAACATTTGTAAAATTCCGGCGTGAAGCCATCTGGTCCAGGGGCTTTTGCCAGCTTGAGCCATTTAATAGCGTCTGTGATTTCCTGTGGACTAATTGGGTTCTCCATCAACTCTCTGTGATCCTCACTCAGTGTTTTCCCTACCGGATGTGTTTTAAAAAATTTGTCCACCTCCTTTAGTAACCCCATTTGAACTATATAATTTTGTATAGAAATCTAATAATATTTTGGAAATGTTGCCAGTGTTATAATGCACTTTGCCTTGGTTGTCTTTCATGACTGTGATTGTTCTGTCTTGTTGCTGTTTTTTAACTCTCTGTGAAAGAAGTCTCAATGATTTTGGGGTGAAAGCCCATCCCCTTTGTTTGGAGTACAAAATATTCTTTTGTATCTTGGACATCTCTAAAAGTTCTAATTTTTTGCGTTCCATGAGAAGTTGCTTGTATATTTTTGTACTCCCAGTTTGTTTGTGTTGAGATTCTAAAGAAGTAATATTATTTTGTATTGTAAACTCTCTTTTTGCTTCTGTTTTTTAAGGAAAGATGAGGAGGAAATAATCTGGCCTCGAATTACAGTTTACTCTGGGATGCTTCAAAGCATCCCAGAGTAAACTGATCCAGTGGGATTGTCAGTAAAGAAATTTTGGATACCCTGTTTTATGTTGTCTACAGAACCAAATAATTGTTGGGAACAGCCACTACACTAATAAATTACAAGGGATTAAATCTGCAAAGTTCCCCCTAGGTAAAGAGATATAAAGAGTGTCTCTAAATTCAATTAGTCTATACTAATGTATACTTAATATTTAGATAGTGGCTCAGGAGTTATTGTGTATAGTCTTGCTAATCCAATTGACTATGATAAGTTTTCTGAGTCAAGCAAACTCTGGTATATGCTAATATAATCAAACTTGTGAAAGAAGTTCTCTTTTGTGTAAATATGTTAGGATTTATATTAATTATTATTAAATATGCTCTAGCGTAGTATTGGTCCTTTGCAGAACACCAATGAACAGTATATTTAATGTCCTAGAAATTTTATTTAAATGTTAAGATTACAAAGAATAATATTCTGAGTAGTGTGTTGCTGATGTAAATTAAGAACCCTTTTAGACACTATAGTAGTTGATCTCACTTCATGCAAACACAGTATACTATGTCAAGTTAGAATATTTGATACAGTAGATGTATGAGTTAACAACCAAACTTTAAAGGCAAAAAGTCTTATAAAATACAACAATAATGTAATTATCAAACATTAGTAACTATGCACAATATAAAAAATGTGAATCTAGTGAGGATACTAGTGTCGTTGACGGGATTTTGTCTTCCCCTCCTGTTGCCATTTTGTTTGCAATCGCTAACTGCAAGCCCAAGTTGTTTTTCGAAGGTACGGAGCTTAGGATCGTTTGCAGTTTCTTACTTTTATGACAGTTCGGTTGACCGATTAATGCTGTCTCATTCTTCATAAATTGTAGACTTGTGTGCTGTCTTTGAAAGATTGTAGGGGTGGAAAAACGGGAGGGATGAACAAAGTGGTGGAATTAGGCTGCCAATGCCGTTTCCCGCCACTGGAAGTCCCCCAATTGTAAACCATTTTGATGGTATTTTATTGCTGGAAGCTGCCTTGAGCCAGCTATCTGGACAGGTGGGATAAAAATGCGAACAATAAATAAATAAATAAATAAAATTAACTCCACACCAGTAAAAATTCAAATGGACAGCAAATGTATAGAAGAACTCTGCCCAAACAAATTCCAGTACTTGTGGATTGACTCCTAAGAAAATCAGAAGTAACTTGAGCATGCAGAAAAGCCCTGAACCTGGAATCTTATACAAGTCACAAATGAAATCAAGGTGGTACAGTCCAGGAGATTCAGATGCTCTGATTCCTGTGTTGTAGAATAATTCCTTGCTTCCTTTGTCCTCTGGGAGAATAGGTGCTTTGGCACTGTTGCGAAATTAGGGCTGGATTGAGCCTCAGTCTGCCGCTAAACCTATGCTATTTCAATCAATATAGCAACTAGCCTCTATAGTTGAATCCATGGTTCGGTTTCCCGGGAGGCTTCAGGACTCGGCTAAATGCTGCAGCCTTCAGGACAACCCTGCAAATGACGTTTGCATCACCTGACTTTTACCTTTTGGGAATGTTTACACTTTGCAGTAGGCCCCACCCTCACATTATCCAAGCTCTTGATACAGCCTTGGAAAATGGTCCTTTGGTTCCTAGAATCTTGTAACAACCTCTGTCGATTTCCTAACATGAAAAGATAAAGAAAGTCTGCTTCTTAAGCCCCTTTCAGTGGCTTCACAAACCATGTTTGGGTCCCGACACCCACCCACCCCGGTTGGAAACACTGGCCTACAGCATCCATCTTCAGACCTTCCTTATCCACTTGTGATGACTGGGACCCCTGCCTGTGCTTTGCTTGCACTTTTTTCTGTAATGAGGGACGGTGGTGGTGGACAAGTAAAAAGGAACATGCAGTCATCTTGCTTGACCTTGTACATGTTCTAGATCTTATGTGAAGTAGAAGGAACGGAGGCCAGCTTTTCTCGAATGGTGCTGGCAATGTCAATGAAATCCTCAAGCACTGGGACTGAGAATTTCATTCTTTGGTTTGGGGTTTGAGGAGAAGACATCCATCTCAAGAGATTTTGCCACAGGCAATACCAACTTGGAGTACAAGCAGACATCTTCATTTGGTGAGACTGGAGATGTATCACCCACCACTTCATCAGGCGACGGATCCGAGGGTAGCTCAGATCCAAGGTCCAAATGGGAGGGCTCCTGCTTGCCACTGGAAGCAGACAACTGGTGTCCTTGGGGAAAAAGAGGATGGTACGAATGGATGAATGTGGGAACAGTGTGGAACAGAAGGTAGAACCTGAGAGTGAAGCAGATGAGCACTGAATGGATGTGCCCAGGAAGAGCCATAAGGCGGATATGGATAGGCTGGGAATGGAGTTAACTGAAAAGGCATGGATCAGGGTAAGCCATAGAAAGCAGGTTGCGCCAGAACCAAGTGTGATGGACTCAAGTGAGATGGAATGGGACGAGTCTTCTCTCTTGCAGGCAAAGTGCAGGAGGGAAGTTCAAGCAACACTTCACCTTCTGAAAGGGAGTCCTCCTGTTCATGGAAGTGAGGAGACTGGATTCTTGGAACACGCAAGAAGTCACTCCCAAATGATTGGTTCTGATACCTCAGACTGAGGAACCATGGGAAATCTATGTTGTTAGCCGCCCTGAGCCTGCTGGAAGGTGGAGAGGGCGACATAGAAATTTAAATAATAAATAAATAAATAAATAAATAAGTCTCTCTGTGGTGAATCAGAACCGAACCTTTGCAAAAGTGCTTAAATTTTGTTTTCACCTTCTTGGGAGGCAGGTCTGAAGCGCTCCTTTGTGAAACCGATGAGTCCGGGGATCTGGAGCAGTGCTTAGATCCGGGGTTAGAACCAACTGAGCCAAAGACATGGATTCTGTCTTTGAGGGGTGTTCCCGTGTGGCAGATTACTTCGCTACCGCCTTGTCGGAGCCTGATAGTGTCCTTTCCCAAGTGCAGCCTTAAGGTGTGAAGTCCTGTTGCTTCTCACCTTGGGGGTAAACTGCTGGCAGTGGTGGCAGGCGCGCTCACATTGTGTGCAACTCACCCAAAGAAATCAAACAGTTTATTTTCATCTGTCTTTGGGTCATCTTTGTCTCACACTGGGCACATTTTTTGAAGAGCAATTTTTAAGCCATCAGAGATGAGGCAAGAAGAGCAATGACCACAAAGAAGGAAAAAAATAACAAGAGCAAAGCTAGTGCTAGTCTTAGCTTGGTTGTAAAAAGAGAGCTGAGGACAAATGGTGCTCCTCCCTCATGGTGCATGATGGGAAAACACTGCCTCATGTGCCAGGGGAGAAGTGCCTTTTCAGTCTCTAGAAGCTAGGAAGTTCTCTCTGAGGCCGTTCTGCACAGAGGACTGAAGATGAAGAAGCAGCTCTCCAACACCTCCTTACCTGTTTTCCTACTCTATCCCAATTTATTTCCCACTTTTTTGTATACCACCAACTGGGGAGCTCCTTTCCCTTCTTCAAGCTGTCAGATACTTCGAATGACAGAACTATCTCGAGAGCAAGATTCAAGCCCAGTAGCACATTAGAGACTGACAATATTTTTTGGAGTATCAGCTTTTGAGAGTCAAAGCTCTGGGAGCTTGTTGGTCTCTAAAGTTCTACTGGACTTGAATCTAGCTCTTCTACCGCAGACCAACATGTCTACCCTCTTGAAAATAATTACCTGAAGTAACCATTTCCAACAATATCCAGGGAGCAGGAACAACCCACACGGACATCTGGTCTCTTGCTAGGGATGGGACCTGGAGATCCTCTAGAATCACAGCTCATCTCCAGACTAGAGGTCAGTCCCCCGGGAGAAAATGGCTCCATTGGGTAGTGGACTGTATGGCATTGCACTCCACTGAGGTCCCTGACTTCCACAGGCTCCACTCCCACATATCCAGGATTTTCCCAACCTGGATTTGGCAACCCTACCCCCATCCCTGCCAGTGGCAAGGGGGGACCTGGAAACACCTATCTCTCGCTAGTTTGGTGTAGTGGTTAAGTGTGCGGACTCTAATCTGGGAGAACTGGGTTTGATTCCCCACTCCTCCACTTGCACCTGCTGGATAACCTTGGGCAAGCCATAGTTCTGTCAGAGCTGTTCTTGAAAGAGCTCTCTCAGCCCCACCTACCTCACAAGGTGTCTGTTGTGGGGCGGGGAAGGGAAAGGAGTTTGTAAGCCGCTCTGAGACTCCGACTGAAAGGGCGGGGTATAAATCCTCGTCCTCCTTTCTTCTTCTATCACCATATCCTTTTCTCAAGGGCCAATTCTGACTCTTCCCTGTTATCAGAGCACAGCAAAATTAAATTCTGCTTTCCCCAAGGAAAATATTTTGTGAGTCGTCACTGCTGTCCCCTTAATGTTGGAGGCAACAACTATTCACACTTCATTCTGTGTGATGTCAGGTGAGGAAACCTTATTGAAAAGACTTAACTGGAAAACGCTTATCTACTGTGAGGAAGTAATGCAATCTGTATAATCGTCACCTTTCCCTGAAAGACTACTTCCGTTTTTTTCTGAATTCACAAGTTCATTGAGCAGTTAAGCCACATGGACTGTGCTTTCACTTTCTGATTCAGGAGAGCCAGGGGAGGAACCGTACATAGACTGTCGGGGCTGAAATCCCCACAAAGCCAGAGCAGCCTTCTGCCAGTCACCACCTTCCCCTCTGTCCCTTTTCAAAAGTGAGAGGGCTTTTTCACTTAGGAGGCTCTGCTCTGTGATGGAGAGCAAAAGGAGGCTGGGTCAGTCAGTTACCCAGGAAACAGGCTCAGTTTTAAAACCCATCAGAAATGGAATGTGGAAAGACCCACAAAGCAGGATTCCTTCCTAGCACTCGTTCTGTTTCATCAGTTGCCTCACACATGTCCATTTTCAGGGAGTTTCCTACATAGAGATGAATTTGTGCCATTTCCCGACTGCTGCTGCAGCTGCCAGTAAAACACAGCCACAAGGGGGTTCCCACATATGGCAGGGGTCGCTGTATTTTCCGTGCCCCCTAATCCCCCAACAGCCGGCTCCCTTGTCACAAGAGGGCTTTACAAAAATAACAGTTGGCCATTTACGTACTGGGGAAAGGCGTTTCTCCACAACTGAATGGACCTGTGTGTGTGTGTGTGTGTGTGTTTAAACGAAAAGTGGTGATTCAGAGTAGGTGAAGACCGTTATGATGTACTGATAAGCCAACTGCCATTTTTTTAAAAAAAAACCAAGCCCGTTGGGGGAGGCCAGAGAAAGAGGTACTGCTGGAGCAAATGCCCTGTGAGGCGGACCAAGAAGATCCACTTTCCCGTCCATATGGGGGCCTGCCTGGCTTTGCTGCAGTCTTTCACAGTCGTCACAGCAAAGTAGGTTCGGGAACGATCACAGAAAAAGACAGGGAAAGACCTGGAGGTGTACAGAAGCACCACCGCACTGTGGAGAGGTGGCCTTGCTTCTCCACAGCATCCAAGCTGTGGCAGACAACAAGATGTCCAGGGGAAGGGGACACAGTTAACTGGATTTTGGATCGTATAATTGCAGAAGGCACTGGAGTCAACAGGTAGTATGACGCTCATTGACAACAGAATGCAGCACAGTATCATTTGCAACCTCTAGTGGTGGTGAAACCACATTACTTTTTGGTTGCTTTTAAAACAAACCCTTGAATCTTCTGGAGCTAATTTTATCAGGGGTGCACTTACTTGTAATGGTTGTTCATCGAGTGGTCTTCTGTGAGGCACACCTATGGCTCTGCAGGCCGCCCACGGAAAGGGGATTCTAAATTCTGCACGGAAGGCATGACGACTCTCAGCCCAACCCCGTGCACATTTACTCAGAAGCAAATCTCATTGTCTTTAATGAGATTTACTAAGTAAACACAGACCATCTCTGACAATCTTAGCAGAGCAGCAATCTATGAATAGTTTTAAATAGACGGAGTGATTGCTTTCTTCACCAAGTGTTTCCCTGATAAATTGCTTCTTTGCTTATTATCCGCTTCTACAGGCAGGTGTGATCTCCTAGCTATAGCGGTGGGCTGGAATCTGGGAGAACTGGGTCGGAGTCCCCCGTCTGCCACAGAAGTTCGCCAGGTGACCGAGGCTTATTGCATACACTCAGCTTCTCCAGGTACTTCTTGGTGCTGCTGCATATGCAGACTCATTCACACTGGCGACGAAGCACCCACACACGGCAGTTTTCCTGACGCTTTCCTTTTATCAGTCCCGCTCATGGCTGCCATTCCCTCCCTTGTGCCACTGGAAGGCTTTTTCATGATTTTAAAAATATCAGCCATTTCTAGATTGTGGCAATAGATTGCTATAGCCCCGTAACATAATCTACGTTAACATAAATTTCCAAATCTAGCAGTTTTTGCTGTAGGCATAAAATAAAAAAGGAGCATCTCTGCAATGAAAAAATGCTTCAAAAAGTGAAAGCAGGGAATTCCGAAGATTGTTATGAGACTATTGCAACATAGCAATTACCTCTTTCTTTAAAAATAAATAAAAGGTCAAAAATAGATCTCTGGTACCTGTCAGTTAATTGCCATGAATTCTTTTCAATAATTGTATGACTGCTACAAGGTATATTTCCATGATCTCTGAAAAGGTTATCGGCTTTCATGTGTTTTACCCTCATGATTGGTGACAGGTCCCGCCCGGGAGTTCTCAACAGAGCCATGACTCCCTCCTCTGGAATGTGTGCTCTGCTCCGCTCGCTTGCTTGCTTCGCTTGCGCTTGCCCAGCTAAGTTACTTGCTTCTACCCTGTTATCTCTTTTGCCCTGTCCTTGAACAGGAGTGCTAGCAGTTATGTGAGAGCCAAACTCACCGGTATTTTGTATTCTTCTTATCCATGTCTTGGGAACTGAACTTTAGAGATGTTCAACATTATTATTCTCTGGGAACTCCTTCCGCGTTTTCTATGGGAACTTCTAGCCAGTATATTTGAGTGCCTAAAATCCTGCCAAGTGATTGGTAGAATATCCTTAAGCCATATTTCATATCCAATATATCAATACCTGTAATCCCTAAACCTAGTATTACTAACAGTGGAAGTGTTTGACTCCAATGATCCTCTCTACAAATAAAGAACTTACTGCTTAAGGAGACCTGTTGTGGACTATATCTTTTGGGACATTCTCACAGTACCATGGCAGGGTTAATGGGGTGGATGTGGATGGGAACTTGGATAATGCACATCTCCCTGTCCAGACCACCAGATAAGGTGGCTGGAACAGTCTTCCTGAAAGGAGCACGTTTGGAAAAAGTATACTAAAGAACAATAAGACCATGATTAGACCGCAACATTTTGGGGATGGTCGAGGGGAAATAAAGCATTGCAGTTTGATACCCAAAGCAGAGGTAAATCTCCCTGTGGAAGTTAAAAAACATCTATATACAGCAGCATGGACAAAGCAACTCTATGAATTCAAGAAAAAACCTTGCATTTGGTCAAGATCCATGGTTAGTCACTTGCTTGAAAATCAGCAGGAAAGGCACTAAGTCCCATGAATGTTACAGGCGAGTCCTCATTTGTCTCAACAAAATCACTGCAAGTATCAGAGGCAAAAACAGAGTTGGAGGGTTCTCAGCTGTGAAAACAGAAGCAGGGTGATGATTCCTGGACACAAGGAAGGTTTGGGACCAGGAGAAGGATGACCCTGGGATCTCTCACAGCCACCTACCACCATCTTCATCCACTATGGCCTTAAGAGTCTTGGGCACGCAGTTCTCCAAACCAAGGACGACTGCAGCACTCAAATGGCTTTTGTTGCTTTTTTGCTTTGAAAAATATTCATGGACTGGGATTCCGAGTTCCTTAAGTTAAAGCTCTTCTTGCCACAGCCTTCACATTCCAAATAACTCCCACTCCCACATTACTTGGAATCAGTTTCCACAGACTCACTAATTTTCAGGCTTATTTCTCTGCAAGTGCTTCTCCATGCAGAAAAATCCCTCCATGTGCAAAACTAGACAGCTAGAGTGCAGGGTGACCACTGACAAATGCAGAAGGGATCACTTTTTTGTAGGGATAGCCATTTAGTCAAACAAACTTCCACTAGACATTTGAAGTGGTAAACCCAGAGGATTACACCTTAAATGCTCAACAAATATTAACTGGCATAGAGCTTCCAGTGTTTGAAGGAGTTCACCTGCATCATTTCATAACCCTTACAACAGCACTGCAAGGTAGGCCAATCTTATCCTCGTACTGCAGCTGAGGAGGCCAGCACACATCTGGCTTCAGGTGATGTTTGAACCAGGGGGCTCTCTGAACAAAGCTCATTCCACACCTGCTGTGCTATTCCAGCTGAAAATCAGGCCACCCATAATTTCCTAAGTTTTTTACTTTATATTTCAGTAATTTTGGTTTATTCCTAAGTTTTTTACTTTATATTTCAGTAATTTTGGTTTATTTTCTCTCAGTTTGACATGCCCTTAAAAAAAAAGCATGGGATCATAACTTTCTTTATTAAACCGGATTTTATTTGAAATTCTTCACATAAAAATTCTACAAGCTAACAGCAAAGTATTACAAAAAAGATAGGAAAACAGAGTAGCTTTATACACTTTGTCTTTTTGTAAAAAAAGATCTTTTAAAAATAAGAGTCCATCAGTGTACTGGCCATTTTAAAAGTATGACGTGGCAAATGGGAGGTACAATATTGGATTTTAGTATTTATACTTTGATACTAGAGCTATCTGTTCAGCAGGTGAGACAACAGCCTCCCCCTTCCTTCGAAACAGGGGGGAAAAAATCACTCATTTCCCCCCCCACATGAACATTCCTGACCAGTCTTGTCCACTTGCATGGAAAGTTGTTAACATATGACCTGGGCTCACAGATGGCAGCGATTTATTGAACTTATGCTGTCAGCTGTGGCAACATCTGGAAATTGTTGCTAGCCATATACACAGTCCTCTGTTTTGCAAAGCGTGGAGGGCAATATGTATTTTGTCAATTAGTCTGTAACGCTTGAGCACAGCGTAGGTCAGAGTTTATGCAGTGTTCCAGTGTTCAGTGAGTAGTACTCTGTTCATCTGTCCAGGAAGAAAGTTCTAGGAAACCTGAACTGCAGACTTTAGATTAATGCAACTTATATTTATAGGGTTACTTTCCAGTAACATGCTGATAGCCACTGACACTGGAAATCTCCCATTTCACTAGGCACTTTCTCTCTCCCTGCCCCTAAACCACCACCCTGAGTACATTTCATTTCTTTTAAATAGTTGCATTAACAGTTTGGCTCATCAGATCTCCTCACGAGGTTAATCTAAGATCACGCTAATAATAAAAAAAGGGTAAATGGGTTATAATTCCTCCCCAGTTTAAGATATCTGACTTTTCACATTAATGACACTCCTGATTGAGCTGAGGAGAATTATGGGACATTTAAAAAGTTTTTCTTCTAGTACATTTAGAACTGTTTTAATGTTTAAAACAAAGCTGGCTATTTTTTTCCTATACATGTATAGAACTCTCAAATGGTTATTTCTCAATAACAATCTACTACAATGTAAGAAGAAGAGCTGGAGGGTACAATCTAGCTGTCCTGAGCAGGTGTCACTGAAGTGAGTCGGATTTGCACAAAGGCATCAGGCAGTTTGCAAAGGGAACCTTAATACCAAAGCAAAAATGCATCACTGACGCAGAAGAAAATCTGCTATTAAAACCAGTGTATTGAACAGGTAACTTGGGCCCTTCACAGCATGTTTTTCCTACACAAATGCCTCTTATGTAGGGGGAAAGTGTGTGATTGACACGTGTGTGGGTTTTTTTTTTACTACTTACACAAGACATGGGGAATCATAGCTTTCCATCAACTGAACAGGAAGCAAAAGACATATCTGTGCGCCCACAATGATAAAGTGTAAAGCAGTCTTAATTTAGAGCAAATCCTTGACTATGTTTCTTTGACGAATCCAAGATAAAGTCTGAAAATGCAACTGTTCTTTACCACTGAGGGCAACAGAAACAGAACTGGTTTCTTTGGCTATCTGGCAGTGCAATTAAAAAAAAAGACTCCACTATCAAGTCATTTTAAGATACGGGAAAAGCATCTGTTTTCCCACATAACTGTAAAACAAAAAGGCAGTTCAGGTTTTCATGCCATTACCTCTTCTGCTAGACATTTTTCTTAACATTATTCTCATCTTTCACATTAAAAGTTCCATAATAACAATAATTTCCCCGTTGTTTAAAGAGGTTGCCGTTAATTTAAATACCTACGTTTGTAAAACATACCAATATAGGATTCCTGATTCAGGGAATGTTTCTCTGTACCTTCTCCTTTGCTCTCTGACCTCTTTTTCCCGTTTCATCTGAAATGTAGTTATTCATTTCAGAAGTAATCGCCTGTAAGCTGCAGCCGGGGGGAGGAGAGGAGGAGGAAAGGCGGTGCCTGGACAACAAGGTCACCAGAAAGGTGGTCCCTGCTGTTGGAACTGCAGGGCACTAACCACCTAAGTACTGGATGTGGGCCACCACTGCCACCGCCACCCCGGCAGTCTTTGGCGCTCCAGTGGAAACTGTTTACCTGACGAATCACGGTGACTCCAGATTAATGCGATGTAGACAAAGACATCATCTGAGTTCATTTAGCCAGTAATTGTTGCACTGTGTGCACAATATATGCATGCAAGTTCTGCTGTATTCTATGTAAAAGAGGCATCTGGATTTGAAAATACTCTCTTAAAAAATGCACTGTATGCTGAGGATAAGGAAAAAATATTTCACACTCCTGTTTACATAATTCTTGGCATGCAACCTGCAGCTAGCCTAAAAATGCCAAGAAAAAAAATGCCAAGAAATTAAGAAAAACAACCCACAAACGTATTTTAAAGAGCACTTGCATTTCAACTTTGAAAGGAGAAAGGCGTTCATGGATGGCATATTTTTTCTTGATGAAAATAAATTTTTAAAACATGTCAATACTGTTGTTTGTTTGTCATGGAGGCACCAAATCCCAAGGGAAAGATTCAACCCTCTTAAGTTTATAACCAGTATCATTATATGGTTTGCTATTCCAAAATGTGTCTAAAAACATCTTGAAGGTAATCACCATTTACCCCCAGCAACAAATTCAGGCATTTAAAAACCTGTATGAAATATGCTGCTATGGCAAAAACAAAGAAAGATTTTTCCCAACGAAACTGCATGAAGTACCCTTCCTGACATCAGTAAGACGTTGGTGCTTTAACAGCAGCATGGCCAGAAATTCCGTAGGCAAGACTCTTTCCACCAGGGCAGCGCTGTGATGGGAGAGGCTGCTATTTAACCAGACTGCTGTCTGCAGAGCTGCTAATGACACAAGGACTGCCTTGAGCTGGCAACCTGCTATGTATTGACTCTGCCAATCTGCTGGTGTCTCCTCTAGAAGAGCGCATGATTTTTATTGCAGAATCAGGGGAGAATTTTGTCTCCTGAAGAATTTGAGACAACTATCCTAAGCCAGTGGCTCCTCTGATGGCCCCTGGAGGGGACCCAATTCATAGAGCTCCAAGGGAGCAGGTGTTTCCTTGTGCATTCCAATGCTGACAGCAGCTGTGTGAGAATATCCTAGCTGCACAGCATGGGCCTGATCCCAACACTGAAGTGAATAAGGATGCTTCTGCTTACATGGAGCTCTAATCCATAGGAAGTCTACAGAGTTTACAACCAGGGCAAATTTAGCAAATAACCACCATGGTAACAATAACTAGATCATTTAAAAATTCCTCACTTCCACTGGCAGTGTAGGCAAATGGAACGGGTCTTTGTTACTTAAGGATTTCTTTTGCACCACTACGAGAACATGGAAAGGAACCCATAGTATAAATAACGGTCAGGTCCTGTTACTAGACCCAGTGGGTCACTTCGTTTCTCCAACGTCCAGCTGCTTCAGCTTCTTTGAAATAAACTTGGAAGCATACAAAGAGAGTTACTTGCCTTTCAAATGCACACAGAGAGCAGGAAGAATAAAAAAGTGCAGCACCTGGGATCTCATAAGATACTCCTTCTACTGGGTAAGAAGAGTTGTTTTTTGAACTGGAGCCAGAACTTCCCTCTGAAAGTTCACTTCTTGTACAGAAGGGCTATAAAGACCACAGACCTTTTGAAAACAAAAGGCCTGCCTAATACTTCCCTTTACAAAAACAAAACAAAGAAATCTCGTTCAGGTGGGCTGGGGGAGTATGCTGACAAACACACCATCTAAAAACAAATTAAAATGTTCATCACAAATATGGTTATCTAAAGAGTAGGAGAGTAACCCTAATATACTTGGAAGCTGCCTGTGTGTCTCAGTCCTCTCAGTCCTCTTCACAACCTCCTTTTACTTCAGCATGACCTTCAAGCAGCCTGGCTTTATTTCTGTGAATCTGTGAATCAATGGAAGATGAAACTTCAGAAGTAATATTACCAGTCAATTACTAGTTTTATATTTATTTATTAAGGAAGTCTACGTGCTGCTTTTCCATTTGAATGAATTCCCAAAGCCACTAATAAAACACAAAGTACAGCACCAACAATATCCAAAAATACAGCCCTATTAAACCCAAGGTAATTAACAAGCTCCTTCAAAGGCCTCTTGGAAGAAATGTGCCTCCAGAATTTCCAGAAAACTTGCACCTCACAGAAGAGTAAGTTTTATAGCGCAGGAGTGATGGCCAAGAAAACTCTTTCCACAGTCACAGAATCATAGAGTTGGAAGGGATGTTTCCATCTTTTCCATGCAGGTGAAAAACTAGTAAAACTGAACAATGGCTATCACTATATTAAGGTGGTATAGCTGAGATGCATGAAAGGTTACCTCTCAGTGAAGCTCTAGGCTTCTGTACAGAAGTGTCACAGAAAACAGGGGTAGTATCCTATAGACCTAGCGATGTGTGCAAGCAACTCTGTAAAATTCATCCAAACCCTCCACTGTTTCTTTTAGATGTAACCAACCACCAGTTTGTTTGTTTTTTTAAAAAAATCATAAACATAGGCTGTAAATTTTTAGTTTAAGCATTATTTAACTCACCTGAATTTGTGGCTTCCCAGATACTTAATGACTGCTGGTCTGATGCGAGGAACCCCTCCCAAGCTATGGTTTCCCTTTCCTGTGATCACGTAGAGATATGGTTTACCACCAGCCTGGCTGTATTCTGTAACACAAGTACGGTCATGGCATTCTCTTTTCACACAGAGTTTTTTTTTTTTTTTAAATGTAACGGTATAAAAACATCAGTAAGTGAAGTTACCTTCATTTCTTTGTCTGAACGCATGAAATTGCCTTATAGTGACCCAGTTTATTAGCAAGTCCAGCCCAGTAATGTCTACTGTGAGCAGAAGGCCTGCCAGAGTTTGCCCCGGTCCCATTATCCCTACAGCCCTCTAACTGGAGCTGCCAGCGACTGAACTTGGGACCTTCCATATGCAAAGCATCTTCTTCGCTTGGCCAGCTATAGCCCCTGCCCACAGGCAACGGTGCCATGACCTGTTTTTTTCAGTGGTGGTGGTGGGGGACCGGACAATTTTCCATGGAAGTTTAATATATGTATTGTAGTCCATGTAAAGGTAAAGGTTTCCCTTTCTTGAAAGCCAGTCAAATTCGACTCTAGGAGGCTCATCTCCGTTTCCAAGCCGAAGAGCAGGTGTTGTCTGAAGACTTCTCCATGGGCACGTGGCCGGCATGACTAAAACGCCAAAGCACACGGAACGCTGTTACCTTCCCACCAAAGCGGTACCTATTTACCTACTTGCAATTTCTTGCGATTGAACTGCTAGGTTGGCAGGAGCTCGGACCAGAGACGAGAGCTCACTCCGTCATGCGGCACTAGGGCCTTGAAATGCCAAGCTACCAACCTTCTGATCTGCAGTTCAGCATATTAACCACTGAGCCACCGCGGCCCGTTATCCATGTAGGCAAGTCCAAAACAGCAAAATGTTTTATGAAGAGATTTTTTGGGGGTACCTTCTGTTTTCTCCTGCAGCACTCTGGACAGATGGTCCAAAGCTTCGTCCACATGAAGGCCATGAAGATCCAAAAGATTTTCAGGCAGCAAGGAGGCGTTCACTGTCTCAAAGATTTGCACAGCAGCATCATGGTTCGCTTCTTTCATCTTCTGCTCGTGAAGGCGGCCCTTTATTCAAAACACACAGCAGCTGTCAAATCGCAAGAGGCAACCTAAGCTCTGCACTGAATATCAGGATTCAAAATGTGACCCCCATGAGCAGGGAGCTGTTATGTCCCATGCCTCAAGAACAATGAGCTGTATGGCTGGATTGCATCTGTATCAGTAGATCAAGCGAGGCCCTGATCAAACAAGGTAAACGAGACTGTGCAAAGCAGGAACAGAGATCAAAGAGGAAGAGTAAATATTATGTGATCTCTAACTAAGCACAAGGATTACTGCTACAGAACGATGAAATCCTGCCTTACAATGTTAACAGAAGCATTTGTAGGAGTGGTTTAAAAATACAGTGCCTTGTGTAACAGTGCATGATAAAGGCTGGGGCACATACTCCCTCAAGCATGCCCAATAGCACTCTGAGCCTGTGAATCTCCAACAGCAGCCCCATGGCATGCCTCTTTCACTAGTGAAATGAGGTTCAACAGTAGATCATCATAGGGGATGGGAAGACTGCCATTCAGAGGGAAAAGTCAAACATTCTTGTGGGCATGCCTCAAACTCTTGGTTGCATCCAATGTAGCCCAGTGGCTGTAACTAGTAAACCATCGTATATGCTTATATTTATTATTTATTTACTAGGAGCAAGGCCCGTTGCAGAAGGAATACAATGGGCGCTAGAGCTACCGTCCCTCCCTACCACTCGGCATGATGTATCGTCCTCCTGGAACCTGGGCTTGTCTTGACCAGCAGCAGAGTGCATGGCCCGTCCCTCGCCTGGCAGTCTCGGCACTCGGCTAAGTAAGCTCAATAGTCACAGGATAAAAGGGTAAGTCTTTTTGTGGATCAAAAACTGGCTAACTAAAAGGAAACAGAGAGTGAGTATAAATGGGAAATTTTCTCAGTGGAGGGTGGTAAACAGTAGGGTACTGCAGAGATCAGTACTCGGTCCAATGCCTTTTAATTTGTTTATTAATGATTTGGAGTTGGGAGTAAGCAGTGAAGTGGCTAAATTTGCAGATGACACAAAGTTGTTCAGGGTGGTGAAAAGCAGGGAGGATTGTGAGGCACTCCAAAGGGATCTGTCAAGGACAGGCAAGTGGGTGTCAACGTGGCAAATGGAGCCAAAAATCCTAAATATAAATACACGTTGATGGGGTCCGAACTGGCAGAGACTGACCCAGAGAGAGATCTTGGAGTCGTAGTAGATAACCCAATGAAAATGTTGGGACAGTGTGCGACTGCAATGAAAAAGGCCAGTGCTATGCTGGGGATTATTAGGAAGGAAATTGAAAACAAATCAGTCAGGGAAAAACAGCTTTATGAGGTTCTGGTAACGCCAACAGCAGATGTGAGCAACTTGTGCTCGCTTTTTGCTGAATTATAGCAATCTTCTAGACTAAATTTAACACCCAAGAAAAAGGTTCTTTAGAAGAAAGAACCTGAATGCAAGGAGCTTGACATGGTAGTGAAAGAAGAGTGAGGCAGCCAGTTTGGTGTAGTGGTTAAGTGTGTGGTCTCTAATCTGGGAGAACTGGATTTGATTCCCCACTCCTCCACTTGCACCTGCTGGATGACCTTGGGCAAGCCATAGCTCTGTACCAGCTGTTCTCTCAAGGACAGTTGTCTCAGAGCTCTCTTGGCCCCACCTACCTCACAGGTCGTCTGTTGTGAGGAGGGGAAGGGAAAGGAGTTTGTAAGCTGCTCTGAGACTCCAAGTGAGTGAAGGGCGGGATATAAATCTAATCTCTTCTTCTTCTTCTACAGATGGCATTAGTATTCCTTGATGCTGAAAAGGCATTTGATAATGTAAACTGGAAACTTTTATTGCAACAAGTAGAAGCATGGAATTGTGGCACAAATTTTTTAACAACAATAAGGGCTATATATAAAACACAATACGCAAAGATTATAGTAAATGGGGAACTGACACAGGATATTGAAATTCAAAAAGTTACAAGATAGGGATGCCCTTTATCTCCACTCTTACTTATATTTGCACTAGAAACCCTGAATGATGTGGTAAGGGATAATATACAAATAAAGGGATTGAGGACCAAAGGAGAAGAATTTAAATTGCAAGCCTTTGCTGATGACTTAATATTCATTTTGAAAGACCCAATAACATTGATTACATATCTTATAAAAACAATACAAGAATATGGACAAGTTGCAGGCCTTAAGATTAACCTTAAAAAAACTAATATCATAACAAAAAATAGCACTCCACAACAGACAAATAATATACAAAAAATATCCAATATAGAAGTTGTAAAGAAAATAAAATATTTAGGAATATTACTGTCTAATAGAAATACTACTCTTTTAGAAGACAATTACATTAAATTATATAGGGAGATTAGAAGAGTCTTAGAAAAATAGAATGACCTGAAATTATCACTGATGGGGAAAATAGCAGGAATAAAGATGAACATGCTACCTAGATTTTTATTTTTAGCACAAAATTTACCAATATTAAGAAATATGGAACAAGTAGAAGAGCTTGAAAAAATCTGTGGTAAATTCATCTGGAATAATGAAAGGCCAAGGATTAGATTAAAAGTATTGCAAGCTATAAAAGAAAGAGGTGGTTTTAATCTCCCAAACGGGCTTGTACTATAGAGCAGCAGCATTGTTATGGATACGGGAGTGGGTGACTCTAGAGAATATAAAACTATTAAATCTGGAAGGCCATAATCTCCCAATGGGATGGCACGCGTATGCATGGTGCGAGAAAGAAAAAGTACATTCCAAGTTTCACCAACATACGATATGAGGGACACTGATTAAAATTTGGAAACAAATAAAGGGGAGATATTATGACAAAGTTCCTAAATGGGTATCACCATTGGAGGCATTTATAAAACCCTCATTAATTACAGAAATGAAGAGTGAAACTTATGACATATTACTGGATAAAAATAACGAATTGAAAGCTGAAGAAAATACTCTTTCGGAAAAATTTAAATTGTCATGGTGGGAAAAGATACAAATAAAGAGCAGATACAACAAAGACAACAAAAAGGGTTTTTATAAAGAAAAAAATGAACTTGATAAAATATGGTTGTCCTTAAGTGATAAATTAATTCAAAACCTATATAATTTACTTTTGGAGGAATTTATGTCAGATGAACTGGTAAAAAATACAATGGTTGCATGGATGAAGGACTTTGGATATACCATAGACTTAGATCAATGGTCTAGAACATGGAAAGCCGCAAAATTTATGAGAACAAACACCATATAAGGAAAATATTTATAAAATGTTCCACAGATGGCATTGGACCCCGGACAGAATAGCGAAATGTTATCCTAATGCATCTAACATCTGTTGGAAGTGTAAAAGAAATGTGGAGACATTTTATCATATATGGTGGAGATGTGATAAAATTCAAAAATATTGGTATAAAATACATACATTTATATATGAAATAATGAATGTTGATATTCCATTTACATCAGAAGTATTTTTACTAAACATGCTCTCAGGGGATTATAAGAAAGATGATGTATATCTTATATATACTAACATCTGCAAAAATATTAATAGCAAAAGGCTGGAAATTAGACTCATTACCTTCAAGAGAAGTATTAATACAGAAAATCTTAGAAGTGGCTGAAATGGACAGATTAAATATTCTATTACAAGGAAAAGATCTAGAAATATGTACAAAAAGATGGACTAGAATGTATACATGGTTAGATCGGAAAAAAGGAAAGTAGACTCAAAATTATATATATTCAGTGTCATACATGCAATAATCGTTGTATGTGGAAAACTTGATAAAACTTATTTTTTAAAAAAGAAAGAAAACAAATCAGCCAGTATCATAATGTCCCTGTATAAATCGATGGTGCGACGTCATTTGGAGTACTGTGTACAGTTCTGGTTGCCACACCTCAAAAAAGATATCATCGCATTGGAAAAAGTGCAGAAAAGGGCAACTAGAATGATAAAAGGGCTGGAACACTTTCCCTATGAAAAAAGGTTAAAGCGCTTGGGGCTCTTTACCTTGGAGAAACGATGGCTGAGGGGGTGACATGATCGAGGTTTATGAGATTATGTGTGGGATAGAGCAGGCAGAGAAAGAAGTACTTTTCTCCCTTCCTCACAATTCAAGAACTCAAGGGCACTCAATGAAATTGCTGAGCAGTCAGGTTAGAACAGATAAAAGGAAGTCCTTCACCCAAAGAGTGATTAACACATGGAATTCACTGCCACAGGAGGTGGTGGCGGCTACAAGCATGGACGGCTTCAAGAGGGAATTAGATAAACATATGGAGCTGAGGTCCATCAGTGGCTATTAGCCACAAGGTACAGATAGGAACTCTCAGTCTGGGGCAAGTGATGCCCTGTATTCTTGGTGCTTGGGGGGGGGGGGGCGACAGTGGGAGGGCTTCCTGCTCCCACTGCTGGGCCTCCTGAGGGCACCTGGTATTTTTGGCCACTGAGTGACATAGTGTTGGACTGGATGGGCCATTGGTCTGATCCAACATTGGCTTCTCTTATGTTCTTACATTATCTTACACTAATTCTTACAGGATGTCTAGATGGAAGCTTGCAGAGCTTTAATTAGCTACAGCAGCTCTGCACTGAGCCCAGCAAAGACAGAGCTCTTCCTTGCCTGACTTGCTCATTGCAGAAAGCCTGCACTTGTCCTGCCTAGTCCCTGGGCCAATACAGGGGAAAGCCTCCAAACATCTTGCCAGTGGAGATTGGAAGGATTCAAAGAGCATGTCCAGTTCCTCCAAATCAGAGCTCTCTTACATAAACTTATTTTAAATCTGTACTCCTTATATTGCTATCATGTACTGAATCACAGAGTTTTTTAAATCAGTTGATGCTAATAGTAGTACATTTTTCTTGTAAATAGATTCTTGTCAATAAATGAAACCAAAGTTTCATTTCCACATATCTGCATAGGTTAAAATATACTCTGGACTGCTTGTGGGAAAACTTCTTTAATACTGATTTCTGTACCATATGGAGACCTCATGAAGATGAACAACACACTCAAGTCATACTTGATTTGTGGCTCTCTAGTATTGATACATCTGCAGGCTTCTGTGACTATCAAAAGCCATCTAGGTGGGTTATGGGAACCACAAAATACTCCAGGTTTCCCTCACAGAGAGTGCAAACTGCATGATCATTAACTAATAAAATAATTTACCCGTTGTACATAAAATGCTGCTACAGGCTTCATTCCCATGCGATAGGCCTCCCCAGCTTTTCTCAGACACTCGTGCCATTCCTTCTGGTGAAGAAAAGCCTCTGCCCTGAAGTCATCATATCCTGGGTATCTGAAGTCCTGGAATTTCTTGTCAGAGAGGATGTCATCTGATTCCTTGCACTTTTTGGCCTAGAATTCAAAACAGTTCTACTCAGAGCACAGTCATATGTTGAAAGTCACTTTCTGTCCCCACTGTGGAGAAAAGTGAGGTAAAAATGAACAGACTAACTCACTAAGTAAAACCATCTCCTGCGTGCTCATTTCAAAATAGCCATGGGGAAGAAACCAAAGATATAAAACCAAGATGAACCTTTCCTAGGTATTAATATTATTAGCTTCATTTATAGTCCACATTTCTTACTCGGACTCCAGGTAGATCCCAAATGAAGTAAGAACTGTTCAGCCAATCAGCAAGCAAATTACAAAGTATGATAAAAAGATCTGACTGTCAGAGCAAAGATTCCTAGTAAAACAGCACACATGCACACACACAAACCCACACACACACAAAAAGAATAATGGTGTAGGGCTGGGCAAGTCTGGAAGGATTATGGGTTATCGGAAAGACTGGTCAGTCGGCAAGCAGAGCACAAAATATGATCAAATAATTCAGTCTTACAACCAGTGTTTTTAATAAAACAAGATAATACAGTGGAACTGGGACTGAAGAATCGGAAAAACAAGAAAAGTAAACAAAAAACTGTCTAGCCAATCAAACAGTTAATGCAAGTAACATTTGTTGTGTATATACAACTGCAATTTTAGCAAGATTATTATCAAAGCAAAATCATGCAATGGGGCTGGGAACTGAAGAACTTTTGTTTAAGGCAACATAATCAGTGTCACTAAAACGCTAAGATCATGTTTTTGTAATGAGGGTGCAGAAGGGCCATTACCTTTTTCTCTCGGCTCTTTGAGACACCGTAAGAAGAGAGAGCGGTACCCAGAGCTGTTTCTTTGGCTACAACTGTTTTTACTGGGTCTGCCTCCAAGACACAGTTCAGAAACTGGACCGTTTGTTCCAAAGAATAACTACAGCAAATAAAAAGCAAAGAAAGTACACTGAGTAATTTTGGACGTATTAGCATCAAATGAAAAAGGAACATCCTGCTATAACAAGAGGGAGGGAGGGAAGAACCAAATTGTTGTTCTGTCTTACTTTATATAGCAATGTACTTTGCAAACAATGTATTCACAACAAGGCAAGGGTTACAGAACCAGGCCACTGCCTCTTCTGCCAACATGCCTATACTGGCTAGACTTTTAACACCTTTCCCCACAAAGTGATCTGGAGCAGAGAGGTAATCCCAAAGCCCATATCTAGTCCAGAGTAATTATCCCTTTGCATTCCACATTCTAACCCAATGGAAACAATGAAGATGGTCAAGCAATGCAGAATGTGTGCATGACTGTCACTGGAAACATCTGGGGAAAACCAAAGATAGGTCTATAAAGGAACTCGTGCTTTTTTGAAATTATGTCCAGTACTAGGAATAAGGCCCGTTGTGGAAATAAATACAACGGGCTCTAGAAAGGGGCTCTGGGAGAGTGCCCCGGCCTTGGGCACTCAGTGTCAATTTGCTGTGGTGACCTCAGCAGGATATAATGACACAGAGTCCACCAGTTTCTCCAGGGGAAGATCTCTACCATCTGAAGAGCAGTTGTAATTCAGCGTGATCCGCATCCCTCCCATGGAGATTGGCAACAATGGTTGCCCATGAGGGAACGGGTGGTTTGGAGGGCAGAGTCTATGGCATTGTACCTGTCTGAGGCCCCGCCCCTCACCCTCTCCAGTGTCCACCCCTCAAATCTCCAGGAATTTCCCAACCTGGAGATGACAACCCTACCTCCCAGCCAACTGTCACTGTATTGTTATCTGCCCCCTGGCTTCAGCTTTCTATCTCCTCCCCCCCCCCCCAGAGAACAGTTGTAATTCTGACTGATCTCCAGTCCCCACCTGGAGATTGGCAACAATGGTTCCCCATGAGGGACTTGCTAGCTTGGAGGGTGGAGTCTATGGCATTGCACCTGTATGAGATCTCACCCCTCCTCCAACCTCACTGTCTCCAGGCTCCATCCCTCAGATCGCCAGGAATTTTCCACCTGGAGTTGGCAACCCTATCTTCTTCTCAGCCAATCAACTTCACTAAGATGTCCCCCCCCCCCCGGCAGCCTCCACTGTGCTCTGAACCCCTGACTGCTATGTCACATTGGCTGTCATAAGGGGTCCATCTCAGCAGGGTATAGGGACATAGAGTCCACCATTTTCTCCAGGGGAACTGATCTCTGCCATCTGGAGTACACTTGTAATTCTGAGTGATCTCCAGCCCTCACCTGGTGGAACAGTAGTCTTTCTCTGCAATGGGGACCGAAGCAGCTGACATCATTCTCTTCTCCCCCTTTTGACTTGCACAACAACCCTGTGAGGTACGTTAGGCTTAAAGTCTGTGACTGGCCCCAAATTACCCACTCAGCAGGAACCTGGGTCTAGCAGATCCTGCCCTGAAGTGCTTACTGCTACGCCTAGGGTACCCAACCTCCAGGTGGAGCCTGAAGATCACCAGGCATCACAATTGAACTCCAGACAACAGATCCCCCCCCCCCCCCCGAGATAATGACTGCTTTGGAGGGTGGCCTCTATGGCATTCTGTTCAGCTGGCCCCAATGAGTTTTCTCCCAGAGCCCAATGGAAGTGTGGAAAGGGGCTTTCAGAGAAGCAAGCTTGGTTGCCTAGCAACGGGCACTGAGGGGACCGTATTAGTGCCGGTTCCCTAACGGAACATATTGGCCCTTTCACACAGAAACGTGCCTCTCCTGTTGGGGAAGTGTTCCTGAGTCGGTTTACCTTGAAACCTCCTCCCAAGTGTTCTTCAGTTCTTTGTACTGGTCCTGAAGCGCTATGGGGTGCTTTGTGAAATGCCCCGTTTCTGACAGTTTATTCTGGGCATGCTAGCAGTGTGTGGGGGAGGGGAGTTATGGTGAAAGTCCATTGTCTTTTCACTGACAGAAGCAGGCCACGGAGGGGACAGTTAGACCCACCTGGCAGTGGTAGGAGGAGAAGAGTGGATCCTTCCCCTTCACTGGCTCCCTCCAGACTGAGGCCAGGATGCTGGTCGGTGGCTTTGTGGGAGGGACTGAGGCAAAGCAGGGAGAGAATGCAGCCAGTGGCCACGGTACCCCTTTTGAGTGGCAGTCCATCCAGCCCACTGATTTTGGCGCCCCATGGAATCTTAAAACAGCTTTATATAATAGGGAAGATTACTTTGGGAGGAAAGAAGCAATAGCAAGCAGCCTTGATGGAGATAATGTTCTACTGATAATGCATCATGCTACAAGATACTAACAACTTACAAAAAGCAGAGCTTACTTGTAGTCCTTGAAGATGTCCATTAAGAAGTTTGGGCTAATGGTTGGGAACATCTCCAGTAGTTGCTTCTCCTTCAGGATGGCAGCACAGTCTTTTGTAGCCATGAGGGGAAAATGTTTCTAATCCAGAAAACAAGGTATTCATTATAATTACATACCAAATAAGTCTTTTCTAAAAGAATAATGTAGCTGAATTGCAACTAGAAAAAAAAAGTTACTGTTTTCTGTGTTTTTGCTATTTGTTTCAGATAATCTGTGGTTGGCAATACTGTTCATAAAGAAGCACTGGAGAACAAAAAGTTGCATGCAGAACTGTCTTCAGGACACTTTTGGAAAATAGTACCTTAGATCTACTGAAACCAAGGGATGTTTTGATTCCAGGTGTACTGTACAACATTTTAATGATTTCGGGAAATATAAATAAGAACATAAGAAGAGCCCTGCTGGATCAGACCAATGGTCCATCTAGTCCAGCATCCTGTCTCACACAGTGGCCAACAAGTTCCTCTGGACAGCCAACAATAGGGCATAGAGCCCAAGGTCGTCCCCTGATGTTGCCTCCTGGCTACGGGATTCAGAAGTTGACGGCCTCTGAATGTGGAAGTTCCCCTCAGTCACCATGGCTAGTTGTGAGAGTCCTGTTCAAAGTAGTCAAGGATCAGATCTCGGTTGGTTAACCACAGTTCTTTATTGCCTATTCCTACATTAGTACAGCGTCTCGGGGTATTGTCAGAGATGAGACAAATAATACAAGCGGGTCTATTATACCATTCCAAGGAGTTTGAATTACCCATAGGTAGCCAATCCCCAGGAGGGAAAATTGGCGGGCTAAAAGGTGTCTTGACCGTTTGGTTCACACAGGAAAAAAGTGAGGTGTTAAACAGTAAATTTCCCTTTCCAAACCAGACCCCTCCGTTCACATAACAATTCATGACTCCAAGGTTCTTTAGCATAGATAAGAGATGAGAGCCTTTCCTCCCCTTGAAGTTACTGCCGGAGCAGCTGGAATGCGGAGGCAGGGATGAGAGGCCTCCTTGTTCTCACCCTAGGGGTTGTCACCCTCCCGACCAAGAAAGGAGAAAATACAGGTCCAATACATAAAGAAATAACAGAATACATAGTGTGCATGCAAGATTACATTGACAGAATTAACTGATTCTGACACCCTGCCCTCCCCATGATTCCCTTCACCTAGCTTTTTCAGGGAACATTTTATGGAACAGTTTGGTTAACTTGGGGGCATGAACATGTTCAGAACGAATCCATTCATTGTGTTCCGGGCCAAAATCTAACCATCTAACTAAATAATACAAATGGCCCCTCTTTGTCTTGGAATCCAGGATTTCAGTTATCTCGTAGTGTGGACTCCCCTCCTTCATCAGTGGAGGAGGAACTGGAGGAACTGGATGCCATGCATTCGGCCCAGGATCTTTCTTCAGCAAGCTGAAATGAAACACAGGATGTATAGAACTTAGTGATTTAGGCAGGTCGAGTTCAAAAGAGACATCAGAGATTTTTCGTAGCACTTTAAAAGGTCCAACATATTTCCATCCTAATTTTCTGCTGGGCTGCAGCCCGTGGATATTTTTGGTAGAGAGATAAACTGAGTCCCCGGGTTGAAGGTCCCATCCCGGTGCGCGGCCACGATCAGCATATTTTTTATAGTCCTCCTTGGCATGGTCCAAGGCTTTACCAATCAACGGCCAGGAGTCCTGGAGACTGGACCACCAGTTTTTAAAGTCTGAGGGGGGAGCCTGGGGGTCTTCCTTGAGGGTGGGGAGCGGTTTACCTTCAAAGCCTCCCACTGCCATGAAAGGTGAGACCCCAGTGGAAGAATGCACTGCATTGTTGTAGCTATATTCTGCAAAGGGTAATAATTCCACCCAGTTATCTTGGTGGTAGTTGGTGTAGCACCTTAAGAACTGCTCCAGAATTTGATTAGTTCGCTCGGATTGGCCATCGGTTTCTGGATGGTAACCCGAGCTCAAGGCAGGTTCTATGTCCATTAGTTTCAAAAGCTCCCGCCAGAAGGTGGCAACGAATTGACTTCCGCGATCGGATACCACCCTTCTCGGAAAAGCATGTAATTTTATCACCTGGTTAAAGAAGGCTTTAGCCATCCCTTTGGCGGTGGGTAACTGTTTGAAGGGAGTGAAATGGGCTTGTTTGGAAAACGTGTCTACCACTACCCAGATCACTGTTTTTCCTTTTGAGGGGGGCAAATTGGTAATGAAGTCCATGGCTATGTCTTCCCAGGGCCTGGAAGCCGTGGGTAGGGGGTGTAACAATCCCGGGACTTTGCCTCCCCGTTTTTTACACATTAAGCAGGTTTGACATGCCGAGACGAAATCCGAGACGTCTCGACGCATGCGCGGCCACCAGAATTGACGTTGGATCAGGTTAAGAGTTTTTAGGAATCCAAAGTGCCCGGCGAGCTTGGAAGAGTGACAATTTAG
Organism: Lepidodactylus listeri; assembly: GCA_029233225.1. Classification (NCBI taxonomy): domain Eukaryota; kingdom Metazoa; phylum Chordata; class Lepidosauria; order Squamata; family Gekkonidae; genus Lepidodactylus; species Lepidodactylus listeri. The sequence goes on along the minus strand of JARCFY010000009.1, from coordinate 103,183,348 downwards.
CAGGATTTCTTTGCGTTTGGTTTTTGGCACCACTAATTTGTCCCCACGGAGCCAACAATTGTCCTCTCTTTTTTCGCACTCTCCCATTGCTTCCAATTCCTCTATTTCCTCAGGGGCATATTCCCCCCCCCATTGACAGTCCCCAGTGGTGAGCTCAGTTTTCTTTGCTTTGCTCCTGGTGACAACCGCTCCTCCCAGCTGCTGGGGGGAGAACATGGAATCGAATACCTCCTCTTTCAGACTCTTGTGTTGGGGCAATCTGGACAACGCGTCTGCCAGGGAATTAGCCTTCCCAGGAAAATGCTTTAACACAAAGTTAAATTTTGAGAAGAAGTCCGCCCAGCGCAGTTGTTTGGCGTTGAGGGACCGCTGTGTGCGCAAAGCTTCTAAGTTCTTATGATCCGTCCATATTTCGAACGGAGTCTGCGCCCCTTCTAACCAGTGGCGCCAGGTAGTGAGCGCCAATCTAATGGCCGCAGCTTCCTTGTCCCACACTGACCAATTCCTCTCTGTTTCATTAAACTTCTTTGAGATGTACGCTAAGGGGTGCAGTTTCCCTTCCGAGTCCCTTTGTAGGATGGCCCCCCCCATTGCCACATCCGAGGCATCAACATGGATTATAAAGTCTTTAGTCTCATCCGGGTGCGCCAAAATGGGCTCTGAGGTAAAAAGAGTTTTTAAAGCCTCAAATGCCTTCTGACACTCCCCGTTCCACGCCAGTTTCTCTCCCGGCTTTCCCGCCTCGGGACCCCTCCCCTTGGTTTTCAACAAGTCCGTTAAGGGAAGGGTGACTTTGGCAAAGTCCTTGATGAAAGTTCGATAGAAGTTACAAAATCCTAACAGGCTCTGCAGCTGCTTTCTCGTTCGCGGAGCCTCCCATTGCACCACCGCTTCCACTTTCCCCGGGTCCATTTCCAACCCCTTCTGAGAAATGCGGTAGCCCAGGAAGTCCACAGACTCGCGGTGAAACTCGCACTTAGACAGTTTCACAAACAGCTGGTTTTTTAGTAATGTTGACAGTACGTCTCTGACCAAAGTCACATGTTCGCTCTTATCAGTGGAATAGATCAAGATATCATCTATGTAACATAACACGCCCTTAAATAGGTGCTTGTGCAACACTTCGTTGATTAAACTCATAAAGACCCCGGGCGCGCCACTTAAGCCGAACGGCATCACGAGGTATTCAAACTGCCCCAGGGGGGTGTTAAAAGCAGTCTTGGGTTCATCCCCCTCCCTTATGCGCACCCTGAAGTAGGCATCTCTCAGATCCAACTTGGTGAAAATCTTCCCCTTGGCCGCCTCCGCCAAAAGGTCTTTTATTAACGGGAGGGGGTAAGCATTAGAGGTGGAGACTGCGTTTAGCCCCCGATAATCCGTGCACAATCGCAAGCCGCCATCCTTTTTCTTTCGGAACAGCACGGGCGCCGCAAAAGGGGACTTGGCGGGGCGGATAAACCCCCTGGCCAGATTTTTGTCCAAGAACTTCCGCAGCTCTTCCCGTTCCGCCGGGCTCATGGAATACAATTTGCCCTTTGGGAGTTTCTCGCCCGGGAGGAGCTCTATGGCACAGTCCGACAACCGGTGGGGGGGCAACTCGTCCGCCTCGGTCTCACTGAACACTTCCAGCAAGTCTCTATACTCCTTAGGCACCATGGCAGGGACGAGAGCGAGGGCGGCCGCAGGAGACGGCGGGCTGGGGGGCCCGGGACCCCATCCTGGGTCCCAGCGGTGGCTCTGGCAGCGTTCGTCTACCCACGAAATCTTCCCCTCGCTCCATTTTATGTAGGGGTCGTGCGCCCCGAGCCAAGGGCTACCCAACACCATAGGGAATTGGGCATTAGGGGTTATGACGAAAGCTCTCTTCTCCCAGTGGTTCCCCGTTCCCAAAATTAAGTTCTCAGTCTCTGCTATGCACTCCTCCTTCATTTCGGACCCATCCATCTGGGTAAATTTCAGGGGTTCCGCTAACGGGGTGACTTTGGGTCCCAGCCCCTCCACTACTAGGGGGCTGATTAGGTCTCGCGCGCACCCAGAGTCAATTAAAGCGCGGACCCTCATGTGGGTGCCTGATCCTGGGGTCACCACAGTTACTACCATGTACAACAAGGGGCCGGGGATGCTCACCAGAGATGGCGCTTCGTTGTGGGGGACCTGCAGCTCTGCGCCGCTCACTGCAGGCCGTTGGAGTTTCCCGACATCTGGGTTTCCATCAGCTCCAGTTCTCCCTGCTCACTCGTTGCCCCTTCCAGCTGCAAAGCCCGGGGTTTCATGGGGGTCTTCCCCCGAGTCGGGGTGCTCGCAGGTCCTGGGGTTGAGGTCTTCGGGCCCTTCCCCCCTCCTCTTGGACACGCTGAGGCGAAGTGGCCACTTTCCCCGCACTTCATACACAACCCTTGTCGGAACCTCGAGTCGCGGACGTCTTGTACATTGGATCGGGGCTTCGCTCGTGGGCCCGCTCTGATAGCGGCGGTTGCGGATGCTCCCATCTTGATTAGGGCGAAGCGTTCTTCCATGTCGGTGGCCGCCCTCATCCAGGTAGTCAGCGTGCCCGGACGGCCTCCCAGCAGCACGGTCTCGTAGATTTCCGGGTTTAGACCCTCCCAATACTTCTCCATGAAGAGTTCCTCCGGCCATCCATGGATTTTGGCAGCGATGCGCCGGAACTTTTCAGTGTATTCTCTCACCGACGATCTTCCCTGGAACAGCTTTCTCAGTTGATTTCTGGCTTTTTCCTCACCCAGCGGGTCTTCGAACTGGTGCCGAAGAGCCCACATGAAGTTGTTCAAGGAACGCAGCTCAGGGCCAGGGTTGTCGTGCAGGCTCACATACCAATCGCTGGCGGTGTCTTTCAGTTTGGATCCGATGTAGCCTATGCGATCCTTCTCGGTAGGATACAGGTGGCCCCAACTGTCCAGGAATCTCCCGATCTCGAGTGTGAAGAAACGTAGCTTCTCGGGGTCCCCATCGAAAGTAGTCGTCAGCGGGTCGGAAGGGGGTGGGCGAGCGGCCGGCGCGGCCGGGACTGGGGCCGGTGCGGGAACGGGCCCCGGGACTGGAGCCGGGACGACCGGCGGAGCTGGCTGCGCCGGTATAGCGGGCGCCTGCGGCTGAGCCGGAACCCCTCCGGGTGCTGGCTGCTGTTGTGGGGCTCCGACTCCTTGACCGAGGAGGGCGCCTTGCATCGCCACCATAGCGTCTCGAAATTGGTGCTGGAGATCGAGGGCCAACTCGCGGAGCTCGGAGGTGAGTTGCAGCCGCAGGTCTCCCATCATCTGATCCAGCGGGACCGTCTGCTCCTCTCGATACGGATCGGGCCCATACAAATCCAGTGTCTCCTCTTCGGGAGGCTGGCGACGCGGTCCTCCACGGCGAACCGGCTCGCGGTCGTCTCCTAGGTAGCTCGGTCTCCCTCGATCGAGCTGGTCGCCGGTGAGCGGAACTCTCACCCCTTTCCTGTCGTGCACCCACGAAGTCACGGATCGGCCCCCGAAGTGGCTCCAAGTGTACTGGGGGGTCACGCTCTGATGGGTAATCGGGCGGCGCGGGATGTAGTAAGCCCCCTGGCTCGTGGTCACCGGCACCTCGGGACCTCCTCCGCCGCCGCCACCCCCGTTCCCCGGATCCGCCGGGGTAGCCGGGGCCTCCTCTGGAGTGGTAGGTTTGAGGGGGACGAGATCGTCTTCTGACATGGTCAGGAACGATTGAATCCCAGTCAAGGATCTCTGACAATCTGTGAGAGTCCTGTTCAAAGTAGTCAAGGATCAGATCTCGGTTGGTTAACCACAGTTCTTTATTGCCTATTCCTACATTAGTACAGCGTCTCGGGGTATTGTCAGAGATGAGACAAATAATACAAGCGGGTCTATTATACCATTCCAAGGAGTTTGAATTACCCATAGGTAGCCAATCCCCAGGAGGGAAAATTGGCGGGCTAAAAGGTGTCTTGACCGTTTGGTTCACACAGGAAAAAAGTGAGGTGTTAAACAGTAAATTTCCCTTTCCAAACCAGACCCCTCCGTTCACATAACAATTCATGGCTCCAAGGTTCTTTAGCATAGATAAGAGATGAGAGCCTTTCCTCCCCTTGAAGTTACTGCCGGAGCAGCTGGAATGCGGAGGCAGGGATGAGAGGCCTCCTTGTTCTCACCCTAGGGGTTGTCACCCTCCCGACCAAGAAAGGAGAAAATACAGGTCCAATACATAAAGAAATAACAGAATACATAGTGTGCATGCAAGATTACATTGACAGAATTAACTGATTCTGACACTAGTAGCCACTGATAGACTTATCCTCCATTAATCTATCTAATCTCCTTTTAAAGCTGTTTATTCCTGTGGCCATCACTATTACAATAAATATGATAACTATGAAGTAAAATAGAAAGGGATGAACCTAAATGTTCCACAAGAGAGATAAAGAAGTATTTCTAGTTATTGTTGACCGTGAAATCCCAAGCAGAGTTACACCCTTCTAAGCTTACTGACTCCAACAGACCTAGAAAGGTGCAACTCTGCTTAGGAATCCCTGTTAATATGTAAGGATGGGTACAAACTGGTTCACGAGTCAAAATTCATCATAAATTTGGCCCAGTTTGTGGCCTCTGAACCGATGTTCTGCTTGGAAGCAGGGATGGAGAGAGGGGGTAGGTGAGCCTCTTCCTCCTCCTCTGGCCCTGCGTGCCGAGCCTCTACCCCGTCCCCCCTCCAGGCAGCTTCCCCCCGCCTTCAAAACGATGGCGGCGGCAGGGAGACAGCCGCCCGCTGAGGCTCCCCCACTGTAAGGCAGTGGCGGCAGGGAGACCGCTGCCTGCCGAGGCTTCCCCCCGCCTTCAAAACAGCGGTGGTGGTAGGGACACCCGTCGTCCACTGAGGCTTCCCCCCCTCCCTCCCTCCCTGCTTTCAAAACGGCGGCGGGGGCATAGAGACCTGCCGCCTGCCAAGGCTCTTCCCTCCCTGTTTGCAGCCAGTTTGGTGTAGTGGTTAAGTGCGCGGACTCTAATCTGGGAGAACCGGGGTTGATTCCCCACTCTTCCACTTGCACCTGGCTGGATGACCTTGGGCAAGCCATAGCTCTGTACCAGCTGTTCCCTCAAGGACAGCTTGGGAAAGAGCTCTCTCAGCCCCGCCTACCTCACAGGATGTCTGTTGTGGGGAGGGGAAGGGAAAAGGAGTTTGTAAGCCGCTCTGAGACTCCCTTGGGGAGTGGAGGGCGGGGTATAAATCCAATCTCTTCCTCTTCTTCTTCTTCCCTCCCCTCCCCCCGCAAACGGCGGCGGCGAGTCCTCGTCACGCCGCTTCCCACCCCCTCCCCTACAGCGGCCACAGCATTCTCTGCGCACGCGTGGAGAACGCTTTAACTTTTCGGGGGATTTAAAGATTCCCCCGAAAAGTGTTTTAAACATTTAGGATTTTTCTGCACATGGGGGGAGTGCCCCCCATGTGTAGAAACCCCACCCCCCAAGTGCCCCCCCGCACGGATTTAGGTATCCACACGGGGGAGGATACTTGGGAATTAGATATATAGATATAGATTAGATAATTTATGGTCAAGAGCAATACAAAAATTAGAGCTATTAATTGCATAATTATATTTAACAGAAACATTGACAACTGCTAGAATAGGAATCTCTATGTTCAAGAGATAGGGTGGATTGCGATATTGTATGGCAATGTATTTTATTCATATTCTGTATCTATTTTTTGTATTTTTTATAGCTGCAATAAATTTTAATTTAAAAAAATACAATAAAATGAAAACCACTATAAAGTTCTTATATCTAGCTATATACATGCCAGAGATTTCGCAAGCAAACACAGGGGATTCTATATTTAGCCTTTAGCTAAATCAGATCCTTAAGCCCAATCATACTCGGCATTTTAGCTTCACGAAAGGACCAGAACTATACTTCTGTCCCTTTCTTTCTTTCAGTTTACAAGTTCTGATTTCTTCCCTACAAGTTTACTACTGTAATATTTACAGGTACTAGCACAACATTATGCTTAGGCTAGGGCAATAGGACCACGTTTACAACCCTTAGAGTCCTGACCAGCTATCCTGCTCTGAAATTCCCCTTGGCTCTGCACTAGGGGATTTACTCTTCCTTTCCTGTGGTACCCTTAGAAGCTCATTGATTCACGAATCTTGAGCAGCAGAAAACACATTTCTTATTTTTTAGATGCAAGACCTAAAAGGACTGAGAAAAATTGTGCAGTTACTAGAGTGATCTTGGGAATCCTTATCACTGAACAAAAGATTTCCAGAGTATAGTGGGACGATTAATATAGTAAAATCCCTCATGATCTCAAAAAAAAATTGCATTCCAGCAGGGTGTGAAAGGATGTATCAATCCTGTTAAGGCCACAAGGGCAAATTCTGTCGATGTAGGGCCTACTCCGCCACCGATGATACTGGAGATACCATCTGACATCATAACCACCATGATGCACCCTGGTCCAACACGACCTCGGCCATGGCCGAGGGGGTGGGGCCCAGACCTGCCACTTGGTTGCCATCGGATGCTGGATTGTGGAAGCTTTTATGATTATTTATATGTTTTAATGATATTTATTGTAATGTTTTAACTGATTTTACAGGTCAACGCAGTAATCAGGCCATTGGCCCATGTAAGCCGCCCTGAGCTGCTTGCGGGGAGGGCGGGGTATAAATATGAAAAATAAATAAATAAATAAATATTCAAAATTCCCCCTTGCAAAACCATTGTAGGTATAATGTTCAGTCTTGCAAACAAAAAGGCCCTGCAATAAAGTGGGATGGTGAGTAGGGGGTTTATTGTGTGCAATTACTGCTTTTGGAGAAATGCTGCGTGGGGGGAATGAACTCTCTCTGGAAACTGCAAAAGTGGTGAGTTTATGCATTTAGGGGTCTAGTAATTAATCCCATGCTCTGCTGCCACTGCATACTGCAGTTCAGCACAGGATGGCAAAGACATGTTTAATAAATAATATTCATACCAGAGCTTGTTTTTCTTGTAAAGCTATTTCTTCAGACATTATGTCCCGGAGTGAAACTTTCTGTGTCTGGACATTCCAGTGATCCATGAAGGGAAAAACTTCTGAAGCTGCCATGCTTTCTGTAGGTGGGCAAGAGACTAAGGAGGCAGTTTTTTGTACTTGATGGTTTGTATGCTGGGGAAAGACATTGTCCATATCCTGTAGACAGAATTGCTCAAACTGTGTAGGATCTTAAGAAGTAAGAAAAAGGGAAAGCAATTAAGAATGAAACAGAACAAGTATGTGAAAGAAGCTCAAAAAACCAATTCAAATGCATTTCATTTTGTTGTGTTTCTGATGGGGCATCTGGCCTTAATGAAGGGCAACAACACACGCAATCACTAAATTGCAACTGGAGATAATGTAACAACTCTACAGATATAGTATAATTTAAATATTTTGCACTGTTGCACTGATACTAGGGTTGCCAGCCTCCAGGTGGGGCCTGGGGATCTCCCGCTTTTAACAACTGATCTCCAGCTGACAGAGATCAGCTCCCCTGGAGAAAATGGCTGCTTTGAAGGGTGGACTCTATGGCATTGTATCAGGCTGAGGCCCCTCCCCTCCCCAAACCCCACCCTCTACCCCCAAAGTCTCTAGGTATTTTCCAACCCAGATCTGGCAACCCTAACTGATGCAGAATTAACATGCTTCATCATGAGGACAGAAATCATTAAGAAATGAAGTTAGGACTTGACAACTTAACAAAAGCTAGTCGAGGACTGGCAAAACCGGCTCTTGGCAGCCATCGACGAGATTGCTCCCCTGCGCCCCCGCTCACGACTCGCCCCATGGTATACATGGGAGCTGAGGGCAATGAAGCAGGAACTCAGATGGCTAGAGAGACAGCGGCGTTGTGCTCCTGACGAGGCGGCAAGAGCATCCTATAGGACATTTATGAAAGCCTATGAGATGGCGTTCAAGGCTGAGAAGAAAGTATTTTACGCAGCCACGATTGTGTCCGTGAATTCCCGCCCAGCCCAATTATTTAGAACAATTCGGTCTTTAACAATGTGGACAAACTGCGGTACTGCAATGCGGACCAAACAATAGGGAATTGGAGATTGCCTGTGAGGCTTTTGGGAAGTATTTCGCAGATAAAATCTTATTGCTCCGCCAGGATCTCCCTGCCACAGTTGATACAGTAATGGAACTTGAGGCTCCACACACATCTTCTGGTCACATTCTGGATTACTTTGATCCACTCTGCCTAGAGGAGGTCAACAAATTGCTCCTATTGGTCTGCCCAACCACCTGCAGTCTTGACCTGTGCCCACTGTGGCTGGTTAAGGCCAGCCGGGATGGGTTACGAGGGGCGCTAATGGAAGTCATCAACACATCCCTCACTGAGGGGGTGTTTCCTAGTATTCTAAAGGAGGCAGTTGTATGCCCCCCCTTCTGAAAAAGACATCGCTGGATCCAGCCAAATTGGCCAACTATTGGCCGGTTTCTAACTTACCCTATTTGGGTAAATTAATCAAGAAGCTGGTGGTGGACCAGTTGCAGGGCTTCTTGGATGATGCCTCCATACTAGATCCCTTCCAGTCCAGCTTCTGACCAGGCCATGGGACAGAGACGGTGCTGGTCGCCCTCACAGACGACCTCCGGAGGCATCTGGATCGAGGCGGTACAGCAGTGTTAGACCTTTCGGCCTGTACAGCAGTTGTTAGACCTGTCGGCGGTGTTCACACAGTCGACCACCAACTACTGGCCCACCGCCTCGCTGACGTTGGGATTCAGGGGCTGGCCTTACAGTGGCTTTCCTTGTTTCTCCAAGACCGGGGACAGAGGGTGGCGATTGGGAAGCAACTGTCCCAAAGACACCCATTAGTGTGTGGTGTGCCGCAGATTGCACAGAGGCATGGGCTGGGATGTCATCAATTTGCTGACAATACCCAGCTCTATCTGTTGTTGGGCAGCCAGTCAGACTCTAGTCTGGGAGATCTGGACCTGGCATTGAAAGCTGTGGCTGGTTGGCTTAGGTAGAGCCGACTGAAGTTGAATCCGACGAAGATGGAGGTCCTATGCCTGAGTCGGAGCGGTCCGAGGTTAGGGATCCCTCTCCCGACCTTCGATGGGGCACTGTTGGTGCCAGCGCTGGAGGTTAGGAGCTTGGGAGTGTTCCTGGACACCTCGTTAACGATGGAGACCCAGGTAACAGCCACTGCAAGATCAGCCTTCTACCATCTACGGCTGATTAAGCAGTTGGTTCCCTTCCTTGAACGCAATGACCCTGGCTACGGTGATCCACGCGCTGGTCACCTCAAGAGTGGATTACTGTAATGCTCTCTACATGGGACTGCCCTTATCCCAGATCCGGAAGCTGCAGCTGGTGCAGAATGCAGTGGCGAGGCTGATATTGGGTCTCCCTATGCGGGAACACATTCAGCCCGCTTTGAAGGCACTGCACTGGCTGCCTATAGCATACCAGATCCAGTTTAAGGTCCTGGTGCTTACCTATAAAGCCCTATATGGCCAGGGACCTGTTTACCTGAGGGACCGCCTCTCCCCATATGTACCCCAGCGAGCACTTCGATCTGTTTCCCAAAACTGCCTGGTTCTTCCAGGACCCAGGGAGGCCCGACTGGCGGCAATGAGGGCCAGGGCCTTTTTGGTGGCGGCCCTGAATTGGTGGAATGAGCTCCTGGAGAACATCAAGGCCCTGCGGGACCTTTTACAGTTCCCCAGGGCCTGCAAGACAGAGCTCTTCCGCCAGGCTTACAAGTAGGGGTCGCCATGATTTAATAGCCCTGGCCCGAGTATTGAAGATCGCTGCCTACACCATCAGCACCAAGTGGATACTTTGTAGAATGCCTGATGACGCCGCTCAGAGGGAGAGGGGGTGATGAAGTGCCATCTTGTACTGAAATTGTATAATGGGTAGTGTATGTTTTATTGTGGTTTTATAATATTTTATTGTGTATGAAATATGTTGGTAGCTGCCCTGAGCCTGCCGTGAGGCGGGACAAAAATCTAATAAATAAATAAATAAATAAATGATGAAAGACATTCACTAATCTTCAGATTTTCAGACTCTGATTCCCCATTTAATTTACCTAGCAATACAGGACCAACATTTACTTTTTAGCCTATACTAGGATCTCTTTGATTCTCTCCTCCTTTTATCTCCCTTCCTCTCACCATATTTGTCTCTCTCCCCCACCCTGCCCATCTTTTTCCTTTTTTAAAAAAAACTATTTTAATAGTGGTATAGTCTGGTGAGGCCTATTTTAAAATCAGGTCAGGAGGACACTGGCTGAGGACAGACTGGCAATCTGGAGCGGGAGAGCTCCGCTTGGGAAGCGGGGGAAGGGAGCCTGCTCAGACATCCGCAGCTGTCCCTCGGCTCCCTTCCGTACTTACGCGTTTTGCAGCCAGTTTCCTTTCGCTTTAGGCGGACACCGGGAGAAACTGGTGTCCGGGGGCTGTCTTCCGCGTGCCTCCCGCTTTCAGGCAGTGTGAACCGGAAGAAGGTAGGATTCAAGCGGAGGCAGCTGTGTGAACGTGCCGTTTCAGCAATTTGTGCATGAGTGCGCATGCGCTCATGCACACATACGCACATTGCCGAAAACAGTCCTGCCACAAGTTGCGGAGGCCAACCCACCTAGGGCCGCTCCACAGCAGTCTGAACGCTCCGTAACAGCATCCTTGCGCAATACACTGGCCAGTGTGAATGGCCAGCCCCGGGGAATTTCCCCCCCGCAGCTTTTGCCTCCGGATTCCTCCCGTTCCAGACTGCCAGTCTGTCCTCAGCCACTAATTTGAACACCAGCACTTTTAAGTGATTCTGCATTGAGGAAAGTTCAGTTTTGCCACTGTTGAATTTTGGACTGGAAATTTTTGAGGTAGGGAGCCCAACTTTTTACTCATACAACCATGAAGAGCATCTATGAATACTGGGATCATTATTGTGAAATTATTATGTAGGACTGCACTGTTCACTGGAGGAGACCCAGTTCTAAATCCCTACTTGGCCATGAGATGGAGTGTCCTTGCGCCAGTCACACTCTCTCAGCCTAACTAACATCACAAACTGGTTGCTGTCAGGATAAAAAGGAGAAGAGAACAATATTGCAAGCCACTTTGGTCACAGGGAAGTTGTAAGGAACACACGCAGAACTAATCATGGCCCCCTGCGGTGTCCAGTAGGGTTCAGTAAGGCACCTTTTCTCCAGATGCACAACATTCTAAACAAGGCAAAGGCCAGTGTGGTGAAGGAAAATATATGCTTACCTTCAACAAGCAGCTTATGCAGTTCTTCTCTTTTCTGACGCTTCTACATTAAAACAAGATAAAGGGTTATACACACGTTTTAATTTCAAAACACTTCCTAGTTTAAGAAAACAACAGTGCAATCCTAAACAGAGTTGCACAATTTGGTGTCCATTTAACTACAATGGACTTAGAAGGATGTAATTCTGTTTAGACCTCCAGGGGTGCTCTACAGCATGACTTTTGCTGCTTTCAAGAAGAACCAAACAAATACCTAAAATAATTCTAACAGAGCCATCCTACACAGAGTTCCACCCTTCTAAGCCAAGTGACTTAGAAGGGTGCAGTTTGCTTAGGATGGCACTGCAAATATATTAATGTGGAAGTTAGCCTTAGAGTTAACATTTACTTTCTTCACTATAGTCTCTCCAAGTACAATCCTACTCCTGTTGAAACCAGCTGGAAAATTCCCACTGATTTTAATGAAGCTGACTTTGCCAGGGGTCATTTCGTAGAAAAAGAGGTGCAGGAACTCATTAGTATAACTCATTAGCATAACTTATTTGCATATAGCACACCACCTGACATCACTGGAGGTATGTCAGAAGGCAAGAAAGAGAGGGGGGGAGAGAGAGAGAGAGAAAGAGCTGGCAGAGAGGGGACAGCTACTAATCCAAGCCTCAGAAATACCACTATTCTGGGAGGATGGCTTCAGTGGTGGCTGAAGCCTTCAGAAGACTGGTCGGAGGAACAAGGACCTTTCCAGGGGATGGGGTCATTTTGCTGCAGCCATGACACAGGCAGGCATTCCCCCGGGGGGGGGGGGGCTGGCTCCAACTCTCGGAGCTGAGCTCCCCCGAGCTCCTGCTCGAAATGACCCCTGGACTTTGCCAATATATGTATCAAATCATCCCTCAATTTGCCCACAAAGTTCCAGCCACTGCGTTAGGTATCTCATTTTAGTTTTTATTACTGCTTTTCCCATACATCCCATAATTTTATTTGAAAGCTATGTCTAACCGTTCCTTCCAATAAATATCAAACTCGTACCTTCTAATCCAACACGCACACACACACAGCTTCAAGAAACTCTTAGATGTCTACTGCTTTACAGATACTGTACTAGCCCCCTCTTTCAAAGTGAGTTAGCATTTTGGGTTGCATATATTTAAAAAAAGAGATTTGTTTTGAAGCTGGAGTGCTCTAGATGTGAAAGTGATGTATGTTCTATATATAGATAATTTCATAAATGATGGGAACATTAAGCATATAGCTATTGCTGCAAATTAACAAGGACCGTATCTAAACAAAACAATAGTATAATCATACCATAAGAAATGTCTTACCATAATAGATGCTTTCCATTTTTCATGAATTTCTTTGGCCAAATTCAGATCAATATGAACTACATAATCTTCATTAGTTAACAACTCTTATGGAAGAAAGAACACACATTCAGGCAAAGTACTACGCCAACCAAACTTAGTCCATGCTGGCCTCCTAATCAGGCAAGCACTTATAAGGCGAAGAAATGATCACAGCCTGGCCCTCACCCTGATCACAGGGTCTTCTGGGCATGGAACAGCGATCACTGCGGGAGAGGAGGGGGAGGTATTTGTGAATTTCCTGCATTGTGCAGGGGGCTGGACTAGAGGACCCGGAGGTCCCCTCCAACTCTATGAACAACTAATCAGGAGCGCTCTCGAAAACAAACATGACAATGTTTTCAAATCAACTCAGTTCGTGAGTCAGATCTCTAAGGCAGAATAAGAAGCTAAGTAAATTAACTGAAAGCAGCATAAAAACAGTTATTCAAAATAATATATAATCCAGTTCACAAAGTAAGGGGATACAAGACGGAAGGGTAGAGCTTTTCAGTTAAGGATCAGCTCAATTGTTTATGATATTGACGACCTCTGTGAGATAAAGTAAAACAGGCTGCAGTTTGGGACACCCAATGGTGGGAATCAAGGGGCAGGCTTTGCCCCCATCTGAACCAAAGCACCATTTTACTTTCTCCCATATAAGGGAATAGCAGCCAAAATGGTGACATCGCAGTATCACACAATAAGGAATAAGGTACCATTACAATGCCTTCAATATGCATGATGCTTTAGAAATTTGGGACCCAGGCTGCATGTAAGTAGCTCCCATACAAGTGAACAGGTGCTGCCATTCACTCATGGGGGAAAAAAACATGATGCACTTGGAGAAAACACTGCAGTAGAAGCAAAGCCTGCCTACCTAGCCCTGTACAGCACAGCCTTGCCTCTGCCAATATGGTTCAAGATGTTCACATCCAATCAGTCTCTTTTTTTCTAGTATCACTATATCAAACAGTAAAGCGGTTGGCCCCCACGGAGATCGTGAAAAAGCAGCTGGCCCAGTCCACCTACAGAGAAGGTAAAGGGGGCTCTTCATACTCAGGCAGGCATTTTGCCAGTTAACCATCACAGAGAACTGGATTGAATGCAGAACCGGACTGATGAAGATGGAATATGTTCCAGAAGCACAGGACACAGATAGCAGGGAGGTGGGGGGGGGGGGGGGGGTTGGTGGGGAGGGGTGCCTGCTCAACCTCCTGAATGCTTACAGGAACCAGGAGTGGGTTATATTGGGATCTGAAAAGATTTCCAAGTTGATCTTCCACGCTTGTGATTCCTAACAGACCCAAGCATCTCTCTCTATAATTCTCTGAATGGTGGTGGCACGCTCCTGAAGATTCCACACGCCACCCCAGCCTTTGGTCCCCTGGCCTGTCAATCAGAAGCTGTCCCTATCCACTGGCTGTGAACACGCGCATGCCATTGGCTGGGTCTGCTCCTCTTCCCCACCCACTCCTTCAGCCTCTGTGCTGTCAGAATTTCTGGCACAGTTTTTTGCTCTTGATGAAGACACTTCTCCAGCTTCCTTCCTGTGGGGGGATTAACTGTTACCTCAGTGGCTGTTGGCAGGTGAAACGAAATGGCAGTTACCTGTGTTTATAAGAGGGGCATCAGAGCACGGTAGAGGCTGCAGGTGGGTGGGGGAAGAAAATAAGAAAAGTGAGGGGGAAATTACAGTAGGCTGATGCTTGGCTGGGAAGGAGATAGGGTTACCAACTCCAGGTGGGGAATTCCTGGAGATTTGAGGGGTGGAGCCTGGAGAGGGTGAGGTTTGAGGAGAAGTAGGGCCTCAGACAGGTACAATGCCATAGACTCTACCCTCCAAACCAGCTATTCTCTCTTGGGGAACCACTGCTGCCAATCTCCAGGTGAGGGCAGGAGATCACTCAGAATTACAACTGCTCTTCAGGTAGCAGAGAACAGTTCCCCCGGAGAAAATGGTGGACTCTGTGTCATTATACCCTGCTGAGGTTGCCACAGCAAATTGACGCTGAGTGCCCAAGGCCTTGGCACTCTCCCAGAGCCTCTTTCTAGATCCCATTGTATTTATTCCCACAACGGGTCTTATTCCTAGTTGTATAATAACCACTATTATTTCATGTACCTAGAATTTAGCTTCATGTGAAGCTATAGAACTCCTTTGAAATATAAAAAGCTAGCTACATAAAGCTGGATCCAAAAATGCCCTCCTGTTTTTTGGGTAACACAGGCTCCAACCCAATATATTATTCATTCTCAGTTTCTAATGAATGATGATATACATACACAATTTTTCATGGTGCTCTTACCTGAATCAACACCAACTGGTCCAAAAATTTCATTTAACTGAATGGCTAGTTCAGGAGGTAAAACCAGCTCCAGGCAATCTATATTCACAGACTGTGACACAGATATGGAGTTCAGTAACTTGGTTTGATAGTTATTCTGGGGAGGCATTTTGCTTTCTTCCTTTTCTGGTGCAGCAGAAAACACAGGCCTACAATTCATTTCTTTGTAGGACTCGGATTGGCTTTCAGTGTTCACACAGCCCTTCAGGAGTACTGGATTTGCCAGCAGCGCCTGAGCAGCTGCACCTTTTATTTCTGAACACTCTTGATGTTCCTCTGAAGAAGTGTTACCTGTTTCTGTCCCAGTGCTGGGACCTCCATTTAAATAATCAAATACAGTTGCAGAAGCATAGCCAATTTCAGTATTCAAAGTAGCACTCTGATCATCATTTTCTAATAGTGCAGTAGGGGTTATTTCTTTTGTCTGTGTTTTCAGGGTATCTAAATCAGGTTTTTCGTTATCCAGTTCACTTACGTGACCACTTGGAACATGATGATTGAAATTCTTATTTTCTACTGAAGAAACAAGCAGATCATTTGTTAGTAAATTGGGTATTTCAGCATTTAGCCTGGAGTCATCCTCAGTTTTTCCATAATCATTAAGTGAGAAATTGTCATCTTCCGAGTTCTGAATAATTCCAGACGTTCTGGTTATCTGTGTGTGATCTGTAGGCTCTGCAAGTCTCTCTCCATAGATAGCATCTCCCTTAGGGTTAAGAGCCATACCAGGGAGCTGAGCCATTGTTTCCTGCAAACATTCAGTATTGTCATCTTTGCACAGCTTTTCAGCAGAATCTAACAAGATTCCTGTCGTCCAGTCAATGTCCCGGTTACATCTTTCATACAGGTCCTTCAGTGCATCGAATGAAAAGGACCCAAACAGTTTACACAAAATATTCAGATTCTCAGATTCATCAATATGGACAAGTTCACTTTCTTCCACATATGTGCTTTTATCATAGGTGACTTTATACGGTATTTTTTCTGTACAATCTGGAGCAGCATCGACACCTTTTGGTACGAATCCATCCAATGTACCATGTAACACCCGAATATCCTCAGAAGCAATCATTTTTCTTTCAAGCCTCCACAAGAGAGCAAAATCTTTGGGCTCCGTCTGTGAATACTGACTTGCCTCAGCTGAGCTATGTTCGTCTGCCTTCTCTTCCAGCAATTGAGACAAAGACGGCTGCTCCTCTGGCTTGCTAAGGGCCAAAATGTTGGTAAATGTCAGGGCTAATTTATGATGCTTGCGTGTGCGTTTATTCTGTAAAGGCTTTTTCTCACTGACAATTTCAGAAGGTGGGACTTCAAGTGCCTGACTGCTTTCCCTCTTGGTTGAGACCTGTAACTCTTCCCTGCTTTCTGATGTGCCAGGAAAGACAGCCAATGTGTCTAGAACACTTTCATGGGTATCATGATCACCTGTAACCTCTTCTGATTCACTAAGGTCTTTCTTGGGTATTCTTTTCATTTTGTGATGCCTTTGCTCTAAAAAGCTTTGGATGGGCCAGTCTCCTGGCATGAGTGATCTTGATGCATTTTCCTCTGAATCAGCACCGGACAGACAAACAGACAGCTGGTTATTATCTTCCTGCCTGTTTTCCTGTAGTGCCTCCTTATGCCCTTTTTCATCTATCTCTTTTAATGAATCAAGAAGGGGTGTATTTATTCCTTTATCTTCCTCATCATTCTTTATGGTGTGTTTCCCTAACCTTCTTGCTCTTTTCAGCCTCTGCCCCATAGTCTGTTCTACTGGCCAGTCCCCCACAAAATTTAGTATCTCTGGCCTTTCTGATTTCTCTAAACCAGAACTTTCCTTATTTCTGGTTCTTGTCTCAGTTAATTCTGTTTCTGATAATACATCACTACACTGATTTGCTTCAGTCTGAATATCTAAATCCTTGTTATTGTACTCCTGAACATTTTCTACACTGCACTGTGAGTTTGTGTTTTCTTCAGACTCCTCAAGGTCAGCTTTAATTATTTCCATTTCAAGAACAGGCTCCATTTTGTCTCTTCTTGGGGGCGATGCATAAATATCCAAGTCATCCAGAGGGATGCCACATTCAGAATGATATTCTAATAATTTATGTCCCATTTCTCTCTTTTCATTCTGAAGATTCTGGTTTTCCAGTGCTTCTCCCTCCAACAGATGCTTCTCATCCACGCTCAATTCTGTGCATTTTAAAGGTGGAGCAAAAGGTTCTTTCCCTCCATGAGCCAGTGTATTTTCCTTCCTATAAAACAAACAATAGATTAAAAACACACACCAAAACAACTCCCACACATCAGACGTACACCTTTTAAAGCATTTTAGGCCATGATCTCTATGGAGCAGAGGCCTTGTCTTACAAATCATAATCTTCTCTTGAGGCATGCTGAAATATATATTATACATTCCTGGAAAGACAGAGAGGACAAAAGAAAATACAGTTTTCTAAAAAAAATAGTACTTTGACTTTAAAATCTATTTACTGCAGCAAGAACTGGATGCTGCTAAGAAACGACTGGGGGAAATGGGAGCTTTTAAAGGGATACATACTACAGAGTTCCATGAGGGCTTTGAAGCATATATAAATACTGTGCATGAAAGCTACTCCATTCACTTTACAGTAGGAAGTAAATGTATACATAGAAATGAGTAGTATCATAGTCCTCCTTCCACTGAAATGAACTAAGATGTCTATGTAGTTGAAGAGCTAATTTTCATGAGCTCCTGTGCTTGGAACCAACTGGTATATTGAGGCAACGTAGCTGGACAGAGTAGCAAAGGCTGAACTAGCACTCCAGTGTCCGGTCGGTTTCTGAAACACTGGAAGCAATCCAACCACCTTAAACTTTCTCTTAGCTGTTTTGCGTTGAAATATATAACTTTCAGATATATATAATCTCCACTGCACAGGACATACAGGTAATACATATAAATAGCCTTTTATAGTAACATATGCCAAAACAGAACAAGACATTTGAGCCTCTGCAGGAATTACATGGAGGATGTGTGTGTGCATATATGTGTAAGACAAAACAACTGGGAAATTCCTCATCCCTTCCTACAGTGCAAGACTGCCAAGCTCTGGGATAGATTAATTGTGAACCTCAATGGTATAGCACACACACATGCCATTATATTTTAATTTTTTTATTGCTATACGCTCTGGCCACCTTCACAGCTCAAAGAGTCCTTGGGAAGAGGAGTGTGATCTCTTAGAATCAAAGGAAGCACTTTTCCTCTGACAATTAATCCTCCCACCGGGACTTTTTTAGCTTGAAAGAAGGCGCACGGCAGCACCCCCTAAAGTCTTACATTACTCTGGACTAGGGGGTGGGGAGAGAATCTTCATGGGGAGCATTCCCCAAGCATAATCGTCCCTCCAGTTTACTAGAAAGTCTTAGGGTTTGAGCAGACATGTACATTGTACATCGAGCAGACATGTACATTGAGCAGCCCCCATCAAAAATCAACTGTTGTTGACATTCCGTGGCTCATAGATGGCATCCTTATTCCTCAGACTGTTTTATGTTTTTTCCCCTCCCCTTTGTTATAATTTTTCAGTATACCTTGGGAGACACCCAACTATGGAGAAAGCCCTATCTTGCCCTATTTCAGAATCTTACTCATAGGCACAAGATCATCAGGTTTGCTATTAGGAGGAGTGACAGGTGGGGAAAAAATTGTTCCTCATTCTACTTGACTCATAAACACAATATTCCTTCCAGTGTTTTTCAAACATTCTGATTTCACTGAGTCTTCTCCAAATTGCTTTGCCTGGCAATGAAACCTTGTTCATTTGCCAGAACTCTAAGGACATTCTAAGTTGCAAACCCAGACCTCACAAATGTCTTGTGCGAACTGTGTACATGCAAGCTGGAACGCACTTTCCTGCAGCCGCAGATTACAGGAGAAGATCAGCAATGGTGGGCAGAATGTCTTTCTGGGAACCTTGTCTGCTAGTACCAATTTTATCTCTTTACTTCATTTATGCATTGTGTTCCTGCCAACACTCTGAAGGTACTTAAAATACTCAAAAATTAAAAAGGCAGTAATCCCCCCAAGCCAAATGTCTTCAAGCATTTGTGGTATGTGCTACCTGACCCAGACTTTTGTATTCATCTCAGGCCACTGTTTCCCTAAGTGGCTGTGAGGGTCTCCTGAGTATGTTGGGGAATTGAGCAAGGAGACCCAAACAGTGTGAGAGGAGGGTAAGCAGGATCGTCACCTATGTATACCAGGATTTCCCCCTCAGTAGAACTCTCAGAATGAGCCAGGCCATGATAAATGAAATGGTTTTTATTGAAGAAAATTAAAGAATAAAATCAAATTTATTAATTTAAGAGTACTCTATAAACTCTATATAGTGGATGCCCAAACACACACATACGTTCAGAAAATAAAGGTGACAGCTTATAGAGAAAAGAGAGGGGAACCTATTCTTATGGGACTATATTTACCTATCTAAAGAATCAGAGATCCGAGAAGATCCAAGACAAGTGAAATGAACCAGCGTCTCACTCAAGGAAAGAAGTGTACTCAACCTTGCGTTGGGGGTGTAAGTTAGTGGATGTCCAAACACACACACACCCTACTGAACAGAGTGTTGCTGGATATTCCCCTTGGAACATGATGTGATTGCTCCTAGAACAATGCTGTGATGGTTATAGTCAAACAATGTGTCTGAGCAAGGAAGCTGCGTAATGTTCCCAGGAATTGTGAATGCAATGCAACATTCATGTGAAAATGTCTATTGCGTTTGGTGACCTCTAACTGCTGGGACAAGAAAACTATTATAAGGAATGTTATGGGATTAAAATGATTTCTGCTAGTTATTTACTTAGGATAACCAGGTAAGGAAAGGTCAGGCAAGGTAGGGAGTTGGTTAGTCTGGTGTAGTAGTTAAGAGTGGTGGACTCTAATCTGGAGAACTGGGTTTGATCCCCCACTCCTCCATATGCAGCTGTTCGTGTGACCTTGGGTCAGTCACAAGTTCTTTCAGAGCTGTTCTCTCAAGAGCAGTTCTCAAAAGAGCTCTCTCAGCCCCCCCTCTTCTTCTTCACCTCTGCCTTTCCTGAGAAATCAATCTTTGACACTGATGGATTTAAAGAGGGAAGGGAGCTGCCAGAAACTAGACCCGTTCACAAAGCACCTTTGGTATCAGTTTTCCCAGACAAGCCTCTGTCAATATTTGATGACACACATTCCATGTGACTGTAGTACCTATTGTGATCCTATCTGCAGAACAGGGAAGAGTCTTGAGTGAGTGACCCTGTGAGATCCTAAGAAAAAAGGTTGCTTGTGTCATCTTTTCCTAGGTACCAGACTCATCCTCCCGAGGGAAGAGGAGTCCAGGCAGAACATTACCCAGGTCTGGAGGGCTGCAGTCCTAAGAATACTTTCCTGGGAGTCAGCCCAAGTAACTAAAATGGAACTTACAGCTGAGGAGACCTCCTTAGGATTGCTCTTCTGGCTGAAGAACTGAGTTTGAAAAACAGAGCTCTATTTTAATAAGTGTGTACATTAAGTATACAAAGAATTAGTGAATATCAAAGGATTGCAATTACTTTGAAGCATTTTGCAGTATACATTCAACAACATGTTTATCCAGAGAAGAAAAGGAGGATGTTTGTATTGGCTGGCATTCTTGAAGAGTATGTGGGCTTCTAATGATGCATGGGCCCACTCTACTCAGACCTTATTAATACATGCAAACTTATGAAAAGGGACTCGTAGCACCCTGAAGACCAGAAACACATTTCCGAATATGCTTTCAGAAACTTACACCGTAACACATTTGTTAGTCTTCAAGGTGACAGAAGACTGCTGTTTGTACAAGGATTCTCTGTTTCCCCATTCTTAAATACACAGTTCTTCTTTGACCACAGAGGATGAAGGCCTTAGTGGTGTTTTCAAAACACAAATTCAAGGTTTCATATTGGGAAGGCTGAAATATTAACTTACCCCTGTCCCTTATTGTGATTAAATTCTTCTTCAAAAGTTGCACTTTTCAATTCACTTGGCATTGAAGAATTCAAAATTGTACTAACAGTCAGGCAATGTTCATATCGTTCCAACATTTTTTTGATCTTTTCTTTAGATACTCCATGAATATTTCGCCTAGATATTAAAATTAGGAGGACATTTGATAGTGTATAGCTTCACAACAAAATCACATTAAAAGATGCAACCCTTTTTCCTTATTTTCTTTCCTCATTTGAGATACAGGCTAAATATTTAGATGATGTAGCTTTTGCAATGTCAAAATTTAACAGCAGGTTTTGAATACTATTATCTACACATACACAAACAAATGAAGAAGCCTTGGGAAAGCCACACTAATATCACCTTAGCAATGTACTACTTTTAAAATACTGATTATGCAGAACTGTAACCTGAGAAGAAGAGATTTTAGCGTCTTTTATTTTCAATTTATATTTGACAATTTAGAGACAACTTGCAAATGTAAGGGGAAAATACACTGACCTGTTTTTTAATCTAAGTTCTGAATCATGATGATGTTTTAAACCACTTTTGTTAGAGCTCCAGAAATAATTAACAGTCCGAAATATTATTTCTAATAAAATATTTTTAGCAAACATGGACCTTAGCATATAAGCAACAGACCCAAGCCTAGAAAAATAAAATACTTAGCAGACACCAATATGCAGTTATGGCATTTGATTTAATTCTTTGTTTCCCGCTGTACCTATAGAGAATCAGTCACTGTGTTTGGACAGATGACAGCATTCCATTTCCTCAACCAATGAAGAGTACAGGTTGTAGATAGCCAAACAGCAACAGAAGGTGATAAGATTATTCCCCGTGTTTCCTTTCCTTTTGACCCTTGGAAAGATCATATCTGGTGTCACAGGACTGTCAAAAATAAAAACCCTTGCAGATTAGGGGGCTCAGGAGAAATTACCCTTCTCTTCTCTCCTACCAGGAGAAATCTGTGTGCAGAAGAGAGGGTAATTTCGCTCATTGCTCCTCACTGCAGCCTCCACAACAAATATGGCTTTATTACCCATGTAGGTGCTGTGATTCCAGGAATCACCTATTTGGGGGTCCAAGGGGAGGGCAAAGAAAATCTGTGCATGCTATACTCATAGTTTGAACAGATGGCACCCCACCAGTGGAGGCCTCCTATATCAAAAGTCAGGAAGAGTACAGACTCAAGAACAGCCCCAAATTTATGGAATCCGTTTGAGCATCTTTGAAGGAATCAATACACTTCACAACCAAATAGTACTTCTTAAGTAGTTGGACAGCTCTATGGGTAATGAACATGCAACTCAAATTAATTCAAGATTTTGATGGGGCTAGAACAATCCAGAATACTGCAGCATAATCTAGCATAATTACTCATACTGGGATCTGTTCTAGACAAAGGCATTATATTGTTTCAAATGTTTAATGAGGAAGAAAACATTCTTTACCTTTCAAGTTCTTTTGGTTTAAACTTCCACCAAGTATCTGGTTCACGAAATATAACTTTATATTTGTGTTGCTGCGACTGAATAAAAATATAACACATGTAAACACACTAATAAAATGTCATATTATTTTTATATCCAAGATTCAGCAGGGTAAGCATACAGTTAAAAGGTGCACCAAATCTTAGTACAGAAGTTTCACTGGTAAATCCTCACTACTAGGCTCAAAGAAGGAGATCTTTCAAAAACTAAATACCAGTATCCATATCATAAACACATTCAATAACATAAGCTTCTATCATTATGAATTCCATGGAGCACACACCTAACCTTGGCAAAAAACTTTCAAAACCTAATTACAGCCTCTCCAAACGTCAAGGCACCTAGACCATGTTCAAACGATATTTACCCTAAGGAAAATCAGGAGCAGGACTTAGGCACATACTGTGTCCTCCACCCTGAGGTCTTGAAAGACACTGTGCTTCACACATTTGAAGGGGTTCAGTTGATTTTTGTTGACTTGCTTAAGAGCCTACGGGTTATACTGGACCCAGCACTATTGCTGGAGAAGTTAATATAGCTACAAAACACAATTGTTTTGCCTTGAGACTCAGTGAGAAAGGTGGAATCAAAATCAATCAATCCCACTCACTGCGTAAAGACAGCATGCAAGCCCCAAAGCCATTTCTGACCTTCCCCTGGGTAGCGCCAGAACAGAACCCTGGAGAGCATATACCTGAAATACCACAGTGTGAGCAAGCGCAGAGACAACAGGTCTCCATAACAACATCACTAAATTATATACTAACCAAAGCAACATAAGGCTTCATCTCCCAAGCCTGTATATTTGTGTTGTCTATTATTATAGGAGTGACCCTTTTTTCGAATGCTTCTTTGGCTGAAAGATATACCAAGAGATAAAAAATCAAAGTTTAATTTCATTGTAATGAAAGTGACCTTTAAAAAATACATTTCCTTTCAAATGAGAACTATCACAGAAGTAAAACCAGATGTTTAGAGGTTCTCTCTGGGTTTTTTTTTTTGGAGAGTGTAAGCTGTTGAAAAATGGCAGATGTAGGGAAGAGGACTAAATTCCTGGAAAGACTCCATCAAGTGTTACCTAGGAACAGGGGACTAAGAGATCTGGTTTGTTCCTTCTTGGTAATAAGGACAGAGAGAGAAGGCCTGTGAGGGACAGAGCAATGGATATCCTGTAAGAGAGCCAAGATGGTGTCTGAGAAGGTGCTGCTTTCCAAATGGAGCACAGGTTGACACATGCATGAAACTACCATTGCCCTAGAAAGAAAGGTTGGTCCCCAAACTTAAGGAAGAGGGATATGCATAAATACCACACATCAACAGTGACTCTGCTGGAACACTGTCCAGTTGGCCCTATAAAAAGGGAGCAACCAGAATTTTCCAGGAGTTGTAATGACTAAAGACGAGTGATCTATTTCTCATTCACATCTTGACTCTGGGACCACTGGATTTATCTTTGACTCTGTGCATCACTGTTTTTGTTGTTCACAATATAACAAAGAACACTCACAGTTAACAATTCCCTTTCATACCTTAAAATAAAATCTTATTTTTAAAGTTTCAGCTCAGATCATAGTGGAAAAACAACTACTTTGAGATCACTAGCAACACTAAGACTTGACCCTTTCTGCTGACAGGGCTTTAAGCAGAAGAGTTACAATTAGATTAACTGATGTGTCCAACAATAATGAAACTGAACTACAGCATCCTACAAAGAACAAAACCAAAATTATTATAAAAAAAGAGGTGGGGACCCATGATACTCATGGGGGGAGGATTCCTAAAGGCTGCAGCCCCAGGTAAATCCTCTTCCCCCCACCCCACCCCCGGCGATTCCCCCCCTGCTCCAAGGTCCAAGCAGCTGATGGCCGCTCAGGCCAGCGATCCCCCCCGATTCCCCTCCAGCTCCAAAGCCCGAGCGGCTGATGGCTGCTCAGGCCAGCAATTCCCCCCCCCCAGATTCCCCCCCCCCCAGCTCCAAGGCCTGATCACCTTTCAAACAGCGGAGGTGGCAAGGCCCCGCCGAGCTGTCTCCCACCTCCCCCTTTCAAACACTGGTGGTGAGGCTTGAGGCCCACCAAGCCGTCTCCCACCCCCCTCCCCAACAGTAGCCAAAGCGTTCTCTGCGCATGTGCAGGGAACACTTTTATTTGGGGGGGATTTAAATATGCCCCCCAAAAGTTTTTTTTTACTTTTCAGATTTTTCTGCACATGAGGGGAGTCCCCCAAGTGTGCAGGAAAATCTCCCTGCCTCCCAAGTGCCCCCCAGCACGGATTTAGATATCCGCACGGGGGTGGCCACTTGGCTATTAGATATATAGATGAAAGTGGATTCCTTGTTGTACACAGAATTCTGGCTCACACAATAACCTGTTTCACCACTTTACATGGCACATGCTATATAAAATCTGAAAAGCACCGCTTACTTCAGTATTACAACATACTCATTTAGATACATAGTCCAACCTACCCCCAGGTAAGAGGTGTTTCTCACTGAGGCATTATCTCATTTCTCTTTGCAATCAGTCTAAGAAGTAAGCCCCTTATTCCCTTTTCACAGATGGTAAACTGTGGCTGTGACATGCCCAAGACTGTCCCATACAATACAATCCAGACGTCCTGAAGTGTGCAGGATACTACTTAAGCATCTGGGCGTCCCATTTTCTGACAACACACACTCCATCCTTTTATAAGGGTTTCTTAATGCGCACAGTATTCTTCAATCCAGACAAGATTTTTTTTTAATATGGGCAGAGGTTCGTGGGCACATCTGATTCCTTTGTGTACACACTAGAACTTCAGAACCCTGGTCCATGAGTCTGCAAAGAACTGGAATCTGGATGCAGGCCTCTCAGGTCAGAGTCAAGCATTCTCTCTTCTGGGCCACACTGACTAGAAATGTTTACGGAGTCTTTTCCAGAACAGAAAAAGACGGAGATTCAATTTTTGTCTTTTTGGTACAACACTCACGATGATCAAATCTATGCTATGTTTTAAAAGATACAAACTAATGGCCAGGCATTCAAGCATCATTGCTACGATTACATATAACAAAATGAATGCTATGTGCCCATCAAAAAAGCAAAAAAACCCGCTGGTCATCCACACACAAATAACAGTTTCTATACATGTACAGAAAAATGTGCCTTGGCAAATTAAGCAGAGGGAATAAACCAAACCAGAAAATGGCCTGATGAGAGCTTAGCATAGTCCAGGACGCATGGAATCTCAAGTGTGTTTGACTCAAATGGGAGGGGGAACAACACCTAACAACAGAGAAGCGGGGATACTGGCCTGCACAAACCCTAAAGAGCTTTAGGCCAGGGGTGGGCAATTGTTTTGGCTCGGGGGCCACTTTGTGGGAGCAGAGGTTAGCGGAGGGCCGCACCTTTTAAAATGACTGCACTCATTACTTAACTTTGCATTTCAGAAAAGGTATAAATTGTATCATAAAAACCAATAAATATAAATTAAATAAAATAGTGGTAGTTGTATTCAATTTATTTATTGTGCTAATTTCATATCATCTATAGCTGCGAGCACATTTAATTTTAGAATCAGTTTAATGAGACAAATGTACCCTATCACACTTTTCTACAATTTTTTTGAAATCAGGAGTGAGATTGCTTGTTGAGATTCTCATCACAGCCTGCAAGTTAATGTCTGTCAAAGAGCATCTACATTTACTCTTGTTAATCTTCATGTCTTGGCGGGCCGCAAAAAACTCTGTGGGGGGCCGCGTGTGGCCGGCGGGCCGCCATTTGCCCACCCCTGTCTTAAGGAAATATGGCGAAAACAAAGAGTTAATTTTTATTTTCAGCTTCTGCCTACATGGGATGACTAGGGCCGAGGACAGACTGGCAATGTAAAGCGGGGCAGCCCCGCGTCGGAAGTGGAAGAAAAGAGCCCGTTCAGACATGCGCATCTGTCCCTCGGCTCCATTTCGCACTTACCCGTCTCCCAGTCGCTTTCCATCCGCTTTAACAGGACACCGGGTAAAACCGGTGTTCAGGGGCCATCCTCCGCATGCCTCCCGCTTCCAAATAGTGTGAACCGGAAGAAGCGGGAGGCATCCGGAGGCGGCAGTGTGAAAGCGCCGGCACAAAGTTATGCGCATATGCACGCGCCAGCTCCGCGGCAGTCTGAACGCTCCGTATTGGCACCACTGCGCATTGCTCTGGCCAGTATGAACGGCCAGCTCTGTGGAGTTTTTCCCCTGCACCAGTTCCCTCCACTTTGCCCCCGCTTTACATTGCCAGTCTGTTCTCGGCCTAGGACACAGTCATACATTGTTCCTTACATGTGAACTTCCGAAACCAGATTACTGCAGCAGTCACTTAATTATACAGAGTATCCATTTTTTTCAGACTGACTGCAACCCCCCCCCCCAACTCCCAACCGTCTTCAACTGCCAGCCTCCCCCGGCATTCCGTCAATTCCCAATGGCGATCTGGGATGAGGTGAGCAGGCAGCTGCCTGTCTTGTCCTGAACATGAGCAATATGACTCGGGAGAGATATATTTTCACCTTTTTCTCCCTGTGTTGTATGGGAGAAGTTCTTTATGGGGGAGGTGTGCATTCTTCACACACCTCTAGGTATTATAAGCTCTTGGCAGTCTGAGCTAGACAATAATGCTCTCCCCCATCTCTTCCCCCCCCCCCAGCCCCAGTTTCCTTTCAGCTAAACTGTGACTGCCCTGATTTGCTGGGGTACCTAAAGCTGTATGAAGAGAGGTTAATGGTGGGAAGTAGAGTGGTTTCGTGAGGTCACATAGGGCTAGTGCACTTCAATGTGAAGCAATAAGAAAAATTAATCAATAATTATGCTGAATAGAACTCTGCATATTGCTTAGTAAGTTAGAAGCTTTGAAACGCAAGGTCAGTGAAACAAGATTCTTTGCTGTTACATGGAACACTAACGACATCTAGCTAACAGTCTTACATTGTTTAGTGGGCAACATTATTGCTCTTAGGCTGGGCTAAAGAACCATGGGAAAGGCAAGCAATTAGCAACATTTAGATAGAAACATTCCTAACACTTGAGCAGCTAGTTAGGCGGAGTTATAGCGTATGATTTGTTAACAAATATGATGCTGTATGACACTGTCCCCTTCCTTTCTGTGCGTCCCCACCCCCTGGTATAAAACGCCAAGCCTCAGTAAAATCTGGGCTCGGTATCTTTAATGGATTACCATTGCCGAGACTGACGTCATAAAAATAAAGGCTTTCTTCTCTACCTGATGTTCGGACCTTAGGATCATTGGGAAATCTCTATTCTTGGTTTATAGTGCTTCAAATGCTAGAGTGCTAAAGTTCAGGACAAGGAAAGCAGAAAGATACTACTGGGAGAGATTCTCAGTTGTTTTATCACCATCATCTATCATGATTCCTCAGAAGTCCCAAACATACACAAGATTTAAAAATGCCCGTAATTGCAACAGTTATTGTGGGGCGGGAAAGGGGTGTATGTTCCAGGAGCCCTGAGGAGTATCAGGAATGCAGTCCACTACAGGATTTTTGTCACCTATCAGTGTTCCCAAGCGTGGCATTTTACTTTGCTCCTTTTGTTTCACGTGCAACTATACATTGATGTGGAACTGGTGGGGAACTGTACACATATCCGGTGTAAGAATGTACGGAAACCTACAATAAAGAGAAGCGGGGGGGGGGGGGGATATGTAAGTACAAATAATAGCAATTATAATGAGTAGGGATGGGCATGAACTGGGAAAATGCGGTTCAGTTGGTGGCATGCCCAGCTCACAATCCATGAACCATCATGAACTTTTAGGGGCCAAATGAACTAGTTCAGTTTGTGAAGTTCGTGACACGGTAGAATGGCTCCCTGCCGTGCTAGACACCAAACTCACAGGGGATCTCTGGTTGATTCTCCTCTACCTGCCCTCCAAGTTTGATGAGGGTTGGATTTATGGGGTCCAAGTTATGCACCCCCAAAAAAGATACCCCCATCCTCCACTGTTTCCAATGGAGAGAAAAAACAGCAAAAAAAGCAAGGGCAATAGAAGCCCAGCAGTACAGAATCAATTGTCCCAGAGAATCTCTGCAGTAGAAACTGAAGATAGGGGGCATTTTTGCAAACCCAACAGAACCACTACAATGTGCCCAGCAGAACCAATGCCATCATGGCAGTGAAATTTAGTGTTTCCAGGTCTGACTTGGGAAATACCTGAGGACTTTGGAGATGGAGTCAGAAGATTTTGAGGGTGGTGCCTAGCAAGGATGTGATATCACTTTTGTGATGTCATGTTCTGCAATGTCACTTCCAGGTCAAAGGTCAAGTGATGTCATTTCCCAAGCTTCATCCCCTTCTGCTGATGGTTGGTTAGTCACAGGAGAGGCATGGATGCTGAAGATTCACTCCCATCCAGTGGCAATATATGTAACCACCTATCTAACCTGTGACCTTTCTACAAGGATTTTCTACAGGTTTTCAAGTGTATTGTTGCAGCCATAAGGACAAGAAACTTCATTTTTAAAAAACCCAAAGTAACATGAATTCTCTATCCATACCACATTTGACATACAGCTCAAATATAGTATAGTATAGATATACTAGTTCATGGAGAGCATGTTACTGTGCATTTTAAACAGCCCTTTCCCCTGATTTTCATAGCTGCATTTAGTGCAGTTCTTTGCTGTCTGAATGAATTGCTTTTCATACTTTGTAAGCTGTCCTGAGTATCTGTGAGAAAGGCAGACTACAAATGCCATTGACAACAACAACAACCAGCAATAGCACCCAAGCCACCATATTCAAGAGGAGCAGTGAAGCCCTCCCAGCGTGTTTCTGTTCATTTTGTCTCAAACACACTTCCTTCTTCATTACTTCTGCAGCATTTATTATGTTGTGAACAAGGGGATGGGGGGTGTTTTTTGAAGAGAGATATTTATTTGTTTTTATTTTAATTATAGCCTGCTTTTCTCACCGATACTCAATACAGATTACACGGTACCGGGGGGGGGGGGGGGGCGATAATCATACTGTATGGCCTTGAATGGATAACGCAATAGCAGTAGGCGTACAAAGCTGAAGAAAGCAAGCAATAATGTGGCCACAGAGTATAAGATACACAGTAAACACTGCCATTTAAGGATGCGGTGGGACTAGGGATCCAACATTAACTGACCGTGACATTCCCAGGCCAGCACAGTACACTGTGAGATTGCAAAGGTACAGCCGATGCAGTTCCCCTCCCACCTTTCAGGACCCAACTGTTCAGACTGTGGGAAGGGGCACATTTTTCAAAACACTCTCTTCTATTAAAGATAACCCACACACAGAAACACAGCAGGCAAAGGTCTGGCTAGAAAGTTGCTCCCTGAGGAGCGAATTCCCTGTTCCAACTGGGCTTTTTACAGGAGAGAACCATTCAGAAACCAGTTGTAGCAGCTGCAGAAGTACATCTCCACCCCCATCATTCTGCTGCAAGAAGTGGGTTCCAGACTACTGTTTAACAAAATCCTATTAGCCTTTTAAGGTGCCACAGGATTCCTACTTCTGTTTTCTACCCCTTCGGGTATCACGTCTTCAGATACCAGCCCTCTTCCTCCCTGCTTTTGAC
Source organism: Lepidodactylus listeri (assembly GCA_029233225.1). NCBI lineage: Eukaryota > Metazoa > Chordata > Lepidosauria > Squamata > Gekkonidae > Lepidodactylus > Lepidodactylus listeri. Next base: position 103,153,360 of record JARCFY010000009.1, on the reverse strand, counting down.
ACCCAACGGAGGCCGCAGAGCCGCCCCTGAGGAAAAACAACTGAGGAGGGGGTGCCCCTCATTGCAAGGCAGCACACCCTCCCTCCAATTCCAGGTGGCTCTCCCACAGCCCACTCCATTCCCAAATCCCCTCTGCTCTTACCACGGAAAAACAGCCATCCTGCCTCCTTTCACATGACTCTTCACCCTGCACAGCACTGCCTTTCATGCTTTTCTCCCCACTTCAACACAGCATCCAAGGCAGCAATCTTTGCAAAGGGCAAGCGCCAGGATTTGCAGGCTGCTGTGCACAGAATTGGTGTCCTTTTCCCTTTTGGCCGAAATCACTCCTAAAGCCCCCGTCTCTCTGCTAGTGACTAGATTACAGCTCTCATCTCTTGTGGAGAGGCCACGAAAGGAAGGGTTGCATTTCTGCAAGAAACAGCTCCTTTTGCTCTCCAGCTTGCAGTCTCCCCATGGGGCTACAAGAGGCACAGCAGGGGCTGTCTGCCTCTGGGAAGGCAGGCTAATGGGTGCTTCCAGGAAGGCAGACATGTCAGTGGTAGCTGGGCGAGAGGCAGGCATGTAGCCAACCCCGCTGTGAGGAGGAGGCAACAAAAGCCACACAAGCCCTGCTGCCACTGTCGGCTAGAAGGGGAAAAGAAGTGACCCATAGGTGGGGCCAGGCCATCTCAGGAGAAGCAGACGAACCCGTGGGCTGACCTAAAAATCACTGCACTGTGCAGATTAGAGGGACCTCTGTGGACTGTGAGGCCTCCAGCAGCTATGACGCTCTAGCCTAGTCTCTATGTCTACCAGACTAGGAGGAAGGAAATTCTAGAGCATCACCTTACCTCCACCATTTCCCCCCACTGTCCGATGCTTCCGAAGTGGGGGAGGGGTCCTCAAAGCAGAGGATCCCCTGTCCCTGCCTGGGGAATGGCATCCCTAGTGCAAACCCAACAGGACTAAGGTCAAGCCAGAGAATCTCCTCAGTAGAAACGGGGGAGGGGCATTTTTGCAAGCCCAGCAGAACCAGTGCAATGTACCAGTGTAAAGTACCAGTGTAAAGAGTGTCCAGCAGAATCTAGTGTCATTGTGGCAATGCCAGATGAACAGTACTGATGTGAAGTACAGAACCACGATCCAAGCAATCCTGGGGTAGTAGTGTTGCAAGCCCAGCACAACCAACAACAGTACACTAATGCCAAACCAGAAAAGCCCTGCAGTACAAACTGAAGGGGGGATGACCATTTTTTTCAAACCCAGCAAAACCAGTTCAGAATACAGAATGCCCAGCAGAAACCAGTGCCACTGGGGCAATGCAAGCTTAAAAGGACTAAAAACATAGTGTCACAAGAAATGCAAGTGGGGAAAGGGGGATTTTGCAAACCCAGCACAACCAGTTATAATGTTCAGAATACCCAGCAGAACCCAGTAGCACTAGCATTGCAAGCTTAAAAGGACTGCTCTCAAAGCATAGAGTCACAAAAAATCCAGGAAAGGGGGGTGGAATTTTGCAAGCTCTGTGCAAAAAATGGGAAGGGAACACAAAGGAACATCAGCAAAGGGGAGGCAGGAAACCCCTCTTGAAACTAACAAGACTACTTGTTTTGAAGTTTGGTAAACGTTTAGACTTAGTGGAGACTGTCTGTCTGGAACTGTACACCTTCACAGATGGCACCAAACCACCAGAAACTGCTCAAAAGTACATGGAAAGTTTGTGCAAGTTGACCATGAACAATGAACTAATCAAAATTTGTTACAAACTTTAATTCATGAGCCAGTTCATACACATCCCAAATGTTAAACCCATGGTATCATTTGGATGTGTTGATTTTTTAAAAATACCTGCTTGTACAGAGACCCTTTGAACACTGGTTCACAGTTTAAGAATACACACCAAAATTCTGTATTCTTATTTATTCTCTCACCCTCTGGCAGTTTTCTGGTGCTTTTATTGTTGCTTTCCAGTAACAAAATCAGTGACAGCTAGCTTGAGTTACTAGAGAATAACACTATGTTCTATAGGACCAACGTCCAGTTATTTTCCAGTATGTACCTACATATTGGAAAGATGGCTCCAATCCTGGCACAAGAACTCCAGGGAATTTTACTCTGTTCATAGATTCCCGTACTCTTTATTGTTATTCTCTATCTAGCTCTTACCACGTTTCCAGTTCCATTCATGTGCCTCTGATAAGTGATCAGGATTAAACTGGTATTGTCCACTTTCTGTATAAAAATAGTCATCTGTACTAAGAATAATTCCACCAGGATTATCCTCAAGCAAACACCTGTGGAAAAAAATCAGGAAAAGAAACCAGTATTTTCAGTGATGTTGCTCCAAAACATTTAAAGAAAATGTGCAAAACACTAACAAGTCAATGATGCAACTCAACTCACAACACACAGGGGAGTTGTGACATATGTAAAGGAACATTTGCACCCTAAATTGATTCATGCATCAGAAGATGGGAGAATTATAGCAGTAGCATTAATTAGACAAGGCAGGGAACATGTGATTATAAATGTTTATGCACCTAACGCTAATCAGCTACCTTTCTTTAAAGAATTAGCGGAAGTGATGAAAAAAATAAATTGCAAGAGTTTGTGTTTAGTAGGGGATTTTAACGCGGTAGTTGATAGAAATTTAGATAGAAAAAATATTAATAAAGTGAAGAAAAAAGGTCAAACCCTACCAAATAGCTTTTATCATATGGCAGAAGAACAGGACATTCTAGATGCATGGAGAACGAAATATACAACTAAAAGGGCCTTTACATATTACTCCGCACGGTATAATTCGTGGTCGCGTATTGATATGGCGTGGATATCAAGGGCATTAATGTTAGAGATGAACGATATAGAAATTTTGCCATTAACCTTTGCTGACCATAACCCTGTGGTAGTATCGTTCAGGGAGATGAAAAAATCTACTAGGTGGACAATGAATAAATATCTGCTGAAAGACCAGACATTTGTCGATAGTTTAAAGGAAGATATAAAGGACTTCTTTAAAAGAAACCTGCAGCCTCAAACGTCTGTGCATATAGTATGGGATGCGTTTAAGGCTTATATTAGAGGTAAACTAATTAGTTATTCAGCTTGGAAAAAAAAGCAAGAAAATAAAGAGTATGAATACTTAGTAAGGCAGATTAAGTTAGAGGAAGATAATAGAATGAACACGCAAGGGAATATAAAATGTAAACATAGATTGATCTATAAACAACATAAGTTAAATTTGCTACTGAGTAGGGAGATAGGGAAAAAAATACAATATAACAGGCTCCTTTTTTTCGAGAACGCCAATAAACCCTCAAGATGGCTAGCGTACAAACTAAAACGGGAAGAAGCTAAAAGATCAATAATATCCCTTAAGAATGAGAAAGGAGATAATAAATATCTTCAGGAGGAGTTAAAGCAAATAGCAGAAAACTACTTTAGAGAGATATATAAACAGGGAGGTGAAAAGGGTGAACAAATTGAGGAATATTTGAAAAATAATAATAAAGTAAAATTTTCTGAAGAGCAGAGGAGAAAACTGAGTGAACCTATCGCGATGTTTGAAGTCATAGATGCTATAAAAAGACAAAAGAAAAATAAATCACCAGGACCTGATGGACTGCCAGGTGAATTTTATCAAATCTTTGAGGAACAAATCTCGGTCACATATAAAGAGTTGGTGAAAAATATTGGTGACAAGGGAGATATCCCTGACTCTTGGAACTCGGCTTTAATTACATTAATACCAAAAGACAAGGATAAATTAGACCAAATCGGGAATTATAGGCCAATCTCCCTATTAAACGCAGACTATAAAATCTTTGCAAACATCTTAGCAGATAGGTTTAAAAAAGTTTTGACTCAAATAATTAATCAAGATCAGGTAGGCTTCCTTCCCAAGAGACAACTAAGGGAAAACATTAGAACACTGATTAACACTCTGGAGTATTATGAGGCACACCCTGAGAAAGCCATGGCCCTGATGTTTATGGACGCGGAGAAAGCGTTCGATAACTTGTCATGGAAATTTTTGTTAGCTAAATTAAAAGAATATGACCCAGGGAAAAATTTTAAAACCATGATTGAAGCCATCTATAAAAAACAATCTGCCAGGGTAAGAATAAATGGAGATATCTCTCTAGAGTTTCCAATTGAGAAGGGTACAAGACAGGGATGCCCCCTGTCTCCTCTTCTCTTTATTTTTGCATTGGAATCATTATGTGATCAGGTGAGAGAGGAGCAGTCGATCAAGGGGCTTAAATGTAAGGGGCAAGAGTTTAAGATCTGTGCCTATGCAGATGATTTAATGTTTATTATTGAAGATCCCCTAGACTCCGTGCGAAAGCTTCTAGAATTAATTAATGATTTTGGAAAGGTAGCCGGCATGAGAATTAATATGAATAAAACCAAATTGTTAACTAAAAACTGTTCAGATCAGCTGAAAGCTAAAATCCAAAATAACACAGGGATTGAGATAGTTAAAAAAATAAAATATTTAGGGATAATTTGTACTAATAAAATAAGTTCATTAGTGGAGGATAACTATATTAAACTACTAAAGAAAGTCAAAGAAGATCTAAATAAATGGAAAAACCTATCTTTGTCATGGTTGGGTAAAGTGGCAGCAGTTAAAATGAACATTCTGCCCAAATTCCTGTTTTTGGCTCAAGCCATACCACTATTAAAAAAGAAAGATCAGTTTTATAAAGAATTTAATGACACAATAAGGAAATTCATATGGTTTCCAAAGAAACCGCGAATTAAGTTAAAACTTCTTCAAGACTCAAAAGATAGAGGCGGAATTGGACTACCTAACTGGGAACTCTATGGGAAAGCAGCTGCTATGGTGTGGATAAAGGATTGGGTAGTATTAAATAATTCCAGAATCCTTGCATTGGAAGGACACGACCTGTACATGGGCTGGCACGCCTATGTCTGGTATGGGAAGCACAAAATACATTCTAATTTTAATACACATAAACTGAGAGCAGCTTTGATGAATACCTGGATGGAGGTGAAAGATAATTGCTATTCTAAAATACCCGGTTGGGTCTCACCATTAGAAGCCTTCACTAAGCCTACATTAATGAACATTCAAAATATAATTAGCTACGATAAATTACTAGAAAATACAGGAACCATGAAAAAAGATTTACAACTAAAAGAAGAGCTAGGATTACATCTGTCCTGGTGGGAAAATATGCAATTACATTCCAGATATCAACAGGACACTAAAATTGGCTTTGGTTTGAAACCTAATGAATTAGATAAGTTATGGTTAAAAAATAATGATAAACTAATTAATAAAATCTATAATTACTTATTAAATTTAGAAATGCAGGAGGAAGTCATTAAGCCAACAATGATCCAATGGATGAGAGACTTAGGTAGCACCATAGATATAGAAAGATGGTCCAAGATTTGGAAGTCTGTTAAATTTCTAAAAGTCACTAATTATAAAGAGAACATATATAAGATGTTTTTTCGCTGGCACTGGTCGCCAGATAAGTTGAATAAGTGTTATAAAAATGTATCGGACAAATGTTGGAGTTGTGGAAGCACTGTTGGTACATTTTTCCATTTGTGGTGGTCATGTAAAAGGGTTAGAGAATATTGGGAAATGGTCAAAAATATGATTCGAGAAATTCTGGAAATAGAACTGCCTTTAGACCCTACAGTCTTTTTGCTGAATATGATACCAGATGGACTGCCTAAAGAGAATCAGAGATTAATGACTTATATAATGACTGCAGCCCGCATATTACGGGCTAAAGTATGGAAATTAGCGACGCTCCCGAAACAAGAAGAACTAATTAGCTTATTAACAAGCTGGGCGGAAATGGACAAATTAGGTTTTCTTTTGAATGCACATGCCAAAAAAGACACAACGGAAATTTGGTCCAAATTATATAATTGGTTGGACTGAATGAATGGCTCTAATTGTGTATTGGTGATAATAATGTAAGATATTACTACATGGTGCTGTAAAAAACCTTAATAAAATATATATTAAAAAAAAAAAAAAAAAAAACAAGTCAATGATGCAAACCTCTAGTTAAAGTTCATGCCATGAAGTCTTATTTTCTACCATGATGCTATCATACACATCAACATTATCGTTAATTTTGAAGCAGTCCATAAAGTATAAATCTAAAACCTAGGGGAAGCCCTAGGTTTGTAGAAAAATATGAAATGTTAAAATAAATACACTTGGTTTTGGAAAAAATCCCAAAAGCAATACTAGCACTGAAGCAATGCTAGGCAACCTGATGCCACCATTCCAGAGAATTCCAAGTTTCAATTACTGCTAGCACAGGGAAGGGGGGATAGGGACAAACTAAAAAAAGTAAGAGATAGGCGCATGGTGTCAGCTAATGCTGCCATCTCCTGCCTGGGAGGTGGGATGTGGGGACCCTTGACGTCAGAACTGTGTGAATGTTATATTTCTCATGGCATGCTTATCGCCCTCGGAGCTTCTCCGACCTTGAGAGACTGTTAGTGCCGGCCCATGTATCTCTTCTCCTGACTCTTATTCTTCCCGCTTTTTTCCTGGGAACTGTAAACCAGTATTTTAGGCGCCTTTCCTCTGACATGATGATTGGTTACCATGCATTACCAGAGCCCTTTTTGAATTGTGTATAATTGTCCTGACTGCGGCGGTGCCCGCCATTACTAACACAAGATGTGCTGATGACCATAGCAGACCTTTCTCAATAAAGTGTTCCTGTTTAAGGACACTTGTTGCTGACTGACTCTGTAGGACTCTCACACATTGGAAGGCAAAGGTGGAGAAGCAGAAAAAGTAATGAGAGAAAGCTGAAGATGGGGAAAGAGAACAGAAAAAAAGTCAGAGAGGGAGGGAGAGGGGCAAAAGCTTCCAGAGAGCAAAACAGGAAAAGGTAAGTAGGTAAATAACACTGCATCGGATCCTGCCTCTACTCTTTGGACCACTTCCTGACTCTGCCCTCGTCTTGTTTCTGAACCTGCCCATGAGTAACCCTCAGATTCTCAGACCTTGCTTAATGGACTGACTCTTGGACTAGACTCCTGACTCTGCGCTTAACCTTGGACTGGACCTTGATTACGCTTCTTGAGTTGGTACTCTCGTCTTACTCACTCTGCACCCTGAGAGCGTGCCCTATGCCATTCCTGGCCTGGCTCACAACAGTATTGCAGGAAGTCAGCACTATGTCTCTAATCTTTTGAATACACTTTCTGAATACAGTACATCTTTTTAAAATTTTCTCCAAGCATGTGGTGGGGTTCGCTAAAAACAGTGATTCTTAATTTCAGTACATGGGGTGCAAATATTTACAATTTATTATAAAAAGGCATTTACTTAAGAAACCAAGGAAAACACGCTTTAAGAAAGACTCATCTCCATACTCTTCACTAGGTAGGAATAGGGTATAACAGAAGGTACCATGGCTCAGTAATGGAGCACTTGCTTTGTACACAGAAGTCCCAGGTTCAGTCCCTGGCATCTCTTGATAAAAGGATCAGGTAATAAATGGTGTGAAAGACCTTTACCTGAGACCCCATAATAGGTCGCGTGAGGACAGGACTCTGGAGAGCCATTGCCAGTCACCATAGACAACCCTGACCTTGCCAAATAAGAAATTAGAAGAACCATGTTGGATCAGACCAGTGATCCATCTAGTCTAGCATATTGTTTAACACAGCAGGCAACTGGTTACCCTGGAGGGCTAAACAGGACAGAGACCAAGACCTTCCCTTGGTGCTGCCTCCTAGCTCTGGAATTCAGAGATCTGCTGCTTCTGAGTATAGAGGTTCCCTTTAGTCAACATGGCTAGTAGCTGCCAATGGACCATGAGTCTAACCCTCTTTAAAGCCATCTAATGCTTGTGGCCATCAGTACCTCTACTGGCAGCGAATTCCAAAATGTAGCTACACATTCAATAAATATTTCCTTTTGTCTGTCCTAACATATTTGCTTATCAATTTCACTGGGTTCCTGAGTTCTAGTATTATGGGACATGGATAAAAAGTCCTCTTGATCCACCTCATGCATAGTTTTATAAACTGTCACATTCACTGCTAGCTATCTTTACTGTAAACTGAAAAGCTCCAGTCAGACCCTTCAGCCTTTCACCAACTTGGTCGCCATCTTCTAAACTTCTTCCAGCACTGCAACATCCTTTTTGAGACATTCTAATGAGATATTCTATGTCTAGGGCAGCTTTGTAGTATTCTCATAGTGTTCTCCTGTGAGCCACCACACAAAATGGGCTGGTTTCATTTTTCTTCTGTAAATACTACAATAAGTTTATTGCAGGTAGTCTATAATCATCATCTGAACAACCTACCTTGCTAAATATGATTTGCCAGATCCTGGAACTCCTCTGAGAAGAACAAGCACATGACCCACAAATGGTGTCTTTCTTCTCATGTGAGAAATAGAAAGCTGATGTACTTGAGACAGATTAGTTTTTTGGCTCTCATCTTTATTTCCTAAGGTCTTCACCAAGGAAGAGTAGATATCCCAGCACTGTGAAGATTCTTGCGAGGTGTCTATTTTTCCAAAAGTCCTATACTTTGAAGTAGATTGCCAGTGTCCCGGGCTGAATGCAACTGGAGTTACAAAGCTATGACTTTGTGGATAAAAGACAGGAGCCATTAGATTCCAGGAAGACTTGTGGCAGTGTTTCTGAAGAACAGAAATATGTGAATTCCATGCCTGTTGAGACTGGTCAACATTCACAAGAGGGGCCAGTTCAAAACTGGCTACTGGGCACAGGTCGGGAACAGAAATATTTTTAGGATTATAACAAACAACTGCTGTATTTTCCTCTTCTTTAGTAGCATGAGAACTAGAACTGTCAAAAGCACTCACTTCAGACCCAGTAATTCCCTGGCAGAGTTGAGTAGGCCTGTCATTGATCACTGTGTGGTCCAGTATAGCATTCTGTATCTCATCTGGATTAGCACAAGACATTTCCACGCTGGTTTGTGTAATGGTTTCTGGAACCGCACTGCTGTCTAGTACTACTTCTGGCAAACGACAGTTCTCTGGGATCTGTGCAAAGACAGCCACGTCATCCAATGGGTTGTTTGCCTGAACACTGGACTTTCCTAAAACTGGTTCAGAGGTTTTATAGTAATCAGGATTTAAACTAGGTAGGAAGTTCTCCATTTTTTCACTGTCTGCTTCCATTTGTTGGGAAGGAAGTACAGCGTTATAACCCAAGCTGGACATTGCACATGCAGATAATGTCTTAACACAGCTAGAACTACTGTGGCCCGAAGCTGGAGACAGAGTACCTGAGACTTGGTCATTCTTCCAATCCTTCAATTCACTATTGAGATAATGTTTCCCAAAAGAATTATGGAGTAAATAAATCAGTTCTCCCGATGATGAAAACTTCTCCGGTTCTTCATTCGACTTCACAGTTCTTATTTCAGAAGAACTTTGGCCCTCTGTTTCATTAGCAACAATGCTGGGCTGATTTTCAACAAACAGGGATGCAGAAATGGAATCGAACCCTGAGACTTCGGACGAAGACATTACCCGCTTAGCAGCTGTGGACAATTCTAGTAGATCATCCATAGTGTCTTCCACTGTTAAAACAAGAACGAAACAGTCACCAGAAGCAATGCACAACTTATTCTGAAGTAGAAAGATATCAAGAACGGTACAGGAAGTGCCAAGGAATTTAATCTCTCCTGTTACCTGATTACCTATTCAAGCTGTCGAGCAGTGCTCTGTCCTGTCATGTTCACTGGCCTTCTGCCCACTTCCCAAAAAAGCTAAAGACTAAGTAGCTGAAGAAAATTCTTCAACCCTTCAGCCACCTAGGAAGCAATGAACAACGTGCCCTGAGCTAATCTAACAGACTATGTGAAGGCAGATTTGCTCCCCTGAGGATGTCATGTATTACCTTTTAATAATGCTTGATTTCACACCAGCTCTCATAACCCAGGACATAGAAGAAGAAGAAGAAGAGATTGGATTTATATCCCGCCCTTCACTCACTTAAGAGTCTCAGAGCGGCTTACAAACTCCTTTCCCTTCCCCTCCCCACAACAGACACCCTGTGAGGTAGGTGGGGCTGAGAGAACTCTTTCCCAAGCTGTCCTTGAGGGAACAGCTGGTGCAGAGCTATGGCTTGCCCAAGGTCATCCAGCCAGGTGCAAGTGGAGGAGTGGGGAATCAAACCCGGTTCTCCCAGATTAGAATCCGCGCACTTAACCACTACACCAGACTGGCTCTCATAATTACAGGAGCTCAAACACTTGCTAATTTCAGTGGCCCTGATGTGTATACAAGTGTATACTGGAGTCAATATATACGAATAAGATCAAATCAAGAGACGTTTTGAATTCGTTTGCTATCCAAGGGTCTTTGTCCTTACTGTCAAGTCCTGCCGCCACACCTGGTGGGCCCCTGCCAGCCACCGTTGTGCTGGGAGTCCCCCTTTTCCCCTCTGAGGCTGTCGGATGTCTCAGAAACACCGGGGGGGGGGGGGGGAGGTTATTTCACTAATCCCTCCTCTGGCTGGCTGGTGCTCTCTCTCTCCACTTTCCGATCAAGTCCCCAGCCTTCTCCTTCCCAACCTCTTGGGCTGGCCTCCTTTCATCCCTCTGCCCGTTCTTGTCTCCACCCCCAGTTCCACCCTTCTCTCCTCCCCTGCCTGATCCCACCCCCAGATTTAAGCCTCCGCACCCTGTCCTGAGTTGGGACCGGGCTGGCCAGCAATTCCCATGCCAGTCGGAGAGGCTGTCAGGCCCCGCCACTCGCTCTGTTGCAGGGTGAGGTGGGGTAGGCATCTCAGCCCGTTGCAGGCTTGTCAGTCCTTTGAGCCCTCAGTGGCCTTTCCCGCTTTTTGCTGGCCTGCCTGGCTGGTGCGCTATCCTAGGCCACTGCTCAGCCTCCTCGGGGTTAGGGCCTCACCCAGCTGGGCCCGCCAACAGAACTCTCTTCACCTGTAGGCTCAAAAAGGCAGGGAGAGGTTACTTGCAGCTGCTGTCTTCCCCTGCTCTGGCTCTCCCCACTGCACTGGAGTGGGCGAGTTGGGGGCCTGGACCAAGAGGGAGATCGGCAGGCTAATGTCCTGGTGAGTTGGGGGCCATGAGCCAGGGCATTGGGAGTGTCAGAGGGGGGACCCCCTGGGAGAAGACCAGGCACAGGCATGCCGGGACACTTACAAAAGATCAAGGTCTAACTATAATTGTTGAGGAAACAAATGTGCTGAAAAGGAGCTAAAATGCTACACTCAGCTGCAGTGTGTGAAGGGCAAGATAGCATCTATGCAAAATTAATATTTTAAAGCTCACAAAGATTACAAAACAAGCAAAGAAAAGCTTATAAACAAGAGACACAATCATGTGTTTTATCGCTGACAGAACAGCTCGCTCGTGAAAATAATATTTTGTTCAATTATTTTGAAAGTCAAGATCTTAACAAAAATACGGGAAGACAGCTTTCAACTATCTACTGAAGGAGAGACTGGAAAAACACCACAGAAGAATGAAGCTTGACAAACTTTATAAGGACACAGAACTAAAATGAAATAGACTCTAAAAAGACCCCAGAAAGTAGAACAGGAATAAATGGATACAGCAGGTACCCTTTCAAAGAAACATGTAAAAGTCAGTCTTGACTAGAAAAGAAGAAAGTTGATAAATAGAAAGTTCTAGTTTTGTTTCCAGACTCTCATTAGTTTTGGGTGTACCTAAGGCAAGTATTAATCTAATCTCTTCATTTTTGTTACCATCACTCCTTCTAAAAGCAAACATGATAGTTCTGTGCCTACCAGTAGGCCAGAGAAATGGGATTTCTCCACACCGGATATACATTAGGTTGGAATCAAGACGAAGAAAAAAAGGCCTAAAGATGACGGAGTTCCAGAAGCCACAGAATGCACAAGGGCAGTTGAGTGTCAGTTATAGAGTTTTTAAATAAAAAGAAGAAGAAAGAAGGGAATTAGTTCACTGAAGTCTCTATACAACAGTATGCTGTAAATTATGGTCAGGGGATGCTCAACATAAACCTCACGTGACACAAATTTAATCTGTGCCCCTAAATCCAGGATCCTGTAATGTATTACAGGCTCTGATCTTAAATAGATAGATAGATAGATAGATAGATAGATAGATAGATAGATAGATAGATAGATAGATAGATAGATAGATGGATAGATAGATGGATAGATAAATAAATAAATAAAGCTTTAGACAGCTTGTAAAATTCAAATAAACTGAGAGTCCTGTAATTTTAGTTACAAACACTACCCCTACAGACGACTGTCTAAGCTACAAAGAAGGCCAAATCCATAACGTTTTATAATATCCTGGAACAGAGGGTAGTGTAGACCAGAAATCAGAACAAACACTATCCAAGGATGAAGGTACTGGACAACAGGGACAGGAGAAGCTTATTTATTGACGTCAGTCTCAGCTTTGCAAATAAGTTTGCAGAAAAATATGCCGAGCCCCGTTTTCATGCAGGCTCTACCTTAAATACCAGTAGGGCGAGAGTTTACAGAAGAGGTGTTATTCGTATACCTACAGCGTCATTTTTGTAAGCAAGGCATTCTATTACAATGCCTATCTGAGTCAAGCTAGCTGGAATGTTCATTTCTGAGAGCCAGTTTGGTGCAGTGGTTAAGTGCGCGGACTCTAATCTGGGAGAACCGGGTTTGATTCCCCACTCCTCCACTTGCACCTGCTGGATGACTTTGGGCAAGCCATAGCTCTGTACCAGCTGTTCTCTCAAGGACAGTTGTCTCAGAGCTCTCTCAGCTCCACCTGCCTCACAAGGTATCGGTTGTGGGGAGGGGAAGGGAAAGGAGTTTGTAAGCCGCTCTGAGACTCCTAAGTGAGTGAAGGGCGGGATATATAGGTGGTTGTACAGTTACACAGGCGTCTCATATAACACGAGAGAATCTTTTGCTCGGCCTTGCGGTTTCTCAGCTTCTACTTCAACATTATTAGTGCAGACATATGGCTTTTTTTGAAATTCTATCCCTTCAGTAGGGCCTATACCATCAGAGAATGGTATTTGGGCATATACTGTCCCCACCAGAGAATATTTATTATTTATTTATTTTTCACATTTTTACCCCACCCTCCCCGCTAGTGGGCTCAGGGCGGCTTACAAAGTGGCACAACGCCAGGTTAAAATACAATTAAAACAGTTTAAAACATTTAAAAAATTCAATAAAGTGCTCACAGTGAAATGATGGTAATCAGCTTATGTCAGATGGCGTCCTGCAATTTCTCTTTGTGACCTAGCGTGGATTCCTTCGGGCCAGCCCTCATCTCCGATGGTTATGGAGATGGCTGATGGTAAATAGATGGTGGTGGCTCCTAATCGAAGGCCTGGCGGAAGAGCTCCGTCTTGCAAGCCCTGCGGAACTGCATAAGGTCTTCCTGCATAAGGTCTACTTTATTTTTGGTGTCATTTACATAACATTTGTTTGGCTGTGGTGGATGTCAGGTCACAGCTGGGTGAAAGACTGCACTTGTATAATTCTGTTTGTTCATTTTGCATATACCATTCCCAAATCTCCCCAAAGAGCACAGGGAAAGAGAGATAATATGGCACCAGCCTGAACTGTCGTGCTTAGCTTCAGGGCTATGTGAGCAGGTTCCTGCTACTTATCTATAGCTCAGCAGTCTTGTTGTGCCATGGGGAGTGGGGGGGATTTCCTAATAATTTATCATCACAGAACTTCAGTTTGCAAGCAACTGTTGCTCTTTACCAACTTCATACACTGCTACCATTCAGCTTCCCTAGAAACTTGCAAGGGCCTAAAAAATTTCACACGGTAAGATTCACTTGTTCCATTTACTCAAGATATTCAGAATAAACAGATAAAAGATAACTATTTTAAAACACGAAAATGAGTCGGTTCCTTTTTTCCCAGACCCTGTGGGGTACACAGAAAGAGATGTGAAACTGTTTTGTTTCATTCGCTCACTTACTCAGATTCCTAAGATGAACTGCAGACTTAAAGGCAAAAGTTCCCTCCTTAAACAAAGCATTGATAAAAACAGCGGAACTTGATTTACCTCTGAAATCACACTCAGAGAGCACCATGTAAACGACAGTAGGATCCAGATCAGAAAACATTTCTGATAGGCGGCTGAAGAGCTCTTCTTTGTTGACCCCATGAGGTGGCTGCGACACTGAAAGCTCTACTGGAGAGGGCACCAAGCCAGTAGCGGCAATTGTTTCTGAGTTTATGCCCTTTCTTGAGGGGCTCACACCAAGACTTTTCTTTTTCTTTGGCATTTTGTTTTTCAAAATAAAAGTTTCCTGCAGGCTTTATTATATCCATATAACACTGGTTCCACCAAAAACAACAGAAACTTTTTAGACTGTTCAGGTGTGTAATCGCAAACCTAAAAGGAAGAGACAGAAATCGGACAGTTATTTCAAATACAACTGAATCATCTCCTTTTTCATATGTTTTTGTGTACTACACAAAGATCTGAAACTCTTTTCTCCACTACTTAGGGCTGCCAAGTCAGCCCGGGGGGCGGGGGATCCCCCGCTATAGGGGTTCCCGATCCGCCGGCCAGCATTCGGCCGGCAGGGGGAACCCCGCCCCAGAAGTCGTCCAGGATGTCCAGGATGTCCCCGCCCCAGAAGTCGCCCCAGAAGTCGTGAGGATGACTTCTTCCGTGAAATGACGTCACCTCCGGGTGACGTCATTAAGTCGCCGTGGTGTGCGCACAAAGCACACGTGCCAGAAGAGCTCCCGGGGGGAGAACAACTCCCCCCCGCCGGTAAGTCACCGGTACTTGGCAGCCCTACCACTACTTAAAACCAAAAAGGGTTTTTTTTAGCTATGCTAAAAATAAACCACTATTAGCACTTAGAGCAAATAAAGAAAGGAGAACTATATTTTCAAACTGATAAACCCTTCTGTAATTGTTATGAATCCCATGAGTGAAATGTAGGAAAAATAATACTTTGGTCAAAAGGCCAGATTTTTATTGAGCTAGTGCGCTTCAGCAGATAATATAATAAGCCTACTGAAGGAAGACTGTTTAAAATACTTGCTGTTTTGGGGGGGAAATTTATTTCACAGCTGCAGTTTCTCATGTAGAAAATGGAAACTATTATGACTTCCCTCAAAATACTATTGAATGAAATATAAAGACTGCAAAGTTCTTCATATCTATGCAAATAATGATGTTAGATTTCAGGTGGGTAGCTGTGTTGGTCTGAAGCAACAGAACAAAGTGTGAGTCCAATGGCACCTTTAAGACCAACAAACTTTAATTCAAGGTACAAGTTTTTGTGTGCAAGTGCACTTCTTCAGATACAGAGAACAGAATCTCTTCAACCATTACATATAGAGGGTGGTGGGTGGGGTTGGCTGACAGGAGATTTGCTTGGCAACAACCTTGCTGTCTTTTAAATTCTAGATCAAAACAGATTTTTAAAAGATTATCTTTCTGCTTCACCTACTGCTTCTACTACTACTTACTGGGTTATCAGTAACAATATTATCTGATTTTACATTTCATTCAGTCGCTGTCACAGATGATTACATTGACAGGCGAGTTACAAAAGTCTTAAAGAGGAACATACTTACTCACTTTTAGGTGTACATCTTCAGCTTTTATAAAGAAAGATTTAGAAACTTCCTTTTTTTCTAAATTTCATCTCTGGATTTGGTAAATTAATTGCCAAAGCAAAGTAATGTCCACACTGCTGATAGGCAGTGCTAAGCGTTTCGCGGTCGATATCAGCTGATCATCTTCTTTCATACCTTCCAACCAATGTATTATCCAGTCTGGATTTTACTGATTTTCGTATTGTAATTCTCTAACCTACAGTTAGAAAAATAAGCACAAAATAATTTAGATGTGTATAAAGCTGAAGCATATATAAATATGGAAAAGTGGACTTTTTATCAACTTTCCGGGGCTATATGTTATTATTTCTTGTTCAAATCTAGAGAACTCACTTGTATATAAACTAATGGCTATTTCACTTCAGCATGTGAGAGTCCTACAGAGTCAGTCAACAACAAGTGTCCTAGAGAAGGAGATCTTTATTGAGAAAGGTCTGTTGTGGTCATCTGCACTTCTTGTGTTAGTAATGGCTGACACAGCCCCAAGCAGGACAATTATACAGAATTCAAAAAGGGGTCTGGTAAGGAATTACAACCAATCACCAAGGCAAAGAAAAGGCGCTCAAAATACTGGTTTACGGTTCCCAGGGAAAAAGCGGGAAGAATTAAAGTCAGACAGGAGAAGAGATACATGGGCAGGCACCAAGGTCAGAGAAGCTCGAAGAGCGATAAGTATACCATGAGAAATATAACATAACATTCCAGACCCGACATCAAGGGTTCACTCATCCCACCTCCCGGGCAGGAGATGGCAGCATTAGCTGGC
The DNA here is from genome assembly GCA_029233225.1 of Lepidodactylus listeri. Lineage (NCBI taxonomy): Eukaryota > Metazoa > Chordata > Lepidosauria > Squamata > Gekkonidae > Lepidodactylus > Lepidodactylus listeri. The sequence goes on along the minus strand of JARCFY010000009.1, from coordinate 103,136,998 downwards.
ACAGCAGCAGGATGTAAAGCATCTTTCTAATAGACACAATGGATGGCTGCAAGGGACTCGGGAGGGGAAATGGCACTAATATGAGCAGGACACAGAAAAATCTGGATTTTCTCATCCACACAGCATCTACCCCATCTTTGCTACAACCTGTCCAAAGCCAGGAGAAAACTGGAATGCACCATGGAGGGGATGCTTAACATTAGCACCCAAGCCAAAACGAAACAGAAGTTTGGAAGTCACAGTGTAAAGGACAGCTGTATTACAAGTTCAGAGCAGGTGATTCTTGCAGTTCGGAGGTGCAATTACAGCAAGTGACCAGAAGGAGATGTTTTTCTCTTCTACTAGGTACGTTCTTGATTGAATCAGACCAGCAAGCAGCCTTCACTTCAACTCTTGCTAACAAATGACACCATAATGGAATTTTTTGTAAAAAAGAAGATGCCACTTATTTTCTTACTACATTTATATGCCACCTTTTTGCCATGGCATTGAAGGCAGTTACAGTTCAGAATAACTGCCTATAATATATATGATGCTAGATGACAAAGTCAGGGCCTCACAGAATATTAGACTTTTTGAAAAAGGACTATTTGATCAGTCAGACAGGTGGTCAACAGGTAATATTTGACTGGTCAGTTGACTAGCTTGCCAACCCTATAAGGAGCATCCATTTATATCCTTGGCGAGCCAACAGTGGCCTGACAATCTTCCATAGTACGATCTGAGCTTAGAACCAGCTTCTCCTTTCCCCCCTCTTCTGAAATGAGAGGAGTGAAGACTGGGGGAGGGGGGGCAGCCACTTTGTTTTAGATTGCTTGCATGAAGAGCTGGAGGTGCGTGGGGGCTCCCTTATGAATCAATGAAGGTGCTCGCGGAGAGGCACATACTTAGCAAATAAATTCAGATACGTCATGTAAGATAGCCAAGACCCATATCACAAGATAAGAATGAAATCACTTATACATGTGCTAGGAGCCAATGAGCTGTACTGGTTAGTGACAGAGGTTCAACCTCCCCACCCCACAATCTGTCATGGAGGCTTGCTGGGTGGCCTTGGGCCAACTGCACTCCCAGCCTGACATACTTCATAGGGTTGTTGTGAGAATAAAATGTAAGAGAGAACAATGTTAATTGCTCCCACTGGGGGGGGAGAAATAAATAAATACATGTGTTAAGCGGCCCAGCTTGGATGCTACTAGGAAGTGGGATTTTCCTTACTTCATAGCACTGCTATGCTATCAGGCATCACCCAGGTCTTCCTCGACTTTTCTGCAATATTTGCCAAATTGGCTTTACTGCAGAGTTTTCTCCCAGACCCTTGTGACGGGGCATTACTTCAAACAGCCACATGGAGAATAAAACCTCTTTGATCGCATTAAAGCAACGCTAAGCCCCAAGACTGTGTAAAGAATGATCAGTCTCTTCAATAATTCCTCAGTACAGGTAACAGTCTTCTGACGGAAGAGAGGTCAGAAATTCATATCTTCCATGTACTGGTTGATTTCTGTAGGCTGCGCCAGTCTTCTGTGTATCTAAATAATGGTTTAATCAGATCTAGAGTTATTAGATCATTTAAAAATAACAGTTTTAATTAATATATTAATATAATGACTGTTACTGGCTGGGAGATACAGAGTTTCACTTTGAATCTGGAACAAACAAACTTCATCGCCCCTCCTAAAGACTACGGGCAGTGCCCTGCAAAGATTCAATGTTTTAAGGGAACTTCCATTCAGTGATCAAGCTGCATTGCGATTTCAGTGATCAAGCAGTATTGTTATTTAGTAGTTAAAGTGCTGCTTTTGACTCACAGTGGAATCCTACAGAGTCACACCCTTCTAAGCCAATTTATTTAAATGAACTGAAGGGTGTAGCCCTGTTTAGCAGCACCCGTATAGCCTGTTTGTACTAACAACCCATTAATTATTAGTGTGCTACCTGCATAGTCTTGCACAACTGCTAATTTAATCAGCTGTCTTTTGATCATTCCCAGGCTTTCAGGTAAGAGGAAGGGCAGAATGTTTGGAAAGATATAAACAACATCAGAAATTTACGAGAGGGAATTTGTACAGTTTTGCATAGTTAATATTGAGAGCTAATACACTTTTGCACAGCTCATCTTACCCCCATTCTTACTTTCCACTTTACCCCCATTCTTTCCAGTCTGGAAAAGGGAATGAGCTTTGGAGAAAACCTAAAAAAACTAACACCACAGAGCTTTATCACTCCACCTTTACAATACACAAACATTAGTGTGACAATTAATAAAACAATCCTTTATTTTTAAAAAAATCCCAACTCAAGTTATGGAACCCAATCCAAGAAAGGGCCCGGATTCACTGTCAAGCTCATGGAAGCTGGCTAATACTTCCTTATTTTTAAACTGTCTTTTGGATTATGATCTGCAAATTGGTTTTATCAGCTTTAGTTATCTTAGACATAGTCTACAGACTTTTAAATTTTTATCTGTATTAGATGTTGTTTGGTGACTTTTCTGTAAGCCACATCAACAGTCTATTTTGTATTACAAAGCTGGACAGAATTCTTCCAAAAAAATATTTCCATTCTGGTGAGCAGCAGAAATATATGGAAAGCAAAATCCTGGCCATTCAATCCCGTGAAGTACTTCCAGTAAGCTTCAAAATGTAACATATTTCCTACTCAATTATTTTCTTACCAAAAACATATATAGCCTTCAAAATAAAGTATTCAGCTAAAACCAGCTCACGCTAATTTCATTTATGGATCTCTTCTATAGCTGCTGTGCAAGCAGTCCAAATCTTAAAATACTGTATTGTGATTTCCATTTTTCTGCAGCACTAGAAGTTCCAGAGCAGAGTTTTGGTTTTTTGTGAGTGGCTTATGGCCCCTTTTCTAATGAGCCATTTATTTACAAATGTGCAGACTGCATAAATGGGAAGGAATATACTTCACAAGCATTATACTGTATGAGCACTACTAACTGTATGAACACTACTATCTCAAAAAAGCATCATTCCACCCCCCTAATAATACAGCAAGCTTCTCTAGTCAATCAGAAATGTCTGAACCACTGTTTCCTAGCAACTCCAAATTCAGCCTGCTTCTCCTCCATTCTGTCTAAATAGCAAAAACACATTTCTTAAAGTTGAATGTATGTGTAATACTAACTCCATGGCACAGCCTGGGTAAGAAAGGCATGGCAAAACCCAAAATGAGACCACCCCTTCAGAAATTTGTACCAGCTAACCTTATACACAACTAATCTGATGTACATGCAATCCCTACATTTCACTATACTCTGATCTAATTTAAGTGCATGCATCCTACAGGGCATACAACATTATCTGCCAGCAAGGTCAAAACACATCAGCATCAGATCCAATGTCTTCTTCAGTTAGGTGTAGTGGTTAAGTGCACAAACTCTAATCTGGGAGAACCAGGTTTGATTCCCCATGCCTCCACTTGCACCTGCTGGATGACCTTGGGCAAGCCATAGTTCTGTACCAGCTGTTCTCTCAAGGACAGTTCCCTCAGAGCTCTCTCAGCCCCACCTACCTCACAGGGTGTCTGTTGTGGGGAGGGGAAGGGAAAGGAGTTTGTAAGCCTCTCTGAGACTACAAGTGAGGGGCGGGTATAAATCCAATCTCTTCTTCTTCTCTCTCCCTTGCCACATTTTATTTTTTGTCAGCATATTTAGTTTTACTGCTTCCTTTTACCCTACATATAGCATTCAATTTTGAAGAATTTTGTTTACATCTCTATCTATGCGGAACATACGGATCCTGCCCTTCTTCTGAGGAGCTCAGAGCTGCCTTACATGGTTCTCCCTTCCTCCATTTTGTCCTCACAACAACCCTATGAGGTAGATTAGGCTGAGTGACTAGCTGCAAAGAGACCCAGCAAACTTCCATGGCAGGGTGGGGATTCAAACCTGGGCCTCTCAGATCCTAGTCTAGCACACCACCCGCTACACCACACTGGCTCTCACAGTTTTGTTTACAATGTATAGCATTAACGTTAGGAATAATTTTGTATAAAAAGAAGGAACACCATGTGCTGCTGCGGTTAGAACAGAGGTGTCAGACTCATTTGTTAGGAGGGCCTGATTTGACATAAATGTCACTTTGTTGGGTTGGGTCATGTGCTCCATAAAATGTAATGACAGGTACCACAGATATAAACTTTATGAAAGAAGCAGGCAAACCCAAAACGATATTATTTTTTACTCAAAATACAAAGATGCTTAAGACGTTAACACTCCTACAGTATTTCCTTACAGTAGCTCCATGATGCCCGCTCTCCCACTTCCACTGCCCCTTAGGCATTAGCACTGGGACAGTATACAGGTATGTAATTTTGTTGGTTGAGGACAGGGAGGGTTCCATCTTGGCTGGCACCCTTCTCTGTTCCCTGCTATTCCCATCTACCTTGCCCTCTCCCCCCCCCCCCCCCCCCCCAGTCTGCAAAGCAGCCGGCAGTTGGAACGGGACCGGTTAATTATTTGCCATCTGATTGCTGCAATGTTTCATTAATACTCTTAACTAATTGTATCTCGTTTTAATTTATGGCTTTGGTACCTCGCCCAGAGCCCTGCTGTGGCAGGGATTGGAACAACAACGACAACGGCAACAAATGATGCTCCTTTTATTTTATAATTGTTGTTGTTGTTTGCTGCAAGCCTCCCTGCGTGTTGTGTGAGGCTGGACCGGAAAGGGGGAGACGGACCGAGCCGGGCCAGAGCCGCTCTCTCCGCTGACCCTGACCCAGGGGGGTCCGTCCCTGAAGGCAAACCACCGCGCGCCGCTCTCCGCTCCCGGAGGAGGGCACCAAACCGAGGAGCCCACCACAGCGCGGCCGTTTGGGGAACATTTCACACACGAGGAGGCGGCGGCGGCGTCTGTATTCCCCGCCCGCCGCCCCCTGCTTTCGCCCGCGCGGGAAGCCGCCTCCGCCTGTCCCCGGGTAGTCCTGCGCTGACTGGGCGTCGAGGGCGCGAAAGGCTCCGGACGTGCACCCGGGGGGGGGGGGAAGTTCTACGGGGAGGAATTACGCAATGACCCCCCCCCCCGCCCCAAAGCGGGTCTCCCCGAATCGTTTTCCCGGCCAGGAGGGGACGAAGCCGGGCCTGCCCGTGGTTGGCTGTGGGGCAGCCAGGCAGGCTCCCGCCCCCCGTCCCCCGTCCCTCTCCGGGGCCATCCCCGCCCGCGCCTTTCGGGTTCCCGGCTGTCGTCGTCGTCTTTTACCTCGCGCCCGCCGAAGCCTGCCGCCGTCCCCCTCGCCGCCAGTGTCGGTCTCCGGCGTGACGGTTGGGCGGGCGTCGAGGCTCGCGGGCAGGTAGGCCGGAGCGCGCCGCGGGGACGCAGCGCCGCTCCCTGGCCGGCCGGCGAACAGGCCGCGGGAGAGGCGAGAGAGGCCGAGCTGGGCCTAGTCTCGCCGGGGACTCTGGAGCGCCTCCCCGGCCCCTGCGTCGCCGGAGCCGCCCTCTTTCCCGCTGGTCTCGCTCAGCGTGTCTCCGCCCCGGCTGTGGAGCCTCTTCTCAGCCTCAAGACTCTGCCTTTGGGGGTGGGGGGGGGGAGGGAGTAGCGCATCTGGTAGGGTCGCCAGCTTCCAAGTGGGGCCTGGAGGTCTCCCGGGATTACAGCTGATTTCCAGAGGACAGGCATCAATTCCCCTGGATGAAATGGCTGCTTTGGAGGTGGACTCTATGGCGTTGTGCCCTGCTGAGGTCCCTCCCTTCCCCAAACCCCGCCCACCCCAGGTTTCACCCCCCAAATCTTCAGGTACTTCCCAACCTGGAGTTGGCAACCCTATCATCTGTACATGGGCCTTGATGGCAAAGATGTAGGGTCACCAGCTCCAGGTTGGGAAATTCCGGGAGACTTGGGGGTGGAGCCTGGGGAGGGTCCTTAGCAGGGTTGTAATGCCACACTTTTCTCTCCAAAGCCATATTCCCTGTAAGCTGAGTTAGTGTGAGCCAGTCACAGTTTTTTAGCCTCTGGCTCGCACATTTTTGTCTTAACTCAGGAAGCATGGCTCTAGTCTAGAGCAAACTAATTTATGCAGTCACCAAATCGCTCACTCACGACTTAAATGCCAGTAGTACACACAGTAGAATTTTTGCTCACAAGACTCCACAGCTTAGAGGGAGCATTGCTCCAAAGCATCCAGTTCTATCCAGGGGACTGGAACCAGGGTTGCCAGCCTCCAGGTGGGGCCTGGGGATCTCCCGCTTTAACAACTGATCTCCAGCTGACAGAGATCAGCTCCCCTGGAGAAAATGGCTGCTTTGAAGGGTGGACTCTATGGCATTGTGTCATACGGAGGCCTCTCCCCTCCCCAAACCCCACCTCCTCCTGGCTCCACCCCCAAAGTCTCCAGGTATTTTCCAACCCACACTTGGCAACCCTAACCGGAACTGACCTCTGCAATCAGTTGAATTCTGAGAGATCTCCTGGTCTCACTTGGAGGCTGGCAACTGTACAGGAGGGTAGGGCATCTGAGTAATTGTGAACCCCACAGCACCTCACTTTTTGGAAATTACTGAGTTTGCCAGTGACCTCTCCTCAGTACTGAAAGTTTGAGTGGGAAGAATAACAGAATATTCCTCCATTTTCTCTCCCCCCCCCTTAGTAATGATCCTTACCTGTGAGGTCCTTTCCATTAGTCTACAGTGATCATCAAAAAGCTCCAACCACAACAGTTTAGCTGGTATCAAAAAACAGATACTGCTAAACCCATTCTCTACTCCCAGTCCACTTGCCCTCCATGGAGTTCATTTCCTAGTCATCTTTAGCCTGCCTGCTTTCCTGCCTGATGTTGGCAGCAGGGCTTTCTCTCCGGCCCACAGAAAAGCATGGGAGAGGAGAAAATAAAACAATTTAATCAACAGCACTGTGAGTTCACCCATTGTTTTTCTGCTACTCAGCATTGAAGTACATTCGCATAAGAACAGTTAATGAACCCCACTTAACATTTGTTTTTATCAAAAATACTGACAGAATCAATTATCTATTATTTCAGCCAAATTCAATCAGGATCTTTCTGAATAATGTGATTACTTCATACCACCACATATCTCGGGGGGGGGGGGGGGGACAGGACTTGTGGGGTTTGCCGGCCTGTGGCAAAGAGCCCTAGGAGTGGCTTGTGGTCAATGACTATCGTAAAACTCCTCCCGTATAAGAAGTCGTGGAACTTCTTTACCACTGCTACTATCGCCAGTCCCTCCCGATCTATTTGGGCATAATTCCTCTCGGCTGCAGACAATGTCCAGGAGTAATATGCAACCAGCACCTCCCGCCCGTCGGAAAGTCGGTGTCCCAGTACTGCCCCCACCCCGTAAGGCCAAAATCACCGGTAAGGACTCATCAAAGTGGGCGAGAAAGGAGTTAGAAATAAGGAGCGCTTTTACGGCCCTGAATGCTTTCGCCTGCCTGGGCCCCCAGAACCAGGCAGCAGTTTTGTCTAGTAAGCGATGAAGGGGGTCCACCACGGCTGCCTTGTGGGGCAGGAACGTGTGGTAAAAGTTCAAAAGTCCTAAGAACGGCTGCAGTTCTGCCTTTGACTTGGGCGCCAGAGCCTCTATGATCGCCTTGATTTTATCCCGCACCAGGTGGAGTCCGTCGGCATCGACGGTGAATCCAAAAAAATCCACCCTGAGGAGGCATTTTTCTCTCTTGACTTTCAGCCCAGCCTCTTGGAAATGGCGGGAAACGATGTGCAGCCGTGCCTCAAACTCCTCCGGCGTAGCCAAGGCGACCATTACATCATCGAAGAATGGTGTGACCCCGAGAGTTCCTTTTAAGAGAGAGTCCATTAAGTTCTGGAATATCCCGAGAGCCACGCTCACCCCGAACTGTAGCCGGTTCACTTTGAATGCCCCTCCGTGGATCACTATCATCTGGGCTTTGGCCATTTCCTCGTCTATTGGCAACTGTTGGTATGCCTATGCAAGGTCCAGTTTTCTGAAAACCTTGGCCCCCACCAGGGTCGCTAGCACATGACTTACAACCGGTACAGGATACACATGGTCTTGCAGTGCCCGGTTGATTGTGCACTTGTAGTCCGCGCAGATGTGGACGTTGCCGTTGGGCTTAACCGGCGTTACAATAGGAGTCTCCCACTTTGCGTGCCAGACCGGCTCCAGCACCGCTTGGGCCACCAAACGGTCTAGCTTTGCGTCAGTCTTGGGCTTGAGGGTGAACGGCACACTCCTCACCCGCATGCGGACTGGCCTGATGCTGGGGTCTGGTTCGTTGGGACCCAGGATCCCTTTGATCTGCAGATGTGGGCGATGTGACCCTCCTTCCCACACGAGCGGCAGATGGCATCATGGAAAGGTTTCCGTTCGTGGGACTTACCACAGCTGGCGCAGGGGTGTGGATGGTTGGTTGGATTGGCTGAGGTGCGTTGCTCTCGTCGGTCGGGGCGGCGGATCTGCTTTGTGCCTTCCTCGTCTGAAGTGTTGGATGCGGTAGCCATCTCCGTCTGGTGTGTTGTCGATGGCCCCCGGTCCCAATGGGACCGTTCATAGGCCTTCGTGGCGTGCAGGGCTGTGTCCAGCTTCAAGTCAGGCGTGCCGATTAGCTTGCAGTGCAGCTTGTGGTCCCAGATTCCCCAGACAAATTGGGTGAGGATGATGGCTTCTAATTCTTGGAACTCACAATCCATGGCCAACTGCCACAGTTCAGCCATGTAGATGGTGGCCGATTCGCCTGCCTTCTGTTGTCGCGCCCACAGGTCCATCCGCCTTGGCATCATGGTCGGCTTTGGCGCGAAGTAACCGGTTAGGACCTTTGTGATATCCTCGTATGTGGCGTCGGCCAGCTTCTTGGGGGCAAGCAGCCCTTGGGCTAAATGAATTGCCGCAACCCCACACGTGCTTATGAGAAGAGCACGTTTCTTCGCCTCGTCTGTCACTTCCTGGTTCGTGAAGAAGTTGGTGAGCTGTTCCATCCATGCTTCCCAGAACTCAGGGTGCGTGGGGTCGAATGCCTGGATGTGTCCCGGAGTGGCAGCCATGACTCGGGAGCGGTGCAGGGAGCATTGTCCAGTGGTGTGGTTGGCGGTGCCTGGAGGCACTGGAGCCCAGTGGTGCGCAGTGGCTGTGGATCAGAGCTCGGTGCAGTGCTGGAGTCAGAGTCAGGCTCGCTCAACGGGATCCCACCATCACCCGTGTAAAGTACTGAGTTCTCAGCAGCACTGACGAGGACGAAGTTGGTGTAGTGATTAGCTCAGGTTTATTTAGAGAGAACAAGCAGGCCTTAACCAGCCACAGGGCCAAAGTATACACACACCCAGGACACACCCCAGGTCCCACCTATGATCCTATTGGGAGGGTTTGAATTTCCCACCTAGGTCTTATTGCAGGATTAGCGGGACTCCAGGATCCTTGGCTCCTATTGTCCTAGGAGCCAAGCTCTGAGCTCTTTGCCCTGGCGCCTAGTAGTGGTCAGCGGACACAACACATACCAAATGAAAGTAGTGACATTCCTTCTTCATAGATGTATTTGTCTTCATTTGTAGTCAATTCTGAGACTCAAGGTGTACTGCAAAGTGTATTTAATATTATATTCATAAATGTAATAATATGGCGGGAGGATATCTTTTAAAGGTGGAATTATTGAATGACGGTGCCTATCAACCCTGAGGTTCTGGTGTGGGAACCCTGTGTTTCCAAGATTAATGAGTGTTTCAAAAGGGTATCTACATACTGTCAGCAAATGAAATGTATTATCTGTGAATTAAAAATTAAGTGCAAATTATATATATATATCTAAAGAAGGCAAAGAGAAGAGATTGGATTCATACCTTGCCCTTCATTCAGAGCAGATTACAAGATTAACCTTCCTCTCCCCACAACAGACACCCTGTGAGGTAGGTGGGGCTGAGAGCGCTTTTTGAGAACAACTCTTGAGAGAACAGCTCTGAAGGAACTGTGGCTTCCCAAGGTCACACTAGCTGCTGAATGTGGAAAAATAGGGAATCAAACCCGGTTCTCCCAGATTAGAGTCCGCGCTCCTAACCACTACACCAAGAGTATTGCTACTCCCACCATCTCATGGTTGAGGTCCAAGGAGCACAATGGAGTCGTTTGGATCGTAGTATGTATTTTGCACGTTATAGAAAAAAATATGCATAAGCAATAAGAGAAAGAACTCTGTGGTCTATCTATTAAAAATATGATAGCTGATCTGTGTGTCATTTCCAGGCCAATCCCATCCTAAGTTTTGCCTCAAAACCTGCTTTGCGGGAAGGGCAAGATATAAATTGAAGGAAATAAATAAGATGTGGTAAACTTGCAGGTGGCCCACAGTATTAACTGAACTTAACCTCCATCATACAGTCATATGGCTACCCAGTTACTTGAAGTTATCTGAAGCCAAAGAATGCAGTTGCTTTCCACAGAATTCTGCCCAGTAACTGCTAGCAATCCCCGCCTAAATGACATGGCATGATGGTGCTGCTGCCTTGAATGGGTAAGCCCATGGATGGTTTATTTCAGGGGTGTCAAACTCATTTGTTCTGAGGGCCGGATCTGACATAAATGAGACCTCGTTGGGCCAGGCCATGTGTGTCATAAAATGCAATGCCAGATAGTGGAGATATAAACTTTATAAAGGACACAAACACAAAGATTTTTTTAACTTAAAACAAAAACATGCTTAAAACATTAGCACTCTTGCAATATTTTGTTTATTTAACAGTATCTGATAACTGACACCTCTTGCTCTGAATTATTGCATCAAAATGTTTGTGTTGTTGCAATCCTGAGTATGCTGCTCAGGTGTGTATCTGTAAGCTGCAGACCTACTTTTGATTTATTGACATTCACCACAGAAATCTCATGCTCAGAGTTCTGAGTCTAGGACCCAGGGGGAAACATGAAGTGGCTGAGCGATTGAGAGAGTCTGGCGAAGCAAGCTATGATGCAGCAGCAGCAACAGAACTGGAAGCAGGAGATGGCCACTTCCAGTGCAGGCCTGATCCCGGCCCCCGCGCCGCATGTTTGATACATTTCAAGATACTTCTATAAAAACTTAAGTATAGACTAAGACATTACCAGAAAATTCTGGAAAGCATGTGGAGAGTGTATCGTTGCCTCTGTTCCTCAATACTCTAAGGGCATGCTTTCTGTCTCACAACAGCTGCCAGTATTCCAGCAGGAGGAAATTTTGGAAGGTGAAAATTAAAACAATCTGAGAACCTAAATGTGCCCTCCTGGATCAGACCTGTGCTCCATCTAGTCCAGCATCCTGTCTGTCACAGTGGTCAGCCAGTTACCCTGGTGGGCCACCAAACAGCGCACAAAAACCAAGGCCTTCCCATCATGCTTCTTTGGAGCATTAGTAAGCGGTTTGGTGCCTCTACAGGTGGCAATTCCCTTTAGTTATTCTGAGGAGTGGCCACTGATGTACTTATCCATGAATCCGTGTTATCTCCCTTTAAGGACATTGTATTAATGTAAATGACAGGAAAAGAGCAGCTGTCGTCAGAAATCTCAGTATGAAATCTGGGACAAGCCAAGCCTATGTGGTCCTTCTTCCTTCACACCTTGAATCAGTTTTGAAACGGGGGGAGGCCAATTATTCATATTTGCTGCCCTGCCCACTTTATTGGTTTTAACTGGTTCTATTGTATTAATTTAATGTTTGGTATGTATGGACTGAATTGTTTTAAGGTTGTACTGGAATTTATTGTTGTGACCTGCCCTGAGCTGCTGGTGGGAAGGGTGGGATATAAATCAAAATAATTAAAATAAATAAAAATGAAATGCTGGGCTTGAGTCTGTCTGGCAACACTGTCATCTGATCTGGCCGGGTATCCTTGATATGGAGGCAGAATAAAAGAGGAGTCCAGTAGGCCTCCTGAAAGACAAATAACATCTACTGTCCAGGTCATTTGGGACTGGAGTACGGCGGAGCAGTGCTCTGCCAGCCCAGGAGTGGGACTAGGGCAGCCATGGGCTGAATCAGATTCTCTGATCTGATTTGGCCCACCACCAATTTGCTGCTGAAATTCGGTGGCAGCTTAAAAAGTGGCTGGAAGGGAGGGGGGTTGAGGGAGATGCTCCAAACTTACAGGGTAGCTGCTGGAGTCTCTTCCCCAAATACCCACCAAGTTTCAAGAAGATTAGGGGGTCCAATTCTACAGGCCCCCAAACAGGTTGCCCCCATTCCTTTCATTGTTCTCTATGGTGGGAAAAAAGTAACTTTTTTCTCACCATAGAGAATGGAGGGGATGGGGCAACCTGTTTGGGGGCCCATACAATTGGACCCCCTGGTTCGAACTTCTTGAAACTTGGGTACTTCGGGGAGAGGCCCCAGCAGCTACCCTGCAAGTTTAGAGCCTCTCCCTCAAACCCCCTCTCCTCCAGCCCCTCATATACCATATGAGTTTTTCCATTGACTTCAATGGCCCATAGGGTATAATGGGGCTGAAACTGACATTCTGCCAGCCCAATGGACTTGCATTGCCAAAACTGACATGCAGGGGGGTCATTCCAGAACAGATGTGGCCTGATTTGGCCCGATCTGAATCGGGCCAAAAAAATTTTATTTGCACACCCCAGTGGGCACAAATGGCAGTGGTGGCAAGCCCCTCCCCCAGCTCCCAGTGGGCCTGTGGAGGAAGCGAAGCAAGAAGGGGTTTAAAGTTTAAACCCCCTCTGTTTAGAGTTGTGCCGCAGGGGTGGCACAATCTTTCCACTGAGTTGTATGGAGCCCTTCTCCCTTCACTCCCCCCCCCCCCTCCGTCCACCTTGGCAGGCCAGCTAGGGAAGGGAGGGGGAGGCTTTTGAAGATGCCCCCCCTTTGCTTCCCTTTCTGACACACTTCCGGTGATGTCAGGGAGCGTGGCGTATGCTAATGAGTTATGCTAATGAGCTCCTGCACCTCTTTTTCTGCGAAACGACCCCTGGTAACATTTATAAATGGAAAGTACAACCAAAAAAAAAAAATTACCAACACTATAATGTGCTCAGATAAACAAAATCAATTAAGTTAATATACCGCATTTATAGCTTCAAGAATAAATTCAAATTCTTGACGAGATGCAAAGTATACCAAAACTGGTTTCACAAATTCCGAGGTATAAGGCGCTGCTGTTTCTCCCTGCTTCACAGAGTCTGCAAGTGTACCCGCTATACAGCAGCAGGCCAGCGGTTCAATACCAGAAATTCCCTTGCCATTGGAAGTGAAGTCTTCACACGGTTTCCCGCCCGTCGGTCAACTCCGAGGGCGAGTTTGGCGCCCGGCACACCGGGTCGTCGCGGTCAACCAGGCCGCTGGGCTCCGCTTAAAAGAGAACCCGGTTTTGGCGCCAACCGAAAAGTGGGCCCCGGGCGCCGCCCGCCTCCGCGGCTCCTGAAGGGCGCGGAGGTGCAGCGAAACTCCTGGCCGGGCGGGGAAGCGGCAGAGCAGGGCGGCACCCCCGCGCCTCAGCTCCCCTTCTCTGGCGTGCAGGGGAAGGAGCGCAAAGGAGGCGGCGGCAGCAGAGGGAAGCCCGAGCGCGGCGCCGTCCCTTCCCCCTTCCCTTCCCTTCCTCCCCCTCCCGGGCTGTCCTTCTCCGGCCGGCCAGGGGGCGGCACTGTTTCCCCGCGGCCCGGCGACCAAGCGAGGCGCACGCGCTGCCCGAGCCTAGCCGGGACCGAGGCCGCCGCCGCCGCCGGGGGAAGGGAGCAGCGCGGGCAGGGCGCCGGTCGTCAGCCGTGGCGGAGTAGCAGCAGGAGCAGCAGCAGCAGCAGGAGCGGGCGGCAGCCACCGCGCGCTCGGCCGCTTCTCCTCTACCCCCGCCGCCGCCGCCCCCCTTTCCCTCCACGACAGCAGCCGCCCACCGGAGGCCGCTCAATGCTGCACCTTCCGGAGCTGCAGGAGGTAAGAAGGCGGGCGGGCAGGCGGGCGGGCGGCCCCCGGGGTGGGCTCGGCTCCCTGGCGGCTGTTTCCCTCCGTGCAGGGGGAGGGAGTGGGGGGTCGAGGCGGGGCGGCGGTGGCGGCGAGGCGGGCTCCCCTCGGTCGGAGTCGGGGCTCTAGTTGGGACGAGGGGGCTTGAAGACTGGGGGGGGGGGTGGAGGGTCCTCCGGTGGAAGTTGAGGGGAAGCCCGCTGGCGTGGATGGAGAGCGAGGCCTGAGCCGCCGCCGCCGCTGCCTCGGGGGCCGGGGTGGCGGGTCGTGCCCCCGCCCGTGAGGGGAGCCCTCCTCGGGGCCTGCTTGCGGGGGCGAGGGGTGGGTGGGTGTGTGTGTGAGGGTCGCCGCCTCCCCCCTCCTCCGCCCTCCCGCTCCCCGCCTGTCGGTCTCTCTGCCTCCTGATAGTTGCGAGGCCTAACGGCGTAGGCCTCACCTCCCGAGCCTGGAAGTGGGGGAGGGGGGGAGAGAAGCGCCTGTTGTGGGATCTTTATCGGCGGGGGGGGGGGTTAATCGAAGGGAAGCGGGGGGGTTTCCTCGCCCGCCCCCCGGGACCCTTCCTCGGGAGGCGACGGCTTTTCCGAAATAAAACAGGTCTTGGCGTGGATCCCCCCCCCCTTCCATTGTGAAGCGCGAGGCGGCGAGAACTCGGGCTCCGGGGCCAGCCTCCCGAGGAGAGGCGGCGAGGGGCGGTTTCGTGGGCAAGCCCGGGGTGGGGGGCTAGAAGGCCCTCCCCTCGGCCTGGCTGCGGGTCGGCGAGGCCTCCTTTGGCGGCGAGGTTTGGAAATGGGGGGAAGGAAAAGAAAAGCGCCGAGAGAGCTTCGGAAAGTCGCCCTCCATTCCGCTGAACTTTTGTTTTCTGACCGATAGAGGCCGGTAGAGGACTGTGGAGAAGGAAACTTTATAACCAGCAGCACCATGATGGATTTCCCATCTGCCCAACCAAAGCCTCCCGCCGACGGCAAGATCATCTTCTACCCTCCTGGAGTCAAAGAGATCACGGATAAAATCACGAACGATGAAGTGGTCAAGCGCCTGAAGGTGAGGCTCTGTTTTCCTTTTTGGAGACTTCTAGTTGGTTCTGCCTCCCGAATCATATCGCATTGTTTATCAATTGCCCCATCTTGTTATTCGTATAATCTGTGTAATCTGGTTCAGTGAGAAGGGGGAGGGGGGACTGTAAATGAGGTAAATAAATAAAACCGGGTGTGTGAATAAAGATTGCTTTCTTTTTTCATGCTTGGTATCTCTAAAGTTCTCAAGACAGGTGAGGTTATGCATATTGTTTATGCCCAGTTTGAAGTATGTTGAAGTCTATTAAGGGGCATTCCTACAGCTTCCGTTTTCTGAGAGGTGTGGTACTCGGATGTTGTTATTGACTATAGAGAGTTTTATGGTTTCTTTTATGCTGCTCAACTAATTTGCTGTGAGGTTCATTTCTGGTGACTGAGGCAAAGTAGAAACAATTACAAATAGTAAGAAAGTCGACGTGTTTTTCTCGTATGGCTGACTCTGAATGAACCTAAGCAGTGGAAGCCTATGTGGTTTGACTCTAAATCAGTGGTGGCCGAACTGTGGCTTGGGAGCCGCATGCGGCTCTTTCACACATATTGTTTGGCTCCCGGCAGGGTGGCTGGGGAAGCTAAATATCATTAGCAAATAATTGTCATTGGACAAATAAATATCATTATCAATATCTGCTTTTAGCCCTTTTGTTATTATTTTTGGCAGTCTCATTTAATGTTAATAAAAAGCAAATTTGCATATTTCCCAGTAAAAAGTGTCATATTTGTTCATGTCTTGTGGCTCTTGAACATCTGACGTTTATTCTGTGTGGCTCTTAACGTTAAGCAAGTTTGGCCACCCCTGCTCTAAATGGGCTGAAAATAGTGGGCTTAGGCTGGGGTGACTCTGCATGGGATTGCATTGTAGAGGTGGTTTATAGCTGAATCATGGCCAGGTCCGGTGCTCTCTCTGGTATCCAAATGCTGCCCGTTAACAGAACAGCAAATTCTGTGCCTTGGTTGTTACTGTGATGGAGGGAAGCCAAGATTCCACAAAATAACAGTCTTCATCCTGGCATCATTTTTTATAGTTTAGTTGTGTTCACTGTTGGACTGTTTGTCTTTTCCTGGGAAAGCTGCAAAATAAAGGTGCTTGTTGGTAAGAAGTGACTAAAGTGACTATTACTAAAACAGTGATCTGTTACTGTTAGTTACTGGTTGCATGGGCAGATTAATTTCAGAGTAAATAGTACATGTGTGGGTCTGCATTTTATGGCCAGAAACATTTATTTCAACAGATACTGGGCTGAAGCTTTAGCTGGATAGCACGGCCGTGCCTCTATGTCCTGAAGTTCATACTTGGATGTCCTTTCTGCCGCCTTTTGTACTCTTGCATCCCCCAGTAGTTTTGAATGTTTTGCATTTTGTCTGGATCCCCACAAGCCTGCACACTCTAAACTACCTCACTATAGAAGTGGCAAATGTTCTGTTTTAAGTCTCTACACCAGTTGTCTTTGTTCTTTTGGCTTTGAGGCCAAATTGCTTATTTCCTAGAGTCCTGTCTTCCCTTTTGCTACTTAGATGAAACTTATTGCTGTCACATCTTGTTAGTTCTCTCATACAGTGTTAATCACCACTCTGAGCTGGTGGATTTCTCTTTGCTGTGATGGGCCTTGTTGATTTTTTGTTGTCACTTTTTTCCTGCCTGTGATTGAAGCTGTTAATTTTGCTCAAATGCAGCTATCAAATGCAGCTATCTATAAGCACTCATCTGCTTGCATCTATAATATTATAAAACTCTGAATAGTAGAGAGCCAGTGTAAACAGTGCTGCCCCAAAGTGGAGGCAACCAGGTGGGCTTCCTTGTGCTATAATACTTAAATGACCTAGGTCCGACCTACCTGAGGGACCACCTTTCCCCATATGTACCCCAGAGAGCACTAAAGGTCCGACCTACCTGAGGGACCACCTTTCCCCATATGTACCCCAGAGAGCACTACGGTCTGGGGCCCAACACCGTCTGGTCACACCTGGTTCCAGAGTAGCCAGGCTCGCTGCCGCTAGTGGGAGAGCTTTTTTGGTGGCAGCCAGTTACTGGTGGAATGTGCTCTCGGAAGAGATCAGGGCCCTTGCAGTTCCGCAGGGCCTGCAAGATGGAGCTCTTCCGCCAGGCGTATGAATAGGGGCCGCCGCCCCTTTTCTTCTCCCCCCATGTTATGATTACCAACAAGGGGCCTCAGACAATACCATCTAGTTCCAGTGCTATTTGACACTGGGGCCTGAAAACGCTGGGACAGACGGTACACCACCTAATGTTACTGTATTGTATGTAAACTGTTAGGCTTAACTGTGAATCTTTTATAATGTTTTAATTGTTTTAACTTTTATTGTATTTATGAATCTTGGTTTGGCCAAGCTGTGTTAGCTGCTCTGGGCCTGCAATAGTGGGGAGAGTGGCCTAGAAATCAAATAAATAAATAAATAAATAAAAGCCTCTTGCCCATGAATTGTTTTGGCATAATGCATGGGAAAAGAGGTTTTTAAGCATTACATGAACATGTGAAGTCTAGGAGAATCTGTAGTAGTACTGCATCCCCTGAATATGTGTGAGTTGCTGAGACACCACTTGTATTTTAGTGCAGGATCATTGGTCCCTGGCACAATCCAAATTAGGACCAACCAGAACAGTATAAAACAGTATTTATCTAACACTTGTCATTCTCTCCAAAGTGGGAATGGGGCTATAAATGCAGTTGTCTAGCAGTTTGTGATCTTCAGATATTTAGATAATTAGGAACGAGAGAGAGGGTGCAAAGTTTAATTTCTGGTTGCTGCAGTTGATGGGATTTTGTCATTTTCTTGTGTTGGGCCTGGCTCAGTTGTACTATTAAATTTCCTACTAAATCAGTCAATCTCTCTGATGATAGAAATATAATAATGGATCATTATCGTGGTAGTAGTACTGCATCCCCTGAATCTTGGGGGCAGTATTTCAGGGAGTGCAATAGGCTGTAGGAGGAAGAGAAGGTGGGAAGGTTCCGTTCATGGGTGGAGTGCCACTCATGGATCACTGGATCAATGTCTGTATTTCTACCCTCTTATGACTCCAAATGGTGATCGAGGCTTTAATACTTCTCTGTTCCAAAGCCACATACCAAGGTCCAATTCGTAGAGTGTTGTGATGTTCCTTGAGGCTACACTGCCCTGCTGCACATGTAGTAGTCTAAAATTTCTTCCCTGGTTATGGTGTTGTGTTTATTTTCTGTCTGCTTTCTGGATAAATTTTACTTTTGTGTTTTTGTTGTGGTTCTAGATATGAGTTAAGGTGGCAGCAGGCGTAATTGTCCATGTGATGTCTTAATTCCTATACAGTGCAGAGGGTCAGTGGCAAAGTCAGGGAGGGATTTTATATATTTTACATTTTTATCCCTCCCTTCTTCCAATAAGTTTGTTAGAGTAAATTGTCATATTTAGCTTGTCTCTTAATGACTCGTTGTTTTGACTGCCTGGTGTTGTATTAGCTGTCATTGTAACAGCAGAATTGGAATGTCTAATTCAGAGGTAGGATTGGTGGCGACAGTGGTGAAGCAAAGGGGGAGGCCCAGCATGCACGTGCACTGATGGGGAGGCGGCAACCCCCCCCCCCCTGCCTCTGACAGGAGGAGGAGAGAGGGTGGCGGCCACACGTGCACAGCCTGGCCAACCTGATGCAGAACTTTTTGCTGCTCTTGCTGCCGCCACCCTCTTCTTCCTTGCCAGTTTGGTGTAGTGTTTAGGAGTGCGGACTCTAATCTGGGAGAACTGGATTTTATTCCCCACTCCTCCACATGCAGCTGCTGGTCATGCATGGCTCTCTCAGAGCTGTTCTCAAGGGAGCTCTCTCAGCCCCTACCTCACAGGGTGTCTATTGTGGGGAGGGGAAGGAAAAGGAGATTGTAAGCCACTTTGAGATTCCTTCGGATAGTGAAGGGCGGGGTATAAATCCAGTCTCCTCCTCCTCTTCCTCCTTGCGGGCCAGGTAACAGACCTGGATGGGCTGGATTTGGCCCCCGAGGCCATATGTTTGACTCCCCTGGTCTAATTTAAACAGCAAGGAAAAGTGAACACAGGGGATTATGACTTCAGTTAAGCCAGTGATAACTACATTTGCTTTATTTTATTTCATGTATACCACACGTTTCTCCTCAGTGGAGATCCAGAGTGGCTTAGAGCTATTCTGTTCTCCTCCATTTATTCCTCACAACAGCCCTGTGAGGTAGGTTAGACTGAGGATGTGTGACTGTCCCAAGATCACTCAACAAACTTCCCTGGCAGAATGGGAGATCAGACCTGACCTAGTCTGACGCTATACCAAGCTGGTGATCATAAATTACATATTCGACCAAACGTTTTCACTTTTTGTTTGACAAGCTTTTTATATACATCATTGCCACTGTTGCCTGCTTTGCCTTATAGAAGTAGGTGTGTAAAATGTGTCTAGCACAGTTATTACACCATCTGTGATTTTTCTGAGAAGTTAACATATCTGTGTGCCTTGTCAGTAAAAAAAATACTTCGGCCAGATATGCAACTAGGGTAACAAAGACTTGCTTGTAATCCTAACTGTTTATTATTTTTAAAGGGCTTGAGGGGATGTGATTTCAAATAAAATAGAAAAGAAGATCAGAGAATATGCTTAGCTATACATTTTCACAAGAGATTCTTACTGGCTGCATATAAACATACTGCATAAATCAAAGGTGCTAATTGAGTAAAAAGACAAAATATCGAGCATGCATAATTGTGTAAATTATATCCTATTATTGAGTGTTTCAGGTTTGTTTTAAGGGGTTTAATTATATTTATTATATGTAGTTGGTTTTAAAAAGTCTAAAGTACATAAGAAACACTCTATTGGAACAATCAGATTGAAAGTCACTTTGCGATTTTCTTTCCAGTGACAGCCATACATTTCTGGCAAGTCCATAACCAATTCCCCACCAACTGGAATTCAGAGGCATACTGCCTTGGAATCTGGTGATTATTCAAAGCCTGTATCAAAGGTGAAAGTTTTGGCATATGCCCCTAAATCCGTAAAACTGCCAGGGAAAAGATGAAACAGTCATATCGGCAAGCACTCCCAGAATTGGGAGTTCAAGCTGAGGGAGAGGATCTGTGCTATTAAGAACACTCGTTCAGGTGATGGTACTCTCCAAACCTTGTTCTGTCCCCCAGGATACGTAAATTTTGATGGGGGTTGCTTATATACAGTTGTAAGTATTGTTCAGGTGGATCACAGGAGTTCAGGTTACAGCCACTTGTTCCCACTTCACCCAGACCTTGAGAAATGCATGCCGTTAGACACTAACCATTCCTTATCCTGGTTCATTTGTAAAAAGGTGTAAGGGGCACATGTGAGCACAGATGCCCTTGGGCTGTATTGCCCAGTGCAGCTGTTACTGGTATGTTCCCTTAGATTCATATCTAGATGTGTACTCCCAACCATATTGGTACCTTGACCCTTTCTTCCGTGGTGGAATGTATTATTATTATTATTATGCACACGGCTCAATTATTTTGATTTATAGACCGCCCTCTCCGTGCACAAGGCTCAGTCAGGGTGGTATACAACATTCGATAAAACATTTCAGTAAAATATATACAAATCGAATTAAACAGTAAAAACAACAGGCAATTCTATAAGCATTGCAGATGGCGCTTAAGGACCAATTTATGCCCTTAACCCTGTGGGGAGGAGGAAAGAAGGAAGAGGCCAGGTTTGGTGGAAACCGTTGCTGTCCTCAACCGTAGGCCTGGTGGGACATATATGTTTTACAGGCCCTGCAGAACTGCACTAGGTCCCACAGGGCATGGATGTCATTTGGTGGAGAGTTCCACCAGGCTGGCCACAAAGTCCCTGGCTCTGGTTGAGGACAGTCGAATGTCTTTTGGGCCAGGGATCACTAGAAGATTTTTCTTCCCAGAACACAATGTTCTTCTGGGGGTATACCAGGAGAGGTGGTCCCGTGGATACATTGGTCCCAGACCATTTAGGGCCTTGAAGATTAGTACCGGAACCTTGAACATGATCCGGTATTCAGCTTGGAGCCAATGCAGCTGGCGAAGCACCAGTTGAATATCTGCTGTCAGTGGGGTTCCAGTCAGAACCTGAACCACTGCATTTTGGACCAGTTGTAATTTCTGGGTCAGTCTCAAGGGTATTCCTGTGTAGAGCAAGTTACAGTAGTCTAATCTGGAGATGACTCTGCATGGATTACTGTGGCTAGGTGAGTGTGGGACAGGAAGGGGGCCAGTTGCCTGACTTGGTGCAGCTGGAGAAACACCAGCCTAGCAGCAGTTGTGATCTGGGCCTCCATTGATAGGGAGGCATTCAGAAGTAAACTCAGGTTCTTGAAGATTGGCAAGTAAGAGCACAATATGGCACAGATCTGTGTAGTATTTTCTCCAGTCTATAGTTGTTTTTCATATTAAGGCCTCGGGAACTTGTAGTTTGTCCAGTTTTTATAAAAATGTTACTTGTTTAAGTGTTTGATTACTGGGTAGCTTAGGTCCAAACCGGTAAAAACAACATCTAAATTGCTGTTAACATGGCAGAA
Source organism: Lepidodactylus listeri (assembly GCA_029233225.1). NCBI lineage: Eukaryota > Metazoa > Chordata > Lepidosauria > Squamata > Gekkonidae > Lepidodactylus > Lepidodactylus listeri. The sequence continues at coordinate 103,115,515 of JARCFY010000009.1, read as the reverse complement.
ACTTGCTACTTGTAGATTTTCTGAACTGGTTTATATCAGGACTTGACAAATTTTCTTGGGGTGGGAGAGCTGCTCCAACATTTTGGAGCCAGACTCATTTTTCAGGCTTCAGCATTTTGTGTTTTAATAACAACATTTAAAAAATTATTGCTACCGCAAAGCCTAGTCCTATCTTCCTTGCAGTTTCTTGTGATTTTCCTAAACCTATGACTAAAGTGGTTGTAGTATGTGAATGAATATAACAGTAACCCAGGTTGTCATCAATACAACAAAAAGCTAACGCTCCCCAGTTTCTCATATATTATTATTGCTTTTAAAAGTTCTATATAATTTAATATAGGAGCCCGTATAGAAAGCAGCTGGTTGCCATCACTGAAGGATGTAAAAAATAACATAAACCAGGAGTGTGAAGAATTTAATGCGCGTATGTTTTTATGTTGTCACATTCTGAGGGTCACTGGGAAACACAACAGTGAAATATTGCTGCAAATTTCTAGGCGCTTGACAAGCTGGCGCCTGGGATTTTTTGAGCCTTGGTTATTTGGGGCTGTCAAAGTATGTGAATGCAATATAAATAGAATAAACTGTGCAAACAAGGTGTCAGTAAAATAATTGTAACAAAGCAATGGGATACAACTTGGTTTCAATTCCGGTGACTTCATAACAAGTGTAATATACTACAGTAGTCCCAGCATGAAGCTCTCAAAATAACATGAAGTGCAAAAGTTCAGTTCCAACGAAGAGTCTAGATACAGCCTTAATTTCGTCTGTCACCTTTTTCCAGGAACTATAAAATTATAAAAACAACCAAAACCATCAAATACAAATAATATAAACATTCCCTCGTCCATTACTACGTCAAGAATACATATTACCTAGAAGGGTTGCAAAGAAGCAGCTCACACCAAAATAGTAGCTTCAAGGGAACAAAGTCTCCTGCAAAGAAACCACATATAAGCAACAATATTCCTTTTGCATCGTAACAGAATATTCTTATTACTATCAAAACAGTCCCAAAAACTCTCTTAGCACTCACCTAGAAAGTTTCTACTGGGCTACCATAAAAACATTCACAAGGGGAACTCGTCCTCCACACTTTCTTAGCTAGGTATGCCTTAACCATGCAGGCAACAAGGAACAGCTATGTAGCAAACCAAACTCCTCTGGTTGTAAAAACTTTTAAAGGGGCAGGCTATCACAGTGAGTACTACCTACAAAAAACTAGAGTATGTCTTGTTTTGATCATGGTAGAACACTAAACTAGGTGTATAAAATGCATGATAATTTTTGTCTGTGTTTAAATAAATACATGTGTATATGTGTTTTTTAATTAGTTTTGAAAGGATTTTTTTCTATACTAATTCTTTGACGTGAATTGAAAATTAAACTGTTTCATCATCTGTAGTAACTTGTCATATGCTGATGGCTAATTAATGTTAAGCTTGCATGTGCAGTACTACTGTTACGGTCTCCTGGCAACATCTAAAGAAGTTCGAGGGAAAAAAGAGGAGGCCTCTACGGGTTTCAGGCTTGGATTTGGGGAGAGAGTGAAAATCTTCTGCTTCTGGTAGCCTAGCAGCATTTCCATGGTCTGTGTAGTCATAGGATTGGTTCTTATAGTTGCGTGAATGGAATGGGCTCGTGATGTGGTGAGTGTTTCCCACCTTCTCCCAGCAAGTGACTACGACCATTGAAAAAGCATTGCTGGAAGTTGGGAGGCCATGTGGGCAAAATGCTACAGGCAACTGCGGTGAGGAGGAGGAAATGGACAGGTCCACCTCTTTTGGTTTTCACCAGTGGATCTTCCTCTGCCAGTAGAGTGGAAGCATTGGATCCACCCCAGAGTCTTCACAATGTTTGAATCCTTTAATTAATGCACTTGTAATTATATGCACAACAGCTTGTCTGAACTAGTGACTAATAACGTATGGCTACCGGCATACATATCATATTCAAAGTCTTTGTGTTTGATAAATGCAAAAGCGGTTTTGGAAACAACCTCTTGTCCAGCAGGTTTGCTAGGAACCAAGTATATTCTGTATTTTGACACAGTAGTCAAAGAAAATACCATTAATATTTCGGAGCCAGTTTGGTGTAGTGGCTAAGTGCGCAGACTCTATTCTGGGAGAACCGGGTTTGATTCCCCACTCCTCCACTTGCACCTGCTGAATGACCTTGGGCAAGCCATAGCTCTGTACCAGCTGTTCTCTCAAAGGCAGCTCTGGAAAGAGCTCTCTCAGCCCCACCTACCTCACAGGTTGTCTGTTGTGGGGAGGGGAAGGGAAAGGAGTCTGTAAGCTGCTCTGAGACTCCAAGTGAGCGAAGGGCGGGATATAATCTCCTCCTCCTTCTCCTCCTCCTTCTGTTCTGGATTTCGGTTGATTTAGATTCTCACCTGCAGGTTGAATGTCCCATCCTGTTGTATGTATTGACTCTGTGTAATTAGCTTTGAGTCCCAGTGAGAAAGGCAGACTATAATGATGTGATGAAAAAACCCTTTGAAGGAATTTCTTGTACTTAAGATGTAAAGAGTTAATTTAAGATAAAGGATTAGAAAATTGTGTGCTCATTATAAGTTAAATTTTTTTGAGTGCTATGGAAACTGATTTTTGTATAGTATTTTATGTATGTTAGTTTTTGCTGGTCCATAGGTGTGGTTCTGATGTAAATGATGAGTAGAAATGAAGAATTTTTAGTTTTGTTTTACACCATAATAGTTACTTCATTTGGGAGGACATTGCAGGGATTTAGAGTATGCACGGACTAAAATATTTGGCAAATTGTATACAATAAAAAACTTTTTTATTGAGTGCTGAATGAAGTTTTGACAAAATGTCTTGTTCTTTGGGTGTGATACTGCAGCAGCTTGTGAGCCCTGGTTCCCAGGCCCATGGCAGTGTTTGGTGAATTTTAAAGCAGTCCAAGCGCAAACCATCACTTTGTGCTTGAGATGTTAGCTATGGATATGGTACTAACTCATTGCCACACAAGAGGAGCAGAGGCTGCCTAACCAAAAATAGCTTGTGCAGCAGCAACCGTGGTTTGCCAGTATGCCCAAACTAGCTAGTTTTAAGGGCAGATAGAGCATGGCTGAAACATGGCAAACCGCTACATTTGCAAACAACGGAATGTGGAATATTTTATGCAAGGTTGAAACAGCTTGCTTGGCACTACAAAAAATGTGAGTGATTATTCAGGATGTGGCAGAATGTGCCTGTTCTGCCCTGCCCTCCTGGGGATTCCAAACTCCCTGGAGGGGCTTTTCTTCTCCGGGTAGTTCACCACCACCACCTGATCGTTATAGGGATTTCCCACTGGGAGGGACTCCCGGCTTCCCTTCCAAGTTCCCACCTTCTGACTGAGATACTCATCTCCATTCCTACTCATTTGATGTAGGGAGCTCTGACTCTCAAAAGCTTATACCCTGAAACTCTTGTTGGTCCCTACGGTGCTACTGGACTCAAATCTAACTACCCCACACTGATGTTACTGGTGGTTGTTCATAGTATGAAAAAGCATAATTCATATCGCAGTACTGCACTTTAAATAATGGAAGCTAGAGCCCTGTAGAAGTGTATACCCTGAAAGTGGTTTCAGTGGGGTCCTTACAGTCCCATCCTAAGTGGGTCAACTCATTGAGGCTCCCTCCCAGAAAAGTGTTCTTAGGGTTGCCTTATAAGAGCCTCTCGGGCATATTCCTGGGTTTTAGTTGAGAGAGAGCGAGAAACAGTTCTGCACTTCAGCTATGGGTGTTTTATATCTGGGTTTCTGTTAGCTTTTTGTTGGGATGGCAACCAGTGTTATCTCTAGAAATCTGTGTAAAATTTCTGGAAATTATGTAGCCATGGGCATTTAACTTGATATAATTAAAAGCAATGCATTTCTTGATAATAAATTAAGTACATTACAGGATTTTGTTGCCAGAATTAGTCCCATTTAAACCATAAACATGTATTTGAAAATGTTGTGTATATTTAGAGAATACATAGGAATTGCCATTCTTGCATGTTATAGTTGGTCTTATGTAACATATTTCATGCTGTACATTTGGAGCAGTGTTCCCTCTAAGCAGTGAGCTAGTGTGAGCTAGCTCACATTTTTTTAGCCTCCGGCTCACACATTTTTCATCGTAGTTCAGGAAGGATGGCTCCATAGCAAACTAATTTTTGCAGTAGCCAAATCGCTCACTCACACCTTTAATGCCAGTAGCTCCACAGCTTAGAGGGAGCGTTGATTTGGAATGAGGAGAGCCTTTTCTTAAAAAGTGTTCCAAAAGAAAAAACCATCTATAGGAACTTTTTTCATTGTTCCCTCAAATTTCTTGATCATTCCTGAGGGGAGATTGAAGGACCCCCTGCTAATCTTTTTCTTGTTTATTTCCAGACCTTCACATTTGTTGCTGCATAACGTATCTACTGTAACACTTGTCATAGCATAAATACAATTACAAGTCATGTGTTGGTATTGTCATTCCCATTTTAGTTATAGCAGTAGGTAGCATTTTTGAATTTTGACGACGTTTCTGTTTTTATTAACATAGAATTGTTTTGTTTTAGCAAAGTTCCATTTAGTCCAGCATTCTTTTTTTGAAATGACAGCTAGACAGATGTCTCTGGAAGCTCAGAAGTGTGATATGAAGTTGATGGCCATAAGCTGTTGTTTATCCCCAGCATCTGGTACTTGGAGAGATTCTGAACACAGCCCATAAGGACTCAAAATGTGTTCTCTTTTAATTAAACCTCAGATTCTCAGGATGTTGAATCATTCACCAAATGTCTGTACTGTTACCAAAGATGAATAGACTACACTCATCTTTAAAAAAATTGTTACCAAAAGCCCAGCATACATAGTGTTTCAAAATAGTTTATACAATCTGATATGTTGACCATATCTTAACATACCCTAAACTTTTGTTTTCCTGTAGTTTTGCTTTATTCTAATAAACAATAATAGCTCTCCATCGTTGAATAAATGTCTAACATAAGCATTTTTTTCTCTTTGTTGTTTCATCAAAGTAATTTTATCAGTGAACATATTAAACCAGCATTTACTTCACCAAGCCTGTATTAAAGGTATTGTCTTTTGTGTCCAGTGCTTTGCTCTTAGTCTTCCTGCCACTATTAAATTTCTTAACCAATATCAATTTTCCTTGCTTTCCCTCCCCTCTGTCCTAACAAAATCGGATGAGTGAAGATGTTGTGGTAGAGCATAGAGCGAGAGATGGTCTCACAGCTTGGAGAGTCCAAGGCCATGCAGGGGTTTGTACTTGATAGCCAGTACTTTTATATTGAGCTTGGTAACCGATGGGCAGCCAGTGGAGTGACTGTAGAATGGGAGTGATAGGCATGTTCCATCTCGCTCCCAATAGTAGCTGAGCTGCTGCAATCTGCACCAACTGGAGTTTCTGAACTGATTTTGAGGAGAGGCCAATGTATAGTGCATTACTGTAATCTGATCTTGATGTCACTATGGCATAGATCCAGGTGGCCAAATCAGCCTCCTTAAGATAAGAGGCCATTTTTCAAGGAGTTGGAAGAAAGCCTTTTTCACAACTAAATAATTTGATTCTCCAGCGATAATGTTGGTTCCAGTGTAACCCCAAGGCTCTTAACTGTTGGCAAGAGTCAGCTGAACCCCATTGAAAGTGGGGAGCATAATGGCCTTCATGATCTCCACCTTCCTGATCAGCATTACTTTTGTCTTTCCAGAGTTTAGTTTCAATTTGTTCCCTCTTAGTCATTTAACCACAGCAATCAGGCAGTGATTTAGGACCTCTACCACATCACTGGGGGAGACACACACAGAGAGAGCTGTGTATCGTCTGCAGGATTGGCGTGTACAGTGTCTTTTCACCAGTGCATAGGCACTTAATGCTGGCAGGATGTGTGTGAGATTTTGGTTGATTTCCCCCTCCCACTGTAGACACCCCCCCCCCCCCCCCGCATTGCACCTAGTGCTGTTCTTGAGAGTCTCATGACTCTTGGGGGCAGCGCTTTGTGGTTCTCAGGTTGCTATAGTGTTGTGTGTGGGAGCACAGCTAGAAATGTGAAGGCCCGGGAAAAATTCAGGGGAAAAATACGTTCCCCCCCCCCCCCCCCGTTTTTTTCCTGAAGCCTTTTTTGTTTTTCCCCCGAAAAACTGGAAAAATTGAAAAAAGAAAAGAACTTTATTTATTTGTTTGTTTGTTTGTTTCACTTATATCTCGCCTTGTCAGTTTTACAACCAACTCAAGGCGGCTTACAACATATAAAAGCATAAAGACAGATTTACAGATTAAAACATTTAACATTTAAACATTTAAAACAGCGCTAAAATTAATTACCACAAGATGGCGACTTCCTAGCGCTCCGGTGGGTAACTGCAGCAGGGTGCGAACAACAGAGCTGGGGAGATGGTATAATCGGCTTTCTCCCCGGCGGCGGCCCCTATTTGAAAGCCTGGCGGAAGAGCTCCGTCTTACAGGCCCTGCGGAACTGCAACAAATCCCGCAGGGCCCTGATGTTATCCGGGAGCTCATTCCACCAGTAAGGGGCCGCCACCGAGAAAGCCCTGGCCCTAGTACAAGACAACCGGGCCTCCTTTGGACCGGGGTAAGTCAGGCGATTTTGGGTGCCCGACCTCAGTAACCTCTGGGGCCTATATGGGGAAAGGCGGTCCCTCAAGTAGGCGGGCCCCTGACCATAAAGGGCTTTAAAGGTTAAAACCAGCACCTTGAACCTGATCCGGTATGCTATAGGCAGCCAGTGCAGTTGCTGCAGCACAGGCCAGATGTGGTCCCGCAAAGAGAGACCCATCAAAAGCCTGGCCACAGCATTCTGCACCAGCTGCAGCCTCCGGATCTGGGACAAGGGCAGCCCCAAGTAGAGAGCGTTACAGTGATCAAGACGTGAGGTGACCATAGCATGGATCACTGTAGCTAGGTCTTCGCGTTCGAGGAAGGGAGGCAACTGCCTAGTCAGCCGCAGATGGAAAAAGGCTGCTTTGGCAGTGGCTGCTACCTGGGCCTCCATCGTCAAAGAGGAGTCCAGGATTCCATTTTATTATGGAATGTTTTATTTTAACATGATGAATAACATATTTTAAGACAAGGAGTTCAAATACTTCCCAAATCATTTCTAAAAATATATATGGTATCAGATTAATCTGATTTCTGTGCACTGAGGACAAGCAAGTCCTAGGTTACAAACTGAACTCTCCAATGCAAGAACAAGATGCATTTCTTCCTTTAGGAGGTGCTATTGTTGCAAGGAAAGAAAAAGGTTTCAGTTTTGTTTTTTCATCTGGGTGGGTATACTGGCGCTCAGGCTTCACTAGGCCTCAAAGCATTGGAAGAAAATACAGAGCAACAAAAAGGACCTGAAAGTATAGTTTTTAGAGGTCCGTAATAACTGTGATAATGACTAGACACAACAGAGTAGCTGCAGAAGCAGAGACTGAAACTTATACTGATAGTTACAGCTCAGAAAATGATTCTGATTAAATTTCATGCCCATTCATTGAAACTTAGTCCCACACTCCCTTCTATACACTCCCCCCTTCAATTCTTTTTATGAGAATGGGTTTTTTATTTTTATTTAATACTGTGGAGAGGAAATATGAATAATTGTTACTTTTGGATTTTTAAAATTGTTTTGAAGAGGTTTTTTTGTCTGTTCCACATAAATTAGTAAACAGTTCAGGAGATTGTTGCTCCATTTGTTACAATTACAAATAAATATTATTAAAAAATAAATTCTGTGTGTAATAATTGTTTGGATACACTATATTTTTAATATGCTAGTTGTGATAATTTCATGCCAAGTAAAATTGTCCATAGTCAAATTTTATGTTCCTAAAGTAACAGAATGACTTTCAATCTGGAAAAGAAAATGCTAATGTTTTTTTCAATTTTTCCAAAAATTCTGTTTTTTTCCAGAAAAAAACTGGGTTTTTTTCCCAAGCTTCAAAATTTCCAGAAATTTTACATCTCTAGGCACAGCTGAAGAATTCTGCTCCGTGCCTGGAGCTTGCCCATAATAGGAACCAGTTCATTGTGTGTGTGTGTGTATGTGTGTGTGTGTTGTTTCTGGGCATATTTAGATCTGCTCCCTCCTCACCAGAATTGCACTAGCTAGGTCTTGTTCATTGGCGGCATACTTCTTCGGGGAAAGGATGAATGATTTCCAAGAAGCCTTGACAATGACATGTTTTTGGCTTATATAAATTAAATGTTACAGATTTTTGCTTACCATTTTCACATTTTTAGTAGGTTTCTTTCAAAGACTGAAGGTAAAACTTATGTGATCACTAATGAAAATAATAAAATTCTGCTGCTTTGTCTATAGAACAGGGAAAATACATTAAAACACCTGTTTTAGATCAGTTAATTCTTAAACTGAGGGAGTGTCTACAGCAGACTTCAGTGTTAAGAATTTTTGGTGACTTCTTCCCCATGACCACCTTAGAGTTCATACTCTTCAGGGCTTGTTACTGTGATAGAGCTGGGTCATAAGAAACTCTTTAGGCTAGTTCTCACTGGGGTTGTAAACCTGCATCTGGACTGCACCACTTTGGACTGCAGGTGGGTACATTATTTAAAGTTGTACCATATTTTTCAGAAGTTCCTTGCACATAGAAAGAAAGCATATCTGAGTAAAGGCTAGACCAGACCTGTTATTGCTAGCACAAATTTTCTGTTTAAAGCAAATGTTTTGTTGTAGGGAGGAGCATTTATCCAAGTAGGCTGCTACTTGTGGTCTGAGGTGGTACAACCCAGATTCAGGATTAGCACCTCCTTGATATTCAGGGCTTGGCGTAGTTGACATTTATGTGAAACTGAGGTGAGAAGATGATAGCGTGCATGGCACCATGGACTACCTCTCCTGGAGAAAGGCTCTTTGCTTACTGTGCTGGTTTTTCTATTTGCCTGAAAGTTTTAACATAACAGCATTTTGAGATATGATCCTCCACTTGCAATCTGGAGTGGTACAACTCATTGTCCTCATTCTCCTGTACGTGTAGACCAGACCTAAAGACTGACCTTGGAATGGTTTCCTGGGTAGAAACACATGGGGGTAGAAGGATGGTGTTCTTTTAACACCCTGAGCCTGTTCGCGGGGAGGGCGGGGCACAAAATCGAATGAATAAATAAGCAAATAAACATCAACTACTGTCCTTTATATTCTTGGTTGCAGTGTGTGCCTTAAGAATAGTGCCACTCTTTCTTATCTTCCTGGTTCAAAAATCCCATATATATGCATAAAATCTCCAGATTACATATCCAGTCTTTCATATGACCAAATCCGATAAACATTTTAAGAACTCACATTTAGTCAGAGATTTTCAAAAAAATTTAGAATTTTTAAATTTTATTTCTACACACTACAAACACTATATCTAAAAACACTAAAAAAAACCTATCCCTACATATACAGAGACCAAACTGTTACTAAAAATAAATCTAACGTTTCAGTTACTTTCAGGAGAATGATTAATATTTAAAGGCATCCTTAACTTTCAATCAGATAATATCCCTAATATCCTAAAGTAAACAAATAGCTGTTTTCAAAACAAGTGCATACAAATACAATAATTCAAACTTTCCAGTTAAAAAGAAAATTATCCTTTCTTTTTTCTTTTCACTTTTTTTATAAAGTTTTTTTGGCTTTCCAGGGTCTTAGAGCTGCTGCTCCTAATTCAGCCTCAAAGTCTTCTCCCTCAGATCTACTCACCGATGATTCAGAACTTTCCAGTCCATATATACTTTCTTGTTGATCCAGTTCTTCCTCTGTGGATGTTTTCTCTTTTCCATCTTGACATTGTTCCAGAAATTTCTTTGCCTTAGCAACAGAGTCAATCTTTTGCTTTTTATGTTTAAAGGTGAAAGCCAGGCCCTCAGGTATTATCCACTTGTTCATGGTGTTACTTGCTTGAAGAAATGTAGTTAAATTTTTATAAGGCTTCTTCTTTCTTTAAGACTTTAACTTCTTCACCTTTGACTTTCAAGGTTGTCCTGTTGGTGGCCTTGAGCACCACATCTCTGGTAGATTTCTTAAAGAATCTCACCCCAACTTCTCCTGGCAGGTTTCTCCCCCCCCCCCCCCCAGAAATTCAGGATAAATTCTGTAGACCATATCCATATCACTTTGGAGTGATTCCGCCTGTAAACCTGTCATTGGAGCTAAGACTTCACTTGATGGCTTCTTGAGATTCTCATCTTTCTGTTCAGAGACACCTTGAAATCTTAAAAAAAAATGTTGACCTTTCCATTTGAAGCTTCAAAACATATTCCTTTGTCAGAGGATCTTTCCTTTTCCACCACGTAGTCTCTGATCAATAGTTTCTGTCTTGGCTTTGACTTTCTCTACCTCTTTAGCTGTTTGTTCAGATTTACTGTTAGCCTCAGCAACTTGTTTTTGCAAATTATCCAGCTTAGAATTTACAACAGTCATCTGTTCCATCAGAGGGCGCAGTGCATTGGCTAGTACAACAGATAGATCAATGCTTGCCTCAGGCTTAGCTGCCGGAAGTGCTGAAGCCATCTTTGGGGAAGGCTTTTGTCTCACCGCCACTTTCTCTCCCCGTCCAGTCATTGTTGTTGTTTACAGTTCCAGAAAGTTTTTAAACATGCTGCAGTTCCAGAAAATTGATTAAAAGGCTTTAAAACCCGCTTATAAGAACCTTGCAGGCACTTGCTCTGAGTCCAGCCATTTAAAAATTAAAGAAACTTCAGACTAGATCCCTACTCTTAAACCCCTACTCTTGCCGCTTCATATTAAGACCGAAGAATCTAAGCCGGGGGATTTACAGATCTTGCCGGGATTGCCATACGTAGACAGGTAGGCATGTTTTCTTGCTTTCACAGCTTTCAGTCTCTGCAGCTGTCTGATGTGCGCTCCTCCGCACTGTCCAGCTTCACAGTGGCAGGACCTGCAACGGGGAGCCACCTCGGGAGAGGCTACCCCTTGCACCTCAGGCAAGATACCCCCTACGAGGGCTCCTGGGGGTCGAAAACCAGTTGGCTCCCCTCCTGACCACTGGGTTCGGGCCGCGTCTCCTAGAGCTCTCCGGGGACGCGCCCACCATTGCAATGCCAAAACCGGAATTCAGAGATTTTCATATCTAACGACCAAGCATGCCCTCCATGTGAATTTGGATTTATTTATTGATGTTATTTGTAGACCTGTCTTATTGAGGCTCAGGATAGATTACACAGTTTATGTCCATATTGTCAATAGGATTGGACATCCAATGAGTAATGTAATAGGATTAGGAGCAAAGCATAATTATTAACATTGCGTGCTAAATGATGCAGAAATTATGTAGTAGGCTAATAGATACAGATGGTATGTACTATATTCTGTTCCCCATGAAAGCCGCAAAAACAACTGAGCTCTTTCAGGCTGTCTTGTGCAGTCCCCTTAAACTTTCAAGGGACTGCAGAAGACAGCCCGAAAAACCTATCCTCCTTCAAACCTTATGGGCCCTTCTCATGCTCAGTAATAATACCAGTGAATTTTAAAGATATATTGCACCGAATTAACATTTTTTAGAAACACGCTTTTTCAGAGGGTTTCTCTGTTTTCTGTAGCGTAAAGACACGGCCAACATCTTGTATTTTAGGAAGCAACTCTTTATTTAGGAAGACCAGCCTATTGCTTTCGATCTATGGGAAAAGCTTTACTTTTCAGTATTAGAACTGTGGAAAGACATGTTGAGACTCTTTTGTTATGCTCCCACCATATTTAGTTCAGCATCCAAAAGTGATCTGTCTGAATTCCAGCTTGTAGGCTTTTAGCTATCAGCTACTAGCATAATTTTAGAAAATCTGTTGCAGTTTTCTATTTAGCCTCAAAATTAGATTATACATGCATTTAAAACTGTTATTTATTTACATATAGGATTATTAAACTGTCTGGGTTTTGAGAAAGGGTGGAAATTTAATAAATATAAACTCATGTCTCAGTTTTTTTCCTCCTTTTCAGGCCATTGAGTCATCTGTTTTCTGTGTTCTGACTGACTGTGGCTCTCCATAGACCCAGACAGATAAACGTCTTTCTGTGTTGAGATTCTTTAACTGGGGGTGATGGGATTAAATCTGGGACCTTCTGCATGCAAAGAAAGGTACTCTGCAACTGAGCTAAAGCCCCTCCTCATATTTTAAGCTTTGAATAAGGCCTTGCTGGAGAGAGTGAAGCCTAGTGCTTTGTTATATCTGCAGGGAAACACTTTATTACTTCTTCACAAGTTCAGAAGTTGAGCATTGACAATGAATTGAAGATGTCAGGTTGTTTCCAGATCTGACTTTGACTTTTTTCGGTGGCTACTCCTTAAGGCAATCAAGCCATGACTACCACCTGATGATGTGATGGGTGTGTGGCCAGCCCAGTATTTCATGGGTGGCACACACGTTGGTTGCACGGTTGGCAACTTAGCCATTTGCTGCAGGTATATAGCAAATTATAAACTTGTGTTAGATTGCTCTGTGCGTTTAATTAGAATTGGGATGATCACTTTGTGGGTGTTTATTTTTAAAGAAAGAAAGGTATCACAGGAATGTCATTATAAAGTGCAATTATTTAAGTACTGGGACGACTTCTTTTTTCTTAAAGTGTCCTGATACGCCAAACAGGACTGTTCTCGCTTGTCTTTAGTTTGTTTAGGCTGACATGGTCTTGTTTTTGCTTAATGGATGGATGCTGGTGTGTAGTGGAATGAATAACAAAAACTGTTACTTGTCTTGATAGGATAAGAATAATTAGATTACTTTTGCAAATTTATCTCTTTTTTTGTTTGTTATTGTTAATTAGTAATGATTTTTAGTTGCTGAATACCGTGTGTGTGTAAATTTTTTTATATTGTTGCAATTTGAGGAGATTTTTTGACTGTACAGATCTGCAGAATGTAAATGTGTCAGATCTCCTTTGTACAATAATTCAGCAAGCTTGTGTGCTTTCTTGTTTTACTATACTGAGATTATAAAGGATAACTAAAATACAACATTAGTAGATTTTTAAAATCTAGTAAACAGTTAAATCTCTAAGGAAAACCTGTTAATACAGATTAGGCCATAGGGGCAGTATACTTAATTAGACTGTGTGTTGTGTGGGACAAATATTGCTATTGCGCCCTTGTTTTGCAGTTACTTTTAACAGTGCATTTTAAAAATCATTGAGCGGATAATACAGTACATGGAATTCACAAACATTCTTTCCCTTTCACTGTTTGGAAAAATATAAAATTTTATGTGCTAAGCCATACTTGATGGGGGTGATGTTTGAACCACTTTAGAAACTGGTTCCTTTTAAATCGCGTGGCTTTAGTGATACAGAGCCTGCAGCTATTCTCCTTTGGGAAAGAGGAGGAGGAGGAGATTGGATTTATACCCCGCCCTCCACTCCCCAAGGGAGTCTCAGAGCGGCTTACAAACTCCTTTCCCTTCCCCTCCCCACAACAGACACCCTGTGAGGTGGGGGGGGGGGCTGAGAGAGCTCTTTCCCAAGCTGTCCTTGAGGGAACAGCTGGTACAGAGCGATGGCTTGCCCAAGGTCATCCAGCCAGGTGCAAGTGGAGAAGTGGGGAATCAAACCCGGTTCTCCCAGATTAGAGTCCGCACACTTAACCACTACACCAAACTGGGAAATAACTCATCAATAGCAGGTATTCAAAAGTAAAAGAACAAGTATAAAGTTCCCCTCAAAGTCAAAGTACTAATTTCTTGGTGTTTAATATACCCTAGCTTATTTAAAACAATTTTAGTTTCATCTGATAGGCTGTGCTGATACCAGGATGTTCCTCTGTTACCAAAACTGTGTTTTTCAACTGTTAAAGACTTAACTGTTGTGAAGTTGGTAGAGTGTACAGTTATAGCCAAATTTCAAGGACATTACTCTAGGTATTTCCACAGTATAGTCTACCTGTTGCTTCATAATGTCACCCAAGGCTTGAAACAGGCCCATAGCTCCCAGGAGGTGACACTTCTTACAGATGTGCCAGATGCGCCCCTCATGAATGTGCCATGCTCCCTCCACTCCTGGTTCCCCTCCCTCCCCCAGGAGGTGGAAGAAGAAGAAAAAGAGGAGGAGATTGGATTTACATCTCACCCTCCACTACCTGAAGGCGTCTCAGAGCGGCTTACAATATCCTTTCCCTTCTCCTCTGCACAACAGACACCCTGTGGGGCTGAGAGAGCTTTTTCGAGAACTGCTCCTGAGAAAACAGTTCTGAAAGAACTGACCCAAGATCCCACTAGCGGTTGCATGCAGGGGAGTGGGGAATCAGACCTGGTTCTCCCAGATTAGAGTTTGCGCTCCCAACCACTATACTAAACTCATCCTGAGGGAGCTCTGGGGCTGGTTCTGGGTGGGCAGCTCAAAAGGGCTTTGCTGGTGGTGTGTGTCCCGGTGGCTGAAAGGGCGCCAATACTAAGGCTAAGAAAACAACCCACTTCTGAGGCAGGAGCTTTACAAGCGGCCCCCAAGTTGTTTGTAATCTCAGGACAAGGCAAACACAAAGGAACCACAACATGTCCCCATTCCTCCCTGCCCCGCCCCCTGGGCAATGCTTAGGGTTAGAAATTGAATGTCCAAGCTCCCCCCATCCACCCACTGGGTCTGTGGGAACAGCTCCAGCACCTGACAGGCAGGTCTTGTTCTTCCCGCTCAGAGAAAGTGCTTTGGCCCCGGTCCACTGGCCGGCGCTCCTGCGGGGTGCTGCTTAAAGTGAACAGAATCACTGCTCCTGCAGCTTTTCCAAATCCGCTGAAAACAAGAATGTGTTCTGTGGAGGGTTTCAGTCCTACATTCAATTTCCGGTGGAGAAAATTGCTCCTGCCTTTTGGGACTCAAGGAGTTTAGCAGCACTTGGGAGCCAAACATGCTCCGGGGAGGGAGAAAAAGTGTTGCAGCTTTCCTGCCCTTTCAGGCTGAGTGGGGTGGGAGGGAGGAGGGGGATAGCATAGCTTGTGCCAGCCCCCCTCTCCCGGCCACACCCTCTTCCTCTGCTGTGCACACGCTCGTTCCCCTTGCTGTCAAGCACGTCCATTCTTTTTTCTCCCCCCCATCCAGTCCCCCCCCCCCCCCAAATCGTCTAGCTCTGGGCTGGCTTGAAGAATCCCAGACACCAGATCACCATGGTGTCTAGAAATTTTATTGTAGTGCATAGTTTTTTGTTTGTTTTTTGACTGCTGAGCTTGGCTGCTGATGCTTTTGGCAGCTCTTGTTGACTCTCCCTGTCAACTCCCCATTGGAAAGGTATTTCACTAGCTTCAGAAAGATTGGGGGAGGGGGGGAGAGATTCATGGCATGAAAATGCACAGTTTAGCATTCATATTGCATTAATGCATCCTAAGTAATAGAAGCTGGAACCCTGAAGAAATGTGTCTTGAGAATGGCTTGATTCAAATACTAATAGCCCCGTGAGTATATTTAAATATTGACTTTTGCATCATCCTTTATGTATACATATATTTTTACAATTATGTTGTTCTTCCAAAATGAGTGTTTCTTATCTGGGTTAGAGATTAGTTCTGGTTATGAAAACTGGGGTACCCCATAACACTTTGGTCATAGCCTTAATCAGAAACTGTAGAAAAGGATTAGGTATTGTGGTAGCAATCATTAGAACATGCCTGAAGTCTGAAAAACATGGCTAACTCCCTGATCTAAAGAAAATTTGCCTAGGCCCATTGTAATTTATTTCTCTGCCTCAGTGGCACCATCTAGTACAGTGATGGCGAACCTTTTCTGCAACCCAAAACCCACTTATTTATCGCAAAGTGCCAGCACGACAATTTAACCTGAATACTGAGGTTTTAGTTTAGAAAAAAGAACTCATACATTAACATCTTTTGTCTTAAAAGAAAAACACAATAACAGAGCTTTCAATTATACAAACAACTTTTTATTGAAAGGTAAATGTTTGCATTTGGCATGCTTTTGAACAGTTAATGTGATTTTTGCTGTTTGTATGCATGCTGATAATTTGTTTAACCTTGGCTCATACTTTGTAAATTTGAGAGCAGCCCAGCCTCGAGTCTGTGTCGTCTTTTTCCTTGTAGAGACTGAGTGCCCAAACAGTGTGCGTGCCCACAGAGATGGCTCTGAGTGCCGCCTCTGGCACGCGTGCCATAGGTTTGCCACCACTGGTCTAGTAGTTTAATCTTCAGTTTTTGCAGAACTGGAGTCAGGAGGTCTACAGCTTTTGTGGTAGCTAGTGAAAATTTGTGTTCACCACTGAAGCAGAGTTTGACCCCACTGAGGAAGCAGCAGAAATAAGGTGAGGTCACCTATATACAGGGATGTAGAGAGAGGTGGCACAGAGGGGATTGGTTGCACTGTTTGCCAAGGCAACTGCGATAGACTCCTATATAACCTGATATCCTCATGTGAGTTTGTGGAAAGAGTATGTATGATGTGTGACCAGATAAATTAGAAGGAGGTATAGAATGCAGAGAAGAATGGCAGATGGTAGCAACATCCTTCCTTCTGACTCCAGGCCATGGTGGGTAGACTTGGCCCTTACTCCAGCATGCTAAAGATATGGTTGACCTGACAACCTGGCAAGCTCATTTGTTATGTCCTGTCGGGGGCTTGCAGAGAACCCTAATCTGCAGCATGAGTCCACTTTAACTTATTGTTCTTTAAATTCAGTTTTGGCATCCTCTTTTCTACATCTTTTCTTAAATTTAAGCCCTCCTCCTATAAGGGGTAATGTCACTGGTGAAATCCTCTGTGGATTGGGTATGATGTAGTTGTAGGTCATGATGATTTACTAGCTGAAGTCCAGTGCAGAAAGGCAGAATGTGACTGCCTGCTAGCAGGGGCGTAGACTTTTGGAAATTCCGGGGGGGGGGGCTCCTTAGCCTCCCCAGGAAACCACCACGCCTCCCCGGGCCCTTCCGAGGCCCGCCAGCCGCTGCTGCCGGTGCCTCTCTCCCCCCGCCCCTCTCCTCCCGCCCCAGCCACCCATTCCCTCTCCAGCAGTGGCGGCCGGGCCTCGGAAGGACCCGGGGAGGCGCGGCGGCAGGCACTCCGTTTTGCCGGGAGTGGCTGAGGCCCCCCCCCCCCGGGAAATTTCAGGGGTGGCTCGAGCCCCCCCCCCCCGGTACTCTACACCTATGCTTGCTAGATTCTCTTATAAAGTCTTCCAATGTTTAATCTGAGATTTGCTATGCAAATTACACTGTGTCAGTTTCATCTTATAAGTGGATGTCTTGGAAGTAATTATTAAATTGTACAGAAAAACCAGTACATTTTTTTCGCAAAAAAACCCACAGTTTTGCAACGTGCTGTCTTTCAAATCTAAGGCAGTTGTACAAGAAACTAAGAGCAGCTCAGACTGTGTAGATGATGTTGCATCAAGTCAAATTAATCTAACGGGACCGTCTTTGAGCCAGTAGTCAAACATCAAAAGTTAGTCATTATATGTTCCTCTTAACACCCTGGGTCTTAGGGTAGTCGATGATGCCTATTGTCCTGTGTTTAAAATTGGAACTCTTCAAGTAGCACTCCATGGAGTGCTTTATCTTACTTGTGTTGTCTGCAAGTAAAAATGGATTTATTACTGAAGACATTTTTAACTGCTGATGTATTTGCTCTTTTGATGCTGCTGTTTAAGTTGTAATTTTTTAGGCACAATTTAAGCTGATTTTAAACTGGTGGCTTATTGCTGTAGATATGGTTGTCTGCTGTTTGTTAATATTTCTAAATTATTCTTATTTGACACTATATTTAGGTTTTATCTTGTATATTGCTTCAAAGCTGACTGAGTTGACTAGGTAAATGGTGTGTTCTGAGAAACCTTGTAAAGCCAGTAGGTTTGCCTTGGTCATTGCATATAAATCCAGGGTAAAATACGAAGAAAAAATTATTTCTTTTAATCCTTAGATGGTAGTGAAAACATTTATGGACATGGACCAGGATTCAGAAGATGAAAAACAACAATATCTCCCATTAGCCTTGCACCTTGCATCAGAATTCTTCCTCAGGAATCCCAATAAAGATGTCCGTCTCCTTGTAGCATGTTGCCTGGCTGATATCTTTCGAATTTATGCCCCAGAAGCACCATATACTTCCCACGACAAACTCAAGGTAAACCTTATTTGCAAGTAATTTTCATCCATTTCAGTTGTGTTTGTATATTCAGGGGGGAAAGTATTTTTTAACACGTTAACTCTCCCTAACGTTAAGAAATATTTATAATTAAATGAACTTGAATGAAATATTTATAATTAAATGAACCTGATATATTAAATGTTCACCTCTCAAAGTATTTTTAAAAACCTTTCTTTCTTTCTTATTTTACAGGATATATTCTTGTTTATTACAAGACAGTTAAAAGGATTAGAAGATACTAAAAGCCCCCAATTTAACAGATACTTTTACTTACTAGAGGTAACTTTTTTTACTAGATGTAACTTCTTATAGATCTTTTAATGCCTTGCAATCCAGATAAATGAAACTCAGATTATAATTATGAAAGCTTAATATATAGTTTTTTATCTAGTTTGTAGAAGACAAAAATAGTCCTGTCTCTGACCCTAGACTTATTTTAATGTATTTTTTATCAGGGACATGCAGAGATAATGTAGTGTGTGAAGCTGTTTAAACAGTGTTGGAGCAGAAGAGTAAACTGCAAGTAGTCTAGAGTTAGCAAATCAGTTTTCAGTATGTTAGTAAGTCATGTTGGGCAAAGTGCTTTGAGGTTTGTGTATAGTTCTGTGTAGTTCTGATCAAAAAATAATTTAGTTCCTTGCTTTGTTTTTCTTGTAGAATTTAGCTTGGGTTAAATCTTATAACATCTGCTTCGAGTTGGAAGATTGCAATGAAATTTTTATTCAGCTTTTTAGGACTCTCTTTTTAGTTATCAAGTAAGTTGAATTACTTTGAATTCTTGCATAGTTTCAACATGCAGGGTTTTTTTTTAAAGTATACGAAATATATTCTGAAAGGTTTTAGAAAAGTAATTGAACAGATATTTATGGCATTAGGTACTCCTCATGTTTGTCTTAAATATTTATTTTATTTTATTTTATTTTTATTCTATTTATATCCCGCCTTGCTGGAACAAACTGGCTCAAGGCGGCGTACAGCATAAGGCAGTAGAGCAATAAATACAGTAAAATCACAAATACAATATAAAATACAATACAAACAGTATAAAAATACAAATACAAATATTGGCGGCATTCAGTATACAATCAAGGATGGAAAATAGTCCAACAGTATGTCTTTAAGGGCCTTGAGATGTTCCTATGACATGTCTGATGGTTGCGCATTCGTCAGTGGCAGCCCCTAATCGAAAGCCTGGTGGAAGAGCTCCGTTTTACAGGCCCTATGGAACTGCAGATGGTCCCGCAGGGCCCTGATGTTCTCTGGGAGCTCATTCCACCAATATGGGGCCACCACGGAAAAAGCCCTGGCTCTACTGGTGGCCAGCCTGGCATCTCTTGGGCCAGGGAGGGTCAGGCAATGTTGTGCTACTGACCTCAGTGCTCTCTGGGGCACATACGGGGAAAGGCGGTCCTTCAGGTACTTTAGAGAGAGAAATGTTTCTTTTTATCCAGCTTAAGCACCAAAAAAAAATCCAGTGAATTGCAGTGACTGGATGGATGTGAAGTGCAGTAAAAATTGCAGTGGTGAAGTGAAAGCTGCGGCTTCCTACTCTGGTCATGGTTACTGTTGGTAGCCAAGATAATTTTATTTTGTGTCCAGTGAGTCAGTTGGGGTCCAGCATGCTCAAGAAACAAGCACAGGAGTGGGATCTGCAAGTCGGGGTGGCTTGGTTCTCTGTATCTTCTGTTATGTTCTTTTGTACAAAACAGACTTGCTACAGTTGGCAATAAAGCCGGAAGAAAGGGCAAAGCCTGCTCTTCTTTTTCCAAAGCAGGGATTATCAGGAGCAGAGGATGCTTTTATTCTGTCTCCCAGTGTTGTCCTTGAGTACAACCGTATTCCCCCATATAACCTTATGGTTACCATTTGCGCTAATGGGAAAAATGCTATTTATGGGGGTCCTGATACATTGGAAGCAAAACCTGCCCTTTCCATCTGCCAGAGCATAATTCAGATTCCATGTATGTGCTGTGTTTATGTGGACAGATCCTGTGCTGCAATATATGGACATTCTTCCCCCATCATTTGCATAAGGCATTTTGCTAATCGTATATGTCTTGCTTTTAGAGCAGATCATATTTTGGTAATGTCGTGCCCATATCATATTGATGGCATGTATTAGGTGAGGGATTTTTGCTGGAAGAACGAACATGGAAGAACGTTGGTTGGCCATGATGTAACCTCATGGTCTAGATCAGTGTTTTTCAACCACTGTGCCGTGGCACACTGGTGTGCCGCGAGATACTGTCAGGTGTGCCGCGGGATTTTTTCAATTAAAGAAATGTGCCTTAGCTCGAAAAAGGTTGAAAAACACTGGTCTAGATGTTTGAACAGGGAGTGGAAGCTGTCTGTTCAGCTGTAAAAGAGAGGGAAAATGTCACATCGCCTAGTCACTTTAGTTACAGTGACAAAATGTCAAGGAATATGAAAGGACATACATTTTGTAGGTTAGTAAAAGACTTTGCAATGTTCATTCTGTCACTCTGACCTAATTTCATTTTATTGTTAGCAATAGCCACAACCAGAAAGTACAAATGCACATGCTAGATTTGATGAGTTCTATCATCATGGAAGGCGATGGAGTGACTCAAGAGCTGTTGGATTCAATTCTTATCAACCTCATCCCTGCACACAAGGTTTGCAAATAAAGACCACCTTCTAGCATAGTTTAATTTAACTCTTGTTACATGTTTTGTCCAAAGAATTGTTTTAGCCTATCACCTCCCTCCCTTGCATTCCTTTGTTCTGTTAGTGTAGTACCTGGTTGTTGGTGTGTTTCCCTAAAATGCAGTTGTATATGCATTCCTGTTGATTAGTAAGAAAGATTCTGGGGCAGACCAACTGTGGGGGTGATGATTCTGTCTTTGTGTTTTCTTTCCTACACATCTCTTGTGGGAGAAGATGGCTGGATGCATGCATACTGTAATCAAATATACCGTATTTTTCGCTCCATAAGACGCACCTGACCGTAAGACGCACCTAGCTCTGCTCGGTGCCGTGGCTCGGGAAAGGTGAGAGGGGTTAAAGACGCACACACTTCCCCCCCCCCCCACTTTTTGGGGGAGAAAAAGTGAGTCTTATGGAGCAAAAAATACGGTATATTACATGTACCTGGCCCTGTGGTAACCTGGGGGGAACCCTTGTTTTCCATGGAAGGCTGCGGCCAAGATGTGGGAGTTATGGTGAAGCATTGTAGAGTGGGGGTAGTGATTAGTGGTTTGCCATATGTTAATTTTGTATATGTTAGTAGACAGCTTGTGAATTTAGGGGCTTGCCAGGATAAAAGCAGCTTTAAATCAAAGATCTGCTTGTGAAAATGTTTTTACAACTCTCCTTGATAAGAGTAGTGTAGCAGTGAGCGCAGCCAGTGAGTGCAGGGAGATCCCATCTACAAACAAACGTAACATTGTGCTGAGTCATATTTTTGCTTTCTATCAGCACTGAGGGTGTGCATGAATGTAAAGCTCACATGCTAGCCCTGCACCAATATTGACAGGGAAAAAACGTCTTGTACAGCAAGTACTTAGAGCTTGCACTTTATCCCCTGTACATTGTGATGTGCCTCTGTAGATACAGCCAGTGTTTTCATACTGATCATTAACAAAAGGAAGATTTTTCCTAAATGTTTTCTCTTTATTACAGAACCTTAATAAACAGGCGTTTGATCTTGCAAAAGTCCTGTTGAAAAGGACGGTCCAGACCATTGAGTCATGTATTGCCAATGTATGTAATAAATACATTAATTTGTTTTCACTTGTCACTTATTTCTTTGTTTTTGGACCAATGAATGCTTAATATATATGAGATAAGGTAGACTGAACAGATACTGCTGCTACAACTTTAGCAACTGTAGTATCGGGATGCACAGCAGAGCATTGGGTTGACATAAGCTCTTTTTGGAGAACATAGCATCCACAAAGTCACTTTGTGTGTACCTATTCCATTTCCCCCTCTCTCTCACCCCTCTAGAAAGCTGTTGTGGTGGTGGGGAAAAGTGAACTCACTTGCAGTGGCATTGAGCTGTCTGGAAATTCTTGCCACAGGTTGCCATACAAGTGCCTAGACTCCTAAATTTAGCACCCATGAATGAATTGATCACTAAAAGTAGTTAGGTCATCTAGAATATAAATATGTGTATTGTGAAAATTACACGGAACGTTCTTGTCATATGGGCTAGGGTGAGGCCAACAGATGAGCTACATTGGATCTGGCTGGGTCCTTGTAAACTGCAGTCTTCTGTGCTGCCCTGTAGTGGTTCATCCTGATTCCTACCCCCACGATGCCAGATTGGGCTGTTTACCCATATTTGCTGTCTCCTTTAGCATAACACTACTGACAGCTCTAATTCATGGACTGTTGTTTATTAACATTAAGGCTGAAAACATGGTTATTAAATAACATCTTCTTTTTTTCTAGTTTTTTAACCAGGTTCTGGTACTAGGGAAATCTTCTGTAAGTGACTTGTCAGAGCATGTATTTGATCTAATACAGGAGCTTTTTGCTATTGATCCTAATTTATTATTATCCGTAATGCCACAGCTTGAGTTCAAACTGAAGGTAAGAAAAAAAAACTGCACTCTCAGAATACAATCTTAATGCATTTAATATAAGAGAAAGAAGGTCAAATGTGTGGAATTGCTGTTTCGAAGAACAAATTATTTTATCTAGTCGCTAACACTAATGTCTACCTTTTGGTTGGCTACCAAAGAAGTGCTCAAATGTGTCTACATGTTTAGTGGTGCTTTGGGCTTAATTTTACCAAAGAGTAGCCTCCCATGATGGGTTGTAAACCATTTTAGAAAAGGGTATGTCAAAATCAGATTGTGATAGAATGGGGGCCTTTTCAAAACTGGGGGGAATACTTCTGTAAATTTTCTCCCTCAGGCATTCTGTCTGCTCTTGGGGCTAGATTAGGTGTCTCCCACCCCCACCCCAGTCTTTAGCTGCTGCTCAGTATTCCGTCCAGTCTGTACCATTTTCAGTCCTATCAAGACATGTTTTGTTCTTTTCCTCTTTTAGGGGGGTAAGTTTGACATCCTATTTTTTTGCATGCCTGAGGAGTCCCCCAACTAGGCAGAGACTTACGCTTATGTGTGAAGAGACCCCACTGAGCAGCTGTAATAAATTTATGCAGGCAACAGAGCGTTTTCTCTTGGAAGATATAGTGGTATTGTATGGAGACCTTTAAAAGGAAAAAAAAAGATATTTACTGGGCATGCCTAAAGTAGCTGTTTGGATCTCAGCCTTTAAAGGCAAAATTATTCGTTCGAATGAAAGTACAAGGTCAGATTAATCAAATATGACCAAAACTGCTACTGTCTTAAGTGTTGAAGTGACATGGCAAACTTGTTAGGCTATATCAAAACTATACAAGAGTTTTGTTATGAACCAGTGCTAAGGCACTAAACACAGTGCTTAGGTTGCTTTCATGCAAGTGGTGCCCTGTTTTGGGGAGGGTGGACAAAGCAGGGTAGAAATGTTTTAATAAAACACAATCATTAGAAAAAATGTTAAAGAAATAACACAGCCTGATTATGTTCTGCACTTGTAGTACTTAAACTGGCAACGGGCATTATGGGTAGTCTTCCAAGGGTCAATGGATGGTATTTAGTGGGAAGAAGGATAAGAGAGGGAGAGATTAATCACCAAGTAGGAAAAGAATGGAGAAGGGGGAGATTAGGAGGAGTTTTTTTTTTAAATGTTAATGTTACTTTAACTGGAAGAGTCAATACAGAGAAGACAGAAGTGAAATTGAGTTGGATCCCAGTGATAATCTCTGCCATGGAAGGCTCTTGTATTAGCAGAGAGAAGTTCCCTGCCTCCCCTGTCTGGAAGCAGCATGAGGGAGAAATGGAAGTTTTCTAGCAGGAGGGGAGGATTGATGAAAACCTCCCCTCCCCAACAGAAATACTCTGATCTTCCCAGTGTCACGAGACATGTCTTCATGCAATTATGTAAGAGCTGTCTTAGGGATGTCCAGGCTAAACTGAAAGTATGTTGCATATTGCTGAAAACAGCTTTTTTCTTGATAAGTGATCCCTGTCCTGATCGTAACTTATTGAACTTACATCCAGTGCCCCCTCTCAGCTGTGGAGTCTTGTGAGCAAAAAAATCTACTTTGTGAGCTACTGGCATTACAGTTGCGAGCGAGCGATTTGGCTACTGCATAAATTAGTTTGTTCTGGAGCCATCCTTCCTGAGCTAAGACAAAAATGTGTGAGCTGGAGGCTAAAAAAACTGTGAGCTAGCTCACATGAACTCAGCTTAGAGGGAACACTGTTTGCATCCTTTGTTTTTTTGTTGTATAAAATCCTGAGCATATTAATAGAAAAGTAGTGTAGAAATGTTTTAAATAAATAAACATTCTGATGAATTGCTTCCATTGTGCAGGGATTCTTCATAGAGCAGTCACTTCTTCACAGAGGAACGCTACAGCACTGGGAGAAAATTCTAAGCAGAATTTGTGACATAGATTCCAGTGTTGCTTTTGACTTTTCCTATTGCCTCTTTGGGGAATAAAAATGAGAGTTCAATATTTGAATAGTTTTGATATTGGAACACTTGATGTTCGTACTCATAGTTGCGATTATTATTCAAAAGCTGCTTTTCCTTCCATCAATAGAGCAATGATGGAGAAGAACGTTTAGCTGTTGTTCGGCTTCTAGCTAAACTGTTTGGTTCTAAAGATTCTGACCTTGCCACACAGAACCGTCCTCTTTGGCAGTGCTTCCTTGGCCGGTGAGAAAACTTACAGATGTATTTTCAGTTTAATTTGTCTTAGAAGCAATGCTTTCCCAAACATTTCTGTCTCTTCTCTCCCCCGCCCCCCAAGTATTACATTCGCTTTTTATTTCATCAGGATTGACTTCTGCATGTTAATACTAGCTTCTGTTTTCAGATAGGGACTTCTAAAGTTCATGGCTTATTGGTTGTGTTCTGTTTCTGATGGTGGAAGGGGTCTTCTGTTGGGGAGCATGTTTTTTGTTGATTTGCCCTTGTGCTGTTCACGAGGGATCCTTGACCCTCAGGAACAAAACTTGTGGGAATTTAGTTAGTAAGTTTGCTGGGGTGAAGAAGTGGTAAAGTTACCTCTGCTTTCAGATACAGGATTCATGTTTTGTGGGATAGCTCTATAGATCTGTTATTTTTTGCTCTACCCTAAGTAACCTTGCTGCTGGCATTAGACATTTTAAGCTGTTCAATGCAACTTTACTTAACTTTTCTTTTAAGAATTACTGTATTCTTGTCCTACAATTTTTGCTTTATTTTCACCATGTAATATATTCACTTTGTGTTTCTCAGATGTTGGCACATGAAAACATACTCAGGTTATTTGTGTATTTAATACTGAATGTGCTCATAATTGCAAATTGATATTTTCCTTCATCCAGATTTAATGATATCCATGTCCCTGTGAGATTAGAAAGCGTGAAATTTGCAAGTCATTGTTTAATGAACCATCCAGATTTAGCAAAAGACCTCACTGGTAAGCTTTCCCGACTCTAAAACAATTTGACAAAAGAGCATGGGGATAATTGTTTGAATAACATGCCACTGTGGCCCAATAAATAGAAGAATGGCTGTGAAACATAAATATGTGACCACATTATTTTGCTTGAACATTGAAAGGATCACTGAAGGCAGATTTTCATACAAGAATAGGAGCCGAGGTGGTCGTGCTGATAGGTGTTGCATTGCCAAAACTTTGACCAATAGTGAGTTGTTTAAGTATCTTAAGCCATTTCTAATTTAATGCAAAGCCTGATGTGTTCAACAAACCTGTTCAAGTTGTTTTAGCTGTCAGTTATTAACAACTCTTTCCTAAAGGCATGTATTGGGAGATAGCGGGAACTTGTATCGTTCCACAGGGCCTGCAAAATGGAGCTGTTCCGCCAGGCCTTCGGTTGAGGTGGCAGGCCTCCATCTCAGTTGGCCCCCCTGCTTTAGTTCCCAACCTGCTGAAGGGCCCATCTGATTCCACCTTGTGGTTCCAATAGATTTATATTGCTGCTACCAATTTTATTGTTTATTGTTTTTATTATTTTAATTTGATTTTATTGTTAACGAGTCTTTGACTCAATTTGTTGTGATCTGCCCTGAGCCTGTTTGGGAGGGTGGAATAAAAATCCCCAAATAAATAAATAATTTTGTTAGTTATCTTGAAAGCTGCTCTAGAAGAAGTGTGTGAAGGGTTATGGGATAGCGGTTTTAGTATTGCTAAAATGGTTGTTCTTTTTAGTGGCAAGCAAAGAACATGGATGTCTTGTATCTTTCAATAGAACGTATTAACAGTGTGTTTTTTGTTTTGTTTTGGAACAGAGTACTTAAAAGTTAGATCACATGATCCAGAAGAAGCCATTCGACATGATGTCATTGTAACAATAATAACTGCTGGCAAGAGGGATCTTTCTTTAGTCAATGACCAGCTACTTGGCTTTGTGAGAGAGAGAACACTGGACAAGAGGGTAAAACAAATGAAACCTTCAGTCTCCTAGCTCTTGTGTATAAAGAGACAAAGCTATGAAAGTCATCTTTCCCATGCTTTGAGATAGCATAGAATGGTCTTTCTACATTGCATGCTGTTTTTTCAGAACAAAACCCAAAGATCAATTATTGACATGGCCGTTCAAATTTCAGCATCCCCTTTTGATCTGGGTATAAGACTGTGGGTTAAGTGATTCAGTGTGATTATAAACGGAATGCGCCTTGGCTCAATGTTAAGAATCCATGGGCACATCTGAGATCAAGACTTGCTTCTTCATCGTCTGTCAAATATTTCCTACCCTAGTTTTGTCATTTATGCTGTGTTGTATCCAACAAACTGCTTGTGGCATGGAGCTTTCCCTCTCATGCGGTAGATCCCCAGGGCCTCTGAATTGCCCCCCCCCCCCCAAAAGCTCAGGGCACCCAAAGGAACAGGAATGGTATAAAATGGGGAACTACACTGGTAGGGGGGAACCTGTGACCATCTCCCCCTCCCTCCTCTGGCAGAAGAAGCATCCTTGTGCCTGCAGAGATTCATTCAGAGATTGAAAATTCTGTTTTTCTACCTTTCATACATTTATAGTTTGCATTTTAATGAAAAGATACTCAGCATATTGTTGTTTACTCTTGACTTTCCCCACTCAAGACATCAAAACTGAAGGGTGCTACTGTTATGACCAGGTGCCCTGTTCTGGGGAAAGTAAAATGCCTTGGGGGTTTTATGGTCCGGCATATATCAGAACGAGAACCACCTAGTAATTTCATATCTAAGCATTTCAGGCATATTATAGTTGCTAACATTTAAAGGAAAAGTGTTTGTTACACCTGTTGCTAAGCAAAGTAGTGATGATGATGAAATGTGTTGTCCCGTTTCTTTAAGTGGCGTGTAAGGAAAGAAGCCATGATGGGGCTTGCTCAGCTCTACAAGAAGTACTGTCTTCATGCTGAAGCTGGGAAGGATGCAGCAGAGAAAGTGAGCTGGATAAAGGATAAGCTCTTGCACATATATTATCAGAATAGCATCGACGACAAGTGAGTCAATCTGGGCCGCTTTCCTGAAATGTAACTGTTTTATATGACTGTTCCAAAGAAGCCAGCGGGAAGAAAAATTCTCTGTGTTGATTTTGATTTCGAAAAGTTGTGCTGCAGCACAGCAGTGTGTCTTAATAGCAGCAGAGTGGGCTGACGAAGAAGAATAACGTATGCCTCTCCTCTGTTACGCTGTACAGATAGCGCCATGGACTCTCTGATTTGTTTCTGTATCTGTAATGATTTAATCCAGGAAGGGCCTAGTCTTAGTGGGAATGTCCCTACTCAAGGCGTAAGCTTCTTGCACTTCCCAACTTTAGAGTCAGAAAACTCTTCTGTTCTATCACAAGGCCTTGTCTGCCTACAACTCAAGGACTTTTGGTTCCTCCTGGGCTTCCAACATACCGCTACAAATCATCAGCAAAATTCAAGTTGTTGGAACTCCTGCAGGGTCTCATCATTTTACCCAAGGACCTGAGTTTCCTCTCCTCTTCCCCCTTGCAGTTGTTCCAGAAAAGGGGTTGGGAGCCAGATCTAGCTTAGTTTCTCTGATTCAAGATACAGGGAGACCTGGGGAAGGTCAAAAGATTTTTAAGGGGCTTTGCCAGGATTCCAGCCTGCCTTTGTTGTAGGGTCTGGATGAGGAAATAAAATGTTTTGGTTTCTCTGACTTCATGTCATCTGTCTTGGCTGCCTCACTTTTTCAACACCAAAGCATTCCAATTAGCCCTTAAAATGTAGTTTGAATGTATTTAAATCTATCTTAGCTTGTATTACCAGAGACCATGGAGTTGTACTGCTCCACTCAGCTAACATTCTGTCATGGAAGAGCATCTAGTGCTGGCAGGAAGCACCTCTCATTGGTGGCATACACTGTCCAAAAGAGTGTAATAGTGGGATACAACTCATTGGACTGGATCCAGAGTAAATCTTCTAATGCCTCCCCCCATCCACTGCAGCCACTGACCTCCACTAAATGCCCCTGAGGCATAGGGGGACCCTAAGGAATAACACGAGGGGAGGTCTGCAGCAGGAAGGAGAAATTGGTTGAAATTGCCAGTTTGGTCTGGATCCAACTCATCTTGTTGAATCCTTAGACTGTCCTCTGCTGAGAACAGTCTTCTGACAGAGAAAGCCCCTTCTTCTGACAGGAGAAGACTCACTTCATCCAGTTTATTGAGGTTTGGCATAAAATTCTGGACACAAGCCTGTATAGTTCAGCAGGTGTTGAGTTCAAATCCCAGTGACACTACTAGGCTTATTGGTTAGTGTGGGACAAAGAAGCCATGAGTATTAAATTAGCTTTGTCAACATGGCGTCGTTGGTTGGAGGGGGCATGGGTTGCATTTGAGTTTTGGACTGACCATAAGAATTCAGAGGCACTGCACACACCCCAAAGCCTCAATGCCAAGCAGCTCAGGTTGGCAGAGTTTTTCTCCAAGTTCCGTTTTACCCTCCACTATCTCCCCGGGAAATCAAACTTTTTGGCCAATGCCCTGTCCCACCTACCCCAACACGCGAGCCAGAGGGAAGACGTGATTGACTCTATGTTCACACACTCACAATTGGGTGGGGCAGTCTTGACCCGCAGTCAGGTGAAAGTGGTGGGGGAAAAGGAGGTGCTTCCGTAGAGCACCAGGTTCAAGGAAGCTGTGTCTGACGAAGACCAGGAGGAACTCGCCTCCACGCAGGGGGTGGAAGAACACAAAGACAGCTGCTGGTATAAGGGGTCCAAAGTCTTCGTGCCCGTTTCTGTGGGGGGGGGGGGGAGGTGATGCGCTGGGGCCATGAATCCAAACTAGCTGGACATTTTGGGTTTTTGAAGTCTTTACATTTTCTGCAACGCCAGTTCTGGTGGCCGTGCATGAGGGCGGACATTTTCCAATATGTTACCTCGTGCTCTGTTTCATGTGCAAACAACGAGGGGGTAAACCTGGACCGTTGGAAACCCCATCTAGGCCTTGGGAGGTGATTTCGATGGATTTCATCACTGACTTACCCCCCCCCCCCAGAAAGGGAAATACTGTTATTTGAGTGGTGGTAGATTCATTCTTGAAGCAGGCACATTTTGTTCCGTTCAAACAGCTGCCCGCTGCTAAGGCTTTAGCAAAGATGTTTATGCACCACATTGTTAAACTTCACTGTTTTCCGAGGGAGGTAATTTCAGACAGAGGATCGCAGTTTGTTGCCAAGTTCTGGAAAGAACTTTTGCTCCTGTTGGACATGGAACATAGACTCAGTAGTGCTTATCATCCAGAAACTGATGGCCAATCAGAGAGAATTAACCAAACGCTGGAACAATTTCTCAGGTGTTTCACCAATTATCAGCAAGGTGATTGGGTGGAGTTGTTGCCGTATGCAGAATACAGCTACAACAACTCGGTGCTTTCTTCCACTGGGATCTCCCCTTTCATGGCTTTGTATGGTTATGAGGGGCGCCCCTCTCCGTGATGTCTGATGACACCCCTGGGAGGGGGGGGGACTTGGTTGATTGGTGGCGTGGTCTGCAGGACCAGTGGCCGGTGATTCGTGAGGCACTTGATAAAGCCATAGCCGATTATAAGACTCAAGCTGACAAGCGCCGGGTGGAACCTTGGGACATTAATCCTGGTGACTGTGTGTATTTGTCCACTAAGAACTTAAAAGGGCTGCAACCCAGTAGGAAGCTGGGTTGGCGTTATGTGGGACCTTTTCCAGTTGTGCGTAAAATCAACAAAGTGACTGTTGAATTGGCCTTGCCTAAATCTCTTTGGGGCATTCATCCAATCTTTCAGCCTCCTGAAGTGGGATCCTGGACCAAATGCTTGGCGTCCTCGTTCCTCTGCACCCCCCCCCCCCCGATTCTGAATGACAAACCACATCACGAGGTGGCTCAGATTCTGAACTCTAGAATACAGCGTGGCTGTCTTTTCTATTTGATTAGGTGGAAGGATTTTGGTCCTGAAGAAAATGAATGGGTCCAGGATTCTCATGTCGATGCCCCTGATTTATTACGTACTTTCCACTCCTTTTACCCTTTGAAGCTGGGAGCAACCTCTTTAGGGAGGCAGAATGTCAGCTAGGCTGTCATAAATAAAAGGTGGGGGTAGAGAGAGTGGCCGCTATGAAGAGGGGGGTGGGGAGAAGGTTGTAAATGCTGTTGTAAACTCTGGAATGTTGCCTTTGATGCTCTTCTAGCATTTGCCCCTGTTTACATAAGATCTCGGGTTTCTATTGAGTCTCCCACCTGAATGTTGAAGCCGTTATTCTCGGTGCGAGGGTAACAGGGCACTCATTGGCTTGCAGCCAGCTGACACCCCAGTTTGAACCCTGTATATAACCTCTTTCCCGCTTCCCCTCTTCAGTCTTAACACAGAAGTGTTTAGGGAATGTCTTAGTTATACTGACTTCAATAAACTG
The DNA here is from genome assembly GCA_029233225.1 of Lepidodactylus listeri. NCBI lineage: Eukaryota > Metazoa > Chordata > Lepidosauria > Squamata > Gekkonidae > Lepidodactylus > Lepidodactylus listeri. The sequence goes on along the minus strand of JARCFY010000009.1, from coordinate 103,084,511 downwards.
AACCTACTTAAGGACCGTTGTTGAGTGCTGATTTACTAGGGAGCCTGATGTTGACTTGATTTGTGTTATAATTTATTGTACTGTGTGCTTGATACATACCATTGTAAATTGCCATGGGTGTACGCTTTGGGGACAGGTGGACCAGTGGTCCAAAACAATTTTCCTTTTTTTTTTCCTTTGTAGGTTACTAGTGGAGAAAATTTTTGCTCAGTATCTTGTTCCTCATAATTTGGAAACTGAAGAAAGAATGAAATGCTTATACTATCTGTATGCTAGCTTGGATCCAAATGCTGTTAAGTGAGTATGCTTTGGAGAGAGAACTGCTCAAGCTTTTAAGTGGGGTTGAAAGTTTGAATGTCCTGCATATTATGCTTTTTAAACAGAAATTGTCTTGTAGTTCATAATGGTGTTGGATTTGTAATGAGGGAAAGTGGACTTTTCAGATAACAAGGGAAATGGACTTGTCAGACATGTCTTGGAATTCAGCTTCAGTGAGTGGTGTGACCCTAAATAGTTCTGGAATTAGTTCAGCGTTTTGGGAGGGGGAGGGTTCTTTTATTTGCAAGAGGTGGAAGAGCCAGGATAAAAATTAGTGGAGGGGGGGAATCTGGGTTTATATGAATGATTACTTATGTCTGAACATTTAAGTTTATTATTGATTTTTGTTTTAAAAATATGCTTTGGTTACTGTCAAAGTGTTGGAAGGGGGTGGTGGGTCCAGCAAGAGAAGAGGTCTAGCTGTATAACAGCCACAGTGGTTCTATGTGACCAAACATTGATCTATTGCATACTAACACTCCCTCCCCCCCCAATTTCTTGTGTGTTTAGGGCACTTAATGAGATGTGGAAGTGCCAGAACATGCTGAGGAGTCACGTGAGGGAGTTACTGGATTTGCATAAGCAGCCCACTGTACGGTTTCAGAAAATCTACATTCTGTTTGTTTTTCAAATGCTCTATTATATCTGTTCTACTAAAAGATTGTTCTTAAGTTAATAAGCTCTAAATGGCTGGTTATTTTATTAGTAGAATTTAAATAAGACAGTCGTCAGCAGTCTGATATGTCACCTCTTCACTGTTGGGCAATTTTTTTGCTTCACGGTGGTGTTACGGTTTTGAGAGTTCAAACAACAGTATTTGCAGTATCAAACAGGACCTTTTGAAGAATAGCAAATGATTTGATTTAGATATTGCTGTATATGTGCACAGAATCGTGGTTATTCACCGCTTGGGAAACCGTCCCTTGTAGTAGTAGAAGCAGGGCAAGTAGAATACTGCATAGCCTATTCATGCTACCTTTTAACTCCTTTCTCTTCATGCTCGCTTTTAATTTCTTTCTCTTCAGTCAGAGACCAACAGTGCCGCTATGTTTGGGAAGCTGATGACCATAGCAAGTAAGACCTGTGGATCAGTATTACATGTTTCAATACAGCTTTAAACGCTGCTGCTGAAACTTAAAAACATATCCGTGTTTTAATCCTGTAGAAAATCTTCCCGATCCAGGGAAAGCGCAGGACTTTGTAAAGAAATTCAACCAAGTGCTCGGCGATGACGAGAAGCTTCGTTCTCAGCTTGAGCTGTTGATCAGCCCTGCGTGTTCCTGTAAGCAGGCAGACGTCTGTGTGGTAAGCGCTGATGGTTTTTGTAAAGAATACATGTGTACGAGAAGCGGGACCCGCTATACTCACGTGAGGGGGGGAGTACTCCTAAAGGCTGCAGCTCCACATCGAGGAGGAAGCAGCTTCAGGTAAGTCTTCTCCTCCCCCCCCCCCCCCCCGGCACTGGCGGTGAGGCCTCAGCAGCTCTCAGCCGCCGAGCCACCAATCTCCCCCCTGGTACCAGCAGTGAGGCCTCAGCGGCTCTCAGCTGCCGGGCCGCCACAGAGTTCCCAGAGCACTCTCTGCACGGGGAATGCTCTTTTACTTTGGGGGGATTTAAATATCCCCTGTATAGTTTTTTAAATTTTAAGATTTTTCTGCACATCTGGGGAGTCCCCAAAGTGTGCAGGAAAATCCCTCTGCCCCCTAGGTGCCCCTGATGTGCAGATTTAGATATCCACACTCAGGGGGTGCCTTGGCTATTAGATCTATAGATCAGTTCTCCTTTGGTACACTTTCAGGAGAATATGGACACACAGCGCAAATCTGATTGTAACATTGTAAGCATGTTTACCCAGAAATCAGTCCTCATGATTTCAATAGGACTTGCTAGTAGTCATTGGATTTTAGCCTTTGCAGACTGTAACATCTCATAGAATTTCCCATTACAACATGTGCAAATATAGTATACGTCACTATCTGGTACTGTTCTCATATGAGCACAGACGTTTTCACACAGTGTTTGATAGACAGAGGAGCCCCAGTACATTGATGCCATTTTACCTTCCGTAGCCCCTTTTGTATTCCTTTTTGTATTGGACCTGACCAGGGCATTCATGCCTTGTATCTGCATTGAGCAGTTCCCGTTATCGAGAGGGCTGAGAAGAGCGTTGGTGCATGCGAGAGCTCTCAGCAAGTGTCAGGTGCCTGAAGAGCTGGACACCCTCAGAAGGAATAATTTCAGATGTTTGGACTCGAATGGCTATAAGCTCTCAGACTGAAGAGCCCTTGAGAATTAATGCAACGCTAACATTTATTTTTAAATCTATCTATCAAAGTTTGTGTGTCATTTGTGAGGTACACAAGCATACTGAGAGCCTTTTTCTCAAAATGTGTAGTATAATTTTTTTAAAGTTAGTGTTCTATGTTGTTTTGGTGGTCCCCTTGTAACTGGGCAGCCATAAGAGTTTTAAAGAAAAATCATAACAATAGCTGTTAATAGCCAAAAACAGTTGTTTAAATCTTTGTTTGTGTCTCTGGAGTTTTACAGATAGTGGAATTATGATTAAAAGGAAGATCTGAAAAGTGAAATGGAGGGGGAGGGCAGAGTGAAAAATAGGAAGGTGATAGAGGAGAAAGAGTAACTATGTAATAAAAAAATGTAAAAATAAAGCAACCAAAGTGTGCCCATTATACCTAGTTCACTTATTAATGGAGAGTGACAGAAACCCAGTTCCATTCTGCAGTTTTTGATTCTTCATATTAGCCGCATACTGTGAATTTTGACCAAAGTGGCATGTTTGCTTGCTTTGTTTTTTCAAAGACCATTCTTTTTTATTCAGAGTACCATTTACGCATGTTTTATTTATCAATTTCAACCAGCCTCTTTTTAAAACCCTTTATTTCAGAGGGAGATTGCACGAAAACTTGCAAACCCTAAACAGCCAACCAATCCTTTCCTGGAGATGGTTAAATTTCTTTTGGAAAGAATTGCCCCTGTTCACATCGACTCAGAAGCCATCAGGTAAAGCTGACTGAGGACTACCTAGTGTAGTAGTTTCTGAAATGTGGGAGGTGAGGCCCACAGTTGTAGAATCTGAATGCTGTTATTAGTATCTTTGCTCTTGATCCGCGTATTGAAAAGCTGCTGGAATAGAGTTAAATCCAATCAATGCATTAAAAAAAAAAAACTTCTTACCTGATTGCATGTTAAAAGAAGGGGGAAATATGGGTACTTTAAAAAAAATTGAAATAAAAAAATTTGAGTACTAAATTTAGTAAGCGAAGATAATAGAATCTAAACGTGGCTCTGGCTTAATGATATGTTATAAGTCGATCAGTATAAAAAGAAGAGTAGTTCAAACCTGCTCTTTGTGATATAAAAGCCATGGCTATTGACATATTGATCATAAACATATGCTCTTTCATTCTTATTTTAGTGCATTAGTCAAGTTGATGAATAAGTCCATAGAAGGGACAGCTGATGATGAAGAGGAGGGCGTAAGCCCTGATGCAGCTATTCGTTCTGGGCTTGAACTTCTCAAGGTACTATTTGTGTGTAGTCTGTCAGGGTTGCTTGTGAATTCATTGCTCATCAGGACATTTCCCAACAATTTAAACAAAGATTTCAGATATTATCTCACTGGAAGAAAATTACAGGAAGAACTGGTCATCCTTTTTCTCCCTCCACACAGAGATTAACAGATTGGTTTGTATGTGGTTTGAGGTACTATTGAATTACCTTGCGTGAGGCAGCACAGGTCAGTGCTTGGGTCATGGAGACAGAGGCACATATAATGCCTGTTTTGAAGAACGCACAGTTCGGAAATGCTCAGGAACTGGAGACTACTAGCTCAGTGTAACAAGGATAATAAATGACTGGTGCAGCAAAGCCTTGACAGAGGCAGGGGTCCCACTGAATGCAGTGAAAAAACCTACTCCAGGCAACACGAGGACATAGAAATATTTCAATGCCTCCCCCCCCCCCCCTTTACATTTTCTCCCCAGCCACCTTTGTGGTATAGTATATACATAAATGCCTTTTTAGTTTTAAAAGCCTTTTTCATCCAAAATACTTTTCCATGTGACTTGGGAGGTATATATAAAGTAAAGAGGTGATTTGCTTGGCATTGCTAAGGAGGTATCTGCCACCATGTTTTCTGCTTTCATGAGATCAAGCAATTCCCCCCCCCCCTTGTAAAATGAAGGCAGGGTTTTATCTGGATTTCTCAAAGGATTTCCCTCATGTTACTCAAGTTCAAGTGAAAAATAAATATGCATAATCTGCCCTGCTTCCGAAATACTGGCTGTCTTGCATTAAAATCCTTTTTGGTTTGATTTATATCCACAGGTTTTGTCTTTCACGCATCCTACCTCGTTCCACTCTGCAGAGACATATGAATCACTGCTGCAGTGCCTCAGGATGGAAGATGATAAGGTAGCAGAGGCAGCCATTCAGATATTCAGAAACACAGGCCACAAAATAGAAACAGATCTGCCACAGATAAGATCGTGAGTGCCTTCCTCCACTTGCCAAAAACACTTATAACACAGTTTACTTTGCTTTAGTCGTGGCAGCAGACAACCTCTTTTCTTGCTGGTGCAACTCTTTGCCCATTACTTATTATGTCTTTGGTTGTCTCCTGCACTGTTTTGAAAAATCAGAATTGCTGTTGTTTCTAGTTACATTACTGCTGCTGCTTTTTCACTGGTTCATTTTATTGAATTTTATTTTTCTATGGTTATTTTAAATTTCAAAACTGATTTGAACATGGGGGAAAGTGAAATATAGATATTTTTAAAATCAGGGCTACCCATCATTTGTTGCATCATTAACTGACAAATAAGGCTTGCAAAACAAAATTCTGGATGTCCTCCAGGTCCGACATTAAAGATTTTATTAATTAATTTTATTTATTAAATTGTATTTACTTGGCCACCCTTCCCTCCAAATAGGGCTCAGGGTGGCTTACAACAAAATAATATACAAGATTGGAAGTAAATTAAAATAACCCAATAAATACCAGTACATAAAACAGCATAGTCAAAATGGCAAAAATACAGCATATATAAGATGGCGGAAAAGATTCCAACTCCCCAGCCTCGGGGGGGGGGCAGTTATGAGGGATGGGGACTTGTGTGAGAGTGCCCAAGGCTACCTGCCGTTGGATTGCAGTCTGTGGCCTGGATGGGATAAAAGTCACAAGTTTCAAAGATACTAGGTGATGAGCTTCATGTAGATAAAATGTGTATAATGGAATTTTGCCTTAATAAAGAATGTAATGGAAAGAAGGAAAAGTTTTCCTTTAGGACAACTTAAATGTAAAGAGGCAGCTTTTTAATTCTATGCGCATTTTTTAATAAGGAAATTAAATTTCTAATTTTAAATATTTTTACTATGTTCATAAAGAAGATTAAGGAAGATCTTTTGATGTGAACCTCAGATTTTTCTTTCTTAAAGAGAATCAATGCCGCCAGAGCAACATTTCACTCGAAATGCATTTCTCATGTTATATACTGATTTTAATTGCAGATAGGAGCTTAGTGACAAATTATGTTAATGAAATTTGGTGAAGCAGAAAGCCAGGAATCGAACTGAACGCTTTGTGAGATGGATGGGAAAGTGTGGGAGTGGGTCTACTAAATGTGCACTTGGGGTGTTATCAAAAGTCTCGCTGTTCTGCCGGATGAGTGACATTATGATTAGTCCTTAACAGCAGTTTAGCAATTGTATACAAAGCTTCCTCAGCATTTGTTAATTTGGATGAAGAAAATAAAATATCTTGAAGAAAATAAGTGTTGAGTCTGTATTGTAGGCTTGGATCCTATGGCTGCTGATCTTTCCTGCGGACGTCCTATAAGTCCCAAAGATCTGACACTGGGGGTCAGTTGAGCCTCCAAGACACAGAGCAGCACAGCACTGGGGGCTGCAGTGCAGGTGGAGAATTGCCCCAAATTCCTCCCTTGTGCAGATGGGAATCTAACTCCACCTGCATGGTGCTTCCTTGGCCCATACAGGATCCAACCCATAAGACTTGCCTCTGAGATATAACTGCAACCCTGACGAAGGTTGGAAGGTTCAGTATGGGGGAAATGGAAAGGTTTGAATCCTTAAGTTACTATTCCGTCAGCTCTATAATAGTTCTACCAACAGAAATGGCTTTTCTGTTGGTGAGGAGGAGTAGGTATTTAACCCTTCCCAATGCAGACCCACTCTGTTCCTGGGGCCCACTGACGAACAGGAGCACAGTTCATGGGGACACAGTAGGTTGCAGAAGAGTGGAGGGGGAGGAAGTCGCTTTCCTTTAATTTCACTGTACTTGGGCTACTTAGGGTCGATGCCAAAATAATCTGATACCCTTGAACTTTCTACAGAAGTTGTTTTTTTTCTTAATCTAACTCTGCCATTTTATAGAATGGTGATTGCTAGAATCCTTAGAATGTTTTCAATTCATGCAAACGTTACAAGAGTGCATTTTTGCTATAATTTCTCTTTTTTTGTGTGTTAAATCTATGGAGAACCCTAATCCCTATTTTGCATCAGAAAGCAAAGAGGGGAACACCTCACCAAGCAAAACAAGCCGTTCACTGTATACATGCCATATTTTCAAATAAAGAAGTGCAGCTTGCACAGATCTTTGAGGTAGGTGTGTGTTGTTTGTTATGTATAAGCCATGGAAGAATAGGATCCTAATTATTGCGCCGTCGGCCATAGTTAAGGTCTTCATAAATACTTAACGTTGTATTGTTTGCAGTGTACTATACCGTTCGTGAGGCTACTATTGGGGAGACGGTTTTTTCTTTAAATACTCTCTTTGTATATAAACTTGGTAGTTTCTTGCTGCCACCAGGAATTTAAAATTCCAAATCTCTCTCTTTTGGTAGTATGACCTAGGGTCTGGGCACTTCAGAGGACTGTGTGGCCCTGAGGAAGTACTGTACTGATTTCTGGGATAAGTTTAAACAGAAATTGATTTATCTAATGAACAAAATAGGTTTCTGGTTATTTTGAACAGTTGCTGAAGAAAGGAACTTGTAAATATAACTGGCAACGCTTGGTGCTACAAACAGTCTCTCAAACTCCAAGCTCCCCTCTGACAGGCTTATATTTCTCTCTCTTTCTCTCTCTTATATACTTAGTCACACAGGGTAGTCTCTTTGTTTTATTCACACAGAATAGAATCAATTATTTTAGACACCCAGACTAAATTGTTGGTCTCCTTTACTCAGGAAAAGACTCAAATCTCCTAGTCACACACACAGACACTAAGCTGTCTCTCCAGACTTTACACACACCTTTTCTTAAGACATGCACACATGCCCAGATTCCTCTCAGAACATCTCTTCTCCCACGCTCTCAGTCATCAACCAGTCAAATCACACTTGTCTCCCTCTATCACCCCCCTACAGTACAGCAGTCAAACTAACGTTTAAAGGAAAACACAAACCAAAACATGAACTCATTACACCGTTGAACGGTATTTTGAAGCAGCAGGTCTTAATCAGCAGATTCATTTCCTAAAGCTTTAATTGTTCGATTGGTAGGCTAAAAATTAGAGGCATATTTTACTTTTTCTAAGCCATCTTGTTTGTCTTCTGCTACGATAAGAGGGAATGGGGAAGAAAATGTTTAAAATGTCCGGCACTCGTAGTAATGAGTGGTAGCTGTGGTTTATTGAATTGGAAGTGATCTGCCACTTACTATCTCATAAAGGCATCTCTGTTGAAGTTTCGATAACATGTAAGTTAAATCAGTCAGTTGAGATACGGGTAACTGTCTAAAAAGACTTTAATCACTTGACAGGCCTAAATTTCACTGGGTGATTTTTGTCAAGAACATCTAGGACATTGTCATTGTTCTCCACCAGTCTTGGGATGTGTGTTGATGGAATGGATGATGTGCTCTTCTGACATCTGGTGGTAGAAAAATCGACAATTGCATGTCACCGCTTCTGACTAATTTAGAACTGGTTTCAAAATGTTGTGTTTAACCCCATGAGACCATTTTGAAATAACTGGTCAGCCCAATGGTTTTCAGCCTGCTTCTCGACTTGTATCTTTACCCGTGATTTCGAAACCATTCTGAAGGGGGGGGGGGTAGTAGTCAAAGACACAACTAGGGAATCATAATGCCAGAACCAGCTTCTCAGTATAAGCAGTTCATCCTTTTCCAGGTTTTTAACGGAAAGAAAATGTTCATTAATCTGATCCATTTGTTTTCCAAGCAAAGAAAGGCCATCAGTTTAATTTACCTACATGCTGTTCTGGTGTAGTTTGTTTGCTTTGTTTGTAACATAACACTGAGAGATCATAGTTTAATTAGGTGTGTACATTCAGGACACAGCTCAGATCTGAACACATGCAGGCCTTGGCCGCCTCACTTGGTTTTCAAAGTTGATGGGAAAAGATTGTAAAATGTACTGTAAATTTGAAAGCTCCCTTAAGCCCTGAGAGATCATCATAAGGAAGCTTAACTTCTACATTTACAACATTATTTTCTGAGCATTTGCTTGAGCAATAAGCGATCATAATGAAAGCTGTTCAGTGTTTCGGATGTAATTTTCTGAGCTGAAGCTTTTGCCCTGTATCTGAACCCTGCCCTTTTTGTAAAGGGCAGACACAAGAAACTTGATAGATTGCAATGTAATATTTGAAGCAAGATTTCAAAACATTTTGCATTACTTAGTTGCACTTTATTTTTATCCACCCTTTCTCCAAAGAGCTGGAAAGGATTGTACAAATGGGTCTGTTTCCTTCCATTTAATCCATGCTTTCCCTTCTTGGGCAAAAAGTTGCTTGTGAATGTCACGGCTCTTTGGAGCAGCCCTGGAAGAGGTGCGAAGGCCAGCAGTGGGCAGGCAGGGAAAGCTGGCAAATGCATGACTCTCGTGTGCGCATCGAAGCTCTTTAGATCCCAGCTGCTGTTATTTTTATATGCAAATTCCACTAGAAAAAACATCATCAAAAATTGCCAAAATATATAGACACTATTTCACAAGTACAAAGTTGGTGGTCTCACAACAACATCAAAATAAGTGCATACTATAACTATAAACAAGGCATTGAGTATAATGTTTCCTCCCTCAAACTTAAATATTAGACCATGTAGTCAGTTCCATTTAGTAGGAGGAATCCATGTTTTCAAAGCATTTTCAAAACAGCCTTTGCAAAAATACCCATCCAGATACTTGAAGGAGACGTTTCCATCAACTTCTTCAGTTTGTCGACTGCGTAGTTGGAACTGTGGAAATGTTTATCCAAAATCGCCTTGTACAGAAAAACACACATAAAAATATATATAATTTTAAAAACTAGTCGGAAACATACACTCACCCCGATTTCAACAATTTCTACTGACAATAAGGTTCATAGTCTTCACAAAAAAATGTTTTTGGTACTTCTGAAAGAATCTTGGATTTTGAGGCACATTAAAAGAAGTGTATTAATAGAGGCTGGGTTCTGAAGGTCAGTTAGTGACCAGGGGCAAGTTACTCACCTAGATATGTGTTCAAAGTGATTAATTTACAGGTCAAATTAGTATGTTGCCGTAGGTCTCAAAGAAATTAGGAAGCTAAGTTTATATTGTGTTCTGGGTCTTGAAGCTGTTATTTTGTAAAGGAACTGCATTATTTAGAAGTACGCCCCTGTTGATACACAATAGAATTATGAATTCTTTTTTCCCTCCTAGCCTCTAAGTAGAAGTTTGAATGCTGATGTTCCAGAACAACTGATAACTCCATTAGTTTCTTTGGGCCACATTTCCATGTTAGCACCAGACCAGTTTGCATCACCAATGAAATCTGTAGTTGCAAATTTCATCGTAAAAGACCTCCTGATGAACGACAGGGTAAGGTTTCATATAATAAAAGCTGAAATTATATGGTGAGAAGGAAGAATTTTATATAAATACCTGATAACAATAAGGAGCCTGTGGGAAGGCAAGCGAAATTAAAAATCTCTTCTAAATCAAGACATTTTATTCATTTTTCACTTGAGTCAGCTTTCAATCTTGCATAAATATCTGCAGTCTACAGGTGAGAAAAATGGAAAATTGTGGTCCCCAGATGAAGAGGTTTCTCCAGAGGTTCTAGCAAAGGTAGGTTAATTTTTCTTTAATATATGGACATACTGAGATTTCCCACAACAAATATATAATAGTATTAACTTTTCACTATCAAGAGGAGCAGTCTGGTTTTGATCTCTCTTAATATTGCATTCTTCGAAGAAGTTCAGTTGCAGTGAAGGAGCTCAGTGGATGGCTTCCTCTGACCAAAGAGTCTTGCAAGACCTTCTCCTGTATTGTACAGCTTGTAGGTTAAAGACTTCCCAGTTATGAGGAGCCACAATTTGTTGCAACTTCTGTATTGAGAGTTTTGTTAAATTGTGGTTTGCTTCCTGTTTGCAAACCAGAATTCTAAACCTCTATTAAACTGTAGTTTATAATCCTGGTTGACTGGCGGCAGGAAACAAGCTGCAATTTGTTAAGGAGCCTGTTTTGAAGAGCATAAGGGATGGTGTTTAGTTCTAAACCAGATGCAGTGTGGGAGGGGGAGAGCACGTGCAAGGCTGCTTAATGAGGTCTGACTGCAGCTAAAATCAAATATTTGTTTGGTCTCTGTATTCTGACTGATCAGATTTATATAAAATGCTGTTAAGACTTCTGTTGACTGCGTTTTCGCCCAAGTTTGGTATATCTGCTCTGTTCTACTGATACACGTGCATGTATTAGGAAATTTCTCTAGGAAATAGAGCTATTTTGTTTTAATTGCTATTTTTGTTAAACTTCATATATTGAGAACATCAAATAAATGAATAAATGCATTGTAGGCCTAAACTTCGAGCACATGCTTCTATAGTTGATTTTTTAAAGCAAGTGTTAAAAGGATCTCTACCAGACCTTTGGATTCATAATTTTTTATTAGTTTTTTTCAGTGAACGAATGAGTATTCAGGTAGCTACACAACCACTCGTGAATTGAAATATGAGAAAACATAGTGCAAAAGTGTTATCCTTCCCCAATACTTTGTGCATTGTAGCTGGCTTCCCTTGTTCTGAAACTGATTAGAAAACAATATTCTCTTCAACCTGTTGCTAAAGCTTCTGTACATAAACTCTCAAACAATCTAATTTGATTGATCTAATCTACTTGATCTAATTTGATACTATTAACAGCATCACAGTGACTTCTTCATTGGTTAATAGGTTCAAGCAATTAAACTTCTGGTACGTTGGTTGTTGGGTATGAAGAATAACCAGTCAAAATCTGCAAATTCAACGCTCCGGTTATTATCAGCTATGCTGGTCAGTGAGGGAGACTTGACAGAACAGAGGAGAATCAGGTGAGGCTGTCTTTCGTTTGTTCTAGGGGTTTTCTATTTTTTTTATTTTTTCAAGAGGCATTCTAAAAGCTTAAACACCTAAGATTACAAAGTTCAGAGAAAATAATCACCAGTGTTGATCAGCAGATTATTTCCAAAATTGTGTGGAAGATGCCCAAATAGCAAACATCCGTTCGGGCTGCCTTCCATCCTTCAGATGCCTGCTCTCTGTTAGCCATTTTCACAGTTTGTCAGACTTTTTAAATTTGTTCCTTCACTTAAATGTTTTTGGCCAGATGTCAGTTTTTAGCTATAATCAGTTTTGCAGCTCTTAAAGATATAGCAGTCACAGGAGACTCTGTTTAGAGGTGACATTTTGCATAACTCCTAGCAGCACTTTTTGTTCTAGCAGTTTTTTATGTTATACCCCAATCCACCTAAGGAGGTTCCTCACATGGATTCCTTTTGCTGGTTCTAGTGCAGTTCATGCGGGTTGCAGGAGCATCTGGATGCGAGATGTTTCATGTGGTGGCTACTTGCATCAGATGCACTGAGGCTAGGGACATGCCTTGTCTGCTTTGTTGCAGAGTGAATGGGAAAAGGCTGCCCAATCTGACATCTAAAGCCGCTTGTTCCGTGCAACCGTGCATAATGTGTCAGCATATCTGGATTGAGGCCTTAGATGGCTCAAGGGCTCTTTAGGCGGAGATTTATGAATTGCAGATTCTACCATAACCAAATGCTGGGGGTTTGGAAAGCCAATCCTCATTTCGCATTCCAACCTCTCTTATAGCCATGGCTACTAGCCATGGTGACTGAGGGGAAATGCCACATTCAGAGGCACTAATCCTCTGAATCCCAGAGCTAGGGGCGATATCAGGGGAAGGCCTTGGCTTCTGTGTCCTTGGCCATCCAGAGGAGCTGATTGGCTACTGTGTGAAACAGGATGCTGGACTAGATGGACTATTGGTCTGATCCGGCAGGGATCTCCTTATGTTCTTATAGCAAAGAATATTGCATCTATTGTCAGTGATCATTTGTCATTAATAAAAAAGTAAAATTGTGGCATTTGCCTGAATTTTGTGAAAAACGTATCCAGAAATAGTAGTGAATTTTAACTACTTCTGGGGCTTTACTTTTAAATAAGTTGAGTTGCGTGCTTTACATCTATCAAAGTAGAAAAATTCAGGTGAGTAGCCGTGTTGGTCTGAAGCAAAAGAACAAAGTTTGAGTCCAGGGGCGCCTTGAAGACCAACAAAGTTTTATTCAAAGTGTAAGCTTTCGTGTGCAAAGCACACTTCCTTGTCTGCAGAAGTGTGCTTTGCACACAAAAGCTTATACTTTGAATAAAATCTTGTTGGTCTTCAAGGTGCCCCTGGACTCAAACTTTGTTCTTTTGAAGTACTCATTGATGTTTGCGCCTGGGAGGGTGAAAGTATGAGTGACTTGGCACTGTGCAAGAAGGACTTGATTTCATTTCCTCCTAGATGTAGATAATTGTCTCTTAAGTATAAATTCTTATCTACTGTAACACTGCCCCCAAAAAATTCAGTTTCAAGAGATTTACTGGCCATATGGAACACAAATAGAAACTTTGCAGAAGCCGTGTATTCCTGCTTCTAACAGGTGTGTGAGAGTTTGGCCATCTGCAGTCCTACTTCTAACAGGCATGTGAGAGTTTTGCCACCTGCAGTTGCTGTGGCATCTTTATCATGCTGCACTGGAACTGGCCATCTCCTGCTTCCAGTTCTGTTGCTGCTGCTGCATCATAGCTTGCTTCGCCAGACTCCCTCAATTGCCCAGCCATTTCATGTTTTCCCCTGGGTCCTAGACTCAGAACTCTGAGCATGAGATTTCTGTGGTGAATGTCAATAAATCAAAAGTAGGTCTGCAGCTTGCAGATACACACAACAGCATACTCAGGATTGCAACAGCACAGACATTTTGATGCAATAATTCAGAGCAAGAGGTATCAGTTATCAGAGACTTAAATAAAATATAGGAAGAGTGCTAATGCTTTAAGCATGTTTTTATTTTAAGTAAAAAACAATCTTTGTGTTGGTGTCCTTTATAAAGTTTGTATCTCCGCTACCTGGCATTACATTTTATGACACACATGGCCCGGCCCAACAAGGTCTCATTTATGTCAGATCCGGCCCTCATAACCAATGAGTTCGACACCCCTGGGTTAGAGTGTCAGACTAGGATCTGGGAGACCCAGATTCGAATCCCCACTTGTGGCATGGGAGTTCGCTGGGTGACCTTGGGCCAGTCACATAGTCTGAGCCTCACCTACCTCACAGGGTTGTTGTGAAAATAAAATGGAGGAGATGAGAACAATGTGAGCTGCTTTGGGTCCGCATTGCAGGGAGAGGTGAAGTAAATAAATCTAGTGGAGACGCCAAGTTGTTGATGAGCATCTGAAGTGTGTGTGTGTGTTTAAGGTTTTGGGTACCAGGTTGTTAACCTGCTCAAGTAGAAATTGTGGTACTTGAGTGATGTGTGTTAGAACTTTTGTGCTGTGCGCACATCTTTAAACACATCTGTGACTTCTGAGAGAGGATAATTTGTTTTGTTTTGTATGCAGCAAGTCTGATATGTCCCGCCTGCGATTGGCTTCAGGCAGTGCCATAATGAAGCTTGCACAGGAGCCTTGTTACCATGAAATTATAACCCCAGAGCAGTTCCAGCTCTGTGCACTGGTCATTAATGTAAGTAACCACCCTTGAAGGGTTGCAATGGACAGTTAACTAAAGCAGCTCGTATTCCCAGCCGCAGAATTCGTATCCAAGAAAAGATTTTCTTTTTCCTTTCTTGTGATGCAACATTCGTCTTGTGCCTGTCCTTGAACACTGCAAATGTTTTGCTCTGTGGAACCGTATTTAAAAAAAAAAAAATGTATTGCTCTGTTGCACTGTTTTTTTAAAAAATTATTTTTTAACTCTTACAGGATGAATGTTACCAGGTGAGGCAGATATTTGCTCAGAAGCTACATAAAGCACTGGTAAAATTACTGCTCCCATTGGAGTACATGGCAATTTTTGCATTGTGTGCCAAAGACCCTGTAAAGGAAAGGAGAGCACATGCAAGACAGTGCTTGCTAAAAAATATAAGTATACGACGAGAGTACGTTAAGCAGAATCCTATGGCCAATGGTTAGTAAACTTTCCTGCCAGTTCTCTCTCATGATATTTTTACTCCGAGTACTGTGTTGGGCACTCTTCACTTTCTGTGTGTGTGGATATGTTTGTTTTCAGAAACTTATTTCAAGAAACATAACAAGTTCATTTTAAGTTTCTTTAAGAAGGACGGGGCTGTATTGCTTGCTTGTACAGTAGCAAAACAGTGACTTTTCGAGTCTGTTCTATATGTACTGCAAAACCACGGCTTAGAATCAGAGGAAGGAGTCTCCATTCAGTTCCCATTTGGCACAAACTGTAGTTTTCCGAGGCATTCAGTGTAGTGTAGTGGTTAGAGGGTGGGACTAGGATCTGGGAGACCCAAGTTCAGATCCCACTTTGCTGTGGAAATTAACTGATTGACCTTGGGCCAGTCATACCCCCTTGGGGTAATCTACCTCGCAGGGTGGTTGTGAGGATAAAATGACAGAGTATGAATGGTGTAAACTGCCTAGGGTCCCTGTTGGGGAGGAAAGAGAGGTACGAAAAGTAAAGTGAAATAATATCTGAACTGGCAAGCTGTAGTTCGTGCTGTCCTCCAAACCAGAATGGTACAGGCCAGTCCATTATTTGAAGTTAGTTTGCGATCCCACGTGAAGCATACAAACCATAGTTTGCCATTTCTACTGTACTGGGATGATAAACTGTTTTGCATTAAACAGGAAATAACTAATCAACTTGAAGTGCGTGGGGGCGGGGCGGAGCTCTGTATAAGTACAAGACTCCTTCCCTTCTGAGCCAGCCTTCTGATGTTCTACATGTATTGCATATTATACATATTGGTTGCTTACGGAGCTCTTATGCCTTATTGTTCCAGAAAAGCTTTTATCTCTGCTGCCCGAATACGTGGTACCGTACATGATTCATTTGCTGGCTCACGATCCAGATTTTACCAAACCTCAAGATGTTGATCAGCTTCGTGATATCAAAGAGTATGTGTTGTCCTATATTAGACTTATGGAAAATTGTAAACGGACATCAGTGCATTTGTGGGTGATCCGTTCGGAGATTTTGTGTATTGTCTTGGAAGAAAAATCCATCCTCAGCTCTTTTACCAGTGTTTTTATGTGAAACCTGTACAATATTAGGAATGTCTTGGTTATCAACAGGGAGCATTTATCTGGCATATTTCTACCTTCCCTTGTATATGTATTTCACTTAGTGCAGTATTCTTCCTCTGAGGAACACAGAGGTTCCTGTATATAATTCTTAGGCAATCTTCTGTTAAAGCAGCTTACTGCACTTGACCTGCCAAACTTCAGGTATCTTCAGGGGACTCTCTGGGTGGGGGTTAACGTCTGAAAAATTATATGAGTTGCACGAGTGACCATTAAAGCTTTTGGGTTATCACTAAACAAAGGACCTTTTAACTTTCACAATAGCCTTTGCTAATTTAGGATAGTTCTACTCCAAGCAAGCTGTTCCTTACTAAACATTGTGGCTGTATTTTCTCCCAGTCCCACACCTTCGTTAAAGTTAATTTCTTCTGTTTGCCCTCTTTTAACTAATGAGGCCTGCTTGCTTTGGCTTTCTCCCGTTTCCCCTTGATAGAAAAATTCTGTTTTTTTAGTTGTATTAAATAGTTAGAACCATGAAAGTGCAATTGCTGGAAGCACAGTTTAGAGCTTAAAGGAGGAGCCTTCACACCCAAAAGGTGCTTTCTGATAGGGTAAGGAGTTAGTGTTGCGAATGAATTCTGTTTGGGTGCTTGTGTTCAACTAGGTGCCTGTGGTTCATGCTGGAAGTCTTAATGACAAAGAACGAAAACAACAGCCATGCCTTCATGAAAAAGATGACGGAGAGCATCAAACTGACACGGGATGCGCAGTCTCCAGATGAGCCAAAGGCCAGCGAAGTAAGGAATGGGGTGCAAGGAGACGGGTTTTGAAGTCAGTGGTGGAATAAGACAGAATGCTTCGGAACAAGCACTAAGCCAGAATCTCTGATTTAGCTTCAGAGAGAATTTTAGTTGTAAGCATTTCATGTCAGCGGTCTCATATTTTCAAAGTTCTAGCAGAGTATAGTTGTCAGGAAGCAGTGCTAATTGTTCCATAGAAAGGGGGTAATATAAATGTTTGTGACTCATAGGCATAATGCGAAAGTAGGAAACTTGGAAATCTTCTGCAGTAGCCATCCAGTCTTTATATACAACATATTATTCACAATTATAGTATTGCGTATAAACCAAGATGTGTACCATGAGATAAGGGAGGGGAAGTCTGGCTTTTATTTTAAGCACAAAATAAGTCTGTAGAATTGTGTATTCGAGTATAAACACACACTCTCTCTCTCTCTCTCTCCCTCAGAAACTCTACACTGTATGTGATGTGGCCCTGTGTGTTATCAACAGCAAAAGTGCTTTATGTAACGCAGAGACTCCAAAGGATCCTGTATTGCCAACCAAATTTTTTACACAACCTGAAAAGGTAATTTCGTTAAGTTTCAATTTTAGAGAAGGTAATGAACAACAATCTGAGACTGGACTTTGGAGTCTGGTATATCTTCAGGTGCAACAAGATGCAAGGGAAGGAGCTCGCAACTCTTGATTTTTATTAACTAAATTATCCACTTAGATAATTATCCCAAAGTTGTCCTATCCTCTTCCTTCTCTAATGAAAGAAGAACACTACCAAATTTATTTGCAGTCATTTGGACTATTGAATCTTGATCTGTCATTTATTTCATAAACATCAAATCTGAATGAACTTGATGGGAATCTTTGAAATGCAGAAACTGCACAGAATGTTCAGTTTACCTTAATTAGGCCACCGTATAGTGCACCTTTCTTTTTAAAAAAACCAGACTGGTAGTAGTGGAAAGGGCCATCAAGTCGCAGCTGATGTATGGTGACCCCTCATGGGTATTCAGGGCACGAGATGTTCAGAGATGGTTTGCCAATGCCTGCCTCAGCATAGCAACCCTGGACTTCCTTGGTGGTCTCCCATCCAAATACTAAGCAGTGTTGACCCTGTTTAGCATCCAAGATCTGTCAAGATCGGGCCATCTAGGTCAGGGCAAGAAACCCATGAACAGTTTGGATTTCTGGCCTTCTACTCCATTGCCAGCAGGAGGACTCATCATCCGGCCTGAAGAATGAGAACCATTTTTTGCGTAGAGTAAAATGAATCTTGTAGGAAAGGCATTTGGCTGGAGCTTTTTCCACAGCTACTCCTGCATTTGCTAGGAAAGTGTAGTCCCAGAAATGGTTTGAAAGAATTATTTACCTAAGTGTATACCTTTTTTTAATACTCATCATTTTTAGGAGATTAAACTAGTCATGAACATACATTAGAAATAAATATGTGGAGGGCTTTTTGGTTTCATAGGCTAATCAGAAGAAACTATTTATGATTTCATGGTTTGGAAGTTTCTCTTAGGACTTTTCAAAGGGCAGAAAAAATGTTGCCTATGTAATCATTGCCTCGCAAACATTACAGATTTTGGTTAGGGCTCCCAGGATATCATAGGTTCATGAAACACTTTGTCCTAGCTCATTGGAACATTTAAATCTTGTATCATATCACATCACATTGCATTTGAAACTCATCATTTTAAAAGCAGTTTGTTACCACAGCACCTGTTTGAGAAAGTGAAGGATAAAGTCATCTTGGGCTTCCCAGACTAGTTTCACACTAGTCCTGTTTATGAATGAATGTTGTATTTATTAGAAATAGCTGTTATTGATTTCCGGTTTTGGCTAGCTCCCAGCTCTGGGAGACACAACCCGAACTCAGCGGTTTGAAGGGGTGCCGAACTGGTTTCAGACCCCCAGGGACCCTTGTAGGGGGACCCTGCCTGAGGCATGAGGGGCAGCCTCTCCCAGAGATGGTGATCTCGGGATCGAGGCTCCCCTTTGCCTCTGCAGGTTCAGCCACCACAGAGCCTCCGGGCACACATGAGCGCACACCGGACGGCTGCAGGAGTCAGCAGGCAGCAAGAAAAGATTCGTTTACCTGGAATGCACAACGAAACTGTAAGTGAATGATCCATGCGAAGATTCTCTGACGTGAGCTCCAAGCAAAGGGGGGTTAAATCCCCCCTCCCCTTCTCTTAAAGAAACAGCACCACAGAGAATCTGCATTGCTTGTGGAGTGGCTGAAGAACAAATGGGATTAATCTAACTTGTATAACTGAAAAAGAAAGACTTTTGACTAACTTTTGGGAACTTTCTGTTAATGTAAACAAAAAGCAACGACTGGACGGGGAGAAAAGATGGCGGGGAAACTTAGACCTTCTCCTAAAGCTATATCTATGCTTCTGGTTACAAAGTCTGAGACCAGTACAGACTTAACTGCAGCTTTGGCAATAGCTTTACGCCCTCTAATGGATCAACTGAATGATGTGATTTTTAAGCTGGATTCTTTGCAGCAACAAGTTGCAGATTTAAGCAAGAAGTCTGACCAGACAGCTAAAGCAATGGCAGAAGTTAAAACCAAAGTAGAAAAGACTGATTTAAGACTGGACATGATGGGAAAAGAAAGGATTTCTGACCAAAATAATCTTTAGAAACTTCAGATGGAGAGATCTTCTTTCTTTTTGAGATTTCAAGGCATTCCTGAACGAAAAGGGGGAAACCTTAAAAAGATTCTGAGTGATGCTTTGGCTCCAATGACAGATTTTCAAGTGGCTCAACTACAAAGCGATTTGGATATGGCCTATAGGACCTATCCTGAATTTGTAAAGAAGAAAAATCTGCCTGGAGAAGCTGTGGTGAGGTTTTCCAAAAAATCAACTAGAGACATGGTGCTCAGGTGCTTACAAACAGAAATGTCCTGAAGATCCAAGAAGAGGATATTAAAGTGTTAAAGAACATTCTATTTGAAATCAGGAAGAAGAGGAAACCCTGCAAAATTTTAACTACATTTCTTCAAACAGAAGGCATTATGTTTTGTTGGCTCATTCCTGAAGGCGTGGTATATTCATCTACAAAGATAAGAAGCAAAGAATTGATTCAGCAGCAAAAGTAAAGAAATTTTTGGACTATTGCAAAGAAGGAAAAGATAAAGCTTCAACAGAGGACTCTTTAGATCTTCAAGGAAGCATTTATGGACTGGAAAGCTCAGACGCATCTGGAAGTAAAAGCTCAGAAGAAGAAGGGTCAGATTCAGCTTTGGGAGCGGCAGCACCAAAACCCCAGAGAGGAAAGAAGAAGAAGAGAAAGCGCAAAGAAAAATAAGCTGTTTTTGTTGGAAGTCATATATGTTTATGTATCCCATTTTGAATTTTAGCCATCCATGTACCTCTTAAGCTTTTAAGATAGAATTATTAACATTTTGAAGCCCGTAATTTTTAACATTTTCATGAACAGTTTATAGCAAGAATAACGTACCAGAATATAGTTCTGACTTCTATATACCTTAGGGTAGAGTAGGTTTTTAGTTTTTTAGGCATTGTAGTGTTTTTATTTAGATGTAGGTTTAGAAAATCAATAAAATATTAAAAAAAAGAAATAGCTGTTATTGAAGCACTAATATCAAAATCTTGAAAGAATTTCAGAATCTGACAGCTTTCTGACAGATTTTACTGAACCTTGGAAATGTTGACGTTAACAAAAAGAAATAAGTAATATTTCTTTGTTTTGCAGGATTTTTGCAATGACAGGAATTATATTTCAGAAGAGACAAGAGTTCTTCTTTTAACAGGAAAGGTATTATTGGTGGTATTAAGTATTATGTGCAACACATTTAATTGGTCATGGCTCCATCTTAATTAACATAGCCCAGTGGTACAAGGTGGGAAAATTTCCAAAATGAAAAATTCTTCTGTGGATAATTTCCCACCCCATGAATGTCAATATAGTCTCTGTTTATAGATGTCGGGATGTTGTGCCTCAAATCAGTCATGTTAGATGGGCTAAATGTGGGATATAAAGCATGGACAAACCCCAGTGCTTGTACATGGTGTATTTGCCTTCTTTGGCTGACATTATTTAATAGTTAAATTATTTATTCTAATTTGAATCAGACATTTTTCC
This sequence comes from Lepidodactylus listeri, assembly GCA_029233225.1. NCBI lineage: Eukaryota > Metazoa > Chordata > Lepidosauria > Squamata > Gekkonidae > Lepidodactylus > Lepidodactylus listeri. The sequence goes on along the minus strand of JARCFY010000009.1, from coordinate 103,063,725 downwards.
AATTCAGATTTTGCCAGAAAACCCACATCATTGAGGTAGCCCCCTTGATTTCAGCAAGGGACTAGTACAACTAAGTAATTTGTACATTATATCCTAGTTTCTTGACTTTGTAATGATGAAGTAAGGTTTTTCATTTTTACTTTAAATGTGCAAAATTATCACAAGGTCGCTTAGTAATGATTGGGTGCCACTTTTAGAATGGCCCAAGCTTAATTTCGGAATACAATTTAAGGAACGTCTGTATTGTAATGATGTGGCATAATGCACACATGTTCACCCTTGTTCTTGGAATGAAGGCTGAAGGTCTTCTAGTACTTAATGGAATGGATAATACACTGTATGTGTGTCTCCTATGTGTAACCACATGCAAACAAAAATTATTCAAGCAGCTTGTGAATGCTCAGGCAGTTACATTAAGCAGTGGTGGCTTCAGCGGTTTGATTATATCAGGTGGAAGTGTTTAGTAGCTAAAGTTGAAAGGGCAAGTTTATGTACTAAGACTGCAGCCATGTGCTGACTGACATAGGAATGTGTTCCAGTAAACAATGTAAAATTTACTGTTTCACTGTAAAATGATTATTTTTTCATTACTGTCAGACAGAGTTTTAAAATCAAATGATTAGACTGTATCATGAAGCTGTACATGCTTAAACAAACTTACTTTGTATGTTTTAGCCCAAACCAACTGGCGTGTTAGGTGCAGTAAATAAACCTCTTTCTGCAACTGGGAGAAGACCGTATATTAGAAGTACAGGATCAGAAACTGGAAGCAATAATAGCGTAAACTCAGAGCTGAGCTCTCCTGCAGGAAACCGATCAAGGTACACTTCAAGCAGCACCAAATTTTAGATGTCAAAAGCAGTCTTTCCTCTTGAACTGTGCTCATTTTGATTGTCTGGATAATTACCATTATTTCATCCTTTTGCATGCCAGGTTGCTAGGGGCAGAATACGGACTGTTTGTCCTTATTCCAAAGAGAATTTAAAACTTAAAAGCATGTAAACATTCCAGGGATTCACATAACAAATTAATTGCAGCGCCTTGAAAAAAATTTGATCTGCGGTCTGCTAATTCAACAGGAAATTCAGCTACAGTAATATAATTTTTCTATGGTCATATCAGATTATTTGAGAACAATTGTTACTGATATGTTGATGAATCTCCCAACTAAACTAGTTTAGGTGCAATAGGCACAGTACAAGGTGGCCGGGGGGGATGCACAAATCACTTGCAGGAATGGGGGATCCTCCACTATTGCTTCCTCCCTTCTTTTGCTTCCACCTCCTCCCTCCCTCCACTTTCCTTCTGCTGCTCGCCTTCTCACCTGCCTCTCCTTCCCATGCTGATCTCCTCTCTCTGTCTTCCTCTTCTTGACCAACCACCACCACCTCCCTGGCGTTTTCTGCTGCCCTCACATACTACAGCATTGTTACTAGGGTTACTATGCAATCTCCAAAATGGATGAGATCTTGCAGCGTAGCATCATGAGATCTCATGTTTTTCCACTTGAGTTTTTATGCCCCCCTCAATGTTTTAGTTCAGATTTTTCTTCAGAGTTGGGGTTTCCCCTGGGTTTGCAGAGGAAAAATTTTCCCTATCTATACATGGCCCGATGGTATGGATTTTTTTGATCGATACTTCAGGAGCATGGTTCAGAACTAGATGGAAGAATACATAAGATGTCTGTATGATGTCTAGAAGATGTCTCCAGAGGAGATCTGGGAAATTACAGGCCAGTCAGTCTGACGTCGATACCACGTAAGGTGGTGGAAACTATTATTAAGGAAAGAATTAGTAGGCACACTGATGAACAAAAATTATTGAGGCAGACTCAGCATGGGTTCTGTAAGGGAAGATCTTGTTTCACTAACCTGTTAGTGTTCTTTGAGGGAGAGAACGAACATGTGGACAAGGGGGACCCAATAGATGTTGTTTACCTTGACTTCCAGAAAGCTTTTGATAAAGTTCCTCATCAAAGGCTCCTAAGTAAGCTCAATAGTCACAGGATAAAAGGACAAGTCCTTTTTGTGGATCAAAACCTGGCTAATTAATAGGAAACAGAGTGTGAGTATAAATGAGCAATTTTCTCAGTGGAGGGTGGTAAGCAGTGGGGTACCGCAGGGATCAGTACTCAGTCCAGTGCTTTTTAACTTGTTCATTAACGATTTGGAGTTGGGAGTAAGCAGTGAAGTGGCTAAATTTGTGGATGACACGAAGTTGTTCAGGGTGGTGAAAAGCAGGGAGGATTGTGAGGCACTCCAAAGGAATCTGTCAAGGATGGGCGAGTGGGCATCAACATGGCGAATGGGGTTCAGTGTGATCAAGTGCACATTGGAGCCAAAAACCCTAACTATAAATACATGTTGATGGAGTCCGAACTGGCGGAGACTGACCAAGAGAGAGATCTTGGGAGTCGTAGTAGATAACTCTATGAAAATGTTGAGACAGTGTGCGACTGCAATGAAAAAGGCCAACGCTATGCTGGGGATTATTAGGAAGGGAATTGAAAACAGATCATAATGCCCCTGTATAAATCGATGGTGCGACCTCATTTGGAATACTGTGTACAGTTCTGGTCAGCACACCTCAAAAAGGATATTATAGCATTGGAAAAAGTGCAGAAAAGGGCAACTAGAATGATAAAAGGGTTAGAACACTTTCCCTATGAAAAAACGTTAAAGCGCTTGGGGCTCTTTAGCTTGGAGAAACGACGGCTGAGGGGTGTCATGATCGAGGTTTACAAGATTACACATGGGATAGAGCAGGTGGAGAAAGAAGTCCTTTTCTCCCTTTCTCACAATATAAGAACTCGTGGGCACTCGATGAAATTGCTGAGCAGTCAGGTTAGAACAGATAAAAGGAAGTATTTCTTCACCCAAAGAGGGATTAACACGTGGAATTCACTGCCACAGGAGGTGGTGGCGGCTGCAAGCATGGACGGCTTCGAGAGGGAATTAGATAAACAGAGGTCCATCAGTGGCTATTAGCCACAAGGTGTAGATAGGAAGTCTGGGGCAAAGTGATGCTCTGTATTCTTGGTGCTTGGAGGGCGGGGGGGGAGAGCTTCTACTGTCCTGGCCCCACTGGTGGATCTCCTGAGGGCACCTAGTATTTTTGCCCCCTGTGTGACAGTGTGGGACTGGATGGGCCATAGGCCTGATCCAACATTGTTATGTTATTATGTTATGTTCTCTTATGTTCTTAACACATGAAGTTGCCTTATACTAAATCAAACCATTGGTCCGTCAAGGTCAGTATTGTCTGCTCTGATTGGCAGCGGCCCTCCAAGGTCTCAAGCAGAAGTCTTTTAAAATATTCTTACCTGCTTCTTTTAACTGGAGGTACTGGGGATTGAACTTGGGATCTTCTGTGTGCCAAGCAGACGCTCTACAACTGAGCCATAGCCCACTCCATTGCAATATGGATTGTTCTGTGACTGATAGTAACAGCTCCAAACTGTTTGCTGTTATAGATGCTGTGCAGTTGAGCACCTAACTTCTTGGAGTATTATTCTCAGTCCTTTTAACGGAGACTCATCAAACCCTTATTTTGAACTGAAACCTGTGTGGTTTTCTATAGCCTCTGCGTTTATTCTGACTTCAGTGTTTGTGGACCTGGCTGCTTAAAGTACAGTAAAAGTATATATTCTCAAATTCGTGCGTGACTGCTTTAGTCCGGTTATCCCACCAGTGCAATACTTTGTATTAAGCAGTGCCTTAAAATGTTTAATGCTGTAATTATAGCTAATGAGGTAAAGGTGAAAGTTGATTGCCAATTGAAAACTTTCCTCCAGCAAAAAAATTCTCTCTACTGATTGTAGAGTCTCAGACCACATAATAGATTAGAAGCACATGCCAGCTTCTAGGGATTATCTAATGCAATGTTTCCATACCTGTGCGTGGGGAGTCTGTGACATGAGAGGCTGCGTCCACAGTCTGGCTCCGAGGTAGGTGTGTTCAAGCCTGTGGAGCTGAAATGTATCTAATTCTTTGCTAGACTGTGGTGTAAGTAAAGTGGGCTATAGTGGAACAAACGTAGAGTCCAGTGGCACCTTTAAGACCAACAAAGGTTTATTCAAGGTGTGAGCTTTCGTGTGCATGCCCACTTTATCAAATACATTGGAATGGCAGGGAAGGTTCAAAGTTATAGTCAGAGAATGAACAGCAAATTAACCTATAACATGATGACGTTCAAGATATGCAAAGTGACACTAAATAACAAGTTAAGGTTATAAGGTCAACCGTTGTAAAGCTATAAACATGTCAGAATAGCAGTTGAATTTCTAAAGGTGTCTTTTCTAATTGTGGGAAGTGACTGGGAATCTTCATTCTCTCCTCTCAGGCGTGGAGGGCACTTGACCCTACATCCTCCTCAAACAACCTAATATCCCTTGTATTACATTCAGCATTATAATATACTCTTCTGAAAAGGAAATACGCTAAAATACAGAGGATTTATGATATAGTGTTTAGACTGGGCTAGGCATGTGGAGTCCTGGGTTCAAACTTTCACTTGCCATAAATCCACCAACTGTGTGATACTGGGCCATTTGTTTTCTCTCATCCTAACGTACCTCACTAGGAGGCTGTGAGGATAAAATGAAAAAGTAATGAATAACATATGCCTTCCTTAATTTTTGTTAAATAAAAATTTAATAAATATATAAAATTGCTGTTTTGTGAGCTGGAAATACAGTCTTTTGGGGGGGGGTGGAACTAGGATTTTCAAACCGTTAGCTCATTAAATTAACCAGGTAGATTGAAATAGGAAGAAAATTTTACAAGGCTATGTAATAAAAGCAGATGTATACTGACTTATGTTACTTCCTACAACAGAGAGCAGAGCTCAGACATATCAGAAACTGGCGTCAGTGAAAATGATGAGAATCCAGTCAGAATTATTTCTGTAACGCCTGCAAAAATAGAACCGGTTAAGAATAAGGTATGGTTGAGGTGCTTAAAAAATGTCTCACAATTGCTGCCTAATGTTTTATGCAATTCCTATATTTGCTTTGCCATCCCGTGAAAATGAAGTGCAGATTAATAACACTGGTTTTGCTGAGGAATGGAAAGAAAGTTGCTGACTGAAGCAAGGCTTACCTTAGATACTGAATATCTGGTGAGTGAGGAAAAGTCCCCAAATGTTTTCTAGGCAGGGGTGGGCAACAGCGATTTAGTCCTCTGTGTGGCAGCACATGTAGTGATTTGCTTGGAATCTCCCTACATGTCTTCAGATATCATGTTTTAGTGTCCAGGTATGAGATGGGCCTCTGTGTTGAGACTTACGTGATGTAAGGACTCACCCTGACAATATAGTAATTATGTATTTCTGGTTTGTTTCCTATCCATAATGTTTCCAGTCCGGTGTCTTGCTTTGTGTTAAGCAAAAAACAAAACAAAAGAAGTTGAACGTGTGTGGTGTAGTAGACAGAATATCAGATTGGAGAGTCGTTTGGGTCCCTATTCCCAATTAGCCATGAATCTCATTGAGTGACACTGTTCCAGTTACCTTCTCTGAGTCTGACCGGCCTCACGGGGTAGGGGGGAGCATCATATATGTTGGCCTGAGCTCCTTGGGAAAAGGGTGAGATAGAAATGTAGTGTACCAAAGTAGCTTGGAATGCATTGAATTGAGAATCAGAATGAATTTGGGCAAATTCTTAGGCAACTAAAAACAGCCCTTAGTATTATCTGTTGGCACATCCCCCCCTCCCCCCCCGAAACCGAAGCAAGCTTCCTGTCAGTCTAGTTGAAAAATGCCTTCAGACGCAACAGGTCACACTCCCATTTAAAGTGTGCTTGCTGGAGAGAGAAGGTTGGAGTTTTGCATGTTCCTTCATGCCTGCACCAACTTTCACCGTGGCTAAGGTTCGTATTAGCACTGACCAGTCTTAATGCTAACCAAACCCTTGAAAAACACTCGAAAGTGAACCCTTTTTTGTCACCACATACCCAAATCTAGTTGAGAGGATTAAAACAAAATTGACTGGGAAAGGCATAGCTGTGGGGATGAGAATACCTACTTGCAACAGTAGATCTCCACGCAGCAGTGCTTGCCAAGCTGGTTATTATAGTTGCTCTGGGGAATATGCTTCAGAAACACCTCAAAGCTTTTGAAGTGGGTATAATTGCTGTATGACCTTCTGGGATTCAGTTGGTCAGGGGCTAATAATTCATTTTCTCTTTCTAGGAGATGAATTCTGATCAGGCGACACAAGGGAACGTTAGCGCAGAGCGAGGGAAAAAAAGAACCACGGCAGCAGCTGGGGCAGAGAATATCCATCAAAAGATGGAAGAAAAGAAAACGGACGAGCCAGCCCCTCCCAAACCCCGGAGAGGGCGTCCTCCCAAGTCTGAATCTCAGGGCACCACGGCAAAAAACGTTGAAGCTAGTAAACCATCAGGCCGGGGACGGAAAAGGGCAGCGCCAAGTCAAGAAGGTCCAGGGGGTTTAGAGGCAAGTAATGCCAAAGTACCAAAACAGCAGGACACAGCAAAAAAAGTGGTACCAGCACAGCGACAGATTGATCTACAGAGGTAAGAAAACACACACAACTCTTGGGGGACTGTTCCTAAATGTTGAAATAGATTTGTCATAAATGCAGGGGGAATTGCTGATAAACCGGAGCCACTTACCTTTAATCTTTAGTGTTAACTAAGGTCTGGGCAGTGTGTGTAATCTTGGATTTTGTTGGGTGATAATTTGGAAAGGATGGTCTTTCTTATTGGCAGCTCTAAAATTAGCCTAGGTTGAAACCATGGTTTTGAAAGAACTTCATGGCCTGACCCTATTACTGGCTCTTGTCCCCTTGCTTCTGTTGACCTTCACGCTCTCCTGTTCCTGCCCATCCCCCTTTACAGTTGTAGTCCTTGTAATACGATTCCAACTTCTTTGGAAAAAAGGTGTATAATTCTGTGTATGCAGCTAATATATTTGTAATCCTAGCAAATAACAAACAGCAACTTCATTGAAGGTACCATGATGGAGACCCTTTTTCTATTTGCAGCCTCTCCCCTCCCCCCAGAGCTACATTCATGTTGTTTCTGTGGGTCCCTGACTCTCAGGAGTGACTTCGGGAAAGCTCCGGGGGGTTGCAGTGGGGAAGAGGGAACATGGCCACAATCACTCTTACAAACTCCTCCCGCTTGAAAATTCTGTAGGTTCGTTTCTAGCACAGATATTGAATTTTTTGATGAGAAAGATGCAACCTTTAACTTGATGATGATGGATATCGAAGTGTGCGGAGTATAGAAGGCAGTTTGGTGACAACTTTCTCCTGTGGTATCCTGAACCACCATTTAGAAATTTTCGTTCTTCTCAAGCGAATACTGAGTGGATCCTGAGTGGGAATTGCTCATGGAATGAAACCTTCCTGTTCCTGACCAACGCTGTGATGGGGGTCAGGGAAACGCTGTCATTCAGAAAAGACCAGGGGTTTTTGGGGGGCGGGGCGGGGGGGGCTGATCAGGCGAAAAGGTTGGACAAGGAATTAGACAAAATGGCATCCACTTCATCCTCCTGGTGGAGAAAGTGCAGTGGGGCAAGCTTTTCATTGAGGTGGTAGCAGTTTTGACTGATTCCTCATTCTCATTTCAGCCTCCCCCCCCATCTCAGCAGCTTTTAGTATGTGGGTTCACAGAGGATTATTGTGAGGGGGTGGGGTAGAGAATGAGCCATGAGCACTTTCTGTTGGCGTGGCAATAGGACCCAACCTACTGAGCTTAGTTGAACAAGCAGAAAGACCTTCCAAGTAAATGCAGGATTTCTATTATGTAGCTACTGATGAGGGCCGTGAAGGTAATAGGCTGTTCCTTTTGTGGTTCGCTCTTGATGGAATCAAAATGGGAAAGAGGGCAGCCATGTGAACTGTTCCTTCCCCTACAGGTCAGGGAAAGGCTATTGGAGGTTCCTTCTTACCTTGAGGGTCCTTCCTATCTCTGAGGTTCTCGCCAGTCCCTCTGTTACAGGCTTCCATGCTTTTCTCCCATTCAGCTTGAGATATTGGCCAAGAGCTCTGTGACCCGGCTTCCTTGACATAATTAGGAACTTTGGCAGATTCATCCCCATATTCACTGCAGCAGTTTCCTGCCATTTGCCTCCATCTTGGCTTGTGCCCAGGAAACCGCGGATCTGCTGCATAAAAGGAGAGCTGCCGAGGACCCCGTTTCTGTTCACACCTGGGATTTCCATGTGAGCTAGGGTCCTTTGGGCATCGGTTTCCATATTAGTAAAGAAGACACAAGCAAACCCAGTGGTTCACAAATCCCCTTGCCAGGGACGACTGCCTCTCCTCCTCTAAATGGACTGGGGGATGGGATTTTCTGGGGGCCTGGAAAAACAATTCTTCACCCCCTAGTGCAAAGATTCAGGGTGTCTTGATATGGATGTGGGAGCGGGAGAGCTCTCCTTGCTCCTGACAGCAATTCCTCTGAGTCATGGCATGATGGGGTTTGTGTGGCACTCTTCCTCCAAAAGTAGGACCCAACATGTAGGCCTGTGCCGAAGCTGCAGGTCCTCTAGCCCTTTGTCAGTTCAAAGTGTGCCCTCTACTAGAAATCAGTTGCTGGTCACGGAGTTAGAAGGAAGGATATTTATTTGCTTCTGGCTCCTGACCCATCTTGCTAGTAAGCAGCCAAATGGGAGCAGCTTGCCCTGAAGTCTTCATCTGGCACTTAGTCAGAAGACGAAGTCACCCTGCTGCAAAACCCTGGACCCTGTCAAGTAGCCACTAATTCAGTGCTGTGCAGTTTCCAGAAGACTCAGTGGAATGGCCAGGTTACTGTTAACCACAAGTAACTAGTTATAGAGACCAGCCCAAAAGTGTAGGGCCGGACTCCCGGTGCTTTGCAGCAAGCTGCTTTTGAAATCGGTAATGGTGTTCAAATGAAGTTTGAAGTCCAGCTGGGCTTGTGCAAGCCCTTGGTCAAAGCCACACAATTTGTGGCACCACCAGCCATGTATTAAGGCCTGTTAGGAGCTTGACAAACACTGGGGGGGGGGGTCTTTCTCTTTTGTGGTGTCAAAGAGGAGTTTATTAAGCTCCTGGTAGCGTACCATTTATGGCTGTTGGTTTGTATTAACTCTTGGGCCACAAGTTGGGCTGCTCTGCCCTTGGGTGTGTGTCAAATAGTTTTACAGATTCCAGTCCAAGATTGAGGAGCTATACCTTAAGTCTGGATTCTGGCAATATCTGGTATTTTAACTCTTCCTACAAGGAAGCTTTTAAACAGGTTTGACTCATTTAAACTCAACAACCTCTATTTAACAGCAGGAATTGTCCAAATAAACATGTAGAACTTTTTAAAACCCTGTAAACTTTTATTCAGTTCTGTAGTACACATTTGATCAGGGCTCATTTTGTAAGAAGAGCTCTGTAAGCTCTTGGAGGATTGGCTACATTAGGGGGGTGTGGCCTAATATGCAAAGGATCTCCTGCTACGGAATGAGCCCTGCATTTGATATCTGTAGACCATTTGTCTTCCCTTTCTAAGAAGATGTAAGAAAAACATTAATGACAGCTCAAGTTGACTTTGGTTTTGAAGAGGCGAGAAATCACCTTGTCTCCACTGCAAGGACAGTAGCCCAGTTCCTAGCCTGATGTAGTTAGAATTTGACTCCCAGATGATATGTTTTAACGTTTTTCAGAAGCCAGGTGCTGGGAAGTGATGGAGATTCAGTGTTGGAGATAGAATCAAGTCCTGGATATTCTCCCAGTGAAATGGATCTTTTTAAACTTTGTGAGAGCAGCCAGGAAGACACTGAGGATACAGATCTAACAGAGGGAGGCTTCCTCAAGGTGCAACAGGCAGCTCACACAGGGCTCTGTTATGGATTTGTATGGTTGGGGGTGCTGGAAGGAGGTGGTGGCAGTCAGGCCTTTTATGAAAGGGGCTGACGTGTGGATGGATGGTGGGCATTGCACCCTACTGCTGTATTTTTAAAAATTTGGTTGATCTAGAATGTTGGATTTGATAATGCAGCTACACACGATACTGGCCCGTATCCAGCGGTGTTCAAGGAATGTGACACTTAAGTTTTCTTTAGACAGGGTGGGTGTTTCCTCCGATTTCATTGCCCCTCTAGACTCCTCTGCCGTTCCTGAGGGTCTGCTGGTCTCCTCTTAAGGAAAGCTTAAGGGCACTAAGATTTTCCTAACTGGGTGTTTGGATACAGGCCAGCATGCTTCTCTCCATTCGACTACAAATCCACTGAAGAGCAATTTCTAGATTTGAACAAAAGCATCTTTTATGATCACTCTTGCTTTGAATTAAAAGAAAGCTTTTTTCCCCTCAATTAATTTGTAAAATTATTGCTGAGTTTACTGTGAAAACAAATTGTCTGTGTTCAGGGAGATTTGGATTCAGCCCCTAACTTCTACAGCAGTGACACCAGTTCATTGTAAGAAATTAAATGTGCACTTGAACTGGGGAAATTTGTTTTCCTGGCTTGGGTAGACTTGAGCACTTCCTAAAGCTTTCCTTTTTCTTCTTCACAAGGTAAAAAGAAAATGTGGCCATAAGGGAAGGAAAGGAGGGCCCAATCCAGGCATGCCCCAAGCTTCTGCAAAAACCAAGAAACTTCCTATATAGGAACTGAAAATATTTCAACACTTGGCTCTGAAGACAGAAGGAAAAACTCTGCTTCCCTTTCAGTTGAAATTAATCTGCAGAAACTCTTTTGAGAGAGAGGCTAAAAGCGTCTGTACTTATTTCCCCAGAGACTTTTTTTATGAAAAGTCAATAATTAAGCAAATTGCTTAACACTTGATTCCAGTTCCCGCATATCTGGAGTTTAAAAGTGTTTTACTCCATTAATTTTCATGCTGTATTTTTTAAAGAAAGTCAGAGGGAGGTCCTTACAAAAACTAGGCTCAGACCTAAAACCAGATTTTGCCCATCTTTTTACGAGAAGTAGAAGCCAACTGAATGAGGTTTTAAACGAAGACCAAGGAAGATGCCTGAATTCTTGTTTGCTTTACTTTTGGAGACTCTTATTCATAATTCTTTCAACCTGCCTACTTTCCAGCAAAATTAAGGTGTACAGATTTTGGTTCCTGCTACGAAAAGTCACATAGTGGCAATTTTTATACGTGTTGCTTTCTGACTTTTACCAGAGTGGGAGAGTAATCACCTGATGATTGATTTGCAAGTAGACATTTCATTTTTTTTTAAAAAAAAAAATCCCCCCTGTTTTAGTTTAATATAATTTGCAATAAATGTACATATTGTTTGTTTTATAAAAACATATATCACTTCTAAGTGGGTTTACTCCTGTGGTTCTGTTGGAATATTCTAAATTTTAATGGAGTAAAGACAGCCCGGTGTTTGATTTTATAATGTTTGTCACCAGATTTTTATTATTGATGTAAAAAATCAATTTTTAAAAATAGTTGGACTTCGGCAGCTTTGTAAGGAACGTTTGGAGATGTTTAGGATTGCTCTCAATTTTAAGCATTGTGCTGATTGAAAATAAGTCTGTTTTCACGTTTTTGTCTTCCTGTTCCAGCTCATTTTTAATGTTTCATTTAAAAGACCATTGCATCAATATTAATTTTTCCTGGCATTGTTTGGCATACTGTGTACACTTTTACGTACACATTATCATATTTAAGTTTGTTGCATAAAATAAATGCTTCTAGGTGTCATGTGGTATCATTTTGCTTACATCTCTGTAGAATAGATTCAGGTGGGGTAGCCATGTTGAGCTGAAGCAGCAGAACAAAGTTTGAGTCCAGTAGCAGCACCTTTAAGACCTACAAAGTTTTACTCAGGGTGTAAGCTTCAGTGTGCAATCACACTTCCTCACACATTCTCTGTAGAATGCTTGTTTTGCCTCTTTCACAGCATTTTACATATGCAGGACTGGTGAAATCCCCAGAACCTAAAAACTAACCTCGAGACCGAGGATTTTGACTCTTTCCCAGTCTCTTCACAAAGCGTGAATGGTGAGTAGGAATTTTAACATTTTTTTTCCCAGGCTGGATCATAAGGGCTGCAGGGCATCAGGCTGTGGCAGCAGAGCCCATTTATGTTGCCAGAAAGTGCGACCTTACACATGCCTCATGAAGTCCATTTTCTCTTTTCACTGAGAACTAAAAGTGCTTGTTCGAGAAGCTGATGCAGATGGCCCACAATAACAGTTGATTGTAGATCACCTGATCTACATTTTATTCTCGATCTCATAAAGCTTACTGAATTGAATGCATGCTGGATTCTTTGGTAGAAGCCATCTCAGTTTGAAAATACATGACCAGGTCTTAAAAACAGGAGTTCAGAAAGATTAGAGTGACTTTATTTTGTGTGTTTTGCACCTGCATGGGTATTTGGCGTCAAGTTCAGAGTGTAACACTCTTAAGAACCACAGCTTTTGTTTAAAAGCCTCAATTCCTCTTCCTTCCGATGGATTAAAATGAGGGCTGTGTGGGCCTGGGTGTCTCACAGCTCACTTGTAGGGCGGTGGCCCTCAGACTTGGGAGGAGCCAAGACTCCATTGGGATAAAATCAATACTCCAGGCATGGTTAACGTTCTCTGCAATATCTTTATTGGCCCCGGTGGGCTGTGGCTCCACTCACCCAGCTGCTGGATATCCCCAAACAGGCTGTATTGCAGCTTTTAAGGCCTGATCAAGCAGTCGGCCCCTCCCCCAAAGCCATTTGCCCTTAAGCCCAGTCAGGCCCTCTCATGCCCAGGGGCACACCTTCCCCACCTAGAGCTGCTGGTGCCATGATCCACCCTGCCTGGCATCCCAGATTCCAGCTACCAGGGGCAACTGTTGGCCAAGTAGCCCAGCTACTGTTCCCCTGTTGTGCTTGGCCTACCCGGTCCCAGCTGGCCTTCCACTCATAGGGTCCCATGGTTTAACTTGCCTTCCACCAAGAAAGATAAATTTGGAATGCTGGCAAAGGATTATCCTTTTGCTCACCAACACATTCTTCTCCCTTTTTAATTACATAATTTTTGAAATGTTGCCTTTCTGCACTAGCATTCCTGTCCAACTTAAAATTCAGAAAAATTCACCTACCCACTTTCATGGGAAAAAATACCTTCCTGTGCACTTAAAAACCAAAACAGCTTTTGGCACCAGCACTCAAGAGTACCCTGCGTGTGCTAAATTCGAGACACAATTATATAAACATTTCTTCTTTTTGATTGTTATTTTAATGATGACCTAACTTAGTCTAAAGTAATTCCATTCTGTCTGAGTGCATTCATCATTACTTGCAGTACAGATTCCAAAAACACAGTGTCAGAAGAATCATGGTTTTGACCAGTGCCACAATTTTAAAAACAAAAACCGAAGTCTGAAGAGAACTTTGTAAGCATCTCTAATTTAAGAACACCTGGCGACCCTGTTTGGGAACTTCAGTCCCTTTATGTAATATGTATGAAATTACACTTAGAATTTTGTTTGCTGTAGTTATCCAACAGAAAATCTGTCTTGCGTGCTGATTCCCTCCCACCCCCACCCCCGTTTGTGGAACCCAAAACTGGTACTTTGTTGCTCACTAAGCAAAACTTCTGGGATCCAGGTTAGAGAAGTATCTTTCAGCTTTTTCCTCTAAAGCCAGCTGTTCATGACTTAGCAGCATCTAACTCCAGCTCTTCTAGTGTGCAAACTGGAATGAAGCCTGCAACAGGTAAGGACTTCAGCCAACAATTGAACGAAACACAAAAGCAGCATTTGGACTATATGAAGCTGTTTTATGGACCCTTTTCAGTGAATTCGCAGGTAAGTCAAGTTCTTTGTGTTCCCCACAGTGGTGTAAACATTACCATACAACAGCAGAGCAGCTCCACCTGGGAACGAGACAGCAGGAGTTTTAGTGCTTCAGCTCTCAGTGAAGAATGCCTCTGCAGAATGTAATAGCCAAATCTAATCCATTGTGGAAGAACTGAAAACCATTGGGGTACTGGAGGTTTAGGACACCTCACCTGGTCTGTCCCCTAATAAAAATGTGCCGATTCACTGGTGGTGCAGTCTCTTCAAATCAGCAACGTTCAAAGCCTTATACCAGGGGTGTCAAACATGCGGCCCGGGGGCCCAATCAGGCCCGCACTGGAACTGGCCATCTCCTGCTTCCAGTTCTGTTGCTGCGTCGTCATAACTTGCTTCGCCAGACTCTCAATTGCCTAGCCATTTCACGTTTCCCCCTGGGTTCTAGACTCAGAACTCTTGAGCATGAGATTTCTGTGGTGAATGTCAATAAATCAAAAGTAGGTCTGCAGCTTGCAGATACACTCCTGAACAGCATACTCAAGATTGCAACAGCACAGACATTTTGATGCAACAATTCAGAGCAAGAGGTGTCAGTTATCAGAGACTTAAATAAATTATAGCAAGAGTGCTAATGTTTTAAGCATGTTTTTATTTTAAGTAAAAAACAATCTTTGTGTTGGTGTCCTTTATAAAGTTTGCATCTCCGCTACCTGGCATTACATTTTATGACACACATGGCCCGGCCCAACAAGGTCTCATTTATGTCATATCTGGCCCTCATAACAAATGAGTTCAACACCCCTTCCTTAACACAGCAGTTGATAGAACACTTGGGTCTGTCTTCAGGCCAAGAAATGCAGTAGATCAAATAAGTTTGAACAAGTGGGGAATTTAAGATCTGCCATCTGTCCCACGGCAAACCATACGCAGTATTGGAAAGCTAAGAAGTCAGTGAGAACTGGTGAAGAATTGTTCACCTATCACTGAGACTTGTTTCCTTCACACCCAGTTCAAGATTGTATCTGGAACTGTCCCAAGCTACCAGTCCTTCCTGGAATGGAACATGTGACTCTTGCTAAACTGGGTGACAAGGCTTTAGTTGAGGAATACTGCATCTACTAGAGAGCTTGCTTTAATGAAGAGCTAAAACTAGAACATTGGGCTATAACTTAGCTGGACTCAATTGTCTTATTAGCTATTATAAAGTTTTACCCTTGAATTTAGTGTCCTTGGGAAAGGGTGGAATGGAGGGGAGGGGCTGCAGGAGGTCCCTAAGCACACGGTAGACCTGGATGAGAACTTCCTCCCCAAGTGCCTGTTTTATTAATCTGGTTATCTGTATTGGCTTTAAATTGCTATGGGAGCCAATTCTGAGCTGTAAAAATACAATAAACTTCCATAACTGCAGAGAACCCCCAGGCATTGAGGATCAGCAAACAGGGACCCCAATCTAAAGTGCTGTATATCCAGTAAGACTTGCACCCCAGCAGCCTTCTAGAAATTAAATACTGCCAGTACCCAAAGGCCATCACCAAACTCCCTTAGTAGTTGGTGGAAAGCTTGTCAGACTCTTGGGAAGAGCAGTGTAGTACTTTCAGAGGCTGTGTTTGGGGTAGTAATGGTTAGGGACTCAAGGCGACTTTAAAGGCCAAGCTGCACATAAGGGTGATAACGATGCTATCATGACACTCTTAACACAAAGCAATGGTTTAAAATTGCTCAGGTTCAAAAATAGTTCCAATAGTCTGTTGCGAAGCTGGCACGATGCTTTCACAATTTCCCACTTAAATCATTCTTTAGCAGCATTATTCGATCTTTGAATTAAAAAGAATCAGACCATTCCTGTGCTGCACAGTACCCTTTGGACACCATGAGGTGGTTTTTGCAGCAATGTGTGTGCTCCCCCTAGCTGGTCCTAGCTTTGATGCTGGTGGATGTGGTTGATACAAGCCTGTGTCTGTCCATGTGCAAAAAAACAGAGGCAAGCTCTCTTGAGCAAACTGGAAGGCTGACATTCCAATGTTCTGCCCTGTAAGATGGGGACTTATACAAAGAGTAGATTGGAAAGATTCCTTTGGTTCCCCCCTTCCTGCCACTGTTTGGAACAGACAATCTGAATGGTCTGGATTGTTTTTGGTTTTTTTAATGCCTTCTATGGTAGCAAGCATTATAGAAGCTGCCTCTTGGCCAAAAACCAAAATTCACCCTGTTGAGATAGAGAAGGGTTTTTGAAGACCAGCATTCTGGCTTCCCAAGGTAGGTAGTTACGTTGGCCTCAGCAAAGGGTTCATACTCAGCCCAATAGCATACAAAGGGGATTCTCCAGCAGCCAAGGGACAATTTACACACAATGAAGTCTAGTGATGCCGATTTGCCATTTGTATTCAGTGATCTGGCAAAATAAAAGTATGTGCCTTAAAATACCCCTCCTTCTCTACCTCAGCATTCCTTTTAAAGTATGAGGGTTGGCCCAGATCCTATATACTCAACTGACTGCCAAAAAGATTGTGTTTTTTGACTATTACATCTCAAGCACAGGGAATAGGACTTGTGGTACATGGGTTCACAGGGGCTCTTATTAGTGACCCTTTAGCCCCCACCATGAAATATACATGCTTTTTACCTGCCTTGTATTTGGACATAGTCAAAGACTGAGTGGGGGTGGAGGTAGCCACTAGTTCCCAAAATAACAACTCTTTGAGAGAATGAATTGTTTTCTTGAAAAGATTTCACTCCCACGCATATTTAAAAATGCTGCCACTTACCATCCCTGATCTATGAGGCTGTTACACCACTGTGCTGTGGGGCTCCCCCCCCCCCCCCCCGCACTTCTGAAAGCTATTCGTTTCTAACAAAGTAAGATGAAAACTTTTTTTTTCAGGGAAACATGCATTTATTAAGCATTTGCAGTGGAAATCAACACCTTTTAAAAATGTGTATTTTTAAAAAAACTGTGTACAAAAGTGTTGTGTAGTTTTTAATTCTCAAGAGACCCACATACCCAATGCCGCATTCTAACCAACTCATCATTTACAACGAAGTGGAATGCTCCCATTGAGAACTTCCTACAGGTACCCTTTGTCATGTTGGGTAGGAAGGGGGGGGGGAACACAAATTGAGATGGAAAAATGATAATTGGCCAGTAAGGATGATCAATGGTTACAGAAGCCATTTTCTGAAAGAGGCCTTCGCTAGCCACAAATGAACACCATGTTGCAAGGTTTAGTGGAGTGGGCTCTCTTATAGTACCTTAATTCTTTTTGGCATCATTTGGAAATATTAAATGAATGGCTACATTTTAAGCAGGTTCTCCCCCTCCCTGGACTGGTTACAGAGAACATGAAGGCCAACAAGCAATACAGTGAAATGGACATTGCAACCCTTTGTCAATTGGGAACAGATTCAAATGCAGAACAGCACACTCAAAATAATCGGGCAAAATCCCTTGAGCTTCCTTAGGGCACATCATACAAACAGGGAGGAGTGTGCATATTTTCAACGAGACAGATTCTGCTAATGTGCCATTTTCTGAGGGTGAGCTCATCTGTCACTGGCTCCGTTCCTATCAAGGTAATGTGTGAGTACCACAAGCGCCTCTGCAAAGATGCTCCAAGCACAACTGTTGCTTCTTCAGCAATAGCGCTTTCCCTGTTCTTTGTGCATGCATGCAACCTGTAACCATGTCACATTCCCCTCCTCTGTGATTTCTGCAGCTATGAGGGAAAGGGACTCTTGCAGAACTGGGTTGCCAGACTAAACCCAGTGCATAATGAGTTCCACAACCTTCCCCCCACTTAATATAGCTGGTAGAAAAGGGGAAGGGGGCGGAGCCCATCAAGGTTTGCGGGTCTTCAGAGAGTCCTGTGCCGTTCACAGTGAGTACAAAAGCAACTTTGCCGAGGAAGGACCCGTAGACTCAATCCATCCAATGTTAAGGATGATACCTGCCAGTTCAGAAGAAGCCTTGGTTTCATACAGTTTGCCTCTTCTTGAAGAGGTGCTCTGTAGTCTATCCGGATTTAACAAAACTGATGTCATGAGATTTTTATTTGGTTCTAATAAAGCCAAGGTGCACAGTTAGCTCTTAACGAAAAATCCAATTACCTCCATTTAGTGAGAAATAAATGACTCGATGTAGCTTTTTTTCTAAAGGTTAGGTATTCTTAACTTGGCTCTGCAAGGCTGTTCATATTGTAAAACACATTTGTCTTCAAACAGAGAGCAAAGATCCTTCCAGCCACCTCGTTTTCCTTTTCATCCTAAAGGCTGGCCATAGTTTTGTACCCAAGGTACTTCCCCTTTTAAATGTACCAATTGAAGATTAATCCAGGAACAAACTTACACCACATTATTTACACCCAGCTGCTCAGTAACTTCCACTCTGACCTTTCCATTGATCAGGTGCTTCTAAAAAGCCTCACCTCCCTGCAGCCGGGGCAGCTGGAATGTAAAATGAGACATGCAAATTGCTAGCCTGCATGTTCCTTTACTAACAGTATTAATGGCAGCTGGACAGAACGGCAGATACCCAATTAAAAGACACAAATTTGACTTTCCAGAAAGGATGCTGGGGACCCAATCGGGGGGGGGGGGGGGGGGGGGAGGGAAGCTGGCACTTACAAAGACTTACCGAGGGCATGAGCATCTCTCTTGCCTCCATCATAAGGTTAGAGTTTATTGAAATCACACAAAGCGAGATTCTTCCGGGTATCCAAAGATACCAATCTGTTGCAACAGATTTGCAAGACAAAATATAACAGGCTGTTTAAAACTCCCAGAAACAGGGTCTTTCGAGACCACCTTTACTACAGACAAGGTCTCACAGCATCAGTGAACAGGGGAGAATGAGCAGGCGCTGTGGCAGTTCCTTCACTACAGGTATACGGGCCACAACAATAAGCGTACCGTCAACTTTTCACACTCTCCCTATGAGGGTCTGCCTACTGAATATACATCAGGCCCAAGACAACTCAGTGGCAGTTAAGTGATTCTGGGTGCCATTACTATGACGTGTTAAAACACGCCCTTTTGTTGACACTCCGCTTCCCAATTTGCCATTAACTTCAAGGTACAGATTCCTACTCAGCGTAGGGCTTTCTGATTCCTGAGAAACCTCTACACTCAGATGAGCTGGCAAACCTACTGCCATTAGTAGAACCGTAAAACAGGAAACTTAGCACCTGTACAATTCTGTAACCAAGGGAAAAAAACAGAACTATGACGTTTAGCGTAAGCCTTTTCTCCTGTGTTCAAAGCCCTTCTAGTCTCATTTGACACAATCACAGAAAGCTTCCCTAGAAGGATTAGCATTATCCAGATGGAAAAGCAGAAAGACGTGTTATCCCTCTTAACCACTTCCGCATTCTTTCCTTTAATGAACTGCAAAGAACAAAGGAAAAATGTAATCCAACAGCCATTTACATAATTACCACCAGGGTAAACAATGTTGCAGAGGAACTCATAATATCGACCATTTTAAAAAGTACAAACATAAATGCTGATCACCAGGGCTACCGTGACCCCGGTTATTATTTAACAAACTCATTGAGCAGCAGCAGCTTGTTAAAAAAATAAATAAATATCAAGGAATGACAAAAAAAAAGATCACATTTCCTTTGGCATTTGAAAGTGATTTACACGACTGCAAGAAAAGAAAGAAAACAACTGTCACCAAATGCGCAAACTGGATGTAAAGCGATCCATATCATTTCCCACCCCCCCAACCCCTGCGTGTGTGTCCCAGTAACTTTGAAGTCATGGATAAGCTTTGATTGCTGCAGAAAACAAACCCTGCAATTGTTTAAGCTTATGCCCATCTCTTCAATTTCTCTATTGTGCATCGGATGCTTGCCGGTTATTGTTACCTGACTGATCAGCAAAAGGAGTGATGGAGTCGTAGTAGTCCATTGTCTGATCTTCAAGCCCAAAAACGGACTGTAGACCGCTACTACTGTTCCTATCTACTGTACAAAAGAAATATTGGAAAACAAACAACTGCTGTCGCACTTGATATCCTCCGACTGTGCCCTCATATCTTTGCATTTTAGCCCAGAAGTAATGGATGCAGTTCTGTAAAGATATTGTAACTTTCAACAAAGATATGAGTGTTTGGAGTTTATAAAACTAATGATTCAGAGGTTTTAGATCTTTCAGGATGAATAAAAAGATGGACTATATACAAGTGTTTTAGCAGACATCAATCCAGAAGAGACTTCTACTGGCTTTTAACATATGTACAATTAAAAAAAAAGATTTCCAAGTGTCAAATCACAGAAAATGCAGAGAGTGACATCTAAAACTCTTTATAAGCAACCCCTACCCAAAATTATGCCCAAAATGCAACTAGGAAGCTATTACCAAAAATCTGATTGCACCACAGCAAATACTGGAGGAAACGGTGGCATTCTCAGCATTAACAGAGAATCAGTTCTTCCCAGCAAAATTCATTCTATCCAGAATTTATTGGAAGAGGTTTGATTTCTGCGTAAGAAACAAAAGAACAGCTCCACTTGTTTGTGCTATGTCCAAATATACCAAACCTTTATACAATAGTGTAGAAATTACAATGGCTGAAACACTTTTTACTGGTTATTCAAAATATACCACCTGAAGTGGGAAAACTAGGCTACTTTAAATGGCACATACCCACAAAATTTTGGAGAGGTTCTAGTGTGATGTTGTAGTCGTGTGTGCAGCTGGGCGTATGGGAGGGGGTGAGGGGGAAAGGAAGAGGCGTGGGGTCGCTATTCATCGTTAGTCGGTGAAAACGTTTCAGAGTAGGCCGTCGTTTTGAACTATGAGCACATCTGGAAAGTTTTTAGGAAAAGTTACAAGAATGAAGAGTCAAGTACTTCAAATGGTGCTCTTGTTCAGTTTACCCCACTTTTTAAAAAATGCCTAAGTACAAGCATGCAAATACAAGGTCAGTCCACAGGCACGTAGGATCCATTTTAAAAAACGGTTAAGGTAGCTGGGATGAGTGACATCAACAACTGATGACTATGGATACAATCAGTGATGTGTTCTGAGTAATTCTTAAAGTTCAAAATCCTGACACAAATTCCTGCTAGTCTTGGTCACACCGCTAACTCTAAAGTAGGCATCTTGTCCCCCCCCCCCCCCCCCATTGCTTTAGCCAAGCTCAAGGAATTTACAATATTTAGTAAGAAAAAATTAAAGTATTTCCCCCTCTTTTTTTTTAAATTTACACAGACGTTTAATTAGCTTTATTTACAGAGCATGTTTCTTTTTCAGTCTCCAATAGTGCCTAGATAGCATCAGGCAAGAACGCCAGTTTTAAAAGAGAATCTATATAGAAACCTAAAAATAAGAGACGGTGCTGCTCCTCGAGAAAGGGTAAGCTGGACTACAGAAGCAGTTCTCTGCACATGGCTCAGTTACTCAGAAGTAGTTCTGTTGCTGTCTCTACATCCCAAGATTTTGATGACAAGGCCACTATTACTGCATTCTGTAAAGACGGGGAAAAAAAGGCATCAGGGCATGCAACTTCTCTTTACACAAAACTCAAAACATAGCCAAGAAATTACTCATATTATTTCGACCTTAGAAAATTCACCAAAAGTCAAGCATTAAATTAATTTCTCTGGACTTTTAGAGTCACTAAAAACTGTTCACCGTGGTGTTAAGCGAGTAAAAAGGGGGCGGAGGGAGGAGCAAGCAGGGTCAGCAAGGGCAGCCTTGTTTGTGTGAGACTTACCCTATCAAAGCCCATCGCACAAAGGTTTTCTATCTTTTTGGTGTATTCTGGACTAGAAACGGGTGCTCCAGCATACACGTGCGCCCAAAGTCGAGCTGTCTGTTTAAACATTTCTGGATTTTGTTTGTACTATACCAAAGAAAGAGAGAGAAAGAAAAAGTGAACTCCTTGTTCAAAAACACAAGGGGAACTTTTGCATTCAAACCAGTAACACCAGCTTGTGCTAGAAAGGATCTTCAGTCTGGCATTAATCTGAGTATGAAGGAAAGATATTTCTGTGTTCATGAACTGAGGTCATTACGAGGTTCTCAGTCTGGGAGATTGCGGCTTTTGGGTTTTGTTCTTTTTCTGCAGGTTTTTTACTGTTTTATGCTTGATTAATTTATGAGTTTGGTGTAGTGGTTAAGTGTGTGGTCTCTGATCTGGGAGCACCAGGTTTGATTCCCCACTCCTCCACTTGCACCTGCTGGGTGACCATAGCTCTGCTGGATGGTAAGCCATAGCTCTGTCCCAGCTGTTCTCTCAAGAGCAGTTTCTGTCAGAGCTCTCTCAGCCCCACCTACCTCACAGGGTGTCTGTTGTGGGGAGGGGAAGGGAAAGGAGTTTGAAAGCCGCTTTGAGACTCTGAGGGAAGGGAGGGATATAAATCCAATTGCTTCTTTTATTATGCATGTTCTACAGGTCTCTTCAAATGACAGTATTCTTACACAGCTATCATTTCTGTGTAGGAAAGTGTGTACTGACAGGATCCCAATGAACAACTGAGGGGAATCCACCTGCTGCAACTTCACACTGACCAATCAGACACATGTATCACAGCTTACTGTGAACACAGAAGCAACAGGCATGAAGGGAATTATCCTGTGTAAAAAGTATCCTTTAGTTGAGTTCAGCTGCTGAGTTTCTGAAAGTGCTTGATTGTGGGCTATTCTGTATGATCTAAGAGCCCCAGATTTGAACCCCCACTCTGCCACAGAAACTTGCGGGGGCGACCTTGGGCCAGTCATCTACTCTCAGCCTAACCTACCTCAGATGGTAGACTTTGTGAGAATGAAGGATGCCACTTTAGGTCCCCACTGAGAAGACAAGGTGGGGCACAAGTCCATAAATCACGCATTTTTGAGAGATGCTGGTACATGAAAACGTTTGTGAAAGACATGCGCAGGAGTTATAGCTCCCAACAGAATGGCGCTGCTCTATTCAGTCTCACTGCCCTTTGTATCCTAGCACTTTTCAGGCTGCACAGACAGTCCACTGGCTGCTCAGTGCTTCACACAAGTCACTAGCAAAGCACAGCTTGTGCACGGTGATTAATTGGATTTACCCTGAAGGCTTACAGAAACATACTCCTGAAAATATTCAACAGTGTCAATATAAGCTGGTGTAGGAAATTGCTCTTGTCTTAAATTTCACAGACGTGATTGCAAAATTCCATTTCCACAACCATGAAGATGCAAGACGACTCCACAGTGCTTAGAAACCAAAGTTTTATCACTTTGCATGACACATTTTCCTCATTTTTTTTGAAAATCCGTTTTATGTTTTTCCATCATTATCGGTAGAAGTGTATGCGCTTGAATTATTCTAAAAAAATTCCTCCTGAACCTCCCCCCCCCCCCCCACCCTACAAAACTATCAAGTTAAAAAGACTTTGGGAGAAACTTTTTTTCTCGTTTTCTGACCCCGGGACAGTGATAAAAAGACAGATGTAGCAAGCGTCGCTTTTCAATATTGTCCATTTCCAGCCTCCTCGTGCTCAAAATGGGGATTTATTTCACTAGCATATTTCCTACTGATTATACTTACTAAGAAAAAAGCCAGGATATTACATTTCTGATCAGCCTGGGAGCTGCCAGTATCCTCTTGGTGGGAGATGGGAAATGAAGGAGAGGACCGGGGTTTTTAAAAACTGTACCTGATTTGCTACGACTGCATCTTGTGGATCATCCGGCTCTGCAGCTGCCAAGAGTGCCTGCAGTGATAACAACACTGTCCGTAGAGTCATGGCGGCTGCCCTGTAATACAAGTTGGAGACCGTCATTTCTTCTGCCGTGTCACACAATTAGCACAAATGAGGTCGCCTATCATCCAAACGCTGCTAAGACTAATGCGGCATCATCAGAGGCTAGAACTATTTCAACACATCTTTGCAAGCGTCTGATGGCTCAATATCCCAGGTACAGCCCTTTCCCAAATATCAAAACTGCTGCAGAAGAGAGAGCGCAGGTTGCTTTGTCAACAATTGAAACAGAACAGCATCACAGCGCTACAGGAATCTGTGCGATAGGATTTGTGATGCATGCTTCCACGTTAGCATTCAGATGAGCTGGGGATCCATGAAGATTTGTGGGGCGCATCTCATTTCCCCCATGCATCCCCCCTCCTCACACTATTCCTTCTTTCCCTCCCTTTGACAGCCTCCATAACCTGTCTCCTTTCACTGCTTCCTTCTGTCCCACCCACACCTTTATTCCCCTCCCCCAGTTTTCAGCTTCCCCCCATTCCCTTCTCCTGACAGCCTCCCCTGCTTTCTTCTCTCCTGCCCTTTCCTGTCCTCCTTCCAGCTGCTTCTTTTCTCTCCCTTCTGATTCCTTCCTTCCCTCCACTCCATTTTTTAACCTTTTCTGCCCCCTCCACCTTTGACTGACAGAAACTAAAGTCTGGAGGCTTCAGTGATATTGAACATACAGCCCCCTGGCCAGAAACTTTTTCTTGGGGGTTCAAAGAGGGGGCAGTTTAGCTTGGTGGCTCCGCCGCGGCGGCTTGCTCCAAAAGGGTCCCTGGCTGAGCAGGAGGGGAGCAAGAGGGGCGGCCACCACCCACCGGGTCTTTCTACTTGAGGAACCACAGCCGGCACTGCAGACGGCCTCTTCCCTTGAAAGACATGGGGCGAAGGGCAGAGAGGAGAGTGAGCCAACTAGCCAGTCTTCCTCAGAGGGATTTTTTTTTGGGGGGGGGGGGGGGGTGTAGACTTACCAGGAACAAAAATCACTGAAGTATGAAAAGAGGAAATCTGTAGGAAGGCGAGGAGGAGGAGGAAGTTTGCGAGTTCCGTGGGGGCAGGGAGGGAAAGCGGGGGGGGGGGGGGGGAATGCTGGTCGGCCCGGTGCTCTTTGGCGTCCTGCCCCTCCCCCTTCCTGTTGTGTTTGCTCACTCCCACCCACCCAGCCCCCAGGCAGCGCTTCACCCACCATCACCTGGAAATGGTGACTGGAAATAGAGCTGTATGTGTGGAATTTGTGGCCTGCTGGGGTAAGAGGAACGCGACACCCGAAACCGAGGGAGCCCCACCCGCACCAATGGGGTGTGTGTGTCTGGCATCCTCCTGGAGAGAGCAGGGCACATCTGTGAAGGGGCATTGCCCTTGATAGGCCCTCCACCCCGTGGCTACGGGCCTGGAACACAGTCTCATAAAATCTCAGTGGGCATTCATCTCTTGAAGCCAAAGACGCTGTATCCATCACTTTGGTTTATTTTTAAGTATGTAATTTTTTAGATTTCAGGTTTCCCGGAAATCAGGGGCTTCCATTAGGTTTGTAGACAAACCCATCTTATCTGTCCCTGGTCCTGTGCTGTGTATTTTCTCATCCACGTTCCAGAGGGAGGTTCAGAATTAGATATAGTGACTGTGGCCTGGTTGTCACTGTGGTTGTAAATCTACATCTGGCTGTGTACCACTTCAAACTGCAGACGGGGACTTGGAATGATGGAATACTTTGCAGGGGGGGGGGGGGAGGTTCCTAAGCAGAATCTGTTCCTCTCTTGCCTTGAAAACCTACGGGGTCACCCTAAGTCAGCTACGACTTGATGGCACTTTCCACTACCATTCCTAATACACAAAAACTAGTATGCCAGGAAGGCGGCTAGTTTTCTGTAGTGGGACTGCTTTGTGTACAGGAGCATTCCATCATGCAAGCCCTCATCTGTACTGTAAATGGTCCCAGACAAGTTCATCGTATCGGTGAAAGCTGAGCTAATACTGTATCAGAACAAAAGAGTTTGCCATGCAGTTTGAATGGGAGCATTTAGTGATACACAAGAACCACTGCAGATTTAGGCCAAGTTTTGTTTTTGTTTCTCACTCTTTTGGTGCCAAGCGAATCACTGGCACGTGACGAACACAGAATTTTTATCCCACCTTTCCCCAACAGGGTTTAGTCAACCTACAAAAATATCCCCAAAGGCAGCAGCAATAATAAACACACACACATAATTAAACAGTAAATACTGTACACTTATTAAAAAAACATGCTTTTGTATCTACGCTTTCCTTCCTTTTGATCTTATTCAAAATGCAGTTAAAGCAAGGTTCCTACTTACAAGCACACAAAAATAACCAAAATGAATGGTAAGAACCCTATTCTCACAAGCAGTTTACACAGGAACATTCTGATAAAGTCTAAAAAACAAGGTACCACCAGTCAGCATCTGGCAACCTTCCACACTCTAACGAAGAACAGACCCGTTACTACACGGTGTGACACTACTACACGGAGCACTCTGACTTGTACAGCAAATAACCGTAACATTAAACAACTCGTGCATTCTAACTGCTTAAGCAAGAGAGGTTCAGTTCAGATTTGGGAATGCTCCCTCCTCTGCTCCATGGTTTCCACTACGATGTCCAAATTTTGCAAGGCTCCGGGTCCGTACTAACTTTCAAATCGGGGTTGTGAGTCAATTCTAGCCCCACCTTGCCAACTCAGATATCCCCAAAACTGTGGCTACTGGAATCCAAGGGACAGAGAAACCCATGAGCCACTAAACTAAACCACTAAATTTTCTTCAAGCCATTCAATTTCAGTTACCATAGCTGCACATCAGGTCTATGGCACATTTTTAAGCTTCAGGGACAAAGGATTTGTAGCAACCAGATCTCATCCAGGGCTCGGAAGCTAAACAGGGTCAGTATGTGGATGGGAGACCAACAAGGAAGACTGGGGTTGCTATGCAGAGGAAAGCCATGACAAACCACCTCTTTGCTCGTCTCTCGCCTCAAAAGCCCCATGGGGTGGGACTTTGGGGGATCACCATGAGTCGGTGGCAACTAGTGTTCCTTCTAAGCTGAGTTAGTGTGAGCCAGCTCACAGTTTTTTTAGCCCCCAGTTCACACATTTTTGTCTTCGCCCAGGAAGGATGGCTCCAGAGCAAACTAATTTTATGCAGTAGCCAAATTGCTCGCTTACAACTTCAATGCCAGGAGCTCACAAAGTAGAATTTTTGCTCACAAGACTCCAGTTTAGAGGGAACATTGGTGGTAACTTGACAGCATGCTTTAACCTTTACGAAAGACGAAAATAAACGCGTCTGTCTCACAAATCATTTCTGCTTTATTCAATATTTTGCTCTAAGAAACCATCATTTATTTTAAGTGCATCTAATGAAATTGATGTTGACTTACCATTGATCTTTTAGGATGTCCAAGCATATAGCCCCAGTGACTGAGCTAATATTAGGATGCCATATTTTGGTGATGAACCGCACCTTGAAAATCAAAGCTCTTATGAAAATAGCTGCTAAACAACATAAACTGGAGCATTCCAAACAGCTGCTATACATTTTAATGGAAAACCTACATCCCAGTTCTCATAATTCTGTGTCTGGATTCGACTATTTCAGAATGCAGGACAGGCTTCAGACATTTAATGCACCTTCATATTTTTAAAAGCCCTGCAGATCGAAAATTACATATCATGTGGGAAAGGGTTCTGCCCTATCCGTTATCCCAGGACAGTACAGGCACCACTTCAGCTACTGTTTGTAAGAATTAGCAAATATGAAGCAGGTTATCTTGATTGCTTTTGGGGTGAACACCTAAATTAAGAAGCCAGGGCTACGTCTAGAGAACTAATGAATCCTGTAGACACGAATGGAATCTCTGGTCGCTTAGGAGGGCTTGTGGTGTAGCAAGGCCACAGAATCCAACTCTGCTACTTGCTAATTTCTTACAAAGTTGTCAGAATTTCTTATTATTTAATACATATTTTCTTGGCTTTATTCAAGAAAACATATCCTTAAATGGGTGGATATAATGTTTTTACTGTTAAGAAACCGGGGGCCGCTCCATAAAGAGGACTACTAGCTAAACAAAATTCTACCAGTATACAACTTGAAAAACTTCTTTCCTCATAAAATACAGATGATCTGTCCCATCAGTCTAAAATCTGGCAGAGTGAAACAGTCAACTTGTGTATTCTGCCCAAATTTCAAAACATTAAATGTGAAATTGTGAAGTGAAAAAATTTTTTAAATCTGCTTTGCATTTGGAGTTGTAAAACTTTATGACCTATTTTTTGCACACCTCAAATAGCTCTTCCCTGTTAAATTAGTCAGAAAGTCAGAAATACTCCACAGTCTGACTCCACAAAAGTCAGAAATACTCCACAGGCCCTTATTGGTTTACCGAAAATCCACTGGGTATTAATGAGATGTTTCAAGCTACCCAGTGTTTGGGGGGGGTTGTATTATAATATGGGCAAACAATGAGCATATGCATGGTCCTTAAAGTAAGCCTTCTACTTATTTTATTTAAAACATTTATATCCTGCCCTTGGAGCTCGATTCATGACCATGAGATATCTTTTAAACATCACATCTACAAAGAAAGTACAACAAATAGCAATAAAAGCTAAATAACAAGACCAAGAAAAGATACAAAAGTGTAAAACAGTGGAGAAGAGCTAAAACATTCTAAGCCATACAGTTTCAGGGCCACTGCAATGACCATCAAGAGGAAGGAATAAACCAATAAATGAAAAAGATTAGGGGGAGGGGAGAGATCAAATCAAACTCTGAGGAAAATGTTTTTCAAGTAGAACTTTGAATTTTTCCTGAAAGCAAATCTGTAGCCAGTGGGTATCTCTTAATATTGACCAGAAGTGTTCCTGAGAACCCATACCAGCGAGCCATCTTGCTGCTGGCGCTTCACCTGTCAAAACTTCCAAACAGCCTTTGGACGCAGGCCCACATACAGCACACTGTAGTAGTCCAACTCAGAGGTGCTGAGAACTTGGATAACTGTGGACGGATCACCCCTCTCTAAGAATGGCTGCAGGAAGCAAACCAGTAGAAGTTGAGGAAACACCACAAGGAAGACTTGAGGCTCAATCTGTAGCCACAGACCTAGTGCCCCCCCCCCCCATCCTGAGTTAGATGTCTGCCAGTACCTACCTCACCAAACACTGAGGAAGCAGTCAGTTGCGACAGCAGTGTGGGTTAGAAGGATTTAAACAGAAAAGTGCTACATAGGAAGAAATGGCCTTTCAGGCAATGTCAATATCAGAAAGCACTCTTGGCTTGTGTTGCCATTGTGCCACAGAAACATATTAAAAAACTCTTCTAAAGTAATTCTACCAGCCAAACATGCACAGCAGAACAATAAAAATGCCCCATGCAAACATATAAATGAGAAGGGAGGTCCAGAAAAGGGTTTGTTTAAGCAATAAACTAATTTAAGAATATCTGAGAAATTTTTAGTTTGATGTCTCTGTAATGCCTGAAAGAATTCCTTTACATAGTGAGCATGTGAGTGTCACCATGTGCAGACGGGGAGATGTGTGGGAATGCATGAATGCCACCTCAATACAGGGCTCAAACAATTTTCCCAGGCAGGTTTCAGATACTGCTTTCCCAAAATCTTGCTATTAATATCTAATGGATCTTTAAAAGGCATAGAATCCCAATATCCTGGCAGAAATTCTCCAAGTGCAACTTCCTCGGTTTCTTGTTACCATACAGTGTTTTCCCAACACATGTTGCGGCAGTTATTACATTCACAACCCCTTCATTGCAGCCATAAAAGGCACACCACTTTAACTCTAAAGCATCGGAAGTGTAGTATCCGGCTTTGGCCAAAAATCCAAAAAATGAGGTATTCCAATGAGGTATTCCAGTTCATATATGAACTGAACAACTAGTGCGAGAGGGAGGAGAGGCCCCTTTTGCTGAAGACTGTGGGCCCCAGGTGAACAAAAAGATACAGGACAGGGGCTACAGCAAAAGGGGGAAATTGGGCATGGCCACATGTTCTCCACCAGCACCAAAAGAAAAGCTGATTTAGAACTGAACCCAATTAATCTCTGCCTGAAAATATCCTGAGCCTGTAGCTGAAAGACTAAGGCAAAATGCAGAGTTTAATTTGTAAGCCAGCACAGTATAGGAGATTAAATAATGTGTTCACTGCTTATGCGGTACAAAAGTTAATGTAAGAAGACTTGCAAAATGTCCATGCTTTTTAGAGCATGGATGATTCTATAAGTACCACTTAACTCCTCTCTTAAAACTGGAGTCTTTCTGATCCTAGAGCTACATTAATCATTGTCCTCATCATCACAATCTATCTAGAATTCCATCCAAAGCAAACAGAAATGAGCTTCATGTTTGTTACTGAAATAAATGGGGGGGGGGGGGGGATGAAGACCTTCACAACAACGTTATGCCATTTTGTTTTCAAGTTCCACCAGTGTTTTGTTTCCTGTACATCATTTGGGGACCACAAACTACTGAATGAGGGCGATTAAAGGTGAGTGAGTGTTCTCAGCGTATGGATCCAAAAACCTCTTGAAACAACACCAATGCAGAACAAAATGTCTACTACAGAAATAATTCTGAGAATTATGCACAAGAATTATGCTTACAGTACCTTAGGAGGATTAAATGGATATGTTTCTGGAATTTTTATTTCTAGTTGATATCTTCCTCCTGCAAAAACCAAGATACAGAAATTATATTCTTCACCGTTATTATCCTACCAGAACATTCTGTCCTCATAAATAGCACATCAAGTGGCATTTTAACATTTTCTCCTAGGAAACATAAGACGTATCAACTAATTTAATTTCAGACAGAAGTAATCCTAAAATGAAGGATTCTAGACTCTATGCCTCTGTTTATAATGGAAGGTTCTCACAGCAGTAACCAGAGATTGTATCAGTACTCTTACAGAATATTTCATTCTATTACAGCTTTACTGTTCCATCGGGGGGGGGGGGGGGGACCTCCAATAAACGACAAGGCATAATCCACCAAGAATTGCACCTGCATGGTTGCTTCAATGATACAGCTGTCCTTGAGAGACTCTACATGTAAAATGCAACAAACCTATTAAAGCACAGATGCAAAAATAAGTCATGGTTCAATGATACTGATCACTCAAATATACCCTTTAAAAAAAAACAAAAACCCATGAATTCTGGAAACAGAAAGAATACACAGAGTTTTAGACCTTAACCAAAGTATCTGATATAGCACCAAATGGGAAATTACTACTTTTTTATTTTTAAAGGATCAGCGCATATTCTTTAACACAGAAGACAAATGGTTACGGCAAAAGGGGGAGGCTAACTTCCAAGGGTAAAGAACCTAGCCCCAGGCATTAGAATAGTCTCGGGTGCATTCTGTTCAGTACTATCATAATTGCCCCTAGGAAGAAAAAGAGGACCAAATGTTCACCGATGATACCTAGGTGACTGGCAATGATAATACAGGTAAAAACCTAGAAGTTAGCAAATCCTGTTCATTCTGCTTAACAAACCATTTTGCTGCACATCAAGTCTCATCCAGAATTACAGAAAGCAAGGGCTGGACCTCTGTCAATCGCAGGTCCCAAGGTACAATTGGAAAGCACCTGGTACAGCTACCTTGCTCAACCCAAGCATCTATGGCTTTGACCTCAGGGGCTGGATGCAAGAGACCCAGCAAAGTTTATGTACACCACCTTCAGTTGCATGAGGGAAGAAAGGTAATAATAAATGTAATAAATAAAATGGCAACTATGAGCCACAAAGGTGAGGAAACTGCAAAGGCACATTTTTAAATAAATCAAGTACGGCAGTCCTGATAGGAATAATGATCAATACTACTGTGCAGTGCATTGGTAAGAACACGGCACCCAGTTTTAGACTCCTGTGTGCAAGTGGGCAAATTCCAAGATGGATAAATGGAAAGAACATACTCCCTAGATTGAAAGAGGGGTTTTTTGTATTTTTCATGTGTGTGTGTGTGTGTGTGTGTGTGTGTGTGTGTGTGTGTATCTCTGTGGGAATGCATGTTTGTGCACCCAGAAGTCATGGCGACCCCTGGTGACTGACCCCTCCTGGGGGCCTGGAGGATATTCAGAGACGTGGCTGAATAAATCCTGCCTCCACCTCCCGACTGCTGGTATTCCAAGGAGGTCATCCATCCAAGTACTTGCCAAAGTTGACCGGGCTTAGCTTCCGAAATCTGACAAGATCAGGTTTGCCCGGGCTATCCAGGTCAGGGCTAGATTGAAAGAGTTTTGTTCAGCTAAGTGATCGAACTAAAGAAGGCTACAGAACTGACTGAAAAGCATAAACATTCTAGAAATACTTTCGACTGGGAAAATGGGTACAGTACAAAATACTGTGTGTAAATCTAATACACTTCAAAAGGAGTTTCATTTTCCATTTAGTTGCCATCTGTATTTTAACTTTATGAATGGCTTCTTGGGCGTGAATAATCTCACGGATTCAAAACCATATGCAGGAAATCAGATCTGACACCTTTTGGAAATGGAAAGATATAATTTTGAATCCTCCATCTTCTGGTGAAGACATTCTCAACTAGAAATAAAATCACAAGGGCAAAGCTGGCTCCTACCAGAGTGTCATGAGTATCTTTAAAGGTTTGGTCAGGATGCTGAGTGGGCAGTGTTTCCTAGTAGGAGCAGAGCACTCTCTCGGACAGGGCTTGTGAGACCACTGCCTCCGGAGTCTGATGCTGCTTCTTAGCTGCATTCCAGTTTTGAAAACAGCCAGCTAGAATGAACTGGGCAATACATACAAGCCAAATACAATC
Source organism: Lepidodactylus listeri (assembly GCA_029233225.1). Classification (NCBI taxonomy): domain Eukaryota; kingdom Metazoa; phylum Chordata; class Lepidosauria; order Squamata; family Gekkonidae; genus Lepidodactylus; species Lepidodactylus listeri. The sequence goes on along the minus strand of JARCFY010000009.1, from coordinate 103,031,476 downwards.
TTCTTCCTGGATTTTATTCGTATAGTAGGTAACATTAATGAAAAAATTAGAATGCAAGTTTTTCAAAATAAAAAGGGGAATCAGAAAATAAGATAAAAACACCGAACTTTATTGCACGAAAACAGGCTACATATAAAATAAATGGAAACAGACTTGATGTCTGTAAGGGAGGATTCTATATTACAGGGCTGAATATGTGGCAGTGTCTACATTTTGAAGACACCATGGATAGCTTTCCATTATGACTTATATAGTACCACAAAGGTATATGATGCCTTGCACCACAAAACATGCAAAAAAGAAAGGTTTGAAGAGCAGAAATATACTTTTGGGTTGTTTACTACACCAACAGGTAACCAGCTAGTGAATTGTGTTGCTCCACTGTGGGGGGAGGGGAAAGATGCGAGTCCAAAGCCCTCTCAAACTGTTGAATTGTTCAACACGAGGACTAAAATGTCCAAACTTTCAAGCTGATCTTTAAAAGGATTTATTTCCCTAATCTACTGCCCTCATGACATAATGTTTAGGAAAGCAGCCCAGCAAAAAAGATCTCCCAGGGTGCTTATATATACATCTTGGTCTCATGTGATTTTTTGCATTGATGGTGTTCGTACAATATGTTGTATCTTGCTGTGTTCTAATTGATATATTGAGCACAGAAGTCTTTTCAGGTTCCCCAAAATTCCACACACCCTCCAAACACCACACGGGTGTGAAAGAGAATTTATATAATAGTTGCGGCCTGGTTTGGGATGCTTCAAGTTGACTGGCGCTTATATAAAAGCACAAGCCGGTTTGAACTGTAACGTCCCACAAACCAGGAAACAACCATTATTCAACCGATGTGAATGGTTAACTGCAAGGCGGTACTAAAACATCTTTGTTCAGCAACACACATCAAAATGAAGCATAATTTACTCGGAGAAATTTTAGCGTTAAAGCAACGAGATTTGAAATGCTCCATGGCATACAAAAAATATTACTTGCCTTCATAGGGTGTATCCGGAGGTCCTGCTATTTCTCCTCTTAGTTCTGTAAAATTCTCATCTACAAGATCTACTTTAATCTGATTTTTGCTCGTCTTTAAAATAAAAACAGAAAAATTACATTCAGATGCTAAATATGTACTTGAACCTTCCCCGCCCCACTAAATTGAAAGAAGGCATTATAGCCAATCGCTACAACAGCCAGTATACAGATTTACGTAACAAGCTACAGCACTTAATATTTAAAGATTCTGAAAATAAATTTATGCTTCCATTCAAGTAAACTCAGGAGAAGACACCTTGAGAATATGCATCTGCAGATACATTTTTAATGGATTAGGGCACCAAACCCACTCATTGTTAAGAGATTTAAATCTCAATGGGTTTTAAGTAATCTGTACGCGGGATTCCAGTCTTGATTTCTAAACTGACAATTTAAGATTACACACATACTTCCATTATATCAGAAACACAAAAACAGACGCTAAAAAGGGTCCAATTACCGTATTTTTCGCTCCATAAGACGCACTTTTCCTCCCCAAAAAAGTGGGAGGGAAAGTGTGTGCGTCTTATGGAGCGAATATGGAGCTTTTCTTACCTGTAACAGGGCTCTTTCTTCAGCAGGAACGCAGGGGAACGCCATTCAGGCTGGCATCCCAGCCTTCCCCGCCCCTCCCTGCTGGGCCTGAGCTGTTAAGACTTAAAAGGGAAACGGCAGGAAAACCCCCACCAGGCTAAGTACTCTTTCCCTTTAAGTGCTTTTTCCCTTTAAGTGCTTTTCCCCTTTAAAACAGCCAGCAGCAGAAAGCCCCGCCCACAGATTAAGCTCCGTGGCTACTTTGCACAGAAAGGCCTGGCTTTGCATGGCATGCCGACGTCTCTCTTCTTTCCTTTCTCTATCGGTCTTCCTTCCTTCCTTCCTTCCCTTTTTTCTGTCTGTCTGTCTGTCTGTCTTTCTGTCTCTCTCTCTGTCCCCACCTTTCTTTCTTCCTTTCTCTTTCTCTCTCTCTCTCCTCCCCCTTCCTTCCTTTATCTCTCTCTCTCTCTCTTTCTTTCTGTTTCATTTTTTCCTGTTTTCCTCCTCTAAAAACAAGGTGCGTCTTATGATCAGGTGCGTCTTATGGAGCGAAAAATACGGTAACACTGGATGGTACATTTTCATTCAGAATAATCATTAACTTCAAAGCAATATATGAAACTTATACACTACATTATTTTAAACCTCAGTTCCAGACTAATGCTTCTTTATTTAAATAACAGATTCCCCACCATGACTTAGTAATGAAACGTCTACATAATAATGGCAGGTACTACAGTATTGCTGTCTATCCATGCCCAAGGTTACTTTTGTCAAAACAGAAAGACAGGGTTCATCCACATCCTCTTGTCATCTGACGTGCATAATCCCTATCTGTGTTCATGTATCACTCTACTTTGGGAAGCAGATGAGCAAAGAACGGAGCAAGGAAACAATAAAGAAAATCAGGTAGTGCACCTATGGCAAACTGGCATGTTGATAAAATGATGAGATCAAACACATGCTTGCGTTTGATGTATCCAGGTCTCCTAAATAATGGGGCCATCACATGTAATAGAAAGTTACTTTAGCAGTCTTTCCAAGCAAGTGGGCACTCTCAGGATTGAAAGAGTAACCACAAGGTGCCACAAGAACCTTGGACCCATACATGCTCCTTGTACTAACAGGGCTTTGGGAAAACTTTAAAGTAGAAGCAAAAAATAAATGATCAGTAGTGGATGTTGAGGCACTGCACTAGCAGCAGTCTCTGCAGAACACCTGGGGTGGGAGGAGAAAAATACTGTCCTTACAGCCATCAGGAGACAAGGGGAGTCACAGCCAGCACCACGCAAGCTCCAGTTTTGGTGCTGGCTGTTGACATCTCCTGTAAAGAACCATCTACTTGCATGGTGCTGGGTCTCTCTTGCTTCCCAACAATTATTGACCAGTCTGGCCCTCGACTCCGGGATGGAATGTGGTCATCACTGGAGGAACTGCCTCAACCATCTACTTCTGCAGATGGTAGTATCAGTACAGCCCTAGGCGTACAGTAGCATTTCCCTGTGCCTCCTTCCTATCATATCAAGGCGCCAGTCCTATTTTCTTTTGGAACAAGTTGTACTGTACTAGAGAGACTTACTTTGGATGGTGGGTTCTTACGTTTCTCTAGCAGTCGGTATACTACTGCAGTGCTGCATCTTCCCGTACCATGATAACATGAGAAGGCCCAATTCATACATGGGAAGCCCAAACTGTGGCCTCTTTTCCATGCCACTCTTCTCTTTCCAGAAAATGGTTTAACAGCATAGAAAAATAAATAACTGTATGGCATTGTGTGTCGTATAGCCAGGAGATCCTAAGACTGTCTGGCAGCCTAACGTTCTAGCTCTTTCTTAGTGGAGAGCTAGACTTATTTTTTGGGACTGAGGGAGCTCAGCAAGAGCTACAACTGACCCAAGGTCACCCAGCTGGCTTCATGTGCAGGAGTGTGGAATCGAACCCGGCTCTCCAGATTAGAGTCCGTCGCTCTTAACCACGACATCATGCTGGCTCTCTAACAATGTACAGAGAAACTGCAACACAAGCTCTTTCCACATGGTCTAGGGATCCACATTTTACCTCCCATGCAACTACAGAAACATAAAAAACCCAAGCCTGAATAAAAATGCCTAGGTTTGGACAGCGGGTTAGCAGAACAGCCACCACCAGGAGGGATGCAGCCCATATCCAAACTCTAGCTCTAAAACTTATCCAAAAGCAAAGCAAGCACATGTAAGAAAAGCACATGAAAGGGACTTACAGGCAGTTTACGCGTTTTTCTACTTACATTAAACTGTGCATGTTAAGTGTTATAAAATCACCTCCAAGTTATGACGACCCTATAAATCAACGACCTCCAGTTTGGAGTAGTGGCTAAGTGCACAGACTCTAATCTGGGAGAACCAGGTTTGATTCCCCACTCCTCCACTTGCACCTGCTGGATGACCTTGGGTAAGCCATAGCTCTGGCACAGCTGTTCTTGAAAAAGAGCAGTTTCTGTCAGAGCTCTCTCAGCCCCACTTACCTCACAGGGTGTCTGTTGTGGGGAGGGGGAGGGAAAGGAGTTTGAGACTCTGAGACTCCTATAGTACACTCTCTGAGACTCCCTTGGGTAGTGAAGGGCAGGGTATAAATCCAGTCTCTTCTTCTCTACTTCTATTAACATCCCTGTTCAACTCTTGCAAACTGAGGGCTGTGGCTTCCTTTATAGCAGGGGTGGGCAATTGTTTTGGCTCGGGGGCCACTTTGTGGGAGCGGAGGTTAGCTGAGGGCCGCACCTTTTAAAATGTTTGCATTCATTAGTTAACTTTGCATTTCAGAAAAGGTATAAATTGTATCATAAAAATCAATAAATATAAATTAAATAAAATAGTGGTAGTTTTATTCAATTTATTTACTGTGCTAATTTCATATCGTCTATAGCTGCAAGCACATTTAATTTTAGAATCAGTTTAATGAGACAAATGTACCCTATCACACTTTTCTACAATTTTTTTGAAATCAGGAGTGAGATTGCTTGTTGAGATGCTCATCACAGCCTGCAAGTTAATGTCTGTCAAAGAGCATCTATATTTACTCTTGTTGATCTTCATGCAAGAAAAACTTTGCTCACAAATATATGTAGACCCAAATACAGAGAACATTTTCCCAGCAAATTTCTTCATACATGGAAATTTTTCATCAGACAAAGATTTGTAAAAGTCAACTAATGTCACAGCATTAAACATTTCTTTCACAGTGTGATCTGACTGCATGTCAATAAGTTCAAGCTGCAGCTTCTCAGGTGCTGCATCAATATCAGCAGTGATGGGATAAGAGAGCAAATTGAATTTAGGCTCAATTTTCTTGAAGTCCTGAAATCTTCTTGGCGGGCCGCAAAAAACTCTGTGGGGGGCCGCATGTGGCCCCCGGGCCGCCATTTGCCCACCCCTGCTTTATAGAGTCAATCCATCTCATGTTGGGTCTTCCTCTTTTCCTGGTATTTCTTAAAATATCAATTCAGGTAAGACAGGCATACTTTATTTCCTTGTTCATGTACCTTTTTTTTCCAAAGGAAACTCGCAGTGGCTTAAAACAGTATTCCTTTCCCCCATTTAATCCCACAACAACCTTGTGAAGTAGGTTAGGCTGAGAGTGTGCAACCAGCCCAAGGTCATTCAGCAGGCTTCCATAGCAGAGTGGGGATTTGAAGCTGGGTCTCCCAGATTTTACTCCAGAACTCTAACCACTTTACCACACTGGCTCTAATTTCCCCCCTCTAGCTTAATGCATTATCTTAATTCATAAGTGGACCCAAAATTTAAACTTTTGCTGCTTTCATAATGAAATTTAATGAGGGTTGTCCAGTCATTATAGAATGTATACATCTGAACGCTTGGGGACATGTTGCTATCTTGCCTCACCCTGTCCGCTAGCATCTTTCTTGCCCACTCATTTTGGCGAGGTTTCTGCTTATCTAAGCAAGCTTGTTTTTCAAGACATGCCAATCAAGTCTGACTTCCTTTAAACCAACTACATGAGCTCATACCTCTCTTATAAAGCAGTGGTGGAGCAAACAAGGGCCCAAGATGAGGGAACTCCTTAGAGAATCTGATCTCCACCTTCCAGCAGAAATGTGTGTTGTGTTTTGGCTTCATGCCCCGTCACCTCAGAGATTTTACAGTCCCTAAAGATCTTTGTTTCTGGAGTATGCACTCCCTCAAGCATCTCCTCCTACGGAAAATTGTATCCTTCCAGTATACTCCGACTTTTCTACTCCTGTCATAGCTCAGTTTCATAGGAAGTTAAATCTGTCTTAACGTTATAGTTGTGTGCATCACTCCAAGTGAGATGTGCTTTTACAAAACAGTTGACATTCTCAAAAGGTGCACACTATGATGAACTTACACAGGACTCATTTTGAGAAATCCAAATCCATTAGTGAAGTTAACTCTTTTCACCTGATGGTACCTGCCAGCACAGATACACGTTTGTGATGCCAGCCAGGACCCATCTGCAATACTTTTATACTTTGAACACTATTACTGTAAACTGACTGTGTATCTAGACCATACACGCGCGCACACAAAAATCACACCGAATGTCATATGGACACTGAACATTACAGTGCAGAGCTACTAAGCTCCTTGGTTGCTGTCAGTCGGATCATGGTTCTTCAACAGATGACACGCCATGCCATTTGGGTCCCTTGTTTCACATGTTTGGTACCGTCCCTAAGTACCTTTTTATCCTCTTCCCCCAGTCACAGTTTAGCATACTTCAACAGATTCCTCCTTTGTCACAGAGTTGGCATCATCCCCTCAGTTGCATCCCACCATCTTTTGTCCTGAGCTGCTGTGTTGTTTTATTTTTTTTAACCACACAACCACTCCTGCCTTGCAGCATCTTAACTCGGCCCCGCTTCCTTCTTATGGCATGGTAACAGTCTGGACATAGTAAACTAATATATTTGTTGCAAATTTATTCTGCTAAGAGTGCCAGTGGTACATGGAATATGTTTAACTGGGAAAGGGACTCCCCACCCACCCAACAGTTTTGAATCTATATACCGTATTTTTCGTTCCATAAGACGCATCTAGCTCTGCTCGGTGCCGTGGCTTGGGAAAGGTGAGGGGGGTTTAAGACGCACACACTTCCCCCCCCCCACTTTTTTTGGGAGAAAAAGTGAGTCTTGTGGAGCAAAAAATACGGAACCTAGCCAACAGACCAGAAAAATTCCACAGGTAGGATCTGCCACCATGGCCAAAAACCACCCAACTGATGCCAAGAAGAGGAACAGCAAATGCCTCCAATATCCCCACAAGAGTCCCAACGGGCAGCAAAGACTGAGGATCAATACAGAAAATGGGTGCAAATTAAACTGTACCTTAATGAGCAACTTGAGATAGTTAATAAGAGGCTCTGATTGTGAAATGTTAACATACAGTTTCTCTCACCATGATTTAAACTACCATTAATTAAAATTATTTTTAAAAAACGATTCAAACTACCAGTAGTACTGTCAATAGCTGCTAATAAGACTGCATTTATGACATCCATTTGATGATTAAAAATAGTTAAGCTTTTGAACAAAAAAAAATCCACTGAATATGTCATATATTGATTGCATCTTGTGTCCAGAAAGCACTACGACTGAATTCCTGCAAGCATTTTATCCCTTAGATTACTTGTTTGGACAAAAAAGCAGCATGATTCTTCTCATCTGAAAAATACAGCTATATTCGAAAGCCTTCTAACGAGATGAAGACCTCGTAAGACTTAAGGGGCGATCTTCTGCTGAAGCAACTATATTTTCTATAGACAACAGGGTCCCTTTTCCCTTGCGGCACGTTGCCTGATGAACCAATTATTAAATCACAAAGTTACTAATTCACTCCTCACATAAACAATTCCCCTTGGATGGTTATGGAAAGGAAAGGTTTAATAAACCACTCTCTCCAAGTTGATGACAGAAACACTAAAAACCGCCATTATTGGCTAAAAATCTGAATGCTGCCACGCTTTTGATGCCCCCTCGGTGGTGTTCCCTGGCAGTGTTACCACTGGAAGACTTAATATTTTCTAAGTGAGAAGGGGGAAAGCAGCACAGATCACAAATGCTGTATAACTTCAAGAAGGAGAAAGGAACACTGAACTTGCTGTGAAGGTCCTTCTGCTCTGAAATCAGGAGAACATCTCAGCCATAAGTTAGCGGTAGGTCTTTCACGAACCTCCTATCTCTGTCTCCTCAGAGTCTTCCCCAAGCCAGAGAAAGACCACTGACTTTTGCATTAATACAAAACACTCTGTAAATTATAATTCTGGAAGTCTAAACACAGCTAAGCAGAGGAAAAACTAGACAGAGCAGAAAACATGGTTGCTCTGTAATGACTAGCTACCCATAGTAATTTTCCTCCTTTAATTTACAGCGGGGCAGATGCCCCCTTCCCTCAAAATGGAAGGAACCTTCATTGTAAGTGCAATATTCCTTTCTTACTTGCAGGCAGCAAGAGGATCCTAGTAGATGTAGTTCCCATTTCAGGCAGGAATGGCTGTCATTTGTTGTTCAGACCACTTGTAGAATCATTTGACCAAAAGCTGCATTAGCCAATAGAGTATGTAGTTTACAATACTAAGGTTGAAGGTCATGTAGGTTACAATACTAAGGTTGAAGGTCATGTAGTTTACAATACTAAGGTTGAAGGTCATACTAAGCTTGAAGGTCTCCTGAAGCATTCAAGTCAGATGCTGCAGATGTAGCAGTGCTACAAATAGAGTGGTCGCTACTTCCCTGGGAAATAGGTTGCTTCTGTGTACTACAGGAATGAATGACACATTCTCTTACCCATCTGCTCGAAGATAAGTTTGGAAAACTTCTTTCATCTCGTAAGTGGATGATGGGAGGGGAACAACTAACCAGACTTTTTAATGACGGTAACTACATATAGGCCAGGACTTCTCCCTAAGTTGACTCAGCTTTGGACAAAAGGATGGAGGACCGGTAAGAAGAACACGTCACAGAAAACATCATAGCCAGTGCTGATACTTACCTCGACAGAAATACTGGATCACAGCTTCTGATCCGGGCTAATCTGAAGAAACAGAAACATCTGTTGGATTGGGGCTTTCAATGGGTCTGGTTTCTTTCTTTTACACCAGCATGTACATGTTTTCCAGATGGTATCATGTATCCTGGATGCTGAGGACCTTCCAGAAACAGTATGACCTGAAATACTTGCTCCAACCAAGATCTAATAGGTGTTTCTGTTCTATTTCCAGATCATTACTGGCAGTCAAATTGGGTATGGGTGTAAAATCGGTCCTTAGGGTATCATGTCATTAATTTATCACTGACATCTACACAAGGCTAAAAAAACACAAGCTTGCAGTGCTAATGGGAAGGTATAAATATCAGTGATGCTCTCCCACCCCCCAAGATTCTTCATTAACCTAGGAATCAGGGTTGAAAGTGGGGGAAAGTATACCTAAGCTCTAGGGACAGTAGGTCATCCAGTTGTTCCATTCCCAGAGTCCTGAACCCAATCAAGAATCTCTTGGTCTACTGATTCATGTCTGAAGAAAATAGGTCTACACTTGGAAGTCCAAACCTGGCCATTATTTCATGAAATATCATTTGTTTTCGGGCCTATTTCCACTTAGTTGTTGGCAGTTGAGCCGCACTCCTTGGATATTCTTGTATCTTTTATGTGTTCAGCAGAGAGAGACAGTAGATAGCCCTCCTCTGCTCATGAGAACGACCAGTGGACTTACCGTGAGGGGTCCTTCTCCTCTGAGGTCAGGAGGACATCTCCATGGGTTATTCCCACTGTTCCTTTAGGGAGGCAGGAAATACTTTTTTCTCCTTCCTGTTGGCACCTTGGGAATAGCCCCACCTTCAGTTCTGGGACTCCGTAAGCAGTGGATATTAAAAGGAAAACTCCTTCCCCTACGACAAACAAAATTACTAAAGAAAACTGTAACAGTATATAACGGTAAATAACAAGAAACCGGCCAGGAGACCAAGGTGAAAGAACACTGAAAGAGAAGAGAGCAGCACATTGAGACTAGTAAGGAAAGAGCAGATGATAATGATGAAGACGGGAGGGCCGAGATGTCCGCCTGACCTCAGAGAAGGACCCCTCACGGTACGTCCACTGGTCGTTCTCCCTCTGAGGTGGAGGGCATCTCCATGGGACCTCCCAGAGCAGTGTCCCCTATTTGGGTGGGTCTTCATCGTCTCCTGGTGTGGGAATGTGCTGAAGAATTCTTCTCCCAAAAGTGGCGTCTGCCAAAGCCAGGGTGTCTAGCTTGTAGCGACGCACGAACGTGGAAACGGACGTCCAAGTGGCCGCTTTGCAGACCTTGTCTACCAATGCCTGGTTTATGAAGGCGGCATTGGTTGAGGCACTTTGGAGAGAATGAGCCGTGATCCCGTGGGGGACCTCAACACCAGAAGCCTTGTATGCTTCCACGATGCATAGCCGCAACACCAGGCTGATGGACGTCTTGGACATTTGTAGCCCCGCTCTAGGAGGGGAGATGTTAATAAACATGGAATCAGTTTTCTGAAGCGATTCAGTCCAGACGATGTATATCTTTAAGGCTCTTCGAATGTCCAGAGTGTGACGAGGTCTGGGGCAGAATGAGGGCAAATAGATCTCCTGGGCCCTATGGAAGGAAGATACCACCTTGGGTAGGAAGGTGGGGTAGGTCCTAAGTACCACCTTGTCATTGTGGAAGACGCAGAGGTTGGATTTGACAGAGAGTGCATGGAGTTCTGAGACTTGCCGTGCCGATGTTATTGCCACAAGAAATAAGGTCTTTATACGAAGCCACTTCATCCCGACCTCTCGGAGGGGCTCGAAGGGTGGCTTGGTGAGGGCCGATAAGACCGTGTTCAACCTCCGTGTGGGGAACCTGTGGATCTGCGGCGGTGATTTGGCCTTCGCCCCCTGCAGAAACAGTTGCACATGAGAGTGTTTATTCAGGTGGTATCCCCCCAAGCGAGGGGTGACAGTAGACAACGCCACGATTTGCCTTCGCAGAGTTGCAGCCTTGAGGCCAGTATCTAAACCATCCTGCAGGAATGCCAGAATCTGTGCCACCGTAGGGGAGAGCGGGTCATGCTTCTTCCTGCAGCACCACCTCACAAACGCCTTCTAGGTGGTATTGTAGATGCGGATGGTAGATTGCTTCCTTGAAGTTAATAAGGTCTCTAGTACTTTGGGCGGATAGCCTGACTGGGACAGTTGTCTCCACTCAATTTCCAGGCGGTCAAGGATAGCCAGTCCAGCCGGGGGTGCCAGATTGGTCCCTGGATGAGCATGTCCGGGGATAGTGGTAAGGTCAATAGCAGGATGACAGCCATCTCCTGGAGAATGGAGAACCAGGGACGATGTGCCCACCGAGGCACGATCAGGATTACCTCCGCTTTCTCCTCCCTGATCTTCTGGATTGTTCTTGGAATTAATGGAAGTAGCGGGAAGGCAAACAAGAGACCACGGGGCCAAGGAGACATTAGTGCGTCCATCGCCTCTGCTGCTGGGTGAAAGAACCTTGTGAAGAACCTGGGAAGCTGATGGTTCTGTGGTGACACAAAGAGACCTACTATTGGGAGACCTAGATATTTCATAATGAAGTGGAAGAGATTCGGGTGAAGAGACCACTCCCCCTCGCAGATGGTCTCCCTGCTGAGCCAATCGGCCTGGACATTGCTCATCCCCTTGACATGTTCAGCCCGTATTGAGGCTAAATTCTGTTCCACCCAGGACAGGATCTTCATCGCCTCCCGGTGTAATTGGGACGATCGTGACCCTCCCTGGTAACTGAGGTACGCCCTGGCTGACACATTGTTGGTCCAAACCAGGACATGCTGTAGATTAATCTTGGGTCCGAAGTGACGCAGGGCATGGTGGATGGATCTCAGCTCCTGCACACTGATCGGAAGTCTGGACTCCTCTGTGCTCCACCGACCTTGGGCAGGAGTCTTCTGTAGGATCGCTCCCCAGCCTGACCAGCTGGCATCTGTGAAGATCTCTGCGGTCCCCGGTGAGTAGTAGACCTTTGCCCTGGGTCAGGTTCATCTGAAGCCTCCACTACCATAGGTTTGCCTTGACCCGCAACAGAACTCGCAGCATGGTGTGTCTGCATTCCATGATGTGGCGCTGATAGGGCCGCAGGAAACGTTGGAGTTGTCTGGAGTGCAGGCGAGCCCACTGTATGAGATCGATGCATGATATCATGAGACCTAACGACTTTGCCAGAGTCATCAGGGGTGACACCGCACTCCAGGCCACCGCAGAAGCCAACTCCCGGATTTTGGCAGCCTTAGGGAGTCTTAGGGAGGGAGAGCACATTGCGCCTCGTGTCTATTATGGCACTGAGGTGTTTGATAGTATGTGATGGACAGAGTGTGCTCTTGCTCAGATTCACAACGAAGCCGTGTTCCCTTAGACAGCGTAGGGTCTGCTCAGTGTTCTGAACAGCTGTTGCTCCCCTGTACTAACAGGTCATCTAGGTACGGATACACGTGTATGCCTCTCCTCCTGTGGTGTATCACCGGATTGATGATCAGCTTTGAAAAAAGTCTGGGTGCCGTAGACAATCCGAAGGGGAGGGCCTGATACTGGAAGTGGTGTTTCCCCACGCAAAACCATAGAAACCTCTTGTGCCCCGGGTGGATCGGTACGTGGAGGTATGCTTCGGTCAGATCTATAGAGGTGAGAAAGTCACCAGGCAAGATGGTCTTGACTATGGAGCGTAAGGTCTCCATGCGGAAATAACGCAGTCTGATGTACTTGTTGACATATTTGAGGTCCAGGATGGCCCTCCAGTCTCCATTTTTCTTGGGCACTAGGAACAAGATGGAGTATACACCCTGGCCGCGTTCCTGCGTGGGCACTGGTTCGATGGCTTTTATCTCCAAGAGGTGATGTAGCACTCTGTCAACCAAAGACTGTTTGGTAATGGACTTGCTGATGGGGGTTATCAGGAATCTCTCTGGTGGGGTGCACCAGAATTCGATTGTGTAGCCCTGTGAGACCACCTCGGTTGCCCAGGCATCCGCTTGAGAGTCCCTCCAGGCCTGGGAGAACTCCAGCAGACATGCCCCCACCAGGAGAGAGGCATAGTCAGGCTTGATTTGTTTTGGGGTCCTGATCCCCACGATCTGACCTGTTGAAGGGCCTGTTGAACCGGGGGTTGAAGGATCCCTTTCTGGCAGCCAGTCTGGACTGATTCCAGGTGTTCTTCCTCTGGTCTTGACGAAATCTCGGAAGGGCGTGTTGCGTCCGAAAGGAATGGGTCCCTCTGCGGGCCAGGTATCAAAGGTTCCTCTGCATGGCCTTCTTTTTATCCCGAGAATTCTGTCCAGGGCCTCTCCGAACAGGTGGTCCCCCCAGAAAGGGTAGGCGGTGACTGTCAACTTAGATTGAAGATCTGCTTGCCAAGCTCTCAGCAAAGAAGCAGTCGCGTCACAGCTCTGGAGGCAAAAGTTAGAATGTCCAGGGTGGCGTCAGCAGAGAATGATGCCCCTCTCAGAATGTGTGTAGCGCCCTCTAAGAGACCTCTGTTGTTCTCAGGTAACATCTGGATCAATTTCCAGATCCAAACGATGGAAGCCCTGGAGGCAATAGATGCAGCTGACGCTGCCCTGACTATCATAGCTATGGCCTCGTGGAGTCTCTTCTGAGTGGCATCCACCTTCTTGTCTACTGGATCTCGGATCGTGCCATGACCATCCTCTGAGACCAGACCTGTGGACTGAAGAGCCGCTACAGGGCCGCCCACGGGAGAAGTCTGCAGTAACTCATCAGCATAACTGGGAAGGGCGTAGAGTTTCCTGACAAAATTAGGGAACTGTTTGTTAGCCGCAGGCCTGTCCCATGCCACCCTTAGCTGGCATTCGAAATAGTCAGGAAAGGGAAAACCTTTTCCACAAACTCCTCGGGTGGAAAGAATTTCCAGTCACCTTGAGACCTAGACTTGAGTTTGGGCCTGGTGAGTCCCTGGTTGTCGGAGGGGGGGAATCCGTGATCTTTAAGGCCTTAACGGCCTTGGCTACGAAGAGGTGGTAGTCTACGGCTTTGAAAAATCTGCTGGACTGTTCCGGCATTGGAATTTCCTCTTCCTCCTCGTCCGAAAGAAACTCCCCCTCCTCTCTGTCTACTCTGAGGGAGCCCACCGACTCCTCATCCTCCCAGTCTTTGCTCTGTGGCTGTCTATGGGGCAGTGGAAGGGCCTTCTGTGCAGCCTTAGTGGGCCAAGGGCCAGAATGAGGCTGAGAATGGGCTGAGAGGTCCCCGTGCTCTGGGATCCCCGCTCTGGCGGAAGGCCTGCATGAGGTCTGAGGGATTAATTAGGGCCCCAGCGTAGCCTGAGGGGAGTGCTGCTTGGGCAGGATCCGGCCCATGGGGATGCGACTCAGCGGTCTTAATTGCTCTGTCCGTCCCAGGATCATCCGGCAGAGCGACAAATTGACTGTTGGAGCTGGTCCCCGCCACCTCAAAATGGCTGCCACTCATCATTCACCTGAAATTGGCGGGCTCGTCCTCGTCCTGTCTCCAGTGGTGTTTCTGTGTGCATCTGCCAAGCTCGTTGGGGTGGCACAAACAAGCCCCGAAGGCAGGTAGGCCCCACAGTCGTGACGCACTTCGGCTGCGGTCGTGGCAAGCGTCCCTTCATCTCCCGAAGAAAAGGCGTCGGAGTGCTCTGCAGCCATCGTCCTCGGGGCTGTTTTCCTGACGGAGCACTCAGGGAGCAGTCTTCTCCAGCGCCGTTGAGCTCCCCCCCACCCCAAATTCAGAGAGAAAGGGAGACGAGAGGAAGGCAGGCAAAGGGTAATAAAATATAAAGAGAAAAAGACAGAAAGGTAGAAACAAGAAACGAAAACGCAGATTGTAGTAATAACACACAGACACAGGCAGAGCCTTGTCCCTAGCTGCTACTCCCTAAGAGGCAGGAATAGAAACTGAAGGTGGGGCTATTCCCAAGGCACCAACAGGAAGGAGAAAAAAAGTATTTCCTGCCTCCCTAAAGGAACAGTGGGAATAACCCATGGAGATGTCCTTCACCTCAGAGGGAGAAGAGATGCCTCCTTGCGTTTCAGCTTGGTCCCCTTTGCCTGTTAATATGTGTTTTGGCTTTTATATTATCTATCCTTACTATTACACAGGCATACCAGGTGAAGGGGAAGAAGCAACTGAAGCTAGTACAACTGCTTTAGGTCCAACCAATTGATGTTGCTGGCCTTGTGTCTCTTGCCCCAGAAGTCTTGGATGAAGTCCCCCAAACAAAGCGCTCTACAGCCTTGGAAGCTTGTATCTGATATTTAGAGCAATTCTTGTGTTTTTTTACAACATCCACTTGGGAGAGGCTGAATATTTTCATCCATCACCAAAGACTCTGTCCGAGGGGTTCCAGAATCTTGATCTGCGGGTTGCATTTCTCCATGACCCAGTACAGAGCCCACTGCAATGTTCTCGCATGCGGTCTTGCCCATCGAACAGATCCAGTTGAGTCCAGGAGGTGTCTCGACAACATGAAGTCAGCTGATTTTGATCTCACTGCCTGTATAGCTGACCTCATGATCTTTTGTTTCCTCTCCTCTCAGAGGGAAAAAAAACCCTGTTCTGAGCAGAATCTATTAGCACACTGAGATCGAGAATATTCAGTGAAAGTGTTGGCTGACTATCTTCACTGGGGGAAAAAAACCTGTTTTCTTTCAGGCACTGCAATGTTGTGGACATATCTCTCATTACTGGGTCTGTGGACAATGGTTTCACCAGGTCATCCAAATATGGATGAATGTGTACCCCTTCACTCTGGAGATCAACCACATGGTTTCACACTGGAGAAAGTTCTTGGTGCCATCACCAGGTTGAAGGGCACTGAACTGGGAATGGCTGATGAACTTAAGAAATGGGATGGTGGTGGCACATGGAGATAAGCCTTCATGTCAATGAAAGCCACTTAATTGTTCTGTCTCGGTGCTTCCACAATAGATCTGAGGGTTTCTAATCTAAAAGCATCTACATTTTACAGATTTATTCAGAAATTTTAAATCTAATATTGCCTGCTAGCCCGGGGGGGGGGGGGGGGGGGTTGGGCGGGGGGGGAGTTTCCTGAGAATATTTCTGGTGATAATACTGGTTCGATCATTCAGTTGTTAAACAAATGGTTGACTGCCCTCACTGAGCAGTGTTGTTTCATTTTAGCTGTCTTCATGTAGAAGATTATATACCCTACAGGGTTGTCCTAAGTCAGCTGTGACTTGATAGCACTTTCCACCACTTTAATTTGTTGGGAGGAGTGATAGCAAATTCTATGGAGGAACCTTTCACAATTATGTCCCTGACTTAGCCAGGAACTTGAGTTCAATTACATTTCTGTTGTATTTGTTCCCTGTTACCTCTCTGGATAAATCCCCTGGTTTTGCCTGTCCTGGTTTGGCTTACTCTCTGTCTTAGTTCTAAGGCAAGGAAGGGAATGCTGTGAGCAAAAGGCTGAAAAGTATGGCCATGATCTTTTTTACATTTAGTTTTTACCAATATATCATTAAGACTGTCCCCAAACAACTTCCCCCTACGAAAAGGGGATAAGGTACTACTACTGGACTCGAATCTTGCTCTTCTGCTGTAGACCAAAACAACTATGTACCTGTAACTTATTTGGGGAATAGTGCTGCATGATGCCACAGTAGGCTTGTAAGAAACAGGCAATTTCCAGTTCAAGAACTCAGAAAACTGGGCAACCCTCCCAGCACTTGTGTCTCTTGGGAACCTTCTCTTGTTCCTCCTGTGTGGTTCCTTCTTCGTGATCATTAAACACACCTGAAATCTCTAAAATCCTGAGTGCTTTGACTAAAATAGAAAGATCACCCTGTGAAAAGGTGTTTAAGTTGTTCAGTCTTCGTTATCTTCTTCAGGGATTTCTGCATTCTCTGTCTGAGAAGCGATCTGAAATCTTGGATTCCATCAATTAGCAGTCCTCGTCCTGAGCTGCCCTAAAGCTCATATCTCTACATTTAGCACAGACTTTTGTGCTTCCTTCATTGGCTAGGTTTTCCCAAGGTTTCTTTCAGTACAACATGCGCTGATTTTTGTGAAAAGCGGGGGAAGGAGAGAGGATTTTTGCCTAAGGCATTAGGCCCTCTGGTGGCTAGCTGTGCTTCAGTTGACCGGAGACTAATTAGTTCTTCAGACTAATTAGCTTTCCAGCCATTCCGCAAATCCTGGAGAAACTTGGGTATATGACTGGAGGACCCCCTAATTCAGCATTTCTGCCCTCTACTGCCCTACAGCAACTCCCGGGGAGGAAGACAACTGGTCCTGTGCAGCAACACTTGACAAAGGGGCCTCCTCAAAGCAGCCATTTCCCCCACCAAAATTACATCCCCTCTCAACTCTATGCCAATACGAAACCTCTGAGATCAGCTTTCCCCAGCAATCATTCCCTGCCCAGGACTCAGAAAGGCCAAATACATCAATCCTGTCATGCAAAGAGTCTCCTTTGCTGTCTGGGGAGGACTGACTGCGCTTCATCCTTGGAGGTACTTTTCTCCCTTTCTCACAATACAAGAATTCGTGGGCACTCTATGAAATTGCTGAGCAGTCGGGTTAGAACAGATAAAAGGAAGTCCTTCTTCACCCAAGGAGTGATTAACACGTGGAATTCACTGCCACAGGAGGTGGTGGCGGCTACAAGCATGGAAGGCTTCAAGAGGGAGTTAGATAAACATACCGAGCAAAGATCCATCAGTGGCTATTAGCCACAAGGTATATATAGGAACTCTGGGGCAAGTGATGCTCTGTATTCTTGGTGCTGGGGGGGCAACAGTGGGAGGGCTTCAAGTGTCCTGGTCCCCCTGGTGGACCTCCTGATGGCACCTGGTATTTTTGGCCACTGTGTGACAGAGTGTTGGACTGGATGGGCCATTGGCCTGATCCAACATTGGCTTCTCTTATGTTCTTATGACATACAGCCAGCCTCTCCAAGGATCTCCATAGCCTTGGTAAATTGACAGGCAAGATCAGGGAAATAAAAAGGGGGCTGGTGGGGATCAAAACTGAAGAGAGAAAATAAGCAAGTTTTCAGATACTGGACTGGTAACAATACAAAACGATGAGGTGTGAAGAAAGACAAAGATTCTCTAACTAACAAGGCAGGAAATAAACTGAGAAAGAGGGTGACTCACACTGTTGGAGACCGGGAGTTAAAGATAGGGCCTGTCTCCTGACTCGATGGGAAGAATCATAGCAAGAAGCATATGTCCAGATCCTTCTCTCTCCCTAAAGACACCCTAGCGGTGGCTTGCTTTTGCAAGCTCAACATTCTTCAAACAAACACACTTTTCAAACAGACCACTTCAAATCCAGAAGCAGATCTGGGATTTGGGATTGCAGCGCTGGTTGTAACACACTCTTTCCCACCACTGATTAAGTACACCATCACAAAGCAGCCAGCAGCTGTCTCAAGAGACTATTTTAAAAGCCCAAGTCGGTGTTATTTATTTATACCATCTTGTCTTCAAGAACTTTGTTTTTATATGATCGGACCGTACCCTCCAGGCTTTTACACGTTAGCACAGGCACTGTATTACTGTCAGTGTTACCGTAAGATAATGTAGGTACATTAAAAGTTTGATTGGTTAAGACCAAGGGGCTTTCCACTCAGTAGCAAGCTGATAGTGACCTTTACCAGATTTCATAGAGGAAGTAGATAAAAGCTCAAGAAAGTAATGGAGAATGTTATTCCCTATAGCCATCTAAGGTTTAAGGAACAAGCAATACCAAAAACAAGCCACCCTTAAAATCCTAATGGATCTTCCTAGCTTCCATGAATTAGCTGACAACAACAGAAAGCCGTTATCAGCTCACATATTAGAAAATACTGTAATAGCCCCTTGTGAACCTGTAGAAGTGTGAAGAAAATCACCTGATCGAATTAGGAAACAGTCATTTATTCCTCATAGGCTGAAGAGAAACATACCTGCTACTCTGAGCCCAGCTTTCTCTCACCTTCCCAACCCTTCTGACTAATGTACTGGCCAGTGAAACAAACACTGATTCTGCAGTCTATCTGCGCCTCCTCTCCACTTCAGATGGATGGGTCTATCATCAGCCCGTTTCATTTCAAACACTACCAAGTTTACAGCAGGCATCACCGGACACGGAGAACTCAACCTACCATGCTGTTCTACTTTGTGTGTGCATGTGCACATGCATACGGGCTACGAGCAGAGTGGGCTCTGTCCAGTAGACAGACGGAGAAGAGATTGGCAGATTTTCCAGAAATCAAGAGGCATGTGTTACTTTAATATATCTGTCTCTATGCTTGTTCCCATATATGGCATTCCAAGGCCTACTCTGAACCTTAAAACTGTCTCTCAACAGTGATAGTTAAGTCGGTAGATGCAGACTCTAAGTTGTAGACCCACCCTAAGGAACTACACACCCGCATCCTTTTTTTGAGCTACAACACAACAGAGCATTTTTTGATGCACTACTAACTTCAGCAGTCATCCTGCTCCCCAAGAAAGAGGACAGTGAACTTGCAACATCACAGGGATCAACCAATCAGCACTCTGCCTGACCCATTTATGCTTTCCAAACAGGCTCACCATTCAAGTTATGTATGTTTGTACATAGTCGGTTCTGTGCAGCTTCCTTCTTCATTGTCAACTCAATTGCTTTTCTAAGCCTCATCCTGCCACATTAGAAAACATATTTATTTGGAAGCAAAACATCAAGTTTCACAGGGAGCACGATATAAAGTTTCATACTTTTGTGTCTCAAAGTGCCAATGCCATAACATATAATCTAACATAATTATGCACAGAGTGGAGAAAACTAGACAGTAGAAGCTTTTTCTTCATCTCCCACAGTACTGGAAGTTGGGGGCTCCTGTACCTATTACCTGTCAACGAAGTTGATGGGCAATAGGTACAAGACGGACAAAAGGAAATACTTGTTTACTCAATGAGCAATTTAATTGTAGAATTTGCTGCCAGTGGATATAGTAATGGCCATGAGTATGGACAGCTTTAAAATCAGTTTAGACAGATTCATAAAGGATAGGGTTCACCAGTGGCTGCCAGCTACAGTGAGTAAAGGGAACCTCCATACTCAGAGGCAGTAAACTTCTGAAACCCAATACTAGGAAGCAATATTTGGGGGGGGGGGATTTCTATGTCCTGCTTTTTGGCCCTTCAGGGCAACTGCTTAGCCACTGTGTGAAACATGATACTGGACTAGATGGACTGATCACCTGATCCAGCAGGGCTTTTTTATAGTATGTTCCTACCTAGTAGTACTCACTTCATAGCTGAGGGAGAGCCACGTTCTCAATTACCATAAACCAAAACAGCCACGGTATGCAGTATGCACCTCAGGAAGGCTCTCAGCTTACCCATTTTCTCTTGCAGGAGCTGTTTCAAGGTGGGAACTACCTGCCAACTTGGTGCAAGGACCTCACCCACTTTCCTGGAGCATGAGGGATATGGGGCACATTCCACAATGGGCAACAGTGCTCAGAAGAGCCACATGTGGCTCACGAGCCACTGAGTATCACTGTTCTTATCTTTATCACTGACATACTTTTTGCTGTGCCTTTCTGAAATGGGATGGTAAAAAAGAGTTTAAACCTCAAAGTTCATCACTTAATCACTGAAGAAGCAATTTCCGATTTTCCTACGCTTGTCCAGAAGCTTCTAGTACACTATTTATGATTGAAGAAAAACCTCTAGTTGTGAAAGATCCTCTGCAAAAATCTTTTGTCACTAAAACATGATGGCACTACAGGGAAAGGATCCAAAGAGAAGAAAGAAAATCAAGTTTTATTATCCTAGTTGCATTTACTCTTAAACATTTGCAGTTAATAATACACTTTAATTGGTCATGATAGATTTCCCTGATCTTCCTGTTGCCTGGATTGAACATGAAGGAGAGATACCTAGTTTTGTATTTTTAGATACTCAACAGGAAGATGTATTGTATTAAAAGAAGCCGTTCCCTAGCAAAAACAGCACGCAGGCATTAGGATTCCTTAACATTTTCTATACAATAAAATGGACCTCTTGCAATAACAACTCCTGTGCATCTACTAATATTCTCACTTTCTTTCAGGGCTTGTCTACAAGTGATCACAACTTAAAGTAGCATACTAGAGACATTGCATGCAGGTAGTCCTACTTCAGCTTTACAAATAATCTAGAGGAGTTAGCCATGTTAAATTGCTGCAAAATAATCTAGTTGCTTATGGAAAAACTGAAGCTGCACAGAAGTTTGCAGCAATCTCAATTCAGACTCTTTGAGATGGAAGTACTACCTGCAAAATGCAGGGTCTCCTTCTGATAAGCACATCAATTTCTAATTATGGTTACAGCTTTTTATAATAGCCAGTCAATCTATTTTACCATGACCCACTGCTTGTCCTTCCCTCAACAGTTTTGAATGACAAAGTCTTCCTTATGACATCTTCTATAAACTCTGAAAATCCCTGTCACCTTAGGACAGTGATGGCGAACATTTTAGAGACCAAGTGCCGAAACTGCAACCCAAAACCCACTTATTTATTGCAAAGTGCCAGAACGACAATTTAACTTGAATACTGAGGTTTTAGTTTAGAAAAAAGAACTCATACATTAACATCTTTTGTCTTAAAAAAAACCCACAATAACAGAGCTTTCAATTATACAAACAACTTCTTATTGAAAGGTAAAAGTTTGCATTTGGCATGCTTTTGAACAATTAATGTGATTTTGCTGTTGTATGCATGCTGATAATTTGTCTAACCTTGGCTCATACTTTGTAAGTCTGAGAACAGCCCAGCCTCGAGTCTGTGTCGTCTTTTCCCTTTTAGAGACTGAGTGCCCAAACTGCGTGCGTGCCCACAGAGAGGGCTCTGAGTGCCGCCTCTGGCACGCGTGCCATAGGTTTGCCACCACTGCCTTAGGACAACACTAGTCTACTGGGACACAGAATAGGACACAGCACAGGAAGGGCAGGCAGTAATCTAGGCCTTGCTCTGTGTCATACGTAGGATTCAGAGGCCCTCCTTCTGTCGTGGTATGCCAGATTCCTTCAGGCTGTGCCACTTGAGGCTTCCCTGCCACACACAGGCGACTCGTACTATAAACAGAACCAGTACTGTTCAGTAGTGTAAAGAAGTCCAAATAAATATTAGCAGCTTAATTCTTGGAGAACAGAATATCTCCAGCTACAGATGCTCAAGAAAATTTGTGACTTTTCAGTCATTTAAGCCAGCAAGTTAACAGCAGGATAGGAACTATCCTTGTAATACCCCTGTGCTTTAAAAGTATATACATACACATCTGTCAGACATAAGACACTGAAATAAACATTTTTGGAGCAGTCTCTTCATACAGTTACAGATTGAAAATAATTCAATCATTTATCTACTGAAAATAACTTTTAATATACAGTACTACTGTATTTGCCTATAAAATATTGCTCGATATTCTCCTATAAAAACTTAGAAGTATAGCCTTATTATGTGTCTACTGACACGATTAATGGATTCCGGACTCTTCTCTGCCTCAGCTAAACTAGACCCTCATCCAACAAAGAGCTATATAAACACAACAGACAATAAGCATATCACAGGAATTATCAAAGCCACTTTCCAAACTGTTTTTCCCCCTTTGTGTGTGGGGGGGGGGGGGGGGGAGTTTCAAGGACCAGTATGTGGAAGCGGAACTCTCCAAGAACATAGTAAATCCAGCAACACACCTGGACTTGGGACATCCATATTATAATTACATTGCCAGCTTTGGGATAAGTTACATACACATTTAGTCCAAGCTACATTATCAACATAATATAGGTTTACAGATACCCCTGATCTGAAGGTCAAATGCTACCACAGTGGATAAAAATCAATTTTTTTAAAAGCGAAACATTCAATTTTTAAATATGCTGTCAAAATACATTTAAGTATTTTATATTTTTCTTTTAAAAAATAACCTGGCTAAAATTAAATCTGAATACAAGCATGTTAAACCTGTGCTTCTACTCTCTTAAAACTGAAGCAATGTTCCTGCTTTAAAAACACTGGATTAAGGGAGAAGTATCTTTTTTAGGTCACGTGTTTTAAATATAACACAATAGGTCATACACTATTGTTGTTATGGGCTTGACAATGGGGGGAAGGGATGGCAAGAATATCGCAAGCAACCCCCGGCTTGGGGAGATGCTATCCTCTCTCTCTTTTGGAGGATGAGCCGCTGTATTCACATGAATGATCTTCTATTGTTATTTTATGCCCTTCTAAGTACCTGAGCACAACAATTTGCTCAATTCTCAAATTATGCATATTTACCCGAAGGAAACAATGAAAATTCCTTTCTTCTTATGAAAATAAACAGCTCTGCCTTTGCTCCAGAAAGTTCTGGGAACCTTAGTTGCCTCAAAACAAAGAGGCATACCCAGCCACACAGGCTACAACAATCAAAACTTTTAGCTTTTTGCTAATTATGTTGCTGAGGTGGGGGCAGGATTGCTGCTCAGAAATAGTGAAACAGAAACCCTGAGAAAAAGAAGAAGTTTTCACACATAAAGTACATGCTCTTTTTCAGTTGTAAATTAATATGTTTTTAGAGGTAGATTAATCAGTTAGCAAACAAATATATAAAATACTATTAGGAAATCTTATTTAGTCTCTTCTTTCTTGGCTTTTTAATTTAATTTTATTTAATTCAGCACATCCTAGACTATATAAAAAACTCATTCATATATGAAAAATAGATGCAGTTATGCATAATAATCTTTATATAGCCCATTTAAAGAATTTCACATAAATTATCTCAATAATCCTTACAATAACTACCACTGAGTACTCAATATGGAAGGAAGCTTAACACTTGCACTTCATCATAAAAAGGTCATGACGCTTTCACAACCCACTGTCTCCAACATAAAACAAGCGTGTCAATGTGCAGACATTATGCATAATCCTAAGTGACTGTGACACTACTGAATGATACAATGATCTTGTATATGTCTGAAAATCTATGATGGACCAGGATTTGTGGGCCACCTCTAAAATTCAAATATTCACTATGATCTATATTGATTAAATAAAACAAAAGACACATTCCAAAGGTTTTCTAAAGTGATTCTGTTAACATACTTAGGAATACTTAAAGCACATTCTTATCTAGCAGAACTTTTGTAATCAAAAACTCACTATGAAGTCTACATCACTGCAGCAAACACCTTGTACACTCATAGCCACAACTGTGTAATTGTACAACTGATGTATATTCTAGTTATCTGAAAATTTATTATACAAACAAAATCCACATGAAAATGCTGCTGCTGCACATGCAGGAACGTTAACGTGGGCCTTCACTGTGTCACCACCACACAAGTAAAATTTGGAATGAAAAACGAGAGCTCCACATGCACAACAGCTATAAAAACAACCTTTCATGTTTTCTAGGCTGATTTGGCGGTATTTTCTTTTTGTTTGCATAGACTAATAGAACTCATCACCGAGAGAAAAATTCCCATAAAACCTTTTCTTTCTTCTTTTAAACTGTGAGACATTAGACCATCTTTCAAAGTTCAGCATTCAGCTTTATATTCTGCAGGAAAATAATCTGTCTAATCAGCGGGAATAAGAAAAAAGGAACAACATGGCTATCTAAGCCTATCTGCCAATATTTTGATTGTACCCTGATTGTTTCTAAGTTTAAAAAAATCATATTTGAAGCAGCTATTACTAGCAATAGTGACTGGCCAAGATCTGGACAGAGAGTTCCATGATCGGTGGTTTCAAATGCAGGTCACCTTGGTCCAACTCCAGCTCTTATCTACTATGCCGTACTATCCTTAACCTTAAGAGGGATGTTAAAGAGTGCTGTTTTATGGAACATGTAATTAATTTTGAACGGTTGGTGTAATTGATCGTGACTCAACTGGTTATTTTGTCACCACTACACAGGTCAGGAAGTATGTGGAAAACACACCACTGACACACAGTCCAGTCAAAACTGAGCTCTTGCGCATCACCAATTTCAGCATAAAAATTAAGCATGACACAACAGGACCTACCATTGGAAGGCTCACGCCAGTGTGAAAACTGGCCCTTTCGGCTACTCGCGCGTGATTTTTTTTTTAGTGTAAAGTCCAAATACAAAAAACATGGGGAAAATGTATAGGTAGAACAGATATGCTCATCAGGGTGCTGAGATTAACTGCAGCTTCTTGTTGAGTATCTACTCTGACAGACACAGATTTGCTTCATATAATGTGGTCTGCAGTCACTCTGAAAATCTGCAGAACACGCTCCTGACAAGTATGTTCATGATGGTGAGAATAACAACACTGGCAGAATAAGGTAAAGGGTTACTTTTAAAAAAATATTTAACTACAGCTATTTAATATGTTGTCGAAGGCTATTTAAGGTCACATTTTCCCCAAGAGACTATTTTCAAACAGCAAATGCATAACAACACACCCTCTGTCTGTCATTTCTGCCACATCCACTTGCCCAATTTCATTTTTGTGCGAAATAATCACCCTTTCACCTTTTCTGTTTCTCCCACTAATATTTAAACTCACAGCTCTAATTCTTCACAAAAACGACAATACTAGATTTAAATAAACAGCCACCCAAAGTATCCTTATTAAGACAGCATGACATTTCACACAACTCACTTGGAGTGCTTTTGACCTTCTCCCTTGCTGTTGGTGTGCACGTGTGAAAGACAGAAATACAATTTTATATAAGGGGACTTTAAAAAAAATCCATGGATAGCCATTCAGGAAGACAGACTTAACAATCACATCTCGGCCTTTACGTAGCTTTTGCATCACCTGTCAACAGGTAAATACGAAGCACGTTTCTGTTCTTCCACCCACCATTTTTTCTTACAGAACTGCAAATACGTGGTAACAGCTTTTTCATGGTTTAATCTCTCTTCCTTGAACAGAAGTGTGTTAGTGTGTGTGCTATAAGTGACAATTTCCCTCAGCTCTCCTCTTCTGGCTCTCAGGTGAAATGACAAGGTCAGGGGAAAGCCTGGCCAATCTCACTCATATTAGGAAAAGCTCATCTTTTCCCTCTAGCCAAGGGTGATATTCGGGGGAAGGCTCAGAAGGTAAAAGAATTCAGGAGCAAACCTGGATAAGTGAACTCAATGACACCACAAGCCAGCACTGTTAAGGGCCACTCAGCTTAGAGATGGCCAGCAGCACCAAAGAACACTACGCTCACCTGTTGCCTCCTCCTGCACTGCCACCAACCAGAGGTGATGGAGGAAGAAGCCACACAAAACTAGCCAGGACTGAGCTGAGTGGCCCCTGGACCACTGGCACAGTTACTGGGGCTCGGCTCTGCTTGCGCTCTGTCACTAGCCGCCATTGAGGGAAGTGGCCCACCGGGAACTTCCCTTGTAACTTAAATAGCCAGTCCACTGCTGTGGATAGTCAAAGGAGAAGTTTCATTTCCATTCCACAGGGTACTGGTGCCTGGTTTAACCCACCCACCCCCGAAACAGTGCTTTCCGTGGTCCAGCGTGAAAGGACACCCGTGGGCACTGCCTCAAATCTCGTCGCAGGGCAGTACTGGCCAGCACCAGGGAGGTGGCAAACGAGTGGAGGGCAGCATCTTCCGCCGCACTCACTGGAAGAGCTGTGGCAGCGTTTAAACCAGGAACAGGCAAAGAGCATGTGGAAGGTCGGCCACGCGTGTCCACTCCGACGTGCTTTTGGAAGGGGCACGTGCGAACCGGCCATTCTCCGGGCTGGGCCTAGATGGGACAAGCCGAGCAGATGCAAGACCGGAGAGGGATGCGGGGCGGCTCTTTCCCCTCGGGGGCTCGCTCGGTCGGGGCCCTTTTCCCCGGCGTCCCTCTCGCCCTTCCTCCCTTGCCCCAGGGGGCGATCTCCTCTCTGCTCCCCTCGAGGGACACGACCGACCGCTCCCCACACCCACCCACCCACCCCCCAGCGCTCCGTCCACCGCCGCCTTCTCCTCCTCCGCAGGTTTCGCACGAAGAAGAAACAACATCGGCGGGAGCGGCACGGAGCCCCAGCGAAGGAAGGGGAGCCGAGAGGGATGCCTGCCTGCCTGCCTGCCCCCCCCTCCCCGCCCCGCGACCCCGGAGGGAAGCCTGACCTCCTCGCTCTTCAGCACCTCCTTGAACTCCCGCTTAATCCTCTGCACCGCGATGTTGGCCATCTCCGCAGCGGGCTCCGCCAACCCGCCCAACCCCAGGCCGCCGCTGCCGCCTCCGAGCCGGGCCGAGCTCCGCCACCCGTCGCCACCGCCACCGCGGCTCCCGCTTGGTTAATCTCCGGCCCTGCCAAAATGGCGCCTGCGCCGAGCATGCGCGTTGCGGCAACCGGGAGCCTGCCTCTTCCTTCTCGTCAGAGAAAGGATTTGAATAATCAGAAAGAAGGGGCGGAGGGCGCGCGGGGGGGAGGAGTTCCTGCGTCTCCTCAGAGGAGACCAGCGCTGGGGGGGGGGGACGGAATCGGGACGGCGGGCGGGCAAAGCGGCAAGCGTTGCGGCCGCCGCGGCCCTCTGAGGAGAGGGGACTGGCGGATTCGCCCCCTAACTTCGGGGGTGGGAGGCCTTCCCCCGCCGCCCCTCCAGACGGGACGCCCCTTCCCGCCGCTCTGTCACCGGCCGACCGACTGAGTGCGGTGCAGCCGCCGGGTTGCTCCCTCTCCGTGCGTGTCTGCAATTTATGCTTAAAAACAGGGAGGGTGCCGTTAGGGAGGGTGCCCGTAGATACCCGCACACGGCGGGGGAGCCGTCATCGGCGTCGGTTGTGATGCAAGCATGTCCTGTTGCAGGATGTGTCACACACACGCAAACACACCCCTAACCTGCCCCTGCAACACGCACGCACGCCGCCCTCCCGCTTGTTTTGCGAGGTCGCTAAGCCCGGCTTTCCCCACCCCTCCCGCCTTCGGGCGGGCTCCGCGGTGCTTCGGGAGGCTGCTGGCTTCGCAACTTCGGTGTGGCAAAAGGGGCTTGTTGTTTGCTAAGTCAGCCAGGAAATCGACTCTCGCCCAGCCCGGATGGAGAGGATGGGATGGGACGCTTTCCAAAATGGCCTCGGAACGCCGCTGAGGAGACGGGAGAAGACGGAGCCCTCCGTTGCCCGTCGCTCATCTCAGGACGAAGATACCTCAGTCGAGGCAGCGAGGCGGGTTTCGACACTTTCCCGTGCACCCAGCCCCAATCCCCTTGTTCTTTTGTTTTTTGAAATAACAATAAAAATATTCGGAAACAGAGGCCCCTCTAGGAAAGGGAGCGGGGAAGACACCCCCCCCCCCCACCAGCCTGTAAGTGGCGTTTGAGAATCCCATGAAATAACATTACAGGTGAAAAATCCTTATGGGAGGCACTTGAAGAATGTTGTGTGGTCCAGCAGAAGAGGCTAGATTGCACGGCCCTCTAAGGGGCTTCTGCATCATCACTGCAGTGCAATTCCATGCAGACTTTTTCTAGTCTAAGCCTGTTGGTTTCAGGCCTATTTAGGGAAAGCAGCCCATACAAGACTGTGTCTCTTGGGTCCCAAGCAATGCACCCTCTACGCTGTGGAGTCTTGTGAGCAAAAATACTACTTTGTGCGCTACTGGCATTAAAGTCGTGAGCGAGTGATTTGGCTACTGCATAAATGAGTTTGCTCTGGAGCCATCCTTCCTGAGCTGAGACAAAAATGTGTGAGCTGGGGGCTAAAAAACTCACGCTAACTCAGAGGGAACACTGGCAAGTCCCATATGCATAAAACTATCCCTTAGAATACACCCCTGGAATCCAAAAGTCGCAGACTTTTGACACGAGCTCCTGCACCATGTATAATTAAAATGTGATTCACTACAATCAGCTTTAAACAAGTTCCAGGTACAGCTAACTTTGTTTAAGGAGTTTTGTATGTTTTGACCTTCGTTCATCCACCCAAATTTAGAGGTGCCCCAAAAGCCGCATCCGGTTTATTTGGTAGGGCTTAGATAAGTAACCTAATTGGAACAAGGAAGCACATTCAAAGCCACATCAACAGCACATGTTGTATGCCCTCTTCTGCTGGATTAGGGCATTGGTTTTATATGACTCCTTGAGAACTCCAAAGTGTAGTCAGTAACAGTACAGTACAATCAACCTTTAATTACCTGCTCATGTTTGCCTAGAAATTACCTGTTGTAATGAATCATAGAATCACAGATTGGGAAGGGGGCCATACAGGCCATCTAGTCCAACCCCCTGCTCAATGCAGGATCAGCCTAGAGCTTCCCTGAAAAGTGTGTCCAGCGGCTACTTAAAGACTCAGTGATGGGGAACTCACCACCTCTCTCAGCAGCTGATTCCACTGTTGAACAACCCTTACTGTCAAAAAGTATTTCCTAAGATCCAGCCGGTACCTTCCCGCCCTTAATTTAAACCCATTATTGCGAGTCCTATCCTCTGCTGCCAACGGGAGCAGCTCTCTGCCCTCCTACATATCTATCATATCTACATGTATCCTGATTGTGTGGCCCTGCGAGACCACGTGGTTCTCTCTGTTCCAGGATACAGAGATTTAAAGATGGAGGCAAGGGTATTGGTATAGCAAGCTGGACATAAGAGGTAGTAAAGCAGATAGGGGACGATGGCTCAAGAGACCGATTGCCTCTGTGCAAGGTCTTTTATTAGGTGGTCTTGGGGGCAGGCTGCGCAGACCACATCCCACTAACACACCTACTAGGCGGTCCGTCCCTTTCTGACCCTACCATAGGTTAAAGGTGAACAAAAGGAGGAGGGCCAGGGAGTGGACAATATTGCAGAAACTGAAACTAAATAGGTACTATACATCTGGGCGAGGTCCGATGACTCACCTGGGCCACTTCTATCGTTAGTTAATAGCTCTGGCCGACTGGGTGATGGCCCGACCATCAGTTGCTAGGTAACCACGTTAGCATAATTCATTTAGGTACGTTGGAGTGGGCAGGGGTTGACCAGCGTAGTGAGACAGAAAGAAACCTCATGGCAGAAGGAGTCTTTTGTCTCTGTCTTAGGTGAACTGTCTAGGGTGTCAGCCTCCTGGCATGGGCTGGAGCTTTCCCCTATAATGGAGAATGCACATGGCCCTTCCAATATTAGCAACCCAAGTTCAAGCTTATGAATTTCAAAATCCATAAGAGCACTAAAAGTGCCTTGCTGGCCAACAAGCCTACACTTTGATTGTGATGTCAGGTTTTTTGCCACTGTCAAGTCACAGCCAATGTATAGTGACCCCATAGGATTTTCAAGGCAAGAGACACTCAGAGATTGTTTGCCATTGCCTGCCTCTACATAGCAACCCTAGCCAGGGCTGACCCTGCTTAGTTTCCCAGATGAGATCAGGCTAACCTGGGCTATCAAAGTCAGGGCATAGGGTTGCCAAGTCCAGGTTGGAAAATACCTGGGGACTTTGGGGGTGGAGCCAGGAGAAGGTGGGGTTTGGGCAGTGGAGGAGCCTCTACATGGTACAATGCCATAGAGGCCACCCTTCAAAGCAGCCATTTTCTCCAGGGGGACTGATCTCTGTCAGCTGGAGATCAGTTGTAAAAGCAGGAGATCCCCAGGCCCCACCTGGAGGCTGGTAAGCCTATCGGCATGATCACAGTAATGTAGGTTTTTTTCTTTATTTCAGGATAATGTTGAACCACACAGTAATTTAGGAACAGGTTAGCAGTTGCAAAAGAAAACAAGACTGGTTATCTTTCCTGAGTCAGATTCTGACAAGAATACACAGGTAATTTAAGTACTATATGGTTTTCATCTATCATGATACAATCCTAAACAGAGTTATACATTGACTTCAATGTATGTAGAAGGATGTAACTCTCTTTAGGATTGCATTCTTGGTACCCTTTCCTAGTTCTCTTACCTGAAGAAAAAGAATTATTATTCAGGTATTGGAGAATAGCACCAAAACTGTAGTTTCCAAACTTCTAGGGATCCAATTCCATACCAGTTATGCCTGCTTCATCCCATTTATTTCATTGGGACAGAATACCTCAAACTACAGAGAACTGCTGCTCTATCCTGCATAGTCCTGTCCAGCTGACTTTTAGGGTTGTCTGCGTTAAAGGCAGTCATGTATTTAATGAATGCATATAAAGCTTGTGTGTACGTGTTTGTAAAGTGTCCTCCAGTCACAGCTGAATTATGGTAACCCCATAGGGTTTTCAAGGCAAGAGATGAACAAAGGTGGTTTGCCAATTGCCTGGGTCTGCATAGCGAACTTGGATTTCCTTGGTGGTCTCTCATCTAAGTCCTAATCAGGGCTGATTCTATTTAGTTTCCAAGAGCTGACAAGATCGGTCAAGCTTGGGCCATCCAGGTCAGATTACTGCCACTACTACCACATATCTCCTTGTCATATTACTCTCATTCTATTTCTTTTTTAATGATATTAAGTTTTTCCAGACTGTCTTGTTGCTGTTCGAGGTCATGTCTGCAACTTATTATTTAACCATAACTTCATAAAACTGAGCCAATTATGTTGCTCACAACCTCTTTGTCCTGAAATGCATCTCTGTCATATTAGCAGTTGTTCGCTTCAGATAATGAGTTACAGTATTCTGTGGTGTAATATTAAACAGAGTTATACCCTTGTAAGCCCACTGAAATCAATGGGTTTAGAAAGATACAAATCTTCTCAGAATTGCATCACTAATTTCTCTCTTTAAAAGAAATTGCTAGGGGACTATTTATAAAGTACATCACACCTTTAAAAGGCTTCTTTATCTATCTCGTCACAATTTGTCATTCTAGTGGAGACCTTTCACCAATTACAGAAATGTGTATATACCATGATGGTGGCTGTACAGACAAGGTTCAGCTTTCCCTTGCTTGAAGCCTTGCTTCTTTAAAAGTTCAGTAAGTTTGTTACCAGTTTCTCTAATGTTCGCTCATTTAATTGTGCACATTTATTTTCTCTCACACTATGATATGATAACTGTTCAAAAGTTGCATTGTTTCAGAAACAAAGTCACAAACCAGTAAATATTGCAAGGAAGCTTACTGTTTATTGTTAATCTTAATCTATTTGCACTACCACTACTATTTGGAAAAGATTTTTCCTCAGTCTGTTTTTACACTGTTTTAACTTGTATTTGCTTTGGAAAAATAAAATAAAATATTAATAAAAAAAAAAAGTTCAGTAAGTTTGTCATACCAGGCCTTTGCTCCTTGCTTTAGGCCATAGAGTCCTTTATTGAGTTTGTAGACTAAGTTTTCTTGACCTTTGACCTTGAAACCTTCAGGTTGTTCCATGTAAATTTCCTCTGATAGTTCTCCATTGAGAAAAGCAGTCTTTACATCAAGATGCTCTACTATCATGTTCCTAGATGCTGCAACACTTAGAAGTGTTCTGAATGTTGCTTGGTCGGTAACTGGAGCAAAAGTTTCAAAATAGTCAGTCCCATATTGCTGTGAGTAGCCTTTGGCTACTAGGCGTGCTTTGTATAGCTCCACAGTTCCAGCAGAAAGTGCCTGCAGCAGACTTGAATGGATCTTTGAGATGTTGAAAGATTTTGGAATAATTGAACCTGTACCTATACTTATGTTAGAAGATAATCAAGCTTGTATAACTATATGTAAGGAAGAGAGCACGACTGCTAGAAGTAGATCTATAGGTATTAAATGTGCATTAGTTAAAGATTTGTACCAGTAAAGGCTAATAGAGATTAAGCATTGTCGTACAGAAGAGATGGTGGCTGATGTCCTGACTAAGCCACTGACCAAAGACAAGTTTGAAAGACTTCGTGAAATGTTGAATATGCTTGATGCTAATGTTGAATAATGTTTTGTGTATGCATGTATAATGACTTGCATTTCAGGTCTTGAGAAGGGGTGTTGGAAAAATGAGTATGTAACACAAGGCCTGAGAATTTCAGTCATTATAGGGTTAACCTATGCAACTTGTTTGTTTACCTTTGTTAGCCTGGAAGTGATACCTGGTGGCTGACCAATTAATTCTAAGCCCAGGAAACCTAGAGCTTTACTATTGTGCTAATTGGTCACTGATATCAGGTGTTTCTTTTCAGGGGTCAAGAAGAAGGAGAGATCCTCCACTGCAATCTCACTCTGTAGTAGGATGTCTTAGTGTGCAGACGCAGCACAATGCTGCTTAGGAAGCATGTTTTGTTCATTTGTAGCTAATCCCGTTTCCCTTTTTCCTTTAGTAATAAAGTTCTTTTAAACTAAAAGAAGCAATCTCTTCTTTCCAGAAAAGTAAGATCCATTACCCTGAATTTTCTTGATTATTGGACAAAAGTCCTAACAGAAAAAGATCCCTGGACTTGATTCTATTCTGTTTGAATAAAACAGAGACTTGCCTGTGTGGCTGTGAGGGAGTATACGAAGTATATGAGCCTGTCAAGGTGTCCTTTCGTAGAAAAAGAGCTGCAGGAGCTCATTAGCCTACCTAAAAGTCTATTAGCATAATAGCTCATTAGCATATGCCATGCCCCCTGACATCACCAGAAGTGATGTCAGAAGGGGAAGCAAAAAGGGGAGGCATCTTCAAAAGCCTCCCCTCCCCCCACTCAAGGCTCCGCCACCACCTCCCCGCGGCCCCCCCATCAAGCCGCCGCTGCCGCACCCCCCCACCACCAGCAAGGCCGGCTCCCTGTACTTAAAGGGAGTTCCCTTTAAGTGCAGGGAGCCGAGGCAGAGGAAGACAGGGGGAGGCATTTAAATGCCTCCTTGCACACTCTCTTCCTAGCTCACGCACCTCGGTGAGAAAGCTAGGAACAGTGCGAGGGGGGCTCTGTGGGTCTTCTGCCTGCCTGCCTGCTGAAGTGGGTGGGCAGAGGAAGCCAGGGGGAGGCATTTAAATGCCTCGCTGCACCCCCCTGGCCCTTCCTAGCTTGTGCGCCTCAGCGGGCAAGCTAGGAACAGTGCGGGGGGGCTCTGCAGGGCTTCTTCCTTCTTTCTAGAGTGTATTTCCATTGTATTCTATGGGGCCATATACAATGGAAAGATCTAGAGAGAAGGAGTGTGTGGGCGGGGAACTGGGGGCGGGACTTGTCACCACCACCATTTGTGCCCACTCCTGAGCTCCCAGAGTGGTGCTCCGGCCTCAAATGACCCCTGAGTCTGTCAGAGGGGAGCTTGGAGTTTGAGAGACTGTTTGTAGCACCAAGCCTTGCCAGTTATATTTACAAGTTCCTTTCTTCAGCAATTGTTCAAAATAACCAGAAACCTATTTTGTTCATTAGATAAATCAATTTTTGTTTAAACATATCCCAGAAATCAGTACAGTACTTCCTCAGGGTCACATAGTCCTCTGACGTGCCCAGACCCTAGGTCATTCTACCAAAAGAGAGAGAGATTTGGAATTTTTAATTCCTGGTGGTAGCAGAAAATTGTCAAGTTTATATACACAGAGAGTATTTAAAGGAAAACCCATCTCCTCAAATAACAAGAACCTCACAGTGGCTAAATCTACACAAGCAGCAGAATGCAGGGCAATGAACTGGTGGAACAGACGGTGCCACTCAGACAGCAGTAGGGGATATTAGTTTTTGGATGCTCCCATAAGTTAAAAATATCACCCTCCAGAGAAGACAGAGGTCTGCCTTGAAACTGCCTCTCCTCTATGCTAATGTTCTTCTGGCAGGGAGCATCTTCAGTCTGAGGTTTTGTAGTCCACTCTACCAACAAGGACTTTACACCACACACTGATAGGACCCAAACATTGTTGAATATTATGCTATTATAATAATTCACCTTCTTTTTCCTGTCTAGACAGAAAACCCAAATAGTGAATGAGACACAGTAGTACAGTATCCAAAAATGTGTTTGTATAATGTCTATATTTGTTATATTAAATAATAATAAAAGAAAACATGGTTCAAACATAACACCCAACAATGTTTTGGTCCTGCTTGAATGAGGCTGGAATGAGCCTCAGGCACCCCATGCATTGAATTAACTTGTTACTTCCTAGTCGTAATACCAGACATCTTCCCATGATACCAGTACTACCAACTACATAGTGCACAAGCTACTGTGTTACCATATATACATAAAAATAACTCTTTAAATACTTTTTTAAAGAGTTTTTATAGTTTTTTATAACTACTAACACCTAAAAACACTACAATACCTAAAATACTTTACTACCCTAAGGTACACAGAAGTAAAAAAATATTGCTACTATATTATACTTGCTTCAGTCTTTTCAAGAAAAACTTAAAGTAAAACAGGCTTTAAAATGTTAATAATTCTATCTTACAAGCTGACAGAATACATGAGTGTCTGAAATTCAAAATGAGTTACATAAACAATTAAGACTTTCAACAAAAAAACAACTTATTTTTCTTTGCCATTTCCCTTTTTCTTCTTTCCTCTCTGGGATTTCGGTGCTGCTGCTCCCAAAGCTGAATCTGACCCTTCTTCTTCTGAGCTTTTACTTCCCAATATGTTCGAGCTGTCCAGACCATAAATGCTCTCTTATAGAGCTAAAGAGTCCTCTGAGGGGGCTTTATCTTTGCAGCAGTCCAAAAATTTCTTGACCTTATCAATTCTTTGCTTCTTCTCTTTGTGGCTAAACACCACGCCTTCTGGAGTAAGCCAGCGATACATGATGCCTTCTTTTTGAAAAAACGTACTTAGAATTTTATAGGGTTTCCTCTTCTTCCTGATCTCAAATGGAATGCCCTTTAACACTTTAATATCCACTTCTCGAATCTTCAGGGCATTCCTGTTTGTGGCCTTGAGCACCACGTCTCTGGTTGACTTTTTAGAAAACCTCACCATAACTTCTCCAGGCAGATTTTTCTTCTTTGCAAATTCAGGATAGGTCCTGTAGACCATATCGCTTTGTAGTCGATCCGCTTGAAAATCTGTCATTGGAGCTAAAGCATCACTGAGAATCTTTTTGAGGTTTTCATCCTTTTGTTCTGGTATGCCCTGGAATCTCAAAAAAAAGAAGACCTCTCCATCTGAAGTTTCAAAAGGTTATCTTTATCAGAAATTCTTTCTTTTTCCATCATGACCAGCTTTAAATTAGTCCTTTCTACTTTGATTTTGAAAACATCTGAAAAAGTAGCTTTAGTGTTGTGTGTGTTGGCAGAACACTTGACTGTTGCATGGGGGACGTTGGGGGACCTCTGCAGAGAAATAGAGTTGCAACTAAAAATGAGCATGGTCAGCAGCACTTTGGAGATTGCCTGTTTTGTGAAATTTAAAACGTGGGCAGAATTTCTGAAGATGATGATTGTCTCTCTTCTCCTGCCACTGGGTTGACATCTGCCTTTAATGGGCAAGCAAAGTTGATGTTCTTAAACCTCCTAACAAGAGAGATTTCTGCTTCTGAGGAGCTGATGTCCAGCGATTGGTGATCTTGTGATGGTAGTGATACTTTGATGTGGTAAAGACCACCTGTTCACAGGATCATTTTACCTGTGGGACAGACTCTCCATGGTAACCACTCCACTGGTACATAATTGCTTGTAAAAGTATTATAGTGTAATAATTCAGGTGGGTAGCCATGTTGGTCTGAAGCAGCAGAACAAAGTTGGAGTCCAAAGTTTCATCCAAGGTATAAGCTTTTGTGTGCACGCACTCGTCTTCCATCTGAAGAAGTATGAATGGCACATGAAATCTTATACCTTGAATAAAATTGTGTACCTTGAATAAAATAGTCCACAAACTACTCCCGTCCAGTGCATCCACAAGCCTAGAAGAAGAGATTGGATTTATACCCCGCCCTTCACTACCCAAGGGAGCCTCAGAGTGGCTTACAAACTCCTTTCCTTTCCCCTCCCCACAACAGACACCCTGTGCGGTAGGTGGGGCTGAGAGAGCTCTGACAGACAGTGCTTTTTTTCAAGAAAAGGTGTGCCAGAACTATGGCTTGCCCAAGGTCATCCAGCAGGTGCAAGTGGAGGAGTGGGGAATCAAACCCGGTTCTCCCAGATTAGAGTCTGCACACTTAACCACTACACCAAAATGGTTCCTAGGGTTGTTCTGCCAGTGAACTAGGGTTGCCAACTCCAGGATGAGGAAATCCCTGGAGATTTGGGGGTGGAGCCTGAGGAGGGTGGGGTTTGGGAGAAGGAGGGACCTAAGCAAGGCATAATGCCATGGACTCCACTTCCCAAAGCAGCCATTGACCTGATCTCTGTAGTTTGGAGCCCAGTTATAATTCCAGGAGATCTCCAGACCCCACCTGTAGGTTGGCAACCCTAAAAAATCATATTCAGCATACTAGTTCTGCAGGAAGGCAAGCTGATTTCCTTGGGAACCTAACCTTTAGGAATTGATTCCAATCCAGTGTGGGAATAATTATTGGACATAAGATATTGGTTCAGGCAAGATTTTGTATAGATGGGACCGAAAATAATGTTTTTATTGGTTTTGTCAAAACCGTTTTGACAGCAAACAAGGTAAACAGAATAAGAAGCAAAAGGTGGGTGCGGCTGGATGACCACACTTCTGAGAACATGGGGTGTGACCTAATATGCTAATGAGTTCCTGCTGGGCTTTTTCTACAAAAAGAGCCCTGCAGACCAGGAATGTTCATTTATAAGCAATAAGTCTACTGTGGAATTGGTTAGCTGCAGTATATAATGTATATGTGTGTGTGTGTGTGTGTGTGTGTGTCTGTGTGTGTGTGTATTAGACACCTTTTTTGTGTTAAAGCTCTCTGTTGCAAGATACTCTGGAACATCATAGAATCATAGCATTCCTAGCCTGTGTCATTAAATAATGTGAACAGTCTGCAATAATAGTAGAGAAGCAGAAATACAGTACTACAGTTGCATCACATTTCAACCAGTAGCATCTCTCCCATGAGTCAACTTTGCTGCCTCCTCCCCAAACCCCAGATGTGGGAGTGTTGCAAGTTATAAATGTAGCTTTGCTGTTCTGTTAAAAGTAAGTTTAACACTGCCCTCTGCAGGATGATATATATCATGCTCGTAAAACAGACCTCTTCAATTGACCACATCTTATTCCAAGTTCTCGAGGAAAGTAAGGTTTTCTTCCTGACGCAGCTTAGACAGAACAGTGGGATTTTAAAAAATCAGATGTATTCTACTAGAGCACAAGTATTATTTCAGTGCAGACTCCAGGATAAGTAGCAGCTCTTGCGGGGCTAATTGACATCAGAAAACCAATGCAGGGAGTTTTTCAAAAGTACCTCCCCAAGTGCCAGGCTTCCGACCCTACATGCTTCTCTTTGGTTGCAATTAATAGACATTTAAAGAGATGAGCCATCTGATCTCCAAGTGCAGCCCCACCAGGAGATTATTATATACCTTTCAGCTAGACAGATCAATGGTATCACATTGTTTTTGAGAGCAAAGCAATGCATGTTGGAATAAATGGTCATAATGACACATTTTCACTGATGGGCTCTGAATTGGTGGTAATTACTTGGGTAAGAAATTTTAATGGAAATCTCAAAGAAAAGCCCTTAGTGTGATTTGTCTTGGTGTGAAAAAATTATTACAGAAGGGATTACAAATAAAATAGCTGTTATAATTATGTGATTCTATAAATTTAGGTAGTGGCCTCATGAGTGAAATTATTTTAGCTCAAACTTAAAAACAAAAAAAAAGAGCTTACAGCACAACTGGACTATAGGGTTACCAGCCTCCAGGTATGAGCTGGAATTCTGGAATAACTGATCTCTGAATCTCCTGTGTTCTTGACCTTTGCCTTTCCTGGCTGATAAAAGCTGCCAGATAAGGACTGGCTGGGGGGATTAGAGGAGTGGCAAAGGTTTCCTTAAAAGTGGGAATTATGCCACTCACGCTCAAGGAGGCAGTATTTAGACCTGTTCTGAAAATACCCTCCCTGAGCCCTACTATGCTAGAGAACTTCCGGGAACTAGGCAAGGGAAATGTGACCCTGCTAGTCCTGCTAGATCTTTCTGTGGCCTTTGTATCCTGCTGAGCTGTCTCTCAGCTCTGAGACTAAGAAGCACCATGTTATGGTGGTTCAAGTCCTATCTGTGGTGGGATTCCTGCCCTACCCCATGGTCGTTGGCTTGTGGGTGTGAGAGTTCTGCTCAAAGTAGTCAAGGATCAGATCTTGGTTGGTTAACCACAGTTCTTTATTTCCAATCTCTACATTAGTACAGCGTCTCAGATTATTGTCAGAGATGAGACAGATAATACAAGCAGGTCTATTATACCATTCCAAGGAGTTTGAATTACCCATAGGTAGCCAATCACCTTAAGGGAAAATTGGCGGGCAAAGAGGTGTTCTGGCTGTTTGGTTCTCACAGGAAAAGAGTGAGGTGTTAAGCTGTAAATTTCCTCTCCCAAACCAGACCCCTCAGATGTTACCAGTTCACATAACAATCAATGGCCTCAAGGTTTTTGCATGTGATAAGAGATGAGAGGTATCCTCCCTTGAAGTTTCTGCCGGAGCAGCTGGAATGCGGAGGCAGGGATGTGAGGCCTCCTTGTTCACATAATTCACTGGTGTCACCCTCCCGGTCTGGACAAGCATCAGTACATGACAGTTACATAGGAAAAAGAAAGACAGATAGCTACTTTGAAAGTACAGGCATGAATAACATAATGTCTGAATTAGTAGATTCTGACAGTGGGGTTCCACTGGATTCGCTCTTCTCCCCCATACTATTTAATAGCTACACAAAGACACTGGGAGAGGTCATGTGGATGACACCCAACTCTGCCTTTCTTTTCCACCTAATTCCAAGGATGCCATTGATGTTCTGAAACTGTGCTTGGTAGCAGTATGGATGAGGATGAACGACCTGAAATTGACGAAACGGAGGTTCTCTGTTTTCGCAGAAAGACAAACCAGGATCTGTTCCGCTAGCAGAGGTACTATCCTTGAATGGAAGGAGGAATATGAGTAGTTTGGAAAGAATGGCAGGGAGCATCCATTAAAACTGATAGGCAGCTGGTTTTTGGTAAATAAAACAATATTCTGCCTTGTGACAGGATATCATGATGCCTTCTAGAGTCCTTTTTTAAGGGTTTGCTAAATACATGGGGGGAAATAGGTTTGTCCCTGCAGGCTATGACACCACAGGATATGCAGAGATAGCTAAACTTAAAAGAGGCAGAACAAGGTTTGAGTCCCGTGGCACCTTCAAGACCAACAGAGTTTTGTTCTGGCTATAAACGGCACGTCTTCGGATACATAGTGTGCCTTGCACACAAAAGCTCACACCTTGAATGAAACTCGGTTGGTCTTAAAGGTGCCACAGGAATCAAACTTTGTTCTGCTGCTTCAGACCAACACAGCTACCCACTTGGATCCATCTTAAAAGAGGTAGAGAGTCAACGAGAGTCAGTGCAGGCTAGTGGTTAAAGTGTCAGACTATGATCTGGGTTCAGATCCTGTTGGTTATTCCTGGTAGGAATATATTAAAGCAGAGTAAAATTCTTAAGCATCAGGTGAGTACAGATTGAGAGTCTGAGTCCATGTGCATTTAAAAGGTAAAAGTTTACTATACAGCTAACACGGGAAAAGGTAAACAGGATACAAAATAATAACAGAGCTAGATTCCTATATCTTTACAGCTAGAGATCTGAAGAGGAAGAGATGGCGTCTCCTCTCTGAACGAGAACAAAGGCAGAGAGAAGAAATCATAAAATGCAAATAGCTAGTACATGGTTGTTAGCCAGCAAGGCACTTTTTGTGCTCTTATGGATTTTCATATCCATAAGTCTGAACTCTGTGTTACCTTCAGTGGTAGGGTCTTGCACTTTCTTCTTGAATAGGAGCCAGCTCCAGCCCATGCCAGGAGGCTGACACCCTAAGCAGTTCACCTAAGACAAAGGATTCCTCTTGCCATGAGGCTTCCTTCTGTCAGACATCCGCTGGCTAACCCCCACTCCCCCACTACACATCTGGATAGTTATGCTAACTAGACTGCCTAGCAACTAATGTGCCAGCCATCAGATACTTGGCTAAAACCATCAACTAACAATAGGTATGGCCAGGTGAGTCATCGGACCCCAGACTCAGTGTCTGTTTCCTGGTGAGGTCATGCTCTTGCAACACTGACCAGCCCCTGGACCTCCTCCCTTTGTTCACCTTTAACCTATAGCAAGGTCCAAAAGAGACGGACCACCTAATAGGAGTGTTAGTGGGTTGTGGTCTGCAAAGCCCGCCCCAAGACCCCCAATAAAAGCCCAAACTGAGAGTCACTCGGCCTCTTGAGCCGTCGCCCTCTATCTAACCTATTGACCCTTCAGTTCAGCTCTCTGTCCCCAACCCTTGCCTCCATCTTTGAACCCCTTTTTCTCTCTCTGGACTCGCGATCCAGGAGAACCACGTGGTCTTGCTGGTTCAAGCCTCGTGGCCCCATAGCTTTTATACCTTTCTTCCCCCATCCAACTCATCTTGACATCGGACAACACATCTAAGGTAACGTGCTTTCCCCACCAACGAGACCTGCTCATGCAAAAGTGCTATTTTCTCTCTTTATTTTATTAGGCCTGTAAGATTGTGTGTGTGATTACGATTTTTGTATGCTTGACTACATGATCCAGTAAACGACATTGAACTTGGAATCCGCCTCACGTGCCTCTTTCCTTGAGATCTCCCGGGAGGGGTGGGACCCTGGTATAGTTGGCAAGAACCCGTGTATTTTGCTGATTGCTAGACATAAATTAAAGCAATTCGGCTAACATGGTTTCCAATCAGGGAGTTAGTGTCCTAACCCAGAGGCATTGACTTTTAAAATCCCCATGGGGGGGGCTCTTGTGCGTGCGTGCTTTGCGCGTGTGCACGCGCTGGGATTATGTCCCCGCCGCCCCCCCCGGACTGGCCTAGCCTGGCCACTCCTGCCTCCCCCCGGACAGCGGCCGCGGGGCTCAGTCCCGAGGGGCAGCAGCGGCAGTGCCAGTCCCTCCTCCGCCTCTTGGCCGCCACTCCGGCTACTCCGGGGCTGCTGGCTGGAGGGTCCCGCCGGCCGCTCAGTCCGTGGCGCGGCGGGCGCAGGCGGGCAGTTGGTCCGCTCTCGGGGCTGGCTGGCGGCGGCAGCAAGAACCAGGAGTCCCAGGCGCGCCACTTCCAGGGACTTGCGGTGCTCCGGCTCCGCTCCAGACTGGACGCCACCGACAGCGACAACCCCCCGCCCCGGACCCCCCCGTGCGCGCCACCGCCGCCAAGAGAGAGAAGGGGAGGGGCCATGCCAGCCCGGCCCTGCCCAAGCCCCGCCCCCCTCCTCGGGGAAGCGGCACCTGTCCCAGGCACCGGGCACACGCGTGTGGGGGGAGGGAGCCTGGCAGCCGGAACCCCACGGGAGGGGCGGGAGGGCGAAGGTGGCCGGGGCGCCTGTGGAGGTGATCGGGGACAAGCCCGACCCCCCCCTTCCTGGGGCGCAAGGCGCTCTCGAACCTCGCCAACCCCGCCCCCAGTGGGGGCCCAGCAAAGCAGAAGCCAGGCTCCTGGTTCCTGCCCCGCCGCCTCCCCCCCGCGCCTGCTCCTGCCTCCATTCCTCAGTCCAGCACACTGGGCATTTGCCCAGCTGGTTCCTGGATGGAGGGAGGGAGGAAAGGAGCAGGGGGAGAGGCGGTGGCGGCGCCAGCCAGCCCACCTGGGCGCTCCATTTCCCCGGGTGTGGCTGAGCCCCCCCGGAAAATTTCGGGGGTGGCTCGAGCCCTCGAGCCCCCCCGTAGTTTACGCCTATGTTCTAACCAATGTTCCCTCTAAGCTGTGGGGTTTTGTGAGCAGAAATTCTGCTTTGTGAGCTTACTGGCATTAGAGCTGTGAGCGAGCGATTTAGCTGCTGCATAAATTTGTTCACTCTGGAGCCATCCTTCCTGAGCAAAGACAAAAATGTGTGAGCCAGGGGCTGAAAAACTGTGAGCTAGCTCACACTAGCTCAGCTTAAGGGGAACACTGGTCCTAATAAAGTTTCCTGGGCAAACTGTTGTGTATACAGATTGGTTACAAACAAACGTGTGACTTCCTGTGGCTAATACAAGCAACAGCAACCCAGTAGATACACTGAAGTGTTCTAACTTGCTACACCCAACAGATCCCCATTCTTGTGTGCAAGCTCACTATGTGACCTTGGGCCAGCGACTTTCTCTCAGCCTAACCTCAGGATGGTAATTGTGAGCAGGGGTCCTTTCGTAGAAAAAGAGCTGCAGGAGCTCATTAGCATAACTCATTAGCACATGCCACGTCCCCTGACATCACCAGAAGTGTGTCAGAAAGGGAATGTCAGTTTCAGCCCCATTATACCCTATGGGCCATTGAAATCAATGGCAAAAACTCATAGGGTATATGAGGGGCTGGAGGAAAGGGGGTTTGAGGGAGAGGCTCCAAACTTGCA
Organism: Lepidodactylus listeri; assembly: GCA_029233225.1. Lineage (NCBI taxonomy): Eukaryota > Metazoa > Chordata > Lepidosauria > Squamata > Gekkonidae > Lepidodactylus > Lepidodactylus listeri. Next base: position 102,988,671 of record JARCFY010000009.1, on the reverse strand, counting down.
GAGTAGCTGCCGGGGCCTCTCCTCGAAATACCCACCAAGTTTCAAGAAGATTGGACCACGGGGTCCAATTCTATGGGCCCCCAAACAGGTTGTCCGATCCCCTCCATTGTTCTCTATGGAGGGAAAAAATACCCACCAAATCCTGAGTGTCACCCCCCACACACACACAGGCCGATGTCACTTCCAGGTGATGCCAGCATGTTGCGTGTGACATCGCTGTTGGGGACGATTCTCCCCCATCAGCCAACTGGCCATCCGTGGGCAGGAGCCCACAAAATCAGGGAATCCCCACCACTGCCAGGCAAATGGCAACCCTACCTGGATTGCCCAAGCTTCAGGTATCTCATCAGAACCTGCAAACTAAACAGGGTCAGCCCTAGTTAATATTGAGATGGGAGACCACTAAGAAAGTCTGGGGTTGCCACACAGAGGCAAACCATGGAAAACTACCTCCATTTGTCTCTTGCCTTGAAAACCCTATGGAGTCTCCATAAGACAGCTGCAAATTGGCAGGGCTTCCCACCATGTAATCCTATTCTGCCCTGAAAAGGCTTTGGAAACTAACGGAGTGGAATATAGAATACATAGGTGTGTGTCTATTCCTAAAATGAATGTGTATATTCCTACTGATAATTTGTAACTAAAACAGCAAAAGGTCTCATAGCACCTAAAACCCCCAGTGAATTAGTTGTGGCATAAACTGGTGTAAACCAGAGACCACGTTGCCCACTTTTACATTCAGCTGGCAACAGGGGTGTCGGGTTTGGAAAATCCTGGGGGGGGGGGCTCTTCCGTGCGCACGCGCCCGCCGGGACCATGTCCCCGCCGCCACTGCCTCCCCCCCGCCTGACCACTCCTGCTTCCATCCCTCCCTCCCTCCGCCAGGGTGGCCCCTGGATGGACGGAGGGAGGACGGAGTGACCAGGCCGGGGGGGGGTAGAGAGAAAGGCAGTGGCGGCGGCTCTAGGTAGGGCCCGGGAAGGCTCAGCGGAGGGCGCTCTGTTTTCCCGGGGGGGGGCTCAGTCCCCCCCAGGAAATTTCGGGGGTGGCTCGAGCCCCCCCGTAGTTGACGCCTATGGTTGGCAGATGTATATGTATGTATTGGTCCATCAACGGCTGCTAGCCATGGTGACAAAATGGAACTGCCGCATCACAGTGCAGTAAACCTCTGAATACCAGTGCTAGAAGACCTGCCTCTATACCCTGTTTGTTGGCCCTCGAGAGTAACTGCTTGGCTGCTGTGTGGATCTGTTTGCTGGACTAGATGGACTGCTGGTCTGATCCAGCAGGGCTCTTTTCATGTTCTAATGCCAGTTTAGCTACAGAACAAATGAACTATGACACATTTGACTGGGCAAATGAGGAAAGAGGTGCTTTGCTTTCATTAACATCCAAGACACCGGAGTAAGGCTTCCAACTAATCATTTTTGCTAGCTATTTAATTATTAAGTGTTGTCAGTAAATTCACAACCAAAACGAAACCTGTTCACTGCAGGCTAGCATTCCTTATCTAATTATATTATTGGGCTCTCCCATTTCCCGCACTGTCTGAGCTGTTACTCTGCCGGGTATACTCCACCTTCCTTCCCCGGCGGTGCTTTGTAAAAAATGAGTGATTACCTCAGCTCTATAATAACTCTGTTGCCAGGTTCCAGTGTGTGCGTTTAGTATTGATGAATTGTTAAAATCGGAAATTCACAGATTGACTTTTAAAAAAAAGTATTTTAAAGTTCAGCTTTTGCTTAAAATGAATGCCCTTCAGGAACATTAAGGCACCCTTTACTCCTCCATCGCAAGAATCCCGTCACGTTCACATAGTAGAACAGCTAGATTTGAGTCCAGTTGCCCTTTGGAGGCTAATGGGATTTTCGGGGGATGAGCTTTCAGAGAGCAACAAGATTTTCAAAGTATGAGCTTTCAATCTTATTGGTCTCTAAGGGGCTACCAGTGTTCCCTCTAAGCTGAGTTTGTGTGAGCTAGCTCAGTTGTTTAGCCTCCAGCTCACACATTTTGTCTTCGCTCAGGAGGAAGGATGGTTCCAGAGCAAACTAATTTATGCAGCAGCCAAATTGCTCGCTCACAACTTTAATGCCAGTAGCTCACAAAGTAGAATTTTCGCTCAGAAGACTCCACAGCTTAGAGGGAGCATTACGGACTTCAATCTAGCCATCCTACTGGAAACCAACATGGCTTCCCTCTCAGTGCTATCCTACATTTGAATACTCAGATGTGTGTCCCATTGAGTTCAATGGGACTTACTTCTTAGTGCATGTGTTTAAGATTGTAGCCATAGGAACTTAACTGTGAAGATTTTGTGGGGGGGAAACATGCATTGTTTTGTTTGGGATGTATGTATTCTCCCACCCCCAAATCTAATTTTCATCACAGAGGTCAATGTATTTCACAACTTCCAGAGCCTGTTTCAAACACACAGTGCCTTTATATACACTTTCTGATGAGATGGAATGTTTCTTTTTTTAAAGACGCTTTTCTTTTTTAAAGACACTTTTAAAGACTCTTTCCAGTTCTTGGGTCATCTTTTTGTGAAAAAGAGGGGCTGTGTCTTTCCAAAGCACTTAACAGTACTTCCCTTGACCAGTGTTTTCTTGAGGTGAGGGAAAATGGAGGGTGTGGTTGTTTACCCCAACACATTACACTGCCTAGAAAGAACACCCTGACTGCAAAATCAGGGTTCAGCCCACACCCTTTTTTTGTTTAGAGAGGAAAAACGTAAGAAGTGTGTTATGTCCGCTGATGATCTCATGGCAGCAGCGACATAAGGCTCGAGCTTGACTCCAGAGTCAAGGATCCTAGACGCACACTAGCCCACCAATAAGATCTCTGGCGGGAGATTCAAACCCGCCAATAGTACCCGGAGTGGGGTCTGGGCGACTGTATATAGTTGGCCCTCGTGGCCAGTATTGCATGCTTGTGTTGTGTACCAATAAACTAGCTGATCGCTACGCCGTCGTCCATCTTTTCAATGCCTTGAACCCAGTACACAATAGTGGTGATGAAGGTGGGATCCCGTTGAGCAAGCCTGCTGCGGTGCCCTGAGGAAGCTGATGTCCGCTGTCGCTGCTCCCGCCAATAGCAACCAAGACGCCCGAGGAAATGCTGCCCCGCTGCCCCACGCAGCAATGGCTACCACTCCGGAAGTCTTTCGACCCAGCGAAGCCCCACACTGGGAGGCCTGGGTCGAGGGACTCTGCTCAATCCTGGTGTATCAACAGGTGACCGAGGACGAGCGGAAAAGAGGCCTCCTCATAGGTTCCTGCAGCACCGAGACAGTTGTCCTCGCCCAAAACTTATTGGTGCCCACCAAGCTCGCCAAAGCAACGTTTGAGCAAATAATCAAGGGGCTGCAGGACCATAATCAAGGGGCTGCAGGACCATTTCAACCCGCAGCCCTCCAAGATCGCCCACCACACAGCCTTCCAACAACGGCTGCAGCAGCCAAGGGAGTCGGCTGCCGTGTATCTGGCGGAGCTCCGACGGCAGGCAGCAGAATGTGAATTTGGAGTTTTCCTGGACAAAGCGCTGAGAAACCAGCTGGTGTACGGCCTGAGGGACGAGAAGCTGTGGCGATGCATAATGGAGGATGAAAAGTGCACCCTCGCCTCTGCTCTGGCCACAGCAACCGCCTGGGAGAGACTGCACCCGGCAGCGGCCAGCTCCTTGTCCAGTCACCGGGTGGCCGCCGCCCCTGCGACAGGCTCCGACTGCGGCAACGAGGAAGGAGTTCACCGAATGCAGCTGACAAGGCGGTGCGACCCGGGGACTGCAACCCACTCCATGCCAGCAACGGAGTCACCCCGATGGGATTGCGCAAGCTGCGGGAACCAGCATGAGCGCAAGACATGCAGGTTTTGGAATGTTGCTTGCCGGAGCTGCGGACGCTCTGACCACATTGCGAGGGTCTGTCGGTCGAAGGGTTCCCGAGGCCCACCACAACAGGCACCTCCCTGCTGCCGTGTCATTGGACGCTCCAGGAGGAGGACGCCGCCGCAGAGGACCTCTACCTCCTGGCAGCAGATCAGGCACTGAGACTCCCTGGCTATCCGTCGGCCCCTAAAATCAAGGTTACGGTACAAATTGAGCGGTCCGAATGCACCATGGAAATAGACTCAGGGTCGGCTTTCTCCATAATCTCAGAGGAGTCCCTAAAAAGACTGTGTCCGGAAGGGGGCCCCCGGTCACCCTCATGGACTTCCAACACAACCAGGTGCCAATCCAGGGCATGGGCAGTTTTCAAGTCAGGCACAAAGACATTAATGGCCACCTGGATTTGTTGGTTGTTGGTGGCAACCTTAGCAGTTTACTGGGGCGCACGTGGTTTGGACTGTTGGGGATCTCGGTAGAGGGGATTCACAGTTGCACAAGAGACTTTAGTGAAGTGTGCAGTCAGTTCCCACCTGTATTCAACCAGACCACGGGACATTACACGGGCCCCCATTTCCCTGCAGCTCGACCCGCAGATAGCGCTCATTCGCATGAGAGTTAGAAAGGTCCCTTTCACCACACGTCCTAAAATAGAAGCGGAACTAGACTGCCTCGTGGCCCAAGGGATCCTGGAACCAGTTTCACATGCCCCCTGGGAGACCCCCATAGTCACGCCTATGAAGCCTAATGGTGAGATCCGCATCTCCGTGGACTATAAATGCACATTGAACAGGGCCCTCCAGGATCACGCGTATCCAGTCCCAGTTGTTAGCCACTGTTATATAGCATGCAAAGACCACACCCTAACACACCCACTCCCAATGATAGGCTATTTACATAATACTACTTCTTTATTGGTCCACTCCAAAATCCTGGTAAGCTATTGTTTAGGAGTAATAAGCTCAACCAATTCCAGATACTACTTCCGGGATGACTCAGGCTCAATACACAATACAACAAAATATTTGAGAGCCTGTGTAGTGATAAGAATGCTGCACTAGAACCAGGGAGACTCAGGTTCAAATCCTCCCTCTGCCATGAAGTTCACTGGGTGATCTCAAGCCAGTCATTCTTAGTTTCCCTTGCCTCACAGGGATGTTGTGAGGCTAAAATGGAAAACAGAATGACACAGGGCCTTTTTGGGGGGGGGGGGGGAATGCACCTGAACAGTTCCGGGACCTCTTCGACGAAATTCTTTTAAAAATGTTTAAAAGTTTATGAGTTTTCAGTATACAGATTGAAAACTTCATTTCCCTCTTGAGAGTTCCAGAAGTCCTCTTAAAAAAACAAAAAGCGCAGGTGATACATGTCTCCCTCAATTACTTGGAGGACAGGCAGAATCAAAATGAATAAGAAATATATGTATATTTCTGCAGAAAAATGTATGGGGCAGGTTAAAAAAAACACCTAACCTGTAGCAACCCTAATTAAAAGAAAAATTGCAAAGTGTTACATTTGTGATCGTACTGCAGCAAAATCAACTTACTAGCAGATCCTACAGAATGACTGCTAGTTCTGCTAGTCAACTGCAGTCTAAGCTCACTGACATCAGGAAGAGGTCCAAGGCAAATTGCATAAACCAGGGGTGGGCACATTGCGGCCCGCGGGCCACATGCGGCCCGCCACAGAGTTTATTGCGGCCCGCCAAGACAGTCGGCCACGTGGTTTCTCAACAAGCAATCTCACTCCTGATTTCAAAAAAATTGTAGAAAAGTGTGATAGAGTACCTTTGACTCATTAAACTGATTCTAAAATTAAATGTGCTTGCAGCTATAGATGACATGAAATTAGCACAATAAATAAATTGAATAAAACTACCACTATTTTATTTAATTTTTATTTATTTTTATGATACAATTTATACCTTTTCTGAAATGCAAAGTTAACTAATGAATGCAATCATTTTAAAAGGTGCGGCCCTCCGCTAACCTCCACTCCCACAAAGTGGCCCCTGAGCCAAAACGATTGCCCACCCCTGGCATAAACAAAAACCAAAATCATACCTTTTATTAAGACTGGCCAAAATGACACCAAACAAGCATGCAAGCTTTCGAGTTCTCTGGAACTCCTCATCAGGCCTTTTGTTCTGGTTAGGGAAGGGGGGACAAGAACGCTGTTTCAGTTGACCTTAAGGCCTTGCCTTCTAAGCATCCGATGGGAAATGCTGCTGAACAGTTGTGATTTAAAAATGGTGCTGGCTTCACGGGCTTAGACGGGAGTAGCTCTGCATAATGCTGGCCGCCTTTTAGCCTTCCGAATCTTACCCCCGGGGGTGGGGGAACGGGGGCTGCAGCCCGCCAGACTTCCCTCTGCTAGCTTCCCGAGGGCCAGACAGACTCTCTGCAAAGCGAGCGGGGGAGACAGAAAATCCTCGCCCGCTCTGCGTGACGACACCCTCCTCCGCCGCCGCCGCCGCCGGAGGGGACGGCAGAAACCGAAGCCCCGAGCTGATCCCAGACTTGCACCGCGAACCAGGTGAGCCGAGGGGCGGTCTCTGCGCATTCCGCACCGCCCACCGCTACGCTGGTGGGAGCCGATAGGAGAAGAGCGTGGCAACTTTTCTGTTGCGTAGCCAGATCCGGATCCCGTGGCGGCGGCTAGACTGACGTGGTCCATCGGCTCAAAACAGAAGAAGAACGCTGCGGTCGGATCGGCGCCCGGGGCTGCGCTCTCGTGGTCTGTGGCTTCCCCGCAGCAGATTAGACAAAGCCGGTGAGCGAAGGGGGGGGGGGGGGGTGTTCTTTTCCTTGCATGCAGCTGCTGATTTAAAGGTGGGGTTGGGGGGGGGGGAGGGTGGAAGAGCAGTCCCCCACAAATGACCTTTGCATTGAAACTTGCAATCGGATGCAAACTTTCAGAAACAAAACGATCGGGATCCCTGCCCTGCTCGGCGTTTATCCCCAGAGTCTGTGCAAGTCCCACGAGCCGTTGGGATTTTCTATTTTTCCCCCCTACGAGCCGGAAGCGGTGGCGCTTTTAATTCGTGGCAGTCAAAACTTCCAGGAGTTTTGTAGCATCCCGGAGGTAAATACGATTTGATTCCAGTGCGAGCTTTCATGGGACTGGAATCCACTTTTGAATCTTTGTGGACTCCAGTGCAGGAAACTTGTGTTGTAAGGAATACAGTTGCGTTAGTCCTTAATAGGTCAAAAGGCTACTGTTTACATTTCAACCGGATCTCTTTTTTCAAGCCTGTTGCCGGGTTCTTCGGGGCTAACGTTAGTTCGGCCGACTTTGTTTTTGTTGCGTATCCATCCGGGACAAGAGGAAGTCTTCCTCCCCCCCCCCCCGCGCTGCCTCCCAAGTGTCCCCCCCCCCTTTTGGGGGAAGCAAGCTAGCAGAATTTTTGTGTTCCTCTTTATTATTATTTATTCCTCTTTATTATTTATTATTTATAGGACTGGTTCCAGATTTCTTGGGAGCGGTGTGGTTTTTACAGGGGCCCATTATATTCCGTAATATTCACGTTCAAGAGCAAGCATAGGACTCGGCTGCAAGCCATAAAGTATTTTAAAATAATTGCAATTTAGCCAGACCCTTCAGGTTGATCCTTGTGCATCCCCCCACCCCTGTCAAGCCACAGCTGACTTACGGTGACCCGCTAGGGTTCTCGGCAAGAGACTTTCAGGGGTGGTTTGCTATTGTCTTCCTCCAAGGCGTGACCCTGGTATTCCTTGGTCTCTGGTCCAAATACTAGCCAGGGCTGTCTTTGCCAAGTTTCCTAGATTGGGCTCGCTTGGGTTATTCAGGCCAGGGCCCTACACAGCTACTTAGAAGAAAGGGCCCAGAGCTGAATGGGACTTGGGGAGTAAGGGGGCATTCCTTCTTAATGTGAATGAAGAGAGCTTCCCAATGGAAACTGTTTCCTTTGAACGTGTACCAGATTTCCTTGGAAAAGGAAGATGTTCTTCCATTAAGCAGAGGGCAAGGAGAAAGCAGTAATAAGAAACACAAAGTTTACTTTAGCTGCACATGAGTGCTTTTGGCTCTGAAACACTCTGTAAGACCACAGTCCAAAGCCAGACTGGCCCTTGAACTCGCTGAGAAAGTTCCTGATTCAGAACATCAGAAGAGCCCTGTGGGATCAGACCAGCGGTCCATCCAGTCCAGCAACCTGTCTCACACAGTGACCAATGAGTTGCCCTGGGCAGTCGACAGACAGGGCAGAGAGGCCAGGCTGCCCCTGTGTTGCCTCCTAGCACTGGGTGGGTTTCAGAGACTTAGAGTCTCTGTATATGGAGGCTCCCTTCAGTAGCTAGTCGCCACGGAATGTGTAACACTCTTTTAAAGCCATGTCTGCTCATGGCCATCACTAAATCCACTGGCAGCGAATCCCACAATTTAATTACTCAGTAATTTAATTACTGAGTAAACAATAACCTGTGGGTTGGCTGCTTCCCTGGAGGGCCACTGGTGGTCACAGCCAAGTAGCCTGTGTGGTTCAGGAACTGCTCAGCATGACCGTGGGCAAGTGGCGGTGTGTGCTGACCCAGTGGGACCGAGCTGAGCAGCTTCCATAGCTCTTGCATTGCAGGGGCCGCTTGGGTCAGCTGGCTCCAGGGCTGCATCCAAATCTGCCTCCTGCTGCAACCCTAGACAAAATCCTAAATTAGGTCCTTTTTGACCCTGTGGGACTTCTTAGTACACAGGTATGGGATTAGCTTCATATGGTGGTGCAGTAAGGCAAAAGTCCAACAACTCGCAATGTGCTCTTTGCAAAGATAATAGAACTGGTGGTTGTTTAACCCTGATGGGGCATCCATCTTGGTAAGAACAGAGCATTGTAAAGTATCTAAAACACGGGATTCCACTGAGTGTGCTTTCATAATGCTGTAGAATTGCAGGTTCATCCCACCGCATCCCGTTGGTGGAATTTCCTTGCTTTTCAGGGCGTGCTGATATTACATATGACTTGCAACCATTATGAGATCAGTTTACTGACTTTCACTGTCCCACATCTTACCCAGAGGGTTTTAATTAGAAATTCGAAAAGACTGGCCAAAGCCTCTGTATACGCTTTTAAAATACCTGTTGCCATACAGCTCTTAACTTCTATTTCCCAGGCTTGATACTTAGATATCTTTAACATGAGATGCCAAGGATCATCTCTCTGCTTCCTCCCCAAATGCGTTATTTTTTTGTGGTCGGCCAGACACAAAGATCGCAATCCAGAGAACTAGTTGGCTTTTGATTTTTCTTTTCTCCTTTGAACAGGACCATATCACGCAGGTTTCCAATGTGGTTTGCTCTGAGCCCACAGGTGTAAGGGGTATACTGTCTAAGAAACATAAATCTCAAACCAGGCTCAGGACACAGAGCTAATTGTGTGGTGCATTGCACGGTGGCCAAAGCTATCAGTTTGATTTACCAAACACGACCAACCAGTTTCTTTTTCCTGTTGCGTCTCTTTTATTCTATCTTTCTGTACACTCTTAAATTTGAATTTAAGCTTGCCTAACTCAAGATATCATTAGGAGAGTGTTTCAGTTCCCTGAATATTCAGGGCTGCAGTCATTCATCAGACTTTTTGTTGGTCCTAATAAAAGATTTTGCTTGCAGGACTGGGCTAAAATATCTACCTGTAACCTCGCCTATCAGAGGACTCCAGCACAGAGATGCTGAGTTCAAACAGATTTGATACTATCACTCTGGGATTCAGTAGGGCTGGGGGTGGCTGATTCAAGTCATTGTTCCTCGTTACACTGTTCTGATTCATCCTACTTTTGTTGGTAGTTTAGCTACAGCTGGGAGTGGTTTTCACATCTGCTCTGATTGGATGATTTGCTCCTCCGGCTTGATCTCATTTTCATCTGTGCTTTGCAATGTAATGTCACACTGAGTTTTGGGATGCTTGGCCTCCAGGCTTCCCTTTGCAACAGCCTCCCTATTCCACCTCCACATGTTCTTCTGCTTTGTAGCTGAGTGCATGTGTGTGCGTGTTTCCCACCAAGTATAACATTTCATAAAGCTGCATGTGTGGACACGTAAAGCTGTCTTAAGCTGAGTTGGACCACTGGTCTATCAAGGTCATTCTTGTCTACTCTGACTGGCAGTGGTTCTTCAGGGACTTGGATGGCGGTCTTTCCCATCAGCTACTACCTAATCCTTTTTTTAAAAAGCTGGACATGGCACCCTTGGCATGCAAAGCTTGCCCCCCCCTTCTAGACAAACACTGATCAATCCCACAATAAATTAGTCTTTAAAGTGCCACAAGCAGTGTTCCCTCTAAGCTGAGTTAGTGTGAGCTAGCTCACAGTTTTCTAGTCTCCGGCTCACACATTTTTGTCTTAACTCAAGAAGGATGACTCCAGAGCAAACTTATTTATGCAGTAGCCAAATTGCTCACTCAGAGCTTTAATGCCAGTAGCTCACAAAGCAGAATTCTTGCCCACAAGACTCCCCAGCTTAGAGGGAGCATTGGCCACAAGTCGGTGAAAATATAATATTGGTGCAGATCATTGTAAGTGTCCCTGAGCTCCTTGGAAGAAAGCAAAGGGGTGGGGAAAGCTACACAATCCAGTTAAAATTTATTCTAGCAAATATGTCTGCCCAGATCTGGTTTTCTCTGGTTCTCGTTATAATATTGACTCTTGGGTACCGTTATGTGGCTTTGATGAAAACTCCAAAACAGAGCTCACGACTTCTTAGCAAGAGAAGCTTTTGTACTGTTTTGTTTTTAATCTATCCCTTGCTTCGTTTTGGGGGATAGATTCAGGTGGGTAGCCACTTTGGTATAAAGCAGCAGAACAAAGTTTGACTCCAGTGGCACTTTCAAGACCAACAAAGTTTAATTCTGGGTTTAAGCTTTCGTGCGCATGCACACTTTGTTGGTCTTAAAGGTGCGACTGGACTCAGACTTTGTTTGGTTCCTCTTCGGGGCTGAGACAACAGCTACACAGGACACTAAGATCAACTTCCCCATGATGCATTTTTCACTAAATAGTCATAAGTGCATTGCAGCATCCGCCATGAGAATCCCACTGCGGTGGTGGAAGGGTTTTGCTTGTGTAGTTTCCCTGAATTTGCTGTGTGGGAAGGGTCATAAGCTTAGTGGCAGCATATTCTAAGATCCCACATTAAATCCTTGGCATTTCTAGTAAAAACTAGATTTAAGTCTGGTAGCACTTTAGAGACCAGCAAGATTTTGAGGGTATAAGCTTTTGAGAGTCAGAGCTCCCTTTGTCTTCCAGTAAATAAAGCTTCAGGTTGTAGGGCTGAGGGAACTTCCACCAAACAGAATAGAAAATTACCTGTACTGCATAGGCTATAGAACGAAGTTTGAGTGCAGTGGCACCTTAAGGCCAACGAACTTTAATTTGTGCGCACGCACAGTTCTTCAGATACCAGATGTGCTTGCACACAAAAGCTCATATCTTGAATAAAACTTGTTTGGTCTTAAAGGTGCCACCGGACTCAAACTTTGTTCTGCTGCTTCAGACCAACACGGCTGCCCACCTGAATCTATCTGCACAGGCTATATTTAGGGAAGTTACAGTCTCTGTATAGGGAAGCTTCATATGTTAATCAGTGAATTTCTCTGCCATTCAGAGGTGGGGCTGTGATTCACATTTTGAGTGTTTTTAAATGTTAAGGCTGGAAGATATGTCAGTCACTTGCTACAGATACCTAAATTCCCCTCTGGCAAACAACACCAAATGCATTCCAGAGGCATAGCTTTCTGCTGCAGAAAGATACGAGTCTTTAAAGTATCGCATATCTTTTTGTGTGACTAGGGAGTAGTCCCCACCCTCTGATTTAATCTTTCGCTCTTTTCTCCCGGTCACTTCTGCATAACAGTGGAATTTGCCTGGTCTCAATTTGTTGAAACCCTTCCTCTCTGTCCCTCCTTTCTATATTTGTGGGTCTGTGTGTTTCGATCCAGAGGACTTAGCCGTTGCTGTAGAATAGTCTTAAAGGTACTACTGGGCTTTTTACCAACAAACTTTATTGTAGCATAAGCTTTCGAGAAACACAGCTTTCTTCGTCAGATGTGTGTATAGGGATCTGTGTGCTCTTAAGAACACATTGCCAAAGCATTACAAAAAAAACCCCAGTGCCACAATAAAATGCCATTGTTAAGCAGGTACGATCAGGAGAAAAGACCGAAAGATCAAATCAATGGGCGGGGATCACTCCCAACTTGAGATGGAATGGGTATTGAATAGCCTTCTGGTAGCAAATGACTTTTTCCCAGTCCTTAGTGACTCCAAAATCTGATAGCATCAGATCTGCACATGAGTACCATCTCAGCTGCTTCACTTCTGAGTATCCCTTTGAAGCTTAGTACTGTAGTTTGCTATTGCATCCAAGCTAGTAATCTGTGGTTTGCAAACCAGGATTGTGGATGATGGTTATTTCTCTTTGATACATAGAGATCTTAACCATAGAGATACCAGTAGTTAACCTTTCGCTCAGTGGTCAGCAGTGCCATCCGAAGCAGAATTACCTCATTACATCCATGGTTATGTTCTCTATTTATAGATCACACTAAATGCTTAGGTTACCTGAGGCTGCAGACAGTCCTAATGAGCAGAAGGAGAGATGGTCAAATGGAAGAGTTCCATCTGTGCTCAGATTCCTAGACTTTCTTGGAAAAGATAGTGGCTTTCCTTGTGTATCAGTTTCCATTTTCAAATGATGCACATTGGAGCCAAAAATCCTAACTATAAATACACGTCGATGGGGTCCGAACTGGCGGAGACTGACCAAGGGAGAGATCTTGGAGTCGTAGTAGATAACTCAATGAAAATGTCGAGACAGTGTGCGACTGCAATGAAAAAGGCCAACGCTATGCTGGGGGTTATTAGGAAGGGAACTGAAAACAAATCAGCCAGGATCATAATGCCCCTGTATAAATCGATGGTGCGACCTCATTTGGAGTACTGTGTACCGTTCTGGTCTCCACACCTCAAAAAAGATATTATAGCATTGGAAAAAGTGTAGAGAAGGGCAACTAGAATGATAAAAGGTTGGAACACTTTCCCTATGAAGAAAATTTGAAGCGTTTGGGGCTCTTTAGCTTGGAGAAACGACGGCTGAGGGGTGACATGATCGAGGTTTATAAGATTATGCATGGGATAGAGCAGGTAGAGAAAGAAGCCCTTTTCTCCCTTTCTCACAATACAAGAACTCGTGGGCACTCCATGAAATTGCTGAGCAGTCAGGTTAGAATAGATAAAAGGAAGTACTTCTTCACCCAAAGAGTGATTAACACGTGGAATTCACTGCCACAGGTGGTGGTGGTGGCTACACATATGGACGGCTTCAAGAGGGAATTAGATAAACATACGGAGCAGAAGTCCATCCGTGGCTATTAGCCACAAAGTACAGATAGGAATGCTCAGTCTGGGGCAAGTGATGCTCTGTATTCTTGGTGCTTTGGGGGGGGGGGGCAACAGTGGGAGGGCTTCCTGCTCCCACTGCTGGACCTTCTGAGGGCACCTGGTGTTTTTGGCCACTGTGTGACAGAGTGTTGGACTGGATGGGCCACTGGCCTGACCCAACATTGGCTTCTCTTATGTTCTTATGTTCTTATCTGTGAAAACTGAGAAAATAGTTCTTGGTTTCATAAAACAGATAACTTCCTATAACTGCCTTCCACTGTTTGATCCCATTACTCCTTTCCACCAAGTTTTCCTCCAACAGAGAAAGCCTTCCTTCCGCAAAAAAACAAAAACTTTTTGTTATCAGCTTTTGTTTCTTAGAAAAAGTCATTCTCTGTTGGAGGAAGACTTCCTCTGTCGAAAGGAAGCTTACAGTGTAATCCAAAGCCAAGTTACACCACTCTTAAGTCCATTGAAATCACTGGTCTCAGAGGCAGAATTGCACTGGATTCAGGATTCAGGATTGCACTGTTGGTGGAAGGGGGCCCAACCCAAAGAAATTGGATGGAATATCATGGGAGAGTATTTCAAAGCCTTCACTGTGACACTAAAAGTTGAGTTTGTTTGGGGCTTTGTTGAATTTGAATATCAGTCTGTCAAATTACAACATAAAACAAAGCTGACTTAGTCCAACATAGCCTGTAGCTGACTGTGTCAGTGAAAACCTGCTGCTTGATAGGAAATTCTGAATTAACTTGGAACTGGAATCACTAGGTCTTCACATATGGGCAGGTTTGCCTGGGTAAATAGGTCTTGTTGTGTACTCTGAATGGTATTTAGCCGTAAAGACAGTTCTTACATAGTTTATAACCTGCAAAGCAAGTCACAGTATAATGTGAAAACTGACATGTAGGTTTGCATTGTTGCAAAATGATATGGATTTGTAAGAAATGGTTGAGCTTTACAGTGTTTTTTGTTCTTTGGGTGAAGTCAATGAAATTAATGAGCAGTAAGCTTAGAACAGATAAAAAGAAGTACTTCTTCACCCAAAGAGTAATTAACATGTGGGATTCACCGCTGCAGGAAGTGGCGGCGGCTACAAGCATAGAGAGCTTCAAGGGGGGGATTGGATGAACATATGAAAAAAAAAGTCCATCAGTGGCTGTTAGTCACAAGGTGCAGATGAAACACTGTGATGCTCTGTATTTTTGGTGCTTGGGGGGCAACAGTGGGAGGGCTTCTGGAGTTCTGGCCCCACTGGTGGACCTCCTGATGGCACCTGGATTTTGGCCACTGTGTGACACAGTGTTGGACTGGATGGACCATTGTCCTGATCCAACATGGCTTCTCTTATGTTGTTATGTCCTCTGATTACAGCTGGCTGCACTTAAGGAAATCTGAAGCATCTTTTCCATGTGTTTGATCTATCACAAGGAGAAACTGAAGTGTTGTTTTGGATAGCCTCTCTCTTTAGAGAAGCAAGTAAGACTTTTTGATACACCTGAGATCTATTTTGTCTTGCTGGAGATACATAGCTGGTCAGTTGGGTTGGGGAAATCAGAGACAAAAGATGACCTCACTTTTTTATTGTTCCAGGTCCTCAAAACCGTTTTGTCTTGTGTCGGCAACACTCATCCATCTATAGCTGTAATTCGGCTGCACAAAGTTAGATCCCATCTCTGACTTTATTTATTTGTTGCCTGCTTTTCTCCCTGCTGACCCGAAGTGGCTTACATCCTTCTCCCCTCCTTCTGTGCATCCCCCACAAAACCAACCCTGCAAGGTAGGTTAGTTGGGGGCAGTATGTGATTGGCCCAAGGTCACACCCTGAGCTTCCACTGGCTGTTACATAGAAAGCTCTTCATAGCCTTGAATCCTCATATCTGTGGGACCGCCTCTCCCCCAACGCTCTGCCACGACAACTTCACTCCTCCGAGCAGGACCTTCTGCAGGTACCAGCCTGCAGAATTTATTCATTTATGTTATTTATAGTCTGCCTTTCTCACCGGGACTCAAGATGGATTACCCATAATGTCAACATCATGGGACATTCAGTGAACAGTGCATTAGCACTGTAGAAGTCTGGAACCCCCAGAAAGAACTGAAGCAAAGCTTAAGTATTCACATGACATATTAAGGGCTACAAACATTCCACAATAAGACCTTACTTACAATAAGCTATACACGGCAGTATAGACCACTGTCCCTATCTAATCATTAATCCGAGTAAGTCTGTGAACCTTTTTGTGCGTTGCAACCTTATTACCTGTGCAGAAAAGCCCTCTTGAATGATTCAGTTGTGCAGACTTTGCAGAGAAGCTGGGCAAGAGGGAGCCTTCCTGACCTCCTCAGACAGGCCAATCCATAAGGCGGGAACCACAATGGAGAAGGCATGAGTACAGGCAGTTGTTGGTTTTGCCCATTTGCAGGTTGGCACCTGTAGAAGGCTCCGCTGAGGAACTAGGGGGGCTAGTAAACCAGAGGAGTTTCTTATCTGTCCTTAGTGCCTAAGGCGCATACAGTCAGTGCCAGTGAGAGTTTGTGCTGGAAGCCTGCAGAAGCGGAAGGAGTCGCAGGCAAAATCAACAGCTGCCCATACACGTGCCTTCTCCACCGTGGCCCCCAGGAAGGCTCCCATTCTCCTTTGTTTTCCACAAACCATGGCCGAGGACAGACTGGCAATCTGGAGCGGGAGGAATCCGGAGGCAAAAGCTGTGGGGGGAAAATTCCCCGGGGCTGGCCGTTCACACTGGCCAGTGTATTGCGCAAGGCTGCTATTACGGAGCATTCAGACTGCTGCAGAGCGGCCCCGGGTGGGCTGGCCTCTGCAGCTTGTGGCAGGGCTGTTTCGGCAATGTGTGTATGTGTGCATGCGTGCATGTGCGCTCATGCGCAAATTGCCGAAACGGCACGTTCACACAGCCGCCTCCACTTGAATCCCGGCTTCTTCCAGTTCACACTGCCTGAAAGCCGGAGGCATGCGGAAGACAGCCCCTGGACCCCAGTTTCTCCCGGTGTCCTCCTAAAGCGAAAGGAAACCAGCTGCAAAACGCGTAAGTGCGGAAGGGAGCCGAGGGACAGCTGCGGATGTCTGAACAGGCTCCCTTCCCCCGCTTCCCAAGCGGAGCTCTCCCGGGGCAGATTGCCAGTCTGTCCTCGGCCCATATAAAACCAAATTATTCAGGAGGGGGTTTCTACTAAGGCAATAGGGCTGTCCAGCACAAAATGACTCACAAATGTACCTGAATAAATGATTAGGGACCGTGGTGGATACTACTGTGTATAGCTTGCTGTAAGTAGGGTATTACTGTGGAATTTTTGCACCACTTAATGTGTCATGTAAATACTTCAGCTATGCTTCGGTTCTGTATTTTAGATTCCTGGCTGGTTGTGGACTTCTATACCAGGGGTCCTCAAACTTTTTAAACAGGGGGCCAGTTTACTGTCCCTCAGACTGTTGGAGGGCCGGACTATAGTCTAAAAAAAAAAAACTATGAAGATGGGCTTTTTCTTTGGTTATTTTGCGCGTAGGGAAGGCGCGCCGGGGGGGGAGGAGGTGCGCAAAAAGGCACTATTGACGGGGCTGTTGTCTTTCCCGCTCCGAAGAAACAAAGAACTCGGCATCCTCAGAGACTTTTTAAGGCAGCAAGCCCCCAGCTGCTTCTCCCTGAAACTCCACTACTGCAGGCATCATGATGGGAAAGAGAAACCTCTCTCTCTCTCCCCCTCCGATTCCCAGCAGCACAAAAAGCCTCGAAAAAGACCCCCGCCCGGCTCTTGGGACTGGCGCAGGTCTCCTAGCCGGCTGAGAGGCCTCTCAGCCGGCTAGGAGACTTGGGGCCAGCCGGAGCGCCTGCCACCCCACACTTACCCTCTTCCAGTCTTCCTTTTGCCTCCTCCTGGCTGACTGGAAGCAGGGGGGCGGGGCTTTGTCATGTGGCCCGGGACGAGTCGGCTGCAATTTTGGCTGCAATTTTTCCGCTGCTTTGTGTGTTGCTGGGAATTGGAGGACAGGCAGCGGCACACCCGGCGGGCCAGAAAAATGCCCTCGGCGGGCTGCATGTGGCCCACGGACCGTAGTTTGAGGACCCCTGTTCTATACAGTCCTATGCATTGTCTATGGGATGTCCCCTCTTGTTGATTGCAGGGACTCTCTGTATGTAATCCGCCTTGAATCCCAGTGAGAAAGGCGAACTATAAATAATGTCAATTAAATAAATAAAAAACATAAATAATTAAAAATATTTATTTTCCTTCAAGGTTTGGAGTTCTTTCTTCCTGAGCTGCCATAGGTAAACAAGTCAGAACGGAAGCGTAAAAGGCTGCATTCTTACACTGACTCAGTTGAATTTAAGCCGTCTAATTGTGTGCTGGTTTACATCCATGGTATATTCTGGCATGCTTTATTGCTGCAGGTTATTATTATCATACGGCACTGTGTGTACAATAGCCAGGAGATCCTAGAATTGTCTGGCAGCTGCAAGTTCTAGCTCTTAGGCAATGTGCCAGAGGTGACCTAGACTTGTTTTTAGGGGCTGAGCAAGCTCTGAGAGAACTGGCCCAAGGTCACCCAGCTGGCTTCATGTGCAGGAGTGGGGAATCAAACCCAGTTCTCCAGATTAGAGTCCGCCACTCTTAACCACTACACCAAACTGGCTCTCATTGCTGCAGGTATTGAAAGTATAACGAGCCTCGTGAAGTGCAATTCCATGTGTAATTCTCACACTCTCTCTACTTTCCTTAAATCATTTGCATTGCCTTTACCACAGCCTAGCGTTTCTAATGAAAGTTAGCGTCTGTTGCGCCGCAGAATTTCTCATTTCCTTCTTTCACATATATTTAGATGGTAACATATTGTATTTGCATAGCAAACGTCTGCTTTGAAACGGAGTCACGGTTTCGTGCTTCCATATTTACTGGCAGTTATTCTCAGCAATTGCTAGTGAGGTTTTCTGTGAGTGATCTTCAGAGAGGATCCACAGTGGGGCTGTGGCCAGTCTTCCCTCTGAGTTGTGTGCTTGAGCGGCCACTCATTAACACAGGAAGCCCCGCTCAGCAGCAGTCTGGAGCCATTCAGGGTCTTGCACTGCCCATTGCCCATTTTAAGATTACAGCAGTTGTATTCTGCTCAGGATGTGAACTGCTCTGCTCAGTAGGGGAACAAAATGAGAAGGAACATTGGCTGTGGCTCAGTGATAGAGCTCTGCATGGCCTTCTTCCCAGCATCTCCACTTAAAAGGGTTAGGTAGTCGGGGATGTGAAAGACCTCAGCTTGAAACCCTACAGAGCCACTGCCAGACAGAGCAGACAGTACTGACCTTGATGGACCAAAGGTTTGTTCGTTTATTTATATATATGTTGTCGAAGGCTTTCACAGCCGGAGTTCATTAGTTGTCGTAGATTATCCAGGCTGTATGGCCGTGGTCTTGGCATTGTAGTACCTGACATTTCACCAGCAGCTGTGACTGGCAAGGCTCTTTTTGTAGAAAAAGCCCAGCAGGAACTCATTAGCATATTAGGCCACACCCCACGTTACCAGAAGTGTGGTCATCCAGCCACACCCACCTTTTGCTTCTTATTCTGTTTACCTTGTTTGCTGTCAAAATGGTTTTGACAAAACCAATAAAAACATTATTTTCTGTCCCATCCATACAAAATCTTGCCTGAACCAATATCTCATGTCCAACAATTATTCCCACACTGGATTGGAATCAATTCCTAAAGGTTAGGTTCCCATGGAAATCAGCCTGCCTTCCTGCAGAACTAGTACGCTGAATATGAATTTTTAGGGTTGCCAACCTATAGGTGGGGTCTGGAGATCTCCTGGACTTACAACTGAGCTCCAAACTACAGAGATCAGGTCAATGGATGCTTTGGGAAGTGGAGTCCATGGCATTAGGCTTTGCTTAGGTCCCTCCTTCCCCCAAACCCCACCCTCCTCAGGCTCCACTCCCAAATCTCCAGGGATTTCCTCAACCTGGAGTTGGCAAGCCTAGTTCACTGGTAGAACAACCCTAGGTTTGTGGATGCACTGGACGGGAGTAGTTTGTGGACTATTTTATTCAAGGTAGAAAATTTCATTCAAGGTATAAGATTTCATGTGCCACCCACACTTCTTCAGATGGAACCATCTTTAGATGGAAGAAGTGTGCATGCACACAAAAGCTTATACCTTGGATGAAACTTTGGACTCCAATTTTGTTCTGCTGCTTCAGACCAACAAGGATGCCCACCTCAATTATTACACTATAATATTTTTTACAAGCAATTATGTACCAGTGGAGTGGTTACCATGCAGAGTCTGTTCCACAGGTAAAATGATCCTGTGAACAAGTGGGCTTTACCACATCAAAGTATCACTATCATCACAAGATCACCAATCGCTGGAAGTCAACTCCTCAGAAACAGAAATCTCTCTTATCAGGAGGTTTAAGAACATCAATTTTGCTGGCCCATTAAAGGCAGATGTCAGCCCAGTGGCAGGAGAAGAGGGACAATCATCTTCTTCAGAAACTCTGCCCACTTTTTAGATTTCACAAAACAGGCAATCTCCAATGTGCTGCTGACCATGCTCATTTTTAGTTACAACTCTGTTTCTCTGCAGGTGTCCCCCAAAGTCCCCCATGCAACAGTCAAGTGTTCTGCCAACACATACAACAATAAAGCTACTTTTTTCAGATGTTTTCTTTTGCATGGCAGTTAGCACCAAACGACTTTAAAACAGACATTACACACACATATATTTGCAAACCATTTCCAACAAGACAGAACAATGAACTAGTTACACCCAGGCTTCAGACTTACTTTTCTTAAACAGAAGATGTCATGGAAAAACTAAAGAGATTATCAAAAATTAAAGATATAGTCAAAAACAGCATTTCCTGGGCTCTCTTCTTTTTTACATCCCTCCCCTTTTCCAACAATTTTTTTTTCAAAAACTCAAAGAACAAAATGAAACAAGACAGAGAGAGGAAGGAAGGAAGGAAGGAAAAAGAGAGAGAAAGGCAGGTAGGGAGGGTGGGTGGGATGGAGGGAGGGAGGGAGGAAAAAAGAGGGAAGGAAGGGAAAAAGAGAGAAAAAAGAAAGAGGGCGGGAAGGAGGGAGAGGGGGGAAAGGAAGGAGAGAGAGAGAGAAAGGTGGGGGGAGAGAGAGAAAAGGAAAAGAGATGGGGGAGGTACTTACTGGAGCAGGGAGAGCATAGGCACGGTGACGCGATGTCAGCAAGCCAAATGCAGAGAGCCCAGGCCTTTCAGTGCAAAGAGACCAGGCCCAGTGCTTAATCTCCAGTGGGGGGCTTTTTCCTGCCAGCTCTATGCAATTAAAGGGAAAGCTCCCTTTCAGTGCAAAGAGGGGGTGGGGCTTTTTCCTGCCGGCTCTCTGCACTTAAAGGGAAAGCTCCCTTTGAATGCAAAGAGCCCAGGCCCGGCAGGGAGGGGCAGGGTGGGCTAGGACGCCGGCCAGAATGCTGTTCCGGTGCGTTCCAGCTGAAAAAGAACCCTGATTTATAGTCCGTCTTTCTCACTGAAACTCAAGGCTGATTACATAATGTAAGTCAGTACAATCAACAGGATGAGGAGACATCTAATAACATAATAGAGCCATTTGTGTGTAAAATGCCATCAAGTTGCAGCTGACTTATGGCGACCCCATAGGGTTTTCAAGGCAGGAGACAAACGGGGTGGTTTGCCTTTGCCTGGACTTCCTTGGTGGTCCTCCCATCCAAATACTAACCAGGGCTGACCCTGCTTAGCTTCCGAGATCTGATGAGATCAGGCTGGTCTGGGTTATCCAGGTCAGGGCAGTAATATTTATTTTATTGATTTATTCAGTCATCTTACATCCTGCTCCTTCCCTGGCCAAGCAGGGCTCAGGGCAGCTCCCAACAATTAAATATACAATGAAATCAGCATTACAGTTTTAAAATCCCATTTTTCAAGTTACAAAGCCTAACAAACTATTATGTCAAATGGCGCCCAACAGTCCATCATGGGGGCAACTAGGAGGCAGCCAACACAGAGAAGTCCGCAGCCCAACAATAAACGGGGTTAGGACTGCAGAAATCTGGAACAAGATATAAGTATTAACGATGGCTGGACTCAGCAAAAGGCCGTTTTAGGCTGCGATCACAAACACTAAATAATCCACTTTCAATCCACTTTCAGTGCACTTTTGAATTGGATTTTGCCAGTTCACACAGTGAAATAATCCACTTTCAATCCACTTTCAGTGCACTTTTGAATTGGATTTTGCCAGTTCACACAGTGAAATAATCCACTTTCAATCCGCTTTCAGTGCACTTTTGAATTGGATTTTGCCAGTTCATACAGTAAAATCCAGTTGGAAAGTGCCTTGAAAGTGGATTGTTTAGTGTGCGTGATCACAGCCTTAATGTGTTTGTTCTTGATGTGTTTGTTCTTGAGCAACTCAAAGTTAGTTTATCATTTACTCCTACCAGAAGCATGGGAGTGTTGGGTGTGTTCTGTTCCAGGGCACATTTGTCTATTCATACTGAGTTAGTGAGGCCCGATTGGACCTATTTTGAGGAGGGTATGATCTGCCTGAACTGAGAATGCTCTTCAGATTTAGAACAGAATTCTAGCATCTTCTGCAGCAGGTAGGGAAGAGTTTTGTGGTAGGCACTCAACAAGGTGGTTGATGTGAAAGGGGCATCTCTGAAGATAGAAATCATTGATGGTGGGGCATCATTGGCTAGCTTTGTATAACATGAGGCTAAAAGCAATTGTTTCACAGACTGATAGGAAACATTTAGGACCTTTCTGGCCGTACCATTCAGGGAGTTTTATTTGGGTGTGATGTGCAACACTTTAAAAGAGTATTTAAACTTTTTACAAAATATTTTGACAAGCAAGTTGGCTTCCATTGTGAACTCTTCATGCAAGTAGTCTGTTCCTGTGAGTGGGAAAGGCAGTCAAAAATGTTGTGCAAACTGTTTCCCGTTTCTTGCAGCAACGCAATGAAGTAAACAACCGTGATTCTGATAATTTAGTCAACATCCTTTCTCGTCTGGATATATTACTCAGGTAACTTGGTAATTATATAATATGATTACAGTAAACAACTTGGTACCCACTTATATTGGTCTGTCTGATAGAGGCTGGCACGGTGTTGTTGCAGTACTGGCAGAACGTGATGTTTTGTGGCGTGGTGTTGATATGACCTGTGCTGGCATTCTTGCCTGGCAAGTTTTAGAACCGGGCATCTCATTCTGAGCATTTCACTTTACAAGCTATAAGGAAAAATATGAAACATCTAAGTTTATTTAACTGATAAGTTCAGTCTCTTAATAGATGTGGCTGGTTATAATTTTGCTTCAAAACAGTCTCTTAGGGAGAAGAAAATGCACCTGTGAGCAATGTTCCCTCTAAGCTGAGTTAGCGTGAGCTAGCTCAGTTTTTTAGCCTCCAGCACACACATTTTTGTCTTAGCTCAGGAAGGATGGCTCCAGAGCAAGCTAATTTATGCAGCAGCCAAATTGCTCACTCACAATTTAATGCCAGTAGCTCACAAAGTAGAATTTTTGCTCACAAGACTCCACAGCTTCAGGGAACATTGCCTGTGAGCCATTCCACTTGTGGGAAAGTCATTCCCCCAAGCAGGTTTCACTGACAGTTTCTTCTTGGTTATTAGATGCTTTTTGACCTTCAAGGAGATTTTCTGTAGGGCAGGAAAAAGGAGAGGTCTGAGCCCAACCTAGATAGGGAGTTGACACAAAGCATCTACTTGCTTAAAATGAGATGGGCAGAGATGATACCATTAAGTCGACTTTGACCTAAAGGGGATGAAGAAAAGTGGCGTTTGATTCAGGTCAGGGTAGTGTTGAGTTGTAATGTATCTCTTTCGTCTACTTAAGGTTGACATCCGTAGCTATCTAAATGGTGGGCCTTGCTTCTTGTTATGTTTTATTTATACTCAGATTACCTCCCCCTCATCTGGGGACTCGAAGGAGTTTAATTATCATCACCCCATCTCTGTTATATCCTCACAACAACCTCCCTGGTAGGGTTAGGTTGAGAGAGACCGATTGGGCCAAGGTCACCTACTGAGTTTCCATGGCAGAGTGGAAATTCGAACCACTTCATTCCTTCCACCCTTCTTGGCTGATTAGGAGATCAAAGTTGTTAGAGTACTTCCATGAGAACGTGAAAGCTGAAATTTGGTTCACACACATGGTCCTGCCTTCTTCTTCCTTTAGCTTTTACCCTCTGTTAGTTCCTTTTTTGCTATTTCTTCTTCTTGACCCTCAGTTCAGCATGGTTTGCTGTGAATTTGGGGGGCAATAACCCCTGTGGTCATGAGGCTTCATATATAACAATCAGATCAACAGAAAAACTCTCAAAAGCAGGATACTTTTAACTCAGTCCTTGAATCTTGTGACATGAAGACTGCCTTATAGCTGTAGCCAGCATAGAGGAAGCCAGGGGATAGAATGATTGGCTGTGGAGGTTGCAAACAAAGCTTGTATAGAGAGGGGTGCAAATGGTAAGTGGTAGCCAGAAGCATAGTCTAAAAATGGTACAAGGTTACTGGGGCTTTCTACTGCACACACTGATGATCTTCATGTTGCGGAGGAGGGATTTCCAGTGGCAGTTGGGAACGTATCTGAGTGTGCATAATGGAGTCAGGAATCTATGTGTGCAAATTGCAAACTGTATTTGGTAAGAAATATAGCCACAAACCTGAGCATGTGCCAGTTGCTGCTCACAGTGGACAAATTGTTGTCTGGTTCAGAAGTTCAGAAGTTGATTTTTTGAGCACCATCCAAGCAAGTTGTGTGAATTGCTGCATAAGAGTGACATAGCCTGATCGCTTTGCAGAAACTATAGGAGACAGAATTTTTCCATATCTTCCATCACTTTTACTTTCAGTGAATGAAGGATTTTTAGAACAGTAGTGAGCAAGCCAACCGAATTTATTGATGAACATCTACGGTTTGGGGATATTTTACAAAATAGTGTTTGAAATGTTACTTCAAGCCACCCATTTCCATATAAACCAGAAAACATACTTTCACAGTTTGATGTAGTATTAGGGCTGCCAAGTCAGCCCAGGGGGCGGGGGATCCCTTGCTACAGGGGTTCCCGATCCGCCGGCCACCATTCGGCCGGCGGGGGAAACCCCACCCCCAAGGTCGTCCAGGCTGGACGACCTCCCTCACGTAATGACATCACCTGGAAGTGACGCCATCACGTTGGGGGCGTTGCCAGGGTGACGCTCTGGCAATCGCCCCAAAACTCTATGATACCATAGAGTTTTGGGGTGATTGCCAGAGCGTCGCCCTGGCAACGCCCCCAACGTGCTGACATCACTTCCGGTGACGCCGCCCAGCGCGCATGCGCCGGGGAAGCTCCCGGCCAGCAGAGCTTCCCCCCCACCGGTAAGTTTAATACACTTGGCAACCCTATGTAGTATGCTTATATGCTTTCATTGCTGTACTCTTCAAAACATGTTAAACTTGCGGAACTTCAAAACTGAATTTGTATTCAGTATCCGTATACAATTTGTATCCATATGCCAGCCAAACAAGTATTGCTGGAAGGTTAAATTCCAGTAAAAAAAAAAGTATCTCTTACTAGAAAACAATTAATGCAGCAGGAACTGTACCCATTAAAAAGCACAGCTAGAAAGTATAGTGTTCTTGTCCTTTTATCGTCTTTCCGTGAGTTGCAAAAGGCATATGCTTTGCCTGTGTGCCTTTTCTAACATATGGTGAGCAACATCAACTGACTATCTGATGACGTGGGAAGAATTAGGCGTGACTGCCCTCCCAAATGAACTTCTACAGGAAAAGCATGGAACAAAAGAATGCTCTCTGTCTCCTGTGTTCAGCCATTTGTCACAAAATGATCACATCATGTAAAGACATCAAATTCTGTCTACATAACCTTTTCTGTGGGCAAGTTGGATTGTAACTGCATCTCAGAAATGAAGTGATAGTATGTAAAGAGAAATGACAAGGTCTGGTGCAGAAGAAGAATTGGTTTTTATACCCTGCTTTTCTCTACCAGAGGAGTCTCAAAGTGGCTTACAAGACACTGCAGAGCTGGAAAAAGTAGAGAGGAGGGCAATCAAGTTGATTAGGAGGTTGGAGCACCTTCCCAATGGGGAAAGGCTGAAAAGCCTGGGGCTTTTCAGTTTAGAAAAGAGACAATTAAGGAGGGCATGATAGAGGTTTATAAAAGTATGCATAGGGTGGAAAGAGTTGACAAAGAAATTTTTCCCCCTCTGTCATGTTCAAAGGCAAGCCTGGTGTTTACTGAACATGAGCCTCCAGAATGCACACACAATTACAATCAAGTAAACAAATGTCACGTTCAGGGCAGAGACTGATGCTTTTTACTCTACCCAGGGCTTCCGGGAGACACCAATGCAAATACAATAAACCAAGGCAAGAGATAATAGCAAGGTTAGTAAACCGGCACAGGTTCCATCTACATGTCTGGGAAAACAGGGAAATCGAGTTCAGGGTCAAGGCTTGGGATTCAAGGCAAAAGACAGTGTCTGGGTTCCTAGCTGAAAAGCAACCACAGGTTAGCAGAACAGAATTCAAAGCAGCAAGGCAGAATCCTGTTTGAATAATCAGCTCACAGATGGGTGGCAAGCAGAGTTGCTTCCACGCTGAGCCTTGGTTGGCATCTTTCTTTTATCAGCCTAAGTTGCTGACTCATCCCTGAAGCAGTCCTTTGTCTCCCCTGAGCTGCCAAACATTCCCGATGTCTCCTACGCTCAGCTGGTTCGGGAGATACAGGCAGTGACTGGTGCTCTGTATTCCATATCCAATAAAGTTCTTCATAAATTATAACAGTTCTTGAGTAGATGCATCTTCGATTACTTCTTAAAAGATTTAAAGTGCATAGATATCATCAAAGGCTTCTTTAGAGATTTTAAAGTGCTGTACGCTTTGTCCCTGATGTATCCATAGATATCCAAATTATAGAAAAGCAATAATCCATCTAACAGAATTTGCCAGCATATATACTTTCCATTTCCTCATAGATGGAAAATTACAATTCACTAATTCACAAGAAAAAAGTACTCATATCATGCAAAATAAGCAGCAGGTCTCTTTACATCCTCAGTTACAGTACAGGAAGCCTTCGAAGACTTATCTATTCAAGAACAAGACTGTTATAATTTATGAAGCACTTTATTGGATAAGGAGTACAGTTTGTGCACTGACTGAAGCCTCTTGAATTTCTTGCACGTGGATCCTTGTCTAACTGAGGTTTGGTATGGCAGGTCTTCTCACTGGACTCTACGATGCAATATACATTGTGTTTCTAATTGCACTTGTGATCTATGATTCTATGCTATATATAATGTATGGAACTTTATGATAGCTTTAAGAGTTACATTAGAGTATATTTGTAAAATTCAATCGTGGGGTTTTTTGTATTGCTTTTGATTTCTTTCCTGTCATTCTCTCTTTGTATTGCCTTTGCTAGCTTATGGTGGCAGCTGCTGTCATCCCCACACAGGACGAAAGCTCTCGCTTGGGGCCAAGGTGGCAGGCCACTGGCCACGGGGACTGATTCCAGTGGCCTTAATAGCCATTCTCCCTCTGATCTAGTGCCTGGGCCAGATTTCCTATATATATATGTATTAGACAGTTCATAACGTTTTTATCTCTGTGTGGCATTATATGTGCGATCCTTTAGCATGCCTTTGACTTAGTTTATTTTATGCAAATAGATGACATGGTAAAACTGGCACTGGACTGTACAGCTTCAGATTGCTAGGCTGTAGGACTGAATATTTCCCTTGGTGGGAAAAACGCTTCCTGCACATAAAGGACTAGCAAATAAGGGAGAAGAAGGCTAAGCTCCATGACGTCTGTGCAGGGAGCTTTTCCTATTGAGGACTATTGTTCCTCTTGTTCAAAATGGACAGTCTAGGAAGAGTTTTGTCATGTGTTCTGCTGAAGAACCCAACATTACATGAAAAGGCAGAGCAATGTTGAAAAGTGCAGGATTTGTTGTGTTCTTAAGATATTTATATTCTGTCTCTTCATCGAATGATCAAGGCAGGAATTCTGCTATGGATAAAATTGCAGAAAGTGTTACAGTCAGTGAAAAGTTTTCTTCTCAACCAGATGCTGTAACCAAATGATTCCCCTTTCTTGAATTTTGTTTTCAAGATGATTCTACACTTCAACTGACAATCCCACATTGGTTTTATGGTATTGTCCATTTTATATAGTGGCTGTAAACAATAAGATGAGTATATGATATAGTTTAGACAAGAGGCGGGACCTGCGATACTCGTGTGGGGGGGATTCCTAAAGGCTGCAGCTCCAGGTAAGTCTTCTCCCCCCCCCCCCCCCGGGCACTGGTGGCGAGGCCTCAGCAGCTCTCAGCTGCTGGCCAGCCGAAGAGTTTCCAGAGCATTCTCTGCGCATGCGCAGGGAACACTCTTTAACTTTTGGGGGGATGTAAATATCCCCTGTATAGTTTTTAAACTTTTAGGATTTTTCTGCACACCTGGGGAGTCCCCCAAGTGTGCAGGAAAATCTGTCTGCCCCCCAAGTGCCCCTGATGTGCGGATTTAGATATCTGCATGCACGGGGGCACTTAGATATATAGAAATTAGCGGGAACAGTCTTTGTAGGTCCTAGTTAATTGTAATGGGAAATGCTGTTTTGTTTTGTTACGTTAAAATAGTTACACAAGTTAATACGACTTATATCAAAGTATATATTTTGCATGTTGATCGGACAGTTATTGTTTTAAATAAAAAATATTTTTAAGGCAGGAGTTTTCAGTAACTCATAACGAAGCTGAATATACCCTTTTCACCTGTGGTCCGTTACCTGCTAAATGCCTGGCATTCCTAGGCAAGAAGGAAATGAGAAAGTTCATCAAACCCCTTTTGGCTCACCATCCATGACTGTGGGCCGTGAGGCGAAAGTTATGCAAATCTTGGACAGCCATGTGAAACTGGGCTAGCAAAGAGGCCTTGAATTTGAGGGGTGTCCGGCACAGAGTTGTTCTCTTACTTTGAGATCCCTTTACAGTCCGAACAGAGGCCTCAAAAACATGTGCTGTATCACAGAATGATATTTCTTTCCCTGTAACTTTTGTTCAAACATTATGAAATGTGGACAGTGTTCCTGGAAGGCTCCTAGTGTAATGTCCTGAATGGTGGCGTGCCGTTATTAAGTGACAGGACATGTGGGCCAGCTGCTACTCCTTTGGGAAACTGAGTTCCACACAATGTTATTTTTACCTGAATGAATATTTATAGCCTGACCTTTTAAATATGATAACTGATTATTGTAAACCTAGTGCTGCACGTGAGCATTTCGAGCAGATGGAATCTTTAGTAAGCATTGTCATTGGTTTGGTTTGGAATGCAGAACATCCCCCACCCCCACCCCCACCCCGCATTCACAAGCTGGAATGCTTAGGAAGAGGGTTTGCTGAGCTGGCAATGAATATTCAGTCTTTCTGGAGCTAGATGGTAATTTTTACAGAGGCTCTGTAAATAAAGATTAGCAGTCGATGCTCACTCTTTAAACATAGGAAGCTGCTTTACAGAGTGAGGCTGTTGGCCTATTTAAATACTGTTTATTTTTATTGGCAGTGACTCTTCCAGCCCTACTACAAAAGGTGGAGGAATTTGGAATTTAACCTGGAGCCTCATGCATGCAAAACCTATGCTCTAACACAGGGGTCCTCAAGTTGGTGCGTGTGGGTATCAGCTGGCTGCCGGCTCCTTTTCTGGTGCCTGTCAAGCTTTTAGGAGGTGAATGGGGACAGGTATGGCCTTTGTCCAGCAAGGCTTCTGACGGACCCCTGGACATTTGATTGACTCTCCAGATTTTTATAAGAGTTGCTTTGGCAGCAGCTGCCACCACAGCACCGACCGATTTCCCACAAGCGCTGCCCCGGCGTCATTCCTCCGTTTGCCTGCTTGAATTTCCCACTATTTGCCACGGGGTGCATTTTGACCCGCAGCTTCGTGCAATTTCCCCCGCGGCTTCAGTGATCCTGTTTTTTGAGGATCACTGAAGCCGCGGAGGAAATTGCGCGAAGCCCCGGGTCAAAATGCTCCCTGCGGCAAATAGTGGGAAATTCAAGCAGGCAGTCGGGACAAACAGAGGAATGACACCAGGGCAGCGCTTGTGGGAAATCGATCACAGAGATCTTCACTGTGTGACTGACGGTAAGCTGCAGCAGCTATTTTGTAGCTAGCTCCGTCTCCTACGGAGATTTGCTGTGTAGAAGGATAATATAGACAAATAACATTAAATAAAATAGTGAAGAGAGTAAGAACATAAGAAGAGCCCTGATGGATCAGACCAGTGGACCAAGAAGCCCAGCATCCTGCTTTATACATAGGGCTGCCAGCCTCCAGGAGGGTGCAAATCAAGAGGAGAGATCACGGGATGGGCAGTGGAAATAAGCAAAGCAACTGTGATGTATTATGCCAAAGGAAATAAACCAAGGACTATTAAGTTCTTATCCAATATCCAGTTTACTCGAAGCAAATCAGTCTCTCAAAATTCACAGTGATTTGCTTCAAGTAAACTGGATATTAGATAAGAACTTAATAGTCCTCGGATTATTTCCTTTGGCATAATACATCACTGTTGTTTTGCTTATTTCCACCTGCTTCCAGGAGGGGCCTGGGGATCTCCCGCTTTTACAACTGATCTCCAGCTGACAGAGATCAGCTCCCCTGGAGAAAATGACTGCTTTGAAGGGTGGACTCTATGGCATTGTACCATGCTGAGGCCCCTCCCCTCCCCAAACCCTGCCCTCTCCTGGATCCTCCCCCAAAGTCTCCAGGTATTTTCCAACCCAGACCTGGCAACCCTATTTATACAGCAGCCAACCAGTTGCCCTTGAGGGCCAATAACACAGGCCTTTCTTTCCCTGATATTGCCTTCTAGCCACCGATATTCAGAGGTTCATTGCCTCTACTGGAGGCTCCCCCTTTTCTACATATCACGGGGAAGGAAAAAGTTGTCACACATTTTTGTTTCATCTCCCCCCCCCCCCATCCTCTAGAGTCTAGCAGTAAATATATAAAAGTGGAGGTCCAACTTCAGTTATACATACACTCAAGAGTCAGTGTGGTATAGTGGACTAGGATCTGGGAGATCCCGATTGAAATCCCCGTTTTGCGATTGAAGCTCGCTTGGGCCAGTCACACACTTTCAGCCTTACCTACCTCACAGGGTTTTTGTGAGGATAAAGTGGAGGAGGGGAGAATGCTGTGGGTCACTGGGCTTCCATTGGGGGAAGAGGCAGGATATCAGTGAAGTAAATAACAAGTCAGCCCCTTTCAGTTCCCTTGAAAGCAGTGGAACTTGGTAGTAGTTGCAGTGGAATCTAGTGATAACTAATTGTAGTTGGATTTGGGCCAAAGAGTTGCTGTGACTCACCTAAGTTTGCTGTAAAGGCAAAAGAGAAGGATGCAGGATGTTAAGAGGGTGTGGGAGAAAAGGCACGGAGAGATAAGAGACTTCTAACTTGGTATACTCGCTTGCAAGTATATGCTGTTGAAATCAATGAGATATAAAGATAGTGAGGCTCAGGACATCACTGTCACTTCAGCCCACTCTGAGAGCCAGCTTGGTGCAGTGGTTAAGAGCGGCGGACTCTGATTTGGAGACCCAGATTTGATTCTCCATTCCCCCACATGAATCCAGCTGGGTGACCTTGGGTCAGTCACAGCTCTCTCATCCCCACCTACCTCATAGGTGTCTGTTGTGGAGAGGGGAAGGGAAGGCAATTGTAAACCGCTCCAATAAGACTCCTTCAGGTAGTGAAGAGTGAGGTATAAAACCAGCTCTTTTTCTTCTTCTTTTATTGTGAGAGGAGGGCGCAACTACAGTAATATGAATTAGTATAAAGAGGAACAAAAATTTTGTAGGAATTACATATTATAGGATTTTTAATACTGAAGAATTATACAAAAGGCATCTTGGTAATGATACTTTTGCTTGGATCTTACATGGATATCTTTGCACAAATGGTCTAAAGCAGTGGTTCAACAGTGTCGAAGAGAGTCTTGCTTCTAAACTTACTTTGGGGAGGTAGAACCACTTGCAAAGTAACGGTTTCAGTATATAAAATATAAAGTAACTCTCAATCTGATTTAGCTATAACTTTTGCTGGATTTTGTCCCTTACCTATGCAAAAAAATTGGTTACATTTTTACTATGGACATCTGTTTGCCGAACAAGAATTGGTATTCCTTTGGGAACAATGAATGTAAGTAACATCTCATGTCTTGTAACACCTTAAAGGCTAACAAAATTTGTGGCAGGGTAGGAGCTTTCGTGAGTCACTGCTCACTTCTTCAGATGCTTCTTCATCTGAAGAAGTGAGCAGTGGCCCACGAAAGTTCCTACCCTGCCACAAATTTTGTTAGTCTTTAAGATGATACTGGACTCTTGGTCTTTTCTAGTGCTGCAGACAGACTAACATGGCTACCCATCTTGATCTGTCTCATGTCTTTTCTTGTCTAGGTCTGGGTCAGCTTCATTGGAGTAACCATGGCAGAAGGTGGATTCGATCCCTGTGAATGTATTTGCTCACAGGAACATGCCATGAGGAGGCTGATCAATCTGGTGAGGATCTTGTGGGGGGGGGGAATACCCTCTTTTTATTTTATTTTGGTGTGTTTCAGATCTGAATGCAGCAAATGTGTAGCCACAGCTTGATAGCTTTCTGCCACCCAAGCATATCTCCTCTGCTGTAATCAATCTGATTACAGTATACATTGTACCTCTGCATCCTTTACAAGCATTCTTTGCAGAACAAAGTTTGAGTCCGGTGGCACTTTTAAGACCGGCACAGTTGCATTCTGGGTATAAGTTTTCTTCTGCACGCACTTCAGATACCATTCCTTTCAACACCACTCCCACCTTCTGACTAAAATAAAGGGACTCAGATCTCCACTTCTATTCTACTGCTTCTTACTGAGGGAACTTTGACTCTTGAAAGCTTAACACTCTTTTTGGTCTCTACCGTGCTGCTGGACTAACTGTTCTACAGCAGATCTACACTGCTACCCTCTGGAACTATCCACATGGTCTTGCAACCCATACTGTCACAAGAGCTGTTGGAGCCGCTCTCACTGTCGCTCGACTCACTTGTTGCCCCTCTTGCCACCACCTTGCCTTGCTTTGTTCCCCTGACAGCTGGAGCCTCAGATGTGGTGGCCGGGGGGGGGGGGGGGTTACATCACCACACCCCCGTGCCACCTCCTGGCGTGATTCTCTGCCACTCTTTCTCTCTGCACCTTGTTGGCATCAACGACCAGGCTTCTCCTCCCCGGCTCCGTCCCGCTGCCTCTTTTTTATACCTCCCCCTTCCCAAGTCTCCCTGCCCCTCGATTCCGCCCTGTCTGGCTCCGCCTTCCCTCTTAGGCTCTGACGCCCAAACTCCCTGGGTGCTTCCGGGCCCACCCTCTCTGTTTCCCCCGTCCCTGGCCGGCGTGCGCGGGAGCGCTGCCTCGCCCTCATGCCGGGCCGCCAGCCCGGTGCGGCCTGCCTTGGCCCCCACCCTTCTCCTCCCTCCCCTTTACTGTTGGAGCAGGGGGCCGGGGCTGCCCACCACCACTGCTCCGGAGACCGCAACCGGCATGGACGGACCTCTGGGAGCCCGCCGGAGAGACCCTGCCCCTCCCGCACTGCCTTGCTGCCCATGCTCTCACGCCGCGGCAAGGAAGAGACCCTGCCCGCCTCGGCACACCTGGCTGCGGCTCCTGGGTTGCGCCGCGGGGCCTGTGGTAGTCCCTCCGCCCTCTCCACCCCGGCGCCACGGCTGGAAATGCCGGGCGAAGCGGCCTCCCGTCTCTCCGAGACCCCCCCCCCCCTTGGTGAGTTGCAGGGGAAGGCTGGTGGTCATCCGGGTGGCTGCTTGGGGGTTGTTGGGGCGCCGGGAGCCCGGGAGAGTCCCGCCATCGGGACACATACGTTTTA
The DNA here is from genome assembly GCA_029233225.1 of Lepidodactylus listeri. NCBI lineage: Eukaryota > Metazoa > Chordata > Lepidosauria > Squamata > Gekkonidae > Lepidodactylus > Lepidodactylus listeri. The sequence goes on along the minus strand of JARCFY010000009.1, from coordinate 102,955,452 downwards.
CTTTGAGCAGGTCTCCTGCAAGTCCTTCCTCCAGCAATCACAGGCTGTATACTGGAGAGCTTTTTTAATATATATATAAATATAATTAAAAAATAAAAGTCAAGTTTAAACTGTAAAACCTTAAACATTTAAAACATCCATGAACTTTATACAGTATATGGTCCTAGATATCCTTATTATCTTCCAGTTAGTGTACAATTTAAAACTATTTATCCTATCCTTCCACTAATTAAGATCCATCAGTCTCACCTATCAAAGTTGCAAGATTACCAACAAAGCTAAATGTCTACAAAACCAGCAATAATGATAATCATAAGAACCGTAGAATAGGGTATAAGCAAACATTAACTATTAAAATAAATTATACAAAAGCGAATTAATCATGTGAAATTACCAACACAAACTCCTACAATATCTAATCTCAGTCCAACATTAAAAATAAATGTAATTATGGTAAAGTGCTTGCTTTGGAAGTATATCTTTTTTCATTAAATAATTGATTATGGGAAACCGAGATTCAGTAAATGACTAACATAGTTTCCCAGACAGATCAGGCATCAAATATGTGGATATTTTACTAAAATATTCCCACAATTTTTCCTTCCATTGTCGAAGTGTGGAAATATGCGTAGAATTCCAATGGAATGCTATAAGAGTTCTAGCTGTTGATAATAATATAGATATAATGTTTTTTTCCTTTGTAGAACATTTTGGGTGACACCAGGTTTCCAAAAGAACCAACTCAGGAGTAGGAGATATATATTAAAAAAGATATTATAGCATTGGAAAAAAGATGATCTTTTTTGGTAGAAGACAGCTATTGAATTTACCCGCAATGGAACATTTGGCTTTCAAATGCGGAGTGGGGGGGTGGGGGGGTGCATTTTCTCTGCAACAAAAAGTGATGCTTTGAGGAAGGATGCTTGGATCACTCACAACATCTGTATAATACCTTTTTGGTGCTAAAAAATCCTGATTGTTTTGGACCTGTGAATATGTGAGAGAGTTTTATATCTTCTTGATATGAGATTCATAAACAATAAATGTAAAATGCTATTTTTACAGGCATGTTTTAGCACCTATGCATCCGACACTAAGGGATCATTCACAAAGGATTGCTGGGTATTTCTTTGCACACAGGAAGTCCCGGCTTTCCGTGGGTGCATATGGGCAAATGTAATGGGGACCTTCGCGCATACTCACGGGCAGTAGCAATTCATGTTATCACAGCCTGACTTTTCCCTTCTTTGTTAAATACTGTTCCAGCAACTAGAATAATTTATCAGCATCCTTAAGCACTACACTCTACCATACATTGTATCGTATCAGGTTCTTTGTCCCACTTTGAAATTTTCAGCCTCTTAATGTGTCCTTACTTTGCTGTTTTTATCTTGCTACCTGTTCAGTATACTGGGTTTTGCAGATCTAATACATGCAGAACCTCCATGTCCTGAGAGGTCTCTGAGTGACCATAGCAGCTATCGTTTCTGGCACAGCTGCCCCTCGCCCAGAGAGCCCCTGTCAGCCTTTTTGCTCACTTATCCATCAGCAGTGCCCAGTTTCTTCTAACATCAGCAGAGAGGAGCAAGTAAATGTTCTGTTTTGCAGCAGCTTCCTCAGTGCTACAAGAAGAAGGCAGGCATTGTCAGAGAGTGAGCCAGCGAGCAAGCTGGCAACAGCTCTGAGAGCAGTTTGCAAGGGTCTTTATTTAGGTGGCTAGTTAGGCTCAAGCATAAGTGCTCCGAACCTGGGCCAACTGCGTAATGAAGGCCACACAATAAAGTGTTCTGCTTTATTTTTTAGTTGGGATATAGCATAACATGGTAATGGCTTACAGTGCTGGTTAGCCCTCTTGCACACGAGGGCTAGTTCTAGCCATTGTGAGATATTGTGAGAGTCTAAGAGATTTCAAACTGCAACCAAAGTCCTTAACTAGAAGATTCTTTATTGTCAGCGGATCAAAAGCCATCTACATGTGCTGAGTCAGTAATAGGGGGAAGGGGTTAGAGATGATACAAATATAGTGTATTCAAACAGTGTAATACACAGTAGAACCTCCAATCATTAAACAGGGAAAAAAAGGCGCCCAAATATGCTGGACGGTTTGTTCCCAGGCTCAAAGTGGGAAGAGAGTTAGAATTAGCACCTGCAAACAAGAAGCAGCTAGAAGGCTGTGAAAGCAACATGTTCAAGCTTAAGAAGGCATAGCTAGATAAGCCTCTGCTAGTGAGAGTCAAGATACATTCCTAAGGTGGGGGTATGAGGGACTGCTTGGAGGAGATTAATGTGCCACCTCCCGCCCGGGAATGGCAGCCAGAGCTGACAGATATGAGTAATAATCCTTTTGGTTCCTTCTCCATCACTGTGTTCCCTGGCAATCCTAATAAGAGTTATACTGAATTCACTGATTTCAGGGCACTTAGACAATAGTAACTTTGCATGGGACTGCACCATTAATGTGGTTCAAGGAACATTTTTGCTCCCATCAGTCCATCCTTCCATTATTTTTCTGTCCTAACTTTTCATTCTTCTTGCCTATACCTATTACTTTCCCCCCAATTTAGTTGTTTTCTGCATCTTTGATGACTAGTGTCAGTCTGTGGCCTGACTGCTGCTCTGTGTTGGTCTTTGGAACTGGCAGCAATTCATTTCATGTCTTGTTTACTTCATCATTTTATCTTCCTAATGGGATAGATGTGGCTGCCAACAAGCTGAAGGAGTGGATTAATCATCCCAGTGCATCGGACTGCAGTAGAGAGAATGCCATGGCTATCACAATCTGGCATGTGTAAACTGAGTTTGTGAAATAGGCAATTGCCATAGCATCTGTGGCTGGGTTAAAGTACTTCTTGGATTCATATATAGTCACAGACATGACAGCTTTTGTGGCACAGAAAGTATAAGGGCTAAGGCTAGCCCATGGGTGGCCAAACTGTATATTTGCCAGTAAAAACGTATAATATTTGTTCGTATCTTGCTGCTCTAAAACATCTGATGTTTATTCTGTGTGGCTCTTACGTCGAGCAAGTTTGGCCACGCCTGAGCTTGCTGAATCTCGTCAGATCTAGGAAACTAAGCAAGGCCAGTCCCAGCAAGTATTTGGATGGGAGATCTCCAAGGAATCTCAGGGTTGTGACGCAGAGGCAGGCAATAGCAAACCACCTCTGAATGCCTCTTGCCTTGAAAACCCCATGGAGTCACCATGTCAGCTTTCTACCACCACCTCCAGTTTTCTCACTTTTTTTTTTATAAAAATTTTTATTAGTTTTTCAACTATTTCTAAAACTACACAGCTAAATTCTAAGCTAAATTACCTTATACAGAAAATACTGAATAAAATAATCATTTTTAGCAGATTAATAAATTTGAGAAACAAAAATTCTTGGTTTAATTAGTTACATATGCTACTGCTTCTAAACATCACATAGCTGATTTGCTGGTACACATAACTTTGGAGCACGCTTATTTCCCATTAACATATACTTAGTGTTCGTCTTTTAACAACAAATAAAACGTTTATTTCTTCTTTTGTCCTCTTCTTATCTTTTTAGTCTCTTCCAAAGGTTTTGGAGCCGCAGCTCCCTTCTCCGAGTCTGAATTATCTTCTTCACTTTCTGAGCTATCCAAGCCGTATATACTTTCCTGCTGTGCTAGCGAATCGTCTGAGTCTCTCTCTTTTTTCTTTTTCTTGCATTTTTCCAAAAAGGCTCTCGCTTGTTCAGCAGAATCGATCTTAACATTCTTTTCTTTGAAGCTGAAACACCGTCGCTCTGGAGTATTCCATCTGTATATAATTGATTCAGACTGGAGCCATGTAGTTAAACTTCTGTAGGCTTTTCTTCTTTTTCTTATTTCAAATGGAATGTCCTTTAGTACCTTGATGTCTTCCTCCTGGATCTTCAGCGTTGTTCTGTTGGTGGCTCTTAAAACCACATCCCTTGTTGATCTTTTGGAGAATCTTATAATTTCACCTGGCAGGTTTTTCTTTTTGACTAGCTCTGGATAGGTCCGGTAAACCAAATCCATGTCGTTTATTAATTCCTCCGCTTTTAAACCTGTCACTGGTGCCAAAGCTTCACTCACTAGCTTTTTAAGATCCTCCCCTTTTTTTTTCAGGAACATTCTGAAGTCGTAGGAAATAGCTTGACCGTTCCACCTGCAATTTCAAAACATTATCACATTGAAAAGCCTTCTCCTTCTCAATTTTTTGTAGTCTTGAATCATGTTTACTGGTAGTCGCTTTCACTCAGTTTTCTCACTTCTGTGGTAACATCAAAATTGAGGCCTGTGCTCTTCCAAGTAGTAAGATGCTCTCTGTGAACCTCCATTTCTGCTATTACTGAATTTTAAGTATTGAACGGGAGGCAATGAATTCAAACAACAGGCTTTTATTCAGTGATATTGCTCAGCTCCAAAGACAGCTCTATGAGAGCGGCACCTTAATTTATACTGTTCCAATACATAACTTTCAACAAAGTAACTATATACAAGCAATACTATTGGACCCAAGCAGGGCTCAGCGATTGGATATCTAGATTGCCAATGGGAGTCTTTATTCATCAGCCAATAGGACATGGCGCTTTAGGATACCAGAGCCCTTTCAAGCTATTGCTGCTTCAATGATCCAAAACACAAACACAACACTGAACATCTGTGAAACCAGGAAGCCTTTCTTGATTATCATGGAAACTGCTCTCAGATGCAGTGATCGGATGACGCAAAACAGTTCTGGCTTCTAAACTGACAGTTTGCAGGACACACGAAAAACAACTCCACGCTACTTTCCACCTTCCCTATAGGCTCGATTATTAGAGCCTCATTTCCCCAGATCTCCCTGCTCTGCCTCTTCTCTCCTGGGATCATGATCCATCTATGAGAGAGTCACAACCCACTTTGGAGGTCCCAGCACACGTTCTGAAAACCGGAGCAGCGGGCCCATATTTATAGGTAAAGGTAAAGATTTCCCTAGCTCAAAAGCCAGTCGAATCCAACTCTAGGGTTGTGGTACTCATCTCCGTTTCCAAGCCGAAGAGCCAGCACTGTCCGAAGACGTCTCCGTGGTCATGTGGCCGGCATGACTAGACTCCGAGGTGCATGGTGTCACGAGCTGGATGCCAATAGGACAGGAGCCAAGCAGAAGTCCGGGACAGTCCGAGGTTAAGCCGAATCAGGAACGAGTTGCCAAGTCCAAAACACTGAGCCAAAAGCAGAATCAGTCCAAACCAGGGTCAAAGAGGGAAACTCACGAGTAAACCAGTCCAGGGAGTCAACAGAGCCAAAGTCAAACAAAGCCGGAATCACAAGCCAGAGGGTCCAGAATCAAGTCAGCTACCGCGAGCCGGACGGGTGCAGAGCTCAGCCAAGAAGACTTGTTGCTAGCACAAGTTGGTAGTTTCTGTGCTGTGCCTAAATACCCAGCCACTTCCTGTGCTTGTTAGCAGCTGGCAGAGAGGTCCCAGTTCCTTCTAGAATTCAAGACTTAGTGATCTGCGACCACGCATGCGTGCCTGTTTCCTTCTTGCAGCTAAGTCTTGCCTGGATCGTGACCTTAGCTGTTCCACCGGAGGTGGTGAATCAGGTGGGCTTGAGCTTAGCTGTGGCTCAGCTGCTGCTGGAGCTGGGAGGAAACCCTGGGAGGTGCTTGCTTGAGCCTCATCTGGCTCAGGTGGAGGCTCCTCTGGAGCTGGGAGCTGATCCTCCACCTCACTTAGGTCTGCAGGAGGCAGGTCCTCAGAGGTACTCATGACACATGGAATGCTGTTTATACCCCCTTATTTACACCCCCATTTAGAAAGGTGCTTTTCATTAAATTGCAGGATATTCACTTCCATGACTTTTGTTCTTTGCCTTGTTAATAATGGCTCTCAGTGCTATAAATACATACAAGCAGGCATTTTTTTGTGGGGGGGGGGGGGGGGGGGGGGAGACTGTTTCCCAGTTCTTTTCATGAAGCTGATATGTGAAAATTTGGTCATCTGTATGCTGTAAAAACTACAAATCTCTCAAGAGTGCCAGTTACAGTGATAAAGACTGAAGAGTATGATTGCTCTAGTTGAAAGCCAATTTACAGAACATGTTGATACTATTTTAACACAAATTGCAGATCCTGAAAATCAATATGCCCCCTAAATTGTCCAGAACTATCAGATACATGTGGTTGGGCTAAGCAGAGAGACAGAAATTTATGTCTGTGGATATACTGACCAGGTTTAAGATACTAGTCAAAGGCAACCTGAAGTACGAAGCTAATCTAGATCTATTGAAAATCCAAAATACCCGGCTTTCAGGAGAGTACCATCAGCCTTTAAAAAATATTTTATTAGTTAGAAATTGCGTGGGTGTCCTGTTTTTCCCCTGCTTAGTCAGTCCAGGTCTGAGAGCTCTGCCCTCTAGTGCAGGGGTGGGCAATTGTTTTGTCTCGGGGGCCACTTTGTGGGAGCGGAGGTTAGCGGAGGGCCGCACCTTTTAAAATGATTGCATTCATTAGTTAACTTTGCATTTCAGAAAAGGTATAAATTGTATCACAAAAATCAATAAATATAAATTAAATAAAATAGTGGTAGTTTTATTCAATTTATTTATTGTGCTAAATTCATATCATCTATAGCTACAAGCACATTTAATTTTAGAATCAGTTTAATGAGACAAATGTACCCAGAGGCCTGACTGAAACCATGCGGCTGACTGACTTGGCGGGCCACAAAAAACTCTGTGGCGGGCCGCATGTGGCCCACGGGCCGCAATTTGCCCACCCCTGCTCTAGTGGGATGTGATTTCTGCACAGGCTGGGTGTGTGCTTGCCTGACAACTGGACGGGGGGGGGGAGAAGAAATTGAGGTGTTTTCTCCTGAGGGAGCAGAGTATTTCTCTGGAAAAAGGAATACTAGAGAAGACAGCCTGTGGAACAGCAAAGAAGGGCACTTGGCAGGAGAGAGGTAGTCTTCTAGCATGGGCCTTTGATCCACATTCTTCACAGGTCATGCCCAGCTGCTCTGAGGAGAAGTTGCTTCTCAGAGCCTGTAAAGAAAAGAAACTTTGCCAAGCATCCAGACCTTCCTGGAGTTCATTGAGCCCAAAGTCTAAAGAGATTAACTTCTTGCCTCATCCTGACTTTGAGACAACCCAATATATATATTTTTTAATATTTAATTGAAAAATTCCCATACAACAATACCCTACCAAATAAAATAAAAAAAACATTGGAAATACACACTATATCTTCTATCTATATTCACATACTACGCACAGAAATACTACGCACACTATGTACAATCTTCTGTACGGATGTAGGAATAATTTTACATTATATCCATTACATCAAAATTCCTTACATCTAAAAATTCAATAATTCCTTATAGTATAGGAGACAATTAACTTATCATGCAAAAATGTAACAATAGAAGACCAAATTGCTTGAAAATTTTTACAATAAACTTCGAAATTCTGTAGGGTAATCCATTTTACCCAGCATAAAGTGATTCCAGATAGAGTCCTACTTATTTCATATTGAAGGCCCTTTCTTCTGTTTCCATTTCTTAGCAATCTCTATTCTCGCAATTGCCAATCGAGTAACCCAGTATATTTTATTACTAACACTTCCGTTCCGAACTCCTTATTCCATACCCCTTGTTTTCCCCACCTTTAAATAAAAGCTCTGTTTAAGCCTCAATTTGAACAGGGGCATTCCCAGTTTTATGACTACCAACATGGGCCTTTTAAGTCTGAAAGGATTACATAATAATCAGCCACTGCCCACAAAAGTATATGTCAAATCATGCTTTCCTACAGAGATCTTATTCACTAATTTTTACGTAGCCATGTACAATTTCGATAAAGTTTTACATAATAATAAATCTTTTGATAAGTAATGTTTTCCAACAGTTTCTTTGTTATATTTACACAAGAAATACAGCAATCCCCCCTCCAACCAAAATTGAAAATTTGGTGCATTAACTCATGCCTATTATTAAAGACATGAGAGAGAGAGCTTCCTGCAATAATTGCAGTAAATTAACTAGACTTAACAGAGACTAGGGCTGCCAAGTCAGCCCGGGGGGCGGGGGATCCCCCACTATAGGGGTTCCCAATCAGCCGGCCGGCATTTGGCCGGCGGGGGGAACCCCGCCCCAGAAGTCGTCCGGTGAGGACGACTTCCCCCGTGTAATGACGTCACCTCCGGGTGACGTCATTACGTCGCCGTGGCGTGCGCGCAAAGCGCACGCGTCAGAAGAGCTCCCGGGGGGAGAACAACTCCCCCCCGCCGGTAAGTCGCCGGTACTTGGCAGCCCTAACACAGACCTAGAAAATTTGTTCTCCTGACTGACCTAGATATGCTTGTAACTGACTGGATAACGTTATTAGCTATAACAGCTGAGCAGTAAAGAAATAAGAAACTGAAAGATGTTATCATTGCTTTTGTTGGAGACCAGCTGATGTAATTATTTTGGTATTTGAATGGACTCCTCATTTTTAAACTGATGTCACAGGGATTTTTGGTGGAAATAAATAAACCCAGGAAAATACTAGCATTCCCCAGCAGGAGAGAGAGAGAGAGAGAGAGAGAGAGACATTTGACATTAATGGAAATGCTGCAAGGGGCTTGTGTGGGAGAACTTCCCTGGGAATAGTTGCCTAATCAGCACAGTCTTGTGTACAATCTTCTGTACGGATGTAGATTTATGAATCTCTGCTTTATTTCTGAAGAGAACTGGGAACAACCATTGGTGCTAGATTTTGAAAATCCAAGCCAGGATGTGTACAGAGATTTAAAGCACTATAATAAGTTATTCTTCAGATGAAATGAGTGACTTTTTTCTGTGCAGACTTTTTATGTAGGACAATGAGTGGGTGGAAATCAGGAGGACTCAAGAGAGCGAGCAGGAAATGTGAGATGTACAGTATGAAATGTAATTATGAAACACTGAAATCTTATCAAGAAAAGTACAGAGACCATTCACTAATTTTGCTCAGCTGGTTAATAGTGATAATGAGTGGGGAGTTGGGATGGACATGAACCTTGTCATGAATGTAAGTTCATCACGAAAATCACCTGGTTTGTGGTTTGTGAGCTGAGGGTTGTGGAATAGTGCTTGCAACGAACCTCCATGGTTTTTATGGAGGTTCACGCGGTCCTTGTCGGTGGTTCATGTCACAGACATGCTGGCATTGATCAATTAATTGTCAAAGCAAGGGGGGTATGGGTTTCTGCAGCCTTCTGCAACCCTGGAAACACCAATAGTGGCCCTCCAACGCTCGACAGGCAGCGGTGGCTGCCAACAGAGTGCTCCCATTCTGCTCTGTGGGAGAGGAATAGATACATACCCCCAGCAGCTGTTTTTACTTGGCAGCAGGCAGTTAGGCAGAATGGGAGTTAGAGGCAGAGAGGGAAGGTAACTGGACGTCATTCCTCAGTGTGAACAGTGGGGTTGGGGCCCTGAAAATGAGGCTGTAATTTCCCCAGACAGCACTTTGACGGTAGTGAAAATAATGATGTCCTGTGCACGTCCAGCTTTGGGCAGAGCTATTTACAGTTTATTTACGATATATACACACACAGTCCTTTACAGCAAAGCATTCGTTATATTCACTGATAAAGTGCTTCGCCATGCAACCTGATACCGAACTGGCATACACTGCTAGGAACAGTTCAGAATATATACAGTCCCATGTCCAGTTAGAATAGAGATCCTGAGTCATGTAGCACCTCTTACAGTCTGATGCAATCAGTCCAGTCATGTGACTCCTAGCTGTCACTTAGATCAGTGAATGCCGTGCAACGTGATAGCTAGTCAGACTTAGATCAGTTTGATCAGTCTGACTAGCTATCACGTTGCACGGCATTCACTGTTTACATGCCGACACACTTTCCTGGGGGCACTTGCTTTGGGGGGCTATAACTCAGCCCCCCTTAATTCAATCCTCACCAAACTCGGAGGGCAGGTAGAGGAGAGTCACTTGGAGACTTGCTGCAAGTTTGTCATCTCTAGCCCACGGGGGGGGGGGGGGGCTGTTCTACCACATCATGAACCTCACAAAATGAACCGGTTCAGTAAACAGGAAGATTTGTGGCTCGTGAGACCCCATGAACCACAAATCGGGATGAACCTCAATTTTCCGGGTTCATGCGCATCCCTAGTGCAGCGTTCCAGGTTTTGCTGATATAGTTAACATCTGTAATGAGTCAGGGAGTAGTGTGAAACCGCTTAATAAATCCCAGTTCACTCCAGCGTTTCCCCTTCAATTTTTTATATCATTTATTTATTTAGATATTTTTACCCTGCTTTTCTCCCCAGTGTGGACCTGAAAGCAGTTTACAACATCGTTCTCCCCGCCTCCATTTTACCCTTGTGAGTTAGGTTAGGCAGAGAGATGGTGAATAGCCCAAGCTCACCTGGCAAGTTTCCATGGCAGAGTGGGGATTCCAGCCAAAATCTCCCAGATCCTGGTCTGACATTCCATTACACTGTGGTGGCTCGGGCAGAACTGTGATCTGCAAAAAAAAAAAAAAAATTCACCCTGTGCTGTTTGCATTTCGGTGTCTTGGTTCTGCTGCTGGATCCCCCCCCCCCCCATATAAAAATGTCTGTATCTAAAGAAACAGGCGCTCTAGTCCATTAAAACTAATACTGGAAAAAGATGCCACAAAGACTTCTTTATTTTAGCTGCAGCAGACTAACATTGCTACCCTCCTGGAATTAAAAAACGTAACACACTAGAGCAGTGGTTCTTAACCTGGGTTCGATCGAACCCTAGGGGTTCGGCGAGTCAGTCTCAGGGGTTCGGAGGGGCCTCCAACTTAGTACTATTACTAAGTACTAAGAATTATTTTTCACTAAAGAAGGGTTCGGTGAATGCGCATATGAAACTGGTGGGGTTCGGTACCTCCAACAAGGTTAAGAACCACTGCACTAGAGTCTACATCATTTGACATGGTAAATTAACATTTAACAAGTAGCACTTAGCATGATTTTGATTTTAGAACTTCAGAAGACTTCTCCCTCAAACTCCAGAGCTAACCAGCTCTCCCTTACTGATCTTGTTTGTTTTTGTGACTGTTTTTGTAATTTGCAGATCTTTGAGTCTATTGGAGAGAAAAGTGGGGTAAAAAAATCTGAGTGATAAAATAAATAAACCAAGATTCTGCTGTTTTCTTCATTTCAGTTACGGCAGTCCCAGGCCTACTGCACAGACACGGAATGCCTTCAGGAATGTAAGCAACAGGAATAATCATTGTTCACTTAATGTTTATATGGTAAAGCATGGTGTCTGAAAAGGGCAATGAAAGTGTGCCCTCAAAAACTAGTACTTTGCTGGGAAATAGGGGGAAGTCAGGAAATCCAAATAGGGGAAAACCTAGTCAGTGTATAAAAAATTATGCTTCTCATTGCAATGCTGTTCATTTGAGCCAAAGAAAACAGAGAATACTAGAGATTTTCCTGGTTGTGAATTGCTACTCCAGTTTAGTATACACAACTGGAGACCCGCAAGAAACTTGCGGGATGGTTATCCCATTCCTCACACCTTTGCTTCCTCCCTTCTCCCCCTACCTCTCTCACACTTTTTCTCCCTTCTGCCCACCCTTTCTTACTCTCTCTCTTCCATGTATGTTACTTCCTCTCTCTTTCTGACCTGTCATAATTCTCTTTGTTTTTCTGCCTCCCTACCTCATCACTCTTTCTCTCTCTTTCTACCTCCCACCTCAAATCCCACCCTCCCCAGGCTCCACTTCTCAAAATGTCCAGGAATGTCCCAGCCCAGTGTTGGCAACCCTATTTCCTTCCCACCCAACGGCCAACCTACCTTTGTCTGTCTTCAGCTTTCCATCTCCACCCCCTCCCCAGCAGCCTCTACCTAGGAAAATTACAGTCTTTCTCCACAGTGGGGACTAAAGCAGCTTACATTATTATTTCCTCTTTGTTGTCTGCACAACAACCCTGTGAGGTTGGTTAGGCTGAAAGTATGTGACTGGTCCAAAATCTCCCAGTCAGTTTTCACCACAAGATGGGGATCTGAACCTGGGTCTCGCAGATCCCAATCTGAAGCTCTGTTACATCACAATGGCTTTCATAGGGTGGGTGCTGATGAAGAGTAGCAAAGCAGCTGGGCCTAATTAAGTCATGCAGATCAGGTGGTATCAAGTCACCGGGAGGGTGCTGCCTAGGGATGCCAGCCTCCAGGTGGGACCTGGGGATCCCCTAGAGTTACTGCTCATCTCCAGACTACAGAAATAACTTTCCATGGAGAAAATGGATGCTTTGGAGGGTGGAGTTTATGGCATTGTACCTCACTGAGGTCCCTGCCCTCCCCAGACTCCACCCCCAAATCTCCAGGAGTTTCCCAGGTTGGATCTGGATCTGCTGCTGGTGGCCAGGGTGGTGGTGGTACTTGGCAACCCTAGACTGCTGCCAGTAAAAACCTTGCTTTTTACTGACAGAAACAGTTAGAACCTCCCCGCCCTCCCCCGAACATTCTAATCTCCTCACAGTTGATGCCTGGAGCTGATGCCATTTCAAAAGGTATTTGGGGGGAATTCAACAGTCCCTGAAGTTCTATTTTTACTTTTTGGATTTTTCTGCAGCTGAGGAAGGGGCCTGACTATGTAGGAAAAGCTACGGGGGGAGAGTGAGCTCTCTTTTGGCAGATATAAGTATCCACACAGGAAAAAAACTCTTGGAATTAGAATATAGATTATCATTCCAATCAGGAATATGTATATCCAAGTACACTAGTTGGTGCCAAATTACATGTTGTACTTGAATTCTGTGACTCGAATCGGCAGACATTTTTGTTTTTTTTAATAAAAGGCAGCCACAGAGGAGTGGTCATATTATCGGACCAGTGACACTGAGGAAGGGTGTTTTTTTGTTTTGTGTTTTGTTTTAAAAGCCTTTCCCACATACTGTTTTCCCAATCATTACAGCTGCCTGACCCCCACCCCCCAGCAACTGGTCTGTCTCAGATCACCTGTATAAAGAGTACTTTGGCTGTAAATCCCAGTGTTCAAGAGGCCCTACACTGTGCTACAATATTGTACATATTCCTTCCACTTTTGAGTAGATCTAGGGACTGGCCTGGGTTTATCTACGTTATTATGTTGGTAACATACACATCAAACTGTGTTCCAGTTTATCAGAAGGAACTATTGGATTCAGTATGTTTCAAGGTGGCCAAAAAAGTCAAATATGCAGCTTGAAAAATAAGGATTCTAATTTCAAACACCGAATTTGGGGCCTTGAATGAGCACACCAACTTTCATTCTAGTATCTCAGTCGCCAGGGCAGATAACATATTACCATATGTTTTACATTTCCCTCTCCTGCCCCTTATGAAGGGCCCTTGCGTATATTTTTGGAACATTCCCCTTTGCATTATACACCGCAAGAGACTGCTCCAAACACACTTCTTGTTTACGTGTATGAAGGTGTTACACAGCTAAAAATAAAAAATGTGTCTGATTCATATTTGACAATGCACATACATTTCTTACGCCCAAATATGCTTTTTTTCTTTTTGCCATCAAGTCACAGCTGTCTTATGGCAACCCCATGGGGTTTTCAAAGTAAGAGACATTTAGAGGTGGTTTGTCATTGCCTGCCTCCATGTCATGACCCTGGACTTCCTTGGTGATCTCCCATCCAGATACTAAGGAGAGCTGACCCTGCTTAGCTTCTGAGATATGGCTAGACTGGGCTATCCAGGTCAGGGCCAAATATGCCTATCTGAACGAACAAACAAACACCAACCACCAAACCCGGAATCTGATCTACATTGTATGTGAATGTGTGTGTGTGTGTGTGTGTAAGCTTTATTTCTGTTCTTAACCAGGGGTCATTTCGTAGAAAAAGAGGTGCAGGAGCTCATTAGCATAACTCATTTGCATAACTCATTTGTATATGCCACACCCCCTAACAAACCAAAAGTGTGTCAGAAGGCAACACCCACCCCTCAGGCTCCACTCCACAGGTGAGTGAAACTGACCTGCTCTTCCTCCATTCCCTTCCCCATCCAATACTTTGTGCAATAAAAATAAGCGTAAAGAACACACCCTCATTCTCTTCCTGCTCCCTTGAAACCACCAGGTTTCAAGTAGACTTGAGATACCCAGGACATGTGCACCACCCATCCCTTCCCCTTCCCCTCCCCACAACAAGACACCCTGTGAGGTAGGTGGGGCTGAGAGAGGTCTTTTGAGAACTGCTCATGAGAGACAGCTCTGAGAGAACTTGTGACTGGCCCAAGGTCACACCAGCAGCTGCACGTGGAGGAGTGGGGAATCAAACCCGGTTCTCCCAGATTAGAGTCCAACTCCTGACCACTACACCAGACTGATGGGGTGGAAGCTGCTGAAGGGTTGGTGAAATTTCTCCAGTACTTATGTGCCATGTGCCCAGATAAAAAATGGTATACTTAGAAAATTTATATGCCACCTTGAGCAAGTCTCTGGAAAAGCAGCACACAGTCATAAAAGGAGCAATGATAAAATTATCAATATTAAAACAAAACATTAAAAACAATAAAGACCCTAGCAGGGCTTTCCCCGGGGCGCTGCGCCTCTGCACTGCTCGGGGAAGCCGAGGAGGGGGTGGGGCTTGGTCATGTGCCCGCCCCCTGGGCTCCTCACTCCCGGAGCTGCGCTCCTGTGCGCTCCCGCTCCAACGGACCCCTGTTCTTAACCATATAGAATTTGGCTCCAGGGCCAGTATGGAACTGTGGGTCATTTATTACAATCCAGATCGGGAAGTCTGTGGTCTCCAGTATCAGCCACATGCATTGGAACCTGCAGTGCAACAAGCCAAATGCACAGCTCTGTGTAGCTGGCAGAGGCAGAAAGACAGCCTCCTAGCATTTATACCAAGTCAGCAATGCTCCCTCTAGGCTGTGGAGTCTTGTGAGCAAAAATCCTACTTTGTGAGCTACTGGCATTAAAGTTGTGAGCGAGCAGTTTGGCTGCTGCATGAATTAATTTGCTCGGGAGCCATCCTTCCTGAGCTAAGACAGAAAAGTGTGAGCTGGAGGCTAAAAAAACTGTGAGCTAGCTCGCACTAACTCAGCTTAGAGGGAACTCTGCAAGTCAGGGAATGTAAAGAGAGAGCTGCCAAGACCCGTCGGAGACCCAGATCCCCCCACCCACCCCGGCATCCCTATACCACCGTCATCAAATTTAAATATAATTTGAAAATGAAATCGTATGACTTGCCCAGGTTCTTAGATGACCAGAAACTCCCAGACTTCTATGCTGATTCCCGTCCCCCCCCCCCCCCGCTGCACCAATAACCCTGCTAACGTGTTGCACAATCCTTTTCCAGTCTGTACCTAAAGAGGACTTTGTGGGTTGTGTACACATATTTCACAGTAACTCACTAGGGTAGTTTCCACTTCAGCCGTGAAGTGCCTGACATAGCTTTCTTTTGGACCATCTTAGCTTTCCCCCCTTTCCCTTTAAGCAAACCTGCAGAATTTCGCTCTGAGCACGCATTAGTTCTTTTCTAATTTGGAAACCCAGGATATTAGGAGGAGTTGGTGCAAACTTCTCTCCCTCTCTCCTTCTCCCTCCTTCCCTCATGTTCTTTCCGAGCTCCCCAGCCAGTCAGTGCACTCCTAGGCCCCTTCGTTCCTACAATTCTTTCGCTTCCTGAGGTCCTGCTGCTGCTGCTATAAACAACCCCTTTGGGGTTAAGGATTACAGCAGTACTGGCTGCAGTTTGGGTGGGGCTTGGTTTGGGAAGCAGGACGGCTGCGGTTCAACTGAAATCAGAATGACGTCTGTTATGGTGTTGCTACAAACAAATGAGAAAATCATGAAAATCCAGGCCTGGGAGGGAACTGCCCAAGAGTGGGAAAGTCCTTTTTAATGAAGGTTTAATGGGACTAGGTGGTGGTTGTCCACTGAACCTTGTTATGAACCAGCCTCTCATTTTAACATCTCTCCCCTGCCCTACTGTTCTGTTTATAATTGGACCTGATGGATTTACTCTCCAGTGCATGTGAGGAAGTGAGCTTAGCTTTTTCATGCTTCTCCCACCACATCTTGTCTGAGGAACACTGCTAATGCCTTCACCAGCAAAGCTGAAAGTACTTTTCAGAGTTTGACAAATAGCCCTTTCATTAAAAAGGGATGTCGTGGAGGATTTGCTCGGTGTTGGATATGCAAATAGCAAAATCGTCTACCTGAGGCTAGTTTGATTCAGATACGGAGCCCTTGAGTCCTTGGGATCTGGAGCCAGCTTGCTGTGTGTATCTTTCTTTAAAAAAAATGTTGGGTAGCTTCGCTGTAAGTTTTGAGGAGGCAGGGCAGGGCACAGAAGCATAATCCTTGCTCCTAGCCCAGTTTGATGAGATGCTGGAGAGAATGTGAAAAACAGATGAGTCACTCAGAGGTACACAGATTTAGCAGGACAGTGAAGACTGCATTGTGTTTGTCGGAATAGAACAGGAGTTTGGTGGCACCTTAAAGACTAACACACTTTATTCCAGCATAAACTTTTGTTAGTGAAAGCTTATTTCATCAGTAAGCTTTGGAGAGTGTATCTGTTAGGTCAGTGCTTTTATATTCACAACAGAAAGGAGGGCAATGCAAGGGAGAAAGAGATGTTACAAAGAGAAGATTTACTTTATGAGGATTGTTTTTAAGTTGCTGAATGTTTTACCCCTGTTCTATGCGCTGGCTGGATTGTAATGCTAGGTTTTTAACCATTTTTTCATTGTTAATGACTTTTGTGGCATTTTATGTTGCCGATAAGTTTTACTTTGTAAGCCTCCTCAACCAGGCTCTTAGGAAAGATGGCAGAGAACTCCTCTGAATAAATAAAGGCAGGTTTAAAACCAGAAGTAGTTCCAAGAGTAATCAGTTCACTCAGAGTGCATGATGGCTCCCCCCAACTTTTGTTAGATAGGCAATGTAAGATGATCAAGTTTCCTCTAAAAGCACTGTGAGGAATGTTTATTTTGGCTTGAAGATAGCAGTATCTTTAGTATTTACCTATTTTACACAGAAAATCCTTGCAGTGGCATAGGAAAACTTCCACATTGCAATAAATGTGTTAGTCTTTATGGAGCCCTGAGACTCGCTGTAACACAGCTCCACTTTGAACATTCTCTAACACGCTTGCTCCAGCTGTCCCTGTTGTAAGGCAAGTTCCTGTTTTTTTCTGGCAAAATCACTGTGTCTATTTCATTCTTATTTTTGAAGAGGCCCTGTTAAAATGTTAAGTTTGGGCCTCATTGCCGCCACTGTAGCAGGAGACCTCCAAACAATGCTCCCTCTACACTGTGGAGTCTTGTGAGAACAAAATTCTACTTTGTGAGCTCCTGGCATTAAAGTTGTGAGCGAGCGATTTGGCTGCTGCATAAATTAGTTTGCTCTGGAGCCATCCTTCCTGAGCTAAGACAAAAATGTGTGAGCCGGAGACTAAAAAACTGTGAGCTAGCTCACACTAACTCAGCTTAGAGGGAACACTGCTTCCCACCCTGGACCACCTGTTCCCTACTGCCACATGAGACCTGGGAAAGTGGGGAGGGCATTCAGCATTGCACCAGTGCCGTGACATTATTTCTGGCAACATTACTTCTGCTGGCATGAACCAGAGGTGGTATCATTGCGTCAGTACAACACTCTAGGATTCACCAAAACTATATGGTTAAACCATAGAGTTCTTGGTGAATCCTAGAGTGGTGTGGCCACACGATGACATCACTTTAGTTTGCATTCGAAATGATGTTGTGGCATTAGCCTGATGCCCAACCGATAGGCCTCTTCAGTTTCTCTCTGGCTGTCAGTGCTGGGCTGGCAACTGCTTGTTAGCATGAGTTGCTAGACTTGTTCTTTGTGGTTCACTTCTCTCCTCCAAATAGCTATAAGTTAAAAATCTGAGAGTGAGTGGATGTATCTCATCTCTAGTGTGCTGGGGGTTTTTTGTAGAAAAAGCCCAGCAGGAACTCATTAGCATAATAGGCCACACCCAACAGCAGGAACTCATTAGCATATTAGGCCACACCCCCACGTTACCATAAGAGTGGTCATCCAGCTACATCCACCTTTTGCTTCTTATTCTGTTTACCTTGTTTGTTGTCAAAACCCAGGGCTTTTTTTGTAGCAGGAATTAATTTGCATGTTAGGCCACATACCCCTAATGTAGCCAATCCTAATGAGTTTCTGCTGTTGGGTGTGGCCTGTTATTCTAATGAGTTCCTGCTGGGTGTGACCAGCTCAGGGGCCAGCTGGAACTCCATTCCTGTGCGTTCCTACCCAAAAATAGCCCTGCTAGTGTGTATTGATGCCCTTGCAGTTGCTGAGCTGTATTTTGAACTGTGTGTAGACAGTTGTATTTTTCAGCTATATTGTTAATGAAATAACAAACACCTCTTTGTCTCAGTAAAGGACAAGCTGTTGCTGAGTATTCAGCAGTAGGCTTGCCAAGTCGATTCTACTCACCGGCGGGGGGGGAGTCCTCCTTTGCCCAGGAGCTCCCCTGGCGCGCGTGCCCGGTGACATCACCCGGAAGTGACGTCACCACGTTGGGGGCGTTGCCAGGGCGACGCTCTGGCAATGCCCCCAACGTAATGACGTCACTTCCAGGTGACGTCATTACATTGGGGAAGTCGTCTTGGCTGGATGACTTCGGGGGTGGGGTTTCCCCCGCCGGCCGAATGCTGGCCGGCGGATCGGGAACCCCTGTAGCAGGGGATCCCCCACCCCCCGGGCTGACTTGGCAGCCCTATTCAGCAGGTCGAGTCTTATTGGCAAAATGTGATAGTGTGCATATATGATCCTCACTATGAGAACTGGCATATTGCAAACATATCTCTGTTTCATTACTCACTTGAGAGCCAGTGTGGTACAGTGGTCAGAGTATCTGGACTAAGGTCTGGAGAATCTAGGTTCAGATCTGCAGCCAGCCAAGGCGCTCCCTGCATGATCTCAGGCCAGTCATTCGCTCTCGACTAACCTACTTAACAAGGTCCCTGTGGGAACAAAATAGAGGTAGGAAGAACTCTGTGTGCTGCCCTGATCTTGAAGAAAATAGAGGATAAAAATATAATATGTCTTCCAGATTTGGAGGATATGGTAACACAGGCTTTTAGCATTCTTATGTTAGAATCATAGAGTTGGAAGGGACTTCCAGGATCATCTAGTCCAACCCCCTGCACAATGCAGGAAGTTCACAAGTACCTCCCCCGCCACACCCCAAGTGACTGCTGTTCCATGCCCAGGAGATGACAAAAAACCTCCTGGAGAAAAATTGCTTCCTGACCCCAAAGCTGCAATCAACATTTCCCTGTGCGTGTAAGAAAGGGCCACAAGAACTAAGCCAGGGGTCCTCAAACTTTTTAAACAGGGGGCCAGTTCACTGTCCCTCAGACCGCTGGCGGGCCGGACTATAGTTTAAAAAAACCTATGAACAAATTCCTATGCACACTGCACGTATCTTATTTTGAAGTAAAAAAACAAAATGGAAACAAGTGGTTAAGTGTGCAGAGACTCTAATCTGGGAGAACAGGGTTTGATTCCCCACGCCTCCACTTACATCTGCTGGATGACCTTGGGCAATCCTGTGTAATACCTGGAAAAATCTGTACCAGCTCTGTACCAGCTGTTCTCTCAAGGACAATTGTCTCAGAGCTCTCTCAGCCCCACCTACCTCACAGGGTGTCTGTTTTGGGGAGGGGGAGGGAAAGGAGTTTGTAAGCCGCTCTGAGACTCTAAGTGAGTGAAGGGCGGGATATAAATCCAATCTCTTCTTCTAATAGCCACTCATGGGCTTAAGATGTGTTGACTTAAGAAAGCTGCTTGTTGTCAAAGGGCAAATGGGGGGGGGGGGGGAGAAGCCTGGCGATTATCCTTCACTGGGGCAGCATCACACAGACCCACAGACACATCCCTCCTGTTTTCCTGCCTGTTGGGGGAGGGAGCTACACATGCTCAGAAGTCCTTCACTCCTTTATGAAAGGTCCAAAAAAGGGTTGACAAGGAAAAGCACCCATAAGAACATAAGAGAGGCCAATGCTGGATCAGGCCAGTGGCCCATCCAGTCCAACCCTCTGTCAGACAGTGGCCAAAAACACCAGGTGCCCTCAGAAAGTCCAGCAGTGGAGGCAGGAAACCCTCCCACTGTTGCCTCCCCCCCCCCCCCCCAAGCACCAAGAATACAGAGCATCACTTGCCCCAGACTGAGAGTCCCTGTTTGCTTCCATTTCTTGGCCCTTTCCCCATCAGCATGGAGAGTACACAGGACACCAGGAAAAGTAAGATACACCCTCCACTTTTTCTTATTTCCCTCTCTCTCTCTTGGTACGGCTCTCCCACCCCCCCACACCCCGCTCTGCTCTGCTAACCCCAGCTGCTGGATCTGGCTTTGAGGGTGCCAACCTCCAGGTGGGACCTGTGGATCCCCCAGAATTACAGCTCATCTGTAATGATTAGGCTATTGCACTTCTAAATTAACTCTATTTCTATTTAAGTGAAACCACCTCTGTTCTTGAGAGTACAGGATCCCCTTTTACCTCAGACACAGAGCCCCCCTCCCCATTTACTGACCCTTTGGTCTTCTTACCAAAAATACAACTCAGCTATCCTGTTCGTTAGGTTAAACTAAGAAATCCTGGGCAAGAGCCTTCAGTGGCAGCAAAAATAAGTAGGAAATGTGGAGGAAGGCAAGGGGGCAGCAGAACAGACGCCATTTTAGAGTGGTGCCTTTATGGATGTTATATACGAGGGGTCTCAGAAAGGGACAAAAATGTGACAGGTGTTGACTTTAGCAGTGGGATATCAACTCGAGGGAATATTGGCTCGAGGGGTTATTGTGGTGTGGAGAGAGAAATGAGAGAATTCAAAAAGTCCAGCATATACATCTGGGGGGGAGGGGGAGGAATAATTTACAGATAATTGAGAAGAACATAGAAATAAGAGAGAAATGGCAGAGTTTCTGGGAACGAAGGAAGACTCTCTGGCTGAGAAGTGTACAGCGTTGGGAATCCCTCATGAGAGAAAACCTGTAGAGACGCTGAGGGAGTCTCTAATACAGCACCAGACATTGGGAACTGGTCCAGTAGGAACTGTAGCAAGCTCTGAGGCATCTTCTACGTCCCCAGAGTCTGTAGAGGTTTTAAAAGAGGAGAATAGATGAAGTGCTCTGGAAGGGGGGGGGGGGGGGAAGTAAATTTAAAATATAAGCAAAGCAATTTAAACTTGAGGAAACCTGAAGAAGGATAAAAATCAATGCTGAGAGGAAACCAGAATTATGAACCAGCAACACACACCTGGTTTTGTTTTCCTGTATTTTAGCAGGTTTGGGAAAGGTGCCACTGTGATGGTGAAGTGGGTCTGTTGTCAGTCTCCCGAGTTCTTTGGGAGATCTAAGTTCAAATTCTCCCTTACCATGACACCCACTAGGTGACTGTGTGTCAGTCATTCTCACCCTCAAAAGGGTGTTCTGAGGATAAAATTTTTTGGGGGTGGGAGCCATACACACCCACCCTCAGCTACTTGGAGGAAGGGCTGGCAGAGAAACTCGCTCCTTGGCTTGCAGCTTTTGGTGTTCAGGTGCCCTTGGCCAAAAAGGCCTCCCCAAAACACTTGGTTCATAGGACGTGGCCCTGGCTTCTCCCTCACCTGCTTTCTCAGAAAATGCAGCTTCAGGCTTCTCAGGCTTGGCTTAGGTTGCAAGCGTCCAGCAGGATCAGGGCCAAGGATCCTGCCAGCGAAGCACCTCATCTTTGCAGGAGGGATTTGGAAGGGGGGGCAGGGGGGGGCAGCTGCTGAGATCTTGAGCTCCTGAGTCTGTCTGGGGGCCATTCTCTGGCCTCCTTCCACTTGGCTCCATGGACTACTCCCCCCTTATTAGATGTCTGGGCAAGCTGGGGGCCAGAGATGCCTCGCAAAGCAGTTCCACACTCCAAGGATTTGGAGCTAATGCCTGGGATCTGCAGTGATTGCCGAGAGCTGCCTTTGCACCTTCGGAACATGCAAAAAACCCTCCTGGCTTTTCAGGCTGGGGCAGCAGAAGCACCAGATTGGGTCAGCTCCCCCTCCCCCACCCCCACCCAGCAGGCAGCCCTGCAGAGTGAACTCTACTCCTGCGTTTTATCCTCCACACACGCTCACTGCAATCTGATATTTTAAGTGCGGACCAAGAAGAAGAAGAAGAAGAGAAGAGATTGGATTTATACCCCGCCCTTCACTACCCAAAGAAGTCTCAGAGCGGCTTACAATCTCCTTTCCCTTCCCCTCCGCACAACAGGCACCTTGTGAGGTAGGTGGGGCTGAGAGAGCTCTGACAGAAACTGCACTTTTTCAAGAACAGCTTTGTCAGAACTATGGCTTGCCCAAGGTCATCCAGCAGGTGCAAGTGGAGGAGTGGGGAATCAAACCCAGTTCTCCCAGATTAGAGTCCGCACACTTAACCACTACACCACGTTGGCCTCAGCCCCAAATTCTGGTTTTCAGCATGTGCCCTACACTGCGGGGCTGGCGGCAGGGCTCTTCTTGTAGAAAAAGCCCAGCAGGAACTCATTAGCATATTAGGCCACACCCCTGACAGCACAGCTCATTAACATATTAGGACACACCCAGTGTTCCCAGAAGTGTGGTCACCCAGCCACATCCACCTTTTGCTTCTTATTCTGTTTACCTTGTTGTTTGCTGTCAAAACGGTTTTGACAAAACCAATAAAAACATTATTTTCTGTCCCATCTATACAAAACCTTGCCTGAACCAATATTTTATGTCCAACAATTATTCCCACACTGGATTGGAATCAATTCCTAAGGGTTAGGTTCCCATGGAAATCAGGTTGCCTTCCTGCAGAACTAGTACGCTGAATATGATTTTTTAGGGTTGCCAACCTACAGGTGGGGTCTGGAGATCTCCTGGAATTACAACTGAGCTCCAAACTACAGGTCAATGGCTGCTTTGGAAAGTAGAGTCCATGGCATTATGCCTTGCTTAGGTCCCTCCTTCCCCTAAACTGCACCCTCCACTCCCAAATCTCCAGGGATTTCCTCAACCTGGAGTTGGCAACCCTAGTTCACTGGCAGAACAACGCTAGGAGCCAGTTTGGTGTAGTAGTTAAGTGCGTGGTTTCTATTCTGGTTTCTATTCAACACACACAACAATGAAGCTACTTTTTCAGATGTTTTCTCTTACATGGCAGTAAGCACCAAACCACTTTAATACAGACTTTAAACACACATATATTTGCAAGCCATTCCCAACAAGACACTACTGAACTGAGGCTTCAAAGTTACTTTTCTTAAGCAGAAGATGCCATGAGAAAACTAAAGAGATTCTCAACAATTAAAGATATTGTCAAAACCAGCATTTCCTGGGCTCTCTGCTTTTTTACATCCACCCCCCTTTTCAATTTTTTTAAAGGGGGGGGGCAGAGAGAGAAAGAAAAGTGGGGGGGCCAGAGAGAGAAAGACAGAAAGAAAGTGGGGGGGGGGGCAGAGAGAGGGAGAGAGAGAGGGAAAAGAGAACAGAGAACTTAACTGGTGCAGGGAAAGCCACGCGACCTCATCGGCAAGCCAAATGCAGAAAGCCTAGCCCCTGTGCTTAATCTTTGGGCGGGGCTTTCTCCTGCTGGCTTTTTTTGTTCTTAAAGGGAAAGCACCCGGTGGAGCCTATTCCTGCTGGCTCTCTGCAGGAACTTTCCCTTCAAGTATAAAAAGCTCAGGTCGGGCAGGGAGGGGGCGGGGCAGGCTCGGAGGCCAGCCGGAACGGCGTTCCTGCTGAAATCGAGCCCTGGCTGGCAGTAACCTAAGAGAAGGAGGTTGGACTAGAAGGAACCCCAGAAATGACTCTAAATTTCAGGGGGGGGGGGAGAGATCCTAGGAAATAAGTGCGTAAAAAGCCAAGAGAGAAAAGCCCTGTAGCGGGAGGTCTTGGGGTGACCTTTCCCCTGACGCAGGAACCCAGCGAGCGCCGGCCTCTCCAGCGAGGCAGTCCACCCAGGGCGCTCCCCACCGGCCGCTTCCCTGCCCCGCTGGCCCGGGAGGGGGGGGGATTCGCATTTCCACTCCTGCCCCAATTGGGCAGGGTCCTGTCTTCCCTCCCTTTCTGCCCCACTGCCCACCCCACCACCATGGCCAGGACGGAGTTCGTGCAAAGGCTTCTGTTTCCTCCCCGTCTGCAACAACCTTTGCACCGCGGCAGCGCCTCCTTGGGCAAGCTCCAGCCTCCCCCACCCCTGCCATATTACATCTATATCCCTCCCCCCCGCAGAGTCACAAGAGATGGGGAATCCCAGGCCAAGTCCGGAGCCAACTTTCTTTTTCCCTTTCCAAGCCGCGCTCAGGCTGCCGGCGACGGTTCTGCCCAGTGACTCGTGACGTTTCCTAGGCGCTTATTCCTGATTGGAGGGAAATTCTCCCCTCGGCCAATCCTGGCTCTTGCCCCGCGTCCCTCCCCGCCTGGCTCCGGCGAAAAGTGCGTTGCACGCCCGGCGGGCGCAGAAGCAGGATTGCGGCTGCGGAGATGTCTTCGGTTTGGTGGTGCCTGGCGGGCCGGATAAATGTCCTCGGCGGGCCGCATGTGGCCCGCGGGCCGTAGTTTGAGGACCCCTGAACTAAGCACTGATGCAACCTTTCCTGCCCTCCCTCTCATGATCTGCCTAAGTTCACACAATCAGCATTTGTTTGTTTATCAGGGGGAAATGCCCAAGGTAATTGGAGGACTGCCAAACGTTTGGTAGTTTTTTAAAAAAAATTAATTTATTTAAAATGTAGATGCTAATGTAAACACTGCAGAATACATGTGTTTGGGGTTTTTGTGCCTTGCAGTTTTGGAGTGCCGTGCATTATTAATTATTATTTAGTACATTGTTGTTGCACCCTTCCTCCAAGGAACTCAGTTCTCTTCTCCTCCATTTTTTCCACACAACAACCCTATGAGGTATGTTAAGCGGAGCGAGTGTGACTGGTCCAAAGTGTCTCTTGCACATGCTCTGTCTCTCCCTCCCTCCCTTAGGCCTCCAGTGCTATTGAACATCTCCTCCTAGAAAATCCTTTATTTTAACGTTGAGGGGTTTTCTGTAATGATTAGTAATAAAGTAGGACACTAAGAGAGTACGTATGCAGGAAACAAGAGAAGTTGAGAAACACCCTTCTGATGGAAAGTAGCCAGAAAGTACCAGAGATTATTTCCTTGACTTTCAGAGATCAGTACACAAAAAAATAATCTAAAGCAATTGAAGCCTAAGTGGAAACGAAGCAGACAGCATTTAAGAAACCGTCATGTATGACTGTTCATGTGAAAACGTCAGTGCAGTGAGTCACTTTGGACAGTGATTCAGTGGGTGGAGCTGCTACTTTGTTCTCATCCAGTCTCCCCCCCCCCCCCCCAGTTGGGAACGTTAAACCCCTGGGAACTGGCAGGCGATAGATCAAGGATGGAATCAAGCTCTGGTCAAAGGAGAAGGCCTAGAAGGAATCTGTGAGGGCAAGATTTAACGGCTCCCTCTGGGATATCTTCAAGATGGAAAAGGAAAGAGAGAGAGGGAGCACACATTTGCTGTCCCTAAAGCCAAAGAAGGAGATAGTGTGATGGATGTGGAGAAAAGCATGGTAGCAGGAAATTCGAATTGTCTACTGATGGTGTATTACTCCAGCCAGGGTTACATAGTTCAGTGCAAACCATTTTAAGCGCAGGAAATGCTCTGCTCAGACTTTTTACGTATTTGGTGAGGCTGCCTTTAGAAACGTTATTATGGAGCATAAGTTGCTTCTGTGGTTTCTGATCATATATGGTAGGGGTCCCCAGTGTGGTGCCCAGGGGCACAGAGGTGCCTGTTTACACCTTACCAAGTATTTTCAGAAAGTGGGTGGAGCCAGGTAGGTGAGAGCCAGTTTGGTGTAGTGGTTAAGTGCGCGGACTCTAATCTGGGAGAACCGGGTTTGATTCCCCACTCCTCCACTTGCACCTGGCTGGATGACCTTGGGCAAGCCATAGCTCTGTACCAGCTGTTCCCTCAAGGACAGCTTGGGAAAGAGTTCTCTCAGCCCCACCTACCTCACAGGGTGTCTGTTGTGGGGAGGGGAAGGGAAAAGGAGTTTGTAAGCCGCTCTGAGACTCTTAAGTGAGTGAAGGGCGGGATATAAATCCAATCTCCTCTTCTCTTCTCTTCTTCTTCTTATTGGTTGTGCAGATTAAAACCACATTGGCAGCAGCCACCACCCCAGTGATGGTTTTGCTCCTTCTCTCACTCCTCTTTTCCAGTGTTTTTTTAAAATTACCCCACTTATACCCTGCCCTTGGACTTCCTCTGAGTGTGTATGGGGCTCTGCCTCTTGTGGCAGCCATTTTGTGGTTGTGCCCATCACCCTGTGTTAGAATTCCAAATGTGCCCACAAACTCAAAAAGGCTGGGGATCCTGATATATAGATATGGCACAATCCATATAATTTTCGTATTGAATTTGGTCCAGTTTTACTGTCAATTATCTGTAAAATAACTGATCTCTGCTGCTTTGCCGTTGTGTGGGCAAGGTGCTGTGGCTGCTTCCAGAGGTGGGGGTACTCTATAAGACCTGCACTTAGTGGACAGTCTCACAACGGCTCCATTTGCTGACTTTTGGAACCATCAGCCAGCATTTGTAATGATCCAAAGTAATTTATCTGAGCATCACCCTTCATTATTGTTGTGACCAGGAAGGCTTTCCGTCCCTTATGTATCCTAAGAGGATATAGCCCCAGCCTATGGCCCATGATCTGCTGGACATCCAAGCTCTGTCCCATCCAATGCTCCCTCTATGCTGTGGAGCATTATGAGCAAAAATCCTACTTTGTGAGCTACTGGCATTAAAGTCGTGAGTGAGCGATGTGGCTACTGCATAAATTAGTTTGCTCTGGAGCCATCCTTCCTGAGCTAAGACAAAAGTGTGTGAGCCAGAGGCTAAAAAACTGTGAGCTAGCTCACACTAACTCAGCTTAGAGGGAACACTGGTCCCATCCAGATATACTTCATCATGGGCTGAGAAGTCATTTTTTGCCCATGCCAGGGCTCTGTTTGTTGTCAGGGTGCCATAGTTATTTCAGCAGCGAAGTGTCTTCCTCATAGGTCTTGATCAGTTCACTGGGAGCTCCTGGAATGTGCCCACCTTCCTCCAGTGCCCCTCGTACCAGGCCTAGGATGGCACAGTACCATGTTTTAGGCAGCTCCTGACTCTTTCCACCAGACCTCAGGATCTCCACTCAGCTCTTCTGCCGAGAGCTAGTTACCCCCACGGCTCTGGAGAGATGCTTTTATACTGCCCTAATCTAGGCACTGTGATGTCAGCACATTTCTCTTTTATTGATGAAACTTCTGGTTTTCGGCCCTTCACTTCTACTGTAGTTGCTGAATTCAGAACAGTCCTCTGAACTGCAGCAAAAGGATTCCCCTTCACAGTTATATTGGCTAACATATAATTGATCTTTTTTCTATGTAACGGTAATAAAATACATATTTAAAAGTTTTAAAAACAGGTTACAGGGAATGTAGCTGGTGAGTGTTCTAGAACCTGCCTCCGCTAGTCCAAGGGTATTTAGAGGTATACATTACTCTTTTAGTGTCTTCAAAGATGGGAGCAAATACCAAGGTGCAACGATTTAGTATACCCTGTACCTTAGGTGACTAGGATTCCCTACCCTCTGGAGTCCTTTTCTCCTCCAGCAACAGCCATTCTGGGCATGGATCAGGGGTCACTGGGGGTGTGGAGGCGGAGGTATTTGTGAATTTCCTGCATTGTGCAGGGGGTTGGACTAGATGGCCCTGGAGTCCCTTCCAACTCTGTGATTCTATTCTATGATTATTTAGTAATATTTGGAAGAAGGATCCTTTCAGGGAAGTCTCTCAGTGGTTGGTTGTGCAGCCTTGGTTTTGCAGAATTTCATAGCTATATTTTGTATTTCAAATGGGCGTTTGAACTTGCTAGTTTTTCTCGTTAACTGGTCTTTGTAGGGTATGCTCCCCTCCAACCTCAGAGTGGGGTTATAACCATTCTCCTCCTGACAGAAGTAATCCCATGTGCTCTCAGCCCACTTTTCTGTTTTTCCCATAATGCTGCCTGCTCCACAACTGGGTGTTATCAACTGCATATTCTTTATATATCCCGGTGGCTAGGTGACCTGCATTCTACCCCTAATTTAATTCTGATTTCTTCCTAGTGCCAGGACCAAGTCCGTCAGCTGATAATAATGGCATCAGTGTTACAATGATAATGATGGCCTGGATGGTTCTGGCCCTTGCCTTGTTTTTGATGAGACCTGCAAACTTCAGAAGGTCTAATAGAGCTGAAAAACCAACCAACCCACATAACGTAAGTGTGTTTTCTACTGTTTCATGTAGCCTGACTGAATTATCTGGTATTTCCCAGAGTGGCAGTTGTGGGGGGGGAAGCTCTGCTGGCTGGGAGCTTCTCCGGCGCGCGCGCTGGCTGACGTCACAGGAAGTGACGTCAGCACGTTGGGGTATCATAGAGTTTTGGGGCGATTGCCAGAGCGTCGCCCTGGCAACGCCCCCAACGTGATGGCATCACTTCCGGGTGACGTCATTACGTGAGGGAGGTCGTCCAGGCTGGACGACCTCGGGGGCGGCGTTTCCCCCGCCGGCCGAATGCTGGCCAGTGGATCGGGAACCCCTGTAGCAGGGGATCCCCTGCCCCCCGGGCTGACTTGGCAGCCCTACTTTAAGGAATGAAGCAACATAAATGCTTTACATAAAATTAATCGGAACCGTCACTATAGGCTGGACTCTGCAAAGCTGCAGCAGAAGGTGCTGGTGGGAGGGGATTTTTATTATCTTCTTCCCCCTCTCCCAGCAGCCACATATGTGGGAAAAGAGCAATGCCTTCTTTAGATTATGTCCAGTCTAGGCCAGGATTCTGGGTAGCCTTACTTAGAGCTGCATGTGATGTAAATTGGGGCTGGGAGCCCAGAGACAGCAGTAGTCAGGAAGTTCAGTTGTGTTTATCAGACAAGAGAATCCCAGGCTCCTAATATTAATACCTGGTTTTACTGTATCTGGAACCTTCATTACCTTCTAGTTCATTGCTGTGGTACCTGAACAATCCCACATGCGTACTGTGCATTTGTGGGCCTGCTATGGAGAGGGGTTTTTTTAGCTCAAAATGTGTACTGATACGCCATCACTCTCCCCCACACTGTCTTCCTGGCTTTTATAGTGTGATACAAATGGGGCAGAGTACCCTTCCCTCAGTTCTCTCTCTGCCACTGCAGTCCTTGCTAGCCTGGGGTGCCTACATATCAGGCAGTGGGGCACGGTCGACCCAAGAAAGGCACTGTCACATCAATGTGTTGGAGCTCAAAGCGATACTCAGCAGCCTTGCCTTTGCACCCACCTGTCAGGCAAAAAACATACGACTAGCTACAGACAATCTTACAGCCATGTTTTATTTAAACAAACAGGACAGCACATCCTTTTTTTTTTTTTTAAAGATTTTTATTGATTTTTTCTATATCTACTTCTACATCGCTACTTTCTAAGCTACATTTACCTTATACAGAGTGTGCTTTATCATTTGCTTAATATTACCTTACAACAAATACTTATGAAGCATTTTAAACCTTGGTTAATTTTCAATTAACATTGTTACTGCTGATATAAAAAAAATAAAAAAGCTATGTGACAGACATGCTCTTTTGGAGGAATGCTTAATTATACAAATTATATGAAATATATGAGTGCAATTTTCAATAAAAACAATTCAGCCCTTATTTCTTCTTTCGTCCTCTTCTTGTCTTAACAGTCTCATCTTGCACCTTTGGAGCTGCTGCTCCTTTTTCCGAGTCAGAAACTTCTTCTTCACTCTTTGAGCTATCAAATCCATACATACTTTCTTGCGATGCCAGTGAACCATCTGAGTCTCTCTCTTTTTTCTTTTCTTTGCTTTTTTCCAAAAAAATTTTCACCTGTTGGACAGAGTCAATCTTATACTTTTTATCTTTGATGCTGAAGCTTAGTCCTTCCGGAACGTTCCACCAATAAATAATGGATTCAGACTGTAGCCTAGATGTCAGTTTCCCATAGGCTTTCCTTCTTTTCCTTATTTCAAATGGAATATCTTTCATCACTTTAACTTCTTCTCCTTTGATCTTCAGAACCGCTTTGTTTGTGGTCCTAAGCACCACATCCCTTGTTGATTTTTTGGAGAACCTTACAAAATCTCACCGGGCAGGCTTTTCTTTTTGGTATAGTCTGGATAGGTTCTGTAAACCATATCCATGTCGCTTTTTATTTCTGCTGCTTTTAAGCCTGTTACTGGTTCAAGCGCTTCACTTAGCAGAATTTTAAGGTCTTCTCCTTTATCCTCTGGCACATTCTGAAGTCTTAGGAAAAAATTCGATCTTTCCATCTGTAGTTTCAAGAGCTGATCAGAATGGAAGGCCTTTTCTTTCTCCGCTTTTTGTAGCCTTGAATCGTGATTTTTTACTGAAGTCCCTTGTTGATTTTTTGGAGAACCTTATCAAAATCTCACCGGGCAGGCTTTTCTTTTTGGTATAGTCTGGATAGGTTCTGTAAACCATATCCATGTCGCTTTTTATTTCTGCTGCTTTTAAGCCTGTTACTGGTTCAAGCGCTTCACTTAGCAGAATTTTAAGGTCTTCTCCTTTATCCTCTGGCACATTCTGAAGTCTTAGGAAAAAATTCGATCTTTCCATCTGTAGTTTCAAGAGCTGATCAGAATGAAAGGCCTTTTCTTTCTCCGCTTTTTGTAGCCTTGAATCGTGATTTTTTACTGAAGTCTTGACTTCCAGAAGTTCTCGCTGCAGCTTCTCTGTGGTTTTATTCGACTCCTTCAGTTCCAGCTGCATTTTATCCATCTTAACATTGAGAGCTTTCATTTGGTCCACTAGAGGTCGCAGTAACGAGGAGAACACAGCGCTCATCTCTGTGGTATCAACCTTTGAACTCGGAGCTGCACTTCCTAGTTTGGGGGAAGGTTTCGTTTTCCCCGCCATTGTTGAGGCTGCACTTTTTGTTGATAGTTAGATAAGATAAACGAAAGAAGCAAATTCTACGACTGCGCTTATAACTTTTTAAAGTTCATATCCTCCAAAGCGCAATGCTGCCATCTAGCAAGCCGAACGTACTTTTTAGCATGCAGTAACGCCACGTAAAGAGTCTCGTAAGTACGCCAGTCTTGAGGGGGGGGGTTTCACTCCACCCGCCTTTCCCACTGTGTTCTGTTTGATTTTACTTCGGACTCACGTTTTCTCCATGCGTAACTATAAGTTCAAGCTTCAAGGCTTTGCACTCTCTGCTGCTTCACGGATTTGCGCTTTCAGCCATACAGCTCCCACGGGCAGGGGAACCTATGGGGGTGATGAAAAGGGACCTCGATCCCTCGGTCGCCACCGTAGGGAGAGATCCCCTTCGTGCCACCCCAGGCAGAGCCCCCTCACTGGGGTCTCTGGGGGCTCGGCACCGGTCCTGAGCCCCTTCTTCCCGCCGGGTACGGATCGCGCTCCCCGCAGTTGCAGAGGAGCGCGTCCGCCATGGTCGCAAGTCTTGCCGGAAGTCAGGACAGCACATCCTTAGTAGTGCTGAGCCACTTTGCAGCTATGATATGAGAATAGTTCATCAAAAGCAATGCCACGATCCAGGCCATCCATGCTGCTGGGGTTGACAACAAACTAGCGGATTTCCTTAGCCTTGCTCCTCTAGCACATCATGAATGGTGGCTAAACTGGGCATTCCTATCCTTGATCTTCCAATATTGGGGTGTGCCAGTAATAGTCTTATTTACCACCAGTCTGAACCAAAAAATGTGAATTCCTTTGTTCCCAAGATGCACAAATTCCCTGGGAGATGCCTTTCAAATCTCCCATATGCATTTCCTCCTTTACCACTCATTCCACAGGTACTTTACAAATGAGGCAGGAACACTCAAACAGCCATCCTGATAGCACTGTTTTGGCCAAGACAAACCTGGTCCCCAGCACCAATGTCCATGTCCTGCAGCAGGTCCATCCTTTTTCCCCAAGAGCATGGCCTCCTACAGGGGCCCTTTTGCCACCTGAACATTGGCAGCCTCCATAACCATGTAACTCATTCAGTGAGTAGTTGCCAATTTTAAGAACCATTAAACAGGTACCACTTGATGCCAGGAAACCATCCACCTTGCACTCATATTCGGCCAAATGGGTCAAAGGTACTTTTCTCCCTTTCTCACAACACAAGAACTCCTGGGACAGTAGGTTTAAAACCGATAAAAGGAAGTACTTCTTCACCCAGAGTATTAGCATGTGGAATTCCCTCCTAAGGAAGTAGTGACAGCTAATAAGCATAAACAGCTTCAAGAGGGGATTAGATAAACATATGGAGCAGAGGTCCATCAGTGGCTATTAGCCACATGGTTTAGATGGAACATTGTGTCTGGTGCAGTGATGCTCTTTATTCTTGGCGCTTTGGGGGCCACAGTGGGAGGGCTTCTCGAGTTCTGGCCCTGCAGATGACACCAGGTTTTTGACCAATGTGTGACGCAGAGTTTTGGACTGTATGAGCCATTGTCCTGACCTAACATGGCTTTTCTTGTGTTCTAAAGGTCAGACCCGGTCACATGCCCTATCAAAAGAGTGTTCGAATACCTCCCAGGACTAGTACAAGGGGAGCTATCATCCATATCTATAAGGGTCCACTTAGCTGCCATAGCATGTTTTCACACACATGGAGGGGAAGTCTCTTTTTGCACAAAGAGAAGTTAAAGTGTTCCATAAGAGGTTTACCAGATCAGTTCCTCCTGATCCATCCTCCAGTATCTCAGTGAACTCTGTCCCTGGTGCTATCCATGTTAATG
This sequence comes from Lepidodactylus listeri, assembly GCA_029233225.1. NCBI lineage: Eukaryota > Metazoa > Chordata > Lepidosauria > Squamata > Gekkonidae > Lepidodactylus > Lepidodactylus listeri. Next base: position 102,922,663 of record JARCFY010000009.1, on the reverse strand, counting down.
GGCGAGCCATTTGAGCCCATGACCACATGTCCCCTTTGCTTAGTCACTGTGATGACAGTATTCCTAGTCGCCATCATATCGGCAAGAAGTCCATGAGCTACAGGTTCTCAGGCAACACCCCAATTCTTTAAAAGATTTTTGACACCAGGGTAGTTCTCCATACATCATTGTAGTTCCTCCAGAAAGTGACATTAAATTTCACCTGAACTATGGTATCACCTTGTCTGTGCTGTACCCACAGCCACAGGATAATAGAGAATGAACCCTGCACACTGTAAACATAGACAGAGGGCTGCTATTTTACCTAAATTGAACAAAATTCTTCATAAAGGACAGCAACCTCTTTATATCATTTGTAGGTGGCAGCATAGATAAAAAACTGTCAACACAATCCATTTCAAGATGGATAGTAACTTGTATCAAACTGTGCTATCAACTGGCATGAGTTGACTGCCCACTACTTCCACCATGGTCTCTCCATCAGATCCATCTGCAAGGTGGTCTTTATCATGCACCTTTGGAGGACATTACTTGATGGACATAGATGCCACAAGAGACACGGCAGTAGGAAGAGCGGTCCTGTAGTCTCTGTTGAACTGACAATTCACACTTGTCTTCCTCAGACTGGTAAATCAGCTTGCTTTTCTCCCACATGGGACTGCACAGGTATCTTCACTCCGGCAGTGGCAGAAAGGGACTGAGGGAAGGGCCTTCCATCCCTTCTATATCACACTGTAAAGGCTGGAAGACAGTGGGGAGGAAGGGTACGGAGTTCCAGCGGGCATTTTTGTGCTTCAAAATAAAACCTCTCTGCAGCAGGCCTGCACATGCGCATAAGCAACCACGTGTGACTGCGCAGGTGACCATTTGATAAACAATAGTTAGGGGTAAGTGCAACCCTGTTTTTTAAGTGCCTGCAATTTAGCCTGGTGAATCCGTACAAGTGTTGCATTTCCTGGCAGAAACAAGCAGGTTCTTCTGTTTTGTACCCCTTTCTTCCCTCTCTTCTAACTCTGTGTATTCTCAACAAATAGGGACAAGAACCACCGGCACCACCTGTGGACTAGAACATCCTGGAAAAGTTAACTGGAAAAGTTCAACAGCTGTAAGCTTGCACGACCAACTGGATGAAAGTGACCAAACACTTTCTACTCCTAAACCCCATACAATACTGTGCTCTTCCACAAATTTATAAATCCTTTCTTTTTTCTCTTATCACACCTAGCAGATAACACTTGAATAAATTAACGAATGTGGCAGGAGGTGATGGACATTTTTGGTGATGGCTGTTGGACTGGTAGGCATTCACAGTCAGGCGATCTAGGGAGAACTCATTCTGGGAGGAGAAATTGCTTTACCCCACCCAATTGGACTCTGCTCCCCCCCCACACATCTTGTTCAGACTCTTCCTTGCAGCCCCTGTGTTGTTGTTTTTCTTTCCCCCCCTCCTTCTCTTCATTTTCTCACTGCTTTTTCCCTTCCTCTGCCTTGGCGGCTTCTACCGCTCCTCCCAGCTGTCCTTTTACCCCTTGTAGTCCCTGCATCTTCTCTGCCTTGTAGCTTCCCATGACCTCCCCCTGTCATATTCTTTATTCACTCCCACTCTGCTCCTGGTGGAAGCCATGTTGGGTGCCAGTCTGGATTGCTTCAGCAGCCTAAACTGCCACCCAAAAATTGGGAGAATCTTCCAATTGTCTCCACATACACAGACATCACTTTATTCTAGGAGCACCCCATATTTGCAGAAATGTTTGCCCAGCTCCAGATGAGCCTACTGTGTAGATTTAATGGGAATTAAATATATGATTTTTAATAAATCATTGCCACTCGCAGTCACTTCTGGAAAAAATTTAAGCATCTGTACTTATGCTCCAAACTAATTATTGTTAGTTTTCTACATACATAGAAAACGAGTTATAAGATCGAGTCCATTTCCTTAGCAGATTTTCTCTGCTTTTTAAAACACCCCATTCACTGGGAATTTGAACAGAAATTCTCAGTGGACTGTACGCATTGCCTGTATTTTCATATAAAATAATCCAAGTTGCATTTCATCCATGTGACTTACAATGTACTGTATGACAACTAATTCATCTGCTATTTATATCTATATTAATGCTGATTATAGTACATCTTTTAACACGAGGCCAAATTAAATGTATTTAATGTAAGCAAGCAGATATCCAACATGGTGTTAAAATCAATTAAAGCCTGCATAACCAAATATTACTTTCTAAAAAATGAATTATTTATCGAGGTCATAAAATAAAAAGGCATGCACTTATACACTATGTCCTGACAAGAGCTATAATCTGCTGCAGCCCTTATCTAATGATTTGAATTCCCTGTGGGTGTAGAGCTCCGATAGGCAGATGAATCTGTCTGGCATTAAATGGAGAGGCAAAAGAATGGTATGCGTGAAAGCCGTTGCAAATATTTTCAGACTAAAATTAATAGCATGTTCACTACTTTCCAATATGAGAGAAGCTGCACTTCCAAAGCAACGTGTAAGAAATAAAACAGGTGCTGTTGGGGGGTTTCTAGCGAGTGCGTTCTGAGACTGTTTAAAGGGTTGAGAGTATACCTGTATGCAGTCGTAGCTTCGGTATTTGCAGCTTTCATAGACAAATTGATAGAAATCCCAACAATTAGAATGAAATAGTATACTGACAGCATTCTGGACACCGTACCAACTGTGGGTGATGGATCTTTAATGCTGATAAGAACCTGCACATCAGAGAGAAGAGTAAGGCTGAGCTTTTCTCATTGATGTGCTTATTAAATGCAGAGGATCTTTCTGTAAGGTTGCCCACTCCTCAAGTAGACAGTCCAGAATTCAGCTACCCCAGTCAATATAATCTGCGGGCCAGCTTTAAAACAGAAAGCTTCATAAGCTCAGCATCTTTGAACAGACCCTTCAACAAGCTATTTACTTGTAATTGCTGATAATGGGTTGTAAGACTGAAACTGACGTTCTTCTCATAACAGTGTCATGCAGTAATTCTTCCTTACGTACTTGTACAATGAACAAGAAGAATATATATGGATAGGGTTGCCAAGTCTTGCTTGGAAAATACCTGGGGACTTTGTGGGTGGAGCCAGGAGAGGGTGGGGTTTGGGGAGAGGAGGGGAGGGGCCTCAGCATGGTACAATGCCATAGAGTCTACCCTTCAAAGCCGCCATTTTCTCCAGGGGAACTGATCTGTCAGCTGGGGATCAGTTGTAAAAGCAGGAGATCCCCAGGCCCCACCTGGAGGCTGGCAACCCTATATATGGAGGAATCTTGAAGAATTTGGTGTGCATGTGTATTTGAGCGAGTGTATCTACTAGTTCACTTAACAGAAATTTAAATCTACATTCAGTAACTGGTGAGGAAAACCCCTTAGTGATATGAAGACAAGTGACTTTGCCTATTTGTCTTCATCACTTTTGAAAACAAACAAAATGAGAAATATGTTTCCACACAGATAAAGTATCTTTCCCACAAGTTTATAGCAATCTAGCAAGATTACTGTAAAACAGCTCACAAAAGAAAAACATCGGTATTCAATTACTGAAACACGAAACCACCTCAAATATAGCTGAACCCACACAAATTAAACCAGTTTAGCTGGTGGTGCTGTCATTCAGTCTGACCTGGGGAAAAGAAAAAACTTATCTGCCTCACAGCATGGCTCTGAAGGCATGGTTTTTAAATTTTCTAGCTTCGGAGAAATCTTTCCATAATGATTCATCAGCCTTTGGACCCATGGGTGTTGCAGAGGATTCTGGGAAAGGTTCTGGCATGCATCCACGGCTTGTGTGTAGGCTAGGCCAGCTGGACATTGCTGTGGCTCTGCCTAAACAGAGAGGGCACGTGTAACATTGCCCTGCGCAACTGTATATTGCAGGGCAAGGTCAGTAGTAGTGAGCCAATAGCCCTTCAGGAAAATTGCCTGCCATTATTGACTATCTTACTGAAGAAACCCTGATAATCTTCTGAGGAATCCAAATTGTTTGGAACAGCTCTGAAAACCATTGTCCTTAAGTCCTAGTAGGAGGGAGACCAAGGAACATGCCTCCTAAGAACGGGCTGGCCGCCAGGGCTTTGTTTCAGAGATAGAGGGACATACTTTGGGAATAGAGGGGCATAGCCTAGATTGAGGACCACATTGTATTGCGCCTTCCACACCAATGAAATACATGAGGTTGTTTGAGGAAGGGGCCATTCCTTTAACCCTATGAGACTTGCCTCTCACGTAGAACCATAATATTAGAATGAGATCTGCTTTATATTAAAGATTCAGTACAACACAGAGGTTATAGCTACTTGAGAAGAATTAATAAAGCAGGTTTACTGTTAATGCTTTAGTTTATAATACTGGTTTTTTTTATTCTTCAAATGCACTTAGATGCCAAAATGATTCATATTCATTTTTAGTATATCTGCAGAACACTTAAGCCTTAGTAGGTAATGGTAGTTTACTGGATAAAAAGGAAGGAGATAAATTATAATGTGATGATCTTAAATAGTCTGAATCCTCCTAAACAAAACAATCATTATGTGCCATTTGGGACTTTATGTTAATCTAAGATTAGCTGGAGATAAAAGGTTTGTACAATGCACTTTTTATTGATTAAAATAAATATTAACTCTCTGTGCAGGTCTCTTTTTTTACATATACTCCTCACTTTGTAAGGGCACCTTCACTGGTAAACTTCCACTTATGTCAGCATATTAAATCCCAAAATTTACACTGTGGGTTTCTTTCTATAATGCTGTCACACCAGTACAATGCTAATACATTGTCTCTTGTACTTCTCTGCACAGTTGTCAGTGGTATTCCAAGAGGCAGAGACCTAAAGTCTTTACTACAGAAATACTAGAGAAGTAAAATTTCCAGAAATTTTGAAGCCATAGTTGGAATATATACATTCTGTTGCTTACCAAACCAAAACACCCAGTACTGCTTCAGCAACACAAAATGTGTAGTTTATGTTTTAGTTATCATATACCAGGGGTGGCCAACCTTGCTTAACGTAAGAGCCACATAGAATAAACGTAAGAGCCACATAGAGATGTCTGAGAGCCGCAAGACAGGAACAAATATCACACACACGTTCTTATTTTTTAAAATATGCAAATTTGCTTTTTATTAACGTTAAATGGGACTGCCAAAAATAAAAACAAATGAGGAAAACCGGTTATTGATAATATTACTTGTTTGCTAATGATATTGAGAGAGAGAGAGGAAAAGAGAGAGATGGAAAGAAAGAATTAAAGAAGTGGAAAGAAAGAGAGAGAGAGAAACTAGGAAAGCAAATAGATGGGAGGGAGGAGGGAAGGAAGGAAGGAAGGGAGAAAGAGAGAAAAAGCATGCCTCCCCTTTGCTTCCCCAGCCGCCCTGCCAGGAGCCGCACAATATGTGTGAAAGAGCCGCATGTGGCTCCCGAGCCACAGGTTGGCCACCCCTGTCATATACAATTGTACTATTTGGCATATTTATAAAATGTAAATGTTATAAATGCAGTAGTTTTCTACAGGCAACATTATGAATATATCCAGTACTGAGAGAGAGAGCGCGCACGTTGCAAAGTGCTACACTCTGTGCTCCTTTAGCATCCTAGTGTTTGCCATCTTAAAAAAGGTAAAGCTGTGTCATCAAGTCGCAACTGACTCATGGTGACCCCCATGAAGTTCTAGCTTGCAGGGTTTTCAAGGCAAGAGAGAAGCAGAGCTTGGTTGCTATTGCCTTCTTCTGAATAGCACCGCCAGTTTTACTTGATGGTCTCTCATCCAATTACTGACCTTAGTAAACTCTGCTTAGTTTTTAAGCTCAGATGAGGTTGGGCTGGTCTGGGTTATTAGGGATGCCAGTTTGGTGTAGTGATTAGGAGAATGGACTCTAATCTGGGAGAACCAGGTATGATTTCCCCTCTCCTCCACATGCAGCTGTTGGAGTGACCTTGCGTCAGTTACAAGTTATTTCAGAGCTGTTCTCTCCGGAGCAGTTCTCAAAAGAGCTCTCTCAGCCCCACCTACCTCACAGGGTGTCTGTTGGAAAGGGAAGGGAAAGGAGATTGTAATCACTCTCCTTTGGGTAGTGAAAGGCGGGGAATGAATCCAATCTCTTCCTCTTCTATGTTTGTTGTCTTAGCAGTAGGAAAGAAATACAAGTTTAAAACAGCAGAAATTTTATAGTAAAAATATAGCATATTATTTGGAGAGGAACAATCTTGTGCAGTTACAATAAGATTAGCGGCATATTTGGATATCCAGTTCACCTAGAACTTTGAAAATACAGAACTTTTTGATAGTACATTCTCATCACACACATTATGGCGTATTCATTATGGACAAAATTGGTCACATTTGAAAAACATTCTTGAAAATGTATTGTGTACACATCATATAAAGTATACGCAGGAAGTGTCAGTATCTAACCCTGTGGATTGTCCTACATTAAAATGATCATGCCAGTCGTATCTATGGCTCAACAAAGAGCACATTTGGAATTACCATAAACTAAGACTCTTTATATCCTTCACTAGCATGAGGCTTGTACCTCAAGGAAGATTGCAGCTTACCTATTCCTCCAGTGGCAGCTGTTTCAGTGTGGGCAAGGGCCTTGCCAACTTTCCTGAAACATGCTGCAAATGTCAAATTAGGAAACAGTGCTCAGAAGTGCCTCCACTGAGTGTTACCAGGCTACACATTTATCAGTCGTAAAAAGTATTTTTTAAATATATATTTTTTATCATAATGGTAACAACAAAATAAATGTCAACACGAACCATGTAAATAGAACGGGAAAAAAAGAAAAATAGACAACAAAGCTCACAGTCGCACCATGAGTTAGCGACATTGAACTACGACAAGTGATTTCAAAACCTGTAATACAACAGTAATACCAGCCTACAGCAATCAGTTATCCATACGTGTAGGTCTTAAAACTTAATAAAAGAGGTTACTTCACCATCTATTTTATTGACATCCAACTTCTCTAAAAAGGATTCCACTTATCTAAAGGATTGAAAAGTTCTCTTTCACATAAGGCCTTGTTAAAGTAAATTAGACATTTTTCTTCAAGAAAAAAATTCCAAATCTTATTTCACCAGTGTCTCAGTGTAGGAGGCTTTTCGTTTTTCCACTGTTTCGCTCTGACTGCTTTTGCAGCGGCTATTAAAATAGTTATCAACTCCCTAATGAGTGTTGGTGGTTTCTCTTTAACAGAACTATCAAGGGATCAAATGGAACATCATAACCAGTTAGAAAATTAATCTGAGACAAAATTTATTTCCAAAAAAACAGCGATATATCAGCAAGACTACCAGTTGCGGGGAAAAATTGGCTCTGAGCCCACATTTCCAACATTTTGAAGAATTCTGTCGGACAATATAAGATAAAGCCAGTTTGTAAAAAGTAGTTTTACTCATTTTTTAAAAATCCACATTTCCCCTTCCCCCATGCTATCCATAATTTCAAATTCTTCTGTTGAGAAATTGGGGGGGAAATGAGTGTGTGCAAAGGGGAGATTTTCTTAACGCTTTCACACCTTTATGGTAAATAAACCAATGATACACACATTCACTTTTGGTGACTCACAGTAGTCTCAGTCTCTGGTCAAACAGGTTTTATAGCATTTCAGACTGTGCCATGGAAGTGCCCCTAGTTGCTGTTTTGTACATACATTTTGGGTGACTTAATAATGCCCAAGATGAGTAATTCTGGCTTTCCTTCTTATACCCCAAGTTCTGGAACTACATTAATTTTAAAGAACTTTCTAAGTATGTGAAAGGATAGACAAGAGCCATACAACTATTGAGGTGGATCTGAAGCACTAATTTTAAAAACCCAATCCAGTCAGTAAGAAAGCACACCGTCACCAGGAATAGGAAAAGCCAAAATTTTATGATACCATAAGTTTCTATCTGAATAACAGTTTCAGATACAAGCGAGCCCCGTTTACAGTTGGGCTTAATCTTTTATACTAAGGAGGCGGAGCATTCCAGTGGGATGAAACTAGTGTCATTTCTACACATTTGACATCATTCTCTCAAGCAAAGGTATTCTATTTCATTCTTGCACATGTCAGTTACAGGAAAGGAATCAAGGATGTTAAGTTATACATTGTTACAAATCAATATACTTTCTCATGCATCTTCTCTAAGCTAGAACGTGCTAGGAATAATAGACCATTACAAGCAGTTGCAACTTAAAACAATAAGCTCCTGTATGAGCATTTTGCTGAAGCACAAACATACAGTGTAGAATTCTTTATGCATGTGTGTATCCGTGCTGGCCTTGCGGTTTCAAAGAATTAGCTTACTAAGGCAATAAAATTAGTTTGCAATTTCTTTCTTCAGATCCAACAGTGAATTTCCATGGGTGCAAGGATTTCTGCCCAACGAGCATAGGCATTCATTTTTCAGCACTAGTGTGTGAACATCTCTTATTTTAAAGGAATGAACAGGCTTTCCCCAAAGCACAAGGCCTCCTCTCTCATTAATCATGTCTGCATGACTATACAAAGTTCATGAACCAGGATTAAGAATTGGTGCCATCGGAAGAATAATGGGGAAGTAGCTCTTGTTGCATCACAAAGATACATGGCCATTCACACTCTACAGGGGCTTATTGCTATCAGGAACTACACAAACATTTACTCTGTGATGCTTGTTTCAGACAAAGTTAAACCAATCATTCCAAAAGGGGTACCTGAGTTAGATTGTTGCACAAAAATACAAATAGGAGTCCTGTGGCGCCTTGAAGACTACCATTAATTTTATTTCACCATCACCATTGGCTTCTTTTGCTCAGAAAAGTTAATGCCAACATAAAATGTTAAGTCTTTAAGGTGTCACAAGACTCCTTATTCATTGTTGCTCCATTTCCTCAGAGAATGGTAACACATGGGTTGAACTGAGGGGTGAGAAGTAATGGACCACAATGTGTGTTTCCCTACAAGATTTTAAGAAATTTCTGTGGTTCTGGAGTGGGGATAAAGGGGGGGGGCATTCCATTTAACCAGCCAGTGCGGAGAAAATGAAATGTTCAAAAACCAAAAAGAAACCCAGAAGCACAATCTGGAAGAGTAATACTTCCACCCCCCCTCCCCTTTAAAAACTCTCCTTTATTGAGGCTGCATATTTCCTGAGCCATTGTGGCTTGGCAGTTAAGAGGGACTAACATGTGGGAGAGCCACGTTCAAGTCCCCCATCAGCTACAAAGCTTGGCTAACCTTGGGCTGTTCATGGTCTGCCTTTTAGCCTTGTCAGGCGGTTGCGGAGGCAAAATGGAGAATTTTATTTTATCAAGGTTGCTGCCCTGAGCTCCTTAGAAATACAGTGGGCTATTGCTTCAGAGTTTTTTCTCCCTGTGGAGAAACACCATTTTGTGGATGGTGTGGGCTGGATAGGAGGGGGGCCATCAAACTTGAGGCAGGCCATGGCCTAGTCTCCTCCTCATCCCCCCTCCTCCCTTCCTGTCTCCAACAGCTCCCTAGAGCAGACAGGAAATCCATCAGGGCTATGAGATCTGCCACAGAACGCTGCAAAAGGGCTAGTTGCCAACTCTCCAGGGGAGCCCCAAAGATTCCCAGGAATCCCCAGGGTGAGTTCCTGGCAACCGTGGAGAGGCAGGTTAAGAGTCTGTCCTGCCTAACCAGAGCCCCAGAGAGGGGCAGTGGTGGCAGCCATACCCGGAGCAGTAGAGAAGAACTGCTCCTTCAGGTGCCAGATCAAGCAAAGGAGGGGTGGGCAGAGCGGGGCCTTCCGCCACACTCCCCAATGTGTTTCACTCTCTCTAGCAGTCCCAGAGGGAGCAAAACACATGTTTGGGGGGGGGGGGAGAGATAGGGTTGCCAAGTCCAGGTTGGAAAATACCTGGGGACTTTGGGGGTGGAGCCGGGAGAGTGCAGGGTTTGGGGAGGGGAGGGGCCTCAGCATGGTCCAGTGCCATAGCGTCCGCCCTTCAAAGCAGCCATTTTCTCCAGGGGAGCTGGTCTCTGTCAGCTGGAGATCAGTTGTAAAAGCGGAAGATCCCCAGGCCCCACCTGGAGGCTGGCAACCCCAGAGAGAGAAGACACCCAAAGCAATAGGGACACACCAGTGACAAAAGTGTCAGTGTGGAAGTAGTGGCCACACACACACTAAATAACCCACTTTTGAATTGGATTTTGCCAGTTGGGAAGTGCATTATGCAGTATGCGTGATAGCAGCCGCTTGAGTTTTCTCCTCGAACAGTGGGGAAACCTTCCCGGCCAGGCCGGGCCTCTCGCGTCCGGAGGGAAAACGGCGCGAGGAACTGCAGGTAGCTGTAGGCCTCGCCGCCGGGCACTTTTTCCCTTCCTGGCTGCCGCGAGACTGGGGCGTGTGGCGGAGAGGCTTCAGCCGAGGCCTCGCGAGCTCCGCCACCTTCCCGCCCGCGGCCCCGAGGCCCAGGGAGAGGGAAGCCTGCCCTCCTGCCCCCCCCTCCGCCTCCTTTTAGCTCCCCCGTGACCCCAAGAGCGCCTCCATCTTTGACCAGCCTCTTGCATGTCTGAACCGCCCGTCTCCTGGCCCGCCCGGGGGCCTCCTCTTTCCAGCTTCCCAGGGCTGCCAGCAATCCTGCCGCCGTTTCTACTCCTCCCCCCCAGCAGCACTCTTCCTTCTCGCGGAGGAAAGGCCCCCGGGCTCCCTTCCTGCAGCCAGGCTTCCCCCCCTTCCCTAAGTTCATCCGGTCGTCCGGCTCTGTTTGCAACAAGGCAGCCCTGTCCGCCTTGCAGAAGAATAACGGCGGCTCCCGCTTTATGCTGCTGCAAGAGAGAGACGAGCGCGGCTGCGCCTCTGGGCTTTCCTCGCCCGCCCTCCCCCTCCGACGGGCCTGGCCCTCCCTCTCGCCCGACGCGAAAGGCGCTGCCTCGGATGAATGGGGAAGCCGCTCTTTAAATAGAGGCGGTGCAGCTCTGCCCACTCGACTGGCTCGCGTCCCCCCACCCGGCCTCGGTGCCCTGCGTGCCTCCGCTCCGCCTCTCTGCAGCGGCTGCATCCCCTCCTGCGCCTTCTAGCCCCGGGAAGCCTCGTCGCCTGTGTAAGTAGATTCTCTCTCTGCACTGCCGAGGGGGGCGGGATGGCTGGGCGAGATCCCCTCTCGTTTCATTTCGAGCTTCTTCCCCTTCCCTGCCGTTCCTTCGCTTTGCGCACAAGCAAGTCCCTCTCCTCTTTCCCCCTCCCCTGGCTTACGGGACGGCGGTCGGATAGACGAGGCTCTTCTGGAGGTGTTCAGGGCATAGGGATGTAACGCATGTGGGGGGATCTCTTCGTTTCCGTGGGTGTTTCAGACGTGGCGCTGGTCGAAGGCTCTGGGCGAGCTTATTGTTTCTGCTAGCCGCCGTGTGTTTCATCGAAAGCGTAAGGGAGAGCCTCCCTCTTCGCAGCCCTCTGGGAAGGAATGCCTTTGTCAGAGCTTGGGAAAGACTCCTCTTTTGCAACGCTGCTTCCTGTGGAAGGGGGGTTGCCCTTCACACGCAAAAAGAGAAAAGGAAGGACAACAATTTGACACCGGATTTCTTCAGATTGCAGTTCCAGAATTGCTATGGAGTGGTTATAGATTTGACAGATTAAAAAATGAGGTATAGCCTGTAGGTTAGAACTACTCGGGAATAATTTTGCGCCCTCCAGGTTGGAATCCGTACAAATCAACCCAGAATGGCGACAGTATGTCTTTGGAAACTTCTGAAAAACTCTCTTAGAGGATGAAATGGGGAAAGGAAAGCCGTGTGCACCACTCTGAGCTCGTTGGAGGAAGGGTGGGATTTTTAAAAAAAGGACTCGATTTATTCTGAAATAAATTAAATATTGTGCTAATTAACTTTCAGTAACATACCACTGGTTACAATATTACTTAATGCGTTCTTATGTCCGTTACATTTGCGTTTGACACCTCATGATGGGGATTTGTTTCTCATTCTATCTTAACAACCCCCTGAAGTAGGTTGGGATGAGAGAGAGATGGTCCCAGGCGGCTACTCCAGTGGACCATGGCTGAATGAGAATTTGAACTCTGCCCACTAACTCCACACCGGCTGTCCCTTAGTGCTAGCGGTTCCTGTGTAATATTATTGATAGGCTAAACATAAACTGTAATAGAACATTAGATTTGCTATGACCTTCTCAGTACCACCCTGTTGAGGCATTTCTCTTTCCCACATGGGGACCTGATGCTTGCGAATGTTGAAGGTCGCTCAATAAATCTAATGGCCAGACTGGTCTTGAGCCTTCACTTCTGGAGATCGACTGTTGTGCAGGGGTTAGAGTGTTACCTGGGTGATCTTGGGCCAGTCACTCAGTCCCTGCCTAACCTACCTCAGAGGATGGCTGTGAGGATTAGACAGAGGAAAGGAGAACCATGTCGGTTGACTTGTTCTGAACACTCTCCCAGAAGGCCACGTAACCACGGCCAAGCAGGAGGGTAGGGAGAGGGGCAACCTTGCTGGGTCTTCTGCTTCCACAGCTGGCTGACTCTCCCCTGAGAGCCAGTTTGGTGTAGTGGTTAAGTGCGCAGACTCTAATCTGGGAGAACCGGGTTTGATTCCCCACTCCTCCATTGCACCTGGCTGGATGACCTTGGGCAAGCCATAGCTCTGTACCAGCTTGTTCTCTCAAGGACAGTTTGGGAAAGAGCTCTCTCAGCCCCACCTACCTCACAGGGTGTCTGTTGTGGGGAGGGGAAGGGAAAAGGAGTTTGTAAGCCGCTCTGAGACTCCCTTGGGGAGTGGAGGGTGGGGTATAAATCCAATCTCTTCTTCTTCTTCTCTATTAGTGGGGGCATTGCCCTCATCAGCCCCACCCCCCACCCCCACTACAAGCCTGCCCAACACTAAACAATATTGCGGAATTAAGCTCAGTGTCAGAGGGAAACCTTTTGGCTTCCACTGCCTGGCTAGGTTGGAAAACTGACACACTCACCAATTGGGGGAGCAAAACATAATTCAGGGGTCTTTACCTGAATAGTGTGCAAAGAAGTTCAAAGTGCCTCTCATAGGTTACCAGTAACCATGAAACAAGCAGATCCTTTCCAAAGTAAGGTTTAGAATTTTTTGAGGGAAATACAGTACAGGAACTGAACAGCTACTTAAGCATAAGAATAGTGCAATTGTTGTATGAAGAGCTGCGTGAGAGGAGAAAACATGAAAGAGATCCAAACCTCTAGCTGAGTGAGAATTCTTTATCAGCGAATGGCCACAAGGAGAAATGGAGAAGGATTTAAAAAAGGGGAAAGGAGAGTTTTTAAAAGAAAAAAAACATGCAGAGAAGGAGTTTACCTATCTTCAGTCTGCTGAGCTGGGAAGAGTGTGTTGTCTGTTAGATCACCAGTTCCCAATCTCTTCAGTATGGTGACCCACGAGTCCAAATTTACTGGATATGGTGACCCATCCTGTGTTGGGGCAGGGTTTTTTTGGCACCCTAGGCAAACTATGACCTTGGCACCCATCTAGTTCAGCATTCCATTTGCTAACCAGTGGCTAACCAGATGTTTCTGAGAAATGAACATTGCCTAAAGGGCACAGCTGCCCACACTATGAATCCCAACCAAGTGGCATTATGACATACACAGCCTTTCAAAAGGAGGTCACATTCCTGCCTTTGACCACTTTCTCCATTACTCCACGCCAGAAGAAATTGTGAAAATTATTTTTAAAAGAGATAGATAAATTAATGGAAGCTAGACTTATCAATGTCTACTAGCCATATAATATAATCTTAAACAGGTCTACTTAGAATTCTACTCATAGGTCTTACTCCCGAGAAAGTGTTCTTTGGATTGCATTGATAATGGTTGGTTGTGGAAACTTCAGGTGCAGAGGCCATTATATTCCCAGTTACTAGATGCTGGGACCAATGCTCCCTCTAAGCTGTGGAGTCTTGTGAGCAAAAATTCTATTTTGTGAGCCACTGGCATTAAAGTTGTGAGTGAGTGATTTGGCTACTGCATAAATAAGTTTGCTCTAGAGCCATCCTTCCTGAGCTAAGACAAAAATGTGTGAGCCAGAGGCTAAAAAACTGAGCTGGCCCACACTCAGAGGGAACACTGGCTGGGACAGGAAGCAACTGTCTCCCTTACACCTGACCATTAGCTTCCCCTGTGGGGCATTGTGGGAAATAGAATGCTGAACTAGGAGGACCTTTGGTCTGATTTAGCAAGGCAGTTCTTGTAGTCTGATAAGGGATTAAATATAACATGTTAACCAATGGACTTTTTCCTGGCACTGTGACTGGTGTAGTTGAAAAGAAGTTAACATGTCTGTTTAATCATTGTCAGCATCTGTATCTCACTGCAAGAAATGTAGATTGAAGGACTTGGACATGAGACAAGTGAGTTTGAAGGGGAAAACTCAAGTCTGCCCCTGGCAGTGAGCAGTTTATTTTTAAACATACACAGACTTACACGCCACGCCCTTAGGTTGCTGCATCAGTGTTCAGTAGACAATAAGGTCAATCATGGAATCAACATAGGGGATGAGACAACTGTCTCAGGAGCTGCTGTTTGCAGAAGTGATTGTCAGCTTTAATGGGGCAACGCTCATTGTGTAGCAGGGAGGGTGGAATCCACATAAATGGGAGACATCTGTCTCGAGAGTATACTATTTGCCGAAGGGTTTATACAGTGCTCATTGTGTAGCAGGGAGGGGGGAGAAGCATGGACTTTGGCCTGGCTAGCATCCCAGTCTCAGATCTTCCCTACAGTAGATGACTTGCAATGCAATTCTAATGCATTTTAGAATGTGAACTGAGGAGCAAAGTGGAATCATGTCACTGCGATAAAATAATTTTTATGATTAAATGTAATGAAACCCTGGCCTCAGCCAGTGGGCTGCAATAGGACATGAAGATGGCAGTGTGATGAGTGCAGCTCTCAGCAGTGGAATCCCTAACCACAGTCCTACAGAAATCGAATCCAACCTAACTTTACAATTCTGCCCAGCAACACTGTGATGTAAAAAAATTTAGAAACTTGGAGAAGAAATCTGATCAGGTCAGCCATAAAACAAGTTACTTACAGTGCAGTCCTTAACAGAATGAAGCAGTTGAAAGCTAGTCTCAGTGAGGCTGATAAAAGGGAACACAGGCTGTGGCAAATAAAATGCAAGTCTATGATCAGGCAGGCAAAAAGGGAATATGAGGAGCATATCGCAAAAAACATATAGACCAACAATAAAACTTTCTTCAAATACATTAGAAGCAGGAAACCAGCCAGGGAAGCAGTGGGGCCCTTGGATGACCAAGGGATAAAAGGTGTAGTGAAGGATGATAGGGAAATGGCTGAGAAGCTAAATGCATTTTTTGCCTCTGTCTTCACTGTGGAAGATGAGAAGTGCTTGCCCACTCCAGAACCACTGATTTGGGAGGGGTGTTGAAAGACCTGAGTCAGATTGAGGTGACAAGAGAGGAGGTCCTACGACTGATAGACAACTTAAAAACAAATAAATCACTGGGCCCGGATAACATACATCCGAGAATTCTGAAGGAACTCAAACATGAACTTGTGGATCTCCTGACAAAAATATGTAACCTTTCCTTAAAATCTGCCTCCATTCCTGAGGACTGGAAGGTAGCGAATGTCACTCCCGTCTTTAAAAAGGGTTCCAGAGGAGATCCGGGAAATTACAGGCAAGTCAGTCTGACGTCGATACCGGGTAAGTTGGTAGAAACTGTTATTAAGGAAAAAATTAGTAGGTACATTGATGAACAAAATCTCTTGAGGAAGACTCAGCATGGGTTCTGTAAGGGAAGATCTTGTCTCACTAACCTGTTAGTGTTCTTTGAGGGAATAAACAAATATGTGGACAAGGGGGACCCAATAGATGTTGTTTACCTTGACTTCCAGAAAGCTTTTGATAAAGTTCCTCATTAAAGGCTCCTAAGTAAACTGAATAGTCATGGGATAAAAGGACAAGTCCTTTTGTGGATCAAAAACTGGCTAATTAAAAGTAAACAGAGAGTGAGTATAAATGGGCAATTTTCTCAGTGGAGGGAGGTAAGCAGTGGGGTCCTGCAGGGATCAGTACTCGGTCCGATGCTTTTTAACTTGTTTATTAATGATTTGGAGTTGGGAGTAAGCAGTGAAGTAGCTAAATTTGCAGATGACACAAAGTTGTTCAGAGTGGTGAGAACCAGGGAAGATTGTGAGGCACTCCAAAGGGATCTGTCGAGGATGGGCGAATGGGCATCAACGTGGCAAATGGGGTTTAATGTGGCCCAGTGCAAAGTGAGGCACATTGGAGCCAAAAATCCTAACTATAAATATATGTTGATGGAGTCTGAACTGGTGGAGACTGACCAAGGGAGAGATCTTGGAGTCATAGTAGATAACTCAATGAAAATGTCGAGACAGTGTGCGACTGCAATGAAAAAGGCCAACGCTATGCTGGGGGTTATTAGGTAGGGAATTGAAAACAAATCAGCCAGTATCATGATGCCCCTGTATAAACTGATGGTGCAACCTCATTTGGAGTACTGTGTACGGATCTGGTCACCACACCTCAAAAAAGATATTATTGCATTGGAAAAAGTGCAGAAAAGGGCAACTAGAATGATAAAAGGGTTGGAACACTTTCCCTATGAAGAAAGGTTGAAGCACTTGGGGCTCTTTAGCTTGGAGAAATGACGGCTGAGGGGTGACATGATTGAGGTTTATAAGATTGTGCATGGGATAGAGCAGGTAGAGAAAGAAGTCCCTTTCTCCCTTTCTCACAATACAAGAACTCGTGGGCACTCCATAAAATTGCTGAGCAGTCGGGTTAGAACAGATAAAAGGAAGTCCTTCTTCACCCAAAGAGTGATTCACACGTGGAATTCACTGCCACAGGAGGTGTTGGCGGCTACAAGCATGGACAGCTTCAAGAGGGAATTAGATAAACTTCTGGAGCAGAGGTCCATCAGTGGCTATTAGCCTGTGTTCTTGGTGCTGGGGGGGGCAACAGTGGGAGGGCTCCTAATGTCCTGGCCCCACTGCTGGACCTCCTGAGGGCATCTGGTGTTTTTGGCCACTGTGTGACAGAGTGTTGGACTCGATGGGCCACTGGCCTGATCCAACATTGGCTTCTCTTACGTTCTTAGAATTGAACCCTTCTAAGCCTATTGACCTCAGTGGATTTAGAAGAATGTAACTCTGCTTCGGAGTGTACTGTAAATGAAAGAAAACTGCAATATGTTTATCATTCGAACTGTTCGGGTAGCTACTGTGAGAATGTCCAAACAAGGCTAAAGCACCATATTGGAGTATGTACTGGGCCCTTCCTGAAATATTCAAGTACCTGGGAACTAGTTTGGGAAGGGAATGTGTTTGTCATTTCTCAGTCCAGTAGTGTTTCAAAGGGAAAAGATGGGCGGGTGCCCATCTACAGACCGTGTGAACTGACATGCTTTCTCGTAGGCCTGCTTATGGAGGACTTTCAGCAGCAAGGTCAAACAGTGACCCTCTTGAGCAGATCAGATTGTAATCTTAAGGACGTTTCATGGCTTAATTACAGACCTCTGAGTCACTGTGAATAGGAGCTCTTCACTTAAGGCTAAGTGGGAATCCCTGTATTCGGGTCAGGGGAACTCTTGAAAGGAAGGGTATAGTGCTTGACTGCTAGCTGAGAAACAAACAATGTGAAATCATTCTTTTTAAACCTTTTAAGTTACCATGTGCTGCAGTTTTATGTGTGCTCTGTACCCTCATCCCATGCTATATTAATATTCTGGAAATGTTTTCTCAAATATGATGCTTTGTATACAGACATTAGTATTCTTGATGTGGATGGGGAAGGGACAAAGATCAAACCGGATGGGCTCTGCCATTTCAGTGCGCCTTACATCCACTCCTTCAAAGTCATATTTGCGCAGGCCTGAATTGCAAAACTTGTGCAAAGCCTTTAAATGTACAGATCACATGACTACGTGCATTCATGTGAATTCTCATACAAATATGATATTCTGCATATGGTTGTCATGGATATTAAACGGGAAGGTCCCACTGGCAGGATCTTAGCACACACACACACACCCCCCCCCAAATAAAACCAATGTCTGTACCAGGGCATTGTGTTACAATAATGGAGCATTTAGTTTAACTCCATGTTATCTACGCTAATGGGCAGCAGTGTTCCCGGGCCTCAAGACGAATTATTCTCAGAACTGCTTCTTGAGTGCCTTTAATTGAAGATGCCTGGAACTGGACTTAACATGTTTCACTTTTAAGCAGGCACTGCACCGTTGCCCCATGTCTCCTGTTGCAGAGTCATGTTGCAGAGATGTGTCATAGGCTGAGGACAGACTGGCAGTGTGGCTCAGGATAGGTCCGCTTTAGAAGCAGGGGAAGGGAGGCAGTTCAGACAGCCGCAGCTGTCCTCCATCTCCCTTCCGTACTCACCTGTTTCTGAAGCGCTTTCATGGCACCTCAGTCGGACACCGGCAGAAAGTGGTGTCCAGGGGACTTCCTTTGCTTGAATCCTGCTTCCTGGCAGTGTGTACGAGAAGAAGTGGGATTCCAATGGAGGCGGCTGTGTGAACACACCACCGCAGAGAGATGCGCATATGCGCTCTGTGTGCCACTGGATCGTGGCCGAATTGCTGCCGCCCATGTGTCGGTTGCCGAAATGGCCCCGCCACGAGCTGCAGAGGCCAGCCCACCAGGGCCGCTCCGCAGCAGTGCGTATGCGTCATTGCGCCTCCTCCCCAGAACGCTCCCGCAGGAGTCTGGCCAGTGTAAACGCTGCCGCTGCCGTTCCGCGTCAGATGCCCAGTCTGTCTTCACCCATAGAAATGATAGTGAATGATAATCCCATAGTACCGTTCACATGCTCAGTTGGATTTCACATGCTACAGTTAATGAATTGTGTGTATCCTTGACACTTCCCTTTGTTTTTCACATCTTAAGTTTGGATCCTGTAAACCAGTAACCTTGTGCAATGAATGACACAATGTTCTTTGAAAAGCTGGACAAACATAGTTAAATTATTGCCCAGAAACAGGTTCTTGGTCACTTGAAAGCCATAGTAGTTTATGATGACAATTACCATAATCAGAGAATCATCGAGTTGGAAGGGACTTCCAGGATGATCTAGTCTAACCCCCTGCACAATGCAGGAAAAGCCATGAATACCTCCCCCTCCACACACCCCAGGGACCGCCACTCCACACCCAGAAGATGACAAAGAACCTCTGGGATCCCTGGCCAAACTGGCCTGGTGAAAAATTGTTTCCTGACCCCAAACTGGCGATCAGCATTTCCCTGGGTATGTAAGAAAGAGCCACAAGGACTAAGCACTGATGCAACCCTTCCTACCCTCTCTCTCGTGATCTGCCTATATTTTAAATGAATGAGAAGGTGGGGGGAAATTGTTGGGCTCATGCACACGAAGACTATGACCCAACAGAGCATGTGTAGAATGGCCAAAGCCGTTCATTCATAGCCCTTGTTCTTTTGTTTGGTTTTCAAAAGTGATAGCATGCTGCCAACCAGCCACAGAATGCAACCTCCTGCTATCTCTTCCCAGATGGCCATTGTTGGGATTTCCTCTTTTTGTCAAAGAGCTATGGATTGGAGAAGGGAATCACACATTGCACACATCATTTCTTACCCTTCTAGGGTGCTCACAAGGAAGTTTGATTCTGTTTGTGTATAGCTAGATCAGGCAAGAATATAGCTTCACAATCACATATATATTTCTCAAAAGGCTAGTATTATCTGAATTTATAAAGCTTGTATGATGATTTTGAAATTAAAACTATACAACAAAAATAGTGTAGTTCTGATTAGTGTGTTATACTTTATCTAGTTAGAGTGTTTGCACTGATTATTTTTCTTTCTTATATATGTAGGCAAACCCATTTCCCCCCAAATTGCCACATAAAAAGGATGCCTGCTGAATTAATATTTTATTTATTAGAATGTTTATACCTGCCTTTCCTTGTGGTTCAGGGCAGCTTACAATAATGGTTAAACACATTTTCAATTAAAAAATAAAATAAAATGACTCCAAATCACTCCCTTCCTCCCCACCTTAAAAGATACCAGATGTGATCTGCATTTCATCCAAAGGGAACATTTGCACAACTGTGTGTTTGCTTCAGCGTAAATTTAATCTTAGCCTTGCAACTTGCCTTTGATTAAACAAACACCGGCCTACTTTTTCCAAGGTGAAGGCCAAAATGCTGACAGAGAGCCATGGGGGCAGCGAACTGGAGAACTGGGTTTGATTCCCCACTCCTTCACATGCAGCCAGCTGGGTGACCTTAGGTGCATCACAGTTCTCCCAGAGCTCTCTCAACCCCACCTCCCTCACAGGCTGTCTGTTGTGGGGAGAGGAAGAGAAGGTGATTGTAAGCCGCTCTGAGACTGTTGGGTAGTGAAAAGTGGGGTATAAAAACCAACTTGTCCTGCTGCTGGCTGCTGCTGCTGCTACAGAAATGCAGCAGTTCTATGGCCACTGGTGTGTGCCTCCTTGCTCTGAGCCTGAGAATGAAACAGATGGATGTGCACAATAGTTGGCCACTACCGTATGGCAATGTTTCATTTACCTAAAAGAGGAGAAATAATGATGTAGTGTTGCAGGGATTGGGTGGCCCTTGCAAATATTCATGATTTTGTTCTGCAATGAAGCCAGGGTGGTGTAGTGGTTAGTGTGTCAGACTAAGCTCTGGGAGACCCGGGTTCAAATCCCCACTCTGCCATGGAAGCTTGCTGGGTAACCTTGGGCCAGCCACACACTCTCAGCATAATCTACCTTCATAGGGTTGTTGTGAGGATAAAATGGGGAGAGGAGAACGATGTTAGCTACTTTGGGTTCCCATTGAAGAGGAAAATGGGGTATAAATAAATCTTGGGTTTTTTTAGAGTTCAGTCCCTTGGTTGTGCTAGAAAAACATTTCCTTTTTATAATTGTTTACAGATATTTCATTACAAATCTATTACTGTAGTCCCCTAAACAGGCGTTGGTAGACCTTTGAAGTGTTTCCACTTCATGCGTGTCTTTAAGATGAAAGAGTACAAATATTTGAGTACGAATATGCAACTACCAGGAAATGTCCCAGTTTGGTTGGTAATTTAAGGCTGAGGACAGACTGGCAATCTAAAGCGGGGCAGGCACGCTTCGCAAACGGAGGAAAGGAGCACGTTCAGACATGCGCATCTGCCCGTCGGCTCCGTTGCGTACTTACCCGTCTCCCAGTCGCTTTCCTTCCGCTTTACCCGGACACCGGTTTTTCCCGGTGTTCAGGGGCCTTCCTCCGCATGCCTCCCGCTTCCAAACAGTGTGAACTGGAAGAAGCGGGAGGCATCCGGAGGAAGTGTGAACGCACCGGCAAAAAGTTTTGCGCATGTGCGCACATGCGAAAAACATCAAAGGAAAACAAAAAAAACCGCTGATCCGCATTGCTCTGGCCAGTGTGAACGGCCAGCTCCGTGGGTTTTTTCCCCTGCTCCAGTTCCCTCCGCTTTGCCTCCGCTTCAGATTGCCAGTCTGTCCTCAGCCTAAGAGTCTGACTGGTTTTACAGTTTTAAATCCTGTAAACTGACCCTATTCCATTTTGTTTGTTCTCACCAGAGCAATCATGTTTGAAATTAAGAAAATCTGCTGCATTGGTGCTGGGTACGTTGGTGGGCCCACGTGTAGTGTCATTGCACACATGTGCCCCAAAGTTACGGTCACAGTTGTTGATGTCAACGAAGCCAGAATCAGAGCATGGAATTCGGACACGCTTCCAATTTATGAGGTAAATCTGTCTTTAGAAATACATACTTCTCCACCTTTACTTCTCGTTGCCTCTTACAGTGCAGCTTTTCTCTGGTACCGCTTGTTGTTGCACAATTCTGCAAAAGGGCATCACTTAGAAAACATGTTTGCTTGCTTGCATTTGGATGCCACTCTTCCGCCAGAGAGTCAAGATGGCTAGAGAAGGTATTGCAAACACATATGTAGTGTTAAAGTCATTCACACACGTTGCAAATTCATGAGTGAGAGAGATACTTTTTGTGCCTTTTTCTCCATTTAAATGCCTTCCAAAGTGTCTATAGATTTGCGGGGGAGGGGGGGAGAGATACTGCCGTTGTCCTTGTTTCCCCCCCCCTCATACATCATCAGGTGGGGAAGATTTCAACTGGTGGAAAGATGTGGAAGGAAAAGGATTAAATATCTCTTCCCCTGTGACCTTTTCCCTAAACACCTGCTAATTCCGGTTTTTTTAAATGTGAATATTTCTAATAATCCCTGATTTTCTGGTTATCATATTACTTAATTTATACAGCCATATGACTGTTTGTGGCTATGGCTCAGTGACAGAACCTGCATGCAGAAGGTCCCAGGTTCAATCCCTGGCATCTCCAGTTAAAAGGACCAGGCAGCAGGTGATGGGAAAGACCTCCGCCTGAGACCTCGGAAAGCCGCTGCCAGTCTGAGTAGACAAGACTGACCTTGATGGACAAAGGGTCTGATTCGTTTATAGGACAGATTCATGTTTTAATTTGTTTCATGGCTGAGACCTACAAGTCAATCTCAAGTTGCTTCAGTCACCGATCTTCACATTGCACCCGAGTCCCAGCAAAAATGCCTGCTGGAATGTTAATCGTCTTCTTAAATTGGGTGTGGCCTCTGGCATTTCTTTGAGACAGGATCAGTGATTTGTCTGTGAAACGCCACAAATAAATTCTCTCTCCTAGTTAGCGGAATCAAATGTAATTAGGGTTCTAGACTGAAGAGGAAGTAGCTGGACAAGGACAGGAGGGAAGTGCACGGAAGGAGAGATCATGGAAGCCGGACCAGAACTAACTGGTTGAAATTAAATCAAGAGAGTTTTTGGCTAAACATTAGGAAGAACTTCCTGACAAAGCGGTTCCTCAATGGAACAGGCTTCCTTGGGAGGCGGTGGGCTCTCCTTCTTTGGAGGTTTTCAAAGAGAGGCTAGATGACCATCTGACAGCAGTGTGGATTCTGTGAACTTAGGCAGATCACGTGAAGGGAGGGCAGGAAGGGTCGCATCAGTCCTTAGTTCTTGTGGCCCTTTCTTACAAGCCGAGGGAAATGCCGATCATCACACTGGAGTCAGGAAGCAATTTTTCTCCAGGCCAGTTTGGCCAGGGATCCTGGAGGGTTCCTTCCCCCCCTTCTGGGCATGCAGGAGGGGGTCACTGGGGGTGAGGAGGGGGAAATATTTTTGAATTCCCTGCATTATACAGGGGGTTGGACTAGATGACCCTGGAGGTCCCTTCCAACTCTATGATTCTATGCCATGGTTTAGTGTTAGGTCTGGACCAAGCAATTGAACAACAACATCATGCTCTCATGTGTGTGGAGGAATCTTTTTTATGTCGTTTGCTTGAATGTACTTGTATAAAGCCTTTTAACTCAAAAAACTTCTTGATGATTCTCCAGCCAGGGTTAAAAGAAGTGGTTGAGTCCTGTAGAGGGAAGAACCTCTTTTTTTCCACCAGTATCGATGATGCCATCAGAGAAGCTGACCTCGTGTTTATTTCTGTAAGTAATGACTGTTGCCCTGGAATAATTTCCATTGTACTGAGCAGGGCTATTTTTGGGCAGGAACGCACAGGAACGGAGTTCCGGCTGGCTCCTGAGTTGGCCACGCCTACAGCCTCCCCCCCCCCTCGGGTTCCCCATGCGCCCCGTAAGCTGCGGGGCACCTGGGGAAGCTGATCCTGGGAGGGAGCTGCGCTGTCAAGGGTGTGGCCTAATATGCTAATGACTTTCTGCTGTTGGGTGTGGCCTATTATGCTAATGAGTTCCTGCTGGGCTTTTTCTACAAAAAGAGCCCTGGTTCTGAGCATATATAGCAGTGGAAGAGGTCAGGGAAACAGGGACTGTTCCAGCCCACATTAGGCATGAGCTTCTGTTACAATGAGTTCAGCTTACAGGAGGTGGGGATGATGAAAGAGGGAGGGATTTCAAGGACAAAAAGGCTCTGCTATTTTGTGTGTGCTCCACATGCACTTAGGACCAATTCATGCTTCACTTCGAAGCCATTTTTCTCCAGGCCAGTTTGGCCAGGGATCATGGAGGGTTGGGGGGGGGGGTTGCTCTCTTCTGAGCATAGAGCAGGGGTCACTGGGGGTGGAGGTATTTGTGAATTTACTGCATTGTGCTGGGGTTGAACTAGATGACCCTGGAGGTCCCTTCCAAATCAACAATTCTATGATTCTAAAGTTGTTTATATCCCCCCCCCCCAAAAAAAACTTGCATGGTGCTGACATTTGCGGATATAAATGTCAAGATTTTCCCACAGTAGACATGCATGGGGTTACTCAGAAAAAGTGATGCCCCTGCCACCATGTTTATTGCAGGGAATCTTGCAGCATGATTCTATGCACATCCATTCAGAATTAAATCCTACTGAGTTCAGTGGGAATTATTTTTAGTAGGTATGCATAGCACTGCAACCTCAACCATCACAACCCTCTTGTACCACAAGTGACAGTGCTGCAAGTTTATTTTAGAGTTTAAACTTGAGTTGGTTTTTTTCCTCAGTGTTTTGAAAGTGAAAAGTGGATCAGATCTACCTTAGCATTGTTGTGGGAGGGTTGTATGCGTGTGTTAGGATTAGGGTAACGGGGAAATAATAGACAGAAAGTTCAGCTGTCAAAATACTCTCATTCCTCGCTTGATTGACTGAAGGCAAAGACTTGGGGGAGCAGAAAGTACATAGTGTAGAAACTTTCAATCAAGATTAAACATCTGCACATCAGCAAAGCTGCAGCAAAGTAGTGAATGGTTCTTTTCACAAAATCTGGCCATTTTTTTTAGGAGCCACAAGAAGCAATTGGTAGGTCTGTCGTCTGTTTATCTACCCTGCTACCAGGCTGTTGGACTGAGCAGCGAAACAGAAATCTCTCTGTGTTGGAAGAATTCCTAAGACAGTTTTACTTCAGTTGGATCTTGGATCTTTCCTCTCACATAGATGGGAGCCAAGAATGCATCAAGGCCCACTTTGGCCAATGTTAAACCAGGCTGATTTTTTTTGTACAGAGATTTTATTTTTTTTTGGGCTACCCAAAACCCGTTTTCTTAATTCAGTGTTGAGCAACAGGCTATATTTAAATGAATCAGCTCATGCACAGAAGCTGTGACTGTGCATATTGTCTTGGACAGGGGTCATTTCGTAGAAAAAGAGGTGCAGGAGCTCATTAGCATAACTCATTTGCATAACTCATTTGCATATGCCACACCCCCTAACATGCCAAAAGTGTGTCAGAAGGCAACACCCACCCCTCAGGCTCCACTTCACAGGTGAGTGAAACTGACCTGCTCTTCCTCCATTCCCTTCCCCATCCAATACTTTGTGCAATAAAAATAAGCGTGAAGAACACACCCTCATTCTCTTCCTGCTCCCTTGAAACCACCAGGTTTCAAGTAGACTTGAGATACCCAGGACATGTGCACCACCCATCCCTTTCCCTTCCCCTCCCTGCAACACCCTGTGAGGTAGGTGGGGCTGAGAGAGGTCTTTTGAGAACTGCTCATGAGAGAACAGCTCTGAGAGAACTTGTGACTGGCCCAAGGTCACACCAGCAGCTGCATGTGGAGGAGTGGGGAATCAAACCCGGTTCTCCCAGATTAGAGTTCAACTCCTGACCACTACACCAAACTGATGGGGTGGAAGCTGCTGAAGGGTTGGTGAGATTTCTCCAGTACTTATGTGCCATGTGCCCAGATAAAAAATGGTATACTTAGAAAATTTATATGCCACCTTGAGCAAGTCTCTGGAAAAGCAGCACACAGTCATAAAAGGAACAATGATTAAATATTAAATATTAAAACAAAACATTAAAATCAATAAAGACCCTAGCAGGGCTTTCCCCGGGGCGCTGCGCCTCTGCACTGCTCGGGGAAGCCGAGGAGGGGACGGGGCTTGGTCATGTGCCCACCCCCTGGGCTCCTCACTCCCAGAGATGCACTCCTGTGCGCTCCCGCTCCAACGGACCCCTGGTCTTGGAAGAGGCAAACAATCCTGCAGACAGGTACATGTTGTCATGGTGATACTTCAAAAAGAGGACCCACACAGTTTGCCCGAGTGTATAGCCACAGTGCCGGACCTGAGTTTTGCCAAGGCTGAGGAGGCCTGCAGATGAGGCAAGGGTAGGAGGTGGCATAACCTGGAGCAGCAGAGGCCTGCTTATTGGTGTGATGGTTAATTTGCCTCTTTAGGCAACGCATCCTAGAAGACACACAAGCTGAACCCCTGTCTGCCCTGTCTCTAGATTAGCACTCGAACTTCAGGCAGGAGTCCTGACATATCCTGCAACAGAGGTTTAGTCCTCTAGGCCTTCACAGAAAATTGGCTTTATCTTTTGAAATGTTTATCCAAAGTTTAATTTTACATTTTGCCATGACAGCTAAGGAAGGAGATATCTGTAGGTTTCTCCCCTTAAGGATTACCCTTTGACTTTACCCGTCATTAGGTGAACACCCCGACAAAGACCTACGGCATGGGAAAAGGCCGGGCGGCAGATCTGAAATACATTGAGGCCTGTGCAAGGCGGATTGTGCAAAACTCAAACGGTTATAAAATTGTGACCGAGAAAAGCACTGTCCCCGTCCGTGCTGCAGAGAGCATCCGACGGATATTCGATGCCAACACCAAACCCGACTTGAATTTGCAGGTAAAGTAAAAAGCGCTTATCTGTTTTGGACTGAATGGACTCTGATCTCTTGTATACCCTGCATGTTGATCTGTGGTCTTTGTGTGCAGGTCCTGTCCAACCCAGAATTCCTAGCAGAAGGCACAGCAATTAAGGACCTCAAGAATCCAGACCGAGTGCTGATTGGGGGAGACGAGACTCCTGAGGGCCAGAAAGCCGTTCGAGCTCTGTGTGCGATCTATGAGCAATGGGTGCCCAAAGAGAAAATTCTGACAACCAATACCTGGTCATCTGAACTTTCCAAACTGGTTGGTACTGTCTAAAATGCCTTTCTTCAGTACTGCAAAGGAAGTACAAAATATCACCTTAGTAGTGGTAGATCTACATTCTCCTGAAGCCTCATTTTAAGTATTGAGCGGGAGGCGATGAATCAAACAAACAGGCTTTTATTCAAACACATTGCGTCAGCTCAAAAGACAGCTCTATGAGAGCGGCACCTTAATTTATACCGTTTCCAACTCATAACTTCAAACAATGTAACTATGTACAAACAATCCTATTGGACCTAAGCGAGGTTCAGCAATTGGTTACCTAGAGTGGCTTAAGGACCAATGAGAGTCTTTATTTGTTAGCCAATCAGAAAGGGCCTTTTGCATCCCAAAGTCTCTGCAAGCTGTGGCTGTAAAATAATAAGAATACAACACCTCACTATTACAAAATATCACTTAATCCTAAGAAGCAGGTGTCATCATTTAGACTGATCCACCAAAAATGTTTTCAAATGGCTCCTCTGATTGTTCAGCTACAAATCTATGGTGTTCAAGCAATGCTTATACTGTTTAATTTAATGGATGTGGCTCGGAATTCCAACTCTTTGGAATCCCAAGTTCCCTTTAACACTCATCTACCTAGTCTAAAACTGCCCAGTCCCTCCGTTACATGGTAGTAGCTAAGCTAGAAAGATTATGGATATTAGAGCCCATGGACTAGGAATTTGCTGATCCCTGGTACTTGGGGGGGGGGGGTACTATTTATTTATTAAATGGGGGGGGGCTTTGACTGATTCACAACACTTTGATTCAATACAGTATAAAATAAGTTAAAACCATAAAAACACCATGGTTAAAACAATCAGAACACTTAAACATTTTTGAAAACAAAAGGGCAGAGTTAGCATTCAGTCATGGGGGGAGAGGAAGGGCACCAGGCAGATGTAAAGAACCATCACTCACCTCAGCCAAAGCCCTGGCAGAACATCTCTGCCTTACATGCCCTGTGAAACTTTAATAGATCAGACGCGGCACGGATGTCACTCGGCAGAGAGTTTCATGAGGGTGGAGAAGGCCCTGGCCAAGGCCAGCTGGATATCCTACTGTTGTATACTTTCCATTTGATATTGCTAATTAAGCCCCTTGTATAGGGTTGCCAAGTACTCACCAGAGGCCAGCAGGGGGGAGTCCTCTTCTTGCCGGGAGTTTCCGGTTGCTAGAGCGTCGCCCCGGCAATGTGCACAACGTGATGACATCATCACTCTGGGGACGTCGTCCTGACCAGACGACTTTAGGGGTGGAGTTCCCCCCGCCGGCCGAATCCGGGCCAGTGGATTGGGGTCCCCTTTAGTGGGGGATCCCCCGCCCCCCGAGCAGACTTGGCAGCCCTACCCTTGTATGAATCAGAAGTACTTTGGTTTGTTTTGGGAAGAGAAAGTGCCTGTTCTTAGAAAAACTAGTTCATATTAAATTTTACAGTATGAGTAGTTCAGCAGTGGAATCGGCTGCCTAGGGAGGTGGTGAGCTCCTCCTTACTTCAGGCAGCAGCTGGATGAACACTTGTCAGGGATGCCTTAGGCTGATCTTGCACTGAGCAGGGGTTTGAACTAGATGGCCTGTATGGCCCCTTCCAGTGTGATTTTATAACTCAAGGGCAGTTGTTTTACATCTCTTGTAACTTTTCTGCTGTTAAAGACACGCAACTTGGGTAGGTACCATAGAATATTGATGTGGCTGTTGTTAGAACTTTGATAGTCCCAGCTTTCACTGTCATTGAAGAAAAATGTCTAGACCTCATGGTTTTAGAGACCAGCTTGTCAAAATTGGTGATCACTCCTGAAGGATGAAGGAAGTTAAGTAAAAAGTACCTTCTGTTGATCATAAATTCTTCGTACTTGAGGATTCCAAAAAATTGCTGCTTCTTTTGTTGAAGACAAAGTCCAAGTTAGGAATACTATAGAATAATTGCAGCATTGCAAGGCACCATGGGTTGACATCCATCATATTTATGTATGATAGCGCAGATGCTCTTGCTAGAAGTTGGAGACAGCAAGGAAACAGGCATGAAATGGATGGACTCCCTCAAGGAAGCCAAGGCCCTCCATTGGCAAGGCCTAAGCAAGGCTGTTAACGAGAGGACATTTGGGAGGTCATTAATTCAGGTGTTGCCATAAATTGGAAGCAACTTGACAACACTTAACACACACACACACAGAGTACAGACACACACCTTCAACATTTCCAGTGCCAAATCCAGCAATGTGTTTTTTAAAAAACAGATCCTGTTACCTGTGTAAACTATGCAAATTAAGGAATAATATTCTATGTTTGCTGAGTTATATTATATCATTGATTCTGCTGCTAATCATAGGGAGAGACAGAGAGCTATGCAGCATGCTGAAGTGCTGATACCATGTATACTATCTCCACATTTTTAAAGGCTAGAAACTTTCTTTGTACTGTATTTCTTTAAAATGAAAATTGAGATTCTGAGAATTCTAACTTGGGTGTCCAGTGCCAGTTTCTTTACTTGGCAACTGCAGTCATGGACTATAGATGGCATTTAAGACCAGGCGTGTAGTGGTTAAGAGCAGCGGACTCTAATCTGGAGCACCAGGTTTGATATCCTGCTCCTCCCCGTGAAGCCAGCTGGGTGACCTTGGGCCAGTCACAGTTCTCTCAGAACTCTCTCAGCCCCACCGGCCTCACAGGATTGACTATTGTGGGATGAGGAAGGGAAGGCGATTCTAAGCTGCTTTGAGACTCCTTAGGGTCAAGAAAAGTGGGATATAAAAACCTACTCTTCTTCCTCTTCTTATTGGTATATTTTCAGTATTAGGAAACTATCATTTATGGGGACATAATTGTAATACGAGAGAGAGAGAGAGTCATCATTCTTCTTTAAAAAATTGCATGCCAGTGTAACAAACCTTAGTATCACACTGAAAGTATAGAACAAAATTTGAGTCCAGTGGCACCTTTAAGACCAACAAAGTTTAGTTCTGGGTCTAAGCTTTTGTGTGCGTGCACACTTCCTCAGATATCATGACTTGTGTGCATGCCCACGAAAGCTTCTACCCAGAATGAAACTTTGCTGGTCTTAAAGGTGCCACTAGACTCAAACTTTGTCCTATTGCTTCACACCAACACAGCTACCCCCCTGAATCTGTTTTCATGGAAGGCACCACACTGAAAGTATGTTACTGAAATATGTAAGTTGTCTTCAGTTATCCAGTCTGTAACCTTTTCTTTACCTGCTCCAGTATAGATACTGACATGTACTGGCTTTACCTTGTTCACTGTTGGTTCCAGCAGAAGGTAACGTCCTTGTTCCGTTTTTCGGTGCTCTTCACCTTCAGGCAGCCAATGCTTTCCTTGCCCAGAGAATCAGCAGCATCAATTCCATAAGTGCTCTCTGTGAAGCAACAGGTGCTGATGTGGAAGAGGTCGCAAGGGCCATTGGAATGGACCAAAGAATTGGAAACAAGTTTCTGAAAGCCAGTGTTGGTAAGTCATACAAATGATCTCTTTGTGGTTGCCACGGAGAACTGCCTTGAAGCTGTACCCTGTTTAGACTGCAGGCATTTATGAACAGGTGTCAGGGAGCCTGACAAAGGCTGCATTGTAATTGCTTTCGTTTTCTCTGATCAAGTGAATTGTTGCTTGTCTCCCTCTCTGTCTGCTCTCCCCCCTCCCTGCGCGTTATCACCTTGAGATGTATTGCTTTTAGAAGTCTGGACAATGTAACCATTTTTGTCGGGAGAATGGCGACCCTACATTCTTGCACGTCACCAAGAACAAATGGCCTTCCCTCCCATGCATCCCTCCTCCCTTTTCCCGGGCCAGAGAATGTCTTATCTTATTGTGAAAACCTTGAAGGTCTGTTGTTGCCACCAGGGCCGTGTTGTTATGCATGAGTTCCACACATCTGGGTCACCCAGATCAAGAAGGGAATTTTTACAACTTTCTCACCTCACCTTCCTGTGGGAATCCAAACGGCCCGATTCCTTCTCCCGCGTTTTCTATTCTAAATCTGATTGGCTTTATGTTGGGGTTCAAACAAACGGGAGGGTATATTAACTCTGACTGTTTTCTATCTGGTATGTCTAACAAACATTCGAGAACCTGTTAAGCAGTATTAAGACTAATAAAGAACTTTGCTTCTTCAACAAAGGTCTGATCTTTTGCTGTAAATACAGAAGCCTCACAACAAGCTCCGTAGAATTCTAAAAAGTGGTTTTTGTTTCTGACTTTCCCGTTATGATTGCCACAACATACCCATATTTTCCCTATCAGGTTCCAGTTAACCTTGCATGTTTTCCAACTCTTGGCAAAGGAGCTGGGCACAGTTACAGTGGAAGGGACTGTGGGTTAACTAGCAGGTGGCTTGCCGATCCAGACATCCAGATACGAGCTCTGCAACAGCTAGTGGATGGGGAATGCTGGTAACCCAGTGAATCTGCACTGCTTCCTGGTTGGAAGGCCTGGGACCAGGGTAGCCAGGTCTTCCCTGGCTGCCGGTGTGGTGCGGTCCCAGTCCTCCTTCTGGAGTTCCTCGGCACACATGCGAAGCACGCACGATGTGATGATGTCACCCGGAAGTGACATCATCGCACAGGGCATGTTGCAGGGGACGTGCTGTCGTTTAAGGAAAAACTCTATGCGTCCTCCCGGCAACGTGCCCTGTGCAATGACATCACCTCTGGGTGACATCATAGCATCAGGTGCATTGCAGCGAACTGC
This sequence comes from Lepidodactylus listeri, assembly GCA_029233225.1. Lineage (NCBI taxonomy): Eukaryota > Metazoa > Chordata > Lepidosauria > Squamata > Gekkonidae > Lepidodactylus > Lepidodactylus listeri. The sequence continues at coordinate 102,891,058 of JARCFY010000009.1, read as the reverse complement.
GCGCTTCCGGGGCTTGGTTCCCCTAGCCAGCCGAATCTGGGCTGACGGATCTGGGGGCCCAAAAGTGGGCAAACCCCTGCCCCCATCGGGTAAATGGCAGCCCTAGCTGAGACTGTGCATACTGATTACTTCATTTATACATTAAGATAGGTTAGGCTGCAAGGTCTAATGCAGGGGTCCCCAGCCCTTTTGAGCATGCAGGCACATTTGGAGTTCTGACACAGCGTGGTGGGTAGAGCAACAAAACGGCTGCCACAAAACAATTGCTTCAGGCAACGGAGCCAGCCCCAGAATGATTGCCACAGCTTAACTTTGATAGCATAGTGCAGATCCTTGCTTTGCAGTGGCAGCTGCTGCCAAAGGAACATTTTAAAAAATCTGGACAGCCAATCAGAAGCCTTGCTGGGCAAAAGACCTGCCTGGCCCCACCCACTTAATAAAAACACTTGGTGGGCATCCAAAAAGCTGTTGGGGGGTGCCTTGGCTCCCACAGACACCACGTGGGGGACCCCTGGCCCAAGGTCACCCAGCAAGCTTCCACGGCAGAGTTGGGATTTGAATTTAAGTCAGTCAGAGTCTTTGAGCTATAGCTGACTTAGCTTGTGTGTATATCTGGCCCTGATCTCTCCCAGGAACGTAGAGGTGGTGGCTGTTGGCTCCCCTCTCTTTGGCCTGATGCCACGACTCACGAGTAATGGTGCTATAAAGTACTGTCATTGTCTGTTAGTAAGAATTTTTGTTAAGTAATTACGCATGGAGAAAGTGAATACAGACAATTTTTTTCCCTCCTTCTCCCATAATATTAGAACTTGGAGTGGTTTTATAAAAAAGTGATTGGCAGTAGATTCACGACAGACATAAGGAAAGACTATTTCACGTTGTGAGTGGTGTATTCTCCAGTGGTTCAGATAGTGGAACAGTCCTCATCGATGGGATAAGCTCCTCCTTCCTCAGTAGGGTCGGCTCTGAGCTTTGACCAGGTGGGAGGGGCTTATCCCCCGGAGGCTCCAGTCGTCGCCAAGCCCCTCCATCTCCTAAATACAATGTCATTAAGAAGAACATTTCCCCCACCCCAAATGTGGGGGCTCAAACAAATTTAGATAAATGGTGAAACTTTTCTTTTTTTTTCGCTGGGAGAACCAACCCTTCCTATTGTCCGGGAGTTGTGAACCCAGCTGAGAGTAACCCTTCAACCTGCCCTGTACACTGAAACTTACCACCCTAAACGGGTGCGCAGGACTGTTCCAGCCCTGGACCACCAAGAAGTGAAGCTTCACGGTAAGTGATAGAAAACTTCCATTCTCCAGTGGTTCAGATAGTGGAACAGTCCTCATCGATGGGACTTACAAAAGCAGGGTCCCCAGGGAGAAAAGAGTGGTTTCAGTTACAGGGCTTGTTGAAGTACCCTACGGCCGAATGCTGCTTCGGTCGAGGCCATCTTGTCCACCCTGTAGTGTTTAGTGAAGGTGTGGACAGACTTCCAGGTGGCTGCTTTGCATATGGTTTCTAAGGTAGGGAATGCTTGGTACGCCACCGATATTGCAGCTCCCCTTAAGGAGTGTGCCACCATGCCCTTTGGCGGTTGGTCCCCGGTGGCCTTGTAGGCCAGGATAATGCATCCCTTAATCCACCTACTGAGGGTAGGGGGGGATACATGGTTACCTTTAGCAGACTTTCTGAAGAACACAAAGAAGGTCTCTGTTTTCCTTCAGTCCTTAGTTCTATCTATGTAATAGCTCAACGCCCTCCGAACGTCTAAACAGTAATATTCCCGTTCCTTCTCATGTCTGGGATTTGGGCAGAAGGATGGTAAGATCACCTCCTCTGTTCTATGGAATACTGAGTTCACCATAGGGATGAAGGCGGGGTTCAGTCGGAGGACCACCGTGTCGCTATGGAAGGTGCATAGTTCCTGATTAATGGACAGGGCTCTCACTCGGAGACCCTCCGAGCTGAGGTGATCCCTACTAGGAACAGTGTCTTGAATGTGAGTTCTTTCAGGAGGCATGAGCTCATGGGTTCGAATGGTTGTTTGCATAGGGCCTGGAGCACCTTGTTCAGATTCCAGGAAGGGAATTTGTGGATTTGAGGTGGGTTAACTCGGGCCGCTCCCTTCAGAAAGGAGGAGCTTATCCCATCGATGAGGACTGTTCCACTCCTGAACCACCGAGAAGGGAAGCTTCCCGTTAAGTGATAGAAAACTTCCATTCTCAATGCCTTACTCAGGTTAGAGGCAGGCTTGGTATCATTAGAAGCATGGGCCTAGTTTCACGCTATGTGTTTCTGGTTTAGGCTAAATCCGCCCCCCCCCCCCCCCCCCCCGGGGCACTAGTTCCCTTAAGTTTTTCAGATAATTTTTGTTCGAAGTGGGTGAAAGCAGCTGAGGACAAATGTGTTACTTCTTGGTTTCTGTAATGCAGCATTGTTGTGTCTTGGTTACCAAGGAGCTAAAGATATAGTCAAACAAAGTTTATGGGATATCTCCCTTCAGATGGACAGATCACTTGTCTGTTCCGTTCCGGCAGTGGGGAAACTGTAATCAAAATTTTGTTCCAGCTAATTACCTTCACTTGCTGGAATTTCCTAAGCATCGTAGAGCCTTTACCATGGCCCGACTCAACATGTTAGAAGGAGGAGGAGAGGAGATTGGATTTATACCCATCCTTCACTTATAGTCTCAGAGCGGCTTACAAACTCCTTTCCCTTCCACTCCCCACAATAGACACCCTGTGAGGTAGGCGGGGCTGAGAGAGCTCTGAGACAACTGTCCTTGAGAGAACAGCTGGTACAGAGCTATGGCTTGCCCAAGGTCATCCAGCAGGTGCAAGTGGAGGAGTGGGGAATCAAACCTGGTTCTCCCAGATTAGAGTCTGCACACTTAACCACTGCACCAAACTGGCTCTCCACACCAAACTTGCTTGAAGGGAGGTATGCACCTATTCCATATGTGAAGCGTCTCTGTCTTTGTCAGTCTCTGCTTCTTGCAGATCGCTGTAACAAAATCACTTCGAAGGTAGCGAGGTTTTGTGCCTTGGCATGTTTAACTAGGCAGCAGAACTTGATCCTGTTTTAATGTACTTATTCTAACTAATGCATTTTACTTTAATTTATTATATGTATTGTATTTAGCTCCAATTTTAATTCTAATGTATTTTAGCTAAGAATTTTTCGACACGTAACTGATCTTTGATCGTAATAATGGACTTGTCTTGAGTATAGTGAGTGGGGGATGTTTAGTGTGGAACTCACAGTCACATGATGGGGTGATGCCGCAGGCTTAGAGAGATTTAAAAGCAGGTTGGACAAATTTCTTGTCTCTGGGCTTTCCGAATGGCCACTGGATGCCGGCCTAGAGGGACCATTGGCCCATCTGTTACTTTCTTAGGAAGTGACATGTAATAAGATACGCGCCCCACCTTTAAAGTACAGGATGTGGTTTCATCTTTGGTGGCAAAAAAAAAAACCGTACAGTTTTCATTGGGCTGCCTGATTTAATCCTTTTCTGTTTGCTTGTTAAAAATCCATTACTTCTCTGTTTTAAAAGTGCCCAAGGCAATCTAACTCACTGTTGTAGTGAACTGAAAACAGCCTCTTCATTGATGGGCGTTTGGTCCCGTCTCCTAAGAGACAGCAGAATGATTATGCTTTAGAATCCGAGTTCCAGCGACACAACGGTCCACTTGTTTCAGTGGCGTATAAGAATATTCTCAGAAGTCAGGTTTGCCTAGGCAGTTCCTCTTACTTGGCTCATGAAGCTGGTTGATCTGAAGAGTAGAGTTCATTTGGCTAATGACCGCAAGCTACCAACAAGGCCCATCAGGTCCTCCTAAGGCTCTGATTCTGCACATACTTTCGGGGGGTGGGGGGTGGGATTTTTTTGTAGTTTTCATATTGTGTGTGTGTGTGTGTGTGTACCTAGAAGTCATGGCAAGCTCTGGTGACTGACCCCTACTTGGGGGCCTGAAGGATATTCAGAGAGCTGGCTGAATAAAGCCTGCCCCCACCTCCCGACCAATGCTCCCTCTAAGCTGTGGAGTCTTGTGAGCAGAAATTCTACTTTGTGAGCTACTGGCATTAAAGGTGTGAGCAGATGATTGGGCTGCAGCATAAATCAGTTTGTTCTGGAGCCACCCTTCCTGAGCTAAGACAAAAATGTGTGAGCTGGAAGCTAAAGAACTGTGAGCTACCTCACACCAACTCAGTTTAGAGGGAACACTGCTTCCGACGGCTGGTATTCCAAGGAGGTCTCCCATCCAAGTACTTGCCAGGGTCGGCCCTTCTTAGCTTCCAAGATCTGACGAGATCGGGCTTGCCTGGGCTATCCAGGTCAGGGCTGTACTTTGCTTCTTGAGGTGGTTGTTGTTGTTTGTCCCTTTCCCCTTGAAAACAAATTTTATTATTTTTCTACTTATTCAAAGTTTTACACAGTTACTTTTAAAATATTATCATCATTAACCAATTTTCTAAATAACTATGTATTCCAGTTACAATTCAAAACTTTTAGGGCTTCCCGCCTCACCTATACCATTATATATATAACAGCAATTATAAAGATTTAAAAGTATTAACTCTTACAGGTAACATATTTGGTTATAATAATAAAGAAAGAAAAAAGAAAAAGAAAAAGAGATGTTTTAAACATTTAAAAGTATTATCTAAATATCTGTAATATGTAATCTAGTTTCCTTTCTTGTCATTTCAAACATTCTGTATATTCCCTTAAAAAGAATTGTTTCTTCTTTTAAACATCTAAAATCAATAATTAGACAATGTAAAAATATTGTTTTTCATATTCCAGTGTTGTTCTAGATATTCTTTCAAGTCTTTCCATTCTTCTAGAAACATTTCTGAGTCTTGATTATTTCAATTTTCTTGTCCATTTGTCCATTTCTGCCATAAATAGCAGTTTTCTCAATCATTCCCATATGTCTGGGGTTTTCTCACATTTCCAGTTGTTTGTCCCTTTAATAGGGATATTCGATTTCATTTTATTACTCCATTTTTAGATGGTAAGTGCTGGCATTCTGATGATTCAATCATTATCTTTCTTCTGTTTAATTCTAATTGTGAAATAACGGGGGCGGTTTCAAAATTTTTACATTATGCAATCAGAAGACATGATTTGAATAGCCAAAGTGCAAGTGATTGATATATCTTGGTATTTTGCTGTTTCCCCATAATGTTTTGTGCTCCCAATGCCAATAAAGGGTTGTTATTGTTGTTTGTTGCTTCTTGAGAGCAAACCCCCTGAGTACTTCTGAGTAGAAGTGTATAGAAGCAAAGGTAGAAACCTTTCCCATATGGGTTACATGTAGAGTAACTGGTTTTATTTGTTTCCCCCCAGGATTTGGTGGTAGCTGCTTTCAAAAAGATGTTCTCAATTTGGTTTATCTTTGTGAGGCTTTGAATTTGCCAGAAGTAGCTCGTTACTGGCAACAGGTAAGAACTTGTGCTGAGGAAATCTGTCCTCCATGAATACATTTACATTGCAATCCTAAACAGAGTAACACGCAAGCCTATTGACTTCAATATATGTAGCACAGTGTGCCACTGCTTAAGGTTATGCTACTATTCTTCCTTCCCCCCCCCCCCTCATTTCTTGCTCGCCGTTTTTAGTAGAACATAATGTTTTTGATGGGGAATCGCAGATAGAGGCAAATGCCTCTCACTCCTTCTTATAAATGTGTTGAGCTTTGTTTCACTAGTGCTGGGGGGAAAATATTTAGCAGAATTCTCACCGATTTTAATAGCTATGGGGGGTGACTCTCTTACAAGCCAGTCCTGGTCACCCCGTTTGGAAATAGGCGCCATTGAAATGAGTAAGTTATTTCTGAGTAAAGACTGATCACGGCTAGTTGTACCTGTTAAGTAAGGACAGTGTCCAGAGAGAGTGCAGGAGGAAAGTGTATCCCTTCTCAGTTGTGTATCATACAAGGTGTCCTGTTACTTCTGGCATCTACTCGCACTCCTGAGAATCAAGGCCGAATAATAAATAATAATAATAAATAATGATGACATTTAATTAGTAATTGCTCCCTTTTTTGCAGCGAGGTTTAAGCACAAATTGCTCGGATAAGTGAGCCTTTTGTGGGGGGGGTTTTACTCTTAAGCTCACATGGCCTTAGAGAGGAGTTTGGAATTCTAAGGCCTTGGTTGGATATTTCTTATCTGAATCTGGTATATGAAGTGAAGAAGAAGAAGAGATTGGATTTATACCCCGCCCTCCACTCCCCAAGGGAGTCTCAGAGCGGCTTACAAACTCCTTTTCCCTTCCCCTCCCCACAACAGACACCCTGTGAGGTAGGTGGGGCTGAGAGAGCTCTTTCCCAAGCTGTCCTTGAGAGAACAGCTGGTACAGAGCTATGGCTTGCCCAAGGCCATCCAGCCAGGTGCAAGTGGAGGAGTGGGGAATCAAACCCGGTTCTCCCAGATCAGAGTCCGCACACTTAACCACTACACCAAACTGGCTGAGAAGGTCCCAGGTTTGCATGGGCCTTTGCTGAGCACCCCACCCCCAAGTACAAAGTAATACCTAACTTGACGGGAGGCTTACCTGTACCTGGAATCTTTCTGATAGACTTGCAGGGCCATTGGGAAGTGGTACCTATTGTTAGATGGGAAGCCAGCTCAGGTTTCCGTGGCTTGTGCCTTCTGACTTCTTGGGAGGGCAGTTGGACCTCCAGCATTGCACACTGCCTGAGGATGAAGGACAGCTTTGGTAAAGACCCTGAAGGCTGTCCTCTCGGCTACGGGGTTTAAAAAAAGACTAGACTTTTTTTTTAAGGAACGTATTTTTAATTTTCATTAGAAACATCCAGCTGTCAAGTATGAAACATCCAGCTCTTCCACCAGGCTTTCGGGTAGAGGCCGCCTAGTACTGAGATTTACATCTGGCCTTGGACCGATTTCACCCACCAGTTTGTAGCTGCTTTAAGGTTGCACTCGGGTGCTGCGCTGAATTTGATGATATGCCATCTGTATGATATTATGTTGGTTTATATGTTTTAATGCTTTACACGTTTTAAATTATGTATATTGTGGATATGTTGTTAGCCGCCCTGAGCCCGCCCTATGGCGGGGAGGGCGGGATATAAATCACATGAAATAAATAAATAAATGATTGCTTCTTTGGCAATTTGGGTCTCCATTGTGCTGTGTGATATGCCATGACCCATACACCTGTCCTGCCCCATACCTACACACGCTTGTCCTACTGCCATTACAGCACTATTGGATAATTCTTTGAAGCTGGCTAAAGAAACAAATCTGCATACGCTTGACGTTCTGCGTAGATTTTCATGATCTTTTTTATATTTGGGCTTTTATGAACTCTTTCACTACTGTCAAAATCACGCCATAAATGTTAAAACTGCCTTGAGGACTTCTAGTTAAAAGTTGATATATACATGATGTCAGATCCTCTGCCATTAATTGTCCAGTGTCCTAGGTCTCTATCAGTAATTTACTGCCAGCCTTGAGGTTTATTGCCTGTTTCGCTTAAAGTGTCTTTTTTGTTCCCCGGGAGGATGGCTTGCCGCATTCCACCACGTCACATAAACAGTCTGGCTATCTTCCCGAACCTCCTCCCTTTTCTCTCTCGGGCGTCTCGAATGTCTTATCTTGCTTTTGTAACCTTGGAGAACTGCTGAACTGATTTTAGCCAGGTGCCTGGCCTGTGAATTGCAAGTAGAGTTCACTAAGGGGTATGGGGGGGGAGGTTAGTGCTTTTGCGTCTTTTCTATGGGAATTAACGGTTGGAGGTTTTTCACGCTTTTTCATGTTAGCCCTGATTGGTTCTTCACCTGCCCGTACCTTACTATGAATGGTATATTAATCCCTGTTGTCTGTAACCAGTTATCTCTAACAAACATTGAGTACCTGAACCATCATTAAGAAATAAAAGGACTTTTGCTTCATTGAAGGCCTGGCTTATTTGATTCGACTCAGAAGCCTCACACATTCATGTTGTGTTAACTGCTGAACAGAAGCACTTTTGACTCCCATCCTTGTGCCCTTCTATGTAATTGCAGGTGATAGACATGAATGACTATCAGAGGAGACGATTTGCTTCCCGGATCATTGATAGCTTATTTAACACTGTCACTGATAAGAAGATCGCTATTTTGGGATTTGCATTCAAAAAAGACACCGGAGACACAAGGTAATACAAAGCAAGCTCAGCCTGCAGTTACGAGTATCAGCGCTGCTGCTATTCTAACCCAGCGTTACTCACTCTGCCGGTTACAGAGCACTGCACTCACAGCCACCATCAGCCAAAGAACCATGTTTACTTCCATCCCTAGCTTAAGGCCTGCATCTCAGAGAGGCTTGCAGGCTTTTCTGTTTCTTCAGCAGCAGCTGTTTCAAAGTGGGAACCTGCTGCCAACCACAGTCCTTTACTGGGCAAAGCCTTGCCTGCCTTCCTGAGATATGGGGCAGAGGGCTTTTCTGCAAAGGTAGCAGGATTGCTGTGCCCAAAATGGTTTTACAAACCTGCTTGAATAAATTATTGGGGCTGTGGTCAATACTGCTGTGTATAGCTTAACTGTACTATTTATATACTGTCTGTACCACTTAATGTGTCACGTGAATGCTATGCCTCAGTTATTTCTGGTGGTTCCAGTCTTCTACGATCTTAATGGATTGGTTATTGACTGTCTCACTCTGTTGACTGTATTGACTCACTATGCAAAATCTGCCTTAAGTCCCCGTGAGAAAGGCAGACTATAAATGGCATAACTAAAATAAATTTCACAGAGGAAAGACAAATTCTGTGTCCAAAATAAATTACAAAACAACACTGCCTTGAGTTCGTGGAGGGATAAAAATGCATGTGATGGATAGATTCTTCTTCCCCCAGTTTTTCATAATAATAATATTAAAATTTAAAAAATTGGACTTATATCCCACTCTCCCCGCAAACAGGCTCAGGGCAGGATCCAACAATATAAATGTAATGTATAATACAGTTAAAGCTACTTAAAAACAACAGTATAAGACAAGGGGTTTTGGGGGGCAGAGTGGGCCGGAGCACCGTTCTGGCAGCCCAGGAGCAGGCAAAAATGGCAGTGGCGGCAAGCCCCGCCCCCAAGCTCCTTCTTGCCAAAGTTGCACTGTAGCAGCTGCACAATCTTTCCATTGTATTCTATGGCCCCATAGACTAGACTCCAGAGTAGGATGTATAAAAAAAAAAAATCGGCCTGCTGTGGCTGCGGGGAACTGGAGCAAGCCAAGGAAAGGGAGGGCAGTTTAAACCGCCCTCCCTTCTCTCCGGCAGCAGGCTTGCTCGGGTTCTCTGCAGCTGCAGAGAGTCTAAACTGCCCCCCCTTCTCTCCAACAGCAGGCAGCAGCCACTGCGACACAACTCTTCTTTCCCTTCCCTTCCCTAGCTGGCCTGCCAAGGAGGGGGGGGGGGGAACGAAGTGAGAAGGGGTTTAAACTTCTCTCTAGAGTCGTGCTGGCAGTAGTGATCTTTCCATTGTATTCTGTGCAGCCACAGAATACAATGGGAAGATTGTTCTGCTACTGCAGAGCTTCCCCCCACACCTTGGCAGGCCAGCTAGGGAAGAAAAAAAGGGGGGGGGTCTTCAAAGCCTCCCTTTCCCTTCTCTAGCTGGCCTATCAAGGCAGGTGGGGTGGGGAAGAGTTGCAATCTTTCCATGTCTGCCTCCCTGCCCTCACTAGAGAAGGGAAGGGGAGGCGGGCAGACATGCCCCCCCTTCCCCCGAGCCTCTCTGCTTTTGCGGAGAAACGTGGGGGTGGGATTTAAATGCCTTGGTTCCCTGCCCGATCTTCTCTAGGTGTCCCGCAGCCACAGGGCACTTGGAGGAGATCAGGCAGGTAATGCAGGCATGTCTGCCTCCCTACCTTCTGACAACTTCAGGTGATGGCAGGGGGTGTGACATATGCAAATAAGTGACATATGCAAATGACTAGATATGCTAATAAGCTCCTGCACCCCTTTTTTTAACAAAATGACCCCTGGTATAAGATAACACAAAATCCTAAAATACCGTGTAAATTCTGATCCTAGCGATTAGAATGGAATTGAAAATCCAGGCCACTGATGGGGGGGGGGGGGAGCCAATATTTCCTTTCAAAGATTCCCATGCCAGCTTATTTTCAAATGAGCTCACTTAATTTTCTCATTGCATGAGATACGAATGTTGCTTTCCCCCTTAAATATCTCATTTATTTATTTCTTTATACCCCAACTTTCTTCCCAACGGGGGAGCCAAAGTAGTTTATATCACTCTCTTCTCATCCATTTTATCCTCGCAGCAATGCTCTGAAGTAGTCCACAGCATGTGACTGGCCCCCGGGAGCTTCTCTGGCAAAGTGGGGATTCTAACATGGGTCTCCCATATCCTGGTCTGACAGGTTAACTGCTATACTCCACTGACCCAGATCTCTTACCATGTATGGTAACTGGTGTCCAGGAAATGAGTAAGAGTGGAGCTAGTTTAACTAGAAGCCATTCTCCACTGTAGTGTGTTCACAAATTTCTGGAACGGAGCCCAGCAGCTCTGTTGAAAGGAGGGTTGTACCTACACAACACGTGAAGGAACTGCCAACAGTATAATTGTTATGAAGGCCATAGTTGGGAGCATATGTTGGAACTGTGGATCAGTGGTAAATCATCTGCCAGTATGAAGACATGAAGCTGTCCTATACTGAATCAAACCATTGACCCATCCTGGTCAACCCTGAATACTCAAATTGGCAGCAGATCTCCAGGATTTCCAGTAGAGGTCTTTCACATCATTTACCACCAGATCCTTTAACTAGAGATGCCGGGGACTGAACCTGAGAACCGATGCTCCTTCTAAGCTGTGGAGTCTTGTGAGCAAAAATCCTACTTTGTGAGCTACTGGCATTAAAGTTGTGAGCAAGCAGTTTGGCTACTGCATGAATTAGTTTGCTCTGGAGCCATCCTTCCTGAGCTAGGATAAAAATGTGTGAGCTGGAGGCTAAAAAACTGTGAGCTAGCTCACGCTAACTCAGCTTAGAGGGAACGCTGGCTGTGATGCTGCAACCTGAGCAGCATTTGAGAGTTCAGAATACCCCGAGAGCCCCTCTGCCTGTTTCTGGAATCTGGCTTTGTTGGTTGGTTGGACTGTTCAGTTAACCCTTTTATACAAAGCAGAACTAGAGGAGGGTTTGCTATCGTGACCGCTTTTGTTCTGCTTACCTTTTACCTGCAGTGCCCTTTCCTCTCCGTTTATGGCCTTGTGGTTAGCATGACATGCCAGCTCCCATGACTCAGCTGCTTTGCAGTTTGTGTTTCTAGAACAGCGTCAACCACTGAGATAATGAAGCAGGACTGGTTTCTGCAGCGCAGATTGCAGGGTTTTTTTAAAATGTCATGATGGGGGCTATTGAGACCTCAGGTAGAAAGGCTGCCGAATCAGTTAATACATTTTTTTTTATTTCCTATTCTTTGCTAGTCCACTTGCAAAGATGGATTACCAGGGGCACTGGTTCTCTGTATCACGCTAATTGTACTATAAATTACATGATTTCCTGTGCAGAAAACCAGTGCATCATTGACCTTATGAGGATTATAGCTTTTAAAGAAAAGTCTTTAAAGGGAGAAGCTGTGGGTGTAGCTTTGCCAGTGTCAGATCAGTAGGCTTATTGGAAGGACTTCAGGGGTTCATTCTGAGATCAGTAATGTCTTCTTCCTTACATAAGCTGTAACCTTCTTGTCCACCTGCACCCCATGAGCCCTATTTTAACCATATAATTATCCAGTGAAAGCTTCCCCATAAAAGGTTTCTTTTCCCCTTAGAGAATCATCCAGCATCTACATCAGCAAGTATTTAATGGACGAAGGTGCAAAGCTACATATCTATGACCCCAAAGTACTGAAAGAACAAATCATTCTGGATCTTTCCCTCCCAGGTGTATCTGAGGACAATAAAGGTGAGTGGATCTTGCTTTTTAGAAGCTCCTCCAGTTCTGAGATTGCACATGTATGATTAGATTCAGGTGGGCAGCCATGTTGGTCTGAAGCAGCAGGACAAAGTTTGAGTCCAGGGGCACCTTTAAGACCAGCAAAGACCCCAAATAAAACTTCGTTGGTCTTGAAGGTACCACTGGACTCAAAACTTTGTTTCACATGTTATGACTAGTTCGTTTTGTGGTCTACTGCAGCAAGGCACTTGTGAATGCCCGAATGCATCTTTTGTTTGTTTCTTCCCTGCAGTCTCCCGCCTAGTCACCATTAGCAAAGATCCCTATGAAGCATGCGATGGAGCCCATGCCCTCGTGATCTGTACAGAGTGGGACATGTTTAAGGTAAGCAGGATGCGAAATGGTCGGATTCCAAAAATGAAAGAGAAGACGCTCATGTCACTGAAAACAAGTCTCTGGTATTATTTGCAGGAGCTGGACTATGAGCGCATTCACAAAAAGATGTTGAAGCCGGCTTTCATCTTTGATGGCAGGAGAGTCCTTGATGAACTTCATAATGAGCTACAACGCATTGGTTTCCAGGTAATGTTTCTGTTGCCCACTGACTGAGTCCCAGTAAGAGCTTGGCTTGGCTTCGAAGAGAAACGGGGCAGGGAGCGCCATCATATCCTTCATTCCCTTTCAGTATACGTTTCTTGGAACACTTTTCTGAAACATATACCATGCAGAATTCCATTAGCCAAAGCATTCTGTTTTTGTTAGCTTTAGTGAAGACCGGTTTGTAGATTGTGACCAGGGCCAGTCCAAGCGTATTGGCTGACTGAACAGTTTCCTGGGCCTCATAATCCAAATGCTGCAGTGATTTAACCCTGAGAATGTGAATCTTCAGCAACACATTAGGCAGCTCTGGAGCACGCTTTCAGCACCTTTTGCTCCAGTCTTGTGGCTCGCTCATGTAAGTTCCCAAACCATGTATTGAACTCTCCAGAGATGGTCTTAGCCATGGGCAACCAGGGGAGCTGCCCTGAGCCCTGCATTGGGGGGCCTGTTAGTGTGGGCTGTGTGCCGAGCTGCCCTGATTGCTAGCCACTGCTGCCTTTTTGCCGCTGCCGCAGACAATGACATTGAGGGGCCTCCTCACTCAGGCCGTGGCCCCAGCAGTCATTTATAAGGCAGTGCGAGGTGCCCCCCCCACCTTACAGTAGATTGCATTTGCCTTTTAGCAAAGAGCTGTAGAGCTACTGTGATTGCTGCCATGCCTGACACATCCAGTGATTGAGGCCTCATCCTTGACTTTTGTCCAGGGCCCCAGAGTCACTGGGACTGACCCTTGAACTCTCATGAATATAAAAAGTGGCTCCAAAAGCTCTGTTGAGAGCTGCTATTGGAAAACTATTAAGGTGTTTGCTCTCATGAAGGATGTTGCTGATGACCATACTCAATTAAGTAGGACTTTGCTATCAGGTCATTATTAGCGAATGACTTCTTTTTTGGCTGTCCCTTGCAACTTGGGAGTGCTTTAGCACTCTTGTTTGAGTTACCTGGAATTGCTTACTCTGCCGGCCCTTTTTCTGCTGTGTGCATATGCACGCTTTGTGTGCCCCCTTTTGGATTATGTAGGTTGAGCTGTTTGGGTGGGTAGGTGAATGGTCATGATTTTGGGGAGGCATTGGGATTAGATGCCCTTTTGGTACCTTTCAATGCTGTGCTCAGAAGAAAAGAAGCCTATTTAGCTATTTCACACTGAGATTAGCAGCCATCCTTCTGCATACCCATTCCTGTCCTGCCCCTTCCTCCCACTACAGTGAAGCTAATAACCAAAGCAAGGAGATTCTATGGTTGGCATGACTGGTAATGACGAAGTGCCAAGCTACACAGTCAGAATTATCATGCAAGACAGACTGTGCTACTTTAGAAAGTGGGTAGAGAAACTGCATGTTAAAAGTGGTTAACCTTCCTTGTCCTGTGGATCATTTCCCCTTCAGATTGAGACGATTGGGAAGAAAGTATCAGCTAAGAGGATTCCATTCGCTTCTTCTTCAGACATACCAAAGTTTAGCCTGCAGGATCCTCCCCTGAAGAAGCCACGAGTATAGGTTTTAAATCAGTATCAAAGGGTTATAGCAGAATTTCTTCTGTGAGCTATAAACCCGCATCAGTTTTAAAATAAGGGGCACACTTCAGCCACTCGGCCTGTTGATTTCAATGGAAGGTAAGCACCTTACACAAAATGAATGGGGTCTGAGAAGTGCTTCGCTGGATTCTGCTCGGTACGTCGGCATAACGAAGGCAATTTTACACGAAGAGTATAAAAGTACCTGGCACATTTCAAACCAAAATTTATTTTGTAATCTCTATTTTTATAATACTGGAACTTCTTCTCATTTTTAGGGTAAAAACTGTACAGTTATAAGTGATTTTTAGTAATTTTTTGTAATGTAAAGGCATTGGCTTCAAACTGCAGACTTCTACTTTATAAAAGGGTCACAAAACTGTTTTAAAATCCAAAAAGGATTTTTTAAAATCCCCGTTTGTTTAGTACTGTAACTGGTTCTACATGTTGTGAAGCCACAGAGGGCTGGCCCCGTTAGTCAGCTGGAGCCTAAACAACAAACGTCTTGGAGGCTAACAAATTTATTTGGGCCTAAGCTTTCATGAGCCACAGCCTGTTCCCGCCAGGTGCATGAAGGCTGTTCAGCGGCTTCTGTTGGAATGTTTCCTTTGACTCTAGGCAGGGGCGGTCAGGTTGTGCAAGGGCCGCTTTTCACCCGCCGCAGTAACCCCCGGGGCTCAAAGCATTTTGGTACCAGAAGCAGAAAACCCCAACAGTGGGGGGAAACCTTAATAACAGCACTACCTCTTCAACAGTGCCCTTCAATTTGCTGCCTGAGGCCGGCTCTGTCAGCACGCTTAATGACAGGGCTCTTCCCAGGCCCCTTTTCAAAAGCAATATGTATTTAACTAGATGTCACAGTACTGAAAGAGCTTGTCAGGAGCCCCAACACCACCATGAATGGCCAGAGCCTGTAGAAAACACTGGTGACTGTGATGGAGGCGGCACCTACAGACATGCTCAGTGTACGTTTTCAAAAGCAAGAGCCACGTTAAAGGAAGAGGATGAGCTGTATTTGGAGTCCATTTGTTCTTACCCCTTCCTTCTCGGTCGATTCCTGTTTTCTATGCGATTAGCCTCCTTTAAATAAAGTTTATACACACCCACTAAACTGGGTATCTGATGCAAGTAGAACTCTCTTGGCAAGAAAACTTTTGTAAAGTAGGAGAAAACTGGAATTTGTTTTCCATTTAGGCAGATGAGATGTAAAACAAATATGGGCTGGTAACTTTTACAGCCTTAGTTGCAAGACTACATTAGAAGCTTAGGAATTATTCCATTCCCTTGTCAGGCAACAAACCTCCATTGGTTCCAATGGGTCACAACTGCATCTAGAAATTCTGGAATCAGAGTTGGAAAGGACCTCCAGAGTTACCTAGTCCAGCCCCTGCACAATGCAGGAAATTCACAAATACCCCCCCCCCCCCCCGCACACTCCCAGTGACCCGTTCCATAACCAGAAGATGAATGTTAGAGACAGAAAGCAAGCAAACTGCTGGTCAGTCTGTTCCTTTATACAAACTTAACAAGTATAACGTGTTCCACAATCAGATGTGTAGAAGTGCTGTTCAGATTCCTGCTATGGCCATTCACCCATTAACTGGGAAGGGGGGGTAGAATGTTGGACTTAAAGCGGAGAGGCTATGTTTCAGATCTCCATTCATAAACTCATTGTGTTTCCTTAGGTCTGTCACACACTCTCAGCCTAAACCACATTACAGAGTGCTTAAGATAAAACGGAGAAGGGGAAAACCATGTACCTTGCCCTGAACTCCTTGGAGGAATTGTGCAGTAAAAAAAAAAATAGCCATCTGATCCATTTTCTTTCATTTTGCCATCTTTTTCACTGCAGTTTGAGCACTAATGCTTGAACGAATCAAACAGCAGGTCTCATTAAAACAACAAAGTGAGAGGTGTAGATATTGGTAGGAAAAGGCCCATCTAGGCAGGAAGTGGAATTCCAAGCAATGTGGTGTGTATAGCTGTGTCATCTCCCCACCACCACGTTTTGTATTATGGTTGTATGTCACCTACCAACCACTCTTTTGATACTTCACTGCCTTCTCACCTATAGGAATATCAGACAGCACTAATCAGCTGCAAGTGCCACCCTCCAAAATGGCCCTTCAAAAAAAAAACACATTGCATCAAATCAGTGGCCATTTTTCCTGATTTAGAGGAGTTCAGGTCTTTGGCACAAGAACTGGCCCACTACTGTTCCTGGGGTCCCCCCCCCCCAAATAATGTCTATATGAGCTCAAGTGGAAATACTTGGCCTAAAAAAGCCAAACCATTGAAAGTGTTTTCCCCTTGCTACTTTGACAGCAGATGCTGAAAGAAACGTCCTATGACTTTAGCAGAACAAAATGTTGTATATTAATCATGCTTGCTACCTCACTGTGACTACAAACAATAAATTTTGTGCTCATTGATATTAACCTGCTGTGTCGCTGGAGTGTTTGGTGTTCAGTGACAATTTAGATACAGTGCATATCTCAGAAACCTGGTGGAATGGGGAAAATCTATGGGATAGTCATTACTGGGTATAAGCTCTATAGGCAGGGCAGGGAGGGACGGGTTGGAGAAGGTATTGCATTCTATATCAAAGAGGGCATAGAATCAAATAAATCAGAATACATTGGGAATTAATTCCCCAATAGAAACAATATGGGCCCCAAGGGTTTGGTTTAGTGGTTAAATGCAGGCACTCTAATCTGGGAGAACCAGGTTTAATTCCCCCACTCCTTCACTTGCAGCTGCTGGATGACCTTGGGCAAGCCATAGTTCTGTTCCAGCTGTTCTCTCAAGGACAATTCTGGAAAGAGCTCTCTCAGCCCCACCTACCTCACAGGGTGTCTGTTGTGGGGAGGGGAAGGGAAAAGAGTCTGTAAGCCACTCTGAGTACAGGATGGGTTATAAATCCAATCTCCTCCTCTTCTTAAAAGTGGAGGTGATCTTGAAATAGAAATAAGGGAGGTGACTGAAGCAGATAATGTACTGGGAGACTTCAGCTACCCTCACATTGACTGGGTAAACATGCTCATGTCATGCTGTGGAAATGAGATTCCTAAACATCATAAGTGACTGGTCACAGAGCCAACCAGACGGGTAGTAATCTTGGACATGGTTTTGAGTGGGTCTGAAGACCTGGTGAGAGATGTACAAGTTCTTACACCAGTTGGGAACAGTGAACACAATGCTATTAAGGTCAGCATTGAGTTCAATAGAAAGCTACCCCCCCCCAGTCCAAAATTGTAACATTTGATTTCAAAAAAGGGAACTTTACACAAATGAGGGGAATTGTAAAAAGTAAGCTGAAGGGGAAACACAAGAGAGTCAAACCCCTAGAGAATGCTTGGAAGCTATTTAAAATCATACTAATCGAAGCCCAAATAGAATGCATTCTACAGGTTAGGAAAGGCATTGCCAAGTCTAAAAGAAGGATGAGTGATCAACAACAGAAGTCAAGGAAGCTCTAAAAAGTAAAGAGGCTTTTTGTAAAGAGTGGAAGATCTGCCCCAATGAATTGAACAGGAGGGACCACAAGCTCTGGCAAAAGAAATGCAAGTCAATAATTAGGCATGCAAATAGAGATTTTGAGGAGCAGGTTGCTAAGAGCATCAAGACAAACAATAAACATTTTCAAAAATACATCTGGAGCAGGAAACCAGCGGGGCCTTCAGATGACAAAAGAATAAAGGAAGATGGAGAGATGGCAGAGCAGCTCTGTGACTTCTTTGCTCCTGTGTTCACTGTGGAAAGTGAGAAGCGTGTACCCATGCAACAGCCCCTATTTTCAGGAACAAAGTCTGAAGAACTCAGCCTAATTGAGCTGACCAGACATGAAGTTCTAGACCTATTGGGGAAATTAAAAACCGACAAGTCTCCAGGTCCTGATGGCATGCACCTGAAAGTTCTTAAGGAACTCAGATGTGAGATAGGTTACTAGATGAACTATCACTAAGTTCAGCTGCTGTACCAGAAAACTGGAGAATACCAAATGTTACGCCAATTTTTAAAAGGGGATCCAGAGAGGAACAGGAAATTACAGGCCAACTCAGCCAAATGTCTACCCCAGGCAAATTAGTAGAAATTGTAATCAGACAGAATTGTTAGGCACACAAAAGGGACAAAGCCACACAAAGGGGAAAAATCAGCTGGCTTCTGCAAAGGGAAGTGCTGCCTCACTGATCTTTTGGGGTTCTTTGAGAAACTGAATGAGAATGTAGACACTATATACCTGGATTTTCAAGCCTTTCGACAAGGTACCTCACCAGACACTTGAGTAAACTTAGCAGTCATGGGATGATCGTAAGAGGATGGGAAGCAAAGGGCAGGAATCAATGGACAGTTCTCACAATGTAAGTAGTGGGGTCCCACAAGGATCGGCACTGGGACTGGTACTATTTAATTCATGAATGATCTGGAACTCGGGGTGAGCAGAGTAGTGGCCAAGTTTGCAGATGACACAAAATTATTCAGGATGGTGAAAACCAAGGCTGTCTGAAGAGCTCCAACAGGACCTCCACAAACTGGATAAGTAGGCAACAATGTAGCAAATGAAGTTCAATGCTATTAAGTGGAAGGTGCTGTACACTGGGACAAAAAAATCCTAACTTCAAGAATAGGCTAATGAGGTCAACTTGCTGAGACTGAGGGGGAAACAGATCTTGGGGTTGTAGTGGATAGCTCAGTGGAAGTGTTAACTCAGTGCTGCAGTGGTAAAAAAGGTAAATTATGTTAGGAATTATTAGGAAAGAAA
Source organism: Lepidodactylus listeri (assembly GCA_029233225.1). Taxonomy (NCBI): domain Eukaryota; kingdom Metazoa; phylum Chordata; class Lepidosauria; order Squamata; family Gekkonidae; genus Lepidodactylus; species Lepidodactylus listeri. The sequence goes on along the minus strand of JARCFY010000009.1, from coordinate 102,872,267 downwards.
TTGAGAATAAAACAGTTGATATTGTAATGCCCCTGTGCAGATATATGGTGCAGCCTCATTTGGAATACTGTGTACAGTTCTGGTCACAGTATCTCAAAAAAGATACTGCAGAGCTGAAAAAAGTACAGAGGAGGCCAACCAAGATTATTAGGGGGCTGGCGCACCTTTCCTATGAGGAAGAGTCTAGGACTTTTTAGTTTAGGAGTTTATTTATTTATTATGTTCGATTTATTGGCCATCCCCACAAGCAAGGCTCAGGCTGGCTTACATCAAAGGCTCATACAATATAATTGAATTAAAACAATATTAAAATACTTTAAAACAATTATAAGGGGGGGCATGGTAGAGGTTTACAAAATTATGCATGTGGTGGAGAGTTGACAAAGAGAAAATTTTCTCCCTCTCCCAAAATACTAGAACCCAAGGGCATCCAATGAAGCTGATGGGCAGAAGATTCAGGATGGACCAAAGGAAAGTCTACTTTATACAGTGACTAAAACGTGGAATCTGCTGCCAGAGGACATAGTGATGGTCACAGGGATACACAGCTTTAAAATGGGATTAGATAGATTCATGGAGTATTATACTATCAGTGGCTACTAGCCATGGTGACTGAGGGGAAGCTCCACATTCAAAGGTACTAAACCTCTGAATGCTAGAGTCAGGAGGCAACATCAGGGGAAGACCTTGGCCTCTGTGCCCTATTGTTGGCCATCCAGAGAAACTGCATGGCCACTGTGGGAGAGACAAGATGCTGGACCAGATGGACCACTGGTATGATGCAGCAGGGCTCTTCTTGTGGTCTTATGCTTTATTCTGTCTCTCTTTCAGTGTTAATAAGCCACTTACCATATTTTTCACTCCATAAGACGCACTTTTCCTCCCCAAAAAAAGGGGGGGGGAAGTGTGTGCATCTTATGGAGCGAATATGGAGCTTTTCTTACCTGTAACAGGGCTCTTTCTTCAGCAGGAACGCAGGGGAACACCATTCAGGCTGGCATCCCAGCCTTCCCCGCCCCTCCCTGCTGGGCCTGAGCTGTTAAGACTTAAAAGGGAAACGGCAGGAAAAACCCCACCAGGCTAAGTACTCTTTCCCTTTAAGTGCTTTTCCCCTTTAAGACAGCCAGCAGCAGAAAGCCCCGCCCACAGATTAAGCTCCCTGGCTACTTTGCACAGAAAGGCCTGGCTTTGCATGGCATGCCGACGTCTCTCTTCTTTCCTTTCTCTATCTTCCTTCCTTCTTTTCCTTTTTTCTGTCTGTCTGTCTGTCTTTCTGTCTCTCTCTCTGTCCCCACCTTTCTTTCTTCCTTTCTCTTTCTCTCTCCTCCTCCTCCTTCCTTCCTTTATCTCTCTCTCTCTCTTTCTGTTTCATTTTTTCCTGTTTTCCTCCTCTAAAAACAAGGTGCGTCTTATGATCAGGTGCGTCTAATGGAGCGAAAAATACAGTATATTAATGAGCTTTGATGAGGTGCTATCATGAAATCGAGCAAAAATGATATTCCATCCTCTCTCAGCCCAGTAGAAAAAAGACTTGAGGGGGGGGAACCCCAAGAAAAGTTATCAAAGGAATCCAGCCAACCTTGTTCACATCAGGATTAGGAAACTTGGTAAAAACATGCATTTCAGTTTGGTAGAGGGCACCTGAGAAGGAATTATAGGAACAAATGCTGGAGTCACATGAAAGACCGTAGTTGAGCAGGGAAACATGGCTGGAGCCACAGTAGATCTCCATTATTTTAAAAATAATCTACAAGAGATCAAAGTTCTCCTTAAATTCACTTGGAACCAACGATTTCTACAGGAGGTATTAAGTTAAAAATATAGGTGCATATGGACAGTACAACCCTGTTATAATGCTTCATACAGATATGCAAAGGGCTGCTACCCCTTCACCCTTTTCCCATGGATGGAAGACTGAATTGGGTCTTCCCTTTTGACTAGCAAATAAAGCTGTGCCAAAACTGCTACTCGTATTAAGCGGTGTAAGTATTGCCAATTTACGACAGGCTTTCAAACCATACCTTGTTGGCATGAATTTTTTGAGTGGCCCCATCGCCTTGCTACTCTTGCTGCTTCTGGCAGAGTGGTAGATGGGGGGAGTGAAAGAGAGGCAGAAACCTGAATTGATAATGCAGTGGTATGTTGGTCCCCATCCTTCCACATCTCCAGCACCTTCAAGGTCCAGCAAGGCAGTGAATGTGCCCACAAACTGAAGGAAACTTTGCATCAGTAAAATATGCCATTCTTTTGACATTTAAAAGTGGTGTGCCTTCAGGAGCAGGAGCTGCTGCAAAGAAAACATCACTGTGATTTTTCTGCTTGGTGAAGATGGACTCTAGAGAAAAAATCCAATGAAGAACTGGCTTCACGTGCAACCTTTATCTATGCATGAACCAACCAAATTTAATTATGGGTGTGCTGTCACTGGCCCATGCTGCTGCACAGTGAAAGGTTTTGGATTGGTTCACACTACCAGCACAATACACATCAGCACTGCACCCGCTCCTAGTCATATCTGGCAGTAAGATCTAACTGTCCACAGTGCAGTGTCTACACAGCATCAAACTTTTTACATTGCACAAGTATCAGATAGATTTCAAAAGGCATGAATTATGACACGGAATCTGTGATAATGATCCAGACAGATGTAAGTGCTTTAAGTCTTATTTCAATGAATAGGTTAAATCTGCATTTAAATAACTTCTTCCAGAATCAACCACATTTACCTTTGGTTGGGTTTCCGCCATTTGACATTGTTATTTGAATACATATTATATTTTTACTATGTTAAGGCATGCAAGAGTTCAACGATAATCTGCATACTTCAAGGCTAGGTTTAATTCTGAGGTCCACAAAAGCCAGTTGAATGCGTATCTGTCAGTTTCTTCATGATGCTGCCACTGGGAATACTATAGGGTAAAGCTGTACTAGCGCTACCTCCAAGCATGTGTTGTTTTAGATCACTTTTGTCTTCCTCTTCTCCACTAAATTTTTCAAGAAAAATTCACCTAAAACACAAGTGAAAATGTAATGAGCGTCAGTTTTAATCAAGCGGCAAATAATTCTTTGCCAGTCTGACGCAGCTTTAAAACTGTGCTACAGCGAGAAAACAGACCGACTTAAAAACAACAACTTGAACTTGTATTTTAACTTTGCCTTCTTCAGCTATTTATTTAATTCATTCTGGCTTTTATATTGTTCACTGGGGATGCCAAAACCCACATTATTTACTTATTTATTTATTTATTCATCCATTCATTACTTTGATTTCTGGGCCGCTCTCCCCCGTTGCAGGCCCAGAGCGGCTAACGTCTAGGGAGGCACATCAGCAGCCTTGCCGCGGCATTCTGCACCAGCTGCAGCTTCCGGATTTGTGACAAGGGCAGTCCCATATAGAGAGCGTTACAATAGTCTAGCCTCGAGGTGACCGTTGCATGGATCACTGTGGCCAGATTGGCACGGCTCAGGAAGGGGACCAACTGCCGCACCAACCTCAGATGATAAAAGGCCAACTTGGCAGTGGCTGCTACCCGGGCCTCAGCCATCCAGCCATAGCGTGCAATGCCCAGTTGAGATCATCCAGTCCAGAGCCAGACTGGCCCCCCAACATCAGATAGAGCTGGGTGTCATCAGCGTACTGATGACAACCCAGCCCCACCCTGCGGACAATCTGGGCAAGGGGGCACATATAGATGTTAAAAAGCATCGGGGATAAGACAGCCCCCTGAGGCACTCCACATTCAAGCAGGTGCCTCCGGGACCGCTGCTCCCCTAGCACCACCCTTTGTCCCCAACCCTGGAGAAAGGAGACAAGCCACTGTAAGGCATGCCCCTGTATCCCCACGTTGGCGAGGTGACGGGTCAGCAGCTGATGATCGACCGTGTTGAACGCTGCCGACAGGTCAAGCAACAGCAATACCGCCACACCGCCCCAATCCAGATGTCTCCGGAGATCGTCTGTAAGGGCAACCAGAGCCGTCTCAGTCCCGAACCCCGGGCGAAAGCCAGGCTGGAAGGGATCTAACGCCGAAGCGTCATCCAGGAAGCTCTGGAGCCGTATCACCCCCCCCTCTCTATTAATCTGCACAAATAAGGCAAATTGGAAACCGGCCCGTAATTAGCCAATTTGGCCGGATCCAAGGATGGTTTTTTTAGGCGGGCGGACCATGGCATCCTCGAGTGTGCTCGGGAACTGCCCCTCCGAGAGGGACCGGTTAATAATCTCCCACAGTGCACCTCGAAACCCCTTGTGGCCAGTTTTAATAAGCCAGGAAGGGCACGGATCAAGGTCGCCTGTGGTTGGGCACACGGTTGCAAGCAACCTGTCAGCTTTGTCAAGGCTGAGCGGGCCGAAGGCATCCAAACCCAGATTTGAAGGCGTGCAAGGGGCCTCAAGTTCACTCATTGTATCAACTGTGGCGGGGAGGTCGCGGCGCAGCGCCATGACTTTATCTGCAAAATAGCTTGCAAAAGCCTCGCAGCCAATCTCCAATTCTCTACTATTTGGTTTGTCCTGAGGCAATACTGTTATAGACCGAATTGTCCTAAATAATTGTGCCGGGCAAGAGCTAGCAGATGCAATCTCAGCCGCATAATAGTCCTTAGCGGCCTTGACTGCCACCTCATAGGGCTTTATAAACGTCCTATAAGATGCTCTTGTAGCTTCGTCGCGAGCACGTCACCACCATCTCTCTAACCGTCTAAGTTCCCGTTTCATGAGCCGTAGCCCCTGGGTAAACCTGGGGGCAAGCCTATCTATATATCTAATTCCTAAGCGTGCCCCCATCTGTGGATACTTATATACGTAGATCGGGGCCATGCTTGGACTAAATGGATGTTTCTTCAAACTTGGGGGACCCTCTAGATTTGCAGAAAAAGCACCCAAAAAAACCATTGGGGGGGTTAAATTCTCCCACCCACCACCCAAAAAAGCTCTGTCTATGCACATGCAGACAACACACTTGCCTTTAAAAGTCCTGGTGGAGGCTGCAGGGGTGGAACCTGGAAACCACCACCAGGTCTGGCCCACTTGGAGCTGCACCGGGCAAGCTGCCAAAAGCAGTGGGGGGGGGGGAGCCCTGGCGGGACTGCCCAGAGCAGCTTCGGGTGAACCACCAAGAACAGCTATGAGGGGGAAACTCGGCAGGGCTGTCTGAAGCAAGGGCAGGCCAGCCACTGAGTGTGGCAGGGGAGAGGGCAGGAGGCCCAGTGGCGGCTGCAGGGAGCCCAGGGGACACACCACGTCCAGCAAGGAAGTGGGGGGCGGGATTTCCCCCCATGAATCTTGCAGGCCCCCACTTGTTAGAGAACCATTTGCTAAACTGGTTCAAAAATTGAACTGATTGAAAATAGATCCTATTTTAAGTTCTCTGGATGATATTTCATTGCCAAGAGGTATAATGCACATAATAGGACTTAAAAGATAAAAGGAATCAGAAATTTGCATGTGATGGCTAAAATGATAAACTATACACAATAACTTAATATGAATTTTCATTCTGGCCACAATTCACAATGCATTGCTTCTGCCCAACAGTGCTTGCATGGGAGAACCACTGACATGGATAGAATTTGTACAACTATAGTATTTGATGGACACACCCTTTACAAGTTATGACATGTGATTAAATGTTTTAAGCACACTATTAAGGGATAGGCAATGTTTTCTATAACCAACACTATTCAGCTATACTGCCAAAACAGAAATACAGTTTCTGGGTCCCTAAAGGTGTATTGCTGTCAGTGTTCCCTCTAAGATGAGTTAGTGTGAGCTAGCTCACAGTTTTTTAGCCTCCAGCTCACACATTTTTGTCTTAGCTCTGGAAGGATGACTCCAGAGCAAACTAATTTATGCAGCAGCCAAATCACCTGCTCACAGCTTTAATGCCAGGAGCTCACAAAGTAGAATTTTTGCTCACAGGACTCCACAGCTTAGAGCGAGCATTGATTGCTGTTACCATGATTTGGGGGCAGAGGGACAAAAGTTAAGCCTGATTTTACAAATAAGAACCAACATTTCACCTGCTTTGTATGAAGAGCGCACAAGAGGCCCGCTGGCGGTGTAATGAAATCCAAGATCATTTCCTACTTTTTCCCAGTACTTAAATTTCTTGGGTGGAATATATTCTTCTACCTGGAAAAGAAGAAATACCGTACTCATGTTCTAGTAATCCAGACGCACATCTTTTTTTCTGGCCTTAATGAATACAATCTACCCCTCCTCATGCTTGGGCCTGTGTTCCCAATGAGACTTACTTCTGAGTAATGCTTATGATTGTACTGTTTGTTTCCATAGGGGATGAGCATTGAGGTGGGTCAACAATTTCACATAAAAGTTTTTTGGAAGGGCCTTTATTAGTAGATAATAGATTGCACCAAGTAGGTCCTCCTTTTTTACACAGTTCAACTCAAAGAAACATTTAACAGAACATTTACAGGAATCTAGTATGCATCAGAGACCAGTTTTTGGACATCATGTGTGAATGACAGCTGGTGAAGACTCCATGAGTCAACGGCAACCAAGCAGAAAGAGTGGTTTTCACACAATAATGCACTTTGAATGCGAAAATATGACACTTTTACCTTTAGGTGACGTTTTGTGGGTTGCATATATTGTCCTAAGGTCAAACAGTCAACATCTGCTTCACGTAATACTATAAAAGATAAAAAGGATATCTTATTATTTATTTATTTATTTTTCCAGTTTATACCCCGCCCTCCCCGCGAACGGGCTCAGGGCGGCTTACATGGGCACACAGGCCAGAAGTAATACATTAAAATAGCTAAAAACAATTTAAAAGATTCCTATGACTAGTAACATTACTAACAGCTTCCTGTAACATAACATCAAAGTGGCGACCCAGTGGTAGGTCTCCATATCCCCCCTGCCACCAGCCAGGGCCAATTCGGGCCGGTTACATCATAGATGGTATGCCTGATGGGTGGAATCCTCGGTGGCGGCTCCTATTTGAAGGCCTGGCGGAAGAGCTCCGTCTTGCAGGCCCTGAGGAACTGCCCAAGGTCCCGCAGGGCCCTGATCTCCTCTGGGAGCTCATTCTTGGTATGGTACAGCTTAGCATCCTTAACCCTAAGCATGTTTATTCAGGGGCAAGACTGACTTCACTGGATCTTGCTTCCGAGTAACCTGCACACATGGAAGGTTGACTTACATTTCAAGGTTGTGAGTACTTGTTCGTCTGTTTCACCCAGGCCCAGCATGATGGATGTTTTTGAAATTATATCAGGTTGCACCTTCTTAGCATGCTTCAAAACGTTCAGGGATTGGTCAAAATTGGCCCGAGGATCTCGAACTTGTCTTCGGCAACAACAAAAATGATAAATGGGATCAAAAGCTGCCTATTCATAAACCCAGGATCTTTTACTTCCCTGGTTCTTCTGTTCTCTATCTATATACAATTTCTCTGAGCTTTCTAGCATAAACTTTGCAGCTCTGGCAAGTGGAACAGCAACCCTGCCCTAAGGCAGGGGAAGAGACATTCAGAAAAATGGCAGCGAGAACATAAACTCCCAGGGATAACTGATACATTGCTATTTATACCGACAATGCCTGCAAATTATTGCTTTGCTCATAAGAACAAGCAAATATTTTAGTGTGAGCAATCAATACACACAGCATGCCAAACCTGCAGTTTTGCTCATAAGCCTCCAGCCAAAGAAACACCACAGCAGGTCTACACAGAGTCCTACTCTGGATTCTGGGTTTTACTCAAGGTAAGTGTTCTTAGGATTGCACTGAATATAATTTACAGGAGTCAAAATGTGGACCCTTTATGTTTGGGGAGCTACTTTTGCGGAACTAGCTTTGCAGTGCAATCCACATGAATTACCATCAGTGTAGATTGCTTTCCTTTCCTCAGGGAAGGGGCATCTTAGGAGTAATGAGGAGCTCACTTTGTGGAAGCCTCACATCAAGATAAAAATGTGAGAATCTCAGACTTATGTGCAGCAAAAACAGAAGGCAATTCTTAGCATAACTGTGCCATACACAGAATCCTCTTCAAAGTGTGCAGGGATACAATGCTCTGCACATGCAACATTTTGTAGGATCCTAATGTGCACAGAAAACAAAAAGCAGATCCAGAGCATTGCCTTTTTACATGAAGAACCTGTATGGGATCTGGCTGTGTATAACAACGAAATCATATTCAGACTGGCAGATCCCACTTCCTCACACGAGACCCCTTTTGTAAACAGAAACAGGCACTGCCAATAGCCAATATATTCTTGAAGTGTCCTTTTCATCCTTTTTCTAATTCCACTGTGTGAAACCTATCTTTATATTTATCACCTTTCATCACCTCTGTAATTCTGGAACTGTCTCCACATTGTGGGCATATACATCCAGTCCCGACACAGCAACTTTCTCCACGGACTTAAGATCTCCTCGAAAATCAGGGGTTAGACATTCCACTAGGATTTTTGGATTCCTGAAAAGCAAGGGTTAAAAACTAAATATGCACAGTATATATCACAGAAAAACAATGCTGCATCATTCTCTTTAAAAAGTTCTACATTTAAATTTACGCATATTCGCACATACCTTTCTTTTAAGTGTGATACTGTTTTTGCAAAGTGTGCTGCTCCACCATCAGGAATATCTAAGGACAGTACACTGGAGTTAATTTTCATGTAAATGAAGTATCTACTTTGTGTCCAAAAACTTTTTGCTATTTTTCCATCCATGGAAGATCACAAAAATATATAAAAGCACAAAAACAATTGGGCAGCCATTTCCGTAAAGATGAGCTCATACGCATGCCTCATTCAAATGCAAATGACACCTGAGAATGACTATGTAATATGATGTGCCCTCAGATGCAAGGTGATGTGCTGCTCATGAGCACTACCCTGGGTGGTGGGGAGGGGTGCATGAGAACGTGCATTCTCAGCCACTATGTCCCTCAGATGTTCATTAATGCATGCAATTTAATTTAAATTGAGGCTTGTTGTGGAGTGGACCCAGGGAAGTCAGGAACAACTAAGGAGGCTCTGGTTTGTGAATGACTAATGATTTGCAGAGTTTTTGCTGAGCCACTTTTGCAGTGCAATCCTAGACAGAGTTAATCTAATCTAAAACAACTGAAATCAATGGCCTTAGACTGGAGTAACTCCGCATAGGCTACATTGCTGTTCTTGCATGGTTTTTAAGGTGTGTGTATCTCCGCATGTTAACAGGCATTTATAGTGGCTATCTAGTCTGGCAGGATACCACACTGAAAATATCCTGCATAAATAGTGTACCTTTCTCACCTCCCTTTCACATATAGTCAGGGTAGCATATCAAATGTTTCCTAAGACCAAAACTGTTGTGCATCTTCCAGCTACCCATCCCTTTCTAATCCTTAAGAATCTTTTTGTTGTTGTTTAATTTCTATTCAGACTTCGAATAATACATGGGAAACGTGTGGCAAAAGAAAAACATACAAGGGAGCGGGAAGTGGGGAAACCAAACTAAAATTTATTTATAGTCTGTCTTTCTCACTGAGACTCAGCGTTTTGCACGTTTCACTACTTAGATAAGATTTGCATACTAGATAGCATTTCAACAGCACTTAATTTATTCTAAATAATGTAAAACAGTAGAATTATTTTCAATGTAATAAAATGGACACCAGTTAGTATTAAAAAACCTTTTAGTTTGCTTAACCCAAGTCAAATTTGTCAGACTGGCCTCTATCACTGCTTCAACCCACTCCTTTAAATATTTAGGTGAGCCGGTGGTTTGGATCCAGTGCAGCATTGCTGTCTGCAGGTGCAATCATTTCTGTCTGCACAGGACAGCTATTCCACCTCTCCTCTCCTGCAGCTGCCTGAAGTAGCCCCTGAAATCCTGTTACTTCACAAGCCATTTTGGGCTCCTGAGGCCAGAAGGTGGGAAAGGTGCGCTTTGTGGGTAGAAATTCTTACATCTGTGGAACTGCTGTTCTGGGTCCAAACAAACAGAAGTAGCAGTAGATTCATAGCATTTGGCTAATTATCCAAGCAGGGTTTAAGAAAAACAGAGTAAATTTATCGTAAAATGAGGACTATTTGTAATGTACTAGATTAACAAATATCAGGGTAATGTTCAGCCTGTATGTACTTTTTGCATTGTTTAAACAGTTCGTTTTTCTTTGCAGTTCTTTAGATTGGGAATATGATTTTTTAAAAAAAATATATCCTATCATTTATACCCCTTAAAATTTCAAATATATTGCTAAGTTCCATATTGCTGGAAATGTGGCATTAGGAATAGATTCCAGTCCACACCCACAATCTGTAGTGTTCCCAGCCCCCAGGTCCCAGCAGGGGTTCCCCCCCTTTTGGGGGCTCGGATCCACTGCCAGCCAACTGGCTGGTGGGGGAAACCCCAACCCCAAACCTGAACATCACCGTGTGACATCCCTGACACAATGACATCACCAAGAAATGATGTCATTGCATTACCATTGTCGGGGGGGGGGGGTGTGACACTCTAGTTTTGGGGCAAACTCTATGGTTTGTTGTCTTCAAAATGTGCAAGGCAGAAGATCCCGGGAAGGACCCAGGAGCCCACTGCTGGCTGCCAGCTAGGACCCAGCAACCCTACTGATCTGTTTATGAGAATTTACTTTGCATCGTTCAAGAGATAATTCTATTCTTCATGGAACTGCAACAGAAACATCCCAAATTCTTTTGTAGTAACTTTTCTATTGGAATGGAAGCTACAGAGAAACACCTATAAACATAACAGCTGTTCTTCTCTCTTTTATATAGTTTGTATCCATTTTATTTTAAAAAACCACCATTATAATTTAGCAGGCAATTAATACTTGTTTGCATGACTTATGAGTATCTTGATAAGCATTGAACGATGAGACTTTTACATACATACAAGCATACATTTGGTCTTGGGGGAAAACATGTACACTTACTAACCATCCCTGTCGACGGAAGTCAGCACAACATAATCCAGACCCCATTCAGCTATTGCTTTTGCTGTGTTATATGGTTCCTCGGGATCTAACGGAGGCGGGCTTCTGGCTGTCTTGACGGAGCAGAACCGACAACCTCTTGTGCACGTATCCCCCATTAGCTGGAACAGGAAACGGTACGACGGCTATGTTATTCGAGAAAGGTCATTGAACTTTCTACACTTAAGATTTTTAAAAAATCTTAGCGGCTGGTCAGCAGATGAGAAAGTAATGCACTTTACACTGCAGAGGTCTAAGTAACATCTGATGCACAGTGTTGAAGACTTGCACATCCCTGTAGCCTACCTCCTGTTTCCTAGTGTGGCTGCTATCACAAAGGGTACACTGAGACCCTGAGCAGAAACCAAGCAGCAGGTACGGCAGGGCACCAGAAATCTTCTCAGCTGTATTTTGTGAACATTTTGCTTCCTAAATTAATGACACTGAATACAATTTTGGAGTAGCGCCTGCTGTGCAATCTGACTTAAGAACTGTTCTTCTGTTACTGCAGGATAGCTCACAGAGAGATGTGCACTGCTATGGCAAAATATTCCAATAAAAAGATCACACAGGAGGGGTGAATGGGGTGGTTATTTCCCTTGCCAGTATCATACCTCTCTAGGACCCTGGTCATGGACACCCCATGTCTGCTCCTCTCATTCAGTCTCTTTGTCCAAAGAGTGTATTACAAGCACAGTCTGTGACTACACGGGGGTTTTAACCATATGACTTATACCAATTAAGAACGAGCCCCAGAACCCTGATTATGTGACCACAGCCCACCGCTTTCTAGGCCATAGCAAAGACAAGTAATTCCTTCCCATGTCTTCTGTTCTATGCTGCTCTGGTACACAACAGAGAAGTTTTTGTATGCATTCACCCTCCAAAGAGCATTAAGATTTTTTTCACATTACTGTTCTAAGGATAAGAACAAGTCTAAAATTATGGTCTTCTCTAAGAAAAAAGAAAATTCCCTCTTTTAATGGGCCCTTGAATGATCTTATGCTTCAACAAGCCAAGGAATATAGGTATTTGGGTATCTTGTTTGCATCTAATTTATCTTGGAGTACTCACGTTAGTTGGCATCCAATAGTCAAATTAAGTGTAGGAACACTTTTAAATTTCTTTTATTCTAAAGGCAGAAAACACATTCCTCACACAATTTTGGCCATTAACCTAGAAGTTATTCCCCTTATCTTATTTGATCCCCCTGGCCAATTCGGATAAGCTGTACTAGCAAGGCCCTGAGACCAACCTCTCATCAGGCAGAATTTGGCCAAAAACCATTGGAAGCCACAGCTTGACATTCAGCAATCAAGCTAAGGCTTAAGCAGGTTTTCAATGAGAAGGGGTACTGGAATTGGACTCCTTTAGATCCTTTTGGATGAAACTTCTTGATAAACAGTTGCTGGCCCTTGGCATAACACCTGAGCTGATGAAAAACTATGGCAAGGGGTAAAAGGTGTAGGGAAGGATGGTAGGGAAATGGCTGAGAACTGAATGCATTTTTTGCCTCTGTCTTCACTGTGGAAGATGAGAAGTGCTTGCCCACTCCAGAACCGCTGATTTCGGGAGGGGGGTTGAAAGACCTGAGTCAGACTGAGGTGACAAGAGAGGAGGTCCTACATCTGATAGACAACTTAAAAACAAATAAATCACCAGGCCCGGATGGCATGCATCCGAGAGTTCTGAAAGAACTCGAATGTAAACTTGTGGATCTCCTGACAAAAATATGTAACCTCTCCTTAAAATCTGCCTCCATTCCTGAGGACTGGAAGATAGAAAATGTCACTCCCATCTTTAAAAAGGGTTCCAGAGGAGATCCGGGAAATTACAGGCAAGTCAGTCTGACGTCGATACCGGATAAGCTGGTGGAAACTGTTATTAAGGCAAAAATTATTAGGCACACCGATGAACAAAATCTCTTGAGGAAGACTCAGCATGGGTTCTGTAAGGGAAGATCTTGTCTTACTAACTGGTTAGTGTTCTTTGAGGGAGTAAACAAACATGTGGACAAGGGGGATCCAATAGATGTTCTTTATCTTGACTTCCAGAAAGCTACTGATAAAGTTCCTCATCAAAGGCTCCTAAGTAAGCTCAATAGTCATGGGATAAAAGGACAAGTCCTTTTGTGGATCAAAAACTGGCTAATTAAAAGGAAACAGAGAGTGAGTATAAATGGGCAATTTTCTCAGTGGAGGGAGGTAAGCAGCGGGGTATCGCAGGGATCAGTACTTGGTCTGATGCTTTTTAACTTGTTTATTAATGATTTGGAGTTGGGAGTAAGCAGTGAAGTGGCTAAATTTGCAGATGACACAAAGTTGTTCAGGGTGGTGAGAACCAAAGAGGATTGTGAGGCACTCCAAAGGGATCTGTCGAGGATGGGCGAGTGGGCATCAACATGGCGAATGAGGTTCAGTATGGTCAAGTGCAAAGTGATGCACATTGGAGCCAAAAATCCTAACTATAAATACACGTTGATGGGGTCCAAACTGATGGAAACTGACCAAGAGAGAGATCTTGGGAGTCGTAGTAGATAACTCAATGAAAATGTCGAAACAGTATGCAACTGCAATGAAAAAGGCCAGTGTTATGCTGAGGGTTATTAGGAAGGGAATTAAAAACAAATCAGCCAGTATCATAATGCCCCTGTATAAATCGATGGTGCAGCCTCATTTGGAGTACTGTGTATAGTTCTGGTCGCCACACCTCAAAAAAGATATTATAGCATTGGAAAAAGTGCAGAAAAGGACAACTAGAATGATAAAAGGGTTGGAACACTTTCCCTATGGAGAAAGGTTGACGCGCTTGGGGCTCTTTAGCTTGGAGAAGAAGAAGAAGAGGAGATTGGATTTATACCCCGCCCTCCACTCCCAAGTGAGTCTCAGAGCGGCTTACAAACTCCTTTCCCCTCCCCTCCCCACAACAGACACCCTGTGAGGTAGGTGGGGCTGAGAGAACTCTTTCCCAAGCTGTCCTTGAGGGAACAGCTGGTACAGAGCTATGGCTTGCCCAAGGTCATCCAGCCAGGTGCAAGTGGAGGAGTGGGGAATCAAACCCAGTTCTCCCAGATTAGAGTCTGCGCACTTAACCACTACACCAAACTGGCTGACAGAAATGATGGCTGAGAGGTGACATGATCAAGGTTTATAAGATTATGTATGGGATAGAGGAGGTAGAGAAAGAAGCACTTTTCTCCCTTTCTCACAATATAAGAACTCATGGACACTCCATAAAATTGCTGAGCAGTCTAGTTAGAACAGATAAAAGGAAGTCCTTTTTCACCCAAAGAGTGATTAACATGTGGAATTCACTGCCACAGGAGGTGGTGGAGGCTACAAGCGTGGACGGCTTCAAGAGGGAATTAGATAAACATATGTAGCAGAGGTCCATCAGTGGCTATTAGCCACAAATTATAGATAGGAACTCTCAGTCTGGGACAAGTGATGCTCTATATTCTTGGGGCTTGGGGAGGGGGGCAATAGTGGGAGGGCTTCTAGTGTCCTGGCCACTGTGTGACAGAGTGTTGGACTGGATGGGCCACTGGCCTGATCCAACATTGGCTTCTCTTATGTTCTTATGTTCAAACATGAGACTCTTGTTGAATTAAGAAGCATATTACAAATCTTGATTATTTGAGTACTATGTTCAGAGCACATTGTGTCTGCGCCTCTCAATATTTTGGTATTCTTCCTCTGAAAACTCCTCTGTCGTGTATATTTTTTAATTATCCCGCCCTATCCACGGGTTTTTTGCCTGGCTAAGCTTAATGGCAATTCTTCTCAGGTTCGACAGGGTAGATTTTTGAATATTCCATATTCTGACTGTCTTTGTCGTTGCCCTTTAGGTAGAATCGACACCTCCTTTGATATTCTTTTGGAGTGCCTGATCCTGGAGGATCCTAGAGCATCCTTTATTACTTCTCATCTAGCCTGCCATCCTGAACTTTCAATCTCACATGCTTCATAATTTTAGTTTGTGATAAGGATCCTAAAATTACTTTAGCAGTAGCCAGTTTTTTTGGTCCTTTCATCCTTTAAGTCATAGCTACCTTTGCTGCTCAAGAGCATTGTCTAATGGAGCTTTGATGGAAGAAAAGAAAGGTATACGTTCACTGATTGTAATAAAACATTCCGTTGCCAGTGGTCAGCTTACCATTATAGTTGCTGTAGCAGTAGCATACTCTCCTCCTCCCCAGCACTCACCGATATTTGGACAACGTGCTTCCTCACATACCTGTAGTAAAAATGAAATAACTGTTGACAGTGAGAACATGTGTGTCTTGCATACTACTGCTATGACACTGATAACATTATGAGAGGTCACAGTACTAACGCAGCGGCCTAACCTGTGGCACTGAAGCAGTGCTATGTGCCAGTACTAGCAGAACCACCACCCAAATTGTCCTGCTGGGTTGGCACTCACTTCGCCTTTCTACATCCTTTGCAACATCATATATGTCATAATTCAAGGGTCAGAACTAACAGGCAGGTCCCAAAAGCAACATGTTGTCTGTCCTTTCACATCTGGAGCATGCATTCTGGTATAAGCATGCTGTGGATCCAAGATGCTCAGGGGTGGGCTTTAACAGCAACAGCCTTACTAGGAATACACTTCTGCAGTGGTTACAGCAACAGGAGCCACTATTACAAGTACAGGATCCATCCACTCGGAAAATAAAAGTTGGCTCTTACGTTAATTTCGTTATGCTAAACACGGAACCCAACTTACTTCTAAGTAAATCCCACTAACCACAATGGAACTTGCTTCAAAATAAGTGTGCTCAGGGCTGCAGGCTAAATCACAACTCATAATTACCCAGAATTTAACAGGTACTAGATTTACCGTATGGAGATTTAAACTTCGCAACGTAGTCTTTAATTTGTTGTAATTCTTTCCAATTGGGATCTCTGTTTTCAGCCATGGAGGAAGTCGTAGCCTAAAACAATATTAAAAACACAAATAGCATATTTATTTTGCTTCATTAGACTGCTTAATTTTCTACAAATGAGACATAAAATGTTCCCTTATAAACAATGTTCTTTCATTAAAATATTATTTTCTCTCATCTTGTTTGTTAGTCCACAGTGGAACCGTCCAATTCAATTGGACAAAGAATTCATGATAGAAAAAGAGTTTCTGAAAATTTCTAAAAGCTTATCGTTAGTTGCACTTTTTAAACTAACCTATAGCCTATATGAAGACACTAGATAGCTAAAAACTGGACATTTGGTGGCAATGAACTTTTTAACAATGCACAGCACAATTTCTTGTTCAAATTCTCATTTGATTGTATATATTCTCAATTTGTTTTCACACTAAGAAGCCTGCTTCTTAAAAAGGTGACATTCTGTTTAGGCAAAGGAACAGCTGATAAACAAGCAGCTTTTCATTTAGATGGGGGACACCCTGGATTGTGATGCCAATACCCTGAAATAGCAGCTGGTTATGAAAGTACTGGAAAGCAGAATAAAAAAGAACCTCGTTTTAATTACCTTTCTCCTTTCTGACGCTTTAAATTGCCTTTATATTTTGCCCAATTATTCTTGTCTGAAAGTTCCCCAGATACAAAGTCCTGCAAATCAGGTCCATTTTGCAAACATGCCTTCTGTTTGTCTGGTAATGAAACTGATACTCCAGACTGGCTGCATGCATTCCTTCTAAATACCTGGGAGGAAATAACTGCATTATCTTCCAGAAGTAGAAAATAAATGTTAATACCTTTCAAAATTCTAATCAGCCTTGAAAATACAATATTCTGCCCCTGGCTTGGGTAGCCCAGGCAAGCCCAATCTCGTTAAGAAGCTAAGCAGGGCCAATCCTGTCAAGTATTTGGATGAGAGACATCCAGAGAATACCAGGACTGGAAAGCTAGAGGCAGGCTATCAAGCCACTTCTCTGAAGGTCCTCCGTGCTCTAGTAGGAGTCGCCAGAAGTCACCATGGCTTCCAGGCACAGGCACACACACACAATGCAACCCCCCCCCCAAAAAAAAATGAAAATGCAATATTTTTAAAAGTAATCATTGTAACCCATAATCCAAAGAGTCTCTTCAGACAAACACACCTCTGACATAAACTCACTCTCTTGCAACCTGTTATACCCTGCCATAATGATCCATCTTTTGAGCTAGAAGAACAGGATATAAATAATGATCATCACTCTCTTCTCTCGTTATGGGGATGGTAAAAGGTATGCTGGAGATCATTCTTCTAGTAGAAAAGGATATCCTGAAAGTCACGATCTTATTGGCAGAATCTTGTTGCACACTTTTAATACTTGAAGCCACATACTTCTATTAGTTCTGGAGTGGCCAACTTCTCATACTTTGTTTCACTTTTCACTCTCTTTACTTTCCCTTTCTCTTCATACAGTCTTGCCTATTATTTCTTCACTATTTATTTGCTTTTAGCTACTGGCAAAGTTGTAGATTAGAGTATACCTAAGAGAGGTGTTTTGCTGTTTCTCTTTTGTCTAAATTTGTAAAATTAAAATCAATACAATTTGCAGAAAACACACCAAGCCAAAAATTTTTTGCAGTAAATGGCTGTGGTGTGCTAGAAGCAATAGAAGGGCAGTTGTGGTATTTTGCATTCTTGTGCGTATGTTAGAGCGGTCTTCAACTTTCCCAGATCTGGAACCCACTGCAATTGCATGAGAGGAAGGGGAGCCAGGACTGTGGCTTCACAAGTGGTAAGACCAGTGTGATGGGAAGCAGACCAAAAGAGCTGGGGACAAGAAAACCAAACGTTAGGAGATGTAACATAGTGAGGAATGGGCCACAGGTCAGAGCTACAGAGGAATCCTCCTCTCCACTGAGTGACCTTCCCTCACTGTTCCCATTATGTATTATGCAAAGACCAACAGAAGCCAGGACAACCTTGCTCTCTAAACAGAATGTCCCTCCAAAAGGCAGGCCCAAAAGATAGCAGCTCTATAAGAGCTCATAGCCCAGCACTAGGGAGTCTGAAACTAACCTGAGGATCCCAAACCACAGATGAAGACCACTGTGACAGATGGTTTAGGTTCTGCCTCTCCCTAAGAGTGACCAATGGGAGCAGACAGAATGACAGAGAGACAGCTGGAAACTGCAATTAGGAGGGCAGTTGCGAGTTGGCAGTGAGTCAGATGAGAGGGGAAAAGAGGAGGTCTGACTGAGTGAAACTGAGAAAAGAGCTGAAAAAAGTGTCAGTTGGTAACAAAGGATCCCAATTGCTGGAATAGGGAAATAGTTCAAAAGTCCAGCTGGAAACAAAACATTGTAACATCTACTTTACTTTCTTCAGTGTTACCTTCGTAACCATAAATAAAAGCAGGAGTCATTTTGTGAGGGAACAAGCAGGAACAGTGTTCTGGGAGTAACAAGCCCAGGGCTAGAGCATCACAGGCTCACTTCAGAGCCCAGTTCCCTCTATGTTGTGTGCTGGCGCCCAGCAATAATTTCCCCTGCTACCGGCACAGCTCCAGCACACCCAGGTCTCCAGCTCTGAGTCCAAGGAGTGAGTGCTGGGCTAGGGCAGCAGTCCCACCCCCTTCTTAGTAGCCTCCTGGCTGTAGGGCACCCCACTCCCAGCAGCCCTCACTAGTGGCAACACATGGGGGTCTGCTGCTTGTTCTTGCTGTCGTCTGCGTCGTCCCTCCATGCCTATTTTCTTTGTGCTTTTGAAGCATTTTTTCTCCAGGTAGGCTCGCCAGCTCTGAGTTGGGAAATACCTGGAGATTTTTGGGGTACAGCCTGAGCAGTGGGTCTTGCCTTCTGACACACTTCCAGTGATGTTAGGGTGTGTGGCATATGTAAATAAGTTATGCTCATGAGTTATGCTAATGAGGTCCTGCATCTTTTTTCTATGAAAAGGTCCCTGAATAAAAGTTATCTTCTTGTTTAACCCTATGGGCTGTGTTTCTTGGGGGAAGACACACACACAAACACAGAGATGTTAACAGCTCTGTCTATATATGTGTTTAGGATATGGATAAAGGGTGGCAGCGTGCAACTGGCATAAAGCCTGAGCCAAAACTCCAATAATTCTGTGAAGCATTTGAGTGAGGGCAGTAACAGGAGGAGGCTGGGGCTACCCTATCTGCTGATGTCTCAGTGAGTGAGCGAGAAGGCCCAAGATGTGAAATGGCCATAGGTCTCTAGAGGCTCTTAAAGAAACAAGGGTAATGTGGATGATGGACGACCTGACCCACTTGTGTAACCCAGAACCTGAGATGGAAGAGGGGCTGCTGAGAGCGGTAGGTGCTTTGGGTGAGTGAGGAGAAAGGGGTGTCACAACCAATGCTCCCTCTAAGCTGTGGAGTATTGTGAACAAAAATTCTGCTTTGTGAGCCATTGGCATCAAAGTTGTGAGTGAGCGATTTGGCTACTGCATAAATTAGTTTGCTCTGGAGCAGGGGTGGCCAAACTTGCTCAACGTAAGAGCCACACAGAATAAACATCAGATGTTTGAGAGCGGCAAGACATGAACCAATATTACACACACATTTTTATTGGAAAATATGCAAAATTGCTTTTAAATTAACATTGAATTGATAACTTTAGAAAGAAAGGGAGGGAGGAGAAAGAAGGAAGGAGGGAAATAAATAAATACATGAGGAGGGAGGGAGGGAGGGAGAGGTGGAAAGAAAGCAACTTTAAATGCACCTTCTAAGCTCCCCCCTGCCGCCACGCTGACTAGCTTAGCTTGGAGATGGGATTTTTATTTATTTATTTTTATTGGTTTTTCAAAAAGTAACAGATAAATTTAGTCAGGTTTATAAAGTGTTGCACAATGTTGACAATAAATCAATGATAAAGACATAACACTAACTCTATTTAACAGCTCTTATCTATGAACATTCATAAACTGCCCTACCAATATTTGTTTGAGTCAGAGCTAGAAGGTATAAGTGTATTTCACTAACTTGGGTTTATGTTATCATGAGGTTGCGGAGATGGGATTTAAAGAAACAAATACCTTCTCCAAGTTAAAGTTGCTTTCTTCCTCTGCTCTCCCCCCCCCCCCCGCCCATCAACCCTACCCAGGGAAAGGAACACTGGCTGGGGAAGGGAAGACCGATCAGGAAGACTTGCCTCCCCAGTGCTTCCCCAGCCACCCTGCCGGGAGCCACACCACATGTGTGAAAGAGCCACAGTCTGGCCACCCCCTGCTCTGGAGCCCTCCTGCCTGAGCTCAGACAAAACTGTGTGATGGATCTTGGCCTAGCTTGACTAGGCCATCAACAGCCTTATTCAGGTCCGTCACAAGAACTAGGGGTTACTGATTAAGCCTTTAGCCATTAGCTGTTACGCCTAGCCGACCCTCAACTATGCATATTAATCAAAATTCACCTGTGGGCCATGTATATGGACAGAAAGCAGAAATAAAGTTAAAATTACTTCAGAGGATTGATATTTAGGGAACACAGGTGTGCTTGGGCGAGATACTAAATCGGGAGACTCGCATCAGTCTTTGATAACATGGAAAGGTACAAGGGCTTTGGCATAGGTGAAATGTCAAGTCCCCAGAATAGATCTTAAGGACACGTATTTGTAGGAAATAACCATACATGGCTTATGCCTTTGTTCGCTGAAACTGTATATTAAGTGTGGATGTTGCGCAGCGCGTCTGCAACACTCCTTCAGCCCCTCCAGCCCCTTGCAGCCACTCCAGCCACTTTCAGCACCCCAGCTTTCCCAGTTCTCACCAGCATTCACTCTGCTGCAACTCCTTATAGCAACCACACTTACACAGTCCTGTGGTAAACTATATACAGGGTTTATTATTTACAGAATCAAAATGCTTCGCCGGAACCGTGATACAAGAGAATGGACACACACAGAGACACTGTACAATTCCATATATACATGCAGTGACCAATCAGCTTCGTGCTGAGTCATTATGACTGACCTTACTTCAGCGCCAGCCATAACCAGTTTAGACTTGCTCTACACAGCTACCAATCTGACAGATAGCTGTCAAAGAGATCTGGCTGATCTTAGTGCTGGAGCTTCACTGTCAACAGTGGAGGGGGGTAATTGCATGCTCTTCGGGAAAACCCTTTGCAAGTTTCTCCCGCTTCTGCTAGCAATAAAGCTTGACCTGAAATCTTCCGGGTCTCTCGACTCCCTCGTGTTTCCTAAATTGGGACACGGGTACCTGAGGTCTCTATTGAGATAACACGGTGTGAGCCGGAGGCTAAAAGACTGGGAGCCAGCTCGCACTCGCTCAGCTGAGAGGGAACAGCGGCCACTCACAATCACACACACACACACCCCACGACCACCACCACCCTAAAGAGTCCAAACGGCCCCCGTCCTCTCTGCTCCTCTCCCTCCGGGATTCGACCTCTGGCCGGCGAGAGGAGAGGCCGCGGCCGAGGCCCAGAGACGAGGGGGTGGCGGCCCCCAGTACTCACCGGGCCTCTCGGGGCCGCCAGGCTGAGGCTCCGCAGATTCGCTCTGGCGACCACCGCGGGGTGGAAAGCCCAGTGGAGCGCAGCCATGTTCAGCCGCGGCCTGGCCCGAGAGGCCTCACGACCACGGCCCGCCTCCCTCCCTCCTCAGCTGAAGACCCCGTGATGGAAATTCTCCTCAGAGAGCCTCGTCCCTTCGATCGAAGGACTCGGCGCTCTGCTGCCTGGCCTACGATGCCTAACGCGCGTTCAAATCGAAGACCTCGGCTATCTTCGCTACCGGGCTAAACGCGCCTCCTGACGAAGAACTCGGCGCTCAGCGAGCGGCTTGCTCCGCCACGCAAGCGCTCGGCGATTGGTCACTTCGGGCTGGGCTTCGCTATAGGACGCGGCCCGAACGTGGTAGCGTCACGGGAGGACGTGACGGAGACTACAAGACCGTGATGACGTCACACGCTCTTCCTTTCCTCCTTCCTGTCAGCAGGGAGGTAATGGCCGGGTTTTCTTTTTTGGTGACTTGGACGGGCGGGAATCTCTGTTCATCCCCGGAATCGAGGCCGTTTGGCGCCCTCAACGGCCGGCGACCGTGACGGCCGGGGACCCCTGTAGGGAAGTGGGATAGTATGGGGATGAGATTGGGGTGGGCTGTGGAAGGAAAGGCCCCAAAGTTGTAGCCCCCCACCCCCAACCCCCGGTCTTAGTGGAGAAAAGGCAGGTTGGGCTCCTTAACTGTACGGGTGCTTGCGTGGACCAAATATCCTGCTCTGCCGAACCAGGGGTACCGTTGGGCCCTGATGCTCTTTGAACGGGTGCTGCTTGTCTCACTTTGCCGGCGGAAGGGGAGCCCTCGGTGCCAGGGGCGCTCAGGCCTAGGCCACACGTGCATCGCATTGAGCGAGTGGAGGTTCTCCGGGGGTCTAATGGGCTGTAACATTTCAGAGCATTGCTGGAGAAAGTGATGTCACAGTTTGAATGCTCTTTCGCATGCGGTGCGGATTTTCCATTTGCGGGGCGTTATTATTCTCTAGAGAATGTTTGAGTCCAGTGGCGCCTTTAAGACCGACAACGTTTTGTTCAGGGTGTAAGCTTTCATGTGCATGCACACTTCTTCAGGGACCAGATGTCCTTGCACGCGGACGCTTATACCTTGAATAGTACTTTGTCTTTTAGGTGCCCCTGGACTCCAACTTTGTTCTGCAATTTCAGACCAACATGGCTACCCATCAGATACGTCTTCTAGGATGTATTTTGTGGCAGGGCTGCTGGTGGGGGAGGTCAGAGCTGAGATCTGCCTTCAAAATGCTTTACCATGTTTGAATGAAGGAGGTGCTTTGTTTTGATGTCTGTAATATTGATGCGGGTGGGAAATTTTCCAACGCTGTAAGTTTCTGTGAAAAATTTTCTCCCTCACTTACATAAATATGGTTTATTTACCTGTACTTTTGAGGGCTGTTGTGCTAGAGCACAGTCATGTTAGACGAGCTGTATGTGGGATATGAAGTGGGGGCAAATTCATGTGCATGGTGTATTGGTTTTCTTTTGCTAAGGCTATTTAAGTTTTGCCAACATTATTTACAATTTTAAGTTATTATGGCCCCGTCCACACTGTCACTTTTGCTGCTCATTTCTCCCTATTGCTTTGGGTTCCTCCCCCTTTTCCACATGTGTTTTGCTCCCTCTGGGACTACTAGAGAGAACAAAACATATGGGGGGTGGGGGAACCTGAAGCAATAGGGAGAAATGAGCAACAAAAGTGACAGTGTGGACGGGGCCTTAGCTAAGTTTGAATCAGACAGAATTCCAATTCAAGCTTTTCTGGTAACCCACATCAGTGGTCTAGAATGGGTTTTAGCGCTGTTCCTTGCAAGAACTAAATACAGTGTGTGTGATAGACTGTCTTTGAGAATAGCTAGTGTAGATGGGTGGTGGAAAGGTTCAGGGAAATGGAAAAGAATTTGACAAAATGCATGCGGGATAGAACCATCAGTGGCCGGCTGGCTATGGTGGCTTAATGAAACCTAAATGCTCATAGGTACACTTTCAAATGCTAGTTGTTCCTATAGGTGTGAGTGAGTAGTAATAGAGGAAACAGCGTAAATGACAAAATAAAAACCTTATGAAAGGCAGTATGGTTCAGTATAATATAAAATTTAATCCCAATCTATTTGAGTATTGTGGCTTTATTTTTGGTGTTGAGAAAGATCGCTTATAAATAAAGTAAATAAATGAGTTTATAGTATGCTTTGATTCATGCTGTAATGTGTCTTGTATCTCATTTAGTTTTTCTACTTAGACTTAAAATGAAGACCATTCTCAGCAACCAGACTGTTGACATCCCTGACAAAGGTATGTATATCCATGTGGATGTCTTTTAAAAAAACGTTATTACATGTAACTGCTGCATGTTGTATTAGTTAATTTTTTTCTCCCTCTCTTCAGTCAACGTTCGTTTGAAGGGCCGAACAGTTATTGTGAAGGGCCCCAGAGGAACCCTGCGACGGGACTTCAACCACATCAATGTAGAGCTTTCTCTCTTGGGAAAGAGACACAAGAAAGTGAGTGGTCTCTGGATGTTGAGATCGTTGAGTTCTTTTGTTTTTGCTGAGAAGAAGAGCTTGGATTTATACCCCGCCCTTCACTCCCCAAGAGAGTCTCAGAGCGGCTTACAAACTCCTTTTCCCTTCCCCTCCCCACAACAGACACCCTGTGAGGTAGGTGGGGCTGAGAGAACTCTTTCCCAAGCTGTCCTTGAGAGAACAGCTGGTCCAGAGCTATGGCTTGCCCAAGGTCATCCAGCCAGGTGCAGGTGGAGGAGTGGGGAATCAAACCCCGGTTCTCCCAGATTAGAGTCCGCGCACTTAACCACGACACCAGACTGGCTCTGAGGTGGAACACCGTGACTTTGTGGCAGAGTTGGGGGGCTCTTTGTTTTGTTTGCATTTAAACCACAGTTTTTCAAGGTTCCATGGCTGGAACTATGCCTTTTTTACAGCTTGAATTTAAGAGTCCAAGGCATCATCATGTATCTCCCTGCAGCCCGCTCCCTCCCCCCAGCTGCTGCTTCTTGCAGTGCAATAAACTTGCACCTGGAACTTGGCTTAAGAGAAAGATGGTTTAGGAAAGATGGGTAGGTAGGGGAAGGTGTGAGCACCCACTGCCATTTGTCTGCTACAGGTCGTTCCCCCCAATACCACTTTGCAGGTGTTCAACAGAAATCTGGAACCAGGCGACCTGAAGGGCCACCTTCTCCTCATACAAGCGTGCCAGCCAAACAGAAAACTTGCTTTATGTGTGAGCTGGATTTATATTTGATAGCGATCAATATTTTAATTTCACAGCTGCGCGTGGACAAATGGTGGGGTAACAGAAAGGAGTTGGCCACAGTTCGCACGATTTGCAGTCATGTGCAAAACATGATCAAAGGCGTCACACTGGTGAGTATTAAATGTGGAACAGAGCTCCAATGGAACGAAAAGCCGATGGGCTGATCAGCTGAATTAAATCTGCCATGCTTTCTGCAAGGTTATTTTTATACCTTTTGCTTTCCAGGGCTTTCGGTACAAGATGAGGTCTGTGTATGCTCATTTCCCCATCAATGTGGTTATCCAGGAGAATGGCTCACTTGTGGAAATCCGTAACTTTCTTGGGGAGAAATATATCCGCCGGGTGCGCATGAGGCCAGGTAAGGAGCTGTTCGGCATGGGGTGGTATTATTTGCTAAAATTGGAATAAGGGGGGAACTGTTGGAGGTATTTGAGTTTCAGGCAGTTTTAAAATCTAGCTTAAAAGGGCACAACAGTGTTTGCTTCAAATGAATCTAGAATGTTCTTTTAAAATGGTGCTGTTGAAATGAAGCGTTCGTATGATGTGTACCTTCTATGAAAAACCTGAAAAGATCATTTGCAGAGATTGATTTATTTTTAAGGGGAGGTGGGGTCTCGATTGCTCAGAAGTTCAAGGGAATCTAACATGATTGGAGAACTGGAGAACTTATAAGCACTTCCTGGTTAGTTACAGCTCCTTTAAATTTCAGCAAGATTAATGTTTCCTAGCTCTTGTTAAGTCTTCATTATTAAAAACCAGACTTAAATAGGAAGGTCATGAAACTGCACTCTTATCTTAGACATCAGTTAAGTCTCTAAGGAGAGCAAAGCAGCCGGAGAGAACGTCCTTTTTCACATCACTGTTATGGGAAATGGAATGATCCAGCTGCAGCTCAGAAGTAGAGGTTCATGATGAAATGTGAGCCACTTAGGATTCTGTAGATAGTGTTTGGAAGGTTACACGAAGCTACTGGATCATTATAGTAGGTTGGTTTGCAGCCCTTGTTGGACAGCTAACTGCAGTATTCTTTCTGAACTATAGCTGTTGGACAGGGTGGTTGTATCCAGTTCTCTAGATAGCATTAGTGGTAAGGTCCCCAGGCCACTAGCCCCTTCTATAATCTCCATAAAAAAAAATTAGATCAGACTTACTGGGGAGCCCCGCAAAAAATCACAGCCAATGCATGGTTAGGGAAAACACACACACACACACCCCAATTGCATCATTGTGTAACAGAACAGGACCCCTAAGCTCTAGGGGTCAATGAGTGACTTTGTGCGGTGCCCTGAATCTCCAGTAGTTTAGTTTAAAGCGCCATCGCCCTGACTGCTGAGGTGCAGGGCAAGGTGAACAAAAAATTGAGCAGTATAATGCAGGAATGGGTTAGCTTTTCCGATTCTTGTTCATGCTGTGTGGGGGAGTCCTTGTTAAACAGAATGAATCAGCACCTCCCGTCCTTAATGATTTGCCTGCCAGGTCTCTTTCAATTTCAGGGTTATCAGACTCTTTAACCCTTAGGGCATGCTGAATCAACAGGTTTATCCTCATACCAACAGGCCTGTTTCTTATTTTTTTTCATAGGTGTCAATTGTGCAGTATCTCAAGCGCAGAAGGATGAGCTGATTCTTGAAGGAAATGACATTGAGTTGGTATCTAACTCTGGTACGTCAGTTAAGTATTGCATACCAGAAATAATGGTTAATGTTACGGAGTACACAGGCATAGCCATTTCCCTTGGTTCAGTGCCATCCAAAGCATACAGTTAGCTGAATTCCATGTCTAAATTCTGAGGCTCTGTATTGTGTTTAGTTTAATCAATTACACACAGTAAGCAGTTATTCTTCATGACATTCTGCTATAATTTCTCTAGCTCCATAATAAACCTAGGTGACAACAGTGGGATTCATCTTTCCAGCAAAGTTTATCAGAGTTTGATTTTTGAGCTGCGAAGTATCTGTTTTGGTCTTGTTCAGTTGTTTTTGTAGATTAAATGAGAGAAAATGTATTTGCTCTGTTTGCTTAAATTCCACTAACCTATCTCGACTTTACAGCTGCCCTGATCCAGCAGGCCACTACAGTAAAAAACAAAGATATCAGAAAATTCTTGGATGGTATCTACGTTTCTGAGAAGGGAACAGTACAACAGGCAGATGAATAAACTCTTCAGTAGGTTGGTGCTCTTTTCACACAAATGTTTATCATATTGTATAAAGGGCTAAGTTTTACTTTATATCAGGGGTGGCCAAACTTGCGTAACATAACAGCCACATAGAATATTATGTCAGATGTTTGAGAGCTGCAAGGCGTGAACAAATATCACACACACGTTTTTATGGAAAAATATGCAAATTTTGTTTTTTAGTAACATTAAATTAAAACTGCATGAAAGAGCCGCATGCGGCTCCCGAGCTGCAGTTTGGCCACCCCTGCGTTATATTGTATATGTGAGTCACATTCTTCTAGGGAAGACTTTATGGTAACAGTCAGGATGGGACTGATTGTTTTGTGCAGTGTGTGTTGTAACAATCTGTGACAGTTCAACTCTTACCTCATCTATTTATTTACATTATTTGTAGTCCACCTTTCTCACTGGGGTTCAAGGCCCTCATTTTGGTCACTTTGGGTGCGTTTTTGTAGAAAGGTGAGGAATAAACTTCCTGACAGAAATGGCCTCAAAACGTGTTAATTCTGAATTGCGCTGAAAGACGAGCTTGAAGTGAATGTAACACAAAACACTTTCTATTGTTGAATCAGAAATCTTTTCACAAGAGACCTGAGTTTTGCATTGTGTGGGAATAGTGGCCATTTACCAAGTGGCAGCTCATCTGCAGTTTGCATGTTGCAGCCGGTGATCTTTGTGTATGGCCAAGCGGTGATAAGGATCTTGCTAGACTTGGCCCTGATATAAGTCAAGGAAAGGACTTTGATTCTTTTCATTGTTTGTCAGGGTTGTCTAGATCTAAACAGTGGCATTTATGTGTGTTTATAAGTGACTGTTGCAGCCTACTGAGTGTTCCTGCACTTAAAGTAGCCCACCTGCCATCTACTAGAGCAGGAGTTTGCAACCAGTGGTGTTCTAGAGGTCTTCAAGCTCTTTAGATAAAGGCAGGTGGGATGGGACAATAACCAGCATGTGAATGGAATAGCAGGCAGAATTTCTATGAGAATAAGGGGGTTCTTAGATGTAAATTACATTAAATTATCGTATGGCATTGTATGTAGAATAGCCAGGAGACCCGAAGACTCTCCAGCAGCCGCAAGTTCTGTCTCTTAGCATTATGCTAGTGGTGAGCTAGACTTGTGTTTTTTAGGGTTGTCAGCGTTCCAAGTGAGAGCCATGCACAGATTCATTCCAGTGCGCCAATCAGGCAAGGTTATATTTATGCTTTATTGCGGGGCCTTATGTGTGTCACTTCCTAATAAAGGGGCTCGCAACATACAGTGCTTGAGGTGCAGAAACTTTACAGATTATTAATCATCATGTCAATTTTCATTAATGTTAACTTGTGTAATTTCACTTATCCAAATGGCTTTATGCAGTTTTCACTTACGCAAATAGACAAATGGCTCTTAGTTGATATCTTACTCCAGATTTTGGTGTCGTTTGGCTGTTTAATTATAAAGCGTCGCTTATCCTCCTGTAGTAGAGCATGTAGTTATTCTGTTGCAGCTCCCAGTCTGTGCAGTTGGTTCCCTGGAAAGGGGAAATGCTCCGTTTCTAGAAATTTTTCAGAGGCGTCGCGAGGGTATTTTATCAACTGTGATTTTTCATGTTAATTGGGGTAAGGTGAGATATAACTATTTTGATAAATAAAATAAGCAACCACTTGGTGAATGGTCATCAAATATTCACAAATCCACCCAGTCTTGCATCAGCTTAAAGTCTCATTTTTCTGGCTGCTGCAGACGTGTGCTGTTGTTCCTCTGGAATTTGTATTCAATCAGCTTGAAACTTATGCACATGTTTTTATATGAGAAGAAAGCATAACTTAATCCAGCCGCTCTCTGGCCAGGCATTTCCCACAGCCCCTTCCAAACGTGGTGTTAGATGCCCTCTTTCCCCAGGTTCCTAACCAGGTACCTGTTTAAACCTCAAGGCTGAAATTTTCTGCCAGACCAATAGAGTTGTCTGTTCTCTGATTTACAAATATCAAGCAAGGAAATGTCTCAACTCCAGCTGCTGCTTTTTGGAATTAGATGGTGATAAAAACACTTCTGCGGCCTCAGCCTGGCATCTGAGTTGATCTGGCCCAGCTGTTCTGATAGTCCACTGGGGGCCTTATGGCCATCTAGTGTTTGGTGCCAGTGTTGTAGGATAACATTTATACAGTGCCACCAGTGTACTTGGTGCTGAACAGGAGAACATGGTCAAAAAGTAGCTCCCCGCTATACATTCCAGCTTTGATTTGGAGCAACAGTTTCCTGTATGTGTGCTGCTATTAAAATGTCCTCTTTCTGGAGGGGAAAGGAGAAGGGCAACTTCAGGGCACCTAAATCTAGAAGTTTAATTTCTAGCTCTAGCCAAAAAAGTCTAGTAGTTCAGTCTTTTGAAAGAAGCATAATGGATTCTGGGATTCCGTCTCCTCACATACAAGTATGGAGAGGATGGTGTGTTCTTTCCCCGGTTTTATTTATGTACATTTTGTGGTGTGCTCTTTCCTGGGCCTTTCTTCAGTCTCCCACTAGTATCAGATGCTATATGTCAGGGGTGGGCAAATGGCGGCACGCGGGCCACATGCAGCCCGCCACAGAGTTTTTTGCGGCCCGCCAAGACATGAAGATTAACAAGAGTAAATACAGATGCTCTTTGACAGACATTAACTTGCAGGCTGTGATGAGAATCTCAACAAGCAATCTCACTCCTGATTTCAAAAAAAGTTGTAGAAAAGTCTGATAGGGTACATTTGTCTCATTAAACTGATTCTAAAATTAAATGTGCTTGCAGCTATAGGTGATATGAAATTAGCACAATAAATAAATTGAATAAAACTACCACTATTTTATGTAATTTATATTTATTGATTTTTATGATACAATATATACCTTTTCTGAAATGCAAAGTTAAGTAATGAATGCAATCATTTTAAAAGGTGCGGCCCTCCGCTAACCTCCACTCCCACAAAGTGGCCCCCGAGCCAAAACAATTGCCCACCCCTGCTATATGTGGCTGAAGTGCATTTTTTGAAACTGTTTGGATGCCTGAAATACTTAGGGCAAGGCAGGCTCTTGGGTGTTAAAGACTGTAAGCCGATATTGCCAGTATTAAGACAGTTGTGCCCCACTTTTTCTGCCAAACAGGGACACCTTATGTTATGTTTCTCTTTTAGTGATTGAAACTGATTGTAACCTAAGTCAGTCATGCAAATCATCTAGCCTTAAGAATGCAGTCTTTTAATTCCTCTCTCCCAGATCAGTTTTCCTCCTTCCTTCCGTGTGCTAAATGTTGCTGACACAAGCCGTGGCTCTTCCGTAAACTAAAGTGAAATCATCACCTGAAATAAGCTTGCAAACTGGTTACAGGGGGACCTGGTTTGCGTTAACCATTCTCTTCATTACTGCATCTGTGACATAAAAATACAGGAAGGATGGAAATAATTCCTCCAGAGAGCAGGAAAGGAAAGTACTGTGTTCCAGAGTTGGCGACTGATTTATAAACTGGCTTGCAGGGAGCCACAGTTAGCTCTCCACTGTGTAAGTATGAGTAGTCAGGACTGTGGCTAGTCAGGCAAAAAACACACACTTGTTTGGCTTTTGTATTGTAGATTTTGTAGCTTTCACCTTGTCTTTTTTCAAAGTGTTGTATTATGCTTCTAATAATCAGGCTGAAAAATTGTTTTGAAGTTTAGTGAGTCAAAATCTCATGTCTGAACTTGCATCTGTCTCGAATTCATGATGGTGAAGTTTCGTATATTACTTAGATACATGTCCTTAGCACTTAAAATTTTAGATTTTCTAATAATATAATCTTTTTTATAATTTTAGATTTTGAATCGGCCATTCAAGACTCGACACCTCCAATCCAGATTCGGCGTCTACTGTATAAAATGAACAATAAACAAATATCTTTATTAAGTTGTATTTGTGATTTAATAAGAATAAGTGGTCCTGAGTACTTTAAAACATTCAGCGGTTTAATGTTTTGTTAAAATTGTTTGTTAAATACCTGATACTACTGATTCTGGAGAGGTAACCCCATAAAACAGGACCTAATTAACATTTTACTAGCCAACGTTTTAAATATGTGATTCCAAGGCTTATTTTTTTCTTAAACATTTTGGAGGATCTCTAAGCAAGTTTTTGGTACAGTAATATAGCATTTGCAGCCTGTTTGAAAACTAGATGTTGGCTTACACTGGTATAATGCTGCATAGGATTGCTCAATTTGAATCAGTTTTTAAGTGAACAAGGAGAGTAGTGAACAGCTGATAACTGGATCATTTTGGCCTGAAGAACCGGTAGATAAACGTGCCATGGCACCTTACCTGCTCTGTAATGCAGTCACTTCAAGATGAATTGAAGAGGAAGAGATTAGATTTATACCTCGCCCTTCACTACCCAAAGGAGTCTCAGAGCAGCTTACAAGCTCTTTTCCCTCCCCCTCCCCACCACAGACACCCCGTGAGGTAGGTGGGGCTGAGAGAACAGTTCTGAGAGAACTTGTAACTGACCCAAGGTCACACCAGCAGCTGCATGTGGAGGCATGGGGAATCAAACCTGGTTCTCCCAGATCAAAGTCAGCACTATTATCAAGCACCCAGAGTCAACATTAACAAGGGGCTTGTACCAAACACAGAGAGATGCGCATCCTTCTAGTGTGCCTGGATCCAGTTCAGCTGGAAAATTTTATCCCAAGGAATGTGTACAATGTCCTTTTTATTTTTTCTAATTTATTTTTGTGAGCTGCCTCGGGAACCAATTTTGGCTGGAAAATAGGATCAAAAATAGATACATAGTAGGATAATATTGGAATTGGGATACACTGGGGAAGAGAGAAGCTTGGTGGGTTTTGAAGGTACCCCTCCTCCCCAGAGAAAACAACATATCTTAATCAATGGTGCTAATTCAGAAGGGCCTTTTTTCTTTCCAGAGGTGAGCTCTGGAAAAACTGATTCTGTGGATTTTCTCCAGGTTTGAGTTTGAACTACATAAAAGCCAGCTGTGGAGTACATTGTCTGGCTAGTGTCTTTGACGTCACCAACAAGGTGAAGGATGAGTTGTTGGTAACAGACATCTGTTAATTTAAGGAAAGTAGCCCTAATGAATATAATTGTGGGACGGAAAGCAAGACTGGCAGCTGAACCAGCCTTCAGTGTTGTGTTGTATCTGCCTGCAAACTGCTAAACTGGGTTTACTCAGCTGGTGAACAAATTTGTATATTATGGCTGCATGGACCCAAAGGCCAGGTTTGATAAATGGCCAAGGTGCTAATAACTGCTGATGTTTTGTAAGTGTCAAAGGTAGGATGCAAGGAAAAACAGGGTTCTGAGGCAAGAAAGAGGACTACTAAGTCCTCTGCAAGATGCTGTTTTGGCTTCCATACTTCAGTTGCATCTATTTCTGACTTAGTAGCTGTAAGGGTAGGACTTGAACTAAATTCTACAATTCACAGTAAGTATTTTTGTCAGATAATTGTATTTATGTTTATAACCCTAGGAACGCAAATTTAGGGCAATATTCAGACAGCATGCTCTCCCATCTTCCTTTGACGTGGAGCATAGCAGAAGTTATCTGGGTTTTTGGGAAACCTTGAAAATCATTTGCTTGATGTTCAAATGCATACATGAATAAATGCACTGTCTGGCACAGCGACAAGAATAGGCACTTGTTCCTTTTCAGCCACTACGTTGTTTTCTTTTGGAGCTGTTCCTGTCCCAGTATTTTCTCATTGGATTGGGATAATTTTACACCTATGTATGGTTTTGAGGGAGGTTTTACTATTTGGTAGCTGGTATGGCCATGTAAGGGAAGCAGCAGCAATGGGAGAAACAGTGTTTTATTCTTCCCAGACTTCAAGCTATTTACACGTTATCACCTGGTTTGGGTGGGTGTGAAATAGCGCACAGCGTCTGAGCCTCTTCTCCTCTGCTCTGACCACATTTTCTTACAGCGTGGTTAAGTCTGATAACAGCTGTGGGCAACGAAAAGGCAGTGGGCTTCTGTTGCTGCCACTGAGCGTGCTCCATTGTCAGCACACAGCATTTAATTTCAAATCTGATCGGCTGTTATTTGAACATCATGGCAAATGTCAGTCTGTCGCAAAAGCAGAAAGTGTTTGGTTGTGCATTCTACATGAGGGAGGTGGAAGGGAATGTGCCAGCAGATCAGCAAGTTTTGAGTTTTTGCCTGCGTTAAAGGCCTGTGATTTCAGAATGCAGCCTGTTTTTGCTGTCTCTACCTGCTAGTGCACCAGTGTCATATTGCTAAGTAAACAGGTGTGAAATACAGTATATTGCTTTGTGCTTCAAGGAGTAAAAGGCAACTGAGAAGAGGGGGGGGGAAGCAAAATTTCAGTCCTGGAGGAATTGCCAAAGGTGTAACAGATCAAGACTTACAAAGGGGGGGGGGAGTAAAAAGCACACAAGATGCATTTGAAAAGGAGATTGGATTTGTGCCCCGCCCTTCACTACCCAAAGGAGTCTCAGAGCAGCTTACAATCTCCCTTTTTGCCCCACAACAGACACCCTGTGAGGTAGGTGGGGCTGAGCTCTTTTCAAGAACTGGTGAGAAAACAGCTCCAAAATAACTTGTAACTGACCCAAGCTCACACCAGCAGCTGCATGTGAAGGAGTGGAGAATCAAAGAGGCACTTGTTTTTAATAACAATGAAAACTGACACATTTTGGCAAGCTTGTGGAAAATATGATTTTAATGGGCAAAATGCATATCAAAGGGGGGAGGAACAGTTTAAAATGAGGACTGCTCCACACTGCACTGAATGTTCAGTGTAGATAATGTCTTGGTTCCGACATAACACAAATCTCTGGTTCATTTCACCTAAGTTAGTTTATAAAACCAAGATACTACATGCATTTAATTCTGGTTTGTTTTGGCAATTTTTTTGCTGCTATTCTGTTCCCGTGTACCAAATACGCTCAAGGAGTTCAGACAATCCATAATTAAACTGTAGTTTCACAGTAATGCAGGAACCAAGACACTGGGTCACGTGTTTTGCATGCCTCAAATAAATACCAATATTCACCTGTCACAAAGTTTTAACCAATTATAAGAAGTCTGTGACAGGCCTTACGCCATGAACTGACTGGGTTCTGGATCTCTTGGAGTGCTCCCCAGCTGTTAAAGAAAGACCATTCAAACACTGTTAAATAGTAGTCTTCAGTGCTTGTGTCATTTAAAGTGATAAATCCAAAGGTTCTAACAGCACAAACAGGTTTGCATTTTACAAGCTGTTAAAAAAAAAAAAAGCTGACTTTTCATAGAATCACAGAGTGGGAACCGGGTCGTACACCTAGTCCAACCCCCTGCTCAGTGCAGGATCAGCCTAGCCTAGAGCATCCCTGACAAGTGTTTGTCCAACCGCTGCTTAAAGGCTGCCAGTGTTTTCCCCAAACGTGTTTTTCTTTTCCATCATCAAATGCCCCTTTTTCCTGTTTGCAGGCATGTTAAGACTTGTTTCCATAATCTTAGCCAGGGCCATTCATTCCTAACATCTAACGGCCAGATGGACTCATATCTCTGCTATGAGTCTCCTGGTTCATTGTTTTGGTAGGCAGCTGAAGTATAGTATGGACTTGGGTCAGAAGCTGAGGTGACCATACCTCTGCTCCAGTGCACGCTACTCCTGGCTGGGCCTCAAATTTAGGCAAAATTCAAATCGTGTCTCATTATGTCGGGGGCCTCAAAAGCTAGAGGCAGGCCAGGCTTCTCTTGACTTGTGAGGGGGCCAGCATTTCATTTCTGATAATAAGGGATAAAATTCTCAGCTGGGTCATAGGGTTGCCAGTCTCCAGGTGGGGCCTAGAGATCTCATGCTTTTACAACTGATCTCCAGCTGACAGAGATCAGTTCCCCCGGAGAAAATGGCTGCTCTGAAGGGTGGACTCCATGGCATTGTACCATGCTGAAGCTCCTCCCCAAATCCCACCCTCTCCTGGATCCACTCCCAAAGCCTCCAGGTATGTTCCAACCCAGTGCTGGGGTTGCCCAGATGAAACTTTCTAGGGACAAATTGGCAACTGAGAATTTGTGTATGTGCAATACTCAGATTTTTGCCGATTAGATTCAGACCTCTGGCACATTTGGAACATCATTCAGTCTGGAATTTAATGTCAATGGTGGTGGGGGAACTGTCTAATTTTATTCCTCCAAAAACAATTACAAGCACAGTTTTTTAACCTGCGTAAATGTGAAATTCTGTAAAAGTGCACAAATTCTTCACAGCTTAATGTGAGTCAAGTCAAAACTAGTTAAGCCGTTACGTCAAGTTGCGAAAGGACACCACTTCTTAAATTATAAGTTAAAAAATAAATTAACTCTACTGACACTCAATGCCTTTTTCTTCAGCATACATCTGACTGAAGGGTCACTCATACCTTGAGGTACCCTGACATGACAGCCATTACATTTGCATCAGTTGGGTTCATTTACATGATCAAAGAGTTAATCCAGGGCTGAAAAATATTAAATTCAAAGAAAGAGGGCCCTGTATTAACTGAACAGCATTCTGTGCCATTTTCATCTTGCGCCATATGGCAGAGCAGAATGACCATCGTCCCAAACCTGGCAAGGGGAATTCTAAGAGTGATGATGATGAAGAGGGATATGTAGCTAAAGCCCTCTGTGGTTCCCTGCCTGTGTAAACAATAAACTAAGAATTCAAGATAACCATTCTGAAAGAAGCACCATGGATGTTCTGATGGCATGAAGCTCCTTTGTGAGAAACCTGGTATATGTAACTGGAGTGACTCGGAGTGCTTCCATTTAATTGTCTCATCCTTGTTGGTGTACGTGCAGTAAAGAGGGTAGCTTTATATCTGGCTGAGAATATTCTTGTGCCTAGTTTTAACAGGGAGACAGATGGACTGGAAGTTTTTTGACCTATACGATTTTCTCCTTTTTCTTTTGTGGAAAAGGATAATACCCATAAGCAGTGTGAACATTGAGAAAAGGCAGCACCCAAAGAATATTAGCGGTGTTTTCAGTGTTATAAATGGACACAGAGCACAAGATTCTTTTTCCGCTGGTGGACTGCACGTGTTCTCCAAAGGTTCCAGGGGGAAGCCGCTGTTGCTGATCACATGGTTGTAGAACTGGACGGCAAATTTGGCTTTGGAGTCAGATGTGAAAAATCCAAATCGGGGTTTGGCTCTTTCATCAGTCAGTTTAAATGCAAAATAGCCTCTAATCTTAACTTGGTCACGGTGGTAAGCTGAAAGTAACCATAAAGAAGTGAACGTTACTTGCCATTACTCGATGTAAATGGAAATTTCTATTTCACAGTACTTTTGATGTAATGATCAGAATGCCAAAATAGGCCAAGGAAAACCCAAGTTCAGTTTTCCAGTCAGTTAAGCAGCTCACTGGGAAACTATAGGACAGTCACTTTCTCACAGCCTAATTTGTGCATTAGAGAACTGGCATGGTGTGGTTAGATCAGACTAGAACCAGGTCCAAAGCTGCATTCTGCCATGGGAGCGTGCTTGCTGGATGACCTTGGACCAGTCATCCTCAGCCTCAGACACTTCACAGAGAGAGTTGTTATGAGGAGAACTGAAGGAGGGGAGAGCAATATGGGTTCCCCTGAGCAACCTGGGGAAAGGATGAGATACGATGTGATAGAAAGTCCTTGGAAGATGTTCACTTAACCTCAATGATTTCATATAAATGAAATGTCTTGGTTATATATGATTAAAGTAGGTACTTCCTCTGTAGATGAGAATCAATATGCTAACAGGGTAAATGTTTAGCCACCACCAGATACAGTCTCATTTATAAGACATCTTCACCAAGCTTACAGTGCACCCCTAAGCAGTGTTTGGAAGTCACTGCACTTAGAAAGATGCAGCTCTGTTTAGGATGGCATTGTTGACTGCCGAGGTGAAATGGCTATTGGATGATGTTTCTCACAGGGCTCAAGGGCTTTCAGCACCAGAGGTCAGCCTCCCCCCCCCCCCACCCCCCAACCACAGCGGGTTCAGATGCAGATACGGACCACTTTTCTGGCTGAATGAGAATAAGAATACAGAATATCTCTTTCCCCCTCCCCTCTAGCAGAGAAGGGCTGCCTCCGCCTTTCCACCACAGCCCTGCAATGAGGGTCAGCAAAGGTGCAGCCAGACCAATTACCCTCTTTTACCTTTCACTCACCTTTTAAGGCTTCTTGTATGTATTTTTCAATGTAGTATTTTCGGAGCTCGTCATTATTTAAAGAATGGTCATCTATACCACTGGCTGTCACATAGATGTCAATG
This sequence comes from Lepidodactylus listeri, assembly GCA_029233225.1. Lineage (NCBI taxonomy): Eukaryota > Metazoa > Chordata > Lepidosauria > Squamata > Gekkonidae > Lepidodactylus > Lepidodactylus listeri. The sequence continues at coordinate 102,835,165 of JARCFY010000009.1, read as the reverse complement.
TTTCCATAGCGCTTTTTAACCCAGTTTAGAATTTTGCGTAACCCCTCTGGCACTATTGCTGAGCGAGACGGGGAATTCAGGTAGGTCAAGTCTTGCAGAAATGCCACATCCCGATCGAATTCGTACCGACTTCCGTTTTTCACCTCGTGGATCACAAACCTTGTAGTGAAGTGGTTCAGTGCATAAAAATCAGCGGCACCTTTTACGAGTTTCCTCTCCTCCCTCATGAAATGTGGCAAAGCAGAGCGAGAGAGGCCTTTGCTGTTCTTAGATGCAAGGTATTCTCTCATGGCAGCTGGGTAGTCGCCTGTCTTAAAAATTGGATCTGAAAACCAAGCGATTTCAAACTGAAGGAATCTTTCGGCTGCTTTCCGATGGGTGTCAACAAAGGGATTGGCAGGCTCTGCCCAATCAGAATGCAGAGACAGAGACACCTGACCTCTCTGGAAGGATCTATATTCTTTATCGTAGACATGCCAAGCCAAGGCATGAGCTATGAGTAGATTGTGTGCGGCCTGATAAGTGTCATTGCTGCTGTTGTTATAAATATCACTGAGTCGATTGGGCTCGTTTATTGTGATCCAGAATTTGACCAAATCCCCAAGCTTCTGGAAACATACCGCTGCATAATTTCTAAAAGCCTGAACAGTAGACTGGTTTAACCACCCCCCATTCAGAAGTAGAGGCTCAGGAAGGCCCAAAGAGCGGTGGGTTGGATAATATAAAGTGACCATGGGGTGAATTTGGACTTTGATCATCTCACTAACCACACATCGATAATACCGAAGCACTTGCTTGTTTATGGACGACAACTCGCCACTGGGCAGAAGCAGCGACCAGTTGAGTGCAAATCTGTAATGGGTGATTTTCATTTTTGACAACAGCTCCAGTTGTTTTTTAATGCTGACAAAATCGGTACACTGAGCAGGACGGGTTTTCAGTCGGACTCCTTTCACCTGGCGGAAAAGCCCATCTCCAGTAACGTTCCAGAGATACAGGTTGGGGTCATGGAACTGGGGAGATGATGCAACAGATTCAGCCTGTAAATATAAATGAGATAATAAGTGAGATTTTTTTTAGAAGTATATTTTTAGAGAGAGTATACTGCAGACATGAGAGAGACTGGAGCGCAGACATTACCTTAATGGCAACAAGAGATGATAAAGCACTCTCCCCCAGAAAGTAAATGCATTGCCCCAGGTGCTGATATTTTTGTGCTGGCATATAGCTCTGCTCTTCTCTGTGGTCTCTAACAAATATGGTCTCTTTGGTTAATGACTGTATTGTTTTATTTACATAGCTTTTGATTTGTTTTTCAGATAAATCCACCTGTTTCTCAGTTAAATTACCCTGTGCTAAGCTAACATGGTTTTTGGCTAAAGCTTGTAAATAAAATACTGTACATCTCCCATCTATCTGCTGCTACAGATGGATATGTCATCATTAGTATGATACGTACAAGCTTAGGTTTGTTACTCCCCCCCCCCCCCCCCCCGGTGACTATGAAGGCTGAGCTGAATTAATTTCTCAGCAATTAAAAGCGCTTGCGGATATTTCCTGATGCATTCATGTTACTTTTCTTCTGGCCTTGCAGATGACTGCTAGCACTGAATATGGAAGAAAGGTTTTAAAACAAAGGTTTTTAAGAAGGCAGTGGCTTAGATTCAAAGGGCCTTTTGCAGGGGCAGCAGGGGAGTCACTGATTTCTGCCCATTCCCTACCTACAGTTACAACCCCCCCATGTCACATGCTATTCTGAGGGTGGGATCACTAATTTATGGGAGTGGGTTATTTTGGTGAGATATTGTGCTGCAACAGAAAAAAGGTGTGGGAAAGCCCCTTTGTGTACATAAAACATTCTGCACAGCAGGGCCAGTGAAGCAAAGGGCTGGTGTATGTTTATGTTCCTGGTTCATTGTTATTATAATCTGTTGGTTAAAGATAGTTGTTTACTTATAGGATGTTTGCATCATGACCTCTGTACAGACTAAAAACCTAAAGGGAGGTGTGCAGACTGCAAGGCCGTGTGCAAAAGGCAGTAGGCTGGGTGCAACATGGAGGGAAAAAAGGAACCATAAGGCTGGTGGAAAGAACCTGCCCTAACGTATATAAGCCTGTTAATGTTAAGTATCGGGGTTCAGCTATTTTTAGCGTTTGTCGCTGCTGAACATGACGTCAATAAACTTACCTTCTCCTTCGGCTGTCTGGTGATCTTTTTCTTGGGCTTTGGCCTCTGATTCCCACGCTACATTTCTGGTGCATTGGCCGGGAACGGGGGGGGGGGTGACCCCAAGAGAGATTGGGTCGCTGGGACCCTCCCAGGCCATGGTACCTGGACAAATCGCTCCAGCCTCTGACTAACTTTTCGACAGGCGCCACTTTTGATTTCGAAAGGTTGATTCCTCAATTGTCGCTGTGGGTCATTCGCACCGGGGCTGCTCGCTCTGTGGACTCAGCCAGGAGGAGAATGTCCAGGAATCTCCGGAGAAAGGTCAGGTCAGTATAAATCGGTTTCGGTCCTCTCCAGTAGAAGAGAAGAGGGAGCCTGATCACTGCCCTATCAGGTCAGTTTCAGTCAGGAAGAGAAGAAAAGTCTTCCTATCAGGTTCGTTTCAGTCAGGCAGGGAAGGAAAGTTTCTACTTTCCCCTGATCGGAGGGTGTTGTGATTTGGAGTGTTTGAGGAGTGAATGTGAATGAGAGTGGACACCCTATGCTCGCAGTTCTCAGCTGGGCGAACACGTCTGAGTCGGGTATGGGTGGAAGCGTTTGAATAGGGAACCTCCTTGTGTTTCAGGAGCAGCGAACCCCTTACCGCTCTCCCTGTTGAACCCTCCCCTCTGTGTCTAAAAAGTCTGTTCAAAATGGGTGGGAGTCAGGCAAAACCCACTACCCCACTACAGTATACGTTCAAGAAATTCCAGAAGATTTTCGGAACAGCTGATTATGGAGTAGAGCTCACCCCAATTCGGCTGCAGACCTTCTGTGAAGTAGACTGGCCTCAGTTTAATGTTGGCTGGCCATCTGAGGGCTCTATGGACCTTGCCCTGTTGTGCAGAGTCCACATTGCTGTCATTGATCCCAGAGGGGATCTTCCAGACCAATTTACATATATAGACTGTTGGTATGAATATGCCCAGAAGCATCCATCCAAGGCCAAAAGATTTCAGAGACAACAGGCCCCTGCCTCTATGGCCAGTCGGCCTGCATTGTGGCCTACCCCAGGGAAAGTCTTGCCCATATGTCTGGCACTGACAGCCCCTACAACTGAACAGAGATGACCCCTATTAACTTTCCCCACCCGAGGAGGATTGGCTGCTGCCTTATGTTGCAGGGCCGTCACCTGCCCCCGATCCACCACCATTACCGCCCAGCCAGAGAATTACTAGGGCCCAGTCTTGGCAACAGGAACAGCTGACTCCTGCCATCCACCCCAGTCTTAAAGGCTGTGTTAAACAGGATGTCACTCCTGAAGAGGACCCTGGCTCCAACCAGCCTCCGTCCCCCCCCAAAAATAGAACTGAAGAAAAATCCAGTCTCTGGAAGTTGGGACTTAGCAACAACTAAAAGTCCTGGACTTGTCCCATCTTGGAACTGTCCCTCCTTGAGTCCTAATAATTCCTTCTCTGAGAAGGCCCCGAGTACCCTGCCCAAACAGTCAGCTGCCACCATTTGCACACTACATCAGGTCCCGGCAGGAGCAGAAGGGGCCCTTACATTCATTTATGCGCCCTTCAGTACAGTGGACCTCTGTAACTGGAGGACCCAGACTGTACCCTATAGTGAAGATCCAAGACCCATGACAGACTTAATCACTACCATTATGACCACTCACTCTCCAACGTGGAGAGCCTTCGGGAAATTAAAACAACAACTGATCCAGGCCTCAGCACTGGGACTCCCTAATCCAGAAAAGCCATTCTTCCTCTGCGTGGACGAAAAGGAAGGAATAGCCCAAGGGGTCCTCCTGCAGAAGATAGGCCCCCTCCACCGCCCAGTTACCTATCTGAGCAAGGCTTTAGATATGTTAGAACAAGGCCTACCCCCTTATCTCCATGCAGTCGCTGCCTGTTGTCATCTGACTGAGGCTGCAAACAAGTTTACTTGGGGTGCCATCTTAACCATCTTTGTCTCCCATGGAGTAAAGACCATCCTGGAAGCGTGAGGACACAAGTACCTAACCACATAGCCCAATACCAAGCAGTATTGCTCGAAAACCCTGGGGTCACACTAGCTCCAGTTACTACTGTTAATCCAGCAACTCTTCTACCTGTCCTGGAGGAAGCCCCTGACCATGACTGTCTGGTCACTGTTGATGAAATATTTGCCTCATGCCCAGACTTACAGGAGCAGCCTCTCAGTAACCCAGACCTCACCTTTTTCTGTGGCGGTAGTAGTTTCTTGGATGCCAAAGGCACTCACCAAGCAGGCTACACGGTGGTTGATGAACACGCAACTATTGAAGCACAGCCTCTCTACCCCGGAACTTCTGCCCAGTTGGCTAAAATCATTGCCCGAACTGCAGCCTTAACATTGGCTTGCTCCCACAGGGCCAATATATATACTGACTCAATGTATGCAATCAAATTGGCTCATGCCACATGAAGTGCTCTGGTAGAATCGTGGATTCATCAATGCAGCCGGCAAAGAAGTTAACTATGGCCCTAACTTGCACCTCCTGTTGGAAGCCATCAACGTCCCAGATAAAGTGGCCATCATTCACTGTCGGGGATACCAGAAAGGTTCAGATTTAGCAGCCAGAGGGAATCCAGGTCAGGGCTTTGCCTGTATTACTTTCACTGATGTTCAAATTACTTTTTCATCTATGTCTGATGAGGGAGAGTTCAAGCTACAAACCCAGAGATTAATCAAATTAAAGTTCTCTAGAAAGGCTGTGCAGTGCAGTGGTTAGGCTAGGACTTGGGAGAAACCTGTTTCAAATCCACACTGAGCCATGAAACTTGCTGAATGACATTGAACTGGTTGCTCTCCTTCATCTTACCTTCCTTCTCAGTATGACTGAACAGTTCCGGTTTCACTGGGCTCCAATTTGCCGTGACATGCGGGCCCTCTGGCAAATTAGAGTTTGTTTCCTGCCACAGGCCAGAATTCTAGACCCCAGTTGATCCAATTTAGCACTCTGGCTTTGGTAGGGAGTGGGCGCGAAACAAACTCCAGTTTGCATTCAGGTACCACGGCAAACTGGCACTTGATCAAACGGAGGAGCCTGGAATTGAGCTAGAGGGGAGGTAGGAACAGCAAAAGGAACAAGCACTATTTGTGCACGATGCTCACAAACAGCCTGAAGATGCTTACCTTAATAACAGACTCTGTCATACCCCAAAAGAAATCACAGGGAAACTGGCTGTGTAAAGCTGGGGTTGATTCCTTCACAGGAAAGCCATTTTCCCGTATGATCTGCTTGTAGTAGAATGCAGATGACTTAGGAATCCGCTCTTTTTCTTTACTGTTAAAATCAATGTAAAAGAGTCCTCGTCTGGTGCTGTAAGCATATTGCCATTCAAATCCATCCAAGAGGGACCAAGCCGTGTAACCAAATACATCAATATTATCATACTTAATAGCTGCAGAAGGAAGATCAATACGAAGAGTCAATATTAGAAAATACAGAATATGGTTTGTATCACATGTATATGGAGTAAGTCATTTTCAGACCGGGGGCACTCTCCTATATACTGATGTCCTAATTTCTGTTTTGAGAAGGCCTTGCATAGGGGGTCCTGTCACTAGGCCCTCACAGGGATCAAGAGAGGCCCGGGTAGGGTTGCCAGGTCTTCAAAACTCACCGGCGGGGGGGAGTCCTCCTCTGGCCGGGAGTTTCTCCTGGCGCGCGTGCAAAGCGCGCGTGCCCAGCGACATCACCGGAAGTGACGTCAGCACGTTGGGGGCGTTGCCGGTGATGTCATTACGTCATCCTCGCTGGATGACATTGGGGGTGGGGTTCCCCCCGCCGGCCAAATGCTGGCCGGTGGATCGGGAACCCCTTTAGCGGGGGATCCCCCACCCCCTGGGCTGACTTGGCAGCCCTAGGCCCGGGCCATTTCCATTTCTGAGGGGGGCCCCCCCAGTAAACAGAGACATGAAGAAGTGTGGAAACAATGATACAAAATTAGCAGTATTGTATTTTAAATGTTTACATTTAATGCAATAAGAAAAAGAATATTGTAAGACTGTAATAAATGTTCCCATTTTTATTTAACAAGTGATTTAACGTCAAAAATTTGAGGCCCCCACCAAGAATGTGAAGTCCAGGCCAAATGGCCCTGCTGGCCCCCCCTCTCAGAGGCTCTGCCTGTTACCTGGGGAAGTGAGTGGCCACAAAGAACAGGAGCTTCTTAGTGAGCAATATGGAGTATCTTCCCTAAGAAGGTCAAGCTTTCTCTCTAATAAGCTTCAGGGCAGTGATACAAGTTACCATTGTTCTGGAGATACCAATGCAGTGTCACTCCCACAGCAAACACATGATCGATGGAAGCAACAGATGCACACATAAGTGTATGTACATTTTGGAATGCACTCAACAGTAGCTCCATGGGGTGGTTCCCTCCCACACCAGTTCTGCAGCCTGAAATGGTCTGTGCTATTTGGAATTTGGGGGGGAACCACATCTTCCCTGAGATAGATGTGGATTTCCCCAGTCAGTCAAATAGCACCATCCCAGGCTGTTGCGGATCAGGAAAACGACATGAGAAGGCAGGCTGAAGCCCCTCTCCATGTGTACTATGGTCCCAAACCAAAATCAGGCACCATGTGTGTAGGAAATGAGGACAGCCTGCATCTCAGTAGTGTGTGGATACTCTTCTGTGTGGCGCAGCTGGTTTACTGCAGCATAAATTGTGCAATGGCACACAAACAAACATGCAGGTTGCAGTAAAGGCAGGGCTATTTTGGGGCAGGAATGCACAGGAACGGAGTTCCGGCTGACTCCTGAGTTGGCCACATCCAGCAAGAACTCATTAGCATAATAGGCCACACCCAGTAGCAGAAACTCATTAGGACTGGCTACATTAGGGGTATGTGGCCTAACATGCAAATTAATTCCTGCTACAAAAAAAGCCCTGGGTTTTGACAACAAACAAGGCAAACAGAATTAGAAGCAAAAGGTGGGTGTGGCTGGATGACCATACTTCTGGTAACATGGGGGTGTGGCCTAATATGCTAATAAGCTGTGCTGTCAGTGGTGTGGCCTAATATGCTAATGAGTTTCTGCTGTTGGGTGTGGCCTATTATGCTAACAAGTTCCTGCTGGGCTTTTTCTACAAAAAAAGCCCTGAGTAAAGGTATAGTTCTTAATTTTTTTCTGTACACATAAAGCATACCCCTCTTGCTGTCTGGGTTGAATATTATCTCTTGAATATATACAGTATTTTTAAATATAAGAAGTGTTTTACAAACCTTGTAAGACTTTATTAATAAAACCCTTCATTATGTAGATGACTGTGGTGTCTTCTGTCTTGACATCGCTTTTGGTGAACCACCCGTTTTCTGCAATAAAGATTCTAGGGCTGTGATATTCCAGTTTAATCCAGTTGAGTACTTCCCTTAGGTTGAGTGAGAAGTTTTGTCCCATTTTAGGTAGCAAGTTCCGTGGTATAAAATTATTAGGGCCAAAGGAAAAAGCAAAGAAATCAGCCGTGCCTTTTATTTGTTTTTTCTCTGCCTCAGTAAAGTTGGGCAAGATGTTAACGAGTTCACTTTTCAATTCTTCGGGGTAATCTCCATCCCCATGGATTGGGTTGGCAAACCACCCTAATACTGTCTGCATGGACTGCTGACACTTTGTAATGTCTGAAGCATCCTTGGAGTGGTTCGGTTCAATCCAGTGGGATCCCAGTGTTATCGACAAAAATCCTTTCTGTTGTGGCCGGAAATGCTGGTCATAGTGATGCCAGATTCTTGCGTGAGCCTAAAGAGGAAGATATCATTAAGGCACGACTGATTCATGATGACCCTTCATGGGTTTTCAGTTGTGGTTTGCCATTGCCTTTCTCTGTATAGGAACCCTGGTTTCCTTGGTGGTCTCCCCTCAAAATACTAGCCATATCCGACTGCTTAAGTTACAAGCTCTTACAAGTCTGGGCTATATTCAGGCTGCTAAAGAGGAGACTATATGTATACAAAAGCAGAAAAGCTCTTTGGCTAAACATTTTAGCTTTTGGAGTTGAAAATAACACATAACCTGCAGTGGAAGATGATTGTAACTGAAAGAGCAAGTTCCAGCCATGGTCAGCCATTAGGGCTGCCAAGTCAGCCCGGGGGGCGGGGGATCCCCCGCTATAGGGGTTCCCGATCCGGCCGGCGGGAGGAACCCTGCCCCAGAAGTCATCCAGTGAGGACGACTTCCCCCGTGTAATGACGTCACCCGGAGGTGATGTCGTTACGTCGCCGGCGCGTGCGCAAAAGCGCACGCGCCAGAAGAGCTCCCGGGGGGAGAACAACTCCCCCCCACCGGTAAGTCGCCGGCACTTGGCAGCCCTGTCAGCCCTGTTGGTCTGAAGCCATAGAACAAATTTAGGGTCCAGTGGCACAGTTTAGACCAGCAAAGGTTTATTCAAGGTATCAGCTTTCATGTGCATGCACACTTTTTAAAATACATTAGAATGGAAGGTAGAGTTCAAACTTATAGACAGAGGCTGAACAGCAAATTACCATGTAACATGATGAAGATGTTTTAAGATATGCAAAGACAAAACTAAATAACAAGCTAAGGTTATAAGGTCGACAGTTGTTTTGATTTAATTAAGGGGGGAAAGGACAGCAAAGCAATAAATATGTCAAAATAGGGGATAAATGTGTAAAGGTATCTTTCCTAATCATGGGAAGTAAATTGTAACTGTATGTACCTGAAGCCTGAACTGTAAGCGAGCACAATGTACAAGATGCTGTAGATGTCTTTAACTACTTACTTATAGTTGGATCCAACCAGCTTTTCTCCTGGTGAAAAAGGGAGGAAGGTGTCCTCCTCTGAATACCAAAAAGGCTATGCTGGGGATCTCAGGATCTGCATGGACATAAGCCATGTATAGTGACTGTAATAAACAGGGAATGTGCCAGGGACTGAGGCTGCGGTCACACGGCCCCTTTAAATCTGGGAGGGCTCCCGGATTTAAAGGGGCCGCATTTTTCAACCGCGGGTTGGGATGTCTATACATCCCAACCCCTGTGGTAGCGTCGGCGGCCGCACCGGCGGCGGAAGCGGCGGCCGTGGCCGCAGCTGCTGCTGAAGAGGCGGCGGCCGTGGCGAGAATGGCGGCCGCGGCGGAGGCGGTCCCAGCAGCGGGAGAGGCGGCCGTGGCGGCCAAGGACTGCCAGCCGCCTGGGTGAGTTGGGGTTCCCCCCCCTTTTACACTTGGGCACATAAGTGGCCATGCGCCCAAGTGTAAAAGGGGAGGGAATGGCCGGCGGGGCTATCTGGACAGCCCTGCTCTCGCAATGCTTGCGAGAGAGGGCTGTCCAGATACCTCCAATGCGGGTTCGTCCCGCAACACCCGGGAAAATACTTGATTTCCCCGGGGTCGGAAAATACGGGAGGAACCCACATTGGAGCCCGCTTCGGCACGGGACTTGGGCCGGGCCGTCTGGTCGGCCCCTTTAAATGCGGGAGGAAATAGCCCTTCCTCCCGCATTTAAGTCCCGTGTGGCCGCAGCCATAATGAAAAAGCTGGATTGATGGATCCAACCTTTAATGTGGAAGTTGTGATGGGAGCCCATAGTGGACAGTATCCATGCTTTTGGTGTATGTGGTGATTTAATTATTCCCATAAAATCAAAGCATTTTAAACAAATTTTTCAATCCAAATCTCCCTCATAGGAAAAAGTGATGGGGTTTTTTTACTCCCCAAATTTACTTCCTGAAGCGCTCAGTTTCTCACTGCCGTAACTGTTAAGAGCATGCAAGCTCCTTATGTGTCTGGGCTGGCGACTTTAAATACCGGTCCCCTATTCTCTTCTGGAAAAGCAAACAAACAAACTAGGTATTATATTACCACATACCAGCTTCTCTCTGAACTGCTGGTTCTGAGGTAGCAAGCGTAATGCAACTCTCCATACAGATAGAATTGTCATACTATACCATTGCACAGGGGCCTTGAACAATTGCATGGCAGACGTGAATTCAACAGGTGCGGATTTTAACATCTCCATGCCAGAAAAGGCTGCTCCTGCTGAAGTTCTGCCTGGCACACTGTTGTTTGATGCAATAGTTTAGTCAGATAACAAAGCTCCAGCTGCCGTTTGCATCAGGCCAAAATGCAAATCAGTCACCCACATGCTGAGAATGTTAAAGCACCCTTCCTACTAGAGGTTGCCTGAGACAGGGTTACCAACCTCCAGGTGGGGCCTGGGGATCTCCCGCTTTTACAACTGATTTCCAGCTGACTGAGATCAGCTCCCCTGGAGAAAATGGCTGCTTGGAAGGGTGGACTCTATGGCAGGGGTGGCCAACCTTGCTTAACGTAAGAGCCACATAGAATAAACGTAAGAGCCACATAGAGATGTCTGAGAGCCGCAAGACAGGAACAAATATCACACACACGTTTTTATTTTTAAAAATATGCAGATTTGCTTTTTATTAACGTTAAATGGGACTGCCAAAAATAAAAACAAACGAGGAAAACCGGTTATTGATAATGATATTACTTGTTTGCTAATGATATTGAGAGAGAGAGAGAAAAAGAGAGAGATGGAAAGAAAGAATTAAAGAAGTGGAAAGAAAGAGAGAGAGAGAAACTAGGAAAGCAAATAGATGGGAGGGAGGAGGGAAGGAAGGAAGGAAGGGAGAAAGAGAGAAAAAGCATGCCTCCCCTTTGCTTCCCCAGCCGCCCTGCCAGGAGCCGCACAATATGTGTGAAAGAGCCGCATGTGGCTCCCGAGCCACAGGTTGGCCACCTCTGCTCTATGGCATTGTACCAGGCTGAGGCCCCTCCCCTCCTCAAACCCCGCCCTCTCCTGGCTCCACCCCCAAAGCCTCCAGGTATTTTCCAACCCAGACCTGGCAACCCTAGCCTGAGATGCTTTGATGCTGGAGGCAGAAAATCTGAAGAATGGCTGAGGTGGTAAAAAAAAATATGACAACTGTTGATAATTTGCTGCTTTTTATTACAATTTTTTGACCACTTCACTTTGCCTAATGGTCTGCTGTTTTCAGGGTGGGACCCAACATTTTTGGAGCCCCAGCCCTTTTTTCGACTCTCTTTGCCACCCCTCATGCTGGGAGGAGTCTGTGAGGTGGTGCTTGACCTCTTCACCACCTGCCAATATGAGCCATCCCCTCCCCTCCTCTCTCACCCCACCGCCACTGTGAATCACCAGCCAGGGCAGGGAAGAACAGGGTTGGGCCCATCCTGGCCTCCCAAAGGAGGGAGGGTAGCAGGTTACCCCCGTGTTGCTACAAGGGGCACCTAGGGTTGCCAGTTCTGGATTAAGAAATATCTGGAGATTTTGGGTGTGGAGCCTGGGGAGGGTGGGGTTCAGGGGGGGAGGGACCTCAGCAGGGTAGACTGCCACAAAGTCCACTTTTCAAGGCATCCATTTTCTCCAAGGGAACTGTTCTGGATTGTCTGGCAATAATTTGTAATACTAATAGTGGAAAGTCTCAAGTTGACATCTGGAGGTTATCAACCCTAGGTGCACCTCCTGGGGGGGGGCATGGCCCAATAATTAGGGTTGCCAACCTCCAGGTGGGGCCTAGAGATCTCCCAGAATTACAACGGATCTTCAGACTACACAGATCAGTTCCCCTGGAGAAAATGACTGCTTTAGAAGGTAAACTCTATGGCATTGTACTCCAGTTAGGTCCCTCCCCAAACCCCACCCTCCCCAGGCTCCCCCCCCCCCCCAATATCCAGGAATTCCCCAAACCAGATTTGGCAATCTTCCAACACGGCCAGTGGGCGAGTGTGTGGGGGGGTGTCAACTGGATGGGATGGCATCCTCTCCAACACTGGCACCCTAGACAATCATCTAGGGCTGTCTGGTGGTGGATGGGCCTCCCTTACCTCGTTTCTACCATGTGGCAAACATCTGTGCAGCTCAGCACTGAATGTGCCCATGGTTTAAGACTAGCTTGCTGTTTTCTACCTGGGTGCCCTTTGTTTCACATCTATTATTTGAGTAAGCTATCACTGAGGTTAACCTTTGTGATCTCTGAATGGATAGTGCTGGGCAATATTGGGAATGGGATGAAGCGTATCATCTTTGTTTAGAAGGCTTGGGGGCAAAGCCTTTTAAAACATATTTGACTTATGCCGGGTAATTTGACCTCTCCTCCCTTAGATAAAGGCGCCTGTCAGATTATCCTTGCCTCTGAGATGGACATTTTTGCCTAGTGAAGAAGACAACATCTCTTTACAGGCAGACAAAATGCTGACAGGTCTTGAGAAATGCTTTGATTGTCCATGACTCAGCAAACCAAGTCTGCTCAGAATATTCCTCTTTTAATTTGGGGGGGGGGAGAGAATATGCAAAAATAACTAAATTATTACAATCTGTAATCTTAAAATCCAATAAAAACACAAGGTACAATATCGATCTTGATTTGCTTTGGTTCCAAAACTTACTCCTGATTTTCTTGGACGTCTATCCACAAGCACTGGAATCACTTTGGGCACGATTCGTCCACATAGTCTGCCCTGCCTCTACATTTCCTTTGTTGAGAAGTCTCTTTTTTCTACACAAAGCCAGGATTTTCAAGGGAGCTTGCTGTTGTCATCAGTGGCATCATCAGTGGTGCCAGAGCACTTTCATCATTTGATGAAGTGTACATGAACAGGAAAGCTCACACCTTGAATAAAACTTTGTTGGTCTTAAAGGTGCCGTTGGACTCTAACTTTGTTCTGTCATTACAACTGTATATCAGCGTATCAATATTTTAGTGTCTTTTTTAAACAAAACACAAAACCACTCATCTTCAAGGCAGGGGGTAGGAAAGGGAGAGGTTTGACAATTACATAATCCAGTCATTGAAAAGTGGGCTGGGAATTGGCTGGGAGCGGACAGGACAAAGAAAACCGAAATAAACATCACACAGGGAAAAAAAGGTGACTCAAAATCATCTTCCAGAAAAAGATCAGGGTAAAAGTGGCCTCAAAAGAGCTGGGGGGGGGGGGGGGGGGGGGCGACGACGTGTAAGGAGGGAGAGCACAAACTAAAGACACAAAATTGTATGTGGAAATACAGGAATAAACAAAAGCACTATGTGGCCACAGCTGATTTAAAAAAACCCACATGTAAAAACCTGTGGTAAATATATTCCTTTTCTCAGCAAAGTCTAGACCTCATCATAAGTTGTTGTTGTCATTAGTACAACTGTAATTTTTTTATACTACTCCATAATCGAAGGTGGTGTACAGAGCACTTCTAAGTATCATCAATATATTTAATTCTCAGCCGGGACTAGTCTGAGAATACTTACATCTGGAGACTGGAGCCATGAATGGACAAGACAGACCTTTCTATGAACCTGAAAAATGCCTTAGGTTTGCAGAAAAATCTGAAATCTAAAAAAAAAAAAAAAAAACCCTACAAAAACAAAATGATAAAAGGAGTACCTGTAGCTTTAAGAAACGGATACCTTCAGTGGCCGTTGCTAGTCAACTACAACAGTTTTGCTAGCATTCCAGGCTTAATTTCTGTCAGTAACGGGCAGGGCTCTTTGTGGGACTGCTTTGGCCTTTGAGAGAGGACTAATTGGGGCTAGGGTCAGCAGCAACAATAAGGTAACTAGCATAACTCACTAGGGTTGCCATTTCCCAGGTCCGGGCGGGGAATTCGGAACTTCTGCCTGCTGCCAGCTAGCTGGCTGGTGGGGGAAACCCCGCCACAAACAGCGTTGTCGCTGACACAATAATGTCACATGGAAGTGACATTGCATGGCAATACTCTGGTTTGAGGGCACTTTTACCATAGAGTTTTGCTCTCAGACCAGAGCATCACTGCACGACATCCCCAATGTGATGATGTCATTTCCGCATGATGTCATTGCGATATCATGCAGCGACATTGCTGTTTGGGACAAAGCCCCACCCTACTCTCAGGAGGCTCCCTCCCACTCCCCACCAGTGCGTGGTGAGTACCTGGCAACCCTATGACTCACTCAGGCTCAGCCGCTTGCCACTGTTCAACAGCTGCCACCTCACAAAAAGCAGTGTGGTGTAGTGGTTACAGTTTCAGACTAGGCCCTGTCAGGCTGAGGTCTGAATCCTTATTCTGCTGTGGAAGTTCACTGGGTGACTTTGAGCCAGTTTGAGCCACACTCATCCAAACCTACCTCACGGGGTTGTTGTGAGGATAAAATGGAACAGAAGAGAATGATGCAAGTTGATTTGGATCCCCATTGTGGAGAAAGGTGGGATATAAATGAAGTAAATAAATAATAAATATAGCTGAAGATGAGGGGGCAGACAAAAGCGAGATTGCTTGGTGGGTGTGAAGGAGAGAAGGAAGCAGGGTGATAAGTATTGGAGTCGGGAGTCCATGGAATAGTGAAACAGCTAGATCTTTATTGCTGGTCCGGATGAAGCATACAACCCAGGGCTTGAAGCCCTCCTTTTATGCTGGTCAGGGACAATCCCCTGACCTCACCCAACTTGCCTGATAGGCTATTATAAGTCTATTTACATCTCATAGGTTCCCTGGGAGGAACCTACGTACATGATTGGAGGCCGGTTTGAATCCACCTGGCCTTTGTTCTACCTGGCTGAAGCTCAGGTAGTTTCTTGGCCATGTGCTCTGGCCACATGGCGGTCGCCATTACGGGAGCACATGGCGACCGCATGGTCAATACATAACACAGGGAAAGCAGATATGGGGATTGTCAGGAGTAGGGAAAGAGAAAATAGTGTGGGAAGGGGTAACAGGGGTAAATTAAGTATCCCCTGCATGTCCTTGCGGGTTCCCCATGGTGCAACTGTGCCATAGTTTTTCTAGGGAGATGCTGCCAGGGAGGGAAGGAGGGAAATCTGAAGAAAGGGAGGCAGATGGTGGTTGGAACGAAAAGAAGCAAGCAGGAAAAGGGGAGAGGCTATGGGTGCTTTCAGAAAAGGAAAAGCAGACATGGTAGAAAAGTGGAAACGAGATTCCCCCCTAAACCTTTTCAGGCACAGCAGTTGTATACTTAGGCCCCGTCTACACGAGCAAGATAAGCCAGACGGGAAGTGACTCAAATCTGAGCCGGCACAATTTGCGCCGCTTTTGCAGGATCACACAGGTCCATGGACCTGTGAAGGCGAACCGTCGCTGCGTGATCACACGCAGCCGTGGGCGAGTTGGGTTTTTTTCCCCGGCCGTTTTCAGTGCACTTATCTGCTTCTACAAGGGATCGACGACTTGCCTGTCCACCCTTGGGATCATCCAATGATGCGCATACCGGGATGGGAGGGGGAAAAAAACCCCAAAAAGCCCGCTCCCCAATGCCACTTGTTTGCTCTGGTGTGATCACACCAGGAAAGGTCAGTTCTGGGCCGTCGCAAACCATTTGAGACTGCCCTTTCACTGGTAGCTAAATAAGTCGATTCCCCACCGGCTCAAAGTGGTTTGCGACACTTTGACACCAGTTGCAGGATGCTTCCCAGATGTGCTTGTGTGATCACGCCACTTTGAGCCGGCGGGGAATCGTCCTTCTTGTGTTGCAAATGGGTGCGTATGATCACGCCCTTAGAATTCTATTCAGGTTTATAAAATGATGCCTACTCCCACCAATGTCTTATGGTCACACTGTTAGACTTTTTCCCAATATGCTGCTACACAGAGTGCTTTTAAACAATTGTACTCATTTTAACTCTTCTGTCCTCCAAAGCAGCGTGTAGCTAATTGTAGTGCCAGAAAAGAGAGTCTAGTAGCAGTAGCAGTGCCAAGTATGACAACTTGGAATCATCTTGCGTCAGATGTTTGATTGGTTTTCAGTGCTACAATCTACGTCTCAACATTTGTTCAAGATCTAGGCATTAATATTAACCTTTGAGATGAAGGCAAGGAGGGAAGGCTGCTGAAGCTAGGGACTGATGAGTCATATCGCTGCCCAGCCATTAAATTTATGGCGTATACAGGTTGTGTCTTAAGTCCCAGTCAGATGTTAGTTGTGGGTTCTCTTTAATGCCCACGTGCATAATGCCCAGTTTGGATCAGGACCATGGCACACAAGGAGAAGGAGTTCCAGGCTTCAGTCTCCCTGCTCCCCTGTACTAACATGAAATGGCCTCCGGGGAGATGCCCACATAGGGTTGCCAAGTCTGGGTTGGAAAATACCTGGGGGCTTTGGGGGTGGAGCCAGGAGAGGGCGGGGTTTGGGGAGGGGAGGGGCCTCCGCATAGTACAATGCCATAGAGTCCACCCTTCAAAGCAGCCATTTCTCCAGGGGAGCTGATCTCTGTCAGCTGGAGATCAGTTGTAAAAGCGGGAGATCCCCAGGCCCCACCTGGAGGCTGGCAGCCCTACGCCCACATGGGTTTCATATTGGGTTCTCCAAAGGGCCAAACAGCGCCCCCCACAACTGTTTCAGGTCAGGAAAATTGCTTAAGGAGGAAAGGCTGACATGTGTACTGCAGTCCCAATCTAAACTGGGCCACATGTGCACAGGGAATGTGAAGAATCTGCTACCACATCTGGCAGTGGCACAGGGCGGGACCCCAAAGAAGACCTGTGTACAGAAGAATGACTGTGTGCAGTTAGCTATCTCTCAGTCTAGTCTTCACACAGGGTTGTTGTAAAAATAAAATGGGATAACTCTGTATGTTCTTTGCAGGACAAGAACTATGATCCATTTTTTTAAAAAAAGGATCAGAAGGGGACAATATCCTCTTCCAAATATCCCGTCACTGCCTGTCTCTCAGTTCTTATTTTTGACAAACAGCTTTGACTTGCAGTCCTGTTGATAGCCCATTGCAACAGATTAACCGCAAAATAAACAAGCGTAAAGCAGACATTGCAACATGTGCATTATTTTTAGCAAATCCTAATTACAATCTCCCCCCCCCCCCGCCCGACCCCTTTGCTCTGTACTACCTAATCTGTTCTACACCTTGAAGATCAAAGCTAAACGTTAAGGCTAAGTAGATTAGCGTGGGTATGATCAATACTGAACATTATGCTCTGGATAAACATAGGACTAAATTCTGCACATTTCCCTGGTATTGCTGCAGGGATAGTAGTTAATGTGTAGCCTTTTGGAATGCGTAGATGAACCGAGAATGTACCTCTGAGCCGATATTAATTTCTGCAAGATTAAAAACATTGTGCAGCGGCTCAGTTTTGCACGCTATTCTTGATGCAGGCTGATGGTGCTAATGTGGAAACAGATTCCAGAAAAAGAACACACAAGACCTCAGAAATCTGCATGACATTAGACTTTGCTGCATCTATTCTAACACAGTTTAGCTACTCTTGGACTATCCCCCCCCCAAATAGCTCGCAAGGCGGCAGGAAAAATATTCATAGAAGGGGATGTCCTTGTGTATTCTGTAGTCAAGATAACCACAGTGTACAAATGGCTCCCCTGATTCCTTTTCCAAACAGCAGCCTGCCTGCCCTCTTCTCAAGAAAAGCAACTTCTGAATTTTGAGGGTGTTCTAAAAAATCAGGGAGGAAAAATCTTGCCTTTGTGGTGCATGCCCTGTTAACATCTAGACTGGATTACTACGATGTGTTTCTGGACCTTTGAAGACGGTCCAGAAACTACAAGTTGGTACAGAACGCTGCGGCTGTAGGGGCCATATCCAGGGATGTAGCCATAAACATTTGATTGGTGGGACGTGGGGAAATCAGGGGAGGGGGCGCTCTGGTTGCACCTGCTGCTCCTCTTGCCACACCAGGAGAAGCAGCTCCGGCTCCACTGCGACCTCTAGCCCTCCTCTAGTTCTCTAGTTAGGGCTGCCAAGTCAGCCCGGGGGGCGGGGGATCCCCCGCTATAGGGGTTCCCGATCCGTTGGCCGGCATTCGGCCGGCAGGGGGAACCCCGCCCCAGAAGTCGTCCAGTGAGGACAACTTCCCCCATGTAATGATGTCACCCGGAGGTGACGTCATCACGTCGCCGTGGTGTGCGCGCAGAGCGCACGCGCCAGAAGAACTCCCAGGGGGAGAACAACTCCCCCCCGCCGGTAAGTCGCCGGGACTTGGCAGCCCTATCTCTAGTCATTTTGGAAAGACTCAATTCCAGGCTGCTTTTATGTGTAAACTGGGGAGGGGGGGAATCTCTGACTCTCTCTCTTTTGCATTTTGCAGTTTTAATTTATTTATTTGCAATTTTATTCTATTTTATTTTTAAAAGCCTATTTATTTTCCGGCCTGGAAAAAAACGAAAATGAGACTGAAACTTTCCTGACTGTGTGTGGGGTCATTTTGGGAAGGAAAAAAAACCCCATACACATCTTACATTTTAAAACAGTTGTTTTGATTTTTAATTTTTTTTTTGAGGGGGCAGCACTCATCTTTGCTGGACACTGTCCCCAAATCCCCTCCTGTGGCTATGGGCCTTCATATCACTCCAGTGTTGTTCCATCTACGGTGCTGATCTTTAAAGTGGTATATGGCTTGCAGCCTGCATACCTTAAGAGCTGCCTTCTCCCATACCAGCCTACCCAATCCACTCTGGTCGTCTTTGGAGACTTTATTTCAGGTGCCCCCACCATCTGCTGGTCATGCTACCTAAACTTTGGAACTCTCTCCCCAGAGAGATTCATCTGCCTCCTTCTATTGTTGTCTTGCATCAGCAGGTGAAGACATTTTTGTTTTGTTTGGCCTACACCCAGCTTGTCCGGCAAGGCGGGAGACAAATATAAATAATAAATAAATAAATATTATTGGCCCTCCTTTCTGGTTCTGTTTGTTTATATGTTTTTATTCAATTGTTTTATATCTATATATTTATTTTAAATGTTGTTTTAATGAAGACATCTTTTCATGTTTCAGTGTTCGGCATCTGGGGGACCCTCTTTGGGTGGAAAGGTGGCATAAAATGTTTTCAATAAAATCAATCAATCAATAAAAATCAGTATCTCAATGTGAGGTTTCTCTATCCTTTTCTGTTCAAGCCCCATGCCTGGGTATTTGAGGGAATATTTCTTGTGCTTCAGGAACACAAAGGCAAAAAATACCTGCCTATTAAAATATCTAAAATTAATCCAAGTTCAGTTTTCAAAGAAAGGCAACATTATATTTAAGTTGTCAGATCTCTTTTTAGTTGAGCACAGCATTTCAAAATCTTTACCTCTCTTCAGCAGTATGACCAGAGAGAGAAACTCCTTTGCCTTCTATATAACAGAACATGCATATATTAATAGTTATTTTAAAAACATAACATTGTATATAGTTTGAGAGGGTAGCCGTACTGAGCTGCAGTAGAACAGTCAGGTTTTAATCCAGAAGCACTAGAGTTCCCAGACCCACAGTCTGGGCGAGGGATCTCCCAATTTCTGGGGCTTCTTCCTACTGCCGGCCAGCTGGCTGTTGGGTGGAGCCCCACCCCCAAACAGTGGCGTTGCTCAGTGACGTCCACTGATTAGATTACATCATGTGGAAATGACATCATCATGTAGGGAACATTGTGTGGCAACACTCTGCTTTTTGGCCAAGACGCTGTGGTTTGAGCCCAATTTTAACTATTGAAGAAGAAGAAGAAGAGATTAGATTTATACCCCGCCCTTCACTACCCAAAGGAGTTTCAGAGCGGCTTACAATCTCCTTTCCTTTCCCCTCCCCTCAGCAGACACCCTGTGAGGTAGGTGGGGCTGAGAGAGCTCTGACAAAAACTGCTCTTTTGCAAGAACAGCTGTGCCAGAACTATGTCTTGCCCAAGGTCATCCAGCAGGTGCAAGTAGAGGAGTGGGGAATCAAACCTGACACTCCCAGATTAGGGTCCGTGCACTTAACCACTACACCAAACTGGCTCTCGAGTTTGCCCCAAAAGCAGAGCGTTGCTGCATGATGTTGCTGACGTGTTGGGGATGTCACCACCCACTCCTGGACTGCCCCCCCAATGCTCCCTCTAAACTGTGGAGTCTTGTGAGCAAAAATTCTACTTTCTGAGCTACTGGCATTAAAGTTGTGAGCAGGCGATTTGGCTACTGCGTAAATTAGTTTGCTCTGGAGCCATCCTTCCTGAGCGAAGACAAAAATGTGTGAGCTGGAGGCTAAAAAACTGTGAGCTAACTCACATTAGCTCAGCTTAGATGAAACACTGCCCCCACCCGCACCCCTGCTGGTGGGATGATCACATCTGGCAACCCTAAGTAGCACATTAAAGAAACTTTGAAACTCTTGTTGGTCTCTAAGGTGCTTCTGGACTCAAATATAACATTGTATAGTGCTTTTTAGTTATTAAAATGTTTATACTCTGCCTTTCCCTTGTTGGCAGGGTAATTAACCCAGCAACAGTGCACAACCTGATTAAAGAGTAGATAAAGGTTTATTTATGAAATAACATATTTGATAGGAAAGAGGAGAGAGAGAGATACATTCCTAAGGACATCTCTAGTTGAGAGAGAGGGTAAGACTGAGGTGTGGGACTTCAGAGGAGGATGAAATTGCCCAGTAGCAATCTGGAGACAGACAAGGAATGACACTTAACAGAAGAGAAGGTGCTGTCTTTGCTGTCCTTATCTAATTGTCTTCTTGCTGCTGCCTTCATTGTCTTCTTCTATTCTTTATACACCAGACAGTTGTCTTTTTCAATGTCCCTTGCGACTCAGGATAGTGTCATAGTCCCCAACAATAAAACCATACAAAATATGATTAAAAAAATAAATTATCGCTTTCCCCAATAAAAATGCCTGCAGCTATCTCCTGGAGAACAAAATGTGTTTATATCTGGGTACCTCGTTTTAGGTGATTCTAACTGCCATCAGTATTTAAATTTCTGTTCCTTCTATCAATAATATTAAGGATATTTCAGGGCGTATTCAGACAGGCAGCTAATCCCGCCATTGGCCCGGCTGTAATTTGAGCTAGATCTTTTTGATCCAGCGTTGCACAACCAGCGTTGCCCATGGAGCACTTCACCGTGCGTGACTCCCATGGTGGATTGTCTGGATGGCATCCACCTTGAGAAGCTGCGTGGCCGGCTTTCTTTAAAAAAATCCTGTCTGCGCATGTGCATAGGTGCCTCACGATATACTTGTCTTTCCACGCTTGCGCATACTAAAAATGGTAAAAACACAGCCAGTGGTACTTTCTTCTAGGTACCGTTTCACTTAATAAACTTGATTGGGTTTAGGGGACCATCAGAAGCATAAAATTGTTTGGATTGCTTGAGCAGAGCTCTGGGGACGTCGCATGTTTAAGTGGTTGTGCGCGCATCACTGAGTTTTTTAAAATGGCAGTCGTTCAGGATCGTCTGGAGACCATCCCTACGGGTTGATTGCACACTCGTGGAACGACCTGACGGTGGAAAGTCTGGCATTGGCCTCTTGGCCAGCTTTAGACTGGACTTTAAGCTCTATCTTTTAAGTACGGATCCCCAACGGGGATTGATGGGCTACTAACAAAAGAGGCACGATTCCCAGATGTTGAGGGCTGGACATGCACTTTAAATCCACCAGGCACTCGTGCCTGGCGCGGCTCAAAAGAGCCGTCTGAACGCACCCTCAATGTATAGTCTCAGTTCTTCTACTTTTCATGGTCTTTGTGTTTCTCTGACTATGATATGTAAACTAAGCCTACTGCTCATTAAAATTTATTTTTTAAAAAAATGCTTAAACTCCATGAGAAGCCCTCACTTACAGCCTTGGTGCCACAATCTTTCTATTTGAAACAATTAGCAGTGTTCTCCAGATTAAAAACCAGAGCTCAGCTTGCTTTGGAATAATCCTAAATGTGTATGGTGCAATCCTCAGCTTGTATACTCAGAAGTAAACCCCACTGAGTTCATTTAGGCAGTATGTCTAGGATTGCAGCCATAATTAGGGCAGAAAGCCAGGCAAAGTGGTGTTTTGGGAGATTCCCCTCAGCTCTGCGTCTGCCACTTATCATAGTACAACACATTACAGTGTCTGAATACTGGGCGTTCTGTGTGAGGTTCTCTGCACTTCAGGGTTCTTCTTCTGCTTGCATTCTTGGGAGCTAAAGAAATACTTAAACAGTGAAGAAGATACAGCTCCTAAAGCTGACAGAGTTTGGGCACATCTCTGTCCAGTGGTAGGGAATCATTGTCAAAATTTCCTGCCGGCAAACTGTCTTTACACTCTAGAATTCCCCAAATACAGCAGAGCTTTCACTGGCCCGCTTTAATTGCCTGCCCTCAGTGCTACGAAGATAGCTACACATTCTCTACCCCCAGCGTCTGTGCTCCTGCCAACTGAATCCAGTGGGACATGTTGTTTTATATTATTACATGCTTTCTGTGTGTAACTCTGCCATACGATAAAGAAATGCTGCCTACTTTACCAGGACGTCTGTTCTGCATATCTTACCCTGTTCTATCCAAGTGGCCAGGAAGAGCTGATGAATTCTATACATATCTCCTCCTGGCAGACCAATCTGATGAGACCATCTCTAAAGATGCCAAATTCTGTACCGAGGCTTTGTCAATAAGAAAACAGATCCTCCAAATTTTTAAATAATTTTTATGCATTGTGCAGGGGGTTGGACAAGATGACCCCGGAGGCCCCTTCCAACTCTATGATTCTATGATTCTGTGTATAATTCATTACACCCATAAGGCTTTGAATTTTAATATTTGTATATTAATTTTACACTTGTATGTAAACTGTGCTCTCAAACTGTTGTTGGCTGATCTTTTGAACATAATAAATGCTGATGCTGTTGTTGCTTGCATTCCATCCCCCAATGACACACCATATTTCCCATCCACATGGACTGAGGAAGACCGTAGAGTACTATCAATGGGTTGTTATCAGTTGTCATATACAGATTGTATCTAGGGTTGCCAAGTGTCCCTTACTTACCGGCGGGGGGGAGTCCTCCATCGTCCGGGAGTTTTGGGGCGATTGCCAGAGTGTCGCCCTGGCAACGCCCCCAACGTGATGACGTCACCTCCGGGTGACATCATTACGTTGGGGAAGGAGGGTGGGGTTCCCCCCGCCAGCCAAATGC
Organism: Lepidodactylus listeri; assembly: GCA_029233225.1. Classification (NCBI taxonomy): domain Eukaryota; kingdom Metazoa; phylum Chordata; class Lepidosauria; order Squamata; family Gekkonidae; genus Lepidodactylus; species Lepidodactylus listeri. Next base: position 102,812,106 of record JARCFY010000009.1, on the reverse strand, counting down.
TGGCCGGCGGATTGGGAACCCCTGTAGCGGGGGATCCTCCGCCCCCCGGGCTGACTTGGCAGCCCTAATTGTATCAATTAATCTCTTTTCCAGCTAAATGTTTAAAGCCGGTAATGCATATTCACTTACAAACTGTTCTTGATCATTGATTGTGAAAGATTTCCATTTCTCAAAAGTTTTCAGAACAGATTCTGGATCTGTTTGTTATTGATGGCCACAGCAAAGGGGTAGGGGCCAGGCCCGTAGCTACAGTGGGGCCTCCCGACTCCCTGACAAGGCCCCACGACTTCCAATGCAGCCCATTCAGATTGGCTTCCCTGGGAACTTCCCAGTTGGGTCTGTGGCAGCAGCCGGCTGCTCCCCTGGTCCTCCAGGCTTCATCCGCTTCTGTCAGCACAGCCTGCAAACCCAGCTCCAGAAAGCTGTGCGGGTGGTCAAAGGAACCCTTGTTAAACATCCATCGATATCAGCCTGGAAAGATTGCCCCAGCAGCTTGCTAAAGTTTCAGGGCTCAACACATGCAGCAGTGCAAGAGTGAAGGGGGTAGGGGAGGCAGTTGCAAGGCAGTTGCGGGTACATTTAGGGGAGCGCACTGGTTGCCTAGCAAGCATGCAGAAGGCCCCTGGTTCAGGCTCCACCAGCCAGCATATGTGAATATTTTCCATTATTTCAGTACCCCCCTGGCTTATTTAAAGGCCCCCGAATTTAAAAAAAAATCCTGGTTACGGACCTGGTAGGGGTATGAGAAATCGCTAACAAAAATATATATTAGACGAGGAAAAACATGTTTTAGGTGTGCAGTGAAGGACAGATACAGAGGGAAAACAGGAAAAAAGAATTGCGTGGATGACTAATGGCAGACTCTTATAGGAATGCAGGAAATCTTAGAGTGAGATATAAGAAGCACTTGCAGTTTCAAATAATAACTGAATACATTTACAGGTACACAATATTCCAATTGAAAGTGCAAGTAATGTTGGGAGGGAAGTAGAGTTTTGCGAGGTCACTACTGATTTCAAGAAATCCCTCGTCTCAGCTGGATTTAGAAGAGTCCACACTAGTTGCAAGTTTACTTGCAATTGCACTTGGGGGGAAAATTCTACAAACCCATGCTTGAAATAAAGGATAAGTCGAGGAACACGCAGATTAGTGAAGAATATATTGTTCATCCATATACTTTGTCCCAGGGGCGTAGACTTTGTAGATCCCCGGGGGGGGGGCTCTCTTGTGCGCGCACGCGGGACCATGTCTCCTCCGCTCCTCCCCCCCACCCCAGGGAGGCAGACCCGCGCTCAGGGTGCAGTTGCGGCGGCGGCGGCGGCCAGCTGGCTGGCTGACTGCCGCGTATGGGAGCATGTCCCCACCGCCTCTTTCCCCCCCCCCCCCGGCCCCAGGGAGGCAGACTCGCACTCGGGGCGCAGTCGCGACGGTGGCAGCCAGCTGGCTGGCTGACTGCCGCGCACGGGAGCATGTCCCCGCCGCCTCTCTCCCCCCCCCCCCGGCCCCAGGGAGGCAGGAGGGCAGACCGGGGGTGGGGGGAAGGAGAGGTGGCGATGGCCAGCTGGCCGGCTGACTGGCCACCTGCGGGTGCTCTCTTTTGCCGGGGGTGGCTGAGCCCCCCCTGGGAAATTTTGGGGGAGGCTCAAGCCCTCGAGCCCCCCCGTAGTTGACGCCCATGCTTTGTCCCATTTTGACAGGAAGAAGAAAGTCATAGGTATGTGGCTGTTTCCAGATTGTATTAATCCCAACCTAGATTTTAGTAATTTCATTAAGGGGTCTGTCCAAGAGCAACTTCTTCGGGGGATGGAGAAATGTGATCCTGCGCTGAGAATATGAATGATAAGCTACAACAGTGGATCTATTTTGGACATGCTTCAATGTGGGGAACAAAGGTTTTTAGGAAGTAATCTATGTACCTTGGTGACAGTTCTGAAAATACATCCCCTTCTTGGGACAATCAGGAGGGACCAGCTTTTAGGGGGTTTCTTAGTGGTTTCCCATCCAAACGCTGACCAGGGCTGACTCTGTTTAGCTTCCAAGGTCTGACAAGATCAGGCCAGCCTGAGCTAACTAGGTCAGGGCAGGGGCGTAGAGTTTTGTAAATTTCGGGGGGGGGGGCTCTTTAGTGCGCGCGCTCGCTGGGGCGATGTCCCCCCCGCCGGAAAACCTCCGTGCCTCCCCGGGCCCTTCCGAGGCCCACCAGCCGCTGCTGCCGGAGCCTCTCTCCCCCCCCCCACTCCTTCCCTCTCCCTTCGCCAGGAAAAGAGGGAGGGAGAGGGAAGGATGGAAGAGTGGCCAGGCGGGGGGGGGGGGGGAGAGGCACCGGCAGCAGCAGCTGCCAGCCTCGGAAGGGCCCCAGGAGGCGCAGCAGCAGGCGCTACGTTTTCCCGGGGGGGCTCAGTCCCCCCCCGGGAAATTTCGGGGGAGGCTCGAGCCCCCCCGTAGTCTATGCCTATGGGTCAGGGCTCAAAACTTTGATTGATATGCTCTTTTTAAACTCTTCCTTCTCCCATGGAAAGAATGTACAGAAATACACTTATTGCATATGTTGCTTTTAAAAGTATTTTAAATATCTAAAATCTGTTGCTAACATAGTTGAAGATGCATGTAAGTAATAGTGAATTAGTATTGATTACAGAGAGTTATACAGGCAAGGGATTATCTTGATTTGCTTTCCCTATTGTGTGAGGTGAAACTAGAGGATTAAATGATGAGTTAAACAAGGTCTATCTTTTACCCTAATTCAGTCAAGATCATACTCAAGACAATACCTTTCAGGGTTATCAAAAGTCTTATGCTGACTAGAGACCCTGGATTAGGTTTTGGACTTCTAGTAATCACAATGGTTACTAGATAACTAAGATTTTGTCCACAATGGTTACTAGATAACTAAGATTTTGTCTATATTGTGCCAAAGTGAATAAGAACTTCAGGGGCGGGGGGGGGGGGGGCACCATTTTTACAATCATACAATTTTATTTTACATGTTTGTAAAAACCCTCAGTTCATGCCCCAGCGATTCATAACCTGTTTATTGAGGTACAAAGTCATGCAGAATTTCAAATTTTATATTTACAAATTTATACTGTCAAGACTTTGGAAGTATCCTTCTTCCAAATTCATTCAAAAGCTAGTTAGAATTAGGAATGTTTGAACACCCACCAGTTCAGTTTACCATCTGTTCACTGGTCATGAATAGGGTCCTGATTGTCCATTGATCAGTTCACTGTTCACAAACAGTTTGGGCCTGTTCACCAAGTTAGCTTGCAAATATTCGAACAGTCCAGTCCATTGCTAGTTTTCCCCTTATGCAGTTAATGACCTGAACTACCCATCCATGATCCCAAGTATAATCAATCTCACCTACTGAGCAGATACAAAAGCCCTCTTAAGGCAAGGAAATTAAACTCCATCACCACAATGAAATGAAACTCTACTGACACAGCTACTACACAGCCACAAAATTGTTCGCCATTCAGGGTGGCCAGTGGAAAGGCAAACAGATTGGACATTCAGCTGCCAGGTGGTTTTGAACAAAGTACGCTCAATTATCAAACAAGTTCCCCGCAAAATTTGCAGCATCTCCAGTCAGAATACTGGAGCATGTTACACTGAAAATGCTGCCATAGCTATCTTTCTTATCAGACAGAAGTGCGCAAAATATGGCACAAGGGTCCTTCTCGGGAACAGCTGGTGGTTAAGGCATAAGAAACGTTATATATATATATAGCTGTGCCCATTTAGGGTTGCCAAGTCTGGGTTGGAAAATACCTGGGGACTTTGGGGGTGGAGCCAGGAGAAGGTGGGGTTTGGAGAGGGGAGAGACCTCAGCATAGCACAATGCCATGGACTGTACCCTTCAAAACAGCCATTTTCTCCAGGGGAGCTGATCTTTGTCGGCTGGAGATCAGTTGTAAAAGCGGGAGATCCCCAGGCCCCACCTGGAGGCTGGTAACCTTATGCCCATTCCTGGCTCAGTCTCAGCTAGTCACAGTGATCCATGTTACATCTAGAATGGACTATTGCAGTGCAGTCTACTTGGGGTTACTTTCAGAAGCTGCAGCTAGTGAGGAATACTGAGGCTAAATTGGTGGTGGAGCCAATTACTGGGATCACATGACCCCAACCCTACAGCAATTACCCTGGCTTCTGATCTGCTCCTGAGCCTAATTCAAGGTGTTGGTTTTGACTTGAAAAGCCCCACACAGCCTGGGACTGGGGTATCTGAAGAACTCTCTTCTCCCATTTGTTCCCACCCAAGTCTGAAAATCACAGGGAGTGTGATTGAGTGTCCTGTCAACCAAACAAGCTTGTCTGCTGGGTACATGAGAGCTTTTTCAGTGACAGCTCCACAGTGATGGAACAACTTCCCCAGACAGTTTTATTTATGAAGGCATTGATTTAGTTCTTCTGCTTACCAGAGGTTTTAAATTATTGATTTCAACTAATGCTTTCATGTATTTTATTGTTTTTAATTATTATCTCCTGATGTACCCGGCGGTTATGGCATATACAGATGTTTGCTGATCAGCACCTTTCCTTTCCTACTCTAGCTTGCTTTTGCTTCCCTAAAGTTCACCTCCCCCACCTCCATACTGACAGCTGATTTAGAAATGCTTCCATATGGTGGTTTTACTCAAGACTAGCATTCAAACTGCTTTTGGGTTTTCTGTTTTGTTTTGTTTTTTTCTGTATCTACACAATATCACACAATGTCATTCCCTAATGGTTCACTAGCCAGGTCTCCCCCTGCTTTGTTCTGACCTTTCTCAAATCTGGTTGGTTTGATACTTTCTTTTGTGAAAGGTTGTAATCAAAGTGTGTTGTAATCAAAGGATCTCTCAGTCTGGGGCAAGTGATGCTCTGTATTCTTGGTGCTTGGGGGTGGCAACAGTGGGGTGGCGCCAAGTAGAAGGGCAGTTGTTGAGAGATGAGTCCAGCAAAGTTTTGGGAAAACTGCCATGTGGGTGCTCCATTGCCATTGTGAATGCCTCATAATTTGCAGTGGCTACGAGAACTTCACATACAATTGTTACCATGTGAAGCAACCTATGACACTTCATACCTTGAAGTTGATAGCACGAACCAACTTCACTGCAACCTGTTGTGAGTAAGGCATGTGGTGCTTTGTGTTCTGTCTCACTTTTAGTGAGACCCTGAAATGGGATGCCCATCTAAAGCTTGTAAAAGCCTCAGCGCTCAAGACAACAGCAGCAATAATGAGATTTTACTGTACTAGAGGCGGCTTTCTGATCGTACTGGCTATAAAGTGTTTTGTTTCTAAAGCGATCACGCATTTGCTGTATGGAATTGAGATCTGGGGATGGAAAAAATAATTACTTAGTAATCTGGAAATAGCTCAAAAATTTCTTATGAGACACATTTTAGCCCTGCCTAAAGGGACACCAGCGGCCCTGCTATGGGCGGAACTTGACCTCCCTTTGGCGATTCTTAAATGGTGGAAAAAACATCAGCCAATAAACCCTGGTTCCTTCAGCATTTTGAGCTTTCAATTGATGCAAAACACAGACAAAACCCGGCAGGCCTTCCTTACATCCCAGTATACTATTCCAGATGAATTATTGCAATCTTCAGGAAGCAATGTCGACTTAAGGAGATGGATTTATGAAGAAAATGCCCTAATTGACAAATTTTCGATCAGTAAATCAAAATTTGCGCCATGGTACAAAACCATAAAAAAAGACCATCTTAGAGCACGTTATTTGACTGAAATTACAATTTATAAGCTCAGGGTAGCACTCTCATCATTACATTTCCAGTCAATGACAACTGAGATGCTGCTTGGATGATACCAAAAAACACCTATAGATCAGCGTATATGTATCTGTGCCACCTCGATTGAGGACTTGCCACATTACGTTTTAAATTGTCCCTTATACTCAGAACCAAGGGACCCATTTCTTGCCAGCATATTATCTGGTCTCCATCATTTTCTAACTCTGATAAATTATTTTTTATGTTGTCAGATACAGATTCTTTTGTTTCCAACAGGATGGCACTTTTCGCCCTAGCTGCCAGGAAAATAAGAGCAAATGTAGCAACTAGGAAAGCATCAACTGATACAGATGCTGCTAGCTAGTTTGTTAGAAATGATCAGATTTTAAAGTTGACTGAGATAATATGTATTATATTGTTATATTTTACTGATGTATTTTATTGTTTTAGATTGTGAAGGCCTATGGCCACATACAATAAATTTTCTACCTACCTACCTACCTTACTGTTTAACCCCCCCCCCCCCCCCCACACACACACACTATTCAGTTCATGTCTGAGAATATGTCCAGAGAGCCAGTTTGGTATAGTGGTTAAGTGTGCAGACTCTAATCTGGGAGAACCAGATATGATTCCCCACTCCTCCACATGCACCTTCTGGATGACCTTGGGCAAGCCATAGTTCTGTCACAGCTGTTCTCTCAAGGACAGCTCTGGAAAGAATTCTCTCAGCCTCACCTACCTCACAGGGTGTCTGTTGTGGGGAGGGGAAGGGAAAGGAGTTTGTAAACCGCTCTGAGACTCCAAGTGAGTGGAGGGCAGGATATAAATCCAATCTCCTCCTCCTTCTCCTCCTCCATTACAGGCTTGTAAAAAGTGGCTTGCTTCATGACCTAAGAATCCTCTCCAGAGTTGTAGATTGGCTGAGAATTAGATTTCGGGGTTTTTTGAGGCCATCAATGTGCAATCAATGCGCTAACACCTGCATGTGCAGGCTGACAGGCCAGCCATTGTGTGTATGTGTGTGAGCTGGTGCCATTTCGTTCCCCCAAATTCCATTTTGTTTTCTTTTTCTTTGGGCTTACATGCCAGACACAAAGGTCAGTGTTTGTAGTTGTTGGATGTTGTAGAGTTCATTTAAGTACAACACATTTATTTATTATTAATTTATTAATTATGTTATTTTATTTATTTTTTAATTCTATTCCACTTTTCTCCTGGATTAGGCTCCCACCTCTGCTTTATCGTCACAACCAGGGCTCTTTTTGGGCTAGAACGCACTGGAACGGTGTTCCAGCTGGCGTCCGAGCCCGCCCCACCCTTCCCTGTTGGCGGGAAAGGGCTCCACACTCTGGATCTCTGGGCAGAGATCGAGCACGAGGCCTGGGCTCCCAGCTCTGCACTCAAAGGGAGCTTTCCCTTTAAGAGCAAAGAGCTGCGGGGAAGGGGCCCTGGCTGTCACAGCACTCTTCATCGGGCTTGTTGCCACACCTACACTCTCCCTGCTCCTGGTAAGTGCCTCCCCCCATCTCTTTTCCCTCTCTCCTCCCCTTCCTTCCTTCCCCCTCCTTCCTTCTTTCTTTTCTCTCTCTTTCTCTCTCTCTTTTCCCTCCCTCCCTTCCTCTCTCTCTCTTCCCTCCCTTCCCCCTTCCTTCCTTTCCCCTCCCTCCCTTTCTCTCTCTTCTCTTTCTCTCTTTCTTTTTTCCTTCCTTCCTCTCTCTCTTTTTTCCCTCCCTCCCTCCCTCCCTCTCTCCCTTCCTCTCTCTCTCTCTCTCCCCCTCCCTCCTTCCTTCCTTCTGTAATGTATCATGGGTTATATGTACAATGTCACCCGCCATGTGCTTCTGTAATGGCGACCACCATGTGGCCTGAGCACATGGCCGGGCAGCGACTTGAGCTTCGGCCAGGTGAACAATAGAGCCACGGATCCTAAGTGGCCACCAATAAGGAACCTAGGTTCTCCACGGGGAACCTATGGCCCACAAGGTAAATGTAAGACCCTATCGGGTTGTTTGGGTGCAGCCAGAGGTGTGGCTCTGGCCAGCATAAAAAGTGGGCCCTGGAGCCCTTTTGGCATGCCTCATCTGACCATCAATAAAGCTTGCTATGCTGAAATCACTACCAACAGTCTCCTGACTCCAGTACTTTCCACTGGCAACAAGGATGAGATCTCCATGAGCAACTCTCCAGCCAAACCGAGCAGCACTGCACTGAGCCCCAATCCGTCAGAATCCAGCACCGCTAGGCTCCACTGCCACACAGCACTGCCGATCACCCCGAGGATGCCGCTCCCCGCACCACTCCTGAACCAGTTACTATGGCTGACGCTCTGGGGAACATCGCAATATTCGACCCCTCCAAACCTGAGAAATGGGATGCCTGGTCCAGCCACCAATAAGGAACCTAGGTTCTCCGTGGGGAACCTATGACCCACAGGGTAAATGAAAGACCCTATCGGGTTGTTTGGGTGCAACCGGAGGTGTGGCTCCAGCCAGCCTAAAAAGCAGGGCCTGGAGCCCTTTTGGCATGCCTCATCTGACCATCAATAAAGCTTGTTATGTTGAAATCACTACCAACGGTCTCCCGACTCCAGTACTTTCCTCTTTCTTTCTTTTTTTCTTTTTTCTTTTTTTTCTCTTTATTCCCCCTCCCTCCCTCTTTTCTCTCTTTTCTCTTTCTCTTTTCCCTCCCTCCCTCCTTCCTTCTATCTTTCTCTCTCTCTCTTGTTTCATTTTGTTCTTTGTGTTTTTGTAAAAAAAATTATTGGAAAAGGGGAGAGATGTAAAAAAGCAGAGAGCCCAGGAAATGCTGGTTTTGACTATATCTTTAATTTTTGAGAATCTCTTTAGTTTTCTCATGGCATCTTCTGTTTAAGAAAAGTAAGTTTGAAGCCTGGGTGTAACTAGTTCATTGTTGTGTCTTGTTGGGAATGGCTTCTGTGTCTAAAGTCTGTATTAAAGTCATTTGGTGCCAAGTGCCATGCAAGAGAAAACATCTGAAAAAGTAGTTTCATTGTTGTGTATGTTGGCAGAACACTTGAGTGTTGCATGGGGGACTTTGGGGGACATCTGCAGAGAAACAGAGCTGTAACTAAAAATGAGCATTGTCAGCAGCACTTTGGAGATTGCCTGTTTTGTGAAGTTTAAAAAGTGGGCAGAGTTTCTGAAGAAGATGATTGTCCCTCTTCTGCCACTGGGCTGACATCTGCCTTTAATGGGCCAGCAAAGTTGATGTTCTTAAACCTCCTAATAAGAGAGATTTCTGCTTCTGAGGAGTTGACTTCCAACGACTGGTGATCTTGTGATGGTAGTGATACTTTGATGTGGTAAAGCCCACCTGTTCACAGGATCATTTTACCTGAGGGGTCAGACTCTCCATGGTAACCACTCCACTGGTACATAATTGCTTGTAAAAAATATTATAGTGTCATAATTCAGGTGGGTATCCATGTTGGTCTGAAGCAGCAGAACAAAACTGGAGTCCAAAGTTTCATCCAAGGTACAAGCTTTTGTGTGCATGCACACTTCTTCCATCTGAAGAAGTGTGGTTCCATCTGAAGAAGTGTGGGTGGCACATGAAATCTTATACTTTAAATAAAATTTTGTACTTTGAATAAAATGGTCCACAAACTACTCCTGCCCAGTGCATCCACAAACCTAGGGTTGTTCTACCAGTGAAGTAGGGTTGCCAACTCCAGGTTGAGGAAATCCCTGGAGATTTGGGAGTGGAGTTTGAGGAAGGTGGGGTTTGGGGGAAGGAGGGACCTAAGCAAGGCATAATGCCATGGACTCCACTTCCCAAAGCAGCCATTGACCTGATCTCTCTAGTTTGGAGCTCAGTTGTAATTCCAGGAGCTCTCCAGACCCCACCTGTAGGTTGGCAACCATAAAAATTCATATTCAGCGTACTAGTTCTGCAGGAAGGCAAGCTAATTTCCATGGGAACCTAACCTTTATGAACTGATTCCAATCCAGTGTGGGAGTAATTGTTGGACATAAGATATTGGTTCAGGCAAGATTTTGTATAGATGGGACAGAAAATAATATTTTTATTGGTTTTGTCAAAAACGTTTTGACAACAAACAAGGTAAACAGAATAAGAAGCAAAAGGTGGGTGCGGCTGGATGATCACACTTCTGGTAACATGAGGTGTGGCCTAATATGCTAATGAGCTGTGCTGTCAGGTGTGTGGCCTAATATGCTAATGAGTTCCTGCTGGGCTTTTTCTACAAAAAGAGCCCTGGTCACAACAATGCCCTCGTGAGGTAGTTTAGTCTGAGAGATTGTGACAGGCTGAAGGTCATGCAGTGAATGCCAATGGCAGAGTGGGAATTCGTACCTGGTAATCTCAGTCCCTAGTCTGGCACTCCACTATGCCATGCCATCTCTCTAACCACTATGTATCACCATTTCTCACGCAGATGCTGTTCTGGGCTTCTGCTATTCTTCTAGAAGCAAGATCTCCAGTGTCATCATCACTCTTACTTTTGCAGCACATAGAGATAGCAGCCTCCAGGTGGGACCTGGGGATCCCCTGGAATTACAGCACGTCTCTAGACAGTTCTCCTGGAGAAAAGGGCTGCCTTAGAAGGTGGACTCTATGGCATTGTACCCCAGGGGGTCCCTGTCCTACCCCAGGCTCCATCCCCAAATCTCCAGGAGTTCCCCAACCTGGATCTGGCAACCTCCTTCTGCTCCCCTGCCAGTTGTCGGGGGGACCTGGTAACCTGGTAACCCTAGCCTGGAGGCCTGTCCAGGAGGGTAGGGAAGGAACATGGCAGCCACCAAGCCAGTCATGTGACTTGTGGAGGTGGCATCAGCTATGTACATGTTTCTGTTCATTTGCTGGAGATCTCATCATGGATATTCATGCTATGCAAGGAAATTTACCCACATGTGGACAACCTAACAAAATGCCAAGCACTGGCATTTTTAACGCTTTCCTTTCTCTCCTTTCAGCCTAGTCTCCAGGTAGAGGATGATGAGATTGCCATGGCCGTACTCTTTAAAGGTACTATTTCCTCACCTTTTATTATAGTTCAAAAAAGATGTCTTGTGACCTGGAACTGTTGGTGAATCAGAGTTGTACAGGAAAGAAGGGAAAGGAAAATTGTATAACTGTAAAGCTACCATTAAAAAGGACCTAATGAGTATTTCTCACGAAACTTCCAGACCTATATTATTTCTCTGCTGATGTAATTACTGGTATGATGTCGCTGAATTTCATTTCTAACAGCAGAAGAAACACAAATCATGCAGAGCACTAGTGCTTACAGATTTAGGATCTGCGCTACATCTAATTAAACTGAGCATTAAGTAAATAACGGAAGGATTGCTTCTTTGGTGTGCATAATTCAATGCAGCAAGGGAGAGAGAGGTACTTTAACCTACCATTTAAAATTTATGTACGTAAAAACAGGACTGGGCTGATGTCGTCCTGAAATTCTTCAATATTGACATAAAGGATGTTTCTCTTCAAGCAATTTAAAAGAGCCTAGTAACCTTGTTAGTTTAGCGTGGTGGCCATTTGTTTGCAATGGGACTTTATCATGCCGGGATGTGTTATTTAATTATTCTTTATTTATGGGTGCTCCATTTAGCTACAATTTGTCAGATTTTGGACTGTTCAATAAAACCTTGTTTATTCTTATCAAATATGATAAGCATAAGGGTATTATTGGACTAGACACATGAAGCTTGGACGGAGGCTCGAGCCTTTTTAGGGAACAGACAACGATCACTAACGTCTGTGAAGACAGGAAAGAGCAAAAGAAGAAGAAGAGAAGAAGAGAGAAGAGAAGAGGAGATTGGATTTATATCCTGCCCTTCACTCCCCAAGGGAGTCTCAGAGCGGCTTACAAACTCCTTTCCCCTCCCCTCCCCACAACAGACACCCTGTGAGGTAGGTGGGGCTGAGAGAGCTCTTTCCCAAGCTGTCCTTGAGGAAACAGCTGGTACAGAGCTATGGCTTGCCCAAGGTCATCCAGCCAGGTGCAAGTGGAGGAGTGGGGAATCAAACCCGGTTCTCCCAGATTAGAGTCCGTGCACTTAACCACTACACCAAACAAAAGCCCAGTAGCACCTTAAAGACTAACAAAATATATGGCAGGGTATGAGCTTTCATGAGTCACTGAAAGCTCATCCCCTGCCACCTATTTTGTTAGTCTTTAAGGTGCTCCTGGACTCTTGCTCTTTTCTACTGCTACAGACAGACTAACACGGCTACTCATCTTGGTCTGTGAAGATAAATATGGAGGAGGGGAGAAAGCTATTGCAAGCTCCTTTGAATCCCCAGTGGGGGGGGGGGAGTTAGATATTGTCCTATTGATTTTAATGGAAAAGGACAATGCAAAACTTACTCAGAGGTAAGACCCAATGGATTGGGTCCAATTAGCTATTCCGCTGGTGAATAAGGAAGGGATGGGGTTCCTTTTGATGACCAAAAAAGGCTCTACTGGGGATCATGGGACCTGCATGGAGAAAAGCCATTCAGGATGGGGGCTACAGTATTGTTGTTGCCTTTTGGGTTTTTTTGGAAAAAGAGGTGCCGGAACTCTTAAGAGGGAAATGGAGTTTTCAATCTGTATACTGAAAACTCATGAACTTTTAAACATTTTGAAAAGACTTTTGTTGAAGAGGTTCTGGAACTCTGTTCTGACGTTTCCCCCCAGAAAAAAGCCCTGAGGATGATGATGATTTATAAACTGCCCTCCCCACAAAGGGCTCAGGGCAGAGTACACCACAGTTAAAAAATCCAATAAATTAAATCATACATCATAGTAATCAATCAAATGACAAGATAAAACCAATTAAATCTAAATTTGACGGTGTTCAGTATATATTTCTCTCCGTCCATGGGGGGCAGATCACAGGCCAAATACGATGGAAGCCATTGGTGTCCTCAACCATAAGCCCAGTGGAACATCTCTGTCTTACACACCCTTATAGTAAGGAGGGGGAATTGACTAAGAATGAGTGGAAAAGCTAGTAGGGTCTGACCCACTGAATTCAGTTTGACTAAAGAGAGTAGTTTGAAGCAGATACTTAGCTCACCCAATGAAAGCAGCAGGACTTAAAAAGCACATGCGCTTTGGCTGAATCATGTCCGAAGACGGCAGTTTTAATTTTATATTTAGGGGCACAGTTATCATACTGACAGACAAGAAAGAAAGAACCAAGGAAGACATTTGTTTTTGTGAAGTCTTTAAGGTGTCGACAATTAAGATTATTTATGACTGCTACTTGCTATGATAAAACTTTTGCTGATAACAATGAAATCACATCAGGCTGTACTTTACCTTGATCAGATTATGGCCTACGGTGTAGACGGCTGCTCTTTCCCTCCTTTCTCCTGGTGCATGGATACCCGTGCCATATCCATGCCAAGCAACTAGGTAAGGATTGTGGATTGTAATCCAGTGTTTAACTCGATCCCCAAAGGCCTGGAAACAAAACTTGGCAAAGTCATGGAAAATACCGATGAGGGATTCATTTTTCCAGCCTCCATATTCCTCTTGCAGTGCCAAAGGTAAATCCCAGTGGTAGAGGGTGACCACCGGCTCAATCCGTCTCTGGACAAGAGCATTGAGAAGCCTGTTGTAGTGACGGAGCCCCTTTTCATTGACAGCGGTTACCACCCCAGTGGGAAAGAGCCTTGGCCATGAAACTGAAAAGTGGTAAGAAGAAACGCCCAAAAAATCCAGAGCCGTCAAATCTTTTTCCAGGAGAGTGTAGCTGTCACTGGAGTCATCGGACCTGGAACCCGTTCGGAGAGGTGACTGGATGAAGTGTTCCCATATTGAGGGTCCTTTCCCATCCGTCTGCTGGCTCCCCTCCACCTGAAACGCACTAGTTCCTACACCCCAGAGGAACTTTGGAGGGAACGTGTCATACAGAAACAGCTGAGTTTCATTCACGGGACTTAAACTGGGGTCTTTTTTCCACATGGATCTTCCGTCCGTGTCAAGTCCAAGGACTAGCTGCACAAGAAACAGTGCCCGTAAAGCTGCCATTCCTTTCCGGTATTGCACGAACAGGGTGTTATGGAGCATATGTTAAAAGTCAGATTTCTCCTGCCGAGGCTGGAGAAAAGCCATTCAACTCCCCGGGCTTCCTGCTGCAAAGCCTGTCGTCATTCGCTAGTAACTGCTGAAGTGTCTTATCAAAGCTTGAGTGAAAAAAAAAAGCTCACAATTGTAAACCTCCTGTCAATTATTAGCTCGGACTACAGGACTTAGGATGGGTCACAACAACCAACGTAATCCCAGGGAGAAGGCTTTCCTATAGCCACCAGGACACCTACGAGGCATCTTTTCTTATTACACAAAAAGTCGTTATAATCGTTAATGTTTCTCCTTCAGTTTGCTGGTGCCCAGCGTGTCTGAAACAGCTGTAAATGCTGCTGTCAGTCAGAGGATGCCTGTCGTTGATTCAGTTACTTTTCAAGGGGATAGAGAAGAATTGCCTTCTTGACATGACAGCCCCAGTACCAAATGGGTTGTCATAGCAGAGTAATACATTGTAACTGTTAGCACAAAGGGCAACAGGAATCGTCTCTTCTAGTCTGTTGCAGCAAAACCCGACTGAGTCTCATGGTACCAGAAAGACTACAAACTTTAGGCCATTGACCCACATTTTTTTTTAGCCTGTCCTTCCTCCAATGGAATCAGGGAATCACACATGGTTCTCTGTTTTAACTCCCCAACAGCTCTGGCTGCATCCACAGGCTGTTGGATATTGCGCTACAACAGTCATTTGCAAGTGGGTAGTCTTGTCCATGCAGAAACATCCAGTTGCAAATGATGGCTCATAGTATCAACCCCAGAGAGCACTACGGTCGGGGTCGGAACACAGACTGCGTGTGCCTGGCCCCAGGGACGCCAGGCTGGCCAGAACTAGGACCAGGGCCTTCTTGGTGGCGGCTCCTGTCTGGTGGAACGAGCTCCCGGAGGAGATCAGGGCCCTGCGGGACCTGATGCAGTTCCGCAGGGCCTGCAAGACAGAGCTCTTCCGCCAGGCTTATGAATAGGAGCTGCCACCGATGATACTGGGGATACCACCTGACATCGTAACCACCATGATGTACCCTGGTCCAACACAACCTCGGCTATGGCCGGGGGGGTGGGGCCCAGACCTGCCACTTGGTTGCCATCCGATGCTGCATTATGGAAGCTTTTATGATTATTTATATGTTTTAATGATATTTATTGTAATGTTTTAACTGATTTTATAGGTCAATGTAGTAATCAGGCCACAGGCCCATGTAAGCCGCCCTGAGCCCGCTTGTGGGGAGGGCGGAATATAAATGTGAAAAATAAATAAATAAATAAATAAATAAATAAATAAATAGTGCAATGATAGCAGAAAAGCCAATGATACATGCATGGCTGAATTAGGTCACCTAGTGAGTTAAACACAGAGATGGCTCTAGGAGTCCCCAACCTTTTCCAGTCTGCAAGCACCTTTGGAATTCTGAGATAGGGTGCTGGGCGCAGCTCCAAAATGGCTGTTGTAGGAGGTGGAGCCAACCACAAAATGTCAGGGAGTGAAGCTACGCATGACTCTAATTCTTCAACAGTTCAGGAAGCAGTTCTGCTTAACAGGTTGCCTTTTAAGATGAACATATTATTCAAAAATGTTTTCTTGCTTACACATAGTTTAAATTCAGCAACACAGTGAAGTTTCTTTTGCTGTTATGACAGCTGCTGCCGCAGCATTCTGCCAATCAGTTCTCCAATGGCCAGTAAGAAGCCCTGCTGGACAGAAGTCCCACCTGACTCCTCACATTTTCTAAAAACTCTTGGCAGGTGCCAAGAAAGGTAAGAGTGGGTCTCATGGCACCCACGGGCACCATGTTGGGGACCCCTGATCTAGATTGATGTGCAGCAAGGTGGTGGTCTCAGTCAGCCTTTGCTGCCACTCCTGCCTTGCTCCCCTCACCGCTGCTGCCTCCTCCTCTGACTTGCCCCCTTTGCTTTCCAAGGCATCTGTAATGATTTCATGTTTTGGTGTGTGTTTCTTTAAATGTTTAGTGTGAATGCAGTAATGTACGAAGAATGAGAGGGGGAGATAAGTGTGATGTGATTGGCTGATGACTGAGAGTGTGGGAGGAGATACGTCTCTGAGGTGATTCTGTGTGTGAAGTTTGGAGAGAGAGCATAGTCTGTGTGACTATGGGAGTTTGAATCTATTCTGTGTGAATAAGACAAACTGTTCAGCCTGTGTGGATAAGAGAGACAAACAGTTCAGCCTGTGTGGCTATATATACATGAGAGAGATATAAGCCCGTCAAGAGTTGAGTTTTGGAGTCTGAGAGACTGTGTGTGACGCCAAGCCTTGCCAGTTATATTTACAAGTTCCTTCCTTCAGCAACAGTTCAAAATAACCAGAAACCTATTTTGTTCTTTTATAAATAAATCATTGTTTAAATTTATCCCAGAAATCAGAACAGTACTTTCTCAGGCCACATAGTCCTCTGAAGCGTCCAGACACTGAGTCATTCTACCAAATTAGAGATGGAATTTTTAATTCCTGGTGGCAGCACAAATCTACCAAGTTCAGATACACAGAGTGTGTTTTAAAGGAGAATCAGTCTCCCCAATAGCAAGCATGTCACAGCATCTTTTCACACAATGCATGAAGTTGCACAAATCCAATAGGATAAATTCAGGTGGGCAGCTATGTTGGTCTGAAGCAGCAGAACAAAGTTCAAGTCCAGCGGCACCTGTAAGACCAACAGTTCAAGGTATAAGCTTTCTGAAGTAGTGTGTGTGAGCACGAAAGCCTATAACTTGAATAAAACTTTGTTGGTCTTAAAGGACTGGACTTGAACTTTGTTCAAATACAATAGACTTCCCAACAGTTTGGACGACCTGATAGGGCATGCACATGCCTGGTGAGTGAGAAGGGAAGCAACATTGGGTGCTCTGGGCTCAGTCAGTGGGCAGAGGTTGTGGGGAGTAGAGGTGGGCAGTGGTGACCTCAGGTGGCACCCCTTGTTGAAGCATCACTATTTCCTGGTTCAATTGGAATTTGAACCCAGTCTGAAACTCCACTACATCACATGGACTCGTGATTATTGCTACATGAACAAGAGGAACCTACTTCAGGGGATTTTTTTCTGGTATCATCTTCAGATAAACTTATGGGAGTTGACATGGCTAAGCATTTAGTTGGACCAAGCAGGAACAAGATGCAAAGGTGTGTAGGCTGGTACTGTGGATCAGTGGTAAATCATCTGCTTAAATGAAGATATGAAGCTGTCCTACACTAAATCAGACCACTGGTCCATCCTAGTCAATCCTGTCTACTCAAACTCGCAGCGGATTTCCAGCAGAGGTCTTTCACATCAGATCCTTTTTACTACCCGATCCTTTAACTAGAGATGCCAGGGACTGAACCTGAGACCAATTCTCCCACTAAGCTGTGGAGTCTTGTGAGCAAAAATTCTACTTTGTGAGCTACTGGCATTAAAGTTGTGAGCGAGCAGTTTGGCTATTGCATAAATTAGTTTGCTCTGGAGCCATCCTTCCTGCGCTAAGACAAAAATGTGTGAGCCGGAGACTAAAAAACTGTGAGCTACCTCACACTAGCTCAGCTCAGAGGGAACACTACCTGAGACCTGCTGTGTGGCAAGCAGAGGCTCTACTACTGAGCCATGGCCCCTGCCAGAGGTTCTTAAAATGTTACTTAGCAGAGCCACACAGTATACAAAATGGTTGCCCATGGGCCACCAGCTGTCAGCAGACTATTCCACTCCAACACTGAACTTACAAAATGGAATATAGAATTATCTCAATTTCATTTTATTGTTTAGGGCAGAGGTCCACAATTTTGTTAAGCTTGTGTGCACTTTTTGGAATTTTGTAAAAGGGTGGTAGTAAGTGCCACCACAAAATGGCTGTCGTGGAAATGGGGGCTGGTCACAAAACACTGAAATGTTCCACGGAATGCTGAGGGGTTCCAAGCCAAGCATCCTTCTATGATGGCGGCAGCTACATCGAAAGAGGTGGTCCTTGCAGAGACAAAGGTGATGATTTCCTTGGCTCTTGTAAAGCACCTCTTGTACCAAGGACTGGCTCTTCGCTTTTGGAGAAAAGATGCTGTTTGATTTCTGTTTTCAAAGGAAGAGGAAGGTTTTGCTCTATGTACAGCCACAAGAGAGGTTTCCCAGGTCAGAGACATAAGGAAATCCATCTCTGGCCAAGCTGAGGGTGCACAGCCTTTAATCAATATAGTAGGATTCCACTGATGTGCATCTGTTATGCTTTTGTTGGCTGCAGCTTTACTGCTATGTCAAATGAAAAAAAACAGAATCTTATTAATGTAACTTTATTTCCTAGCTCAGTTTTATATTTCCTAAATGTCTACAAACAAAGAATCCAATTTCTGCAATTCAGTCTTGATTTTTGTCAATCTAGGTTAAGAAATGATGTAATAAGTGCTTCTTCCTTTCCTTTGCTGCAATCCTATCACAGATATTCAGCAGCCCAAAGAGTAGATCTGTAACAGAACTGAAACCACAGCACCAGAAACAACTGGATCCAAACAATCTTAAACAACTGGACGATTGTAATTCTGATTAGGAAGAAGAGTGATTGATCAGATCATATGTAAAAGACAAAACACTTAGCAGACAAGGTATTCAGAGCACACACATAAAACCTTGATAGTATTTTTTAAATTGTGATCTGCCTCAAAAAAATTTGAGAAGCCCAAACAGTTAACAATGATAGCATGAAAAAGTATGATCCATATAATCTAAACAAATAATTAACATAATGGATATAATTTTAGGCTAGAAACTTCTTGGAGGAAAAACTTGTGTTTTCCGGTTTCACTGATGGTGCTATGTAAGATTTGATTACTGTAATGTGCTCTATGCAGGACTACCTTTTCAAAACAGGTCCAGAAACTTTAGTTGGTCCCAAATGTGGAAACCAGCTACTGTCAGGAGCTGGATACAGGAACTGTATAACTCAAGGTGTGAAAGATCTGCACTGGCTGCACATTTGTTTTCAGATACACTTTTAATGTTCCTCAGGTTCCTCTGAGGTAGCATAAGTGTTCCCTAAATAAATAAGCACAAATTTTAAAAATACCAATAACACCTAAATTAAAAGCCACCAATTTCAAATGGTTAAAATCCTGTTACCCTTTTCACCTATATTTTTTAGGATTTGCTTAACACCAACATAAATGAATACAAGGCAACCACTTAGTGACGTCAGGTGAGACCTGAGGATCCCCCAGAATTACAGCTCATCCCCAGACAGGGTTGCCAGGTCACCTTGCCATCACGGCAGGGGGATTTGGGGCCGTTCCGGGGATGAGCGGGACGTCATTGGGCAACATCCCGATCTGATAACATCACTTCCAGGCGACGTCAACGTCCCTATTTGGGGGTGGGGTTTCCCCCACTGGCTGGTGGCTTGCAGCTCCCAAAAGTGGGGGGAACCCCCACTGGGACCTGGCATCCCTATTCCCAGACTACAGAGATCAGCTCACCTGGAGAAATTGGATGCTTTGAAGGATGGACTCTGTGTCACTGTGCCCCCCTGAGGTCCCTGTCCTCCCCAGGCTCCATCCCCAAATCTCCAAGAGTTTCCCAACCTGGATCTGGCAACCCTAACCCCCCACCCCCGATCCTCCACTAATGGTAGGATTGCCAACCTCCAGGTGGTGGCTAGCACTCTCCCACTATTACAGCTGACTTCCGGGCGCCTAGGGTTGCCAAGTCTGGGTTGGAAAATACCTGGAGACTTTGGGGGTGGAGCCAGGAGAGGGCGGGGTTTGGGGAGGGGCCTCAGCATGGTACAATGCCATAGAGTTAGGGTTGCCAGCCTCCAGGTGGGGCCTGGGGATCCCCTGCTTTTACAACTGACCTCCAGCTGACAGAGATCAGCTCCCCTGCAGAAAATGGCTGCTTTTAAGGATGGGCTCTATGGCACAATACCGTATTGAGGCCCCTCCCCTCCCCAAACCCGCCCTCTCCTGGCTCCGCCCCCAAAGTCTCCAGGTATTTTCCAACCCAGACTTGGCAACCCTACACGGAGCCCACCCTCCAAAGCAGCCATTTTCTCCAGGGGAGCTGATCTCTGTCAGCTGGGGATCAGTTGTAAAAGCAGGAGATCCCCAGGCCCCACCTGGAGGCTGGCAACACTACAGGCGACAGAGAGCAGTTGGCCTGGAGAAAATGGCCACTTTGGAAGGTGGACTCTGTGGCATTAGACCCCGCCCCCCACTCCGAAGCTGGCAACTCTAGCCGGTGGCCGGGGTGCTCCTCCTGACCACTGGACTCCTCTTCTCTCGCCCAGTGGAGAGCCGTCCACTCTGAAGAAGGGCGGGGGCCTTCTAGTGCACGAAGGTTTACCACAGAAGGACGAAACCCCCTCAGGCTTTCAAGGAGGTCCGAGCGCGAGCCCCCCCCCCCTTGCTGCCGCCACCCCCCCCTCCTCTCCCTCTCCCCTCCCCTCCCCTCCGTGACGCCATGACGTCGCGCGCGCCTGCGCCCGCGCGGCTGTTTATGGGCGCGAAGCGACCGGGGAGGCCCGCGTGGGGGAGGGGTCCGGGGGGGAGAAAAGTGATGGAGCCCCGTTGGGTTGACCTGCCGCCAACGGCATAAACCGACATTGCGAGACAACTTTCCGGCCCTGGCGAGCATGGTGAGCGCGCGTGCGCATCAGGGGGGAGGGAAAATACATTCTTCTCGGGGTTTTTTTTTGGGGGGGGGCTCATTAGGAGGGAGTCCAGAGGGCGGAAGAAGCTCGGGGGGGGGGGGGTCCGGCGTCTCCGCACCCCAGTCTCAGTGAGGGCATGGTGGCGGGCGGCGCTTGGTGGTGGATAGAACCGCATCGTGGTTGCATTGCGAGTCGGCGGGGGCACCTCGGGGGCTGATTGCGTCTGTAGACATGACTTCTTCCCCCGCCTCCGCCGCTCACATTTCCGCCCTGCCTCGCCTCCAGATGAAAACAGCTGGATTTGTGTTAGAAGAAATTTAGAGTCCAGTGGCACCTTTAAGACCAACAAAGTTTTATTCAATGTATTTGCATTGTTTTGCCCCCCCCCCCCCCCCCCAAAATGCTCTTCTTCTTCCATTCTTTCACTGGACTTTCCCATCCCATACCTGGATTCTTCTCATTGTTGAGACAATTAAACTCAGGTTTTAACAGGAAAAACAATTTAATCGGATTAAATTTTGCAAAGCTCAAAGCAGGAAGTGCTGCAAACATCGTGCTAGAAACTATGTTTTGATGGTGGCAGGAGGAGGCAGAAATTTTGCCAGAGTGACCGGCTGGCTAGTTTCTTGGTGTTTGCCAGTGCTCCCTCTTAAGCTGTGGCATCTTGTGAGCAAAAATTCTGCTTTGTGAGCTACTGGCATTAAAGTTGTGAGCGAGCGATTTGGCCACTGCATAAATTAGTTTGCACTGGAGCCATCCTTCCTGAGTTAAGACAAAAATGTGTGAGCTGGAGGCCAAAAAACTGAGCTAACTCACACTAACTCAGCCTAGAGTGAGCACTGGGCGTTTCACAATAGCTGGCATTATACAATAGGAAACCTTGGTTTGCTAGCCTGTGTTCATTTGACAGGAGCTGCAGCCAGTGGGTGATTTCTGTTGAGTATGATCATACACTTTTAACTATGCATTTTACATTGAAGGTGTATGCTTAAAGCACCTAAAAGCACAGTGTGAAATGGGCTTAAAGTTCCAACTTCCAACATTTCTCTGTATGATGTGCCCAACTTGCCTCTGTGGGTATATCTGCATGCCAGGTGTCATATATATTTGTCACATGTATTTGGATGCTGCATGTAACCTGGGCTGCTGATGGATGCAGCCACATCTTCCTGATGGTGATTTCTGCAATTATGCAGCTCGGGCTTCAACAGAGCAGTTGCTTGAATTGCTTACAAGTAGCTGTGGCTCTGTTTGCTGTGTTTGCACAGATCACCTGCTGACTGTTCCCCGGGGACTGGCAGGGCATGGTAACGTGGAGAAGATATTTGGACTCTTTGGCATAAGGACAGTTTCCTTCTGTAGACATTACATGCATGTTGCATGTGTAAAATGAAGTTGGAGAGAATGTTGTAAGCCGCTTGGGGTCCCCACAGGGGAGAGAAGTAGGGTATAAAAAGTAAATAAATACCATCATGAATGAAAATGTTGTAGGAAGATGTTGTGTATACATGGCATCAAAGACCTATGTAAAAGCAGTCAGCCTCTAGATCAGTGGTGGCAAACCTATGGCACGCGTGCCAGAGGCGGCACTCAGAGCCCTCTCTGTGGGCACGCACGCAGTTTGGGCACTCAGTCTCTAAAAGGAAAGAGATGACACAGACTCGAGGCTGGGCTGCTCTCAAACTTACAAAGTATGAGCCAAGGTTAGACAAATTATCAGCATGCATACAACAACAAAAATCACGTTAATTGTTCAAAAGCATGCCAAATGCAAACTTTTGCCTTTCAATAAGAAGTTGTTTGTATAATTGAAAACTCTTGTTATTGCATTTTTCTTTTAAGACAAAAGATGTCAGTGAATTCTTTTTTCTAAACTAAAACCTCAGTATTCAGGTTAAATTGTCGTGCTGGCACTTTGCGATAAATAAGTGGGTTTTGGGTTGCAGTTTGGGCACTTGGTCTCTAAAAGGTTCGCCATCACTGCTCTAGATAATAGTAAAACCACATATCTGTATGGCCAGTAAATTGTTTGGGAGTGCCTGATGCTGCAGCAGTTGAAGCTAGGAAGGCATGGCCGTGGTACAAACTGGATAGAAATCTATTGAGAGTCTTATGTAACAATAAAATAAAGGAAATTTTAAAAAAACCCCACAAAGTAATTGTGGCTATGTAATGATTGGTTTCCTGTATACAAGTAATGTCCATACAGAAAATTTTGTCCTTGTGTATAATGAATGTTATGACTGTTCTTCTGGAGTTTATTAACTTTAAAGCCTGAAAATATTGCTCTTTCTTTATGGTTTCTGTTTTGAAAACTAAGAAGCATTGTTTCTGGATTGCTGCCTGCCTATCGGTGCAGTCCTAAACAGAGTTTCACCGTTTTGATCCTGTTGATTTCAATAGAAGGATGGAGTTATGTTTAGGATAGTATTGTGAAACATATTGGCTTCAGTGGGATATAATCAGATAACTGGGTATAAGGTTGAAGCATAGATAGGTTCAATGTGGGCAAGTGCAAAGTAATGCACGCTGGAGCCAAAAATCCCAACTGTAAGTACACATTGATGGGGTCCAAACTGGTAGTAACTGACCAGGAGAGAGATCTTGGAGTCATGGTAGATAACTCACTGAAGATGTCAACTCTGTGCAACTGCAAAAAAAAGACAAATGCTATACCTGGGATTATTAGGAAGGGGATTAAAACAAATCAGCCAGTATCATAATGCCCCCGTATAAACATAAGGGCTGCAGCCTCATTTGGAACACTGTGTACAGTTCTGGTCACTGTATCTCAAAAAGATAAATCATTGGAAAAGGTCCAAAAAAGGGCAACTAAAATGATTAAGGGGATGGAACACTTTCCCTATGAAGAAAGGTTAAAGAGGTTAGGGCTCTTTAGCTTGGAGAAATGATGACTGAGGGGTAACAGAAGCTTACAAAACTATGTGTGGGATAGAGAAGGTAGAGAAAGAAGTACTGTTCTCGCTTTCTCACAATACAAGAACTCGTGGGCACTCAATGAGCTCTGAGAGGCAGCAGGAGAAAGCTGCAAGAGGGGTGAATGTTTTTTATTTGCTTTCAGCTGAGGTGATTTAGCTGAGGCTACTGTGTGTGGGGACTGTGTTTGGGAGTCTGTGAATGAGTTTTGAGTTGTTGCAGAGTGCTGGCTGCTTGAGATAGGGTCATTGTTTGACTGTAATTGAGTGTAATTGAATAGCTGCTAGCCACTCCCTCTGCTGGGGGAGGCTCTATTCCTCGCCAAAGGCACGAACCGAATGGCACTCTTTGACTAGGGGCTCTGTGAGAAGCCAAGGAAGAGCCAGAACGCCAGGGCCCTCGTCTCCTTGGGTTCCCAGTAAGGTAAGTAGACTTCTACAAGGGGAATACAAAGGGTTTAAAAGGGGGATTATATAAAATTATTTCTTAAAAGCAGTTATGAAGCCAGAATGCCAGCAGGAGGTTGGGGGCTATCAAGCGTTTTGCACGGTGTGTCACATGTTTGATTATCTGCCCACTGGGCAGAAGTCTTGGGTGTGTGCCCAATGCAATGAGCTCCTGGTTCTCAGGGAACGAGTTTGCTCCCTTGAGGCCAAGGTGGCTGGCCTGGAGAAGCAGAGACAGTCAGTTAGGTGCACGGAGAAGACTCTCAGCGACTTGTTAGATATGTCCCACTCTGAATCTGGCAGCCCTGCTGCTGTCAGGGAGCATGAGGGTTGAGAGGGAGTAGGGCACGGTGCTGTGAATAAGGGGAATGTGCCCTCAGAAGGGACCTCTTCCTCAGCTAGTGAGCAGGTATCCTTTTGCACCAAGGATCCATCCCTACGGAGGGTGGGAGGGGGGCTCTTGGTAGTTGGTGATTCGATCCTTAGGCAGGTAGACAGCTGGGTGGTGAAACTGTGTACTGACCATATGGTGACTTGCCTGCCTGGTGCAAAGCTAGTGGACATTATGCGTGTTCTAGATAGGCTGGTTGATAGTGCTGGGGAGAAGCCAGTGGTTGTGGTACAGGTTGGCACCAACGGTGTGGGGAAATGTAGTCGTGAGGTCCTGGAGGAAAAATTTAGGCTGCTAGGCAGGAGACTCAAGGCCAGGACCTCCAAGGTAGCCTTCTTGGAAGTGCTGCCTGTTCCATGTGCAGGGCCGGAGAGACAGGCACAGATCAGGCGTCTCAGTGTGTGGATGAGACGATGGTGTAGGGAGGAAGGGTTCAAGTTTGTTAGGCACTGCGGTGCTTTTTGGAACAAGGGGGAGCTGTACAAGAGAGACGGTCTCCACGTGTCCTGAGAAGGAACCAGGCTGCTGGTGCTTAAAATCAGAAAGGTGGCAGAGCAGTTTTTAAACTGAATATTGGGGGAAAGCCGACGAGATGAAAAGTCTCTGGTTTGGGATGGCTCATCTCAAAGAGATGAAGGGGTAGCTGTTACTTTTCTACAAGGAAATGGATTAGAATTTTCCACTGAGACTGTGGCTAATGATAGGGACTGCCTGGCAAGGTCTCGAGGCAGCAAGAGGAAGCTTGTGGGGGCTTAACATGTATGGGAAACTATAGATTAGATGTTTTTATAACTAATGCTAGAAGTGTCCGAGGTAAAATCAGGGAGTTGGAATGCTTGGTGTTGGGGGAAAACATAGACATTGTGGGTATTTCAGAAACTTGGTGGGATGAGGAAAATCAGTGGGCTACGGTGTTTCCTGGTTATAAATTATATCGGAAGGATGGGGGGGGGAAGGGTTGGAGGTGGGGTGGCTCTGTATGTCAAGAGAGGGTATACAGTCTATAAAGATTGAGAGGGTAGGAGAATTGGATTCACTTCTGGAAATGCTATGGGTTGAATTAGTGGGCCCCAAAAGGAAGCTTAACATTGGGAGTTTGTTATCGCCCACCAGATCAAAAGATAGAGGAGGATTATAAAATAATGAATGAATTAAAGATAGTAGCTAGACGAAATAACTGTGTTGTAATAGGTGACTTAAACTACCCACACATTGATTGGGTTAATATCTATTCAAGTCGGGAAAAAGAGATTGAGTTTCTAGACACTCTTAATGGGGCATATGGTCACAGAACCTACCAGGGGAGAGACGATCCTGGATTTGGTCCTAAGTAATGCCCAAGACCTGGTGAGAGATGTAAAAGTGATTGCACCGCTTGGGAACAGTGACCATAATGCTATTGAGTTCAACATTTGTATAAATAGGGAGTTGCCCAAAAAGACTGACATAACCACTTTTAACTTTGAAAGGGGTAACATCTCTGATATGAGGAGACATGTGAGGAGGAAATTGGAAGAAAAAGGAGAAAGGGTCAAAACCATTGGGGCAGCTTGGAGACTATTTGAAATTACAATCCTAGAAGCTCAGGAAAAATAGGAAAGGCACAAATACGTATAGAAAAAAGCCTGCATGGTTAACAAACAAAGTAATGGAAGCTGTAAAAGGTAAGAAGGATTCCTTTAAGCGGTGGAAAGCTAGTGATGATCATAAAAGGGAACACAGGCTGTGGCAAATAAAATGCAAGTCTGTGATCAGGCAGGCAAAAAGGGAATATGAGGAGCATATCACAAAAAACATAAAGACCAACAATAAAACATTAAAAGTAGGAAACCAGCCAGGGAGGCAGTGGGGCCCTTGGATGACTGAGGGGTAAAAGAAGTACTGAAGGATGACAGGGAAATGGCTGAGAAGCTCTATTCATTTTTTGCCTCTGTCTTCACTGTGGAAGATGAGAAGTGCTTGCCTACTCCAGAACTGCTGATTTTGGGAGGGGCGTTGAAAGACCTGAGTGAGACTGAGGTGATGAGAGAGGAGGTCCTACGACTGATAGACAACTTAAAAACTGATAAATCACCAGGCCTAGATGGCATACATCTGAGAGTTCTGAAGGAACTCAATTGTGAACTTGCGGATTGCCTGACAAAAATATGTAATCCTTCCTTAAAATCTGCCTCCATTCCTGAGGACTGGAAGGTTGCGAATGTCACTTCTATCTTTAAAAAGGGTTCCAGAGGAGATTCGGGAAATGACAGGCCAGTCAGTCTCATGTCGATACCGGGCAAGTTGGTGGAAACTGTTATTAAGGAAAAAATTAGTAGGCACATTGATGAACAAAATCTCTTGAGGAAGACTCAGCATAGGTTCTGTAAGGGAAGATCTTGTCTCACGAACCTGTTAGTGTTCTTTGAGGGAGTAAACAAACATGTGGACACGGGGGACCCAGTAGATGTTGTTTACCTTGATAAAGTTCCTCATCAAAGGCTCCTAAGTAAGCTCAATAGTCATGGGATAAAAGGACAAGTCCTTTTGTGGATCAAAAACGGGCTAATTAAAAGTATAAATGGGCAATTTTCTCAGTGGAGGGAGGTAAGCCGTGGGGTACCGCAGGGATCAGTACTCGGTCCAGTGCTTTTTAACTTGTTTGTTAATGATTTGGAGTTGGGAGTAAGCAGTGAAGTGGCTAAATTTGCAGACGACACAAAGTTGTTCAGGGTGGTAAGAACCAGGGAGGATTGTGAGGCACTCCAAAAGGATCTGTCGAGGATGGGCGAATGGGCATCAACGTGACAAATGGGGTTCAGTGTGGCCAAGTGCAAAGTGATGCACATTGGAGCCAAAAATCCTAACTATAAATACACATTGATGGGTCTGAACTGGCGGAGACTGACCAAGAGAGAGATCTTGGAGTCGTAGTAGATAGCTCAATGAAAATGTTGAGACAGTGTGCGACTGCAGTGAAAAAGGCCAGCGCTATGCTGGGGGTTATTAGGAAGGGAACTGAAAACAAATCAGCCAGTATCATAATGCCCCTGTATAAATTGATGGTGTGACCTCATTTGGAGTATTGTGTATAGTTCTGGTTGCCACACCTCAAAAAAGATATTATAGCATTGGAAAAAGGGTAGAGAAGGGCAACTAGAATGATAAAAGGGTTGAAACACTTCCCCTATGAAGAAAGGCTGAAGCGCTTGGGGCTCTTTAGCTTGGAGAAACGACAGTTGAGGGGTGACATGATCGAAGTTTATAAGATTATGCATGGAATAGAGCAGGTAGAGAAAGAAGTCCTTTTCTCCCTTTCTCACAATACAAGAACTCGTGGGCACTCCATGAAATTGCTGAGCAGTCGGGTTAGAACAGATAAAAGGAAGTCCTTCTTCACCCAAAGAGTGATTAACAAATGGAATTCACTGCCACAGGAGGTGGCGGCAGCTACAAGCATGGACGGCTTCAAGAGGGAATTTGATAAACATATGGAGTAGACTCAGTAGAGGTCCATCAGTGGCTATTAGCCACAAAGTATAGATAGGAACTCTCAGTCTGGGGCAAGTGATGCTCTATATTCTTGGTGCTTGATGGGGGGGGGGGGGGGCAACAGTGGGAGGGCTTTGAGTGTCCTGGCCCCACTGCTGGACCTCCTGAGGGCACCTGGTGTTTTTGGCCACTGTGTGACAGTGTTGGACTGGATGAGCCATTGGTCTGATCCAACATCGGCTTCTGTTATGTTCTTATGTTCTTAAATTGATGAGCAGTAGGTTTAGAACAGATAACAGGAATTACTTCTTCACCCAAAGAGTCATTAACATGTGGAATTAACTGCTGCAGAAAGTGGTGGCACCTACAAGCATAGACAGCTTCAAGAAGAGATTGGATAAACATGGAACAGAGGTCCATTAGTGGCTTTTAGCCAGAAGGTATAGATAGAACACTGTGTCTGGGGCAGTGATGCTCTGTGTTCTTGGTGCTTGGGGGGGGCCACAGCGGGAGGGCTTCTGGAGTTCTGGCCCCACTGGTGGACCTCCTGATGACGCCTGCGTTTTGCCCACTGTGTGACACAAAGTGTTGGACTGAATGGCAATTGGCCTGATCCAGCATGGCTTCCCGTATGCTCTTATGTCCTTACGCCAGTCTATATTTGAAATTGTTCCTGTACACACTGTTGTTAAAGAAGGTATGGATTATTGTGATTTTTACTTGGAGTCTTGCAAATGTATGAGTAGGTTTTCTAAATGCCATTCAGAAAGATGGCTTGTGAATTATTGATCTTCCATAAGCTCAGTGAGTTGCAACAGAACTAGCTGCTAGCTATAGTTGTTAAACATTCTTTAAACAACTGTTGTAACTAAGAAAATTCACACAAAATCGTAATCATTCAGTTGACACATTTGCACTGTTTAGCATGGGGGAAATTAACAGATTACTTCTAGTAATGATGCTGTTGGAAACCTTATATATTCGTAATCAGACAGTAGGGTATGAGTCGCTCTAACACGATGTTACAGAGTTTTACACAGTACCGTCTTGTTCAGTCAGGAAATAGGCTGAAAAAACGCTCAGCACAAGCTCCACCGGGGCTTATTTTGTGAGGTGCAACAGCAGAGCATCCTAATGGGATGAAGCAGTGATGGCTGGGAGATTTTATGTATTTGAGTTGTTTTTGGGGATCATATTGCTGCATGTCCATTGCTGTGTCTCGCTCCTGTCAAATGCCCTTCCTTGACATTCTGTGCTATTTTGCTGTGTGTTGTAGGCTTAAATAACTGAACTAGTAAGATATCCTTTGGGTTGCATATCAGAGAAGAGGAGGTTGGATTTATACCCCGCCCTTCACTGATAGTCTCAGAGCGGCTTACAAACTCCTTTCCCTTCCGCTCCCCACAACAGACACTCTGTGAGGTAGGTGGGGCTGAGAGAGCTCTTTCCAGAGCCGCCCTTGAAAGAACAGCTGGTACAGAGCTATGGTACAGAGCTATGGCTTGCCCAAGGTCATCCAGCAGGTGCAAGTGGAGGAGTGGGGAATCAAACCCAGTTCTCCCAGATTAGAGTCCACGCACTTAACCACTACACCAAACTGGACAGAGGAGATGGAAGCATGCCAACATTGCTTTGGTTTTGGGGTGTGTATATATAAACAGGTGAATAATTTGCGTCCCAGCTCAGGGAAGAGTACAGATGTACAAAACTAAGCCGGAAAACAGGGGTAATAGATAGACTTTCTGAAAGGGCAAGCTTGGTTTGTCATCCAATTTGATCATGAGACATCAGTTTGTCTAATGTAGCTTTGGGCTTTGTTGTGGCTAGCTTCCCTGAAAACAGGAGAGGGATGGAAAGATCAAGACACTTTTTCACTGAGCAGGTGTTGGAACAGTGGGAGAATCGGCTTAATTTCTCACTTTGTTCATTTTGTTTAAGCTACTTTGCCTTCAAGTAGTTGAAAGGTGGGGAGTAAATGTTAAAGATAAAGAATTAACAAAAGAATAACATTTCTACTGAGAAAATAACATATCTGCACAACGTCTATTTCTTAATTTTGAAATAGGCTAAAAGAATTTATGAAGATCATTCTGGCTGATGTTTTTAATAAAGGGAAAATGTTTATTTACATCTTATATACCCCGCCGTTCTCCCCAGTGGAGACCCAAATCGGCTTATGTTGTTTTCCTCTTCTCCATTTTATCCTCACAACCACCCTGCGAGGTGGGTTAGGCTGTGTGTGTGTCTGGTCCAGGGTCAGCTGCCAAGCTTCCATGGCAGAGTGGGTCTCCCAGATTTTAGTCTGGCCCTCTAACCAGTACGCAACACTGGCTTCAAGAACAATGCAGGTATTGTGAGATAGCTCTGCATGTATTCTGGAATATTGTGTAACTACTTAGCTATTTCGCCTATTGGTGGCTGAGTAGATCCTGCAGGAGGCCTTATTTCTAAAGAACTCTACACCTTTTTCCAGAAAAAGGATGTTGGCTGGGTAATTCTGAGTCCCCAGGCCACGCCCTTTTGTCTTATAAAACCCACTCTGATGGCTTTCTTTTGCTGCCCTTAAAATGGCCGCTATTAAGATGGCAGCTGCCTTTGGGAATAGAGCTTGTGAGCAGGTAGAAAAGGAATTAGATTATTGTTTCCCCGAAAAAAAGTGTTTAGAAAAAAGAAAAGTAGTATCTTTGCTAAGTTTAAGTTAGGGTTTTTTCTTTCCAGGTTCGGTAACGCAAGTGCTTGAAAACATTAAGACATAGTTAGGTGTCGACCTGGAAGAATCCTGGTGCTCGGCAGCTCAAGTCCTGAAAACGTTTGATGTGGAAACTGTTTTTGAGCATTTGCTATATTTTTGTGCACGGTTGGTGACTAGTTATTGAGTGCTGACTGCTAAATGTTTTGTTTTTGTTCTATGAATTAAGAACTGGAAATGCTTTTCCAGGCCTGGCTATTTTAACATGAGGAGGAATACTGTTTGTTTGTTTTTCATTGTGTGTCTCCTTCTTTACTCTCCTTGATAATCCAAATCCTGAGATAACGGAAACTGTTGCCAAATTTCTTTCTGCTGCCGTTTCTATTCGCCCTTTATTTAATTAACTGGTCTTCTTTGTTGGTATATTTACATGGCAACTCCTTCTACATTTGTTCCTTTTGCAAGTACTATTTTCTGTTGCTCTTGTTGTTGTTCTATATGAATCTGTAAGTATTACATGCCAATAAAGGTAATGGGATTGATTGGGGTATACCTCCTTGACCCTTGCTGATCATCATGGCGTTTTGTAATTATCTGATTTATGCTCACTAGAAGTCCATTTCAGTGGAAAAGACCGTGTGTAATTATATGTCCCCAACTGTTGACACTACCACCCTCCCCCCAAAATAAGGTTTCAGGCTTTTTAACCAATCCCTATAGCTCAGGGGTGGGCAATTGTTTTGGCTTGGGGGCCACTTTGTGGGAGCGGAGATTAGCGGAGGGCCGCACCTTTTAAAATGATTGCATTCATTAGTTAATTTTGCATTTCAGAAAAAATATAAATTGTATCATAAAAATCAATAAATATAAATTAAATAAAATAGTGGTAGTTTTATTCAATTTATTTATTATGCTAATTTCATATCAATTATAGCTGCAAGCACATTTAATTTTAGAATCAGTTTAATGAGACAAATGTACCCTATCACACTTTTCTACAATTTTTTTGAAATCAGATTGCTTGTTGAGATTCTCATCACAGCCTGCAAGTTAATGTCTGTCAAAGAGCATCTATATTTACTCTTGTTGATCTTCATGCAAGAAAAACTTTGCTCACAAATATATGTAGACCCAAATATAGAGAACATTTCCCCAGCAAATTTCTTCATACATGGAAATTTTTTCAGCAGACAAAGATTTGTAAAAGTCAACTAATGTCACAGCATTAAACATTTCTTTCACAGTGTGATCTGACTGCATGTCAATAAGTTTAAACTGGAGCTCCTCAGGTGCTGTATCAATATCAGCAGTGATGGGATGAGAGCGCAAATTGAATTTAGGCTCAATTTTCTTGAAGTCCTGAAATCTTCTTGGCGGGCCGCAAAAAACTCTGTGGCGGGCCGCATGTGGCCCCCGGGCCGCCATTTGCCCACCCCTGCTATAGCTTTATCTCTTAAGTACTGCTTGGTCTGCAGTAGTTAGGAGCCAGTATTTATTGTCAGGCCACAAAAAAGTTTCACCTACTAATTGTGCCCTATGGAGGCATAGTAGTAGAGGCCAGCTGAAAGCTTGCAGCCCCAAATCAAAGATTTTTGTGGTTCTGTAGTGTTTCTGACAGTAGATTAGGAATTTCAGCATTTAGTTAGCATTTGCTTAGTTTTGCTGATGAAATCTGAAGGGTCTCCCACTTTACTAATGTGAGAACGTTTTAATTTCCCCTTCAGAAACCGTTTTCATGCTTGGGTGCTTCATTTTTGTCTAAGAAATGCTTCAGGGCCTTCCTCTTCCTGTTGATACTTTCCCCCCAAACTGTGGTTGATAGAAGCTGTTTCTGGTTGCTTTTTCAACTGATTAGTACAGGGGTTTTTTTTGAAGTTATTTTTTGGGGAAATCCCAGATCTGATCAGTTTAATTTGTAATCACCAATACGTTTGCTGTGCTTTTTTTGGGGTGGTGGGTCTTGATAAAAGTACTGTGCACCCCTCCTGCCACCAAAATGGTTTGCGTTTAGAACTTCAAAATTATTTCTCTACTCACTTCCGTTAGCATTCGTTGTTTGATACCAGCCTGGCTTTGAAAAGACAGGGCAAGGATATAGGCTTGAATTCTTTGTTTCTGAAGCTGGTGCAGATTAGGTGCACATTTAGGAGGAAGTTCTTTACTGGTATTCAGAGGTTTACTGCCTCTGAATGCGAAGGTCCCTCTTCTCTGGTCTCTTTGACAAGCTGGAGAAAACCTTGTCAATTGCACAGTTGCTGGTAGACCTTTTCTTGCCCACCTCTTTACCATTCCTTTTTTTTTTGAATGATTTTTTTTATTCTTATAACTACAACACCTAAAAACCTATACTGTCCTAATGTATACGGAAGAAAAAAAGAAAATTTTACTGTAATAGTTCTGCTTCAAACTGTTCAAGGAAAAAGTTTAAAGTAAACAAGGCTTTAAAATATTAACATTCTAGCTTAAAAGCTTACATTACATAAGTGACTGAAATTCAGAATGAGTTATACAAACAGAACTTTCAACAAATACAGCTTATTTCTCTTTAAAAGTTTCTTTCCCCCCCTTCTTTCCTCTTTGGGGTTTCGGTGCAGCCCAAAGCAGAATCTGACTCTTCATCTTCAGAGCTTTTACTTCCCAAAGTGTCTGAGCTGTCCAGACCATAAATGCTCTCTTGTAGATCCAAAGAGTCCTCAGGAGGATTTTTATCTTTCCCTTCTTTGCGACAGTCCAAAAATTTCTTGGTTTTTGCAGGTGAATCAATTCTTTGCTTCTTCTCTTTGAAGTTAAAAACTGCGCCTTCTGGGGTGAGCCAATGATACATGATGCCTTCTGTTTGGAGAAACGCCGTCAGACTTTTATAGGGCTTCCTCTTCTTCCTAATCTCAAATGGGATATCTTTTAGCACTTTAATATCCTCTTCTTGGATCTTCAGGACATTTCTGTTTGTGGCCTTGAGCACCACTTCTCTGGTTGACTTTTTAGAAAACCTCACTATAACTTCTCCAGGCAGATTTTTCTTCTTTACAAAATCAGGATAGGTCCGGTAGACCATATCCATATCGCTTTGTATTTGGTCCGCTTGCAAATCTGTCATTGGAGCTATTGCCTCACTGAGAATCTTTTTGAGGTTTTCCCCCTTTTGTTCAGGTATGCCCTGGAATCTCAAAAAGAACATCCATCTGAAGTTTCAGCAAGTTATCTTTATCAGAAATCCTTTCCTTTTCCATCATGTTCAGCTTTAACTCCATCTTTTCTACTTTGGTTTTAACTTGTGCCAGCCCTTTTTCTGTCTGCTCAGATCTCTTGTTTGCCTGTCACCTGTTGTTGCAAAGAATCCAGCTTAGAATTGACAGTATTCAGCTGATCCATCAGAGGGCACAGAGCTATTGCCAATGCAGCAGTCAGGTCTGTACTAGACTCAGACTTTGTTCCTGGAAGAGTAGATTGAGTTTTGGGAGAGGGTTTTAGTTTACGCGCCATCTTTTCTCCCCGTCCAGTCGTCCTTTCTTGTTTACATTTACTAAAAAGTTCCCATTAGTAAGTCAAAAGTCTTTCTTGCTTCTTAAACGGCTTCAAAAATCACTCACTCCTTCAGCCACAGCATTCAGCTTCTCTGTGGCTCAGATTCTTTAAGAGGTGGTGTGGGGGGATTTAAACTTTAACCCCCCCCTTCGCTTTGAGCTTAACAGCTCACCACAGAGAATCTTCCAGTAGTAAAAGTTGTTACTCACAGATTGCCATGCGTTCCCAACAGAGAATTCTTCCTTGCTGCCCGCTGGCTTCTGCAGCCAACCGGTGTGCGCCCGATCTTGCCTCGAGGCCGCGGCAGCAGCTGAACCTGTAGAGGCAGGGGGGTGCCTTGATCTTGGAATCGCCATCCCGGAGAGAGGCTACCCCCAAGCGCCTCAGGCAGGGTCCCCCTGCGAGGGTCCCTGGGGGTCCGAAGGCTGTTCGGAAACCCCTTCAGTCCGCTGGGTTCAGGTCGCGTCTCCCGGAGCTTAGGGAAGACGCGACCTGAAGCTTAGGGAAGTTCACCATGGAGTCGCCAAAACCGGAATTCCCACCTCTTTACCATTCCTGCTCTGGCTCAAAGGAGAGGAAGGAGACTTTCATATCATGCACCACTGGCACTGGGGTGCTTTAGCAAGAAAGTGGAAGAGCACACCTGATTTTGTTGGATTTCATAGAACATAAAAAGAGCCCTGCTGGATCAAATCCATAGTCCATCTCATCCAGCATCCTGTCTCATGCAGTTGCCAACCAGTTCCTCTGGATGGCCAACAACAGGGCATAGAGGCCAAGGCATTCCCCCTAGTTTTGCCTCCTGGCTCTGGGATTCAGAGGCTTAGTTCCTTTGAATGTGGAGGTTCCCCTCAGTCACCATGGCTAGTAGCCATTGATAGATTCATACCCTGAAGATCCAAGAAGAAGAAATTAAAGTATTAAAGGACATTCCATTTAAGATCAGAAAGAAGAGGAAACCCTACAAAACTTTAACTACATTTCTGCAAGCAAGGGACATCATGTACAGGTGGTTTACTCCTGAAGGATTGGTTTTTAACTACAAGGATAAGAAGCAAAAGGTAGACTCTGTTGCAAAAGCAAAGAAATTTTTGGATTTTTGTATGGAAAGAAAAGAGAAAACATCCACAGAGGATTCATTAGAACATCAAGAGAGCATTTATGGACTGGAGAGTTCGGATGCAAAAAGCAGTGAATCATCGGATGAAGAATCTGATGCAGATCTGGGAGCAGCAGCCCCAAGACCTCTGGGAGAAGATGGGGGGGGGGGGGGGGAAAAAGACAGAAGAAAAAATGAATATTGATGTGTTAAAAGCCACAGTGGTTTATTGTATCTCCTGTTTCGAATTTCAGTCATTTATGTAATTTTTAAAGTCTTATGACAAGAAGTAGGTAATAGGTATTAATTTTAAATGCCTGGATATTTTATTATTTTTCTTGAAGTAATTGAAGCATTGATAATAGCATAGCAATTTGATTCCTGTATACCTTAGGGTAGTTTAGGGGCTTTTAGTTTAGTGTTTTGTGTAGATGTAGAAAATAAAATAAATTTTTAAAAAATCAAGTATTGTTGACAAGTGTTCATCCGGCTGCTGCTTGAAGAGTATGAGTGAGGGGGAGCTCGCCACTTCCCTAGGCAGCCGATTCCACTGCTGGACTACCCTTACTGTAATCCCCCCCCCCAATATCCAGCCCATTATTGTGGTTCCTCTTCTCTGCTGCCAACAGGAACAGCTCCCTGCCCTCCTCTAAGTGACAGCCTTTCAGATACTTAGAGCAATCATGTCCCCCATCAACCTCCTCTTGACCAGCCTGAACGTTCCCAAGACCCTCCGCCTTTCCTTTCCTTGTAGGGCTCCAGGCCCCTTATCATCTTCATTGCCCTCCTCTGCACCTGCTCCATTCTGTCCACATAGTTTTTGAAGAGAGGCCTCCAGACCTGCACATATGTTCTGGTGACTTCTCTGATATGGGCCCTGTCCACATGAGCGAGATAAGCTGGACGGGGCCCAAATTTGTGCCGGCGCACTTTGCGCCGCTTTTGCGGGATCACACAGGTCCATGGACCTGTGAGGGCAAACCGCTGCTGCGTGATCACACGCAGCCACGGGTGAGTTGGGTTCCCCCCCCCCCCCCGGCCGTTTTCAGTGTGCTTATCTGCTTCTACAAGGGATCGATGACTTGCCTCTCCACCCTCGGGGTCATCCGATGTTGCGCATACCGGGATGGGAGGGGGAAAAAAAACAAAAAGCCCGCTCCCCAACGCCACTTGTTTGCGCTGGTGCGATCACACCAGGAAAGGTCAGTTCTGGGCCGTCGCAAACCATTTGAGACTGCCTTTTCACCGGTAGCTAAATAAGCTCATTCCCCACCGGCTCAAAGCAGTTTGCGACACTTTGACACCGGCTGCAGGACGCTTCCCAGATGTGCTTGTGTGATCGCGCCACTTTGAGCCGGCGGGGAATTGTCCTTCTTGTGTCGCAAATGGGTGCGGATGATCGTGCCCATGTACTTCCAGGCAGTACGTTTAGAGTTGGAAAGATTCTTGGTTATGAAGATACCTCAGGCTTCAGACCATGATATTGCAATAAGTGCATTCAGGATTTCAGCCTAGTATAGGAATATACTGATAACCTGTGATACTGCACTGCTTTGTCTTTGTTTGTTTGTTTAATTCAGAAAGTCTTTAAAATTACAAAGTTCAAAGACCAATGACTCATTTACATTTAAAAGACGAGCAAGCAGAGTGTATTCAGTATAGGTATATGCTTTTAAAAATAACCGTAATTAGTATTAGGTTTTTGCTTTTATAATCCTCGAGCACCATCTAAGCTGTATCCTAAAATGCATACTCACCGATCACTGAATTCTGGGTTGCCTTTAAAACTGTTTTCATTTTCCTCAGGATATTCGGAAATTCTTTGGAGTTATAAATGTTGGAAAGAAACATGAAAATGAGACTGCCGAAAAACCTAAGAAGCTCAAAGATAAGGAAGGCGAAAAGTCAAAACCGAAGGAAGTCAAGGTGGGCTTAACCTCTCTGTTGACACATTTAAATCTGTTTCGCTAATGCCCATATTTGTAATTTCTCAGTGGCTAAGTGTTGCCTTACTGGTTTAAAAAAGATTCAAAGAACAGCTGAACTAATTCTGTGTACTCACTTGGGCTCTGGAGTTATATTATACCCTGCCTAAAGCATAGATGGAGGCAGCCAGTTTCTGCCCTCCCTTCTATTTGTCTTTCCCTTTTCTCTCCCAATCCAACCAAAGGAGCAAACTGACGTACGTGAAGCTGTCGTTTACTAAATCAGACTAATGCTCCACCTTGCTCAGCACTGTGTGCTTAGATTAGTTGTGAAGCTTGGTCAAGGATTCCTCCCCAGTTCTGAAACTTTTAAAAACACATGGAGATACTGCTGTTGTAACTAGCCGCTTTTTCACCTAGTTGCTCTACCACTGAGCTATGAGTCGAGTCGCAAACTACTAACAGATTCTTCAGAGTGCTCGCCTCCCTTGCTAGGAAGGGAGATGCATGAAGTTTACTTGCACAGAAGCTTTTCGTTGATTGCCGAGAGCGTAAATAACTGTAAGGCTGCTGAAAAAGGCATGTACTTAACCCTATTCATTTGGGAATTCTTTACGCCACTTTGGAGAGCTATTCAAGGCAGCTCATGAAGTTTTTTTTTAAAGTATAATAAAACCCTCCATAAAATAGCAGTATAAACAATATTATGCAGGCTCTTTTGGGTTGGCTGAGAACCTGGGTCTAATTCTAACCACAGATTATTTTGGGTTGAGATATTAAAATGGGAAGCTAGCCAGTTCTCATTTGTAGGCTGAGTGAAGTCTCCTTCTGGTGCAGGTACATCTAGTCCTGTCCGGTGGATAGTGGCTCTGTCATGAAACGTGGATAGCTTAGACTGTTTTGTATACAGTGTTTAGTCTACAGGGGTTATACGCAATGTTTAAATCAGCTAAAGATCGTGATTGGGTTTTAGAAAACTCTGTTTGAGGAAGAACCACCAAGATGCTAGGGGTCAGATGATAACAAAGGAGGAATGCTCATCCACAGGCGAAAAGTAGTACCCTTTTATAATTGTCTTCTGCAATTTGAGATCCCATAGTTATCACTGAGTACATTTTAAGAACTCACTGTCACGTGACTTCATCAGCGATGCTGATAGTGTGTGACAATGTGATAAAAGTGGATCCAGTAAGAAAATGTTATTGTATTTCTTGAGTATTGGGTAGATATGGTCTGATATTAGAGGGATTTTTAATGAATAACCAGTGGACTGTTGCAACTAGGTGAGGAATTCATCTCCTGAAGAGGATTCCAGACAAAGGCAGGTTACCAAAAAGAAGAGAATAATCTATGATTCAGGTAACATTTATGATTGCTTTGTCAGTGGCTATTTAGTGTCTTTGAGATAATTTACCTTCTAGATTTTAGTTCTTGATCCTGTAGAATATGTTTAATTTTGGTGGATTTCTTTGAAATGAAATAATGTTTAGTTCTAGATTATGTAAAATAAGCCTAGCGAATATACCTAACTGATAGCATGGGTTTTGTTAACATAGGCTGGTATTTCTGCTGTTTTACCGGCAGATATGAAGCTGCCTTATCACAAGTCAGACTGGTCTCTTAACCCAGTCCCAGTCTGTCTCTGCTCACTGAAAATAAGTGTCTTAGGGCTTGGGCAGAGACTTGCTTAGCCCAGTCATTCTTTCAGCCTGAGATGGTAGGGTCTGAACCACACTTCCCTCTAAGCTGTGCTAGGCGGCGCTGGCACACAACATTTCAGAGGCCAGCTCAGGGGATTTCTGCTTCAGCTCACAAACAATGGAGGATGGGGGCATCTCTTTCTGGGGCCCATAGAATTGGACCCCCTGGTCCAATCTTTTTGAAACTTGGGGGTTTTTTGACTCAAAAAACAGCTCCCCCCAGAGCCCCACGTACCCCAGGATCGATTCTCCATTATAGCCTATGGGACTGATTGACTATAATGTTCCCCATAGGATATAATTGAGCTAGAAAAAAATGATTTATTTGCACACCTTTTTTATGCTTTTCAGTGAGATTTGTAAGCTGCCTTGAGTCACAGGGAAAAGTGGGGTATAAATATCTGAATAAATAAGTAGTTTGGGCAGGTTGCTAACTTGTAAGCAACTTCCTGTTTGTTAGGTTAGGCCAGGGGTGTGCAAACTTGCTCAGCGTAAGAGCCACCTAGAACAGGGGTGGCCAAACTTGCTTAACGTAAGAGCCGCATAGAATAAACATCAGATGTTTGAGAGCCACAAGACATGAACAAATACTACCTGCTTTTATTGGAAAATAAGCAAATTTGCTTTTTATTAACATTAAATGAGACTGCCAAAAATAATAACAAAAGGGGTAAAAGCAGATATTGATAATGATATTAATTTGTCCAATGATATTTGTTTGCTAATGATATTTAGCTTCCCCAGCCGCCCTGCCGGGAGCCACATAATATATGTGAAAGAGCCGCATGCGGCTCCCGAGCCACAGTTTGCCCACCCCTGGGTTAGGCAGGGTGCTGTCAGTGATTGTTCAACCTCTATTATACTTGACCTGTAATGCTGGTTGCCATATTTCACTAAAAAAAAGCAGACTGCAAGTGTTCCCCCCCCCCCCCCCCCCCAGTGCTGGTATGTTTTCTAATGGTCAGTGCAGGATGATGGTCCAAGGCCAGGTCTACCAATATAGCGGAAAGAGGTAGGTGGACTGGTTCTCTGGAGGACAGGTCTACCAATATAGTGGAAAGGGGTGGGTAGATGTTCTCTGGAGGCCTGGTCTACCCCTGTAGAGGACAACATTTGTGTAATGAAATTTGACTTGATTCTGTTTTCTCTTATAATGTTTAAATTATTCTTTTTTTGTCTAAATCTCTATCCGTTATAGCATTGAAATCTCCTATAATACATATGTTCTTACATTCTATTCCTGCCAGCACTTCTGCCAGTTCTTTAAAAAAGGGGTTTTGATTTGAGTTGGGTGCATAAACATTTATAATTAAATATTCTACTCCTTGCCTTATTATGGTTATAGCTACAATCCTACCGTCTTTTGAGGAGTAAACCAATTGTGGATGCAAATATTATTTCACGTATATCACCACTCCTCTTTTTTTTTCCTCTGTGTCCGCCGCGGCAAAAAATAATCCTAATTTTTTATAATTTATGTATTTCAAATGTTCTTTCTTAATATGCGTTTCCTGTAAACAGACTACATCAGCTTTTAATTTAGAGGCTTGAAGTAAGACACGTCTTCTTTTTTGTGGGCCATTTGAATGTTTAAATTATTCTTAAAATATAGTTTAAATATAGTTTAAAAGAATTCATTCTGAGATTTTTACAGGGTTTTGGAAATAACCTAAAAATAATTTACGCAATAGTCAAATGTAGACTTGCTCACAACTTTAATGCTACTAGCTTTTTTTGCTCACAACACTGTAGAGCTTAGAACCTCAGATTTAGTAACCTCAGAGGCAGGTTACTATATGAGCTACAGGCCCATCCTGTATTCTTATTTCTTGACTATCAAAACTATTAAGATTGGAAAACACAAACCAAAGCTTTATGTTCCATAGGCCAATATATGTGAAAACTTTTTGAGAGATAATTTTAAATAGAAGCTGTGGGTATCCTGTCCAGCAAAATGATGTATGGATGCAGAGATTCTTACTCAGAGTTTTGGTGACACTGTTGGCACTTTCTAAAAGCACTGGAGCTCACCCCAAATCAGCTTGGTAAATATTTGTAGCTACTTTCTTGTGAAAGATGCATCTTCACAAGTGGTTAGTTTGAATTTCACTCATCATTTGCCAGTCATGTTTCATGAACATGGAAACTCATGAAAGCAGCATTCAAATTATGAGCAAGAATAGAAATGGCTAGACTGGTCAAGTCTGCCCAGCTTTTCTCGTGGTCTTAAACCATTCACATGAAGAATATGTGGGTAGCATTTTGCCTTTGATTACAGGCCTCGTTGTGTATCAAAATGTTTGTGTCCTGCTCGTTCATCAGTGTTGGTCTGTGGAGGAGCTTACATAAGTCATAAAACTCCCATCAATTGCTTTCTTCAAGGTGACAGACCACTCCCACTTTTAATGAGGCATTTATTATGACTGAAGTGTCCAACCTCTTCATCCAGATGTTAGTGGCTAGTGTGATGTGCTAGTTAGTAGTAATGTGGGCAAGGGCTGAACATATGGGGTGGTAGGCAGCATCTCTTCAAACAAAACACTCTGTCAGGATCCTCACTCTGGAATGGCTAATGCTGATTCAAGCACTTC
This sequence comes from Lepidodactylus listeri, assembly GCA_029233225.1. Lineage (NCBI taxonomy): Eukaryota > Metazoa > Chordata > Lepidosauria > Squamata > Gekkonidae > Lepidodactylus > Lepidodactylus listeri. The sequence goes on along the minus strand of JARCFY010000009.1, from coordinate 102,770,919 downwards.
TGTTGTGTAGGAGCTAAAAGAACATCCTGTTTCCAGCCTACTAGTTAAAGTGGGCACTAGCAGTTTTCATCTGAAGTTCTGAGCAAATAAATAGCAGTGGGATACCAGGAGTTCCAAATAATCACCACTGCAGGTATCCCAGAAGTATATTATAGAGACAACTTGCTTTGTTTTTGGGTGGAACAAGATATGCAAGTTTTCTTTTTCACAAGACTGTCTTTTCCCAGATTAGGAGGAAGCCTTATTCAGAATTTCAAAGAGAATATAGGGTCATTTTTGTTTTCTTTAAGTTTGTATGGATGTTAAATAATTATGCTTTTATATTTTAAATGCAGATTCCGAAGAGGAGATGCAGTTGATGAAAAAATCAAAGACGCATCCGATTAGAAAAAAGTCTTTAAAACCTGATAAGTTTCTGAAAAAGGACCCGATTGTTTATGTTTCTGAAACAGGTAATAGGTGCTCCATGGTAACTGCTTATATATGTGGGTATTTTGTTGTATTAGAGAAAATTTTAGTTCTTGCTTAACTTTAGGTAGTACTATATGATGAACTTTTAAAAAGGAGTTTGGGTTATGGAATACAAAACTGAGTCTGGAAGCTATGGTTTATATCTGCTTTTGAGAATCAGATTAGCAGAACTATGGTACACAAAGATATTGTATACTGTAGTATACAAATCATAGTGTGTAAAAGTAACAGCTGCTGTTACTGATGTAACAGTCACCTTTAAATATACTACTGAACCTTGTAGTATGAATACTTTGCTGTGGAAATGTTTTGTAGGGATGGGAACAAACCGGGACAATGCAATTTGGTTAACTGGGATCCTCGTTGAACTAAACCCGTTTGTGCCCATCCCTTTAAACTTAAAGGGACTGTAAAAGACAGCATGAAAAACAGTGGCCAGCAGAAAGGAGGGGAGAAGTGCCCCCAGGAAGGCACTTCCCTTCCATTTAAACCCTCCTTTCTGCTCCCTATGGAAAGCTGTAGGAAGCTAAAAACAAGGTGCTTTCTGCTCCCTATGGCTTGGGGAGCAGAAAGCAGGGTCATTTAAAACCCTGTTTTCTGCTCCCATTGGAAAGCCACAGGAAGCAGAAAGTGGTGATTTAAATGGCTGTTTAAACCAAATGGCTGTTTTTTTTTAAACCCCTGCTTTCTGCTCTTCACCAGTCTTTCATTTGGGTTTTTAATCCAGTCAAAGATCCAAACCAAGCCAGCTGCTTGATAATACAACTTGGTATTAGGAACCACTAGGCCTCCTCTTATTTTTCATCTTATAAAACTTTAAATCTAACCCTTGGTTTCTTGCCATTCCATATCAATGTATTTATCTGTCTTTCCCAATCTTTTAATGTCTTGCCATGTATCTCAATTGGGAACAGCTGGAATAAAAAATTAATTTGGGGGAGAATGTTAATTTTTATTGCAGAAATTTTTCCAAGCTGGAACTCATTTAACTTAGACATCTTTCCAAATCCTTTTGAATTTTCTTCCAAACTGCTTCATAATTACCTTCACAAACAGTCATGAGCCACCATGAATTGCACCAAAATTCATGGTAGTTTGTCCCGGCACTTCAGTTCACGAACTTCCATTCACAAACCTCAAACAGGCCAAAATTCATGACAAACTTTAGTGCATCAGCCGGTTCATGCCCATCGCTAATGTATTTCTCTCATGTCCTGTTTTTAAAAATAAAATGGATTTTTTTTCTTGCACTTTTAATCTGCATTTATGTACACGAGTACTGTGGGCTGGTGGTACTGAGGCTGGTATAATAGCTGCTCTGGTTTAATTAGACATGGGTGTGAGGTATGTATGCCCCGGGGAATGATCGCTGAAAGGACACGTACTAAAACATAAGATTATTGTGTAAGAAATAGGTTAGCAAGGTGGAGAATCCCGCTCAATCAGATAAGACTGGTTTCTTTTTTGAAACTATGCAGGAAACTCTAGCGCAGAATATGTCAGTCAGTGGACTGAAAGAGAAAATATCTGAGTAAACAAGCTGCTACAGTTCTTTGGTGGTTAAAGTACAAAGATAAGATCAGATTTAGACGTGAATGTTTTTTCCCCTCACATGTACAGGCTCTGTGTATTTGCTAAGCTAGTGCAGGTTACACTGCAGCCATGATGTGTCTTGTATTATACTCTGTGTGCATAGTTACTGGTCCACAGTTTAGTTTTGATTTTTTTTTGTTGCTAACTTGCCTATTCATGATATGTCTGCCTTAATCATTTGTGCACTAAAAGGTGGGTAGTGGCAGGGTGTCGTTTGCTTGCATTTTGCCTTTGATTACAGACCTTGTTGTACCTGTATGAGAGGTAACAAGACAGAGGCCCACAAGGAGTTGCAGAGGATGGTGGGAAATAACTTGAAAATCTTCTCCCCCCCCCCCCCCCAAAAGCTTTCCCTTCATATTTCTGTATGCTCTCAGTGACTTGAGCAAGCTATTCTCACCCCTACCTCTTTTCCCCCTTTCGCTGACTCTCAACAGTCTGTGCTTCTTGGAAATTTTTGATTGGGGGGAAGGTGTCTTTTGATCAATTCAGAAAACCCTTTTTTTGGGGGGGTACCTGAATTTCCCTATGGAGATAGTCCTGCTTTATATGTGGGTGGTCTGGTTTGCTGCTTTTGTTACCACTCAGCAGGCAGTCCCTGACTCCACACCGTATGGGGCCAGTAGCCAAGTGGTCTTATATAGTGTATATAATGACTACACATTCAACGGTAGCTTGGAACTGAAGGCACAAAAGCTTCTGTCTATTGCCTGACTGGAGGTATTTCTGTCCACCCCTGAGTTCCTCTGTACTTTCCTCTCCTCCCATCCTTCTCAGTCCCCCTGACTGGCTGATTGTTTTCCCTACCTGCTAGTTTTTCCTCTCCCGATTGTCAGCTGTTCCATTCCCCACAACTTCTGTTTTCTCTGCCCTCTTGCTTTCCCCTCCTACTTACCTATTCTGTACGTAGTAGTAATGCACAATGCTGCCTGAAGTCCCCCCCCCCCCCCCGGGCAAGAACTGTGCATGCACAGATGTTGCTGTTCCTCTTCTGGGGATGTTAACCTACCCACTGAAAAAAACTTTTTGAATTTTGTGCAAATCTAGGTATTCTTCTTGGTTTGTCTGTACGATGAGTTTTTTGATATGCCCTCAGAGGCCAAGATGTACCAGAAAAGGGGACTGCAGAAAACAAGAGGGGTGGAAACTTGGGTATACAGAGACCGACAGCCATCTGCTTCCATTCCTGTTGATGCTTGGATTGAAGGGTTTTGGTTCTCCAGCCTTCATGATATCCATTACATTCTCTGTAGTCTTTTTGTAAACTATTACCCTGGGGCTGTGCCTGAAGGCAAGGTAACAAGTGTCGTTCTTTATTACATAACTTTAGGTGGTGCGGTTGGTTTTCTCAGCGTTGGCATGCCAAAAAACATTGGTCAAGGTTGAGCGTAAAGAACTTCAATTACAGATCAAGGTTATTTTTATCTAGGAACTGTAAGCACATAACAGGGCAAGGTTGACGGAAAGCAGTGATTAAAGCTGACTGTGATTGCAAGGGTTAATGACTTTATCTGATGCCCACACTTGATCACCCATGCCTGACTGGTCTGTCTGTGGGTTCTGATCAGTACTTTGGCAGCCAGTTCACGCTACTTTTGGCTGTGTACCAACTGAAAGTCAGGGATAGTGTCTAGGTCTAGAAGAGATTAGTAGGGCAGAATTGCTGCCTGTACTGGCCGCTGTGCTCCGTGGCAAACCAGGTCTAAACATCGCTTTTAGGGATCAAAACATGAAATGATAAGACAGTAAGGATTCATTTACTGTTTACATATTGCAGCACACAATTCAGTGTTTTCCAAGGCTTAGAAAACTGTGCAATCCAGGTTTGTCTGTGTCTATGGAATGTATTTTTTCCAGTGCTAGTGTTAATTGTCCATGCAACAAGACCCAACATCAGAGCATGTTAACAATTGTTCTCAATAAAAACTGCTAGCAGAGCTTGATAGATCATGAGCTTGTGTTTGAAACAACAGTTAAAAAAGGGTACCAAGATTTACTAGAAGAGCCACACTATTCGCAGTCTAGAAGCCCTTTAAACAGCCCAAGGTCCGGTGTAACATTCACCTAATATTCTTGAGGATTTCAACATATTTGCTAATGCTAGGCCAGCTCAGGATTAGATACTTTGATATCTCCCAAATAAATGGATATCCCATGGATTTAATGTTTTACTCTAGGTCAGGGGTGGGCAATTGTTTTGGCTCGGGGGCCACTTTGTGGGACCGGAGGTTAGCGGAGTGCTGCACCTTTTAAAATGATTGCATTCATTAGTTAACTTTGCATTTCAGAAAAGGTATAAATTGTATCATAAAAATCAATAAATATAAATTAAATAAAATGGTAGTTTTATTCAATTTATTTATTGTTCTAATTTCATATCATCTATGGCTGCAAGCACATTTAATTTTAGAATCAGTTTGATGAGAGAAATGTACCCTATCACACTTTTCTACAGTTTTTTTGAAATCAGGAGATGGCTTGTTGAGAAACCACGTGGCCGACTGTCTTGGCGGGCCGCAAAAAACTCTGTGGCAGGCCGCATGTGGCCCCCGGGCCGCAATTTGCCCACCCCTGCTCTAGGTGATCTGTTAGTTTGGGAGCTGTAAATCAGATCATAGTGATGATGAAAGTACTGCTACCTCATGAAACAGAAGATTCATGCCCTCTGTGATGAAGTCATGACTTTGTCCACGTGGTGGATTCTAGAACTTTCTGTGAAGTATTCTTCTGATTTGGACAGTTGTTACATCGAGGACCGTGTTAACCAAAGGAATTAGTTGTCTCCTGCAGCCATTTTTTTCAACTAAGCTACAGATTGCTCTGGTTTATGGCACACCTTAGTCAATATGTAAGAAAATGATCAGAACCCAGTGCTGGGTTCATGTTGGAGCAGGCCAGTTGTGGCATTACAGATAGCAATGATGGAAAAGAAATTAATATCTTCTGCTGCCATTGTGCCATTGTGGTGAAAAGCTCAGTTGGTGTGAGACTGATAGTTTTGCTTGCTGTGACGAGTTTGCCATTTGGCTTGCCCCGGGGGTGGGGGGGGGGCGGGGAATTACTTCGATGTGGCTTCAGCTGGAGTCGGTCTGTCAGGCTTTTTTGATTTCCCTCTTTGATGCTTCACCAGAGAGTTGCAGGACATTTTTAAAAACCCTGTGTTAATCTCACTAAATCTGCTTCAGGGTAGAAAAAGTTTACATTTTGAAGCCGTGATAATCCGTCCTAAACTGCTGTAACCCGTCTGAGGGCTCAGTCCTAAACGGAGATCTTCTGGCCATTTGCTTCTGAAGTGATTTTATTAAGTAGCGCAGTATATGAATAGGGGCTAAACTGGGCTTTGAGGCTTTAAGGGGACAGTTTTAATGGTTTCTGTCCTCTTTTGCTTATTCCTCCTCATGTTTCTGTCTTTGCAGTCCTCTGGCTGTGTGGGTATCAAATCCTACAGGGTACGGGGCAAGAGTTCATGTGAAAAGCTGCATTGTCTTTTAGCACAGGGAGTACTGTACAGGTCATTAGGCTTATCATTTAAAACTTTACTGAACATTTTTCATCGTTCTATGTTGGGTGAAACCAGCTTACTCTCTAGATTATTGATTGTCAAAAAGAGAACACAATGTAGCTCACAAGTAATGAGTAAAGGAAGAGCAGATTTATAAATATATCCGTTGCTAATCAGTCTTGGGTATGTTGGGAGGCATCCAAATGCTTGAACCCATTCAGCAACATCCACACGGCATGGTTGTTTGCAGAAGACGGCTTGCGAATGTTATGTTGAACTTTGTGCAGTCCTGTCTAAAGGGCATTGTTTTGTGCCTCAGAATCTTACAGAGAACACAACAAATGTGGCTTCTGGCCCTTGACAGAATGAACCAACAAAGGCACTAGCAAGGGGAACATTTTCTTCATCCCTTCCGCATGTATCCTTTCCATTTGTAATGTTCATGTGTGGTAGCTTGCAAACAGTCATGATGATTACCATGCCAGAAAGTTGGTTGCTGGTAACTTTACAAGCCTGATCTGAAAGTCCATGGAAGGTTTGTAAGCCAGCATACCTTGAAGCTTCTGGGGCCCCGAAACTGCGGTTCACTGTGAGAGGAATGAGCTCAATTGATGACTGAGTTAATGTAGCGAGCAGCCTTGCTTTCGTACGTATCAGTAGGAGACGCCATAGTTTGAGACTGAGGCTCTTGCTGGTATTACGGTATACAAGTGGCGGCCCAGCGCCAGCCTCCACGTGGGGCAAAGACACGCTCCGACCGAGCAAGAGTCGCCCCAGCTCGGCTCCCGCACCGGCTCTACACTGCTTGACTCAGGTGGGGCACAAAGGGTGAGGTGGGCTGGCTGAGGGGTTCCTGCCTCCCGCCCCTGGCTGTCATCTTCCGAGCCTGGGCGCTGCAGCTCGCCTCCTGCGTGGCTCTCGGGAGTTCCGGGGCAGTGGCTCGGCTGGCTCCCCAGAAGGGTGCTCAAGAGGCCTGCCTTCCCCGCACCCAGGGGGGGCTCGGTGGGCTGGAGGCTTCCGGGTGCAGCGATCCCCACCCCACTCCCACTGGTTCCAAGGCCCTCCCAGCTGAGGGCCACTCAGGCCAGCAATTCCCCCTCCCCCTGGCGATTCCCCCCCCCCCCGCCTCAGCCTGCGGCTCTTAGCCACCAGAGAGTTCCCAGAGCGTTCCCTGCGCATGCTCAGGGAACACTCTTTAACTTTTGGGGGGGATCTAAATATCCCCCCGAGAGTTTTTTTAAAGGTTTAAGATTTTTCTGCAGACGAGGGGAGTCCCCCACATCTGCAGAAAAATCTCCCTGCCCCCCAGGTCCCCCCCCCCTGGATTTAGATATCCACACGCAGGGGGCACCTTTGGAATTAGATATATAGATAAGCCGTGGTGGCGCAGAGGTTAAGACACTGAGTTGCAAATTGGAAGGTCTGTAGTTCAGCAGTTGGAGACCCAAGTGCTGCATGATGGAGTGAGCTCCCATCTCTGGCCCCAGCTCTTGCCAAGTTTGAAAGCAAGAAATTGCAAGTAGATAAATAGGTACTACTTTGGTGGGAAGGTAACAGCATTTCGTGCACCTCGGCATTTAGTCACACTGGCCCCATGACCATGGAGAAGTCTTTGGACAGCACTGGCTCTTTGGCTTGGTAACAGAGATGAGCACCGCCTCCTAGAGTTGGATTCGACTGGCTTTCGAGCAAGGGAAACCTTTACCTTACCATGAAGGCAACATAGGGCATTAATGAAAGGCCAAAGCAGAAGTAGAGATGAGAGGTTGGCAGGTAGTGGGCAAAGACACGGATAGACTTGGGGTTCTCTGGGAAGGGGTAGGACTATGAAGAATGGAAGAGATATCTCACCTGGTACATGGAAGGCTTTCTGACCTCCCCCTCATCAGCCAGATCCACTAAAGTCTTTGCAAGCTACCTTTTAAAGTTTTTTCTCTCCCAACCAAAAAATATGGTCACCAAATGAGGAAAAAAGTGCAAAAATAAAAGGATTCACAGGTGCTTCTGCCCTGGATGAGAGTGTGCTGATCTTAGCAGTTACTACTGGAAAGGAATCTTCATACTATCTGGAAGTAGTCAGAGTGTAAGGACAGGTGGATGCAGTGGGTAAGATGATCGTTGCTATGATTCAAGGTGCCTTCATGTCTCTGTTTTCTGCAGTAAAGTAATAAACTGAGACTGATGTCTGGATAGATTGTGCATGCTTTTATTGCACCTGCGGCTTTTGACATTTTGCTTCAGATAAGAGGGTTATAATTCCATTAATTTAAAAGGCATATTTGCGATGCACCCAGAATTAAATGATCTGTTTTTAAATCTGCCTAAGAAAGTGTGAAGGCTTGTTGCGATAGACCGCCAACAGAAATAAGCTAATTTAGGTCCATGTGGCGGGTACCTGATGTTTTCAGGGTTGGCAGTTCCCACTACTTGAAAGAGGCCACTATGCAGTGTAGAAGGTTGCTTTGTTCTGCTGTGGGAGCATCTCTGGTGGTAATGTGAATAATCTCCAGCTCATTGAACTCCGTTTTAAATAGCCGAATGTTCCTCAGTAGTTTCCGTGAACTACACTTATGCTGTAAAATATTTTACTCCAAGTCTTATTAACAGCCGTTCTTCTTTAAATGAAAAGGATGGCATAATTTTGGCTTATCTTAACGGCAACATAACCTGTGATAGACCACGGCTCTTTTAATTAACACGTTGCTCTTGTATTGCTCCTTTTTGTTTTCAAGTATTGCAAGATTTTAGACAGGTGCCCACACGTGGAGTTTGTGCTCAGTGGCAGGGTACCGAGGGGTAATCAGATATGTGTTTCCTTCCAGATGAAGATGAAGACTTTGTTCATAAGAAGGTCCCCCCAAAACCCAAGGAGAACGGGACATCGGCAAGCTTTCACCTGGAAATAGCTGCAGCACCAAAAGCGGACACAAAACCGAAAACAAAAACGAAGCCCACATCTCCAGAGAAACTGACACCAACCTCTGTAATTGATTACTTCGGCACAGGTAGCATCCAGCGATCAGAGAAAAAACTGGTGTTGAGCAAAAGAAAAGAAGTGAGTAGTCCAGGGGTTTAATTTTCTTCTCTTCTAGCTGATGTAGTGTGCGAGCAGAAAAAAAGTCACAAATGTCATGAAAAATATAAATGACGATGCATGGTCACATTCATTTAGGTGTCTTCCTTCAGGGGCTGTGAATGTGACTCTAATCCTAGAGAGGTGGTGGAGGACAGCAAAACACAGTTTGTGCTCATTGCCTTGTCCTGTGTATAGATTTTGAGTGTCTTCTGTAAAAAGTGGCATTGTTGTGAAAAGATCGAAGTCACAGCTTGATTCTCATCAGATTTTCTGTTTAACAGAAAAACTGTATCCCCCCCCCCCCTACACTGTGAAACAGCTCTACTGATTATCCACTCAATCCTCACAATATTTAAAGGCTATTTTATAGCTGTTTTTGGCCAAAGCTCTCAAGGGTGCTCACAGTATAAAATCATTGTTTTATTAGAGAGATTAAATTGCTTTTTTAAAAAGTAACCCAAACAAACTGGTACTTACACAGTATATGACTAAAAAAACCACTTAACACAGCTGTGTACAATAGTATAGAAAATAACCTCTGTTGAATCAAGAATGTACAATCCCACTATATTGTGGTTATATGTTAATACGATCACAAAGATGTCAAATTCATATGTCCATAACAGGTACAAACGACATTATCCATATACATCAAAGGCCAATGGATGAAACAGGCAAAGTTTGTCCAGATGCAAGATCCACGATAGACGATTTCCAGGTAGAATCAGGAAGTCATGAAGCATTTCCTTCCAACAAGCATGCGGGCTCATAAGTTGTCTCGTTTCACATCACAGCTTTTTCAAAGAAAGATCCACATTCCACGGTTCTCTAAAAAAATCTCAGAAGAGAACTCTCCATAAATTTCCTGTGTGATGCGAAATGGGACAACAAACTAGCTAGTATGCTCGTTGGAAGGAAATGCTTCATGAATTACTGATTATTTTTTTTTAAGTAAAGCAACTGAAAAAAATTGTAACAATTCAGATGGAGGCTATGAACAATTTAACTTGCAACTAACAGTTCTGAAGTCTGTTAGCAAAGAGCTGGCAATAAGACTTGGCTGTATTTTCCAGTGGAAGGAAGTCCCTCAGTCGTGGGGCCACTTTTCAAAAGGACCTTGTCAGCAGGGTGACAGCTCTTTTTTTTAAAAAAGGCGTATTGTTGGTTAAGCTGTTGTTTGCCTGATCCTGTGGGTTGGTTTACACTGCCATAGGACAAGTGATTTGTTACAGCTGGAACATAATGTTGTGCTTGCCAAATTACTTAGCACAGCCAGCATATAAGACTGGGCTGCAAGATCATCTCTTAGATAAGTATTCTGTGTGAAACGTTTTCATGGCCTGGTCCGAAGATTTATTCGGCCAGGGTAAGAACTAGATGTGCCAGGTGGTTGACATGTTTTTATGATGCTTCAAGGGCATTTGGAGCCAGTCCTCACCTGCCGTATTGGGGAGTCATGTTAATGGTTTACTGAGCACAGGATTCATGGTTTGTTTAGAGAAGTAGCAGGTAAATTTCATACACAGTGGTTTACAAGCCACAATGCAACAATCGTAAAAACAGTTTAAGTAGTATTGAGTCTTTCCTGCATTTCCCTTCCTTGTCTCTGATTGCCAGGGCAAACCTGTGCAAATAAAGTTTTCAACAGCATCCGTTCATCTATTGTTTTTCTTATTTCCTGCTTCTTAATAATGTAGCATAGAAATCATTCACCTCCCCTCCTTGGAAAATATTTTTATCAATATTATGGACAGATGCAAGTCATTCCTCCCGTTCTCTGTGCAGTTGAAGTAGGGAGGGAGTTTGGTTCTAGGTAATGCAAACTGATGGTTCAGAAGGCATAATGTTGCCCTTAGAGGGAAGAGAACCCCTTCCTGCCCCATGGACCTCAGTGACTACTTTAGGAAACATTGGGGAGGACCCATTTTTTGAATGTGAATGTTAGTTTCAACTTCTGTGTCACTTGTCTAAACTTTCCTGCATTCATGAATTCTCAACAGGGGAATCAAGTAATGACATCCATATTAGGGGGGATAGTATATTTAAAATGAGTGCATACTGCTGCAAATATTGGAGTGTCTGTTTAATAAAATCTGTTTTTGATTTCTTTGTAGCTAAAGGAAGTAACCTGTATTCCTTAGAAGGTTGTAGCTGTATAGATTTAAAGTGCAATCCTGTGCATGGTTTCTCCAGTATTACTCTGTTGATGTCACCGACTGGAGTAGCTCTGCATCAGACTGCAGTGTCCAAATGTTTCACCATCCCCCCCCCCCCCTTTAATCTGATTGCAAAGATCTTGTGTTTTCCGTATTCCCAGATCAGGGACTCCTACGTTGTGAGTCCTAATGTCCTTCTGGAAAACAATTTATGAATAGCAATTGATCTTTCCGGTGAAAGAAATGCTGAAAGCTGTTGTGTGAAGGGTTTTTAGAAATGTTTTATGTGCATGGGCTGAGGATTTAACATCTTTATTCTCATTCATATAACAATGTTCCACGTTGTGTTCCAAACTGAGCCTTGCTGTGACCCTTCTGTATTTGTGGTGCAGCCTTCACAAAGCAGGGATTCCACGCTCAGCGATGAAATCATTGCCAAGCAGCTGCAGCTTGAAGAAAATACAGAGGTAGGCTACTTCAACACTTTCCTGGTTTTAGCGCCCCTCTTCTTCATGCTGAATGTGCTGGAGTCCACGTGCCTCTACTGATGAAGGACATTCTTACTGGCAAATATTTGGGGCATGATAGTTTGGTATAACCTTTCTGCTAGTTTTTTCCTCCCATTTCTTTAGTATCTTTAAGTAGTATTGAGTCTTTCCTGCATTTCCTTTCCTTGTCTCTGATTGTCAGGGCAGATCTGTGCAAATGAAGTTTTCAACAGCATCCGTTCATCTATTGTTTTTCTTATTTCTGGCTGCTTAATAAGGTAGCATAGAAATCATTCACGTCCCCTCCTTGGAAAATATTTTTATCAATATTATGGACAGATGCTTCACTCCTGTCATCAGGACCTTCTGCAGGTGCCACCTTCTAAACGGGCAAAAGCAAGAACTGCCCAAACACGTGCTTCCTCTATTGTCGAACGGCCTCCCTGAGGCGGTGAGGAAGGCTCCCTCTCTCCTGGTTTTCTGCAAACTATGCAAAACTGCATCATTCCGGAGGGCTGTTCCACACAGGCAAAAGGGGTTGCAGTGTGCAAAATGGTTCACAAACTTCCCTGGGAAAATGATCAGGGACTGTGGTCCATTTGGCTGGGTACAGTTCACTCTAAGTGGGATCCTACTGTGTAATTTTGCGCTGCTGAATGTTTCTTGTTAACACTTATGCTATACTTCAGTTTTATCTCTTAGATTTCTTTTTGGTTTCAGACTTCTAAAATCTGAACGCATTTGTGACGGGATGAAAATCTGGGTCACATGACTGAGTGAGGAGGGGGCCATTTAGCTCGGAACCCTCAATGATTGGCAGTTAACGGGCACACCTGACAGTTTAGAATGTTCAGGGAGAGAGAGAGAAAAAAAAGTCTGTGTGGAGAACAGTTCTGGGGATAGCTGTGTGAGAGCTTGGAAGCGAGGCTCTGTGGCTCTGGGGGAGCAATCCAAAAAGACCCGTTTAAGCTGAGAACTGGTGCGGGATAGACTGATTCACGGGACTGTGAACAGTCTTGTGCAAGTAGAACACATAAGTGGTCAACACAAAGACATATCAGCACTGAAGAACCTGGTATAGGGGCTTAAGGGAGGGCTGAGGCAAGGCCATTCGGAGTCTGGATAATTGGTTGGTGGCCAGCTAGGACTCAAAGAAAAGGGCCAGGAAAGCCAAAGTCAAGAAACCCCAAGCTGTACAGGAGAGAGGGCTTGAGAAAGTGTGTGGTGAACTTATGAAAGGTTACAAAAAAACCCCAAAACCCTGAAAACAAAATAACCTACTGCCAAAGAGTAATTTCTGACAAACGTGTCAGCCGCTACCGAAACAACGTGTCCAATGTAAATACCTCCCCCATCCCCTCTGTTTGGTTCTGTAAATAAAGCTCTGTTTTATGTCAAAGAAAAAGCCTGAGTGACTACTTATTAAAATTAAACCCCGAAGAGACTATTTTAAGGATAGAGGGTGCTGGTCGAGTGAAGTAGAGCCAAGCCTGATCAGTCACCTCACAGAACGCCGGAAAGCGGCAGTTTATTCAGGCCACGCGTCATAGCATTGTTTATCGAATGCCCCCGTTTTGTTGATTGTACTGACTCGCTCTGTGTAACCTGACTTGAGTCCCTGGGAGAACAAAGCCTTCCTCCACCTCGGGTATTCCAAGGAGGTCTCCCATCCAAGTACTTGCCAGAGTCGGCACCCTGCTTAGCTTCCGAGATCAGTGTCCCAGTAGTTTCTGTTGTCCTTGGCACTGGGGGCAGGGACGCCTCACAATGCCGGGGCTTGGGAATGAGAATTGCATCTCCCCTTGAATGGTGCTGGGATTTGAAACACAAGGATAGGATTAGGCTGTAAACTTTGAACCGCTATGTTTCTCTGTTATGAGATACAGAAGCCGACCTGACAACCAAAAAGGAATGATCTGTGTGTGTTTAAATATTTAAGTCTATATGTCAAGTTACCCGATGATTCGGAAAGGTGGTTTGGTTTAGGAGAGACCATTTTCCTTCAGTCCCAACCTGACAGCTTTTCCTATTACGTGTCCTCTGGTTTGTTTGCCCACCTCCACTTTTGTTGTTAGTTCTGCTTCATGGCAAAACCAGGGAAGATTAATGCAATTCATTGTTCCTAATATCCTCCTGTGGTTTATGACCACACAGAACTGGAGCCTCTGGCACTCTTCTGCTTATGAAGTTATCCGTCTGAATCACACATTGAGGCGAGTTTTGATCTCGTTCTTGTCCAAAGATTGGATTTATGCCACATGGGCAGCACAACTCTTATCAATAAAAGTCTTGACGAGAATAAATCGGTTTCTCTTAAAAAAGCAATATTTGACAATAGCAGGGTTCTGGTCACCACGGATATTGTAGTTATTGAGCTAATGGCAAAATGAAGGAGAGTTTTACTAGACTGAATAGTTACAAATGGATCAGCCGGGGCGTATAGTTGTACCAGGGTAGAAAGGCAGTGCAAAAGGTAACTTGAATTATGAGGGAGTATTGGCGTCTTTTGCATGAATTAAAATGCTTCCCCCCCCCAAAAAACAACTGCCCTTTGCCACCCTTCTCTCATAGCCTGTACAATGATATTCACAGTGTGACCAGTATTTAAGGTGAAAGTTGGTATGGAGCGCTACCTGTTACTGTTGTATCATTTTAGGCAGGTCTTGCCAAAACTGGGTGGTGGAAGCTGCTGAGGAACTTCTGGACCCGGTCCTCCTTAGTTCTTTAGGGAATGTAAAAGGGGATTGTTTGCTTTTGCGACTTGCCAGATGCCTTATGCTAAATTGGGGGAGGTGGGGGTGGGTGGGTTGAAGAATGTTTAGTTTACATTCACTTTCGTAAATCTGATTATTAGCAATGGCAGTTTATTTTTGCCGTGATGAGTGATATGTTTCCTACTGCTTATAGTTGGAGAGACAATTGCATGAAGATGAAGAGTTTGCTAGAACTCTGGCCATGTTGGATGAAACTCCAAAGAAGAAAAAGGTAACCCTTTGTGAAAGGTTTGCTGTGTATAACTAATTCTTGATACCAGACGGGGCAGTCTAGAAGGATGTATGTATTTTATGTATGACTAGAGGGATGTGATACAGGAGACCCTATGTCATCTATTCTGTATATTTGAAAGAACAATAACCACATCTGCTTCTGTTTCTCTGTAGATTTCTTTTCTCTCTGTTCCACAATCAATTTATTTTTGCTTATTTGGTTAAATTATGGTAATTTGGTATGCAAAGTAGATGGACACTTGTGGCTGTGTCAGATTTTCTGGACAAAATCTTTGTATTGTGAATGAGTTTTCCACACACCTTGCTATAGGTGTTGGATTGAACTGGCTGGATTCTTGGAAAGGTGGCAAATGCAGGCACTGTACCAGACAGCACTCTGTAGCTACTGGAAATTGCTTTGTAACTGACCCTTGAGTCAGCACTGAAATTACTCACAGTGGGGAGCCAGATAAGCAATCCTGCTGTCTGTGGTCAGATATCTGATAGCTCACCTGTATGGCCAGTTACGTGTCCTTTGGAAATGTCAACCAATTTTCCGCTTAAATGTAGAAAACAGGGAAAAGAGGCAGGCTTAATAATGTTAAATGGCAATAGCTTATTAGTCCAGAAAGCTTTGAAGCAACTGGAAGGGAAATAATTCATTTTTTAAACATGCGCTACTGAGCCCAGTTTAGCTGAAACATACTTTGGATTTTAATTACAAATGGAAACGTTCTTCGTCTTCGTCTTCTTCGTCGTTGTCTTCTTCTTCGTCTTCTTTGTCTTCTTCTTCGTATTCTTCGTATTATTATTAGTATTAGTGATATTAGTATTAGTGATATTAGTATTGATATTTGAATATGTTTTTGTTGCCCTGGTAGCTTGCAGAATTGGTTGATACATTGCTAGTGCTGTGGCATGTATTTTCTGTGGTAGGAATTAAAAGCTAAAATCCCTACCCTTTTGTCTAGTGCTTCTTCCAATGCTCCAAGCACTATCAGGGATGTTGGAAGAAAGAAGATGGCTGATCTGCAAATGGACATTTTCCTCCTCCCCTTTGTGTGCCTCTTTTCATGCCCCCCCCCTAGTAACCTTGGAATAGTGATTATTGCAGTGGTTTGGCTGGGTGTCTTGTTTGTCCACGTCTATCCTCCGCTGTCCCCACAACAGTTTGGTCAAGACCAAGTACTTCTAGTCATCTAGTATCTTTAAATGATTTTGGAGGAGTAGTGAAATATGCATTTGGCAGTATAGAAAGTTATCTGATGTTAGGACTGCCAGATCTCCCACTATGGCAGGAGACCTCCCACCACTCACAACAAAAGGAAAATGGGGGAGGGATAGATATTACTCTGATGCTGCAATCCCAGAAGTGATGTTAATTGTAATGAGATGATGTTCTGTGACTCCCCCAAAACTCTGTGGTAAAACTCCCCCCCCCCCCCCCCACACACTGGTTGCAAGCCTGTCTGGTATCCTCATGTTGAATGGATACAGAATTTCTCTTCTGACTGACTTGAGAAGGAGCTCACAGTAGTGAAGGGATGCCGGCTGCTATATAAATAAAGAATGGGGAAAAAATATTGAAATTACAGCTGTATAGTTCAATTCCAAAGTGCACTGAGCACGTCTCTTAATCTTTTTTTCCCCTTTAGCCTCGAAAGGATCCAGAGGATAAACAGGAGGTTTCAGCAGCAAAAATTAGTCCCAAGGAAATTGAAAGAAATAAGCAGGCTCACAAAGGTAACTTTTACCTGGATTATTTTGTTTGTCTTCCATAGCACTTGGCTTTCTGTTTAAAACCTCTCTCTTCTCCCAGTGAAAGCTGCTGATTTATCACTTAACTCAAGAAATTATACTACAAAGGACCAGACGAGCACAGAAAGTGCCGGGAGACTACTGGATCCACACCCCGAGTCTTCTGTTAGTAAAGAGAGGAAGGATTTGGGGAATAAGATGCCGTCTTCAAAAGTGAGCGCTAAACTGGCAGCTCTGAAGCAAAAAGTAGAGAGTGTGAGAAAACAAAGCGAGACTCCAAAAGTAAAATCAGTTTCACCAAAGGAAGAGAAGACACCTAAAAAAGAGAAAGTTTCTCCCCCAAAATCTAAGGTAGGCCTGAGGGATATCACCTAGGGGACAGCACACACTCTGTTACTTGTGTGCTAAAGTGTGCTGGAAGGTTTTGTTGAGATGGGTCAGTCATATTGGTTGGCTTTTGCCAACAGCTCTAGTGAAGTGCATACCTTACACTTGACTTGCAGGCATGTTCCTAAGTGATGCATTAACCCACTGGTTACCAAAGTGGGCAGTACCGCCCCCCGGAGGGCACTGGAACAATCCAGGTGGGCAGTAGGAGCCTTAGGTGCAGTTGGGGGGTGTCGAATAAAAATAAGGGGGCGGTGGAAGCATAAAGAAAGAAGAGTCCAGAACCTATCTAAAGCAGCTTTTCCCTGCCTTCTCCTGGTCTTCCCTGGGATCAGGGAGGGAGCGGGAGGTGAAGAGGGGTCCCCACAGCCAATCACAGCCATGCATTTGCAAACTGCAAATGCATGTGGACCCTTGTAAGTCTGGTGTTGCTGCAGGACTCTTGTGTGATGGCTGCTGCTGGCCTCTAGCTTCAAGCCTTCAGCTGCTGCTGCTCTGTGCCTACCTTGGCCTGTATGGATCGTGGTAGACTCTACCTGCATCTTTTTATCCACTTCTTGAAGGTAGATTTCCAGGGAGGCGCTGAGTAATTTTTTTTCTGAAAAGGGGGCGGTAGGCCAAGTAAGTTTGGGGACCTCTGCATTAACCCATGACTCAGTCCCAGTGTGTATCATTTCCCTTGTCTGATTACATCCATGCTAAATATATATGTTTTTCTTTTGAAGTCTGTAAGTCCTGAGGACTCTGAAAAGAAGCGAGCCAACTATCAGGCTTATAGAAGCTTCCTTAATCGAGAAGGTCCGAAAGCGCTCGGATCTAAAGAGATGCCACAGGTAAGTCCAATGGATTTGTTACAGAAGGATGGTCTGTGGCTGTGTGTTGCTGGTGCCTGCTGGCTCAGCTCTTCCAGATGGGATGGAAGGCGTCCAGTCATCCTCCCCATCCTGTCTTCCACTCTCTTCTGTTGTTGAGTTTTTCTGAGTCCTTGAAAGACATTGCCTGCAGCTTTGTAAATAAGCCTTTACAACCATTGTTAAAGAAAGCTCAGTCACATGATTTTTGTTACCTCTGTATGCCACAACTCATGTTGCTAAAACAGGTTTGAAAAGCATATGTTGGGCTGTGATCTGGGAGACTTGAGTTCAAGCCCCCATTCTGCCATGGCTTTTACTGGGTGCCTTTGGGCCAGTCCCTGGATTGGATCCACTGATAAGTTTCCACTGACACAAGGGCATTTCTGCCTGTTGGACATTCTTGCTTCCACCATCCTACTGCAGCCCAGAATGCTGCTCTTGGGGACTTGGGGCCTCCCCTTCTGTTAGCAGAAATCTACTGCTGTACCCAGCCCACTCTCTTTGATTCTGAGAGTAGCACAGCAGGCCCATCCAAAGACAGGTAAGGGTTCCCATAAGTATGCCAAAAAATAGGACCTTGTAAGTTAACTGAAAGTGGAAGAAGAGGGAAATCCCAAATCTGGTCTGAAGAAGATTCTGGGAGAAGCAAAGACTTGAGAGCAGTTAAGTACCAATTGGGAGAGGGGGCCGATTAGTCTGCTCAAATGCATGGACGCTTATATAGAACCCTGGAGGGGGAGTTTCTGAATGGTGTGATAGGATTTCCAGATGGTTCTCCCCTGCCACGTTCGCCCAAAGGCTTCCAGCTTGCAACTGTAAGAATCCTGAACATCACAGACTTTTTAAAAAAAAACTTAAAATGTTGGGTGTTTGTTGCAATCATGCAAAATATCATAGGAAAATGATTACTTGGTGTTCTCAAGTAAACAGATTGTTTTTGGACTAGAGTTCCAGTACAGGGAAAAAATAGTAAGTCCTGTGTGTTTGAGGCTTCCCCCTCCCAACTTGAAGAACATCCAGAGCATCAGGCAATATGTGCCTGTGTTCACTTGTGAGTCTGTCTGCATTCTTGTGTGCATTTCCAACCTTTAGGATGTATGTGTCCATACAAACTCTGGTAGCCTGAAAAGTTGCACACATGCAGGATGAGTACAGCTTTTTACCAAGAGTTGTAAAAACCCAGGCAGAAATAGAACAGGGCTCCTGCAATCCATAGCCTTCAGATAAGAGCTAGCTTGGTGAAATGTGTTCTGAACTGTCCTCTCCACCCCTTTGCCTCCAGAGCATTAAAAACATGGTTCTCTCCTAATCCAGATTGTAACCGTAGTTCAAAATGGAGAGCAGGAATCTGGTTTGCATTGATGATAGGATTGGTGCTTGTATGCCATGAAACCATGGTTAATACCAGGAAGAGAAGGGGGAGTAACATACACAGAGTTGGCTCCTAGTTTGAAAATTACAGTATGTAGAAGTGCTTCATGTTAATGCATTTCTGTTCATAGGGTGGTGAAAATTGCTTGGAAGGTCTGACGTTTGTGATCACAGGTGTCTTGGAATCTATTGAACGAGATGAGGCCAAGTCTTTAATTGAGCGCTATGGTGGGAAGGTAACGGGTAACATCAGCAAGAAGACCCACTATCTTGTTAAGGGCCGTGACTGTGGTGTATCTAAGTGTGAAAAGGTACGTTCCAGATATAATGGGCTGTACCAAGCTGATTTTCTATTTCCATTGGCTGAATGCAGAGGGAGGAGTTACCCTGTATCCTCCCTATTTTTTTAACCATTATTTTTTGATTCGGGATTCTGGCCCTAACAGCGCTCAGCATTATCTTGGGAAATTATAATCCATGCATGATAGTCATGGCCAACCTAGGTTGTCCTTGGCCTCTGAAATACACTGCCTCTGATAATGGACATCCTGTTCGGCTATTGTGATTAATGACCATTGATCTATGCTTAGTCAGTCTGTCTAACCATCTTTTAAAGCCGCCTCACTTAATGGCCATCATCTTCCGTTTCATAGGTACTTCTCTTCTGTTGTATTTTAACCCATTGCCCTAGAAGATTTGACACAGAGTGCTATGCAGATGTAAGCTATTGTGAATTTTTATTTCTGGCACAGGCATCAGCTTTGGGGACCAAAATTGTTGATGAAGATGGTTTATTTGAGCTCATTCGAACTCTGCCAGGCAAGAAGTCAAAGTATGAAATGGCAGCCGAAGCAGAGGTTTGTGCGAATTAATTTGTAGCCCAGAGCCTGATCAGTCAGTCCTGTGATGCGTAAAGTGTGGTTTTTCTGTCCGTGAAAACTGTCTCGCAGATTCTTTCATAACTCCCAGTGTGGAAGAGTTAAAACAAAGATGGTTCCGTCCATTGTAAATAATCTCAGCTTCATGGTTTTTATTCAGGATGGCCTGCTTATCCCAGTCCTCCCCCATCAAAAGCCTTGTCCTATAAACTGCACAAATTCGGCAAAATAGAAGCTTCTGATATTTCAGCAGGCACTGCCAGCATGCTTGCACCTCTGAGGTCTACACTATTATTCTAAACTATGAAAGCCAGTTTCTCATTTTATTGGATTATTTTATCTAGTGTTATCTTGCATGTCCAGAATACATAGACAAAAGCTGTGCCCCTCTTTGCATTCTGACATAAAGATAAACCGTAATTTGCGTACAATTGTGAGAGTCTAAGAGATTTCAAACTGTAAACAAAGTTCTTAACTAGAAAAGTCTTTATTCCAGTGGATCTTTTAGTCTTTTAGACCCAAAGATCTCTCATGACTGCCGGGGACCCCTGGGTCGCACATCCACCCAACTGCACGTAGGTACCACCAGAGGTTCCTCGGCAGTGGATATCGGTACTTCCGAGCCCTGGGTCGTAGGAGGTTCTTCCCCGTCTTCTGCCATTTCAGGAACGGGGAGATCACTCCAATGTAAGGATTACTGGCTCTCTGTGAGAGTCTAAGAGATTTCAAACTGTAAACAAAGTTCTTAACTAGAAAAGTCTTTATTCCAGTGGATCTTGTAGTCGTCTACATGTTCTTGAGTCAGTAATGAAAGGAAAGGGTTGAGGGGTTACAGTTATAGTGCATTCAATCTGGGGATGAAAGGGGGGGGCTCCACTCCTGGAGCTTGCAAAATTCATTTTAGACATTTCATTCTCGGGCTATAGGCGGGAAAGTTACAATAAATACCTGCAGCAGAAGCAGCAAAGTCGTTGAGAAAGTTCCCCCTTTCCAAGGTTAGGGAGATAACATTCAGACTGTGAGAAGAGAGATACATTCCAAAGGTGGGGGTGAGGGCCGTGACGTGAACCCAGTGAGGAATCCACCTTCTTCCTGGAAATGGCAGCAATTAGCTGACAAGAATGTGGAAGGTGCACATTGTCCAAGCCCAGTGCCTCCCAGGTGAGGTTTCTTAGGGACAGTGGGAGTCTGTTCAGACTCTCCATCTCTGAAATGATGGCAGGAAGGCATTCAGACAGAATGCTGAATTCACCTCTCCAGCCCTCCTTTGTCTCTGAACACATTCTGGTTACCTTCTGGTAACTTGCAGGTGAGTGGTCTTTGGGCATGCTGGTGCAGCATTCTGGAAGCCCTGTCCCACCTGGCTGTTCTTTGTATTCTACTGTCTTGTCCTAAACAGTTGCCTGCTGCCTCTCTTCTGTTGGGGGTGTTTGTTCCCTAGCAGCATGAAGGAGGCTTGCAGTTGACCCTCAACCAGCATGGTGTAGGGGTTAAGAGTGGTGAACTCTGGAGAACTGGGTTTGATTCCCCGCTCCGTCACAGGAAGCCTGCTGGGTGACCTGGGGCCAGTCACAGTTTTCTCAGGACTCTCTCAGCCCCACCTGCCTCCCAAGGTGACTGTTGTGGAGAGAGGAAGGGTGGCAATCATAAGCCACTTTAAGACTCTTTAGGGTAGAGAAAAGCGGGGTATAAAAAGCAACTCTTCTTCTCATTAAGGGCCAGATCTCTTTGGATTTTTTATTTGCAGGAGTAGAAGGATTTTCTCTGGCAAGGATTCGAGGAATTTCTACCATGGGTAGAGTTCCTTACCACCCTGAAAAATGCTCTAGTTTTCTGTTAATATGTGAAGACTGAGGTTTATTAATCCCTGTAACAATTGTTTAGAATATTATTCACTATTTAGTCCAAAGAATATGTGTTGAAAGATAACTAAAGTTTTTCAGATCAGCCAACAAACTTTCTTTGGACTGCCTAGTTCTTCTTGATTTTTATAGTAAATTTGTTGCAAGTATGAGTGCCAGTAGCTAACATCAAAGACCTTTTGCAAAACTTTGGCAATTAGAATTCACATGCCATGAAGTACTGCTAGCAGTATCTACATCTTTACTCTTTCAATCAATACCCTGATCTTAATCCAGGAGAACTAATCTTTGTTGCAGTGCAAAGCCTGCTGCCTTAAATCTGGCTTGACTTTTGTACATGTGATGGCCAAGTAGGTTAGCACTGCTGAACATTACTGATGTGATTAAAGGTTGTGAGTAGACCAGGTCCAGTATTACTTAACCGGCAGAAGGAATTCTGGATAAATACTGTTGACTCTTAACTTGGGCAGGCCTGTAGGAGAGAAACTTGATTTTGACATACAATGGGAAATGACTTACCAGGTTGAAGTTGGGTTTTGTCCTTTACCCTGCATGCTATGGAACCAAAAGCGTTGTCAGGAACTGGATATAGAGAGCGTTGTGCTCAGATCTTTTGAAAAACAGGGCTTGTAGCTGTTGTTGTGAATTTATAATACGGTTAACTGTTGGGCTTCCGTGAATCACGTAAGTTAGTGTTTTCTTGTAATAAGATGTTTCTCTTCCCAAATAGCTTATGTGGTGAGCATTGAGGGCCTTTTAGAATGCTATATCAGACCCAAGAGAGAGAATCTTGTAAACTAGGAGTAAATATGTGAAAATTTGAAGCCATGGGGGAGGGTTTTTTTTTTTCTGGAAAACACTGGAAATTTTAAAGAAAATTGAAATATTTGCACTACATACTTTCATGTCAAACCTAATCTTTAACTCATTTAACAACATAAATTGTATCATTTATCATTTAGTTGCTTATAAAAGCGTACAATTAGGCATGTTCATGGAATTTAAAAGTATAACTGCCTTTGTTTTTTATAAGAAAAAATGCAAGTATACCCAGTAATTGAGAAAGATTTACTCACTGCTTTCCCCTGTGCTACCCTATGCACATGTCTCTTTAATTTTTGCTGTCTGTAAGGAAGGAAAAAATAGAAGTTGGAAGTGAAAAACAGTTTCTGTAGTAAGCAAAAGAAGATGCATTATTTGGATGGAACATCTCTTATAGAGTTCTGATAAACAGGCTTATTTATTTCAAACATTTCTGTGCTGCCTTTCCATCCAAACAGGGTTCTCAGGGCAGCTGAGATTAAAACATTAAAGCAGCATTTAAAACATTTAAACAATTCCATAAAAACCTTTAGACATATGAACTCACGTTTGTATGTCTGGATACAAGCACAGCATGTCTGGATAGTAACCTAAGTCTATAATATTAAAAACACTGCAGTCTTTATTACCATTGTAGAATATAATTGTTGCCAAAATGATATAAATTTAAATGAAAAAAAAAACATGCTTGCAAATGTGTCTACAGCAGGGGTGGGCAATTGTTTTGGCTTGGGGGCCACTTTGTGGTAGCGGAGATTAACGGAGGGCCGCATCTTTTAAAATGATTGCATTCGTTAGTTAACTTTGCATTTCAGAAAAGGTATAAATTGTATCATAAAAATCAATAAATATAAATAAAATAAAATAGTGGTAGTTTTATTCAATTTATTTATTGTGCTGATTTCATATCATCTATAGCTGCAAGCACATTTAATTTTAGAATCAGTTTAATGAGACAAATGTACCCTATCACACTTTTCTACAATTTTTTAGAAATCAGGAGTGAGATTGCTTGTTGAGATTCTCATCACAGCCTGCAAGTTAATGTCTGTCAAAGAGCACCTATATTTACTCTTGTTGATCTTCATGCAAGAAAAACTTTGCTCACAAATATATGTAGACCCAAATATAGAGAACATTTTCCCGTGGCCGACTGTCTTGGCGGGCCACATGTGGCCCCCGGGCCGCAATTTGCCCACCCCTGGTCTACAGTGTAGAAGCTGTTTTTCAGTGCTCTCCCAAATGTCTTAATTTTTCCAATTAATATTGATCTTAGTGGACACCTTTTGATTCAATTAATTGCCTATATCCTCAGTTTATTTTATTCTGATTCTATGGTTTTATTATATTTTAAGTTTTACTTTATTTCATATCAATACTCATATTTATTGCATCCCTTTCTGTTGTTATCCTTGGTTAGTAATGGCCTATGGCTAAATACAAATAAATTTCTATTCTATTAATTTTTCCATTGGAAAAATTGAGGAAATTCTCAAGGGTTTTTTGTTGTGGTGGTGGTGTACATTTTGAATGTGAAAACCCTTGCGTTAAGAAGCATTTTACTCATTCTAAACGTGGCAATATTTCATAGGAGGGGTTTTTTCCCAGTGTTTCCCCAAATGTCCATTTTTTTCCATTGGAAAAAATCCAAAAAAGTTTTTTGGTGGGAGGGGAATCCTTGATCCCCCACCGGGACTCCACATCTCTAGCTCAGTCCTGGCTTTCCCTGTGTCCCTTGCTGTGTTTTACCTAGGGTCAGGAAAGCAGGCAAGGGAGCTTGCCAATCCAAGGCTGCCTTCTGATCTTACCCTGAGTAGAACCGCCAGATACAGTACAACTTCTGAATAGCCTCACATGAGTGGAGGTACTGAATTAAAAAAAAAAGGCTCACTGTTAATAAATTGTTCTGAAAAGCTTTACCATATACCATAGAGCTGTACTTTTCAGTCTTCTAGAATTCTTTCTAGATCATTTTATCTGAGCCACTCTGTGCATCTGCTGTACCCCCTCTGCCTCTTGCAGGGGATGGGGCACTGTTGAGGGCTGATGGTCCTCATAGTCACATTGGATGAACTTATAAAGTGCTCTGGAACTCCCATCTGTGCATAGCAGAGAGAGAGAGAGAGTGTGATGATTGGTGAGAGGGCAAGCTGCTAGCCCCTACCAATCTCTCTGATGAATCCCTGATAAGCTTCCAAAGAGCTGTGGACTTCCCAGAACTCTGTTTGCTGTCTTCAAGCTCAGGTGTGCTTTTTTTTTTTTTGCTACCCTCAAGGCAAAGAAAACACAACCCAAATGGGGGAAAACACCACAGAAGGCAGAAGCAGAAAAAAGAAAAATCAGCCCAGCAAAGTCAGAGAGAAAAGCTAAAAAGAAAACGGCCACCCCTGGAAAAGATGGCACCGTGAACTCCACGAAGAAGGAAACCATGGAAGCTAGGAGAGGTCTGGTTTTTGATCAGAAAGCCTTGGAGAAGAAACGTGCCACGGAGGATGCTGAGAGACCAGTTCGAGAGACGAGTAAAGGCGAGGCAGAGGTGTTGTTGTGGGTGGACAAATACAAGCCCACATCCCTCAAAACGATAATCGGACAGCAAGGAGATCGGAGCTGTGCCAATAAACTTTTGTGTTGGCTTCGGAACTGGTACAAGAATACTCCAGAGGACAAGCATGGTAAATGTAAATACATGATTTGTTAAAAAAAGGGACACCCTGGTTTACAAATAAACTGCACAGGGTGTAACTGACATTTCTTCTGGGATCTGATTGTCCCAGTAGTGGGTTCAATCTAAAGAGTCCATTCCACTCATAGCTATTGTTGGGCGCTTCATTTCGGTTAAAACTAATCTGGTTCTGTCCGTCTCTGTATTAAAGATGGCTGGATAAACCTGTCCTCCATTTTCCCTGCAGTAAAACCCAGTAAGTTTGGAGGCAAAGATGATGGCGCTAGTTTCAAAGCAGCTTTGCTTTCGGGGCCGCCAGGGGTTGGTAAAACAACTACTGCTTCATTAGTTTGTGAGGTGAGTGGTATTTTTTCAAACAAGCGTTGGGAAGGTGGGAAATCTAACCCATGCAAATAGGCTTCCACTGGAGCTTCTTATTGGTCGCAAGAGCTGAATGGCAGGAAGAGTGCTGCATGTTGGTATTGGGGAGGGTGTAGCTGCTGGCTTTTGTACTTGCCAGTCAATAAGAGCCCCAAGGTTCCTCTTGCACTTGGCACGTTGGGAGTAGCCCAGCTCTATCAGTTGAGAGCTCTGAAGGCTCCCCCACTGGCACACGGAGGAAGCTGGAGGGGACCGCCTGGAACTCATCGGAAATGAGGGTGGTCTACCTGGCTGACTTTGTCACTGTCATTTCCTCCATTTCTCTCTGACCTTACTGGCTCAAATGATAATTTATTTATTTATCATTTGTATTTATATCCCGCCTGTTCCACAAATGGACGCAGGGCCGTTAACATCATTGTAGCAAATACAGTTGCCGTTCAAAAACACAATATAAGCATTAAAATTGATGGGTACAACTTCAGAGGAAAGTCAGCCGGCTATAAAGATTCCGGCCCGATAGCGCAGGTGACATAAAGGCCAGTTGTCAGTAGGTGGGTGGTGACAGCAACCGCAGGGAGGCCATACGTGGACGCCCACTTGCAAAGGCCTGGCAGAACAGCTCCATCTTGCAGGCCCTGTGGAATTGAAGAAGATCCTGCAGGGCCCTGGTCTCAGTAGGGAGCATGTTCCACCAGGCGGGGGCCAGGGCAGAAAAAGCCATGGCCCTGGTCAAGGCAAGACGGGCATCCCTCAGGCCAGGGACCACCAGGAGGTGTGGATCTTGTGTCTTCTTCATTGTGTTACATTAATGTATTTAGTTGACCAAATCTATGTTGGTCCGCTTTTATAAATCACGAACTTGTACCTGCTTAGGTTCTCTCTCTGGAGACACTTTTTTACATTGGTGGCTAATACGGTGCTTAGGAATTACACTGGGGAAGTGAAAGAGGTGCGCTGAGGATTGTAGGGTGCCCCTCCTCCCCAGCTGCCAACCTAGAAGTAAGAGCTATTTGTGAAAGGGGACGGTTTTGGCCGATTGGGCAGTCTTCTTCAGGGTCACTGGAAAGGACCCCCCCCCATCCTGCTACAAAACTAGCTACAGAGTAAGGATCTATTTGGTACGAATGAGGTTTTGTGAGTAATGTAGCTTCAGTTGGTATCCGATCCTGAAACTGGCATCTTGATTTTGTGTTGGAATTAGGAACTGGGTTTGAGTTATGTGGAACTAAATGCCAGTGACACGCGCAGTAAGAACAGTCTGAAGGAGGTGGTTGCCGAGTCTCTAAACAACACCAGCATCAAAGGATTCTGCTCAGGTATTTCTGTTTACATGGATGTTTATTGCTTCACCAAATTCAATTATCCCAGGTTTGCCTTCAAGTCCACAATTGTTACTTAGCTCTCCAAAAAAAATGTTTTGCTAGCTCACCTGCCCACTTTATATCAGTCCTCCATGAGCAGCGTTTTAGAAAGCTAGTACTTGATCCCTTCCTTGATCCCTTCCAGTCCGACTTTCGCCCGGGACATGGGACGGAGATGGTGCTGGTTGCCCTAACTGACGGCCTCCTGAGACACCTAAATCAGGGCGGTGTGGCAGCATTGCTGTTGTTAGATCTGTTGGCTGCATTCGATACAGTTGATCATCAGCTGCTGACCCGCTGCCTCGCCGACATGGGGATACAGGGGCGGGCCCTGCAATGGCTCGCTTCCTTTCTCCAGGGTCAAGGACAAAGGGTGGTGCTTGGGGAGCAGCAATCCAGGAGACACCCATTGGAATGTGGTATGCCTCAGGGGGTGGTGCTCTCCCCAATGCTGTTTAATATCTACATGCGCCCCCTTGCCCAGATTGTCTGGAGGTATGGGCTAGGGTGTCACCAGTACGCTGATGACACCCAGCTCTATCTGATGTTGGGTGGCCGGTCGAACTCCAGCCCAGAAGACCTGGACCAGGCATTGCACGCCGTGGCTGCTTGGCTCAGATTGAGCTGGCTGAAATTGAACCCGGCGAAGACAGAGGTCCTGTGCCTGAGTCGGGGTAGTCTGGGGAGGGGGGTCCCACTCCTGACTTTCGACAGGGTACCTTTGGTTCCCACGCTGGAGGTTAGGAGTTTGGGAGTGCTCCTGGACTCCTCGTTAATGATGGAGGCCAAGGTAGCAGCCACTGCCAAGTCGGCCTTCTACCATCTTCGGCTGGCTTGGCAGCTGGTTCCCTTCCTCAACTGTGATGACCTGGCTACAGTGATCCATGCGACGGTCACCTCGAAGTTATACTACTGTAACGCTCTCGACATGGGGCTGCCCTTGTTGCAGACTTGGAAGCTGCAGCTGGTGCAGAATGCCACGGCCAGGCTTCTGATGGGTCTTCCTAAATGGGAGCGCATCCGACCTGTGCTGAAGGCACTGCATTGGCTGCCTATAGCATACCGAATCCTCTTCAAGGTGCTGGTGCTTACCTTTAAAGCCCTATATGGCCAGAGTCCAACATACCTGAGGGACTGCCTTTCCCCATATATACCCCAGCGAGCACTATAGTCCGGGTCACAACATCGACTCGTGGTCCCAGGGAGGCCAGGCTCGCGGTGGCCAGGGCCTTTTCAGTGGCGGCTCCTGTCTGGTGGAACAAGCTCCTGGAGGAGATCAGGGCCCTGCGGGACCTTATGCAGTTCCGCAGGGCCTGCAAGACGGAGCTCTTCCGCCAGGCCTTTGACTAGGAGCTGCCACCAATACCATCTACCATCACTATTGTCATCTGTGATGAGGGTCTGGCCTTGGAAGAAGAAGGAGCCGTGAAATCGCAGAGGGCTGAAATGGCATACAAACCAAGACCCAGGGTGCTCTTTGGTAAAGGGAAATCATTAGCGCGCCATCTGATTGCAAGCACTTTATTATAAATTTTTACTGTTGCTGGAGTGTTTAATGTTTAATGTGTTTTAAATTGCTGTATGCGTTTTAGGCAGAAGTTGCCAGACTGCTGTGAGCTGCCCTGAGCCCGCTTGCGGGGAGGGCGGGATAGAAATGCGAAACAAAAATAAATAAATACTTGGGGAGAAGGCCTTGGTGTGATCTTCTTGTTTCTTCATCCTGTCTTTAGGAGCATCAACTTCCGTTAGCTCAAAGCATGTCCTAATCATGGATGAAGTGGATGGAATGGCAGGCAGCGAAGACAGAGGAGGAATTCAGGTGAAACTTCTTTCAGGAAGCATAAAGCAGTTATAATCGAGCGTGTGGTATTGTGGGATAGGTGGATAAGTGGAGAATTCTGAATGCTTTGGGGGACAGAGTAAATCAGACCTCAGAATCAAACCTCAAAATGACGAATGTGACAAATATAAAGGGGTGTGTGTGTGTGTGTGTCTGGGGAGAGAGGTGGGAAGCTAACATAAACTTAGATTGGACAAAACAAGCAGTGATAATTCAAAACCTGTTTTCCTGACAAGAATAACCAGAGTGAAACATGGAAGAATGCATAATATTCAATGCTCCTTCTAAGCTGTGGAGTCCTGTGAGCAAAAATTCTAATTTGTGAGCTACCGGCATTCAAGTTGTGAGCGAGCAGTTTGGCTACTGCGTAAATGAGGTTGCTCTGGAGCCATCCTTCCTGAGCGAAGACAAAAACGTGTGAGCCGGAGGCTAAAAAACTGAGCTAGCTTACACTCAGAGCGAACACTGGTATTGTGTGCTGGTCTACATTACTGCAGACTTTTATTCCAGCCAGCTGCAAGCCTGGCCGTTGTTTGCCCATGACTGCAGTTAAGAGTGTGGGAGCCATCTGCGCGGCGACTCTCCTTCATACCCCTTCTCACCTGGGAATGAATTTATCCCTGGACCATGGTTAAGGGGATGTTAATAATGAGGCTGACCACAGTTCGTAGATGGCAGGGTGCCCAGGTTCAGGGTCCGCAGGCTAATGCCTCAGAGGGGAGCCCTATCAGTCTGCAGCAGAACAGCTGGATTCAAGTCCAGCAGCACCTTAGAGACGCACAAGAGTTCCAGGGTCGAGGCTTCTGAGAGTCAAGGCTCCCTTCCCTGTGTCTGACCAAGAGAGTTTTGACTCTCAATGGCTCACACCCTGAAACTCTTGTGGGTCTCTAAGATGCTGCCGGACTCAAATCTAAAGGTTAATGTTTGTCTCAGAACCACGTTAAATGAGAACCCAGCTTTATACTAACCATCAGCTTAGACTGGTACAGATGTTCCCCTTTCGTGTAAAACCATGCTTGGATGAATGGGCGGGCACGTTTTTATACCTAGCCTCTTATCTAGAGACAGCTTAAGAAGGTGGGTTGGAAGGAGCGGGTGAATATATTTTAAGTAAAAAATTTCTTTACTCTGTTTAAGAGAAGTCTAACATTATTCTTCCGAGGCGGGTTGCCGGGTTTGTCTGTAGCGGTAGAAAAGAGCAAGAGTCCTGTAGCACCTTAAAGTCTAACAAAATATGTGGCAGGGGAGGAGCTTTCCTGAGTCACTCACCAAAGCCGATACCCTCTATAGCAGGGAGATGTTGCCTTCTGTGGCCCTGGGTCCCAGCACTTTGACCTATGTGAAGCCCTTCTTGAGGAGCTGAAGGCGATACTCTGTTTTTGCTGCCTTGCTTCTATATGAAGAGCATAACCCTGGTGTCGCAATCTGTCGTTGCAGGAGCTAATCGACCTGATTAAGCACACAAAGGTTCCAATAATCTGTATGTGTAATGATCGGAATCATCCAAAGATCCGTTCCCTCGCCCACTACTGCTTCGACCTTCGCTTTCAGAGACCACGTGTAGAACAGATTAAGGTATGCCGTTGACGGTGTACGTGCTGGAGCTCTTCACTCAATGCCACATGGGACCTGGCCAGCAGTTCAGTCTGCATTAAAGGTGCCCAGCTGGATGTTTCCAGGCAGCTGTTAAGCTAGGCATGATTGTTGCTCCCTGTTCACCCCAAGCGTCTTATGATTTCAGATGCTACTATTAGAGATAAAAAAAGAGGTTCCAGTCAGGTCTCATGGCTGCCAGCCAATGAGAGATGAATTTATAGAGGACTGATCTAACTTGAGCCCGTACACGGGACATATAGTGCAATATTCCAGGTACTTGACAACTCCCCTGTTTTTGGAGTTCGGCACATGCAGCAGGGGCAGGAGCGGTGGTAAGCCAGTGTGCATATCTGCAAGCAGCTTGGCTGTTGGCTCACAGGCTGTCCAGACTTTTCGATGGAACCTTTCTCCCTGACATGCTGCCTTTCCATGTACAGTGAGGTGTTTTTTATGGGGCGAGGGAAAGAGATACAAATGCAGCACTCTATTAGAAGCACCTTGTTAGAATGGCACCATCCAAGAAAGTCTTAGTTGCATAATTCTGCAGGTGGGATAAACTAGTCTTGAATCTGTTTTCGAGGGGCCTCATTCTTAGAGCCTGAAATAGCCTGGAAGGCTTTTGCCTCTTTCTGCAGCCCAGGAATGTCTTGGTTGTGACAATCAGGGGAATGCCAATCACTTGTTTGGGGGAGGAAGGGGCAGAAAAGGTGGCCAGTCATTCTGATTTCTCATGGACTACAAGCAGAGCTGTCCATTGCTGGTGAGCAAGAAGAAAATGCGTAACCCGGATTCTGTTGGAGGTTATTGTTCCTTCTCTGTCAGCTGCCTTCTCTGTAAAGAGAGTTTCATTTAGTTCTTAAAGCGAAAACGACAGAAGGTCTGGGCACGTAGCTGTTGTTTGTTTGTTTGTTTATTTGATGTATACCCTGCCCTCCCCTCCGAAGCAGGCTCAGGGCAGCTTACAAGGCCATTGGCATCATAAAAACAGTTAGTATCATAAAAACACAGTTCGGAAGGTGCTGCATAATTGGCTGCAGTAAAATCAGCAATGGTTGTACGGCTGGTGTCAGGTTCCTAGGTGCATTGTTCTTCAGTATGGGCGCCGATGTTAAAGCAGGTGGCCAAGACGGATTATAGGGCCTAGCTAACCTGGTTGATGTTAGCAGTTTAACCTGGCGTCTTACTCAAATGCTTGGTGGAAGAGCTCTGTCTTGCAGGCCCTGCGGAATTTAGGTAAATCCTGCAGGGCCCTGATGTCCTCTGGGGGAGCTCATCCCGCCAAAGAGGTGCTGCTGCTGAGAAGGCTGTAGCCCCGGTTGTGGCCAGCCTGACATTATGAAAATGTCATTGCTACTATGGTTTACTAGAATTCTTGGGACGGGGGTTGCCTACTGCTCCTTCTGTGATTTTCGTATTTTGAAGTCTGTGCTACTCGCAGGGTGCCATGATGTCTATTGCCTTTAAAGAAGGGCTTAAGGTTCCACCACCAGCGATGAATGAAATCATCTTGGCAGCTAATCAGGACATCAGACAAGTGAGTTACCTATTCCGTTCTCAGTACTGCTCTGTCACGTGTGGATGGGAGGCCACCAGATGACATGCAGATTGCTTCATCTGCAGATGTTAGGTTGGACCAGGGGCAGATGGCAGTGCGTGGATGGGCATGGCTGGGGGGGCGGATGAAGAATTTGGATAAGTAAATAAGTTCCATGGGAAAAAATTATCTGTTAGTGGGAGTAGCATTAGAGGAGTGATTGGAGGAAGGACTTGGCTTGAATGTTCTTGATGGGTACAAGAAATGGAATAGGTGCAAGATGTGTAGCTTGAGAATAAAGGGAACCCTGGCATGAGAGTGGGAAGAAAGCTTCCCTCAGCAAAGAGAGAACTGGCAAGAAGGCTCCAAGAAACGAGTGCTGAAGGAGTGGTAGGAGGAGGCAAAGACAGGGAGAGCTTTTAAAATCAGAGCAGAAGTCTTGTGTGCAGTGAGAAATAGCACACCGCTTTGTGGATATTTGCTGATATCAAATCGATGACTATTTCTGATCATTTATAAACTTTGTGTTTTTCTCTGGAAGGCCCTCCTAGCAAACTTTGTCTCATCTTCCTACTTTCTTCTCAGGTTTTACACAATCTCAATATGTGGTGTGCCAAAAACAAAGCCCTGACTTACGATGGTGTCAAAGAAGATGCCAGCAAAGCCAGAAAGGATATCAAGCTGGTAAGAGAAGCATTGCCCTGATCTGATGCGGAGTTAAGCAGTGGCAAACCACCTCTAAATGTCTCTTGCCTTGAAAAGACTAAAGGGTTGCCATAAGTCAGCTGTGACTTGACAGCAAAAAGAGACAGAGAGAGACGCGCCAGTGTTGTGAGAATGGCCACAGACATGCCAGCTTGCTGAGCTGTTTTGAAATAGGACTGGCAAAAATTCTGTCGGCGTGCCTATTTCAGAAGTTAACCTTTTTATCCTGGGGAAGTGGGGGGATTGGTTAAAGTCAGCAGCCGTCTTCTCAGAAAGTTAAAATCTGTGCATCTTCAAAGTGATGCAAATAATTGGAGTTGTCAGGTTGAAATTCTGAGAGAGCCTGTGTACTTTTTAAGGAATGCATATCCAA
Source organism: Lepidodactylus listeri (assembly GCA_029233225.1). Classification (NCBI taxonomy): domain Eukaryota; kingdom Metazoa; phylum Chordata; class Lepidosauria; order Squamata; family Gekkonidae; genus Lepidodactylus; species Lepidodactylus listeri. The sequence continues at coordinate 102,738,259 of JARCFY010000009.1, read as the reverse complement.
GTGGTGAAGGTCTTGATGAGGAAGCTGCAGGTGACAGGATTTGCCCGGTGGTCTTGATTTATATGTAGGAGAGAACCAAGAAGGAATGAGGAATGTCTTGGTAAGAGCATAGGCCAGTTATGACGGAGTTTAGCAGGACGGAGAGGGAAAAGGGTGCTCGTTTTGGATTGTGTGACACCAGAGTATGTGCAGAGAGTGGACGCTTTCTTTTGATGGCACTGGAAAATGGCAGCTACTCAACATCTTTGGTATAGTGAACTTTATCACAGTCCCATCTCTGACAATATTGTTAGAAATACCCAAGATTGATGTCTGGCACCATTTGGTTTTCACATTGTAGAGCTTATTTAATTAGAATTTAAAAACTGGAACGAAGTGCACCTATATTTCAATTTCACAGGCAGTGCTAAGCATCATGTTTGCGTCAGTTCTTGCTCTGTGCATTCCATTTAGAGACTGGCATTATGGGCGGCGGGGGACCTCCGACATAAAACACCAGCGGTTTGTTTTTCCCCCCGTTCCCCCAACTTAGGAAGTATGCAGTTAAGAAAACAAAACAAAATCAGGCCACACGATGGGATGGCGTCATGTTCAGCCTCCCTGTTTGTCTTGGCACAGGTGTCAGAGGGCAGCAAGGGCCCATCACATGTTCCGTTTGTTGGGGGCTGGGGGGAATGCAGAGCTGCTGTTTCAGCAGTAGTCCCACGCCTCCAGTAGAAGCTGGTCTGGCTCTGAATGTCGAACAGTTCATGAGTTTTTAAGAAGGGGGCATGATTTCCTGATGTCCCCGGTGTCATTGCCATTCTCTAAACCAGTCTGATGCACTCTGACCTTTTAGAACTGTTGAGATTTAATGCAAATAGTTGTGAATCCTGGGGCAGATGACGCTGTAAATTGCTGCCATTGTGGAATTGAAGCTAGCTTGACTGATCGTTGCTGGAGTTTTCCTCCACAGCATCCACATGTCTTGCTTTGATACCATTGTTTTGCAGGGCCCTTTTGACGTCGTCAGGAAGGTCTTCGCTGCTGGAGAGGAGACTTCTCGTATGTCCCTTATTGACAAGTCCGACCTGTTCTTCCACGATTACTCTCTAGCCCCTCTCTTTGTCCAGGAAAACTACGTACACGTGAAACCAGCTGCTGCTGGGTGAGTTCATGGAAATAGTATAGTTGGGACTTGAATGAAAATGTATGGAGATCGAATGGAATATGTTGGTAATAACATGGCCAGGTGGTCTTCTCCTAGGGGCAGCATGAAGAAACACCTGATGTTGCTTAGCAAAGCAGCTGACAGTATATGTGATGGTGATCTAGTCGACCGGCAGATTCGCAGCAAGCAAAACTGGAGCCTTCTACCAACACAGGTAACCTCCACCTTTGGTTTCCACTGCCTCATCTCTGCATTCCACATTACTCATTGCTTCGCTGTTACAGGTTGTGAACACGGAACATGCCAGTGGCTCATAGAAGTTACATGTAAAGCTATCTTTTGCACACACCCCACCCCCAAGCAGATTCTGACCTATAATGGCTAAAAGGAGCGATCGGCAACGATCCAGGTGTGGTTTAGTATAGAACCAAGTACGGATCTTTAAAAAGGTATATTGGAGGGGTTGGTGTGCACAATGGGAATGGCAGGCAGAGATTTTTATGGGATTCAAGGGCTTCCTCAAGATGCTTCACAGAGAGGGAAATGATAGAGGTGAAAGCTCTCCGGAATCAAAGCGCAAGCCACACACAGATTTATGTCAGTGCACTAAAACAAATGGTGCAGGGTGCTCCTGTGTCTGTTTATTACTGTGAGACCTCATATGTGCCACTTCGTAATTAAGGGCTCACAACAACTAGTGTTCAGGCTGCAGAAACTTTAGGGATTATGAATCAACCTGTCAGTTTTCAGAAATATTAAGATGTACATTTTCAGACATGCAAAGAGGTTTCGTTATTCTGGCTCTTTGTTGATCTTTTGCTCTCATTTTGACACAAGGTTGGATCCTGTCAGCTTTTTCACTGAATCTTACCCAGTTCCCTTCCCTGCTACAGCCCCAGTCTCACATAGCTTTTGTATGAGCAGATCCCATGATTCTCCTCATGACCTTTTCAGGTGATCAAAGAAGATGCCTTCTTTTTCATTAGCTAAGCGGGTTGTATCCAACCGTTTGTTTGGCTCTTTAGTTATAAAATGTTGTTGACTCTTGGTCTAAAGTGAATGTGAAGAGTGGAGTACTTGTTTTTAAAGAGAGAGGCATTTGTCACTCGTGGTTCTTTTTCTTGCTTAAGTCAAGAGGTAAACAAAGTATATTTTAACTGTGGAAGGGAAAGGCGGAATTCAGAACACTACTGTTTCCTTGCAGTGGCATTTACATTCACGTTCCGGTAGAATCACCCACATCTTCAGACTTCCCAAGTATGTTGAGCAAGGAGTTTTAGCTCACTATTCATTCTTCCTTCCACGTGGACATTGGGCACACTTGGCTTTCTGGTTGTTTTTTTTTAAGGAGAATTCAGTAGTGGCTCAGAATAAGCGAAATCAATTTTTTCCATTGGCAGCAAACTTACGAGATCTATGCATTTGGCTTTAAGGATTAGATTTCTTGAAAATACATGTGTGATACAGATGTCCTGTAATAGTTTCCAGTGTGGAATTTTGAATAATACCTTTCTACTGTTCATTCTTATTCTATTCTGTTATGTTAAAAACATTAAATACCTGACTTAAAACTGATTTTTCAAGGCATGGTGTCCAGTGATTCTGTAGCACAAAAAACTCCCAGTAAGACTTCATGGCATAGTAACGACTAAAGTTCATTTGAATAAACAATGCTTGAGAAAATATTAATGCCAAATATATCGGTCATAAAACTTACTTGGCTTGGAGACTGAAAGCATAACTCATCTTACTGCTTTGGAACATCATGCCCTGTCCATAGATTCTTTTAATTCTCTCAGTGATCCAGTCTTGTGGAATAACTTTGCATTCAGAGCTGTAGCATCTGAATTGTTCTTCTGAGGGACCGCAATTTTGGGGTAGCCAGTCTACAACAAAGGATTTTTTAATTCAACAAGTAAGAATAAAATCCCTTTTAGATGGCATTGCTTCTATGTAATGCTTGGGCTTGAATCTGAAGGCAGTATTTACTTTTATAGTGTTGATTGACCCTCTCTGGGATGCAAATATATAGAGAGCAAAAATAAGAAAATGTGTACTGTGCTTGAGATGCTGAACTCTACAAAGATAAGCATAAAAGATTTAGTTGTGTGTAAGGTCAGAGGCATTTTTCTGTTATACAGAAGTCAATAAATGATACAAATGCATTAGGCTCATGAATTACATTATACAAAATCCACCCTGTAGTTGGGTGGATCTTAAAAGGAGACTTGACAAAGCTGGTGACAGGAGAATATATCTATACTAGTCATGGAGCAGTTCAGTAGAGTATCTCCATGTTCAGTCTTGCCCATTCCACAGCTGCTGCCTTGAGTACAGTTCTGAATTTGTGTGTGCACGTAGTTTAGGAAACAACGATGTCCATTGTAGCCTCTGTGCAAAACCATTGCATATTTACTCTTCCCTTTTAAGGCCATTTATTCAAGTGTCCTCCCTGGGGAGTTGATGAGAGGTTCCATGCAACAATTCCCAAATTTTCCAGGTTGGTTGGGCAAATTTTCATCCACTGGAAAACATGACCGTATCCTTCAAGAGCTGTCGATGCACATGAGCCTCAGGTAACAACTGAGTAACCTCTTGTAGCTTCTGATCGTATGATATTCTTGTGGTCCATACTGTCCGTCAGGCACTGTGCATTCTTTCACACGTTAAATCACTTCCTTGGAGAAAGATAAAAGGCTGTGCAGTCATTCTTGTGGTATTTTCTAGGCTGAGGCTTAGTTTACCCATGCAGTTGAATGAGTGAGTAGGGTTGTGAGGTGGACAGAAATCTTCAGAATGGCCAAATAACAGCAAGTTTTATGACACCTTAAAGAAGAACAGATTTATTTGTGGCGTGAGCTTTTGGGATCCAGAGCGTGCTTTGTAAAATGGAGAGTGCTACATTTACTTAGCACAAAGATTGATACCCAAAGCTATAAGTAGGGTCTACCCAAGCCAAAAATCTACCTGAAAAATATCTTGCCAGTATTTTTTGTGTAGATTTCGGCGTCCCAAATGTCTTGGGGAAACCGGGGAAAAAGTTCCCCAAAAAATCCTGGATATTTTCAGAAATTACCAGGCAGATCCGAAAACAGCAGAGAGATGGAAGCACGTTGCTCACAAATCTCATCTGTCTGTTGGGCTTCTCCTGCAGTCCCATTGAAGTTTAAAGGGACTGCAGAAGACAGCCTGAGGATCAGCTGTACAGGTGGGGACTGTTCCTACCAACCCAGATTGTGGCTGGCTTCTCATGCAGCCTGGTTTAAACCAGGCTACAGAAGAAGCCAGCCCTAGGATCTCCTGTGCTGCCCGGACCAGATTGCTCCTCGCAGGCTGGGCTTTGCACTGGCTCCTCCTGCAGCACGGAGCTCTTTGCTCCTGGCACCACAGGAGCTCCTGGGGCTCACTTCTCCTGCAGCCCGGTTCAAACCAGAATACAGAAGAAGAAAGCCTAGCCAGGATCAGCTGCGCCCATGGGGAACAGATTGTTCCCCGCCAGCTGAGCTCTGTGCTGGCTTTTTGGTTTGAACCAGTATTTTTCTTCTCTGGTCTATCGGTATTGGGATCTGAGATTCTTCAGAAATCCCAACGTTTTTTTGGGTCCAATGAACTTGAACGGAAAAATATTGGTTAAATCTTTTTGCACACCCCTAGCTATAAGCGGCTCAAAGAGTGGGAAGTTACTGGAAGAAGTGGGACGGCCATTTTGTGCAATAGACTGGGTAACAGTATAATTGTAGATCACAGATGAAAACAAGATCAAGACAGCCCATTTCTCAATTTTCCCTGATTGTGTTCACAAAACAAACCCTTGTTGCAGGTGTAAAAACAAACCAGCACTCCAGGGGGAGAGTGTCTAGTCCAGCCTGCTCTGTGATCTGCTAGTTTTTTACTTGCAGGGAGGATTTTATGTGGAGCAGAAACATTCAGCTGTCCCCTGCCTATGGTGTGGGCCAGTCTGCCATCTCATTCTGCTGCACACACAAGGCCAGGCCTGACTGAAGTGTCTACTCTACTGTTCCTGCCCTAGACTGTGCTGTCTTCCAGACAGCAGTTCCCTTTTTGTCAGCCATGTGACAAGACACACAACTGTTTCCAGGGCCAATTCAGTGTGCTGGCCTTGATCTTTGAAGCCTTCACCACTGAGACCCTCTTATTCCCCCCTGCCCCCGTATGAGCTTTCTCAACAACTGGGGCAAACACGTGAGCTCCCCACACATTCCTTGGCAAACACTGCAAGTTGCACTGCTTCTTAATTTTGCATTCAAATGGGTATTTTCCACTTGGCAATAGATCAAAATCACATGACATTGTGAAGTAGGCCAGAAGACAGAGAACATTTGAGATATCATATGGACAGAGATGAGATAGGTGGCATTATCGTGGTTCAGAATATTCTCTGAGCTGAGTTTTTCCCCAGCATTCATGACTCTGGCTCCCAAACATTCAAGATGAATTGTAATAGCATATAGTTACATTCCAGCATCAGAAGCATGGGCTCCATTTTGCCCCTAACGTAGGAGGAGCTTATATGAACCTGCCTTATTGTCAGACTAGTGACCTGTTCAGTTTGAATCATATCTGGATGTGCACACATGCACCCAGCCCATGGTTCTTCGAGATAGCAAGCAGGAGTCTGAATCAGCCCTGCTGTCTCTGAATGCTGGTGCATGAACCCAGCCTTTGCACAATGCTGTGGACCCTCCCGTGAGAAAAGGCTCGCTAGATGCATTTTATCCCTCCCCACAGAACCCATGCAAGCAAGAGAGCAGTAAACTTGGAGTATTTGCCGTATCTACAAGATGCCATTGTGAGGCCTTTGTCTTGCCTGGGAACAGAAGGGGTGCAGGACGCTGTGGCCTTCATGGATTCCTATTGTTTGATGAAGGAAGACGTTGAAAACCTAATGGAATTAACCAGTTGGGGAGGCAAGCCCAGTGCGTTTTCTAAACTGGATTCCAAGGTAAGAAACCCATCAAAGGAATTTCAGTTGAGATTGTGTATAAAAAGGAAAGGGTGTTTTGTTTACAAGCTGAAAGCCTGCAAAGAATCGCAGAAGTGGGGGTAGGGGGGCACTGTTTATGGTTTGGAAATCTTCCTCTCCAGGCTTGTGTAGATTCTCAGGGGCTGGAACAGACTGATTTCATTTCTTCCTCACCTTTAACTTACTAAGTTGCTCTCAGTATTCTATCCCTTCTGGAATTATTTAGTCCTTGTCAGAGGGTGTTGAGTCCTAGTTGATAGCCAGTTCGGTGTGCTGCAGAGATTTCCCAACCTCTTTATGTATTTTTAACATCAAATTTCTTTGTGGACCCTCCCATGATATTATTTGTACTATTAGTATCTGTTTAAGAAAACACATAATGACAAGATCAAAATAACAATGCTTTTACTATGCATATGGATTTGCACAACCCTTCTGATAGCTTTGCGGCCCCTGGGGTCCCTGGCTTGAAGGTTGGGAATCGGTGGTATGTATAGTGGTTAGAGTGTTGTACTAGGACATGGGAGACTGCATGAACCTGCAATGCAGCACAGGACTAAATTTTCTACAGCATAAACTTTCCGGGGGCAGTTGCATCTGATTAGGTGGATTCTAACCTTTGGGAGCTTGTGTCACTCTAAATGTTTTTGTGTTCAGGATGTCAGATACCGGAAGAGAATGTTGGATTGGATCCCTTTTCTTCCTTCCCTTCTCTGGAAAATGTGTAATTACTTCCCTTGTTTCTTTGCTTTTGTGGTCGGATACTGAGTTGCTAGATGAATAACTTTTACCTTTGTGAGACCTTTGTGTGTCCATTTCTTCATGTGTACTAGTGTGGTCTGGAAGTCACCCATGTGTGCACATGCACTGAGAGTGTTATGGGATGCTAGTCCGCCCTTACTGGTTCTCTCTGAAAAATCCAAGGAACCTCAGAGAACAGTCTGGAAACCATGGTTCAAACTGGCTAGTTATTTATTTACTTCATTTATACCCTGCCTTTCTCCCCAAACGGGGACCTAGAGCAACTGACATTGTTCTCTGGTCCTCCATTTTGTCCTCACAGCAACCCAGAGAGGTAGGTGAGGCTGAGACTGTGTGATTGGCCCGAGGTCACCCAATGAGCTTCCATGGCAGAGTAAAGATTTGAACCTGAGTCTCCCCAGATACTAGTCTGGCATTCTAACCACCACTACAGCACACTGGCCAAAACGAAATTTCGTTTTCACATGCATGGTTTGTCTTCACCCCGAACAGGTTAAATCAGCTTTCACGCGCACCTATAACAAAGAGGTGCATTTCATACCCTATTCACTGCAAATAATAAAGAAGTCAAAGCGACATGCAGAGTCTTCTCAGGGTACAGAAGTGAATGAAGAACTGGAAGCTGATGAAGTCCAGTCTGAGGATGAGCAAGAGACTATTGAAAATGATGCAATGATTAAGGTAATATTTTCCATTAATGGTGCAGTTAATGCAGCAACTCCAGAGAGCAGCTTTATCATTGTGCATTTGGCCACCTGGGACTTGTGGGCTGTATACTTGTATTTATTAGCTTAATTTTTTATAGACTGCTAAAATGGCTTCTTTGAAATGTTGAGGGACTTGCGATTACTGGTGTGAAGCTTGAAAGACAGCTTTTGAACACCATTCTGTGCCACTTCATCCCATTCATTCAATACATTTGACTCTATAAGTGCTCTGGGAAAGTTGGAAAGTACTGACATTGATAACATGGGACTTTTGAGTAGGAAATGGCAGGAGATCAGTATCTGGTTTAAAGCATCTTTTTCTGAAAAATCCAGAGAATATTCCATTCGTGTGTTCTGTGCATACTCTGGTTAGAAAAAGGAAGCAAATGCTGTGAAACCAGTAACTGATGAGTTAGTTGTTCAGCATCTAAGCCACACAATTTGGAACCTCTTTGAGAGCCAGTAAGAATGATTTTAATTATTTTGGAGGAATATTGCGGTTCTGCATTCTTCAGCTTGGAGAACAGCTGTTGACAATGGCAGCTTGATCTGATCCAGCAGTTTTCTTCATATATGGGAATTCTACAAGTGGGCTTTGTTCATATCTGTGGGAGCTGTCTTCTGGTTAATTTGACTGTTTTGGGGTGAAGTGGAATGCCTTTATTATCTTTGTCTTTCCTCTTAAATGTCGTAAGTGGAGTTGGAGTCTACAACTTTGTTCAGGTCACAGCAAATCGTTCTTTGGTGCAAGGTTCCTTGCGTGAGCAAAGACCTCATCATTGGTTCCAACCCATGGTCTGTTCTAAATATGTCTTTGGTGGCAGAGTGATGTTTCATCACTGGATGCTGCCACTGGTGTTTGGAATGTCAAAGCTCAGAAGTGCCTCCCCCACACATTCTGGTAATTAGAGGACTTCTGGAATTTATATTTTTTGCAGAAGTTGGTTGTTTAATACTGAAGCTCACATGCTACCATTATGGCTTGGCCTGCTCGTCATTGTTTCTCTTTTTTTGTTGTTGTAATGGCTGTTTAAACACTTGAATATTTTTGTTCTCTCCTGCAGAAGGCAAGATCTGCCAAGCAGCCAAAAGTGGAAAGATCTGAACAAACAAAAAAACGAAACTCAAAGAAGAAATCTAAATGAATCATTCATTTCTGATTAATAACACTGACTAGCTGTTCAAACTTTGCTGTCATATTACTTCAGGCAGAGATGAAGATGAAAAGCTAACATGAACGGGCTGGAAAAGCCCCTCGTAGACAGTGTTTCTCCTGTATTACTACTACAGTACAAAAAGATATACACATGAAGTCTAAATAAGACTTGCAACAATTTGTTTCTGCATATTGGTATAAAAACATCTTTGCAGCGCGCCTGATATTTTTTAAATAACCATTATGTTGTCAGATCTTGTATATAGTATATAAGAACAGATGCTAAATTGCGTGTTTCTTTTGTACATGATGAGTGTGCAGCAGTATGTAAAGTTGCAATAAAAATTAGTTTCATATTTTAACAATTTTTCTACTTGAGTTGCATGATGCAGCTGAACTTTCTTTAATTTTTTTAATTGTTTTTGGTATTTGTGTGTGTGCCTGGAAGTCATGGTTGACTTCTGGTGACCCCTAGTGGGGGCTTGGGCCGTTCAGAGAGGTGGCTTGCTTTTGCCTGCCTCTGTATCCTAACCCTGGTATTCCTTGGAGGTCTCCTAACCAAGTGCTTGCCTGGGCTGAATTTTTTTCTCATGTTCATTGCCTAATACTGTATAGCACTTGAGGCATTCTTCACACACAACTCTGTGCATGGGTAGGGGTAGACCGCATCCTATGTAATGAGGCAGAGAAGCTGTTTTTTAGGAAGAATTTTGGAGATCTTAATTCTAGATTTCTTGCTGACTAGAGCAGGTGCTAAAATTCCCTGGTGCCCCCCTCAGAACACCTCTGAATTTGGTACTTGGGCCTGTGGAGCAAGCAGTATTGCATATCCCAGCATGCTCCAGCTATCTTGTGCGGTAGCAGCTAGTTCCAGTGAAAAAAGCAAACATTAATATCTTTTTATTTCCTCTAATTATTTTGTCTCCCTCTTGGCTCACTGTAGAACTGGGGTTTGGAAACAGTCCTTGTTTGAAAATAGCCCCTGATCATCCTACTGAGCACTCAGGTGCTCTAAATGCCCCAACTCCTTGGTGTGGTGGAGAGCATCTTAAGGGACTGGTGCTTGATTTGAAATGTAGTCACAGATATAAACTGTGTCTTCTGAATAAGGTATGAACTTTGGCAACTTCACTAAGACTTGCCATGTAGCATTCAAATTTTTATTGTAAACAGAAAAAGGCTATAGTACAAACATTCTATGAAATATAAATATTTACAGGTTTAGAATTAGAACAGATCTGGTAACTATAAAAAACTTTTAAGAGCAGTACCAACTAGATTCAAAACCTTGACACATCCTTAAATATTGCAGCACTTGTGTGGCCAATGTCTTCTGAAAATACCCACAGTTGCATGTTCTAATTCAGAAGGGTTTTCATAATGTTGCATTGTAGAAAAGTCCGTTTTCTGGCTTGTATAAAGTTGCATCTAATCTGCAGAGGTATAAAAAATCTGGTCTCAAAGTGTTTCACAATTCTTCCACATTCCAGGAGTGGGGAAAACAGTGAGGGACAAAAGCTGCTGTGCCGGGGGTGTGTGTGTGTGTGTTTGGTATAAACCAAACCAAAAAACACCCCCAAAACACCTTATTGGTATTTTCAGATTTTTATTAAGCCATCAACCCAAAACCTGATTTTGGGGGGGGGGGGGGGGGGGCTTTTATTCAGGCCAACCAGCGCCAGCCAAAGCAGCATGGAGCTGTCAGTTCTGCACCGCTCCGGCTGATCCTCTTTATCAGCTCCAGGCTGCAAGAGAGAACCAGCTGGAGCAGCAAGGAGCTGACAGTTCCGCACCACCTCGGCTGGGACTGGCTGGCTCCTCTTGCAGCTTGGTTTAAACCAAGCTGCAGGAGGAACCAGCCCAGGATTGGCTGGAGCTGTGGGAGCTGGCTGCTCCAGCTGATCCTCCCTTGCCTGCAGGCTCAGGTTCAAATTTCTCTAGTGGTCAAAATACTTACGTGACGATGATCATTATTCTACTTCCAGCGTGAGGTACGGTGTACAGTCAACTGTTTTCATAAGGCTGACAACATTAACTTTTTCTGAACACATTGGACACGTGCTTTCATTCTGTAACAAACTTTAAAGATAACAGAAATCACGTTTGTGGCTGTTAGAATCACACTTAAAACCATTACAAGCTTGTGTTTCAGTTGCTTCTGATTTAACGTTTCTTCACAAGGACAGAATCCTACCAAGGGGACATTCATTTTAATGTCAACATACGTGAAATCTGTGCACTGGGTTCACCTGCATGTGGTTATGTTCAGAAGAAGAGATAAAAAATAAAGCTGATGGTGCAAGTAAAGTAAATATATACATTTTATTACTTAGCTAGAAATTCCCTATGCGTTTTGCCAACAAGCTTCTTCGAGAGAATCTATAATATAATATGCAAATACAGTACTGAGTTCTCGGAATGATATAGGAGTGGTTGTGTAGTTAAAATTATGTAAATAAAACAAAACATTGTTCTAAAAATCAAATTGCAATTTGTACTGTGAACTGTTGCACTCTATACTTGAGAAGGGCTATGTGCAAAAAAATACTCTAGGAGTTTTGGTCAAATTCTCCTTTAGCAGCAAGCTTGGCTGGACGCCCACTTTCTGATGGGTTCAAAAAGGAACCCACTGCTTGTGAGGAACCCGATGAAATGTGTGCCATAAACATGTAAACCTTTGCCTCCTGTCTGTCAAGCCTGAGGCATGTTACAGAACTGGAGACCCTGTCTGCAGGAGGGAGACATTTATGAAGATTTAAGGCTCTTCTGCATTCTCATTTTTGTCACTTGTGTGTCCCTATTGTTTCAGGGTTGTTGTTTTTTTCCTTTTCCACGTTTTGCTACCTCTAGTGGTTGATCTGATATTACATCCCTGTATGTTCAGCTTACTCCCTCAGATGCCGAACCTACACCAATGCAATATCACATCAACCACTAGAGGGAGAAAACACACGTGGAACATGAAAAAAAACAAAGAAACCCAAAGCAAGAGGGAAATACAAGGTAGGAAAATGAAAATGTAGAAGAGCCCTTAGATAGCAAACGCAAACTTGAAGTCTTGTATTTAGTAGATCTTCGACGTGGTCTCTGTGCTTCACACCATTGGGTTTCTGCGCCTGCGCCGAAACTCGTCGGTGTCTAGAAAGCTAATGGATTTTCGCGCCCAGCGCCTCCGGGCATGCGCGGGCCGGCTCCGCGCATGCCCAGGAGAGCCGGGCATGGACATCCCGCCAGTTCTCTTCTGACCGCCGAACTGGCAACAGCCTAACTCGTCGAGTCGTTGAAAACTTTGGAAAGCTTCTTACGAACTTTGCCTTATCGAACACGGACTGGACTTTGACTACGTTTCTTCTTAACGGACGCCGGCTTCTGTAGAGCTCTCCCCTCCTCGAGCTCAGTGAGTCCCCCCCCTTCCCCCCCCAGCCCCGATTCGCTGTATGGCTCAGCGCTGGGGCTGCTTTAAGCGGTGCACCAACTGTGGGAGCAAATTAGCGGCCCCCGACGGGCACTTTGTGTATACTGTGCCTGGGTGAGTCCCATAGACCGGAGTCGTGCGCTCATTGCGCCAAGTTCTCCAATCAAACCCGAAAAAATAGGGCAGCCCGCCTCAAAGTGGCACTGTTAGAATCGGCGTTGCGCCCGGCATCGACTTCCTCCATGGATCACGCTATGCCATCGACGTCGACAGCACCCTCGACATCGATATCGGCATCGAAACCGCCGGTGCCGAAGGCTGCATCGGACCTTGGCCACCGGCCTACTAAGCGCCCCAAGCTTGTCCACTCCTCTTCTTCAACCCCCACCAAAAAGAAGAAGGAGAAGTCGGAGCAGAAAAAACATCACCCAGCCAATAAGTCCCACAGTAAGGGCGAGGCTGTGGGTCGCCAAGCGACGGACGCCAGGCAATCGATGTCGACGGCAACGGCGGAAGGCGCACCATCTGATCCATCCCAACCGCCACCACCACCAGAGATCATCCACCTCTTGGATTCTCCACTGAGACCACCGGGCCCCAATCTCCCGGAGACGGTCCTGGAAACGCAGGAGTTCTTCGGTACAGAGTGCACCTCGCCACGCCGGGAGCGCTCACGGGCTTCCTCACACTCTAACTCCAGGCGATCAGCCTCCCCCATCGGCATGGACCAGTCACGTCCGCCTGATTTCGAGAGCCCACATGAGGACTCAGAGGCGCATTCTCCACCTCGACCCCCGTCCAGACATGGACCTCCAGACCGTCGAGACCGCCCGCGTTCTCCACATCACGACTACCGACATTGGGATCAACGACAATACTATCCTTATGGAGCCTACCCTTTGTCTTCGACATTACCGTGACTGTCTCCATCCCATTCGGCATGGGACCACCCACCGCAATATCGCTCGAGGTCCCCCAGGTACTACCCATACACGGAACCTCCACGACATCACGACATCGATACCAGAGGTACAGCTCCCCTCCGACACCGCTCTCCATCACCCCCGTGGAGACCGATACCGGACATGCAGAGAAGGCCACCTTCGACACCGGCAGCAGCACCGATATCAATACCACCGCCGGCACTGATACGACGGCAACCAACTCCGGCACCGACTCCACAGCCGGACAGACCCACTCCGGACAAATCACCTTCGGCATCGGAGTCCTCCGACACCGACTCTGAGGGCTCTTCCACTCGTAGTTACCGACCCTCGCCTAGGCCGGATACGTCGGAGAATCTTCCTATTTCACCATCAGAGGATGTCTCTTCGTACGGCGATCTAATTAAAAGGATGGCCCACTCACTGGGAATACCGATAGCACTGCCACCACAAGTCGTCTCCAACCCAGTATTTGACATAGTGCAAATGGATTCCTCTCCATCAATTGCCCTCCCTATGTCATCAGTCCTACTACAGGCTACCAAATCACAATGGGACAAACCAGCATCAGCACCAGTGTCGTCGAGAAGATTAGACCACATGTACCGCCTTCAGGAAACGGGAGTGGAGTTCTTATTGACTCATCCTAAACCTAATTCAATCGTGGTAAACTCTTCGTCACGTTCTAAAAAGTCCCATTCCACTCCCCCAGACCGGGAGAGCCGCCGCCTGGACGCCTTTGGGAGGAGGTTTTATTTGGCTGGCACCCTGGGCATCAAGACTAGTAACTATTTGGCCTGCATGGGCCGCTATCAATATGCGCTGTGGGAACAGCTGACGGACCTGATACAGGGTCTCCCAGAAGATAAGCAGCTAGCAGTCAGGAGGATTCAAAAGGAGGGTCTAGTGTTAGCCAAACAACAGGTGAACTCGGCTAAACATGTACTAGACGCCTCCTCCAAAATAATGTCAACAGCTATTGCGCTCCGAAGACACTCATGGCTGCGGACGACATCCCTCTTGCAGGACACCAGGTCCTTGATTGAGGACCTGCCTTTCGATGGCCAGGGGCTGTTCCACGCCACAACAGATACGGTTCTCCAAGACTTAGATAAAAGCATTAAGGCTTCGAGAACCCTAGGCATGTCAAGTTCCACAACGAGACAATACAAACCCCGCGCTTGGTCCAGAAGACCGTCGGCCCGGAATTCCCCAGAACGCACCTGGAGACCGCGCCCATCACCTACCCAACAACGGCAACCGTATGCCACCAAGCAACGCTCTGCTACAGGCCAACAAATGGGCCGCCAAAAGTTATCTCGGCCCCCCAAGCAGGGCCTTTGACTCTGTCCCTACTCCTCCTCTACCACCACGCCTAGCACCCTTCCTACACAAGTGGCGGGAGGTTACATCCGACAAATGGGTGCTTTCCATTATCTCCAAGGGCTACCACATAGAACTGCACCAAAAACCTCTTTATGTGTTTGTAGCCACCCCACCAACTCCTGCACTACTAAACGAGGTCTCCACCTTACTCCAAAAGGACGCCATAGAGCCGGTACCCACACACCAACAGGGACAAGGCTTCTTCTCCCGGTATTTCCAGATCCCGAAACGGGACGGAGGGACGAGACCCATCTTAGACCTAAGGAATCTCAACAAATTTGTGTGTTACCAACGGTTCCGTATGGTCACCCTCCGGTCCTTCCTGCCCCTGCTTCGAAGACACTCCTGGATGGCGACGCTGGACCTCCAGGATGCCTATTTTCACATCTCCATAGCTCATCACCATCAAAAGCTTCTTCGCTTTGCTATTGGAGGCAGGCAGTTCCAGTACAAGGTCCTCCCCTTCGGCCTCTCCACCGCACCCCGGGTGTTCACCAAAACCATGGTGGCAGTAGTAGCGTTCCTTCGTCTTCAGGGAATCACCATCTTCCCTTACATAGACGACTGGTTACTGGTAGCAGACTCCCCGGATATCCTTCTAACACACATCAGGATTACCCACACCCTGCTGGCAGACTTAGGGCTCAGGATAAACGAGGAGAAATCACACCTCCAACCGTCCCAGCGCGTTCAATTCATTGGAGCACTCCTCAACTCCAACTGTCTGACGGCATTCCTCCCAGAGGACAGAGCACCTCCAATCGCATCGCTAGCCCACCAGGTAGCTACCCAGCTCACGTCCTCGGCCTTGATATTCCAGCGCCTTTTGGGACTGACGGCGGCCACTACCTCAGTCATCCCGATGGCAAGGCTACGGATGCGCACTCTCCAGATATGGTTCCTCAGTGTTTTCCGGCCAAACAGGGACCCGCAATCAACCAGACTCTCCCCCCCGCCCGAGGTGAGGACCTCGATCGAGTGGTGGACAATACAGGGGAACCTGCTCCCTTCCACCTCCCCTACCCTACCCTGACGCTCACTTCAGACGCTTCCCTATGGGGCTGGGGAGCACAACTCCGGGGCCATACCGCGGGAGGTCAGTGGGAAATCTCCCTCAAAAACAAGCACATAAATTTCCTGGAACTACTAGCTGTGTTTTACGCCCTCCGGACTTTCCAAGCCATTGTCCCAGACCACTGCATTGCCATTCTTTCGGACAATACAACAGCGGTAGCATACATCAACCACCAAGGGAGCACAGTATCCAGGTCCCTTTGCACCCTGGCTCTCCAACTATGGACGTGGTGCCTCGAGCACCGTATTTACCTTTGGGCCACTCACATACCAGGAGCCCAAAACACCCAAACGGATCTCTTGAGCAGAGGCCTAAGTTCCCCCCACGAATGGGAACTCTCAGACAAACATCTTCTCCCCATATTCCTCAGCTGGGGCACCCCAGACATCGATGTGTTTGCGACCAGGCACAACACAAAATGCGCCAAGTTCTGCTCTCAGGGAGGCATGGATCCAGACTCCCTCGGAGACGGCCTCCTTCTCCCTTGGGGAACCGAATTCCTGTACATCTTTCCACCCCTCCCACTTCTCACACGGGTCCTCTGGAAGATCCATGCGGAGAAAGCAGACTGCATACTCATCGCCCCCTGGTGGCCCCGCCAACCATGTTTCTCCCTACTCCTATCTCTGGTTCAGGGACACTTCATTCATCTCCCTCCAGACCCACATCTCCTCAGCATCGCCAACTCCCCGCTCCTTCACCACGACGTTCCCCACCTAAAACTAACCGTGTGGAGACTTTTCCCCCCTGATTCTCATCTCGGGTAGCCAATGTCCTCCTGAACTCCAGGAAGCCATCTACCCGCACTTCGTACTACAAGTGGTCCAGATTCACGGCGTTCCTGGGACCCAGCGCTACCTCGCCAACCTCAGTGGGGCTAGAGCGCATCTTCGATTTCCTCTTGTCTCTGGCGGACTCTGGCCTATCACACTCCTCCATTCGGGTGTATATGGCAGCCATCTCGGCGTTTCACAACGCTATAGATACGTTTACAGTCTTCACTCACCCACTCTCCAAGCGCTTCCTCCGGGGCCTGCTCCATCTGTATCCCCCGGTCAAACAGCCAGTTCCCTTATGGGACCTGCCATTGGTTCTTCGCCAACTGACAAGGAAACCATTTGAACCGTTATCCTCGTGCGACCTCAGACTCCTGACATGGAAGACAGCCTTCCTAACAGCAATCACCTCTGCCCGAAGAGTGGGCGAAATCATGGCGTTCCGACATGATGCACCGTACCTGTCCTTCTTGCCTAACGGGGTACACATCCTCCCGGATATCTCCTTCTTACCCAAGGTACTTTCAGAATTTCACCTACACGCTGAAGTCTTTCTCCCCGACTACACCTCGGAGACAGAACGCTTACTTCACTCCCTTGACGTCAAGCGAGCCATTCTTTACTATCTTCAGAGGACCAAGGCGACCAGGCGATCCCCATGCCTCTTCATCTCCTATGCCCACAACAAACTGGGCATGCAAATTACCTCACGCAGACTTTCTAGATGAATAGTCGAGCTCATTTCACTTTGCTACAAGCTAGCACAAACTCCTCTACCAGGCCCTCTCAAGGCCCATTCTACAAGAGCTGTTTCTACCTCGACAGCATTTCTAAGGGGAGCCGCGTTGTCAGACATATGCAAGGCCGCCACGTGGGCCTCCCCAAACACTTTTATACGGCACTACGCCCTAGACACGAGGGCGTCGGACAGCACAGCCATGGGAAGACTCATCCTGGCTTCTGCTTCACGTTGACCGCCTGCCTGCACCCGCCTCCAGGTAGGTCTTGCTTGCTAATCTCCCAATGGTGTGAAGCACAGAGACCACGTCGAAGATAAACAGGTTGCTTACCTGTAACTGATGATCTTCGAGTGGTCATCTGTGCATTCACACCTCCCGCCCTCCTTCCCCTCTGTAGCCAGGCGGAGCTCTTTTTCGTTCTGGTTCCAGCGGTCAGAAGGAACTGGCGGGATGTCCGCGCCCGGCTCTCCTAGGCATGCGCGGAGCCGTCCTGTGCATGCCCGGAGGCGCTGGGCGCAAAAATCCGTTAGCTTTCTAGACAGCAACGAGTTTCGGCACAGGTGCAGAAACCCAATGGTGTGAATGCACAGATGACCACTCGAAGATCATCAGTTACAGGTAAGCAACCTGTTTTTTCCAACTATTTAGATTTCCCTATTAGGTTTTTTGTGTGTACACAGAATAAGAGGAGAAGAGAAGAGATTGGATTTATACAATTTGTTCTTTAGATTCTGAGAGACTTTTGGTGTTACTCTCCCCATGAGCTGGCTGTATCAAGCTCATGGTATCAAAATTCTGAGAACTGGAAAGTGATAAGCTCTGCCTCAGCACCACACACACACATGCAGCAAAGGATATTTCCTGGCTGATCCAGAGCAGTCTAACATTTCTAGGTGGTGGCAAATTACTACAGACAACACGGCAGCTGGAGGGAGTGTCTCTGTAAACTCCCTGATGCTCACCCAGCAGACCCGAGGAGGAAAAGAAATGGAACCTACAATCCGGGACCCTAACAGAATCACCTAGAGTCAGATCAGTACCCTAAATGAATGCCAGAATATCCTGGGGACCACACTGCACATGGAAGAGTACAATGTGTACGGCACCCCCCACAGTTTGATTGCTTCCAGTTCTAAGATGGTTGGGGTAAAAAGTTCAGAATCTGTTTTGTCATTTAAAATCTCTTCGGTACACAAAGTGGTGCTGAAAGTTTTCCTATTGTGATTTCTGGGTTAAGGTAGTGCTTTCAGTGGGAAGAAACTTAAATATGTAGATGTCTCCTATCCCACCTCCCCGAAAAAAACCCTGATCACTGTCCTTGTTTCTCTTATATAAATGATAATGGTCATGGCTTGGTTGTGCTAACAGGGCAGAGGCAAAACAAAGTTGATTCAGCATAAAGGTCATGTGACCTGGACTGATCACATGGGTTGTGCTAGCTAGCCAATTGTAACTTTGCAAAGACCACCTCCCCCCAGCGTTCAGTTTTGTCCACAATGTTATGTGATAAGGAATGTTGAGAAGATGGAAGAGAAGTGTTTGGCAGTGATTAGCTGTGTTGTCCTAAAGACAGAATGAGGCAGGGTACACACATTTCCCCTTAGCTACTACAGACTGGTCCTCTAGATAGGCAGGGCAGGCAAGATCCATTCTGCTAGAAAACACACATCAGAGGAAGCATCCTCCTGCCAGAAGAAAGTACCACCAACTAGAAGAGCAGAGGAAAGCTGAAGTTCACATCTGTAACAGCTAGAACAATGTTTGGCTGCAGAACTCTAGGTCACACTGAATTGATTTAGTGCCTGGTTTGTGGTGATAATGACAAGTGCCACTGCCATTTAGGCAATATTCCTGTAGGTTAGGCTGAAAAGGACCCACACTTACCTTCTGAACTCTGAAAATAGGGCAGGGAAGTCACAATGGGGACACATAGTCCAGTCGCCTTTCACCATATGCCGTCCCTAGATGAAACAGAGTGATTAAACTTTGACAGTTCGTAGTGGTCCTAGTTAACAACACACAACATATTCACACCAAAATGATATTTTGTCAGATTGTTGGCTGATGTATACATACACACCATGAGGAAACGAACTGCCAAAATTAGATATAATTTACAATTATATTTTATTTATGAACATGAAATTCATGGTGCAAGATCCATCGTCTTAATAATGTCATGATTTGGCAACACAAAATAAAATGTGAATCAATCAACACTTGTTCTTGATGTGTATGTATATGTGTGTATTTGCAACCACTGAAGAAGGCCCCTAGGGGCTGAAACGTGTTTGGTCTTGTTCACTGTGATTGTGGCTTGTTTGTCTATCATCAGTTTTGGGATATCAATATGTATTACACATTGTACACTAAGGATTACTCAGTCCAATGGTTTTCAGTCTAGAAGCTAAATTTAAGCCCTATATTTTTAAATTTGTATTTTCAGCGCACTGTAGAATAAACTGGTTTATTCTAATTCATTTTTTAATGTTTCTACTCAGCCTTTGTGGTAGCTAACACAACAACACATTGCCAAAGGATCTTGAATCCAAACTGCTGACACTTAACTGGTAGAAAGCCCGGGGTGCCAAAATAAAACCATTCACGTGCAATATTTGAAAGCAGGAACGCAGGAAAAATTAGAGTAACTCAAAATAGAAGTGTGAAATTGCTTTTTTTTTTTTTTTTAAAGGAAAACAGTTTATTAGGTACTATCCCAGAAATTTAAGGTGAGATTAATTAAATCTTGCTGGCTGCATTTCACTTGGTACTTACGGTAGCGATGCAGTAAGGAAGATTGTTTTTACAGCCAGGACAGAGAAGCTCACATTCAGGTAACAAGAATTCACAGTAGGGACAAGGTGTGGTTGGCTCTTCAGCTTCTGATGTGTCAGGTCGTCTAGCGACAGAATGGAATAAATCTATTAAGAAATAAAGACTACCAGGTCTTCTGCCTAACAAAGCAGCAACGCTGTTTTTCTTGTCTGAAGAAGCACTAAGCACAGGTATACTATATTAATTCCACCACATGCCATTGCACGTATCTCCAAAGCAATCGTCGGTTCTGAGAAGGCCTGTTTGCAAACTGATTTTCAGCAGCTGGCCATTTTCCTGCTGTCAAAACTAATAGCTAATTTGGTGGTCTTATTTCTTCCATATTCCTTTATGGAAGGATGTGGTACATCAATGCCTTTGCTGTGCAAACTTAGTGGCATCAATTCAGTGGCAGCTTCAGGACTGGCCTCAGGAATGCCAAAATGCTCAGTAGTTAGTTCCAAGCATCTGAGAGCCACAACGCTGAAAGCAGTTTGTTTATAAATAGCCTATAATCCTCCGGCTGTCCCCATGAAAACCCAGCAAATGGACCCTGCAACGATTGGAAGTCCTCCTTGTTTAAAGCTCAGCCACAGAATCTCTGGGTGGTGCCCAGCCTCAGCTCTGCCCTCTCTAACTCAGTTATGTAGAGATGAGCAACCCTGAGCTGCTATAATGATTACCAAAATATTATGTGTGGGATCTGCAACACATTTACATTTCAGATCAATTTTATACTAGTGCTGCCATCACAACCAGCGGTAATGCCTCCCTGCCTTGTGCTTCAGTTCAATGAATAATCAGACTCTGTGTGACAAAAGGGACATCAAAGGTAGCTGAACCTGGTTGAGGAATGCACTCTCATCTCATTCTGTGAGTTCTGAACCCCCTGCCCGCCTCAGCCTCCCCAGATCCATAAGTCCAGGACAGTGGTGATTAAGGACACTGCCTCAACTGCCCGTTGTTTATATTGGTCAGACCTCACACAACAATACATTTCCAAGACTCAGTTAAGCAAAGCAGCAAAGCTCACCTGACCATGGCTTCAATCTTCTTTTTATACCTCAGATCAATTTTATTCCGGTACTCTGGTCTCATCAACATTGCAGCAAAACCAAATGCTGACTTTTTCAGTCCTGCTCTATGACATTCAATCACGGTGGAGGTCAGGATGGGGACAATGTCTGCAAGGAAAACAATGGAAACCAGACTTCCAATGGTTAGGAAAGGCTTGTTCTGAGCTCCTTCGTTTTCAGCTTATTGTCAGAGGTTTCTGGGCTTTACAGGGAGCTGCTAATGTCCGTCCTAAATGATAATGTGATAACACTCACTATGGAAACAAAATGCAACATCTGGCATTAGGTATTCATGGATGTTTCTAGCAAATTCACTCACACATAACCAGCATATTATCAGCATTGCCCTGCTGGATAAGACCAAACGTCACCTACTGCAGCACCATCTCTACTTTCTCTCTCTCATCTCTAGTAGTTGGGCTTTACCAGTGGCCAGGCAAATGCTTTTAGGAAACACACAAAGGATCTCTCCAGGCTGGGTATGGACAATAGAATAGCAGATCCAATATATAAAAAACAGTGCATATGCAGGCCATTACCAAAAAGCCTAACCACACACATAACTGTTCAGCTGAAAAAGCCAGGTATTCATTATTTCTATTTACCCATTTTCAGCCAAGAGGTAACTTAAAAGCCAGAGGATGGCCAAAAGGTACTATCACAGCAGAAAGAAATAAAAGTTCTATAGGTACAAATGGTTGAATACCAAAACAAGTATGCCCACTAAGAGACTCACTTAAGGATGATCACATTAGACTAGCTTTAAAAAGCATATTTAATTCCAAGGTTTCTGTAAAGCAAAACCATGGGGGGGGGGGGAAGTGCACTGGGAGGTTAGGATAGCTCTAGAAATGCCCTGTCCTCCACTCCTCTGTCATGATCCCTGATGGGAGAAGGACTTGCCAGAGACAGGCCCAGCGGCGACTACTGGAAATCGCTACCCACACAGCTCAGCCTGGTCCAGCAGCAGCAGCAGCAGCCTCTGTGCAGTTCAGCCCAGCTTGGCCTCACCCAGTCTTGGCATCCGTGCAACTGGGCCCAGTCACTGTGCAGCCCAGCCAGATTTTTATTGGGGGGGTGGGGGTGGAGACGGCCAGGAGTAGGGAAGGAGAAAAAGCGGAAGACGTGGGGGAAGAGAAAAGTAGATTGGCTGGTGGGTGGAAAGGAAAGAGGAAATGGTGGGGGAGGGGGATACAGGGATAAATTAGATGCCCTTTGCAATTCATTGTGGGTTTCCCCCACTTGTCCTTTATCTAATGCTGAGCCTGGCTCTCATTGTGGACTGACAGACCTAGAGAAAAGGGTCAGGTTCAGAGAGGAGGTATTCTTTTGCAGATCTGGGCAATACTCCAGGTTTGCAGACAAAACGTGAACCACTCCCCAAACAATGTCAACCTGCTGTGAGTGGCGACGCCATCTGAATGGAACCACCGGAGAACCCGCTACTGATGCCAGCCCCACTACTACCTCTCCCCTATAGATAGGCACATGGGCAAGCAGGTAGGAGGGCAGGATCTGCTGCTGCCCCCCTTGCCATATGAGCAATTTACAAAAAAGTCATTGTTTCATGGTGCCATTTATATGTCCTTAAAAATGATTTAGAGCAATTCATGATTGGTCTACCAATAGCTATCAGCTGTGATAAACAAATGGAACCTCTGTAAACAGAGGAAACATGTCCTAGATAACCAGATGGTGGTAACAACTGGGGATAGACTTATTTCCATTGTGCCTTTTAAACCCTCAGGGACAGTCAGGCACTGTCTGATTAAGAAAGAAATCTCTTAGATTCTTAATTAGAGCTCTTAATTCAGAGCTCTGAAATCCAGTACTATTGTTTCTAGAAAAATTATAAACAAAAAAAAGGAAGAAGAGGTGGAGGAGATTGGATTTATACTCCGCCCTTCACTACCCGAAGGAGTCTCAGAGCAGCTTATGATCCCCTTCCCTTCCCCTCTCCACAACAGACACCCTTGTGAGGTAAGTGGAGCTGAGAGAGCTCTCTTGAGAACTGCCCTTGAGAGAACAGCTCTGAGAGAACTTGTGACTGACCCAAGGTCACACCAGCAGCTGCATGTGGAGGAGTGGGGAATCAAACTGTTCTCCCAGATTAGAGTCTGCGCTCCTAAGCACTACACCAAACTAGCAATGCCCCAAATAATTCATATACAGTAGGAAGGTAAAGAGGTTATATAAAGAAAGGAAGGTCACAGTGACAGAAAGAACTAGCATTTTCCTTAGTGGAACACAGTTTTGTCAAGGGCATGCACCTCTAAAATGAAATCTTGCCCAATGCTGTTTATTAATGAGTCAGATCCCTTATAGGATCAGTAGCTTTAGTCTCTCATTCCAGTTTATAGATGATCTGATGCTGCTTTCTTTCTTCAAAACCCTTTTCCACTTTCTTCCTGCCAATAACTCTACAGTTAATTTTCCCTTTGACTCTAGACTACAAACACCTAGAGCAGGGGTGGGCAAACTGTGGCTCGGGAGCCGCATGCGGCTCTTTCACATATATTATGTGGCTCCCAGCAGGGCGGCTGGGGAAGCTAAATATCATTAGCAAACAAATATCATTGGACAAATTAATATCATTATCAATATCTGCTTTTACCCCTTTTGTTATTATTTTTGGCAGTCTCATTTAATGTTAATGAAAAGCAAATTTGCTTATTTTCCAATAAAAGCAGGTAATATTTGTTCATGTCTTGTGGCTCTCAAACATCTGATGTTTATTCTATGCGGCTCTTACGTTAAGCAAGTTTGGCCACCCCTGACCTAGAGTAACAACTCCTACAGTCCACTATGGAAAAAGGCTGTAGTAATGGAGGCCTGGAGTTGTAATCTTTGTCCAAGGCTTTAGTGTCTCGCTAAGGATTCTTGGCACAGTTAACACTTACGGGACGGAAACTTGCTGATATTGTTGGCCACGCGAATAAGCATACGTGCTCCCTTCAGATGGTCATCGTGTTTAACATGAATCTGAAATAAAAGAGTAAGTTATCCCAAAGGCGAACAGTTCCAATATTTAGGATCAGTTTGGGCTGGTTCATTTTGGGTGCCTGGTCTGCTACTGATACTGGTTCAAGGGAGAGATGCCGCTGCAGGGTTAGAGGGTAGCAGCAAGGGCCCAAAGGCAAACGGCAAAACATCAGTCTATTTTAACAGCATGCACTGTGGGTAATTATTCCACTTCATTCTATGCGGAAACATTGGTGTTCCTGCAGCCAGCAGCACATGAGGTCTGAAGCACAGGGGCAGAGGCTATTCTGACCTCATTCTGCTCCTCGCCCACAGCAGCCAGCATCCTCTTCTACACTGTGCCAGCTGACACAAACCACCGCGGGCTGCCTTGCAGGAGCCAGCATCCCTGCCCCTACCAGTCATGTGGGAACTGCTGTCATTGCTGCCATGAGCTGCTGGCCCCTCCCCACAGGTGCAAGCAAGGAGGGCACTGGGTCGAGCCCACTGGTTCCCTCCCTCCCCCTCTTGGGGGGCCCCTCTCCCGGGGCAATTTTTGCCTCCCAACCTGCACTTGGACAGAGCTTCTTTTTTTACTTTGAGCCATCATCACTGGGATGGAAGCAAGTATATGCCTTTTCAAACTTCTTTTTCAATTTGGGCTAGTCTACAAGGCAGACGAGGTGATTAAAACTGATTCTGGACTTTAACACTTCAGATTGGATGCTGGGAAGCACGTAATTAAATGCTCCCTGCCTGCAGCTTTTCTTTTTTTTAAAAACCCCCTTTATGTGCACAGCAAGCTAATTAACATTCGTGACCAAAGCAAGTCACAACATAACAAACAGGACAAAAAAATAATAATCAACCCTAAAAAGCAACTACAGCAAAAATTAAGAGCAGCAGCAAAGCCCAAGAGAGACCAGCCAGTGAAATATTGACACTGTGAGACCATTCATCAACAGAAGAAATATTCCCTAATTAAAAACCTCCTTAAACAGAAAGATGGTAGCCTGTTATCTAAAAATTGAAAAGAATGGGGCCGAGTGAAGGGAGAGCGGAGGCAGCATACTGAGAAGGGCCTGTGGCCACCTGCCTATCTTCTGAATGGGGAGGGACAAGAAGTGGGGCCTTAGATGAAGAATGCAGTGCCTGGGAAATACAAGGCAGCAGGCAGTCCTGATTAGGTCCTGTGGCACTTTGAAGCTATATGACACCTAGAGATGAACAGGCAACAAAACCAAAGACAGAAGTCATGTGGCTGGGGAAGGCCAGGTCTTCGGCGGGGCTGTGATTACCGGCTCTTTATGGAGTCCCATTAAGCCTGGTGGACAGCAAAGAGCCTGGGTATGTGGCTTGAGTCCTCACTTCTGTTGGACAAACAGGTGTCCACAGGGGTGAGGTCAGCATTTTTCTTTCTACACCAAGCCCACCAATTGGCCCCTTCTTTGGCCCCGCCTGATCTTGCCACAGTGACCCATGCCACAATCACCTCTAGGCTAGACCACTGCAATGCACTCTGTGCAGGGCTGCCCCATAGGGATACTTCAGAAACTTCAGGTGATCCAGAATTTAGCTGCCAGGCTGTTGACCAGTTCATTTTGGTCTACCTCTATATAGCCAATCTTGAGGCAGCTGCACTGGTTGCTAGCTGGTTTCTGGATTAAGTTCAAGGTGCTGGTTATAAAGCCCTAAATGATCTGGGACCAGCATACTTTAAGGGACTGCCTATCCCCATATAATCCCACATGCTGCTTGCGCTCATCATCGCGCAATCGTCTGACAGTGCCTGGTCCTTGGGGAAATCCATCTTGCTTTCACCAGGGCGAGGGCTTTTCCCATCACAGCCACATCCTGGTGGAATGCTTTATCAGAGGAGATCTGTGCCCTGCAGGACCTGTCAAGATGGAATTGTTCTGGCAGGCCTCTAATTAATCCTGTTATTTTCAGGGGTATTTGGTTTGCCAGATGTTTTCACTTTTGAATATTTCTAGGTCCTGAAAGAATGTCGAGATTTTAACTGTTTTAATGATGAACCTTATGTTTCTGTTGTATGTTTTTAAAATGTTGCAGGATAAGGGTGAGATATAAATCTCAAAATACAATAAAATCAATCAGTAAAAGTAAAACTGGTATGTCTGCATATCCACACCTGATAGTTTCACTGCTATATTCTGGTCAAATTAAAGCTTCTGAACTATCTTCAAGGGTGGCTCCAAGCAGAGAGCATTGAAGTAATTGAACCTGGATGTGATGAGAATGTAGCTCACTGTGGCCAGATACATGTTCTTGAAGAAGTGCTGTAGCTTGTTTAAAGCAACTACATTCCAACAGCTAAAAAGCTGGAATTCACCCGTAGATTCAAATCTAACAGCACCTACAAATCTGCTCCCTCAGGAGGAGCATCACTCCACCCAAATAAGGCTATAACCCAATTCCACAATCAGTACTATCACCAGCCAATAGTACTTTAATCTTATTTGCACTGAGCTTAAGTTCAGTGGCTTTCATCTTATCTTATTACAACTGCCAGACACCAGTTCAGGACATCCAGCACCTCAGCTAACAGAGACAAAAAGGAGATAAAAAGTTATCATCTATCAGGGTGACCAAGGCAATTTCAGTCCCAAAACTGGCCAGAAAGTTAGATGTCAAGAAAAGGGATCCTAAAGCATAGCCATTCCCCTGCCTTCTCAGTTCACTATGTGTAAGCATTCTTCTTTCATAGGGGAATACTCAAGACATCTTACCTATCACTTCCACATACTCATACAGAATGAATTAATAAGGTCCAAGAGAATTTTTGCCTGTTTGTGTACACTGGCCCTCAACCTGGCCATTCTGAGTCACTTTGTGAATCTCTGAACTATGCAATGAAGGGTTTTCCTTTAACATGTTTTCCCAGTGCAACCACATAGTTTTACCCACGGGGGCACATGAATTCCATTGCTGTGAGTTATTAACAAAGGGCAGCAGGCGCCATCAATACAGGATGCACACAGGTTTACACAGTTCTGTGCATGGTTATCCTCTACTGCTACATTTTCAGTGGATTACCTTTACTAAAATATAGCTGTGCAGAATCATAAGGTTTGTAGCCATCTCAGAAGGTATTTTAATTTTCTGTGTTTTCAATTCCGAGTACATACTGAAGAGAACATCATGAGCATTTCGATAGTTCCCTTAAAAAGAAAGTACAAACAATAGTAACGTTTCTGAAAAACAATTTTCTTCTAGCAATGACTTGGTCCCCCTCATGTATTCTAGCTGATTTTCTTCAAGATGAATTAGATACATTTTCTTTAGATCCAGGTGGGTGGCCATGTTGGTCTGAAGCAGCAGAACAAAGTTTGAGTCCAACGGCACCCCTAAGACCAACAAACTGTCATTCTAGGTATAAGCGCCTATACCTAGAGTAAAACTTTGTTGATCTTAAAGGTGCCACTGGACTCAAACGTTCTGATACATTTTCTTTGACACTGAGGGACAAAGCTATGTGAGACAAGACATAAAAAGGCATGTGACTAGTACACATAATGAAGTAATTAGTGTGCAGAAAGTTTTGAAACCAAGGTTTCAAAAAGGAGAAAGGTGAGGATTTCATTAATGCCAAAAAGATGAATTGATATTTA
The DNA here is from genome assembly GCA_029233225.1 of Lepidodactylus listeri. Lineage (NCBI taxonomy): Eukaryota > Metazoa > Chordata > Lepidosauria > Squamata > Gekkonidae > Lepidodactylus > Lepidodactylus listeri. The sequence continues at coordinate 102,710,681 of JARCFY010000009.1, read as the reverse complement.
ACTGCCAGTTCTTAAATAAGTCTAAAAGTACAAACTATACATAAATTTGGTTACTGAACTTTCAAAATGTAATTGTATAGAGTAATCTATTTAAGGCACATTAAATTTCAATAATGGAAAAAGTCACCTTCATTTGTGCTTGACAGGTTTCTGCACTGCCTATCACATTAATATGTAAAATGTATTATGTGAAAATAACAATAATCTGATTACAAACTTATTCCTTTCTCTTCCATCTGGCAAGGGAAAGGGTATGTGAGATAGTACTGGGGCCTAGAGTGGTCTCTGTCTCTTCTACAATCGTACTGAAGTTAATTTATTTACAGTATTTTATATAAGCTTTCAGTAAAAAGACTCAAGAGAAGTTTTATCAATTAAAACCAAGCATTAGCACAATAAATCCACAACTGAATTTATGGCTTCAAAAATAGCACTACATAAAATCAACTTAAATTGCAGTTTCAAATGCCTGGTAGAATTAAAACATAAAAGAGGAAGCAAGTCCTGGCCCCACTGCTGGACCTCCTGAGGGCACCTGGTATTTTTGGCCACTGTGTGACAGAGGGTTGGACTGGATGGGCCACTGGCCTGATCCAACATTGGCTTCTCTTATGTGAGGAAGGAAGCTGAGGGTTAGATCCAGACTAAATTTTCAGTGCAATGGAACTTCACTGCCTCCCCCCTCCCACTGTGTTTTGAAACCATCCCCTGGGGGGATGCAGGGCCTGGAGTAACAAAATGAGGGGGTTCTGTCGCAGGAATGGGGTGAAATCGGTGAAAACTGCCAATTTAGTCTGGATCCAGCCCTGGATTCCACAGTTCTGGGGCAACTGAAAATGCCCTGCTCCTGGTGAAGGTGAGCTGGTACCCCCTCCAACATGGTATTCTGAGCAGGGCCTTGTTGGCAGATCTTAAGGACTGAAGGGCTCATACAGGGAATCTGGACCCAACTGTTTAGGAAAAAATGAAACACTGTTGTCAATGCCATGGTGAGCAATCTTCTTTCTAGGCAGGGGTGAGACTACAGAATGCATGTGGCATGGATGCTGTGGCACAGAGACAGCCAACCCCCCCCCCCCCAAAATCTCACACCCCCTTCAGCCAGTTCTAGGTTCCATGGCAGTGAGGCAATGTGTTAAAGATACACCCTCTCCCCTTTCCCTCTCCACCTGTTGCCTCGCTCTAGTCACTCATTTGCTTAGGAGTAAGAGAAGCACCCGACCACAACAGAAATGAACCAGCTCCATTACTGGGAGCATGGAGTGTCATACCTGCACACTGCTCTTCTCGGGCAATTATTATGGCTGTCCGGGCAGCTTCACGGTATTGCTTTAGCGCCATGTACAACCGAAACAGGTACTTGGCATCCTTCATTAGAACAGAAAAATAAGATATCTTTCAGGAGAATGCACAGTTACATATAGTTGCTGGGATTTAGCCACTCTTCGCGCCTAACACACACACACACACACACACACACACACACACACACTCCTAATCAGTCAAGTCCACTGGAATTACTTGTTAGTCAAAGAAAACAAAGCTCTCCCTCACATTTTAAATATGTTTTTTCAAGTTGCAGCTTTGAATAACACTAGTTACAATAATTTTGCTTTCTAACAATAGTAACAACAAAATCAAAAATTTCTGAACAGAAGATAGCATTTGCAGAACTTTATTCTAACCAGATCTACTAGTGTTAAATACAGGAGCTCTTGAATTGTTATCAAAGACTGAAAAAGCTCTGAATATGTTCTGGTCAAAAACTAACGAAGGCAGCAAAATTCAAGTATTCTAAAAGAACCTAAGCAGCAGAGGGGATGGATGAGCTTTTACCAACAGTTTTAACAGATAACTTTTGCCTCACAATGACTAAACCAATGGCCTGTAGTCCTGATCCTTCAGAATTTTTGTTATTTAACAAATGCAATTACGACTGATTACAGTGAAAAAAGTTACTCACAGAAACAGACTATGGCAGATGCAATAAAGCAGAACAAGGAGACAGGTATTAAATGAAAAAACTGGACATGAAACAAACTAATATTGTTAAAAATGGCAATGAACATGGTTACACAAAGTACTACAAAGTTTTCTTTTTTAAAAGACCAAAGCATTTCCCATCCCTAAATTTCCCTGGAGTGCCAGCTGTGCTAGGATTAAATTTATAAGCAATAAGAATCAAAAAAGGTTGTGAAAGACGAGATTTTCCAGAACAAAATCTCTTGTTTCATTTGTGGACTTCGTCTGAACAGGAATATTTGGTAGGTTGCATGATGCATACAGAAAGGCATAATATATCAAAAACTTACACAACCGAGGGGAACCAGGACCCCATTTTCCTTCTGTATCTGCAATTTCTACACTCAGGATGGAGGCAGAAAAACCAGCTCTTGCCTGCAGCTTCTACAGTTCAATTTACGAGGCCCCCTCTCCCCAGTCTATCACTGAACCACAGATTATGGTTGAATTTAGCACAAATTTTAACCAAAGCAGACAGGAAGTAGCTGCTAGAAACACAAGTAATAAAAAGAAGGAGAGTTCCTTTAAGCAAACTGCAGACAGGCAGTGCAGAAGTTGTTTCAGAACTCAAAAGCTCAATTCTAGTCCTAAAGGCTTTGAGTAGTGACGAGCCAGTCACAGCCTTAGAGATGGACAGGAAAGAAGAAGAAGAGATTGGATTTATATCCCACCCTTCACTCACTTGTAGTCTCAGAGCAGCTTACAAACTCCTTTCTCTTCCCCTCCCCACAACAGACACCCTGTGAGGTAGGTGGGGCTGAGAGAGCTCTGAGACAACTGTCCTTGAGAGAACAGCTGGTACAGAGCTATGGCTTGCCCAAGGTCATCCAGCCAGGTGCAAGTGGAGGAGTGGGGAATCAAACCCCGCTCTCCCAGATTAGAGTCCGCGCACTTAACCACTACACCAAACTGGCTCTCTGGAAAGCAGCCCTACAGCAGCCAGTAAAAGCAAAGTGCTGCTCTGTTACCAGGTGACCTTTCCACATTATTCAGGGACAAACTCAGGTATGCCACTGTGTACCCACTCAACCAAGAGATGCAACCAGTCACGGCTCCTGAGAAATGCACAATACTCCTCCTTCCAATATTATACTTTTCAAATTAATTTAATACTGCTCTGTGACATGCAGGTATGGGAGCCTAGTTCATTCTGCCATAGTAAATAGGTGCCTGAGCTTCCTGCAGAGCTTCCTGCTATTATTTGGGTTTTTTTTAAATGTCAAAGAGGTTGAACACTAGAGCAACTGGGTTTAAAATGGCTATGCCATAACATCTGACTATGTGGAAAATATGTATAAAATCAGATTCTATATAGTGTTTGTGCTGTAGACCTGATCTCCCCCCACATCTGGGGGTTATATAGCAGTGTTTACTATACCTTTTGGAAGATGCTAAATACGTGATCCAAGGCATGCTAGACATTAAGTAAAACCTAGATTTCAGAGTGTACTTAAATAAGTACCTTAACAATATTCATGAGAAGGTACGTAACTTGCTATCATATATCATTTCAGCAGCAAGATCTGTATATGTTAAATACTGGAAGACAAAGATAAGCACTCAAAAGGTGCAGGAGCTACTAATAACTGACAAATTAATGGCTTACTAGAAATCTAATTTTAAATTTCTTTAAATATAGCAAGACAGAACACTATTTTTTAAAAAAGTAACACTGCATATGTAACTTCACTGGCAGGTCTTCAGGCAGCGGCTGGACTAACACTCATCAGGGATACTTTAGGGTGATCCTGTACTGAGCAGGGGGGGGGGGGTTGGACAAAGATGGCCTGTGTGGCCCCTTCCAACTCTATGGTTCTATAACCTTTCTAACATGCAAAAGTACAGTGAGAATCCAGATGTGAACAGTATCTATTAAAAGAACTACTGAAATTATAAATATTGCATGGCTCTACATGCAACTGAACTGATATATAACAGAAGGGCACAATAAATGTAGAGCTGTATCACTGGAGTCTATCAGAAGAAACAAACAACACTTTATTGTAGAAGCGGGGGAGAGGGAGAAATGAGCACCTGACAAAGGACTAATGATAAAAATAAATGTAGGGAATCAGCTGAATATAGAATGCAGTAACATTTTAGGGGAAAGAAATCTGTGCTGTGGGCTGGATCCTAGGTACCTGTTTTCTCTTATACAAGAAGCCTTCCCTAGGTGCAAGGACCTCCACTGATGCCAGACACAGAGGGGATAATTTCACCCATTTCCTTCTCTCCCCAACTCACGGTGCATGGTTTTTAATCCACGTGGGTTCCCCAAGCCTCAGTATCAGCATTTGGGCAGCCACAGGGGGTTGTTGGGAGAAGGCAAAGAAGATCCGTCTCTGCCAGTACCGTCTGTGGGTGCTACACAGGATCCAACCGATTGATACTGTGCATGTGATTCAGTCATATGAACCTCCACCTACAGTCTGAAGTGGTACAGTCCAGACACAGCTTTACTTTCTCAGCCGCAGGTATTGACTGTCTTTTAAAATCTAGACTGGCTGGAAAGCATTTAAGGGCTACCAAAGGATTAAGTTATACTGAACAAAGGATGGTGTGTGGAACTCAGTACCTTTGGTATTCCATCACTCTCTCCCATGAGGTAGTCTATGAGCTGATTAGTGAGAGCTTCATCTTTTGCTTGTCCCACCTGTTGGGAAAATAACATATTTCAGAGAGAGAAAAATTAAGACCTTATGAAACAAACAGTACTTGCAAACAAGCTGCAGTTAACATGGAATCTTGGATCTCTAACTTCCATACTTGCAAATAATGGGAGCCAGTTTGGTGTAGTGGTTAAGTGCACGAACTCTAATCTGGGAGAACCGGGTTTGATTCCCCTCTCCTCCACTTGCACCTGGCTGGATGACCTTGGGCAAGCCATAGCTCTGTACCAGCTGTTCTCTCAAGGACAGTTTGGGAAAGAGCTCTCTCAGCCCCACCTACCTCACAGGGTGTCTGTTGTGGGGAGGGGAGGGGAAAAGGAGTTTGTAAGCCGCTCTGAGACTCCAAGTGAGTGAAGGGCGGGGTATAAATCTAATCTCTTCTTCTTCTTCTTCTATACTACGATGAAAGACCCAATTCAGTGAATATTTAGTATGATTACAATATTCTTATTTGGGAACAGAAATAATATATAATTCAGTTACTTTGGTGCTATTTCTCTGCTTTTATCACTATAAAAGAGACTTCAGAATTCTTGTAACAGGATGAGTCCCTGTCTCTCCTTCCATTGCCACATGAAGTCTCTTACCGTCTCTATTGCCATTTCTATAGCCGTGTTATCATCTGTATTTGGACTTTTCAGAAAGTGCTTTAACGCCTGGAAAAAGCACAGGTAACATTCAAAACATTAACATTTTATAAATAAATGACTGTTCGTATAGTCTTCGTTTTTATCCTTAGAGGAAACAATGTAGTATATGAAGATATGCTTCTGCACTGGTGAAATACTAGTAGTAAGGCCAATTGTGGGAAGAAATACAAGGGGCTCCAGAGGGAAGCTCCAGGTGAGTGTCCTGGCTGTGGCGGCAGAGGGAAGGTGAAAATAGAGGGAGGCAAGCCATGTTTATTTCCTTCTGCTTAGGGGCTGTCTCAAGTCCTTTTGCTGCCCCAAATGGGTAGTATGGGAAGACAGCCTCATGGTAACAGGTATGGTTCCCTCCACCCCTGACTTATGTTGATTTGGGGTTATGCAGTGGCAGCTAAGGTAGAAAACCACCTCCTCCTATGCCGTGTCTTCTGGGTTCCAAGGGTCTGGAAAGCGGTTCCGTGGCCAGTTACAGGGTTGCCAACTCTGGGTTGGGAAATACCTGTAGATTTGAGGGGTAGAGCCTGGGGAGGGCCAGGTTTGGGGTGCAGAGGGACTTCAGCAGGGTATAGTGCCATAGAGTCCACTGCCCAAAGCAGCCATTGTCTCCAGGAGAACTGATCTTGGTCATCTGGAGGTCAGTTGTAATAGCTGGGAAGTTTTCTGTAGGGGAAATGATGTGCTGTGGCTGGGGAACATGGTGATTTCTGGGAGATCTTCAGGCCCCACAGGGAGATTGGCAACTCCAGTGACCATTGAAGGGAAGACTGGGAGATGTATTTTACCTCAGGACTCATTCAGTGACTCCCAACAGCAACAGCAAACTGTTTAGAATGTTAGAGGCAAAGGCCAATCAGGCCGCATACGCAAATGACCTCTGTGTTCCGACTGGCTATGGGGGGAGAGGAATAGCAAACTGTTTAGAATGCGGGAGGCGAGACTCAGGCAACGCAGCCAGTGGATAGGGACAGCTTGAGTGACACATCAGGGAGCCAACTATTTGGGAGTGTGTGGAATGTTTATATATAAGGAGAGATTAGTCATAGGTTAACGGTTAGGTAGATAGGCTCAAAGAGTTCAAATGGTAAGGAAATGCAGAAATGTACCAGGAACACAGAACATTAATATAATTCCCCAACACTGTTTCTGCTTCATGAATCAATGGTCTCCAGGGTCCTCATTCATAGGTAGTCCTGGGGACAACAACAGAGGAAGCCTTAACCTCCAGGCCCTGATTGCAGCCCCGCCAGGACCACCTGGTTGGTCAATGTATATATATAAAAAAGGCTACACTAGATGGACCACTGATCTGATCCAACATGGCTACTCTTATGTTCTTAACTGTATAATACAAACAAACTACATTGGAATCTAAATCATCTACCGCTGCTCATGATTATTCGAGTACAGTGGCTTTGGCAGGTGAGAAGCCCAAAGTGTTGCTTAAATGCATAACAACCAATACATTACCCAACCTGCTGTCTGCAGCACCCACTTTGAATAGTAAATCCCATCCAAAGGACTGAGTGATGTTTTTTATGCTGTTAAACTTTGATGAGGATGCCTCAACATAACTCGAAGCACAGACATACCCAGAGGCTGAGGATATACCCACGTGTTTAGATTTAGTAGTTACACAATCCCTTATGCATCCCAGAATAGCTGCTGTTAAAGACACAACGCAGGGCTAAAAAACAGCTGACCCAGTAAGATTACGTTTATTCTTCAATACTAACCCGGGCATACTGACCACACAGAAGGAAGAACTTCCCTGCCTGAAAATGCTTTTTCTCTCCTTCAAAATATAAGGCAATACTCTGATAGTCTTCATTGGTAGTGTTCTCAGAACCTGCAACAAGTGAACATTTGGAATGAACAGAAAGCCAGAATTCTTGTCTGAGGAGCCCTCTCAATGGAGATACAATTTTCATTAAGCTGTGCCTTTTTTCTCTTGTGACTTGAAAAACTGCAGGAACCAAGGCGATAGTTTCAGAGGGTAGATGTATTGGTCTGCAGTAGAACAGCTACATTAGAGTGCAGAAACACCTTCGAGGCCAACAAGATTTTTGGAGTATGAGCTTCCAAGAGGAATGATGACAGGAGCTTTGACTCTCAGAAGTTCATACCTTTAAAATCTTGTTGGTCTCTAAAGTGCTAGTGGACTTGAATTGAGCTGCAGGAACCAACTGGCTTCTGTTTTGTGTTGTTCTCAGACTTTATTGTCAATTACTACATTTTACAATGTAATTTAAGGTTTCCCATGGTTTAGATGGAGGAAGGACAAAGAATTATGTACTGGTAATAATAATAATATTTAGTAATTATCGTATGGTGTTGTGTATAGAATTGAAAAAACCAAGAAGGGGTCACAGGTATCCATATGGAAAATACAACAACCAAACACCTTTTGCCAGCCACATTCAAAATTCTACCTGGCTTCTTAGCCAGGTAGAAATAATAGGGGAAAGGTTTGCTACTACATAAAATTCAACAGTGTTTCATGGAGAGCATTTTAGCCGGCACAATAAAGGAAGCTTTTAGCACCTGGTTAAAGAGAGAAGACTGGCTTGCTCCTAATGCAAACACTTGCAATGGAACCAGAAGATAAAATGCAGAAAATAAAGAAGCAGCTAAGCATTGGTTTGCTCCTAACAAACACTGAATTGAATCAAGAGGCTGATACCTTTCCATACAATAGGACTACTCCTGAGGAAGACTGGGATGAAATGAGCTTCTGTCTGGGTGCTCATTGAGTATGATGGACTTTCCTTGTAATGTAAACTTTTATTGAGACTATAATGAACTGTTCCTTGTAATCTTGTAAAGTTTGATTTTTGATATAAAATGTTCTAGTCATTTATGTCACAGTGTTCGGTTGTTGTATTTTCTGTTGTGTATAGAATAGCCAGGAGATCCTAAGAATGTCTGGCAGCGAGAAGTTCTAGCTCTTTAGCATTATGTACCACTAGGTGATAAGCTAGACTGTTTTTTTTTAAGGAAGGCAAAAGATGATTAGAGGTGGCTTGCCATTGCCTGCCACTGCATCACGCCCCTGGTATAACTTGGAGGTCGCCCTTCCAAATGCTAGCCAAGGCCGACCCTGCTTGGCTTCTGAGATCTGACGGGATCAGGCTCACCTGGGCTGTCCAGGTCAGGGCTATGTATTGGTAACAAGGTGACAAACTAAAAATATTATTCTTGGGTTGCAATACTCACTAACTATGTCAGCGTAAATCTCCATCTTATTGTGCTGCTGGGCCAGAGAAAAAGCTTCATTATTACATTTGGACATGACCAAAAATTGGATGGCAGAACCGTAGTCACCTAATTGCAGAAAGAATCTGAAAGAAAACAAACAATTTCATGATTTGTTTGAATTAAATATACCATTATACAATAAAGGAACTACAAATAAGAGCAGGGCCAGCTGCAGTTCAGGGCAGGGTGTGAGGCTTCTGAATAGACAGCAACAGATCAGACCTTTGTTGAATCAAAGTTCTTTATTGGTTATTGCTGCAGACAGGTTCTCGATGTTTGTTAGAGATGCTTAATGAAATACAGACAGTGCTAATATACTCTCAGGTTTTAATTGAACCCCGGTCTTAAGCCAATCAGGACAAGAGGGTAAACGCGGGAAAAAGGACAGGTTCCCACAGCAAGGTGAGAATGTTATAAATTCCCTTCTTGATCTGAGTGACCCACATGTGTGAATCTAGGCACAACATTTCCAGGCACCCGGCCATAAAGAACGCTCAAGGTTTTCACAACAAGATAACATATGCTGGCCCGGGAAAAGGGAGGAGGGAATGCAAGGGAGTAACCACCATTTGTTTAAAGATGACGCCGAGGAATGCGGGTCGCCATCTCCCGCCTAGACATTGTAACATAAGCCAGAGCAACTAATATACTTCAAAGCGACATTTATAGCTATCAGGAGGGAGGGGGAATAAGACAGATAAGGGGCACAAGCGAGGGGTCTGCTAAAACAAAGGAACCGAAAGTAAAACACAGAAAAGTACAAAGGCATCATTGTCAGATCCTGACACGGGAGCAAGCAAGATGACAGTCAGTGGCTTCCACACTGCAAAAGCACACAAAAAAGAGGGCACAGTGTGGCTCTTTCACACTCCTTCAAGCCCCGTCGGCACGAGAAAGATTAGAAAGAGCAGGGTGAAACAGCCACACTCTTCTTCCTCTCCAGGCGTCCATCCTACAGGAAACTGAAGATTCCTACAGAGGCCACTGTGACATCACAGAGGTCTCTGAGGTGATCTCACATTTCCTGTGGAAGTGGCACCCAGGGAGGCAGTGGAGCACAGCTCTATTGTGGTCCATTTAGCCTTGGCAGTGCTGACAGAGCTTGAAGGAGTCCGACGGAATTGCACTCTACTCCTTTCTCCACCCACCACCAGAACACCGAAGAGTCAAATGCAGGTAAGCAAACGAGCAACATCTGCTCAAAGGGATCACTGCTGTTAACTCACTCCGTTGCATGATGTGTGAGCAATGACAGCCAGGGGCAACTACTGCCACCTGATCCTTTTCCTCCATGCGGCAGCAGAAATGGTAGTGGGATTGGATCTCTTTTTGGCACACACATCCCCATTTGGTCTCTGCTGTCTGGCAGAGGGATGAGGAGGAGCTATCCATCACGCTGTGTATCACCGAGCTGGACAGGGCCATACAGGCCATGTAGTCCAACTCCCAGCTCAATGCAGGATCAGCCTAAAGCGTCCCTGACAACTGTTTGTCCAGCTGCTGCTTGAAGACTAGGGAGGGAGCTCACCATCACCCTATGAAGGGAGGGAGCTCACCATCACCCTATGAAGCTGATTCCACGGCTGAACTACCCATATTATAATTTTTTTTTGCCTAATATCCACCTGGTACATTTCTGACTGTAATTTAAACCCATTATTGCAAGTCCCATCCTCTACTGGCGACAGGACCAGCTCCTTGTCCTCCTCTAAGTGACAGTTCTTTACCATAGAGCAATCATGTCCCCCCTCATCCTCCTCTTCTCCAGACCGAACATTCCCAAGTCCCTCAACCTCTCCAGCCCCCTGATTATCCTCACTGCTCTCTTCTGTACCCACCCAATTCTGTTCACATTCTTTTTGAAAGTGAGACCTCCAGAAATGCACACGGTACTCCAGGTGCAGCCTGACCAATGCAGCGTACAGCAGGACAATGACATCTTGCGATCTGGAAGTTATGCCTCTTTTGATATACCCCAAGACCAAATTAGCCTTTTTCGCTGCTGCATCACACTGACTGCTCATATTTACTTTCCAGGGAACTTGCTAAATTAGAATCTATGTGAAAGTCTGATTGTAATCATCAACGCATCTGCTGAGATGAAATTCTCCTCACCTTAATTAGTTTAATAAAGGTGCGATATCACCACTACTGTATTACATGAAAATGTAAAAAAAAAAGAAAGGCCTCTTGCCTTTCATGGCCTTTTGACCACATCTGGTTAAGTTTCTTGCTCTGTACCATGCATGTTTATCTATTCCAGACAGCTGCAAATATCACTTCATTTACCTGATAAACTGTGAGCTAGAGCCCACTTTAATGAATTAAGACATTAAAAATGACACAAGAATGCCTTTATATTTGTGTGCGTGTGTGTGTGTGTGTGAAGTGTCCCTATGACCCTATGAATTAACGACCTCCAAAACGTTAACAGCCTTGCTCAGGCTGTTTATATTTTTAACCTGGCCATTATAACTATGTATGGATAAAAGTACAAGTCTGTTAATAGTTTGAACCACTAGGTTGTATAGAGAACAGTTACCTGGCCACCATCTTGGCTCCATCAAGCGACTGGGTTTCTCTGACGACGGTAACAGCCCTTTCAGGATTGTTAAGATGATCCAAATATAGTCGGATAACATTGTCCCACTGCTTGGCATTTTCATAGGCCAAGACGGCTTCTTTGTATCTATTGAAAGAGACCATAAATAAATTAATTAAATGGAACTTTAGTTGCAGCTTAAAACCTCCAGTTGCACCAAGTTTATTTTATCAAAATGTGTCCAGAGCCAAGTTACCCAATATGCTCTGTGAATTCCTTGTGTTGAAGGCATGGAATATTCTGGGGACTCTGTTTGTGTGTATCTGTTGATGAGGAACCTGTGTACAGTTCAGCCCATTGTACAGGAAAAACTCTTGCAGACCTTTTCATCAGAATAACTTCGAGGCTACCCAGAGGAAGGTGCTGCTATTAACAGAAGAGACCTGTGGGATCCAATCCACTGTTTTGGGTAACTTCGACGAAGACACACAGGTTCAGCTTATAGGAAGGCTTATAAGGCTCATGCACTGGCTTAAAATCAAGTGATTAGAACAAATTTAGAGTCCAGTGGCACCTTTAAGACCAACAAAGGTTTATTCAAGATATGAGCTTTCATGTGCATACACACTTTTTCAAACACACTGGAATGGACAGGGGTCCTTTCGTAAAACGAGGTGGTGCAGGAGCTCATTAGCATAACTTATTTGCATATGCCACACCCCCTGACGTCACCGGAAGTGTCAAAAGGCCACACATCCCTGACGTCATCGGCAGTGTGTCAGAAGGCAAGAAGGGAGGGAGGGGGAAGGAAGGAAGGTAGGTAGGTAGGTGGGGGAGAGAGAGAGAAGAAAGAAAGAAAGAGAAAGAAAGAAAGAAAGGAGGGAGAAAGAAAGGAGGGAGGAAGGGGGGAAGGAAGAAAGAAAGAAAGAAAGAAAGAAACAGTAAGGTAGGTAGGTAGGTGTGGGGGAGAGAGAGAGAAGGAAGGAAGGAAGGAAGGAAGGAAGGGGGGAGAGAGGGAGGAAGGAAGGAACAGGAAGGAAGGTAGGTAGGTAGGTAGGTGGGGGAGAGTGAGAGAAGGAAGGAAGGAAGGAAGGAATGAAGGGAGAAAGGAAGGAACAGGAAGGTAGGTAGGTAGGTGGGGGGAGAGAGAGAGAGAAGGAAGGAAGGAAGGAAGGACAGAAGGAAGGGGCGCTTCTCCCCCCACTGGGTCCAGCGTTTCCCTCCCCCCCCCCGGTCTTGCTTGGGCCCCAGTGGCTTCACGCCACTGGGGCCAGCTTCTCCCTCCCTTGCGCCCCCCTCCACAGCCCCAGGAGCAGTGAGTGGGGGAGGGAGGGGGCTTCTTCCTGGGGCCGGTGGCGCTTGCCGTGGCCCCGGGAACAGTGAGTGGGGAAGGGAGGGAGGGGGCTTTTTCCTGGGGCTGGCGGCGGCCTGCCGTGGCCGGGAAGGGTGAGCGGGGGGCGGGGCTTTGTTATGTGCCCCCCCCCCCGGCTCCTCTCTCCTGGAGCGGCGCCCTGGCGTGCCCCAGCCCCAACGGAGCCCTGGGAATGGAAGGTAGAGTTCAAACTTATAGACAGAGGCTGAACAGCAAATTAACATGTAACATGATGATGTTTTAAGATAAGCAAAGACAAAACTAAATGACAAGCTAAAGGTATAAAGTCAACAGTTGTTTTGATTTAATTAAGGGCAGGAAAGGACAGCAACGCAATAAATATGTCAAAATAGGGGATAAATGTGTAAAGGCTTCTTTTCTAATTGCGGGAAGTACATGAAGATCTCACTACTACTGTTAGATCTATACCTTCCAAGGCATAAATCCATGTCCACCAAGGGTATCTTTTGGTACTGGATCTTGGACAAGTCTTTTAGAACCAATTTTGGTTTCAGAACTCTCTTGGGCATTTCTGAAGCTCTGATGGCTTTTCTCTAGATGGTTTCCTGTACCAAATTTCACCTAAGAATGAGCTGTATTTTTTGTTTGCCAAGCCATATGTTATTTAAGGTCATGTAACCTTTTCTTCTGTTTCAATCTTATCCTACCCCAAAGCTGCTGCCCAAAAAAGAAAAACACCTTTAATTTACATATATTAAAAAACTTAAATCTAGTAAAAGCCCAAGTCAGCTGATAATGTTTTTAAAAAACCTGTAGCTAGTTGACAGCCCTTTTTATATCATGCTGTGAAGCCCTATTTATGCACTGTCTCTGTATTAATTAGGTTACCCAAAAGGGCTTAATAAATCTGTTTTTCTATCTCCTAGACTTCCAAGTCCTTTTAAAATAACCTCATCTTGTAAAAAAATAGCAAAAAGGGGGTGGTAGTGGATTAATTCTGTAAAAGTATTCTGTAAAAGTAAGATTAATTCTGTAAAAGTATTCTCCTTATTGCTGTTCCTTCCAGGACATGGCACAAATAGTATCACATATGTCATCTGAGATTTAAAACTCAGCAACAGAAAATGAAGTGACTAATTTTCCATTCCAGAATGAATTAACATTTACGATGCCATCCTTCATGCACTTGCTCAGATGCTAGTCCTGCTGGATTGAGCAGAGCCAGCCCACGGATTCAGCTATAGTTCACAGTAATACATTTGGATTTGTCTCTAGAAATTAAGACATACCTGCCATCTGCTTCCTTGGCTTTGGCATACTGTAAATGTATCTTTGGCGAGAACACGTGAGGGAGAAGCTCACCGACCTTTGCCCTAGATGATGGAAATAATTATATGTTACATTTTATGATCACAATTTTACATTTTTTGTCCCAAACAAGTCCATCACAAAACTATACCAAGGAAAGACTGCACTTTTCCCGCTTATTCAGTTTGAATTTTCTCAAGAAGTGTCAAGACGCATGTAAGGCTGGCTGTTAAGATAGCATTTATTGTAATCTCGGCTGTGCTATGATTCTGTGGGAATGCAGAATATGGCAGCTGGTACATAATCCAGCTCCTTCAGACTCTTATTTGTCATTTATAAAAAAATGTTTGTAGACCTTACGGCAGCGATGACACATTGCAGTGTGTGTCTGCAGTGCTTGTTGAAACCATGGGAGCCCAAGGGCTGGCTCAATAAGGCCATCAGTAGTGGTAGGGGTCAATGATCCCTGTGGAGTCTTGGGAGCAAAAATTGTGCTGCGTGAGCAAGCAATTTGGCTACTAAATAAATTAGTTTGCTCTGGAGCCATCCTTCCTGAGCTAAGGCAAAAATGTGTGAGCCAGAGGCTAAAAACCTGTCAACTAGCTCACACTAACTCAGCTTAGAGGGAACACTGGTGGTCCTTGTCCTACCATGTGACTATTAAAACCAAATTAAATTATGTAAAATTAAAAATATGAAACTATGCAAATTTGCTCAACTTCCATATGGCTTGTATTTTTTCTGAGCAGAGAATTTGCATTTCTTGGACACAGAATTTTAATGGTAGCCCTCTTGGAACCTCTGAGAGGGAAAGGTGTTGATGTCGGGGAGCTATGGTTGGGCACATGCTCTGGCAGGGAGCCTGTTCCTACCTGGAGGAGCTGGGTTGATCTCCCGTTTCCCAGCATGGGAAGTATACAGAGAGACTGGACGAAAGAGAATTATGCTCCACTACCTCCTCCAGGCATGCCTCCCTGTCAGCCCGGAGGCTTTGGGGGAGGAGAGATGGAAGGGTCTATGACACTGTGTTAAAAAAGACCAGGAAATCAACCCGGAGTACACAAGAAGGTTCAAATCTATGCTTGGAGGATGTGCTGTTGGGAATGATTTCTCACCTAAGGGATGGGTCTTTCCTGCAGCTAGACAAGAGCAGTGGCTGAGGCTTGGGGAGGGGCACAGAGAGTAGAGGACAGAAGGGAGCAGAGCAGCCTGACGACTGCTACTCAGGGCTCAGCTCTGTTTAAGCAGGTCTTTGATTTTCATCCAACACCATCCCACAAGCTCAGGACATCTAACTATCTATCTAGTATTGCTCCTATGGCTACCACCTTAGGACACATAATACTATGTTAAAAAAAAAAACAACCTCAGTTCCAATGATTAAACCCTCATCTTGTTCTTTCCCTTCCTACTCCTTTGCAATTCCTGGAGATTTGCAAAAGGTCAAGGCTTCGAGATGTTTCAAAGCACAGTCTGATTTCCTTACTTAGGCTAACATTTGGTGGTAGGAGTTAATGGGACAGGAGGCAGAGTTTCCATAGGGTTTTAATAGGCTCTTTGGGTTAAAAAACAAACAGAAAGCTAAATGAGAAGACAGCGCAGATTGTACCCACGCATGCCATTTCTGCAACTGTGAAATGAAAGCAACAGCATTACATGATAACATGAGGATACACACATGGGGCAAGTAAGTGCTCTTATATGGTTAATAAAATAGTGGGGGGATCACAGATTACCGCATCATTCTCTGCAAGGCTTTCCCCATTTCCCAACACTTTATTTAAGACATTTTTATGCCACCTTTCCACTTGATTACGGTCCCCAAGGCGGTGAGCGTTTGATCATTAAAACCGCATGTAAAATTATGAAGTAATAAAAATATATACATACATAAACATACAATATCAAAACCAGGGAGGAACGCCAATAAGTTATTGGAGGTATGCCAGACAAAACAAAGTCTTCTTCACCCACTGGAAGAAGACACAGACAGAGGGAGACAACGAATCTCCCTGGGTAGCGAGCTCCACTTTTTTGGCATCACAACGGGGAAAGCCCTTTCTTGGGTTGTTACCCATCCACCCTCAGAGGGTGAGGGCACCCGAAGCAGGGGCTCCAAAGATGACCGGAGTGAACAGGCAGGTTGACAAGTGAGAAAGTGTTACAAGAGTGCAGTGCTGCATATTAATTCTGAGCTTACCAGTTTTTGCAACGGATATATACTGATGCAGCTTTGTCATAGTATTGCCCTTTTTCATAAAGCTGGGCAGCTTCTGAAAATTGCTGTAATACAAAGAAGTGATACAAATGTTGGAGTATGCGTATTCATACTGCGAACCCTTCCTTTATAAATCACAACTACTAGCTACCTTCATGCTCTCCAGAATAGCTCCACAGTCTCTTTTCAAAACCCTGCTAGGATGCTTGATGGCTTGGTTAACACCCCGTCGAATATCACCCATGCGAATAGACATCTGGGCAACTCCAGCTAGGCAGGCCTCATCGTGCTCTTGGAACTGGGAATCAAAAGCACAATATAAAGGCATAACAACGGTCATAACAAAGCAAACAAATCACCGTACCACTGAAAGGATACCAATCCACCCACGAAAAACAGTAGTGCCATTATTTTGGAAGCATTAAAAAGAACACCTACAGAACAAAGATTTATTTTTAGTGCTTAAAATCAGAATTTATTTTTGTTTATAACTATTCTCATTTTATGCAAGGAACAGCCCAACTGCATATTTGCAGTATTTTCAAATTAATCCCCTTGGATAGAAAATAGTTACTTTTTTGTAGCGAGCTTTCTCTTACATAAATTGCTCAACATTTTTAAATATCATCGATATACACCAGATTTTCTAATCAAGAGACAAATAAAACCTATTTCATTCTTCCTTGTCAAAACATAATCAGAGGTCTGAAAGAAGGCAATTATGTTCTCCTAATATCTGGTAAGCTTTGCTTTAATATATATGATTTTAGTGGCAAAACTGATTTCTAATATTATTAAATCAGCTCCTAATCCATATTCAGGATTTTAATACGGTTTCAAATGGAGATCTTAATAAAAGTGGAGAATATAATTGTGAGCAAAGCATTACCTTACTGTTCCCTGTAATTCCTTTTTCATAGTGTGCCAGAGCATTCACATAATCGCCTCTAAAAAAAAAAAAGCAAAATCATCACTAAGTATTAGAATATATAACTGCATCATGATGTAAATGAGATACTTCAGGGAATCTGAGGAACAGTTTCCAGATGTTGGGTTCTGCAAACCATCAGGTACACCAAGTCAGCCCAAACGATATCCACAAACCACACACGGATGCTGTTCTTTGCCACCTCTTTGCTGTTTGGCATAACAGATGATGCGGAGACTACTCGCTGAGTACCTCTTCCTGACACTAACTATTGTTTTATTACCTAAATAACATCTATCAAGATGCTTTAAAAAAGGCCTACTATTTCTCTTATTTATCTGTCTAGATCTGCATGCCCTAAGTTCCTCAACACTGATTCCTACCTTGATCTAGAATTCAGCGGCAACAAGTCATCATAGCTTCAGTCCTACTTATTAAGTTTAAAATGATAAAACAGACTTATTTACATTCTCAGAAGTCGGCTGGCTTGGTTTTTCCATTTACAAAGGGAGACTTTTAAAAAATGAGGGAGATGGAACTCCTTCAAATTTCTGTGACATTATATTTGAAAGGATGCAAGAAGCTTACTCCAAAAAGACTTCTAATTGGAAACCAAAAACGACTGTCTGGTAGACTCTTGGTTTGATTGGAAATATTTATCAAGTTCTAGGTACTTATGACTATGTTTACATATATTTACATACATCTATTGGTAAAATGCACTGCAGCTTTTCATATAAGAACAAACAATTTACTGGGTTGCCAAAAAACCCCAAACCCCTCTAAAAACAAACACTTCCACCGGCACTTGCATTTGAGTACTTAACGAGAGGCTACAGCAACTGGGCTGGTAAAGCACTCACTCAGAGGGAACTGTTACTTGACTGAGTGAGGAGGGGGCCATTTAGCTTGCAACCCTCAATGATTGGCAGTTAACGGGCACACCTGACTGTTTAGAATGTTCAGGGAGTGTGAGAGAAAAAAAAAGTCTGTGTGGAGAACAGTTCGGGGGATAGCTGTGTGAGAGCTTGGAAGTGTGTCTCGGTGGCTCTGTGGGAGCAATCCAAAAAGACCCGTTTAAGCTGAGAACTGGGTGCTGGATAGTCTGGTTCACGGGACAGTGAACAGACTAGTAAAACCAGAACACATAAGCGGTCACAAACCTAAAACAAATCACTCCTGAGGAACCTGAGATAGGAGGTTAAGGGAGGGCTGAGGCAAAGACTGGCAGAGTCTGGACAGCTGGTTGGTGGCCAGTTGGGACTTTAGGGCCAGGAAACCAAAGCCAAAAGGCTAACCCCTAAGCAGGACAGGAGAGTGTACTGAGGAAAGTGTTGAGTGAGCTTATGTACGGTTAAGGAAACAGCAAACAATATAGCCTACAGCCTAAGTATCATCTAAGCCAAATGTCTCAGCCGCTACTGAAAGAACGTGTCCAATGTAAATACCTCCCCCATCCCCTCCGTTTGGTTCTGTAAATAAAACTCTGTTTTATGTTAAAGAAAAAGCCTGAGTGAATACCTATTAAAATTAATCCCCGAAGAGACCATTTTAAGGATAGAGGGTGCTGGTCGAGTGAAGTAGAGCCAAGCCTGATCAGTCACCTCACAGAACGCCTCAAAGCGGCAGTTTATTCAGGCCACGCGTCATACTTGCCCTGGGTAAGTAAGCCACTGCAAGGCTGCTTCTTTCATTATTACATTACTTCTTGTGTTTGAGACACATGGGTGTACTGAAAACGCACTCAAACATAATCCAAATATTATAATATGCACATCACACTACTCTAAAGAAAAACCATGGACAGCAGATCTATTCCTGGAGTCTCACCCTTCACAATCCTTCTCTATGGGATAGTTTCATGTAATTCATGTTTCATCTGCATGACTAACATGAGATTCTACCCATGTGTTCGAAAAGGAAACACAGAAAGCAGTCTGTATTTTCAACAGGTATCTAGTTTAGAAAAGGTTTCAACTGCTTTTGAAGGTTACTTACAATTTCCCCTTAACAGCAACAGAACACAGCTGAACTTTTAAGAGAGAACATACGTGAATTCCAGTTGTACTGCATATTCCTTTGATATGAAGGGAATTTCATCTGGTGCCAAACGTTTAGCCAGCTGCAATGCGTTGTCCCAATGCTGCAAATCTCTTCTCATCTATTACCAAAGGAAGTGTTGATTTTAACGGGAAGGATTGTGATGATCCCAAAGAATCAGCACGTTAAAATCAAATCATGTATCATCCCATGCTTAGGTTACCTCGAGGGCAGCAGAAGGACAAGAAGATGCCAGATATAAATCCTGAGCCAAATTAAAGTCATTAGTAAACATAGCAAGGTGCCCCGCTAAAAGGTTGTGGTCTTCTATACCCTGAAAAAGATAACATAAAAATAGGTGAGATCTCTATTATGGGACAAACCTAATTGTAGATAGATTGCTGCGTTGTGTGCGGAGATCAAGGAAAAAACACAATGTAAAAAAGTAAAAAAAACCTTTGTTCCTGTCTGTTGTATAAAAAACAGAAATGTGCAATCCAAAAGGGGGAGGGTGTTCTTTCTGTATTCTCGACTACATAGGCTCTGTATGTTGATTTTGTGGGAGGAATGAGTATGAAAGACAAGACCTGGGATTTCAGTCATTATAGGGTTAGCCTATGCAGCTTGTTGTGTTTCTTAGTTTAACCTGGAAGTGCCTGGTAGCTGGCCAATTAACTCTAAGCCCGGGAAACCTGAAGGTGTACTGTTTTGCTAATTGGTCAATGAGATTAGGTGTTTCCTTTCAGGGGTCAAGAAGGAGGAGAGATCCTCCATTGTAATCTCTCTCTGTAGTAGGATGTCTTAGTGTGCAGACGCAGCAGAATGCTGCTTAGGGAGCATGTTTTGTTTATTTGTAGCTAATCCCGTTTCCCTTTTTCCTTTAGTAATAAAGTTTCTTTTAAACTAAAAGAAGCAATCTCTTCTTTCCAGAAAAGCAAGATTCATTACTCTGAATTTTCTTGAATATTGGACAAAAGTCCTAACAGATTTCATATGCTACATATGGCAATTATTATTCAGCATGATGCAAAGCTCTATGTCAGCTTCGATGCACACAAGAGCTCCCTCATGAGAAGAGTTTTTTCATTCACTATAACATGAGGGACTGCACTGTGGGTGGAGACAAACCTAATCAGGGCTTTTTTTGTAGAAAAAGCCCAGCAGGAACTCATTAGCACATAATAGGCCACACCCAACAGCAGAAATTCATTAGCATATTAGGCCTCACTCCTGACAGCGCAGCTCATTAGCATATTAGGCCACACTTCCATGTTACCAGAAGTGTGGTCATCCAGCCACACCCACCTTTTGCTTCTTATTCTGTTTACCTTGTTTGTTGTCAAAACCCAGAGCTTTTCTCGTAGCAGGAACTTCTTTGCATGTTAGGCCACACACCCCTAATGTAGCCAATCCTAATGAGTTTTTCTTGTTGGGTGTGGACTATTATGCTAATGAGTTCCTGCTGGGCGTGGCCAACTCGGAAGCCAACCGGAACTCCACTCCTGTGCGTTCCTGCCCCAAAATAGCCCTGAACCTAATATTTAAAAGTCACAGCTAGTTCTTCACCCACCGTGTGACCTTGCCTTCCCTCTGCTTCACAGTTTGCATGATAAATATATATTTTATCAAGCTGAATGAACAACCACTCTTGCCTTTTTCAGCATACATCACACAAGCTTTTAACTAACCTTCTAAACTAATTTTGAAATGCCACGTGTACATTTATATGCATGTCATGCACCCCCTCCCCAGAAAATGTTTCAAAAACAGCCACAAAACTGCAACAGATTATAGCTAAAGTTAACTTGCATGGTATATATTATTTCCCCAGTGTTCAAGCCTGGAGAACAAAAGAGACTTCCGTATTTAAAGCAGCAAGGGTGCTTTCAAATTAGCTTTCTGCTCCACAAATGTTACATCCGTCTTCACCCTACATGCGCAGTGAACATGGAGGCCTAGCACTATAGCTTGTACTACAGTGTATACACAAAAGTCTTGCTTGCATGGGAAAGTAAATGTGAGCACAGGAGTCTCCATGAGATCAGCACTACAATTTACAGGCACAGATGTGTAAAAATAGCGAGAGCTTTCAAGATTTGCTGGAGACAGATATTCAGAACAAAAATAATGGATTTTTTCTCTGTATCTGGATTTTTAAAAAAAAAATCCGCATCACCTATTATTTACAGTGCAATACTAAGTAGAGTTACACCATTCTAAGGTCTAGGGACTTCAATGGACTTGTGTAATTTTGTTTAGGATTGCTGTTACTCAAAAAAAGTTTGAGGTCACACATTTGGCTTTCTTTTTTGGTGCCCAACTAGAACTTCAGCTGAAGTTCAGGCTCTCAGAAATCAAGATGAACTGTAGTATAATCTGAGAAGAGTTTAATTTAAACAGCTAAACCTGCAGAACATTTATATTTGTGTTACCTTTATTTGCTCTAGTGACATAACCATTCCCACATTTCTGATGGTCCTGTAAACCCGTATTGCAAACTCCAACTCCATGTGATGTAAACAAGCTCTGGCTAGTTCGGTCCAACTTGACTGATTGTTCAAAAGTTTGCACAATTCCCATGCCTCTGAAAATCTACAAAAAGTTGTGAAGACAAAATAAATAGCAATAATCACACTAAGCACACCCAGTTCCAGGACATTTGGGAGCCTTTCATGTACTGTAATTAGAAGGAACCTACCTTTTCAACATCAATGTCTGTGTGAGCATTTGCTTCATATCATTCGGCCCCAAGCCTTTTAAAATGCCAAGGAAGCTATGAGTACTAAGGGCAACAGTGTTGGTTTTTCCACTTTGAGTCTGGCACGTTAATTCTCCATTATATAACAACAATGGCTTGTGAGAATAAGGGACTTTGGTGCCTCCTGCCAAAATCACCTTCGATCCTGTGTTACAATAAGAAGAAAGTTAGTTTTTAAATTTCTCATTCCAGCAAAGTTAACACATAGTTACTGATGAATGATTAACCGTGATGCCCTAAGAGGAGTAATACCCTTCTAAATCCATTGAGCTGAATGAGCTTAGAAGGGTGTAACTCTGCTTGGAATTGCACTGTAAGAAATTTTAATAAAAAAGCAAAACCTGATTCATTAACTTTATTAACTGAACTGGTTATCTTCAGCAGATCTGTGTGCATGCCTCTTTGGTACGATACCAGAAAATAAATTCTCCTTAATGTTCAAGTGCCAACCAAGAAAATAAAACCAAATGGACATAGGTCCAACATACTGATCTACAACTGAACCTCCGTGCTGTAATATCCTGCACTGACAAAAAGAAGAACTGCATGCAAAAACTAGTGATTTAAATTTCACCTAAAAATTCTAATATAAGAATCTGGAGTTCCTGTTTTTAGTGGACATGACCCTATGTTTCATTTTTAAAAACAAAAGACGAGTCAGAATAGCTGGCAGCATCTGTCCAAAAGAATTGAAAAAAATATTTGTTAAATATGGTACCGGAAGGAATGCTACAAGAAGATCAGAAACTGTTAGTTTCAATTTTGACTGCAGCTCGAATAATCAGAGCTAAATATTGGAAATCCTTGAAAGTACCCGGAAGAGATAATTGATAAGTTGTTGGAGCTGGCTGAACTGGATAAATTAAGTTATTTGATGAATATGGACAAATGTAGAGATTCGACAACTACTATATTTTTCGCTCCATAAGACGCACCTGACCATAAGACGCACCTAGCTCCGCTCGGTGCCATGGCTTGGGAAAGGTGAGGGGGGTTTAAGACGCACACACTCCCCCCCCCACTTTTTTTGGGAGAAAAAGTGAGTCTTATGGAGCAAAAAATACGGTATATGGTCCAGGTTTTATACTTGGTTGGATCAATCTAAAGGCTCATAACCGTGTACTGATAGGAGGACTGTAACTTTTATTTTGGTGGGAAATGAATAAAGTATTTCAAAACAAGAATTTAAAAAAGTATTTTCAGATTCGCATTGGATTTACTGCAATAATTTGGGACTTTTTTTGTTGTGACCTGTTTCCTGTACATTATCGCAGGCTTTAATCCTATTTATTTTGGAATGCACCTCCTTTCACTAGATGAACTGTAAGGTTGAAAAGGGATACAGGTTCAACCCTTGCCAAAACCCAGAACTACACACTGACCGACTCTACAGAATTCAAATTACATAATCCATACCATAATTGGACACAGAGAGTTCTAGATGACTCAAGTAAAGTATAGCCACAACCTGTAGAAAAAGCTAAAAACAAACAAACAAAACTAGAAAAAACCTCCCCCACAGAGTCTCTAGCCAATATGACTGGAAATTTTTCCTGATTTCAAATTAGGGTGATCAATTTGAACACAGCAGGAGCAGAATTTGTTTGATTCCAGGCCAAAAGAAAACTATAATGGATATAATGTCACACCATTCAACATTCCAGACTCTAACATAATGAGGAGCTCCAGGAAAAATGATCATACCTGACTGAGGTTATTTCTAACATTCCAGACACCTTACAGGACAAGTAACCCCTACAGTTTAATGTCTAAAGTTCTAAGTATACTATCGCTCGTAAAAACGCACGCACACAAAATAAAATATTTAACATTGCTGAAGTACACAGCCTAACCTAAACCGGCATGAAAATAAATTCAGTCCTTGTTTCTACTGTTGCTCCATCTCTCTTTAAACTCTACCACCATCTAAACTTGTAAACTCCCGGGAACAGGGGCCTGCCTTCTGTTCATACTACTCTGTAAATGCCCATTACACTGATAAAAGAAAAACAAAACTTTAAATACCTTGTATAGTATCCTTATGAAAGACGTAAGTATATATTTTATCATCATCATATGCAACGAACACCCCCTTGTCCAGGGGCCAGTTTTCCCACAGAATGCCCTTAATAGTTGGCTGGAAATTTGGAATCTCATAGATGCCATCATTTACCTGCAGAAGACAGCAGCGCAAAATTACTTTGTAAATTGAAGAAGCAAACAAAACGATAAATATTTCATTTTCTGTTTTACGTTAAGGTGACATTTAAAACAGGAAAAGCATAATTCACAAACTACGGTAATGTGCAACAGCTGAATAAGGAGACAATTATTAAAAGACTGGTCCCTTTTAGCAGTCTTGTCAATTCAAACAACACAGAGAAGCTTCTCTCTCTCTGAGAACTGACGTCAAACTGACTGTAGCTTCAAAGGATGAGATAAGGAGATGGAAGGTTGCCACATTTACCAGACAGACCATCCATTAGGCCTCGCAGTTTCAAAGCCAAAGAATCCATGAGGACACATTCCATCTCATAACTGGAAAGACCTATGGGCCAGAGGAAAGTGCTTGCTTAATTAGACCCTATACATCTGCAGAGTATATGGTCTTATTAGGGCAACTCAACTGATTGGTCAGTCGCATGGTTAGCAACATGGATGATTGGTCAAGTTACATCACTGGCTATTAATTTGATTGGTTAACTAGAATCCTGGCAACCAGGTCACTGGGCATAAGGAAAGATTCTTCAGTTAGTTTTCACTCTTTCCCTGGATTACATCAAACTTTGGGACACCTCTTGATTCTGGGTGGGCCAGGGTGGCTGAAGCACCTGTGTGGACTTATCTTTGAAACTCTACTGGACTCAGTCTTGCCAGGTAACATCTGTATTTAAACCAACGTGTGTAAAAGTGCTTTGCATAGAGAGTTAGCTTGATTATTTCAACTTCACTGTTCACTGCTCTTTTATCGTATATTCCTGCACAATCTCTTAAAAAGTCACTTTAAATATACTTTGTGGTGTTCTTGGATTTTGGGGTATCAATCTGAATCCAATACTTTGCCCCATGTTGGCTAAAGCTACCAGAATAATTGTTTCTGGAACTCACCTTGTTAAGTGTCCTACCTAGCAGCACTGACTTCTTGTTCCTTAAGGATTCTAGCCTCTTGGTCTCTAGCTGATGTGATAGTAAGGGTACTGGTGGTAGAATTACCCTGGGGTGTGAGGATTTGGACTTTGGCTCTTTTGGTTTTATCTTGACCAACCCATCACCCTTAAGTAAGACTTTGGCTTTAAAGTCTTCTAACAACAATTCCTAGCGATTATTAAATTGAACTGAAATGCATGTCTGATTTTGGCCTGCAAGGGCTGCAAACAAGAGCCCAAAGTAGTCTATGATCTTCTACGCGTTAGTATGGGGACATGCAGCTATTCTAAGCCTAGCCTACCTCCCAGGAAAGCTGGAGATAAAATGGAATGACCTCATGTATACCAGTCTAAACTCTTTAGAGAGTATGTAAGATACATCTGAGAAAGGAAGCGAAGACGACAGTTAAGTGGGAGGAAAACTTTAGACTTCAGTTCACAAATTATACTTTTAAACCGAGTGAAACAACTTACAGGACAGTAGACAAAGCCATCACTTTTATCATCAATGAAAACCAGCCTGGAGCCATTGGGATCTGGGAAGATTTTTCGCACACTGACAGGATGCCGATAGTCATTCACATACTGCCAGTCTTCAATGTAAAAATATTGAATAACACCACCCTAGTAAAGAACAGAAAGGTCAGAATACCTGCATTAGAAACTAACAAACCAACGAACTTGGAAAGGTGATTTATCTAGACACCTTCCCTAGCAAAATACTTGACTTGAAAACTACAGAACAGCAAGACCTACACTTCAGCAAGAAGGCAGAGCATAACATAAAAATAAATAAATAAAACAAATAACAGTCTCTCATTACACTAGTAAAATGGGATGCCTGTGTGAAAGCCTAATTGAGGGAGAACTCAAGGTTTAAATGATGGGAGAACAAGATAGGGCAGGATCGCCACCAAAGATAACAACTCCCTGCCCTTGTAGAAACATACTGGAGGGGGGCAGCCTTTCCCACTTTGGAAACCCCCCTGCCTCCTTCCAAACCCAGATCTAGACCAAGGTTCTTGTTTCTGGACGTGTCCATGTGAAATCATGCCCTTTCCTCATGCTACTGCAGAATACCCTCAACACACAGCGCTGTGCAGTAACAAGCCTTGGAACAGTGTGGAGACAGGGATTATATTGGCTGACTCGAGCAGAGGTACCCAGTGAGACAGTTTCTGGTATATCCACTGGTATACCCACTGGTATACCCACTGCATCTGTGCTAGTGAGGATCTTTCCATCACTGAAAAGTTATCCACTCCTTTGGGGTAGGATCCGGCATTTGAAGATACATGCCCACACAGAAAGACTCTGCCACCTCCCACTGAGGAAAGCCAAGTCATGTTCACCACCAAAAGAATTGGAAGGGGAGGGAAGGAGACACACCAGAATTGACTTCAAGGATGCACACCACAGAATGCACATTTTTGGTTCCCAATTCCCACACTAATTTTTTTCAACAGCAAAGCTGCCCTTTCACTACTGAAACCATCCCGAGGGCTACAGGATCCTTCCTACCCCATTCCTCTGTGGTGGCTGGGGAAGATGGGACAGACATTGAAAGATGCTCTGGATTTCTTCTTCCCCCCCCCCCCCCGTTTTGTTTCTTTGTAACAGGATGCCCATTAGTGTTATGAAATGTATGTCCAAGAAATATGATGATATCCCTAATGCATTAACACTTGATATCAACTGAGTGAACTTCGAAACAAATACTCACATCAGTACCATAGATGAGGAAATCGCTAGATAAAGCATGGCACAAAATTTTACTTTTATCGTCATTATCGGGGAATAGTCTTGTCTCCCGTTCTTCCTGGGTGCCCATGCCTTCACTTTCTATCTTTAATATACAACGAAACCACAATGTTAATTGTCAGCAGTAAGAATTGAAACTATTTCAATCAACTCATAATTTGAAATGAAAGAAGGCAGCCATCTGTAGGGCCTGGGTGACTCCATCTTTGTCGCATTCTGGTGCTTAGTTGACCTAAACCTTGTGAGATGATGGTGTTAGCTGCTCCCACAAGAATTCTTTCTCTTATGTTTGAGTCCAGTGGTACCTTTAAGACCAACTAAGTTTTATTCAAGATATAAGCTTTATTCAGGCTTTCATGTGCATGTGCACTTCTTCAAATACACTGGAATGAAAGACACCAGTCCATACATATAGGTAGAGGGTGAGCAGCTTATAGAGGGTGAGTAACTTGTGCCTCAGCAGTTTCCCTTTCTAGTCTGTTCCTGAAGTTCCTTTGCAATAAAACAGCTACTCTGAGGTCACCCATGAAATGTCCTGGAAGGCTGAAGTATTCTCCTACAGGTTTCTCAGTCTTGTGATTCTTGATGCAAATTTGTGTCCATTTATCCTTTGGCATAGGGTTTGACCTGTTTGCCCTGTGTAGAGAACCAAAGGGCATTGTTGGCATATACAATGTTAGAAGATGAGCAAGTGAATGAGCTTCAGGAACAGACTAGAAAGGGAAATTGCTGAGTTACAAGAATAAAATAAGAGATTGGATCTATACTTTGCTTGGAGTCTCAGAGTGGCTTACAAACTCCTTTCCCTTCCCCTCCTCACAACAGACACCTTGTGAGGTAGGTGGGGCTGAGAGAGCTCTGACAGAAACAGCTCTTTTTCAAGAACAGCTGTGCCAGAACTATGGCTTGCCCAAGGTCATCCAGCCAGGTGCAAGTAGAGGAGTGGGGAATCAAACCCAGTTCTCCCAAATTAGAGTCTGCACACTTAACCACTACACCAAACTACAGGCAAGTAATTACAACACTTGGAACAATGGAACCTCCAGGACTTAACAAGAGATATTGGTTTATCTCACTACATATGCTAACCTCATTCAGTCCTTATATCTATATTTTCACCAAGAAGGGCTATATATTCTCTTTATTTTATTATTTGGAATAGTGGTTGTAATGTACTGTAATGAACAGTAGAATATAATGTAATTTAGAATGGTTTTTCCTCTGTCCCCAGGTCAGATAAATATATTCCAATTACCCCCCCCCCTCAAAGAAGAGGAGACTGTAAAGTTACCTCCACACTTGAGAGGAGATGGATAGACACAACAAGGTCTCAGTTAATTATTCTCAGCATTCCACAATTAAGAAGGGTAGATCTGCCCATCTGTCTCTTGATTTTGATATATTTATTTCCTTCACTATGTTTTCCACCAGAATTAAACTCAAACAAATGGTGATCATATAAACTAAGTCTGTTATTCCAGTTTGGTCCTTGCATCTGTTAAACACCTTTTATTAGGCTTATGCTAATTTGCTGCTCACCCTCTACCTATATGTGTGGACTGGTAACTTCCATTTCAATATATCTAAAGAAGTGTGCGTGCACATAAAAGCTTATACCTTGAATAAAATTTTGTTGGTCTTAAAGGTGCCACTGGACTCAAACTTTGTTCTGCTGCTTCAGACCAGCACAGCTGCCCACCTAAATCTCTCTCATGCTTAACAACAGTGTTTATCTTCATAGCCTGGGTTGCTTCTTCCCCCACTGAAAGCCAGAGGCAAGTTGGCCAGACTCATCCAAGTGTTTGGGATGGTTTTATCATTCTCTGATGCATAGCCAGCATTTAGGGTATAAGACGTGTAGTTTGAGTCATGCCTGTGGTCTCGAAGTCTGGCTAAATTTCCCTGTGCGTGTGCAAGGCCAGCTGATAGAAACTTAGTCTGCATCTTCTGTAACTTTGATGCATTATTAAAGATCTCCGTTTAAGGAAACCTGGATCTCTCGTATTGTTTTTTGGAGAATTTCTGAGAACCTATGGAGCCCTGGCCAGGGCCCATAACACCATCTCAGCCTCATCCTTTTGTTGTTCAAATTAGTTATACACCATCAGCTGTCATCCCGAAGGTCTTCAAGGGACCTTGCCAAATCAATTGTATTATTTATTTATTTTAAAATATCAGCCATCTTTCTCCCCAGCAGAACTCAAGGCTATATAATAATCTAGAGCTTTTTGTCCTTGGTTAGCTCATTAAGATTAAACCCACATCCTACTGCCCATAATTCCTTTAGCTTGTTTTTGTTACCCAATCTACTTCCAACAGTACAATCCTAAAAACACTTTCCTGGGAACACTCAGTAGGATTCTGAGTAGACTGCTTAGGACTGTACCACTGTAAATTACTCCAGGAAATTCACAAGACAAGGTTCTTTTCACAGGAATGCAATTAAAAAGGGGGGGGGTTGTCTTACATGTACATACAAGTTACAGTTATGTCCAGTAATAATATTCTTTGTGTGCAACATTTTTAAGGGTGGTTGTCCTGCATTCAGGCTCATCTTCCTTTTGAGTAAATATGGTATTTTCATCTATCTTAGCACCAAACTGAGCATATCATCACATTTCATGTATTTATAGTTTGTCCTTAGTTTTCTTCTGGCTCTTAATATGCTTACCATATGTAACTGAACTTTACCCTCAAAAAGGGCAGCAGCATAATCAGAATTAAGGCACATATTGGTTACTGTTCCCAGATATTCCATGTCCTTGAGTTTTTTGACACCTGCAGGATTTTTAAAACAAGTGCATTGTGATTATAGATCTCCTTTTAATATTTCTTTAGAAATCTGAAATAATCCTAAACATGTAGAACTACAGATCCAAGTACTGAATGTTGGGGCTCTCTGGATGAAAAGCTCCATCTTTCAGGGCTATACTAAGCAGAAGTACACCTCTCCGAGTCCACTGAAGTCAAGGACATGACTTTGCTTAGAATTGTACCATTTCACACAATCCCAAGAATATTCATTCTAAATGCCTCTATAACCATCTTCGTTTTCCCAACATCCAAAATCTAGGAACAGAAATGTCTTCTGAAAACTTCTAATTAGGTGCTAGGGTCAACAAGGTATGACTCTAAGCAATAAACGTACGTTTTATAAAATAGCAGCAATATACTTAACAAATGCGGCAGCAGAGCACTACTTTTAAACGAGGGAGTTACAGATATACTTACTGTTCTCTCCAAGAGCATAAAACCATGCTCGGTTATTCATGCCCACAGCCAAGTGGTAATGTCCTACAGCAACAAAGCTGGGCTCTACTTCCACAGAAACTGTAATTGGTATCTCCTAAAAGAGACCATATTTCTACAGCTGATGACTTCCTGAATAATCAAAGTGTTTACATTTAATTTGATTTAAAAATAAAGTACCATACTCTTTCAATGTGATTGGCAACAGTCACTTCAAGGAGTGAGGTGAGGTATGCAATCCGTGTGCTGCAAGAGTCTCCAAGAATGGGAAGTTTGGTTAAGAAGACATGAAGAGATCCTCTCTTTGTCGACACTGCAAGCAGTTGCCCATCATCAGTCCAAGACAGCTGATCTAAACCTAAAAGATCAAAGACATTTTGCAGAAAAGAGCATTTTGTCCCAGCAATCCAAAACTCACATTTTACAAAGTATTAGCTTCAAGGCTTTACCACAGAAAAAAATTATGTCTATCAAATATAGCTTAATATCACATGTAACATTACACATATTGGCTTATACTCACACAGTAAATCTTTGCTAGCTGACTGGTATTTTAGCCCCTTCCCATCTGCCCCCTGCAGCCCTAATAGCTCCTGCGGCCCCCAATTGCTCCTGCAAATGCAGCTTCTGGAAAACAAGGAATTTGTAGGAACCTTTTTACTCCAGGAGCAGCATAAAGAGGAAGCAAGAGGTCTGCAGCGAGATGAGGGAACTGGCAAGAATCCCACCTTCTTCCACTAGATTTACCATGGGATCCAAATTATTTAAATTGCTAGTTCACTCTCATTCCTTAGGAAAGGATGTTAGTGTCATGTCACGTATAGTCTTGCCCTTCGACTCAAGAGCTCAAGGCCACTTTCTTTGGTTCTCTTTTTTTACCCTAACATACCTATGAAACCAGTTAGGCTAAGAGATATTGACTTGCCCAAAGCTATTTCAAGTGAGCTCCATGGTTGAGGAAAGATTTGAGTTTAGGGTCATCCTGGTCCACACCCAACATACTATTAACGCCACTTTTTAAAAAAGTTATGTGAATCTCAAAAACTTGTCTGATACAATTTCGCAAGACATCCCATCTGGAAATTGACATACCTTTATTTTCATCCTCTAAGTTTATTATTGCATACATTTCATTCAGGTCTGACAGGTCATGGATCTTAATGCTGAAACAAAGAGAGAACCCCTGTCTTCAATATTTATCATTTAATCTTGAGCTATACATTTTCAGTAGTTTAATGGTACAACTATGGAAAACAAATAATTGTCAAAAAGAATGTAAATCTAGAAATAATTTGTCCCCAGTTAATCACTTTAGCTTTGTGAAAACGTATGAACAGCACAATCCTGAACAGCCACACTCTTCTAAATCCACTGACGTCAACAGTAGTCTTGTTTAGACTTTCATGAAAGCAGAAACGTAACATCAGAAACTATCAAAATGGGATCAGAATGGGACCCCTAGAGTACCCCGATAATCCACAGAACGAAGCCATCACCACTACCAACTGCCTACATCTGTCTGAGCGCAATATGAATATCACAGCTCCAATAAGCATAAAGGACTCCATGCTAATTGTAGTATGCTATTTCCTTTCAGTCTCAGACACAGATGGTAATGGGGCAAAAACTTTAACTGTGCAGAATTCAGTATGAACCTTACAGCTTCATGGAGTGTGGGATCACAGGGAGGCTTTGTAATAACGCAATGTGTTCTAGGCCTGGGAACTCCTATGCATAAATGAACTTCTTTAACATCAATAAATTAAAAGGGAGGACTCTAAACTTTGTGCAGATTACTTTTGCACATGGATTAACTGGAATAAACTGGGTAGCATACCCACACACACACAATGCCCATTTTCCATCTGACAGTACACAGTCCTTCGGATACGAGTGACAGCTGCTAAGATGGTTTAATATATTCCTGCAATTTCACTAACACATATCCATCACTTGCTTTGAGGTATCTTATATTTTAATGGCCTCATACAAAAACACAGCCACTCACCAGCTATCTCCACATGATGCAGCTTTGTTGAGTGACTGTGATATTGCAATGCTTGTCAGGATATCTTTATGATTGCAAGCTTGTAAGATTTCATGACCAATCTCTCGAATGTGTGTAGAGATCACCACGAAGAAGCCAAGTGAGAAACCAATCATGATGTAACCATCCCCATACCTAGAGAGATAGCAATAATATAAGCACACACAAACCAATCCAGGCAAGGTAGCTGCAAAAAAGCAAAACAGATAAAAGTTGAGGAGAGAGACACAAACTCCCGAGCTAGCAAAAAATAAATTGGGAGCATTTATGGAAATAAAAGTGGCATCTCAGTCTACAATTTTCCTGATAGACAGAATCGTCTTTTCAAGAGTACTGCATTTTGGTCACGATGTATGCAAAGGAAATGGCAATAGATTTAAAATCTACTAGGCTAAAAACTAGTCACAAAGCTAAACCACTTCTTTTTCGTTCTGTGTTAGAATTGTGGACCAAACGGGTAAGGGAGGGAGTGAGGGCAAAGGGAAGAATAACTAGCAGACCACATTGATTTGGAGGGGAAAGGGTCACAGCATTTACTGAGTACTATTGTAGGAGCATCAGTGCAGCACAGGGCACAGATCCAACATTGAGCAGCCTGCCTGTCGACCAATAAAAGCCCATCCCACCAGCTGGAGGAACAACCACAGGATGGCAAGTCCAGGGATCTCACATGGGTGTATGCCACTGTATGGTTCCTTTGCCACCTGAGGGTTAGAGTCAGGTGCCAGTTCCCAAGCTAGGCATGAAAGCTCCACCTTCAAGACTGCTTTTGGGGGCTCCCAGACCCAGGGAGGCAGACATGCAGGCTCAGCCTCCACAAAACTGGATCCAGCTCAATGTCCAAACCACCTGAGAAAAGCTGAGTTTGTCTGTCTGTCCCCAACCTGGTGGGACACTCTTCCAGGAGAGATCAGGGCCCTGTGGGATTTAGTGCAATTCTGCAGGGCCTGCAAAACTGAGTAATTCCGCCAGGCCTATGGTTGAGGAAATTTGGAAATTTTAATTGTATATTTATAAACTGATGTTACCCGCTCTGAGCCAGTCTTTGGGAAAGCGGGCTATAAATTAAATAAAATAATAACAACAACATAAGCCTTCATACCAAACCCCATACAAAATACCATGAAGTGCAAGAACAAAGGGAAGGTGGGGGGGGGGGGGGGGGAAGCAATAGCTGACTGTGCAGCCAGCCTGGTCTGCGGTTCCCTAAATACCAGAGGAGCAGACCAGAGAGAAAACTCTAGCTTCCAGATCTCTGTGCCTGGAAGCCCTACCCCTCCTTTGGCAGGCTAGGTGCCTCAGTCTGGTTGCCTCAGCCTGCCATGCTGAAGAGCTGAAGGGGAAATCCTTCCCCTTCACTCACTCCCCAGCCCCAAAGCTGAAAAATAGGTCACAGGTAAAACCCAGGGGGGCATTACTTGTAATGAATCACTTACCATTTGTAAGACACAATGCTCCCATAGTGCTGTTGAAACTGCAGTTCGATGGGGTTATCGGGATCTTTGAAATTAAAAAGATACAGTATTTTCTTGCCAAGCACGACACTTACCTGGGAAAACAGTGAAATAAGAATTAAAAATGGAATGAGACAGCCATAATTTTACATTAGTATTGTAATAGTAGATATAAGAATGGGTGTCATGCTCTCAGACATAGTTTGCAATACAGTCAAAAAAATGAACAGTGCATCAGTTATTTTAACAAAAACAAAGGGCAGTTATATACTTTGAGTCTTTCAAAATCTGTTGTCAGTACATCTCACATTTAAGGAATATCTGAGCACTATGAAGGTCACGTTGAAACTTTCACGTTGAAACAAGCCGCCAAAACCAAAAACTGACATAAACTCCCCCCGCCCCTCTGATTGTTCAGAGACAGGCAACTTATCAGAATTCAAACAATAAAGAAAAAAAATACTGAAATAAAAAGCCTTATAGCCAAGAAATGCAGCCCTAGTTTTCAAGGCAACTTATGTCTTACTAATAATGTATTTTAAAATATAGTAGTTTCCATACGCTGAAAAAATAGGATTTAATCAATATGATGACCTTTTACAATTTAAAAATTCTTCATTGGGTCTACAATTAAAGATGGGTAGTAGCCATGCTAGTCTGTAACAGCAAAATAAAACAGCAGCCCAATTAAAGACTAACAACAAGTACAGTGCCATCCTAAGAAAAATTAAATCCTTCTAAGTCCATTGAAGTCAGTGGGCTTAGAAGGGCGTAACTGTGTTTAGGATTGCATAAGCTTCCCTGAGTCAGAATTCATTCCGATGCATCAGATGAAAAGAGCTCTGGACTCACAAAAGCTTATGGTGGACTACATCCTCACAGGTGCCACTAGACTCCTGTTTTAATAAAAATAAAACAAGAACTTTTTCAAGTAAAGAGGCAAAAATTCCCTTTTCACAATAATCGTTAAAATTTACTAAGTTCCAGGAACTGAGAAACTGACAACAGAACCATGGCTAAGAAGTCAACCACATTACACCAGAACTAAGTAACGTGCAGCAACTATTAATGCTTTGTGAATACACAGGTGAATTTCTACAGAACAGTGAGGAATGAAATACTGAGATGACGCCCAGGGATGCAGAAGAATTCACAAAAAATTGCAACCAAGACGCAAATCTGACTGCTCTGAAGATTTGCTTAAAAGCAGGATTGTGAGCAGGTACCCATCTATGTAAGGGCAGCATTTGGCATGGCAGCTGGTAACTACTTGACTACAAAGACCATTTTGACTGCACAATTGCCATGCTGGCTGTTCCCCCACTCAGAGTAGCCAGATTAATATGGACCAGTGCTCTGGCCCTTTTTATCACAGCTCCCACATGGTGGAAGGGGGTTCCTGAAGAAGTGAAGGGAGGCCCATCAGTGGAGATCTACAGGAGGACTAGCAAGGCTTGCTTGTTTGCCAGGCCTTTTGATAGATGGGGTCGGGGTACTTGGGGGTTTTAACTGGTAATGTTTTAATTGTGATCGATAAGCTGCCTTCAGCCAAGAGGCAAGGTGGGGTATAAATATTTAAATAAATAAATATACTGGGTTACTGCTAGATGTCTTTTTGAAAAACAGCTATGTCAGGCTGTTATGCGCTACTTTCGTTATCTGCACTGCTGGATGCACTCTTCCAGGGAATATTAACTGAAGCATAGTTAACTTAATCTGTCTTGACCGTAATCACTTACTGTGGTCTCGCTTCCTGACGTCCTGTCATCTGTCTTCATGACTATGAACTGCATATCACTGGGTTCTCCTTTCACTGTTGCCTATAAAATAGGGCTTGAAAGTTAATATTTATATTGCAGAAGAGCACATGTTGGTAGCAGGGTCCAATAAAATATAGTATGGTAAGGAAGGTTTATACTGCACAAAATCTTCTAAATTAAATCCACAGGGCTTTTTCACTCTTTGTGCAAAATTGCTTTTTGCATCTGCATACAACTTCAATACTGGCTAGAAACAGAATTTTGATTTGTAATTGTCTATCTTCTGCTTTCTCTCACATGAATGGAGTGCAATTCTAGCTTGCCTCCTTGTGGTGCACCATAGATAATGCTAAAGAGCTAGAACTTCTGGCTGCCAGACATTAGAACATAAGAGAAGCCAATGTTGGATCAGGCCAATGGCCCACCCAGTGTGTCACACAGTGGCCAAAAACACCAGGTGCCATCAGGAGGTCCACCAGTGGGGCCAGGACACTAGAAGCCCTTCCACTGTTCCCCCCCACACACCCTCAAGCACCAAGAATACAGTGCATCACTTGCCCCAGACTGAGAGTTCCTATCTATACCTTGTGACTAATAGCCACTGATGGACCTCTGCTCCAGATGTTTATCTAATTCCCTCTTGAAGCCATCCATGCTTGTAGCCACCACCACCTCCTGTGGCAGTGAATTCCATGTGTTAATCACTCTTTGGGTGAAGAAGTACTTCCTTTTATCTGTTCTAACCCGACTGCTCAGCAATTTCATGGAGTGCCCACGAGTTCTTGTATTGTGAGAAAGGGAGAAAAGGACTTCTTTCTCTACCTCAGGGGTGGCCAACCTGTGGCTCGGGAGCCACATGCGGCTCTTTCACACATATTGTGCGGCTCCTGGCAGGGCGGCTGGGGAAGCAAAGGGGAGGCATCCTTTTTCTCTCTTTCTCCCTCCCTTCCTTCCTTCCCTCCTCCCTCCCATCTATTTGCTTTCCTAGTTTCTCTCTCTCTCTTTCTTTCCACTTCTTTAATTCTTTCTTTCCATCTCTCTCTTTTTCTCTCTCTCTCTCAATATCATTAGCAAACAAGTAATATCATTATCAATAACCGGTTTTCCTCGTTTGTTTTTATTTTTGGCAGTCCCATTTAACGTTAATAAAAAGCAAATTTGCATATTTTAAAAAATAAAAACGTGTGTGTGATATTTGTTCCTGTCTTGCGGCTCTCAGACATCTGATATTTATTCTATGTGGCTCTTACGTTAAGCAAGGTTGGCCACCCCTGCTCTACCTGCTCTATCCCATGCATAATCTTATAAACCTCGATCATGTCACCCCTCAGTCGTCGTTTCTCCAAACTAAACAGCCCCAAGCACTTCAACTTTTCTTCACAGGGAAAGTGTTCCAACCCTTTTATCATCCTAGTTGCCCTTTTTCCAATGCTATAATATCTTTTTTGAGGTGTGGTGACCAGAACTGTACACAGTACTCCAAATGAGGTCGCATCATCGATTTATACAGGGGCATTATGATAATGGCTGATTTGTTTTCAATTCCCTTCCTAATAACCCCCAGCATAGCGTTGGCCTTTTTCATTGCAGTCGCACACCGTCTCAACATTTTCATTGATTTATCTATTACGACTCCAAGATCTCTCTCTTGGTCAGTCTCTGCCAGTTTGGACCCCATCAACGTGTATTTATAGTTAGGATTTTTGGCTTCAATGTGCATCACTTTGCACTTGGCCACACTGAACCCCATTTGCCGCA
Organism: Lepidodactylus listeri; assembly: GCA_029233225.1. Lineage (NCBI taxonomy): Eukaryota > Metazoa > Chordata > Lepidosauria > Squamata > Gekkonidae > Lepidodactylus > Lepidodactylus listeri. The sequence continues at coordinate 102,673,786 of JARCFY010000009.1, read as the reverse complement.
CGGACGCCCACTCACCCATCCTCAACATATCTTTTTGGAGTGCCTCACAATCCTCCCTGGTTCTCACCACCCTGAACAACTTTGTGTCATCTGCAAATTTAGCCACTTCACTGCCTTTCCCCAACTCCAAATCATTAATAAAAAAGTTAAAAAGCATTGTAAGATCACCTGGCTACCAGACGTTGTAGGATCACCTGGCTAAACTACACACATGGAAACAATCAATTAAACAGTCCTTCTCAGGACTACTTGACAAGGGGTATAGGAGACTGCATCTGAATCTGCCTAGCCGCTCAGAGCCAGCCTAGGCTGGAATGGGCAGGGTAAAAATCAATAAAATTAAAAAATATATGAATAAATTAAAAACTTCACACATGGAATTAACAGCAAAAGAGAACTACAAAGGTACTTTTTCATGTCCTTCAACAGTTACAGTCTTCTGAATAACAACACAAGTTTATTACCACTCGGATAGTGTCTCCTTCATGGTTGCTAATAGTTATCAATCTGTCTTCACCACCTAATGCTATAAGTTTCCCACTGCTCCAACAGCCACATGTGATGCGCTTGGTGTGTTTACCTGATAAAAGTAATACACAAATAAAAGCCAAATTAAATATTTTTGCTCCCCAAAACATAAAGATATTAAAAAATACTGAGAAATAATCTGAATATAATTTAAGCAAGTGCAAGTGAGTGACCCATGCAATGGGGGAGTCTTTTTCCTCCTTTCGTCTTTGCAAGCAGGCCTTAGTGCCCAGCCAGGTTGCTATGGTAACCCCAATATTACCCAAAGTCTTGCAAGATGATCTCATGAAACTTCCGATGAAATTTTGCATTGCTGTGGCAACCTCCAAAATATACTGCCATTGGCCAAGCATCAGGCCACTTGACTCCCAATCCTTGGTAAAGTGCGATGTGCCGTGTGGTAGGTCCTGTGGCACAATGAGAGCCAAATGCCTCACCATATAGTCAGGTTGTCAAGGCAACCCAAAATACCACCCATTTTCATGTAAATGAAAATCATTGTGTACTTACATTGTGTACACATCATTGTGTACTTACAAACTGATCTCTCTGCAGTGCACCCCAGATGCATGCATAGATTAAAGGAACCCTGGAAATAGGGTCTGAAGTTGGGGTTAGACCAGGGATGTGTGTGTTTGGATTCTTATGTTTACCTGAAAATTCCCCCAAGTAAGCAGAAACCTCGCCTCCTTTTGCATGTGGTCTTGTTACCTGGATCTTACTATCAGCATGCAAACTTCAGACCCAGATGTACTGGTATTTTATAGTACGATTATCTCACTAAACTCACTGAACTTATTCATTACAAGGAACACACTAATCTTACTACCTTTTTATAAAAAGTGGTATCACAGATAAACGGTTAGATCCAGCTTTTTCACTCAGTCTCACCCAATTCCCCTTCTCATTACAATCCCACTTCACACAGATTTTGTCCATACATGTCTCATAGTCCCTAGCCTAGTCAAAGGAGACCCTTTCCTCCCATTTCTACTATCTGAAAATTTGGCTGGATCCAAACCAAACAGCCTCCCATTACACACTGTTAAGTATTATACTACACAGAGAGAAATCTTTAAAGTTTAGTTTTCTCTCTTTTATGCTGACTTCATTGTGGCACTGACCAAGGATAGGAATCTTGCGAGAAGTTTGGCGGTTATATATTAGCAAGTTTCCCTTAGCTGTTCCAGCAGCAAGTATGGCTTCAGTTTTTGACCAACGTAAGAAAGACATCATCTCCCTGCAATACAAAATAATTTGGGCTGTCAAGGTGTTTTAATTAAAGGATTTTCAATATTTAGAAATGAAGAGTAAGAATAGAGTCCATAGTTCAAGAACTGTTAAATAATACTTAGGGCATTCTAAGGTGCTATTGTGCCTCAGTCAAATATTAACATTTATAAATTTAAATGTTGAGTGTTAACATGTGTACCATATTTATAATCTGTCCTTCAGAGCTTCCTTTTAAAAGCAATCACAATAATGTTCCTCAATCCAATTTCAAATAATTAAATTTAAACATATATACGTATTACTTAAATTGCAACACAGGATTTTGACAGATCAAAGAAAGTGAGTAATAAACAGAACACAATAAGTAATAAACAGAACACAATGAAAACTCATTATTCTCAAAATTAAACACCTCACTTGCTCTCAAGTTCACACATTAAAGTTGACCCCTTCAGACTGACCACCTGAAGTTTCAGTTGACTGCTTAATAAATTAAGTCAATAAAAGTTAGCCCTAACCTCCCCCTCCAATTATTACTAGAGGTGTGCACTAGAAAAAATAGTTTTAATTTTGTATCCGAAAATTGGGAAGGACATATTAATCGTTGCCTTGACCTGGATGTCTAAGGTTAGCCCAATCTTGTCATATCACGGAAGCTAAACAGATCTTAGAAATCCATTAGTCTCTGTAGAAAATTGGATGGGTTTCTTAATATTGTACGTTACCAGGGCTATTTTTGGGCAGGAACGCACAGGAACGGAGTTCCGGCTGGCTCCCGCGTTGGCCACACCCAGCACGAACTCATTAGCATAACAGGCCTCACCCAACAGCAGAAACTCATTAGGATTGGCTACATTAGGGGTATGTGGCCTAACATGCAAATTAATTCCTGCTACAAAAAAAGCCCTGGGTTTTGACAACAAACAAGGTAAACAGAATAAGAAGCAAAAGGTGGGTGTGGCCGGATGACCACTCTTCTGATAACATGGGGGTGTGGCCTAATATGCTAATAAGCTGTGCTGTCAGTGGTGTGGCCTAATATGCTAATGAATTTCTGCTGCTGGGTGTGGCCTATTATGCTAATGAGTTCCTGCTGGGCTTTTTCTACAAAAAAAGCCCTGAACGTTACTGTGTGTCTTTCTGTGAATGGTGTTCAATACTTCACCTTGAGGTCATACCCTATTGTTACTAACCACTTTAAACTTCTTGAAAACGCTGAAGAAGATATTTGTTTATTTGAAATGAGTGAAATTAAATCCGGAAACTTCATCTTGGAATTCATACTTTGGATCTCATGCTTTGGAATGGGAGCAGATCTATCTGAATATCACATAACGCTTACAGAACTAGAACGTTCTGATTGAACCAGTAATCTAGCTAACAAGCAGCAAAATGCTTCACATTTTAATTATATTTAAGCTTCACAATTTAATTATATTTAAAATATAACACATACATTTATTTTAATACATATGATTCTCATACCTCATGCCAGTGTCCACCTGGATGGTTTTGTTTGTGTTGGCATCCCACAGATGAATGGAACTGGATTTATCAGCTATTATTGCTAGGGTATCTCCATCTTGATCCCAGTCCATTGCAATGCAGTTGCTAAATTAGCACAGAAAACTTTTATTAGATTTTAAATAAGATTTGGTAGGGAAAAAATATTACAACGGATGGAAATGTAAACCTTGCTTAGATTCTCTGCCTTTTGTCACCACCTGATGGAGACATGCATTTTCCATCATGCTGGCCTTTAAAAACTGAGTGCAGCCTAGTCCTAATCTCATCTAATTTCAAACCCTGTTCCTAGCTGCTGATGAACATAAAAGAGCCATGCTGGAGCAAACCGAAGACCCATCTAGTCCAGCATTCTGTTCACACAGTGGCCAACCAGCTACCTCCAGGAAGCCCACAAACGGGAAGGCTGCAATAGCCTGTGCTCCCCAGCAACTGATTTAAGAAGTAAGAAGTACCTAAGAAGTAAGAAGAAGGACCTTCGGTACTGGAGGGAGTAGATCAGGGGTGGCCAACCTGTGGCTCGGGAGCCACATGCGGCTCTTTCACACATATTGTGCGGCTCCTGGCAGGGCGGCTGGGGAAGCAAAGGGGAGGCATGCTTTTTCGCTTTTTCTCTCTTTCTCCCTTCCTTCCTTCCCTCCTCCCTCCCATCTATTTGCTTTCCTAGTTTCTCTCTCTCTCTTTCTTTCCACTTCTTTAATTCTTTCTTTCCATCTCTCTCTCTTTTTCTCTCTCTCTCTCAATATCATTAGCAAACAAGTAATATCATTATCAATAACCGGTTTTCCTCGTTTGTTTTTATTTTTGGCAGTCCCATTTAATGTTAATAAAAAAGCAAATTTGCATATTTAAAAAAATAAAAACGTGTGTGTGATATTTGTTCCTGTCTTGCGGCTCTCAGACATCTGACGTTTATTCTATGTGGCTCTTACGTTAAGCAAGGTTGGCCATCCCTTATCCATATCACTGCTACTGCATGCCCACAAATCCATGTTAAAAGGTCAGCATTTCGTTTCTTTAAACAGAAAAATAAATAATGATCTAATCAGGTAGCTAAATTACTTCTTGCCATTTTTATTCCTTTTATATTAACCTAAAATGACATTTTGAGTTTATACAATACACTTTAAAATTAATATTTTCAGTCCTTTGGTAGGACTTACCCAGGTAGATTAATTTCATTTTTCTTTTGACCATGGCGATCAAAGATTTTTACAGTGTGATCTGCTCTATAAAGCAAAGAAATTAGCATGATGACAACAGTAAATCTTAGTTTATCTAAATTTCCTGCTTTTTATATGATAACATTTGGTTCAACTATTAATTAACACATATAAGCAGAAAGAGGTATAAAAAACAATTTTAACATCCAGATAACACATCTGTGAATTGTAGTATTAACACTATATATACACACACAGACACTATACTAAAATGTAGTGTTAATATACACTTAAAAACGTGTCATCTTACCCTGTAACAGCAATGAAATTTCCTAACGTTTTCTGCCAAGCGTATTGCACAGGGGAACCAAGCAGAGTTTTTTCTAATAGAGAAAACACTCGCTGTGGAAAGAAAGTGACTCTTTAAAACAAAGCAGAGGTGAAACATATATGCCAGCATGTAGTCAAATTGAAAATGATTAACAGGTAGCCCAAGAATTCACTAAGCAACTGACCCCTTCATACACCCCCCTCAAGCAAACAAGCAAAATTCACTGGCTTAGAAAAGCAAAAGCCTACTATCTCTTGCCAATGAAGGCCCAAAACAGCATATTAAAGAAGTGTTTGATGGTGCCCCAGGAGATTTTGTCCCAAAATAAAGATGTGCGGCCCTGCGCTCCCTTTTCTCTGCAGTGTTCCACACTTGGGGTTCCATTTGGCACGGAAGGAAAAGATTCCATCTTCACTATGGTTGTAACTTTTGTGTAACTGAAAAGATCTCCAGTGTCTGACTTTTACCAATAGTGTGACAGTTAAAAACTCATCAGGCAAAGCTCTCCCCTATTATTGTATGTCCATGCTGTATGGAGGGAAGCTTCACTTATTTAACAGGTGCTTGTCTTGGATGCTTAAAAAAAGACAAAAAGACTGCAGAGCTGTTATGTTCTGTACTTAAATCAAACATTTTGGCGATGTCTCTGTTTGTACCCTAACACTGCCATGTGCTCAGGTATTGGCGACCGCAACACGGTCCGAGCACATGGCCAGGTAAGCGGCCTGAGCTTGAGGTCAGCAAACAATAGTGCCCTAGGATCCTGGACATCCCCCTATCAGAGGCTCCGAATATTCAAATGTACCAACTAGAGTCTCTGGCGGAAAAGGTGACCTATCACGCTGTATGGGTGAGGTCGGGGCGAGGCTTCCCTATGCATAAAAGCAGACCCCCAGCCCACCGTAGTCATCCTTGAGCTGAACCATCTAATAAACTGAGCTATGCTTGAAATCACTTCACCGGCCTCCCGAGTCCAGTACTTTTCAAGAGCCAAATGCAGCACAGCCCAACAAGGCTGTTTATTTTTTTTTTAACAGTCGTAGGCCACAGAAAATTTCCGCCCACCTCTACCCATTGCACCTCCACGGTGGGAGAAATCTTCGCCTATCAAATGCCCGCCATACAGTTTATAAAGCCATGGAGACTACTGCAGCACATTACCTGCAAAAATTTCCTTCCCGTATCGACCAACTAATCTTTTTTCAACAATAAAATTAAAGACAAGTCTAGCAGCAGCTCCAAGACTAACAACCCTCTACTCCAGCATAACTTTTCTTGAGTCAGGAATCACTTCATCAGGCCTGTCAGACACGGAGATGCTCAAGTTCATCCACCCCTCTGAAGAGGTGAGTGCGGATTCCCCCCCCCCCCCCAAAAAAGATGCTACTGAAATCAATGACGCTAAATCTTGAAAGCGCCACAGGAACCCCGTTAGCTTTCCCCGCCGGCAGACTTAACACGCCCTGTTCCCTCCGGGGATTTTCCGGACCGGCGTCTCAACCGCGGCCTGGCAAGCAGTGTCCCCTCTAAGCTGAGCTAGTGTGAGCTGGCTCACTTAGCCTCCAGCTCACCCATTTTCGTCTCCGCGCAGGAAGGCTGGCTCCCGAGCAAAACCGATTTTAGGCAGCGGCCAAACCGCTCGCTCACAACTTTGGAGGCCAGCCGCTCACAAGGCTGAGTTCTTGCTCACAAGACCCCACCGCTTAGAGGGAGCGCTGCCCGGGGGTGGGGGGGGGGGGGAGGAAGAGAGCGAGAGATCCAACGGCTCTTCTCCCTTCCCCCCTCCCCTGCGTCGCCATGTTTGGGAAAGCTCCACCTGTTGAACGTCTACTACGGAACACTCTTTCCCCACAGGGCGCAGGGAGAGTTCCGCGCGAGGGGAGGCGGGAAAAGGTAACCGCAGCCTCTAACTACGACTCGTAGAGAGGGGGCCGGAGAGTCCACAGAAGCAGCGAGAAGGTCGCTCGCGGGGCCTTCGTCGCCCGAGCTGGGAGCCCTCGGAAGCAAAGGGACGCCTCGCCCCCGCACGGGCCTCACCTGCCGGCCCCTTTGGGACAGCCCCTCCCACAGCACGCGCTTGGACCCCCGCTGAGGACGGAGGCGCGCGTGCGCACCACCCGCCCTCCCGCCGGCGCCCGAATAACGGCCCCTTCTCGACTTTTTACCTTCATCTTTTTCGCCTTTGGTACTGACTGGTTCAGTTAGGACGGGAGGTGGGGGGGGGGGAACCCTCCCGTACGCATGCGCATTCCGAGCCTCTAGCCAGGCGCCTCCCCGCTAAACAGCGTCCGCGTCACCCGGGAGATCGCGGGTGGGCGGAACCGGAGTTGGGAGGTCGCTGCTGTCGCGCGGGTCCAATCAGAACGTGGAGATCGACGCGCGGCCGCCGCGTTCGCTTACCGAGCGGAGGCCACGCCTCACCATGCAGGCGTCACTGAGCAGAAGGGAAGAGGAGGGGAGGGGGAGGGGAGGTGGGGGGGGGAGGTTCGAGGGTGTGATCCCGGTGCGCTTGAATGGCGGGTTTATGGGAGACCTGGTAGTAAAACCATTTTCTGCGAGTAGTCGATAGTGGGATTTTCTTTCCCGCGGGGGTCATCGTTAATGCATTTGGTGTCTTATGTATTCTCCATGTCCTCCTCCCTAAAGCGGCATTATCTCAAAATTAAAATGCACTTAAATAGGTATTAACAGATGCTGACTGGATTTGAATTGCAATCATAAACAGAAATGAAAAAAAAATAACCATTTATCGTACTTTCATGGATGCATTAATTTAGTTATGCGATTAAAGTAATCGAGTCTCGGGGTATCTTAAAAGACTCTGCCCGGGTACTGTCCTTTACTTTCCCCAGGCAGAGAATCTACGCTCGAAAGACTCGTAACTTAATCACCTCTGCCTTAACTTCTCCCCCTGCATTGTACCCTGTCCCATGAGAAGTATTCTCAGTTTGATTTCCGTACATATCTGATGAACCAAGCCCTGTTTCACAAAAGCTGGTATTAAATGTTGTTAGTCTTTAAGGTGCTAACTAGATAGGGTTGCCAGCCTCCAGGTGGGGCCTGGGGATCCCCCGCTTTTACAACTGATCTCCAGCTGACAGAAAACAGCTCCCCTGGAGAAAATGGCTGCTTTGGAGGGTCGACTCTATGGCATTGTACTATGCTGAGGCCCCTCCCCTCCCCTCCCCAAACCCCACCCTCTCCTGGCTCCACCCACAAAGTCTCCAGGTATTTCCCAACTCAGACTTGGCAACCCTATAACTAGACTATTGTTTTATTTTGCTACAACACACTAACTCGACCCCTGCAATTAAAGACTGACAAAGAGCTCTGAGGATTAAGAGTGGCCTTCAGTGGCAATGAGATTTACACCCAGAGCTACGAACAAAAGGAAGGAGACGGAGGATTGTCACAAAGCTGCTAAAAGGAATGATAAAGAATGACTATTGGGACACACTGGCTTCTTCTGGATGACTATAAGGCTGCGTTAGTTACCTGAGCGACCTCTGAAAAGCATCAAAACATGGCTATTTGTATGATCAAGGAAGGAGAAATGGCAAGTCTCTGCCAACTTGTTCCGGAAGCGGATGCCACACATTATTAAAGACATTCTAATTGGCTCCAGCCATTGCTGACGTCATACCTTGCAAGACCTGTGCAAGAATCTGGTCTCCGTGCTCCTCGGATACGCACGTTTACTCTTCATCTTCAAAAATGAGCACACACAAACTTAACATCTGCAAAAGCATCATGGGTATTTTATTGGCTTTCTATTGCAAGCTGCAGATGGTCAAATGAGATCAGAGGCCAGGAGTCCCGCGGTTGAGGCTCCCAAGCAAATCTTATTTGTAAATAGCTATACCTTGGAGCTCCAGTTTAGTTTAGGGAAAGGGGAATTTAACCCTTCCCCCAGCACCATTTCTCCAAGTTACAAAGTTCCATGGATCTGCTGTTTGCGCTAACCTGTCCAGCTCAAGAAAATTGGCATGAGAGAAAAAAAAGTTAACCACTAAAGGGTTTCCAGCCTGAAAGGTATGGAGTTCTCCCAGTACAACAACTCTACACCACAAAGATCAGATCCCTCGTAGGAAACAGCAGTGCTGCAGGGCAGATCCTATATAGCATCTATTCTCTGTTGAATTCTCTCCTCTCCCCAATCTCTTCCTTCCCCAGCTACCATCCCCAAATCTTCAGGAATTTCCCATGCCAGGGCTGCCAACCCTATTATCCATCCTGATCTGAGCTCCCCACTCCTCCAGTTTCACAAATGGGAAAAAAAATGTTGGAAACTCCAAAGGTGGAATTCTGCATCTTCTCTTGTTTGATCCTAAAGAAGAAGAGGAGATTGGATTTATATCCCGCCCTTCACTCACTTGGAGTCTCAGAGCAGCTTACAAACTCCTTTCCCTTCCCCTCCCCACAACAGATGCCCTGTGAGGTAGGTGGGGCTGAGAGAGCCCTGAGACAACTGTCCTTCAGAGAACAGCTGGTAGAGAGCTATGGCTTGCCCAAGCTCATCCAGCAGGTGGAAGTGGAGGAGTGGGGAATCAAACCCAGATTAGAATTCATGCACTTAACCACTACATCGAACTGGCTAAAGTGTTATGTCCTGCATTGTTTACTTTAAGACCAATATTATTTCCTTCCATCAGTTTGGAGAATGACCATTCAACTCTTCAGTCCCAGTCTTCCTCGCAGGTTCAGAGTTACAGTGCTTCAAAGTTTGCCAGAATACTCTTTATTAAACAGGAGTCTTAAGGCACTTCCCTGTTTTTTCAGACTTTCCCCTTCCACACATTCCGCGGCACCTCCACACTGAATCTCAGGGGCATGGTGGTCATAGCAATGTAGGTTGCACCTGTAAAAAGTGCTGCAGTAGCAGCGCAGGAGAAAAAAAAAACTTGGGACAATGACACCTGTGAGGGACTGATTACCGTTTGGTGTAGTGGAGCCAGTTTGGTGTAGTGGTTAAGTGCACAGACTCCGATCTGGGAGAACCGGGTTTGATTCCCCACTCCTCCACTTACACCTGGCTGGATGACCTTGGGCAAGCCATAGCTCTGTACCAGCTGTTCTCTCAAGGACAGTTCTCTCAGAGCTCTTTCAGCCCCACCTACCTCACAGGGTGTCTGTTGTGGGGAGGGGAAGGGAAAGGAGTAGGTAAACTGCTCTGAGACTCCAAGTGAAGGGCGGGGTATAAATCCAATCTCCTCCTCTGCTCCTGATGATGGAAAAATGAAGCAGACCCAGAAACAGCATTGGGGGCAGGTATATAAGAAAATGATACCCACAGGTAGAAATCCTTCATTCCATTATGAAAGGACCTGCTCCTGAAACAGTTCAAAGCTGCTAACAATACTGTGTTGACATTGTCTTGAGCAGGGCAGAGGCCAAAATCACATGTGCATTGGAAAGCTCAGGGAAGTTGACATGCAAATGTCAAGGTTAATCCACCATCCTCCCTAGCCACTGATCCATTTAGAAATCTGGTAGTGTGGTTAAAGCTGCATGTTTCCCCATAGGTGTATACGTATACCTTGAACACCTTTCTCCCAACACGTACACACCAACAAGTAGGAGAAAAACACAGAGGCATGTGGGAATTCAGTCTAGAGATGCTAGCAAGAGACAGCTGGACAACTTGTGCATTGTTGGTCACATACTCAGGGGTCCTTTCGTAGAAAAAAAGGTGCAGGAGCTCATTAGCATAACTCATTAGCATATGCCACATCCCCTGACATCACTGGAAGTGTGTCAGAAAGGGAATGTCAGTTTCAGCCCCATTATACCCTATGGGCCATTGAAATCAATGGCAAAAACTCATAGGGTATGTGAGGGGCTGGAGGGAAGGGGGTTTGAGGGAGAGGTGCCAAACTGGTAGGGTAGCTGCTGGGGCCTCTCCTCGAAATACCCACCAAGTTTCAAGAAGATTGGACCAGGGGGTCCAATTCTACGAGGCCCCAAACAGGTTGTCCCATCCCCTCCATTGTTCTCTATGCTGGGAAAAAGTGTTACTTTTTTCCTACCATAGAAAACAATGGAGGGAATGGGGGCAACCTGTTTGGGGCCCCCGTAGAATTGGACCCGGTGGTCCAATCGTCTTGAAACATGGTGGGTATTTCGAGGAGAGGCCCCAGCAGCTACCCTGCAAGTTTGGAGCCTCTCCCTCAAACCCCCTCCCCTCCAGTTGCTTTTAAAGTTGCAGCCGGATTTTGGCAGCAATTCGGCAGCAGGCCGAATCAGATCAGAGAATCTGATTCGGCCCGTGGCTGCCCTAGTGACCACTCCTGAGCTGGAAGCTTCGCTCCACCTCGCTCCGGCCCCAACGGACCCCTGCACATACTGATTGAAAACTGATAATGTTGTTAGTGTTCACTGTGTTATCACCACATCTGTTTGCATTTTTGTGAGCACAGATAACAGAACGCACTAGATCTTCAATTTGCACTTATCCCAAAGGAAGTTAGACCATGAAAACCCTGGAGCATCTCACCACAGAGGTTAGCAATATGTAACAGTAGTGTGTGTGTGCTTGCAGGAAAACTGTGTGTAGCCTCGGTTTGAACAGTAACAGCCCGTGCCAGAACGGTCAGTCTGTGTCATTCACCAGGCATAAGCAGTACAAGCTCTGATCTCAACAATTAAGTTTCTGTACCAAGAGAATGGAATGAGATATCTGTAGACTCCTCACCTCCTGCGGCTGACCGCCACCAACGCTCACCCCATGCTGTCTGTGGGAACGGAGAGCCCCTGCCCTACTGGATTAGGTATTTTGGTGGCAGTGGGAGGGGGGAAGTCTTGCTCCACTGACAGACATTCCTCTGTCAGTGGAGATTTTGCATGGGATCCAACCATAAGTTTATTTATATTCATCTGCCAGTCTTCCAGTAGAGAAATCACATTATTATTTCCCTTATTTACTCTTTACCTGTTTTCTTCAGTTACTCCATGCTCCATCCTTCTCCCCCCCAACACAATTACTCCTATTAGTAAACATTTTCTTTTTAACATGCTTGCCCAGATGGTTCAGGGATTAGCCCCTAGTGCTCAATTAAGTGTTAATAAACAGTTTATCATCCATTGTAATTTTTGCTCCGCCCCAAAGAAAGCTGGGAGGAAGGGGGAGAGATAAGGAAACTTCCCTCTACATATCTTCTCAAGGTGCTAAAATTTCCTGATGTCAGTGTCAACAAAAATAGTCCCACTATGCTTTCCTCATGAAGGCAGGACAAGCAGATGACTCATTTTCTTCTATTACTCGTCAAGACTTGGATGGTTAAGGGTATGGAAGAGTAATCCTAGCTGGATTAAAAGATTTGTAACCGGAAAATCTCTTGCTGTGGTACTCTTCCTGTACACCCACAAGTGGTGGTCAGTACTCTTCTTAACTGCCTGGATGAGAGGGAAGATGTACAATGACAAGGCAGAATACAATTCACTTTTACAAGACGTCTGGTAAGAAAAGTTACAGCTGACAATAGACATGCAAGTTCATGTTGCTCCTTACTTAGGAGCAATATCCAGCTACTGAAACATTTGCCTTATTTGATGTGTTTTCTGATCTGTACCTCTGTATCCCATTAAAGGACTCTGGTTAATTAATGGAGTCAGTATTTAAAACCATCCTGTAGCTCACATTGCTCTAAGCACACAAAAGGATTGGCTATCTAGATTTAGGGAGGCACTAGGAATAAGGCCCATTGTGAAAATAAATACAACAGGCTCTAGAAAGAGGCTCTGGGCGGGTGCCCCGGCCCTGGGCACTCAGTGTCAATTTGCTGTGGCAACCTCAGCAGGATATGACACAGAGTCCACAGTTTTCTCCAGGGGAACTGATCTCTGCCATCTGAAGAGCAGTTGTAATTCTGAGTGATGTCCAGCCCTCCCCTGGAGATTGGCAATAATGGTTCCCTGGGAGGAAATGGCTAGTTTGGAAGGTGGAGTCTATGGCCGTGTATCTGTCTGAGGTCCCACCCCTCCTCAAACCCCACCCCTCAAATTTCAAATCTTTCTCCATAGTGGAGACACAAACGGGAGGGAGGCAACCTCAGAAGGATATAATGACACAGAGTCCACCCTGCAAAGCAGCCATTTTCTCCAGGGGAACTGATCTCTGCCATCTGGAGAACAGTTTTAATTCTGAGTGATCTCCAGCCCTCACCTGGAGATTGGCAATGGTTCCCCAGGAGAAAATAACTGGAAGGTGGACTCTATTGCATTCTATTCAGCTGAGGACTCTCTCCTCTCCAAACTCTGGCTTCTGTAGACTCCACCACAAAATATCCAGGAACTTCCCAACCTGCAGCTGGAAACCCTAGTCAGTACTGGTTCCAATGAGTTCCCCACAAGGGCCAAAGTAGACCCGGAAAGGGCTTCCTGCCCCTGCCTTTTTACTGACAAAACCAAGCTTAGTTGCCTAGCAACAACCACTGAGAGGAAAGTTAGCCCCATAGCAGGAGGAGAAAAGAATGGTTTGACGGCCGGTGGTGCATCTCAGTAGCCAGCCAGCTGCAAAGGAGCCAAGCAGAAGTGTCTTCATCAAGAGAGACAGCCGTTTTGGCAGTTTATTTTGACAAGGAAAAGTGGTCAAACTGGTAGTGAGAAAAGTGGTCAAACTGGTAGTGAGAAAGAAGCGGACCCAGCACCCAGCCAATGGCACACGAGTACCCTCGAGTGGTGATTGATGGGCCAATGGCTGATGGAGCACACAGCACAGCCAATGCGAGAGCTGGAAAGTGCCAATATGCTAGGGCTTTTATATATATCAGATTATTGAACTAGATTACATATCAGAGTAAAATAAGCTAGTTGATAGCTCTGCCTCTGAAACTAAATTGACCTGTCATGGCCAAAATATGTATGAACAAAGTGTTTGTGCAGTGCTGGTATCTAGGGATGTGCACTTGGATATATTTGGTCTGCATATATACCCGAAAAAAGACTTTACTGGTATTTTTGGTATATATATGAGATCTGGACCAGTATTTAGGATTCTCTTTATACTGGTATCCTGATCCTAAATATCTGAGAATATCTGGGGCCAGCTTTTTAAAGATTACAACTTGGGTTTTGTGTTGTTTTTTTTTGCTTTTTGCTAGTTTTTCAGGCAACAGGAAGGAGGGGGAAGGACACTCCTTGGAACATTAGTGTGTGCTTGTGTAGGTGTTTCGCCATTGCAAGGTCTGGCTGGCTGCCTTGGTAGTGGGATTCTCTGGTTTGACACTGGTTCTGCCACATTGGCCCTGGGTTCTGCTTGGCTTCTGTGGTTTGATATTGGTTCTGTTGGGCTGGAATTAATGTCCCTTGCTTAAACTGGTTTGGTTTGGATTCTCTGGTTTACATTGGTTGTGTTGGGCTTGTGGTTCTGCTGGGATTTCCTGGTTCTATATTAGTTCTGTTGGGCTTGTAGGTTTTAGTTTGCACTGGGAGGCTTTTAGCCAGTGGTTGCTTGCTTTTGTGTGTTTGGCTATTAGCTGCTTTGCTCTGAAGAAAGCTTAGATTTTTTTTTCTAAATAAGAAACAATGAAGGATAGCTGAAGGAACCATCCCCTTGATCCAGTCTACCTCAAACGTGGGGGTTCTTTAGTGAAAAGGCAGCACTAACCCTGCTGCAATTTTGCTGTCATTTGCTTGAAAGACAGCCACTCCAGCCCCTCCCCCCCAAAGGTTCCCCATAGGGAATACTGGATCTGAATAATTTTGGAACTCTAAAAAAAACCCACCCTGAATCTGAATACCAAATTGGTTCCAGGCATCCAAATAACTTGAAATACTGTTATCTATGCCCTTTCCAAAATCTGAAAAATACTGATTTTTTTTTCAGGCGCACATCTCTACTGTAGCTAGGAAAGAGAGCAAAACTATGCTGTGCCTGAATCTGTCACAGGATCCAGAACATTATCTAAAACTATTACTTTTTAAAATGCCAGGAACAACTTTGCATTTACAGTATTTTTGATTCATAGAATGAACTAAAGGTATCACAAAACTTGTATGTTAAAAGAAAACAAGAAGGACATGCATGCTGGGAAAAAAATGCAATTTTTCTTTTAAGCCAATAAATAATTGTGAACCTCAAAATTGTATTTTAAAAGTTACAAATGTGCAAAGACTTTAGGAATAAGACACACTCCATTTACTTTCAAAACCTGCTCAAGTTTACAGCTTCAGATTTTTCAAGATAAAAGTACAGCAATGTGTTACATGACATATTTGGAAACGTAAGAAACAAGGCACAAAAGAAAAATATAAAAGTTTCAGAGAACACTTGGAACCCAAGTCGTTCTGAGTAGTGTAAAAGGTCAACACAATAAGGCAAATTCTAAAGAAAATCCATTATGCTATTAAATAATTTAATCACGTGAACATAATCCTTGGAAATACTGGTAGGTTGTGTGTGGGGTGTTTTTTTTGAAAAGCACTAAACATCCAAAAAGGATGTACCCCTTGTAGTATAATGTCCACCCTCCATAAAATAATACTATAAAATCGCACAAGGAGTGTTCACTTTATAAAAAGTCACTTAGATTTGCACAGAGTCCTTTTTCAAATGTAATTAAAATTAACTACATGGAATTTCAGATAATGGAATGCTTCAGAAACCATCAATGGAAGTCACTTTCCATAACATTTCAGATCTCCTACCTCTGTTCCTCAATCTGCTTTTAGTAGGAAACCCAAAAAATTAAGATGCAATTAGGTCCAGAAAAAAATATGAAATTATATATATATATTCATAGTGTACTGAAAATTACATAAAGCATTACAAAATCCAGCAAATGTACTGGGTGCTGCAAAGCTTTTGAAAAAATATCCCACAGTAGATTTCCTTGACATACTAAGACAATAATTAAAGTAAGGCTTTGGTTAACCAAAAATAGGCAGTGGTGTGAAGACTTACAAACATGTATCCACTGTACAGGATTTCCCAGGCAAGACAGACAAGTAATTGCCTCAATTTCGTCTGCATTTCTCTTTGTACAAGCCACAACAAAAATATTTTCAACAAAGGAAAGTCAGTACCTGCATCATGAAGCTACCAAAACCTTACACCTCGTGGGAATGAAATAAATGCGACTATGCCCGGGCTTTAAACAAAAAAAACAGAACTTCTTTCCACAGACTTCAGAACCAGAAGCCATCAGTTCTTAATAGCCACTTACTTTTTCCATCTGTATTTCAAATAGAAGATGCTTGACAGCAATCCAGCTGGCTGCAATATGTTCGGTTACAAATAAATGTACACACATTGCATTACTCTTTATTTTTAAAGTGCGTAATGTTGGTCCATTTCTTTTTCTTTCTTTTTTAAAAAAAGTTTTAGTTAATATATTAAGACCAAACTCTGCCCTGTGAAGATACGCAGTACCTTATTTGATTATAATTTAACAATTTGGGACAAAGCCCCACAGAGTCTCTACAGAATAGAAGGATATCTTGGTAATTAGATCCAGGTGGGTAGCCATGTTGGTCTGAAGCAAAGTTCGAGTGCAGTGGCACTTTTAAGACCAACCAAGTTTTCTTCAAGGTATAAGTTTTTGTGCGCACGCACACTTACTCAGGTACAGATGCTGTTTCACTGTACCTGAGGAAGTGTGCTCGCACGCAAAAAGCTTATCCCTTGAAGAAAACTTGGTTGGTCTTAAAAGTGTCACTGGACTCAAGTTTTGTTTTGGTGATTAGAGTTTCACAGTCACAACACAGGCCCCTGCTCTTCCTAGGCACAATGGTGCAACCTGTAGGGATAAGATAAAAACAGGCCAGTCACATATTTATTACACAGACTGATTACAGATTTAAAAGCATTTCGTGAAACTGTGGGCATCCTCCCCCTCCCTAGTGCACATGAAATCCTGCTTAACCGGGGCACAGCCCAAGAACCCTTTTTTACAATGTCAGGGCTCAGTTCTGGAAATTATGAAGGAGTGTACTAAATGCATGTGTACTAAATGTCACCTGCTGTCAGACAAAGCACCGGACACCTGCTGGCACCTTTTGCATAAGCTAGCCCTATTATGCTAGAATATAAGGGAATATTGATAGATGGCACTTTGTCCTGCCAGATGGTCTCCAGTCAAGTGAACAAAAAATATCCCCCAGCTAGATTGATGTGAGCCAGTGGCTTATGCAGCTAGAACAGGAGTTGCGTTCACGTTAAAATTTCAGTAACGCTTCCAAGAGCGCAGTCTTGGAAATTTGGTCTCCAGTGTTGTGTTAACAGCTGGAAATATTGCTTGGCACTCCTTATGTAAATGAGAAGGAAAGCCATTCTGAACTTCCAAGAGTGTATTTGTATCATAACTATGTCGCCATAGCGAGCCTTCACAAACAGACGAAGTGACAGGAGAGCTGCATCCTAGGTTGCCATTTTGCCAGCATGGCTGTTATGCTAGTGGACTGCCACTTCTGTTTGCCGAGAAAGGGGGGCAATTTCCACTTACTTCCTCCTTCAAATGCAGGTCCCCACTTTCCCACCACACTGCTCTGAAGGGTCCCCTTCACTCCCAAGGAACAGAACTGGGGATGGAACTCTGAGGGCGGCAGAGCAGGGAAGTCCTGCTCTTCTTCATTTGATGACTGACATAGAATCCAACTCAGAGTTTCCAGATCACAAAATGTGGCTTCTAGGAAGGCACTAATCCTAGCACTTTTCATTAATAAATTAAGTACAGGTTCTTGTTCTTCTGTTTCTTCTAGGAACTTCTGAACGAAAAGATGCAGATGCTTGCACCAAGAGGAACAGACATCTGAGAGACTGCCTAACCCCCCTCTGTAAATGGGGGCGGGGGCAGGGACCCCACCCCCAAGCAGACCAAACAAAACACTAGGGAAACCTGCTTCCTGACCTTCTTCACGCATGGCTTTGGCAACCCCGGTTAAAGGCAGCTGAGAAGAATATGTTATGTCTGGACTTTCAAAAAATGCTGATGTGACTTCTATAGAACAGGCATTGAAATGTATGGTGCTACCCTGTTGGTCCATTGAGGCTAGTATAACTGCCCTGATTGTTAGGGACCATCCAAGATTGCCAAAAGAATGGCAAAGACTGCCATTCAAAGATTGCCAAGAAGCAAAGTAATAGCTGAAGATACATATCTTCAAAAAAACAAAAAACAAAACAAGGCAGATCTTCATACCTGTGTCCACTCATTTGTCTGTGGGTCATAGGATTCCACTGTGTTAAGGTACGTTTGCCCATCATAGCCTCCGACTGCGTATAGTTTGTCTCCAAGAAGACAGACTCCCACAGCGTCTCTGCTAATGCTCATGGAAGCCACAGCAGTCCACATATCTGTTTTGGGGTCATATCTGAAAAAAATAAAGGCAAACTGAATTGCCCCAAGATCTGACAAGAAAATATCATATATTCATCTCTAGCCTTCATTTGTTTAACAGAACTGAAGTTACCTGTAATTGTTGTTCATGGAGTGGTCACCTGGGCAGTCCCACATGAGTACTGTGCAGGCCTACCATGGAGAGTTCCCCCATGCTATTTCCCACTTTCCCTAGTGGGATAAAGAGGGTGTGAAGTGCCCTTCTCTCAGTTCCTCCCCGCCGCCACTGGACTGAGGTATAGTTGCCAGACTTAGTTAAGAGCTTACAGCGGGGAAAGGGAGAGAGATCTGTGACTGCACAGGCGACCACTCGATGAACAACAGTTACAAGTTAAGTGCAACCCTGTTTTCATCATCATGGCTTCTGTGCACATGGATATGGGCGAGCAGCGAGCTGATTTACTAGTGTGAGGAAGACGGGTGTGGGCTCTCAGCTGAACAGAGACGGCAGAATCGCTCTTCCCACTGCTGCATCTCTTGTGGCATCAATGTCCAGTTGAGTAATGCTTTGCTAAGGTGCGGGACAATGACAATATTGCAGCCTTTCAGATGGAGTCAATGGAGAGACCACGGGGAAAAGCAGTGGTGGCAGATTGTGCTGGAGTGCAATGAGCATGAAGCCGCAGCAGACAGCTCCTTACAAGGTGTTATTGGTCACCCACAAAGTTACACTATATTCATCCAGCTTTAAGTCCTATGTGCTGGAAACAATGTGATGAATCCGCCTCCTTTTTTCACTGTTGGTGGGCCTGCAAACACATTGAACAGTTTCGGAACTTAGTTTTAGAACATATTTTTTATATCAGAGGGGCCTCCCTTCCAATGCGATCAGGACTTTTATTGTTATCATTATGGCCTGAAGGCAGTATACCTAGGTCAACTAAAACTTCCATTTTTATTAGCAGCTGCTAGAGCGGCAATAGCTACAAGATGGAAAAATAGATTGCCCCTATCGATTTCGCTATGGTTTGACAAAATATGGAGATTCTACGTAACAGAAAAGATATCTTATCACAATCAACAAAATGACGAAAATGGAATCTAGCTCAGACTTTTTTGCAGTCTGGCATCCGATGTTAAGTTACGTGCTATCGACAGAAGACGTTCCAAGTCGTATCTACCTTACTGACCTGTTGCAGTTGTAATTCACTTGCTAAATATATAATCTATTTAGAATGATTTCAATGTCTTTGTTGTATTGCCCAATCAATCCTGGTTTTCTTTTTTCTTTTTTTCCCTGGTACTGTTTTCTTATCATATATTGCTGAACAATGTTATTACTGTGTTTTGGTGTTCACAATTTAAAAAAAAAAGCGGCAGCAGACAGTCAACTTGTGCTGGTTTATAACAGAGTTTAATGCAGGTGGCTATCCACCTGGAAATGGATTACGCCAACAGCTTCTTGCCCAAATTGGGTGCTAAGAAGGATATGAAAAGGTTGTCATCTCTTCTCAAGGGTTTTGTTCTGTCCAGATAGAAAAGTGCTCTATGCATGTCTAAGGAGTGGAGAGCTTGGTCCCTGTGGTAGTGGATGTAACACTGGCAGGATGATGTCTTGGTGTAGATGGAATCTGGATGTTACTTTAGAAAGGAGCTGGAACAAAGTGCAAAGGACCAATCTAGTGTTGCATATTTTCAGAAAGGGAGGATCATGTTGAAGCACTTGGAATTCACTGACCCTTGTAGCTGATGTGACAGCAGTTGGGAACACCACTTTCACAGTGAGGAGACAAAAGGGGCAGGTAGCCATGGCTTCAAATGCTCATGAGCTTTGACAGCACAAGCAACGGGCTGCACTGAGGGACTGGAAGAAATTGATTTAATAACCCTTTAAGGAATAGTTTGGATTCCCATTGGGCAAACAAGGATTTCCCCTTGATATGGATGTGGAAGCATGCTAGGATGGTTATATGGACTCTTATGGAGGTGGAAGAGAGTCCTCCCTGGACCAGGTTTAGGAGATAGTCAAAGACCTTTCCAAGCAGACATGACAGGTTCTAAGCTTTGGTCCTTAGCCCATGCACAGAAACCCTTCCACTTGGAGGAATAAGAGAATAATTCTGATCCAATTTCTCCCTTTCACTTTGCCACTGACTCTGTTTGTGGTTATCTACTGACACAAGAGGACACAACTGGGGAGGGGGCATAAGAGCTGAAGTGGAAGGGGAGAGATGGGAAAGTTGCCCTTCATCTAGTGCAAACATTTATAATTTTAGTCCTAAGAGAAAAAAAAATGTACTGTACATTCTAGCTTGGGCTTTTGGGGACAACTGAAGCCAGCATCTTCACCTCAAAGTTCTACTGGATTGTTACCTCTCCACACAGTCGGACAGCCGGGAGGTCAGTGAAGCTGGTGCATCATGGCCTCCAATGGCATAGAGGAACCCATTCCAGGTGGTTACTCCAACGCCTCCTCTTCGTTTAGACATTTGAGCACAAAGCATCCACTTGTTAGTATGAGGATCGAAGCATTCCACTGATTTAAGACAAGAGCTGCCATCTCGACCACCAACTGCATATAATCTAGGAACACACATTAGGAATTTAATTAAGCGGTAATTTTAACCACATACAGTTGTACAAAGAAAGGCGAGACTCATGCTGATACTGAATTAGATGGGTTATTCTTATAAAAACCATAAGAAGCCTAACACACTGAAATCTTCCTCGGGGGCAAAAGAATCTGATGTTCTTTTTTCTTCAAAGGAAACTCTCTAGGGACTCTTTCTCTGAAAGGATTTCTCTTAAGTCATATTCATTTTCTGATGTTGCTGGTGTTAGATGCTTCCTATAATTTCTCGATAACAATGCCAGCCATCATTCCCACTCATCAGGCAGTGCAGTTTGTCCTTTGCTGCTGCCTTAATTTGAGGCTAGATGCATTTATGGATTTTCATTTATTTATTTATTTCGGCATAGCCCTCCCTCCCCTATAAACAGGGCTCAGGGCAGGGAACAACATTCCATGCCACATTCACAGTCAGGTTAAAATGGAAAAACTTACAGAATTAAAATAAACTTAAAAATTTAACAAGTTAACTGACAATTTACAGGTGGTATATAGGCAATTTAGTGTCCTATTCCCCATGATGGAAGGGAAGGACGGAGCCAGGCTAGATGATATTACAGTCCTCAAGCATGGGCCTGGTGGAACATCTCTTGTCTTACAAACCCCGTGGAATTTTTATTAGGTCCCTCGGCACGGATATCATTCAGCAGAGAGTCCCACCAGACTGGTGTCAGGGCCAAAAGAACCCTGGCTATGATTGAGGACACCCGGATGCTTTTTGGGTCAGGGATCACCAGCAAGTTCTTCTCAACTGAGTGAAATGCTCTTTGGGGGATACACCAGGAGGGACACTCCCATAGATATATTGGTCCCAGATTGCTTAGTCCCTTAAAGCTAAATACCAGAATCTTGAACCTGATCTGGTATTCATCCTGGAGCCAGCGCAGCCAGCAAAGCACCAGTTGTATGTGTGCCGTTGATGGGAGTTCCTGTAAGAACCCACGCTGCTGCATTCTGGACCAGTTGTAGTTTCTGGGTCAGTCTCAAGGGAAGCCCTGTGTAGAGCAAGTTACAGTAGTCTAACCGAGAGGTGACTGTTGTATGGATCACTGTGGCCAGGTTGGGGCGAGACAGGAAGGGAGCCAGTTGCCTTATCTGATGCAACTGAAGAAATGACATGTTTTGAAAAAGCTATTTACAAATTACCATTCCAATGATCGGGAAGAAATCTTTTCTGTTGAAAGTATGAGCACATTCTAGGGGGGTGGCGGTGCTAGAATGCTACTAGACCTGAGCCTACAAATGGAGGCTCAGATCTCCTCTCGGGTATGTAATACCCTTACCCAGCTTTGGCTCATGTGCTAGCTGGAGCTCTTCCTGTATCCACAGGATCTGGGCATGGTTATTCTTGCCAGTCACATCTAGACTGGACTGCTGCAATGAGTGTTATGTGGAGCTGCTTTTGAAAACCATTCAGAAGTTTCAGTTGGCACAGAATACAGTAGCTAAACAGCTGACACATGAACTATCAAGAACCTATTTCTCAAGGAAGTTACTCTGATTATTCATCCATTTATGAGGACAATTAAAAGTGCTTGTTATTACTGTTAAAAACCTACTGTATTTTTCGCTCCATTAGACGCACTTTTCCTCCTCAAAAAAGTGGGGGGGAAAGTGTGTGCATCTTATGGAGCGAATATGGAGCTTTTCTTACCTGTAACAGGGCTCTTTCTTCAGCAGGAACGCAGGGGAACGCCATTCAGGCTGGCATCCCAGCCTTCCCCGCCCCTCCCTGCTGGGCCTGAGCTGTTAAGACTTAAAAGGGAAACAGCAGGAAAAACCCCACCAGGCTAAGTACTCTTTCCCTTTAAGTGCTTTTCCCCTTTAAGACAGCCAGCAGCAGAAAGCCCCGCCCACAGATTAAGCTCCCTGGCTACTTTGCACAGAAAGGCCTGCCTTTGCATGGCATGCCGACCTCTCTCTTCTTTCCTTTCTCTATCTTTCTTCCTTCCTTTCCTTTTTTCTGTCTGTCTGTCTGTCTGTCTCTCTCTCTGTCCCCACCTTTCTTTCTTCCTTTCTCTTTCTCTCTTCTCCTCCTTCCTTCCTTTATCTCTCTCTCTTTATCTCTCTTTCTTTCTGTTTCATTTTTTCCTGTTTTCCTCCTCTAAAAACAAGGTGCGTCTTATGATCAGGTGCGTCTTATGGAGCGAAAAATATGGTAAGTAGTTTGAGACCAGAGTACTTTATGATTCCTTATTCCCATATGAGCCTATCCCCATCTGTATGCAGGGCCGCTGTGGCGACGGCGGGGTCCACGGGGCGACGCCCCTCCCAAATCTGCCCTGCCCCCTCCCTACCCCTGCCATTCTCTGACCCCAAAGGGTCTGCCCCTGCCAGCTTGTGCTGACCACAGCTGCAGCGGCCATGGCATACAAGAGGAGCCTGAGGTATGTGGTGCTGCCTTGTGTGAGAAAGAGGAAAGGAGCAACCACTGGAGCAAGAGGAGAAAAGCACCACACTTGTTTGCCTCATCTGCCAGGCTCTCCTCCCTCTCTGTCCCACAGAGAGGGCAGGCAGGCAGGCAGGGCAGCAGGCGAGCTCAACAGCTGGCGAGCCCACCCCACCTCAGCACTTCACTGTGTCTGTGCCAGGGCAGCAGGGGAGGAGCTCACTGCTGGCGGCACGTGACCTGGGGCGGGCTGGGTAGCACAGGCGTAGTGGAGGGCCATTGTGACAAGCCCCAGAGCAGGCTAGCCTGCCAGGCTTGCTGCCCGCTGCCCTGCCTGCCTCTCCTCCATGCCGGGAATGCCCGAGAGGGAGAAGGAGAGCCCAGCTCAGCCTTGCAAGTAACTAGTAGTAACCTGAATGGAGCAGCAAGGGAAACCCAGCATAAACCCCCCACATGCCTACATCACTTACGAAAGTGATCTCAGAAGTGAGGTAAGCATGTCGGGGCAGTGCCTCCAAATGACATTTTTCAGGCTACGGGGCTGTCTGTATGTGTCCTTTCCTTTGAAAGCAAGGTAGTGGCCACTTAAGATAGGATCTTTGTTGTAGGGGCTTCTTGATTCAACTGTTCACCATCCTTGTGGCCTAGTTTCAGACCCAACTTTTAAATCTTCTTATTTCTGGGCACTTGATTGTGCTTGGCTGTTTGACTGGTTCCACTCCCCAACAAGCTTAGAATAATCTGCCAACTATTTTTACAGGTTTTTGGTTTGAACAAGCGGCTATTGCCATTTGATTATGTTGTAAAAGTTGTGTTTTATTGCTATTTGCCATTCCTGAAGGAATGTATCTAAATCTTTAAAGCAAATAATCAAAAGATCACAAGATCAGAGAAATAAAAACATTTGGAGATGTTACAAAACAGAAAATACAGAGGAAGGGTAGGGTTTCCTACTAAAATAGTTGTTCTGACACTTCAAGGAAAAGATATCATTTCTCAGAAAAAATATGGTTTGTCACCCTTATGTAAATTAAATGGTCTTTCCTTCTTTATAGTTTCTTATGCCAATATGTTATCAGAGGTGCTCATATTCCCATCACCTATTAAATTCGCTATTCAATATTCATCTGTAGATTTGACTACTAGACATTCTGTATCACAAAGAACCACACAGAAGGCATTTTGCAGTCCCGAAGCCTTTTAAGATCCAGGAATGATAAGAATAAAATTAGTAGGATAGCTTTTCTGATGCCTACTGAAAAAATTACCAGAAAACATGCATAGATAGCATTACCCTAATCCCCAGCACTCCTTCATTCCACTAGTTCTGGTGTATAATTTTTTTTAGTAACAAATATGTTATGAAATTCGGTGCAAAGATTTACAGGAAAATTAATTAATTTCTTTATTAAGTTCTACGTACTTTCCACTTAGTACCGCCACACCTACTGTACTCCTTGGAGTTGACATACTAGCCACAAAGTTCCACTGGCGTGCCTGTGGATCCCATCTTTCCACTGTATTCAGGTAACTCCAGCCATCATGCCCTCCTACAGCATACACAGGACCTTCCAATACAGCTACCCCTTAAAGCAAAACACAGATGGTGCCGGAACGTGAAACTGACATTCATCATCATAGATAGCAGTGACTTTCAAAATGTTTACTTTCAAGTAATTTTTGTACAATAATTTATATGGGGAGAAACAATCACAGAACCATTTATGAACAATCACAGAATCACTCCCCTCTAATGTGAGTAACTTGCATGTTGGATCAGATGAAGGCTATCTTACCCACAAAATGCTTTGCAGAAAGGTCACTGAGGGTCAGGTTCATGTCTTCTTTCTCCTGAGATAATTCTGGAGTAAACTACTAAAAAAGCAGCTCTACTGACTGACACTGTGTAGGATGTCATAGCTATAATAAAGCCTTTTTTGCTACCATCATTGTTACGGAATAAACCCTAATATGCTCTCTAGCCCGCAATTGTTAGGATTTGGTGCAAATATTCCCATCAACTTGTTTTTATTATTGGGTAGTGCTTGCAGCTGCTTCCTTCCTTTCTCTTCCTCCTACCCACCTCCTTTTACTGTTTCTCCCTCTGGCAGCCTCTGGCCCCATCCCACCCCCACCCCCATTTCTGTTCTCCTCCACCATTTTCAGTGTTACCTTTTTATATTCCCCCCCCCCCCGCTTTAATGTTCCTCCCTCTTATCTTTTCTTTTGCCTTAGTTAGTCTGTCTCTTTCTCCCATCCCTCATACTGACACTAACTGAGGATGGGAATCTTCAGCAATGTTGACTATGGGTTGCTTAGCAACCTCCCAAATGGTCATCAAGATCTCACAATGGAGGGTCAGGAGGTCTTAGTGGCACACTTTTCTTATGGAAGCAAACATTGCTTTTATGATTTTTGGATTTTTCTTAACCACCCCCTTTTTTTTGTAAATCTAGGACTCCTGCCAGTCTTGTAAAACAATACCTCCATGGCCCCACTGTGTTGTGGTGTTTATTTTTGATCCACTCACTACAGACTGGGTCAAAATTAGATCTAATGCTGATTACTGGTTTCTTTTCATCTGGTACAAGTATCTAGTATCAAATTGCATTCTTATGGCAAAACAATACAAATACAATACAAATGGTCTTTTAAAAAGGTGGGATTTGCTTGACTGATCAAACCACAGTTCTCACTTTAAAAAGCAAGCTAAGAGGAACTAGTATACATACCAAGTCCATGACGGTGAGTAGACATAGGTGGCATTACACTCCAAGTTTTTGTTTTGGGGTTGTAACACTCCACAGTATTCAGTGTTTTCAGTCCGTCTCTACCACCGACAACATACAGTTTATCATCCAGTACTGCTACTCCAAACTGTAACCTTCTCCCATTCATATTTGCTACAGGGGTCCACATATTGGTACGGAGGTCATATTTTTCAATGCTTGTTGCTCCTTAACAGTAACAGAAAATTGTATTAATAGAAAATTCACCTTTGCTATCACTGTTCATTATTTAAAAAATGAGCTGAGCTCTGTATTGTTGGGCAATCCTACCATATCTTTATTTTATACTAGGAATAAGGTTCGTTGTGGGAATAAATACAACAGGCTCTAGAAAGAGGATCTTGGAGAGTGGCAAGGCCTTAGGCACTCAGCGTCAATTTGCTGTGGCAATCTCAGCAGGGTATAATGACACAGAGTCCATCATTTTCTCCAGGGGAACTGATCTCTGCTACCTGAAGAGCAGTTGTAATTCTGAGTGATCTCCTGCCCTCACCTGGAGATTGGCAGCAGTGGTTCCCTAAGAGGGAATAGCTGGTTTGGAGGGCAGAGTCTATGGCATTGTACCTGTCTGAGGCCCCACCTCTCCTCAAACCTCACCCTCTCCAGGCTCCACCCCTCAAATCTCCAAGAATTCCCCACCTGGAGTTGGCAACCCCATCTCTTTCCCAGCCAAGCATCAACCTACCTTAATTTTCCCCTCACTGTTCAGCTTTCCATTCCCCCTCCCCCACCTGCAGCCTCTACCGTGCTCTGAAGCCCCTTTTATAAACACAGGTAACTGCCATTTCGTTTCACCTACTAACAGCCACTGAGGTAACAGTTGAACCTTATGGGGGAACATTTTAAACAAACCACAGGCAGCAGCCATCTTCTAAACACAGGTAGACTGCCATTTCGTTTCACCTACCGACAGCCTTTGAGGTAACAGTTAATCCCCCCACAGGAAGGAAGCAGGAGAAGTGTCTTCATCAAGAGAGAAAGCTGTCTGCCAGAAATTCTGACAGAGCCCAGAGGCTGAAGGAGTGGGCAGGGAAGAGGAGTAGCACCCAGCCAATGGCATGCGAGTATTCACAGCCAATGGATAGGGACAGCTTCTGATTGACAGGCCAGGGGACCAAAGGCTGGGGTGGCATATGGAATGTTCAGGAACGTGCCACCACCAACAGAGAATTATGTGTAAGAGAGATTCACTAACATGCACGGGAATATTATGAGGAATATATTCTTTCAAAACACATTCTTGAAATTTGTCAGGATCTACTTAAATAGCAATTAACTAACCAGGCAGGTTTCAGGTAAGCATTTCCTAAACATTTTACTTGAGCAAACTTGTACAAAATGAATTGTATGATTTAGAAACAGAAAAATCAGCTGGCTTGTTTACCTTAGTTTAGACCTCAGTTTCTGTGAATTTACATTTGCAATCCTTCTATCAACAATTCTGCACTTATGGAATATTGAATACTAACTAGCCAGAATAAAAATGTGCTTCAAATCCAGCTACGTTCAAAATCCATATTAGAAGAAAGAATAAAAAGTTGCTTGAACAACCATTATGAAAACTCTTTCATTAATGCTTCAATAATTAGCCTCAAGATAATGATTTAAATATTCTGTGTAGGTTCTACATATAAGTGTTCATTTTAAAAATAACTATAAACATAAATGTAACACTGTGTATGCTGCTTTACATTTTTCAAATATTAACTTCAACTTTTGGGAAAATGTTATACTAGCTTAACTACCTTTCAAACTTGCATGTATTGTGTCCATGTTATACAATTAAAGCAATACTTTACGATGAGTATTGTACTTCGTACCAATTCCATTACGATCTTAATCCTTCTCTCTTGCTATTCCCCTAATATTCTTCACAATATCTTTATTTGTTGTATTTCCAATAAAACTTATTAAAACAATATTAATGTTTCAGGACGGTGATGAATTTTTCACTTTTATCTCTATAAAATGTTTGAACATTTATGGATGGAGTGATATAGACTATAACTCAGCTGTCCATTTTCAGTAACATTTTTAATTATTTTACAAAAGGTCAAATTTGAATAAATTATGTATAATACAGTGTTACTGGCATATCAGTTTATACCCATTCATATCAGGGTGGAACTATACATTAAAAGCATAAAACTAAACACAAACAGTTTTGGCCCCCAAAATTAAGCAAGTTGGGTTGTCAACCTCTAAGTGGTGGCTGGAGATTTCCCGCTGTTACAACTGATCTCCAGGCAACAGAACTCAGCTCACCTGGAGAAAATGGCCACTTTGGAAGGAGGACTCTATGGCATTATACCCTACAGAGGTTCCTCCCATCCCCAAACCCTGCCCTCCTCAGGCCCCACCCCCAAAATCTCCAGGTATTTTCCAACCCAGAGCTGGTAATCCTAAAAAATACAGCTCATGGGGCTACAATTTAAAGGGGAAGCCTCGTGGTGAAAGAAACAAACAGAACAATGCTTTACCTTCATATTGTTTTCCCACTGAAAACCACTACCCCAAGCAAATGTTTGCTCTACTAGGGAGCAAAAACATACTTAACCCGCAGATTTCCACAATGGAGGTAAAAACAGTGGAGTACAAAAGGAAGTAAAAAGTTTCAAGCTGTTATTCTCCCCTCCAGCACCAGTCCTCCCCTTTAAATGGCAGCTCCATGGCTGCATTTTGTTCAAAAAAACCAGAACAACCCCCCCCCCCCCCCCCAATCATGAACTACAAACAAGATGCCTTTCTGCCTTTACTTTTAAAGGATTCTCCATCAGGTAAAAACAGACTGGCAGCAGCAGTCACAGCAAGCTCTGCTCCCACACAGCAATCTAGCAATGCAATCTATATGACGCAGACGTGTCACAGAAAACCTCATTCTTGGCCCGTGCTACAAGTAGGGTTTTTTTTAAGCCACAGATGTTATTGCTTCTACTCACATTAACATAAGCCAATAAACTTTTTATTGCTCTAGGGATTGCTGGGAGAGAAATGTGTTGGTGACATCACAAATGAAAGCTCTTCTAAAACAAGTCCTGTTTCTCTAAAACTGTCTCATCCGTTGTCAGCCTTTATGTTGCCACACAAAATAAAATACCTTTAGTTGCGTCCATGCCTCCAACTGCAAACAACACACCAACGGTAGACTTTCTAGGCTTTGTACGGGGACTCTGTAACATGGGCCGTCTCTCCGGCAACAAATGGTATTTCATTGCTTCCATAATGAGTTTCTGGCATTCAATGTCATCTCTAAAGAGTGTGTTATTTTCCATATCTGCCAAAAACTAGAGAGAGAGAAAAGATGCACTGAACTGATAAACAAGAATTTATTAGCAAGAATACTCTACTCATAAAAAGCCAAAGGCTCTGTCGGGAATACTGTTAACAGTGCAATATTAATTCACCTGTAATCAATGTAGAATTTCATGTTTATATAGCAAGAATCCGCTCCCCGAGGAACATTTGGGATGAAATTTAGTTGTAATTTGTATTAGATATAAGTTGCTTTGAGTTGCTTTGGGAGCAAATTCTTGTCTGAAAAATACTTATAAATAAATAAAATACAAACGGGGGAACAATCCAAAAGAATAAGCACATAAGTAGCAAAGCTAAAACAACAAACCACACAAAATATGCTTGCCTAAGGCTATGGATCACATCTGTTTAGCACTTTGCAGCAGAAACTGACCTAGTATCGCTGGTCAGTACAAAATCTAGAATTAAATTTCACATTTCCTTCATTATGCTGCCAATATTATCAGGGCTCGCCAGGAAATTACACAGAGCCAATTAAGACAACATTTTACGGACTACAGTCAACGTAGAAAGAGGGGAACTTGGCCTCAGGGGTACCCATGCCTACCTTTATCACCCTTAAAGAGCGGAAAATGCAACAACGTGTGTAACAATCATGTACACATCAGAATCCATCACCCCTTTTAAACGCAGGAATGGAATGTAGGGTCAAGAAGAACCTGCATTCAGACAAGGGATGTGCATTTGGATGGAAACTAATCAAAATAGAAAATCAGACTGTATTCTTTAATGTAGTTATTTTAAGTAATCCAAATAAGAAAACTATATTTGGAAATGAGAGTCTCTGCCTTTTCTAGCACATCATTGGATCCAGATGTTGTTTCTATTTCACAGGACAGCAGAAGATGGGATGGTGATTCTCAGATAAGTCCATGATAGGACTTCATCCAACCAAAAGACTTAGCTAGTGTTCCTGCCTAATAGAAACGCACAGCATTTCCATTCCCCACACATCACTGCACTATCCCAGAGGCTTGGGGAGGGCTTTCTGATTCTGTGTAACCATGGGTACTTTTTGCATGAGCTCAGAGTTGACCAAGGTGACGGGAGTAAGCAAAACTTTGCTAGTATTTGCTGGCAGGAAGGTAAGGCTATGCAGAATGCAGAGGGAAGGAAGGTAGGAACAAAAGTCCAGACCCACCCCCAGGGGATATCAGAGAGGGGGGCCAAAGGTTTCCCCTGCTCATCCCAGCCACCGAAACAGATATCTCTTTTTTACATACCAGGTTGTGTACAAGAGGTTCAGGTCAAAACTGTCCCACCCCAACAGTAAACACCCAGACCAAACTAGAGAAAGCCTGGAAGATCAGTAAATAGGAAGGATCAGATATCTCTCTATGGACATTTCCTGGAAAATTTTCTGGAGAACTTCTGGAGCGTGATCTGATTTGGCATTTTTCTCCTGACAAGCCTCCAATCACAGAAGGTGGGTGAAGCAGGAGGTTCGAGTGCCAAAATGTTGGCTAGAGAAGAGGAGAAGGATAAAGTTCTCCTCACATGCTCTGTTTTTGTTTAAAATTGGTGTCCCCCCTGTTGGTGGACTTGCGAGGTCGTTCAAAACTTCTGGAAAGATGTAATCTCCCAAATTACTTTATTAACCAGTTACTCGGTTCCTTTGAATCCAGAGACAATCCTGCTGAACCTGTGGCATGAAGAAGCTATTCCTAAGTCCCAAAGAGATCGAATCACTAGCCTACTGATGGCAGCGAAAACAGCAATTGCACAAACTTGGAAATCATCTCAACCACTCTCAAGGTTCCTATGGATGACGAAAGTATGGGATCAGTTTCTAATGGAGAAAATCACATATCGCTTATACCAATCAGAGATCTTCCCGAAATCAACAAACTTTGTTGAAAAGTGGTACTCTTTCTATGAATTTGCAGCCAAACAAAATATTTTGCCACAAAATAGATTCTGTAGAGATTTAATATTGATGTAACCACACTCACTGGTCTTTAGCTGTCTCTGTTTCTATCCTTGCTCTACTTTTACTCTTCCTCACTGTTGCACTTACACACTATTTGATATTTGTTATTTATTATAGTATACTTAATATACCTTAAAATTTGGTTCTTGCGGGTTTTGCCTAATTCCTCTCTTGTTTGTGATATCAGGTTACGACTTTCATGTTTAGTACAAGGTTTTTATTATTTTCACTGTATGAATGTTCTTGTGGATGTATTGCACTTTGATTGACTTTCTTATCTGTATATTTTGAATTTGTTAATAAAATGTTAAATTATAAAAAAAAAAAAATTGGTGTCCCCCTAACTCCTAGTTCAGGATTTCAGAGAAAGGCTTCCTTGTGCCTGCCATACAAGCAAGAATTCTAATCACTGCTAAAACCAGACTCTCCTATCTATCTGAGAACTGGCATCCCATAGGTGTGGGAGTACAATCATAGATATAATGTTAGCTTAAATTAATAGTATTAAAATGTCCCATACATCTTAACCAATTATCCAACAGAAGTTACTTATTTTTCTAATATTTTGTTTAAACCTATCTGGCTACAGTTATCATATTTACACATAAACACCTGCAGCACCCAGCATAATTCCATGTGGAACATAATGCTATCTACCATGAGGAACAGGCCAATCCACTGAGGATAAACAGTTGTGGGTCCAGACTGATCTGACATGATTATTCCTAACACATATACTAGTTGTATTTTATCACTCTCCTTCAGCCACAAATTAGTTGTTTTATGATTTGTTCCAAGGTAACACAATTCACCATTAGTGAAATTGTTTAGTTTAGAAGAACAAATTGTCACTGTTCAGCCTGCCAGTTAAGATCCTCTTTCCAGCTGCAGTTTTCTGTGCCCCCATATGCAGAGGCAAGCCAGATGGCAGACACAGGGCTTTTTCAGTGGTGACACCCCATCACTTGAACAGCTGCCTCATTGAGGCCTGACCTCTATCTTACTCTCCTTTAGGAGCCAGGCCGAAATGTTTCTTTTTATTCAGGTTGTCAGCTAAGGGATTCCACCTTTATAGTTGTTTTAATGGCCTGCTTTGAGCCTGATGGGCAATGAATGAATATAATTTTCATACTGTTTTTGTGTCTTGGCTTGTTTTTGTTTTGTTTTTTAGAATATTTTTTATTAAAGTGAATTGGAAGATAAACAATGGTAGAACATAAAGATGTTACACTGATGTACAAGTGAATAAAGCATATTGAACATACTTAAGCCAATAAACAGATATATAGGGTAGAAAATAATGCAGACTTTACCCAAGATCTTAACATTACCTATATATTCATTAAAGTTATAATGAAAACTTACACTAACAATAGCCAATATGTGTCATTGATAGATAGCCATTAAGATGTAGAAAACAGTTTTACACTACCTTACCACAGCCAAAATAAGGATGTTGTGGAAGGAGTAGATGATTGCTTATTGAGGTATTCCAAAATAGAGTGCCACACAGTAAATAAAATAGAGGGGGCCGAAGGTCTGTCAGTCTTGGCTTGTTTTTTAATGAAACTTTTAAAATGGCTTTTTATGACTGATAATTTCCTATGCTGTTTTCACAATTTTATTGTATACATTTACTTTCTGAGATGCCTGGAGCAGGTCTCTAGAAAGGTGGCATATACATTTTCTCAATAAATAAAAACACTCATGAGAGATCATAGGCCTCTCTTAGTTTTGAACTTTGTCAGTTTCACCCAGGTACACCAAAACCCTTTTCTGGACAAAACAATAGTAACTGATTTTTCAGTTTCCTTGTTCTATTTCTTGAATGACTGGGAGGAAAAAATAGCCAGCTGAGCTGCCACTATGCTCACGGGAATCACTTTATTGGAGGCATACTTAGGGCCAAACTAGACATGATGGCATCCTCGTGAGTAAGACACAGAGCACGGCCAGCATTTTAAAGCCTACAGGCGCTCTCCCCCCCCCCCCCCCGCGAACCTTCTCAAGTGCCAAAATGGCCCCCCATGCCTGTTATGGCAATTGAAAAGACACAGAGGAGCAGAAAGCCTCATCCCACTGTGCGGCATGCTTACTCAGGATCAGGACCTCGCAACATTTTTAAAGCACCCATTTTAGGCTTTAAAGTGGCAGTGATGTGTCGGTTTCGGACACAACACTGTCACGGCTAGTTTGGCACTTATTTTCTACTTTGGTCCATGTGGCGACGCCACAGAGGAATTTACTTGTATCTAAACTAACCCATGCAAAGGAGAACGCCAAGCAAATGACCAGTCAAATAAACATTTCAGACTGCGTATTAATATATGAAATTTGAGACGTGTAGGCACTGTGGAAGCGCACTCACTCTGTTGTGCCCAAACAGACAATCTGGTCTGATAGATCTAACTCAGGGGAAATCAGTTCTTTGTGCTTGCGGCAGAAGCTGGCTGTGTACTATGCTGAGAGGCCAAAAGGGGTGAGATCACAAGCCCAGAGTTCCTTGCCTTGCCCCCAGCAAAAATTTGTTCCATCTCATTTTTATTTAAAAAATTAAGATATGGGAACGAATGAATAGGTCGGTTAGAAAGGTGAAGTCGTAGGTAGCTCACCTGAAGAAGCATGGGAGGAAGTGCAAGAAAGAATACTAATTCAGCATTCAAATCGCTGGCCAGGATGTTGTCGCATGCACTGAGTGGGGGCGGGGGATGAGCCAGGCTTAGGTCAAGGAAGGAAAAACCACGGTGAGTCCTAGTTTGTCTGTACATTTGTATGCATCCTGACACACACAGCCGCTATCTTCCTTACAGAAGCATAATTATGATCTATGGCTTGGAACCAAAGAACTGTTTCTACATACCCAGGGGAGCTTTGGGTATCTCCCTCTAACAGCAGCTCCCCATGCCACCTGGTAAAGTTTGGAAATTGAGGGAAGTTTCAGAAGTAATGTGCAGTATGGTATGGTGGTCTGCTGTTCTAAAGAAAGGAGTCAGACACTTCACTGGGCACATCTAAGACTGCTCTTTGGATCCCAGCCTATGCCAACTTTTGAAAAAGGACTGGATACTTTAACACTCCTTATGAAATCCCGTATTTTTCGCTCCATAAGACGCACCTGACCATAAGACGCACCTAGCTCTGCTCGGTGCTGTGGCTTGGGAAAGGTGAGGGGGGTTTAAGACGCACACACTTTCCCCCCCACTTTTTTTGGGAGAAAAAGTGAGTCTTATGGAGCAAAAAATACGGTAATACTTGTAATTTACAATGTATTGTAATAGCTATGTTTCCCACAGGAGAAAAAGCCTCAGAAAACTATTCGTATATATGACTATCACAACCTCTTGTGGCTTTTTTGTGTGCAATGATGAGAAATGCATTGTTATAAAGAACTGGGAAGTTGATGCTGACTGAGAGGAAATGCTGGAAAACTCCCTGCAGTAGCCTGCTGTCACAATTAAGACAGGAGTATTGGGCACCTAAGAACCAAAGCCTTGATGCACTCAGGTTCCCAGTCCACGTGAGAACATAACCTCACACTCCAGGATCAGGATAAAAGTCAAAACAATTTTCCATTGTCCCCCAGGTAATAGCCTAGAGCAGGGGTGGCCAACCTGTGGCTCGGGAGCCACATGCGGCTCTTTCACACATATTGTGCGGCTCCTGGCAGGGCGGCTGGGGAAGCAAAGGGGAGGCATGCTTTTTCTCTCTTTCTCCCTTCCTTCCTTCCTTCCTTCCCTCCTCCCTCCCATCTACTTGCTTTCCTAGTTTCTCTCTCTCTCTTTCTTATAATTGGTTTTCCTCGTTTGTTTTTATTTTTGGCAGTCCCATTTAACGTTAATAAAAAGCAAATTTGCATATTTTTAAAAATAAAAATGTGTGTGTGATATTTGTTCCTGTCTTGCGGCTCTCAGACATCTCTATGTGGCTCTTACGTTAAGCAAGGTTGGCCACCCCTGGCCTAGAGGATTCACAAATACCAAGTGCAGACTCTGCAGTTCCAAATATTTTGTATTATCAGTTAGAGATCTGGATTTCACACTATAGATTAGAGGCTTTGCTGTAGACAGAGCAAATACATAAGGTAGCGGGGTAAATGTTAACACATTTCTCAAGCATGGAAGTTGTACCCTTACAGGGGGGAAAACAAAGTTTGGGCCCAGTGGCGCCTTTAAGACCAAGGAAGTTTTATTCAAGGCATAAGCTTCTGAGTGCAAGCACACTTCTTGCTTGTGCATGAAAGCTTATACCTTGAAGAAAACTTTGCTGGTCGTAAAAGTGCTCCTGGACTCAAACTTTGTTCTGCTGTTTCAGACCAACACAGCTGCCCACCTGAATTTACCTTCAGGGGAAAAAGTTTCCATTTGTAACCATAAAATGCGCCCTCAAACCTGACTCTATAGGATGCCCGCCCATCTTCTAACTTTCCAAGCCAAATGAAACCCATTCGCCATGTGCTCTGGTTGGCCAAGTGTTTGACAATGGCTCAGCAAGTGTCAAAAGCAGAAGGTTTATTAAGCCCATCCAAGGCCAGCATACATAGTTGCAGAGCTCTCTTTGGTTTGGTCAGTTGTGTAGGCAAGAGCAACTGTGGATCTGATTAACCTCCTTTTTCGTGCACATGAACCATCTCTCTATATAATAATTCTGATTGGCAGTGGCACTTTCCAGAACATTCCACACGCTCCAAAATCAGTTGACTCCCTGATGTGTCACTCAGAAACTGTCCCTATCCACTGGCTGTGAGTACTCATGTGCCATTGGCTGGGTCTGCTCCTCTTCCCCGCCCACTCTTTCAGCCTCTGTGCCCTGTCAGAATTTCTGGCAGATGGCTTTTTCTCTTGACGAAGATGCTTCTCCTGCGTGGGACCCATTGTTCCCTCAGTGGTTGTTGGTAGATGTAACAAAATGGCAGTTACCTGTGTTTGTAAGATGGCTGCTGTCTGTGGTAAAATGTTCCCCCATAAGGTTCAATTGAGCTGTAGTTCCAGAGAGGGGCCTGCAGGGGTATCACTCACTGGGTTGAATGGGGCTTCCTCATCTGCTGGCCCACAGTTCCCAACTACCCCAAGGCCAAAATGTGCGGGAAAAGAGGGTGACGTGGCTTTCAGGGCTACAGAGCATGGTAGAGGCTGCAGGTGTGGGGGAGGGAGAAATGGAATGCTGAAGAGTGAGGGAAAAATAAAGGTACGTTGATCCTTGGCTGGGAAGGAGATAGGGTTGCCATCTTCAGGTGGGGAATTCCTGGAGATTTGATGGATGGAGCCTGGAGAGGGTGAGGTTTGAGGAGGGGTGGGGCCTCACACAAGTACAATGCCATAGACTCTGCCCTCCAAACCAGCTATTCCCTCTTGGGGAACTACTACTGCCAATCTCCAGGTGAACGCTGGAGATAACTCAGAATTACAACTGCTCTCCAGATGGCAATGGTCAGTTCCCATGAAGAAAATGGTGGACTCTGTGTCCTTATACCCTGCTGAGATGCCTCCCCCCCATGACAGCCAATGTGATGTGGCAGGGCTTCAGAGCACGATAGAGGCTGCAGGTGGTGGTGGGGAGATGGAAAGCTGAAGAGTGAGTGGGAAATAAAGGTAGGTTGATGCTTGGCTGGGAAGGAGATAGGGTTGCCAACTCCAGGTGGGGAATTCCTGGAAATATGAGTGGTGGAGCCTAGTGATGTTTGAGGGGTGGGGCCTCAGACGGGTACAATGCCATGGACTCTGCTCTCCAAACCAGCTGGGGAACCACTGTTGCCAATCTCCAGGTGCAGGCTGGAGATCACTCAGAATTACAACTGCTCTTCAGGTAGCAGAGATCAGTTCCTCTGGAGAAAATGGTGTACTCTGTGTCATTATACCCTGCTGAGGTTGCCACAGCAAATTGACACTGAATTTCGGCCACCTTGGGTGGCCTTGGCACTCTCCCAGAGCCTCTTTCTAGAGCCCATTGTATTTACTTCCACAACGGGCCTTATTCCTAGTACACAAAATAAAGCAGAACAAAAACAAATTGCTCTAAGGAACATACATCACATTCTTTCTTGACAGGATGTTCTTAATGTGAAGACATGTACATTTCTTTACAAGAGAACAAATGCAACCCCTGCCATGCTTGGTTATAGATTGATGGGGCACAGATGCGCTTTTCAGCTTATAAAGAGTGTTTTGCACACCGGTGGCACTCTATTATCCACCACCATTACAAAGACACAGATTTTTTCAAAGAGCAAGTTCACTAGATGAGACACAACTAAAGATTATCACCCTAAGCTGTTCACATAGACATTAAATGGCTGAGGTAGATTGCAGCAGAATACCTGTGGAGCAAGCAGGGGCAACCTGATGTAGGCCAAGAGTTTACTGAGATCCTTCTTCCTCTGTTCCAAATCGTGTCGCACCCACGTAAGCAATGCATTCAGAATGGTCTCTTCATTTGGAATATTCATGTCATCACTTGCTAAAAGCTTAGCAATTTCAGTGGCAGGCAACAACAAAAATTCTTGGTTTCTAATTACCTCCATGAAATGCTCCTAGAAATTAAAAATAATAATTCAACATTAATGGACAACAGATAATCAAAATTCTGATATTTAAATGAAGACTGAGACACGAATTGAAGAATAAAATTGATTTGGTGTACAAAATCCAAACATACCACTACTACCCGCAGGTTCATTCACCAGTCAGACATTATTGATCTAAAAACAGCTTGTGAAAAATTGCCTGCCTATAGAGAGAAGTACATACTTCAGTCTCTGTGAACAAAATCGTTCACGTTTTGAACAGTAACTTAGTATCTCTGCATGCTCTGTTCTGAATTAGATATTTCTGGTTTGTGCAAGATCTGCGATTTTCAGCAAGGGGAAAGGATTAAGTGAGGGGCAGGGCATTTTACCCAACAGGCCCAGGTGACTATACAATCTGACTGTTGAATTTTGGGAACTTCTGGATAATTGTAAACAACATGTGCAAGCATAGCGCCACAATGATAAGGGCTAGAAACTTTTGTATACATTTATTTTAGTATTTGATACATGTACTTAACATGGTGGTATAGCACAAAGAATAAAAGAGAA
The DNA here is from genome assembly GCA_029233225.1 of Lepidodactylus listeri. Lineage (NCBI taxonomy): Eukaryota > Metazoa > Chordata > Lepidosauria > Squamata > Gekkonidae > Lepidodactylus > Lepidodactylus listeri. The sequence continues at coordinate 102,635,609 of JARCFY010000009.1, read as the reverse complement.
AAGTCTTTGCCTAGGAAAGAAAGTGAATTCAGTCTCATAGGCTTGAGTCCTCTGCAGCAGGAGCAGTGCTGCACTGCATAAATTATTATTTTCCCGCCTTCTCCTTCCTGCTGAACTCTGCTGCTTCCCTAAAACTTGCACCCCCTGGGTGAACAGAGCCCAAAGAACATCAAGGGCATCAAAGTGGAGGCCTGCAATGGGGGGGGGTATGTAAAAATCACCCATTTTGCAAGTGGAAATGCCTACTGTGAGAAACTAGGAGTTTTGAAATCTTGTCTTACATGCCTTTCTGAAATTATCCATGCTGATTTACTTATGCTTTCTTTTAACCAATATTCAGTGTTAGTGCTTCTTAACTAATTTTTGTTTTATGGAATGCTAGGCTGAAGGCATAAACGTGTGGGTAAGTGGGCCTGAGCGTGACTCTGTCCACTTGAAGACCATGCGAGAACAAGCTACCAGAGGTAGATGAGCCTGTTCCATTGTCTGCAGCGAACACAAGCTACAAAAGCAGGAGATACTTTTTCCAGTTTGCAGGGGACTCAAGGGGACGCTATGTGTGCGTGGGGCTGACTTCTCCACCTCACCCCCTCTATCTTGGTTATAGTGCCAGGAACCTCTGGCCAAGATACTGATGATGCCCTGGATCAGGGCTCACTGTATTCAGAACCAGACGACTTGTCAGCTAAATGCTGCCATTCCCGGGCGGGAGGTGGATTCCCACCGGTGTTCACGTCATGGCCCCTCACCCCCACCCTTGGAATGTATCTCTCTTCTCACAGTCTGAATGTTATCTCTCGTGCCTCCCTAACCTTGGGGATGGAGAACTTTCTCAACGACTTCACTGCTTTTGCAGGTGTTTATTGTAACTTTTCCCGCTTTTAGCCTGAGAACAAAATGTCGAACTGTATTTCATGCTCCAGGATTGGTGCCCCCCTTTTCATACCCAGTTTGAATGCACTATAACTGTAACCCCTCAATCCTTCTCTTTCATTACTGACTCAAGAACGTGTAGACGACTAGTTGATCCACTGGAATAAAGACCTTTTCTGGACAAGAACTTTGTTTACAGTTTGAAATCTCTTAGACTCTCACACTACTTCAACCTTCAGATAAAAGGGAAAGGAGAAGTTTTCATCAGGCTGTTCTAAACAGAAGGCCATTTCCCCAAGAAAGCTGTGGCACCACCCACCCGGATCTGGCTGATCCCCACCTTGTTCCTAACCCTAACCCTATTAGTGTGGCTTTCAATCACATATAATAGGCATGGCTAAGGGGAAAAGAACCTAACTTATCGGTAGGCTGACACATGTCCTTCACTCCTCCATCCTCACTTCTTCAACTGAGAATTGCAGTTAAACATTAACCTGGTTACCTGTAGGGCTGAATCCAGCCAGCTTTTCCTGCAATCGCACCCAATTCCATTCCTTACTGCAACCTCTACTCCAAATGGTTTTTGTCCATACAGCTCTCATGATCCCCAGAACAGCCTTTTTGGTTGTCAAAAGAGATCCCTTTCTTCTTTTTTTAACACTGAAAATGCTGGCTAGATCCAATCCATGATTACAGGTACATTCACCCACCAAATGGCATTCTCAGCTTGTAAAAAAAACATGGCTTAGGATCCCAGTGGGAAGCAAACTCGCTCTAGTTAACCCACTGTCAGAGTCCCACCCCGGCATTTATTCATAAGACAGGCAGGGCAGGAAGTAACATACAGGGAAATGTCAGCCCGCATGTGTGGCCACCAAAATTGGCACTATTAACAAGTGCAGAGTCTTAAGAAAACCAAAGTGTCCAGCTAGTTTCGATTCGTGTCCCCATCTCATCACTTCCCCCTGCATTAATTGAGGCACAAAAACCTTTGACTCCTTATACCAACAGCCATTCTCATTTTGTTCCAGCCCTTGAATAGAAGCCATTTCTTCTTTGTCTGCTTCTGAAACCCCTGTGTGAAATTTGGCAGCCCACGGGTCCCCCTCCTTTTTCCTTGCCACCTGTGCCTGGCTGCGAGTGGTGACTACCCCTCCCAGTTGTGAGGGTGTGAACACAGAATCAATCACCTCCTGCTGCTGACTAGGATGTTGGGGTAGGCGGGACAAGGCGTCAGCCAAAGAATTTACTTTCCCAGGGAGGTGGTGGAGGGTGAATCGAAATTTAGAGAAAAACTCAGCCCAACACAGTTGCTTGGTATTAAGACTTCTTGGGGTGTGCAACACCTCCAGGTTCTTATGATCAGTCCAAACCTCAAAAGCAACCCATGCCCCCTTAAGCCAATGATGCCATGTCGATAATGCTAACTTGATAGCCGCAGCCTCTTTGTCCCACACCACCCAGTTTCGCTCAGTGGTATTGAATTTCTTAGAGATGTAAGCAAGGAGGTGGAGCCGCCCCTCCGACCCCTCCTGTAAGATAGCCCTTGGCTATGTCTGAGGCGTCCACAATAAATTTTTTAGTCTCATCAGGGTGACCTAACACAGGCTCCAAAGTAAATAGTTTTTTAAGTGTGTCAAACGCCTCCTGGCACTCCACAGTCCATTCCGATTTAGCCCCAGGTTTTGCACTGTCCAAATCTTCCCTTTTGTCTTTAACAAGTCAGTGAGGGGAAGGGTGACCTGGGCAAAGTTGGCAATGAAATTTCTGTAAAAATTAGCGAATCCTAAAAATGACTGGAGCTGGTGCCTGGTTCTGAGAACCTCCCACCCCACCACATCCGATACCTTTTTAGGGTCCATTTCCAAACCATTATGGGAGATGCAGTAACCTAGAAAATCCCCTTCCTGCTTATGGAATTCACATTTGGACAACTTTGCAAACAGTCTGTGCTTGAGCAGGGTCTGGAGGACCTCCCGCACCAATTTGACATGGGATGCTTTGTCAGGGGAGTACAAAAGAATGTCATCCAAGTAAACAAGGCCCCCCCAAAATAGGTGCTTGTGCAATACTTCATTGATCAAGTTCATAAAAACTCCCGGTGCCCTCTGGAAGCCGAATGGCATCACAAGGTACTCAAATTGCCCCAGGGGTGTGTTGAAAGCTGTTTTAGGTTCATCCCCTTCCCAAATGCGCACTTGAAAGTATGTGACTCTCAGATCCAATTTGGTGAAGATTTTACCCTTGGAAGCCTCAGCTAACAAGTCTTTAATTAACGGAAGGAGCTATGCATTGGTAGTCGACACGGCATTGAGGCCCCGGTAGTCCATGCATAGTCTAAGCCCTCCATCTTTCTTTATACGGAAGAGCACAGGGGTCGCATAAGGGGAGGAGGTGGGGCGGATAAAACCCCATGCCAAATTCTTGTCAATGAACTTCCGTAGCTCCCCCTTCTCTGCTGGGCTCATGGAATACAACTCTCTTTTAGGCAACTTGTGCCCCGGTAAAATTTCAATAGCACAGTCTGTGCTTTGATTGGGGGGGGCGGGCAGTTCATCCGCTTCCACTACCCCAAAAACCTCTGCCAAGTCTTTATATTTGTGGGGGATCCCACTTAACTCCTCCCCCACTAGGCATGCTGGCACCAGTTCTGCCGGAGGCAACTCACCCCATTCGGGTGCCCAGATGTGTGTTCCACACCCTGGATCAACAAAACGCACCACCCCTTTATTCCACTGGATGTATGGATTGTGACTTCATAACCAGGGGCTCCTCAACACCATTGGAAACCAGGCCATGGGGTTGATAACGAATGATCAATGTTCCCAATGGGTTCCCGCACCCATCAGTAGTGGGACTGTCTGGTATTTACACAGCTCTTGCATGGTGGAGCCGTCCATCTGGATGAAAAATAATGGTTCAGGTAGTCTCTGAACTAAGGCCCCCAACCCCGTAACCAGAGACAGGCTGATTAAGTCTTTGAGCAGCCTGAGTCAATTAAGGCCCGGACTCAGATTTGCATGCCCAAGTCCCTATTTAAAATTGTCACAGTCACAAACAAGATGGGATCAGAGCTGCTCACCATAGGAGGCACCGACGGTTCTTGGACCTGCTGTTTTGCACTGCTTACAACAGGTCCTGGCCTTTTCCCGCCAGCTCGTGGTTCTCCTCACCGCTCGTGGTTCTCCTCACCTCTTCCACTCAAGCTCCCAACTGCAGTGCCCTTGAAAACTTTCCTTTTCCGCTGCTCGGTCACGATGGGGTATCCGTGGCTTTCTTCTCACTGGCCTTTTGCATGGCTGGAGCTGGGGTTGTCGGGCAGGCAGCAGCGAAATGATCGGCTTCACCACACCGAAGGCAGAGTCCTTGACGCATTCGCTGCTCCTTGATGGGGTCTTTTCCTCTGGGCTGGGGCATCTTCTGGGTAGCCCCTGGGGTTTTAGGGTACACCCTAATCATCTGCAGGTGATTTTCCGCATCTCCCGTCTCCCGCATCCAAGCAGCCAGGGAGATCGGTTGCATGTTACACAGGACCATGCCCAGGATCTGGTGACTGAACCCTGCCTGGAACTGTTTCACCAGCATGGGTTCTGGCCACCCCTGGATTTTTGCCGCTATCATTTTGAACTCTTAAGTACTCACACACTGTATGGTTGCCTTGCTTTAGAGTGTGGAGGTGCCCCCTTGCCTTTTCTCCCACCAGCGGGTCTTGGTACTGCCGCTGCAGCACCCACATGAAAGCTTGCACTCCTCTCAGTTCGGGGCCCTGGATCTCGTGTAGACCCATATACCAATCTGCCGACCGGTCTCTCAGCTTGCTGCTGATGTAGTCAACTCAGTGCTCATCATCAGGGAACAGGTGGCCCCAATCCCATAGAAACCTCCGTACTTGCACCAGGAAAAAAGGCCAATTTCTCAGGGGTCCCAGCTCAAGTAACTCCTTGGGCTGTTGCAGTCCCAGGACCTCTGGGTCCTGGGGATGTACGGGCTGCCCCGGCCCAGCTGGTGCCGCAGGTACTCCTGGATCATCCAGAACCACTGTGGGTGGCACTGCCGGGGGCCCCGCCAGAGCTGCGGGCACTCCCAGCCGGGAGGTACCTGCTGCCTCAGTTCATCCCACACCGCAGTAGCTATCATCTGGGGCAGTTTGATCGTCAGCTCAAAAACCTCTTGTTGCATTTGTTCCCACAAGCGTTCTCCCATGCGCTCGACGAGCGCCTCGACCTTGCCACTTCCCCCATGGGGTGCATGGGGCTGCCTGATCATAGCAGCTTGTCATAGTCGCCCGAGGAGTCAGCATCCACAACTCCCTCAGGGTGGTGGAAAAATGCGTCCAGGAATACTGGTCCCTTCCACGGGGTTGCACACTCCCAATCGGCTCCATGCCCGGAGCAGGGGTAGTCACCACCGTCACTGGGGCCTCCACCGTCGTGGTGGGGATCCCCTCTGCCAAAGTAACTGGCAGGTCTCCACTGTTCCCCACACTCATGGTGAGGTTCGGGGGCTGGAGCTCCATCCAGGAAATTGGGAGTCTTAACACTCTGTCAGAGTCCCCAGATATCAGAAACCAACAACGTTTCTTAAGCAGGATCAGTTTATTGATTACAGAATTCTGTATTGCTCCAAACACTTCTCGTGTTAAGACTGCTGGTACAAAGGAGGGAAGGGTTAGATATACCTGGTTCAAACAAGGGTCGTCTGGTGGATGCAAGCCGATAAGCAACAGATTACATTCGCGTTAAAACTAACAGCTTTTATTTCCCAGCGGGAAAGCAGTAAGCGTCTCTGGAGTCTCCAAGGTCAAGCCTTGTCAGTGTGGGAGATAAAGAGTCCAGGAGAATCAAAACTTAGAATACCAGAGGCCGAGCAATCCCCCCCCCCCTTTATGGCAGCATAGCTGACACTCACGTACCTGTAGTCATACATCATGGATAACCACAGTTAGCATTCAACTGAGATTTTCAGCACGAGAAGGGAGGGGGGAGAAATGAGATGCACGTGTGAACCTTCCAACGATCCTGCTCCACACGGAAGTCTCTCAGCTGCTGTTACATGTCATGTCTCAACAAAGTCTCATTTAGCTAATAGCCCTTTTTAAAATACCAGCATATCTTACAAAGACATGAAGCTGCTTTATACTGAACCAGGAGGAAAAAAGGAGGAACAGATTGCAAGGGAGAGCAGTTTCTCTGATTGAAATCCCCGACAAAGGTCATCACAAAACGCATTGGGATCTGAAAGGTCAAATAAACTGCTGCCCGTGGCACCTTGTTCCTCCTTTCCCCCTCCTATTCACTGGTACAACCATATTTTCTGCCTTATACTGAATCAGACTATTACTCCATCAAGGTCAGTATTGTCTACTCAGACTGGCAGCAACTCTCCAGGGTCTCAGGTGGAGGTCTTTCACATCACCCATTATGCCTTATACTGTTAAAAGAACCTTATTCTTTAAAGCAAATAGACTGATCAATTCATTGTCAGTCATCAGCATAATCACTTTAGAAACCGAATATCTTATTCTTTTAACACAGTAGTACCATACACTTGTAAACTGAAGTGACAGGAATACCAGAATTTGTGTTACTTACATTTACACTCCAAGTCCTAATACACCAAATGAAACCATGCCGACGCTTTCAAGAGACACTAGCGGCATTGTTTAGCTAGTGAAAAGCCTATTAGTTGATGTGAGTCCTCTGAGAATACGTATCCTTTAAACCAAGAAATACCCACTTCAACTGAACTGCTGGCAGTCAGTCCCAAATGCAACTGATTTTAAATCAGATACGAACCACTCGCAGTTTCATAGAACAACAGATGCTTTAAGCGATCAGATGCTTTAGCGGGGCCTATGAACACCCTACATAGCAAACAGCTAGTCTGATTCACGGCCAAGGACAACAGAATTACAAAAAAAAGTGTTCAAATTGGAATATAAATATTTTATACTCATTCCTTTCCAATTTTAAAACTCTTCAGCAGAAGCAAAACAGTGTGAAGGTACGATACACACACACACACACATTAACTGCTCCACAGCCATGCCTTTGCCGGAACTTACTACCATTTGAAGCACATACATAATTGATTGGTTTTTTAAATAAGCGACACTGCTTCGAGATAGTACAAGTACACCAAACTCCTACTACAATCCTTTTCTGGAAAGAACATCATGCGGCTGCTGTTTCAGTGTTAACATTTCCCGGCTTTCAAGCGGCCTTTAAGCAAATGAAATTACTAGGGGATTTATTCTAATTGGAGATTCATGTTTCTATCCTGTTTCCATGGCAACATTAATTTCAAGCCAAAGTAGCTGCTTCTGTATTACTCATTATTACTAAAATTCAATTTTAGGTCTCTGTTGGAGCTAAACAACATTAAAGAGGGGCCACGAGAAGAATTCATCCAGCACAACTAATAAGTCTGGAATATAGCTTTTTAAAATCCACTTAATTTAAATTTCATTCATGTCAAAGTATTCACAGCTGTAATCGTACCACTGTTTATTTCAGTGTCAATGGCTTCGAGGTAGCTATTTCTATGGCCACATTTTAGAGGTAACTGTTATACTGCGTCTTGACTATTTCATAACAGATGGGGAAACGGTGCATCAGTAGCATTCAAAAAATAGCAAAGCAAATTATAAGCAAAGCCTCTTTGTTGATGGCTTCCTTCCAAGATGACAACCAGCTCTCCTCTGCCAGTTACAGGAGAAGCAGGAGTCTGGGGCCATCTGCAAGACAAAGAATGAGAGCCCAGAAGGGACAGGATAAACCATATAATCTCAGCGTGCTCATTAGGAAACCAGAGCTGCTTGGAGGGGAACAAGACTTCCTTTATCTAGTCCCCACATCATTGGCAAGGAATTACACAAGAGTACTTCAGTACAAAGGATCTAGCCTCTTTAGCATTCAAACCTGAGAACTAAAAAGCCTAGGTTTTCTCTACTAAAAAGTTCCTAGTCCAGAGTCAGACGATGGAATTTTCTCTGCAAAACCCCCCAGCTCAGTGAGATAACTGAGCTCAAACATACCTCTTCTTTACCCAGGTAACTCCCCCTTTCTTTGCTTATTTGGATTTACATCCCAGACCCAAAAACTCCCTCCTTCTGCCCATCAGTCATTCAGGAAGCATAACTCCCCTGGATCTCTCCTTCTCCAAGCCTGGAAAAAAGAACCATTAGTTTCATTCAAACTTCTAGCCCTATAAATGAAGCCAAATCTGTCCTAAAACTGTATTTCTGATCTGTTCCAAACCATCCCGGTTGCATAACCGAACCCTCCATCTGCTGCAAAATTATGTGGATTTTTAACTCCTGCTTCTGGAGTTACCTTTTTAGATTATTGGGTGCCCTGATGCTTGAGATCCCTGCTCAGGACTTGGACTGATGCACGGAAATGCATGGAGAGGCAACTATAGATCTCAGGCCTTGCTGTCCTCACCCCACTTTTAGTGAAACACACTGCATGGGGTGTGTGTATATCTGTACACACTTTTGGAATATTTGTATGTTAACATGGACACTACATTGCTTGATATGCTTGATATTACTGTGGTTGAATAAGTGCGATCAACTCAGGTGTCTCCAAAATTCCAGATCTCCTAAACTTGTGCTAAGAGCTTTGTTACTTGTCATGATCCCTTGGTTGCCACTTGTGTTGATTACTGCTCAGGCTGGGCACACAGCGTGGTATAACACTAGGGTTGCCAAGTCTTGAAAACTCACCAGCGGGGGAGAGTCCTCCTCTCGCTGGGAGTTTCTTCTGGCGCGCGCAACGCAGCACGTTGGGGGCGTTGCCAGGGCGATGCTCTGGCAATCGCCCCAAAACTCTATAGTATCATAGAGTTTTGGGGTGATTGCCAGAGTGTCGCCCTGGCAACGCCCCCAACGTGCTGCATCACTTCCGGTGACGTCATTACGTCGTCCTCGCTGGACGACGTCGGGGGTGGGGTTCCCCCCGCCAGCCAAATGCTGGCCGGCGGATCGGGAACCCCTTTAGCGGGGGATCCCCCGCCCCCCGGGCTGACTTGGCAGCCCTATATAACACCTAAGCCAACAGACCCTTGGAGTGAGAGGCAATATAAGGAACATTTTCTCTATTACTATTAGGTTACCCTAAGTATGAATTTGAGCTCACCTGGAAAGTGAGCCCACTCACATGTACAATTGTCTAGGTTAAACATTCTTATTTATTTAAATCATGTATATCCTACATTCTTAGACTTACAGTATCAAGGCAGCTTGCAACAATAAAATTAAAAGTATATACACCACTATTAAAAATATGAGCACTTACAACTAAAAAAGGACATAACTGCCATTTGGTTAAAAAGCAGCACCTTTAAGCTAATCTTCAGGCTAAAATATCCCAAACATAAAAAGATCTTGGGGCAATGCAAAGCCTGGGAAAATAAAACATGTTTTTGCCTAGCGTCTGAAATTCAAACAAGCTTGGTACTTGGCAAACCTCCGTGCGAATGCCATGGTTAAGGGAACAGAACTGAGAAGGGCTTTGATCTCTCACTCATCTGCCAGTGAAGGCACACAGAGCAGCATCTCAGAAACCAACAGTGGTTGAAGGACAATTTCATGTGGACAAGGCAGTCCTGCAAACACCCTACTTGCAAACCAAATTCTTGAAGTGAAACTTTTACCCAAGATTTTAACAAACCTTTTGATTCTAATATTTCAGACAAACGAGGAAACAGAAAGGAAATGAACCAGTTTACCACATGTACTGCACCAGCATGTGGAGGATTCTCTCAAAGCTCTTTGTTCCTTCCTCTGGCAATGAAAGCAGAATGCCAAGCCACTAAAGGGCCTAGGAGTTCTATGTGGCTTTCTATAATACTTTCCCATAACCTCACCACCACCCCAAAAGCCAGTGTGGTGTGGCGGTTAGAATGTCAGGCAAGGATCTGGGAAACCCAGGTTTGAATCACCATGCTGCTATGAAAGCTCACAGGGTGACCTTGGCAGTAGTACGCTTTCAGTCTCACATACTTCACAAGGTTGTTGTGAGGATAAAATGGAGAAGGGGTAAACAAAGTAAGCTGCTTTGGGTCCTCAACGTGGAGAAAGGTGGGGCCCTTCCTTTCATCCTAATGCAAGCCACTTTGCTCCAGAGTTTAGATGGCTTTAAAAAGGGATTAGACAAAATTATAGTTATGCCTATCAATACACATTAGCCGTAGTGCAGGGGTGGCCAACCTTGCTTAACGTAAGAGCCACATAGAATAAACGTCAGATGTCTGAGAGCTGCAAGACAGGAACAAATATCACACACACGTTTTTATTTTTTAAAATATGCAAATTTGCTTTTTATTAACGTTAAATGGGACTGCCAAAAATAAAAACAAACAAGGAAAACCGGTTATTGATAATGATATTACTTGTTTGCTAATGATATTGAGAGAGAGAGAGAAAAAGAGAGAGATGGAAAGAAAGAATTAAAGAAGTGGAAAGAAAGAGAGAGAGAGAAACTAGGAAAGCAAATAGATGGGAGGGAGGAGGGAAGGAAGGAAGGAAGGAAGGGAGAAAGAGAGAAAAAGCATGCCTCCCCTTTGCTTCCCCTGCCGCCCTGCCAGGAGCCGCACAATATGTGTGAAAGAGCCGCGTGTGGCTCCTGAGCCACAGGTTGGCCACCCCTGCCGTAGTGGCTAAACGGCATTTCAGTGTTATAGGAGCAGTATCACTTTAAGACAAAAAACAGAAGGGCGACTAAAGGTAAACCTCTAAATGCCAGAGCCAGGCGGCAATACCAGGGGAAGGCCTTGGCTTCTATGCCCTGTTGGGCCCACCAGAGTAACCAGTTGGCCACTGTGAGAGACAGGATGCTGGACTCTTCTTATGTGTAGTCTGCCAGCCAGTATAATGAGGCAGGCAGAACTACTACTGTCCTGTAAAACCGAACTCTTATAGGCTCAAGTCCTGACTTCTCTGTGCTCATTAACTAAGATTACAATAAACTGCTGTTTATCTTACAAGCCCCAAATGGAAGATTTTATTGTGTTCTTCACTGACACACAAGAAGTTACACATTTCAGCCTGTTATTTCAACTGGGTTAGACAATCAAGAACTGGATGTAAGCCTCTCTATTCATACAACTGCAATTTCAGAACAGTAGTATGTTGTTCACAAAATGACTTCGCTCAAACAAACCTAGACACTGGTCAGGAGCAATGTATTCCTTTATCATGCATTATCTGTCAATTCCAGGACCTTCACACGACCAGTTTCTTAGTATGTGAGAGTTAACTAAGGTGTAAGGACGCATGAAAGTGGTAGAAGAGCAGATACATTCAGTGGGCAAAAATCAGCAATAAACTCAGAATTCTCTGCATCGCTCCTCTTTCCCTGTATTTACTGATTCTACAAGACACTTTGACTGCTGAATAATATGTTATACAATATATGTACATTACTTTTCTAAGTACTCAAAGTATTTAACCTGACAAGGTAGGCTGGTAATTATCCCCTAAGTTAAAGATGAGGGAGAATGGAATCAGGCTAAGGGACTAGAGGTCGCCCGAGGCTAATCAATTCACAACAACAAAGCTGAGATCTGAGTAAGGGGGTTTAGATTCACCAGTTCATAGACTATGCCAGAAACATATTCTGAGATACATGATTTATTTTTTCTTATTTCTCTGCTGTATTCCTTGAAACACACACACCCCAATTCAGTAACCAGATTACAAATGCCCAAGGGTCATTTCGAGCAGGAGCTCGGGGGAGTGCAGCTCCGGGAGTTGGTGCCAGCCCACCCCCCCGGCACGGGGGAATGCCTGCTTGTGTTGTGGCTGCAGCAAAATGACCCTATCCCCTGGAAAGGTCCTTGTTCCTCCGACCAGCCTTCTGAAGGCTTCAGCCACCAATGAAGCCATCCTCCCAGAATAGTGGTATTTCTGAGGCTTGGATTGGTAGCTGTCCCCTCTGCCAGCTCTCTCTCTCTCTCCTTTCTTTCTTGCTTTCTGACATACTTCCAGTGATGTCAGGTGGTGTAGCACATGCAAATAAGTTATGCTAATGAGTTATGCTAATGAGCTCCTGCACCTCTTTTTCTACGAAATGACCCCTGCAAATGCCCATTCAAACAACATATGTGGTGGACTTGGGATAAAGCTAAAGTCTTTTGGTGTATGATTCATGCTGAAATGGAAAATTTTTTGAAATGTACTTGTAAAAAGTTGCCTGAAATGTTATTGCTTGGTTTTAAGCTAGAGGAAGTTAATGTAACTAAAAGGACATTAATATGGTATATGGTGACTACAGCGAGAATGGTCTATGCTTAGAACTGGAAATGTGACAAAACCCCAGACATATGGGAATGGTTGAGAAAACTGCTATTTATGGCAGAAATGGACAAAAGGACAAGAAAACTGAATAACCAAGACTCAGAAAGATTTCTAGAAGAATGGAAAGACCTGAAAGAATATCTAGAACAACATTGGGATATGAAAAATAATATTTTTACATTGACTAATTATTGATTTTTGATGTTTAAAAGAAGAAACAATTATTTTTAAGAGAAATATACTGAACAATTGAAATGACAAGAATAGAAACTAGAGTACATATTACAGATATCTAGATATTACTTTTAAATGTTTAAAAATTACCTTTCTTTTTTTATTGTTGTAATCAAATTTGTTACCTGTAAGAGCTAATAATTTTAAATCTTTATAACTGCTATTATATATATAATGGTATAGGTGAGGCTGGAAGTCTCAAAGTTTTTGAATTGTAATCGGAATACATAGCTACATACAAAAACGGATAGTGATGATAATATTTCAAAAGTAATTATGTAAAGTTTTGTAACTGGGAAAATAATAAAATTTGTTTTCAAAAAAAACCCAAACAACATACCATGGTGTAATTGTGGGCCACTTTGTGCAAATCTGTGCAACCCTGTGCATCAGCAAAGGAGCGGATTCCAAGGCAATTTGATGGATGAAGCTGTTTCATTAAGAATTTACAGCAGGCTTCTACAACCTGAGAAAGCTGGAGAATACAAGCTGTAGATAACAGGCACTCAATATTGTCTTCTTTTAGTTCAAGGCGACCTAAAGTAATTAGAAAAAGTATTCATTATTTAGGAAATCGAGCACAACAGCAGCACTAGAAAAATCAGAACAAGGGTCTATCTTGGAAACAGGATGCTGGAAAACAGTGGATAACCAGCTACTTTTGGGAAGCCCGTGAGCAACGCATGAAAACAACAAGCCCTCCCCTATTGTTTGTTTCCCCCTCCCCCAGCAACTGATCCTGAGATACACTGCCTTTGACTCTGGGAGATCCATTAGTTATCATGGTGAACAGAGAAAAGTTACCTAGGATAAGTCATTCCTTTCTAAAGCTATCTAAACTAGTGGCTACTATCCTATCTTTCTGCAGTGAATTCCATAAGTCAACTACGACTGCATTCTGTTCTCAGTTCATTCACAATAAGAACACGCCACAAAGTATTCATGTTCAGACGCTCCCCTACATCCCCCCCCCCCCCGCCCCGGCACAGAGACTGAAGACATTCAGTTTGGAACAAACCACAGTTCCTTATGAAGTCCAAGAAGAAAAACAACTAATCGTGGTGTGTTCTCATGCCTATAAACCTGGATTATAAACCAGAATGAGAACTGAACTGGACTTTCAGGTTCAGGGGCAAAATGCATCTGACCGTCAGATGCTGGGCGCGGTCAGCAGGTAAAAGTCTTCCCAACGTATGGTTGTATGGTGCACTGGTAGTACAGGCAGTACCAAGGTTGTTGGTCTATCTGACCGGAGCATGTCATGGGCGATGTCTGTAACCTGTGCCATATTCTGCATCAAGTCTGAGAAGCCTTGTATCGTTTCCTGGTTAGGCATGGTCTGTTGCGGCTCCAGGTCACACCCTGTTGTATTATCTGGTTCCCTCTACTAAACTCTGTGTTGGGTTCTGAATCTCTAGGTGAACTAAAGTGCTGAGCGTTTGCAAGCATGTAATCCTCCCTGTCTAAAGTCTCATAGCTCCTCTGCTGGTGTGGTCTTCTCAACGGAGAACATTCCCTGTGCACCCTAGGTGTTTGGTGCCCTGCGTACCCCATTCATTCCTTCTGCACACACTATTGTCCTTTTGGGATCCGTCATGGAGTACCTATCCCATTGCTTGCACTCTGCTCCACGAGATGGGGACCGAGAGTGTGAGGGTATGCCCCACTAGCACTGAACAGCCACCCTATAGCTACGGTGGGAGGGGCCCGGCACCGACGGATCAGGGCTCCAGTCTCCCCTACTGTTGAAATGTGCTTCGGAACCGTTGCTGTGTGAGCTGTAGCTGAGTTCGGGGGAACGGTAAGACGATCGCTCCCTGCAAAGATCATAGTGCTCTGGAGTTTGTCATCCATACGTGGACTCCTCTTCCACCAGGATCTGAAGTGGCGGTACGGATTGTATGGATGGTGATAGTGCCTGTGGTGAATGCCCTGGGGCTTGTGTCGACCTCGGTTTCGGTGTCTCAGCCAACTGGCGAGGTGTCGGGCCCGAGTGATTCTCTATTGGTTTTACTGAGGGGCAATCAGTGGATATCCTAGTCACGCGTAGTGGTGCGATCTTTAAATTTGGCTGGTGTCGTTTCTTTGGTATAGCACTTTTGGCTAGTTTACAGTGTTTTGTTTTTGAAGAGCTCTTGCTTGGATCTGCTGATTTCTTGGGCGGTTTGTCTGTTCCAGCCTTTTTTTGCTTATATGCGGCCACAGACTGTTGCGCCGAATCTCCTTGCTCAACAGGTGGGGAAGGCGGCGATTGCTGCGCTGCAGCTGGCTCAGCTATCGTAGGAGCTAGGGATTGTTCTAACAGAAAGACTCTTAAGGTGCGCTGCCCTGTTCTTTCTTGCCTGGCTGGTGAATTTCTTACCGAAATTGCAGCTTCCCGTCTCGTGGTCCTCCCCCAGGCAGCACAAGCAATGTTTGTGACAAGCAATGTTTGGGGGAATCTTAGCCTCGCAATTCAGGCACTTTTTTAAAAAGGGTTTTGGTCCCATAGACCACCCATGCCCTGCACGACAGTGAGGGGAAGAGTTTACGGTTTAAATAGTATTCGTTTGACCTTTCCTTTTATAGTTAGTTGTTTATCTGAAGCGGCTTTCCCAGAGCGGCACAAAAAAAGTTTGGTCAAGAGGCGGTTAAAAACGAACTGGGGGAAGGGGTGGAATCTGCTTCAGCCAAGGGGCATGCTCAGTAGGGGAGGACTGCGTGAGACTGAAGCAGACCCCGCCTCAGGTGAGTGTCTACAAGCTTTTTTAGGCTTCATGGAGAGGGTTCAAGTGGGTGTGAAACCCATGGTGTGCGGACTCCACGGAGACCACGAAGAAGATCTGATGTAACCTAAAAATTCTTTTAAGAAAGTTTTTGCAAACAATTTGCAAAAAGTGTTCTTAGGAGTTTCCAGTAATCCAAAAGCATCAAGGATACACACCCTAGATGTTTCAAGCAGCCCCCTCTAAATTTGCATTCAGTTTACATAAACCAGCCTCTTGTTTATTTCACACAATCCCTCCTGTGTATCAGATCACATGGAGTGAGTCTGAATCTAGCTACACATGCACACAGCAAAATGCAGACAAACACCTCTTTCAGTTAAGAGCATGTGCAAACACACAGATAGCTCCAGGCCACTGCAGAACATACCTTGTACTACCAAGTCTACTCTGAGGCTTCTCCATTCCTCTCTGCATCTCAGAGATGTAGAGCATAACCTTTTCACAAAATTGAAAAAATTACAGTGCTTTATTTTCCCTGTAAAAAATGTTCTATTTCTAGAGACTCACTGTTTCATGAAATCGGCAATGAGTGCATGCCATTGCTCATAGAGTACTAGGCAAACTTGGCAGTTTCAAATTTCTAATTAATGTTTCTCAGGTCATTATCCCTAGGAGTGTAAGAGAACTGTGCATATTCTATTGATCTGCAAGTGCAGGATGAAGGAAGAAATGATGTCACAAATATACGCAATAATTCAAATTTTAAAAATCAAGTGATTAATTCATCTGATTGACTGCGCAGGTCAAATCAAAACCGAAGCTAACTTTCTTGCTGAAATGTCTCCTCTCACAGGATGGAGGGGCTGCTGTAATGCCCAATTGGATATGGAACAAGTAAATGCAAGCAATGCCACGGAAAGTGACAGCAAAAACTGAGGTGATCCAGCGACCACCATGGAAATGCATTAAATTTTACTGAAAGAGGTGAGTTGACAACTATACCCACGGCATATCAAGAACTGCTCTTAGGGTTGTTAGACTGATTTCAGCTGGGTTTTGATTGGAGTAGTTCTTCACAGGACTGGACTGCGAGTGTGCCAAGGGTTTTCTTTATCTTTGATCTTTTCACAAATCAAAACCACGTAATGGAAGCGCATGTTATACTGTCTTGAAACGACACGATTTTTTCCTACTCGGATATTGCAGTTGAAGTTTTTGTTGCTGTTCAAACACAGCATTAACATGGGGTAATTGTAAAATTCTGTTTACACAATATAAGGAAAAATAAATATGATACAAGCGGATCACACTTTATTTAGGGAATCAGAAAAATGTTCAGAAAATTGCCCAACTCATATTTTTCCCCACATCATTACTGTATACAAAACAGCAGCATCCAGCTCACTTATGTGGACCACTCTGAAATAAAACATTGACTTAGACGTGGGGTATTAAACAACTTTACCAGTCACTCATTACCTGTATAGGCATATTGCACCAAAGCCCATAGTGCATTTGGTTCCACACCTTCCATTTTGATTTCTTCTTGCCTCGCTTCCCTTACATCATTAGTAAACATGGCTGCAAAATAGTCCGAGACCGAGGACAACACCAGTCTGTGAGCATATGAAAATTGGGGGGGGGGGGGGGGGGGAGACAGTCAGTCTGGCATTTGCTATCTGCTTTATTTTATCCCTTGAGGGAAGAATATTAACAAAAGCCTTTTAAACTCGCCCGAATTCTTTCATGCTCCCATTTCCCTCTATGAAGAATTGCTCCTGCAAACAGGGGCTTTTGAGGTTATCAAGAAAAGAAGCTACTGACTGCCCCTGCTCAAATGGATAAGGCATCACTGCTGGCTACATCCTGTCATACCATTCCAATAAAGTGCTGGCACAATATAGGATTTAACTGCCGGGAAACCAACGAACAATTTTTATATTTTTCAGGCACCATGGAGAAAAGATGTGGAGGTGTGAATTTTGCCCTCTCGGGTGACTGTGTTGAATCCAGTAATCCACTGACAAAAGGATCACAGATTGCTGCCATGTTTCCCTCCACCCCAGCAGTCTCTTCCAACTCTGGGAAAGTAGATTTCCATAGTTTTGGGGTAGGAATGGGCTAAAACCTATACAAATCAAGCCCACCAAATTAAGCTTATTTTTCTAAATATTTGTTATTCTACAATATTGCTAAAACCCATGCAAGCAACAGATATTTTTGCCCACGCACACATACATGCACAAGGTTTTTTTTTTTTTTTACAGAATTACAAAACACAACTCAGGCCAGACAAACTCTTGAGAGAGAGAGAGAGCCAGTTTGGTGTAGTGGTTAAGTGCGCGGACTCTAATCTGGGAGAACTGGGTTTGATTCCCCACTCCTCCACTTGCACCTGGCTGGATGACCTTGGGCAAGCCATAGCTCTGGACCAGCTGTTCCCTCAAGGACAGCTTGGGAAAGAGCTCTCTCAGCCCCACCTACCTCACAGGGTGTCTGTTGTGGGGAGGGGAAGGGAAAAGGAGTTTGTAAGCCGCTCTGAGACTCCCTTGGGGAGTGGAGGGCGGGATATAAATCCAATCTCTTCTTCTTCTTCTTCTTCTTGTATGTAAAAACATTTTGGAGTTTTAATTCCTTGAAAGTAAGAAAGACAATCATACATAATGAAAGCCACACCCCCACATAGTGGGATGAATCCAATCAGTTTTCCCACTGATGAAAAAGGCAGCTGGGTCCCCTTTTGACCAGACAAAAAGATTATCCCAGGGATTATGGGACCTACATGGACAAAGAAGTAGCTATGGTAAGGAGGAGAGTTGGGCAAGAGTGAGTGGGAAAGCAGGTTGGATCCACCCCGGAGATTCTTGGCAAGTTTGAACGATGCCATTTCTTCAGTCTTCTTCATGCACTCAGGGGGGCAATGAGGAGTCACCTTCCCAAAACACACACCAGGAGCACCTGCCCTATGGTCATCCATGAACAAATGTAACACTTGAATAAAGCATATATCTATATAATCTAATACAAGTATGATGGATCAAGGGGGCTACTGCTTTGCATGTGGAAGGGTCAACATTAAATCCCTGGCATCTTCAACAAAAAGCATTTCAAGTGGCAGCAATGGAAGAGACCTCTGCCCAGACCTTAGGAGAGCTGCTGCCAGTCGGAGTAGACATCAGTGTGAGAGCCCAATAGATTTCAAACCAAAAACAGAGGGTCTTAACCAAGAACTTCTTTTATTTGTTGGCGGATCCACTGGTGCACACTTGTTGAGTCAGTAATGGAGGGTTGAGGCGGTTACTGGTACAGTTATAGTATATTCAAACTGCAATGTAGCAAAGATATCTACCAATCATTACACAGTAAAAAAAAGGCGCCCAAACCCCCGGTCCGTTTATTCCCAGAGAGAAAGGCAGGAAGGAAAAGTGGTTTGCACCTGCAGGAAAATTTCCAATTAGCAACATAGCCCGTGAGAAGACCTAGTCAAGGCCGTAGATAAGAAGGATGCAGCGGCAGAGGCAAAAGCAAGGGAAAGGAACACATTCCGCAGGAGGGGGGGAGGAAGCACGTAGTCAGATAGTCGCATCCCACCTCCCAAGCGGGAAATGTCAGATTCTGACATCTAGGCTGGCTCAATAACAAAGTAACTTCATAAAAAGACCACAAATGACATCCCAATTTTTTTTAAAAAAAAACCTGTTTGGGGGATGTCTTGCAAATCATGTGCAAGCATTACACTCACATGAAGATACCTGATGGCTTAGATGGGGGGGGGGACCGGAACGTTAGACGGGGAGAACGCTCTCACGCCCCCATCACAGGTAGGAAGGAGACAGAGGAAGAGAGGGATATCTTCTTAACTGAGCCACACATTCATATATGGAAACTTACGGACACGGATGAGAACAATGATCTCCGGGAGTTTCATGCTAGGAGTCCAATGGGGCCCACGATAAGCCACAATGTGGTGGCACAAGAAGGATGGGCTCAGCACCAATGACATGTTCTGGCATGGAAAATGGAAAGATTATAGAATAATGGGTTCCCTGTGGAAAGAAGTAATGGAAAGGAGAACTAAAGTTGGAGGGGGTAAAACCCAAGCAGAAGAAGTGAAAAAGTGAGAATCATGTGGCCCAGATAGCCAGTTTTTTTTAACGACTCCACAACAACAGAAACATTCATGACGCTGTCCTGTGGAGTTTAAGTTTTCCTTAAGCAAGGCAAATCAATGCTCTTTTTAAAGAGAGCTATTCTTGTCCAGAAGCCTTGCATGAGCAAGTCACTTCAGATTCTGGGCTTCTCTCGACAAGCCAATGATTTCCTGGGATTCTGTTTTATTTGTTGCAACTGAAAGTCATTGAGGGCACACCTCTTTCTCTTACCATGATCAGAGTTCCATTACGCTCTAAGCGTCTTTCAAGAGGAAAAAAGGCAAGGCTGCATTTCAGTAAAATGGAGGAGAGGAGAACAAGATAAGCTGCTCTGGGTCTCCACTAGGAAGAGAGGTGGGGTATAAACAAAATAAATAAATAGTACTCAGTATCATTCGAGACAGAGTGAGATTGAGCTTTAGCTCTTATGCTTATGTCTTGAGGTTATGTTTGGAGTATGACTATGAACACGCATGAAAAACAATGCCTGCTGTTTTTGCAGAACGTAGTGTGGACACTGAGCATGATAGCATGCATACCATATGAGCGGCAAACAGAAAACCAGATGCCTGTGAAATTTTAATGAATGGAAAACATGCTAAAGGTTAGTCCCATTTGTATAGCTTGTAGTCAGGCAAAAAGAATGGCTTCCTCATTGATCTTGCACTATGATGCTGTTTCTTGTCTCCGTTTTGACTGAGAGCTTTCTGGTGCCTTGAGCAGTCCTCACCCTACGTACAAATTTAACCACTACTCGGCTTTCGACCTAATGTACGCACGTGCCAAACAACCTCTGACACACATTCAGTTAAATATCCACTAAGAAAGAGGCTGCGAGACAAACATTAGCTTTTAAACTTAACAAATTCCCAACCTGATGACTTTCTTGCTCGGTTTAAACACTTCAAAACAGTGATAATGTATGCACCAAACATTACTGCAGTTGATTTTCTGCATAACTTACGAGCGTGTTTCATTAATAATCGTTTTATGTTTTACAGCCCTAATTAGGTTTGCCCAAGTAGTATTTGATCAGCATGCAATACATGTGCATGCTTACTCTATATACCCAGAAGTTCTACAGCATTGACTCCCAAATAAATATACACAGGATTTCAGTCTTCATGCGTGAAGATCCCCTGCCCCAAAGTATGACCAATACTAACAAACACAGCCTGGGTGATCAGCTCTTAGGAAGGTGGAAGGGAAGAGAAAAGATGGATAGAACGTTGCCCATTTCTGCTCCTCCCACTTCAATGGTGAACAGGTGAACAAGTCAGGCAATGCTAGTAGGGCTAACCACATCAGGATACATGTGCAGATGAGAGGCACTGTGTATGCAGCTCCATGTCAAATTAGTGGAAGCTACTTTTCCCATCAGCAATGAAGTCAACCTGTGAGTGTAAATCTGTTTCTGAACGGGGGCTGATTCCTGTGAATTACAGCACCTGACTAAAGAGCAAACAATGGTATAGCTGAATATACTGACCAACAGGGTCTACAAGCAAAACATACAGGTCTCTCTTGTACAGAATATCTTCAAACACAGACACATGATCTTCAGACGAAGGACGAAGGTGCCGGCTTTGATCCTCCGTTTCGTCAGGAGCTTCTTCAGCTTGAACCTCTTCAGAACAAGAACTCCAGAAGAGCCAGTCTGGTGTAGTGGTTAAGTGCGCGGACTCTAATCTGGGAGAACCGGGTTTGATTCCCCACTCCTCCACTTGCACCTGGCTGGATGATCTTGGGCAAGCCATAGCTCTGTACCAGCTGTTCCCTCAAGGACAGCTTGGGAAAGAGTTCTCTCAGCCCCACCTACCTCACAGGGTGTCTGTTGTGGGGAGGGGAAGGGAAAAGGAGTTTGTAAGCCGCCCTGAGACTCCCTTGGGGAGTGGAGGGCGGGGTATAAATCCAATCTCTTCTTCTTCTTCTTCTTCTTCTTCTTCTTCTTCTATTACATTCAAAAATTATTCCCAAAAGAAAGAGCATTGATGGGCAACCTATCCAAAAGGGACACAGCCTCACATAGTTCTGAAGAGGCTGTAGCTGAAGAAGCTCCTGACGAAACGGAGGATCAAAGCCGGCACCTTCGTCCTTCGTCTGAAGATCATGTGTCTGTGTTTGAAGATATTCTGTATAAGAGAGACCTGTATGTTTTGCTTGTAGACCCTGCGGGTTATTCATTACACATATAGACCCTGATGGGATATTATATTGTTTGTGATTTATTATCTGTGTCAAACAGTGACTTTCTCTTTGTTTGTACATTACTGTGGTTATCGCTGTATTGTGTATAGCTGAATATACACCAGACTCTGGTTCACCTCTGGAAACACTCAAAACACTAATACAGCAGAGGAGTAATACTAAGAACACACAACAGAAAGCTGAAGATTTATTTCGCATGGGGCATGTTAGCTGGCAACTGAAGAAAAAGAGATTGGGTTTACACCCTGCCCTTCATTTGGGAGTCTCAGAGCGGTTTACAAACTCCTTTCCCTTCCCCACCCTACAGTAGATACCCTGTGAGGTAGGTGGGGCTGAGAGAGCTCTTTCAAGAACAGCTCTGATAGCACTATAGCTTGCCCAAGGTCATCCAGCAGCTACAAGTGGAGGAGTGGGGAATCAAACCCACACACTTAACCACTACACTTGCTAGAAAAGTCTAACTTGTAAAATCATCATTGCCATATAGGCCTATTATAAGTGGATTACTGACCGATGTTTCAAAATTTATGTTTAACTACTGTGATAAATATACCAATATACTAAGAAGAGCAGCAGTCTACATCTTAAGGAATCTTACCTGTGAGCTGGAATTCGGCGATCAGCTGCAACCAATACCACATCACACAACTGCTTGTGTCTCAGGTAATTTTCCATCTTTTTAAAGGTTTGTTCTGCATGATTGAGTGCTTGAAAAAATTCATCAGATGTACATGGCTCCATAGTATGACAAGATGACAGAGTCTGGCTGCTATTGGAAGTCCTGCAACGATGACAATACACATATACATTAAACATCTTCATAAGCACAGCCTCTCACATAAAAATATTTTAACATATACTTGCACAGGGACTTTTTTGGTGCCAGTATTTTTCCCCAGAAGGATTCATAATCACTCTGGGGGAATAAGCTTAGATTAGGAAGCAGCATGGAGAAAAGGGTTAAAATGCCCCTTTCCCCAATTCTGTTTTCCGATTAACACATCCCAGTCACATATCTTCTACATCACACCCACGCTATTATGTGGAGCCCTTATAACTCAAACTGAGCAATAAAACAAATATTTTTAAAACAGCTCTTGCGCTCCTCTCTTCTCAGTGTGATACTATTTTCTCCCATAATAAAAAAATCAATATAGAAGCCAGACAAATCCAATTAAGTGCAGAAGCCAGATGAATTAAATTAAGTGCTTAAAGTACAAAACTTCAGAGGTCTGTACAAACAGCCCCACAGCCAGGAATTTTTCAGGGGGATGGGGCATAGGGGGCACTGCTGCTAATTACGTTTAATTAATTGCATTAAATTGTTAGGAAGTTCCATGACCTCCAGAAGATTCACCAGCAGCTTTCTCTCCCCCCACCCCACTCGCCTCAAGTTCCCTGCCGAGCCTCTCCGGCTCCTGATTGCTGTTCCCTACTGGAGCTGTTCTGCAGATTTAACTACCACCACCAGTCGTCCTCAGGCCGATCTGCAGGCATTCGGGGCTACATGGGCCGGGAATAGCAGAGCAGATCCCGCGTGGATCTGGCCGCACCACCACCAACCCCTTCGCCCCCAAACTTCCTGACGGTCTGGGCAATGCTTCTGCAGGCATTCAGGGATACCTGCCCAGAAGTAGGAGCTTCTTGACAGGCCGGCATTGCTTAAGCCGTGCTGCTGCCAGACCGAAGCGATTTTGTTCAGGTCACATGCTGCTCCCGCTGCCAGGGTAAGGGATGAGTGGAGGAGGGTTAGAGAGCAACTGCTTCGGGCTGGCAGCAGCACAGCGTAAGCAGTATTTGGCCCGCCAAATTGAAATTTGGGGAAGCTTGGGGTGGGGGGAGCTGCTGGGGTGGGAGCGCTGCAGATTTGAATGGGGGCGTGGCCCTGTGTGCCCCACTGCTGGCTACAGCCCTGGTACAAACAAGCCCAAATGCCTAAGAAGCGGCAGATTTGCTGATAAGAGTCCACAAAATGGAAACAACTGCAATACCAATAAGGCACTGAAGGACAAGTGCAGTTTTACGAGCTTCGGATATCACCCTGAAGTTGACGACTAGAGTACCATGCTAATGGATATTTTGTGCCTGGGAAAGTGGTTAATTGTTCAGCGAAGATGCAATTAATGGCACTGGCATTTATGTGATCATAATGAGGTTTCAGAATTAACAGCCTATTAAAAAGATGTATAGGGGAATGAAAGAAAGCAAGCAGCATTGATCTCTACACTTACCTTCCTGAGCAGCAGAGCAGCAGGTGGCTCAGACAGACCTGTTATAACCAAGGCTGCAGCCAGGGAGTCAGGACATCTGACCCTTCCAGAGGTCTAAAATACCCCAAACCAACTGGTCACCTAGTGATGGCGCACAATCCCTCTGAACAAAAACTGATTGATACCTCCAGTGCCTGGGAAAACAGTATGTGTCTTCATCAGCAACTGAACAAAGTGTGAGTCCAGTGGCACCTTTAAGACCAACAAAGTTTAGTTCTGGGTATAAGCTTTTGTATGCATGCACACTTCTTCAGATACATTTCGTGCATGCACACAAAAGCTTATACCCAGAATTAAACTTTGTTGGGTCTTCAAGGTGCCACCGGACTCAAACTTTGTTCTATCACTTCAGACCAACATGGCTACCCACTTGAATCTATTTTAATCAGCAACTGTTAGTGCTTTTCTTTACATGCCTGCTTCTCAGTTTGAAACGTCGGTCTGGAATCTCAACACACACCCAGCATCTTGTGCCCAGCAGGGCTTCTTGTTCTTGTTCTTGAGAGCAGCCCCTGTAGAGATTGTCAAGCTGTTCCCGAAGCTCGGAGGAAATACACAAACATCCTCCAACACTGAACGGCTCTCAGGGGAAAGAAATGGAAACACCCCACTGGTGTGTGCAAATTTTCCCGCAAATCCAAAATGGCTCTTTCGTTCCCAGCTCTGGCCTAAAAACTCAATTTGCTTTCCAACAGTTCTGGCAGATTTATAACTTTTGTGCCAGTATGCAGAAGTAGAAATAACTCAATACCTAAGGTTTGCACTTCTGATACCCACATTTTATTGATGTATGGTCAATACAACCACATGACCAAACAATACCAAAACCATACAGATGACGCAACAATCAAAAGGTCAACAGACCATACAACAAAGACTGCAGGCAATACTATAAGTAATATACAAAGGTAATTATTTGGTAACACTTTTACAAATTAACAACCAACAATTGCAAAGGACAGTAAAGTCCAAAGAACAATCAACAAATGCAAAGGACACCAAAGGCCAAAGAAGTAATACAAAGCACAGTATAAGGCTAAGTACACTAAACACGAATAATATCAAGATGACAAAGGCTCTAGATTATACTCTTCGTTTCGTGTTCTTCATCAGGTCACTATATGAAAAACTCCAAGGGCGACATATGTAGTTACGCTTCCTCTACGGCATTTTGTTATTTGCAGTAGAGCCCACTTAGCACAAGTGACACAATGTTTGTTTGTTTATTTATTTGTTTGTTTGTTTGATTCGATTTTTGGACCGCCCTCCTCATGAATGGACTCAGGGCGGTGAACAACATTTTAAATAAATACATCTCATTTAATTAAAAATAATTAAACTGTCTAAATCAGATTACAATAATTCGCATCAAGATTTCCAGAGGTGCATCACATACATTCATTTGTATATCCTTACCCCTTGGGGGAAGGAAAAGAAAGGACAGGAGAGAAGGAGCCGGCCAGGTGAAAAACCGCTGCTGTCCTCAACCAGAGGCCTGGCAGAAGATCTCTGTCTTGCACACATCCCTGCGAAACTGAACAAAGTGTCCAAAGTGTCACAGGGCGCAGACCTCACTCGGCAGAGAGTTCCACCAGGTTGGTGTCAGGGCTTTCTGACTGAGAACAGCTGGATAGCTTTTGAGCCAGAGATCACCAGTAAGTTCTGATCCGCTGGATACAATGTTCTTCAGGAGACATACCAGGAGAGGTGGTCTCTTTCCACATACAGATATAGTCTTGCTGTTAGAGAACATTTCTGATTTTTTTTGCCTCAAAATACATCTGAGTTGCATCCTTCAGCACTTCAGTAGGTTGCATCCTTCAGCACTGAAGAAGGGGAGGAATTCATAATGTTGACTTGAAGGACACTATGCTCCCCTATTTACACTGGATCCGACATTATTGCTGAACAGGCACTTTGCTTCAATTCAGCCTAGCCTGTAAGATGGCCCCTTACGTAGATATGGCTGATATGGCCACCTGGATCCACGCCACAGTAACATCAAGCCCAGACTACCATAATGCACTGTACATTGGTCTCCCCTTAAAATCAGCTTGGGAACTCTAGTTGGTGCAGGATGCTGTGGTTCGACTAGGAGCTAGATGAAGCATACATATTTCTTTTATTCTGCAGTCACTCCACTGGCTGCCCATTAACTAGAGGGGCTGAATTTAAGACAATGGCTATCCCATACAAAGCCCTTCAAGACCGTGGCCCCTCATATCTCCAGGACTGCCTCTCACCCTGTGCTCTGCCATGATAGCTAAGCTCACCTGAGCAGGGCCTTCTACAGGTGCCAACCTGCACACAGGCAAAATCAACAAGTGCCCAAACATGTGCTTCCTCCCACAGTTGCCCCCACTTTATGGAATGACCTGCCTGAGGGAATCAGGAAGGCGCCCTCTCTCCTGGCTTTCTGCAAATGATGCAAAACTGAGTGATTCAAGAGGGTTCTTCGACACAGTTAATAGGGCTGCACTGTATGGAATCGTTTACAACGTTACTGTAGGATCCTACTATGTAATTTTGCATCGGATGATGTGTGATGTTAATACTTATGCTTTGCTTCAGTTCTGTTTTTAGATTTCGGGAGGGCTCCGGACTTCTACAATCCTAATCCTTTATGGAATGTCCCATCCTGTTTATTGTACTGACTTGCACTGCATAATCTGCCCTGAATCCCAGTGAGAAAAAATGGACTATAAATAGCTTAAATAAATAAATGAAATACAGCAAAAGAGAAAACTAAGGGAAATGTACCACTACTGGGAAAAGAAATTAGTTTTGCTGGTATTCATCACTTTCAATAAGATCGCTGTGCTGCAGCAGAAGGCAAATCTACAGTAGTAACAAAATAATAATAATATTTTTTGGGGGGGGGGACACATGGGGACACAGCTACACTGAACCCATGAAGCTGCCTTATACTGAATCAGACCACTGGTCCAACAAGGTCAGTACTGTCCGCTCCGGCAGCAGCTGTCCAGGACCTCTGGCAGAGGTCTTTCACGTCACCTATTACCTGGAGATGCTAGGGACTGAACCAGGGACCTTCTGCAAGCCAAGCAGAAGCTCTACCACTAAACTGTGGCCCTTTCCAAGTTACTTGTCTCTAATAATGCTCCAGGTACTAGATACACATCAAAACATAACACATATGCAACTATACTTCTTCCACTACTCACTATTACAATGGACATCCTTGGGGGAAGGGGGAGAAGAAAATTGCATCCCCCCCCCCGAGAAATGATGGTGCTGTCATGTGACTCTACAATGTAGGAAGCCTACCAGCAGAGACCCCCCCCCCAACTACCGAAAGCTGGTGATTCTGGAAACACTAGCAGTGTGGAACACCATCTTTCCTGAAATGCATAGTACAAAGATAAAGGGATGTCACTGAACGTTTTGGTCTCTAAAAGTGGCTTGGAAAGTTATTACTTCTCACCAACTACATTAATTGTTGTTTTTACACTACGTGTTTTTGTTATTCTCATCCTGCTTAACAGACCCCTAAAAGAGGCTCACAAAATCTCCAAAGTAAAACACCAACTACAGTGAAATTCACCCTTACAATCCCACAGTTTTAAAGTACTGTACAAAGCGATACCATGTTTACCCCAATTAAGGAGAAATAAAATCTTTGTTTTAATAAAACAACGATAGCAGAATGTTATAAGCATAAACTGGGTTTTTGAAAAAATTAACGTTATATAAAAATGTGTAATAAAATCATGAATTGCTAGGAAGTTGCTTTTTTACCATGGATTGCTTCCATGTTTATCAACATAATAGATTACAAAAATACAGGTCATGTAGCTATTGTTTTTTGAGTTAACTTAACGGCATTTACTCTATCAAATAATTTTGCTTCCATGAACACTACTGTCTATCAGTTACAGTGGTTGCTGAACAAAGTTTGAGCCCAGGGGCACCTTTAAGACCAACAAAGTTTTATTCAAGGTATAAGCTTTCATGTGCACGCACAATTCTTCAGATACAATGAAATTTAAATTACCAGTCCATACATACAGGTAGAGGGTGAGAGAAGTAAATTAGCATACAGTATAATGAAGATGTTTAACAGATTCAAGGACCATACAGGAATGACAAACTTAGTTTATATGGCTACTATTTGTTTGGGTTTAATGCAGTGAAAGAAAGAAATATGTTAAAATTGGAGATTGATGGGCAGATGTATCCTTAATTGTGGAATGCGGATAGTAATTAACTGAGACCCTGTCATTATGCTCCATCCGCCTCCTTTCAAGCATGGAGGTAACTAACAGCCTCTTCTTTGAAGTGGGGCAATTGGCTGGGTAGAGTTATCTCCCCTGTCCCCAGACCAGAGAAATGTATTCCGATCTACCATTCCAAATTACATTACATTCTACTATTTACACTACAATATGCTATTCTAATCTATTATTCCAAACAAAATAAAATAAAGAGGACGTAAGGCCCTACTGGGGGATTGATGACAATACAGATGTACTTTACAGGCTGAATGAGGTTAGCATATGTAGTGAGAAAAGAAACCAATATCCCTGTTAAGTCCTGTGGATTCCATTGTTCTAAGTGTTGTGATAACTTGCAACTCAGCAATTTCCCTTTCTAGTCTGTAAACCATTCACTCCAGTGTTAGAAATTGCATGCCGAAAGAAGTCTGGGCAGTTTCCAGGATGTTTTGTGTCTCTTAAGGACACATTTTCCCACTCTTATCAAATAGAACACCGCAAGCCAAATTCTATAGGAATACTCAGAAGAAATTAAATGTAAACACCAATGAGACCAAGACAGATATGTACACTGTTTTTGCTTATATTTCACCATTCATACATTCTAAAATAAGGCCTCTTCTTGATTTTATGAAAATAAATATAGTTTTTATTCTTGGATGGGTGATGGAAAGACTAGATTTTTCTATGAAGGAAAAGAGTTGAGAGTAAGGATAATTCCTCTCTGTAAATCACATTCTTAAAAGAGATGCATGAGATATGTATGTTGATTTCTTACATTAGTGAGAGCATCTATTAAGGAAAACACAAAATTTAGTCACAAACTCAGATAACGTATTGACATTTTAAAAGGTTACTTGCCTCCATTCTCACAGGGTTTCAATAGCCTTCAACATCAGAACAGAGTTATAGTGCAGCAAGCTACATGTGTTTACAAGAAGCCTCTAAAACCAAAATTCTCTTTTACTGAAAGCAAAAGGATATGATTTGCACGCCTTGGCTATCTCAAATCCAAAAGTCAGGACATTCTCGTAGAGCACAACTTGAGGTTTGCAGGGCTAGACACCCTGCAGGGAAGCACATGGGGTCTCGCTGTAGTATGCCAGAATGCATTTTTATGTGCTTGCACATGCAAAGACATCCATACTGCAAGCTGGAGCCAGCCAGTTTTTTTTACTTTGTTAGTATAGCCTCTGCCTCATGCTTTTCCATTTATTTTAAACACTGTAATTTGTTTTGCTTTCAAACCTCAGGTCACGCTGCTCCCCAGGAAATCAAAATTGCCACTCTTCACTATCTAGTGCTCCAGATGGACACCTCTATAAAAAGGGGAAAAAATTTCTCCACAGAATTCATTCAGTACCTTCAGAATAAGTTGTATGGTAATGGTACATTCTCTTTGAACAAACACTGAACAGATGTTGCTGTAAACACTAACATTCACTGCCATCCACGGCAGCCTGAGGTGGAGATTTATTCTTGTCACCTTCATTAATTATTTACCTCACCGAGTGTGCCATTACAGGCATTTAAAAAAAAAACACGTTCTTTGACAGAAACATTTCAGATCTGAAACAGACCTTCCACTTCCATGCTCTTGCCCACCCCACACGATTAAAATTAAAACAAAGGGAGACGAGTCAAACACTACAGCACCCCTCCCAACTAACCTCTTCTTACGTAATGAAGTATTCTATGTACAAAAAGAATGAAAGCCGATTGATTTCATTAATTCCTGTCGATAATACTCAATAACAATAACACTCAACACTGCAAAGTGCACAGGAGTGCAGAACAATTTAGAGGAAGTCCCTTTGCTGCTACCTAGATTATAAAGAGCTCGGAAGGTCAAATCAACGATATTTGAAGGGAAGAGTGCATCACGGAGTGAAACTGAAGAACGTAAAAAGGAAACCTGACCTCCCTCGAAAAGCTGAGGACAAAATATCTTCTGCAAAGAAATCCTGTGGCTGCACATTTGAAAACACTTTTTTTTAACCAAGTGCCTAAAATGTTTAGCTATCCTTATGTTAGAGCAAAATGTGATTTGGGATGCATGACAAAGGCAGCACCGGCTACACATTCTATATATATTATGATGCTCAACCTCATCTCAGCTATGCGGGTTCAAACAAATCTTATGTTGGACTCCTTGTTTGGCTTCGCAACCGAAACAACATAACCATAAAAATGGGTCAAGCTAATACATTACAATGTATGGCATACCTACCGACCATAAGTAAAAGAGCTGAGCGTCCCCTCCTAGTTCTATCACCTTTTCTCCCCAGAATCTAGAAAATGAATTTGCTTTCTGTAGCAACTATCTTTTCATCTCCTTTAGAAATCATTCCAATACAGGTTAGAAACACAGGTAAAAGCTACGTTTAAAAGCTGCGCATATGTATATATATGCTGCTAATAGTTTACATATTTGGCAGTATTTTTCACAGCCTGGCAATGGAAGATGTATTTTTATAACCCAATTACACACACACACACACCCCAAGTCATAACCAATTTCTTACAATAGAAAAGTAACAACCTGCACGAACTGCTGTCGGATACATTTTCCTCTTCGCTTGCTCCATCGTCAGCTTCTGGTCTGTCGAGCCAATGCGCACCTCCGCAGTCCTCCGTGGTGAACTCACATGTAGGCACTTCAGAACTGGATGTCATTGGCCAAGAAGGTGGGTTCTGGAAACCCTGTTGGCTGGACCTTTGGAAGCCAATTGATGCCAAAGGCAGGGGTAAGTTCCCTGGATCCAAAAACTTTATCCCGCCAGTAGTAGCATCGTGCCCTGCGTTCCAGAAGTCTCCCGGCTGGCAGTCAGCACTAGGGTTAGAAGTTGGTTGCTGGTGACCGAACCACCTCCATCTGATTTTTAAAATCTGTTTCATGTCGAACTCTTTACGAGAGCCAGACATCTTCGGCAAGAGCAAGTTATCACCTAGGCAACGGGGCAAGCAGCAGCGCACATAAAGAAGATTTGTGCATCCAACCAGCACAAGAGAAACACATGGTCTGCCTGTTTATGGCCAGCTGAGTTTGGGGAGGAAAGACAATCACATTCAAAGGCAGGTAGAAAAACCCCTAACCTATCAGCAGGGATAGCCCAAAAAAACAGCAAAAGAGAAAAGGCTGAACTGTCACTTCACTCAGAAAGAACACTAACGAGCTACATGAAAGCAGCCAATACATCTCTCTCTTGCTTTCCTCCTTACCCTCTTACCATTAAAGTTCAAACAGCACTGACAGCATTTACTAGAGTACTTTCTAAGGCTGACCACAACTCCCCCCCCCCTTCCTAAACCACTAATGACAAGGAATGCAGCTCCTGTGCTGTGTCTCAGGATATGCTATTTATCCTGTTAACTCCTTCCTTTACAAAAGGGGGGGGGGACACACCCACCGACCATCTCAATTTTTAAAAGCCATCAAAATACTCAAGAGGAAAATTTCAGAAGAGAGGCAAGCTGAATGTTAGGAGAGTTTTACCTTCTATATCAAACAATATTTCTTTGCGATGTTTAAGAATTCCAATAGACGGCAAAATAATTTCTACTATCAGTGTCTTGAAGTCCTCCTTATATTTAATTTTGTTTTTATGGCACGCCTTCAAAAAAACCTCCCAAGCAGGCTTCTTATGTGGACAGTGCCAGGGCATATTTTTGAGAGAGGCGAAGGAGCTTTCAGAGTAGAGCTGCTTCTCAGGTTGGGCCACTTTCACCTCTTACGGTTCTTCTTCCACAGCTGCAAAAACTCGCTCAATCTGCTTGCCCAGACAGGGCAATGGGACAGCGGAAATAGGCATGTGTACACATTGGAGGGAGAGAAGGCGGCATGTAGCCGGATCGCATCAGATCTTAGAAGCTAAGCAGGGCTGGTATTTGGATGGGAGACCACCAAGGAAGACTCTGCAGGGGACGGCAAGGGCAAACCACCTCTGCTTCTCACTTGCCCTGAAAACCCCTTGCTGGAGTCACTATAAGTTGACTGCAACCTGACAACACTTCACACACACACCCTAAGGCAGGGGTGGGCAAACTTGCTCAGTATAAGAGCCACCTAGAACAGGGGTGGGCAAACTTGCTCAGCGTAAGAGCCACCTAGAACAGGGGTGGACAAGCTTGCTTAACGTAAGAGCCACATAGAACAAACATCAGATGTTTGAGAACCACAAGACATGAACAAATTGGAAAATAAGCAAATTTGCTTTTTATTAACATTAAATGAGACTGCCAAAATAATAACAAAAGGGGTAAAAGCAGATATTGATAATGATATTAATTTGTCCAATGATACTTGTTTGCTAATGATACTTAGCTTCCCCAGCCGCCCTGCCGGGAGCCACATAATATATGTGAAAGAGCCGCATGCGGCTCCTGAGCCACAGTTTGCCCACCCCTGCCCTAAGGGAAGGAAGCCTCTCTCCAGCTTGTTTCAACTCTCTTAAAAATAATGCATCAGTCATAACCCAGACCTGCTTAGTATTAACAGATATATGCCTCAATTTATAAAGCTAACACTAATTGTTTCTTTTGCATTATCTCATAATAAATCTTGTAAGTTGCCGCTTGCCAAAGTGAGGAACAACCGCCTGCAGGAAGGGGCTGTCTTAAACACAGAGCGTCCGTACTAGGCGTCCGTGCAGGGTGTCCTATATCACCCTGCAGCCAGCTGCCCCAGCCACTACCCTAAAGTCCCTGCTGCATGATGACGCCACTGATTCCCCACATTGCCTGATGCTCAGACAGTGCAGGAACATAGAGATCAGCTGTATGGCAGTGGGGCCCCCCTATCCTACAGCTGATTCCCCACACTGCCAAAGTCCTGGGGCCCTCCTTGAGGTCAAGGTAGGGATTTTTTTTTTTAAAGCTTGTTTCTAGATTGTTACTTTGTTTTAATTGTAAGCTGCCTGGAGCAGGATTCTGAAGAGGTGGACAGAAATATTCTAAATAAAATAAAAATAAATGTATACATAAAAAATACATAAGTAAGCTAGAAGAGAGTGGTTTCTTCCTTTCATCTTGGTTACGGTGTGCCACAATGAATTACACTGTGGGTAGACAGGCTTTTAACTTTTTGACTAGGACAGCAGCTTTTGTAGTCTAATTCGCAAGGCCCTGTTATACACCTTGGAAATCATAATACATAGAAAGTAACTGACAAGTTTGCAAACAGCAAATTTTCAGCGGAGTATGATACCTGATTTTAAACATTTATTTGACACTGCCACGGCAACGCTGATCTTTTATTCCATTATCAAGGGCTTGTTGTCTTTCCCGTTCCTTATTGCAGTTTTCACACTGTACTTGCTCACTTAAAACCAGACAGCAGGAGATGGTTGGACAACTTATAGTAAATTGTTATTACACCGATGAAATTAACAGTGGAATCCTAAAGAGAGTTACGGTTTTCTAAGCCCACCGACTTCAGTGCACTGCAAATCTTCTCAGTATTTTCAAGACTAGAGATGCTTTGGGGATGGTTTGCTTTACAATAATTGCTGTGTTGGGAAGCCAGGTATTCACAGAAGGCAACAATCTTCCATTCTTGAGCAAGGTGACTGATGGAATGGGTGGTGGCTGGACAACTCCAAGCTTTCCTAGATGAGGCAAATGGCTTAGATCCCTTCCACTCTGGGTTTAGGCCTGGTTATATGACTGAAACACCCTTGGTCACCCTGGGGGATGACTTGCACTGGGAGATGGACAGAGGGAGCATGACTCTGTTGATTCTTCCGGACCTCTCTAGAGGCTTTTGATACCATCAAGGTACCCTTTTTGGACCACCTCCCTGGATTGGGATTGGGAGGCACTGTTCTAGGGAGGGAGGTTCTAGTCCTTACTGGAGGGTAGTTTTCAGAGGGTGGTGCTGGGGGACTGCAGCTCAGCCCCTTGACACTCGGCCTATGGGGTCATGCAAGGTTCCATCTTGTCCCCTATGCTCTTTAACATCTGCATGAAACCGTTGGGTGAGGTCATCCAAAGATCTGGGCTGTCACCAATATAAAGAGGCCATAGCTCCATCTCGCTTTTTCAGCTGATCCCAAGGGGCCTACAGAGCCTGGAGGCAGTTTTGGAGTAGATGCAGGCTAATAAACTGAAGCTTAATCCCAACAAGGCAGAATTGCTACTGGTGGGCAGAAGGTCTGACCCGGGATCTGAGGGGTCACTTGTTCTGGATGAGGTTGAGCTGTCCTTGAAGGAACAGGTCCATAGTCCAGGGTTGCTCTTGGACCCAGGCCTACAGTTTGATAAGCGGGTGGCAGCTGTGGTCAGGAGTGCCTTTTAACAGCTTTGATTGGTTAGCCAGCTGCTGGGTAGACACAAACTGGCCACTGTGGTGCATGCCGTGGTTAGATCTAGACTAGATTACTGCAACACACTCTATGTAGGGCTGCCCTTGAGAAGTGTTTGGAAACTTCAATGTGCACAGAATACTGCAGCCAGAATGTTGACTGGAGTGGGTCATAGGGACCACACCAATCCAGTCTTGGCTCATATGCACTGGCTCCCAATTTGTTTCTGGGCACAGTTCAAGGTGCTAGTCTTTCCCTTCAAAGCCCTATATTGTTTGGGACCAACATACTTGAAGGACTGCCTAATCCCTTATGAACCTGCCAGAGCACTACGGTCATCTTTGGAGGCCCTGCTTTGGGTGCCCCCATTTCCCAAAATTAGCCAGATGGCAACTTGGGCGAGGTCCTTCTTAGTCATGGCACCAAAGCTCTGGAACTCTCTTCCCGGGAGATTCATTCGTCCCCTTCTGTTGTCATCTTCTACCAGTGGATGAAGACTTTTTTTGTTTCATGTGGTATTCCTTCAATGATCTCTCCTTCCTAACCAATGTTTTGATGGTTTCTTATATGTATTTTAACTCTGTTTTAATTATTTTAATGATATGTATGGGGGGTTGATTTTAATGGTTTTAAAATGTGATTTTATCACATATGTTTTGTTAGCTGCCTTGATGGCCCTTGTGATGTCAGAAAGTAGGGATACAAATTTTATAACTAAATAATGAAAAGGAAAGAAAAATTGGGGGGAAATTTGCCATATCACAAAAATGAAGCCTCAGCAATGGTCCTTCCAACAACTGTGTAATGCAACAATAGCCATGATGTAAAGGACATGAAATGAAAGACCAACTAGCAACACTTGTGAAGTACAAGAGAATGTGTCTTGCAACATATTCATAGACTCTGCATGCATGCAAGAATGATGGTGCTAGCAACACCCCTTGCTGGTCTCTCCGCATCTGTCTAGCTTCTAGAGTCCTGACTGTTACGGTAAGCATTAAATACTGGGCTTGAGGCAGCTCTTATCAAACAGTGATTTCTTTAATCAGCTCAGAACACAACACACAAAGCAACCCAGCAACAATTCCCACTTTTATACAGTCAAGAGCAGTCAAAACCACACCTCCTGACATAGTAATAACCAATCATAGTGAACACTAGAGCATACCTTATTTGCATTTCCGGTTTCACTGTAGACTTCCCTGATTGGTCTGTTATTTGGGCAGCCAATCAGAGCAAGTGCTCAATCATACTAGCAAGCAATGCTGTCTAACACAAGGCTCAGGCATTAGCTGGTTCAATATAACTACCTCTATTTGGTAAGAGCCAATAGCAATGATTCTCTCTAAAATATGCCCTCTTCTAATTGGCTCACAAAGAGACTATCAGAATCCTTGCAATCTATGAAGCTTGGCACGAAGCTCAGTCATAATAACAACACATAACAGTAAGCATAAACATCTTTTTACAGGTGTGGAGAAATGCCATTTTGTGTATGTGATTAACTTTGTGTGGGCTGGGTAGGAGGAGACAATCAAATTTTAGGTAGGCCTTGGCCTACTCTCCTCCTCATTCGCCCTCCCCTCCTGTCTCCAACCAGTAATCTGAGAGCAACTCCCTAGAAAGGACAGGAAGTCCCTCATTGAGTTTTGAGGCGAGAAGCCATTCAGTCAGAAGTCGGGAGTCAGACAAATGGTTGGTTGGTTGCAATCTGCAAGAGACAGAGGCTCCTGGGCCAGCGACGGAGGCCATTTTGGGAGACATGTTTATCAAGCTTCCTCCAGAGTAACAAAGTAATGTACCTGCCCTGCATACCACCTAGATAGGGCATGGGTTTAGAGGCCAGAAAGAGATGAAGCGTTTCTGGCAATGTTATTTTGTTTCTTCCGTTCACTTTTGATGTGCCTGTAAATACTTGAGAGTTTAAAATAAATCCTTTAACTGTTAAAGGAGTGAAGTCCCTCTGTACCACCTAGTTCCCCCAGCCACCTGGAAATGCTAGGAGTGGGTCAGGGAATCCCTGAGGAGACAAGTAGTAAAACAGAGGAGCCCCAAAGGTTCCTGGGAAGCCCTGAGGGGGGTTCCTAGTGACACCAGAGAGAGATTAGGAGGCTGTCCCGCCTAACCAGAGCCCAAGACAGGGGCAGTGGTGGCGTAGGTGACAAGTCAGTCAGGCAAAGGAGGGCTGAGCAGAGCGGGGCCCGCCAGCTGATGCAGGCCCATTCCGCCACAACAGGTAAAGCAGAAGTGCATGTTTCATCTTTGTGTACCTCCTTCCACTTGAATCAGCAATTACAATGAAGTTTAGACACTTTCTGCCTCGATCCAAAACTGGTAACGGTATCCCATGTCATCCATGATAGCCAGTCCAGTTTATCTTGGACAGAAGGGCTTCCAGATCCTTTGGTTCTACTTCATCATGTCACCAAAGCCATAGCTGGCCAGGATGTCAAGCACCCCCACCCTCATGTCAGCTGGCTCTTGCTTTTCTTTTTGGTCCGTAGTGACTCAATCCTCATGACGTTGCTATATAAATTTACCGCTCTCATTTTGCAAGCGCAGACAATCTCATGCAAAGGTAAGAGCACTAAAACATTATTTATATCTCCTGAACTTAGTATAACAACCCTATCATTTACAAAGTTTTAGACTGTGCAACTGCACTAGAGATTAGAACAGATAACCAAGATTCAACAACCTCAATGTGTTTCAGCCAGACGTAAGTAGAATTTGTTTGCCTTTCTGAAGGCTTGTTCCTTTATCTTTGTCTCAAAGTAAGTGGAATTTTTGAAACAGAATATTGGCTTTATCAACATTAATTTTAAATGGACTGAAAGCAGGGATTTCCCATGTTGCACTGGGCTTCTAAAGGCAGCAGGCTAAATTGATTAAATTAGAGCTGCCAACTGAGTGCTCTACTTTTGCTCAGAGCATGCTGTTTCGAGAGATAAGACAGCAGAATAACTTGCAATGTAATTAATCATCATTTCTTCTCATATGCAGCTCCTGAATTATAATCAGACTGGGGGGAAAAGGGTATCATCAAAACAGACTTCTGGATTTTAGAGAAGACACAGAAACCAGTGATAAAACTCACAGGATCAAGATGGCATATTTTAGAGAATCTAGGACCCATTCAGCCAGGCAGAACATGTTGAATTGCTCCCACGCCAGCACCAGGACCTAACATTATTAAAAAAAACTGGTATAGCCTAGATATAGTAATATGGGAGTAGTACTGATATGAGAACACAGATTTCACAAGATCTTTTTATCATGCACCCAAACATCAATTATGTGAACAAACCCTGAGTGTAAGCCACCGAATTATCAACTGCAGTCAATAGGCTCCAGTCTAGCCTAAGCCCACTGATTCGATACTTTGCATAGGATTGCACTGTAAGTGATGATTCCCAAACTGTTCTGTATCCTGAAACCAAAGATAAACCTTAGCAGATTTTAGGGGAGGGGAAAGCCCCCGGAAAGCATTTGAAATAACATACTGCAACCACTATAAAACCACCTTAATTTTTTTGCGATTTTCATAACAATATAAATTCTATGAAAAACATACCCTTTAGTTGTTATAGCAGCATTTTGTATGGCCTGATCCCAAAGTGCTGCTACAGCTAAAGGTTTAGCACCACACAGGCAAGGTTAATCATGAGGATCTTTCCTATGCAACTGGCACTGGTCTAGGATTGGGAGTGATGATTAGCGAGAAGGACCTTTGTCACCAGCCCTGCCCATGCGGAGTGAAATGTTCAAAAATGGTAGCAGTACAGGGACAAAGCCAGAGAAAGAGGCTTCCACACGGCTATTGTCATATCTAGAAAGGGCCAAAGCCTATGCCTGTTCAGACGTAACAATGTAGTTACAATGGCATGCATGATTCACTTGGAATGCGGAAGCAGCAATCCTCAGAATTACACTTATGCAAATGGCACTAAACTTATCTACTCCAATAATTGAAATGCAAATAGAAAACTGCTCATGCATTTACCCAAAAAAAAAAATCCTTTGAAATACCTCTGTGCTTATTTCTTACTCCTGTATTGTTCAGCCACTTTAATCTTGTTTACTTCCATATCTAGCTCTACAAAACTGCACATGTTACACCAGGCAATCTTCAGAGGAATAATTTACCTTTATCAAGATGAAACCCCAGGCCATGGACAACAATAGCAGATTTTTCCTACCACAGCTTGTACAGACATGGCTTTAGCCGGGCCGGGGGGGGGGGGGGGGGGGGGAAAGCAGCTTCACCAGAATTTTTGCTCCACTTCAGCATTCAAACTAGTATCAACACAATGATGTCCCCTAATTGTCCATTTTCTGTGTTTTCACCCTACTTTGCAGCAATCTTTTCAGAAAAATGGTAGTGAAAGCATGTTCACAGATAGGAAGGTAAGTATTTTTGCAGTTCCCTCCACATTAACATCATTTTCCTTGCCTCAAGTTCAACTACACCCCTTGTCTACCATTTCCCCTACCACTGAAAATTTTTTTTTTAAAGCAGTTGACGGATCACTCAAATGCACACTCCTCTGAATCCCCAGCTTTCTTTCTTTTTAAAAGTGATCTAGCTGGTTTAATTGAAGAGATATGCCTTTCCCTTTATAGCTCCATAATAAAAGGGGCTAGAACCTTACTTTTAAAAAAATAATAAAAGCTTGGAATTCAGAGGAGCTAGGAGGTCGATCACTGTAATGCTACAGTTAATTGTCAGTTTTGTTCAAAAAATAAAGCCTGGTGACATGAGACTAGCAGCTGTGCAGAGCTAATGCAAGGGAAGTAGATTAAAATTCAGATGGATTTGCAGTGGCAAAGAAGTATCCACACACAGTTTTTGGCAATGAAAGCTACAAGGAGAATTGCTGCCATGTGGAGGTAGGATTTTTTGCAATACTGGACATTATTTCACACAAGAAAAAAGGGGAAAATATGCTGTACATCATATTTAAACTGTGCACATGTGTATTTGTAGCCATTTGGCTCCTTAACAAACATGCAAGAAAGCCTGGTCCAAGGATTTGGCCACCCTAGGCCAGGACACCCAAGCCACCTCCCCTGGGAAGCAGGAAGATGCAGGTAGGTGGAAGATGGGGCCTGTCCCTCCTTGCTCCCCTCCCCCCCCCTGCTGCTGGGCCACAGCAGGATGCTGGAGTGTGCTGGCAGGGTGAGGTGTTGCCCACCCTCCTTGGTGCAACAGGAAGCACCTTCTTACCACCCCCCCTCCACCACCACCACAGTCAGACCAAGCAAGACAAAGTGTCAGGAAGCAGCCTATTCCAGAGGGAGGGAAAGAGGGAGCAGACTCTCAACTGACTGCCTTGTGGGGCTGGGGGCACCTCCTGATGTTGTGAACAGGAACAGCCAGGCTAGGTGGCACCCTAGATAATCACTTAGGGCTACCTAGTAGACAGGCCACTCCTGCACACAAATAGCAAACAGAAAAGGATCACAAGTATCGTGAAGAGACAGTGAGTATAGACACGATTGTACACAGTTCAAACAGAGTACATGGCTGCGGTCACACGGGCCTTAAATGCGGGAGGAAGGGCTATTTCCTCCCGCATTTAAAGGGGCCGACCACACGGCCCGCACCAAGTCCCGCGCTGAAGCGGGCTCAAATGCGGGTTTCCGGGTGTTGCGGGAGGAACCCGCATGTGAGGTATCTGGACAGCCCTCTCTCGCAAGCATTGCGAGAGCAGGGCTGTCCAGATAGTCCCGCCGGCCATTCCCCCCCCCCCCTTTTACACCTAGGCGCTTGGCCACTCAAGCGCCCAAGTGTAAAAGGGGGGGGGGGAAACCCCAAACTCACCAGGCGGCTGGTGGGTCCTTGGCCACCACTGCTGCTTCTGCCGCTGCTGCGGCCGCCTCTGCTGCGGCCACCTCTTCAGCGGCCCCCACCGCCGTTCCCGCCGCCGACACTGCTGCAGGGGTTGGAATGTGCAGACATCCCAACCTGCAGTAGAAAAATGCGGCCCCTTTAAATCCGGGAGCCCGCCCGGATTTAAAGGGGCCATGTGGCCGCAGCCCATAGCACCAGTTTCATGTATACAGGTATCATACTCCAGTACAAAAAAGTCTAATTCATCCGCAATATTTGGTAAATAAATACTTTAAAATTAAGGGTGGTCCCTTTGTGAGAACTAATCAGCTTTTCAAGCACAGATAAATTGGTCCAGCTATTTCATATTTCAAACAAGCAATTCCAAATTAAAAGCTTAAACCCTGACTGACTGCAATTGCATCTTGCTTTCACTTTCTTAAGACTGCAGCGCTAGTCTTACTGCGTCCTCTTTTCTGCCAACCTGGCCAGAATTAATACCAAGAATTCAAAGAAAGCTGTTGTATCGCCAAAGATGCCAGAATACCGACCAAAGAGAGGAGTCTTACGATGTTTCTGAATGGTCAGCATACTTTGGAAAGTCTTCCAAAACAGAATACTGGTTATGGGGCAGCCCCAGAGAATCCCTCTCTACACATGCCCATGGAATCTAAACACATGCACTTGTCTGAAGCGTCCCAGCAACACCAATGTGACATCATAATCTGTGATACTGTATCAGCTCAGCCCTCAGTATTCCTATCGCAGGCATTCATTTATTGACTCATCAAGTTTTAGGATTAGGCCATTAAACTCATGAAGGTCACAAACCAAAGCCTGAATCTAAACAACCTCACAGTTAATGTTACATGCTCAAGAGGGCTCTGGAACTGTGCTTCTCAAAAAGCACCTCCTCTTTCTACATTAAAAATTCTCTTGACACCGTTATATATGCGCGCGCGCACACACACGTGTGTTAAAAGCATTGAAATGATTAGATATTATAAAGCAAAAAACAACAACACATAGACAAACCTTAAAAAGCATTTTGGATACTGACCCAAGTATATATAAGAGCTGTTTCTTACAATTATTGCAATAACTGAACATAACATGATTGGTACAAATCCATGCATAATTACTTTGAGATAAGTCTAACAGAAAATAGTACAACTTAGCAAATATGCATAAGACTGGGCTGCAAGCAACTTGACTCCATTAAAATAATTAATAATTATTATAATTTATTAATCTGAAAAGCATTTGTCTGGGGCTGAGAAGATATCAAAGCAATGCATGGATAGCAAAATAAAATATCTGCAATCCATTAACTTCTGATAGCTGGATTAATTATAATAGATCACAATGTTCTTTTGTTATTGTTTGTTAAATTTAATAGTCCAAAATTCTTTAATATTGTAATCTCATCTGTACCCAAAAGGTACACATGCACTATGTTTCATACACTTGGCTTCCATCCTAATTCTTATTAGCTCAACCTTGTGGAACACGTTATAAATGACCACAAGATATTCTTAATGAGTTTGCCTATTGCTATTTGGCACACAACACAGTTCTCCCCGATTATTGGCATTAACATCTGAAGACAAATTTGAGGAAGGTTTGCATTGAAATTGAGAGCACAACCAGCAGATCTGGCACCAGTAAACCTGCATTTTAAAAAATGCAGTCTTCAGTATCTGCCATCATATGACACTGATATAAAACTAACTTCTAGAACTAGGGATGACGATGCAAGGAAAGAACAGAAACATTTTGGTAAAATGTTATTCCCTAAGGCCAAGTGTGGAAAACTGAAAATGGGATGGGGTGGGGTGGGGTGGGGTATGCAGGATTTTCTTTCAGAACAATAAAAACATGTTTAAAAACTCTTTTTTAAAGTTTGCAACAATGATTATTTCAATGTGTACATTTTCCTATTTACATCCTGGCAGAAAATTATCCTTAGACAGAAAATTATCCTTAGATCCGTTAGAGCAGGAGCGCACAGGAGCGCAGCTCCGGGAGTGAGGAGCCCAGGGGGCGGGCACATGACCAAGCCCCGCCCCCTCCTCAGCTTCCCCGAGTAGTGCAGAGGCGCAGTGCCCTGGGGAAAGCCCTGCTAGGGTCTTTATTGTTTTTAATGCTTTGTTTTAATATTGATAATTTTATCATTGTTCCTTTTATGACTGTGTGCTGCTTTTCCAGAGACTTGCTCAAGGTGGCATCTAAATTTTCTAAGTATACCATTTTTTATCTGGGCACATAGCACGTAAGTACTGGAGAAATTTCACCAACCCTTAAGCAGCTTCCACCCCATCAGTTTGGTGTAGTAGTCAGGAGTTGTACTCTAATCTG
Organism: Lepidodactylus listeri; assembly: GCA_029233225.1. NCBI lineage: Eukaryota > Metazoa > Chordata > Lepidosauria > Squamata > Gekkonidae > Lepidodactylus > Lepidodactylus listeri. The sequence continues at coordinate 102,593,135 of JARCFY010000009.1, read as the reverse complement.
GGAGAACCGGGTTTGATTCCCCACTCCTCTGCATGCAGCTGCTGGTGTGACCTTGGGCCAGTCACAAGTTCTCTCAGAGCTGTTCTCTCATGAGCAGTTCTCAAAAGACCTCTCTTAGCCCCATCTACCTCACAGGGTGTCTTGTTGTGGGGAGGGGAAGGGAAAGGGATGGGTGGTGCACATGTCCTGGGTATCTCAAGTCTACTTGAAACCTGGTGGTTTCAAGGGAGCAGGAAGAGAATGCGGGTGTGTTCTTTACGCTTATTTTTATTGCACAAAGTATTGGATGGGGAAGGGAAGGGAGGAAGAGCAGGTCAGTTTCACTCACCTGTGGAGTGGAGCCTGAGGGGTGGGTGTTGCCTTCTGACACACTTCCGGTATGTCAGGGGGTGTGGCATATGCAAATGAGTTATGCAAATGAGTTATGCTAATGAGCTTCTGCACCTCTTTTTCTACAAAATGACACCTGTCCTTAGATATAGTAGGATGACTTAGAACCTAACGGAACAGTAGAAACCACATGAGTTTGTTTCCAGGACAAGTGCCCAGTGGTAACAGTGAAGCAGGATTTGATTTGGATCGGAGCTGCTGCACGGGAGGAGGAGGAGGAATTCCTGCCTTCTCCTTTGTGCTCTTTTCAGCAGCTGAACAGCCCTGGGACTTGTGGGGGGAGGGGGGGAGTATCATTTGCTCCGTGGGAAGCCAGCAAAGGCAAATGTTCATTGCACACTCTGGCTCAGATGACCCTTCCCACCTGCATGGCCCTGGGCTGTTTCATAACAGTCCTGATCAAACCACAGGTTCCCACCAGGAACTAGCTGATACAGTATAGCTGCAAATCCTCATGGCAAACTCATGCCGTTTGGTCTACTTAGACTCTAAGCTCACACATAACCAACCACTGGTTTGTTATTACATCTGAACCGAGCTCTCAAATCTGCAATTTTTAAAAATAAAACTACAAAATCGGATAAACTGCCCTTTTCACCTACAGAAATATAATGCATGTACTTAAAATGGCGAGCAACGCTTGATTTCACAGTACAAATTTAAGTTCTAAATTTTATTTCGGGGGGGGGGGGGGATTCTGTGACGTTCTGCTTTTCCAGCTACAGCGTGAAGATCCACTCATTTACCTTCTAACATTTACTGAGTGCCAGTTTTTACTGCCAACAAAAACGGAAGTCTTATCAACAAAAGGTGAGAGAGTTGTCATAATTATTGGGATTTATTTATTTACATGTAGATTGTTGTCCATTCACAGACTTTTACTTTTGTTGTTTTTTTAAAAATCAAAATACGTATACCCCGGCTTTACATTTGGCTTAGGGCAGCCTGATAGATGCGAACCTCTGGCCATGACTGGCTAGGCTACCCCAGTGCTATCAAGGGGGAGGGCAGAAGCAAATCATGGCACCACTGACCAGGCTGTTCTGTCATCGAGATTCTCTGTTTGCTTTGAGTTGTTCTGGTCCTACAAAAGGGAAAGCTAGTCAGAAGGGCCTAGGGAAGGAGCGGAATTGGGAGCCTAACAAAGGAAGAGGTAAAGGCCTTAAAGAGAGAGAACAGAGCACAGGAATAGGGTTGCCCTGCTTTTGGGGGCTCCTATCTGCCCCCAGCCAGCTGGCCAGCAGGAAAAGCCCCATCCGCAAGCGCAACCACCCAGCCAGCCACTCCTCTCCCTCCCCTTCTGCCAGATTTAAAGGGCTTCAGCTGATCGGTGGGGACCACGTGGCCCACCAATCAACTGGAGGGCCTCTTAAATCTAGTGGGAGGGAGGGAGAGGGGTGGCCGCCGGCCACATGCTTGGCTCGCAAAAAGACCTGGAGTCAGTGGGTGGTTGTGCCTGGGGGCAGGGCTTGGGGCATCCTCACCCCCCCCAAGACACCCCACAAATCCCTCCGCTGGAGTGAGGAGAGGACCTGGCAATCCTACAGAGGAAGGGTGTTGGAAGTATCTGAAGAAGTGAGCAGTGACTCATGAAAGCTCAAACCCTGTCACAAATTTTGTTACTCTTGAAGGTGCTACTGGACCCTGGCTCTTTTCTACTGGGAAGTAATCCAAAGAAATGAGATGAGGAAAAGGCCAGAAGAAAAGGTTTGAGAAGGGGAGGAAAAGTGAAATGAAAGATAAACGTGCACGTAACCAACAGCAGCTGAATGGGTAAGAGGGTATCTTTTCAGTATTTATGTTGTATTAGAGCTAGAAGCTGCAACTAGCAACTCAAATGTGGAAAAATTCACATTTGGTTTGCTGGCTGTAGTTTCTTGCCTTAACTTAATAAATACTTAAAAGTTGTCCCTGAATTCCCTGATAGAAAAATCAAAGTCTCCCTACTCTGACATAACCAGCAAAACTTTATTTATTTATTTATTGGATTTATACCCTGCCCTCCCCCGCTGAAGCAGGCGCAGGGCAGCTTACATAAAATTTTTAAAACAGTTTAAAACACATAAAATCTAAAGTGCATACATACATTCATACATTCCTACGCGACGGCAATCGTAATCCAATGTTTCATAACAGGAGTCAGTTAATACAGACTTAGGTGATGAAGACAATCCCAGGGAGGCTCCAGTTATATCAAGATGTTAAATAAAGTCAAATGCTTGGTGGAAGAGTTCCGTCCTGCAGGCCCTGCAGAATTGAAGCAGGGCCCTGGTGTACTCTGGGAGCTTGTTTCACTAACCTGGTGCTACCATTTAAAAGGTTCTAGCCCTGGTGATGGTCAGTCTGGCCTCTTTGGGGCCAGGGAGCACTAGGAGGTTTTGTGTCCCTGAACGCAGTGCTCTCCGGGGAACATGTAGGGATAGGCGGTCCCTCAGGTATGCTGGCCCCTGGCCATAAAGAGCTTTAAAGGTAAGCACTAGCGCCTTGAAGCAAATTTGGTATGCTATAGGCAGCCAGTGCAATGTCTTCAGCGCAAGCTGGATGTGTTCTCATAGAGAGAGACCCAAACAACAGCCTGGCTGCCGCATTCTGCACCAGCTGCAGCTTTCGAATTTGAGACAAGGGCAGCCCCAGGTAGAGCGCATTACAGTAGTCTAAACTCAAGGTGACCATTGCGTGGAATACCATTGCCAAGTCGCTACATTCGAGGAAGGGAACCAGCTGCCTAATCAGCCAAAGGTGGTAAAAGGCTGACTTTGCATTGGCTGTTACTTGGGCTTCCATCGTTAAGGAGGCAACCAAGAGCACTCCCAAACTCCTAATCTCCGGCACTGGCGACAAAGGCACCCCACTGAAGGTCAGGAGTGAGATCCCTAACCCCAGACCGCGTGACTTAGGCACAGAACCTCCGTCTTTGTCGGACTCAGTTTCAACTGACTCAGGATAAGCCATCCAACCACAGCTTGTAGTGCCAGGTCCAGATCTTACGGCCCAGAGTCTGACACGCCGCCCAACAGCAGATACAGCTGGGTGTCAGTGTACTGGTGACAACCCAGTCCGTAGCTCCGAGCTATCTGGGCAAGGGGACGTGTGTAGATGTTAAATAGCATTGGGGATAGAACCGCCCCTTGAAGCACTCCACAAGCTAGTGGATGCCTTTGGGATAGTTCTTCCCCAAGCGCCACCCTTTGACCCCGGTCCTGGAGGAAGGAGGCCAGCCATTGTAAGGTGACCTTCTGGACTCCAGTGTTGGCGAGGCGGTGGACCAGTAATGGCAAAATACCCTTTAAAAATCTAGAAGAAACGTCCTCATTACAATGCAAAAGCCAAATGTTTCCATTATGTTAAACACCAGGGCAATTAAACTATTCAACAGTTATGCTAAACAAACAGTACAAACCAAAAATCGATTTTTTTTATAGTGATGTCTAAGCTGAACACCAAGTCCTTTCATTAGAGCGTCTTGGCCAAGTTATACTTAACCTTTGCTCCAGATTCTGATTTTTAAAATAAGATTAAGGCTTTCCTTAAGCCAAGAGCTGCAGATCAAGTAAATGTGCCCATTCCATAAGATACTGAACTCAAAGTTACAGAACAATTAGCATAATTCAGAATCACATGACAAGCACAGTTCTGTGACCCAACTCACCCACCTACCAACCCAAATAATATGCCAGGGAACCTCACACAACCAGCTGACTTGCCGGAATTATGATTTTGTTTTAACGTCTATTACTGTGTTTTACATTTTCAACTGCACTTATTGTACTGTTACATGATGTTACCCACCCTGAGCCTACTCGCCGGATGGGCAGGCTATAAATACAAATAATAAATAAAACAAACAAACAAACTCCAACTGCTCTCTCTTTCCAAATGGACAGCAGGATTGTTGTTGCTACAAAAAGTGCTAACAAGTTAACTAAATATATTTGGATCTGATTCTGTACTTTACTTAATCCATTTCAACAATTCCAGAGACTTCCCTCTGGCACCTATGACCCCACTCTTCACTGGCACTCCAGGTCCATCACCCTTGTTCTGGATGAGTCCTATCGCAAAAGTATTCCTCCTCGGTATACACAGGATCCTATACTTTCGAAACTACCCTAGCTAGCAAACATGGGATTTTGCAAGGCCATTCTGAGCAATATCACACTTAAGGCCCTTTCTGCATCCAGCTGGTGTAGAAAGGGCCTTTATCCACATTATTAAATTGTTCATCTGAAGAAGTATTTTATTTTAAAAATAAAGAACCTTCATAAAATCTACCGGGTCTTCAGATCATTGTTACACTTCATTTTCCGTGGGACAATAGATTCTACTTCCAACAGCAAGTACCACCTTGCTAATATTACAAAGTGACAGAGGTCTCTAGAAAAACTTCTACTGAAGAATGATTCAAATAAAAATTCTTACAATCTAACTACCAGCCCCACTAATGGACCACTAATGGACTCTCAATAATGCAGCTTCTCATAGCACATTTCTGAATCAGCTGCAGAAGTCTGGTGCTGGAATATCCTCCGGTTATATACAATTCTGTTTTCACCATGGAATCTCCTGAACATTCCAACACGCTCCAAAATCAGTTGGTTCCCTGATGTATCACTCAGAAACTGCCCCTATCCACTGGCTGTGAGTACTCGCATGCCATTGGCTGGGGGCTGGGTCTGCTCCTCTTCCCCGCCCACTACTTCAGCCACTGTGCCGTCAGAATTTCTGGCAGACGGCTTTCTCTCTTGATGAAGACACTTCTCCTGCTTCTCTCCTGTGTGGGACCAACTGTTCCCTCAGTGGCTGTTGGTAGGTGTAATGAAGTGGCAGTTACCTGTGTTTGTAAGATGGCTGCTGTCTGTGGTAAAATGTTCCCCCATAAGGTTCAATTGAGCTGTAGTTCCAGAGAGGGGCCTGCAGGTGTATCACTCACTGGGTTGAATGGGGCTTCCTCATCTGCTGGCCCACAGTTCTCAGCTGCCCCAAGGCCAAAAAGTGTGGGAAAAAAGGGAAAAGAGGGTGACGTGGCAGTCAGAGCTTCAATGCCCTCCAAACCAGCTATTCCCTCTTGCGAAACCACTGCTGCCAATCTCCAGGTGAGGGCTGGAGATCACTCAGAATTACAACTGCTCTCCAGATGGCATTGATCAGTTCCCCTGGATAAAACGGTGGACTCTGTGTCCTTATACCCTGCTGAGATGCCCCCCCCCATGACAGCCAATGTGACATGGCAGTCAAGGCTTCAGAGCACGGTAGAGGCTGCAGATGTGGGAGGGAGATGGAAAGCTGAAGAATGAGGGGGAAATTAAAGTAGACTGATGCATAGCTGGAAAGGAGATAGGGTTGCCAACTCCAGGTGGGGAATTCCTGGAGATTTGAGTGGTGGAGCCTGGTGAAGTTTGAGGAAGGGTGGGGCCTCAGACAGGTACAATGCCATAGACTCTGCCCTCCAAACCAGCTAATCCCCCTTGGGGAACCACTGTTGCCAATCTCCAGGTGAGGGCAGGAGATCACTCAGAATTTCAACTGCTCTTCAGTCAGCAGAGATCAGTTCCCCTGGAGAAAATGGTGGGCTCTGGGTCCTTATACCCTGCTGAGATGCCCCCCCCCCTATGACAGCCAATGTGATGTGGCAGTCAGGGCTTCAGAGCACGGTAGAGGCTGCAGGTGTGGGCTGGAGATGGAAAGCTGAAGAGTGAGGGGGAAATTAAGGTAGGTTAATGCGTAGCTGGAAAGGAGATAGGGTTGCTAACTCCAGGTGGGAAATTCCAGGAGATTTGAGTGGTGGAGCCTGGTGAGGTTTGAGGAGGGGTGGGGCCTCAGACAGGTACAATGCCACAGACTCTGCCCTCCAAACCAGCTATTCCCTCTTGTGGAACCACTGTTGCCAATCTCCAGGTGAGGGCAGGAGATCAGTTCCCCTGTAGAAAATGGTGGGCTTTGTTTCATTATACCCTGTAGAGGTTGCCACAGCAAACTGATGCTGAGTGCCCAAGACAAATCAAATCAAGTCAGCAAATCCTCAGGAACAGCATATGGGGCAAAGTGGAGGGGTATGCATTCCGCTAACAGGAATGCCATGCTATCACAGGAACTGTGTGGCTGGATACAAGCCCATGCATTTCATAGCTAAAATATGTTCTTCAGGGTCTTGACACACTCAAATTAAGAATGCGTGTGGACATGCTCAAAAAGTTTGCCTACTTTGGGGGGGGGGGATTCTATAACAGAGAAGGCCAATATGTCCCTTCAGCTATCCATGCCTTTGTGGCTTAGGTTATTACACAGCTCCTATATGGTTCTCAGTTATGTACATATGCCAACTATAGACCCCTGGAAACCATTAAGACTAAATATCTGAGAGCCATATCTGTGGTCCCCTGCTATGTTCCTAATGCAGTTTTGTGTCTAGAAGCAGGTTTCATTTCTCTGGAAGCTCATGCATAGAGTACACAAGATAAATTACTGGCTGTAGCTTGTTTTCTCTCCTGTGAGTCTTGCACCTTTAACACTAATGAACACCTTCCAGCCAAAATGGGAAAGATCCCTTTCAAAGAAATTAAAATTCACTGGATATTTTCCTAGTACTTTAAATAACCTTGGGTTATTCCAAAACTAAATCTGAAATTAAGCAAAAGATTTGGGACACCAAACTTTGACACCATTGCAGTTCTGCTGCAAAATACCATTATTTCAGGAGCAAGAAATCGTTTTCATTGAACTATTTAGCTGATCCATTGATTCCCAAACACAGGACAGCTTTTACTCTGGTTCGTCTCAACGTTCTTCCATCCACTTTATTAGACAGAGATATCATGGTGTGTCACTTCAGGTGGTCCTTGAGCTACCGAGGAAACTGAAACGGATGGACATGTGCCGTTGCACTGCCCCTTCCATAATATATTAATATATTTATTGCACGACCATACACACACACACCACATATATTACACCCATCCTCCAAAAAAATTCCAGATAGGAGGAATGGTATACCATCTTTCTTCTCACAGACCTTGAATCTGAAACCTCAGCTAGAGTTGCCAGACTCTGTACCGCTGCCAGAGTTTACCAAGGCACAGTGTTGATTCAGTGACACATATCTGCTTTTTAATATATATTTTAAGAGAAGACTGCATATATATTTTCTTATAACCACTCTGTTAATGTATGTTTTATTCTGCTGGCCCACGACAGGAATAAATCACTGATTGATAGCTAAAATCCTGAAACCCCACTGATTTCAATGACAAGAGATATGCAATCCTCTAATTTAGGTTTTCTCTAGTATGCATCTCCCTGCATTCACTGGGACTGGCTACCCTGCTAAGTATGCCTGGGATTGCATTTTCCATGAACTCTGGACAACACATTCTACCTTCAACACTGCTTACCTTTTGGCACTGAAATTAACTGAAGTCCAACGCTGGCTGAATCACAAGCAAAACTTGAAGCATGATTTTAAAAAGACAGTTACTTATACTGCCCATCTAGATGATATGTAGTTCCATACTCTTCTCTTTCAAGACATTCCAGGCAATGATGAGTCCTGGGGGGAAAATTAGACAGTTATTGAAGAATGGGAAGAAGCAATGCAAGAAAATAAAATGGCTTGCGGTGGGGGTAAATCTGGGGCACTACAAATAAGGCTAAAATAAAACGGAATAATTTCTTTAGGTGTGAATCGTATTATTTTATCTGTAACACCGCTAAATAGTAATGATCGACTGCTTTTGCCAGCATTTGAGTAACTGCATTTCTGTATAATTTAGAAGCCAATACAACAGCCACTATACATTAGATCAGGCATCCCCAACCGTTTGTGGGTACTTTAAGAATTCTGAGAAATGTTAGTGGGAGCCACCACAAAATACCTGGTCACAGAGGTGGTGCTGAATGGCTGCTGTGCAACTGGCCCTGCCTCCAAATTCTGGGAGGTTCCAAGCAAAGTGTCAGCCTATAAGAGAAAGCTGCTTCAGCATGGGCACTCGCTGAACATGAAAAGGCAGTGCCAGCTGGGCTGTTTCAAAGTACCTCCTGCATTAAAGTAGGTGGAGGAAAGTTGCTTTGGGGAAGAAGGGGTAGTGTCTGGTTAAAGTTTCCAAAGGCATAGATTAGCTGTCTCAATGGCCAAACAGAGAGGTCTCCAAGTCCAATGACCTAAGAAAGACTGTTCATTTGTTCGTTCTCTCTTACGATCATTTGACCAATCATAGACATAATTTCACAATTAAAAATTTGAAGTTTACAGTATAGCAGGTAAAAATGTTTAAAAACAATTTAAAATCAAATTACAATATATTTTTTGAGACTTCAATACCACCAAACAAAATCTAGCTACCTGGTAGGTAATATTGGGGTTCTTATCAGATAGAAGATAATCAAGTCTAGCTTCCTCAGTGAGACCAAGGATTTTGTCTAATAACAGGGTAATAATCTCGCCTCATGCTTCCTTATAATATGGGCAGCTGAAAAACATGTGCTCTATGGTTTCAATCTCTCTCAATGGACATGAGCAAAGCCTTTCCATATAGGGCGTTTCCTTATATTTGCCTTCCAGTACTGCCAAAGGGAGGGCCTAAGAAAGGCTGTGTTGATGGCCAAGCCAAGGGAGCATGGCTGGATGTGTCTGCCCAGGATCGGAGTAGTACTTCACTAGTCAGCCAGATATGAAGTGGCTTGGATTTCCCTAAATATTTCTGTTCCATTCTATATTTCCTTTAGATTTTATCCCCCAAACACCACCAAGTGGTCTTCAGAAAATCCACTAATTAGTGCTACACGGGTGACCAATGTTGGGTTAACTATGCTTCCTTTGTTCATAACCTTGCTCCAGCCTTGCAAATACATCCACAAAAGTCAGCAGTCCACCAATACGCAGACCATCAGCACACACAAATTAATAGTGATCAGTTAAGGCCTAAAAAGGTCTCACTAAACAACTAGCCAGTGACAAAGGCCTGATAGTGATCCTTACTCACCGTAGAAAGAAACCAGGTTGACCTGACAAGTCATTAAGTTGTATCCAAAATTAGACGAGCAGAATGCACTCACACAAACAGGCAGATTTTCCTCATGTCCCCTCTCCCACAACAGCCCACTGCACTGAACCCCCCCCCCCCTCATTTAGGAGAACAAGAGTTGAGAGAAACTTGTTCTAGCAAAAGGACAACAGGAGGCAATTTTGCCCAATTCTGCTTCCATAGTGAAATGCCACCCCTGATCCAGTGTGTAGAAGAGAAGGTGGGGAATATTCACTTGAACAGTCTCCTTCTGCTCCTGCTGAACTGTTTTATTCAGGGGTTCAATTGTGGCATTCTGTCCTTAATCTATATATCTAATTCCGAAGGCGCCCCCTGTGTGAGGATACCTAAATCCGCGCGGGGGGGGGGGGCACCTGGGAGGCAGGGAGGTTTTCCTACACATGGGGGGCACTCCCCCGTGTGCAGAAAAATCCGAAAAGTTAAAAAAAACCCTTCAGTGACCGTAGAATCCCCCAAAATACCTTTTGAAATGGCACCAACTCCAGACATCAACTGTGAGGAGATTAGAATGTTCGGGGGAGGGGGGGAGGCTCTAACTGTTTTTGTCAGTAAAAAGCAGGGTTTTTACTGGCAGCAGTCTAGGGTTGCCAAGTACCCCCCCTGGCCACCAGCAGCAGATCCAGATCCAGGAAACTCCTGGATATTTGGGGGTGGAGCCTGGGGAGGACAGGGACCTCAGTGAGGTACAATGCTATAAACTCCCCCCTCCAAAGCATCCATTTTCTCCATGGAAAGTTATCTCTGTAGTCTGGAGATGAGCAGTAAATCCAGGGGATCCCCAGGTCCCATCTGGAGGCTGGCATCCCTAAGAAGCACCCTCTGTGTGACTTGATACCACCTGATTTGCATGACTTAATTAGGCCCAGCTGTTTTGCTACAGTTCATCAGCAGCCACCGTATGAAAGCCATTGTGGTGCAACAGTTCGAGCTTCAGACTGGGATCTGTGAGACCCAGGTTCAGATCCCCATCTTGCAGTGGAAGCTGACTGGGAGATTTTGGACCAGTCACATACTTTCAGCCTAACCAACCTCACAGGGTTGTTGTGCAGATAACAAAGAGGAAATAATAATGTAAGCTGCTTTAGTCCCCATTGTGGAGAAAGACTGTAATTTTCCTAGGTAGAGGCTCAGGAGAGGGGGGTGGAGATAGAAAGCTGAAGACAGATAAAGGTAGGTTGGCTGTTGGGTGGGAAGGAAATAGGGTTGCCAACTCCAGGTTGGGAAATTCCCAGACATTTGAGAGGTGGAGCCTGGGGAGGGTGGGATTTGAGGTGGGAGGCAGAAAGAGAGAGAAAGAGTGATGAGGTGGGGAGGCAGAAAAACAAAGGGAATGATGACAGGTCAGAAAGAGAGAGTAAGAAAGGGGGGGCAGAAGGGAGAAAGAGTGTGAGAGAGGTAGGGGGAGAAGGGAGGAAGCAAAGTTGTGAGGAATGGGATAACTATCCTGCAAGTTTCTTGCAGGTCTCCACTTGTCCTGGTCTAATCCAGACCAGAAATCAAACCCTTTTAGAGTTGATTCTGCTGTTTCTCTTTAGCAGGTACAACATTTTTTTTTAAAAAACTAAACTGAAGTTAGTGGAATGTACTACAACATATGCATACTTAAAATTAAGCAGTTACAACATACGTACTCCCACTAGAAATCAAGCCTACCACACTAGTGCATACAATAAATTAGAATGCAACTGATCAACTGTACATGGCACATACAAGGTGAGAGAGAAGATCATTCAAACACCAGTCACTCTGTCCTGATATCTGTCAATTAATGTACCAGCAGAAGAAAAGGCTAGTGAGTTATCATCTCAAAGAGTTTACATTTATATCAAAACGTACTCAGAAACATAATGCAGTAGTTTAACTTATTATACAAATCCAGTAGAAATCCAGTATTGACTAGAATAACGAGAAAGCAAAAGAGATTTGATCCAGATTTTAAAGGAAATGATTAAACTCATTCAATACGCATTAGTTACTCTCTTAACCACCTTGCCATACGCATCCAGTTGGTTAATGGGCAGGCTTTTTCTACATTCAGTGCATACTTATGAGCTGGGCAGGGATTTTAACTGGCAAATGATTCCAAATACAAAACTAAGGAGTATTTGCTACTCCAGTTAACATAAACTACAAGGCTGTGATACTGGGTGTGGGGCATCAAACTTGAAGTTTCAAGAGTAGAAGCATACTAATGCATTAAGCACGCTTCTCCTTTAAAGATACACACTCCAGATTTGAAACAAAAAAAGCCACTGCATTCTGCCTGGGCTTTCCCAGTGGATGACTATATTTTGAGACAAAATTTTGCCCCCCCCCCCCACTTTGATATTTAATATAATTATGTAATTATATGAGTGTTATGAAACAACTATGCTATCTCAACAAAATTACATTTCAGAAAGGAGTGACTGAAGCTACAGCTACTGTTAATCTAAAGATGCATCTAAGAGTTTTGTTTTCAGAAGAGTTCAGGATTCAGTTTCTCATAAGAGTCGTATTGTCTCAGTCACAAGCTACTGCGGTTTGAACATGGGAAAAATGCACTACCTAGAGAGAAGATACTTGGCACCAGCACAAAAAATGAGTCAGTCTCTCCCTCTCTCTGTTTTAGAGAGAATTATGGATGGAAAGGCCCTGAATTTAAGAGCAGTATATCAAAAATGTGAGCAGCAGAATGTCTGTATTTGTATATACTTTCTCAGAAGCAGAATTTGATTCTAAATGTGAAACAATACATCACATTTGAAGATCGTCTACTTACCCATGTTCATGAAACTATGGCCATCAGGCAGCCATTTGCTGGCTATCTCAGCACTTAAGAGCGGCCTGTCTGGCACTGACCAGAGCAAGGGATGCCAGCCGCCAGGTGGGACCTGGGGATCCCCCAGAATTACTGCTCATCTCTAGACAACAGAGATCAGTTTCCCACCTGGAGAAAATGGCTGCTTTGGAGGGTGGACTCTGTGTCATTGTACTCCACTGAGGTCTCTGCCCTGCCCAGGCTCCATCCCTAAATCTCCAAGACTTTCCCAACATGAATATGGCAACCCTACCCCCCCCATCCCCCTCTGGTGTCCAGGGGGAACCTGGCAACCCTAACCAGAGTCCTGGCTCTGTGGAATGGGAGCTTCGGGAAGAGGTGAGCCCCCCCCCCCCCCGGGAGGTTTTCAGGTTCTGCAAGGCCTGTTTGCCAGGGCTTTTGAGGGGGGTTGAATGGCAGGCATCTTTTAATGGGGAGGGGAAAGAGGTTTGGGTTTACTATTTTATTTTTGGTTTTAACTGAATTATTTTTAAGAATTATTATAAGCTGCCCTGAACCACGAGGAAAGGCAGGATATAAACATTTTAATAATAATAATAATAATTGTACACACACACACACACACATAAATTTGATGCAGATGGATATTCCATTCTCTTTTAGTGCCACCAATAATCCAACCCATTGCCTGGAAAAGGCATCATAACAGCTATGCACACTTCCCTCACCATCAGAGCTCCCACACACTCTGAATCTATCATACTTGTCAGAATAATATGTACCAGCAGGGGAAGGAAGCCCATCTAATCTCTTTGCACAGGTCATGAACCGCAGTCCATGGTAATTAATTTTTAATTACTTCAGTGCTGCCTTGCATTAGCCTCTGCAGATCAGATGAATCACTTGCCTGAATAAGAGCGAGCTAGGGTTACAACACTTACTGATGAACAGAAACATATTTAGAATGTAAGTGGGTTTGAATCTGGAAGATAAGAGATCTGCACTGACTTCTAGCTCATATCCATACCTTCCTTGTAGAATAAAAACCAAGCCGTTCGAAGGCTCAAAACTCTTGGTATGTAAGCCTGCATGTGTGCCAAATTCATCACTACTAAGATCAAAACCTTAATTTTAATAGGAAAGAGAGAGATTTGGAAATACGCACGCGGCAGTCTGCTACAGGACAATTGTCCTTCATATCTTCCTCCTACAGACATGTGGAAGAACTGATCATGCAAGCTTTGAGGGGAGGCATCATACTATACAAACAAAAGTCCAACCTCTTAAAGCTAAGTTAATTGTCACTGGATCTGCACTTAGTACGAGAATCATAAAAGTGTGGCACTTTAATGACTAACGCAATTTCATCCCAGCCTTTGGGGACTAAAGCCTGCTTTTTTAGATGAGTCACTCAGGGCATCTGAGGTAGTGGCGAGCTTTAAGTCTTCAAGATGCCAAAAAGGCTGGGTTAGAGAATCACCCAGGGGATGGGCGAAAATGGAATAAAACACAGCTCCGGTCCCCTTCTCCATACTGCAAGTAGGACTAAGGGGGTTAAAAGTAGGGAGACCGAATCCTCATCCCTTTAATACTGCACCCCACCTGCCCTCTCCGGACCCTGGAGCGGCTGTCTGTGACACCTTTAAAGGCAAATTAAATTTGAATCAGCCTAAACCACGGCTGCAAGCTGAGATATGCCACGGCCATCAGGAGTCCGAGGTCCCAAACCTCTGAGAAAACCTGGGCAAGAGCGCGACTGCGGCCACAGAAGCAAGGAGCGAGAGGACACTTTGCACATGGTCAGGAACTCGTGGCCAGCCCGTCCTCTCCCCAACCCCCGGGGGCCACACATGCGGCCAAAGCGAATCCTGCAGGAGACGCCGACGCCTTCCCTGGAGCCTCTGAGAGGAGCCCTCGGAAGGACCCGAGAGACGCCAGCCTCTCCACCCTCCCAAGCCGCAAGCACGCGGGCGCCGGAGCGGAGGGGGCGGGCAGGGGACCCTCGGGGGCTGCCTCCCACCCCGACCCCTTTTCTCACCTCACCGACGGCCCCAGGGGAGGGGAGGGATGGGCAGGGGAGGGGAGGGAAGGGGGCTCCCGTCCCGCCGCGGAAGATTGAAGCAGGGCGGCCAACCGACGTCCCTCCCCGCCCCCCCCCAACGGCTGCGGAAGCGCCACAACAACAGCCCCCTCCCTTCCCGGGAGACCGGATCACGCCCCCTTCTCTCCAGCCACGCCTACTGGGGCGGGGCAAGACCGCCTCAGAGCTACACTGCCACGACGGCGGCGACGCCTCAGGGGGGAAAAGCCGGGAGGAAACAACTTTACCCACAGACCACGCCCCCCCCGCCTCGGCCGACCAATCACCGCCTCGCTGTGCCTCCTCCTCCTCCCCCTCTTCACAGAGGTGACAGAGAATTCCTTCTAGTCGGGCCAATGTGGTACGAGGGGGAGGGTCGATGTTGCCGTCTGGGGCCGCCGGCCGCCCTCGGGGGCGCGCGCTCTCTCTCTCTCTCTCTCTCTCTCTCTCCCCCTCCCCGGCGCGAGGAGGGATGGGGCGGGGCAGAAACAAACGGCCCGTTTACTTCCGCGAGCTCTAAGGAAGAGGCTGCTAGGATGGAATGTGAGGGCAGCCGGAGGGCGTGGTCTTGCAAATGAGGAGGCGGGGCTCTGAGAAGAAGGGCAGTGGCCGGGCGGGCTGTAGGGTTGCCAGCCTCCAGGTGGGGCCTGGGGATCGCCTGCTTTTACAACTGATCCCCAGCTGACAGGAATCAGCTCCCCTGGAGAAAATGGCTGCTTTGAAGGGTCGACTCTATGGCATTGTACTATGCTGAGGCCCCTCCCCTCCCCAAACCCCGCCCTCTCCTGGCTCCACCCCCAGAGTCTCCAGGTATTTCCCAACCCAGACTTGGCAACCCTAGCGGGCTGGTTGGTTTGTGCTTTGTGTGGCAGGGCTTCGCGCCGTCTGCGTAGGATCGCCAGTTAAACTGTGTATTGTGGGGAGGAAAAAAAAACTTATTTAAAAATGTTTTAGCTGGGTAGCTGGTCTGCAGTAGACCAGTTAGATTGCAGTCCAGTCGCACTTTAGAAACCAGCTAGATTTTTAGGGTATAAGCTTTGCAGAATCAAAGATCCCTTTGTCTCTAAGGTGCTACTAGACCCCTATCTAACTGTTTTATCGAATTGTCACAAGGGACGCGGTTAGGGTTGGCACCCCTGGTGGTGGCTGACGATCTCCTGGGATTACCACCAGTGCTCCCTAGAAGCTGCGGAGTCTCGTGAGCAAAAACTCTGCTTTGTGAGCCATTGGCATTAAAGTTGTGAGCGAGTGATTTGGCTACTCCATAAACTAGTTTGCTCTGGAGCCATCCTTCCTGAGCTAAGACAGAAATGTGTGAGCCAGGGGCTAAAAAATTGCGAGCTAGCTCACGCTAACTTGGCTTGGAGGGAACACTGATTACAACTGATTTACAGGTGACAGATCAGTTCTGGAGAAAAGGACTGCTTTGGAAGGTGGACTCTATAGCACTATTCTGGAGCGCGATGTCCTGACCTACGTATAACCCATAACCTGAATAAGAGAGGTTGTTGAAAGTAATAGGTAAGCTGTGTGAGTGGACAAGGGGCGTTACAGTGAGTTTCCCCAATGTATGTCTAACTGGGAGTCCAGTCACAAGCCCTGTGACACAGCTTGTCTTTCAAACAATACAAGGACACTTTCTACAGTCTCCATGAACAGACTTTGAAATTGTATTGTTTGAAAGACCTTTTTGCTATGTTCTGAAAACAATGAACTGTTTTGAAAGACATAATTGCTATATTTTGAAAACAACAAATTGACAGCATTTTTCGACACAGGCACTTTATTCCTTTAAATATATTGGATGAGAATGGAAATAATGATGGACTGAACATGTATGTATTAGACTTTGGAACTGTTGTATGAATAGAATACATGAATATTACTATCTTTAATAAGTGTTGGCTATTTATAAGATATTTCTTGTAATTTGTTCACTTTTTTCCCTTGTATTTATCCGTCTGGAGGTGGGCAACCATAATTTTACATCAGCCCTAATCATACAGATTTATGACAAGGACTCTGTCTTCTAAAACGTATCTAGGCCAAAGCTTCACATGCAGCTGCTGGTGTGACCTTGGGTCAGTTCCAAGTTCTCTCAGAGCCGTTCTTGAAAGAGCCGTTCTTGAACGAGCTCTCTCAGCCCCACCTACCTCACAAGGTGCCTGTTGGGGGGAGGGGAAGGAAATTGTAAGCCACTCTGAGACTCCTTCGGTTAGTGAAGGGTGGGGTATAAATCCAATCTCTTCTTCATTTTTGTGCAACTCATTCTCAATACTCCCATGCTGGATATACACTTACCTTGACAATATAGGAATATACAACCATTGGTTTTATACTCCAAAACCATTCACCTTTTTACACCAGTTGTTCCCAACTATACTGTGACCATACCAATTTTTGCTAATATATCCAGGGCCCTTTTTGGGCCTGAATGCACTGGAATGGTGTTCTGGCTGGTGTCTGAGCCTGTCCCTCCCCTCCCTGCCAGCGGGAAAGGCGATCGAGTGCAAGGCCTGGCCTCCTGGCTGGTGGGAAAGGGTCCTGAGTTCCGGATCTCCGCATGGACTCTAATCTCCTCACGGACTCTAATCTGGGAGAACCAGGTTTGATTCCCCACTCCTCCACTTGCACCTCCTGGATGACCTTGGGCAAGCCATAGCTCTATACCAGCTGTTCTCTCAAGGACAGTTATTTCAGAGCTTTCTCAGCCTCATTTACCTCACCGGGTGTCTGTTGTGGGGAGGGGAGGGGAGGGGAGGGGAGGGGAAGGGAAAGGAGTTTGTAAGCCACTCTGAGACTCCAAGTGAATGAAGGGCGGGATATAAATCCCTTCCTCCTGGTCCTCCTGCTTGTATCTATTGATTAAACAACTGCATGAGGGTCCCAAAATAGCTTTAGCCCAGTGACAATTTGGGGGCATCTTGAAGGAGATAGTTTGCCTCTAATGGGGTTGTATGATTATTAGGAATGTAGGATTATTTTAGGCTGTAAAGGTTTATACAGCCCAGTTTCTTATTTGTTTTTTCATGCAGTTCCATGTTGAATCAGAAGCCAGGAGCCAACTTAAACCTTGTTTAGTGGTAGGATTGCCAACCTCCAGGTGCTACCTGGAGATCTCCTGGGATTACGGTTGATGGCAAATTCACAGAGATCAGTTCACCTGGAGAAAATGGCTGCTTTGGAAGGTGGATCCCCTCCCCAAATCCCACCCTCCTCAAGTTCCACCCCCAAAATCTACAGGTGTTTCTCAACCCGGAGGTAGCAACCCTGCCTAGTAGACTTTGCCACTATTTTGTCACTGTCTCTGAAGATGCCATGAGTGTCAAGAATAACTTGACCGAAACACCTTGCTTGTTGAATGGAAGAAATCTCTAGAATTGGCTTAAATCTTTGGAAATGATCTTAATCCTAAAAAAATCCAGCAGCATGTAATCAAGTGTTAGTGTGGGATCATTGTCTTTCCCCCTTACTCGCCCTCCCATTTTAACAAAAGATAGGTTAATTCAAAAGCAGAAAGAGGATACAGTGCTCAAAAGCAAAATCCAGACAAAATTACACAAAACAGTGTTCAAAGTTTTCAGTATGCCAGAACTCTTCATCGAGCTGGATGAAAAAACAAAAGGGGTTGGTGGTAGAGGGAAAAAACATACACTTCAGGTCATTTTCAGTCCCCCCCCCCTCCTTTCCAGTGTGCCAATCTGATCCCAGCTAGCCCCACACTTTGCCCACTGAAGCTGGAAAAGTATTATACAAACATCCTTTAGGATGCAGCCAAAGGGTCTTAATATCATGGCTTGAAAGATAAGCTCCTCCCCTTTAAAAACAACCTGATGAAGAGTTCTGGAAAGCTCAGAAAGTTTGCACAGTTTTGTGTCATTTTGGTTGGTCCTAATAAAAAAGTATTATTGGACTTTTGTTTATGAATCATATGATACTTATGCAATACTTAAAAGGCTTAACTGGATTAAAAGTTATGAGAAATCCAAGGAACAATGCCCATTGTTGAGCCAGGTTGCCAGGGCACCTGTGACATCATCTTGTTCCATCACTGGTCAAATGGCCAGAGCTGCTTCGACAAAGCATGAGGGTGGTAATTTTGGGTGACAGTTTTGGTAGCAAGAGATTGAGACGCATTTGGATAGATAGGAAAGAAGTAAACAAGCATAGAAAGAAAGAAAGATGAAAGGAAAGAGCACAGGGCTCTCTGGAGCAATCTCCCACTTACTCCCATCTGGAAAAGAGAAAAGCATGACTCACTTATGCTCAGAACAGTGTGAAAGAGATGTGCTCAGCTGTGTCCAAGTGCCCCCTCACATCAGGAAATGGGCAATCATCCAGAGTTTCTGCACTTACCTCACATTTTCCGAGAAGAAGCTCACCTGGATGACACAGTGGTATCATAAATGATCATACCTCAGAACGGTTAATTAAGAAATTCCAGATGCTTGGAAGATCTGTCTACAATTATTGAAGCTCAGACCGATTCAGCAAGATACCGTCAAGCCTAAGAGGATATTAGCATGATAAGCCAGTGAAGGCAAGGAAGCCATAAAAGGCTGAAAGATTCTTTTTAAAAAACTGGACGTCTCACCCAAACAAAGAAAAAAAGATGGGGCACGGGCTGTGGCAGAACAAAGGCCGGTTGAAGGTAAGACAGGTGAAATGGAATTTTAGAAACTTTGTTAAAGCCTTTAGGAAAATAATTTATTTAAAAATATCTGAAACAGGAAACTAGTTGGGGATGGCATTGGGCCTCTAGGTAACAGAAGGAATCAAAAGAAGGGAAAGAAGATTGTAAAGAGGCTGAATGAATTCTTTTACTCTTCCTTTGCTATGGGAGATGAGGGGCCAACAACCCATCCTTTAATTACTGTTTTCAGAGAAGGCGTCTGAAGAACTGAGTCAGATAGAAGTGAGAAGAGGTAAAGTTCTTGGGCTAATTCATGAATATAAAATTAACAAACTATCAAGGTTTCTTAAGGAGCTCAAACGTTAAATTGTTGATCTTCTATCAATAATATACAATTTGTCACTAAATGTGGCATCCTACCACAGGGCTGAAAAGTAGCAAATATAACACCAATTTTTACAATGGATGAAGGCGGGGGGAAGACCAGGGAAGCTACAGGCCAGTTAGCTTGATTGTCCAGTTGTATTCTGACCAATCCATGCCCACAGACTTTATCACGAAAGTCATAGGTTCAGAATATCATGAAATAGCTATGGAACAAGAATGTGGATCTATAGCTGTTTCAGCTACGTCATATTATCACAGATTTCCTCCATGTTCACTATAAAAAATACAGATCCAGCACTTCATGGTGTCCTAAAAAGATCTGAGGTATAGATCTAACAAGTGGAGACCCGCAAGAAACTTGTGGGATGGTTATCCCATTCCTCACACCTTTGCTTCCTCCCTTCTCCCCCTACCTTTCTCACGCTCTTTCTCCCTTCTGCCCCCCCTTTCTTACTCTCTCTCCTCCATGTATGTTACTTCCTCTCTCTTTCTGACCCGTCATCATTCTCTTTGTTTTTCTGCCTCCCCACATCATCACTCTTTCTCTCTCTTTCTGCCCCCCCACTCCATCACTCTTTCTGTCCCCCCCCCCCCACTCCATCCCTCTCTCTTTCTGACCCCATCACTCTCCCAGCTTCCTGCCTGCTTCCTCTCCCCTACACAGCAGCAGTGGCAGTGCTCTGGGAAGCACAATGGATCTGCCAGCTGCAGAGATCAATTCATCTTAGGGCTGCCAGCTCCAGGTTGGGAAATTCTTGGAGATTTGGGGGTGGAGCCTTGGGACAGTGAGGCTTGGGGAGGCAAGCAGCCTCAGCAGGGTATAATGCCATAGACTTAACCCTCCAAAGCAGACATTTTATCCAGGGGAACTGATCTCTGTCACTAGGACAACAGTTGTAATTCTGGGTGCTCTCCAGCCCTTGTCTGGAGGCTGGCAATGGTAATTCAAGTGAAGGAAATGGCTGGTTTGAGGGTGGAGTCTATGGCATTATACTGGTCTGTAGTCCCTCCTCAAATCCCACCCTCCCCAGGCTCCACCCTCAAATGTCCAGGAATTTCCCAACCTGGAGTTGGCAACCCTATTTCCTTCCCACCCAACAGCCAACCTACCTTTATCTGTCTTTAGCTTTCCATCTCCACCCCCTCCCCCGCAGCCTCTACCTAGGAAAATTACAGTCTTTCTCCACAGTAGGGACTAAAGCAGCCGAACTGTATGACACTGTACCCCACTGAGGTCCCTATCCTCCCCAGGCTCTGGAGAACAGGTCTACCCAGCCCTTGCCACTATATTGGTAGACCTAGCCTCCGGTGAACAGGTCTACCAATACAGTGGAAAGGGCTGGGTAGACCTGTTCTCTGGAGGCCAGGTCTACCAATACAGTGGAAAGGGGCAGGTACACCTGTCCTTTGGAGGCCAGGTCTACCAATACAGTGGAAAGGGCTGGGTAGACCTGTTGTCCAGAGACCAGATCCCCCCAGCCCTTGCTACTATATTGGTAGACCTGGCTGGGACCCACGGGGGGGAGAAGGGGCCCGCCGATCTCCCCCCACCCACAGTTGCCCCAGCGAGCTCCTCTTGCCAGCTCTTCCCCTCGCCCACTCTTCCCCCGCCCCTCTGCCCCTCCAGTGATGGCGAGGCCTGAGCAGCTTCCAGCCACAGGGCTCACCAGCTCTTCCCCCCGCCCCCCACCCACCCGCCAGTGGTGGCAAGGCCCGCACAGCTTCCAGCCATGGGGCCTGCCAGCTCTTCCACCTGCCCCCCCCCACCAGTGACAGCAAGGCCCACGCAGCTTCCAGCCGCAGGGCCCACCAGCTCTTCCCCCTGCCAGCTCTCCCCCGCCAGCTCTTCCCCCCCCCAGTGACAGCGAGGCCCACGCAGCTTCCAGCCGTGGGGCCCACCAGCTCTTCCTCTCTCCTCCCCCCAGCGATGGCAAGGCCCAGCAAGGCTTCTCCACCCGCCACCGCCAGCAGCAGCCACAGATCCGGAAGGTAGGTGCATTCCCTGCGCATGTGCAGGGAACGCTGTTTTACTTTTGGGGGGATTTAAATATCCCCCCAAAAGTTTTTTTACTTTTCAGATTTTTCTGCACATTTTTCTGAAAATCTCGCTGCCCTCCAAGTGCCCCGCCCGCACGAATTTAGATATACGCACGGGGGTGGCCACTTGGGAATTAGATATATAGATGAATGTACAAGATCCCCCATCAGGTTATTATTACTCTTCACATCTGTTTCTGTAACACAGAAACAGATAGTTCAGCAACATGAATCTGAGGCACTGACTCTTATGGGTCTTCATGGGTTTTCAGTCTGGCTCTGGCTGACCCTTAAATTCTGCTATATAACCATAGCTTATATCTATGTGAACTGATGGCACCATATAAATCCATACTGCACCATATAAATTCAATTTCATGGTGCTGTTGTGGCACATAAACAGAATTGAAGCAGATCTTTCTATACCTCCCTCCCTTCTAAATCCCATGTGCCATCTGAAGAAGGGAGCTCTGAAACACAAATGCTAGAATAGTCTTTAATGTGGCACTGAACTTCTAATATGCTAAGGAATTAATAAGTGGTAAGTGTACCAAGTATTGAAATTATTGTCTCTATGTGAATCTTACTGAACAGTGTATCCTAGTTTTGTTTTTGGATTGCTTTGAATTGTCATAATTTTAAACAAACCAATAACAATACTGTGCTTTGAAATTAAATGAAAAAATTAGAAACTCCATGTTACGAAGCACACGCTTGTAAACACAGTAACAGGGGCTACTTTAGTTTTAATACTGCCTTTGCCTTACACTGGAAAATTTCTCTGTGGTTCCATCTTCAATAACATTGCTTCACTTTGACAGTGTTTGTTCAATATTTAATTGGTTTTCCAAGAACTGTTTTGGAAAAAGAGCTTTTGAAGTTAATTAAGGGCAGTGTAGGTTGTCAAACTTAAATATTCAGAATTTAATGTAATTGTAAAGTAAGTATTTCCAAAAATAAAATATTTAATTTTAGTGTGTCTTTCAGAATGACAAACCTCCATTTTCCCCCAACTAAATCTAGGAGGTAAGACGATTACAAACAGGGCTTTTTTTCTTTTTTTGAAAAAGAGGTGCCAGAACTCTCAAGAGGGAAATGAAGTTTTCAATCTGTGTACTGAAAACCCATGAACTTTTAAACATTTTTAAAAGAATTTTGTCAAAGAGATTCTGGAACACTGTTCCTATGCATTCCCCCAGGAAAAAAAACCCTGAACTGTATAAAAATACTGGCAATTTATTCCATTTTTTCACATGTAAATAATATGATGGTATATACTAAGGGCATGGACTAGATTTCTTATTTTTTTCTTCCAGTAAGTAAAAACCTGATATAGAAACTTGTGGAGTAAATGCAATCCAGGTAAACTGACTTAATGCTGTAACTTTAGGAAACATGAATTAACAAACAAGTCGGTAGCCAGCCATGTTGGTCCATAGTCAAATTCATGAGCTTCGGCTTATGAAACGGGAGCTTAGACGGTTAGAGAGACGGTGGCGTTGCGCTTGCGACGAAGAAACAAGTGCATCTTATAGGACGTTTATGAAAGCCTATGAGATGGCGACCAAGGCTGCCAAGAAGTTTTACTTTGTGGCCGAGGTTGCATCCGCTAGCTCACGCCTGGCACAATTATTTAGAACGATTCGGTCTATAATTGCTTTGCTGCAGGGCAAACCAAACAGTAGGGAATTGGAGATTGGCTGTGAGGCTTTTGTGAGCTATTTCACGGATAAAGTCTTGGCGCTCTGCCGTGACCTCCCCGCCACGATTGAGACAATGAGCGAACTCGAGGCCCCTTGCACATTGGTGAGTACAGGTTTGGATTCCCTCAGCCCACTCAGTCTAGATGAAGTTGACAGGTTGCTCTTGACTGTACACCCAACCACATGCATCCTTGATCCATGCCCTTCCTGGCTCGTGAAAGCGGGTCACGAGGGGTTACGAGGTACACTGAGGGAGATTATCAACCAGTCCCTCTTGCAGGGATGGTTCCCGAGTGCACTCAAGGAGGCGATGGCCCGCCCTCTCTTTAAAAAAACTGTCTCTGGATCCGGCTGAATTGGCCAACTATCAGCCGGTGTCTAATTTGCCATATTTGGGCAAATTAATCGAGAGGGCGGTGGCGGTACAGTTAGAGGGTTTCCTGGATGATGCTTCGGTGTTAGATCCCCTCCAGTCAGGCTTTCACCCGGGGTTCAGAATGGAGAGTGCTCTGGTCACTCTGACTGATGACCTCCGGAGACACCTGGATCGGGGTGGTGTGGTGGTTTTGCTGCTGCTTGACCTGTCGGTGGCATTCGACACGGTCAATCATTGGCTGCTGACCCATCGCCTCACTGACGTGGGGATACAGGGGCTTGCTTTACAATGGCTCGCTTCTTTTCTCCAAGGTTGGGGACAGAGGGTGGCGCCGGGGATCAGCAGTCCCGGAGGCATCCGCTGGAATGCGGGGTGCCTCAGGGGACTGTTTTGTCCCCAATGCTTTTTAACATCTATATGCACCCCCTTTCCCAGCTGGTACGAAGGGAGGGGCTGGGTTGTCACCAGTACGCTGATGACACCCAGTTCTATTTGACGTTAGGTGGCCAGTCTAGCTCTGGACCAGACAATCTTGACCGGGCATTGCATGCTGTGGCTGGATGGCTTAGGCTGAGTAGGTTGAATCTGAACCCGGCGAAGATGGAGGTCCTGTGCCTGGGCAGGGGCGGACCATGGTCGGGGCTCCCGCTCCCAGTATTCGACGGGGCTCTTGGTGCCTGCGCTGGTGGTGAGGAGTTTGGGAATGCTCCTGGATCCCTCCTTAACTATGGAAGCCCAGGTAGCAGCTGCTGCCAAGTCGGCCTTTTTCCATCTGAGGCTGGTGCGGCAGTTGGTTTCCTTCCTGGACCGTGCTGACCTGGCTACAGTGATCCATGCAATGGTCACCTCGAGGCTAGACTATTGCAACACTCTCTACATGGGGCTGCCTTTGTCGCTGATCCGAAGGCTGCAGCTGTTGCAGAATGCCGCAGCTAGTCTGTTGATGGGTCTCCCGAGACAAGAGCACATCCGGCCTGCGCTTGTAGCACTGCACTAGCTGCCAATAGCGTACCGAATCCACTTCAAGGTGCTGGTGCTTGCCTTTAGAGCCCTAAATGGCCTGGGTCCAATCTACCTGAGGGACCGCCTTTCCCCATATGTACCTCGGAGAGCACTACGGTCTGGGGCCCAACATCTGCTGACTCTACCTGGCCCCAGAGAAGCCAGGCTTGCTACCACAAGGGGGAGGGCTTTTTCAGTGGCGGCCCTGACCTGGTGGAATGAGCTCCCAGAAGAGATCAGGGCCCTGCAGGACCTGGTACAGTTCCGCAGGGCCTGTAAGACAGAGCTATTCCACCAGGCATATGAATAGGGGCCGCTACCCTTACCTCCTCCCCCCCTCCTACATAGTACATCCACTAATGTCTGACCACTGACTGCATTATCTGCCGCTGGGAAATGGCACTGGTGTGATCAGAGAGCTGCCATCTGAGTTTTGATTTGAGCTTATGATTATTGACCACAAATTATTGTTGTCGTGTTAGCCGAATTGCCTTAATTTAAGATTAGCAATTGGCAAATAACCGGGTTCTTAGCCAACTTTACCAAGGACCCGCCCCTTCCAGGAGTTCCCAGAAAATAGGCACTGAGGCAGAGGTCAGTTTAAATGATGTTTACTGTAAAATGTTCTTCAAACATACAAAAACAGAATCACACACACAAACACACAAGTCCTAAGAAGTTTAAGATAAAGAAATAGCACTTTTGCCTGAGCAGGAGATTCATTGGTTGGGAGATACGTTACCTGTCCTGGAGATGGGCTGTCTGTTTCCAAAAGAAAAATGGAGGGGTTGAAAAGGAAATAGGGAGCGTGTTCTGAACTGGCAGAAACACACTTCTCTCTGGCTGCAGACTCAGAGATCAAAGATGGAGGGAGGGTATTGGGCTAGCAAGCTGGACTCAAGAGGGATAAAAGCAGATAGGGGTCATAGAGGCTCAAGAGACCGATCGCATGGAGTGCAGCCTCTTTTATTAGGTGAGTTTTGGGGTGGGCAGTGCTAACCACATCCCACTAACACACCTACCAGGTAGTCTGTCCCTACAAACCCTACTATTGGTCAAAGTAAAAAGAGGAGGGGATGTAGAGGGGTGGTCAATATTGCAACACTAGAGGCTAAACAGGAACTGACACCTGGGCAAGTCTGCAATGAGTCACCGAGCCATTCCATTGTTCCTTGATGGCCCTAGCCTGGCCAGTTGATGGGCGAACGATTAGTTGCCAGGTAACTTCACTTAGCATAATCCGTGCAGTAATGTTGGAGGGGGTTGGGGTTTGCCTAGCAAGAGGTGACAAGAGAACCCTTTTGCAATGGGGTCCTTGTCTCTTTGTGTGAACCATGCCTACTTCCTGGAATGGACTGAAGCCTCTCACCGCAACGAAGAGTGCATGTAGTCCTTTAAAGCATAACATCCCAAAGTTCAAACTTATGAACATTTAAAGTCCATAAAAGCACATGATGTGCCTTGCTAGGCAACAGTTGCTTTTAACTAAATGTTTTATATTGTTTTAAGTATTTATAATGTTTATTGAATCCTGGTCCGCCAGGTCTTGTACGCCGCTCTGAGCCTGTGAACGCTGGGAGAGCGGCTAAGAAATCAAATAATAAATAAATAAATAAAATATCTCAGCTCTGTGGCTGGTGCTGCTGGTGGTAGTGGCGGTGGGGGGTGGAGAAGCCTGGCCTGCCCTTACTGTTGTTGGGGGGGAGGAGAACTGGTGAGGGGAGGAAAAGCTGGTGGACCCCGCGGCTGGAAGTTGTGCGGGCCTCACTGTTACTGGGGGGTGGAGGAAGAGCAGGCAGGGGAGCTGGCGAGGGGGAAGAGCTGGCTGTTGGGGAGGAGGCTCGGCAGGCTGACGGATGTGTGCCACTCAGGCCTCGCCAATGCTGCTGCTGGGGAGGGGGCAGGCCGGGACATGAGCAGGCAGCGCGGAAAAACTGCACCACGCAGCCCCTCACCTCTCCTCTCCTCCACTTCCTGCCACCATAGCCTTGCCAAGGCCATAGGGTTCTCTGGAGGCAGCCGCCGCCCAGCCTATCCCCCTGCTGGGCCCTGGAGCTCAGGAGTCCGGTGGGAGGCTCCCAGCCGCCTGGGCAGCTGCAGAATTGCTTGGTGGGGTGGGGTGGGGTGGGTGGGGCGGGGCGGGGCAGGCAGGCCAGCCCCCCCTCCCCTCCCAGCCCCCTCTCCCTGCCAGGCCCACCCCCCCCATATCGCAGGTCTCCAGGTCTACCCTCCCCTTTCCACTACAATGGTAGACCTGGCCTCTGAGGAACAGGTCTACCTAGCCCTTTCCACTGTATTAGTAGACCTGGCCTCTAGAGAACAGGTCTACTCTCCCCTTTCCACTACAATGGTAGACCTGGCCTCTGAGGAACAGGTCTGCCTAGCCCTTTCCACTGTATTAGTAGACCTGGCCTCCAGAGAACAGGTCTACCCTCCCGTTTCCACTACATTGGTAGACCTGGCCTCCAGGGAACAGGTCTACCTAGCCCTTTCCACTGAATTGGTAGACCTGGCCTCCAGAGAACAGGTCTACCCTCCCCTTTCCACTACAATGGTAGATCTGGCCTCTGGAGAACAGGTCTACCTAGCCCTTTCCACTGTATTGGTAGACCAGGCCACCAGAGAACAGGTCTACCCTCCCCTTTCCACTACATTGGTAGACCCGGCCTTTGAAGAACAGGTCTACTCCCCCCCTTTCTACTACAATGGTAGACCTGGCCTCCGGGGATCAGGTCTACCCTCCCCTTTCCACTCTATTGGTAGACCTGGCCTCCAAAGGACAGGTTTACACACCCCTTTCCACTCTATTGGTAGACCTGGCCTCTGGAAAACAGGTCTACCCAGACCTTTCCACTCTATTAGTAGACCTGGCCTCTGGAGAACAGGTCTACCAATATAGTGGCAACAAAGGCTGGGTAGACCTGTTCTCCGGAGGCCAGGTCTACAAACACAGTGGACTGGGGCAGGTAGACCTGTTCTCTGAAGGAAGAATGGGGGGGGGAATCGCTGGGGGGAAGAGGACTTACCTGGGGCTGCAACCTTTAGGAATCCTCCCCCCTCTGCAAGTATCGTGGGCCCCCCGCCTCTTGTATTGTCTAATGAGATCTTATGTTGTCTGTGGTTTTCCCAGTCCCCATATCTTGTCTTTGTGATGACTTATAGTCATCATGGGAAAATAAATCCAAGAAAAAAAAATCACCATAAAGAATCTTCCAGTAAAAACTAGCTTAGTGGGCAGGAAGATTCCCCCCGCCATGACATTTTTTTAAAGGAGCAACTTACATTATTATTATATAGCAATAATCCTTACTTATTAATTTGAGTGCACAATACCTTGCAGGAAATAGAAAACTACTAAAGAATCCAATATTTTTTTAGCATATCCCACCCTTCCTCCAAAGAACTCTGGATACCATACATGGTCCCCCCATTTTATCCTTGCAATAACCCTGTGACGTAGGTTAGACAGAGAATGGCTGGCCTAAGTTTCTGTGATGGACAGTAAGTGGTTAATGCTTTAACCTGGTCTGTGTAGCTTGAGTGACGGGATTCATATGTAATTCTGCAGTTGAAAGTGTCAGTTAGGAGTAGCAGTTAATAAATGACAGTTGATGGGAAGGGATGGGAAGGGAGTGAGAGGATCAAGGAAGCCATTCAAGCCTAAAGGGAAAAAAAGGATTTTAGTTGGTCCCTCAGATCCCCAAACTGGGTCAGCCTTGCTCTCTGCTAACAACAGTTCTTTGAGAAGAAAAGGGGCTCCCCAGCCAAGAAGAAGACAAAGGGATCCTGGAGGAATTGTCATATTTTCATAACAAGCATAGATTTTAATTAGTCTCTCTACAGTCCCTCTAACCACTATACCACATTGACTTTCTCTGGCACTTTAGAATATTTCTTCTTCTCCCAATGATGAGGAAATCCACCTAAACCAACTACAGTGGTGGAATCCTATGTGAGTACAAATATCACTGAAAATAGTGTTGCCGATGAATTCAAAAGATGCAGTCACCTAAAAATTGTAGTAGTTTTAAAGATAGTTTCAGAGGGTAGCCATGTTGGTTTTCAGTAGAACAGCTAGATTCAATCCAGTAACGACTTAGAAACCAACACAATTTTCGGGGTATAAACTTTTGAGAGTAAATGCTCCCTTTGTCAGGTATCTGAGGAAGGGTGGCTCTCAAAAGCTTATACCCCCGAAATCTTCTTGGTCTGTAAGGTGCTACCGGACTTGAATCTAGGTTTTTAAAAGATATGTATAATATTCCAGGCTAGCAATTGTGCTGGTAGGTTTGATTTAGGAGCCGTGTTTTGGAGAATATAAACACACACTTTCATATTGTAATCTTGTTCAGTACGGCAGTGAATTCCCATGTATGTCTGAACAGTGAGCTTTTTCTCATTTGATTTAGATGATATGTGTTGGGAAATGTGGTTCTTTATGGTTTTAATATTATATTTTCTTTGTAAGTAGGTGTTAATGGGTTGTTGCCTTAGGTGATATTGTCTGGTAGTAATATTTTTACATAAAAAGAACAAATGTAATAGAGAATGTATCGTACTGCAAGAAACAAAACATTTTTTAAAAAGCCAGTTTTTCAGTATCTTTTATTTTTTTTGTTTTTTGTACTTTTGTTCTGAATGAAACTTCTGAAAATGTTTCTCGACATCCTTGTAGGTATAAACTATTCCTGAGGTATTTTTCAGTGCCAATTATAAGTTCTAAAATAATGCACAGTTATGTCTCATATGGCTGATATTAAAACTCAGAGGAGTTTTTAGCATTTAACCATCTATTAAAGGTAAAGGTATCCCTTGCTCGAACGCCAGTCGAATCCGACTCTAGCGGGCCGTGCTCATCTCCATTTCCGAGCTGAAGAGCTAGTATTGTCCAAAAACTTCTCCGTGGTCATGTGTCCAGCATGACCAAATGCCGAGGCACACGGAACACTGTTACCTCCCCACTGAAGTGGGACCTATTTATCTACTTGCAGTTTTTTGCTTTCAAACTGCTAGATTGGCAGGAGCTGGGAATAGAGACGGGAGCTCACTCTGTCACGCGGCACTCGGGTCTCGGACTGCTGAACTACCGATCTTCCGGTCTGCAGTTAGGCATCTTAACCAACCATCTATTAAGTACATTTAAATAAATGTTCATGTTACTAACATTTCAATGTCAGAGCCTTTTTCGAGATATATTGAAGGAACTGTGAGATAAGTTACCATTTAGTATACTTGAGTCTAAATCAGTTCCTGAACCTAGAGTTTAAGGGATTGACTGGGGGATCAATCCCTGTATCAGCAGAAGCGGAAGAGGTCAACAGAATAGCCAGGCAGGTCAGTAAATAAATAAGCCTCTTGAGCAGCAGTATGCCAAACCAGGTCATTTGCTAAGACCTGTGCTCTATTAAAGCATCCAGATCTAGCTTAGTATATGGTCTGACTATCAATGGGACTCGGTTTGTTGCTGTTCTCGGTTTACTCGCCTCCTCTCCAACTGTCTGCATATTATAAATCCCATGCTTATTTTCACGAGCCAGAAAGAAGTGCATGCTTTCAACCCAGTCTTAAATCCCGCAATGCCTACATGTAGGATGGGCCTTAGTCCTCAGCCTTAGTCCCTTGCTGTTGAGAAACTGAGGAGCAGGAGAAAAAAATGGTTAAAAAATGGCCTCCATAGTGATGCTCTAGGAATTTCCTTGTGTCTCTGTGGTCGTTACCACAGAGATTTGGGGGCGTTCCTAGAGTGTCATCCAGAAGCAATGTTGTGACCTCTCCAAACTGCACCCTTCCCGGGAACCACCTTCAAAATCTCCCAGGGTTTTTCAAGGCAGTGCTGGCAATCCAACCTATGTGGCACTGGCACCACTGGTTGGTATCCTATGCCTACCCAGCTGAGGAGAAACAGAAATATACAGAGAGCATTGCAACAGGACAAGAGTCTATAACAACTACACAGATACACACCAATCATGGCATGTGTAAGGAAGAGACCAGCTTAGCTGCAAAAACTGCAATCCTGAAGAGCCAAGTGAAGGTTGGAGGGGGAGGCCTCACCTTGTAAGTTGTTACAGGAACGGCTGCTTTTCATCTCACTGGGAGCCGGAAGGCCAAACTACCTTAATCAACAGCTGGACAGGATAAAGGGCTTGGCAGCTCCTTAGGAGGGGGAGGCACGTGTGTCATTTTAGGGAAGACGCGATCTTTGTCCTCCCTTTGGATTAATATATTTTAACACTGAAGGCCAGTTGATTTTAATCGTCTGTTGTATTCTGACCAGCCAGGGACGTTTGGCAGCTATTCTTTTGTTTTGTTATCCAGTCCCGGACTGCTGTTGTTTCTAATTTTGTCTGGATAATAAACCCTGCTGGAATTATTGAACTCAAGTGTGGAACGTGAGTTTGTGCACCTGGAGGAGGACCCCTAGCCTCAGCCTTACAGCACGGCATGCTGATAATGCCGACATAATGAGAGAAGACTGTAACAAGGACTATTGTGTGACCAGTAGAAGCTCTGAAACAAGAGCACATCAGGGAGCTCTACAGATGTGGGTTTGAGTTCTGTTGTGTACTAGTCACGAAATGTTGTGTACTAGTCACGAGCCGCGGCCAAGCGCTCCCGAAAGCAACCAAGAGGGCACCCCGATCCCAGGGCCTGCCGAGGCCCCGCGACATGCAACGCCCCGGCGCTCGGGCCGCGAACGTCGCCGGCCAGAGTACCTTCAGGACTATGTCTGCCAAGTGGGACCGAACTATGGGGGGAGGGGTGTTGTGTACTAGTCACGAAATGGCGATCGCCATGCGGTCAGAGCACATGGCCCGATTCTACCTGAGCTTCAGCCAGGTAGAACAATAGACAGTCGGATCCAAAACGACCACCAATAGCCAGCCTAGGTCTTCCGCGGGGGACCTATGAACTACAACTTAAGACTTAAGGCCCTATCAGAACTATGCGCATATGTTAAGCCCCTATCAGGTATTTTGGGTGCGGCCAGAGGTGTGGCTCCGGCCGGCATATAAGCAGGGCCCTGGAGCCCTGGCAGCATGCTTGATCTGACCATCTCCTGAACATGCTGATTCACTTAATAAAGTCTTTGCTATGATCATCCTACAACTCGCCTCCCGACTCCAGTACTTTCCAAGTTCCTTCCTGCCTCCATGTTCCCCTTCTCTATGCATACAATAAGCACCCCTTGTAGGCAGACAATTCATCCCTGTGGCTAGTAAATGCCATAAACTCTGGGCCCACTGTGGCCACGGGCTACCCCCTTACCACCCAGCCCAGCACACAGGAGAGGACAGGGTTCTGTGCCAAGTGGCTAGCAACATCGGCCGCCTGGAGGGGGGCATCCGGAAGATCCTCCAGCATGAACACGTGGTGTGCTGGGGCTGGGGCCACCTCCATGGAGGGCAAGGGGAGGTGGCTGAGGGCGTCTGCATGTCCCCATGGTCTTCCCCAGGTGGTGCCGCAGGGTGTAGTTGTAGCCTGAGAGGAAGATGGACCACCAGAGGACCCGCAGGGAGAGCACCTGTGGCGTCTGCCTGTCCACCACAAAGAGGCCAAGGAGGGGGTTATGGTCCGTAACAATAGTAAAGGGCTGGCCATAGACGAAGTCATGAAACTTCTTCACCCCGGCCACGATCGCCAACCCCTCCTGGTCGATTTGCGCATAGTTGCGCTCAGCAGCTGAAAATGTCCGTGAGTAGTAGGCCACTGGCACCTCCCGCCCATCTGGGAGTTGGTGCTAGAGGACAGCGCCCACCCCATAGGGGGAGGTGTAGCAGGCCAGAATCACTGGCAGAGTCTCATCAAAGTGCGCTAAAACCCCATTGGAGATGAAGAGCTCCTTGACCCCTTTGAATGCAGTGGCCTGGTAAGCAGGGGCGTCAAGTTTTCAAAATCTGGGGGTGGGTGGGTGGGAGCTCTTCCGGGACCATGTTCCCGCCACCGCCGCCTCCCCCCCCGACCTGACCTCTCCTGCTTCTGTCCCTCCCTCCGTCTGTCCAGGGGCCAGCTGGGCATTTGCTTAGCTGGCCCCTGGATGGACGGAGGGAGGGACAGAGTGGTCAGGCTGGGGGGGGGGGAGAGAGAGACAGTGGCCCTAGGAAGGGCCCGGGGAGGCGTGGCGGAGGGCGCACCATTTTCCTGGGGGGGCTCAGTCCCCCCTGGGAAATTTCGGGGGTGGCTCAAGCCCTCGGCCCCCCCCCCCCGTAGTTGACGCCTATGCTGGTGAGGGCCCCAACACCAGGGGGCCTGCTTGTCGAGCAGGCAGTGCAAGAGTTCAGCTATCGCCGCCTTGTGGAGAAGGAAGTCATGGTAGAAGTTCAAGAGGCTGAGGAGTCCCTGCAGCTCCGCCTTGGACTTGGATGGAGGGGCTTCGATGATGACCTTGATCTTGTCCTGTGCCAGATGGAGGCCATCCGCATCGACTGTGAAGCCCAAAAAGTCGATGGACGGGACCAGTGTTCCCTCTAAGCTGAGTTAGTGTGAGTTAGCTCACAGTCTTTAAGCCTCCGGCTCACACATTTTTGTCTCAGCTCAGGAAAGACGGCCACAGAGCAAACTAATTTATGCAGTAGCCAAATCACTCGCTCACAACTTTAATGCTAGCAGCCCGCAAAGTAGACTTTTTGCTCACAAGACTCTCCAGCTTAGAGGGAGCACTGGACGGGACACCAAGAAGGCACTTCTCCTGCTTCACCTTGAGGCCAGCCTCATTGAAGCGGTGGAGGACGGTGCACAAGCGGGTGGCAAAGTCATCCGGCGTAGCTGCAGTGATCAGCACATTGTCAAAGAATGGTGTGACGTCTGGGATCCCTTTTAGAAGAAGAAGAGAAGAGATTGGATTTATATCCTACCCTTCACTCACTTGGAGTCTCAGAGCGGCTTACAAACTCCTTTCCCTTTCCCTCCCCACAACAGACACCCTGTGAGGTGGGTGGAGCTGAGAGAACTCTGAGACAACTGTCCTTGAGTGAACAGCTGGTACAGAGCTATGGCTTGCCCAAGGTCATCCAGCAGGTGCAAGTGGAGGAGTGGGGAATCAAACCCGGTTCTCCCAGATTAGAGTTCACACACTTTACCACTACACCAAACTGGCTCTTTTAAAAGACAGTCCATTAGGTACTGGAAAAGATCGGGTGTGACTCTCACCCCAAACTGCAGCCTCTTTACTTTGAAGGCCCCCCGGTGCATGACGATAGTCTGAGCGGCTGCGATGGCCTTGTCTATGGGGAGCTGCTGGTATGCTTGGGCAAGATCCAGTTTCCCAAAGATCTTTGCCGCTGCCAACGTAGCCAGTACATGGCTCACAACCGGGACCGGGTAGGTGTGGTTTTGGAGAGCCTGCTTGAGAGTACATATATAATCTGCGCAGATGCAGATGTCCCCACTGGGCTTTACAGGGGTGACGAAGGGGGTTTCCCAGGCAGCATGCAAGACCTGTTCCAGAACCCTTTGGACCACGAGGCGGTCCAGTTCTGCGTCAATCTTGTGACGCATGGCAAAGGGGACCTTCCAGGACCTCATGCGGATGGGTGCCACTTTGGGGTTGAGTTGCAGAGACACCGGTGGGCCCGTGTACTAGCCCAGAGTTCCGTCGAAGATGGATGGGAACTCACTGCAGACCTCACTAAAGTCCCGCCCCGTACAGCTGTGGATCACCTCGACCAAGATTCCCAAGGGGCTGAATCAGGCATGACCTAGCAGGCTGCATAGGTTGCCCTCAACTACCAAAAGTCCAGGTGATCATTGAAACCCTTGTGCTGGATTCTGAAGCTGCCCATACCCCGTATCGGCACCCGGTTCCTTTGAAAGTCCATCAGGGTAACAGGTGAAGGACGTAGGCGGGGACCCCCATGTGGACACAGTCTCTTAAGGGTCTCCTCCGATATGATGGAGAAGGCAGACCCAGAGTCTAACTCCATGGTGCAGGGGGACCCCTCTATTTCGACCCTGATGTGGATTTTTGGGGCCGAGGTGTGGCTGGGAAGCCGCAGTACCTGTTCTGTCACAAGCAGGTAGAGGTCTTCGGATGCCGTGCACTCCTCGTGGTGCATCGTGGTGGCCCGTCGTCACTGGGGTGTTTGCATCATTGGGGCTCGGGACCCCCTCGAACGGCAAGCCCGTGCGATGTGGCCCATGCAGCCACAGCTCCTGCAGGTGGTGTCCTGGAATCAGCATGTTTTCTGGTCATGCTGGTCTCTGCAGCTAGCACACTCCAGTTGGGGCGACTCCAGTGCGGGGTTGGTGCGGGTCTCAGTCTGTGGATCTCTCCGCCTGGTGTGTTGTTGTGTCTGGTGGACCTCTTCTCCGCCCTGTTTGCTGAGGTCGGAGCTGGTGTGGTGTGCATCAGCCAAATGGCTGGATGAGGACCTGGGCGTTGTCAGATGCGACCTCTCCCAGGCTGTGGCTGTGGCAAGGGCGGAGGCGAGAGTGTATTTCTCCTCCTCCCTGATGCACCTGCAAAGTTTTTTGTCCCAGAGGCTGCAGACGAGCTGGTTTCTGAGGGCCTTCTCCAGGAATGCTCCGAACTCGCACTCGGCAGCGAGCCTTCGGAGCTCTGCCAAGTATGCAGTGATGGACTCCTGGAGTTGCTGTAGCTGGTACTGGAAGGCCAGCTCTACAGTGGCAGTGCCGCATGAACTGATGAGGAGACCCTTCTTACGATCCTCCTCTGTTGCCTGATAAAATACCAGGATGGACTTGAGTCCCTTGACCCAGGCTTTCCAGACCTGGGGCTGTGCTGGGTCGAACGGTGGGACCAGTCCCGCTCCCGGAGTGACTGCCATCCTGTTGCGCTGTGCTTGCGATGCGGAAGCGTTTCCTCGGTTGCTTTCGGTGCTCATGGATGGAGCAGTGG
The DNA here is from genome assembly GCA_029233225.1 of Lepidodactylus listeri. Lineage (NCBI taxonomy): Eukaryota > Metazoa > Chordata > Lepidosauria > Squamata > Gekkonidae > Lepidodactylus > Lepidodactylus listeri. Next base: position 102,557,870 of record JARCFY010000009.1, on the reverse strand, counting down.
TGGAGGTCCTGGTCTTCCTTGGGGTTGCGGCATCCCAGCTTGCTCAGCAGAATCCCATCCTCGTCGCCACTATTGTGAACTGGGTCTGACGCATGGAAACCCGGACTACAACATGTTGATAAGCGTCAGTTTATTTGGTACACAACAAGCATGCAACACTGGCCGAGATGGCCAACTATATACAGGCCCTAGGATACACCCAAGAGTCCTATTGGTGGGTTTAAATTTCCCGCCAGAGTTCTGATTGGAGGGCATATGGTGGTCTAGGATCCAGGACTCCTATTGTCTTAGGAGTCAAGCTCTGGCATTGTTTCGCTAAAGCCTCATGGTGTTCAGCGGACATAACCGTGGGATTGAAGCTGGGGGGGTGCTTAGAGTGCTGACAAAGTCCCATTCCTCCCTCGAAGCCTCCATTTTCTGTGCCTACAGCAATATTGCATTGGTATGGCTTGGCACCACTCTCAAGTTTCCCACTTGAGTAGGAGTATCTTCAAGGCTCACTGGCACAGGATTTAGTCCCCCCCCCAAAGCTGTTCAGAGCCAGGGTACAGGGTTTCGTCACCCTCCTAAACTGTTCAGAGGCAGAGGCTTAGGATGTCTCCCTTCGTGCCTTGCTTAATATGCGAATAGTAAAGATGTAGTTTATGACATGCTGTGAGTTTGGTCAGGCCGCACCTGGAGTATTGCGTGCAGTTCTGGGGGGCTCACTTCGACTAAAGTCTTTTGCCTTTAAATTTCCTCTTTTTGTCTCCTTTTTTTGCATTATTAAAAGTCGGAGTAAATCTATCCCTATGGTATGTTTATGGTAGTTAGGGTTTCTCCATTTACTGTATTTTATGGCACATGTGTTACTTTTTAAGCTACTGTCACTCTGCTAGAGAAATTCGCATTGCCATTGACCATTAAAATAATTTTTCTCCTATGTGAAATTCTCCCTGAACTGATTCTTGATGTTCATCCTAGTGGATGTTAGCACAGATGGCCCATTGCAACCACGAGGACGCAAATCAGAGTGTTGAAGCTATTAAGGGACATAGGAACCAACCTTTTAATGCAAATTTATGACCATACACTTTCCATTAGAGCTAACGGGAATTCGTTGCATATTTTTCCTGTTCACAAAGATGATAAACACCAGGGCTATTTTTGGGCAGGAACGCACAGGAACGGAGTTCCGGCTGGCTTCCAAGTTGGCCACACCTACAGCCCTCCCCCCCCAGGTTCCCCAGGCGCCTCGTAAGCTGCAGGGCACCTGGGGAAGCCAAGCTAATCCAGGAAGGGAAGGCAGTTTAAACTGCCTCCCCTCCTCGGGTTCCCCAGGTGCCCTGCAAGCCGCGGGGCAACTGGGGAAGCCAATCCTGGGAGACAGCTGTGCTGTCAGGTGTGTGGCCTAATATGCTAATGAGTTTCTGCTGTTGGGTGTGGCCTATTATGCTAATGAGTTCCTGCTGGGCTTTTTCTACAAAAAAAGCCCTGATAAGCATAATGTACCGGAAGATGAGCCACTGAATTGCTCCCTGCATCAAGTCAAAAGAACCTTTTGTGTATGTTAGTTTGTGTGTAATATAGTTAGTTTTAATTTAAGTAGTTTTATATTATTCTGTATTTTGTATTATCTAATAGAATTGCTGTGTAATAATTATTGCATAACATCTATGCTGGCTTGCATTATGATTTGTTTGTAAAATTTCAAAAAATGTTAAATTAAAAAAAGAATGTTTTGATTTTACAGTCATGTTACTTTTGCACTGCAAAGTGAGTATATATAGGAAAAATTCTACTGCTTTTATACTGGTTTGTCATGGCTTACCCCGAAGAATCCCGAGAAACGTAATCGGGGGAGGTTCTGGGAATACTTTGTTCGAGATTCCTGGCTCTTGTCAAAAAACTGTTGTTAGCAGAAAGCAAGGCCAGCCCAAGTGTTTTTGGTGCCCTAGGGAAGCCATGGCGCCCATTCAATAGACAGAAAAATGAGGACTCTAGAATGAATGTTTAACTTACTAGGCACTCAAAATGAACACTGTAAAAATAAAAATAAATATGCTTTTCAAAAGCCCTCCGTGCAGCAACAAAAAAGATAATGCAATCTTGGGAGTGTATCAACAGAGGCATAACATCCAGATTGCAAGATGTCATAGTCCTGTTGTACGCTGCATTGGTCAGGCCACACCTGGAGTATTGTGGGCAGTTCTGGGTGCCTCACTTCGAAAGGGATGTGGGCAGAATGGAGCGGGGGCAGAGGAGACCAAGGAGGATGATCGGAGGCCTGGAGACCAAGCCCTGTGAGAAGAAGAAGAAGAGATTGGATTTATATCCCGCCCTTCACTCAGTTGGAGTCTCAGAGCACCTTACAAACTCCTTTTCCTTCCCCTCCCCACAACAGACACCCTGTGAGGTGGGTGGGGCTGAGAGAGCTCTGAGACAACTGTCCTTCAGAGAACAGCTGGTACAGAGCTATGGCTTGCCCAAGGTCATCCAGCCAGGTGCAAGTGGAGGAGTGGGGAATCAAACCCAGCTCTCCCAGATTAGAGTCCGCGCACTTAACCACTTACACCAAACTGGCTCTCCAGTGAGGAAAGGCCGAGTGAGGGGCTTGGGAATGTTCAGTCAGCAGAAGAGGAGGCTGAGGGGGGACATGACTGCTCTCTTGAAGTGTCTGAAGGGCTGTCACTTAGAGGAGTGCAGGGAGCTATTCCTGTTGGCAGCAGAGGATAGGACTTGCAAGAATGGGTTTAAATTAAGGGTGGGAAGGTACCAGCTGGATTTTAGGGAAAACTTTAGAGTTGTGAAACAGTGGGATCAGCTGCCTCAGGAGGTGGTGAGCTCCCCCTCACTGGCAGTCCTTCATCAGCAGCTGGACAAACAGGTTGTCAGGGATGCTCTAGGCTGATCCTGCACTGAGCAGGGGGTTGGGCTAGATGGCCTGTACGGCCCCTTCCAACTCTGGGGTTCTATGGTTCTATCATAACAGCTACGGAGCACCAGACATGGAGCCTATAGAAGCCAGTTAACACCAAGCTTCCCTTCAACTCATCTTTTTGGTGCTCTTCCTCTCATCTTTTAGGTGCCTCTCAGAATCTGGCTCCCTAGGTGATTGCCCAGGCTGGCCCTGTCAGAGAGCAAACCAGAATCGCTCAAGTGGTAACTGTTGGAAAAATGAGTATGTAAGACAAGACCTGACCATTTTAGTCATTATAGGGTTAACCTATGCAACTTGTTGTTTTCTTAGGCTAACCTGGAAGAGATACCTGGCAGCTGGCCAATTAAGTCTAAGCCCGGGAAACCTAAAGGTGTACTGTTCTGCTGATTGGTCAGTGACATCAGGTGTTTCCTTTCAGGGGTCAAGAAGAAGGAGAGATCCTCCATTGTAATCTCTCACTCTCTAGTAGAATGTCTAGTGTGTAGACGGAGCACAATGCTGCTCCTTAGAAAGCATGTTTTGTTTATTTGTAGCTAATCCCGTTTCTCTTTATCCTTTAGTAATAAATATTTTAAAACTAGAGGAAGCAGTCTCTTCTTTCCAGAAAGCAAGATCCATAACTCTGATTTTTCACGAATATTGGACAAAAGTCCTAACAGTAACAGAGATGACTCCAGCACCTGCCACTGAGTATCACTGAGTGACATTTGGATCCCGTGCTTGGTGGTGCAGTTGCTCTTTGAGAGCAAATCTCTGTGTACAGATTAGTAGACTGATCTGTTTGCGAAGAAAATGTGGTGCCCTCCCTGGAGGACATCGGAGAGCAGCAACAAAGGCCACTCCAGTAAGGCATCACACATACACCCCCCCAATTCAGCGGCACTCAGTCCTCCTCCTGACCTGACATGCAAAACACTGCTGGAATTGATTACTTTTAAAGCAGCGTAAGTGCACAGTGCAGATACACTAAGTGGCATTCCATGGAATACATTTATCTTGGGACTATTTCATGTAATCCAGCTGTCTCTTATTTCCTAGGGACGGTCCCTATTTTACAGTACTTGTCCCTGGTAATATGAGATTGGGGGTGGGGGTTGCAGCTTCTGCTGGCACCTCTGCCTCACCTCCGCTTGTTGCCATCTTGCCTCACTCTGGTCCCCAAACGAGAGTTCAGGAAGCCCTATTGGACACACGCAGCCTGCCACTCTGCATTTAAGGACCTCTGGGGAGGGAGGGGTGGGCAGAGGCGGAAGGCCATGGCTGTGGCTTGGAGACAGAACAACATTCATTTTTGTAAAAGATGCAGACACCTTTGTGTCACTGGTAATAAGTGGTATCAGATCAAATACTGCCAAGTCAAGCAACTAGTTAAAAGATTTTCAAACATTGCCAGAAAAAACGCAGACAGAGGAAAGGAAATGTAAAACTTGGTGGATAATATTTATGTACCTTAGAACGTATAAAAACTGCTGCAGTGTGGAGAGAGTTCAGATTATATATAGTTTTTCATTTTATAGCAGCATTATTACCAAAGACTGGTTTATATTTGGTAGCAGCTGTTCTCCGAAATGTCATATTGACTGATGGTTGGAGCCAATATAAGTTTCGAGTAAACCCAAAGGGAATAATCACCTTTACGCATCCACATAGAAATTACACAATGCCGTAAGAACAGATTTAAATATTTATTGAGTAATAAAACCTCCAAGTGTGAATTGTGATTGGGTATTCCAGATTCCACCGTCTGGGGGTGCGTTCAGACGGCTCTTTTGAGATATGCCAGGCACGAGTGCCTGGTGGATTTAAAGTGCACATCCAGACCTCAACATCTGGGAATCATGCCGCTTTTGTTAGTAGCCCGTTGATCCCCATCGGGGATCCGTACGTAAAAGATAGTGCTTAAAGTTGGGTCTAAAGCTGGCCAATGGGCCAGTGCCGGACTTTCCACTGTCAGGGCGTTCTACCAGCGCGCAATCAGCCCATAGGGATGGTCTTCAGTCCAGACCGTCCCGAATGGCCACCATTTTAAAAAACTTAGCGATGCATGCATAACCGCTTAAACATGCCACGTCGCAGACAGTGAGGAACATGCGTGCATAAGCACATATACAAATATGTAGATATGGACATATGCACATGTGTGCATGCACAAACAGGGACAGTGAGGAACAGCAGACAGTGAGGAACATGCGTGCATAAGCACATATACAAATATGTAGATATGGACATATGCACATGTGTGCATGCACAAACAGGGAGTCATGTGCGGTAACTTATCCAACTGCCTTGTTTGGGCGATGTCAGGGGTGCGGCTTACCTGTGAATTTAAGCAAGCCCCCTGACCTCCATTTTCTTATGCTTCATCTGGACCTGAAATAAACTTACTAGGCTGAAATCACTACCACCGGCCTCCCGACTCCAGTACTTTTCAGGTACCCAACTAAAATTAAGACTACAATGTATATGGAGACGGGGTTGCCTTCTTCCCTGTACCATTTTCCCAGCCTGAAACAGTCTCAGGGTAGTGCTATTTGGGGGAATCCATGCGTTCCATGGGACACTTGTGGGGCTGCTGACCCAGAGCTGGCACCCGGGGAGGGAGCTTTTGGAGGGTGTGAACATGTTAACTGGCAGTGCTCCAGTGCTGTGTCATCACTTCTGGTGTGAAGCTGGAAGGGACATCATCACACCGGTGTGATGGCTGTATGCAGGGGTTCTTTCGTAGAAAAAGAGGTGCAGAAGCTCATTAGCATAACTCATTAGCATAACTCATTAGCATATGCCACGCCCCCTGACATCACCAGAAGTGTGTCAGAAAGGGAATGTCAGTTTCAGCCCCATTATATCCTATGGGCCATTGAAATCAATGGCAAAAACTCATAGGGTATATGAGGGGCTGGAGGAAAGGGGGTTTGAGGGAGAGGCTCCAAACTTGCAGGGTAGCTGCTGGGGCCTCTCCTCGAAATACTCACTAAGTTTCAAGAAGATTGGACCACGGGGTTCAATTCTATGGGCCCCCAAACAGATTGTCCCATCCCCTCCATTGTTCTCTATGGTGGGAAAAAATGTTAACTTTTATCCTACCATAGAGAACAATGGAGGGAATGGGGGCAACCTGTTTGGGGGCCCGTAGAATTGGACCCCCTGGTCCAATCTTCTTGAAACTTGGGGGTACTTGGGGGAGAGGCCCTAGCAGCTATCCTGCAAGTTTGGAGCCTCTCCCTCAAACCCCCTCCCCTCCAGTCACTTTTAAAGTTGCCGCCGAATTTCGGTGACAATTCAGCGGCGAGCTGAATCAGATTAGAGAATCTGAATCAGCCTGTGGCTGCCCTACTGACCAGTCCTGAGCTGGCGGAGCTTTGCTCCGCCTCACTCCAGCCCCAACAGACCCCTGGCTGTATGTATCCTAGATCGTCACCCTGATGCAGTGATATCACTTGTGTATCTTTGTCATTTCTGGCACAAAGCAGGTTCCCCTCTCACTGGTTTCCCTCCTGCTGTCCTGTTGAGTGATGGTGGGGGACTGGGGCTGCTGAATGAGCCACTTCTGGATCCGGAGAACAGGTAGCCCTTGATACTCATGCTAGTTACATCCAAACAGGCCTAATTAAGCAACCTCCTGGGACCGTTTCAGGCTGGGAAAAGGGCAGAGGCGAGATTTGAACCACAAACCTCTCATACCTCAGCTCACTCACTACAGTATGCCAGCTTTACACAATCGAGTTCACCAGTCGTTACATGTGATTGCTTGACACTGGCTACAGTCTGGTGTATTTAATCCTTAAAAAAGTAAGCACTGAAAGTGAAGACGAGATTAGACTGTATTCTTCGAAGGTCTTTCTAAAGCCCTTTTGCATTCACAACACTCCAGATACTTGTCAAGTCTTAAGACGCAACCAAGTCCTATAAATCCGGCATGTGAATATGAGAACAATATGAATGCCGTTCACCAGGGACTAAGAACAAAAAACGAAGAACACAGTCAAAGGAAAACTTGAAAAAGGCTTTAAAAGAGTTAAAGTAGAGGCAAAGTTCCAGTTTGCCTAGGGAATACATTACCTGAAGACTGACAATTTTAATTATTCCAGAATGTTCTTTACATTGTGGGTTTCTCCCTATAATTCATTGACTCCTCTGGAGCAATCTCTCAGGTCTCCCAGAATTCACCAGCTCCCCATATTATTGGCTATCCAAGAGCCCTCTCCTAGTCTTTACTAGTCTTTTCCTCCACCGCATAAAATCTTGTTAATTTCCATACAGTTCTGAAAGATATTGACTGTATTGGAAGAATACATCCTTATCTCTCTCTCTCTCTCTCTCTCTCTCTGTATTTCTGTAGTGATCCAGAGGGAATAATGAAAGAACAGACCAGTGGACAGGAAACAAACCATAACACATTTCTATTTATGGTGTCCACCTGGCTTATTTAGACTCAGTCTAATCAAACAGCTGATCATGTGGGCCATTTGTAGTTCCCTGTGATGGAATCATAAAAGAAAACAGGAGACTAGAGAGACGAGTTAGACCTCTCTCAGTGTTGAACATACAGGGAAGTTGGAATTTGTTTCATTTACAGGAGGGAACATTCAAGCAAATCCCCTTCGATTGCAGCGTGAGGTGGTGAAAATTATCACTAGCCTAAACAGTATTTGAAACTCATGGAGTATCTAGTATCAACGATTACTAGAGTTGCCAGCTTTGAGTTGGAGATTTTGGGGCGGAGCCTGAGGAGGGTGGAGTTTGGGGAGGGGAGGGACTTCAATGGGGTATAATGCCATAGAGTCCGCCCTCCAAAGCAGCCAGTTTTTTCAAGTGAACTGATCTCTGTCACCTAGAGATCAGTTGTAATAGCAGGAGATCTCCAGCTATCACCTGGAGGTTGGTAGCCCTAATAATTACTAGCTATGGTAGCTAAGTTAAACCTCCATGCTCAGAATGACTTCTAGAGAACAATGGGGAAAGAACAGTGTATTCACTGTTGGGGGGATGGTTGAAGATAGGTTGCCAGGTCCTCTTGGCTTGCCAACAGGGGGGATTTGGGGGGGGGGCATTCCAGGGTGGGCGGGGACATTGTGCGGTGATTAGCAGTAATTCCAGGGGATCCCCAGGTCCCACCTGGAGGCTGGCATCCCTAGGCACCACCCTCTGGGTGACTTGATACCACCTGATTTGCATGACTCAGGTAGGCCCAGCTGCTTTGCTACTGTTCATCAGCAGCCATCCTATGAAAACCACTGTGATGTAACACTTAGAACTTCAGATTGGGATCTGTGAGACCCAGGTTCAGATCCCTATCCTGCGGTGGAAGCTGATTGGAAGATTTTGGACCAGTCACATACTTTCAGCCTAACCAACCTCACAGGGTTGTTGTGCAGATAACAAGGAGGGAATAATAATGTAAGCTGCTTTAGTCCCCACTGTGGAGAAAGACTGTAATTTTCCTGGATAGAGGCTGCAAGGGAGGGGGGTGGAGATGGAAAGCTGAAGACAGATAAAGGTAGATTGGCTGTTGGGTGGGAAGGAAACAGGGTTGCAACTCCAGGTTGGGAAATTCCTGGACATTTGAGGGATGGAACCTGGGGAGGGTGGGATTTGAGGAGGGACTGCAGACCAGTATAATGCCATAGACTCCACCCTGCAAACTAGCCATTTCCTTCACATGAACTACCGTCGCCAGCCTCCAGACAAGGGCTGGAGAGCACCCAGAATTACAACTATTGTCCAGGTGACAGAGATCAGTTCCCCTGGATAAAATGTCTGATTTGGAGGGTTGAGTCTATGGCATTATACCCTGCTGAGGCTGTTTGCCTCCCCAATCCTCACTGTCCCAAGGCTCCACCCCCAAATCTCCAGGAATTTCCCAACCTGGAGCTGGCAGCCCTAAGGTGAATTGATCTCTGCAGCTGGGAGATCTATTGTGATTCCCAAAGCACTGCCACTGCTGCTGTGGTGGGAGAGGAAGCAGGTAGGAGGCTGGGAGAGTCATGGGGTCAGAAAGAGAGAGGGATGGAGTTGGGGGGCAGAAAGAGTGATGAGGTGGGGAGGCAGAAAAACAAAGAGAATGAAGATGGGTCAGAAAGAGAGAGGAAGTAACATACATGGAGGAGAGCGAGAGAGTAAGAAAGGGGGGGCAGAAGGGCAAAAGAGTGTGAGAGAGGTAGGGGGAGAAGGGAGGAAGCAAAGGTGCGAGGAATGGGATAACCATTCTGCAAGTTTCTTGCGGGTCTCCACTTGTTGTATCCCTAATTCCCTTCTCTTGGCAGCCCTGGAGGAACTTGGTTGCCCCTTGCTTTAAACAGGATGCTGGATGAGACAACCCTTTACTCTGGCAGGGCTTTTACATTGTGGTGGTGGGCTTTAGGCTTGTATCTCTTGAATAGCAGACCTGTCCCCCATATCATGCTGTTCTAGCAGCCAACTCCAGCTCAGGAAATTTGTGGACAGAGCCCAGAGAGGATGGAGTCTGGGTAGAGTCTACCTTCCAAAGCTGCGATTTCCTCCAAGGGAACTGACCTCTGTAGTCTGGAGATATAATGCTGAGAACTCCAAGCTCCACCAGGAGGCTGATAACCCAACTTGATGCCTCATACTTTTTTTGTTTGAGATTCAGGGGAATTTTATAAGCAGTGTGATATGGAATGAGGGTTACCAGTTTGGGTGAGGGAGCCAGTTTGGTGTAGTGGTTAAGTGCGCGGACTCTAATCTGGGAGAACCGGGTTTGATTCCCCACTTCTCCACTTGCACCTGGCTGGATGACCTTGGGCAAGCCATAGCTCTGTAGCAGCTGTTCTCTCAAGGACAGCTTGGGAAAGAGCTCTCTCAGCCCCACATACCTCACAGGGTGTCTGTTGTGGGGAGGGGAAGGGAAAGGAGTTTGTAAGCCGCTCTGAGACTCCAAGTGAGTGAAGGGCGGGGTATAAATCTAATCTCTTCTTCTTCTTACCTTTCCAAAGGGAAAAAACTATCAAATTCCACTGGGCTATTGCAAGCATCTTGCCTGATCCTAAATCGTTCTTTGAACCCGAGCTATAATTTCTCAGTCTGTCATTTGCACAAAACAAAACCCATTTCACACACAAAGACCAAAACATCCGCAGTTCTCTTCAGTATTCATGGCCTGATTTAAAAAAAAAAAATTAGATTCCCTGCTGTTCATGTGGATGAATGGAACCGTAAGTAGTAAATTATAGCCTTTCTTGCTGAAGAAAGATAAGGTTGTCTTTAATGCTTCCTATTCTCTCTTAGTTCTAAAGGTTTATTAGAACAAAGACAGGGCTTTATTTTATCCCATAAACATTTCAATATCACTGTATCAAAATGAAGGTAATAACGAGCATTGGGGAAAACTACGCAGTGGAAACCCACACTGGAAATTCAGCAGCCAGCAGAGAGAACTTAGCAGAAGAAAACACGAACGGCAGGTTTATGGCAGTAATGATGGAAGACCAAAATAACCGTATCAGTATTCCACAGGAGCTAGAGGCTCATGCTGCAAGCAAGTTATGGAAGGGAAAATCAGGTGGGAAATCAAACTTGGAAATCACTCGAAACTTGCACTAAGGAATTTGCTGCCTTCAGCCACCATTTCAAAGTATTCCCCGAGGAGCTGGTAAAATTTCAATCAAGTTGCAGAGAAATACTGCTGCCGCCAGGAAATTGATTCTTCCTCAGATAATCAGTTAAAGACAGCTTCCACGGGTGCTTTGTAGAGAGGCAAATGAAAAGAAGAGAAAAAGAGAGAGACTGTTCGCTTATGGCCTGTTCATTTTTGTTGCCTGCGTCTAATGGATAGTTTTCTAGTGTCCGGTTCATGTTCAGCGATTCATTTTCTTGTTTTTCATTCAGGCAGTGACATTTCCTTTTATTTTTTATTTTTTTGCACCATGGGCAAGCGAATGTTTTTAGTGGATTTCAGGCTTCATGGAACTATTTCCACACTGATTTGACAGCTGAAAAATAGCTGCCTTTGCCCAACCACCTGATCCAGTTTTGCCTAGCTGATACAGATTTGTTTCTTTTGTACGCAAAGGGACCACCAGGGTGAAGTTGCTGGCTTAGGTTTGGGGTTTTATTTATAGCGGCCACCTTCTCAGTGCTTTGCAGGGAAAAACAACATTTCTGTTTCAGACATAACTGCTTTTAAACAGCGTCTTTATTATTTCAGGACGGGGCAGAGGGGTGGATGTCTATAAGCATGAACAGGTTTCCTTCGTAAGCCCTGCTTAAGAGAATAATTTTCCAGTCTACTTTGGCTGTCACTTAGAATGCATCAAGGAGCTTTAGCTGGGAGCTGCAGATAACCGCAAGTGCTGCTCTGTCATCTTTGCTGCTAAACTGGCACTGTTTATAATGCGGAGCTTTCAGATCACAATGAAGTTCAATTGCCAGCAGGCTTTGCTTCCCCCTGGAAGGGTGAGCTTGGGGGCAGGGCAGGGGAGGAATAGCGGCAAAATATCCTGGCCTTTTGAAGACTTGAGCTTCAAAATGTGTAAGGTGTTCAGATATCACAGGAAATGGGAATGGCATCGCCAGACAGGCGGATGAGATTGGGGAATTCCATTTCCTGCTTTGTCACATCTGCATTATATATTTTTAAAAATATAATCCATGGTTTGTATTGAAGATTGTGTGGCTTCTTTTTGTGTGTGTGTGTGAGAGCGCTAAAAGTAAGAACTGTTCTCTGCAAAGTATTTCGTAAAAATAAAAAAACCCCAGTTTTGTAGGTAATGTTAATGACTTGAAATAGATTTTAAAACAGTTTTAAGTGTTCACCGATGGGAGAGATTTAAACTCAGCTGTTTGGGTTGGATCCTACCAGCCTTGTCACTCATTACTCAACCAATTCCCCTCCTCATTCCAGTCCCTGTCCCATGTGCCTCTTGTCCATGCAAGTCCCACAATCCCCAGCATAGCCTTTTTTTTTGGTGGTCAAAACCTTGTTCCCTTTTCCACCAGCGGAAAGGCTGGTGGGATCCAACCCATTGCCTGAAATCAGTGGGACTTCAAAGAGCTTAGTTTTAATTGGATTATGCCTGTTAACATTCTGTTTATTGTTAGGAATCAGACAATAATTTGAATTATTTCTTAGTATGCCCAACTAAATGCAGGATTTTTATTTATTTATTGGCTTCACTTGTACCCTGCCTCTTTACCCAGTGGAGACCCAAGCTGGTTTACATCATTCTCCTCTCCTCCATTTTATCCTTGGAACTATCTTGTGAGGTGGGTTAAGCCGACAGTATGTGACTGGCCCAGGGTTACCCAGAAATCTTCCATGGCAGAGTGGGGATTCAGAACTGGGTCTCCATAAGACAACTCCTAAAATGTCAGATGTAAAAGCCTGAATAAAGAGAAATATTTGGCCTGGTGCCTAAAAGATAAAGAAGATCCAAGTGAGCCTCAAGAATGAGGGCGTTCCACAGGTGAGGAACCATCACTGATGAAGCTGTTTAGAAGAAGAAGAGATTGGATTTATACCCCGCCCTCCACTCCCCAAGGGAGTCTCAGAGCAGCTTACAAACTCCTTTTCCCTTCCCCTCCCCACAACAGACACCCTGTGAGGTAGGTGGGGCTGAGAGAGCTCTTTCCCAAGCTGTCCTTGAGAGAACAGCTGGTACAGAGCTATGCCTTGCCCAAGGTCATCCAGCCAGGTGCAAGTGGAGGAGTGGGGAATCAAACCCGGTTCTCCCAGATTAGAGTCCGCGCACTTAACCACTACCCCAAACTGGCTCTGGTTTAATACCCCCTTGGATTCGTTTGGTCAGCCTGACCCAGCTAGATACTATCAGCCATGAGGGACAAGGGTCAAGCCCATACCTGCTAGGCTGCATATTGTCTGCTTCACCATGCCTCAACAACTGAAAGTCATCCACTAGGCTCACACTGTGCTCCAATAGCACCCTGAGACTAAAATAAACCAACTATGGTATCTAAATTGTAGAGGATGCAAGTAAGTTTACCCACAAAATGCACTGCAAAATAGTCACAGGATATATAAACATTTTCTAATAATGCAGAAAAGTTCCACCAGACAACATTGCCCAAATTCCATTATAGCATAGTTGCCACCAGCCATAGCAGGCAACACAGTTAGAGAATTTGGGGGTGGGGAAAATCTCCTCGGTGTTGTGCCAATGTGACTTCTGGCATTTTATTAGTCAACCCAGTTGGTTTAGCTGTAATAGGGTGGGTAAATTAGATAGCAATTTAAATAGCTGGAGGAGGAAAACAGGGTACTTAGTTTAGACAAAGGGTCAGTGATGAGCCGGGCAGGTTTTCTAATTGGATAGTTATAGCCTTTGCTGATTGTTGGAGAGTGTTGGGGTTGACAGCACTGATGTAGGGGGAGCCATGCAAGGGTCAGGGATACCAGTGATTATGGGGCGGGGGAGATATAGCGGTGGGCATAGGTGCTCTTCCTTTAACTGGAGTGGAAGAAATCAGAGATACAGAAAGGCTCAGACTTCTTCTCATCTATTTCCCATCCCAAGGGATGTTGGTTGTGGGGCTAGGAAAACTTGCCCTTCTCCGACACTGATATTATTCAGTGCCAAGTCTATCAACAATAAGAGCGATGTGCTCTGTGACTATCTCATGGAGTCATGGGTAGACCTGGCTTGTATGACCGAGACCTGGGTGAGGGATGGTGAAACTGTCACCTTGAAGCAGTTTACCCCACTTGGGTTCTTTCACCAGTCGCGGACATATGGGGGGGACGTTGCTTATCCGTGAATTTTGCTCCTTCAGGTCGTTCCCCGCCCCAACAATCTCTGGCATTGAATGTGTAGGTCTAGTGTGTGATGTCGAGGAGAGTTTGGCTATCTGGCTGGTGCACCGACCACCAAACGCACCAGCAGATACCCTGTCTGACCTGTTAGATGCTGTATTAAGCTGGGCCCTGGGCTCCTGATCCTGGGTGATTTTAATGTTCATGCTGATGATGCAATGTCTGTCCAGGCCAGGGACCTAGTGTAATCCATGGAGGCACTGGGACTCTCCCAGTTTATATTGACTCCCACGCACCAAGCGGGCCACCCACTGGATTTGATTTTTGGGATGGGGATACATGTGGATCTGAAGACTACAGATGTAGTCCAATAGTCTGACCACTTAGCCCTGAAGGTCTGGCTGAGCATACCATGCTCACCCTGTTTAGGCCACAAGCGCATTTATGCTCACCCACGGAGTCAAATGGACCCTAATCGGCTTCAGGAAGCTCTGCAGGATACAATGTCCCCTGGCGTCTCATTGAATGAGCTGGTGGAGGACCAGGATAACTGGCTCTCTGAAGCCATAGATGAGATTGCCCCCCGGCACCCTCTGCGCCCCCACACCAAAGCAGGAGCTGTGAAGGATGAAGTGGGAGCTAAGATGGATAAAGTGAAGGTGGCAGCACGCTTGTGACAAAGTGTTATGAACATCTTATAGGATGCTTATGAAGGCCTACGAGATGGCAGTGAAGGATTTCTATGCAGCCTCCATTGCACCCAGCCCAATTATTTAGAGTTATTTGATCTATTACGACTCTGCCTCAGGGCAGACCAAATAGTAGGGAATTCGCTATTGGCTGCGAGGCATTTGCGAGCTATTTTGCAGATAAGATCATGACAGTCCGCCAGGACCTCTTGGCCTTTTCGGCAATCAAGAAAAATTAATGCCATCTGTTTATTTGGATGATTTTCATAGTATTCTACAACGTTAGTGATGATCCGTATGTTATTTTTAATTTGTCTTTTTGGAAAAAAACCCTGCCTGGTTCTGATGTATTAACTTGTACTAATACCTTTTTCAACCTGGTAGCTATAACCGTAGCATAAATGTTATAATCCGTATTTAACAGTGAAATAGGTCTGTAAGTTTTTATTTCTTTTTCATCTGTGTTTGGTTTATGTAATCAATGCTTGATTCCATGAATCTGGAAGTTGTTCTGTTATGGCTAAATCTTGGAAAAGTTATTTCAAAGGAATAGTTATTTGATCTTCAAATTTTTGATATATCTCTGTTGGTATCCCATCTAGACCTGATGCTTTATTTTTCTTTTGTTTCTTTATTAATCAATGCCTGATTCCATGAATCTGGAAGTTGTTCTGTTATGGCTAAATCTTGGAAAAGTTATTTCAAAGGAATAGTTATTTGATCTTCAAATTTTTGATATATCTCTGTTGGTATCCCATCTAGACCTGGTGCTTTATTTTTCTTTTATTTCTTTATTGCTTCTACAATCTCGCAGGTTGATATTGGTTCATTTAATATTAGCTTCTGTTTTTCATCAATATTTTTTGTATTTTGTTTATATAATCTTTTATAGCTTGAGTGTCTTGTTGACTTTGTTGATATAGCTTTTTAAAGAAATCTTCTGCTATGCTCTTAAGCTCTTGTATATTATGTATCTCTTTTCCCTTTTCATTTCTTAAAGTTTTAATTATCTTCTTCTCTCTTTTCTTTCTTAATTTATATGCTAGCCATCTTGATGGCTTGTTGGCATTTTCAAAATAGTATAGCCTGGAATATTCTATCTTCCTTGCAAGCTCTTGTATTAGTATTAAATTCGTTTGATGATGCAATAGTCTTAACTTTGTTTTACTATTTCCAACATCCCTGCTTATCTTCATCTTTTCCTCTTCTTTTTTATCAGATTTGTCAGTTCTTCATATTGTTTTTTCTTTTGCTTCCTTTTCCATGCATCTTGATTAATGAACCATACTCTTAAAAAAGCTGTAAACGCCTCCCATACTGTTTTTATTGACATATCTTGTTGTATATTTGTTTTTTAAAAATTGGATATCTCCATTTCCATCTTCTTTGTAAATTCTTGGTCTCTGAGCAAATCTTTGTTTAAAGTCCATCGTCTTTTTCAAACTTCCTTGTAGTGTTAATGTCAATGGGCTGTGGTCTGCAAAAGTATTTGGCAAGATTTCTATCTCCATTATTTCATTTATTAAGGATGTTGTAATCTATATCATGTCTATATGTGACCATGAATTGTGTCTTGCCAAATAAAATGTATAATCCCTCTTATCAATATTTCTATTTCTCCACATATCTATTAAATTTTGTTCCTCTGCCAAATCTTGAAAAGCTTTAGGGAGTACATTTCCTGATTTTTTTATTCTTTGACTGGTTTTTTCGATCCATTGTTGTATCAAAGACTGCGTTATAATCTCTTACCATACATATGTCATCAAATTTTTGCTCCACAACCAGCTCCCACGTTGATTTAAAAAATTCTTTCTGATTTTGGTTGGGAGCATAAATGTTTACAATTACTATTTTCTTATTATGATTTCTGATTGTAATAACTAATGTTCTTCCATCATCTGAAGCATATATCAATTCTGAGTCAAATAATTCTTTAACATATATAGCTACGCCTCTTTTCTTTTTTGTATCCGCCGCAAAAAAATAATTCTCCCAGCTTCTTAGTCTCTAAATATTTCGCATCCTCTTTTTAAATATGTGTTTCTTGTAAACAGGCTATGTTCACTTGTAACTTATTTATTTGTAAAAAAGTTCTCTTTCTTTTTTGAGAGCTGTTTAAACCATTTATGGTAATCGAGAGTAACTTAAGCTTTTTCATTTTCTCCATCTTTGCTTCTACTTTCCTTTGCCTTGGTTCTATATTGGTATCTTGTTGTTATGTGTGACAGCGTTAGAACTGTTTGTTTTCTTTTTCTTTTTTCCTCCTTTTTATCTTTTTCTGTCTTAGCACTCGCTACTGCTTCACTCTCATCTTCTTCCTGCCATCCTAAATTTTCCCCATTCTTGGCCAGGAAATCCTCCACCTTAAACATAGAGTCAATCTTGTATCTTCTTCCTTCGTAATTAAAGAGAATACCTTCAGGTAGGAGCCATCTATAGGTAATTCTGTTTGTTCTTAGTAGAGTTGTTAGTGCTGAATAATTTTGTCGTTTCTCTCTTAGTCTCCACGATACTTCTTTTAACAGTTTAATTTCCTTTTCTTATATAACTACTTTAGTCTCATTTGCCTCTCTGAGAATCTTGTCCCTCATTTCTCTTCTGTTAAATTTTATGTGGACTTCCCTAGGGACTTTATTTTTCCTATATATTTGATCTATTTCTCTGTCCAGTTCTTCTTCTGTTCCTAGTTTCAGCTGTTCTGCAAAGCTCTGAACTATGGCTTCTTTTTAAAAAAATTCAGTTTTTTCTGGTATGTTTTGGCACCTTATAACCAAGACAGCTTTCTCCATTTCTAGCCTTATCAGTCTTTCTTCCATTCTATCTGTTCTTGTTCTTAATTCTTGTACGTCTTGGTCTATTTCATATATATTTTCTTCTGTGTTGCTGTTTGCTAAGTTAATCTTTTGTATTTCTACTTTGTTTTCATTTATCTGTCTTTTGATCTCTTCAGTTTCTACCTTAATCTGTTCTGCTATTTCACCTATTTTGCTCTGTAAAGGTTCCATTTCTTTTTTAATTACTGTGGGTAGTACTGTCTCTATTGTGTTCTTCATTTCCTGTGCTATGCTTTCCTGTATAAGTGTTTGTAAATCTTTTAATGTCATCTGAGGTATATTCATTGTATTAAATTTAAGTTGTGTCTGTATACCCGCCTGGCCTGGGGATATTATGGATGCTTTTCTAGCACCACCAGCACCTGAGGCCATTCATTGTATCTGCTTTTAGCCTTTACCTATACTAAATCCAATTTTATTAATAATTGCAACTGGTTGCTTACTTCTATTGTATGCCCCTAATGCCTTGTAGTCTACTCCAGTCTTTTGCAGGTCTATCTGGTACTTCTCTTTTCTTTTATACTAATGAATGTCTTCACTTTATTCTCTTAGTATCTGTATTAAAGTCACACTCCCTTCTCTTTCTTTCTTTCAATTTCCCACTCTCTCTCTGTCTTTCTTTTGCTCCAGTCCTGGCATCCATGTTCCTCTTCTTCCTTTCTCCCGTTCTTTCTGTCTCCAGCTCTCCCAATGATCCACTCCACCTTTTACCGCTCTCCTTTTCAGCTTGTCCTTGCAGTCCCTGTGGCACGTCTCTGCCCTCCGCTGCTTTCTCTGTCCCTCACTTCCTCCTCTCAACTCACGCCACTGCACTCCGGTCGTCTCCCAACAATAAGCCTCCTCCAATAAGCCAGAGAGAAAAGAAAGAGAAAAGGTGTAGTAACGTCTAAATTTGATTTTAATTTTTCCCTGGTTTTTTATTTTATTATGCCTTCCCTTAGCTTCTTGCCATTCTTTATTTCCTTCTCTGAATCGTCTAGGTTCTGTTTAATGGCCACCTTAAAGCTACATTACTTCTTTCACTAATCAGCAACCTAAAACAATTTTACTACAATACTGGTCTTTTTATTTGTTATCTCCCCCCTTACGAAATATTCTAATATACTTAGCTTCGTTGATGTTTTCCTGGGTGTTTATCGTTCATTTGCTGACTCAATTGGTTCCATAACATTCGACTTGCCCAGCGTTTTTGTCGGGCGTCCGAGACAGTCTCCCACTTCCAAGCAGACCAGAGAGTACCAGGGGATTGCCTCTCCCTCCTGGACCCTCACGGGCAAGCTTCTTGCTTCTGGGGTTTTCTTATACAGAAAACCCCTCTTTGGGTAGTTGAAAGGCACACCCTGGAGACTGTAGAATCTCTGTGCTGCGAGCAGCGTTCGAGGCTCGCACCCGTGTTGGTCGAGTCTCCCTGCGCACTATTGATATTACTGCAAGAGGCAAACCCTATAATAAGTTCTATAAAATGTAGTTTCACTGAAGAATCCTTATCTATTTTTACAGATTATCATGAGTTTGAACAATAGCTTAAAATGGCAAAAAAAAACCAAAATAAAAACAAATCCCAATTACAAAGTCAGTGAACAGGAAAGTCGTTTTTAACCTGCCCAGGCAGTCGTTTTTAACCTGCCCTAACTGCCTTGTCGTGTCCATTTCTCTGGGAGCTGTGAGCTTCTCAATAATTTCTCTCTACAACCCAGTAACTTGTGTCATTTCAATCTTAGCTGGGAAAGGAGTCCAATAGCTTCCTGTCTGGCTGAGCACTCCCGGGAACACAATTTATGCTAGCAAGTTTGAGAGTGCTGGCTAAGATCGGAAGATGGTATTTATGAGATCATTACTTCCATCCCCGAGGAAGGGATCAGTCTCTCCTTGCAATCCTTTCTCTTTATTCGCCCCAGCTAATAATGCCATTGCTTTATCACTGGGCTCATAACAGCGTCGGGTTGCTATTGTGTGTTGAAAGTCTCCTTTGATGCTACAGATTTATGAAAATCACAGTGAAGAACGAGGAAGAGGAGAGGGGGGAAATGGTTACTCTGTTCACTATATATTTATGGGCCAACCACTTCATTCATTTGACTAATCAGCTCCTTATTTATCAAAATGGCTAGTTTGGACAATACGGGCATGTTTAGCCTCACCATCACGATGCCATTGATTTTAGCAGAGCCGTTTCTGTTTAACAGGAGAATAAATGAGGCTGGGACTAAGCAGGCAGGGAATGAAAATCATGTTTCCCTTTCAGTTTGTTCGTCATCCCGATACATGTAGAATAAACTAAGCTTACATTCCACATGCACAGATAGTTGTTTCTTCCTAGCTGATATTGGGAGCACCCTCTTCTAACACTGTTTTGAATGTGCAAGAAGGAAAATCAAACTCTCACAGTTCAGTTGTGCCTTGCTCTGGAGTGCTAGTATGTCAGTGTGAGTCCTGTCTCCCTCCCTCCCGGCACTTCCCCCCTCTACCGTGGTCCCAGGGACACTGAGGTCCCAGACTAGTGGGAGCTGGGGTTGCATCACCCCTGGAGCTTACTCCCGAGCACTGTCACTCCTCTCTCTGGTGTGGACTTCTGGCCCAATCCTCATTGACCCCAGCTATCTGTCTCTTTTATATCCCTTACCCCATCTGTGTCTCTCCTTTTTCCTTAATGAGTGGTGGATTCTCCTGTTTGTCCCCTCTTTGCCCCTTTCTCATTGGATTCTCTGCTCCTCCTTTTAAGCCCTTCCTCCCTGGCTCTGCCCGTGTCTCCTGTGTTTGTCTGTAGTGAGTGGGTGTGGTGTAGCTCAGTTTCTCTCCCAACAAGACTCCTGCTCCTGTACATGGTAAGTATCTAATTCAGTTCTACCTGTACCTTCCCTTCCCTTCCCCTCTCCCTCTTTCCCCTTTCCTTCCCCCAGCCCTGCTCTGTGTGCAGGCACAAGGCTCCTGCTTTGGGCCCTTGGGAGTACTGCTCTGTATCTCCTGAAGTAGCCAGGGCAGTGTCCCTGGGTCCCCGTGAGGTGGGGTGCCATTCTTCATCTTGCCTGGAAGCTGCTTCCCTGGTGGTGAAGCAGCCTGGGGCAAATTCCCCCATGGCAATGGCTTTCCCTCTGGCTGGCGGGGCTCGCCAGTTGCTCTGCCAGCTGCAGAAGCAGCCCCTGTGGCTCGGGAAGGTCTGGGGCCAGACAGTTGGTCTTGTGCAGGGGTGTCAAACATATGGCCTGTGGGCCAGGACCAGCCTGTTCAGGGCTCTTATCCGGCCTGCGAGCAACTGGGTGTTACCTTTATTGCCTGATGACAAAGGCTGCGCATTAAGTCCCAGTGCTAATGAGTAATGGGCAGTGGAATTGGGAGGGTGGGCATCATGGAGATACTGTAAGGAAATACTGTAAGAGTGTTAATGTTTTAAGCATGTTTGTATTTTGAATAAAAATATCGTTAATTGGGTTTACCTGTGTCCTTTATTAAGTTTATATCTCTGGTACCTGCCATTACATTTTATGACACACATGGCCCGGCCTGACAAAGTGAATTTATGTCAGATCAGGCCATCCTAACAAATGAGTTCGACACCTCTACTCTAGTATATTTTATCCCAGTCTTCCTCCAGTGAGATCACAGTGGGTCTCCCTTCACCGTTTTATCCTCACAACAACTCTGGGAGATAAATCACAACCGTTAAAGATGTAATCTTTCTTATTGTTAATAGATTATCGCTAACGTTAGGAAAGTTTTTGTCTATTTTTTAAAGAGAGAACCTATCCCCAAACACTGTAATATTGCTTCTATACTTGGGATATGTATTCTTACTAATACATCTGATTTTACTTGTTGTATGTAACAACCCATAATATTTGATAAATTTGATGTATCTATATTTCCCCCATCCCCTTTTGTATCCCACTTAAAAAAAATAGTCATGGAGATAAATCCGGCTGAAGCAGAGTGCCTGGTCAAAGGTCACTGTCAGGTTCCCTGTCATGTTTTGATCTCCTGTGGCTGTTCTGGTTGCAGGTCCCGGCGGGAGCTCGGCATCCGTCTCTGCTCTGATGGTTCCTTCCCCCCCCCCTCCTCCCTCCTCTGGGCGAGCTCATATATTTTGCTAGACTTCAGTTATCTATGTTGACTACTCTTGTAACCTTGGGCAACTGGGCTCTGCTTCTCCTGGTCTTTTGCCTGCAAGTAGATTACACACAGGGTCGGGGTGGGAATGTCGTTTCAGCTTGCGCGCCTTTTTTCCCTGAGAAAGTAAAGGTAGTATTTTGGCGCTTGATTCTTTTTATTCTGATTGGCACCCAAGCCTCTGTTCTTGTTTGAATACAGTATATGAATCCTTTCCCCACTGTATATGGTATCACAAACAACGCAAGTGTTCCTGAAAGACCATTAAGAAATAAAGACTTTGTTTTAACCTACAAGGCCTGACTTATTGGATCTAATCAGAAGTCTCACAGTCACTTAGCAAGCTTCCATGGCTGTGTGGAGACTTGAACCACATCTCATGGGTCCTTGTCTGACTCTCTCACCACAACATCATCCTGGCTGTCAGTCTCAGTTCTGAAGTAGTACTTTCACAAAGGGCTAATGTAGGGAAGTGGGGGGTAAGCCTACTCTGAAAGCTTTTTGTGGGCTAGAACCATTTGGGGACTTTCTCCAGATGTCCTCTGTGACAAACCTTTTCCATGCCTGCTTCGGAACCCCATCACATTGCGTTGAATTCTGGGGCATCTTCTAGGGCGCGCTTAGTTCCTGCAAAGCATTTGCTAACACGATTAAATAAAGCTGCCCTATACAATCTTACCAATTGGTCTGCCAAGCTCATTATTGTGTACTCAAGTTGACTGCCCATGGTTTCAGGCAGAGAAAGGTCACACCTGAGATTCTTTTCACTTGAGGTATCAGGGACTGAACCTGGGATTTTCTGCATAGAATTCATGTACTCTGATACCCTCCTCATGCTGGGTTCACATTGGGCCTCGCAGTTAAAAATGCCTTCCGGAAGGTTTCAAAAACAAAAAGCACTTGCAAAAATCCTGGTCAAACTCAGTTCTTGCAACAGTGCTCTCAGCATGCTGTACTGAAGGAGAAGCTCCTCACAGAAACTCCCTGCCCATCCAAGGCTTCCTGGTTCTCTTCTCAGTTGTTTCCGCATCGTTAATTTCTATACTTAGGGTTCTTACTCATAAAGCACAGAACATAACCACCACCCTCTCAGTTGCACAGTTTAGTGGGAAAGTCAGTGCTGAAGGTTGAACTGTCTTTGGGGAAAACTGATCATCCACTATTGATTCCCAAATCAAGGAGGCCTGGAAAAGCTTCTGAGAATATTGGTACATAGCTTGAAGGTCTCTGGCTTGGATACCACCAAAAGACCAGAGACACTCAAAAGGCTTCTTCTACTCTACAAATATCTGCAAGAAAATATACTTGATTGAGTCTAAACAGTTATTCAGGGAAGCTTTCAATGGGGCCTTGTATCTGTGAAATGACGTGCAGAGGTTCATTTGAGATAGGGTAAGAAAATGGAGCTGTCTCATACTTTCAGGTACAATTTATAACGCATATGCTCCTGAACTAGTAACTGTACATAAAGATAAAGGAGGTAGATGATTTAGTATGTCTTCAAGCTGTAAATGTCTTATCTTATTTTCATCTGAATTGGTAAATTACCCTGATAAAATTCTCTGGTGTGTGTATTTGGCTATGTAGCGCAGGAATCAGAGGCCTAAGCCCAAGAAGAAGATCGCCAGACAGCAGAAGGAGAAGGTAAGTTTATTGACATCAGGTTCAGCAGCACAAAATGCTAAAAATGGCTGAACCCCGATGCTTAACATTAGCAGGCTTATACAGGGGTCCTTTGGGGCCAGAGCGAGGCAGAGCGAAACTCCGCCAGCTCAGGAACAGCCACCAGGGCAGCCACGGGCCGAATCAGATTCTCTGATCTGATTCGATCCGCTGCCGAATTGCCGCCGAAATTCGGTGGCAACTTTAAACGTGACTGGAGGGGAGGGGGTTTGAGGGAGAGGCTCCAAACTTGCAGGGTAGCTGCTGGGGCCTCTCCTTGAAATACCCACCAAGTTTCAAGAAGATTGGACCACGGGGTCCAATTCTATGGGTCCCCCAATTCTATGGGCCCCCAGGTTACCCCCGTTCCCTCCATTGTTCTCTATGGTAGGAAAAAAGTAACATTTTTTCCCGCCATAGAGAACAGTGGAGGGGATGGGACCCATAGAATTGGGGGGCCCATAGAATTGGACCCCGTGGTCCAATCTTCTTGACACTTGGTGGGTATTTCGAGGAGAGGCCCCAGCAGCTACCCTGCAAGTTTGGAGCCTCTCCCTCAAACCCCCTTTCCTCCAGCCCCTCATATACCCTATGAGTTTTTGCCATTGATTTCAATGGCCCATAGGGTATAATGGGGCTGAAACTGACATTCCCTTTCTGACACACTTCTGGTGATGTCAGGGGATGTGGCATATGCTAATGAGTTATGCTAATGAGTTATGCTAATGAGCTCCTGCACCTCTTTTTCTACGAAAGGACCCCTGGGCTTATATACATTAGGGCGGGTTCTTTCCACCAACCATATGGCTCCTTTCCTCCTCCCTGTTGCACCCGGCCTACTGCCTTTTGCACACGGCCCTACAGTCTGCACACCTCCCTCTAGGCCTTTAGTCTGTACAGAGGTCATGATGCAAACATCCTATGTTTAAGTAAACAACAATCTTTAACCAGCAGCTTATAATAACAATAAACCAGTAACATAAGCAAACAACAGCCCTTTGCTTCAGCTACATTTAAAAAAATACTCTTCTCTTAACTGGCGGAGCAGATATAGAATAAAAATTTGGACTTAGAGCTCGAGGAATGCATTTCCCCTTTTTCTCTGGGTGGAAGCCAGTTTCACCACCATCACCTCCCTCTCACCTCCAGGCCAGATCACCCTCGATGCTGCAAGGAAGCATGCTTCTGAACATACCATAGAAATGTCCTGCAAATAGGCTTGTCTGGAAGCCACATTCTCTGATCCCACTCATAACTGGGACTAATCTAGGTTTGCCTTTGCCTGTCCAAAGCATCCTGCGCCCCGTCTCTCACCCTGTGTGCATTAGGGCATGGAAGGAAGACTAAGGCTGAGGATAGACTTGTGTTCTGCTGCGCCTCCGAGGCACAGCAGAACAAGGCGGGGGGAATTGCCCCTGCCACGCGGCGTTTGCACGCCGCCGCAAGGAAGCCGGCCACAGCGTCCAGGCTGCGGGCAACTTCCGGTGGCGGCGTGTGAACGCCGCTCGGCTCCCCCAGCTGGCGCGCGTTCACACCCGCCGGAAGCGGGTGGAACGCACACGCAGCAGCCAGGACACCACTTTTAAGTGGTGCCCGGCTGCTGTGGGAGGAGCGCGGTGCCGGACGTGTTGCGTCCGGCCCGCCTCCTCCAGGCAGATGTGGCAGTCTGGACTGCCGCTCTGCCTCCGCTCTTAAAGCGGAGGCAGAGCGGGCCAGACTGCCAGTCTGTCCTCAGCCTGAGAGGGACTGAGTTGCCGAAATATGTTTGTAGGGGAATAGGAAGTGGGTTCTCCAAATTCTCACCCAGTGTATCATCCATTGACCCAAAAATACAAGTTTCAAAGGAGTAGCTCATTCAGTGCTAAAAACATCTTTCCTTGTATTAACTGCAAAAGATAATGGATGGGATCCATTTTTCTCAGTGGACACAGCATCACCCCCAGTACCTCCCATACTAGTTGTGGATGTGTGTTTTGATCAGGACAGGAGAGTGACAGGCCACCTTTCCCAGCCACAGCAATGATGTAGTGGCTGGCAGTATTGTGCTCCAACTGGTCAGCCCTGAAATTCTGAGGCCTAAATGGTGTTGCACCGCTTTCCTTTTCTCTTTGATTTCCCTGTTCCGGGAATGAGAGACAAGAGACCCTGACAAGCTGAACTGATTCCTATTCATTATTTGATGGCCAGGTCCACAAAAACGGGAGCCATACTGGCATGCCCCGCTGGACTGTTGCAAGGTTGAATTAACAAGGATTCTAAAGTACTTTGAACATTAAAAGGGGCATAGAAAATATTTTATTCACATTTCACCACTATATGTCCTGCTGCTTTGTTATCAGGGCTCAAAGATTGATCGAAACATACATAATGCTGAGAACTGAGCAAGGCTTCCCCCTCCAAAGGGGAGACTGCCTGAGAGCTTCATGTAAGTTGCCAGCAGCTGTCAACCAGTAGCAGCCTGGGAAAGGGGAGTGTCCCCCCGGGGACATGGAGATTTGCCATCAGCGAATGGCATTACCTCACTTCCAGGGGAAACCAGGAAGTGAAGTCACTCTGCTCTAGGAATCACTGGAAAGTTAACGATTCCTAGAGCAGAATGATGTCACTTCTGGGTTTCCCCCGGAAGTAATGTAATGTTGTCACATTGACAGGTTTTTTTTTAAATTCTCCCTCTGGCCACAGGATTGGCAAAGGTAATGAGAGATGGGGTCAGGGGATCTTTGCCCCCCGGTGGGTATATAGCATCCCCACTCTGAGCTTTCTGATGGAAAGGGAGGATGCAAGTATATGATAGATAAAATAAACTCTTATTTTGTGTGATTGCCTGGCCTGAAAAAGTCTGGGAATTCAGTCCTGTTTTAAATTGTGTGCTACTGAGATGATTTGCAGCAATTAAGTATCATGGTTTTTTAAAAAACAACAACAAATAAGGATTAAAATACAGTATTTAAAGCATTTTTAAAAACTGAGAAGCCCCAACAACAGAGCTGCCAACAGCCACCACCCATACAAAGATTTTGTCAGCCCCCCCCATACTGACTCCAGAACCCAGTATGAAAAGAAATCACTACATAACTTGACTGCCCCCCCCCCCCAAATATTTCCCTGGGCCTTCTAGGCCTTCTCCTTAAGCCATCCCCATATTTCAGACCAGTAACAGAAGCACTTTTTTCCAATGGTAGCCTTTCCACCATAATAAATCATCCCAAACACATAAAAAGAAACTTTACCCTGAACAATGACAGTGCTTTGATCATTTATCATTAAAATGGACGATTTAAGCCTGTGCATTGTGTATCCCCAGCATAGACTACCCGCCTTCTGGCCAGGGTAGTGGGGGTAATTAACTTGAAAACATGTCTCAGGAGCAGTTAATGGGAAGAAAATACAATCAATATTGTTCCAGGGCAGTGAGACTGATCGATAAGCTCATCTTTGAGTCTGTTAAACCTTCTGTGCCCCTGAAACACTTGAGCACAAATCCTGCCTCCCCCCTTCTCCTAGAATACAGCAGCCTGACCTGCATGTCAGTTATCTTGCTGACAACTATTTTTTGACAGCAGATGAGCTCCCAGGGGGAAAAGAATGGGTAGGATTGGCTAATGATCCCTCTAACAAGGCTTGTTTTGAAATGCAAACGAATTGTTGATGGAATGTACTCAGGAAGGGAATCCAGCACGTATTTGTTGCAGGGCGCTGGTCGTCCTATTGAATGAATGACACAAAACAGAAATACTTTGAATGGGGCTAATATAATTTCAGATGTTCAGGCCCAAAGGAACTTGACTCAGGGGAGACCACACAGAGCACGGCCTCTAAAAAGGAGCTTAGTAGCGTGCTGCCTATCGGGCTGGAGGAAAAAATAATCCCTGTACCTTTAATGGAGGCTGAATGGGTAAAAAAAATGTGCAGTTGAACCTTTTCATGACATGGAAGAAAATAACAGGGACAGGTCATTTTCCTCCAGGCCAGCTGGCAACCCTATAAGCTAGGGATCCTGTGAAGGTAGAAAAACAGCAGGTAATTTTTATTGTAACTACAAAGATCTGCCACAAGGATACAGTTGCCAGTGTAATCAGGGGTCATTTCGTAGAAAAAGAGGTGCAGGAGCTCATTAGCATAACTCATTTGCATATGCCACACCCCCTAACATACTGGAAGTGTGTCAGAAGGCAACACCCACCCCTCAGGCTCCACTCCACAGGTGAGTGAAACTGACCTGCTCTTCCTCCATTCCCTTCCCCTTCCAACACTTTGTGCAATAAAAATAAGCGTAAAGAACACACCCTCATTCTCTTCCTGCTCCCTTGAAACCACCAGGTTTCAAGTAGACTTGAGATACCCAGGACATGTGCACCACCCATCCCTTCCCCTTCCCCTCCCCACAACAAGACACCCTGTGAGGTAGGTGGGGCTGAGAGAGGTCTTTTGAGAACTGCTCATGAGAGAACAGCTCTGAGAGAACTTGTGACTGGCCCAAGGTCACACCAGCAGCTGCATGTGGAGGAGTGGGGAATCAAGCCTGGTTCTCCCAGATTAGAGTCCAACTCCTGACCACTACACCAAACTGATGGGGTAGAAGCTGCTGAAGGGTTGGTGAAATTTCTCCAGTACTTATGTGCTATATGCCCAGATAAAAAATGGTATACTTAGAAAATTTATATGCCACCTTGAGCAAGTCTCTGGAAAAGCAGCACACAGTCATAAAAGGAACAATGATAAAATTATCAATATTAAAACAAAACATTAAAACCAATAAAGACCCTAGCAGGGCTTTCCCCGGGGCGCTGCGCCTCTGCACTGCTCGGGGAAGCCGAGGAGGGGGTGGGGCTTGGACATGTGCTTGCCCCCCGGGCTCCTCACTCCCGGACCTGCACTCCTGTGCGCTCCTGCTCCAACGGACCCCTGGTTGTAATCCAGATATGGGGTTCTTGTGCGCCCCTGATCCAGTAAGACACACAGTGGAGGTTTCTGTTTGAAACAAAACAGCAGGAGCAGCTTTATAGTACTAAAGGAGACCCCAGCAGAAAATAGCCGAGAGGTCTGTCCAAAGCATCAAAGCATTCGCTTTCATAGTATGCAAATTACAACTCTGACATCCTAGCACCGCATAAACAATTTCCCACCCTTGTTTTAGACAAGCTTCAATTGCTCTCTTTATCTGTTCCATGTTTGCTAGTAAATGTTTCTGTGATTTAAACTGTGGCCTTCAGAATTGCTATTCCAGAACAATGGCTTCACTTTTCCAGCATGTATCCAGCAGACTTGGTGGCAGGCATCAAGGGATGTCCCTTGAACTGGTTGAAATAATTTCGCATGGATTGGGTTTAAAGGGTTGCTTAACGGAAACCAGTTCTCAATAGTCTGGGATCTATCTTGTGGGTTTCCACTGGGCGCAATTCTATCACCCATGCTTTTTTTATTTCAAAGTTAAGCCCTTAAAAATCATTTACACTTTTGGGGCGGGTTGTCATCAATATGGTGATGATACCAGCTCTATATATCTCCAGCTCCAAATCTCCTGCTGATGCAGTAGAGGTTCTAAATAGCTGGCTGGCTGCTGTGGTTAACTGGCTAAGAGCAAACAAGTAGGAAATAAACCCTGAAAAGCCAGCTAGGAGGGTGGAGGTCTTGAAGGACATTGTTCTCCCCACTTTTGATGGAGTTCAAAACTGACCCTTGCTTGACTGTGGCTGATTTCCCACAGCCACTGCTCCGCCCCCATTCCTCCCTTTGCCCTGATCGTGTCAATTTCCCTCTATTTGCCATGCGGCTGCATTTTGCCCCGGAGCCTCGCCTGATTTCCGCCACGTCTACTCGATCCTGTTTTTTGAGGATCAAGTAGGTGCGGCGGAAATCGGGAGAAGCTCCGGGGCAAAATGCAGCCGTGCGGCAAATAGTGGGAAATTGACATGATCGGGGCAAAGGGAGGAGTGGGGAGGAGCAGCGGCTGTGGGAAATCGGTCTCAGTTAAAAGCCTTGTGGTTACACTGGATCCAACCTTATCATTGAAGAAGCAAGTTAATACAGCTGCAAAAAAACAGTCTGCCAATTCAGCCTAGCCCCGGAAGATGACCCCTTACCTTGATATGGCTGATCTGGCCACCTGGGTCCCTGCCACAGTACCACCAAGACTGGGTTACTGTAATGCACTGTACATTAGTCTCCCCTCAAAATCAGTTTGGAAACTCCAGTTGGTGCAGAATGCTGCAGCATCTTTGAACTCCTGAAGACTATAACTTAATTAGAACCATAGAATCATATGGAAGGGACCTCCAGGGTCATCTAGTCCAACCCCCTGCTCACTGCAGGAAATTCACAAAATACCTCCCCCCCACACCCAGTGACCCGTTTCTTTTCTTTTTTTAATTTTTATTGATTTTAACAACT
Organism: Lepidodactylus listeri; assembly: GCA_029233225.1. Taxonomy (NCBI): domain Eukaryota; kingdom Metazoa; phylum Chordata; class Lepidosauria; order Squamata; family Gekkonidae; genus Lepidodactylus; species Lepidodactylus listeri. The sequence goes on along the minus strand of JARCFY010000009.1, from coordinate 102,528,542 downwards.
ATAACTACAATCTACTACGCTAATTTCTAAGCTAAATTACCTTATACAGAAAATGCTGTGAAAAATATTCATTTTTAACAAATTAATAAACTTGAAAAACACAAATACTCTTGGTATATCTAATTACTTATACTACTGCTTCTACAGTTTACGCAAGCTAATTGGCTGGTACACATAATATGGAAGAATGCTTATTACTTCCATTTACATTCTCATATAGTGCGTCACATTTAACAACAATGTAAAATTTATTTCTTCTTCGATCTTCTTCTTGTCTTTTTAGTCTCTTTACTGGACACGTCTTCTTCACTTTCTGAGCTGTCAAAGCCGTACATACTTTCCTGCAGTGCTAGCGAATCATCTGAGTCTCCCTCTTTTTTCTTTTTCTTGTTTTTTTCCAAAAAGATTTTCGCTTGCTCCACAGAGTCAATCTTATATTTCTTGTCTTTATAGCTGAAAAACAGTCCCTCTGGAGTATTCCACCGATATACAATTGACTCAGATTGAAGCCAAGTAGTCAAACTTCTATAGGCTCTTCTTCTTTTTCTTATTTCAAATGGAATATCCTTTAAAACCTTGATCTCTTCCTCTTGGATCTTCAGTGATGTTCTATTTGTGGTTTTTAATACCACATCTCTTGTTGATCTTTTGGAGAATCTTACCATAATTTCACCTGGCAGGTTTTTCTTTTTAACAAATTCTGGGTAGGTCCTATAGACCAAGTCCATGTCGCTTAATATTTCTTCCATTTTCAAACCTGTCACCGGCGCTAGTGCTTCACTCACTAGTTTTTTAAGATCCTCCCCTTTTTTCTCAGGAACATTCTGAAGTCGCAGGAAATAGTTTGAACGTTCCATCTGAAGTTTCAAGACATTATCACATTGAAAAGCCTTTTCTTTCTCGATTTTTTGTAATCTTGAGTCATGCTTACTTGTAGTCACTTTAACTTCCAAGAGATCCTGTTGCAGCTTTTCTGTTCGTTTACCAGACGCTTTCATTTCTTTCTGCATTAAGTCCATTTTAGCGTTGAGAGAAGTCATCTGGTCCACCAGGGGTCGCAGCATCGCTGAAACCATTGAGCTTATCTCTGTGGTATCGCCCTTTGAACTCAGTATTCCGCTTCCTAGTTTAGGGTAGGGTTTTGGTCTCCCCGTCATCGTTGCTTTCGCTTTTGTTTAGTTAGATAAGACGAACCGTAGAAAGAGCTATCTTTGTCGCACTAATGTCGTTTAAACGATTTTTTCTTCATATATGCGATCCAGCTCTCCAGCTTTTCCCAAACGCTTTCAGTATTGCAGTAAAGCCGTAGGAAAGTCTCGACGCTTCGGTAAGGGGGGGGGGAACGCGACCCACCCATTCCGTCCCAGCCGCTTTATTTACGATCTCTTGATCTCTTGAGACTCACGGTTTTCACCATTGCATATCAGGGAGTTTGGCTGTTTCTCCGCCCGGCATTTTCTGCTGCTTCACGGTCGCGCTTATGTAGCCCGAAGGCTTCCTCGGCAGGGGAACCTACGAGGGTGATGAAGGGGGCCTCGATCCTGCGGTCGCCACCGCCAGGAGAGGCTCCCCCTCGTGCCACCCCAGGCAGAGCCCCTTCAGTAGGGTCTCTGGGGGTTCGGCAGCAGTCCGAAGCCCCTTCACCCCGCCGGGCACGGATCGCCTCTCCCGCACAAGCGGAGAGAGGCATCCGCCATTGAGCACGTCTCTTCCGGAAGTCCCAGTGACCCCTGTTTCATGCCCAGAAGATGACAAAAAACCCTCCAAAATCTCCAGCCTAACTGGACTGGAGAAATATTGCTTCCTGACTCCAAAATGGTGACCAGCATTTCCCTGGGCATGTAAGAAAGGGCCATGAGAACTAAGCACTGATGCAACCTTCCCTGCTCTCCCTCTTAAGCTACTTCCTGTTTGAGAATGACTAGTTAAGAATAACTAAATAAGAACCTTCTCATTCATCATAGTAACATGTTGAATTCAAGACTCCTCGGGATAACCAGGCTGATTTCTTTGGGATTTGTGGATTAGATTAACATTTTATATCCTGACCCTCCCTCAGTCCTGAGCAATTCTTTTTTGAGCGTAAGCCCTACTGAACCTCAACGAGGTTTGCTTCCAAGTGAAAACATGCAGGATCAGACTGTAAATCCTTCCCTCGAGTTCCCCTCAAGTCGCTACCCAATCCAGCCTGGTTCTGAAGGATATTTTCTGCAAATCAGTGCCATGTTCCGGTTCAGACAGAATGGAACAGAGAAGGGACCCTCTCTGACTAGTATTACAGTGAAATTAAGTTTAATAGGTAAGGAAGGATAGGGACAGAGAAATATGCCTTTGAAGCAGGAGTCATTTTTTGATGCTGAAATGTAAAATGTCAGACTCGGCGGAGATTGAGTAATGCACTGCTTAAAATACTGTATGTAGTCATTGCTGTATGCGGCAGAGCGTTACTTTTACAAATTGGATGTGTCAGTCAGTCGGCTTTGCAGCAGCCTGGCCTTCCCCAGTCTTCAGAGTTACCCTTTAGCCCCCACCTGCAACACGGTTTGGCACGGATTCAGTTCTGCATCTGGCCCTATATAGATTATAATGAAGACATTGCAGGAAGATCAGTAGTGTGGCTGTTTCCCCTCACATCAGCCTACAGCAGCTTTTTCAAAACCTGTTGCCCGATGTTAGGTTATAGCTATTATAAATGTAGACCGCCCATAAGTAAATTATGTTTGCCACTGCCATTTGGCTTTTCAGACTTGTAGGCTGCCAAGCGCTCTTCGGAATGTTTGATCACCGCTGTCGGCTTCTGTTTGAAAGGAGCAGAATAATGTACAGTACTCTTCTGGGGGCAAGTTGAAATAAGGACTCAGATCTGGGCAGTGCAGCCCATGTGCAAAAAAAAAAAAAAGATTTCCACCTGAGTTTTGTCAGGTGTGCTGGATATGAATTCCGAAGTGCTGGTGTTTAAAATACCAAGTTTATTTTGTTATTTACAGTCCCTCATTCTCACTGGGACTCAAGGTCGATCATACAGAGTGAGTCAATACAATGGACAAGAGGGACCATTCAATAAATAATGAAATAGGATTTGGGTTGCAGATCCAACAGAAGTCTAAAAAAAACAGAAGTGACACAAGCATAAGTGTTAACATGACACATTTGCTGCAGTCACACATGCTAAATAATCCATTTTCAATCTGGATTTTTACTGTGTGAACTGACAAAATCTAGTTGGAAAGTGCACTGAAAGTGCATTGAAAGTGGATTATTTAGTGTGTGTGACCACAGCCACAATGTTACTAAACTGCACAACAGGAGCAAGTTAGATACAAAAAAGGGCACATGCAAAACATTTTTATAGCAATGTAAAGGTCTATTCTGATCCAAGGGCCAATCAATACACTACAAAGGGCAATTCTGCATTGGCTTTTCCCTCTGTTGTTTTACAAAACCCACGTTGGAACAGAAATTCCCCTTTGCATCGCGTGCTGCTTTCACTTCTCTGAATATCAATAATTATAAGAGAGTTTGGAGAACGTCGACATGGATAAAGCAACCAAATAGAGAACCAGTCAGAAACCAGATCTGAAGGGTCTTTTGTTTTTGCCATCAAGTCACAGCCGACTTCTGGTGTTCTCAAGGCAAGAGACCTTCAGAGGTGGCTTGCCGTTGCCTGCCTCTGCATCACAACCCTGGTATTCCTTGGAGATCTCCCATTCAACTACTAACCAGGGCTGAACCTGCTTTGCTCTTGAGACCTAATGAGATCAAGATAGCCTGGCCTATCCAGGGCGGGTTCAAGTGTCATACAACCAGGGCTGGTTCCAGATTTTTGAGGCTCTGGGCAGAGAGTTCCCAGGGGCCTCCTTCCCAGGGCTCATTTCGAATCAGGAGCTCCTCTGCATATTAGGCTACACACCCCTGATCTAGCCAATCCTCCAAGAGCTTACAGTAGCCCCTGTAAGAAAAGCTCTGTAAGCTCTTGGAGGATTGGCTACATTAGGGGTGTGTGGCCTAATATGCAAAGGAGCTCCTGCTACGAAATGAGCCCTGCTCCTTCCTACCCACTCATCCATATGTCTCACTGCTAGCCTGTGTATCCTTCCCCACCCGTGCTCACAGCCTGGGGCCTTTTCCCCTGATGGTACTGGGCAGTGTTTGCATGGGTGGTGGAGCACTCACAAGTGAGCAGGCATGCAAATGGCATGTTGGGGAGCTGGCAGCAGTGAGCCCCTGTAGAAGTCCTGCATGCAACGTACAGTATATTCTCACAAAAGCCAAAGCAGAGCTGAACCCTGAATGGGAGGTTAGGGGCTAATGACAGTCTTCAGTCCAACTCCTCCATGAAGATCTCTTTTCTCCAGTGTACTGTTCTTCTGTTGGCAAGGGTGAGCAAGAAAAGAGGGACTTAGGCATTCGGTGAGGAGGTTTTATAAGAGTTCAAGTAGTCCAATCAGCATTGCTGATCTTTGGGCTCACATCTATCAGTAAGTTTTTCTTTTCTGCATCGGAGTCCAAGGACTGCTTGCCCTTACAAGGGTCTTTAAATATCAAGAGGATACATAAGTTCTCAGACACCACATCTTCTGGATCACTGGTTAGGTCAGTACCCAGGGCTAGGGACCCAGCAATATTCTCTTATCATTTGGTATCTTGGTTGCTGCTGTTCTGTTGAATGTGACTAGGAATGGGCACGAACTGCATTTTTTTGTGGTTTGTTTGGGTTTGTAGTTCGTGGCTGAATCACGAACTGAACCACAAACCAATATGAACTGGGAGGTTGGTTCACAAGCCAAACTGGTTTGCAGCAGTTTGTGACCCCTGCTTTTTGCTCCCTGCTGTTTTTCGTGAGGAGCAGAAAGCAGGAGTTTCCCTGAGAAAAGCAGTGGGGAGCAGAAAGCAGGGGTTTAAATGGTTCAGAGCCATTTAGTCCCCTGGTCTCTATTCTGCATGAACCACCCCAAACGGTCTCAAAATTCGTGGAAGTTCATGGCGGCTCTTCAGTTTGCAAACTTTGGTTCATGAACCACGAACTGGCCAAAATTTGTGAGCTGGTTCATGCCCATCCCTGATTGTGACATTTAGTGTTACTTGTCAGATTCCTGATGTTTTTCCCGGGCGGGAGTTGGATGCTTGCTGCTCTCCACGTCATTTAGTACTCTCTTGCTCCCCCACAGTTTGTTCTCATGCCTGCATCTGTTTCTCTAAGCAATACTTGTAACCTTGAAGTGTTTTTCCAACAGCACTGACTCCAGGTGGTGGGGGTATGGGAACCGACGGGGATGTATGGTGGGAGGTGGAGGAGGGCTGCCAAGTCTGAGCTGCCTCGGGTTGGCGCCTTTTCGGTGGGAAGCAACGGCTAGTAATTTTGCACCTTTTTACAATTCACCTGATTGGTGCCAGGTTCTGGTTCTGACATTTGAATATAGTATAACTTATCCTCTGCCCTGTAACTGTCATAACTAACACTGAAAGTGCTTACCAAGTAGACCATTAAGAAAATAAAAGGACTTTGTTCAACATAAGGCCTGGTTTATTGGATCTTACAAGGTTCTCACATTACTGAGCAATATTATTTATAATATCAGCAACATCAGAGGTAAATTCAGAGATTATTGATTTAGCAGAAGAAGAGTTGGATTAATACCCCGCCCTACACTCAGAGTCTCAGAGTGGCTTACAATCTTCTTCTCTTCCTCTCCCCACAACAGACACCCTGCGAGGTAGGTGGGGCTGAGAGAGCTCTGAGAGCACTGCTGTTGAGAGAACAGCTCTGAGAGAACTGTGACTGACCCAAAGTCACCCAACTGGCTGCATGTGGAGGAGTGGAGAATCAAACCCAGTTCTCCAGATTAGAGTCCACCACCAGATTACAGCCTGGTGATCTTGATCATAATATTGCTCACATTCTCAAGTCACCATTATGCTTACAGGGAATTCTGAACTACACCCCCCTTTGCAAGATCAGCATGCTCCTTTGTACAAGTCCCCATATCCTGTCATGAACCAGGAGTTCTGATTAATATGGCCTCTTCTCCTTCCTTTCAGCAAGGAAGCAGATTTCACGTTGAGCTAAAAGGGGTTATTACTCCAGGATAACGGAGCATGAAAGTCAGTCCAAGTGACCTTCAGATGACAGAGAACATTTCCCCTGGAGAAAATGGCTGCTTTGGAGGGTGGATTCTAAGGCATCATACCCTGATGAGTTCTCTCCCCTTTCCAAACCCCACTCATCCCAGGCTCCACCCCCAAAATCTTCAAGTATTTCCCAACCCAGAGCCAGCAAACCTTAATCCAGAACATTGGGCTAGGTGAACCACTGGATGATAGTCCACTCCAGAGAAAGATTGTCACCGTCTCATCCCATTTATTATAACTAATTTTGGATCTTCATTACTCTCGTCGGTATTGTTTGAAACAAAGACTACTGTAGAAAACACCTATTAATTCTTCTTCCAGAATCACCTGCGTAGCGTTGTCGATTGTGATAAATCAAGTAGTGCCACTGAGACCCAATTAAGCGTAAGTGAACAGACTAGTAAACAATTTCTTTTGGATGCAGAAAAGCTGCTGCTAATTTTAAGAGGAAGTAGTTTGAGATTACAGAACAGGCATGTTTTTGTGAGCACAGGGTCATGACTCTTTCCCTCATTCCTGATTATTGATTTTTAACTGTCTGGATGAAGAATGTTCTCAATTTAATTTTCTATACATGCGTAGTCACCCTGGAGGCAGAGGGGGGGAATGTGGACTCTGTTCTAAATCTTCAGTTTACCGTGAGAATAAACTGCTGTTTTTATGATTAGAAAAAATGTTCAGGACATTTAGAGTCGCAAAACAAAACAAAAAAAAACCCCCACGACTACGAAAGACCACAGCAGGATATTTACAAAACCGAAAGGAACAGGAAATCATGCTTCTTGCTAGGACTGCACTAGGGTTGCCAAGTCAGTTTTGCTTACCGGCGGGGGGAAGTCCTCTGCCGGCTGACATCACTGGAAGTGACGTCAGCACGTTGGGGGCGTTGCCAGGGTGATGCTCTGGAAATCGCCCCAAAACTCTATGGTATCATAAAGTTTTGGGGCGATTGCCAGAGCGTCGCCCTGGCAACGCCTCCAACGTGATGGTGTCACTTTCAGGTGACGCCATTGCGTGAGGGAAGTCGTCCAGGCTGGACGACTTCGGGGGCGGGGTTTCCCCCGCCGGCCGAATGCTGGTCGGCGGATCGGGAACCCCTGTAGCGATGGATCCCCCGCCCCCCGGGCTGACTTGGCAGCCCTAGACTGCACCTATAATGGTGATGTGATGGTCTCAGGTGGCGGAACTACAGCCAGCACCATGTTGCTCTCTCATCTGCCTGCCCCTCAGCCTCCCTGGTTGGTTCTCTCCCCCCCCCCCTTTGGAGCCAGAACAGGTGTCGTGAATCTCTTGTCAAATTCTAGTATGTCCCACTTTACCTGCTCTTGTCTTCATCATGACTTAGGAATGAATTGTTCCAGTCCAGATGCTCCCCAGCTTCTTCCCCCTAGGAACTAGTTTAAAAGCTGCTCTTCAGTCCTTTTGACATCTGATTGCCTTTCAGTACAAGGGGACTCTTTCTCTTTTGTACATGGTACAAATCTTCCCTAGCAATTGAGAAATCTCAGTCCTCCCTCCTGACAGCACTGGCTCATCCATGCACTGAGATCTCTTATCTCTATCTTGCCCTGCAAATGGTGTTTCTAGCCATGCTACTTGGGAGGTCCTGGACTTCAACCTTCTGACTAAGAACCTAGTTATTTCTTCTAGGATTTCTTCTAGGATTTCTTCTACATTTCCAAGTATCACCACAATTTGTTTTATTTATTTATTAGAACATTTAATCCCACCTTCTCTCGTGGCTCAAGGTAGCATACAATAATAATAAAAAATATTTCCAATTAAACCAGAATAAAATAACAACCCCTCCCTCCCCTCCTTAAAAGATGCTCACCATTCAAAGCCTCTCAAAATCCCTTGCAAACAAGTCAACCTTGCAACGCCTGCTGAAGATCTCCAAGGAGGGGGTTCCCCTCACCTCCTCAGGGAGCCCGTTCCACAGACCAGGATCTATGATGGAAGAAGGCCTTGGCTCTGGTCAGTGCCAGAGAAGCCACTCTGAGTGGCGGGATGGCCAACAAATGGCAGCCTGACGATCTTGGTCAAGCACAGGAACATGTGGAAGGAGATGGTCCTTTGAATATGTGGGTCCTAGGTTGTGAAGGGCTTTCAAGGTCATAACCAGCACCCTGAACTGAACTAGGAAACAGGCTGGTAACCAGTGTAGTTGTCTCCAGGTTGTGTTCAAGGGCAACCCCATGCAGAGTGTAAGCCAGTGCCTGTGTGGATTCTGGATGGACTATGCTTTGCTGGCGATGTGAACTGTACAACTACACAGAGTGCTCAGAGGGAAAATGGACACGGATGCTCTCAACATCGGTTTTAAGCACCATTTTATGCGGTTGCCACCTCCAGGACTGGGGACGTCACAAAGCTCAGAGGTTCACACACAAAGACTCAGGTTACTTTCTCTGGCTAAAGGGAAATTGACACACACTGACTCCATACAGACATGCGCTCCATGCACGCTCACAACTTGGGACCCCCTCCCCTGCTACTTCCCCTCCACTTTGCACATCAAGGGACTTGGCACCAAGGTGCGAAGACAGCAGGATGCTTCCGGAGGGACCGATTCCCAGGACGGAGCCCTCTTTGATCCCGTGGGATGGCGCCAAGGAGCAGCAGGAGATAGCAATCAGTCCTGACTATCTGGTAGATATGAATATTGACCAATCCCACCTAGCTCCCATTGGTTAGAAATATAGAACGGATCACCTGTGGGTGTTCCTGGCCAGGTCTCTCAGCTTGCCAACCTCCCGGGAACACCCTCCAATATATACGGCTCCCCAAGGGTCACAGTTCAGTTCTTTTTGCCCTCTGTCTAGCTTACCCCCCCCCCCCGGGTCCTTGGGTGCACCACTTGGGTCCGCCACGTGGCTTTCTGCTGGTCCAGAATCCATGCTCCTTATTTTCTTAAGTTTTCTCCCCACCTCTTCTTCCAGCAAGACATCATCAGCCTTCTGCACAGGTAACATATCGCCCTCATCGGACATCGTTACTCCTGCTCGCGCAAATGTCCCTGTATTCTGTCTATTCTTTTCTAGTTCTGTATAACTGCTTCTAGTGAGTGTGTAGCCATTATACTGATGATTGCATTTATTAATTGATAAGTAAACAACTTCATTTAACCTTAATATAGTCTTGTGTCAATTTATCGTCTTGTGTCAATTTCATTGGGAGCTCTGGAGAAGCCCAGCCTCTGTATAAACTTGGGGCAAGATCATGGATCAGTGTGGCCAGACTGGCTGAGTCTAGGTAATGAGAGAGATGGGGAGCCAGATACAGTTGATAGACGGTACTCCTGGCGACCATGCCAACCTGCTTTTCAAGGAGATGTCCATGAGCACCCCGAGCTCTTAACTGCTCTGAAAAAGCCAACTTCATTCTATCTAGAGCAAGTGGATTCAGTCCCTTTAGAATATCAGCCTTACTGACCACTGTTACCTCTGTCTTGTCTGGATTCAACTTTCGTTTGTTCTACCTTAGCCACCTGCAGGGATTTTTTTTGTAGAAAAAGCCCAGCAGGAACTCATTAGCATGATAGGCCATACCCAACAGCAGAAACTCATTAGCGTATTAGGCCACACCTCATTAGCATATGCTAATGTATATGCATAGCATAGTGCGTCTCATTAGCATATTAGGCGGGGGGGCTGGAAAAGCACAGGGCAGGCATGGAAGCTTGCCTCTTCCCCCCTCGAACTTCTCTGCCCCACTTCAGCACTGCCTTTCTAGTGTACCCCCCCAACCAGATGGCCAGGGAAAGGTGCTGCTGAAATGCCTGGGATCTGAAAGATCCCTGGCACTTCAGCATCGCCTTTCTAGTCTCCTACCCCCCCCCCCAAGATTGGGAAGGGAAGCAGGCATGCAGGCTGGGGGGACCGAGGGCAGCCAAGCAAACATGCCCCATTTCTTCCCTGAGCCTCTCCACTTTTGCAGAGAGACTTGGGGAAGTATGGGGGGCATGGGTAAATACCTTTCTCTCCCTCCCCCACTCGCTGTTCAGCCGAAGATCGAATAGGAGCTCAATCGGCTAGTTGCCCAAGGAGTTTTAGAACCTGTGTCCCACAGCTGTTGGGAAACCCCTATCGTGACCCCCCTGAAGTCCAACGGGGACATCCGCATCTGTGCGGATTACAAGTGCACGCTTAACACGGCACTTCAGGCGCGTGCCTATCCCGTTCCTGTTGTCAGCCACGTCTTGGCTACCCTGGCAGGCGCAAAAGTGTTCAGGAAGCTGGACCTGGTGCAAGCTTACCAGTAGCTATCCGTGGACGATGCCACGGCTGAGGCCCAGGCTATTGTTACGCACAAGGGCGCGTTTAAAGTAAAGCGCCTCCAGTTTGGGGTCAGTGTGGCCCCAGGTTTGTTTCAGGAGCTGATGGACCGTCTCCTTAAAGGCCTGCCAGGAGTCCAGCCCTTTTTTAATGACATCCTGATTGCGGCCCCAGACGCCCGAACCTTCTCCGACCGTCTCTGGGCCGTCCTTCAGCGCTTCCAGGACGTGGGCCTGAAGGTCAAGAAGGAGAAGTGTCTTCTCAAGGTGCCATCCGTGGAGTTCCTGGGCTTCGTTGTGGACGCAGACGGCATTCACCTGATGCCAGACAAGGTAAAGGCCATAACTGACGCTCTGGCTTCCAAGTCTAAGGAAAAGCTTCAGTCCTTTCTCAGGCTCTTCAATTTCTACCACGCCTTCCTCCCCCACAAGGTGGCAGTTGCACAGCCCCTTCATAGTCTCCTGGACAGGTCGGCCAAATGGGCGTGGGGCCTCCGCCACGTGGCCGCTTTCCGGGCCATGAAGGACTTGCTTGTGTCAAACTCTGTCCTCGCCCATTTCAATGGGTCCTTGCCTGTGGTGCTGGCGTGTGACGTTTCTCCCTACGGGGTGGGAGCAGTGCTGGGACATCACTTGCCTGACAGCCGGGAGGTCCCGGTCGCATACTATTCTTGAACCTTGTCCTCTGCTGAGCGCAATTATGTGCAGATAGATAAGGAGGCGCTGGCTATAGTGGCCGGTGTCAAGAAATTTCACAACTTTCTTTACGGGCGGGCTTTCACAATTGTTACAGATCACAAGCTGCTCCTGGGCCTCCTAGATCGCGAGATGCCACAGATGCTCTCCCCACATATTCTGCGGTGGTCCATTTTCCTTGCCGGGTATCAGTACACGCTGGTCCACCACCCCGGCAAGTCCATGGGGCATGCAGACGCCCTCAGCCACCTGCCACTGCCATCCTGTGACCCAGCTCCGGCTCCCGCCTACCACATTGCACTCCTGGAGAGCCTGCCTGACCGCTCCATGCATGTGGAAGATGTTTCCTGGCACACCGCTCGGAATCGCACCCTCTCCCGGGTCTTGGACTGGGTGGGGAGGGGGTGGCCCAGCATCCCAGGCCCAGAGTTTGCTGCATACTCAGCCCAGTGGAACGAGCTCTCCACACACAGGGGGTGCCTACTCTGGGGCTCGCAAGTGGTGATCCCTGAACCACTCTGCAAGCAAGTACTCGCAGCACCGCACGAGCACCACCTGGGCATCATCCGGATGAAAGCCTTGGCCCGCAGCTACGTGTGGTGGCCAGGGCTGGACAAGGACATTGAAGACTAAGTCCACGGGTGCGTGAAATGTCAGGAATCATGGCCGGGTCCGCCCCATGCCCCAGTGCATCCCTGGGAGTCGGCGCAGAAGCCCTGGTCCCAGCTACACCTGGATTTCGCGGGACCTGTCCAGGGTCAGGTATTTCTCCTCTTGGTTGACAGCTTCAGTACTTTCCACTGAGTTTTTCTGCTATTGTGGAGAGACTCAGGGAAGTGCAGGGGGGCATGGTTAAATTTAAGATTTTTGAGTTTAGACTTACTGCTTAGGTTTCTCTGTTTCATAAACTCAGTTAATCTTGCAACCACCTCTGGCAATTACTTCTCAAAGACATATCACCAACTGTACAGGTGCAAAAAGCAGGCAAGGTAATTCAGTTGATGTTCATTTAAACAATGTGTCTGACTTTGCAGGCACAAGAAGGGGATAAACAGCAAATTATTCCATGCTGTATGTGATTGAATAACCTGATCATGGCTCCGGGGATATGTGCCCCTTATCTGGTAATTAAGCCATATTTTTAGATTGGGCAAAAATACTACTGTACAGGCAGAGCTGCTTAGCATGATGCCATGTTTGAGACAAACTTCGCCAGGGACCATTAAGGAACCTGATCAGGAGCTAACCTTGCATGTCGTTGAATGAGACTGAGCAAGGTAAATTCACCTGGTGGCCATGTGAATGTTCAAGTTTGCAGCATGCTTCACATGCCTGTAATTTTCACACCTGGCAAGCAAGCCAGACTACATCCATCACAAATCTACACCTCTACATTCCTAACTATTGAATTATGAGGAAGAGGAAGAGATTGGATTTATACCCTGTCCTTCACTCGGAGTCTCCGAGCGACTTACAATCTCCTTCCCTTCCTCTCTCCACAACAGACACCCTGTGAGGTAGGTGGGGCTGAGAGTTCTCAAAGAGCTACCAGGATACCCCAACACCAGAGGGAAATGCTCAGTGTGAGAGGGCGTCAGCTAGTCATCTGAGGAGGGGTCTTTTCTAAGGGGTTGCTTCCTTCCTCCTCAGCCAGCAGAATTGCTGAAACGATACACTGATGGCACATTTTTATTATTTATGTATAACCTTCCTTTCTCCCCAGTGGGATCTCGAAGTGTTTTATGCTGTTCTCCTCTCCTCCATTTTTTCCCTCACAAAAACCCTGTGAGGTAGGTTAGGCTGTTAAGTGTGTGACTGGCCCAAGGCCATCCAGCCAGCTTCAGTGGCAGAGTGGGGATTTGAACCTTAGTCTCCCAGATCATAGCCTGACACTTTAACCACTACACCAAGCTGGTTCTCATTTATATTATCATAGTGCTATCAGCTTTTGACAATAGCCAAACGAAATGTTATATTATATCCTTCAACAGAGATAAATTATACATGCATCTCAATTTAATTAACTCAGCATTTGGATATTCTTAAATCTTATGAGGAATTTATCCTAGCTGGAAGTTTTTTATGTGTTCAAAGGACATGCTGTGTTTTGATTAATTTAAATGGCACTGTTTAATTTAAATGCGACAGTTGTAATGGGAAAAGTGTATATATATATGGGTGTGCAAATCAGGTATGTTTAACTGGGTCACACTGATATGATCGTTGACATTAATATTAACTTAGCTATTATCTTACCTTCATGAACAGTCCATGCTCTTTTACTCGGAAGTTTCACAGAGCTGATTCATATATGCATATTCATCACTCGATGACTGCACCATAAAACCATGGTTCGCAATTGTGAATAAGGTCTCATCTAAACAGTATACTTACCACGTTCTTAACTGGTGATGGGATGTCTGGTAAGAGACCTTGGCATGAGTGTTGATAGTTGCAAACATTACTTAGCATTACATGTAAATTTTGTTTAAAAACTTTTCCAGGAGCTGTGGAGGTTTCTTATTGTCAGCTATGGCTGCCATTCCCGGGCAGGAGGTGGCCCGTCCTCTCCCTTATCTGGGCCTCTCACCCCCTCCTTTGGAATGTCCCTCTGTTCTCACTCGCAAGGGCTTATCTCACTACGCCTCCCTAACCTTGACTGTGTTGCTTTTTGCAGATTCTCAGCCGCTTTTTGGACGCTTCCCTTTTGCAGGTGCTAACTGTAATTTTTCCTGCTTTTAGCCTGGGAAGAACTGTCCAGGATATTTGGGCGCCTTTTTATCTGTATAGTGATTGGAGGTTTCACTTTGCATTACTCTGTTTGAATATACTATAACTGTACCCCTTCTAAACACCCCCCCCCCCCCATTACTGACTCGAGATGTGTAGATCACTGTAAGATCCACTGGCAACAAAAGAATCTTCTGGTTAAGAACTTCTGGTTGCAGTTTGAAATCTCTTAGACTCTCACACTTATCCCATAAGCCATTGCAAGGCCCCAAAAGGAAGTTGTAGTTGTCAGTATTTTGAAAGAACCAGACACAAAACGGCTAAGATAGTCCCTGTCCTTTCAGATTGTTTGGAATCAGAACTCCATGGCCAGCCAATAGTGAATACCACCTTCTCTGTGAATATAATGCTAACATTCAGAATCTGGCTATAAGCTAAAAAGATGTTGGGAAACCATCATGCAATTATTGAGTTGGATTCCTGAGATGGCTCGCTACTAACTCAACATGTCAAAATTCACTTGATGTGGATTCTAGTGATGGTCCATAGAACTGTATAGTAGTAGAAAAGAAATAGGTTCTCAAGTCCATAACCCAAATTTGGAGTCCAGTGTAAATGCAAAAGAGTCTCCATGTGCATAGAGTTTTCTTTTACATGTGGATTGTGCCATGGGGAGCAACCTTTACTTTGTGCATTCATCTAATAATCTGAAAGGAGACATTATCAGTACTCTCCATACATTACCAGCCCCTGCAGTTTGTTGCCCTGTGTAAAGATCTCTGGACTGGACTCAAGGTGAGACAGTTCCATCTCATCTGGAGAGGGGCTGTAGCTCACTGGAAGATCTCACGCAGAAGGTCGCTCCCAGGTTCAGTTCCTGGAATCTCCAGTTATAGGATCTCTGTTGGGAAAGACCATTCTCACCTGAAGGTGTCCTCACCCGGCAGTAGAGAATGCTGTGCTAGATAAATCAGTGGTCCAACTCAGGATAAGGCTGCCTCGTATGGCCATTCAGATTTCCCCATTAGAGTTTTTGCATGCAGCTCTTAGAATATTAGGGTAAAATGCAGCACTGCACTAACTTGACTGTAAAACTACAAAATCTTTTTTTTTTTTTTTTAAAAAGCTCTTTAGAGACACCAAATGGATTTGTTAATACCTTATAAATTGCAATCCTATTTTTACACTCGCTGAAGCCATTAGTATTCAAACTCATTATCTCAACGGCAACTTTCCCTGGCTTCCGATTCATTACTGTTCCTGAGTACATAATGGAGCTGTTTGGGCAGAGCTGGGTCCCAAATTCATCCTGTGCTGACACGTTATTTGTGGATACATTTCCACCATAAATTTCCAGCAGCAGACAGAAACTGTGGAGCCAGGGCTTCAGACTCCCCCATGCTAAATCCATCAGGATGAACAGATTGCAAACTGCCCACTGCAAATTTGTTATGTAGCAATTTAGCATCCTATTAATACTTCATAACGTCGGTCCCTTCCATTTATATGGCTTTTCCTTCCAGCTTTGGAAATTGCTTCTCTCGTTCCTGTATATTCCATCGCCATCCATTTAAAATTTCATAAGGAACATGGTGCACATTCAGTTTTTAAAAACATTTTAATGCATTCATTAAACAAATTGAGGGCAAAGTTTAAATTGTTGTTTCTGCATTTTCATTTTCTTAGCAAAACATTGGGAAAGCTTTTAGATGTCATTCGTATGTGCCCATGAAAGCTGATAACCCAGAATAAAACTTTGTTGGTCTTAAGGTGCTGCTGGACTTAAACTTTGCTTGTATGTTTTGTTACTGGCCACAGTTGAGAGGGTTTATTAAGGCCCTGGTGAGAGCTGCTATGCACATCTCAGGGGTTGGAGCCAACCAGCTTTTTAGTCCAATCTTGGACAGCTTCCCTTTATACTACAACCTTTGTCCTGCTGGCTTTATTCATGAAGGCCCCACAATCCCTAGCAGAGCTTTTTGTTGGACCCCTTTCCCCTTTTCGACCAGAGGAAAAGTCGGTTGGATCTCACCCCAGAATTTTAAGTGCAATCCTAAGAACACTTTATTGGGAGTAAGCCCCACTGAACAGACCAGTTGGATTCTGGGTAGACCTGCTTACAATTGCTCCCTTGGTGAGTCATGAGCTGTGCAGGCCTGGTTTATAACGTGCCCGAGATCCAGACGGTACTAAAGCTGGTGCTGAAACTCACTTGGGAAAGAACATTAATTTAAAAAAATAAATCACAGACAGCAAAGCTTCCAATCATTTATTACAAGTAGAAAAGGAAATGTTTGGTCTTACAATACGGTAAAAACGGCTTCTCCGTTTGGGCGGTTGATCTGTGATTTAAGTAATGCGAACTTCCTTGAATAAAATTCTTATAAATTGTCCACACTGTATTGTGATGGGTGTAAGGCACAAAGGAGAGCTTTTATATATGAATAAGGTAAATGATAAAAGAAAATAAGTTAAATCTTTGCAAAATGAGTGATATGCGTATAACTCATCCTGATAACTTTCTGAAATGGATGGGGTTAGTTAGGGACTTAGCAGCAGGAATTTAGACTCCCCAGGCAAGGTATTACAGCACCTTCCTTCCTCACATTGGGTGCTGGAGCTCCTGGGTCTAGCCTATCCTGTGGTTTAGGACCAAACTACATGATACGATTTTTAATGAGTTGCATCTGAATTGTACCAGAGACTGTCTTTCAGTATGGCTTTAGTAGGCCACTGCTTAAGGCATAAGCCATGAACAAAGTCTAAAATTAAGTTCGGGATAGTAAGAAGCAGCAGAATTAGTCTTTGCCCAAACGATTATTCACACAAATGGGAATTTTGCTGATTACCTTGAAGTAATTAGCAAATGATGCCTTTGACCCTGTACAGCCGTAAGATAAACCAGGGTTCAGGTATCTGCACCGTGCTGTGGGTTTGGTGCTTCCTCTCTCCAAATACACAGTTTTGTGTGACGTCAAATCAGTGCTGCATCTGCATATCATCGGACACTGTGCTTTCATTGCACATTGTCTGGTCTGCACAATAGTCCAGTTGTGAATGGCCAATATTGTGCAACAAAAGCACTATGTATGATCCAACGCTGTGGCTGATTTTAATAACATCCATTACCTAGACTGTATAGCTCACAGAGTAACAGAAATGATGTTTTAGGCCTCAAATGGTGAGAGAACTTGCTCTGCAATTGTTCAGCGGCAGCTTACTTACTCATTTCCCTAAAGGACAAAGCAGTAGCCTACTACGTGCATAATTTAAGGCATTTTGGCAAAATCTGTAGGAAGGACTGTGTCAAGCAAGCAATCTACTGTTTTAAACAATTCTCTTACCATCTCTTTGAAACATCCCCCAAGGCTTACAATGAATTCCTGCAAAAACCTTTAGTTAAAAGATCACCCCTATTAAGGCAATCCATTTTCTTTGCTCCTTCTGGTAGTTCCTTCAGAGGATTAACTCTTTATGTTCTGTGCTGAAGGCGCTCGTAAAACCAGAAGGGATTATTTCCGAGCATATTGGAAATACGATGAATTTTGTAGCAAAACCCGACTTGTAAGTGACTCCTTCGCGCAGAACGTTTCTAGTTCATATTTTAACGAAACGATAGTTCTTCTTGTTAAATGAGATTAATGGAAGGCTCGATATTATATGATGCCTTGCAAGCCATTTCCTTTGCTTAATGACCTCTTCCTGAAACTAGAGCTACAACTTTCTGTTGTAAATAAATGGTCTGGCAAAAGGCTGATCTTAAAAGGTTTATGAGAGCAGCATTACACTATAGGCAAGCATGCACCATTGCTGTGTCTACACCAGCGTTCCCCACCTCCAAACTTTATGGTGGAGAACAGCAATGGAAGTATGTGCGGGGATGAGTAGACTGTGTCATGTGGCAGCCACTTACATATTGTCGATGGCCATTAAGTGGCAACAGTGGAAGAGTCTGACCCAAACCAGGAAGGGCAGAGGCCACTGTGGTGCACTTGCACTGGCCCTCAGAGATCAGTCGGGGGCACGGCCCAATGACATCACTGATTTATGCTAGTCTCTGGACAACATAAACAATTTACGGTTTTCCCTTGCAGACTGTTATCTACAAAGGAAACACTGCGATTATCCATGATGCAGTGAAGACAAAGAAATTGTTCGGTTATATTTGTGCTCACATTTTGTGGAGGGGCCACAGTTGAGGGATGACAGAGCATCTGTTTGCTTGCAGAAGGTCCCAGGTACGCTTCCTGGCATCTTCAGCAGGCGATGGGAAAGATTATACCTCAGAGAAGACAGTACTGACCTTGCTAGAGCAGTGATTTATTTAGTGATTCTATTTAGAGATCTCTAAGGGAGCTTCACATGTTCAAGTTGAAGTGAAAACGTTTAGGTCTAAAAAGAAGGGAAAGTGCTTATAAACGTCTCAGGGGAAAAAGCTAGTTCTCTGCCATATTTTTCCTTTCCTTACTTGCATGCATACATTTTCGTGTGCAGAAGAGAAGAAGAAGAGGTGAGATGAGAAGAGATTGGATTTACACCCCGCCCTTCACGACCCAAAGGAGTCTCAGAGCGGCTTACAATCTCCTTTCCCTTCCCCTCCCCACAACAGACACCCTGCTGTGAGGGAGGTGGGGCTGAGAGAGCTCTCCCGAGAACTGCCCTTGAGAGAACAGCTCTGACAGAACTTATGACTGACCCAAGGTCACACCAACGACTGCATGTGAAGGAGTGGGGAATCAAACCTGGTTCTCCCGGATTAGAGTCCGCACTCCTAATCGCAACACCAAACTCTCAAGATAGATTAAATTGCCTCACTTGGGTTTTTTAAGTTGCCTCACTCTACAGCCTCCTCAGTCCTCAGGTTCTGCCAGTGGGAAGCAAATGATGGACCAGCATGTGATGCCGATTCTGCCGCAGGAGAACCTCTGGTGTTGCAGGCAAACAGGCCAGTGCAAATTTTCAAATTAGAATATAAGTTATTCACTACAGCAATGATTAAAGTAAATACACATGATTTTACCTTACATTAATGCAAGGAACTGGGGGGAAAAGATGCAGTAATAATGCATTTAAACCGTTTTAGCTAAATATAAAAGTGTTATCTGATGTGCAAAATTGCCTTTTGTGTTCCTAAATGGCTCCTTCATGGCCTATCAGCTTTATTCTGGGGCTACAAACATGGCCAAGAGATCAGGCTGGTGGTTCTTTTAAGTGGGATATGGTCCCTGTTGTGATTTCAAACCGTTCGTCTGGATATGGGACATTTGGAGAACGGGAAGCAATAACTGGAACGCATCTTGTATGTAAGTGGTGCTGTTGCAGCCCTAAAGGGAAAAGAAAATACTGTCAGCAACAGATTGTTATTGTTGCCATCCTCATCTTGAAATAAGTGGAAACTGCTTTCATATTAGGGCATTGCCACCGATTACAATCTTTGAGAGAAATACAACAGACACAAACCTCGTTTCTTGCTTGTCTGATGACCCTGGCCAGGACAGTTTCCACACACACATACATATATCTCAGTATCCACGTAGGTCTGTGTCCACATAAATATCCATATATATGCTACATCTCTGCTGAGAGCACCACTGATGTTTTCTGCAGCTATCATCATTGGTAAATTTAAGAAAAGGGGTTCTTAAATGGGAGGCATAACTCCGAGATTGTAATATAAATGCCATCATATAAGGATATGTATTTACAAAAGATTAAAATATATAGTCAAATACTGCTGTAACTGATGCTATGACTGGAGATTGGAAGATGACCAATTTTTATACTGATATATACATTTATCTGCCAACCCAGGTTACAGCTTCATGCAAATGGGGGGGGGGTCACAAAAGATTATGTCCTGATATATATGTGAATCTTTTAAGGTGCCGCAAGACACGAGAGAAGCCTAAATTTCTGCCATTTTCCATCCTAACCATGAACTGACCTTGAAGAGACAAGTACGGTGTATTCATGCATAAAAATTATTCTGTAGTTACATGCAGATCCTTTAAGGGAATTATCAAGGATTAAATCGGGAATTATTTGTTAGTGTTTCAAGACTGTGTTGAAATAACACTAGCCCATTTGGGTCTAGCAGCATAAATTCTTGTGATAGGTAGCCACAGTGCAGAAAACAGTATCTAGTTGCGTATTGTTTTTTTGTTCTTAGGCTGGCTATGTTTGCCGCTTTGCTACTAAAAAAGAAAAGGGTAACTGCAGAGTCCAAGGACTGGACGAAAGAAAAAACTGTGCAGAATACAATGTTCACTATGAACACTTGGAATATAACTGTGATATAATAAAGATATTTCAATCAAAATTGTTTGGACAATTTTCTTATTCAACTATATCATTAATAACCAACCAACAATATGAACAAATATTTGAACAGGGAAACTAGTAACGTCTGATAGCGTTTTTACAGACTGGACGCTCTGAGATTTTACTAGTTTCCCTGTTCAAATATTTGTTCATATTGTTGGTTGGTTATTAATGATATAGTTGAATCAGAAAATTGTCCAAACAATTTTGATTGAAATATCTTTATTATATCACAGTTATATTCCAAGTGTTCGTATTGAGTTTTGCTACTAGAGACATGGAACATACAGGCCTGAAAACATGGTGAGACAAGACTATGGAAGGTAGTCTTGTTGAGGTTTCCTAGGGTGTTTAAAAAATTAAAGCAAGATAAAAATCAGCACTCCCATTAGAGAAGTACAGATGCAATCAGCCTTAAAAAGAGGGGAAGATAAACCTGGACCAACCCAACCAAGTGTTCCAAATATTGCAGAGTCAAGAAGGGTGGAAGGACTCCATTGTTTGAGATCAGGGGTTTCCAGGGAAACGTGTAGAAACACATTTCACAGTACAGATGCTTCCGCAAGTGACAAAGTAGCTGGATACAGGACGTTCCCCCAGCAACTTCAGATAGTGGTTGACTGCTGAGAATATGCAACTTCCAAGGCGTGCAAGGAATTGCTTGGTTTGGGTGCTGTCACAATGGGTATGCTAATTTGTGTGTTGTCTGAATCCTGGACACTGAAGAACGACAGGTTTGGAGACAAAAAAAGAATGGAGGGTGTGTGTGAAGAAGACAGCTTAGGGCCAGCTTCTACACCACCAGCAACATTTCCTGAGCAATCTGTGCTGAAATTTGTGTTTTATATATGTACTTTCCTTCTGGTTATAGGATTGTACAAGCCGGAGGACCCGTGATACTCGCGGGGGGGGGGGGGTAGGTGAGCCTCTTTCCCCTCCTCTGGCCCCGCGTGCCGAGCCTCTACCCCGTCCCCCCTCCAGGCAGCTTCCCCCCGCCTTCAAAACGACGGCAGCAGCAGGGAGACAGCCGCCCGCCGAGGCTCCCCCTCTGTAAGGCGGTGGCGGCAGGGAGACCGCCGTCCACTGAGGCTTCCCCCCTCCCTCCCTGCTTTCAAAACGGCGGCGGGGGCATAGAGACCTGCTGCCCACCGAGGCTCTTCCCTCCCTCCCCCCCGGAAACGGCGGCGGCGAGTCCTCGTCACGCCGCTTCCCACCCCCTCCCCTACAGTGGCCACAGCGTTCTCTGCGCACGCGCGGAGAATGCTTTAACTTTTCGGGGGATTTAAAGATCCCCCCAAAAGTTTTTTAAACATTTAGGATTTTTCTGCACATGGGGGGAGTGACCCCCGTGTGTAGAAACCCCACCCCACCCCCAAGTGCCCCCCCGCACGGATTTAGGTATCCGCACGGGGGAGGGTACTTGGGAATTAGATATATAGATTAAAATGTCCTTAGTTTAATCGTTAGCTGCCTCAGCGGCCCTGATTAGGCAGAAAGGTAGAATATAAATTCTGTAAATATAATATAATAAATAAAATCGGGGGACTTCTACAATTGCTCATATGAATATTTAACTCAGAAAGGACAGAAAGTACAGTTAGCTTTTTGAAGGAAGGGTAAGCTGGAAGTAACTGTTCAGAGAAAATAGCTGATTCTTTATGAAGAGGGAAACATTATTCAATACCAGCACTCGTGCTATGTATTTTTTGAACAAGAAAGCACAGCAAAGTTGCCGAATTTAATGTAAATTGTTGATTTGCCCCACTCTTTTTTGTATATTATATAAACAGCTAAAATGCATTTCACTTGTGTTTTAGAAACATTCCTAAAAAGCCTCAGAAAGTGGAACAAGAGCACCATGACTAAGCTTTTGCAGATGGCTGACAGACATGCAAAGCAGTGCTGTTTATGAAATAGCACAGAATTACACTGATACGAGCATTCGGTTTTATGGCACTTTGAAGACACATAAATGTACGCGTAGCCTCATTTGAAAATGACTGCAAAGTGATTTCTCATATAAAGTAGCTATAAGCTTACCTCTAATAGTACACTATTGACCACCGGGTTAAGGACCTCAGCCTTTTTGTCGCTCTGTTTAAAATGAAAACATGGACAAGGTTTAATCCTAGAACTGCGCAAGGAAAACAATAGTGTGCTGGCTGGGACCACTCATGTTCTGAAGGCACTATGGCAATAAACACACATACGTCCAAGATGGAAATAAAGTACACTTTTTATTAGCACTGGAAAAAGTAAGATAAATGTGACATACTCTTACACAATATGCTATTTGTATGCTGCTGATCTTGTTGTATAAGTTTAATTGTTTTAATTGATACTGTATGCATTATTATTTGTTTGTTGTTAGCCGCCCTGTTGGCGGGGAGGGCGGGATATAAATCCCATGAAATAAATAAATAATAAGCAAAGGATCATTTTCTAAGAAAAGGGGGTGGGGGGAGTCAAAGATGCTTTCTAAGCCACTGGGCCCAGTCCAGAGTTGAAACGAACGGGACAGTTTAGTTGCAACTAAAAGTTCCGTTGCTTTCAACGGACCAACAGCAACTTTGGGGGCAGTGGGCACAACCAGAAGAAAGTTAGCTAGATTTAAATTTCTGGATTGTTAACTGGCAGCAGATTCCTCCCCCAGGACTGCAGGCACCCCACTTTCCCTAAGCACTCTGCCTCTTGTTCCTGCTATGACCTGCAGGCCATAGTTGCAGTGGCTTTCTCAGAAG
Organism: Lepidodactylus listeri; assembly: GCA_029233225.1. Classification (NCBI taxonomy): domain Eukaryota; kingdom Metazoa; phylum Chordata; class Lepidosauria; order Squamata; family Gekkonidae; genus Lepidodactylus; species Lepidodactylus listeri. The sequence continues at coordinate 102,505,649 of JARCFY010000009.1, read as the reverse complement.
TGTGGCCACTTCCTTTGTTGTCTCTGCCTGCCTTCAGAATCAGGGGCTTCAAGTAATCCCCCAACTCCTGGCCTCAGCTCTTGGCTCAATTTCTCTGCTTTCTCAATATATTGGAGCTTGGTCCTGGGAAAGGAACTTTTCTCATTCTACTCATCCTGTCCTGTCCCATCTTCCTGATCTAAATCCCTCCTCTTGTAGCCCAGTGTGCCAAACAGGGCCAACCTGGAATGTTTCAGGCTCAGAAAAATGGCCTGGGGAGGGGATCTGAAGCCCCCTTCTCCATGTGCTCCAGGGCCTGTAAGACAGAGCTCTTCCACCCAGCTTTTGGCTGAGGTGGCAGACGTCCCCTCCCTCTGGTTGCCTCCCCCCCCCCCCCCCCCCGTTAGTGGCCTGGATTCTTAATTCCATCTTAATCAACAAGACATCTAATCAGAATTTACACAGTATTTTAGGATTTTGTGCTATTTTATACTGTTGCTTTAAGTGGTTTTAATTGAATCGATTGTCTTATATATTGTTGGAACCCGCCCTGAGCGTGCTTGCCGGGAGGGCGGGACATAAGTCCAAATAAATAAACATTAACAAATAAAAAATAGTTGTGGTCGGAATCAGGCAGCACACACCCAAGAACTGAGAAGAACCCATCACTCACGTTATGCCTGTCACAGGGAGTGAAGGTAACACATAATCCTAACAGTGACCCATCAGCGTTTCAGGCAGAAGTGCTGTTTAATGGGATGCCTTTTAATCTACACAGCCAATCAGATCTCCGGGGATCAGTCAGAAGCTCCGATGTGCAAAAACCTCCCCTGGACCCAGACACTTTCTAAAAACACTTGGTGGGTGCCAGGGAAGGTGTCTGTGGGTGACATGGGCCCCCTGCTGTAACCGCAAAGAGGCCATGTACAGCCTGTTCCTATTGGGCGTGAGCAGCTCAGCATTCCTGGACGCTGGAAGGCGCTATCTCTCTCTTAAGCGCGCACAAATGTTTGTCTCCTTGAATACAATGTTCTTCTCTTTGTCTTGACCTGGAAGCTGCCCTATGACCCCTCCTCTTTCTCTGTTCCTCCCCATTCTCCACATAGCTCTGCATGGAGCCACACATCTCTACAGGTCTCCGTTGCAGAGATGTGCTCCTGCTTCCATACACATGATGTTGGAGTCAGCTGGCCACTTGTGAGAGGGAAACAGTACCCTCTAGACTAGGCGTCTCTCCTTCCTTTCGACTGCAACCTGAATGCCAACTGGATCTACCTGAATAAATATTAAGTTTTAATTTTAGCAATCTACTTCTTGGGAGATTCAATGCACTCAATATCACGCTTCTATGATTAGGCAAACTCTGCTATATTAACCAAATATCCCAACAGTTCCTTGTGACTGAAGTACGTTTTCCCTCTCCTTGTGCTCTCCTTCCTCCCATTCTACGATTGCTCCTCCAATGCCAGATTTTTTTTAGGATTCTAAGAAGAAGAAGAAGAAGAGATTGGATTTATACCCCGCCCTCCACTCCCCAAGGGAGTCTCAGAGCGGCTTACAAACTCCTTTCCCTTCTCCTCCCCACAACAGACACCCTGTGAGCAAGGCTCCCTCTAAGCTGTGGAGTCCTGTGAGCAAAAATTCTACTTTGTGAGCTACCGGCATTAAAGCGATGAGTGAGCGATTTGACTGCTGCATAAATTAGTTTGCTCTGGAGCCCTCCTTCCTGAGCAAAGACAAAAAATGTGTGAACCGGAGGCTAAAAAACTGTGAGCTAGCTCACACTAACTCAGCTTAGAGGGAACACTGCCTGTGAGGTAGGTGGGGCTGAGAGAGCTCTTTCCCAAGCTGTCCTTGAGAGAACAGCTGGTACAGAGAGCTATGGCTTGCCCAAGGTCATCCAGCCAGGTGCAAGTGGAGGAGTGGGGAATCAAACCCTAGAGTCCGCGCACTTAACCACTGCACCAAACTGGCTCTCTTCTTCTTAGGGCAGGCCTGACCTGCACAGCCCAGGCTAGCCCGATCCCATCAAATCTCAGAAGCTAAGCAGGGTCAGCCCTGGCTAGTATTTGGAAGGGCGGCCTCCAAGGAATACCAGGATCGTGATGCAGAGGCAGGCAACGGCAAACCACCTCTGAAACGTCTCTTGCCTTAAAAATAAGCCTAGCTTGCCACCTAGTGGTGCATAATGGTAAAAGAGCTAGAGCTTCCTGGCTGCCACACAATCTTAGGATTTACAATGCCATATGATAATAATAATAATAATTATTATTATTAATTCTCAGGGCAGGAGCCTGCCTCATGTTGTTACTCAGTAAAGCACCAGGCACCCTGAGGGCACTATACACATAAATAAATAAATGATACCAATTATTAACCCAGCCCTGAAGATGAGAGATTGTAAAACAGATACGAAAGTGAAGGTGAAAAAGGAAGTACGTGGAGACAATAAAAGCAACAACACTGCTTCGAAGTCAGTAATAATTAATAAAATCTAGTACATGTCCCTGTTTTTATTCTGGTATATATAAGCCTCCAAAAAAAGAAAAGAAAAGAAATTACTGCCTATGAAACAATATTGACTGATAGAATCAATGGTTAGTGCACATAGTGTGAAAGAAATCTATAGCCGTAAAGACGAGAGATGCTTGCTGTCCCGGAATAACTGCTGACTTGTCATGACAAGGCCAGAGTTACAAGACAGTTATTGAATATCTGAACTGTGTAGCACTTCTTTAGAGATGCTATTAATCTGGGGAGCCTCATCTCCTCTAAATCTACCATTTATATGGTCCTCTTACCTCTGTTCCTTGGCCTTGAGATCAGTCTTAAACTAAATTAATTGCACATCTGGAAAAAATTAATTGGTCTCGGCCCGTACAAGAATGTGGCAAGGCCATTGACTTCAAAAGGACTGAGGGATTATCTTCAGTTTTATACTTTGTACTCAAGTACACATACTCAACTTACAAAAATAAGAATATCTGCTACATGTGTATTACTGGGAGTTTTTCAGAAGCCCTGTAAACATTTCAACTCTACCAGTACGACCCTAAGTACACTTTTCTGGGAGTAAACCCCACTGACCAAAATGGGACTTACTTCTGAGTAAAGCTACTTAGGTTTGCTCCCTATATGTTACCGCTGCATAACTTGACTTTGGGAGACATGTTTATAGGACAAAGAAGCAGTGTGACTTCCGACATCAACAGTGGAATGTTAATAACAGTTTCCTGGGAGTAAGGCCCATTGAATAGACCTGAGGAAGATTTTGAGTAGAACTGCTTGGGACTGTTCCGATTAGGGTGACCCTAAGCATAGTTATACCCTTCTAAGTCAGGGTGGGCAACTGTTTTGGCTCGGGTGCCACTTTGTGGGAGCGGAGGTTAGCGGAGGGCCGCACCTTTTAAAATGATTGCATTCATTACTTAACTTTGCATTTCAGAAAAGGTATAAATTGTATCATAAAAATCAATAAATATAAATTAAATAAAATAGTGGTAGTTTTATTCAATTTATTTATTGTGCTAATTTCATATCATCTATAGCTGCAAGCACATTTAATTTTAGAATCAGTTTAATGAGACAAATGTACCCTATCACACTTTTCTACAATTTTTTTGAAATCAGGAGTGAGACTGCTTGTTGAGAGTCTCATCACAGCCTGCAAGTTAATGTCTGTCAAAGAGCATCTATATTTACTCTTGTTAATCTTCATGTCTTGGCGGGCCGCAAAGAACTCTGTGGCGGGTCGCATGTGGCCCGTGGGCCGCCATTTGCCCACCCCTGTTCTAAGTCCACGAACTCAATGGGCTTAGAAGTGTGTAGCTCTGCTTAGGGATTGCACGGCAAAACCCCACCTGTTCTCAACTGTTTCCAGTCCTGAGTATAGCTGGATACAGACTTGTTTGCTGTGGATAGACTATGTCACAGCTGAATCGTTCGAAATTCTATATGATTATATCAAGCAAAACTGACGAGATCCAGAAGCACCAAGGTCAAAACTAACGTTCACGTAAGACGATTGGTTTTAAAGCTGGATCAGATTAATATTTCACAGTGAAGTTTTAGGTCTGATATAAATATTTATCAAGACTGCCTCCGAGAAATATGATAACACATGCTGAGGAAATGCAAAAATAGACAAATTCCTACAGCTTGCTGCCATCGTAAATTATTTAAAGAGACAGCAGTATGATTAAATTATACTTTTTGAACTAACTCTGAAAAGATGCTGAGTGATGGAAGGGAGATAAAAAAAACCTCCCCACCAGCACCATGTTTAAAATTCCATCCTCAAGCCGAAAGGAAGCAAGCTGAAATTTCACACTGGAAAGATTCTTTCTGTTAATTTTTACTGCTCCACTTTGCGCGTTTTCTCGGGACAGCCCGTATGTGATGGGAAACATTAATTTAAGAGCCACTGTGCTGCAGTGGTTAAGAGTGTCGGACTAGTATCTGGGAGAACCAGGGTTGAATCCCCACTTGTGCCATGGTGGCTCGCTGGGTGACCTTGGGGCGGTCACACTCTCTCAGCCTCACCTACCTCACAGGGTTGTTACAAGGACAAAAAGGAGGAGAGGAGAATTCTGTAAGCTGCTCTCGGTCCCCACTGGGGAGAAAGGCAGGGTACAAATGAATTAAATAAATAAATTTAGATCCTGACACTACGAGCCCGCTCTTCATCTATCCAGCGCTGGCTTTGAAAATCCTTCTTCAGCTTTTCCACTCTAGTTTTACCTACCCTTTCCTCAATCCAGTGCTGGTCCTGCCTCCTTGTTCTCAGCACCTATTTAAATACATAGCACCCCAATCTTGTGCACAAGGCCCAATCTGACCAGTCGCATCTTGACCTCTCTAGGTAACTTTATTCAATCAGTTCTCCTCGATGAATTAGCCTGTGGAACACATCCTCGTATAGTAAGGAGGCACTAGTTTATCACGAGTGGGATGCCCGAGCTGTCAGACGAAAGGATGTGAATCTACTGCATGGAATAAGCCACTTGTTCAGTTGCACAGGCAAGCGACAAACAGGCAAAGTAAAGCACCACACCGGGAAACCGCTCTGTTCAACAGCCCAGCACCAACATTAACTGGGCATGCCCATTGTGGAGTGACTCAACATTTTAAGGCCATCCTGCAGCAGCCTCTGGAGGTATGAAATACGGGAAAACGGGCCCAGAGCACCAGCCATCAGTGCATGCATACTGCCTCGCCAGCAGGATTTCACTGCAGTGAAGGAGTCACAATACACTGCCTAAAGATCTATGCTGAACAAGGGACAACGAACTGCCTTACCACTCTCCTCGTACTGTTTTATAATTAAGTCCCTTGTTCTTAGGAGGATCTAACAGAAACTTATACATTCACTGCACCTTTGCTACATGTCCCCGTATCCCAGTGGTTCTCAAACTGTTTGAAGTCAGACCCACTTCCAAAGTAACTCCTCTCTACTTTCCCTCTCCCTGAAATTAAATACAGGAAGAACCTCACATCAGTTAACATTGAACCATTTTCATGGCTAAAAAGTATTGGAGTCGGGAGGCTGGTAACAGTGAAATCAGCATGGTAGTTTATTGCGGGTCAGATGGAACGTAGAAACCCCTGGCTCGGAGCCCTCTTTTATTCCAGTCGGAGGTGCACCCCCGACCTCGCCCAGATGTCCTGATAGGACCTTAAGATAGTGGTTACAGTTCATAGGTCCCCTGGGGCAGGGGTGAGCAAACTGTGGCTTGGGAGCTGCATGCGGCTCTTTCACATATATTATGTGGCTCCCCGCAGGGCGGCTGGGGAAGCTAAATACCATAAGCAAACAAATATCATTGGACAAATTAATATCATTATCAATATCTGCTTTTACCCCTTTTGTTATTATTTTTGGCAGTCTCATTTAATATTAATAAAAAGCAAATTTGCTTATTTTCCAATAAAGCAGGTAATATTTGTTCATGTCTTGTGGCTCTCAAACATCTGATGTTTATTCTATGCGGCTCTTATGTTAAGCAAGTTTGGCCACCCCTGTTCTAGGTGGCTCTTATGCTGTGCAAGTTTGCCCACCCCTGCCCTGGGGGAAACCTTGGCTCATGATTGGTGGCCTTTCAGGATCCGGCTGGCTATTGTTCTACCTGGCCGAAGCTCAGGTAGATTCTGGCCATATGCGAACGGCCACGTGGCGGTCGCCATTACACGAACACATGGCGACCGCGAGAGTGATACACAACACTGGCCATTTTGCCAAATTTGCCAGTAATCTTTCCAAAGTCTTCTCTCCCAGCTCACCCTTGCCCCTCCTCCCTCCTGGGACCCGTGAGGGGCTGTGGCTGTCTGGTGCAGCATCTGGTTTGCATGCAGAAGGCTCCAGGGTCAGTCCTCGGCACTTCCAGTCGTAGGCAGTGAAACATCTTGACCTAGGACACTGGAGACCCACTGCCAGATTACTCAAGATGGGTAGCTGTGCTAGTCCGTCTGTAGCATCAGGAAAAGAGCCAGAGTCCAGGAGCACCTTCAAGGCTAACAAAACCTGTGGCAGGCTTTCATGAGTCACTGCTCACTTCTTCAGATACAGCTAGGAGTTACTATTTTATCATGAGTGTGATACCCAAGTTGTCAGACAAAAGGATAAGAATCTACGGCATGTATCTGAAATTATATCCGAAGAAGTGAGCAGTGACTCACGGAAGCTCCTCCCCTGCCACAAATGTTGTTAGTCTTTAAGTTGCTCCTAGACTCTTACGCTTTTCTACTGCCAGGTTACTAACACTGATAGATCACTGTTCTGCTCGGAAGACCTGCTTTGCATGCAGACAGTCCCGGTTTTAATCCCTAGTGCCTCCATTTACAAGGAATAGGTAGCAAATACTGTGGAAGACCTCAACCTGAGACTGTGCTGCTGGGTCAGAGCTGAAAATACTGACCTTGGTAGACCAACCGTCCAACTCATTATAAAGTAGCCTTGTGTGACTCATCTCACAACTTGAGAACACTTAGCATAAACCACAGGGATCCTAGTCAGTTCTCCAAAAGCATGGCAGAAGAACTTTGCTAAAGCCCCCTTCACAAAGCTCATAGCAGCATCCAGGGGTCCTTTCGTAGAAAAAGAGCTGCAGGAGCTCATTAGCATAACTCATTAGCATATGCCACATCCCCTGACATCACCGGAAGTGTGTCAGAAAGGGAATGTCAGTTTCAGCCCCATTATACCCTGTGGGCCATTGAAATAAATGGCAAAAACTCATGGGGTATATGAGGGGCTGGAGGAAAGGGGGTTTAAGGAGAGGCTCCATATTTGCAGGATAGCTGCTGGGGCCTCTCCTCGAAATACCCACCAAGTTTCAAGGAGATTGGAGCACGGGGTCCAATTCTATGGGCCCCCAAACAGGTTGCCCCCATCCCCTCCATTGTTCTCTATGGTGGGAAAAAACGTTACTTTTTTCCCACCATAGAGAACAATGGAGGGAATGGGGGCAACCTGTTTGGAGGCCTGTAGAATTGGACCCCCTGGTCCAATCTTCTTGAAACTTGGTGGGCATTTGGGGGAGAGGTCCCAGCAGCTACCCTGCACGTTTGGAGCCTCTGCCTCAAACCCCCTCCCCTACAGCCGCTTTTAAAGTTGCCGCCGAAATTCGGCGGTGGGCCGAATCAGATCAGAGAATCTGATTCGGCCCGTGGCTGCCCTACTGCCCCTCGCTCCGGCCCCAAAGGACCCCTGGCAGCATCTATTTCTGCTCTAAGCAGTGCAAGTATAGACTGTCTTCTCTGCTTGACCATATGCTGGTGTTCAGTACTTTGCTGTGATAGGATGAATATCAGCCATCATCACTACACGTACTAAGATCACCTTGTGGCGCCTTTACGATGTCTTCATCATGTAAAAGAATTATAATTTGTGAATGCAAATAGCTCTGGAGAAGATGTCAATGGTTGTTAAAGTGCTCTTGGGGACTGCAAAAAATTCCACTCTGGTACAAACCGAAGTTAAAAGAGCCGACATATTGGTTTATTTTGTGTACTTCTAGACTGCCTTTCCACTTGAAGGTCCTCAAGAAGCTCAAGGAACAGAAGGCTCCTTAGAGCAGAACAAGTATTCCATGTCACAATGCGATTTCAGGGGAGAGACAATTCTGTAATACAACAGATGTGTATTTCAGGTACATTGAAACTGGAGTGCACTATACTTTGTTCCGCTCTTCCAAAGAGAATCATCATCCCACTGATGACAAATGATAACAGCTAAGCAACTGTATTTCTGTACAGTCCTGTCAACCCAACTAATTCATAAGAATGAGGTATTAGTAATTTGAAATATGGTAACTGGTTGCAGAGACTGGCTATGTTGGGTGTGTAAAATGGAAAAAGGCATTTTGAGCAGGGGGGATGAATGGAGAATCCCAGGAATTGTATTTACCATAATCTGGTAGAGGACATAGAGCTACACCACTAAAAAGAAATTCTGGGCCATTGCTATGCTTTGTGGTCTGTAATGAAAGATGTTTCTCTATTTTGGATCCTCAGTGAACCCAGTATTCCAACACTGCAATCCTAAAGAAACTCCGCTTAGGATTTCACTGCCATTTCTCTGCTTGCTGGGTCTTTCCCTCAGCCAGGAAATGAGACTTTCATAGTAGAAAGACAAACAAAGATAAAACAAATTACGCGACAACTTACCCCAGTGGCAGTTAATAAATCAGAAAATTTTGTCGATAAGGATAACACTTCATTGCACATGGCACTTGTTAAACTGTTCAAGAAAGAATGGGAACACCATTAAAATACTTATTTCCCCACCTTTGCTAGCAGACTGTTAAATATTTTTACTTGTGTGCACATTTCATTTAAACTTAGATAAATACAAATTAACTGCTGCTCTTTTAATCAACGTGGACCATGTACTGCAATTTTATAAATATCAAGGGCATATAACAGAACACAAGCAATCCATTACTGCTATGGGAATTAGCAGCACAGAAACACTAAAAAGTCACCTTTGCTGCAAAAAAAAAATGTGACACTGGATCCAGTTTAATTGAGAACTTCTGCACAAGCCTCACTGAAATGGAAGGTAGTTTGCACAAAAGTACATGTTGAACTCTGAGCATGTCCATAACTGCAGACATAGATCTTGGGAAGGGTAGAGAGGGGCTGGGGGAATCACAGAGAAAATCTTTAGCCTCTCACTGAAATACAATTCTTTGCATGCATCAGCAGACAAAACTGATGTACGCCTATAGTACAGACAGGGCCTAGGACAGGTTTGTGATTCAAAGACCTGCTAGGTGGGAGGGAGGGTCAGATGACCGCTTGCTCCCTAGCAGTCCCCCCCCCCCTTAGTTAGGCCCTCCTCTCTTTCAAGGGGAAGGGGTGGGGGAGAAGAAACCTTGGACCCCTGTCCTCTCTCTGCTGTTCCTCCTCTGAGCTCAAGAGCAAGAGAATCTTACATCTTCATTGGCCCTCCCAATTTTAAAGGTAATTTTGCTGGCTTCACACTTCCTTGTGTCTCTTCACTGTCTCATGAGGAGTATCACCCCTGCAGGAGACTGGGAGTGGCCATCACTGCCCCTGCCCTGGGCTGGCATAGGATGCCTCTTCCCCCACCTCATGCTGCCAACCAGTCAGGCAACCTCAAGGGGTCTGCCCCTGTGCCGCTGATCAGCTGGGGAAGTCCTAAAGGGGTCAGTTTTCACCAGCCAACCATCAGTGTCTCCCTCACCCCGCAGCCGCTACCAGGTGAGGGCAGAGGCCCACACTCAGACATGCCATTATAAAAATGCTTAAGATGGAATAAACCGGGGGCTAAAGCAGTGCCATGCCACAGCAATGCCAGCAGATACCATAACAGTGCAGGTGTTCAAGGGAAAGGCTCAGGTCCTCAAGCAGCTTCTGCAACTGACCTTCCCAAGGGAAGAGTTTACACAGCCACCGACACAAGGATGGAAAGAATGAGGATTATACACACTCTGTTAGAACTTTTGCCTGATCCAGCGCAGGCTTTTCCACTTCTTGGCCATGGAGAATTAATTCCGCTAGCTTGTGGAGCTGCTCGATGCAACGGGCTGTCACTTCAGCAAGACTCTCGATAGACAATGTGTAAATTTCCTAGATTGGAAAGCAAAAGGACAGTGGTAATAGATGCTAGGGTTTAACCAAAACGGAGCGCAACAGGAATATACCACTTCAAGCGTGTCCTGAAAATATAATTTTTTATGCACTTGCAGTTTTAACGTAATTTGAAAAACCAAAACCCTCAAAACTCCTTATCAATTCTGGCAGAAGCAGCAAAGGACATTTTTTCAAGTTAGGCTTCCCCCACCCCTCCAAAAGCAATATCACCCTTTTGAACAAATAAAAGTGCTTGTATGTTTCACTCCAAAAATTAGCTCAACAATGACGTTCTAGAGCCAGCAGGCCCAAAGGGACAAGTCTTACCCTCTATGAAGATCCCTTTTAATAAAAATATCATGTTCCTTCACATTTCTGAGCCCTTCCAGCCCAATCACCTAAATGTTGTGTTGTTCCAGTATCAAACTAGCATCCATTAGAATTTCCTTCATGGCTCACAGAATCTTTATTACAGTTTGAGGTGGGTAACCATGTAGCAGAACAAAATTCAAGCCCAGTAGCACCTTACGAGACTGAAATTTTTAAAATTGGTCTTTAAGGTGCTAATGGGATTTGAATTTTAATCTTTATTGTAGGCATCTTAGACGCTGCCAATATTTAGTAAATAATGAACATCTGGGGTATCAGTCTAGGATGAACAGTCACATTTGGTTGTGGTATCCTTCTGGGCCACCTTTTGGGGGTGGGACAGGGAGGCAGTTTGGTCCCTACCTGGAAAGCAGATTTCATATGCTGGGAGCAACTAATGCTCAGCTCCTTAACCTCTGGAGTCCTGCAAGGTTCTGTTTTGCCCCTCATGATGTTTAATGTCTACATGGAACCACTGGGTGAAATCATCTGGATATCTGGCCTGGGTGGTCACCACCACGTGGATGTTTTGTATTTCTAACGGCTGTTTCTATATTTGTGTGTGTATATTTAACGTTGGTTTTGATGTTTTCTATCTGTCCACTGCCTTGAAGGCCTTAATTGGGTCAAAAGTCGGGAGAAATGTTTTAAATAAATAACCCTACTGCAGTCGTTCTGCAAGAAGGTGTTGCATTTGAATAGCAGCACAAGACCCCATGCGAGCATTATGAAGCAGCCTTCTGCTGGATCAGACCACTGGGCCACCTAGATCAATCTTCTCTGCTCTTGACAGGCAGTGGTCCTCAGGCACGGAGAGGTCTCTCTTGAGAGATCAGGGAATGCCATGTGGATTCCCACCGGCACTGCCATGTATATAGGAATGCACATTCCCACTAACAGTGTGCAGTGCAAATAGTGATGTGCATCTAATGTCATGCACATCACAATGCAGATGCTTACTACATCTATATACTAATAGTCAAGTTGCCCCCTCCGTGCGGATATCTAAAGCCGCACATCGGGAGCACTTGGGGGACAAAGAGATTTTTCTGCACACTTGGGGGACTCCCCAGGTGTGCAGAAAAATCCTAAAACTTAAAAAAACTTTCAGGGGGATATTTAAATACCCCCCAAAGTTAAAGAGCGTTCCCTGCGCATGCGCAGAAAACGCTCTTGGAACTCTGTGGCAGCCTAGTGGCTGAGAGGCGCTCAGGCCTCGCCGCTGGTGTTGGGGGGGAATCGGCGGTCCAGTAGCTGAGAGCTGCTGAGGCCTCACCACTGGTGCCAGGGGGGGGGGGAATCGGCGGCCCAGTGGCTGAGAGCTGCTTGGGCCTTGTCGCTGGTGCCGGGGGTGGGAGGAATTGGTGGCCCGGTGGCTGAGAGCCACTCAGGCCTTGCTGCTGGTGCTGGGGGGGGGGGAATCGGTGGCCCGGTGGCGGAGAGCTGCTGAGTCCTCGCTGCCAGTGCTGGGGGGGAGATCAGAGGCTGCACCATGCCCGCTTAAATAGGCCAGGGCAGGCAGGCGGCGGGGCGTCTGTGGCAGCCGCAGCCCAAGCAGAATGATGGATCTGAGCTGTGCCCGGGAGCACCGAGGCAGCACTGGCAGCAAGAGCAGCCTCAGCCCCCCAGCGCTGCTGCCGCTGCTGCAAGAGCTGCTGGAGCCGCCGCCATCACAGGGGTCTAGTGGCCAGGTGGAGAGAAGAAGAAGAAGAAGAAGAGATTGGATTTATACCCCGGCCTTCACTCACTTAAGAGTCTCAGAGCGGCTTACAAACTCCTTTCCCTTCCCCTCCCCACAACAGACACCCTGTGAGGTAGGTGGGGCTGAGAGAGCTCTTTCCCAAGCTGTCCTTGAGGGAACAGCTGGTACAGAGCTATGGCTTGCCCAAGGTCATCCAGCCAGGTGCAAGTGGAGGAGTGGGGAATCAAACCCGGTCCTCCCAGATTAGAGTCCGCGCACTTAACCACTACACCAAACTGGCTCTCTGGAGAGGCAGGCAGGGCAACGAGATGTGAGGCTCCCGACCCCAAGCGCCCCTGGGCAGGGAGCCAGAGTGTCGCCAGCACTGGGTTGCCTTCTTCAACCAGCTGGACACCAACAAGGATGGCCACATCGACATGCATGAGCTCCGCCAGGGCCTGGCCCGCCTTGGCATGAACGCCGCCTCCGAAGCCAAGCAGATGAGCGCCGCTGCAGGCAAAAGGTGTCCTCGGGTGCAGCCGCCGACCTCCAGGGGAAGCCTGGATACCTCTCGGAATTGCAGCTGACCCCCAGGCTGCAGAGATCAGTTGCCCTGGAGGGAATAGCTGCTTTGGGAGGGTGGACTCTGTGGCACTGTGCCCTATTGGGGTCTCTCCCTTCCCCCCAAATCCCACCCTCCAACCCCAAATCTCCAGGAATTTCTCAGTTCAGAGCTGGCAGTCCTAGACAGGCTGCACTGGAAACACCCCCCCCCCCCCCCCCGGCATGCTGGCGTGGGAACATCTTGCAGAGCGCATTGTTGGGAACAGAATCAGTCCCCCAGCTAGCACGGACACACACAGCTCCTGCACTTCAGAGATGCTTGACTTTTTGAATCCCCCTCCGGTTAGAACCTGTTATCTTACTGCAAAATCTGTGTGGCTGGTGGGTATCAATTCCAGGTTGGGAAATTCCTGGAGATTAGGCGGGGAGCCTGGAGACAGCTGGAATCCAGCCATTTTCTACAGGAGGCCTGATCTCTGTCATCTGGGGATCAGGTGGAATTCTGGGAAATCTCCAGCCTTCACCTGGAGGTTGGCAACCCTGACTAATGTGGAGCTGCAGCCTTTAGGAATCTCCCCCGCGTGAGTATCGCGGGTCCCGCCTCTTGTACACTTCTAAATCTGATCTGTAGATATGGAAAACATGCTGTACATGGATCTGTCTTGTTGGTTTGGGGAGAATGGCTTTGTATTCTTGCAGCTTCCTGACCTGAATCTGTAAGGAACATAACTATTTCCACTTTGGAAAAACTGAGGTGATATGTGAAGATCTGATTGAAGGAGAGGGGCTGTGGCTCAGGGGTAGAGCATCTGCTTGGCATGTAGCGGGTACCGGGTTCAATCCCTGGCATATCAGGTTTAAAGAATCAGATAGTAGGTTATGTGAAAGACCTCTAGCAGAGACTCTGGACCGCTGTCGCCAGTTTGCGCAGACAATGCTGACCCTAATGGGCTGATTCACTATAAGGCAGCTTTAGGTATCAAATCTAAGCGCGTGTGCCAGGGTGGCAAGGGTCAGTTGTCACTTACAAATAACCAAACACTTTGCCAACATACATAAATATTGTTTAACTAACTTATGTAAGTAATGAAATTATATACATGCAATAGCAAAATAGCCTTTCCCTATATGTACCCCGGAGAGCACTACGGTCTGGGGCCCAACACCAGGCTCGCTACCACGAGGGGGAGGGCTTTCTCAGTGGCAGCCCCTATCTGGTGGAATGAGCTCCCGGGGGAGATCAGGGCCCTGCGGGATTTAGTGCAGTTCCGCAGGGCCCGTAAGACAGAGCTCTTCCGCCAGGCATTTGAGTAGGGGCCGCTACTTCCATCTTCCCTCCCCCTCCCTGTTTTTCTCTTGCGGTATATCTATCAAAGCCTGACCGCTACTTGTACCATCTACCATGAGGAAACAGGGGCTCCGGAGTGATTAGGCTGCCGCCATCTGAATTTTTAGAACTGAGTGTTGAGCACTTTAGATTGTTAATTATGTTTTTGTGTGGTTTTAACATAATGTTTTATATTGTTTTAAGTTTTAGTATGTTTTAGAATCCTGGGGTACCAGGCCTTGTACGCCGCTCTGAGCCTGCAATTGTGGGGAGAGCGGCTTAGAAATCAAATCAAATCAAATCAAATCAATAAATCAATAAACAAACAAACAAACAAATAAATAAAACAACATTATGAAAGGCAACCAAACAGAGATTCAGTCATTTCTCACCTCTATAGTTTTCATTTTTCCCCCTTCTCTGTTTTCAGATTCTTCTGTTTGAGGCTCTTCTTCACTTTCTTTTTCTCCTTCCCCTTTAATTTTCTCTTCTGGAAGCTCCTGAATTTCAGTGGAGGTGAGAAGACTGGCTTCTTCCAAGCAATTATAAGCTTTCTTCCTAGCCTGCAAGAGAACCATAAGGGACAGCGTAAAGATTTACGTGTTCTTTCCAGACTGAATAGATTAGAAGTGTGTACTTGAAACCTCTTCCTCCCAAACCTTCACTGTATTTTCCATGTTCTGGACGGCGAACTGGATCAAAAAGTATATTTCTGTATACAGTACCAATTTTTACATTTTGTGCTCGTGCGTTGCACGCAAAAAGCAAAACTAAAATCCAAAGATAAAGTGTGAATCCAATGATAGCTTAGATCAGGGGTGGGCAATTGTTTTGGCTCGGGGGCCACTTTGTGGGAGCAGAGGTTAGCGGAGGGCCGGACCTTTTAAAATGATTGCATTTATTAGTTAACTTTGCATTTCAGAAAAGGTATAAATTGTATCATAAAAATCAATAAATATAAATTAAATAGTGGTAGTTTTATTCAATTTATTTATTGTGCTAATTTCATATCACCTATAGCTGCAAGCACATTTAATTTTAGAATCCACCCCCTGGACACTTCACTCCCGGAGTGCTGCTTCTCTGCGCTCCAGGCCCAATGGAGGCCTGACTGAAACCACGTGGCCAACTGTCTTGGTGGGCCGCAAAAAACTCTGTGGCAGGCCGCATGGGGCCCACGGGACGCAATTTGCCCACCCCTGGCTTAGATGAACAGAATTTATTCCAGAATAAGCATTCGTGAATCAACAAATGCTTCTGCATTTTGCTGTTCCAGCTCTTCTTTGTCAGTGTGCTCTCAGCTTCTGCATCCAGCTATGAAACAGAGTCACCCACCTTGTTAAGCTTGTCAGGGGTGGCTGCAATATGTAGCTCAAACAGCAGTTCTGTAAGTTTAGTTACAAACTCGTCTCCCGTGTCTTCTGCTGCAAATAAATTAAAAAATAATTATATAAATAAAAAACGCATAACAGTTATCAGTAGCACAACTGATCACAAAACTCCAGAGCTCATCTCATCCTGTCCTCTGCAGTGAAATACAAATTGCAGTCCCCCTTTAACATTTTATTACCATCATTATGATGATATGCAGTCGTCTGGGATGGTAGTACCCTCTGGGCGGGTGTTTTCTAGGTAAGAAGTGATACCTCACAATGCTAAATTACGACAGACAAAACCAAGGAACGCCAGATGTGGTCTGTGTGCCACCCTTTGGCCACCTCTGTTCTAAACTAGAATCAATAACTTCGTGACTTCTAAACCTGGTTCCCTATCAAACCTCTTCGATTTCAACTTATTCTACTTAAATACCGGTATGCACATGTAAATCCCTTTACTATTTGATACTAAGATGCCAAGTGATTCATACTGCAATCTTATGCAGAAATTAAACCAATGGGCTTACACTGGAGTAGCTTTGCATAGGACCACACTGTTAGTTGTTTTGAATTAAACATGTAGATCTCTTTACGCTGGACGTATGGTATATCAGTAATAATGCAAACTACCTGTTTTTGTTTCATCATCTTCATTGTTTGATTCTGCTGGAAGGAAGATGGCCTTGATAGCAA
Source organism: Lepidodactylus listeri (assembly GCA_029233225.1). Lineage (NCBI taxonomy): Eukaryota > Metazoa > Chordata > Lepidosauria > Squamata > Gekkonidae > Lepidodactylus > Lepidodactylus listeri. The sequence continues at coordinate 102,489,565 of JARCFY010000009.1, read as the reverse complement.
TCAAAGCATTTTTGGCTGTTTCCAACTCCTCCCCTTCAAGCGATGCTAAATATGACTGTACCTGAAATAAGAAGTAATGACTATTCTTACTAAACCAAAATGTGGGGGGTTGTGACTGAACAAGCCAAGATAGCTAGGGTGGTATCATTTCTGATTGCAGTCCAGTTGGAAGGTGTTATTAATTATGGTGCATTTGTGTCAATGTAAATATTTCATTTTGCCACAACTTACTTTCCTCCAAAGCTCAGAGTGGTATACCTATGATTCCCAAATCAGCCTTCTTTACCTTCAGCAGCAGATGTGTTATTTCCTAGTTTCAGCTATACTCTGGATCTGATCTGGATTTGGAAGCTAAGCGGGGTTGGCCCTGGTTAGTACTTGGGCGGGAGACCACCAAGAAAGTCCAGGGTAGCTATGCAGAGGCAGGCAATGGCAAACCATCTCCGAGCATCTCTTGCCTTGAAAACCCCACCAGGGCTGCCAGAAGTCAACTGCAACTTGACAGCCCTTTCTACCACCACAATCTCTGGATCTGAATCAGCTGAGAAGCCTTTTATGATGGTGCAGAGATCAACTGTTCTTCCCTGTTAACAACGTGTCTGTCCATTTCTGTGCTGAGGAACAGTGTTATGCTCTACGGAGTACCATTTACTGCTTAACACGTCATATTTAATACTTATGCTTTGTTCAGATTTCTGCAATGTTAGTCCTATTATATTGCTTATCAGACATTTCACCCTATCTACGCGGCGTGATCTATGCTGCGTAATCCACCTCGAGTCTCTGTGAGAAAGGCAAACTATAAATAACATGACAATAAATAAAATGACAGCACCACATCCAACAGTGCCTGCTTCGTCCATACCAAATGCCAATGCAACGTTCAGCGTCTCAGTGCAGTGCCATCCTGCCATGATATGGCACCCACTAGAATCTGTACTTGCTACAGCAACAACTTGTAGGTTTGAACCTGAAGGCTGCAATTTAGTTAAGGCAGAGTTCTTAGATCTGAGTTCAATTAATACGGCTGTGTTCACCTGCAATCAGTTGCCCTGAAATGTGCCTGCATTTAGTTATTTTTCTGAAATGTGATTTAAAAAAAAGAAGTCTTATTGCTTAATAAATACAAACCTTCATGCCTCATTTGGAGCAACTAAAACATCTGCAGCCTTTAAGAACATGATAGGAAAAGGGTGCTGGTGTTTTTTGCTGAGGCTTTGGTCCAGTTTCATATCTAAACTGGAGCAAGTTTTTTTGGGGGGTGGGGGCAGAGCAGTCACACGATGTCATCCTCTAATCATCCACTTTCCACATGCTTTAATGCAGGGGTGGGCAATTGTTTTGCCTCGGGGGCCACTTTGTGGGAGCGGAGGTTAGCAGAGGGCCGCATATTTTAAAATGATTGCATTCATTAGTTAACTTTGCATTTCAGAAAAGGTATAAATTGTCTCATAAAAATCAATAAGTATAAATTAAATAAAATAGTGGTAGTTTTATTCAATTTATTTAGTGTGCTAATTTCATATCATCTATAGCTGCAAGCACATTTAATTTTAGAATCAGTTTAATGAGACAAATGTACCCTATCACACTTTTCTGGACACTTCATGGTGCTCCAGGCCCAATGGAGGCCTGACTGAAACCACATGGCCGACTGTCTTGGTGGGCCGCAAAAAACTCTGTGGCGGGCCGCATGTGGCCCGCGGGCCGCAATTTGCCCACCCCTGCTTTAATGTAATATTTCCCAAACTCGGTTGGATATTATCTTTATGGAAAGACTGCGAAGCACCTATGCATGCTGCACAGGTGGGAAGGTGAGTATTTTTGAATGCCCTGTCCACGCTGGGACCTTTTCCCTTGCCTCAGCCTCTTGCGGCTGCCATCTCCCCCCACCACACCAGTGGAGGGCTTTTTTTTTTTTTTAAGAGATGGTTATTGCTAGATCAATACAGTGCAATAAGGTTTGAACAATCTATCGCTATGATCTACTAGTTGCTCTGCATTTCCAGTTTTCGTTTTTAAAAAAGGAGTAAGCAAATGGGAACGGTGCATGCTCAGGATGAGCTCAGGGGTACCTCCACTGAAGAGCTGTTTTGCCTGGAAGTGCCGTGTGGAAAACCATAAAATGCTAATACCGTATTGTGTTAGTTAGATAACATACTTGGTGGGCAGGGCTGATAGTGTATATTCTATCTTTGTTACGTCATCTCTTTCAGAAGACTTGATGGGATGAGGATACTGAGTGGGGGGAGAAGGCTTATGTAGTTTAATACCAGTTGGACAAATGAACAGCCTGCGGTGTTTTAGAAGGTGGTTAGGAAAAGAGTGGGTGAGCCAGTGGAGACCGGATCGCATGTGTGTGGGGCGGGGGATATTGATTTGGGTGGAAAACAGGGAATTTCATTGGTGGTTGGTAGAAAGTGCCATCAAGTCACAGCTGACTTGTGGCAACCCTATAGGGTTTTCAAGGCAAGAGGCATTCAGAGGTGGTTTGCCACTGCCTGCCCCTGCATCATGACCCTGGTATTCCTTGGAGGTCTCCCATCCAAATACTAGCCAGGGCCGACCCTGCTTAGCTTTAGAGATCTGAGAAGACTGGGCTGGCCTGAGCTATTTCATCAACAAGTTTTAATTTTGTTTCTTAAAAAAAGGAATCTGCTCACCAAAGGAATAAGCAGGGTGCCAGCTCCCTGACAGTGGTTGGTGTGGGACACATTTTACAATACTGTTAAAGTCTATCGGCTAGGGCAGAATACAAAGTCGAGTTAAATAAATAAATTAAAACCCTTGGCCCCTCTGTTGTCTAAGGGAGGTTCCCAGAGGCAGGATTTCTACCTTACAGGGAGCAATTCTTGAAAAATACATCCCAGCGATCATTCTCATCACCTTGATTTATGCAGTCTATATACAATACCTTGGCTTCACTTTCATTGGACAGAATTTCCAGGGCTTCCAGATGAGACAGACCTTGAAACTCATCAAAAAGCAGCCCGTAGTGTGCTGTACGTTCAAATGTGACTTGCTGGGCCAGTCTCTGCTTCTCTTTCTCTTTAGCTTCCCGCAACAGCTGCGGAAACATAGATCACGGATGCTGGTTTATTGGCTGCACAGCAGATTTTATGACCATCAGACTTGGCTCCTCTAGGCAGTGATAATAAAACTGGGGAGGGTAGCTCATACTGACAGAGGTGAAAAACGATTCGTCATTTTTTGCTAAAACATTCCCAGTAACAAATTTTAAGCTGGATTCTCTGTATGGTTTTCCTCCATAGTGGTGACTATATATAAACAGGCTTGTTTGTAAAGCTGAATGTACTGCCAAGTGCAACATTAGGCATAGATCACAAATTTAAACTTCTATTTACAAGGAGAGACAAAAATGAAAAGCACTGGATGCATGAGAATAAGTGTACAGTGTACAGGCTGTGCCAAACAAAATGCAAGTCTGTGATCAGGCAGGCAAAAAGGGAATATGAGGAGCATATCACAAAAAACATAAAGACCAACAATAAAACTTTCTTCAAATACATTAGAAGTAGGAAACCAGCCAGGGAAGCAGTGGGGCCCTTGGATGACCAAGGGGTAAAAGGTGTAGTGAAGGATGATAGGGAAATGGCTGAGAAGCTAAATGCATTTTTTGCCTCTGTCTTCACTGTGGAAGATGAGAAGTGCTTGCCCACTCCAGAACTGCTGATTGCGGGCGGGGTGTTGAAAGACCTGAGTCAGATTGAGGTGACAAGAGAGGAGGTCCTACAACTGATAGACAACTTAAAAACAAATAAATCACCAGGCCCGGATGGCATACATCCGAGAGTTCTGAAAGAACTCGAATGTAAACTTGTGGATCTCCTGACAAAAATATGTAATCTTTCCTTAAAATCTGCCTCCATTCCTGAGGACTGGAAGGTAGTGAATGTCACTCCCATCTTTAAAAAGAGTTCCAGAGGCGATCCAAGAAATTACAGGCCAGTCAGTCTGACATCGATACTGGGTAAGTTGGTGGAAACTGCTATTAAGGAAAAAATTAGTAGGCACATTGCTGAACAAAATCTGTTGAGGAAGACTCAGCATGGGTTCTGTAAGGAAAGATCTTATCTCACTAACCGGTTAGTGTTCTTTGAGGGAGTAAACAAACATGTGGACAAGAGGGTTCCAATAGATGTTGTTTACCTTGACTTCCAGAAAGCTTTTGAAAAAGTTCCTCATCAAAGGCTCCTAAGTAAGCTCAATAGTCAAGGGATAAAAGGACAAGTCCTTTTGTGGATCAAAAACTGGGTAATTAAAAGGAAACAGAGAGTGATTATAAATGGGCAAGTTTCTCAGTGGAGGGAGGTAAGCAGTGGGGTACCGCAGGGATCAGTACTCGGTCCGATGCTTTTTAACTTGTTTATTAATGATTTGGAGTTGGGAGTAAGCAGTGAAGTGGCTAAATTTGCAGATGACACGAAGTTGTTCAGGGTGGTGAGAACCAGGGAGGATTGTGAGGCACTCCAAAGGGAACTGTCGAGGATGGGCGAGTGGGCATCAGTGTGGCAAATGGGGTTCAATGTGGCCAAGTGCAAAGTGATGCACACTGGAGCCAAAAATCCTAACTATAAATACATGTTGATGGGGTCCGAACTGGCAAAGATTGACCAAGAGAGAGATCTTGGAGTCGCAGTAGATAACTCAATCGAGACAGTGTGTGACTGCAATGAAAAAGGCCAATGCTATGCTGGGAGTTATTAAGAAGGGAACTGAAAACAAATCAGCCAGTATCATAATGCCCCCGTATAAGTTGATGGTGCGACCTCATTTGGAGTACTGTGTACAGTTCTGGTTGCCACACCTCAAAAAAGATATTATAGCATTGGAAAAAGTGCAGAAAAGGGCAACTAGAATGATAAAAGAGTTTGAACACTTTCCCTATGAAGACAGGTTGAAGCGCTTGGGGCTCTTTAGCTTGGAAAAACGATGGCTGAGGGTGACATGATCGAGGTTTATAAGATTATGCATGGGATAGAGCAGGTAGAGAAAGAAGTACTTTTCCCCCTCTCTCACAATACAAGAACTCGTGAGCACTCCATGAAATTGCTGAGCAGTCAGGTTAGAACAGATAAAAGGAAGTACTTTTTCACCCAAAGGGTGATTAATGTGGAATTCACTGCCACAGGAGTTGGTGGCGGCTACAAGCATGGACGGCTTCAAGAGAAAATTAGATAAACATATGGAGCAGAGGTCACCCAGTTGCTGTTAGCCACAAAGTATAGATAGGAACTCTCAGTCTGGGGTAAGTGATGCTCTGTATTCTTGGTGTTTTGGGGGGGGGGGCAACAGTGGGAGGGTTTCTAGTGTCCCGACCCCACTGGTGGACCTCCAGAGGGCACCTGGTGTTTGTGGCCACTGTATGACAGAGCGTTGGACTGGATGGGCCACTGGCCTGATCCATCGTTGGCTTCTCTTATGTATGTTCTTATGTACACATTTTCACTTTGTCCCATTAATTTCAATGAGGTTTTCGGGGGAGGCTGGAGAGCCAGTTTGGTGTAGTGGTTAGGAGTATGGACTCTAATCTGGGAGAACCGGGTGTGATTCCCCACGCCTCAACATGCAGCTGCTGGTGTGACCTTAGGTCAGTCACAAGTTCTCTCACAGCTGTTCTCTCAACAGCAGTCCTCAAGAGAGCTCTCTCAGCCCCATCTACCTCATGGGGTGTCTGTTGTGGGGAGGGGAAGGGATTGTAAATCGTCCTGAGACTCCTTTGGGTAGTGAAGGGTGGGGTATAAATCCAGTCTCTTTTTCTTCGTCCTTGGAAGGCTGTCCTCCTTTAAAATATGGATTCTGAACCCCAGTTTTAACTACAGGCACACCATCATACCATGGCCTCCATGTTGGTTGTGAAGGTGAATCCCCTCCTTCCACTACAGAGCTTTTTCTACCCCCCCTCATGATCTTTGTCCTGGTCCCTGGTCCCCCAGGAGGGCAGGGGCAGTTTGGCTATAGTGGGAGGAGGAAGCAAAAGGAGAGCTTCACTTCACTGACAGAAATCCTTCTGTCAGAGGACAATGTTTGCTGGGATCCAAGCCAAGCATTCCTGTCTCTGCTTGCTCACTCTTTAATTTGGAACAAAGTATAGCTGAAACACAGCAAATGGAGAATTGGATTCTTTCATGTATTTCTGCTTTTTGCTGTAGAACTGCACATTATTCCAGTTCCTCCATGGAGATTTGCTTTACTGCTTTTTGAAAGGTTGGTCTGCTTCAAAAGATTCATTCTGGAGAGCGGTATTTCCACTCTTACCTCAGCTACATGATTTCTACAGTCTGCTTTCTGTGGTCCCATTTTCAGAATGATTAGTAACTGCACGGTCAAAAAAGGGACTCACTGGGGGGGGGGAGCCTTCAATGGACACGAAGCTGCCTTATATTGAATCAGACCCTTGGTCCATCAAGGTCAGTATTGTCTACTCAGACTGGCAGTGACTCTCCAGGGGCTCAGCTGGAGGTCTTTCACATCACCTACTGCCTGGTCCTTTCAAGTGGAGATTGAAGCTGGGACCTCCTGCATGCGAAGCAGAGGCTCCATTGAGCCACAGTCTTTCCTCTTCTCTAATCCCGCTTTGTGATATTGTTCTGACAGAGCCGTAGGTGCTGCTTTCCTGATTAAAGAGTTAGTTGCTTGTTCAGCAGTTACTGATTTTGTTCCATTGCAAAAAGCTATTCAGCTTAAAATCAAACCATTTTACATTTATGCTAAAATAATGAACTCAAGGATTTCTGTATTTTAGGTTTCCCAATAAGACAGATGATCATCTATGTGGGACTCTGTGACAGGATCTGTCCTGCCACCCAAACCCAGAGGTTGTTACCTGCTCTGTTTCCTTGAAGGTTGTAAGCCCTCTGTAACAGCCCTGCACGGTGGACTACCAGACATAGAATAAGAGGGTTTGCTAGTTAGTTTGGGGTGCAAGAGATACGTACGAAGCCTATCATTGCTCGGACTGAAAACTTGGTTGAAATGTTATATTTTTTACCTCATTTTTTAACCTCACAGTGGGGGCCCAAAGTGGCTAGCATGGTTCTTCCTCTTCCGTTTTTTTCTACAACTACCTTTTCAGGTAGTTTAGGCCAACAATGTATGGCTGGCTATCATGATCTGTGCTGGGCTGGGAGACAGGCCTAGTGCGGCCTAGGCACAGAAGAGACCTGTGTAGGAGTAGAAAGCTTACAGCCTACAATCCCATAATGCTTAGCAACGGTGGTAACTCCCAGTGGGAGTTCAGGGATTGTGTGAGGAGACGTAATTTAAGTTTTGTGAACTGTTAAACGGCATTCTTTTCTCTGCTGTGGCCTTTCCTCACACAGAGTCAAGCTGAGGGGACAGTCTGGGCTGGGAGAAAGATCCCTCACTTGGGACAGAGTGAGGGCAGGCAGAGGCCTGGCATAAGGACAGTGGGCCTTGAAGTACTAAACAATCAATTGAAACAGTTAGTCGTGTTAGATTCGTCTATTTTGCCTTTAAACACTGTTATTGATTTTAATGCACCTTGTCTCGTATTACCTGCCCCAGTATTGTATTAATAAAACTTTTTTGTTTAATTGTTCTCTGCCTGGTCATCATGCTTTTGTTTCTCGATTTAAAAAGGGGCATTTGGTTGGGCTTAGGAGGGTACTCTGGGCCTTGTCAAGAGACCCTAAGTCCAGGATGGTGGTGGCAGAAGGTGGCAACCCGCAAGGGGTCATGACACTGGCTTAGGGTCACCCAGTAAGCTTCCATGGCACAGTGGGGATTCGAACCTGGGTCTCCCAGACCCTAGTTTGACCCTCTAACCACTATACCACACTGGCTCTTTGTAAGCTGCCTTGAAGACATAAATTGTGAAAAGGTGGGATATAAATCTGTGAAACGAGTATCCATGAATCACCATGGAAAGGATTACAAGGGATTTTCTGGATAAATGAATCTTGAAAAAAAGAACTTTCCTCTTATATGCTCAAAAATGGAAAGCGTCAACATTACCTACAATAGAGAAATGGCTGGTGAAGATGATGGAACTTGCTGAGATGGCCAAACTTACTTCTTTGATTAGGGAAAAGACATTATTGAAATTTATTGTTATTTGAAAACCCCTTATAGACTTTTTGCTCAAAACAGAAAAAAATGATCTGACGATTTATGCCTTTGAAGCTTAAGAGGTTAAAAAAAGTGGGATTACAAGAAAAGGAGAGGTACTTCTTCTTATAACTTTAGAGTAAGTGAGTGTTATGTAAAAGTATTTGTATCTGTTACAGAGAAAATTGGAAATTTTTCCTTTGTTTAACAGGATGTGGTCATGTGATACTTCAGAACTGCTGAAGTCCACATAAAACTACCATCATAATCAAGAACAAAATTCTTACCGTATTTGCTTAAAGGACCATCTCTCCCCATATGTCCTCATGCAGTAACAGCATCCTTCCGGCTGCCACCTCCTAGTTGCTCCCCTGCTAAAGGTGGCCTGCCCAGCATCTACTGAAGCCCATTCTTTTTTGACAATAATTCCCACCTTTTGGAGCAGGCTCCCAGACAAGGGGTGGCATCTTTAGAAGGTTTTAGGAGAAACTGTAAGTCCATTACATTTGATGGGGCATTTAATGGGATTTAAACTCTGGAGTATTAATGGGGTTTTATTGTATTTTGTATCTTTTTAAATCCTGGAATCATAAGCTGCCTGGAGTGGGAAGGGTAAGGCTAGGTGTACATGTTTTAATAAATAAAGTCCCTTTCTATGTCTGCTCAATCACCTGAGATAAGGAAACTGTTCTTTCCATCAGCGTTTTGGTCTTCTTAAATCCAGGATCACTTTCTGCCAGGACATTCATAGTTTTCTTGCCGATGAATTCCAAAGCTCCAAGTCCACCAGTTAAGACACTCTTGCCCTGCTCAAAGTGAGAACAACATTCTTAGAAACTAGCATCACAACCTCAAACATGTTTACATGGAAATAAGTAAATCCCATTTGTTTCTCAATTTGTTTCTCTCTGCGCTACACCACACTGAAGCGTGCACTGTAATAGAGTGGAGTGAGGAGAAATTTATTTTTTTTTAAAAACTATATTCAGGGCCTCTTCAGTCAAGAAAAGTAGGTTTTTATACCCTTCTTTTCTCTACCTCACAGTCTCTCTAACTGGCTTACCATCTCCTTCCCTCTCTCCCCACAACAGGCCCCTTGTGAGGTGGGTCTGAGAGAGTTCTGAGAGAACTGTGACAGGCCCAAGGTCACCCAGCAGGATTCCTGTGGAGGAAGAGTCGGGAATCAAACCCGATTCCCCAGATCACAGTCCACCGCCCTTAACCACTATACCACGTTGGCTCTCAAAACTCGCAGGAAACCATGAAGTGTTTAAGAGAGAGGGAGACACAGTGCCACCCTTGAGCCTGGCTCACTGGCACAGCATTAAGCAAATGTTTTGATCATAAACAATCATAGCTGGTGTGGGAGAAATCTGTGAGCAAGCAGCTGCTCTGCACAATAAACTGTTTGCACTGCCCTTAGGTTGGCAAGGATGGTGACTCACCTGCCATGCCCACATGTCAGAAGGTGCTTATAGAAGCATCTGAATTACTCTCAGACCTGACAGCTTCTACTGCTGCTCACAAGCTTTGGGAGTTCATGAATCTCTGGGTGAGCCTGAAGCATGCATAACACATAATCAAATCACAATGGTGCCAGCGACCGTTGCTTTGTATAGGCGAGCCAGATCAGCCTGAATGCAGCTGCAGTCCGAAGATGACGACAAGGGACGTTTGAGTTGATATAAAAAGGACCGCTTTATTAGCAGGAAGGGAAATTTTGCTTCGAGGCTGAAAATTAAGTTGTCACTTCCTAACCGTAAAAACTCATGGTGTCATAATGATAAGAATCTACTTCTACAAATACCGATCTTTGCTGCGGTGCACAGCACTTTTTATTTCTTTACTTATTTCTTTATATCCCAGTGTTCTCCCCAGTAATGACACAAAGTAGCTTATAACATTTTTTTCCTTTTTATCCTTGCAGCAACCCTGTAAGGTAGGTTGGGCAGAAAGTGAGTGATTGGCTCGAGGTCATTCAGCAAACTTCTATGGCAGAGTGGGGATTTGAACCTGGGTCTCCCATCTCCAAGTCTGACACACTCTAGCACAGGGGTGTCAAACATGCAGCCCGTGGGCCAGATGAGGCCCCCAAAGGGCTTTTATCAGGGCCACAAGGGACTGGCTGTCTCCTGCTTCTTCCTCCACCCTGCTGCTGCTGTGTCATAGCATGCTTTCCCAGACTCTCTCAATCGCTCAGGAGAGATAGATAGGCAAGCTTCTGCTCCCTGCACTGGGCTGAGGCACCTCCCTCTCCCAGATAGCAATAGCACAGACATTTTGATGCAATAATTCAAAGCAACAAGTGTCAATTATCAGAGACTGTTAAAAAAACGAAGTATTGCAAGAATGCTAATGTTTCACGCATGTTTTTATTTTAAGTAAAAATATCTTTGTGTTTGTATCCTTTATAAAGTTTGTATCTCTGCTACCTGGTGTTACATTTTATGATGCACATGGCCCGGCCTGACAAAGTCCAATCTATGTCAAATCCAACCCCCCATAACAAACGAGTGACACTCCTGCTCTAGTGTCACTACTTCATGCTGGTTCTCAGTATCATCTGCAGATATGGTGCCGTCTACCCCAATTTAGCGAAATATGAGGAAATCCTTGGATCAAATGGAATTTTTAAATTAAAAGACCATCTTGAATGTCAGTATGGTATGACAGCTTTCATTTGGTATGAAAAAACGCTGCCATTTCTTCATTAGATATTACTACAACAAATGCTGCTACAAATGATCTCACGGCCATCAAGAACATAACTGAATGCATGGGAAGGCGGCACTGGAACAGCCCTTGTGGACAAGTAAGATGCAGTCCATCAATTTCTAGATTTTTTTTTAAAAAAAGGTAAATCAGAGTGTAGTAATATTAGAGTGCTTTTGAAGTATAATTAGGAAACGTATTTTCTTTGTATGTCCTTTGGACACAGAAGGATTTGCATTCCCCTTTTAGTAGGACCTTTGGAGATTATGCTTTAGATTGTATTCTTAAATGATTATTAGAACATTTTTACTGGAAGACATATCACATACCCATACCTGTATTTCCATTGACAAGTGTCAATGATATGTTGTAGCTAATGAAGGAATAGAATTTCAAAAGGCCATATTTCTTCCTAATAATTAGTTAGCAAGCTGAGAAACTGCAAGGCTAAGCAAAAAGATTCTCTTGTGTTACATGAGACGCATGTGCAAAAGCGCAAAAACGCCCAAACGCCTATTGTTCTGCTTACAAACTGTATCTTCTGCTCATGACTTTGGCCGCGGTCACACGGCCCCTTTAAATCCGGGAGGGCTCCCGGATTTAAAGGGGCCGCATTTTTAAACAGTGGGTTGGGATGTGGCCGCGGGATCGGCGGCCGCGGCGGAAGTGGGGGCAGCCGCGGCAGCGGCCCGCTGCTGAAGACATGACTACGGAGGTGACGGAGGCGGACCCAGCAGCACTTGAAGCGGCGGTGGCGGCCTCCGACCCGCCATCCGCCTGGGTAAGTTGGTTTTTTTCCCCCCACCCTTTTACACTTGGGCACATGGATAGCCATGCGCCCAAGTGTAAAAGGGGGGGGGGAAATGGCCGGCGGGGCTATGTGGACAGCCCTGCTCTCGCAATGCATGCGAGAGAGGGCTGTCCAGATACCTCCAATGCGGTTCCCTCCCGCAACACCCGGGAAAATACTTGATTTTCCCGGGGTCTGAAAATGCGGGAGGAACCCGCATTGGAGCCCGCTTCGGCACGGGACTTGGGGCCGGCCGTCTGGTCGGCCCCTTTAAATGCGAGAGGAAATAGCCCTTCCTCCCGAATTTAAAGCCCGTGTGGCCGCAGCCTTTATCTCCAGCTCGCTTAGCCCAAAGACCGTGGGAATCCTAATATTTAGTAACACCGCTAGAGAAAGATATTCCTACTAACTTGACGATGGGTGGGATTGTAATAGAATGCTTTGCTTACAAAAATGATACCTCTCTGATACCTCTTCTGAAACTTCCTGCCCACCGGTATATAAGCAAGAGCCCAAATGAAAACGGGGCTCAGCCGTTTTCTTTGCAAATTCCTGCAAGCCGAGACTGATGTCAATAAACGGCTTTTCCTGTTCCTGATGTCCGATGTCTTCATCCTTGGGTTTGTTCTGAGTTTCTAGTCAAAAAGTGCTACGCTGAGTTACTATTTTTGAGCCCCCTCCTCAATTCTTTTTGGGCTACTTCTATAATGTTTAGAAGGCCAGTCCATGTTTTCTAACAGTTCCACAACATCGTACTTTGGAGCAGTTCCAATACAGGTTTTATTTGTTACTCCATCTATTTCTCTCTCTCTCTCCATAAACCAGCTGGGGCCTGATTAGACAGTCAGGGAAGACTCTCAGGGAGTCTCTGCCTAATGTGCTCATACTCAAGCTGTTTGATTAAAACTGAGATTCCCCTAGAACACTTCTTTGCATTTTCCTGGGTATATGCCCCCTTCCCTTTAATTAGAGTTACTTACAGTATTCTGCACTGCACTAGAGAGGGTAGAAAACACTCCACGTGAGCCTGAAGGAGACGAAGACAGGGGTGTGTTGTCTAAGGAGGTTTCCTGTATAATCTCTTCAGAGTCTTAAAGGCAAAAACAAACAACAGCTAAGCCAAATGCAAATATACATTAAGTTCATATACTGTGTCATGATCTGTGCCGGGCTGGGAGACAGGCCTAGTACGGCCTAGGCCAGTGGTGGCAAACCTCTGGCACACATGCCAGAGGTGGCACTCAGAGCCCTCTCTGTGGGCACGCACGGCATCGCCCCAGCACAGAGTTCGCAAGATTGGACAGCAAAAATCACATTAATTGTTCAAAAGCATGCCAAATGCAAACTTTTACCTTTCAATAAAAAGTTGTTTGTGTCATTGAAAGCTCTGTTATTGTGTTTTTCTTTTAAGACAAAAGATGCTAATGTAAGAGTTGTTTTTTCTAAAACGAAAATTTCAGTATTCAGGTTAAATTGCCGTGTTGGCACTTTGCGATAAATAAGTGGGTTTTGGGTTGTAGTTTGGGCACTCGGTCTCTAAAAGGTTCACCATCACTGGCCTAGGCACAGGAGAGACCTGTGTAGGAGCAGAAAGCTGACAGCCTACAATCCCATCATGCTTAGCAACGGTGGTAATTCCCAATGGGAGTTCAGGGATCGTGTGAGGAGACTTAAGTTTTTGTGAACTGTTAAACGGCATTCTTTTCTCTGCTGTGGCCTTTCCTCACACAGAGTCAAGCTGAGGGGACAGTCTGGGCTGGGAGAAAGATCCCTCACTTGGGACAGAGTGAGTGCAGGCAGAGGCCTGGCATACGGACAGTGGGCCTTGAAGTAGTAAACAATCAATTGAAACAGTTAGTTGCGTTAGATTCATGTATTTTGCCTTTAAACACTGTTATTGATTTTAAAGCACCTTGTCTCATTTTCCCTGCCCCAGCATTGTATTAATAAAACTTTTTTGTTTAATTGTTCTCTGCCTGGTCATCACACCTTTGTTTCTCGGTCTAAAAGGGGCCTTTGGTTGGGCTTGGGAGGGTACCCTGGGCCTTGTCAAGAGACCCTAAGTCCAGGGCGGTGGCGGCAGAAGGTGGCAACCCGCAAGGGGTCATGACATACTGGAACAACAACAAATCTCACGCCGGCAGTAGTGATTGTGAGATAACTAATGCACCATTTTAGTACCTGTGATGGAGCTTTCATCTGTGTCGAGAGGAGGATCATCTGAGGCGTCAGAAGAAGGGCCATGAAGTCCAAGGGTAGCTGCTTTTTCCTTAACTGCTGTAAATCCTTGCCCTGCAGTAGAATTAATACAGCCAAAAGTTCCACATCTATTTCTTAAGAGAAAACATGAGACACACAAAATAGCTAATGTGATATCTGTTATTCATGAGAGACCATTTCTTATTGTGGCTGTGATTTTACTGTCTTGGTTTTTAACTGTTGTTATGCTTTGCTGATTCTTTGTTACATGTGGTTTGTAATCTGCTTTAAAGCCCTGTTTGATGATGAGAAGGGTATTCATATTTTAATCAGAACTGTTCTGATTAAACTTTTCTGTCCACGAAAAGAACTTTTTTTTGTTCCCAAGTAACCTGCTTGCAGAAGTGAGGGGGGCAGCAACAACACACAGGTTTTTTTTGGGGGGGGGGGTAGTGGCACCTTGTAAACCCCCCCCCCCCCCATGCCTGGTTCTACCATAGTCTTTTTTAGACACCAGTCAAAACATTTCTTTTTACTCAAGGTAAAAATGAGGGATACTATCTTTTAATGCTGTTTTCCTGGTCTGTTTCTAACTTAAGGTCCATTTTAGGAATATCCCTTTAAGCTGCTGAACATTTCTTAATGCTGTTTTTATGCCTCTGTCTTGTTTTTATGCTGTGGAGCTTTTTAATGGATTGTTGCATGATTTTATACACTGCACCACACATGCATCAGTTGGGGTTACCAACATTTGCACAGACCCAAAAATCAGAATCGCTGTTTATCCCACTATACTTTATTCTGCTATGCTGCACATTTTAATTTTCATAGATACCTTTATAAAGCACTGTACAAATGCTTTTTATAACCAGCTGCTACTTAACATGATTGGCCAATGAGTCAAATTGTCAGAAGCAGCTAAGGGGACATTATCAATACCAAACTTACGAATTGTTCATATATTCTATGTTGTACAGCCTGACTTTGACCAGATCACAGTTTTTACTGCTATCAGCAAAATGTGGTTGAGGGATGCTTATAAATCAAAATATAAATAAGTATTTTATGAATTACTGTCGCTGTGGTAAAACATTGTTATTACCTGGAACAAACTATATTTTTTATCCTTCAGGGATATCAAATTAGAGTAAGAGGCAAACAAAGGACTATGGATAAGAAGCAAGGTTTCATTTCAAGGTTCTGTGATCGCTAGCTAAAGTACTCATAAGATACTCTATGAATTCAATAATAACAGTTTGCTAGGGACCATAAAGTTACATAAGATATCCCAGTAGTGTGAAACAGCACCGCTGAGAAATTACACGGAAGAACAGAAATGTCTCTCAGGGAAAAACAAAAAGTGGCCAAGTTGATAGGTCTCCAAAGAGGCAGACTGATAAACCGCTCAAGACTCGAAACGAGTGCATTGCTATACTGACCCTGCAATCCTATCCCTAACTTGTGACCACTGAGTAGTGACAGAATTGGTACTAAATTCAATTGCAGCAAGAGAAGTGAAACTGGACTAGTATATTTACGCCAGCACAGTGCCACAATTGCAACTGGCAGTACCTACTGCTGGCATAAGCCCAATACTCACGGGAAAAAACTCACCATGAGGGAAAAAAAGGGGCTTTAGTCGTGGGAGTCTGAGGGAGAGAAAAGTCTTCCCCAGCCCTGATAGTTAAGATTCCTTTAACTGGAGAAACTGAATTCTAGACCTTTTGAATGCAAGGTCTGTGATCTTTCCCAAAGGTTATTGCCTGTTCTGTCTAATGAAATCCTTTTGGATTCCATCAGAATCTGTTTAACACTTAATTATCGTGAAATGCTTTCTGTCTCCTATGAAAGATGCCGCTTCATTTCTTCCAGATCTTTGGGGTAGCCTCCTAGGGATTTGATTGCTTCTAATTAACCTCAGCAAATTCATAATCATTTTATTGCTTGCACTGACCTGCTTTGTGGGTCTTAATTTAGCTAACAGTTCTGAGCTTATAATTCCATATCCGTTGCTCACATTCTGCATTTTTGAATATGCTTTGGAAAGATAATCTAATAGCAATTTCAATTACTTGTTCTCACTGAGCCACACGCTTCCTTAAAAAATGGTTGAGAGCCCGACAATGTATTACAGTGAAATCAATATGTCATTAGAAAAATCACAAATCCATAATTAATCACAGGATTCACACACACACACAGTTCCTCAGTGCTAATACAACTTTGGATTTCCTATACCAGTGGTGGCAAACCTATGGCACGCGTGCCAGAGGTGGCACTCAGAGCCCTCTCTGTGGGCACGCATGGCATCGCCCCAGCACAGAGTTCGCAAGACTGGACAGCAAAAATCACATTAATTGTTCAAAAGCATGCCAAATGCAAACTTTTAGGCCGCGGTCACATGGCCCCTTAATGCGGGAGGAAGGGCTGCTTCCTCCCGCATTTAAAGGGGCTGTCTACATAGTCCCGCAGTGAGTCCCGCAGCGAAGCGGGCTCCAATGCGGGTTGCTCCCGCTTTTACCGACCCTGGGAAAAACTAGTGTTTTCCCGGGAGTCGCAGGAGGAACCCGCATTGGAGGTTATCTGGACAGCCCTCTCTCGCAAGCATTGTGAGAGTAGGGCTGTCCAGATGGCCTCCCCCCACCATTCCCCCCCCTTTTTACACTTGGGCGCATGGCCACTCATGCGCCCAAGTGTAAAAGGGGGAAAAAAAACAAACCCAACTCACCCAGGCGGCTGGTGGTCCTTGGCCGCCACCGCCGCCTCTCCCGCTGCTGGGGCTGCCTCCGCCGCGGCCGCCGCCTCTTCAGCGGCAGCCGCTGCCACCATCGTTCCCGCCGCAGCCGCGGCCGACACTTCCGCCGCGGCTGCAGCCGTCGTTCCCGCCGCGGCTGCCTCTTAAGCGGCCGCTTTCGCCGCTTTCGCCACCAGCGTGGCCGCCAACGCTGCCACAGGGGTTGGGATGTATAGACATCCCAACCCGCGGCAGAAAAATGCGGCCTCTTTAAATCCGGGAGCCCTCCCGGATTTAAAGGGGCCGTGTGACCGCGGCCTTACCTTTCAATAAAAAGTTGTTTGTATCATTGAAAGCTCTGTTACTGTGTTTTTCTTTTAAGACAAAAGATGTTAATGTATGAGTTGTTTTTTCTAAAACGAAAACCTCAGTATTCAGGCTAAATTGCCGTGTTGGCACTTTGCGATAAATAAGTGGGTTTTGGTTGCAGTTTGGGCACTCGGTCTCTAAAAGGTTCACCATCACTGTCCTATACAATAAACTCCTAGCTGCCAACATGGTATACTCTCCATTGCCATCCAAAATGCTGTAAGAGGAGTTCTTTTTATTAAGGATTTCTCTCCAGAAAAAAAGGTTCTCTACAGTCTTCCCCTTTTATTATCTGTCTCCACAGGTTTTTTTTTAGTTTCTAACTTCCCAGGCATGCTTTTATTTTCAGGGAAAATATGCATGTATGTGCACCTTTGCTGGTGAGTCGATTATCAACAAATACGTGTTGGCGATGCATTATGCCTCAATAATACAATTTTCTGACCTGTCAGCAATTTTAAAAGCACGTCTCTAAATCTGTAAGACAATATTGTAGAAAAAACTGCCTATCACGCTACTGAGAAAGCATCATGGGAAAATATTTAAGAAGAGTACAAATTACTTGGGACGGATCTCACTGATGGTTTTGGCTGCCAGATGGATTTCTGTCAGCAGAATGCAATTTACTTGCTTCCCCAGCCACAGGCTGCAGCTAAGGTGATTAAGCTCCAGGTGAGGCCTGTAGTTACCCTGGAATTACAGCTGACGACAGAAATCAGTTCTCCTGGAGCAACTTAAGAGGATGGACTCTACGGGGTTCTCCAGACAGCCTTAATGGTCCAGTTTCATTTCCCCTTGTTACCACATCCCCCTGCCCCATTTCCACACAGCTTCATTAGCAATCCATCACTGTCCTGGTGTTTAACACAGGGAAATGAAATCAGAACATTAAGGCTCTCTGGAAAATGCCTAATACAGCCGTTTGCAAGCCGTTTTTAATACATATTCTTCATGCACACTATGTTGTAATTAACTTTTGGTGCTGTTTGTCCTTAGAAAAATTGATATTGATGGATTAGTCTGATCTTAAAGGATTGTTCTCTTGGATGTTGTTCTACTAAGTCATACATAGGGCTGCCAAGTCAGCCCAGGGGGCGGGGGATCCCCCGCTATAGGGGTTCCCAATCCGCCGGCGGGGGGAACCCCGCCCCAGAAGTTGTCCGGTGAGGACAACTTCCCCTGTGTAATGACGTCACCCGGAGGTGACGTCATTACGTTGGGGGCGTTGCCAGAGCGTTGCCCTGGTAACACCCCCAACGTGATGATGTCACCTCCGGGTGACATCATGTCGCCGTGGCGCGCACGCAAAACGCACGCACCAGAAGAGCTCCCGGGGGGAGAACAACTCCCCCCCGCCGGTAAGTCGACCCTACTTGGCAACCCTAGTCATACATGAAGGTATTGTAAGCTTCTTAAGCTTTTGCTATGCATTTACATTTGTACTGCTATGATTTTGTAACCTTGCATATTGTGTATTGCAGTTTTAATAGTCATATAATGGTCCTTGCCTGATGAAGACTGCTAGAAACTAATATACTTACCGGATGCTTCATTGATTTACTCTTGGACCTTCGTTTATTGTCTATTGTATTAAATTGATATTTTTGCATTGCCTTTTCATATGGTTTATTGGTTCAGTGTACATTTCAGCTAGAAGTTCCCTTAGCTTTGGAAAATGCCTATGGCATCACATCCCTGCTGAATTCACTGCCTTCCCCAAACTCCATCATCCTCAGGTACCGCCCCAAAATCTCCAGGAATTTCCCCAAATTGAGTTGGTAGCCATAACTGCAACCCAAAATGCACCCCCCCTCCCATGCTGCTCTTTCTGGGCACTTTTTGTGCTGCAGCAGGAGTAAGGAGACAGGGAAGCAGTGCCCCTCAGAAAGGAACCCTTCTCTCAGCAGAAATGCCTCATGATGTCTAAGCCACTGCTCGAAAACAGTGCAATCACACCCAAATTGCAAAAACACCAAGCTGCATAAAAGGTAAAAATTGGGCATTACAAGACAATGACTAAGAGGGTTGAATAGATGTTTCTGTGTGGCATTGTTGAAATTAAATCATTTTTTTGCAATGGGTGGGCCATAAGGGTGTACAAAAAAGATATCTTTTTTTCCAATTCATGTCTATTGGACCCCAAAAATACTGGCATTCCAGAATATTCCTGCCTACCAGTATGGGTGTTGTATTGATATTCGGGTTAATATTCAGGAAACCTGAATTTATTTGGCTCCAATATACCTATGGGGAGTGTCTCCATAGGATATAACGGAGAATTTCACTTGCCGAGTTGTGCAGCAGTAGCAGTGTGTCTCGTCGAGTTCAGAAGGCATTTAAAGTTTAAATGTGTTCAGTTCAGTTAGTATTTACCCGAATACCAAGACAATACTGATACTGGTATTCAGGAATCTTCGGGAAACCCAAATTTATTCAGCTTCAATATACCCCATGGGGCCCGCCCCATAGGGTATAATGGAGAATTTTACTTGCCAAGTTGTGCTACAGTGGCGGTGTGACGCAGTAAGTGAACTCTGCAAATGCTGATTTGGAGCCCTGCAGAGGGACAGCTGAGAAGGGGGAGTCTGCAGCCAGGGAGAGCTCTGCCACCACTGGGGGTCTCTCAGTGACGCGGCTCCACGTGGCCTCATCAGCGCAACTTGCAAATCAGGACCAACTGGAGCCTGGGTTTTGTTTTGTTTTTGCTCTGGCTCCAATGTTTCTACTTGGGAAAACTGTCCCGACTGCTGGGGGCCTCCCAGTGCCACCAGCTGCACGTTTTTGCTGCTGCTGCGGCCCAGGAAGATTCCGCCATGGTCACTGGGGATCTCTCAGTGCTGCCGCTCCACATGACTTTGCCACTGCCACAGCCCTGAAGCTTCTGCCACCGACTGCGGCGTGGTAGCTGGGGAGGAGGCTGGAAGATCCTGGATGCCTGCTGACCTTTCCCCCAACCTTCCTTCTATAAGCTGGATCGCCACGCTCCCTGGAGCGCCAGCAAGACCTTCCTGCTTCTTCAGCGTGGTCTATAAGACTGGGGAGCTCCCAGGGGACACGCCCCTCCCCAGCTGGATCAACTTACAGAGAGATTGACTCTGTTCAGGAGGAGGAACCATATCCCAACAGTGAGGACTGCCCCACTCCTAGGACTACTGGAGAATGTTACACAGGGCCACACGGTACCATTTAAGGGGAAGGGACCAAGGAGGGGTATGGCAACTGCTTTGCAAACAAAATTTCCCAGGTTCAGTCTCCAGCACCTCCAGTTTAAGGACAGGGATCAGGTAGTAGGTGACGTGAAAGACCTGAGGCTCTGGAGAGCCAACTCCAGTCAGAATAGATCGTACCAGTCTTGACAGACCAACAGACTAATAGTCTATAAGGCAGTTTTATGGGTTCAGGGGCCAAACCAGACCTGATGCCTTGCTTATTAGGATTTCTGAAGTTTTTTAAAACGTTAATTTGTAGTCCCAGGAGGCTGCTTTGAAGAGGGAGAGGTTATTTAATCCTATCCTCCTATACTTCTCCCAGAGTTTGAAATGCCTTTCCAAGGGTGCAGCTGGTTCTCATGGGAAAATATATGTTTCCAGGCTCCCCAAACCCATATGTTGTCCATAGGTGTCAACTTCGGGGGGGGGGGCCTTGGGAGCTCGTGCCCCTCCCAAAATCTTTCAAGGGTGAATGAGCCCCCCCGGGGCAACCAGAAGGGTGTCCTGTTGGCCTGCTGCCCCGCCCCCCCCTCGCCAAAATCCCTGCTGCTCCATCCTGCTCACTAGCCCTTGGTAGAAGAAGCGGCAATTCATCCACTCAGGGAGCATGTGCAGCAGGCAGAGCCTCTGATGGCCACTGAGGTGGCAGAGGCAGCAGGGCCCGGCACCCACTTGCCCTCGTCCCCGGTTTGGAGGGATTTCTACTGGCTCCGCTCTTTCATAGTGGGAAGTGAGTGACGAGCCAGCTGCCGTTCCGTTCCTGGCCTTGGGAAGGGGGTGGGTGGGGTGGTGGCGGCCTTGGCAGAGTCACGTCGGGAAGAGGTGGGGCTTGCTTTTTGTGGTGGGTCTCCTGGGGCTGGGCGAGGGGGGGGGGTGCGCTGGCAGTAGCCGTTTGTCATGGGCCCCTTGTCTTGTGAGAGGTAAGCAACAAAAAAGGGAGGGGGGGTCTTATTCAGTCTCCCCCCCATAGTAGAATTCCCACAAGACATCCAGCTCGTATTTGAGACCCGCACCGAAAGACGTGATTTCGACCCCCACGTGGATTGCTCAGTCGTAGAACACACCTTGCTTTTGACAGTGGGCCTGGGGAACCTCCAGGAGGGCGCTGGCCTGCTTCCTGGCCCCACTTCCTGGCCCGCGGCAGCGCAGGGCACATAAGAGGGGGGCCAGGCCAGCCGGGACTCACCAGCCACAGCGCCGCCCAAGCCAAGGTAAGAGAGACTCCCCCCTTTCCCTTCCTCCCCCCGGGCCAGAGCATCACTCCGGAGGCCGAGCCAGGGGTCCCAGGGATGGCCCAGCGGCATGACTCTGTCTCAGCGCGTCTCTCCTCTTCACAGCTCCCCCCGAGATGCACGATGGGGTAGCTCCCTGGTGCGCTTCTCCTGGTGGCAGCAGTAACGTGCATGACCCCCCACCCAGCCTCCCTCCCACCTCTTTGGCGAGCTGACCTGGCGCTTCCCGCCGGAGCAGAATATGGCCTTCTTGCCACATGGTGCTGCCTCCGTCCTGGCCATGCTGCAGGTGGCGGTGGGCGGAGAAATGCGGGGCCAGCTGGAGCAAGCGATGGCCTACGGCCTGAGCGGTAAGGGGCTCCCGATGTGGGGAGGGGGGTGGGGTGAGCTAGGGTCCAGGTCTACTCATGTGCGCTCTGGAGCAGGAGCTAGCTGGCCTCGGAAAGACCCACCACGTTCCGCAGCCTCCTGCTTAGTTCAGTCAGCAAGACTGAATTCGAACCCGGAGCCCACCGCTGTGGCTATTTGAGATTCTTGGTGATCTCCTGGCCCTTTCTTGATAGCACCTTTTGAGACATTTTGGCTACACAGCAGCAGGGAAATAGGGGAGACTTCTGAAGAGAGGCTCCTGTAAAGACCCTGCCCCACTTGCTTGCACTAGCTACTCCAGGGTGTGTGGACAGGATGCTGATGGTCACCAACTAATCGGCCAGGCCAGGTGTGATCCCCCAGGACCATCAGAACTTAACACACACACACATCCCACATGAAGGCAAGCCCGGTATACCCTGTTCTGGCAGTGGCTCTCCAGTAGGGCTGCCAAGTCCCCCGGTAGAGCGGGGGAAACACCGATTTTTAAAGCTTTCCCCCGCTTTTCCAAGATTGGCCACCGGGGGGACAAAATGGCTGCCAGCAGGGGAACCTCGGAGCCTGCCCTGGCCAGCCTCTTGAACTTCTTAAAAGGGAAATTTCCCCTTTAAGAGCTGAGCCAGCAAGAGAGCCCCGCCCAGAGATTAAGGCGGGACTAAGCTCTTTCTACTGCGTGCAAGGTTGCTGCTGAGTAAACTGCTTGGGTAAGCTGGGGTCTGCGAGCTCTTTTCCTTCTCTGTCTCTCCCCCTCCCCCTCTTTCTTTTTTCTGTCTGTCTGTCCACTGTGGTTTTGTCAAAGGAATAAACTGTCACTTCCAAAGAGGTAAACATCACAAGGAGAGGTTGCCTGTAGAAGGTCTGGGAGTGGGATTGTTTAAAATGTCTTGTCGTGGCTGTTTGGGTCCCCCCAATCCTCATTTCCCTTCTGCAAATAAAAGTTGGGATTCCTCATTTTTATGCCAATGTTCTGTTTCTTTCAACCGTGTCCCCCCCTCCGGCAGTAAAAATCTGCATTTTTAAAAGCATTTGTACATCAAGTAACCGGTATTTTAAATTAGGGATGGATCCAACTAGCTTTTCTGCTGCCGAAAAGGGGAGGACAAAGGTCCTCTTTAGCCACCAAAAAGCCTATGCTGGGGGGGGGAGGAGTAGTTATGGGACTTACATGGACAACAGCTGGGTGAAACAAGGGCCAGAAATAAAGCCTGGGAATTGGGCAAGAGTAAGTGAAAAAGCTGTCTGTCTGTCTGTCTGTCTGTCTCTCTCTCTGTCCCCATCCAGCAGAGGTCTATCAGTGGCTATTATAGCCACAAGGTCTAAATGGAACCCTTTGTCTGGGGCAGTGATGCTCTGAATTCTTGGTGCTTGGGGGGCAACAGTGGGAGGGCTTCTGGAGTTCTGGCCCGCTGCTGGACCTCCTGAGGGCACCTGGTATTTTTGGCCACTGTTGTGACACAGAGTGTTGTACTGGATGGGCTGTACTGGATGGGCCGATCCACTGTGGCTTCTCTCCTGTTCTTATGATATGAAAATCATATTTAGCACTTGTGTAGCACTTAGGGCTTCATATTCTGCCGAGATGAGGAAGGATTCAGTAGGGCCGTTGCTCAGTGCTAGAGCATCTGCTTGACATGCAGGAGGTATCAGCCTCTTCAGCTAAAAAAGGATCAGGTAATAGGTGATATTAAAGATCTCAGCCTGAGACCCTGGAGAGCCACTACCAGTCTGAGTAGTCAGTACTGACCTTGATGGACCAATGGCCTGATTCAGTATTAGGAAACTTCATGAGTTCATGTGGAAGCATGTGGAAGCAACATCACAGGATGTGACATCACAAAATGATGTCACTTCCTTTCTCCTGGCTCCACCCCCAAAGTCTCCTGGCTCCACCCCCAAAGTCCCCAGATATTTCCCAAGTTGGACTTGGCAGCCCTACTCTCCAGGGTATCTCTGACTGGAGATCTTGCC
Source organism: Lepidodactylus listeri (assembly GCA_029233225.1). Classification (NCBI taxonomy): domain Eukaryota; kingdom Metazoa; phylum Chordata; class Lepidosauria; order Squamata; family Gekkonidae; genus Lepidodactylus; species Lepidodactylus listeri. Next base: position 102,465,892 of record JARCFY010000009.1, on the reverse strand, counting down.
TTGATCCTGGGACCTCTGTCCTGAGACTACTCCAGGAGAACCAGGTTTAAACATAAGAACATAAGAAAAGCCAATGCTGGATCAGGCCAATGGGCCATCCAGTCCAAAACTCTGTCCCACAGTGGCCAAAAACACCAGGTGCCCTCAGGAGGTCCAGCAGTGGGGCCAGGACACTAGGAGCCCTCCCACTGTTGCCCCCCCTCCAGCACCAAGAATACAGAGCATCACTTGCCCCAGACCAAGGGTTCCTATCTATACCTTGTGGCTAATAGCCACTGATGGACCTCTGCTTCATATCTATATACTAATAGCCAGCCAAGTGGCCACCCCCGTGCGGATAGCTAAATCTGCGCGGGGGGGGCACTTGGGGGGGAGAGGGAGGCTTTCCTACACACGGGGGGCATTCCCCCCTTGTGGAGAAAAATCCAAAACCTTTTAAAAAAATTTCGGGGGACATTTAAATCCCCCGAAAAGTTAAAGTGTTCTCTGTGCATGCGCAGACAACGCTTTGGTCGCTGTTGGGAAGGGGAGGTGGCTTGGTGGGCCTCAGGCCTTGCTGCGCCGCCGTCCGGTGAACGGGGGAGGGGGTGGAGGGCGGGAATACTCTCCCCCCCCCCCCCGCGAGTATCGCAGGTTTGCCTCTTCTGTTTATCTAATTCCCTCTTGAAGCCATCCATGCTTGTAGCCGCCACCACCTCCTGTGGCAGTGAATTCCATGAGTTAATCACTCTTTGGGTGAAGAAGGACTTCCTTTTATCTGTTCTAAGCTGACTGCTGATTCCCCACTCCTCCAGTTGCAGCTGCCAGTCTGACCTTGGATGAATTACAAGTTGGTGAGGCTATGGTGAGGCAGGCAAAGGGACGTCTCCTCTGAACATCTCTTGCCTCAACCTGGATGGTCCAAGGTAGAAGAAAAAGAGCTGGATTTTTACCCCAACCACCACTTGGACTCTCAGAGCAGCTCACAGACTCCTTCCCTTCCTCTCCCCACAACAGACACCCTGTGAGGTAGGTGGGGCTGAGAGAGCTCTGAGAGAACTGCTCTTTCCAAAACAGCTCTGAGAGAACTTGGAACTGACCCAAGGTCATACCAGCAGCTGCATGTGGAGGACTGGGGAATCAAACCTGGTTCTCCCAGATTAGAATCTGCGCTCCTAACCTCTACACCAAACCACTACGCCTCCTCTCAGCATCATTGCCTCAGACAGAGTCATCTATCTATACATTTGAAGCTGTCTGTATTTGTAGCCACAACCATTTCCTACGGCAGTGAATTCCGTGTGTTAATTACTCTTTGGATGAATAAGGACTTTTCTCTGTTCTACTGCTCATTAATTTCATTGGGTGCCTACAAGTTCTTGTATTGTGAGAAAGGGAGAAAAGTCCTCCTTTCTCTGCCTTCTCTATCCCATGCATCATGTTGTAAACCTCTGTCATGTCACCCCTGAATCGTCATTTCTTCAAGCTAGAGAGCTCTAACCTCTTAAACCTTTCTTCATAGGAAAGGTGTTCCACCCCTTATAATTTTAGTTGCCCTTTTCTGTACCCTTTTCAATGCTATAATATCTTTTTTGAGGTGAGGGGACCAGAACTGTACACAGTATTCCAAATAAGTCCATACAATAGATTTATACAGGGGCATTATGATATGGCTGATTTGTTTTCAGTTCCTTTCCTAATAATCCCCAGCATAGCATTTGCCTTTTTTATTGCAGTTGCACACTGAGCCGAGTTTTTCAGTGAGTTATCTACCATAACTCTAAGATCTCCTTCCTGGCCAGTTACTGCCAGTTTGGACCCCATCATCGTATACTTATAGTTGGGATTCTTGGCTCCAATGTGCACTGAACCTCACTTGCCACACTAACGCCCACTTGCCCCCAGCCTTGACAGATCCCTCACAGTCCTCCCTGGAGAGAACAAAGATCTGAGCCACTTTGAATCCGAACTGGCTGGAAAAGTGGGATATAAGTACGGAAATGTAAATGCCTCCGAGGAAAGAATTTGTAGCTTGGGAACTGAGTGTCGTCAATATGCTGATGACACCCTTACCCAAACTTCCTAGTGATGCTGTAGAGGTCCTGAACCGGCACCCGACTACTGTGGTTAAATGTCCAAGAGAAAACAAGCTGAAACTGAATTACACAATAAAAAAAAAAAGAAATTAGCAATTTCAAATTGTGTGTTTTTTATTCTTCCTAAAATGCATTTGTTTGAAAACTGGTGGGTGCATTGGGGGGGGGGGGTGCAGGAGGCATCCTCCCTTGCTGCTGCCACTCTTCCTCATCCTTTGCAGTGATTGCACCCAGCTCCACCATTGGCCCAATCGCCTCCTACTGGCTCTTGCTCATCCGCTACGCCTACAGGTGTGCGAGAGTGGAGGGTGGGGGTGTCTCGGGCGGGCCTTCCTCTGGCTCGCGAGCTCCACCTTCTTTGACACTTAGGGGGCCCACAAGGGAGGGAAAGAGCAGCACTTCTGTTCCGGGAGAGGAGGAGGCCAGGCAGGTAAGGAGCTCACCTCTACGGCACACGGAAGGTGCGCCCCAGCGCCACTGCCGCCATGCAGCCTGCCAGCCCATAGTCCAGCAGCTCCAGCAACTGCTGCTCCTCCGGGCCAGACAGGCACCACCACAAGGCTGCCAACCACACTGGGGTGCTCAGCGCTGCTGCTGGCTCCATTGCTGCCCACCCGACTGGGGACCCCATTGCAGGCCTCCTGCCGGTCAGCCCCAGCAGCGGGCAGGCCACTCACCCCAGAGCACAGCAGCCGCGGCTTGGGCAGCACTCAACAGCTGCCCTGTTAGCGGGGGAGGAGGGAGAGGGAGGGAGCTGGCAGTCCAGCCCCAGCCCCCCTGGGAAATTGGAAAGTCTACGCCCTTGATGTTGTCCCAGGAGCGCCAACTGCAACAGCTTTGGGGAAGCACTTTAAATCATGAAAGAATTATGGGAGAACAGGGTTAAACACCCTCGTCTCCCACTGATGCTTCCCCATCTTCAAATCAGCCCACTTGGGACAGCGAATTAGCCATTTAATGCCTCCCATACATGTGTCTTCTGCACAATAAGCGTACTTTGGCCATTAGCTTGCTGATTGAGGAATGGGAACAGTGCACAATACCATGTGCTTGGACCAAGATCCTCTGCACCACGGGTTTGTTCGTGCCATGCAGAAGTCAAAGCAACTACTTTCAGATATTTTTACATATAACAGCTTTACTGAGCTAGATACTTAACAACTGTGGCAGACGCTGTTGAAAGCAGGGACCGGCCCCACGAACCCCAAGTTGTCCATCTACTCCCTTTAGGTGGTGAATCCACATCCTACAAAAAAAAAAAGAGCACTTTTCAGGGCATTGTCAGTCCATCACATAATTCAGATAACAGCTACTGACATCTGGAGAAACATATTTAAAATCATTGTAGAAATGAAGCAGGCAGTACTGCCGTAGAAAGCAATCAGTTTCTTATGGCTTAAGATTTTGTACATGGCAATTTGAATCATCAGACGTACGGTCTAGTTTTGAACATGAAGAGGAAGGTCACAGTCTGTTGAAATGCTCCATTTACTGCTGCCTGTTAATTTGGGAACGGTCACCTCTTAACTCGCTACTGTGGGCTGTTTCCATTTTCTGTTTATATACAGATCAGAGCTGCAACACTTCTGACTTATGATATCCTTGCAGGAAATATATATGCACCTGAGTAAAGGGATGTAATTGGAGGTATAATTGTTAATTTCTGTTCTTTTAACTGCATATATTAGCAATGGCAATGATCATTGCAGTGCATAAGATTTGACAATGTATTACGTGGTGAAATTCACTTTTGAACGGGAAATTATGTACCTGTTGAAAGCATATACTACTGCAAGCAAGTTCTGGGGAAAAGATAGCTCTTCAGAACATCCGGCTACACTTCTTGTATCTTAAGTGCTTTGATAATTAACCAGCTCCACATCAGAGCAGTGTCCTTCAAATGGTGTTCCAGGGAACTGTGGACTTGTCGGAATTTAAATAGGGGGTCCTTCATGCAAGATCAGTAACAGCTGATTAGCTTTCCTGAAGGACAGCTTGCCAATTTCCAGTGCACAAAGAAGAGTGTCAGTTATGTTCTACAGCAAAGGTCTTCAATTTTGCTGACTCACTGGGCAATCAGTCTGAGAAGGAGTACTGCGTACTGTCAAGAAACCGGCCTTGCCTAGCCATTTCTTGGCTTTTCAAAATTTTGATTCAGGCTTTTGGGCTTTGTTTGTTTGTTTGTATTTTTGTCCTGCCCTCCCCGACATTTGGCAGGCTCGGGGTGGCTAACAATATAATAAATATACAATAAAATTCTCATAAAATTATCAAACGATATAGAACATACAATATAGGCATAAAATACGGTAAAAGATGGCGATCTTCGACATCCCTGTAAGCTGAGTGGTATCGGCAGGCTTCCTCATGCTTATGAGCTTTCATTGGTGGCACTGTTGGTCCTGATTGGTACCCTTTGATGGTTGGGCCAGGGCCAGAGGATCGAAGCGGCACCCTACTTGAAAGCCTGGCGGAAGAGCTCTGTTTTACAGGCCCTGCGGAACTGTAAGAGGTCCCGCAGGGCCCTGGGGTTCTCCAGCTTATTCCACCAGTGAGGGGCTGCCACCAAAAAGCCCCTGGCCCTTGTTTTCACCAACTGGGCCTCCTTAGGCCCTGGAAGAACCAGGCGGTTCTGGGAGCCCGATAGTAGTGCTCCCTGGGGTACATATGGGGAAAGGTGGTCCCTTAGGTAGATAGGTCCCTGGCCATATAGGGCTTTAAAGGTAAGAACCAGCACCTTGAACTGTATCCGGTATGCTATAGGCAGCCAGTGCAGAACTTTTAGGGCGGGCTGGATGTGTTCCCGCATGGGAAGACACAGCATCAGCCCCGCCACCGTGTTCTGCACCAGCTGCTGCTTCCAGATTTGGGACAAGGGCAGCCCCATGTAGGGAGCATTACAGTAATCCAATCTTGAGGTGACCAATGTGTGGATCACCGTAGCCGGGTCGTTGTGTTCAAGGAAGGGAACCAGCTGCCTAATCAGCCATAGATGATAAAAGGCCGACTTTGCAGTGGCTGCGACCTGGGGGGTGCCCAGGAGCATTCTCAAGCTCCTAACCTCCGGCGCTGGCACCAACAATGCCCCAACGAAGGTCGGGATCCCTACCCTTGGATCGCTCCGACTCAAGAATAGGACCCCCATCTTTGTCGGATTCAGTTTCAGTCGGCTCTGCCTAAACCAACCAGCCACGGCTTTCAATGCCAAGTCCAGATCTCCCAGACTAGAGTCTGACTGGCCGCCCAACAACAGATAGAGCTGGGTATCGTCAGCATATCGATGACAACCCAGCCCATGTCTCTGGGCAATCTGGGCGAGGGGGCACATATAGAAGTTAAACAGCACTGGGGAAAGCACTGCACCCTGCGGCACTCCGCACAGTAGCGGGTGTCTTCGGGACAGTTGTTCCCCAACTGCCACCCTATGTCCCTGATCCTGGAGAAACGAGGACAGCCACTGTAAGGCTAACCCCTGAATCCCAATATCGGTGAGGCGGTGGACCAGTAGTTGATGGTCAACTGTGTCGAACGCTGCCGACAGTTCTAACAACATCAACACTGCCGTACCACCTCGATCCAGATGCCTCTGGAGATTGTCTGTGAGGGCGACCAGGACCGACTCTGTCCCGTGGCCTGGTTGGAAGCCGGACTGGAAGGGATCTAATACGGAGGCATCATCCAAAAAGCCCTGCAACTGGTCCGCCACCACCTTCTTGATTAGTTTACCCAAATAGGGTAAGTTGGATACTGGTGATAGTTGGCTAATTCAGCCGGGTCGAGCAACACCTTTTTAAAGAGGGGGCGTACTACTGCCTCCTTTAGGGCACTAGAGAACAACCCCTCCATGAGGGATTTGTTAATAATCTCCCTTAGAGCTCCTCGTAACCCATCACAGCCAGCTTTAATTAGCCATGATGGGCACGGATCAAGACTACAGGTGGTTGGGCGGACTGATGAGAGAAATTTGTCAACCTCCTCTAGACCGAGTGGATTGAAATAATCCAGAACTAGACCAGAAAGCGTGCGTGGAGCCTCAAGTTACGTTACAGTCTCAACTGTGGCAGGGAGGTCTTGGTGGAGCGACAAGACTTTATCTGCAAAATAGTTCCCAAAGGCCTCACAGCCAATATCCAATTCCCTATCGTTTGGTCTGCACTGCGGCAGAGTAGTCAAAGACCGAATTGTCCTAAATAATTGGGCTGGGTGGGACACGCAGACGTGATCGTGGCTGCATAAAAATCTTTTTTCGCAGCCTCGACCGCCATCCCATAGGATTTCATAAACATCCTATAGGATCCTCTTGCTGCCTTGTCCCGAGCGTGACGCCACTGTCTCTCTAGCTGTCTAAGCTCCCGCTTCATCGCCCTCAACCCCTGTGTATACCATGGAGCGAGTCGTAAGCGAGGGCGCAGAGGGTGCCGGGGGGGCAATCTCGGCGATGGCTGCCGAGAGTCGGTTCTGCCAGTCCTCGACTAGCTCATCCAATGAGCCACCAGGGGGCATCGGATCCTGCAAGGCCACCTGGAATCGCATGGGATCCATTTGGCTTCGTGGGCAAGCTAAAATATGCTCGCCACCCAAACTGGGTTGGAGTGGCATGTTCACCCAGGCCTTCAGAGCATGGTGGTCTGACCATGGTATGGCCGCGGTCATAATCTGGTCCACCGTAACCCCCATCGCAAAAATCAGATCGAGCGTGTGCCCTGCTCTTTGAGTGGGGGCCGTAACAAATCGGGAGAGTCCTAGTGCCGATATGGACGACACCAGGTCCATTGCCTGCATGGAGGTTGCGTCCTCGGCATGGACGTTGAAGTCACCCAAGACTAAGAGCCGAGGGTGCTCAAGCACCCAGCCCGATATGGCCTCCAGCAGGGATGACAGGCTGCTTGCCAGGGCATTGGGTGGTCAGTACACTAGTCAGACAGCCAAACTCTCTCCGGTGTCCCAGACAAAGCCGGCACACTCTATGCCCGCAAGATTCAGCAGCAGGAGTGCCCTGAAGGTATAACCCTCCCGAATGAACAGAGCCACTCCTCCCCCCCCCGCCCCTTAGTCCAGGATTGGTGAAGGACCGAAAACCCGGGAGGAGCCAGCTGGGAGAGAGCCACAGTCTCCCCATCTCACACCCAGGTTTCAGTCAAGCATGCCATGTCCCTGTCCGGCTCTGAAAGAAAGTCATGCAGGATCATGGTCTTGTTATTAATGGACCTGGTGTTACACAACACCACTGTTGGAGAGGGGTTTTCTCTCCTAGCCCCACAACCTACTAACTTCGGGATGGGACACAGGTTGGAAGGGGACCGAGCCCGTCCATGTCTCCGTTCCCTTCCCTTCCGATTCCATCTGGTCCCACCACAGTACTTTCCCCTTCCCAGGAGCACTGGTATCCCTTGACTGGTCATCATCCACTAGTGGCTTTTGCTCATAGGCCTCGGCCGCCACTGGGCTACTAACCAGTTGTTGTTAAATCCTCCGCTCCCTGGCTCCTCATGTCCACCCGTCAGATGGTAGACACCACTCAGAGCGGTACAGTCAGCCAAATTTCCCAATTCCAATTTACAGTAGTCCCCTCACAGATACAAATACAAAACCTATCCACCCTGACCTCCTTTCTTGCTACTCCCCGCCCGCAAGATAAAACTATCCTAATCTAAATAAGTTAAATAAAGGGTGGAAACACTACCTAACTAACTATAAGGCTACTAATGCAATTAACCTAACCAACACTATCCTAACTAACTCCACTACTTATTCCGTTCCCTAGTTCTACAGGTGCACTAGGGTTGCTCTTAGGCCACTCCTAGCAGGTGCAGATGGTTAAGTTACTGAAGGTTTCTCTCCAGGAAATTAATGTCATACTGACTTGTAGTTTCCAGAAAGATAACCGATGAGATGGATTCAGGCACAAGTGCTAGTGAGATCCAAACACTGCACTTACCTGAAGGTTTCGTCTCTTCAGTGTGTACCTTGGCCTATTTTGGTTACAGCTACCAAGTAGCTGTGGAACTCAACCCGCAAGTGTCCTACCTTGCAGGGCTGACTTCTTGATTAACATTCCACAGGGCTAGACTCTGCCTTGGTCCCTCGGTCTCTTTCTGAGGATTATCTTAGAGGGGCAGGTGGTGGCTTGTTCCCCTGGGCACTGAGGATTCACTACCCAGTATTGTGTATTTTGCTCCTGACCTTCACCCCAAAGCCTGCTTGCGGAACAAGGGGGCTTTGACAGGTACCCCCCAAAAATGGCTGTATGAGGGGCAATTAGGGAAAAAATGCTGGAAGGTTCTAAGACAAGCATCCTCCAAGGATGGATTCAAGTGGGTAGTAGAAGAGCTAGTGCTACTGGACATGAAATCTAGCTCTCCAAGGATGGAGACAGCTATTTCCAAATGAATGCTTCCTGCAGACCCAAAGTCCTGTGAAGCACCTCCTGCTCCAGTGAAGGGGTGAGAAGCCAGGACTGGTCCTTTGCTTTGAGGAAGAAGCAACTTGACACCTGGACATCAAGAAGCACAATGCTTGTCACCACACAGGGGGTCACTGTTCTGTGGTATGTGGGGCAACGGTAAGGCCCAGCTGGCTTGAAGGATGGCCTTCATCAACTGAAAGTGTCCCTTGGAGAGCCCTGAAATGTGCTAGGAGCCCTGGCAGACAAATCAATATGGAAAGCGTTCTATGAAGGTATGAAGTCCAGAAACTGCTGCATTAAGGTATCAAACAGCACTGGGCTAAAAATTCCTGCTGCCTTTTCAACCTTCATATACTTTATGATCTCACTTTATACAGTGTATTGGACTTTTTGTCCTGAAAAGAAGTCGCCCTATTAGAAAACATTAATTATTTATGTGTATGAATGAGTCTCTTCATCTCCTGTCAGAGGGACAGAATAAATCATTTTCTCTTCCAGTTATTGCCCTGTATCTCCTTCATCCAAAATCCATCACACACCTTTTCAGCCCACATTCTAACATGAAGAATTAACTAAACGTAGTATTACTGAAAATTTATTTCATTTTGCTGACTGGGGAAAAAAGCAACAACTGCTAGTATGGCTTTATTATTTATTACAGGGAGAAGCAATAATGATGCTATCAGTTATATGCTTTCACCTGGGGTCAAATTCAAAGTCTCACGGAATTTTTAACACGAAGGCAAATTTAATCGTCTATCTAAAAGCCAAGTCTTACCTTTCGTCTTTAGACTGCTCTTGGTTTAAAATGTAGCCCACACACCTGCTCTCTGGGGGGCATATGTATTTATATACAAAGCAAAAACCCTGTGCAGTCAAGAGTAGCAGAGGTAGTCAACCACAACAAAACATATCCTTTCATACCTGATTTGCCTCCTCTGTTCACAGCAACAAGCTGAGGCTGCAGTCACACGGGCCCTTTAAATCCGGGAACCCTCCCGGATTTAAAGGGGCCGCATTTTTCTACCGCGGGTTGGGATGTCTACACATCCCAACCCCTGCGGCGGCAGAAGCAGCGGCCGTGGAAGTGGCGGCGGCCGCATTAGAGGTGGCAGCCGCAGAAGTGACGGCAGAGGCCGCGGCGGCCGCAGCCTGGTAAATTTAGGGGTTTTCCCCCCCCCTTTTACACTTGGGCGCTTGACTGCCCAAGCGCCCAAGTGTAAAAGGGGGGGGGGGGGGAATGGCCGACGGGACCATCTGGACAGCCCCGCTCTCGCAATGATTGCAAGAGAGGGCTGGCTAGATGGCTAAAATGCGGGTTCCTCCCGCAACACTGTTGATTTCCCCGGGGTTGGAAAATGTGGGAGCAACCCGCATTTAAGCCCGCTTCGGCGCGGGACTTTCTGCGGCCGTTGTGGACGGCCCCTTTAAATCCGGGAGGAAATAGCCCTTCCTCCCGCATTTAAGGGCCGTGTGACCGCGGCCTGAGAGGCACAAAGGTAAGGAGAACTGCACTCGTACATCACAGGATACTGCACTATTGTTAGGCTTTAGCAATCACTCACAGCTCACCTGTTGCCAATCCAGTTGCAAATGACTGTGGAAGTGCAACGACAGCACAATATCCAGTGAGGTACAGATGCAGCTAAGGATGCTTGTTCTCTCCAGTAAAGCACTGGTCTTCCTGGATTTCTACCTCCCCACCCCTAGAAGTAAAATGGCTATTGATAAGTATTGGAGTCGGGAGTCCATGGAATAGTGAAACAGCTAGATCTTTATTGCTGGTCCGGATGAAGCATACAACCCAGGGCTCGAAGCCCTCCTTTTATGCTGGTCAGGGATAATCCCCTGACCTCACCCAACTGGCCTGATAGGCTATTGTAAGTCTATTTACATCTCATAGGTTCCTTGGGAGAAACCTAGGTACAGGATTGGTGGCCGGTTTGAATCCACCTGGCCTTTGTTCTATCTGGCTGAAGCTCAGGTAGTTTCTTGGCCATGTGCTCTGGCCACATGGCGGTCGCCATTACTGGAGCACATGGCAACCGCATGGTCAATACATAACAGCTATAGAAGAATATGTGAAATCATGAGTGAAAAGAAAGGTGCCTTTTCCCTCTGAGTGCAGCTCAGTCTCTTCTAACATGGATCCATCCAATGGGAAAGGACAGTCCACGTAGCTCTTTGCCCAATAACAAGATGGCTGCCATGGTATCCTGGGGCCAATCACAAAATTTTGGGAAGCTGCAACCCAAGCAACCTATAATGGAGGCAGCTGTTTCTAAATGGGTGCTTGTTACAGACACAAAGGATTATGGGTTCTTCTGGAGTACCTCCTACTACAAGGAGGTAGAGGAAACCCATTTGCTTTGGGGAACAAGCGAATTTGTGCTTATTTCTTGTGGCCCATTCTTACACACCCAGAGAAATGCTGATTGCCACTTTGGGGTCACAAAGCAATTTTTCTCCAGGCCACGTTGGCTGGAGATCCTTGAGGTTTTTTTGTCATCTTCTGGGCATGGAACAGCGGTCACGGGGTGTGTGTGTGTGGGGGGGTATTTGTGAATTTCCTGCATTGTGCAGGGGGTTGGACTAGATGACCCTGGCAGTCCCTTCCAACTCTATGATTCTATTATTCTAGGTGCCACATTAGGGATTATTAATTCAGAGCATGCTGAGTTGCCTTACTTCATGCGTGTTATCCTGAGTGTACTTTGCTACTTTAGTATTATTAATAGTGATGAGCAGACCTAGGTTTAGAAATTGATTTGATTTCTCTGGTGGGTATGGATTCTAAAATAATTAACAGTGTAGTCTTAAGCATGAGTGACACCTTCTAAATCTTTTATTAAGACCAGTCAAAATAAGTGAGCTATTTTATTTGGTCTTTCCTTTTGCTTCAGACCAATCTACCTTCTCGCAGATGAAATGATAACAGAATCTATTCATATTACAGTGTATGATAGATTACCCCTCATTTTTTGGGAATGCATTCCTGGATATTTCCCAAAGGCTCCTGGAATTCTGCACTTGTGTGATAAGGAATGCACAAGAGAGCGAGAGAGAGACAGCGAGCAGTTTTTGATGCATTTTCCCCATATTCTTAACAAAGCAATATCTGAATGCTGACAGCTATTACATACTCCCAAATATTTTTTTCTACACAGAAACTAAAAGCATACAATACCCCACGCTTAGAAGAATGCAATATTAAGTGGACACACTGGAAGAACAAAAGCATAGTTTGTTGTTTCCATTTGAACTTCTTTTTAAATAATGCCACTCTCACTAAAAGATGGCATTGCACATTCCTCTGACATGCTATACAGTGCTGTTCCTTTCTGCACCCAAAGATGTGGGCGTGCAAGCCATCAAAAAAGGGTCAGGGGAGGGACTGATGAATCACATTACTAAATAGTACTGTAACCAATGTTCCCTCTAAGCTGTGGAGTCTTGTGAGCAAAAATTCTACTTTGCGAGCTACCAGCATTAAAGTTGTGAGCAGGTGATTTAACTACTGCATAAATTAGTTTGCTCTGGAGCCATCCTTCCTGAGCTAAGACAAAAATGTGTGAGCCGGAGGCTAAAAAACTGTGAGCTAGCTCACACAAACTCAGCTTAGAGGGAACTCTGACTGTAACATATAGCATACCGGATCAGGTTCAAGGTGCTGGTGTTAACCTTTAAAGCCCTGTATGGTCAGGGACCCGCCTACTTGAGGGACCGCCTTTCCCCATATAGGCCCCAGAGGCTACTGAGGTCGGGCACCCAAAACCGCCTGACTTGCCCCGGTCCAAAGGATGCCCGGTTGTCTTGTACTAGGGCCAGGGCTTTCTCGGTGGCGGCCCCTTACTGGTGGAACGAGCTCCCGGATAACATCAGGGCCCTGCGGGATTTGTTGCAGTTCCGCAGGGCCTGTAAGACGGAGCTCTTCCGCCAGGCTTTCAAATAGGGGCCGCCGGCGGGGAGAAAGCTGATTATACCATCTCCCTGGCCCTGTTGATCGCACCCCATTACAGCTACTCACCGGAGCCCTAAGAAGCCACCATCTTGTGGTATTTATTTAGAGTTTTTAAATGTCAATGTTTTAAATTGTAACTCTGTTTTTATGATTTTATATGTTCTTAGCCGCCTTGAGTCGGTTGTATAACTGACAAGGCGGGATATAAATGAAACTAATAAATAAATAATAATAAATAATAAATAACATATTCCAGATGGGTTGCCATGTATCTGTTACAACAAAACCAAAGGTATCTGTGGCACTGTAAAGACTAATGGATTTACTGTGGCACAAGCACATATGGCCCAGAGCTCCTTTCATAAGGAGCACTGGTAATATCCTTTGCACACACACCTTTCTGTCTCCTGTGAGCATCAGGCAAAGAAGAATGGAGGCAGGCATTGACACATTATAAGAGTGGAACTCAGGGTGAAGCTGCAGCAGGAATACAGAAAACCTATGCCAAATTCACCCCCTCTGAAAGGCGTATGGGTAAAAACTCAACACAATGCCAGCACCCTCAGGAATACGCAAACACGACCTATTTAAGATACTCCTTCGACTACGTTGTAGAACAGATATATTAACAGGGGACAATGTTTTTGGAAGAAATTGAAGAGTGTTTCTTACTGGGCTCCTCTGTTCATTCAGTATTTCAGATTCAGGTTCTGGTTGGAGGTTCACAGTCTCACTGCATTCACCAGGATCAACCTCAGCTATGTCTCCGCTAGAGCAGTCCTCATTCAAAGAATGCCCTACTGCGGCCAGGTCCCCTTCCTTTCCGATTCCAGAGCATTCAGAAACTTGCTTCTCATGTTGCGTTTCACTGTTTATTTCACTCTGTATCTCTGTGGCAGAGCCTAAAAATTTACTTCTTGGTTCTAGTATTTCTCTGTTTTTCTCTTTAATCGTTGCATCACGACCAGACATTTTAAAAATTCTGCATGCAAACAAAAAAAAGAAAGAAGTGTGATATGCAATTGTAGACATGTGAAAACTATTTCCCCCCCCCCCTTGTGATTGAAGAATACCAGAACCTACCTCAGGATAACCGGGAACCTTTCAAAATCATACAAACCCTTTTCACTTGTTACGATTTTGCTGTTCCTGCCTTGCTTACCAAGAGAGTATATACTACATGCTCCCAACAGAGGCAATATGTGTATTCTCTAGCTTTGGAACATACAAACGTACACCTCAATAAACTGGGTTTCTGATTGTGTGTACTGAAGCTGGAAAATACGTGCATTGCCCTATTCACAGAAAATGGCAAACATTGCCCTGTTCACACAAAATGGCAAAATGATCATCAACAGGATCACGCATCGTGCACCCACTTGGTATGCAAGGTAGGAGCGCCAAAACTGTAACAACTGAAAAGGGCTACAGGGTTGCATTATTTCACTGAATAACATTTTCTGTATATAATGAAATGTTGGGAACTGGCTATCCCTTTGTCACTCCATGAGCCTTTGTCATGCTCAGAACTGAACAATGAATAAGATGTGGGCCTGAGGTAAGAGAGTTCTTATTACATCGAGTCTGTTGCAGCAAACTTAAACCGGGATCCAACAGCACCTTGAAAGACTAACAAAATCAATCCCAGTACAAGCTCACTTCATCAAATGCATCTACTGGAAAAAGCTCTTTGTCAAAATAAATTTTGGGTTTTTTAAGTTGCCACTGGACTCCTGCTTTATTTTTCACCCATTCAGTTACCAGTCAACACAGAAACACTAGTTTGTATGAAAAATACAGCACCAAAGGCTTTGGGTCATTTTGCCTTATAATACAAGATAACCATCCTTTAAGAAAAAATTCAAACATACAGAAGGCATATAGGAACTGAATGAATGAGACCTTGCATGGGACATCTAAATGCCTTGAGACTGTGGGAAAGAAATCTGAGAGTTGAATAGATGGGCCATGGTTCATCTTGCCAACCTCCAGGTAGTGGCTGGCGATATCCTGGAATTGCAACTGATCTCCAGGCAACAGAGATCAGTTGCCGTGGATAAAATGGGTGCTTTGGAAGGTGGACTCTGTGGCATTATATCCTGCTGATGTCCCTCCCTTCACCAAATTCACCCTCCCCAGACTCCAACTCAAAAATCTTCAGGAATTTCCAAACCCAGAGCTGGCAGCCTTATGGTTACAGTAGACATTTGACAGATATTCATTAATGGGATGATGTCCATACAACTTAGGCCCTGATCAGACGCAGAATTAGCTGCGCGGTAGGCATGACTACCAGCCGGATTTTAAGGGCACGATCACAAGAGAACATCTGGCAAGCGTCTCGCATCCGTCGGCAAGCCATTTTGCTCCGCCGGAGAAGCACAGTAAAAAAACACTAGTGAAAATCCAGTCTCATATGGGTTGCTATGGACCACAGACAGACTTTCCCTGTGTGATCGCTCCAGTGCACAGTTGTGGCATCGGGGATAGTCTGATCAGGCTATCCCGACGCCATGCCGTTGTTTTTTTCCCCTTCTCAGTATGCGCATCATTGCATACTGCCATTGGAAGCCCTCAGGGTGGAGATGCGATTCATCGATCCCCCGTTTAAGCGAATCGGTAATGAACGACAAAAAGAAAAACCCCACTCGCCCGCGGTTGCGTCTGATTGAGCAGTGGCGAGTTGCCCCCGCAGCTTCACAGAACTGTGTGATCGCACAATGGAGGGTCAACTTACTCCAGCACAAATAGCCTCACTTCCCCCCGCTTTTATCTCGTGCGTGTGGCCACAGCCTTAGTCTGCTTTTCTGTTAGGATTCAGAGGAGGTTAAAGGTTAGATACCAAAGCCAACAGTGCTTAAAATACTCAGTTTAGTTCACTATATCCAGTTGCAGAATGTCTTAAAAAGCAGCTTCCTGTAAATGTTATATACTGTAACTGAGGAACTTTAACAATGCATGGGGAACCCTGATGTCACCTGACAAATTCACTGTACTTCTCAAACTTCCTATTACATTGTGTCGGGTATTTCCATTATCTTCAACAGCAAACAAACAAAAGAACATAACTGGGAAATCTGAACACAAATGATGTAAGTGGAAATAGATTCCATGCAGTGAATCTATCTAGTATAGCCTGTCACTATTACAATAATGATCTTATCAATTATTTGGACAGAAAGGTTATCAAAAAGCAATCTGAAACGCTGCATGCTTCAAAACAGAAGTCTTTGAGATTGGTAACATACTCTAATGTTATATTTTTATTTATCTTTATTATTTATCATCCTGACTTTATTATTTATCATCCACACAAAAACAAAAATAGCGCCATGAAAAGTTACATAGGTTATTACCTTCTTGTTCACCAGCAAGAAAACAGCTAAATAAGAAAACCAAACGTATTTACAGATATTTCCTTGAGGCATATACTTTTGTCAAAGAAACAAACATCAATAAACCCAACTCCTTGAATTAGAGTGACATCTGCTGACGTAGCAAGGTCTTAAAAATAAATTCCTTCCAAAGTTCATCTATTCCTCAACACCAATATCCGATACATACATATTAAGGAAAATGTGAATTTAAAAAAAAAAAATGTATACGGGTGGCAGGAATCCCAAACAGATCCTTGTGCAAACCTTCTACAGCAGTACACATTCTTCAAAGTACTCTTCTCTGCCTCACAGGTTCGAATTTTAAGTTAGCGCTCTCTAACAATGTCTCCTGAGAAGTGTCCTCGGGAGACAGCAATAATCTAGGGAAACATTTCTTACAAAACTGGTTTGCAAATGATTCTTTTTTTGAAAATAAATTTTAACGCCTTCTCAAAGCACAAATCAATGCTCCCTCTAAGCTGTGGAGACTTGTGAGCAAAAATTCTACTTTGTGAGCAGTGAGCGAGCGATTGGGCTGCTGCATAAATGAGTTTGCTCTGGAGCCATCCTTCCTGAGCGAAGGCAAAAACGTGTGAGCCGGAGGCTAAAAAACTGTGAGCGGGCTCACAATAACTCAGCTTAGAGGGAATACTGCCATCAATATCAGAAAAGGCTCATATAAATACAGTTGTGTTGGCAGCGCGCGGAGAAACGTAAAAGAGGCACTTAGACACATCAGCAAAGGCTGCGGTCACCCACACTGAATAATCCACTTTCAATGCACTTTCCAACTGGATCTCGCCAGCACACACCGTAAAATCCAGCTGGAAGGTGCACTGAAAAGTGAACTGAGACTGGATTGTTTAGTGTGTGTGTGTGACCGCAGCCAAAGCCTCCAGCAGCGCAGTCATCCTAACTCTCTAAAACTGCTCATGATACCCAGGCGAATGACACAAAGAGGCTGGCAAAGGATTCTTATGCACCGATTTCAGGAGGTTTAGGCTGAGCTCATCTGTCCAGGATTGCAGGCGGAACCGGCCAACTGACCACAAGAAACTTTTTCCGCGGCACAAAAGAAACCAGCCAGGAGGGAGGAGATGGCTGGAGAAAGGAAGAAAGCCGAATTCATTATCATCATTATCATCATTATGACCAACTCCAGTCTCCGTCTGTTTACAGCGGCGCGCCCCAAAGCGGGAGGGGAGGCGACAGGGTTTTGCTCTATCCGGCTCTTAGGGAGAGGGGAAGGACAACGGAGCCTCTGCCTGCCGACCTGGGCGCCGGAAAGAGCGAGCCTTCCCCCCATCTCGCTCGAGTCATGAAGCGCCAGACAAAAGGGGAACAAGAAGAAGGAGAAGGAAAGGAAGGAGCAGCCACATTACCGCACAGCAGCTGAGCCCGTTCCCCGGCCCCGGCGCGGCCCCTGCCCTTTCCTCTCCCCGCCCGGCCACGTCGGCACAGGCGAGAGAAGGCTTGCGGAGGCGGGCGGGAAGCGCCGAGAGAAGGGGGCGGGCTCCGGCGGTCCCATGCCCGGCCCTCCCCTCAGCTGTGGAGCTCTTTCCCGCCGGGAGCAGCGGAGCCTCGGCCTCGTCCGGGCTGCGGCGCTGGGCCCGCCTTCGCCGCCTGGTGAGCGAGTGTGTGTTTGTTTGGGGCAGACTTGGGGGAGAGGGGGAAAAAGGCGGGACCCTTTGGACCCTTGAGAACTTCAAGAGAAGCCAGTGTTGGATCAGGCCAGTGGCCCGTCCAGTCCAACACTCTTGTCACACAGTGATGCCAACAACACCAGGTGCCCTCAGGAGGTCCAGCAGTGGGGCCAGGACGCTAGAAGCCCTCCCACTGTTGCCCCCCCCCCCCAAAGTATAGATACTGAGAGTTCCTATCTATACTTTTGCTTTGAGGAGTGGGCTCCAGTGTTCCCTCTAAGCTGAGTTAGGGTGAGCTAGCTCACAGGGTTTTTTTTTTAGCCTCCGGCTGACACGTTTTTGTCTCAGCTCAGGAAGGATGGCTCCACAGCAAACTAATTTCTGCAGCAGATGAATCACTTGTTCATAACTTTAATGCCAGTAGCTCACCAAGTAGAGGTTTTGCTCGCAAGACTCCACAGCTTAGCGGGAGCATTGGGCTCTTGTTTTGGGGTGGGCAATTGTTTTGGCTCCGGGGCCGCTTTGTGGGAGTGGCGGTTAGCGGAGGGCCGCACCTTTTAAAATGATTGCATTCATTCGTTAACTCTGCATTTCAGAAAGGGTATAAATTGTATCATAAAAATCAATGAATATCAATTAAATAAAATAGTGGTAGTTTTATTCAGTTTATTTATTGTGCTAATTTCATATTGTCTATCGCTGCGAGCACATTTAATTTTAGAATCAGTTTAATGAGACAAATGTACCCCATCACACTTTTCTACATTTTTCTTGAAATCAGGAGTGAGATTGCTGGTTGAGATTCTCATCACAGCCTGCAAGTTAATGTCTGTCAAATGTCTGTTAATGTCTATATTTACTCTTGTTGATCTTCATGCAAGAAAAACTTTGCTCACAAGTATATGTAGACCCAAATATAGAGAACATTTTCCCAGCAAATTTCTTCATACATGGAAACTTTTCAGGAGACAAAGATTTGTAAAAGTCAACTAATGTCACAGCATTAAACATTTCTTTCACAGTGTGATCTGACTGCAGGTCAATAAGTTCAAGCTGCAGCTCCTCAGGTGCTGACAGTGGCCAACTGTCTTGGCGGGCCACAAAAAACACTGTGGGGAACCCCCGGGCCGCAATTTGCCCACCCCTGGCATTGGACCATGCTGAGGCCCCTCCCCTCCCCAGTGCCCGCCCTCTCCTGGCTCCACCCCTAAAGTCTCTAGGTATTTTCCAAATCCAGACCTGGCAACTCTAGGAAATACCTGAAGATTTTGGAAGTGCTGGGGTTGCCAGGTCTGGGTTGGAAAATACCTAGAGATTTCAGGGGTGGAGCCAGAAGAGGGCAAGGATTGGGGAGGGGTCTCAGTATGGTACAGTGCCATAGGGTCCACCCTTCAAAGCAGCCATTTTCTCCAGGAGAGCTGATCTCTGTCAGCTGGAGATCAGTTGTAAAAGCTGGAGATCTCCAGGCCCCACCTGGAAGCTGGCAACCCTACTCCTGGCAGGGGATGGGTGGGTAGGGTTACCAGAAGAGCTGTAATTACAGGGGATCCCTAGATTCCACCTGGAGGCTGGCATCCCTAGGTGGAGGCTGAGGAGGGTGGGTTTTGGTATGGGAGGGACTTTAATGGGACCCACCTTCCAAACTGGCTTTTTTCTCCAGGTGAAGTGATCTCTGTTGCCTGAACATCGGTTGTACTGCCAGGAGATGTCCAGCCACCACCTGGAAGTTGGCAATCATACCTGCACACCTTAACTTCAGGTAGGCCAGCTTGTTATATCCTTTCCCCACTAATGCCCAGGCATCTCTTATGGGGCATTTTGACTGCTCGAGACCAAGGGCTTATGGTTGAGCTACTGCACTTCCCAGTGTTTGCAGGTGTGAGCTTCACCTTGTTATTGCCAGCTGTGGGTTGGGAAATGCCTGGAGATTTAGGGAGTGGAGCCTGAGGAGGGTGGGGTTTGGGGAGGGGAGAGATGGGACTTCAGTGGGGTATATTGTCATACAGTCCACCTTCCAAAGCAGCCATTTTCTCCAGGTGAACTGATCTCTGTCACTTGGTGGTCAGTTGTAATCCTGGGAGACCTCCAGACACCACCTGGAAGCTGGCAATCCTAGATTGTCTGCTGTGCCTTCTCGAGACCACGTACTGAACAAAATTTCATTACAATTGAAGCATTTGTGCTAAGTTCAGAAAAGTTTGTGCAAGAATAAAAAGAACCTTATAAGAATTGGAAGGGGCCCCAAAAGTGAAAGTAAAACAGTTCATATATTTGAAAACCTTGACACGTTTCACTGGTTGGCGGATAGTCATGTCCCAGTGAGAAATATTTCACAGCTAATACATTTAATACCATCTGGCAGCCCTCATCCTGTGAGGGGCAGTGAAGTATGTGTCTGGTCACACAAGGCATGGCAGAGGATGCACCCAGCCTTGCCCCTTGCAATGTGGGAAACAACCCACACTGCCTCACCCGGTGCAGCAGTGTGGGCACCTGGCCAAGCCTTGTAGTGCAGGGCTGACTGGGCGGGCTCTGTCTCCTTTTTCTTATATGCTTTCTAAAGTTTGAGCCCAGTGGCACCTTTAAGACCAACAAAGTTTTATTCAAGGTATAAGTGTACACACACACTTCTTCAGGTACAATGAAATGGAAATTCCTAGTCCATACATATAGTGAGAGCAGTAAATTAGCATACAGCATAATGAAGATGTTTAACAGATTCAAGGACCAAACAGGAATAACAAGTTTAGTTTATACGGTTACCATTTGTTTGGGTTTAATTCCGGGGGGGAAACACTGTGAAGGAAAAAAATGGTCAAGATTGGATATTGATGGGCAGATGTATCCTTAACTGTGGAATGCTGAGAGTAATTAACTGAGACCCTGCTGTTACGGCTCCATCCATCTCCTCTCGAGCATGGAGGCGACCTTTCAGCATCTTCTTCTTTGAAGCAATCACCCGACTTCAAAGAAGAAGCTGTAAAGTCTCCTCCATGCTTGCTAATGGCAGTCTCCCTTTATCTGGAAAAACTGTTTCTTCAAAGGTAAATGCTACTACATAAACTTTGGCTGCTAGAATGCCCCAAAACGCAGTGTACTTCATCAACTGTCAGCCTTCTTAATTTTCTAATAAATTATTTTAGATGTTAAGTTTAACTAAGAATTGTTCTAGTCCTTTTAACAGCAAACAGACAGGATTTATAGCAAGCTCAGATACTAAGCAAGCATGTATATTGAGTGGTACAAACAAAACCCCAGAAGTTAAAGACGTTACGACTGGCCCAGAATTCTTCATATTTTGTGAAATTTCTTTCACAAGAAAACGTACATGTTGCACAGTACTTGATCCAGCTGTAAAAATTATATATTACTGAAAAAAGGTTAAAAGTTTGAAAGGGCTAACAGATAAAAAAGAAAAAGTAAAAATACTTCAGTGTCTTCGTTAATTTAGATAAGACTGGAGACAGTGAGCCCTGAAGATGGCAAATTTAATTATTTACGTTTAAACCAATTGCTTCTCTTTTAGTGTAAGGTCTGATCAATCTAGGAATTATCTTGTTATAGGTAATTTTGGAGTGGGGATGGATTTTAACATTGGATACCAGAAAATAATGGTTGGAGATCAAGTCCAGCCACAGTCTGTGGAGCTCCAAACATTGAATGCTTTGCACACAATCCTTTTTAGTATAGCGAGCAAAGGAAGCTGATGGGGGAAGGAAAATAAGACGTGTCAGACCTCTCTTGGGGTTGATAGTTTTCAGCATATATATAGGCGGATGCCCACTGTCCTAAAGCATGGAATGCTGTGCCTGTAATGGAATTTGTGGTTGAAGGGAAAACATGAACACCATGCCCTGTTCTCTGCTTTAAAATGTAGGGAGGGATATGCTGTAACAAGTGATGCCTTAGCTCAGTGGTACCTACCCCACAGCTCACAAAGAGCCACATCTGCAGTTATCATCAACCAAAAGAGCTACATGTACTTCTATCTGTGGCATGAGCCCCCTGAACCTTAGCTTATCTCTTCCTTTGGCAGTGGCTGTTTCAAGGTGGAAACCATGTGCCAACCACAAGCCCCAACAGGCAAGGGCCTTATCCGCTTTCCTGAAACACAGGGCAGGCTCCATGTTTGGGAAAAGTACTCAAAAGAGCCACAAGTGACATTTCAAAGAGCCACATGTGGCTCCGGAGCCACTGAGAGGGTATCTCAGCCTTAGAGAGCCCCTAATACTAAAGAAAAGGATCTGCAGGTATTTCTTATAGGGCTGCCAAGTAGGAACGACTGACCGGCGGGGGGGACGTCACCAGCGACGTGGTGACGTCACCCGGAGGTGACGTCATTACACGGGGGAAGTCGTCCTCACCGGACGACTTCTGGGGCGGGGTTCGGCCGGCGGATCGGGAACCGCTATAGCGGGGAATCCCCCGCCCCCCGGGCTGACTTGGTAGCCCTAATTTCTTAGCTCTACTTGAAACTGGGAATACGAGATGAGTTAGGGGTTCCTGGCAGGATTGCCATCTTTATTTTTCAAAATTTTAGCAAAGGTTAGAGATTTACTGGGCATGTGCAGATTGTACACTTTTTTTGGATAAACACTTTTCCTATGCAAAGTATGTCAAAATTATAAACATTCCTGAGAAAACCCATACTAGGTTGCGATCACACGCACAATTTGCCCTGACATAGGCACAAATGCTGGGCGGATTAAAGGAGCGTGATCAGGCGCCCACAGCTGGGAAGCGTCCCGCAGTCATTGGCAACCCCCCCGGAAAAAACCCAGAAATTTTCGGGAAAAAATGCTACATTAGCCCTTTTTTCTTTTCCAGACTGAAAATCATTCTCTTACTTTAGGAACATAAAATATGACTATGGACAATTTTACTTGGCATGAAATTATCACAACTAGTATATTAAAAATATAGTGTATCCAAACAATTATTACAAACAGAATTAACTTTTTAAATAATATTTATTTGTAATTGTAACAAATGGAGCATTTGTTCTCCTGAACTGTTTACTAGTTTATGTGGAACAGACAAAAAACCCTCCACAAAACAATTTTTAAAAATCCAGAAGTAACAATTATTCATATTTCCTCTCCACAGTGTTAAATTAAAAAAAACCCATTCTCAAAAAAAAACTGAAGAGGGGGGAAGTGTACAGAAGGTAGTGTGGGACTAAGTTTCAATGAATGAGCATGAAATTTAATCAGAATCATTTCCTGAGCTGTAATTATCAGTTTCAGTCTCTGCTTCTGCAGCTACTCTGTTGTGTTTGTCATTATCACAGTTATTATGGACCTCTAAAAACTGAAGGTTTGCCTGGATTGAAGCAGAAATTAGATTAATCTGATACCATACATATTTTTAAAAAATGATTTGGAAAATAGTTGAACACCTTGTCTTAAAATATTTTATTCATCATGTTAAAATAAAATGTTCCATAATCAATTTCTTTTCTTTTCTTTTTCCAATTTTTCGGAAAAAAACAACAAAGGCTTCAGGAAAAAAATGGGAAAAAATTGTTTTTTCCCTGAATTTCCAGGCTTTCACATCTCTAGTTGCTACAGACCACAGATGGACTTTCCTGCGTCTGATCGCCCCAGCACGCTCCCATGGAATCAGGATAGTCTGATCAGGCTATTCTGACTCCGTGCTGTTGGTTTCCCCCCCCCATCGCAGTATGCGCATCAGCACCCCCCCCCCCCGGCACCTTCCATGGGGAGAGGTGTGAATCATCGATTCCTTGTGTAAGTGCATTGGGAACAAACGGTTAAAAAAAAAACCCTGACTCACCAGCAGTTGCGTCTGATCATGCGATGGCAGGCTGCACCCGCATCTACAAACATCTGCGTGATCGTGCAGTGGCGGGTCAACTTCTGCTGAAGGAAATAGCCTCGCTTCTTCCCCGCTTTATCTTGGGCGTGTGACCACAACCCTAGATAAATTGGGGATCCATTGACTCAGAGGAAACCCCCCTCCCTCTTTTTTCCTGAATGGCTTCTTTGAAAAGAAGAAGAAAAGAGAGAAGAAGAGATTTGATTTATACCTTGCCCTTCACTATCCAAAGGAGTCTCAGAGCAGTTTACAATCCCTTTCCCTCCCCACAACAGAAACCTTGTGAGATAGGTGGGGCTGAGAGAGCTCTCTCGAGAACTGCCCTTGAGAGAACAGCTCTGAAAGAACTTGTAACTGACCCCAGATCACACCGGCAGCTGCATGTTGAGGAGTGGGGAATCAAATATGGTTCTCCCAGATTAGAGTCCGCGCTCCTAACCACTACACCAAACTGGCTCTCAGAAAAGCCACTATGATGATCTGTTGAATAAAAATCCCTTCAAAGATCTTATGCCATTGATGAAAATAAACGTGTCTCTTTTGGCTGATGGTAATTACAAATGTAGCTTTCCACAAGCTGTGGACTGAGTACCGCTGACCTCATATCACACGTAATGAAACAAAGGGTGAGGCTATGCAGGTGGGAGGAGGCTCAATGTTTAGTGGGTGAGTTCCACTGAAGGGAGAATACTTCATCACTCCCCAAGATGTTGGAAGCAGATTGAACTACTGTGCTCGTGATCTCCCCAAATGCATCCCTTAACTTTATACCATTTTTTAAATAAACATTTTATGAGATTTTACAAGTTACAGAAAAAAAGGAAAGGAAAAAACCACAGAATGTAGAGGGTTAAACTTAAAGAGTTGTTCATCGTAGCACCCATGCAAATAAACCTTGTTAACAAACACTGCTAATAAACATTTGAAGTTTAAACAATGACCATTTTTCGCTAATTTCTTGTTCTATATCCATTTGTTTTAAACTTTATACCATTTAAATAAATAGCTGCCAATCACCCACATCACACAAAAACAGGACAGCAGCACTAGTGGATACTAGTGCAACACCCACTACTGGGTAGGAGAAGAGGAGTTTTCGCCCCTCCTTTTCTCTACGCTGTGCAGTCTCAAAGTGGCTTACAATTGCCTTCCTTTCCTCTCCCCACCACTGGCACCTTGTGAGGTAGGAGGGGCTGAGAGAGCTCTGAGAGAACTGTGACCGGCCCAAGGTCACCCAGTAGGCTACACGTGGAGGAGTGGGAAATCAAACCTGGTTCTCCAGATTAGATTCCGCTGCTCTTAACCACTATAACCACCCTGGGTACCCTGAGAAGGTGGACCATTGCTCCTTAAACAGAATGCAAATATATATATTTCCCCAGAGTCCATGCAGTTTACAGGCTCTCCACCCCATGCATACGCCACATCTTATAAAGACAGCCACATTACTCACAGCTGCAAATTTAAATTGTAGAAATGCTACAGATGTTATTAATGGTGATTTTCCCCCCTCTGCCTGCTAACTTTTCAGACATTGCTGCCTGCCATCTGAAAAGACAGGAAGTCCCCTACACACACTGGAAGACAAGTGTAATCAAAATAATTTTTGGAAGCACATTTCCTTCAAACATTTTTGGTAGTTGTAAACTGCAATAGGAAATAAGCTCATGCTTAATGGCTAAAGCAAGAAGCCCAGTTAGCAGGAACTCCTGTACTGTTTTCTTTTTTATAACGGCCTTCTGGAATAATACTCAGCCATCAGAGGAAACTAGATTCTCTGCCGTCTATTCAAACAGATTTCTTAATAAAGTTCCTAAGAACCTTCCAGCAGAGACCACAGTGCTGGATTTATCGCAGAATAGTATCTCTGAACTCCGGATTTCAGATTTTAGTTATATTTTGAGATTGCAGGTCTTAAACCTGTCTCATAATGTCATCCATGAGCTTGACTTCAGTGTCTTCCAATATAATGAAGACTTAGAACACCTGGATTTATCACACAACATGTTACAGACCCTTTCCTGTCATGCTTTTCTAAGTCTCCGGCATCTGGATCTCACTTACAATAACTATACAGACATGCCCATATGCTCCAAGACTGACATGCCAGAACTGCAATATCTTGGTCTCAGTGCTAAAAGGATATGGGGATCAGATTTCAGCGCACTTACTGATTTACAACTGGATACTCTCTTCCTGAGTCTAGAAGACCTCTCTGAATACAGAGCTGCAAGTATTCTAGAATTCAACACAAAGACCGTTCAGATTGTATCCCCTCACAGAGATTTCCATATTCTCTCAGATATAGAACTCAACGCCACAGAAAGTTTAGAATTGATCAACATCCATGATGAACAAGTCAATGAATTAAGAACGTTCCTGCTGAAACTCAGTAGAAGTGGAAGATTACTAAACCTGACATTGAACAATATGCACAGTCACTGGGAAGACTTCATCAGCATTCTACAGGCCGCATGGGGAACAACCGTCGAACATTTGTTTATCTCTAATGCCGCTTGGATGGATGCAACTAATAAAAACAATTTTAATTATACCAAAACTTCTCTAAAAACACTAGAAATCAAAGAAACTATAATCCTTACAACTGAATCCGATCCACAATACATGTATAGGATATTTTCAGAGATGAACATCACAGCCTTGACCATTTCTGGTGCCCAACTAATACACATGCTTTGCCCTTCCAAACCCAGTCATTTTACCTACCTATGTTTCTCTTATAATATTTTAACAGATACAGTTTTCGAAAGCTGCAATAATTTGACACTCCTCGAAACACTTATTCTGTCAGGGAATCACCTTACAAATCTAATGAAAATGAGTTTAATGACCCATCACATGAAGTCTTTGAAATATCTGGACATGAGCCAGAGTTTATTGCAACACAAAGTCCTTGAGAAGGAGTGCCACTGGGGTGAAAATCTGGTCGAACTGAACTTGTCATCCAACCTGTTGTCCGATTCAGTCTTTCACTGTTTGCCAGTCAACATCCAAAAGCTTGATCTACAGCACAACCAAATTTCAAGTATCCCCAGCATGACTGTTGCACTCAGAGCTCTGGAAGAGCTGAATTTGGCTTCTAATAGGCTAACTGATCTGCCTGGATGTGGTCAGTTTAGGAGTCTGAGATTACTGAATACAGAAATAAATTCCATAGTCACACCCTCTTCCCAATTCTTCCTTACCTGCCAAAGCATCAGAGAAGTAAAAGCAGAGCACAATCCCTTCATGTGTTCCTGTGAAATAAGAGAATTCATTGATCTCCAAAAACAAGGATTGGTGGTATTGGTTGGCTGGCCTGAGTCTTATCGATGTGAATACCCAGAAGACGTACGAGGAATCCGGTTACAGGATTTTCATGTCTCTGAACTTGTCTGCAACACGACACTTTTGGTTGTGGTAGTTCTTGTTATTACAGTGGTCTTTGTGGCTCTCATTTCCTTCCTGTGCCTCTATCTGGACATCCCTTGGTATCTGAAGATGATGTGGCAGTGGACTCAAGTGAAACACAGGATTTGGAAAAATAATCCAGAAGATGTTCTTGATAATATAGAATTCCATGCCTTTATCTCATATAGTGAGCGTGATTCGGACTGGGTGAAGAATGTCTTGATTCCCAACTTGGAGAAGGAGGATGGCTCCATACGGATCTGCCAGCATGAAAGGAACTTCATTGCAGGCAAGAGCATTGTTGAGAATATCATAGACTGCATTGAGAAAAGTTACAGATCCATCTTCGTGTTGTCTCCCAATTTTGTGCAGAGTGAATGGTGTCATTATGAGCTCTACTTTGCTCACCACAAACTGTTTCAAGAGAAAAACAACAGTTTAATCCTGCTCTTACTAGAACCAATCCCACCCTACATCATTCCTGCAAAGTATTACAAACTGAAAGCTCTCATGGCAAAGAGAACTTACATGGAGTGGCCAGCAAAGACGAGCAAGCAGGGACTTTTCTGGACAAATCTTAGGGCAGCTATTCATATTAGGCTTCCAGAGCAATGAATAAGTTTTATATGAAAGTTCTTTTCTGATTTCTATGAAATGAAATACAGATTAAAGCAGGAAAGATCCCTATATGCACTTAACAGTTTGGGAAACCAACCTCAGCCAGAGTAACTAGCATGCTAAGATGTCTCAGGTAGCTGATCAGCATTACTACAGATTTTGCATGCATTCTCAAGAACAGAGACCTTGTACCCTTAGGCAGTAGGATATCTGTCAGTGGCATACAGCTCAAATGAAGTTGTATGATATACAAAAGTCAGTTATCTGCCTTGGAGCCAGATAGGGCCTTCTAGGTCTGCTCCACATTTGTGACTGTTCTCTCTTCTGGTTGCATCCCATACATATAACCTTGTCAGTCATAATTTTCTGTTTTATTTTTGAAATGACATCTGTAAAACATTGTCCTAGTAATGGGTTTGTAGTCTGGGATGAGTTTTCCTAGACCCTCCGTTTCATATGTGGGCCCATCTTACCCCATGCATCTACCTGATAATGTCTAGGAAAAGAAATCTATGATAGGAGCATTGTGTCCAGTGTTTTCCTACCCATTGTAATTCATTAGTTGCCAGTTGCAAAGGGTGTGGAAATGTCACATCACTTATTTCTTTTTCTAGATGTTATTAGTGATGCATTGGGGAAGAGAAGATGCAAGTCAGCCGTAGGGATTCACCCCCTTTATTGCCTAGCTTTGCTCTATTTTTTCTTACACTTGAGCATCAGGAAAGATCGGACGATATTCCTCACAGTTCTGTCTGCAGTGTTCATGAAACTGACCACTCTAGTCCTCCTAGGCTGGTGGTACCTAATGGTCGATGGATGTCAAACTGTGATCAGAGTAAGACACTGCCTATTTCCTTCCATCTGTTTTCTTCCCATCATGAACACCTCACCACTATCTCTCTCAATGATAAAGTCATACAAATACATTTGAAGATTGGTATTCTATGGCTGAGAAGTGTGGTATATCATCCAGCAGTTTACCACACAATTTAACCAATGTGTGGATTTTCTACGATAGTCCCTTAGTAATAACAATTTTTCAAAAAAAATATTGAGTACTACAGCAGCATGCAATACAACAAGAACCTAGTCCAGGCCTGGTGTCAGCTATGCTGCCATGGCAAGTGGAGGTTGGGTGATGGAGGTTGGGTGAAGCCTGTATTGAAGACAGATGTCTCCTAGTATTTTAACTTTTGATTCTTGCTCTCTGGCTTATCTCTATGCCTGCCTGTGTCTGACTTTGGTGCTTGGATGCTCCTATTCCCCTGGGGACCTATAGTCATTATTTTAGGCGCGCACACTTGCTTATTGGTGATTGGCTTTATTCCATCCCCAGGTGTCTTTTGAATTCTGTATAACTTCCCAACTCCTGCCTGGAGAGTTATTCCTGACACAAAGTGTGTACAGATGACCTGCCTTTCCTGTTCTCAATAAACTGAATCCTGGTTAAGGATGATTGTTGGGACTGATTGCTGTGGGACTGACACCTGGTGTCAAAACCTAGCTTAGTCGGACTTTTGCTGACCAATGGGAGCTGCTGGTGGAAAATAATGAGAGCCCCTGCTGTGAAATAATTGTGTTTTCCCCCCTCACAGTGCAAACTTCATACCACAGCAAACTTCATACCACAGCAAAGTGGAAAACAGCGACTTTTTAACTTTATGGTGATGGATGCTAGGCTTTCACCGTAGTGCCAATGGACAAATTGTCCACTCCAATGACACCCCCTCCCTTTGTTAACAGCAAAGCAGTGGACATCAAAAAGAATTTTTTGAAATTTCTGCATTTCACAGATACAACAGGAAAAAGATCTTGCAAGCACTGTATTGGGAAGGGTGACAGGAAAGTATGCGTTGTTGGTTTCTAATTTTTGTACTGTTAAGTAATGAACCGATCTCTCCTTTATTTAATCAGGATTTCCTCTCCCCAGAAGCAAAATCCTGATTACTTAGAGACGAAGACGAACAAATTACCCTGCATTTGGAAAATTTCTAGCAGCTGTTGTCAAATAACATGACAACTTTTGCAGTAGCAACCTTTAATTTCTTCCATGTTTTCCTCTGGAACGTGGTTTATTGTGGGATGAGGGTTTGCTGTTTATGACTCCGGTTGCATAAACAGTAAAGACATTACAATGCAATACAGTTTGTACTGTGATAAGGGTACCAAAGGAATGCAAGCCATTGTTCAAGAAAAAAAAATCCCCAGGCATTCTATGCACCTTGCTCTCCCCACAACTGGAATCTTGTGTTGATGCATGCTACAGTTACTTCTGGCCAGGCAAAGCATTTTTTTTGTAATATTGTATCACATTTATTCATTTCTTCCCCTGAAGCATCATAATGCTGGGAAGTATCCTTACAGCGTTTGCCAGAACTGACCATGAAAGCCCTGTCTCGGACACCTTGGAGTGCCACATAGTGGAATACATGCTGTCAAATCAGTTTTGTTGCAGTTGCCACAACTAGTCAATGTATTAGAGGTGATTTCTCATGGTACACATCTTGATCATGGATACACAAAGGCAAAAAATATACTTGGTCATCTTTATACCCAATTACAGGCCTAGGAGCGGATCTTTTTTTTTTAGCTTTTAGTCTCTTATTTCTGGGTTAGTCTATTAAAGTCTCTTTTTTCAGAATAAGTCTTTTTTCTCCTTTTGTGTGCCTTCAAGTGTTCAAGAAATTAAAATTGTGGAACAGGAATGTGAGACATGCTATCTTTCAAATGCAATAAAGGTATTGTAAGCCAGCAAGGCATATTATATGCTCTTATGAACTGTTAAAATCATAAGTTTGAACTTTGGTTGTTATTCTGCAAAGGGCGAAATGTACTCTCTATTGCAGTGAGAGGCTCCAGCCCACAACAGGAAACTTCCTCCAGAGTTCACCCTAACATGGAGACCAGGACTCCATTTCAAAGAGTCCTTCTGTCTCCTTTACGCTGGTCAATTCACACCTTCCCCCAAAGTTCCTGTAAGAGATTATGTTAAGTGACATTACCAAGCAACTAATCGTCGGCCATCGAGTGACCTGGCCAGAGCCATCACGAGACAAAGGATTGGTGCCAAGAATCCTACCAGCTGGCCCAGGTGTCAGTTCCTGCTTAGCACCTAGATTTGCAATGTTGACCACTCCTTCCTGCCCCCTCCTCCTTATTACACCGACCAATGGTAGGGTTAGTGGGGATGGACCAACTAGTAGGTGTGTCAAGGGGATGTGGTCAGCGCAGCCCGCCCCAATGCTACCTGATAAAAGATCTTGCACAACAGAAGTCCATTGCTAGCCGCCTCGACCCCTATCTTCTTTACCAACCTCTTACGTCCAGCTTTCTATCCCAACACCTTGCCTCCATCTTTAATCCCTGGTTTGCGCAGCCAGGAAGAAGCGTGTAT
This sequence comes from Lepidodactylus listeri, assembly GCA_029233225.1. Taxonomy (NCBI): domain Eukaryota; kingdom Metazoa; phylum Chordata; class Lepidosauria; order Squamata; family Gekkonidae; genus Lepidodactylus; species Lepidodactylus listeri. The sequence goes on along the minus strand of JARCFY010000009.1, from coordinate 102,435,169 downwards.
CTGCAGGTTTAGATCGCGCTCCCCATTTTTCCTTTCCACCTCCCCTCAATCTTCTTTTGGAATTGGACCACCTATCTCCAGGACAGGTAATGTATTACCCCCCCAACAAAACTCCTGCTAATGCAACAGTGCTATTTTCTATCTAATTTTCCTAGATCTTGTGTGTATGTGTGTGTGATTACGTTTTTGTATGCTTGAACAACATTTTGTAGTAAACATCATTTAAAGAAACCACCCAGCCTCATTGCCTATTTTCTGGGAACTCCTGGAGGGGGCGGGACCTTGGTATAGCTGGCAAGAATCTGGTATTCTGCCAATTGCTGATCTTAAATTAAAGCAGTTCGGCTAACAGTATGCCAGAGAACTCCCTATTGATACAAAAGAAGATGTTCTCATTGATGAATGGAAAATTTTGCAGATGGAGACAGACCGTCCACCTTTTGAAGGAAGAATTGATAGTTTTTTGGGATAAAATTTTAAAGAAAACTAATGTAGCTGGGGGAGGGGAAAATATCAAGAGCTGGTGAAAGTTATCAAGACTGCATTGTTTCTATCACATGGAAATGCAGACATTGAGGCGTTTTTCTGTGTCAAGATGGGCTTTGACTGAGGACAAGGCTTCCACTTGTGAACGAACATTGAATGCAGTTTTGTTGATCAAAGATACATTGAAAACTTATGAAAAGAAACCTGAACTGATTCCCATGACGTCAGAACTTATTGCTATGGGACAAAGTACAGATAAACAATACATAATGTACTTGGAGAGGAAAAAAAGGTTAAACAAGCAGAAGAGTCTAGGGAAAAAATTGCTGAGACATAAGATAAATCATTGACAAAAAAAGACCATGAGGCAACTTCTGAATCAGCCGATCATCTGTTCAAAGAAGCCAATGAACGATTGAAGAGAGCAATACAGAAAGGAAATTTGCAGGAAGTTAGTGTTACACAGGGTATGCTGGAAGGCTATGTTGCTATGCGTGGAACTGAGCAGCAAAAACGTAAAGAAGTGGAAACTCTTCAAAAAGCTGTAGAGAAAAGAAAACATAGTTTATTCACTGCTTTCTTTGATAAAAAAACCCTAAAGATTCTTGATTTATTTTTTTATTTTATTTAATTTTAAAAAATCCTAATCATACTTTTTAGTGTGGTTTTTGTTTTTATTCAATAAAAAATGAAGAAGCCATACCCCATCCTGGTCTGGAAACAAATGAAACTTAGCCTTAAACACCAAGTGATATATTGTGCGTAAATATATATGCATATATACACACACATAATATATTCTGCTGTATGGTACACTACATATTTTTGGAAGTTTTGGAGTTAAAAATAGCTTGATTAACAAACTGAAAAATTTAAGTGGGAAGAAAACCACTAGGTAGATATATCATAAATGATAATAATCCATTTGATGCCAAGCTAAAGAACTTTTCCAGTTTTTTTAGTGTGACTGTTGAAGTAATTTTACATCCCACTCAAGTTTTGAGAGAAAAATTATATTCTTTATCATTTTATAGTTACACAAAATGTGTATACTTACACATTTGTATCTGGTCTCAACCGGCTGTCTGCGTTTGGACTTTCCGGCCCCTGGGGAAGATGGGAGGTAACTCCAAGCAAGGGGGCCACCATCAAGCTGGAGGAGAGCTGGGGAGATGGGGGAGTGGAAGACAAGGAGGGATACAGCAGACAAGGACCAGGAAGTATTCAGCAAAGAGGGCTGGACTGACAGAGCTTTGAGAACTGGAGACGCTCCGAAGCCCAAAAGAAACAAGATGAAGACGAAAAGAGATTGAGCTCCGTGGAGACAAAGATACGACCTTGATTTCCTGTAGATAAGATCCACCTGGGCAGAAAGGCAGAAACATACCTGGAGCAAGTTCTCAACGATTGGTGGGTGAGAGGAGGAAAAGCCTAGGAATTGATTAAGAGGGGAAGTCAAGAGAGAGCAGGGGAGGACGCACCCGCTTGACTCCGCGTGCAGAGACTTGGAGGGTCAAACAGGAGAAAGTGGGAGACAGGGAAGAGGGGAAGAAGGTCAGGAGTAACCTCTCCCCTTCTTTTGTCATGACTGAGGTTCATCCTGTGACTAGAATCCTCCAAGAATAATCGTCCTGGAGCGACTGTCCTCTCCACACCCAGGTACCAACACCAGCCTTTCTTTGGTTGGGGATTATTGAAAAATACATATATTTTATTTATCAGAATTTCTAGTGTGAAAACGTGAGCATCAAACATTTGAACCATATGGAGCACTTGGTGACTTGGTCTCTTTAGTCTCTTTTCAGTCTCTTTTCCTGCCATTTTAGTCTCTTTTCTCTCTTTTTTGGGGGTGGTCTACCAGTCCTAGCCCTGCAATTAGAGCCGTCAATGCCGTCAACAGTTAAATAATGTAGTACAAATCAATTTTAAAAACAGTACATCTGTATTCTAATTCTGGGGGGGAGGGTTGTGTGGATGCTTATTTCTGCCAACAGGGGGCTCACTCTCCCCCAACAGCTTTTCCTACATAGTCAGGGGCCTTTCTGGATTTGCAGAAAAATCCAAAAAGTAAAAAAAATCCCTTTAGGGACCATCCCTTCAGGGACCCCCCCCCCCCATAACTTTTGAAATGACCTCCTCAGGAATCTACTTCAGGCATCAACAGTGAGAGATTAGAATGGGGGGAAGGCTTCTAACTGGCTCTGTCAGTAAAAGGGTGGGGGAATGGCCCTTTCCTGGCCTCTTTTGGACTTTGAGGGAGGGAGCCTTGGGCCAGCCCTGACAAGGGTTGCCAGTGCCAGGCTGGGGAATTCCTAGAGATTTTGTCATGGCCTCTAAGGAGGGCTGGGTTTGGGGAAGGGAGAGGCTTCAGCTGGGTATAATGCCACAGAGTCCACCCTCCAAAGCAGCCATTTTTTCCAGGGAGACAGATCTCTGCTGTCTAGAGTTTAGTTGTAATTCTGGGTGGGGGGGTGTCTCAAGGCCCCACTTGGAGGCTGGCAACCCTAGGCCTGGTGGGATGGGGGGGGGGGGGGAAAGGTTGCCAGATCCAGGATGGGAAACTCCTGGAGATTTGGGGGTGGAGCCTGGGGAAGACAGGGACCTCAGTGAGATACAATGACATAGTGTCCACCCTCCAAAGCATCTATTTTCTCCATGGGAAGTTATCTCTGTAGTCTGGAGATGAGCAGTAATTCCAGGGGATCACTAGGTCTGACCTGGAGGCTGGTATCTCTAGGCAGCACCCTCTGGGTGACTTGATACCACCTGACTTGTATGACTTAATTAGGCCTGGCTGCTTGCTACTGTTCATCAGCAGCCACTCTATGAATAGCTTAAATCAATGTGGGGGGAAGTGATGGGGATACAGATCGAAACTAGCTGGACACTTTGGTTTTCTTAAGACTCTGCACTTGTTACAGCGCCAATTTTGGTGGCCACACATGTGGGCTGACATTTCCTTGTACGTTACTTCCTGCCCAACCTGTCTTATGAATAAACACCGGGGTGGGAAAACTCCAGGACTCCTGAAATCTTTAGAACCCCCTGCCAGACCCTGGGAAGTAATCTCTGTGGACTTTATTACTGACTTGCCACCAAGTAAAGGGAAAATGGTAATTTGGGTGGTGGTGGACCTGTTCTTGAAGCAGGGCCATTTCATCCCTTTCAAGCAACTTCCCACAGCAGAGGCGTTGGCTAAGATGTTTATGCACCATATTGTGAGGCTCCATTCTTTTCCAAAGAAGATAATATCTGTTAGAGGGTCACAATTTGTTGCACGGTTTTGGAAAGAACTTTTGCAGCTTTTGGACATTGAGCAGGGCCTCAGTAGTGCCTACCACCCAGAGACCAATGGCCAAACAGAGAGAGTCAATCAAGTTTTGGAACAGTTTCTCAGATGCTTTACTAATTACCAGCAAGATGACTGGGTGGACGTACTGCCCTATGCGGATTATAGCTACAATAACTCTGTGCATTCCTCAATGGGAGTGTCCCCTTTCATGGCTCTGTATGGATATGAGGGGGCTCCTCTCCCAGTGATGTCAACCCCTACCCCTGGACTTGGAGGGGACCTACAGGATTGCTGGCATGGGTTGCAAAACCAATGGCCTGTGGTTCAAAAAGCATTGACTAAGGCTAAGGCTGCTTACAAGGCTCAAGCTGGCAAGCACAGGGCTGAGCCTTGGGACATTAAACCTGGTGATTCTGTGTATCTATCCACAAAAAACTTGAGGGGACTGCAGCCTAGCAGAAAGCTTGGCTGGAGATATGTGGGGCCATTTCCTGCAGTGCGCAAAATCAATGAGGTGACTGTTGAACTGGCCTTGCCTAAATCTCTTAAGGGAATTCATCTGATTTTTCATTTTGGCCTCCTGAAACAAGATCCTGGGCCGAATGCATGGCGTCCTTGTCCTCCTGCTCCCTCACCTCTGATTCTGAATGATGAACTGCACCATGAGGTGGAGCAGATCTTGGACTCAAAAATGTGGCGTGGCCACCTTTTCTATTTGGTTAAATTGAAGGACTTCGGTCCTGAGGAAAACAAATGGGTTCAAGATTGTCATGTCAATGCTCCCATATTATTGCGTGTTTTCCATGCTCTGTACCCTTTGAAACCTGGGGGAAAGGGCCCCCTTAGGGGGGCAGAATGTCAGCTATGCTGCCATAAGGGGGGGGATTGCTCAGCCTCGGCCTCTGGTATTCTAAGTTTCGACTCTCCTGGAATCTTTGGCCGAAGACAGACTGGCAATCTGAAGCGGAGGCAAAGCGGAGGGAACTGGAGCGGGGGAAAAAACTCACGGAGCTGGCCGTTCACACTGGCCAGAGCAATGCGGATCAGCGGCGATACGGAGCATTCAGACTACCACGGAGAGTTCAGACTGCCGCATAGCCAGCGCGCGGGGCTCGCGCGTGCCGCTGCACTTTTTTTTGATTTCCTTTGATGTTTTTTGCATATGCGCATATGCGCATATTTGCATATGCGCATATGCGCAAAACTTTTTGCCGGTGCGTTCACACTTCCTCCGGATGCCTCCCGCTTCTTCCAGTTCACACTGTTTGGAAGCGGGAGGCATGCGGAGGAAGGCCCCTGAACACCGGTTTTACCTGGTGTCCGGGTAAAGCGGAAGGAAAGCGGCTGGGAGACGGGTAAGTACGCAACGGAGCCGATGGGCAGATGCGCATGTCTGAACGGGCTCCTTTCCTCCGTTTGTGAAGCGTGCCTGCCCCGCTTCAGATTGCCAGTCTGTCCTCGGCCTTTATCTCCCACACTGACAAGGCTTGACCTTGGAGACTCTAGAGATACTCACTGCTTTCCCGCTGGGAACTAAAAGCTGTTAGTTTGAGTGCGAATGTAACCTGTTGCATATTGGCTTGTATCCACCAAACGACCCTTGTTTGAACCAGGTATATCTAACCCTTCCCTCCTTTGTACCAGCAGTCTTAACACAAGAAGTGTTTGGAGCAATACAGAATACTGTAATTAATAAACTGATCCTGCTTAAGGAATGTTCTTGGTTTCTGATATCTGGGGACTCTGACAGTGGGAAGGAAATTGGGTTGCCAACCCCAGGTTGGGAAATTCCTGGACATTTGAGGGGTAGAGCCTGGGGAGGGTGGGATTTGAGGAGGGGAGGAACTTCCGACCAGTATAATGCCATAAACTCCACCCTCAAAACCAACCATTTCCTCCACAAGAGCTAATATTGCCAGCCTCCAGGGGAGGGCTGGAGATCACCCAGAATTACAGCTGTTGTCCAGACGACAGAGATCAGTTCCCCTTGACAAAATGGCTGCTTTGGAGGGTTGAATCTATGGCATTATACCCTGCTAAGGCTGTTTGCCTCCCCAAGCCACACTGTCCCAAGGCTCCACCCCCAAATCTCCAGGAATTTCCCAACCTGGAGCTGGCAGCCCTAAGGTGAATGGATCTCTGTAGCTGGGAGATCCGTTGTGATTCCCAGAGTGCTGCTACTGCTGTTGTGGGTGGAGAGGAAGCTGGGAGTGTGTGGGGTGGGGGAGAAAGCAGGCAGGAGGCTGGGAGAGTGATGGGGGCAGAAAGAAAGAATGATGGGGTGGGGGCAGAAAGAGAAAGTGATGAGGTGGGGAGGCAGAAAAATTGATGACAGGTCAGAAAAAGAGAGGAAGTAACATGCATGGAGGAGAGAGAGAGAAGGGGGGGCAGAAGGGAGAAAGAGTGTGAGAGGTAGGGGTAGAGGGGAGGAAGCAAAGGTGTGAGGAATGGGATAACTATATTTGGATTGTGATATTTGTTGGAGGATTAAATTAGTTGTATCAAAGATGTAATTCTTTGTTTAAAAAACTGAATGGTGCCTTTCTCAGTTTTCTTCTCTTAGTTAATTTATGACTCCTTTGATCCAGTGTTCAGTGATGAAATTAAGTTCCCTTTTTACATGATGTTTCCGAATGAACATCCTCAGTCTGTTAGGATTGATCAATTGTCCACAGCCCCATATTGTTATTCCTGCAAACAATAAGAAAAAGGAACAGATGGACTTTAAACATGAATCTATTAAGGGACCATAACATTCTAGAGAAAACCAAAGTAGAAATAAATGAATTTTTTAAAGTTAATATTACCCCAGAAGTACCAATAGAAACAATATGGGATGCCTTTAAAGCGTACATAAGAGGCTGGTTTATTAGCCAAAGTGCATGGGGGGAAAAAAACAAGAAAAGGCAATTTATAAAAATTTGGAAATGAGGTTGAAAAAGAAGAAAATAAAATGAAGAATACAGCAAATTTGGAAAAAGTTAAAAAAAAAATAACAGGACTTCAGCACCAACTAAATACTTTGCTGTCCCAAGAACTGGCAAAGAAATTAGAATATACCAAGCATTATTTTTTTTGAAAAAGCAAATAAACCGACTAGATGGCTTGCATACAAAATAAGAAAAGAAAGAGAAAAACGTACCATTAGAGCTCTAAAAAATGAAAAGGGAGAAAAAGAATTTAAATTACAAGAGTTTAAGTGCATAGTGGAAAGCTTTTACAAAAATTTATATCATCAAACTATCCAAGAAGAAGGGAGCATACAGGAATATATTGCAAAGTGGGGGGAAAAAGAAATTCACTGAAGAACAAAGGGCTATACTAAATGACCCAATATCTACCTGTGAAATAGTCCAAGCATTTAAAAATGGAAAGAAGAAAAAAACCTCCAGGATGGTTTGCCAACAGAATTCTATCAATTGTTTGAAGAGCAAATTGGTCTTTAAAAAAGTATTGGAGAGAATAGAAAATTAAGCCAAGATACCTGGAACATGGAATGAAGCTTTAATCATGCTAATTTATAAGCCCAACACAGACGCTGAAGAAATTAAAATTATTGCCCAATTTCATTATTAAATGCGGACTATGAAATATTTGCCAATATTTTAGCAACAAGGCTGAAAAGAGTATTAACACAGGTGATACATCAGGATCAAGCTGGATTCTTACCTAAAAGACAGATTAAAAGCAACATAAGATCCATTATTAATATGTTGGAATATTATGAAATGCATCCAGGAAAACAAATGGCGTTGGTTTTTCTGGATGCAGAAAAAGCTTTCGATAATGTAAACTGAACTTTTATGGTACAAAAACTGGCCAATTGGAAATGTGGTACAAATTTTTTGTCTATGATCGGGGCAATTTATGAGATGCAGATTGCTAAAATTTTGGTAAATGGGGAGGCTGCCCAAAGTATTAAAATCCAGAAGGGAACCAGACAAAGTTGTCCGTTATCACCATTTATTTGCTATTTATTTTCATTTTGGAATCTCTAACGGATAGAGTAAGAGATAATAAATTAATTACAGGATTGAAGATAAAAGGAAAAGAATTTAAGCTGCAAGCCTTTGCAGATGACTTGATATTTATAGTGGAAGAGCCATTAAAGTCACTGCCTAATCTTTTAACAGAGATCCAGAACTACGGTAAAGTAGCTGGGTTAAAAATTAACATACAAAACCCCAAAATAATGACAAGAAATTGTTCACAAAAATTAGTCCAAGAGATACAAGAAAGTTCAAAAATGGAAGTTGTTAAAAAAATTAAATATCTAGGAATAATGTTGACAAGTAAAACATCCTCTTTGTATGAAAATAATTACATAGTATTGTTGAAAGAAATCAAAGAAGATCTTTTAAAATGGAAATCTCTGCAACTATCTTTTATGGGAAGGATCACTTTAGTAAAAATGAATTTACTGCCAAGATTTTTATTCCTGGCCCAAAATCTCCCTATTCTTAAAAAATTTCAATATTTTACAGAATTGGATAAGATAGTAAGACAATTTATTTGGCAACATAAAAAAGTAAGAATAAAGTGGAAACTATTACAAGACAAAAAAGATAATGGAGGCTTTGCCGTCCCTAATTGGAAACTTTTATTACACAGCAGCAGCATTAGGATGTGTCCGTGATTGGATACTTTTGGAAGACATGAGAACATTGAAGTTAGAGGGTTTTGATCTAAGAATGGGTTGGCATGCATACGTTTGGTACAACAAAGAACAAATTCATAATAATTTTCACACACATATCTTGAGAAAGGCCCTTATGAAAATCTGGATGGAGTTAAAACCCAGGTTTTATTATAAAACACCGAAATGGTTATCCCCATTAGAGGCATTTATCAGATCAATACTTTTAATGGGAAAAAATAAGGGAATTTATGAAATTCTATTAGATGAAAATAATGAGTTAAAAGCAGAAAATGAGTTAGTAAAACAAAAAATTGAATTATCCTGGTTGGAAAAAAATGCAACTAGTAAGCCCAGTGAGTTAGATAAGATATGAAGAAGAAGAGAAGAAGAGATTGGATTTATACCCCGCCTTTCACTCACTTGGAGTCTCAGAGCGGCTTACAAACTCCTTTCCCTTCCCCTCCCCACAACAGACACCCTGTGAGGTAGGTGGTTACCAACAAGTACCAAATTAATACAGAAACTGTACTTTTGGTTATTAAGTGATAATGTGAAAGATGAAACAATAAAAAACACTGATGGTTACGTGGATGAAAGATTTGGGTCATACCACAGACATAGATGAGTGGAATAAAATTTGGAAATCTATGAAATATATGAGATCTACCACTTATAAGGAAAATGTGTATAAAATGTTTTATAGATGGCATCTCTCTCCTGATAAAATCGCGATTTTTTCCCCCGGAGTGACAAGCAAGTGTTGGAGATGTAATGCTAGTATAGGTACTTTTTTTCGTATGTGGTGGAGTTGTGATAGAGTACAGAAATTTTGGCTAAAGATACATAAAATCATAAGGGAAATATTTAAGATTACAATACCTATGTTACCGGAAACTTTCTTGTTAAATATGTTGCCAGATAGATTTACTATAGATCAGGGCTCTTTTTGCAGAAAAAGCCCAGCAGGAACTCATTAGCATATTAGGCCACACCCCTGACAGCTCAGCTCATTAACATATTAGGCTACACCCGATGTTACCAGAAGTGGGGTCATCCAGCCAAATCCACCTTTTGCTTCTTATTCTGTTTACCTTTTGTCAGAACAATAAAAACATTATTTTCTGTCCCATCTATACAAAATCTTGCCTGAACCAATATCTTATGTCCAACCAGAATTCCCACACTGGATTGGAATCAATTCCTAAAGGTTAGGTTCCCATGGAAATCAGCTTGCTTTCCTGTAGAACTAGTATGCTGAATATGATTTTTTAGGGTTGCCAACATACAGGTAGGGTCTGGAGATCTCCTGGAATTACAACTGAGCTCCAAACTACAGAGATCAGGTCAATGGCTGCTTTGGGAAGTGGAGTCCATGGCATTATGCCTTGCTTAGGTCCCTCCTTCCCCTAAACCCCACCCTCCACTCCCAAATCTCCAGAGATTTCCTCAACCTGGAGTTGGCAATTCTAGTTCACTGGCTGAACAACGCTATGAGGCAGTTTGGTTTAGTGGTTAAGTGTGCGGAGTCTAATCTGGGAGAACTGGGTTTGATTCCCCACTCCCCTCCTTGCACCTGGTGGATGACCTTGGGCAAGCCATAGCTCTGTACCAGCTGTTGTCTCAGAGCTCTCTCAGCCCCACCTACCTCACAGGGTGTCTGTTGTGGGGAGGGGAGGGGAAGGGAAAGGAGTTTGTAAGACGCTCTGAGACTCCCTTGCGTAGTGAAGTGCGGGGTACAAATCGAATCTCTTCTTCTAGGTTTGTGGATGCCCTGGACGGAAGTAGTTTGTGGACTATTTTATTCAAGGTACAAAATTTTATTCAAGGTATAAGATTTCATGTGCCACCCACACTTCTTCAGATGGAAGAAGTGTGCATGCATACAAAACCTTATACCTTGGATGAAACTTTGGACTCCAACTTTGTTCTGCTGCTTCAGACCAACACAGCTACCCACCTGAATTATTACACTATAATACTTTTTACAAGCAATTAATTACCAGTGGAGTGGTTACAGTGCAGAGACTGTCCCACAGGTAAAATTATCCTGTGAACAGGTGGTCTTTACCACATAAAAGTATCACTACCATCACAAGATCACCAATTGTTGGAAGTCAACTCCTCAGTAGCAGAGATCTCTCTTATTAGGAGGTTTAAGAACATCAACTTTGCTGGCCCATTAAAGGCAAATGTCAGCCCAGTGGCAGGAGAAGAGGGACAATCATCTTCATCAGAAACTCTGACCACTTTGTAAATTTCACAAAACAGGCAATCTCCGAAGTGCTGCTGACCATGCTCATTTTTAGTTACAACTCTGTTTCCCTGCAGATGTCCCCCAAGTCCCCCATGCAACAGTCAAGTCTTCTGCCAACACACACAACAATGAAGCTACTTTTTCAGATTTTTTTTCTTGCATGGCAGGAAGCCCCAAACCACTTTAATACACACTTTACACACACACATATATTTGCAAGCTATTCCCAACAAGACACAACAATGAACTCAGGCTTCAAACTTACTTTTCTTAAGCAGAAGATGTCATGAGAAAACTAAAGAGATTCTCAAAGATTAAAGATATTGTCAAAAACCAGCATTTCCTGGGCTCTCTGCTTTTTTACATCCCCCCCCCTTTCAATAATTTTTTTATAAAAACAAAGAACAAAATGAAACAAAAAGAAAGAGAGAGAGAGAGGGAGAGGTAGGTGGGAGGGAGAGAGGGAGAGAGAAAGAAAGAAGAAAAAAATGTAGGGGAGAGAGAAAGAAAGGTGGGGAGAGAGAGAGAGAAAGAAGGAAAGAAAGAAAAAGAGAGAAGGAAGGAAGAAAGGAAAGGTAGATAGTGGAGAGAGAGAAAGGAAGAAAGGAAGGTGGAGAAGAGAGAGAGAGAAAGGAAGGGGGAGGGAGAAAGAGAAAAAAAGAAAGGTGGGGAAAGGAAGAAAGAAAGAAAGAAAGAAAGGTGGGAGGGGAGAGAGAGAAGGAAAAGAGATGGGGGAGGCACTTACCGGAGCAGGGAGAGCAATGCGACATCAGCAAGCCAAATGCAGAGCCAGGCCTTTCAGTGCAAAGAGCTCAGTCCCAGTGCTTAATCTCTGGGCAGGGCTTTCTCCTGCTGGCTCTCTGCACTTAAAGGGAAAGCGCCAGGTGGGGCTTTTTCCTGCCGGCTCTCTGCAGGAACTTTCCCTTTAAGTGTAAACAGCTCAGGCCCAGCAGGGAGGGGGCGGGGCAGGCTCGAACGCCAGCTGGAACGGTGTTCTGGTGCATTCCTGCTGAAAAAGAGCCCTGCTATAGATACATAAGTTATAACTTATCTTAACGTCTATATCTTAACGTCAGCTAGAATCCTTGTAGCAAAAAATTGGAAATCCGAAAAAATGCCAACAAGGGAGGACTTAAAGTTTAAATTGTTGGAAATTAAAATGGATAAACTTAAATGGAAGTTCCTCCAAGCAGATATTTTTATTGCTTTTACGCAGATACCAATTTTATTGAATGCGCATCAAATTTAATTTAATGTGATTTTTTTATGAATTGATGTTTAAATTGTACTGATGTTTAATGAGATAGTTTTATTGGTTTTAAGACATGTTGTAAGCTGCCCTGAGCCCGCTGGCGGGGTAGAAATCTCAATAAATAAATAAAACCATGGAAGGCATATCTTCTCTCTGGTTTTATACAAAGTAATAGAAGTAAGTTAAGAAAGCACAATTGGGTATGATTTCTCTTTATCATAGTAAGCAAATTGAAATGGAAAAGGGAGTGGTTGAAGAAGGAAAGGGAGGGGCCAAATGGGAAGGGGTGTGGTTGGAGGGAAGGGGGGCCTGGTTATATTCCTTTTTCCATGGCCCACACAATACAGAAACCAGCCCTGCCCCAGTCTATATAGAGCAGGGGTGGCCAACCTGTGGCTCGGGAGCCACATGCGGCTCTTTCACACATATTGTGTGGCTCCTGGCAGGGCGGCTGGGGAAGCAAAGGGGAGGCATGCTTTTTCTCTCTTTCTCCCTTCCTTCCTTCCTTCCTTCCCTCCTCCCTCCCATCTATTTGCTTTCCTAGTTTCTCTCTCTCTCTTTCTTTCCACTTCTTTAATTCTTTCTTTCCATCTCTCTCTTTTTTTCTCTCTCTCAATATCATTAGCAAACAAGTAATATCATTATCAATAACCGGTTTTCCTCGTTTGTTTTTATTTTTGGCAGTCCCATTTAACGTTAATAAAAAGCAAATGTGCATATTTTTAAAAATAAAAACAGGTGTGTGATATTTGTTCCTGTCTTGCGGCTCTCAGATATCTCTATGTGGCTCTTACGTTTATTCTATGTGGCTCTTACGTTAAGCAAGGTTGGCCACCCCTGATATAGAGGATGGCCATGTCCCCAGTGGAAATGAGGGAACAAATTAGACAGGACACCACTTAAGTATCAGCTGCTTTCAGTTAGAGTTGCTGCTTGGTCCTAACATGTTTATGCAGAAACGAGTCCTTTTGAGTTCATTGTGTGGGTGTTACATTCTAGTAAATGTGTTTAGGATAGCAGCCTTTAGCTAAGCATCGTGCTACCGGCTACATGGATCGCATGGCCGAAGTGGAATTCCAAAAGAGGCATTGCTTTGAGATAAGCAGATAAGAAGCGGCTTTCTGTGTATTTTTTTTTTGTTCCTTTTGCTCCCTAGCTATGCTCCTTAAACAAAACCATGTGAGGTGCCTCTTGAACAGCAATACAGAAAGATGTATTTTGAAGATAAGGATGGCAGGAGAAGAAAAAGAGAGGCTTTGATTATGATTAAAATCCAGCTTTATATTGACAGGCCTACTATTGTGAATATAACAAAACAGAAACTGTGGCAGGTTTTTGTTTTTTTTTAAGTCAGTGAAAAAACTTCCTCATAACTTGAAGCTAAAAAAACAAAGCTCAAGCCAGCGTCACATTCTTTGGAGTGGGCAGAAGGAGGGAGGACAGAGGACGAGCTGTTTCTGTCTGGCCCTCTCATCAACTCCAAGGCAGCCAGGAACAGCTCTTTATTCCTGTCGAGAAGGACTTGAGTAGTCACGGCCTGCAGGCCTGTCCTCTTCCTGGGTGTTTCCGTCCAGCCTGCGGTTAAAGAGGCAGGCACCCTTTCCCTCACAGTAAAGCAGGTAAAAAGACGAGGGGCGGTTTCTTTGTTAGTCCTCCTTTATCCTTCAGAGCTCTTTTCTTCCTTTGCCAGCTTCCTCACAATATTTTCGTCCTTTCCCCCATGTCTTCCAGTTAACAGTGACAATTGTAGAACTTTCTGCATAGTTAGTTATGCTTTGGTTTTCACTGGATTTCAGTTTCTGTTCAGAATGTCCCCAAAACCTCCCAGCATGTTTATGGAGAGCTGATGATGTCATTCTAGGGCAGAAGTAGCGGTGAATGGGATCCTGTCGCATTACAGGCATGTAGAAGAAGGGATTTGAACAGTTTGCCTTGGTGAACTAAGAAAGATTGCATCTAATGCAGGGGCAGAAGGACTGTTTAACTTATTGGGAAAGTTCCTGGTTGGCCAATACTCTGGAAGGCACTAAAAGCCAGGTTGCCCCATAATGATGGCAAAGAGTGTCATCTGGGGCTGATGTGAGGGCTGTTGGGGTCTTGGCTACACTGACTGTCCTGGGTGCCCCCAACCCCACACCAGGAATACGCCCAGAGATGCTGGCCAGCCAATGGTTGCACATGTGCCTCAAGCTGCTGGCCAGCTAGCCATCCCAGCAGGTGGACCCCAGCGGGTCAGCTGGCATGTACATGTATGCCCTGAGCTACTAGCTAGCTAGGCTGGCACTGGAGCCACTGTCTTACCTGGTGAGCCAAGTGGCTGCCCCAGTGCCAGGGGTGCTGCAGGGCTATCGGCTTTCATTGCCTCTGGCACCCTTGGCAATCGCCTAGGCTGCCTAGCGCGTGGGCTGCCCCCACTGTAAGCCTGTCCCATAGCCAGGATTTTGTGGCTTGTGGGGCAATTTTTTTTTCTGGTGGGGCTGAAGTTATCAGTACAGAAAGAAAAGCCATTTAGCCAAGAGAAAGCTGTTACCAGGATAGATCTCTAAATTGCAAGCTGTCAACCACTTTAGATGACAGTTCTCAGCTGCTACAAGTTAATCACTTCTGCCAGCCTAAGCAACAATTCTGATAATAAGCCGGCAGGTGGGGGTGATGATTTCTATTGTCAAGAAAGCTAACACTTAGGCAGAAAAAACTCTTAAAGGAGACCAGTTTTTTGACACACAGAGTTAGAAGGTATCCTAGAGGTCACCTACTCCAACCCCCTTGGCTCAGTGAGGGAATTAGTCAACTACAGCCCCCCCCTTGCTTAAAGGAGTGCATGCCTTTAAAAAATATTTTTAAATGATTGAAAAAGGCATTTACAGTAGAAATTCTTGTGGAGCTGTGCCTTTAAGAAAGGAGGCGGAACCCCCCCCCAAACCCCACCATAGCTATGGGCCTGTTGTAAGCTCATCTCACATGTTGCCATCATTGCCATGACCCAGATCTGAACCGAGTGGTGCCAGCATGTTCTAGAGCCGTTTTGACAGCCCAGAACCCGGGGTCTTTGTTGCAAATGGCCTTCTTGGCCTGTCCCCCAGCTGCGTAATGGGCAAGGGTGTCACTCTACCGGAAGTTCCTGCATTCTGAACAATCATTTTTAACAGCAGAAATGCTTCCCTGCTTGTCAGTGGAATGACATATTTTGCTGCTAATCTTCTGTTGGCTCTGTGGCCATTTGAGGAACAAGAGCCCTGTCAGAAAAAAGGTGACAGCCTTTTGTCATCACTACAGGGTTAACGCCTTTGGGTTTGCCATGAGGTAAAGGGAAGTGTTTTAGGAAATAAAAACTTGTTATGCAGTGCCGGTCCTCGGCAACAAGCCAGTGCAACAAAGACAGAAATCTTCCCCACCAGCGTTCAGTGGTTAAAAAAAAGTCCCGCTGCATATTTGGGTCGCCTTGGCTTCCTACGGGAATTAAGCTTTTATTTTTTGTCTGATTCTTCTTCTTGCGTACCCTCGCCTGTAGAGCGGAAGCAAAGATAAATTAAAATACCTACCGAAGCACAACCACCGTAACAATAGATCAAATGATCAATACAAAATCAACAATGATCAAGATTAGAGAGGTAACATTTCCGGAAATTTTGAAGCGGGGAGGGGGACTTTTTCATTTTTTCTCCCAGGAAAATTTTTGGGGGGCAATAGAAATATGTGCAATAAGCACTTTCCTATCAAACATAATTTTTTTAACTGACTGAGCAACATAAAATGCATCGATGATAAATTAGCATATAAAATTGTACTAATTGGCCTATATATGGAATTTAAATGTATAAACTCCTTTTCTATAAGAAAAGCATACTGAATACTCGAGAAAGTGAGCTGCGAGCTGATCCAACTTATGCTACAATAGCATGTGTATTTTATCTTCAGTGTTTGCCATCTGAGAAACAGAGTTGGAAGGGACCTCAAGGGTCATCTAGTCCAAGCCCTGCACAACCCAGGAAATTCACAACTATCTTCCCCCCCCCTCCCCCAGTGACCCCCTGCTCATGCCCAGAGGAAGGCAAAAAACTGTCAGCTCCGCCGCTATAGCTTGTGGGGGTTGGTTTTAGAGGCTGGGTGAAGCTAGTATTACTTACAGACAGGGGTCATTTCGTAGAAAAAGAGGTGCAGGAGCTCATTAGCATAACTCATTAGCATAACTCATTTGCATATGCCACACCCCCTAACAATACCGGAAGTGTGTCGGAAGGCAACGCCCACCCCTCAAGCTCCACTCCACAGGTGAGTGAAACTGACCTGCTCTTCCTCCATTCTCTTCCTGCTCCCTTGAAACCACCAGGTTTCAAGTAGACTTGAGATACCCAGGACATGTGCACCACCCATCCCTTTCCCTTCCCCTCCCCACAACAAGACACCTGTGAGGTAGGTGGGGGTGAGAGAAGTCTTTTGAGAACTGCTCATGAGAGAACAGCTCTGAGAGACTGGCCCAAGGTCACACCAGCAGCTGCATGTGGTGGAGTGGGGAATAAAATCCGGTTCTCCCAGGTTAGAGTCCAACTCCTGACCACTACACCAAACTGATGGGGTGGAAGCTGCTGAAGGGTTGGTGAAATTTCTCCAGTACTTATCTGCCATGTGCCCAGATAAAAGATGGTATACTTAGAAAATTTATATGCCACCTTGAGCAAGTCTCTGGAAAAGCAGCACACAGTCATAAAAGGAACAATGATAAAATTATCAATATTAAAACAAAACATTAAAAACAATAAAGACCCTAGCAGGGCTTTCCCCGGGGCGCTGCGCCTCTGTATTGCTCGGGGAAGCCGAGGAGGGGGCGGGGCTTGTTCATGTGCCCACCCCCTGGGCTCCTCACTCCCGGGGCTGTGCTCCTGTGCGCTCCCGCTCCAACGGACCCCTGCTTACAGATGTCTTCAGGTATGTTAAGTTTCGGTTTTAGCACTGTCTTATCTCTCTTACTGCCTGTACCTGACCTTGGTGCCTCAAGGCTTCTTTTCCCCTGGGAACTGCTATGTGTTTTTTCTGGTGTGCTTGTGTGCTTGCTGTGATTGGCTTCATCCCACCCCGAGGTGTGCTTTGAATTATGTATAACTTCCCAACTCCCGCCTGAAGAGGCATTACTGACGCAAAGTGTGTTCTGGATGCCTGCCTTTACTGCTTCCAATAAACAGCTTACTGGTTAAGACTGTGTGTTGGGACTGATTGCTGTGGGACCCTAACAAAAATCTCCAGGATCCCCGGGCCAATGTGGCCTGGAGAAAAATTCCTTCCTGAACGCAAAGTGGCAATCAGCATTATGTTGGGTACGTATGAAAGGGCCACAAGAGCCGAACACTGGCTCATCCCTTTCATGTTTATGAAAACATAAAAGCTGAAGGTAGAAAAAAAAGTTAAAGGTAGAAAACAAATTCTGTAGTAAACAAAAAAAAGTGTATTATTTGAGCAGAAATGCTTTCATAGAGTGAAAGTGACTACCAGCATATTTGGATATTAAGCTTAACTTCTATTGAACTCTTTAATGTATTAACATTAAACAACGATATTGCATCTTAATCGTTGTCAAAATTATTTACATTTAAACAACCACATTCTTGAAAATGTTGTATACATCTGCAGTATAAAAGTTTGTTTCCCTCCCAGTGCACACCAAAATTTTTCATAAGAGTTTCCTCTCCAACATTTTCCCCTAATTTTCCATTGGAAAAAGCATTTTATTAATTCTGAAAGAGAAAAGATCAGCACAGCATCAGGTTTATTTTCATTAGGAAAAATCAAGACCAGATTGGCACAGCATCAAGTTTACTTCATGAGACAGCAGGTATGTCCTGGAACTGGGAGGAGAAAAGAGCAGAGAGGAAGTGGTTACCACTGTTACCAGGTTCAGGGTAGAGGTTGGAACTTAGAAGGGGCTCTGGTGAGGAGAAAGCCAAAAGAGAAGATGGCAGGAAAAGACGACTGGCTGAGGGGTAGGGTTGCGAATTCTGAGTAGAGAAATACCTGGAGATTTTTTTGGGGGGGGAGGGATGGAGCCTGTGGAGGGTGGGGTTTGGGGAGGGTGGGGTACAATGCCATAGAGTCCACCCTCCAGAGCAGCCATTTTCTCCAGGGGAACTGATTTCTATTGTCTGGAGATGAGTTGTGATTCCGGGAAAACCCCTGGTCCCACCTGGAGGTCAGTAACCCTATTGAGAGGGCAAGGAATTATTATCTAGGTTAGACAGCTTCATAACTGGATGTCTTGTATAATGGTAGAAAACAAATGGTAGACATAATTAGGGATGAGGTCAGGCTGCGGAATCATCCAACATCAGAGGTGGAGTGGCTATCGAACTTACAGGGAAATCTGATGGTGGGGTGCTGCCCTAGGTCATTCCCGCATTTGCCTGCCTCTCCGGATTTTTTCAGTGTTCAAGTCGAGGCAATTTAAGCTAATGGCAAAACAGCATCAAAATAACCCGGGGCAACAGCAGGCTGAAACTGGGCTGACCACTGAAGAGAGGTAATGTAATGAAGAATGGGGAAAAAAACCAGAATAAAAAGGTTGAGATTGGTTTAATGCAGAATGGGGAAAAAACCTGCATTAAAAATCAAGCTGAATTCGATTTTAGTGCAGAATTGCTTGGAGGACACCATGGTGAACATAGATTAGAAGGAGCGTGCAGAAAGGGCCCTAGAGGGCCACTGACAATAAGAAGCAAACCCGAGCTCCAGAAATTCTACCAGGGCCTCGGGGGCCACTTGGCTCAGCAGTAGGCCTGCCATTCCTCCACTGGGGGCAGGGGTTTGCCCACTTTCAGAGTCCTTGATCTGTGGGCCTGGATCCGGCTGGCAGGGGGAACCCTGCCCACAAACTGGAGGAGGAGGAGGAGATTGGGTCTATACCCCATACCCGAAGGAGTCTAAGAGCGGCTTACAATCTTCTTTCCCTTCCCCTCCCCACCAGACACCTTGTGAGGTAGGTGGGACTGAGGGAGCTCTCCTGAGAACTGCCCTTGACAGAACAGCTCTGAAAGAACTTGTGACTCTCAAGGTCACACCAGCAGCTGCATGTGGATGAGTAGGGAATGAAACCCAGTTCTCCCTGATTAGAGTCCACACTTCTAACCACTACACCAAACTGCTGCGTTCACGCCAATGTGCCTGGCGCGATGATGTCATCCGGAGGTGATGTCATAGCGCAGAGCACATTGCAGGAGGACGCTCTATTGTTCAAGGAAAAAACTCTATGGTTGTTCCTTGAACAATAGAGGCCACACCCACAACATGCCCTGCACGATGACGTCACTTCCAGGTGATGTCATTGCAGTGTGAGCACGAGGCGTGCATGCCAAAGAACTCCCAGACAAGGCGAAGAACCCCCTGCCAGCAGCCAGGTAAGACCTACTCAGCAGAGCTGATGACCAGGGGTCCGTTGGAGCGGGAGCGCACAGGAGCGCAGCTCCGGGAGTGAGGAGCCCAGGGGGCGGGCACATGACCAAGCCCTGCCCCCTCCTTGGCTTCCCCGAGCAATACAGAGGCGCAGCGCCCCGGGGAAAGCCCTGCTAGGGTCTTTATTGTTTTCAGTCTTTTGTTTTAATATTGATAATTTTATCATTGTTCCTTTTATGACTGTGTGCTGCTTTTCCAGAGACTTGCTCAAGGTGGCATATAAATTTTCTAAGTATACCATTTTTTATCTGGGCACATGGCACATAAGTACTGGAGAAATTTCACCAACCCTTCAGCAGCTTCCACCCCATCAGTTTGGTGTAGTGGTCAGGAGTTGGACTCTAATCTGGGAGAACCGGGTTTGATTCCCCACTCCTCCACATGCAGCTGCTGGTGTGACCTTGGGCCAGTCACAAGTTCTCTCAGAGCTGTTCTCTCATGAGCAGTTCTCAAAAGACCTCTCTCAGCCCCACCTACCTCAAAGGGTGTCTTGTTGTGGGGAAGGGAAGGGGAAGGGATGGGTGGTGCACATGTCCTGGGTATCTCAAGTCTACTTGAAACCTGGTGGTTTCAAGGGAGCAGGAAGAGAATGAGGGTGTGTTCTTTATGCTTATTTTTATTGCACAAAGTATTGGATGGGGAAGGGAATGGAGGAAGAGCAGGTCAGTTTCACTCACCTGTGGAGTGGAGCCTGAGGGGTGGGTGTTGCCTTCTGACACACTTCCAGTATGTTAGGGGGTGTGGCATATGCAAATGAGCTATGCAAATGAGTTATGCTAATGAGCTCCTGCACCTCTTTTTCTACAAAATGACCCCTGCTGATGACCAAAGTCTGCATACCAGCTGCCTCCACCTACCCTGCCACCCGTTTAGCAGGAGGAGGCAATGAGTGAGCCAAAGCCTATTGTTGGCACCACTGATTTGAATTGCCCTGCAGGTGTTGACTTGCACCGCCACTGGTACTGTGGCTTGCTCCAGGACAATTTTATCTTCCCTCTCTGGTCCAGCCCTATATGTTTGTTTGTTTGTTTTTAAAAAACTTGTTTGGAAGAAATAATAGACCCAGCCTCAATAGGCTAGGTTAGAGTATATGCATATAGAGCAGTGGTTCTCAACCTTCTTAATGCCGTGACCCTTTAATACCGTTCCTCATGTTGTGGTGACCCCCAACCATAAAATTATTTGTTGTGTTGTCTAAACGGCTTTGACAAAACCAATAAAAACATATTCTGTCCCATCTATACAAAATCTTGCCTGAACCAATATCTTATGTCCAACCATTATTCCTACACTGGATTGGAATCAATTCCTAAAAGTTAGGTTCCCATGGCAATCAGCTTGCATGGGGCCCTTTCCTGCCGGCGGGGCGGGCTTGGATGCCAGCCGGCGACCCCTGTGAAAGGGTCGTTCGACCCCAAAAGGGATCCCGACCCACAGGTTGAGAACCGCTGACATAGAGTCTGTGTTACCTGTTAACTTAAAAAAAAAATTGTTATGTCAATGAACTTGGTTCAATGCATTTTTGTGTAAACTTTGGACCCATTTTGTTGTTTTAAGTTGTTGCTCTGTTTTATGCTCTTGCTGGGTTTTTAATGCTGCGTTTTTAATTGTTACAACTTTAATGGTGCTTATGCTCTTCTTATGCTTTACATTGTAAGCTTCCTTGAGGAGGCCCTATGGAGAGACAGCATAGAAATCATCTAAATAAATACATTTCCCTCCCAAAATGTTTAGGATGCTTAGGGCAGTACTGCAAGCCTCCCAATAGTATAGTACTCAGGACTGAAATCTAAGAAAATGTCAAATGAGATTCTCAAAAGCAACTGAAGGTGATACTTTTCATTCATTTTTTTTTTAATCAAGAGATCATGATCACAACTGTATGCAGAGTGCTGGTTTCACTAGCAGCTCATCTTTTTACATGAAAAAACTTCCTGTTTCTTTCCTACTCTCCCCCCATTTTCTCCTGTTTTTGTATGGGCTTAATGTGCTTACATTCAGATATATTAGCAAATACTTAACAGTATTTTGGAGAAGATAGCTACTGCACTCAAGCTTTGTAGCAACAGTTTAAAAAAATCTTAGGAGGAAGTATTGCCCCTAGTTTCCTGTAAAACTACAGTTTATTTTTAGCTCAGTTGAGCAAGTTCTTCTGTGTTTTAGTTTCATCAAGACATAATCTCCCCAAATACTTTCCTTGTTTCTTTAATCTGTGCTTGCTGACTTTTCAAATCTACATTTGACTGGAGAGAAAACTGGATTTCACTGCTGGGGGAAATTCTAAATTTGCTTTTGAGATAATAGCATCCCTCCTCATGTAGTTGTCAAGGAAATAATTTTCTTCTGCCGTTGCTTTGGGAGGCATAAGGTAGGTGCTAAGATCTTCCTTTAGATAAATTGGGGGATCCTGAGCTGAAACATTTGTAAAATAAGTTACAAGTGGTTTTGTGGCCAAGACTGCATTTATGGTGCACTTCCTTTACAGTGAACGTGATTGCTATTGTTGATTGTGAAAACATTGCATATACTTGCCGATCTTTTATGACCAAACTCAATATAAAGTCAGAGACACAGATTTGGGAAACTTCTTGCTAAAGAGCTGTAACAGAGGGTGAGAGCTGGTGTAAAGATGTAGTGGCTGGGCTAGTGATGCCCCCTGAGACCATCAGCCCCTGGGGACTAGGGCTGCCAAGTCAGCCCGGGGGGCGGGGGATCCCCCGCTAAAGGGGTTCCCGATCTGCCAGCCAGCATTTGGCTGGCGGGGGGGGGGGGACTCCACCCCCGACGTCGTCCAGCAAGGACGACATAATGACATCACCGGAAGTGACGTCAGCACGTTGGGGGCGTTGCCAGGGTGACGCTCTGGCAATCGCCCCAAAACTCAGAGTTTTGGGGCGATTGCCAGAGCGTCACCCTGGCAACACCCCCAACGTGCTGACGTCACTTCTGGTGATGTCGCTGAAGCGCACGCACCAGGAGGAACTCCCGGACAGAGGAGGACTCCCCCCCGCCGGTGAGTTCCGAAGACTTGGCAACCCTACTGGGGACCCCCATTTTTTCATGCCTTTTGTACACATGTACACCTGAGTTTGGGTGTAAAACTGATAGAAGGTGCCTGAATTAAATTGATATCAAAGGAAAGTAAATCCTATCAAGGAGGAAAGTAATGCAGGGCAGCTCCTCTATAATGCAAAAACCCACCTGAAGAGGGATTCAGTTGAGGACCATTTCCCTAAGGGCCTCAGAGTCAGAACCCCCCTCCAGATAATTTGATCCAAACTAACAACCCAAATTTCCAAAACAATAAGCAATGGGCTGATTCCAGCAATTTACTAAGTATCTGAACTACCAGACAGGAACCTTCCAGCCCTTCTATATATATAAAAGAAAGTCCCCTCACCGTAAAATCAGCGCCCAGGCCAAACCGCTGGACTTAGAAGCACCATATTCAGGGAGAGCGCTCCTACCATGGCATAGGTGCTCACTAAGAAGGGATTTTTAGAAATTCGACCCCTAAGTGGGTCAAAAGGGGGAAATTGTACTCCCTCCATTGATTCCTATGTGGCTGCCTCCTTGCACCCCCCCCCCACTCTCTGATTGGTCAGCTGCAGAGCTCAGCATTCTGAGGTAAAAGAAAAAAAAACCAGTTACAGAAGACTGCAGAGAGCTAATGGCAGTTGAGGAAATCAGGAATCGCCAACAACTACCTGAGAGGTGCAGTGATGCTGCTGGCCCAGCCTCTCCGATGGCTTCCAACACACTCCCCCTCACCTCCTACACCTAACAGGCAGTTGTCTGTCAGGTGCAGCAGTGGTTGCAGGGTGCTTAAAGCCAGGAAGGAGCCCGCCCCAGCAGTAACACCTTAGTGATCCTGCTGGCCCCATCTCCACAGTGGCTTCTAATACTCCTCCCCCTCCTACACTGGACAGGCAGCTGCCTGTCAGGTGTAGGAGAGGAGGTGGGATGCTTACAGCCTCCAGGGAGGTTTGCTCAGCAGGACTGCCTTAGCCCTGCTGCTGGCCCAGCCTCCTGGATGCTTTTAAACATAATCCCCCACCACCACCACACCAGACAGGTGGGTGTCTGTCAGGTGTCGGAGCAGGACCAGGGTACTTTAACACTACAAGGAGGAGGCAATTTAGGAATGCAGCAAAGACATTTGCACATAGTACTCCTGTGGGGCACTGAGCTGTGCAGGCCAAATATCAGCAAGATCACCCTGAGGCGCTCAGAACAACACAGTCTCCATATGAGCAAAACAATCCAGGCACACCAGTAGAAAGGCCATCACTTTCGTGGAAGGTGGCAGGAATTGACTTAACAGACGACTGCTCCTTAAATAGACAGTTCTATGTTGCCTGCTCCAGAGTGAGCTCACCAAGCAGCCTGGTGATCCTAGCACCGGAGGGCAGAACCGCCACTGTGGTCTACAGAGAGGTCCTTCAGTAGAGAGAGAAAAAACAGTATGTATGTCTCATTTAATTTTTTACACTACAGTCTTCTCCATTAGAATATCTACAACAAACGTTACATTTCAAACTTCATATCATCAGTATTATAACTGGATTAACGGAACTTCTATACCATAGCGAAGCACGGATATCAGGCTGGTTCTCAATCAAGCCACAGATCTAACTTCCCAGTCTACCAAAAGAAAACTCCCCTCTACCATATAGACAAAGGATTTCTTTTCAGGCTTGCATATCCTCAAAAGACGGCATTTTTATTGCTCTGACATTCTGATGCCAACAGCCCTGCTCTTCTGCATCCCAGGCAAAAAAGAAAGGTCAAAAAATTACCCCTCAGCCACCAATTTCTATAGCCAGTCTTGGACTTGTCCTGTTACCCCAGCCTTATGACTGGCCCCTCACATTCCTGATCTCAACTCTTCACTCCATGGGCCTGCAGCTCTGCCTCCCTCCCCCACCCTGTCAGTTTCAGCTCCTGAAGCAGCTTCTTCCACCAAGGACAATCCCCCCTTCTTCCCCCACTTCTCCTCAGGAACAAGTTTATTTCATTAGGAAATTTATTTAATTCAAAAATAAACATATCAGTTTATTTACTGGACAGAAAGGGAAAATATGGGACTGTCCAGTTCAAAACTTGACACCTGACAACCCTACCCAGAAAGCTCCCTTTAAGTCACAACACAGAAAGTTTTCTGGAAAGCTCCCAAATAAACCCCCCTCGTTGTGCGGAAGCACCCAAATAGACTCTGTACTATCCAGAGGAACATCCCTGTCTGGAAACTGACCACCCCTGTTAGCCAGATGCAGAAACAGTATCATGATGGAGTTCGGTCCTCAGGCATCTCTGTCACCTTTGCTTCCTCCATTTCAACTCAACTAAACAGACAATACTTTTAGGGCTTGAGGTTGGAAAAGTAATTTCAGATGTTCAAGAACATGTGTGCTGTGCTAGAATGCTATCTTATTTTATCCTGCCTGCTTTGCAGGAGCTACATACGGGTCTACATACTGGTTTGGATCCAACGACTCCTTTTTATTAAGCAAGGAATTTTGTCCCACCAGTAGGGTTCATGTTCCAAGGGAGTTCCCACTCTTCTGGAAGAGATTTATTGCCAGATAATAAGATCTTGCTTTTGTTTACATTTTCAAAATCAACTTTTATTTTTCTTCCTATTTTCTGTACTGGGTAAATCATTTCACAGTTTCATCCCTAGGTATATCTGATGCGACTGTTTTAATAAATAATGACATTTATACTTTTCAAACAGACACCCAAATGGTACAGTTTTTGTGCCGAGTTTTGCATAGTACACTTAATTTTCTTAAAATAATAAAGTTCACTTTATCTCAAACAAGTATCACTCCTTTGAATAGTTAAGTTGCTCTCTCACCATTATTGCACTTTTCTATATTCTAATTTTCCTCACTTGTGTTTGTTGCTTTGAGTTTTTTTTCCTGTTCCACATGTGTTTTGCTCCCCCCTAGTAAGCCATTCAGTATTACATTGCTTTATGTCCAGCATATTTTCCTGCAGATTTAAACTGCAGGTTTTTATGCTGGGCATAAAGTGTTGTAATATCTTTTTTTTTTAAGCAAATTTTATTGTGTTTTTCCAAATATGCATATACAACGTTATTTTCGACATAACCAATGAGAAATCAAGATATAACCTACAAACAACCAAAACATCCATTTTTTATGACGATAATTTTCTCTTGAATGAGTCTATCTTTACATTGACA
Source organism: Lepidodactylus listeri (assembly GCA_029233225.1). Lineage (NCBI taxonomy): Eukaryota > Metazoa > Chordata > Lepidosauria > Squamata > Gekkonidae > Lepidodactylus > Lepidodactylus listeri. The sequence goes on along the minus strand of JARCFY010000009.1, from coordinate 102,409,598 downwards.
CATTCAACCATCTATATACTCTACTCCGTCTCTGAAAAAATAACTCTTCATTTTGATTTGATAATCTCATACTGAGCTTATCCATTTCTGCAACCTCTAAAATTTTTATATTAATTTCTTCTCTGGAAAGGAGTTTATCCCCTTTCCATTTTTTCACAATCAAAATTCTAGTTAAAGTAATGATATATGGAATAACATATTTCTCCAGCCCTGTATCCTTCGGTAATATACTCAGCAGGAATATTTCCGGAATTAATGGTAATTCCACCTCATAAATATCCAAAATTATTTTCGGTACTATCAACCAGCATTTTTGAACTTTTTCACATTTCCACCATAGATGAAAGAAGGATCCTACATTGGTTTTACACTTCCAACAATTTTTAGATGCCTTTGGAAAAAACGTAACAATCTTATCTGGCGACCAGTGCCATCTATGAAACATCTTGAAAATATTTTTTTAATATGACACTGATCTCATATATCTAGCAGACTTCCATATTCTATTCCAGTCGTCAATATCAATTGTATGGCCAATATCTTTCTTCCATGAAATCATAACTGGTTTTACTTTCTCTTCTTGCATTACATCTTCCAACAGCCATCTATAGTTTTTGAATTAGTTTCTCTTCAGGTTATAACCACATTTTATCAAATTGTGTAAAAGACTTTTCAAAACCTGTTTTTTAAATCTTTCTCAAATCTTGATTTTAATTGGATTTTCTCCCACCATGAAAGCTCTATTCCTTGCTTTATCAAGACCTCTTCTGATTGTAACTCATTATTTTTACTCAATAAATTCTCATATGTTCCTTTATTATCTAACGTAAAAAGCCTCTAAAGCCTCTAAAGCCTCTAAAGGCAATACCCATCTTGGCGTTAATCTATAAAATTGTTTCTTAGTCTGCATCCAAGTTTTCATGAGCGCATCTCTAAAAATATGCTCTTTGAAATCGGCATGGATTTTCTCTTTTCCATACCACAGGTAGGCATGCCAGCCCATCCTGAGGTTAAATCCTTCTAATTTTAACAATCTCCTATTTTCTAACAAAATCCAATCTCTTACTCAAGTAAGCGCTGCTGCATTATAATATAATTGCCAGTTCACCTCTCGGCTCTACTTAGCTTTAAACACTCAAAAATTGACCTCCATGAAGTTGAAGTTCTTAACGCCCGTCAACAGTGCCAAAGAATTATCCTTTTCTTTGCAACGCACAAATTTCCAACCTTGCTCCTCAAGAGGAAATTGGATCTTTGCAAACTGGGAATTTTTACCACTCGTGTGTTTCATAACACTATGATTACTCCCTTATGTAGTAAGAGCCAGTGACTTTTTTGCCACCCCAACCTGTCACCTCCATGGACGTAGAAACTACCCAACCCAATTTAGTTTCCTGGGAGGAACCGAACGTCCAGGGCCTGAATGTGCATCCTAGCCCCAGATTGCCTCCGGCACAAACCAACAATCAGGGCTGCTCTTCCGTTTTGGATTTTAACAATCTTCTGGGCTTAGACCCTTCAACAAAGAACTTGGAAGATGATATTCTCTCCTCTTTTGGAAACCTTTCAGATGATGTACAGCAGTCTGTTATTGATAGGTTAACCTTCATAAGTAATAAATTACAGGAGACCAAAGATTCGAAGTTGCACCTATCTAACAATCTTAAGTGCTGTAAGAATCCCTTATACACAGCTGTTGTAACTGACTCACCTATGGATTTGTCAATTCCTTTAATTCCCAACCAAATAACGCAGAGGGAGTGCAAAGATAGCAATACGTCCCAAAGCCAGGAACAGTCGCCTGGCTCTGAAGTGCCACCTATCGGAAATATGGACAAGCCTGTATTGAAAGATCTGATTGAACTACATGGGCGAAAATCCCCCAAGACTTCCCCGTTCCGGTCTATTCCTCAAGCTACAGCCAATGGCTGTGTTTGTCCTGATAATGCTCCATGCCTGAACTTAATTTCTGAATCGGACTGACTATCTGTCAGCAGCAAGAATGTGAGGAATGCCCAGAAATGGACCCTTCAACTTATTTCCTGGAATATTGCTGGGTGGCCCAATAAAGGGGGCGATTCCGACTTAATATAATTGCCAGTTAGGTGAGGCCACCTCTGTCTTTATGCTCTTGTAAGATTTTCCATTTTATTCTTGCTTTCTTCTTCACCCAAACAAATTTCTTTACCAAGTTATCAAAATCTACAAAAAATTGCTGTTTTTTAATAATTGGTAATTTTTTTGCCAAGAATAGGAACCTTGGTAGAATATTCATCTTTATCGTTGCTATTCTACCTGTTAAAGAAAGTTGTATTTTGTCCCAATTACTCAAATCCTTCCTGACCTCTTCTAACAGCACTCTATAATTATCTTGAAATAAAGTCTCTGTTTTATTAGATATCATTATTCCTAAATATCACACTTTTGGGGCTACCTCAATACCTGAAGTTTTGACCAGTTCTTTAATCTGTTCCAGTGTACAATTTTTGATTAAAAACTTTGTTTTCTGTATATTTATTTTCAATCCTGCTCTTTCACCATATTCCTGAATCTCCTTCAATAGAATTGGTAACGATTTCTGAGGGTCCTCAAGTACTAAATCATCAACAAAAGCTTGAAGTTTAAACAACTCCCCTTGAATCCTCAAACCTTTAATATCTTCATTTGCCCTTATTTGTTCATTCAGGGATTCTAAAACAAAGATGAACAACAAAGGCGAAAGAGGATACCCTTGCCTAGTACCCTTTTGTATAGAGATATTCTGAGTCATGTCACCATTTATCACAACTTTGGCATTCTGTACAGTATATATAGACTTTATCATTAACCAGAAATTTTCCCCACATACCCAAGTCTCCAATTTTTTAAATAAAAAGTCCCAGTTGACATTATCGAAAGCCTTTTCTGCATCTAGAAACATCAACACTGTTTACTAGGATACATTTCATAGTATTCAATAACATTAATAATTGTTCTGATGTTACTTTAAATTTGTCTTTTTGGGAGAAATCCTGCTTGATTGCTAGATATAATTTGGTTAAGTACTCTCTTAAACCTTGTGGCCAATATATTTGCAAATATTTTATAATCTGAATTTAATAAGGAAATCGGTCTGTAATTACAAATTTGTGATGCATCTGAATTCGGCTGGTGTATTAGTATTATTAATGCTTCATTCCACGTATCTGGCAGGCTTCCTGTATCTCTAATTTTCTGTAAGACCTCTTTGAATGGATATGTTATTTGTTCTTCAAATATCTGAAATAGTTCCGGAGGCAATCCATCTGGTCCCGGTGTCTTATTTTTCTTGGCTTTTTTGATGGCTTCCACTATCTCAAAGGCTGCAAAGGGTTCATTTAATTGTTTAATTTGCCTCTTATCAAACTTCTTGTTCTTCTCCTTGTTTAGATATTTTCCAATTTCTTCTGTGTTATTATCTGTTTGTTTATATAGTTTCTTATAGAAATTCTCCACTATCAATTTTAAGTCTCGGTTTAAATTTTTTTCTTCATTATTCTCATTTTTTAGTACTCTAATCACCCTTTTTCTCTTTCCTAAGCTTATATGCCAGCCACCTATTTGGTTTGTTAGCATTTTCAAAATGGAACTGTTTCATATATTCTAATTTGGCTGCTATTTCTTGTGACAGCATCAAATTTAACTGATGTTGATACACTGCCATTCTGAGCTTTACTTTTTCCACCGGTTCCATTTTTTTTCATCTTAGTCTCTTGTTCCCATATTTTTCCCCTCAAGTCTTCATATTTCTTTCTCTCCTGTTTTTTCCTCCAGGCCTCTTGACTGATAAACCAGCCTTTCATATATGCCTTAAATGTATCCCATACTATGTTGATCAAAGTTTTTGGATGCATATTATTTTCGAAAAAATCTTTAATTTCTGCCCTCGCTCTTTCCCTAATTAGTTGATTTTTAATTACGTTCAGATTCAGAGTCCATCTCCTTCTCTTACGTAAGCTTACCAACGATATCATCACTGGATTATGATCTGCAAAAGTGTTAGCTAATATTTCAACTGCCTCAGTATTACGTATTGATGTTGTTGAGGTCCAGACCATATCTGTCCTGGACCACATATTATGTCTAGCGGAGTAATAGGTAAAGTCTTTCTTGCCGCAGTTTCTTGCTCTCCATGTATCTATAATATTCAGTTCTTCTGCTAAACTAAAAAAGGAACTGGGTAGTTTATTTCCACTACTCTTTTTCTGCCTAAAACAGACCCTTTTGTCCATAGCTGGGTCCAGCACTGAAGTCTCCTACTAAACAGATCTCTTCATTGACATACGGTACTAGCAATCGATGTAACTGACCATAAAAGGATTCTTGACTCTGATTCGGGGCATAAATATTTACTACTAAAACTCTTTTATCATCATTTCTAATAACTACAGCAATGATTCTTCCATCATCAGAACTAAACAACAACTCTGGTTGTAGATTATCTTTATTTTTATTTATTTTTTTACATTCGATTTATTGATCGCTGCTTCCCACACGCAGGCGGGTTCGCAGCGATTTACAATTTGTTGAAGACAAGGGACTAACAATTCAATTCAGTGGGGGAAGGGAAGACAACACATATAACTGAGTCTTTTCTGTTGGCTTTTTGACGAGTCCTGTTCCGGCTCAGTGTTCATTCCGTTCATTCTCAGCTCCACACCGCCACCGCCTGGCAGGCTGCTTTATTGCAGGAGATCGGGATGAATTCCTGTGTGAGATCTTCCAACTTAATTAGCCAGCACTGACAGATGAAACTCAGATACTAACACCTAATTATCCGAGGATTAGGTGTGCCCACTTTCTTAACAGTGGTTCCCAATTTTATCTACTTGCCGAAGCTTTCGAATCGCTGGGTGGACGATGAGCTGGGGACGAAGCTGGCTGCTCACACCAGCGCGGGGCTTGAACCGGCAGAAGTCTGCTTAGTTCAGCTGTTAAGCAGCAGATTAACCTGCTGCGCCACCGCTCCCCTACTCCCCTTAACATAAACGGCCACCCCTTTTTTTCCTCTTTCAAGTCAGATGCAGCAAAAAGGTTTCCCAACTTATTTACCACTAAATATTTCTCATCTTCTTTTTAAATATGAGTTTCTTGCAAACAAATGATATCTAGATTTAATTTTCTTAGCTAGTGGGAAAAAATTTTTTTTTTTTTTGCGGGCCATTCAGCCCATTAATATTAACAGATAAAATCTTCATTTTAGGCCTCCCCATTTTGATCTTTTTTATCTGTCTTATCTTTCACCCTATATTGCTTGAAGATGCTTGAAGGCGTTCTTTCTACCTTCCTCTTTCCTTTTTTGTTTTTGGCTTTCAGTTTCCCTTAAAGTTTGTTCCTCTCTGTCTTCTATTCTTTCTTCCTCTGACAACCCTTCCTCTTCTTCCTGCCATCCCAAGTTTTTCCCATATTCCTCCAGAAACTTTTCTACCTTAAAAACCGAGTTTAGGTTAAACCTCCTCCCTAGATAAGTAAACAAAACCCCCTCTGGGTTCAGCCATCTATACATTATTTCATTTTTTCTTAACAAACTTGTCAACAAAGCATAGTCCTGCCTCTTTTCACGCACTCTCCATGGTATCTCTTTTAAGAATTTTACTTCATTCTGATCTATCCATACTGTTTTAGCATAAGCTGCCCTCAAGATTTTATCACGTGTATCCTTCCTGCAAAACTTGATGTGTACCTCCCTTGGGGTCTTGTTTCTTTTAGCACAAGCTGTATTTTATCTAAAAATTACCTCTATGTCCTTATCTAGTTCCTCTGTAGTTCCTATCTCTAACTGCGTAGAAATCGTTTGAACTATTTCTTCTCTCAAATTTTTATCCACAGTTTCTGGTATATTTTGGTATCTCAGGAATAATGCAGCTCTATCCAGCTCCAATGATATCACTGTTTCTTCCAATTTATCACTTTTGGCTTTAAGCTCTAGAAGTTCTTCATCTATCTCTTTCATCTTCTCATCAGTCTTTTGTGTTTTGTTGACTATTTTCTTAATTTCCTGTTTATTCTCCTCTATCTGTTTCCTAATTTCCTCTGTCTCTGAAACCAACTTATCTATTTTGGCGTTTATTGGATCTGTTTCTGTCTTTATTATAGCAGGCAAGGTAATTTAATTCCTCCCTTTAAATATATCCAAAACAACACTTAATATTCCACAAACCCTTTACTTGGGTTTTTTTTAGTATTTGTTTGAGTTTTGTTACACTTCACTTAGTTCCTCATTCATTCAATGAACCAGTCTCTTTGAAAATATCCAGGTGTTTTTCTTCATCTCTAATCTTGAATTGCCTCAAATGCACTCCTACAAATGCCCCTTTTTTTTAAATTTTAGAGTTCCTGCCTCTCCTCTGACATCTTCACGTTTCTCTACCCCCGACTATTCATCCAATTGCCACCACCATTCCTCCGTTCCTGTGTCTCCACATTGCCAGCGCTCCTCCCCCGCTCACAAAGCTGCCACCCGACGCTCTCCTCGCCCGGTGCTCCTTTTGGCTCTCAAGTAATCCCACCAGCCCGGCTGGCTTTTCCACCTCCATAACGTTCACCACCTTAGCTTCTTCCTGTCTCAGCCGCCGCTCTGGCACCGTGCGAAGAACAGCAGGAAGAAAGAAAACAAGACGGTTAGTAACTGCAAATCTATTTTGAGCTCTATTTATGTGGCCTGATATATTTTCCAACTTATGCTCCCCCCTAGTCCCCCCGGGAAGAGGACCACTTTATAAGTCCACCTTTTAGTCCCTCCCCCCCAAAAGGCAGTAGTTTTACTTAGCTTCGGTTTGTAGGTTGACAACTTTTAAGTAGAGTTAATCTCGCTGTCGACTCATGTGGTTCCCCTGGCTTGGCTATTGTGTCAAACAGGCTTCCCTGGTCTCTCTCCGCCTCTCTTCCATGCCGGGCATTTGCCTAATGACCCATGCTGTAAAAGTAAATTCCTTGCAAGTTCTATCTCTGCTGATTGAACTTTCCCTGCTTGAAAGGGGAGGAAAAGAGACAGAGAAGGGATCAGATGCAGAGGAGCAACTCCTTGTGTCCTCCCTCGTCAAGCCTTGAACCAGAACTAAAGTGTTGTAATATCGAATCAACCACTAGGAGGGACAAAACACTTGCAGAACAGACCCACCCCCACCCAGCAACAGAAACACACAAGTGAGAAAAATGAAAATGAAGAAAAGCCCATTATCATGAAAGCTATGAAAAAGGGTTCCCCACAAACGAGACTGGCTTTTCTACATACTTCGGGAAGCCCCACCTGCATAGGAAAATAGGTCATTGTAAATTAACCAAAAGAAAACAATAACAAAAAAGTATAATAAGAACTGAGCATGACTGAAAGACACAGAGAGAAACTGAGAGTTAGTTAAAGGGGAAAGGGGTAAGAAGTGCATTAGACTCGTACAGCTCCTGTGAGCTTATACTATAGAATCCCTGGAGGGTGAGATGTTGTGAGATAGGGGATAATTTTCATAGGCCCCTAGCCTGTTGGATAGATTTCAACTCTACCCCAAGCAGCTTCTGCCTGAATTCCCCCCCCCCCCTCCATGCCGTGGCTTCAAAATCATTAAAAAAAATAAAATTAGGAACAACAAATCATTAAAATAATTGGGCAAGCATTTTTAGCTATTAGTGCCTATATACTAATAGCCAAGTGGCCCCCTCCATGCGGATATCTAAATCCGCAAGGGGGGGCACTTGGGGGGCAGAAAGATTTTCCTACACACTTGGGGGACTCCCCATGTGTGTAGAAAAATCTGAAAAGTAAAAAAAAAATATTGGGGGGATAGTTAAATCCCCCCAAAAGTAAAAAGCGTTCCCTGCACATGTGCAGGGAATGCACTTACCTTGGCTCCGTGGCTGCTGCTGCTGGTGGTGGTGGCTGTGGTGGTGGCAGGTGGAGAAGCCCTTGCCAGCCCTCGCCATCTCTGGGGGGGTGGGCAGGGGAAAGAGCTGGTGGGAGCTGGTGGGGGGAGCTGGTGAGGCCCAGCTGGAAGCCCCCGGGCGCCACTGTCACTAGCGGGGGGGTGGGGGCAGGGGAAAGGGCTGGCGGTGGGAGCTGGTGAGGCCCGGCTGGAAGCCGCTGAGCCTCACCGTTACTGGTGGGGGAGGGGCGGGGAAAGAGCTGGCAAGAGGGAGAGAAATCGGCAGGTAGACCTCCAGAGTAGACCTGGGCCTCCAAAGGGCCTCCGGAGGCCAGGTCTACTTAGCCCTTTCCACTTTATTGGTAGACCTGGCCTCTGGAGAACAGGTCTACCAATAGAGTGGAAGGGCTGGGTCGACCTGTTCTCCAGAGGCAGGTAGACCTGTTCTACGGAGGCCAGGTCTACCAGTACAGTGGACTGGGGCAGGTAGACCTGTTCTCCAGAGGAAGAATCAGGGTGTGTGTGTGTGAAGAGGGCTTTCCTGGGGCTGCAGCCTTTAGGAATCCTCCCCCCCCCTGGCAAGTATCGCATGTCCCTGCCTTTTGTCTCTATGCTAATAGTGAAGGCGCCCCCTGCATGCGGACATCTAAATCCGTGCGGGGGGGGCACCTGGGGGGGTGCAGAAAAATCTGAAAACTTTAAAAAACTTTCAGGGGGATTTAAATCCCCCCAAAAGTTAAAGAGCGTTCCCTGCGCACGCGCAGGAAACGCTCTTGGAACTCTGCAGCAGCCCAGCGGCTGAGAGCTGCTCTGGCCCGCCGCAGGAGCTGGGGGTGGGGTGGGGAGGGAAGTCAGTGGCCCAAGCTCGGGCCCGCGGAAGAAGCCGGGAGGTGGGAGGGAAATCGGCAACCCAAGCTCGGGCCCACCGGAGAAGCCAGGGGGGAGGGACATTGGCGGCCCAAGCTCAGGCCCGCTGCAGGAGTCGAGAGGGGGAGCCCGGGGGGGGGGGGGAGAGAAGGAAGGCTTACCTGAGTCTGCTTCCTCTTCCGCATGGAGCTCCTCCAAAGGCCAGGTCTACCCAGCCTTTGCCACACTATTGGTAGACCTGGCCTCCAGAGAACAGGTCTGCCTGCCCCAGTCCACTATATTGGAGTGGGAGGGGGGAATCGCTGGCCTGAGCAGCTGTCAGCCACTCAGGCCTTGGAGCGGGGGGGGGGGGGGCGGAATCACCGGGGTGGGGAAGAGGACTTACCTGGGGCTGCAGCCTTTAGGAATCCTCCCCCCTCGCGAGTATCACAGTTCCCCGCCTCTTGTCTATATTCTAATTCCAAGAGGGTTTTTTTCTGTGTGGATACTTATATCTGCCAAAAGAGAGCTCACTCTCCCCCAACAGCTTTTCCTACATAGTCAGGCCCCTTTCTCGGTCTGCAGAAAAATCCAAAAAGTTTTTAAAAAAACTTCAGGGAGCTTTACCCCAATAACTTTTGAAATGGCATCAGTTCCAGACATCAACTGTGAGGAGATTAGAATGTTCAGGGGAGTGGGGGGAGGTTCTAACTGTTTCTGTAAGTAAAAAGCAGGGTTTTTACTGGCAGCAATCTAGGGTTGCCAAGTACCCCCCCCCCCGGCCACCAGCAGCAGATCCAGGCTGGAAAACTCCTGGTGATTTGGGGGTGGAACCTGGGGAGGACAGGGACCTCAGTGAGGCATAATGCCATAAACTCCACCCTCCAATGCATCTGTTTTCTCCACAGAAAGTTATCTCTGTAGTCTGGAGATGAGCAGTAACTCCAGGGGTTCTCCAGGTTCCACCTGGAGGCTGGCATCCCTAGGCAGCACCCTCTGTGTGATTTGATACCACCTGATTTGCACGACTTAATTAGGCCCAGTTAGTTTGCTACTGTTCATCAGCAGCCACCCTATGAAAGCCATTGTGATGTAACAGTTAGAGCTTCAAACTGGGATCTGCAAGACCCAGGTTCAGATCCCCATCTTGCGGTGGAAGCTGACTGGGAGATTTTGGACCAGTCACATACTTTCAGCCTAACCAACTTCACAGGGTTGTTGTGCAGACAACAAGGAGGAAATAATAATGTAAGCTGCTTTAGTCCCCACTGTGGAGAAAGACTGTAATTTTCCTAGGTAGAGGCTGCGGGGGAGGGGGGTGGAGATGGAAAGCTGAAGACAGATAAAGGTAGGTTGGCTGTTGGGTGGGAAGGAAATAGGGTTGCCAACTCCAGGTTGGGAAATTCCTGGACATTTGAGAGGGGGAGCCTGGGGAGGGTGGGATTTGAGGTGGGAGGCAGAAAGAGTGATGAGGTGGGGAGGCAGAAAAACGAAGAGAATAATGACAGGTCAGAAAGAGAGAGGAAGTAACATACACGGAGGAGAGAGAGTAAGAAAGGGGGGGCAGAAGGGAGAAAAAGTGGGAGAGAGGTAGGGGGAGAAGGGAGGAAGCAAAGGTGTGAGGAATGGGATAACCATCCTGCAAGTTTCTTGCAGGTCTCCACTTGTCTTTACCTATTAGCTAAACTAAAGACTAGGTAGGGTTGCCAACCTCCAGGTAATGGCTGGAGAGTTCCCACTATTACAACTGATCTCCAGACAACAGAGATCAGGTCCTGCAAAGTACTGGAGTCAGAGATGCGTTGTAGTGAAATCAGCAAGCATGTTTATTAGCAAGTTAGATGAAGCATGACAACCCGGGCTCAGGGGCCCTCTTTTATTCCGGCTGGAGCCATGCCCCCGGCCTCGCCCAAATGTCCCGATAGGACTTTAAGATTACGGTTACGGATCATAGGTTCCCTAGAGGATCCTAGGCACTAGACTGGTGGCAAGTTACGATCCGGCAAGCTACTGTTCCTTCTGACCCAAGCTCAGGTAGCTGGCCTGGCCATGTGTGTTTGACCACGTGGCGGTCACCATTGCAGGAGCACATGGTGAGCCATTGCATACATTACAGTTCCCCTGAAAAAAATGGCTGCTTTGGAAGGAGGAATCTATGGTGTTATACCCTACTGAAGTCCCTCCCCAAACCCCACCCTCCTCAGGGTCCACCCCCCAAATCTCCAGGTATTTCCTAACCTGGAGCTGGCAACCCTAAGACTACAGCAGTGATAATCAGTGGTCCAGGAGCTCCATGCGACTCACTGACATGCCCGTGTGGCTCTGCCCAATGTGGCACCCACCCCATGTTTCAGAGTAGTTGGCAGGTCCCTGGTTTGGTGGGGTAGGTAGTTTGGTTGGCAGGTAGTTTCCACCTTGAAACAGCTGCCACTGGAAGAATGGGTAAGCTGAGAGCTTCCCTGAGATACAGCCCTCATGCCAGGGATGGGAGTAAATGTGGCTGTTAGGTTGATGGTAGAACTGGAGAGATAATCAATGCTCAGGCGGGTTTGCACTCCAGAACTTCATGTGAAGAGCCCTGCTTGATCAGACCAGGGGTCCCTCTAGCCCAGCATCCTGTCTCGCACAGTGGCCTCAACCAGTTCCTCTGGAGGACCAACAACAGGGCCCAGAGACCAACAGCAGGCCTTCCCTTGATGTTGCCTCCTGGCTCTGGTATTCAGAGGTTTACTGCCTCTGGATGTGGAGATTCACTTTAGTTTCCGTGGCTCGTAGCCACTGATAGACCTGTTCTCCATGAATCTGTCTAATCCCCTTTCTCTAGCAGCTTGAATAGCCCAGGTCAGCCTGGGCTCATCAGAGCTTGGGAGCTAAGCAGAGCTGACCATGATCAGTACTTGGATGGGAGACTACCAAGGAAGATTGGGGTTCTTGTGCAGGGGAATGCAACGGCAAACCAGCTCTGCTCATGTCTTGCTTGGAGCGCCTGGTGGATGGGGTCACCTGTCGTGCCAGAGATACTGACTTACAGAATCATTCCTGATAGGAGCCTGTAAGTGTAGTCAGAATCAAGATGTTCTGTAATCTAAGTATGGGAAACAGCTGGGTCAAGGCAGCAATCCTTAATTAGCCTAGGACGGGGATTGGGGAAGCTAAGAATAAGAATCCAGTCCTAGAGGCAGAAGAAATCTTCTTCCCATTCATTCATGAACTTGTCTAAATATGCACATGTCCACGCGTTTGAAGGAGTAAGGAAACCGGAGCTTCTGACAGCTTGACGAATGCCAGGAAAGCTGCACGAGGCTGTGAGGGAGCCAGAGGTTGTAGCAAGAATCTTCCTGAACTGCTCACCATGAGGTATTGTCCGGGTGCAGGGACTGCTTGCATTATAGCAAGTATCTGCAAGCAAGTAAGTCTGGGCTGCGCAGAAGGACCGAAGGAAATCCCTTGGACGGTTGGAACCAGGCTGGTGGCAACAAGCTCTGGGAGGCGTGGTCCAAGTTGTAAACCAAGCCCAAAGCTAAACACCAGGCAAGAGGGAATTGCATTCCCAGGAAGCAAGAACCTCTTACAGCATATTTGTAGTTAGCTAGATTAGTCAGGGTTTTGTCTATTGTCTGTTTTATCTAAAACTCCCCCTATTTGTTTTATCTTCTTAATAAACTGTATGTTTTATGAGCTGGGAGTCTGAAGAAGTTTTTGGGCAGTAGAGACATGTGCCCTTCCCACTCTCCCAAACAGAGCTCATTTGTTCAATGAAGATCCTGTAATATTGGGACTTTAGAATTTGCCTGTGATATCACAAGTCAGTTGTGACAAAGATGGCTTGATGGAAAGGACTGGGGGGAGAGGCAGACTGCAGGAAAGATCTGCAACTATTATTGCCCTCCTCTGATGGATCACAGGATCCAAGCCAAGGCTTTGAGTATCTTAAACTCCATGACCCATACGTGCAACATACAGTCTCTGTTTCAGTATATGCCTAATAGATACTCAACTCAGTTTTTTTCTTAAATAGCTGAAGCGTCTTTCATTCTAATTCCAATGTCATTAAATAAGAGAATAAAGGGTATTTTGTATAATTATTTCTGTTACTGTGAATAATATTTAGATCTGCATTTGTTTTACAGGACTGAGTGGCCGGTAAAGACAACCAAGAACACAAATAAACACTTTTGAAGACTTATTACCCTATGGCAGTGCCAAGAAGCTCAAGAGCCAAGAATTTCCTCTGTGTTTGTATCTTCACAATAATCCTCCACCATGTGGCGCTTCCTTCTGCAGAAAACAGATACACAGCAGATTATTCAGCGCAGTTCCTTGATGCTGTTCCCAAAAATCTCCCAGCAGAAACAGTGGTGTTGGATTTGTCACGAAACAGTATCTCTGAACTTGGGACTTCCGATTTTAATTACCTTTCCAAATTACGCATACTAAAGCTGGCTCATAATTTTATCAGAGACCTCAATTTCAGTATTTTCCAGTACAACCAGAATTTAGAATACATTGATTTATCCCATAACAAACTGTGGACCATTTCATGCCATCCTATTACACACCTCCGTCACTTAAATCTCTCTTACAATAGCAATCTATCCATGGCCATGTTCTCTGAATTTGGCAAAATGTTGAAGCTGGAATATCTTGCCCTTAGTGCCAGAAGAATACAGAAGTCAGATTTTAGTGCTCTTGCTCACTTACAACTGGATACTCTATTCTTGGATCTGGAAGACCTCACTGAATATGAAGCTAGAAATCTACTAGCGTTCAACACATCGTGCCTTCAGATCGCTCTCCCCCGAAATAAAGAATTCCATATTGTCTTGAATCTAGACCTCAGTACTACAGTAGGTTTAGAACTATCAAATATACAGGATAATCATGTCAATGACTTGAAAGCCGTTTTGCTTAAACCCAACAGAAATTTAAGACTGCAAAATTTAACACTGAGTCATATGAAAACAACCTTGGACAATGTCATTCATTTTTTTCAGAACGTTCGAAAAACCACCATTGAGCATTTCAATATATATCACCTCAGCATCTCACAGTTAGATGACAGTTTTAGCGTTCCTGATTATGCTGAAACTTCATTAATATCTTTGACGATTAAATATGTAAAGATTGAGGAAACAAGATTTAGTCAAACTAAAGTGTACAGATTATTTTCAGAGATGAACATTTCAGCCTTGACTCTTTCCAGTGCAAACGCAATACATATGCTCTGCCCATTGAAGCCCAGTCGTTTCACCTATTTAAATTTTGCTCATAATTCTATAACAGACGAGCTTTTTCAAAGGTGCAGTAGCCTAAATCTTCTTGAAACACTTGTTCTACAAATGAATCAATTTAAAAAACTTACCAAAGTGAGTTTAATGACCGGCCACATGAAGTCTCTGAAATATTTGGATATGAGCCAGAATTTATTGCAACATGAAGTCCTTGAGAAGGGGTGCCACTGGGGTGAAAATCTGGTCGAACTGAACTTGTCATCCAACCTGTTGTCCGATTCAGTCTTTCACTGTTTGCCAGTCAACATCCAAAAGCTTGATCTACAGAACAACCAAATTTCAAGTATCCCCAGCTTGACTGTTGAACTCAGAGCTCTGGAAGAGCTGAATTTGGCTTCTAATAGGCTAACTGATCTGCCTGGATGTGGTCAGTTTAGGAGTCTGAGATTACTGAATACAGAAATAAATTCCATAGTCACACCCTCTTCCCAATTCTACCATACCTGCCGAAGCATCAGAGAAGTAAAAGCAGAGCACAATCCCTTCATGTGTTCCTGTGAAATAAGAGAATTCATTGATCTTCAAAAACAAGGATTGGTGGTATTGGTTGGCTGGCCTGAGTCTTATCGATGTGAATACCCAGAAGACGTACGAGGAATCCGGTTACAGGATTTTCATGTCTCTGAACTTGTCTGCAACACGACACTTTTGGTTGTGGTAGTTCTTGTTATTACAGTGGTCTTTGTGGCTCTCATTTCCTTCCTGTGCCTCTATCTGGACATCCCTTGGTATCTGAAGATGATGTGGCAGTGGACTCAAGTGAAACACAGGATTTGGAAAAATAATCCGGAAGATGTTCTCGATAATATAGAATTCCATGCCTTTATCTCGTATAGTGAGCGTGATTCGGACTGGGTGAAGAATGTCTTGATTCCCAACTTGGAGAAGGAGGATGGCTCCATATGGATCTGCCAGCATGAAAGGAACTTCATTGCAGGCAAGAGCATTGTTGAGAATATCATAGACTGCATTGAGAAAAGTTACAGGTCCATCTTCGTGTTGTCTCCCAATTTTGTGCAGAGTGAATGGTGTCATTATGAGCTCTACTTTGCCCATCATAAACTGTTTCAAGAGAAAAACAACAGTTTAATCCTGCTCTTACTAGAACCAATCCCACCCTACATCATTCCTGCAAAGTATTACAAACTGAAAGCTCTCATGGCAAAGAGAACTTACATGGAGTGGCCAGCAAAGACGAGCAAGCAGGGACTTTTCTGGACCAATCTTAGGGCAGCTATTCATGTTAAACTTTTATGTGGCCAAGAAATAGCTGAGCTGCAGGTATAAAGTCAATTCTCAAATAAAAAATTCTATTAAGGAATGTAAGGATTTTTTTTATTTCAAAGGAATAAAAGTCTTAAATAGCATGGAACGTTGGAGTATTCATTACAAACATTTTCTGTGCAAAGTGGACACAATATTCAGATCAATTAGGGATAGTCAGAGAAGCAAGGAAGCCTCCAAGTTGGTAGAAAATAAGCTATTCATGGTGTCAGATTGTAAAATGAGATGTATGTCTGTAAAACAGTTTTCTGTGTTTCTGTATCTTGTTTCCTTTTTCTGTAAACTTTGGGGTACCTGACCATGTTGTTTGAAGACAAGGTGCTATGTGACACTTTAAAGGTGCAAGGCATATCAATTAAAATTATCTCTTCATACATGTGTTAACATATGACATGCAAAACAAAACAGGGTTTTTAACCCCCTTGTCGTTTATATTCATGGAGTTCACCTACAAATCATGCGTCAGAGCTAGTCCTTGATGAACAGGCATGTTCAGAAAACAACAGCGACAATGCGCAATCCTGGGCATCCCTTTGGAACTCACTGTTGTGATACATTTTAAGTGTAATCTCAGATTTCCCTCAAATCTGTACTTTTGCATTAATAAGCTCTTACACCAGGGTTCACTGAAGCCTAGATCATATATTCTCCTAACGGGTTGTACTACAGCCCCCTGCCCCCGACCTGCTTCTCTCCAATCTGTATTCATAATAATTATACAATTGTTGTGTATTAATATCGTGGTCGCCATGTGCTCTCGTAATGGCGACCGCCACGTGGACATTCGCACATGGCCTGAATCTACCTGAGCTTCGGCCAGGTAGAACAATAGCCGGTTGGATCCTTAACAACCACCAATGACGTACCTAGGTTTCCCCCGGGAACCTATGAACTGTAACCACTATCTTAAGGTCCTATCAGGACATCTGGGCGAGGTCGGGGGTGTGCCTCCGACCGGAATAAAAGAGGGCTCCGAGCCAGGGGTATGCATGTTCCATCTTGACCCGCAATAAACCACTATGCTGATTTCACTGTTACCGGCCTCCCGACTCCAGTACTTTTCAACAATGTATAAAAATACATACAGAGACTGAACCAAATAGTTGTTCTATTTTTGAAGGGAAAGCAACCATGCTTCTCTGTCCCTGTATTTTTTGGTGCAATCTTGAGATTTTTCTGCATCAAGAACCAGGTCGCCTCATTCTCTAACCCTTCCCCCAGGTTTTACTCCTCTATGAGTTCCTTGTCATAAGAACTCAAGAAGAGCCCTGCTGGATCAGACCAACAGTCCATCTAGTCCAGCATCTTGTCTCGCACAGTGGCCAGTCAGTTCCTCTGGATAGCCAACAACAGGGCATAGAGGTCGAGATGTTGCCCCCGGCTCTGGAATTTAGAAGATTAGTGCCTCTGAAAGTGAAGGTTCCCCTCAGTCACCATGTCTAGTAGCCACTGATAGACTTATCCCCCATGAATCTATCTACTCCCCTTTTAAAGCTGTTTATTCCTGTGGCCATCACTACATCCTCTGGCAGCAAATTCCATATTTCAATCACTCTCTGTGTAGTATTTCCTTTTGTCCGTCCTGAACCTACTGCCTATCAGCCTCATTGGATGCCCTCTAGTATTTGGAGAGAGGGAGAAACATTCCTCTTTGTCAACTCTTTCTACCTTATGCATAATTTTATAAACCGATATCCTGTCCCCCATCCCCTTAGTTGTCTCTTTTCTCAACTGAAAAGTCCCAGACTTTTCAGTCTTTTCTCATAGGGAAGAAGTAGAAGAAGAGAAGAAGAGATTGGATTTATATCCCGCCCTTCACTCACTTAAGAGTCTCAGAGCGGCTTACAAACTCCTTTCCCCTCCCCTCCCCACAACAGACACCCTGAGAGGTAGGTGGGGCTGAGAGAGCTCTTTCCCAAGCTGTCCTTGAGGGAACAGCTGGTACAGAGCTATGGCTTGCCCAAGGTCATCCAGCCAGGTGCAAGTGGAGGAGTGGGGAATCAAACCCGGTTCTCCCGGATTAGAGTATGCGCACTTAACCACTACACCAGACTGGCTCTCAGTCTACACCAGACTGGCTCTCAGGAAGGTACTCCAACCTCCTCATCATCTTGGTTGCCTTCCTCTGTACTTTTTCCAGCTTTGCAACCATCATTTTATTTACTTACCTCATCTTTCTCCCCAGTGGGGATCCAAAGTAGCTTATATCATTCTCCTGTCCTCCATTTTACCCTCACAACAACCCTGAACAGTAGACTAAACTGAGAATGTGTGACTAGGCCAAGGTCACCCAGCAAGTTCCCACGGCAAAGCAGGGATTCAAAATTCCTTTGTTAAGCTGCTCCCTTGGGGACGTGTGCCATTGCTGGTGTTGAGCGACTTTCTCCATTCAAATCACAATAGCCACAACAGGAAAAATGTGCTCAGTGCTGTTTGGAATGGTGAACCCTTTCCGTATGGCTGGGCACACATAGCAAACATGGACAATAAAGGGCAGGGGGGAGGAATTTCACCCCAGCGCAAACCAGGTAACCAAAGATGTTGGAAAAGAAGAAGAAAAAACTTCTGTGTAGAAATACCAAGCTGAGTTCCCCCAAAGCCAAAATTATATTAAATTGAAGAATCTTTCATCAAATCTTAAATTTTAAAAACAGCACAAAAACCCATCGTTTGATTTCCTGTAAGTGGTACGCATGCCACTGGGCAATGCCACGTCTCAGTGGTGGAGCCCCTGCTTGGCAGGCAGATGTAGGGCTGCCAAGTACCGGCGACTTACCGGCGGGGGGGAGTTGTTCTCCCCCTGGGAGCTCTTCTGGTGCATGCGCTTTGCATGCGCGCCACGGCGACCTAATGACATCGCCCAGAGGTAACGTCATCATGTTGGAGGCGTTGCCAAGGCAACGCCCCCAACGTGATGACGTCACCTCCGGGAGACGTCATTACACGGGGGAAGTCGTCCTCACCGGACGACTTTTGGGGCGGGGTTCCCCCCGCCGGCTGAATGCCGGCCGGCGGATCGGGAACCCCTATAGCGGGGGATCCCCCGCCCCCGGGGCTGACTTGGCAGCCCTAGGCAGATGGTCCCAGGTTCAGTCCCTGGCATCTCCAGGATCGGGCTGTAGGAGATGCATTTTTAACAAATACATTGTACAGTGTATATTATACAAACTTAAACTACAGAGGAAGGCCTCAGAGCCGAAACACATATATTTGATGATGTTGACAACTGTCACTGGTCATAGGGAAGGTACTTGTAGATTTGTGCCATTCCCCATGTGTTTAAATGTGACTTTACAAAAGAAGGTTTTTGGCACCTGGGGAGGGTACCTATATGTTGTAACTAAAGTTGGTGGATTTTTAGGCACAGTTTTTAATATTTACAGTTTGATTAAAGATTCTTTGATTTAATATAATAGTAAGGTTTTCAAAAAAGTGACCATGCCATTTCTACATACAAACGGTTTCCCCCAAAAATCTTTGGTTACGTGTGTGTGTGTGTGTGTGTGTGTGTGTGTGTGTGTGAGAGAGAGAGAGAGAGAGAGAGAGATGGGATCTTTTAATAGAAATTTGGTGCCATCTAGTGGTGAGTACTATACCAAGACCTTCTACTTCTCTGTTAACTTGGAAACTGGATGACTTGCTCAGAAAGCACAAGGAAAAAATGAACTCTGCATAAGTTTAATGTGAACCATGAATATACATTTACTACAAAGCACTGCTTATGCAGAATTATCTCCGGTGCAGAAACAGGAAGTGTCCCTGGGAAAGGCCTGGTATGCTGAAGACACAGCACCACAGCCCTCTTCCAAAGTGTCCTGGAGTAAATGGGAAGGTATCACAGGTTGGTGCCCTGACCTGGATAGCCCAGGATAGCCCTATCTCATCAGATCTTGGGAGCTAAGCAGGGTTGGCCCTGGCTATAAAATGGAGGGGAGACCTCCAAGGAATACCAGGGTCATGACGTGTAGGCAGGCAATGACAAACCTCTGAACACTTATCTTGAAAACCTTATGGGGTTGTCATAAGTCAGCTGTGACTTGATGGCACTTTCTGCCACCACCATAACAACTTGGAGCGATAGCCAGGGATGAAAGATGGGAGGTCCCACTTCAGGAGGGTTGCCAACCTCCAGGCTGCAGCTGGAAATCTCCTGCTATTACGGTTGATCGTCAGACTGACGAGACCAGTTCCCCTGGATAAAATGGCTGCTTCGTGTGTGTGTGTGTGTGTGTGTGTGTGTGTGCTTGAAACTCTACTGACCATATAAGCACCAAAACAAATTCCCTGACCCGTACTATATGTGGTTCAAAGGTAATGCTTCTATCAGTCACCCCTTGGACTTTGTAATCCAGTGTCACTGCGCTGTTTACTGCAGGGGCGTCAACCCTGTGGCCCACCCAGGCCTTTAATCTGGCCCAGAGGTGGGGCTGTCTTCTCTCCCCCCTCCCCTGCCCAACCTAGCTGTTCTCAGCTTGAGCTGCCTGGGAGTATAGAGAGCAGAGGGCGGGGCTGCCTCTGAGAGTGGGAAGCAGAGGGCGGGGCTGCCAAACTTCCCAGCTGTGGCTCCAAGCCTCTGTAGTCCTCCTCACAGGCAGGAGCTGGGGGGGGAGGTTTGGTCCTGCTGTGATCCCTGTGCTTTTTTATTTTAGAATGGGCTCTGCAAAATGGGCTTTCTGATTTAGGCAGGCATGTTTTAAAGGTGTGGGGGCGGGGAAGGTTTGGGACCAGCCAGGGTTAAAATATAGAGTTCAGCAAACTCAAGGGACCTCAGTTTTGCAGAGAAATACTAGTTTTAACACACACACCCTCCTAATGTGGTGGAGCTCCAATGGAATAATAGCAGAACAAGTGCTGAAGAGGACACCCAAAATTATTATCTCAAAACCACCCTGTAAAACCCCCCCCTGAGACTCTGGAGAGCCACTGCCACTCTGAGTAGACCTGGGGGGGGGGGAGAAGTTTGCAGCGCTCAACCATTTCATGTTCTTCCCCTGGGTCCTAGGCTCAGACCATTTATATTTGTAGTTTATATTTGGGGTGGGGGTGGGGGGTGGGACTAACCACAGTTAAACTGAAGAGTGCTGGACTCAGGAGACCAGGAACAGTGAAATCATGAAGCCTTTATTGAGTGATTCAGCATGCCCAGTAGATGGTCAGAACAAGCATGCTTCCAGGGCTCCAGGGCCCTCATTATATGCTGGCCGGAGCCACACCTCCGGCCGCACCCAAAAGACCTGATAGGGGCTTTACATATGCGCATGTTTGTCATAGGTTCCCTGGAGGAGCCTTTGGCCGCATTGGCTCCCCAGGGAGAACCTAGGTCCCACATTGGTGGAGGCTTTCAAACCGGACATCTATTGTTCCTCCAGATTCAAGCTCCCCTCTCTGCCTGCGGGCGCCATTACCTGGGAGCACATGGCAGGCCAGTTGTTACACAGAACATACTACATTACATAAACTATAGAGTTTAACAAACTCAAGGAACTTCAGTTTTGCAGAGAAATATTAGCCACTAATGTGAGGCTCCAATGGAATAGCTGCTATAATATCTTTAATTGTGTTTTTCTGTGTCCTTTATAAAGTTTATATCTCTGCTTCCTGGCTTCACACATGGCCCAGCCCAGCAAAGTATAATTTTCTTCTTTTATATTTAAATTTTATTAAAATTTTCTAACAATAACAAGTACATATATGTAGGTGAACAATAACAATTGACCCAGCCTTACATAGCATAACCAATACTTCACAAAAGCCCTACAATATCAACATATTCATAGGCTGGAAATGAACAAACTCAAAAGATTAATAAATTTCTATAAAGCAGGTTTTCTAGAATTATCCCACTATATTCTAAATAGCCTATCACTGGGTACCAAATTGCTTGGAACCATTTTTTACTGTTTTCTGCCTTGATGACATCTCATTATATGAGCTGTGGCTATAAATAAAGTATTCCCATAATTTTTATAATCTATGTCAAATCTGGCCCTTATAAGAAATGAGTTCGATGCCCCTTGTTTACTGTATGTGTTATACTGTTTTTATTGTATTGTATTTAAAAACACCGTAATCCATCTTGAGTCTCAGTGAGAAAGGCAGGCTATAAATGAAGCAAATAAACAAATGGAAAGTGCTTTCAGTGTCTCCCAGCATGTGTCTATGCCAGGGGGGTCCCCAGCCCTTTTAAGCCTGCGGGTACCTCTGGACACAGCATTAGGGCTGCCAAGTCCCCCGGTAGGGCGGGGGAAACACTGATTTTTAGTGCTTATCTCCCGCTTTTCCAAAGTTGGCCACCGGGGGGACAAAATGGCTGCCTTAAAAGGGAAATGTCTGCAGAGAGCCTGCCCTGCAGTAAAAAGCCTCGCCAGACATTTCCCCTTTAAGAAGTCAGCAAGAGAGCTTCTTCCACAGCAAGAGAGGTCCGCCCAGAGATTAAGGAGGGACTGAAGGAGCTGCTTTTGCATGTGGCTGGCAAGGTGAGTTTCTCTTCCAGCTCTTTTCATTCTCTCTCCCTCTTTCTTTTTTCTGTCTGTCTGTCTGTCTGTCTGTCTGTCTGTCTGTCCCCATCCAGCAGAGGTCTATCAGTGGCTATTATTAGCCACAAGGTCTAAATGGAACCCTTTGTCTGGGGCAGTGAGGCTCTGCATTCTTGGTGCTTGGGGGGCAACAGTGGGAGGGCTTCTGGAGTTCTGGCCCCGCTGCTGGACCTCCTGAGGGCACCTGGTATTTTTGGCCACTGTTGTGACACAGAGTGTTGGACTGGATGGGCTGTACTGGATGGGCTGATCCACTGTGGCTTCTCTCCTGTTCTTATGATATGAAAATCATATTTAGCACTTGTGTAACACTTAGTGCTTCATATTCTGCCGAGATGAGGAAGGATTCAGTAGGGCCGTTGCTCAGTGATAGAGCATCTGCTTGACATGCAGGAGGTATCAGCCTCTTCAGCTAAAAAAGGATCAGGTAATAGGTGATATTAAAGATCTCAGCCTGAGACCCTGGAGAGCCACTACCAGTCTGAGTAGTCAATACTGACCTTGATGGACCAATGGCCTGATTCAGTATTAGGAAACTTCATGAGTTCATGTGTCAGCATGTGGAAGCAACATCACAGGATGTGACATCACAAGATGATGTCACTTCCTTTCTCCTGGCTCCACCCCCAAAGTCTCCTGGCTCCACCCCCAAAGTCCCCAGATATTTCCCAAGTTGGACTTGGCAGCCCTACACAGCATGGTGGCTGTGGCCACAAAATGGCTGCTGCAGGAGGTAGAGCCAACCACAAAATGGCTGCCGCAACTTACCTTCAGTCACACAGTGAAGATCCTTGCGCTGTGGTGGCTGCTGTTGCCAAAGCAACATTCTTAAAAATCTGCACTGCCAATCAGATCTCCAGTGGCCAGTCAGAAGCCTTGCTGGGAAAAGCCCCATCTGGCCCTCCCCATTTTCTAAAAACACTTTGCAGGCACCAGGAAAGGTGTTGGCACTGTGCTGAGGACTTAGGGTTGCCAGCCTCCAGGTGGGGCCTGGGGATCCCCTGCTTTTACAACTGATCTCCAGCTGACAGAGACCAGCTCCCCTGGAGAAAATGGCTGCTTTGAAGGGTAGACTCTATGGCATTGTGTCATGCTGAGGCCCCTCCCATCCCCAAACCCCACTCTCTCCTGGCTCCACCCCCAAAGTCTCCAGGTATTTCCCAACTCAGACTTGGCAACCCTATGAGGACTTCAGGCCTATGCCCGTAGCAACACCTTCTACTGTTCCATCCCCTGAGAGAGGAGGACCAACAATCACCCATTCGTGGTCTTTTTCAGGAGCCACTATTTAGAAGAGCCTTCAGCTTTCAGCATGAGTGATTTTTAAATATTCCGGCTCATAAAGGCAACGTCTCAGATGCTATTCTAAATCTGTTCTTGATGTTTTTCTGACGTGTTGGTTTTACTGTTGTTACCATCCTCGGGTCTCAAGTTTTCTGGAAGAAAGGTGGACCTCCACATGTTTCCAACCAATAAAAATCAAATTAAGTCAGCAAAGATTTAAGTGACAAAAATGCATGGGAAATCTCTTTAGCCAGACGCTGCAAACACAAAATGCCTTCCTTCTATTCAATAGGGTTACCAGATGTCCTCTTTTTTGTGTATCTGTCCTCTTTTGAGCTTGTAATGATTTCAAGTTATAAGAGTGTGTTTCTTTAAATGGCTGGTAAGTTTCAGAAGAATGGGGGTGAGGTTAAAGAGGGAGATGAGTAAATGAGATGACTGGTTAGTGACTGAGCTAAGAAGTGTGTATGTGGAGACAGAGAGAAAAGGTGACAGAAACCTGAGTTAAAAAGGGAAAGATTTAACTGGGTTAACATATAATAAAAATTACAGAGAAGTTACAGTCTGAAGAGAAAGAAAAGTTTGAGAAAGAGGAGGGATTGAGAGTGAGCGCATGTGATATCTCAGTTGGAAATTATTGATATACACTGTTTTATTAACTGGAGAGACAAATGACAAAACATCTTGTAACCAATACACTTCTTGTGCAAATAAAGTTTGTCAGATGCTGTTTAAAATATAAGTCTTATCCTCAGGACCACATAATCCAACGACGGAGCCTTAGAGCTTGGGCACAATACAATGGGAAAGGTTAATTAATAAGACTGGAATTACATTCTTGGTGGCAGCATTACATACCTTGAGTGAGAGAAAGAAACAACAAAAAATTTAAAACCACATCATACCTAACCACACAAATTAAGAGAGAGAGAGCGTGACAAGGCTCTTTTTAAAAAACTGATGGAAATGTCCTCTTTTTGGGTGGGAAGGTTAGGAATATTCCTACTTAGCAATCATCGGAGCTTCAATAGTAGGGGTATTTAAAATGAGATTTGTCATAGCGATCACTTGTTTGAAGTAGTCAGTTGGGAAATACGTCCTCTTTTTTGCTTTTCAAAACGTGAAAACCCTAATTCAAAACAATTCTTTAAGAAGCATTTACAATATATTGTTGTGTCTTCATCATTGAATCTTGGGAAATACCATACTATTTTTTAAAAAACCTATTTTTAAGTCATAGTCCAGAGGTTATTAATAAAGCTATCCCTTTTAGTCAATTCATTGGTTTAAACTGATTGATTGAATTACGTTTTGATCTGCTTAAAAGCTGCTTTCCATGTTTATGGGCATCAGGTTTCTTAACCTGACCTGGATAGCCCAGGCTAGCCCAGTCTCATCAGATCTGGAAAACTAAGCAGACAATTGCAAACCACCTCTGAAGAGCTCTTGCCTTGAAAACCCTGCCAAGTTGCTGTAAGTCTGCTGTGACGTAAGGGCAAAAACAAAACAAACAGAAACAAGTTTCTTAGATGATTTTGTATACAAGGAGTTTAAAGAAAGGATACAGATGGCCAGCATCATCTTGGAAGGGTTATCCACTTTCTATTGCCTACAAGAGTGGGGTGCCTGTTGTAATCTGAAAGCAACAAAAATACTCTCTTCATATGCAAACATGATTGTTAATTAAATTCCATACAAGTAGCCAATTACAATTAGAGCCCCCTAATAATTAAGCATCCCAGACTGTTACGGGGCTGTAAAGTACAAGACTTTGTTTTCACTAACCATTCTACTATATAATACACTAGGAATAAGGCCCGTTGTGGAAATAAATACAACGGGCTCTAGAAAAAGGCTCTGGGAGAGTGCCCCGGCCTTGGGCACTCAGTGTCAATTTGCTGTGGCGACCTCAGCAGGGTATAATGACACAGAGTCCATCATTTTCTCCATGGGAAGATCTCTAACATCTGAAGAGCAGTTGTAATTCAGCGTGATCCCCATCCCTCTCCTGGAGATTGGCAACAATGGTTCCCCATAAGGGAATGGGTGGTGTGAAGGGTGGAGTCTATGGCATTGAACCTATCTGAGGTCCCACCCCTGCTGAAACCTCACCCTCTCCAGTGTCCAGCTCTCAAATCTCTAGGAATTTCCCAACCTGGAGATGGCAACCCTACCTCCCAGCCAACTGTCAATGTATTGTTATCTGCCCCCTGGCTTCAGCTTTCTATCTCCTCCCCCCTAGAGAACAGTTGTAATTCTGAGTGATCTCCAGTCCCCACCTGGAGATTGGCAACAATGGTTCCCCATGAGGGACTTGCTAGCTTGGAGGGTGGAGTCTATGGCATTGTACCTGTCTGAGGTCCCACACCTCCTCAAACCTCACCGTCTCCAGGCTCCATCCCTCAAATCTCCAGGAATTTTCCACCTGGAGTTGGCAACCCTATCTCCTTCCCAGCCAACATCAACCTCACTCTTCAACTTTTCATCTCCTCTCCCCCGCAGCCTCCACTGTGCTCTGAAGCCCTGACTGCTATGTCACATTGGCTGTCATAAGGGGTCCATCTCAGCAGGGTATAAGGACATGAGTCCACCATTTTCTCCAGGGGAACTGATCTCTGCCATCTGGAGAGCATTTGTAATTCTGAGTGATCTCCAGCCCTCGCCTGGAGATTGTCAACCATACTTCCCCTGGTGGAAAAATACTCTTTCTCTGCAATGGGGACCGAAGCAGCTGACATCATTCTCCTCTCCCCCTTTTGACTTGCACAACAACCCTGTGAGGTAGGTTAGGCTTAAAGTCTGTGACTGGCCCCAAATCACCCACTCAGCAGGAATCTGGGTCTAGCAGATCCTGACCTGAAGGAACTCCAGACAACAGATTCCCTCCCCCCCCCCCCCCCCCCGAGATAATGACTGCTTTGGAGGGTGGCCTCTATGGCATTCTGTTCAGCTGGCAACAATGAGTTTTCTCCCAGAGGCCAACACAGGTGTGGAAAGGGGCTTTCAGAGAAGCAAGCTTGGTTGCCAAGCAACAGGCACTGAGGGGACCATATTAGTGCCGGTTCCCTAATGGAACATATTGGCCCTTTCACACAGAAATGTGCCTCTCCCATTGGGGAAGCGTTCCTGAGCCGGTTTACCTTGAAACCTCCTCCCAAGTGTTCTTCTGTTCTTTGTACTGGTCCTGAAGCACTATGGGGTGCTGTGTGAAATGCCCCCTGTTTCTGACAGTTTATTCTGACAGTTTATTCTGGCCACGCTGGCAGTGTGTGGGGGAGGGGGGTTATGGTGAAAGTCCATTGTCTTTTCACTGACAGAAGCAGGTCACTGAGGGGACAGTTAGACCCACCTGGCAGTGGTAGGAGGAGAAGAGTGGATCCTTCCCTTCGCTAGCTCCCTCCAGACTGACGCCGGGATGCTGCCCGGTGGCTTCATGGGCAGGACTGAGGCAAAGCAGGGAGAGAATGCAGCCAGTAGCCAGGGTCCCCCTTTTGAGTGGCAGTCCGTCCAGCCTACTGATTTTGGTGCCCCATGGAATCTTGCCCCTTGGAATTTTAAAATGGCTTTATATAATAGGAAAGATTAGGTAAAGGTAAAGGTATCCCTTGCTTGAAAGCCAGTCAAATCCGACTCTAGGGATGCTGTTATGTCTTGTTATGTTATGATGCATTGCATTGTCAGGGTTCTGGTAGTACAATCCCCTCAGTCCTATTGGCTGCCGAATAAAGACTCCTTATTGGTCCCGAAGCCAATCCAGGGAACCAATCACAGAGCTCTGCTTAGGTCCAATGAGACTGCATGTACATAGTTACAATGTATATAGTTATCTGTTGAAACCCTATAAGTTGAGTGCTGCTCTTGCTAGAGCTGCCCCTGAGCTGAATGATGTTTGGAATAAAAGCTTGCATTTGATTCATCGTCTCTCGATTTCAGTACTTAAAAGACGTGGCGCTCATCTCCAAGCCGAAGAGCTAGCGCTGTCCGACGAAATTTCCATGGTCATGTGGCCGGCATGACTAAACGCTGAGGCACACGGAACACTGTTACCTTCCCACCAATGCAGTACCTATTTTATCTACTTGCAATTTCTTGCTTTCAAACTGCTAGGTCGGCAGGAGCTGGGACCAGAGACAGGAGCTCACTCCGTCATGCAGCACTCGAGTCTCGAACTGCTGAACTACCAACCTTCTGGTCTGCAGTTCATTACATTACCATGCAACAAAAACATGTTTTCCATCACAGTTTTCACAACCCGTAACCACATGGGGAAATGCATTTGTTAGAATTTTACCTGTACATCTTAAAAGAGCCCTAATTTCCACTCTAAAGGCTGCTTGACTGTTCACTCCTGATCTTCCTCCCTGCCGTCTCCCTTTTATAATTTAAAAATTTCCTCATTCACTTAGAAGTCTGACAGGTTCCTCTCTGTTCACTGTGTTCCTCCTTTAGAGGAAGAAATATCCAACTTATTGATGTAATGTGATGGCAGGGCAGCTTGCCTGGAAGCAAGTCCCATCTTATCCACTGGCTTACTTCTGAGTTAAACACGCGCAGAAAGTTGTAAGAAATGCAAACTGCCATTACAGAGTGGACCTAGAGGCTGAAATCCTACAAGCACTTTCCTGGGAGCAGGGGTCATTTCGTAGAAAAAGAGGTGCAGGAGCTCATTAGCATAACTCATTTGCATAACTCATTTGCATATGCCACACCCCCTAGCATACCGGAAGTGTGTCAGAAGGCAACACCCACCCCTCAGGCTCCCCTCCACAGGTGAGTGAAACTGACCTGCTCTTCCTCCATTCCCTTCCCCAGCCAATACTTTGTGCAATAAAAAGAAGCGTAAAGAACACACCCTCATTCTCTTCCTGCTCCCTTGAAACCACCAGGTTTCAAGTAGACTTGAGATACCCAGGACATGTGCGCCACCCATCCCTTCCCCTTCCCCTCCCCACAGCA
The DNA here is from genome assembly GCA_029233225.1 of Lepidodactylus listeri. Lineage (NCBI taxonomy): Eukaryota > Metazoa > Chordata > Lepidosauria > Squamata > Gekkonidae > Lepidodactylus > Lepidodactylus listeri. Next base: position 102,381,527 of record JARCFY010000009.1, on the reverse strand, counting down.
AGACACCCTGTGTGGTAGGTGGGGCTGAGAGAGGTCTTTTGAGAACTGCTCATGAGAGAACAGCTCCGAGAGAACTTGTGACTGGCCCAAGGTCACACCAGCAGCTGCATGTGGAGGAGTGGGGAATCAAACCCGGTTCTCCCAGATTAGAGTCCAACTCCTGACCACTACACCAAACTGATGGGGTGGAAGCTGCTGAAGGGTTGGTGAAATTTCTCCAGTACTTATGTGCCATGTGCCCAGATAAAAAATGGTGTACTTAGAAAATTTATATGCCACCTTGAGCAAGTCTCTGGAAAAGCAGCACACAGTCATAAAAGGAACAATGATAAAATTATCAATATTAAAACAAAACATTAAAAACAATAAAGACCCTAGCAGGGCTTTCCCCGGGGCGCTGCACCTCTGCACTGCTCGGGGAAGCCAAGGAGGGCGCGGGGCTTGGTCATGTGCCCGCCCCCTGGGCTCCTCACTCCCGGAGCTGCGCTCCTGTGCGCTCCCGCTCCAACGGACCCCTGCCTGGGAGTAAAATGGGACTTACTGCTGAGTAGACCTGCTACAGATTGTTCTCAAAGTGCCAGATCTCAGTAAAGGTCTCCTTAGTTTCTCTCTCCTTGTTGTTTCTGGCTCCTACAAAGCAGGAAGGATCAAAATTCATCATTTCAACACTGGTGCCATGTTACAAACTCAGTATTTGACATCCAATACCTTTCTGCCCTTAACCTAGAACAAAAGCCGCACCCAAGACTTTTTTCCCTAAGAAAAATTTTGCATTTAATATTTCAAAAAAGTACTTGATTTCACTTCTGGCCTTATATAAGCCTGCCGTGTACTCAGTACAGTGGCATTCTTTAGTGCCGGCGTTAAGGCAATTTTAAGGGAACAGCACCAACCGAGTTGATTACGGAGGTGAAGTTGCATAACTTTTGCTCAACACTCTTTAATTATACCTTTAAGAAAACAGGCCATACATCTCCAGCAAACACGGCTCTGTGTTGCTTATGCCACAAATCATTTCACAGACAGAGTATTTACGAATTGACTTCTTGACTTTACTTCAGGGGCTGACTTCTCTACTTTAATCAAAAGGAGGGGGAAAGGACTCCCAAGACCTGTGAACTGGGTTCAGGCAGCAGCAGGGCCATAAGAACAAGGGAGCCAGCTAACTATTAACATTGAATGATCTACCAAACTGGAGAAAAACCCAGGAACTTGTATCACTAAGTCTTGGATTGCCACAAGCCTTATTTTAAAGTATATCCTCCTCTGTGGTCCTGGGGAGGCAGCATTCTCAAGTGGCAGAATGGGGTCAGACTGTAACACTGAGGAGGTGCTTGTCGCCACGACGCAGCTTGACAGCGGGGGGGGGGGGGAGAAATCACACCAAAACAGGGGTGTGTGTGTGTGGTAGGCAGATTCCGATGTGCTGACTTCACTGTGCATTCAGAAGTTACGTCAAAGGCTGCTGGGGGACCCCCCGGGCAGGCTCTGGCATTTGGGCAGAACTCTGTGCTGGTGATTGATGCACACAGGAAATGACATCAGCGTGTTACTGTTGAGGGCTCCCACCACCTGGTAAGTCCCTCCCACCCCTACTGCTTGCCGGGGGGTGGCAACCCCAAGAGGAAATTGTCTCTGTAGTTTGGGAATCAGTTGTAATTCCAGGAGAACTGCAAACCCTGCCTTGAGGTCGGTAACCCCAGGAAATGCAGGCTCCTAAGTAGAAGAAGAAGAAGATAAGAGATTGGACTTATACCCTGCCCTTCACTAACTGAAGATGTCTCAGAACAGTTTACAATCTCCTTTCCCTTCCCCTCCCCACAAGAGACACCCTGTGAGGTAGGTGGGGCTGAGAGAGCTCTGAGAGAACAGCTCGGAAAGAACCCAAGGTCACACCAGCAGCTGCATGTGGAGGAGTGGGGAATCAAACCTGGTCCTCCCAGATTAGAGTCTGCGCTCCTAACCACTACACCAAACAGGCAGTGGAGGAACTTCAAGTTATTGGACTGGGGGTGTGCCCAATGAAGAATAGTCAGAACCAGTGCAGTGTGGTCAATGCAAGATCAGGAAGACCCTGGTTGAAATCCCCCCTATTGACATAGAAGCTTCCTGGGTAATTTTGGGCCAGTCACTCTCTCAGCCTAGCCTGTCTTACATTGTGATGATAAAAAGGAGGGGAAACAGTGTCATAAACTACTTTGTGTCCTGGTTGGGAAGAAAAGCTGGGTATAAACATCTTCTAAATCAGGGGTGGGCAAATTGCGGCCCGGGGGCCACATGCGGGCCGCCACAGAGTTTTTTGCGGCCCGCCAAGACAGTCGGCCACGTGGTTTCTTAACAAGCAATCTCCTGATTTCAAAAAATTGTAGAAGAGTGTGATAGGGTACATTTGTCTCATTAAACTGATTCTAAAATTAAATCTGCTTGTAGCTATAGATGATATGAAATGAGCACAATAAATAAATTGAATAAAACTACCACTATTTTATTTGATTTATATTTATTGATTTTTATGATACAATTTATACCTTTTCTGAAATGCAGAGTTAACTAATGAATGCAATCATTTTAAAAGGTGCGGCCCTCCGCTAACCTCCGCTCCCACAAAGTGGCCCCCGAGCCAAAACAATTTGCCCACCCCTGTTCTAAATAAATAAATAGAACCTACACCATGGCAGCCTACTGTTTCACTATCTAAAACCAGTTTGGTGTAGTAGTTAAGTGTGTGGACTCTAATTTGGGAGAACTGGGTTTGATTCCCCACTCCTCCACTTGCACCTGCTGGATGACCTTGGGCAAGCCATAGCTCTGTACCAGCTGTTCTCTCAAGGACAGTTGTCTCAGAGCGCTCTCAGCCCCACTTACCTCACAGGGTGTCTGTTGTGGGGAGGGGAAGGGAAAGGAGTTTGTAAGCCGCTCTGAGACTCCAAGTGAGTGAAGGGCGGGATATAAATCCAATCTCCTCTTCTTCTTAGTAGTGTACAATTTTTACAGTGCAGTAATAAACAGTTTTACACCATTCTAATCCATTGACTCTCATGGAATCAGAAGGGTACAACTTTATTTAGTATTGTGCTGTCAGTGTTCTAAAATTTGAAAATGTGCTTGGTACTTAGCAGTCATCCCAGGACCTGGCCAGAAAGGCAGGGGAATCAGTGATATAAGATTTTTAATTTTTTTAAAATTGTACCTTTAAGGAAAAATGTAAAAGTTGGGTCTACACAGATCCTCACTTTTTGGTTTTTTTTTTAAAAATAGAACCTCTCTACGGCCACCAGATTCACTATCAAAACAAGATCCCCTCCATGTCCATAGACTATATCCTAATAATCATGGACCTAATGCTCCATGGTGCCACTGTGGCATACACACATTGATTCAAAACATGGATCTTTCTGATTTTTATGTGCTATCCTCCAAAATGCAGCATTAATTTCTTTCTCTTTGTTTTGTATTTTTCATGGGTGTGTGTGTGTGAGTGAGAGTGTGTGCACCCGGAAGTCATGGTGAGCTCTGGTGACTGACCGCTACTGGGGGCCTGGGGGATATTCAGAGAGGTGGCTGAGTAATGCCTGCCCCCGCCTCCCAACTGCTGGTATTCCAAGGAGGTCTCCCATCCAAGTACTCATCAGAGGCGACCCTGCTTACCTTCCGAGATCTGATGGGACTGGCCTTGCCTGGGCTATCCAGGTCAGGGCATGCAGCATTAATTTCAAACGACACATCCATGTTAACAGAGCAGACTTCAAAAACCACAGCTATAAGCTACAGTTATGATGGTGGTTTGTTTTGTGCTGCTTAGTGTAAAAATGATATGAATTCGTGATGATCCATTTAAAGAGAGTTATCCAACGAAACTTCCACTGTTGAAAAGGAATAGGCCCCTCTGACCACCAAATAAGGCCATGCCATGTTTTAATGTCTAGTTAATACAATCAATTAAAACATTCTGATTGACTAATAAACTGATATAAAGTCAAATAATGCTAAAGTAAATATGTGTTGGTTGGTACTTGTCAGCAAGTGAAGGAACAAATACTTAGGATTAACAACAAAATTTGGAGCGACTGAAGCACGCAGATCTATATGAATACTGTTCAGTAATTAATTTTTTGCTCTCTATAAACACCGGTTCGCACCGGTTAGCTCTCTATAAACACCGGTTCGCACCCTTCCCTTTCATATTGATAGGGTGGCATTAATCACCATTCAAATCTGTACAATTTAGAATTAACAAGGGGAGGCCCGCAAGAAACTTGCGGGGAGGGGGCATTTCCTTCATCTTGCTGGGCCTGCCGCTCGCCCCCCCCCATGGGCTCCCACCAGTAGGATACTTGCGGGGGGCAGGTGAGCCTCTCTCTCCTCCCTCCCTCCTCCCTCCCTGAAAACAGCGGCGGCTGTGTGCCGAGCCTCCTCCCCCCTCCCTTCTCAAAAATTGGTGGCAGCAGCTGCGTGCCAAGCCTCCTCTCCTCCCTCCCCAAAAATCAGTGGCAGCCACGCGCTGAGCCTCCTCTCTCCCTTCTCCCTCCCCCTCCCTTCCCAAAAATTGGCAGCAGCAGCGGCTGCATGCCGAGCCTCCTCTCCTTCCTCCCTTCCCCCTCCCTCCCTGGAAATCGGTGGTGGCGGTTGTGTGTCAAGCCTCCTCCCCCCTCCCTCCCCGAAAACAGCGGTGGCGAGGCCCACCGCCCACCGAGCCCTCCCCCCAGCCAAAGCGTTCTCTGCGCAGAGAATGTTTTTACTTTTGAGGGGATTTAAATATCCCCCCAAAAGTTTTTTTTAACATTTAGGATTTTTCTGCACCCCTCCCCCCCAAGGCCCCCCCTGCGCGGATTTAGGTATCCGCACGCGGGGGGGGGGCACTTGGGAATTAGATATATAGATAGGGGGTGAGTGGAGTGCTGTGTGTGTGTGTGATGTTCTTGCTATTGGGCGAAATGGTTTTATTTTTAACGACTCTCTTTGTATATAAACTTGGTAGTTTCTTGCTGCCACCAGGAATTTAAAATTACAAATCTCTCTCTCTTTTGGTAGTATGACCTAGGGTCTGGGCACTTCAGAGGTCTATGCGGCCCTGAGGAAGTACTGTGCTGATTCCTGGGATAAGTTTAAACAAAAATTGATGTATTGAATAAAGAACAAAATAGGTTTCTGGTTATTTTGAACAGTTGCTGAAGAAAGGAACTTGTAAATAGAACTGGTAATGCTTGGTGCTACGAACAGTCTCTCAAATGCCAAACTCTACTCTGACAGGCTTATATTTCTCTCTCATATACAGCCACACAGGCTAAACTCTTTGTCTTCGGCCACAAGATAAAACATTTGTCTAACTACACAGTTTAGACACTACTTGTTTCTTTGCCATATAGACTCTCTCACAAAACTTGTAGAGTCACACAGACCCTCTTCAATTCATAGCTCTGCCACACTTCACTTTTTCCAAAGACACATACACTCAGCTCTGTCATAAAACACACATTCCTCTCAGAACTTCTCCTCCCACACTCAGTCACCAACTAATCAAAATCACATTTGTCTCCCCCTATCACCCCCCTATAGTACTGCAGTCACACTCAACATTTAAAGGAACACACACACCAAAACATGAAATCGTTACAGGGGGTAGATAGGGAGAGTTGCAAAGGTGTATGTGTGTGTGTGTGGGGTGAGTGAAGTGCCAAGGGTGGGGGACGAGGTGGAAAGAGCAAAAGTGGGGGAGACTGATAGCGAAAAGGTGAGGAGGCAAAAGAGATGTGGGAAGGGTAACAGATAAGGGGAGGGAAAGACAGGGGGAAACAGGAGGGCAGGTTGACATAGAAAGGGAGAGGTAGATTGATGAAGAAGGGGTGGGGGGAGCAAAAGAGATGGGGTAGGTTGACAGAAAAGGAGAGGGGAAGAAAGGCAGAGAACATAAGAACATAAGAGAAGCCATGTTGGATCAGGCCAATGGCCCATCCAGTCCAACAATCTGTGTCATGCAGTGGCCAATACCCAGGAGCCATCAGGAGGTCCACCAGCAGGGGAAATAGGGGGTAGGCTGACAAAGAAGGAGTGGGGGGGGCTGGGGGGGTAAAAGGTAGAGAGGGGGAGGTTGACAGATAAGGGGAGGGGAGAAAGGGGAGAAATAGGGGTAGGTTGACAGAGAAGGAGTGGCAGGGCAAAAGAGATGGGGGTAGGGTGACAGATAAGAGGAAGGGGAGAGAGGGCAGATTGTTCGAGAAGGGGGAATAGAAGGGAAGCAAAGGGGGGGGGGAATGCACCCTCTCCACAAGTTTCTTGCAGGTACCCATTTGTATATTGTAAGAGCAGTTGACCAGATCTGAGGACACTTAAATCTGGAGAGTGGACCCATGAACAGACAAGACAGATCTTTCTACAAACCTGAACAATGCCCTTCATTTGCAGAAAAACCTGAAATCTTAAATGGGTGGGTATACATGGAGTAAATAAATAATAAAAATAGCGGAAGATGGAGGGGCAGATAGAAGGTTGGTGGGTAAGTGGAAATAGTGTGGGGAAGCTGAGACAGGAAAATGAGTGCCCAAGTCCTTGCTGGCTCCCCCTGGCAACTAGCACCATGCAAGTGGATCACAGTTTTCCATAGTAAAGAGTGCCAGAAAAGCAGAAAAACAGAAGATGGGGAGAAGATAAAGGTAGGATGCTGGTGGGTGGAAAGGAGTAGAGGATATGGGCACTTTCAAGGAAGGGGAAAGAGGAAATAGAGGAAGAAAAATGCACCCCTCATGTCTTTGCAGGTTCCCACTTGCAGTATAGTTATAGAGTTGGAAGTTACCTCCAGGGTCACCTAGTCCAATCTCCTGCACAATGCAGGAAATTCACAAATACTCCCTCCCCACACACCCCGTGACCCCTGCTCCATGCCCAGAAGTGGGCAAAAATCTTCCAGAATCACTGGCCAAACAGGCCTGGAGGAAAATTGCTGCCTTGACCCCAAAGTAGCGATCAGCATTTCCTTGGGCGTGTAAGAAAGGGCCATGAGAACAAAGCACTGAGGCAACCCTTCCTGCCCTCCCTCTCATGATCTGCCCAAGTTCACAGAATCAGCATTGCTGTCAGATGGCCCTCTAGCCTCTGTTTAAAATCCTCTCCCACCACCTCCCGAGGAAGTGTGTTCCGAGGAACAGCTCTGTCTGGCAGTTCTTTCTAATGTTTAGCCGAAAACTATTTTGATTTAATTTCAACCTATTGGTTCTGGCCTGACCTTCTGGGCAACAGAAAACAACCTCGCACTAGTTGAAGAACTAGTTCAGGAATGGAAATACATATTGCAAGTTAAGTTTCAGGGCTAAAATTTATGTTGAGAATGGATGCTCCTCATAGTCACCATGTCTAATAGCCATTGATGGGCCACGAATCTAACACAGTTTTAAAGCCATCTCTGCTCATTGCCCTCGTGGGATTGTACCGTTTCAGAATTCAAGCAGGAGATTACAAATCTGATACTGTCCTATTAGGAACTCCTGGCTCATGATAAACTAGAGTGGAAATGTGGGACTTTTAAAAGAACTGTGGACAACACATCATTCCCCAGTTACATTCTGAAGGAGTCCCACCTCTGGAGACAAAAAAAGGAAAACATACTGGATTGTTTTTATGCTTGAAACACACCTAACAAGTTTTGACTCCTTTTTTTCGAGACTAAACATATTTATAAAAATTATGACATTTAAATTGCATTCTGATACGGGGCAGTGCTCCCAGTGCTTTCCAATGTAGCTGGCAATAATGTTCATGCTTAGCTTCAGCTATGTGTTAGCACCAGATACTCTCCAATCATCCAGCAGGCTTAAGAGTCATAAGAACATAAGAGAAGTCAATGTTGGATCAGGCCAGTGGCCTATCCAGTCCAACACTCTGTCACACAGTGGCCAAAAACTCCAGGTGCCCTCAGGAGGTCCAGCAGTGGGGCCAGGACACTAGAAGCCCTCCCAATGTTGCCCCCCCCCCATCAAGCACCAAGAATACAGAGCATCACTTGCCCCAGACTGAGAGTTCCTATCTATACTTTGTGGCTAATAGCCACTGATGGACCTCTGCTCCATATGTTTATCCAGTTCCCTCTTGAAGCCGTCCATGCTTGTAGCCTCCACCACCTCCTGTGGCAGTGAATTCCATGTGTTAATCACTCTTTGGGTGAAGGACTTCCTTTTATCTGTTCTAACCCAGCTGCTCAGCAATTTCATAGAGTGCCCTTGAGTAGTTCTTTTTTAACTTTTATGGTATAGTGGTTAAAATTGTTGGATTTGTATTTGGGAGACCTGGGTTTGAATCCCCATTCGTGCCATGGAAGCTCACTGGGTGACCTTGGGCCAGTCGTGCTCCCTCAGCCTAACCTACCTCACAGGGTTGTTGTGGAGATAAAATGGAGAAGAGAATGATGTAATCTGCTTTAGGTCCCCCATTGGGGAGAAAGCAGGACACAAATAAAGTAAATAAATGCATTTCCAATTTCTTTCTTCCTCTGTCGTGAGTATAAGTCCTTCTTGAAAAACTGTTGGAGGCTGCAAAGACTGATACTGCAAAGCAATGGAAATCTGACTGTTCATTTTGGCAGAGACGGAAAAAGCAATGGATTGTTACAAAGACACAATACTCGTTGCATTAGGTAGAAATTATTGTTAGTGTACTGTACTAATGTTTGTTTGGAAATATAGTGTTAACAAGCCAGAGGACCTGCGATACTCGCAGGGGGGGGGTAGGTGAGCCTCTTCCCCCTCCTCTGGCCCCGCATGCCGAGCCTCTACACCGTCCCCCCTCCAGGCAGCTTCCCCCCTGCCTTCAAAATGGCGGCGGCAGGGGCTCCCCCCCCTGTAAGGTGGTGGCGGCAGGGACCGCTGCCTGCCGAGGCTTCCCCCCGCCTTCAAAACGGCGGCAGTGGCGGCGGCAGGGACACCCGCCGTCCACTGAGGCTTCCCCCCCCCCTGCTTTCAAAACGGTGGCGGGGGCATAGAGACCAGCCGCCCGCCGAGGCTCTTCCCTCCCTCCCCCCTGCAAACGGCGGCGGCGAGTCCTCGTCACACCGCTTCCCACCCCCTCCCCTACAGCGGCCACAGCGTTCTCTGCGCACGCGCGGAGACCACTTTAGCTTTTCAGGGAATTTAAAGATCCCCTGAAAAGTTTTTTAAACATTTAGGATTTTTCTGCACATGGGGGGAGTGCCCCCCGTGTGTAGAAACCCCACCCCACCCCCCAAGTGCCCCCCCCGCACGGATTTAGGTATCCGCACGGGGGAGAGTACTTGGGAATTAGATATATAGATAATTAAATAATGACAAGCAGTCCGATCCATTTCTAATCAATAGGAAAAGAATCTTGACATAATCAAGTGTGAAATATACATTTAAATGCTTTGCTAAATATGCATCCCAATATAAGTTGTGAAGTCTAGGAATACCATCTGTATTTGGATGCATATCTGATTATGCCTTGGATTTAGATGCATGTTTCCTGACCCAGCAAATGACATACTTGCAGAAGCCAACTTCTACACATGGGTCTCACCGGGATCAAACTAGATGTCTCCAGGGCACTCCTTGCCAAAAGCTGACCAGAGACTCTGGTAGTGAAAACTGTGATCAAGCTGCAGCCGATTTATGGTGACCCCATAGGATTTTCAAGGCAAGAGACGGAGATGGTTTCCATTGCCTGCCTCTGCATAGCAACCCTAGACTTCCTTGGTGGTCTCCCATCCAAGTACTAACCCTGCTTCGCTTCCAAGATTTGACAAGATAGGGAGGGCTGGCCTAGGCCAACTCGAGATCAACTGATTTTTATCAGTTTTTATTTTAAAGAAAATGTCTATGGGTAAGTTTTAATAGATAATCTTAACTAGATGTTGATATTACTATGTGTCTTGTTTTATTAACAAGCATAATACATATAGTATATTATATATAACATGAGAACTGTACAGTACAAATTTATGTTCACAGTTTGACATGACAAAATGTCATTACTGAATTCCCATTGGACTACCAAAAGTAGAAACAGTGAAGGTACATTAAACATTCACATCTTTAGTGAGAAATATTACCAAAATGCTTCAGGAATGCATGCTAGAAACCTTTAATTACCCCATCATTATTAGCTTATAAAATATATTACACTTTATTTTTAAAAGTCTGCATAGTTTTATACAAGTTTTAAGGTAAATGCAATGTCCCTGCTACATTTGCAGGTAAACTTTTTAAGATACGCTAAACAGGAAGATTATTTTGACCCTCTAACATTTAAGGTACATAAATAGCAAGAAAGTGCTAATACCTGTAAAACATGATGGAAATTATTGTAGCCCTTTTCAGATAATACGTAAAATATTTTTTTTTCAATTCTGTTTAAAAGCAAAGGGTTTGCATTCATCTACAGTCCACTAAGCCCGACAGACAAAAACACAATCAAAACAGGCCAAGATTCTGGCATCAGACAGTCTGAGCTTTCTGTTTGCTTACAGAATTATAGTGCATGATTAAAACCATATTCTAGAAATATCAGCTTCACTCCAAATGATCTCTCGTGGAAAGGAACAATCCCCATCCTAACCCTATTTAATGGAGCATTTTCAACAAAGTGAGGTTCTAGAAGTTGTGTCCTATAGAGTGCAATATTACTTAGTGCACCAGGTTTCTATGACAAAACTCTTATCACGAGACTTCCTTTATAACCCTTTGGACCTTCCCCTAATGCAAGTCAGCCGTTCTTGCTTGTTGCTAATTGGGAAAAAAAAAATGAAAACGAGCACAAAGCTGCTTAACCCTCCCCCCCCCCCCCCCCAATAATGGCTTTTTGCTCTCCTTGGCAAGAGGTCACCTGCAGTGCCATTAACTAGGATAGGTAGTGGCAGAAACTTCTCTTATTCCAGGACAAACACACACAGTTTTCACAGGCTAGGGTGGAAGACTGACACCCTGATAATTGGTCTATATGGGACTGCTTTCCTAGTTTTTCAAGTAGCATGCTAATTATCTTGGCTGGGAGGCATCAGGAAAGAGTTTGACCCTGTGCTCGGACTCCTTATTTTTCCTTAAAAGGTGCGTTTTCGACATTTCAAAGCCATAGTATTAAAGTGATAGTAAAGGTTGCATATCTTTTCTAGATTTACTTCAACTACTGTTAGGTTTTAACACTGTGATTATGTATTTAACACTGTGATTATGTATTTAATCTGAAGTAAACACAGCTGTGTTGGTCTGAAGCTATAGGACAAAATTAAGAATCCAGTAGCACCTTTAAGACCAACAAAGTTTTATTCAAGGTGTGAGCTTTTGTGTGCCTGTACGCACACGAAAGCTCACACCTTGAATACAACTTCGTTGGTCTTAAAGATGCTACTGGACTCTAATTCTGAAGTAAATATGTGTACAGGATTTAAGGAATGACACAACTGATTCCACGTACTTGAATTGGCTCTGGGTATGTGTTTCTTGAACACCTGCCCATTTTTGAAGCAGGGGAGGAGTTATAAATACAGATCGGGCAGCAGTAATTTAAACTAGCTCTAACGAAACCAATGATCCAACCCGGGGGATGGGGAGAATCAAAAGTCTCACTGCACAAGTGCCACATCACACTGAAACGACTCTTTGGGCCCAAGCAGGGCTGTCCTTCAAAATATTTAGGAATACCCCACTTATGTTGATTCTCAACTGTTTTTCTCCTAAAATGTGCTACTACCTGTATGAGTATACAGGAGACTGTATATACATACGTATCGTGTGGAATCCTATAACATGGTTTTCCCATAGTTATTTAAATAGCAGTACATTTTCATGAGCCACCTAATAAGCCATCAAAAACGGGGCATTTCAAATTGTACTGCATTTCAGTTTTACTCTCTGCCTTTCCCTTTTTGGAAATTATTTGTAAACAGAAGCAGATAGGTAAATCTGATGGAGCACAACTAGCCATTTAGAATTTCAGGACCAACTTTCCTCCTGGTGTCTCCTAGCATATACCGAAAATACTTACGCATAACCAATTAAAACATTTAACGTCCCCATGTCATTGGCAGAGGAAAAAAATGAAAATGCATCAAAATATTTTTAAGTATAGCAGCGCAGAAAATGACTGTATGTTTAGAAACATCTGGAGGACAAATTTCACAAAAACTATAGCAAAGAATAAAGGTTTACATTATCTGATGTTTTTTGTTAAAGCATCTTTTGCTTTCTTTCAGAAAACTGTTCATTCACATATGATTAATACCCTCTCATTGTGGAGCTGGAAAAAGTGGCAACTCGACTCTTAAGTGTATGCAAGTCCAGTCCAAGGAAATACTCTGAAACGTTGGGTTGGATCTGGCCAGCTTTTCTACTCTACCTTGCTCAATTCATTTTCTTACTACAGCTCCTGTCCCACATGGGGTTTTTTGCCCACGCAGGTCCAGTGATCCCCAGCATGACCTTTTGGTGGTCAAAAAAAGAATGCCATTCTCCCCTTTTCACTGCTGGAAAAGTTCAGTCAATCCAACAACCAGGGCTGCCAAGTCAGCCCGGGGGGCGGGGGATCCCCCGCTATAGGGGTTCCCGATCCGCCGGCCGGCATTCGGCCAGCAGGGGGAACCCCACCCCAGAAGTCGTCCGGTGAGGACGACTTCCCCCGCGTAATGACATCACCTCCGGGTGACGTCATTACGTCGCTGCGGCGCGTGCGCAAAAGCGCACGCTCCAGAAGAGCTCCCGGGGGGAGAACAACTCCCCCCGCTGGTAAGTCGCCGGCACTTGGCAGCCCTACCAACAACTCATTTGAGTTGGACCACACCTAGATTCCTGTGGGTCCAAAGGGGGCAGCTTTCACCAAATCTCCCCACAGCAGCCCAGAATGCCCTCCAAAATGCAGTCAGGAAACTCACAGCAATAGCCTGTGTGTGTGTGTGTGGGGAATACGAGGGTGACTAGTGATCTCCTGTGGGAGGGGAAGACCATTAAAAATCACACACTGCCTTGTAACCACAGAAATCTAGGCAGGAACCAAGCCTCTGGAATGTCCAGTTCTGCCACAATATAGACAATACTAAGGATTTGTAAATGGCATTTAGGAGGACTTCAGTGGATCCCCATCATCACTACGTGCTGGGAACTTGTCTTTCGATCACTGTGTTTCAATGTTGACTTAAAGACATTTCAATATTTTAGAAAAATTCAGAAGGCTTCAGTTTAGAATCTGGCATGATTTCCCCTTGCTCAGCCAACCTCTCCTGCTCCCATGCCGTAAGAGAACTTGAACTCCCCATTCAATCTTTTTCCATGTTAGCAACAGTGAAATTTAAGTATACCAACACAACATAAAATAAAATAATGTGTTCTCCAGAGTTATCTGGCAATAATACAGTAAGCGAAACAGGGCTTTGTGCCACTGAATTGTTATGAAATTGGCTTGCATTAAGGACTAGCTTTCTGTAGGGTTATTCTAGGATTGTTCTAACGGGTGTTGGAAATGCTAATTAGGCCCTGGCACTGACGTGGTTGTTCTTGTAACATCCAAGGGCTCTGTTAAAAAAAATTCCCAATTCTCTAAGATTTAACTGAAACATCATTGTATGCTTGGCTGAGGAAAGAGCAAGTCAGTGAATACACAGAACCAGAAAACAGATCCTTTGCTCTACCCAGTTAATTTCGACAGCAGAGAGGGCAAATTCATATCAAAAGCACCTCAGTATCCAATAAGGTGAAGTTTCTAATTTGTCTTAAGATCAGAGATCTGAAACATTCCGAAGAATTCCAACCCCCCCTTCCCGCCAAATATTACAAGGAAGATGAACTGGCATTCATTCTTTTTCTGAAAAAGCAACGTGCTACAACAGATATTCATAAACCCCATGCTCTGCAGTGTCTCAAGCTCCTGCCAATTTGGTACATGCTCTTCCACATCAGTCTCTTCTTGGCAACCTTCTGTGAATATTTCCCCTCCAGGACTGAAACAAATTTTGTGGAAGGAATGCAAACCAGTTCAAAGTCATCCTTGGTTTTTATATATAGTAACTGCCATTTTAAAAATTACAGTTCAGTGTTTTGGCACAAAAAATAATGGACATAATCCAGACAAAGATAAGTTCTTCTTATCTATATACTAATAGCCAAGTTGCCCCCTCTGTGCGGATATCTAAATCCACATGGAGGGGGCTCTTGGGGGACAGAGATTTTTCTGCACACTTGGGGGACTCCCCAGGTGTGCAGAAAAATCATTAAAAAAACCAAACACCTTTTTTGGGGATATTTAAATCCTCCCAAAAGTAAAAAAGTTCCCTGCGCATGCGCAGAGAATGCTTTGGCCATTGGGGGGGAGGCCCGGTGGGCCTGACAGCTGTGAGCCACTCAGGCCTTGCTGCTGCCGGGGGGGAGGAGGGAGAAGGCTTGGCGGGCCTCGCCGCCGCTGGGGAGGGGGTGAGAGAAGGCTTGGCAGGTCTCAGGCCTCGCTGCTGCTGCTGGGAAGGGGTGGGAGGTTTGGTGGGCTGGTGGCTGTGAGCCACCCAGCCTCGCTGCCGCCGGTGCTGGGGGGGGGGAGGAGGGAGAAGGCTCACCTGCTGCCACTTCCTCCTCCTGCGGAGCTCCTCCGGCTTCTGCAGGCCGGGAGCTGTGGGGCAAACTCCCCCCCACAAGTATTGTGCATCCCCCATTCTTGTTTGAACTAATCTCAATTGGAGTTAAGCAGTACTGGGGCTAAAAAATTAATCTTTTAAATTGATTTGTAGGTATGAAGAAAGAAGAGAGGATGTGATCTTGGAAAATGCTAGGACGCAGATTATTTCCCAAGCCACAGATCAGGAAGCAGTAAAATAAGGGCTACGTAATAACTGTATTGAATATTCTGAATTTCCCTGAAAAGTTGTTTACCTGAATTGTATTTGATTTCAATAAACGCTTTCCAAACATGTTCTGAGATCTTCTCATATTTCATTTGTTCAGCATACTGGTGGCTGGCCGCCATTTTCCTGCGTCTTTTTTTAATGATATAAAAACTGGAAGGATTCCCGCAAGAGCTCCCAGATGACAACGGACAGCCACGGCAAACGGAACACCTTTACTTTCTTGACAGCATCACCAAAAAAGCTCATGGAAATCTTTCCTTGGATAGGATAGAGAAT
Source organism: Lepidodactylus listeri (assembly GCA_029233225.1). NCBI lineage: Eukaryota > Metazoa > Chordata > Lepidosauria > Squamata > Gekkonidae > Lepidodactylus > Lepidodactylus listeri. The sequence goes on along the minus strand of JARCFY010000009.1, from coordinate 102,366,430 downwards.
ATCTTTATTATCAACCCTTCTGAATGTCTGGTGTATCTTTCCATACGTCTTTTAACAAAGAATACTGGGAACTTACACTTTCCATTACAAAATGTGAACGGAGCTTTGTAAAGGTCTCCCTGCTGGATTTGGCCCGTCAGGCCAACACACATAATACGCAAACAAAAAAGAAAGTTTGAAGAAGGGTACCTTTTCCATTTTTGACATTTGACAAATTTTGAGCTGTACAGAAGTGCTTTCGTTAACATTTTGTCTCCCTCCCCTTAACTTGTAAAGATGGTAGTGTCTCAAGACAGAATTGATTTCTAACAATGATCTGGTTTGGTTCGTTTTGCTGAAATGGTTGCTCAACTACTGCCAGACGAAGGACGAAAGGAAATGCAGAGGAGTGATGAGAGAAGAACATACCTACCACACCTCCTCAGTGAGGTAGATTATTGCGTGTTATTACTGAATGCCACATCACAGAAGTACCATGTGTGTCCCATTCATACAGCTGCACACAAAACACACAAATAAGTGTTTGCTTAACCGACTGAGGCACTATATCCAGGCAAACATCTACACCACACCACACAACGAAAGAGAGGCAATCTTGGTCAGGATGTTCAACATTATACACAGACAAAATTTCTGCTGATTAACAACCACTCATCTGTCAAGAACTTTTCATTCACTTTCAGACTTGAGGATTTTGGGGTTTTTTCCCAACATCCAAAAAAGTGTCTTGTGGAACACGCTTCTGTAACCAATCAGGTTGGAAAGGGTCCATTCATTGCATTGCTGAGCATAAAAAGGAGACACGCATCCTTTACAGGAACCGAGTCTCTGGCAAGGACTAGCGGGCTGGAATGCCAACAACAGTGACTATTTGATCAATAGATGCTGGCTGATTAAATGGCAAAAACGACCAGCTTGATTACAAGATCCCTTCGTCTTCCAGAAATTTAATCTACTTGCTGGCAGGCAGGATTTGCTTAGCATCCCTCGGGGGGAAAGTGTTCACATTCTTTAGGTCTGATCCATGGCAAGGGCAAAGGTTTAAGCAAATGTTGCTTACTGACCATAGGGAAGATTTTGATGCTATAAATCCAGAGATTCAGGCCCGCTGAATCTAAATTAAAATGCACAGGTTTAAAATAAAAAGGAAGTATGAAGACAGCTGAAGGATGAGAGATTCAGACTAGCATGTGGCGTTTCCTATGAAGGGCAAGATGGTCAGAGCGAGAGAAGCTGCGGTCACAGTCTGGACACTGGAACGGTTTGATGCCGGTATGTTTCCGGAAGTGCCGCGTTAGTTCATCAGAACGAGCAAACTTCCATGTGCAACCTTCCCAAGTGCATTTGTAAGGCTTTTCACCTGAGAATGGGGAAAAAAAGAGTTGTGTTACAAAGCTGACAAATTGTTCCATATGTTACCTAGTAAGAGGTGGAGTGTGATAAAGGTGGAGCAGGATTTTTGGCAGCAATGTGACTGCACAGTCAGCGAGTAGACTGGGCCATCCTTAGGTTGCTTTAGGACTTTCTTTAGGGCTTCAGTACTTTAACAAAACCATTCCTGTGCAGCACTTGTAGGCTATAAAGGCCTCAGCATCCAACAGCCATATAAAGGCCTCAGCATCCAACAGCATCCAAGCAGCCTATCAAGAAAAGTGGTGGAAAATAGAAAGCAGTGGTTTAAATGGCTCTGAGCCATTTAAACCCCTGCTTTCTGCTCCCCATGAAAAGCCATGGGGAGCAAAAGTAAGGATTTAAATGGCTCTGAGCCATTTCACCCCCAGCGTTCTGCTCGCTGTGACTTTTGGTGGCAAGCAAAAAGCAAGGGGAAAAGTCACAGCCAGCACAAAGTAGAGGGTGAAATGCCTCCCAGGAATTCCACCCCCAGATTGCTGCTGGCTGTGGCTTTTCCCAGCCAGCGAAAAGCAGGGGGTGAAATGGTTCAGAACCATTTAAACCCCTACTTTCTGCTCCCTGCAGTTTTTTGCAGGGGGAAGAAAGCAGTGGTTTAAATGGCTCCAGGTCTATGGCAAACAGATATTAAAAAGCCTCTTTCCCAGGAGTACAATGGAAACATTCTAAGCACCATAAGGCCAAAATGATCACACAAAATCATCATGGAATTCAGGAGTTGAATTCCTAAGGTGACAAGCTAACCACTCAACACGCCATGTGCAGCTGATGGCCTTTCTGAATGAACATGTCATTTGAGAACAGAAAAGTGCACTTGGTGAGGCTATCAGGTAGATTAGATCCAAGTTCTCGGAAAAACTGTAGCTGGCATTTAAACAAACTAATGGAATTATTTGTCTGTATTTGTCAGAACTGAGGTTCCTGAGAGAAAAGAGTCATAAGGATTTACTACAAACCTGTATGTGTTCTTCTGTGAGCTTTGAGATGGGAACTTTTAGTGTAAACTTTGTTGCAGCCTTCATAATCACATCTGTGTATTCTACGCTTCCTTTGTGTGTCTGGGGATTCCACAGGTAAAGGTCTCTTTCCATGCTGGACTATAACAGAAGGGTGATTCCTGCAAGAAGTTAAGTTACAGTTCAGAAATAACATATTTTTAGCTAACTCTTCCTTCATGGCAGAGCTTTTTATTCAATACCCTTCTGTCTTTTGGCAGCATGAACAACATTACATGCATGTGGAAAAATTCAGGCAAGCTTAGCAAATTTCATGGACTTTAGTGGTAATATTTTGGCTTCCTTTCCTGCTGGAGGTTTTATTCATTCTGTGGAATGAGCAAAACCAAAAGACATTTTTCACAGCATGCTAGGATTTTTCATTTGTTTTTAAGATCAGGGTCCTGCTTCCCAGACAACCATGTTTAGTTTTTCCAAATCCTCAGTGCTTCCAGTGAACTTTCACCATTGTTATTTACATACTTCTCTGCTGCTTTAAAAGAGTAAAATTTAAAATGAAGCAACTAAGACATTAGTAAATCCATCACTTATTCTGCCTTGGAAAGCTGAACTCAAGAAGCCTAATGGTTCATCCGCTCCTTTAGAGACCAATTAAGAATTTCCTGTCTGGGACTGGCACAAGGGTGCGGCCTCCTTTCACCACTGATGTCAATTCCTAAAAGTAGTATTTAGACTGTATGTGAATGTGTCACACCCACAGGATGTCTGAATTCGGCTCTCTGGCTTTCATAAATAAGAGTTTTCTTGCCTGGGCTCTGAAAGGTACTATGCAGGTGAGATGCACAATTTAATAAATGGAAAGATCACACAGAACAGTCTTAAAACACAAATTCAATAGAAACTGATAGCTTTTACAAGACACAGTGTTTTAAGACTGAATATTACTAAAATGGATTTTTAAAAAATCTGCCTTCAATACCAAAGCTATTACAAGCTCATGAGGCAGTTAACATACCACAAGATATATGGAATAAAAATATGTATACATTAAAAGCCAATCAATAATATTACAAAAACCAAGGAGTAAATAAGCCTTCACCCACTACTGAAAACTTAACAAGCTCAGTACCAGGAGAACAGGTAAAGGAAAGATAATTCTTTATCACAGATAAGGGGAAAGATAAGGGAAAGATAATTGGGGTGCCGTGACCAAAAAGACCCTTTTCTCTTGGTGTCCTTAGATGTCATTGGGTGCAGTTTAAGGGAGATGATAGTTAAAGGAATATTTAAAATGATATTTTGTGCCTCATCTATGAATATGCATTTATGTGCAAAATGTGTACAAGCTCCATATCACACACAGGGCTTACAGCCTATCATTCAAAATACATGGAAACCCATTTTCCATGCAAGTTTGGCTTTGTTTACCCAGCTGTTTGAGTATGAGCACACGTACGCTAATATGTACTGGTATATTAATAAAATATTAACACACACAAACACGAATTGTGGAGACCTTAATGAAATACATAACATTTTGTAAGATCATTTTGTAGTCGTTTAACGACTCTCACGCTCCCATATGCGTATGCTATGATGCTGTCCCTGCATTAAACTGTGTCGCCTGCAAAGAACACCAAAGAAAAGATCTCAACCTATGCGGTACATTTGGTTTTCAATTGTCTATTGATGTTTGTCTAAATGCATTTGTATGTTGGGAGTGCGGGTGAACAGGAGCAACTTTAAAGTGCACCATACAAATGATTCCAGCTTTCATTCTTGGTGGTGATCTCCAAATATAAGAATCCATAGTAGTATAGTAACTGTTTAAGGGAAAGGCAGTGACTGCAGCTCCTCAGTCTGTCTAATTAGTTAGCAAGAAGCCATGCCTTTGTTTTCTGTATTTAATTACTTTTGTCCTTTTTTAAAACTTCATGACTTCATGAACCGTACTGTGCTATTTCTGCAAGGCAGAAGAAGCCACTCGAGCTGGTAATGGAAGGAAGGAAACCGCAGGAGCTAAGTCAGTCACAAGGATCTGCACTTCCTCATTACTGCTGTGACATGTAGCCCTAATATCAAGAAGTGGTTTCTTGGTAAATATCACAACGCAGAAATAATGGAGAAATATAGACCAAGCATTTGAAAAATACGGGGGGGGGGGGGGGGGGAAATCTCTCTCACACTCAAAATAATTTGAAGGGGGCTTCAAAGCTCACAACTCAGAGCCTCTCCCCTTAAAATGTTTATGTATGTGGACTCAACCCTTTTTGCTATTCTTGACTGGTATATATCCCTTCCTTCAGATACTCAATCGGTAGCCCTCCTATTTTGGGTACAGTTTACAATAAGGAAACACATTTCATTATTTCATCCGAGAGAAGTATTTTAGGACTCCTGTTACTTACTCCTGAAGCATTGCCTGGGGGGGTGACAATGAGGTCATCAACGGAGGGGACATTTGTTCAGGATAATAGTCGTGCCCAGGGGATTCCATGCCTGGTTCTACTTTTATGAGTTTCTTTAACGCTGGCTTCTCATAAGATTCAATAACAGGCACTACAGGGGGGGGGGGGAAATCAATCAATAAAAAGCAAACAGTTTTACATCTACAAAATTCCGAATGTGAAGAAATCTATACCATCTATTACTGTGATAGACTACAGATAGGCATGTAAAATAACCAGTAGCTTTGCTCAACTGGATGAGAAGTTATTCTCCCTCATCCCTACACTTCAGGATAATAGTGTGGCAAAGATATTAGTGGTAAAGTTGCCCTTTGCTGCCACATTTCAACAGATCAAAACCAGGCTGTTAGATTCGGAGCGACAAAATTTATAAGCATAGCTAATAGAACTTGCTCCCCTCTGAATTTTGAGATTCCCCTTCCAATAGGGCCAATAGCTTCATACCTAACATCTCTGCAAGTACCTCAGCAACGCAGAGTGTTTACCCTGGCCAGATGCAATGCTATGCACTCAGCCACCTTATATGGCAGATTCAACAAGGGCTGAGGACAGACTGGCAATCTAAAGCGGGGCAGGCACGCTTCGCAAATGGAGGAAAGGAGCATGTTCAGACATGCGCATCTGTCCATCGGCTCCGTTGCGTACTTACCCGTCTCCCAGTCGCTTTCCTTCCGCTTTACCTGGACACCGGTTTTTCCCAGTGTTCAGGGGCCTTCCTCCGCATGCCTCCCGCTTCCAAACAGTGTGAACTGGAAGAAGCGGGAGGCATCCAGAGGAAGTGTGAACGCACCGGCAAAAAGTTTTGCGCATATGCGCATGTGCGCATATGCGAATATGCGCATATGCGAAAAACATCAAAGGAAAACAAAAAAAAGTGCAGCGGCACGCGCGAGCCGCGCGCGCTGGCTATGCGGCAGTCTGAACTCTCCGTGGCAGTCTGAATGCTCCGTATCGCCGCTGATCCGCATTGCTCTGGCCAGTGTGAACGGCCAGCTCCGTGGGTTTTTTCCCCTGCTCCAGTTCCCTCCGCTTTGCCTCCGCTTCAGATTGCCAGTCTGTCCTCAGCCATGGTCTCGCATTTGGCCAGTTATTGCCCATGCAGAAAGAGCTGTGTGGAAACAATTACTCATGTTCTCTTGCACTGTAACTTGTATGCAGATCTAAGGAGCACACATTTACATTCTCTGTTAATTAGCATGGGTGCTTGTTCTGATGCACTCAAGGTGCATAGACTTTTAAGAGATTCCAGTCCGGACATCACGGAGAAGGTGGCCAAGTTTCTTTGTCTGGTCTTAAAGTTGCGCCAAAGGTTCTTTTAGAATTTTCATATATGTGTTTTTAACGGGTTTTAACATGTATAAATTGTTTTCCTAATTTATGCCAATAAAGGTTGACTTGACTTGACTAGTGGTAAGGTAACTATGGAATATTTTCATGGGCTAGTAATTTCTGTGGATTTGTTTTTTGTCACTGTATTGTTGTCTCACTCGTCTTTCCAAGGAGCTTGATGCAATGTACACAGCCCCACCCAACCCCTGCCAATACTGCTTATCTTCACAGCTCCATAACGTAGGTGTCTCACTCAAAAGTCACACAGTAAGCTTTGCGGCAGAGCAAAAACCTGAACCAGAGTTGTTCCAGTTTAAGTCCAATACTATCGGTACAATCCTAAGCAGAATTATGCCACTGTAAACCCGTTGCACTCAATGGGCTTAGACTGGAGTAACTTTTTCAGCATTGCACTGAAAGTTCTCCAGTTTAAACCCACTGGCTTAGACTGGAATAACTCTGCAAAGGGTTGCAACTGTAAATCCACTAAAAGAAGCAACATAGAACATTTGTCTCAATAAGTTTGTGATAATTTTTAACTTAAACACAACTGCATTGCTTTTTATTAGTCTACCTGATCTGAAAGAACACCTCAATCCATAGAGATCGGTCAAGAGTTGTAAATGTAAATCGTAAGAAATGGGAAAATCCACAAAACGTCTACTTACCCGGCATACTACTTGGATTTTCCAGCTCGTCTGAAAAAACTGTGGAAACCATGATAGACTGCTGGAGCGGAGAAGGATACATGAAAGGCTGAAGTACAGGCTGCACTACAACTGGCTGTATAACCGGAAGTATCCCAGAGCGCTGAAGTCCATGGCGTGAAAGAGCTGCCATTACTGGAGGGATAGTTAGTGGTACAGTGAAAGGCTGTATTCCGGGAGGTGTCAGTTTTTTCATAGGTGGGCTGGGTGATGGCAGATTCAATCCAGGCGAGGCTCTCCTATGTACAGGCTGGTATTTCAAAGGGGAAGGAGAACTTCCAGTCGAAGGCGGTGAGCTCCGCTTGTTCACTGTGAGATCAACAGGTTCAACTTGGACTCCATTGCAAAGTCCATCCGGAATCGGGTAGAATTTATTGGGCATCATATTTGGTGTAGAATAGATGACACCATATTTGTTGGACTTCATGTGGTCCCAAGTATTGTTGAATGACTGTAAAAGAGGAGAGGGGAACAGGGGAGAAATAACGATGAAATGAAAACCTGTGTCATGAAAAGGGCACAAACTCACAAACTGAATACAGTAACAATTATTTATTTATCTACAGATTATGGCAGGATCATCTCTATGAAGTTTCTATAGACTGATGCAAAGACCCATTTAAACGAAGAGCAGATTACGCCTAAGGAATTTTGGTTATGGGTTATCACGTTGCCCTACACGGTAGATGACCTACAGGTTTCTCTTGCATGGTCAGCCCCAGTCCCTTGTGTTCACAGCTTATGACTGATTTCAAGATTTGATCTTACTGTAGGATAGAACGTTCTGTTACAAAAGGCAGACATTATGGTAAGTACTGCAATCATCTGGTCTAATGCGACTAAGAATTAGTTGATTCTGAACGCACGAGGCAGATGGCACTGCATCTGCTCTTGTAGTTTGTCCCCTAAGAAAGCTTCCCAACTTTTCCCTGAAGCTGCTGGTTTACAGGCAAGTTGCAAGGAACGGTAATGTGAGGCAACAGCCCAAAGAAGCATTGGCCATATAATACGATCCTGGGTAGTACCGTTGCCTGCCCAGGCAAAATAGCTTCAGTCACATCATAAATACTTGCTACTGCTTAACTTTTACTATAAGGAACACATGAATCTGCCTTGTACTAAACCAGATCCCTGGTCCATCAAGGTCAGTACTGTCTACTCAGACTGGCGGTGGCTCTTCAGGATCTCAGGCAGATGTCTTTCACATCACACCTACTGTCTGGTCCTTTTAACTGGAGATGCCAGGAGTTGAACCTGTGGCCTTCTGCATGCCAAACAGAGACTCTATCACTAAGTCTCGGTCCTTCTCTTTAATGTAACAGTTATCTATTACATTAAACTACAATATGTACAATAATAAGTGATACTTAAATGAACTTTATTCAAGTAAACACTACCAAATGTTTGTTCAAGAAGTTCAAAGATGTTAACACTTCAGTGCTTTTTCTCCCTGTTATAACAGATGCCATTTGTAATCTTGTTCCTGTCAAGGCTCAAAGAATTATGAGGTAAGGAAGTGATAATGACTGCAGTTCTGAATGATCAAGGCTACTGCATATGAAGAGAGGTTAATCATTGACAGCAGAAAGTATCTACCAGCTCTCAGGGTTGGCGCAAGTGGCTCCAAGAGATCCATCCTTCCATCCTCTCTGACACCACAAGGGGCGCTGGGACATATCTCTTGGATTGAACGCTGGTTATCTATTGCCTTAAGTAACTGCATGTGCAGTGAAGGCCAGCCTTGGTAACTAAGGCATGGATGTACATCCCATACATTAAACTGCAGCAGTGAGGAATGAATGATCTTTTGTATTGGTGCCTTGCCATGACCTGTGAGGCTTCTGTACTATCAGCAAAAGATCAGACCTTTGTAATTAAACAGAGTTCTTTATTATTCAATTGCTGGGACAGGGTCCCGATGTTTGTTAGAGATACAGTATAAAGATGGCTTTGGGTTAATATACCTACAAGCATGGTTGCATAAACAAATTCTACCAATCAGCATTCGCACAAAAATGCGGGAAAAGAGATGGAGCCGTTTGTTCCCACCAAAGGTGAGAAAGTTATACAAATTCCCTTCCTGCCCTGTGCGACCCAGATGTGTTAACTCCTAGGCATAACATTTGGGCAGCGACAATAAACTAACTTTCCAGGCTATGCCCGCTCAGATAGCACTCTGAGAAGTTTCAACAGGAGGGGGAGGAAGCCATGACCAGATAGCCATTGTTTATGTGACGTGTTGGGATGTCCGACTCCATCCTCCCGGAGTGGAAATGTAACATTAAGCAGGACTGCAATTTCTACTTCAAGGCGAGCCATAAAACACTTGAGTGATAGCATAGTACAAAGAAATAGAAAGTAACATTAGAAAGCAACATTTCAGGATAGCATAGTATAAGCAAACTATTGTCAGCTTTCTGACAGGTGGCCCAGGCTACCCCAATCATGTCTGATCTTGGAAGTTAAGCAAGGTTGGCTCTGGTTGTTACCTGGATGGGAGACTGCCAAGAGGTCTGGGCTTGCTACAAAGAGGCAGGCAATGGAAACCACCCGTTTGTATCTTGCCTTGAAAACCTTATGGAGTCACCGTAACTTGGCTGTGATTTGACAACATCTTCCAATCACCACCAGTGGTACTTTACAGAACAAACTCATCTTGGCTTTGCGTTTCTGTTGTATTAAACGTTCATAATAAGGAACCCAAACCGTGGTAGGTCTGTTATGCAACATTTTAAATTGTAGCAGTAGAAAAGAGCAAGAGTCCAATAGCAGCTTAAAGACGAACAAAACTTGTGGCAGGGTAGGAGCTTCCATGGGTCACTGTTCATTTCTGCTACCCATCATGGTCTATTTTAAGTTGTGTTTTTCAAGCTTGCAAGTTAATTAAGAATCTAGTTTTCCACAGTGCTACAACAACTAAGGAACACTTAGAATATGGCTCCGATCACACGCAGAAGTAGCCACACAATAGGCATGAATGCCATGTGGATTTTAAGGGGGCGATCACGCCAGAACTTCCGGCAAGCGTCCCGCACCCGTCGGCAACCCGTTTCTCTCTGCCGAAGAAGCGGAGTTAAAGGATACTAGGGAAAGTCCAGTATCAAACAGGTTTGCTATGGGCCACAGACGGACTTTCCCCGTGTGATCGCTCCAGTGCGCACTCATGGCGCCGGGGATAGTCTGATCAGGCTATCCTGATGCCATGCCGTTGTTTTTTTCCCCTTCTCAGTATGTGCATCATTGCATACTGCCATAGGAAGCCCTCAAGGCAGAGATGCAATTCATCGATCCCCAGGTTAAGTGCATCGGGAAAAAATGGCACCCCCCCCCCCGGACTCACCCGTGATTGCGTCTCATCACGCAGTGGCGGGCTGTGCCCGCAGCTTCACAGCACTGTGTGATCGCGCAACTGTGGGTCAAATTACTCCAGAGCAAATAACCCACTTCTGCCGTGGATTATCTCGTTTGTGTGACTGGGACCTGTATTTAGTTTTAAATCAGGGTGTGGCAGCGGAATGACTGATGTTCAAGAAGACAAACCCCTGGGAAACAGTGTACAAAAATTAGTCAGCACAAGGCTATAAGCTTGCATGTGCACGCATGAAGCTTTCATGTGCATGCACATGAAAGCTTATACCCAGAATTAAACTTGGTCGGTCTTAAAGGTGCCCCTAGACCCAAACATTGGTCTGTTGCTTCAGACCAACACGGCTACCCACAAAAATTAGTCAATACATTAAGGACTAAACTTGCTCTTGATTTCTCAGTTAGCTTGAAATAAAGCATTTAACTTTTGTATAGTTACATTGGCCTAAGTCAGGTGTCCATGTTTCTGTCTAATGAGGCTGCTTTAGGTGACCAGGGTTGTTTTTCTTATTTATATTGAGCTGCAGATTTTTATTTTAAAAGTTACTCTTTTCTCGCAAGTCAAAGTGGGGAAAAAGGGAAAACGTTATACAAGGAAAAAGTAAAGAAAAGGGTCACATCTAGTGAGTTAAACATTAGCTAAAAACAACAAGGAATTTGCTGTCCTATGATGGACAAAATATCCACAAACCCAACTTTTTCTTAAAACAAAAGTTAAATTATAACAGTTTAATAGAATATGTACAAACTAAAGATTTGACTTTGACTACTCAATCGCTGGGAATTTAGACAAAGCCTTTCGTGGCGCTTTAAAAACCATCGTATGTATTTCAGCATAAGTTTCTGTGGACTGCTTGAGCCAGATTTCAATGCAAGGGACAGCAATGGATCTATTACAGTTCTATGCATGGCACAAATTTATACAAGCCACAGAGTAACCCAGTCACAACAGTTGTTACTATCTTTCTTAATATGATAACTTAACAAATTTACAGCGCAATCCCAACCAGGCCTTTAGCTACAGTGGGGCATCGCGGGGCTAGGCCCTCTGACTTCCTGGCAAGGCCCCACAACTTCCCATCCAGCCCAGGGTGTCATGGTCTTCTCCCCCTGGGAGGGGCAGCTCCAACTGAGGGCCTCTGGGGAGGGAGGGAGGCTAGATGCTCGCAGCGGGAGAGAGACTCTAACTTGCCAGTGGCCGAAGCAGAGACCAGTGCAGTGCAGGGTTCCTGTGCCCCACTTTCTTTAAATTACATTTAATTCGATTAGCCAGCACCCCTTAAGAAATTTAAATGCCCTTCGACTTGAAAAATCCTTGCTACGGGCCTGATCCCAACTAAAGTTACACCATTTGTAATTCCACTGAAGTCAATGGACTCAGAAGGCCATAACTCTGTTTAGGAATGCACTTGTTAGTATTACCCACTGACATTGCGAATTGGCTAGTGACCTTATACCCTTGCATGTAACAGGGCTCTGCACCGAATGCCACACAGATTCACTGCCACCCCTTGCATTCCATTGCCTTCTGGTCCCACAGTTTAAATTATCCTTGCTCTCTACCTCAGTGTGGGCTTCCACCAAAGCTTATGCCAAGTTAAGTGTTTGAAGTACCACAAGGGACTGTCTTTGCGGTTCCAGACTAACACAGCTGCCCCACCTAGATTCACTGTTAAGGTTGCCAGGGCACATGGCTCTTAAATTTCCACTGACAAATCAGCTGGTTTTCAAAATAAAAAGTCAACATTTTGATATGACAGAAGTCCACTGAAGGCAGTCTTTAAATCAGGCCAATTAAATCAGGCCAATTAATATTCGAGGGAACCTGTAAACATGCTAAGTGATAGCCCGCTGACCATACTGTTGTGAGATTCTAGCGACAACACAGAAACTGCTTTTATCACAATTAAGAATGGCCATACTGCTTTAGACCAGTGGTTGAAATCCAGTGCCCTGTCTCCAATAAAGGGCGAATTCTTCAGTAAGAAAACTGAGAAGAGTACCATCCACCATCACTTGCTCTTGCTATCTGCGGTCAGACGTTCAGAGAGAGACCTCAAACTATTTTAATTGTAAAATGATTGTTAAATGATTTTGCAAGCAATCAGACGTTTACATGAAAGCCAGCATAATTACTGTATTTTTCGCTCCATAAGACGTATTTTTCGCTCCATAAGACGCACCTGACCATAAGACGCACCTAGCTCTGCTTGGTGCCGTGGCTCGGGAAAAGTGAGGGGGGTTTAAGACGCACACACTTCCCCCCCACACTTTTTGGGGGAGAAAAAGTGAGTCTTATGGAGCAAAAAATACGGTACATCTCACAAAGTTTTCATTTCAGAAGAGTAGCCATGTTGGTCTGCAGTAGGAGAACAATATTCGAGTCCAGCAGCAGCACCTTAGAGACCAACCAGTTGCTTTGGGGATAGTGAGCTTTTGAGAGTCAAAGCTTTTGAGAGTTAAAGAAGGGAGCTCTGACTCTCAAAAGCTCACTAACCCCCCTCCCCAATCTTGACGGTCTTTAAGATGTGACTGGATTCAAATCTAGCTGTTCTACTGCAGACCAACATAACTACCCTCTGGAACTTTGTTAGATGTAAAAGTTTCAGCAACACACACAGTGTAACTACAGTATCAGGACGTATAGCAGTGCTGAACAGAAAAGACACACATTTGACAGTCTTGAGACCATCAGTAGCTACCATTGGTCAGTTTGAAGCAATATAATTTTTCAATTAGATCCTTTATAGCTGCACCTCATTGTCCCCCCCCCCCACCTAGTAGCTTAACGAAACCTGCATAAAAGGAGGAGCTCTGCTCATGCAAGGGCGTGATGGGATGATTTCAATCAACTCTCCTCCTTGCTGCAGCATCCCAACGAGTCCCATGGCATTTTGTTGGGGGGAGGGGGTCACCTGACCCTCCAAGAGGTTTTAAGGGATTCCCGGTAGCTGCTAAGGAGACAGTAAAGATGGTCTTCTGCTAATTCACACCATCCACCAAATACTTGGATCCCACCTAATCCAGCAAATTTTACTCGTCGGTTACATGTCTGGGATTCTTCTGGGCCTATCCTGACCAAAATGGTTTTTCAAAGATGTTTAAATTGCAAAGCGGTTTTACCAAAATATACTGGAGAGTTACGGCATTTCTCCACTTAACACATCTAGGAAAAAAAGCCTAACTCAATATTTGTGATCTCTGCATACAAAAGGCTGCTCCCATAAAGTAGTCATTGTAGTTGTGTTAATGTGATGTAACTTGCTATCAAAAATTTGATGATGAAAAAGCATCATCATTAAGAGCCGATGGATGGTGAAGTAGTGGCATCATTTCCTCAGGCAGGGACATCATTTCCTCCCCAAGTGGCTAATGGATGTCAGCAGGGGTAATTTCATAGAAAAAGAGGTGCAGGAGCTCATCACCATACCTATTAGCATAACTCATTATTTTTATTTTATTTTATTTTATTTTTGGATTTCTATCCCGCCCTCCCCGCCTCACAGCAGGCTCAGGGTGGCTACCAATACATTTCATACATAATAAAATTCTATGAAAGCACAGTATAATAACATACACTAGCATATGCCACGCCCCTGACAGCACCGGAAGTGTGTCAGAAAGGGAAGCAAAAGGGGGCCATCTTCAAAAGCCTCCCCTCCCCTTCCCCAGCTGGCCGGCCAAGGCGGGCGGGCGGGGGGCGGGGAGCGAAGTGAGAAGGGCCCCATAGAATACAATGGAAAGATCGTGCCTCTGCTGCTGCATGACTCTAAACAGAAGGGGTGTAAACTTTAAATCTCTTCTCGCTTCGCTTCCTCCACAGGCTGCTGGGAGCTGGGGGAGGGGCTTGCCATCACTGCCATTTGTGCCCACTAGGGGTCTGCAAATAATTTTTTTTTGGCCTGATTCAGATTGGGCCAAATCAAACAGCCTCTGTTCCGGCTGCCGAATGACCCCCACATATCCGTTTCAGCAATGCAAGCCAATTCAGGAGTCATTCTGCCAGCCAAATGTCAGTTTCAGCCCCATTATACCCTATGGGGCATTGGAGTCAATGGCAAAAACTCATAGGGTCTATGAGGGCTGGAGAAGAGGGGGTTTGAGGGAGAGGCTCCAAACTTGCAGGGTAGCTGCTGGGGCCTGTCCCCGAAATACCCACCAAGTTTCAAGAAGATTGGACCATAGGGTCCAATTCTACGGGCCCCCAAACAGGTTGCCCCCCATCCCCTCCAGTGTTCTCTATGGTGGGAAAAATGTTACTTTTTTTCTGCCATAGAGAACAATGGGAGGAATGGGGGCAACCTGTTTGTGGGCCTGTAGAATTGGACGCCCTGGTCCAATCTTCTTGAAACTTGGTGGGTATTTGGGAGAGAGGCTCCAGCAGCTATCCTGTAAGTTTGAAGTCTCTCCCTCAAACCCCCTCCCCTCCAGCTGCTTTTTAAGCTGCTGCTGAATTTCTGAGAGAATCTGATTCAGCCCGTGGCTGCCCTAGTGCCCACTCCTGGGCTGGCAGAGTGCTGCTCCGCCTTGCTCCGGCCCCAAATGACCCCTGGATGTCACCCATTTAGTTTAGCACTCTGTCCATCTGGAAACACCTTTACTGTTCAAATATTGCAGCCAGATGAAGCCAGATTTCAATGTTTCTTCTCTCAGCTTTACCATCCTCCTGTAATTTATCAGCTCCATCCAGGGAAGATTTACACAGACTCTCTACAAACAACAAAAAACAAACAAAAAAAGTACACCGCTACCCACCTGGAAAAAAATCCTGTTATTCTTGATTTTTTAAAAATAGAACACTTCATATTGCAGAGGTATTTCACTACGTTTATTTGTGTAGCAAACCCCTTTTGCTAACATCTCTGGTACAGGAAAATTGGTTACTTTAACCTTAAAATACTTTAGGTTAAACCTTTACTTTAACCAAAAAATCTGTGCATTCACATCTCTGGGATATAGTGTGCCTGCGTTGACCCTGATCGGTATCTTCTAAAGCGAAAGGGATTTTCACGCCCTCCCCAGTCACGCGCAGGGCTCCAGTGCGCATGACCAAGGGAGGGGCACAACAATCCCGCTAGTTCCTTCTGACTACTGCCATCAGTCTCCGAGCAAGATAGGAAAGACTGACTGTAGAGGGGAAGGAGGGCGGGTGGTGTGAATGCACAGATGACCACTCGAAGATCCCCAGTTACAGGTAAGCAACCTGTATATCTTCTTCGTGGTCTCTGTGCATCACAC
Organism: Lepidodactylus listeri; assembly: GCA_029233225.1. Classification (NCBI taxonomy): domain Eukaryota; kingdom Metazoa; phylum Chordata; class Lepidosauria; order Squamata; family Gekkonidae; genus Lepidodactylus; species Lepidodactylus listeri. The sequence goes on along the minus strand of JARCFY010000009.1, from coordinate 102,350,956 downwards.
CTCTGGGAGATTAACAAGCAAGAAAAAACCCCACACACATACCTAGAGGAGGGAACTGGAGGTCCTAAACTCACACTGCCTGCAACGCAGCTCGCTCCACTGCTGATGAAAAATGAGGTAAGGCAGGTCGCAATGGAGTGCCGAGAGTTCACTCACCCGCCTAGCAGACGTGATGGCCACCAAGAAGGCAGTTTTCCATGAGAGGAATTGCAGACTACAGGTGGCCATCGGTTCAAAGGGCTTGCCCATCAGTCTCGCCAGAACCAGAGGTAAGTCCCAAGCTGGCACTGAGCCTCAGGTCGGGGAAAACAGGCAATTGAGGCCCTTCATGAATCGTTTTGTCCTTGGGTGGGAAAAAACTGAATGACCTTCTATTTCAGGATGATGTACGGAAATAGTGGCCAAGCAGACCTGTAGAGAGGCACAACTAAGGCCCATGTTGATACGGGAGAGCAAAAAACCGAAAACAGCATTCAGATCCATAGGAGGTGGGGGCAACCCTTCTGAACTAAGCTAAGCCACAAACTTCCTTCATTTCCTGTCGTAGGACTGATGTGTAGATTGCTTCTGGCAATTGAGGAGCATGTTTGGTGTAGTGGTTAAGTGCGCGGACTCTAATCTGGGAGAACCGGGTTTGATTCCCCCACTCCTCCACCTGCACCATAGCTCTGCACCAGCTGTTCTCTCAAGGACAGCTGTCTCAGAGCTCTCTTAGCCCCACCTACCTCACAGGGTGTCTGTTGTGGGGAGGGGAAGGGAAAGGAGTTTGTAAGCCGCTCTGAGACTACAAGTGAAGGGCGGGGTATAAATCCAATCTCTTCTCTTCTTCTTCATGTGTGCTATCCTGTCACCTGTTTTCAACACAGGATCTGCTACACTGACATCCTGAGATAAGGCACATCGTGGTGTGACATCCATCCCCCTTGCGCAAGGAGGAGATCGGGCACTAACAGGAAGTGGACAAGGGAGCCCTTGGACAGGTGCAGGAGAGTGGGGAACCAGTGCTGCCTGGGCCACCACGGGGTTACCAGAACGCAACAAGGCCGGTCTTTCATCACCTTGTTGATCACTTTGGTAGGCAGAGAAATTGGTGGGAACAGATATATGTGTCTGCATGCCCACGGGTAAAGGAGTCCGTCTCCCAAGGAGGCAGGATCCCGCCCTGGAGCAAAATAAGCGGCATTTTGTGTTGTGCCGGGATGCAAATACATCTATCTCTGAGTAACCCCAATGATGGAATACTGGTCGGAGATAGGTCCAGTTGAGTTCCCACTCATGCAGTGATGCTCCTCCCCTGCTCAGGAAGTCTACCTGCACATTCAGGGAGCTGGGGAGGTGTGCTGCGACCAGGAACATGCCCCAGGAACGACACTCGTCCCAAATCTCCAGGGCTAGCCGACACAGGCCTCTGGATACCGTCCCACCTTGGTGGTTGAGGTAACACATAGTTGTTGTGTTGTCTGTCAGGACTGCAACAGTGCTGTTGCGCACTAGGTGCTGAAAGGATCGGACAGCGTAATGCACCGTGAGCATCTCTAGAAAGTTGATGTGATTGTGAATCACATGGGGTTCCCATTTGGCCCCGACACAGTCTCATGAGGTGAGCACCCCACCCCCAGAGGGAGGCATCCATGGTCAGAATCACAGATGGGGTGGGTGGGTGGAAAGGGTGGTCCACTTCCCATCAATAAATTCTGTGGGTTCATCCGCTAACTGAGGGAGTCCAACACCGGTGCCGTAAGGCGAAATGTCCTGGACTGGGAATGAAACTGAGGACTAGAATGACAAAGAAACCAGAGCTGGAGTGGTCTCATGTGCAGTCTGGCAAAGACTATGATGGCTGTAGTTGCTGCCATCAGCCCCAGGAGGCGTTGGAGTTGCCTTGCCGTAGCCCCTTCTACTGACGTAAGAGGTGTACCAGGGTGATGATGTAATCTGCCCTCTTGGGTGGGGGAGGAAGGCTTTGCATGCCAGGGAATCCAGGATGGCCCCCTATGAACTGGGCTCACCTTGCAGGGATGAGCACAGACTTTGCCAGGTTGACGGTTAAGTCCCAAGGCTTGTAGAATGCGCATGGTCAGTGCAATGTGATCTCATAGGGTGATCTCTGAGTCTACCACGAGCAACCAGTCGTCAATGTATGGAAAGATTCGTACACCTTGCAGGCAAAGGTAGGCCGTAATGACAACCATGAGCTTCGTGAATATGTGGAGGGTGGTAGAAAGACTGAACGGAAGGGCCTTGTACTGATAATGACCTTCCCCCACAGTGAAGCAGAGAAAATGCCTGTGATCTGGGTGTATTGTGACATGAAAGAAAGCATCTTTCAGGTCCAGGGTCACCATCCAAACCCCGTGCTCAAGAAGTGGGAGGATGTTCTGAAGGGTTGTCATCCGGAACTTTTTGTAAACGATGAAGGTATTGAGGTTTCTGCGGTCCGTAATAGGGCGGAGGCCTGCATCCTTCTTAGGAACCGTGAAATAATGGGAATAGAAGCCCTGATGGAACTGCGACTGAGGGACGGGTTCTATTGTGTCCTTTTGTAGGAGGTTCTGGATTTCGTTTAGCAGTGTGACGGAGCTGGGTGTAGGGATGAAATATGACTCCATAGGCATCTGAAGAAACTCTAGGCGATAACCCTCTGCGATGACAGCAAGAGCCCATCTGTCTGATGTTATTTTTCTCCAGGCAGACAAGAACGGGAGCAGACGGCCTGCCAGCCTGAGTCAAAGGCTCTGCTGGGGAAGCGCGGTAGCCTTGGTCCTCAACTGGGAGGCAGTACTGAACTTCTGTTTGTTCCCATAGGGCCGTGACTAGAAATCGGAGGATCTCTGCCACTGAGGTTCAGAGAGGACTTTTGGGACAATCTGGAGGACCACGACTTGTTCCAGGACTTCGACTTGGATTGTTTGGGGGGTTGGGAGACTCCCAAATTATGTGAAGTCTTGATACTTTTGTCTAGTTCTTGCAAGACTGCATCTGTAGTGGAACTGAATAAACCCTCACCTTCAAAAGATAGATCCTCAACGAAGGCCTTAGTGTCACTAGGAAGGGATTACAACGCAGCCAGGCATGACATCTAAGCGTGACCACTGATGTGAGCATTTTGGCTGCCATATCCAGATTGTGTTTAGCGGCATTAAATTGATGTTTTGCCAGCCATCATACCCTCTTTCTGCAGCCTCCTGGCTTGACGATTCATGTCTTCAGGGAGGGAAGCAATAAACTCAGTCATTTGCTCCCAGAGGGCATACTGGTATCTACCCATGCAGGCCGTATAATTGGAAGTCTTAATTCCTAACACTCCTGCCGAATAGAATCTGCGCCCAAAGAAGTCAAGTTTTTTCCATTCCTTATCAGGAGAAGAGTGGCTGCGTCTGCCCTTAGACGAGGGCGTGATGACAATGGAGTTGGGTTTAGGATGAATGAATAGAAATTCAGCTCCTGATTTTTGCACCCTGTACATGTAGTCAATACTCTTGCTAGAAATAGTAGAAGCCGTGCTTTGGCAGCTTGCAATAGGACCGAAGTTGACAGTAATGCAACTGCTTTGGAAGTATCCATCTGTACTATGTCAAATACTGAGTCTGTGACAGTGGGTGGAGGCTGAACAGTGGAGAGTGTCAGTGTACTGGCCATCCTCTTGGTGAAATCCCGATATGATTTAAGATCTTCGGATGGGGAGATGGGGAGATTATCCGCCACTTGTTCCTGGGTAAGGGCTTCATCACCAGAGGAGGACAATGAAGACGACCCTGAGGGTTCAGAATGCTCCGATGGCTTGGAGAAAGCAATGGGTCGCATCGGTATTGATGGCATTGGTGTCGAGTGCTCAGCATGGTATCCCAGAGGTGGAACAGCGGGTTTGTGCTTCCTGCCTATCGGCAGCGACGGTTGTGGCCATACGAATTCCGGCATTGGAGAATGTATTGAATGTCTCAGTATTGAGACAGGCGGGAGGATGTTGACTGGCGATCCCAATCTGCTGGGGTGCGTGGAGACAGCCACGGTGCAGCAGGCATAGGATAAGCCGCACAGAGGTACTGCCACTGATGGCCGTCCCAAGGACCTGGGGGGTAATGCCCAGATGATCAATCTCAATCCTCCGATTGATGCGGAGAAATGGCTGAAGCACCAGTGTCCCTGTCTAGGTGCAGACTTTTGACACTGGGCGGCCGGGGGCACTTGGGTTAACTCCATATCCAGATCAGAGTCCGTGAAGTGGATAGGATGCAGCAAAGGCAAGGTGGAATCACCTTGTAGCTGCCCAAGGCCCACAGAGTTAAGTACTGCAGCCCCCACCAGGGCTGTGTCTGATGTGATGTGTGTGGACGAAGCAATTCTGGAAGGAGTACCCTTCTTGTGCTTGCTCTGCCTATCGTTCTTGCCCTCCTTGTGTTTCTTGGCAGAAGTAGGGGCTTTGGACTGGAAAGCTGACATCGGTCATTTTGTCACCAATCTGTTGACATTGATGACGCTCGGCATCGGAAATAGCGCAGTCGCCGATCCCGACGCTGGGGTCAACAGCGAGACACGTCTGGACGTCTCTTGCGAAGACATCATCGGAGAAAGAGCCTGTTCCAATAAAGCAACGTGGAGTCTCGCTGCTCGGTTCTTCCTCATCTGCTTCGAGAATCCACCTGGTGTGCTTCCCCAAGGCACGAAAGGCAAAGTGAGTGTCGGGGGGGGGGGGGGGGGCGCGTGATCTTGCTGCCACACTTTAGGCACTATTTAACGAAGCCGCACCGTTTGGCCATAGGCCGGGGGTGGGGTGGGAGTAGCCTGCTGAGGCAGAGTACTCTAAGTCAGTTCAGTCCAAATCAACTAAGTCATGGGAGATATCATCCTTTTGGTAGCCTTGTGGTTCATAGACATGCCGTCTTTTGGCTGTGCTCTTCTGAGATGCCTTAGTGGGCCATTTTTCTTTGTGCTGTTGGGGGGGGGGTGAAGGGAAGGGGGGATCGAGATCTGCTAGACCCATGCCCTCCCGAGCCGCAGAATAGGGCAATTTCCTCCCTCATTGCCCTCTTAAAAAAGGCCATGGCTGCCTGGGAAAAGGGGGGGGGTTTCCCTCATGAACATTACCGGTCTGGAGATCGGTGCCTTCTTCGTCCTCCTCCTCCTCCTCTCCGTGGGCGAAACTTTCTTGGATCATTTTGATTTGATCTTCCCTGGTACAGCCAGTAGCCTCGGGGTTCGCCAGGTGTGGGTTTGGGCTCTGCAGGCTGTCCCCGTCTTGGTATGTGTTGTGGCGTGATCAATCCAACATGGCCGCCGCCGCCTTCCACTGTGAGGGCTCTGCAGTTTCGCTGTGCGATTTGGCACGCTTTTTTGCACCGCTGCTGCTGCGTCCCTTTCCGGGGTCTTCAGAAGCTGCCGGTCTCTCCCGCACTCCACAGTCATGCCGCTTGTCCACTAGCCCTGCAGATTCCATCTCCCTTGTGGAGAGGAGTTTCAGATTTTTCCTAGAGGCTGCTCCGGGTTCGCTCTGGAAATAGGCGGCAGAAGATGTCTGCTTCCCCAGTTTGGGGGGGGGGGGCAAAGAAACAGCTCGGAGAGGAAGAGAGAGAGAAGGCTTTTTTTTTTTGTTTAGCAAGAGAGAGAGAGAGAGAGAGATGAGTAATAGTAAAGGAATAAAAGTAGGAATGGGTGTTAGGCTAGACCGGCACCCAGCTGCTCTCCCTTCAGAGGCAGGAAACGAACTGAGTCTGGGGTGACTCCCACCACAGGAAACAGGAAGAAGTTAAACTTAGTCCTGCCTCCCTGAAGATAGGTGGGAATCACCCACAAGATGGCCTCCACCTCAGAGGGAGAACTGGCGGGATTGTCATGCCCTCCCTTGGTCATGCGCACTGGAGCCCTGCGCGTGACTGGGGAGAGGGCGCGGAAATCCCTTTCACTTTAGAAGATACCAATCAGGGTTGGTGCAGGCGCACTATATCCCAGAGATGTGATGCACAGAGACTACGAAGAAGATCCACATTTACTGTTTCATGTTGCACGTACTCAGCGGGGTCAGATAACACTATAATTACATCTGCTACATAGTTATCATTCATATGGGCTCTAAAACTGAATGGCCCAATGGAAAGATGACAAAATTCTCTGGGTGTCATCTCCTATTATGAAAGTGTGGTAATTCCTTTAAAACCACACCCCATATTGGGCAGTGGAAACACAACAACCTGTTTTTCCCCCTTTTATTGATAGGTGTGGATCACACCCATATCCTACCACTCCACCGAGTAAAGTTTTAATTATACCCCTCCAGGCTTAAGTCTGAAGCCTTCTTCCAATCTAAGGACCCTTCCCCCAATTTAAGTGGCTCCTCTGTTGGAGAAAGAGTCACTTTTAAGTTGGAGAACACCTCCTTAGGCTAGAGATCTTTTCTAATTTCTGGTCTTTTCTAACTTGTACTGTAATACCTATGAACCGGCCGCCCCATTCCTTCAAATTAACACCACGATGCAAATTAATGTAAAGGTTTTTAGTTTGCTTTCTTTCCACAATATAAATCTGTCTCAGAGTTTTGGTCTTTCAGAGTTGTGCAAGTGTTGCAAATTGGTCTCTGCACGTTTACAAACTGACAAAAAGCATAACTAGCGTGAAAGAAAGGTCCATGCAAATCAGACAGGATGTGCTTCCAAGTAAGTTGTGTTTACTATCAGATAATCAAGGAAAGCAGTTTATCAAGGTGATGCAACAAATCTCTCAAAAGTAGCAGCATAGAAAACCGGCTGCCAAAGTCTCCCATAATCTTTTAATCCCTGCTGAAGAACTGCTGAAGAAAAGCTGCAAGCAAGTTCTTAATAAGGCTCCAAAGGTAATAAAATGCACTAGTCATGGCCAAACCTTTCATTTTTCTAAAGTAGAAGTATATAATACAGACGGCTGCATTGCAGGAGCTGATGTGCATGTCCCCCAAAGTGCCTCGCATAGCATCTTCTCTTTTATGAGGCTATTCCTGCCATGCTCAGAGTTGCAGCACTTAAAAATTTGACTGTTGACAACCCTCACTATGACAAATCTGGAGATAAAAGCCGCTTCTCCTTTTAACAAAGTCTTGATGTGTGGCAGGGGCGTGGACTTTTCAATTTCTGGGGGGGGGGGACTCTTGTGCGCGTGTGCTGGGACGATGTCCCCACCACAAGAGCCTCTCCCCCTCACCTGGCTTCCCCGTGCCCCTCCCCCCAACCCACTCCTCTCTCCCTCCCTCCCGGGGCCATCCAGGCGACTGCCCAGAGTGATGACGTCACCCGGAAGTGACACCATCATGCTGGGCATGTTGCCAGGGCGACGCTCTGGCAATTGCCCTGAAACTCTATGGTGCCATAAAGTTTCAGGGCGATTGCTAGAGTGTTGCCCTGGCAACATGCCCAGTGTGATGACATCACTTCCGGGTGATGTCATCACGCTGGGCATTTGCCCGGATGGCCCCGGGAGGGAGGGTGGAGTGGGTGCAGGGGAGCCGGGCAGAGAGAGGCTCTTGTGGGGGCGGGTGGGCCTAGGAAGGGGGCCTGGAAGGCGGGGAGGTACGGCGGTGGGTGGGCGCTCCATTTCGCTGGGGGGCTCAGTCACCCCTGGGAAATTTCAGTGGTAGCCCGCACCCCCAAGCCCCTCCCCCCATAGTTGACGCCTATGATGTGTGGAAATGGGCGGCTGAAGCTTTTCATGGCATGGAGGCAAATAAGATCCCATTAAGCCTCAGTTAAAGGGAAAGGGGAGTTCCCCTCCAGGTTGTTGGCAAACCTAAGCACAGGGTTTTTGTAATACCGTTGAATTCTTTAATTAAAATTATATAATATATTTAAAAAGTGATAGGCCCAAGTTCTAGTTTCCTCACTGGACTAGTTGAGCTCTCTCTGTTTTAATATTTCTAAAGCAGAATAAGGCCCTTTTTGTTCCACCAGGTATTTGGGGATCAAGAGAGAAAGTAGTGACTGACTATATCATATTTTTAAAGGGGTTTTGTTATTTACAACTCCTGATATCTTTTGCAATATTTATCTACGTATTATTAAAGTTTTTATATACCGTTAGTCTTTTAAAGCTACGATGTAGGTTAAACTGAAATAGGTTAAACTGAAGTAGGCAAAACTGAAGGTTAAAACGACACATAATCCTACACAAACGTACTAATTCACACGAATATTCTTACTAACACGCACTCTGGCCAAGACTCTCAAAAAGATGACTCCTATCCTGTCTTGTCTGATGCCTCACCCGCAAAGACACCACACTATCGTCTCTGTTTCCTTCCTCTCTTCCAAAATACAGCCACACACAAAATGGCTACACCGCCAATGGTTTAGAAGGCAACGACTCATTGGTCACAAATCAGTTTCGGTAAAGAAATGAATTAATATATTCCAAATGTTTGTTCAATAACGTGTTTTTTAAAAATTGTCTACTGTTTTCTGGAGACCCTACAACAAATATTACAAAGAATAACATCCAATGACAGCTTTGTTACTAGGCCTCTGAAAGCAATCCTTTACAACTGCTGTTGGTAGGAAAATCAACAGCTCAAACACAGAGATGATCCAATTTTATAACTTTCTCATTACCAACAAAGCCTTTGAATACAATCCTCAGTCTAATCCCCCCCCTCCACGGAACTATTTTCCAACTACACAGAGGCAAACAAAGCAAACAGGTTTGTGGTACTGGACTCACCCGAGTACCTTCCTAGAGTAAGCTTGTTTCCTTAAACAGTGCTAAGGTATGTTTTCCTTCCTGTAAACCGCATGTAGCTCTGGTGTGAGTTCTCAAAAACCGGCTTGTGACAAAAACATGAGCAGTAGGGATGAGGCAAACAGTACCAAACACATGAAAAGTTTTATAATCTACTGGCTTAGCGGGTATAGCGCTAGGTCACTTTTTTTTGCCCACGAAGATACTGTGCCCTTAACAGTTCCACAGCTTTTCCCATCCCTTTATCTCCATGCTGGGAAATGACGACCCTTCTAAACTCCTGTCTGTACAGAGTCTTCGTCGGGGGGGGGGGGGGGGGGAAAGATAGCTATGCTAATTGTTTAACTAATGGTTCTGGGTATGAAGAGTAATAACTGCTTTTCAAGATGTAAATCTGTTCTTGCTCCTTATGAAATGCAGAGAACTGTATCGTTAGGTGTTACCATCTTCCAGTCAAGTCACAGGTGACCTAAGGTGACCCTGTGGGGTTTTCAAGGCAAGAGACATTGAGAGGTGGTCTGCTATTGCCTGCCTCTGTACCGTGACCCTGGACTTCCTAGGTGGTCTCCCATCCAAGTAGTAACCAGGGCCAACCTGGCTTAGTTTTCAAGATCGGATGAGATTGGGCTCGCCTGAGCTATCCAGGTCAGGTCTTGGACTTCCCTGACACTGTATAAAATTAAGGGAAACACCAAAGGCATAGGGAATTGCTGACACAAATTTTATCACACCCCAAAGAACTGTGCATGATATGTCGTGGATATAGTTGTCCACTCCGCTATTTTAACAGAATATAACTCTCTTCCATGGAGATCTCTGGGATTCTTCTGTGTGTCTCTATCTCTCTCTGTGGCATCACTTGCTTTACTTGGTAGTCCCATATCAGATTGGAAAAATAATATCCTGAAAACATTATTTTCAATTTTGATCCCGCCAAGCTTGCCTCATATTATGTTGGCAATGGTATCCATTCACTGTTATTAATTCTATGAAAACAACGGACGTTTCAAAATGGAAAATTTACTTCAGAAAAATAAAGCACAGAATTTTTTTTGCCTCATGTCCCTGCTGTCCATTGGACTACAACACAATCCACATCAACAGAAATTTGAACTTTTATAAAGACTGACCACTGGAATGGGCTCCATGGCTTCTTGCTTGATTGGGATGGGGTCAAACATTAACATTTTCTTAATCAACTCTACTTGTGCTGGTGTTGTCCAGGACTCTACAAATAAGAAAAAGCAAGATAATTTTTAAAACTTTATGAAAAAGCAGTTATGTTAATATTAACACAGCACACCAAATCTTTTATAAATATTCCAATAATTCTTAGAACAAACTTTGTAACGGTGTGTTACTATGATCTCTATATAATGGGGCTGAGGGCAGACAGGCCTCAGGCTGAGATAATGGAATCCTAATGGTGTTAAGAGTTTGTGAAATTTCAACCAGGAATTTCCTTGCTTACAACTCAAATGAGGCTACGCTTGTTCTCAAAAGTGAGCCACAACACTGCATTCATTTGAGGGCTGCAGGCTCAAACATGATGCTCATTCTCAGACAATCTTGGGTAACAATGTTTGTGAATCATGGTATCACAAAGTTTCGGAAACTTATGGCGATAGCTTGTAATTCAAGATGTAGTTATCGCAACAAAAACAAATTTTGTAATAAGCTTTACAACGGAGAAGCTTACAAAAACATAAAACTGTTACTTATTTATCTAAGAAAACTCCCCACCAATATGTTAAACCACCCTATTTTTTTTTTTAAGATGACCCTCTTCAGATGTTACCAATTAGCATTTAAAGACACGTGCTAAAGACATTTTCCTCTCTTTCTGCGAAGTATAATTGTGGAGATGCCACCCAATGTTGGTTTAGTGCCCAGAAGTGAAGTCTTTGAGGAACGCACCCTGGATATGGGTAAAGTTCTGTGTCAGTAATTCATGTAGTACATTACTATCATGAAAGCCTTTGCATCCACTACTCATGTCCGACATGCTTCTCAGATAGAGCCCCTAACCTGGAACACAATATAAGATGCATTATTGAATAAAATAAATAAAATATTATAAAATTATCTGTGTAATAGAAGTTCCACTGGAAGCCTGTATTCTAAAATATGTTCATGCAAGGAACTCAATTGGAGAACTCTGGGACTCAATTCCAAAAAGTAAAATGAGCATGAATATTAGACATGATGAAATTATCACAACGCATGTTGGACACAAATACAGAGATTGTTTAAAGGAATTACAACTGCTAAGTTGTCTGTCATGAAAGACATGCTATAAAAATGTGCCACTGGACTTATGATTCATTAAAAAACATCAACCATGACATGCTAAGTGAATTATATGCTTGATAGTTTAACCTGACTCCCTTGGCACAAGGCCTAATTACATTTATGATTACAGTGCAGCACGTGAAGAAAGAAAGGATTCTGTATACAATTCATGCTCTATTAAGGGCTGCTACGATACATAAACCTTAAAGAACCGGGACAGGTCACTATTATTCATGTTAAGTGGCAACTCTTACAAATCTGTAGTGCACGTTGGTTTACGGACTCTGATATACAGAAATACAGAGTTGGGTTCAGGAGGTGATGGAAGTACAATTATCAGCAACATTTATTCCTAGTCACACAAATTAGAACTTGCATGTTGAAGTGGAACTGATTAGGAAAGTATCAGTAAACAGAATGCTAAACAGGCCCCAGAACTGATGCTGAAATTATTTCTCAAAGAAAATGTTTAATTATCTAGAATGACTCTGCGATGGTGTTTGTAACAACTGTAAGAAATTAAGATTGTGCCCTCATCCTTCCAATTTAGTTTAAAGGGAAAAAGCCACTTCTATAAGTTGCCCAGCTCAAGCTAATTTGTAATATAAAATTGTAGTCTTTGTAAATACCTCAGAATGGTTGCTACACCCAGCAAGAGTGAATTGGGGGGGGGGGGGAGGACAAAAAACGAGAAAGGAATGGCACTGCAAAGGAACAGGAACTTTCCATTTAGTACTCGTGCCTTATTACTATGTTCTTATTTATTTGGGACGGCTGATGCTACTTTACAAAGATACTGGAAATCAGTAGGATTTTTACTCACATTTCATGTAACTTGTTAAACAGGGCCCTGTAAATTCTTGTGAAGTCTGAATGCTGGCAGATTTTCAGCCACTGTTATCTAGCTAGATTTTCTCAATGATTGTTGCACATGATGGCTGAAGAACCACTTCATGGCGAGGGTCACAGAAACACGAGAAGATCCCAAGTCTGAGAGAGATGGAGGTCTCAGAGCAAAAGCCAATGTGACATTGCACACTTTCCCCACTTTAAACAGCACACACACAAGCCTCATTAAGACTGGGGCTGCACTGAAAGAGAAAAAGAAGGCCTTCTCTCTCTCTCACCCACCCCCACCATTTTACTGACCTGAAATGACTCAATGGAGGACCCATGGGGCCATTTCATATTGTGGAAATGATGGTGGTGGGCACTTAAACTTCCTTTTCCCTTGTGCCAGATGTGTACCTCTTATTTAAAGGGGGGGGACATGGGGAGTTCCTTCACAAAACTCAGAGAGTCATGTCTGGTTTAGCCCTCAAGTACACATACTAATCCCTCAGGGGTCCTTTCGTAGAAAAAGAGGTGCAGGAGCTCATTAGCATAACTCATTAGCATATGCCACACCCCCTGACATCACCAGAAGTGTGTCAGAAAGGGAATGTCAGTTTCAGCCCCATTATACATTGAAATCAATGGCAAAAACTCATAGGGTATATGAGGGGCTGGAGGAAAGGGGGTTTGAGGGAGAGGCTCCAAACTTGCAGGGTAGCTGCTGGGGCCTCTCCTCGAAATACCCACCGAGTTTCAAAAAGATTGGACCACGGGATCCAATTCTACAGGCCCCCAAACAGGTTGTCCCATCCCCTCCATTGTTCTCTATGGTGGGGGAAAATGTTACTTTTTTCCTGCCATAGAGAACAATGGAGAGAATGGGGGCAACCTGTTTGGGGGCCCGTAGAATTGGACCCCCTGGTCCAATCTTCTTGAAACTTGGTGGGTATTTCGAGGAGAGGCCCCAGCAGCTACCCAGCAAGTTTGGAGCCTCTCCCTCAAACTCCCTCCCCTCCAGTCACTTTTAAAGTTGCTGCCGAATTTCGGCAGCAATTCGGCAGTGGGCCGAATCAGATCAGAGAATCTGATTCGGCCCCTGGCTGCCCTAGTGGCCACTCCTGAGCTTTGGCCCCAACGTATCCCTGCTAATCCTACTGGCGGTACACCAGGGGGTGTTTTTCTTTATCCATCACATATCTAAGCAAACAAACAACAACAAAACCAGAGTACTTGTGAGGATTTCTAGCACCCATCCTCTCCATGTTGCCTACTCTGTTTACTCTCGGGCAACAATGGTGAGAAGGAGGGAACGCTGCATGATACAGCCCAGTCTCATCAGATTTCAGAAGCTAAGCATGGTCAGTAATTGGATGGGAGACCACTAAGGAAGACTGCAGAGGAAGGCAATGGCAAAAGCTCCTTGCTAGAGTCGCCATAAGTCAAGCGCTGACATACATTACAATGGTGTGATACTTGTCGACAAGGGCATCTAGCAGTAAGAGAAAGGTGGTGGGAACTTGCTGTAGAGTACTTCCTTCACATAAACAAAGTGCGCGAAAGTGAAAAAATTCTCTAGGGCAGGGGTGGGCAAATTGCAGCCCGGGGGCCACATGCAGCCCGCCACAGAGTTTTTTGCGGCCTGCCAAGACAGTCGGCCACGTGGTTTCTCAACAAGCAATATCCTGATTTCAAAAAAACTGTAGAAGAGTGTGATAGGGTACATTTGTCTCATTAAACTGATTCTAAAATTAAATGTGCTTGCAGCTATAGATGATATGAAATGAGCACAATAAATAAATGGAATAAAACTACCACTATTTTATTTGATTTATATTTATTGATTTTTATGATACAATTTATACCTTTTCTGAAATGCAAAGTGAACTAATGAATGCAATCATTTTAAAAGGTGCGGCCCTCCGCTAACCTCCACTCCCACAAAGTGGCCCCAGAGCCAAAACAATTGCCCATCCCTGCTCTAGGGAGATGGCTCTGTTAAGAAGCAAAGGACAGCCTTCTGTGGTTCAGTTCAGGTAAAGGCTCAGTTCTAAGAACGTGCATTTTCTTCTAGTCCCAAAAAGCTCCTGAAAGTAACACCTATTATGAAGTATGTAATAGCAGAAACTGGTTATTGTAAACACTTGCTACCAATGTTCTTTTTCGTCTGAGTTATGTAGCTATCTGCAGTCATGGAAAAATGTGATATTTAGCCATGGATTCACTCTTGGAGTGCCAGTGAATGTTTTGCATGTTAGGGCAGATGTGTGCAACATTTGACCTACAGCTTGCACACAAGTCAGGGAACCATGGCTTTGTGGCCCATTGCTCTTTTTAACACCTAAAACCTCTTGGTTTTAGTTTCTAAGTACACCTTTGAGCCTGACTCTTATGAAGATAAGTATGAAGACACAATGGCAATAAATGCTAAAGGCTTAGAAACAAAGACAATTTAAAAGAAGCTGAAACGACTTCTTGAATTTAAAAGAAGCTAAACCGACTTCCTGAATTATAAAAGCAAAACCAAAGCTTTTCAAACTGAAGGTGAGCTCCTTCCAGAAGAAATAGATCTACTACTTCATAAATACTGCATTCAAGTTAAGTTCCAAGACATGCAACTCCATAAGAAAATCTGACGCAAAGTTCTGGTTCATGATATATTTTTGTAGGGCCCCCAAGTGCTGAAGAGTGCATCCATGCCCAATACTTAACCAGTCCTGCTCAGCTGCTACCTATATGTATGGACTGGTGCTTCCCACTTCATTGTATCTGAAGAAGTGTTCATGTACATGAAAGCTTATACCTTGAACAAACCTTTGTTGGTCTTCAAGGTGCCCCTGGACTCAAACTTTGTTCTGTCCTAAACAATGTTAACAACTGACATATTCCATTTCTATCCATAGGTGGCGCCAGTAATATATCTAAAAAAGCCCCACTGTATGCGCCTTGCCAGTAGATTGCACTATGAACAAGTGACAAATTCAACAGCAACATTACTTTTAGACTGTTTTTCCTTTTCACTCAATATCGGCAAGTTCCATGTAGGTTCCAAGCATAACACTAATGCTTGAGCTATGCTACATTATGTAACACTGGTACAATAGCAACTGGAGGATGTATGAATGGATTTGCAGGTTTTATTTTAAAATAACATAAAATTTAAATTCTGATGGCAATAATGTTGCTCAGATTCTTCTTCAGAAGGACTTTACAGCATAATCTGGTATAAATAGAGCCACAGTAAAACTACTTCATGTACGTCAAGAGAGGTTTACCATCTTTGCTGAAATGAAGATTAGAAAACCTGTTGCCTTCATTTCTCATTAAAATGTGAAAAAGAACCCCTGTATCACAAGGTATCTGTGATATCTCAGTTACATCCCAGCACATGAAGTCAGACGTTTCATTATCAATTTATGCTTTGTCTGATCTTTTCAGCTCAGCGGGCACTGGGCATGCGATGCCTCAGATGAATCAGGCCTCGGCTGTCCACCTAGCACAGCAATGAGCCCATCGATTGATAATTGCTCTCCCGAGATTCAAGGGATTTCCCCCCTAATTCTGTTTCCTGATGCCCTTTAACAAGAGGGGAACTTATATATAAACAAAGCATGCATCATACCACAAAGTTATAGCTTTGCATATATATATATATATATATAAAGTTCCCATCTCTTGTTAAAACATGTATCACCCTTACATCTGTGTAAGAAATAATCTCATGAGCAATGCAGCCAAAAGCCAGGATTGTATGTGTGAGTGAGGGATACAGCAAAAGGAGGCACTAGAACAGACGTCAACACAACACTCTGCTCCCCCCACAACGTTAATACTTATCAAGATTTCCAGCGCTGATCAAAACTCTACCATGGCAAATGCTGATGTTTTGCCTTGGCACAGTAGATTTTCTAATGAATAGCCAGCCATACAAATAAACTGCCATATTTCACTGTCTAAGAGATTTCTGAACTTTTGCACTTTCGCTCTTTGAGTTTTAACCACCTGAGCTGGAGTAAGTCTTGCCCTTCAGTTTCGGTTCTCTATTTTAGTAATTAGGCACATTGGTCCTGGCTTGGGGCTGGTTCACACAAGCAAAAAGCTAACAGGTGATCCCACCCTACTTTACCTGTATGCAGGAATTATATGGAAAAGTATATTGGCTGAACTGATAACTCCATGGATATCCTCCCTTTGAGATTTCCATAATCAAGGCAGCTACAAAGACAAACTCTGTGGCCAAGGAAATAGCAGGAGTATACCTACAGAATACCAGTTTGAACAAAACACTGCTCCTTAGAGCAATAGGCGGCTGGGAGGTACAGTTGCCAGCCTCCCGGTGGTGGCTGGAGATCTGGGATTACAACTGATCTCCAGGCAACAGTGATCTGTTCCCCTGGAGAAAAATGGCCGCTTTGGAAGGTGGCCTCTATGGCATTACATCCTACTGAAGTCCCTCCCCTCCCCAAACCCCGCCCCTCCTGAGGCTCCACCCCTAAAATCTCCAGGTATTTCCCAAACCAGAGCTAGCATCCCTCCTGGGAGGGATTGTATGACGACTATTATCCAAAGGGGGGATTCTTATATGGAATGCACTCTGGCTGAACAGATTTCTTAATGACTACTGAAGTGTTTATTAAGCAGATTAAGTTTTTGTTCTTGATTCTTGTATATATAGCATATCAAGAACTCCAACCTCATTGCTAAGACTCTTACCCTATTATGGCTGTCATGTGAAAAACAGTTTTTTAAATGCACATTTGGTAACCTGAAGACAACCACCAATGCTCTTTTCTTATCCCAAACACAAATGCCCAGCTCCTCAGGTCTGCTTCCTTTCCAACACCATATTAAAACGAAGATCACTTCAGTTCAGATTCTGTTGTCTCTTCCCAAGTGAATCTTTAGAAGAAACGTTCCATATACTTTGACAGTAAATAAAAAACACGTGCTGATCCTGGAAGCTGTAAAAGCCCGGGTGAGCAAGAAAGCAATGAATATCTGACACTCCAGCACTGGATTCTGGCTCCCACTGTAGCACCTACTCTCATTCTTAGAATGGGATCCATGTAATTCAACAAGCGTAAGATGAAATTAATAACATTAATGACACAATGCTGATAATAGTAGGTAGAACAGCATCTCCAAAAATGGGGAAAGATGAAAAATTAGGAAACCATATTTTCACTATAAAATACTGTAATTGTTGGGAAACAAAGGTATTATTTCAAGTAGGTAGGTTTACTAATTCAGAGGTGAGTCTTGGGAGTCTTTCAGATAAATTATTTTGCATCAAATGTTTTAATACAGGTAAAAGTATTTAGGCTGTATGTAATCTGAAGCTAAATAATTACCCATGATCCAGTAAGCAAACATTCCACCCTCTCTCTGCATTAACAAGCCTCAAGGTTTTACTTTTCTGTCTCCTCCCAAACACTCCACCCTGTGGATTTTTGCCAAGGCAAGGCAACTTGTCCGAACAGGACGCGGCTTTTGATAAGGTTGTGCTCACACCCCGTACTTTGACAAGGCATGTGAGGCAATTGATTTTTTTTGTATGCAAATAAGGACAGGTGCAAAGGTAAAGTCCAAGCAAAGTCCCAAGGCATTTCTCCAACTGTAATCTAGTAGAGAAGAAATGGGGGATGGGGAGAAGCTGGGGAACACAAATGGAAGGAAAATATATTTACTGCCTTTGATTTCGACAGTAAGTAGCAGAAGACGATCCAGCCAGTGTTCAGGAGCAGACTGGGAGGGCAAAATGGCCCTGCCCCCCAAACGGGAGGAGGAAGACAGACTCACTGAGGCTTTCCTGCCACCTTGCACGAGGCAGATGCCCCTGGCTCACAGTGGAAGCAATGGTGGTGGCTCCTGGGCACTTTATGGAGGGAGGGGCTGATGGTGTGAGGTTGCAGCCCACTCACACCACACAGGACAGCAGGGGGCCATCATCTTGTGGCAGCAAGAGCTCCCACCTGCCAACCTCATGGGAGCCACCTTGAGATTAGGGGGGGAGCTCCCCCCCAGGTCATCAGCCCACCAGGACTTTTCTGGTGGCTTTTCTGGTGGCCCCTGCCAGATAGGTAAAAGGGTAAAGGTTTCCCTTGCTCGAAAGCCAGTCAAATACGACTCTAGGGATGCGGTGCTCATCTCCGTTTCCAAGCCAAAGAGACAGCACTGTTCAAAGACGTTTCCGTGGTCATGTGACCGGCATGACTAGACACTGAGGCACACGGAATGCTGTTACCTTCCCACCGAAGTGGTACCTGTTAATCTACCTGCAATTTCTTGCCTTCAAACTGCTAGGTTGGCAGGAGCTGGGACCAGAGATGGGCGCTCACTCCGTCATGCAGCACTCGGGCCTCGAACTGCTGAACTACTGACCTTCCGGTCTGCAGTTCAGCGTCTTAACCACTTAAATCACTGCAACCCCTGCCATATAGCAGCCATTAAAAACTTACTAGCATTAGAGACAGATTTAACTGACAAAGCCTTTTAAAGCCTAGCGGTTTCCACATAAGAGTTAAAGTTGCTGGATACACTTTGGTTTGATGGCACCTCCAAAGTCCACATTATCCATTCCTTTATTAATTAAATAGCAGGTAGAGCTTACTAATATTATAAAAATAAATTCTCAAGGCAACTCACAATACTAAAACCCACACAAAACAGTTACAAAAAAAATAGATGATAGCCATTGAAAACGTACAAGCATTTAACTGACAAAGCCCTTGTGGATGAAACAAGTTTTCATCTGATGCCCACAGAGCAGAGAGGAGCAAGTTCCAAAGATCAGGGCCGGTTTTCAAGAGCACCACCATGTTGGTTTTCACTGCAGTTTCTCAGAATGGGTCCCCACATTCAGGCTTCCTCAGCTGACCTCAGAGGGTGAGCACAGATGAAGGGGGCCCCACCAGATACCATGAACTCCAGCCACTGAAGGCTTTAAAAGTTAACACCAGCAGTTTATATTGGCCCGGGAAGCTGACTGGCAGCCAATGGAATTGGCACAAGATGGCACAAGATGGAAGGCAATAATGTGCTCAGTTCAGCCAGTCCTTGCAAACACTCTGGCCGCTGCCTATTGAGCCGGCTGAAACTTTCAAATGGTCTCGAAAGGCATCTCCTCACACAGTGCATTACAGTAGTTCAACCTGAATGTTACCAAAACATTTGACTATGGCCACGTCCACCTTTTCCAAAAGAGGCCACAGCAGGCTAACCGACCTAAGCTGGAAAAAGTGCACATCTGATTACTTCTATAACCTGGGCATCCAACAGCATGCCCAAAATCTGAGCTTGCTCTTTTCTAAGGGAGTACAACTTCATATGAAGCAAGTTGAACCTCTAGTCTCAGACCAGCTTTTACTCCCTAATCACAGCAATTCTAGATCTCATTTCAGTTTGTTAACCCTCTTGCAAAGCACCCAGACACTTCTTAAACATTCACAGCTTCCCTGGATCTTGAAGGAAAGGCAGGTAAGAGAGAGAGAGAAAGTATCAAACGTCAGCTGCATGCTGGTGACAAATCAAATCACTGGATGATCTCTCCCAGTTGTTTCATGTAGATGTTAAAAAGCACAGTAGACAAGATGGAACCTTGTAGGCCAATGGCTAAGGGGTCATCCCCAGCATCACCTTCTGAAACCTACCTTCCTAAAAGGACCAAAGCCAGTCTAGCACAGCCAAGTCCATCTCTGCCAGGCAGTTTTAAAGGATACCAGAAGCAATGGTATCAAAACTCAGCAAGTTCCAGGAAAACCAACAGGGATCCACTCCCTCTTATCAGAGGACCACCACAGATAATCCACTGATTAAAGCATGGTGATCATACCTATTTTTTGCTGTGATCTGGTTGAAAGCCAAGCTGAAAGGGATTCCCTGGAAATGGCTGGATCTACAGGGCCACTATCTTCTTCAAGACCTTGCTCAAAAGTTGCAGACCTGATAACACCTGATAGTTATTCAAGTCAAGTCAAGTTGATTTTTTTCAATAAAAGCCTATCAACTGCCTCTTCAAGGCATGGAGGAATTCTCTCTTCCGTCAAGAATGCATTGATGATATCTTTCACCTCCTAAGGACAGATCTCCTCTTGCGGAATTAATAAACCATGAAAGACGGGGGTCCAAAAAGCACGTTCCAAGTATTCCATCCACATCCTTGGGATGTACAAACTGAAAAGAATCCATAGAAACCTCGCCAACAAGAAACCTCAAGAACATCCAAATGTGGCATCCAAGTCAGATCAGATACATGCGATATGCTTTTGTTCACAAATACTTAGCAAACTGATCACAGTGAGTATCCAAAATATTTCCACTTGGGGAGATTAGATACTGCAAGCCTCTTAAAATTCAGAACAATATTCCTGGTCAACAGGAGCCTCTGTAACATCCTGAAGACTGTGTAAAGTAACAGACCAAGCAAACAAAAACAATACCAAAACCTACTATTTATTCTTAGGTAAAGAAAGCTACTTTTCCCACTCTAGAACCAAAATACCCTAAAAAATGAGAAGGATGCCCTTAACCCTTTGTCCCAATGCTTAATTTTTCCATGCTGATTACAGCCCTAGGAGAAAGCTATGAAAACTGGCAGAACACAGGAAACATTTCAGTATGTATGAATAAAGAGGTCCTAGAATAATGACTCAAATTTGCTAGGATGCAGCTAGGAAACAGGAAATGTTTGATACAGTAATCACAAGTTGGCTGTTTTGTTTGATGAAGAGCAACTTATGACCTGAGCTAGTACAGCAACCTTATGAATGCAATGTACCTGCCCAAATATTTGGGGGTGGGCAGGATCAAATATTCATGGGCAAAGAATAAATTAAACTTCAGTATTTTTTCTCTTCATTAGGTATTTATACCACACAGCAGAAATAATCTGATCTATGAAGTTTCCACTACGAAACTATTGCGCCCACATGATCCTGTGCACTACTTGCACCACCCCTGATTTTGTATCTATTAAACCTTACTGAGTGCCCCCAGCTGCCTCCACAAGACAACGTGCACCCTTATCAGAGCAGAATGTTATCTGGCTTCCTGTCTTGAGCTACCACTTCCACAGAGAAACAGACACATAGCTGAGCAAGAAGAAAAGCAGACTTCTGAAAATAAGTGAAGTATGCAGAATGGTATTACAGTCTTTGCAAACAGAAGGGAAAGAACTTTTTTTTAAAAAAAATAAAACTTTTGAAAAGGACTTTTAAAGAACAAAAACTCAGAGCTATGCACGATCTATGTCAAATCACATTGACTTTAATGGAAAAGATTTAGGTATACGCTCAGTTCTCCCAGTGAAATCAATGGGAAAGAAACAACTTAATTTGAGCAGCACTGTCCTTACTTTAGGTTATGAATATCTTTACCTTGCAAACCAAAACAAAAAGCTTCCTCAGCCGGCTGCGGTTTTGAACACCAGTCTGACAGAGAGAAAGGGAATGGGTCAATCCTGCTCCCCAGGTGGTTTGCACTCAGATTTTCTCTGCAGGGGTAAGTTTTGAGTACCATATTTTTCGGACCATACCACGCACCTGACCATAAGACGCGGGGGGAGGTTCGCGCCTTCCGCGCTGGTCAGCAGTGGCCTCGCGCAAGCCGGCGGTGGCGGCCTCGCGCGAGCTGGCAGCAGCGGTGGCAACCGAAACAGGAGCCGCCGGTGTCCTCGCGCGAGCCGCTGCCGCCGGCAACCAGAACAGGAGCCGGCGGTGGCAACAGGAACAGGAGCCGCCGCCAGCCTCGCGCGAGCTGGCGGCGGCAACAAGAACAGGAGTGGGCAGCGGCGGCCTCGCGGCAGCAACAGAAGCCAGCCTCGCGGCCGGCAGCAACAGCAGGAGCCGGCCTCGCGGCAGCAATAGGAACCAACAGCAACAACAGCGGCCTCGCGGCAGGAGCCAGCAGCAACAGCAACAGGAGCACGGTGGCAGGAACAGGAGCCGGCAGCAACAGCAGCAGCCTCGAGGCAGCAACAGGAACCAGCCTCGCGGCAGCAACAGGCACCCCCCCCCCAGGAATTTTTAAAGGCAGTCCCCCGCCCCAACGTGCAGTCTTCGCTCCATAAGACGCACACACTTCCCCCCCCCCACTTTTTTGGGGAGAAAAAGTGCGTCTTATGGTCTGAAAAATACGGTATCTATTTCTTTTACCTAAGCAGGGGCAGAAGGCAGCTTGAGGACAAGAGTCTGAGCAACCCCACATCCAATACTCCACTAAGGACTGCAGTCTCTTGATGCGTTTGGTTTAAGAATGCAAAAAAGTCATGGGAAAGATGTATGCCACAGAACATCATGTGCTGTTATCAGCCTCATGGGTCAATTATCAAAGTCTGGTAAGGGTAAGGCTTACTATGCACAGTAAAATCTAAAGCTGTCTTAACACTTCAGTAACTTTCTTAACTCCATTGTTAAGAAATTCATGCATACCTTTTGGATCACGGTAGACCCACAACCCTTGGTTAAGAGCTCATGAGTGGGCCACAGTATTACATACTTCAACCCTGTCCTTTACTGGCACACTGTATTAATTGTGGTTAGGGGTGTGCATTTGGATCTACCTGAGCCAAAAATATACCCGAAAAATACCTTATTGGTATTTTCCAGGTATATTTTGGCTTCCCAAATGTATCTAGGTTTTCTCAGGAAAACCAGGAGGAAAAAACCCAAGAAGATTCTGTATATATTCAGGAATTACTGGTAGATTTGAAAACAGCAGAGAGGCAGGAGCAAATTGTTCCTGCCTCTCAGCTGTCTGTCGGGCTTCTACACTGAAGGAGCACACATGTGCCTGTATGAATCTGGTAAAAACCAACCAGGGAAGAAGAATAAAAAAGATGAAAGGGATGGAAAAACAATTAAACAAATCTGAATTTTTTCCCCCAGAGAAGCAATTTGGTAATTCCCTGATGAGCCAAGCTTCGCAAGCCACGCAATGACCGCATGTACCAAACAGACATATACTATTTTCCCCATTATGGATAAACTTAATATCTAAAATCTGTAACCATCTGAGCTTTCTGTTTTGCTCACATAACTGTTATGCTAGTCCCCCTTGGAAACCTTGGCATTAGACAAAGCCTTAATATAGGGAAGAGTTAAATTTGTTCCTTAGACTAACCTTGCGCCAGATATCAAATTATGGACTGCAAGCAACCAGCCTTGGAATGAAAACACAAACCTTCAATGCTGGTCATACAGAAGACTTACTTTAAGGAGGGAGAGCATCTCTCAGAACATATGTATTACAAAATTAAGTCTCATAAATTATAATCCTTTTACACAGGGAGAATGCTAAATAAACTGTAACTGTGTTTACACACACTGGCTTCAAATACTATCAGCTTATTGTCAAGTCACAAGTAGAGCTACAAAATTAAACTACTTGTATTTTTAAAAAGCAATTACAATACAATACAGGTCTAGAAGCATAGGCCATCATTAAAGCAATCAATTTATAGAAGTGGATACTTCAGGAGTTAAACTTCTACCCCACCGCCTAAGAAATGCACTATTTTATACTGAATAGGCTAGAATCTAATCCAGCGTAAAGGCTGAGGGAGGTGCTTCAAATAATGAACAAATGTTCAAATAATGAACCAAGACACAGAGTCTTCAATCTTCTTCCTCCAGCCTGGTCTATGACTTTTTAATCAGTGCTGTGGAAAGTATGGACAGATTACAGAAAGGACGTTGAGCGAGCCTACGTATTCATAAAAGTGTATGTTTTAGTCACCTTAGAACTGTACTGTGTCAGATAAAGATGAGGATCATATGTTTCCGAGTTCTCGCACATCAAGAACTTTCTTCATGTAGAAAGCTAGAAGACTAGGAAGAGATTCCTAACTCAACCTACCCCCTAACGGGCTAGGGTTTGTTTGGTTTTTAAAATATGGAGGCACATTTAAATATGTAACCCCACATTCATTCTGAATAGACACAGTCACAAGAGAACTACACCTCATGCTTTCTCTGACTGCATACATCGGATCATAGCGCGCAGAGAGACAGCTTACAATCCAACATTCCAATTCTAAGCACATAGGAAATGCTATCATAGTGTAATGGGAGCAAGCCAAAGGATGCCAAAGCCATCCATTTCCTGTAGCCAGCTCTGGGAAATGACACACAGTTCTTAGTTGCAGGCAGCACCCCCAGTTTAAAGCTACATGTGTACTCTGACACATACACATTCTTATTTATTCTGATTAATTCCTTATCCATTTCAACGAGACAGGGCATCCCTGAATGAATATCTGTTTTGTGTGTGGGAATGCCCACTTCACTAAGCCTGCGTCCACATGGAGATTATTCTCTGCTATGGACTTGCTGCTGCTGCGAGTGCAGAGGCATTCACAATGGCGAAGGAGTGTCCATACATCTGCCATTATCTCCTCCCTACCACATTGTGCCAGCCACCCCCCCACCACTACCAGAGAAGTTTTGCCTGGTTTCTAAATGGAAAATAAGTATATTGTTATAGTGTTATGACACAATAACGGTATACCTACTGTGGATTTAATAAAAGCTGGCACAAAACGTGTGTGACCGCCCGCCCCCCGCCACCGGGGGGGGGAAGAGGACAGTAAGCACAAGGGGACAAGGAGGAGAAATGGTGCAATATGTGGACAGGATTCAGAAATTTGAACCGTCCCATCCACTTTCTAGGAAAACCCATTGACTGATGCTTCCAAAAAGACTGGAGCAAAGCAGGTTATGGGAATACTGGATCATACCATGGGAAACCACAGAAGGCAATGGAATTAGCATGAATGGAAGATGACGTTGCGTTGATGCTTTGAAAAGCCTGCTGCTATTTGAGAGTGGAGACACCGCAGATCCTGCATGCAGAAGCAGTCTCTAACAGGGGCGCACAATTTGGGGGGGGGTGTCGGTTGAAGTCTATTGGACACCCCAAAATTTTGGAATTCCCAAAAAATCCCAGATACCAATCAATGCTCCCTCTAAGGTGTGGAGTCTTGTGAGCAAAAAATTCTACTTTGTGAGCTACTAGCATTAAAGCTGTGAGTGAGCAATTTGGCTGCTGCATAAATCAGTTTGCTCTGGAGCCATCCTTCCTGAGCTGAGGCAAAAATGTGTGAGCCGGAGGCTGAAAAACTGTGAGCTGGCTCACACTAATTCAGCTTAGAGGGAACACTGACAATACTGGTAAAGTGTTCTGATCTGGGATTCTTTTGGAAATTCTAAATTTTTCCCTGGTTCAACAGACCCAAGAAGAAGAAAAAAACACGCCCAGTTTAAAGGGACTGCAGAAGAAAGACCCAAAAACAACTGAACAGTGGGAGCAATTTATTCCCGCTGCTCAGCTGTTGTTTTGTGGTGGCTTTGCTGATCTTCCCGGTAATCCCCAAATATATCCGGGATTTTTGTTTGTTTGTTTTCCTGAAAAATCCCAGATAATTTTGGGATGCTGGGAAAAAAGATGAAAAAATGTCAATAAGGTATTTTCTGGCTTTACTGTCAGCTTAGGTAGACCCAGATGCACACCCCTAGTCTCAAGTGAACAGGAGTGAACATATTAATATAAACAGCATGACAGCCCACAAAACTAAAGTAGATTCTACTGCCACCAACTGTATTAAAGTCAAGGAGACTCTAAGCATGTAAGGTATTTTGGCTCAGTATTCTGCCCACGTCTGTATATGTTGCACAGTTTTAGTATTTTTAAATGGTTGCAACTCACACAATAAAAAAAAAATTATACGTTTTGCAAATGAAACTCACCCAAAGATTATTCTGTTTTACACCCAAATATTTTCTTGAAATCTGTATTTCTGAGGAGAAAAAAAACACACACATACAAAATGTCATCTCTATGTGCAACGGGGACAGCCAGAGTCACACAGTTTTAATTTTGATGGCAGAGGGATAAACACCTGCTTGAAATCAATAGGACCAGATTTCCCCCTGTATTTACACACTCCAGACCGGCTCTAACTGAGCATAGTTATGCATGACTAGTTGCACCAGAATGTAGCTCAGGACAGTCATCCTACTGTGTATGCAACTGAATGGATAGCAGTGATGATATCTACATCTAGATGCACAGCTGACTGAAACGCATGGTTCCCGTTGAAGCAGGTGTCAAGCATGTGAAGAAGAAGAAGAAGAGATTGGATTTATACCCCGCCCTCCACTCCCCAAGGGAGTCTCAGAGCGGCCTACAAACTCCTTTTCCCTTCCCCTACCCACAACAGGCACCCTGTGAGGTAGGTGGGGCTGAGAGAGCTCTTTCCCAAGCTGTCCTTGAGGGAACAGCTGGTACAGAGCTATGGCTTGCCCAAGGTCATCCAGCCAGGTGCAAGTGGAGGAGTGGGGAATCAAACCCGGTTCTCCCAGATTAGAGTCCGCGCACTTAACCACTACACCAAACTGGCTCTCTCTCTCTCTCTCTCTCTCTCTCTCTCTCTATGCATGGAACATCTGCTTCCATGCATAGATCTCTTTACCTGGATTAGGACAGTGAAGTACAGCAAGTTTCAACATACTCAAGTCAGGTACAGAAATATTACAGTTGTATTTATCTGAATTTTTTTGTGTGCAAAACATAGGATGGGAACAATTTACAGCGAAAGCATCCAAGAATATGATGCACTGGGGGGGAAAAAACCTTTTTGGAGAACAAAAGCTGCAAACTTCCTCTGAAGGATGAGAAAAGCACAAAACCCAAGCTTTTGTAAAGGACAGAGGATATTTGTTCCATTTCCTTGCAACTCGTTTAAACAACTCCAAGCATAAAAATTAATAGCAGTCTTTTACTTGACCTCAATGGACTTTGCTTCAAATGCTTAGTGTTAGCCTTAATCACTCCTAATACTGAAGTGGTTGGCACCTATTGTAACCACAAAAGCAACAAAACCAGGGCACATGGAGACAAGTTAGGGGTTTCTACCCCAGGCACACACCAAACATGACTCTCTCTTTGTTTGCAAAAATACCATCCCCATCCCCACCCCAACCAGCCTAACGAGGATTGAGTATGCTTCAGGAAGTCAGGAATGTTGAATAACAGTTAAAACAAAAAAGGGTAGGGGAAAATTCGGGGGGGGGGGGGGGGATTTTGGAGGATGGAACTTCTAAATGCTTCCCCACTCCTGTAACTTCCCACAAACCCTGCAAATAGTCACATTGCCCTTAATCTTTGAGCCGCGTTCAGACATCATGTTAAACCAGCATTGAGCAGACGCCACACAAGACCCCTGCTTGTTGCCGGGTTCACTCACACATGCACCTTGTTCCAGCCTCCTTAAACTTCCTCCGTTCTCCCTTTCTTGCAGAGCATGAGAACGGAGTTCTCATTTTAAAACCAGTTCTGATGGCTTGCAACATATAAAGGAAGGCTAACTGCAGTTAGTTTTTCTATCAAAACCCATGATTCTAAATAACAATTTGATCCAGGGTCAGAACTGCAGTTCGCTGGGGACTCATAGTGATTAATCTAAGCACCTACATTCATATATGGCAGGCAAACTAGAGTGGGCGCATGCCTAAGTCTGGCAAAAAGCCAGGCTCAATGTGATGTTTGAATGCTGTCTTTTTCTTCACTCCTCACCAGCAAAACCAAAAATAATGCTTCAGACGTTCAGAATTTTCTGTCAGAACTTGCTCTTGGGTGCTCTCTGCCCACCCATCTTACATTGTGAATCTCTTTCTCAATATATCCTTTTTAAAAATTTCAACAAGAGGCTTAATTTCTTCCACAGCGTAGAGGCACTATAGTAATCCACTCCAAATAAAGATTAAGAAACTCTTCTACAATGAGTACTCAGGTATCTCCTTTAAAGGAAGTACTGAAGAAAGACATTTTCCAAGGAAGCTTTAGGAATATAGCATATTGTATTATGGTCGTGGTAGAATTCAGTGAACAGGGATTAAGTTCCCACTACAAACGACTGATTTCCTGTACCACCACCACCATATGGAAATATGGAGTTTTCTTAGCATTGCTACCAAAGCTAACCAAAAGTAGACTATGAAGTAGAGCAAAGTTTGAGTCCAGTGGCGCCTTCAAGACCAACAAAATTTTATTCAAGGTATATGCTTTCATGTACAAGCACACTTCTTGCTTGTGCACGAAAGCTCATACCTTGAATAAAACTTTGTTGGTCTTGAAGGCGCCACTGGACTCGAACTTTTTTCTACTGCTTCAGACCAACATGGCTACCCATCTGGATATAGACTACAAATTGATACCTTCCAGAACAGATATTAAACATATTGGCCCCGTCCACACGAGCGAGATAAGCCGGATGGGAAGTGACACAAATTTGTGCCGCTTTTGCAGGATCACACAGGTCCATGGACCTATGAGGGCGAACCGCCGCTGCGTGATCACACACAGCCGCAGGCGAGTTGGGTTTTTTTTTTCCGGCCGTTTTTAGTGCACTTATCTGCTTCTACAAGGGATTGATGACTTGCCTCTCCACCCTCGGGGTCATCTGATGATGCGCATACCGGGATGGGAGGGAACCCCCCCCCCAAAAGCCCGCTCCCCAACGCCACTTGTTTGCGCTGGCGCGATCACACCAGGAAAGGTCAGTTCTGGGCCGTCACAAACCATTTGAGACTGCCTTTTCACTGGTAGCTAAATAAGCTGATTCCCCACCGGCTCAAAGTGGTTTGCGACACTTTGACATTGGCTGCAGGACACTTCCCAGATGTGCTTGTGTGATCACGCCACTTTGAGCCGGCGGGGAATCGTCCTTCTTGTGTCGCAAATGGGTGCGTATGATGGCGCCCATTTTTAGATAGATGGATGCATGCAGCCTCTCTCATTTCTAGAACTGAATACACTTTGTTGAAATTACTTTCGGTTTACGACCCTGCAGGCGTTTAGAACAAACAAACAAAAAATCCGGGAAGAGTTAAACCTGTTATCTTCTTTCAGAAACTCAAATTAATACTTCAGGATCCACAATCACTCCGCTCAGATTATAATGGAGCACAGTGTGCATTTTCATTCAAAGGTTAACTTAGGCTTCATGTGCTGACATAACATGTGCAGCTTAGGCAATCATGAGTGTGTAGAGAGACATGATAATTCACTGGGTGGGGACTGGGAGTTGTCGGGCAGTGACAAGGGGCCTGGTCTGGGCTACTGATCTACCAGAAAACAGCCCGAAACAGGAAAGAGCACACATATGCTACTTGGAATGTATGACGCAAACCCCAGCCTTGAAACAAAGAACAGGAAACAGCTCTGTTGGCTGGGCTGGAGAGAAAGCAGAGAGAAACATTTAAGCGGCCCTCCCTGACCCCTGTATTCATGAGCAGCTGGAGTTTTAAAAACCCAACACCACCAGTGGGTGTAGGGGTTTGGTCTCTGGGTGTGAATAAAAATGACTGTCTTGATACAGGAGACCTGCCCTATTGACAAACATCAAGCAAGTATCCACACTAGACAACGTAACTACAACATTTGTGTTTGTGTGCGAGTTTCTCAGGTCATAACAACGAACCTTGGCCTCCCCAGCATCTTTTTTAAAAAAATCTAATAATTTAAGAACACACACAATATTACCAAGACACTGACCAGCCTTTGTGCCAATTGTGTCTTTCTATGCCTATATATATTTTAAATTAATAGCAGGAGATTATTTTGTTGATTAAAATAAAATTAGAACTTCCAGCCTCCATTCCCATAAGATTCCTTTAGTATGCTGTTTCGGAACTATCAATCTAGCTTTCTAATGATATCACTAAGAGCGAAATGTTGGTTTCAGAAATAGTTTATGGAAAACAAAAGCCTGCACATCACTGAGACATACTATAGAAAGAAAACAGCAGACAAACCACAATATCCTCCTCAAAGACACCACAGAAGTCCATTTTATATCTGACTTCATTTCTATGCATTACACCATTTTTATGGAGCCAATATTTAGCTACAGCATAATTATGAACTAAATGTATAGCACGGACATCACAACTGCTCTGCCGTACTCAGACATGGGGATGTGATACATCACAGCAACAAGCCGGACAGCATCCTGTGTTGATTTAAGTTTAGGAACTTTCCAGATTAAGAAGCAAATGAATCTTTGGGCTGGCTACTTCAACTGTTGCCACTGATTTTAACTTAACACGAGCTGTTTCGGTATTACTAGGCCATGCTGCTGATACACATTGTGATTTTGAAATTCAGAAATGCACGTATAAATAACATTCAGATTTCTATAGTTCCACCTGCTAATAAGATCTATTTGACCCTGTTCACCTAATTTAATCCTCTACTTTAGTTATCAGAATAGTATAACTTTGGTACTGGCAATTTACAGCACTGAGACTGCTGTTTTAGCTTCTGGCCAGGTTTCATTATTACTGGGTGATCTTGTTACTTTTAAAGGTTATCTTATTTTTCAGGTCTTCTTTTGCTTCCCTTTACCTATGTATATAGCCAAGTCAAAGCAAAACTTGGACATCTGCTTAGAGAAAAAGCTACTATTCCGTTGCTGGAGTGGGAAGTTAAGATGAAAGCATAAGTGTCACAAAATATTTTACAGCTCAGGGAAACATGCATAGTTTGATGCAGCTCACTACTGGTTTTTTTTTTTTGAATCAGTCAAGATTTCAGCATTTCCATGTAAAAAACTTATCAAGCCACAAGAATAAGAACAGTTCCTACAACTAGGCTATGGAAAAATACATATGCTGCAACTTTTTTTTTTTGCTTTTTGGTGCAGATAATACGGGCCTCAGCATCTATTCAAGGTTTAGATTTTCCCAACACTTGAGCAATCAGTATTAAGTCCTATGTACTGCGGCACTTCCAGTCTTTATAAAAGGCCATACACAACCATGTACAAGGTACTGCTCAGCTGACAGTCCAGCTGTAATAATTCAGCATTGAAATGAGAGAAGATAACTGAATTATAGACAAATCCTATGTATGTTTACTCAAAAGTAAGTCCCACCGAATCCCTAGCAAGTGAGTTTAAAATTGCAGTCTTAATCTAGGAATTTCTGCCTTCAGAAGAAAGCTACATGGAAACATAACATGTTTTGTTTGGGTGATTTTAGCACATCTTCTTCCAGCAATAGTGGCTCATTATATTCTATATCTATGGCATTTAAGTTTGAAACTTATGTCTGACAAAATTACAAGATAAACAGTACTGCACGGGCTTTAAAATCACAGGGAAAGAAACTTTCAGAAAGCAAGGACTCAAAATATCATGTTCCCAACTCTTTACCTTTCATGTCCTATGTAAAAAGTTTCCACCATTTTTCCCTAACAAAATTTTACTTTCTAATTCCATAGCAATGTTGCGTATGCTTTTCAAAACATTTTGAGCTATACACTGAGTTTTACTGAAACTCTTCTTTAGGGAAAAAAACACAGACAAATCGCCTTTCCTTCAGAGCTATCACTCTTACCATAATTTATTCCAGTATTCCAAGAATATTACATATCATTTCCAGGTTAAGAAAAATATTTGTATGCCGAAGAAGCGAAAAGACTTAAGGCTCATTTTCCTCTTCCGTGAGCAAATAAATTGGTGGATAAGAGATGGGACTCCAGCTAAAAAAAAGGCACCCATGAACCAAAAACACTTTAGATAGTGCTACCCTCGCGAGACAGAAATTCAACATCACAGAGAATCTCTTACAGGTCTAGTGACTGACTCCGTTAAAGATAATCAAGGTATAAATCTCCCAGGTCACACAAATGTGCTGTCTTCTCCAAAAAGAAAAACTCCCCACCAAGTTGAAGAGAGAGAGAGCGCGCGCACTATGCAAGCTGATGCGCTGCTTGGAGTATATCCTTCCCCAGTGCAATGACAGCAAAAGTTGGGTCTCCCTCACCAGCCTACTACAGAATAACCCGACGGACATATTACTCTCAAGGCGACTTTTCCAAGGCTGCTACAATGCCGGCGATGGGAGGCTTTGCTGGAGTTAAAGGCGTCCTGTGCCCTGGAGACGGAGTGTCGTGTTATTTTCCCAACGGAAGAGAGGAAAGCATCCCAGGATTTACCCGCAAAGTGAATCACATCCATCAGACTTGCGCTTCCGTCTCTGTTGTGTGTGTCTGTCTGAAAAGTCTCTCAGGAAAGCAGCGGTGGCACCCGGGCTTTTGTGAGATGCCCCTTACTCCGTAGCTCCATTGAAAGGATGAATGGCTCTCATTTCTGAAGGGGGGGGGGGAGAAGGAAGGGGAATACCGCAGAGGCGAGAGCCCCCGTCCCCCCCCCTCAAGCCACTTGTCCAGTCAAAACACACGAGTGTGAACGGCCGTGTCCCTTCGAAACCGCAATATTGGCATCTGGTAATCCGAGTGGCGAGCTCTCCTCTTCCTCCACCTCCGGGATGGGCGTGGGGCCAGAGATCCCACTCCTCCCCCCCCCCCCGACCTCCTGCCAGCCACCACGGCCACTTTCTGCAGCTGCACGAAACGTTCCCAAAGGCCACTTTCTGCAGACTTCGGGGCGTGCGTCTCTCCCAGGCGGCAACACACACACACACACACACACACACAACTCAGGAGGAAAAGCGATCCCGTCTCAGTTCTTCTGCCCCCAAGGACCACCTCCCCACCTCCCCTCTCCAATACCCCCCCCCCCCCCGCGCCCGGTGTTCCCTCTAAACTGAGCTAGTGCGCGGTATCTCAACAGTATTCAGCCTCCGGCTCGCACCTTTTTGGCCTCAGCTCAAAAGGAAGGACGGATCCAGGAGCCAAATTGCTTGCTCACAACTTTTAACGCCAGCAGCTCACAAAGCAGAACTTCTGCTCACAGCTTAGAGGGAGCATTGCCGTCCCTCCTCCCCCCCCCCAAACAGAGACACGTCGCTTTCTCCGGAGAGTTCCCCCCCCCCAAAATAACCTCCCCCTCCCTCCCTCCCTCCCTCCCTCCCTCCGACTTACTTTCCCAACTTGGGCGCAGAAGCGACGGCGGGCGCAGCAGTGGGTCCTTCAAAACAGGGGAGGGGGAGTTTGTGTCGAGCTGGCTGACTGGGGGGGGTGGTGGTGGTCTTTCTTCCGGCCGGTCCCTACGGAGGCAGGGAGGAGGGAATCAGGGGAAGAGAGAGGTCAGGCTCTTTCCCACCCCGCCCTCAGCCCGGACTGGGCTCCTGGCCTCGGCTCGCCGCCTCCTCCTCCTCCTCCTCCGCTTCCCACCCCCCGACACAGTCCGGCGAGGGCTCCTGGCACTCGGCAGCCGCTGTCACATGACGCCCGGCGCCGCTCGCTCAGCCAGGCTCCCTTGGCCGGCGGGGTAACTAAGAGGGCAGGAAGGGAGGGGAGGGGAAGGGTTAGGGAGGGGCGCCCGCGCGCGCGCCAGAAAGAGAGAGAGAGAGAGAGAGAGAGAGGCTCAGCCAGCCAGGCGGACCGGCAAGGGCTGGGCGGCTCCCCTCAGCCGCCGCCGCCGCCGCTTGGGCGGAGGCCTCTCTCTCTCCCCGCACACACCACAAGCCAGCCCCGGGGGCGGGGCGGGGCGAGTCACTTCTCGGGCCGCCTCCCTCCCTCGCGCACAAACAAGTCAGGCGCGCACGGGCTCTTCCCTTCCCCCGGGGAGGCAGGCGGGAGGAGGGCGAGGGCAGGTCTCGAGACGAGGAGCGGAGAAGGAGGAGGAGGCTCCTTCTTGCGCGGAACGCCGGGCCACTTAATTACACCCCCCCCACCCGACACACACACACACACACCCCGCCCCACCCTCCCACCTCGAGGTGGAGCCGCCCTGCTGACACAACAGGCCCTTCCAGCTGCCGCGCGCCTCGCCTCCGCCTCCCCCCCCCCCGGTCTCCCTTTTTCTCGCTCGTCAGGCGGAAAAGATGGGGGGGGGGGAGGGCGTGTGCACCTGGCACCCGGGGCTCGGCCTGACACGCACAGAAGCGCGGACACACACACACACATACACACACACCCTGCCCGCCTGCCCGCCCTGGAAGCGAACCTGCCGCGGCGCAAACAACAACAGCGGATGCAGCAGAGCCCCCCCCCCCCCCGCGAAAAGATGCCCAAGGGGAAGGAAGGGAAGTGCTGCGGCAGGAGGCGGGCTGCTGCTGCTGCTGCTGCGGCCGCTGCTCAATTAGCTTGGTCCCCCACAAAGGCGCAGAGAACGCGAGGACGCAGGCGGGGTCTCGGAGTACAGGGAAAAGTGGAGCCGTCCTTTCGGGCGGGCAGCCGCTTGGGGCCACAGCAGAAAGGGCTTCATCAACTCCACCGGCAACGAGGCTTTGGGGACCGACAAGATTTTGAGGGGGGGGGGGGTGTCAGCTTGGTCACCACAAAGGCAGGAGGACGCAAGCTCAGCACTGGCGGCTTAAGGGGGGGAATGTGGGGTATAAATATAATAAATAAATTGGCCTCACTGTACAGGGAAAGAGGCTAAGTGGAGCCATGGTTTCGGGAGGGTAGCTGTTTGGGACTGCAACGGAAGGGCTGAGTTCCAGTCCACCACGAGGACACAGGCTGGGCCTCAAGAGTACAGAGAAAGAGGCTAAGTGGAGCCATAGTTTCGGGAAGGTAGCAGTTTGGGGCTAGGACAGAAGGACTTGTTCCAAGACTATTAGCACCCGGAAGACCAGCCAGATTTTGGGGGGGGGGGTGTGGGGTGTGTGTGTAAGCTTGCCAGAGTCAAAGCTCAAAGTATCTGAGGAAAGGCGCTGGGATGGTGGTGGCATGGTTAGGGTATGTGACTAGGAGCTGAGAGGCCCAGGGTTGGATCCCCCTGCCGTGGACTTCCACGACCCCCCCCCCACCACCACCACCACCATGGACGCTCACTGGGTGCCTTGGGGCAGTTGCCCTCTCTCATCTTAACCCGTCACTGGGTGGTGGTTGTGTGGATAAAATGGAGGTGGGGAGAACAATATTGTAAGCTGTTTGGGGTCCCTGTTGGGGAGGAAAGCAGGGGATGAATATGTAAATATAACTTCCTAGACTTGTTCTCGGGGCTCAGCTGGGCCCATTCAAGACCCTTGGAAAAAGGCGGTGAAAACTCTTGGTGGCACACGGTTAACATAATACATATATTTATTTATAAAAATGTATACTGCATTTGTTATTAAGGAGTCAAGAAAAGCGACCCTTCCTAAAATAGGCCCAGGCTAGTCTGATCTTGTCAGATCTCAGAAGCTAAGCAGAGAGACCACAAAGGAAGTCCAGGGTCGCTGTGCAGAGGCAGAAAATGGCAAACCACCTATGTTCATCTCTTGCCTTGAAAACCCTTAATAGAATCACCATACGTTGGCTGCTACTTGATGCACTTTCTACCACCACCACTGTATGCTACATGTCCAGAGACCTGCTCAAAATGGCTAAAAAAAGTGAAAAAAAATAAGCATCGCAGCAACAACATAAGATTTATCAGTACTTAAACCATGAAAAACAAGCCAGGGATTTAAAAATAACATAAAACAACATTTAAGCAGCCTGAACTGATACCCATTAAAACATTCATCAGGATAGAAGCAAATCATAGAAACATTTTTTTTAAAGATGGAATGCTTCAGTCAACATTCAGTATCTTCAAATGATAATTCTTAAAACAGGCTAGAACCTGACCATAAAACCAACTTTTTATAAAGATTAATCCCCTCAGTTAACAAATGATATGTATAAAACAGGCTAGAAGTAGCCTAGAGAAAGCTTTTTAAAAAAGATGGAGCCTTTCAGTTAACCTAGATGCCCCTAGGGAAATGAAATCATGGGAGTGCCATATTTTAGGGGCATTCCCAGATCTGCCTGGTTGTGAGGCAGCTCCGGCCTCTTCCATTTGGGGTGCACGGAAACCCCACGTGATGACGTTTGTCACTGGCAGAGAGGTGGTTGGGACAAACAAGTGGCTTGAGTGTGAACTGGGAGAACTGGCCCCGGAGAAACGGCTGGTTTAATTGTTCCGGCCCAGGAAATCTACCGGTGGACGCCTTCTGGTCTGGGGTACCTGGGTTGCTGCGCTTTGTGGGATGTCTCTGTATTGCCGCTTTTGGGGGTTCTTATTATGTCATTTTATGTAACTGGTTTTAATTTTATTTATGGATGGATGTGATTTTAATTGTTGTTAGCCGCCTGGAGCCGGCGTTGCTGGACAGGCGGGGTATAAATGTAAAAGAAATAAAAATAAAATAAATATTGCCCTACTCAGACGGTCCGATGAAGAGCCTTTCAAAAGTGCTGCTTCAGGGCAAGCAATTCTTCGAAAGTTACACAGCAAGTGCTCTGGGGCCTTCTGTTGAACATGGACTGATGCAATTGAGAAGAGAGAGAATTCTGAAGTGTGGTAAGAAGTGGGTTTGAAAACACTGAAATCTGAGGCATTTATTTTCAAGAGATGTTCCTCCCTCTAAGTTGTGGAGTCTTGCGAGCAAAAATTCTACTTTGTGAGCTACTGGCATTACAGTTGTGAGCGAGAGATTTGGCTACTGCATCAATTTGTTTGCTCTGGAGCCATCCTGCCTGAGCAAAGACAAAATGTGTGAGCCGGAGGCTAAAGAACTGTGAGCTAGCTCACACTAACTCAGCTCAGAGGGAACACTCACCCAATGTTGAATTAAGCCTTGTCGCCCAACAAAACTTTTCACTTACATTTATCTAATGGATGAGATGCAGATGGTACCTATATTTTTTTCCTCTGGGGTTAATAGCAGCATCCAGAGGGGAATTTAGAACAGGAAAATGATGAGAGGCGAAGGTTAATTGTCTCTTCCCCCAGTACTGCTGTTCTGAAGTATGTAGCTCTCCAGCTGCTAGTTTTAAGTAAAGATAAAAATGTTGGGAGATTCCATCATTGGTCTTGAATTTAGACAGCTTGGAGAATGTTGTAAGGACTCCAGCAAAATGTACAATCCGTTTTCGTTATTGGTGGATAATAGGAAAATCATTGGAAATATGCCCCCATGCAAGTGGAATTTCCTATGTGGGCATGATCCTGTTTGTCCCTCCCCTTACCATTTAGGAAAGTTAGGGCTACAAATGCCAGTTAAGATTTCGATCTTGGGGTTTCCACGTGGTCTTCATATATCGGCGTGTATCCAACCACACAGTTACAAAAACATGTGCCCTTGAGGTCATAGGCATAAACTACGGGGGGGCTCGAGGGCTCGAGCCACCCCCGAAATTTCCCGGGGGGGGGCTCAGCCCCCCCCGGGAAAATGGAGCGCCCAGGCCGGCTGGCTGGCTGGCTGCCGCCACCACCGCCTCTCCCCCTCCTCCGTTCCTCCCTCCCTCCGTCCAGGAACCAGCTGGGCAAATGCCCAGCGTGCTGGATGGAGGAATGGAGGCAGGAGCAGGCGGGGGGGGAGGCGGCGGGGCAGGTGGCAAGAACCAGGAGCCTGGCTTCGGCTTTGCCGGGCCCCCGCTGGGGGCGGGGGCAGCGGGGTTCAAGAGCGTCTCGTGCCCCAGGAAGGGGGGGGGCCGGGCTCGTCCCCGATCACCTCCGCAGGTGCCCCGGCCGCCTTCGCCCTCCCGCCCCTCCCGTGGGGTTCCGGCCGCCAGGCTAACTTCCCCCCGCACGCGCGCGCCTGAGAGGCGGAGGAGGGACCGGCACCGCTGCTGCCGCCCCTCGGGACTGAGCCCCGCGGCCGCTGCCCGGGAGGGGAGGCAGGAGTGGCCAGGCTAGGCCAGTCGGGGGGGGGGCGCGGCGGGGACATGGTCCCCCCGGGGATTTTAAAACTCATCGCCTCTGCTTGAGGTGGTAGTGATATGATATCTGACCATTTCTTCCACCTGCTGCCATCCACTGAGCCCTGGAAATATTGTCAGTGGGAGTCAGCGGACCCTCAGGAATAACATAGTGGTGGTCTGCAATGTAAGTGGGGGAACTGGTAGAAATTACCACTCCTTAAACTGAAAGGTCCTGAAATTTTCTGAATGCGGTTGGGTATAGGCCATTATCTATAGCCCTTGCCATTTCCCCATTTTAAGCAGCAGGAACAATTTCTCTTAAATCAGAGGGTGGAGGCATTTGACTTTTTTCTTTTACACCAGAGGTGATATTTCAAAGTCATGGTGATGCGGACCACATGCTTCCTGATTATGTGAACACTTTAGCATGTGACCTCCACTCAGTCTGATTCTGGGGGCTGCCTTAAGAGTTCAAAGTTCTTTGTGTTCTTTAGTCTGTAATAGTTTGCCTAGTTGTAACCTCAGGCACCAGAACTTTGACTCTCAAAAGCGTATACCCTGGAAACCTTGTTGGTCTTTAAATTTATTTATTTATTAGACTTGTATCCTGCCTAGCCAGCACAGGCCGGCTCTAAGTGGCTAACAGCATAAAATCAACAGCACACAGGGGTTAAAATCACATCCATGTATATAACTAAGCAGTAAAACCATAAAAGATGGCAGCAGTACAAAATCCAACACCAGGAACGGCATCCTACATATTCCCGGCCAGGGGGCTTCCACCACAGATGTACCAGGCAAGTGACTCAGCAGCCGCTTGCTAGTGGCCATTCCCCTTGGTGGCGGCTCCAAAGGCCTGGTGGAAGAGCTCCGCTTTGCAGGCCCTGCGGAACTGCAAAAGGTCCCACAGGGCCCTGATGTCCTCTGGGAGCTTGTTCCACCAGTGGGGAGCCGCCACCAAGAAGGCCCTGTTCCTGGTGGTTGCCAACCTGGCCTCCCTCAGGCTAGGGAGGGTCAGGCGGTGTTGGGTGCCTGACTGCAGTGCTCTCTGGGGTGTATACGGGGAAAGGCGGTCCCTTAGGTAGGCCGGACCCTGACCATATATGGCTTTAAAGGTTAAAACCAGCACCTTGAACCAGATCCGGTACGCTATAGGCAGCCAGTGCAGTGCCCTCAACACAGACTGGATGTGGTCTCTCACTGAGAGGCTCATCAACAACCTGGCCTCCACAGTTAAGGAGGCATCCAAGAGCATTCCCAGACTCCGGACCCTCAGCGCTGGCACCAATGGCGCCCCCCTGAAAGCCGGTAATGGGATCCCTACCCCCGGTCCACTCTGACTCAGGCACAGGACCTCTTTCTTCGTTGGAGTCAATTTCAATTGGCTCCGCCTAAGCCAGCCTGCCACATCCTGAAGCACCCGCTCCAGGTCATCTGGGGTGGCTCCGAACCGGCCGCCCAACAACAGATACAGCTGGGTGTCATCAGCATACTAGTGACAACCCAGCCTGTGCCTCTGTGCAATCTGGGCGAGAGGGCGCATATAGATGTTAAACAACATTGGAGATAGCACCGCCCCTTGTGGCACACCACATACCAGCAGGTGCCTCTGGGATGTCTGCTCCCCCAGTGCCACTCTCTGTCCCCGACCTTGGAGGAAGGAGACAAGCAATTGCAAGGCAAGCCCCTGAACCCCCATGTCAGCGAGGCGGTGGATCGGTAACTGGTGGTCGACTATGTCGAACGCAGCCAACAGATCTAATAACACCAGCATCGCCGTGCCACCCGATCCAGATGCCGTCAGAGGTCATCCGTGAGGGCGGCCAGTGCCATCTCCGTCCCATGACTTGGCTGGAAGCCGGACTGAAACAGGTCTAGTGCGGAAGTGTCATCCAGAAAACTCTGCAACTGAATCACCACCGCCCTCTCCAAAATCTTGCCCAAATAGGGCAAGTTGGAGACCGGCCAGTAGTTGACCAATTCGGCCAGGTCCAATGATGGTTTTTTCAGGAGAGGGCAGACCATCGCTTCCTTGAGTGCCCCCGGGAACAGTCCCTCATCGAAGGACTTGTTGACAATCTCCCTGAGGGTACCTTGTAACCCCTCACGGCCAGTTTTTATCAGCCATGAAGGGCATGGGTCAAGGCTGCATGTGGTTGGGCGTACAGTTGAAAGTAGACTGTCAACTTCCTCAAGGCTGAGTGGACTGAAATAATCCAGAATGGAACTAGAAGACGTGCATGGAGCCTCAAGTTCGCTCACAGTCTCAACTGTGGCTGGGGGGTCACGGCAGAGCAGCAGGATTTTATCCGCAAAATAGCTCGCAAAAGCCTCACAGCCAATATCCAATTCTCTATTATTTAGTCTGCCATGCGGCAGTTCTGTTAGAGACCAAATAGTTCTAAATAATTGTGCCGGGCATGAGCTTGCAGGCGCAATCGTAGCTGCGTAGAACTGTCTCTTCACGGCCTTGACTGCCACCTCATAGGATCTCATAAATGTCCTAGAAGATGCTCTGGTGCTTTGTCGTGGGCACGCCGCCACCGTCTCTCTAGTCGCCTGAGACCTCATTTCAACTGCCGCAGCTCCCCGGTATACCAGGGAGCCCGCTTAGAACGAGGGCGCAAAGGGCGCTACTGGACTTAAATCTTGCACATCTAAATTAATGCATTTGTTTTAAACACTTTAAAAAATATACAAATGAATATTTCATAAGAATGTTGGGATTCTCCCACCTGGGGACCTATTTCCAGGCTTTGGCCGGCATCCTGTTGTTCACAAATCAGAGGATTGGATGATAATCTCCAAGCCATGGCCACCCTCCTGCGGAGATTGGATAGAACAAAATACAATGCAGTAACATGTTCTCAAGTCACTAGTCCCTCCCCCATTTGAACACCAACTATTGGCAGGCCAGCACCGACCTGCTTCCTCTGGACTGGAAGGGTCAACCCCTCCAAATTTATGCATGGCTTCTTGGAGGTGCTCTAAATAGTGCCGAAGGAGGCTCATTCTTATCTTGGGTTACATCAAGCACTCTGGTGGGATTTTTAGCCTTTGGAACAGCCATGGCAATGCCAGCCACCAAATATTTTTTCAGTAATTTCATCTCGGCTCTATCATTCTCATTTGTGTTATCCCAGTTGGGATCCTGAGCCATGAACAGCCCATCCCCTGTGGGCTGTCCCTCTTTTTCTATCGCAAGTCAAGAGAAATCATGTTGGATCAGGCCAGTAGCCCATCCAGTCCAACACTCTGTGTCACCCAGTGGCCAAAACCTAGGTGCCATCAGAATGTTCCAGGGTACAGTCTGCTTTGAAAGTTTTGTGTTTGAATCCCATACCTTCATTCCATAGATCTCTTTGTTGTGGAGGGGTTCTCTCCTATGGAGCAGTCATCTTGTGCTAGGCTCTTCGGGACTACTTGCAAACCTTTGGTCATGTCAGCAGAAGTGTCTAGCACTAAAAGAAGCACACTCTACAGTGGAGGATGGCCCCTGCAGTTCAAGGCTGCGGTCACACGGCCCCTTTAAATCTGGGAGCACTCCGGGATTTAAAGGGGCCACATTTTTCTACCGCGGGTTGGGATGTCTACACATCCCAACCCCTGCGGCGGCAGAAGCAGCGGCCGCGGAAGAGGCAGACGCAGAAGAGGCAACGAAAAAGGCGGCGGCGGCAGAAGCGGCGGCGGCTGCTGCAGAAGAGGCGGCAGCAGCGGTGGCAGAAACGGCGGCAAAGGACCCACCAGCCGCCTGGTAAGTTTGGGGTTCCCCCCCCCCCTTTTACACTTGGGTGCTTGACTGCCCAAGCGCCCAAGTGTAAAAGGGGAAATAAAAAATGGCCGATGGGACCATCTGGACAGCCCTGCTCTCGCAATGATTGCGAGAGAGGGCTGTCCAGATACCTCAAATGCGGGTTCCTCCCACGACTCCCGGGAAAACTGTCAATTTTCCCGGGGTCAGAAAATGCGGGAGGAACCCGCATTTGAGCCCGCTTCGGCATGGGACTTTCTGCGGCTGTTGTAGATGGCCCCTTTAAATGCGGGAGGAAATAGCCCCTCCTCCCGCATTTAAGGGCCATGTGACCGCAGCCCAAGAGAAGTGAAGAAGGAACAAAGGTATAGGATCCAAGCCTTGGTCTACAGGACTGGCTTTTCCAGGATGCCTTCAGAGCAATCAAGTCTATATAAAGGTTTTTAGTAACCTGACATCTCATCTTGTCAAATATGTGGTGTGGCTTTTTTACGTTATGAGGGTATTCTCAGGCCCAAAGTGAATGGTATGCTAAGTTTCCTGGCTGGGTACAGCTCTCTTAAGCACCAATATGTGATTGCTGCTAATGCATCAGTGCATCTTTTGAAGTACCATACACTGAACTACTGTGCCCAAGTCTGTTCTGAGAACAGCAAGGCTCTTGGAATTTCTGGGCCAAGTCATGTGGCATATTTTAATATGGCAGTCAGCCAAGCTTTTGCAATCATTTGTGTCCATGTGATGCTTGGTATTATATGGCTCAAGAGGTGTGGTACACAGTCAGATAATCCAGTTGCACTGCACATGACAAGTCAAACACATGAACATGAAAATGTCACATTGTGGTTTGGATCCAGCAAAAGTTGCTGCTGTCGGAAGTGGGTGGGGTGATTTTCAACAGTACCCCACCCCCATCCCACCAAGGGCATAGACTTTCCAATTTCCGGGGAGGGGGGGGGGCTGGGGCTGGACTGCCAGCTCCCTCCCTCCTCCCCCGCAGGCAGGGCAGCCATTGAGTGCTGCCCAAGCCGCGGCTGCTGTGCTCTGGGGTGAGTGGCCTGCCTGCTGCTGGGGCTGAGTGGCGGGAGGCCTGTGATAGTGTCCCCAGGTGGCTGGGCAGTGATGGAGCCGGCGGCAGCAGCGCTGAGCACCCCAGTGTGGTTGGCGGCCTTCTGGTGGCACCTGTCTGGCCCGGAGGAGCAGCAGACACTGGAGCTGCTGGACTATGGGCTGGCAGGCTGTATGGCGGTGGTGGTGCTGGGGCACACCTTCCGCGTGCCATAGAGGCAAGCTGTTTACCTGCCTGGCCTCCCCCTCCCCCGGGCCAGAAG
Organism: Lepidodactylus listeri; assembly: GCA_029233225.1. Classification (NCBI taxonomy): domain Eukaryota; kingdom Metazoa; phylum Chordata; class Lepidosauria; order Squamata; family Gekkonidae; genus Lepidodactylus; species Lepidodactylus listeri. Next base: position 102,308,476 of record JARCFY010000009.1, on the reverse strand, counting down.
TGCTGCTCCTACCCTCCCTGGTGGGCCCCCTAAGTGTCAAAGAAGGCGGAGCTTGCAAGCCAGAGGAAAGCGCGCCTGGCCCACCCGAGACACCCCCCCCTCCACTCTCGCACACCTGTAGGCCTAGTGGACAAGGAAGGAGGCAGTTGAGCCAATGGTGGCACTGGGCACAATCACTGCGAAGGACAAGGAAGAGCGGCAGCAGCCAGGAAGGAGGGCGCCTCCCGCATCCCCCCCCCCCGTGTACCCACGAAAGAATAAAAAACACAAAATTTGAAATTGCTAATTTCTTTTTTTTTATTATTGTGAGATTGTGTAATTCATTTTCAGCTTGTTTTCTCTTGGACATTCAACCACAGTAGTCAGGTGCCGGTTCAGGACCTCTACAGCACCACTAGGAAATTTGGGTAAGAGTGTCATCGGCATATTGACGACACTCAGTTCCCAAGCTACAAATTCTTTCCTCGGAGGCATTTACATTTCTGTACTTATATCCCACTTTTCCAGCCAGTTCGGATTCAAAGAGGCTCAGATCTTTGTTCTCTCCAGGGAGGACTGTGGGGGATCTGTCAAGGCTGGGGGCAAGTGGGCGTTAGTGTGGCAAGTGAGGTTCAGTGCACATTGGAGCCAAGAATCCCAACTATAAGTATACGATGATGGGGTCCAAACTGGCAGTAACTGGCCAGGAAAGAGATAAACAGGTTGCTTACCTGTTACTGATGATCTTTGAGTGGTCATCTCTGCATTCACACCTATGGGTTTTCTGTGCCTGCACGGAAATTCACGGTATTGTAGAAAGCTTTAATGGATTTTCACACCCAGCGCCTCCGAGCATGCGCGGGGCCCCGATCGCGCATGCCCAGAGGAGCAGGGCATGGACACCCCACCAGTTCCTTCTGACCGCTGCGAACCAGACTAGAGAAAAGGAGACCCCTGCTTTGCAGCAGAGGGGAAGGAGGGCGGGTGGTGTGAACGCACAGATGACCACTTGAAGATCATCAGTTACAGGTAAGCAACCTGTTTATCTTCGACGTGGTCTCTGTGCTCCACACCTATGGGAAAGTAGCGAGCAGTATCCTACCTGGAGGAGGGCAGTGGCAGGCCCTCACTGGGAAGTGGTGGACAGGATGAGACGACCCATAACTGAAAGTTTCACTGCGCGGACATCGAGGGCAGAGTGTTCGATGAAGGTGTTCGGTGTTGCCCAGGTGGCTGCATTGCAAACATCTGAGAGGGAGGCTCCTTTCAGGAAGGCTGTGGAGGCTGCAACTGCTCTGGTAGAGTGCGCCCGCAGTGAAGTAGGTGTCGGGACCTGAGCTAGGGCATAAGAGAGGCATATGAGCTCGACAATCCATCCCGAGAGTCTCTGAGCCGAGATGATAGAGCCCAACCTGTTGAGTGTGTCTGGGAGGATGACTTCGGAGTGAAGGTAAAACTCGGAGATTACCTTGGGAAGAAAGGAAATGTCCGGAATGAGGCATACCGTGTTAGGTAAGAAGCATAAGAACGGAGGGTCATGCCTGAACACGAGAATCTCACCCACTCGTCTCGCTGATGTAATAGCCACAAGGAAGGCCGTTTTCCTGGCCAGGAGTTTAAGCTCACACGTAGCCAGGGGTTCGAACGGTCGTCTGGTAAGCGCTCACAGAACCAAGGTCCCATGGTAGAACTGACAGTTTGGTAGGAGGATAGAGGTGGAGCAGGCCCCTCAGAAAGCGTTTGGAGAGCGGGTGAGCGAATACTGAAAAATTGTCCACTCTTATGGAATGCTGAGATGGCAGCGAGGTATACTTGGAGAGATGAGTGCCTAAGTCCGGCATCCACTAAGGAGAGTAGAAATTCAAAAATTTGAGGTAACCCTACAGAAAGCGGGGAGATGTTGTCAGCTGAGAGAGATGAACAGAAGCATGTCCACTTATACATATAAGACCTGCGTGCGGAGGCATTGCGCGAGTTAAGGAGAACATTGGCTACCCGGTCAGAGAACATGAGAGAAGGTGCCTCCAAGCTGTGGCCTTGAGGCGGGGAACGTCGTGATGCAGCCGAGGCGAATTGGCGATCCGGAGAAGATCGGGCTTGGGCAGAAAGTATAGAAAGTTCCCTGAGGCCAGAGAGAGGAGGATTGGAAACCACGGTTGTCTGGGCCCCCATGGGGCTATGAGTATGCAGTCTGCCCCGTCCTGGATGATTTTGTGGACCACTTGAGTCAGCAGGGGTAGAGGTGGGAAGAGGTAAAGGTAATTGGAGGACCAGGGAATGAGGAGACTGTCTCCTAGGGAGAGGGGGTTGAGTCTGCCCTGTGTGCAAAACAAAGGGCATTTTCTGTTGATCCTGGTGGCAAATATGTCTATCTCCAGAAATCCCCAGTGAAGGAAGACTGGGTATAGATAAGTCCAGGAGAGTTCCCATTCATGCAGCAGGGCGTGGCCCCTGCTGAGGAGGTCAGCTCTGGTGTTGAGAGAGCCCGGGATGTGGGTGGCCTACAAGTATATCCCATTTTCTGTGCTCCAGTCCCACATTTGGATAGCTAGATGACATAGGTGATGGGATACAGTGCCCCCTTGCCGGTTTATGTAACTGACAGCTGTGGTGTTGTCTGACATGATGGCTATGCAGTGGCCCTGGAGCATAGGGAGGAAGGCGGGAGGGCAAAGAATATCACCAGAAGTTCCAGATAATTTATGTGTTGGGATATGAGGTGGATATCCCATTTGCCTCCTGTATTGTGGCCAAGAAGATGAGCTCCCCATCCCCATTTCAAGGCATCGGTAGTTAATGTGAGCGATGGTGTGGGGAGGTGGAACGGAGCACCTTTTAGGAGGTTCGAATCTCAAGTCCACCACAGCAGAGAGTCTCTGATGTCTTGTGTCAGGGAGAGCATGGTGGATTGAGGTTGGATGTGGGAGCGGAAAGCTCGGATGAACCAGAGTTGTAGGATTCACATCCTTAGCTTTGCAAACTTCAGGACCGTCGTAGTGGCTGCCATGTAACTTAGGAGGCATTGTATTGAGAGGGCAGTGGAGGATGGTTGGGACTGGACCTGTTTGGCGAGACAGATGGGAGGGGTCATCCTGTCATGGGGAAGGTATGCTTGAAGGGTCACAGAGTCCAATTCCGCTCCAATGTATTGTACTCGTTGGGATGGAGTGAGGCGTGATTTGTCTTTGTTGATCTTGAGACCCAGGTCTTTTAGGAGGTTGCAGGTGGCAGCGATGTTCCTGAGTAGGGCCTCTGGAGAGTTCGCTACTAAGAGCCAATCATCGATATAAGGGAAGACGATGATGCCCTTGAGACGAAGGAATGCGGCGACCACTACCATAGTCTTTGTAAAGGGGAGAGTCTTGTATTGGTAGTGGTCTTGAACGATTATGAAGCAGAGATATTTGCAGTGTTGAGGGTAAATAGTCAGACGAAAATAAGCGTCCTGGAGGTCGATAGTGGCCATCCAGGCGTGTCTGCGCAAGAGAGGGAGAATGGAGAAAAGGGTAATCATGTGGAAGCGATGGTAAGCAATAAATTGGTTCAGCCCCTGGAGATCTAGGATGGGTCTGGTTCCACCATCCCGTTTTGGTACTGCGAAGTACCAGAAGTAGAAGCCCATGCATTGTTGTTGAGTGGGCACTGCTTCTATAACATCCTTGTTGAGGAGGATGGCAACTTCCTGGACCAAGGGGGCTGTAAGTCCTGTGTGGATGAACCCTGAGGGCGGAAGAGAACGAACCAATTCTATCATGTACCCACTGGATATGATGGAGAGTACCCAGGTATCCGTGGTCACTATTTGCCAGGATGAGAGGAAAGGGATGAGGCGGGTGGGGACAGGGCAAGGCAGAGGAAAGTCAAAGGCCCTGCTTGGGTGGTCAGGATGCCTTGGCGTGACCTGATTGCTGTGCTGGAGAAAAATTTTTTTGGGGGAGTATGGTACGCTCTGAGTGGAAGGGGATGTATGAGGGCACCAGGAGCAATCCGGAGAGCTGCGACTTGAAGACCTCCTAGACCAAGGTCTTGTCCAGGAGCATGGCTTGAAGTGGTGAGGGGTGGAAGAGACGCCCAGAGTTCTGGAGGCTATAATACTCTTATCCATCTCCTGTAGAACAGAGTCGGTGGTGGAGTGGAACAATCCTAAACCATCAAATGGAAGATATTCCTTGTACGCCCTGGTGTCAGATTAGAGTGTGCTGGAGCAGAGCCAGGAATGATGGCGAAGGGCAATTGCAGACATCATAGTCTTAGAAAAAGTGTCCAGACAGTGTTTAGAGGGGTTGATCTGCTGTTTAGCGAGTATCAAGCCCTCTTTCTGGATCTTCCTCACTGCGAGATGTTGTTCATCAGGTAGGGAGGCAAGAAAAGGAGACAGTTGTTCCCACAGAGCGTATTGGTACCTGTTCATGCAGGCTAAGTAATTTGATGTTTTGAGGCCAAGAGCTCCTGCTGAATAAAACCTTCTGCCAAAGGCATCCAGTTTCTTGCCTTCTTTGTCTGAAGGGGTGGAGTGGGTCCTCTTTGATTTGGAGGAGGAGCTGACGACCATAGAGACTCTGTCTGAGGCAATGATGCTGAGAGGAGGCGTAGTAGTTTGGTGTAGTGGTTAGGAGCGCAGATTCTAATCTGGGAGAACCAGGTTTGATTCCCCAGTCCTCCACATGCAGTCGCTGGTGTGACCTTGGGTCAGTTCCCAGTTCTCTCAGAGCTCTCTCATCCCCACCTACCTCACAGGGTGTCTGTTGTGGGGAGAGGAAGGGAAGGAGACTGTGAGCTGCTCTGAGAGTCCACGTGATGGTTGGGGTAAAAATCCAGCTCTTTTTGTCTACCTTGGACCATCCAGGTCGAGGCAAGAGATGTTCAGAGGAGACGTCCCTTCGCCTGCCTCACCATAGCCTCACCATAGCATCCTGCTGGTCTCCCATCTAAGTTTTAACCAGGGCCAAGCTTGCTTAGCATCTCAGATCTGACTAGCCTGGGCCATTAGAAGAACAAAGAGAAGGGATTGGATTTATACCCCACCCTTCACTATGCGAAGGAGTCTCAGAATGGTTTACAATCTCCTTTCCCTTCCCCTCCCCACAACAGACACCCTGTGAGATAGTTGGGGCTGAGAGAGCTTTCCTGAGAACTCCCCTTAAGAGAACAGCTCTGAGAGAACTTGTAATTCATCCAAGGTCACACTGGCAGCTGCAACTGGAGGAGTGGGGAATCACAGTCAGCTTAGAACAGATAAAAGGAAGTCCTTCTTCACCCAAAGAGTGATTAACACATGGAATTCACTGCTGCAGGAGGTGGCGGCGACTACAAGTATGGATGGCTTCAAGAGGGAATTAGATGAACATCTGGAGCAGAGGTCCATCAGTGGCTATCAGCCACAAGGTATAGATAGGAACTCTCAGTCTGGGGCAAGTGATGCACTGTACTCTTGGTGCTGGAGGGGGGGCAACAGTGGGAGGGCTTCTAGTGTCCTAGCCCCACTGCTGGACCTCCTGAGGGCACCTGGTGTTTTTGGCCACTGTGGGACAGAGTGTTGGACTGGATCCAGCATTGGCTTTTCTTATGTTCTTATGTTTAAACCTGGTTCTTTCGGAGCAGTCTCAGGACAGAGGTCCCAGGCTCAAGGCAAGACCTCCAGTCAGAGATACCCTGGAGAGCCACTGCCAGAACAGGGTATACCAGGCTTGCCTTCATGCGGGGTGTGTGTGTGTGTTAAGTTCTGATGGTCCTGGGGGATCACACCTGGCCTGGCCGATTAGTTGGTGACCATCAGCATCCTGTCCACACACCCTGGAGTAGCTAGTGCAAGCAAGTGGGGCAGGGTCTTTACAGGAGCCTCTCTTCAGAAGTCTCCCCTATTTCCCTGCTGCTGTGTAGCCAAAATGTCTCAAAAGGTGCTATCAAGAAAGGGCCAGGAGATCACCAAGAATCTTAAATAGCCACAGCGGTGGGCTCCGGGTTCGAATTCAATCTTGCTGACTGAACTAAGCAGGAGGCTGCGGAACGTGGTGGGTCTTTCCGAGGCCAGCTAGCTCCTGCTCCAGAGCGCACATGAGTAGACCTGGACCCTAGCTCACCACACCCCCCTCCCCACATCGGGAGCCCCTTACCGCTCAGGCCATAGGCCATCGCTTACTCCAGCTGGCCCCGCATTTCTCCGCCCACCGCCACCTGCAGCATGGCCAGGACGGAGGCAGCACCATGTGGAAAGAAGGCCATATTCTGCTCCGGCGGGAAGCGCCAGGTCAGCTCGCCAAAGAGGTGGGAGGGAGGCTGGGTGGGGGGTCATGCACGTTATTGCTGCCACCAGGAGAAGCACGCCAGGGAGCTACCCCATCGTGCATCTCGGGGGGAGCTGTGAAGAGGAGAGACGCGCTGAGACAGAGTCATGCCGCTGGGCCGTTTCTGGGACCCCTGGCTCGGCCTCCGGAGTGCTGCTCTGGCCCGGGGGGGGGGGGAGAGGAAGGGAAGGGGGGGAGTCTCACCTTGGCTTGGGCAGCGCTGTGGCTGGTGAGTCCCGGCTGGCCTGGCCCTCCTTTTATGTGCCCCGTGCTGCCGCGGGCCAGGAAGTGGGGCCAGGAAGCAGGCCAACGCCCTCCTGGAGGTTCCCCAGGCCCACTGTCAAAAGCAAGGCATGTTCTACGACTGTGCAATCCACGCGGGGGTCGAAACCACATCTTTCGGTGTGGGTCTCAAATACGAGCTGGACGTCTCATGGGAATTCTACTATTGGGGTGGACTGAATATGACCCCCATCCCTTTTTTGTTGCTTACCTCTCACAAGATGAGGCCCCCCGACAAATGGCTACTGCTAGTGCACCCCCCTCCTCGCCCAGCTCCAGGAGACCCACCACAAAAAGCAAGCCCCCCTTCTTCCCAATGTGACTCTGCCGAGGCTGCCACCACCCCACCCACCCCCTTCCCAAGGGCAGGAACGGAACGGCAGCTGGCTCGTCGCTCACCTCCCGCTATGAAAGAGCGGAGCCAGTAGAAATCCCTCCAAACCGGGGACGAGGGCAAGTGGGTGCCGGGCCCTGCTGCCTCTGCCACCTCAGTGGCCATCAGAGGCTCTGCCTGCTGCACATGCTCCCTGAGTGGATGAATTGCCGCTTCTTCTACCAAGGGCTAGTGAGCAGGATGGAGCAGCAGGGATTTTGGCGAGGGGGGGGGCGGGGCAGCAGGCCAACAGGACACCCTTCTGGTTGCCCCGGGGGGGCTCATTCACCCTTGAAAGATTTTGGGAGGGGCGCGAGCTCCCAAGCCCCCCAAAGTTGATGCCTATGCATCCCACAGTAGACCTCCAACGTCTCCCTTGTGCCACCCCTGGGGGTCTCTTGTTCCCTAGGAACAGCACTTTAGGGGGCATTTTGGGTTGTTGCTGGAGGCAGAGGAAACTTGTTTTGCTGATTGAAATCGTTTTTCTTGGTGGAGATTTTGCAGAGGATCCAACCCATTGGCCTTCTTCTGTAAATGCCTGGCTATGGAGAGAGACTTAACGTCCAGCTTTTATATCCCTTGTTGATTTCAAAATGGGGATGAAGTGGCCAAATGTAACACCTAGTGTTTTGAGCAAGGAATTTGCTTCAGTGAGCCAGTTTGATGTAATGGTCAGAGTGCTGGATTATGAACTGGCAACCCCAGGTTCAAATCCCCACTCAGCCATGAAGCCATGGGCCAGTGCCTTTCTCGACTTAATTTACTTCACAGGGTTGTTGTGAGGACAAAATGGGGGAGAAACATGAATGTTACCCTGAGCTGCTTGTCAGAAGGGCAGAATAAAAATGGATAACTACAGTTGTGTGGTATTTGGTGTAGTGGTTAAGTGCGCGGACTCTAATCTGGGAGAACCGGGTTTGATTCCCCACTCCTCCACTTGCACCTGGCTGGGTGACCTTGGGCAAGCCATAGCTCTGTACCAGCTGTTCCCTCAAGGACAGCTTGGGAAAGAGCTCTTTCAGCCCCACCTACCTCACAGGGTGTCTGTTGTGGGGAGGGGAAGGGAAAGGAGTTTGTAAACCGCTCTGAAACTCCCTTGGGGAGTGGAGGGCGGGGTATAAATCCAATCTCTTCTTCTTCTTCTTTGACAATAGAGGGAGAAGGTCTGCAGTAATTAAGGCGTTTTCCAGATTGTCTCAATGTTCCATTTTCATTCCCCGATGTTACTCCCCCCCCCCTTGTGTCCTGACAACTTCGTTAACATTCCCATCCTGTCCAGGTCTTTTCTCCCCCCCCCCCCCATTTTTTCCTAAACTAGTTTTCCCTGTACTATCTTCTTTCCATCGCAGAATGAATTCGCAAGATAGAGTCTTGCTCAGAATCTGAACATTCTTTCCCACCTCGTGGATTGCCCACCTTTCTGGGCAGGATTGGGCGGCAAACGTTTTTTTAAAAAATTGCGTGCCAGCACTGAAATGTCTCAGTCTGGAGTGCGCCTGCGCTGAAACAAATGGTCACCCATTGGGAGGCCTGACACCAGCTCCTGTAGCTCTGCTTATACAGAAAGCTGACTCAAGTCGAACACTCTAGAGATCATTGCAGGTTCTTCCCCTGCCCTCCCCCCAAAAAAACTTTAATGAAAAGAGAAATCACCTGCCGGCCAGAAGAATACTACTTTAATCTCCACCAAGTCCTATGAGGAAAGGTTGAAGGAGATGGGTATGTTTAACCTGGAGAGGAGATGACTGAGAGGTGATATGATAACCATCTTCAAGTACTTGAAGGGCTGTCATATAGAGGATGGTGCAGAGTTGTTTTCTGTTGCCCCAGAAGGTCGGACCAGCACCAACGGGTTGAAATTAAATCAAAAGAGTTTTCGGCTAAACATTAGGAAGTACTTCCTGACAGTTGGAGCAATTTCTCAGTGGAACAGGCTTTCTTGGGAGGTGGTGGGCTCTCCTTCCTCGGAGGTTTCCAAACAGAGGCTAGATGGCCATCTGACAGCAATGCTGATTCTGTGAACTTAGGCAGATCATGAAATGGAGGGCATGAAGGGTTGAGTCAGTGCTTAGTTCTTGTGGCTCTTTCTTACATGCCCAGGGAAATGCTGATCACCACTTTGGGGTCAGGAAGCAATTTTTCTCCAGGCCAGCTTGGTTGGAGGTCCTGGAGGGGTTTTTTTGGGCGGTCATCTTCTGGGCATGGAGCAAGGGTCAGTGGGGGTGTGGGTGTTATGTCTTGTGCGTTATGATGCCTTGCATTGTCAGGGTTCTGGTAGTTCAATCCCCTCAATCTTATTGGCTGCCTAATAAAGACTCCTTATTAGTCCTGAAGCCAATCCATGGAACCAATCACAGAGCCCTACTTAGGTCCAATGAGACGGCATGTAAATAGTTACAATGTATATAGTTATCTGTTGAAACCCTATAAGTTGAGTGCCGCTCTTGCTAAAGCCGTCCCAGAGCTGAATGATGTCTGAAATAAAAGCTTGCATTTGATTCATTGTCTCCCGCCTTCAGTACTTGAAAGTGGGGGAGAGGTGTTTGTGAATTTCCTGCATTGTGCAGGGGGTTGGACTAGGTGGCCCTGGAGGTCCCTCCCAACTCTATGATTCTATGATCTTAAGTTCGCCCAGGCAATCTAACCGAGGGAAATTGACTATACAGTGAGAAGGCTCGCTCAGTGATCCTGGTCAGTCTTCAAGGCGATCTTGGAGTGGGGGGTGGGGGGGAAAGAATTCTGCAACTCTAGCTCCTTAAAAACTGGCTCTTGAGATGTTTGCCAAAACAGTGCAGAGAGAGACTGAAGAAGATATACATATTAATCATAAGCCTTGGGGGGGGGGGGAGAGAATAATATTCTAGCTACCTTGAATGCCTGGATCCCATAACCACCCCTCACGTTATACTGGAGTAGATCTACTAAAGCCGATGCACTACTCTTGTGTAAGGGGATCATGCTGTGCCCATGTGTTCCAGGGCAGGCTTGTTTTGGAAGCATGATGGTGTGTGACAGGCTGGGAATGTACCTTAATGGGGATTGCGCAGTCCCCTTGAGGCTGCTGAAATGCTGCAGTGCTTTGGCACATGCGCAACACCCCCCTCCCCCCCGGAAAATTAGTCCTAGTGTGAAGGCGAACAGATGGAATTGTGATGGGGAAAAACGAAAAATATGTAAGTGCAAACCAATTGCACCAATAGCACAGTCATCGGAAGTGCCACGATACCCATGAAAGCCCAAGAGACAGCTGCAGTCTGGAAAACGCCTAAGTCTATGCAAGCTAACGCCAAGAAATATACATTCTAAATCCAAACTGTTGTTTTGGTGCAAACCAATGGGCAGACATCATTCAAGAAAAAAAGTCCTCATTATTTCGATTAGTTAGCTCAGTAAAATTAATACAGATTTCTGGCATCGTGCATGATGGAGTGTTAATCATCTGAATGTTCAAGGCTGCCTGAATTATAACTAGTCAACCTCTCTGAAAATCAGGCTATATACCTGATATATATATATCAGGCTAATCTCACCTCAGGGGCTCAAGTTCTGCCCCTTTCTAAACCCATATAAGTTTGTCACCATTTGATACATTAGTTATACACTGGAATATTTTGTTCTGTCCTAAACCTATCTATTTATTTATTTATTTTTGCGATTTCTATCCCGCCCTACCCGCCATACGGAGGCTCAGGGCGGCTCACAACAAGTATATAAAACAGATAATATCTTAAAAACACATTAAAACAAATAAAACAACTAATACTATACAGATGGCGTATCTTCAGTTCAATATGTCGTAGCAGTGTCCAGATGTAATCCTTATGGGCGGTCACAGTAGGCTGGCAGGAGAGGTCAAATGATCGAATCATATAGTCAGCTGGCAAATAAAATCGAATGCTCAGATCAAATAGTCGGGCCAAGGCCAAGATGGAAATGTTGGAAATGTTGGGCGGCCCCTACTTGAACGCCTGGCGGAAGAGCTCCGTTTTGCAGGCCCTGCGGAATTGTAAAAGATCCCGCAGGGCCCTGATATTATCTGGGAGCTCATTCCACCAGTACGGGGCCGCCACAGAAAAGGCCCTGGCCCTTGTTACCGCCAACCGAGCCTCTTTGGCCCTATTTGATTGGATGATCCTGAGTTCTAGTTTAACAAGGATAAAAATGTCCCTTCATACCATTCTTAATTTTATAAACCTCGATTATGTCCCCTCGACCAGGTCTTTTTATACACTTAATGTTAGGACTTTTGTTCAATAATCAAGAAAATTCAGGGTAATGGATCTTGCTTTTCTGGAAAGAAGAGATTGCTTCTTTTAGTTTAAAAGAACTTTATTACTAAAAGAAAAAGGGAAACGGGATTAGCTACAAAATAAACAAAACATGCTTACTAAGCAGCACTGTGCTGCGTCTGCACACTAAGACATCCTACTAGAGAGTGAGAGAGATTGCAATGGAGGATCTCTCCTTCTTCTTGACCCCTGAAAGGAAACACCTGATATCAGTAACCAGTTAGCAGAACAGTACACCTTCAGCTTTCCCGGGCTTAGTGTTAATTGGCTGGCTGCCAGGTATCACTTTCAGGCTAACAAAGGTAAACAAACAAGTTGCATAGGTTAACCCTATAATGACTAAAATTTCTCAGGCCTTGTGTTACATACTCATTTCTCCAACACTTAAAAGCCCCAGCCACTTCAGCTTTCCCTTGTACAAAAGCTGCTGCAGTCCCAGACAGGCTGGAGATCTGGGTCAAGCCGCTGAGACTTGTTTTTCCTTCACTTGCACAGGCAATACAACCAGCCCACAAGTTATGAATTCAGTGGCAAATTTATAGATGAACATTTTAACGTATGAAGTTTGGCAGTTGCTGCTTCAGAAATCTTAAGCGATCCATGCATCCATGTTGTGTAGATGCTACAGTGTCTGACTAGGATCTGGCGGGGCCCAGGTTTGAATCTCCCCTCTTCCTCCTCTGGGAAGCTTGCTGGGTGACCCTTGGGCGAGACACGCACTTTCTGCCAACCTGCCTCCCAGGGTTGTTGTGAAGATAAAAGGGAGATGAGGAGAATGATGTGAGCTGCTTTGGTCCCCACCGAGGGGAAGAGCAGGGTATAAATGAAGTAAATACTTAAATTATTTCAGTTCCTCGTGACTCATTCTGCAAGCCACAAAATCTGACCTGTGCATACTCTGGCATCATTGTGAAAATGAATTGTAACTCAAGATGCCATTAAGTGGTATTGTTGGGAAATAATCATGTAACATAAGATTTGTTTTATATTGCAAGGATGTAAATGCAATTTTTTTAAAAAAAAACATATAAGGCCCAAATTAGCCATCTAATTCAGTATCTGCAAAATACTCAGAATGCCTTTTGTTAGGGTGTCACATTGGCAGGCAGCTCTGGACTGTTGCTACATATGTATACTGAGGTATCAAATGCAATAAATGCCACACCACTAATTATAGCTCCGGTTCTGCCTTCCTTTGCACAGGTAACCTCCCACCGGTTGCGCCAATAGTTAAACCAGTGAAACTGAGGACAGGACTATCAAGTCATGCAGAGCTACCAGAAGTGTGTCACTTAGTCATTCGCACCCCTTGGATGTAATGTGGGAGTTCCTCCTTTTAAGGGCTGGTTCTGATTTCACTTACAGGTTACCATCTATCATCATCACTGTATCTAATAGTGAAGTAGGCCAGGGGTGGGCAAATGGCGGCCCGCGGGCCACATGCGGCCCGCCAGAGTTTTTTGTGGCCCGCCAAGACATGAAGATTAACAAGAGTAAATATAGATGCTCTTTGACAGACATTAACTTGCAGGCTGTGATGAGCATCTCAACAAGCAATCTCACTCCTGATTTCAAAAAAATTGTAGAAAAGTGTGATAGGGTACATTTGTCTCATTAAACTGATTCTAAAATTAAATGTGCTTGCAGCTATAGATGATATGAAATTAGCACAATAAATAAATTGAATAAAACTACCACTATTTAATTTAATTCATATATATTGATTTTTATGATACAATTTATACCTTTTCTGAAATGCAAAGTTAACTAATGAATGCAATCATTTTAAAAGGTGCGGCCCTCCGCTAACCTCCACTCCCACAAAGTGGCCCCCGAGCCTAAACAATTGCCCACCCCTGAAGTAGGCTAACCCCCATGCCGGTGACAAGAGTGGCAAAAAAACAGCCCACCCACAGAAAAGGCAGGGGTCTCTGTTTACTTTGGGGACTCTCTAAGTATGCAAAACAAAAATACGACTTGGTAGATTAACCAAAAAAGAAAATGAGGGGACCCCCCCCCCCCCCCAACCAACAACCACCTTGTGACATAATTATGACTGAATAGGCTTCAGGAGACAAGAAATTGTAAAAACAGTTGAGCAGATGTTAGGCTTGATGTAACACAATGCTGGCGACACAGAAGATCTACACCTGTGTGACTTTCCACTCACTCTGTACCTCCTAAAACTGGGATGACACCCATACAAAGTAGATTGGTGTGCGGACAAGAGACTGGGGGCCAGGTGGGTTGCCATCTCTGAAAGGGAGTCACATGCGCTTCATTAACAGGCCAGTGCAACATGCTAATGAAACCTGAGTTGTGCCTTTGTACAGATGGCAACTCCGTTTAAAAGACACACTGGAGGGATGCAAAGTTGCACAGGTTGCTTTTGACTCACCAGAATTCAAGGAAAACACGGGGAGGGGAAGTTAGCCTGTTCGAGGCTGTGGAACCTTGCAAAGAGGAAATCATAGCATGCATAAATGATTTCCACATCGTTCCCCTCTCCCATTATTTCTTGTGGGCCCTCAACTTACACTATATTTAATAGTAAAGTGGGAGGCCACTCAGAGATATGACAGGGTTTCTGCATACTCAGGGGACTCTCCATGTGTGCCGAAAAATACATTATAAGTTTTGAAGAGAAGAATATCACTCCCCCCCCCCCCCCGATAAGGATATTTCTGGCTCTCAAGGAAGCACAAATGTGGAGGGTAGTTGAGTGCTAGTGGGAGAAGGAAAGAGATGTCAGGAGAGAAATTTGGGCTGTTCAAGCCCCTAAAAGCATCCTTCATGCCACACTGCATAGGAAGGGAGAGGGGAAAATAGTGCTTTCCTGAACTGTATCACTGGGATTAGATGAGTACCTTTGTGCTTTCTGAGCCCTGAATCAGATGCATACCAGTCAGGCTCATGGGCTTTATAAAGTTCTGTTTGCATAACTCCAATGTCCAGATGTTACATTTTTCAGCTCTTGTTTGCTCCTCAGGTAGGTGTTATTTAATTGACATGGATGCTTTTTGATCTGATGTGACCAGCACTCAGGGAGGGATTTTGATTTAGTTTGCATACTACCAAATTCAGCTGTTCAAGTGGAAACAACATAGCTCAGTGTAATCTGTTGGCGGAAGAGAAGGGTCTGAATGTTTGAATACATGTGTGGATTGAGAGCCTGCATGTGTTCGTAGCTGCAGGGATTGTTAACTGCAGGGATTGGAGGTGGAAATTTGTGGTCCTTGGGGACTGATGACTATATGATTGTTTGTATTATAGATTTGTTCCAGAGAGACCTGAGGAAATGGCATTGCATCAAAAACCAAAAGTAGCAAATCACAGCAATAAAACTATAAAGGAAGAAGGTCTACAGGGGCTAGATTCCAGCTTTAGTCACAGCAATTAAAATCCAAATGAATACCTTTCTACTGTTTTAACAAGGATCACATTCTCATTCGGTATGAACCTGTGAATGTTTTGATTGCCTTAAGAAACAAAATCTCGATACAGATATTTCCCCAGGTTTTTTTTTACAGCTGCTTCCATGTTAAGAAAGGCAGGATGTAAAGGTAATAAGCTTGTTAGGATTGCAAAAACAGGAAAGATGAAGAACGGTAGAGCAAATTACATCCATGTAATCTCAAGTCAAGCCTACTGTACCCAAATTCTGTCGAGAGAAGAGATGTGTGTATTCTATAAGCATCTATAATATGTGTGAGCTATAAACTTTCACAGTTTCTTACTAAAAGATAGCTCTGATCTAGGGTAAATATGAACAGTCAGGACTACAAGTACAGCAATGACTATATGATTCTTTATAAATTTGTCCTATAACATCAAAATTGTGGATGTATTTGAAGCACTTTACTTTTGCTAAGCATGAAGGAGGAACAAAGAGCTATGGAGATGACTCAAGCTCCTGGCTACTGACCTACTGAGTTATCTGGTGGTTTCTAAGATCACCACGTATTTCCCACACTCTTCATTCATTCATTCATTCATTCATTCATTCATTCATTCATTCATTCATAGACCTTTATTGGCATATTATCAGTCGTAAGGTGTAAAAAACACTGTGCCATAAAATTAAAATCTAAGATTCCATATAACTTAAGCAGGGGTCCGTTGGAGCGGGAGCGCACAGGAGCGCAGCTTCGGGAGTGAGGAGCCCAGGGGGCGGGCACATGACCAAGCCCCGCCCCCTCCTCGGCTTCCCCGAGCAGTGCAGAGGCGCAGCGCCCCGGGGAAAGCCCTGCTAGGGTCTTTATTGTTTTTAATGTTTTGTTTTAATATTGATAATTTTATCATTGTTCCTTTTATGACTGTGTGCTGCTTTTCCAGAGACGTGCTCAAGGTGGCATATAAATTTTCTAAGTATACCATTTTTTATCTGGGCACATGGCACATAAGTACTGGAGAAATTTCACCAACCCTTCAGCAGCTTCCACCCCATCAGTCTGGTGTAGTGGTCAGGAGTTGGACTCTAATCTGGGAGAACCGGGTTTGATTCCCCACTCCTCCACATGCAGCTACTGGTGTGACCTTGGGCCAGTCACAAGTTCTCTCAGAGCTGTTCTCTCATGAGCAGTTCTCAAAAGACCTCTCTCAGCCCCACCTACCTCACAGGGTGTCTTGTTGTGGGGGGGGGGGAAGGGAAAGGGATGGGTGGTGCACATGTCCTGGGTATCTCAAGTCTACTTGAAACCTCGTGGTTTCAAGGGAGCAGGAAGAGAATGAGGGTGAGTTCTTTATGCTTATTTTTATTGCACAAAGTATTGGATGGGGAAGGGAACGGAGGAAGAACAGGTCAGTTTCACTCACCTGTGGACGGGAGCCTGAGGGGTGGGTGTTGCCTTCTGACACACTTCTGGTATATTAGGGGGTGTGGCATATGCAAATGAGTTATGCTAATGAGCTCCTGCACCTCTTTTTCTAGGAAATGACCCCTGAACTTAAGTACAATCAAAATAGTACTATCTAAAATTTTGTACGTTGAGAACTTCTGTAAGAAATTTGGCAACATCATTACTGATCTCAGGGATCAAATAATCCAAGTGAAGTTAACATTTTGACTTATTACTCAAATAACTTTTATGATGAAGCCAAGTTAGAAGGAATTTTCCGTGAGGTAGCTCATACAGGGGGCGTTCGACAATGATGTGCTCAATTGTGTCCTGGGAGAAGACCACAGGGGCACAGCCATTCTTGTCTTGGGATTTGATGGCATCTGCCACAGAGTATTCTAGAGGGAAATGTGTTAACCCTGGCCAGAAGAAAAGCTCTACGATGAAGAGGGATATCGAGATAATAAAAAAAATACAAGAAGGGGGACCTGATCCTTCTCCCACCCCCCCTCCCCAGCAGTAGTGGCGGTGGCAAAGCCCGCCAATCCTTCTCCCACCTCCCCTCCCAGCAGCGGTGGTAGCAGCAACAAGGCCCACCAATCCTTCTTCCTCCTCCCCCCCGCACCAGTGAGGCCTGAGTGGCTCACAGCCACCGGCCCCGCCAAGCCTTCTCCCATTCCCTCCCACTCCCCAGCGGCAATGGTGGCAGTGAGGCCTGCCGAGCCTTCTCCCCCCCCCCCACCGGTGATGGCAAGGCCTGAGCAGCTCACAACCACCAGGCCTGTCGAGCCTCCCCCCAACAACCAGAGCGTTCCCTGCGCATGCACAGGGAATGCTTTTACTTTAGGGGGGATTTAAATATCCCCGAATGTCTTTTTTTTTTTTTACTTTTCAGATTTTTTGCACATCTGGGGAGTCTCCCAACTGTGCAGAAAAATCTCTCTGCCCCCCCCCCCCCAAGTGCCCCCTCCACATGGATTTAGATATTCGCACGGAGGGGGCAACTTGGGAATTAGTATATAGATTGGGGAATCTTGCCTGAATGGTTAGAGAGGCTGAGCATGGCAGGTGAACAGAAATGAGGTATAGCAGGGTGCAGCTTTTGCAGAATCTTCATATTAATAGTTTTAGCTCCTTCTCCCTGCCCGCCTACAGGGATTGTCCTAAAGGCTGTTGTAAAGCTGGCCGGGTTGTACTCATAAAGCATAACTTCTTTTCTAAGATAAAGCAACTTGGAAATTGTGAATCTATTGCCCAAGCAGTACTACTTTCTTCCTCGATCCCTTGCCTCAATGTGATTAATATTTACCTCCCCCCTACCAATAGTGATAATGCCTTAGAGCAGGGGTGGGCAATTGTTTTGGCTCGGGGGCCACTTTGTGGGAGCGGAGGGTTAGCGGAGGGCCGCACCTTTTAAAACGATTGCATTCATTAGTTCACTTTGCATTTCAGAAAAGGTATACATTGTATCATAAAAATCAATAAATATAAATTAAATAAAATAGTGATAGTTTTAGTCAATGTATTTATTGTGCTAATTTCATATCACCTATAGCTGCAAGCACATTTAATTTTAGAATCAGTTTAATGAGACAAATGTACCCTATCACACTTTTCTACAATTTTTTTGAAATCAGTAGTGAGATTGCTTGTTGAGATGCTCATCACAGCCTGCAAGTTAATGTCTGTCAAAGAGCATCTATATTTACTCTTGTTAATCTTCATGTCGTGGCGGGCCAAAAAACTCTGGCGGGCCGCATGTGGCCCGCGGGCCGCCATTTGCCCACCCCTGGCCTACTTCACTATTTAAGGGAGCCAGTTTGGTGTAGTGGTTAGGAGCGCGGACTCTAATCTGGGAGAGCAGGTTTGATTCCCCACTTCTCCACATCCAGCGGCTGGGTGACCTTGGGCAAGCCACAGTTATCTCAGAGCTGTTTTCTCAAGAGCAGTCCTCAGAAGAGCTCTCTCAGCCCCACCTATCTCACAGGGTGTCTGTTGTGGGGAGGGGAAGGGAAAAGAGATTGTAAACTGCTCTGAGACTCTGAGTGAAGAGCAGGCTATAAATCCAATCTCCTCTTCTTCCTTCTTCAATAATACAAATGGAATCCAGAGCCTGACTGACTGCCTCATTCATGCTAATGATTGTCACTATATGTGGTCGAGAATGATGGCCACCGAAGACAACAGGAAAAAACCATGCTACACTGTGCTGGTGTGCCATGCTTACCTGAGCCAGCCGCCTCCACCTGGCCTGCTGCCCACTCTGGTTGACCCTAATCTGTGCCATGCTTGCCAGAGCTTTCCAGCTGCCAGTGACAGCCACCTGAAGCAGCTGTTCCAGAGAGATTGAGAGAAGTAGCAACTAGATCCTTGGGAGGAGGAATTATGAGTCTGTGGATGTGAGAGAATCATCTCTATATGTGTCTAAGTCAGTATGAAGGATGAATATACCACGAGTAAATGTTTACCAGGTGCTTAATCACTGGTCCATTATAATATATGCTGCATCTTGTGGCTAAATTTATTAGATTTTTTGAGTTATCTGATCATGGCCATGGATTCGTGATTTGTGCCTCATGGCTTGGCTCAGTTCCTTGTATTTTGAAAAATAAAACCTTGTTAAGAATTCTGTATTTCATAGTTCCTTTTTCCATAAACGAGATGGCATTTGGTATTTTTTCTTGGGTCACTTTATATACAAACACTTATTTCAGATAAGCAATATTAGAACGAAAGAGCTGGTGATATAAGAATGAAAACATGACCTGTTGACCCACCGCCTCACCAGCGTAGGGATTTGTGGGACAGCCTTGCAGTGGCTCACCCCATTCCACCAAGGTTGGGGACAGAGGGTGGTGCTATGAGAGAGAACCAATACCGTCTGGTATGTGGGGTCCCTCAGGGGGCAATCCGCTCTCCAATGTTGTTTGACATCTATATGTGCCCCCTCAGCCAGCTGGTTTGGAGTTTCGGGCTGGGTTGTCATCAGTATGCAGATGACTCCTAGCTGTAGCTGTTGGTGGATGGCCAGCTGGATACCGCCCCAGCTATTTTGGCCGAGGGGCTGGAGATTGTGGCTGGTTGGTTGAAACAGAGCCGGCTGAGACTAAATCCGTCTAAGACAGAGGTTCTGTGGCTGGGCAGGGAGGATTCAGGGTTGGGGTGCCAACTCCAGCTCTTGGTGGTGAGCCTGTAACACCAGCGCTGGCTGTCAAGAGCCTGGGCGTGTTTCTGCATGCCTCCTAATTGATGGAGGCTCAGATCACAAATGTTGCCGGACTGGTGTTTCTTCAGTTGCACCAGACCAGGCAACTGGTCCACTTCCTGTCTCACCCTGACCTAGCCACATTAAGCCATGCAACGGTCACCTCCAGGCTAGACTACTGTAACTCGCTCTACGCAGGGATATCCTTGAGACTGACACAGAAATTACAGCTGGTCCAGAATGCAGTGGTGCAGGTTCTGACTGGAACTCCGTGGACAGCTCATGTACAATTGGTGCTTCGCCAGCTGCCCTGGCTCCAGGTTGAGTACCTGATCAGGTTCAAGGTTCTGGTATAAACCTTTAAGTCCCTCAATGGTCTGGGACCAATGTATCTATGGAACTGCCTCTCCTGGTATGTGCCCCCGAAGAGCATTATGCTCAGGAGAGAAGAACTTACTGGTGATCCCTGGCACCGACCCGGTAGAATTCTCTGCCAAATGACATTCATGCCCCGCAATGCTGCAGGGCCTGTAAGGCCGAGATGTTCCGCCAGGCCTATGACTGAGGCCCGCAATGGTCTCCACCTAGCTTTCCCTCCTTTTCTGCCTCCCCCCAGGGTAAGGACACAAACCAGTGGATTTAAGCATCGTCTGCTGTAATGTT
The DNA here is from genome assembly GCA_029233225.1 of Lepidodactylus listeri. Lineage (NCBI taxonomy): Eukaryota > Metazoa > Chordata > Lepidosauria > Squamata > Gekkonidae > Lepidodactylus > Lepidodactylus listeri. The sequence goes on along the minus strand of JARCFY010000009.1, from coordinate 102,288,563 downwards.
CATTATGTTTTTAATTGTTTTAACTGGATTTGTGAAGGTTGTTGTTAGAAATGTTGTCCACCGCTCTGAACCCTGTGGAGGGGAGGGCGGTTTACAAGTCGAATAAATAAATAAATAAAACTGTTACTCTATAAAATGCAATGTTCTTATCTGATTGTTCTCTCACAGACACACACATTGCAAACAATGCATGCACACATAAACAAATCTCAGAGATTAATACTAGGTATTATGCATGCCTAGGGCTGCCAAGTCAGCCCGGGGGGCGGGGGATCCCCCGCTAAAGGGGTTCCCGATCCGCCGGCCAGCATTCGGCCGGCGGGGGGAACCCCGCCCCCGAAGTCGTCCGGCGAGGACGACGTAATGTCGTCACCGGAAAGGACGTCAGCACGTTGGGGGCGTTGCCAGGGCAGCGCTCTGGCAATCGCCCCCAAACTCTATGATACCAGAAGAACCTCCCGGGCACAGGAGGACTCCCCCCCACCGGTGAGTCCATAAGACTTGGCAACCCTATGCATGCTTTATGAAAAATATTGCATTAAACTAGTGCAATTGGCTTTCCTCTCCCACGGGAGCAGTGTGGGATCCTGACAGCAGAGAGTTTCTTGGCAGCTGACTACAAAGTCCTCAATAAGAGCAATCGTCTTGCTGGGCAATCTGCCCCTGAAGGACAGGTTGCCCATGACTTTCTTTGGGTCACTGGAGTTTGATCAGAGAAGCAGTCCTCACCAGCTATTTTCAGTTCACTTTCCCTGCCAGGCCTATGCATCTTGAACCCTGGGGAAGTGGGAAGCCATGTGAGGGGGGGGGATGATTCTGAACAGAAAAATGACTAGAGGAGAAAAGTTTAATCAGCCCTTCCCTTTGGCCATGCCTTTTCTCAGAATTGCATCTCCTCCAAAGCTGCATTTCATTTTTTTTAAAAAACAACTTACTAATCATCAGGGCCTTTTTTGTAGAAAAAGCCCAGCAGGAACTCATTAGCCGAATAGGCCACACCCCAAAGCAGAAACTCATTAGCATATTAGGCCACACCCCTGACAGTGCCACTCATTAGCCTATTAGGTGGGGGGCTGGGAAAGTACAGGGCAGGCATGGAAGCTTGCCTCTTCCCCCCCGAGCTTCTCCGCCCCACTTCAGCATCACCTTTCTAGTCGACCCACTGTGAGACTTCTGCTCAAAGTAGTCAAGGATCAGATCTTTGTTGATGAAACACAGTTCTTTATTTCCAATCTCTACTTTGGTACAGCTTCTCGGATTATTGTCAGAGATTACACAGATGACAGAAGCAGGTCTATTATACCTTTCTAAGCAGTTTGAATTACCCATAAGTAGCCAATCACTACAAGGGAAAAACGGCGGGCAAAAAGGGGCTCTGGCCGTTTGCTTCCCACAGGAAAGAGAGTGAGGTGTCAAGTTGTAAATTTCCCCTTCCAAACCAGACCCTTCAGATGTTACCAGTTCACATAACAATCCATGGCCTCGAGGCTTTCGCACATTGATAAGAGATGAGACTTGTCCTCCCTTGGAGTCTCAGCCGAGATGAATGGAATGCGGAGGTAGGAGTGTGAGAGGCCCATTGTTCCCATGCTTTGAAGTTGACATCGTCCCGCTTTGACAGTTACACAAACCAGGCCGGTCAGGGTCATAAACCTGGGGTTACACATTCTACATACATGCTAATACATACTGGCCAGAATGAGGGGTACATGACAGGTGTTCAGGAGGGCAGCTAGCATACATACAGTACTATAAGAAGCAAAGCAGCAAATACAGAAAACATATCTGAAACATGGCTGTAAGCAGAAGAAATACATTGTCTGAATCAGCAGATTCTGACACCCACTCCCCCCCTCCAAACCAGATGACCGGGGATCTGAAAGATCCCAGGCACTTCTGCATCACCTTTTTAGTCTCCTACCACCCCCTCTGAAAGATCAGGAAGAGAAGCAGGCATGTTTGCCTGGTTGCCCTCAGTCTCCCCAGCCAGCCCGCCAAGGCGCGTAGGCTGGGGAGACCGAGGGCAGCCGGGCAAACGTGCCCCATTCCTTCCCTGAGCCTCTCCACTTTTGCGGAGAGACTCGAGGGAGTGTGGGGTGGGCAGTGTGCTCTGTAGCTATGCATGCCATAGGTTTCGGTTGTAGGCGTGGCCAACTCAGGAGTCAGCCGGAACTCTGTTCCTGTGCGTTCCTGCCCAAAAATAGTCCTGCCAATCATTAGGGGTTCTATACACACATTTATGTGCAATGCAACGCAGAGTTTATTTCTAAGAACAACTCAGTTTGCAGTGGTGAGTCTCTATAGACTTGTCCGGTGCCCTGCATGAGAATGCATCCTAGAAAGGGCCTGGGAATGTTCCAGTGTGTCAGAATTCTAATGCAGGTATTTCTGTGAAAATGGTTTCCCTAGGAGCTGGAAGTCTTTGCCATCGCAGAATTTAGGGTTCTCCGTACTGTCATGGCAAATGCCAGGAGATTTCTAGGGCGGTGCTTGGAGGGGCAGAGTTTGGGGAGGATATGATGCCACTTGCAGGTGACATTCTATGCTTCCTTTACCATAGAGACTAGGAGGAATTCCTAGAGCATCTCTATGTGGCGGCCATTTCCCCTCCTGCTATTCAGTTTCCTGCAGAGTGGGATATTGGAGCTGGGGGCTGGTAATTCCCTGCAGCTGTTGGGTAAATGGTAGGTCTGGAAGAATATTTATGGGTACTGAAGGTGGGGCAAAAGCTACAGGTCCAATTTGTGACTGACTAGATGCAACAAACATGAAACGGAGTAAACTCTGGAGGACAGCAGAAGACAGGAGGGCCTGGCGTGATGTGGTCCATGGGTTGTGAAGAGTCAGATGACCTACGCGACTGAACAACAACAACAAAAAGATCTTTCTGAACCCATTGGAATGGAATACAGGTGCTTTGGTCAGAGCCTTTGTTGATTATCTTGGGCAGTGGGTTTATGTGGGGAGCATTGTTCCCTATGCTATGTGGGGTTGCCAACCTCCAGGTGGTGGCTTGAGATCTCCTGGGATCACAACTGATTTCCAGGGGACAGAGGTCAGTTCACCTGGAGAAATGGCTGCTTTGGAGGGTGGACTGTATGGCCTTATAGCCCATTGAAGTCCCTCCCCTCCCCTCCCCAAACCCCATCTTCCTCAGGCTCCACCCCCCCCCCCCAAATCTCCAGTTATTTCCCAACCCAGAGCTGGCTAGGAAGGGCCCAGGCCTGACCATTGGGACTATCAAACCAGCCCCTTAGATTGTACCCAGAAACCAAGTGGCCGCCTGTGCAGTTCCCTCAGAGTAGGTTTTTATGTGTTTGTTACGCGTTGACTCATTTAGAACAATGTGCGGCATTTTGCAATAACTGCAGCTCTTGACTCGTTTTTCAAGGGCAACCCACCCAACACGCTCTGTAGAGAGCTCCAGCGTAGTAGTCAAGCCTGGTATGTGGCCAAAGCTGCATGGCTGTATTATTAACCAGTTAATTTTATTGGCTGGTGCTGTTTTTTGCACTGCTGAGTGACTGTAGTTTGCTTAGGTTGTTATATTTTATTTTATTTCTTGGGATTTATATTCCGCATAGCCAGTGTTGGGACCCGTGTGGGACCCAGTCTGGTAACTTGCTGTGACTAATGTTTCAGAATGGAGTGATGGTGCTCAAAAGCATACACACCTCCAATTAAGAAACCACAGGTTTGCTACCATCTGAGCCAAACTCCCTTCAAACGTCAGCACATTTTGTAAAACTCAAGCACATCAGATCTACTTCCGCTCTTTCCCTTAAAAGTCCCATTCCAGCAGCAGTGAGAGGGTGCGGGTAAAGAGGAGGGCTGATCCCTGAGCCTTCACTGGGCCTGAAAGTGTTCCTAACAGTGAGTTTGCAGCATGTGCAGGATAGCCAACCGCCAGGAAGAGCTTGGCGTTCTCCTACAGTTACAACTAATCTCCAAAGTAGAACATGAACCTGGGAACGGTTTATTATGGACAAAATCACAGACAATCTCAAATCTCACAACTCTTCCTCTGATGCGAACTCTTCCCGCTTTGTATGCACTTGGTATCCATTCTGACAGAATGCGGCCTACTACCTCAAGATCCCAGTTACACCTCCTGGCTCCATTTCTGAACCCAGACCATAACCTCTCCCGCACCACTTTCTCTTCTTCTTTTCACTCCACCATCTCTAACCGCACTACCAAAGCAGGTTTTATATAGCCAGGGCTATTTTGGGGCAGGAACGCACAGGAACGGAGTTCCGGCTGGCTCCTGAGTTGGCCACAGCAGGAACTCATTAGCATAATAGGCCACACCCAACAGCAGAAACTCATTAGGACTGCCTACATTAAGGGTATGTTGCCTAACATGCAAATTAATTTCTGCTACAAAAAAAGCCCTGGGTTTTGACAACAAACAAGGTAAACAGAATAAGAAGCAAAAGGTGGGTGTGGCTGGATGACCACTCTTCTGGTAATATGGGGGTGTGGCCTAATATGCTAATAAGCTGTGTGGTCAGGGGTGTGGCCTAATATGCTAATGCATTCCTGCTATTGGGTGTGACCTATTATGCTAATGAGTTCCTGCTGGACTTTTTCTACAAAAAAGGCCCTGTATATAGATATTTGTTGTACACTAGATCTAAGGCACCACTCTTAGCTTATTTTCTAATTGATATGTTGACATTTAAAGTTTGCACTTATTTCTATAGTTTTTCATATAAAACTCGTTGCTAACTGTGTGTTTATCTTCAATATCTGTGTGTTTTCACATCAATAAAAATTTTTTTTCAAAAACCCCCAACTAATCTCCAAAGTACAGAGATCAATTCCCATGAAGTGACTATGAACTCACACCCCTGCTGAGCTCTGCTCCCTCCTGAAACTCTGCCCTCCCCTGTCTCCTCCCCCAAATCTCCAGGAATATTCCAAGCCAGACCTAAAGAGGTCCACTAGACCTGGGGTTGACGGGTGGGAGTCGTCCCCCTCAGCACGCCCACTGCTGCTCTGGTTTGACCATAGAGTTCCCAGCAATTCCTAGAACTACTGTATGTCAGTTCTGGGTTTTTACTGGAAGTGGAGTTGTGCTCCAGCCTGCATCACAGCTCCCCCCCCCCCCCCAATTGGTTGCCAGACAACACTTTAGGATGTCCTTTAAATAAAAAGCCTAGAGCACAAGTTGAGGAGCCTCCAGTTCAGGATAAGTCAGTCCAAAGCGATGATTGTGTAAATACTCGCGGCAATAGTGACAGAAGCGTAATAGAACTTGGGAGTGAGGGCAGGATGATGACTGAGGGCCATGTGTGGTGACTAAGGGGCTAAAGAAGGCAAGGGTTACCAGAGAGGGAAACACATTATAGGTGTCTGTAAGCCAATGTCAGAAGTCTCTGAGCCAAGACAGGAGAGCTGGAGTGCTTGGTGTTCAATGACAAATTAAGTATAGTGGGTATCTCAGAAACATGGTGGAATGGGGAAAATCTACAGAATACAGTCATTTCTGGGTATCAGCTCTATATGCAGGACAGGGAGGGATGGGTTGGGGGAAGTGTAGCATTGTACATCACAGAAAACATAGAACCAAATAAGTTAAAAAAAATATCAGGAATTAACTCCCTAACGGAAATGATATGGGCTCTAAGGGTTTCTTAAAAGTGGGGATGTACTATTGCCTACCTGATCAAACCCTTGAGGCTGATCTTGAGACGGAGAAGGAAATAAAGCAGATAAATAATGAGAAACCTCAACTACCCTCACAGTGACTGAGTAGACATATGCTCACGTCATGCTCACAAAATGAGATTCCTAGACATCATAAATGGCTATGCACTGGAACAGTTGGTCATAGAGCCAACCAGAGGGGTGGTGATCTTGGACTAGGTTCTGAGCGGGTGTCAGATAATGCTGCCATCCCCCGGACCAGGAGGTGGTTTCCCCTGGTTAAGCCCCCTCTCTTGTAATGTGCTCACTGTTCTCAGACTAGCTGCTTATCGCCTCCCTCGCTTCCCTGACCTTGAGTGCCTAGCTCCCAGCCACGTCTCCCTTTCAGGTGCAAACTGTAACATTTCCCGCTTTTAATATGGGAACAAATGGCCAGTATATTTCAGGTGCTGCTTTATCTCTTTATGATTGGAGCAGCCATTATGAACTCACTTTTAAATACTGTATATCAATCCTGAATGTATGAATGCCTAGCATTACTAACACAAGAAGTGTAAGTGACCAACAAGACCTGCTTAACAATAAAAGACTTTCTGTTTAAGAACACCTGTTGTTGACTGCATCTTTTGGGGCAGCCTCACAGCGGGTCTCAAGTCCTGGTGAGAGATGTAGTGGTGGTTACACCAGTTGGGAACACTGACCACAGAGCTATTAAGTTCAGCATTCAGGACAAAGAAAAGTTGCCCCTAAAGTCCAAAAGAGGGAACTTTACACAAATGAGGGGAATCGTAAAAAGGAAGCTGAAGGGGAAACACAAGACAGTAAAATACCTAGAGGATACTTGGGAGTATTTAAAACCACACTAATTGAAGCCCAAATAGAATGCATTCCACAAATTAGAAAAGGTACTGTCAAGTCTAAAAGAGAAGCCCTGCATGGTTAATAAGTCAAGTCAGGGAAGCTATAAAAAGTAAAGAGGCTTCTTTTAAAAAGTGGAAGCTCTGCCCCAATGAATTGAACAGGACAGACCACAGGCTCTGGTAGAAGAAATGTATGTCAATAATTAGGCACACAAAAAGAGATTTTGAGGAGCGGGTTGCTCAAAGCATCAAGATAAATGTCGTGTATTGACGCTGCGGTCACCATGTGCGCCTGCAATGGCGACCGCCACGTGGCACTTCGCACGTGGTCCGAACCTACCTGAGCTTCGGCCAGGTAAAACAATAGACAGCCGGATCCTGAATGGCCACCAATCCTGTGACTAGGTTTCCTCAGGGGGACCTATGAACTGCAACCATGAACTTAAGGTCCTATCTGGACATTTGGGCGAGGTCGGGGGATTATCTCTGACTGGCATAAAAGCAGGCGCGAAGCCCGGGGTTTTCCATGTACCATCTGAACCAGCCGCAGGACAAATCCCTCCCTTCGGCCCATCCAAACTCGAGACCTGAGATGCCTGGTCCAAGCAACTTGGGTTTCTCCTGACCATGCATGGGGTTACCGAGGCCGATATGAAGCGGGCCTGGCTCCTGAGCCACTGTGGCGTTGAAACCATGCACCTCGCCCAGAGCCTCATCTCGCCCCGAGACTTGCTGGATGTCACTACGACAACCTGATCAAGCAGCTCGGGGACTACTTCGCGCCAAAGTCGTCTATGCTGGAGCTCCGTGCTCAGTTCCTTGAGAGGACCCAGCAGCCGAGTGAAAGTGCCACCGCATTCTTCACCAACCTCTGCCGGAGGGCAGTCAGATGTGAGTATCGACATGTAGAGGGCCATTTACTGGGCAGTTTTGTGGTGGGGGTGCGAGAAGCCAAGCTTCGGCGGCAGCTAATCACGCTCACAGAGCCTACCCTCGAGAAGGTGCTGCAGACTGCGGTCGCATTTGAAACGACCCACAAGGACAAAATGGCCACTAGCTCACACAGCACCGCAGTCTCCGAATCCGATGGTTTGGAGGAAGAGGACATCTACCAGCTGCAGCCTCGCTCCCACAAAGGTGCGTCCTTCCAGTTCCTGTTCCTGCCGCGCAACTCCGGCCATGGCTTCCTCTCCCGTATCCCAGCACAGGCCTCCTCCACCGTGCGCTAGCTGCAGAGACCCCCACGAGAGATGTTCCTGTAGATTCTGAGATGCAACCTGCCGAGCCTGTGGACACACAGGGCACATCGTGAAGGCCTGCCACTCCTGTGACAACTGTCACTCCCAAAACACCCACTTTGAGGCTGTGGACAGCATCGCAACTGGACACCAACAGGTACTGAGCTTGCCCCAGCCCCTCCCTGGGAAAATTACGGTCCACGTTCAGATCAACGGGCCCCCCTGTTCCCTGGAACTAGACATGGGGTCTTCCTATTCAATAATCTCAGCCACCACTTTCAAGTGGCTCTGTCCCCGCTGCGTAAGCCCAAAGGACTAATTCTACGGGACTTTCAAAAGAACTCAGTCGCAATTAAGAGGCTGGGGAGGTTCAGGGTGCAGTACTAGGAGTTTCACGGACTCCTGGACCTGTTGGTGGTGGAGAGAAACCTGGTCAGCCTACTGGGACTCTCGTGGTTCAAACCCCTAGGACTAGAGATAAGGGGGGTGAATTGAATTGGATTGGCAGACTTCGAATCAGTCTGCACCGAGTTCCCCGCCGTTTTCGACGGCACCTTGGGCTCCTACCGGGGGCCACCCGTCTCCCTAGATTTAGATCCCAACGTCCGCCCCATCCGCATAGCTGCACGACCACCTCTGCTCGCAATACAGCCCAAGGTAGAAGCGGAGTTAGATAAACTCGTGGCACAAGGGGTACTGGAGCCAGTCTCTCATGTGAGGTGGGAAGCCCTGATCGTTACTCCCATGAAGGCGAACGGGGAAATCCGCATCTGTGCAGACTATAAGTGCACCTTGAATTTGGCCCTCCAAGACCACGCTTACCCGGTGACCGTGGTCAGCCATGTCTTGGCCTCCCTCACGGGAAGGACCTCCACAAACTGAATGAGTGGGTGACAATGTGGCAAATGAAGTTCAGTGTTGGTAAGTGTAAAGGTGATGTATATTGGGAGAAACGCCCCCACCCCACCCCAACTTCAAGTATAGGCTAATGGGGTCTGAACTTGCTGAGATTGAAAGGGGAAAAGATATTTATTTATTTATTTATTTATTCACATTTTTATCCCACCCTCCTCGTGAGCGGGCTCAGGGCGGCTTACAAAGTGGCACAACACCAAGTTAAAAACACAGTTAAAACAGTTTAAAACATCATTATATTGAAATCATATTTGATACCTCAATGAAAGTGTCAGCCCAGTGTGCTGCAGCAGTGAAAAAGTTTATGTTAGGAATTATTAGGAAAGAGATTGAGAATAAAATGGCTGATATTGTAATGCTCTATGGTGCAGCCTTGTTTGGAATAGTGTGTACAGTTCTGGTCACCATGTCTCAAAAAAGACATTGCAGAGCTGGAAAAAGTACAGAGGAAAATGATTAGGGGGTTGGACTCCTTCTCTATGAGGAAAGACTGAAGAGTCTTGGACTTTTCAGTTGAGAAAAGAGATGACTAAGGGAGGACATGATAGAGATTTATAAAGTTATGTAAGGAGCGGAAAGATTTGATGTTCTTTTTTTTAATTTTTTTAAAATTGATTTTTAAACTATTTCTAAATCTACAACGCTAATTACTAAGCTACATTATCCTATACAGAGAATACTGTGTAAATTGCTCAATTTTATCTGTTTATAAAAACCTGAAACATCCAAAATAAACCTTGGTTCAGTTATTTAAGTATTTTGCTACTTCTATAAATCAAAAGCTGTTTGGTTGGTACACATAACATTGAAGAAACGCTTAATAACACATTTAACAATCTTATATAGTGCGCAAGCTTATAAAAACAGTTTAACAATCATTTCTTCTTCTGTCCTCTTCTTGTCTTTTTAGTCTGTATCTTTGGTTTGGGAGCTGCAGCTCCCTTTTCCGAGTCCGATATTTCCTCTTCACTTTTTGAACTATCAAAGCTGTACAAACTCTCTTGAGATGCTAGCGAATCATCTGAGTCTCTCTCTGTTTTCTTTTCTTTGCCTTTTTCCAAAAATTTCTTCGCTTGTTCAACAGAGTCAATTTTATAGTTTTTGCCTTTAAAACTGAAACTTAGTCCCTCAGGAGTATTCCAACGATATACAATCAGACTGAAGCCATGTTGTTAAATTTTTATAGGCTTTTCTTCTTTTCCTTATTTCAAATGGTATGTCTTTCAAAACTTTAATCTCCTCTTCCTGGATCTTCAGTGTTGTTCTGTTGGTGGCTTTTAACACCACATCTCTTGTTGATTTTTTGGAGAATCTTATCATTATTTCGCCTGGCAGGTTTTTCTTTTTAAGAAATACTGGATAGGTCCTGTAGACCAAATCCATGTTGCTTACTATTTCTTCTGCTTTCAGACCTGTTAATGGCGCCAATGCTTCACTTAACAGTTTTTTAAGATCCTCCCCTTTTTTTTCAGGAACATTCTGAAGCTGCAGGGAAAAATTTGAACATTCCATCTGTAATTTCAAGAGGGTGTCATGTTGAAGAGCCTTTTCCTTTTCGATTTTTTGTAGTCTTAAGTCCTGATTACTTGTAGATGCTTTCACCTCCATAAGTTCCTGTTGCAGTTTTTCTGTTTTTTTGCCTGACTCTTTCAGCTCCTTCTGCATTGTATCCATTTTAGCGTTGAGAGTAGTCATCTGATCCACCAGGGGTTGCAATAGTGCGGAGAACATTGCGCTCATCTCTGTGGTATCGCACTTTGAACTCAGAGCACCGCTTCCTAGTTTAGGGGAGGATTTTGGTTTCCCCATCATTGTTGCTGTTTCGATTTTATTTACAGTTAGATAATACGGATTAAGAAGTGATTTTCTTGGCCGCACTTATATCATTTTAAAGCTTTTTTCTTCAAGCATGCGATCCCGCCCTCCAGCAATTCATGAACGCTTTTATTCAATCAGTAACGCCGTGGGAAAGTCCCGTAAGTACGCTTCGATATAGGAAGGGGGGGGGATTTGCATTCCACCCACCCCTTTCTGCCGCTTTATTTACAGTACTTCTTTGAGACTCACGTTTTCACCTTGCGTATCAGAGGGGTTGTTGTTTCATCGCCTCGCATTCTCTGCTGCTTCTCGGTTTGCGCTTGCAGCCATAAGGCTTCCATGGTGGGGGAACCTACGGGGGTGATGAGGGGGGCCTCGATCCCGCGGTCGCCACCTCCGGGAGAGGCCCTCTCTCGTGCCACCCCAGGCAGAGCCCCTTTACTGAGGTCTCTGGGGGCTCGGCACCAGTCCAGAGCCCCTTCTCCCCACCGGGCACGGATCGCCTCTCCCGCTCGAGCGGAGAGAGGCGTCCGCCATTCAGCGCATCTCTTCCGGAAGTCCCGAAAGATTTGATGTTCTGTCTGGCACTCAGCTCCATTTGAATGCTGAATGCTCTCTAGATGTGATCAACTCACAACAATATAAAATTTTCTCCCTCTCCCAAAATACTAGAACGCGAGGTTATCCAATGAAGCTGATGGGCAGTAGGCTCAGGACAGACCAAAGGAAATACTGCTATAAACAGAGAGTGATTAAATTGTGGGATTTGCTGCCAGAGGATGTAATGATGGCTGCAGGGATAAACAGCTTTAAAGGGGGATTAAATAGATTCATGGAGGATGAGTCTATCAGTGGCTACTAGCCATGGTTACTGAAGGGAACCTCCAAGTTCAGAGGCAGTGAACTTCTGAATCCCAGAGCCAGGAGGCAACATCAGGGGAAGGCCTTGACCTCTATGCCCTGTTATTGGCTGTCCAGAGGAACTGGTTGGCCACTGTGTGAGAGAGGGTGCTGGACTAGATGGACTATTGGTCTAATCCAGCAGGGCTCTTCTTTTGTTCTTATCATGGGTCAGCAGATACCCCTATAGCAGTGTTTTAATTTTTTTTAATTGCCAAAGAACTACACACATCTGAGAGCCACATAAAGTTCTTGCCTGAAAAAAAGGAGAAGAAACCAGCAACCTTTTGATAATCTTTGCGACGTCTGCAGACACCTCATGTTGGAGCAAGAATTTCACAAATGCTGCTGGGCTCAGCTGACTGGCCTTGAATCCTTCCACATCAGCTAGGATGCACAAATAATGTTTTATGCATTAGGATAGGAGAATACGGGTAGTGATACTGTAGGCACCTGAAACGTGAGATGGAGATTATCCTGTAAATCTGGTTTTCCATCCTAGCCAGGGTGTGGTGTCACTTTAATAAGTAAACTAAATAATTACTTATTTACAGATTCAGCAAACAGGGAAATCGCTCTACTTTAAAAAAAAATAGGAGGGCCAGGATAAGGGAGAATAATGGATGGTTACAGATCTTTGCTCGTGCTTGCAGCATACTTGGGTGCATTTAGGCAAGTTGCTGCTTTTGCCCAGCCTACTTAAACTTAACATTGTTTAAGAAATGAGAACTGTCTGGTCAAAAGTGCTCCTCCTGTATAAGGCCGCTCATGGACGATATTTACCTGTCTCACTATCCAGTCATGCCAGTGAGTGATACAATTTTACAGCAACAACTCTGTGGATCCAGTAATACTGAAGTTTCAGATGTCATCGGCCTTCTCGATGTTTTAGACCACCTTAACTGGGAGACCGATCCTCAGCAGATCTACCCAGAATTCTAGCCTAGTCTATTCAGTGGGGCTTAACTCCCAGGAAAATGTCATGTGACCACCCACAAACTTGGGGGAGCAGGACTGATAAGTATTGGAGTCGGGAGTCCATGGAGTAGTGAAACAGCTAGATCTTTATTGCTGGTCCGGATGAAGCATACAACCCAGGGCTCGAAGCCCTCCTTTTATGCGGGTCAGGGACATGATTGGTGGCCGGTTTGAATCCACCTGGCCTTTGTTCTACCTGGCTGAAGCTCAGGTAGTTTCTTGGCCATGTGCTCTGGCCACATGGCGGTCGCCATTACGGAAGCACATGGCGACCGCATGGTCACAATACATAACAAGGACTTTCCAGCTCTCCCCTCCTGCTGCGACCCACTGAGTAGGGTTGCCAACTGACAAGCGCTGTTCCTGTATTAGAGGCTTAATGGGATAACACCTACCAGGTAACGTTACTTGCCTCCATGCCATGCAAAGCTTCAGCTGCTCATTTCCATACTTTGGACCTTTATTGAAGGGAGAGAACATTTTTCTCCCCTCCTATTGACAATCCCACCGCTGAGCCCCCCAAATTTTGTTCCCGGGGGCTGGCAGACTCTCAGGAACAGCACAGGGCAGTAGGAGGGAGGAACAGGCAGAGATTGCTGCCCCTTCATCCATGAACGGAAATGGGATTACCTTATTACCATGAATCAAGTTTACATAGTGAGCAAACCCCGCTTACTCCCATACTCTAAGGGCCAAACTAGACATTATGGCATCCAAAGGTCTGACCGATGGATAGGGTTGCCAGTTCCATGTTGGGAAATACCTGGAGATTTTGAGGGTGGAGACCCAGGAGGGCAGGGTTTGGGTCATAATGCCATAGAGTCCAACTTCCAAAGTGATCTTTTCCTCCAGGTGAACATATCCCAGTCGTCTGGAGATCATTTGGTATAGCGGGAGATCTCCAGCCACTACTTGGAGGTTGGCGACCCTACCTGTGTTCGATGATGCCATGTTAGAGCTGAACTTGGGCAATTAAAAAATGCTGCGAGGACAGCACAGGGGCACCAAGTGGGGGGGAGAAGAGTGCTTGGCCCTGCTGTGCTGTGTACCCAGTCAGGATTGGGCTCCTGAGACATTTTTAAAAGGCCCAAATTCAGCTCTAAAATAGTGGCAGCATCCCTGGGTCAGATCTATGAGTATCATAACATCTAAGTTGGCGCTAACACTATGCAATACTTGATTTGGGTTAAATTCTGTATCCTTTATGACTGGTGTTGATCAGGAAATAGTAAGCGAGAGTTTACTAGGAAGTTTGGACCAACTCTTAGTATATCAATAACAAGGCAATCATCTTGATAAAATGGTTTCTTGGATTATTAAACCACACCCCTGCATACAAAGGCATGCTAACGAATCCTTCTTCTGCAGTAAACAGCAAATGGCTTGATTAGGACTGGGGATACTCCTAGAGGCACAGAAGGCTGAGAGCGGCTGAGTGCCAGTTTAATCAAACAGGAATTCAGGGCCATCACCAAGACTCAAGACAGGGGAAGAGCAAAGAGCAGTGTGGGGTGGGGGAACACACACACAAGAAACCAGCCTGCTCAGGGCACCGATTAGGAAAATGAAAGCAGCAAAAATGCATCATGCACAGACAAGGTAGGGACATTTGTATATAGATGAAAGATCCCCCAGGTATGCAGAGAAACAGCATACAACATATTTTCTGTGAACGGATGAGGTGGGGTGATATGTAGATGATATAGACCTCTCAAACACTGCTGAGGGGCCCAGGATAATCAAAGGGGTCCTCCTCCTCGGCTGTGGTCACATGGGCCCTTTAAATCCGGGAGCCCTCCCGAATTTAAAGGGGCCACATTTTTCTACTGAGGGTTGGGATGTCTGCACATCCCAACCCCTGCGGCAGCAGAGGCAGCGGCAGTGGAAGCGGCAGCAGCGGTGGCCACTGCCGCAGAGGCAGCAGAGGCAGCGGCCGCAGAAGTGGTGGCGGCCGCAGAAGTGGCAGAGGTGGCGGCAGAGGCGGTGGCGGCTGTGGCCTGGTAAGTTTGGGGTTCCCCCCCCTTTTACACTTGGGCGCTTGACTGCCCAAGCGCCCAACCGTAAAAGGGGAAAAAATGGCCAACGGGACCATTTGGACAGCCCCGCTCTCGCAATGATTGCGAGAGAGGGCTGGCCAGATGGCTAAAATGCGGGTTCCTCCCACAGCACCCAGGAAAACTGTTGATTTTCCCGGGGTTGAAAAATGCGGGAGCAACCCGCATTTAACCCGCTTCAGCGCTTTCTGCGGCCATTGTGGACGGCCCCTTTAAATGCGGGAGGAAATAGCCCTTCCTCCCGCATTTAAGGACCATGTGACCGCGGCCCTCCTCTCTCCCCCCTCAGTGAAGAACATCCACCAGAGCAATCAAGGCAGTCTTGGCCTTAGGGTTGGCAGCTCCAGGTTGGGAAACCCCTGGAGATTTGGGGATGGAGCCTGGGGAGGACAGGGACCTCAGGGGGGTTCAATGCCATAGAGTCCACCCTCAGTCTAAAGCATCTATTTTTTCCAGGGGAACTGATCTCTGTCATCTGGAAATGAGCTGTAATTCCAGGGGATCCCCAGGTCCCATCTGAAGGATGGCATCCCTATGCTGGCCTTCAAATTAGATCTGAGGCACAACTGAGATGAATGTAGACAATCTACTTCATTCTGGAGTTCACCAGCCATCACATGGATGTTACTATACATTTGAAAATCTTGACCAGACTACCACACCAAAACACCTTTGTTAACTGAAGTTTTATTAAATAGTCAGTGATGCAGCCACTGATCGAGCACTTATGTGGTGTGGTTCTAGGCTATGATTCTCACAGCTGTAGTTTTCACTGATTATACTGGAACTTTGCATTCCAGAAAAGCGATAGATAAATCTTTGACTGTGGTCACATTGGCGGCTTTGTGCGGTATGATAGTACCTCTAATTGTACCAGTTTAAAGTGTTGCGGGGCATATCATCCAGACAGCAGACTGTGCTGTGGATTACCCATGCAGCTGCCCCGTGGTCAGGCATCCACATTACTGCAGCGCCTCAGCCACAGAGCGCGCTGCCCGGTTATTTTTTTAAATGCAGGTGGGTGCATGTGCGCTCATGCATGCACATATGTGCTCATGTGTGCATGTGCACTCCTGTGCATATAGGCAAAATACTTTAATAAAACACCCCAGCTGCAGGAATGGATCTGCCGATTCAGACATCCATTCCGGGTTCCTTTCACTGCAGGAGAGTTCAGACATCGGAAAACCTGGAGGGAATCCCGAACAACCTGCTAATACTGGACTTTCCCTGGTATCTGTTTATTCCACTTCCATTGTGAAACAGCACAGGTTACCGACAACTGTGCCACGGGAGGCAGATATTCTCGTCTGGAGGGGCCCATTTAATCTGCTCAGGTAATGCTACTAAAGCTCCACAAACTGTTCGTGTGACCACAGCCTAAGTCTTTACAGACTGAAGTTTCTGTTGCTGAAGTGCTTTGCCACCTCAAGCTTCAGTCACTGTCTAAGCACACTTTGGCAACTGGGTTATTAATCTGTAATGAATATTTCAACAGGGAGGGCGACTTAAGCAGCAATAATAATCTAGAACAGTTCTAAATTGCTCCTCCCCAAAATCAATGTTGAGAAGCTCTAAATTATACCAGTCACACCCAAATTACATGATAATCATGCTCGTGGCATTCAGATATTAAAAATTCAAAACTGTGTTGTTCAAAATTAAGAATGCACGTAAAGGGAAGCAATATCCTGTGTGCTGATAGGACAGCGATGTGAGTGCTTGTGAATGTTCAGCACGCTTGCATTCTCAGAAAACCAGGCCCATAGCCTCTCAGAATATTGTTTTTGAAAGGCTGTGCATGGATTGCACCTTGGGTACGGTACATGGATAAAAATACTTCAGGGGAGGGGCCATGGCTCAGCGGTAGAGCATCTGCTTGGCATGTGGAAGGTTCCAACCTTGGCATCTCTAGATGGATAGCAGGGGATATGAAAGACCTTGATCTGAGACCCAGGAGAGCTGCTGCATGCCGGAATAGACAATACTGCTCTTGATGGACCAATGGCCTAAAGAAGCTTCATGTGTTCAAGGGCATGAGTTCTTGTTTCCAGCTGCATATGCAAAACATGCTCCATAGGAGAGCCAGTTTTGGTGTAGTGGTTAAGAGCATAGACTCTAATCTGGGAGAACCGGGTTTGATTCCCCACTCCTCCACATGCAGCTGCTGGTGTGACCTTG
The DNA here is from genome assembly GCA_029233225.1 of Lepidodactylus listeri. Lineage (NCBI taxonomy): Eukaryota > Metazoa > Chordata > Lepidosauria > Squamata > Gekkonidae > Lepidodactylus > Lepidodactylus listeri. The sequence continues at coordinate 102,271,967 of JARCFY010000009.1, read as the reverse complement.
GATTAGTCACAAGTTCTTTCAGAGCTGTTGTCTCAAGGGCAGTTCTTGAAAGAGCTCTCTCAACCCCACCTACCTCACAGGGTGTCTGTTGTGGGGATTGTAAACCACTCTGAGACTCCATTGGGTAGTGGGGCATAAATCCAATCTCTTCTCATTGAAATGACTGGGAGTCACAATCTGTATCTCTGGTGCATTTACGTGGGCTTCGCATGGGAAATATTCATCATAGATTTTGCCTCCTGATTTCACTGCTAAAAGGATGTCTGTGTACCAAAAATAAATGGCTGACACAGCTGAAAACTCAAAGTGTGGCTTACTAAATATGTCTCCTGCTTTGGGAAACCCCAATCCTGACTTTTTAATTTGAAAGTTCCATTGACATCCATGAAAGTTACTCTTACTTTCTTTAGGAAAAGGGAAGCAGACAATATTTGTAATTTGCATCCCCTGTTTGGATCATTTGTCATGAGGCAAAAGGCATTTTTGCTGCATGTAAGCTTAATTTTGACATCCACTCCATTTAAAAGAGGTCGCTGTGGAGGCGCCCCAGCAAATCTATTTTTCTGCTTTCCACTGTGAGGGCTGCTCTTTTAACAAACCCTTTGTTATCCCCATCCAGGGCAGTTGACTCATGTTCCTCAGGTGTGTGTTTGTAAAACAGGCCCGCAGAGAACTGAGTCGATAGGGCGTCATCGCTATAATTAAGGATGGTTTCTATAAAGGCCCTGTACAGGTAGCAATTGTTACTCTGGTTTATAAGCCGGTCTCCCAGGGTCACATCCAGCTGGCTAAAGATGGAGGCAACAGGGTAATTCACCAGACTTACCCTCGCATTTCTGTCGAGGTTTGTTCCATCTTCTTTGACTATTTGCAGCACAGGTAAAGAAGTGTGTTGTTTAAATCCATGTAATCTTTGCCATTTCCAGCTATGAAAAAGTCAAGCGGAGCTGTTTCTGACAAGGCAGTCAGGGTTGGGACTTCAATATATAGGCATCTCTCAATGCTAGTTTGCGTTGGGGCTATTTGGAATAGGTCTAGTTCGGATTTGGTGCATTCTTCTGAGCCACCGTGAATAAAAGCCATTGTTGTTTTTTAATATATATCTCCTGGGCTTGGAGGACATCTCCCTGCCCTTCTCTTTGCCTTCCGCTTCTGAGGTGGCTGGCGCTTCACAGCTTTTCTTTTAAGGGGCTGTGGTGGGCCAGTTAGTTGCACACGTGATGCCTTTCTTTTAACCCCCTGCTGCCTTTTAAGGTACATGAGGCCTAACCCCTCTTGTGGCATAGGCGGGCTCACTTTATCCAGAACAGTTGCAGAAACATGCCCTACTACATCTTTAGCAATATTTCGGGCTGCGGTTTTCACATGGGGCCTTATGAGTTCATATCCCCTTCTCAAAAGAGGAATGGCTTTTCGGAAAAGGCTCCAGAATATGCCCCCCATCCCCGCCCCATACATAACTTGGGCTCCATGGTAACCAGGAAGACCATAGCCAGCTTGGTTCATGTAGTAATTCCTACAGAGGTCTGGATCGCCATAGCTTTTTAAGATGACCATCCTTGTATGCTTAGAAGACCAGGGCTTTCCGAGGACAAAAGTGAAGCTTCACGATCACCTTACCAAAATGAAATGGCACGTTCTTGTTCTGGTCAGTTTTTAATTTCAATAGTGATGGTGTCTATGTGATGCTTATTCACAGGGATATAATGAGGCTTGTCGTAGATGCTATTGATACAGTCGCCGGTCTCCCAGCGCACAGGGATACAGTGCAGTAATGGCACATATGCGTCACCCACAATTTGGTGCTCCACAATGTCTGTGTAAATGCATAAAGTGTTGAATCCCCCTGTGATGTCATTTTTTGGATAGCCATGTGTGGGATCACCCCTAAAATGTGGGCTAATTCTGTAGAAGCTGAAAAGGTGTAAGTAAGTGGAGCATTTAGTATGACCTTCCTAAACACTCGATCATAGTCCAGGCTCAGTTCAGGGGGGTGCCGATGAGATTGCATGATGCTTTTTATTCTCCCTAGCATGTTGGGAATGCTTGAGTAATACCCGCGGGGGAGTTTGAAACCCCACTGCTTCTCCCTGTCAATGATTCCAAAGGCGGCATCTTCAGTGAGGGTGTTCCAGCTGTGAGGATATTGTATCTCCACCAGCCCTACATCCCATCCCCCTGGAAGGTCCGATGGCCGAGCTAGACGGATGGTAAAGGCAGAAGCAGTGTTCTGTGGAAAAACACTTGCGCATGCATTGCTAGGAAGGGTGAAGTAAAAGCCGTTGTCAGCCATTTTTCTATACAAGATCGCACAGTTGAGAAGCCGGGACCCAGCTGTTAAATTTATCAGGCCAACCTAATCACTTCACCAGGTGGTATTTTTTCTTACCTCGGCCTTTGGATTCAATATGCTCTGTCTCCTTTACTCTTAACTTTCTGTAACTCTTCAGGATAAAATGACTTATGACAGGGTCTCCGGCATAATCTTTTAGCCGGTATACAGGCCTCTTGCCTCTACGGGTGACCTGCTCCGCTAGGAATATTTCATCTGTGTAGCTCTGTTCATATCCTTTTACAAAAATCCCTTTGATTTTAGAGACTCGCACATGGTCCCCTTTTCTAAAGAAAGGACTCTTCCCCTCAGTTTCATTTGCCCTGACACCATCTCTGTAAACCGTTTTCCACACTGCCTGTGCGTTGGTGGAGTTTACATCCACAGGGCGGGCCCTGATTGTCCTGTGAAAGCTGTGATTGTAACTTTGAATGAGCAGTGGCAACACATCAATATATCTGAATGTGTTGTTGGCGGTAAAATACCTCCACATTATTGTTTTTAAAGTACGATTGAAGCGCTCTACAATGGCAGCTTTGACTTCATTATGGGTGAAAAAGTGGTGAACTCTGTGCTGTTTTAAGACGTTGCTTACAGACTGGTTTAGAAACTCTTTACCAAGATCAGTCTGAAGCTTGGCGGGTATTCTGCTTTGACTGAAGATATCCTTAAAGGCTTCTGACACCCTCTTCCCTGTCTTGTCTTTTAAGGCTGTGGCCCAGTCATATTTAGATAGCATGTCAACCATTGTTAAAATGTACTTATAGCCTTCATTATATTTGGATAACTGCTGCATATCCACTAAATCAGCTTGCCACTGGGCATCCAGATCAGAAACTATGATCTGGTTTCTCTTAAAGTGGACTCTGGCCTGCTTATGTAATGTATAAGCATCTTGCTCTGAAAGCCACATAGTAACCTTATCCCCAGTGAGAGTTTTACACTGCTTTTTGGCCGCCTGGAAGAGAGGCCTCACACCACCAAAGCTCCCAGCTTCTCCCAGTGTATAATATATGTGCCTTAAGACCTCCTCCTCTTTGTCAGCCATCTCCATCATCACCCTGCTTAACCCCAAAATGATCATGCAGGGTTGAAAAACAAATGTTTTTATTGTTACAAAACTACCTCTTCTTCTTTCCCCCCATCTTTTTCTTCTTCTTCTTGTCACTGGGGGTAACGTCAATACAAAACCATGATACACATGAGAGATTCACGTCAACAGGGTTACCGAAGTACAGATTGCCAAAAGCCTAGATAAAGTCCTCATCAAGCTGCACAAACAGAATAATAATAAAAATCAGTGAAAAAGGCCTCCTCGATTGCCACCCTCCCCGACTTCATTATACAATCCATCCACAAGCCCTGCTTTACCTTATTACCTGTGAGTTTGAAACTCTGTTTTCAACTTCCATGGATTCATTTAAAACCACTTCATGTTCATGCTCCTCAGGAGTTTCCTCATCTTCAGACTCCTCTACCAGGGTTTGGTAAATATACCAGTGGGTTGGGTATTCCCATGTCCATCTCATCTGCAGGGTAGCTGGAAAACTTCAGCTCCCCACCATGATGGCCTCCCCATGTTGGCAGCATTATGTTTTCTTTGTCCGTGGAATGATTCATCTCGTTGAATACCAGGCGCCTGATGGGGTTGTCCCTGTTCTCACAAAAAGCAGGCCTCAACAATGGCAGTGGGGTGGCAAAGAGGCTGTCGGGGGTATCCATGTCCTCAGCAAGAGCCTGACCACTTGTCTGCTAGTGCAAATGGCTTCTTTCCTCAATCACCTCCTCCTGGGCGGGTCCCAGACCATTGGCAATTGGCCAGAGGTGACAGGGCGTGCTGCTAGAGGAGTCACATGGCTGCACTTGGGCATTCCCACTGGTGGTTGCCCCATTTCCGGGGTGGGCTGCAGCAGGTGGGAGTTTAATGACGCTACAGTGGATGGTGCTGGACAAGGGGGCAGGGCTGGGGGTGGTCAGGTGATATCTGGTGATGGGGTCAGGGGTCACTTCCGATGACATGGCAAGGGGTGGGGAGGCTGGCATCATGCCTGGTAATGTCACTTCTGTCATGCCCACTTCATTAAGTATGCAAAGGCACGTCACTTCCATCACGCCCCCTTCATTAATATTTAGGGTGGCCCTGGGTAACGTCTTGTCTGGTAACTTCCCTTCCGTCACGCCCCCCTTCACTAAGTATGCAAGGTAACGTCACTTCCACCATGTTCCCTTCATTAAGCATGCAAGGTAATGTCACTTCCACCATGTCCCCTTAATTAATATGCAAGGTAACGTTACTTCCATTACGCCCCATTCATTAAGTATGCAAGGTAACGTCACTTCCGCCACACCCCCTTCATTAATATTCGGTAGGTCCTTTTACTACTCCTGATGTTCCAGTGGTACATCCTGGGCTTTCACTTCACATTTCGGATTTTTCTGTATATACAGCTGTGACCCTAAGTGTATTCACTTGAAGTGAGCTCATGAAAGCTCATGTTGTAATAAATGTTGTTAGTCTTTCAGGTGCCACTGGACTTCTCTTTGATTTTGCTCCAGCAAACTAATGTGGCTACTCCTCAAGAACCATATTCCGTTAGTATCCCATAATTAGCATTAATTGCCCTGACCTGGATAGCCCAGGCTAGCCTGATCTCATCAGATCTTGGAAGCTAAGCAAGGTCACCCCTGGCTAGTATTTGGATGGGTGACCTCCAAGGAATACCAGTATGATGCAGAGGCTGGCAATGGCAAGCCACCTCTGAAATGTCTTTTCTTAAAAAGAAATGTAGTTCGCCACCTAGTGGTGCATAACACTACTAAAGCTAGAACTTCTGGCTGCCAGACAGTCTTAGGATCTCCCGGCTATATTACACACACTGCCATAAGATTATTAATTAATTATTTAGCATTACATTTTTTATGCATCCTCCCAGGGCATACCTCCATACTACAAAAGCAGGGTGGAACGGTCCATAATCATTTGAAATGCAGGTCAACATTTTCTGCCTCAGTGACAAGTGACTCAAAGAGGCCACAGAGCCAAACCATACAGGTGTAAAGATACATTGAAGCCAGTGGAAAAACACCAGGGCAAAGGAGTTATAAGTCACCCTCACCCTTATTAGGAAGTGATAGAAAAGAGTAGGAGCACCTTAAAGACTAACAAAATTTGTGGTAGGGTGTGAGCTTTTGTGAATCACTGCTCAGTTCTTCAGATGCTAGGAAGTGAGTCTCATTAACATAAAGTATCAGACTTTGAATCAATGCGCCTAGCCCACTGAGGATTGATTGCACACAGCACATGCACCAGAGGGTGCAGCTGGAAGATCTCTTCATATTCAGGTAACCCTGGTTACAGTGATGGCAGGGCCCCCAATTAAGAGATCCCTGCCTTAAAGACTGTTTACCCCCATATGAACTTACCCAACCAATCCTGTCATCTTCAAAGGCTTTGGGGGTGGCTCCTGGGAAGGGTGGAGTTTCAGGAGAGGAGGAAACTCAGCATAGGGTTGCCAGGAGCCTTCCTCCTGCCAGTGAGGGGATTTGGAGGGCATTCCAGGGGTGGGTGGGGACATCAGTGACACATTGACATCACTTTCGGAGGTGGAGTCATCACATTGGCGCTGTCGGGGCGACAGTGTATGGGCAAAACTCTATGGTAAAAATGGCTACAAACCACAGAGTTTTGCCCAAAAAGTAGAGCGTCACGCCCAATATTGCCAGCATGATGATGTCACTTCTGGAAGTGATGTCAGTGTGTCAGCGACATCTCGTGGGGATGTCTGTTTGGGGGTGGGGTTTTGTTGCCGAAGCCCACAAAAGCCAGGGATCCCCCACTTCCACCTGGGGACTGGCAAGTGTAACTCAGCAGTGTATAACACCATAAAGTCCACCTGTCCAAAGCAGCCATTTTCTTCAGGGGACTTGATCTCTTTATGGAGTATGGAGATCAGTTATATTCTAAGAACATAAGAGAAGCCAATGTTGCATCAGGCCAGGGGCCCATCCAGTCCAACACTGTGTCACACAGTGCCCAAAAACACCAGGTGCCCTCAGAAGGTCAAGCAGTGGGGCCAGGACACTAGAAGCCCTCCCACTGTTGCCCCCCCCCAAGCACCAAGAATACAGAGCATCACTTGCCCCAGAATGAGAGTTCCTATCTATACCTTGTGGCAAATAGCTCCATATGTTTATCTAATTCCCTCTTGAAGCCGTCCATGCTTGTAGCCGTCACCACCTCCTGTGGCAGTGAATTCCACGTGATCTCTTTGGGTGAAGAAGGACTTCCTTTTATCTGTTCTAACCCAACTGCTCAGCAATTTCATGGAGTGCCCATGAGTTCTTGTATTGTGAGAAACAGAGAAAAGGACTTCTTTCTCTACCTGCTCTATCCCATGCATAACCTTATAAACCTTTATCATGTCACCCCTGAGCCGTTGTTTCTCCAAGCTAAAGAGCCCCAAGTGCTTCAACCTTTCTTCATAGGGAAAGTGTTCTAACCCTTTTATCACTCTAGTTGCTGTTTTCTGCACTTTTTCCAATGCTATAATATCTTTTTTGAGGTGGGGCAACCAGAACTGTACACAGTATTCCAAACAAGGTCGCACCACTGATTTATACAGGGGCATTATGATCCTGGCTGATTTGTTTTCAGTTCCCTTCCTAATAACCCCCAGCATAGTGTTGGCCTTTTTTATTGCAGTTGCACGAAATCGCACCCCACCAGGAGATGTCGGAGGTCCGCCAGGTAATTGGAGACAGACTCACCCTTCTGCTGCAGCCGGTGGAAGAACTTCACCTGCTGCGTGTTCTTGGAGGGTTTCAGCGAGAAGTGGTTCCTTTGGAGCGCCATGATGTCGTCATATGTGGCCTCTGCTGGGGTACGAGGGGAAAGCAGGCTGCAGAGTAACTTCAGCGTCTTTACCCCGCAGGAGGCCATGAGCCAGGACTTCTTCTTCCCGGCGTCCGTGATGTCCTGTGCGTCGAAGTAGGATGTGAGCTGGTCCGTCCAGGCTTCCCAGTCTTCGGGGCAGGCTGGATCGAATGGGTGGGTGGTTCCCGGAGCAGCGGCCATTCTGGGATGTGCAGAAGTACATCGAGCAAGATCCTCGGGAGCCGATGGTGGTGCGGTGGCACTGGAGCTGAGCAGTGCCATTGGCTGACGGATCTGGTCTGGGCTTGATGCGGTACTGGTGTCGGCCAAGGAGTCGGTCATCGGGATCCCACCTTCATCGCCAGTGAAGGGTACTGGACTCGGGAGACCAGGAATGGTGAAATCATGAAGCCTTTATTGAGTGATTCAGCATGTCCAGTAGATGGTCAGATCAAGCATGCTTACAGGGCTCCAGGGCCCTCATTATATGCTGGCCAGAGCCACACCTCCGGCCGCACCCAAAAGACCTGGTAGAGGCTTAACATATGTGCATGTTTGTCATAGGTTCCCTGGAGGAGACTTTGACAGCATTGGCTCCCCAGGGAGAACCTAGGTCCCACATTGGTGGAGGCTTTGAATCCGGACGTCTATTGTTCCTCCAGATTCAAGCTCCCCTCTCTGCCTGACCATGTGCTCTGGCCATGCGGCGGGTGCCATTACCTGGGAGCACATGACAGGCTGGTTGCTACACAGAGCATACTACATTACAGATTGTAAGCCGCTCTGAGACTCCTTTGGGTAGTGAAGGGTGGGGTATAAATCCAACCTCCTCCTCTTCGGTGTCCTCCCCAGGCTTCATCCCCAAATCTTCAGGAGTTTCCCGATCTGGATCTTGTAGCAATTTGGAATGAACCAGAAACTGGAAAACAGAACTGAAGCAAAGTATAAGTATTAACAATGCATTCTGCCTCAAAGCTAGGCTCCCTTGTCACAAATCTCTGCATTAGATTTTATTTAATAAATACGATCCACCCATCTATCTTGATTGTTAAAGAAATTAAAAAAGACAAAGTATATCCCAGGAAATTATCGGTTATTCTTTTAACATTTCTTAGCTTTTCCCTTACCCCTCCCATATGCTTCTGAGCCCATCGTTGTCTTGCCTTTCTTGCATGGGTTACACAAACAGGCCTTCTGGGTTCTGTGTCTGGCAAGATGTAAACATTTACTCATTCCTTTGTTTGTTTCTTTTGTGACCTGCTGTATGGTCATGGCAGTCCCTTGCTGTTTTTCTCCCCTTCTGAGCTGAATGACCAACTACCTGAAAAGGGTGAGTCCCTTGTCATTCTCTTTGAAAGAGCCCTTAATTTCCACTGTAAAACCCACAGTTTTGTTTGACTGGCCTTCTCTCATAAACTTGGGCCAAGACTGTCCTTAAAAAAATTTCCAAGCTATTCGATACTGTCAGGGATTGGTTCATATTGTGGTTAGAGCGCTGGATTAGAATCTGGGACAACCAGGGTCAAACCCCCACTTTGCCAAGGAAGTTTGCTGAGTGAACTTGGGCAGCAGCTGAACCTGCTTCAGCGGGTTGTTGTGAGGATAAAATGGTGGACAGGAGAACGATGTAAGCCACTTTGGCTCCCCATTGGGGAGGAAGCCAGGGTATAAGTGAAGTAAATAAACCAATAAAACATTCAAAGACATTCAGAGTGACATTAGTAGTGGAAAGTGCCGTCAAGTTGCAGCCAATTTGTGGCAACCCATAGGGTTTTCAAGAGACATTCAGAAGTGGTTTGTCATTTCTTGCCACTGTGTAGCAACCCTGGACTTCCCTTGCTGGTCTCTCAGCCAGAGTACTAACCAGGGCTAACTCTGCTTAGCTTCTAAGATCTGACAAAATCAGGCTTGCTAGGGCCACCCAGGTCAGGGCAGCAGAATGCCTTATTAAACTATGCCGTTTTGGAAATGAGGTTATACAGCTTGTCCCACAGATAACAGCAACCTTGAGTCACTGACCAATGCATTTCTTTACCTTTATCATTCAACAATAAATTGATACCATATATGAATCCATAAATACACTGAAAAGTTAATAATCGGCTGAGCCCATATTTAATAATGACTATTATTACTGAGCAACGAACTTATTTCAGACACAACATACAAGTCACGATTGCAAAAACCCATGCTTACAATACAAAAATGAACATTAAATATCTTGCTTTGTTTCCTTAGTAATTATTCTATGATAACAATTTCTAGGTTATGATCTAATGTGGAATACAGACTTAAATACAATAATCAAAAAGACCGTAGGTAATAACATAACTCAAGCCCTAACAATATGGGACAAACGGAAAAATGCTTTAGCTCCAGGTATTTCAACCCAAGCATCATATATACATCAAAACTGGTTTGAACCTGGACAAGTGCCAGCTGAATTCTCTATTTTTTCAAAGCGGGACTCACTAGAATAGGTCATTTTTTAGATAAAAACAAAATTATTGATAAAATCAACTTAGAAAATAAGATAAAAAATAAGATACATTGGTTTAAGTACCTCCAGATCAAACATCTACTAGATTCTCCCCAACTGAAACTTTCCCAGGAAAGACAATTGACACCGTTAGAAAAAATATTGGCAGAATCTAAAGAACAAGACCCAGGCCTCATCACAAAGATATATCAGATTTTAAATAAACTGGATGAAGATAAAGAAACTTTGTATCAAAGCAATGGAATCTGGACTTAAATTCTAAATTAACATCAGAGGATTGGGAAACAATTTGGAATTCTCCTAGTAGAAGCTCTAAAATTAGCTTAATTAATATACAAGCAACAAAAATAATGATGCGATGGTACATTCCACCAACTATCTCAAATAGGATTAACAGTACATACTCTCCAAATTGTAATAAATATGGACAAATAGCTATTTTTTTACACTGTTGGTGGACATGCCCCAAGATCCAGAATTTTTGGACACAAGTAGTAAAATGCATAGATGAGATTACTTCAATAAGCTTACCAATGCTTCCAGAAGGAATACTATTAGAATTATGGAAAAATTCTACCATACAACAGGGAAATATAGAATGTGTATCTGTATTATTATCTGCAGCTAAAAACCTTATAGCTTTGAAATAGATTGATAAACAAGCTTCAACGATTAAAACTTGGTTGGAAAAACTATAGGAATATTTTATATTGTCAAAACTGTCATACACTGTTTGTAATACTCCCCTAAACCAGTACCAGAGGAAAATTGTCTATGTTTGGTTCCCTATTCTAAGTTACTTGGAAAAACAAAAGATTCTTCCAAACAACCCTGTATATCAAAAATTAATGTATTTCTAATGCAAAGTAAAATTTGTAAATTTTAGTTATTCTTTTGATGGTAAATTTCTAGGCTGTACTTGATTGCTGTTTTGATGTTTGTGTTTTGTTAAGAGTATAAAATTGAAAATAAAGAAAAATGTTAATTAAAAAAAAATAACAATTTCTAGGTGAAATAGGCCTCCCACCACCAAATGTCTCACCTAGAAAACAAGAAAGGTTTTATTAGTTGTGGTAGATTTTCCAGGCTGTATGGTTGTGGTCTTGGCATTGTAGGACCTGACGTTTCGCCAGCAGCTGTGACTGGCATCCTCAGAGGTATAACACAGAAAGATGGAGTACTCCCTGTGCGAAGGTCAAGAAAGGTTTTCTCTCAATGCCCCCCCCGCCACGAATCCAACCTTAGTGAGCACTGTCAAAGTTTGTGACATTTCCCAGCCATTGATGATCTTCTGCATTTTCATTCTTGCCTAAGTCTTCTGATTGCCGTGGGACACAGTGCTCCTCTGCAGACCTTGATGACAGAATAATTCCATCATCAAATCCAGGACTTCTCGAAACTCAATGGAGGAATCAAAGAGGCATGCTGTCAGCAATGAAAGCCAGTGTCATGCAGCGGTTAGAGTGTCAGACTAAAGTCTGGGAGATCCAGATTTGAATCCTTGCTCTGCCACTGAATCTTGTAGGGTAACCTTGGGCCACTCTTAGCCTAAACTGGTAGGACTTTTGTCCAATATTCAAGAAAATTCAGAGTAATGGACCTTGCTTTTCTGGAAAGAAGAGATTGCTTCTTTTAGTTTAAAAGAAACTTTATTACTAAAGGAAAAAGGGAAACGGGGATTAGCTACAAATAAACAAAACATGCTTCCTAAGCAGCATTGTGCTGCGTCTGCACACTGACATCCTACTACAGAGAGAGAGAGATTACAATGGAGGATCTCTCCTCCTTCTTGACCCCTGAAAGGAAACACCTGATATCATTGACCAATTAGCAAAACAGTACACCTTCAGGTTTCCCCGGGCTTAGAGTTAATTGGCCAGCTGCCAGGCACTTCCAGGTTAAACTAAGAAACACAACAAGTTGCATAGGTTAACCCTATAATGACTGAAATCCCAGGTCTTGTCTTTCATATTCATTTCTCCAACATAAACCTACCTCACAGAGTTGTTGTAAGGATAAAATGGAGGAGAGAAGAATGATGTAAGCTGCTTTTACATTACTGGGGAAAAAGGAAGGGTGTCAATGATGTATAATGTACTTGAGTGCTTGTTTGTTGATTGGATGGATGGAGGAAGCAGTGCCATTCCCTAGTACCAAGGTGTGTTAGGTATGGAGCAGTTCCTCTGTGTTTCAGTGGGAGAACCAGATGACAAGGTTGACCGTGAACTAGCAAGATGCCTGGAGCTAGAAAGCAATGCCTGTACTCTAAAATCCTTGTCTCCTGGATCCTTGCAATGGGTTGGATCCTGTGCAAAATTTCCACTTCCACTAAAGATTGTTTGCAAGCAGAAATGCAAGAAAAAGTCCACAGTGGCCACTGGCACTAAGTCACTGAATCCCCACTTGCATTCCGGCTTGTGCAGAAACTCATGCAACCAATTTCAAGGTACTACAATATATGGGAAGGAAGGTGCTAGGTGTCACACAAGAGCTTGCTCAAGCTGAATGGTGCGAAATCTGTTCATGTTTCTGCTTGCACATAGCTGGATTCAAGCCAGTGTTTGGGACATGGTGGGTTTGCAAACCCCTATATCTTGTAAATATATCGAACCAACATCGATCTCTTTTCTTACAGAAGCAGGGCTATTTTGGGGCAGGAACGCACAGGAACGAAGTTCCGGCGGTTCCTGAGCTGGCCATACCCAGCAGGAACTCATTAGCATAATAGGCCACACCCAACAGCAGACACTCATTAGGATTGGCTACATTAGGGGTATGTGGCCTAACATGCAAATTAATTCCTGCAACAAAAAAAGCCCTGGGTTTTGACAATAAACAAGGTAAACAGAATAAGAAGCAAAAGGTAGGTGTGGCTGGATGACCACTCTTCTGGTAACATGGGGTGTGGCCTAATATGCTAATAAGCTGTGCGGTCAGTGGTGTGGCCTAATATGCTAATGAGTTTCTGCTGTTGGGTGTGGCCTATTATGCTAATGAGTTCCTGCTGGGTTTTTTCTACAAAAAAAGCTCTGTACAGAAGCATCCTCTGATTCCACCATCTTGGATCTTGTGTTACAAATTGACACCTCTTACTCAGCTAGCTTTAAGCTAACCTTCACCTCAGCTTCACTCAGTCAGAGATACTGTTTACTGTGATGGACAGATTAGGACCCACCTAAGAGTGACCAATGAGTGCTGATGGAACGTTGGGGAGAGACAGTTGGAAAACAGCAGTTAAGAGAGCTGCCCACTCCCAACGGCTCTCTTAACTGCTGTTTTCCAACTGTCTCTCCCCCACATTCCATCAGCATTCATTGGTCACTGTTAGGGTGGGTCCTAATCTGTCCGTCACAGTATGCAAATGCATGATTATACTGTCTGGAAGCTAGCGATATTCCTACTACTGATTTAAAAAAAATAATCAAAAAGCCTGCCAGACATGGGGATGGGGCAGAATGGTGAGCATGAGGGGAAGGTAGGATTGCCACCTCCAGCTTGGGAAATACCTGGAGGTTTGGGGGATGGAACCTGAGGAGGGCGGGTTTTGGGGAGGAGAAGGTCTTTGATGGGATACAATGCCATAGGGTCCAAAACAGCCATCTTCTCCAGGCAAACTGATATCTGTCTCCTGGAGATCAGTTGTAATCCCAGGAGATCTCCAGCCACCACCTGGAGGCTAGTTCCCTAGGGGGATGCCTGGGCAATCCCTGTGGGCAGGAGCTCCATTGCTGCTGCAGACATCTCTGTACTTGCAGCAGGAATGTGGGCAAAAAGTTAACATTTTTTCCCTCCATAGAGAACAATGGAGGGGATGGGACAACCTGTTTGGGGGCCCATAGAATTGGACCCCCTGGTCCAATCTTCTCGAAACTTGGTGGGTATTTCGAGGAGAGGCCCCAGCAGCTACCCTGAAAATTTGGAGCCTCTCCCTCAAACCCCCTTTCGTCCAGCCCCTCATATACCCTATGAGTTTTTGCCATTGATTTCAATGGCCCATAGGGTATAATGGGGCTGAAACTGACATTCCCTTTCTGACACACTTCTGGTGATGTCAGGGGACGTGGCATATGCTAATGAGGTATGCTAATGAGTTATGCTAATGAGCTCCTGCACCTCTTTTTCTACGAAAGGACCCCTGTTCATAGGTCATGGTCCCTGGAAGAAATCACTGACGGTTATGGTTTTCATGTGCTCCTCAACATCCTGCAATCCTATCTGACCCAGTGAAAGTCTATTCCTGGGATGATGGGGCCTGCGTGAACTGATATCTACAAGTTTGGTGACCATGTGACAGTCACGCACTCTCGGCCTAACCTACCTCAGGAGGATAAAATGGAGAAGAGAACTTTGGGTCCCCAGTAGGAAGAGAATCTGGGTACATATAAAGCCAGGAAATAAATAAATTCAGTCTGTTCTAATGGGGAACGCATAGGTAAGGAATTCAATAGTTATCCGTCTCCAGTAGAAGAGCATTGCAACACGTGAAAGAATACAACAGTGACCCCCCACTGTATCATCCATAGGCAGCACGGTGCCCACCAATGTGTTTTCTGGTGCTCCCCCAAAGCAAAGAGCCAGTCCTAGATTTCCTCCACCTCGTTGGAGCAGGAGGGGATGAAGAAGAAGGAGAAGAATCAGAATCAGAAGAAGAGATTGGATTCGTACCCCGCCCTTCACTCACTTGGAGTCTCAGAGCGGCTTACAATCTCCTTTCCCTTCCCCTCCCCACAACAGACACCCTGCGAGGTAGGTGGGGCTGAGAGAGCTCTTTCCAGAACTGCTCTTTCCAGAACAGCTCTGAAAGAACTGTGGCTTGCCCAAGGTCACCCAGCAGCTGCATGTGGAAGAGTGGGGAATCAAACCTGTTTCTCCCGGACTAGAGTCTGTGCTCCTAACCACTGCACCAAACTGGCTCTGAACAGCTCAGGAGATACCACTAGGGTTGTTGGGTCCTCCTTGGCTGCATTTGAGGGGTGAGGGGTTAGGGTTGCCAGATCCAGGTTGGGAAACTCCTGGAGATTTGGGGATGGAGTCTGGGGAGGACAGGGACCTCAGTGGGGCACAATGCCATCGTGTCCACCCTCCAAAGCATCCATTTTCTCTGGGGGAACTGATCTCTGTAGTCTGGAGATGAGCTGTAATTCTGGGGGATCCCAGAGGCTGGAGGCTGGCATCCCTAGTTACCACCTTTCTGTCTGCTGGGAGCACCCATTTAGAAACAGCTGTGTCCATAACAGGAGGATTCTTGGCTTGAACCTCTGGATATTTTGCGACTGATCTCAGCCTGCTTGGCAGCCATGTTATGATTGTTAAGCTAGCTAAGAGGTGCCAATTTGAAGGGATGAGGGCGTGGCAATGCCCACTCAGTGTCCCCAAGTTACTACCATGCCTACAGTCTCAACAAGGTTGGGAACCCCCTGAAACACACAATGAAAGAGACAGATGGGAGAAAACAAACTTTTCAGTTAAAAGTCTGTGGACCGAGGCTTATGATTGGTCTGGTTTGGGAGGAGGCCCACTGCTAAGGGCCTCTGTTGACCAGACAGAACACTCCCTCAGACACCACACAGGAGGCAGCAGAAAAAGAGGCGAAGGGGGAGAGCAACAGGTTCAATGTGAACAGTACCCAGCATAGCAACAGACTACAGAATAAATGAGAACACGTTAAAACACACACACAAAACACCTCCCTTCCTAAGTTAACCACCTCAGAGTTCCAGAACTGAATGCACGGGCTGCCCAAGGAAAGGAGGAAAGCTCAGCTCCCCAGCACATCATCATGGAGAAAACCAAAAGGTAGATATGAGACAACTCAACGCTAAAGTAAATGGTACGCAGCAATAGGAACTAAGTAGAAACCGCTCCCTCCCTCTCCACACAGCTCTGCCTAGGATAGTTTGGATTTTCAGAAAGGAGAAATGCCTGGCTTTATTGCAGCATCAGCAACAACAGGCTGCCTCCAAAATCACAGAGACCACGTAAGCCCTTTGTGCATGCTCCGTGCTGCTGCTGCAGCAATTTCCTATGCAACACACCAATTGTCTTCCTATTGGAGGGAGTGGCACACAGCATGGAGACCAAGCCCTGTGAGGAAAGGCTGAGGGACTTGGGAATGTTTAGTCTGGAGAAAGGGAGTTTCAGGAGGGACATGATTGCCCTTTTAAAGTATTTGAAGGGCTGTCACTTAGAGGAGGGCAGGGAGCTGTTCCTGTTGGCAGCAGAGGAGAGGACTCGCAATCATGGGTTTAAATTAAGGGCGGGAAGGTGCCAGCTGGATAGTAGGAAAACTTTTTTTATAGTAAGAGTTGTGCAACAGTGGAATCAGCTGCCTGGGGAGGGGTGAGCTCCTCTTCACTAGCAGTCTTTAAGCAGCGGCTGGACAAAACACTTGTCAGGGATGCTCTAGGATGATCCTGCACCGAGCAGGGGGTTGGACTAGATGGCCTGTACGGCCCCCTTCCGACTCTGTGATTGTATGAATCTGTGTGGCACAGTTCTAAAAAGAAGTATCCAGGAGGACGCTTTTCTAAAGTGACAAGAGTTGTCATTTATAGCACTGTTTACTGTATGTGGGGCCACGGTGGCTCAGAGGTTAAGATACTGAGCTGCAGACCAGAGGGTCAGTAGCTTGGCAGTTCAAGACCTGAGTGCTGCATGACAGGGTGAACGCCTGCCCTTGGTCCCAGCTCCTGCTAACCAAGCAGTTCGAAAGCAAGAAATTGCAAGTAGAGTTGGATTCAGCTGACTTTCGAGTAAGCGAAACCTTTACCTTTATTTACCGTATGCATTTCTTGTTTTTACGCCATTGTTTTTTAACTTCTGTCATCCAGTTTTTGCATTTATGTCATATGTCATATTGTTCCTAAATTTTGTAATCTGTTTTAAATGCCACCCAGAAAGGCAGACTATAAATAAATCTCAAATAATGGCTGTGATTAAGAATGAATTTTATCCGCTATAGCCCATTTGCCAGCTATACCCATTACTAGAAGATACTGCTGCTGCCATGATCTGGTGACTTTTAGATTAGACTACAGCAATGTGCTCTTTGTAGGACGGCTCCTGAAGACTGTCCAGGAATGACAGTTGGTTCCAAATACTGTCATGAGTAAGCTCATTATACCGATGTTTCAGCAACTGTACTGACTTTCTGTGTTTCCGGGTACAATTCAAACTGCTGGATTTAAAAGCCTAAGTAGAAACAAAATGGCTTTGGGCTTAGAATTGTCTTGTGCATTGATTTAATTAGCTCAACTTCTCTTTCCGAAAGCATACAACAGCAGTACAGCTCTGGAAGGCTCCCAAAGAGAAAAAAGGACTTTTCATTCTTTTTTTGTAATTTAAAGATCCTGTTTAAGGAAATACTGAGCAAGCAGGTTAACCAGAAGGATGTTCATGGGAACACATTATTCAGGGTGGATATCTTTTGGGACAGGAGCCAGCAGTTAAATGCTGCTTATGACAGACGTTTCTTGAGCATAACTTATTTGTTTTCACAACCTGTGTCTTGTAGCGCCCAAGTGCCCCTGCTGGCATGTGGATTGGCTGGGCAGGAACAAAGATTAAGTTCAGAGTGGGCCTCATGGGACACACTGGGAAATGTGGGTCTTTGAGAGGACACCCATTTTCCCCCGCCCAGGAGCCCAGGTTCAAATGCTGGCCTGAAACTTGCTTCCATGATCTGAAAGTAGAGTTGGAAAATACCTGGAGATTTTGGGGGTGGAGCCTGAGGAGGGCGGGCTTTGGGGAGGGGAGGGACTTCAATAGGGTATAATGCCATAGAGTCCACCTTCCAAAGTGGCCATTTTCTCCAGACGAACTGATCTCCGTTACCTGGAGATCAAGTGTAATCCCAGGCCTCCAGCCGCCACCTGGAGGTTGGCAACCCTAACTGAAAGGCATTGGCCACAGAAAATATCTGTGTTCCTAGCTGTGCGTATTGTGAGACCAATCCACACACACGGATTCCTTTAATGTCCAAAGAGAAACACACACGTACCCTTTATGAGTTAAACAATTTTAGCGGGGGCAGGAACTGGCTCCGAAAACGCTTCCTCTCAGAGGGTGTTCCCTGCTTCAACTGTATACATTTTGTCAGGGGTGTGTGTGTCTCCATTTGTATTTCCATGTGGTTTACTAGCCAGACATTCCCACAGCCAACAGCAGCTCAAGGGGGTTTACAAAACCCCATGATTTATAGGCAGGGGTCCTTTCGTAGAAAAAGAGCTGCAGGAGCTCATTAGCATAACTCATTAGCATAACTCATTAGCATATGCCACGCCCCCTGACATCACCAGAAGTGTGTCAGAAAGGGAATGTCAGTTTCAGCCCCATTATACCCTATGGGCCATTGAAATCAATGGCAAAAACTCATAGGGTATATGAGGGGCTGGAGGAAAGGGGGTTTGAGGGAGAGGCTCCAAACTTGCAGGGTAGCTGCTGGGGCTTCTCCTCAAAATACCCACCAAGTTTCAAGAAGATTGGACAATGGGGTCCAATTCTACGGGCCCCCAAACAGGTTGTCCCATCCCCTCCATTGTTCTCTATGGTCTGAAAAAGTGTTACTTTTTTCCTGCCATAGAGAACAATGGAAGGAATGGGGGCAACCTGTTTGGGGGCCCGTAGAATTGGACCCCTTGGTCCAATCTTCTTGAAACTTGGTGGGTATTTCGAGGAGAGGTCCCAGCAGCTACCCTGCAATTTTGGAGGCTCTCCCTCAAACCCCTTTCCCTCCAGTCGCTTTTAAAGTTGCCGCCGAATTTCGGCGGCAATTCAGCAGCGGGCCGAATCAGATCAGAGAATCTGATTCGGCCCCTGGCTGCCCTAGTGGCCACTCCTGAGCTGGCGGAGCTTTGCTCCGCCTCACTCTGGCCCCAACGGACCCCTGTTTATAGGGTTGCCAGTTGATCTCCAGATGACCAAGATCAGCTCCCCTAGAGAAAATGGCTGCTTTGGAGGGTGGACTCTATGGGATTGTACCCTACTGAGGTCCCTCCCTTCCCCAAACCCCATTGTCCCCAGGGTTCAACCCCCAAATCTCCAGGTATTTTCCAACCTAGAGCTGGTGGCAACTGTGCCCATTAAACACTGGCCCTATAATAGTGAATTTTATACCAGCACTACAGCTACTTCTTTCACACTGGTATTACACATTCTTATTTTACAGCGGCACTGTATGTCTTACTTCATAATCATCTGTTTTTTAAAAAGCAATGTCAAAGTAAAGAACCATTACACTACCTATTTTGAACAAGTGACCTGTGGAATTCTAAGCCGTCGATATTCAAATGATGGGGGTTTTACTGGTTTTTAAATATTGGCTTCCCTCAATTGACTCTTGTTATGTGCTTGGCTGGATTTCCCACCCTGGCCTCCCATCTGCAGCCTGCACCTGCTCTGCAAAGTCAAATGGCTCTGAACTTCCTGGATTCCTCCGGTGCCTCTAGGCAGACAGCTTGGAGGCTAGGCCATCAGTTATCACGGACGTGGGGCTTGTGTGCAGAGGACAGGATTGGCTTCTACGTCCCACAATTTTCTTTTTGTTCCTTAGAACATAGTTTCTCTTTTTGTAAACAGCTGCTTTCTCGAGGCATACGGCATGGGGTATAAAAGATGGGACACGTTGGCACACTAGCAAGAGAGCTGACTGACTAGCTAAGAGAGCAACCCTCAACTGTTCTACTCAGAATTCTATTCATGTCGATCCAATGAGCTTACTCCCATTGTTTTTAAGGGTGCACTGAAATTCAGGAAGCAGTTGAGACTTTTCCCACTGTTGCTGCAAAACGGTATTTGTGGAGAATCCATTTCAACAACCCTTTTGGTGAAGTGGTTAGGAGTGCGGACTCTATTCTGGGCGAACCGGGTTTGATTCCCCGCTCCCCCACATGCAGCTGCTGGTGTGACCCTGGGTCAGTTACAAGTTCTTTCAGAGCTGTTCTCTCAAGGGCAGTTCTTGGGAGAGCTCTCTCAGCCCCACCTCCCTCACAGGGTGTCTGTTGTGGGAAGGGGAAGGGGAAGGGATTGTAAGCCACTCTGAGACTCCTTTGGGTAGTGAAGGGTGGGGTATAAATCCAATCTCCTCCTCCTCCTCCTCCTCTTGGATCCACAGGCTAATGATCCAAAGGATGTGACAGTGGGAGAATGGGCACCTCTTGTGGGTATGTGGCTGAGCTACCAGCTCATGATTTGCTAAGGGCTCTAGACAAGCAAGGGGCCGTGGTGGCTCAGAGGTTAAGACACTGAGCTGCAGACCGGAAGGTTGGTAGCTCGGGAGTTCAAAACCCGAGTGCTTCATGATGGAGTGAGCTTCCGTCTCTCCCCCCAGCTCGTGCCAAACTAGCAGTTTGAAAGCATGAAACTGCAAGTAGATAAATACGTACTGCTTCAGTGGGAGGGTAACAGCCTTCTGTGTACCTCGGTGTTTAGTCATGCTGGCAACATGACCACGGAGATGTCTTCGGACAGTGCTGGCTCTTCGGCTTGGAAATGGAGAAGAGCACCGCCCCCTAGAGTCAAATTCGACTGGCTTTCGAGCAAGGGAAACCTTTACCTTTACTAGACAAGCAACATTGTCAGCATAGGTCGGTCACTCTCCCCGTAAAAAATGAATGATTTGAGGTCTCTGACATCCATCATATAGGTCTTACACATACACATGGTGCAGAAACAAGATATCCCCATGCCAGCCAGCTTGGTTGACAAGATAGGCCCAGTCTGCATCTTAGTACTTGCTCCGCTGTTTGACCAAACCCACTCTGGAACAGAAATTCCCCTCCGCATTGCATGCCATGTTCACTTTCATGGATTGTCGGATTTTATGGCAGTGTCCAGACTGCATGCTGCTTTCACTTCGTTTGGTCTCTTGGTTTTATGGAACTGTTTGCATAGATTTATGGCCGTTTTATGGCTGTTCAGGGGTGACTCTGCAGTCAGTATGGCGTTGGCCCGTGGTATCTGAATGCGGTTTTGGGCCACATCTTTTTCTGTTGTGGGTTTGGTAAAATGAGAAAAGGCTAGATGCAGATTGGGCCATAGACCACATCCCTGGCTCACTTCTTTTGTGCCCTGCCTGTGCTACATTTGCACTCTGCCAGTGCTCTACCTGAGCTCTGTCCACACTCTGCCTAGGGTTGTCAACTCCGGGTTGGGAGATACCTGGAGATTTAGGGGGTGGGGCCAGAAAGCGTGGGGCTTCTGGAGGGGAAAGACCTCATTGATATATAATGCCACAGAGTCCACCCCCTCCAAAGCAGCCATTTTTTCCAGGGGAACTGACCTCTGTGTCTGGAGATCAGTTGTAATTCTGGGAGCTCTCCAGGCCCCACCTGGAGTTTTTTGGCTTCATCTCTGTTTGTGCTCTGCCTGTGCTGTGCCTGAGTTCTCTTTGCACTCCAGCAGTTCTCTGCTTGACCTCTGTTCGTGTTCTGCCTGTGCTCAGCTTAAGCTCTATCTGTACTCTGCCTGTGCCTGTTATGACCTCTATTTGAGCTTTGACCAATAGTTGCTTTTTAACTTGTTCATTAATGATTTGGAGTTGGGAATAAGCAGTGAAGTGGCTAAGTTTGCAGATGACATGAAGTTGTTCAGGGCGGTGAGAACCAGGGAGGGCTTTGAGGTGCTCCAGAGGGATCTGCTGAGGCTGGGCGAGTGGGCGTCAACGTGGTGAGAGAGGTTCCATGTGGGCACGTGCAAAGCAATGCACATTGGAGCCAAAAATCCTAACTAGTCTATAAATATATGTTGATGGGGTCCGAACTGGTAGTAACTGACCAGGAGAGAGATCTTGGAGTCATGGTAGATAAGTTGTCGAATCAGTGTGACTGCGATAAAAAGGGCAAGTGCTACACTGGGGGCTATTAGGAAGGGGACTGAAAACAAATCAGCCAGTATCATAATGCCCCTGTATAAATCTATGGTGTGGCCTCATTTTGAATACTGTGTACAGTTCTGGTCACCATAATGCAAAAAAAGATATTATAGAATTGGGAAAGGTGCAGGAAAAGGCAACTAAAATTATTAAGGGGATGGAACACCTTCCCTATGAAGGAAGGGCTCTTTAGCTTGGAGAAATGACAATTGAGGAGGACATAATAGAGGTTTACAAAATTATGCATGGGATAGACAAGGTATAGAAAGAAGCACTTTTCTCCCTTTCTCACAGTACAAGAACTCATGGGCACTCAATGAAACGAATGAGCAGTAGGTTTAGGACAGATTAAAGAAAGTATTTCTTCATCCAAAGAGTAATAAATTTATGGAATTCGCTGCCACAGGAACTGGAGGCGGCTACAAGCATAGACAGCTTCAAAAGGGGATTGGAGAAACATATGGAGCAGAGGTCCGTCAGTGGCTATTAGCCACAAGGTATAGATGGAACACTCTGCCTGGGGCAGTGATGCTCTGCATTCTTGGTGCTTTGGGGGGGGGGGGACATGGGAAGGCTTTTAGAGTTCTGGTCCTGCTGGTGGACCTCCTGATGGCACCTGGGTTTGGCCACTGTGTGACCCAGAGTGTTGGACTCGATAGACCACTGGCCTGATCCAGCATTGGCTTCTCTTATGTTCTTACTAGCCTGATAACCGTGCTTCGCTATGATATTTAAGTTCCGTAAATCCAGTAAGAATACTGATGATGTGAAGTCTGAAATGTAACATTTGTCGTAAGAGTTCTAATGGGGAAGACTGTAGTGTAAAAAATGAAGTAAGACGTACATACTTTCCCCCCCTCTCTACTGAAGGACCTCTCTGTAGACTACACTGTTTTGCTCACGTGGAGATTGTGTTGTTCTGAGCACCTCAGGGTGATCTCGCTGGTACTTGGCTTGCACAGCTCAGTGCCCCGCAGGAGTACTATGTGCAAATGTCTTTGCTGCATTCCTAAGTTGCCTCCTCCTTGTAGTGTTGGTGTATCTGGCTCGATGTTTGCCAGGAGCTTTCTTGGGGGCAATAAGAGGTGAAAGGTGTGAGGGGGAGCTGGTGTGAGGGAGTGGTGATGTGGTGGACATTTCTTCAGGTTCATGAGGGAGGCACGCATCAAAATTGCTCCCATCTCCTCATGAACATTCATAAGCAAAATTGCCATGCTGGCTGTTATGAGAAATGTCTATTCAGGAGTCTTTTTTTTTTTTAAGTAATTTTTTTTATTTTCTCTTTAACCATCTATTGTATACATAACTTTTTCTGTCAACTTTTTACATAATTTCCCCCCTCCCCCCTTCCTCCCTCCCCTCCCTCAGTCCTCCCTCCCCTGTTCTTTTTCCATCATTGCTTCAGCCACGGGCACAGCGTCCGAAGTTTCCAGTAAATGTCCTTCTTGGCTTCATCCTCCTTAATCCAATCAAAGAAAGGCGACCATTTTTCTGTTATCCGTCTCCTCTTTTTCTCCCAAGTATTATCCTCCATCATCAAGGCCACGATATCTGATTGGATGTATTCAAGGAGATAGTTGTTCCAATTATCCAAAGTCCACTTATTCTTATCTTTCCACCCTAAAGCTATGACGGCTTTCCCAGCCAATATCATTGCCTTAAGTACCTCTTGATATTTACTTTCTACTGTCTCGTACTTCAAAATACCTAATGTCATTAAGTTAATATCTATTGGTATTGATACACCTAATTTATCTTTAATCCTATCCAATATTATCTTCCAAAGATCCTGAACTTTAGCACATTCCCACCACATGTGCAAATACCAGCCTTTCACCTGATTACAGTGCCAACAGTTTGGGCTCATCCCAGATATCATATTGGCTAGTTGGGCTGGCGTCCGGTACCATTTGGTGAAACACTTCAGCTCCATTTCTCTAAATTTATCAAACTTAATCCCTTTGACCCCCGTCATCAACCTTTTTAAAGTTGTTTCTGAGGTCAGGCCTTCTCTGTGCCATTTCTCCTGTATACTTTTGATTATCGACTCCTCATTGGTAATCATCTTTTTATATATCTTACCAGCTAACCCCTTACTTGTCTTCCTCTTCTCTTTGTACAGTGCTTCTGCTATTGCTTCTGAATTTCCCTCCCTGCTTTGCTGCTTCTTTTTTATTACATTATACAGTCCTGTCAATTTCAACCAGTGCTGTTTCCCTATCTTCTCTATTATTAATTGTAAGGGCTTGAGTTGGCCTCCTTTTCCATACATATCTCTTATTCTGGTAAAGCCCTTTTCTTTAAGAATTTTCCACCAATGGGGGTCATCAATTTCCTCATATAAGCTCTCTAGTGGTGCCCATTCAGAAGGATTGCTCATCTAAATGGGTTGCCATTTTTTCCATACTTTCAATGCTGTTCTCCTCGGTCCTACTGCTTTACCATATTCCTTATTCACTTCCCTTGTAAAAATGCCAAATCTCCCAGCTCCCTTATTTATTTCGTTTTCCAGTCTGACCCATTTCTGTTCCACATCCTCTCCTATATCTATCAATGACTTAACATTAAAGGCCTCATAATAATCTATCAGATTAGGTCTGCCCCATCCCATTGCATTCTGTGGGTTGTATATAAACTTCTTCTGCGTCCTAGATTTTTTATTTCCAAAAATCCATTCTTTGATTGTTCTGTTCCATTTTTCTAACTGTTGTATATTTAATTCTACTGGAAGCATTTGAAATAAATACATCATCTTGGAAATTAGGAACATCTTAACCGTTCTTATTTTATTTGAGATGCTCAGGTTTTTATTTGTCCATCTTTTCATATCCTTACAAACCTTCTTCCAGACTATTTTAAAGTTCCCTTCACCTGTTTTTTTTGCGTCCTTCCTAATTTCAATCCCTAGGTATTTTATTGTCTTAGCTCCTAGCCCCATTTTTGTCAGTTTTGCAACTTCTCTTTTCTCTGTTTTACCAACATTGAAATACATGACTTCAGATTTATCCATGTTCACTCTTAACCCTGAATATGCTTCAAAATCCTCCAATATTGTTCTTATTTCCCTAATTCCCTCTTTAGGGTTAGTCAGGGTTACCATTATATCATCTGCAAACAAATTGATCTTAAGTTCCTCATTACCAATACGGTATCCATCTATTCTACCACTATTCCTTATTCTTTCTGCTAGTATCTCAATTCCCATAATAAATAAGTATGGAGAGAGAGGGCATCCTTGCCTTACCCCTCTCTGTATACTAAAATCCCTTGAATGCCCTCCATTTACCCTTACCACTGCTTTCCCTCCTCTGTATACTTCTTGTATAGCCTTCTTGAAGTTTCCACCTATCCCATATTCATCCATAATCTTCCAAATACACCCATGGGAAAGTGTGTCAAACGCCTTATAGACGTCCAGCTTAAGGAGGGCAAACTTTTTTTTTGGCCATGTTCTATTATGTTAAGAATATTCCTAATTGGGTGACTTATATTTCTTCCTTTCACGAACCCATATTGGTCCCCTTTGATTATTTTCGGTATCACTTCCTTTAGTCTGTTTGCTAATATTTTAAGAAAAATCTTATAGTCCTGATTAAGCAAACTAATTGGCCTGTAAGAGCCAACCATTTCTAGGTCTTTGAGTGGTTTAGGGATTACCACTATTTCTGCTTTTCTCCATGAATTCGGGGCTTGTTCTCCTTTCAATATCGCATTGAAGGTTATCTGAAGTTCTGGTGCTAAGACCTCTACCATTTCTTTATAAAACTCTGCAGTAAATCCATCCAACCCCGGTGATTTCCCTCTTTTTAGTTTATTAATTACGTCCATTATTTCCTGTACTGTTATGTCCTTTTCTAGTTCCTGTTTATCTTCTAATGATATTGTACGATGTATTTTTTCCTCAAACGTTGCCATTTCTTTCTCCTTATATAAACTTTGGTAGAATCGTGCAAAGGCCTCCCTTATTTCCTTTGAATCTTCCCTTACATTAGGGCCCTCTCTTATGCTTTTCACACTTTGTTTTTCTTTTCTGGTTCGTAAATGTTTTACTAACCTTTGGGTCGACTTTATACTACTCCTCCAGTATTCATTCTTAATTAGTGTTTCCTTTTTCCATAGGGCTATATAATCTAACTTATCCAGTTCTTTCTTTAATTCTCTGATTTGGGTCTGCCTCTGTGGGTTGTGCCTCGTCATTTGTTGTTGCTGGAGCATTCTCAACTCCTGAATCATCTTTTGTCTGTTTTGATAACCCTCTTTTTTAATATTTATTTCTTTCCTTATGCAGTGTCCTCTAATTACTGCTTTTGCTGCATCCCATAAGGTATTGGTAGTTACTGTATGCCTATTTTCTTTAAAATATAATTTAATTTGCTTTTCTATATATTCCTTATCTTCTTTTTTTGCCATAACTAAATTATTATATCTCCAAGGTCTCATGGTCCATTCTGACCTCAAGTTCACCTCTGCTGTAATTGGGGCATGGTCTGAGATCCAAATTGGGTGTGTTTGGACCTTTTTGACTGAGAGCGTTCTGGTTTCCTTGGCTAGAATAAAATCTAAACAAGAGTAAGTTCTGAATCTGTTGGAGAAAAAGGTGGGAGTGGGTTTCTGACCCATTAACTCATATATTTCCTTTAGTCCCCATTTATTTATGAGGCATTTGGTATGTTTTGTAATGTCCATGTTGAAGTCGCCCGTCACAATTAGGTCTCCCTGAATAAACTTTTGGGCCTTTTTCAGTACTTTATTGAGGAATTTCTCTTGACCTTTGTTTGGGGCATACAGATTGAGTATTGTAAATTGTGTTTTATTTATTTTACCTCTGACTAAGGTATATCTTCCCTCTTTATCCACCATATTGTCCACTAGCTCTATATTCAAGTTTTTGTTTGCTAATATTGCCACTCCCCTTGCTTTATTAGTTCCTCTAGACTCAGATAAGGTTACCCACCCCGGGCTATTGAGGAGTGGCTTAGAATCCCTTTTAGCTTTATGTGTTTCCTGAATACATATTAGATTGATGCCTTCATCTCTTACCATCTTACCTAGCCGGTAATGCTTGAGATTTGAGGACAAGCCATTTACGTTCAGTGAAAGTATTTTGATTGGTCTAGCCATATTCTTTGGAACACTTCACCCCTCTCCCCCGTGGCAGAAGCATGTCAGCTATTCCCCTTTTATTTACCCAATTTCCCTTCCCTCTCCCCAGTGAGAGAGAAAATTCTCTGGGGTGTCCCACCCCTTCTCTCCACATTCCGGAGATCCCACATCCCCCCATCTCTTCCGCCTTACTTAGTTTATTATTTTAAGCAATAGGCCCAACTATAAATGTATACTTCCCTTTAGTTGCATGCTGCTTGGGAGTTTGATCTTGGTCGCTTGGAGCTGCGTGGCCTTGACTCATCCTCATCTTCATCTGGGCTGCTATCGTGCTGCATCTCGTCTTCCTCACAGTTGTCACCATCTACACCCAATTCTTCCAGCATCTTGGTTGCTTCCATTGGATTCCTGGCTCTGGCTGAGGACAGACTGGCAATCTAAAGCGGGGCAGGCACGGTTCGCAAACGGAGGAAAGGAGCACGTTCAGACATGCGCATCTGTCCGTTGGCTCCGTTGCGTACTTACCCGTCTCCCAGTCGCTTTCCTTCCGCTTTACCTGGACACCGGTTTTTCCCGGTGTTCAGGGGCCTTCCTCCGCATGCCTCCCGCTTCCAAACAGTGTGAACTGGAAGAAGCGGGAGGCATCCAGAGGAAGTGTGAACGCACCAGCAAAAAGTTATGTGCATGTGCGCGCTGGCTATGCGGCAGTCTGAACGCTCCGTGGCAGTCTGAACGCTCCGTATCGCCGCTGATCTGCATTGCTGTGGCCAGTGTGAACGGCCAGCTCCATGGGTTTTTCCCCCCGCTCCAGTTCCCTCCGCTTTGCCTCCGCTTTAGATTGCCAGTCTGTCCTCAGCCCCTGTATCTCTTGCCATCCCGAAACACAATCAGAGTTGTTGGGTAGCCCCAAGTGTACTTAATTCCTGCTTTATAAAGTTTTTGTGCAAAAGGTTTCAGCAGCCTTTTCTCTTGCAGCGTCTCTTGACTAAAATCATGACTCACGTAGATTTTCCTCCCTTTGAACTCCAATTCCTTAACCCTCTTGAGAGTTCTAAAGACCTCATCTTTTAGTTTTTCTCTAGCGAAGGCAATTATGACCTGTCTAGGCTCTCCTCCTCTTTGTTTCCTGAAGAGTCTGGGCGCCCATTCGATCTCCTTCTGCTCCACCTGAGCACCATTTTCTGTAAACCACTGACATAATACCTGTTCTAATTGCTGTGGCATTATTTCCTCTCCAATACCACTTATAATCATATTTCTTCTTCATTGGCGGTCTGACTGTCTTGCTAATTTTTTTTTCCAGCTCCTTAATCTTTTGCTCATTCATATCAGCTTTTTTTTTGGCCTCTCTGGCCGTCTCTTTCACTTTCGCTATGTCCTGTGCTATCTGAGCAATGTCTTTTTTCAGAGCTTCAAAGTCTGCAGTCAGTACTTTTTGGAAAGCGGCTAATTGTTCAGATAATTCTTTGATACTGCGGGCCATGGTTGTTTAATTGCGAGCTCTGACTACTGCCTTAGGCTCTTGTAATTAGATTGTAGCTTGTGGCTCAGCCGGCCCCAGTTAGTATTATGTCTACGTTGTTTTATTTCCCCTCGCCTTCCTGCTTTCTTTCCTTTGCTCTCACAGTTAGAGGGTTCTTATCTGTACTCCCAAGTAGTTTATTACCTTTTTATGTTCAAGTTAGGCCATAAATCTTTTCAGCTGGGCGGAGCGAGTCAGAGGCACGTCTTCACGTTGCTAGCGCATGCGTGGATCTCCTCTATTCAGGAGTCTTGAATCGCTGATTTCTGTAACTGTCCTCAACTATCTGCAGTCTCTTTTAACTATGTTTTTACCTCAGAACATTGAGATCCACAACTGAGCAATCAGAAGGAGGTGGGTGCAAGTAGGCAGGTTTTACCTCAGAACTCTGAGCTTCACAGTTGACCAATCAGAAAGGGGGGGGGAGGCAGCAGCCTGTCAGGCACATGGAAAACAATTGGTGGACCATGTTTTGCCCCCCTTTTACTCCCTTAGGGGTCATGTTTCTCAGAAATATCTTCGTAGTGGGGGTTGATGTCATGGAAGGAATGCACTCTTTTTATTTTGGAGAGCCAGTTTGGGGTAGTGGTTAAGTGCGTGGACTCTAATCTGGGAGAACCGGGTTTGATTCCCCACTCCTCCACTTGCACCTGCTGGATGACCTTGGGCAAGCCATAGCTCTGTACCAGCTGTTCTCTCAAGGACAGCTTGGGAAAGAGTTCTCTCAGCCCCACCTACCTCACAGGGTGTCTGTTGTGGGGAGGGGAAGGGAAAGGAGTTTGTAAGCTGCTCTGAGACTCCAAGTGAGTGAAGGGCGGGATATAAATGTAATCTCTTCTTCTTCTTCTTCTTCTTGGTGCAGTGGTTTGGCCTGGGCATTGAACTGGGAGGGCATACCCCCCCTTTTTTGACAAAATTGCCTCTCATTTATGTTACATTTAAGAAGTGGGACATAATTACGTATTCTGCTTTATGCAGATGATGCGGTCATTCTCCCTTTTACCAGGATAGGCCTTTTGCGCCTTTTATCTGAATTTAATTCCTACTGCACTTGAAACTCTCTTTCTATTAATTTTGACAAAACAAAAATATTGGTTTTTTCCAAAACCTGGAAGTGTAAGCAGTGAAGATTAGAAAGCAAGGAAATAGAACCGGTCAAAACCTTTAGATATTTGGGAGTTTTGTTCCATTACAACCTAAGTTGGTGCCCCCATAGAGACCATGTTCTTAGCCTTGCTAGGAAGAAGAGTGCAGCATTAATCCATTTCTTCTATCGAAAAGGTAATCAATTTGTCCCGGCAGCTCTTCAGATATTTCAGGTGTCCATTATCTCCCGGCTATTGTATGGGGCACCCATATGGATTCAAAGCTTTAACAAAAGAATTGAATCAATAAGCTCTATTTTTTTCCGCAGGATTTTAGGCCTTCCTAACTCTGTTTCATATTTTTCCCTTTGTGTGGAATTGGGCCTCCATCTTATTGAATCCTGGGCGTGGATTACCACTATAAAATATTGGTTGCACTTACATTTTAGCTCTCCTCCCAACAGCCTTTCTGTCCAACTTCTTGCAAACCCATATATTTCTGCTTGGTCACAAACTATAGTGAATAAAATCAAAACTATGGGAATAGATTTAGTCTCCTTATACAACTGTGGCGAAACAGCTATTTTGCAGGCGGTGCGGAGGAGGATTTGGGATATGGAAGCCCAAATAATCAATGCTGGGAGTTCTGGAGTCTGTTCTCCACACTTCCTTGACCTTCCCCTCCCCCAAGCCCCCATGGCTACCTATATTTCCAACCTAATAGCTCCGCTTCATCGGCGGGTTTTCATGTTAGCAAGATTCAATCTTTTTTCCTCATCTGTTGTGTCAGGCAGATATAGGGGTATCCCTTATAGGGATAGAACCTGTAGTTGTCTTTCTAGTGAACCTGACTCAGTGGCCCATATCCTTCTACGCTGCCCCCATTACTCCACTATGCGCAGCTACTTGATTGGCCCCCACCTACCCCCCTCAAGGAACTTGTCCGACAGCAACCTAAAAATTTTACTGTCCGACAAGTTCTTGGTAATTACTCTGTCTGTAGCTGAATGTTTAGCTTATGTTTGGAAGTTAAGGGTAAGGGAGTATAAGGCTTAATCCTCTCTGATTAGTTCCATCTAGTCATGTCGGCTACTGTTTGGTTTACTGCTAGCTGTTTGCTACTGTTTCTTTATTGATGTCCCTGCAATGTATGCCAATAAAGGTTGTGTATTGTATTCTGTATTGAATTACGTATTCAAAACACCATCTGAGCAATCAGATATTAAGCAAGTTCATATGAACCAATCTTCTAGAACCCACATAGTGAGAAGTCAAATAACCTAATAAAGGAAACCAGTTTTCTACAAATTTGGGGTATATTTCCATTGTGGGTGGGAGTGTGGCTAAGCTGGGCCAGCAGCACGACTAAGGTGATCCTGCTGGGGTGGTGTCCCTGATGGATTAAAGTACTCTGGTCCTGCTCATACACCACTGACCTGTCTGGTGTTGGGGGGGATTATGTTTAAAGGTATCGGGGAGGCTGGGCCAGCAGCAGGGCTAAGGCAATCCTGCTGAGCAAACCTCCCTGGCGGCTGTAAGCATCCCACCTCCTCTCTTACACCTGATAGGCAGCTGTCTGTCCAGTGTAGGGAGGGAGGGGGAGGAGTATTAGAAGCCACTGTGAAGGTAGGGCTGGCAGGATCACTAAGGTGTTACTGCTGGGGCAGGCTCCCTCGTGGCTTTAAGCACCCTGCAACCACTGCTGCACCTGACAAACAACTGCCTGTCAGGTGTAGGCAGTGGTGGGAGTGTGCTGAAAGCCATCAGAGAGGCTGGGCTAGCAGCATGGCTATTTTTGGGCAGGAATGCACAGGAATAGAGTTCCGGCTGGCTTCCGAGTTGGCCACACCTACAGCCTCCCCGCCCTTGGGTTCCCCCTCAGGGAAGCCAAGCTGATCCAGGGAAGGAAGGCAGTTTAAACTGCCTCCCCCCCCCGGGTTTCCCAGGTGCCCCACAGCTATGGGGCACCTGGGGAAGCCGATCTTGGGAGGGAGCTACACTGTCAGGGGTGTGGCATAATATGCTAATCAGTTTCTGCTGTTGGGTGTGGTCATATACTAATGAGTTCCTGCTGGGCTTTTTCTACAAAAAAAGCCCCGGCCAGCAGCATTACTACACCTCACAGGTGGTTGTTGGCCATTCCTAATTTCCTCAACTGTCATTAGCTCTGTGCAGTCTCCTGTAATTGTTTTTTTTACCTCAGAACCCTGAACTCTGCAGCTGATCAATCAGAGACTGGGGGATGCAAGGAGGCAGCAGCCTGGCAGCCATGTAGGAATCAGTGGGGGGAGCACATTTTACCTCTTTTGACCCACTTAGGGGTCGAATTTCTAAAATTCCCTTCTTAGTGAGCACCTACACCATGATAGGAGCGCTCTTCCCAAATTTGGTGTTTCTAGGTTTGGCCTCGGCATTGATTTTATGCTGAGGGGACTTTCTTTTATATATATACTAGGAATAAGGCCTGTTGTGGGAATAAGTACAATGAGCTCTAGAAAGAGGCTCTTGGAGAGTGCCAACGCCTTGGGCACTCAATGTCAATTTGCTGTGGCAACCTCAGCAGGGTATAATGATACAGAGTCCACCATTTTCTCCAGGGGAACTGATCTCTGCTACCTGAAGAGCAGTTGTAATTCTGAGTGATCTCTTGCCCTCACCTGGAGATTGGCAGCAGTGGTTCCCCAAGAGGGAATAGCTGGTTTGGAGGGCAGAGTCTATGGCATTATACCTGTCTGAGGCTCCACCTCTCCTCAAACCTCACCATCTCCAGGCTCCACCCCTCAAATCTCCAGGAATTCCCCACCTGGAGTTGGCAACCCCATCTCCTTCCCAGCCAAGCATCAACCTACCTTAATTTCCCCCTCACTGTTCATCTTTCCATCTCCCCCCTCCCACCTGCAGCCTCTACCGTGTTCTGAAGCCCCTCTTATAAACACAGGTAACTGCCATTTCGTTTCACCTACCAACAGCCACTGAGGTAACAGTTAATCCCCCCACAGGAAGGAAGCTGGAGAAGGGTCTTCGTCAAGAGAGAAAACCATCTGCCAGGAATTCTGACAGGGCACAGAGGCTGAAGGAGTGGATGGGGAAGAGGAGCAGACCCAGGCAATGGCATGCGAGTATTCACAGCCAATGGATAGGGACAGCTTCTGGTTGACAGGCCAGGGGACCAAACGCTTGGGTGGTGTGTGGAATCTTCAAGAGCGTGCCACCACCATGCAGAGAATTATTATATATATATATATAGAGAGAGAGAGATGTTGCACTCTGCTTGTGTTTGGCCTGAGCTTTATTTGCTCTCTGCCTGTGCTCCAGCTACCATCCTTCTAGCAGCACTGACTTTTTCTCCCAGTATAGTTTACTCCTGACTCCTGAAATTTGCTGGCTCTGGTGACACCTCTGCCTGTTGCAGTTCTAACTTCTGGAGTGTTGGGCTCCCAGTCTGATTCCCATTATGCCTCTACCCCTGGACAGGCGCTTGCCCAGTCTCTTCTGAGTGCTTCTGGGCAAAACTCAGCTTTTCTGCTTTCAAGCATCATAGACTTCCCCATCATTTACAATGTGCCCATGTTTATATTTGGGCAGGTCTTCAATATTGGGAGATCGACAGAACTCCCTTTCAGCTGGCAATTCGCCACAGTGTTACATATTTAATATTATCTTAATAATTTATTAATATGTTACATGATATTTGTTAAGTCTCAGGAAGAGGAGGACATACAGAAGGCTTATAACCAAGTGGAAATCGCATTGTAACAAAAACAGTGCACCTCAAGTAAACCCCGAAGTGAATGGGCTGCTAGCAAGATCCAAGCTGAAATGGAACTGGAAAGACGAACTGCTCTTGCTAAGAGGCTGAGCGTACCTTAGTATGGCAAGCCTGGAGGGCCAATAGACTACAGTATTTTATACCTGGTTCAGATGTCTTCTTCTGTACTACTGAATCAGAATGAAGGGGCTGAATGGGCTCATGAAGGTTCCATATATGCCTAAAAAAACTAGACTAGTATACTACAGGATGACCCAGTGCAGACACAAATCCAGATTCCAAGAAGTTGGCAACAGAATAATCACTAGGCTTGCCAACTGCCTGGTGGCACCTGGAGACCTCCCACTATTTCAGTTGATCATCAGATGACCAAGATCAGTTCCCCTGGAGAAAATGACTGTTTTGGCAGGTGGACTTTATGGCATTATTGTTGGAGTGAGTGACTCAACATGCCTGGACATTGGAGGTTGCTACATCACATCTAAGTGTGTATAGGTGTTATTTCCTTGAATTGTGTTATTTCCTTGAATGGGATGTGTCCCTTTGTCTTAACCTGGGTGCTGCCTTCTGACTACAACTTGAATGTGAACTGGATCTACTTGAATAAATGTAAGTTTACCTTTTTTGCAATATACTTCTTGGGAGATTTATTGACTGCACTCAGTACCACACTTCTATGACTGGGCAAACTCCGCTCTATTAACCAAATATTCCAGTAATTATACCCTGCTGAGGTCCCTCCCCTCCCCAATCCCCACCCTGCCCAGGCTCCACCCCCCAATTCTCCAGGTATTTCCCAACCTAGAACTGGCAACCCTGGTAATCACATTGGTCTGTCGTAGGCTCTGCAGTTTATATACTGCTGTGGAGGGGCATTTATAACCTTGCATCCTAGGGTTGCAAACTCTGGCTTGGGAAATTCCTGGGGATTTGGGGCTGGAGCCTGGGATGGGGCGGGATCTCAGCAATTCACCCTCCAAAGTTGCGGTTTTTCCAAGGGAACTGATCTTAGTTGGAATTCGAGGAGATCATCAGGTTCCACCTTGCAGGTGGCAGCCCTATTGCAGGGTGGTGCCTGTGATGACAACACA
This sequence comes from Lepidodactylus listeri, assembly GCA_029233225.1. Taxonomy (NCBI): domain Eukaryota; kingdom Metazoa; phylum Chordata; class Lepidosauria; order Squamata; family Gekkonidae; genus Lepidodactylus; species Lepidodactylus listeri. Next base: position 102,237,823 of record JARCFY010000009.1, on the reverse strand, counting down.
GCTTCATGAGGCCAATGAAGCTTTACACCTGTGGGCGATGTGCATACAGCCAGTGAAGGGAGAACCGCTGTTTCTCCTCCTCAACATCCATCTTTCAGCTGTGTTGTCTTAGCTGCTTCCTCAGCCCACCCAACCCCACCCCATCCAGCCTTTGTAGACTCATTCCATCACAGGAATCACAGGCCATCACATTCCATTACTGGAAAGGGTTAGATCCAGGGGTCCAATGGAGCGGGAGCACACAGGAGCGCAGCTCCAGGAGTGAGGAGCCTAGGGGGCAGGCACATGACCAAGCCCCGCCCCCTCCTCGGCTTCCCCGAACAGTGCAGAGGTGCAGTGCCCCGGGGAAAGCCCTGCTAGGGTCTTTATTGTTTTTAATGTTTTGTTTTAATATTGATCATTTTATCATTGTTCCTTTTATGACTGTGTGCTGCTTTTCCAGAGACTTGCTCAAGGTGGACCATTTTTTATCTGGGCACATGGCACATAAGTACTGGAGAAAATTCACCAACCCTTCAGCAGCTTCCACCTTATCAGTTTGGTGTAGTGGTCAGGAGTTGGACTCTAATCTGGGAGAACCGGATTTGATACCCCACTCCTCCACATGCAGCTGCTGGTGTGACCTTGGGCCAGTCACAAGTTCTCTCAGAGCTGTTCTCTCATGAGCAGTTCTCAAAAGACCTCTCTCAGCCCCAGCTACCTCACAGGGTGTCTTGTTGTGGGGAGGGGAAGGGGAAGGGATGGGTGGTGCACATGTCCTGGGTATCTCAAGTCTACTTGAAACCTGGTGGTTTCAAGGGAGCAGGAAGAGAATGCGGGTGTGTTCTTTACACTTATTTTTATTGCACAAAGTATTGGATGGGGAAGGGAATGGAGGGAGAGCAGGTCAGTTTCACTCACCTGTGGAGTGGAGCCTGAGGGGTGGGTGTTGCCTTCTGACACACTTCTGGCTTGTTAGGGGGTGTGGCATATGCAAATGAGTTATGCAAATGAGTTATGCTAATGAGCTCCTGCACCTCTTTTTCTACAAAATGACCCCTGGTTAGATCTTCTGCTTGGGCCATGCGTTACATAAGGTCAGGGAGAGAGAGAGAGAGCAGAAAAAAGGAAACAAATGCATCACATGAAAATATCTGGAAGAGATACTGCTTCAGAACCCTCACCACCTCTACCAGAAAGCATGCAGAGTTCTTAGGTGCCCCCTACTTTGCTGAGAGGCGAGATGCTCTATAGGCAATGCGACATTATGTTGCCTTTGTAATATTTGTTCAGTTAGTAGCTAAACAAGCAGAGCTTATTAAAAACTAATCAACACTCCTCTTACAAGCAGCAAAACTGTTCATGCTGCTCCAGGTTCCGGGAGAATCCCTGGACTTCAGGATCAGCTAACTCCCAATTCCTTGTCCCTACTTTTCTCCCTGTGTCTTTTCCTCCAAATTTAAACAGCAAATCTGTCTTCAGACTGTGCCTCTGCCCCTCCCCTTAGCTGTGAAGGGTCGTCTCATTTGAGAAAGGAGAAAGGCGGAGAAGAAAAATTCTAGGCCATGATCTCCCATTCATGGAACATCATTTCCATCAGCAAGACATCAGCCTAGCAATGAAGGCTCTCCCGGTATCCATAACAGAATTAATTCAGCAGCGGACTCATTCAACAAACACATTCAACAAATACAAGGGAATCATCATTAAAGTGTGCAAACGGGTGACAACAGCTAGCCAGCAGGAGATTTTAGAAGAGGAATGAGGACACAGATGCTCAGTGAATTCTAACCCTTTTAGAGTATCCAGAGGGAGACAAACTGCAACAAACAAGCAATAAAACCACCCATGAGAAACACAGAAAGCACAATTCATATGATCTGATCCAACAGCATGGCTGTAAAAAAACCCACTAGGTAGGGAAATCAGAATGGAAGCGGGGGGTGGGGGGGCAGGGTATGAGAATACCAGGCTCTCCCATGAAGCGGGCCAGTGGAAAACCAGTGATCTCAGCTGCCGGAGGCAAAGCGCCAGCCGCATTAGTAATGTGGCCTCTGTTGCCAGCTGATCTTTTTTGGCAGCCAGCTTAAGGAGTCAGGAGGCTGAATGGAGGAAAAAGAACTGGTTTTCGGTAACAGAGGACCACCTTTTTATTCCATTAAACAAGCTCGGCCACCGCCTGAGGTTCAAAGGAGTTGAAGAGGAGGCAGAAAGGTTACAGATCTGAGCCGGGTGGGTGGGAAGAAGAAAGACATTTGTCAGCAATGGCTGGACTCCTTCGAAAACCTGCTACAGAGGTTTATTTTTTTAAACACAGAGAGATGCAGTTTGGGATGCAGGAAAGCTGGCAATGAAATGAAGACCCTCATCAATGAGATCTTCCTTTCCAGAAAGCTGTACCACTCTGGAATCTTTGCCTGAGCTTAACTCGGGGCAAGGTTATTTTTGTCCGATTCATGAGCAAATAAACAGAGGCCCCAGTTTTACGGTGCAAATCGTAGCAGGGCCTCCATTTAAAATTTAAAAGGAAACGGGGAGTTTTGAAGTTAGGGGAGGACAATGATGTCTAAAAACAAAAACCTATAAGGTTTTTTAGCCGCTTGGGAAGTTTTGTGTCACCTGCCCCCGCCTTCTTCCAAACCCCCCCCCCATTTCTGCCTGGATGACTGTCCTGCAACTTGGTGAGCGCACAGAGAAATCTGAGCATTTTAATATGTCCGTGCTTTCCTGCTGCCTCCTCACCAGTAAGAGCACGGAGGTAAATATTTGGCATATTTTACTGCCACATCTGATTCCAGTTATGGAACTTTTTGCCAAGGCGGAAAAAACTCCAAAGGCCAAGAACAACCTTGGGCACTGAGCTCCTTGTAACAGTCTTCCTGGCAGGTAGTCGAAAGCCTGACATCATCGGAGAGAGAAAAATCCCACCCTTGTGTTGAGATCACAAATCATTCCCAGAACAATTTAGGACTTCACAGCAGGGCCAAGCTGTCCCCCTCAGGACTACATCCACATCACAGGACTCTGACAGTGCAGAGGAGTAAACCGAAGAAAGAAAGAAAGAAAGAAAGAAAGAAAGAAAGAAAGAAAGAAAGAAAGAAAGAAAGAAAGAAAGAAAGAAAGAAAGAAAGAAAGAAGCCTATTATGGGTTAATTGATAAACACGTTCACGTTCAAAAGAATTACACTTTCTGTTTTTCTCTTCCAGACACAATGCCTGAAAAGCTTGTAACTGTAACCGCAAGAAGCTGTTTCAGGAGGGGAATTTGGAACAGAGGAGCAGTATGAAAAGGGGGTGCTTAACCCTTTTGTTGTCTTCCAGTTTTCTAGTCACAATCAGGGGTCCGTTGGAGCAGGAGCGCACAGGAGCGCAGCTCTGGGAGTGAGGAGCCCAGGGGGCGGGCAGATGACCAAGCCCCGCCCCCTCCTCGGCTTCCCCGAGCAGTGCAGAGGTGCAGCGCCCCGGGGAAAGCCCTGCTAGGGTCTTTATTGTTTTTAATGTTTTGTTTTAATATTGATAATTTTAACATTGTTCCTTTTATGACTGTGTGCTGCTTTTCCAGAGACTTGCTCAAGGTGGCATATAAATTTTCTAAGTATACCATTTTTTATCTGGGCACATGGCACATAAGTACTGGAGAAATTTCACCAACCCTTCAGCAGCTTCCACCCCATCAGTTTGGTGTAGTGGTCAGGAGTTGGACTCTAATCTGGGAGAACCGGGTTTGATTCCCCACTCCTCCACATGCAGCTGCTGGTGTGACCTTGGGCCAGTCACAAGTTCTCTCAGAGCTGTTCTCTCATGAGCAGTTCTCAAAAGACCTCTCTCAGCCCCACCTCCCTCACAGGGTGTCTTGTTGTGGGGAGGGGGAGGGGAAGGGATGGGTGGCGCACATGTCCTGGGTATCTCAAGTCTACTTGAAACCTGGTGGTTTCAAGGGAGCAGGAAGAGAATGAGGGTGTGTTCTTTACGCTTACTTTTATTGCACAAAGTATTGGATGGGGAAGGGAATGGAGGAAGAGCAGGTCAGTTTCACTCACCTGTGGAGTGGAGCCTGAGGGGTGGGCGTTGCCTTCTGACACACTTCCGGTATGTTAGGGGGTGTGGCATATGCAAATGAGTTATGCAAATGAGTTATGGTAATGAGCTCCTGCACCTCTTTTTCTACAAAATGACCCCTGGTCACAATCAATACACAAAGGATCCCCGCTGCTACATCTCTAACATGTGCCCTTTCTTCTCTGAGCATGTTTGAAGCTTGGTGGGGTGGAGTGGGGAGAAGCAGCTCGGAGCAGATGGAAAAACCTGGTCCCTCGATCTGTGTCTTCATTTTATGAACCATGAACTTAAGGAATTGATTAGCAAAAGGTATAGCTTAGGCTGGGGGTCGAATGAGGCACTGGAAGATCTCTGATGAAGTCTTCCTAAGGTTTTTAAAGGGAGGGAAGGCAGGATGGTGTAGCCCAATCTTGTCAGATCTCAGAAGTTAAGCAGAGTCAGTACTTGGGGTGGGGGTGGGGGGGAGACCAGACCACCAAGGAAGACTATGCAGGAGGAGGCAAAGGCAAACCACCTCTGCTTAATCACTTGCCTTGAAAGCTTCTTGCTGGGATCACCATAAGTTGGTTGTGGCTTGATGGCACATTATATGCACAACTAGGGTTGCCAACCTCCAGGTGGTGGCCGGAGATCTCCTTGGATTACAACTGATCTCCAGGTGACAGAAATCAGTTCACCTGGAGGAATTGGCTGCTTTGGAAAGTGGAATTGATGGCATTAAACCCTATCGAAGTCCCTCCCCTCCCCAAACCCCACCCTCCTCAGGCTCCTCACCTAAAATCTCCAGGTATTTCCCAACCTGGAGCTGGCAACCAAGGGCGAGGACTTTCCAATTTCCCGGGGGGGGGGGGCTGGGGCTGGGCCAGAGGCATTGCTGAGCTCGGTCCTTAAAAGAACCGAGACCCAGTGACATGACAGGGAGGAGCCAGTGACATCACAGGCCATTGTCACTATTTATGGAGGTGGATCCATGTAGGATTTAGGAAGTGGCTCTCCAGAAATTTGGGGGGGGGCTGGGAACCCTTGGGAACCCCCCTAGCCAGGCCCCAATGGCTCAGAAACAAAGCATGGCATGGGCAAAATCCTCTACATCAGGGGTGGGCAAATTGCGGCCCGGGGGCCACATGCGGCCCGCCACAGAGATTTTTGCAGCCCGCCAAGACAGTTGGCCACTGTCAGCACCTGAGGAGCTGCAGCTTGAACTTATTGACATGCAGTCAGATCACACTGTGAAAGAAATGTTTAATGCTGTGACATTAGTTGACTTTTACAAATCTTTGTCTGCTAAAAAATTTCCATGTATGAAGAAATTTGCTGGGAAAATGTTCTCTATATTTGGGTCTACATATATTTGTGAGCAAAGTTTTTCTTGCGTGAAGATCAGCAAGAGTAAATATAGATATTAACAGACATTTGACAGACATTAACTTGCAGGCTGTGATGAGAATCTCAACAAGCAATCTCACTCCTGATTTCAAAAAAATTGTAGAAAAGTGTGATAGGGTACATTTGTCTCATTAAACTGATTCTAAAATTAAATGTGCTTGCAGCTATAGATGATATGAAATTAGCACAATAAATACATTGAATAAAACTACCACTATTTTATTTGATTTATATTTATGGATTTTTATGATACAATTTATACCTTTTCTGAAATGCAAAGTTAAGTAATGAATGCAATCATTTTAAAAGGTGCGGCCCTCCGCTAACCTCCGCTCTCACAAAGCGGCCCCCGAGCCAAAACAATTGCCCACCGCTGCTCTACATAAAACCCTGGAGAACCACTGCCAGTCTCAGTAGACAACGATGACACTGATGGGCTGATGGCAGAGAGACCATGCTTTGCGTGCCAAAGGATAAAGGTTTAAACCTAGGAGGTCTAAGAGAACAGGTGCTGGAAAGGATCTTTCTCTGTTTGAGTCTCTGAGCTCTCCTGCATCAGAGCAAACCATGCTGAAGTGGATGGACCAATGGCATGAAGTCCAGTGTGGACTGAGGAGACCCATGTTCAGACCTACATTTTGTATTATGCTTTCTCGGTGATACTGGGACAGTTAGATTTGAGTCCAGTAGCAGATTAGAGACCAACAAGAGTTTCAGGGAATAAGCTTCCAAGAATCAAAGCTCCCTTCATCAGGCTGAGTGATAGTGCCATTGTTGTGAGGTCAGTATAAGGGAAGGGAGACAGGAGGAAGGGTGGGATAAAGAGGGGACTGACAGATAACATGTGAGCAGAGTCCATTGTGATGGAAGAGGAGCTTACAGAAAAAAATAGCACCAACTGATGTGACCAAGAAAACAGACCTTCCCAAACTAAAACATCATAAATTATAGCCTGAACATGGACCTATATTGTAATGCATTAAGTCAGGGGTGGGCAATTGTTTTGGCTCGGGGGCCACTTTGTGGGAGCAGAGGTTAGTGGAGGGCCGCACCTTTTAGAATGATTGCATTCATTACTTAACTTTGCATTTCAGAAAAGGTATAAATTGTATCATAAAAATCAATACATATAAATTAAATAAAATAGTGGTAGTTTTATTCAATTTATTTATTGTGCTAATTTCTTATCATCTATAGCTGCAAGCTCATTTAATTTTAGAATCAGTTTAATGAGACAAATGTACCCTAACACACTTTTCTACCATTTTTTTGAAATCAGGATTACTTGTTGAGATTCTCATCACAGCCTGCAAGTTAATGTCTGTCAAAGAGCATCTATATTTACTCTTGTTAATCTTCATGTCTTGGCGGGCCGCAAAAAACTCTGTGGCGGGCCGCATGTGGCCCGCGGGCCGCCATTTGCCCACCCCTGCATTAAGTGATGCAACGGTGGTGACAAAACCTCTAGTGGACAGGCAGATGTATTTTGGGTTGCCACTGGCCAAACTGGTCTGACTTTAGAGAGTTGGGACAAGAAGCAAGGCTTGAGGAAGAGGATGTAGATCCATGGCTATAGAAAAGAAGGAAACTAGGACCTGAAAAAGCAAGGCACTCCAAATGAAGCATGGCATAGAAAGCTGTACATAGTTGAGAGAAATTAGAAAAGAATGGAGATGCACAGTTGATGTGAAGTACATTTTAGAAATGATAGATACAGCATAGAAGTTTCTTAGGTGGGGTTAGCTACAATGCTATTGCAAGGTCTGTGTGATATAATAGGGGAGGCAGTCCACAAAAACCTGCATTACATTTTCAGACATTCTCTCTCTCTCATATACTTTGTTTATCCCCTTCCTATAACAATTCCTCATCAGTCTAACAGAGACATCCTACTGAGGTCTACCCAAGGGGGCTTACTCCCAGGGAAGTGTCCTCAGGACTGGACTATAAAGAGCTCTATTCAAATCCTTAACCACTGAGCTTGCTAATACTTTCTCTTCTTTCAGTTCCTTAGATCAATTTGCCCAGTCCCCCATCAAACTCAAATCTTATTGGCTCTTGAAACTATGAGTAAATTATTATTACAGTTCTATCACATGGCTATTTCCTAATGGTTGTGGCTCCCAAGAATAGGTTGAAGATGATACGGTTTGTGGATCACAGCCCTTGGAGAGATGACACTAATTTCTAAATTACTTAGACTTTGCTCCTTTGTAGACGACCTAGGGGGGACTTGAAAGCCACTGCTCACAGGCCTAAGGAGTTTGTAGGTCATAATCAAAACTTGATCCAGAAACCAGTTAAGGCAATTGACTTGGAACAAAGCCCTGCAAAAGCAAAGAAAAGGAACGCCCCACCACATTTAAAAAGTAGCAAACCTGGCTTATTCTCTGGATAGAGCTACTGGGTACCTCATATTAAATACCAGGATTTTCCAGGTCTCCATTCTTTCTGCACACAAGCATGGAGGAAGTCCAAAGAGACTGCAGCCCCTGTGCACCCCATCCAGAAAGTAAGCTCCACTGAAACCCTGGAGCTTCCTTCCAAGTAAATGTGCACAAACTTGACACTTGGAAGTGAGTTTCATTGACAGGAATGGCACTTTTAGCAAATATCTTTAGAGATTAGGAGTATCAAAGGAGTTGGCTTCTAGTGTGGGCTAGCAGCTAGAGCGTCGGACTCACCAGCTGGGAGACACAGGTTCAAACCCCAACTCTGCCATGGAAGGTTTCTGGCTGACCTTGGGCCAATCACACTCTCTCAGCAAGCCCGGAGTCCTCGTGCGCTAGCTGGGCCAGGTCTTGAGAGGGCTGCTTGGTGAATGGAAAGGGCAACGGGGGGGGGGGGGGGCCTGAAGGAGAAAAGGCGCATCCTAATGCTGATGCTGCAGCCCTTCCCCTCCTTCGACCCCATGGCACCAGGGCCTGGGTCGCCATGAAGAATGCCTCTGGGCGCCCATTTGGGGCATGTTGTTCTCCTCAGCAGGTGTGGGTAACAGTCGGATGTACATGGATCCTCATGAATTTGTATGATTTTTACGTTGAAATGAAATAAAACCACCATTACACTGTAGACCATGTGTTAGTCTATAGGGAGCACCAAAAAATCACGCATCCACAGATTTGTGGCACCACAACAGTGCAAAAACATTCCAAAGCACGAATCCACATTAATTCATATGATTTCTATGCTGAAATGAAATAAAACCAATATCATGCTATAGACCATGTCTTAGTCTATATGCAGCACTACAATAATCATGCCTCCATGAGTTCGTGGCACCACAAAAGTACAAAAACATGGTTCCAAAGCATGGATCCTCAGGGTTTTTCAATTCGGTCACCCCAACATCACCATTAAATCACATATCATGTCCATGGGCACAGCTTGAATCACAGAAATCATGGATCCACAGTTTTGTGGCAACACCATGCAGCCAAAACACAGTTCTGAAGCATGGATCCTCATGGATCCTTGGAGTTTCTGCGATGGGTCACCTTAAATACACAATCTAATCACATATCATGACAATGGCCACAGCTTGCACAACAAAAATCACAGATCCATAGCTTCGTGGCAACACCATTCTGCCCACAGCCTGAACCACAGAATTCACGGATCCACAGCTTCGTGGCAACACCATGCTGCAAAAACATGGTTCCAAACTATGGATCCTCAAGGATCCCCAGCGTTTTTGCTTTAGGTCATCATCAACTCACCATCAGATCACATATCAGGTCCATGGGTGCAGCTTGCAGCACAGAAATCACAAATCCACAGCTTCATGGCAACACCATGCTGCCAAAACATAGTTCTAAAGCATGGATCCTCATGGATCTTTGGGGGTTTTGCAATGGATCACCCCAAACACACCAGCAAATCACATAACATGTCCATGGCAACAACTCGCACCACAACGTCACAGATCCACATCTTTGTTGCGAAACCATTCCGCAAAAACATGGTTCTGGAGCACGGATCCTCATGGATCCTCAGTGTTTTTGTGTTGGGTCACCATGTGTCCACAGGCACAGCTTGCATCACAAAAGTCATGGATCTATGGTTTTGTGGCAACACCATTAAGCCAAAACATGGTTTGGATGCACAACTAGACCCAGGCAGGGGAGCCCTGTTGCTCTGAAGCAACAGAACAAAGTCCGAGTCCAGTGGCACTTTTCAGACCCACAAAGTTTAATTCTGGGCATGCATTTCTACCCAGAATTAAACTTTGTGGGTGTTCAAGGTGCCCACTGGACTCAAACTTTGTTTGGGGGCTAATTGCCCTCGATATACCTTGCAGAAACAACCATCGATCCGTCAAATCTTTGACTGTGATCATTCATAGTAATAAATGAAGTCAATGAGTAAAACTAAAATAAACTGTTTGCAGGGGCCCCCTTGCACCTATTCACTAGCCTCTCTCTGCTGACCAATGAAAGGGATCCTCTCCCCCCCACACACAACCTCCCCCTCCCCCTGAGGACTCGCAGCTGTGGCTGGCTCAGTCCCCTCCCCGAGTCATGCCCCCCTCCTCACCCCGTCTTGTACTGCGCTGGGAGCTCCTTCTAGCCTCTCTTTCTTTCTCTTGCACACTCCTGCACTCCCCCCCCCCCAAATAAATAAAGCGGAGTATCCTCCGTGCCCTAAAGCCTCGAGCAATTGCGCAAGCACTTTTTTCCTCCCCCAGTAGACCGGTGGGAGAGTTTGCAATCTATCTGCATGCCTTCCTCTTCCTGCCCCGCCCCCCAGGTTATGCAGAGGGGGGTTACCTGGGAAGGGGTGGGTGGGTTTTCCTGGGCCATGGTCTGGCATGATCTCTGTCCCATCTGTGCTTGAGCATAAGGGGTACTGAGAGAAAGGAGGAGTGCAGGGAGGAGGGGTTACAGCAGCAGTGAGTGAAAGGGGGGGTGGGCCATTTCCACCTTCTCCCATGATGCTTGCTTCTGCTGCTAGTGATGCCAGTGGGACCTGGGAATCCCCCGGAATTGCAGCTCATGTCCAGACTACAGAGATCAGTTCCACTGGAGAAAATGGATGCTTTGGAGGCTAGAGTCTATGGCATTGTATCCCACTGAGGTCCCTGCCCTCTCCAGGCTCCATCCCCAAATCTCCAGGCGTTTCCCAACCTGGATGTTATGTCTGCTGATGGCCACATGGCAGCAGTGACTTAATGCTTGAGCTTGGCTCCTGGAAACAATAGGAGCCAAGGATCCTAGACCTACACTAGCCCTCCAATAAGAACTCTGGTGGGAAATTCAAACCCGCCAATAGGACTTTGGGTGCGGTCTAGGGACTGTATATAGTTGGCCCTTACGGCCAGTATTGCATGCTTAGGTTGTGTACCTGATAAAGAATGCTGTTTGCTACGTCGTTGTCTGACTAATCTATGCAAGGAACCCAGTACACAATAATGGCGACGAGGATGGGATCCTGTTGAGCAAGCCTGCTGCTGCGACCCCGAGGAAGCTGATGTCTGCTGTCGCTGCTCCCGCCATGTGCAACCAAGATGCCCAAGGAAACACTTCCATGTCGCCCCACACAGCCATGGCCACACTCCGGGAGTAGGACTCGGCCCCCTGTTCGACCCTGTGCAGCCCCAGCACTGGGAAGCCTGGGTCGAGGGACTCAAATCGATCCTGGTCTTCTACCAGGTCACTGACAACAACCATATGAGGGGCCTCCTCATCGGTTCCTGCGGCACCACAAAGGTCGAGCTGGCCTGGAACCTCCTTGCACTGACCAAGCTGTCCGAGGTGACCTTCGACGCGATCATCAAGGCGCTACAGGACCATTTTGTTCCACAGCCCTACAAGATCGCTTGCCATGTTGTGTTTCAGCACCAGCTACAGCAACCCCGTGAGTTCATCACAGCCTATCTGGTGGAACTCCGAAGGCTGGCAGCAGAATGCGAGTTCAGGACATTCCTGGAATAGGCCCTCAGGAACCAACTTGTCTGCGGCCTCTGGAATGAGAAGTTGAGGAGGCGCATCATGGAGGACGAGAAGTGCACCCTTGCCTCCACCCTGGCAACGGCCACTGCGTGGGAAAGATCACACCCGGTGATGACCAGCGCCTCGTCCAGCCACTGCCTTGCCGTTGCAGCCCCCCAGACTGGCTCTGACCACAGCGACGGGGAGGAGGCTCACTGAACACAGCTGACCAGACAGCGCGACCCGGGGACTGCAACCTGCTCCACTCTGGTGATGGATTGCACCAGCTGTGGGGACCAGCACAAACACAAGACATGCCAGTTTTGGGACGCTACCTGCTGGAGCTGTGGCTACTCAGGCCACATTGCAAGGGTTTGCTGTTCAAAGGGATCCCAAGGCCCTCCGCCACAGATGCACCAGCATCACCGAGCTGTCCAGAGACACCAGGAGGAGGACACGGCAACTGAGGATCTCTACTTACTGGCAGCAGAACAGGTACTGCGACTCCCTAGTCAAAACTCTGCCCCTAAAATCCAGGTCACGGTCCACATTGAAGGGTCCCCGTGCACTATGGAACTGGACTCTGAGTCTGCCTTCTCCATAATATCGGAGGAGACCCTTAAAAAACTGTGTCCGCATGGAGGCCCCTGCGCCCATCCCCGGTCGCCCTCATGGACTTTCAATGCAACCGGGTGCCAGTCCGGGGCAGGGGCAGTTTTCGGGTCTGGCACAAAGGCTTTACCGGCTGTTTGGACTTGTTAGTTGTCGCCAGCAACCTTTGCAGCCTTCTAGGGCATGCATGGTTCGGCCCCTTGGGGATCTTGGTGGAGGGGATCCACAACAGCCCACGGGGCTTTGATGAGGTGTGCTGTGAGTTCCCAACCATCTTCGACGGGAACCTGGGCAGATATATGGGGCCACTGGTGTCCCTACAATTAGACCCCAGGGTGACACCTAGAGCCACGTCTTGGCTATGTTGGCAGGAGCAAAGGTATTTGGAAAGTTAGATCTTGCTCAAGCCTACCAACAACTCCCCGTGGATGAGGCCACCGCCCTTGCACAGACCATTGTCACACACCGTGGAGCATTCAAGGTTAAGTGGCTACAGTTTGGGGTGAAAGTCACACCCGGGCTGTTCCAAAACTTAATGGATTCTCTGTTGAAAGGGATCCCTGGTGTCACCCCATTTTTTTGATGACATAATGATCGCCGCGGCCACGCCGTAGGACTTTGCATCCTGCCTGCGCGCCGTCCTCTGCCACTTTGAGGATGCCGGCTTGAGAGTGAAGCAGAAGTGCCTCCTCGGCATCCTGTCTATCGACTTTCTGGGCTTCACGGTAGATGCGGATGGCCTCCACCTGGCACAGGACAAAATCAAAGCCATAGCTGAGGCCCTCCCCCACAAGGTGGCAGTAGCCGAGCCCCTGCATCATCTGCTCGACAAGCAGGCTCCCTGGGCTTGGGGCCTCATCAAACTGTGGCATTTAAAGGGGTCAAGGCACTCCTCATACTGAACAGTGTTTTGGCCCATTTCGATGAGACTCTGCCCATAATCCTGGCCTGCAACACCTCCCCCTACGGTGTGGGTGCCGTGCTCACGCACCAGCTCCCAGATGGTCAAGAGGTCCCAGTGGCCTATTACTTGTGGACCTTGTCTTTCGCAGAGCACAACTATGTGCAAATCAACAGGGAGGGGTTGGCGATCATGGCCAGCATGAAGAAGTTCCATGACTTTGTCTACGGCTGCTCTTTCGCCATCGTGACGGACCATCGCCCCTTCCTGGGCCTCTTCACAGCAGATCGACAGACGCCACAAGTACTCTCACCGTGGGTCTATATTCCATTGGTCTATATTCCTTTCGGGATATGACTACTCCCTGCAACACCGTCCGGGGAAGGCAATTGGCCATGCAGACGCCCTGAACCATCTTCCATTGCCCTCTGTCAAGGAGGATCCTGCCCCCACACACCACATCCTCCAGGTGGAGGAACTCCCGGATGCCCCTCTCCAGGTGGCAAACGTAGTGCGCCACTCGGCCCGGGACCCTGTCCTCTCCCAGGTGCTGGGCTGAGTGTTGAGGGGGTGGCCTGCAGCCGCAGCAGGCCCAGAATTTATGCCCTACTCAGTCTGAAGAGATAAACTCTCTGTGCACAAGGGGTGCATACTATGGGGAGACTGAGTAGTGGTTCCCGGGCCCCTACAGAAGGGCGTCCTCGAAGCCTTACATGAAGCCCATCCAGGGGTTGTATGAATGAAGGCTGTTGCCCAGAGCTATGTGTGATGTCCGGGAATTGATGCTGAAATTGAAGCATGGGTCAAGCGTTGCAGCCAGTGCCAGGAGACCCGGCCTAATCTGCCCAGTGTGCCAACTCAAGCATGGGAGTCCACCTGCAAGCCATGGTCGAGACTACATATAGACTTTGCGGGCCCATTTCACAGACTGCTCTTTCTCATAACTGTGGACTTATACTCCAAATCACCGGCGTCAACTACGGGGGGGCTTGGGGGCTCAGGCCACCCCTGAAGTTTTCCAGGGGGGACTGAGCCCCCCAGTGAAACCGGGTGCCCGTCCACCTGCCCGCTGCCGCCGCCCCCACAGCTGCCGCGCCTCCTTGCCTCCCTTGTTAGGCAGGCAGGCAGGCATGCCTGTCCTCCCGCTGGCCGGTCACTGCCGCCACTGCCACCACAAGAGCCAGCCGCCCGGCCACCCAGCCAGCTGGCTCCCCTCCCCTGAACCCACTGGCTCCCTCCCAGGACCATCCCAGCGTGATGATGTCACCTGGAAGTGACATCATCATGCCAGTTACGTTGCCGGTGTGACGTTCTGGCAATCGCCCCGAAACTCTATGGCGTCGCCCCGGCAACGTGCCTGGCGTGATGATGTCACTTCCGGGTGACATCATCACGCTGGGGCCCCGGGAGGGAGCCAGTGGGTTCAGGGGAGCCAGCCAGCTGGCTGTCCGGCTGGGCCAGGGGGAGAGGCTCTGGCGGTGGCGGCGGCAACAGGGACATCATCCCAGTGGGCGTGCGCACTTCACATGCACAGACGTACAAGAGCCCCCCCCCCGGTAAGTTGAAAACCCTATGCCCCTGCTCCAAATGGTTAGAGATCAGCCCCTTCTCAACCACTTCTTCCAAGGCCACAATCTGGGTGCTACGATGGATCTTTGCGATGCATGGCCTGCCAGACACGATCGTCTCCGACAACGGGACAGCCTTTACCTCCAAAGAATTCCAGGAATTCTTAAGCGGGAACCTGATCCAGCACATAAGGTCTGCCCCGTTCTACCCCGCTACCAATGGACAAGCAGAGCGAATGGTGAGGACTGCAAAGGAAGCCTTAATGAGACTCACAGAGGGCGACTGGGAACCCCGCGTCACCTGCTTCCTCTTGGCACAACACGCCACACCCAACCCGGTCAGTGGGCACTGCCCAGCCGAGCTCCTGATAGGCAGGCAGCCCACCATATTGCTAGACAGACTACACCCAGACCGAGCCCCAGAGTCACGTAACCAAGTGGAGCAAGAGAACGCGCCCAGGGGGTTCTTCCCCCAAGGCCCCCTATATGCCCGCAACTTCGGCAAGGGCTCTCCATGGCTCACAGGGAGGATAATTCAGCCAACAGGACCCATGTCCTATGAGGTCTCCGCAGAGGATGGCCAGGTTGTGCGAAGACACCTCAACCAAATATGAAGGCGCCTGCTTCCTGCAGCAGTCGACAATCCAGCCCCCAAACTCTGCAATGGCAAACCTGGACCCAAAGTACTAGAAGAGCCAGCCCCAGGGCCCGGAGTCGACCCACCTGCAGAAGCTCCAGCCCTGCACCAGCCGAGGAACCCCCGACTCCACAGGCAGAGGGTCTGCCGGGTCCGCAAACAGAGTCACGGAGGCAGCCGCCGCGCCTACACTGAGGCACTCCCAGAGGGAGTGCAGACCCCCAACCTACTTGCAGGACTATGTTACAAAGGGGGGCACGAACTATGGGGGGAGGGGTGTTATGTCCACTGATGGCCACATGGCAGCAGTGACTTAATGCTTGAACTTGGCTCCTGGAAACAATAGGATCCTAGACCCACACTAGCCCTCCAATCAGATCTCTGGCAGGATATTCAAACCCGCCAATAGGACTGTGGGTGCGGTCTAGGGACTGTATATAGTTGGCCCTTGCGGCTGGCATTGCATGCTTAGTTGTGTACCTAATAAAGAATGCTGTTTGCTATGTCGTCATCCGACTGATCTATGCAAGGAACCCAGTACACAATACTGGATCTGGCAACCCCATCCCCTGCTGGTGGCCACAGGGATCTGGCAACCCAATCTGCTGCCATTGGGGTCGTGTTTTCATGCCCCCATACAGAAGCAACTGATAACTCCGCCCCCCCCCCCTTTGACTGAAATCCCTTTATGGTTAGGTAGGTCTCAGATGAAGCCTGAATACCAAGAATTTTATGTCCAGACCCAAACTGAGCATGGACTTAAACATTCCTCTTAAAGATGAACACTTTTCCTTCTCCCAGAAAGTTCTACAATGCAGTAACTTCCCCCTTTGGTTTATGATTTACCCGTTTATACCAACTTGCTTACTTCTGAAGAAACTCTTTCCTCTTTCTATAAGTAGCTCCTCAGAGCAGAAATAAGGACTTGGTTTTCATGAACCCCACACCCTTTTGTACTTTACGGCTCAGTCAGTCCTTTGGTCTGGGATACTTGTTTGATTACACAGTGAGGTGCGGCGCTCAGCTTTTGATAATCATTTGTGACCTGTTTTATGGCTGCTCGGGCACTTTCTAGATAACCTTCCGAAGGCAGCATGAAAGTAGTTTATCAGCTACCCGTATATCCCAGGAGGTGCTGCGTAATAACAAGAAGATCAATGTTCAGGGGCTGTTTAGCCAACCATCCAGTTTCCAAAAGTGGTCGCCCACATGTTTCAGCGAAGCCCACAAACAGGACAGGAAGGAAACACAATTCCTCTCAAACCTAATCTTGAGTGGAAGGCGACAATGTGTTTTCACAGTCTTTGTATGTTTCAAGAAACAGTGGGCCCTCTTTCTGCCACTTCTGATGTGCGATAAAGGGAACGTGTACCTTCCCAGCAGAGACGCACGTACAGAACTTGTGGGAAGAGGCATGAGGGATTTTTTTTGCCTAATAATTATTTAAGAATAACCAAGTTAATCTTCAGAGAAAGTAACATCCAGACTACCCAACTGCACCTTTTAGATTAATTTCTTGTTCACAGGGCACAAGCATTACCTTCTGAATTGGACAGTAGTGGCTGCCGAAGTGAGCTCCTGTCTCTGGCCCCAGCTCCTGCCAACCTAGAAGTTCGAAAGCAAGATATTGCAAGTAGATAAATAGGTACCACTTTGGTGGGAAGGGAACAGCATTCCGTACACCTCGGTGTCTAGTCACGCCGGCCACATGACCACGGAAACATCTTCGGACAGCGCTGGCTCTTCAGTTTGGAAACGGAGATGAGTACTGCCCCGTAGAGTCGGATTCAACTGGCTTTCAAGCAAGGGATACCTTTACCTTTTACTTTAATATGACTGTAAAGTTCAAGCTAGGGCAATATGTTGGTGGAATGTTTATGGCAGGACTCTCAAAGGCATATTCACTAATAACAGTAAATGGGGAATAACAAGGAAGGCAAGGGGACAAAAAAGACATTTCTCTCAGGCTTTACACTGTGACAAGGAACTATAATCCTGGGTTGTGGTTTTTGACTATGATGTGCAGGGGGAAAACACGTGTATCTGTTTTGTCTTGTTTTTTGTAATAGGTGAATGAGGACAGTGGGTTGGGATATTCTTGGAGATTTGGGGGTGGAGCATGGACAGGAGTGGTTGGGGAGCAGGCAACTCAGCAGGGTACAATGATATAGAATCCCCCCTCCAAAGTAGGCATTGCTCTATGGGAGATCAGGACCCACCTGGAGGTGGGAACATTTATTTCTGTGTCTGCCACATTAATCTATAAGTAGGGAGTAGGAGGGCCCATTTTTTACAAGAAGGAGGAGGAGGAGGAAGAGAAGGAAATATTGGATTTATACCCTGCCCTTCACTAGGGCCGATTTCACACTAGTGTTTGCCCCAGGTTTGCCCTCATGCTTGCACCGGAGCTTCTTGTTGATTTCACACCAGTTGCTCCAGGCTCACATTTTGCTCTGGAGTATCGCCCTGCTGCACCAGAGTTTCCCTGGAGCAAACAAATCCTGTTTTTAGAGGATTTTCCTGTTTGCTCCAGGGGAGAACCCAAAATGAAAACATACCTACTCTCCCGCCTTTCATCAGGGCTGCCCCATTGTGGGAGTTTCTAATTTTTTTTTTGGAGAAAACCCTTTGTCACACTTTATTGAAAGGGCTGAGGTTCCAAGTGGAAAAATGAAGAAAATACTCTGGAGGAAACTGGGAGGGGAAATTCCAGAGAGAACGAGAGGCAACTGGCCAGTGCGAAATTGGCCTAGGAGTCTCCAAGCGGCTTACAAACTCCTTTCCCTTCCCCTCCCCACAACAGACGCCTTCTGTGAGGTAGGTGGGGCTGAGAGAGCCCTTTCAAGAACTGCTTTTTCAAGGGCAGCTCTGATAGAGCTATGGCTTGCCCAAGGTCATCCAGCAGCTGCACGTGGAGGAGTGGGGAATCAAACCCGGTTCTCTCAGATTAGTCTGCGCACTTAACCAATACCCCAAAGTGGTGTATGAAATTCTCCTTCCTTCCCCATCTTTCTGCACTAGAATCCATTGATTCAAGCATCTTTGGTCTCAGCCATGCTCTCTTGAAGCATTGGAGATCAGCTGGGGGGGGGGGGGAGCTTGAAGCAACAGAGTACAATAGAGGGTTGCCAGCTCTCTGGCTTGGGACATTCCTGGAGATTTGGGGGTAGAGCTTGGGTGCTCTGGGGAGGGTGGGGTGAAGAGGGGAGGGACCTGAGCAGGATGTAATACCGGGGAAAGCCCAAAGCCATTTTCTACAGGGGAACTGGAGCTGGGGGTTGGCAACCCCAGAGTGCAATATGCAGGAGTGGACTGACCATTTCAATCACAGGGAAATTTCCTGGTGGTCCACTGCCCTCGAGGGCCACTGGTACCCGGGAACAAGCGGAACCCAGCTCTAGTGACTTTGCCTGAGCCTCAGGGACCACTTGGCTCAGAACCTTCATAGTAGGGTTGCCAGGTCTGGGTTGGAAAATACCTGGAGACTTTGGGGGTGGAGCCAGGAGAGGGCGGGGTTTGGGGAGGGGAGGGCCCCCCGCATGCTACCATGCCACAGAGTCCACCCTTCAAAGCAGCCATTTTCTCCAGTGGAGCTGACCTCTGTCAGCGGGAGGTCAGCTGTAAAAGTGGGAGATCCCCAGGCCCCACCTGGAGGCTGGCAACCCTACTTCATAGGCAACAGTAACTGGAGTCAATTCACCGGTTCTCTTTGACCCCTCTGCTGCCAGTTTTCTGGAGGAAGCCATGAGTGAGCTAATAATCGCACCCATTATTTACCCTGCTGAGCTGAGTGGCCTCGGAAGCCTGGCACTTTCCAGTCCACTCCTGGCCACATGGTAAGAGAAAAATGTATCATCGCACCCTTCACGTATGGCATAGTCTCCCCTGCCCACCAACGGCTTTGTAGAGGAACGGGGCAAAGACCTGCTCCTCTCCCATTTAGTGTGAGTTTGGGGCTGGAGATTATTTCCATAACCTGCAGACAGCTTGCAGTGGCTTGTGGCACAGGTACTTGTCCTAGGCTTGCCAGGTCCCCCTTGGCCCCCAGCAGGGAAGGCAGGGGTAAAGCAGCCAGATCCAGGTTGAGAAGCTGCTGGAGATTTGGGGATGGAGCCTGGGGAGGCCGGCTGGTGGCCTGGGGCCCTGACCTAGTGCACCCTGGGGTTGGGGGGGAGGGGTGCTTCATTCTCATTCCACTTTGGCTGGCCAAGAGCGCACTCTGCGCTGGGTCGTGCCTCAGCAACGCGGCCGATGGGGGCGGTTCAGGGCCCTCCCTGGGCCCAAGGAAAGGTGCATCAAGGGGCCTTAGGCTTTCAATGGTGCTGGCATCCTGCTCTGCACAAAGGAACGTGAGTCTGTCTGGGCCTCCACCTGAGCCACCTGAAAGGCAGCTGGTTGCCCCAATGCGCCCTGGGCTACAGGGCGAGGGTGCTACTCTCCGGCCACATCCCCCTTCCCTGACCCCCCCCCCCCGGAGGCGGCCCCTCTTGGCAGGACATTTTTTCCCAGGGCCAGCTATAAATCCGCTCAGGGCTGCTGCTGGCTCCTCACTCCTTTTGCCTTCTCCGGGCTGCTGCTGCAGCAGCCAGGTGAAAGAGCGGCACCGGGGGAGTGGAGCAGGGGGCAGCCAGAGAAAGGAGCCCCATCGCCGCCATCCTGCTGGAAGTGCACCAGCCGGCTGCCTTTCCGGAGCCTCCTCCTCCAAAGCAAGGCAAGGCTGCAGCAGGTCTCAGCAGAAGAGACTCTGCAGAGAGGTCAGCCGCGGTGAAATCATGGCCTCTGATTTGGGAGATGAATTCTCCCCCTCCCCTTGTGTGCCTGAGCAAGGGCATAGACTTTCCAGTTTTCGGGGGGCTGGGGCTGAGCCAGAGTCGCTATGCTAGGTCCCTAAAAGAACCGAGGCCCAGTGACATCATAGGGAGGAACCAGTGACATCACAGGCTGTTGTCACTATCTATGGAGGTAGAGCCATGTGGGATTTAGGGAGGGGCTCTCCAGAAATTTAAAGGGGCCTGGGAACCCCCTAGAAATGCCCCTGGGCAGGGTTAAGCCCAGGAAAAGGTGGGAGTTGGCCAGTGATTATAGTGGTAGCAGTCTCCTGCTGTGTCCTTTATTTAAATTCACTTTTAGAATATACATACCATGTGCATCAGACAAAATAATGGTCACAAATTTGACAGTAAGGAAGACAACACAGAAAAGCCTGTAGGGGAACATTTTAAAAGTTTTCCTGGACATTCATTTACAGGAGTCTTGTTTCTGTCTTATTTGTAAGGGTGACTTTGTACTGAAATGTACTAAATTATGGCATCACAGATGCCTTCATTTGGTAAATGCATGGCTGAAGTATCTGAGCCAGGACAGAATACCAAACAGTTGCTGTGCACTCAATTTCTGAGCAATGTACAATGTTCAGAGTAGCAGCAATCTTGAGAGCCAGTTTGGTGTAGTGGTTAAGTGCACAGACTCTAATCTGGGAGAACCGGGTTTGATTCCCCACTCCTCCACTTGCACCTGCTGGATGACCTTGGGCAAGCCATAGCTCTGTACCAGCTGTTCCCTCAAGGACAGTTGTCTCAGAGCTCTCTCAGCCCCACCTAACTCACAGGACCAAAAACAACAGTGACATTGAAAATGAAATAAAAACAGCCCAGTTCTAAGTCCAGCTGTGAGGAAGAAACATCTTACCAATTGTATGTCCTGAGTTTTATTGTACAATATCGCCGCCATGTGCTCCTGTAATGGCGACCGCCATGTGGCCAGAACACATGGCTAGGCAGTGACCTGAGCTTCAGTCCAGGTAAACTATAGACACCTGGATCCTAAGTGGCCACCAGTAAGGAGCCTAGATTCTCCCCGGGGAACCTATGACAATGCAGGTAAATGTAAGATCCTATAGGGTCAAGTGGGTGCAGCTGGAGGTGTGGCTCTGGCCAACATAAAAGCAGGGGGCTGAAGCCCCATAGGCATGCTTAAGCTGAATCACTAATAAAAGAGCTATGCTTGAAATCACTCCACTGGACTCCAGACTCCAGTACTTTCCACCAATAAATCCTCCACAATCTTCCCCTACACAGAAAGGGCCCTAAGGAACAATTTGCATGGAAGGAACTGTAACATGTAGCTGAGCTTTCAGCATATAATTTTCATTGTATGAGACTGGAATGCCCCCTAAACTGAATAAACTTGGGCAGAGGTAGCCTCTGTTTCCTTCTGCCATATAGCATGCTGCATTTGCCTATTTGCTGGATTTGTGTGTGCGCTGTGTTAACGCACTAGATACATTCCTAATCATTATAATTAAAATGCACCTTCTGATCTATCTTATTGCCAGTAGATGGTGTGAGTAATTGCATTCCAACATTTAAAATTTAACCTTCCTAGAAAACCTGAACTTACAAAAACAAATTTTGTGTATGATTCATTGACTAAGACATCTAGAAAAGTTCACAAATATATGCCTTATATATGGGGGGACTTATGAGGAGAAAGAGAAAGGCCTAGGCCTTGCGGCCAACATCGCACAGGAAGTAACATCATTGCGCCAGCAACACCCAGGCAATGCTGTGGTATCTCGGCAAAAACTCTATGGTAAAACCAGCTTCTACCATAGAGTTTTTGCCCAGATAACAGTGTCACCGGGACATAGCTGGACACTTTCTGTGTGACACCAGTTAGGATGCCTAGGCCTTCTTTCTCCCGGTAAGTCCTCCTTGCTGGCCAGCTGACTGGAGGCTGGTGGTAGGCCTTGGTCGTAGGGGACCCCTGCCTCTACCAGGGGCAGGTGGCTTGGCAACCCTATTTTTGTGGAATCTTCCAACATTTAGATTTGGCTCCAGCCTCCCATGGCAACCATTTTGTGATGAGTCTCACACACAGACACGCCATGGCTAGGATAGCCATTCTTTAGCTGGCTACCATGGGAACAATGGGGCAGTGGGGTAGGGAATGTGAAAATCAGCATTCTGTAATGCTGTGGGATCACTTCAGGAGATCATACCCAGAAGGGATGTCCTGCCATCACACGACTTTCTAGGAAACCCCCACCCCTCCAAATCCTCTATGCTTCTTATCACTGAGATTTGGGAAGTTCCTTGAGCATTGCATTATGCCATCCATCCCCTCCCATTTGGTTTCACTGCTCCACAAGCAGCAGCAGGAGCCCAGAGGCCAGGGGGCAGGGGGTTGGCCGATATAGCAGACCACTTGGCAGAGCTACCAATGGCAGCCATTTTGTGGTGGTGCTCACTACTTCACTATTCCAAAAGAGCCCATTGACTCAGCAAAGTTGGAGATCCCTGCTTAGGGTTGCCAGGTCCCCCCCCCCCGGCCACTGTCTGGAGAACTAGTAGGGCTGCCAAGTCAGCCCGGGGGGTGGGGGATCCCCCACTACAGGGGTTCCCGATCCACCGGCCAGCATTTGGCTGGCGGGGGAAACCCCGCCCCTGAAGTCGTCCAGCCTGGACGACTTCCCTCACGTAATGACGTCACCCAGAAGTGACGTCAGCACGTTGGGAGCGTTGCCACGGCGACGCTCTGGCAACGCCCCCAATCTGCTGACGTCACTTCTGGTGACGTCAGCCGGCGCACGCGCTTTGCGCGCGCCCCGATGAAGCTCCCGGCCGGCAGAGGACTCCCCCCCGCCAGTAAGCTCGAGGGACTTGGCAACCCTAGGAACTAGGGGAGACAGAGTTCCAGCTCCTGATTTGGAAACTCTTGGAGATTTGGGGGTGGAGCCTGGGAAGACAGGGACCTCAGTGGCATACAGTCCAGCTTCCAAAGCATTTTCTCTAGGGGAACTAATCTCTATAGTCTGGAGATGAACTGTAATTCTGGCCGATCCCTAGGCCCCACCTGGAGGCTGGTGTCCCTACCCCTGTTTCAGAGCATTATGCATAGGATCTTGCTTCATATAGGAAACGCACAGCCTTAATATGTTGATTCCTTGGATGATCTCTGTGTTTATTACTACAAGTCAGCAAGCTTGTTATTTGGGCAGGGTGGGTGTGGTGGTGATATAACCTCCACCTTTCCTGGCTACGCCCGATGAGAGATGAGAGCAAGCATCCATTGTGGGAGACACTCTGTTTAAGCTGGCAGTTTGGATCTTCTGACCACAGAGGTATTAAGTGTCAGGAAGTGCAAAGAAGTTGGTCTGGACAAGAATGAAATGCGGGCAAGTTCTCAAGTTTCTCCCTCTCTTTACAGTCCACTTAGTTCTGACCGAACACAATCAGGCAGTCATCTGCTGCTGTCAGTTAGTTTACTCTGATTTGTTTCTTAGCATTTGGCATTCAAGAGGACGGTGTGGCTTCCTGCTTTAGAGAGAACAACAAACTAGGAAAAAAATGACATTCAGCAACTCCTTTTAGGGCCCACTCTTCTTCGGTTCCTGACCTGGATGGCCCAGGCTAACTTGATCCAGTCAGATCTTGGCTGCTTAAGCAGGGTCAGCCCTGGTTAGTATTTGCATGGGAGACCACCAAGGAATTCCAGGGTCCCTACCCACAGGCAGGCAATGGCAAACCACCTTGCTTTTGCCTTGAAACCCCTATGGGGTTGCCATAAATTGGCTGTGGCTTGACGGTACTTCACACACACACACCCTTCTTCAAGGGTCAGATCTGAGAAACAAGACACATTTCAGCAGCCATGACGAGTCCCTTTCAACCACTGCCTTTGCCTACTGTACAATCCCACAGAGAGCAACAGGTTCCAGTGTGGTATGGTGGTTAGTGTGTCAGGCAATCTCCAGCTCAGATCTCCACTGTGCCTCAGAAGCTTGCCTGGCGATGTTAGACCAGTCACACTTTCTCAGTCCAACCTACCTTGCAGTTTTGTTGTGAGAATAAAACGGAGGAGACGAGAATGATGTAAGCTGCTTTGGGTCTCTACTGGGGAGAAAGGCATGGTGTAAATTAATGAAGTAGAATAAAAAGTCTAGTTGTGCCAGCTGGTTTAACCTGAACATTCGGTATGTAGTCAGACATTAATGATGAGAGGGCACAAGTATTCTGAGGGAGGGGAGGGTTCCCAGGGCCCCATCATCCCAAACTCCGAGGCTCATTGGGCAGGATCTGATGATGTCATGGGTGGAACCTAATGATTTATTGGGTGGAACCCGGTGATGTCACAGTGAACAACAGCATTAACAGTAGCATTTCGATACACCACTAAGTATGCACCGTGTGGTAAATGTCTGTAGTCGCAATTGTGCTGGCTTTATATATTTAAATGGTTTTGCTGTACTTTTCTCCCACTCTGGGGACTCAAAGCAGCTCACAATTTTTTTCGTAATAGGGGAAAAAAATGCACAATTTTATTTTATACACAACTCAGAACAATACTCAAAGTATGTTTAAGCCCTTCCTCAGATTATGGGATAAAGCTAAATAAGCCTCTCTATATATTTTAATCATGTTGTAACTATACATTAATTATGTATGTTTATAGGATAAGAAAAAAGAAGGGGAAAGAATTCCCTCTCTTTGTACTTATGCTGACTGTTGAGCTCTCCACCAGTGCCTTAATTTGCTTGCTTTTTACTTTATCAGTACTCGGTCCGATGCTTTTTAACTTGTTTATTCATGATTTGGAGTTGGGAGTAAGCAGTGAAGTGGCTAAATTTGCAGATGACACGAAGTTGTTCAGGGTGGTGAGAACCAGGGAGGATTGTGAGGCACTCCAAAGGGATCTGTCAAGGATGGGCGAGTGGGCGTCAACGTGGCAAACGGGGTTCAGTGTGGCCAAGTGCAAAGTGATGCACATTGGAGCCAAAAATCCTAACTATAAATACACGTTGATGGGGTCCGAACTGGCAGATACTGACCAAGAGAGAGATCTTGGAGTCGTAGTAGATAACTCAATGAAAATGTTGAGACAGTGTGCAACTGCAATGAAAAAGGCCAACGCTATGCTGGGGGTTATTAGGAAGGGAACTGAAAACAAATCAGCCAGGATCATAATGCCCCTGTATAAATCGATGGTGAGACCTCATTTTGAGTTCTGTGTACAGTTCTGGTCGCCACACCTCAAAAAAGATATTATAGCATTGGAAAAAGTGCAGAAAAGGGCAACTAGAATGATAAAAGGGTTGGAACACTTTCCCTGTGAAGAAAGGCTGAAGTGCTTGGGGCTCTTTAACTTGGAGAAATGATGACTGAGGGGTGACATGACCGAGGTTTAGAAGATTCTGCATGGGATAGAGCAGGCAGAGAAAGAAGTCCTTTTCTCCCTTTCTCACAATACAAGAACTCGTGGGCACTCCATGAAATTGCTGAGCAGTAGGGTTACAACAGATAAAAGGAAGTACTTCTTCACCCAAAGAGTGATTAACACATGGAATTCACTGCCACAGGAGGTGGCGGCGGCTGCAAGCATGAACTGCTTGAAGAGGGGATTAGATAAACACAAGAGGGGACCCGCAACAAAATGTTGCATAATGTGTTGTGGCCCTACCGTAATCTTCATTGTAGGCAGTCCTTGCAAGGAACTTGTGGGGAGGGGGCATTCCCCTACTTCCCCCTCCTCCCCTTTATTGTCAAAGTTCCCTCCTCTTTCTTTCTGCATGCATCCCATATCTACTTAACTTCCCTCACGTCCCCTTCTCCTCTCATGCCTTCTATGTCAGCTTTCCTCCCTAGCCCATTCTCTAGCAATCCTTTCTTACCCCCTTTCTACTCTCGCCCCTTATATGTCTCACCCCTTCTTACCCTAGCCCTTCTCTATGTCATTTTCCCCCCAACCCCTCTCAGCCTGCTTCGCTTTCTCTCCACTATTTCTTTACCCCCCAATCTCCGCTTCCTCTTCCTCTCCCTCAGACAATCTCCCATTCTTTTCTTTCTCTCCTCCCAACAGACAATTCCCTGCTCTTTCTCTGTCTCTCTCCCCCCTCTCACAGAACTCCACTTCTCTCTGTTTCTCTCCTTTTGTAGTTGCAGGCCAGCAAATATCCCCAATCTGGTCGCAGGAGGGAGGGGGGTCAATGACCCAGGCTTTGCCTCTTCGCACTTCAGCTGACAGCCGCAGGGCCAGTTTGGGCAGCGGCGGCAGCAGCAGAGGGCAGGCAGGCAGGTTCCCAGAGAGGAGCTGCCACCCCTTTGGATGGCTGAAGCTATAGCCTTTAATGTTGCCGGTCCTGGCAGGGGCTGTCCAAGCAGAAGGGTGCACAGCTGTTGCGGTGGCGGCTTCCCTCACGGCTCCAACAGCTTTTCCTGCACCTTAGTAAGTCCTTTCTCTGCACTTGCGCAGAATAAGCAGTTTTACTTTTGGGGGGATTTAACTATCCTCGCATACTTTTGAAACTTTTTAGATTTTTCTGCAAACATGGGGACTGCCCCAAGTTTGCTGGAAGATCTGCTTACCCTCCATGTGACCCAGATCCACGGAAATAAGTATCCGCACGCAGAGGGGACCTTGGCTATTAGATATATAGATATCGAGCAGAGGTCCATCAGTAGCTATTAGCCACAAGGTATAGATAGGAACTCTCAGTCTGGGGCAAGTGATGCACTGTATTCTTGGTGCTGGGGGGGGGGGGGGGCAACAGTGGGAGGGCTTCTGGTGTCCTGGCCCCACTGCTGGACCTCCTGAGGGCACTTGGTGTTTTTGGCCACTGTGTGACAAGAGTGTTGGACTGCATGGGCCACTGGCCTGATCCAACATTGGCTTCTCTTATGTTCTTATTCTTTTTTTCCCATTTTTCCCCTTTGTTGTTATGTGTACACTGTAGGTTGTTCTTCTGTGTGGGGAGTGGGGTGTATGCTTGATGTTTATGTCTGGGCTTTTTTGTATATATATTTAAATAAAAAATTATTTTCAAAAAAAAAGAAAAAAACAAACAACAAAACAAACTCTAGCTAGGGTTTAAATACAGCTCGGGCTTAAAAACAGGGGGGGGGCAATTTTAAACTAAATCGAAAATTTTAAGGTAATTCTCACATTCTTTAAAGAAAGGTTCTTTTTCCCTACAGGAAAACAAGCAGTTAGATACCTCCTGTGACTGCTGAGGCTATTCAGCTAGAGTCCCCTTTAACCCAAGCCTTGAAGGACCACATTAACATTTGAAATTAAATTAGCATTAAATTAACATTGGAAGCAAAAGGCAGCCTGGGAAAGAGAGGAGCTCCTGTTTGAACAGCTCCCTTTCAGCAATACCTATTTTTAATCAACCAGAGGCTGACTTACTCATCCTCTTTTATTGCTTTGCTCCCAGTCAGTGCAATTGGCTCCGGCGGGGTGTGAAGGCTGGCCTAAGCTATTTATTTACTGGTCCTACAAGCAGGTCCTAGCTCTGCAAGGTAGCAGGCTCCATTCCAGTGCCAAAGTGTCTGGAACAAGGGAATTAACAGGCAAGTTTAGCAGTCATATGAGTTCAGCAGCAGGATAAGTAAGCCAGGGCACTAGTCTCTCCACGCCCTTAAAAGTGTAAACACACTTTCCACAAACAGATCTACATAAACAGGAAATTTATTGAAAAGGGGATTTTAAAAAGCAATTATGAAGGTACAATGCCAGCAGGGAGTTGGGGGCTATCCCGTGTATTGTACTGAGTGCAACGTGTATGACTATCTGCCAGCTGGACAGAAGTCATGGGTGTGTGCTCGGTGCAAGGAGCTCGTGGTTCTCAGGGAATGAGTTTGTATCCTCAAGGCTTAAGGTGGCTGACCTGAAGAAGCAGAGACAGTCAGTCAGGCACACAGATAAGACTCTCAGGGACTTGTTAAATGTGTCCCACTGTGAGAATGGCAACCCCCCCCGCCCCCCCCCCCCCCCCCCGCTGTCAGGTAGCATGAGGGTCAAGGGGAAACAGGGCACCATACTGAAGAAAGGTGGAATATTCCCTCAGAAGGGACCCCTTCTACAGTTGGTGAACAGGTATCCTTTCGCACCAAGGAACCATCCCTGGGCAGGGAGGGAGTTGGTGATTTGAACCTTATCCATGTAAATAGGTTGTGAAACTGTGTATTGACTGCCTTGTGACTTTCCTGCCTGGTGTGAAGGTAGTGAACATTACGCATGGTCTAGATAGACTGGTAGACAGAGCTGGGAAAGAGCCAGTGGCCATGGTATATATTGGCACCAGCGATGTGGGGAAATGTGTGGTTGTGTGGTCCTGGAGGAAAAATTGAGGCTGCTAGGCAGGAGACTCAAGGCCAAGACCTCCAAGGTAGCCTTTTCAGAAGTGCTGCCTATTCCATGCACAGGACCAGCTAGACAGGCACAAATTAGGAGTCTCCATGTGTGGATGAGATGATGGAGTAGGGAGGAAGGGTTTAAGTTTGTTAGGCACTGGGATGCTTTTTGGAACAAGCAGGACCTGTACAAAAGGACTTGTCCCAAGAAGGAACCAGGCTGCTGGCACTTAAAATCAAAAAGGTGGCAGAGTAGTTTTTAAACTAAATCCTGGGGGAAAGCTGACAGGAGATAAAATGTCTTTTGTTCAGGATGGCTCATCTCTAACAGATGAAGGGGTAGCTGTTACTGTTCTAGAGAGAAGTGGATTGGGATGGACCACTGAGAGGGTAACAAACCTTCTGGCAAGGTTTACAGGCCACAGAAGGAAGGTGGCAGGCCTAATGTGTCTGGGGAACTATAGATGTTTATGTGCAAATGCTAGAGGTGTCTGAGGTAAAATGGGGGAGCTGGAATGCTTAGTGTCAGAGGAGAAATCAGACATTGTGAGCATTTTAGAAACTTGGTGGGATGAGAATAATAAGTGGGATACAGTGATTCCTAGATATAAATTATATCAGAAAGATAGGGAGGGAGGAGTTAGAGATGGAGTGGCTCTGTATATTAGAGAGGTTATACAGTCCAGTAACATTGAGAATCTAAGACAAATATATTTGCTTACAGAAACTATGAATGGAAATAGTATGCCCAAAAGAAAGTTTAACTCTGGGAGTTTGTTATCGCCCACCAGATCAAAGGTTAGAGGGTGATTTTAAAACAGCATAAGAATTAACAAAAGCAGCTAGACAAAATGACTGTGTCATAATAGCTAGATTCAGGTGGGTAGCCATGTTGGTATGAAGCAGCAGAACAAACTTCGAGTCTGGTGGTACCTTTAAGACCAACAAAGTTTTATTTAGGGTATAAACTTTCATGGGCACGTGCAGGGGTCCTTTCGTAAAAAAAGAGGTGCAGGAGCTCATTAGCATAACTCATTTGCATATGCCACACCCCCTGACGTCACCGGAAGTGTCAAAAGGCAAGAAGGGAGGGAGGGAGGGAGGGGGGAGGAAGGAAGGAAGGAAAGGAACAGGAAGGAAGGAAGGTAGGTAGTAGGTGGGGGAGAGAGAGAGAGAAGAAAGAAAGAAAGAAAGAAAGAAAGAAAGAAAGAAAGAAAGAAAGAAAGGGAGGGGAGAAGGAAGAAAGGAAGGGAGGAGGGAGGAAGAAAGGGGGGAAGGAAGGAAGGAAGAAAGGAACAGTAAGGTAGGTAGGTAGTTGGGGGAGAGAGAGAAGAAAGGAAGGAAGGAAGGAAGGGGGGAGGAAGGGGGGAAGGAAGGAACAGGAAGGTAGGTAGGTAGGTGGGGGAGAGAGAGAGAAGAAAGGAAGGAAGGAAGGAAGGAGGGAGGAAGGGCGAGGGGAAGGAAGGGGAAAAGGAAGGAACAGGAAGGTAGGTAGGTAGGTGGGGGGAGAGAGAAGAAGAAAGAAAGAAAGAAAGAAAGAAAGAAAGAAAGAAAGAAAGAAAGAAAGAAAGAAAGGGAGGGAGGGAGGGAGGGAGGGAGGGAGGGAGGGAGGGAGGAGGGCAGGAAGAAAGGAGAAACCTTTTCCCAAGCAATTTTGATGAATAAGTTTATACCAAGAACCTGCCTCCCCTCGTATTCTACAAAGGCTAACAACAAGCCACTCATAACCGTAATGTAACATGAATGCTTAGACAGCAGTAAATGTGACAGTAAATGCAACTGCCCTTGAGAAAACCGGTAAGAGATAGTCATAAAAGGTTGCCTTTAGAGTCAGCTTCGCTATTGTTTAGAGAAAAGGTGCCACCCTGTATAACCTGATACACTCCCTAATTCAATACTGGGACTACCATATTCATATTTTTAAGTAAGGCTTCCACATCCTTAACAGGTACACAACAGAAGAAATTCAACACATGAAACTCTCTCAAATTCTGCGTTTTATCTCAGCCATGTACTGAGTGGATAGTTTAGGCAAGACATAAACACTCAACTTCTGCCCTCCAAAAATCAATATAACTCTAACTTCCTGTATTGGGGCTGCTGACACACTGACCAAGTAAAGCGTTCAAAGCTCCTCACACACACTAAAGTGCTACATAAATAGCAAATACAGTTAGCATGATCTCCTGCCAAGAAGATCTCCTATATAGCTCGGGGAACATCTGATAACATAGCATTGTTGAAACAGTGCAGATGTAGACTCGGCCAGTGCACGGACAGGAGCTCTACATAAGCCATGCTGAGCTGTCTAAAGATAAAAATGGAACATGAAGTATACAAAATAAGTAACGATGCACATCAAAAGACGCTTGTTGAATTGCAACCTGTCCTTCAGGCAACAAAGGGTAACCTAACTGAGAGAAAGGGCTATAGTTCCATGGCACAAGCTTTGCCTACACAAAGTCCCAACCCCCATCCCACGCAACTCCACCCCAAAGAGAAGCAGGTGTTTCAACCAGCCCTTACACAAAATCTTGAGGAGTCACTGCTAGTTAGAAGAGTCACTACGAAACCTTGGACAGCCACTGCCAGTTCGCACAAAACACTGGGCTAGGATGACCGAAGTCCCAATTCTAACTTCACAGAACCCATGAAAAGCTACTAACTCCCCCCAGAAACTCTTTTGTTCCACCCCCTTTTATCTCAAGAAGGGCCTGCCCACCCCGCTTGGCCCTTTACCCCTATTCCAACCCACAACCTTCTTTGTCAGCAGCTACAGCCACCAACTCCACCGCGTTGCCCGCAGTCAGCAAGGTCTCCCATTCCGCCCACCGACACCCTCCCCACCTCCCCTTTGACCGCCAGCCGGCCCGAGTAACTCACCCTTGCAGAGCAGCCGCCTTCCTCCGCTTGCTGAGCAGGCAGAGAAGCGTGCAAGCGGCAGCGGTAGCCCCGGCCATGGAGCAGCCGCGGCCCCGGAAATGGCTACTGGGCGAGGGAGGGGGCTCTCTGGCGGGGCTGGCGGCCAGCCGCGGCCCCGGAAATGGCTACTGGGCGAGGGAGGGGGCTCTCCGGCGGGGCCGGCGGCCGGCCGCGGCCCCGGGAAACGCTACTGGGCGAGGGAGGGGGCTCTCTGGTGGGGCTGGCGGCCAGCCACGGCCCCGGAAATGGCGACTGGGCGAGGGAGGGGGTGAACGGGGGAGGCCCGCCCCCCGGCCCCTTCTCTCCCGGAGCGGCGCTTCGGCGCGCTCCGGCCCCAACGGAGCCCTGGGCATGTGTACTTCTTAAGATACATTGAAATGTATATTACTAGTCTGTACCTATACATACACCCTCTACCTATATGTAGGTAGTCCAAGGTCAGGGGTCCAGAAGTCAGGCAAGGCAGATTCAGTGGCTTAGCATCTATCATATTTGTTATGTTCATGCCTAACAGCCTCTTTTGGTTGGTTTTTATAGCCCCATGCCTAAGGGCAGGGGTGGGCAAATGGCGGCCCGGGGGCCACATGCGGCCCGCCACAGAGTTTTTTGCGGCCCGCCAAGACAGTTGGCCATTGTCAGCACCTGAGGAGCTGCAGCTTGAACTTATTGACATGCAGTCAGATCACACTGTGAAAGAAATGTTTAATGCTGTGACATTAGTTGACTTTTACAAATCTTTGCTGAAAAGTTTCCATGTATGAAGAAATTTGCTGGGAAAATGTTCTCTATATTTGGGTCTACATATATTTGTGAGCAAAGTTGCTCTTGCATGAAGATCAACAAGAGTGAATATAGACATTAACAGACATTTGACAGACATTAACTTGCAGGCTGTGATGAGAATCTCAACAAGCAATCTCACTCCTGATTTCAAAAAAATTGTAGAAAAGTGTGATGGGGTACATTTGTCTCATTAAACTGATTCTAAAATTAAATGTGCTTGCAGCTATAGATGATATGAGATTAGCACAATAAATAAATTGAATAAATCTACCACTATTTTATTTTATTTATATTTATTGATTTTTATGATACAATTTATACCTTTTCTGAAATGCAAAGTTAACTAATGAATTCAATCATTTTAAAAGGTGTGGCCCTCCGCTAACCTCCACTCCCACGAAGTGGCCCCCGAGCCAAAACAATTGCCCACCCCTGCCTAAGGGTCATGCTTGCAGCCAGCTGCTCAGAAGCAATCTTTGTTATCAGCAAGGCGATGACATTGGGCCAAGAGATGTGCACTTTGCCATCTTGTCTGTAGCTCTGTTATCAGCCTCCATCTGTGGTGCTCTAAAGGTGTGGGTGATACCACTGCTGCTGCTCCCAAATTTGTTCCTGAAGCAGGGTCATTGGAGGCACAGCAGCAAACACTTCAGGTGGTAGAATTGTGGT
The DNA here is from genome assembly GCA_029233225.1 of Lepidodactylus listeri. Taxonomy (NCBI): domain Eukaryota; kingdom Metazoa; phylum Chordata; class Lepidosauria; order Squamata; family Gekkonidae; genus Lepidodactylus; species Lepidodactylus listeri. The sequence continues at coordinate 102,205,244 of JARCFY010000009.1, read as the reverse complement.
CAGGGGCTGCTCCTCAAGACTGGAGAAGCAAACTCTAATTTTTGAGAGAGGGCATCTGCCAGCTTGTTCTGGGAACTGGGCATATAAGTAATTGTGAAATTAAACCAGAGAAAAACATGGACCACTGAATCTGCCTCTGGTTCAATCAGTGGGCAGTTTGCAGGAGTTTGAGGCTGTGGTGGTCCATACAAACTTGCACTGAGCATCCTCGTCCTCCTCAGGCTCCATCCCCAAAATCTCCAGGTATTTCCCAACCCAGAGCTGGCAACCCAAATAATAAATATCCTTACTACACTTTTCATGCCATGCTTTAACAGGGTGGTATACATGAGGGGATGCCATTTTATCTTCACAATAGCCCTGTGAGGTAGCTTCTGGTGAGAAAAGGACATAGGCCAAAGACTACTCAATAAGCTTTTCTAAGCATCTTTAGAAGAAGAAGAAGAAGAAGAAGAAGAAGAAGAAGAGCTTGGATTTATACCCCGTTCTCCACTCCCCAAGGGAACCTCAGAGCAGTTTACAAACTCCTTTTCCCTTCCCCTCCCCACAACAGACACCCTGTGAGGTAGGTGGGGCTGAGAGAACTCTTTCCCAAGCTGTCCTTGAGGGAACAGCTGGTACAGAGCTATGGCTTGCCCAAGGTCATCCAGCCAGGTGCAAGTGGAGGAGTGGGGAATCAAACCCGGTTCTCCCAGATTAGAGTCCGCGCACTTAACCACTACACCAAACTGGCTCTCTTAACCACTACACCAAACTTTACTACGCATGAGAGGCCTAAGAGATGAGAAGACAGGCAGCAGTGACAGCACTTGCCTCGGCTGGGCCTTTGGCTTTGCCTTGGAATGTTCTGGTCCTTCTGAGTCAAGACGGCTTTACCTGACATTAGTGAAGATTCACATAATGCTACAGCAGTGGAGCCACTTGGGAAGTGTCTTCACTGAGGTCAGTGTACAATTCTCCTGCAAGATTGCGGGGGGGGGGGGGGTGTCTTGGCTTGAAGGGAAAAAAATGTCTATGCAAGCTGGTGCCCCATGATATCACTTAAGTATTCTGGTCTCTCCATCTCTGTAACTGTTTTATCTGGGGGAGAAAAGAAAGGCAACTGGTGGCTGAGCCAGCATTTCATTTACATCTCTCATTTTATTTGGAATCTCAGTTCCCAGCATGGCTGACAGTTCCTTTCTTATATATAATCTGTCTTTGCACATACTATACTTTTGGTTACTATAAAGTACGCCCATTTCCAGTAACCATTAACAATGCTGTCCTAAGCAGAACCATTGGTGGTGGTGGAAAGTGCCATTAAGTCACGGCTGACTTACGGCAACCTCATACGGATTTTCAAGGCAAGAGATGTTCAGAGGTGATTTGCCATTGCCTGCCTACACGTCATGACCCTGATATTCCTTAGAGGTCTCCCATCCAAATACTAGCCAGGGCTGACCCTGCTTAGCTTCTGAGATCTGATGAGATCGGGCTATCCTGGGCTATCCAGGTCAGGGCAAGCAGAGTTACACTCATCTACTCTTTCTGACTTCAATGGATTTAGAAGGTACAAGAGGCAGGACCCATGGTACTTGCAGGGGGGGGAGAGAGAAGGAGCTCCACGTGGAGAAGCAGCCACAGGTAAGCTTTCCTCCCCTCCCCCCGGCAACGATGGCGAGCCCCGGGCCCGCAGATCTTTCCCCCTAGTTCCAACAGCAAGGCCCACATGGCTCAGAGCCACTGGGTCCGCCGATCTTTCCCCCTTCTCCCGGTTCCAATGGCAAGGCCTGCGTGGTTCAGAGCCGCTGGGCCCACCGATCTCCCCCCTCCACCCCCAGTTCCAGCTATGAGGCCCGCATGGCTCTGAGCCGCCATGCCACCGCAGTTCCCAGTGCATGCACAGGGAATGCTCATTAACTTTTGGGGGGATTTAAATATACCCCCAAAAGTTTTTTGTTCACTTTTAAGATTTTTCTGCACATGTGGGGAGTCCCCCAAGTCTGCAGAAAAATCTCTCTGCCCACGCATGAACTTCCATGTTTCCAAATGGCAGAAACACTAAAACCCTGGTAGGGCTCAAGAGTGCCACCTACAGCATCTGGAATCTTGGACCTCTGGAGTTTATATTGGAATAATCCATTTATTTTCATCCCACATTGGGCCATCCTATGAATCTTTTCTAGGCAATAGGAGTTGGAATGAGGCCTCCCGTTTGTCATGGAAGTTCATGGTCATTAACAGATGCTTGGAAGTGGGGCTATCCTTTTAATGATTTTCTGATTGGTAACAATAGCCTGTGACATCACAGATGGGGGTTTTCATGGGACTGGCTAAACCAGCTAGTCAGTCTTACAGAGGGGGTTAGTTTAGGTCAGATTCCATAGACCATAATTATCTGGACATATGGGATTTCCTCTTGTCTTCAGTGGAAACTGGGTCCACAGGAGGCTGGGAAGGGGTTAAAGACTCCTGCAGCATATTGTTACTGCAAGGAACTCTGCACTTGATCCGATGAATCTACAACAATCCAGGTAAAGTGTAAGTATCTGAGTTAAACTGACTTTATTGCATTTATTTGCAAATTTGTATGCTGTGGATTTCTATGCCTTTCTCTGTATTTTGCTTTGTTCTTTTCCCATCCCTTTTGGAATCCAACCACCCTCCCCACATTTTTATTTTATAATATACTTTCTTTTTATAAAGACCTTTTTTGGCTTCGTTTCAGTGCAGTATATTTTTCTGGGATACTTTGCTTAATCCCTTCCCTAAGTGCTAGACTGTATGGACACGATAAAGTTTTTCATAAGGCATTTTCTACTTGGTTATTTCTGCATTGGTCTTCTATGGTGCTAGAAGGAAGCCTTCTTAACAGGTCGGTCTAGATATTTTCAGGGGTACCTTAATGGTGGCAGGCATTACCAGGTTCTTTTCAGGAAGACATTCTAAGGGAGATTCCAGGAAGGAAAGTCCCCCTGTCCCCCTCTTCCTTCCATCACAATACATACCAACAGGGGTCTGTTGGAGCGGGAGCGCACAGGAGCGCAGCTCCGGGAGTGAGGAGCCCAGGGGGCGGGCACATGACCAAGCCCCACCCCCTCCTCGGCTTCCCTGAGCAGTGCAGAGGCGCAGCGCCCTGGGGAAAGCCCTGCTAGGGTCTTTATTGTTTTTAATGTTTTGTTTTAATATTGATAATTTTATCATTGTTCCTTTTATGACTGTGTGCTGCTTTTCCAGAGACTTGCTCAAGGGGGCATATAAATTTTCTAAGTATACCATTTTTTATCTGGGCACATGGCACATAAGTACTGGAGAAATTTCACCAACCCTTCAGCAGCTTCCACCCCATCAGTTTGGTGTAGTGGTCAGGAGTTGGACTCTAATCTGGGAGAACCGGGTTTGATTCCCCACTCTTCCACATGCCGCTGCTGGTGTGACCTTGGGCCAGTCACAAGTTCTCTCAGAGCTGTTCTCTTATGAGCAGTTCTCAAAAGACCTCTCTCAGCCCCACCTACCTCACAGGGTGTCTTGTTGTGGTGAGGGGGAGGGGAAGGGATGGGTGGTGCACATGTCCTGGGTATCTCAAGTCTACTTGAAACCTGGTGGTTTTAAGGGAGCAGGAAGAGAATAAGGGTGTGTTCTTTATGCTTATTTTTATTGCACAAAGTATTGGATGGGGAAGGGAATGGAGGAAGAGCAGGTCAGTTTCAGGAGCAGGTCAGGAGTGGAGCCTGAGGGGTGGGTGTTGCCTTCTGACACACTTCCGGTAGGTTAGGGGGTGTTGCATATGCAAATGAGTTATGCAAATGAGTTATTCTAATGAGCTCCTGCACCTCTTTTTCTACGAAATGACCCCTGCACACAAACATACATACACACAAAAATACAGACAGAGAGAGATCTATATATCTTACAGCAGTATTGTCTGCCTCTTCTGCAAGATGCACTGACCCTGAAGAGGAGGACCAAGAGCAAGCAACTAGGGATACAGAATTTCAGGGAGAGAGGTTTTGTTCATAAAGTTGGGCAAGTCATGTGTTTTGTTTTGTGTTGTGACTGACAGGTTAGGTTAGATTCTGCCTCTCCCTAAGAGTGTCTCTGTGAATGAGAGAGAGAGAACTAGAAGGTGAAATGGGCATGGATCTCTATACATTTTAAAAGAGGCAAGATGGATGGAAAACTGTAACTGCCTGACCTATCAGTAATCCTGACCCTATGAGACAGAGGATGTAGAGTAGGGTTGCTAACCTCCAGATAGTAGCTGGAGATCTCCTGCTATTACCACTGATCTCCAGGTGACAGAGATCAGCTCCCCTGGAGAAGATAGCTGCTTTGGATGGTGGGCTCTATGGCATTATACCCCACTGAAGTCCTTCCCCTCCTCAAACCCCACCCTCCTTAGGCTGCACCCTCGAAATCTCCAGATATTTCCCAACCCGGAGCTGGCAACCCTGGTGTGGAGAGTTGTAGGCACTCTGTGAGAGTGAGAGAAAGGGTCATCACAGGCATTTGGACTGGGTATGCATGATATGAAGAAGGGCCTAGAGCAGATCTATGATGGCTCTGTGTAGCCCTGGGAGGAGCTGATATTTACTGATGTGGCTTGTCTGAACTCTTCTAGAAAGTTCATAGCTGAGATGAGATCTGAATTAGGAACTTCAGATGTTACAGAGGATTAGAGCACCTAGTTCGTAGGCATTCATGGCCAACAAGGCATGTACGGCCAACAAGGCCAACAACTGTGTACGACAAAGCTAATATAATCTAGAAGGTTTTCATTAAGCAAATAAAGATACAGTGCCTAATACAAAATTGATTGTGTCTAGTTCAAAGAAGTCTCCGGATTATTATCTTCATTTTGGATATCTTCTTCCAGAATATCACAATACTGTAATACATCAAGTTCAGAATAGCTGAGTTCTCCAGTCAGCTTCTACATTCATTCCAGATTGTTGCAAAGCACTGAAAAATCTGTTTCAGATCAACACAGAGTAGTTCCGACTTCCGGCAAGACTTGCGACTATGGCGGACGCGCTCCTCCGCACTAGCGGGGAGTGCGATCCGTACCCGGCGGGAAGAAGGGGCTTCGGACCGGTGCCGAGCCCCCAGAGACCCTAGTGAAGGGGCTCTGCCTGGGGTGGCACGAAGGGGATCTCTCCCTACGGTGGCGATCGAGGGATTGAGGTCCCCTTTCATCACCCCCATAGGTTCCCCCGTCCGTGGGAGCCGTATGGCTAAAAGCGCAAAACCGAGAAGCAGCAGAGAGTGTGAAGCAATGAGGCTGGAACTGACAGTTACGCTTGGAGAAACAGTGAGTCTGAAGTAAAAAGAAACAGAATACAGCGGGAAAGGCGGGTGGAGTAAACCCCCCCCCCCTCGAGACTGGCGTACTTACGGGACTCTTTACGTGGCGTTACTGCATGAAAAAACGTATGTTCGGCTTGCTTGATGGCAGCATCGCGCTTTAGAGGATATGAACTTTAAAAAGATATAAGCGCAGTCGTGGAATTTGCTCCTTTCGTCCATCTTATCTAACTATCAACAAAGAAGCACAGTCTCAACAATGGCGGGGAAACCGAAACCTTCCCCCAAATTAGGAAGTACAGCCCCGAGTTCAAAGGTTGATACCACGGAGATGAGCACGGTGTTCTCCTCGTTATTGCGACCTCTAGTGGACCAAATGACAGCTCTCAATGTTAAGATGGACAAGATGCAATTGGACCTGAAGGAGTCGAATAAAACTACAGAGAAGCTGCAGCGAGAACTTCTGGAAGTTAAGACTTCAGTTAAAAATCATGATTCAAGACTACAAAAAGCGGAGAAAGAAAAGGCTTTCCATTCTGATCAGCTCTTGAAACTACAGATGGAAAGATCGAATTTTTTCCTAAGACTTCAGAATGTACCAGAGGATAAAGGAGAAGACCTTAAAAATCTGTTAAGCGAAGCGCTCGAACCAGTGACGGGCTTAAAAGCAGCGGAAATAAAAAGCGATATGGATATGGTTTACAGAACCTATCCAGATTATACTAAAAAGAAAAGCCTGCCTGGTGAGATTCAGATAAGGTTCTCCAAAAAGTCAACAAGAGATGTGGTGCTTAGGACCACAAATAAAGCAGTTCTGAAGATCAAAGGAAAAGAAGTTAAAGTGATGAAAGATATCCCATTTGAAATAAGGAAAAGAAGGAAAGCCTATGGAAAACTGACATCTTGGCTACAGTCTGAATCTATTATCTATAGGTGGAATGTTCCGGAAGGACTGAGCTTCAGCATCAAAAACAAGAAATACAAGATTGACTCTGTCCAACAGGCGAAAAGTTTTTTGGAAAAAAGCAAAGGAAAGAAAAAAGAGAGAGACTCAGATGGTTCACTGGCATCGCAAGAAAGTATGTATGGATTTGATAGCTCAAAGAGCGAAGAAGAAACGTCTGACTCGGAAAAGGGAGCAGCAGCTCCAAAAGTACAAGAAGAGACTGTTAAGACAAGAAGAGGACGAAAGAAGAAATAAAGGCTGAAATGTTTTTTGAAACTGCACTTATATATAATAGATAATTTGTATAATTAAGCATTCCTTCAAAAGAGCATGTCTGTCAAACAGCTTTTTTTATTTTTCATGTATCATCAGTAACAATTTTATCTGAATATTAGCCAAGGTTTAAAACGCTTCATATGTATTAATGGCATAGCAATATTAAGCAAATGATAAAGCACACTCTGTATAAGGTAAACATAGCTTAGAAAAGTAGCGTTGTAGAATTAGATATAGATAAAATCAATAAAAATTTTTTTAAAAAAAAAAAACCACAGAGTAGTTCCGTGTGCAATGAGTTACTGGTGGCCCAATTTGAGAAACTTTTGGGCTCCCCGCCGCCTGGCTTTGCCGTGGCGGGGGGAAGCAATTTTGCCGCCTCGCATGACGCGAGGCAGCAACAGAGCGCGGCAGCGCTCATTGGCTCGATGGGGGGGCGGGGCTTGCTCGATTTGAGCCGTTGCCCCGCTCCCGTCTGCGCAGTCGCTTGGAGCGCTCGTTGAAGGAGCACGCGTTGGGTGCTCTCGGCGAGGCCAGGGCGGCTGTTGGTGGTCGGCTGACGGCGGCGGTGGCGGCGGCTGCTTGCGGGGCTCCGTGGCGAGCAGGCGGCGCTTCAGGGGCTCTTTGTCGAGGCGGCAGCGGCGGCGGCGGCGCCCTCCCCCGTCTTTTTGGTTGCTGGGGCGGTTGGGTTGAGGCGGAGGCGGCAGCGATCGCCATACCCCCCCCCCCGTTCCCCTCATCGGCCCCTTTTAAAGTGGATGCGGCCCGCCCCCCTGCTTGAGCCCAGGGGCCGTGGATAGCGGCGGCGGCCGTTGGCGCATTTTTCTGGCTCCGGTGTCTTCCTCTTCTGGAGCTTGCCCCCCCCCCTTTCGTTTTCGGGCGTGTTGTGGGTGCCCCGCTCCTCCTGGTGCTAAGTTGGCAGCAGCTGCAACGTTTTGACCCCCCCCCATCTCCAAAAAAAAAAAAAAAAAAAAAGCCGGGACGTTTGGCAGGCTAGGCCTGTGGGTTGCAGGGTGGGCCCAGTGATTGGGGGCCGTGAGTGGCCTAGTTCTGTGGGGCGCTGATCTGTGATCCTTGGGGAGTGGCTGGCCATTCTGCAGGCTCTAACAGGGGGGCCTATAGACGGCCATTTTGACTGGGGTTGTTGGCTTCCGGAGCTTGCCTCACCGGGTACGGCGGCCATTTTGGTGAGGGCTGCAAGCCTCATGTTCAGGGGCCATTTTGTGTGAAATTTCTGGCAGCCATTTTAGGTGGTTTTGATATTCTTCTATTCCAATATTGCTGTTTTTTCAATTCTTGGCTTACGGTTTGGATTGTTTCATTGACAATTGCATTTGTTTATATTATTAGAAGTTCGTAGTCATGGCACCTGGAAAAGGTAAGGGTAAGGGCAAGGGCAAGGGCAAGAACCCAGCACCAAAGAGACCTCCTGCGCAGCCTGATCCGGTGGTTCCTTCCAGTGATGAAGAGGAGGATGTGATAAACATGGCTATCCTTCAGCGGTTGGAGGCGCTGGAGAAAGAGCGTGGTATGCCCGTAGGTGGTTTACCAGTCGACAATAATGCCAATATGTCTTTTAAAGCGCAGGTGCTGGCGCGGTTGGCCTTTCTTGAGGACAGGCAGGATGCGGCGGCTTCAGGCCCGGCGGGAGCTGTGTTTGGCCAGCAGGGTCCAGGTGCGGGGGAGCAGCAGGTGGCTCTTTATTCGCCTTCCCAAGTTGCAGGAGGTAAGGAGCTGGCACTGGGTAGGCTTGGATCAACGTGGCCTTGGGGTCCTGGCGGCCAGAGTGCTGCAGCGGCGCCTATGCTTCACGTTAGCCAGCCTATTGGTCAGGCCCCCGAGCAAGGTGCCTCCACTTCCCATTTACCTCAGTTTAATTGGCCAGCATTTCCTTATTCTAGCCCTCCTTCGGTTTGCCAAGGAGCTTTGCCGGCGTGGGGTTTCTCGCAGCCTGGCGTTGGCTACCCTTATGTAGGCGGGGCATCGTATGATGCGGTTGCTGCGGGGGCCATTCCAAGTAGCGATGCAGACCTGCCTTTAGGTGACCACCTTTCAATGGCCACTAAAGAGAAGATTTTAAAAGGGGAGTATGTAGATGTGTTTGGTTTGCTCTATCGGGAGATAGAGAAAAAGGACAGGGATAATCTGGATGACCGGGAGAAGGAGCGCTTGAAGCGCCGTGTGGTAGATAGGACGTGGGCCAATTGGTTTCCTGGTTTCCTAATCTACGCAGCCGTCATAGTGCGACACCAGCCTTGGAGGGCTTCGTCGATGCTCCAGTATCTGGACATCATTTACAAGGCATTTACAGACTTCCCAAGCCCGGCATGGTCGCAATATGACGAGGAGTTTAGGATGAAGGCGGCCATTAACCCAGCCATGCGGTGGGACAGGATCTGTTCCAATTTGTGGCTGCAAATCATGTCTCCGGCCAGGTCTGGGTGGGGCGAGTGGTCTCATAGTGGCCACTCAGTTAAGAGGGCGTTGGTGCAATCAGGTTCCCGCCCGGTGGCGGGGCAGGCGGTTCAACGACGCCAGCTTTGCTGGGAGTTTTCTTCCCAGGGAACCTGCGGTCGTAAATCGTGCACCTTTAGGCATGAGTGCCCTTTGTGCGCGGGACCTCATCCCTTATCCAGTTGTCCACGGCCCAAGGGCCGTGGGGGAGGCAAAGGAGGCAAGTACCCAGGGGGGGGGGAAGCCACACAACCCCCATTCTGACAAAGGGTCCTAGCCCAATTAAACTGGGAGTTTTGAGACGCTGGTTGCGTAGTTATCCAAGGACTGGTGATAGGGCCTACCTCTTGGAAGGGTTCACTGTTGGTTTTCGCATACCGTTTCAGGGGGTGAGGGTGCCCTATTTGGCTAGGAATTTAAAGTCGGTTTTGGGCATGGAGGACATAGTTAGGGCCAAGATTGCCAAGGAGTGCAAGGAAGGCAGGGTTTTGGGCCCGTTTGTTAGTCCACCAGTGGCCAGTTTAAGAGTTTCTCCTTTAGGTGTAGTTCCAAAAAAGGCACCTGGTGAGTTTCGCCTCATTCATCACTTGTCCTACCCTCGGGGAGGGTCGGTGAATGACGCCATACCTGGTGAATTATGCTCTGTCAAATATACTTCCTTTGATCAGGCCATGCGGGTGGTCCGCCTCTGCGGTGTGGGGGCCGAATTGGCTAAATGTGATATTAAATCAGCCTTTCGGCTCCTCCCGGTGCACCCTGAGGATTTTGAGCTACTCGGATTTGCCTTTGAAGGGAAATTTTACATGGATAGGGCCCTACCCATGGGCTGCTCGGTGTCCTGTTCTGCTTTTGAGAGGTTCAGTTCGTTTTTGGAATGGGCCTTGAGAACCAGGACTGGTCTCTGTAGTACCGCCCATTATTTGGACGATTTTCTTTTCGTGGGCAAGAGGGGTTCTGGCCAGTGTCGTTTCCTGCTTGACAGTTTTGTCTACATGGCTGATGAGCTGGGTGTCCCTCTTGCTCAGGAAAAGACTGAGGGCCCGACATCCACATTAACATTTTTAGGTATTGAGATTGATACGGTTAGTATGTGCTGCAGGTTGCCCCAAGAAAAATTGGACGCGTTAAGGACGCGGGTCATCTCTGTTAGGTCCCTTACTAGGGTCACTCTTTTGGAGCTGCAGCAGTTGGTAGGTCACCTCAACTTTGCATGCAAAGTTGTGGCGCCAGGTAGGGCATTTGTGAGGAGGTTATGTGACTTAATGAGAGGCCTCCGTCTCCCACACCATAGGACCAAAGTCTCCAGGGGGATGAGGGAGGACCTCTTTGTTTGGGAACAGTTTCTGGACTCGTTCAACGGGGTCTCTCTGTGGCGGGATGAGCTCTTGTTAGAGGCTGAGCTTCAGATTTCATCTGATGCGGCCGGCTCATCCGGTTACGGAGTTTATTTTAGGGGGCATTGGTGTGCCGGGGACTGGCCTAAAGATTGGTTTCGGGCAGGTTGGGTCAAGGACCTCACCTTCCTGGAGTTTTTTCCAATTGTCGCAGCGGTGTGGATCTGGCCAGCCGATTTGGCTAATAGGACCGTCCACTTCTGGTGCGACAACCAGTCCACGGTTCATGTCATCAATGCCCTTACATCCAAATCCCCCAGGGTCATGGCTTTGGTTAGGGCCTTTACCTTACAGTGCCTCAAATTTAACATCTTGTTTAAGGCCAGACACGTCCCAGGGGTCGCTAATGGGATCGCTGACGCTCTCTCTCGTAAACAGATGGAGAGGTTTCGTCAGCTGGCTCCAGAGGCCGACCTGCTCCCGGCACGGATGCCCACAGAGGTGTGGGGGATTGGAGGGCTGAGGCCGACAGGGCAATGAGCCTGGCACTTGCCCCTTCTACCAGGAGAGCTTACCTGAAGGCCGGTAAGCAGTTTCTGTCCTTCAGGGCGGGAGCGGGTTTGCAGCAGGTCTGGCCTATTCCTGTGTCACACCTGATGCAATTTTGTGTGTCACTATGGAATGGTGGCCTTTCAGCTCACACAATCAGAGGCAAGCTGTCTGCGCTGGCTTTTGCCAGTAAGGCCTCGGGTCACAAGGACACCACGGGCGACTTCCGTCTCCGGAAGATGCTCGAGGGGTGGTCTCGGGAATCAATTAGGGCAGTTGACACCAGGGAACCTTTGACACCCACAGTCCTGAGAGGGCTGGAGGGCCAGTGGCCCTCTTGTTGTAGTGACAGCTACGAGGTGGGCCTGTTCCATGCCGCTTCGCTGACCGCCTTTTTTGGGGCACTCAGGATTAGTGAACTGGTGGCAGGCTCTCGGACTGACGTTTCTGGTGCAGCTTTGGAGCTTAGGGATGTATCAATCACTAATTTTCAGCTACAGATTAGGTTGCGTAGATCCAAAACTGATCAGAGGGGTAAGGGGAGTGTGCTGGAACTAGGGTCTGATTCGGAGTCAGCACTGTGCCCAGTCGCCGCCATGAGGCGGTACTTGGCACTTCGGGGTGATGGCCCGGGCTATTTGTTTCGGCATAGCGACAGCACCCCTCTTACGAAGTTCCAGTTTTGGACCGTGACTCGGAAGGCATTGATCCGGTTGGGTCTGGGCGGTGTTCGTTTTTTGCTCCCATTCGTTTCGAATTGGGGCGGCATCGACTGCTGCCGCAATGGGGTACCCTGATAGGACAATACAGAGGATCGGGTGTTGGAAATCCGGATGTTATAAGAGTTATGTTAGGCGTTGTAACTTGTAAGTTCGTTGTAGTTTCATTCAGACGTTTGTTAATAAAGTTCTTGTTACAGGTGCTGCAGGCCGTGAGACAAGACGAAGAGTCATAGTCTGCGGCCACAGCATGGTCTTTTGGGCGGCTCATCGAGCGAGGAGAACCTCTTTCGGCTCCCAGCTTGGCCTCAGCGAAGTGGCGACGGTTGAGTGGTGGGGAGGAGGGGCATGAGATGGCCGGCGCTCCTCCCGTTGTTGTTTGAGGAGAGGCAGGGGCCCCCCCCTCATGTGCTAGTCATACACCTGGGGGGCAATGATTTGGGTTTGGTCAAGGGCGTGGCCCTTGTGATGCAGGCCAGGGATGATTTGGCACTGATCAGGTCACGGTGGCCTGGTGTGCAGATAGTATGGTCTGCCATGCTCCCCCGTCTGGTTTGGAGGCATGCCGGTGACCCCAGGTGTATGGACAGGGCTAGGCGTAACGCTAATAGCCAACTTCGCACGGCCATGGAGTCCGGGTTGGGTCTCTTTTTGCCGCACCCTAACATACAGGTCAAGTTCCCAGACCTGTATCGCCCTGACGGGGTGCACCTCTCAAACAAGGGTAATGGGTTATTTTTAGAGGACTTGCAGCACGGGATTCGGATGGCACTCGGTTGCCGTGTGGGGTAGCAAAGGCCAAAGCAGAGGCTTGGCTTTGCATGTGGTAGGTTTATGCAAGCAAGAAAATGGAACTGGTGGGTACCTTACGGCATATCCCTGTTGGGAACAGGAGGTCACCAGGAACCACCCTAGGGCCTTGCGGTCTGGGGAGGTGAATGGTGATCGCCTCTGGGAACCTCTCAGACTAGGCTCCTCCCTGAAGGTCTGTGCAGCCTCAGGGGTAGGCGCCCCTGGGAGGGGATGCCAGTATGCCGGGCCGCCGGTTACGAGCCAGAAGCTGACTGGGTCAAGACTGGGGCTAGGTTACCTGCCCATTACAAGGGCAAGGAGGCTGGGTCTGGGAATGACGCCTGCCTTGCCTGTTCCTGAGCTTGCTTAGTTGCCCGTTGCTGCATGTCCTGTTTAAATAGTTAATAAAGTGGCCCTTGTTTGATTCCAAACTGTTGTCTGTCTCGTTATTTCATGCTGGGGTGGCAAATAGCATTCTTTCAGTCCTTTGCAACAGTTGTTTTCTGTCTTAATCCCCTTTGCTGACTGTGTGATCTTTCTGTTGTATTCATGGGCAACAGCCGTTAGAGCCATCTGAAAAAGAGGGCTACAGTCTTATGCTGGAATAAAACTTTATTAGTCTTTAATGTGCCACAAAGCTTCTGTTTATTTTGGGCTTGTCTGAGAGAATTATTATGATCTATATTACTTAAGAAAGATTATCCCAAAGTGCTTGGAGGGAAGAGAGCTCTTAGATGAGGAAATGCTCCGGTTCTCCGGACATCTTTCTTTAGAGTGGGATAGGGGTGTCCTAGGTAGCCCAAACTAGACTGAGCTCATCATATCTCAGAAGCTAAGATGGGCTGACTAACAAGTATGTCTGGATTTGCTACAGAGAGGCAGACGATGAACATAAGAAGAACCCTGCTGTATCAGACCAGTAGGCCAACTACCGTATTTTTCGCACTATAGCACGCACCTGACCATAAGACGCAGGGGGAGGATCGCACCCTCCGCGCTGGTCAGGAGGCCTCGTGCAAGCTGCCAGCAGCAGCGGTGGCCCAGCAGCGACCTCACGCCGGCAACGGCGGCCTCACGCAAGCCGCCAGCAGTAGCGGTGGCCCAGTGGCAACCTCGCGCCGGCAGCGGCGGCCTCGCGCGAGCCGCCAGCAGCGGCGGCAGCCTCGCGCGAGCCGCCCATGGCGACCTCGCGCCGGCAACGACCTCGCAGCAGCCTCGTGTGAGCCACCAGCGGCGGCCTCGCGGCAGCAACAGCAGCACCAGCCCAGGAGCGGCCTCGCGAGAGCCGGCAATGGCGGCCTCGCAGCCTCGCGGCAACAGCAGCAATTGCAGCGGCGGCCTCGCACGACCCGGCAGCGGTGACCTCGCGGCAGCAAGGTGAGCCTTGTGCCCAGTATTCGCACCATAAGGTGCACACACTTTTCTCCCCACTTTTTTGGGGAGAAAAAGTGCGTCTTATGGTCCGAAAAATACGGTAAGTCCAGCATCCTGTCTCACACTGTGGCCAAGCAGTTCCTCTGGAGGGCCATCAACACAGCATACAGGCTGAGGCCTTCCCCTGGTCTTGCCTCCTGGCTCTGGGATTCAGAGGGTTAGTGCCTCTGAAAGTGGAGGTTCCCCTCAATCACCATGGCTAGTAGCCACTGATGGACTTCTCCTCCATGAATCCATAAAACCTTTTAAAGCTGTTTATTCCTGCGGCCATCACTACATCCTCTGGCAACAAATCCCACATTTTAATCACTCTCTAAAGTAGTATTTCCTATTGTCTGTCCTGAACCTACTGCCCGTCAGCTTCATTGGATGCCTTCAAGTTCTAGTGTTTTGGGAGAGGGAGAAAAATTTCTCCTTGTCAACCCTCTCCACCCTATGCACAATTTTAGAAACCTCTGTCAAGTCCACCTCTTAGTCTTTTTGTCCCTTACTTTGAACACCCGAACAGGGTCTCCATAAGTAACACCAGTTTCCATTAGGGGTTTAGGACTCTGGAAACTAGCCAAAACCAGTTATGTCAAAATGGAAGCTGAGATGTGAGAAAAGTGTAAAGACAGCTAGGAGAGAGCATTACAGGTTTGCACTGGGGTGTGGGGGGAGAGAGGTAAAGGACAAGACAGGCTCCTCCTTGGGTATGATGGGTTCATTTATTGTGGCCAAGTTTAATTAAATTATTGTATTCAAGTAGTTAGTGGTTGTGGCAGATCAGCCCTAGCTTCTGAAGCAACGTCAGTGCCTGATGGGATGGGGTCCTATCTCCATCTAGCACTAAATCTCAAACTTTCTATTTCCAGAGATGACAACTGGCTACTTGGAATTCAGCTGAGCTTTATCAAAACAGATTATTTGTATGACTAATCAATCTTGAAATAATTTTTAGGAACAGTGAGAAAACACCCAGATTTCTAATCGGCTTACACATAGTGCTATATATAGGGCAAACAGTTCTTTCCAGAAGTAATTTTCTATTGTGTGGAAATAGTCATGGGGGAGGGGAGAGGTGCAGAGGAGAACAGATCTACCAGCAGATAACAGAACATGCCTGCACAATCGGAGATCATTATTAGCAAGTCAACAAGATATCCGTTTTCATATCTCAACTACTAAGCTCTTGATCATCACAGATAAATGCTACTGGGAAGTCTGAATCATATTGCTAAGAAAGAACTGCTGTGAAAGTGAGAAAGAACCCCTTATGTTTTGCAAGAGGTTGCCGATGATCAGTAACATGAGCACTGGGAGGTGAGAATATGCAGAAGGAGAGGTGTAAACAGAAAAGAACAAAGACTGGATTATTGTGTTTTATGTGTACCAACAAAGAATAGGGTTTCTTCCACACAGAGCTTTTGCTCTGCATCCCCCATTCTCACAACCATCATTGTGCTTCCACCAATCTTCTGGGTTCCCCCCTGCTCTGCTTTCCAGAAAGATGGTAGTCCAGGACAGTTTGGGAAAGCATGGAAGACAAGGTGCGGATCTCTACATTTCCCTATCCACATCTGGTGCCATTTCCTCTACTCCCTGCTGTTTCCTTCCTTCCTTACAAATAGAAGGCTTTTTGCCAGTTAAAAAATGATCTGTAGTCCAGATATTGCTATACTGTTAGAATATTGCTAGTGTTAAAACACTATAGCAATATGGCTACTACCAAGAATTTTAAAGACAACAACAAAAGACTACCTTGGTGAGGGGGGAGAAATGGTAGCTAGGAGGAGAAAGCCTGGAGTAAATCCATGCAGCAGCACCATTGTAAGCCAGCAAGGCATATTATATGCTCTTATGAACTGTTAAAATCATAAGTTTGAACTTTGGGTTGTTATTCTGCAAAGGGCGAAATGCACTCTCTATTGCAGTGAGAGGCTCCAGCCCACAGCAGGAAACATCCTCCATAGTTCACACTGACATGGAGACCAGGACTCCATTTCAAAGAGTCCTTCTGTCTCCTTTACCTGGTCAATTCACACCTTCCCCCAAAGTTCCTGCAAGAGATTATGTTAAGTGACGTTACCTGGCAATTAATCGTCGACCATCGAGTGACCTGGCCAGAGCCATCACGAGACAAAGGATTGGCGCCATGAATCCTACCAGCTTGCCCAGGTGTCAGTTCCTGCTTAGCACCCAGATTTGCAATATTGACCACTCCTTCCTATCTCCTCCTCCTTATTACGCTGACCAATGGTAGGGTTAGTGGGGACGGACCAACTAGTAGGTGTGTCAAGGGGATGTGGTCAGCGCAGGCCGCCCCAATACTACCTGATAAAAGATCTTGCACAACGGAAGTCCATTGCTAGCCGCCTCAACCCCTATCTTCTTTACCATCC
Source organism: Lepidodactylus listeri (assembly GCA_029233225.1). Taxonomy (NCBI): domain Eukaryota; kingdom Metazoa; phylum Chordata; class Lepidosauria; order Squamata; family Gekkonidae; genus Lepidodactylus; species Lepidodactylus listeri. The sequence continues at coordinate 102,189,073 of JARCFY010000009.1, read as the reverse complement.
TCTCCCGTCCAGCTTTCTATCCCATTACCTTGCCTCCATCTTTAATCCCTGGTTTGCGCAGCCAGGAAGAAGCGTGTATCTGCAGGTTTAGATCGTGCTCCCCATTTTTCCTTTCTACCTCCCCTCCATCTTCTTTTGGAATTGGACCACCCATCTCCAGGACAGGTAAAGTATTACCCCTCAACGAAACTCCTGCTAATGCAACAGTGCTATTTTCTATCTAAGTTTCCTAGATCTTGTGTGTATGTGTGTGTGATTCAGTTTTTGAATGCTTGAACAACGTTTTATAGTAAACATCATTCAAAGAAGCCACTCAGCCTCAGTGCCTATTTTCTGAGAACTCCTGGAGGGGGTGGGACCTTGGTATAGCTGGCAAGAACCCGGTATTCTGCCAATTGCTAACCTTAAATTAAAGCAATTCGGCTAACACCATTGTTGTTCCAAATGCCTTTGCATTCAACCACCCTGTCATGTTCTGTGCCTGCTCGGGGAAACGGGCCTAGTGTGGCCTAGGCATGGGAGAGACCTGTGCTGGGGGCAGAGGGCTGTCAGCCTGCAATTCCCCTAAAGCTTGGCGGTGGTGGTGGCCAGTGAGAGCTCGGGTAATGTGTGAAGAGACCGAACTTTAGCTGTGTAACTGGAAAAATGGTTTCTTCTCTCTACTGTGGCCTTTCCTCAGACAGAGAGTCAAGCTGAGGGGAAAGTCTGGGCTGGGAGAGAAGTCTCTCAGTGGTAGGGTTGCCAACCTCCAGGTGGGGCCTGGGGATCCCCTGCTTTTACAACTGATCTCCAGCTGACAGAGATCAGTTCTCCTGGAGAAAATGGCTGCTTTGAAGGGTGGACTCTATGGCATTGAACCATACTGAGGCCCCTCCCCTCCCCAAACCCCACCTTCTCCTGGCTCCACCCCCAAAGTCCCCAGGTATTTTCCAACCCGGACTTGGCAACCCTACTCAGTGGGATGGAATGTGTACAGGCAGGAGGCCTGGTGGTGTAAGAGGCTGTAGGCCTTAAGTAGTACCAGTTAAGGAAAAACAGTTAGTCGCGTTAGATTCATTTTAGTTTACCTTTAAAACCCTGGTTTACATTCCTTTTATTTTGCCTTAGAACACTGTTATTGATTTTACAGCACCTCGTCTTGTTTTCCCTGCCCCAGTATTGTTTAAATAAACCCTGTTGTTCAAGTGTTCTGCCTGGTCATCACGCCTCATGTTTCTCCGTTAAAAGAAGGCAATTTGGTTGAGTTTGGGAGGGCACCCTGGGCCTTCTCAAGAGACCCTAAGGCTGCAGTCACACACACTAAATAATCCACTTTCAGTGCACTTTTGAACTGGATTTTACTGTGTGAACTGGCAAAATCCAGTTGGAAAGTGCATTGAAAGTGGATTAAAAGTGGATTGTTTAGTGTGTTGTGACCGCAGCCTAAGTCCAAGGTGGCGGCGGCAGAAGGTGGCAACCCGCAAGGGGTCATGACATACCTTATAGAAATGGCCCTTAAAAAGACATGATTACATGATGCTGCCTTATACTGAACCAGACCATTGGACCATCAAGGACAGTATTATCAACTCAGACTGGCAGCGGCTCTCCAGGGTCTCAGGCAGAAGTCTTTCACTTTACCTCCTACCTGATCCTTAACTGGAGAGGCCAGGGATTGGACCTGGGACCTTCTGCAGGCCAAACAGAGGCTCTATCTCTGAGGCACAGGCCCCACCGTGACATGTGCTTATATTTATTTGTGAGAGAAACATTCATATCTATGAACTTGTGACTTTAGCAACAGGACAGAATGTTACTTGCACCCTACCTCTCCAAGTGAGAATCTGCATTCACAAGCCCCCTCAGCCAACTCTCTGCAAAGAATGGTAAATATGTGTCAGGGTTTGGTTTTGTTTTTTTTAAAACAGTTCTGGATGTGATATATTTGCTGGCTAAGGCACTACTGCAGGATGCTTAAATGTGTATTAGTTATAATTCGTAAGGGGTTCATGAGGGGTTCACCTTACCTGACGGGAGCAAAAGCAGGCTTAGCAGTTGATGCTGAGGGCTCTTGACGAAGACACTCCTGAAAGAAAGCAAAGCTTAACAGACCACAACAATGAGACAAAAGCTGGAGAAAGGACAGGTGGACTCAAGAGGTTAAGTCCAGCGGTGAGGAATACACGGAGCCGTTTGCCAAGAGGTCAATATATTGATTCAATCTGTCAGCAAGCAAACTTATATTTCCACAAATATTGCGTTCTGTGTAGCTAAGGCTTTCTTTAGCATGATCATATCTTGGCACCCGTGTAAATTAATGGTTTAACAGAATGCTTATGTGTAACTTTTCTGTGCCGATATAAGAAGAGCCATGACATGAAGGCAGACCGCTGTTCAAAGTTTTGATGAGCCGTTCTTATAGAGGACACTTTTTTTCTAATTCAATAATATTTTTGTCATCTTGAGTAATTTCTCAGAAGACGAAGAAGAAGAAGAAGAAGAGATTGGATTGATACCCCGCCCTCCACTCCCCAAGGGAGCCTCAGAGCGGCTTACAAACTCCTTTTCCCTTCCCCTCCCCACAACAGACACCCTGTGAGGTAGGTGGGGCTGAGAGAGCTCTTTCCCAAGCTGTCCTTGAGGGAACAGCTGGTACAGAGCTATGGCTTGCCCAAGGTTATCCAGCCAGGTGCAAGTGGAGGAGTGGGGAATCAAACCCGGTTCTCCCAGATTAGAGTCTGCGCACTTAACCACTACACCAAACCACTACGCCAAATGAAGAGATACAACTGACAAGATGCTTGGAGATCGGTGACCGGATCTTAACATTTATTTTGTAAGGGCAATTTTGCAATCCTTCACCTGCTAGGAAATCTTTCAAGGAACAAGCAGCCTCAGTGGATAAGAATAAATAGCACATAAAATGCAATCCACAGATTTAATGCATGTTTCTGTGATGCCACAGGTATATGTTTCTGCAAACCTGGAATAATCCTCGGGTCTGCAGAAAATAGGAAAACATTTGAAAGGATGGTTTAAAACCCTGGAAAATTAAAAGGAATGTCCGCACATCACAAAGGGGAAAAATATGCTGCTGCACCAACCCAAATCAGCATAATAAAAAGTAGAGACATCTCCCTGCCAACAAAAGTCTGTATGGTCAAAGCAATGGTATTCCTAGTAGTAATGTATGGCTGCAAGAGTTGGACTATAAGGAAGACCGTGCGCCGAAGAATAGATGCTTTTGAATTATGGTGCCGGAGAACACTCTTGAGAGTCCCTTGGGCTGCAAGGAGATCAAATCAGTCAGTCCTAAAAGAAATCAACCCTGACTGCTCCCTGGAAGGCCAGATACTGAAGCTGAAGCTCAAATACTTTGGCCACCAAATGAGAAGGGAGCACTCACTGGAGAAGACCCTGATGCTGGGAAAGACTGAAGGTCAAAGAAGAAGGAGATGGCAAAGGATGAGATAGTTGGACAGTGTTATCAAGGCAATGAACATGAAGTTAAGCAAAGTTTGAAGGACGGAGTAGGACAGGAGGGCCTGGCGTGATGGGGTCCGTGGGGTCACAAAGAGTCGGACTCGACTAGGGCTGCCAGCCTCCAGGTGGGGCCTGGGGATCCCTTGCTTTTACAACTGATCTCCAGCTGACAGAGATCAGCTCCCCTGGAGAAAATGGCTGCTTTGGAGGGTGGACTCTATGGCATTATACCATGCTGAGGTAGGCTTACCAAGCCCCCCGGGAGGGCAGGGGAAACCCCGATTTTAACTCCTCACCCCCGCCTTTTCAAAATTGTCCAGCAGGGGACAAAATGGCTGCTCAGTCCTCCAGTCTCTTTCTAGTGTGTGCTGGTAAGCAGGGCTCTTTTTCAGAACGCAGGGGAACGCCGTTCCAGCTGGCCTCCGAGCCTGCCCCGCCCCTTCCTAGCCAGGCCTGAACCATTTAAAGGGGAAGTTCCTGCAGAGAGCCTGCAGAAAAAAGCCTTATAGGACGCTTCCCCTTAAACAGCAGAGCCAGCAAGAGAAAGCCCCGCCCAGGCTAGGCCCTTTGTACTGAGAGGCCTGGCTTTGGCTTGCGAGGCTGCGTTGCCCTCCCTGATCTGGTAAGTTGCCAGCCCCAACTCTTTTCCTTCTCTCTCTCCCCCTCCCTCCCTCCCTCCCTCCCTCTTTCTTTCTGTCTGTCTGTCTGTCTCTCTCTCTCTGTCCCCATCCAGCAGAGGTCTATCAGTGGCTATTATTAGCCACAAGGTCTAGATGGAACCCTTTGTCTGGGGCAGTGATGCTCTGTATTCTTGGTGCTTGGGGGGCAACAGTGGGAGGGCTTCTAGGGTCCTAGACCTCCTGAGGGCACCTGGTATTTTTGGCCACTGTGTGACACAAAGTGTTGGACTGGATGGGCCACTGGCCTGATCCCACATTGGCTTCTCTTATGTTCTTATGAGTTTTGATTTTCCTCCCTCCAGCTCCAGCGCCAATGTTCCCTCTATGCTGTGGAGTCTTGTGAGCAAAAATTCTACTTTGTGAGCTGCTGGCATTAAAGTTATGAGCGAGCAATTTGGCTGCTGCATCAATTAGGGTTTTTTGGAGCCATCCTTTTTGAGCTAAGAAAAATGTGTGAGCCGGAGGCTAAAAATCTGTGAGCTAGCTCACACTAACTCAGCTTAGAGGGAACACTGTCCAGCTAAGCCAATACAGCTATTTGGAATTTTCAGGGTTTGGTGGGGGGGGAGGTGCCACAATTCTCAAGATGGAAATGGAAGTTTTCAATACGTATACTGAAAAATCATGAACTTTATAACATTTTTAAAAGAAATTTGTCGAAGAAAAAAAGCCCTGGGAATTGTCCTTTCCTCATCTAGAAGCAGCCCCTGGGCAGATGTGATTATGCACAATACATGTATTCAAATATAACGTAGCTCTCTGGATCCTAGTCATGATTTTTTAAAAAGACAGTTGTGACTCTGCTGCATGAAGGTGTAGTTCTGGTTTTTGGCAGTGTTCAGCCTTAGGATCTTAGACCTTTCTGTTGTGTATTTTGAAGAGTGTACTGGAAGTGACATCATCTAAAGGGGAAGTGACATCACTTGCCACTTGACCTGGGAGTGACATCACAGGAAGTGACATCACAAAAGTCTCCTGGCTCCACCCCCAAAGTCTCCTGGCTCCACCCCCAAAGTCCTCAGATATTTCTGGAGTTGGACTTGGCAACCCTATGCTGAGGCCCCTCCCCTCCCCAAACCCTGCCCTCTCCTGGCTCCACCCCCAGAGTCTCCAGGTATTTTCCAACCCAGACTTGGCAACCCTAGACTCAACTGTGCAACTGAACAACAGCAACCAACCCAAAATGGAACCTGACACTGTGTGATCAGCTACCAGGAAGTAAAAGAGACTGGAACCATGGTACTTGAAGAGTACTGGACTCGGCAGACCAGGAACGGTGAAATCATGAAGCCTTTATTGAGTGATTCAGCATGCCCAGTAGATGGTCAGATCAAGCATGCTTCCAGGGCTCCAGGGCCCTCATTATATGCTGGCTGGAGCCACACCTCCGGCCGCACCCAAAAGACCTGATAGGGGCTTAACATATGCACATGTTTGTCATAGGTTCCCCGGAGGAGCCTTTGGCCACATTGGCTCCCCAGGGAGAACCTAGGTCCCACATTGGTGGAGGCTTTGAATCCGGACGTCTATTGTTCCTCCAGAGTCAAGCTCCCCTCTCTGCCTGACCATGTGCTCTGGCCATGCGGCGGGCGCCATTACCTGGGAGCACATGGCAGGCCGGTTGTTACACAGAACATACTACATTACAGTACTCATTCCATGACTTGCAAAAAGCCACATTTGCAATTAAAGAGCTGTATGACTACTCTAAGCTGTAAGCCAGGCAGACCCCCTCTCTTTATTGAGAGGCAATATGGAGGAGAATATCCCTATCTCACAGCACCCCAGGAATACATATGCCAGGCAGACTTGACGTAAATATAAACAAGATGGATCACAGACAGGCAGGCCTCATCATGATGCCTAGGCAAAACCCCTGGAAGGTGAGACATCTTGGTCTGACCCAGCTGCAGCCTCTCCCTCCACCCCGACATCTGCATATGCTGGACAATGGACCTGCCTCACCCCAGAGCCAACACCATTCAACCTGGGTCACTAATCCTCTCAGCCTCCTCTCAGCTTCTCTCCTCCTCACATTTCCTTTACAATAACAACTCCCAAGATCTATCACCTTTCCCACCCAATACAAGAAGAGGGCCACCAAAGCAGCATTGTTTCTTTTCGATTAGTTTAATTAGCAAGCCATTAGCCCTTTGAATCACCTGAGGAAGCAACAAGAGTTCCAGCTGAAACCCTATTTTATATCCCTCCAAAATGGTACTTCTTCACCCAAAGAGTGATTAATACATGGAATTCACTGCCACAGGAGGTTGTGGCAGCTACAAGCATGGACGGCTTCAAGAGGGAATTAGATAAACATTTGAAGCAGAGGTCCATCAGTGGCTATTAGCCACAAGGTATAGATAGGAACTCTCAGTCTGGGGCAAGTGATGCTCTGTATTCTTGGTGCTTGACTGGGGGGAGAGGAGTAACAGTGGGAGGGCTTCTAGTGTCCTGGCCCCACTGCTGGACCTCCTGAAGGCACCTGGTATTTTTGGCCACTGTGTGACAGAGTGTTGGACTGGATGGGCCACTGGCCTGATCCAAAATTGGCTTCTCTTATGTTCTTATGTTCAGACCTCAACTCTCATGCAAACTGTCACAAGTTTTCCAGGTCTTTTGTCTATCCCGGGAAAGCCATTTGTTGGTATTATTTTGAGGCACAAATGTCAGACTGCCTCAGGACACATTTTTCCTATAAAAATAGCACCCAGAGCTCAGTCTCTCTCTCTCTGTGTTTTCCTGGATCCGAACTGCACACCCAGGATGCTGGACGTCTTGCTCCTCCCCCCTGGATTTCTGCTCTTCAGAACAGGTAGCTATATCACCCCAACACCCCCTATATTTCCCACTAATCCCTTTATTTCTTAATTGTGTGTCTTCTTGCATGCTTATTGTACGTTAGTACTTTTATTTTTCTCTTTAATAAAATCAGTCTCTATTATACCTTTGGACTGGTTATTTGAGAACTCTCTTAAAGGGAAAGATCCCTGTAGATATAGACAGGGGTCCGTTGGAGCGGGAGCGCACAGGAGCGCAGCTCCGGGAGTGAGGAGCCCAGGGGGTGGGCACATGACCAAGCCCCGCCCCCTCCTCGGCTTCCCTGAGCAGTGCAGAGGCGCAGCGCCCCGGGGAAAGCCCTGCTAGGGTCTTTATTGTTTTTAATGTTTTGTTTTAATATTGATAATTTTATCATTGTTGAAGCATGGACGGCTTCAAGAGGGAATTAGATAAACATTTGAAGCAGAGGTCCATCAGTGGCTATTAGCCACAAGGTATAGATAGGAACTCTCAGTCTGGGGCAAGTGATGCTCTGTATTCTTGGTGCTTGACTGGGGGGAGAGGAGTAACAGTGGGAGGGCTTCTAGTGTCCTGGCCCCACTGCTGGACCTCCTGAAGGCACCTGGTATTTTTGGCCACTGTGTGACAGAGTGTTGGACTGGACGGGCCATTGGCCTGATCCAAAATTGGCTTCTCTTATGTTCTTATGTTCAGACCTCAACTCTCATGCAAACTGTCACAAGTTTTCCAGGTCTTTTGTCTATCCCGGGAAAGCCATTTGTTGGTATTATTTTGAGGCACAAATGTCAGACTGCCTCAGGACACATTTTTCCTATAAAAATAGCACCCAGAGCTCAGTCTCTCTCTCTCTGTGTTTTCCTGGATCCGAACTGCACACCCAGGATGCTGGATGTCTTGCTCCTCCCCCCTGGATTTCTGCTCTTCAGAACAGGTAGCTATATCACCCCAACACCCCCTATATTTCCCACTAATCCCTTTATTTCTTAATTGTGTGTCTTCTTGCATGCTTATTGTACATTAGTACTTTTATTTTTCTCTTTAATAAAATCAGTCTCTATTATACCTTTGGACTGGTTATTTGAGAACTCTCTTAAAGGGAAAGATCCCTGTAGATATAGACAGGGGTCCGTTGGAGCGGGAGCGCACAGGAGCGCAGCTCTGGGAGTGAGGAGCCCAGGGGGTGGGCACATGACCAAGCCCCGCCCCCTCCTCGGCTTCCCCGAGCAGTGCAGAGGCGCAGCGCCCCGGGGAAAGCCCTGCTAGGGTCTTTATTGTTTTTAATGTTTTGTTTTAATATTGATAATTTTATCATTGTTCCTTTTATGACTGTGTGCTGCTTTTCCAGAGACTTGCTCAAGGGGGCATATAAATTTTCTAAGTATACCATTTTTTATCTGGGCACATGGCACATAAGTACTGGAGAAATTTCACCAACCCTTCAGCAGCTTCCACCCCATCAGTTTGGTGTAGTGGTCAGGAGTTGGACTCCAATCTGGGAGAACCGGGTGTGATTTCCCACTCCTCCACATGCAGCTGCTGGTGTGACCTTGGGCCAGTCACAAGTTCTCTCAGAGCTGTTCTCTCATGAGCAGTTCTCAAAAGACCTCTCTCAGCCCCACCTCCCTCACAGGGTGTCTTGTTGTGGGGAGGGGAAGGGGAAGGGATGGGTGGTGCACATGTCCTGGGTATCTCAAGTCTACTTGAAACCTGGTGGTTTCAAGGGAGCAGGAAGAGAATGAGGGTGTGTTCTTTATGCTTATTTTTATTGTACAAAGTATTGGATGGGGAAGGGAATGGAGGAAGAGCAGGTCAGTTTCACTCACCTGTGGAGGGGAGCCTGAGGGGTGGGCGTTGCCTTCTGACACACTTCTGGTATGTTAGGGGGTGTGGCATATGCAAATGAGTTATGCAAATGAGTTATGGTAATAAGCTTCTGCACCTCTTTTTCTACGAAATGACCCCTGGATATAGATAGTAGATCCTTGCAAGTACCCCACCTGTCACTGAGGTCTGCCATTTAGCTAAATTCCCCAGAAACTGAAGGTAGCAATTCAGCTTCTTAAATCTAAGCTGGTAGGGGTAACAACACCCTCTGTGCCACCCCACCAAAAGCACACACAATAAGATATGCATTAACTATAACCTTTCAAATTACCAGAGTACCTTTGCCAGGCCCGTAGCTATAATGAGACTTTTGTGGGTTCCTCCCCCTTTCTTAAAGTCACAGTCCCACAAGAATTTCTACTGTAAATGCTTTTTTCAGTAATTTAATTTTTTTTTTTAACGGCATGAGCTCCTTTAAACAGAGTGGGGTGCTGTAGCTGACTAATTCCTGCACTGAGTAAGGGGGTTGGAGTAGGTGACCTCTAGGATCCCTTCTAACTCTGTGTCAAGAAACTGATCTCCTTTAAGAGAGTTTTTCTGCCTAAGTGTTAGCTTTCTTGACTATAGAAGTCATCACCCCCGCCTGCCAGCTTGTTCTCAAAATTGTTGCTTAGGCTGGCAGAAGTGATTAACTTGTAGCAGCTGAGAACTGTCATCTAAAGTGGTTGACAGCTTGCAATTTAGAGATCTATCCTGGTAACAGCTTTCTCTTGGCTAAATGGTTAAGAACACCCAGAGCTTAAAAAAGGGTGTGTGTGTGTGTGTGCCAGAACTTTCAAGAGGGAAAAGAAGTTTTCTATCTGTATACTGAAAACTCTTGAACTTTCAAACATTTTTAAAAGAACTTTGTTGAAGATATTCTGGAACTCTGTTCTGGCGCGTTCCCCCCGAAAAAAAATCTATGTAGAACAGACAGCTTGAGAAGACTCAGAGAGAGGAGAGACTGCCTCAAAGCTCTCTTCGACTTCCATCCTGCTGCTATGCTTCCGGAGAGTCTGCTCATCAGGAATGCCAGTTGAGATGCCAGAGCTACGTGCGTGCCTAATAGGAAACGTAGTATGTAGAATGGCTAGCTAGGTTCTTTGTTTTGGTTTGCATTCCTGGTGGAACTGTATATATTCTTTCCCCTATGTGTTGTTCGTCCTTGGTTTTTGTAAAGAAGGTTTTACGTGTTTTTGTACAAACTGGAGTGAGTTTGCTGGCCAAACCAAGATCAGTATTTCCAGTGCCACGCCTGCCATCTAGGACAGGGGTGGGCAAATTGCGGCCCGGGGGCAACATGCAGCCCGCCACAGTTTTTTGCGGCCCGCCAAGACAGTTGGACACTGTTTGCACCTGAGGAGCTGCAGCTTGAACTTACTGACATGAAGTCAGATCACATTGTGAAAGAAATGTTTAATGCTGTAACATTAGTTGACTTTTACAAATCTTTGTCTGCTGAAAAGTTTCCATGTACAAAGAAATTTGCTGGGAAAATGTTCTCTATATTTGGGTCTACATATATTTGTGAGCAAAGTTTTTCTTGCATGAAGATCAACAAGAGTAAATACAGACATTAACAGACATTTGACAGACATTAACTTGCAGGCTGTGATGAGAATCTCAACAAGCAATCTCACTCCTGATTTCAAAAAAATTGTAGAAAAGTGTGATAGGGTACATTTGTCTCATTAAACGGATTCTAAAATTAAATGTGCTTGCAGCTATAGATGATATGAAATTAGCACAATAAATAAATTGAATAAAACTACCACTATTTAATTTATATTTATTGATTTTTATGATACAATTTATACCTTTTCTGAAATGCAAAGTTAACTAATGAATGCAATCATTTTAAAAGGTGCGGCCCTCCGTTAACCTCTGCTCCCACAAAGCAGCCCCCGAGCCAAAAGAATTGCCCACCCCTGATCTGGGAGATAGTTGATTCTCCCTTCCCCTCCCCCCTTTCTCAGCCTGCTATTGTCCCACTCTGGGGCGAAGATGTGCAGAAGCCGCGATGCTTTGATTTTAAAAGGCTTGGTGCCACAGTAGCTGAGTCATAACCCTCAGAATTCTGGCTTCTCTTTCTGCATGGGGAACTTCAGCCCCATCAGGAAAAAAACTCCCCCCGAAGCCACAGAATCCTGGCTACAGGGTCCTCTGCACAGGTCGGGTTGTCTTTCCCCACCATGACTGAATTGTAACCAGCCTGTGTGTACCTGGAAGGAGGGGAAGGGCATCCCTCCGTGCCTTCCCGCTCTCTCGTCAGCAGGAGGCACAGCCAGTCGGCTGGAAGAGTGAGATGACTGAGGTGCCCAGAGGAGACCAAGCTGGCTGTGGAGAAAGGGGAGCAAAACCACAACTACTCCACTTAGGCCAGCTTGTTCTTTTCCCAGATGGCTACCATGGTGACAGTCTTCTCTGCAGCTAGCTTGTATTTAGAGTGGCCAGATCCCCCGGCCACCAGCAGGGGGCAGGTGCACAGGGTTGCCATCTCCAGGATGGGAAACTCCTGGAGATTTGGGAGTGGAGCCTGGGGTGGACAGAGACCAGTAGGGTACAATACCGCAGAGTCCACCCTCCAAAGCATTCATTTCCTCCAATGGAACTGATTTCTGTAGTCTGGAGATGAGCTGTAGTATGGGAGATTCCCAGGCCCCACCTGGAGGCTGGCAACCTTACTTGTGCTCCTTCTCGCTGCTGTCTGGTTTCTGGAATAAGAGTGCAGAATCTTCAATCTGCCCGGCAAACATACCAGCGAACTGAATACTGTGACACCTTATCAATCTTGTTTTGCCTCTAGCAGTCCACCTTTGAAATGTTTTTGTTAAGTGCTGCCTCACGTGTGTCGATCGATTCATCCGTAACTACTAAAGGGACTGAGTGGGGAGAGTCTTTTCCATAACATCACAAGCGCCAGCCAATCACAAGCGCAATTTCTTTGCAAGTTCAACACAGCAAGGTCACTTTGCAAATCAGCCCGCTGCTAGAATTTTAAAAAATCTTTCTTCACTCTTAGATGTATTCTTTACAGTTCAGGTAAGGAGATACGTGTGTATACCACTGGCTTCACTGGGAACCCCTGGGGTAAGTCTGAGTGAGGACGGAGCCTCCGTTCATTCGCTCTGAATGGGTTGCGCATGTTGATTTGAAATAGAAGTGCACATCACTGTCCACACCTTGGATTACTTTTGTACAGTTGCAAATCTAACAATTTAATTACAACCAAATAGAGTTTAGGCGTTGCGGAGAGGACTGAACAAGAGAGTTCACTAGCATCCCACATCTATATATCTAATAGCCAAGTGCTTCCATGCGTGTGGATATCTAAATCTGCACATTGGGGGCACTTGGGGTGCAAAGAGATTTTTCTGCACGCTTGGGGGACTCCCCGGGTGTGCAGAAAAATCCGAAAAGTTAAAAAAAATATTTGGGGGATATTTAAATCCACCCCAAATTAAAAGAGTGTTCACTGAGCATGCGCAGAGAACGCTCTGGGAACTCTGTGGCTGGCCGGCAGTTGAGAGGCATCCAAGCCCCGCCGCTGGTGCCAGGGTGTGGGAGGGAAGATCGGCGGCCTGGCAGCTGAGAGCCACTGAGGCCTTGCCACCATCACCACCGGTGCCGGGGGGCTGGGGGGGAAATCAGTGGTCCAGTGGCTGGGAGCTGCTGAGGCCTTGCCGCTGGTGCTGTGGGGGAAGAAGACTTATCTGCGGAGCTGCAGCCTTTAGGAATACTCCCCCCTGGAGAGTATTGTGGGTCCTCCTGCCTCACTGTCGGTAGTGGGGAGGAGAACGATTGGCAGGTCTGGTGGCTCTGAGCCACACAGGCCTCACTGTTAGTGGGGGGGGGGGAGGACTGGCAGGTCCAGACCTTGCCATCGGTGCTGGTGGGGGGCGGGGGAGAAGGCTCACCTGTGGCTGCTTCTCTTCCATGTGAAGCTCCTTCTCTCTCCCCCCTGCGAGTATCACAGGTCCCTGTCTTTTATTCTATATACTAATTCCCAAGGCACCCTCTCTGTGCAGATATCTAAATCCGCACATCAGGGGCACTTGGGGGGCAGAGAGATTTTTCTGCACACTTGGGGAACTCTCTGGGTGTGCAGAAAAATCCTAAAACTTAAAAAAAACTTTTTGGGGTTATTTAAATCCCTCCAAAGTTAAAGAGTGTTCCCTGCACATGCACAGGGAATGCTCTGGGAACTCCGCGGTGGGCCAGTGGCTGAGAGGCGCTGAGGCCTTGCTGCTGGTGCCAGCGGGGTGGGGGAGGGAAATCGGTGGCCCGGTGGCTGAGAGCCACTTGGGCCTCTGTGCCAGTGCCATGGGGTGGGAGGGTGGGAAAATTGGCGGCCTAGGGGCTGAGAGTTGCTCAGGCATCACCGTTGGTGCCGGGGGGGGGGATTGGCGGGCCTGGCCTCAGGCCTCACCGTTGGTACAGGGGGGAGAAGGGTTGGTGGGCCCAGGCCTCACCATGGATGCGGGGTGGGGGGGGAGAAGACTCACTTGCGGCTGCTTCCTCCACTGTGTGGAGCTCCTTTTCTCCCCCCTGTGAGTATTGCGGGTCCTACCTCTTGTTGCTACTAAACTCAAATTGCTTCTTTAGAGAATAATACCATAGCGTCCACTCAGGAAAGAAGTGTTTATATCTGTTTCAGTGCTTTCTTATTACAAGCAGCCAGAGAAAAGTGGTGTATATCCAACCATTCTCTGCCTGGAATGCGGAGCTTTCCTGCATTCCTTTCCGTTTCTGCAGCCCATTCATTCCCAGGGTTGTAGGACCTGTTCAGACTCCGAGGAAAGACCATGAGAGTTTGAGGGCTGGCATATGGAAGGACAAGATGGTGGGAAGGAATGCACAGGAACGAAGTTCCAGCTGGCTTCCGAGTTGGCCACACCTACAGCCTCCTCCCCCTCCCCGGGTTCCCCAGGCGCCTCGCAAGCAGTGGGGCCCCTGGGGAAGCCAAGCTGATCCAGGGAGGGAGGGCAGTTTAAACAGCAGCTGTGGGGTGCCTGGGGAAGCCAATCCTGGGAGGGAGCTGCACTGTCAGGGGTGTGGCCTAATATGCCAATGAGTTTCTGCTGTTGGGTGTGGCCTATTATGCTAATGAGTTCCTGCTGGGCTTTTTCTACAAAAAAGTCCCGACGCCAGGTACCAAAGATATAAACTTTTAAAGGACAGCAGTTGGTAAGCTCTGAAGTGGTGCGTCCTCACTGCAATGCCCCATGGGCTGGGGGAAGGGGTGCAGAGGAGAATCCGCGTAGGTGGACCGGAGAGCCAGTGGTGCAGGACTGAGCAGACGCTCCTGCGCTGCCTGGTTGTTCTGCCATGCTGAAGCCACAAGCAGAGTGGCTCTACCCTCCCCCCCCAACAGCCTCCTATTCTCTTCCTCACCCCAGTTGGCAGTCTCCCAACCAAGTACTGACCTTGCTCATCTGCTGAGCTCTGACAAGATTGGGCTGTCGGAGCTACTACCCATCTATATATCTAATTCCCAAGTGCCCCCCCGTGTGCGGATACTTAAATCCGTGCGGAGGGGCACTTGGGGGGTGGGGAGGGGGTTCTGCAGATGGGGGGTGATCCCCCCATTTGCAGAAAAATCAAAAAAGTTAAAAAAAGTTTTCGGGGGATACTGAAATCCCCCGAAAAGTAAAAAAGCGTTCCCTGCGCATGCACAGGGAATGAACTTACCTGTCGTGTGGTTGTTGCTGGCGGCGGCGGCTTGGTGGCGGTTCCCTGCGCTTGCGGACTTGCGGGAGTGCTGGCGGCGCTGGCGGTGGATGAGCGCGGCTGGGGGTGGTGGTGGAAAGGGATGGTGCCAGGGGGGAGGAGGGAGACGCTGGGCCCAGCAAAGAAGAGTGAGCTGGTGGGCGGGCGGATGAGCACGGGGGGGGGGAGGGAGGGAGGGGATGGTGCCGGGGGAGGAGGGAAACGCTGGGCCTGAGTGGCATTAAGCCACTCAAGCCGTGGCAAAGGAGAACAGGCGGGAGGGGAACGCGACGGCGAGGGGGGAGGGAAGGAATGGTGAGGCTCCTCCGGCACAAAGCCGCGGGCCTCGCTGGGCCAAGCCGGGGCGGGAAGTGGAGAAGAGATGGCGAGGCCCGCGGCTCTGCGCCAGAGAGGCCTCTCCTCGGGCAGGCTGGAACGCGGGGGGAAGGGGGGGGGGTGGAGGAAGGAGGAGCAGCTGTCAGCTTCTCCCCCCCCTGCGAATATCGCGCCCCCCCCTTGTACTAGTATAACTAGGAATAATTCTACAGGAGCATAACAAGCCAGGAAGAAACATAATGCTTAAAAAAGGATCCCCCCCCTTTTAAGGGCCAGTGCAGTTGGAGGGAAAGCTGCCGCTACCTTTGCAGTTTCTGCATAGAAGCGGGGTTACCCTCTTATTAAACTGATGCATTTTGTTTCTGTATGACACAAAACAACGAACCAGCCAGAGACCTTTGGTTATTGAGTAATATATCCATTTAATATTTTTTTTAAAAAATTCAGAAAGATTTCCACACACGTGAACTAACAGCCATGCCTCAAAAAGAGCTGATTTGCTTCACCATGGAGAAGGCCTCCATTGACCTTAGAATGACATTTGCAAACTCTGTTGGCCTCGACAATTTTGCCGGCATCGGCGTCATTTGTGCGGGTCACAGAGAGACAGCAAACACCTTGTGAGCAGCATTCCTCTTGCACAACCCAGGCTACGGGCCTGCTGACTCATTATTTTGCAGATAAACCTTTTGCCGTGAACCGTCTCTGACTGCTACCTTGCTCCTTGTCTCTACGCTCATTCCTTCCACTTGCCTCACTGCCCGTATCCCTTTTGGGGAATATCCACTTCTAGACATATATGAATCTTCCCTGCTTTCAACGCACATATTACAACACCCTCAGCATTTTATTTTTGTAGCTATCCTTTTGCAAAGATTAAAGAGAGGCCTGCTATCCTAGAAACCGCTGTCCAATGAACACAGAATGTTCTGTCTTATATTTATTGCCAGACTGGGTAATTTAAAACATCCAGTGTATATTTTAAGGTGCAAAAAAGTTTCGGGGTGGTGGTGAAGCCTTTGCCTGTGACTAATTCAGAAGATCACATCGTGATCTATTACACCTCTTCAGGAATGAGGAGATAAATGAAATAAGACTGGAGGGAGAGGAGAAAAGAGGATGTGGAGGAGAAAGGGGAGAAGGAGAAGAGATTGGATTTACACTTCGCCCTTCACTTGGAGTCTCAGAGCAGTTTACAAACTCGTCCCTTCCCCTCCCCACAACAGACACCCTGTGAGGTAGGTGGGGCTGAGAGAGCTCTTTCAAGAACTGCCCTAGAGAGAACAGCTCTGACAGAGCTATGGCTTACCCAGGTCATCCAGCAGCTGCAAGTGGAGGAGTGGGGAATCAAACCCGGTTCTCCCAGATTAGAGTCCGCGCACTTAACCACTACACCAAACTGGCTAGGAAAGAAAGAAAGATATTAGGGGGAAAGGAGAGTGTATGAAGGTAGAAGATCACAAGTGCTCCTCAAATAGCATTAGTTCCCTAGTTCCCTCATGTAACTGATGTAGCTATCCTTTTTTTTACATGAGGCTATTGGACAGCCCAGTCAAGAGATCCTTACAATCCTCCCAAAAGATACTCAGGGCAATTTCATATATGACAAATTCCCTGCATCTGGAAACACAAGAAAAGAATGACAAGGATGATCAAGGACTTGGCTGTGAGGAAGGGCTGAGGAACTTTGGAACGATAGGTCTAGTGAACAGGAGGTTGAGGAGGGACATGATTACTCT
This sequence comes from Lepidodactylus listeri, assembly GCA_029233225.1. NCBI lineage: Eukaryota > Metazoa > Chordata > Lepidosauria > Squamata > Gekkonidae > Lepidodactylus > Lepidodactylus listeri. The sequence continues at coordinate 102,172,482 of JARCFY010000009.1, read as the reverse complement.
CTTTTTAAAGTATTTGAAGATCTGTCACTTAGAGGAGGGCAGGGAGCTGTTCCTGTTGGCAGCAGAGGAGAGGACCCGCAATAATGAGTTTAAATTACAGGTGGAAAGGTACCAGCTGGATATTAGGATTTTTTTTTTTTTTACAGTAAGCCCCTTACTGGCAGTCTTCAAGCAGCGGCTGGATGAATGCTTGTCAGGGATGCTCTAGGCTGATCCTGCCTTGAGCAGGGGGTTGGACTAGGTGGCCTGTATGACCCCTTCCAACTCTTGTGATTCTATCAAGCACGCTGTGTGCAGTGCTGGCCCGATCACTAGGCAAACATAACTGCCAGATTTTGTGGGGTGCCAAAAAAGCCAGAGGAATCTCCTTTACTGGTTTGAAGGGAAGCTAGGTGTTAACTAGCTTCTGGAATCTCCATACCTGTTGACTCTAGTCGTCTACAGCTGCCATGATGGAATATGGTGGGATTTTGAAGAGCTCCTCTCATTTTACTATTACATTCACTGGTTTGAATGCCCAGTGAGTGAAATATTGATTCAAGACTTCTTACTTGTCTCTCAACAGAAGTGCGCACTAAAGTTATGGTGTGCTGAGGCTGCCAAAAACCCATGGGTCAGCCCTGTGTGACAGATGTGGTTACAAATGTTACATATTCTTTAGTGTGCGTACCTGCCACAAAATGGATGCACATGTGCTATTGTACCCCAGCGAAAACTGCATCCAGGGTCCCAAAACCGACTGACCTTCCCAGGCCCAAAAGTAGTTAGACTAGCCACAACCAGGGTTAGGGCCTTTTCGGTGGTGGCCCATACTGGTGGAATGAGCTCCCAGAGGAGATCAGGGCCCTGTGGGACTTGATGACGTTCCGCAGGTCCTGCAAGATGGAGCTCTTCTGCCAGGCCTTTGCTTAAGGAGCCGCCACCACCAAGTACACCATCAGAGCCCATTCCCTGGTTCTACTGTTTACAGCTAGTGCCTGCACCTGCTGCATATAACGATCAGGGAGCTGTGAAACAGAGCAGACTGTAGAACATATTGATGATTGTACCACCATCTTTTAACTAATGATATCTATTTAGCTAGCACTTTATGATCATGGATTGTTTTAAACAGGGGTCATTTCCTAGAAAAAGAGGTGCAGGAGCTCATTAGCATAACTCACTTGCATAACTCATTTGCATAGGCCACACCCCCTAACATACCGGAAGTGTGTCAGAAGGCAACACCCACCCCTCAGGCTCCACTCCACAGGTGAGTGAAACTGACCTGCTCTTCCTCCATTCCCTTCCCCATCCAATACTTTGTGCAATAAAAATAAGCGTAAAGAACACACCCTCATTCTCTTCCTGCTCCCTTGAAACCACCAGGTTTCAAGTAGACTTGCGATACCCTGGACTTGTGCACCACCCACCCCTTTCCCTTCCCCTCCCCACAACAAGACACTCTGTGAGGTAGGTGGGGCTGAGAGAGGTCTTTTGAGAACTGCTCATGAGAGAACAGCTCTGAGAGAACTTGTGACTGGCCCAAGGTCACACCAGCAGCGGCATGTGGAGGAGTGGGGAATCAAACCCGGTTCTCCCAGATTAGAGTCCAACTCCTGACCACTGCACCAAACTGATGGGGTGGAAGCTGCTGAAGGGTTGGTGAAATTTCTCCAGTACTTATGTGCCATGTGCCCAGATAAAAAATGGTATACTTAGAAAATTTATATGCCACCTTGAGCAAGTCTCTGGAAAAGCAGCACACAGTCATAAAAGGAGCAATGATAAAATTATCAATATTAAAACAAAACACTGAAAACAATAAAGACCCCAGCAAGGCTTTCCCCGGGGCGCTGCGCCTCTGCACTGTTCGGGGAAGCCGAGGAGGGGGCGGGGCTTGGTCATGTGCCTGCCCCCTGGGCTTCTCACTCCTGGAGCTGCGCTCCTGTGCGCTCCCGCTCCAACGGACCCCTGGTTTTAAATTGCTTTTATCTATGTTAGGTAAAGGTTTCCCTTGCTTGAAAGCCAGTTGAATCTGACTCTAGGGATGCAGTGCTCATCTCCATTTCCAAGCCGAAGAGCCAGGGCTGTCCAGAGACGTTTCCGTGGTCATGTGGCTGGCATGACTAGATGCCGAGCTGCATGGAACGCTAGTGTCTATTTATATTTCATCTTTTGTAAGCCACCCTGAGCCTGCCTTCGCGGGGATGGCGGGGTATAAATTCAACTAATAACAAATAAATAAATAATGTCACACAACGAGAAAAGTAATTTGCATGCTTTGCCTATATTAAAACACCTGTGGGGAAAATTCACACTGTTTGAACTTGACCCCTCTGACTTGCCGTTTGGGCGTCTGAAGGGGGAGTGAATTCTGGAAGAAAACTCAAAGCAGCTATTGAGCAAACCTCCTTTTTTAAAAAACATGACCTTGTTGCATACCACCCCCACCCCCACCCCCAGTCCTCTACACTCACCTTGGGCTTTCATCTGAAGTAGGGTTGCCAACCTCCAGGCAGGGTTCTGAAGATCTCCCAGAATTACAACTGATCTCCAGATGACAGAGATCAGTTCACCTGGCGAAAATGGCTGCTTTGGAGGGTGGACTCTATGGCATTATACCCCCCCTGAGGTTCTTTCCCCTTCCTCCAAAACCCTCCGTCCTCAAGCCATGCCTCCAAATCTCCAGGAATTTCCCAACCAGGAGCTGGCAGTTTGGTGTAGTGGTTAGGAGTGGCAGGACTCTAATCTGGGAACCGGGTTTGATTCCCCACTCCTCCACATGAAGCCAGCTGGATGACCTTGGGTCAGTCACAGCTCTTTCAGAGCTCTCTCAGCCCTCCCTACCTCTCAGGGTGTCTTGTTGTGGGCAGGGGTAGAAAAAGAGGTGCAGGAGCTCATTAGCATAGCTATTAGTATAACTCATTAGCATATGCCACGCCCCCTGACAGCACCGGAAGTGTGTCAGAAAGGGAAGCAAAAGGGAGGGCACCTTCAAAAGCCTCTCCTTCCCCTCCCCAGCTGGCCTGCCAAGGCGGGCGGGGGGGAGCGAAGTGAGAAGGGCCCCATAGAATACAATGGAAAGATCGTGCCGCCGCCGCCGCATGACTCTAAACAGAAGGGGTGTAAACTTTAAACCCCTTCTCGCTTCGCTTCCTCCACAGGCCCGCTGGGGGCTGGGGGAGGGGCTTGCCACCACTGCCATTTGTGCCCACGAGGGGTCTGTAAATAATTTTTTTTGGCCCGATTCAGATCGGGCCAAATCAGGCCGCATCTGTTCTGGCTGCCAAATGACCCCCGCATGTCACTGAAGTCAATGGCAAAAACTCATAGGGTATATGAGGGGCTAGATGGGAGGGAGTTTGAAGGAGAGGCTCCAAACTTGCCGGGTAGCTGCTGGAGCCTCTCCCCGAAATACCCACCAAGTTTCAAGAAGATTGGACCACGGGGTCCAATTCTACGGCCCCCCAAACAGGTTGCCCCATCCCCTCTATTATTCTCTATGGTGGGAAAAAACGTTACTTTCCCCCCACCATAGAGAACAATGGAGGGAATGGGGGCAACCTGTTTTGGGGCCCATAGAATTGGACCCCGTGGTCCAATCTTTTTGAAACTTGGTGGGTATTTGGGGGAGAGGCTCCAGCAGCTATCCAGTAAGTTTGGAGCCTCTCCCTCAAACCCCTTCCCCTCCAGCCACTTTTAAAGTCGCTGCTGAATTTCGGTGGCAATTCGGTGGCACGCCAAATCAGATCAGAGAATCTGATTTGGCCCATGGCTACCCTAGTGCCCACTCCTGGGCTGGCGGAGCACTGCTCCACCTCACTGTGGCCCCAAATGACCCCAGGTAGTGGGGAGGGGAAGGGGAAGGGGAAGGAGATGGTAAGCCACTCTGAGACTCCTTCAGGCAATGAAGGGCACGGTATAAAACCAACTCTTCTTCTTCTTCTTCTGGTATAGAGGGAGCAGAAGGTTTTCTGGGGTCTGAACTGTCTAAGAACCAAAGGCCAAATGACCTCCAGGCTTTGAATAAGGGGCATCAACGCATGTTTGTCCATTTGAGACATAGAAGACAGTCCCCGGAACCAAACCGAAGAGTTATCCATGAACGTACTAGAACATGCGTTTCCTGGATGAAACGTTGTTTAAAAATGTAAATTAATGTTTTGTCTTTCTGTAGATTCTGTATTTGGTGCAGACATCTTGCTTGATCAGAGCAATACTTTAGAGAAGCCCCACCCAAAGGGACTATGAATTGCTTCTCTTTAATTACGTTAATTACAGCTTTTGTTGAGCGCAACTGTGCCAATATCAGCCAGGCCTGACAAAAGGATTCCTTGGCTCCCAGTAGAACCAAGAGTCCTTATCCTTAACATTTTGTGGATTTGCTCTTTTTTTTTTTAACCTACAGGCTGAACTCTATTTCCTGGTTCCTGGTTATTTTCTCCCAGAACAATAGCAGAGGCTATGGCAGGTGGCTGTGTTTAATCCCCCCCAACTCTCCTAAGTCAGCTTCTCTTTCTGCCGACTGACCACTAGGACACTGAATACTTTGGGAATGTTGCCACCGACTTCAGTGCGTATGCAAGTACATTCTGAGGAATATCCCATATGCTGAGGGAGGGCTTGCTTATTTTAAGCTGGTGGTAATTGTTTCTTGTTGTTATCCATCAGGGTCTTAATCTCTGCTGCGCTGAGCATTGTTCATACAAGAGAAGATCATTGCTGGAAGAAGCAACTTGCTCATTGCGCGTGGACGCTGTAATCCACTGGTTATTAAACTGGATTGTTGTGTGCACACATTACTTTTTTATGAGTACGCATTAAAAATGTATTGTATGAAGCAGCTAAGACTGCCATTCAATACATACTTAGGAATAAGCTGTTGGAGTACGGTGGGGCTTACTTCCAAGTGAACAGGAGCAGGTGTAATGTCTGGGCAGAGCTTTATTTGTGATTAAGGCATAAGATTTATGAATAGGGTTGCTAGCCATAGCTGGCAGCAGTAGCATTTGAGGGGAGAGGTCAATTCCTTCAGCATCATGCTGATGCATGAAGTCACATCCAGGGCAAAACCAGAAGTGTATCAGCACACCACTGAAGTGACCTCATCACACTGGGGTGATGCTTTAGGATTCACCCCAAACTAAGAGTGTTTGGTGACTCTTAGAGCATTGCCTTTGAGGGCATTTGGGGTCACCGCAGGATGAAGCTGGTGAGAAAGTAAACACTCTAATCAGAAATCTCTCTGTCTCTGGGAGGCATACTAGCTCGAGTGTCAGACAGGGATCCGGGTGACTCAGGTCTGAATCTCCACTCTGCTATGAAAGCTCACGGTAGGACCTTCGGCCTGACCCTCTCTCAGTGGGGTTATTGTGAAGATATAATGGAGCAGTGGAGGAGGAGGAGGTAAGCTGCTTTGGGTGCCCATAGCAAAGTGGACTATAAATAAGCAAATAGAAAGATAAATTGGACTGAGCAGGGGGAGGGGCGAGCAGAAACGTGCCTGGAGGACTCACTCGGAGCCTCTGAGCACAGGCGGAATGTGTCTTGGGCTGAATGTGTGTGCGCAGCGTTCTGAAGACTGGCAGCCGACAGTGTGGAGTGCTGCCTTGGAGATTATCTGAGGTGACAGGGAAGTTCCAGCTCAGGTGAGAGGCCTGTGATTCATGCATGCAAACGATGCCGTGATATTTCAATCATCAGGACTTGCGTTTATGAGCCAGCCTTAAGCAAATGTACTCAACACAATGTGATCCCCCAACTCTTCAGCAATTGGGCTTAATTGTTTGGACGGGGCCCTTGGATTCTCACCAATAGGCACTCGTTCAGATGCATGCTCAGCAGCTTTGTTTTAGGTCCTATTCAGTGCCAGATCCGGGCTTCGTCTTAAAGAGATGACAAGAGGCGGGACCCGCGATACTCGCGGGGGGGGGGGGGAGAGAAGGAGCTTCACAGAGTGGAGCCAGCAGCCGCAGGTGAGTCTTCTCCCCCACCCTGGCACCCATGGCGAGGCCTGGGCCCGCCAAGCCTTCTCCCTCCCTGCCCCAATGGTGATGTCTGAGGCTTCTAGCCACCAGGCGTGCCGATCCACCCCCCGGGCACCTGCGAGGCCTGAGTGGCTCTCGCCAGACCCGCCGCTCCTCTCCCCCCCATGGGCACCTGCGAGGCCTGAGTGGAACTCGCCAGACCCGCCGCTCCTCTCCCCCCCGTGGGCACCTGCGAGGCCTGAGTGGAACTCGCCAGACCCGCCGCTCCTCTCCCCCCCTTGGGCACCTGCGAGGCCTGAGTGGAACTCGCCAGACCCGCCGCTCCTCTCCCCCCCATGGGCACCTGCGAGGCCTGAGTGGAACTCGCCAGACCCGCCGCTCCTCTCCCCCCCATGGGCACCTGCGAGGCCTGAGTGGAACTCGCCAGACCCGCCGCTCCTCTCCCCCCCCCCGTGGGCACCTGCGAGGCCTGAGTGGAACTCGCCAGACCCGCCGCTCCTCTCCCCCCCGTGGGCACCTGCGAGGCCTGAGTGGCTCTCGCCAGACCCGCCGCTCCTCTCCCCCCCCCCCGTGGGCACCGGCGAGGCCTGAGTGGAACTCGCCAGACCCGCCGCTCCTCTCCCCCCCCCCGTGGGCACCTGCGAGGCCTGAGTGGAACTCGCCAGACCCGCCGCTCCTCTCCCCCCCCCGTGGGCACCTGCGAGGCCTGAGTGGAACTCGCCAGACCCGCCGCTCCTCTCCCCCCCGTGGGCACCTGCGAGGCCTGAGTGGAACTCGCCAGACCCGCCGCTCCTCTCCCCCCCCCCGTGGGCACCTGCGAGGCCTGAGTGGCTCTCGCCAGACCCGCCGCTCCTCTCCCCCCCCCGTGGGCACCGGCGAGGCCTGAGTGGAACTCGCCAGACCCGCCGCTCCTCTCCCCCCCCCCCGTGGGCACCTGCGAGGCCTGAGTGGAACTCGCCAGACCCGCCGCTCCTCTCCCCCCCGTGGGCACCTGCGAGGCCTGAGTGGCTCTCGCCAGACCCGCCGCTCCTCTCCCCCCCCCGTGGGCACTGGCGAGGCCTGAGTGGCTCTCGCCAGACCCGCCGCTCCTCTCCCCCCCCCGTGGGCACCTGCGAGGCCTGAGTGGAACTCGCCAGACCCGCCGCTCCTCTCCCCCCCATGGGCACCTGCGAGGCCTAGTGGAACTCGCCAGACCCGCCGCTCCTCTCCCCCCCATGGGCACCTGCGAGGCCTGAGTGGAACTCGCCAGACCCGCCGCTCCTCTCCCCCCCATGGGCACCTGCGAGGCCTGAGTGGAACTCGCCAGACCCGCCGCTCCTCTCCCCCCCATGGGCACCTGCGAGGCCTGAGTGGAACTCGCCAGACCCGCCGCTCCTCTCCCCCCCATGGGCACCTGCGAGGCCTGAGTGGCTCTCGCCAGGCCTGCCACTTTTCTCCCCACCTTCGGGGCACCGGTGAGGCCTGAGTGGCTCTCAGCTGCCAGGCCCACCAATTTCCCCCCACCCCCTGGCACCGGCAGCGAGGCCCAAGCTGCCGGGCCACTGATATATCTCCTCTTCACCCCCCGGCACCAGCGACAAGGCCTCTCAGCTGCTGGGCTGCTGCAGAGTTCCCAGAGTATTTCCTGCGCATGTGCAGGGGATGCTCTTTAACTTTAGGGGAGATTTCAATATCCCCCCCAATTTTTAAAAAGTTTTTAGAGTTTTCTGCACATGTGGGGAGTCTCCCAAGTATGCAGGAAAATCTCTCTGCCTCCCAAGTGCCCCCTCCGCATGGATTTAGATATCCACATGGAGGGGATACCTTGGAAATTAGTATATAGACAAGAGGCGGGGACTCGCGATACTCACGGGGGGGGGGGGGGGGAGGATTCCTAAAGGCTGCAGCCACAGGTAAGTCCTCTCCCCCTCCCCGATTCTTCCTTCGGAGAACAGGTCTACCTGCCCTAGTCCACTGTATTGGTAGACCTGGCCTCCAGAGAAAAGGTCTACCTGCCTCTGGAGACCAGGTCTATCCAGCCCTTCCACTCTATTGGTAGACCTGTTCTCTGGAGGCCAGGTGTACCAACAGAGTGGCAAGGGCTGGGTAGACCTGTTCTCCAGAGGCCCTTTGGAGGTCAGGTCTACCCATATAGTGGAAAGGGCTGGGTAGACCTGGCCTCTGGAAGTCTACCTGCTGATTTCTCTCCCCCCTGCCCCTGGTTTTCCCGGCAAGGCCTGCATGCCTCAGAGGTATGGGGCCCGCCGATTTCTCTCCCCCGCCAGTTCTTCCCCCTGCCCCCCGCCAGTAACGGCGAGGCCCAGCAGCTTCCAGCCAGGCCTTGCCCGTTCCCCCCACCAGCTCTTTCCCCCCTCCCCCCACCAGTGATGGCGAGGCCCAGGGGCTTCCAGCTGGGCCTCGCCAGCTCCCCCCCAGCTCTTTCCCCTGCCCACCCCCCCAGCGACGGTGAGGCCCGGCAAGGGCTTCTCCACTCGCCCCTGCTGCCAGCAACAACAGCAGCCAAGGAGCCAAGGTAAGTGCGTTCCCTGCGCACACACAGGGAATACTTTTTACTTTTGGGGAGATTTAACAATCCCCCCAATATTTGTTTTACTTTTCAGATTCTTCTACACACATGGGGAGTCCCCCAAGTGTGTAGGAAAATCTCTCTGCCCCCCAAGTGCCCCCCGCACGGATTTAGATATCCACACGGAGGGGGCCACTTGGCTATTAGTATATAGATAAAAGCTGCAGATAACTCGTCCTGGTTAGGTATGACTGGAGTTTGCTGTTTTTCCTGGGCATTAAGGATTCTGCTCTTAAAATGCCTTGCAGGTAAATTGCAAATTAGCCAAAAGTGTTGCTTATTTCAGGTTAAGAAAATCCTGGAGATTTTAGGGTGGAGCCTGGGGAGGGCGGGATTTGAAGAAACGAGGGACCTCAGCAGGATATAATGCCACAGAGGCCACCCTCTGAAGCAGCGATTTCCTCAAGGGGAACTAATCTCCATAATCTGGAGCTCAGTTGTAATTTTGGGAGATCTCCAGGCCCAACTTGGAAGTTGGCAGGCCTAAATGCACCCTCCTTTTGTATGATTTTATGATTCTGTTGGGATGTCTCATTAACTATGAGATGGATTTATCCAGGGGTCCGTTGGAGCGGGAGCGCACAGGAGCGCAGCTCCGGGAGTGAGGAGCCCAGGGGGCGGGCACATGACCAAGCCCCGCCCCCTCCTCGGCTTCCCCAAGCAGTGCAGAGGCGCAGCGCCCCGGGGAAAGCCCTGCTAGGGTCTTTATTGTTTTTAATGTTTTGTTTTAATATTGATCATTTTATCATTGTTCCTTTTATGACTGTGTGCTGCTTTTCCAGAAACTTGCTCAAGGTGGCATATAAATTTTCTAAGTATACCATTTTTTTATCTGGGCACATGGCACATAAGTACTGGAGAAATTTCACCAACCCTTCAGCAGCTTCCACCCCATCAGTTTGGTGTCGTGGTCAGGAATTGGACTCTAGTCTGGGAGAACCGGGTTTGATTCCCCACTCCTCCACATGCAGCTGCTGGTGTGACCTTGGGCCAGTCACAAGTTCTCTCAGAGCTGTTCTCTCATGAGCAGTTCTCAAAAGACCTCTCTCAGCCCCACCTACCTCACAGGGTGTCTTGTTGTGGGGAGGGGAAGGGAAAGGGATGGGTGGTGCACATGTCCTGGGTATCTCAAGTCTACTTGAAACCTGGTGGTTTCAAGGGAGCAGGAAGAGAATGAGGGTGTGTTCTTTACGCTTATTTTTATTGCACAAAGTATTGGATGGGGAAGGGAATGGAGGAAGAGCAGGTCAGTTTCACTCACCTGTGGAGTGGAGCCTGAGGGGTGGGTGTTGCCTTCTGACACACTTCCAGTATGTTAGGGGGTGTGGCATATGCAAATGAGTTATGCAAATGAGCTCCTGCACCTCTTTTTCTACGAAATGACCCCTGGATTTATCAGTATTAAGCACCTTTGGGAAGTCTGTGTGAAATTCTCACTGGGAAGCCTTTGCTGGAGCATTGCCAACTAGATGCAGTTCAGTTGCTGATGACTGGCATGTAAAATTCCACATATGCTAAAAATCTTTTGCATGCTGAAAAAGTGTGTCTACCCCAGGGAGCCATGAGCACTGATGCTCAACAAAACCGTGGGTGCAATTCCAACAATTTTGAAGTGATAGGAACCTGTTTAAATCTTTTCTATTGAGAAACTGATCGGCTGCCAAACTGAGCAGTCGTAAAGCTAAACTGGAAAATGCTCATGTGCTGGCATGGGCTGGGAAGATTGGCAGCGACACAAATGTGTTTACACAGGGAGGTCAACAACATTTTGGTGTGATTCCCGGACACTCTAATCATTGTACCTGCTGGCCAGACACTCAAGAGGACTGTTGCTGCGCAGGGTCCAGAGCCTAAACGGAAACTGCAGAATTCCAATGCAACTCCCTATAAGGGAGGGGTAATTTATTGGTCCAGTGACCGTACTTTGTTGCTTATATTTTAAGGTGTGGGAACCCCAAAAGGGGAGGAGAGGAGGTATAGGAACTGGAAGACTCCTCTCCGCTCTCACATCTATAGCTTGTGTGCAGAGTGCTTTTTGTTGTTTGTTGTACAGTGGAACGCTACTGTCTTTGTGTTTCTTTTCACTTTTTCCAGGGAGCCCCCCACCACCATCAGTGTAGAGGCCAGGATGGACCTCATGGTACAGTGCCAGCTATCTGCTGATCCTACTACATGATCAACATGTAAAAGGGTTCCAGGGGAGATCCAGGAAATTATAGGCCAGTCAGTCTGATGTCGAGACCGGGTAAGTTGGCGCAAAGTGTTATTAAGGAAAGAATTAGTAGGCAAACTGAGGAACAAAATCTCTTGAGGGAGACTCAGCATGGGTATAAAAGGGCAATTTTCTCAGTGGAGGGAGGTAAGCAGTGGGGTACCACAGGGATCAGTACTCGGTCCGATGCTTTTAAACTTGTTTATTCATGATTTGGAGTTGGGAGTAAGCAGTGAAGTGGCTAAATTTGCAGATGACACGATGTCGTTCAGGGTGGTGAGAACCAGGGACGATTGTGAGGCACTCCAAAGGGATCTGTCGGGGTTGGGCGAGTGGGCATCAATGTGGCAAACAGGGTTCAGTGTCGCCAAGTGCAAAGTGGTGCACATTGGAGCCAAAAATCCCAACTATAAATACACGTTGATGGGGTCCGAACTGGCGGAGACTGGTCAAGAGAGAGATCTTGGAGTCGTAGTAGATAACTCAATGCAAATGTCGAGACAATGTGCGACTGCAATGAAAAAGGCCAACGCTATGCTGGGGGTTATTAGGAAGGGAATTGAAAACAAATCAGCCAGTATCATAATGCCCCTGTATAAATCGATGGTGCAACCTCATTTGGAGTACTGTGTACAGTTCTGGGCGCTGCACCTCAAAAAAGATATAGCATTGGAAAAAGTGCAGAAAAGGGCAACTAGAATGATTAAAGGGTTGAAACACTTTCCCTGTGAAGAAAGGCTGAAGTGCTTGGGGTTCTTTAGCTTGGAGAAATGACAGCTGAGAGGTGACATGATCGAGGTTTATAAGGTTATGCATGGGATAGAGCAGGTAGAGAAAGAAGTACTTTCCTCCCTCTCTCACAATACAAGAACTTGTGGGCACGCCATGAAAATGCTGAGCAGTCGGGTTATAACAGACAAAAGAAAGTACTTCTTCACCCAAAGAGTGATTAACGGGTGGAATTCATTGCCACCAGAAGTGGTGGCGGCTACAAGCATGGACGGCTTCAAGAGGGAATTAGATAAACATATGGAACAGAGGTCCATCTCTGGCTAGTAGCCACAAAGTATAGATAGGAACTCTCAGTCTGGGGCAAGTGATGCTCTGTATTCTTGGTGCTTGAGGGAGGGGGCAACAGTGGGAGGGCTTCTAGTGTCCTTGCCCCACTGCTGAACCTCCTGATGGCACCTGGTGTTTTTGGCCACTGTGTGACAGAGTATTGGACTGGATGGGCAATTGGCCTGACCCAACATTGGCTTCTCTTATGTTCTTATGTTCTTAACAGGTGCAGTGACCAGTGTGCATCTAGTTCTTCTACTTTGTGGTTGATCAATCTTCTTATTCTAGCTTGGATCTTACATCACTGTAAGCCGCAGGATCCAACCTAGGCAGATGTCTGATCAGTACAGGTGTCCCTCTCACAGACATGCAGTGATCAACATAGTTCTACCTGTAATTAGCTGTCTGTCTATGCAGCTTCCAAAGGTACTGGAATCTTGCTAGAGAGCTAGCAACCCCATCCATCTGTCTTGCATCCAGAACTGAATCCCCCATTCTGTCCGATAAATGCCTGCATTGTTTCATAGTTATATATATATTTTTTGTAATATTTTTATTGGGTTTTCTGATTTTTAACCATTTCACATTGTAATTCTAAACACAGAATTACATTGTTTCATACTTATAGATCCAGAGGAGTTAGCTGTGTTAGTCTGTTGCTGCAAAATAGTAAAAAGCCCAGTAGCACCTTTAAGACTAACAAACTTTATTATAGTGTAAGCTTTCGAGAAACACAGCTATTTGTCAGATGCATCTGATGAAGTTTGTTAGTCTTAAAGGTTCTACTGGGCTTTTTACTATTTTGTTTCATAGTTATATCATCCCTCCCTAAACTCCAAGCATTGCGTGATGAGGCTCTGGGCACCATCTAGATAGCCACGCTGCTGCTTGGGTGGCGTGGCACGATTTTTTTTTTAAAAAAAATTGCTTTGCACATGCGCACATGCACATGGCTGAATCACTGACCCCACCTGGACTTGCCATACTCCCTTGTTTTTACAGGTTTTTACAGGTCCCCCCTCCCCAACAGTGAACAAAATGAATCGGCGATATCCTACCAAGCGCTGGAGTCTAAATGTGCGCTTGGACATTTAAACATTGAATTTATTCAGTGCAGGATTGCTCATGTACACAAGGCTGGGGGGAGGGGGAAACCTCATCGCGCAAAGGACGGTCAGGTGACCTAATCGCAATCATTGCGAGAGATGGCTGTCTTGTGGATTCAACGAGCAAATACCCAGAAAGTACTTGATTTTCCCGGTGTCAGAAAACTCGCTAGGGAACCGGGAGGACAACATGACTGAGCCCGCTTCGGTGTGAGAGGCGGATGTGGACGTCTGATCAGCAATTTTTAATGCAAGAGGGAACAGCGGTGCAACCCAATCAAAATGACTGTGTGACCACAGCCTTAATGGGATTTGGTAGGTAGAGATATATGTCCACTTGCTGCTCATGACTAACCTCAGCCTGGTACTAGGAAGAGGCTGAGAAGGTCCTCCAGTGTCTGTATTGTTGTGCTCTAGCATGGAGGGGAGGCTCATTGGAGGTCACAACCCCACTGATCATTATAAGTTACATATCAGGGAAGGGAATTTTTTTTTAAAAAAAACCAAGGGTTGCTAGGGTGAACTGTGTAGGCAACGGTAGTTAACCTCATTAATACAGTGAAGGGACAGCTACATGGGAAGGTACTAAGCAAAATTACTGGAGGTGGGGCAGTCCATCAGCATGAGTGACTCTCGCCCTGCCTCTTCTTTCTATTTTGCTGACGGGTCAAGTTTTTGCTGGCTGGAAGGTGAGCTGACCCTGCTTATTCCACGAACACTTGTCTTCTTTTGCAACAGTTGTGTGGAGTAGTAAAGTGACCACCTTTATGTAAGGAAAGTTGCAGTTACCTCAGCATCTGGGGAGAAGGCAATCTAGGGCAGCTCTCGTACACAGAGTCACAGGAAACCATCCCCAGCAAATTGGCCCGTGAGTAATAAAGTGTTTTTGCAGGTGCTGGTGCTACCCCACCCTGAGGAAAAAGTATGAAGAGAAACATGGACCTGAAATTAGCTTGGACTGACATCTTGATAGGCAGGGTGTTTAGCCTGAACGGGGCACACCCTGTTCACCTTGTATCTTCTAAGGCCTAATTCTCGTTGAGGTGGTAAACCAGTGTGTGCGGTGTATCACCTCGGTGTGCAGAAAAGATTCACGTGGTTGAATGCTCGTACATACCCCCAAAATCCCATCTATATAGAAAACTAGCTAAGAAGGAGAAGTGGATCCTCCTCTACCAAATACAACAGTTAAGGAGGGCATTGTCTGCATCATCCCTCCACGATGCACACCACCACATCCGAGGGGCCAAGAGAGTCAGTTGTCTTTATCACTGCGATAAACTCTGCCCACTCCGCACTGCTGTCATTTTGTATGGTTATTCCTTTGTACCACAATGCAGTCGCTTGTGGTGGAGATCTCTCTCTTGGAGGAGGAAGAAGAGGAGGAGGAGGAAGAAGAAGAAATTGGATTTATACCCCGCGCTTCACTACCTGAAGTCTCAAAGAGGCTTATAATCCCTTTCCCTTCCCCTCCCCACAACAGACACCCTGTGAGGTAGCTCACAGCAGCTCTGGTAATATGAGAATTGGACCAAATGTTACGAGAAACATGGTTCTGTCACCAAAAACTGCAGCCCCATGTCTGACACATCTAGTCAACTTACTCCAAGTTCTGCATCATTACACCAGGTATTTCCTTACTCTTCCTAGCAGGAGCCACTTAGTTACATGGTGGGGAAACACACAGATAAATGATATCAGGAGATGGAATTATTATTATTATTATTATTATTTGGCATTGTGTGTAGAATAGCCAGGAGATCCTAAGATTGTCTGGCAGGCAGCAGTTCTAGCTCTTTTAGCATTATGCACCACTAGGTGGCAAACTAGACTTGTTTTTGAGGGAAGAGACGTTTCAGAGGTGGTTTGCCATTGCCTGCCTCTGCGTCACAATGACGACTCTAGTATTCATTGGAGGTTGCCCTTCCAAATACTAGCCAAGGGACTGGGCTAGCCTGGGGTATAAAGGGCAGAGCAGGAGATGGGATAACTAGGCTAGGCGATACGGAATGTGTGTGTGTGTGGGGGGGACTAGTCACAGGATTGCCCTTAAGTGTAGCGCTTCTGTGTTTATTGTAATGTCTTGCTCTGCCCTGAGGGTCAAACTGTGTATAATGTGGGAGACCTGCAATTAGTCTCTGCTTTCTGTCTCCTGCTGAAATGCTTCAGACCAACATGGCTGCCCACCTGAATCTGCTAAAATGCAGTTATGGGGGCTACTAAGTGGGGCAACAGGGGCACTTAGTCCTCAAGAAAGGATACAGCAGTTTGGCCCCGAGACACATGTAATACATGCAGATAATTTAAGTTGGAATTAACACATAGCGCTGGAACATCAACATTATTACCTCTAGCAATAAAGTGGAAATCTGTATTTAATGCCGGGGATTAATGCTATTGAACATGAGGATAGCCAGATAGCATTCCCCATGATGGTGTGAGGTTAAGGGAAATGGCACAGGAGGAAGGGTGAAGCCAATTCTCTGTGCGCGCTGCAGTGCAATCCTACTCTGAATCATGAACTGCACACATGGGAATTGGGGAGGACCTGCAACACACGTTTGATTGTGACACAAGGACTACAAACACAACCTGTGTACTCTGTAATGTGTGAATTGCTGTGGATTCAGCATCACAATCATCCAAACATCCAGGATTAGACTGAAGAATTTTCAGGCAAGCTTATAATTTGCCTTCCTTTAAAGACAAAGATGCTTCCATATCCTTGAGGCTGTAAAATGATAATAAAGTTCCTTATCAAGGAACATATACTTTCCTATTAGAAATAACATCTTCTTCCCTCATAGTAATTTCACTTTAAGAAACCTTGGTTACTAATTGCTAAAGTAAACAATTAGAAAAATTTCCAAGAGAGTAATTCGACTTTGAGATTGATGATGTTTTGAACGATTGTCATTTAGTAGAGCTGGACTAAAGGTAAACCAATGAATTACCTGTAAACACCATCTTGTCTTGCAACTCATTCGTGCCATCTTAATTTCAAAACCTTGACACTTCCGTTGCCTCTCTTCACAGGGCGTGGAAGGGTGGAGATTACATTTGAAGACAGGAAACCTTGACACAGATAAGCAAAGGTGATTACGGCCAGCCTTTTCTGGGAGGACATTATATACTCAAGAGCTTCCTTTCCAGGTCCAAAGCTGCAATCGCTTCTCTTATCTACGAATGTATCATATTTTAATGAAATGAAAGCCAATGACTACTTCCATCACATTTCTTCTATAAATCATCTGAGTAAACAAGCGCCCTAGTGTTATCATAGATGAAAACATCAGGTAGGATGTGTTGACATACTTCAACACAGAAAGCGCCAGGTATCAAGCCCAAGTCAAGAATTCTGCCCTCTATGTCATGAGAAACTGTCTGTAAACAGAAACTATGCCTAATAGAATCTCCCTGGCCTCCTATTGGCTCCAGGGTGTTGTACAGTAATTCTCATGGTAAATGAGAATTCCAGGCACAACTTCCAATTTGCAGTGCTACCTTGAACTTCATCTCCAAATAAATATAGCTTTCACAGCCAAAGTGTATTTAAGAAATACAGCAGTGTCTTCCTCTTAGCCACTGTGAAAGAATACAAGTTAAGTATATGAAGACTTGGTGAGAAAATCAGATACAATATTCTAGAGTCAACCTGCACCATGCTACCTGCTGAACACAAACCACCAGCCTTGCATGGTAGCCCACCAGGAACTCAATAGAGCTAGTTTGGTGCAGAGGTTAGGAGCATGGACTCTAATCTGGGAGAACCAGGTTTGGTTCCCCACTGCTCCACCTGTAGCTGCTGGTGTGAACTTGGGTCAGTCACAAGTCCTTTCAGAGCTGTTTTCTCACAAGCAGTCCTCAAAAGAGCTCTCTCAGCCCCACCTACCTCACAGGGCATCTGTTGTGGAGAGGGGGAGGGAAAGGAGATTGTAAGCTGCTCTGAGACTCCTTCGGGTAGTGAAGGGTGGGCTATAAATCTAATCTCTTCTTCTTCTCTTACCATTGCTGCCTGCCCTGAGGTTGAAAATACAGTGCAACACTAAGCACCTGGCGGGAAACTGCAGGAAGTGCGGCTGTACACAAATCAATTGGGCAAAAACTGTGGAGGCCTCTTATAGAGAGAGGCATGTGGGGAAGAAGTCCATCTAGGAAAACATGAGTGTAAGCAACCAGCACAATGTGCAACGCATTCAGCTGAACATAGCCGAGATCAGCCAAGTATGGTGGCCCATTAGGAGTTGGAGAAAGTTCTACTTTGTGCTGCTTGCATTCAGCGGTACACAGGGGTCATTTCATAGAAAAAGAGGTGCAGGAGCTCATTAGCATAACTCATTTGCATATGCCACACCCCCTAACATACCAGAAGTGTGTCAGAAGGCAACACCGACCCCTCAGGCTCCACTCCACAGGTGAGTGAAACTGACCTGCTCTTCCTCCATTCCCTTCCCCATCCAATACTTTGTCCAATAAAAATAAGCGTAAAGAACACACCCTCATTCTCTTCCTGCTCCCTTGAAACCACCAGGTTTCAAGTAGACTTGAGATACCCAGGACATGTGCACCACCCATCCCTTCCCCTTCCCCTCCCCACAACAAGACACCCTGTGAGGTAGGTGGGGCTGAGAGAGGTCTTTTGAGAACTGCTCATGAGAGAACAGCTCTGAGAGAACTTGTGACTGGTCCAAGGTCACACCAGCAGCGGCATGTGGAGGAGTGGGGAATCAAACCCAGCTATCCCAGATTAGAGTCCAACTCCTGACCACTACACCAAACTGATAAGGTGGAAGCTGCTGAAGGGTTGGTGAAATTTCTCCAGTACTTATGTGCCATGTGCCCAGATAAAAAATAGTATACTTAGAAAATTTATATGCCACCTTGAGCAAGTCTCTGGAAAAGCAGCACACAGTCATAAAAGGAACAATGATAAAATTATCAATATTAAAACAAAACATTAAAAACAACAAAGACCCTAGCAGGGCTTTCCCTGGGGCGCTGCGCCTCTGCACTGCTCGGGGAAGCCGAGGAGGGGGTGGGGCTTAGTCATGTGCCCGCCCCCTGGGCTCCTCACTCCCGGAGCTGTGCTCCTGTGCGCTCCCGCTCCAACGGACCCCTGGCAGTACAAAAACAACGTTGGGAGTCAGGCACCTGACAGGCCATGATATATGTTTTATGCCCAGTGTAGAGCTGTCTGGCACACAAGTTATATGGGCCTGTATAAGATGGTAAAAGACTTGGGAAGACAAACATGGGAATAGACAGTAGTTTAGCAGCCCCACCTTGCTAGGCCAGCTAATGCACACTGAGGACTCTGTATAATAATAGCTGTGCCTCTGCAACAAGTTAAGACTGAGGTTGCATTAAAGATGCAGTGGCATTGCAAACAAGTAATTTAATTACACAAATGGGCTCATTCCCAGACTCTTTTTTTGGGATGAGCATTTTTGTGTGTGTGTGTGTGTGCGTGCATGCATGTGCATGCCTGGAAGTCACGATTGACTTCTGGCAACCCCTAGTGGGGCTTGGAAGCCACCAAAGCATTTCTGTTGGATGGGAAGGATTTCTCTCCTGGAGCTTGCCCGTCTCGTCTCCCCTTCCTGATGAATGTAGGCTGCAGCAGGAGAGGGGAGACAGAAAAGCTCCACTGGATCCAAGCCAGGCTCGGACGTTTCAGCTTGCTATTGCCTGCCTCTGTATCCCGGCCCTGGTATTCCTTGGAGGTCTCCCTTCCGAGTACTTGCCAGGGTCGGCCCTGCTTAGCTTCCGAGATCTGACAAGACTGGGCTTGCCTCGGCTATCTTGATGTGCTATCAAGCTGCCTTGTGCATTAAGAAAAAAAATTAAGCCAGAATGGAACACTTCTTTACTTAGGTGAAAGAAGATTGGAGTTTTGAGACATGGGAAGAAACAGCTGGTGTATGGTAGCTGACACCCAGTCTTGGGGACTGCAGTTTGCCTCAGTTGCTTTAGAATCAGTCAGGGTTTTTGTTGTTGTTGTTTGTTTGTTTGAGTACCAGTCCCTTTTTTTAGGGGTCTCCCAAGAACTGAGGGGGGAATTGGTGGAAACTGGTGCAACAGTATATATGAGTACTGGCACTCTTTTTAACCAAAAAAAGCACTTGCATTAGTATTGGCTTGCTTGCTCTTTCCTTACTCAAATTGCAGTCACACACCCAAGCCTGATCACTGAAACTTCTCTTTTGATGATAACTACCACCTTGAACCCATGTACAGAATCATACGTTTGAGTATAGGCTTTTTGACTGCAACCTCGGGTGTGCTTTTTTTGGTTAAAAAGAGTGCCAGTACTCATATATACTGGAAGAAGAGAAGAGAGGCTATTTCCTCTGGCAGAATTTGACCCGCAGTTGCATGATCACACCTCCCTTTGAAGCTGCGGGCGCAATCCATCAGTGTGTGATCAGACACAACTGTGAGTGAGCTGTTGTTTTTTTGTCCCATTCCCCCCCCCCCATGTGCTTAAACGAGGGATCGATGAATTGCATCTCTGCACTAAGGGCTCCCTGTGGAGTCTGCAACGATGCACGTTCTGCAAAGGGGGGAAAACGGCATGGAGTTGGGATGGCCTGATCAGACTATCCCGATGCCATGAGAGTGCACTGGAGTGATCAGACAGGGGAAAGTCTGCCCGTGGCAACCCGTTTACGATTGGTTTTTCCCTGGTGTCTTTTAACTCCGCATCTGCAGCAGAGCAAAATGGGTTGCCGACGGCTGCGGGGCGCTTCCCAGATATTGTTGTCTGATTGCTCCCATTAAATCCGCCCAGCATTCGCATCTATGTCGGGTCTAATTTTACGTATGATCACAACCTTAGTGTATCTGTATATATAAATAAACAAAAGTTGCAAAAATGCTACTGTATCCATAAGTAAACTGACCTCATAAAATTACTGTTCTAGAACTTCCTAGTGAAAACAGGGCGTGGGAATATTTAGGGTTGCCAGCCGAGCATTGGCAACCACTGGGTATATTTAGGGGGCGGGGCCCTGGGAAGTGCCTTGGTGGGGAGGGCGGGATACAAATCAAATTAACTAACTAACTAAATAAATATTGTGCAACATTGCTTCTGGTTGCGTACCTGGAAATGATGTCACAGTGCTCTAGGAATTCCTCAAATTCAGTGGTAAAACCAAGAGTTTGGGGGAATGCCTAGAGTTCTGTGATGTCACTTCCGGGAACAACTGGATGTTGCTTTCTGCCCCCTCCCCAGTTTTGCTTCTGCTGGGGCAAAGTGGGGCTCAGAACCCAAGGACAGGAGATAGCCTGCTGCCCCAAGGCAAATGGCACACTAGGAATGTTATATAACTTACATTCAGCTCTGCCACTGCAAACATTTAGGAGTATCAAAAGGGTCACCAGAAACTGAGGCTTTTTGTTTAAAAAAGCCCACCCCCCCCCCCCACCCCCAATCTGTCCCAGTGATCTAGAACTTCTCAGGAGAAAAAAGTGCCAAACTCTCTTTAACTTTGCGGGGTAAAGTTGTGAACTTTCTGTGACTTGGTTATTTGTCTGAACAGTGGGGGAAAGCCCACGGGCCAATTCACACTACCATTTCCCCCCACACAATTTGGAGTGTAGGACTAAGGGAGAGATGGTGGAAAGGTGGCTCTCCAGCCATACTGCCAAGAAATAGCTGATAGAGCCAAGAGCCAGAAAAGGCTTTAGAACATGGGTTGTTTCACTTCAATAAAAATCCAATTGAACTGAGCAAAGAGAACTGGGCATCGGATCTTTCATATTATCCTTCAGTTGCAGTTTAGAAAGGATAGCGTCCAGGTCAGAGAGCCTGTTCACTGGAACGTCTCTTTTGATGATAACTACCACAGTGAACCCATGTACAGGATCAGACGTTTGAGTATAGGCTTTGTGATATGGCTGCAAATATTCTTCCAGAATGGATTGATCATTTTGGCAAGATGGGGGTGCTTTTATTGTCAGCAGCACCAGTAACATCTCGTCACTCAAACAGATGCATGTCAGTTCCAGAAGCCAGTCTGCAACAGAGAGAAGCCCAGTTGTGTGAATACCGTAATTTGTTGCGGTATATTGTTTGAAACTGAAATCTAAGATTTGCCATAGTCTGTCTTTATTTCTGCCAACAAAAACAGCAGTCTTGTCAGGAGGGAGGAAAATGATGCATTTGTGGCCTTTGTGCTAAATGCAGCATTTTTTTTTTTAAAGAGCCCTCTATGAGGTGAAACTAGAGCACAGGGCAGGGCTTCCAGCAAGCGTCTCACTGTCTATCAGGAGGCGAGGATTCATGTCTCTAATGCCAAGAGCAACTGTTTATTAAGTGAGCATAGCTTCGGGGTATGCAGATTGGGAGGCTTCATCATCTCTGTGTTTATCACACACCCATAAATACAGAAGGGATTTTTCCGAAGACAGATGGGGCAAAGCAAACTAGTATCACCAAGACCTAGCTTGATGCAATAGGCACGTCTGGGAAGACACAGGCAATTCTTTCTCCAAGAAACAGCCTCCTCCAGACAGTCTCTAAAGCACTTTCCACTGAGCTAGTGAGAAAGGAAGCAGTAAGACTTGCAACTTTGACTACAGGCAACGTGGGAGAACTGCAGGTTGCAATACTGAGTGATCTCTGCTACTACGAGCATCTAAGTATAATGCTGGACCATCCTTTCCTACTATGCAAAGCTTCCCTTTAGGGCCTGTATGAGAGTGGCTCTGCTTGGCTATTAGGCCATCTTTCATCCTGAGTTCCCATGCAACATGCTTGTTTTGGCTATTGGAAATTTCAAAACCACACGCTAAGCAGGTTAAGGATTCAGCACGTTGACTTTTGATTTTCTTTTAAACAGGTCATGCTCTTCCATATGGCTTCAATGTGAAACATACTTTGCAAAAGTAAAAATTAGCACACTGATTGTTTCATTCCAGTGTGTTTTACAATATTATTGACACACTGATGTTTCTTCCTTCATTTATGGAATGCAACAACCTTGCATTAGGTTTGAGAAAAATAAGAGAATGGATAATCACATGACTTTATATGAAACTAGTAGAGATATTTCTAGACTGTGGGAATTTGCTGGACTTCTGTCCTGGAATACAGGCAGAGCAAGGCAACAGAGTAAGGCCACGGAACAAGGCAACAGAGCTAGAGCACAGTCAAGAGTCCAGGCCAGGGGTCCAATACCAGTTTAGCAGCAGTCTGAGTTCATGGGTTGTTCAGGAAAGCAGAGGCAAGGCAGTCCAAGGTTGTTGATCTGTAAAATTCAGCCAGATCCAAAAAGCAGAGTCAAGGGTCAGTCCAACAGTCACAGGGGGCAAGCAAAGTCCAGAGTTGTGGTCACAAAGTTCACAGGGTTGTGACAAGTTGCTTCCACAATCTGCAGTTCTCCAGGTCTGATTTATATAGGCATTCCTTAACAAGCTTGATTTACAGCCATCTGCTTGGAGGTGCTCCTGCACTTACTCAGAACTGCTATCATTAAGCAGCTGGCGCTGAGCCAAGGGGTGAGCACTCTGTCTGTGTGTCCTTAAGTCTTGTCAAAGCCTTTCTCTTCACTGTTCAATTAAGGAAGGGGAGCCTGATGTCAGAGTCTGACATTTCCCACTCTGGAGGTGGGATGCAGCTAGATAGCTGCATCCCACCTCCAGAGTGGGAAATGTCAGACCCTGACATCAGACTCCCCTTCCTTAATTGAACAGTGAAGAGAAAGGCTTTGACAAGACTTTGACAAGTACTTTCTCCCCCCTCCTGTGGAATGTGCTCCTTTCCCTTGCTTACACCTCCGCCTCTGTCTCTTCCTTATCTATGGCCTTGGCTATGTCTTCTCACAGGCTATGTTGCTAATTGGGAATTTTCCTACAGGTACAAACCGCTTTTCTTTCCCGCTTCTTTCCCTGGGAATAAATGGATTGGGGTTTTGGGTGCCCCTTTTCACTGTATCATGATTGGTAGATGTTTTCTTACACTGTAGTTTGAATACACTATAACTGTTTCAGAGCTTGCTTCTCAATTACTGACTCAACAAGTGTGTACCAGTGGATCCACCAACAAATAAAAGAAGTTCTTGTTTAAGACCCTTTGGTTTCGATTTGAAATCTATTGGACTCTCACAGAGAGTCAGTAATCTTTGGATTGGGGAAGTCACCCATTCCTGCCATGGCAGAAGACGGGGCAGAAGAGCCCCCAACCACAATGGGCTCTGAAGTGCCCATGTCCAAGGAAGAGGAGGTTGTAGTTACTACCACCTCCTGGGTTGATACCAGACCCAGGGGTCCCAGGTACTCATGGACTTTGTTTGGGACAGAACCTGTTGAGATCTGGACCCCATCGTGGTGGGGATCTGCTATGGGGTTGGGCTTGGGGCCTGATCCCTGGGACGGCACACGTCCTCGCAGCCCTGCCAAACTGCAAGATTCTGGCCGTCTGAGAGAACTGGAATTCGGGGACATGTGGTTCCACATGGATCATCGGCTCGAAGCCATGGAGCGATTATTGCATCGGGAGATGACTGCTCTCCTGGAAGGATTACCGGCAATAATCCAAAGAGTGGTGGCTGCTTCAGTGCCAGCTCCCATTCCAGCCCCTCCAGCCCCTCCTCCAGGGCAACAGCCAGTGGGAGGGGTCCTCTGGCTTCTGGACCCATACCACCCCACCGGCTCCTGCAGGTCCTGCACCATGGATGGACCGACGACCGGTACCCCACAAATTGCTGACAGCCACTTTTGATGGGGACCCGGCAAAACTGCAGTTCTTCATCATAGAGACGGGCCGGTTTCTCCAAACCTGGGGCCACTTGTTCCCAACAGAAGGGGATCGAGTTGGCTACATTGGATCAAGGCTTCATGAGGAAGCAGCAGACTGGTATGTAAGTCTGCACAACCCCCGGGGCTGGAGTTAGATCAAGTTGAAGAGTTCATGTGGGCCCTCAGGAGGCAATATGAGGATCCCATGGGCAAAGAGAAAGCTTGTAATCAGCTGAGACGTCTCACCCAAGCGTGAGATTTGGTTCATGAGTACACTGCGACCTTCAAGAGGTATGCGGCTAAGATTTGGGGTTGGCCTGAGGAAGTGTTGGTGGAGCAATACCACCAAGGGTTGAGTATGGACTTGTACAAGACTGTATTGCGTAATGTCAACCCTACCTCTCTGGCGGCTTGGGTGAGGGCAGCAGAAGAAGCAGAATCCCGCTTTAGCTTGATTAAGCTGCGCAACCCTACTGGGACTCCAAAGGATTCCGGAGCTGGGTCGACCACCCCAAAGCCCAAGATAAAGGCTCCTCTGAAAGACATCAGAGACCTGCAACTGAAGAAGGGATTATGCATGCAGTGTGGGGAAGGGGGTCACTACGCCTTGTCTTACCCAGCTGCCTCCCCGAGAGTGTCCCCAATGGTATCTACATCCCTCCCCAGGCCAGTGAAGGTTCTGCCAGGAGGGAAGCCTCGGGCACTTCAGCTTGAGGACCAACCAGAGGGAGAGAAAGCAGTGAGTGTGGATCCTCCATCACCAGTGGGAAATGACGAGGACCTGTTCTGAAGGGCGCGAAGCAACAGGTCCCCTCATCCCCAGCGCCTAAAGCGGTGAGCTCTCCTGCCCCCCTTTTGTATGTGGTCATGACTTTAGTTGTCCCCTAAATGGGCACACACGTGAAAGTGCGGGCGCTAATTGACTTGGGGTGTGCCCGAGACCTGATCAGCCCGGTTGTGGTGGACGGGTTGGGAGTGGGAGTGAATTTGTTGGAAGAACAGTTACAATTCACCCAAATGGATGGCTCAGAGATGAAGAAGCCATGCCTGTTTGAGACTCAGTTGATGTGCTTAGGGGTGGGAGAGCATTGGGACCAAAGGGCGTTTGTCATCACCCCACACACCCAATTCCTGATGGTGTTGGGAAGCCCCTGGTTGAGCACCCACAATCCTTACATTATGTGGAGTGAGGGGAGGATACGCTGGGTGGCTTTGGACTGTGCAAACCACACATGGCAGGCTGACTGGGGGAACAAGCCTTCTCTCAAAAGGTTATGCCTAGCCAAGGAGGATCTTTTACAAATACCTACCGTGTACCAGGATTTAATGGAGGTTTTTAGTGAAGCTGAAGCGGATGAGCTACCCCCCACCGTAACATGGATTGCACCATTGAATTACTGCCCGGGGTGAAATTACCGAAGGGAAAGTTATATTCTATGAGCCCCTCTGAACGAATTGAGCTGCGCCATTTTATTGACAAAAACTTACAGTGCGGCTTCATCAGGCCAGCCAAGTCCCCGTTTGCCATCCCCATCTTATTCCAGAAAAAGAAAGACGGGGGGACTGAGACTATGCACGGATTATCGGGATCTGAACGCAGTCTTGGCCTCAAATGCCTACCCTCTACCACTGATAAAAGACCTCTTAATGGAGGCATCTAAAGGCAAAATCTTTTCTAAACTGGATTTGCAGGATGCTTACTTCTGAGTGTGCATCCGGGAGGGGGATGAGTACAAGACTGCCTTTAATACCCCCCTGGGGCAGTTCGAATACCTAGTTATGCTGTTTGGACTTTAGGGCACTCCAGGCGTCTTTATGAACCTAATTAATGAAGTCCTACACAAGCATTTATTCAAGAGGGTACTTTGTTATTTTGATGACATTTTATTGTACTCCCCCGATGAAAAATCCCACGTGAAATTGGTATGAGAAGTGCTGACTACCCTTAAGGAGAATAAGCTGTTTGCTAAACTTTCCAAATGTGAATTCCACAAGAGGGAGATAAACTTCTTAGGCTACCGGCTCTCCCCATGGGGTTTGGAAATGGATCCCACTAAAGTAACAGCAGTTAAAGAGGGGGATGTCCCTCGTACCCATCGACAATTGCAAAGTTTCTTAGAATTCGCAAACTTCTACCACTCATTTATCAATAACTTTGCAAAATATAGCCTACCCCTCACTAACTTACTTAAGACCAAGGGGAAGGGGAATGATGCGGCTAAACCAGGGGCTCAGCTGCAATGGATTCCCAAATGCCAAGCGGCTTTTGAGGATTTAAAGACTTTATTCATGTCTGAGCCCATTTTAGCCCACCCTGACGAGAACAAAAGTTTCATTGTACAAGTAGATGCCTCTGATATAGCTAGGGGGGGGCAATCCTACAAGAAGGCCCTGATGGCAAATTGCACCCATTAGCCTATGTGTCCAAAAAATTTGGGGACACCAAAAAAAACTGGCGGTGTGGGATAAGGAGGCAGCTGCTATCCGCTTAGCCCTCATGACGTGGAGACATTGGCTGGAGGGGGCTCGAGTCCCTTTTGAAGTATGGACTGATCATAAAAACCTGGAAGCCCTTCGAACGCAATGCACTTTAAATGCCAAGCAGTTGCGTTGGGCTGATTTCTTTTCCAAGTTTAACTTCACTTTGCACCATTTCCCTGGAAAGTCGAATTCCCTAGCTGATGCCCTTTCTCACATCCCCCAACATGACTGTAAGAAAGATCCGGTGATAGATTAAATGTTCACTCCTGAACAGCTGGAGGGGGGCAGTAGTCACTCGTAGTCAAGCTGGGAAAACAGGGAAACTGACTGCTGATGACAGGATTTCTAAATGTGCTGATGCCTACACTCTGGGTGAAATAAAAGACATGCAAAATGAGGAGTGTTTTACCCAGGGTCCGAATGGTTGCTGGTTCTGGAATAAGAAATTGGTTGTACCCCAATCATTACGGGGAAATATTATGCATGCCACTCACAAGTCCAAATTAGTGGGCCACTTCGGCTATCTTAAGACACTGAACTTGCTTCAGAGACAATTTTGGTGGCCACATATGAGAAAGGATGTATCTGACTATGTATCCTCTTGTCAAATCTGTCTAATGTGTAAACAGAGGGGAGGAAAGACTCTGAGGCTCTTACAACCACTTGAAACCCTCACCCGACAATGGGAAGTCATATCCATGGATTTTATAACTGATCTTCCTCCTAGTAAGGGGAAGACTGTCATTTGGGTGGTGGTAGACATGTTTTCCAAGCAAACACACTTTATTCCGTTTAAGCAGTTAC
Source organism: Lepidodactylus listeri (assembly GCA_029233225.1). NCBI lineage: Eukaryota > Metazoa > Chordata > Lepidosauria > Squamata > Gekkonidae > Lepidodactylus > Lepidodactylus listeri. The sequence goes on along the minus strand of JARCFY010000009.1, from coordinate 102,145,545 downwards.
CCACGGCTAAATCATTAGCCAAAGCTTTTATGGGACACATTGTAGCTCCATTCCATTCTGTGTAAGATAGTCTCCAACCGTGGAACTCAATTCGTTGCCAACTTCTGGCAGGAGCTCCTGGACGTTATGGGGGTGGAATCTGCCCTGAGTAGTGCCTACTACCAAGAAACAGATGGACAAATCGAATGGATGAATCAGATTCTTGAACAATTCTTAAGGTGCTATACCAACTACCAACAAGATGATTGGGTGGACTTGCTACCTTTTGCGGAATATAGCTATAATAATGCTGTACACTCCTCCATGGGGGTCTCTCTGTTCATGGCAACAAGGGGTTATGAGGGGGTTCCTTTACTGTCATTGGACTTGCCCCCCCAACCCCTAGTAATCTGGCTGACTGGTGGAACTCTTTGCTAGAGGCTTGACCACTGATTGCAAACACTTTGGAGATGGCCAAGAAGGACTATAAAAAGTATGCGGACAAAGGATGGGGTCTGGGATGGGAATTACAACCAGGAGACTCTGTTTATGTGTCCACAAAGAACATTAAAGGACTACAACCCAGTAGAAAATTGGGTTGGAAATATGTAGGGCCTTATAAAGTGCTAAGGAAAATCAATGATGTAACATTTGAACTCGAATTGCCTAAATCTCTTAAAGGTGTTCATCCGGTTTTCCATTTCAGCCTCCTGAAAAAAGATCCTGGGACGACAGGGTGGAGACCCCAACGTTCGACTCCTCCTCCTCTGATGAAGGGGGGTGAACCTCAATACGATGTGGACCAAATCCTCGACTCTAGATTTAAAAAAGGGGTTGTTTATTCTATTTTATAAGCTGGCATAATTTTGGTCCTGAGCATAATGAATGGGTTGAATCTGTGCATGTAAATGCTCCTGCAAAAATTCGTGCCTTCCATAAAATGTACCCTTTAAAACCTGGGGGTTGATGGGATTTTGGGGAGAGCAGGATGTCAGGGTCTGACATTTCCCACTCGGGAGGTGGGATGCAGCTATCTGACTATATACTCTCTCCCCCCCTCCTGTGGAATGTGCTCCTTTCCGTTGCTTACGCCTCTGCCTCTGTCTCTTACTTATCTATGGCCTTGGCTATGTCTTCTCACAGGCTACGTTGCTAATTGGGAATTTTCCTACAGGTGCAAACCACTTTTCTTTTCTGCTTCTTGCCCTGGGAATAAACGGACCGGGGTTTTGGGTGCCTGGACTCTCACACCTGGTGGGCTACTTTCCTGCAGCTGTGCTTTGTCAGCTACTTCAGAGCTGTGCGTGAGTGGGTCATGGTCAGCTGCCGCCAATGAATCTTGAGGCTCCTGTATCGCTAATTCCCTAACTTTAGCTGGTTCAGAGCTGGCTGTATGTGGCTCCTCGATTTCTGAGGAGTTTTCAGCCACACTGGACTCAGGCTGGTCAAGCTGGCCCAGGGATCCTTGTGCTGTGGTAGCAGCTGCTGCCAAAGTGATGTTTTTAAAAATCTGTAAAGCCAACCAAATTTCCAATGGCCCACCAGAAGCCACACTGGGCAAAAGCCCCACCTGGCCTCAACCCCTTTCTAAAAACACTTAGTGCCCCACACTGGGGATCCCTGGGCAAGGCCAACACATAATATATTTGATACGTATGGGTGTCTGTATGGACTAGGCTGAAATACCTGCATGTTGTTAAGAACTTGGAATCTACCAGCTGGCAATGTTGCCTTCTTGGTTATAGTTCCCTAGTAACCAAAAAGGCTACTGTTACAAAACTTGGAAATCCACATCCACTCCAAAACTCAGTCCCAAACTGGACTGAGAATAAGTCTGCTTTAGGTATTTGTTTAAAAAGGTCATATATAACCACAGAATGGTTAGATACCTCTCTTTCCACTGGAATTAAATAGATTTTTTATTTGCATAAGCATCAAATTGGAAGATGTGTATTATTTTATAGAAATTCCTGGAAAGATATTTGCATATAAACATGACAACCATGGACTCAGGGTCCCAAAATCGATTGGCCCTCCGAGTTCCAAAGATGCCAGACTGGCTATAACCAGGGCCAGGGCCTTTTTGGTGGTGACTCTGTACTGGTGGAACAAGCTCCCAGAAGAGATCAGGGCCCTGCGGGACCTTTTACAGATCCGCAGGGCCTGCAAGACGGAGCTCTCCCGCCAGGCTTTCAATTAAGGAGCTGCCCACCACCAACAACAACAACTGGAAGAAACAGAGCCCTGGAGACGAAGTTACCTGGTCTCACCATCTACAGCATGTGCTTGCTGCATACGTATGGAAAGATCAACAAGCTGACCAACAAGACAGATGTCAGTATGACTGTCACCATCATTTTTTAAGCACTTTAGGTCCTGCTAGCACTTTATAATATTACAAGGGGGGGACCCGTGATACTCGTGGGGGGGGGGGGGGAGAAGGAGCTCCACTGAGTGGAGGAAGCATCCACCCCCCCCCCCGCTACTGTGGTGGGCCTGAGCGGCCAAGAGGTGCTCGGCCTGCCACTTCTCTCTCCCCACCCCACCACAGCTGCCGGCTCACACATTTTTGCCCTAGATCAGGAAGGATGGCTCCAGAGCAGTGTCACCTCTAAGCTATTATAGTGTGAGCTAGCTCACAGTTCTTTAGCCTCCGGCTCATACGTTTTTGCCTTAGCTCAGGAAGAATGGCTCCAGAGCACTGTTCCCTCTCAGCTGAGTTATAGGATGAGGTAGCTCACAGTATTTTAGCCTCTGGCTTGCATATTTTTGTCTCAGCTCAGGAAGGACAGCTCCAGAGCAGACAAATTTCTGCAGCAGCCACGCCACTCGCCCCCCCCCCACAAAGACTCCTGGCAAAGACTCCCGGCGGGCCTCGCCGGGCCCGCCGCTCGCCCCCTCCCCCCCACAAAGAGTCCCTGCATGCGCAGGGGACGCTCTTTTACTTTTCGGGGGATTTAAATATCCCCCGAAAAGTTTTTGATACTTTTGGGATTTTTCTGCAAACGTGGGGACTGCCCCACATCTGCAGAACCCCCTCCTCTGCCCCCCAAGTGCCCCCCCCGCGCGGAATTAGGTATCCGCACGGGGGTGGGCCACCTGGCTATTAGATATATAGATAATTTTGTATGGTTTTAGGTTTTATGATTGTATAATTGTTATTTATGTGTTTTATTTTTATGTAAGTTGACCTGAGCCTGCTTCGGTGGGGAGGGCAGGGTATAAATTTGAATGAATTAATAAATAAATAATGTCATACTTCTCGTTTCCCTAATCAATACCTCCATTTTAAAATTTCCTTGCCTCTTTTAAAAAACAACTCCCCTATCCAGCTTTGTGTTCCGTTCTTTAACCCCTGAGTTCCCTTCTCTTTCCCATTTGTAGCATTCCTGGTTCAACTGTTTACTATTTTTAACAATATACAATAAAATATTAATAAAAAGAATAAGCCCATCTGCTTTGCTGATGAGAACAAAACAGGTAGCTAGGCCATCAGAAATATTCTGCATTTGGGACTATTTCGTATTAACAAATGGGAATGAGACTGTAACTAGGCACATGGCAAGCTATCTGTCTTTGTATATTTGAATAAAATCTAATATTAGCAGCTGATGAATAACAACTCCCATAAATTAATTGCACTAAGAACATTTATGTAACTTGAGTGACATTTTGGCACTTGCTAGGTACAATGTTTTATGCCAATTAAAATGACATGCAAACCTTCAGGGGAGGCATCTTCAGCCCATATTTGTGGAGTCAGCAGTATGAGAAAGTCTCAAAGTTATACAGTATCTTAACTGTAATGCTCGAGTTTGTCAGCAGAGATGGTGTCTACAAACCTGCTCAAAGCCTGAGAAAGTAACATCTCTCAGCATCCCAGAATGCCGCTCCATTCACAAAATGACTCTCAACGTGATGGCGTGTACCTTCATGACAAATCCGAAAGGAAAGCTAAGGATGACTTGAGAAGAGTTGACCTCCATGTCCAATATGCAAAAAAGGAATGCACCATCATGGCCACTTTCTTGACAAAAGATTGGTGACGGGGATCATTACATCTCGCCTCACTGAATGGAATGAGTTAGCTTTTGGTAATCTTTGCATCACCTGTGCTGTCTTCATATCAGCGGATGGCATACCTGGAGAGGGCCAGAGAGAAAAGAGGAAGCAGCCAGGCATTCTTCCATGATGCCTGCTTCTAGCTCCAGAAGGAAGGATCCTGCCTATCAGTTAGCAACTTCCGTTGGCAAGGTCAGAAGTAAAGAGGAAGCGGCTGGGTCCAGATATCCTCTGAGCATCTTTAAAAAATATATACTTTAGTTGAATCCTGTTTTGATTTTAAATAGCTGTAAACTGTTTTGGGATCCAATTCTAGCTAAAAAGGGAGGGAAATGCATTAACTAAGTAACATATTGGAAAGTAGCGGAGTCGGGAGACCAGTAGAAGTGATTTCATAGCAAGCTCTTTATTTGGTGGTCAGATGCATAGGCGTCAACTACGGGGGGGGGGGGGCTCGAGCCACCCCAAAATTTCCCGGGGGGGACTGAGCCCCCCCCCCAGGAAAATGGTGCGCCCGCCGCCATGCCTCCCTCAGCCCTTCCTAGGGCTGCCGCCACCTCTCTCCCCCCCCCCGCCTGGCCACTCCGACCCTCCCTCCGTCCGTCCAGGGGCCAGCTAAGCAAATGCCCAGCTGGCCCCTGGACGGATGGAGGGAGGGATGGAAGCAGGAGCGGTCAGGCAGGGGGGGAGGCGGCGGTGGCATGGTCCCGGTGGGCGCGCGCACGGAAGAGCCCCCGCCCCCCCAGGAGTTTTTAAACTCTATGCCCCTGGTCAGATGAGGTATGCTAAGCTGGGCTCAGGGGCCCTCTTTTATTCCGGTTGGAGCCACTCCTCCGACCTCGCCCAAATGTCTCTTTAGGATCATGATTGCGATTGCATGTTATAGGTCCCCTTGGGGATCCTAGGCACTAGATTGGTGGCACATTACAATCTGGCCAGCTATTGTTCTCTCTGACCCAAGCTCGGTAGCTGGCCTGGCCATGTGCGTTTGGCTATGTGGTGGTCGCCATTACCTGAAGCACATACATTACACATATCCTGGAGGAAATAAACAAAAGACACACAATATGTTGTTGAAGGCTTTCATGGCCAGAGTTCATTCGTTGTTGTAGATTTTCCGGGCTGTATGGCAGTAGTCTTGGCATTGTAGTACCTGACGTTTCGCCAGCAGCTGTGACTGGCATCCTCAGAGGTATAACACGGGTATCACACAGGTACACAGGTCAGGTACTACAATGCCAAGAACACAGCCATACCACCTGGAAAATCTAGAACAACTAAAAGGCACACAATTCACAAAAATATACCCTGTCACCATGATACTTCATATGCTAGCAGTAGAATGGGAGCGCTTCCTTGTCTTTTCTTTTTGTTCTTTTTTGGATGACTGAAAAAAGGAAATGGCCAGCTGTGGGACAACAGGAATTTGGTATGAAGATCTTGCCCATATTATGGCATCAGATGCTATGGGGAAAAGACCACATTTCTGTGGTACCAAGTAGCAGTCAATATTTTTATTTTTTGCTAAACAGCTTTTCAAGTCTACTACCTTAGCCATCACACTATGTCATCAACATTCTTATCAGCAGGCCTTTGGGTGGGGAGAGGAAGAATAAGAGGAGGAGGAGGAAGAGACTGGATTTATACCCCGCTATTCACTCGGAGTCTCAAGAGGTGCTTACAATCTCCTTTTCCTTCCCCACCCCACCACATACACCCTGTGAGGTAGGTGGGGCTGAGAGAGCTTTTTCAAAAACTTCTCTTGAGAGAACAACTCTGAGAGAAACTTGTGAGTTGGTGTTTGGGGGGGGGGGGGGCAACAGTGGGAGGGCTTCCTGCCCCCACTGCTGGACTTTCTGAGGGCACCAGTTGTTTTGGCCACTGTGTGACAGAGTGTTGGACTGGATGGGCCACTGGCATGATCCAACGTTGGCTTCTCTTATGTTCTTATGACTGACCCAAGGTCACACCAGCAACTGCATGTGGAGGAGTGGGGAATCAAACCCAGTTCTTCCAGATTAGAGTCTGTGATGTTAACAACGATACCAAACTGGAATTAGAACCCCATGAGTTATATAAATTGTGGTCAGTAGTAGCATAGCTCTCCATTCAGCAAGGCCTCCTTTCAAAAATTTCCATAGCATATTTGTCACTGAAGAATCTGTCACTTTGTACTGACAATTTAAAAAGCAGATTTTCCAACTGCAAGAGGAGTTCCTTTTTTAATCCCCACAAACTCGTTTCTAGGTGTGGCATCTGAAACAGCATTATTGACACCAGTACTTCCTCTTAAACAGTAATGTAACATGACCCTTAGGAATCTGATAAACCATTCAAAAACAAAAGATTAAATATAAACTGGCATAGCTTATGCAGGGCTGTTACGTTTTATACTTCAGTAGCACATATAGATGCTGGCTGATAATTCATTAATACCAAAGTGTGTGTGTGTATATAATTTTTTTTTGAGGAAACAAAGAAATAGTATAAAGAAAATACAAAAAGGAAAAAAAGGGTCACCTAACATAATTATATATATCAAAGACAATTAAATATAACGAAGTATAAAAGACAGAAAATATTTCTCCCAATGCCCCCTTAGTTACATTGAAATTTTTAAAGGACTTTTGTCTATAACATACAGCGATATTTGCTTCTGATGGGGTACATTTATATTCATCATTTTACATTTCAAACTTCATAACTACTCTATTTTGTAGCGACGTTATTCGTTTCGTCAGTGCTACATACTTCAGTATCACATGTTTTTGCCTCTTTTGCATCCTATTACTTTTAACAAGTAGGTAATGTAGCCAAAAAAACAGAAGGAAAATCTATAAGAAAATTTAAAAAGATGTTTCAAAGTCCAAAGATGTTTCAAAGTCCAAAGTCCGCTTCCTTACACACATTTATATTCAGGATGTTAATGTAAAACTAATTCACATTGTGGAATACTCAATAGTAGAGCATCTGGTTTGTATGCAGAAAGTCTCAGGTTCAATCCCTAGTATCTCCAGTTAAAAGGATTAGAAAGCAAGTGTTGGGAAAGACTTGAGACCCTGGAGAGCTGCTGCCAGTCAGGCTGCGGTCACACGGCCCCTTTAAATCCGGGAGCCCTCCCGGGATTAAAGGGGCCGCATTTTTTTTCCTTGGGTTGGGATGTTTACACATCCCAACCCCTGCTGCAGTGGGCGGCAGTGGGAGGAGGATGAGGTGGCAGCAGGCGACAGCGGTGGACGGCAGAGGGAGGCGGCGGCAGCAGACGGCGGTGGCGGCTGGAGTCGGCAGCAAAAGCGGCGGTGGAAGAATCGGTGGCCGGCCAGCCTCGAAGCGTGCGACAGCAGCGGCTTTTTCTGCAGCGGCGGGGCTTTTGAAGCAGCAGCAGCGGCCAGGGGAGGCATTCTTCCCCGAGCCCTCCCTCGGCCGCCTGGTAAGTTTGGGGTTCCCCCCCTTTTACACTTGAGCACTTGAGTGGCCAAGCGCCCAAGTGTAAAAGGGGAAAAAAAATGGCAGCGGGCCATCTGGACAGCCCTGCTCTCACAATGATTGCGAGAGAGGGCTGGCCAGATGGCTAAAATGCGGGTTCCTCCCGCAACACCCGGGAAAACTGTTGATTTTCCCAGGGTTGGAAAATGCGGGAGCAACCCGCATTTAAGCCTGCTTCGGCGCGGGACTTTCTGCGGCCGTTGTGGACAACCCCTTTAAATGTGGGAGGAAATAGCCCTTCCTCCCGCATTTAAGGACCGTGTGACCGCGGCCTCAGAGTAGACAGTCCTGACTTTGATAGCTAGACCAGTGGTCTGACTCAGTAGAAGGCAGCTACATGTGTTCATACGATCACAAATGTTTGGCGGGGCCCTGTTGGACTTCCATACACATTTGCATGGAACTACTAACCAATGTAAAGGTCAGCTGCCCCATTCTAACTTTGCAGAATCCACCTATAAAACCATGCATATTATTCCTCTCTAAAACTATGCTCTAAAACAGGGTGTGCACCCTGTTAATGTAGTTTAGTGAAATCAAATATAATCCCTTTCTTATCTCCCTTAAATCCACTGAGTCAGGTTGTGAAAAATGCTATGAAGAACCTTGCATGCTATTTAGTTATTACCGTGCTATATTCAGACATACTCGGTGGGATATTTAGACATACTTGGTGCGATATTTTTAAGCCTACACCAATATGTTAACATGAGTAGCCACCTGGTGACATTTCCTTGCATAGAGTTGCATGCATACAGATGGCCAATTCTGTTTCACATAATTATAATTCCATGAGGTGATATCAACTGTTATAACTTTTGCTGGGTGATGGAGAAGGTGCTTTATGTTTGGACGTTGTGAAAGAAAACAGAGAGAGATAAGATCACTCGTAGTGCTGTGCTTTAAACTGTCATTCCAAAGCCAAAGGGAGTGTAGTTAAAAATAAATATGAAGTCAGCGATACTCTTCAGACATGGGGGAAGGAAGGAGACAAGTCCCATTTTTATTTATTTATTTATTTATTTATTAATCATATTTATATCTCGTCTTGCCGGCGAACTGGCTCAAGGCTGCTAACAACATAAAAACACCATAAGGTTTACAATGTAAAATCATCATTAAAACTACTACATCCTACACATACAACAGCAGCAGATGGCGACTTCAGTACGGCGATCTCATGGTGAACGATGGCAGCAGAGGGGTGCGGCCGACAAGGCCAGGGCGATGTCCAATTCACCCCCCGGCGGCAGCTCCTAGTTAAAAGCCTGGCGGAAGAGCTGCGTCTTGCAGGCCCTGTGGAATTGCAATAAGTCCCGCAGGGCCCTGATGTCATCCGGGAGCTCATTCCACCAGCAAGGAGCCGCCACCGAGAAAGCCCTGGCCCTGGTGCAGGCCAACCGAGCATCTTTCGGACCGGGGCAAGTCAGGCGATGTTGAGTGCCTGACCTCAGTGTCCTCTGGGGCCTATATGGGGAAAGGCGGTCCCTCAAGTAGGCAGGCCCCTGACCATATAGAGCTTTAAAGGTTAACACCAGCACCTTGAACCGGATCCGGTATGCTATAGGCAGCCAGTGATAGAGACAATTATTCCATTTTGAACAATACTTGGTGGACAAAAGGTAGAGCCTGGGCCACAGTCTAGAAGGAATGAGGGAGGAATATACTCTGCAGGGATGGACATGAACTAGGAAAATGCAGTTTGGTTCATGATTCATGGTGGACTCATGACCTGAACTGTCACAACTGTCACAAACTAAAAAGGCTTCATACAAACCAAACCAGTTCATGAAGTTTGTGATGCAGTAGAACACCCCCCCAATTGGCAATAGACACCAAACACAAAGGAAATCTTCAGCTGACTCTCCTCTACCTACCCTCCAAAGTTGGTGAGGATTGGATTTATGGGGTTTGAGTTATGGCCCCCCCAAAAAGTTGCCCCCAGGAAAGTGCTTTCTAGGGAAATGACAAGCGCAGGTTCAGGAGGCTCAGAAGTGTATAGAATGGATCCTGTGCAAGCTAGAGACGCCAATCTCGCAGCAGACCTCTAGCTGACTCTTCTCTACATGCAGTTATGTGCAGATTGGATTGATGGGGTTTGAGCTATGGCCCCCTGAAGAAGGTGCCCCCATCCTCCATTGTTTCAAATGGAGGGGGGAAAACAGCAAAAAAGAATAGAATAGAATAGAAGCCCAGCAGAACAGTATTAAAGTCCCTGAGAATCTCGGCAGTAGTAACTGAAGGTGGGGGGCATTTTTGCAAACCCAGCAGAATGAGTGCAATGTGCCCAACAGAACCAGTGGCAGTGCAAGCTCAACAGGACTAAGGTCAAACCAGGGAATCTCTGCAGTGAGAACTAAAGGTTTTTGCAAGCCCAGCAGAAACAGTGCCATGTACAGAGTGCCCAGCAGTACCAGTGCAATCAAAGAGAGGCAATGACAGTTCAACAGGACTGATGTCTAGCATAGAACCACACTCTAAGCGGGGTGGTGGTGGTGGTGGGGTAGTAGGATTTTGCAAGTTCTGTGCAAGAAAATGGGAAAGGAACCCAGGCCAGCAAAGGGAAAAAAGCCTCTTGAAACTGACAAGCAGCTGAGAAGCCAATAGAAACCCAAGACACAGCCCAAGGCTGGAGAATTCCTTCTGCTTTGTTGCTTTGAAGTTCCTCCCCTTTGTTGCCTTGGAATTTTTCAAACAGTTTAATTGAGCAGCAACAGTCTGTCTGGAGATGTATCAGTTCACAAACCACCATGAACTAGTAAAAAACAGCACCAAAGTTCATGGAATGTTCATACTGAGCACCCTTCCATAAACATTGCTTCACAAACAGTCCAAAATTCATGACGAACTTTACTCTGTGAACCAGTTGGTGCCCATCCCTAGTCATCTGCCAGAACTGAGGACTGCTGTTTCCTCCTGCATTTAAAGGGACTGTTCACAACGGCTGGGACAAGAGAGAGGGCTGTCCAGATCGTCCCTCCGGTTCCCCCCCCTTTTTTGCACTTGGGCACTCGAGCACCCAAGTGCAAAAGGCGGGGGAACTTACCACGCAGCCGGTGGGGCTCGGGGAAGGGTGCCCCGGCCACTGCCTCCACCACCCACCGCCTCTGCTGCCCGCCGCCTCCGCCGCCTCCACTTGCCTCCTCCACCACCGCCACCTGCTGCCGCCAGCCACCCACCTCCACCCACCTCCTCCGCCGCCTCCACCAGCCGCCGCCGGGGTTAGGATGTGTAATCATTCCAACCCTAAATAAAAAAAACTGGTCCCTTTAAGTCCGGGAGCCCTCCCGGATTTAAATGCCCGTGTGACCACAGCCTGAGTTGAAACCAGGTGATCAGCATGTGCATTTGTGGCTGAGCTCTGGTGAAGTTGTAAAGATGAGAAAAAAAGTGGAGGAGGAGTTTTGCTGCTGGAGCTAAAGAGGGAGGATATACACCTTATCAGTGTTCATGTGTATCTATATGTATGTGCAAAAACAAAGAAAACAGCAGTAAAGTCCTGAGCAGTTAGTCCAAGGACTTAAAAGACTATAACTTTCTTTAGGATTGCACTGTAGGGTTTGTAAAGGCAGCCATCATGTAACAGACAATTTATTGATCTGTATACAGAAGTGAGTGACACAGGAAAGGAACAGGAAAAGAGCCAGATGCTTAGGATAGTCCTCTTTAGGTAGTCCTTTAATCATCTCTGTATCAAGGTGGCAATCCATGCATATTTACCTGGAAGAAGATCCACATTAATCCCAGGATTTACTTCTAAAGGATGTGCACCCTGATCCTGTGAATACCTTTACAGGTAAGACCTGGAAGTTAAAATTGGACCATGGAGCTCATGCAGTGTATACATTGTTATGGCAACCTGGTATGAATCCAATGAATACACATAGTCTAGTATAGAGATAGACATGCTGAAGCCCCTTGGAATTCCTTGAAATCCATATTTTTAAGCATGCCTCATGAGCTCATCTGAACGAGTTGAGCGGTTTTGTGTGTGTAAGTGAAGCTGAGAGCAATACCGCAAGGAGTTTAGACTCTGACAAGATGCTAACTCCTAACTCCTAACAGAGTCACTCAAGGCAGAATGGTCACAGCTGAGACACCAGACTAAGATGCATCCACACCCACCAGGAATCAGCAACCATATCAGCAGAAGAGAATGGACAGTTCCAATAGCGATGGGGGAGGAGAAATCCTGAAAGGTGCCTACTGGGCAGCAGCAATAGTGGAAAGTGACACTGGTAGAGGAGCTATCATAAACAATGGCAGTGGCGCTTCAACTAACCCTGGTTAGTATTTTGCAGAAGAAGGCAGTGGTAAACCCACTCTGATCATCTCATACCCTAAAAACCCTAGAATGAGACTACTCAAAACAAACAAAAAAATATTCCTGGAAGACAGGACCACCAGGTCAGATAGCACTCAGTCAGCTACTGGGGAAGAGCAGAGGACAAATACGAGGAACGTTATTCATAATGATGCAACGAGATTAAAGATGGAATGACATTCAGTTGTTAATGTGAACAGATGCAAAAGAAAAGTCCAAAGCTGTTTGACACATAAAATGGAACGTGAGAAGTATGAATCAAGGTAAGTTCTAAACCGTAAAACAAGAAATGGAATGTTGAAACATTGCACTCTTGGGAGCGAGAGAATTAAAGTGGACTGGATTAGGCAATTTCAGTCAGAAAATTACAAAGTGCTTTACTTGGGAAACACAGAAGAAACAGAGTTGCTCTAATAGTGAGGCGAGATGTATAACAAGCAGTCGGGGAATATAATGTACATCCTGACCAGATAATATCGGTCAGACTTCATGGAAAGCTTATCAGTAAAGGCATCATTCAATCTTATGCCCCAACTATAGATGCTGAAAAGGAAGAAACTGAACAAAACTAATCACACAACTAAACAAGATGTGCTGATAATCATAGGTGACTGGAACGCAAAAGTAGGAATCAAAGTAGAATCAAATATTGTCAGAAAACTTGGGCAAGGAGCACAAAATGAAGCGGGAGAAGAAGAAGAAGAGGAGAAGAGATTGGATTTATACCCCGCCTTTCACCTGTAGTCTCAGAGCGGCTTAACAAACTCCTTTCCCTTCCCCTCCCCACAACAGACACCCTGTGAGGTAGGTGGGGCTGAGAGAGCTCTGAGACAACTGTCCTTGAGAGAACAGCTAGTACAGAGCTATGGTACAGAGCTATGGCTTGCCTAAGGTCATCCAGCAGGTGCAAGTGAAGGAGTGGGCAATCAAACCCGGTTCTCCCAGATTAGAGTCTGCGCACTTAACCACTACACCAAACTGGCTAAAACTGGAGAATGACTCACAGAATTCTGTGAAGACAAAAGTTGTTCATTGCAAACACGTTTCAGGCAACCAAACAGACGATTGTATATGTGGACATCACTGGATGGTCAATATAAAAATCAAATAGATTACACAATCAGAAACAGAAGATTGAGAAGCTTTATTCTCTAAAACAAAACCAGGAGCTGACTGTGGTAAAGACCATGCATTGTTAATATCAAAAGAAGAAGAAGAAGAGATTGGATTTATATCCCGCCCTTCACTCACTTAGAATCTCAGAGTGGCTTACAAACTCCTTTCCCTTCCCCTCCCCACAACAGATACCCTGTGAGGTAGGTGGGGCTGAGAGAGCTCTGAGACATCCTTGAGAGAACAGCTGGTACAGAGCTATGGCTTGCTCAAGGTCATCCAAGTGGAGGAGTGGGGAATCAAACTCAGTTCTCCCAGTTTAGAGTCTGCGCACTTAACCACTACACCAAACTGGCAAAATTAGAAGAAGGCTGAAGAAAAACACCAAAACAAGCCAAAACATTCTTGAAGAGTTTAAAGACCATGTAAAGAACAGACTTGCATTACTAAATTCAAGGGAATGGAAACTGGAAAAACTATGGTTTGAAAACAGAGGTATCATCCAGGAATTATGCACAAAGACTATTCTTGTAGCCAAAAGCAGTGAAAAGCTCTGATGGATGACTGATGAAACTCTTAAAATAGCTAAAGACAGATGAGAAGCAAAAGTAAAAGGTTATGGAAATAGAATCAGGAGTCTAAATGCAGCATTCCAGCAACTGGCACACAGAGACAAAGAGAACGATTATATACTAGTGTAAAGGAAAAGAAAAGAACAACAAAAAAAGAAAGAACAAGAAATCTGTTCCACAAAATCCAAGAAATCAAAGGGGCATTTAAACTATGGTTAGGTATGCCAAAAGATTAACATGGAAATATATTAACTGAATGGGACAAAATAAAGAAAAGTTGGGAACAATATACTGAAGAACTATATGGAAAAGATGAAAGGATGACAGAAGAATCTTTTGAAGAAGAACCTACTGTTTTAGAATGTGAAGTGAAAGCTGCCCTAAGAGCAACTGGGAGATAAATTCCCAGGAGTACATGGGCTATCAATTGAGCTCTTCCAATCCACATAAATGGAGTCCATCAAAATCTTAACAAGAATATGCCAACAAATATGGAAAACAAAACAATGGGGAACAGACTGGAAACACTCAATTTACATTCCGATTTTTTTTAAAAGGAGACATCAAAGACCATAGCAACTATTGGACCATTACATTAATTTCTCACGTAAGTAAAGTGATGCTCAAAATCTTACAACAAAGACTGTTACCATATATGGAATGAGAAATGCCATATGTCCAAGCTGGATTCAGAAAAGGTAGAGGCACTAGAGATCATATTGTAGTTTTGTTTCATAGATTACAGCAAAGCTTTCAGCTGTGTGGATCATGAAAAGCTTGGTGGGTTTTAAAGGAAATCTGATTGATTTGATGTGCAACCTATACTCTGAACAAGAGGCTACTGTTAAGGACAGAAAGTAGAGAAACAAAATGGTTTTGAGTTGGCAACAGTGTCAGACAAGGATGTATTTTATCTCTCTATCTGCTCAATCTATATACAATCTCCGAGTATTTCCCAGCTCAGAGCTGGTGAGCCTACCCTCCTTTCTGTTTTGTTCTAACTTTGGGGAAGGAAGGAAGGAAGGAAAGAAGGAAGGAAGGGGGAAAGAAGGCAAAGAGATGGGGAGGAAGGAAGGAAGAGAAAGAAGGGAGAAGGGAAAGAAGGCAGAGATGGGGAGGGAGGGAGGGAGGAAGAGGGAGGGAGGGAGGAAGAGAAAGAGGGAGAGAGGGAAAGAGGGCAAAGAGATGTGGAGAGGGGAGGGAGGAAGAGGGAGGGAGGGTGGGTGGGAGGGAAAGAAGGCAAAGAGATGGAGGGAGGGAGGGAGAGAAAGAGGGCCAGGATCCCCATGTGGGGTGGCTTGCATGCCGGTTCTCTCATCCACCCCCACCCCATCCTATCCTATCAAGCCCTCACCGCCCCCCACCCCAGCTAGGCCACCCTCAGGTCTCCCACCCTGATCAAGCCCCTGCCACCCCCCATGGCTCTCTCACCCCTGATCAAGCCCCGGCCACCCCCTCGCACCAGCCAGGCAACCCGTGGCTCTCCCACCCACCCCAATCAAGCCCCCGCCACCCCCACACCAGACAGGCCACTTTCGGCTCTCCCATCCACCCCAATCAAGCATCTGCCACCCCCCCCCCACCAGCCAGGCCACCCCCACCTGAAACAAGCTCCCACCCTACACCCCCACCAACTTACCTTGCTTTCTGGTTGGTTGTGGTGGTGTGGCGGTGGCGGCAAGCAGAGGGAGGCAGCACATGCGTGCTGCTTCCCACTCCTCCTGGCCAGACTGAGGGCTGCTGGGGGCAGGGCTTGCTGCTTCTGGGCTTTTTACTGCCGGAATGCTGTTCCAGCTCATTTCAGCTGTAAATGAGCCCTGAGCATAAGGAGGTCTCTCTGTGCGTGAGATCCTCCTCTGATCAATTTACCTATTATCAAAGCACATGTCCACAGAGTGGAAATGGGCTCCTGCTAGTGCCAAAATGCATCCTGTGAACTTGTCCTTTCTATCTTTGCCCAAAAGATAGCCTACATTCTCCAGTCCTCCCTGTTATTTCATCCATCCCTTTTTTTTGTTTCTAAATTGTTATAATTAGCCCAGTTTGTGACTCACCTCACATTCTAATCCCATCCGAGCTACTATGTTTATTTCACAGGACGTTCAATTAATTGGTAATATATAATCTGCCATGAGGCCTTGTTTCCTTTCCCTCCCATTGGTAAGTATAGCCTGAATGGCTAAGCAAGCCACAAAAGGGGGGGAAAGTAACCTCAAAAGGCCAGATTGCAGCTATTTCACATTGTGAAATCCTTAGCAAAGGGTCAAGAGTGCTGAAGTCAGGAATATGTTGTCCTCTTCACCTGAAAATTTGTAGGGAGATTCCTTTGCATGTGAGTGATATCCTAGAGAGTTGTGAGGAACGGGGAGTTAAAGCTGGAATGTGTTGGTCATTAAAATAAATGGAAACAAATATACATTTAATAAAGAAAACAGATGCAATAATTACAATAAAGACAGAACATACTTAAAAATACTAAAATAAACTTTAAAAGTCCACAACCCAAATAGATTTCTGCATTATTTCCCCCCACAGATTTCCCTCATCTCAGTTCTGCCACCCCATGCAGTGGGCCTAGGCAGCCCAATAGGTTGGGCCATCCTTCATCAAGTGACCAGGCCAAATAATAGCAATTGGAATTACTCACTAACAGGTTCCCTCACCTAACTGGCTGAAGAAATGCAATAAATGTGGGAGCTTCACTGCCAGTAGTGGAAATGGATTGGTTCTCTGGGATCACCTGATTTCTAGAAGCAATTTAAACTGGGTTGTTCTGGCACTAGCAATTACCTCCTTAGACCAGCAGCACAGGTGATACAGTGGGTCCAGCCACCATGGCTTACCCCTACGCTGATCATCTCTGTGTTGCATTATCAGAATATCTGTGGATTAAAAATTTATATAAGAAAACAAAACCCAAGATAAAAGTCATATAATCAGAGATAGCTTATTTAAAATTTGGGAAATGCTATGAAAGAGAATTAGCTCTACAATTCCACTGATAACGTACCCAATAGATGCTTTTTATGGCAATCACACAAGGAGAAACAATGATTTTATAACCTATGGCAATATGATAAACTCGCAAGGTGGCATCTTGGCAGGAGATTAAAGAAAAAGGAAAGGAAATACAACGGTGGATATATTTTCAAATTGCTTCCAGATTTTTTAAAAATGGTATCTGTACTAAGAGAGGAGTTATTAACAAGCTGACTGAATTTGAAAAGATAGTTTCACAATCTAAAGACCATTTGTTAGGATGAATTTACGAGTTATTGCTTCAATATGATTCTAAAGAACAGGTCAAGCTTTGCATGATTAAATGGATGCAAAATTTCAGTGAGGAAATACAGTTTCAATGCTGGGAAAACCTATGGACTAACAGCATTAGATTTACTGCTAACCAAGCAGTGAAAGAAAACTGGTACAAGATGTTTTACCAATGGTATATCACTCCAAAAGACATTGAAAAAATGGACAAAAATTACAAAAGGGCTTGCTGGAAATGTAAAGAAGTAGATGGCACTTTTTATCATGTGGTAGACTTGCATCAAGATGAAAAGATACTGGAAAAATATACATGAAGAGATCTAAAATATTTTAAAAACCGAATTCCCGATGAAACCAGAGACTATGTCGCTGGGAATCCTATCAGACAGTATATAGAAAGAATTTCACAAGACCTACTTAGATATATGTTGACAGCTGCCAGAGTAATATTTGCAATGAAATGGAAGGCAGAAATATCCTACAATAGAGATCTGCCAGAGTAATATTTGCAATGAAATGGAAGACAGAAGAATGTCCTACAATAGAGATCTGGAAAGAAAAACTAGCTGAGTACGCAACACTGGCAAAACTAATTATATAAACAGAAGACAATTGAAAGAATTTCAGCAGAAATGGCAAGCTTATTACTCATATTATGGGAATAGCTAATTTTATTTTTTTATCTTTGGAATTATCTGGATATCATATTAAAGGTGATGAAGATATTGATTATAGTTTTAATATTTTTATTCAGTATTCCACTAGTATTTAGATATTTAGTAAGAATAAAACTTAAATTTAGACAAACAATTAAGAGAATATTCAGACTTTAACAATGATTTAATTTTAGTTTAGAAGTTTGTTCAGTTGTTAAAGATGTAATCTCTCTTGTTGTTAATAGATTATCACTAACATTAGGAAAGTTCTTGTTTATTCTTTTAAAAAGAGAACCCATCCCAAAACACTGTAATATTGATGTTTTATTGTCTGCTTCTATATTTACAATATGTATTACATCTGATTTTACTTGTAACTAACAAGCCATAATATTTGATAAATCTATATTTTCCCCTACCCCCCTTTCCTTTTGTATCCCACTTTTTCATAGAAAATAAAAAATAATTAAAAAATAATATTAAAAGGGGAAAAAAATAACCACCTTATACCACAATAAACTAAGTCAGGGGTGGGCAAATGGCGGCCCGCGGGCCACATGCGGCCCGCCACAGAGTTTTTTGCGGCCCGCCAAGACATGAGGATTAACAAGAGTAAATATAGATGCTCTTTGACAGACATTAACTTGCAGGCTGTGATGAGAATCTCAACAAGCAATCTCACTCCTGATTTCAAAAAAATTGTAGAAAAGTGTGATAGGGTACATTTGTCTCATTAAACTGATTCTAAAATTAAATGTGCTTGCAGCTATAGATGATATGAAATTAGCACAATAAATAAATTGAATAAAACTACCACTTTTAAAATTTAATTTATATTTATTGATTTTTATGATACAATTTATACCTCTTCTGAAATGCAAAGTTAAGTAATGAATGCAATCATTTTAAAAGGTGTGGCCCTCCGCTAACCTCCGCTCCCACAAAGTGGCCCCCGAGCCAAAACAATTGCCCACCCCTGAACTAAGTGATGCCAGAATTTCATCCAAACTGAAAACTGTTCGTACATTGTATTGACATAGTGTTCAAAAAGTAAGATGTTATCTTACCACTGGGCATAATTTATTGGTGACAGCACTGAAAACAGGTGTAGGGTGTTCATCTCAAAATATCAAGTTACAGTCCCGGTTCATGGCAATTCTTTGCGTCAAGTACTTTCTGTTTACATTTTATGCCCATTCACATGAATGGCCTTAGCGCTGACTCCTAGTTTCTTGCATTGCATGCCAAAATTTGATAAATTTTTAAAAACAATGTTCTTGGCTTGCTTGCTACTCTCCTTTTAAAACAGCTAATTAAGAATTGCATATCAGAGCTCCAAAACAAATAGGTTCTCACAAGGGAAAAAAGCCACAAATAACTAAATAAGTGCATTTGCTCATATGTGTATTCTGTTGTCTTTCCTTTACTCCCTTTCTTGACTAAAATTTGATTGTAAATGCAGCCAGGCAGATACCTTTCATCTATTATTGCTGCTATTGCATATGGTAGTCTATAAAGTAACAGATATATCATTTGGTGGTGGAAAGTGCCATTGTTGCAGCCAATTTATGGCAACTCCATAGGCTTCTCAAGGCAAAAGATGAACGGAGGTGGTTTTCCATTACCTGCCTCAGCCTAAGCAACACTGGCCTCCTGATGGTGGTCTCTCATCCAAGTATTAACCAGGGCTAATCCTGCTTAGACTTGAGAGGGCTGATGAGATCAGGCTAGCCTAGGCTATCCAGGTGAGAACAGCTATATCATTTAACGGTGCTATATTATTGTGTTGTTATTAACAACAATGGAGCATCCTGAATACTGACAACGCAGTAACGTTGTAATGAAATTAGACATAGACCTCATTACATCAAGACACAATGACAGTTGACACAATCAACCTGGGTTGTTTTGAGAATGTGAACTGAAAGGATCCGTGCAGAATCTGACACACTGTCAGATGATTGTGTGATTGCATGAAAAATTTACCCCATGTTAACTCCCATGCTACCATTCTTCCCCCTTTCAGCAGTTTTTCAGTAGGGTGGTAAAGTGAAGTCTACAATGTGACAAGCTCTTCTTCCGTGGAAGAAGTATATGTTAACTATATTAGAAGACTTTTTGTTAGAAATGGGTCTTTGGGGGCATATGATGAGATTGTTGAGATAACAGGAAGGGAAAGACCATTGCTCTTTCAGTATTTACAGCTCTGCCATACAGCTTTTTCATTGATAAGAGGTAGAATAAATTTGAGAAGCATGACAAATTTTGAAAGAATGATGAAGGCCAGATCATCTTAAAAGAATTCTGTGTTGCTCAATCTGGATGGATTTGCCAACAGTTTTTTTAAAAGATGGGAAGAGGATCTGGGGCAAGAAACAGGGCAGGCTGAGTGGAATTGGATATGGAAAAAGGAGTGGCCCAAACTGATTTCAATTAATTTTAGAAAAGGCTTTATAAAAATACAGTTCCAGTGGAATCTCACTCCTCACCATCTACCTAGGATACATTTCGCATATTCAGGCAAATGTTGGAGGTCTGAGGTGCTAAAAACTGACAATACATGTTTTTGGGAGCTGTCTGCTAGTCAAGCCATTTTGCATTCTAATTACTGAGGAAATCAATAGTATGAAGGGATATTCATTACCATTTTGAGCTCAGGTAATGCTATTACATTCTTTGGAAGAGATGAATTTGGAAATAGATTTGGAAATGGTGCTTATACTTTTAACAACAGCCAAAACATACATAGCAACAAAATGTTAAAAATTTTTTTTAAATGATATGTCGAGTATGAAGGCAACGTGTTTGAGACTATGGCAAGTATTATTAATGACAAAATTATAGGATATCTAAAGATCTGGCAATTTTTTGGATAAATGGTCTATGTTTATTTAACACTTGAATAATAAAGTCCAAGATTAGATTGCACCTTACGTAAATGTGGGTGAGAAATAAATGTTAAGATTGAACAGAATCAAGATTGCTCTGGTTCAGCATCGTATTGTTGGCATGATATTTGATTGAATGGCATTATTAATGGTTGTCTTGTCTTGTAATATTGTATTGTTATTTCATGTGACTATGATTAAAAATACATTTTAAAAAATGACAAGCTCTACCATCAAGCAACTCAACTCACACTTCCAGCACTCTGTTGGTCCACTTAGAAGAAGAAGAAGAGAAGAGATTGGATTTATATCCCGCCCTTCACTCACTTAAGAGTCTCAGAGCGGCTTACAAACTCCCACTTAAACAAATAAAGAAGCAAAAAATTGGATGAAACTCACAGAAAACAAAAATGAACTGCTTAAAAGGAAACCTGAAACAAATTTGTTCGTTTAAAGTAACTGCACTCAGTTCAGATGACTTCCAGCAAAAATAACGAGCAAAACATTATACATAATAATAAAAACCATTTGAAAGAACAGTCATATAAATGCTTATTTGAAATCAGTAAAAACAATTTCCTCTCCAACAGTGGCACTATAAAACTGGAAATGCCAACTCAACATTGACCTTTCGGTAGTGGACAAGTTTGCATCCTTTCTGAAATGCTGCAAGAGTATTATGGCTTCAGCTCAGAGAAGTCATCCTGTAACCCTGGGGCAACTGTGGTAGAAACTCAGCTGCTTGCTGTAGATGTCCATACTTCGTGAGATATTGGCCCACAAAGCAGAGCTGGCCAAATAAACAGTGGTTTGCATTCATATAGGGAAATGCAGCGTCTGATTATGTGGGTTCCCTGCCTATGTATAGACTGAAAGGTAAGAGCTATTCATTCCAGAAACTCATTGGACAACCTAGTGATTGCTAAGCTGAATGGATTCCCACCTCCAGATGTCTAAGTGGACAGTCATCAGAATGGTCAGAATCAGTAACTTCATGTTGTAAGGCCCAAAACAAGCATCAGAAACAGGGAATGAAGAATACCATGATTCTTCTAATGTAGAAATCAGTGACTACTGCCCCTGGGCTTTCGTAAGCTACTGTCTACCTCTCCCCTCAGTTGGCAACTCCAGAGGCAAAAGTGATGTGCCTGGACAAACAATGGGTTGGATCCAGACTAAATTTTCCAATGGTACAATGGAAATTTCTTGCCTCCCACTCCCAGAGCAGCCCATTGATCTCCATGAAATGCTCCTCCTTGGAGATAGAGGATCCTGATGAATGACATGGAGAGGAGGGTGCAGCAGGATGTGGGAGTTGGCAGAAATTGCCAGTTTAGTCTGGATCCAACCCAATAGCATTTGGCACTGGGCTATTTCTGGAGATGGAGGTTGGTTGTTATCTGCCTCTCCAAGGTCAAATGCTTTTCCAGCAAAAGTAATCTCTGACAAGGATTCTAAAGCAATCCCAGTTCTGTCCTCATTGGAGCCAGGACACAATAAATCATTTTGATGGGAAAACCTCTTAGCAATGGAGTATAACTCTTCAATGGGTATAATATCTACATTTTGTTTTCCTGTTTTGGCATTTCTTTTAGACGAAGGGTTAAATTTAGCAGAAAGTTTAGAAAGTGTGGGTTTGGCTTGAAAACAAGGTGCCGGAGGGCATATCTTACCTGACATGCTGTATTGTGCATTTTGAATAAGGGTGTGGGAGGTCTAGCCGTACCTTCTTTGTAACCTGCACAGGTGTGCACAGAACTTCAAAGCCAGCAACAACTGAGTTTAATCGGGTGGAGGGAGACTTTTAGTCATCCCACAAAAATAAAATAAAATAAAAAATCTGTTCCCCTGGTTTAAGCCTGCAGAATCCACAAACAGAGGGTCTCCCCCTTGGTGCCTGAGGGGCTTATCAACCTGCAACAGATTCTCAAGCAGTAGCCATGTTAGTTTATTGTGGCCAAAACAATAGTCTTATGGCACCTTAAAGACAACAGATTCACTGCGGTATAGGTTTCCATGAGCCACAGCTCACTTTGTTAGACAAATAAAGTATTGCATTTAGCTGGCAGAGATAGATAAATACACACACAGACACACACAAGATTACAAACAAAGAGGGAGGTTGGGTGGGAAAGCTGTTATTGCAAGACAGAATTATATTACATTACCCCACAGAGCACAAAGAAAACACAGTGCAGTCAAAAGAGGAAGCAATCCAATCCAAACAGGCTTCTCACACACAACACTTGGATTTCCTGAGC
Source organism: Lepidodactylus listeri (assembly GCA_029233225.1). NCBI lineage: Eukaryota > Metazoa > Chordata > Lepidosauria > Squamata > Gekkonidae > Lepidodactylus > Lepidodactylus listeri. Next base: position 102,122,934 of record JARCFY010000009.1, on the reverse strand, counting down.
ATATTAATGACCACCTTATATTTTCAAACTAATTTAAATTAAACTTATTAAGCACTATATTTTGAAAGTCCTTGCTTCCGAGACTGCATTATTGTCCGTTTTGCATTCCCACTTCAAAAGCCAGCAACAAGGGTTTAGAAGATCTTTGGATTTAAAACTGAGATTGTTGATGGAATAAACGCATTAACTCACATTGCCAATTCTTTTGGAGGAAGCTTCACATTCAGTTGAGCAGGGGTAGGAGACAAAGCCAAGAGATTGTATTTTTGTTAGAATTTTCCTTCCTCCTTTGAAAATAAGTTTGGAAGTAAAGCTAATATTTGAACTTAAAGCATAGAATTGTGCTCTGGAGATGTTTACCATTATTGTGCTAAAAAGACACCCCCCCACACAGAGATGACCCCATAGAGAATTTGGTTAATTAAACCAATATTCAGCATTTTGGTTTTGCTTAATTATTGGGAGGGGTAGCAAATACAGTAGAAGATCAGGTCAGGATACAGCAGTGTTTTTCAACCTTTTTCGAGCTAAGGCACATTTCTTTCATTGAAAAAATCCCGCGGCACACCTGACAATATCTCACGGCACAGTGGTTGAAAAACACTGAAATACAAGATAAATGGATCATTAGTTGCCTCAGCTCAAGTATTAACTATGACAGTATTACAAATACACATAATAGCCACTCAACTTGAAATCGTAAGTTACAGATCCAAAGTGAGCCTCAACGGCGGCTCCCTCCTACCTCAGGCCGGCCACCGAGCATGCGAGCGGAATCAGCGAGAGCGCGCCACTGTTCTTTCTCGCATGCGCAAATGCGTCCCGGAAGGTCAGCCCGAAAGGCACATTTCTTTCATTGAAAAAATCCCGCGGCACACCTGACAATATCTTGCGGCACACCAGTGTGCCGCGGCACAGTGGTTGAAAAACACTGGGATACAGGATGATCTTCACAGGCTGGAAAACTGGGCTAAAACGAATAAAATAAATTTTAAAAGGGATAAATGTAAAATTCTGCATTTAGGTAGGACAACTCAAATGCATAATTATAGGATGGGGGAGATTTGTCTTGGCAGTAATATGTGCAAGAAGGATCTAGGGGTCTTAGCAGACCATACTCTGAATGTAAGTCAGCAGTGTGATGCCGTAGCGAAAAAGGAAAATGCAACTTTGGGCTGTTTCAACAGGTTCATGCGAAGTGATGGTATCATTTTACTTTCCTCCGTTTAGACCTCACCTAGAGTATTGGGCTCAGTTTTGAGCACCACAATTTAAGAAGGATATAGACAAGCTGGAACACGTCCAGAGGAGGGCAATGAAGATGGTGAGGGTTCTGGAGACCAAGTCCATTGAGGAAAGGCTGAAGGAGCGGGGTATGTTTAGCCTGGAGAAGAGACGACTCAGAGGTGATAGGATCAGCATCTTCAAGCTCTTGAAGGGCTGTCATATAGAGGATGGTGCGGAGTTGTTTTCTGTTGCCCCAGAAGGTTGGACCAGAACCAACAAGTTGGAATTAAATCATAAGCCTTCAACAACATATTAAATCAAAAGAGTTTTTGGCTAAACATTAGGAAGAACATCCTGAAAGTTAGAGCGGTTCCTTAGTGGAACACGTTTCCTTGGGAGGTGGTGGGCTCTCCTTCTTTGGAGGTTTTTAAGCAGAGGCTAGATCAGGAGTGTCGAACTCATTTGTTATGAGGTCCAGATTTGACATAAATTGGACTTTGCTGGACTGGGCCATGTGTGTCATAAAATGTAATGCCAGGTATAAACTTTACAAAGGACACAGACAAAAACAATTAAAGACTATAGCAGCTGTTCCATTGGAGCCCCACATTAGGAGGGAGTGTGTTAAAACTAATATTTCTCTGCAAAACTGAGGTTCCTTGAGTTTGTTGGACACTATATTTTAACCCTGGCTGGTCCCAAACTTCCCCCCTCACGCTCTTAAAACGTGCCTGCCTAAATGGGAAAGGTGGGGGAATAGTGGGATTTTGCAAAGCAATTTTTAAAATAAAAAAACAAGCACAAAGATCTTACCAGAAGGACCCTCCCCCCCACCTGTGAGGAGGACTACAGAGCTGGGAGTGTTGGCTGGGAAGTTTGGCTGCCCCACCCTCTGCTTCCTGTTCTCAGAGGCCCCGCCAGGTGGCAGATATATAAACTTTACAAAGGACACAGACAAAAACAATTAAAGATTATAGCAGCTGTTCCATTGGAGCCCCACATTAGGAGGGAGTGTGTTAAAACTAATATTTCTCTGCAAAACTAAGTTTGGCTGCCCCGCCCTCTGCTTCCTGTTCTCAGAGGGAAGTTTGGCTGCCCCACCCTCTGCTTCCTGTTCTCAGAGGGAAGTTTGGCTGCCCCGCCCGCTGCTTCCTGTTCTCAGAGGCCCTGTGCTCTTTGTACTCCCAGGCAGCTCAAGCTCAGAACAGTGAGGATGGGCAGCGGAGGAGGGAAAAGGAGTGTGCCCCACTCCCAGGCCAGATTAAAGGCCTGGGTGGGCCAGTTCCAGCCCACGGGGCGTAGGTTTGACACCCCTGGGCTAGATGGCCGTCAGCAGTGCTGATTCTGTGAGCTTGGGCAGATCACAAGAAGGGAGGGCAGGAAGGGTTGCATCAGTGCTTAGTTTCTGTGGCCCTTTCTTACACACCAGGGAAATGCTAGTCACCACTTTGGGGTCAGGTAGATAGGGGATTACATGGGGGGTTGTTGCATTTTATATATTTTTAAAAATTGAATTTTTAAGCCACCCTGAGTTATAGGATAGGCAGGGTATAAATATTTTAAATAATAAATAATTGTCTGCAGGGGCGTAGACTTTTGTAAATTCGGGGGGGGGGGGGCTCTTTAGCACGCACTTGCTGGGGCGATGTCCTCCCTCCCACCGGGAATCTCCGTGCCTCCCCGGGCCCTTCGAAGGCCCGCCAGCTGCTGCTGCCGGGGCCTCTCTCTCCCCTCCCACTCCTTCCCTCTCCCTTCGACGGGAAAAGAGGGAGGGAGAGGGAAGGATGGAAGAGTGGCCAGGCGGGGGGGGGGGGGGGAGAGGCACCGGCAGCAGCAGCTGCCAGCCTCAGAACGGCCCCAGGAGGCGTGGCGGCAGGCACTACATTTTCCCGGGGGGGCTCAGTCCCCCCCGGGAAATTTCAGGGGAGGCTCGAGCCCCCCCGTAGTCTACGCCTATGATTGTCTGGACCTGGCTACCCAGGGTAGCTGGATTCCGTCAGATCTTGGATGCTAACCAGGGTCGGCCTTGGCCAGAGTTTAGATGGGAGTCCACCAAAGAATACCATGGTCATGATGTGCAGGCAGGCAATGGCAAACCACCTCTGAACATCTCAGATGTTACCTGATGGGGGAGAAAAAATCCTAAGGGCCAGGCACAGAAGAGCCAGGAGCTGCTCCACTGTTAATGTTCTTTTACATATCTACATATTGTTTATTTTACATTTTCCTGAAAGCACAATAAACTTTTAAAAACAATAGAAAAGCAAATGGTACCACACCCTGTTGCAGCCATGGCTTCAGTTTACTTTTCAGTTTAGTGTGCAACCCATTGCTATCAGTCGGTTTTTGCTGTGGAACTCCATGGGGGAAACAGAATGGCTTCCCTAGGCTGTCTGCAAGACAATGAGCAACCCTGTTATTCTTTACACAAGAATTCAGACTTGGGAACTGGAACCCTCGTCACTGAATTCAAGGCTTCATAGGACACATAGGGTTCAACCAAAGACAAACTGAACAAAACCAGGACAGTATTCAGATTTGGCTTGCAATGATCTCTGTCTCCTTGGAGAATTCACTGTGTTGCAAAACACGGGCTTGACTTGTGCAGATGTATGAGGTGGGGATATTCATCATACGATGGCCTCAACAGGGTGTGGCCTTCACGTCTGCAGATGTGCCAAGAATCCACTGCGTGTATATCTTATCAGCTGAAGCTGGCTGCTAGTGTGAGATGAGTACATAGTGTTTGGGGGGGGGGGTCACATGGCCCTCGCTAACCAAAAGAGCTTGGGCGTTTTATTATTTCAGTGAGAAAACATTAGTTTGGGAAGCAAAAATAACGACAACAGAATGAGAAAAAAAGAGTAAAAATCTTGGAGAAGGAAGGGAAAGAAACACAAGTCCGTGTTTTAAGAAACCAGAAGGTTGTAAAGGCTCTGGAATTTGTTATTCTTCAAGACTGGCATCTTGTTTTTAGGCTACAAATGTGTACATGTATGTAAGGTGCTAAACAAGCACAGCCAACTTAAGGCGACCCTGTAGGGTTTTCAAGGCAAGAGACATTCAGAGGCAGTCTGCCATTGTCTGGCCCTGCATAGCAACCCCAGACTTCCTCGGTGGTCTCCCATCCAAATAGTAATCTGGGCTGATCCTGCTTAGGTTCCAGGACCTGACAATATCAGGCTAGCCTGGGCCATCTGGAACAGGGTAGACCATGAGTACTAGGGCTGCCAAGTCGAACTCACCTACTGGCGGGGGGGAGTCCTTCTTCGCCCTGGAGCCGCCCGGTGACATCACCTGGAAGTGACGTCACCAAGTTGGAGATGTTGCCAGGGCGACGCTCTGGCAATCGCCCTGGCAATGCCCCCAACGTGGTGATATCACTTCCAGGTGACGTCACTATGCTGGGGAAGTCGTCCAGGCTGGACGACTTCGGGGGCGGGGTTCCCCCCGCCGGCCGAATGCCGGCCGGCAGATCAGGAACCCCTATAGCGGGGGATCCCCCGCCCCCCGGGCTGACTTGGCAGCCCTAATGAGTGCCTTGTTAAATAATTCTATGGACTAATTGCAAACTACAAAGGAAAAAAAAAAGGTAAGCAAACATACTTTTGAAATGGGGAGTTAAACAACTCGGCAATTCTGAAACAATTTCTTTTTTTAAGTCATCAGAACTGAACATTTCCGGCAGAAGAGGAACCTAGGGGGCAAAGAAAGAGAGAGGCAAATAAGTGACCAGGAAATCAAATTATGTAGATTGATGACTTAAACAAAAACAAAGGCATAGTATCTGTTTTGAACCTGACATGGCATTTTGAAAATAAACATACCTATGACCAGGGGTCATTTCGAGCAGGAACACACAAGAACGCCATTCCGGGAGTAACAAGCCCAGGAGCTGGCACATATGGCAATGCGCTGTGGAAAAAAGCAAAAGCGTACTAACTTGATCTGTATTTTCATGCTCGTTGTAGGGCAACACTGGAAGTGACATCATAATGTTGCTGGGACACTCTGGTGTTTGAGCAAAAACTCTGTGGTAAAAGTGGTTTCTACCATAGGGTTTCCCCCCAAATACGAGAACATCCTGCATTGCCAGTGAAATAATGACATCACTTCTGGTGCACTCTAGAAGTGAAGATGCAATGGCTCCGGTGACGGCAGCCTAGGCCTCTCGCTACTGCAAGTCAGTCCTCCCCATCCCCGCCAGTTGCCATGGAGAACTTGACAACTCTACCTGAGGCACTGAATACAGCTGTACACAGTTATAGGCTTCCTGTGTGACTCTAGGAGTCCCTAATTACAAAGCCTACACACATACACATATGGCTCTGATTAGACAATTTGTTCAAGAAGAGAAGAAGAGATTGGATTTATACCCTGCCCTTCACTACCCAAGGGAATCTCAGAGCAGCTTACAAACTCCTTTCCCTTCCCCTCCCCACAACAGACACCCTGTGAGGTAGGTGGAGCTGAGAGAGCTCTGACAGACACTGCTCTTTTTCAAGAACAGAACTATGGCTTGCCAGCAGGTGCAAGTGGAGGAGTGGGGAATCAAACCTGGTTCTCCCAATTTAGAGTCCATGCACTTAACCACTACACCAAACTGGCTCTCAACAGGAAGGAGGCCAATGGTCCTACTCCTCCTCTGCACATATAGTATACACTGTTGGTGTCTGAAGAGGACTACAAATGGCCCTAAAGAATGTGATCTGAAACATGGGGATCACTTAGGGTTGCCAGGTCACTTCAAGACACTGGTGGGCGGATGCTCCGGGAGCTGGAAGTGTTGCCCCCCACGTGCCAACATCACCAAAAATGATGTTGTGCCCTGTGCCTCCATCACCCAGAAGTCACATTGGGGCGACACTCTGGTTTTGGGGCAAAACTTTATGGTAAAATCACCTCCAAATCATAGAGTTTTGCCCCAAAACCCAAAGCATTGCCCCCTCATGACATCACCAACATTTCTACATCACTTCCGGGTGATGTAGGCACATTGCTCCATGGGATTTCCTCCCATGAGCCAGCTGGCCAGCACCCATCCCCCAGCTGGGGACTGGGAACTCTAAGATTACTGTTCCCACATATTCCCTCATGGCTCTTGAGAAGGGAGTTGCTTCTTGGCTCTTTGTTGTCTGGTTAAAACATTATTGCAGTTGTTAACCATTAAGGCAAGATTGGGCTGGAATTGTGTATATGCATTTGTTGGGGGGGGGGGTAGCTCCACCCCCCACACTCATCTGCTCCATAAGAGATACTGGCAGGGGGCAACCTCACCCCGGCATGGCGAAGGCAGGCAGCCCAGCCTGAGGCAGTAGGGAAGGGGGGAAAGGCGAGGCCGTGCCCAGAAAGGCCCACAGGAGCATCAGGGCCTAGCAGACTCAGGCAGTAGACTACACTTTGGAGGGGCCCACCACCAGCTGGGGTCTCCTGGGGTCTGTGCAGACAGGCAGAGCAGCCTCTTAAAACCTCAGGGGAAGGCAGGGCAGGAGAAGGCAGGGCCCAGCCATGGAAGCTATTGGCCCAGATTCTCTTCACTCCCCAGAGATTGAGGGGGGAAGGAGGGAGGAAGGATCGGGATGAAGGCAAAATTCCCCTCCTCCCCCTATTCTGAGGCACTTCCTGGGGCACTCTAGCCCCAGGCTTTGTCCCATCACTAATGGAGCCTTGACAGTATTTCTTTTGCTGTTAGCTTTAAGATTCATGGGATCTACACTGGGGTTTAACTTAGTACTTCTGCTTTGATTTTTAAATGTGCCTGATTTAATACCAGCTGATCTTCTGAAAGCCAATTTGCTATGGTGGAGTAACTTGCTGCCCCCCCCTTTTTTTACTAAAACTAATGTCTCGTGGTGCCAGAACCAGTGTTTGGGCACCATGGTAAGTTTTCTTGCAGCAGCAGTGTCAGGAGTGTGGGGATGTGTGATTTGGGGTGGTCCAAAGATTGTTTTGGGGTACAGCTTAGCCCCAGGGTCTGCCTGTACATTTGTCCTGGGGGCACCCCAATCTGGAGCAGCTAGCACAAGAATGGGCTTTGGACGAGGAAACACCATATGTCCCCTTGGAGGGCAGAGTCCCCAGAATGTGGAGGTGTATGATGTGTGGTGGTCTAAATTTTATTTTCAGGTACAGAGGGCATGCAGCCATTTCAGTTCCTTATTCAGATCTTTGCAATACAGGCTTCTTGGTGGCAGTCCAAACAGAAGCTGGTGCTGCCAAAACTAGAATTTGGACTGAGCTCCGCTGTATGGATTCTTGTAGGGGACAGTGTGTGGGTGTGGGGATGTGTGATTTGCGGTGGTCCAAAGATTGCTTTGGGTGCAGCTTGGTCCCAGTGTCTGCATGCCCATTTGTCCTGGGGGTATCTCACTTGGGAGCATCTGGCACAAGAATTGGGCTTTGGACCAGGAAACAGCTTATGTCCTATTGGAGGGTGGAGTCCTCTAAATATGGGAGACTATGATTCGTAGCAGTCCAAACCTTATTTTGAGGTTCAGAGCTTTTAAACTATCCTCAATATTTGTGGTTGGGTTTCATGAATAAATCATGAATAAGGAACTGGGAACCAACTTCAACCCTTGTCAGCCTAGAACAGGGGTGGCCAACCTTGCTTAATGTAAGAGCCACATAGAATAAACGTAAGAGCCACATAGAGATGTCTGAGAGCCGCAAGACAGGACCAAATATCACACACACATTTTTATTTTTTAAAATATGCAAATTTGCTTTTTATTAACGTTAAATGGGACTGCCAAAAATAAAAACAAACGAGGAAAACCGGTTATTGATAATGATATTACTTGTTTGCTAATGATATTGAGAGAGAGAGAGAGAAAGAGAGAGATGGAAAGAAAGAATTAAAGAAGTGGAAAGAAAGAGAGAGAGAGAAACTAGGAAAGCAAATAGATGGGAGGGAGGAGGGAAGGAAGGAAGGAAGGAAGGAAGGAAGGAAGGAAGGAAGGAAGGAAGGGAGAAAGAGAGAAAAAGCATGCCTCCCCTTTGCTTCCCCAGTCGCCCTGCCAGGAGCCGCACAATATGTGTGAAAGAGCCGCATGTGGCTCCCGAGTCACAGGTTGGCCACCCCTGGCCTAGAAGGAGACAAAGAAACTTCTCTCATGACAGGGATGAACCTCAAAAAAGCAGAGCCTTTTTTTCTTTTTTCTTTCTTTTTTTCTTTTTTCTTTCTAGATATGTGAAACTGAGACATTCCATTTTGTTCCGTATCTGAATCGGAAAATAAAATTTCTAAAACAACAAGAAATTCAAAATAAGATAAAGAGGATAAATAATCAGGTATTTGTGACTCACAAATTGTGAGGTTGTGTTGGTTTTTTTTTTTTTTTTGCAGAACTGATGCTTGCTTGTTGCTCTGAAGAGCCAGGATTTGACTCCCCAGGGCTTCTGGGGAAGGACAATGACAGTATATTTTTAATAGCACTTGGGGGGGGGCAATAATTGGTGAGGCTTTCAGGGCCTATTTGTTGGGCTTCTGGGGCATTAGACTGGCCACTATGATGGACAGGGTGCTGGATTAGATAGGTTTTGAACCTGATACAGCAGGTTCCTTTTTATGTTTTTATTAACATGAGCAAGAGAAGTTCCTGGGACTGGCAGTTCTCCAGTCTAAAAATAGTTCCCTGAGTTCTGTAACACCACAGCTCCATATTAAATTCTCATTTTCAGAACCATCCAGGCTTAGGGTTGCCAAGTCTGGGTTGGAAAATACCTGGAGACTTTGGGGGTGGATCCAGGAGAGGGCGGAGTTTGGGGAGGGGAGGGGCCTCAGCATGGTACAATGCCGTAGAGTCGACCCTTCAAACCAGCCATTTTCTCCAGGGGAGCTGATCTCTGTCAGCTGGAGATCAGTTGTAAAAGCGAGAGATCCCCAGGCCTCACCTGGAGGCTGGCAGCCCTATCCAGGCTCCATTGCATTTCACAGAACAGACAGAAGTTCCACACCCTCATTTCCCATATTTCAATTGACGGCCCTCTTTTCCTGGGACCGGCTCCTCCTCTAACCTTCGGCCTGTAGAACTCCATTACATTCTTCTGTTTAGTACAAGTTGTTCTCCTTTTCCTGTCTGGTATGATTGTGTGTGTGTGTTTTTGTCTAAGTCACTCTCAACCCCACCTAAACCACTCCCTTGAGGTCAAGCTGTATCCTTCCCTTTTCGTTAAAAGTAGAGAGGAACAGATGCAAAAGAGCCCAACAGTATTTATCATTCAGGGTAAAAGCTCAGCATCTCTCACTTCCCTCATTCCTGGCCTGGTGTCAAGAACAGAATCTCTGAAAGATAGAAGTCATTTTACTTTGGTGTATTTTGTTTCGCTTACATTCAAATGAAGCCAAATATATCAAAAAGTAGGCAAAAGTGGATCTTTGCCTCAGAAGAAATGACACTGAAGGGTGGTCCTTATCTTGACGTGGATGTAAAACACGGCCATGGATGTAAACGTGGTTGTAAAACACGGTTTTAAATTAATGTCCTTTGACGTGGATGTTGACGTGGATGTAAAACACGGTTTTAAATGAATGTCCTTTGCCATGACGTGGATGTTGACGTGGATGTAAAACACGGTTTTAAATGAATGTCCTTTGCCATGACCACACTGAAACCCAGAAATGTTGATTTCTGTTTCATGAAGCTCCCCCCGGGAGCTCTTCTGGCGCGTGCGCTTTGCGCGCGCGCCACGGCAACGTAATGACGTCACCTGGAGGCGACGTCATCATGTTGGGGGCGTTGCCAGGGCAACGCCCCCAACATGATGACATCACCTCCGGGTGACGTCATTACACGGGGGAAGTCGTCCTCACCGGACGACTTCTGGGGCGGGGTTCCCCTATAGCGGGAACCCCTACAGCGGGGAATCCCCCGCCCCCTGGGCTGACTAGCCCCACTCCATTTATTGAAGTCATGCCATAGTAAGGATGCCAGATTCCAGCTGGGGCCTGCCTGAGGGATCCCCCAGGATTACAGCTCATCTCCAGACTAACAAAGATCAGTTCCCCTGGAGAAAATGGCTGCTTTGGAGGGTGGACTCCATGTCATTGTTCCCCACTGAGGTCCCTATTCTCCCCAGGCTCTATCCCCAAATCTCCAGGAGTTTCGCAACCTGAATCAAGCAACCCTACGGGGCCCCCATCCCCCTCCAGTGTCCCGGGGGGGGGGGGCCTGCAACCCTATGCCATACATGCCAAAAGAGAAAGCCAGCGTCAGCCCGAGAACAGCATATGTTAGACAACTCCTTCTCTTCTATAAATGCCCCCTGGTAAGGATCTTGTGGGAAGGCTTTGCTTCATGTTCCCTGTAATGTCAGCGGTTAGAATAAAATGGTTCTACAGAACGGCGTAATTTTTTGGCTGTTCTGACTCATTTAGAAAACTCCACCTCCGGGCAGGCTTGCCTTGGCACCGTCTTGAAACTCTTAGCAAAATTATAATGACCTTCTTGTTCTGCCAAATAAAGGTTTTGCTGACTCCATTGTTAACTTTCTGTTGTTTCTGCTGCAGTTTTTCTTTTTCTTTTTTAGCATTTGGTCAGACACCTTGATCTGTTCACTGCCAAGGTCACTCCCCCAACTCCCATGATAAATCCCTAAAACACCAAACCTGAACTAGCAATTATCTGACCAGCCCCATCCCTTCAGCGACAGGCTATTCTGACTCCCAAGTACAGCAGAACTTGGGAGTTATATAGCAGGCTGGGACATGGGCTTGCCTTTCTGAGATCACGTGATTCTTTGGCTGGGTCGGCAGGGTGTGGTTCCCAGCTTCAGGTGCCTGCAAATCTCTCTTCTGCCTTGTGCAAGGAGGAGGGACTCGCCGCCTGACCTATAGGACTCATGGCCGGTCGTGAGAATTTCCCCATCTAACCTGTAAATTACCATGATGTTTTTATTGTTTAATAGTTTCAGTTTACAGCAATTTTATCTTACTTGTCTTGGTTGTAAGGCACTCTGAGAACTAAAAGAGCCAGCTTGGCTAGGATTTGGGAGACCCAGGATCGAATCCTCACTCTGTCATGGAAGCCCAATGGGGCCAGCCGTTCTCGCTCAGTTCTCGCTCAGCCTCACCTGACACCCGAGGGAAGTTGTTGCAAGGATCATTATGCAGGAAGGGAGGACAATATTGTAAGCTGTTTGGGGTCTCTATTGGGGACAACAGAAAGGCATAAAGATTTAAATAAATAAAACTTTCTCCCATAGGAAGTACTGGCTGTTGTTTGTTTCTGTGGCAAAGGGGTCACACTTGAAGACACAATATGCCCCTTGTCCCCGATACTGGGTAGTTGGCCTCCCCACCAAATGACCCTTTCACTGGGCTAGTTTCTTCTGCCAGCAGATTCCTGTTCCAGTTTGGGCATTTGACTTGGAAACCATCCTCATCTTACCCCCCCCCCCACTCCCTCCCAAATCTGCAGTGTATCTGTTTCAAAACAAAACAAAACACTGGCGTACGATTTCTGATGGATATCTGTCCTTTGGCTCCAAGCCCAAGCCCAAGCCCAAGAGGAAGAACACTTCTGTGTCCAATTGCCCACGTCTGCATTACTGATCCCTTCAGTTTGTAATCCTTTCATTGAGATTTTGTTTCCCCAAAGTGAAGGAAAAGTTCTCCAGAGTCACCTTAATGGAGATGTCAGTTTAGCCCAGAACATCTGTTTCTACCTGGAGTGAATGTGAACATAAGACAATGTCTTTGACTTTCCCCCCTCTGTTGAACCTAATCTTTGTACGGTTATTTTATTAAAATCTTACTGCCATATTGTTTGCATATGTTAGTAAGGATAAGAGGGAGAATCTGTGATCTGTTTTTTGTCTCTTTTATTGAATGTATGACAATAGGCTACACATGGGGAAATGAGTAACCTCAGTGTGATGTGGATGGACCAATGGAGAGGACAATGGAGCAGTCTGATCTACAGATTCAAATAAATCACATGGCACACATGTACCAGGATGTACCATATCTGCCAGAAGCCGGAGGACAAGTGTATTGGAATGTTCTGAGGTATTAGAAAAATACCCCTGGCCATAGAAAGCTAGTGCATAAGTGAGAGGGCTCTAACGTAGCCTTGTCTTTGACTTTCTATGTCTCTCCATGAAGGGAAGGAGGACATGCATTGGGAAGCATTTAGACGTGGGATTTTCCATCCTGAGTGTACCATGGTTTAGTCACTGATACTTTTGAGTAGGCATAGGATTAGACTGAAGAACGCAGCGAACAAGTACAAGAGGAATTTCGTTGACTAGGCAGCTGGGCTTCTGCAATAATTCAGCCAGTTCTTGCATTACCTTGCTGGTATGGGACTTACTATACCTCTACACTTACTATACCTCTACAGATTTGTAACAAATCTGTTGGTAGCTGCCCTGAGCCTGCCGTAAGGTGGGGAGGGCAAGGTATAAATCTCAATAAATAAATAAATAAATAACTACACCTACCCATGTGGCAGGGACAGTGTGAGAAACCCTGGCCATGTATCTCATTCTGTGTCTCTTTCTAATCCCAGCAGTATCCAGAAGAATGACAGAGGAGAGGAGTGGAGCTCTACCACGGGTTCCTCTAAGGTAGCCCAAGGCATCTTATATTGCCCCAAGGGTGCAGACTAGGGATGGGCACAGACCTGATCCCGAGTCAAATTCCGGGCCAGACTTTGCCCAGTTCAAGGTTTGCAGGCCGAAGTTCAGGGAAGGTGCTTTTTCCTGAATACTCACCGTGCTTCTCAGCTCGGTTTGGCTCGCGTGTTCAGCCCAACACATGCATGCCACTTACGGGTGGCATCAGGGCCCACCCCTCCAACATGCTCACATAACTTCCAGGTAATGCAGATGCAATAGGGTGGGGCCTGACACTACCCGGAAGTGACGCAAGTGCTTTGGGGGCAACACGCTTGCATCACTTCCAGATGATGTAGGTGCGCCAGGACAGGGCCCCAACGCCACCTGAACTGGTACAGTTTGGGTGGCTTTTTTGCTCAATTCAGTTCAGGGCCACCCAGTTTGTGAGCTCTGGACCAAACCAGGCTGTCCCGGCCCATCCCTAATGCAGACAGAAGTGACACTGAAACAGCTCATATACCTCTGGTATCACCCAGTCTTAGCCATAGTAGTTGAGGATGCCAAATGGAACATAAGATTGTGCTGTAATTATAAATTAAGATTGCCGGGAAAAAACATCAACAACCTCAGATATGCAAACAATACCACTCTAATCGCAGAAAGTGAAGAGGACCTCAAGAACTTCTTGCTAAGGGTGAGAGAGGAGAGCGCAAAAGTTGGCTTGAAACTCATCATCAGAAAAACTAAGATCGTGGTATCCAGCCCCATCATAGAAGCAGTGACAGACTTCACATTCCTGGGATCCAAGATCACTGCAGATGGTGACTGCAGCCATGAAATTAAAAGATGCCTGCTCCTTTGGGGGGGAAAGCAATGGCAAACTTAGACAGCATAATAAAAAGTAGAGACATCTCCCTGCCAACAAAAGTCTGTATGGTCAAAGCAATGGTATTCCCAGTAGTAATGTATGGCTGCGAGAGTTGGACTATAAGGAAGGCCGAGCGCCGAAGAATAGATGCTTTTGAATTATGGTGCTGGAGAAGACTCTTGAGAGTCCCTTGGGCTGCAAGGAGATCAAATCAGTCAATCCTAAAAGAAATCAACCCTGACTGCTCCCTGGAAGGCCAGATCCTGAAGCTGAAGCTCAGATACTTTGGCCACCAAATGAGAAGGGAGCACTCCCTGGAGAAGACCCTGATGCTGGGAAAGACTGAAGGTCAAAGAAGAAGGGGACGGTAAAGGATGCGATGGTTAGACAGTGTTATCAATGCAACAAACATGAAATTAAGCAAACTCAGGAGCACGACGGAAGACAGGAGGGCCTGTCGTGATGTGGTTCATGGGGTTGCAAAGAGTCGGACTCGACTGCAGTGACTGAACAACAACTAGAAATGCAGAAAAATATGACTTTGGACATTAACCAAAAGAAAAAAAAGCCTCATGTATAAAACACACATTGATGAGGACTAAAAAAGTTCCAGAAGAGAAGGAATGTTGGGAGAAGCGGAGCTTCTGTTATGAGGAAACCCATGATGTCAGTGCTCTCTGGGAATTGGCTGAAACCATAGAGTTAAAGGGCAATTCTGAGAGAGGCGTGACATTACTTTCAGCTTTTCCCAGAAAGGACACCACGTTATCAGTCAACAGCCATTTTTTTTAACTTTTATTTTTCTCCCACTAACACTCTTAAGGGGTGGGAGGCAATGCCAACAGGAGGCAGGGGATCCCCCACCCCACTGGGGGGCTGGTAACCCTACCAGCCCCTGAGAACAAATCCTGGAATGCCAAAATTTTCGGGGGATGTGGGAACCGGTTGATGTGGGAACATGTCAGATCTGTCAGACTGGTGGTGGTATCTCTGCAGCACAGCATTTCTTCCTTCCTAATTCTTATTTAAGTATTTGGGGGATTCACATGAGAAATGTAAGAACTTCTCTAAAAGTGCACAAAAACGAACACAGGCACTTTTGCTCAAGGCCAGATGTTGGTGATGTTTTTTTTTTAAAAAAAAATGCTTATTCTACTGAGAATTACAAAGCATTTATCTCAACACTTACTCAGTCTTGTTTATTCTGCAGGACAGTCTCCACTGCCGTCCCTGCCCCCAGGAACTCAGTAACAGAACTTGGTTAAAGTGAATGGTACAATGTAAAATAAAGGGGGGGGGGTCCCAATGGGCATAATCCAACTAAGCTTAAGCCCTTTTGGATCCTATTGACTTCAGTTGATTTAGAACTGCATAATTCTGTTTAAGATTGCACTTTTCTGAGAGTAGGCCCCATTGGACAGACATGAGTAGCATTCCAAATAGACATGTTTAAGGACTGCATTATCAGTAGGGCTGCCAAGTCAGCCCGGGGGGGTGGGGGATCCCCCGCTATAGGGGTTCCCAATCCGCCGGCCGGCATTCGGCCGGCGGGGGGAACTCCGCCCCAGAAGTCATCCAGTGAGGACGACTTCCCCCATGTAATGACGTCACCCGGAGATGATGTCATTACGTCGCTGTGGTGTGCGCGCAAAGCGCATGCACCAGAAGAGCTCCCGGGAGGAGAACAACTCCCCCCGCCAGTAAGTCGCCGGCACTTGGCAGCCCTAATTATCAGTGATTCTGTCTCCCATAGCATTCAGTTAGACAAAAGTGCTGAATTTTGCACTATATTTTTCTGATGTGTGACCCCCAAACTAAAGAGGGCAGGCACTTTTTTTTGGTCTAGAAGTTCCACTCCACTACAATAAAGGGATCCTTTTACCCATGACACAAAGACAAATTGAGCATGTTTTCAAGAGAGAGCTGCCAGTCATGAGGACTTGACCCATTCATACTTTAGACTTTCACCATCTTAGGTATACACCTAACAATGAAATGTGTGAACTGTAGAATGCTAAAGGCCAATTTTCATACAGGAACTTCTACATAATTGTAGTAGTAGAGCATCCATACAGCTGGCTACACACAGGTCTTCTGAACACTTTTCTTGGTGATGGTGGGAGTGCCTGGCAAATGGGTAGGCTTGCCATCTCCTGATGGGGCCAGGGGATCCCCCGATTTTGGGGGCCCAATCCGCTGCTCCTTCATGGATCACTGCCTTGACATGGTGAGGGGGCTTGCATGGTTCGATGAGGCTGTGAGCTATGCCGTAGAGGGCCACCCAGGACGGACAGGCCACAGCAGAGAACTCAGACAAAGTGTTATCCACTGGAGAAGGAAATGGCAACCCACTCCAGTATCTTTGCCAAGAAAATCCCATAGACAGTAACAAAAGGCTAAAAGATATAATGCCGGAAGATGAGTCCCTCAGGTCAGAAGGTGTCCAATATGCTACTGGAGAAGAGCAGAGGGCAAGTACAAGTAACCCCAGAAACAGTGAAGTGGCTGAGCCAAAGCTGCAAGTACACTCTGTTGTGGAAGTGTCTGATGGTGAAAGGAAACCGATGCTGCAAAGAACAATACTGCATAGGAACCTGGAATGTAAGATCTATGAATCAAGGTAAGCTTGACGTGGTAAAAAATGAGATGGCAAGACTGAACATCAACAACTTGGATCAGAAAACTAAAGTGGACAGGAATGGGAAAATTTAACTCAGAAGACCATTATATCTACTACTGCGGCCAACATTCTCGTAGAAAAAATGGTGGGGCCCTTATAGTCAACAAGAGAGGGCAAAAGGCAGTAATGGGATACAATCTCAAAAACGACAGAATGATCTCGGTCCGAATCCAAGGCAAACCATTCAACATCACAGTAATCCAAGTCTATGCCCCAACCACTGACGCAGAAGAGGCTGAAGTAGACCGGTTCTATGAAGACCTACAACACCTCATAGAACTAACACCAAAAAAAGATGTCCTCCTCATCATAGGGGACTGGAATGCTAAAGTAGGAAATCAAAAGGTAACCGGAATAACAGACAAGTTTTGCCTTGGAGAACAAAATGAAGCAGGGCCAAGGCTAAGAGAGTTTTGTCAAACATGCTGGTCATAGCCAACATCTTCTTCCAGCAACCTAAGAGGCGACTCTGCACATGGACATCACCAGATGGGCAACACTGAAATCAGATTGATTATATCATTTGCAGTCAAAGATGGAGAAGCTTTATACAGTCAGTAAAAACAAGACCTGGAGCTGACTGTGGCGCAGATCATGAGCTCCTCATTGCAAAATTCAGACTTAAACTGAAGAAAGTTGGGAAAACCACTAGGCCATTCGGGTTTGACCTAGATCACATCCCTGGTAAATATACAGTGGAGGTGAAGGATAGGTGTGAGGGAATAGATTTGATAGAGTGCCTGAAGAACTATGGACGGAGGTTTGTGACATTGTACAGGAGGCAGCAATCACCACCATCCCAAAGAAAAAGAAATGCAAGAAAGCAAATTGGCTGTCTGATGAGTCTTCACAAATAGCAGAGGAAAGAAGGAAAGCGAAAGGCAAAGGTGAAAAGGAAAGATTTACCCAACTGAATGCAGATTTCCAGAGAACAGCAAGGAGAGATAAGGAGGCCTTCCTGAATGAACAATGCAAAGTAATAGAGGAAAACAACAGAATGGGAAGAACTAGAGATATCATCAAGGAAATTGGTGAAATCAAGGGAACATTCCATGCAAAGCTGGCCATGATAAAGGACAAAAACAGTAGGGACCTAACAGTAGCAGAAGAGATTAGGAAAAGATGGCAAGAATACACAGAAGAACTAAACAAGGACCTCAAAGTCCTTGACAACTGTGATGGTGTAATCACTTACCTCGAGCCAGACATCCTGGAATGCAAAATCAAATGGGCCTTAGAAAGTATTACTAACAACAAAGCTAGTGGAAGTGATGGTATCCCAGCTGAGCTATTCAAAGTCTTAAAAGATGATGCTGTTAAAGTGCTGCACTCAATTTGCCAGCAAATTTGGAAAACACAAAAGCGGCCACAGGACTGGAAAAGGTCAGTTTACATTCCAATCCCAAAGAAGGGCAATGCCAAAAAATGTTCAAACGGTCACACAATTGCACTCATTTCACATGCTAAAGATCCTACAAGCTAGGCTTCAGCAGTACGTGGATAGAGAACTGCCAGAAGTACAAGCTGGGTTTTGAAGAGGTAGAGGAACTAGGGATCAAATTGCCAACATTCACTGGATTGTGGAGCAAGCAAGAGAGTATCATAAAAACATCTGCTTCTTCACTGACTATGCTAAAGCCTTTGATTGTGTGGATCACAACAAACTAAGGCAAGCCCTTATAGAGATGGGAGTACCAGACCACCTCACATGTCTCTTGAGAAACCTGTATGAGGGTCAAGAAGCTACCAACAAAAGACCCCTCAGCTATAAAGACTTTACAAAAAGGAGCAAGTGGCTGAGTAAGAAAGACACTAGAGTAGATCTATCATACATTATATTCAGAAAATTACTTGAGAACCAATAAATGAATTGTAACAAAAATAAAGCAGTAGTCATACAGCAAAAAAAGTTACTAATACAGCCAAGCAATGCAGTAGCTTCAACAAAGTGGTAAGCTAAGATAGCAACGCAGGACGAAGAATCCGGATTATTTTTCTTCGTGTCGTTCTCAGTACTTTTTCAAAACTGTCAACACAAATCACATAACAATCTTTAGAAACAATAACAACAATATTTAGGCACATTAATAATACATGCTAAATACAATAACACTCAAAACAGTATCCAACTACATTACCCGTTTTTGTTTTCCAGTCATTTCAATATAGATTGCCAAGTGTGGCCGAAATTTTCTATATAAAATAAGAGTCATCAAATTAATTATGAACATTTCTTAGTAAAAATACATTAATATTAAACTTGAAAAGAAGTGATAGAATCCATGCACAAAAATACCTTATTCTAAAGTAGATCAGTACTTAGGCAGTAGCAGTTATCAACAGTAATCAATACAACATTTTATCAACTGCCAAACAACAGAAGTTACAAGAAAGCTTATATAGCTCAGGATAAACCCAATAATCCAAAAGCCCTTAAAGGGGACTGCAATCTCTAATATCACAGACCTGATTCTCATAGACCAGGGGTGGGCAAATGGCGGCCCGCGGGCCACATGCGGCCCGCCACAGAGTTTTTTGCGGCCCGCCAAGACATGAGGATTAACAAGAGTAAATATAGATGCTCTTTGACAGACATTAACTTGCAGGCTGTGATGAGCATCTCAACAAGCAATCTCACTCCTGATTTCAAAAAAATTGTAGAAAAGTGTGATAGGGTACATTTGTCTCATTAAACTGATTCTAAAATTAAATGTGCTCGCAGCTATAGATGATATGAAATTAGCACAATAAATAAATTGAATAAAACTACCACTATTTTAATTTATATTTATTGATTTTTATGATACAATTTATACCTTTTCTGAAATGCAAAGTTAAGTAATGAATGCAATCATTTTAAAAGGTGCGGCCCTCCGCTAACCTCCGCGCCCACAAAGTGGCCCCCGAGCCAAAACAATTGCCCACCCCTGTCATAGACCAATAATTGGAAACCTAAGGTACTGATCCTCTCTGGAATTAGGTATTCCTACATAAACCTGCTGGGATCTATTGTTTTCTGCAGGGGTCATTTCGTAGAAAAAGAGGTGCAGGAGCTCATTAGCGTAACTCATTTGCATATGCCACACCCCCTAACATACCGGAAGTGTGTCAGAAGGCAACACCCACCCCTCAGGCTCCACTCCACAGGTGAGTGAAACTGACCTGCTCTTCCTCCATTCCCTTCCCCGTCCAATACTTTGTGCAATAAAAATAAGCGTAAAGAACACACCCTCATTCTCTTCCTGCTCCCTTGAAACCACCAGGTTTCAAGTAGACTTGAGATACCCAGGACATGTGCACCACCCATCCCTTCCCCTTCCCCTCCCCACAACAAGACACCCTGTGAGGTAGATGGGGCTGAGAGAAGTCTTTTGAGAACTGCTCATGAGAGAACAGCTCTGAGAGAACTTGTGACTGACCCAAGGTCACACCAGCAGCTGCATGTGGAGGAGTGGGGAATCAAACCCGGTTCTCCCAGATTAGAGTCCAACTCCTGACCACTACACCAGACTGATGGGGTGGAAGCTGCTGAAGGGTTGGTGAAATTTCTCCAGTACTTATGTGCCATGTGCCCAGATAAAAAATGGGATACTTAGAAAATGTATATGCCACCTTGAGCAAGTCTCTGGAAAAGCAGCACACAGTCATAAAAGGAGCAATGATAAAATTATCAAGATTAAAACAAAACAATAAAAACAATAAAGACCCTAGCAGGGCTTTCCCCGGGGCGCTGCACCTCTGCACTGCTCGCAGAAGCCAAGGAGGGGGCGGGGCTTGGTCATGTGCCCACCCCCTGGGCTCCTCACTCCCAGAGCTGCGCTCCTGTGCGCTCCCGCTCCAACAGACCCCTGGTTTTCTGACAGTTTATAAAGTGTTATATTGATTACAGTAAAAACTTACTGCTAAAGTATTAATCTTCTTTGGTATTTGATGCATGGACTCTCTTACTTCTTTTTGTAATAGTAATATCATTGTACTGTTTACTATGAAATGTTATGGTTTAATTTGTATATTTATAAAATTAGGTTTCCAATTATTGGTCTATGAAGATAGAGCTGTATCTACATGTTAGTTTATCAACAAAGTCATTCAAAGAAGCAGCAGGGTACTCCCCCATTGTGCTTTGATCTATCTCTGCTGAGAATCCTCCCTTGAGGAACATTTCGTATTGATATTCATTATTTGTATTAGCTATTGATTCACACGGTGCCTTGGGAGACAATTCTGGCTGAAAAGCAGGGTTGGGTTTAAATAAATGGGCCTGCTTCCTGCACTCTCATGGATTTTGTTATGTCCGGTGCTTGACTCCTAACTCCAATACTTTTCAGATTTTGAGCCTAACATCTGCTAAATTTTGCTGGTCAGCTTGCGCAAACAGTGTCTCTCATGTAAGTCTGAATGCTTACCATTTCAAGGGGGGATTTTTCATGCCTGGCTTCTACTTAACCCCCTACAGTAAGACCACAAGACCCTCAAGACCACAAGAATTTCCTGTTCCTCAGTGCAGCATTATTTTCGCTGGGCTTTTCAACAACCACAGAAGAACAGCAAGCTATCCAAACTATTTAGCCCCCAATCTGAAAAAAGAATTAAAAAGATACGTTTCTTGTTTGTTTTGTGCAAAAATAAAGATTGGGAGATGGGAGGGAGTTCCTCCACCTAGCCATTTTCCACCAAGAAAGTATGATCTTGCTATACCGAACACCACTTTTCTACTTTTTTGTGATCACAGAAGTTTAATTCTAGACTTAATTCAAGTTCTTAGCGTGTTAGTTTCCTAGAAAGTTCTTAGCGTGTTAGTTTCCTAGAAAGCTATCGCAGGTTAAAGGAGTCCCATATTCTTTTTCATTCATAAAAGAGAATTCTTTTTAAAGGGGCAGTGTTCCTCAAGGGAAGGACTCACTGGGCAGGGCAACAGAACCAAGCTGTGATTTTTTTTATTTAAAACATTTCTATGACACCTTCCCACCCAACTTAGTGTCCCCGAGGCAGTAAACAATAGAAAAATAGAGCGAACTTTTAATGCACCTACACACAGGAACAACAAGCAAAACACAGAAGTCTTTAGTGGAAGACTGACAGAGAGGAATAAATGAATTTCCCTGGGAAAGGAATTCCACAGTTTTGGTGCCACAACACAAAGGAATGCCACAGTTTTGGTGGCCTTTCTGCACTTACTACCCTTCTAGCCCTAGATGATGGAGGCCCCTGAAGCAGGACTCCTGAAGATAACTGTCATGATTAATATCAGAGTAGGCTGTTCTTAAGGGATGCTGATCCCAAGCCGTTCAGGGCTTTCAAGGTCAATGCCAGCATCCTGAATTGGGCAACAGTGTAGGTGGAACAGAATTGGAGTGATATGGTCCCTATGACCCACTCCAGTCTCCATCCTAGCTGCAGCATTTTGTACCTTCTGGATACTCTTCAAGGGAAGTCCCACATAGAGCACACTGCAGTAAACTAACCTTGGTGTTACAAGGCCCATGCACTGGAGTGGCAAAAAATAAATATACCCTCTTTCAGACGTTTGATGTAGGCTCTCCAACCACACATGATGGGAAAGCGTGCTATGCTCAGTCTTTCTGGTTGACATTTTGTGCAAATGTTGCAACATACATATTCTCCATGTTCAATACTGTTGATTGCTAACTTTCCCCCTGTCTGTTCCTATTGGTTCTTTTTTTGGGGGGGGGGGGGTACTCTTTTCATTAGTACTAAATGCTGCTTCAGAAGCAAAAAACGCTGAGAGTGTAGGATGTCAATATGTAAGCAGTAAGCCAAGCAGCAGGGCACCTCCCCCCCAGCTCACTGCTTTCACAATTGATCTTCTCTGGATGGGACTCAGTACTCATAGCTGGCTCTCTAATGCAGGAGAATCACCACCAGTCATTCCTAGACTACAAGAAAGTACCAGAATTGGTACTTTTATCTGGGCACATGGCACGGCCAGTTTTGTGCATCCGCTGACACTGGCAAGAGAGGATGTGGATGGGAGCCTGCCAACCGGCTTGCAGCAGCCGACTAAGATCTGGCTGAGTTTGTTCTCCTCTGCTTGCAGGTACTTAAGGCCTGGGCGTACCCAGAGGCAGGGGTCATTTCGTAGAAAAAGAGGTGCAGGAGCTCATTAGCATAACTCATTTGCATATGCCACACCCCCTAACATACTGGAAGTGTGTCAGAAGAACGCTTAGCACATGTCCTGGGTATCTCAAGTCTACTTGAAACCTGGTGGTTTCAAGGGAGCAGGAAGAGAATGAGGGTGTGTTCTTTACGCTTATTTTTATTGCACAAAGTATTGGACGGGGAAGGGAATGGAGGAAGAGCAGGTCAGTTTCACTCACCTGTGGAGTGGAGCCTGAGGGGTGGGTGTTGCCTTCTGACACACTTCCGGTATTCTAGGGGGTGTGGCATATGCAAATGAGTTAGGCAAATGAGTTATGCTAATGAACTCCTGCACCTCTTTTTCTACAAAATGACCCCTGGCTACTGCAATAAGTTAGTTTGCTCTGGAGCCATCCTTCCTGAGCTAAGACAAAAATGTGTAAGTCAGAGGTTAAAAAACTGTGAGCTAGCTCACACTAATTCAGTTTAGAGGGAACACTGCTTATGGCCCCAGAGGGAAGGAAACTTTACTCTACACATCATCATAAGGCTACTCATAGTTGACTCAGCAGTGTGATACTCTTTCAGGTTATGACTGGCCCAACCGTATTGGTAAAGCAGGTGGTCACGCAGGGTAACAGGTTTAAGGAGCACAAAATTACACAGAAGTCAATTTATTTTATCTACTTCAAAATTATTCATATCTTATCTCTCGACTTCTCATTTTTCTGTATTTCAAACTGGTGAAGGGGCAAATTCATAGTTTTTTATGGCACCAAAAACCCTTGGGACAGCCTTGTTTCAGGTTTTTAAGATTTTGACCCAAGGCTTACTTGGAAAGCTTTAGTAGGTCTTAACGTTATCATCATTAGTGGGGATGGATAGACCGTGAGAACTGAATCAGATATACTGACAAGCAGGGGTCATTTAGTAGAAAAAGAGGTGCAAGAGCTCATTAGCATAACTCATTAGCATAACTTATTTGCATATACTACACCACCTGACATCACCGGAAGTATGTCAGAAGGCAAGAAAGAAAGGAGAGAGAGAGAGAGAGCTGGCAGAGAGGGGACAGCTACTAATCCAAGCCTCAGAAATACCACTATTCTTGGAGGACAGCGTCAGTGGTGGCTGAAGCCTTCAGAAGGCTGGTTGGAGGAACAAGGACCTTTCCAGGGGACGGGGTCATTTTGCTGCAGCCATGACACAAGCAGGCATTCCCCCACGGGGGGGGGGGGGGGGCTGGCACCAACTCCCGGAGCTGAACTCCCCCGAGCTCCTGCTCGAAATGACCCCTGCTGACGAGTGTAATGTAATATTCGATATGACAACTCGCCTGATTTCACCAGTGATGAGAGCATGTGTAGTAGTAGTTAGAGTTTTGAAGCAGGACCTGAAACAGCTGGGTTTCAACCCCTGCTCTGCCATGAAAGCTCACCAGGTGACCTTGGGCCCATCACAATTTCTCAACCTATCCTACCTCATAGCGTTGTTGTAAGGATAAGATAGAAAAAAGGTGAACAATGTGATAAGTCAGTATAGGTCCCAGCTAGGGAGAAAGGCAGGATATAATTTAAAAAAAACCAACTCACTTCACGTTTTATTTAAACTGTGGAAAGAACAAGACAGCAATGGACACTGGTTATGTTGGCAGGAATAACTAATCTTTCTTGGGGGTGGTGGGGGAACTGAATTAATTTGTGCGAGGGAAAGAAATCCTGGATCTTGAAATCTGAAGATGAAATTAGGGGGCAGGGGGATCAAAAAGGCTGTGGTAAGATTTCTTTTTAAAACTATTTTGAGAAATTTGCACCTCAAGCTGGAAGAGCCACCGCCCAAACAGACCTGTCATTTCAATCATACACATCGATTGTTCCTGACCTTTCCTCAGTGGTCAACCAAATGGGCCTGTTACATCTGGTACTCTGTTGACAGAAGTTCCTGCTAAATCGAATCAATAGTAATCTGTTTCCCAAGAGTAATCTGTTTCCCAAGAGAGACCCTCATCCCCTGTGACGTAAGGTGAGTTCTGCTAGCTTCTCCGTCACTATGACATTGCTAATCTCTGACAGCTTTACGCTTTTGGCTCCTTTGTTTTCCTTGTACTTATGCCAACAAGCAGGCAGAGTGTGTGAATGGTCAAGAAGCAGATGCCTGACCAAGATCTGAAGTTCACGTAATATGGGGCAGAAATGTTACAGGAAAGAGAAAGAGAAAAATTAGGTGAAACATTAGCCACATTCTCCTGGCCTCCCTCCAATGTCTTTCAGTTATTCTTTATTTGCTTTTCGGCACCGTGCTTATTTGGTATTGAACTGGGAAGCTTTCGGATGATTTCACAATGAGGTTGCCTTTTTTTTTTACCGTTTGAAAACAGATGTGAGATTATCACCGATGGAAATTTATGTCTCCACAATCCCTTCCTTGCCTCTCCTTTGGAGGTGGTGGCAAAAGTTACTCCAAGCCAAGCCATCGTGTCTGTAGGGCTAAAAATAAAACAAGCTATTATAGTCTGGAAGTAATTTGGGGGGGGGGGGGGGTTGGCTTAGAGATCCAAATGTCAGTTCTTATGGATGCATACTATTGTTTCTGTGCACTGTACACTGAAAGCTTGGACCAAATAAAACACTGATTTCTATGCAGACAATATTACTCAGGAAGAAAACACTGTTTCTCTGAAGTGTGTGATTTCCTAACCCCCACAGTGAATTTAGATTGGTTATGCAAGCAGTGCAAAGGCTGGATTAACTGTTGTGCTAAATACATGCTTGTGCCAAAATGGGTGGGGGAGGGCTAGTCTCTATGACCACTTCCAGCGGAAAGATATGACTCAGAGCAGCACCTCATTCTTTAATCTGGTTCTGAGTGGTAGATAATGGCACAGAAGTATACAAGTGGCAATTTTTGGGTTTTTTTTGTGGGGGGAGGGTTGCTTCATCGATTTGGTGGTGACATTATATTCCCAACCCCTTGACTACACAGTCCTTTTCTCTCCCTTCTCTCTCGTATGTGAATCCACCCTTACTGGGGGTGGGGGGGTGGGGGGGAAGAAAGCAGAGTTTGGCTTGCCTTGTTTGTTTCTTTATTTACTTCCTTTATACTCCACCTTTCTCCACAATGATGAACAAAAGCAACTGACTACATTCTCCTTTCCTCAATTTCCCCCCCCAGAACAACTCTGTAAAGTAGATTAGATTGAGAATGTGTGATTGGCAGATTTCCATGGCAGAATGGGGACTGAAACCTGGGTCTCCCAAATCCTAATCTGACACACGCTAACCACTATACCACACTGGCATAAACCATGGTGACGCTCTGTTTTGTCTTCCTTTGCCATCAGAAATATGGCTGATGGTGATGTGGTAAGGGCCTTTTTTGGTGGTGGCACCAAAACGGTGCAGGTCTGTCGTTTCTCTAAGCTCAAGAGCCCCAAGCGCTTCAACCTTTCTTCATAGGAAAAGTGTTCCAACCCTTTTATCATTCTAGTTGCCCTTTTCTGCACTTTTCCCAATGTTATTATATCTTTCTTGAGGTATGGTGACCAGAACTGTACACAGTACTCCAAATGAGGTCGCACCATCTATTTATACAGGGGCATTATGATAATGGCTGATTTGTTTTCTATTCCCTTCCTAATAACCCTCAGCATAGCATTGACCTCTTTCATTGCAGTCGCACACTGTCTCAACATTTTCATTGAGTTATCTACTACGACTCCAAGATCTCTCTCTTGGTCAGTCTCCGCCAGTTCAGACCCCATCAATGTGTATTTACAGTTAGGATTTTTGGCTCCAATGTGCATCACTTTGCACTTGGCCACATTAAACCCCATTTGCCATGTTGATGCCCACTCGCCCATCCTCAGCAGATCCCTTTGGAGTGCCTCACAATCCTCCCTGGTTCTCACCACCCTGAACAACTTCATGTCATCTGCAAATTTAGCCACTTCACTGCTTACTCCCAACTCCAAATCATTAATAAACAAGTTAAAAAGCATCGGACTGAGTACTGATCCCTGCGGTACCCCACTGCTTACCTCCCTCCACTGAGAAAATTTCCCATTTATACTCACTCTCTGTTTCCTTTTAATTAGCCAGTTTTTGATCCACAAAAGGACTTGTCCTTTTATCCCATGAACATTGAGCTTAGTTAGGAGCCTTTGATGAGAAACTTTATCAAAAGCTTTCAGGAAGTCAAGGTAAACAACATCTATTGGGTCCCCCTTGTCCACATGTTTGTTTACTCTCTCAAAGAACACTAACAGGTTAGTGAGACAAGATCTTCCCTTACAGAACCCATGCTGAGTCTTCCTCAGTAGATTTTGTTCATCAATGTGCCTACTAATTTTTTCCTTAATAACAGTTTCCAACAACTTATCCGGTATCGACGTCAGACTGACTGGCCTGTAATTTCCTGGATCTCCTCTGGAACCCTTTTTAAAAATAGGAGTGACATTTGCTACCTTCCAGTCCTCAGGAATGGAGGCAGATTTTAAGGAAAGATTACATATTTTTGTCAAGAGATCCACAAGTTCACATTTGAGTTCTTTCAGAACTCTCGGATGTATGCCATCCGGGCCCGGTGATTTATTTGTTTTTAAGTTGTCTATCAGTCGTAGGACCTCCTCTCTTGTCACCTCAATCTGACTCAGGGCTTTCAACACCCCTCCCGAAATCAGTGGTTCTGGAATGGGCAGGCACTTCTCATCTTCCACAGTGAAGACAGAGGCAAAAAATGCATTTAGCTTCTCAGCCATTTCCCTATCATCCTTCACTACATCTTTTACCCCATGGTCATCCAAGGGCCCCATTGCTTCCCTGGCTTCTAATGTATCTGAAGAAAGTTTTATTGTTGGTCTTTATGTTTTTTATGATATGCTCCTCATATTCCCTTTTTGCCTGCCTGATCACAGACTTGCATTTTATTTGCCACAGCCTGTGTTCCCTTTTATCAGCCTCACTGAGACATTGGAAAAGGCCAAAGAGGACTACAAAAAGCACACCAGTAGGGGGAGGGCTCCGGGGTGGGATCTCTCCCCGGGAGACTCAGTTTATGTGGCCACAAAAAATATCAAAGGTCTCCAACCCAGCCACAAGCTAGGGTGGAAATATGTCCGTTCTTTTAAAGTGCTTAAGAAAATCAAAAATGTAATTTTTGAATTGCAGTTGCCCAAATCGCTGAAATTTGTTCATCCTGTTTTCCATTAGTCTCTTGAAAAAGGATCCAGGACCAAATGTGTGGAGACCACGATCTACATCTCCTCTGATGATGATGATGAATGGTGAGCCTCACTACGAGGTTGACCAGATCTTGGACTCTAAGTTTAAACATGGCCGCTTGTTTTATTTTGTAAAATGGTGTTATTTTGGTCCTGAAGAAAACGAGTGGGTAGAGTCCATGCATGTTAACGCTTCTGCAAAACTTCGTGCCTCCTACAAGTTGTACCCTTTGAAGCCAGGGGGTGCTGTGGGGGGGTCTTTGGGAGGGCAGAATGTAAGCTAGTGCTGCCATCTCCCGGGACGGAGGTGGTTTCCTTTGACCTGGCTCCCACTCTTGGAATGTGCTCACTGTTCTCAGACTCCTCACTCAGCCTCACTGGTCACTTATCGCTTCCTTCGCTTCCCTGACCTTGGGCGCCTAGCTCCCAGCTGAGTCTTCCCCTCAGGTGCAAACTGTAACTTTTTCCCGCTTTTTGCATGGGAACGAAAAACCAGTAAGTTTTTGGTGCTGCTTTTATCTCTCCATGATTGGTGGGGCATTGCTGAACTGTCTCTTTGAATACTGTATATCAATCCTGATTGTATGTTATCCAGACATTACTAACACAAGAAGTGTAAGTGACTATCAGGAGCTGTATTAGCAATAAAGGACTTTCTGTTTAGGAACACCTGTTGCTGACTACATCCTTGGGGTATACCCTCACAGAGAGTTAGTAATCTTTGCACTAACATGGGACCCTGACTCTGTACCCTACTATTGAAGACAGTGGTGAGGTTCCCCCTGCATCCTCCGCATCAGAGGTGCTGGCTTATACCAGCGAGGAGCTGATCCGGATCCCAACCATGAGTTGGGTTAACCCATGACGTACTCGTTGTGACGGCTCATTCTCATGGGCGCAGTTTGGCACCCAGACAGTGGAAACCTGGTCACCCTGGAGAGAATCTGGGATGACCCCTGTGGTTGGAGCCAGCACGGTCATGCGCCCAAGGGACTCTAGCCAATATTCTGAGCTATGGGCCCAGATGGATTGATGGTTCAATACCATGCATCAGATGCTACAGCGCTAGGTGATGGAGATCATCACAGATCTGCCTGTTGTTATCGCTCAAGTCCTCTGAAATGTCCAGGGGCAAGAGTGGGGGCCAGGTCGGAGGAAACCACCTGCCTCCCAGCAGATGGCAACACTAGCTGACAGGCATTTAATAACAGTAAGACATTTTATTCATCAATTGAAAGCTCTCATCTAATTAATATTTTGTCATTCAATGGATTAACCAAGTATACTTCAAAACTCATGCTGCTTCAATTGATTGCAATGATTTTTGTGGGTTTTTTGAGGATCACTGAAGCCGTGGGGAATTCGGGTGAAGCCGCGGGTCAAAATGTGGCACGGGGCAAATAGTGGGAAATTCAAGCATGCAATCGGGGCAAAGGGAAGAATGACACTGGAGCAGCGCCTCGTGGGAAATCAGTCATGCTGTTAACAGAGAGCTGGAAGAGATAATATTAGAATTATGGCTGGTTGTATTATTATTGGACAATAGATCGATCAAACATATTCTTAAAGCAATTTTATTACATTGGATGGGGAATTGTTTTATTAGTGATTTGTTTTTAGAGTTACAGAGATTGATTATAATTATTAATGCAAGTGATGAATCCTTAATCTTATCTTTCAGTAAAGCACAGATCTGGAAAAAGTTACCTAGTACTAATTATGACAATAGGAAACCTTAAAGTAAGATTTCATTAGTTAGCTTCCATCATATGCATTATGCCATTGGGACAGAAAGCCTCAGACAATTTAAAAATAATCTCAATCAACTGTAGGGGCTTAAATAATATCATAAAATGAAAACATGTGACAAACTCATGAGTAAAACTGAGACCAGTTGTCTTATGTCTGCAGGAAACTCATCTGAAGACAACTTCAGCCCAAATCCTTAAGTCTAAATGGTTTTTACATCAATTTCACGTCCCTGGATCTTCAAAATCCAGGGGAGTAACAATTTTACTTTCTCCAAACTTTCATTTTAACTTAGATGCAGTGGAATCAGACTCTAAAAGGTGCTACCTCTTTATCAAAGACCAATTGAACAATCAGAATTATACTGTAGCATCTATATATGCCCCAAATGATAGTCAATTGCAATACTTAGATGAAGTTATGGGGAAATTAACATCGTTCTCTACTGGAGAAACCATCATAGGGGGTGATTTTTAACTGTGCAGTAGATAAGGATATAGACAAAACTAGAAGTTTGACAAAGTCTTGCCCCATTACTAATAGCAAGACAGGCTTATGTGACCTATTTAAATATATATATATAACTATTATGACATATGGTGATTACATCATCCTACTGAATGGGATTATACCTATTAGTCTCCCTCTTTTCAAGTGTATACTAGAATAGATTACATCTTACTTTCACAGAACTTAATAAACCAAACCACTTCTTCTTTGATAGTGTACCAACAACGGCCCTCCCGTGGCCCTCCTGCCACTGATAGTCATCCTGTTGACACCCTACGGGCCTCCTTACACTCACCTGGAGGCCTGGAAAGGCCGTAGGAAAGCCACCAGGAGGGTCCAGCCCCAGCGAAGTGGTGCTGCAGCAACCCCACCAACACCTCCACAGAGCAACCAGTGGCAGGACAGCGACAGTGAGGGGGGGGTGTCAGCCGACTCATGTGACAGTTAGGTCCAAAGCTCTGGTCGGATCATGCCTGGATTGAGTGTGCTTTAACAAGAAACCTTACAGGTCCTAAGGTACCAGACTGGTAATTAAATCTGGCAACTTTGTTGAACAGGTGAAATCAAAAATAGCTACGGCAATTCAAAATTATTTTTTAGAAAATGCAAATTATGGCGTATCCTCTCCTCTTGTTTGGGATGTAATGAAAACCGTCCTGCATGGAAAAATTATCTCTATTACGGCTCACCTCAAAAAAAGAAGGAACAGCTAAGGCAGGAACTGGCAATAAAATTGAACAATTAGAAAAAATGCACACAAGTTAGGGCTGCCAAGTCAGCCTGGGGGGCGGGGGATCCCCCGCTATAGGGGTTCCCGTTCCGCCGGCCGGCATTCGGCTGGCGGGGGGAACCCCGCCCCAGAAGTCGTCCGGTGAGGACAACTTCCCCCATGTAATGACGTCACCCGGAGGTGACGTCAGCACCAACGTGATGACTTCACCTCCGGGTGACGTCAGCACGTCGCCGTGTGGCGCACGAAAGCGCACGCGCCAGAAGAGCTCCCGGGGGGAGAACAACTCCCCCCGCCGGTAAGTCGCCGGCACTTGGCAGCCCTAACACAAGTACTGGAAGTCCAAAAGTTTATAAACAATTACAGAATGAGAGGAAAACGACACTATAGAGTTGTCACAAACACAAAAGAACATACTTTATTCCAAACAGAAATATTGGGCTGAAACCCCAAAGTCACTTTGGTTGTTATCCTGGAAAGTTAAGAAGAACCCCTCTTTTAAACATATAAGCTCTGTAAGAGACTGCCAAGGCAACACTCACACTAACTCAGACCACATAGTCGATGTCTTTGTCCAATACTACAAATGCTTATACTAATCTAAAAATCCTGAACCCCCCCCCCCCCAAAAAAATTACAGAGTATTTACAAAAAGAAAATGTAATCTGCAACATCTCCTCTGAGCACAAAACAGTAATGGAAGCTCCCATCAAAATGAAGGAAGTCATAGACACTATCAAATTACTAAAAAACCCTAAAACTCCAGGCCCTGATGGGCTTCCTGTAGAATTTTATAAATCCTTTTCGGCTCTGCTAGCGAAACCTCTGACTGATATTTGCAACAGTGTGATACATCAAGTCATTATGCCACTAACATGGGCAACCTCAACTGTTACTGTGATACCAAAACAAGGTAAGGACCCAATATTTCCATTGTCATATCATCCAATCTTACTCCTGAACCAGGATACTAAAATTTTATCAGCAATATTAGCATCTAGACTCAACTCCTTTATTACTCAATATATCCATATTGGCCAGGTTGGCTCTATATCTGAAAAACATTAAATATCACAAACTTTTGCAGGCAAAAATGTATGGCATCTTTGATTTTAACGCTTGATATAAAATAAGTGTTTGATTTGTTAGAGTCTGGATATTTAAGCCACTTACTACAACATATGGGTTTGGAGAGAGATTTCTAAGCACCATTAAAACATTATATACTGCCCCCAAGGCTGAGGTAAAAATTAATGGTTTACACCCCAAAACATTTCACCCCTCAAGAGGTATGTTTCATGATTTGGCTGAAATACCTGTCTAATCATCCCTAAGTTTGTTCTTAACTCTTGTACTTGGTTCATGTTATTGTTCAGCTCTTTGTATTTGTTTATTATTTGCCAATAAAATGTTTTTTTTTTAAAAAAAAAGAATGTGGCTGCTGCCTCTAGTTTGACCACACTTACCTATCAAATTTTAGGTGTACAGTTAAAAAAAGATTAAGTGTAACTTCAGAAAATACAGTAATGTATCCATCCTTTCTGTTTAAAAACAAATTCTGAAGGCAATACAGGAATTAGGAAAACTGAGGTACTCAAGTCTATCCAAAGTCATCCAAGATATTCATCTTACGTGTTACCATGTCCCCCAAATTAGGCAAATAGATCTTTACCGACTAATAAATGACAATACATCCTGCAGGTCACATTCTTGTTAAAACCAGGGCTATTTTGGGGCAGGAACGCACAGGAACGGAGTTCCTGTTAGCATAATAGGCCACACCCAACATAATAGCACACCCAACTCATTAGCATAATAGGCCACACCCAACAGCAGAAACTCATTAAGACTGGCTACATTAGGGGTATGTGGCCTAACATGCAAATTAATTCCTGCTACAAAAAAAGCCCTGGGTTTTGACAACAAACAAGCAAAACAGAATAAGAAGCAAAAGGTGGGTGTGGCTGGATAACCACTCTTCTGGTAACATGGGGGTGTGGCCTAATATGCTAATGATTTTCTGCTGTTGGGTGTGGCCTATTATGCTAATGAGTTCCTGCTGGGCTTTTCCTACCAAAAAAGCCCTGGTTAAAACCATTCTTAGACTAAATACCAACAGGGAACCCTTTCTAGGCGAAGGCTCATCAATGGAATTCTTGACACTACTGGGACTTGAACACTGATCTAAAAATCACTTTTAGCTAAATGCAAGGATACTGACCGCATCTGTTGGAGCGCACTGAATATGTGGAATTCTCTGGTTTATGTTGATCTGAGGAGGCCTGATAAATATATGAATTGTGTTGCATGCTATCAGGAAATTTTTAAAGCACATGCAATAGCTGTTTTTGTGTGTGTATGTGTGCGTGCGTGCACATGTGTGCGTGTGTGCGCTTCACTTCCTGACCCCCAGATTCCATCCTGGCTCCATCCCTCGGATTCACCCCAGGCACTGGACCATTCTATTTGGTAGATGCATGAGTCCACAAACAGCAGCCAATGGCTACGGACTGTGAGTGATGTGCATGAATTTCACTAGAGCTGACTTTTTAAAGATCAGTGTGATGACCTGTGACCCACAGGGTTACACCACCAGGTCCTGCCCGGGCTCTACATTTTTTTATTTCAAGATTTAGCAACCCTACAGCTTGGTGACCTACATACCAATGTTCTGTCATCCCTTGCTGGGCCTCTATCCTTGCATGTGGCAATCAATTTTCTAGATGGTTATCTTTGTCTGTTTGTCCTTCTGTCTGTTCGTTCTTTCAATCGACTCAGAAGACTTTGGGTGGTGTGAAAAAAACAAGTAAAGCATATATCATTAAAATCATGATGATGATGATGATGTCTCAGTTGCCTGTCTCCACCCACTCCCTGTCTCCAAATGCCAGCTCAAATGGAGTGGTCTTACATATCATCCATGTAAACCTGTGGGGTAAAGGAGCATCGAAAGCATGGGGGCAAACCATACCACCACCACCATCAGGAAGGTGCTCAACATGGCTCTTAAGGATCATGAATGAAACACAGAGAACCTGATGGTCTTTCTGGTATGTAGGCCACCATCTATTTATATGTGTATAAAACACTATTATTCAATTCTCATGATTTGCTTGTTGCACAATTCCTTTTGCTGATACTTGTTTCTCTCCCTCCTTCCCTTTGCTGGCTCGCCGTAGGCTATCAAACAAAGCTGCCTTACCCTACGCTCATCTATCAACTATGAACTACTAAGGGAACAGCAGAATCCTTGTAAGCAGTTGAGGGACAGCATCTTGGCTGTGTTTCAAATCACAGTGCCACAGAAGTTCAAGTGGTTTTTCCCCCCTCCCTTCTTCTTAAGCCAGTTGTTCACCACTCAGCCCGAACCTGCTGGCGGAAGGCTACTTGAAATTAGGAAAATCTATAAAACTTCACTGGGTGTTGCTGCAAACCGTTAATCACATTAAGCTGAGCTCCACTGTGTGTTTCCATTTATTAGGTATCATAAGCCGTTCCCACAGGAGCCCGTTCAGAGTATGCCAAGGGAAAGCCAGTTGTAGCTGTGTAGATGTGGAGGAGGTCACACTGAGTGCCACCACCTGAGTGAAATGTCGGTCCTTTCAAAGGGGTCTCTGTTTTCTTAAGATGCTTTGCTTTCACATTCTGGTGTTTCCCAGCATGCCAATAGTGTTAGGACTTTTGTCCAATAATCAAGAAAATTCAGAGTAATGAATCTTGCTTTTCTGGAAAGAAGAGATTGCTTCTTTTAGTTTAAAAGAAGTTTATTACTAAAGGAAAAAGGTAAACGGGATTAGCTACAAATAAACAAAACATGCTTACTAAGCAGCATTCTGCTGCGTCTGCACACTAAGACATCCTGATAGAGAGTGAGAGATTACAATGGAGGATCTCTCCTTCTTCTTGACCCCTGAAAGGAAACACCTGATATCAGTAACCAATTAGCAGAACAGCACACCTTCAGCTTTCCCGGGCTTAGAGTTAATTGGCCAGCTGCCAGGTATTACTTCCAGGCTAACAAAGGTAAACAAACAAGTTGCATAGGTTAACCCTATAATGACTGAATTTCTCAGGCCTTGTGTTTCATACTCATTTCTCCAACAAATAGAAGGTATTTTTGGAAGAAGGATTAAGATCAGTGTTTCCCAAATGCCTGACAGCGGAACTAGGGATGCTACTGTCCAGAAGTTGTATTTCCTCAACTTATCTTCCTGCAATCCCAGATAGGTGGCTGCTGATGCTATGGTGGAAAGCAGGCAAACAAGTGGGTGGAAGGCAGAGAAAAGGTTCTTCTTCTCTCTCTGATTCCTCCTCCTCCCTTTCCCAGTGGCACCTGGCATGCTGCTTTTTTTTAGAACCATGACGAAAGGGACTCTGGGAGATGTAGTCCCTAGAGCACCTAATATTAACAGCACGCTAGTTCCCACAAGCAGGTAAGTGATGTTGGGAGTAGGAGTTGTGAGCCCACAGGGTAGTCATGTTCAGGCAAGGTTTTTGGAAACCCCATAAAGGTATCAGGCGTTCCAGTGGCTTTCCCAATCTCAGATTGGGAAGTAGGAGAAAACAACTGATTTACCAGCAAAATAAATTAGTTTAATGAACCCAGTTCCAAAGCAAGTCTAGGACAGTTTGTCCATCCATAAGAAGGAGCACAGTTTTTTCCTTAATTAATATTGGAGGCATACTTCTTTCCACATAAGGTTACACACTTTTAGACCATGTAGGGGTAAGAAACCCCACAGGAAGCCAGTTCAACCTAGAAAACAACTAACGGAACTGGTACTCTTGTAACACTCAAGAGATTAACCTAAAACACACTTCCAGGTAGGGAAGAGGGTTTTTTTTTTTTTTTTTTTGCAACTTCTCTTTCTCCAGAGGTCGTGGGTAGAATGGCAATTGATATGTTAACGATGATCAGACAGCACAGGGAAAATGTCTTTTCCTCATAGCAACAGGACACTCAAATTATCAATTGACTCACTGGAATCTTCTTATTGTGGGTTGAGCCCCCCTCCCCAACTTTACCTGGGCTAGTGGGGGCTCCTGGGTGGGCAGTGTAGACCCAGTGTAGACCCTGCCCACAGCTGAAACAACTATGGTGAGCCCATGATAGAAGCCCGACCAGAGAGTAGGTGAGGAAGGGCTAGGACAACCACAGCACATAGGGGCTTGGCTGGGACACTCTAAGTACCAGCTGTATCCTCTGTACAGCATAGAGAGGAGGTGGGGCTATGCCACCAGGACACAACTACCAGCAATCCCACAGACAAGGCTGGCAGTACTGACAGTACATCCTCTTGGGCTGGCTCAGGCCAGAGAAGAGACCCTTTAGGGTAGCAAGGGAGGAAGGCTCACAGGAAGGATCTAGGCCAGGAACCGTGTTCCCTCTAAGCCGAGTTAGCGTGAGCTAGCTCAGTTTTTTAGCCTCCGGCTCACACATTTTTGTCTTAGCCCAGGAAGGATGGCTCCAGAGCAAACATAATTTATGCAGTCGCCAAATCGCTCACTCACAACTTAAATGCCAGTAGCTCACAAAGTAGATTTTTTGCTCACAAGACTCCACAGCTTAGAGGGAGCATTGCTAGGAACCCAGCCCCTTTCAATTGCCCACCCCCAGCAGGTCCATGTCCCCCTGCCCACAGGAAATCTTTTAAAGGGCAGGAAGCAGAGTAGCCAAGGAGGACAGGCCAAATCTCTACATGGCAACCAGAGGAGAGTTGTGGAGCAAGGGAAAGAGGGGCTAGGGTGAGCTAGAACTTCCTTCCTCCCCCCAGTGATTGAGGCTTGAGGTACAGAGAACCACTACCAGCATTCAAAGTTATAAGTATTTATTAAATAGAAAATGTTTACAAGCATACTCTTAGCACAGCACCAGATTGAGCAAGGAATTCAAAAGAAAAGGGCAAAATGCAATTCCTCTGTCCCTCCCTCTATACATGGCCTAAAGGTAAAGGTTTCCCTTGCTCGAAAGCCAGTCAAATCCGACTCTAGGGGGCGGTGCTCATCTCCATTTCCAAGCCGAAGAGCCAGCGCTCTCTGTTTCCAAGCCAAAGAGCCAGCATTGTCAGAAGACTTTCTGTGGTCATGTGGCCAGCATAACTAAACACCAAGGTGCACAGAACACTGTTACCTTCCCACTGAAGCGGTACCTATTTATCTACTTGCAATTTCTTGCCTTCGAACTGCTAGGTTGGCAGGAGCTAGGGCCAGAGACGAGAGCTCACTCCGTCATGCGGCACTAGGGTCTCGAACTGCCAAGCTACCAACCTTAGCTTCAAATGTTATAGATCTCTATAGAGTTATCCTTACCTTGCAGCTTCCTTCAGATGTCCAGCCCAGCACATAGCAATGGCCACCTCCTCCAGACTTCAGTTAAGAGTTCTGCCTGTTCTCAGCACCCAAGAGAACTTCCTCCTTGCTTCCAGGAGTTTTATCTTCTCCCCTTCCTGTCCCACTGACCTAGTCAGGCCAGGTCAAGGAAACTTTTCCTGAAGTCTCCAGAAATTTCTTCCTGAAGTCTTTCTAGTCTTAATTCTTCCAAATCTTGGTTCCCTGCTTGGGGGAGTGTGAGACTTCTGCTCAAAGTAGTCAAGGATCAGATCTTTGTTGATGAAACACAGTTCTTTATTTCCAATCTCTACATTGGTACAGCTTCTCGGATTATTGTCAGAGATGACACAGATGGCCAAACCAGGTCTATTATACTTTTCTAAGCAGTTTGAATTACCCATAGGTAGCCAATCACTACAAGGGAAAAACGGCGGGCAAAACGGGGCTCTGGCCGTTTGCTTCCCACAGGAAAGAAAGTGAGGTGTCAAGTTGTAAATTTCCCCTTCCCAACCAGACCCTTCAGATGTTACCAGTTCACATAACAATCCATGGCCTCGAGGCTTTCGCACATTGATAAGAGATGAGACTTGTCCTCCCTTAGAGTCTCAGCCGAGATGAATGGAATGCGGAGGTAGGAGTGTGAGAGGCCCATTGTTCCCAAGCTTTGAAGCTGACATCCTCCCGCTTTGACAGTTACACAAACCAGGCCGGTCAGGGTCATAAACCTGGGGTCACACATTCTACATACATGCTAATACATACTGGCCAGGATGAGGGGTACATGACAGGTGTTGATGAAGGCATACATACAGTACTATAAAAAAGCAAAGCAGCAAATACAAAATGGAGCATGGCTGTAAATAGCAAGATACATGTGTCTGAATCAGCAGATTCTGACACTCTGGCACCCCAAAAATACATCTATCCGGGCTTGTCTGGGAACCTTTTATGGAAAGCTTTAACTAGTTTAGGAGCATGCACATTTTCAGAACGAACCCACTCATTTTGTTCAGGGCCAAAGTCAAGCCATCTAACTAAATAATATAAGTGGCCCCTACGCAGCTTAGAATCAAGAATCTCAGAAATTTCAAAGTGGGGTGCCTCCCCCTTCATCAGTGGAGGAGGTGTCGGAGGAACTGGATGCCATGTATTCGGCCCAGGATTCTTCTTCAGTAAGCTGAAATGAAAAACAGGATGCACAGAACTCAGTGATTTGGGCAATTCTAATTCAAAAGACACATCAGAGATTTTGCGCAACACCTTGTAAGGGCCCACAAACTTCCACCCCAGTTTCCTACTGGGTTGCAGTCCGTGTATGTTTTTGGTAGACAGGTAGACAGAGTCTCCAGGCTGGAGGTCCCAGCCCTCAGCCCGACCACGATCTGCATACTTTTTGTAATCCTCTTTGGCTTGATCAAGCGTTTTGGCTATTAGAGGCCACGACTCTTGCAGGGTCGCCCACCATCGCTTAAAGTCGGTGGGGGAAGCATCTGAGGCATTTTCCAATGTGGGCAAAGGTTTTCCCTCGAAGCCCCCCACCGCCATAAATGGGGAAACGCCCGTAGACGAATGCACTGCATTGTTGTAACTATATTCTGCAAATGGCAGCAACTCCACCCAATTGTCCTGGTGGTAGTTAGTATAACACCTCAAGAATTGTTCCAGAATTTGATTAGTTCGTTCGGACTGCCCATCGGTCTCTGGATGGTAACCAGAGCTTAGAGCAGGCTCTATGTCCATAAATTTCAGGAGCTCCCGCCAGAAGTTGGCAACGAACTGACTGCCCCTGTCGGATACCACGCGTTTGGGAAAAGCGTGTAATTTGATCACGTGATTGAAGAAAGCCTTGGCCATCCCCTTAGCTGTAGGCAGCTGCTTGAAAGGAGTGAAATGGGCTTGCTTAGAAAACATGTCCACCACTACCCAAATTACAGTCTTTCCCTTTGAGGGTGGCAGGTTTGTAATGAAGTCCATAGCTATTGCCTCCCAAGGGCGAGAAGGAGTGGGTAGAGGGTGCAGGAGTCCCGGGACTTTTCCCCCCCTCCTTTTGCACATCAAGCAGGTCTGGCAGGCAGAGACAAAGTCCGAAACATCCCTGCGCATGCGTGGCCACCAGAATTGCCTCTGAATTAAATTGAGTATTTTTAGAAATCCAAAATGACCTGCCAATTTAGAAGAGTGGCAGGCTAGTAATATATCCTTTCTCTTGCTGCGGGGCACCACCAATTTGTCTCCATGATACCAGCACTTATTTTCCCTGGGGGTGCAGTCTGCCAGAGCCTCCAACTCCTCAATTTCTTCTGGCGAATAGTCCCCCCCCAATCGCACACCTCCGATTCCACTGTTGCTCGCTTACTTTGGCTCCGGGTGGTCACTGCTCCTCCCAATTGCTGGGGGGAGAACATAGAATCAAATACCTCCTCCTTTAAACTCTCATGCTGGGGCAAACGGGAGAGTGCGTCGGCTAGCGAATTGGCTTTCCCAGGGAGGTGTTTGAGCACAAAATTAAATTTTGAGAAAAAATCTGCCCAACGGAGTTGCTTTGCATTCAGGGACCTCTGGGTGCGCAGCGCTTCTAGATTTTTGTGGTCTGTCCATATTTCAAAAGGGGTTTGCGCCCCCTCCAACCAATGCCGCCACGTAGTGAGGGCTAGCCGGATAGCTGCGGCTTCTTTATCCCAGACTGACCAGTTCCTTTCCGTTTCATTAAATTTTTTCGAGATGTAAGCGAGGGGGTGCAACTTCCCGTCTGAACCTTGTTGCAAAATGGCCCCCCCATAGCCACATCCGACGCGTCTACATGGATTACAAACTCCTTAGTTTCGTCTGGATGGGCTAGAATGGGTTCCGAGGTAAAGAGAGTTTTAAGAGTCTCAAACGCCTTCTGGCATTCCCCATTCCAGGCAATTCTCTCCCCGCTTCCGGGCCCCTCCCCTTAGTTTTTAGCAACTCAGTCAACGGGAGGGTGACGGTGGCAAAGTCTTTTATGAAGGTGTGGTAGAAGTTGCAAAATCCCAATAGGCTCTGGAGCTGTTTCCTCGTTTTGGGGGCTTCCCATTGGACCACCGCCTCTACCTTGGCTGGGTCCATCTCTAGCCCCTTCTGCGAAATGCAGTACCCTAAAAAGTCCACGGAATCTCGATGGAACTCACATTTAGACAGCTTCGCATACAGCTGTTTTTTTAACAACGTGGAAAGGACTTCCCGGACCAATTTCACGTGTTCTTTCTTATCAGTGGAGTAGATCAAGATATCATCTAAGTAACATAACACCCCCTGAAATAAATGCTTGTGCAACACTTTGTTTATCAAGCTCATAAAGACTCCCGGCGCGCCACTCAAACCGAACGGCATCACCAGGTATTCGAACTGTCCCAACGGGGTGTTGAAGGCAGTCTTGAACTCATCCCCCTCCCTTATGCGCACTCGGAAATAAGCGTCTCTGAGATCTAGTTTAGTGAACACTTTTCCCTTTGCCGCCTCCGTCAACAAGTCTTTAATAAGGGGGAGGGGGTAGGCGTTGGAAGCAGAAACCGCATTTAATCTTCTGTAGTCCGTGCACAACCGCAACCCCCCATCTTTCTTTTTTCGGAACAGAACGGGGGCCGCGAAGGGGGATTTAGCAGGGCAAATGAACCCACGCTCCAAGTTCTTGTCTAGGAACTTCCTTAGCTCCTCCCGCTCTGGGGGGCTCATCGAGTAGAGCTTTCCTTTGGGGAGTTTCTCGCCTGGGATCAGCTCTATAGCACAATCCGACAGTCGGTGGGGGGGCAATTTGTCCGCCTCGGTCTCACTGAACACATCCAGTAGGTCACGATACTCCCGGGGGACAGTTGAGGGTACTAGGGTGAGGGCCGGCGGTCGGAGCGGCACCAGAGGTCCTGGTCCCCACCCGACATCCCACTTGTGGCCCTGGCACTTGTCGTCCACCCAGGAGATTTTCCCTTCACTCCATTTAATATAGGGATCGTGGGAGCTTAGCCAGGGGCTCCCCAGCACCATAGGGAATTGGGTATTTGGGGTGATGACAAAGGCCCTCTTCTCCCAATGCTCCCCCGTGCCCACAATAAGTCCCTCAGTCTCTGCCACGCACGCCTCCTTCATCTCTGAACCGTCCATTTGCGTGAATTTGAGTGGCTCCCCCAATGGGGTGACTTTGGGTCCCAGCCCTTCCACCACTAGTGGGCTAATAAAGTCTCTAGTGCACCCAGAGTCGATTAGGGCGCGGACCCGGACGTGGGTCCCAGTCCCGGGGGTCATTACAGTCACTACCATATACAACAAGGGGCCGGGGATGCTCACCGGAGATGGCGCGTCATGGCGAGGGACCTGCAGTTCTGCGCCGCTCACTGCAGGCCGTTGGAGTTTCCCGACATCTGCGCTTCCGTCAGCTCCAGCTCTCCTTGCTCGCTCGCTGCCCCTTCCAGCTGCAAAGCCCGGGGTTTGAACGAGGTCTTTCCTCGACTGGGAGTG
Organism: Lepidodactylus listeri; assembly: GCA_029233225.1. Classification (NCBI taxonomy): domain Eukaryota; kingdom Metazoa; phylum Chordata; class Lepidosauria; order Squamata; family Gekkonidae; genus Lepidodactylus; species Lepidodactylus listeri. The sequence continues at coordinate 102,081,485 of JARCFY010000009.1, read as the reverse complement.
CTCCCGGCCACCGGGGTGGAGGTCTTCGGGACCTTTCCCCCTCCCTTTGGGCACGCTGAGGCGAAGTGGCCGCTCTCCCCGCACCTCATGCAGAGCCCCTGCTTGAACCGGGCATCTCGGATTTCTTGCATGTTGGGCTTGGCCTTTGCCTTCTGCGTCGCCTTGCTGGGGCCCGTCGATGAAGCTCCCATCTTGATGAGGGTGAAGCGCTCTTCCACGTCTGCGGCTGCCCTCATCCAAGCGCCCAACGACCCTGGCCTTCCCGCTCGCAGGATCGCCTCGTACACCTCGTAACTCAGCCCCTCTCGATACTTTTCGATGAGCAGGTCCTGCGTCCAGCCGCGAATCTTGGCTGAGATGCACCGGAACTTGTCGGTGTAGTCCCTCACCGAGGACCGCCCTTGGGTCAGCTTCCGTAGTTGGTTCCGGGCTTTTTCTTCCCCCAAGGGGTCCTCATAGTGGTGTCGGAGGGCCCACATAAAGTTGTTCAACGAACGCAGCTCAGGCCCGGGGGCGTTGTGCAGGCTCACATACCAATCGCTGGTGGTGTCCTTCAGTTTGGACCCGATGTAGCCAATCCGGTCCCTCTCGGTGGGGTAGAGATGTCCCCAGGTGTCTAGGAACCGCTCGATCTCCAGCAGGAAGAAGCGCAGCTTCTCGGGGTCCCCATCGAAAGTAGCTGTCAACGGGTCGGCGGGGTCCGGGCGAACCACTGGCCCTGCCGGCACGGGACCCGGCACAGGTGGGGGTGTGGGCACTGGGCGAGGAACGGCAGGGGGGACCGGCGGCACCACTGGCTGCTGCGCGGGCGGCTGCACCGGGGCGGGGACTCCCCCGGGAGGCACCACCGGCTGCTGGACTCCGACCACGGCTGGCGCCGGCTGAGCCGCTTGCATAGCCGTGAGGGCGTCCCGGAACTGATATTGGAGATCGAGGGCCAGCTCTCGCAATTCGGTGGTAAGCTGGAACCACAAATCTCCCATCATCCGGTCGAGGGCTTGCGTCTGGTCTTCTCGGTAGGGATCGGGCCCGTAGGGTCCCATTCTCTCTCCGTCCAGGGACTGGAGACGCGAATCTCCGGCGTAGGTAGTGTCGCGTTCGTCTCCCAGGAAACTCGGCTTCCCCCGGTCGAGGTGGTCTCCCTGGACCGAGACTCGGGCCCCTTTCCGATCGTGCACCCAGGAGTCCACGGTCCCGCGACCGAAATTGCTCCATGAGTACCTCGGGGTCCCGCTCTGAAGAGGAGGTGGGCGCGGGATGTAGTGAGCCCCTTGAATCGTAGTCACTGGCACTTCGGGCTCCCCTCCGCCGCCTCCACCACCGGCTCCCTGGTCCCCAGGGGTGGTCGGTGTGTCTTCCGGAGTAGTAGGGATGGGAATAGTACCGTCGTCTGACATGGTCAGGAACGGCCAAGTCCCAGTCACAGATCTCTGACAATCTGTGAGACTTCTGCTCAAAGTAGTCAAGGATCAGATCTTTGTTGATGAAACACAGTTCTTTATTTCCAATCTCTACATTGGTACAGCTTCTCGGATTATTGTCAGAGATGACACAGATGGCCAAACCAGGTCTATTATACTTTTCTAAGCAGTTTGAATTACCCATAGGTAGCCAATCACTACAAGGGAAAAACGGCGGGCAAAACGGGGCTCTGGCCGTTTGCTTCCCACAGGAAAGAAAGTGAGGTGTCAAGTTGTAAATTTCCCCTTCCCAACCAGACCCTTCAGATGTTACCAGTTCACATAACAATCCATGGCCTCGAGGCTTTCGCACATTGATAAGAGATGAGACTTGTCCTCCCTTAGAGTCTCAGCCGAGATGAATGGAATGCGGAGGTAGGAGTGTGAGAGGCCCATTGTTCCCAAGCTTTGAAGCTGACATCCTCCCGCTTTGACAGTTACACAAACCAGGCCGGTCAGGGTCATAAACCTGGGGTTACACATTCTACATACATGCTAATACATACTGGCCAGGATGAGGGGTACATGACAGGTGTTGATGAAGGCATACATACAGTACTATAAAAAAGCAAAGCAGCAAATACAAAATGGAGCATGGCTGTAAATAGCAAGATACATGTGTCTGAATCAGCAGATTCTGACAGGGAGGGGGGAAGACTGGACCATCCTATTGTCTCTAACTGGACCTATTAGCATTTTTTAAGAGGTAGCTGAGGTGAGGCTGAAAAGCTGTTGAACTGACTTCCCCCTCCCTGACTGTTCCCTGCCCAGAGAGAAACACTTTAAAAAACCCCTGGTAAAAATTTTATTCGGGTCAGACCTCTATCCAAAAAATGCATTTCTTCACAAATGGCTCCAAGACTCACCTGGGCAAAGTCAGCACAAAACGATATAAACTTAAAACCGATAACTTTAAAGAATATTCTGCCTTCTCTTATGAACATCATAGGGAGATATGATTCAGAGTGCAGAAGTAAGCCTAAATCTTATTTTTCATTTAATTTTTTTTTTTATTTTGGTCACTGTACTATATATCAAAGCCTAACTTAGCCTCTACGTATCAAGGTACAAATGTTACCTTTAAGACTCCATGTCTGTTGGCCTCTCTCTTTCCCCTTCATCTTGGTGTCATGATCAGTTCTTTTCTGCCAGTCCTGCAGACCCTAGGAAATTTTGGGTCATCTCCATAACAAAGGCAGCAGAGATAGGACTGGATTGAGCCTGCACCATCCTCATTACACTGGCTTGACAACAAAGGCAGTCTCAGAAAGGAACTGGCCTCTTTTACGCCTAGCCCCTAAGCCACTGATCAGGACATCTCTGAGATTAATGAGAGTATTTCACCGCAAAGGATCTGGTTGTCGTACCATTGACGTCTCCCTGGCCAACCTTCAACAAAAAATTTTTCCTTCTCACATAACTTGAACCCGAACATCTGAGAAACACTTTGCACCTCAAGACTTCTACCCTTTCTTTCTACCCTTCTTCTCTCTTTACAACAACCTGGGAGAATACTGATTACCTCACCTGGGTCTCTCCCCTCATTTCTAAGCCTAGAAAATGAGGAATTCTTTGGTTTGTATTCAAGAGTCTACCCCACAGCTTAAGCCAGAATGTTTCCCCCAACTGCTCTTAGCTTGCTGTGTTTTGTTCTGTGCTGTGACCTGTGCTGCTCTACTGTGGTCAGTTCTGCCTGCACATTTGTACCAGCTTTGTCCCCGAATGTCCCTGGTAAATATGATGTCTCTCCATGCCTTTTCTTCCTGTTTGAATCTGTACATTGATACTTGCTTGGATCTTTGCCACTGACCTGGACAGTCTCAGACAGCCATGGAAGTCCCCTTTCGGATTACTGACTGCCCAGACATTTGGTACCTGTCCAAGAATGGAGATCCCTGCTTGGAACTTGTTTGGATAGGTAGCTAAAACTGTAACTCTCCTTTCCTCTCTTGCTCTCTATCATTCATCCTCTTCCCTTCCCCTTTTTGAGTGATGCACACTGCACAGTGGTGGTGGGGCTTTAGAGTCTTGGCAATTTAATGTGGACATTCTAGGATTTGACAAGGTTGTGGTATACTTGATATTATAATGCTCAAGTGTGTAAGATATTCCTGCCAATAAACTAAACAATGGCATAAACATTGGGAGTATTGCATGTTAGATAAGATTTTGACTAATATACTTAGCCATGAAAATAACACAAATCAAACAGATTTAATAGAGAAATGGTACCAATTATTAAGCAATTTCTGGACTGATTATATCTTGACATTTTAGAATAGCTACCTCCACTTTTCTCTGTCCACTTCTTCCTTCTCCTAATCACCTTGTTTTGTGTATTATATATGTTTTATATACTATATAGAACAGTGTTGAAATTGTACTCTGTCTGTTAATAGGGTGTATTTTTCCTAAAGAATATCCACCATATATTTATAAGGTTTAACATACTGTAATCTCTGATCAAGCTATATATATCAACTAGGGGCAAGGCCCGTGGTAGGCAAAAATACAATGGGTGCTAGCAAGAGGTGAGACATTGTGCTGCCTCACCACTCTCTACATGCCCCCCAGACTGTTCCCTGCCCGGCCGCCTCCACCGGTCTCCAGGCCACCTCCACAGCCCTCTGTCCCAGTGGCATGCTGCTGTCTGCTGCCTCTGAGCACAGTGAGGGCCGGCCCATTACTTTCTCCCCCTGCTGAGCTCCAAGTCCCCAGCACCGGCTCCCTGTCCATGTGTGTCCAGGGGCCTTTAGGTCACCTCCACCACCCTCCATCCCTCACCCTTTCCCCCCTAGTTTCCCCCCAGACCCCAGACCCTCTTGCCGACCCTAAGCACCATCTGCCCATCCCACCGGGGTCCTCTCATAGCCCACATCCCCAACGTATGCTGTTCCCGGGGCAGCTATGGTGCCGCTGCTCCCTGCCTCCTCCCCGGCCTGGCTGCCCCCATCCCTCCCTCCCCTCCAATTCCTCCTCCTCCTGCTGCTGTGGCCAGGGTAAGTGAAGGCAGCAAGGGTGGGGGCAGAGAGGAGGCGACAGCGAGCTTGGCCGCGGTGCCCTTGTCTCACTCATTCCCCTCCGTCCAGCCACTTCCTGGCTCTCCGCCACCCTCGTTCGATCACCCAGCCACGGGTGGGAGGTGGGAGCAGGCCACATCCAGAGCCTGGCAAGGATGAAGGCGTGAGCAGGGCACAGCCAGAGCCTGGCAAGGACAAAGGTGGCAGTGGCACAGTCCAGGGTGGCTTGGCCCCAGACTTCATCCCCTTCACTGGCTCCATCGAAAGCAAACTGTTGGCTCCATGGGCGGGTCCAAGCCAACGCAGTGAGGCAATGCAGTCAGGGGATTGGGGGAGTGTGAAGAGACCGCGAGAGTGGCAGCTGGGCCGGCCAAAGGCTGTGGTGACGTGTTCAGGAGTCACACAAACACAGCTTTATATATAAGGAAAGATGTGACTGTTGTTTGTTATCTGTTAATCTATAGTCTTATATTTTAATAAAGTATATAATTAAAAATAAATAAATAAAGCTATCTCTGATATCACATGCTGTACATTGCCCTGAGCTCTGTTCTCACAGTTTAAAATCTAATCTAATATATCAATCAATCAGTCAGTCAGTCAATCAATCAATCAATCATTAATAAAATAAATAGTTCAGGTCTTCATGCTTCTTCCAAATTTGCCTAGAAGCCTCATTCTTTGTCAAATGACTCCTTGATTATTGTGTGTCTGAGCCATCCTGTCCGGCCAAGTAGGAAAACGAAGCCAACAGCTTCATTTAGTACAGAAATGAGAGGCTGTGGAAAGATTTCTTATTTATGCTCCAGACTTTCTTAGTATCAATTTAGTCCAGAATGGAAAGTGGACTTCATTCACAGGGACATGCATTTAGGACAGAGCTGTCAAACTCAGGCTGCGGTCACACGGGCCCCTTTAAATCTGGGAGCCCTCCCGGATTAAAGGGGCCACATTTTTATAGCTCGGGTTGGGATGTCTACACATCCCAACCCCTGCAGCGGCAGAAGCGGCGGTGGCGGAAGCAGCAGCGGCCGCAAAGAGGCAACAAAGGAGGCGGCGGCGGCAGAAGCGGCGGCAGCGGGAGAAACAGCAAAGGACCCGCCAGCCACCTGGTAAGTTTTTTTGGGGGGGGTTCCCCTTTTACACTTGGGCGCTTGACTGCCCAAGCGCCCAAGTGTAAAAGGGGGGGGGGGAAATGGCCAACGGGACCATCTGGGCAGCCCTGCTCTCGCAATGATTGCGAGAGAGGGCTGTCCAGATACCTCAAATGTGGGTTCCTCCTGCGACTCCTGGGAAAACTGTCGATTTTCCTGGGGTCGGAAAATGCAGGAGGAACCCGCATTTGAGCCCGCTTCGGCGCGGGACTTTCCGCGGCCGTTGTAGATGGCCCCTTTAAATGCAGGAGGAAATAGCCCTTCCTCCCGCATTGAAGGGCCATGTGACTGCGGCCTCATTTGTTACGAGGGCCAGATCTGACATAAACGTCACTTTGTCGAGCCGAGCCATGTGTGCCATAAAATGTAATGCCAGGTACCGGAGATATAAACTGTATAAAGGACAGCAGCTAATAAACCCTGAATTGGATTTATCCTCACTACAAGGCCTCATGGGCTGGGAGGGGGCTGCAAAGGAAAATCCATATGGGTGGATCGGAGAGCCAGCAGTGCAACACTGGACAGATGCTCCCACGCTGCTTGACTGCTACAGATGAGGTTGTACTGCCATGCTGAAGCCACAGTCGGAGTGGCTCCACCTATTCCCTCCCCCCAAAGCAGCCTCCTGTTCCCTCCCTTGCACTAGTTGCTTGCGGGCCGCATATGAGCCCTGTATGGGCCGGTTCCAGCCCCCGGGCCTTGTGTTTGACACCCCTGATCTAGGACTTCTTCCTGACTGTGCTTGGTAACGCAAAAAGAAGGCAGGGCGACTCTTACCTAGATTTAATTCACTACAACAAAATCAGATTTCTAAGACATGCCTCTGTTGGCAGGTTAAACTGGAGTAGCTGCCTAAAGAAATGCCTATGATTACTGAATGGAAAAAGTACTCAATGAGAGGCTTTTGTTTAGCAAAAGGACTAAAAACTGTAATTCTCTACTTGCCTCTGCTGGTGGCAGTGGGTGAAAACACTCATTTCTGTCGAGGGTGGTGGAACAAAGCTGAAGAAATACAATTTCTCACTGAGGTCCAGTGATATGAGACCTGGGCCAGCTGGATAAATTCTACATCCGTGTGACAAACTGGAAGTCTCTGTGGGTCCTGTCTTACTTAGACCTCATCTCTTTGATTTGGTGTAGTGGTTAAGTGCGCGGACTCTAATCTGGGGGAACCGGGTTTGATTCCCCACTCCTCCACTTGCACCTGCTGGATGACCTTGGGCAAGCTGTAGCTCTGTACCAGCTGTTCCCTCAAGGACAGTTGTCTCAGAGCTCTCTCAGCCCTCACAAGGTGTCTGTTGTGGGGAGGGGAAGGGAAAGGAGTTTGTGAGCCGCTCTGAGACTCCCTTGGGTAGTGAAGGGCGGGGTATAAATCCAATCTCTTCTTCTTCTTCTTCTACATAAATCACTACTTTGAGTATGCCGTCTAAGTGGAAAGAGGCAAGGGTGGAGGAATGACTCATACAGAGATGCAGCAGGAAGCCTACTCTGAGGTTAAATAATTTTGCTGCATTTCTACATCAGGAGTTATTGAATAATCCAGTCACATGCAATGCCAGATTATCTGCCCTCTTCCTAGAGGGTGATTGGCCCAAAGCAAAACCAGAGCAGTGACTCATGCAGAGATGCAGCAAGCAGCCTTCTCTTTGGTTTAATACTCTTTTACTGCAAGAAGTATTTATTTGATTTTTTAAAAATTGTATAGTACACATTCTCTTGACACATACCATTATGGAATTTCTGTTCTGGATATTTTCTTTTTTTCCCTGAGCACACACAAAATCTTGCATCTAAATGGGCCCTGATGTTGACAGGAGCTCTCTAGAACTATTTCCCAAAGCCACCAAGAGACTGTCACAATCCTGGATTGTGATGAGAAGACCTCGATGCTATACCAGTGATGTGTAAGCATTCTCACTGGTAGTTTAACTGGCTGTCAGCTACTTTTGCAGGAATGTCAGAAACCCTGTGAAGAACCCGGTAGACCAGGGGTGGCCAACCTTGCTTAACGTAAGAGCCACATAGAATAAACGTAAGAGCCACATCGAGATGTCTGAGAGCTGCAAGACAGGAACAAATATCACACACACGTTTTTATTTTTTTAAATATGCAAATTTGCTTTTTATTAACGTTAAATGGGACTGCCAAAAATAAAAACAAACGAGGAAAACCGGTTATAAGAAAGAGAGAGAGAGAAACTAGGAAAGCAAATAGATGGGAGGGAGGAGGGAAGGAAGGAAGGAAGGGAGAAAGAGAGAAAAAGCATGCCTCCCCTTTGCTTCCCCAGCCGCCCTGCCAGGAGCCGCACAATATATGTGAAAGAGCAGCATGTGGCTCCCGAGCCACAGGTTGGCCACCCCTGCGGTAGACCTTCTTGCTTGCCACTGAGTAACACATAAAAGATCTTAGAATGAATGAAAACTGTTTACACATGACTACCAGTTATTTCAATGAGTGTTTAAAGAGACGTCATGTTTCATTCTGTCACTTCTTGGGTTGCCAGGTAAATGCTGCTGGGAGATTTTGAGGGTGCAGTTTGGGGAGCATAGAGTTTGGGGGGGATATGATGTCACTTCTGGGTGACTAAGAATTTATCCTAATCTCTACGACAAAGACCATAGAGCCATGGGGAAATTCCTAGAGTGCAACTATGGAGATAATTTTCTGGCCATTTCCCCCCACCCCCACTCCTCAGTTTTTCAAGGGTGGAGGACTGGAGCTGATGGCAGGATTTCATCTGTCACAGGTTGGGAAATGGCAAGTCTAATCATGTCCTGTATGAGAACATATCAATTTGGGCTGAAAAAATGGTGGAAGTGTGAATATGAAAAATGGGGACAGCACATTTCAGGCTTGTTGGCTTAGTTCCTGGACAATTTCTTTTCTTTTTTTTTAACATAACATATTGTTCCTTGATATGTTTAGGGGTTCCCATACCTAGTTTTAAGTTTGTATTTAAATATGCCAGTATTTCTGACCAAATACCAAAGACTTTTGTTTTCCTAACAGTGAGTCTGTTAGGAATGAGAAGTGATATTCTTAAGAATGAGCCTCTTGCTCCAAAGCAGGTTGGGTCAGACTCACACCATTATTAAGCTGTGCTAAGGCTCTTTAACAGTCTCTAAATACAAATGGAGCATGGCACATCCCTTGGAACGCATTCATCAAGAGTCTATTAGTAAGCACACAGCGAGGATTTTTGCCTTTCGGAGCACACCCCACTGAAGCCAATGGGAATTTGGCCAGAATAAATGTTTAGAGGATTGCCTCCCCAGTTAGGCCACTGTGTTAATATATGATGCAACCAAATTTGTTAGTGTAATTTCTACAGAACAAAACTGCTCTTTTCCCCATGTGTCAGGTAACCTCTGGATTTCACGCATTTATCTCCATCTCTAGCAATACATCAAATCAAAATAACTGAGGTCTCCTCTTGTACATGCACCCCAAATGTTGTCAGAATATAACATATCATACAAGTCCATGGATCTAGGGTTGCGGTTCGGCAGGGGTTTCCCAATTTGGAGGACCTCCTTCCCGCCTCGCCCTCGAGAGCGACCACCTGGCCTCCTCCCCACCTCTCCCCAACAGCGTTTAAAGGATGTCTTTAGACGCTGCTGGGGAGAGGTGGGAGCCATGCACATTTCTGTGTGATGTCATCATGCTGAGGATGCCCCATCCCCTCCAGTAACGCCCCCAAAGTCCCCCACTGGGGACTCTGAGGAACCTGGCAACCCTACACAGATCATCATTGTTATGTTCTGTGATTAAATCTGTGATTATCCAATTACTTTGAACCTTATTCAATTATCTTGAAACTTATTCAATTACCTTGAGACTTATCTGCCCCTGGGATTATCCAATTATTATCCTGGGATTACCTTAAAATTTATTCAGTTACCTTGGAATTTATTCAGATACCTTATCCAACTGCCTTGTTTGGGCGATGTCAGGGGTGCGGCTTAACTGTGTATATAAGCAGGCCCCCTGACCTCTGTTTTCTTATGCTTCATCTGGACCTGAAATAAACCTGCTATGCTGAAATCACTACCACCGGCCTCCCGACTCCAGTACTTTTCAATCATCATCATCACCACCATCATCATTGTGTTGTGAAGTTTGGTATTTAGTACTTAACAACGATACATGTATTAACCACCATACATTTTATTCTGTGTAAGCCACCCTGAGCCTGCTTTGGCGGAGTAGGGCAGGATACAAATAGGAAAATAAATAAATAAATGTCAATTCACTAGTAGACGTCCAGTAAAAAAGTCGGCCCCCCTTGTTGAAGACACCGCCCCCAAGCGACCCGGATTAAAGAAATTTAGGCTGCAGTCACACACACTAAATAATCCACTTTCATTCCACTTTCAGTGCACTTTCCAACTGGATTTTTACTGTCAGGGCACTTCTGCCCTGTCATTTTTGTCACTCATTTGTCCCTATTGCTTCAGGGTTCCCCCCCCACATATGTTTTTCTCTCTCTCATAGTCCCAGAGGGAGCTAAACACACGTGGAAAAGGACGGAAAACCCAAACCAGTAGGGAAAAACAAGTGACAAAAGTGACAGTGTGTAAATTGTGTGAACTGGCAAAATCCAGCTGGAAAGCAGATTGAAAGTGGATTGAAAGTGGATTCTTTAGTGTGTGTGACCGCAGCCTTAGAGTTCAGCAGCACCAGTATTGGAGACTGTGCAACAACTGGTGCAATCTGGTTTTAATTGTTTGTTTTCAATGGGTTTAATTAACTATTTATTATTGCATTTTCTGTGCTGCTGAGTGGCCTAATTATTTGTTGTAATCTCCCCTGAGCCTAGGGAGCCTAGATGTTATGTTCGGTGCACGTTTTCCCAGTCACGTACAAGGCTGCACCTAGATCAACACACTCCCATTGCCGTACCTGCCTGAGCTTCATCCTTTAGAGACAACAGACCCCCGGAGCCTGACTGCCCACCTACCAGAGGCCGAGGATATTTAAATGGACCGATGACAACCTCTGGCGGGAAGGTTAATCCTTGCCTGACCAATCCCCCGGGGAGTTACCTGCGCATAGAAGCAGGATCCCCGCTCAATCTCCCCATGCTTGTAACTGACCTCAATAAAGGCAACCATGCTGGAACCCACTCCATTGGTCTCCCGAGTCCAATACTTTTCACTAGGGAGAGCAGAATACAAATTTGAACAATAAATAAATAAATATATGGCTAATACCTGCTTCTATAAGCCAGTACAAAAGATGAAAAATTCCACAGTAGGATCCTAGTTTCAACAAGCTAGACCACAGCCCCTAATAATTTTTCCAAATGCCTTTGTGAACCATTTAGTACAGTGCAAGTCTGTTGCCTGCTGTAGAAAAGCTGTCTTGAATAATTCAGTTTTATGTGGTTTGTGAAAAGTCATGAGAGTGGGAATCTTCCTGGCCTTGTCTGGCAGGCCATTCCACAAGGTGGCAGCCACAATGGGTAAGCCATTGGTACAGGCTAGGATACTCTGTTTGGTACAGCAGGGTCCCATTCTTCCCTTCTTGTGCTCTGCCCTTGTAGTTCTCTTCTGTGCCAGTTTGATGTAGTGGTTAAGTGCGTGGACTCTAATCTGGGAGAACCGGGTTTGATTCCCCACTCCTCCACTTGTACCTGGCTGGATGACCTTGGGAAGCCATAGCTCTGTACCAGCTGTTCCCTCAAGGACAGCTTGGGAAAGAGCTCTCTCAGCTCCACCTACCTCACAGGGTGTCTGTTGTGGAGAGGGGAAGGGAAAAGGAGTTTGTAAACCGCTCTGAGACTCCCTTGGGGAGTGGAGGGCAGGGTATAAATCCAATCTCTTCTTCTTCGGCGTAGGACAAGATGGCAGCTAATTAAACCTCTTTGTTGAAACTGTCACTTTTTATTGCCGTGGTTTGGCAAACTCTTTGGCTGAACAGAAAGATAAAGAATAAACTAACACAACCAAAAACCACAGGAAGGACTGTCCTCTTAGCATGAGTTAGGCAGAGGAGCTCAAGTGTTAGTGTGGAAGATTAAAGGCATAGCCACAATTTGAGACTCAAAAGAGCTTTAAGAGAAGGGTGGCTTGTTCACACTTCCACAGGCAACTTAAAGGGATCAGATTTTGGATTCTTCCAGATGTCTCAGAATCCTACAGATATTAGAAGGATGACAGAGTGGGCTCCCCCAGGGAAAGGCTGATAGTCAGATTTTACTTTTGTGCCACTCCCTAATTATATAGTGAATTTGATCCAAATGTGTTGGAAATTGCCTTGATCATCTAAGACCCAACCACGCCCTTTTATAAAAGCAAGGAAAAATGCTTGGAGGCCCTTATTCATGTGTTTTATTCCCTCTTATTCCTTTAATTATTGGGTTTGTGACATTCTATAGCTCGAAGGAGCTATTAAGAGGCACAAGAGTGTAGTTTTAAAAAACACAACTTTTTATAGGCCTTGCAAGAAACGACAATAACCCCACTTTCTTATATGAATTCCTCAGTCTGTCAGGGAATCAATTTAATTTCTGTGCATTTAAAATTTAGAGTGGCCCATCACTTCAGGGATGAATATGGCTGTGGTACATGCTCCTTCTTCCTACTGACATTTTGTTTCTTAGGCCAAATCTACACCTCCCCTCTGAAGTAGTTTGACTGCTGTCTTTTCCTACACTCATTTCACACTGGTTTCAAATTTCACTTTGTTTTTTTCCCCTGGGTCTGAAGAGCAGTAACCAACAGGATCTGTTTAAAGCAGTGTAATGCTAGCTTGACCACAAGAGGGCAATTAACAAATGTAGACAGTGATTTTTAAACTAGAACAAGTATGGTTAGAAACTAGAAACAGGTATAGATGAGGGTTTTTTTTTTAAACTAGAATGATTCCAGCAGGAAGGTCAGATGTAGATTTGACCTAAGTTGGAACTATCTGTGGCAGGGGTGGCCAAACTGCAGCTCAAGAGCCGCATGCGGCTCTTTCACACAGTCTAATTTAACGTTAATAAAAAGCAAATTTCTTTATTTTCCAGTAAAAAATGTGTGTGTGATATTTGTTCATGCAGCTCTCAAACATCTGATGTTTATTCTATGTGGCTGTTATGTTAAGCAAGTTTGGCCACCCCTGATCTATGGTAAAGAACATAGAAATTGGGGAACATCCTAGAGCATTATGGGGACTGTAATCACCTGGATGTGATGTCACAACATCTGCACTATCGGGTTCCTCTCTCACATTTTTTTTCTCCCATTGCTCAAATGCCAGCAATAGAGGCTGGTGGTAGGAGTTTGCCTGCCATGCGCTGGCAACTGGTGACCTGATGGGTTGGCATACTCTGGCTTGGGGAATTCCTGGAGATTAGAGGATGGAACCTGGGGAGGGTGGTTTTTGGAGAGAGCAGGGAGCTCTGTGGGATATAATGCCATACAGTCTACCCTCCAAAGGAGCCATTTTCTCCAGAGGAACTGATCTAGCAGTATGGAGATCAGTTGTTAATTCTGGGAGATCTCTAGGCCTCACCTGGAGGTTGGCAAACCTAGTTGACAACTGGGCTATTGATTAGGCCCTGGGTCTTCCATGCTTCTGTGCTATCAGCAAATGATCAGGCCTTTGTTGGTTAAAACATAGTCCTTTATTCAGATACTGGAACAGGTCTCAATATTTGTTAGAGATGCCATACAAAGAAGGCTTGGGGTTAATATACCTACAAACATGAATGCTTAAACATCTACTACCAATCAGCATACAAGAAAAATGCAGGAAGACAGAGGGCCCGTTTGTTCCCACCGTAGGTGCGAGAAGGCATAAACATTCCCCTTTTGGCCTGTGTGACCCAGATGTGCTAAGTCCTAGGCAAAACATTCAAACCGCTACAATAAAATAACCTTCAAGGCTAGAAGCCTTCAGATAGTGTCCTGGGAGCTTGGAGCGAAAAGGGGGAGGGAACAGGAACAAGATAGCTAGTGTTTATATGACATGTTGGTATGCAGGAACCCACCTCCCGCCTAAAGAAGTAACATTAAGCAGATAGGCAATTGACATAAAGGAGGCAATAAAACATATGGTAGATAACAACTACAAAGAAAATGAAAGTAAAAACCCAGCGCAACCTTCAGCAACATATATCTTTGTCAGATTCAAAGAGAGAAAGAAACATTCAGTAACAAAAGAAACCATTGTGCATATAGAGCGGAATCTGACACTGATGCCCTAGATCTCACCTAAGAGGCTCAAAATGATTGCCTCTTCTTTATCTCCTCCAGTCTAGATTTTGTGTATGTTTTTAGTAGCCAGTCCCAAACTGTCCCCCACCAATCAGTGCACTGAGATGGTACCATGAGTATCTGGGGTCCTTTTGCCAAGGAAATTTAGTGTGGTTTGAGGACTAAGATATGCGACCTCATTTGGTGTGACCTCTTTTGGAGTACTGTATGCAATTCTGGTCACCACACCTCAGAAAGGATATTGTAGCACTGGAAAAAGTACAGAAAAGGGCAACTAGAATGATAAAAACATTGGAACAGTTTCCCTATGAAGAAAAGTTGAAGTGCTTGGAGCTCTTTAGCTTAGAGGAACGACGGCTGAGTGGTAACATGATCGAGGTTTATAAGATTATGCATGGGATAGAGCAGGTAGAGAAAGAAGTCCTTTTCTCCCTTGCTCACAATACAAGAACTCGTGGGCACTCAATGAAATTGCTGAGCAGTCAGGTTAGAACAGATAAAATGAAGTCTTTTCACCCAAAGAGTGATTAACATGTGGAATTCACTGCCACAGGAGGTGGCGGCAGCTACAAGCATGGACGGCTTCAAGAGGGAATTAGATAAACACAAGGGGGGCCCCGCGATATTCGCGGGGGGAGAAGCTGACAGCTGCTCCCCCTTCCTCTGCCCCCTCCCCACCCCCAGAGACTCCCGGCGTGCCGAGCCTCTACAGCCACCCGCCGAGGCTCCCCCCCTGTAAGGCGGTGGCGGCAGAGAGACTGCTGCTTGCCGAGGCTTCTACCTGCCTTCAAAATGGCAGCGGCAGCAGGGACACCTGCCGTCCACTGAGGCTTCCTCCCTCCCTCCCTGCTTTCAAAACAGCGGCGGGGGCATAGAGACCTGCCGCCCGCCGAGGCTCTTCCCTCCCTCCCCCCCCGCAAATGGCGGCGGTGAGTCCTCGTCACGCCGCTTCCCACCCCCTCCCCTACAGCGGCCACAGCGTTCTCTGCGCACGCGCTGAGAACGCTTTAACTTTTCGGGGGATTTAAAGATCCCCCAAAAAGTTTTTTAAACATTTAGGATTTTTCTGCACATGGGGGGAGTGCCCCCTGTGTGTAGAAACCCCACCCCCCAAGTGCCCCCCTGCGCGGATTTAGGTATCCGCACGGGGGAGGGTACTTGGGAATTAGATATATAGATATGGAGCAGAGGTCCATCAGTGGCTATTAGTCACAAGGTACAGATAGGAACTCTCAGTCTGGGGCAAGTGATGCTCTGTATTCTTGGTGCTTGACCGGGGGGGGGGGGCAACAGTGGGAGGTCTTCTAGTGTCCTGGCCCCACTGCTGGACCTCCTGAGGGCACCTGGCATTTTTGGCCACTGTGTGACACAGTGTTGGACTGGATGGGCCACTGGCCTGATCCAACATTGGCTTCTCTTATGTTCTTATTAATGCCTTGGCCAGAAAGAAAGGTTGCTCTTTCTTCATTCCCTGCAGGATAGGAATATCAGTCTCTAGGCCTAGGGAAGGAGGAGTGCAGGCGGAGCAATGCTGTGCTGCATTTCTGAATACCTGATCAAGATTTTTTTTTTTTAAGGTGTACCTTTGGGAGGTTCACTGTAATGAGCGGAGGATCTCTTACCTAGAAGCAACGAGAGCAGCGTATCAGAAAGCACACCTGCAGTTTTTATCTCTGCAGCTGCTTCACAAGCACAGGCTAAAATACATTTCATCCCTCCTTAATCATTTTAATTAGAGGCAATAGGCTCAGTAGCCACATTGTCTGGAGGCAAACATGCAACATTGTCCTTGCCAGGTGGGACAGGGCGTAGCAGAAGATGCCTAGCTCTAATGAAGGGTGGTGCCTATCTATGCAATCACGCTTTTGCAGTCTGGCAGTGCAAATTCCAAACCAGCTATTGCACAACTTCCATAACAATCATTCTGGAGCTGGGACCCGATTCACTATAATGTAGAAAGAAGCCAAGAGCAAATGTCTACAAATACTACAGGACGAGAGCAATAAGAATGGGCTTCCAAATGCACTTTATTAACCACAGGGGCGTAGACTTTTATGAAGTCCGGGGGGGCGGGGGCTCTTTAGCATGCGCATTCGCTGGGGCGATGTTTCCACCCCCCCCAGAAAACCTACCGCCAGCCGCCGCGCCTCCCCGGCCCTTCCGAGGCTCACCAGCCGGTGCTGCTGGTGCCTTTCCCTCCCCCTCCGCCCTGGCCACTCCCTCCCTCACCCCTAAAAGAGGAAGAGGGAGAGCTAAGGAGGGAGGAATTGCCAGGCCGGTGGGGGGGGGGGGAGAGGCACCAGCTGGCGAGCCTCAGAAGGGCCCGGGAGCGTGACGTTTCCCCGGGGGGGGGGCTCAGTCTCCTCCCCCCTGCTCCTGCCTCCGTTCCTCCGTCCAGCACCCTGGGCATTTGCCCAGCTGGTTCCTGGATGGAGGGAGGGAGGAACGGAGCAGGGGGAGAGGTGGTGGCGGCGGCAGCCAGCCAGCCAGCCGGCCTGGGCGCTCCATTTTCCCGGGGGTGGCTGAGCACCCCCCCCCCGGGAAATTTCGAGCCCCCCCCCCCGTAGTTTACACCTATGATTAACCAGATATCGGAGGTAAAAGAGATCTTACTTTAATTGATTTAAAATGTTTTTCAGTGACCCTTTCTGCACTGACAGCTTGTTCCAAAGAATTTGAGGAGTCAAGCCTTAAGGGTAAACTGGGGAGTCTTAAGGCTTGACTCCACAGTCGCATACATTCCCTCTGCACTGGTTTCCCCCCCCCCCGGTTTATTTATTTGTGTATTCTGTATGCATTCTGCATCTACAAGCAAAACCCGCACTTTTTTGAGCTAACTGGCTGCTTTGTCTAAGATGAAGAGAAAGACAAACATCTTTCTAGACTTTTAACTGCAGACCCAACTCCTCCTTCCCTCCCTCCCTCCTACTGGGAATGTGTGTCGTTTTTACCTCCTGTCAACATAGCAACATTTCTGGGTGAATGCCAACCATTGTGTTCTGGCCATTGCTGCTCCTAGCCAAAGACTTGTGACCCATGACCCTTATAAGCTCCCTGGAAGCTGCACACGGGGTTCCAATACAGCTCCTTACCAGGGATGAGTGTTACCCCAATGACTACTCTAAAGCTAAGGACAGACTGGCAAAATGAAGTGCAAGGGAAGCGGGGCAAAAAGCCCCGGGCCAAGTTGTTGCAGGGCTTTCTGTTCGCACTGCGTAGACTGATGCAGGACCATACCAGGGGGGAGATGGAACAGAGTGTTCGCACTGTGGGGCGGCCCCTGGTGGCACCGCTGCAGTGGTGCATGGCTTTGGTCTGTTTTGCCAACCTGCACATAGGCGCATAGGTGCATGGGCACAGCAGCCGGATCAGCGGGTTCACATTACCGGCGCCACTTGATGTGCGGCTTATTTGCGTCCACACTGCCAGGAAGCGGGAAGAACGCTCACCCAGACGGCTTGACACCGGTTTCGCCAGGTACCTTTTTAAAGCAGGATGAAAGCGCTTCAGGATGGGGTGAGTGCGGCACGGCAATGCCAGGCAGCTGTGGCTGTGTGAACGGGTTCTCTTAATCCGCCGGCAAAGTAGGCCTATATCGGGCCAAACTGCCAGTCTGAACTCAGCCTAAATATCTTTCCCGAGACATGAATTCCAAAGAGTGGATAGCAGTTTTGAAGGGGCCTGAGTGGGACCACTTTCTCAGACTTGTAGCTCACCACCACAAACACAATCTGAAAATTTGTATTCTTACAGTGGTTCACAAAAACAAAACAGGGATACCTAGGGTTGCCAAGTAGGATCTACTTACCGGCGGGGGGGAGTTGTTCTCCCCCCGGAAGGTCTTCTGGTGTGGGTGCTTTGCGCGCACGCCACGGCGACGTGATGACGTCACCCGGAGGTGATGTCATCACGTTGGGGGCGTTGCCAGGGCAACGCTCTGGCAATCGCCCCCAAAACTCCATGGTATCATACAGCTTGGGGGCGATTGCCAGAGCGTCGCCCTGGCAACGCCCCCAACGTAATGACATCACCTCCTGGTGACGTCATTACACGGGGGAAGTTGTCCTCACCGGACGACTTCTGGGGCGGGGTTCCCCCCGCCGGCCGAATGCCGGCCGGCGGATCAGGAACCCCTATAGCGGGGGATCCCCCGCCCCCCGGGCTGACTTGGCAGCCCTAGGGATACCGCAAGCTGAGTGCCCCTCTGTTGGATTTCCCACTGCAGCTTCTACAAGTGAAGAAAATTTTGGTGCACAATCATCTCTGAATCAGTGTTTGTTTGTTTCTAAACTCTATATCCACAATTATTATTTATTTATTTACCAAATTTATGTCTCACCTTTCTGCCTTCAGAAGGGCTGCCAAGGCAGCTAACTATTTAAAACATACACAATAAAATTACATTTTTAAAACCATTAAAATCCACTCCCCCCAGTACACATCATTAAAACAAATAAAAATACATACAGATTAAAAACAGCAATTAAAACATTGGTCAGGAAAAAGGGATTACTGAGGGAATGTCAAATGCTGGCAGAAGCTGACAACAGAAGGAGACATGCAAATGTCTGTAGGGAGATGGTTCCAGAGCTTTGGTGCCATGCCCATAATGCCAGTAAGTCCCCTTGCCAGCCAGCTGATTGATGGCAGGAGCATCGGTCCCAGGGCAACCCTATGTCATCCACATATTGGTGACAACCTAGCCCAAATCTTGACCTCACCCAGCAGTTTCATGTAGATGTTAAAGAACATAGGGGACAAGATGGAACCTTTCTGGACCCCATAGTCCAAATCCCTAGGGACTGATTGGCAGCCCCCCAGCACCACCTTCTGAAACCTACCCTCCAGGTATGACCAGAACCACTGCAGAACAGTGCCCAGATAGGTAGTTAGGCTTGCCAGCCCCCAGGTTGGGGTGGGGGTTCCTTTGGTTTTCAGAGCTTTTGCCAGCTGGGGAAACCCTGCCCCCAAGCAGCCACACCCCACATGACTTTCCCAACATGATGACATCACCCAGAACTGATGTCTTCATGCTGTAGATGTTGTACATGGATGCTCTGGTGTAAGGGCAAAACTCCATGGTTTTAAGTTGGTTTTACCATAGAGTTTTGCCCTTTAAACAGAGCGTCCCCCATGCACCATCCCTGGTATGAAGACATCACTTCCTGGTGAAGTCATCATGTCGGGGACGTTCCAGAAAACCCCCCAGACCCTCCACCAGAGTGACGAGGAGACCTGGCAACCCTATAGGTAGTTCAGAAGGATACCAAAGTTTATGGTATTAAAAGTCCCTGAGAGGTCCAGGAGAATAAATAGAATTTCACTCTCTCTGTCCATCTGCTGGCACAAGTCATCCACCAGGACAACCAAGGCTGTTCCAGTCCCACAACTAGGCCTAAAACCAGACTGGAAGGTGTCTAAACAATTTGTTTTATCTAGGAAACAATCTGCTAAACAATTTGCTTTATCTAGAGGCAGCCACAAACAATGTACCCTCTAAGCTGTGGAGTCTTGTGAGCAAAAATTCTTGGTGAGCTACAGGCATTGATGTTGTGAGTGAGCAATTTAGCTACCGCATAAATTATTTTTCTCTGGAGCCATCCTTCCTGAGCAAAGACAAAAACCTGAGAGCTGAAGGCTAAAAAAACTGAGCTGGCTCACACTAACTCAGCTTAGAGGGAACACTGGCCACCACCCATTCAATCATCTTGCTTAAGAATGGAATATTTGAGACTGGTCAATAATTATTGAGATCTCATGGGTCCAGGGTAGGCTTTTTTAGAAGCTGACACACCAAAACCTGTTTCAAGGCTGGAGTGACCACCCTCTCTTTTAAGGCAGCATTAACTACCCCTTGAACCCTGTCAGACCCCCACCCCCAGCTTTAAGCAACTAGGAAGTGCAAGGGTATCATGATCTGTGCCAGGCTGGAAGACAGGCCTAGTGTGGCCTAGGCATAGGAGAGACCTGTGTTGGGGTCAGGGGTCATTTTGAGCCGGAGCTCGGGGGAGCGCAGCTCCGGGAGTTGGTGCCAGCCCCCCCCCCTCCCTGCGGGGGAATGCCTGCTTGTGTCATAGCTGCAGCAAAACGACCCCATCCCCTGGAAAGGTCCTTGTTCCTCCGACCAGCCTTCTGAAGGCTTCAGCCACCACTGAAGCTATCCTCCCAGAACAGTGGTATTTCTGAGGCTTGGATTAGTAGCTGCCCCATCTCTGCCAGCTCTCTCTCTCTCTCGCTCTCTTCTTTCTCTCTCTTTCTTTCTTGCCTTCTGACATACTTCCAGTGATGGCAGGTGGTTTAGCATATGCAAATAAGTTATGCTAATGAGTAATGCTAATGAGTAATGCTAATGAGCTCCTGCCCTTCTTTTTCTACGAAATGACCCCTGGTTGGGGTTAGAGGGGACAGCCTACAATTCCCATGATGCTTGGCGGTGGTGGGAGCCAATGAGAATTCAGGGAATATGTGAGGCGAAGGATCTTTAGCTATGTAACTGACAAACCCTTACTTCTCTCTACTCTGGTTTTTCCTCGACAAAAGTTTGGCTCCGGAAACAATAGGAGTCAAGGATCCTAGACCCACACTAGCCCTCCAGTAAGATCTCTGGCGGGATATTCAAACCCGCCAATAGGACTGGGGGTGCGGTCTAGAGACTGTATATAGTTGGCCCTCGTGGCCGGTAACCCATGCTTGAGTTGTGTACAAACTAGCTGTTCTCTATGTCGTTGTCCACCAGTACTTAGAACCCAGTACACAATAGTTCCTGAAGGCTGGACCCCATGATTTGGTCTGGTGGGGGGGTGTCATGATCTGTGCCAGGCTGGAAGACAGGCCTAGTGCGGCCTAGGCATAGGAGAGACCTGTGTTGGGGATAGAGGGGGCAGCCTACAATTCCCATGATGCTTGGCGGTGGTGGGAACCAATAGGAATTTGGGGAACTTGTGAGGCGACTGAACTTTAGCTATGTAACTGACAAACTGTTCTTTTTCTCTCTACTGCATTTTTTTCTCCTCAGACAGTGAGTCAAGCTGAGGGGAAAGTCTGGGCTGGGAGAGAAGTCCCTCAGTGGGATGGAGTGGGGACAGGCAGGAGGCCTGGTGGTGTACGAGGCTGTAGGCCTTAAGTAGTACCAGTTAAGGAAAAACAGTTAGTCGCGTTAGATTCATTTTAGTTTACCTTTAAAACACTGTTATTGATTTTACTGCACCTCGTCTTTTTTTCCCTGCCCCAGTATTGTTTAAATAAGCCCTGTTGTTCAAGTGTTCTGCCTAGGGTTGCCAAGTAGGGTCGACTTACTGGCGGGGGGGAGTTGTTCTCCCCCCGGGAGCTCTTCTGGTGCATGCGCTTTGCGCGCACGCCACGGCGACGTGATGACGTCACCTGGAGGTGACGTCATCACGTTGGGGGCGTTGCCAGGGCAAGGCTCTGGCAATCGCCCCAAAAACTCTATGGTATCATAGAGCTTTGGGGTGATTGCCAGAGCGTCACCCTGGCAACGCCCCCAACGTAATGACATCACCTCCGGGTGACGTCATTACACGGGGGAAGTCATCCTCACTAGACAACTTCTGGGGCGGGGTTTCCCCCGCCGGCCAAATGCCTGCCGATGGATCGGGAACTCCTATAGCGGGGGATCCCCCGCCCCCTGGGCTGACTTGGCAGCCCTAGTTCTGCCTGGTCATCATGCCTCATGTTTCTCAGTTAAAAGAGGGCATTTGGTTGGGCTTGGGAGGGTACCCTGGGCCTTCTCAAGAGACCCTAAGTCCAGGGCAGTGGCGGCAGAAGGTGGCAACCTGCAAGGGGTCATGACAAAGGTCATACAAGCAGTAGGTGGGCCTCAAGGATCCTCCTGACCACATCCTCAGACTGAATAAACTGAAAAGTATCCTAAAGAGCTGGAAAAGTTGGCAGCCCAATATCATCTGACTCTGTCTCTGCTAAGGTAAAGTGCAAGCTGGAATGAATGCAAGAAATTTTATCTGCGATGGAGCAAAATGGTCACAGAGGGCCACTGTGCAGTCCACCTCCTCCTGCAGGCTAGATCCCAACAGGCCTCTGACCACCTGAAACAACTCTGGTGGTCTACACTGTACAGTCACAATGATAGCAGAAAAGTACTGTTTCTTTGCCAGTGTCACTGCCACGCAGTACACTTTAAAATGAGCTTTTGCCCATGTCTTTTCAAACTTGTCCTAAGCCGTTTCCCTTGACTTTTCATCTCCTGCAGCTCCTCAGTAAACCAAGGGCTCTAATACTTGAGAGAGGGTG
Organism: Lepidodactylus listeri; assembly: GCA_029233225.1. Classification (NCBI taxonomy): domain Eukaryota; kingdom Metazoa; phylum Chordata; class Lepidosauria; order Squamata; family Gekkonidae; genus Lepidodactylus; species Lepidodactylus listeri. Next base: position 102,059,378 of record JARCFY010000009.1, on the reverse strand, counting down.
CCTGGTAGCAACTGTCTCAACCGCCCAGGTCATTTCCTCATCCTTGATGTCAATCAAGGCATCGGCAGGAGCACCATCCATAGCCACAGGAAAATCCCCTAGAGAGAGCCACCAGAAAACAATGCGAATTTATCTGGCTCCAGGAAAAGACCGTACTAACAGAGTCTTCGTATCCACAAGGAAGAAAGTTGATTCATTTGAAATGTGGTGTTGGATGAGAGTTTTACAGATACTGTGGACCGCTAAAAAGAATAATAAGTGGGTTCTAGATCAAGCCTGAACTCTCCCTAGAAGCTAAAATGGCTAAACTGAGGCTACTGTACTTTGATCACATGATGGGAAGTCAAGAGTCACTGGAAAAGACAATAATACTAGGAATAGAAGGCAGTAGGAAAAGGGGAAAACCCAAAATAAGGCGGATTGACTCTCTAGTCTAGAGCAAGGCGAGGCGAAGGGAGAAAGGGAAAAGAATGAATCTCAGGCACTCACTAGAAAATAACTGTGATTTGTTTGTTTCTTTACATAATGTCAGGGGTCCTTTCGTAGAAAAAGAGGTGCAGGAACTCATTAGCATAACTCATTAGCATATGCCACATCCCCTGACATCATCGGAAGTGTGTCAGAAAGGGAATGTCAGTTTCAGCCCCATTATACCCTATGGGCCATTGAAATCAATGGCAAAAACTCATAGGGTATATGAAAGGCTGGAGGAAAGGAGGGTTGAGGGAGAGGCTCCAAACTTGCAGGGTAGCTGCTGGGGCCTCTCCTTGAAATACCCACCAAGTTTCAAGAAGATTAGACCACGGGGTCCAATTCTACGGGCCCCCAAACAGGTTGTCCTATCCCCTCCATTGTTCTCCATGGTGGGAAAAAGTTTGGAGCCTCTCCCTCAAACCCCCTCCCCTCCAGTGGCTTTTAAAGTTGCCGCCGAATTTTGGTGGCAATTCAGCAGTGGGCTGAATCAGATTCTCTGATCTGATTCGGCCCGTGGCTGCCCTAGTGGCCACTCTCGCTCCAGCCCCAAAGGACCCCTGCATAATGTGGTATACAATAGAAGTGGATGAACAGCCAAAATAACACACATGGATCATTGTCCAGTGACTGTCCAGTTCACAGAAAAATCTTAGCGGTGGGTGTTGCCTTCTGTCAGCTATGCTGCCATCTCCCGCCCAGGGGTTGGGACTCAACCAGTGACCCCACCCGCTGGAATGTGCTCATGTGCTGTTTAGCTGTCTGCTTTCTTATCACGCCCCACTTTTGTCTGCTACGCTCCCAGCTTGCCTACTTCGCTCCCAGCTTGCTCAAGGTCTGGGATAAATCCTCCCCTACCATGTTATTTTTTTTGCAGCTGTTCTCGAAAACATTTAGTAGAAGTTCCTTGGGAACAAAAAGCACAATAACCTGTTTGCCGCCATTTCTGTGTGAAAACTGTTCAGGGGGCTGGAACAACTTTTTACGGTTTATGATTGGTGTAGTTGCAGGGAGGGGGATTCCAGTTACTTAATATAATACTAATTGTTTGTTTACAATAAAGTAATTACTAACAGGAAAAGTGTAACCATTCCAATAAGAACCTCTTTGCAAATAAAAGACTTTCTGGTTAAGAACACTTGTTGCAGACTGCATCTTTTGGGACAATCTCACAGACTGTTAGTAATCCCATTTCTGGGACCAGTCCATCGTACCCACCATGGAAGACAATGGCTCTGAAATCCCAGTGACTACTGAACAAGACTTCCAGGTGCTGCCTGGGGAAGAGCCGCCGCCGCCGCCAACCAGTGCTTGGGTTAACGTCAAATCCCAGAGTACTAGAACTCAAGCCTGGGCGCAATTTGGATTACAAACTACCGAAGTCTGGTCCCCCTGCTGGGAGGCTGGTGCTCATTGTTCGGGGTCTTGAGGCATGGATCGGAGACCCATGGAGGAGTTCCAAGTAGGCGAAGTCTGGGCACAGATGGATTGGAGATTTGACACCATACAGAGAGGTCTGCGGAGAGAGATGACCGCGCTCCTCACCAACCTGCCTAACGTGGTAGCGCAGGTGGTTCAAGGCCAGCTGTCAGAATCTGCCAATTCAGACATTGTATTAGTCAGACCTAGGTTTAGCTTCTTCCATGTATGCCTTTCACTATCCTATGTATCTATCATGTATTGGGGTCTATGTAGCCATGATGTATTATGCTTGTCCAGGTCGGGAGGGTGACAACTGTGATTTGCGAGAACAAGGAGGCCTCACATCCCTGCCTCCGCATTCCAGCTGCTCCGGCAGTAACTTCAAGGGAGGATGCCTCTCATCTCTTATCACATGCAAAGAACCTTGGAGCCATTGATTGTTATGTGAACTCGAAACATCTGAGGGGTCTGGTTTGGGAGAGGAAATTTACTGCTTAACACCTCACTTTTTTCCTGTGAGAACCAAACGGTCAAGACACCTTTTAGCCCGCCAATTTTCCCTCAAGGGGATTGGCTATCTATGGGTAATTCAAACTCCTTGGAATGGTATAATAGACCCGCTTGTATAATTTGTCTCATCTCTGACAATAATCCGAGATGCTGTACTAATGTAGAAATAGGGAATAAAGAACTGTGGTTAACCAACCAAGATCTGATCCTTGACTACTTTGAGCAGAACTCTCACAGATTGTCAGAGATCTCTGACTGGGACTCAGCCGTTCCTGACTATGTCAGACGACGACACGGTCCCCCTCAACCCTACCCCCGAAGATGTTCCCGTTACCCCGAAGGACCCGGGGAACGGTGGTGGTGGCGGCGGAGGAGGCACCGAAGTGCCGGTGACTACGAGCCAGGGGGCTCACTACATCCCGCGCCTACCTCCTCATCAGAGCGTGACCCCCAAGTACGCCTGGAGCCATTTCGGTCGTCGGACCGTGGATTCGTGGGTGCACGATCGGAAAGGGGCACGGGTTTCGTTCGCCGGAGACCAGCTCGATCGAGGGAGACCGAGCTACCTGGGAGACGACTGCGAGCCGATCTACCATGGAGAGCCGCGTCGCCCGCCGTTCGAAGGAGAAGGGATGGGTCCGTATGGGCCTGATCCGTACCGAGAGGAGCAGATGCCCCAATTGGGGCAGATGATGGGAGAGTTGCGACTCCAACTCACCGCAGAGCTCCGCGAATTGGCCCTCGATCTCCAGCACCAGTTTCGAGACGCTATGAGGGCAGCGCAAGGAGCTCTCCCCGGTCAGGGGATAGGAGTCCAGCAACAACCAGCGGCGCCCGGAGGGGTCCCGATTCAGCCTCAGGTGCCCGCTTTGCCGGCACAGCCAGCCCAGCCGGTCGTCCCGGCCCCGGTTGCCCCAGCCGTCCGCCCAGCCCCCTCCGACCCTCTGACAACTACTTTCGATGGGGACCCGGAGAAGCTGCGTTTTTTCATGCTGGAGATAGAGAGGTTCCTGGACAGCTGGGGCCACCTCTATCCCACCGAGAGAGAGCGGATTGGCTACATCGGTTCCAAGCTGAAAGACACCGCCAGCGATTGGTACGTGAGCCTGCACGACTCCCCAGGACCTGAGCTGCGTTCATTGAACAACTTTATGTGGGCCCTCCGCCATCAGTTCGAAGACCCCCTAGGCGAGGAAAAGGCCCGTAATCAACTGAGGAAGCTGTTCCAGGGGAGATCGACGGTGAGAGATTACACCGACAAGTTTCGGCGCATCGCGGCCAAGATCCACGGCTGGCCGGAGGAGCTATTCATGGAGAAGTACTGGGAGGGCCTTAACCCGGAGATCTACGAGACCGTGCTGCTGGGGGGCCGCCCGGGCACACTGGCCACCTGGATGAGAGCTGCTACCGACATGGAAGAAAGATTCGCCTTGATCAAAATGGGGTCCTCGGCGACGGCGGCCAGCAAAGCAGCCCCAAGAGCGAAGCCACGGCCCAGCACGCAGGACGTCCGAGATGCTCGGTTCCGGCAAGGGCTGTGCATGAAATGTGGGGAGAGTGGGCACTTCGCCTCAGCCTGCCCGAGGGGGGGAGGGAGAGGCCCGAAGACCTCGACGCCGGTGGCGGGGAGCACCCCTAGTCGGGGAAAAACACCGATTAAACCCAGGGCGTTGCAGCTGGAGGGAGCTACTAGTGATCAGGGGGAGCTGGAGCTGATGGAGACGCAGATGTCGGGAAACTCCAACGACCTGCAGTAAGCGGCGCAGAACTGCAGGTCCCCAGCCAAGAAGCGCCATCTCCGGTGAGCATCCCTGGCCCCCTATTATATATGGTAGTGACGGTGGTGACCCCTGGATCAGGCACCCACATGAGAGTCCGCGCATTAATTGACTCTGGGTGCGCACAGGACTTGATTAGCCCATTGGTGGTGGAGGGATTAGGGCCAAAGGTTACCCCACTGGTGGAGCCCCTAAAGTTTACTCAAATGGATGGGTCCGAGATGAAGGAGGAGTGCATAGCAGAGACTGAGAGCCTGATTTTGGGGACGGGGGAACATTGGGAGAAGCGGGCTTTTGTCATCACCCCAAATGCCCAGTTCCCTATGGTGTTGGGAAGTCCCTGGCTCGGTGCGCACGACCCCTACATTAAATGGAGCGAAGGGAAGATCTCCTGGGTAGACGAACGCTGCCTCACGCATAGATGGGATCCGGAGTGGGGACCCGGACCGCCGATCCCGCCTCCTCCTCCGGCCCCCGCGCTCGCCCTCACCCCCACCATGGTGCCCAAAGAGTATAGAGACTTGTTAGAAGTATTCAGCGAGACCGAGGCGGATGAGTTGCCCCCCCACCGACTCTCGGACTGTGCTATCGAGCTACTCCCCGGAGAGAAACTCCCGAAGGGGAAATTGTACTCCATGAGCCCTCTAGAGCGGGAAGAGCTGCGAAAGTTCCTGGACAAAAATCTAGCGCGGGGTTTCATCCGCCCCGCCAAGTCCCCCTTTGCCGCGCCAGTGCTGTTCCGGAAGAAAAAGGACGGGGGTTTGCGATTATGTACCGACTATAGGGGACTGAATGCGGTCTCCACTACCAACGCTTACCCCCTCCCTTTAATAAAAGACCTGTTGGCGGAAGCCGCTAAGGGGAAGGTTTTTACCAAGCTGGATTTACGAGATGCATATTTCAGGGTACGCATCCGGGAGGGGGACGAATCCAAGACTGCCTTTAATACCCCATTGGGACAATTCGAGTACCTCGTGATGCCGTTCGGCTTAAGTGGCGTGCCCGGGGTCTTTATGAGTTTAATCAATGAAGTGTTGCACAAGCACCTGTTTAAAGGAGTGTTATGTTACATAGATGATATCTTGATCTATTCTACTGATAAGAGGGAGCATGTGAAGTTAGTCAGGGAGGTCCTGGCCACCTTACTGCAAAACCAGCTCTATGTTAAGCTATCTAAGTGTGAATTCCACCGTGAGTCAGTGGACTTCCTGGGCTATCGCATCTCTCAGAAGGGGCTGGAGATGGACCCAGCTAAAGTGGAGGCGGTGGTGCAATGGGAGGCTCCGCGAACAAGGAAACAATTACAGAGCCTCTTAGGATTTTGCAACTTCTACCGAACCTTCATAAAAGACTTTGCTAGGGTGACTCTCCCCTTAACGGACTTACTAAAAACTAAGGGGAGGGGGCCCGAAGCAGGGAAGCCGGGAGAAAAGATTGCCTGGAACGGGGAGTGTCAGAGGGCGTTTGAGACCTTAAAGACTCTTTTTACGTCTGAGCCCATTCTAGCACACCCTGATGAAACCAAAGAATTCATAATCCATGTAGACGCGTCTGATGTAGCCATGGGGGGGGGGCAATATTGCAAAGCGGGCCGGAAGGAAAATTACACCCATTGGCTTACATTTCGAAAAAATTTAACGACACGGAGAGGAATTGGTCGGTTTGGGACAAAGAGGCAGCGGCCATTAGATTGGCGCTCACTACGTGGCGGCATTGGTTGGAGGGCACGCAAACCCCGTTTGAAATATGGACTGATCATAAAAATCTGGAGGCGCTGCGCACTCAGAGGTCCCTCAACGCCAAACAACTGCGATGGGCTGATTTTTTCTCAAAGTTTAACTTTGTGCTTAAGCATTTTCCGGGGAAGGCTAACTCCTTGGCAGACGCACTGTCCAGATTGCCCCAACATGAGAGTGTCAAGGAGGAGGTGTTTGATTCCATGTTCTCCCCCCAGCAATTAGGGGGGGCAGTGGTCACTCGGAGCCAAGCTAAGAAAACACAATTGGACATTGGGAAATGTGATTGGGGGGGAGATTATGCTCCTGAGGAGGTGGAAGAGTTAGAGGCTCTGGAGGAATGCTCCAAGAGAGAAGATCAGTGCTGGCTTCATGGAGACAAACTAGTGGTGCCAAGGGTCAAACGTAAGGAAATATTGTTGACCTGCCACTCTTCTAAGTTAGCAGGACATTTTGGCTTCCTAAAAACGCTTAATTTAATCCAGCGTCAATTCTGGTGGCCGCGCATGCGCCGAGACGTCTCCGACTTCGTTTCGGCTTGCCAGACTTGTTTAATGTGCAAAAAACGGGGGGGGAAGGTTCCTGGACTGTTGCACCCACTACCCACCCCCTCTCGCCCCTGGGAGGCCATAGCCATGGACTTTATCACCAATTTACCCCCTTCTAAGGGGAAAACAGTTATTTGGGTGGTGGTAGACACGTTTTCAAAGCAAGCGCATTTCACTCCCTTCAAGCAATTGCCCACTGCTAAAGGAATGGCCAAGGCTTTTTTTAATCACGTGATAAAATTACACGCGTTTCCGAAGAGAGTGGTATCCGACCGGGGCAGTCAGTTCGTTGCCAACTTCTGGCGGGAGCTCCTGAAAATGATGGACATAGAACCGGCTCTGAGTTCGGGTTACCACCCAGAAACCGATGGCCAGTCCGAACGAACTAACCAAATATTGGAACAATTTTTAAGATGTTATACCAACTATCACCAAGACAATTGGGTGGAGTTATTGCCATTTGCAGAATATAGCTACAACAACGCAGTACACTCGTCCACGGGAGTCTCTCCCTTCATGGCGGTAGGAGGGTTTGAAGGGAAACCATTGCCTACCATTGAGAATGTCCCCGGTGCTTCCCCATCGGACTTTAAAAGTTGGTGGTCTAGCCTCCAAGACTCCTGGCCCTTAATAGGCAAAGCACTAGACCAAGCAAAAGAGGATTATAAAAAATATGCTGACCGAGGACGGGCAGCAGGCTGGGATCTCCAACCCGGGGATTCTGTCTACCTCTCCACCAAGAATATCCATGGGTTGCAGCCCAGCAGAAAACTGGGATGGAAATATGTTGGACCCTATAAGGTGTTACGTAAAATATCGGATGTGTCTTTTGAACTGGAACTGCCTAAATCACTGAGTTCTATACACCCTGTGTTTCATTTCAGCCTACTGAAGAAAGATCCTGGGCCGAATGCTTGGCATCCAGTTCCTCCAGCTCCTCCTCCACTGATGAAGGAGGGGGCCCCTCACTTCGAGATAACTGAAATCCTTGATTCCAAGATGCGGAGAGGCCGATTATATTACTTAGTTAGATGGCTGGATTTCGGCCCCGAACACAACGAGTGGATTCGCTCAGAACATGTTCATGCTCCCAAGCTGACAAAATTGTTTCATAAAATGTTTCCTGATAAAGCTAGGTGAAGTGAATTATGAGGAGGGCAGGGTGTCAGAATCTGCCAATTCAGACATTGTATTAGTCAGACCTAGGTTTAGCTTCTTCCATGTATGCCTTTCACTATCCTATGTATCTATCATGTATTGGGGTCTATGTAGCCATGATGTATTATGCTTGTCCAGGTCGGGAGGGTGACAACTGTGATTTGCGAGAACAAGGAGGCCTCACATCCCTGCCTCCGCATTCCAGCTGCTCCGGCAGTAACTTCAAGGGAGGATGCCTCTCATCTCTTATCACATGCAAAGAACCTTGGAGCCATTGATTGTTATGTGAACTCGAAACATCTGAGGGGTCTGGTTTGGGAGAGGAAATTTACTGCTTAACACCTCACTTTTTTCCTGTGAGAACCAAACGGTCAAGACACCTTTTAGCCCGCCAATTTTCCCTCAAGGGGATTGGCTATCTATGGGTAATTCAAACTCCTTGGAATGGTATAATAGACCCGCTTGTATAATTTGTCTCATCTCTGACAATAATCCGAGATGCTGTACTAATGTAGAAATAGGGAATAAAGAACTGTGGTTAACCAACCAAGATCTGATCCTTGACTACTTTGAGCAGAACTCTCACACCAGCTGACAGTGGTGGAGGTTGGGGCTTAACCAGTGCAGGCCCCGGCGCAACTGCCCGCACAGCCAGTTGAGCCACCAGGGCAGCAGCCTGGGCAACCGGGACAGCCTGCTGTGCCGGGAGGGGCCCCTGCACCTGGACCTGCTCAACCGGGGGAATCGTCACCCAGTGCCATATGAGCTGATGGGGGCCACCTTCAACGGGAACCCCGCTAAACTGCAGCTTTTCATCATTGAAGTGGGGTGCTGCATGCAGAATTGGGGTCATCTGTTTCGGGATGACAGTGACTGGGTAGGCTACATGGGGTCCAGATTGCGTGAAGAAGCAGCCGACTGGTATGTGAGCCTACACAGCCCTCTGGGTCTGGAACTTGACAGCATGGATGAGTTCATGCGGGCTCTACGAAGGCAATACGAAGATCCTATGAGTGAGGAGAAGGCACGAAACCAGGAACGAGCTTTAACCCAGGGAAAGATGTTGGTTCGGGAGTACACAGCCACCTTCAAATGTCTGGAGGCAAAGATTCGGGGCTGGCCAGACAAGGTATTTGTAGAGCAGTATCGCCGGGGCCTCAACATGGAACTGTACGAGACTATATTGAGAAATGTCAACCCCACTACTTTCCTGGCATGGATTCGAGCCACGGAGGAAGCTGATGCCCATTTCACCCTGATCCACATGCAACATCCTCCTAGTGGCCCAAAGAGTTCCACCCCGGGGCCTACACCAGCCAAGCCCAAGCCACTCCCGCCCTCTGCTCTTTGGGAGTTTCATATGAAAAAGGGGCTATGCACAAGGTGTGGGGAGCCAGGCCATTTTGCTTCGGCGTGTCTGGCCTCCACCCCTAGGGGAGCTGAGTTTTCTCCCTCCCCACCTACCCAGCCGAAAATGAAGGGCACCACAGCCCCGGCACCGCGAGCGCTACAAATCATGGAGTCGTGCTTTCCTGAGAAGCCCCAGGAAGCAGAACCTGCTAAGCCACAGGGAAACAATCAGGACCTGCTCTGAATGGCGTGATGCAGCAGGTCCCTTCTCCCATGGCGCCTAAAACAGTGAGCTCTCCCGGGCCTCTACTTTATATTCTAATGACTGTTATGCACCCCCATCAAGGCACGCAAATGAGAGTCAGGGCTCTCATTGATTCGGGGTGTGCCAGAGACTTAATTAGCCCTATGGTGGTGGATGGCATGGGGTTGGGAGTGAATATGTTGGAAGAGCCCTTACGGTTTACTCAGATGGCTGGCTCTGAAATGAAAGAGCCCTGTACCTTTGAGACTGAATCCATTATATTAGGTACAGGACCATTGAGAAGAATGGGCTTTTGTAATCACGCCTCATGCCCAGTTTCCTATGGTCTTGGGGAGCCCATGGTTAAAGGCACATGACCTGTACATTACTTGGAGTGAAGGAAAGATCACCTGGGTATCTCCCACGTGTAAAGAGCACCTATGGAATGAGGATTGGGGCAGTCGGCCGGATCTTGTTCCTGTTTGCCTAGCTCATGAGGAACTTTTATCCATACCTCCTGCATACAGGGATTTAGCAGAGCTTTTTGAAGAAACGGAAGCTGACGAGCTTCCCCCCCACCGGAATACCGATTGTGCAATTGAACTGTTACCTGGACATAAATTGCCAAAGGGGGAGTTGTATTCCATGTCCCCTGATGAGAGACTGGAACTGCGCAAGTTTATTGATAAAAACTTGGAGCGTGGTTTCATCCGCCTGGTCACTTCCGCTTTTGCCGCCCCAGTACTTTTCTAGAAAAAGAAAGACGGGGGGTTGTGATTATACACTGATTATCGGGGCCTGAATGCAGTGTCTACTTCCAACACCTACCCCCTCCCTTTGATTAAGGATCTCTTTAATGAAGCCTCCAAGGGGAAGATTTTTTCCAAACTCGATTTGCGGGATGCCTACTTTAGAGTACACATCCGGGAGGGGGATGAATACAAGACTGCCTTTAATACCCCCTTGGGGCAATTTGAGTACCTCGTTATGCCCTTCAGCCTTCAGGGGGCTCCAGGGGTCTTCATGAACTTAATAAATGAGGTGTGACGTAAGCACCGGTTCAAAGGAGTTCTTTGTTAGCTAGATGATATCTTGTTGTAATCACCGGATGAACAATTGCATATTAAACTGGTAAGGGAAGTGTTGGCTACACTACTGGATAATAAATTTTTCGCAAACTTTCCAAGTGCGATTTTCATAAGACTGAAATTGACTTCTTGGGCTATCGCATTTCCCCCCGGAGCTTGGAAATGGATCCAGCTAAAATAGCTGCAGTGGTGGGCTGGGAAGTCCCTCATACCAGGAAACAACTACAAAGTTTCTTAGGATTCGCCAATTTTTACCCCTCATTCATCAATAACTTTGCTCAATATAGCTTGCTTCTTACTGATCTGTTAAAAACTAAAGGGAAGGGGGCTGATGCAACGAAGCCGGGTGCCTGGCTACACTGGACCCCAGAGTGTCAGCGAGCTTTTGATGGGCTGAAACAGTTTTTACTTCAGAGCCCATTCTGGCACACCCTGATGAAAGTAAAAAAATTATTGTGTAGGTGGATGCTTCTGATGCAGCAATGGGGGGATCAATTTTGCAAGAAGGGTCTGTTAGCAAACTCCACCCTTTAGCATATGTCTCAAAGAAATTCGGGGACACTGAACGCAATTGGGTCTGGGATAAGGAAGCCGCAGCCATCCACCTTGCTCTAACAACGTGGAGGCATTGGCTAGAGGCAGCTAGACTCCCATTTGAAATCTGGACTGATCATAAGAATCTTGAAGCTTTACGTACTCAGAGAACTTTAAATGCAAAGCAAATCAGATGGGCGGTCTTCTTTTCTAAGTTCAATTTTGTTTTACGCCAGTTTCCAGGAAAATCCAGCTCTTTAGCCGATGCCCTCTCCCGACTACCTCAACATGATTCACGAAAAGACGAGGTAGTAGAGACAATGTTCACTCCAACACAGTTGGGGGGGGGGGGGTTGTTGTGACTCGGAGCCAGAAGAAAACCCTAGAGGCTCCTGAGCTGTCAGAGTGGACTGTAAAATTTGCTACATCATACACAAATGCCGAAAACAGCGAGTTCCAGACGCTCCCTGCCTTAACTTAGGGTCCGGACAATTGCTGGTTTAAGGGAACAAAACTAATAGTCCCTGCTTCGTTACGGGGGGATATCATGCACGCTGCTCGCGAATCTAAGTTGTATGGACATTTTGGCTACTTGAAAACTTTAAATTTACTGCAGAGACAATTTTGGTGGCCTCATATGAGAGGGGATGTGTTGACTTATGTGTCCTCTTGCCAGATCTGTCTCATGGGAAAGCAAAGGGGGGGAAACCGCCGGGACTCTTGCACCCTTTAGAAACCCCCAACCGACCCTGGGAGACCATTTCCATGGATTTTATAACAGACCTTCCTCCCAGCCAAGGGAAAACAGTAATCTGAGTGGTGGTGGACACTTTTTCCAAACAGGAACATTTTGTCCCATTTTAAAAATTACCTACTGCTAAGACATTGGCTAAAGCCTTCTTGAATCAGATGATTAAATTCCACGGAATTCCACAGAAAGTGGTCTCCGATTGTGGCTCTCAATTCGTTGCCAACTTCTGGTGGGAGTTATTACAGATTATGGGCATTGAACTCACCATGAGCAGCGCTTATCATCCAGAGACTGATGGCCAAACCAAAACAGTTAATCAAATTCTTGAACAGTATTTGAGATGCTATACCAACTACCAACAAGATGATTGAGTAGATCTCTTACCCTTTCAACTGGAGTTTCCCCCTTCATGGCTGTAGGGGGTTTTGAAGGAGTTCCTTTACCAAGTTTAGCACCAGTTGCAAACCCATCCACTGAATTTGCTAGCTGGTGGAACTCTCTCCGAGAATCTTGGCCACTAATTGCAAAAACATTGGAAGCTGCTAAGGCAGACTACAAAAAGCATGCAGACAAGGGTAGAATGCTGGGATGGGAACTTTCCCCCAGGGACTTGGTCTACCTGTCCACTAAAAACATTAAAGGGCTGCAGCCTACTAGGAAATTAGGGTGGAAGTATGTGGGTCCTTTTCTGGTGGTTCGATGTATTAACAATGTGACATTTGAACTTAAATTGCCGAAATCACTAAGATTTGTTCACTTTGTTTTTTAATACAGTTTGTTGAAGAAAGATCCGGGACCAAATCAGTGGAGACCCTCTTCTTCCTCTCCTCCTCCTCTGATGAAGAATGATGAGCCTCATTATGAAATAGACCAAATTTTGGACTCCAAATTAAAAAGGGGTCAATTGTTTTATCTTATAAAGTGGTTGCATTTTGGTCCTGAAGAAAATGAATGGGTTGAGGCTCCTTATGTTCATGCCCCTGTCAAAATTCGTGCCTTCCACAAATTGTACCGTTAAAACCTAAGGGGTGGGGGGGGCTTCTTTGGAGAGGGCAGAATGTCAGCTATGCTGCCATCTCCTGCCCAGGATTTGGGACTCAACCAGTGACCCCACCCGCTGGAATGTGCTCATGTGCTGTTTAGCTGTCTGGCTTTCTTATCATGCCCCGCTTTTGTCTGCTACACTCCCAGCTTGCCTGCTTCGCTCCCAGCTTGCTCAAGGTCCAGTGATGTCAGGGGGTGTGGCATATGCAAATGAGTTATGCAAATGAGTTGTGCTAATGAGCTCCTGCACCACTTTTTCTACGAAAAGATCCCTGCTCGGAGGTAACCATATTCTTGCACATGCCCCCATGTTGAAATCGGAAGGGGTTGTTGGAGCCAGCATGCACATGGAGCCTTGAACTGGCTTGGCTGGTTGCCTTTCCCAGTGCAGAAAAAAGCCCTTGAGTTCATTTTGAGTTTTTTGGGGAACGGGGGAGGGAAGGACCTGGCTTCCACATGGAGGCTTCTGCCTGCCTGCCTGGTTGCTGGTGAGTCCAGGAGAGAGGAAAATCCCCTTGAGTTTGTTTTGAGTGTAATTTTGTGATCTTTTAAAAACTAATTTGGTGCCACAAAGCCTGCCTGCCATCCTGCCTTCCTTCCTTCCCCATCTATTTACTTTCTTTCTACCTCTTCCTTCCTGCCTGCCTGCCTTGCTCTCTCCCCATCTAGTTCCTTTCTTTCCACCTCTCTCTCTCCTCCCTCCCTCCCTCCCTCCCTCCCTTACTCCTAGTTAGGGTTGCCAGATTCGCCCTAAGATTGTCCACCTCTGTGGGATGGGGGAGAGGGGTGGCCCGATACAAGTTGGGAAACTCCTGGAGATTTGGGGATGGAGCCTGGGGACGACAGGGATTTCAGTGGGGTACAATGCCATAGGCTGTGATCACACACACTAAATAATCCACTTTCAATGCCCTTTCAGTGCACTTTCCAACTGGATTTTACTGTGTGTGAACTGGCAAAAACCAGTTGGAAAGTGGATAGAAAGTGGATTATTTAGTGTGTGTGATCACAGCCATAGAGTCCACCCCCACCCCCCCAGAACATCCATTTTCTTCAGGGAAACTAATCTTTGTAGTCTGAAAATGAGTTGTAATTCCAGGGGACCCCCAGGTCCAGTGCTGAAATGGGAAGCTCTGGTTCTGCTGTGTGAGTTGGTGGCTGCAGACCCCTGGCATTGGCTTGCATCTGCCTCCTTCATGTAGGGTGCCCAACAGCCAGGTGGAGGAGGGGAGGGGTGGCATTCTACCCAAAATGAGAGTGTTTGGGTCTCTCTGTGAGTTTGAGGACAGGAACTGGCACTGAAGTGAGATTGGAAAAGAGCATGTAGCTTTCTGAAAACCCTTGGAGAGGGAATAAGTGTGTGGTTGGAAGGGGCAGAGGGGCAATATGGACCCCCTTTTCCATTTCTAACAGATGGGGGAGGGGAAGAAACCTACCAGTACAGCTTGCATTCCTCATTAGTGAAAGGGAACAAGAGTCCAGCAGCACCTTAAAGACTAATAACAACGTTTCTGTCAGGATAGGAGCTTTCGTGATTTAGCTGGATTCAGCTGTATTATATTATATTATATTATATTATATTATATTATATTATATTATATTATATTTATATCCCGCCTTGCCAGCGAACCGGCTCAAGGCGGCTAACAAGCATAAAAACACCATCAAGGTTTACAATATAAAATCGACAATTAAAACTAACACCACATCCTACACAATGTACTACAACAGATGGCGGCTTCAGTTATACAGAGTTCTCATGGCGAACTGAGGCAGCGAAGGGGTGCGGCCAGCAGGACCAGGGTGATGTTATCCAGCCAGTCCCCCCCCCCCCCCGGGTGGCAGCTCCTAGTTGAAAGCCTGGCGGAAGAGCTCCGTCTTACAGGCCCTGCAGAACTGCAATAAGTCCCGCAGGGCCCTGATGTCCTCCGGAAGCTCGTTCCACCAGTAAGGAGCCGCCCCCGAGAAAGCCCTGGCCCTGGTACAGGCCAGCCGAGCGTCTTTTTGGCTTTTGGCTTTAATAGCTGTTGTTAATAAGTTTCATTGATGTCTGTAAAATAGAGTGATAACGACATGAGTTGTGATAATGATTTATTGAATTGTTAAAATATATCTTAGTAGTTACATCCATATACCTGTTTTGTTTGCGTTGGAGTGCAGTGCTTGCTTTCTAATAGTATTGATTACTGCTGTTCATAGTTTATATATTTTCTGCTATTTCCCCACATATTAAAAATAAATGTGATGACAAAATGATACCTTAGATTTTTATTAGGGGCATATATTTTTTGAAGGATGGTTGCTTAATAATTAGCAGTAACAGAATCTTGTTCTATAAATACAGGGTACACCAATCATGAAACTATCCTCAATTAAAGCAGGGCAGCACTCCAGTTGTTTGCTCCACAGAACCACAGTTAAGCATGTTGTAAAAAATTAAGTCGAACATCCAGTATCTTTCTATGATCCTTTAGATCTCCAAATTAATTTTCTTGCACAATATAAGACATCTGGTAAAACGAAAAATGTGTTTGAAACAGACACTGAAGTGTATTCTAGGCCAGATTATACAATCTGAGATCATGAGAAGTCGTATGGCGCCACTGTGGTATAGTGGCTAGAGTATCAGATTGGATCTAGTGGACCTAGGGTTGCCAACCTCCAAGTGGTGGCTGGAGAGCTCTCACTATTACAACTGATCTCCAAGCAACAGAGGTCAGCTCACCTGAAGAAAATGGCCACTTTGGAAGGTGGAATCTGTGGCATTGTACCCCATTGAAGTCCTTCCTCTCCTCAACTCCGCCCTCCTCAGACTCCACCCCCCAGATCTCCAGGTATTTCCCACTCTTCCCTGAAGCTTGTTGGATGACCTTGGACCAGTCATTGTTTGTGAGTATAACATACCTCACAGGATCATTGTGAGGATAAAATGAAAGAACACAGAACAATGTATGCCACTTTGGGCTCCTGGAGGAACGATGTAATAAAAATGTACCGGGTAATAAATAATAATTCACGCTCTCCTCGAAATTTCCCTAGGGCAAAGAAAAAGACCCAAATTTACTGCATTCAGAATTTTGCATCTTCTGATTCTCATTATTTGTTGTATATGGGGTGAGGTTGTTCACAAATACTATTACTGCAAAGATGTAATATCACGTATCTGCCTCAATATGTACTATAGTATGGCAGATTTATCAGAAAGCCTGTCAGTGGGTCATATCCAGTAACAACATCCAAAAAGGAAAATCAGGATTTAATTTCATATGTATTAGTATATGGCTAAAACATTACTAGCTGCACTTTGGAAAGACCCCAAGGGTGCCAGAAGTGTAACACTGGCCGATTGGAATCTGGGATATCCCAGATATAGAGAAGATACCAAAGTATGTTAAAATGTTAACAGCTTCCAAGTAAAATGGCGTCTGTTCATACAGTGCTTTTGGAAAGCACATGCACATGAACTTTGTTTTCAGGATGCAACCGAAGATGTAGAGAATACTTTTGAATTCTCATACCAGATGTGCCAGTTGATGTCAAATGGTAATTATTAAACCAAAATATTCACCTTTCTAATAAAACAAATTAAAACACAAAAAGATTAACAACAAATAATTTCATGAGTTCACAATGCCTGAGGGCTACAAGCTATGGGTGTGTGCGTAAATCTAATTCTGCCCACTCCCATTAAAAAAACCCCACAAATCTGTTTCTCATAATAATGCTCACAGACAATGTTTTGTCACCCAGTTTCTGGGCAAGGCCCGGAACAGGTCATCAAATGAGGCAGAGACTGGTTCTATTGAGGGCTACTCAGAACCCTGGCCAGGATCCTTGAAGACACAGGAGTGGCTAGGAATCTAAGGCAAATCCCCTAGGAAGAGTTGGCCTAAGGGTTTTTGGCACCTGAAGTGGATAACTGAAATGGTGTTTTCCAGGTCTCTTTTTGTAGAAAAAGCCCAGCAGGAACTCATTAGCATAATAGGCCACACCCAACATCAGAAACGCATTAGCATATTAGACATATTAGGCCACACCCCTGACAGTGCAGCTCCCTCCCAGGATTGGCTTCCCCAGGTCCATGCGGGGTGCGTGGGGAACCCAAGGGAAGGAAGGCAGTTTCTGGGTCGGCTTCCCCAGGTCCCCCGCAGCTGCAGGGCGCCTGGGAAACCCGAGGTGGGGGGAGGCAGTTTAAACTGCCTTCCCTTCCTGGATCAGCTTGGCTTCCCCAGGTGCCCCGCGGCTTGTGAGGCACCTAGGGAACCTGGGGGGGAGGCTGTATTCGTGGCCAACTTGGAAGCCAGCCAGAACTCCATTCCTGTGCGTTCCTGCCCCAAAATAGCCCTGGACTGTTTTCCCCTCCCCATTAAAAAAGTGATAATTTTCTGCCCTCAGATGACACACCAAATCTATTGCTGGAGGCACCCACTCTCTGCTTCACGAGGAACCCATCCCCATCCCTAGGGAAATCTTAACAAAGAACCACCACCCCCGCCCCAACTTTTTGGCCAAGAAACTTGTGACTCATTTTCTTTCCAACAATTTCTCCAAGTCTTCTTGGGAGCCCTGTTTGCAAGTCATTATGTTTACACACTGTCTGCTTTCTGGCCAATGTAAAGTCATGTGTATTTTCCCCCCTTCTGTTTGTAGGGCTGAGGTGTTTATAGCAACACAGTGTTTCTTGGTTCTTGCTGACTGTTCTGAAAGAGTCTGCCAAGCACAATTTAGGTCAGCCTAAGAAGCTCGACACTTTCTTAATAAGGAAGGCAGTACAGGATAGAGCCGTCAGCAAAGCAGACTGCTGAACGGAGAAAGGTAGAGGGACAGATACTTGCCTGGCATCTCTGATGTTATGGCATTTCATGGTCCTAATTAGGGCCCAAAGGGTACTGTTCAAACACCACGCTAATAGATGGCAATAAAACTGGAGGAAAGAAAAACCAACAGTCATTTTTCTCCAGACAGTGCAGTTTCCATGCTAGAATAAATGCAGTCAGGTCTTTGGGCATTCCACTTCAATGACTAGGTTGAATCTTCAAAAGATACCAGTGTGGATTTGGCTCCATTGTATTTCTTATGTGGCTCAGTGGATCATAACTGAGACTACGTATGTGTTGTTCACACACACACACACACACACACACCCCCCCTCCATCCAGTTATACATTCTGAATATATCATGCAAACTGAATAAGTTTTACATATTTACTTTTGCTGCTTAATCCATTTGGCCTTCAAGATCCAAGTTTTTAAAGATACTTGGAATACTGCGTTACAGGCCAAGCTAGGGTTGTCAGCTCTGGGTTGGGAAATACCTGGAGATCTCGGGGTGGGTGTTGGAGCCTAAGGAAGGCAAGGGTTGTGGAGGGGAGGGACCTCAGCAGGGAATAATGACACAGAGTCCACCCTCCGAAGCAGCCATTTTCTCCAGGGGAACTGATCTTGATTGTCTGGAGATCAATTGTAATAGTGGGAGATCTCCAGGTACCACCTGGAGGTTGGCAAACTTAGGCTAAGCCTTTATACAACAGTCTGTACAATCTTACACAAATTGTATTCTGGGGTATATTCAAGTCAAATTCCAATGTCCCTTGAGTTAGAAAAATGTATCACATTTTTGTGTGGGTATGGTGGCAGAAATTATTAACACCTAGCATCTGAAACCACACTTTCACAAGAGGTGGAATATTTCTTTTTTTAGTAATTCAATTTAGTAATTTTAATAATTTCGTAATTTTTTTTGCAAATGAATAACTAACACTCTGCCTTATTTTTTAAATTGAAGCAATGGAGACCATGGCTTGGATTCTGCCTAAAATTCTCCTTCTTGCTTTATCCTCACAACTAAACATTATGAGGTAGATTAGGCTGAGAGATTATGACAGAACCACAGTTACTCGTTGAGCTTCCATGGCAGAGTGGGGATTCAAACCTGGTTGCTCCATGGCCCAGTGTGACCCTCTCTAACCCAAGGATCCCAGACTTTTTAAAAGCCCACAGACACCTTTGGAATTCTGACAAAAGGTGGTGGGCGCAAACCACAAAACGACTGCCATAGGAAGGAGAGCCAATGACAAAATGGCTGCCAAAATGGCCACCAACCACAAAAGTCAGAAAGGGATGTTATGTATAACAGTAACTTCAAAATTGCAGGTAAAGGTTCTGTTAACAGGAGGCCTTTTAAAATAAACATACTGTTTAAAAATTTGTTTTGCATACACACAGCTTACTTTCAGTCAAGCAATGAAACTCTTTGTGCTGGGGTGGGTATGGTGTGGTGGCAGTTGCTGCCAAAACAATTTTTTTTTAAATCTGCATAGCCAATCAAATTTCCAGTGGCCAGTCAGAAGCTTGCCTGGACAAAAGCCCCATCTGGCCCTGCCCACTTTCAAAAAACACTTGTTGTGTACCAGGAAAGATGTTGGCAAGCGTCATGGCACCGCATTTAGTTCTAACCAGTATTCCCTCTAAGCTGAGTTAGTGTGAACTAGCTCACAGTTTTTTATCCTCTGGCTCACATATTTTTGTCTTAGCTTGGGAAGGATGGCTCCAGAGCAAACTAATTTATACAGTAGCCAAATCACTCACTCACAACTTTAATGCCAGTAGCTCACCAGGTAGAATTTTTGCCCACAAGACTCCACAGCTTAGTGGGAGCGTTGGTTCTAACCACTACACTATGCCAGCTCCTATTTCTTAATTAAATATTTATACCCCCTGCCTTTCCCTTGTGGATCATGATGGTTTAATCTGCTTCTTAGATTCTATTGAGGCATTCTTGTACGCTATCTCTTGCCGCTCCGATGCCAGCCACGATCCTGCTGGGACTTGTACTGTCATTGTCTCCAAATGCTTGGATTGTGTTCTGCTGGTAGCAACTGAGGTTTATCCCTGTTTACACATGCCCAAACTGTCTGCCACAATCATAAGGACCAGACACATGCTTTAACAATAAAAGCGAATATGATCATATTCTAGATAAGTATATCCCACTCTCAGTCTTTCAGAGTTGGGTGGCAAACGTACAAAGAATGCTCAGAACTCAGATTCTGATAACTTTGTTTCAAGGTTTAATTCCCGGAGCTTCAGCCAGCTTGGAGCTCGCTAGTATTTCTCATGTCTTTCAGTCCTGCTTACATGATAGACTACAGTGAGATGTTAATTTGTGCTTAGTTGCTTGCTAGAACAACTGGAACTTGTACTGCGGTTTTGCCTAAAGGTTTATTTTTTCCCTTTCATTAAGGGTATAAATTGTTGCTCTTAGAAGCCAAAAAATAAAATAAAATAAAATAATAACAGTCAGAAAAAGGACCCTGGAGAGGTCAAAAGTTCCAGATCAAGGTAGGAACAGAGGTAAGTCTCTCTTTTCTGTTCACATTTTAAAATGCTGCCTTGTAGACTTTTTAAAGAACAATAAATAATTTATAGTTTATAACATCAAAACGTCTCCTGTTGCACCATTCTCCCAGCACATTAACGCTAATTATAAGGAACTTATCTGCAATCTCGGAAATGCCAAGAGGAGCTCCCTAGTTTGCTCAGTTTTCACGGGATGGACAAGATCCCTCCTATGGTACAGAACAATGGACTGAAAATTCTGCTGGACTTGCCTGTACACGAAAATGAGGAAAGACAGAGATTGCGCGCAAAAAAATATATGGTCCCAGCTCCTAAACCTGTAAATGTAATGAAGAATTCAATTTACTAGAGCTGAGAAATGTCACCAGCGGTGTTGTGAATGATGTGCTGAATCTGGACCCAGAAGGCCCACTTTCAAATCTCCCATTAGCCATGAAGCTCTTTGGAAGACACTGTGCCTACCTCTCTACCTAGTCAAGCCCCCCCCCCCCAGTGCCCGCCAACACCTTTCCTGGCACCCAACCAAGTGCTTTTAGAAAGTGGGTGGGTTCAGATGGGCGCTAGGGAGGCCATCCTCCAAGTGGGACTTGTGGATCTGCCAGAATTACTGCTCCTGTCTAGACTACAGAGATCAGTCCCCCCAGAGAAAATGGCTGCTTTGTAGGGTTGCCTCTGTGGTACTGGACCCCACTGAGGTCCCTGTCCTCCTCAGGTTTTTGTTGTTGTTCAGTCACACAGTCGAGTCTGACTCTTCACGACCCGTGGACCACATCTCACCCGGCCCTCCTGTCCTCCGCCATCCTCCAGAGTCTCCTCAATTTCATGTTTGTTGCATCGATAACACTGTCCAACCATCTCATCATTTGCTGTCCCCTTCTTCTTTGCTGTCACCTTCAATCTTTCCCAGCATCAAGGTCTTCTCCAGGGACTGCTCCTTTCTCATTTGGTGGCCAAAATATTTGAGCTTCAGCTTCAGTACCTGGCCTTCCAGGGAACAGTCAGAGTTGAGTTCTTTTAGGATTGACTGATTTGATCTCCTTGCAGTCCAAGGGACTCTCAAGAGTCTTCTCTAGCATGATAATTCAAAAGCATCTGTTCTTCAGTGCTCAGCCTTCCTTACAGTCCAGCTCTCACAGCCATACGTTACTACTGGGAATACCATTGCTTTGACCATACGGACTTTTGTCAGCAGGGTGATGTCTCTACTTCTTATTATGCTATCTAGGTTTGCCATCGCTTTCCTCCCAAGGAGCAGGCATCTTTTAATTTCTTGGCTACAGTCACTGTCTGCAGTGATCTTGGATCGCAGGAATGTTAAGTCTGTCACTGCTTCCACGACTTCCCCTTCCATTTGCCAAGGAGGATCTAGTAACCCTACTCTCCCATCCCCTGCCAGTGTCCAGGGGGAACTTGGTAGTCCTAGGTGGGCCTCTTATCCAGCAGTGCTTCTGATTTACCCCTGAAGAGCTTATTGGCTACACAGATTAAAATTAGGGGCAGATTAGGGGCAGCTGCCACCACTGTTTATTTTATTCTCTTTCCTGGTGTATTTTTGTAAAATTACCTTAGTTCTCCCCGTTCTTGAGCTTTGTGTGTGTGCGTGTGCGTGCATGCATGTGTGTGTGTAACATTGCCTCCTGTGGCAGCCATTTTGTGGGTGTGCCCTGTGTCAGAATTCCAAAGGTGGCCACAGGCTCAAAAACCTAGTCTTTATCATGGTAGGGTTGCTGCCTAGAGCCCCCAAATAAGGAACCCATTTTAAGAATGTGACATACTAGGCTCATCCAAACAGTAATGGTTCTTTATTAGAGTATATCATCATTGTAATGTATTAAAGTTTTTTTTTCTTTTCTTGTTTGACAGTGTGAGGCTTCTGTACTTAACAGTAAAAGATCAGATCTTTGTTGATGAAAACAGAGTTCTTTATTAGTCTTAATACTGCTTGACAGGTTCTCGGATGTTTGTTAGAGATACCAGGTAGAAGACAGTCAGGGTTAATATACTCTCCCGGCCGTTTGAACCCCCACCTGAAACCAATCACATTCAGAATAGAAAACGTGGGAGAAGGGATCGAGCCGTTTGGATTCCCACAGGAAGATGAGGTGCTAAAGTTATAAAAATTCCCTTCTTGAACTGGCTGACCCAGATGTGTGAAACCCATGCATAACAAATGGCTTTGGGTGGCAATAACAGACCTTTAAGGTTCTCACAACAAGATAAGACATTCTCTGTCCCAGGAAAAGGGAGGAGGGAATGCAAGGGAAGAAACACCATTTTGTTGTCAGTGACGTGGAATGATATGGGGTCGCCACTCTCCCGACTTAAATGGTTACATTGTCCAGGACATCTAAAAGCAATACATTTCAAGGTGATAAGGGTGGGCGAGGAAGCAGACAGAGAGGGAGACATGCAACATTTCATGTGAGCAAAGCAAACAATGCGGGTTTTTGTCAGGGCCCCCTGACACCCAGTTATGGTCTATCTCGCTTTCCCACATGTATTAATGCTATGGAGAGGGCACAGGAAGTTCTACTTGATAGGGTTGCTGGGAGGAGATAGTGGAGGGGGGATCCATGCATGCCATTCTGAGCTCCTTGATAGACAGACCCCCAGGGTTAGAATTTTGCAGAGTATTCTGGGCTGCAGCAGGAGGGTGGAGGAGAGGAAGTCATGCCACACTGCTGAAAATCCTTCCACTAGTGGACACACTGCATGGCACCCAAGCCATCTTCTTCATCCCCTTGCAGGTGTGGCCTTAGTGATTCTGGGGCCCTGGGCAAAAATCCAGGATGGGGTGCAAGAACCACTGCCACCTCCATAGGGTTGCCAGACCCCTAGTCTGGCCAGGGGATCCCACGATCTTCGGGGCTCCAGTCTGCCACTGGCCAGCTGGCCAGTGGGGGAAGCCCCACCCCCAAAGTGTCCCATTGCATGGTGATCTGGGTCAGTGAGATGACATCACATGAAAGTGACATCCTTATGCTGGGGATGTTGCACGTCGACGCTCTAGCATTTCGGCCAAAATGCTAGACCACTAACACACAACGTCCCCTGCGTAATGACATAAGTTCCATGTGATGTCATCATGCATGACATCACCATGCCCTCACACTCCTGGACAAGACCCTCCCACCCACCAACACCAGGACAATTGGACCTGGCAATCCTACACCTTCATTGGGGCCTTTTATGTTTTTAACTGTCTTTCTTGTAAATACATGTATTTTTGTGTATACTAAGTATACACTAGGTTTTTAATATTGGCCCCTTTTCCAGGCTTTTTTCTTATGCTTGTGGTTCTTGATTCCAGGTATTGGGTCAAGTTTGTTTTCCGCTCCCTGTGTCCTACAACCCTCCACCAGCCCCCCCCCCCCCATTACCCTGCCAGGGCCAAGCAAGGGAGAGCACTCCCTCCATGTGAGACAGGTGGGAATGGTTGCTGGAAGCTGCTTGGCCAGGTCCCCCTGGCCACCAGTGGGGGATCTAGGGGGGGGGGGGGTAGGGTGGCCAGATCCAGGTTGGGAGACTCCTGAAAATGGCTCGGGAGGACAGGAGCCTCAGTTGGGATACAGTGCCATAGAATCCTCCCTCCAAAGCATCCATTTTATCCAGGGGGACTGATTCTCTGTAGTCTGGAGATGAGCTTAAATTCCATGGATCCCCAGGTCCCACCTGGAGTCTGGCATCCCTAGCATGAGGCCCGGGACAGTTGCCGCATTGACTACCCCTGGCTTACACCGCTTCCATTTCTATCATTTCCCCCGATTTCTTTTCCTTTTCAAATTTAAAGGTTCTGTTTTTAACAAAGAGGAAGGAAAGCAAAGCAAAGAGAATAAACCTTTAATTGCCTACAGTAGTTCAAGCAGTTCCTTAACAGTACTTTGTTCTGCACATAACTTGGCCTCCCGTTTGTAAACATTGTAAGCCTGAGCACTGCAGGAGAAATGGAAACAAAAGAACTGTAGGAGAAAGGTTTTCTGCCTCCACTTAAAAATCAGTCCTTCCTCAAGTTAAGAATTATCTTGACTACACACGGTCAGAATCAGTTTTTATAACATACAATATGTGGGTGTCAACTCTTTGTAAGTAAAGTTTGCCTACAAAACAGCACAGTCCTGAGCAGTTAGACCCTTCAAAGCCAATTAACTTCAATGGATTTAGAAGGGTATAAATCTGTTTAGGATTGCACCGTAAAACACCATGTTCTGAAAGATTAGTAGGTTAGGGTATGACAGGGGTCATTTCGTAGCAAAAGAGGTGCAGGAGCTCATTAGCATAGCTCATTAGCATAACTCATTAGCATAACTTATTTGCTTATGCTACACCACCTGACATAACTGGAAGTAAGAAGGCAAGAAAGGAGAGAGAGAGAGAAAAGGGAGGGAGGGAGGAAAGAAAGAAAGAAAAAAACAAGAAAGAAAGAAAGAAAGAAAGAAAGAAAGAAAGAAAGAAAGAAAGAAAGAAAGAAAGAAAGAAAGAAAGAAAGAAAGAAAAGAAAAGCTGGCAGGGAGGGGACAGTTACTAATCCAAGCCTCAGAAATACCACTATTCTGGAAGGATAGCTTCAGTGGTGGCTGAAGCCTTCAGAAGACTGGTCGGAGGAACAAGGACCTTTCCAGGGGACGGGACAGGGTCATTTTTCTGCAGCCATGACACAAGCAGGCATTTCCCCACGAGGGCAGGGGCTGGCACCAACTCCCGAAGCTGAGCTCCCCCGAGCTCCTGCTCGAAATGAGCCCTGGGGTATGTGCTCACCTAGGCAGGTGTCCCATTTCATGCTTTTTGTAGGCGCATTGTAACAGACTGACAGTCCACAGTCTACCTAATTTCAAAGCTGTATATTTATTTATTTAAAACATCTGTATGCTACCTTTCTACCAAACTGGGGCCTTCAAGTTTAAAAATATTAAAAATTGACTTTACATATATTTAAGAACAGCCATCAAAACTAACAAGGATTGTCAGTAAGGGAATGGCAGACTTCCTCGCCTTCTGAAGGCTGAAGACAGCGGCCCATTCTGCATCTAGCATTCACTCCGTTGTTTTCCCAAACACACAGTGGAAAAGAAAAAGATGCGGCTCAAAACCACATTTGAATATCCCGGGCCAATGCTGTACTGACTTCAGAGTCATCCCTAAATGGCCATAAAATGGCCATAAATCTACGCAAACAGCTAACATAAAACCAAGAGATCAAACAAAGTGAAAGTGGCATGCAGTCTGGACACTGAGCCTGCCATAAGATGGGGAGGGCGGGATATAAATCCCAAAAATAAACAAATGATCCGACAATCAATCAAAGTGAAAGTGACATGCAATGTAGAGGGGAATTTCTGTTCCAGTGTGGGTTTGGTAAAACAGCAGAGTGAATGCTAGTTGCAGAATGGGCCACTGATAGAAGTGGACTGATGGATCTTCCTGGGAAGGGAATTCCATAGCCCGGAAGAGCCTTATGATCTGTTAATCAACATCTGCTGGAAATCCCCAGCCCCAGGAACATCCATCTTGCTTCAACTAGGGACAGGGCTTTTTCGGCCCTGGCCCCTACCTGGTGGAATGAGCTCCCATATGGGATCAGGGCCCTAGAGGACCTTTTACAGTTCCACAAGGCCTGCAAGGCAGAGTTCTTCTGCCAGGCTTTTAGTTAAGGTGGCGGGCATCCTCCTTTTTATCTATCTATTGGGCCTCCCCAACAGTGTATCAGATCTGAGTAATACCTGGAACCCAGTTGTGACAGGTTACATCTGTTGAGGCTCTGATTGGATATACAGAAATTGCAATGTATTTTATCTGATGTATTTTAACTGTTTTTAATTATTGTGTGTTATGTTTGATGGAACCCGCCCTGAGCCCACTATGCAGAGAGGGAGGGATACAATTTTATCATCTACGGCTGGCGCGGCAGTTGGTTCCTTACCTCGATCGGGATGACCTGGCCACAGTGATCCATGCGACAGTCACCTTGAGGTTGGACTACTGTAACGCTCTCTACATGGGGCTGCCCTTGGGGTTAACCTGGAAACTGCAGCTAGTGCAGAATGCCGCGGCCAGGCTGTTGATGGGTCTCGCAAGTCGAGACCACATCGGACCTGTGCTGGCGGCACTGCACTGGCTGCCTATAGTATACCGAGTTCGCTTCAAGGTGCTGGTTCTTACCTATAAAGCCCTATATGGCCAGGGTCCAACATACCTTAGGGACCGCCTTTCTCCGTATATACCCCCGGCGGGCACTGAGGTCAGGGTCAGCCCATCGTCTAGAGGTTCCAGGTCTTAGGGCCGCTAGACTCACTAAAACAAGGGCCAGGGCTTTTTCAGTGGTGGCTCCCACCTGGTGGAACGAGCTCCCAGAGGAGATCAGGGCCCTGTGGGACCTTGTGCAGTTCCACAGGGCCTGCAAGACGGAGCTCTTCCGCCAGGCTTTCGAATAGGAGCCGCCACCGATGATTCCATCCATCAGCTATATCATCTTTGATGTAATCTGGCCTGAATCAACCCTGGCGGGTGGCAGGGGGAATAGGGAGTTCTACCACTGAGCCGCCGCTTTGATAATCTGATAACATGTTATAGGAAGCTGTTTGTAATCTTGTTAGTCTTAGGAATTCATTTTAAATGTTTAAATTGTTTTAACTGTTTTTAGCGATTTTAATGTACTAACTTTTGGCCTGTGAGCCCATGTAAGACGCCCTAAGCCCGTTTGTGGGGAGGGCGGGGTATAAATCGAATAAATAAATAAATAAATAAAATACAAATCCAATAAAATAAAAAATTAAAATAAAATAGGGGTTTTTAAAATTATTATTGAGAAGCTCCTTCCTCTGGTTGGCCCATGTCTAGCACAGAGAATAATACTGGCATTTTAGATGAAAAGTTGTGCTTTCCCATACGGTATCTTGGTATTCCAACAATAAAAATATTCTGTCAGTGAGTGGTGCCTCTGCCAATCAAGCTTTGTTATCAAAGGAACTGAGAAAGGGGAACTAGACAACAGCAGATCTTCAGCTATTTACAGTGCAGAGCTATTCCAAGCCAGACTAAAACTGCAGAATAACAATTGCAGCCACACAGTTGCTGCTGCGAATGGAGAGGCATTTGTACTAGCAACAGAGTGTCAGCATGGCAGTTTCCGGTGAGCTCTCCTCCATCATTCACCATTTCCCCTACATTTTCTAATTCTGCACAATTAAAATGTCAAACTACTACCTTTTCTTTAAAGCCTCAAAAACCACTTACCGTATTTTTCGCACCATAAGACGCACTTTTTCTCCCCCAAAAAGTGGGGGGGGGTGCCTGCGTCTTATGGTGCAAATCCCCCCCATTCGCTCAAGCTCCTGGGGCCGCGGCAAGCGCCGCGGGCCCGGGAGCAGCCCCCGCCTCCCTCGCCCTCCCCCCAGTGAAGATCCCGGCTCCGCGGCGAGCGCCGCGGGCCGGGAGCAAGCCCCCGCCTCCCTCGCCCTCCCCCCCAGTGTAGATCCCGGCTCCGCGGCGAGTGCCGTGGGCCGGGAGCAAGCCCTGGCCTCCCTTGCCCTCCCTCCCAGTGAAGAAAGCCCTCCTCCCACCCCCCCCCTCAGAAGCCCCCCTCCCACCCACTCCCCTCAGAAGCTCCCCCCCTCAGAAGCTCCCCTCCCAGCCCCCCTCCCTCCCACCCCCCTCAGAAGCCCCCCCACCTCAGAAGCCCCCCTCCCACCCCCCCTCAGAAGCCCCCTCCCTCCCACCCCCCTCAGAAGCTCCCCTCCCAGCCCCCCTCTTACCCCCCTCAGAAGCCCCCTCCCTCCCACCCCCTCAGAAGCTCCCCTCCCAGCCCCCCTCCCACCCACCCCCTCAGAAGCCCCCTCCCTCCCCTGCTCACCTTTCCCACCCCATTCCTTCCCCCCTCACCATTCTTGGGCTGGGGGAGGAGGTAGGGAGGTAAGAGCTGGGCCTGAGTGGCGTTAAGCCACTGGGGCCCAAGCAAGGGGGGGGGAGGGAAACACCTTGTCTTTCTGTCTTTCTTTCTTTCTCTTTCTGTCTTCCTTCCTTCCTTCCTTCTCTCTCTCCTCCCTACCTTCCTGTTTCTTCCTTTCTTTCTGTCTGTCTTCCTTCCTTTTCTCTCCCTCCCACCTACCTACCTTCCTTCCTTCCTTCCTTCCTCCCTCCCTTCCTTCCTTCTGTCTCTCTCTCCCCCCACCTACCTTCCTTCCTTCTCTCTCTCTCTCTCTCTCTCTCTCCCCCCTACCTACCTACCTTCCTGGTACTTTCTTTCTGTCTGTCTTTCTTTCTGTCTTCCTTCCTTCTCTCTCTCTCTCCCTCCCTACCTTCCTGTTTCTTCCTTCCTTCCTTTCTGTCTTCCTTCCTTCCTTCTCTCTCTCTCCCCCCTACCTACCCCCCTCCCTCCCCCGCTCACCATTCTTGGGCTGCGGGGGGAGGTAGGGAGGGAAGAGCTGGGCCTGAGTGGCGTTAAGCCACTGGGGCCCAAGCAAGGGGGGGGGGAGGGAAACACCTTGTCTTTCTGTCTTTCTTTCTGTCTTTCTGACTGTCTTTCTTTCTTTCTGTCTTCCTTCCTTCCTTCCTTCTCTCTCTCCCCCCTACCTACCTACCTTCTTTCTTTCTTTCTTTCTTTCTTTCTTTCTTTCTTTCTTTCTTTCTTTCTTTCTTTCTTTCTTTCTTTCTTTCTTTCTTTCTTCTCTCTCCCCCCCCACCTACCTACTATTTGGTTCAGAATATTTTTTCCCCTGTTTTCCTTTTCTAAAACTAGGTGCGTCTTATGGCCAGGTGCGTCTTATAGTCTGAAAAATACGGTAGGTGGCATAGTGGGGAAAACAGCAACTGCAAGGGGCTGGAAGAAAGTAAGTGGTGCTGATGATGTGGCCAGGACCTTCAAAAGTGCATATCTCTCCACCCAGATGGCATGGCAATGCTCTTAGGCTGTGTTCTTTGAGAAAGATTGTAAAAGATCAAGTTTTAAAAAGAGCATACCAAATAAATTACTGAAAATTAATTATTTGAAATTTGTGGTGGAACAGCCTGGTGGCCTGCAAGAGCCATTCTGTTGCACTGTCCAAAATGTCTAGGTGCGGAGTGACTATTCCATGTATCTGTCTGGTAGTATGCCTCTTTCCCAGTTCACCCAACCCTCAGAGAGTTTTTCTCTTATTCTTATCCTTCAGTATGCTGCCACCAACTGGCTGTTTTAGGAATTACCTACCAAAAGGGCCAGTACTCTCCTTGTATTGCTGTTCTGAGGAGCTGCCTAGTGCCTGTGTCTCCTGCTACCCAGCAAAAAGTACACACACATACTCTCTGCACAGTAAAATTCTGAGCAAGGAATGCAAAAAAAAGGTGAAAACATGTAATACCCCTCTCACTGTATACATGCCCTAGCTGATCTTATTCCAAGGCAAGCTCTTTAACTTAGAAGTTACAGTGTTCTAAAAGCTTCCCATTACCTTGGAGCCTTTGTCTAGGCTGCCAGCTTCACACAGCAATGGTGGCTATCAAGATGGAGCTCATATCTGACAGCTTCTTCCACAGATGTATTCAGCCAGAATGGACCCACTAAAATGGACCTCTCTCCCTCATTGCCAAGAGCTTTTATCTTTGTTTTCCCACCCATTTGTGGATCAAAGAATCCTTTCCTGAAATCTTCAGGAAGATACAGTCCAGCCCCTCACATCCCTAGATCTCTTTGTCCTTTCAGGTGACAGATTCCAGCCAAGGTGTGAGCTGACCATTTCATGGTCTCTAGCCAAGATGGCCATTAGTATTTCCAAAGCTTTGATTATTGGTACTTGGGCAATACACAAAAGCAATTGACTTTGCTCTTCCTGCCTTGACTTCTTCCAGAAGAAAGAAAACCTTTAAAACTAAATGCAGGGAGCTGTGTCAAGCCCAACCAGAAGTAAAAAAGGCATTTCTCCATGTAATTATTTTAATTTCCCTCAAAGTTCCTACACAAAGTTCACCTGAGCAGGATTATGCAAATTTTTGTTGAACTTTGCTTCAGGCAGAACTTGGGAAAACCCTGTTTCATGCCATAGGTGAGACAGAATTCCCTACTTCCTCCTGTTGCGCTTCTTCTCCCATGATTTTTGTATTATATGTGTTATCCTGATCTTTGTCCAGACATTGGCCACAGCCCAATCAACATAGCTTCAGAAATGGCACTGTACCAGGCACCTTCAGTCTATTCTTGGGGTCCCCAGTGTGATACCCCTGGGTGCTATGGCAACCACGGACACCTTTCTTGGTGCCCACCAAGAGTTTTTAGAAAATGAGTGGGGCCAGGCAGGAGTTTTCTGCAGCATAGCTTTGATTGGCCATTGGAGATCTGGTTGGCTGTGCAGATTCAAAACAATATTGCTTCATCAGCAGCTGCCAGCACAGCACAAGGATCTTCACTGTGTTCCTGATTTTAAGCTGTGTAAGCAAGAACATATTTTTAAACAATATGTTCATTTTAAGAGCATTCCTGTTAAATAGAGCTTCTGCCTGAAAAGTTGAAGAATTAGAAGAGAAGAAGAAGAAGATATTGTATTTATACCTGGCCTTCACTCGGAGTCTCAGAGTGGCTTACAAACTCCCTTCCCTTCCCCTCCCCACAACAGGCACCCTGTAAGGTAGGTGGGGCTGAGAGAGCTCTTTCCAGAACTGTCCTTGATAGAACAGCTCTGACAGAACTATGGCTTGCCCAAGGTCAGTCCAGCAAGTGCAAGTGGAGGAGTGGGGAATCAAACCCGCTTCTCCCAGATTAGAGTCCACGCACTTAACCGCTACACCAAACTGGCTCTCTCACCAAACTGATTAGTATTAGAGTTATGCATAACCTTGCTCCCAGCCATTTTGTGGTTGGCTCCCCCTCTTGCAGCAGCCATTTTGGAGCTGCACCCAGAACCTTGTGTCAGAATTCTGAGGGGGGGGCACAGGCTGAAAAAAGCTAAGAACTCCTGGTGTGTTCTTTAGCTCCTCAGCTACTGTACTGATTTTGCATTAATTTTATCCCAAGCACCTTGCAAATTCTGCATTGGGAAATTGACAACAAGCCTTTCTGCCAGACTGTGGCTAAAGCAGTGAGCCCTCTGTCATCTGCCCTTTCACCTAGCAATGTCTATAGTCTCCTAGGAACTGCAAAAAGCCCATAGTTTTCAGTCAGAAAGCCTGATTTAAAACTCTATAGTCAGGTTTAGTGGTGGGATGTCCTACGGAAATCTTAACAACAGAGGTCTTTTAAAATGTCGTAATACGATTTTAGTAAATAAAATGTGTTGGTTTTTTTCTTGATAATGAGAACAAAACAACACATTTTAACTGCAGGATCTGTCTTGACACAGTATCTTGGGTAAAGTTTATTCTAAAGGTCATTGCTTATTGTTATAACAGACTGTTTTATTCTACGATTTCTCAAGTTCATTGGGAAGTTAGCCAATGCCAACCCATGCTTGAATAAATGTCCTTGACTTTTCATGCTTGTTGTGTGTTGTGGCACATGGGATACTAACTTAACGCTATTTCTCCTCCTCAGCTATTCTACTTACAGCGTCGTCCTAAGTACAGTGACACTCTTCTAAATCAGTCCTATTTTCTTTGTAATTTGTTTGAACAGCAGTTTCCCTTAACCGGGAAACATGGAGAATCAGGCATACTGCATAAAGCTTCTTTGCTTCCAAGGCTTAAATGCAACATATATCTATATCTATATCTATATAGATATATCTATCTATCTATCTAGCTATATATATATATAGAGAGAGAGAGAGAGAGAGAGAGATTGCATTTTCTTCCCATATATGTTTCCCAGTGACAAAAACACTGGAGACATTTAGCATGTCAGGTGAGAAGAATAGGCAGAATCTCCCTGATGAGCTAGTTTTTATAAGGCAGGGAGTTTTTGAAATAGGGATGGGGTATTCGAGTAGATGATCCTCATACTTGCATTGTGAAGCAGACTACAAAAAACCCTTTCTTTTGTTAGACCCTTTAGTTAGTACTGAGAATTTAAGTTTCCACTATTAATTTACTTATTTTTAAAGGATGGAGATAGGGAGGTGTTGGATATGATTAGGAGAGTGATGTTGCGCAGTGGAAAAAAGCAGGCACAGACATGTGTGTGATAGATTAGCTTCTAATTAAGAAGTTTACTGGAAAAAAAAATTGGGGAAGGGTTACATGGAAGAAAATAAACAAACAGCCTAACTGATCTTTCCTAGATCTAACTCCATCTTGTCTTCTTCATGGACTTGTGGTCAGAGAGAGAGAGCGCAAAGGAGAGAAGGTTTACCTCCTAAAACGCCACCTCCTATGTACGTTACAAACAGCATGTAGCAATATATTGGTCAGCCAATAGTCAATCCCAAGCTCATGTCATTAGGAATAATATCTCCCATTCTCTGGTGAGAAAAACGTACCTAACACCAGGGGTCCGTTGGAGCAGGAGTGCACAGGAGCGCAGCTCCGGGAGTGAGGAGCCCAGGGGGCGGGCACATGACCAAGCCCCGCCCCCTCCTCGGCTTCCCCGAGCAGTGCAGAGGCGCAGCGCCCCGGGGAAAGCCCTGCTAGGGTCTTTATTGTTTTTAATGTTTTGTTTTAATACTGATAATTTTATCATTGTTCCTTTTATGATTGTGTGCTGCTTTTCCAGAGACTTGCTCAAGGTGACATATAAATTTTCTAAGTATACCATTTTTTATCTGGGCACATGGCACATAAGTACTGGAGAAATTTCACCAACCTTCAGCAGCTTCCACCCCATCAGTCTGGTGTAGTGGTCAGGAGTTGTACTCTAATCTGGGAGAACTGGGTTTGATTCCCCACTCCTCCACATGCAGCTGCTGGTGTGACCTTGGGCCAGTCACAAGTTCTCTCAGAGCTGTTCTCTCATAAGCAGTTCTCAAAAGACATCTCTCAGCCCCACCTACCTCACAGGGTGTCTTGTTGTGGGGAGGGGAAGGGGAAGGGATGGGTGGTGCACATGTCCTGGGTATCTCAAGTCTACTTGAAACCTGGTGGTTTCAAGGGAGCAGGAAGAGAATGAGGGTGTGTTCTTCACACTTATTTTTATTGCACAAAGTATTGGATGGGGAAGGGAATGGAGGAAGAGCAGGTCAGTTTCACTCACCTGTGGAGTGGAGCCTGAGGGGTGGGTGTTGCCTTCTGACACACCTCCGGTATGTTAGGGGGTGTGGCATATGCAAATGAGTAATGCAAATGAGTTATGCTAATGAGCCCCTGCACCTCTTTTTCTACGAAATGACCCCTGCCTAACACCTTAGTGGTGCTAAGCTAACTAGTTGACATTAGCATACACAAACAATAGTTTAACTCTTTCATGACAGAAGCATGACACTTCCAAACAGGAGGAAATGGCTATATGACCTCACTGCCCATTCCTAGTTGAAGCACACAATTACTGAAGATGGTGTTTTCAGCTTGGAATTTGTGTATGGTTCTCTTTCATAGGCATGGCTCAAAGAAGCACACCTGGGGGGAACCAGAGCACATGGCCAAAGGACAGTAACCTCCCTTAATAATTGTAGATCTTCACTTAATGGGCCTCGTGTTAGGAAATGGCTGAGTCCAAACACCCACCCAGGCTTGGAAAGAACACCAAGAGGTGGCAGGTATATGTCTATATGAAAAGAGAAAAGCAGACAGGCACTGCTGTGGTGTGAGATACCCCTATAGTAAAGAATGTGGATCTGATGGGAGGTAGCAGATACGCTGCCTTGTAGGAGTGCCTGTTTGCCTCCATGTGGTGGTGGAAAGTGCCATCAATTTGCAGCTGACTTATGTTGACCCCTTGGGGTTTTCAAGGCAAGAGACATTCAGAGGTGGTTTGCCATTGCCTGCATCTGTGTGGCCACCCTGGACTTCCTTTGTGGTGTTCCCATCCAAATACCAACCAGAGCCGACCCTGCTTAGCTTCTGAGATCTGATGAGATCAGACTAGGCTGGGCCATCCAGGTCAGGGCTTGTGCTCCATCAGTATATTTGTTAATCAAATATTTTTAAAATGACATAAGTCTTCAATGCTCTCTCCTAAAGAAATCCTCCTTACTGCTTGTGTCCTAGCATTTGGGCTTCAACACTGACCTTCTTGAAGACAATGACAATATATTCAGATAGTGCCCAAATGCCAGTTTCTTGGGGGCAGTAACAGGACGAGGCTTTGTCCCCTATGCCCTGTGGAGGCAACTAGTTAGGAGATCTCCAGTCACCACCTGGAGGTTGGCAACTGGTGTTGATGGTTCAGTCAGTCTGGTTTCACTATTCTAAACACATGAGCAAAACTTTCCATTCAATATTAATTTAAATCTCTTGTCTAGGATTTTGTGTATTCTACAATTCCACAGGAGAATGATGAAAATACCAAAATTGGTATTGGCCACAGAAGACAGTATCCTGAAATGGCTAGCTTTAAAGACAATTTGAAGTGTTTTTTTAAGGCTGTGCTTTTAGCATATAGGATCCAGGGGCAGTGTCCCATGATTAAAAACAGTTAAAAACAAATAAAACTAAAGAAGTAATACCAACCAAGAACAACAGCAGTGTTCAAATAGCACAACTAATAAGCATTCCAAGGAAGCAAGAGTAATATGTACAAAACTGCAGTGCTATCTCTCTTTAGCTTATAGTTTTGTTTTTAACTGTTTTAACTATTTATTGTGAAATGTTTTAACTCCCATTGTTGATTCACCGTTGTCATCCGCTCTGAGCCCGCTTGCAGGGAGAGAGGAATATAAGCCAAAATTAAGAAATAAATAAAATAAAAATAATAAAATCAGCACACGAGTAATAAAATCACCACAAGACCCAGAAAAATATGACCAGTAAAATCATCATTCAATGAAATAAAATCAGAAATCACCTCAGCATCAACAAAAACAACAAAAGATGAGCAACTGTTGCCATTCTGCATCCCAACATTTGAGCCTCGGCCTAGGCTACTGCTACACCAAGGACCCAGGAAAACAGAACTGAGCAAAGCTGACAGAACATGAAGCAGCTGAGGGTTCGCCTCCCTGCCCCCTTCCATTTCTTTCGTATGTTCCGTTCCCTTGGGTGTTCTAGCGAATAAGATCCCAGGTGGACTGCATGGCAGTGTGTCTCTGTGTGTGTGTGTGTGTGTCTGTGTGTGTAAAAGGATTGGGTGATCGGACCAACATGGCTGCCTCATCTCTGGACTTCATGGTAGGGGGGAAACCTCTGGATTACATGCTAGAAATCCTATTGTCCGTAAAGGCATTCTATTTTTTTAAATAAATTTATTTTCATTTTCCATTTGTTACAAATATCAATTTAAAAGACACCCATATTCTCTTTACCGTAAGGAAAGAAGACAACATTACATGCTACATATATTATACTTTTCAGTATCTAGGGCAGGGCCCCTACAAGCCGCTGCATGCATATTATTACAAGTCTATGGCCCCGTTCCTCCCCCTTTTCCACATGTGTTTTGCTCCCTCTGGGACTACTAGAGAGAACAAAACATATGGGGGGTGGGGGAACCTGAAGCAATAGGGAGAAATGAGCGACAAAAGTGACAGTGTGGACGGGGCCTATTTTTCCTTATTCCATTCTAATACTCTTAATTCCGTCTTTTCCATACAGAAAACTTAGAAAATTTTTTGGAGTCTATCCATTCTTATTTTTTCCTACCCTCTTGTAAAATTTCAACCATCTATTTTTGTACACCATATCATCTTTCCCTTGTAGAATTATAGTCAGTTTATCCATTTCTGCTAACTCCAGTAATTTATCTCTTAATTCCAATTTGGTGGGATATATTTCATTTCCCAGTATTTCGCTAGTATTATCCTAGCAGCTGTCACTATGCAAATCAACAGTAAGGTATTATTATAGCCATATCCTTCAGGAGCTATAGTTAATAAATATAATTCAGGTGAGATTTCCAAATTTATATCTGACATTTCTGAATTAGTATTTTGAATCATCCACCAATATTTTTGTACTTTAACACCATGCCACCACATGTGGTAAAAGGTACCCACATTTGACCCGCATTTCCAACAAAGATTGGACACATTTGGATAGTACCGTGCCATTTTATCCGGGGACCAATACCACCTGTGAAATAACTTATACACATTTTCTTGCTACGTAACAGCCCTCATATATTTAGCGGCTTTCCATATCTTGGTCCAGTCATCAAAGTTTATATTATGGCCTATGTCTTGCATCCAGGGTATCATTGTGCTCTTTACTTTTTCATCTTGCAGGTATTCTTCCAAAAACAATCCATACATTCTTTGTATCAACCTATCACTGGAGGACAGCCAAATTTTGCCTAGGTCAGTTTTGCAGTCGAGAAAGCCCACTTTTTTATCTGGATTATATCTTGTTTTGAATTGCATCATCCCCCACCAAGTTAATTTAATATTATTGTTTTGCAGTAAAGTTTGCTCAGATTTTAAGTTGTTAAATTTGTCTAACAAAACCTCATATGTTTCCAGATTATTTTTTGTTAAAAGTGAAGGTTTTATAAAAGCTTCTAATGGCGAGACCCACTTAGGCGTTTTGCTATAGTATCTTTCTTTAATTGGAATCCAAATCTTTAATAATGCTCCCCTTAATATATGGTTCTTAAAATTTGAATGGATCTTTGCCATACCAGATATAGGTGTGCCAGCCCATATATAAATCATGGCCTTCCAGAGTTAATGTTCTTGTATCTTCCAATGTTATCCAGTCCTTTATCCAACCCATGGCAGCAGCCTGATAGTACAACTCCCAGTTGGCTATAGCTAAACCCCCATTTTCTTTCCTGTCTTGTAAGTTCTTCCATTTAATTCTAGCCTTCTTCAGATACCAAATAAATTGTTTTGTTAATCTAATTCCCTAAAAATATTTTTTTCCCAAGACCAGAAGATTTTGTGCTAAGAATATAAACCTGGGTAGTTTTTATTACTGCTATTCTACCCATAAGTGAAAGTTTTAGTTCTTTCCATTTATCCAAATCTTTTTTAACTTCTTTTAGCAATTTAAAGTAATTATTATTGATTAGGTCACTATTCTTATTTGATAACATAATTCCCAAATATTTAACTTTTTCTATTATTTCCATTTGTGATAATTTTTTTAATATCTTGGTTTTTATCAATTGAACAGTTTTTAGTTAAGAGCTTTGTTTTCTGGAAATTAATTTTTAGACCTGCAACTTCTCCAAATTCCTGTATGACCTCCAGAAGGTTTTTAATTAAAGTTAATAGGTTTACCAATATAAATAGAAGGTCATCTGCAAATGCTAACACTTTAAATGCTTCCTTTTTAAGTCTTAAACCTCTAATTTGCTTACACTCTCTCACTTGTTGGTTTAATGTTTCGAGGGCAAATATAAACAACAGTGGTGACAATGGGCATCCTTGCTGTGTACCTTTTTGTATTTCTATGCTTTGTGTGGTATCCCCATTTATTACAATTTTTGCATATTGTTTCTTGTAAATTGCATTGATCATTGTTTGGAATTGCTTTCCACAGTCCCAGCTTTCAAGTTTATAGCTCAAAAAATTCCAAGATAAATTTCCAAAGGCTTTCTCTGGCTGAGGACAGACTGGCAATCTGAAGCGGAGACAAAGCGGAGGGAACTGGAGCGGGGGAAAAAACCCACGGAGCTGGCCGTTCACACTGGCCAGAGCAATGTGGATCAGCGGCGATACGGAGTGTTCAGACTGCCACGGAGCGTTCAGACTGCCACATAGCCAGCGCGCGCGGCTCGCGCGCGCCACTGCACTTTTTTGTTTTCCTTTGATGTTTTTCGCATGTGCGCACATGCGCACATGCGCATATGCGCAGAACTTTTTGCCGGTGCGTTCACACTTCCTCCGGATGCCTCCCGCTTCTTCCAGTTCACACTGTTTGGAAGCGGGAGGCATGCGGAGGAAGGCCCCTGAACACCGGGAAAAAACGGTGTCCGGGTAAAGCGGAAGGAAAGTGACTGGGAGACGGGTAAGTACGCAACGGAGCCGACGGACAGATGCGCATGTCTGAACGTGCTCCTTTCCTCCGTTTGCGAAGCGTGCCTGCCCCGCTTTAGATTGCCAGTCTGTCCTCAGCCTCTGTGTCGAGAAACATTAATGCCAGTTGTTTCTCAGGATGCATCTCATAATATTCTAAAACATCAATAAAAGTCATATTATTTTTCATCTGTCTTTTTGGCAGAAAACCTGTTTGATCTTGATGAATAATTTGAACTAATACTTTTTAAAATCTGGTTGCCAAAATATTGGCAAAAATTTTATAATCAACATTCAGGAAAGAAATTGGTCTATAATTTTTAATTAAGGTTTTTTCAGTATTAGGTTTAGGTATCAAGGTAATCATAGCCTGATTCCAAGAGTCAGGTGTTTGTCCTGTTTGAAGTACCTCCTTTAAGGGGTTATTATTTCATTTTCAAATTGCTGATATAATTCTACAGGCAAACCGTCCGGTCCTGGTGTTTTCTTCCTTTTTTGTTTTTTGATGGCTTTTACTATCTCACAAGTCGTAATTATACCGTTTAGGGTCTTTTTCTGGTCTTCCAAAAATTTTATTTTGGTAGTTTTTTCCAGATATTTTATCAACTGAGGAATATTCTCTGGTTTTTGCTGATAAAGATCTTCATAAAATTTCTCAATTATGTTCTTCAAATCTTGTAGTTTATGTTTTTCTTCCCCTTTTTCATCTTTTAAAGATAATACTGTTCGTTTCTTTCTTTTCTTAGCCTATAAGACAGCCACCTCATCGGTTTGTTAGCATTTTCGAAGTAATATTGACTTGTATACTCTATACTTTTAGCAATTTCTTGCATTAAGATTGTTCATCTTATGTTGCAACAATTTTATCTTTATTAAGGTTTCTTCTGAATTTATACCAGCCTTCAAGTTACCTTCTTCTTTTTAATCTGATGGTTTAATTGGTCATAACTCTTCCTTTTTTGTTTTCATTTCCAAACTTCTTGGTTTATGAACCAACCTCTAATAAAGGCTTTAAAGGTATCCCATACAATATCTATAGGCATCTCTGGTTGAATGTTTCTTTTGAAAAATTCTTGTATATCTATTTTAGTTTTTTATCCTGTTTTTTACTAGGATTAGCTATCTATCCTCTTTTCCCACATCCTCCACAACACTATCACCTTATGGATAACTGTCTCTCTACAGTAGTCAGAAGCCGCTCTCCTACTAATCTTTTTTAGACACTGTTACCCTGGGGGGACAGGGAGTTTCAAAGCCTTATGGTCTTCAACTACCCCACCTTTCCCCACCCACCCAACCCAAGGGTATTTTGGAATTTTT
Source organism: Lepidodactylus listeri (assembly GCA_029233225.1). Lineage (NCBI taxonomy): Eukaryota > Metazoa > Chordata > Lepidosauria > Squamata > Gekkonidae > Lepidodactylus > Lepidodactylus listeri. The sequence goes on along the minus strand of JARCFY010000009.1, from coordinate 102,020,120 downwards.
GCAGAATTCTACTTAGCTTCAGTTCTCTTCTTTAGTTCCAATTCTGGTTGTTCCGTATGTGTAGACTTCAGAGAGAATCCTGCGGCTCCTCTTGTTCTCGATGGGACACAGTCTCGCCAAGTTCCTTGGAGCTTTCTGCTTCAGAGTGGCATCAGGGGTCACCACCACCCCTGTCTTGATGCTTAAGCTCCCTGCCAAACCTCTCTCTCTGAGAATGTTTGAGGCATTGCAACCACCTAGAAAAAGCTTCAGGAAAAGTGATTGTGTGCAGAGCTAGTCACTCACACAGCCATCCTGGCTGAGCCCAGAACCGGAACTGCACAAATTTTATTACTCTTCCGTAAAGGCATTTTACAAAGTGATTTCCCTATGGGTAAAACCAGCAAAATAACTAGACTGTGTATTATATTTTCTTTAAAAATTACCTTTAGGGTTTTTTTTAATGCCTGTCCATCTTCTTTGCTGTCACCAGAATCCCCCTTTTTGTGTTTTTTAATAGCTTTATGTTGGTTCCGGAGCTTTAAACATGAACGTACTTCCCTATGCTTATTATGGACAGAACTCTACAAACATGAGTTGTTCATAAACTCTGTTAATGTAGGCAACCATAAAATCCTCCTTTAATTAAACAGTCCAGTCTCCAAAAGTAAATGCACAGCATTCACTATGGTGAGCCAGGATTAACAGTAGTAAAAATCATTTCAGGGCAATGAAAGATTGAGGCTGAGGTTTTGAATCCATTGAAATGGAAGGGAATTTAGTTGCTGACATAAACTGAGTCAGGATTGCACCCGGGGGGGGGGGGGGGGATCTCATCTTCACTAAAGTGAAGCTATGGAAGATTAAATGGTGTCAGGATTGGACCTTGAATCTAATGTGCTAGCAACTGTCAGAATCATAAATAATGCATGATTTCAATATGAACCAATTAGATTTAATTGAAATTCATTAAGAATCAAGGTGAACTGTTATCTTCAAAAGCAGGAGCGAAACCTCTCTTGGGAGTTAAAGGGAAAAAGTATGCCTCTTTTGTACATGTATGTATGTGTGTGTGGTACTGAAGATCATGAAAACAGTGCCTCACAATGTTGTGGAGCTTTGCCATTTCAAGGATTTTCGCATGCGCATCCTTACACCTGAAAATGATCACAGAACTAACATTCAAGTTGTGTGCAAACTGAGTCAGTTAAGTCTCTCATGGCACACCATTTCTATTTTAATTGTAATTGTGAATTTAGCAATAATATTTCTAAACATCATCTAATATACAATTAAGTGTCTTTTGCAAACGTATTAACTATTTATTACATTTAACATTTCATTTTTCCTAATGAATACAATTTTAGATGGTTAATGGTTTTGTTGATAACATATAATGCTTTTTAAAAAGGAAAATGTATGTTCATTTATTCACCTTTAGCTAACATTAACTAACTTAGAGAAGAGTAGATAAAAACACTGCATTGAGAATAAAAAGCCATTCTTGATCAATTCTATCTATTGGTCTAGTACTGCTCATACAGCTATCGCCAGAAGCAGAAATCAGAAGAAAAAAACTATTTTAAAAAGACCTTATTCAGTATTATTTCTCTTATATTTGTCTATTGCATCCATGAATTTTGCCAGTCATGATCAATTGAATACTAAATTATGTAGATGTCATTTAAATACAAATTAAAAATGAACTTTATCTGCTGCTGCAAAACTGACTAGTCCACTAAATTAACAAATAAATGAACATGAGCTATTGGTCTGAAAAACACTTGTTCCAAGTCTTTATATTAGAATGCTGTTTAAATGGGCTTTTCTCACATCTTTGAGATCACTGCTTTCTTAAGGCCGAGGTTCCTGTAGACAGTACTCCTTTCCATAGTCACCACAGAGGAACATGTGAGGCTGCTTTATACCAAGTCACATCCTATCAAGGTCAATACGCAGATCGACAGCAGCTCTCCAGGATCTCAGGCAGAAGTCTTTCACATCACCTGCTCCCTGATACTTTTAAACTGGAGATAACAGGTATTGAACATGAGATGTTCTGCATGCAAAGCAGATGCTCTATCACTGTGCCATGGCCCCTCCCGTTGCTCATCCAATAGTACTGCAAGCATAGTGCTCAGTTTGGTGTAGCGGTTAGGAGTGCGGACTCTAATCTGGGAGAACCAGGTTTGATTCCCCTCTCCTCCACATGCAGCTGCTGGTGTGACCTTGGGTCAGTTACAAGACCTTTCAGAGCTGTTATCTCAGGAGCAGTTCTACAGAGAGCTGTCTCAGCCCCACCTACCTCACAGGGTGTCTGTTGTTGGGAGGGGAAGGGAAAGGCGATTATAAGTAACTCTGAGACTCCTTCAGGTAGTGAAGGGCAGGGTATAAATCCAATCTCTTCTTCCTCTCCTCTTCTTCAGTATATGGGAGAATATCAAATCGTATATTATAGCCTACCAGTACAGCAACAAGAAATGTGTTCCAATCAAAATCATGCTATCAGATAGTTAAGCCCCAAATATGCTGATGTTACTGTCCAAATAAAATAGGGTTTTGTATATAGTTTTGCTGATTCATAATGGGCCTTTTCCACTAGAAGGAATGACAGCTTATTAGTTCTATAACTTAGCCATGGGTTGGAACAGATGGATTGTTGTTTCTCTTTAATAAAGGAGACTAAGGGAAAACTGGATAAGGAGAATACTGTTAGTAATGTCTTTCAAGCCCTATTGCTAAAAGGTTCTTTTAAAAAAAACCTTTTTTCCAGAGAACCAACAGGATAAAGTAGAAAAGGTGATACCTTTTACTGGAAGAAACTACTATCTACCTGCCTTTCATATCCATTGCCCTCCACCAAACAGCCGCAATGAGAAAGTTCTGTGAAGCTTGACATCCTGTGCATTATCACCAACAGAAATCGGGGCCTGGCCTACTCTGTCTCTCCATTACGTAAGGAAACACTTGCCCCATTATACGATCCTGTCCCATAGACTGTGAGAGTCCAAGAGATTTCAAACTCCAAACAAAGGGTCTTAAACAAGAACTTCTTTATTTGATAGTGGATCAAGTGGTCTTACACTTCTTGAGTCAGTAATGGGGGTGGGGAGGCGTAGAGGTACAGTAATAGTGTATTCAAACCGTGTTGTAACAAATGAAACTCCCAATCACTAATCAGGAAAAAGGGTGCCCAAATACATCAGCCTGTTGGTTCCCAGACAGTAAAGCAGGAAAAAGAACAGTTTGCACCTGTAAAAAAACCAATTAGCAAAAAGCCTGGGAGAAGAAATAGTCAAGGTTACAGGCGGTGGAGATAAGTGGAAGTGAGAGCGAGGGGGAGAAGAAACATTCCAAAGGAGGGGGGAAGACTCGCACAGACTGTAATGGCACATTCCACCTCCCGGCCAGGAAATGACAGTCTCACTGACATAGACATTCCCCCCTCCCCTTTTGTACCGTATCACAGATTGTTTTTGTGAGAAAAACCGGGGCGGGGGGAAACCAGCCAAGTGCACACCTGCATTGTACAGTTCCTGTGCCCTCAGTCTGGCACTGTAGTGCATCACCTGAGATGCAGGAAGCACACACACACACACAGATGCTGAAAATCCTGCTTGTACAGGACAGACTGGCAGTGTTTGTCTCCCAGAGAATCCATAGTTTGAAAGGGTGGAGAGACTATCTCTTATCAAACTATTAGGTGGGGCCTCTGACTCCGGAGTGCCAACAGGATATCCTGAGCAAGAACTTGATAAGCAAGGGCCAGAGGAAGCACAGATTATTATGTCTATTTTGTCATCTGTCTTTTCAAGTTACTCACCACAGAACCAGCATGGGGAGTACTTTGGGTGCAGAAGAAGTCCTGCTCTGGAAAGCTGTTGTATCCTTTGTCCTCAAATACTAAATTAAGGCTGTTAATGCCCTGTCTCAGGCAAATCTCTTTCTCTGTCTCTGAGATGTTGAAGATTAAACTATTTGTGTGGGGGAGAGAGAGGGTTGCCAACTCTGGGCTGGGAAATTCCTGGAGATCTGAAGTCCCCCTGCCGGCAAACTTATGGGGAGGAGAAGCACCTCAGCAGAGTAAAATGCCATAAATTCCACCCTCCAAAGCAACCATTTTCTCCAAGGGAACTGATCTCTGTCGTCTGAAGGGCAGTTGTAATTCCAGGAGATTTCCAGACCCTACCTGGAGGCTAGCAACCCAAACACAGAGAACCATGGTTCTGAGAGAGGGGCGGGGGGGGGGGGGGGGGAGAGAGAGAAAACACATACAAGACAAACACTCTCTTTTTGCCGAGGACAGTTAAGCCTGCTTTGTGGCTCATTTCCCCTTTTTCTCCAGGTGAGTGCAGATGGCCAGTCCCTCCTTTAACACTGATGCCAACAGACGCCAATTTTCCTTACACGCTCCTGGGTGGGATGGGGGTGGGAGTGGGTCAGGCAAGAGGGTAGGGTTGCCAGTTCCCCCCCCCCCGGCAACAGCAGGGAATGGGGGGTAGGAGAGAGTGAGGTTGCCTGGGAAGGAAGGAGCAGGAAGTGGAAATACAGGATGACCATTCGTCAAATAGATAGCTACCACTTGGAGGGGGAACGTCCTGAAGGTCGAGCTTCAAACACCTGAGAAGTGGTATGGGGGCAAAGACACTTCTCCACAGTATATTAACTCTGCTTATCCCACAAGCATCCAGTAGAGTCTCATCAGAACTCTGATAACCTCCTTGCTGAATTAATGCATTAAAGTTCATTCTATACTTCTAACAAGGTCCAGTTTCAAATATTTCAGAGAAGCATATTATTTCATGACCCTTATTCACCTTCAGCTGCTGCACACACCCACACACCCACCCACCCACACCCACACCCACACCCACACTCCATAAGCAAGCAAATTTAACTAGAAATTGGGGCTTATTTGGAATTCAGAGCCCTTTTACAAGGCATTTAGCAGGAGAAGAGGTGGGGTGGTGTAGGTAGGGGGAGAAGTTTAAGCCAAAAAGGAGATCGGATCTTGGTCTGTACTGTATATCTCCAGACTGATGTGATCTGCATTTCCTTTCCTTCGTTCTATTTTAGGGTCCAAACAGACATGGGAAGGATTGTGGATCCCTGTTTGTCCATAAAAGTCAAATTGTGATTGTTCATGGCTGCTGTTGATATTAGGTCCTACCAGAAGGGAGAAGCCCCATGGTTCTGCTAATTGAAACTGCCCCCCCTTATTAGCACTTTAAGGGGGAGACAGATCCTTTTAAAAATGGGTACTTTCTTTTGGCCATTAGACTTTATTTTGTGGGCAGCAAGATACTTCAGTCAGCTTCTTAAAAGGTAGCCTTATGGGAAAGTACACCCTCCCCTGTTTGGCCCAGGCTGGCCTGATCTCATCAGATCTTGGAAAGTAAACAGAGGCAGGCCCTGGCAAACCACCTCTGAAGTCTCTTGCCTTGAAAACCCCACAGAGCCGCCATAAGTCAGCTGGGACAACAGCAAAAAATAAAAGAGGAAAGTGTACTCAAACAGCACAGTCCCAGAATTCTAACCTGTCCAGAAACTAACTGGATCTTTGTGTCCTCTAATTTGTGTAGTGCTTGCCTTATACTCTTCTGTTGTTCACTGCTCTTTAGCCCACTTCCATTTAAAATATTTATACCTCACTTTTCTTCCAATCAACAGAACTCAAAGCCCACCAAGAAAGCCCATGCGACTACAGTTGCATCTTCGAGAGAGGCTTTGAGCTACCCTTTCATAGTATTGGTACATGTACACAAGATAGAGCTGCCAAGTCAGCCCGGGGGGCAGGGGATCCCCCGCTACAGGGGTTCCCAATCCGCCAGCCAGCATTTGGCCGGCGGGGGAAACCCCACCCCCGAGGTCGTCCAGCCTGGACGATCCCCTAACGTAATGACGTCACCCGGAAGCGACGCCATCATGTTGGGGGCATTGCCAGGGCGATGCTCTGGCAATCGCCCCAAAACTCTATGATACCATAGAGTTTTGGGGTGATTGCCAGAGCGTTGCCCTGGCAACGCCCCCAACGTGCTGACGTCACTTCCGGTGACGCCGCCCAGCGCGCACACTTTGCACGCACACCGGGGAAGCTCCCGGCCAGTGGAGCTTCCCCCCCCCACCGGTAAGTTAAATGCACTTGGCAACCCTAACACAAGATGCTTGTTTTCTTCACTCTAAAAGTCCAGATTCTGTGGAAGATGTGTGTGAGAGAGAGAGCATGGAAGAAAGATAAAGAAGATGACCAAAGGAGAAATAATAATAGGCTCAGTAGTATATGAGAATTATGATAATTATCCCATATTGTTCTTATTGGCTTGTTGGAGCAGACTAAACAGCATACATGTATAAATTACATATGATGAGTAGTCAGGAAGTTTCTAATGATGTTGTCCTATATATGAAAAACCTTTCTGGTGCTGCTGAAATCAGTTTTAGGGCTACTTAAAACGTTCATTCTTGCTTGCTTTATTCTGTTCTTGAAATACAATTACACAGAAAATACAATTGTGCAGAAAATTCTGTCTCCCACTAAAACTGAATTTATATCAGAAAACCAAACTCTGAATTTTGGAGGGATTTCCCTCTCAAAAAACAAATTTTGATTGTTTGAACATTCACTACTCTCCCCGCCCCCCAATCTGTTTGAGTTAGGAAAATTCTTTCCCTTGTTGCTTCTTCAAAGCCACCCTCCTCCCAGGTGCATAGCTACACTGGGGCATTTCAGGGCCATGCCCCCTCACTCATTAGCCACGCCCCACTGCCACCAGCTGCCCCAGTGCCTTGCAGACCTCGCTGCCCACTTGCCCATCCTCCGTGCCACGCCTGGAATGGCCATCTGCAGGGCTGGGTGTGCCATCCAAAGGGCAGCTGGCAGGCCAGAGGCAGGGAGAGAGGAGAGGCACCACCCTGCCCGCTGGCTGGCCAGCCATACATGCTCCCCCACAGCCGGTTTGGTGTAGTGGCTAAGTGCTCTAATTTAACGGACTCTAGTCTGGGAGAACTAGGTTTGATTCTTCACTCCTCCACTTGCAGCTGCTGGATGACCTTGGGCAAGCCATAGTTCTGTCAGATCTGTTCTTGAAAGAGCAGTTCTTGAACGAGCTCTCTTAGCCCCACCTACCTCACAGGGCGTCTGTTATGGGGAGGGGAAGGGAAAGGAGTTTGTAAGGTGCTCTGAGATGCCGAGTGAAGGGTGGGGTATAAATCCAATCTCCTCTTCCTCCTCCTCCTCCTCCCAGAGCCACAGCCCTGGGTGGAGGTGAGTGGTCAAGGTGGTCCACCACCACTGCCACTGCTCCCCTATCCCAGCCCCCCAGTCCCTGCCCCACCACTTAGAAATTCTTGGCTACGCCTGATCCCCCCTTCCCCCTGATGAATATTTCTTGGATTAGTCACCTGGCTGATACTAATCAATTAAGTCTCACACAGTGAATTATCATCAAAGTCTGATAATGAGATTTTGCGATGCCATTATGGTAGTGCAGCAGGGTTGGTAGGCGGTGCATGGTAACAGGTGGTAAATTGCCATCTTTTGTGATGAAGACTTTGGCCACCCAGGCTGGCCCTGTTCCTAGAGTTGGATTGTGCCCTCTGAGGCCAGTGGGCTGGGGAGATGTCAAAAATCTTTGTGTAAAATGGGAAATGAGTATTTTAATGAAATAACATAAAATTATTGATTAATGCTTAGTTCTTTAAGAACTGCCTTAGTGGTTCTATTTACATCATGAAGGTTATCCACATCACAGGTGACATGGGCTAACAAAACATTGTACTTCTTAGGTAGACATTTCATGTATTTCTTTTTCCAGATCTTGGCCATCACATGTCCATGTCTCTTAGAGGCCAACATGCAAAATGGCTTCTCCAATCCATTGTGCTTTATTAACCCACGTGTGTTCGGAAAAGGCAACAGAAAGAAAAGGAACTTCAGTCTTCTGCTCCGCGATCACATGTGCAAAGTCTATGCTTGTGTGGTCCTCTTAAGCCAGTTTAATTATTCTGCGGCATCAAACTTGATACTTAAATGGTTCAAACAAACTGAGGGTGGGCAAATCTGCATAACTCTTATTGGTTCTGTAGCTTACTGGCTTCTCCTGCATGTCTCCTTTCATTTTCAGTCCCTCAAACAGTCAGTGCCAGTTGTACAACTGCTAACAGCAGTGATAAAAAGCTGATGGCAAGAACAGCTCTGCATTTTCAGCAATAATCCTAGCCTTCAGCTGAAATTAACTGAAATATTTGGCATGCACAGCTCCAGTTGAGTTCAATGATGCATGCATCGTTGTGTGTCTAGGACTGTACATATGAACATAAGTAGAGCTTGCTGGATCAGACCAGCGCTCCCTCTAGTTCAGTATACCATTTCACACAGCAGCCTACCAGTTGCCCCCGAGGGCCATACAGTCAGGATATTGAGGCCAATGCCTTTCTCTGATGCTTAGATTTCATACCTCCCCACTGGAGGTGGGCCACCACCTGCCCCCTGCCCTGACTGCCCACAACTATACAGCTGGGCAACAGGCTTATGAAATGGCTTATGAAATGGGGAGCGATTGGTGTTCCCAGTGTGATGATGTGGCTTCTGGTGCAATCCAGAAGTGATGTTATCACATCAGGTGACACTTTAGCATTTGCCCCAAACTCTATGGTTAAACCATCATGCCAGGGAAGCCAATCAGGCCCCACCATAAGTACCCACCTCCCCATCTCCCGCCAGTTGTCCAGATGCTGCCTCTGGCTCTGATGCTCCATCTAGAAGAAGAAGAAGAAGAAGAAGAAGAAGAAGAAGAAGAAGAAGAGATTGGATTTATATCCCGCCCTTCACTCACTTAAGAGTCTCAGAGCGGCTTACAAACTCCTTTTCCCTTCCCCTCCCCACAACAGACACCCTGTGAGGTAGGTGGGGCTGAGAGAGCTCTTTCCCAAGCTGTCCTTGAGAGAACAGCTGTGCCAGAGCTATGGCTTGCCCAAGGTCATCCAGCAGGTGCAAGTGGAGGAGTGGGGAATCAAACCCGGCTCTCCCAGATTAGAGTCCGCGCACTTAACCACTACACCAAACTAGCTCATCTAATTGTAGGACAGAATTTTGTAAATCACCTTGCAGCACACAGTTGGTGTCATGGGTTTTCTTGGGTGTTTTTTTTTTTTGCATTTTCCATATGTGCATGGGGGGCATGTGAGTGTGTGTGCACCTGGAAGTCATGGCGACCTCTGGTGGCTGACCCCTACTGGTGCCTGGAGGATACTCAGAAAGGTGGCCAAATAAAGCCTTCCCCCCCCCTCCCAACTGCTGGTATTCCAAGGAGGTCTCCCATCCGAGCAGGGGTCCTTTCGTAGAAAAAGAGGTGCAGGAGCTCATTAGCATAACTCATTAGCATATGCCACAGCCCCTGACATCACCAGAAGTGTGTCAGAAAGGGAATGTCAGTTTCAGCCCCATTATACCCTATGGGCCATTGAAATCAATGGCAAAAACTCATAGGGTATATGAGGGGCTGGAGGAAAGGGGGTTTGAGGGAGAGGCTCCAAACTCCTTTCCCTTCCCCTCCCCACAACAGACACCCTGTGAGGTAGGTGGGGCTGAGAGAGCTCTTTCCCAAGCTGTCCTTGAGAGAACAGCTGTGCCAGAGCTATGGCTTGCCCAAGCTATGGCTTGGGAAAAAGGGTTACTTTTTTCCTACCATAGACAACAATGGAGGGAATGGGGGCAACCTGTTTGGGGGCCTGTAGAATTGGACCCCCTGGTCCAATCTTTTTGAAACTTGGTGGGTATTTCGAGGAGAGGCCCCAGCAGCTACCCTCCAAGTTTGGAGCCTCTCCCTCAAACCCCTTCCCCTCCAGTCACTTTTAAAGTTGCTGCCGAATTTCGGCAGCAATTCGGCAGCGGGCCGAATCAGATCAGAGAATCTGATTCAGCCCGTGTCTGCCTTAGTGGCCACTCCTGAGCTGGCGGAGCTTTGCTCCGCCTCGCTTCGGCCCCAAAGGACCCCTGCATCCAAGTACCTGCCAGAGTCAACCCTGCTGAGCTTCCGAAATCTGATGAGATCGGGCTTGCCTGGGCCATCCAGTTTACGGCTGTTGGTGTCATGTTTTTAATGAAACACTGATTAAGGCACATTCCTATCCCATGGACTTGGGGGGCCCATTTGACTCCTAGAAAGAATATTCCTGGGGTCATGGGACCCATGTGACAAGCAATTACGCAGTGGAGAGCAAGGGGAAGAGAGTGGAATCACCATTCCCTCCACTTGGATCAGCCTGTAACCCCAGGGATCATCTTTCTGAGGATCAAAAGGGACAGAAGGGGGTGGAACAATGCGACAAATGAGTGCCCATCCCATTGCTGCTTCATCGGGTAATGCCCCTGTTCCTAGCCCAGCTGCAGTAGCACCGTTGCCCATTTCCTACTCTACTTCGTGCAGACTATTATAACAATATTCAATTACCAGCTAAAAAGACAACACCCTCAAACGCCTGGCGGAGCAGGGTGGGGTGGGCAATGGCCAGAGGACTGGGGCAGGAAACCTGTGGGGAAACTTGCCAAGCAGGAGTCCTGTTGCTGCTGTGCTGTGTCAACAGCCGCAGCAGAAGCCGGGAAACCACACAAGCCTGTCCCCTTGTGGAAAACAAAGGCTGAGTCAGAAATAGGATTTGTTTTTCAAACTGTTAAGCGTAGAAGTCTCTTTTCATGAAAGAAGATAAGCAGCAGAATTTCTTTAAGAAACTAGATCCCACATTCTTAATATTGGGATATTGGGTTAATATAGCAGCGTTTGCCCCGTCTTAGAAGTGTGATAGTGCATGCGGTGAATAGATTTTCCAAGAAGTATATTGCAAAGTAAAACTTACATTTATTCAAGTAGATTCAGTTCACATTCAGGTTGCAGTCGAAAGGAGAGAAAGAGAGAAGCCGTATCTAAGGATTACTGCCCCTATCACAAGGGGCCAGATAATCTGATATCATGCATGTGGAAGTATGAAGACATTGTTTCTACAGGAGAGACCTGCGGAGCCATGTTGAGAATGGGAGAGAACAAAGTGCACAGAGAGAGAAGGGGTAAAAAGGCAGGTCCCAGGTTAAGATAAAGAGAGGCTTCCCATTCAAAGAGATATACACTTAGAGTGGTGTAGTCACACACACACACACACACACACACACACACACACACACACATACATACACCAGCATGCCCAGGCATACTGAGTCGCTCACTCCGACACTCCCTCTCAACTCTGAATGCCACTGAGGTTCACAATTGAGGTTCACATTAAGAGCCTGCTTGGTGTAGTGGTTAAGTGCATGGACAGTGGTTAAGTGCATCTGGGAGAACCAGGTTTGATTCCCCACTCCTCCACTTGCACTTGCTGGATGACCTTGGGCAAGCCATAGTTCTGGCACAGCTGTTCTTGAAAACGAGCAGTTTCTGTCAGAGCTCTCTCAGCCCCACCTACCTCACAGGGTGCCTGTTGTGGGGAGGGGAAGGGACAGGAGATTGTAAGCTGCTCTGAGACTCCTTTGGGTAGTGAAGGGCGGGATATAAATATAATCTCTTCTTCTTCTTCTATGTTCAGGTTTTCCTGCAGGCCTTGGTATTTGTCACTTGGACAGTAGTTTGATAAAAATGTCCGCTGTAATTTTCTCAGTGGGGCAGTAATGTCGCTTGACACCTCCTTGCCCCTCCACGACCCTTACATACTGGTCCTGATACCAATGTGCTTTGTCCGTCCACTGCTCTTTTCTGAAAAAGAGAAGGCTATGCAACTCTGGTTATCCTCTAGCATTTGAACTAGGGTTGCCAGCCTCCATGTGGGGGCTGGAGATCTGCTTTTACCACTAATCTCTGGCTGACAGAGATCAGCTCCCCTGGAGAAAACGGCTGCTTTGAACCATGCTTAGGCCCCTCCCCTCCCCAAACCCCACCTACCCCAAAGTCTCCAGGTATTTTTCAACCCAGACCTGGCAACCCTAATTTGAACTGGCAAAGGTTCCTTAAGACCAAAATCCTCCAGTCACATTATAAACTGCTCTAATTCTCTGTATGCTCCTGAAACGGATACAGATTCTGCTTCAGTTAATGAGCAGTCAACAGCTTCTTGTCCAGGACTTGCCCAAGTTATAGCATCACCCCCACAGAAAAATAGATAACCACTAATGGATCTTAGGTCTGCTTTTTCTCCAGCCCAGTCTGCATCAGCATATCCCAGTACTGTGGGATTATTAGTTTCTTGCAGTCTCAGTTTAAAGTGTGCAGTACCCTTTAAGTACCTCGCCACTCTTTTAACTGCAGTTTTATCCTTTGTGGTGGGTGTGCTAACCTTTCTGGATTATATATTTACAGCTGTTGCAATATCAGGTCTTGTTGTCATCGCTAAGTACAGAAGCTTGCCTATGGCAGCTCTGTAGTTGTTGTCTGGCAGTGGTTCATCAGGTACCTTTTCTTTGTAGAAGCCTTATTCTGTGAGCACAGGCATTGGATTAACACCTTCCAGGCCCAAGTTTTGCAACAGTTCCAGTCTCTTCTGCTTTTGACTAAGAAGATAACTTCCATCTGGTTCCTGTTTAGTCAGAATTCCCCAGTAAAAGCTAGCAATGCCTATGTGTTTGACTTCTACTTCCTTGTTTAATTGGGATATAATTTTAGCACAGACATTTTGAGTTTCATCAAAAATAATCAGATCATCAACGTAGGTCAGAATAAATGTCCATCTTCCATCTTAATGTTTACTGTAAATAGAGGGGTCAGTGTTGCCTTGTCTGAAGCACTGATCTTGGTTAGGTTGTCTGGTCACACTTTCACAGTTTGTTTAAACCCACAAAGCTCCTTTTGGAGTTTATAGACTAGGGGTTTATTGTTGTTTATTATTTTCATCTGTAAATCCTGGTGGCTGTTTCATGTATAATTCTTCCTCTATTTCACTAAGTAAAAATGTAATCTTTATATCTAAGTGTTCAGTCCGCATGTTTCTGGATGCTATGATCCTTAGGAGCATCCTAATTGTGGAGTATTTTATTGCAAGTTGTGCAAATGTTTGGTCAAACTCTGATCCCTGCTGCCATGCCCCACCGCGGCTGCCTCTCCCCCCCGCCTGGCCACTCCTTCTTCCATCCCTCCCTCCATCCGTCCAGGGGCCAGCTGGGCATTTGCTTAGCTGGCCCCTGGACAGACGGAGGGAGGGAGGGACGGAGGCAGCCAGGTGGGGGAGGGAAGAGAGAGAGGCAGCAGCGGGCGCTCCACTTTCCCAGGGGGGCTCAGTCCCCCCCAGAAAATTTCGGGGGAGGCTCGAGCCTTTGAGCCCCCCCGTAGTTGATGCCTATGGCACATCATAAAGCTGGGATCATACTATCGGAGAAGTACCCACTTTGATCAGTGTGTATTATGTTTCTCTTAATTCACCTTACGTGTGTGTGTTAAGATTACCAGTTCTGGCTTGGGAAATTCCTGGAGATTTGGTGGTGGAGCCTGTGATGGGCTGAGTTTTGGGAGAGGAGGAAGCTCTTCAGGGATGTGATTCCAGAGTCCACCCTCCAAAGCTGCCATCTCCTCCAGAGGAACTGGTCTCTGTAGTCCGGAGGTCAGCTGTAATTCTGGGCAACCTCCAGCCCCTACCTGGAGGCGGGCAACCCATATGTGTGTGTGTTTGTGTGGGTTAGGGAAGAGGCACTGTCTTCTTGTACTATGAAATACCTAAAAATTAATCTGGAGTTCTATATTTCTAATAATAATTTATAATTAAATTAATAAGCAGGTACGTTACTGCCCAGGTCTTCAGTCCCTGGGCCAGGACCCTCAAATGGGTCAAAGTGACCCCCTTCTCAGTTGTGGGCTTGTTTTGCTGATTTTTAGAAGGGCGTCTTGCTAGGGCCCACACTGAGAGAGCAAGGGTGCCATGCTACCTGCCTCTGTTTGCACCCTTTCTGAGAGAAGCAGCAAGAGAGTGAGTCAGCTGGGGATGCCAGCCTCCAGGTGGGACTTGGGGATCCCCCAGAATTACAGCTCATCTCCAGACTACGGAGACCAGTTCCCCTGCAGAAAGTGGAATCTTTGGAGGGTGGGCTCCATGGCACTGTATCCCCCTGAGGTCCCTGTCCTCCCCAAATCTCCAGGAGTTTCCCGACCTGAATCGAGCAACCCTATCCCCCACCCCTGCCAGTGGCTGGGGGGGGGGGGGGGGAGCCTGGTAACCCTGTGAGTCACAGCCCCTAAGTAGTACAGAGGATTCCTTTTTAGTAGAGACAGATTCATAAGCATTGTCTCCTCCTCCTCTGGTCACATGACAGTGATGTCATGTGATTTCCTCTCTTGAGCTTACAGCTTAGAGGGCCCAATGCTACTGTCTGTAGGGATGCCAGTCCCCAGGTGCCAGTGGGGTTCCCCTGATTTTTAGGGCTCTCCCCCAATGCCCACCAGCTGGCTGGCAGGAGACCCCCACCCCCAACAGTCCTCTGTAGTCCCACTTGAAAAAACGGGCACCATGCGCACCTGCCCTGCAAGTGACAAATCCGCTGCTTGTAGGGCAGGCATGTGGCACTCGCTATTTTGCCTCTTGCAAGGCAGGAGTGCCCGGCACCCGCTTTTTCCAAATGGGGGCAGCCAACTCCTGCCTTGCAAGGGCGATTTTGCCTCTTGCAATGAAGGAGCGCTTGACTCTAGCTCCCCCCCCCCTTTAAAGGGAAGGTTCCCTTTATATGGTAGGGGAAAAGTGGGGACGTGATGATGTCCTGCAGAGTGATGTCATCACACCAGGGATGGCCACTCCCCCTCCTGGAATGTCCCCTAATTCCCCCCCCCCCCGAGAAGATTAGACCTGGCAACCTTAACTGTCTGGTTTAAAGATGGTGTCCGGTTCTGACTGAAGACCCCCTGCCATACTGCTGCCCTTGTAATCAGCGGCATATTTTAGATACTGGTGGAATACCATGCTAAGGAAAGGCTTTTGGGAAACCCAAGTAAATAAAAACTAATTGCAAAAGCTCAGGAAAGCAAGAACGCAAAGCCAGAATTTCCCGGGCCTATCTGCTACCTTTGCAGCGTCTACTGAATTGTGCATTCCTCTTATTAAAATGTGGGGTGCTGAGACTAGCATCAGGGTGCTGTCACAGCCTGTTCCAAAGCATGCTACAAGCTGCTACCTCTCTTGTGAGGTAGGGTGGGGTTGGACACACCATTTATTTTGACCCGATGAACCAGATTAGCTGGATCTCCTTCAGCAGGGCGTAGCCTCGGAGTCTGCTGAAGCACCCCTAGTAAGTGCCCCAAGACATACACTTTAGCCTTCAGTTCCTGACCTGAGGTCGGGTGCCTTTCTTTGTGCTAATCTATTTCAAACACACCCTTGTAAACTGGTTTCAACACCAAACCGGGCGGACGAACAGATGTGTCAAGGATCTTGCTCAAGCAGCCTCTGACTGATTTTCTTGCCTGTACAACAAGCAGCTCCTTTATAAGGCAGCTCTGAACTGCTGGCCTGACTCTCCGACCCCTCCAAGCCCACAAGCACGGTATTGCAGCTTGCTAGGTGCTTTGCAAATGTGAAGGAGAGAGCAGAAACAGGACATCTGGTGGGGTTGCCAGCTCTGGGCTGGGAAATACCTGGAGATTTGGGGGGTGGAGCCTGAGGAGGGCTGGGTTTGGGGAATGGAGGGACATCAATGGGGTATAATGCCATAGGGTCCACCTCCCAAGGCGGCCATTGTCTCCAGGTGAACTGACCGCTGTTGTCTGGACACCAGTTGCAATCTTAAGAGTTCTTGAGCCACCACCTGGAGGTTGGTGACCCAGTGCCTTCAGTTTGACCAGTCACAGCCAGAGATGATTTTAAATTACTTACCCTTGCCATTTTGACCTGAAAATCCCTGTTTTGATTTCACTTCAAGTGAAATCAGGTATTTTCAGATAAAAAAACTGAACCTATGATTATTTTCTGTTTCTTTTCACCAAAATTTCCCATAAAAATGTGCATGTTATTTAATATTCATTGTGAATCAATAAAGCCATATTACATGTCATACATACACACATGTGTATAAGTGACATGTATGTATAAATACCATATAAATTGCATTTAAAAACCATGTAACTCACAAACCAAATTAAACTGAATCTACAAAAGCGATGAGCAGAGAATCAGAACCATTGCCTGAGATATTTTAAAGAATAAAAACTAAACAGGGAGTATAAAGAATAAAAACTAAACAGGGAGCCACCCCAACAGCCACAGACATTTGGCAAAAAGTTAAAAAAGACACTCTCATTCTCTCAAGTTTGCCCTACAAACCAACACATCACCCTGCAAAAACCCAGGGGCCTGGAGGATCCAACCAACTTTTCCACTGCTGAAAATGTCAGGTGGTGGTTGGTGGGTACCTTTTTGGCTGGCAAAAAGACAATGGTGTTGGGCTATCAACTTCCAGGTGGACCCTGGAGATCTTCTGGAATTACAACTGGCCTCCAGACTACAGAGATCAGTTCCACTGGAGAAAATGGCTGCTTTGAGTGGTGGACTCTATGGCATTATATTGAGGTCCCTATCCAAAATCATACTCAAATTGTACCCCAAATCTCCAGGAATTTCCCAACCCAGATTTGGCAACCTGAGGTAGGAGTTATGGGACTTACATGGACAAAAGCTATGGGGGACAGGGGCTGTCTTAAGAGATGAGGTAGAGGGACTCCAGGAAGGAAATGCCCTGGGGATCTCCAGGAAAAGTCTCTTTGAACTGGCATGACCTGGTCAGTGGGTGGAGAAACAGCTATGATAAAGATTCCTTGCAGCAAGAAGGGGCTGTCTTTTCCTTGGGTGTGGAGTCCATGGGAGCAGGCAGACCTCTCCACTGGGAAGGCAGCCATTGACCATGAGTTCACCTAAAGAGCTGGAGAGATCTTCAAGGTAATGGTAGCTCTATGGAGATCTAGAACTCCTAAGCTAAAGAGCCTGTCCTATATTTTAACATCTGATAGGGAATGTATAGAAATAAGATTTGTGTTTTACCCATTTCTTTTGGATCCTTTGCTGTGCTAAAACGTATGCATGTAAACATTCTCTTTTTAATAAATACTTTATAACTTTTGATACTGGCAGTGGTTCTCTGTACCACATAGACCTCCACTATCTCAAACATGCTGTTTTAAAAGGCGCGCCAGGGGAAGGCAGACAGTTGGCAAATGGCTATTCCTTCAGGGGTGTGCAAGGCAGTAAACTGTCCCTGTGGTGACCAGGAGCTGGGCAGCGGGAGACAGAGGCAAGGCCTCAGATCTTTGAAGGGAAGCTGGTGTCCTGACCCTCCTAGTGGGCAATTTCTTACAAAGGTCAGGTGGTGGCAGTGAGCTACCCGAGAGTGAAAGAAAAGCCTCTCCAGTTGTTGAGATAAAACTTGGAAGGCAGGGCGGAATAGGGCCTGCAGGCCTGAGCATGCCCATTTTGCCATAGGCTGAACTAGGCAGGCAAGAGGCCAGAAGCCTTCAGGCAAATGTGAAAATAAGCCAGAGCTATGGATAATATTAAGACTTTGCCCTGAATCTGATTCCAGATGATGTTATCAGTAATACACATGTTCCTTCTTATGGGCTACAGTGATACAGTTGTGGAGCAGCCATTTTGTGAAGAGCCTCCATTAACCCTCTGAATTACCATGACAGTAAGCAGAAAGAGAACCCTCAACAGATTTTACAGGGACAGGACCATTTTTGTCATAAAAGGAATCTCTCAGTCATCTGAATTAAGGGGTGGGGATCAAAGCCTCAGTTTTGCGGGGGAAGGGAGACTTACTACTCCAATAAAGGTCAGAGAAGGAAGATAGTCTCATCCCCAAATAACGGGGGGGGGGGATTGACCAGTTACCCATTTTTTCCCAAGAACCTCCAGTTTTCTTGCTTCCTTTTTTCATTTTCCCAAACTTCCTCTAATTTTCTTTATTTCCTCTTACCTCAATGGGTGATTCCACACTAGACCTTAAATCCTGGTTCAACCCTGTCGTCAAACATACATTCTACACTACACTGGAGTTCACTCCTGTAATTATCTCGGGATATTTTTTGTTTCCACATTACATTGAAGTCACCCCAGTTTCGCCCCACACTTGTCCTGGGATAAATGAATGCTGTTATAACCAGGGATAAATGCAAGGTATTGTGTCGCGAGTTGAACTCTGATAAAATCAGGGATGAGATCCAAGGCGGAAAGGAATTTTCTGTGTTTCTCTATCCATTCTCATTTTCTGTTCTTTTTTTGCACACAAAAGGGTAAAAGAAAGAAAACTTTTTTTTACAAAGTAGATAAATTGGTATGTCATTGTTATGTATTGACCATGTGATCGCCATGTGCTCCAGCAATGGCGAACGCCATGTGGCCAGAGCACATGGCCAAGAAACTACCTGAGCTTCAGCCAGATAGAACAAAGGCCAGGTGGATTCTAACCGGCCACCAATCATGTACCTAGGTTTCTCCCAGGGAACCTATGAGATGTAAATAGACTGATAATAGCCTATCAGGCCAGTTGGGCGAGGTCAGGGGATTATCCCTGACCAGCATAAAAGGAGGGCTTTGAGCCCTGGGTTGTATGGTTCATCCGGACCAGCAATAAAGATCTAGCTGTTTCACTGTTCCATGGACTCCCGACTCCAATACTTCTCAGTCATGTTTATATTGTAGTTGGCAACTTTCTTTCTTTTCTTTTTTTAAGTATTCTCTCCTGTGCCTTTAGGCTAATCCCTGATATACAGAAATACAGCAGGGTGGGACACTTTTCACATATTTTTTCTCCATGGTGTGGTGATGGTGGGGAGTTTACACTGCTGAATTTCTGCATTTTTCAGGGCAGATGGTAAAAGCATAGGAGCAGGGCAGTGGGGGAGAGTTGGTTGTAATGCTGGAGATGCATTGCTAGTAAATCTGTGTCTAGTATGGATTTAACTGAAAAGGAAATGATCTGCTAGTATTCATGTAGGGTAATGGTTAGAATTTCAGACTAGGATCTGGGAGACTCAGGTTAAAAGCTGCACTCTGCCATGGCCTGGGTGACCTTGGGCTAGTCACACTCTTCCTCTCTCTCAGCCCACCCACCCTGTGAGGCAAGCCATAGCTCTGTACCAGCTGTTCTCTCAAGGACAGCTTGGGAAAGAGCTCTCTCAGCCCCACCTACCTCACAGGGTGTCTGTTGTGGGGAGGGGAAGGGAAAGGAGTTTGTAAGCCGCTCTGAGACTCTTAAGTGAGTGAAGGGCGGGGTATAAATCCAATCTCTTCTTCTTCTTCTTCTTACAGGGCTGTTGTGAGGATAAAATGGAGAAGAAGAGAACAATTATGTTGCTATAAGTTATTTGGAGCAAAGGTGAGATATGTACTTCATAAATGAATAAATACTTCTAGGGATTGCTTAATCTAATAAATAACAACTGATGTATGATCTACAAATAGCTAAGTCCTGTACACAATTGAAAATACACGGGCCCCAGCTTACAGGCGCTACTATATTCAGATTCCTAGCCTTGATGCAAAGGAAGGTAGTTCAGCCACTGGTTTTTTTTAAAAAAAAAAAATCCTTTCCCTGTCCAGTTCTGATCCCAACAGCCTAGTCCACAGTCTCTTATCCCAAAGACCAGCACCTCTCGTGGCTTTGCTGAAATGAGGGCACTGATGTCACAGTACCCGAGTTCCGGCATCCATAGAGATGAAAAATTCTACAAGATTCTTCAGATGACAGTTGGGCTCAGAAGAGAATTTGCAGTCACTGTATTTGTAGCAACTTCTGGAGCTCTTAGCAAGACTGTGGATTCTGGTATTCAAACCACAAACATGCCTGTATACAAATTAAAACCAAGTCTGCTGGAGGTAAGACAGCCCACAGTTTTCGATGTGGAAGTTGGTGGCACTGAAGGATGAGTGTGTCTTAATGCCTGGGCAATAAGGTGGGTGTGTTTGGATTGGATGGGGGACACCGGCTGAGGGACAGAATAGGTGGAAGAGGAAATGTAAATCATCTGTAGGAAGAAAGGAATATATGTTTTCTCCCAATGTTTTGTATACATACATACATACATACATACATACATACATACATACATATATATATATATATATTTAAAAAAACAGTATCTGGGTATTATGAAGCACACTGACATCTACCCCCGCATACATTAATTTTTGCTGCTATTTTATGGCCCTGATACTTTGAAACTTGGCGTGGGATAGTGAGTACACCCCCAAAAACATTTTTTGAAATGTTCCATTGTTGGGGCAATGTGTAAGAACAACTTATTAAGTGTGTAAGGTGATGAGGCAATGGACAAAATGAAAAATATACAAGTCCCAGATCCTGGTATTTAAATTCCTAGGCTCAAAGCAGAGGGAAGATTAGCTGTTGCTTTTCCATGTCCAGATCTGCCCCTCTTCACCTCTTCCATAAGGACACAACAGCTCCTTCCTGGCCCAGTTCCAGATCCAACAGCTTCCCACCCCCCCCAGACTCAGATCCTGCTCTCCTGCTGGGCCCTGCACCCACCAGCATCACAATGCCTGAGTCCTGGCATCCGTGGAGACGGAACATTCTCAATGATGCTTCAGGTAACAGTTGGGCTCAGAACAGAGTCTGCAGGGATTGTATCCTCAGCAGCTTCAGAGGTTGGGAACGTCTGCTGACTCCCAAGTACAGGCTGAAAGATGCTGGTATACAAACTAAAAGCCTGCAGAAGTGTAAATGGCAGGTAAGAAAGGATGTGATCTTGAAAGTGGGAGCTGGGTTTGGACTGGGTGGGCCCACCAGGTAAAGGAAGGAATGGGAGGAAGGGAAAGGATACAAAATCTGACTAATGATTACCAAGTACTTACCCATGAAAAGCCACTGGGAGATGAGGGATGGGACAGGCTCTTTTGCTCACAATGTCAGTGGTCGATTTCCCTAAAACAGACAACAAAAGAAGGAGGAGGAGGAGGAGACTGGATTTATACCCTGCCCTTCACTCAGCGTGGTTTACAATCTCCTTTCCCTTCCCCTCCCCACAATAAACACCCTGTGAAGTAGGTGGGGCTGAGAGAGCTCTGAGAGAACTGCTCTTCCAAGAACAGCTCTGACAGAACTATGACTTGTCCAAGGTCACCCAGCAGCTGCATATGGAGGAATGGGGAATCAAACCTGGTTCTCCCAGATTAGAGTCCATGCACTTAACCCTCTCATATGATAGAACTGGGATTTTTTAAAAGTGCCCATGATTTGTGGGGAGATTTAGAAAAGTTGTGGGAAGTTTTGCTGCAGTATATTTTTATTGGGGCATTTTGCATCAATGGTGCTTTAAAATATTTGCCCCACTGTCTACATTCTTAGTGGGCATTGGGAGAAAATGTTTAAAAACAGTGAACCTGGATGACCTGCTCGTCAGATGTTCCATGGATTAGGGTTCAGTTGTTTACCCATAGGTTAAAATGGAGGACATGGTGGGCCTTAGAGAACAATGCTGCACATGCTTCCCCATAGTTTAAAATGGAGGGCATGGTCGTCCATTGAGAACAATGGTGCACATACTTACACACTGGTTAAAATGAAGGACATGCTTGACCATAGGTTAAAATGGGCCCTATCCATAGCCAATAGGGAACAATGGGGTTAAAACTGAGGACATGCTTCCCCCTAGAGAATAATGGAGTCATTCTTGCGCATAGATAAAACAGGAGGAAATTCTTGCACATAGAGAAAAATGGGGGACATATTTGCCCGTAGGTTAAAATGGATGCAAAGCTGGCCAAAAGATTAAAATTGTGCACATGCTTACCCATACGAAACAATGGGGAATATGATTGCCCATAGGAGACAATGGTGAGCATGCTTGCCCATAAGTTAAAATGGACATGCTTCCCCAGAGCGAACAATGGGGGATATGCTTGCCTATACATTAAAATGGATAACACGCTTGATCGCAGCGGATAATGCTGGGCATGTTTGCCCATTGGTAAAAATGGATGCCATGCTCCCTCTTAGGTAAAAACGGAGCACATGCTTACAGATAGAGACCGCTGGGATACATGACTGCTCATGGGGGACTAAGGTTTTTATTGTTTTGTGAGATTTTAACTTTGTTAGCTGCCTTAAGCCCACTTGTCCGGCAAGGCGGGATATAAATATGAATAATAAATAAATAAAGGTGAGCATGCTTATCCATAAGTTAAAACAGAGAAAGAAAAGAAGAAGAGAAGAAGAGATTGGATTTATACCCCGCCCTTCACTAACCAAGGGAGTCTCAGAGCGGCTTACAATCTCCTTCTCCTTCCCCTCCCCACAACAGACACCCTGTGAGGTAGGTGGGGCTGAGAGCTCTGAGCTTTTTCAAGAACAGCTGTGCCAGAACTACGGCTTGCCCAAGGTCATCCAGCCAGGTGCAAGTGGAGGAGTGGGGAATCAAACCCGGTTCTCCCAGATGAGCATCTGCACACTTAACCATTACACCAAACTATGCTTGCCTGTAGGTTAAAATGGTGGATAGCCTTACCCATTGGGAACATAGGTTAAAATGGAGGACGTGCTTTCCCAAAGGAACAATGGAGTCCTGCCTGCCCATAGTTAAAAATGGAGGAGCTGCTTGCCCATATGGAACAATGTCAGTGTCAGACTCTTGAACAAAGTAACTCTCAACAACACTCTCTGGCAGTGATTTGTTTATTGAGTAGTAAAGATGATTCAAGCTAAGACGTTCTGTGTAGAACTTACGTTCTGGTCCCAAGGTCCAAAGTTATACAAAGTTTGAACAAGCCCCCCCCCCCCCCCCGCCTCCCAAGTCCAGGCCAATCACATCCAGCATTTAGCTCACCAAATTTTGCACGCTCCGGCCCCCACCTGTGAGACTACTGTTACATTATCTATGACTGCGGAGCAAGCAGAGACAGTGTCCAAGCTTGCCAATAGGTTACAATGGTGGTATGCTTGCCCATATGTTAAAAGGGAGGACATGCTTTCTCATGGAGGACATTGATTTGCATGGTTGCCCCTAGGTTGACATGGAGGACATACTTCCCAACAGGCAACAATGGGGGACATGCTTGCTCATAGGTTAAAATGGATGACATGCTTGCCTGTAGGAGGCAATGGTGAGCAAGTTATCCCTTAGGTTTTAAATGGAGGACATGCTTGCCAATACGGCAAAATGGAGTCATGCTTATCCAATGGGGGACATGGTTGCCCATATAGGATAATAGTGGGTATGCTTGCCCACAGGTTAAAATGGAGGACATACTTGCCTATAGTTGAAAATGGTGCACATGCATACCCATAGGAAACAATGTGGGAGATGCTTGCCCATTTGGGCAAGCTTAACAAGAGGGAACACTAGGGAACATGTTTGCCCACAGGTTAAACTGGAGGACGTTTGTCCACAGGGAACGCTGAGGGCAATGTTTGTCAGCAGGTAAAACTGAAGGCCATGCTTGGCAATAGGTTAAAATGGTGAACATGCTTACTCATAGGGCACAATGGGGGACATGCTAGGCCAAAGATGACAATGGAGGGCATACTTGCCCATAGGTAAAAAATGAAGATATGCTTGCCCATAGGTTATAGTGGTGCACATGCCTACCCATAGGGAATAATGTGATTATGCTTGCCCATAGGGTAAAATGGTGGACATGGTTGCCCATAAGGAATGCTGGGCAACATGCTTGCCCATAAGTTAAAATGGATGACATGCTTATTCATAAGCAGCAATGGAGGACATGCTTGCCTATAGGGAACAATGGGGTCACGCTTGCCAATAGGTAAAAATGAAGGCCATGCTTGGCAATAGGTTAAAATGGTGAATATGCTTACTCATAAGGGACAGTGAGGGACATGCTAGGCCATAGGAGACAATGGAGGACATGCTTGCCCATAGGTTAAAATGAAGGGGAAACTTGCCCATAGAGAATAATGGTGCACATGCTTACCCATAGCTAAAAATGGAGGACATCCTTGACCATAGGGAACTGGAGGTCTCTTCCAATTCTGTGATTCTATGCTTGCCCAGAGGAAAATATGGGGGACATGCTTGACCATAAGGGACAATGGTGGGCATGGTTGCTCATAGGTTAAAATGGACCACATGCTTCACGTTAGGGTACAACAGTAGACATTCTTATCCATAGGTTAAAATAGATGACATGCTTTCCCATTGGGAGCAAATGGGATATGCTTGCCAATAGCGGACAATGATGGGCATGCTTGCCCATAGGTTAAAATAGAGGATGTGCTCACCCACAGGGTAAAATCGTGCACATGCTTTCCTGTGAGTTTCACATGCTTACCTGTGAAAATTGGTTTATTAATAGATGGATTTCAAATAGAAAGAGGTACACATCCGTGTTGCCCACTATGTATCTCTGCTTTTATTCAATCTGGCAATGAAGGCGTTGGCTTCCAAGATAAGGCAAGACCCAAACACTGAAGGTTTGAAAGTAGATGGAGAAAAATCTAAACTCAGAAGCTATGTAGACAATGTGGTTCTGTCAATCAAGAATCCCAGGGGTCATTTCGTAGAAAAAGAGGTGCAGGAGCTCATTAGTATAACTCATTTGCATAACTCATTTGCATATGCCACACCCCCTAACATACCGGAAGTGTGTCAGAAGGCAACACCCACCCCTCGGGCACCACTCCACAGGTGAGTGAAACTGACCTGCTCTTCCTCCATTCCCTTCCCCATCCAATACTTTGTGCAATAAAAATAAGCATAAAGAACACACCCTCATTCTCTTCCTGCTCCCTTGAAACCACCAGGTTTCAAGTAGACTTGAGATACCCAGGACATGTTCACCACCCATCCCTTTCCCTTCCCCTCCCCACAACAAGACACCCTGTGAGGTAGGTGGGGCTGAGAGAGGTCTTTTGAGAACTGCTCATGAGAGAACCGCTCTGAGAGAACTTGTGACTGGCCCAGGGTCACACCAGCAGCTGCATGTGGAGGAGTGGGGAATCAAACCCGGTTCTCCCAGATTAGAGTCCAACTCCTGACCACTACACCAAACTGATGGGGTGGAAGCTGCTGAAGGGTTGGTGAAATTTCTCCAGTACTTATGTGCCATGTGCCCAGATAAAAAAATGGTATACTTAGAAAATGTATATGCCACCTTGAGCAAGTCTCTGGAAAAGCAGCACACAGTCATAAAAGGAACAATGATAAAATTATCACTATCAAAACAAAACATTAAAAACAATAAAGACCCTAGCAGGGCTTTCCGCAGGGCACTACGCCTCTGCACTGCTCGGGGAAGCCAAGGAGGGGGCGGGGCTTGGTCATGTGCCCGCCCCCTGGGCTCCTCACTCCCGGAGCTGCGCTCCTGTACGCTCCCGCTCCAACAGACCCCTGAAGAATCCTCATATTTACTTACCTCATGTAGTGGGTTGTTTTCAAGTTACAAAATCAACAGGGGGAAAACAAAAATAATTACAAAAATTTTAACAGAACAGGAAGTTGAAATTATTAAAGAAACAACAGGATGTGAAATAACATTAAAAACAGTTAAATATTTGGGAATAAACCTGTCTAGACAAAATGATACATTGTTTAAAAACAATTATAAAATAATATGGATGAAAAATACAAGAAGATTTGGAAAGATGGTCTAAATTGAAACTATCATGGTTGGGAAGAATCTGTACAATAAAAATAAATGTACTTCCCAAACCGTACTTTTTATTCCAGATGTTACCAATCTACATGCAAAACCCCCCACAACTTTGACAGATTGGCAGAAACAAATAAATACATTTCTCTGGAATGCCAAAAAAACCAAGAATCAAATTCAAAGTGTTGCAGGATGAGAAAAAAGGAGGAGGTTTAGCAGCGCCTGACATCAAGCTTTACTATCAAGCAGCTAAACTAGTTTGAACTGCAGAATGGATTAAAAATCCAAATGATCGTCTAATGAAATCAGAAGCTGCAGAGTTGGGGAATGAATTGTACTATCTCCTTTGGATTGAAAAAAACCCACTTTGGAAATAAATCTTGGCAAACGATTCAAGAAGGGAAAAAGACACAATGGCTAGTTTACTCTCAATTAATTTCTAGACCTAAGAAAGACCTCTATACAGGAAGAGATGGAATAAGAGACCTGACTGAGTTTGAATAAGATACTTATACAACATAAAGGTCACTTACTAGGATGATTTTATAAATTATTACCCCAATATGATATGGAGATGGAATAAGTCAAAATGAGTATGACAGAATGCATGCAGAATATCAGCAAAGAGCTACCCTTCCTACACTGGGAAAACTTACGGACGAAAGGTATATAATTCACAGCCTGTCAAGCTTTAAGAGAAAATTGGTACAAGATGTTCTTTTGCTGGTATTTTGCCCCAATGAATATTAAAAAGTTGGATAAGAATTACCAAGGAATTTTCTGAAAACATAGGCGTCAACTTCAGGGGGGCTGGGGAGCTGGACCCCCCCCCTCGAACTGTTCCAGGACATGCTGGTGCAGAATGCCGCAGCGAGGTTGCTGATGTGTCTTCCGAGACGGGAGCACATACTACCGGCACTGGAGGCACTGCACTGGCTACCAGTGGTGTACTGAATTCGCTTCAAGGTGCTGGTGCTTGCCTTTAAAGCCCTAAATGGCCTGGGTCCAACCTACCTAAGGGACTGCCTTTCCCCGTACATACCCCAGAGAGCACTTCGGTCTGGGGCCCAACATCGCCTGGCCGTACCTGGCCCGAGAGAAGCCAGGCTCGCTGCCACTAGGGGGAGGGCTTTTTTGGTGGCGGGCCCTCGCTGGTGGAATGAGCTCCCAGAAGAGATCAGGGCCCTGCGGGACCTGATGCAATTCCGCAGGGCCTGCAAGACAGAGCTCTTCCACCAGGCTTATGAATAGGGACCACCGCCTTCGTATCCTCCCTTCGACATCAGTAACTACCAACGTTCAGCCACATGTACTACTATCTAGTTGCTGATGAACTTGCGTGCGCCCAACATTAGACTGTATGCCATCGATAGTATTGAGCACTTTAATAACTGTATTGTTTTTAATGATGAAGGTTATAATGTTTTAATTGTTTTACTGTGAACTTGGTTCACTAAATTTTGTAAGCCGCTCTGGGCCTGCTGTGCAGGGAGAATGGCCTAGAAATTGAATTAAATAGATAAATAAATAAAATGCTGAGCCTCCCCCGGAGACAATGGCCTGTAATGTCTCTGGCCCAGCACCAACCCCCCCCCCCGCCCCCAGAAATGGGAAAGTCTACACCCTTGGCTGGAAATGCAAGGAAGCAGAAGGCACTTCCTATCATCTGTGGTGGACTTGCAAAAAAACCGAGGAAATATTGGACTGAAATACATACAGAGATACAGAGATACTTGCTAGTGGTCAACTTTAACATCAAGAGGGACCAGAATTTAAAAAATCCACTTCAGAATGTGCAATGTTTACAGACTTATAAATAAGAACAAAAGAGAGAGTTTATGGGCTAAACTGAGAGGTTATACCTCCATGAAAGGAAAGAACTACATCATCTTGGGGGACTTCAACAACAGAGCGAGAATAGAGGACAGGATTCAGATCAAGACAAGGGGGTCCAACTAGTAAAGGAA
This sequence comes from Lepidodactylus listeri, assembly GCA_029233225.1. NCBI lineage: Eukaryota > Metazoa > Chordata > Lepidosauria > Squamata > Gekkonidae > Lepidodactylus > Lepidodactylus listeri. The sequence goes on along the minus strand of JARCFY010000009.1, from coordinate 101,992,593 downwards.
GACTCGATGAAATAAAAGCCTTTGAGAGATACATAAACAAGGGGCTTTTGAAATACACCTTTTCCCATACAAAATTTGCCAGGAGGATTGATAGAATCTGGACAGAGGCACAACTAAAAGTCCGAAGAGGCAGACACATCATAACACAATGGTCAGATCACGGTCTGATAGAGATGATTTTGACAGAGGGAGAGAAAGAAGGCAAGGCAAAGAGGAGATGGAGGTTCCAAACCTGGTTGCTGAAAGACAAAGATCTAGTAAGAGAATTCGAATTACTGATAGAAATGCAAATAAGATTGGCCCCAAATCTAGGAGAAGGTGGCTGGGCCCCCTGGTGGGAAACCACGAAAAGGGAGGTGAAGAACAAATGTTTACACCCGTCTAAAAGGTGTCATAACAGAGATCTGCTCAAATATCAAAAGTCGCTTTATCTGTTCCTGACTCTGAGAGCACATGAAAAACTCACAAAAGGAGAGCCAATAGACCTCAAAGCTCTGCACAAATGGAGAACAACAATACGGGCCTATCACAACCAAAGAAGGATCAAGAGGAGAATGGAACAGAGAAATAGAAGACGCAGTGAAATCATAGAGAAAGGACAGTGGCAAAAAGATTTAAAGAGAATGGAAAAGACTACCCTGAAGACTTTGAGGGAAGAGGACAGAAAAGAGCTGAAAATACACCCTAAACAGATTTTGGCCACCAGATGAGCCAAGAAATAGATCAGGAAGAGAAAAGAAACTGTTCATTTTGTAGGGAAAGTAGCCAAGGATACATATGGGGAGGAGAAGGGGTGGACGGAGCAGGAGAAAGAGGCTCTATTGAGACCCATAGAGCTAGGAGAATTGGAGAGAGTCATCACGGAGGGCAGAAAAAAAAATCATCCCCAGGACCAGATAGTATGGATCAGGGGTTTTTTTGTAGAAAAAGTCCAGCAGGAACTCATTAGCATAATAGGCCACACCACTGACAGCACAGCTTATTAGCATATTAGGCCACACCCCCATGTTACCAGAAGAGTGGTCATCCGGCCACACCCACCTTTTGCTTCTTATTTTGTTTACTTGTTTGTTGTCAAAACCCAGGGCTTTTTTTGAAGCAGGAATTAATTTGCATGTTGGGCCACATACCCCTAATGTAGCCAAACCTAATGAGTTTCTGCTGTTGGGTGTGGCCTGTTATGCTAATGAGTTCCTGCTGGGTGTGGCCAACTCAGGAGCCAGCCGGAACTCTGTTCCTGTGCGTCCCTGCCTAAAAATAGCCCTGGTATGGATTATGCCTTTTATATGTCAGACCCCAGTTGTTGTTTTTTAAACATTGTTTATTAGGTTTTATGTTTTACACAATAATAAATGCCTTTAACAATGTACATCTTTTCAAGAACTCTTTTCTATTAACTGTCAGTCCTTACTAATCAATATTGGGAAGGGAGATTGGGTTAACAAGACTATTCATTTACATTCACTTGGTCTTCTAGCCTTATTCGCATAACTGTTTTAAACCTTATTCCAACTATTTAAGTTTTATTTTTAACACTCATACATATAAAACTTTTCTGAGAATGGAAACCATTTGTCAGTCGGGTTTCTGAGCTCCCTCTCACCTACTACTGGGTCAAAAAAAAACTAAACATTTTCCCTCTATATAGTAATCCCATACTTTGTTCCACCATTGATTTATGGAGAGTGGTTTTTCGTTCTTCCAGTTTCTGGCTATTGTCAATTTTGCGGCTGCAATAAGTATTGTGATTAAGTCTTTGGTCGATCTAGGAATTGGTTTTTCTTGCCATAGGTGCAGAAGAATCGTTTTTGGGTCTTCTGGAATCTCGTGTCCAGTTATTAGTTTGATTTGTGACAGGACTTCTTTCCAAAAGCTTGAAACAGCTGCGCAAGTCCACCAGTTGTGGAAAAAGGTTGCCTTATGGCCGCATTTTTTCCAACATAGTGGTGAGTTTTTAGTATTGAAATAGGATAGCTTCACTGGAGTAATGTACCAGCGAAGGAGGAATTTGGTTAAGACTTCTTGAATGGTAAGTGATTTAGTGTGTTTTATTTGGGTTTTCCAAATGTCTTGCCATTGTTCTTCTGTAAGTGTGACATTTAAGTCTTGGTGCAGGCTTTTTGATATCGTTGTAGTGGGGCCGAATTGATGTCCACCAGTATGCTGTATATGGAGGCTATAAGGCCTTTTTTGAAGCTGAGTTGTATAGCAACTGTTCAAAAGGTTTAAGTGGCTGCTTAAGATTCCTTTTGATTGCTGTTTGAGTCACAAGACTTTGAATTTGCAGATATTCGTACCATTTTAACTTGACTTTGAATTTATTTTCAATCTCGGCCTTGGTGGCCATTCGACCTGCCACAGTAACGTCAATCAATCTGGTGATTCCAGCTGCCTTCCAAGCACTAAACGAGGTAGGTTCTATAGCGGGCGGAAACCATTTGTGTGACATAAAGACTTGTAGTAGTGAGTTGGTAGAAGTTATCTTAGGCTTGTATTGTTGTTGTCCTGAGATATGGATTCTTTATTAGGCTAATTTGTCTTTTATTGTATTTTTTCCATAGGGCAGGGGTGGGCAATTGTTTTGGCTCGGGGGCCACTTTGTGGGACTGGAGGTTAGCGGAGGGCCACACCTTTTAAAATGATTGCATTCATTAGTTAACTCTGCATTTCAGAAAAGGTATAAATTGTATCATAAAAATCAATAAATATAAATTAAATAAAATAGTGGTAGTTTTATTCAACTTATTTATTGTGCTAATTTCATATCATCTATAGCTGCAAGCACATTTAATTTTAGAATCACTTTAATGAGACAAATGTACCCGATCACACCACATGGCCAACTGTCTTGGCGGGCCGCAAAAAACTCTGTGGCGGGCCGCATGTGGCCCCCAGGCCGCAATTTGCCCACCCCTGCCATAGGGCTTCATTAAATGTTTGGTTTATCAAAGAATTTGCTTCCATGTAGCACCAATCAGGTAGGTTAGTTCTTTGTTTTTGTTGTCTGACCAGAGGGGCCAATATGGTTGCGTGTCTATACAGTTGCAGATCTGGGATTGCTAGACCTCCCAATTTTGAGCTTTGTCGTATCGTTTGAAAATTTATTCTATGGCTCTTGTTGTGCCATAGAAATGTGTTGAGTATTTTTTGCCATTTTTTGACCAGCTGTGTGGGAATTTCTATCGGGAGGGTTCTGAAGCAATATAGAAATTTTGGAAAAATAAAGGACTTTAGTATGGCAACTCGATCCATCATGGAGAGGAGTTTGTATTCCCACAATTTAAACTGAGCTTGTATTTCTTTGGCTATCACTTCATGGTTGTAAGTGATCAGCCGGGTTAGGTCCAAAGGTACATTTATTCCAAGGTAGTGCCACTTTTTTGTTGTCCAGTTGTATAGGAAGCTGTTCTTTATTTTGGTTGTTGTCTCAGAGGTAAGCCTGATCGGATATAATGTAGTTTTAGTTTGATTCACTTTCAGGCCTGATATGTCTCCAAATTGATCTAGCATGTTTTGTAGCTTTTTAAGAGACTGTAGGGGATTGGTGATATAGGCTACCACGTCATCAGCAAATAAACTTATTTTGTACTCCTTCCCTCCAATCGTGATGCCTGAGCATTCTTGGTTGGCTCTTATGGCTCTCACCAATGGTTCCATAGTTAGTGCAAATAGGATAGGTGATAAGGGACACCCTTGACAGGTGCCTCTGTGAAGTCTCATAGCTTTAGATTGTCCGCCATTCACTAAAAGCGAGGCCGTTGGAGCATCATAAATGGTGGTGATAGCTGTCAAAAAGGTATTGCCCATCCCCATTGTGTGCAATAGTTTCTTAAGATATGCGGTCTCCACCGTGTCGAAGGCCTTTTCGATGTCAATGGAGATCAGAAGAGATTCTAGAGTTTTTGAGTTTCGTCCGTAGTGTATTATGTTTAGCGTCTTCCTGATGTTATCCGCTATATCTCTTGATGGAATGAATCCGGTTTGGTCCATGTGAATATATTGTCCAATGATTGCTTGTAGTCGCTTTGCCAATATTGCTGTAAAGATCTTGTAGTCAGTGTTTAATAGAGAAATTGGTCTATATGATCTGAGGTCCATGGTGTCCCTGTCTCTTTTTTTGGTATCAGGATGACGTTTGCCTGTCTCCATGTCTTTGGTATAACTCCTTGGGTCAGTACATTTTGACATATTTCTGTCATAGGTTTTAATAGGTCTTCTGCACAAAATTTGTAGTATTCGGATATAAATCCGTCTGGACCCGGGGATTTCTTTGTTTTCAAAGCCTTGATAGCTGCCAGCAGTTTGTTTGCAGTTATTGGAGAGTCTAAATATTTTTTGTGTTGTTGTGAAAGCCTAGGGATGTCCAGTGTGGATAGGTAAGTATCGATTTGTTCCTCCATGGGGTTTGTAGAAGAGTAAAGTTCATGGTAGAAGGTTTCTAGGGTTTGCAGAATTCCGGTGGTTGTATTGTGTAGTCTTCCCTGTTTGTCTTTCAAACCTATAATGAATCTCTCATGACATTGTTTTTTTTATTCTCCAGGCCAAATTTCTTATGGCTTTGGCTCCTCTATTATTTTTTTCATGCCTAAAAGTGAAGTGTTCTCAATTGATATTTAATAATTCTAGTGCTTCGAGTTGTTTTCGTAGGTGTAGCAGTTCCGTATAAACTTTTTTGCTGCAGGTTTGTTTGTGCTGCTGTTCCAGCTTTTTGACATGAAGTGCTAACTCCTCTTGTTTTAACTTTTGTTGTTTCTTGTAGGTTGCTAAAATGGAAATGCATTTACCTCGAATTACCACCTTAGAGGCATCCCACACCACTTCAGGTGGCACTGCGCAATCCTTGTTGTTTGTAAAGAATTCTTTAATTTCTTCCTTGATTTGTCCTACCATTTTTGAGTCTGTGAGAAGAATGGGGTTCATTCTCCATGAAAATTTACTTGGCTTGTTGTCTGTCATCTTAAGTTCACAGTATACCGGGGCATGATCTGACCATTTCTGTATTCCGATTTCACTCGATGTAACCTTGGCAACAAGTTGTTGGGAAAGCAAAATGTAATCAATTCTGGAATAAACTTGGTGTACATGTGAAAAATGTGTGTAGTCTCTTTCCTTATCATGTTTGAGTCTCCAGATGTCCATTAGTTCCATCGCTGTCAGCAAGTCTTTCAGTTTGTTGGTAGCATTATATCCGCTTTGTTTTTTATTTTTCAGTGAGGATCTATCAAGTGTGACATCTATCAAGTAGTTGAAATCTCCTCCTAGAATGAGTGGCCCCTTTTGGAAAGATTTAAGTTTGTTTAGTGCCATTTGCAAGAAATGCTCCTGGCCTTTATTAGGTGCATATATAGTGGCTAGGGTAATAGGGTCTTTGTTAAGTGCCCCTTTTAAAAATAGGTATCTGCCCTCATTGTCATTTTCCAGACTTTCTAATTGAAATTTGCAGTTAGCGGCGATTAAGATAGCCACTTCTCTTGACTTAGAGGTGCCTGGTGAAGCGTATTGTTTAGTGGCAGTATGTTAGAAGTTTTCTTTAAGTGAGTCTCCTGAAGAAATGCTATCGATATTTTCTGATTTTTCAAGTCTGTCGCAATTTGTTTACATTTGATTTTGCTGTTCAGCCCATGCGTGTTTAGAGTTAGTGTTTTTATTACAGACCCCTCCATTTTGCTATTTCTATTTTAAGTTTAACTAGGCTATGGGCCCTTCTGGAGGGCCTAACAGTTGAGTTATTACTTTGTCTCACCTGGTTGCCTACATTAAGTTCAGAATTTTGGTTGAAAACCTGAGGTATTGCTCCTAAGAAGTGCCTTAAATTCTTAAGTATCTTAGTCTTAGTCGAAAAACCTAACAGATTTGTGACAGTTAACATAAAACACTTAGAACCCCATTCCTCACCCTCTCCCTCTCCCCCTTCCCCTCCTTGATTCCCTTTCCTTCCCTCCCTCCCCCCTCCCCTCCCACATACCCACACATTTTGCCAAACACAAGGCTAGTAGACAGAAATTCTTTCTTACTTCAAAAAGTATAACATCTTCCCCCCCACCCCCTTCGTGCAGACTATGTCTGCACAGAGCCAAAAGGGCTCCTCAGTGAGGATCAATAATAAAGGCATTAATTGAAACCAGGAAAAAAACATACTCAGAGAGGGTTCTCAGAGCGAGCTTGCCCCTTCCCGCCCTCCCTCAACCTGCTTTTGTCACACTTTACCCTTGGTACCTTTGAAAATTTTCTCAACCCTAAATGTAAGGCATGCAAATAACATCAAACAGAGTAACCAACAGTTTTGCTCAGAGTCAAGTGCGTTGTTCAGAGCACACTGGTATCTTGCTCCATTTCTGTGGTGTTCCTGGAGCTTGTCTTTTCCTTTTGCGGATTGTCGAGGACTCATCTTCCATTGGGGCCTCCAGACCAAGCGCGTGCAGCAAGTCGTTCCCTGAAGCAATGTCATCTGCTTGGTAGGTGTTGCCTCTGTATCTTACTTGTAGGTATACCGTCTGGGACCAGCGATAACGGATTCCTGCTATATTGAGCTGTTGAGTAATTGGCTTTAGGTTTCTGCGTAGTTGTAATGCATCAGGTAGAACATCCGGGAAGACAAAGATTTCTGTGTCATTAAGCTTAAGGGAGCCAGCTTTCCGTGCCTCTTGCAGTATGAAGTTTCTAGTGCGTTGATCATAAGTTTCAGCTATGACATCTCGGGGGCCTCATCTCTGGGCAGCTGCCATCGATCCTGGTCTATATGCTTTAACTATGGATGGTGCCACTCCTTCTTCTAATTGGAGAGCATTGGCTAGCCACGAGGCTAAAAAGGAGGTGAGTTCGGTGTTTCCGTCAGTTTGCTCAGCTATGCCTCTAAACTTTAATGAGTGCTCTCTCGCTCTGAATTCTAGGGCAAGTATTCTTTCCTTAGCCCATGTTTCGTGTTTTTGTAGCCTGCGGATATCCCCTTGGTTCGTAATGGTTGCTTCCAGCACCATTTCATCTGATTGGGAGACTTTCTGTAGTGTAGTATTAATGGCTTCCATTGTCTTCTCAAGTGGATGTATTTTAACTGTCAGCTCCTCTAGCATTACCTTGCGAAACATTTCTATCAAGTCCTGTTTATCTTGTTTTGTCAGTGTATCGTTTTGTATCTCCTTCGTCCCAGCTGCAGCCGCCATTTTATCAACACTCTGGCAAGCTTCCCTCTTGGTCCTTTCAGCCGGTTGTGAGGTAAAGTAAGAGCTAACCTTGGCTTTTTCGGACTCGCCTTGTTTATTGCGGCTTCCTCCGTTTTTGCCCATACTTAATTAGCCTTATTTGCGATACCGGCTTGTGGCGGTTGGGGAGGACGTTCAGGTGCAGATCTCTCCCTTCAGGCGTCAGCCATCAACGCTGCCGATGCCCCGCCCCTTCCCCCAGACGCCCAGTTAAGACACTCTCCACAGCACTTGTAAAAAGATGCTTTATTAGAGATTTGCTTACTACAGGAACTGGTTCTTTGTCAGGAATAAAGAAAGTGCACAAAATCTCAAAGGTTATAAGTACACTCAAAGGCACCCCCACACCCCATGCCTACATCAGCACTCGGCCCCTAGCATTACAATGACAACCCTGACAGATATACAGTGTCTTGTCTATTCTAGCCAGGCAAAAGAGTCTCCAAGGCCAATCCCATGAGAAAAGGCCCAGGGGTATGACTTGGTGAAAAGTTATGGCTACTACAAGCAAACACTGAGACATGCATGCACCCCCTGTAGGAATTCCCTTTTCCCTAATTCATGGCAAGGTGCACAGTGAAGCAGAACGGAAAGAAATGAAACTGAAACCTTGACATTATACTGCCTTCAAACAACTAGAAGGCCCTCTAGTCCGAATATACAATGAGTGTCTGCAAAGCGTTTCTTACACAATTCCATGTACCAAGCCAAGATGAGCTTTCTGTATAAATCTGGGGATCCGACTTTAATAAAAAAAACTGGAGGCCCATTACGCTGATTAATGTGGATTATAGAATCCTGGCAAAGATTTTGAACGGGAGACTCTCTGAAAAAGCGGAACACCTGGTTCATTTTTCACAATCCAGTGTGAAAAGAAAGAAAAAGGAGTGAATCCCTGGCAATACTGAGAGACTAGTTTTATAGGGTGGAGACAGGATGGTGGAAATGCTACCTCATCCAGGTAGACCAAAGCAAAGCCTTTGATTGAACGAACCACACATTCTTGTGGGATGCAAAGGGAATTCCAACAGTCTTTGTAGATTGACTCAAAACACTGTACCGAAGAGCCTCCACCACCCCACAGGTTGAGGGATGGAAGGGAGACAAAATACCATTAAAAGGAGGGCTGAGACAAGGATGCCTGCTAAGCCTTCTCTTGTACATTCTGGGCCTGGACCCCTTGTTGATGAGAATAGAACAAAACAGAGACATCAAAGGAACAGAACTCGAAGGGCCAGGAAAATGATGAAATGTGTCAGCCACATGGATGACATTCACCTCTTGGCTCACTCTGAATGAGAGGTGGAAAATATTAAAGAGGAACTACAGAGGTACTCTGGGGCAAAAGTCAACACAGAAAAATCCAAAATTATTGATTTGACTGGAGGGAAGGAAGGCATAAAAATAACAAGCCTGCAAGAGGGGACATGAACACATAGCGACAGAAGACCTGCACCAGGACGTAAAGATTTTGGGCCCAAAGCCTGGAGGAAAAACTGGATGGTACTTCACACTGAAGCCCTCCAAACTCACCTGGCATGTAGAGTTCTGCAGCAGAGTCCAGCAGAAGGGTGAGTCTGTGGCCATGTTTCTGGTTGATCTTTGCCGACTGATCATCGGCTGCAAATTTCAGGCAGTGGAGGACACCCTCCGCACTGCATTCGTTTGTGGGGTCTGTGACCCCAAGCTTCGCAGGAAGCTCGTGGCCCTCTCTGATGCCACCTTGGATACACTGTTACAAACTGCGTCTGCCTTTGAGATTTCACAGAGGAACAGGTCCGGGGCCTCCATGGCTACCCATCGCACCGCAGTCTTCTCGGAATCCGAATTCTCCAAGGACAAAGACACCCTCCAGGTCCGCCACCGACCTCCCAGACCCACCTTCTGACCAGCCACTGAGAGGAACAGCTTGAGCACACACAGGTCAGCCACCCAGTCCACCGCGCATTCCCGATCTGGCGCCCCGGCCCACGCCAGCTGCGGCAACCTGCATGACTGCCAGAATTGCCGTTTCCGGGACACAGAGTGCCAGTCATGCGGCAAGAAGGGCCACATCGCTCAGGCCTGCCGCTCCCACTCCAACTGCCGCACTCTAGCTGCCCACCAGGAATTGGTGGAAATTCATGCGACCTCATCACCCTGCCACCAGGTACTGAGCTTGCCCTGGGACACTCCCAACAAGATTAAGGTCCCCGTCCTAATCGAGGGTTCCCCCGGCACCTTGGAGTTGGACACAGGGTCCTCATACTCCATTATTTTGGAAGACACCTTCCGGAAACTCTGTCCGCAGGGGGGGCCCTGCTTAAGGAAAACCCTAGGCTTAACACTACAGGATTTCCAGAAAAACACCATCACAATCCAGGGACTGGGCAAGTGCAAGGTCCAGTTCAAGGACTTTGGTGGGAAACTGGACCTCCTAGTGGTGGCAGGCAACCTCAGCAGCTTGTTGGGACTCTCCTGGTTCCAGCCCCTAGGGTTGGGAGTCACAGGGGTTAACAGCCTCCTGGCTACAGACTTCCAGGACATTTGCGTGGAATTTCTGGCAGTATTTTACAGCGCACTAGGCTTCTACACTGGGCCCCCTGTATCACTGGACCTCGATCCCACGGTCCGACCAGTCCGCATGCCGGCCTGCCGGCCGCCACTCACAGTTCAGCTGAAAATTGAGCAGGAGCTGGACAAATTGGTTGCGCAGGGGGTCCTAGAGCCCATGTCACATGGCCCTGGGAAACTCCCATTGTAACACTGCTTAAATCTAATGGGGACATTCGCATCTGCGCGGATTATAAGTGCACGCTAAATACTGCACTTCAGGCACACGCCTACCTCGTGCCTGTAATTAGCCATGTACTGGCTACCTTAGCGGGTGCTAAAGTATTCAGAAAGCTGGATCTGGCTCAGGCCTACCAGCAGCTGCCGATCAATGACGCAATGGCCGAGGCTCAAACTATTGTCACACACAAGGGGGGTGTTTAAGGTAAAGTGCCTGCAATTTGGGTTAGCATCGCCCCTGGTCTTTTTCAGGAACTGATGGACCGCTTATTGAAAGGGTTGCCAGGAGTCCAGCACTTTTTCGATGATGTCCTGATCGCAGCTCCAGACATCAAGACATTCTCCACACACCTCCGGGCCGTCCTTCAGTGCTTCCAAGACACGGGCCTGAAGGTGAAGAAGGAGAATTGTCTGCTTGGCATGCCATCGGTGGAGTTCCTGGGATTCACCGTGGATGTGCAAGGAATCCACCCCACTCAGGACAAAGTAAAGGCCATCACTGAGGCCCCAGCCCCCAAGTCCAAGGCGGAGCTCCAACCCTTCTTGGGACTATTTAATTTTTATCATGCCTTCCTTCCCCACAAGGCGGTGGTGGCAGAGCCTCTGCAAAGGCTCCTGGACAAAAATGAAAAGTGGGCTTGGGGCCCCCGCCATTCGGCTGCCTTCCAGGCCATGAAATACTTACTGGTATCTAATGCAGTCCTCGCCCATTTTGACAAGTCCCTCCCCATGGTGTTAGCCTGTGTCACGTCTCCATACGGGGTGGGAGCAATTCTGGGGCATCGTTTTCCAAACGGCCAGGAGGTTCCGGTCACTTATTATTCCAGGACCTTGTCTCCGGCGAAGCGCAACTATGTGTAAATAGACAAGGAGGCGCTGGCAATTGTGGCCAGCGTTAAAAAATTCCATGACTACCTGTATGGATGGAGGTTCACTGTCACCCCGGACCATAAGCCGCTCCTGGGCCTCTTCGCCCCGGTCCGCCAGACCCCACACATGCTGTCGTTATGTGTCCTGAGATGGTCCATTTTCCTTGCGGGCTATCAATTCTCTCTGGTGCACTGCCCCGGCAAGACCATGGGCCATGCAGATGCACTCAGCCACCTGCCGCTGCCTTCCTGTGACCTGGCCCCAGCCCCTGCCTACCATGTCACCTTCCTGGAGGACCTCCCTGATCGGCCAGGTTGCTGATGTCACCCGGCGCACTGCCTGGGATCACCTGCTCTCCTGGGTCTCTGACTGGATGGAGAGGGGGTGGCCCAACTGTCCTGGCCCAGAATTTGCTGCTTTCTCCTCCCGTTGCAATGAGCTGTCACAAAGGGTGTCTGCTCTGGGGCTCAAGAGTAGTAATTCCAGAGCCGCTCTGCAACTGGGTGCTCGCCACCCTCCATGAGTACCACCCGGGTATTGTCCAGATGAAAGCCCTGACCTGCAGCTACATGTGGTGGCCGAGGCTGGATAAGGACATTGAGGACCAGGTCCACAAATGCTCCAAGTGCCAGGAGCCAAAGCCAGACCCTCCCCACGCTCCCATCCATCCTTGGGAGTCGGCACAACGACCCTGGTCCCTGCTCCATATTGACTTCGCAGGGCTGGTCCAGGGGCAGCTGTTTTTTTATCTTAGTAGACAGCTTCAGCAAATGGCTGGAAGTGGTGCCTGTATGAGACACGTCATCCGAAGCAGCCATCAGGGCCATGGGGCGCATCTTCTGCATGCATGGCCTCCCAGACACCCTGGTCTCAGATAATGGCACCGCCTTCACCTCCGCAGAGTTCCAGTGCTTCATGGAGCTACACGGCATCAGACATGTAAGGTCTGCCCCTTTTCACCTAGCCACAAACAGCCAAGCAGAGTACCTGGTCCACACTACAAAGGAGGTGCTGAGGCGTGTGGACCACAGGGACTGGGAGTTTAAACTAATGGCCTTCCTGTTTGGCCAACATTCCACTCCCCACTCCTCCATGGATCACAGACCAGCCAAGCTGTTGATGGGCTGCCGGCTCGCATCACAGCTTGACTGCCTTCAGCCTGACTGGGCACCTACCGCCTCCAAGGAACCCAACATTCCCTGGGGTCCACGCAGTTTCTATCCAGAGGACCCAGTTTTCATCCGAAACTACACATGGGGTCCCCTCTGGCTGCTGGGCTGGATTGTCCATGTCACCAGTCCCCTCTTATACGAGGTTGCCAGTGAGGACAGACGGCATTGGAAGCAACATGTGGATCAGCTCCGCCACCGGCTGCGCTCTTTTGTCAGTGACACCCCAGGAGACAATGGGGAGGACCGAGGCCACAAGACTGCACACAAGACTGCCACAAGACTGCACACAAGACTGCCGCAAGACCGCACACCCAGCTCCACTCCAGCTCGAGACCCCTCCAGACTCTACTCCCAAAAGGCCGCTGCCAGAGGCTATGGCCGCCACTCCAGTTCCAGCACCTGAACCAGCGCCAGCTCCTAGCTCCACAATGGAGTTCCCGGCCACGCCAACAACCACAGCGGCTCCGCGACTCTCAGGCAGAGAATGCAGGCACCCGGCACATCTAAAGGACTATGTTTGTTGGGGGGGAATTCTGAACTAGGGGGGGAGGGGTGTAATTACCCTGCTACATGTCTGGACATGTTCACCAGGCGCTCCTTTAATGGTAATCAATACCAACCAGGAGCGCATGGCTGAGACAGCAACCTAAGTTTCAGTCCCAAAGAACAATAGACCCTAGGATCCTGATTGTCCCCCTGTCAGAGGCTTAGGATATTCAAATGGTCCTATAATAGCCTGTGGTGGGAACCTAATCCCTTTTTACCCAGTCCCCCAGGGGGGGAATCGGGGGTGCGGCTTACCTGTAAATATAAGCAGGCCCCCCGACCACTGTCCCTCATGTTTCCACTAACCACCTAATAAAGGAGCTTTGTTTGAAATCACTCCATGGCCTTCCAAGTCCAGTATATTTCAGTTTGTTTCCTCTGAAACTATTTAAATAGCAGCATTTGGCTCATAAGAGCCGGGCCGTGTAAAGCAATGGCTGCCAATTGTTTGACAACCCAGGCATCGGAAAGCTTAGCCGAGAGAAGCAGGTGGAAATTTTCAATGGTGAGGCTATTTCTTCAAAACTAAGACCGTGATGACAGATAAAATGATTTGGAAATTTTGGAAAGCCAATATGGTGCTGTGGCTAGGGTTGCCAGCTCCAGTTTGGGAAAGGCCAACGCTATGCTGGGGGCTATTAGGAAGGGAATTGAAAACAAATCAGCCAGTATCATAATGCCCCTGTATAAATCAATGGCATGACCTCATTTGGAGTACTGTGTACAGTTCTGGTCGCTACAGCTCAAAAAAGTGCAGAAAAGGGCAACTAGAATGATAAAAAGGTTGGAACACTTTCCCTATGAAGAAAGGTTGAAGTGCTTGGAGCTCTTTAGCTTGAAGAAATGACGGCTGAGGGGTGACATGATTGAAGTTTATAATATTATGAATGGGATAGAGCAGGTAGAGAAAGAAGTACTTTTTTCCCTTTCTCACAATACAAGAACTCGTGAGCACTCCATGAAATTGCTGAGCAGTCAGGTTAGAACGGGTAACAGGAAATCCTTCTTCACCCAAAGAGTGATTAACATGTGGAATTCATTGCCACCGGAGGTGGTGGCAGCTACAAGAACGGACAGCTTCAAAAGGGAGTTAAATAAACATATGGAGCAGAGGTCCATCAGTGGCTATTAGCCACAAGGTATAGATAGGAACTCTCAGTCTGGGGCAAGTGATGCTCTGTATTCTTGGTGCTGGGGGGGCAACAGTGGGAGGGCTTCTAGTGTCCTGGCCCCACTACTGTGTTGGAAAAATGAGCATGTAACGCAAGGCCTGAGAAATTCAGTCATTATAGGGTTAACCTATGCAACTTGTTTGTTTACCTTTTGTTAGCCTGGAAGTAATACCTGGCAGCTGGCCAATTAACTCTGAGCCCGGGAAAGCTGAAGGTGTACTGTCTTGCTAATTGGTTACTGATATCAGGTGTTTCCTTTCTGGGGTCAAGAAGAAGGAGAGATCCTCCATTACACTCTCACTCTCTATCAGGATGTCTTAGTGTGCAGACGCAGCCCAATGCTGCTTAGAAAGCATGTTTTGTTTATTTGTAGCTAATCCTGTTTACCTTTTTCCTTTAGTAATAAACTTCTTTTAAACTAAAAGAAGCAATCTCTTCTTTCCAGAAAAGCAAGATTCATTACTCTGAATTTTCTTGATTATTGGACAAAAGTCCTAACAAATGGTAGCAGAGGATGGTTCTCTTAAAAGCTTTCTGGATTGATTGAGAAAGAGAAATAGGGAATAAGAGCTAGAGGCTTGGATTTTTTAAAACGACCAACTTTTTTCCTTCCTGCTCTCAGAGCAATCTTGCAGCCAGAAAGGCCCAACCCTGTTTCCTTGCTGTTCAGGGGAAAACCTATGCTGGATTGCAGTTTGCCAGGAGCAAAGGATCTTTTTGACTGGATTAATTTTTGCCTGCTGTAAGTGGAGCTGAGCTGAGCCTTGGAGCACCGGAGAGACGCTGCTGCAGGGAGAACAAAGGAAGGCAAGGCAAAGGAGCCTTTTGAATTTCGTGCTGCTGCTGCAGAGAGAAGGAAGATTAACCCTGTGAGCTCCTGGAGAAGTAGATGAGTGAGCCAGATTCCAGTGAAGCTGCTCAACCTGTGCTTCTACCTCAAATCCAAAGGGACGTGAGTAACAAAATGGCTTTTAATGCCCCATCCCAGGAAATGCCAAATCTCAGACTTACAAAGGCTAACTATCAGTGGTGGGAGGAGTATTTGAAGAGTCGCCTGCAGACTCACAATGCCCTTCAAGTATTAACAATTGAAAATCCTCCAGAAACTGACCCTGATAAAACACAATTCCTTATGATGGATGGTTTTACTAAAGCCCTGATTTTAGGGAGTATCCCCTACACAGAGGTACCAGGATTAAGAGGGCTAGCCACGTCCAGATTGATGCTTCAGTACATAAAGGACAAATTTGGTAAGCACAGCAAGAGTAAAATCTATTCCCTCAAGGGACAGATTTTTGATTTCAGAATGAAGGAGGGAGACTGCCTTCCCAAAGAGATGGACAAATTAATGGGCATTTACACACAGCTTAAAGACCTGAATGAAGCACCCTCTGATACAGATATGATTTCTTCAATTCTTAAGGGTCTGTCTGGCTCCTATAAGTCTGTAACCAGTATGATTAGACTGAAAGATGATCTGACTTTAGAAGGTCTTTTGTCTGCACTAACTGAGGAATATGATTCTAGAAATTTGAAAGAAAGTTTGTCTGATAAGATGTCTGTTTTGAGCCTAAAGCATGGACAGAGATTTAAAAGGAAAATAGAGTGTTTTATATGTGGGAAAAATCATCTTGCAAAATACTGCTCTTCTAAGTATGCACCTAATGATGAGCCCCAAGAACAAAGAGCCACAGGAACACATGGTTCCAGTAACAAAGAACCAGCCAGTGGAAGGGGAAGCCATTATGGGAGGAGCAGAGGTCACGTTTCACATGCACAGCACAGAGGAAAGAAGTTTGCAGCACAGACACAGAGCAAAAGCAATGCTTTTAGGATCACTGATGATTTTAACACAGATGATAAGAAAATATTTTTAATAGATTCTGGCGCTTGCACACATGTGTGTAGAGAAAAAGCCTGGTTTAGTAACATAGATGTTGAGAACAAACCAAGAATTTACCAAGCTAACAGGCAATTATTGAATGTACAAGGCGTTGGAACTGTAAAATTACAATTGTACACTACAGATAATCAATTAATTGATGTCAAATTGCAAAATACAGCTTATGTGCCTGAAGCTGTTGAGAACTTAATTTCAACAAAAAGCCTTATGAATACTGGACATATTGTCCTGCTCAAACCAGAGCAAGGAAGCAAGGTCTCTACCAAGGATGGAGAGCTTGAATTTAAAGTGGAAGAGAAAAATGGCTTTCATTACCTTGTAGTTTGTGATGAGGAGGAGACAGAAACTTTTGATGTTGATCCTGATGAGGAAATAGAGACTGTTGATGATAAGGAACAGATCTGCCAAACTACCAGTGATGCTAAATGTAAACATGAAAAATGTATGTATTCATGGCATATTAAAATGGGACATAGAAATTTAAAATCTGTTGAGCAGTTGTTAAAGCAATGTGGAATACCTGTTGTGCATTGTGAAAAGAGTGAAACTAGATGTGAGACATGCCTCAGAGCAAAGGGAGACACCCCAAGTTATTCTGGGAAAACTCCAGTGCAAAATCAAGAATTTTTGGAAACTGTATACAGTGATTTTGTTGGGCCCTTACCTGCATCCCTAGGTGGGAACAAATATTTTGTGACTTTCACAGAGAATAAAACAAAATACACTTATGTGTATATGCTGAGAAGTAAGGATGAAACACTGCGTAGATTTAAAAATTATGTGGCTATTGTTAAAAATAAATTTGGCAAAGCACCTCAAAGCTTACTCACAGATGGAGGTGGTGAATATTGTAATGCTGAATTCAAACAATTTCTGCAAGAGCAAGGAATTCAACATAAAGTATCCATTGTCTATTCACCCCAGCAAAATGGAGCTTCTGAGAGATTAAATAGAACACTGCAAGGGATGTGCAGAGCTATGCTAATGCATTCTGGACTGCCAAACGGTTTATGGGCAGAAGCCCTGAACACAGCAGTGTACTTACACAACAGATTACCCTCAAAGATTATTGGAACCTCCCCTTTTCAGGCGTGGTATGGAAAACAGCCTAGTCTAAGGCATATCAAAGCTTTTGGCGCAAAAGGGTATACACACATACCAAAGGAAAAGAGGGGAAAACTTGATCCCCGAGCTCAAACTGGAATTATAGTAGGCTATCCTGTTGGTGGGAAAGGGTACAGGATATACGATCCCCAAACCCACACAGTTGAAGAACGCAATGTTATTTTTGTTGATGAGACTGTATTGCCTAGTGTTTCCACTGCAGCTGATCCAAAGATGCCTGGGACTGCACCTGATGAGTTCGTTGCTTGGCTACCTGTAGTGACCGCTGGTGAACTGGCTGGGGAACTGGCAAGTGAAGCAGCAGGTCCACTGAAACAGAAGGGGAAGCAGAGGCCATACCAGAGGAAGCGGCTGAACCCACGGCAGAACCCACAGCAGAACCCACACCCGGTGTGAGGCGATCAGAAAGGAGCACTAAGGGACAACCTCCAATGAAGTATGGATTTTGTGAACTTGTGCAACCTGCAAAGGAACCCAAGAACTGGAAGGAAGTTTGCAACTTACCTGTGAGTGAAAGAGGCAGATGGCTTGAAGCAATGGAACAGGAGCTGCTGTCCATTAGCGAAAAAGAAGCCTGGACTCTCACTCAACTACCCCAAGGCAGAAAGCCTGTTGGATGTAAATGGGTCTTCAAAATAAAGCACAAGGAAGATGGAACTGTGGAGCTATACAAAGCACGCCTAGTAGCTAAAGGCTACTCACAGCAATATGGGACTGACTATTTTGAAACTTTTGCTCCAGTTACTGACCAAGCAACATTCAGAACACTTCTAAGTGTTGCAGCATCTAGGAACATGATAGTAGAGCATCTTGATGTAAAGACTGCTTTTCTCAATGGAGAACTATCAGAGGAAATCTACATGGAACAACCTGAAGGTTTCAAGGTCAAAGGTCAAGAAAACTTAGTCTACAAACTCAATAAAGGACTCTATGGCCTAAAGCAAGGAGCAAAGGCCTGGTATGACAAGCTTACTGAACTTTTAAAGAAGCAAGGCTTCAAGCAAGGGAAAGCTGAACCTTGTCTGTACACTAGAATCAGAAATGGACAATACCAGTATGTTCTTGTTTACGTTGACGACTTGATCATGGCTTGTCAAAACAGAGGAGACATCAAAGCAATAGCTGATGGACTGAATAAGGAAGTGGAAGTCAAACAGCTAGGAGATGTTCAGCAGTACCTCGGAATGCAAATTGAGAGACTCGAGGATGGAACTTTTCTTTTATGCCAGAAAATAAAGATTATGGACTTTATAGAATCTGTTGGCATGAAGAACTGCAAAGCTTCAACAATCCCACTTGAACCTGGATATCTGAAGGAGAAGGACGGCACACCACTAAAGGACATAGGCGGATACAGAGAGACTGTTGGAAAGCTCTTGTACCTGAGCAAATCAACGCGTCCAGATATTACAGCGGCAGTTGGATTTCTAAGTAGAAAAGTAAGTTCGCCAAATCATCATGATTGGAGCGCAGTAAAGAAGATGGCACGTTACCTAAGAGGAACAATGGACTTAAAACTGAAAATTGCACCAACTGAACAACCGAGACTAGTCGGCTATATGGATGCCAGTTGGGGAGAAGAGATGAACAACTACAAGTCTACCAGTAGATACCTATTCTTTTATGGAGATGGACTGATAGACTGGACTAGTAGAAAGCAGACTGTTGTAGCGCAATCCACAGCAGAAGCTGAGTGCATTTCAGCAGCAAGTGCCTGCAGCAGACTTGAATGGATCTTTGAGATGTTGAAAGATTTTGGAATAATTGAACCTGTACCTATACTTATGTTAGAGGATAATCAAGCTTGTATAACTATATGTAAGGAAGAGAGCACGACTGCTAGAAGTAGATCTATAGGTATTAAATGTGCATTAGTTAAAGATTTGTACCAGAAAAGGTTGATAGAGATTAAGCTTTGTCGTACAGAAGAGATGGTGGCTGATGTCCTGACTAAGCCACTAACCAAAGACAAGTTTGAAAGACTTCGTGGAATGTTGAATATGCTTGATGCTAATGTTGAATAATGTTTTGTGTATGCATGTATAATGACTTGCATTTCAGGTCTTGAGAAGGGGTGTTGGAAAAATGAGCATGTAACGCAAGGCCTGAGAAATTCAGTCATTATAGGGTTAACCTATGCAACTTGTTTGTTTACCTTTTGTTAGCCTGAAAGTAATACCTGGCAGCTGGCCAATTAACTCTGAGCCCGGGAAAGCTGAAGGTGTACTGTCTTGCTAATTGGTTACTGATATCAGGTGTTTCCTTTCTGGGGTCAAGAAGAAGGAGAGATCCTCCATTACACTCTCACTCTCTATCAGGATGTCTTAGTGTGCAGACGCAGCCCAATGCTGCTTAGAAAGCATGTTTTGTTTATTTGTAGCTAATCCTGTTTACCTTTTTCCTTTAGTAATAAACTTCTTTTAAACTAAAAGAAGCAATCTCTTCTTTCCAGAAAAGCAAGATTCATTACTCTGAATTTTCTTGATTATTGGACAAAAGTCCTAACATACTGGACCTCCTGAGGGCATCTGGTGTTTTTGGCCACTGTGTGACAGAATGTTGGACTGGATGGGCCACTGGCCTGATCCAACAT
Organism: Lepidodactylus listeri; assembly: GCA_029233225.1. Taxonomy (NCBI): domain Eukaryota; kingdom Metazoa; phylum Chordata; class Lepidosauria; order Squamata; family Gekkonidae; genus Lepidodactylus; species Lepidodactylus listeri. Next base: position 101,973,241 of record JARCFY010000009.1, on the reverse strand, counting down.
TGGTTTCTCTTGTGTTCTTATGTTTGTGGGATGGGGCCTGAGGAGTTTGGGGTTGGGGAAAGGAGGGACCACAATGGGGTACAATGCTGTGGAGTCCACATTCCAAGGCAGCCATTTTCTCCAGGGGAACTGATCTTGGTCACCTGGAGATCAGTTGTAATCCCAGGAGATCTCCAGCTGCCATCTAGAGGTTGGCAGCCTCACAGAGTGACCTTGGGCCAGTTGCTGTCTGTCTCAGTTTACCCTTCCTCACAGAAAATTTAGGGAGAACATTTCCCTGAGCTCCTCAGGTTAAGGGTGGGATAGAAATCTGATAAAGAGTAACAGTGCAACATTGGCCAGGGAGGGTGTCATTTGCCCCCTCCATTATAGAATCATAGAGATGGAAGAGGCCACACAGGCCATCTAGTCCAACCCTTGCTCAGTTTAGGTTCGACCTAAAGTATTCCTGACAAGTGTTTGTCCAGCTGCTGCTTAATGACTGCCACCGAAGGGGAGGTCACAACCTCCACACCTCCCCAGGCAGCTGATTCCAATGCTGAACTATTCTTATTGTTAAAAAAATTCCTAATATCCAGCCAGTGTGTTTCCGCTCGCAATTTAAACCTGTGATTGTGAGCCCCATCCTCTGCTGCCCACAGGAACAGCTCCCTGCCCTCCTATAAGTGATGGCCTTTCAGATACTTCAAGAGAGCCATCCTGTCCCCCCTCAACCGCCTCTTCTCCAGATTGAACATTCCCAAGAAGTCCCTCAGCCTTTCCTCACAGGGCTTGATCTCCAGGGCCCTGATCATCCTTGTCGCTCTCCTCTGCACCCGCTCCATTCTGTCCCCAGCCTTTTTGAAGGGAGGCCTCCAGAACTGCACACAATTCTCCAGGTGTGGCCTGACCAATTATGACATCTAGTGATCTGGGTGTTATGACTCCACAGTGTAAATAACAATGAGCCCGCTTGCGGGGAGGGTGGGGTAAAAATGTGAAAAATAAATAAACAAATAAACGATTAAGTTATTTGAGACAATGTGGTCCTATGCAAAAAGGCTTTAGATACAGGCAATTTTAGCCACCTTGACCAAACCAGAGCTGCATATGTAGACACTTTTGTAAGGGATGACCCAGAATGCAACAGCATTTCACAACCTGACTGGAGTAAACCAGGGGGATGGTTTAAATGCACACCGTGCGTGTGTAACTACACAGTAGGGTGCAGCAGCCTTTTCCCATCTAACTCTCCCCAACAGAACAAAAGACTATTCTAACACCACCCACTGTCTTTCCAAGTTGGCATGAAACAATTTGTCAGCATTAATTGCTTAGAACAACATTGCCACCTAGTGAGAAGGTAAGTTTACTGACCAGGCTCTGGTCTAGGAAAGGTTAGGGTAGAGTTTTTTAAAGATGCCTATCTGGTTTTTGCTATCAAAGTATATTGAACCCCAATAATTGGGCCTATATAACTGCTTTAATCCCACTCCAGTGGCAGCAAACCACAGAACTGGGTACAGAATTCAGCAACCTGAGAATTTCACCTTTCTCTTTAAAAAAAGAAGTTTCTCGCCCTTACAGCCGTGAAGAGTGATTCGAAAGTGTGCAGTCAGAAGCCAGGCTGAAGAAGAGAGTCTTGATTCAAAGGAGGGCTCCAATGCCATACAGTTCTTCTCCCATGACTAGCAAAAAAAAAAAAATTAAAATTAAGCAAGCGGCATCCATTTTTGTACATTTCATGTTTTATAAATAGCTGGATTATGGTTGTCTTGATGGAGAATTATTTCTGCTTTTAAAAAAAAAAGGAAAAAAGAAAAATTGTTCTCTTATCTTTTAACCCTCTAAAGGGATCCAGGGCCACCCCTTGTTTGGGGCAGTTCTCAAAACTCTAGGAATTTTTATTCTGTACGTTTTATTTATTGTGTTTACATATTGCTTATCAGCACAAGAGTTTCCAAAGCAAGTTATGGCTTAAAAAAAAAAAAGTCTTGAACACAAGAAAAGCTGGAGGGAGAGGAACTCTCGGTAGAAGTGGCATCTGGGCATGCTTTGCACCACTGGGCACATTACATGGACCAGAGAATTGCAGCATGACCACCTTGGGACTCCCCAAGGAATGTCTGGCTGCTTCCTGGATTTGCCCAATGGTTGTTTGAGAGCAGGAAAATGGTGGAGAGAAGGCAGCTTTCAGCAGGAGCTGGATCCAGCCACCGTGGAGGATTGCCTAGCTGCAACTTCCATACCTTCCGATGGCCTCATCGTGTTGTGTTGCCGGGGATCCAATCTAGGGGATACTCTCCTGCCCCCCCCCCCCGAGTAGTGAGGAGCTGCCCTCTGAGACCAGCTGCAGTCGTTTCCTCTGCACTGCTCCTTCTGGATGGAACCTTCTGCGTGAGGAGGCAGCACAAGGGAAGGCCTGCAGCATCTCTGCTGCTCCCCACCTGGGCTTCCCCAAGTGAGGCCAGGGCAGCAGGAGGAGGAGGAGGAGGAGGAGACTCGATGGGAGAAGGGGCAGAAATCATCCTGTAGTGGCTCTTGATAGGCTTTTTCAATGGTTGACCCTCCAAGAGTGTTGTGACACTTGAAAATGAAAGCTGTTCATCCACTGGAAAGCTGTTGCCCCGTGGCTTCATTTCCCCTATTTGCAGGGACAGACTGGCGAAAGGATTCATGCACAAATTCTAGCCAGTTCTTGACAGCTGATATTCAATTATCTTGGTGGCCCTGATGAAGCACAAAGGCAGGCTGTGAAGGGTCTCTAGACTCAGACGGTCTAGGTTTGCATAAGCATAGTCGGTTCTGGTGTGTACGGATGGGAGACTGCCAAGTAAGTCAAGGGGTGCTGTACAGAGGCAGGCAATGGAAAAGGCACCTCTTGTTTATCTCTTGCCTTGAAAACCCTATCATCTTAAAAAGAAAATTGGGGGGGGGGCACTCATCAAATTGCCCAAAAAAAGGGTTAAATAAGCAAATCTCAAACTACATAGAATTTAAAAAAAAACACTTAAAATAGGTTTTAGGTATCCATAAATTACAATAAAATAGTAACCAACTAGAAGAATTCTTGGTGTTGAATACTATTGGATGCTCATAGAAATATTATCCTACCCATTTTTTTAATCGGGTAATATTGCTACAAATATAGATTGTTAGAATCCTCTGTATTTCTAACTCAATTACAAGTCTACAATATGTACTAAACATGAAGAGACTTTCTGATATATGAGGATACTTTTATATATGAGCTATCTGGATAGTAAAGGTAACGGTTTCCCTTGCTCAAAAGCCAGTCAAATCCAACTCTAGGGATGTGGTGCTCATCTCTGTTTCCAAGCTGAAGAGCCAGCGCTGTCTGAAGACGTTTCTGTGGTCATGCGGCCGGCATGACTAGACGCTGAGGCACACGGTATTAGATATTCGTTAGTGAGAAAAAATAAGAGTGATAGATCTTGCTTCTGGAAAAAAGAGACAGCTTCCTTAAGTTTCAAACAGTTTATTTACTAAAGGGTAGGGAAAACAGGATTGGCTAGCAAAGTAAAAACAAGCTTTCTAAGGAGTGACATGTTGCGCCGTCTAATCTTCACAACATCCTACATGAGACTCTCAGAGCACAATGGAGAATCCCTCTGTCTTCTTGACCCCTGGAAAGGAAATCACCTGTTTACACAAACCTTTTCTAAACTCCAGCCAGACATTTTGGAGGCTGGGCTCTTCCACTGGTTTATTCAAGAGGCATTGAGCAAGTTCTCTCAGTCCTCTGAGTTACTTTGGAACTTACAAAAAATGGTCACAAGCTGAATATGCTAAGATCACGGCCAACAGCGGAGTGGGAGAGCCATGCCTGGCATGCACCGGGTCTCAGGCTCAGTTCGTACCAACAAAGTTCTGGTTGTCCCTCCCTGAGACCTTGAAGACCCGCTTAACACTCAGGCCATACTGGGTGAGATGGATGATTTGGCTCATGGCAAATTTCATACCATGTTAAGCAGGGATATTAAAACCGCAGAACTGCACCTGGGCCCCGAGCAGGGCTGCCAAGTACCGGCGACTTACCGGCGGGGGGGGGAGTTGTTCTCCCCCCAGGAGCTCTTCTGGCATGTGCGCTTTGCGCGCGCACCACGGCAACGTAATGACGTCACCCGGAGGTGACGTCATCACGTTGGGGGTGTTGCCAGGGCAACGCTCTGGCAATCGCCCCAAAAAGGGGCGATTGCTAGAGCGTTGCCCTGGCAACGCCCCCAACGTGATGACGTCACCTCCGGGTGACGTCATTACACGGGGGAAGTCGTCCTCACCAGACGACTTCTGGGGCGGGGTTCCCCCCGCCGGCCGAATGCCGGCGGGCAGATCGGGAACCCCTATAGCGGGGGATCCCCCGCCCCCCGGGCTGACTTGGCAGCCCTAACCCCGAGGCACCTGACCAGTATGATCCAGAGCTGAGTTACACCAGAACCAGTGGGCTTAGAAAGGTGGGACTCTGCTCCGAATGGCGCTGTAAGTGCCCTAAAGGTCAGCAGCTCCGTGTATCTTCCAGTATCCGACATCAGCTTGACTATTCCTGACATTGTTTTTCTATATATTTAGCCTCGCCTATGGAATATGATGATTCATTAGAAACCAGCCTGAAGGCCCAAACATTAAACAAGTCCTGGCATCTCTTGCTTTGAATTACGGTACCCTGATGTTACCCAAGTCTGAGAAATTCCTCCTGCCGTCAAATCTCCTCCTGCCTCGTGGAGGTTATTAAAATTCCCTTTGTCATCTGGCAAATAGTAATCTCCTCAGAGAACAATGCACTTGCGAAGAGGCCCAGGCAACCCCTCCCAACCAGAGACAGCTCCCCCCCCCCCCCCCCCGGCTTTAGAAATAAAGTCCCTGGGGGGGGGGGATAATATGTTAAAAGAGAAGATCCCGTGCTGGAAAGGTCTGAGAAGCAGTCTCCAGGTGGGAAGAATATGAGACATCCATTCATCTTACAATAGCTTATGTAAATAAATCTGGGGAAACAGGACAAGCCCTGCTGTGTCTGGAAATTAAGGCAGATTTCCTAACTGCAAGTTGCAGGGACAGGATTAAAGACTTTTCTGGGGGGAAACAAAGCTGACTCAGCTGTAGCAGCAAACTGACTTTCTTTTCTCCTGTTAAAAGACCTGGCTAGTAGTATAAGGAGGTCTACTTAGAATCCTTCACATGTCTATTCAGTGGGGCTGACTCCCAGAAAAGAGTTCTTTGGATTGCACTGTAAAGCTGCCTTGTCATTAGCCATGGGTTTGCCAGGTCCCCCTGGCCACCTGCAGGGGTAGGATTTCCAGATCCAGGTTGGGAAATGCCTGGAGATTTGGGGGTGGAGCCTGGGGAGGACAGGGACCCTCAGTGGGGTACAATGCCATGGAGCCCACCCTCCAAAGCAGCTATTTTCTCCAGGGAAGTTGATCTCTGTAGACTGGAGAGGAGCTGTAATTACAGGAGATCCCCAGGTCCCACCTGGAGGCTGGCATCCCTAGCTAGCTGACTGGGAAAACTGCAGTCGATTGATTAAAAATATTGGAAAGCCAAGCAAGAGAAACAAGAACATGTTGCCACTAGGGGCTGGTTGCTTGATAATGGTGATGTGTATTGTTGAGTCGTAATGCCACTGTGGCCATTTTCACACAGGGCCACGGAGGCTCAGAGGTTAAGATGCTGAGCTGCAGACTGGAAGGTTGGTAGTCCAGCAGTTCAAGACCTGAGTGCCGCATGACGGAGTGAGCTCCCGTCTTTGGCCCAGCTCCTGCCAACCTAGCAGTTCGAAAGCAAGAAGTTGCAAGTAGATAAATAGGTACCGCCTCGGTGGGATGGTCACAGCGTTCTGTGTACCTTAGCGTTTAGCGATGCTGTCCACATGGCCACGGAGAGGTCTTCAGACAGCACTGGCTCTTTGGCTTGGAAATGGAGATGAGCACTGCCCCCCTAGAGTCGGATTTGACTGGCTTTCGAGCAAGGGAAACCTTTACCTCTCTGACCTTGGCTTAATGCTGTTGGGGATGGAGTTTTTTCCCTGCTTCCCCATGGCATAGTGATGCATTCATGCATTTCCTGAGGGTTTCCCCAGGTTTTCTCCAGTCTTTCTCAAACCTGCTTTTCTTTAAAGTTTTGGAGAGAGATCATGGATAATACCTGGACAGCTGCTGTTTGAGTAACAACTTTCCCCCCCAACTGTATCTCTGCAGTAGCCATTTCCTCCCTCCACTACTGAGGAGTTTTAATCTTTTTTTAAAAAAATCAGCACTAGAATATTGTTATATAGATATATCATTTTTACCACAGGTATAACAGGTTCTCTTAATTCTCAGTTTTCACTTTATAAAGTAAGTCTCTAGTCTTTCACCTTGTGGAAATGCATGAGGAAAGCCTTTCTTCCCAATAGAAGGCCCTGGAGACTTTGTTTTTTTTTAGTGAAAGCTGGGAATTCACAGAATGGTATATTGATATAATTATATTCTAATGCTGTTTTGTTTTTAACTGCAAAAACCTCAGTGGCTCAAGGAGGAGGCTGACCAGTGCTGGGGGAATGGGGCAATGAAACTGCAGGGGAACCTGCTATGTTGCTACTTGGCTTTATCTGTAGCCACACCAAGAGAAATCCCCTGATCCTGCTCCCATGTGGAAACCACCTGCAACTGTCAAAATACTGTCAAAAAACTTTTCCAGTCCTAGGTGAGCTCTAGGAGCAGGGGGGAACAATATCTGCCCTGATTCAAAATGAAAGAAAGGGAAAAAAATTCTTCCTCTGAATAGGAAACAGATACAGAGATGGGAAACTATTGGCTAGAATCTGTGCCGTCACCAATATACTTTCTGTTGTGTGACTGTTTTAAAAACCTTTAAACGTGTTCTGAGCAACGTGAAAGATGGATGTACATACACACAAATATGAAGGTGCTGCTTTAAAAAAATGAACAAACCTTGCAAAGCCACCTGCATACTTCCAGTGTTCCCCCGCCTTTTAAAGATTCTTTCTTCAGAATCATTGTCCAGTGGACAGAGCGTAGCAGCAGTGACCACAATGAAGTTCAGCATTCATGTCAATAGAGAGCTACCCCTGAAGTCCAAAGCAGTAACAATTGATTTCAAAAGATGAAGCATTACAAAAATGAGAGGAATAGTTAAAAGCAAGCTGAAAAGAAAACACAAGAGAGTCAGATTCCCAGAGGACGCTGGGAAGCTATTTAAAACCACAGTAACTGAAGCTCAGATATTGGAATGCATTCCACAGGTTAGGAAAGGTACTGGCAAGTCTAAAAGAGAAGGCCTGTGTGGTTAATAGTACAAGCCAGGAAGCCACGAAGAGCAAAGAATGTTTCTTTTTAAAAGTGGAAGGTCTGCCCCAGTGAAGAGAACAGAAGGAACCAGAGGCTTTGGCAAAAGACGTGTAAGTTGATGATGAGGCGCCTGAAAGAGAATCTGAGGAGCAGACTGCTAACAGCATCAAGACAAACAGTAAAAAAATTTTTAAATATATCCAGAGCAGGAAACCAGCCAGAGAACCCATTGGGCCTTCGGATGGCCAAGGAATGAAGCATTTAAAGGATTTTAAAGAACAAAGGATGGTGAGGTGGGAGAGAAGCTGAATTTGTCCTTTGCTTCTGTGTTCACTGTGGGGGCATGTTCCCACACCGCAACCACTATTTTCAGGAAAGGCGTCTGAAGAACTGAGTCAACCTGAGGTGATGAGCACAAAGTTTGAAGGTGTCAGCGGCACCTTTAAGACCAACAAGGTGATGAGAGATGAAGTTCTAGACCTATCAGAGAAATTAAAAACCAGCAGGGTTCATTTTGTAGAAAAAGAGGTGCAGGAGCTCATTAGCATGACTCATTTGCATATGTCACACCCCCTAATATACCGGAAGTGTGTCAGAAGGCAACACCCACCCCTCAGGCTCCACTCCACAGGTGAGTGAAACTGACCTGCTCTTCCTCCATTCCCTTCCCCATCCAATACTTTGGGCAATAAACATAAGCGTAAAGAACACACCCTCATTCTCTTCCTGCTCCCTTGAAACCACCAGGTTTCAAGTAGACTTGAGATACCCAGGACATGTGCACCACCCATCCCTTCCCCTTCCCCTCCCCACAACAAGACACCCTGTGAGATAGGTGGGGCTGAGAGAGGTCTTTTGAGAACTGCTCATGAGAGAACAGCTCTGAGAGAACTTGTAACTGGCCCAAGATCACACCAGCAGCTGCATGTGGAGGAGTGGGGAATCAAACCCGGTTCTCCCAGATTAGAGTCCAACTCCTGACCACTACACCAAACTGATAGGGTGGAAGCTGCTGAAGGGTTGGTGAAATTTCTCCAGTACTTATGTGCCATGTGCCCAGATAAAAAATGGTATACTTAGAAAATTTATATGCCACCTTGAGCAAGTCTCTGGAAAAGCAGCACACAGTCATAAAAGGAACAATGATAAAATTATCAATATTAAAACAAAGCATTAAAAACAAAGACCCTAGCAGGGCTTTCCCCGGGGCGCTGCGCCTCTGCACTGCTTGGGGAAGCCGAGGAGGGGGCGGGGCTTGGTCATGTGCCCGCCCCCTGGGCTCCTCACTCCCGGAGCTGCACTCCTGTGCGCTCCCGCTCCAACGGACCCCTGAAAACCAGTAAGTCTCCCATATATGTAACGTACCAGTAAATTCAGCCACCTGTGCCAGGAGACGGGAGAGTGGCAAATGACAGGCTAGTTAGCCTAATATCTGTCCCAGGCAAACTAGAAGGAAATCTAATCAAAGAAAGAATTATTAGGCATTCAGAGGGAAGATCAGAAGGGCTTTTGCCAATGGAAGTCCTGCCTCACCAGCTTTTTGGAGTTCTTTGAGAAAGTGAACACACAGGTAGATTCATGGTGACCTGCTGCTAGACTTCGATGTTTTCCCGATTGCCTTAATGTTCCATTTTCATTCTCTGATAGTTATATCCTGACTATAATACTGTACTTCCATGATGAACAACGATGCTTTACTACCAACGTAGATTTGTGTGTAGGCGAATGAATAGTCATGCAACCCTGTAATGGCGCCGGCCATGTGGTCTGACCGCACGGTCTGAGAAAGGTCCGAGCTTGAGGTATAAAGACAATAGAACCCAGGCTCCTAAAGTTCCACCAGTCAGGGATTTGTATATATTTGAATTAACCTATGTATGTCTGTGGCGGGAAGGGTAACCTATCCTGCGGTGTGGGTGCGGTCTAGGAAAGGTTTGTGCTGCGCATATAAGCCGACCCCCCCGGGCGACCTCAGGTATGCTTGTTCTGACCTCCAATAAACTTGACCATGCTTGAAATCACTTCACCGGCCTCCCAACTCCAGTACTCTTCACTGATATTACTGTATTTTTTTCTTGTGTCCAGATAACTTCATTAACATCCCAGTGCTGTCCCAGTTTTTCCTCATTTTCCCCCCATTCTTTCCTAAACTAGTTTTTCCCATACTTCCCTCCCCCCATTGCACGGAATCTGAACATTTTTTCCTGCCTTATGGAATGCGGCCCAAACCTGCCCAGAAAGGGTGGGTTAGGGCAGAGTGCGCCTGCGCTGAAACAAATGGTCACCCATTGGGAGGCCCAATGCTAGCTCCTGCAGCTCTGCTTATACAGGAAGACGACTCAGGGTCTTCAAGGAGATCCTGGGGCGGGGGATAATTTTGCAACTCGTTCCTTAACAACCGGCTCTTGAGATGTTTAGAGCACCAGTTTGGTGTAGTGGTTAACAGCAAGGACTCTAATCTGGGAGAATTGGGTTTGATTCCCCACTCTTCCACATGCAGCTGCTGGCGTGAGTTCTCTCAAGGGCAGTTCTCAAGAGAGCTCTCTCAGCCTCACCTACCTTACAGGGTGTCTGTTGTGGGGAGGGGAAGGGAAATGAGATTGTAAGCTGCTCTGAGACTCCTTTGGGTAGTGAAGGGTGGGGTATAAATCCAATCTCTTCTTCTTTTTCTTCTTTAACAGAACAATACAGATAGAAACCGAAAAAGATACAAATATTAATCATAAGCCTTGGCAGTGGGAGGGAGGGAGCAAGGAATGCTGAGCAGACATACTGAAGCCAATATGGCTCCTGTTGTGTAAAGGGATGGAGCCCTGCCCATGTGTTCTGGGGCTGGCTTGGGCAATGCCAACAACTTCACAAAGTGACACTGCTTAACTTCAAAGTAAGGCTCAGGGAAGGGAACCAGAATGAGGAGGGAGCTTTCATGGAGCCCCCCCCCCCCCCAAGAAAGGGCTTGAGAGCTGGAGACTGGAGCAAGCTCGCCTTGGAAGCATAATGATGTGTAATGGGCAGAGAATGTACTTTAACAGCTGATTGCACAGCCCCCTTGAGGCTGCTGAAACATTGCAGTGCTTCAGCACATGCACAACCTCCCCCCCACCGACCAGGTGAAAAATCTGGGGAAAATGTGTGTGAACTGATTGCACTGCTAGCGTGATCACTGGAACTGCCACGACACCCCCCCCCCCCCCCCCCAAAAGGTGGCTGCAGACTGGAAAACACCTTTATGGTCCTTTCCACACTAGACCTTAAATCCTGGTTCAACCCTGTCCCCGAACTTCCATTCTACACTACACGCAAGTTCACCCCCCTTGGGATATTTTTTGCTTCCACATTTCATTGAGGTCACCCCAGTTTTGCCCCACGCTTGTCCCAGGATAAACGGATGCTGTTATAACCAGAGATAAATGCAAGGTATTGTGTCAAGAGTTGAACTCTGATAAAACCAGGGATGAGATCCAAGTGCGGAACGGGCCTATATACGGATTGTGTGAACTTAAGCAGATCATGAGTGGGAGGGCAGGAAGAGTTGGCTCAGTGCTTAGTCCTTGTGGCCCTTTCTTACATGCCCAGGGAAATGCTGATTGCCACTTTGGGGTCAGGAAGCAATTTTTCTCCAGGCCAGGGATCCTGGAGGTTTTTTGTCATCTTCTGGGCATGGGACAGCGGTCACTGCGGGTGTGAAGGGGGAGGTATTTGTGAATTTCCTGCATTGTGCAAGGGGTTGGACTAGACGACCCTGGAGGTCCCTTCCAACTCTAAGATTCATGTTCTATTTACGGGGAAAAGCACTTGAAGGAAGAGAGCATTACCGGCTCAGCCTAATGTCCTGTTACGATCCCATCACCAACAAAACCCTTATCTCAGTTCTATGTAGTGATGACATATAGGAGTCAAGCAACACTGTGTCACACCAAGTCCTTGTTCCCTCTGTACCTGTCGGTTGCTTGACCTGTTGGCCACAGTGATCCACGCAACCGTCACCTCGAGGCTAGACTATTGTAATGCTCTCTACATGGGGCTGCCCTTGCTGCAAATCCAGAGGCTTCAGCTGGTGCAGAATGCCGCAGCGAGGTTGCTGATGTGTCTCCCTCGTTGGGAGCACATACGACCGACGCTGGAGGCACTGCACTGGCTAGCAGTGGCGTACCGAATTCACTTCAAGGTGCTGGTGTTTGCCTTTAAAGCCCTAAATGGCCTGGGTCCGACCTACCTAAGGGACCGCCTTTCCCCGTATATACCCCAGAGAGCACTTCGGTCTGGGGCCCAACACCGCCTGGCCGTACCTGGCCCGAGAGAAGCCAGGCTCACTGCCACTAGGGGGAGGGCTTTTTCGGTGGCGGCCCCTCACTGGTGGAATGAGCTCCCAGAGATCAGGGCCCTGCGGGAACTGATGCAGTTCCGCAGGGCCTGCAAGACGGAGCTCTTCCGCCAGGCATATGAATAGGGGCCGCCGCCTCCGTGTACCCCCTTCCACCAGCAACTACCAACGTGCGCCCAGGTATTACCATCTAGTCGCTGACGACCCTGGCGTGTGCCCAACATTAGACTGTACACCATCGATAGTGTGAGCACTTTATCTTGCAATTCGTGTTTAAGTATTAGTTCATATAGCTTCTTTATCAATTTGGAGTTATTTTTTAACCAAACCTCATCTAAAACATTATTCTTTCCCCCGAATCCACATTTTTTATCCTCATTATACCGTGATTTTAGCTGCATCTCTTCTAGCCAGGATAACTTAACTCCCGTTTCAACTCTTATTTTTTCCTTTGACTTTAAACTTCCAGTTATATCTAAGAGGCTTTCATACGTTAGGTTTTTCCCAGAAACCCAAAGGGACGGTTTGATAAAAGCCTCTAGTGGGGAGACCCATTTGGGAATATTGGTATAAAATCTATCTTTAATATTAACCCAGACCTTCATAAGGGCAGCCTCTGAGCGGATGTGACATGAAGTTGTGGTGTACTTTCTGCTTATTGTACCACACATAAGCATGCCAACCCATCCGCAGATCGTGACCCTCTAGTGCTAACACCTTTGGGTTTTCCAATTTGATCCAAGTTTTAATCCAAGTCAAAGCTGCCGCCTGTCCATAAATTTCCCAGTGTGGGAGACCAATACCACCTCTTTCTTTTTTGTCCTGCAAGATTCTCCTCTGTACCCTCGACCTTCCTGCTTTCCAAATAAACTGGCCACAATAAAGTTCAAAAAAAAAAAAAAAAGATAGTGTGAGCACTTTAATAACTGTATTGTATTGTATTGTTTTAATGATGAAAGTTTTAATGTTTATGGTTTTATTGTGGACTTGGTCCACTAAAATGTGTAAGCCGCTCTGAGCCTGCTGTGCGGGGAGAGCGGCCTAGAAATGGAATTAAATAAATAAATAAATTAAATAAAAAATATAGGAGCCAAGCGACACTGTGTCACACCAAGTCCTTGTTCCCTCTGTGCTGATGTTGTCTGCTCTGATGGGCAGCCGCTCAGCCGAGAATGGTGCTTTCCAATACTTGCTACCAGAGATGCTTTAACTGGAGAGGCCAAGGATTGAACCTGGGGGTCTTCTGCATACAAAGCAGAGGCCCCACTACTCAAACACTCCAAAGCCTGGACTTACGACTTTCACTCCCCTCAAAGCCTCTCATCATCACTTCTATCGCAAGTTCTATACTCAGTCGCCTGTTCCTATTCATTAGGGGCTGTGCCCATTTCTAAACACATTCTCACGCTTCCAGCTGCCTCACAGCCAGGAAATGTAGCTGGAGCTACTGAAAACTGTCCACCCACTTCCAGACTTACCGTGCAATATTCCCAATGGAGGAGGGGAATGGCCGTCAGAAGGGGAGGGCTGAGGAAAGCACGGAGACATGTTGCTGTCTAGATGTGACCTAAGGAACAAAGCGTCGAGTTTGTGCACCAATGGTGGGCGCATTGCATACTGAGGCCGCCACAAGGGATGGCTGGAAAGCCCCATCAAGTCACAGCCAACCCCACAGGGCGTTCGAGGCAAGAGGCCTTCAGAGGTGGTTTTCCATTGCAACCTTGGATTTCCTTGGTAGTCTCCCGTCTACGTACTATCTTTCTTCCTTCCTTTAGTTTTTAAGAGCTGACAAGATCAGGCCCGTAGCTACAGTGGGGCTTTTGTGGGTTCTGCCCCCCTTCTTAAAGGCACAGCCCCACAATAATTTCCCCTGACAATGCTTTTTTCAATCATTTAAAAACACTTTTAAAAGGTGTGTGCTCCTTTAAGCAGAGTGGGGTGTTGTAACTGACTAATTCCCGCACTGAAGAAGAGGGCTGGAGTAGGAGATCTCTAGGATCCCTTCTAACTCTGTCAAGAAACTGGTCTCCTTTAAGAAAGTGTTTCTGTGTAAGTGTCAGCTTTCTTGACTATAGAAGTCATCACACACACACACACACACACACACACACACACACACACACACACACACACACACACACACACACACACACGGCCTGTTATCCAGAATCGTTGCTTAGGCTGGCAGAAGTGATTAACTTGCAGCAGCTGAGAACTGCCATCTGAAATGGTTGACAGCTTGCAATTTAGAGATCTATCCTGGTTAACAGCTTTCAGTTGGCTAAATGGCTATTCTTTCAGCACTGAGAACTTCAGCCCTGCCAGAAAAAAATTTGCCCCACAAGTCATACAATCCTGGCTACAGACCTGGTGGGGCCAGACAGGAGGAGTCATCTTTCATACTGTGTAAAGGGCTCACTAGCCTGTTGGCGAACAGATCCCAGGGCTAACTCGTGACAGGTTCTTTACGTTCTTCCCATGGGAATGCAACTGGAGGCACGGCACTGGATTTCAAAAACACCGTAACACACCTTTGGCATTATCTTCGTTTTTTTATTGCTGTTTGATTTGCCAATAAAAAGCCAATATACCAGTTATTGCCTCTGTTCAAATGCAGACATCAGTGGCCACACAAAACAGCAAATATAATAAAACCTGTGACGAAACCCAAAATGGAACAATCATATGAAGAGATTAATGGATTGTCGCTACTAATGGTTGGGGATACAAAACCAGACAGTGGATCTGTGAAAACAATTGAGTCACGGACCAGCACGCAGACTCCCCCCTCAGATGAGGAGGCTGAAGACTCCGAAGAGGAGGGAACTGGGCACTCAGCACCGCCACAGAATGAGGCAGCCGGGACACCTCCAGAAGCCCCCTTTAATGTGCGGGAAGAGCCCCCAGAGTCTAAGGCTGTTTTTACATCTGACTTTCCCGCTGGAATCATTCTAGTTCCAAAAAAACCTGCCCACACCTCTGTGCGGTGTGAAACCGTGCTGCTACTGAAATGTCCACATCTACTAATTGCCCTCCTGTGGTCAAGCTAGTATTCAACCGGCTTTATTCTGCTTTAAACAATTGCTGTTGATTAGTGCACTTAGACCCCCCCCCTGGAGTGAAATTTCACACCACTGTGAAATCAGCACGGGAAAAGACAGCAGTCAAACTACTTTAGAGGGGAGGTGTAAAATGACCCTAAGTCAGACTGCTGTCTGATGGAAACAGCCCGGCCTTCAGACTCCGACCCTGAAGCACCTCAGCCCCATTTCTGTATAATCAGGCTTGGCATGTCTAAGTACCAGCAGCTAGCTCCTGGAGAGGAGGGGCCTGCATCTCCACCCCCCCTGTAGTAGCACTCAGGCCTCAGAGTTCAATCAAAGCCTTTGCTGGAACAACATCTATGCCACACTGTTAGGCCCAGCCCCTGCCTTGACTTCCGGATCTTGGCCCTCAGCAGGACAAAATGAGACGTTCAGGAAGTCAAGTCTAAGGTCTTAGAAACTAAGGAGCAATTTGTTCTCTTCATACGACGACAACAATAATTAGGAAACATCTACCCTACAACATATATTTGTTTAATGCCAAGTTAACAGTCGTTGCTTGCTCTGGAGAATCCTGGGAACTGTAGTTTGGTCAGGGTGCTAAAAATTCTCTACCGTTCCCTACCCTCTTGGAGAACTTCCATTCCCAGGGTTCCCTGAAAAGGGGAAGTAATGCTCAAATCAAATCAATTTAAGCTTGCAATGCATATATGCTCAGAATGTGCAGCCTGCATGCTCCTGAAACTCAATGGTAAAATTCCAATTCACACCAGTGGTTGGAGACTGCAGCCTTAATATATGTCAGTGTGAAATCAGCAGATTTACTGAAGAGATCTGTAATCAATTCAACTATTGTTAACAACCTGAATGGAAACACTTAGAAGCACTTAACGTGTTTATGAACTGGAACATAAACAGTTCAGGTAAAATCCCATAAATCCCCCATAACATTTGTGCTACCAGCTGATCCTTCTTGACAGTAAAATATTGAATTCCACGTTCTTGGATAAAATGGCATATCTAGTTGTAAACTAAGGGCTTTTCACTGTTCTAAAAATACCTTCTTTAAATTAAAGACAACAAAGATTTTGTTAAAAATATGACCTTGTCCAAAAGTTACATATTTGAGAAAGCTTATGTTCCTAGTTCAATCATTAGGCAACGGTTTTGTGGAAAAATTGCTTAGCTACGTCTAGTATACATACAACGTTTGGAAGTGCCTTCACAACTGCAGAAGGTAACGGTTAAAGAATAAAATTTCTTCCAAGGTGGATGGTGCCCAAAATACCGGTGAAATTAAAAAAATGAAAGCTATTTAGTTTCCCACTTGAGAAACAAGTAGTACAACACAATAGTTTAAAATAAATAGGAAATCTTAAGGCATGATCCACCATAATGGCGTGAGGGTTTCAGGCTTTGTCAACGTGCATACTCGGAAAGGGAAGAAGAAAAAGCAGAACCTGAATATTATCTATTTTATCAAAGTGCTAACCACGCTGCAACATTGATAACTGAAAGGAAAACAAAAAGCATGATTAAAACAACCACACACAACAACAGGTAATAACTCCAAAATATTACATGGCAAAATTCAGCTTTCTCTGGCTCACTGTTGTGGCACCTTCTAACGACATGGGAGTTTTTAAAATCCAATGCAAACAGTGGAACCTGTTTCAAGTTCAGGCAAAACAAAAGTCAGAATGGTACTAAGTCCAATCGACAGATGAATAAATTGTAGACCTCTAAACAGAGGCAAGAATCCATTCAGGAGCTCCGACTTCAGTCATCCTCCAGCACTTTTGCAGCATACGACCTTGGAAAGGGGTTTCCTAAAGACGCAATGCCAAAGCAATTTGGAGCCCTTGGGTAGAGAAGCACTGCTGGGGGAGTCTTGGATTGCACACGTCCACCCATGTGGGAGTGGTGGTCAGAAGCAAAATGACCACCAGACCGGACAAAGGCTCTTCTGCTTGTCACGTTGCGCATACATGTGTCGTTCAAAATAATTTTAGAAACGAACAGGCACGGTCTCCTCCGTCAGTAACACACTTCTCTCTTGTGCAATTTTTTTGTTTCACTCAACCAAAATTAAGGCATGGACGACGTGGAGGAGGATGGGAAAGATTCCAATTGCATTTCAGAAGACAATTCTTCCCTTCTTTGTCCCTGCAGATCTTCTGTCCTTTCGGCTGTCAGAGGGCACCGTCCACAGGCTCTTGCCTGGTAAGCGGAGCGTTTCCTGCGGGCCTTGCTGAACGTGTGCGCAGCTCTTTCACTGTCTCCAGCAAGGCTTTCCTCTCGAGCTCTAGGGCAAGAACCGTCTGCTTCAGCTGACTCTCACTGTTCAACAGACTCTCAGCCATGGTCTCCAGGTTTTGTATTTTTCCATTGGCCACCTGAAACAAGGAAACAAGGAACTAAGGGTCTGTGAGGAAACACGGGGAAAATACCGACTGCTGATTTACTTATTCCACTTCCATCCAACTTGTGAGAGAGCCAGTTTGGTGTAGTGGTTAAGTGCGCGGACTCTAATCTGGGAGAACCGGGTTTGATTCCCCACTCCTCCTCCACTTGCACCTGGCTGGATGGCCTTGGGCAAGCCATAGCTCTGTACCAGCTGTTCCCTCAAGGACAGCTTGGGAAAGAGCTCTCTCAGCCCCACCTACCTCACAGGGGGCGTCTGTTGTGGGGAGGGGAAGGGAAAGGAGTTTGTAAGCCGCTCTGAGACTCCAAGTGAGTGAAGGGCAGGATATAAATCTAATCTCTTCTTCTCTTCTTCTTCTTCTTATGTGAATGCACACATCCTTCATGCTGTATTGTACATGCAGAACATGACTGTAGCATTAGATCCAGTTAACAATTGGCAGACATGTATCAAAGTCAGTGTGTGTGTGAGAGTGTGTGGCAGGGGGGTCTGTTTGTCCCTATTAAGTTTTGAGTCAGGAGACAATAAATCAAATGCTGGCTTTTATTTCAAACATTGTTCAGCTCAGGGACAGCTCTAGCAAGAGTGGCACTCAACTTATAGTGTTCCAACAAATAACTATATACAGTGTAACTATGAAGGCTCACTTTCATTGTACCTAAGCAGGGCTCTGCGATTGGTTCCCTGGATTGGCTTCCGGACCAATGAGAAGTCTTTATTCGGCAGCCAGTAAGAATGAGGGGATTGTCATACCAGAACTCCGACAAAGCAATGCATAACTCAGTAAGAAAACATAACAGTCACACTCTAGTATGCCCGAGGGAGAAAACTCAATAAGTGGGACTATGCAGGTACCGGTATTCCTCCAGTGATTCCTCTTGAGTTCAGAGGATATAAGTAATTGCGCTATAATCTGGAGCACAAATCAATAAACAGTGTTAAAATCTGCCCTTTTCTTGAACCACCAGAGCCTGGAAGAGGGTAGTTTTTGGCTTGCCTTACACACACACACACACACCCCCACCACAACACTGCGCCCGTCAGAATGATGGACCTTTTGCACTAATAAATCAAATTTAGTCTATAATATGTTTCCCCTTCCAAATCTTGATTGTTTAAGCTCTAGAATGACTCAGTCCTGTAGCTTAATGACAGAGCAGCAAAGATGAGAAAGCTAATAAATCTGTGCAAGATTGACTAATAGGGGTATGAATTTATTAACCGAGGCATTTTAATTAAGCAGAGTGTTGTTAATCCAGAGCTGTGCTGGGTATGAACTTCACTGGTAGGGAGAAAAGGACGCATGGATCCTGGCTCAGACCGATCAAAGTGAAGTCTGCCAAGAGCTGATCAACTGCCGTTTTGCCTCCTCAGAGTTAGAACTTCTGGTCCTTGACAGCATTAAGCTGAACGGCCCTGTGTTCCTTGCAGCTTCTGCGGTTTCACTTTTGATCCCCAAAGCCAGAAAAATCTCAAAACAGGTAAAACAGGGCTGTACTTAACCAGGGGCGTGGCCAGGATTTTTTTCTTTTTGGGGGGGGGGGGCATTTTAAAAAATTGGGGGGCACCCCCCCCCCCCCGTGAGACCACCAGTTCCAGGATACCCCAACTCACCCAGGAGGGAGAAGCTGATGCCGCTTTGCATCTGCAGGAACATGAAAGGCCGATTCCCCACCTGCACACTCCAGGCAGGCAGGGAGTGGCCTCCCCACCCTGCTTTCCTGGCAGCCTCTCTAGGATTTTAGCCTGTGGGGCCGAGACAACCAGGAGGCCATGACGATGGCAGGGAGGCTGTGAGCTCCTTGGTGGTGGTGGCGGCGGTGGCAGTGCACTCCGCCCAGCCATGTCCTACCCACAGGGTACCTCTACCAGCCACTGGGTGCTAGCGCTCGCAGGGCAGGGTAACTACTCAGTGAATTTTTTTTAAATTAAGTTGGGAGGCCTGGGCAGTGGGTCAGGGGCTCAGCCCTGAGGTGTCCCACTGTAGCCACAGGCCTGCTCTTACCGGTAACTGTTGTTCACGGAGTGGGCTTCTGTGCAGACACACATGGGCCTGCGCTTGTGCATGCCCGCAACAGGCCTGCTGCACAAGCACGATTCCGTCTGGGACTGCACAGAAAACCTGAAGATGAACAACCAGTTTCTTACCCTACACATCAACCTCCCCCCATAGGCCTTCCGTTATTTATTGAATTTATTCGTACCCCACTTTCTTTCCCAGTGGGGACCCGAGGCAGCTTACATCAATCTCCTCTCTCCTCCCAACAACCCTGGGAGGTAGGTCAGGCTGAGAGCATGTGACTGGCCCAAGGGCTTCCACAGCATGAGTGGGGATTCGAACCTGGGACTCCCAGAGACTAGTCTGACACTCTTACCCACTACGCCAAATGTTTCTAGGATGAATCTGGTCTGGGGGTGACCTATGAATAGGCGAGGATCCCCAATTTCATTAGACTGAAAAAGGCAGCATTTTGTAACAGCTGCAGGTAAAAGGAAGAGTCCGCTAAGATTGTGTGTATCTCGGGGAGCACTGACAGCATTATTTCAGGCATGTCTCCTGATGCTCACAAAATCACAAACTGCTTAGTGTTCCGATAGTGTATATACTCAGCCTTTCAAGGAATGACAAAGTGTCAGAGTCTCTAGTAATCGGCACTCAACAACATTCCTTAAGCAGGAGCAGTTTATTGTTGTCAGGTTACTATACATTCCCTAAACACTGTCTGTGTTAAGAATGAAGAAGTGAGAAAAGGGATTTTATACGGGGTTCAAACTAGGGTGTCAGATGGCTACAAGCCAATGAATGCCACGTTACCCTCGCGTGGAAAACAATGGCTTTTACGTCCAAGCGGGAAACTCACAAGAGAAACCCGAGATCTTATGTAAACAGAGACAAATACCAGAGGAGAATCGAAAGTAACATTCCAGTGTCAATAACCTTCCCCCCCCTTTTCTTCATAGCGGCCACTCTCTCTACCCCCACCTTTTATTTATGGCAGCCTAGCTGACACAAGCTACGGCTTGTGCAGGAGACACTCAGCTAAGTACAGCCATGACATTTCATTTTTTTCTTTTAAATAGAAGCATTTATGTTTGTCTCCATAACAAGGCAACATACCTACTCTCCATGAAACTTCCTGAGGCCAGTCACTCATTCTCAGCCTAACCTACCAGTTTGGTGTAGTGGCTCAGTGTGCGGACTCTAATCTGGGAGAACCGGGTTTGACTCCCCACTCCTCCAGTTGCAGCTGCTGGATGACCTTGGGCAAGGCACAGTTCTGTCAGAGCCATTCACGAAACAGCAGTCCTTGAGAGAGCTCTCTCAGCCCCACCTACCTCACAGGGTGTCTGTTGTGGGGAGGGGAAGGGAAAGGAGTTTGTAAGCCGCTCTGAGACTCTGAGTGAACGGCAGGGTGTAAACCCAATCTCTTCTTCTACCTCACAGGGCTGCTGGGAGGATAAAACTGAAGAGGGAAGGACTGCATATGTGGCTAGGGTTGCCAGCCTTCAGGTGGTACCTGGAGAGCTGCTATTACAGTTCATCTCCAGACAACCAAGATCATTTCCCCTGGAGAAGATGGCTGCTTTGGAGGGTGGACTCCGTGGCACTGTATCCTGCTGAGGTCCCTCCCTCCCCAAAAACCGCCTTCCTCAGGTTTTTACACCCCCCTGGCCCAATCTCCAGGTATTTCCCAACCCAGAGCTGGCAACTCTCCATGCAGCCCTGTACACCTTGTGGGAAAGAGCAAGATGAAAACATAAATCAGATAAGATTTGGGGGGGGGGGGGGAGAGACACAAAATTATACCTGCAGCTCTTCTAGGAGGTCAAAGTTTTGTTTACGTAAACTACTGTTTGCTTTTTCTAATTTATCCATCCTCTGATTGTCGTTGAGGGACGAATCTATCAGCTCATCCTGAAGTACATGATATTCAACTTCATATGCTTGCAGCTGTTTGGAGATATCCATCTCAAATACCTGTTATGTGTGTAAAATGGAAGAGCGTCGTCATTTTTTTTAAAGTCACGGGATGCCTCAAATCTAGTTTGAATCTTAATTTTCCATAACAAAGCAGGAATGACAGAGAATGCGAATGTTCTTCTTTGCAAAACTCACTGCCTACTACAGAATCACTTACTTTCCCCACTGAGCCATAATTCACTGCTCTGAATTCAACAGAAGATGAGTGTTCTGCCTTGTTAGAGAAACATTTTGTGGAGAGAGCACGTCCAGCCCTCAATACCCATCGCTATGATCCTAACCAATTTTTCAGAAACTTTGATAATAAAAAAGGACTCTTCCAAATAACTGGCATTTAGAATCGTAATTCTCATGATGGGGAGACCCAGGCTATGCATACTACATGTAATTACAACTGGGGTTCCCCAGCATGGTGATCGCCAACCAGGGGTCATTTCATAGAAAAAGAGGTGCAGGAGCTCATTAGCATAATTCATTAGCATAACTCATTTGCATATGCTACACCACCTGACATCACTGGAAGTATGTCAGAAGGCAAGAAAGAAAGGAGGCAGAGAGAGAGAGAAAGAAAGAAAAAAAAAATAAAAAGAGAGAGAGAGAGAGAGAGAGAGCTGGCAGAGAGGGGACAGCTACTAATCCACGCCTCAGAAATACCACTCTTCTGGGAGGACAGCTTCAGTGGTGGCTGAAGCCTTCAGAAGGCTGGTTGGAGGAACCAGGACCTTTCCAGGGGACGGGGTCATTTTGCTGCAGCCATGACACAAGTAGGCATTCCCACGTTGGGGGGGGGGGGGCGGGCTGGCACCAACTCCCGGAGCTGCGCTCCCCCGAGCTCCCGCTCGAAATGACCACTGTTGCCAACACCTCTTCTGGAACCCACCAAGTGTTTTAGGAAGTAGGTGAGGCTGGGTAGGGCTTTTGCCCAGCAAAGCTTTGGATTGGCTGTTGGAGATTTTGTTGCCTGTGCAGATTTTTTTTACATGTTGCCTTGGAAGCAGCTTCGACCACAGCACAAGGATCTGCACCGTGTTACTTAAGCTAAGGTGCAACAATTATTTTGTGGCTGGCTCCGCCTACTGCGGCAGCCATTCCCCTATTGCGTGCACTATGCTGGGTCAAAAATCTGAATTTGCCTGCAGGCTCAAAAAAGTTGGGGAATCCCCCCATAATACAATACCCCCCCCCAATATTGCAATGACAACCAGCAAGGATCCCATGAGCATGTACTTTGCTCTGAGTGGCACAAATCAGAGGGCTGTACTTATGTAGCCCACTGTCTCTCACTCACCAAGAGCTATACAACTACTTAACAACTTGGTACAAGGTGAAAAGTTGACCAAAAAGAGAAGCCAATAGTAAAATAATTGGGAAAACCTCACATGGAGTCTTGGTAGGCTGTACCCTATTGGGAAAAGGAGGATGGGGGGGGGGGGGGGCAGAACGATGCCGAATTGTGGGAATCTGAGTGGGAAAGATTGGTGCATTTGATAGAAGTGCAACAAAATATGTAGTGGAGTAAAAAGGAGTCTAGAGAGAGTAAGGATGAGATAGCAAAAGGCTGAAGTCGACAGCTTGCTGAAACACTTTGAAGACCAAATAAGCCATGCGGGTGGCTTGTGGTGGTGAACAGGGATGGGCACGAACCAGGAAAAGGGTGGCTTGTGGTGGTTCATGAGAAACCATGAACCACAGTTTGTGAACCTCCAGGAACTTTTTGGTTTGCCAAACTGGTTTGGGGTTTCTCAGGTTCATGACTGAGTATCCAAAAGATGTTCCTGGGCACCCTCTGTACTATCCAGGGGTCTGCTTCCCGACCCCCCCCCCCCTGCGCTGCCACTGTAACAAAACGTCCCTTTGCACCTCCTACCCCCTGGATCAGCACCTCTCCGGGGTGCTGGAGACCCCATTCCTTCACTGTTTGCCCTTCCTGGCCTTCCTCTACCACCTCCAAGGGTCAGCCCTCCAGCATGACCCCTGTAGTCACTGTCAAATCCATTGTACGCTCTTTTCCCTGTTGACAGTTTTCTTCCCCTACATCAAACCCCAACTTACACACAACGGAATGTTATTTCTTGTGTCATTTTCTAGAGCAATCGCATGAAATTTTTAACCTTGGTTCCCATACCCAGGATATATGACTTGTTGTTCAAGCATGCAAAGCCTCTCCAGTTTTCAGATAAACAAAACTGACTAACAAAAGACAGCAGGAAACCCCACTGTAATATGGCCCAAAGGGTAAATGTTAATGATTCTTGTCTCTGTGTGTGCGTGTATGTAAAGTGCCACCAAGTCACAGTTGATATATGGCAACCCCATAGGTTTTTCGACGCAAGAGACGTTTAGAGGTGGTTTGTCATTGCCTTCCTCTGCAAAGTCTTCCTCGGGTGTCTCCCATCCAAATACTAACCAGGGCTGACCCTGCTTAGGTTCTGAGATCTGATAAGATCAAGCTAGCCTTGGCCATTCAGGTCAGGGTCAATTATTCTTGCCAGCATTTAAAAACAATCTGGTTTTGCATTTCCAAATCTTAACACCCCAGTTCAATGTATACTCCCCCCCCCCCCCCACTAGGACATGAATAAACTGCTCACAATATTATAATTTAATTGTTCTTGGTAATACCTGCTCTCATACCTGGTTAATGGTCTTTTCCATCTGCACCAAGCCCAGGTTTGGAAGAGTGCATTTAACGAAATCGACAATTGTTTCCAAGCTTTCGTGCTGCAGAATCAAGGGCTTATGGCTTCCTAGCAGGCTCAAAGCCACTTTAAATATAACTTCTGAACCCTGGAGAAACAGCATGTCTGAAAAGCGGGGGAGGGAGGGGGGAAGAAAATAAACGTGTTATGTAATTGTAATAATCCCTTATGAGACTTGTGCACAACGATTGGTTTTACTTGTATGTTTCTTTAAGGCACTCTTTCTCCTGGCCAGCGGATAAAGTACTGGGCTTGGGAGACCTAAGCTGAAAACCTGACATAGCTTGCTTTGCCACTCTGGGCCAGCCATGCTTACTCTCTGGCTAATCTTCCTCACAGGTTTGCTGCGAGGACAAAATGGGGTAGCCCCCTATACTCTTGGTTCTATGGATAAAAAGGAAGGCTATTCACGAACAACACTAACACACAGTGGGATAGTCCTGCATTTCATAGCAGAGGGTCACATTAATTCCAACTGGATAGATTCAGGTAGCCATGCTGGTCTGAAGAAACAGAACAAAGTTTGAGTGCAGTGGCACCTTTAAGACCAACAAAGCTTAATTCTGGCTATAAGCTTTTGTGTGCATGCACACTTCACCTGATGAAGCATGCATGCACATGAAAGCTTATGCCCAAGAAGAATTAAACTTTGCTGTCTTAAAGGTGCCACTGGACTTAGACTTTCTTTTACTAATTCCTATTATTGATTTCCAAGATATGGCCAGGTTCAGAAAGAATACCAATCCAGTTTGTAGCTACACATAAGAGCCTTGAAGGCATTTCATCACCCAGCTACCATTTGCTGTTACTAAAGGGGTACGCTTGGTATATACAGAGCTGAATAAATACCCGAAAAACACCTTTTTCCCGGTAATTTATCCAGCCGAATACAGATCAGAGATTTAAATCATTTCCCTTCGCTCGCTGAGTCACACCCGCAGCATGACTCCGGGAGGGAAGGGAAGGCATTTAGACTTTAAATCACTTCATTTGTTGAGTCACATGGTGGTGGCAGTGGCACACCTCAGTGAGTGAAATTCTCCATTTTACCCTAAGGGGACCGTCCCCATAGGGTATAAATGGAGCCGAATAAATTTTGAGTTTTCCAAATATTTACCTGAATACCAGCAAAATACTGATACTGGTATTCGGGAATACCAATATTTTTGGGGCCCAATAGACCCGAATTGGGAAAAAAAGATATATCTATATTTTGCACACCCCAACTGTTACTTTCAAACTGGCAAACGGTGTCTTGGGAAAACCAGGATCTGGGGACAAACTCTTGTTAACGATCTTAGTTTACAGGGCAAGCACAAGCTGAATTTTGCTAGTTCAGATGTAATGGCGAACTATGGTTTCTTCCACAGATTTTGAGATACTGCATTACACTTGTTTGAGTATTGAACTGGGATCTGGGAGACCCAGGTTTGAATCCCCACTCTGTAATGGAAGCTTGCTGGGAGACACTGGGCTAGTCCCATACTTGCAGCATAAGCTTCCTCATAGGATTGTTGTGAGGATACAATGGAGAAGAGGAGAATGATTTAAGCTGCTTTGGGTTCCCATGGCGGAGAAAGGCGGGAATTAATGAGGTAAGTAAATAAACAAACTAATTAGCTTACTCCACACGAAAGTAAGAGAGAACGGAGAGCAAGAATCATATGACGAAGCCTAAAGCTCCATCAGGGCTCATTCATGCAGCACCAAACCAATATTTAGTATTGTTCCTTAATCCAGCATAAATATGGTTTCACTGACACCTCTATAAGTAAGCCAACAACCAAAGTTCTTTCACCTGCCTTAGGCCTTTAAAAAGATGGTAATTTACTGTCGGGGGTGAACTCATGGTGCCTGTTGCAACGGACCTAGAGCACCTGGTGAACAGCCTGAGCAACCCCTATCCCCCCACTGGCACTTGGGGCTGCCCCCGACACCCAGGGCTCACTTGCCAGCAGTGAGGGACAAGGGGGCCATGTTGGCGGTGACCCCAGCAGCTGCAGAGCAGGAGACACATCCAGGAGGTGGATACCATGGCAGCTGGGCTGGGAATGTTGAGCAGCAACAGCCTCCAGCATCAAAGCAATGCTGCTGCTGGATGGTAGGCCCCCAGAGCCCTGGCTGCCCGGGATGATGCCTTTAGGTGGTGTCACCCCCCCCCTCATTTAGGGAGCAAGGAGCTGGTCACCTGGGACAGTGGTAGATGGGCAAGGATGATGTGGGAGCGGGGTAGCTGGCTGCGTGGGGAGGTGGAAGTCTGGAGGCCAATGGGATGGCAGCCCCGAGAAGTGGCATGTGTGCTGGTGGCTGTTGAGCCCCATGGGAGGGCAGCACTGGGGATAGGTGGTGGTGGAGGGGGTAGCACTTGAGGGCAATTAAAGGAGGTTCCAGGGAGGAGATGGTGTCTGACAACTCAAGGCCATGAGGGGGTTGTATCCAGCCAGGAGGAGGGGGAGGAGCAACCAGGCGACGCAACCCACTCCCCTCCCATTCTGAGGTCTGGGGTTCTGGGTGGTGAGCAAGATGGCGGAGCACAACATCCCCCAGGGTGAACAAGCGGGTCCTCACATCTACTATGTACTCCTCAGAGATCCCCAGTGCCTGTTGGTCAATAACAGCTGTATTGGTAGCAGACAGGATCCCTGTTCTCACTCTGATTTGAGAATTTCTAACAGCATTAAGTGTGCATTTATGTGCTGTTTATATTAAAGGTGCGGGTTTAAAAGATACAGATTAACAAAATTAAAAATATAAAATGCTGAACAGATGTCCATGACAAACAATTACAATCCCAAAATTACAAATATGCCATCAAGAAGACCAGAGGTCCTTCAGAACACCACCCTCGGACACAGTCTGCTGAACGCTGCCACGATGGTACCAGATCTTACTTCCACTGGCAGCCCTGTCCAGAGCAACAGAACAACGGGCGCGAAACAGACAGCTGTGGAGTGGCCACCCTTTCTAGATGGTACAGAGAGGCGGCTGAAGAAATTGGGACTGATGCACAGGATGATGCAGGGAGAAGCAGTCCTCCGAGTAATGTGGGCCTCACCTCAAAAAAGGCTTTAAAGGTCAAAAACATTATGTTAATTTGAACCTGGAAACAAACTGGCACTCGACACAGTTACTTGCGGACCAAGTGGGAGGTGGGGGGAGTAGTGAGGAAAGAAGCACGAATACACAATCCAGGTTTGGAGCAAACTGGCCACGTCTTTATTGAGTACAACAGCAGGAGCGCTGGTGCAGTATGAGGATGGATCCCAGATCGGATGACCCACATGCTTCCCAATGAACCCAACTCTACCAGCGCGCCTGCTGGGAGAAAACCGCGGAATGGCAAGCCTGGGGATCCACTTGGGTGCTGACCGCTGAGTGGTTTTTATGCCACTTGGTGCTGCTCTGTGCCTCTGTCCCCAAGACCCCATAAGAGAGGCCCCAAATGAGGGAGGCAGGCATGCAGGCACAGCCTCCCTCACAAAAGGTGCTGTCCCAATGCCCAAATCGCCCAAAGTCGTGATGGCTGTGTAACAAAACCAAACCTGAAACACAAACTATAACAACTTGCATCTATCAGGGCGGGCAGGGTGTGTTCAACACTCCATTTGGGAAAGCGACTGCTGAAATATTTTTATCCATTGACAGTCCCAAAACTAAGACGCGCTTTTACTTTGGCAAGACTGAATGTTCTTCCTCTGGCGGTTTTGGAGGGCGGATACAATAAAGTATCATATTATAATAGAACATGCAGTGCTCATATGATACAATCGATACCATTGAACATATGATTATGGAGTGCCCTATATTCAGTGGGTCTAATTTAGTCACCCCTTTACTTAAAGATACGGAAGTGCTAAATGTGCAGGCCCAGGTGTCATGGCTTCTGTCCGACACAAATGATCATGTCACCCTCTCAGTGGCAAAATTCATAGGCGCAATGATCAAGTACAAGAAAAATAATACTGAGTAAGGTCTTTTAAAATATTTTTTTTGTTCTCATTTCTGCTTACGGTGATAGCCGTATGAGCAGTACTAGGTAGACAGTTAGAGCTGTAACAACTGCAAGCAAAAGGAGGATGGATGGGAAAGCCCAAGTGAGCAAGGAGGTTGGTTCCGGTGGTGGTCTAGCTGTATAGGTGTGGGGTGGTCCGACGAAGGGAGAGCCCACTCCTGGACCACCCAAAGGACCCACCCCCAAACAGCCCAGCCTCATGGCAGGGACTGGCCAGCCCAGGGGCCACCGCGGGGTCAAGTCCTCCCCCCAGTGACACACAACTAGTCCCCACTGGTGAGCAAGCTTCCCCTCACCCTGCCCTGAGGTGCAAACACAGTCCACGATTAATCAAGGCCATTGCACAGCAACATGAGAGATCAGACCTGTGGTCCATGTAGTCCACGATCCTGTTTCACTCAGTGGCCTACTGATTGCCCTGGAGAGCCAACAAACAGGGCATGGGACTGCGGCCTTCTGCTGATATTGCCTCCTAATACCAGCATTCAGAGGTTTGCTGCCCCTGGCTGTGGAAGTTCCCAATGGAGGTTGTTCCAGTATCCATGTTACATGGTGTAAATGACTAGTTTTTGACAATGAGTGAGTTTAAGGTTACAGGTTTGTTTTAAGGGCAACCCCATACAAAGTGCACGACAGTAGTCTAGCACTGAGGAAATGGGCACCTGTCTGAAAAATGTTGCTTACCTACTTCTACCAGATGTGCTCACAAACAGCCAACTGCTCACGCCAACCCATTCTTAAAACAATTTGACATCTGTTAGTAAGGAATATGTCAAGACACTTTTGTTTCCAGTGGACAAAATCAATTTCCACCAAGGCTTCTAAGTTCGAATGCCACCAAAATATTACAATCGCACAGGGTGTGAGAGAACCGGGGAAGGGCGATGCTTAGGAGTGTAGCCAAGAAGAGCAACGTATACGCAAGATGCCTCACTGTGAAAGATGCCGTCTTAGCACACAAGTTGGACCGGTTGCCCAATACAAAACACGGAACAGTGAAACAAAAGGCCAACTGTTTTAAGAGCATATCCAGTCCAACAGCTTACTGCAAATGGGCCGTGAGCCAGCAGCCAAGCAGTGCAGACATCCAAATAAATGTCAGCATGACAAGAAGACTTTGGGACTAAAAAAAAAAAACCTAATCAAATCGTCTACAACCTTGGAACAGAGAAAACATTGTTTCCTCAGAGTTTCTTCTACTCCTGAGCAAGTAAAATGTTTTAAAATAATATATCTTTGTTGCACAGGGCCCTCATATGATTATCTACACAAGGGTGCTGAAAGTGCATACGGGGAGAGGAAAAAACAAACAAAGAGGTTTTGGAACTTCAGTCCACGCTCTAGTCCCTCTAGCCCACACCACCAATTTCCAACTGATGATACCACTACATGGAATATACCGTATTTTTTGCTCCATAAGACTCACTTTTTCTCCCAAAAAAAGTGGGGGGGGGGAAAGTGTGTGCGTCTTAAACCCCCCTCACCTTTCCCAAGTCACGGCACCGAGCAGAGCTAGGTGCGTCTTATGGTCAGGTGCGTCTTATGGAGCGAAAAATACGGGTAAGTTTCTTAGAGAGATACAAGAAGCACCGCAGAGAAGAGAAGCTAGGAGTCAGGGTAGCCTTAGTTCTTTCTACTATTCTTTCAGCCTTTTGAGCCTCCATGTGCAAGGTCACTATTCCTGGACCTCCCAAAGGACCCACCCCCAAACAGGCCAGCCTCATGGCAGGGACTGGCCAGCCCAGGGGCCACCGCGGGGTCAAGTCCTCCCCCCAGTGACACACAACTAGTCCCCACTGCTGAGCACGCTTCCCCTTCCCCTGCCCTATTCCTTCAGCCTTAAGCCTCCATGTGCAAGGTTATGTGGCTCAGTGGTAGACCATCTGCTTAGTCCCAGGTGCAATCCCCATCATCTTCAGACAGAAGGATGAAGTAGTGGATGATATGAGAGACCTCCATCTGAGAGCCCGGAGAGCCGCTGCCAGTCTGAGGAGACAATACTGACCTTGATGGACCGAGGGGTCTGATTCAGCATAAGGCAGCTACACGTGTTCAATATGGAGCAACAAGAGTGACCAACCTTCCTGGGTTATCTTAAGTTCTACCAAGACTGGTTTGGATTCCTCTTCGATTTCCATGGTGGAGTGGGGGAGAAGATGAATTTTTACTTATTTTCCCCCAATTGGAGACTCCCCACAAACCCTCCAAAATATTCCTGGGGGTGTCACGTCCCTCAAAATCAACATTTCAGGGGGTGGTTAGGGCTTCCACTGGAGGGGAGGAATTGGCAAGAATCACCTGTGGAAATCTAGGTGGGTTCCAACCCCATGCCTGGGAGCTCTTTAAACACTTTAAAGCTCTACTCCAGGCATCCCTAACCTTTTTGTGCCTGCAGGCACTTTTGGAATGTTGAAACATGGTGGTAGGTCCAACCACAAAATGGCCACTGTAGGAGGCGGAGCCAACCACAAAATGATAGTCATTATTCAACATTTCTGGCAGCAGCTCTGCTTAACAAAAGGCCTTTCAAAATGAACATGCTGCAAAATATTTTCTTGCTTACACACACAGTGTATTTTCAGTTACGCACTGAAGATCCTCATGTGGCGGTGGCAGCTGCTGCTGCTGAAAACAGTATGGTTGATTTTTAAAATCTGCACAGCCAATCAGCTCTTCAGTGGCCAATCACAAGCCCTGCTGAGCAAAAAGCCCACCTGGTCTCAACAACTTTAACACTTGGAGGGTACAAGGAAAGGTATTGGCAGGTGCCTTGGTGTCCACAGGCACCGCACTGGAGACCCCTGCTCTACAAAAAGTATGAGACAAATCAGAAGACAAAGGAGTCAGAATGTAATATAGTCAGAGGAGTCAGAATGTAACTGAGAGCCAGTTTGGTGTAGTGGTTAAGTGCGCGGACTCTAATCTGGGAGAACCGGGTTTGATTCCCCACTCCTCCACTTGCACCTGGCTGGATGACCTTGGGCAAGCCATAGCTCTGTACCAGCTGTTCCCTCAAGGACAGCTTGGGAAAGAGCTCTCTCAGCCCCACCTACCTCACAGGGTGTCTGTTGTGGGGAGGGGAAGGGAAAAGGAGTTTGTAAACCGCTCTGAGACTCCAAGTGAGTGAAGGGCGGGGTATAAATCTAATCTCTTCTTCTTCTAATACACTGAATGTTTTATTGCATGCTGAACTTCCTTCCTTGCTGGACTGTGAGGACAGAACACACTATGTTGCCAGCTGATGGAAAGACTTTAGACTAGACGATTTGCTGAATTAGCCAGGACCAAAACAACGTACCTTTAGTCCACAAAAAACCCACTGTCCCGTGAAAGCAGTCACAAGTCTTGTGGTGCCTTAAAGACTAGCAAATATGGCATCAGTTTTCGCAGGCCAGAATCCATTTTATCAAATGAAACAAGTCCTTCAGAAAACGAAACAGTGAGGAGCAAACAAAATGGGGAAAAGGCATAAATGTGTAAAAAAAAACCCTGACCAAGGTTGGAAAGATGTTCCAAAACACAAAGCGAGGGGTATATTCATATAACATATGTTTTAGTTTATTGGCATTCAGGCAGGACATCGATCAGTACTGCCAGCGATTGTCTTCTTTTATTATGCATGGCTAAGAAAAGGAATGTCGAAATATAACCTCGATCTGTTGCACTTGGAACGCTGACCCGGTTCCATACCTACGCAGCCTTGTCTGTAAAATCAGCAGATTTAGAGACGGATTAGGACTGCTGCCAAATTCTGTCAGCGAGAGAATTTGGCTCAAAATACGCAGCTCTGTTGAAATTATAAAAACTCTTGGTGGTGGTGGAAAGTGCCGTCAAGTCACAGTTGGCTCATGGCGATCCCTGGTGGGGTTTCCAAGGCAAGAGACGTTCAGAGGTGGTTTGCCACTGCCTGCCTCCCTGTCACGAGCCTGGTCTTCCTTGGAGGCCTTACCGCCACCACCCAACAGCCACCCAAGCAGCCCATAGCTAGGAAAGTTTGGGGGGGGGGGCAAGACAAAAGTGGGGAGCCTAATTAAATCACCACTAATTAGATTAGTGACTGCACCCAAAGAACAATGATTTTGGGGAATCCACTTCATCAGCTCCACGAAGAATATTGGACTTTTAAAATGTCTTTTCAAACCACATTCCTGCTGCCTCTTACCACCTCGTTTTAAGCAACAGCTAATTCTTCTTTTGTCACAATTCTTCTAACCCTTCCCCAGTTATTGAGGGATACTTTATGGACAGTCCCCACATTCATTCGGGACATGCATCGTATGCTTTTGCTGTCACAGCAACAAGCATTCTGTATGTTCCTGTTCTAATCCTTTTTCTTTTCCCACCAAAACACCTACTGCATTCACAGTATGACTTCTCTGCTTAAAACGGTGAAGAAACTGGATGTTTCGGAGTCAAAGGCACAACAAGCCCTCCCAGATTAACAGACTCTGTGACCCAACTAAGCATTCAGCTGTTACTTCCCACCGTTACCACCCTGAACGTTCCTAGGAATGAGATTATGGTCTGCCCTAGGAATTCTGTAAAAAGATTTTCAAAAAAATGAAATGTGTTCGCCATTAAGAATTGCGTACATTACTGTTTACAGTACATTGTGTACATTACTGTTATCATGGCCCTTTCCAAAACAAGAAAAAGATCATAGTGAAAGCTATAGGCCCATTGCGTTAATTAATCAATATGCAGTTTTAGACTGGCCGATTTACGGATGGCATTCAAAGAGTGTCAAATAAAATTAAGTCAACCGTCAAAATAAACTGCTGCTTCTTCAGCAGAGGCACTAGCAACATCTTCACCCAAAGTACTTCTTCACCCAAAGAGTGATTAACACGTGGAATTCACTGCCACAGGAGGTGGTGGCGGCTACAAGCATGGACGGCTTCAAGAGGGAATTGGATAAACATATGGAACAGAGGTCCATCAGTGGCTATTAACCATAAGGTATAGATAGGAAGTCTCAGGGTGCGATCACACGGACGTTTATTGCGAAGCCGCCCCCCCCCCCCCGCACTTGAGCCCGCTTTTCCAAACGGAAGGTACTTGTTTTTCCTGGTGGTTGGAAAAGCGGGCTCGAGTGCGGGGGGGGGGGCGGCTTCGAGACGGGAGACAGATGCAGCCGTCTAGTCAGCCCCTTTAATTGCGATGGGGAACAGCCGCGAGGCCCGCAATAAACGTCCGTGTGATTGCACCCTCAGTCTGGGGCAAGTAATGCTCTGTATTCTTGGTGCTTGATGGGGGGGGGGGGGCAACAGTGGGAGGGTTTCTAGTGTCCTGGCCCCACTGCTGGTCCTCCTGAGGGCACCTGGTGTTTTTGGCCACTGTGGGACAGAGTGTCGGACTGGATGTGCCACTGGCCTGATCCAACATTGGCTTCTCTTATGTTTTTCTGTTGTTCTGATGCTTGAAGACAAATGTCTGCATTTACTATAATATGACTTTGTGTGAACCACTTCTATCCTTTTATTAGGTGGTCTTCTTAGAAAGGAAAAGGAAAAACCTCTTGAATGGCAAACACGCTACATGCTAAACAGCAACTGACAAGCAGCTCTCATACAGGGCCCTATGTTATCCCCTATCATGAGAAAGACTCACCAAACACTCTGGCCACAAATCCTAGGGGGAATTGAGAAGCGAACATTGTAAGAAACCACGGGGCAGCGTATAGACTGGGTCCAATTTCATGAGCTTCAAAATGATTGTAGAGGTCTCTGTGGTAATCATGAAGGAGCCGCGAAAGTTGATACATCTGGATCTGCAAAGTAAAAACAACAACAGATGAAACAGGAATGCAAAGTTACACCCATGATTCTTAATATGTGGCTTGTACATCACGGTTGGTTCATGAGGTACCTTTAGGAAAGTCAGCAAGAACAGAGCAAAGAAAAAAAGAGGAGGCGACAGGGAAATTTAAGGTTTTACAAGTCATGGCCAGTTCATAGCCTACATCTTCAATATAGTCACATTCAAGAGGAGATGACCTTTCACTCGGAACCCTTTTAAGTGGTCTCCAACTTAGCTGTAGAAAATGGGGAGGTCCATAAAGCACAAATAGAATCAGAATCAGGGTCTGCAATATAACAAGATTTAAGAATTGGTGAGTGACTCATCATAGTCTAAATCTCCAGCCATACATTGGACTGAAGACTAGTTGCATTCAGTGGGACTTGATTCTTAGAAAGGTTATTCAGGACCACGGTATTAATATTCATACATTAGTACTGACCCTCAGGACAGAAAAAAAAGAGAAAAGTGATCACCCAATATTGTATGTCCCAACCTATCATTTGGAAACATTGATACCGTCCATCTCAGGTGACACCTTCATTCAGTGTTCTGGGCATTATGAAGAGGTCCGCTGTGGAGGTGAAGGACAACTTTCAGAGGGTTTCACCACTGACAGGGGACGAGGCAAAGTTGTCGGCTCGCTCATCTTCTTTTTAATTTATATCTAAATGACCTGATCTTGAGTCTTTCTTCATCAGCTTTTCATGGCCCTAGATCAGCTTTGAAGGAAATACTCTTGCTGCTCTGTGCTGATTATTTGGTTCTTATCTCCTGTCCTAACACTGGCCTGAAGAGACTCCTCAGATGTCTTTCAAACTACTTCCTAAATAAGGGGTTACAAATCTAAAGAAGTAACAAGTCTAGAGTTTTCTCTAAAAAAGGAACCTGGATCTTTGCAAATGGACTACAGCAAACTCACACACTGAAAAAGTCAAGGAATTTCTGCTACCTGGGGATTGTTTTTTCTTCAAACCTCTCCTGGTCTCACCAGCGTAAATTTGCTCTGAATAAAACTAAGCCTGTTTCTGGAGTGACATCTTGATCCATCTTTATAAGGGGGAAAAGATATATCCCTGGTGTAATTCAGGTGTTCAACTCTAAAACAATACCCTAGTTACTTTATGGTGTTGCTACCTGGATTTTGATGATCTCAGAATCTTCTGATTATCCCTTACCAGCCTGATACCCGTGCTTCGCGATGATATTTAAGTTCTGTAAATCCAGTTATAAGACTGATGATGTGAAGTTTGAAATGAAACATTTGTTGTAGGAATTCTAATAAAGAAGATTGTAGTGTAAAAAATTAAATGAGACATACATACTGGTTTTTCTCTCTCTACTGAAGGGCCTCTCTGTAGACCACATTGGTGGTTCTGTCCTCAGGTGCTGGGATCACCAGGCTGCTTGGTGAGCTCACTCTGGAGCAAGCAACATAGAACTGCCCATTTAAGAAGCAGTCGTCTGTTAAGTCTACTCCTGCCACCTTCCACGAAAGCGATGGCCTTTCTATTAGTGTTCCTAGATTGTTTTGGTCATATGGAGACTGTGTTGTTCTGAGCGTCTCAAGGTGATCTTGCTGATATTTGGCCTGCACAGCTCAGTGCCCCGCAGGAATACTATGCGCAAATGTCTTTGCTGCATTCCTAAGTTGCCTCCTCCTTGTAGCGTTAAAGTACCCTGGCCCTTTTCCAACACCTGACAGACACCCGCCTGTCTGGTGTGTGTGGGGGGATTATGTTTAAAGGCATCCGAGAGGCTGGGCCAGCAGCAGGGTTAAGGCAATCCTGCTAAGCAAATCTCCCCGGTGGCTGTAAGCATCCCACCTCCTCTCCTACACCTGACAGGCAGCTGCCTGTCCAGTGTAGGAGGGGGAGGAGTATTAGAAGCCACTGTGGACGTGGGGCCAGCAGGATCACTAAGGCGTTACTGCTGGGGCGGGCTCCCTTGTGGCTTTAAGCACCCTGCAATCACTGCTGCACCTGACAGACAACTGCCTGTTAGGCATAGGAGGTGAGGGGGAGTGTGTTGGAAGCCATCGGAGAGGCTGGGCCAGCAGCATCACTGCACCTCACAGGTGGTTGTTGGCCATTCCTGATTTCCTCAACTGCCGTTAGCTCTCTGCAGTCTTTTGTAACTTTTTTTTTTACCGCAGAATGCTGAGCTCTGCAGCTGACCAATCAGAGAGTGGGGGGTGCAAGGAGGCAGCCACATAGGAATCAATGGGGGGAGCACATTCCCCCCCTTTTGACCCATTTAGGGGTCAAATTTCTAAAAATCCCTTCTTAGTGAGCACGTACGCCATGATAGGAGCACGCTCTCCCCAAATTTGGTGCTTCTAGGTCCAGCGGTTTGGCCTAGGCGTTGATTTTACGGTGAGGGGACTTTCTTTTATATATATAGATGTCAGTTTATAAGTAGAATAATGAGAGTCCTTTGTTGTATCTCAGATGTATCTCACAGAGCTGAACTTGGCCTAAAGTAATTGGAAATGAGAGCATGGTTCAGTGCTTTTAAGCTAAGGCTAAGGTCTATTTTTGCTTCAGATGAAGATCTCCTGCACGTTCTTAAACAAGATGCTTATCATTCTTGATGGGTGAAGACAGTCGATGCTAAATTAAGGCAGCTAGGGCTTACAACCAAAGATTTCTTCTTGCTAAGTAAGGCAAAGACCTTTTTGCTAGTCCAGCATCGATTTACAAAACTGGATTACAACAGTACAGTGATTCACTCTGGCAGAATCTGCTTGAGTCAATTCATTGGCATTTTACCTCCTCAGACCCTGCCATTATACATGACACAATGCCCCCCCCCCCCCCCCCCGCCCTGGTTAGGGTATTTGCTTTAGCTCCCCTTAATGCCATCCTCTCTGAAGTATTACAGGGCAGATTCTGTCACATTCCATATTCAGATCATCTCTGCCCTTGTAGTCCTGGTAAAATTGACATCCTGCCTCACAAAATTTTGGAATGTTGTTTTTTTTACAGTTTTCAGGAACTACTGGATCTCACCACTTTTAATACACTCTTCATTTAATAAATTTCAAGGGGATAATAGTCCATATCTGTTGCTAGACAGTGTCCTGAAAACAACCTATTTGGTCACTAAATTTCTGTCTAGCATATTTTCCTTTAGTATAGAACTTCACTGATAAATTGGATTTGATTAATTAGGAGTGTATATAGACTCTAGGGTTATTCTGTTTTCATCCAACATACCTTCTAAGAATATGTAACGTCCCTTGGGGTCAATCTCTGTTACCTCACTAAAAAATCTGAAATTTTTTGATATTACGATTGCAACTCCTCTTGACTTAGAGGATCCTGAGACGTGGAATTGCTGAACCCGCCACTGAGATCTAGATACTTGTGTGGCATTCAAGGAAGCGATGGTCAGTCCTCTCCTGAAAAAACCATCATTGGACCCGGCCGAATTGGCCGACTATCGGCCAGTTTCCAACTTGCCCTATTTGGGCAAGATTTTAGAAAGGGCGGTGGTGATTCAGTTGCAGAGTTTCCTGGATGACACTTCCATGCTTGACCTGTTTCAGTCTGGCTTCCAGCCAGGTCATTGGATGGAGACGGCGCTGGTCGCCCTCATGGACGACCTCCGGCGGCATCTGGATCGGGGCGGCACGGCAGTGCTGGTGTTGTTAGATCTGTCAGCTGTGTTCGACATGGTCGACCACCAGTTACTGATCCACTGCCTCGCCAACATGGGGGTTCAGGGGCTTACCTTGCAATGGCTTGTCTCTTTCCTTCAAGGTCGGGGACAGAGAGTGGCGCTGGGGGAGCAGACGTCCCAGAGACACCCGCTGATATGCGGTGTCCCACAAGGGGCGGTGCTATCCCCAATGTTGTTTAACATCTATATGTGCCCTCTCACCCAGATTGCCCAGAGGCACAGGCTGGGCTGCCACCACTATGCTGATGACACCCAGCTGTATCTGTTGTTGGGAGGCCAGTCCAGAGCCACCCCAGATGACCTGGAGCAGGCGCTTCAGGATGTGGCGGGCTGGCTTAGGCTGAGTCGACTGAAATTGAATCCAATGAAGATGGAGGTCCTGTGCCTGAGTCGGAGCGGACCAGGGGTAGGGATCTCATTACTGGCCTTTGGGGGGGGGCGCCACTGGTGCCAGTGCCAAGGGTCCGGAGTCTGGGAGTGCTCCTGGTTGCCTTCCTAACCATGGAGGCCCAGGTAGCAGCCACTGCCAAGGCAGCCTTTTACCACCTACGGCTGATTAGGTAGTTGGTTCCCTTCCTCGAATGCAATGATCTGGCGACAGTGATCCATGCACCGGTCACCTCGAGGTTAGACTACTGTAACGCTTTCTACATGGGACTGCCCTTGTCTCAGCTCTGGAGGCTGCAGCTAGTGCAGAATGCTGTGGCCAGGTTGTTGATGGGCCTCTCAGTGAGAGACCACATCCAGCCTGTGCTGAGGGCGCTGCACTGGCTGCCTATAGCATACTGGATCCGGTTCAAGGTGCTGGTTTTAACCTTTAAAGCCCCATATGGTCAGGAGCCTGCCTATCTAAGGGACCGCCTTTCCCCGTATATACCCCAGAGAGCACTGCGGTCAGGCACCCAACACCACCTGACCCTCCCTGGCTCTAGGGAGGCCAGGTTGGCAACCACCAGGAACAGGGCCTTCTCAGTGGCAGCTCCCTACTGGTGGAACGAGCTCCTGGAGAACATCAGGGCCCTGTGGGATCTTTTGCAGTTCCGCAGGGCCTGCAAAGCAGAGCTCTTCCGCCAGGCCTTTGGAGCCACCACTGGAGGGATTGGCCATTAATATGGCCTGGCACATCTCGTTGGCCTGATACATCTGCGGTGGAAGCCTCCTGGCCGGGAATATGTAGGATGCTGTTCCTGGTGCTAGACTTTGTTTTTGTTGCCATCTTCTGCCGTCATCTTTTATGTTTTATTGTTCTGCTATATTTATACATGGATGTGATTTTAATTGTGTATGTTTTTGTTTTATGTGTTGTTAGCCGCCTAGAGCCAGCCTGTGCTGGATAGGCGGGGTACAAGTTCAAATAAATAAATAAATAAATAAATAAATAAATAAATAAATAAATAAAAGTGCATTTCCTATAATAGAATATCTGGGCATTGCTTAACATCGTTGAGACTTTTTTACTTTTATTATTTAGCCCCCTACAATTTAAAGAAAGAACCTTGATGTCACTATTCACAGGGATACTTGTACATATCAAGCTGATACCTGCACGAACTAACTAGTTCTTTATAAAAAGCAGCAAAAGATGTAGGAAAACATGAAAAAGCTTTTAGTTGGAAAACTGAAAGCTCTCTAATTTTCTGATTTAAACCAACTGTTTTTAATATAATGTTATTAGTGAACACAAACCACAACACAATAAGCTTATACACTTTTGAGAATTATCATCATTTCGAGTTGGCACCTTAAGCAGCATACACTAACATCAACCACAACAATTATTTCAAACATAACCTCTATGAACCCTCCTTATACCTTTGCAAAACTGCAAACAAACTAAAATTATCTCCCTAGACCTCACCACTAAGGTTTTCCCACTGGAATCCTGGGTTTCACGAACCAGAAATATAGGGACCCTATGTCCAGGGGTCCCTAACTATACGGGACGCAACAAAGACTGACCCCCCCCAACTGGCTACCTTGCCTAATTATGTAACAGGAGACTATGCTACTAACCTATGAGTTCACTTACTCCTCAATATAAAGGAGAATACAGAATGCTAAAAGGAAACAGAAAAAGATTAAATGTTTTTAAAGTTTTACTTAATGGGAATCCTGCTCTATTTAGTGGGAGACAGTGAGTTTAGGTGTTTCTCTCCTCGAAGCTCTTTTACTGGCTCCTTTAGGGCTTACAGATGTAATGACTGCAAAAGCTGATTTCCACTTTCTATGTCAATTGCCTGAAGTTTTCCCTGATGATGAATTAAAAGCTTGCATGGAAAAGCCTACCGGTACTGAATATTTCTCTCATGTAACTTGCTGGTTATTGAATTCAAGTCTCGTCTTTTTGGATTCATTCAATAAATCCTGGTATACTTGAATTTTTAAAACTCTGATACGTTAAAAAGTGCTTCTGTTTCTTACTTCTCAGAGTATCTTATTTCTTTTGCGGTGATCTAAAAATCTGGCTATACTATCTCTAGCTATTTTATGGTGTGGGTTATTCCGGGTGGGGGAGCCTATAAGCTCTCTCTATAACAGGCATGTTTCCTTCTTATTTATTTATTATTTCAATTTATATACCGCCCTTCCTGTAAATGGGCTCAGGGTGGCCGCAACAATAAATACAACAATTTAAATTAATACAATGGATAATAAAATAAAACTAGCTTAAAATTTAAAGTGTTTAAAATATTTAAAAATATCTTCTAGGTTCAACTTGGTGGCTAACCAATTGGCTAAGAAAATGGGCTTGGGATCTATTTTCAAGAAGCTTGTCCTTTATCCACACATCACTTATCTGTAGTTGCTGCAATCCACCCTGTAAGGTGATACTGAGTTCCATGGCAGTGTCTGCTGTCTGTGTTACTTGATGTAAGGATTCTTTAAACTCTTGTGAATTGATCCGTTAAAGGCTTAAGGAGCTTTTCAATCCTCTCAGCAATCTGTTCTTCTAAGCCCGCAATAGCATCCATCAGATCATTTATTGTTAGGCTCATGTCTCCTGTAACTGTGTCAATACTACCAGCTGCCATTTTAGAATATTTCCCTTGATCTGGGCCACCTTCGTTTTTTGCTTCACCACTTGGGAAATATGCTTTTACCAATGGGGGGTCCAGTGTGGAGGGCTTATTTTTGCTTCCCCCAACCTTTTCCATCTCTTTTGAAGTAAGCAGCTGGACCGTGCTTAGAAAAACAGCCAAGTTCAGGGGATCGGATCAGGAACTCAGTCCTTAGGCATCCGCCATATACTTGTGCTATGCCCCACCCCCATACTTTCTTTTAGTAAATAATATATTATTGTTATTTTAGTCACTGCTTAAGATCATCTCATCATAGGATTTCTAAAAAGGAAAGTAAGTAAAGCATCCTTTTAAACAAGACACAAGCAGCCCTCTCACCTGTAAAATGGTCATGTCGGGTCGATATTGTTTCCTAAGGCCCATGTCAAACATGAGGAACTTCAGCATCTTGAAAGCCTCTTCTTCAGTCATATGAAGCAACAGCACACCGGCCACAAAGCTCAGGCCCTGACAATAGCCCACTTCTGGATCCAGGAGGGAATAGGCCTTCAGGATATTATAGAGTGACAGCTGCCCTGCTCCGAGCTGGGCTGAGAAATACGGGTGGGTTGGAAAGGTGCGCCCTGAGAAAACAAAACAAGGTTGGGAATACAAACAGCCTCAACAAAAACTGAGTCTGCCATGATGTCAGGCAAACAAAGAACACATTTCCAACTGCCTCACCTAAGATACTGTAAGGCCAAAATCTGTTGCTGATATTGCTTCATTGCTGCAAAGTAATTACAAATTTGCACTCGAAATATAAATATCACATCATATGCCTTCTTTAGCCAGAGAGGGACATCTGTTTGTTATAGCAAGATCTTGATCTAGATGGAGTTAGTCCCTGGGTCAGGATGCTTCCTTGCTTGGTTGATAACCTCCAGGTAGTAATTGGATATCTCCTGGGATTACAAGTGATCTCCAGGTGGCAGAGAATCCAGGTGGACTCAGTGGCACCATACCCCATTGAAGTCCCTCCCCTCCTCAGGTTCCAACCCCCAAATCTCCAGGTATTTCCCACTCTGGAGCTGGCAGCCTGACTCCTTGCACTAAAAATCAGACCAGGCGCCTTTCCTTCTTATCTGACCAAGAGTTCTGTGCCGGTTTCCCCGGCAGCTTTTTTGAAGCCACTGCTGCTGAAGTTCATAAATCCTTGGCTTGGAATACCAACTTCAGCAGCTCTCAACACTCATTTCTCAATATGAGGGCAGGCTTTATGGCCCTGACTTCTTCGCTGGCTCAGATTTTATTCCAAGCCGGAGAAGCACTCCTCTCTCCCACCTACTTACCTGGCTGCTGCTCTGTCAGCGCTTTCTCTGTCTCTCCTCCCTGCTTCCTCGGTGGTGAAAGCTCTCTCGCAACCTCTCCTCCCTGCCTCCCAGCACCATGAGAATATGCCATGTTCCCATAGTCTCTGTACCAGGAACAGTATCTACCAGGCACCGGGGGAGGGGGGGGGTGGAGAGGTAAAGAGGGGACGACAGGGCGGTGGGTTTCACAACAGAGGAGGAAAGGAGGAGGGGCAGAAAGAGAGAAACTCCACATCTGGTGAGGACTGGGAGTGGGGCGGTAAGGGGGAAGGGCTGGGGGAGAGGGAGAACACAATTGTGGCAAGGGAGGGTCACCGACGGGAGCAAAACAATTATAAGTCAACTCAGAATCCTTAGGAAGTTAAGACACCCCCCCCCCCAAGTATTCTTCACTTCCACTTGTGATTAGGGTTACCAGATTCAGGTTGGGAAATCCCTGGAGATTTGGGGGCTGGAGTCTGGGGAGGGACTTCAGTGGGGTACAATAACACAAGAGTCCACCTTCCAAGGTGGCCATTTTCTCCAGGGGGCTTGATCTCTGTTGCCTGGAGATCGGTTGTAATTCCAGGAGATCTCCAGCCACCACCAGGAAGTTGGCAAACCTACTTGGAATAGCTGGGCCCACTTTGACCCTCTGCCGGGGGAGATTGGCTCATGGTTAATGTAACTCAAATGGAGCAGCTGGAAAGACAGAGGAAAGATCTAATTTCTGGAACTTTTGTGGAGCCTAGGCCGATCTGCGTGGCCGGGGAAGGGGGTTGCCCAATCTTTTTCTCTCCAAGCAAACAACTGGAGATCAGGCCAAGGGATGCTGCCGGTACCCTCTGCTGTGAGGCGGTCCTGACAGATCTGTACATATTGCAAGGCCAAATGCAAACTGGAGTCTTCAGGAGTCTGAAGGCCAGACCAGACATGATGTTGGGAGATCCAATACGAGGTCTTCCCAGCAATTCATAATGCAAAACGGAAGCTGTATGTAGTCCCAAGTTGAACTGGGGCCACAGTACACAGCGGAACACTAGCCACTTCTAGAGTCCTGTAATTCAGGGGAGAGAGGGCTATAAATTGAATAAAAAATAAATAAATAGGGCTATTAACAGCTTGGTACGTGGGCTGTCTGTTGTTTCTGGGTGGGTGTGGAAATGTTCCAGCAGCAGAAATATAGGTAAACATTGGAGATCTGTTCAAAAGAAGCTCCATTAACCAAGGATGTGGTGACATTCTATTTTTGTCTTGGTACATTTATTTACTTACTTACTTGATACCCCACCTTTCCCCCCAATGGGGTCTCACAACAGCTTACGTTGTTCTCTTCTCCTCCATTTTATCCTCACAACAACCCTGTGAGGTAGGTGAGGCTGAGAGTGTGTGATTGGCCCAAGGTCACCTAGCAAGTTTCCATGGCAGAGTGGGGATTCAGACCTGGGTCTCCCAGATCCTAGTCCGACACCCTAATCACTACACCACGCTTGCTTATAATGATTTACAGGCTATCACCAGGAGGTCCAAATAAATCCCAGAATTGTATCAGACTCACATTTTAAATTTCTAAATGAGAGCTTTGCTTAGAGATGCACAGGGCTATTTTTGGGCAGGAACGCACAGGAACGGAGTTCCGGCTGGCTTCTGAGTTGGCCACACCTACAGCCTCCCCCTTGGGGAACGCCTGGGGAAGCCAAGCTGATCCAGGGAGGGAAGGCAGTTTAAACTGCCTCCCCTCCTCGGGTTCCTCAGGTGCCCCGCAGCTGTGGGGAGCCTGGGGAAGCTGATCCAGAAACTGCTTTCCTTCCCTCAGGTTCCCCATGCACCCCGCAAGCTGCGGGGCACCTGGAGAAGCTGATCC
Source organism: Lepidodactylus listeri (assembly GCA_029233225.1). NCBI lineage: Eukaryota > Metazoa > Chordata > Lepidosauria > Squamata > Gekkonidae > Lepidodactylus > Lepidodactylus listeri. The sequence goes on along the minus strand of JARCFY010000009.1, from coordinate 101,929,771 downwards.
TGGGAGGGAGCTGCACGGTCAGGGGTGTGGCCTATTATGCTAATGAGTTTCTGCTGTTGGGTGTGGCCTATTATGCTAATGAGTTCCTGCTGGGCTTTTTCTACAAAAAAAGCCCTGGAGATGCCTATCATGAACAACTAGTACAGTAAACGGATACAGCCACGACAAGTGTCTGAGGAGCCAGGCTGGGGGAATCTGGACCAAACGAAGACTTATCATGTAGTATGGCCCTTAGGAAGCAGGAAAACAGTCAGATTTTTCTTCTTTCAAGAACCAAAGCATACTCTAGAAAAAAGTAGGGTTGCCTATCCCCAATTGGGGGCAGGGGATCCCCCAGTTTTGCGGGGTCCTGTTCAGAGGAACCCTCCCCAACAGCAACATCTGATCCGTTGAGGATGGGTGCGTGGGCATCAGTGTGGCAAATGGGATTTACTGTGGCCAAGCACAAAGTGATGCACACTGGGCCCAAAACTGGGTCCGAACTGGCTGAGACTGACCAAGAGAGAGATCTTGGAGTTGTAGTAGATAACTCACTGAAAATATCACGACAGTGTGCAACTGCAATGAAAAAGGCCAACGCTATGCTGGGGGTTATTAGGAAGGGAATTGAAAACAAATCAGCCAGTATCATGATGCCCCTGTATAAATTGATGGTGCGACCTCATTTGGAATACTGTGTGCAATTCTGGTCACCACACCTCAGAAAGGATATTATAGCACTGGGAAAAGGGCAGAAAAGGGCAACTAGAATGATAGAAGGCTTGGAGCACTTTTCCTATGATGAAAGGTTAAAGTGCTTGGGGCTCTTTAGTTTGGAAAAACATGATAGAGGTTTACAAGATTATGCATGGGATAGAGCAGATAGAGAAAGAAGAACTTTTCTCCCTTTCTCACAATACAAGAACTCGTGGGCACTCCATGAAATTGCTGAGCAGTTGGGTTAGAACAGATAAAAGGAAGTCCTTCTTCACCCAAAGAGTGATTAACATGTGGAATTCATTGTCACAGGAAGTGGTGGCGGCTACAAGCATGGATGGTTTCAAGAGGGAATTGGATAACATATGGAGCAGAGGTCCATCTCTGGCTGTTAGCCGCAAGGTATAGATAGGAACTCTCAGTCTAGGGCAAGTGATGCTCTGTTTCCTTGGTGCTTGGGGGGGGCAGCAGTGGGAGGGCTTCTAGTGTCCTGGCCCCACTGCTGGACTTCCTGCTGGCTCCTAGTGTTTTTGGCCACTGTGTGACAGGGTGTTGGACTGGATGAGCCACTGGCCTGATCCAAAATTGGCCTCTCTTATGTTCTACATGCCTACGTCACACCCAGAAGTGACAGAGTCCCCCTCCCCAATGTGCTTATGTCACTTCCAGCTGACAAAGGCACTGCACAGACATCACTTTCGGAGACACTGGGGGGTAATGCTGCTGGCTCCCAGAGCCTCCCCCTGCTGGTGTCTTGAAGGGACCTGGCAACCCTAGAAGAAAGGTTAATTCTTTCTTTCCTTCTAGTAGAAGTGAAGTATCTTGTAAGCCTCCCCCTGAATAAGTATAACCCTCCTCTTCCCATTCTTGAATGCTGCATCTGTCAGGGCTCTTGGTTCACAGAAGGCAAAGCCCAGAGCCAGGTCTTCCGACATGGATTAGCGCTTGACGCATTCCATGCAAAGCAGGCTGTGTTTTCATCTCCAGGGCTGGCTGCTCGCTGCCCAGGTTTGCAGGGAACAAGAGAGCTTCTGCAGAAGCTGCGTGCTTTGCTTCCTAACCGGAACAGCATCTCTGCAGCAACCTCTCTGCCCAAAATAGGAGTTGTTCCAATGTACAACTGAACAGTCCGATTCAAAGCCTCCTGTTTGGCAGGGATGTTTGCCTGGCAAAGAACAGCCACTCTGAAAGCTAACGAGGTGGCAGAAAGAAAACCAGACTAGAAAAGATGTGTTTAGGATAATAGAGAGGTCTCAATTTCTTGGGAAGGGGGGATGGCACTCTGGCACGCCTCTCACTGGAGAGACGAGGAATAAAATTCAACTACGCTATGTTGGTTATTAGACTCCGCTAGTAATAAGAAATGCAATGGGCGCTAGAAAGAGGGTCTGGGAGAGTGCTGTGGCCTGCAGCAGTGTCCCCCCCCCCCTGGCAGCATGGCCAGACCACTGCTGCTGTGGTCTTACCACGGAGCCCCCCCTTCCACGTTTTGGGAATTTTGAGATCTCTTGGCGGCGGGATATAAGTCACTGGCACCACCAGCAAGGCCTGTGCCGCCTGTCTCACTGGCAACTCGTCCCCGCCACCAGCAAGCCCCATGTCTCCCACTTTTACCGGCCACTTGCATAAACCGTCGGCAAGCTAGCAAGTTTCCTGGAAGACTCCTGCTAAATGGCCCGGTGTGGAGCCCCTGACTCTTCTCGACTCCTGTGCAAAGTCTGGCAGAGCAGAGGGGAGAGGACAGCAAGGAAGGGTGAGGGAGGAGGAAGCAGCGGTGATGAAGCAGGGGGTGGGCGACTCCCACTGGCAGCCAGATCTGTGCAGAAGTCGGGAGGGGGATGGGGTTAGATATAATTTCTGAGATATAACCACCCGCCTCCTGCTGCTCTCATGCTAAAATGCCCAGCTGCCTAATAAAGTGGCTGGCTGGCCTCTCCCTCCAAGTCCCAGCTGGGCTTCACCTCTCCAGCCGGGGACATCAAAAGAGGCCCCCTGGGTCTCTCAGGCTCACTGCAGCAGACGCTTCCCACCCGCCGCTTTCAGGACCCGCAGTCCACGATGTGCTTGCGGGCTGCAGCAGGCAAAACACCTGGTGACTTGGTGGTCAGAGGAGCCGGCTGCAGCGGGGTCTTCCAGGTCACATGTTGGGCATTCCTCAGCTGCCCAGCCATGCCCCCTGCACCTCTGCCTCCTCCTCCGCCGTTGGCCTCCTGCCTGGCGGGCCTTGCTTCTGCATCCTCAGCCGGCCCCTGCTGGCCTTCTACTTCAGTGTCCCAGCGCCTCCACAGGGTGCGACCTCAAGCCACTGGGCGAGCTGCCTGGAAGGACCCCCCATCTTTGCAGGTAATTTCATGAACTGTAATCAACCCCCCCCCCCCAAAGTTTAAATGGCCCCCGAAGGAAAAAATCCTAGCTATGGGCCTGCCTCCACCTCGGCATGCTGCCCCCCAACTCCAAAGCCTTTTGCCCACACACCCCACCCCGCTCTGCCTCTCAGCCACTGTAAACAGCGCAAGGCGGGCAACGGAGCCGGTGCCTGAGGCGGAGCCAGTTTGAGTGGCTGGAGCCGGGGAGGAGAGGTGAGCCACTGTGAGGGGGAAAGCAGCCACTGTTCGCTGGGTCCTCGGTCCATTTATGGTTTGTGTGAGGGATGGGGGGCAGTGGGAGAGGACTGAAGTGAGGACTCCCCCCCACCCCTGACAGTGTGCGTGAGCCGGAGGGAAGGAGGCCTCGGCCATCTCGAGCCCCATAGAGAGTCCCATCCGTCCCTACTGTCGGCAAGATGGTAGCTGCTGCTGTAGGAGGGTTTCCAGCCACGCAGCCATTTGCACACTGTCAGAGTGACAGGTCTAGGAGCCAAAAGCTGTGGGAGCATGTGGACCGTTCAGAGAAGACTCACACGAAAACAGGATTATATACAAGGAGAGATGTGCTGGGTCCAAACAAGGAGAAGGGAACAGGAGAGAGTATTTTACTAAGGCCCTGCCTATAAGGAAGCTGGATGTAGTAACTCAGCATTGAAAGGCGTTTTACATATGCTCAGATGCAACTCTCCTCTTCAAGCAGCCTATAAAGGAGAGGAGAAACAGTTCCCAGTACATTTCAAGCATCGGCATGGGGTGAGTGGGGGGACTGTTTAAGAAGCACGCATCATTCAGTTAAAATGTAGCACTTGTGCAGAAAGCGGACATAATCCAGTATCACCTCCAATGGAAGGATATACATTCAGCTCCTAATAGATCTTTTGGGGGGTTTTAAAGCTGTTTCACTGGTCTGTGCATACAGGCTATATGTGAAGTAAAATCCCTGTGCACGTGGGAACACAATGAAAAATAAACTGTACTACTTTTAACCCTTGCTTACTAAGTACTGGACATGATTATGTTCAACTTAAACTTAACTTCACACAAAACTTCAAATGCTCTGATGACAACTCAAGTTTTATGTCCCTTTCACAGAAGTGTTCGGGGGGGGTTTGTGCGTATATGTGTGTTTGTCTTCTTTAATATGACTTGTGGCATTTGGTTATGAATTGATTTTTGCAAAAATCAAGGCACTCCTTCTTCATCTTCTTTTCCATTCTGGATTTCTTTTCCCTCTGCAAAGCAACACTTTTCTATCTAACTCCACTGATGTCAGCTAATGAGGCTTTTCTCTCCATTTGGGTGCCTATATGGAATTTAACATGCACCAGATTCGTTTTGGAAGGTAATAGTAACAAAAATAACAACAACAACAACAACAACTACTATACATTATTACTACTACTACTACTACTACTATTACTACTACTACTGCTACCACCACCACCACCGATAGTACAGGCCCCCCCCTCCAATAAATGCAAAAATTCCATGCAGTCCATAAAGTTAATCTATCCAACAAAAGATACCAAAGGCTGAGCTCCATCACAACATTTGTTATTGGAGGTTTTCTAGTACCATTCATAGGCGTCAACTACGGGGGGGCTCGAGTGTGAGACTTCTGCTCAAAGTAGTCAAGGATCAGATCTTCGAGCCACCCCCGAAATTTCCCGGGGGGGACTGAGCCCCCCTGGGAAAATGGAGCGCCCTCCGCTGTGCCTCCCTGGGCCCTTCCTAGGGCCACCACCACCGCCATCTCTCTCTCTCTCTCCCTCCCCCCCCCCCGCCTGGCCCCTCCGTCCCTCCCTCCGTCCGTCCAGGGAGCAGCTAAGCAAATGCCCAGCTGGCCCCTGGATGGACGGAGGGAGGGACAGAAGCAGGAGTGGTCGGGGGGGAGGCGGCAGCGGCGGTGGGGACATGGTCCCAGGGGGCGCGCACGCAAACCGCACACGCACACAAGAGCCCCCCCCCCCGGATTTTTAAAACTTGACACCCTTGGTACCATTTATAAATCAAAGTCACACATGTGAGAACCCAGAAACTGAACCCAACATTTCAGTGAAATCCCCAACCCTAACCCTCCAAAATAAAATAATTAAAATGTGTTTTCTGAGTTAATAGTTGAATTTAAAAATTCAACCCAAATGCTTGCATGATTCACACCATTTAGAATTTACTGATAAAGGTTAAAGCAGAAAGTGCCAAAGCAGGACTACAGCTGAGCATCAAGAAGATGGGAGAAATGTAAGGTCAGCTATGAAGACATTGGAACTGTTCAAGATTTTCTGCTCCTCGGCGTCATCATCAACCAAAAGAGAGACGGTACCCAAGAAATCAGAAGGAGATTGAGACTGGGAAGGGCAGCTCCAGAGGAACTAGAAAAGATCCTTTAGTGTAAGGATTTGTCACTGGTGATCAAAATCAAGATAATTCATATTACAGTATTTCCCATTACTCTGTATGGGTGTGAAAGCTAAATAATCAAAAAAGCTGACAGGCTTTGACAGCCCAGTCTGATAACTATATATCCTTCTAATAGGAATGTTTATGCACACACAAACTCGTGTGCATTCAGAAACTCAGAAACATTTATGACAGCACACATTTCCAGACACATGCATGGGTGGGATCCAGACAGACACTTCTGTCAATGGAACAAAATGTTTCTGCTTCTCTCTCTCTTTCTGCACCCCACTGACCTCCCCAAAATTCTGCCCTAGGGGGGACAGGGAACCCAGAGGCACAGCATGAGAAAAACAAATTGGGAGTCTGGTGGAAATGAACACACACTTCTGTCAGTGGAAAATTTAGCTTGTATCTCCCATGTATATCCCTGACTCAGAAGACCTGTTCAATCTAACTCTTGGGAGGTTTTCAGCCATCAGAAGATAACTGTCTAGTGTCTATCATACTAATAGCTGTTTTCAGATATTTCCTCTGCAGTGATGAGAGCTAGCCTCACTTTCCCCATTCTCTTTTTGTTTGAACAATGAAAATCGAGATGTTGAGGGCACCATGCAATGATACGTGAAATGCTCTGAGTCTTGCACACTGTACCCAAACATGGATGTCTATATAGGGGCTGCGGTTGAGTGGCAGAGCATCTGCTTTGCACACAGGAGGTCCCAGGCTCAGTCCCCAACATCTCCGGTTAAAAGGATCAGGCAGGAGATAATGGCGAAGACCTCCTCTGCCTGAGAGCCTGGAGCGCCACCGCCAAGTAGACAACACTAACCTTGATGGACCGATGGTCTCATTCGCTAGAAGCTTCATGCATTCATACGAGAGTGCGCCAGAAAGCAGCTCTTTCGAAGAAGTAGTGTACGTTACATGCAAGATGTTCTTCAGAGTCAGAGACCCCTCCCCGCCCGCTTTCACAAAACGTTGAATTCTGATTCCCATTTCAGAGCAAAAGATCCTGGCGTGCTTACCTAGGTCAATCAGTATGGCATGCTGCTGGGAGGTTAACTGCTTCAGGAGTTCTTTGTAAGGGGTGTCCTTCAGTTGCTGTTTGTTTGCAAATTGATGCTTCAGCTGGTACTGCTCTGCCAAAAACTTCCAGATCTCACCCCGGTGATGCCGAGGAACTCCTTGTTGAGGAAGAAAGTCAGGAATAAAGTAAAAAAATGCAAATGGATTTGGAGAGTGGCAAGACAGCACATCCTGCTCATTGTTGCATTGGAAGAAGCCCCATCTCTTCCAAGTAAGAATTTGCACCCTAGTGTTGCAGAAATCATCTCCTGTACCCCTAAGTTCTCACACCGGGGAGCAAACCTTCCTAAGCAGGTGTGGACATTTTGGTGTGCACGTGTGGCTGGGAGAGAGGGACGGAGGTGCGGGGGGGGGGGAGATGGATGGGACCATGAGATAAGAGGAGATCTCTTTCCTGGTCTGACAAGATCTGACTAGGTTCAATACACCTTGCTAGAAGATGTACAATTATACCCCTATTAGATGTCATGTCCCTCCAAAAACTACACAGAGCCACACATCTTTGGCCTTGCAGTGAGACAAGCCCATACAGATTTTAAAAAGCACACTGTGGCCTAGCGCAGGAATCTATAAAACCCAGGACTGATCCCATTTCCATTTTCTCAGTGAGAACCGGCACAATCAAAACATTGGTTCGTGTCCATGAGACCCTCCAAAGCCCTTCAGTCTACCTGAAGGACCCTGTGAACAGCAGTTGCCATTGACCTCTGGTGGACAGCCAGACTGATAAAAGTCAACTGATTTGGTTAATTAAAACAATGTTCCAGTAGCTGACTTTTTAACAACTGCATGCTAAACAATTCAATACGCTCACCTTTTCCAATAGCAGAATGTATCTTTTCCATGTCGAACTTTGTCTTGGATCTCCCTGGCACACGCAACATTTCTTCCCAGACTGAAGTTACTTCTTTGAGGCACGGGGTGATTTCTTCATAGTCGAGCTTCAGACGCTTGCTTAGCAGATTATTTTCAGAAGCTAGACAAAAAAGGGATTAAGGACATGCGCTTTAATGACGTTCAGCGCACAATAAATGGGTTGGACAGGTATCTGAGACAGCTCACTGACAAGATCGGGCTAACGAACCGCAGCATGTCATGAAAAGCCAAGCATGTCTCTGCACCTCTGATGGGGGAAAGCAAATAATACAGGGAAACCCCACAACAGTGCAGATTCATCTTTACAAAGTCACCGCACAGTTAGCTCTGTGGGCATCGAAAAAGGCGGTGTTGTGCGGCTTGTCCTTACTAGCAGCTTGCTGCCGAAATCATGCACTTTACCTGCACTTCCTGAAGTGTTTACACAAGGAAATTGGTGTACATGGCATACATGGCATTACTATCAGACTGAACACTGGGAAAGTCTGAAAAAGGAGATGAGTTGTGATGCAGCCACATGGGTAGATGGCCTATAGGAGACTCTCAGGTTTCAGCCATACAGTCAGCCTCCCTACAGAAGCACTGTGTGGGAAAACTGATGTTGTGAGAGTTATGTTGACTTAGCCGAGGAATTCCAACCCTCTCTGCTAGGCCTTCAGTCATGTTATAAGGATGAAGAGCCTTATAACACAGTTTGCTGCACAGTCGCTAAGGGGCAAGGTAATGCTTTGGATACAGAGATCTCCTGGAAGTCACAAGGACAAGTACTCCGATCTCCATTTCTACTCTACTGCATCTGACAAATGGAGTTTTGATTTTTGGAAGTTTATACCCTGAAACTTTGGTTGGTCCCTAACGTGCTACTGGACTCAAATCTAACTCAAATCTCCATGTATAACTTAGATCCACGTTTAAAAAGTGATGTATCGTACAGTAGCTGTCCCTTTAATGACATCGGCTTGATGTATGCACAAGCTTTAAGCCCTCGCTGTGATGATCCATTAGCAGTACACTGTCATTCTCAGGACGCATTATTCCAATACATCATAAGAATGGGGCCTCTTTGATGATTTAATAGCACCGTGCATCACCAAAGCACCACTTCTACTTATTACAGTGTGGAGACCATTTACAGGAGAGTTGCAGGTTTTTCTGCGAAGGGAACAGCCCCATCTTCCAGCTGCAGTTTACAGACTGAAAAATGCCTGTTTTTCCTTATTTATTTTTCCCTCAGTTTCTCCAAAATGGCACAGTATACTAGCATACTGAAAAGTATACACAGATCAAGAATTAGTATTCCCCCCCCCCCCCCAAATAACTTGATCATCCCAGAATAAGTTTGGGTAAAAAACACAAGTCACTGAGCCAAAATAGTTATTGAAACATCACGTGTTTCCGCTCTGATCAAAGCTTGGTTGGGCATTGCATGGGGGAAAAACACTGTCTTTGTTGTACCCCATTCTCCTCCCCTCCTGTAGTGGTTCCTGGTTGCAGATTTCTCTTCCCCCACCCCCGTGCAACAGGCAAGCAATGCAACAGTCCCCTCTCTCTTCCTGCGCTGTGCTGTGCTGTGAACCCCCCCCCCCCAATGCAATCCTAAGACCACTTTCCTGGGAGTGAGCTCCACTGAGTAGGCATTGATAGGGATTTGTGGTAGACCTGCTTAGGGAGTTGCACTGCCAGTCGCTTAGGCAACGTGGGGATACCGTTTGCTCCCCCTGCCCACCTAATGTTTAGCATAAGAGATTCTGACTGGCCATAGCAGTGTGATACTATTTGACTACGAGATCCTTGATTGGTTAGGACCACAGGATGTGGGAGAGGAACAAGCGGTGCAGAGAAGCAGCAGCAGAAGTCGGCTGCATTTGTGGGGGGCATTTTGAGTCCAGCCTCCCTGTTCCATCTTAATTTTTCTGGCAGGCAACGCCTCATCCCAGTGGCAAGGGCGATATACGACTACTTTTCAATAGTTCCAACTGCACTTTAAAAGTATTTGTCAGAAGACATGAAACTGCCCACCATTTAGTTAGAGGTCAACATCTCAAGGACCGTTTGTAGAACACTATGCTCAGAAAGCAGACAGACATCAGGATGGCCAATACTTTAGACATAAACAGGTGGATCCGAATATACAAAGACACAAAGTTCAAAGGAAACAGAACTTCAGCACTTCGTCAGATCACCCAAGAACCAGGGTAAGCGCTGCACTGATAAAAAAAAAACTAGCAAAGGGGCTAGTTAAGGCGAACAAAACTATTGGCCAAAAGCCTCAACTACTAAACAAACACTAGAAGTGGTTGCACTGTTATTAATGGCGGCAAAAAATCTTACTGCATCCAATTGGAAATCTCCAAAAGCGCCCACAATACAGCAATGGAAGGCGAAAATTTGGGATATTTTAGTTTCGGACAAACTGGCGACACAAATACTGTTCATGGATAATCCCCAGCTGAATAATAATTTTTTAGACAAATGGTTTAAATTTTTTGTTTACATAAATGCACATCAATCAGAGCAATTTGTGATCCCTGCAAAATATAAGAACATTGTCTTTTACTAATGGAGATGTAATATACGTTTTAGTTGTATAACTGTTGAATTGGTTTCTCAAGATATTAGGAAGTGTATATGAGACTAGGGTAACGGAAAGTTTGATAGCTTGATGTTTTAGTAATTAGAGGTTTTGATATAATGTGTTAATTTTATAAATTTGGTTTCTTGGTAAGATGATACTTTTGATAGAAGTGGAATATTGTATTGTTGTTCAACATTATAATTTTTGTAAAGAAAATGTAAAAAATTTAATTGCCCCCCCCCCCCCCCCCAAAAAAAAAGATAAGGCGAACAAACTGTGCATGGAGAACACCGAAAGCAGGAAAGCAGACATGCAAAGTTACTGGTAAAAAGGGGATTCTGAGTGGACGCAAGAACAAATCTCCCCTATGAAACTGCTGCATTGTCGAGGTCTTGTTGAAGCCCCCGCCCAAACGAAGCTTCTGGTTCAGGAAAGGACTTGCCTTGCAGCTTCTGGTTTTCCTTTTCCATCCTCAGCAGCAGTATTTGCTGGAGGATGGCCTTCTGCCACAGCGCCCGCAACTCCTTCGGGGTCCTCCTCCTCTCCTCATTTATGGTCCTAAAGGAGCCATCTTCACAAACTGGCTGCAGCGGTGACCTCGGGGGAAGCTCTCCCAGCTCAGAGAAGTCTTAATGAGATAACAGAGAATTCTTAATAAGATCACTTATTATACGGCTCCCAAGCAAACAAGACTCTTTATTACGGCTGTATCAGTTTGGAGAACTGAGGTTATAAAAGGCCAGTATGTTTGGGAACAGGAATGGTTTCCAGTTTTGTGGCTTTTCCTGGCCAGGATCCAAAGTTCCGCATGCTTGATGGTGTTGGGGAATTGTGTTCCTGGAATGGCAGCCCCCTGTACTATGCTCAAACTCCTTTGGAAACAGAAGGGACCTTTTAAAAAAGGAGTCTGCAACGCAGCCCAGAGGTCCTCTGTCCCAGAGCAAAGTCAAAAGATTCGTCGGGCGTGTCCGAGCCCTGCGGGTGGACCTAGACTTCGTCTCTGGTTCCTGCCCTTTGTATTGTAACGCTTTTGCTTCCCCCACCCCCTTAATACTATCCAAGCAGTGTGTGGGGAAAAACTGCTCGACAGAAACCATACTCCAAGCTTTTAATTAGATGCCGCCAGTACTGCTATATCGATTTTATAATGTTGTTTATTTATGTTTTTAAATTGTAAACCACTTCGGTGGTATGTTATGTTGTGAGCCGCCTTGAGCCAGTCCGCTGGAAAGGCGGGATAGAAATGCGAAAATAAATAAATAAATAAATAAATAAATAAAATGAATTTAGCTCTCCAGATCCAACTGATATCCATTCAGTAAAGTTTTGTTTTCTTTGTTTAGTGCTGGGTTGCCAGCCTCCAGGTAGCACCCAGAGATCTCCCACTATTACAACTGATCTCCAGACGACCAAGATCAGTTCCCCTGCAGAAAACGGCTGCTTTGAAGTGTGGATTCTATGGCATTATATACTGCTGAGGTCTCTCCCCTCCCCAAACTTTGCCCTCCCCAGGCCTCCCCCCCCCTCCCCAACCCAGAGCTGGCAATCCTAATTTAGTGGGTTGTTTCTGTTGTTATGCAAGTTATTACTGCATCTTGCATAGAATTGTCTTTTGGTTTCTAAGCTGTTTTGGGAAACTTTTATTTTGAAAGTGAGACAACAATGTTGAGAAGAGAATAAACAGACGAATGCCACAGGAACAATGCAGACATCACGGAAGGAGGAAAAATGGCAGGGAAAAACTGTAGCTGGAGAATCCGGATGAAGTGACTCAGCTGTTACAAACGCTGCTGTGTCCTCCTCATTCATCCCCTCCCCCTCCGCCGACTTCCTGCCTCGTTTCTCAACTGCTTTTGTTCCTTCAGCTACGCTGCTTATGCAGCTGCACATTTTTGTGATGGTAGATGGTATCTTGGATTCAACACCACAGTATGACCACAAGAGAAAACACACCAGACTAAGCTACTATTACAAAAAAAAGAAAAAGAAAAAAAATAAGTCATTGTGGCTTTTGAGACTACAAAAATGAAAATGTCTTCACAGGAACAAAAAAAAAAAATCAAAGCAAGCATGTTGAGCCATTGTTTTTAGGTTTCCTGTAAACCATCCATCATTATCATACTGAAAGACGCGGGCCATGCATTAAGTGTGAAGGTCAGTCTGCACCTTGCAACCGCTGAAGTGGAAACTGCTCGAGACATGAATAGTTGTTGCTGTATTTCTGTGGGTGTAATCTGCACAGGAGCTCATGACGGAGATCTCCATCACAACCTCCATCACACATCATGTGGGGAATTTTCATGCTACCTACAGGGATCGGTGGGGGTGGCACGGGAACTCTCCACTCAGTGGGAACAACCTGAATTGGTCATCCTCTTCCAATGCCAGTTGGCCAATACACAGAACAGGAGCCAAGTGAAGAAATTACCATGTGGTGACCAAAACAATGCACACCGATCCGGATAGACGACATGCAGGTTCAGACCACATGCATCCCATTTGTGGGCTCTTTGACTGGCTCAATAATATCTGTTTCAGATGTGGGCATTCCAAGCTGTTAATCACAGTATAAATTCAACTTCATAGTTGGGTTACTCCAAAACACATTAATTAAGAAATGTAATAGCAATCAGATTGGCATTGTTCCAAAGTTTGGCTCCGGCTAATGGAAAGCATTCTTGTCAAGGGAACAGAACATTTCTGGCTCCCTAGGCCTACTGCAGCACCCTGGTAGGGCCCCAAAATGCTGCTCCGGGGGAATGAGGACCCTCAGGAATAGGACGATGGGTGAACTGATGATTTGCAATATGGGAGAAAATTAGCAAAAACATCTCCCCCCCCCTCCATTGACAGACATTGACTTTGGTCCCGCCTACTGACTTTTTACATGTTTTGCATGCATGCAATTTAATCAATACGAACAAATTTTCATGCTGGCTAATTGCAAAATGGGATATAAAGTGTTGATGGATGGTGACCTCTTTCTTTTGAAAGACTCAGAAAAATTCCTGAGGACAGTAGCTCAATAGCCAGACTTTCAGCCACAGCAAAGGTTGTGCTGAGTTGCAGACAACTACTAGTACTTCAGAGCAGCTAAAAAAAACCCTTCAGGAGACAGCCACTACGAAGAAGCTCACTCACTGGGTCCAAGTCAAGCTGGAGTAAATGTAGCGTATCATGTATAAGTAGTCAGAATTTCTCATTTAACTTATCAGGCGTTGTTTAAAAAATGACATCCCTTTATTACGTAGTCTGTATTTTATAAATAGGAAAGGCCGTGATTATAGACTTTGGCACATGAGAAAGGTGCTCCATGAACGATGCTATTTTCAGTGATAATGGACTCTTCCGCATTCCCGTTTTCCTTACTTGGGTGTTGGGGAGGGGGGTCTGTTCTAGGTGCGTTTTGCTCCCTCTAGTGCTCCTGGGGGAGGGGGAGTCTGTTCCAGGTGTGTTTTGATATCGAATCAACCTCTAGTGGTTGATTCGATATCACATCACTTTATGTCCAGCATAAAACCCTGCAGTTTAAATCTGCAAGGAGATATGCCAGACATAAAGCAATATAATATCAAATCGACCACTACAGGGAGGAAAAACATGTGTAGAACAGGGGAAAAAACCCTGAAGCAACAGGAATACACAAGCAAAGAATATGAGAATGCAGAAAAGCCCAATAAGTAGGCAATAATTTTCTCTAGGTGTCTTTCTGGCATCTGTTTATTTCTTGGGTTGGACAACATAATGCAAACCAAGCCATCACAAGTATAATCTTGAGTACAAGAAAGAAAGGCAGAGAAGCAGGTGGGCAAGATGCAAAGCTAGTAGGTGCAAAATAGCCAGTGATGTTGGAAACCAGCCACTGGTGGGGAAAACAGGAAGATATGAATATGTAACAAACGTAGATATATTCTGTGTGGTGTAGTGGTTAGAGTGTCAGACTAGGGCCGAGGACAGACTGGCAGTCTGGCCCGCTCTGCCTCCGCTTTAAAAGCAGAGGCAAAGCAGCCGTTCAGACTGCCACATCTGCCCGGAGGAGGCAGCCCGGATGCAACGCATCCAGCGCCGTGCTCCTCCCGCAGCAGCTGGGCACCACTTCAAAGTGGTGTCCCGGCTGCTGCGCGCGCGTTCCACCCGCTTCCGGTGGGTGTGAACACACGCCGGGCCGGGAGAGCCACGTGGCGTTCGGACGCCGCCACTGGAAGCCGCCCACAGTCTGGACGCTACGGGTGGCTTCCTTGCGGCAGCATGCAAACGCCGCGCGGTGGGGGCAATTCCCCCTGCCTTGTTCTGCCGCGCCGCAGAAGCGCGGCAGATTACCAGTATGTCTTCGGCCTAGGATCTAAGAGACCAAGGTTCGAATCCCCACTCTGTCATGGAAGCTGGCTGGGTGATGTTGGGCTAGTCCCAAACTCTCAACCTAACCAAGGTTGTCTTAAGGGTAAAATGGAGGACTGGAGAATGACATAAGCCACTTTGGATCCCCCACTGGGAAGAAAGCTGAGGTATAAATGAAGAAAATGAATAAAATAAAATAGTTTTGGGAAATGGGTAGAGCTGACACACCTTTGTGCTACAAAGCAAAACCTACAAAAGGAAAAACCCTTCATCTGTATTATAGATTACGGGTGGATCTTTATCTGGCAAAGGCCTTTACCGTCATGCCAGCTGGAAGAATCGCATCCTTTCTGTGGTGTTGCCACTCGCAGAAATATCTGTTGTCTCCAGGAATGCCGACGGGTCCTCATAGGGGTTTCGTAAGCAGAATCTGCTTCATCCAATTTGGGCTTGTAGTCACTAACATGAGAGAGTGAGGAAAACATTTTGTTGGATTGCTGGCGTCATAATTGTAAAAATACGCTAACTACAGTGCAATTTTGATCACTAACATGGGATGAATACACAAATACTTTGTGATCAATAAGATGAGGTGAATACACAAATCCTTCCAAGTATTCTCAGTAAGAACTTGTAAACAACACAAAAACTACAAAACTTCTAAAGTTATTTGTTAAAAATAGTCGCCACCCTTGAGAGAAACGCAGGCCCCACATGAAAATGATATTCAACTCCCACACTTCTGTCTATGACAAATTCAAGTTATGCAAAGTTTTCATATCCTGTCCCTGCTGGACAACCTTGGTAAGATGAACAATCAAGCAAGTGGCAATGTGAGCCCAAGAAAACCCACCTTTTGCAGTAATTTTTGTTTTAATGTTGTTATGTTGCCAATGGCCTTGAAAGCCGCCCTTAGCCTGCTTCGGCAGGGAGGGCGGGGCATAAACAAACAAACAACCCACAACGTGTAACACTACTTTTGAGCTCAAAAAATCCACACTGTAACTTTCTTCCCCCCCCCCCCCCCCCCCGGGCACTTTCTGTGTAATAAAATGGTCTGGTAACAGCACTGCATTGAGGTAAGATCCCAAGTAATCAAGTTGTGAGGAGTTCTTGGTCCAGCTGTTAAGTGAACAGTCAATCATGCACTGCTGCTTTGTGAATGATCCTGGGGGATTCTCAGACTTGGGTGTTCCCTCCTCCTCTCCGCACACACGGCCAGCTTTCTTGGCAAGCCATTGTTATGTGCTTCTCCAGGCAAACCAGGGTTAAACTACTGAAGGAAATCCAGGTTTGCAAAAAAAGTGAGCATGCCACAGTTTGGACGTAAGGATGACCCATGGCTTGTCATGAAACCAGAAACAATAAATTAGCTGGCTGTGCGCACAGAGGGAAAGGGACTTGAGTGAATCTACAAATTCCCTAGAGTGGTTTACGTGATGGCAAAGCAAGGTTTGAATACTCTGAATACTTTGAATTCACGTCAGGTAAGGACAGCTTTTCCCTCAGTCTGAAATACCACAACACAGATCCCCAAATCAATTTCTGCTCACTATGTCTCACAGCCTAAACCTAGTAATGGAGATCTATAGCTAGGGTTGCCCAGGTGGAAGGTGGAGATCTCCTGGGATTACAACCGATCTCCAGGCGACAGAGATCAGTTCACCTGGAGAAAATGGCTGCTTTGGAAGGTGGGCCCGATGGCATTACACTCCTTTGACGTCCCTCCCTTCCCCAAACCCCGCCTTCCTCAGGCACCTCCCCCAAAAGCTCCAGGTATTCCCCAACCTGGAGCTGGCAACCCTAGCTACAGTTTATACTATTACTAAAGAACCTTAGAAACTGAAAGATTCAGTCTTTACCACATCACCTACATTATTTAAAAGCACAGGTGACACTACAGTGAAAATGTGTGAAATCCTCATTCTCACCACGCTGACCACAGCAGAACAATACACTTCCAAACACACACACCATTTTATCAGATTCTGAAACAAGCATTTCTGAATCACACGTTTGCCAGCTGCGGACACAGAAAGAGGCCCCTACCTTTTTGTGTTCCTAAAGTCAGAGGTGTTATTTTCATCTACAGGAGCCAGAAATTTTAAGAAGTTTGGCACAGAAGAGGAAGAGTGAAGTTTTTTCCGCAGAGCAGAACGGTAGGAGGTGCTGAGAGCGTAGTCGAAAAGGGGCGGTTCGGAATAAGGGAGTACAAACACGCCAAGTCAAATTAAAAACAAAGCATAACCAAAAACACATGTAAACATAGTGTCTATATCAAACTAACCCCCAGTACTTATAGAAGTTAAAACAAATTACAAGAAATCAAAAAGTAACACCGTATGGCAGGGGTGGGCAAATTGCGGCCCGGGGGCCACATGCGGCCCGCCACAGAGTTTTTTGCGGCCCGCCAAGAAGATTTCAGGACTTCAAGAAAATTGAGCCTAAATTCAATTTGCTCTCTTATCCCATCACTGCTGATATTGATACAGCACCTGAGGAGCTGCAGCTTGAACTTATTGACCTGCAGTCAGATCACACTGTGAAAGAAATGTTTAGTGCTGTGACATTAGTTGACTTTTACAAATCTTTGTCTGCTGAAAAAATTTCCATGTATGAAGAAATTTGCTGCGAAAATGTTCTCTATATTTGGGTCTACATATATTTGTGAGCAAAGTTTTTCTTGCATGAAGATCAGCAAGAGTAAATACAGATGCTCTTTGACAGACATTAACTTGCAGGCTGTGATGAGAATCTCAACAAGCAATCTCCTGATTTCAAAAAAATTGTAGAAAAGTGTGATAGGGTACATTTGTCTCATTAAACGGATTCTAAAATTAAATGTGCTTGCAGCTATAGATGATATGAAATTAGCACAATAAATAAATTGAATAAAACTACCACTATTTTATTTAATTTATATTTATTGATTTTTATGATACAATTTATACCTTTTCTGAAATGCAAAGTTAACTAATGAATGCAATCATTTTAAAAGGTGCGGCCCTCCGCTAACCTCCGCTCCCACAAAGTGGCCCCCGAGCCAAAACAATTGCCCACCCCTGCCGTATGGTATTCCACTAGTTTTACTTTGAAATATCCAACTGGGGCTGCTTATATTTCTTGTTATATATGTCTTTTTAATACACATTTAAAGGGTCAGAGCTTTATTCTGGTTTGAGAAAGAATGCATAACCTTGTTTTCTGAACTGTGCAGTTTGTCTTGGAGAGTGGGAGCAGAAAACGGGGGAGGGGGGTGTTGGGATGGTTTTGGTTCTCCATTTCCACCTTCACCTGTAGAGGGGCAAAGCGGCACTGATTGCATTTTAGTTGGCCTTATGGAACGAAGGAAAGGAAATGCAGTAAGGAAACTGCTAACACCACCACCACCACCCCCCAGAACAGAAGAGCCACATATCGTAGGTCCAGGCTAATTAAGTTTGCCGAATGGAGCATAACTGGAAATGTATTCTACTTAAATTAACAGGGGTCAGCGAGATGATTTTCAGTGGTGGTGGGGGGCATGACATCACAAAAATAATAAAGTAGGAGAGCACTCTCCTAGGGCCCCCCCCCCACACCATAGGACGGAGATCTTTCCGGCTGGGAAAGCTTTGCCGACCTTCCGGCTGCAGCGGCCCTCTGTCTCTGGGCGGGTGGCGGGGGAGGGCTGCCACAGAGACCCGTAAAACTCCAGGCAGGCAAAGGCCCCATGGGGATGGGGAGAGCAGAGTTGGGGGTCGGGTCAGATAGGAGCCTGGGGGTTGGGTTGGAGGCTGCAGTCTGCCTGACGGCCACGGCGCCTGCCCCCATGTGAGCCTGGTGGCCGTTTGCAGGCCATGGCCTGCTTGCCACCTGCGGCCGTGGTGGCCCCTGTAGGAGCCCGGCGGCCATCTGCCAAACCCATGGGGTGAGTCTTGGACAGGCCCACGCCTGTTCAACAGCTGTGTTGGAGGCTGTGCTGGCCCCCCATGGAGCTTGGGAGCCATAAGGAGCACAGTACACCCCCCAGCGTGGGGGTGTTGCTGATTCAGGAGGGAGCACCGCTCCTGCCTAGCTACAGCCCTGACAGGAGTTCAGCTGGGTTCAATTCAGGGTTGCCAGTTCCAGGCTGGGGAATTCCTGGAAAATAGTGGCAGGAGCCCGTGGAGGGACCTCAGTAGGGTATAACGACATAGAGTTCCTCCTTTGATGCTGCCATTTTCTCCAGCAGAACTGACCTCTGTAGTCTGGAGATCACTTGCAATACTGCAATACTCCAGGGCCCACCAGGAGGTTGGCAATCAGTTTACATGAAGATTTTCAAGTGAAAACACCGAATTAATGCAGTTTGAGTTCTTTTCTCCACCAGCCGCAAGATGAATTGGCCATGTCAATGTTCCCTCCAATATGCACAATATCAGAATCTGAGCATATAGTGAAGCCAACATATGACTACTTTGACATGCCTTCAGAGGTTTGGGGGGTGGGTGGGATTTAATCTTCATTCCCTTGAGGTACATCTTATCGCTCATCAGTGATTGGTTCTTGCTTCCATGTAAATAAGGACTGTTCAGGCCTGTAGCCAGGATTTTTTAGTTTGGGGGGCCTTTTAAAAAGTCGGGGGCACTGAAATCCACACACACCACCACACACTGCCCTGCTCCCCCCAAGAATTTTTAAGGGTTTCTTTAAATGCTTTTGGGGGAGAAACAGGGGGAAGCCCCGGATGCTCCTGCACGCCAAGGCAGGAATTTGCAGCTTGGAGTGTAGGCGCAAATGGCTTCCCCCAGTTTCTCCCCAAAAGGCGGGGGGCCTTGGGAAGAAGTTGGGGGCCATACCCCAGGAGGCCCCACTGTATCTAGAGGCCTGGGACTGCTTCAAATGTTACAAGGAAAGGACATTTGTGTAGAGAAGAGCATGAAATGGTGTATGAAAGATGAAAATCACAAAAGTAGCTATTTCATGACACATTACAACAATTTACATGTGAAAGCGTTTCCTATGCAGGTCACATGATGTATCTAAAACTACCAGGAATTTAGTGATGAGATGAGATTAAGCAAAATGCCATTATGCTGGAAGTTTGTTTCTCACATTTGAACCTTCTCCCTTTATTGCTGTAACAGCGGGTGCCAATTTGCATCTATGTAATTTATTAGCGCGCAAGTCACCATGATAAAATCATATACGAAGATGAGTGAAAGAACAGAGGCATGCATTCTGGGCAAGTGAGACATGATGGAAGCAGACCCCTGTATTAGTATACAGACTCAATGTTCCCTCTAAGCTGAGTTAGTGTGAGCTAGCTCACAGTTTTTTAGCCTCCGGCTCACACATTTTTGTCTTAGCTCAGGAAGGATGGCTCCAGAGCAAACTAGTTTATGCAGTAGCCAAATCGATTGCTCACAACTTTAATGCCAGTTGCTCACAAAGTAGAATTTTTGCTCACAAGACTCCACGGCTTAGAGGGAGCATTGGCAACTATCCAAAAACAGAAGCCATGTGCCGGCTTCTATGTTCTTCAGAACACTTCACCAGACTAGATGTTAAAAAGCGAGGAGGGGAGAAGAGGAGCTCCATGGGCTCAAATCACACGTCCAGTGTATGACACTTGGTTGATTTTGATGGGATCTCGATTCCCACACAGAATGCAGAAAAAAGAAGAGACCTTTCGCAACAGTGGCCGACAGATTCCACCCTCCTCCACACATGCCACTTTGCCTGCTTTTTTAACACCCGTTCTGAGGAAGACTTACGGAGAACTCAGACACTCGCACAGTGTGTCACTTTGGCTGGGTATTACAAGCTCCTGTTCGGGGGGTATTGCTCTGGACCAACACGGCCACCTATTTTTTTAGTTTTCTGTGAAGTTGGAAAACGGGGGTGCAATTTAAAGCCCCTCATGGGTGGGCGTGTTCTGCTTTCCTCCTTGCTTCTTCCCAGCCATTTCCCTTGGGGGAGTTTATTGTTACGCTTGGGTAGTTTTTACCTTTTGAAACTTATAAACAGTCTGTAAACAGCTACTTGCCTGTTCATTGGTGTAGATGAATCATTTCCATGTGACTCAGGTGGTGATGTTTTAATACAGTTGTTTTGTTTTGTTTTTTTGTTTTTTTAAATAAGCCACAAATAAGATATGTGGGGAAATGGCAGGTTACTTTTGGAGGACTAGCAGTTTTTGAGAGTCTGACGGAAATGTGCCGGGATTTTTTTGAGGGATGCATGCCTGTAAACTCATCCGCAGCCAACTGTACACGAGACTCCACCCCTCTCACCTCTTCGGCACAGCTTGCCTGCTTTGCTCTCCGCTGGAATTATGCCTAAGATGCTTAAGGAAATTGGGCAGGGAGGCCGAGGGATTAAGATGAGCTGCAGGAGGAGGAGGAGGAGAGGCTGGAGACGGATCGGAAGAAGTTTTGGAGCTGCTGGCAGATGGGTTCGAATTTTACAAGGATTCCAGCAGGGAAAATTAGAAGGAAAGAAAAAAAAACAAAGAAAGAAAAAGAAAGAACTGTGATAAATTACAGAAAACGGTAGGGTTAAAATAAAAATAAAGATATATCACTACCTTTGTATTAAGTCTCTCAGGCTGCTAAATAATAACATAAATGCCAGCAACATGGAGCCTGTGAACTGGGGTCTGATAGCAAGACAAGCTAGCAGGCAAACAAAACCGTAAGTTAAGGCAGACAATGTGTCATGATGCCTGACTGATTGGCTTCTCCCCATGTCTGGAAGAAGTCTCTGAATGGCTGGAGACCAAGACTGCCTGCTCCATTTTCCAATCATCAGGAAAGCAAAACAATAGTGGCGATGCCACGAGAGAGTAAATCCTGCACTAGGGCTAACTGCCTGGGCAGTTACATTACACAGGGCAGGGGGGATGAGTGCATAATCGAGAAAGGAGGGGCCCTAAAGAAGGTAACTTCGCTGTATATATCTTTGACCTAGCCCATGGGGCTGCACCACTGCTGGACAGAGCTGGTTGTAGCCCTTGTTGACGTAACTGTTTTTTTGCGTTCCCTTCCTGAAGAAGAGCTGATCGTTCAAAATATGCTGAGATCTATAGCTGGAATGCAAAACCTGCTTCTGGCACCTGTTAGATAGTTGGATTTCCCCCACTTTTACATGTATGCCTAGTCTAGGTCAGTCCCTGAGGTACCCATCAGGTCTTCTTCCCAAAGCTCAGAAAAGTTGATTCTATGCACTAAACTCCTGTGTGTCAAACAATACCTACCTATAGGCACCCAGCAAAATTGGGGAGGGGGGGGGGGGGAGAGAGAGAGATGCAGGATTAGGAAATGTGATGCAGTACTCTGAGATACCCAGAATGTTTTGCAACATGTTAATGGCAAGGGAAAGCAATGTAAATGTGTCCTGAATGAAGTACAGAGCAGTTCTGCCTACTCAACAGCATGTTCAAATTCCTTTCAGTCTCAGCTCAGCCGGTTAGCTTGGAGTACATTCAAAACATACAGAATCTACACTTTAAATAACCACAGCTCTGGTCGCAGGGGAAGTGTCGCAGTGGTGCATGGCACATGCTCAGAATTTGCACAGCGAAAGGTCAGGGCAATGGGCATTTGACTGTATTTATTAGTAGTATTAATTTATTTCATTTCAAGCCCACCTCTCCCTCTCCAACAGCGATCCAAAGCAAGCTTGCTTTGTTTTCCTCCCTTCCATTTTTATCTTCACGATAACCCTGTGAGATAGGTTGGCCAGAGACTGTGTGACTGGCCAAGCAAACTGCTATGGCAGAGTGGGAATTTCAACCTGGGTTTAATCCTAGTCCAGTTCTTAACCACTACACCACACTATCCCACTGTATATTCTTGAGGCACTGCAAACTTATAGTCATTCATCATGAAGACACCACACCTGTGCTTTACCGCTTGGTTAGCAAGCAAAGGTATTTTCTTTTTTATTTATGTTCTTCCCACTCCTTCAGTTCACTCTGGGCCAGTTAGCAAAAGCATCCTCACAGTATCCTAAAGAAGTCTCCCCGTAGCGTCGCTCAAAGGTGAGCTGTGAAAGAAAAGTCCTAAAAGCAACTTTTATCAAGCCAGGATCTACGTGTCGGAAGTAGCATCATGGCCAACGTTCCCTGCAAAGAATTAAAGAGTCCAAAACGCCAATGGAAAAGCCATCTAGAAATGAACAAACAACAAGATTCAAAAACGGAACAGGGAAACCCAGGCTATGTTTTCCTTTTGAATACTGCCATTCGCTCTTCCACTCTTCCTTCTCCTTTTTTCAAGTAACTCACGGATCTCGGGCAAGTTTTTTAAAAATTAGCCTTGTATGTATAGGGAGGAAAAACCGATTTGACGCAAGGTCTAATTTCTAGCGGGTGTATTTTGCACAAACACAGTAAGTGTATCATAACAAAGGGAAAGAAAAATGGGGAGATTCCATCAGCGTCAGCAAGCTATGGATACCCTACATGCAAATGTTTAGAAGACAAACACATGCAGAATACTGGCAAAAAAGCAACATTAGAAGTGAGTTAGTAAAAACACTGCTGTCAAATGCAAAGCTTCATGGAACCTGCTGGGGAAAACCACATAGGTGTCTGATCTCAATTCACCAGCCTGGGAACAGCATACTTTCTGTCCTTTAAAAGCCCTTTTATTCCCTAGCTATTTAGCAATCTTTCTCTGGGTGCAGGGTTCTAAACCCTACCATCTTCCCTCCTTTTCTCTAAAGGGGAAATGCTGTACACCCTTTGGGTTGCATGTATCCCCCCTCAAAGGACACAGGAACTTCTACATAGATAGAATTCCTTGCCAGCGTCCTAGTCTCTGATCTACGATAAGAGCATTTCTCTTAGGTATAAGAGCTGTGTTACGATTACGGTTACCGAGCTCAAGGTGGGTCCTGGAGTTCTCCCAGAATTATAACTGATCTCCAGACTACAGAGGTCCTTTCCCACTGGAGGAAACGGCAGCTTTGGAGGGCAGACTTAAAGTCGAGGCGAAACACAAGCCCTAGAAAGACATCGTCCCTTCCCCTCCCCTCCCCAGGCACCACCCCCGTATCTCCAGGAATTTCCCAAGCTGGAGTTGGCAGCTCTAATCATGACCCCCACTGAGTAGGTGACTCTAATGTGAAAAAGACTCTCTGACCAAGGGAGATCTGACTCACAAACGCTTATAGCCCCCCCCCCCAAAAAATCCTGCCGGTCTCTGAGATGCCCCTGGACTCGAATCTAGCTCGTGTGGCAGAAGTGTCCTCAATTCAGAAGCGTCTTTAGACGTTCCATTCAAGAAGTGTGCGTCATCATCTCCTTTCCCAGCACTGAATGGAAAACATACTTCTTGACATTACCTGAGAATTTCTCCCCTTTCTCTAAAACGGCCATACCTGCCAGGGAAAGGGCATCGTGACATGTTTCCCCCCCAGTTTCTCCCTCCAAACATCCTGTTTTAAACCCGGTCTTACTTTTGCTGGTGAGGAGTCTCTGTGCTCACGGAATGGTACCTCATAAGTTTCCGCTGGGGAACAGAAGGCGATGCTTCGGCAGGTTCTGAAGACTCCTGGCTTTCCGTGGGCACGTGGCTCAGGGTATTTGCTCGCCGTCTAAAGCCCTGGTAAGCTGCTTTTGCCGTCTGGTCAGTGGGAGGGCTCTCAGGTGCACTGGAGAGATTGTTCACTGGACAGCCAGCAGCCTTCAGTGGGGACTCTGGGGGAAGGAGTTCTTTCTCACACAGGGCTGTTTCCTGCCAGTGTAAAGGGTTTGCACATCTAAACGTTACATGGCATAGCAATAGTAACTTTTAAATTTCTCAGACTGTATGCTTGCTCATCGTTGGCGTATACGTTTTCATTAAGAACTTTACTTGCTTGCCTCATTTACCCCTGATGTGAGCAATGTAGAGAAAACACGGCAGCTGTCCAGTGCCACCTTTCCATGATGCAAAGTCTACAAAACATCTGCACTCGGAGAGGGCACGCTACCAAATGATTTCTGCCGGAAGTGCTTACCCAGCACAAATTATGTTTCCCAAAATTATTTTTTGTCAACTTTTGTGAAAGATCACAAGTTTTTGTTCAGTCGGTCTGCTTCACAAACTGCCCCCCAAAATGAATAATGTTGCTGCAGAAAATCCAAGCTGAAGATTTATCTGATTTAAGATGGGGAGAACTACAAGATGTTTCAGGCAGTGAGCTCTGATGTGGGTCCCAGATGCTCCACTCTTTGCCATGGGGTGGTTTACTGTAAGCCAAAAAAGCTGTACAGCAATATTGTTTCATGCAAAATCCACAAAGGCAGGAACAAAATCCATGTAATGCCTTTTATTTTATTAGCACAAAACACTGTGCCAGCTTTGAAGTTTAATAGAGTTCCTCAACAGGCTAGCTGTTACAAAATTTTAAAAGACAGAAGGGTAGAAGCAGCCACTTGACTTATTTATTCACTATACTTAACAATGTTCCCTCTAAGCTGTGGAGTCTTGTGAGCAAAAATTCTACTTTGTGAGCTGCTGGCATTAAAGTTGTGAGTGAGCAAACTGGCTACTGCCTAAATTAGTTTGCTCTGGAGCCATCCTTCCTCCTGAGCGAAGACAAAAACTGTGTGAGCCAGAGGCTAAAAAACTGCGAGCTAGCTCACACGAACTCAGCTTAGAGGGAACACTGCTCACAGTCCACCCTCCCCCACAGAGACTCAAAGCGAATTACACAATTAACTGTGACAAGTAAGAATCCAATCCAGATGACCAAGGAGGGAACTTTTCAAACATTAGTTAAGAACTAGCTCGCTTTCCTCTTTCACACCAAAAATACACCAGCAGGGAGACTACAAAAACTGGGCTAATAACCTTGATTGGCTAGGAAGTGCATGATAGAAACAAACCAAAAAACACTTTATTTCCTTAATAGAAAAAATACAGCATTTTCTATAATAATATATTGGAGGTCCCCATTATTTACCTACGTATCAAGAAAGGGCTTTTCTGCATTCGTATTTTTCTCATTGGCGTGTTTCTGTTGTTTTAGGAGTTATTTTTCTCTGTTCTGCATGTGTTTTGCTCCCTCTAGTGGTTGACTTGATATTACACCACTTCGTGTAAGGCATAAAAATCTGTAGTTGTAAATGTGCAGGGAGATATGCTGGACATACAGTGACGTAATATTGAATCAACCGCTAGAATGAGGAAAACACATCCTGAACAGAACCCCCCCCCCCAAAAAAAGCAATAGGAACACACAAGCAAGGAAAGTGAGAATGCAGAAAAGCCCGAAGAAGAACAGAATGTTGTGACACGGGCTGCCGCTTTCTGTGTTTTCTGGTCCAGCAGTGATGTTACTTACTTTACTTGCAGTACTTAGAGTGCTAGACAGGGAGCTGTCCAAATCAGTGCTTCCAGAACTTTCTAGCTGACTTTTGGCTTTACTTCCCTGTGTTAAAAAAATGGGATAGATTATACATTATGCAGAGGTACCAATTCATATGCATCAACGGGTCTCAGATTTCGCAGAGCTGTAATAATTTTGAAGAACCTATTAGACCCCAAAGATCCTCACTGTGTCGAGGTCATTATTAAATTTAATTTCCCAAGCAGACTAAGAATAGCCGCTCTGCGTGCAAGAAACAACAGCCTCCCTCAGAAAGGTCACACTGACGTGTATACAGACACAACTGCCAAAAAATTAACTTAATAAGTGCTCCTTTCATGCAGTGTTATTGGTTCCTTTCAATTTTAAGAGAAAGCCAAACAACGTTTGCTTATTCAGTATTTTTTAAAATGAATTAAATTATCATTACCAGGCAAGTACAATAAGCCATGACAAACAGAACTGCTGGACCAAGCAAAGATTGATTAGCGAAAAACACTAAAATGATTGCAAATGATGCTAGAGTCACAGCTTTCCCCCCCCCTTTCTATTTTTTGATATTTTTGCATTTGTGTATGTCTGCCCCTGTGCCTGGAATCACGGCGACGACTGAACACTCCTACTGGGGCACAGAGGACGTACAGAGAAGTGGCTTGATAGCCTGCCTCTGGCCTCCCAGCCTTGGAATTCTCTGGAGGTCTCCCATCCAAATACTTGACAGGGTGGGCCCTGCTTAGCTTCTGAGATCTGACGAGGTCGGGCTTGCCTGGGCTATCCAGGTCAGGCTGAGTCACAGCTTTCTTGAGAATAATCTTGATGCGTTCATGTATGGGAGATCAGGTTTCAGTGACCTTCACAGAGAGTTTAAACGACATCTAACATCTTGCAAGAGAATTTCAGAAACTGCAACAAACAACTATGTCAGCAATAACATGCTTGCGTTATAGGTAATGGCTGGCATGTCCCAAAATAACAGATGAGGAGTTGTTAAGGAAAGCTGTAGCATTCTTAACGGATACTTCCAGTTCTATAAATATCTTCTTGTGTTAATGTGTAGTCCTTTTAAGCTGTTCATTTCTTCTTATCCATTTATTTAGATATTCGCACCCAATGTTTATACCCAGATATTTTTCTCCCCATGGAGAGCCAAGGCTACTTATAACATCATTCTCCCCTCCTCCCTTCTTCACCACAACAACCACCTCATGAGGTTGGTTAGGTTGAGAGCAAAGGGCTGGCCCTCGGTCACCTGATGATGCAGCTGCCAGCTCTGAGTGGGGAAATTCCTGGAGATTTGGGGAGGGGAGGGACCTCAACAGTGTAAAATGCCACAGAATCCACCCTCCAAAGCAGCCATTTTCTTCAGAGGAGCTGATTTCTTTAGGTTGAAGATCTGTTGTAACACCAGATCTCCAGGCTTCACCTGGAAACTGGAAACCCTACCTGGTGAGCTTCCACAGCAGAGCAGGGATTTGAACTTGGGTCTCCCACCTAGTTGGACACTCTAATCACTGTATTGCACTGTGAACTGTAACTATTTCGCTGTGCTGTTCAGCAAGGATAACTGCAGTAAGTTTAGCTCGATCTAAACCAACAGAACTTCTTTGAATATACCTTTGCAAACTAAGGAGTTCTGTAACTTTTTTTTCTTCAGACATGGCTTACTTATAGGCAGCAGACACAGAAATTAGCAACAGAGCATCTCTTCCAGTGTTCCCTCTAAGCTGAGTTAATGTGAGCTAGCCCACAGCTGTTTAGCCTCCGGCTCACACAGTTTTTGTCTTCGCTCAGGAAGGATGGCTCCAGAGCAAACTAATTTCTACAGTAGCCAAATGGCTGGCTCACAACTTTAATGCCAGTAGCTCACAAAGTAGAATTTTTGCACACAAGACCCTACAGCTCAGAGGGAGCACTGCTTGAGATATAGTAATAATGCAACTGCTACCCGGATGCCATCACTGCTGAAGGGGCTTCTAGCCCAAGTTGTTGTGGGTGTGATGTATATTTCACAGCTGAGGGCACAGCTTGAAAAGAATAATTGAAGTGCGTCCTCCAAATATTTTATAAAGTTTCTTTGATTTTAATAGTTCCATTAAAACTGTCCTCGATAGTTGCCCAAGCATTTCGGACAGGAAGGAAACGAAAGAGGGTTAAATGCCGTCAAACACAAGATCAACAAAACTGAATAGTCTTACGCGAGACAAAATGCTTTCCAGTGACTCTGTCAGTGACCTCTTAGCTTTGCTCTTCAACATATCTAGTTTGAACCGGGGTGCGCTATTCGACGTCTCATTTCCCATGGCCTCTAATGAGGAATGTGAAGTCTAAGAAGTTAAGAAAACAAAGACAAAAGCTTTTTTGGGAAAAGGGAATGAAAAGAAGTGAACAAAACCCCACAAAAAGGATTACTCAAACTACGGCTGTATCCATCTGTGTTTTCTAAAACTTCCTATGTCGACTGCTGTAATTAACATACAATTTCTGAACTAAAAGGTTCCAACTGACTTAACTTTTGCGGCCTAGGACCGACATATCTTAACTATGTGCCCTGGGACCGACATCTCTAAGGGACCATCTCTCCCTGATTTTCCCCTCGGAGAGCCTTGCACTCTGCTGACCAACATATACTTAGCTGTCCCCTGGCCCAAAGGACATCCACTTAGCCTCAACCAGGGCCTTTTCCATCCCGGCCCCCACCTGGTGGAACATTCTCCCGTGTGAGATCAGGGCCCTGCAAGACTGATTACAGTTTTGTAGGGCCTGTAAAATGGAACTGTTCTACC
The DNA here is from genome assembly GCA_029233225.1 of Lepidodactylus listeri. Classification (NCBI taxonomy): domain Eukaryota; kingdom Metazoa; phylum Chordata; class Lepidosauria; order Squamata; family Gekkonidae; genus Lepidodactylus; species Lepidodactylus listeri. The sequence continues at coordinate 101,901,326 of JARCFY010000009.1, read as the reverse complement.
AGGCCTTTGGTTGAGGCAGCGAATGCCCAATCATTTGGCCTCCCTTGCTGAAACCTGCCCTATTAGATCTGCCCAAGTAAAACGACGCTATTATTAGTTCCACTGTGACTCTTTGTTCTGTCATCTATGTAGTCTTTTGGAGCCTTATAAATTAAGGTACACTTCACCATCTTTTAAATGGTTTTAAGTAACTTGTTTAAATGACCCTGTAAGCTCTTCTTGTTGTTACCTGCTCTGAGCCTACCTGCGGGAAGGGCGGGATATAAATCTACCAAATAAATAAATATTACTTTATTCAAAGAAAGCAAAGCATTTTTTTAACCATGTGTTTCAAACCAGTCCCCCTCCCCCCGGGACAGGAATAAGGGGACATGGTTCTTGCAGGGGGGTTCCAGAAATAAACTGCAGGCATCTTCCTTCCTGTGTTACCATGACCTGGTCTCAACTGCACTGCACTGCCACTCCTTCTATGTGGCCAGGAGGGGTACTACAACTTTCAGCCCAACAGGCATCAGGTGATATAGAGAACCAACAGGACTCCAATAAGGCTCTTGAAAGCTGTTCACTGGAGCCTGGCCCCTCCTTTGGAACAATTCACTGGTCAGGTACAGTTCAAATTGCTTTTTCGGTTGCTTGATCCCTTCTGGGAAGTAATCACGAGCCCTGCCACTATAGCTGCGCAGTCGTGTTCTGCAGAACATGAAGGCATCTCGTAATTCTTTGCACACCACATTATAACTTGATACAGCAAAGCAACTGTCCTGTTGCATAATAAGTGAAGTCCCAGTTCAACTTTGTGCTCCAGAAATTAAAAAAAAAGGATTGGTTATCTCCCAGCACAAAAGTTTTTAATCCACATCAGAATTAAAGTGATTGGCCTAACTAGTAAACTCCTTGCAGTGTGTAAGTTAACTTGGTATAGTGAAGGTTTCTAACCCGGCTGTTTCCTTGACATGCTAGTATTCTGCGAGCAGGAAAAGAAGTATGAAAAGTAGCACTCCTATGGGAGATTCTTCCAATGGGCTATACCAAACCTTTTTCTTAAAGTGTAGATCAACTCTTGGATGGCAGTGCTTCTAAAGAAAAATCTTATGCAGCGTTCGGTCCTTTCCTTATGAAGAAGACTCTCCGCGATTCCATACCTGCTTGGTTTCACTAAGGTGGATGTGATCCTTCTGTTTTTCTTCATACATGTTTCTCAGCACCGAAATTATCACCTCGTTCTCCTTCTGTTCATTCCTTGGCCTTATTTTCTTTGGAGGGGGGGGGGGGAACAACAATAACAGCATTTACCTTAGTTATTTTAAACTGTGTAGCAGTCTAAAATTGCTGCTTGCATAATAAAAGACCACTAGACGGGCAACAGCCTGATTCTCCATATTGCTTTCCTCGTGGCTGTGAAAGCAGAGGCCTTCTTCACTGCATCAGTGGAGGGTCCACATGATAGTTTCCCCCGGGACTCTCCCTCTGTCTCCCTGTGGCTGCCATTTCCCCTGCCACCAGAGGGCTTTTTAAAAAAATCAGTAATAGCTAGACTGCTATTGCGTTACAAGTATCTCTTGCAGCAACGTACTATTTCCTCAGGATTCCCAGCTTTCATTTACAATTAAAGGCGTGTCTCTAGCCCTTTTTATTGCAAAGATATAAAGGGAAAGGGAAGAGATATAAGGGAAAGGTTGGTCTCTACAATGAAACATGCTATGGACTAAATTTTTTAAAAATGAAAGCTGTGTATTCAAAAGAACTCATACATTGCTGCAAGAGATTCTTCTAATGCTGTTAACACTAAAGCAATCTTTTTATTTAAAAAATGGAAAGAATAGAAGCCATAAAGGGTCTGAGGAAAAGAAAATGGCGCCAACGTGGGTAGACCTTGGATGATGTGCCCCTTTCCATACAGACTGAACTCTTCCCAAAAAGTTTGGCAAAAAGCAGATTGGGAAAGGGCATATGAAGGATGGGGAAAGGATAACTGGAATAAAATTAGACCGTGACATCATGTGGATATGATAGTTTTATAGCTGAAACAGAGAAAAACTTACATCTGGAAGCAACCTCTCTATAGGACACACGGGGGGGGGGGGGGGGGGGGGGACGAGATTTGGAAAAATGGAGACACAGGACCACAAAGCAAAACTGGAATAACAGATTTGGTAAAAGATTTGTAGGCATTTAGAACAATACAATTTATCCAGAAGCTCACGTGAACATATATGATGCTGCCTTATACTGAATCTGACCCTCAGTCCACCAAGGTCAATACAGTCCACTCAGACTGCCAGCTGCTCCCCAGGGTCTCAGGTGGGGGTCTTTCACACAACTTACTTCCGGGTCCTTTTTTAACTGGAGAAGCCTGGGACTGAACCTTGGACCTTCTGCATGCAAAATGTAAGCTCTTCCACTGAACCACAGCCCTATCCTCAAAACAACCCAGGATTTTCAGTGTAAAGCCGCAACAGACGATAATGGCGAGCTTCTGAAGAGATCATGCAAAGGTCATACCATTTGGCAGGGGAGGGGGGACACTGCTGTTTGGGGGGAAAGTGAATTTGACTGTGACACCCTTTCCTGTGATCAGCCAGCCTTCTTCACTGGTTGCTTCCCCACTATCCATTTTGCCTGGACTTGCCATTCATCTGGTTACGACGAATCCAGGTGACATCGCTGTCCAGCTGATGCACAGTCCAGTGGTTCCTTCCAGCTTTTCCAGAACTGGTTTGTGGTGATTATTTTTGAATAGAATTACAAGATTAGGCTATGCAGCGTGCACCGGCAAAGCACTACTGATGCAACTGGTCAGGTACGAGAGATGGTGGATAATGCCCTGCCAACTCCTAGTTACAATGTCATTTTAAATGTCTGGTCTTCTCCTATTTTAAAACACCTGCAACTGCGGAAAGGAAATGAGATAATGCAACGTTTAATTCAAAGGCCAGTTACAGTAAGGGGGAAGGAAGGCATCTGTGTGTATATTATTTACTGTGTTTGCACATGAAGACTTAGCTAGAAATTTAGTTTTGCTTCCTCTAGCACAAAATAACAGAATAGCGTGACTAAGAAACCAATTAAATACAACAACAACAACTAAAAGAGCACATGGTTTGATAGCAAAGAGATTAGAAAGTGACTGAAGGCCTGTTGCCACTAACATGGGAGGAGCATGAACTGTGTAAGTACCGTATTTTTTGCTCCATAAGACGCACTTTTCCTGCCCCAAAAAGTGGGGGGGGGGGAGTGTGTGCGTCTTATGGAGCGAATATGGAGCTTTTCTTACCTGTAACAGGGCTCTTTCTTCAGCAGGAACACAGGGGAACGCCATTCAGGCTGGCATCCCAGCCTTCCCCGCCCCTCCCTGCTGGGCCTGAGCTGTTAAGACTTAAAAGGGAAATGGCAGGAAAAACCCCTCCAGGCTAAGTACTCTTTCCCTTTAAGTGCTTTCCCCCTTTAAGACAGCCAGCAGCAGAAAGCCCCGCCCACAGATTAAGCTCCGTGGCTACTTTGCACAGAAAGGCCTGGCTTTGCATGGCATGCCGACGTCTCTCTTCTTTCCTTTCTCTATCTTCCTTCCTTCCTTCCTTCCTTTCCTTTTTTCTGTCTGTCTGTCTTTCTGTCTCTCTCTCTGTCCCCACCTTTCTTTCTTCCTTTCTTTCTTTCTTTCTTTCTCTCTCTCTCTCCTCCTCCTTCCTTCCTTTATCTCTCTCTCTCTCTCTGTCTCTCTCTCTCTCTCTTTCTGTTTCATTTTTTCCTGTTTTCCTCCTCTAAAAACAAGGTGCGTCTTATGATCAGGTGCGTCTTATGGAGCGAAAAATACGGTATGTAAATACCTGTTCCCAGAAGAATAAGAGTGCCAGGGAGAGATCACTTTAAAAAGGGACCTGGGGAGGAGAGGGCTTCCTGGCTGAAATTGACCAGAATTGCACAGAAACAAGCCTGGCTGGGTGCTGCTTGCCTGAAATTGACCAAGAATGGTGCCCTTCACCAATCTGCAGGAGGGGCAGAGATTTGGGGCAGCTTTTCCTAAAGCGTCACACATTTGCAAGATGTACAGCAACAACTTTCTTTTACTAAACTGCTGGAGGGAAAGAAGGCAGTCAAACAGTCTGGATTCCTCTTCCTCTCACCGAGAGGGTGTCAATAACATGCAGCCCACTGTTGCCTTTGCAGATGGTAATGTAGTGTGATATTAAGGCTATGTGGAACCACGGCTATAATTCCATTTCCCGCTGACGAGCAACCCAACCGCACCACTGACGGATCCTAGAGGGGAAAGGACATACGTCTGTCATCCTAAGAAGCTAAAATGACAAGTAAATATTTGTTTTAGTTCATTTATACCCCAGGACCCAAAGAAGCCTACATTGCTCTCTTCACCTCCAATTTATCCTCACAACAACTGTGCGAAGTAAACTAGGTTGTGAGTGTGTGACTGGGCCAAGCAAGCGTCCGTGGCGGAGTGGGGATTCGAACCTGGGTCTTCCAGATCTTAGTTTGATAGTCTGACTACTACGCCACAAACCCAGTAGTTATGCCAATCTGGTGGTCTCCATACCAAACCCCCCCTTGTTTATTTATTTATTTATTGCAAATCTCTTTCCACTGTTCTTCATCACTCACTAGAAACATGGTTTTGCTCCACATTCAATTTTAAAACTAAAAATTCACATTCCTACAAAGATCAATAGTCGGTAAAGGTAAAGGGATTCCCTTGCTCGAAAGCCAGTCGAATCTGACTCTAGGGGGCGAGGCGCACGGAATGCTGTTACCTTCCCACCGAAGCTTTACCTATTTATCTATTTGCAATTTCTTGCTTTCGAAGTGCTAGGTAGGCAGGAGCTGGGGCCAGAGACGGGAACTCACTCCATTATGCGGCACTCAGGTCTCAAACTGCCAATCTACCGACCTTCTAGTCTGCAGTTCAGTGCCTTAACCTCTGAGTCACCGCGGCCCCTATAGTCAATACTGAAGGCAAAACAAATCAACGCCTCTTTGCATTTGACAATGGGAATACAAAAATAAAATTACCTTACGGAGTTTTATAGCCTACAAAAAAAATAAAAGATCTTCATTGAATACTGTGAGATGGAGCATTCAGTGTTTAAATAATGTACACTTTGCTTATTGAGGAACAGCAGAAAGACAGATTTGAAAGAAAGAATTGTACTTTTATTTTCCAAAGATGAACCAGTAAAACAAAAGCAAAAAAAACCACCCAAAAAAGTTACCTGAACTTCCTCAAAGACAGAGACCTGCTCTTGGTTATTCAGTGTTGTTAAGTGTTTCTGAAGTTCCAGTTTAGTTTTAGAAGGATGGAGCCCTGAAAAGTAATGAATACACAGGGTGAACAGACCATATTTTAATACTACTACCAACTGGCTACAGAACGTTCACACAGTCCATCTAACACAAGCCTTCTATCCAATGACTACACAAAAATTAGGGCAGAAACGGAGCTTCTGAGAGACTGGGCCCGTGGGGCTACACCCCATGCCCCTTTCCACTAATGGTGGCAATTTCTTCCGGGGCCCAGGGAAGGCGCTCCATCTGCAGAGCAGATCCGCTGGGGACCAACCCACAGAGTGCTTTTTCATCGACAGGGAAAAAGGCAGAAGCAACCTGAGGTCTATTTTATTTATTTGATGCATTTATTAGCCGCTTTCCTACCTTGCAGCATTCAAGGTGGCTTACAATATAAATAAAACAACGAAAAAACACATACAAGATGACAGTTTAAAATCTCAGTCAGGACTGTCAATAAATAAAAACCAAAGTAGTCCAGTGCAGGCCTAAGTAAAACTGTCTCCAGCTGCCTCCTGAAGATCGAAAGTGAGGGGGGCCAGACGCACCTCCCTAGGGAGGTTGTTCCATAATTGTGAGGCTGCCACAGAAAAGGCCCTCTCTTGTGTGCCCGCCAGATGAGCTTCTTTAATTGGTGGAAGGGACAGGAGGGCCTCTCCCTGTGCTCTTAATTCCCAGGCAGGAACAAATGGGAGAAGACAGTTCTTCACACACCCCAGTTCCAAGCCATGTAGGCTTTGTGACAGGCAGGTTAGGTTCCGCCTCTCCCTGAGAGTGACCAATGAGAGCTGATGGAATGTTGATGCGTGGACAGTTGGAAAACGGTAATTAAGAGAGCAGTTGGGAGTTGGCAGCTAGGGAACTCAGAGGGAAAAGAAAATGTCTGATTGGGTGAAGCTGAGGTGAAGATCAGCTTAAAGCCAGTTGACTAAAAAAAGTCAATTTGTAACACAAGGTCCAGGATACTGGAATAGGGAAACAGCTCAAAAATTCAATGGGAAAGAAATGTTGTTACCTCTAGATTACTTTCTTCAGTGTTAGGTTCAAACTATAAATAAAAGTTAATTCTTTGTTTTTTTTAAACCTGTGGGCTTTGTGTCTCAAGGAAAGAAACACACACACACACACACACAAGTTCATACATATAATATGTATTGTATAGGGTGTGAATAAATGATGGCAGCGTGTGAATGGAACAGTGTTTGATCCCCCAGCCCCAATAACTCTGTTAAGCGTTTGAGTGAGGGCCTGTTACTAAAGAGGGGGGGCTGGGCTACCCTGTCTGCTGATATTTCTGTGGAGAGAGAGAGCACCTGAGGTGTCATGGCTCTCTCTATAACTTAAAAGAGACGAGAAGGGTATTGTGATGGCCTAATGTACTTGTAACCCAGAACTTGGGGGAGAGGTGTAAAGGGTGGTAGGAACTCTGTGTGAGTGGAAAAGGGAAATCACAAGTTTGAAAGGATAAAACCAACACCTTGAATTGGGCTTGGGAGCAGATCAGTAGCCAATTCAATGGCTGTAGTACTGGGGTCACATACTCCCAATAGATGACCCTGACCAGAAGTCTAGCTGCAGCATTCTACACTAGCTTAAGCTTCCAAACACGCTTCAAGGGTAGCCCCACGTAGAGCATATTGCAATAGTTCAGTTTAGATGTAACTAAGGTATAGATCACTGCATATGGAATGGATGCAACTGCTGCAACAGCTGAAGCTGAGGGAAACCACTCCAAGCCACTGCAGCCACCTGAAGTGACCACTAAGTCTAGCAGCACTCCCAAGATGTGAAACTGGTTTTTCGATGGAAATATAACCTCACCCAAGACAGGAGAGAAATGAAGTTCTTGGTCTGCTAACCCAGAGCACTTCTGTCTTGTCAGGATTAAGTTTCAGCATGTTCACCCTCATCCAGCTCATTACTGACTTCCAAGCATTGGTTCAGAATATCAATAGCATCCTTAGGTGAAAAAGGAAGACAGAGGTGGGTATCGTCTGCATATTGGTGACATCGCAGACCATACCTCCTGATGACCTCTCCCAGTGGCTTCATATAGATATTAAATAGCACGGGGGAGAAGGTGAAACCATACAGAACCCCACAGGCCAATGGACATGGGGCAGAGCAGGAATATCCCAACATTATCTTCTGAGATCAACCCCCTGATAGGACTCGAACCACAGTAACACAGTGCCCCTTAGTCCCAGAGCTGAGAGGCAGCTCAGTAGGATACTATGGTCAATAATACTGAAGGATGCTGAGAGATCCAGCAGAACTAGCAGGGCCACATTCCCACTGCCTAGTTCTCAACAGAGGTCACCCACCAAGGTGACCAGAGCATTCTCTATTCCAAATCCCGTCCTGAAGACAGTGTGAAATGGGTCCAGAAAAATCAGTTTCTTCCAAGAATCCCCGGAGCTGAGAAGTAACCACCCACTCTAGCACTTTGCCCAAGAATGGAAGATTGCAGACTGGCTGGAGGTTCTTCAACACAGCAGGGCTCAGGGAGGGTTTCTTCAAAACAGCCTAGCCGTTCCGCAGTGACAGTGGCATCCCTATCTGGCTAAATCATTTGCTTTTACAATGAACAGGAGAGAGGAGGCTTGGATAAGAATCCCTGTGAGCTTGGCAGCTGCTGGGGCTGCAGTTTCTACCTGGCAGAGACACTTCTCATTTTGTGTTGTGGTACTTTGTGTCAGAATCTGCAGATTCAGACAAGGATTTTTGGGATCTCTTGCTATATATTATAACCTGTTCCTGTACCCATTTTGTAATCATGCCTATTGCTATTAGTTGTTCCTATATCCCCTATGTAATCATGCCTTTTGCCATTTGCTTGACCATTGTGAATGTATGCTATGTGACCCCAGGTTTATGGCTTTGACCAGGCCTGGTCTATGTATCTGTTTGCCCGGGAGAATGACAACTTCAAAGCATGGGAACAATGGGCCTCTCACACTCCTGCCTCCGCATTCCATTCATCCCGGCTGGGAAGACAGGGGAGGACAGGGACCATTTCTTATCAACGTGCGAAAGCCTTGGGGAAAGCATTTGTTATGTGAATATGGTTACATCTGAGGGGTCTGGTTTGGGAAGGGAAATTTACTGCTTCACACCTAGCTTTCTTTCCTGTGGGAAGCAAACGGCCAGAGAACCTTTTGCCCGCGGTTTTTTCCCCCTTGTTGATTGGTTACCTATGGGCAATTCAAATTGTGCTGGAGTGTATATTAGACCTGCTTCTATTGTATGCGTTATCTCTGACAATAATCCGAGGACCTGTACCAATGTAGAAATTGGAAATAAAGAACTGTGTTTCATCAACAAAGATCTGATCCTTGACTACTTTGAGCAGAAGCCTCACACTTTGTTGGCTGAGCCTTCAATAAGAAAATTCCCCCATCCCGGATCCTTTCAGCTGCAAGGGGAAAGTGCCCTTAAAGGTTTCAGTGGGCTTAGGTGGGAACTGGATTTCAACAACACAGACTCCAAGGTGATTTTATATTGTTTGTTTGTTTTTTAAATCTCAACACTGCCCTGCCATCCATTTATATTATTATTATTATTATTATTATTATTATTATTATTATTTATTATTATTATTATTCATTATTATTATTAGTAGTATTACAATTATCCCACCCTCCCCACCTCTCGGCAGGCTCAGGGCAGCTAACGACATATACCATACAATAAAACAACATATACCATACAATAAAACAACATATACCATACAATAAAAACCATAAAATTCAGTTTAAAAAACATATCATATACAGAACATTGTGCAATATCCTTCCTGCTAGATGGCGCTACTTCACCCCATCCCAACAGAGTCAACGGGTGCAGCTGGTCTGGACAGCGATGTTTGTTATTTGGGCCACGGATATAGGATCATGGCGGTGGCCCCTACTTGTAAGCCCGTCTTGTAGGCCCTGCGGAACTGTAAGAGGTCCCACAGGGCCCTGATGTTCTCCGGGAGCTCATTCCACCAGTACGGGGCCGCCACTGAAAAAGCCCTGGCTCTTGTTGCCACCAGTCAGGCCTCCCTGGGCTCGGTAGAACCAGGCGGTTTTGAGAACCCAATTGAAGTGCTCGCTGGGGTACATACGGGGAGAGGCGGTCCCTCAGGTAAGCAGGTCCCTGGCCACATAGGGCTTTACAGGCAAGCACTAGCACCTTGAACCAGATCCGGTATGCTATGGGCAGCCAGTGCAGTGCCTTTAGGGCAGGCTGAATGTGTTCCCCCATAGGGAGTCCCAACATCAGCCTCGCCACTGCGTTCTGCACTAGCTGCAGCTTCTGGATCTGGGACAGGGGCAGCCCCATGTAGAGAGCGTTACAGTAATCCAATCTTGAGGTGACCAACGCATGGATCACCATAGCCAGGTCATTGCATTTGAGAAAGGGAACCAACTGCTTAATCAGCTGTAGTTGGTAAAAGGCTGACCTTGCAGTGACTGCTACCTGGGCCTCCATCGTTAACGAGGGGTCCAGGAGCACTCCCAAACTCCTAACCTCCGGCGCTGGCACCAATAGCGCCCCATCGAGGGATCCCTAGTCTCAGCCCACTCCGGCTCAGGCATAGGACCTCCGTCTTCGTCGGATTCAATTTCAATCGACTCTGTCTAAGCCAACCAGCCACAGCCTTCAGCGCCAGGTCCAGATCTGCCGGACTAGAGTCTGACTGGCTGCCCAACAACATATAGAGCTGGGTGTCATCAGCATATTGATGACAACCCAGCCCATGCCTCCGAGCAATCTGGGCGAGGGGGCGCATGTAGATGTTAAACAACATTAGGGAGAGTACTGCACCCTGTGGCACCCCGCACACCAGCGGGTGCCTTTGGGACAGTTGCTCTCCTATCGCCACCCTCTGTCCCCGGTCTTGGAGAAACGAGGAAAGCCACTGTAAGGCTAGCCCCTGGACCCCAATGTCAGCGAGGCAGTGGGCCAGTAGTTGGTGGTCGATCATGTCGAATGCCGCCGACAGGTCTAACAACACCAACACCGCCATTCCGCCCGATCCAGATGCCTCCGGAGGTCGTCTGTGAGGGCGATCAGCACCGTCTCTGTCCCGTGGAACCTCTTCCTGGTTCCTTCTTTCCCCATTTTCCCAACCTTCAGTGCATTCATACCCAGGAAAAACTCTTCGGCTGAGAATGTTATGAAATCTTGTTGTGGGGGGGAGCATATAATCCACTAGAGTTTTGTTTTTAAAGGACTTCTCTCCAAATATCTCAAGAATGACTTAAGCAGCGAAATCATTATTGTTAAACTAAAGACCAAAAAACATCAGCGAAGTCCAAAGTTTCTTCTTTGCAAAACTGAGGGGTAATTTTTATTCTTTGCACATTGCACAGTTCCTACCTTCGATCTTTTCACAGAGTTTGTGCAGGCTCTGCATGGGACACCCTTCGCAGAGCTGGAGTTGTGCTTTGGCGGTCTGTTGCACAGCGGCCACCGTGAAAGCCTGTTTCAAAGTCATCATGATCTCATCAACCTAGGACAACAAGAGAAGCACGGCTGAAGAGTGGCGGGTTCATTTTACCGCTATAGCGCTCAACTCAGAGAATGCAAATCTTAGGTTAACTGCTGCCCCTACTGCTTGAATGGTGACAGGCTTTAAAGTCAATGAGAATATTATTTAAAGTGTGTTTTCCCAGTGCTCAAGGAAGCTCACAAATCCGTTAAATTTATTTATTTATTGGATTTGTATCGCGCCCTCTCCGCCTCTTGGCAGGCTCAGGGCGGCTAACAACATGTACCATAAACAATAAAAACCATAAAATACAAGTTAAAAACATATACTATACAAAATACTGTGCAATATCCTTCCTACTAAATACACAAACAAAATCCATCTGCAATTCAACATATTAAAACCACAAAAACAAACAAACCTAGAATCATAAACAGCCCAGAAAGAAAACCCGCAGGATCAATCAATGGGTTAAGCCATACTGCGTGTTATAGCAGTAGAAAAGAGCAAGAGTCCGGTAGAACCTTAAAGATTAACAAAATTTGTGGCAGGCTATGAGCTTTTGTGAGTCACTGCTTACTTCTTCAGACACAGAAGGATAATTATTATAATTACACTTCTGTCCTCAGGCAGTGCACATGGTCTCTCCCAGTGTTCCCTCTAAGCTGAGTTAGTGTGAGCTAGCTCACAGTTTTTTAGCCTCCGACTCACACATTTTTGTCTTAGCTCAGGAAGGATGGCTCCAGAGCAAACTAACTTATGCAGTAGCCAAATCGCTCACTCACAGCTTTAATGCCAGTAGCTCACCAAGTGGAATTTTTGCTCACAAGACTCCACAGCTTAGAGAAAGCATCCCACATTATTTTATTTTTCACTGGCTCAAGGCTGCCCTGTGAGCTTCATGGCTGGCTGAGGATGTGTACCTGGTCCTCTCCCATCCTAGCTCAGTTCTCCAAATACTAGCCTGCAGTGTCTCTCTTTATATTCCTTCAGACTTCTGTTTTGAAAATGTGTATTACCAGGGCTGCTGAGAGCCACATCTGCCCACCCCCTAATGACCCTGATCCAAACCAAATATCATAACAAAATGAAGAAATGACTTGGCTTGCTGCTACCATGAATGAATCTATAGTAATACAAGAATTGGCCTATCTGTCCATGTTTGTTTGTTTATTTACTTTATTTCTATCCTGCCTTTCTCCCCCAATGGGGACCCAAAGCAGCTTACATCATTGTCTCCTCCATTTTATCCTCACAACAACCCCATGAGGTAGGTTAAGCTGCGAGTGTGTGATTGGCCCAAGGTTACCCAGCAAGCTTCCATGGCTAAGTGGGGATTGGAACCTGGGTTTCCCAGATCCTAGTCCAACACTTTAACCACTACACCACTCTGGCAGGCCTAACTCATCAGAGAATAAAGCTAGGAGACTCAAAACTGGCCCCCAGCTTCAGGATGGATGCAGGAGTTCCATGGCAAAAACTGAAAGGCATGGGAAGATCCTAGCCCAAGTGAGACAAACCACTACCACACTGTGCTACTTGCAAATGAAACTAAGGATCTCTGTGGCAGGCATAACTCAGAAAATAATGCTATTTGTTTTTAAACTGGCCACTAACCCCAGAATGAGGATGCAAGTTAAAGCGCTAAAAATTAAGGGAATTGGAACACCCTGAACCAGGTTATCTTCACCACCCCGCCACACACACCCCAATTACCAAGGCTTTTCAGGTGGTTTTTTAAAAAATCAGCTAAAAATCATTATATTGGTATAACATTATAACAGTATGCATAACAAGTTCTCTGAATTCCCAGTTTTCATTCTAAAAAGTAAGTTTCTAGACACTGGCCATCACAGAGATACACCTTTCCCCTTGTATCTTTGCAACAAAAGGAGCTACAGACAGACAGACAGACGCATGCTGATTTTTTAAAAAAAAGATCCAGCAGTCTAGCCCCCAAAAACCCAAGAGTCCAGCCCATTTAATTAAAGATGTTTTCAGCATTAGAAACAATTCTATTTTATTATCAACAAAATCAGAATATAGGACAGTGATTTAACAGGTTTTCTCACCTGTTGTAACGACCTTCACCAATGATGTTAGGTTGTCAGATTCTACCCCTCTTATGGCAGTACACCTTATTGAAGGTGGGCCGACTGGTAAAATATTTTACGTAATTTTTTGCAGTTACCTGCAAAGCTGTACAAGACCTCCCTTCTTCTGCATCCCCCTCCCCCTTTTAAAGAAAGAAGTCTCTTACCAGAGCTTCATCTGTACACTGAAACACATAGCATACAAAATGGAAGCCACCGTACTCTGAAGCCTCTCTGCAGATAAATCCAAAGTGATCCACGTGTCTAATTCCCTGTGGGGAGGGGGGAAAGAATTTTATTATCAAATTAGCCAAAAGCCATGAAGATTTATATATAATCAGTTAGCTCATGGTTAAGTACTTGCCAAGTTTTGTGTTAGGAAAAAATATTTCGTCTCAGACGAGGGAAGTTGTCTAAATTGCAGAAAATATTGTGTGTTTATGTGGGAGGAAAAGAACCTCTTGCTTTCAAAGTACTGGAAAGCCAAACAGATGGCTCACTGGAGATGTTTTGACACTCTTTCCTAGTTTCTGCCTACCATGATGGCTACGGTTGACATCGGTGAACACAAACAATAAAGTCAACAGTATCAATTCACTCATTCTCCTCCTCACCCCTGCCTTTTAATTTATTAATAAAGAACTTACCAGAAAACATTCATTTTAATTAAAAAATTAAGTGAACCCATTTATCTCTCATCTTTCAAAATTAATTAATCAAGGCTGCGGCCACACGAGCGAGATAATCCGGGGGGGGGGGGGGGGAGTGAGGCTATTTTGCCCTGGAGCAATTTGCCCTGCAGTTGCGTGAGCACACAGGTCGGTGAAGCTGCTGGCGTAACTCGCCGCTGCGTGATCAGACGCAACCGAGGGTGAGTTGGGTTTTTTCTTTTGTCGTTCGTTTCTGATTCGCTTAAACAGGGGATCGATGAATCGCCTCTCCAGCCTGGGGTCTTCCGCTGGCAGTATGCGATGATACGTATACTGAGAAGGGGGAAAAAACAGACATGGCGTCAGGATAGCCTGATCAGACTATCCCCGACGCCACAAGTTTGCGCTGGCGTGATCACACGGGGAAAGTCCGGCTGTGGCCTGCAGCAAACTGTTTGATACCCAAGTTTCCCTAGTAGTTTTTTACTCTGCTTCTCCAGTGGATCAAAACGGCTTGTGATGGCTTGCTGACAGTTGCGGGACACTTCCCAAATGTGCTGGTGTGATCGTGCCACTTTGATCTGCCGGTGAATTAGCCGGTGGCTAATGTGTACATATGATTGCACCCCAAGTTTTTTTTTAAAAAAAATTAGCTTAATATGAGTTTTTACAAATCTTAACATGTTGTCAGCTTCCTTCATTTCTTCCTAACGCGTACACACACAAACACTTCAGAAAAGGAGAAGGTGATTGGTTAAATCTGGGGTAATTGCCAGATTTCTAGCACACTGGAGCCATTTCTTGGGCCCAAGCACTTTCAAATATGAACACAAACTAGAATTATATAAAACTAAGTGTAAGTTATGTTATATTATACTATTTTAGATACTGTTACTAAATGTAATACTGTTATATTATATTATACAAATGCTGTTAAGCTCAACTTCTTACTGTATGCTGCTCTAAAATGAATAAAAATTAAATATTTTTAAAAAATAAAAAAGTGAAATAAGCTGTATCATCTGAAAAAACACAATGCGGAAAAGAAGATTTTGCTGTTTTATAACTACAGTGGGAGAAGAGCTACAGGAGGGGAACAGACAAACCACAAAGCACCGAACAAGAATTCCTGGGTGGGAGAGCTAAGAAAAAGCATTTTCAAGATAAAGCACAGCGAGTCATCCCAAAAGGCACGTAAACTATACGGACACATCCCTATCGACATTTACAGAACACCTCTCATTAAGCACAGATAATTAAAAGAATGTCAATAGACATAGCCAAATTCTTCATAATTTGACAGCTTTGGATTTACTACATCATTTAAAGGATATCACAAAGATTACACGGGGTCAACAGCTTAGGATGCTTAGCAACTGTACGCGCTGTCTTCTCCTTCCTAAAATATTGTTGTTAGTTTTCCAGATACAGTAAAGGCAAAAAACACACGCACACGGAGAGAAACTAAATTGGAGTTTATCTCGCAGAAAATTAATTGTGCTGATGAATCTTTAAATTTAAGTATCGCTAAGTAAATCGTAACAAAAACAATACTCTGCAGTTGGCCACAATCAAAATTTTAAACAAAACTGTAAGGCCCTTGATGATTTACTAGCAATAGTATCTCCCCGCTTCACCTACGAAGGAGAGCTAACAATTTGTCTGTCTCGGCCAGCTGCAGGAAAAAAGTCGCTGAAAACAGGAATCTGAGGAACTGGATTTTTGTTGTTGCTGGTAATATATTGCAGGGGGTGGTGCACAGGCACTAGAAGCGCATGGACTCAGCATGCTCACGTTCATAGTGAGAGATGTATGGACTATGGCAGCTGCTGCCATCGAGTCACACTGTAAAAACCTGATGAAGAAGACATTCAGATGTGTTGTGGGGTCTGGGCAGGGTACCTGCCTACGAGCCCTTCACTGTACTTCTCCAGCCAGGGAGGGAAGGAGTTGCCAGTAACCAGAGCAGAGATGGAACAGCTCAGTCCAGTCAGCAACTGAAAGCAGTGGGCTGCCACAAGGCACAGAGTAGACACGCATAGGATCGTGCATTCCGACAGGTGTGTGGAGGAGATGCATTAATTCTTCATGTTATTTTTTTTTAATTAAATTTTAAATAGCCGAAGAATAAATAGATTTGGTAGCCTTCAAGGTTCAACCAGACCTGTCCGCTGTGCCTATAATTTTTATAGTTCTTAAAACTATAACCTGTAATCAGATAGCTGTGTTCTTACATTAGCACTAAAAAACTGAGAATAACTTAGTGCAATAAATATTTCAACAAAGTCAATATTAATAGCTGCATTAAGTATATTTTTGCTTGGATAACTTAAATTTAAATAAGGGATATAAAATAGGCAGACACAATTAAAATGCATGAAAACGATGTCGAAAACTATGGTCCAAAGTTTGCGTGACAATAAATCGATGGGTCACCATACTATATAAATTTGAACTTGTGGGTCACCAGACCGGAAAGGTTGGGAACCACTCGTCTAGAGCAGCATGGATTTGTAAAGGGGGTTAAAAAGAGGAACCATTAAGGGAAGCGAAAGGTAAGAAGGTATATAGGAAAAATGTGGGGAGAAGACTCAGTATGAAATAGGTTTATCTGGTCTTCAATGGCCAGGACATGGGCTTAAGCTAGTTTATTCTAGAGTCCATCTCATTGTAACACAGAACACATTTCACTGTCCTAGAGCCAATGCTTCACACATTTGGCATTAGTCTGAAGGTCCTACAGGTCAGATGGTGGTGGTTCTCCTCACCACCACCCAAAAAAACTTGATCCATTGCAAAAAACCCCAACAACCTTAAAACATATTTCTAGCGTTATCTGCATTTTGAAAGTATTTGCATGATTTAATAGTGAATTGTTAGCTGCCTCAAGTAGATTCCTTAATAATATGGAGCATGTATATGCACTACCTATTTATCTGGTTTTGTTCTGCATAAATTCATTTCTGCTTTCTGATCTAGACTGGATGCCAGCCTCCAGGTGGGGCCTGGGGATCCCCTGGAATTGCAGCTTATCTCCAGAATATGGAGATCAGTTCCCATAGAGAAAATGGATGCTTTGGAGGGTGGACCCTACGGCATTGTACCCCACTGAGGTCCCTGTCCTCCCCAGGCTCCAAGGATCTGGGAAACCTAGGGCCATACACACGCACATCTTACTGCAGAGTTTCAAAGCGTCAAGCCTTTAATCTTGACTTCGGATTCTGTGTCAGCCTTATGCACCATTCTTTTTCCTCCAGTGTATATATTCTGCAGCTACAATTTAAAAATGCACTTTTCTAAATCAGGGTGGGAACATCACTTGTGGGGGTCCAAAGGTTTTTTTTTTTAACTATGCAATTGCTCTATTGCAGCTGCACAGTAAATCCTCGTGGTTCAGGTTTTGCCAATGCATTTTAGGTTTAGTTCCTTGAATGAAAGGGAACAGAAAGGAAGGCAGGCAAAGGGGGAAAACCCACTGTTGAAACTGACCAGACTTTTTTTTTGAAACTGACAAGCAACTGCAAAGCCCCATTTTCCATATTGCCGAGCACGAGGGGATTCTTTGCTGTGTTATTGGCCACTGTGAAAAATGGGAAAGAGTCACACAATCTCATAATATGCGGAACATGTTGAGTGTACAGAATGTGTGGTAGAACCCACTGACATTGCAAGCTGTGATCGTTGGCAGCATGTGACTGTGTGTGCACGCCCGTACCTGTACAAAGTCAGCTGCAACTCCACCACGTTTGCACAGGGCTGCAATTTGTGTGGGGGAGTCCTCTGGCACAAGCTCTGGAGAACTTTTTTCATCTTGTGCCACTAAATTGAAAAAAAAATGGAGGAGGGGTATTTTTGCAGATGCCCTAGTGCAGCTGCATAGTAATGTTAATTTCTTGCCCTTCCTTGCAAATTTGTGTGGTTTTCTCTTTCTGATTCTCTAATTTGATCTTGCACACTGGTCGAGATCTTGGCAGTTTTTTAGAGACTGTCCTGTGCAGACTGCACTCTGTCCTCCAAATAGATCAATCCCCCCCAAACTTTGTTCACTAAAGCATTGAAGGGAAAAAAAGGTTTTCAAACCTTTAGGCTCCCCATCTCAGTGTCTCTCTCTCTTTACATCTCATGTCAATTTCATTCTGCACTGAGGATCCCTCCCTTTATTTTGTTTACCTGCAGCACTGAAACTCTTTTTTTTTTTTTTTTGCACTGAGGATGCTGCTGTTTGCCTCCTCTCCAATTCTCCTTTCAAGTCAATACCAGCAGGTAACAAAACCTTGTGCAGCTCCTTTTAAACTTTCCCCCATCATTTTAATTTTTAAAATTCAGCGATCTGAGACTAGTGATAGTCCCATGCCACTTGTCAAAAAAAAAAATTAAATGAGGGGAAAATGGAACTTGTACACTGATGAAAGGGGGAGGATGGCAGAAGATGCAGAGTGGGCAGAACAACCTCGATGTGGGTAGGGAGGGGCAGCAAAAGAGCGGGGGGATCCAAGGGAATCTGTATGCTTTTGAATTACCTTTGGCTTGGAAGCAAAACAAGGGGAAAATTAACACAAAAGCACTCTTAGAAATCTGGGGAAACAGTGACCAGAAAGCAAACTGAGCACTGAAGGGAAGAAAATCAATGCAGAACAACAAAGAAAACCCAACAGACATGCATGGTGAAAACGAGGGAAAACACCTGTGCATAAGAAGCCCTAGTTTCAAATCTCCACCCTGCCATGAAGCTCACTGGATGACCTTGGGCCAGTCACACTCTCAGCCTAACTGACCCCGCAGGGTTTTATGAAGACAAAATCAAGAAAGGGAATATGATGTGTACCTCCCTGAGTTCCATGATGGGCAGGCTGGATAACAATATACTAAATAAATAAAGAGAAGCACAAAGTGTGTGTTAAATATAAACACTGTCTCTGGGACAGCAGGTTTTAAGACCCATCTCACCTTGGAATAGAACACCTCAAGGTTTCCTCAGAACAGAAGAGGGAAGGAAAACAGAATCATTGCCAACCATCACCACAGAAACAGATTCTAAGCTTGGCCTCTCAGGAAGAATGCCGAATGTGACAGCAGGAGTCCTTCTTTCTCCAGGCAGGGTGAAATGCAGTGGGTATTTTTCCCTCATTGGATGTGCTCTAGTTAAGCAATTAAGTTAACTGGGAGTGGGAGCTGGGTCGTTACTTTTGGAATTTATTTCCTGTTAGTCTAAGAAAGCCAGAATTTGACCTTGAGGGCAAGCTGATAAGTGCTGACACAGGAACTGTCTCAAGGAAGTCATTTCTCTCTGCGTGCAAAGTGCCATCAAGTCGCAGCTGACTTATGGGAACCCCACAGAGTTTTCAAGGCAAGACACATTCAGAGGTCGTTTGCCATTGCTTACCTCGGACTTCCTTGGTGATACTTGGCAGAGCAAGTACTAACTGGGGCCGACCTTGCTTAGTTCCTGAGATCCCACAAGATCGAGCTTGCCTGGCCTTTCCAGGGCTGAAGACAGATTGGCCGTCTCGGCCGCTCTGCCTCCGCTTCAGAAGCGGAGGCAGAGCGGCCGTTCAGACGGCCGCATCTGCCCCCAGGAGGCGGCCCGGACGCGTTGTGTCCGGCGCCGCGCTCCTTCTGCACCAGCCGAGCACCACTTTAAAGTGGTGCTCGGCTGGTGCGGTGCGCCCCGCGCGCGCGTTCCACCCACCGGAGCGGGTGTGAATGCGCGCGGGCAGGGGCGGCTGCCCGCCGCTGCAGGAAGCCGCCCGCAGTCTAAACGCTGCAGGCGGCTTCCTTCCGGCGGCGTGGGAACGCCGCAGGGCGGGGGAAATTCCCCTGCCCCATTCTGTCGAGCCGCGGAGGCGCGGCAGAATTCCAGTTTGTCTTCAGCCCAGGTCAGGGCAAACCTTTTCTACTGTCTGACAAATTTCTTTCAGGACGCCTTAGCATTTCAAAGTTCCTTATACATGTGAAGGTGAACTCTAAACCATCAGGTTCCATGTGCAGTGCGCTGTGAGATTCCCATGACACTTGATTGTCTGAAGGGTTCTATACCCAACAAAATCTGTTGGTTCCATGCTCGTAAAAATCTCCCAGAAATCTAATGATCAAATCATGATGTTGGGGGACTTTAATGGAACTGTGAATAACAAATTAGACAGGCGCTCTAAGAGAAAGGATGAGGCATTAGGGAAGCTTCCAAAAAACTTTTTTGAACTGATAAAACAAGAGAAGCTGGAAGATATTTGGAGGAAAGCTAACCCACAAGGAAAAGATTTTACCTTTTATTCTAATAGACATGACTCGCATTCAAGAATTGACATGATTTGGATGACTACTAATTTAACGTTTAAGACAAGAAAAGTGGAAATTCTACCCAGAATAATTTCAGATCATAATCCGTGTTTATGGACTGCTGGGCAGGTAAAAAAACAAAAGAGATGGAGAATAAATGAGGACTTACTAGACAACCAAGAAATAGTTAAAAAATTACAGGAAGAAATAGACCTATACTTCCAAGCAAATATACAGAAAGAAGTAAAAATTCAAACTGTATGGGATGCATATAAAGCAGTGATGAGAGGACTATTGATATCATTAAATGCTAAAAAGAAAAAGAAAAGAGAACAATATGAAAATATCGTACAAGCCATTAAAACAAAAGAAGAAGAACTGAAGAGTAGACCAGGGAAAAAGAAACTGCAAAAGGAAATCTGGATGCTACAAGACCAAGCAAAAGCTATTTTGAACCAAGAGACGTACTGGAACTTAAAAAAACTCCAACAAAAGGCATTTGAAGGTGCAAATAAACCCGGAAAATATCTAGCATGGCAATTAAAGAAAAAACGTGAAAATAAATTTATCACTAAAGTGATAAGAGATAACATTGAGATAATAGACAACAAAGGAATAAAGAGAGAATTTTTTAAATATTATGCAAAACTTTTTAAGAAGGAAAACAAAGACAGAAGAAAGATTAAAGAATACCTGCAAACATTAAAGTTACCAAAACCAACAGAGAAAATTAAAGAACTATTTAACAATCCAGTATCATTACAAGAGATTAAAAATGCAATAAATGACTCAAAATTAGGAAAAGCACCTGGACCAGATGGATTCACAGCGAAGTTTTATAAAACGCTACAGGAGTCGATCTCACCAGTGTTACTGCTATTAATGAACGATATAGGAGTCACTGGTGAGGTCCCAGAAACTTGGAAAGATGCAACCATCTCACTTATCCCGATAGAAAATCAAGGCTTAACTAATGTTAAGAACTATAGACCGATTTCTTTACTAAATAATGATTATAAGATCTTTGCTAAGATTATAGCTGACAGACTAAAAGAACACCTTAAAGAAACTATACAAACAGAACAAGCAGGGTTCTTACCTAATCGCCAAATAAGGGACAATCTAAGAGTAGTAGTGGATGCTATAGAATACTACGATAAACATCCTGAAAAGGAAGTGGGTTTTTTCTTTTTAGATGCGGAAAAAGCGTTTGATAATTTAAATTGGGATTTTATGTTTGAGGTTCTAGAACATCTTGAAATTGGTGAATATATGCTTAACCTCATTAAGTCAATATATAAAGAACAGAAATCCTCTTTAATAATTAACACTGAAAAGACGGACGATTTTAAAGTCAAAAAAGGAACACGACAAGGATGCCCACTTTCACCGTTGCTATTTATTTGGATTCTAGAAGTTCTACTAATAAATGTGAAGGAAGATAAAGATATTAAAGGTTTAACAACCAAAGGTTTTTCTTTCAAATATAGGGCCTTTGCAGATGATGTGATGTTTATAGTGGAAGACCCTATGACTACACTACCATATCTGTTACAGAGAGTAAAAGAGTTTGGTGACTTGGCTGGATTTTATGTAAATAAGAACAAATCGAAAGTGATGTGTAAAAATATGTCAAATAACAAACAAACTGAGTTACAAAATCTTATAGAATGTGAGGTGGTGAAAAAGACAAAATATCTAGGTGTGAACCTAACAATGAAAAATATTGATCTTTATAAAAATAACTATGAGAAATTATGGCTGCAAATTATGCAAGATATTAAAAAGTGGAATGTATTAAATTTGTCATTGTTGGGTAGAATTGCTGTGGTTAAGATGAATGTGCTACCACGATTAATGTTTCTGTTTCAAACTATTCCAATTGTGAAAGATGTAAAAACATTCAAATGCTGGCAGAAGGAATTGTCTAAGTTTGTATGGGGAGCGAAAAAACCAAGAATTAAGATGAAAATAATGTGTGATGCTAAAGATAGAGGTGGGTTCCAGTTACCAAACTTAAGGCTATATCATGATGCAATATGTTTGACTTGGGTAGGGACATGGACTATGTTACAAGATAGAAAGTTATTGTCCCTGGAAGGCCATGACTGTAGGTTTGGGTGGCACGCGTATTTGTATTACGGTAAAACAAAAATGGACAATATGTTTAAACATCATTATTTGAGAAGAACGCTAATGGATACGTGGACAAGATATAAAAACTTTTTTCCAGAAGAGATACCTATGTGGATTGTACCCGCAGAAGTTTTAAATCCAGTATCACGTCACAAAGGACAAGATTGGTTGAAGTATAGAGACTTATTAACAAGACATGGTAAAGACTTTATATTGAAGGAGCAGCATCAGATGGACTTTGATTATGGTTGGTTAAGATATAGACAAATATATGACATGTATAGAAGTGATAAAAAATCCGGTTTTAGAGAAAAAAATAATGAAATAGAACAAGTTTGGGAGGAAGGTGGGAAAAAAATGATCTCTAAAATGTACAAAATTTTGTTAAAATGGTTTAACGCTGATGAAATGGTAAAAGAACAAATGGTAAAATGGGCGATAAACTTTAACAAAGACATTGAAATGGAATCTTGGGAATTTTTATGGAAAAATGCTATGGGTATATCTACATGTTATAACCTAAAATAAAATTGTTTTAAAATGATGTACAGATGGTATATGACACCAAAAAAATTTGCAAATATTAATCAGAATATGTCTAACAAATGTTGGAAATGTAAAAAGAAAGAAGGTTCTTTTTATCATATGTGGTGGACTTGTGATAAAGCAAAGACTTATTGGTCTATAATACATGCAGAAATGGAAAAAAATTTGAAATGTACATTTAAGAAGTTGCCTGAAATGTTATTGCTTGGACTTAAACTAGAAGAGATAAATGTAAAGAAAAGGACAATAATATGGTATATGATAACAACAGCAAGAATGGTGTATGCACAAAATTGGAAAAATGAAAAAATACCAGATGTGTGGGAATGGTTGAAAAAATTGTTATATATGGCTGAAATGGATAAATGGACTAGAAAGTTGAATGACCTGTACTCAGAGACCTTTTTAGAAGATTGGAAAGATTTGAAAGAATATGTTGAAAAATACTGGGACATGAAAAATTACATTTATACATGGTTATAATATCATAAAGCAATAGAATTAGAGTATATGAATGTATTAAGGATAATTAGATAATGAAGTTGTTTTTTATTTTAGAATTATATAAGAATATAGAAAGTAAGAATTAGTATATAAGTATTTTTAAGATATATGACCGTTACCAGAAATGTAAACATAGATATAAGTATTACTATTTTGGATAAAGTGGAAAATGTGTTATGCTTCAGATGTGGTGGGAAACCGCCAATACAAGATAAAAATAAG
Source organism: Lepidodactylus listeri (assembly GCA_029233225.1). Classification (NCBI taxonomy): domain Eukaryota; kingdom Metazoa; phylum Chordata; class Lepidosauria; order Squamata; family Gekkonidae; genus Lepidodactylus; species Lepidodactylus listeri. Next base: position 101,878,125 of record JARCFY010000009.1, on the reverse strand, counting down.
ATTATACAAATAGAACAAAATGTTATATAATATGGAAAAAAGGATTTGTATAAGATAAATGTATTAATTTTAATGTTTTGAAAAATAAAAAAAAATTACAAAAAAAAAAGCTGGTATTTTGCCAGCATCATGCCCCCTTTCTGTACCCCCCTGGCTTGACGGTTCATGTCCTCAGGGAGGGAAGCAATAAACTCAGTCATTTGTTCCCAGAGAGCATACTGGTATCTACCCATGCAGGCCATATAGTTCGAAGTTTTGATTCCTAACGCCCCTGCCGAATAGAATCTGCACCCAAAGGAGTCAAGTTTCTTTCCCTCCTTATTAGGAGAAGAGTGACGGTATCTACCCTTAGACAAGGGTGTGACGACAATGGAGTTGGGTTTAGGGTGAATAAACAAAAATTTAGCTCCTGATTCCTGCACCTTGTACATGTGGTCAATCCTTTTGCTGGAAATAGGAGTAGAAGCTGGATGAGACCATAGTGCTTTAGCAGCAAGACCAAGGTTAACGGTAATGCAACGGCTGTGGAAGTGTCCATCTGTACTATGTCAAACACTGAATCTGTCACAGTGGGTGGAGGTTGAATGGTGGAGAAAGTCAGCGTATTGGCCATCTTCTTGATGAAATCCCCATACGATTTAGGATCCTCGGATGGAGGGAGGGAGAGATTAACTGCCACCTTTTGAGGTGGGGCAAGTTCCTGGGTAGGGGCTTCGTCTCCGGAGGAGGATGAAGAGGATGATCCCGAGGGTTCAGAATGGTCTGATGGCTCGGAGAATGCAATGGGTTGCATCAGTATCAATGGCGGGGTGGGGAGAATAACCTGCCGAGGCAGAGTACTCAAAGTCAGTTCTATCCAAGTCAATAAAAATCTTTCACTTAGGAAAACATCCACGAGAAAAAGAAAAAAAGAAGAAAATTACCGACCGAAGCGAGAAGGGTCCTACGAGTGCAGCGGTCAGAAGAGAACTGGCAGGATTGTCGTGCCCCTCCCTTGGTCATGTGCACTGGAGCTCTGCACGTGACCAGGGAGAGGGCATGAAAATCCCTTTCGTTTTAGAAGATACCAACCGGGGTTGGCGCAGGTGCACTATATCCCAGAGGTGTGAATGCACAGAGACCACGAAGAAGATCTGATTGGTTTAGCATACGAAAAGGAGTACGACAAGGATGTATATTGTCACCTTCCTTATTTAATTTATATGCAGAGTACATCATGCAAAATGCTGGCCTAGATGAATCACAAGCCAGAACTAAGATAGCTGAGGAAAACATCAATAACCTCAGATATGCAGATGATACCACTCTAATGGCAGAAAGTGAAGAGGACCTCAAGAGCTTCCTGCTAAAGGTAAAAGAGGAGAGTGCAAAAGTTGGCTTGAAACTCAACATCAAAAAAACTAAGATCATGGCATCCAGCCCCATCACTCCTTGGCAAACAGAAGGGGAAGTCATGGAAGCAGTGAGAGACTTCACCTTCCTGGGATCCAAGATCACTGCAGATGGTGACTGCAGCCATGAAATTAAAAGATGCCTGCTCCTTGGAAGAAAAGTGATGGCAAACCTAGACAGCATAATAAAAGGTAGAGACATCACCCTGCCAACAAAAGTCCGTATGGTCAAAGCCGTGGTATTCCCAGTAGTGATGTATGGCTGTGAGGGTTGGACTATAAGGAAGGCCAAGCGCCGAAGAATAGATTCTTTTGAATTATGGTGTTGGAGAAGACTCTTGAGAGTCCCTTGGACAGCAAGGAGATCAAATCAGTAAATCCTAAAAGAAATCAACCCTGACTGTTCCCTGGAAGGCCAGATACTGAAGCTGAAGCTCAAATACTTTGGCCACCAAATGAGAAGGGAGCACTCACTGGAGAAGACCCTGATGCTGGGAAAGATTGAAGGTCAAAGAAGAAGGGGATGAGATGGTTAGACGGTGACATCGATGCAACAAACATGAAATTAAGCAAACTCTGGAACACAACAGAAGACTGGAGGGTCTGGCGTGATGTGGTCCATGGGTTGCGAAGAGTCGGACTCGACTGTGCAACTGAACAACAACTTAATATCACATTACTTTATGCTTATTTATCTCACACAAGTGGCCAGATCTCACTTTGTAAATTGAGTACACAGCTGTTTACAAAATTAAGAATTAATCATATGAATGTAGCATTTCTAATAATCTAATGGTAAGGTTTGCAAATTTAGGACAGGGCCAAAGCACTACCAGAGCAGTTCAACACATAGCCACAGAGGGCTTTGGGGGCTGGTACTTCTCAGCAGTAACCCACGCCATGAGACATACTGTTTTTTAAACTAAAGGGACTTTCAAATGCATTTTGTTTCATAGGATGCAAGTCTGCTATTCAAACAAACAAACAAAAGAGTTGGATGCCCAAGACCTTGGGTCCTACTAAAGAAGTTCTTTGAATCTCAGGCCTAAGACTTCTAATTTAAAATCTGAAAAACATTTAACAGAGGAGTTGATTCAATGGGACTGTTAGAAATTATCTTGTGTTACCAGAAATCACTGGCTGTTTTAAACAAGTGAACCAACCTATTTAACTTCCTGAATAAATGTACGTGTGAAATTCTGGGCAAGCAAAAGCTAAGTCAACTCCTTCTAATTCTAGACTTTTATTATTTTGTGCTATTAAAGTGATAATCCTCTAATGTGGTGAAAAATTAGTTACATTTGTAAAGTATTTGCTAGCTGCAACGTTCTTTTTAAAAACGACCAGAACTGTAATAAAGTAACTGTGTCATTTGATTTACCACACAATAGAACAATTACCAGAAACAACAACATAATGTGGATGCAAACACAGAAGTTAGCGTGAAAACAAGTGGAGACCCGCAAGAAACTTGCAAGATGGTTATCCCATTCCTCACACCTTTGCTTCCTCCCTTCTCCCCCGACCCCTCTCACACTCTTTCTCCTTTCTGCCCCCCTTTCTCACTCTCTATCTCTCCTCCATGTATGTTACTTCCTCTCTCTTTCTGACCTGTCATCATTCTCTTTGTTTTTCTGCCTCCCCATCTCATCACTCTTTCTCTCTCTTTCTGCCTCCCACCTCAAATCCCATCCTCCTCAGGCTCCACCTCTCAAATGTCCAGGAATTTCCCAACCTGGAGTTGGCAACCCTATTTCCTTCCCACCCAACCTACCTTTATCTGTCTTCAGCTTTCCATCTCCACCCCCCTCCCCCGCAGCCTCTACCTAGGAAAATTAGTCTTTCTCCACAGTGGGGACTAAAGCAGCTTACATTAGTATTTCCTCCTTGTTGTCTGCACAACAACCCTGTGAGGTTGGTTAGGCTGAAAGTTATGTGACTGGTCCAAAATCTCCCAGTCAGTTTCCACCGCAAGATGGGGATCTGAACCTGGGTCTCACAGATCCTAATCTGAAGCTCTAACACTTACATCACAATGGCTTTCATAGGGTGGCTGCTGATGAATGGTAGCAAAGCAGCTGGGCCTAATTAAGTCATGCAAATCAGGTGGTATCAAGTCACCCAGAGGGTGCTGCCTAGGGATGCCAGCCTCCAGGTGGGAGCTGGGGATCCCCTGGAGTTACTGCTCATCTCCAGACTACAGAGATAACTTTTCATGGAGAAAATGGATGCGTTGGAGGGTGGAGTTTATGGCATTGTATCTCACTGAGGTCCCTGTCCTCCCCAGGTTCCACCCCCAAATCTCCAGGAGTTTCCCAGCCTGGATCTGCTGCTGGTGGCCAGGGGGGGTACTTGGCAAACCTAGACTGCTGCCAGTAAAAACCGTGCTTTTTACTGACAGAAACAGTTAGAACCTCCCCCCCCCCCCCCGAACATTCTAATCTCCTCACAGTTGATGCCTGGAGCTGATGCCATTTCAAAGGGTATTGGGGAGAATTCAACAGTCCCTAAAGTTTTTTTTTTAACTTTTCAGATTTTTCTGCAGACCGAGGAAGGGGCCTGACTATGTAGGTAAAGCTGTTGGGGAGAGTGAGCTCTCTTTTAGCAGATATAAGCATCCACACAGAAAAAAACCCTCTCAGAATTAGAATATAGATAATATATTGATTGACTAATCATTGCTTGACAGAGAACTAAGGCAGAAATAAGACCTTGGTACCTGAGAGCAAAAGGAAATTTCCTTAAAGCTTTTCTCAATAGCTACTTTTTTGGTGTCAGGACTGATAATGTAAACTTCAGACTGGCCAATCTGGAAAAGACAAAGACAACAATTATCAGTGGCTGATTTCAAAATCTAAACAATGAGCATTTTAAATATTTTAAGAATGTATTTAACATTGGGTATGTACTGAAAGCATAGCAGATGTGATAAGGGGCTCTGCCTGCTGCGCCCCCCACTGGCTACAGCCCTGCCCACTGCAGACCCTCCCTGCTCCAACATATGCTATTCCCAATGATCCCCAGAAACTACATTACAGGAAGAGACTTCAGCAGGAAGAGGAAGGCAGAAAAGATCTGTCCCACAACCTCTGTGTCCCTTGTGATCCTTGGATCCAACCCTGTGATGCTTTACAAATACAGTCCAAGCCCAGCAGCTCCAGTTTACACACATGGATGATCTCCTGTATATGTGGGAACTCCCATACAAGTGAAGTCTTCCTCATTCTTTTCAAAGGAGGAGAACGCTCTGGATGCTCATTTATTTGCATGTATACCCTCCACTGAAGTGAACAGAGGAGCTCTATTTTTTTTTAATTTATTTTGAATTTGTATCCCACCAAGGCAAAGCCGGCTCAAGGCGGCTGACAGCATTAAAACATCATACATAAGTTAAAAATAGCTCCTTCTGTATAGCTTAACAAAATAAGACCATAAAACCCATAGAGATGGCAGCAGTACAACAGATCCATACACACTGGAGCACCGACAGAGCTGTGGACTAAAGGCGTAGAATCTATGGTGAACCAACGTGCAGTAAGTATTTTCTTCTCAGCATTCAGAGGGTTTTTCTGAGTTAACTGGGATACTGGAGTGATTTTCAAATGCTGCTTTCTGCATATACGAAACTCAGACTAGGTTAAACACTGATCAATAAAATCTGCTGTTGACTTCCGGTTTTGGTGGCTTAATGGTGGGCGCGCTCCAGCGGAGATCCACATGGAGTGGCCTGCAACCTCGGCGAATGGGAGGGGTACCAGCCGGATTCAGGTCCCTCCCGGAGCCCTTGTAGGGGGCTCCCAGCCTGGGGTGCAAGAGGTGCCTCTCCCAAAGTGACGGCCAAAGGATTGAGGTGACTCTTTGCCCTGTAAGGTCCTGTTGCCACGGAGCCTCTGGCACCTAAAGTGGCACACTGGCTTGGCGAGCAAAGAATGCAGTGAAGAAATGAAAATACCCCTACCTGCGGTGCAGCCTTGAACAAAACGTGAGTGAGCAGGTCCACTCAATAGGACTAACAGGTGTCCTGTAGCCCTGAAACAAAGTGGTGAAGGGGGAGGGAAAGTTTTTACCCCCCCCCATCTTTTCTTTTTAAAAGACTGAAAAGCAGAGGGCTGGGACCACTGGCGCTGTGTATGGGATTCAAGTAGTGTGGAATCCTTCTTAAAACAGTGTTTTTAAAAAAAACTTTCCATGGTACTTTAACTCCTCCAAGAAGTAAACAAATGCTGGCAGAGGAGAAAAAATGGCACCCAGAGGGAAACCCTCTCCAAAAGCTACAGCTCCTTCTCTTCCTGTTCCTAAACAGGAAGCTGCCATAGACTTTCCAAACATGTTGTTGGTAGCATTGTGCCCTCTACTGGATCAGATGACTACAATGAACCAAAGTATTGATGCACTCCAGATAGAGATTAAAGAATCTAATGATAAAATAGAAGAGATGGCTAAATCAGCAAAATCAGCTGAAACCAAAACAAAAATATTGAATCAAAGACTACAAGTTGTGGAGAAAGAAAGAGCAACTGACAGAAACCAACTTTTAAGGCTGCAAATGGAAAAAGTATCTTATGTTTTACGATTTCAAGGTGTCCCAGAACAAAAGCTGGAGAATTTGAAAGAAATCTTAAGTGAAGCTTTGGTTCCAAAAACAGGTTTACAAGTGGATTATTTGCAAAGCAAAATGGATATTGTCCACAGGACATATCCTGATTTTGTGAAGAAGAAAAACCTGCCTGGAGAAATTGTGGTGAAATTCACTAAGAGAACAACAAGATACATGGTGCTCAAGGCCACTAATGGGACAATCCTAAAAATCAAAGATATGGAAATCAGAGCCTTGAAAGACATTCCATTTGAGATAAGAAAACAAGGAAGCAATATAAAAACTTGACAAAAAATTTGCAAAGGAACTCCACCCCTTATAGATGGATTTTTCCAGAGGGTTTGGTATTCAACTATAAGGAGAAAAAAGAAAATCACCTCTCCCAAAAGAGAAGAGACTTTTCTGGATCTGCAACAAAGACTAACAAAAGAAAAGAAGACAGCAGAGGAAGAAGAAGGCATCATACATGACTTGGAAAGCTCGGAAAGCTCATCAAGTAGCTCTTCAGAGGACTCTGACTCAGCAAAGGGGGCAGCTGGCCCTAAGCAACTGACAGTCCAAAGGGGCTAAACCAAAAAGAAGAGGGAGGAGGGAGAAATAGCTTTGCATACAACTTGAAAGTTTAAGAAATTTATTTTGCCACATGCTTGAATCTACGTATGCATAGCCAGTATCATTTGAAACTTATTATCACGTTTCAGTATTTTGTATTTTGCTATATGGGGAATTTCATTCATATATATTTTAAAAATGATTATATTCTTTGCTTTAGTTAGGGATAGTTTTGTAAGTGTAGGGATAATTTTTTATAGTTTGTAGAAAAATGATTAAAAAGTTACAGAAAAATAAAAAAATAAAATCTGCTATTAGTGGGTATTATGAGAGAGATCTGTTGAACATTTTTTATGTGCAAATTTCAGAGAACTCGTACATTCAAAATAGTAAAGCATGAATGAGCAGATGTGAGTCCACGAACGCAAGTATCATGCAGGTGAAGTCTATCAGGGGTGAGGATTGAGCTATAGTTTTGAAATAGGATTGTCAACTCTGGGTTTGGAAATATCTGAAGATCTCCTGCCCCTACCTGGAGGTTGGTAACGCTATTCTGAAATCACAGACTTTGGAATATCCAAAGTGAAGGCAAACGACTGTATAAGGAAGTGATTTGAAGAAGGAAGCTTGAGCCTTACACATTACTTCATAGTCTGTAAAGCAGAACTTCAAAGGGGAAGCCCACTGAGTTTGTAGCGTGCTGCTATGGTTATGCCCATACTTAGAGGCTCTTGATCAGTTATGAAATGGATGATTCCATCCTTCCCATTTCTGACCTTTTGTGTATGTCATGGGGACCGCACAAAATGCTGTCATGTACAGATTGCCCCACATAGCAAGCAGGTCATATGCAGGGACTCTAGCAGGGAACATAATACAATGCAATCTCAAAGAGAACAGCAGCAGGGGGTGGTACCAGACTAACACCGGAGGCTAAGCTGTAACAATTTTTTAAAAAAGATTTAGACCAGGGGAAGGCAGATTGTGATCAACTGGTAGATACTGGGCTGAGTCATGCTAGGTTTCCTAAAGCTCCTGCCTTAGGAGATACAGGATGATCCCGTTCCCTGATGGTCCTTGGTTCTTAGGACACGCTTAGTCTTTTCTCCCCATCTTATTTTCCAGGAAGTTCCTGCAGAATGCTATGGTAACCAGTGTAGTTGGCAGTAGTGCAGTCGTATCTCTCTAGTAAAGACACACAAATAAGAATGCAACAGTAACTCCTATTGTTTAAAAATTGCAAGCCCTGTTGCGCCTCACTCATAAAACGACAGACTGAACCATGTGCATCTGATTTACACATCTTTGTGCGGCCTTTTTAGGGTCTGATGTTGGACTCTTTTTGCGTAAATAACTCAAATGCAAATTTGTGATTTTACAGACGGATACACCAGCATACAGCTCATGTCATACAGCAGATACTGGGGGCCAGCTTTGCACTTGGGGAAACCTTTTTGCACCAGCTCCACCTTGGACCCCAGAGCTCTGGCAAAGAAAAATGCAGATTCTGTCAAGTCTATGTTTTGCCCACCTCTGATCCAGACCCTGGGCCAAAAAAGCTGTGACAAATTTTCATGGATCTCTGTAAGATGCCAGCTTCCAGGTAGGGCCTGGAGATCTCCCATAATTAATACTGATTTCTAGGCTACAGGCATCAGTTCTCCCAGATAAACTGGCTGATTTTGAGGGTGGGTTTCAGCATTATCTCCTGCTGAGGTCCATCCCCTCCCAAAACTCCACCCTTCCAAGGCTCCATACCCAAATCTCCAGGAATTTCCCAACCCCAGATCTCTGTGTTTCTCAATCCCCCAAATCTCCAGGAATTTCCCAACCCCAGATCTCTGTGTTTCTCAATCCCTCAAATCTCCAGGAATTTCCCAACCTGAAGTTGGCAACTCCACATCTCTGTGGCTCTGTGGCAGAACATCTGCTTGGCATGCAGAAGGTCCCATGTCCAATCCTTGGCATCTCCAGTTTGGAGGACCCGGTAGTAGCTGACGTGAAAGACCTTTCTGTCTGAGACCCTGGAGAGCTGCTGCTAGTCTGAATAGGCAATACTACCTCAGTGGACTGAGGAGCTGATTCACCAGAAGGCAGCTCCATGCTGTTCATGCCACTCTTCAACCTTCTGGTCAGTTTTGCTAATTAAAATTGGCAGGGGCATAGACTTCTTGATTCCCGGGGGGGGGGGGGGACTCCTATCTGTGTGCGCGTGCAAAGCACACGCACATGCCGGGACAATGTCCCTGCCGCCAGAGCCTCCATCCACCCTTCCCTCCTTCCAGGAAATCCGAACGAGTGGCCAGCGTGATGGCGCCACCTGGAAGAGACCCCACTGCGGCGGTGGGGACATCACGCTGGCCACTCGCCCGGATTGCGCCCGGATGGCCCCCAGAGTGGATGCAGGGGAGCCGGGCGGGGGGGAGAGGGACTCTGGTGGTGGGTGGGCCAGGGAGGTGCGGCGGCGGGCGCTCCATTTCACGGGGGGGGGGGTCAGCCCCCCCAGGGAATTTCAGGGGTGTCCTGAGGGCTCCCCCCCATAGTTGACACCTATGAAAATTGGTCTCTTTGTGCTATTAGCAGTTAGAAGTGAGAGGAAAGGATTTTAAAGGACATGTTTTTTTCCCTTTAATACTCTACCAACACAGGAAGACCAGTGTCAGTTAACAAAACCAAGAAGGACCTGACGAGTTAAAGCCTTTTACTCCTGTGAGCTGTGCTGTACATGCCTCAGAAAAAATACACCAAGCCCTGGGCGGGGGGGGGGGGGGGAGGAGGGGGGTCCAGCCACAAAAACAGCCATATGATCAGGCAGGAAAGGGTCTTTATGGTGATGGATCTGTGGGGAAATGCAAGGTCTGGAGACAGCCAATCTGGACAAGAGCCAAGATCGATACATTTTCATATCCTGTGAGTAAAACAGCAGAGCTCACTGGTGCAGGGACCCCTGGGGAGTCTTCATGGGCTAATGGGCCGGCAACCTCTGATGCAGCTGAGGAGCAGACAGTCAAATACACCCTCCTTGGTTGAGTGTGCGTGTGTGTGTGTGTGTGTTGGTATGTGGTCATCCTCATTATGCACACTTCCTTCCATTCCACGGACAGGATTTCAGGTGAACTGCGCACTGAGGTTGGGTTATTTCTTTCTGTTATTACTTTCTTTACTTAGCTGCTGTTAAGGGCTGCGTTATTTGTTATACTCTTCCATGTTGGCGCTTAGGAGCAAAGAAAACTTTAGCTTGTTAAAAGCATTGAGAATGCACTTTATCCTCCCCATGGCCGTCCTTTCATTTCATCTCCTTTTTTCTAACTTGGTGTTCCTTCCAACACTAAGGAGTTTGGGGGGGAATGTAGTTAGGGGGTCGTGGCAGGTTGCCTACCGAAGGCACCAAACTCTCAAGAGGGCTTTGGGGGACAGAGGCAGAATCTCAAGGGGAACCAGGCCCATACCTACCATGGGGCCTGTGGGGCCCGGCCCCCTAGTGGCTTTTATGGGCCTCCCTCCCTGAGCCTTGGCTCCCCCTCCCCTCTGCCCCCACCTATTACCTTTCAGACTTTCAGCGGGGAGGACAAGGATAGCGCAAGCAGTAGCAGAGGCGGTAAGACTGGGCTGAGAAAGCGGCTGGGGCAGGCAACAATCATGAATGGCAGGGGGTAAGCCTCCACCTTGGGCTGCGACTAAATGCTTGCCACCTCGCCAGCCAGCAGCAAATAAACCCAGCCAGGAAGGCAAGGAGGCAGGCAGGCACCTCGTCTGACCCTGGCCAGGCACACCCAACTGTGCTCCTGCGCACCAATGAGCCCCCGTGCCGCACCTTCATGACCAGCCCGGCTGCTGCACACCTCACGTCTCCTGGTCCCAGGAGGGAGCTGGGTTTGGAGATCAGGCTGCCTCTGGGGCAGTGCAGGAAGGGGCACGGGGACTTCTCAGGGAGGGAGGGAGCCAGGCAGTACGCAGGGAAGACCTGCCCTTGCTGGGGGGGGGGGGAAGCTGCACCCTCCCCAATTTAATTAGCTGGCGGGCCCCTCCAAGGCCCCCTCGCAAAAAAGTCCCTAGCTACGGGGCTGAGGAGAACCCCGGAAGTCCTTCATGTGACACCGGCCCTCTGGATACATTTGGCTTTTTCCCTGCCCAGCGGCTTGTTGCCCGTGATGGGTCTCCACGGGGCTCAACAGACTGCATCATTTTCATTTTACAGCTGGAAAGGGTCTGTTACCTTCATCTCTATGGTTTGGCCCTGTGGCATAATGCTGACGGGGGGGGGGCATAAGGAGATTCATTTCTTTTTAAAAAAGAAAACAAAAAAAAATTACTTCATGCTTGTATGCAACCTCTGACAACTTGCCTAACCCTTAATCCTAGGTGCGTGGGGAGAGACTGCAGTTCCTTAGTAGTAAATATGCCCAGAAATATGCCCAGAAAGTTGGTTTCTATAAAGAAGGGAAACATCAGACACAGAAATGACCGGTGCAAATGAGTGTGGTTAAAGGAAGAGGGGTAGACCTGTACGACCAACAGTGTGTAGGAGATATTTTAGTTTTAATTCTAAACACAAGAGAGCCAGTATGGCATCCACAGGTGCTATGGTGCAAAACAATGTATTTCCTGGAACCTATCTGGTTCCTCCCCAAAGTGCCCCTTTTTCTACACGTACAGCCAGTCCTGCTTTTCCTCTACTCAGTGGAGCAGGAGGTACATCAGAAGATCCTGGAGGCCATCACCTTTGGGTCTATAGGAAGAGAGCGTTTGGAAATCATTGGCCTCAGCACAGGAGGACACGGCTTGGAACCTATCAGTAGTTGTGATGGAGCCCACCTCCCAAGACAGCCAGTTTGTGGTCCTGCCCCTGATACCTTTTCTCAAAATTCCAAAAGTGCCCCAAAGGACATCTAACAATGGACAGAAAATGGATTACTCACTGCCGTCTAGAATCTCCATGGCAAGAGCAATTTCACACAGCATCACATTAGCAACTGGGCCACTGCAGAAAACCACCCAGTGGCCCAGGACCCCAAAGGCGCAAACAGCAGTTGGAGGGAACATTCAGGTCAGGAAAATGGCACACTGGAGGGAGAACAACTCCCCCCCCCCCTTTTTTGCAATCCTGATGCAAATCTGGACCCCCAGGGGCCTATTTTTTTTTTTTAAGAAATAAATTCTTAGGAATTAATAGAAATACTACTGTCACATTTTAGTTGGCTTTTAGCTGTAGTTATTCCAGTTTTGGGTATATACTCTCTTGTAATCTCACTGGAAGGTTTTGGCTTAGGGGGTGAGCGTTGTTGATAAAGTGGGTAAACCTTTGTAGGAGAAGTAACAGGACTTTGGCCAACTCTCTGTGGTCGAATGTTATCCTCATTTGTGTGTCTTGGGACTTGCTCTGTCATACGTAGCTTGTTTCAGAGAGCTGAACTCTGTCAAAGTTTCTACAGTCTTGTGTACCCTGTAGAACTATTGCTATTATTACTCGTTATGCAATATAACGGAAACCATAATTTTTTCTTTATACTCAAATGAGTGGCAATAACGCAGTTGACATACGTCCAACTGTGGTAGCTACAACCGTTCTCCTCTCCTGCTTCGCTTCATTTTGACCATTCAAGATCTGCTTTTATTCCAAGATTATAAACTTCTCCCATTGCCCTGAATGTAGCAAACCAGTTACATACAGGTCTGGAATGGCAAAAATGGGGGGGGGGAGGGATGGGGGACGGGGGATTAAGTACCTGTCTAGGCAAAATAATGTGGCCAGCATGGAAGCTCACTAACCATGACACTGTTGAAATGGTACAATGAAAATGAAATAGTTAAGGAAGAGATGATAAAATGGGCAATTAATGTTAATAGAGATATTCTGATATCATCATGGGAATTTCTATGGAAAAGGGCTATGAGTATATCAACATGTTATAGTCTTAAAGAAAATTGCTATAAAATGATGTATAGATGGTATTTTACACCTAAGAAAATAGCAATTATTAGCCAAAATGTATCTAATAAGTGTTGGAAATGTAAACAGATAGAAGGTTCCTTTTATCATATGTGGTGGACTTGTGAAAAAGCGAAGAATTATTGGTCAATGATACACGAAGAAATGCAAAAAATCCTGAATTGTACTTTTAAAAAAATACCAGAATTGTTTTTGTTAGGTCTTAAACTAGAAGATATAGATGTCAGTAAACGGACAATGATATGGTACATGGTGACAACCGCAAGAATGGTTTATGCACAAAATTGGAAGAATGAAAGAATCCCAGAGCTTTGGGAATGGCTGAGAAAATTAATATTTTTGGCTGAAATGGACAAATGGACTAAGAAATTGAACAATCAAGACTCTATGACATTTTTAGAAGATTGGAAGGACTTGCGAGAATATATAGAAAGGTGTACAGAACTAAAAGGAAATATATTTACGTTTTTCTAACTATTGAAAAGTCTGTAGTAACTGTATATCGGTTTAACATTTCTAGAAGTGGAACAATATATGAAAATTTAAGAGGTATATATGTTATAGAAAAAGGGTTAAATATTTAACTGTTATAATCAATAATTTACCTGTTAATGTAAGTTTAAGTAAAGATGTGGGCCCTGCTGGAGGCCTAAAAGGGGGGAGGAGGAGGAAAGTAAAAAGAGGTCGGTGACAAATAAGGTGAATGTACTGTTTAACGAAAATTGTGACCTCAATAAAAAACGAAAGAAGCTCACTAACCATGCAGACCTATTTGACTCTAAGCAGAAAAACCATGCTGCCATTCTCCATATATAAACATAAACATACAGTTAACTCAACTGCATTGGTTCAACTAATAACACCCGACTGAATATCTGTTTCCCTGTACTGGTTATCCAGTCACCCAGAAAAGTTAGCAAACACAACATTTTACCGTGAACAACATAATTCGGTTCCCTGAAATGTCTGTGGGCTGCACCACATTCTGTCCATGGATAAATCGACTTCTTAAGTTCAGAGAAGCTACATCTTCATCAAGGGATCTGGTAAAGCTGTTACTCCTCAGGCCCCTGGCTTCCAGATCTTTCCTGAAAGAAAATGAATGCAGTCCTGGCTGCGAGTAGGATTTCCTCATTGGCCTTCTCTCCTGTTCTTCGTTTACTGAGGGTTGGAAGACAGATCGAAATTTATCACCGATGGAAAATCCTCCGGAGTGGTTGGCAGTTTCATGTTGTTGGGAGAAGGAACTGGAGTCCAAGGTTTTGGTATAGCTAACGTCATTAAACTTTTCAATACATTCATCGATGAGTGCGGGCGGTGCATTTTTATGAGCTACAGTCATTCGGCCACAGAACAGCACCTCAAATTTTTTGCTAAAGGGATCCTCAACATCTGAAAGGTTATTCTGAAACTCTTCTTGACGTGCAATTTTCCCAGCCTGTCTGATGGTGTTTATAATCTCAGGCACCTGTAAGGAAATAACATATCATCAGCCAGTCATTCAATACTGACAGAACTGGGGGGGGGGAGGTGGGGGAGGCAGAAAGTGTTATGTGAATCAGTCTTAATTCTTATAAGCCTTTGTACAAATGAGCTGAACATGGGTCCATATATGTTATCACAGACCTTATTCCACATATTAAACTTCTATATCTTTCAAACATAACCATTTTCAGTGGAGGTAGTTAACACATGGATGTTACACAGGTTTCCTTTGCTCGAAAGCCAGTTGAATCCGACTCTAGGGGGCGGTGCTCATCTCCGTTTCCAAGCCAAAGACAAACTGTCCAAAGATGTCTCCATGGTCATGTGGCTGGCATGACTAGATGCCGAGGCACACAGAACACTGTGACCTTCCCACTAGGGCTGCCAAGTCAGCCCAGGGGGCGGGGGATCCCCCGCTATAGGGGTTCCCGATCCGCCGGCCGGCATTCGGCCGGCAGGGGGAAGCCCGCCCCAGAAGTCGTCCGGTGAGGACGACTTCCCCAGTGTAATGATGTCACCCGGAGGTGACGTCATTACGTCACCGTGGCGCGCGTGCAAAGCGCACGCGCCAGAAGAGCTCCCGGGGGGAAAACAACTCCCCCCCGCCGGTAAGTCGCCGGTACTTGGCAGCCCTACTTCCCACTTAAGCGGTACCTATTTATCGACTTGCAATTTCTTGCTTTTGAACTGCTAGGCTGGAAGGATCTGAGGCAAGAGACAGGAGCTCACTCTGTCACGTGGCCCTTGGGTCTCGAACTGCCGAGCTACCGACCTTCTGGTCTGCAGTTCAGCGTCTTAACCACTGAGCCACTGCGGCCCCTCACACATGCAGTACCACTGATCAAGTGTTGAAGTGTCAGCACACATACTTGTATGTGAATTTGTCCAGGAATATAGAGACTAGGATCCACCAAAGGGCTCTGTGCGGTACCCTACATGCCTTTTCATGCCCTTCATTCTCGTATCATCCCCCTCCACAGAAATTTCCCCCCAATTGTTCTCCTGACCGTTATTCAACATGGCATGAGAAGGCTGCAGCCAGAAGGAGAAACCAGCAAGCCAATTATGGATGCAAACTGACTTAGGTGCACATGAGAGAAAACTTAGGCCCTGATCAGAACATGCATGCACACACAAGTGTATATGTAGCTACCAACCCCCCCCCCAAACAAAACAGACCTTCCAGTCAGTTATGAGTTGACTGAATATAATCTATATTATCAAATGTAAATATTTCACTTTTCTGTAAAGAAAGGTCAATTACGATACTATTTTTGTGGCCAATGCCCTTGGGTCCCTACTGTGTCATTCTACTTGGCCATGTAAATAACAACCACGTGGGAAAACTATTCACCCTTGCCAGGTCACTGGGGAGAAATTATGAGAGTAATCTTAAGCAGGTCTACTTGGAAGTCAGTTCCATTTTAGTCAATGGGACTCACTGCCAGGAAAGTGTTCTTAGTATTTCAACCATGTCATTCATTCATCTACATAGCTTTGATTTAGTCTTGTAGACAACAGCAGTGGATTGGACCACACAGAAATGGCTTATACACCCCAAAGGTAGCATTGCAATCAGGAAAGATGGCTTGTCTTAAAGACACATGTCTTGATTCAAGTCATAACAGTACTAGGCTGTAGCATAAAAAGTTTCCACACAATTGCTTCCCACTTTGTAACAGAAATGTTTGGTTATACATAAAATATTATGCTGAGGAAGGAAGGTGGCATGGCGTAGCCCAGTCTCAGCAGATCTTGGAAGCTAAGCAGGATTGGTACTTGGAAGGGAGACCACCAAGGAAGACTCTGCAGAGGAAGGCAATGGGAAACCACCTCTGCTTCTTGCTTGCCTTGAAGGCCTCTTGCAGAGGTCGCTATAAGTGAGCTGTGACTTGTTGCTTTACACACACACACAATATTACAATGAACAAACATGTAATTGTTCATAAAACTAGGCAGTGCAGAAGTAGAAAATATGCCTTCTACTCTAGATAACCTTCTCCCTACGTAAGCAGATGAATGACCTCCACCCTCCCAAACATCAAAGGAACTCCATCTGGAAAACCGTCTCTGACTTTATTTGGGCATTTAGTTCCTTCTTTTAAAAAGAGCAGACACAAATTTGATGCGTAACTGTAACAGAGGACTCCTGGGATCTAGCAATTATCTCTCTAAGGTCATTTTATGGGAGCAGACGTATCTCAAAAGCATTAGTCATAAGTCTGAGGAAATAAGAGTGATCCAAAAATGAATCGGGAAGTATTACTTCATTTTCTGAGCAGATTGCCAAGGTACAGTTTGACTGAACTTTAAGCTGACAGTCGGGAATGAAAACAGTAGAAGACCAAGAAGATACCCAGTAGCTGACAGTAGCTATAAAAATGGCATTGTTTGCACTGGTTGCCAGGCTGGGATGAGTAATGCCTTTACCCTTGCTTAATGTTGTCACTAGCAGAGCCAAAGTCCTGGCTGAAACTGAGCACCCATGCATGACTGGTTCACTGGGCAGGTCACCCAAGCCATGGCCTAGGGGGGCACCATAAGGGTGTCCATAGACAACCCGGGGGGGGGGGCAGCTCACTCTCAGCCAGCAGCAGCAGCAGGAGTGACTGGCATTTCTGGGGGCCATGCCAGTGTTGCTACAGGAGCTTGGCTTGAACCTTGACGACAGTGTTATGGGCCCAGGCAAGGAGGGTCGTACCTAGGACCAGCCCGGCATATATGTTGCTGAGAAAAGGCTTCTAAGAATGACGGATACCGAAGCCTAAATCCTTCAGTTAGTTGACTGACTCTCTCACATTTCTACTTTCAGTTTCTTTTGATATTTATCGAGCTGAACCCCTACTATTTATTAATGTTCTCACCACCAAATCAAACTAGTTGGCTGATTTTCAAACAGTAAGCAACAGAGGAGCACGGCATCTTCTGGCAGAGACAGGGCAAGGCTAAGCTTGAGTTCACACACTCCCTAATAAATGAGCTCGGGATGGCAGCCTAAGTGTTCTAACGTAATGCAGGAGAGACTCATGGAATTCCACAACGTTCCATCCAGGTTGGGTTCCCCCTCTGTGCCAGTTCATGGCAGGCCTACGAAGTTTGATAGGCACTATACAGGAAGATGAGGATGACAAAGGATTTATACCCCACCCTTCACTCAGAGCAGCTTACAATCTCCTTCCCTTCCCCTCCCCACAACAGACACCTGTGAAGTAGGTGGGGCTGAGAGAGCTTTGAGAGGACCGCTCTTGAAAGAACAGCTCTGAGAGAACTGAGACTGACTCAAGGTCGTCCAGCTGGCTGCATGCGGAGGAGTGGGGAATCAAACCCAGTTCTCCAGATTAGAATCCGCCGCTCTTAACCACTACACCAAACTGGCTCTCAGCCCACCAGCCCTAGTATATGTGTGCTGAAGGTGTTGTTGGCATGCATCAGGAACTAAAGGCCTCTTTGTAGGCCTGCAATGAACTGGCACAGAGGGGGAACCCAACTTCTAGTCCCTGATGCATGCCAACATCTTTAGCATACATATATGAAGGCTGGCAGGCCTCATACATGCTGTATAGTACCTGTGAAAATGGGCACAAAGTGGCTTATAGTGGTTTAGTGGTTAGGAGCACGGACTCTAATCTGGGAGAACTAGGTTTGATTCCCCACTCCTCCACATGCAGCCGCTGGGTGACCATGGGACAGTTACAAGTTATTTCAGAGCTGTTCTCTCACAAGTAGATCTCGAAAGAGCTCTCTCAGCCCCACCTACCTCACAGGGTGTCTGTTGTGGGGAGAGGAAGGGAAGGAGACTGTAAATTGCTCTGAGACTCTGAATGAAGGGTGGGGTATAAATCCAGTCTCCTCCTCTGAGAGCCAGTCTGGTGTAGTGGTTAAGTGCGCGGACTCTAATCTGGGAGAACCGGGTTTGATTCCCCACTCCTCCACTTGCACCTGGCTGGATGACCTTGGGCAAGCCATAGCTCTGTACCAGCTGTTCCCTCAAGGACAGCTTGGGAAAGAGTTCTCTCAGCCCCACCTACCTCACAGGGTGTCTGTTGTGGGGAGGGGAAGGGAAAAGGAGTTTGTAAGCCGCTCTGAGACTCTTAAGTGAGTGAAGGGCGGGATATAAATCCAATCTCTTCTTCTTCTTCTTCTTCTCTTCTGCTTCTCCATTTAATCCTCCCAACAACCCTGTGAGGTAGGTTAGCCTGAGGGTGTGCAACTGGCCCAAGGTCCCCAAGTAAGAGTATAAGAACTTGGCAAACATGTAAAAACAGATCACGCAACAGAGAACGTTCAAGACAAAAAGCAATGGCCATACAAGAAAAAAAAGGGGTGATGGACAAAAAAGAAAGGGTTTTTAAAAATCTTGAACCAAAAGTTTAACAGAGAAGGCATCAGTGGGATGTGTGTGTGTGGGGGGAAGGAGTCCCACAGCTGGTGGTGCAACCACCCAAAAGGACCTACCACTGGGGGCTACTCACTCCGCTTCATTCAGTGGGGTTGTAAGACCAGGGCCTCTGAAGCAGATCCTTGCAAGGCTCCTGCAGGACAAGAAAGCTCTGTTCCCGTTTTCCTGGGAATGGACCTGGCTCCTGTCTGTTGACAGTTCTGGAGAATAATAAAACCACCTGCCAGAAAATGCATACACCGGATGATAGCACCTGCCCATCTATATTTTGTCTCTAACCAACATCCAAAGTTAGCATGTTTATTTTGTTTGGAAAAGGAAAGAAAAACCTTAAACAAATTAGGAGATGGAATTCTATTGCTATTTTTACACTCTCTTGTTTGCTTCTGCAAATAAGCATGGATTCGGGTCAGTCTAAATGCACAACTAGGTCTTTCTCAAGGGCCATTAAGTAGGTGAGATTTCAGTTTAGCTATTCAAATAATGGTCTGAAAATGGATGCCCACAAATACTTGGAGGCCTGACAAGAGAAGGGCTTATTCACCAATATCAGATTGATACTGGCTCCGGGACACTCTAATTATGACAGTTATGCTTTGGCTAGTGTCTATTCAAACATGCAGTTTATTGGGCATAGTTATTTTAAAACTGGGGGACGGACACCAGCTTTTCGCTGAAAACTGAAAATCATTTCTCCTCATCACAAAACAAAAATTTTAGTGGTGCAGGAAGTACAAAATGGTTAGTTTCCAAATAACTACCTGGCATAAGCTTTATTAGGTACCGTGTGCATCAAGTTCTGGTTCCTTGCCCCCAGGATCCATAGGCACCTGCTGCAGTCAGCATTCCCCGACTCTTCTCAGGTGAGCTAGGATACCAGAAGTGGGCCTGGCTGGACCAAAACCACTTGGGGAGAGGGACTGCGGGAAGTTAAATGGCAGGTGGAAGAGGCTTTTCCACTTCCCATTCACTACCAACTGTTTACCTCATTTATACTCCACCTTTCCCCCCAGTTGGGACATAAGCAGCTTACATTGTTATCTTCTTTTCCACTGTATCCTCCAAACAATCCTGTGAGGGAGGTCAGGCTGAGAGCGTATGACCGGCCCAAGATCAGCCAGTGAGCTTCCATGGCAGAATGGGGGATTTGAAGCTGGGTTTCCCGGATCCTAGACTGACACTCTTACTACGATGCTACATTGGTTCTCACTATATCAGCCCTTATTTCCTCTTCTGGCAAGACTGGGTCAGATCCAGTTTGAAACATATCTTTGCTCTCAGATTGAGTTACCTCTAATTATTATTATTATTACTATTACTAAAGATTTATTAATTACCCTATCCCAGCTCTATAGAATTATAAACCTTCTGATCACATTCACTGTTAAAATTATTCAGTATATGCTGAAGAAGACCCAAAGAGAAAACACGCAGTCTGATGGCAGAGAATTCCCAGCTGAAGAACAAATATTTTACTATTACATCACAAAGTCGATTCCGCCCCCCATCCCATACATTGTACATGAATAAAACTGCTAATTCCAAATTTGAAATTTCAGCATGTTTCATTTTACTACAGGTATTTATGTCAGGAAAATGCATCTTTTATACTTAGTACGGTGAGCAGAAATGCCCCCTGAACTTTAAAGAAATGAAAAAAGAGTCTCAATTCCTTTCTATGTCAGGGATGGGCAATTGTTTTGGCTTGGGGGCCGCTTTGTGGGAGCGGAGGTTAGCGGAGGGCCGCACCTTTTAAAATGATTGCATTCATTAGTTAACTTTGCATTTCAGAAAAGGTATAAATTGTATCATAAAAATCAATAAATATAAATTAAATAAAATAGTGGTAGTTTTATTCAGTTTATTTATTGTGCTAATTTCATATCATCTATAGCTGCAAGCACATTTAATTTTAGAATCGGTTTAATGAGACAAATGTACCCTATCACACTTTTCTACAATTTTTTTGAAATCAGGAGTGAGATTGCTTGTTGAGAGTCTCATCACAGCCTGCAAGTTAATGTCTGTCAAAGAGCATCTATATTTACTCTTGTTGATCTTCATGCAAGAAAAACTTTGCTCACAAATATATGTAGACCCAAACATAGAGAACATTTTCCCAGCAAATTTCTTCATACATGGAAATTTTTTCAGCAGACAAAGATTTGTAAAAGTCAACTAATGTCACAGCATTAAACATTTCTTTCACCGTGTGACCTGACTGCATGTCAATAAGTTCAAGCTGCAGCTCCTCAGGTGCTGTATCAATATCAGCAGTGATGGGATAAGAGAGCAAATTGAATTTAGGCTCAATTTTCTTGAAGTCCTGAAATCTTCTTGGCGGGCCGCAAAAAACTCTGTGGCGGGCCGCATGTGGCCCCCAGGCCACAATTTGCCCACCCCTGTTCTATGTTGTTCTTTAAACAGAGTAAGATGGAAAACTATATACACGCTGGTTTTTACAAATCTGCTGGGATAAATGACTAGGAAGTGTTGTCTGTACTGCTGTGTATAGGCTTATTTTAAGTAGGCTCCTATTTATGCGATTTCTATACCACTTAGTGTGCCATGTGAATACATATGCTCTGTTTCAGTACTTTCTGATGGTTCCAGACCTCTAAAATCCTAATGCATTAGCTATCGAATGTCCCATTTGTTTCACTGTACTGGCTCTCACTTTGTGTAATCCACCTTGACTCCCTGTGAGAGAGGTGGACTATAAATAACACAAACAAACAAACAAAAGTCTGGACCCCATGTTCTATCAAACTTGTGCACCTTGATTTTTCTTTTACAACTGTAAAATTGTGGTGATCATTTCCCCCCGTTTTCATGTTTGAAACCCTGTTCAGAAACACCTAGTGATTCCTAGGCTGCCGTCACACACTAAAATAATCCAATTTCCAACTGGATTTTGCCAGTTCACACAGTAAAAATCCAGTTGGAAAGTGCACTGAAAGTGGATTGAAAGTGGATTATTTAGTGCAGGGGTCCTCAAACTATGGCTCGCGGGCCACATGCGGCCCACCGAGGGCATTTTTCTGGCCCGCCGGGTGAGCCGCCAGGGGTCCGTTGGAGGGGGAGCTCACCGGAGTGCCGCTCCGGGAGTGACGAGCCTGGGGGGAGGACACATGATCAAGCCCCACCCCCTCCCCCCAGTTGGCCAGGAGGAGGCAGAAGGAAGAGGGTAAGTGTGCAAGGGCAGGCGCTCCAGCCGGCCCCAAGTCCCCTAGCCAGCTCAGAGGCCTCTGAGCCGGCTAGGAGACCTGCGCCAGTCCCGGGCGCCCAGGAGCCGGGTGGGGATGTTTTCCAGAATGAAACATCTGAAATCTCCAACCAGATCTAGACTAACTGATGCACACTTGCATCACTTGTTACGACTAGCAGTGACAAATGTGGAACCGGACATTGACCATCTCATTAGCCAAAAGCAGGCTCATAGTTCCCACTGAAATACTGGTAAGTTTGTTGATTTAACTTTACTTGTTCTTCATTTTAAATATTGTATTTGTTCCCATTTTGTTTTTTTACTTCAAAATAAGATATGTGCAGTGTGCATAGGAATTTGTTCATAGTTTTTTTTTTAAAACTATAGTCCGGCCCTCCAATGGTCTGAGGGACAGTGAACTGGCCCCCTGTTTCAAAAGTTTGAGGACCCCTGATTTAGTGCGTGTGACCACAGCCTCAGTTTACCTATGTAATTTGCCCTCCCACGTTATATGCTTGCAGTGTGGGCAATGCATAAATTTAATAAAATTAAAATAAATTATGTTAGTTGCCAACCCTCTCACATACAAACATTTTTAAACATTCTTCCATACCAGCATTCTTTGCTTGTGCAACTTCCTTGCTTTCTGAGAGAGGAAGAAGGGGGCAGAAACTTGGAAGCTGCTCTGAAAACAGTGTGAAGTTCACTCAGACCCAGATATCCCAAAAGATATATTTAGTTTTATGGGAACTTTTAAAAATGCATGCGGGGACCCTGCTGCCGTAGTTTAGAAGTCTTAAACACGTCACAGGGATTTTTCCCTAGAGAATGACATTTGTTTTTATTAAAGGAGGGGCTGTAGTTCTCATGTGGCCAGTGTGGGTTTGCTGTTCCTTTCCACAGTGCTTCCTTTTTTAGAAGTCAAGTGGTACTCCAGGCAGTCGTCTAGAGAATCAGGCTTGAAATGACAAGTTCCCTGATCATGTCACAGATTAAGTCTGCAGTGGATCTTTGGGGCCTGAAGGGCATTCGTTAGTTATGGATTCGTTCCTGCTCGGCTCTGGCCAGAAATGGAAACTCCAGAGACCGGACACGACAGGCAAGGAAACCTTCTTCCACCAATGGACCAGATCAGGTGATGACACCCCCTGATCTCTATACAAACCTCTGGATAACATTTACCGTATTTTTCGCTCCATAAGACACACTTTTCCTCCCCAAAAAAGTGGGGGGGGGGAAGTGTGTGCGTCTTATGGAGCGAATATGGAGCTTTTCTTACCTGTAACAGGGCTCTTTCTTCAGCAGGAACGCAGGGGAACGCCATTCAGGCTGGCATCCCAGCCTTCCCCGCCCCTCCCTGCTGGGCCTGAGCTGTTAAGAAAAGGGAAACAGCAGGAAACCCACCAGGCTAAGTACTCTTTCCTTTTAAGTGCTTTTCCCCTTTAAAACAGCCAGCAGCAGAAAGCCCCGCCCACAGATTAAGCTCCGTGGCTACTTTGCACAGAAAGACCTGGCTTTGCATGGCATGCCAACCTCTCTCTTCTTTCCTTTCTCTATCTTTCTTCCTTCCTTCCTTCCTGTCCTTTTTTCTGTCTTTCTGTCTCTCTCTCTGTCCCCACCTTTCTTTCTTCCTTTCTCTTTCTCTCTTTCTCTCCTCCTCCTTCCTTCCTTTATCTCTCTCTCTCTTTCTTTCTGTTTCATTTTTTCCTGTTTTCCTCCTCTAAAAACAAGGTGCGTCTTATGATCAGGTGCGTCTTATGGAGCGAAAAATACGGTACTCACTGGTATGAGCAACTGATCTGGAGGGCCTAGACTAGCCTCGTCAGATCTCAGAAGTTAAGCAGGATTGGCCCAAGTCAGTATTCGGATAGCAGCCCACCAAGGAACACCAGGGTTGCGATGCAGAGGCGGGCAATGGCAAACTACCTCTGAATGTCTCTTGCCCTGAAAACACTACGGGGTCACCATAAATTGACTGTGACTTGATGGCAAAAAAAGAAAAGAAAAGAGCAACCAGGAAATTTACAGTGCAATTCTATGCAGAGTAACTCTAGTCTAAGACCACTGGAATTTAAGCCTCTTGACCCTGACAAATCTGCACAGAATTCTACTCCTGCTCTTGTTCGGCACAGCCCTTGCCTTCCTCTTCCCCTCTGTCTTCAGCTTGCCCCACTGTCAGCTATTTGAGAGCCAGTTCTAATGTCATCTTAGAGAGCCAATTGTGATGCTCAGCTGTGATTGCATCTTGCTCTTTAAAACTGTATTACTGTTAAGAGAAAGATAATAGTCCTATGTGCTGGTTAATTTGACAAATCATTAACAGGTGATGTTTGTCAGGATGAAGCCTTTGTGTGTTGGCTGGGAAAGGTCATGTTTATTAAATCATTAGCTCATTAGTGGGGAGACAGTGGCTATAATTGGTCGGTAGAAGGCTGGGTTCTCTCTCCCCTTTCCCCCTTCCCCTGGAAGATTCATCCTCTGCGGAACCAGGCTACCAGTAGGAGAAATTGATGTGCAGCCGACAAGACTGAAAATTTTACTTTCCCTCCTGCTTTAAAGACTTTGCTTGGAGAAAGAACCTGCTTTTAAAGACAAAGTCCAAGTAGTTGGGTTCTTTTTTAAGTTCTCTGTTTTGGACTATTGCAAGTACTGATGTTTGTTCATTTGTAAAATAAACTGTCTCCCTTTTGGAAGAATGGTGTTAATTGATGTGCCCTTCGGATCTGATAGGGAAAGACCCCTTAGCACCCCTTGACCCCTTGGCACCTTTCTCCAGGTCAGGAGGAGGGTCATATCACAGGGTGCATCACGCCAATCTAAACACATTGTATGTTGAATGCTTCCACCACTTAAAAAAAGAACACACTTTCCATGAAGAAACTGGCATGCTTTCTCTTCCTCTTCCGGGCATGCCGGCTTTGTTACAGGCAGGGAGTTTTGACCAGTCATGTGATCCCCCATAGCCATTCTGAACTGGGATAATCCCCAAACGGTGTGTACCACATGATTATTCAGAACACGAAGACTGGCCCTCAGTTACAACAGCCCCGCAGGATTGCTTGTGGTTAACCAACCTGGGCACACTGTGGTTAAATGGCTAGAAGAAGTGAAATCTCACAACCAGCTGAACCGCAACATCTCATAAGCAGTATGGAACTTTCACAGAGAGAGGCTCAAGCCAAACTAGTTTGCCATGGGGAGGGAGCATAATCTCCCCCCACATGCACACCAGATTAAGACATAAAATGTATCTCAACTAACCTTATCCATTCTTGTTAAAATAAAGAGAACACGGCCTACAGAATAAAAAGAGCAGTGGAAACACGAAAGTCCCATTGGCCCAGTTATTTTTCATTTTTAACCTCATTAGTACCCAGCCTTTTTCCTCAATGGTAACTCGAAGTGGCTTACATGATGCTTCTTTCCTCCATTTTCTCCTCACAATAACCCTGTGCGGCAGACTAGGCTGAGGCTGTGTGATTGGGCCAAGGTCACCCAGCGAGCTTCCATGGCAGAGAAAGGATTCAAACTGAGGTCTCCCAGATTGAACTAGGATCTCTCGCCACTCTATCACATTGGCTCAATCACAGTGGCCCAATCTATATAGACAGACTAGAATAAACATGGCGTGAGATAATACTCTGCCTCCATAAGAACCACCTGCTAAAGCATTCTCAAAAACTAAGCTTGCCGAACAGAGGTCACAAATGAAATTACATGCCTCTTAGCAAATACACAAACTTCCTTATCGGGAGACCCAATTTCTGCTTTGAGAAATTTAATTTATTGTTTCTTGTGGAATTGAATGTTACCTAGTTGACAATGGAAGGGCACTGTGCCATAATGGGATTCAGATTTTACCATGACAGACCCTATGCCAAGGATGGATTTAGTACAGGATGTAAGGTACACTCACTATTAAGAGCCTTCAAACTGTAGTGGAGAAAGAGAATTAACTGGAGTCTGGAATAGTTGTTAATTATTTAAAGGAGGAAAAAAAGAGAAACAATAGGGGAACAGCTTAATATTTCTTTTAAGAATCTCCTAGCATTTAAACTGTCCCCAGAGTGGCTGCTGTTTCTTCTCCTTGACTACTAGAGCTCTTATAGCGCATTAGAAACAACAGGTTACACATTACGTTCCTAGCTGCATTTTGCCATTTAGCGGAAGCAACTTTCTAATATTCAGTGTGCATTACTGTCATGTAAAGTTGGAAATGTACTGTATTAAGTTCCACCAAAAATGAAAAAAAATCTTCTGTGACAGCACTGGACAGTTTGGCCTGTGTTTCAGAAGAAGAGGAGGAAATTGGATTTATACGCCATCCTTCACTACCTGAAGGAGTCTCAGATCAGCTTACAATCTCCTTTCAATTTGTCTCCCCACAACAGACATCCTGTGAGGTAGGCGGGGCTGAGAGAGCTCTCTTGAGAACTGCTTGTGAGAGAACAGCTCTGAGAAAACTTGTAACTGACCCAAGGTCACAGCAGCAGCTGCATGTGGAAGAGTGGGGAATCAAACCTAGTTCTCCCAGATTCAGATATATCCCCCTTCCTTTGTTCCAGGAAGTCATTGATCCCACCCTTCCTTCGTTCTAGCGAGGCATCAATCCCCCCCTTTCTTCCAGCGAAGCATCGATCCTCCATTTAAGCGCCTCGGAAACCCACCACAAAAAAAACCCCACTTGCCCGCGGTTACGTCTGATCACGCAGCAGCAGTTTGCCTCGGCAGGTCCACAGAGCTGTGTGATTGAGCAACTGCGGGGCAAATTGCACCAGGGCAAAAAAGCCTCGATTCCCCTCCAGATTATCCAACTCATGTAGAAGAGACCCTTGATTGTTTTATTCCTTTAGAATTCCAATTAGGAACCTTTTAAGAGTTACCACCTCAATAATTCATATTCCTGGTTTCACTGGCTTTCTTCTAAACTTAATGGACAGAGTTCCTCATAAGCATCAGCTTGTATGTTCATACTTAGCCTCATATGTATGAGTAAGATGACCACTAGAATCTGCCACATAGGTTGTTATTTCTCTTCACCTGGACAAACTCTAGTCTGTACTGACCTAAAGTGACTGTTCATATTGTATTATGAGCCTCTGAGAGCTCTTGCGGGGGCTTTGCTCTTCAGAAAAATATTTGACAGATCAGGCAAACTGTGTTTGCAACTGAAGACCTCTGAAGGGCAGGGCCACTTACTAGTTTACCAACAAGATACAACATTGTATAAACTGTGGCACTGTATTTGCAAGTGGTCTGTAAAGTGGCTCTTGTAATAATTTCAGAGGGACATTTTTCTGCCCTCTTCCTCTTGTTCATTAGTCCCTTCAGCAATTACTTCGGGAATTAACAGAATACCAGCAGTAGGAATGGTGACAGAGTGCTGAAAACATGAAAAAGGTCTTTTGCTAACCAAAGACAAAATCTTGTCATTTTCTTGGATGCTACCCACAAGTTACAAATGGCTGGGGAGACTCTCGTCAATAAACAAACTCCTTTGGAAGATGAAGAAAAAATGTTTGCAAAGCATGCATTTCACAGGAGGATAAAGTAGCCAGGAGCACACAGAACTAAATATATAGGTGCCCCCCTTCAGTTATTAACATTAAGTACACAGATTCTGTCAATCAGATTTTGGCCCAAAACAGGGCAAAGAATCACCTACTAAATCAAAACCATTGCCTGACATATATAGTCAACCCTCTGTTCAAACTCAGACTAATTATATGTTAAAAAGTCTTGTGGGTCACAGCCTCATAAGTCTCAAAAGTCACAGCCGACTTATGGACAGCCGTAGCATTTTCAAGCCAAGAGTCATTCAAAGGTGGTTTGCCACTGCCTTCCTCAGTGTAACAAACCGGGGCATTCTTGGTGGTCTCCATCCAAGTACTAACCAGGGCTGACCCTGATAACTTCCAAGATCTGCTGAGATCACGCTAGCTTGGGCCATCCATGTCAGGGATACATTTCACAGAAGGAGTTAATTTTTATTCCATGACTAGTTAGGATGAGCCTAGGTTGCACAAATCTTTGGGTCTAGAGCAGGGGTGGGCAAACTGTGGCTCGGGAGCCGCATGCGGCTCTTTCACATATATTATGGGGCTCCCGGCAGGGCGGCTGGGGAAGCTAAATATCATTAGCAAACAAATATCATTGGACAAATTGATATCATTATCAATATCTGCTTTTACCCCTTTTGTTATTATTTTTGGCAGTCTCATTTAATGTTAATAAAAAGCAAATTTGCTTATTTTCCAATAAAAGCAGGTAATATTTGTTCATGTCTTGTGGCTCTCATAAACATCTGATGTTTATTCTATGTGGCTCTTATGTTAAGCAAGTCTGGCCACCCCTGTTCTAGGTGGCTCTTACGCTGAGCAAGTTTGCCCACCCCTGGTCTAGAGTAACAAAAACTTTTCACCATCCGTCACTGTTCTGGACACCTCTCCCCTGAACTTGGTATCAAGGCTGCAGGTGAGAAAGACAACCACTGTTGGGTTGCCCTTTCCGTAGAGTCTACATTAGCTCAAACTAAACCCTGGAAGGGTGCTTGCTGTTGTAGGGATCCATTCCCCTTCCGACCTTTCTCTTTTGCCTCTCTCATGAGCAATTCTATACTTTAGACTGCCTCCACACCTCACATAGCAATCATGCTTGCCACAGATTCACTGCCGTAATAAATGAAATAGGGTTTGGTCACCATGAGCTAGTTCTGGCTCCCTCTTGCCAACCTCGAAGCAAAAGAGGGTGTAAACGGGACATTTCAGGAGACAAGGCTTGAGGTGCTGGCCCACTATGCTTCACTTGCTTCTTGAAGTCAATCTCCAGGAACTATCATCTGCTACAGTTTGGCTGTGATCACACTGGCAACTTGGTGCGATATGGTGCCGCCTCTAATTGAACCGGTTTAAAGTGTTGCGGGACATATCAGCCACACAGCACCACCCCGCTGCAGGTTACCCACGGAAACATCCCATGGTAAAGCATCCACATTATTTGCAAAACAATGCGAAAAATAAATAAATAAATAAATAATTGTGCCACCTCAGCCACGGAGCCCACCGCAAACCCCCCCACACCAAAATTCATGTATGCGCATAAGTGTGCATGCGCACATAGGCAATTTTTTAAAAAAAAACACCTTCCTAGCGGCAGAATGGATCTGCAGGTTCAGACTGCCCAATCCGTTCTGTGCACTCCCCCTGTATTCAGACATCCGGCCATGCGCAAGGACTGCGTAGAGAACTGAAAACACCAGTTGTGTTGTGGTGCTTTTTTAACCCAGCTCCAAGTCGTCCTATGACTGGATAAGTATGGCTGGGGAACGCCTGACAGATGTGGCTGTCTGACTGTGCCCGTCTGATCCAGAGGGGTGGAGTGGCTGTGTCGGGCCAAACTGCCCATGTGATCACAGCCAATGCTCCCTCTAAGCTGTGGAGTCTTGTGAGCAAAAATTCTACTCTGTGAGCTACTGGCATTAAAGTTGTGAGCGAGCAATTTGGCTACTGCATAAACTAGTTTGCTCTCCAGTTTGCTCTGGAGCCAACCTTCCTGAGCTAAAACAAACATGTGAGCCAGAGGCTAAAAAACTGTGAGCTAGCTTACACTAACTCAGCTTAGAGGGAACACTGATCACAGCCTGAGTTTATCCCACTCTTTCTGTAAAGGCGTTCAGGACAGACACATAAAGGTGTAAAACACAGCTTAAAGGGCCTGTGTGCCCAGGCTGCACACATAGATGTTTAATAAGACACATCACTCTCCACAGCCTTCATATGTTTGTTACAAGAAAAGTAGTAACACCACACTACGCACCGCAGACTCAACAACACAACTGCTGCATGAAAAGCAGAGCTTCTAGTTTGGGTGAAAGTAATTTGCTGCCAACTGCTTCCCTACATATTATATTTACTCAAAAGGAAGACAATTCTGATTTTGTAAAATGACCCTGCCCCAAATATTAACCACAAAACAATTTTTATTGCTGGGCATAATTGTAACTTGTATGTGAACCCCTCCTTTTTAATAGGACACCTGGGGGGGGGGGGGAACTAGTCTTGCATTTGAGAAACACTGTATATGCATTGGAAAATGTATCATGCAATTGCAACATGTGACAATATGCATGCATGAGTATATACACGAGGCAGTGTGGTATAGCAGTTAGAGTATCAGACTAGGATCTCGGAGACCAAGATCTGAACCCCACGCTCCACCCTGTGCTTCTGTTGTGAGGATAAAAGAGAAAGGGGGGAAATGATGTCATAAGCCAACCTGGAGACAACAATGGGATGTATTTTTCAAAAAAATTAAACATTAGAAAATATACATTACACATGCAAGTAGCTTTCATGAAGGAATTTTGTAGAATATTTTTGGAAGTCCTAATTATGGGATGTGGCACTTTGACACCGTTCTTAAAATGTGTTTATGCAACCTTTTCCACCAAATGATTGGTGGATGCAACCATCCACCGCCAAAAAGAAAATTAAGCAAGACTGAAATGAAGATCCGTATTTGAATGGAAAAAAATGGTAAAAAGATGCTGGACAAGAAGATTTAAAAGCTTTGTGCCAACGACTACCTGTGATATACATTAAAGCAGCAGAACTAAGCAGCATTAGACAACCTGGCCGAGTGTTAGGGCTTGGGTGCAGGAAAACTGATTTCTGATTTGGTACTGACTCACAAATCACTTGGTCAAATGCCTGTTCTAAAATTTCATTTCCCTTTTTGCAAATTGGGCCATCCCGAGGACAAAACTTGATGAAAACTATAAAGCACTTTGTACCTTAACAATGTTCCCAGTGTGAATTCTGACAAGCTTGGTGTGCCCTGCAGCCAACTTCACCCACTAACCACCACTAATGTATGTGTGTCATTCCTCAAATAATAAAAAGTGTATTAAGCTACCTAACAGAATTCTGGCAAGAGGAGTGAGCCTAAGATTATATTCAAGAGCACTTCCATCTTTTCCAAGGCAACCACAGCTCTCTAAAATCAGATGACAGGCAGAAAGGACTGAACTGACAACAGTACAATCCTAAACAGAGTTGTACCAGTCTAAGTCCATTGAAGTCAATGAGCTATGAAGAGTGTAACTCTGCTTTGGACTGGACTGTAGATGGTTGGCTGGCTGGCTTGGTTAACAGGGTAGCAGCAAGTACTGGAGTTTTCAGTTCCACCCAAGAAAGGAAATGTGAGTAAAGAATAAAGAACAGGATATACTAGACCCAACAGTGATGTACAGAAGTGAACAATATAAGCATTAGTCTCAACTCTAGCCACTTACTGGAAAGCAGTAAGCCATCACATACAATACAAGAGAAATACATGGCAATTTAGAATGAGTAGCATGGGTTTTGTTTTCTTGTAGGCATGCAAGGAAATGAGCAAGTATGCGTTCTATACACACAATCTTTTCTTTGGAAAACAAACTGGAGATATTAATCTATCCAGTAAAATTAATATGGACACGGACATAAACCATACAGAGGTCAGCACATTTTCCTGGGGATTTTTCTTTCTTCATTAAAATGTTTATATCCCACCTTAAAATACACAAAACATCAATCCACAATAAAACTCCAAGCTGCCGCCCAGCTTAATAAAATGTAAACTGTATTTATTGAAGCCTAATAAAATGTAAATGACCATAATTTCTACCATAGGGTCTCAATTTTATTCCAAGATGCACCCTTTGGAAGGAAAAGTATTTTTGGTTCCCTGGTGTAAATTCCAAGTTTACCCATTTTAAACTACTACTCTGACATATTTAATCCCCCTGTGTTATCCAGTGCCCTCCTTACAACAAACCACGCAAGCAAGCAAGCGTTTCAATGGCAGCTGCGATCAAGAGCCCTGGAAAGGAATGGAAACAACTCCTGCTTAAAGATTACCTCTATCGGTGCAAGGTTTCAAATACCCAAACTAATACAAAAGTCTCCCTGCGTTTCTGAATTAAGCAAGGCAAAGCACCGTACTGCCCAGAACAAACACGACCGGTTAGAGAAGAATACATGATAAAAGTCCCCCTGACCGTCCTAATCGAAACATATTTGCACCCTTTAAAGAAACAGGTAAGGAGATGAGCGCGCTTTTCATTTCCTCCTACCTTTGCCACCCAGCTGAACAAGGGGGACATCTTAACGACAGCAGATGCGGCGGTCACCGCGGCCGCTTTCTCCTGTTCGCTCGCTCAGGCCCCAAACAAACCCCTTTCTCACATCTGCCCGGGAGCAGCAAACTCATTTAACCGAGGGGACATGAAAGCGCTTCTTTCAGCCCATTCGCTCCCATGCTGCAGAGGGACCATGCTCGTTTCCAGGTCTGCGAGCAAGGATGAGGTCACTCGCCAGGCTCGCACAATCCCGGCGTCTATCACAGACCTTCAGGGCGAGGGAGGA
This sequence comes from Lepidodactylus listeri, assembly GCA_029233225.1. Taxonomy (NCBI): domain Eukaryota; kingdom Metazoa; phylum Chordata; class Lepidosauria; order Squamata; family Gekkonidae; genus Lepidodactylus; species Lepidodactylus listeri. Next base: position 101,846,137 of record JARCFY010000009.1, on the reverse strand, counting down.
AGAGGCTTTGGCTGAACCGAGGAGTGGAGAGAGGCATCTGCTATAGGCTGCTTTCAAAAGGGGGACTCCGCCTACTCCCAGGGAGCAGCAGGAGGAGGGGACGGCTTCAGAAAGTACCAACAAAGTGCGGCTCTGTCGAGCGCTCCGGAAGTTGGGAAATGTAGACGCGCTCGTGTTTAACAGCGGCGTGGTAACGTGCTATGGTTGGTTGCTTGGGTAGGTGGGCTTCTGAACCCTGTACTTGTAAGGGCTTCTGCAGACAAGGGCGTATTCATGAGCGCCAGCCGTTGATGCGGCTTTCTTTCTGGAAGGCTTCCAGCCTCCTGATAAATAATTTCGCTGCTAGCCGAAAATCAAAACAAGCGTCCGCGAATGAATGGAATGAAACTATTTTTTTTTTGTGTGGCCTCTCTCTCAAAAGGTTTAAGGGCAGAACAGTGCAGACGCGTGAAAGTATGCTTGGTTGAACAATATACAAATAAAGTGGTTTTCATTAGGAACACATTTTGAAAATACCTGTAATTAATCTGGAGATTTTGGAGGCCAGCTCTTTAGAAACCTATCCTCTCCCCCCCCCCCCCCCCCCAGCAGACTTTAATAAATCCTTGTTGAACAGTCAGGATGCCGCCCTCTCCCAAATACACATAACCTCTGGGTAAAAGTAAGGAGTAATGTCAGACTTGTCGAAACATGCGCTTTACCTTCAGCGATACAGATGTTTCAGCCACAGTTACCGGCATAAACATAGGAATTAACTGAACAAATTAACTGACGTACAATGTAAAAACAATACAGTTACTGGCAGTGCTCCCTCTAAGCTGTGGAGTCTTGTGAGCAAATAATCTACTTTGTGAGCTCCTGGCATTAAAGTTGTGAGTGAGTGATTTGGCTGCTGCATGAATGAGTTTGCTCTGGAGCCATCCTTTCTGAGCAAAGACAAAAATGTGTGAGCTGGAGGCTGAAAACTGTGAGCTAGCTCACACTAACTCAGCTGAGAGGGAACAGTGGTGAACTTCTCAAAGTTCTATCTGAACTGCACTCGAAAGAGGCTTTTTGGAGTATGTTCAAATGAAGTCTAGGGGCTGGGTAACATAAATCTAAGTGTTATCTCTCCACCCAGTAGAACCAAGCTGGGGTTTTTTTCCAAAGTAAATAAAATCACATTACACACAACACAGTAAAGGGATTTAGGGTTGCTAGTTCTGGGTTGGAAATACCTGGAGTTTTTTTTGGGGGGGGGGGAGGGTGGAGCCTGGAGAGGGCAAGGTTTGGGGAGGCGGATCTCAGCATGGTTGTCAGCTCAGGATTGAGAAATACCTGGAAATTTGGGGGGTGAAGCCTAAGGAGGTGGGGTTTGGGGACAGACTTTAATGGGGTACGGTGCTATAGCGCCCAACTTCCCAAGCAGCCATTTTCTCCAGATGAATTGATCTCTGTCACCTGGAGATGACTTGTAATCCCAGGAGATCTCCAACCACCACCTGGAGGCTGGCAACCCTAGATCTCAGCTGCCATTTTCTCCAGGGGAACTGATCTCTGTTGTCCAGAGATCAGTTGGAATAGCAAGAGATCTCCAGGCCCCACCTGGGGGTTGGCAACTCTAACTACAGTAACAAGATTCAGGTGAATAGCTGTGTTGGTCTGAAGCAATAGAACAAAGTTTGAGTCCAGGGGCACCTTTAAGACCAACAAAGTTTAATCCTGGGTATAAGCTTTCATGTGCATGCACACTTCTTCCGATAGTGACAGGATTTCAGGTTGCTATAGGACAGAATTGTTTAGGAGGGCATTCTTCAAGATAAGCGCTCTCCAGCAGCAACCCTTTGAGTCCAATCTGTAAGGGACAATTTAAATCAGTCCAAGGAACATCCCCAACACCTGCTTCAGAGTAGGAGTTGTCCTGTGGGGTTATACAGGGCACAGTTTTATCCCCCCTGTTATTCCAACTCTGCTCAAGCCTTTAAGAGCAATTATTCATAGCTTTGGAATTGGATGCCGTCAATATGCTGATGACACCCAGCTCAGTATCCCTCTATCCAAATCCCCAATGAAGTTGTAGAAGCCCTGAGCCACTGTCCGACTGCTGTGGTTAAATGGCTAAAAGTGAACAAACTGAAACAACCCAGACAAGGCAGAAGGGATGGTGGCTGGCAGGGGTCCTTTCGAGCAGGAGCTCGGGGGAGCTCAGCTCTGGGAGTTGGTGCCAGCCCCCCCCCCCCCGCGGGGGGAATGCCTGCTTGTGTTATGGCTGCAGCAAAATGACCCCGTCCCCTGGAAAGGTCCTGGTTCCTCCGACCAGCCCTCTGAAGGCTTCAGCCACCACTGAAGCGATCCTCCCAGAATAGTGGTATTTCTGAGGCTTGGATTAGTAGCGGTCCCCTCTCTGCCAGCTTTCTTTCTTTCTTTATCTTTCTTTCTTTCTTTCTTTCTTTATCTTTCTTTCTTTCTCTCTCTCTCTCTCTCCTTTCTTTCTTGCCTTCTGACATTAGGGTTGCCAAGTCTCTTCATCTTACCGGCAGGGGGGGAGTCCTCTTCTGGCCGGGAGCGCTGGGCGACGTCACCAGAAGTGACGTCAGCACGTCGGGGGCGTTGCCAGGGTGACGCTCTGGCAATCACCCCAAAAATCTATGGTATCATAGAGTTTTGGGGCGATTGCCAGAGCGTCGCCCTGGCAACGCCCCGACGTGATGGCGTCACTTCCGGTGACATCGCCCGGCGTGGGGGAAGTCGTCCAGGCTGGACGACTTCGGGGGTGGGGTTTCCCCCGCCGGCCGAATGGTGGCTGGCGGATCGGGAACCCCTGTAGCGGGGGATTCCCTGCCCCCCGGGCTGACTTGGCAGCCCTATCTGACATACTTCTGATGATGTCAGGTGGTATAGCATATGCAAATAAGTTATGTTAATGAGCTCCTGCACCTCTTTTTCTACGAAATGACCCCTGCTGGCTGGGAAGCCTGGGGTCTTAAATGACATTGTGCTTCACACTTTTGAGAGGGTTCTGTTGATCCTTGCTGACTCAGTCAAGAACCTGGGCATTATTCTAGAACCAGCATTACTGCTGGAAAAGCAGTCAGCTCAGCTCTTCCCCCAACTCAGTTTAGCCTGGAAGATGGCCCTCTACCCACACTTGGTGAATTTGGCCACCTGGATCCATGCCACAGTAGCATCGATGCTAGACTACTATCAGCACACTCTGCGTGTCTCCCCCTGAAGTCAATGCAAAGACTCCAGTCGGTGCAAAATGCCACAGCTTGTTTATTACCGGGAGCTAGGCAGAGCCTGCATATCACATGTGGTTGCCAGTCACCAGGTCCCGGCAGGGGGTCCTGGGGACTGGCAACCCTGTCCCCGATGCAATTACATCACCAGGAAGTGACGTCATCACATCGGGGACATCACATGGTGACACTCTGGTTTAAGGGCAAAACTCTATAGTTTGAAGCTGATTTTACCATAGAATTTTGCCCTCAAACCAGAGCGTCATCTTACAACATCCCCAGTGTGATGATGCCACTTCTAGGTGATGACACTGTGTTGGGGACAAACCGGAACACCCCTCAAATTCCCCCCCCCCCACTGGTGTGATGCAGGGACCCGGCAACCCTAATATTACATCCATTCTTCAATCCCTCCACTAGCTGCCTATCAGTTACCGAGGTCAATTAAAGATATTGGCTATCACATACAAAGGCCTTCATGGCCTTCGATCCTCATATCTGCAAGACCACCTCTCCACATATGTCCCACTACGCCAACTTGGCTCATCTGAGCAGGGCCTTCTGCAACTGCCACCTTACAGATGGGCAAGATCAACAACTGCTGTACACATTTCTCTATAATGGCCCCCACATGTCAAATGATTTGTCTGAAGAGATGTAGGAGGCTCTCAGGCTCCTGACATTTTGCAAATGACGTAAAACAGAAGTGTTCAGGATGGCATTTTTTGAATGGAAATAGGACTGTATCATAACAGACTGGCCCAGGAAAATGCACTGTTTCTACCGATGCAATACCACTTTCTGCATTAACACACCACATTTAACAAATATGCTTTGTTCAGATGACAGCTCTGTTTCAAAATTCCTGCAATTCTTAGTTCTTCTGCATTGCTTATTGGATGTATCATCCTACTGAAAACACTGATTTACACTGTGCAATCCTTCTTGATTCCCAATGAGAAAACTGGATTATAAATATCATAAATAAATAAAAATACATTGTAGAGGGGACAAAGCTACAGTGTAATGGATCGGCTTAGGACATGACTTTTATTAGGGATAAAGATTTTTCTATAATCGGGTCATTTCGAGCAGGAGCTCGGGGGAGCTCAGCTCTGGGAGTTGGTGCCAGCCCCCCACCCCCCACCCCCCCGGTGGGGGAATGCCTGCTTGTATCATGGCTGCAGCAAAATGACCCCGTCCCCTAAAAAGGTCCTTGTTCCTCCAACCAGCCTTTTGAAGGCTTCAGCCACCACTGAAGCTATCCTCCCAGAATAGTAGTATTTCTGAGGCTTGGATTAGTAGCTGTCTCCTCTCTGCCAGCTTTCTTTCTTTCTTCCTTCCTTCCTTCCTTCCTTCCTTTTTTTCTTTCTGTTATGTTCTGTACACGATTCTCTAGTTTAAACTGAAAGCCTCCCTAGTGTAAACTTACTTCCTGTATGCACCCTGTGACATGTCTGGGCATGTCACCGGTAAGGCCAAGCGTTACCTGCCTGAGCTTCATTCCCAGAGAACAATAGACCCTCGGATCCTGATTGTCCCCCTATCAGAGGCTGAGGATATTCAAATGGACCTATGATAGCCTCTGGCCGGAACCTAATCCCTGTTTACCCAATCCCCCATGGGGGGGGGGGGAGTCGGGGGTGTGGTCTACCTGTAAATATAAGCAGGCTCCCCAACCACTCTCCCTCATGCTTGTTCCTGACCACTAATAAAAAGAGCTATGCTGAAATTCACTCCACCAGCCTCCCGAGTCCAGTCCTTCCTTCCTTCCTTCCTTCCTTCCTTCCTTCCCTCCCTCCCTCCCTCCCTCCCTCCCTCTCTCTTGCCTTTTGACATACTTCCGGTGATGTCAGGTGGTTTAGCATATGCAAAGAAGTTATGCTAATGTGTTATGCTATTGAGCTCCTGCACCTCTTTTTTTTACGAAATGACCCCTGTCTATAATGATAGCTTTGTTGCCTTAAACAGGTACATTTGCATGTGTTGCTCCCCCCCCCAACAATCCCAAACCAACTGCCTTTACTTGTTTTACTAGGAACCTCTGCTATTAGATGTAAAATGCTGTTAGCATACCTTGTAATCCACTGATTGACTAAACAGTTTTTATCATACTATAAATGAAAAAACAACAACAATAACCACCTCCATCTGACACACATCCTATATCTGCTTTGCGAACACGATTCACACGTACCCGCACACTGTTAGCCACTCCTTATTAATAAGCTTTTAGCAAATCCCAGAACAGACACCAGAAACTAAAGAGTCTGCACTTGCGAAGCTACTGTCAATGACATGATGCGGGATCACTTTGCTTTTTAGCATTGGAAGTGAGGGACTGGACGCTGTCACGTGCCTCCGCCTCCAGACTGCGTGGCAAGAGAGTCAGACAGCTAGAGAGGCAGACCAAGCTTTTCTTCCTGTGTTTACTCTTCGGCCTCTTATCACTTTGAAATGTACAATGCTACTCTCAGGGAAACTGCCTCTCCTCCTTCTGTTCCCTCTCCAACACACTTCCTCTTGCACACACCAAGAGGGACAAAATGCTGTCTCTGTCTCGGCACCATGATACAGATGGTCCTCTCACCATCTGCATCCATCCTTCGTAATACTTAGAATACTAACCTACCTCTAAGCTTTCCTATCTAGAATGTTGTTCCATAATATTACTAGTCTTCAAACTGAAGAGTGGCTCTGTGTAACTTTGTAACTAAGCTGGGATACCTGGAACAAAGACACTGCTATGTGTGTGGCTTAAAGCACTCTGCTAAACTAGTCAGTGGGAACTAGACGAAGTTTGGTGAGAGCCAGTTTGGTGTAGTGGTTAAGTGCGCAGACTCTAATCTGGGAGAACCGGGTTTGATTCCCCACTCCTCCACTTGCACCTGGCTGGATGACCTTGGGCAAGCCATAGCTCTGTACCAGCTGTTCCCTCAAGGACAGCTTGGGAATAGAGCTCTCTCAACCTCACCTACCTCACAGGGTGCCTGTTGTGGGGAGGGGAAGGGAAAGGAGTTTGTAAGCCACTCTGAGACTCCCAAGTGAGTGAAGGGCGGGATATAAATCCAATCTCTTCTTCTTCTTCTTCTAAGTTACCAGTTAACCCAACTATACCAGTTAGGACAGGGATAGAGCAATCACGGAAGTAGGTTTTCCTGCCATTGGACTGTATAGCAGTGTTCAGAATGCATGCCACGCCTATTTCCCACATTCTGGTCTTTTACATTTCCAAGGCTGGCTTTACAAAATTGCAAGTGATAAATAAAACAGGCATGCCAAGAAAATGAAAACAATTTCGGAAGTTGCTGACACAATGATCTACAACTGAAATGGGGCAGCAGGGCAGGGCATCAGAACAACCACACAGGAGGAGTATCTCCTTTCCACAAATTTCTACAAAAATTGTGTGTGTATGTGAGGAATCAAATCTCGAGCACAGCAAGTTTTCTACGTAGTGCTGCACTGGTAGCAGGAAAGTTTCCAACTCTGATTGGCTGAGATGGCGTGAGGTAATGGAACATTCATGGAATAAAACTTTCAGCAGCAAAATGTAGTACAATTACTGTGAGGGCAGAGGAATTTGTTAGTGTGGCTGAGAAATTTCGCACAGCCCATAGGGACAGGAAGAATAGCGTAAATCATTCAGAGGACTGGAAAATTGCCAGAGGTCTTCAGACAGAATAAAATCAGGGATTAAAAAAAAGTAGATGGCTGAGTAGAGGTAAGCATACAAGCAACAGACTGAGTAACAGGAAACTGATAAAACGGTAAGCAGAGGGTAGGCAGTATCTCAGATAACCCAGGGACATGAAAAACTGTTATACTGTTAAGCGAAATGACAAACTCCTAAGGTAGCGGAAAACATGATTAAAGGCGGAGTGACCAAGCCTACCGCCAAAGAACTGGCTGGTAACTTTAGTTCCCATCTGTACTTCCACATCACCATCTTCTGGCTCTAGGGTGGCTACCTTTCTTACTAGCACTGCTAAGTAAAGGTAAAGGTTTCCCTTGCTCAGAAGCCAGTTGAATCCGACTCTAGGGGGCGCTGTTCATCTCTGTTTCCAAGCTGAAGAGCCAGCACAGTCTGAAGCTGTTTCCATGGTCATGTGGCCAGCATGCCTAAATGCTGAGGCACATGGAACACTGTTACCTTCCCACCAAAGCTGTACCTATTTACCTACTTGCAATTTCTTGCTTTCGAACTGCTTGGTTGGCAGGAGCTGAGATCAGGGAAGGGAACTCACTCCGTCACGCGGCACTCAGGTCTCGAACTGCTGAACTACCGATTTCCCAGTGTGCAGTTCAGCGTCTTAACCACTGAGCCACCACGGGCCCCACACTAGAATTTCTACTGTACCTTTAATAGCAGCCTAACCCAAAGATTAACCAAGTGAAGCTTTCCTTCTACTTATCTTCATGCCAAAAGGGATTCAACTGTTCATTTCTATGCACCAGGCTACTACAGTAAATACAGAATCTGGGCTAGTTAGGAAGGAGATGTCCTTGGCGCCAAGAGCCAATGGCATAGGGGCAGGAGTAGTGTTTCATATCTTGACTGGAAATAACTAGGCAGTTCTTTGGCTACATGCTTCTAGTTCTAGAGTTATTTATTTAGTTACTTTATTTGTATCCCGCCTTTCTCCCCAGTGGGACCTGAAGTGGCTTACATCATTCTCCTCTCCTCCATTTTATCCTCACAACAACGCTGTGAGCTGAGCGTGTGTGACTGGCCCAAGGTCACCCAATGAGCTTCGGTGGCAGTGTGGGGATTTAACCTTGGATCTCCCAGATCTGAACCACTAACCACTACACCACACTAACTTTCTAATAAGAGAAGCAGCAATAAGTCAGCTGAATTGCTTCTTCTTCTTCTTCTTTTTTTACTAGAATAGCAATCGTCACCATTGTGTATTTTAAATAGCCTCCTGAAATCTGGGCAATGGAAAAATTAGTAGGAAAGATGGAGCTGCACCGTAAGACTGAAAACACTGACCAGACCTATAAAATCTCTCTGGTGCAAAATAAATCTGACCTCAGCAAGTGTGAGCTAAACAATATGTTATGTTGGAAGTTCCGTGCCCAGAGCTCCCAAACATTTTGCTTAAATATATATAGGGCACCAAGTATTTTTTATATATCCATAAAAATACTTGGTGCCCTAATTCTTATTTGATATAATAGGACGACTGTGCAGGTTTGTGAGAATATTTCAAGTTGGGGAAAACAGCGTGAGGGGAAAGGGTTGACACAGCTCTTGCCACAATCCTAGGCTTGGATCCAGCAATCTGCAAGAGGAAACAAACACGATTTGGCCCCGTCTCGCTTGTGCTTCCCTCCCTATACACTGCAGTGGCCAATCCAACATGCAATCTGAATCCTGTGTATAAGTACCCTGTGGGCCTACATTAAGAAAGAAAATCCATTTGGGAGATCCACGCACAGAATTCCTGGCATCCTGTACATTTGACCTTCACAAAGGAGTTTTTGCAAGAGGACATTGAGAGGGTGTTCAAACATCAAATATTTTTCATTTATTCCCTCTTAGTGTTTTTCCATGTATTCAGTTATGCATGTTTTATTTTCCCTCCTCACTCACCCTTCCAAAAATGCTGCTGTACAGACATACTAAAAATAGAACTTTTTAATGTTTATTGCAGCTTATGAAAGGAGAAGCAACTCTGTTTCCGAGAATATTGTATATCCATTTTAAACAAATGGAAAACTGAGGGATGTGCTTTCCAAAACTATAAAATACAGAACGGTACCATGTGTGCTGGGCAATATTTCAGAAAGGTTTTGAAAATACCGTATTTTTCGCTCCATAAGACGCACCTAGCTCTGCCCGGTGCCGTGGCTCGGGAAAGGTGAGGGGGGTTTAAGACGCACACACTTCCCCCCCCCCAATCTTTTGGGGAGAAAAAGTGAGTCTTATGGAGCAAAAAATACGGAAACTTTTTACAAGCTAGGGCCTTGTGATAAGCCAGTACGGGCACTGCGGGCAGACAAGCAAAAGCTAACAAAAGCAAGGGAAAACACCCATCACAGCTGTCTGCTAGCCTATTCCTATGGCTGCCATTGCCGTGGAAGCAGCTCTGTGTCTATAAAATTCGACAATCAATCAAAGTGAAAGTGGCACACAATGCAGATGGGAATTTCTGTTCCAGAGTGGGTTTGGTAAGACAGAGGAGCAAATGCGAGATGCAGGTTGGGCCTCCGTGGTCAGACAGCAGCAACAACCTTGCTTATAATCAGATGCCTGGATGTAGTAGTACATTGAACCCTTTTCAGCATTGTGACCGGAACCCCGGATTCTGAAACTGTCTTGGATCTGTCAGAAATACAGGTTGCTTACCTGTAACTGGGGATCTTCGAGTGGTCATCTGTGCATTCACACCTCTGGGATATAGTGTGCCTGCGCCAACCCTGATTGGCATCCACTACAGTGAAAGGGATTTTCACGCCCTCTCCCCGGTCACGCGCACGGCCCCAGTGCGCGTGACCAAGGGAGGGGCACGACAATCCCGCCAGTTCCTTCTGACCGCTGCCATCAGTCTCTGAGCAAGATAGGAAAGACCGACAGCAGAGGGGAAGGAGGGCGGGTGGTGTGAATGCACAGATGACCACTCAAAGATCCCCAGTTACAGGTAAGCAACCTCTATATCTTCTTTGTGGTCTCTGTGCATCACACCTCTGGGAGAGTAGCAAGCAAGAAAACCCACATACCTGGAGGGGGGTGCTGAAGGTCTCAGGCCCACACTGCCTGCAGCACAGCTCGTCCCACTGCAGACCATTGGTGGGGACGGACATCAAGGGCGTAGTGTCTCACAAACGTGTGAGGAGAAGCCCATGTAGCTGCATTGCAGTCTGAGTCAAGCAAAGTCCAGCAACAACAAGAAAGTTTGAAAGGTAATCCCAATTGTTTAGAGAAAAACAAGAAGAGAAAGTACCGACTGAGGCAGGGAAGGGTCCTCCATTAGCACAACTTCTTTGCATATGCTAAATCACCTGACATCACCGGAAGTATGTCAGAAGGCGAGAGAGAGAGAGAGAGAGAGAGAGAGAAAGAGAGAGAAAGAAGGAGAGGGGACAGCTATTAATCCAAGCTTCAGAAATACCACTATTCTGGGAGGATAGCTTCAGTGGTGGTGAAGCCTTCAGAAGGCTGGTCGGAGGAACAAGGACCTTTCCAGGGGACGGGGTCATTTTGCTGCAGCCATGACACAAGCAGGCATTCCCCCGCGGGGGGGAAAGGGGGGGCTGGCACCAACTCCCGGAGCTGCGCTCCCCCGAGCTCCTGCTCGAAATGACCCCTGGATGTTCCACATTTTAGAATTGGGTTTGTTTTCTTTCTACACAGTTCTGCACATTTCAGCCAGATGTCTATGTTAGAGCAAATGTCGTCTTTTTTTTTTTTTAATCTGTGTATCAGATGTTTTATTTACCACACACAAAGTAACATCATACAATGGGACAGTAATTGGAGTGCTCCGATACAATCATGAAGGCTTGGGACAGCTGGTGAGCTATGAAGGCAAAGACAGCCTACCCGCCATGTATTGTGGCTTGCTAGGAATTTGCTTTTTGCTGTTGGTGAAAGACCAGGCTGCAAAAACGAGAAGTTAACTAAACCTCAACAGACCTCATAGCCTAAGTACAGCTAAACTGGATCAAAATCAATGCTCCATCTAATCCAGCATCCTGTTTTCAACTGTGGCCAAGCAGATACAGCAGGTCCCACCGGCCACAGCCCATTCCCAGGGACTACTCCCTAGCACCTGCCAAACGCAGGCTTTCTGCCTCAGGACCCGGAGGTCTCATTTGGCAATCATCAGCGCAGCACATGATTGATGAACTGTGTCGTTTTAATGGATCATAAGAACATAAGAGAAGTCGATTTTGGATCAGGCCAACAGCCCACCCAGTCCAACACTCTGTCACACAGTGGCCAAAAATACCAGGTACCCTCAGGAGGTCCACCAGTGAGGCCAGGACACTAGAAGCCCTCCCACTGTCCCCCCCCCCCTCGTCAAGCACCAAGAATACAGAGCAGGGGTGGCCAACCTGTGGCTCGGGAGCCACATGCGGCTCTTTCACATATATTGTGCGGCTCCTGGCAGGGCGGCTGGGGAAGCAAAGGGGAGGCATGCTTTTTCTCTCTTTCTCCCTTCCTTCCCTCCTCCCTCCCATCTATTTGCTTTCCTAGTTTCTCTCTCTCTCTTTCTTTCCACTTCTTTAATTCTTTCTTTCCATCTCTCTCAATATCATTATCAAACAAGTAATATCATTATCAATAACTGGTTTTCCTTGTTTGTTTTTATTTTTGGCAGTCCCATTTAACGTTAATAAAAAGCAAATTTGCATATTTTTAACAATAAAAACGTGTGTGTGATATTTGTTCCTGTCTTGCGGCTCTCAGACATCTGACGTTTATTCTATGTGGCTCTTACGTTAAGCAAGGTTGGCCACCCCTGATACAGAACATCACTTCCCCCAGACTGAGTGATCCTATCTATACATTGTGGCTAATAGCCACTGATGGACCTCTGCTCCATATGTTTATCCAATTCCCTCTTGAAGCCCTCCATGCTTGTAGCCGCCTCCACCTCCTGTGGCAGTGAATTCCACGTGTTAATCACCCTTTGGGTGAAGAAATACTTCCTTTTATCTGTTCTAACCCGACTGCTCAGCAATTTCATGGAGTGCAGAACTTTCTCCAAAAGACTCGGACTTTAGGGCAGCCCCCTACAGATGCGTAAAAAATACCCGACGGAGATTTTCCACGTGAATCCTGCAGATTTTAATACAGTTTACTCAATATACATAGGGGCGTTCGCAGTTAAACGGATAAGGTCGAAGGCGATGTGAAAGAGAGCTCCTGCCAGTCAGAGTCAATAATAGTGACCTTGATAGACCAGTAATCTGGCTCAGTGTATACTGGCTACTAGAGACAGGTTAATGCAAAAATCAATCAGTCAATCAAAGTTTATTGCATTGGCCGTCACAATATGAAATATAAAAACAGTACAGAGATTGGCGACACAGTGTAAAGAACAAAATACATAAACTAAATAGAAGTGTAAGTCTTAAGATCAGGTTTCTCAGAATGTAAAAATGATCACACAACAGTTTAGTAGTTTAAATGTTAAGTCACCAGAGATCAATTAATTAGCACCTTTTCCCTGTAGGAGGTTCGGTTTGCGGGGGAGTTTTTCACTAGCAGATATAACAACAGGGAAAAGAGGATTATTGAATTTCTGTCTGTGATATAAAAGCTAGGAAGTGTCTGGAGGTGGGGAAATAGCAGGCTTACATAACTGTAGGAAGTCCCACATCACTATGCGTAAAGTACGGACTTCAGCATTGAGTGATTAAAGCTCGTAGTTTATTGAGAGGTCAAGATAAGGATACAAACCCAGACTCGCAGGTCCGCTTATATTCCCCAAGCCGCACCCAAGCACACACCCAACACCCGTGATAGGTTATTTACGTGCCCCTGCCACCTATAAGTCCCCCTACAGATTGTGGGCTTCCCCATTGGTCCCCAACTAGGATCCTCTGAGTCTACTGTCCTGGGAGTGAAGCTCGACGGCTTCTCCTGGCCATGTGTGTGTGGTCGACCACATGCGAGGCTTAACGGCTGGGACATAACACTATGAAAATCAGGTGACTCCATCGATCACAGGGATGTGTGTATTAATGAAGAAAAAAGAGACTGACTACACAAACGTCTAAGTTACGGACCATGGCACTAAGCTGTGCTGCAACACTACAGCGTGGTTCAGCACGGAAATGGGAAAAGCAGCTCTTTAAAAGGCTAAAAAGGGGCAAGGGAGAGGGGTACACGGCAGCAAGCCACTCCACACCATTTGAAAGAGGACCTTAACTCTGCCCCTGTTGTGGAAATGGGTAGACTGTCCAGACAGATGTTCCACCTGCAGCCACCCCACAGTCCTAAGAAAAGGGTTTGTTTTCCCTCTGGGAAAGCCCCGGAAACACCATGAGTCATACTCAGAATGAACATGACTTCATGTGGCTGCTGTTCATTAATTTGGGGGCTTCCTGCATTCCATTCATGTAGAAGCAGTCCTGATATATACAAGTGACGTGGAAACAAAATATCACTCAGTGTAAGATTCTTTAGACTTTGCAGCATATCTACACTACCTTATTTATTTATTTCATTCATACCTTGCCCAGTGCCCCACTGTCCCCAGTAGGGGGGACCCACAGTGGCTTACATCCTCCCCCTCCTCCTCTTCTCCATTGTATCCTTACAGGAGTCCTGTGTGGTAGACTAGCCTGAGAGTGCGTGGCTGGTCCAAGGTCACCCAACAAGCTTCCATGGCAGAGTGGGAATTCACACTTGGGTCTCCCAGACCCTAATCCATCACTCTATCCACTACACCACACTGGTTCTCACTTGTGCCAGGTTTCTACTAGTTCAACTGTAATGTCTTCTTCCACACAGTCCAAGTAGTATTAAGTTTGGTCAGGACACTGAGAATTCCGTTAGAGACCCCTGTTCCCCTCTCACAGTACTCACAGAGTCTCCTGGGAAAGAGAGATAGTTAAAGTGGCTTAAATCTGTAGTACATATGTCTGAAGTATCACCTTATTGTGTACTGGGTTCCTTGCATAGATCAGTTGGATGACAACTTAGCAAATAGCATTCTTTATTGGTACACAATTAGCATGCAATACCGGCCGCGAGGGCCAACTTTATACAGTCCCCAGGACACACCCAAAAGCCCCATTGGTGGGTTTGAATTTCCCGCCAGAGATCTTACTGGAAGGCTAGCGGTGGACCAGGAGTCAAGCTCAGGCTGTATGTCGCTGGTGCCATGTGGAAGTCAGCGGACATAACACCCCTCCCGCCATAGTTCGCGCCCACCTATGGGACAAAGTCCTGTAAGTAGGTCGGGGATCTGCACTCCCTCTGGGAGCGTCTTGGTGCCGGCACTGCGGCAGCCTCCGTGGCTCTGTCTGGCAGACCAGTCGAACTCTCCGGTGGCTAAGTCGGGATGTCCTCGACTGACGCTGGGCTGTTTCTGCAGGATGTTTGACTTCTGGCATGGGGGCGTATTCTGGCTCCGCCTCTGGTACCCCAGTCCTGGGATTGTTGTTGCCGGGTTCCCGAGCTGGGTCATCGGCTGTGGCGGGAAGCAGGCACCTTCTCAGTTGGTTGAGGTGCTGTCACAAGACCTGGCCATCCTCAGTTGAGACCTCGCATGATACTGGTCCCGGAGGCTGAATTATTCTTCCTGCGAGCCACAGAGCGCCCCTGCCAAAGTTGCAGGCGTACACGGGGTCTTTGGGGAAGAACCCCCAGGGCACTTCCTGTTGCACCAACTGTTTGTGCGACTCTGGGGCTTGGTCAGGGTGTATCCTGTCTAGCACAATGGCGGGCCTCCTGCCGATCAATAGCTGAGCTGGGCAATGACTGCTGACTGGGTTTTGCGTGGTGTGTTGCGCCAAGAGGAACCGGGCGATGTGTGCTTCCCAGTCACCCTCCGTGAGTCGCATTAGGGCTTCCTTGGTGGTCCTCCCCATTTGCTCAGCTTGTCCATTAGTAGTGGGGTGGAATGGGGCAGACTGTATGTGCCGGATCAGGTTTCTGCTTAAGAATTCCTGGAATTCTTCAGAGGTGAAGGCCGTCCTGTTGTCCGAGACTATCATGTCTGGCAGGCCATGCATCGTGAAGATCTGGCGTAGTGCCCGGATCAAGGCCTTTGATGATGTGGTCAAGACGGGGCTAATCTCTAACCATCAGGAGTATGAGTCTATGGTTATGAGAAAGAGCAGTCCGAGAAAAGGGCCCACAAAGTCAATATGGAGTCTTGACCATGGCTTGCGGGTGGACTCCCAAGCTTGCGTTGGCATGGCTGAAGGATTAGGTCGGGTCTCCTGGCAATGGCTGCAGCACTTGACCCATGCTTCTATTTCCCCATCAATGCCCGGCCACTACACATAGCTTCAAGTGATGACCTTCATTCATACGACCCCAGGATGAGCCTCATGCAAGGCTTTAAGGACACCCTTCTGAAGAGAGCTGGGGACTACAACCCTGTCGCCCCACAGTACGCACCCCTTGTGGGCGGAGAGTTCTTCTCGGCAAGCCGAGTAGGGCATAAATTCTGTCTGTTAATGTGGTTTTGTGCTGAACAGCACCAGCAGAGGTTGAAGACTCCAATAGACGAGACGACACTATGTACAGTGTATGTACATTTATTTACAAGTGACTTGGTTAACTCCACCAACAGAGTGCTTCGCCAGGCACTCATACAGAAGGAAAAGCCTTTTACTACATGTTATACATTAGCTATATACAGTTTGACCAGTCCCACTAACCAATTAGGTTGGTGCTGAGTCATTGTGCAGTCATGGCTTGCAGAGCAGATCTGGACTTGTTCCTGCCAGTGCTACCTTGCTCAGTCACCTGACTCACTGTGAAGCTGTTAGCTGTGATCTACCTGACAGCATAGCATGTGCTCACTATTTATGAGTCTCTAATACTGACAAATTCTCGGCCCACTGCGGCTGCGGGCCACCCCCTCATCACTCAGCCCAGAACTCAGGAAAGAATGGGGTCCCGGGCCATGTGGTGCACAACGTCGGCTGCCTGGAGAGGGGTGTCTAGAATGTCCTCCACCTGGAGGATGTGGTGTGCCAGAGCAGGATCTGCCTCGACGGATAGCAATGGACGGCGGCTAAGGGTGTCAGCATGGCCCATTGCCTTTCCCGGGCAGTGTTGTAGGGTGTAGTCATATCCCAAAAGGAATATAGACCAGCGGAGGACCCGCGGGGAGAGTACTTGCAGTGTCTGTCGATCTGCTGCGAAGAGATCGAGGAGGGGATGATGGTCCGTCACAATGGTGAAAGGGCTGCAGTAGACGAAGTCGTGGAACTTCTTCATGCCGTCCACAATCACCGACCCCTCCCTGTCGATTTGTGCATAACTGTGCTCTGTGGAAGACAAGGTCCTAGAGTAATTGGCCACTGGGACCTCACGCCCATCCGGGAGCTGGTGCGCAAGTATGGTGCCCACCCCATAGGAGGAAACGTCACAGGCCAGCACTACGGGCAGAGTCTCATCAAAGTGTGCGAGAACTTTGTTCGAACTTAGGAGCACCTTTACCCCTTTGAACGCCGTGGCCTGGCATGGGCCCCAAGTCCAGGGGGTCTGCTTGTCGAGCAGGCAATGCAAGGGTTCAGCTACTGCCGCCTTGTGGGGAAGGAAGGTGTGGTAAAAGTTCAATAGTCTGAGAAACACCTGCAGCTCCGCCTTGGACTCGGGCGGAGGTGCCTCGATGATGGCCTTAATTTTGTCCCTGGCTGGATGAAGGCCATCCGCATTGACCGTGAAGCCCAAGAAATCGATGGACAGAACTCCTAGGAGGCACTTTTCCAACTTCACTTTGAGGCTAGCCTCATCGAAGCATTGAAAAACGGTGCACAAGTGGGAGGCGAAGTCGTCCGGCGTGGCGGCAGCGATCAGCACATCGTCGAAAAATGGTGTGACACTGGGGATCCCTTTAAGGAGAGAATCCATCAAGTTTTGGAAGAGACCTGGTGCAACTTTCACCCCAAATTGCAGTCTCCTTACCTTAAAGGCTCCTAACCTTAAAGGTGGGTGACAATGGTCTGCGCAGCAGCTGTGGCCTCGTCCACGGGGAGCTGTTGGTATGCCTGGGCAAGATCTAATTTTCCAAAGATCTTCACCCTGGCCAACGTAGCCAAAACGTGGCTTACTACTAGGACTGGATAAGCATGATCCTGGAGGATCCGGTTCAGAGTGCATTTGTAGTTTACGCAGATGCGGCCATCCCCGTTGGGCTTTAAAGGGGTGACAATGGGGGTCTCCCAGGGGGCATGTGAGATGGGTTCCAGGACACCTTGGGTCACAAGGCAGTTCAGTTCTGCGTCTATTTTGTGACGGATGGTGAAGAGGACCTTCCTGGACCGCATGCGGATGGGCGCTACCTACAGGTCGAGTTGCAGGGACACCGGGGGGGCGTATACTGTCCCAGATTCCCGTCGAAGATGGACGGGAATGCGCTGCACATTTCACTAAAGTTCCGTGTGCAACTGTGGATCCCCTCAACCGAGATCCCCAAGGGGCTGAACCATGCTCACCCAAGTAGCCTGCAAAGGTTGCTGGCAATGACTAGCAAGCCCTTGTGCTGTACTCGAAAGCTGCCTATGCCCCATATTGGCACCCGGTTTTGTTGGAAGTCCATTAGGGTAACCAGGCGCAGGCGGACATAGTCTTTTCAGGGTCTCCTCTGATATTATGGAGAAGGCAGACCTTCCAGGAGTCCAACTCCATGGTACACCGGGACCCCTCTATTCTAACCCTGACCTGTATTTTAGGGGTGGAGATTTGGCTCGGAAACCTGAGTACCTGTTCCTCTGCGAGCTGGTAGAGGTCTTCTGATGCCATGTCCTCCTCGTAGTTCGTCCTGACTGTCCAGCGGCACTAGGGCATCTGTTCGGTTGGTGCTCGGGACCCCTTGGACCGACAAACCCGTGCGATATGGCTGGAGTGGCCGCAGCTCTGGCAGGTCGCATCCCTGAACTGGCACGTTTTTCTGTCATGCTGGTCCCCACAGCTGGCGCACTCTCCTCGGGATGCCTCCGTTGCTGGATTGGGGCGGAACGTGGATCCCAGCTTGCTCTGTCGGCTCTGCTGCTGCGTCCGATGGACTTCCTCCCCATCGCTCTGGTCAGAGCCAGTCTGGGGAGCTGCAGCGGCAATGCAATGGCTGGACGAGGCGCTGGTCATCACTGGGTGCAATCTCTCCCACACGGTGGCCGTTGCTAGGGCGGAGGCAAGAGTGCACTTCTCGTCCTCCATTATGCACCTCCTCAACTTCTCATCCTGGAGGCCGCAGACGAGTTGGTTCCTGAGGGCCTTTTCCAGGAACGTCCCGAATTTGCATTCTGCTGCCAGGCTTCGGAGCTCCACCAGATAGGCTGTGACGGACTCATGGGGTTGTTGTAGCTGGTGCTGAAACGCCACGTAGGGAGTGATCTCGGAGGGCTGCGGGGAAAAATAATCCTGTAGCGCCTTGATGATCACGTTGAAGGTCGCCTCGGACAGCTTAGTTGGTGCAAAGAGGTTCCGGGCCAGTTCGACTATCGTGGTGCCGCAAGAACCGATGAGGAGGCCTTTCTTACCAGAAGACCAGGATCGATTTGAGTCCCTCGACCTAGGCTTCCCAGTGCTGGGGCTGTGCTGGGTCGAACAGTGGGCCGAGTCCTACTCCTGGAGCAGCAGCCATGGCTGCGCAGTGCAATGTGGAAGCGTTTCCTTGGTTGCCTTGGGTGCTTGTGGCTGGAGCAGCGGTGGAGGACATCGGCTTCCTCGGGGTCGTAGCAGCAGGCCTGCTCAACGGGATCCCATCCTCGTCGCCAGTATTGTGTACTGGGTTCCTTGCACAGATTAGTCAGACAACGACGTAGCAAACAGCATTCTTTATTGGTACATAATTAGCATGCAATACCGGCTGTGAGGGCCAACTTTATACAGTCCCCAGGACACACCCAAAAGCCCCATTGGTGGGTTTAAATTTTTCACCAGAGTTCTTATTTGAAGGGTAGTGGTGGCTTGGATCCTTGGCCCCTATTGTTCCCAGTAGTCAAGCTCAAGCTGTATGTCGCTGGTGCCATGTGGCAATCAGCGGACATAACACATCTCCTATTAATCTGTAGGGTTTTTTAAAAATTCCTTCTGTACCTCTGAATCCTACATTTGTTTTAGTAACTATACCTGGCGTGATGTGGTCCTCAGGGTTGTGAAGAGTTGGACTTGACTGTGCGACTGAACAACAACAAATGATACTATAGTATTCCCAGGGGTCCGTTGGAGCGGGAGCGCACAGGAGCGCAGCTCCGGGAGTGAGGAGCCCAGGGGGCGGGCACATGACCAAGCCCTGCCCCCTCCTCGGCTTCCCCGAGCAGTGCAGAGGCGCAGCGCCCCGGGGAAAGCCCTGCTAGGGTCTCTATTGTTTTTAATATTTTGTTTTAATATTGATAATTTTATCATTGTTCCTTTTATGACTGTGTGCTGCTTTTCCAAAGACTTGCTCAAGGTGGCATATAAATTTTCTAAGTATACCATTTTTTATCTGGGCACATGGCACATAAGTACTGGAGAAATTTCACCAACACTTCAGCAACTTCCACCTTATCAGTTTGGTGTAGTGGTCAGGAGTTGGACTCTAATCTGGGAGAACCAGGTTTGATTCCCCACTCCTCCACATGCAGCTGCTGGTGTGACTTTGGGTCAGTCACAAGTTCTCTCAGAGCTGTTCTCAAAAGACCTCTCTCAGCCCCACCTACCTCACAGGGTGTCTTGTTGTGGAGAGGGGAAGGGGAAGGGATGGGTGGTGCACATGTTTCAAGTCTACTTGAAACCTAGTGGTTTCAAGGGAGCAGGAAGAGAATGAGGGTGTGTTCTTTACGCTTATTTTTATTGCACAAAGTATTGGATGGGGAAGGGAATGGAGGAAGAGCAGGTCAGTTTCACTCACCTGTGGAGTGGAGCCTGAGGGGTGGGTGTTGCCTTCTGACACACTTCTGGTATGTTAGGGGCTGTGGCATATGCAAATGAGTTATGCTAATGAGTTATGCTAATGAGCTCCTGCACCTCTTTTTCTACCAAATGACCCCTGAGTATTCCTTATACAAAGCTGAGAACCATAGTGCATGATTAAATCATTATTATGCTATCTAGTGAAGTGCAGCAATTTTCTGCAATTTATTTTGCTATAAGCCTGCTATGAACTGCTGATGTGTACAAGAGACATTGCTGAGGAAAAAAATTCCTTAAAACAAAATCCATGAAAAGTACTTTCCCCCCAGTGCCTCAATTAAAAATCTGTAATGTGGTCAAAGTGAGAGGGTCTCCTCTCTACATTAACTCTAAACCTACAGCTATTTTGCAGTATATATTGCCGCTATTTCTGCAAAGCCAAACTGAAGAGGTTCTGACTTCCTGGCATGACTTATGGAAATGTCTCAGAGCTGCATTTCAGTTGGACACCCATGTAGATACTGGCAGTGTTTGTGCTGGCAGACGCAGGCTAGAGCAGGTTTTAGCAATCAGCAGGAAAATAAAAATGATGAACGGTCTTAAGTTCTTCATACTATGGACTGCATGCTGTGTTTCACCTGCACCTCCATTTTTAAGTGTGAACTTGAAGTGGTAATCCTATCCACCCTTACACAGGAGTAGGCCTCCCTGAACCCAGTGGCTCTTCTAAGTCAGTATGCACAAGATTGTGCTTTAAACCATATATTTTAGCATCAAAGATGAAAAACTACTACATGCTCTAAAATGCCCTACCTATCATAGCTAATTTTTTTTTAATAGAAATATAAATCAGCCAATAAGTTTTAGGTTAAAAGCAAGCATAAATTTAAACATGGAAGCTCAGAAGGTGTTTAAAAGACATAGTGTGGTACCACGACCTGGATAGCCCAAGCAAACCCGATCATGTCAGATCTTGGAAGCTAAGCAGGACCGACCCTGGGAAGTACTTTGAAGGGCGACCTCCAAGGAATACCAGGTACAGGACGCAAAGACAGGTAATATCATGGCCACCTCTCGGACACATCCTAGCCCCAGTCACCAGAAGTCACCATGACTTCCAGGCTCACAAGCACACAAACACACACACACACAAAAGACACACTGCAGTGAAGAGGCCCTGGGAATGATACATGAACAGATTCTATAGTACAAATCTAAGGGTCGTGGCCCCAAAGCTCAGAAACTCCCCAAGGAGATTAGTCTGTCCCCTTCTGTTGCTGTCTTCCATTCCACCACCGGATAAAGACCTTTTTGTTTCACTGGCATTCTCTCAGTGATCCCTGAACAGCATTTTAGTTGCTGTTTTTATGTCTTGCTACATATTTTAACTTTGTTTTCCATTTGTTTTAATGATGTGGGAGCGGGAGGTGATTTTAAGTAGAAGAAGAGAAGAGATTGGATTTATACCCCGCCCTTCACTACCCAAGAGTCTCAGAGTGGCTTACAAACTCCTTTCCCTTCCCCTCCCCACAACAGACACCCTGTGAGGGAGGTGGGGCTGAGAGAGCTCTTCCGAGAACTGCTCTTGAGAGAACAGCTCTGACAGAACTATGGCTTGCCAGGGTCATCCAGCAGCTGCAAGTGGAGGAGTGGGGAATCAAACCTGGTTCTCCCAGATTAGAGTCCGTGCACTTAACCAAACCGGCTCTCATATGGTTTTTAAATGTGCTTCTCATTATGTATGTTTTAAATTGTTAGCTACCCTCGTGGCCCTTATGAGGGCAGAAAGATGGGATATAAATTTTGTAATTAATAAAACCGAAATCCTTGAATATGAAACATCGATTGGCTCCTGGAATTTATTTATTTATTTAATTCGGCTTCTAGGCCGCTCTCCCCGCACAGCAGGCTCAGAGCGGCTTACATAATTAGGTGAACCTCGTTCATAATAAAACAGTTAAAAACAGTTAAAACATTATAAGTCATTATTGATATTATTACACAATACAAATATTAAAGTGCTCAATGCTATCTGATGGCGTATCAACTGATGTTACATACAATCTAGCACACAGGGTCCTCAGCGACTAGATGGTAGTAGTTGTGTTGCGCGTTGGTAGTCACTGGGTGGCAAGAGGGGGACAAAAGGGGGGGGCGGCCCCTATTCAAATGCCTGGCGGAAGAGCTCCGTCTTACAGGCCCTGCGGAACTGCATCAGGCCCCGCAGGGCCCTGATCTCCTCCGGGAGCTCGTTCCACCAGCTAGGGGCTGCCACTGAAAAAGCCCTCCCCCTGGTGGCAGTGAGCCTGGCTTCTCTTAGGCCAGGTATGGCCAGGCGATGTTGGGCCCCGGACCGAAGTGCTCTCCAAGTGAAATTTCCTATAGCATCAGAGGGCAGTTGCTCAAGGTGACACAGGATAAACCCTCAGTGTACTTCCTAGGGCAATAAGGTATTTTCAAGGGTGACAGGACACTCAAATCGTAATAAAAATCAGAAAACATTTAGCATTGGGCTGACGAGAGTTCCTTTGGCCTATCTAGTCATCTTAACTATATAGAGGCTAGAGTGCCCCATGCCAATCTGCAACGTGAGTCCAAACACTTGCCTGGAGTCCAGTGGCAATAGCAGCTGAGACAACTACCTATTTTTAAGTGCTTTCTCCCTCCTAACTCCATTCTTAGTGCTGCCTTGCAGCCAAAAGTTATTTCCATTTCCTTGTGCTCAGGAAGGTAGAAAGTCTTACTGTGTGAAAGTTCAAAAACAGCAGCCTCAGAGAAGCCTGAACATCTGCATACAAACCAAGGATGTAACATTTCCATCCCAGGAGAAAGATGTGCATTTTATTATGCATGCTTGCCTTAATCTTACTAACTTCCAGAAAATGGTTATGCCTCAATGAGCACAAGACTGAGGAATACGTAGTAGAGAGACATGCAAAAAGCCTTGTAGCTGCAACCATGAATGCCTTAGGGCTGCCAGATTCAGGCTAAATGATTCCTGGAGATTTGTGGGGAGGGGGGTGGAGCTGCAGAGGCAGGATATGGGGAGGGGAGGGAACTAAGTGGGGTACAATGTTATAGAATCCACCTTTCAAAGCAGCCATTTTCTCCAGGGGAACTGATCTGTCATGTGGAGATCAGCGGTAATTCCAGGTGATCTCCAGACCCCACTTGCTTCACAAACAATCGGGAACAAAATGGGGATGAGGGGAAAATGCATGAATTATTGTAAATAGGATACAAATCATTCTCTAAAGGACTTCTGTGTCCTCCTCTAAAGGATTCTTGTGTCTTAGCTTTGAGAATCTGTTGTGTTTGTGTTTTGGATCACTGAAGCAGCAATAGCTTGAAAGGGCTCTGGTATCCTAAAGCTCCACGTCCTATTGGCTGACAAATAAAGACTCCCATTGGTCCTAAAGCCAATCTAGATATCCAATCGCTGAGCCCTGCTTGGGTCCAATAGTATTGCTTGTATATAGTTACTTCGTTGAAAGTTTTGTGTTGGAACAGTATAAATTAAGGTGCCGCTCTCATAGAGCTGTCTTTGCAGCTGAGCAATATCACTGAATAAAAGCCTGTTTGTTTGAATTCATCGCCTCCCGCTCACTACTTAAAAGAATCCAAATTTCAAGTCTCTGTCTAGGAAGAAAGATAGTGGGAAAATGTAACATTAAAAAATGGAAAAGAACGAGAAAAGAGAACACAAATAGGTACTGGGTTTTTAAGCGAATAAAACATACAGCACTCAAACAGAACCTCTGCTTAGTTCACAACAATGTTTGACCCATGTTACAGATAGGAACCTAAGGCTGAGAGACTGTCTGTCATTCATAGACAACTACAGATTCTGGGGAGAAGCAAATATAAGAGTCCAGGTGACAACCCATAACAGCTAGCCCTCACTGATTTTCAAAGACTGAATCAAGTTTTCTAAACTATTTCAGAGTAAGAATTTTAGAGAAACAGCACAACATACCCACAAATTGTAGTTTAGCGACTTTCTTATTAATGATTATAGGCAAATTCTGTGACATTAGCTGGATTTTAAGTACCCATAATAATTAAATCAGACATGACTATCAGTATAGATTAAGAACGTTTTCCCTTCCTATGTTGTCTAATTTACTGTTTTTTCGCTCCATAAGACGCACCTGATCATAAGACGCACCTTGTTTTTAGAGGAGGAAAAGAGGAAAAAATGAAACAGAAAGAAAGAGAGAGAGAGAGAGAGAGATAAAGGAAGGAAGGAGGAGGAGAGAGAAAGAGAAAGGAAGAAAGAAAGGTGGGGACAGAGAGAGAGACAGAAAGACAGACAGACAGAAAAAAGGAAAGGAAGGAAGGAAGGAAGGAAGGAAGATAGAGAAAGGAAAGAAGAGAGAGGTCGGCATGCCATGCAAAGCCAGGCCTTTCTGTGCAAAGTAGCCAGGGAGCTTAATCTGTGGGCGGGGCTTTCTGCTGCTGGCTGTTTTAAAGGGGAAAAGCACTTAAAGGGAAAGAGTACTTAGCCTGGTGGGGTTTTTCCTGCCGTTTCCCTTTTAAGTCTTAACAGCTCGGGCCCAGCAGGGAGGGGCGGGGAAGGCTGGGATGCCAGCCTGAATGGCGTTCCCCGGCGTTCCTGCTGAAGAAAGAGCCCTGTTACAGGTAAGAAAAGCTCCATATTCGCTCCATAAGACGCACACACTTCCCCCCCCACTTTTTTGGGGAGGAAAAGTGCGTCTTATGGAGCGAAAAATACGGTATATATTCTTAACAATAGGTAAGAAGGAACAAGTTTATCCCTTATTTCAGTGTTCTGTGACCCCAGTAGGACTTAAGGACTAAGCATCACTTTACACACTGTAATATAATTAGGATAAGGAGCAAAAAGTTGCATGAAACACGTAGTGCACTTCAGGACTAAACACAAAAGATTAACTCTCTGGAGTAAAATAATGCACAACAGAGCCAACGGGGTGTAGTTGTACACACACTTGAAAAGAAGCCCAAATGAAACTGGATAAACATATGGAGCAGAGGTCCATCAGCGGCTATTAGCCACAAGGGGCTGCGGTGGCTTAGTGGTTAAGATGCTGAACTGCAGACCGGTAGTTCAGCAGTTCAAGACCCGAGTGCTGCATGACTGAGCTCCCGTCTCTGATCCCAGCTCCTGCCAATCAAGCAGTTCGAAAGCAAGAAATTGCAAGTAGATAAATAGGTATAGCTTCAGTGGGAAGGTAACAGTGTTCCGTGCGCCTTGGCGTCTAGTCGTGCCTGTCACATGACCACGGAAATGTCTTCAGACAGTGCTGGCTCTTTGGTTTGGAAATGGAGATGAGCACCGCACCCCTAGAGTCAGATTCGACTGGCTTTCGAGCAAGGGAAACCTTTACAGATGGAACACTCTGTCTGAGGCAGTGATGCTTGGGGGGCAACAGTGGAAGGGCTTCTGGAGTGTTGGACTGGATGGGCTATTGGCCTGATCCAACATGGCTTCTCTTATGTTCTTATAATAGGACTTTGGTGTAAATATGCTCAGTATTGGGGTATCATGACCACAACTATGTAGCTCCATTTGTTTTCTGTTGTATACGAACTAGCTTTTTTCCTACCAGGTTCTTTTCCCAGAAAATATCAGTGGACAGTACAAAGCACCAGACATGTGGAGTTTTTACACCATTGCCAGCATAGAAATGTGCCTGACTTTACACGCAGTTTGTTAATACTCCCACAAGCTGACTACAATTACATTAAAGAGATTGGGCTGATAAAGTATGATACTGTTAAAACAGCAAGCTAAAATCTAAAATGCCTCTCCAAGACTTGCTTGGGAAGTTAACAGAGACTTCAGAGGGCCCTCATTTAGATTGCGGCGCTTGTCTAGCAGAGGCTGAACAAGATTGGGCCCGATAACAAAGTGAACTGGGTTAAACGCAGGGATAAATATGGAACTCTTATCAAACCATTCTGAAACCATTTTCAGACACATTACACTTTTTTGTATGCTAAGTCGGGATAGCCCAAGCGACCATGAACTCATCAGATCTCAGAAGCTAAGCATGACCAGCTCTGGCTAATACTTGGATGGGAGACCATCAAGGAAGTTCAGTGTTGCCATGCAGAGGTAGGCAACCCATCTCTGCTTGCCTCTTGCCTTGGAAACCCTGTGAGGTCGTCGTAAGTCAGCTGTGACTTGATGGCACCACACACAGACACAAGTTTACTGTGGAAAATAAATTAAATATGCATTCTAGTTAATGTAGCTTTTAAATCTGCATCATAAACAGTCAATACTGTGAAGCCAAAAGCAGCAGTATAATAGAACTGAGGAATTTTATCATCATTTTTAAGCACGATCAAAGATAAATATATATTTTACAAACTCAAAACAAGCAAATTATTAATAGAATCACACTGATTAGCACACACTGGACGTAATCTAACTAAATTTAAGTCCTTTTGACTTTAATTGGAGGTATTTGACTGCTTAGGTAATCAACACAACTTACACAACTTCTTCAATAAGCCCAAATAAATAAACCTGCAGAATTTCAGGTAATAATTCCCTCAAGTGTTAAAATTTTTATGTTTTTGTTAATAAGGGATATGGGGGAAAAAAACACCCTGCATGATTAGATCTTAATCAGAAATATACTTGCAGATCACTGTACTGTCAGATTCCAGTGGGATAGTCATATCAGTCTGTTGGCACAAAAACAGAAAGGATAGTCCGTAGTATTTTGCAGACTAACAGATTTTTTGAAGCGCACACTTTTACAGGACAGAGTCCACTTTGTGCATCTGATGAAGCAGGCATTAGCCTCAAAAAGCGTATGCTTCAATAACTCTGGTAGTCTTTGAAGTGCCACAAAGACCCCTTTTTGAAATTCTCAATGAAATTGTGCAAAGGTTCGTGTTTATCTGTACAAAACTAATTACCGTGATTGAAGCTGGAGGCTGGAGACCAGTAATTAGCTAATACTGACATTTTAAAAGCCTTTAAAACAGTACTGTGATAATACATCAGATTATTCATTCATTATAACCACGAGGACTCTGCGGGAGACACAACAGTTGCTTGATAGCATGCCACGTGCACTGAATCTGGAGAGACTGTACAGCCACTGCTACCACTTAACCTAATTTGTATTTTTTAATGTTTACAGCAGGGACTATTGTATTGCAAAGGAAAAACCCAGAAATGTGTTCCCTTGGTAAACTCAGGCTACTAACAAACAGCGAACCATATTAAACTTTTATTGAAACATTGGTTAGCCTACAACTTTATATTTTTGCTTTCCAGATGAGTCCTCATCAGTATTTACTTACAGACTGCTATTATTCTGGTCTCATACACTCATTTCTCAGGGTTACTACCTATTACCAAAGATAAAGGGAAACCAGGTCATGAGAAATTCTTCTGACCCCTTCAAACTGAACTAATGGGAGAGTTTTCCCATTATCAAGAGATCTCAGATCTTTACTAAGTGGGCTCCTGGTGTGGGAGCTAGAGGTGATTTCCATTACTTTCCAAAGCAATGACTAGTTTTGCAGCTAGTAATAACAACACTTTTAAAATATGTATCTGGAGTTCCTTGGGCTATCTGAAACCCAAAACATACGGGTAGAAGGCAGACAAATTCCACTAGTACAAATTTAGGACATAAATATAAAGTACCCACATCCGCTATGGGGAACATTCTCTGAGAACTAGATTCAGAACTGCCAATTTGTACCTCATAGCTGCAGCATAATGAAGGAATCAACACCCAAGAATGTGTTTTGAAACAGGGGATCCAACAGACATCCACCTTTCAAGGTGTTTGTGTAGAATGCACTTTTGGCAAACATGCAGCTAATTTAGTGAAATCCTAAATTATAGTTTCTCAGAATACTTTCCAAGTAACATTAACAACACAGAAACATCTCTGTGTTCCTGGTGAGAGTTGGATTACTGAATGTCTCAGCGCCACACAGTGGCTTTATAAGATATCACAACATAAAGGGTGGGAAAGAGATGACCTAAAAAACAAACACTTAGGGTTACGTCTGCTGAGAGAACCTTGCACTCCTACAGTTCATGTTATCTATTTAACGGTCTCCTCTGTTCTACCTAATGGCAGTTCTAAATTGCTGGTTTTAATTTGTGGTTTTAATGCATTTTATATATTTTATTGTGTTTACATTATAAGGTCCCTTGAGTTCCTGTAAGGTAGAAAGGCAGCTAGTAAATATTTTAAACAAGGGCCTCACATTCCTCAGCCATTGCTAACACCAGAGTTAGTAATTTTCAGCAAAAGGGGCGGGGGGCACTGGAAAAACGAACACAATTTTATCTCAGCATAAGGCTTTATGGACTAGAGCCCACTTCTTCAGCTACAACGTAGGCGGGCCTTACTGGGCAGACGTTGAGATATGGAAAACAATCAATAGGAACAATGGGCCATGAAATGCACTGACTCAGCCATCAAAGTTAACTTAGAAAACGAAGGGAAATTATGTGAACAATCTCAAATTTTCTTGTTTATGGCTGTGGTCACACTGGCCTTTAAATCCAAGAGATTTGAGGGGTGGACCCTGGAGAGGGTGAGGTTTCAGCAGGAGTGGGACCTCAGACAGGTTCAGTGCCATAGACTCCACCCTCCAAACCCCCTGATCCGTCATGGGGAACCATTGTTGCCAATCTCCAGGGGAGGGATAGAGATCACGCTGGACTACAACTGCTCTTCAGATAGCAGAGATCTTCCCTTGGAGAAACTGGAGGACTCTGAGTCATTATACCCTGCTGAGGTTGCCACAGCAAATTGATGCTGAGTGCCCAAGGCCTTGGCACTCTCCCAGAGCCTCTTTCTAGAGCCCATTGTATTTATTTCCACAACGGGCCTTATTCCTAGTATAGTGATAAAGTCAAACTGAATTACAAGTCCTGGGAAATTTTCTGGGATTGCAGCAAACAAGTTTGTCTCTGATTAAAACATTTAGTTAGTACTGTAGCTCTCTAAACCCAGTGTTATTGTTCAGCAACAGGAAATACCAGTGGTCAAAGGATAAAAGCCTGCAGTGATTATTTACCATTTTTGGTAAGCTCAAGAGCCATTATACTACAGACATGTGACCATGACTGGGGGGGGACTTTTACTCCCTAATGCCCACCTTCCCAAGTTAGCTCTCCCAAAGGGTGCAGCTTATGACCTGCATATCAGGTCACTTAACCTCAAATGCTAGGCAGCTAGAGTCCTGCACAGACATTCCAAATATGTGAGTAGTTAGGAGAATGACACTGGCCTTAATTTTTGCACTACACGTATAGTCTGAATATCCACACTGGGCTCAGAAGCTCAGAGTAACACACTAAATGCCTCCTCCACTTTAGCATTAATGAAAATTGCCAGATTTGAGCTGAAATTTCAAAAAAAAAAAATTCAAGGTCACAGAGGGAAGGAGTAAAGCCTCAGGATGAGGGGATCAGTTTGGGCATGATTTTTCCACGTCTGTCCTCCCTCTGCATTTTCACAGTCGTGGAGTAAGTTTATTTTCTTCTGTACATGGCTTAAATAATCCAGATTTTCACGGGAGGGTTCTGTTGTCATCAGTGGTGTGATAGCACCCCCTTTTTATTTTTTGTACATGCTTATATTGATATCATAGCTGCATTTTTTTTTAAAGTCTCTAGTTCCTTCCTGGGGATTCTCAGGTCATGGAGATGTAACGAAAAGGCATATCTCCACAAGAGAGGAGATAGAAACTTTTTTTTAAGTGAAAGCTGGGAATTCAGAGAAACTGCTTGACCCATCATTACAAGGAGTATATTGATATTTTCAGGGCTATTTTTAAGCAGGAATGCGCAGGAACAGAGTTCCGGCTGGCTTCTAAGTTGGCCACGCCTACCGCCTCCCCCCCCCCCCCCCCGCAGTTCCCCAGGTGCCTTGCAAGCTGCAGGGTGCCTGGGGAAGCCAAGTTGATCCAGGGAGGGAAGGCAGTTTAAACTACCTCTCCCTCGAGTTCCCCAAGTGCCCTGCCAATCCAGAAACTGCCTTCCTTCCCTCGGGTTCCCCGTGCACACCACAAGCCGCGAGGCACCTGGGGAAGCCAATCCTGGGAGGGAGCTGCACTGTCAGGGGTATGGCCTAATATGCTAATACATTTCTGCTGTTGGGTGTGGTCTATTATGCTAATGCGTTCCTGCTGGGCTTTTTCTACAAAAAAAGCCGTGGATATTTTAGTGCCTTTTTTTAAAAAAACAAAAACAAAATGAAACTAGTCATCTTCAGGGCTGGGGGGGGAGAAAGGAATTGGGTTGATGGTTGATGAATCATCAAAAAGTGGGCTGCAGGGCTGCAGGAGTGGACAGTGTAAAGAAATCCAACAGAAACATTATGCATGAGGGAAAAGGCAACTCAAAATCGGCTTCCAGAAAAAAATCGGGGTAAAAGTGGTCTCAAAAGAAATGGAACCTCCCCACCCCGTGTGTGTGTGTGTGTCTGTGTGTGTCTGTGTGTGTGTGTGTGTGTGTGTCGAATCAGGGAATAAACCAAAGCAGTGTGGGGCCAGAACCAATGAAAAAACTCATGTGGGAAAAACCCTAGACTGGCAGACTTGAGTTCAAGTCCTCACACAGCCTTAAAGCTCACTGGGTAACCTCAGGCCACCTGTTCTCCTCTTTCTGTCTAACCAACATTGTTGGTTTGTTCTGAGGGCAAAACAGAATAGGGAGATGGGGCTATGAATGCTGCTCTGAAGGGGGGATAAAAATGTATAGAGAGTGAGTTTATTACTCATATTTTCTTCTTTCCATTAGCATTCTAAGCAGAGTTTTACCTTTCTAAGTCTGCTGAAGCCAGGTGGGTTTAGAAAGACATAAGTCTCTTTACAGTGGCAATGTTAAGCACAGTCAACAAGCAGGTATAGCTGATATGGCCCTTTGCCCCCTCCCCAAAGATAATCTGAGCTGGTGAGAGTGCTGAAAGTACAGTCTTAACTTCCTCTCCCCTCCAAGACATTTCTTAATACCATATTATTGCCAAGTAAACATAAATATGTCATCCCCCGCACATATTCTAGCAGTCATTTCTTGCTTTACCAGAGGTGCCGAATTCATTTGTTACAAGGGCTGGATCTGGCATAAATGTCACTTTGTCAGGCTGGGCCATGTGTGCCATAAAATGTAATGCAAGGTACCAGAGATATAAATTTTATAAAGGACACAGGATAACCCACTTAATGATATTAGTTTTTACTCAAAATACAAACATGCTTAAAACATTAGCAGTCTTACAGTATTTCCTTAAAGAATTTCCCTGATGCCCACCCTCCCACTTACACCACCCACTACTCATTAGAAGAAGAAGAGTTGGTTTTTATACCATTCTTCACTACCTGAAGGAGTCTCGGAGTGACTTATAATCTCCTTCCCTTCCTCTCCCCACAACAGACACCCTGTGTGAGGAAGGTGGGGCTGAGAGAGCTCTGAGAGAAATGTGACTGACCCAAGGTCACCCAGCTAGCTAAATGTTAAAGAGTGGGGAATCAAACCCGGTTTTCCAGGTTAGGGTCTGCTGCTCTTAACCACTATACCACACTGGGACAGTACACAGGGACATAATGCACAACCTCTATCATCTCTCCTTATATATAAAGCTGTTTTCAAGTGGCAGGATTCCATGGGGTGCCAAAATCAGTTGGCTGCAAGGACTGCCACTCAAAAGGGGTCCCTGGCCACTGGCTGCATTCCCTCACTGCATTGCCTCAGTCCTGCCCACAGAGCCACCGGCCAGTGTCTCAGCCTCAGTCTGGAGGGAGCCGGCAAAGGGGAACGACTGGGTGCTGGGTCCACTCTTCTCCTTCACCCACTGCCAGATGGGTCTAACTGTCTCCTCAGTGAAAAGACAATGGACTTTCAACATAACCTCTCCCCCGCCCACTGACTTTCCTGTCAGAATAAACTGTGAAACTCCACCATGGCTGGCTGGCTAATGAGGTGGGCCAGCAACCATCAAACCATTCTCTTCAACCCCCTGCTGTGCGGCTGACTTTCCCCCAAGGGTTGCCAATCTCCAGGTGAGACCTAGAGATCTCCTGCTGTTACAACTGATCTCCAGATGATAGAGATCAGTTCCCCTGGAGAAAATGGCTGCTTTGGAGGCTATACCCTATGGCAGGGGTGGGCAATTGTTTTGGCTCGAGGGCCGCTTTGTGGGAGTGGAGGTTAGCGGAGGGCCGCACCTTTTAAAATGATTGCATTCATTAGTTAACTTTGCATTTCAGAAAAGGTATAAATTGTATCATAAAAATCAATAAATATAAATTAAATAAAATAGTGGTAGTTTTATTCAATTTATTTATTGTGCTAATTTCATATCATCTATAGCTGCAAGCACATTTAATTTTAGAATCAGTTTAATGAGGCAAATGTACCCTATCACACTTTTCTACAATTTTTTTGAAATCAGGAGTGAGATTGCTTGTTGAGATACTCATCACAGCCTGCAAGTTAATGTCTGTCAAATGTCTGTTAATGTCTATATTTACTCTTGTTGATCTTCATGCAAGAAAAACTTTGCTCACAAATATATGTAGACCCAAATACAGAGAAAATTTTCCCAGCAAATTTCTTCATACATGGAAACTTTTCAGCAGACAAAGATTTGTAAAAGTCAACTAATGTCACAGCGTTAAACATTTCTTTCACAGTGTGATCTGACTGCATATAAATAAGTTCAAGCTGCAGCTCTTCAGGTGCTGACAGTGGCCAACTGTCTTGGCGGGCCGCAAAAAACTCTGTGGCGGGCTGCAAGTGGCCCCCGGGCCGCCATTTGCCCACCCCTGCCCTATGGCATTATACCCTGCTGAGTCCTTCCATCCCCCCCAAAAAATGCTGCCCTCCACAGGATCCACCCCCCATCCAAAATCTCCAGGTATTTCCCTAATCAGAGCAAGCTTAGTTGCCAAGCTGGCAGTGGGCAGGGGAGGGGATTATGCTGAAAGTCCATGGTCTTTTTACTGACAGAAGCAGGCCACTGAGGGGACAGTTAGACCCACTTGGCACTGGGTGGAGGAGAAGATTTGCCAATTTCCAGGTGAGGGCTAGAGATCACTCAGAATTACAAGTGCTCTCCAGATGGCAGAGATCAGTTCCCCTGGAAAAAATGATGGACTCTGTGTCAATGTTCCCTCTAAGCTGTGGAGTCTTGTAAGCAAAAATTCTACTTTGTGAGCTACTGGCATTAAACCTGTGAACAAGTGATTTGGCTACTGTATAAACCAGTTTGCTCTAGAGCCATTCTTCCTGAGCTTAGACAAAAATGTGTGAGCCAGAGGCTAAAAAAAAAAAAGCTAGCTCACACTAACTCAGTTTAGAGGGAACACTGCTCTGTGTCCTTATACCCTGCTGAAATGCCCCCCCCTATGACAGCCAGTGTGACATAGCAGTCAGGACTTCAGAGCATGGCAGAAGCTGCAGGTGGGGGGGAGGAAGAGATGGAAAGCTGAAGGGTGAGGGGAAAATAAAGGTAGGTTGATAACTGGCTGGAAAGGAGATAGAGTTGCCAACTCCAGGTGGGACCTGGAGATCTCCCACTGTTACAATTGATCGCCAGATTACAGAGATCAGTTCCCCTGGAGAAAATGGCTTGGGGGGGGGGGAGATTTGTTGTCTGGAGTTCAGTTGTGATACCTGGCAATCTTCAGGCTCCACCTGGAGGTTGGCTACCCTAGGCATAGCAGTCAGCACCTCAGAGGAGGATCTGCTAGACCCAGGTTCTTGCTGAATGGGTGATTTTGTGTGAGAACCTTGTTAGATCCAATAAGCCAGGCCTGTCACAGACTTTAAGCCTAACCTACCTCACAGGGTTGTTGTGCAAGTCAAAAGGGGGAGAGGAGAATGATGTAAGCTGCTTTGGTCCCCACTGCAGAAAAAGACTACTTTTCCTACAGGGGAACTATGGTTGCCAATCTCCAGGCTAGGGCTGGAGATCACTCAGAATTACAAGTGCTCTCCAGATGGCAGAGATCAGTTCCCCTGGAGAAAATGATGGCCCCTATGTCCTTATACCCTGCTGAGATGGCCCCACTATGACAGCCAATGTGACATAGCAGTCAGGGCTTCAGAGCACAGTGGAGGCTGCAGGGAGGGGAGAGATGGAAAGATGAAGAATGAAGTTGATGATTGGCTGGGAGGGAGATAGGGTTGCCAACTCCAGGTTGGGAAATTCCTGGAGATTTGAGGGGTGGACCCTGGAGAGGGTGAGGTTTCAGCAGGGGTGGGACCTCAGACAGGTTCAGTGCCACAGATTCCACCCTCCAAACCACCTGTTCCCTCATGGGGAACCACTGTTGCCAATCTCCAGGGGAGGGAGGGAGATCACGCTGAACTACAACTACTCTTCAGATGGCAGAGATCTTCCCCTGGAGAAACTGGTGGACTCTGTGTCATTGTACCCTGCTGAGGTCGCCACAGTAAATTGACACTGAGTGCCCAAGGCTTTGGCACTCTCCCAGAGCCTCTTGCTAGAGCTGTTGTATTTATGTCCACAGTGGGCCTTATTCCTAGTCTGGCAATAAAGGTAATGATGCTTGCAGGCTGGATAAGAGCCCTGGACAAGCCAGGTCTGGCCCGTAGGCTGTATGATTGACACCCCTGCTTTACACCTTCTACCAATAACTACTATACTCAAAAAGAGTGCTGTATTCCAAAAGAGCACCTCAGAGTTAATTACTCACCTACTTATCTCTCTTCCCATTTGTACTGGACATTTTTACCAATTTTGAGCTGCTGAAAGGTTTTTTAAAATGTTTTCCCCAGGAACACAAAATAAGCACAATGGCCAACAGGAAAGAGATAAAGTGGTAGCTGATAACCACTAAGTGACAGAATATTTACCTAACATATTCTGGAATATAATCATTGCTGGTGGTATATCATTTTTCAACAGCACTGTGAAAAAGTTGGTTTGACTCATGGGATCTCTAGGCACATTTCTTTTGTGAGTTACAGACCGGAAGATCGGTAGTTCAGCAGTTCGAGTGCCGCGTGACGGAGTGAGCTCCTGTCTCTGGCCCCAGCTACTACCAACCTAGCAGTTCGAAAGCAAGAAACTGCAAGGAGATAAATAGGGACCACTTTGGAGGGAAGGTAACAGCATACCGTGTGCCTCAGCATTTAGACATGCCAGGCACGACCATGGAGAAGTCTTCGGACAGCGCTGGCTCTTCGGCTTGGAAACGGAGATGGGGACTGCCCCCTAGAGTCAGATTCTCCTGGCTTTTGAGCAAGGGAAACCTTTACCTTCACTTCTTCAAGTGGAAGCCAGGCACATCTTTAAAGTACTAACAACCTCACCAGGAAAAAACAGTGTTCCCAGAATTTGATGGAAACATCAGACCAGTTGTTACAGTGGCTTAAATCTGAACGGATCTCCCCCCAAAGTAATTCTCCCCATGTGAAACTCATACATATGCAGATTATGTTAACATCTGTAACACAACTGACTATAAACAACAAAAAGCTGAACAGGACGACTGAGTATCCAGACTGAGTCGTTTTAATGCAGGGATACTTAACGAACGTCTCAGCCTTGGTGTCAAGTATCAAAACTAAACTACACAACAATCCTCTGTCATGAAACTAAGCCTAGCAGCAAACGCTTTGGAGTTCACTGGGTCTTTGCAATACCTTTTATAGCTGAATAATGCAAGTCTGACCAATTTATTGCCATGATTAGGACTGGCTGTGCAGCTTGGCAGCTGAACTTACTCCATGCCGGTCAAAACGCCAGTCACTTCTTACAGCCTTTCAGAAACGTGCTTGTAGTGAACCGGAGCACACATCCACAGACAAAAAGTGACACGGTTACATGACGAGAAGGGAGTACACTTGCAGTGCAAGCCTAAGAAGAGTTACAACCTTCTAAGTCCATTGGCAGCAACGGGCTCAGAAAGATATGACGCTGCTTAGGACGGCACTGCTAAATGACTGTGGAATTTCCAAGCAAATATTTAAACACAGCGCTTCCTGGCCATGTTTCCAATAAAAATACACAATAAGCCCCAGAACAAAAGGCTATAAAATAATAAAACCAGCACGTAAAACTCTAAAAGGAACACGTTTTCAGCTAAATGTGAATAACAGTAACCTTTCTTCTTCTGCCTGAATCACATATAAAAAATACAACAACTTTTAACCCTCAAACCTAAGAGCAACCATCAGTCAGGTACCAACTAGGGTTGCCAGATCCCTCCTGGCCACTGACGGAGGACGGGGGGGGGGGGGGGGGGGGTAGGGTTGCCAGCTCCAGGCTGGGAAACACAGAGAGATTTGGGGATGGAGCCTGGGGAGGGCAGGGACCTCCGTGGGGTACAATGCCACAGAGTCCACCCATCAAAGCAGCCATTTTCTGGAGAGGAACTGATCACTGTGGTCTGCAGACAAGCGGTAATGCCGGGGGATCCCCAGGTCCCACCTGGAGGCTGGCCTCCCTAATACCAACAGCGCAATCCTATGCAAAGTTACTCCAGGTTAAGGTCTTCAGTGAGTTTAGACGAGAATAACTCTGCTGCACCGCAAGTCACTTAAGAGACCAATCCTAAACAGGTCTGTTCAGAAATCTCCTGAAATCTACTCAAAGGGATTTATTCTCAGGAAAGAGTCCTTAGGACTCATGCTGTTCAGCTCTTATCTGCAGCCAGTGCTGAGAACATTTTTATAGCAAAACACATACAGTAGAAGAGGAGGAGATTGGATTTATACCCCGCCCTTCACTACCCAAAGGAGTCTCAGAGCAGCTTACAAACTCCTTTCCCTTCCCCTCCCCACAACAGACACCCTGTGAGGTAGGTGGGGCTGAGAGAGCTCTGACAGACACTGCTCTTTTTCAAGAACAGCTGTGCCAGAACTACGGCTTGCCCAAGGTCATCCAGCAGGCTAGGAATAAGGCCCACTGAGAAAGCCCTTTCGAGAACTGGCATTAAGAGAACAGCTCTGAGAGAACTTGTGACTGACCCGAAGTCACACCAGCAACTGCATGTGGAGGAGTGGGGAATCAAATCCGATTCTCCCAGATTAGAGTCCGTGCTCCCAACCACTACACCAAACTGGCTCTCTCGTTTCCAGCTACTAGCATCTTTCACCAGTTCAAGAGCAACATGACACTATTCGTATTTTTATACGGTCCTCATTAGCCTCTGAAAGTTCAGTACAAGAAATTGCATCTTTTTACCTGCTACTCTTATTGTCCTTGCCACTCTCTCTCCCCGCTTCATTTGAATCCTCTGCCGCTGTTAAAATTCTAATTCAGTCCCAACAATACGGTGGTGGGTGGTGACCTTTGCAGAAATGTAGTTCATACAAGTAGACCACTCATACAATAATACAACGACAAGTATCCAACCACACAGTATGCCCGACAGAACAGCATTCCCATTGGTGGAAGAGGGAGGTGGTGATTTCTGCAGGCTCTCCCCATTCCACTGCAAGCTATAATTGTGTCCTCCATACCAGGGTTCCCCGCGACGTGGTGCCTGTGTGGACCCCACGGTGCCCACTGGTAGCTTACCTGGTTTCCAAGTGTTTTCAGAAAGTGGGTGGAGCCAGGTGGGGCTCCTCCCTGGCATGGCGCCTGATTGGCTGTACAAAATAAAATAACTTTGCTTCAGCAGCAGCAGCACTTCAGTATTGGTTGTACTCTCTGTCTCACTACTCTTTTCTAATGTATTTCAAAGGTTATTGCTCTTCTTCCCTGTGCTTGGACTTCCTCTGGGCATGTGGCGCTGCCTCCTGTGGCAACCATGTTGCCATCGGCTCCACCTCATTGTGTCAGAATTCCAAAGGTTCCCATGGGCACAAAATGTATAGTCGCCATTGCTCTACTAGATGCTATTCCTGAGAGTGTATTTCCTGAGGAACAACATTTGGAGGAAGTCAGTGGGTTACAGCAGGAGGAGGAGGAGATTGGATTTATACCCCGCCCTTCACTACCCAAAGGAGTCTCAGAGCAGCTTACAAACTCCTTTCCCTTCCCCTCCCCACAACAGACACCCTGTGAGGTAGGTGGGGCTGACAGAGCTCTGACAGAAACTGCTCTTTTTCAAGAACAGCTGTGCCAGAACTACGGCTTGCCCCAGGTCATCCAGCAGCTGCAAGTGGAGGAGTGGGGAATCAAACCCGGTTCTCCCAGATGAGAGTCCGCGCACTTAACCACTACACCAAACTGGCTCTGGGAAAGCCCCCTTCTGCAAAGCCCTCGAGTGCTTCGATAGACACCACTAGTAGTGTGTGTGTGTGTGTGTGTGCGCGCACCTGGGAGTCATGGCGACCTCTGGTGACTGACCCCTACTGGGGGCCTGGAGGATATTCAGAGAGGTGGCTGAGTAAAGCCTACCCCCACCTCCCGACTGCTAGTATTCCAAGGAGGTCTCCCATCCAAATACTTGCCAGAGTCGACCCTGCTTACCTTCCGAGATCTGACAGGATCAGGCTTGCCTGGTCTATCCAGATGAGGGCGGATACGCACCACTAGTGACCTGCTCAGGACTGCTCTATAACTCATAAAAATCACCTCTTCTTTTCTCACATGACTGTTCAAGTAATGGAAGAATAGCTACAATTTCCAGCAAGTATGTGGTTTTGATGGTGTGTGTGCGCGTGTGCGTAAGTGCCATCAAGTTGCTTCTGACTTATGGCAACCCTATGAACTAATGAACTCCAAAATGTCCTACTGTTAACAGCCTTGCTCAGGTCTTGCAAACTGAGGACTGGGTCTTGGAAACTGAGGATCTTCCTCTGAATATCCTCCAGTAGGGATCAGTCACCAGAGGTCACCACGAATTCCAGGTGTGCGCACACACACACACACGCATAAAAAATACACACAAAAAACACAGCCCCCATGAAAATCTCACAATTCCAGATATCAGGTAGATTGCAACTGGCTTCATGATAAGAAGCTCTCCTAAAGATAATATATGTTAAGTGCATACCTGCTAGCATAAGGGGACCAACTGAAAGCCAGCATCTGCCTTGCAAATATAAGGGCCTTGCAATTCTAAGTCACTGTTATTTGCACGTGGGCCTTTTGTTCAGTCAGCCCAGGACAATCTATATTGTCTCTAAAGACACTTCCTCTGTACACTTTGGGAACTAAATATCAAAGGAGAGCAGTTCAATGGCATTTTAGAGATCAAAGACGTGGGAAATGCTTATTTTCTGGTTGAAGAAAAACAACCTGATGCTGGAACTGCTGCAGAGGATATACATACATGGACTAAAGAGCAAGGCATGCCATACAAGATTAACTTCCATTTTAAAATTGGTATATTTGGGACCAGCAGTATTTAGGGGAAAGGTTCTTTAATGTTCAGCCTTTCCCCGTTTTATTTTCTAAATTGTCTCTGCATGTTTGCTTTAAGCACTAACTTTCTGTTCCAAGCTTGTTAACCTGAGATAGAAAAAAAATACGTACTGTATGAATTACATGTTCTGTACCGTAACTGAGGTCCAAGGGCTTACACCTACCTAATGGGATCCCCTCCCCCCCCCCCCCGGTTTTTCTTTGAACAGCAGATCTGTACATACGGTATCACAGATTGCTTCTGAAATTCCCTACATCTCCAAACATGCCAGCTATTCAGAGAAACACAAACTCAGAACTCCCTCGGGAGTGCAGAGCAAGTTTTACATTTTTCTGAACCCCGGCCCATGCTTGCCTGAGGCTCTAAAGATCCCATCTGATCATCTGGCAAGATAACTACAATAATATGTGACAGATAAGTAAATACAATAAAATCTACCCATAAATATTTTATTCTGCCCTTTCTCCAAGGAGCTATTAACGTTTAGCTTCCCTTTTCAATGATTTAAGCATGTTCTTCCTAATCAGGACCATTTTACACAACAGGAATTTTCAGGCAAAGGACAACGTGCTGGGATTATCTTTGAGGCCTCCATAAGGATTCTTTTACCATTATATATTGACAAGTGGAGACCTGCAAGAAACTTGCAGGATAGTTATCTCATTCCTCACACCTTTGCTTCCTCCCTTCTCCCCCTACCTCTCTCACACTCCTTCTCCCTTCTGCCCCCCCTTTCTTACTCTCTCGCTCTCCTCCATGTATGTTACTTCCTCTCTCTTTCTGACCTGTCATCATTCCCTTTGTTTTTCTGCCTCCCCACCTCATCACTCTTTCTCTCTCTTTCTGCCTCCCACCTCAAATCCCACCCTCCCCAGGCTCCACCTCTCAAATGTCTGGGAATTTCCCAACCTGGAGTTGGCAACCCTGTTTCCTTCCCACCCAACAGCCAACCTACCTTTATCTGTCTTCAGCTTTCTATCTCCACCCCCCTCCCCTGCAGCCTCTACCTAGGAAAATTACAGTCTTTCTCCACAATGGGGACTAAAGCAGCTTACATTATTATTTCCTCTTTGTTATCTGCACAACAACCCTGTGAGGTTGGTTAGGCTGAAAGTATGTGACTGGTCCAAAATCTCCCAGTCAGCTTCCACAGCAAGCTGGGGATCTGAACCTGGGTCTCGCAGATCCCAGTCTGAAGCTCGAACTGTTGCACCACAATGGCTTTCATAGGGTGGCTGATGATGAACTGTAGCAAAACAGCTGGGCCTAATTAAGTCATGCAAATCAGGTGGTATCAAGTCACACAGAGAGTGCTGCCTAGGGATGCCAGCCTCCAGATGGGACCTGGGGATCCCCTGGAGTTACTGCTCATCTCCAGACTACAGAGATAACTTTCCATGGAGAAAATGGATGCTTTGGAGGGCGGAGTTTATGGCATTGTACCTCACTGAGGTCCCTGTCCTCCCCAGGCTCCATTCCCAAATATCCAGGAGTTTCCCAGCCTGGATCTGGTCCTGCTGCTGGTGGCCAGGGGGGGTACTTGGCAACCCTAGACTGCTGCCAGTAAAAACCCTCCTTTTTACTGACAAAAACAGTTAGAGCCTCCCCCCTCCCCCGAACATTCTAATCTCCTCACAGTTGATGTCTGGAGTTGGTGCCATTTCAAAAGGTATTTTGGGGGATTCTACGGTCACTGAAGGGTTTTTTTTAACTTTTCGGATTTTTCTGCACACGGGGGAGTGCCCCCCATGTGTAGGAAAACCTCCCTGCCTCCCAGGTGCCCCCCCTGCACGGATTTAGGTATCCTCACACAGGGGGCGCCTTCAGAATTAGATATATAGATATCCATGGGTGCTGAGTGTTTGTTATGCAAATCCGAAGCATGAAGCTAAGAATCTTAATGTGCTTTATGATGAAAGGTTCTCTTCTTTAGGCACTATAACAAACTGTTTGCAGAACTAGTCAAGCAAGCAAATGCTGTTATTACTTTTTCACAGCGCTGGACAAAATTAACTGGAGGCAGGAAACACTCATTACCATTATGTTATCGTTGTACAGCAACCAGGATTTGAAATAATTCTTCATATGGCTATTATTGGGGGAGGGGGAGTTATCATCTGTAAATCTGTGTATCTGGCATTACCGACCATAGACCAACACTCCACAGAGGGCGTCCTATGGTGGTAACATATAGCCTCAAAGGGTCAGAAAGGAACACAGATCTAGGAGACGAGGGCTGGAGTGGGAACAGAGTGCATCAGCAGTGCTCGCTGTCCAGCTCTCTGCAGCAGAGTCGCCATCTCACAGTTGACATGGAGCTGCCAGTCCTTGCACCATCAGGTACCCCCAGAGTTGCATTCATGCCCAGTTCCTAAGGCCTCTCTGTTTCTATATAGGCTAGCCAAAATTTACTAGTCTGTAGTCCAGATTGTAAAGATGTATTTATATTACAGATTTAAAACTCTTCACTGGTCATTACTTCTTCCCTGCAAACTGTAATCCTCTGAGGGAGAAGTGGTAGCCAAGAATTCTTAGCACCCTCATCTAACTACAGTTACCAGGATTCACCACCAGAAGCCACAAGAATTATACTGGTATAAACAGGATATGTTTGTAGAACAGGTAGACCTTTAGAATGTAGTGCAGTCACCACAATTCTAGGCCACTGGTCTACCGCAGATTTCCCATCTAGAAGCCCATTGTGTATTTATTCATTTATACCCCACCACCTCTCCCCACAGCTCAAGATGGCTTGCAAATCATAATTTAAAATATGCAGAATAAACCCCCAAATAGGCAGAATAAATAACCCTGTGTTCTCTGAGGAGGTGAGGGGGGCTTTACCTCTTGAAACAATACTCTAAGTCAGTTTCATGTAGTTGTCTTGACCCTGGGCATTTTTGTACTACCAGCTCAACTTGTAGGTGTCTCCCACATTATTGAGAAGTGTGCATGCACACGAAAGCTTATACACAGAACTGAACTTTGTTGGGCTTAACGGTACTGCTGGATTCGAACTTTGTTCTGTTGCTTCAGACCAACACGGCTACCCACCTGAACCTATTACTGAGCACTGTAATTCAACTAAGGTGCTAACGATTTTCTGCTTGAGAGCTTAGTCTGACCCCAGAATTCCCTGGGGAACAATGGAAAAGTTGACCACACGATGTTGTGAAAGCCAATAATACAAATTGGTCCCAAAATGCACTAACATTAATGGATGAACAAATTTAGAGTCCAGTGGCACCTTTAAGACCAACAAAGTTTCATTCAAGGTATGGGATTTTGTGGGCACACACAACTTTAACAGGACTATCCACAGCCATCAGCTGGAGGGCAGAAGCTGCAAGGAAAAGATAAGGAAAAGATAACATCTCCTCTTTGCACTGCTTCCACTGACACGTCTGACATGGACACACACAGAATACCAGCCTTCTTGGTACACGGTGATTTGGTTGGGAGTTCACATAATCTTAAAGCCAGAGAGCTCCTAGACAAAATGCACAGCCCGTTGGTTTTACACACTGGCCTCAAAATAATAAAGAAACTGTGTGGAACTAAGAGTATCACTGAACTCAACAGTCAGTACAGAGCTGGAACAGATTAGGAAGTCTGCTACAGCGCCCAGGCAGCATTCAAAGACAATGGATGACATGTCTCTCTACAATCTGATTTATTTCAAAGCTCTGAATTTGTAGCATGTAGTCTTCCCAAAAAAAACCACCCAAAAACTATGAACAGAAACATTCCACTTACTTCGGTTTGATCCCCAGCTTTGAATACGTAACAGGTACTTTGCTGATCTACCGCTCCGTCTTTTATTAAGCAAGCAAAATAGCTTGGGTCTTGGCTGTTGTGAATCAGTTTGTGGACGTGCTGCGGCCTGTGCTCAAACAAGCTGCAACAAATCAGAGGATCCCACGGCTGGCTTTCTCCAGTGTCAGCTTCACACCGCAGCCTGACCGGTGAGACGTAAAGCCGGACTTGGTTGGTGCCAGGTTCTTCCTTTGAGGACTTCGTGCTCAGTTGCCTTATCTCTGCCACAATCCAAGGGAGCACAGCCATAGTGGTCAGGCTGTGGACGGGCAGAGAACCTACTAGCTGAAGACTGAAGTCCACGGAGCCATCACTGGACGTCTGAGGATTCTTAACCTTGAACGATATGGGATCCATTGTGGAGTCATCGAGGGGAAGGAGGCCAGTTTAATTAGAGAGACTTGACATTCTGAAACAAAAAAACAAAACATATTTATACCGTTAATAGAACTGCTTAGTATTTATTTATTATTTCAATGTACATCCTGCCCTTCCCACAAACAGGCTCAGGGCAGCTCACAACAATAAATATTTATTTATTTGTTTGTTTGTTTCGACTTATACCCCGCCTAGCCAGCAAGCCAGCTCTAGGCAGCTAACAACATAAAATCATAGCATACAAGGTTAAACACATCATATAAAATCATTAACTCACATTAAAACTCACATTAAAAGGCGGCTTAAACAATAAAATCACAAATGGCAGCAAATACTAGACCAGCACCAAAACCAGCAACCTGCTTTTTTCCGGCCAGGAGGCTTCCACCACAGATGTTCTGGAGGTGGCTCACCAAGCCCCCTACTAAGGGCCATTCCCTCCGGTGGCGGCCCCATAGGCCTGGCGGAAGAGCTCCGCTTTACAGGCCCTGCGGAACTGCAAAAGGTCCCGCAGGGCCCTGATGTTCTCTGGGAGCTCGTTCCACCAGTGGGGAGCCGCCACCGAGAAGGCCCTATTTCTAGTGGTTGCCAACCTGGCCTCCCTCAGGCCTGGAAATACAAACCATCCAAATTCATACAACAGAATAATACAATAAAACCAATTTAAAATATTTAAAGTATTTAAAAATATTTAAAGTGGGCAGTGCAATGCATTTCATTCCAGTTTCTACAGCTGGGGAAATAAGTGGGCTAATGCCGAGCCATGATAGCCCCACGTAGCAGCAGTAGAGAGGCCAGCGGGTAGATGCCCGTTGCCTCAGCCAAAGGCCTGGCGGAATAGCTCCATTTTACAGGCCCCCGAAGAAACTACAACAGGGATCACAGGGCCCTTGTCTCAATCAGGAACATGTTCCACCAGGCTGGGGCGAGGACCAGAAAGGCCCTGGCCCTAGCTGAGGCTAGACAGGCATCTTCTGGGCCGGGGACAA
Source organism: Lepidodactylus listeri (assembly GCA_029233225.1). Taxonomy (NCBI): domain Eukaryota; kingdom Metazoa; phylum Chordata; class Lepidosauria; order Squamata; family Gekkonidae; genus Lepidodactylus; species Lepidodactylus listeri. The sequence continues at coordinate 101,801,879 of JARCFY010000009.1, read as the reverse complement.
CCAGCAGACAGCTATCCACAGAGCGCAAGGCTCTTTGGGGCACATACAGAGAGAGGCGGTTGTGTCGTTAATCAGAAACAGTCAAGCATATTATGGCTCCAGTAAAATCTTTTTCTTCTTTATTTGGTTGATCTGGTTTTTGTGTTGCTGCTGTTTCTGAACCACAAGGAAGAGGTTGGGTTTTTTTTTTACAAATATGGAAGACCCAAGAATTACAGTACCTGAAGAGCCAAGAATGACCATGAACCACAACATTTCCGGGTATGTTTTGCTCTCTGGGCAACAGGCTACGCAGGAAAAAATACAGACAGACCACTGGAGACCGTATCAAAATCCTTAAAAAGTTTTCAGAAACAGTGTACATAACTGCAACTCTGCAGCTTCCATGGCCTACATTCATCTTCTGTACCAAGCTTGTGCTTGGAGGTATGCTTTATTTCTTTGTATCCAGCCTCACTGCTATTCTAATTATTCAACTACTACCCGTATAGTAGCACCACGGTAGCAGGATAGCTGCTGTACAAAATTCAGAGGTGCCAAGATTTCTGGACAGGGAGCTCACAGACGAAACCAAATGCAGAGTTTGATCATGAAGTTCTGAACCTGAAATAGGGGAATGAAGAAGACGAATCCAAGGGAGTCCAGCTGAGGGATTTGAAGAAAAGGGGGAAGTTAGCTCCATGCATTATGGGAGAAAGCTACTCCGGGAGTAGAGGCAACAGGGTAGGATGCCCAGAGGAAGCAAAAGGGATAGGCACCCTTCCGACGCGCATGACAGTGGTATACTAGACCATTTTTCCAGCACGTGGGGGCTGGTCCTTTACCCAAGGGGCTGAAGCAAACCGCTTTGGCACTGGAAGCACCATTGGAGCTAAGGTTACTGGTGTGTCTGGCCAAGTACAATGGTCAGGGGTCTGTTGGAGCGGGAGCGCACAGGAGCGCAGCTCCGGGAGTGAGGAGCCCAGGGGGCGGGCACATGACCAAGCCCCGCCCCCTCCTTGGCTTCCCCGAGCAGTGCAGAGGCGCAGCGCCCCGGGGAAAGCCCTGCTAGGGTCTTTATTGTTTTAAATGTTTTGTTTTAATATTGATAATTTTATCATTGTTCCTTTTATGACTCTGTGCTGCTTTTCCAGAGACTTGCTCAAGGTGGCATATAAATTTTCTAAATATACCATTTTTTATCTGGGCACATGGCACATAAGTACTGGAGAAATTTCACCAACCCTTCAGCAGCTTCTACCTTATCAGTTTGGTGTTGTGGTCAGGAGTTGGACTCTAATCTGGGAGAACCAGGTTTGATCCCCCACTCCTCCACATGCAGCTGCTGGTGTGATCTTGGGCCAGTCACAAGTTCTCTCAGAGCTGTTCTCTCACGAGCAGTTCTCAAAAGACCTCTCTCAGCCCCACCTACCTCACAGGGTGTCTTGTTGTGGGGAGGGGAAGGGGAAGGGATGGGTGGTGCACATGTCCTGGGTATCTCAAGTCTACTTGAAACCTGGTGGTTTCAAGGGAGCAGGAAGAGAATGAGAGTGGGTTCTTTACGCTTATTTTTATTGCACAAAGTATTGGATGGGGAAGGGAATGGAGGAAGAGCAGGTCAGTTTCACTCACCTGTGGAGGGGAGCCTGAGGGGTGGGTGTTGCCTTCTGACACACTTCCGGTATATTAGGGGGTGTGGCATATGCAAATGAGTTATGCAAATGAGTTATGGTAATGAGCTCCTGCACCTCTTTTTCTACTAAATGACCCCTGACAATGGTCAACTCTCCTCTTCTTGTGTGTGCTGCCACACCAACACCTTCACGGGTAGACCAGGAAGGGTTTTTTTTGATACTCTGGTTTTTAAAAGGTGGCCTAACAACTGGGCTAGACAGCAGAGGGAAAAAATACGGAGAAACTGGATAGGGCCGAGTGGAGGCAATACTTTTGGGGAGAGAGAAAGAAGGGGATGCCTCAAATGAAGGACTTGAAGCAAATGCATGTAAAAAGCCAGTTCGTACAAGGAAGATTGACATGACCGCATCAATGGATAAAGATCACTGAGGCAGACGCTGAACTGACAGGAGGAAAGGCTCTATCAAACAGAAGAAACAGCCTGTTCATGGTCAATGGTTTCACCCATAAGTACACTTCAGCATTTCAAATGTTCCTCATCATTACGAAGCTCCCTGCAAACAGAAGGCCAGCACAAAAGGCAAAGAGGTTTGGACTAAAACCTTATCCTCCAATGCAGGGGTGGGCAAATGGCGGCCCACGGGCCACATGCGGCCCGCCACAGAGTTTTTTGCGGCCCGCCAAGACGTGAAGATCAACAAGAGTAAATATAGATGCTCTTTGACAGACATTAACTTGCAGGCTGTGATGAGAATCTCAACAAGCAATCTCGTTCCTGATTTCAAAAAAACTGTAGAAAAGTGTGATAGGGTACATTTGTCTCAGTAAACTGATTCTAAAATTAAATGTGCTCGCAGCTATAGAATGATATGAAATCAGCACACTAAATAAATTGAATAAAACTACCACTATTTTATTTAATTTGTATTTATTGATTTTTATGATACAATTTATACCTTTTCTGGAATGCAGAGTTAGCTAATGAATGCAGTCGTTTTAAAAGGTGCGGCCCTCCGCTAACCTCCGCTCCCACAAAGCGGCCCCCGAGCCAAAACAATTGCCCACCCCGCTCCAATGTGCTACTTTCCTTTGCCCTATCCACAAATTATTGATCTGTCTGTCTGTCTTTTTTTCTCCAGGCTAAATGAGACCACGAGCAACCCATGTATCTAGAAAGTTAAAAACGTTTGTGCGCTCTGAATATTTCCTCTCACTTTACACACAGCAGCTCATGAGCACATTAATACCGCTGAGAACAACTGTGAGCAGTTCACAGCCTTCTGACCTCTGGGAGGCAGCAAGAGCGTGTTTCCCCTCCCCGTTTTGAACAGTAATGTTGCTTTCAATCTCCCGGGCTTAGCTACAATCATAAATCCCACCATCTGTACTGCAGTGGGTCCCATAAGCAATAGCTCAGAAGTATTAGCCTCCTTCCTAAATGGCATTCAGCAAACAGGCATTCAATCTCTTTTAAGGCTGCACCAAAATAGGACACATGCTTTCAAATTCGCACACAACCACTTGTAAAGAAAAAGGTTCTCATTTTAAAAGCAGGGGGAACATTTTAAAGAGTAATCTGCAAGACTGGAGTTCAAATTTATTTACTTCCTTACTTCATTCGTACCCTGCCTTCCCCCACTTCCCCACTGGAGATTCAAAACAGCCTACATTAACATAAGAACATAAGGGAAGCCAATGTTCTATCAGGCCCATTCAGTCCAACACTCTGTCACACAGTGGCCAAAAACACCAGGTGCCCTCAGGAGGTCCACCAGTGGGGCCAGGACACTAGAAGCCCTCCCACTGTTGCCCCCCCCCCCCAAGCACCAAGAATACAGAGCATCACTTGCCCCAGACTGAGGGTTCCTATCTACACTTTGTGGCTAATAGCCACTGATGGACCTCTGCTCCATATGTTTATCTAATTCCCTCTTGAAACCGTCCATGCTTGTAGCCGCCACCATTTCCTGTGGTTCTCCCCTCCTCCATTCTGTTCTCACAACCACCCTGTGAGTTAGGTTAGGCTGAGTATGTGACTGGCCCAAGGTCACCCAGAGAGCTTCCACAGCAGAGTGGGGGCTAGAACCTGACTACCCCCTGGCCTGTAGCTACAGTGGGGCTATTGGGGGCTCTGCCCCCTTCCTTAAAAGGCCAGCCCCACAAGATTTTTTGGAGAAGAACTGGGAGGCTGTGCACATGGCCCCACACTTCTTCTCAAAAGTATTTAAAAGGGTCCTTGAAACGCTTTACAGAAGAAGGGGGGGATGGCACACACCCTTCTCCCTCCCCTCCTGCAAGATTCAAAGGGCCCTCCTTCTGATCCAGGGGCCACGGGCTCCCTGCCAATCAGCTGAAAGGCCCTTTAAAACTTGCAGGAAGGGAGGGAGAGGGGTGGCCCCAGCGGTCAGGTTTGGGGGCAGGCTAGAGCTGACATAAACATAATGGCAGCCCCACCAGAACTTTTTTTGCCACACAAGCCACAAAATCCAGGCTACGGGCCTGCGTATCCCAAATGCTATTCTGACATTCTAACAACTATACCGCACTAGCTGTAAGCTTCAGCACTTGTATGGAGAGGTGGGGGGGTGGAATTAACCCACAAACCACAGTAACTTCTAATTTCTGTGTTTATGACTAATTCGATAACAATGGTTTTTGACACAGGCTCCACTAACAGGGCGATTTTTAATTGCCCCAAACAGCTCCTAATCTTTCTTCCATAGACTCCCACTACCCCCAATGTCCCCCTATCTCCACGATCATTCTTGTTCCTGTTATTCCATCTACAACCCCAAACTTTGAAAAACATCGGTCTTGAAAACAGAATATGCGGTGCTACGTAACATTAAATGAATTTGCACCAGCTCTCTCGGAGAGCCCAGCCTAAAGTTCATTGCTGCGACATCATATTCCCCGATCACACCCTGCACTCTAAATCACACCAAAGAAAAAGTTGCTGTCAATGTAAACAATGGCTGATGACTACATTTTGGAGGCGTCTCCACCAGAAGACATCATACCCATCAAGGTCTGCACATCATCACACAACAGTTAGCAGTTTAGTGGAGCGAAGTAGCACCATGCAATGAAAAAAAAACCCTCCCCTCCCCCGATCATATGTTTATGCCAAAATTGTTTCTGCTTCCATCACCACTAACACAGGTGAACTTACATCATCACTGGGACTTCTAAACTGCAGCAAAGTCCCTTGGCTGAAATTTTAGCTCTGCAGCACAGAATGGCCGAGGGATCCTCTGTCACTGTATCCCAAGACAGCAGGGGACACCACACAAAAAACAACACACAGTTTAGGTTAGGTTACTAACAAAACGTGTTAGGTTACTAACAAAACTGTACCCTTCTTTCTGAAATTCGATACCGGCACAAACTAGCTAGCTCTCGCAAAACGAGTTTGAGGCAGCACTCATCAGAAATAACACATATTTTAACACACTATACGTGGGATTTCAACAGAACCCATCTAACACCTCAGTGGCCCTCTGCTTGTCTCAATGCATGAACAAGGATTTAGAGAAACTGTCTGATTTTAATACAGAAATGCACAAAATACTTTAATTCTGTAATACTTCACATCTTTTCTAGAAGTTGTTGCCATAGTTTTTTCCCCATTTTCAGTTACATCATGCAAAAGTTCATGAACAGAAGTGTACAGTGCAAGCAAACGGCATCAGCTTTTAAAATATTCCAGTTTGGCAACCATGCAAAGCAGGAACGAGGCACCAGCCTACAAAAGTGAGGGGTGTTTGGCTATTTGGTATTTGCCCTTACCTGGAAAGCCCAGGTTAGCCCGAACTAGTCAGATCTCAGAAGCTAAGCAGGGTCAGCCCTGGCTCGTATTTGGATGGGAGACCTCCAAGGGATACCAGGTTTGTGACACAGAAGCAGGCAATGGCAAACCACTTCTGAAATGTCTCTTGCCTTGAAAATCCCACGGGGTTGCCATAAGTCAGCTGTGACTGGCACTTTCCACTGCTATTCGTGCTGTCAATGGAAATTAAGCCTAAGGCCACGATCCTATGCAACTTTACCAAGCAACAAGACCCCTCGAACAGAGAAAGGCTTTTTACAGGACTGCACAAAGCATCCATAACACACAGCCACACAGTCATCCCTTAATAGTTTTACCTTCTCCTTTTCACTGAGAACATGTATTTGACTAACTGGGTTTCGGTCTGTGAAAGCTTATGCTGGAACAAACTCTTGCTAGTATTTAAAGTGCCACAAAACTCTCTTATCAGCTCTTGCTGCAAGGCAGCTACTCCGCTGGAACTAGTTCCTCCAATTCTAGAGCAATCCTAGGCAGAGTTACTGTAATATAAATTCTATTAATAACCTGCTGTTAAAATTCAGATTGTAGGCACCTCAGGGGCAGACACTCTGGGAAACACGAACATATATTCATTAACCTAACAGCGTACCCCAAAGCAGAGTTACACCCTTCTACCCCTGCCATAGGCTGGGAAGGGGAAATTCTGCTTAGGACTGCATTATAAGGGCTGGACTGGAGCAAATGTACGCCGGGTTGCACCAAATACGCAGTCTTGCTTCCACCACCCCTGTACAGCAGCCGCGTCTGGTCTTGAAGCCTTGAGTGTGTAAACCCATCTGATTAACTGTTTTATGTACTTAATTCATTTATACCCTGCCTTTCTCCCCAAGACCCAGCTTGGTGTAGTGGTTAGGAGCACAGACTCTAACCTGGGAGAACCGGGTTTGATTTTCCCTTTCCTCCACATGCAGCTGTTGGAGTGACCTTGAGTCAGTTACACGTTCTTTCAGAGCTGTTCTCTCAGGAGCAGTCCTCAGAGCTCTCTCAGGCCCACCTACCTCACAGGGTGTCCGTTGTGGGGAGGGGAAGAAAAAGGCGACTGTAAGCCACTCTGAGCCGCCTTTGCGAAGGCGGGTATAAATCCAATCCCTTCTTCTTCGTCTTTGCCACTCTAAGACTCCTTCGGGTACTGAAGGGCGGGTATACATCCAATCTCCTCCTCCTCCTCCTCTTCTTCAATGGGGACTCAAAGCAGTTTACATCGTTCTCCTCCCCTCCGTTATATCCTCACGACAACCCTGATAGGCCGGCCAGGTCGAGAGAATGTGACTGGCCCAAGGTCACCCAAGCGAGCCTCCAGGGCACGAGTGGGGATTCAACCCTGGGTCTTGCAGATCCCCCCCTCACCACGACACCACACCGGCTCAACACCGCAGCAAACCTGAACAGGAGTCCCTCCAAAAGTAGCCCAGCCGCCGCCGCCGCCTAAACTGGGGCCAGCCAAACCTCGCTTCCTCAGACGCCAGCAGGAAGCAGCAGCGCCATCCCTCGGAGCAGGTGCCGCTGGTCTCCTCCACCACCCCACCCAGGGAGGTTTCTTTTTGCAGAGAACAGAAAGCCACTCACCCGGAGTCCCGGGCAGGCCCCACGCCCGCCCAGGATGTGCGCAGCAGCAGCGGCCCCTCGGCCGGGTCTCCTCGGGAGAAAAAGAGAGAGCCGCGTCCGCCCCCGGGCAGACGAAAAGCAGGAGGAGACTCCGACTCCGCGCCTCTCTCTCCACCCCGGGCCGGCAGTTCCCGCAGCCCAGAGGGAAGTAAGTTGGCTCGGCGCGCCTCCCCCCCCTCCCCTCGTTGTTGCTCCGTTCGGGACGTGACCGGCGCGGGCGGGAGGAGAGCCGCCTGTCAGTTTGACAAGTGTCAGTGGCGGCCCGGCGCCCGCCCCGGGGCTCCCAGCAGGGGGCGGAGGAGAGGCCGCCACAGCCAGCCCCCCGCCCGCCCCGCACTGCTGCGGCTCCTCCCCTTGGTGGGGGGGCATGAAAACAGTCTGCCTATGGGGGGGTGGGGAGGAATAAGAGGGGGGAGACGCTGCAAAAATGACCCTCGTCGGCCCGGCCGGTGGAAACAAGAGGGCGGGAAGGAGGCGCGGCGAGGGCGGCGGCGGCGGCCCACAGGGACGGGCTGCTCCCCCCTCCGCTGAGCCAGCGCGAGCCAGCTCACCCTTTCTTAGCCTCCGGCTCGCGCATTTTCCGGCCTCGCTCCGGCAGGAGGGCTCCAGTGCAAAGTGATGCAGCAGCCACGCCGCTCGCTGCCGCCTTGGACGCCGGGGAGGATTCCTGCTCACAGGACCCCGCAGCTGAGAGGGAGCGTTGGACGGGACCCCCGCGAAGCGCGCCGGGCTGCCGGGTTGTGGCGGCGGCGGCTGTGCAGCACTGCGGTCATGTGCGGAGGAGAAGGCGGACAGCTGCAGTGCGGGGGCTGCAGCTCAGGTGCGGGACCTTGCGGGGGAGGGGGGGGGGGTTCAGGGGTTTTTTTTCTCCCACTGCCGAGTGAAGGCAGTGTTCCCTCTCAGCTGAGTTAGTGTGAGCTAGCGCTCGGCTTTTTAGCCTCCGGCTCGCACATTTCCGTCTTCGCTCAGGCAGGATGGCTCCAGAGCAAACCAATTGTGATGTTCTGTACACGATTCTCTAGTTTGAACTGAACGCCTCCCTAGTGTCAACGTACGGTACTTCCTATGTGCCCCCTGCCACATGTCTGAGCATGTCCCCTGTAATGCCAAGCGATACCTGCCTGAGCATCATTTCGGGAGAACAATGGACACTCAGAGCCTGATTATCCCCCTATCAGAGGCTGAGGATATTCAAATGGACCTATGATAGTCTCTGGCGGGGACTTAATTCCTGTTCACCCAATCCCCCCCCCCCCCCCCCCCCCGTGGGGGCAGAAGTCGGGGGTGCGGTTTACCTGTAAATATAAGCGGGCTCCCCGATCAACTGGCCTCCCCTGTCCAGTACTCTTCACTAATGTATGCAGCAGCCAAGTCACTCGATCACAACTTCGGTGCCAGTGGCTCACAAAGCAGAATTTCTGCTCACAAGACTCCGCAGCTTAGAGGGAGCATAGGAAGAGTGCGACGGTTGCGGTGCCTGTCGCCGGCTGCGCTCGCCCGTGCATGTCGCCTCCGGAGATGGCGCCCAGCCTCAGGCGGTGGTCCAGTGGAAGCCTGTTCCGCACTGTCGTTTGTGTCTATTGCCTCAGGGATTCCCCCGCCCCCTCTCGAATGTGTTTTGCTCTGTCTAGAAGTCCCAGAGGAGCAAAATGCATTTTCACTGCCCTCTCCCCCCCCCACCCCCAGGGGTAGGGGGGCAGCTTCTAACTGTTTCTGTCAGTAAAAGGCATGGTTTTTACTGGCAGCAGTCTAGGGTTGCCAAGTACCCCTCCTGACCCAGGTTCAGATCCCCATCTTGGAAATAATAATGAAAGCCATTGTGATGCAACAGTTAGAGCTTCAGGTTGGGATCTGCGAGACCCAGGTTCAGATCCCCCTCTTGTGGTGGAAGCTGACTGGGAGATTTTGGACCAGTCACATAACTTTCAGCCTAACCAACCTCACAGGGATGATGGGCAGATAACAAGGAGCAAATAATAATGTAAGCTGCTTTAGTCCCCACTGTGGAGAAAGACTGTAATTTTCCTAGGTAGAGGCTGCGGGGGAGGGGGGTGGAGATGGAAAGCTGAAGACAGATAAAGGTAGGTTGGCTGTTGGGTGGGAAGGAAACAGGGTTGCCAACTCCAGGTTGGGAAATTCCTGGACATTTGAGGGGTGGAGCCTGGGGAGGGTGGGATTTGAGGAGGGACTACAGACCAGTATAATGCCATAGACTCCACCCTCCAAACCAGCCATTTCCTTCACTTGAACTACCATTGCCAGCCTCCTTACAAGGGCTGGAGAGCACCCAGAATTACAACTGTTGTCCAGGTGACAGAGATCAGTTCCCCTGGATAAAATGTCTGCTTTGGAGGGTTGCTGAGGCTACTTGCCTCCCCAAGCCTCACTGTCCCAAGGCTCCACCCCCCAAATCTCCAGGAATTTCCCAACCTGGAGCTGGCAGCCCTAAGGTGAATTGATCTCTGCAGCTGGGATTCTGAGTAAAGTTGCTTAGGACTGCTCGGTTGAATCAGGCTTCTTGCCCACAATTTTAGCTGTCACTTTAAAATAAATTTACTTATTTATTTATTTACACCCTGTCTTTCTCCCCCACGGGGACCCAAAGTAGCTTACATCATTCTCCTTTCCTCATTTTTATTCTGTGAGGCTGAAAAAGTGTGACTGGCCCAAGGATCACCCAGCAAGCTTTAATGGCAGGAGGAGTGATTCAAACTTGGGTCTCCCACACTCTTGAGCCATGGTCACATGGCCTTTAAAGTGGGAGGAACTGCTGTTTCCTCCCACATTTAAAGGGGCCGATCAGACCAGCCGCGGCTACTCCTGCGCCGAAGCGGGCTCCAGCGTGGGTTCATAGCGCTTTTTCCGACCCCGGGGAAATCAACTATTTTCCTGGGAGTCGCACTTTGAACCCGCAATTGGGCCGATCTGGACTGCCTTCTCCCGCAATGATTGCAAGAGAGGGCCGTCTGATCATCCCTCCTGGTTTTTTTTTTTTCTTTGCACTTGGGCGCTCGGGCACTCAAGCACCGAAGTGCAAAGAAAGGGGGGAAAACCCAGCCAGAAGCTCCCCCCCCCCGCCACGCAGAGAGGCTCTTACATGCTGGCTGGCTGGCTGGCTTGCCCGTGCTCTGCTCCTAGCCCCGAGCCCCGCTGGCCGCCATCACTTGGCAAAAAACAACAACAAACCCATGTTTCTCCCAACTTCTGGCGGCTGGGCCAGGAGCGGAGCACGGGCCAGCCAGCCAGACAGCAGGTAAGTGGAAGAGCCTCTCTGGGGGGGGGGGGGGCTTCTGGCTGGCTGCGTTTGTGCAAGGACCACCCGCATGCCCCCGCCTTGCCTCCCCCGGTCATCCCAACCCAAAATAAAAAAACCCAGTTTCTTTAAATCCGGGAGCCCTCCTGGATTTAAAGACCCATGTGACCGCGGTCTTAGCCACTACACTGCTGAGTAACAAGGGATAATGTACCCAATTAGCCAGTAAGAACTGCACTGGCTACCAGTGGCGTACCGAATTCGCTTCAAGGTGCTGGTGCTTACCTTTAAAGCCCTAAATGGCCTGGGTCTGACCTACCTAAGGGACCGCCTTTCTCCGTGTACACCCCAGAGAGCACTTCGGTCCGGGGCCCAACATCGCCTGGCCGTACCTGGCCTGAGAGAAGCCAGGCTCGCTGCCACTAGGGGGAGGGCTTTTTTGGTGGCGGCCCCTTGCTGGTGGAATGAGAAGAGATCAGGGCCCTGCGGGACCTGATGCAGTTCCGCAGGGCCTGCAAGACGGAGCTCTTCCGCCAGGCTTATGAATAGGGGCTGCCGCCTCTTTATCCTCCCCTCGCTATCAGTAATTACCAACGATCGGCCTCATGTATTACCATCTAGTCGCTGGCGATTCTGTGTGCGCCCAACATTAGATCGCCCACCATCGATTGTATTGAGCACTTTAATAACTGTATTGTTTTTAATGATGAAAGTCATAATGTTTTAATTGTTTTATTGTGAACCTTGGTTCACCAAATCTTGTAAGCTGCTCTAAGCCTGCTGTGCGGGGAGAGCGGCCTAGAAATTGAAATAAATAAATAAATAAGTGTAATCCACCCTTGCAGTTTGGGGCCCATTATGATGGATGAGTGAGGTAAGCTGTGATGTCCTGTTTCAGTTCTTTCCCTTAAACAAACTGACGAATGAAAAAGGAGGCAGTATTTTTCTTAATGTCGTGGCGACAGTTTTGCTTGAGTACACATTGAATTGAAATCTCTTGTCTTTGAGTATAAATCAATATGTAAGCAAGCTACAGTTCAGAGCATTAAATAACTGTAATAAAATGTTAAAACATTCAGCTACAACCTTTAGCAGCACATGGCGCTCCAATGGTTCCCTGCTTCGAAATTTATGGCTGTGACTTCAGAAGCTGAGCTCTTTGGCCCCAGTTCTTCCAGAGCTGAACTAGGGTGAAACAAGCTCAGAGTGGTGATTACTACCTTAGGGGGATTAAGAAGAGAGGCACTTTGCTGCTTAGTCCTTCCTACAACAGGTGTTAGAGAACAAAGAGAGAATATTATTTGCAACCACAAGAAAGAATGTGCCAGTTCATATTAGCTGTGCTTAGTAGCCAGAGGCTGATGTCTGTTATGGGAATGTATACATTCCAAAAGACATATTTCCCCATCGACTGGTGAAGGCAATCAGGCTGAACTTTTCTCCAATGAATGTTAAGGGTAATAAATAGCTAATAACCGTTCACAGTGCCTCTGACTCATGCCCAACCCTGAGATGTCGGCCATTGGCAGGACCCTGACAGAAAAGATTGTCTTGAACACAAATATCTCCTGGTTATACTTGATGTATGCACTAACAAACAACTTTGTTTGGCAATTTACCACATTGGAGGGGAAAACCTGGAAGATTTCCATTTCCTCTGAGCACAGTGCAAAATATAAGCATTTGTTTTAGAATATGAAATTTCTAAACAGTTCAGATCAACCCTCCCCCTGAAAAAGGACTTAACTTTGACACTTATTAGGCAGAGGTGGTCACTATGATCAATTATCAAAAAGAAGCCTTGAAGAAACTGTGCTGAGGAAGGGTACCTATGTAAGCCAGCAAGGCATTTTATATGCTCTTATGAACTTTAATATCATAAGTTTGACCTTTGGGGTTGGTTCTCTGCCTAAGGCAAAAGCACTCTCTATTGCTATGAGAGGCTCCAGCCCACAGCGGGAGACTTCCTTCAGAGTTCACACTTGCATGAAGAGCAAAAATACATTTCAAAGAGCTCTCACATCTACTCCACATGCATCCACCATCAAGGAAGCCAAGACTCCATTTCAAAGAGTCCTTTTCTCCTTTTCGCTGGCCCCTTCACACCTGCCCCCAACAGTTCCAGTAAGAGATTAGGTTGCCCAGCAACTAATCGTTGTCCATCAAGTGACCTGGCCGAAGCCATCACGAGACCAGAGATTGGCGCCAAGAAGACCAACCAGAAGGCCCAGGTGTTAGATCCTGATTAGCACCTAGTTTTGCAATATTGCCCACTCCTTCCTGCCCCCTCCTCACTATGACACTGACCAATAGAAAGACTAGAAAGGACGGACAACCTAGTGGGTGTGACAATGGGATGTGGTCAGCGCAGCCCGCCCAAATGCCACCTGATAAAAGATCTTGCACAACAGAAGCTCGCCCCTAGACCTACGCTTAACTTACCCTTAGCCATCTTCGACCCCTATCTTCTTACCAACCTCTCATGTCCAGCTTCCTATACCCAGTACCTTGCCTCCATCTCTAATCCCTGGTTTGCGCAACCAGGACTGGAGCGTGTATCTGCAGGTTCAGATCTCGTTCCCCCCATTTTTCCATTCATCCCTCAATCTTCTCGTGGAAGTGATTCACCCACTATCAAGACAGGTAATGTAACTCCCCCTCAACGATACTCCTGCTCATGCAACAGTGCTGTTTTCTATCTAATTTCATTAGATCTTGTGTGTATGTGGTTTTTATTATTACTCCTTGTATGATTGAATAACATTTTGTAGTAAACATCATTTAAAGAAACCACGCAGTCGCCACGCCTATTTACTGGAAACTCCTGGAGGGAGCGGGACCTTGGTATAGTTGGCAAGAACCCATTATTACGCCAATTGCTAAACGTAAATTAAAGCAATTCGGCTAACACCAAGACGTTACAGAATATTAAAGATGCACTTGAATGCACTTGTCTTTGTAAACAAACGAGAAGTCTTTGAGAAAAAGCTTTCTGAAAAACGTTAGTAGTGTTGCACTGAAAACCATATGGTGCAGTGGTTGGGACTGGGTGGGAATCAGTGAGAGCAGAGTTTTGACCCCAAATATGTCATGAAGCTTGCTGGGTGACCTCGTGTCAGTTAACTGCCATAAATTCTTCTCAATACCTGTATGACTGCTACTGAGTGTATTTACATGACCCCTGAAAAGGTTATTGGCTTTCATGTGTTTTTTCCTCCTGATTGGTGACAGGTCCCATCCGGGAGTTCTCAACGGAGCCATGACTCCCTCTTCTGGAATGTGTGCTCTGCTTCACTTGCTTGCTTAGCTGCTTCGTTTGCGCATGCACGCCTCCGTACTTTGCTTCTTCCCTGTTATCTCTGTGCCCTGTCCTTGAACAGGAGTGCTAGCAGTTATGTGTGAGCCAAACACACCGGTATTTTGTATTCTTCTTATCCATGTCTTGAGAACTGGACTTTAGAGATGTTCAACATCATTATCCTCTGGGAACCCATTTTCCCACGTTTTCTATGGGAACTCCTAGCCAGTATATTTGAGCATCTAAAATCCTGCATAGTGATTGATAGAATATCCTTAAGCCATATTTCATATCCAGTATATCAATGCCAGTAATCCCTAACCCCAGTATTACTAACAGTGAAAGTGTTTGACTCCAATGATCTTCTCTACAAATAAAGGACTTACTGCTTAAGGAGACCTGTTGTGGACTATATCTTTTGGGACATTCTCACACCCCGGCCCTCTCATTATCTCTCAGCCCAATTTACTTAACATGGTTGCTGTAAAGGAACCAGCTACGGCATTCTAAGCCTCTAAAAGGAAGGGCAGGATTTTAGAAAAATACTAGTGTCACACTTTGAATTATGCAAGTAACATAACCACACATTACTCTAGCTTCACTGTTCTCATCTGCCATGCAAATGGCAGCAGAGGGCATAAAATTGCTTGGGATTAAATTATCGAGGGTATCTAATGAATCATCCTGTAAAACTTGCCCAAAAGTTACAAATGCTTTTATACTGTCCACTTGCTTACAGTGGAGCGAGGGTTGCCAACTATATGGAGAAGAGAAGCCCTGGCCCTTTAACAGCATGCAGTGGGCTGTTATTTGCCAGCTGATGTTCTCCATGCCATGAAAAGCTTCAGCAGTCCATTTAGATACACTAAGTCTCTATTAAAGGGGACAGGGCATTTTTCTCCAGGCTTGGTGGCAACCGTACACGGATCACCAACAGAAGATTCATCTGATGTATGTTGAAGGATGCCCTTCACTACTGGAAGGAGTCTCAGAGCGGCTTACAATCTCCTTTCCCTTCCCCTCCCCACAACGGACACCCTGTGAGGTAGGTGGGGCTGAGAGAGCTCTCTCTAGGACTGCTCTTGAGAGAACACCTCTGAAAGAACTTAAGACTGACCCAAGGTCACACCAGCAGCTGCATGTGGAGGAGTGGGGGATCAAACCCGGTTCTCCCAGATTAGAGTCGGTGCTCCCAACCACCACACCAAACAATTGCTACATTTAGTTGATTTAAACACTACAAAGAAATTAAGTATTTGTGTCAGTCTTCATTTCACTTACCCAGCAATTACCACAGAGAATGCTTTAGGCCCAACTGTTATATTTTACAGAAGAATTTTACTGTCCTGGATATATTACAAGTTTACATTATCGTAAAAGACACCAGTGTTTTTTAAACTGGTAGGAAACTCAAAAGTCATCAAAACAAAACCACCCATAATCTTGTAACCAGTTAACACTTTTTAAGACAATACGTGCGCGCACACACGCACACACACACAGAGCAAAACTACTGAGAGGGAGGGCAGGAAATTAGAGGGAGAGTGCTGGTTTTTGACTGGATCAGGGGAAGTTCACGGTGGCAGTCTTCAGGGTTTCATGGTACATGTACCACTATCACTGCTAAAAAAAAATTAGTCGAGGCAATGGGATTTTCATGCTTATTCATGATGTAAAACTTCATGTCATAATAAAATACTATCTGGAACAATAGCAAAATTGTCGCAAGTAGAAGAAGAAGAGAGATTGGATTTATATCCCACCCTTCACTCACGAGTCTCAGAGTGGCTTACAAACTCCTTTCCCTTCCCCTCCCCACAACAGACACCCTGTGAGGTAGGTGGGGCTGAGAGAGCTCTATTCCCAAGCTGTCCTTGAGAGAACAGCTGGTGCAGAGCTATGGCTTGCCCAAGGTCATCCAGCCAGGTGCAAGTGGAGGAGTGGGGAATCAAGCCCGGTTCTCCCAGATTAGAGTCTGCGCACTTAACCACGACACCAAGACCTAAATATTGCTCGATCATAAAAACAGTTACTGGTGGTATCTATTTTCACCAGAAAAGCTGCATTACTAATAAATGTGCTAGATTAAAAAAAAAAAACACCCGTTCTTAAAGGAAGGCTTGCTTCTAGCACAACTTAAAAGTGTCTTGAAACTTTACCCTTTGCTTCAGTGGGCTTTGGATCAAGTCAGATTCTTTTCTAATGACATGCTTATTTTCCCAGCTCTATTTTTGTGTTGTAAAAGCCGTGACTATATACAGAGACTGAATGTTGTGTGCTTTGTGAGAATATATAAGGCCAGCATTGATTTTTAGTCTTAAGTGAGGGAGAGATCAGGTAACAAAGATGACCTATAAGTTCAAGTGACCTTGTAGGAGTAGGACACGGTCTTTCTTTTTGCTCAACACTCTCCACAACTGAAGCTATCCTGTTTCCAGAGACAAAATTATTGCCCCCAGAATCCGAAGTATTTCTGGCGGCAGACGAACCCCGGCGTAACTACCCAGCAATATGATGGCAACACGACAGTCGCAGAACAAGAGTCTTGTGGCAGCTTAAAGATGAATTAATATTTATCACAAGACGAGCTTTTCAAAAGCATACTGAGTTGGATAAAAGGTTGTTGTATCCTGATGAAAAAAAATATTTAAAAGCTGTATGCAATGCTATTAGACAGGGCTTTTCTACAGCAGGAACTCATTAGCATGATAGGCCACATCCAACAGCAGAAACTCATTAGCATGTTAGGCGGGGGGGAGGCTGGGAAGGCACAGGGCAGGCATGGAAGCTTGCCTCTTCCCCCCCCCCCCCCAGCTTCTCCGCCCCACTTCAGCATCACCTTTCTAAGTCTACCCCTCGCCCCCCGAACCAGATGGCTGCAGCACACAGGCTGGGGAATGGAAGGCAGGCATACACACATGCTTTCTTCCCTGAGCCTCTCTGCTATTGCGGAGAGACTCAGGGAAGTGCGTGGGGGGGGCATGGTTAAATGCCTTTCTCTCCCTCCCCCAGATCGGAGAGGGAAAGGAAGGCATTTTCAACGTGCCTGGGTTTTCTGCCTGCCTTTTCCCAGTTGCTACATGTCAGCTAGAGAAGGGAAGGCAGAGAGAGGCTTTCCCTTGTCAATTTCACTCTCAGCTGACTGGGGGAGAGTGAAATTGACAAGGAAATCCCCAGGGGCTCCCCAGAGGGAAAGAGGGCATTGTAACATGCCGCCTTTCCCTCCTGTGTGTAACATGGGGAGGGCAGCATGCTCTGTAGCCACGCACGCCAGAGGTGTTGGTTGTAGGCGTGGCCAACAGGAGCCAGCCAGAACCCCGTTCCTGTGCATTCCTGCCCCAAAATAGCCCTGCTATTAGAAATGAAATCCCGAGATGGGGTTGTTAAATGTTAAAAGATTAGACGGGCGCAAAATTTAGGCCACAATATTGAATTAGACCAACGGTACAAAGTATGGGAAACTAATATAAAGTTTACTAAAGCTATTTCTTATAAAGAAGATATATATAAGATGTTTTATAGATGGTATATTATGCCAGATAGAGTAGCAAAATGTTATCCCAGTATGTCAAATGAATGTTGGAAATGTAAACAAAATGTTGGTTCCTTTTCCCATATGTGATGGACTTGCGATAAAAGTAAAAAGTATTGGACTTGGGTACATGAAATATTGTAAAAAATGCTAGGAATTAACATAACTTTTGTTCCTGAACTGTTCTTGTTGAACATAATACCAGAAATATTAAAAAAAAACCAGACACATGTATGATTATACATGTTGTTACTACTGCTAGAAACTTGTATGCTAAATACTGGAAGAAAGAAGAAACACCATCCAAAGAAGAAATAATCTATAAATTAATAAACAGCTGAGATGAACAAATTAACTTTGCTACTGCGAGGCAAAGGAGAAGAGACTTTTTGAAAATTCATGGTCAAGACTTTATAGATGACTGGAGAAATATTTGAAAGAAATCTTCTCTAAACGACTTAAAGCATAAACAGAAAAGAACTGTTGAACCAAAATGTGCCAAAATATAGAATATGTTAGATACAGATAAGTATTTTCTTAGTAAGATAAGTTTAAGCATAACTATTGGAATGTACTTTCCTCTTAATGTTTGTCTTGTTTAGTGTTGTGTGTTAATGATGCTATATGTGGCTAAAAAAACAAACATTTGATACGAGATGAGCTTTTCAAGATGACAATCTGTTTCTTCAGCTGTTTAAAGTACACAGTGACCAGCATTTGCTGGTTGTCCCCGGCCCAAAGGACGTCCGCTTAGCCTCGACCAGGGCCACGGCTTTTTCCGCCCTGGCCCCAACCTGGTGGAACATGCTCCCGTCTGACATCAGGGCCCTGCGGGACTTATTACAGTTCCGCCAGGCCTTTGGTTGCGGCAGCGAGCACCTAATTGTTTACCCTCCCTTGCTGAAGCTTTCCACCTCTGTACAGCTCAGACCAGGGGTCATTTCATAGAAAAAGGGGTGCAGGAGCTCATTACCATAACTTATTTGCATATGCCACACACCCTAACATACCGGAAGTGTGTCAGAAGGCAGCACCCACCCCTCAGGCTCCACTCGACAGGTGAGGGAAACTGACCTGCTCTTCCTCCATTCCCTTCCCCATCCAATACTTTGGGCAATAAAAATAAGCGTAAAGAACACACCCTCATTCTCTTCTTGCTCCCTTGAAACCACCAGGTTTCAAATAGACTTGAGATACCCAGGACATGTGCACCACCCATCCCTTTCCCTTCCCTTCCCCACAACAAGACACCCTGTGAGGTAGGTGGGGCTGAGAGAACTGCTCATGAGAGAACAGCTCTGAGAGAACTTGTGACTGGCCCAAGGTCACACCAGCAGCTGCATGTGGAGGAGTGGGGAATCAAACCCGGTTCTCCCAGATTAGAGTCCTGACCACTACACCAAACTGATGGGGTGGAAGCTGCTGAAGGGTTGGTGAAATTTCTCCAGTACTTATGTGCCATGTGCACAGATAAAAAATGGTATACTTAGAAAATTTATATGCCACCTTGAGCAAGTCTCTGGAAAAGCAGCACACAGTCATAAAAGGAACAATGATAAAAGTATCAATATTAAAACAAAACATTAACAACAATAGAGACCCTAGCAGGGCTTTCCCCGGGGCGCTGCGCCTCTGCACTGCTTGGGGAAGCCGAGGAGGGGGCGGGGCTTGGTCATGTGCCCGCCCCCTGGGCTCCTCACTCCCAGAGCTGCGCTCCTGTGCGCTCCCGCTCCAACGGACCCCTGGCTCAGACTAAGAAGATCCCCATATTTGGGGGGCGATGGTCTATTTGCTTATTTGCTTCAGTCACTTGAGATTATTAAACTCTTCTTGTTATAGTGCTACCTGTCTTAAATTATTGTGCCTTTTTGTTTTAATGGTTTTGTAACACTGCTGTTGCGATCTGCCCTGAGCCCACTTGTGGGGAGGGTGGAATATAAGTCGAAAGAAAGGAAGAAAGAAATGCAAGTGTGTGCCGGAGTATGCTATTACCTGCACATGTTAAGAAGCATGAGAAAATAACTGTAACTGGCTAGCCTGACACACTCACGCTGTTCTTTAGAAAGCTGCTCAGTAAGATTATACTGGTGTACGCATTTGAAATGTGGTGTTGGAGGACAGTTTTATGGATACCATGGGCCGTCAAAAAGACAAATAAGTGGGATTTAGATAAAATCAAGTCTGAACTCTTCCTAGAGGCTAAAATTACTAAACTGAGACTATCATACTATGGTCTATCATACTATGGTCTAGACCAGTGGTGGCAAACCTATGACACGTGTGCCAGAGGCGGCACTCAGAGCCCTCTCTGTGGGCACGCACGCAGTTTGGGCACTCAGTCTCTAAAAGGAAAAAGACACAGACTCGAGGCTGGGCTGCTCTCAAACTTACAAAGTATGAGCCAAGGTTAGACAAATTATCAGCATGCATACAACAGCAAAAATCACATTAATTGTTCAAAAGCATGCCAAATGCAAACTTTTACCTTTCAATAAAAAGTTGTTTGTATAATTGAAAGCTCTGTTATTGTGTGTTTTTTTAAAGACAAAAGATGTTAACGTATGAGTTCTTTTTTCTAAACGAAAACCTCAGTATTCAGGTTAAATTGTCGTGCTGGCACTTTGCAATAAATAAGTGGGTTTTGGGTTGCAGTTTGGGCACTTGGTCTCTAAAAGGTTCGCCATCACTGACTCTAGACCACCACAGAGCCTTTGGGGCCACACACCCCCTCCCTAATCTGCCCCGGCCCCCAAACTTTCCCTGACTTTTTGAATTTTTGCCATATTATTAAGTAACCCGCACCACTGTGCTGGGCCTGCAGCACAATTTCGCATACGTAGCGGGGCTCCTCCTTCTGGGCTCCTTTTCAGTCCTCCTTCCTTCTGGAAATGCACCTCACATTTCCCGATTAGCCAGCACCTGCAGCTCGGAAGAGCTCCGCCTTCCCTTCCTGTTTCCTGTTTCCCATCGTCTGAATCCCACAGAGGCGGCTGCTCCCAATAGCTCCTGGTAGGCAACGTTTGCTCTGTGGCTTGGATGGCAGCTCTTGGGGGGCTGGGTTGGGGGGAGTTGTTTTCTGTTGTCTTACAGTTTATTTATTCCTTAAAGAGAGGGTTTTTGTTGCTGGTGGCGATGATGTGCAATCCCTAGCTACAAACATAATGCCAGAATTGTGACTGAGGAATTCTGCCCCATCTGGTTGGGAAACCCTGAAGCAAACAGTCATTATAAGAGATGCTTTAAACCCTAATCAGAAAGGGGGAGGGGGACACAACCATGACCACAGAACGGTGAGCAATGCCTGTTTTTCATCAAGGCTTTTCCACTGTTTAAATTTCTGCCTGGGAGGAGAGTAAATGAAGAATAATGGTCCTTGAGAAGCAGTGGAATTGCGAGTTTCTTCTGTATAAGGCAGGGGTGGCCAACCTGTGGCTCGGGAGCCACATGCGGCTCTTTCACACATATTGTGCGGCTCCTGGCAGGGCGGCTGGGGAAGCAAAGGGGAGGCATGCTTTTTCTCTCTTTCTCCCTTCCTTCCTTCCTTCCCTCCTCCCTCCCATCTATTTGCTTTCCTAGTTTCTCTCTCTCTTTCTTATAACTGGTTTTCCTCGTTTGTTTTTATTTTTGGCAGTCCCATTTAACGTTAATAAAAAGCAAATTTGCATATTTTTAAAAATAAAAACGTGTGTGTGATATTTGTTCCTGTCTTGTGGCTCTCAGACATCTCTATGTGGCTCTTACGTTTATTCTATGTGGCTCTTACGTTAAGCAAGGTTGGCCACCCCTGGTATAAGGCTACAGTAGTGAGGCGAGATTGCAATGGGTAGATGCACAAATGCTTCCCTGGTTCCTTGCTCAGTTCAACAACTTCTGTACTTTCTTGTCAGGAAATGGACAGGTCATTACTAGAAGTGGACACAAACAATCTGGACAGGAGCCAGCCACTGGACAGGAGGCCTCCTCTGGACGGGAGTCCACTTCTGGCCAGGAGCACTCCTCTGGACCAAAGCCAACCCCTGGACAGGAATGCACCTCTGGACAGGAGCATGCACATGGAATGGAGACAACTTCTAGACAGAAGCCCTACTCTGAACAGGAGCATTTCCTTGGGAAGGAGACAACCTCTGGAATGGAGCCAACCAGAGCTCCATCTGTAAAGCAGTTTCTAAACACATGTAACTGTTTACACAACTTCACCAGAAGGCATCGAGTGAATCAACTGTATTCAGGTTCTCAGCTCAAAAGACTCCTTGAACATAGGTGAACGGGACATTTGGCCACTGCAAGAGCCATAAGTGATCACAGAAGCGCTGACAGTGCTCGGGAACATTGCAGATGTTAACACCAAACTGAGCGTTAAGAAGAAAATGGTATAATAGTTTGATCCGTATTATCAGGGGTTCGTTGGGGCTGGAGTGAGGCAGAGCGACGCGGAGCAAAGCTCCGCCAGCTCAGGACTGGCCAGTAGGGCAGCCACGGGCTGAATCAGATTCTCTAATCTGATTCAGCTCGCTGCTGAATTGCCGTCGAAATTTGGTGGCAAATTTAAAAGCCACTGGAGGGGAGGGGGTTTGAGGGAGACGCTCCAAACTTGCAGGGTAGCTGCTGGGGCCTCTCCTCGAAATGCCCACCAAGTTTCAAGAAGATTGGACCAGAAGGTCCAATTCTACAGGCCCCCAAACAGGTTGCCCGCATCCCTTCCATTATTCTCTATGGTAGGAAAAAAGTTAACATTTTTTCCCTCCATAGGGAACAATGGAGGGGATGGGACAATCCGTTTGGGGGCCCGTGGTCCAATCTTCTTGAAACTTAGTGGGTATTTCGAGGAGAGGCCCCAGCAGTTACCCTGCAAATTTGGAGCCTCTCCCTCAAACCCCCTTTCCTCCAGCCCCTCATATACCCTATGCATTTTTGCCATTGATTTCAATGGCCCATAGGGTATAATGGGGCTGAAACTGGCATTCCCTTTCTGACACACTTCTGGTAATGTCAGGGGGCGTGGCATATGCTAATGAGTTATGCTAATGAGCTCCTGCACCTCTTTTTCTACGAAAGGACCCCTGCGTATTATGAAATTGTTTCAGCATGCTCCTATAGATTTCGTTTCAGATCTTCATTTAAAAACTTTCACTTCAAGTTTTCTCGTTTCCTTTGCTGCACAGAATTCCTCCCCCCCTACAAAGCTGAGTCACATCTTACCAGTAATGAAGCCATTTCTGGCTAATCTTTTAAAGACATCTTGACTATATGAGTAACCTCTAATCAGAGGTCTTTCCTCTTATAGGCAAGAAAGGAAAACCCAGGACAAAGTCGCAGAAAGTGTTTTGTTAATTTTGCAACCGTTAATAACTGAACCCTTAATACTTGATTTCTGGCTCCCATTTATAGTAGAGAGGGAAGAAGCCATTCAGAGGGACACGGAGACACACGCATATATAAAATAAAACCCTTTAGTTCTTCAAGAAAGCACGATAAGCGAGGATACATATCTGCCACAGAGCCCAGTGGTACCTAGAAACCAAGATGGGAGGGGGGGGAGGCATACGCTTCCCAGACTCAAAGTTCCCTTTTGTTATACCCTAAAAAACTTGCTGGTCTCTAAAGGCACCACTGGATTAAAATCTGGCTCTCCTGCTGCAGACCAACACGGCTACGCTCTCAAAACATGTTACAATTAATCATATTTTTGAAAGCCGCACATGGATCACAGCAGGCTCCCAACATCTTTACTCCTTTCAGACCCAAGGAAAATTGCACTGATGACTTGTAATTCAAGTTATCCAAGGAGAAAGAAATTTCCTCTCATGGTTAGGATCTCTGTCATAAAAGAAGGGGAATATTAATATTTACTTAATCTCCCCCTTGAAATGATACATCCCTTATTATACTCAGAAGGTTTCTGACATTTTCTCCAGTGCAACAAAACTCTGCTATACTGTAGAGTGACCCGTAATACAGCAAGCGCTTCCAAATCACCAGAGCTGCTTCTCTTGAAGTGAACACTCGGTTCCAGTAAGAGACTTGGTAGATTCATGGTCCAAATGGACATATCGCAATGCCAGTTTATTGGGTAGGCATCAAGGAAAGAACTCCTTGCTGAGTTAGTTTTGCTACCTGTTGGAAGGGACCAGTCAAGAAAACAGAACCACCAGGCCTTTGGCCGTACTCCTTTGTCACCATCTTACCATGGCCTGTTGGGTTGACCTTGTATTGTTATAACACCAGCACTTTATTTGTATTGTAGTGTTATATTTGTATCGTAGTGTTATAACACCAGCACTTTATTTGTAATGTATATGAGTTTATCATTTGTGTTTTTATGATGTTTATCGTGTTTTTAATGCTTTTTAACTGTAAATGTAAGCTCCCCTGAGCCTGCTTGGCAGGGAGGGCGGGATATAAATTGAAATAAATAAATAAATAAAAGTAACTCTTACAAACACAGAGTGCTACTCTACTGACTGACATTCCACATGAAGGTTGGTGCTTGGGGTGGGGTGGGGGGATCCAAAACATAACAAGACCCCAAGAAGTGACCAGAAGAAAAGCAGTGAATAGACAGAATACAGCAGCAATAAAGAGTAGCATACATAGTGCAGACCACCTCATGCACAGTGAATTATTTCCAAAGGAATAGGATCCATAAGAACATAAGAGAAGTCAATGTTGGATCAGGCCAATGGCCCATCTAGTCCAACACTGTCAAATAGTGCCAAAAATACCAGGTGCCCTCAGGAGGTCCAGCAGTGGGGCCAGGACTCTAGAAGCCCTCCCAATGTTGCCCCCCCCCATCAAGCACCAAGAATACAGAGCATCACTTGCCCCAGAGTTCCTATCTATACCTTGTGGCTAATAGCCACTGATAGATCTCTGCTCCGTATCTATATATCTAATAGCCAAGGCGTCCCCTGCATGTGGATATCTAAATCCACACATTGGGGGCACCTAGGGGGCAAGGAGAACTCCTTGGGGAACTCCTCAGGTGTGCAGAAAAATTCGAAAAGTTAAAAAAATTATTTGGGGGGAACTTAAATCTTCCCAAAAGTAAGAGCATTCCCAGTGCATGCGCAGAGAACGCTCTGGGAACTGTCGCTGCCGTGGCTGCCGCTGTGGGAGGGGGAGGATTGGCGGGCTGGCCTCACCACCACCACAGGGGGAAGGCTTGGCAGGCTGGTCTCACCATCACCACTGGGGGGAAGGGAGAAGGCTTGGTAGGCCAGCCTCGCTGCTGCTGGGGGGGGGGGGGGGAGAGAGAAGGCTTGGCGGGCTGGCCTCACTGCCGCTGGGGGGGGGGGGGGGAGAGAAAGCTTGGTGGGCTGACCTCGCTGCTGCTGAGGGAGAAGAGAGAAGGCTTGGCGAGCCAGCATCGCCATTGCTGGGAGGGAGAGAAGGCCTGGCGGACCAGCCTCGCCGCCGCTGAGGGGAAGAGAAGATTTGGTGGGCCGGCCTCGCTGCCGCCGCTGGGGAGGAGGGATAAGGGCTCACCTGCTGCTGCTTCCTCCTCCTCTGGAGCTCCTCCGGCTTCAGCAGGCCCTGAGCTGTGGGGGATACCCCCCCCCACAGGTATCGTGGGTCCCGCTTCTCGTGTTTAATTCCCTCTTGAAGCCATCCATACTTGTAGCCTCCACCACCTCCTGTGGCAGTGAATTCCACCTGTTCATCACTCTTTGGCTGAAGAAGTACTTCCTTTTATCTGCTCTAACCCAACTGCTCAGCAATTTCATGGAGTGCCCACGAGTTCTTGTATTGTGAGAAAGGGAGAAAAGCACTTCTTTCTCTACCTGCTCTATCCCATGCATAATCTTAAAAACCTCGATCATGTCACCCCTCAGTCATCATTTCTCCAAGCTGAAGAGCCCCAAGCGTTTTAACGTTCCTTCATAGGGAAAGTGTTCCAACCCTTTTATCATTCTAGTTGCCCTTTTCTGCACTTTTTCCAATGCTATAATATCCTTTTTGAGGTGTGGTGACCAGAACTCTACACAGTATTCCAAATGAGGTTGGACCAGCGATTTATACAGGGGCAATTATGATACTGGCTGATCTCTTTTCAGTTCCCTTCCCAATAATCCCCAGCATAGCATTGGTCTTTTTTATTACAGTTGCACACTGTCTCAACATTTTCAGCAAGTTATCCCCTATGACTCCAAGATCCCTCTCTTGGTCAGTCTCTGCCACTTCAGACCCCACCAAAGTGTATTTATAGTTAGGATTTTTGGATCCAATGCGCATCACCTTGCACTTGGCCACAGTAAAATTCCACAGGACAATTGATCCAATAATTGCCTGATTTGTACAGAATTCCTAAAAAGGTTAACTACACACTTTAATTGCCGGAATATGAATTTTGTAAATCTGGATCATTAATGTACTGCCATCCAAGGACATCATATTTACTTATTTTAAATGTTCATATTCTGCTTTTCTCTGGATCAAAAAGACTGCGGGATTGGAAATATTTTAAAAAATCCACTATAAACCTTTTGAAAGTTATTCCATGGGGTTGTTTGTATTGGAGGCTGTTTGAATACAGGGCAAATCCATATGGTTCTTGATTGTTTCTGGAGCAGCAGTGGTGATTGGGAACTGTCTATAAAACAAGAGACATAGGCCAGACACAGGCATACAGTCTAAGACTAGACAGTATGGGAAAAGGTAAAAAGTAGGCAAAACTTGAACGAGCCATAATGAAGAAATGCATCTTTAAACAGGCATTTGATGAACACAGCAACAGAAGAAGACAGCTGTTCGCTGGAAAGAATTCCATGGGCAGAGAGCGAGGTGTGAGATAGATCTTTACACGTGGCACACAGTGAAAGGGAACGCAAAACTGTGCCGTATGAAATCGCCACTTAGCTCCGAAGCGCTTCTAGTACTTCCAGTTGTTCATTAAGGCCCGGTAAACTTTCCACATGAAAATGTATTAAGAAAGATCTTCGTTAAACAAAGTTTTATTTCAGCAGGAAGCTACTGGCTGAAGAAGAATCCATCCAGGAAATACCTGGGAAACCAAAGAAGGAAAAACAATGCTACATGACAGCTTTATTATTATACAAAGCCCCTACATGTTTTGCCATACGAACTTCATCAGGGGATCAGAGAGCTGTCTTTGTGCTGATCCTTTCCATAGCAATTAAGTTCTACAGAATGTATAATAATAAAGCTGTCACCTAGCATCTTTTCCCCTTATTTGGTTTGCTGGTGTGTTGCCTGGTGTGGCCCTATTTTTTCCATCACCTAATATAACACAAAATGCATTTTTCAAAGCCTAGTTTGTTAAATCTTGGTGCTTTAATAAAAGATCTGCCTTATGCATACTGTGTAATCAATCATCGTGAACATTTTGATGCACAGAGACCTAAACAAAGATGACCACGGTCACTCTGGCTTGGCTTGTAGTTTGTTCTTCTCCGGCTCGAAGAAATATTTCTCGATGGCACTGACCAATTCATCCAGTTCTTTCTTCAGCTTTTCAAAGTCACTAAAATAAATGAGACCAAAACAAGACGTGCTATGATACAATCTCTACTCCCAGACTTTCAGTTTGCAAGACTTTTAAAACGTATGAAAGAACCACTGGGCTTTCGGTTTCCTAAATCTGCCTAATGTGTTTTATGTGTTTCTATTGAAATGATTTTAAATGTTGCTTTAATTGTTCAAACATTTTAATGTTTTCACGTTCACTGCCTTATGAACCCTGATCGTGTGGAAAGGTGGCATAAAAATGTTGTAAATAAACAAATAACAGAATTATATTAAAGATTAATTCTATCTATTTTCACATTTAAAACTGCTGCATATTCTCTAAGGTAGAAAGTTGATAGAAAGTAAAATATGGTCAAATTACACTGATTACATTTTAAATAATCTGATTATTGGAACAAAAGATTTATTTATGCTATGCATTTTTTGTGGATACCTACTGTGTTGCAGTGTTAAATCATGATAAAGTTTAAAAAAAGAAAGTTGGTAGAAAGTTAGAAAAGTAAAAGGTAGAGGGTTCTGAGGCACAACATGCGATTGCAGTGAAAATGTTATTATTAAGGACTATAGATCACCTTTCACTTACCCAAGTGCCTAGGCTGATGTCTCAGGAGACAAGAGTGGCATGCACTTTTCCTCAAAGTAAATGGGGGGGGGGGGGATTCCAATGTATCATGCGTTAAATAACGGCAGGGGTCATGGGACATAATGACCTTCAGATACATTCCAGTTCTATGATCATCTCAGCACCAGACTGGGATCCATTTGCCCTTATTTGGTTTAAGTTAGTGATTTGCTGCAGAACAGTCCCCTCTGCCAAAGAGACAAAGCTACCATTCAGTTTTAAGTCTCTTTTGGGAAATGGGAACTGCTGCATCAAAATTCAACAAAGCAAGCTCAGCATGTGAAAGTGCATGCGTGGACATTTCTCTTGATTGGATTCTTAACTGTATTAATTCCACAATCTAGATTCTGAACATAAGAACATAAGAAAAGCCAATGTTGGATCAGGTCAATGGCCCATCCAGTCCAACACTGTGTCACACAGTGGCCAAAAACACCAGGTGCCCTCAGGAGGTCCAGCAGTGGGGCCAGGACACTAGAAGCCCTCCCACTGTTGCCCCCCCCCCCCCCAGTCAAGCACCAAGAAAACAGAGCATCACTTGCCCCAGACTGAGAGTTCCTATCTATACTTTGTGGCTAATAGCCACTGATGGACTTCTGCTCCATATGTTTATCTAATTCCCTCTTGAAGCCATCCATGCTTGTAGCCGCCGCCACCTCCTGTGGCAGTGAATTCCACGTGTTAATCACTCTTTGGGTGAAGAAGTACTTCCTTTTATCTGTTCTAACCCGACTGAAGGTTGGTTGGCAGCTGATTTAGCCCACTCTGGCACAAAAATCACTTCAAACAATTAATTCACTGCCACAGGAGGTGGTGATAGGAACTCTCAGTCTGGGGCAAGTGATGCTCTGTATTCTTGGTGCTTGGGGGGGGGGGGCAACAGTGGGAGGGCTTCAAGTGTCCTGGTCCCCCTGGTGGACCTGCTGATGGCACCTGGTGTTTTTGGCCACTGTGTGACAGAGTGTTGGACTGGATGGGCCACTGGCCTGATCCAACATTGGCTTCTCTTATGTTCTTAATTAATAGATCAGTTCAGTCATCCCTATCCACTGAAAAAAGTAGTCCTATAACATATTCATCTTGTTTCAGCAGTTAAAAAAATTCAACATATTTACAACTTTCTTCAAATTATTTTATAAAAGAGACATGGATTCCCCCCCCCCCTTTTAATTTCCAAACTCAATCTATAAATCCCAGTATACACTTAAGTTTTAGGACATGTATTAATTCACACAGGTCTGTTTTTCTATTCTATCCTTAGTGCACAGATTTTTTTTTTAAATTCCAATATAAATAATTCAATAGACTGTGAATTGTGTGAGTTGTTCCTCTCGAGTTCAAACCGCACTGAATCTTTATTTCCTGTTTTCTAGTTAATGCTCTCAATTGGTTGCAAATGTTTGAGACTTAGGACCTAAGAGGAACTGGTTGGCCACTGTGTGAGACAGGATGCTGGACTAGATAGACCACTGGTCTGATTCAGCAGGGCTCTCCTTATGTTCTTATTTTATTTGGATCTGTCACCAGGTTAGGATGGCAGATGTGTTCAGGGAGTCTGTGCAGATGAGTGCAGATGAGTGCAGACCCCATTAAGGACAGGGAAAATGAGGTTTTGGTCTCTCGTTCACAAATGCCCCACCCAAAATGCCCCCACCCACTCCGGCAGGGTGCCAGTGGCTATGCTGGGAAACCTACAAGTGGAACCTTCGATAGGGCAATGAGCCCTCTTCCCAGTTATTTCAGATTGGGAAAATAATACAGAGGGAAGGCTTAAGCATCCTTTCCCAATGTGCTATAGGCTCCATCTGAACTGGGCCTGCATATGCCTGGAAGGCATCCCTTTCCAGGACACGTGTGCCAACCTTACTGGGGGGGCGGTACTTGGAAAAAAGCTTTAGGTACTTATTTGTTTCCTGCTTTTCAACTAGCCCATTGCATAGCTTCCCAGCCACTGAGCTCCATTTTATCGCATCATGTTCACAGAATCCTAAAACACAGATTTAAATTCATTTAATAATCGCATTGTATCCTATCCTTTCACCAAGCAGCTTGGGGCAGGCTATCTTATCTTCACAACAGCTCTGTGAAGCAGATGAGACTGGGATTAAACGATGTGTCCAAGATCTCCCAGTGAGCTTCGTAACTGAGTGAGGAATTCACATCTACGCCTCTCAGTGTCACTTACTAAACCACCAGGCTGACTCTCCACTCAGAGCAGGTTAGCTAGCCCTTATCATATTATTTATTATTTTATTTATCAGATTTATACCCCGGCCTCCCAGCCGAAGCCGGCTCAGGTAACTTACATTAAAAAAATAAAATAAAAAGTTATAATAATCCTAAAACTATCTAAAAACAGTATAAAAATATATTAAACTGCCACTGAATAGTAGCTAAGGGTTGCATCTGTTGCTACTCCATGCGAATGGGCAGAGTGAGATGGTGAGCTATAATAATAATCACGAAAACACAGGAGAGTTATTTCAGGTTTGGAGTACAATGGAATGCACTTCTGAATATAATCCCCCCCCCCCCCGAATTTAGATGGGATTTCATTGGCCATTTAACCCAGGCCCTTACCATGAAATAGTCAATCCTGAAAAGTTCACCTACAGCAACTCCATGACAAACGGTATAGAGGCAGAGTCTAAGCTTTGAATAGACATTTGCTACGACGAGTTAACAAGTCCAAACTGTACCTGTTTCCAGGAGGGGCACAAAGCTCTGCATAGTATTTGATTTTGGGTTCAGTTCCACTGGTCCTCATGGTAGCCACACCCCCGTTACTAAAGGTAAATGTTATCATTTGGCTGCTTTTGCTGGTGGGGAGCACCTAGCATCAAGAGAAGGCAATGTCATTAGAATTTTCCTGCTTAGACTGGTGAATTCTAGAGGCAAGAATGTTTAAGGGAAAATCACAGAAGCTCACTTTTTTGAAACTGGAGGCTGGGGGCGTGTGAATAAAGAAAGCAATAACCTTTCCCAAGCCTACCCTCAGCAGGATCTGAGGTAGCAGAGAAATCAAGGAGCCGCCTGTCACTCGGGCGGGGGGGGGGGGGGTGATGGACAGACGGCTCTATATGACTGGGTACCAGGGGGTCCTAACACATACTCGACATCCCTCCCTCCAAGAGGCCTTTCTCCCCTGGAATCTATGCAAAAGTAGACAGCTTTACAGACTACACTGCAAGCACAAAACCCCAAAAGGCCCCTTGCCGGGGCACCCGCAAAACACCAGCATGTGAACACTTACTCCCCCTAACTCCAGCACTGCTTGCTCCAAGCCAGTCTCTAGCTATACCGAGAAATCAGAAAATACTTTAGAAAATACTTAAAACGTTACTATCAATCCCGTATTTCAGAGCAGGGTTAATTAAACCCGGCTGTTTGAAAACAACTGTTACTCAATAAGCAGCTACGACTGCTACTTGTGATGCAAGGAAGGATGCCCTCTACAAAAAGATGATACCCATCAACTTGGAAGGGAACAAATCGATCTCCACCGCCACACTGCCACTGGAAGAGCTAAGCATTAGGGGGTGGGGAAGTGGCTGAGTGGCAGAGCATCTGCTTGCCATGTAGAAGGCCTCAGGTTCAATCCCTGGCATCTCCAGTTAAAATGACCAGTGAGCAATGTGGGTCTCTGCCCTAGACCCTGAAGAGCCACTGCCAGTATGAATAGACAGCACTGACCGTGACGAACCGATGGTCTGATTTCAGTATAAGGCAGCTTCATGTGTTCAACAGGGGAAAAGGTATGTGTGTGTTGGGGGGGCGGGATCAACCTGGGGAAGCTTTTGACGATTTAGAGAATCGGGGGGGGGGGGGATTTTAGGAGCTGGAATTTCCCCCCAGATAGTATCTCACTATCGAGCTCTGTTTAAGGCGCTGTGTACATATGAACAAACAAAACTGCCTTATACTGAATCAGACCATCGCTCCACTAAGGCCCCTTCCGCACGCACCTATTTGCCACGCTAGAGGGACGCTTCATCGACGGATCAAACTGGCACGATCACACCAGCACATCTGGGAAGCGTCCCGCAACCGTCGTCAAGCCGCTGCAAACCGTTTTGATCTGGTGGGGAATCACAGTAAAAAACTACTAGTGAAACTCCAGTATCAAATGGTTTGCTGCGGCTCACAGCCAGAGTTCCCCTGTGTGATCGCGCCAGCGCGGAAGTGTGGCGTTGCAGATAGCGTGATCACACGCTATCCCGACGCGACGCTGTTTTTCCCCCCTTCTCCGTGTGCGCATCATCGAAAGCCCTTAGGGGGGAGAAGCAAAGTATCGATTTCCCCTTCCCCCCTTGCAGCGATTCATCAATCCCCCGTTTAAACACCTCGGAAACCCACCACAAAAAACCCAAACACTCGCCTGTGGTTGCGTCTGATCACACAGCGGCGGTTTGCCTCGGCAGGTCCATGGAGCTGTGTGACCACGTAACTGCGGGGCAATTGCTCCGGAGCAAAGAAGCCTCGATTCCCCTCCGGATTATCTCGCTCGTGTGGAAGGGACCTAAGACTGGCAGCAGCTCTCCATGGTCTCAGGCAGACGCCTTTCACATCACCTGCTACCTGATCCTTTTACCTGGGGATGCCAGGAATTGAACCTGGGACTTTCTGCATGCCAAGCAATTGCTCTACCACTAAGCCACGGCCCCTCCCCAAGTACCACGTTAAAGATCGCCCTCAACCTTTCACAGATGCGTCAGGCATCAAACAAACAACAGGTTTCACAGGACTAGAATAAAAACCAGGAAGGTAACTTACAGCCTTTTTATCGGGCTGGTTACTGTCATAGCCAGTAGTCAGATCTCGTACTCCAGAAACAGAAAATCTCCCACAAGTCTTTGGGTAAGTATCTTTCCCATCATAATGTCTAAGCTTTTCAAACAGCCCTTTGATGGTCTTCTGATCATAACAGATAAAATACGATGCTTTCGTAGTGTGGCATCCATACCTGTAAAGATAGCACCAGCGGTCATTTCATAAAAAAAGAGGTGTAGGAGCTCATTAGCATAACTCATTAGCATAACTCATTTGCATATGCCACACCCCCTAACATACCGGAAGTGTGTCAGAAGGCAACACCCACCCCTCAGGCTCCACTCCACAGGTGAGTGAAACTGACCTGCTCTTCCTCCATTCCCTTCCCCATCCAATACTTTGTGCAATAAAAATAAGCGTAAAGAACACACCCTCATTCTTTTCCTGCTCCCTTGAAACCACCAGGTTTCAAGTAGACTTGAGATACCCAGGACATGTGCACCATCCATCCCTTTCCCTTTCCCTCCCCACAACAAGACACCCTGTGAGATAGGTGGGGCTGAGAGAGGTCTTTTGAGAACTGCTCATGAGAGAACAGCTCTGAGAGAACTTGTGACTGGCCCAAGGTCACACCAGCAGCTGCATGTGGAGGAGTGGGGAATCAAACCCGGTTCTCCCAGATTAGAGTCCAACTCCTGACCACTACACCAAACTGATGGGGTGGAAGCTGCTGAAGGGTTGGTGAAATTTCTCCAGTACTTATGTGCCATGTGCCCAGATAAAAAATGGTATACTTAGAAAATTTATATGCCACTTTGAGCAAGTCTCTGGAAAAGCAGCACACAGTCATAAAAGGAACAATGATAAAATTATCAATATTAAAACATTAAAAACAATAAAGACCCTAGCAGAGCTTTCCCCGGGGCACTGCGCCTCTGCACTGCTCAGGGAAGCCGAGGAGGCGGTGGGGCTTGGTCATGTGCCCGCGCCCCTGGGCTCCTCACTCCCGGAGCGGCGCTCCTGTGCGCTCCCGCTCCAACGGACCCCTGGATAGCACAGTCATCTGTGTACTCGGTATTTCCTGTACGTAGAACACACATTGTTACGTCTATAAGGCGATTAAAAACCTCACTCATTGTAGACAGCTTTCAGCTGCTGAGACAGAGACAAGTTCTTGGTTGCCAGCAGAGTAGCCATCTCTGCAGTTATGACTGCAGCGCTCACACCATCTTTATCCAGGACTACAGGGCTGCACATGTATCCTGGAGACAGAGTTATAGAGAGAGAGACAGTTTTAACACCGGTCTAGCAAAAGTTTGTGACAGGTTATCAAAATTGCAGATGTTTTATTTGCAACAGTTACAAATAAAATCATCTTTACAGCAAGGTTGAAAAGTCTCTGAGCAAAGCAAAGGTGTTTTCATCTTTGGGTTTTTAATGCCATTTTGATCTCTGAACTCAAGACTGAGGTGTCAGCTAGGCTGTCAAAACTAAAAGGACGGGAGAGAGGGACATGCTGCTATGAGGAAAAGGAGGGGGGGAAGGTTGTAATTGCTGTTGTAAACTCTAGAATGTCACCTTTGATGCTCTCCTAACATTTGCCCCTGTTTACATAAGATCTCGGGTTTCTCTGGTGAGTCTCCCGCCTGAATGCTGAAGCCGTTATTCTCAGGCCGAGGGTACCAGGGCACTCATTGGCTTATAGCCAGCTGACACCCCAGTTTGAACCGTGTATATAATCCCTTTCCTGCTTCCCCGCTTTAGTCTTAACACAGAAGTGCTTAGGGAATGTCTTAGAAATACTGACTCCAATAAACTGAACTTAAGGACAGTTGTTGAGTGCTGATTTACTAGGGAACCTGACAGAGTGTTAAGACTTCTCATCACTGGATTGTGCGCCCCATCCCGAATCTCAACATGAGCACAGGGAACGGCGGAGACCAGCCAGTCTCAGAGGCGGAGGTGGCCGTCACCATGGTGAGCGATGTCCCCTCAAGAGGGATGCAGACACCAGCTCTCAGACGGGGGCCGGGAGGAGGCACTCGAACCCGGGGGAGAGATCTGTGTTCGTGGGCGCACCTTTCTACTGCGCAGAGGGAATCGTGGAGGCTAACTCCCCAGGTGGCTGTGCCAAGCCACTACAGCCGGGCTGTCCAGAGTCGCTGGGCTGGGGCGGAGGAAACGAAGTGGAGGCACTGGTCGAGCACATGGGAACGCGCTTGTGGGAATGAGTGCAGGAAGAGATTTTTGAACTCACAATTAAATTACCACAGATGATTGCAGACACGGTGAGTGGTGAACTAAGGCAACAGGCTCCCCTCCAACTAGAGGGGGTCACGACGACTACGGGACAGCCAGAAGGGCAGCCAAGAGCTCCCTCTACGCAACCTGAGGCACCAGCCAGGACCCCTGGAGTTCCTGTGAGGCCAGAGCAACCGGCTCAAAACCCCAGTCCTGGGGTCCCCAGACTGCAAAAACCCAAGGAGCTGCTGGAAGCTACATTTGACGGGGCCCCTGAAAAGTTAGCGTTCTTTCTAGTGCAAGTGCGCAGGTTTCTAAGAGACTGGGGCCATCTATTTCCGGATGATGAACACCGGGTTGAATTTGTCGGCGCAAAGCTGAGGGATCGAGCGGCAGACTGGTACGTGGGTTTGCATAGATCCAAGGCCCCAAACTATGGGATGCGCAGGGTTTCATGTGGGCACTGAGGAGGCAGTATGAAGATCCGCTGGCTGGCGAGAAGGCGAGACCACGCCACTGCTCTTGAAGCAAGGCAATCGCACGGTTCGCGAGTACTCGGAAGAATTCAAGATAATTGCTGCGAAGATCCAAGGGTGGCCAGCGCCCATGTTAATGGAACATTTCCAAACGGGGCTCAGTCACGAGATTCTTGATACAGTTTTGCGCAATGTGCAACCCCTCTCCTTGGCGGTCTGGATGCGAGAAGCAGATGATGCAGAGAACCACCTGCAGATGATCAAGATGCGAGCTCCGCAGGCATACCCTAAAACCCTGGGGGCTCTCCAGAAGACAACCCAGCCCAGAGGAAAAGACCACATGAAAGAGCAACGGAGGCAGCAAGGGCTTTGCTTTAAATGTGGGGAAGCCGGCCATTTCGCGGGTGCCTGCGCGTGAGGCGCAACTTCAAGCCCTCCGGGAACTGGAGAGAAGGCAGCCACAGAAACCCCGAAACGACCAAGCGATGAGAAAGGGAAGTTCCCGAAAGCATTATGGCTGGGAGCATGACTGGAGGACACCTCGTCAAGCAGCAAGGAAGCACAAGAGCCATTGGGAAAAGGCTGGAACCTGCTGTAAAAGGCGCAAAACAACAGGTCCGAAAACCGCAGGCGCCGCCTATGGTAAGCAGCTTTGACCCCATCCTGTTCATGACTTTGACTATTTTAAACATAGACCTGGGCACACAGATTCAAGTCCGGACACTGATTGACTTGGGCTGCGCAAGAGACATAATCAGCTCGTCCCTGCTTACGGGGCTGGGCACCCCAGTCCCAACACTTCCAGAGCCGCTAGTTTTTGTTCAGATGAACAGCTCCCCTATGCAGGAGTCGTGCAAATACCAGATGGTCCCTGTGCTCCTGTGGGCGGGAGAACATTGGGAGCACCGCTCTCTCGTGATGAACCCCAACGCCTGGTTCCCACTGGTATTAGGAAGCCTTTGGCTGTGTGCACATGACCCCTACATCCAGCGAAGCAAGGAGGCGGTGCATTTTGTTGGTCCAGGGTGTAAGTCCCATGTGTGGTCACCAGAGTGGGGTGAGTCTCCTCCTGCAGATCCAGTGGTTGCTTGCCTGATGGAGGAGGGCGGGGGGGGGGATCCCCCACGAGTATGAGGACTTGGGTTTTGGGGGAGGTGAAAGCAGACGAACGACCCCCCACCGGAATTGTGACTCTGCTATTGAACTGTTGCCGGGGCACAAATTGCCTAAGGGAAAGTTGTATTCCATGAGCCCGGCAGAGAAAGGGGAGCTACGCAAGTTCATTGATAAAAACTCGGCCCGAGGTTTTATCCGTCCCGCCTCCTCCCCTTACGCAGCTCCTGTCCTCTTCCGGAAGAAGGATGGCGGGCTCAGATTGTGTACAGATTACAGAGGGTTTAATGCAGCGTCTACTACCAACACCTACCCCCCGCCACTGATCCAAGATCAGGTATTGGAATTTAAATGGGCAATACCTTGAAGATACGTGTTGGCAGGTGGGTGTGTATCATCGTGATGTCTGGCCCACGTCATGGGAAACAACAACAAATCTGATTTCACATAAATGGCAGTGTGATTTGGGATTACCCCACTCCCAGCTCAAAGACAGCAGTATTTTCTTTCCGTGCTCATTGTTATACTTACAAGCAGTGTTCCCTCTGTGCTGAGTTAGTATGAGCCAGCTCACAGTTTTTTAGCCTCCGGCTCACACATTTTTGACTAAGCTCAGGAAGGCGGGCTCCAGAGCAAACTAATTTATGCAGCAGCCAAATCGCTCGCTCACAACTTAAATGCCAGTAGATCACAAAGTAGAATTTTTGCTCACAAGACGCCACAGGTTAGAGGGACCATTGCTTACAAAATGTCTCAGTATTCCATACCCATACAGGTATCCCAAATGATTAGCTATTTAGAAACATGAGCCACATAAGAATGCTCATTCTTGAATTCTAAGCAGCAAACCAATCCCCCCCCCCCCAAACAATGTAATCTGGGACTCTATGTGTGCCAATCTTCCATCATGCCTACACATCTTTCTTTACTGCTTAATAAGGACAGGATCTACTTATTACCAATGGCTTCTTCGAAGGCAAATAAAACTGATTTTCCTTGGTCTCCAAGCTGCTTGGCTCGATTTCCCATCCATTTGAATCCTGTCAGTGTTTCCTATGCAAAAACAATATTCAGCGTCAGTGTGTGCCGCACGGATGTACAGGAGATCAGAAGATGCCACCACCCCATCCCACGTCTCAATGGCTTACTTCAAAGTGAAAACCTTCTTTAAGCGCAATTGCTCTTAAGATTTTGGATGAGACGGTGCTAGACAGCATGTATATATCTTTAACGGCCCAAGGATCCGGATTCTGGTTTTTCCAGCAAGTGAAGATCCACCAGCCTAAAAGAGCTCCCAACTCGTTGCCGGAAAACACTTTCCATTCACCACTGGGAAGGAAGGCACAAAAGTTTTAAACCATTAATAAGAGACAACGGCTCGACAATTAAAATATACAAGAAACGGAGAACAGAATGAGAACATTCTCCGGGTTCTATAATTTCAGAGAAGGAAAGAACCGACACAGTTCTCACTGGTTTGCCATAGGTGTTGAACTGTGAGCTATCCTTGGGAAACAACTGAACTAGAAAGATAAAGAAATGATACAAGGAACCTTTTTGTTATATTTACAGACCACTTTCCAGCCACAAAAGCTCACAAGCCGTTTTAAAATTGAAACCAGGTAAAACAATTCAGCCCAAAGGTAATGACATGAATGGATTGTGGTGGCAAAAGGAAACATGTGGGGTGGGGGGTGGAGTGCTCAGTTCTTCCCCTCAATGCTCTAGACATCCTGCCTACTGCCGCTTTCTTTTTCACAGGGATGGTGGCAAAACCAGAGGAAATAGTGTCCCTCCCCTGTGGAAAGATGCTGCAAAGCAAAGGCCTTAAGGACCCAATATCGATCTCTCTTAAGCGGCAGTGCTTTCCCACTCTCAGAAGCTAGGCACCTGCCCAGTGTTGTGATCATTTGTGCTTGCAAACAACATTATTTTAATCCTGCTTTCATTTGTTCAGCCAACCTCGATTTCACCCACCTTGCTTTGGTCTTCCCTATGAATAATGCTACTTTAAAAAAAATCAGCACAGTGGTTTCCAGGGCAGAGCACTACAGCTAGTCAATTCCAGACATCATGCCAACCTTATGGGGTGACGCAGTGGTAGAGCATGTGTTTGGCATGTGGAAAGTCTCAGGTTCTGTCCCTGGCATCTCCAGTAAGTCTGAGACCCTGGAGAGCTGCTGCCAGTCGGAATAGGTAATAATGACCCTGATGGACCAATGGTCCAATTCCGTATGAGGCAGCTTCATGTGTCCATGTGTTCAACCCATGGTTTGCTCCCTCAAACTATACATCAGACTACAGTTAAGCTTCATTCATCATCATTTTGAGGGATATCTAGGCCAACAGAGAGCCAGTGTCAGAGTCTGCTAAAGTCTCTGCCATTAATTGTTGGTACCTGGGGTCTCTATCAGTAATTTACGGTTGGCCTTGAGGTTTATTGCTTGCTCTGCTTAATGTGTCTTTCTTCCCCGGGAGGGTGGCTTGCCACATTCCATCACGTCACATAAACAGCCTGGCTATCTTGTCTCGTCACCTCCCTTTTCCCTCTCCGGAGACTCGAATGTTTTATCTGCTTTTGTAACCTTGGAGAACTGCTGAACTGTTTTTCTAGCCAGGTGTCTGGCCTGCGAATTGCAAGTAGAGGTCACTATGGGCCATGGGGGGGATTTTTAGTGCTTTGCGCCTTTTCTGTGAGAACAAACGGCTTAGGTGGTGTCGCGCTTTTCTGTATTCATTCTGATTGGCCCTCTGCCTGCTATTACCTGAAGGTGGGGGGTATAGTAATCCCTGTTGTCTGTAACCAAGTATCTCTAACAAACATGAAGTACCTGACCCATCATTAAGAATAAAAGAACTCTTTGCTTCATCAAAGGTCTGGCTTATTGGTTTGATTCAGAAGTCTCACAGCCAGTGTGGTATAGTGGTTAAGAGTGGCAGACTCTAATCTGGAGAACCAGGTTTGATTCCCCACTCCTCTACATGAAGCCGGCTGGGTCAGTCACAGCTCTCTCTAAGAGCTCTCTCAGTCCCACCTACCTCACAGGGTGTCTGCTGTGGGGAGAGGAAGGGAAGGGGATCGTGAGCCGCTCTGAGACTCCTTGTGAGAGTTCTGCTCAGAGTAGTCAAGGATCAGATCTTGGTTGGTTAACCACAGTTCTTTATTTCCAATCTCTACATTAGTACAGCGTCTCGGATTATTGTCAGAGATGAGACAGATAATACAAGCAGGTCTATTATACCATTCCAAGGAGTTTGAATTACCCATAGGTAGCCAATCACTATAGGGGAAAATTGGCGGGCAGAAAGGGATTCTGGCCGTTTGGTTCTCACAGGAAAGAAAGTGAGGTGTCAAGCTGTAAATTTCCTTTCCCAAACCAGACCCCTCAGATGTTACCAGTTCACATAACAATCAATGGCCTCAAGGCTTTTGCATGTGATAAGAGATGAGAGGTATCCTCCCTTGAAGTCCCAGCCGGGGCAGCTGGAATGCGGAGGCAGGGATGTGAGAGGCCTCCTTGTTCTCATACATTACAGATGTCACCCTCCCGCTTCAATTGCTATAAACTCCAGGCCTGGTCAAGCAGTAGAACATGGCAGTTACAAACACAGAATAAAACATAGAGGGACAAAGAGGGTACAGGCATGATTACTATGCTGTCTGAATTAGCAGATTCTGACACTCCTTTGGGTAGTGAAGGGCGGGGCATAAAATCCAACTCCTCTTTAGTGTCACGGACACAGGATTTCTGCTGGTTATTATTTCCTTCCAAAAACTCTCGAGCATCCCTAACAATGAATATGCTGCTCAACAATGAACCCGCCACAGCAACCATACCTTTCCTGCTTCTCTGCCACGGCAAGCCGGTCAGCATCCGGATCATTGGCCAAAACAATCCGAGCTCCTACTTCTTCAGCCAGAGCAAATGACAGTGTCTGGAAGAGCAATGAGAAAGTGAAGCATCTTAAAAAAAAAAAACGTTAAAAAGAATATTCCCTCTTTCTTATGACCACTAGGCAAAAGGAACGTAGATGAAACCATGAAGCTATATGACAGAAATGATCTAGCTCGATTTGGACGCCATTGGAACCATTTGCCCAACAATTTGCACGATTTGCAAAACTGCCAGCCCCTTTCTCGTCTGATTCTGAGTAATCAAAGCGACACAGAAAACACCCCTCAAGCTTCCTTGTTTTAACCTGAAAGAAAACTGCTATGAGATGATGTATAGATGGTATATGACACCGAAAAAAAATAGCTAATATTGGCCAGCATTTGTCTAAGAAGTGCTGGAAATGTAAACAAAAAGAAGGTTCTTTTTACCATATGTGGTGGGCTTGGGATAAAGCTAAAACCTTCTGGTCTATGAGACGTGCCGAAATGGGAAAAAATTATGAAATGTACTTTTAAAAAATTGCCAGAACGGCTCTTGCTTGGTCTTAAATTAGAAGAAGTAAATGTCAATAAAAGGACGTTGATGTGGTATATGGTAACAACCGCAAGAATGGTATATGCCCAAATCTGGAAGAGCGAGAGAATTCCTGAACTTTGGGAGTGGTTAAGAAAATTGCTGTTTATGGCGGAAATGGACAAATGGACAAGAAAATTGAACAATCAAGACTCAGAGAATTTTATGGAGGAATGGAAGGATTTGAAAGATTATTTAGAACAATATTGGGAAATGAAAGATAATATTTTTACACTGTCTAACTATTGAATGATTAATGAATGGTCTGTAAATAATAATAATTTTTTGATATATAGAAGAAGAAGAAGAAGAGATTGGATTTATATCCCGCCCTTCACTCACTTAAGAGTCTCAGAGCGGCTTACAAACTCCTTTCCCCTCCCCTCCCCACAACAGACACCCTGTGAGGTAGGTGGGGCTGAGAGAGCTCTTTCCCAAGCTGTCCTTGAGGGAACAGCTGGTACAGAGCTATGGCTTGCCCAAGGTCATCCAGCCAGGTGCAAGTGGAGGAGTGGGGAATCAAACCCGGTTCTCCCAGATTAGAGTCCGTGCACTTAACCACTACACCAGACTGGCTCTCAGTCTGATACAAATATACTAACACTATTAGAAATAAGTGAGTTACCTGTAAGAGGAAAATAATATAGGATTATATTATATTTGGTGGACATATAACAGTGTAGGTGAGGTGGGAAGTCACTGGGAGGGGGAGAAGAAAAGGGAAAAGGGGTCTTTGTAATAGAGTGACAATGTAATGTGTGTAAGTTAAGTTTTGACTCCAATAAAAAATTAACATTAAAAAAAGAAAGAAAGAAAGAAAATACCCCTCAAGCTATTGTAGGGGTTTGCAAGGGATAAGGAGAAGGGAAGAACAGCTTTTCAAAAGATGTCCATGCATGTAAACTCAAAATAAAATTGATATCCATTTAAAATACGTTTATAGGCTATCAGGAAAAGTTTGAAGTGGCGCAAAAGAAATGTAGAAGGAAGAAATTTTACTAAATAATCTTTACCAGAACGCCTTTACCCTCCTCGGGATTTGGATATTTTACTGTTGGAAATTCAGGATCGGGGTCCTTCTGTTCAGGAACAGCAAATGGAGGGCTAAAGTCAAATGCCTTAAAGGCTGACTGCACGAATTCATGGCCTACACCGTGCACAGAAGTATGGACAAATTTCAGCTTTGTTTCCTTGTTTAAATTCCTGAAATTAAGTACAGTAATGACATTAAACAGGCACATGATTGTCCATTGCTGAGAAAAAAATAAGTGTATTCTATTTCCGTCTTTCACTGTAAT
This sequence comes from Lepidodactylus listeri, assembly GCA_029233225.1. Taxonomy (NCBI): domain Eukaryota; kingdom Metazoa; phylum Chordata; class Lepidosauria; order Squamata; family Gekkonidae; genus Lepidodactylus; species Lepidodactylus listeri. Next base: position 101,760,252 of record JARCFY010000009.1, on the reverse strand, counting down.
TGAATTTTTTTTTTAAACTGCTTATAAGTTGCCTGACTGTGAACTTCAGGCCATATGCAACCTCAAGCTGGTTGTGTGTTTCAGCAGTGTTGTGCAATGATTATCCGTGATGGTCTGGCATCACAAAAACATGTATAGATCTTCAAGGGGGTTACATAAAAGGATTTTGATCTAGACTAAATTTTCCATTAATGGAAAGGGAGGGGTAATTCTCATCAATTCCCCTTTGGACTGCAGCCCTGATTTGCCCCTCATGCCATCCCTGAGGGCTCCCCCCCCCCCATTTTTGGGAGATTAGTGGGAGGCAAAGAGGGAGGCAAGAAAGTACTGTTCCACTGGCAATATACCTTCAACTAGAAGGAAAATTTAATCTAGATCCAGTGCATCGTATTCCCTCTTTGCCACTGTGGCCAGAAATACCAGCTACAGAGGTCCTAAGAGGCAAACAACAGGCAGAAGCACACATTCAAAGTTTTTTTAGACATCCTTTTTCAGACTCCCTTATCCTCGTGGCTGAGAAAAGTAATCTGGAATCACAACATGTCATTCTGTCCACTGATCGACAGGTGGTAGTGAGCCCCACCCTCCTGAGTGGTACCACCACCGGAGATCTTAAGGAATATCTATATATCTAATCAGGGGTCCTTTCGTAAAAAAAGAGGTGCAGGAGCTCATTAGCATAACTCATTTGCATATGCCACACCCCCTGACGTCACCGGAATGACGTCATGGGCAGTGTGTCAGAAGGCCAGACGGGAGGGAGGGAGGGGGAAGGAAGGAAGGAAAGGAACAGGAAGGAAGGTAAGTAGGTGGGGGAGAGAAAAGAAAGAAAGAAAGAAAAGGAGGGGGGAAGGAAGAAAGGAAGGAAGGAAGGAGGGAGGAAGAAAGGGGAAGGAAGAAAGAAAGAAAGGAACAGTAAGGTAGGTAGGTAGTTGGGAGAGAGAGAGAAGAAAGGAAGGAAGGAAGGGGGGAGAGAGGGAGGAAGGGGGGAAGGAAGGAACAGGAAGGTAGGTAGGTAGTTGGGGGGAAGAGAGAGAAGAAAGGAAGGAAGGAAGGGGGGAGAGAGGGAGGAAGGGGGGAAGGAACAGGAAGGTAGGTAGGTAGTTGGGGGGGAGAGAGAGAAGAAAGGAAGGAAGGAAGGAAGGAAGGAAGGAAGGAAGGAAGGAAGGAAGGAAGGGGGGAGAAAGGGAGGAAGGGGGGAAGGAAGGAACAGGAAGGTAGGTAGGTAGGTAGGTGGGGGGAGAGAGAGAGAAGAAAGGAAGGAAGGAAGGGGGAGAGAGGGAGGAAGGGGGGAAGGAAGGAACAGGTAGGTAGGTGGGGGGAGAGAGGGAAGGAAGGGAGGGGCGCTTCTCCCCACACTGGGGCTGGCGTTTCCCTCCCCCCCCTTGCTGGCGTTTCCCTCCCCCCCAGAGGAAAGACTTAACTTTCCTCTGTAGTCCACTATTTAGGTAAAGAAAATGTAGTTGTATTAAGGGATAGCACTAACAGTATTAACCAGCAGGTATATATAGCTTATCTACCACTTTAACTTCACTAGATTCCCCCCCCCCCAACACATTAAAAAAAAAACAACTACAAGAAAGATAAAACTTAAAAAAAAAACACTTGGGATATGTCAGATGACAATTAATTATAAAGAGCAACAACTAGTATGCTGAATTAATAAGAACTTTGTGCTTATATGGTTTTTTGCGTTTGTAGATTCTTAAGGTGAGATTGATAAATTTATTCACTAATCAAGTTGAATAAAGTCTATTGAGAAAGGTTGCAATTTATAAAATGTAGAACTTTAAAGAACAATATTTATAAAGGTATTTTCCAGTGACTCTCTGGGCTTCTGCAGAGTTTACCTTATGCAGAAGGCTGGGGAGAGATGACAATCACTCTACCACAGCACCTAACAATGAGAGCCAGGACAATCAAGGAAGACCAAAAAAAAAAACCCTCATTACCTACCCCTCCCCCCAACAATCAATTTAGGAATATAGAAAACTTGCTTGGGCCTGAGTGGTGTTAAGCCACTCAGGCCCGGCTTCTCCCTCCCGGGGAACTGTTGAGTGGGGGAGCGCGGGGGGGTTCTGGGGGTGACTGGGGGAGGGAGAGTTATTTTCCCGGGGCCGGCGGCCAGCCGCGGCCCCGGGGAAGGCGTCTGGGGGCGGGACGGGGCTGTTTGGCAGGGCTGGCGGCCAGCCGCGGCCCCGGGGAAGGTGACTGCGGGCAGGATGGGGCTCCTTTGCGGGGCCGGCGGCCAGCCGCGGCCCCGGGGAAGGTGACGGGGGGCGGGAGGGGGCTCCTTTGCGGGGCCGGCGGCCAGCCGCGGCCCCGGGGAAGGTGACGGGGGGCGGGAGGGGGCTCCTTTGCGGGGCCGGCGGCCAGCCGCGGCCCCGGGGAAGGTGACGGGGGGTGGGACGGGGCTCCTTTGCGGGGCCGGTGGCCAGCCGCGGCCCCAGGGAAGACAACTGGGGGAGGGAGGGGGTGAACAGGGGAGGCTTTCTGCCGGGGGCGGGGCTTTGTTATGTGCCCGCCCCCCGGCCCCTTCTCTCCCAGAGCAGCGCTCCGGCTCGCTCCGGCCCCAACGGAGCCCTGTATCTAATTCCCAAGTACTCTCCCCCGTGCGGATACCTAAATCCGCGCGGGGGGGGCACTTGGGGGGGAGGGAGGTTTTTCTACACACGGGGGCTACTCCCCCCGTGTGCAGAAAAATCCTAAATGTTAAAAAAACTTTTGGGGGGATATTTAAATCCCCTCAAAAGTAAAAGCGTTCTCTGCGCAGGTGCAAAGAATACTTTGGCTGGGTGGAGGGCTCGGTGGGTGGTGGGCCTCGCCGTCACTGCCGCTTTCAGGGAGGGAGGAGGGGAGGAGGCTCGGCATGCCATCACTGCCACCGCCGATTCTTGGGAAGGGAGGGAGGAGGGGCTTGGCGTGCAACCACTGCCAATTTTTGGGAAGGGAGGGGGGAGAAGGGAGGGAGGAGAGGCGGCTCTGCGCACAGCCGCCGCTGCCGCTGATTTTCAGGAGGGAGGGAGGGGGAGGAGGCTCAGCGCATGGTCGCTGCCAATTTTTGGGAGGCAAGGGGAAGGAGGCTCGGCGTGCATCCGCCACCGTCGCCGATTTTGGGGAAGGGAGGGGGGAAGGAGGAGGGAGGGGAGAGAGGAGGCTCGGCGCACGGCCGCCAATTTTTGGGAAGGGAGGGAGGAGGGAGGGGAGGAGGCTCAGCACATGACCGCTGCCACCACCAATTTCCGGGGAGAGAGGCTCACCTCCCCCCCCCCGCGAGTATCACGGGTCCTATTGCTTGTAAGCCTCTATTTCTTGTGAATGTATTATGAATTTCCTTCGTTCTGTATGTAACTCATTTTTTAAATGATTATCTTCTGTCCTTGTCATTTGCTTAGGATAGTTAATGCTACACATTTAACCATCTTCTCACCACCACCCCTCCCCAATCCGTAAGGATTGGGAGTCTAATCCTGCCTTTCTATCCCTGGACAGCAGAGATACCTATTATTCTTTCTGAGATGCTAGCTTCAACATCTTTTTTAGATTTTACCTGGGTGTGGCCAAAAGCAGTACAGATTTCTCCCTAAGACTCTTATCTGCCACCTCACCTGTAAAAATGAATGCAATTAACAAGTTTAATTTCAGTGCCTTTAAATGAATATTTTGGAATACCAAATGAACGTACATTCTTAATAAATATTCAGTTATCAAATCTGATACGCTGCACTGACGTGCTTGATAGCTGGGAGGCTACTGGTTGAAAGAGACTTCCTAGAACAGGGGTGGCCAAACTTGCTTAACGTAAGAGCTGCATAGAATAAACATCAGATGTTTGAGAGCCACAAGACGTGAACAAATATTACCTGCTTTTATTGGAAAATAAGCAAATTTGCTTTTTATTAATATTAAATGAGACTGCCAAAAATAATAACAAAAGGGGTAAAAGCAGATATTGATAATGATATTAATTTGTCCAATGATATCTGTTTGCTAATGATATTTAGCTTCCCCAGCCGCCCTGTCGGGAGCCACATAATATATGTGAAAAAGCCGCATGCGGCTCCCGAGCCACAGTTTGCCCACCTCTGGCCTAGAACATTGGTTCCGACTTGGATGTTGATCTCCACAACAGAAAGTAGACGCGGCTTTGAAAAAAGAGGACGGAAACATGTTCACATACCTGGGATACATGTTGCTGCATGACTTCCAACTGTTAATCTGTTATATACATTTGTCATACTGAGAACTTTGGAACCTTGATAACTGAATATTCATTAAGACTATACACTCAATTGGTATTTCAAAATATTCATTTAAAGGCACTGAAATTCGACTTGTTAATTGCATTCGCAGTGTTTATTTGTTTTTGATAACTGGCACACTGTGTTTTCCCCTTGTTTTGTCTACATGGCTCACCTGTAAAAGCAGTGTCTCTGTATGTCTTTAAAATAGTCCTTGTTGATGGATGGGAAAGGGTCATGGAGAAGGGGATTTTTTTCAACCACGCTGTCCTCCCAAGCCTGCGGCCACGGCTCTAGGTTTTCTTCAATAGCTTGAGCGATTCCTTTATCGTGAGGCGAAATTATCTGAGCGCCGTTTCCCCAATAAACCTAAGCAACATGAAAGCACATTGGCAAAGATTGCCTCCAGCACAATTAGCAGAAGAGAAATGCTTTTATAATATGCCCAGTTTGAACAATAACCACAGCCTCCCTAATCATACAATGATTAATTTTTTTTAAAGCTTATCAACAGCCCTTCCTGTGGCAATTTGTCCAATGAGTGGTGCAATGAAGAGACAACTGTTGACTCCAAGTGTACGTCAGAAATTTGGGGGGGGGGGGGGAGATATCCAAGTGAATACCTTGTATCCGTTGTCTTGCTTTGGGTTGTGAGAAGCAGTAACCATAATCCCAGCAGAAAGTTTCAGATGAGTCACTGCGTAGGGCTGTGGTGAAAGAAACACAAAACAGTAATCTTAAAACAGAAAGAAGAGACTCAGTGGAACAATTGCCCTGTTTCCTTCAAAGTACTGCTGCAGGAGATATTTATCACTCTTCCATCCTATCCATCCACTGAGGCACACTGCATCCATGTCGTGATCAAGCTCAGGGGACAGAAGCATCAAGAAAGACATCCTCAGAGGCCACCCTCCAGGTATGGAACTACTTCCTGCTGCAAATTTATTAATACCCAAGTCTGCACACCTTTTTGGATGCTTTTTAAGACCTACCTGGCCTTAAGCATTTAAGAGAAAGGTGGGAAAAGGGAGAACTTTAATGGAATGGAATTTAATGCAATTCTGTTCTACTGATTTTTTTGGTTCTGCTGCCATCTGGAAGCCTTCAAGATGAGTGTGTGAGAAACCTAAAAGCATAAACAGACTGATCCTCATATACCCTACTGTTAAGAAAGGGGAAGAGGATAAACAATAAGCTGCCCATGGAGTCATGCAGTCAGGGCTAAGCAGATATTAGAACCGAGGTCTCCTTCTTTGGAGATGGGACCAGACTAAGTGCTCCACTCATGCAAGACACACTTCTGTCAGCAAAACAGAACGTTTCTACTTCCCTGCAGCCCACACACCGCCCCAAAATGCTGCTTCTGGGGTACAGGGGAGCCACGGGAGCAGCACGAGAGGGAAATTGGGAGTCTGCAGGAAGATGAGGATACTAGTGGAAATTACCCCACACCTTCCATTAGCAGAACATTTAATCTAGATCCAACCCTCCAAGTCCACTGCACCATTATCCAGATGGACCAACAAAATTATTGCATGCTTATCTTGGAACTACTTCTGCAAGACATGTATTCAATAGGTATGTTTCAGAATTACCATCGGTAAATAGCATTTTATTGTTTGGCAACCAAGATATTTAATTTTGCAGCAAGCATGTTACTGGCTTCAGGTTCCCTCAACATTATTGTTCTCAAGACATGGGCGTGGGGGGATGTAGCAGCACACAGAAGAAATGCAGCTGGAAGAATTAAGGCCAGACAAACCTATTACATACCAGGGGACTGCAGATGACTGGCTCACGTGTCTCAGAGTTCCTTTTTTAAAACTGATATGAGGTCATTGTGTATGTATTTTCAGATATGGTTGTAGGGACCATATCACTAGAGCCTTGGCCCATCTACATGGGTTCACAATCAGTTTCTGGGCCCAATTCAAGGTACCAGTATTTTGAAATCCTATATGGCTTGGGACCAGCATACCTGAGAAACTACCCCTAAATTCATGTTCTGAGGCCCTGTGAGGCAAAGCTGAATTTCATCATACACTTAAGGGGTAATGTTAATACTAATGGTCTCCCTTGCAGGTGATGCGGCTAAATTTGCAGATGACACAAAGTTGTTCAGGGTGGTGAGAACCAGGGAGGATTGTAAGGAACTCCAAAGGGATCTGTTGAGGATGGGCGAGTGGGCATCAACATGGCAGATGGGGTTCAATGTGGTCAAGTGCAAAGTGATGCACACTGGAGCCAAAAATCCTAACTATAAATACACATTGATGGGGTCCGAACTGGCAGAGACTGTCCAAGAGAGAGCTCTTGGAGTCGTAGTAGATAACTCTATGAAAATGTCAAAACAGTATGCAACTGCAATGAAAAAGGCCAACGCTATGCTGGGGGTTATTTGGAAGGGAACTGAAAACAAATCAGCCAGTATTATAATGCCCCTGTATAAATCGATGGTAAGACCTCATTTGGAGTACTGTGTACAGTTCTGGTCGCCACACCTCAAAAAAGATATCATAGCTTTGGAAAAAGTGCAGAAAAGGGCAACTAGAATGATAAAAGGGTTGGAACACTTTCCCTATGAAGAAAGGTTGACGTGCTTGGGGCTCTTTAGCTTGGAGAAACGACGGCTGAGTGGTGACATGATCGAGGTTTATAAGGTTATGCATGGGATGGAGCAGGTAGAGAAAGAAGTCCTTTTCTCCCTTTCTCACAATACAAGAACTCATGGGCACTCCATGAAATTGCTGAGCAGTCGGGTTAGAACAGATAAAAGGAAGTACTTCTTCAGCCAAAGAGTGATTAACAGGTGGAATTCACTGCCACAGGAGATGGTGGCGGCTACAAGCATGGAAAGCCTCAAGAGGGAATTAGATAAACATATGGAGTTGAGGTCCATCAGTGGCTATTAGCCACAAAGTATAGATAGGAACTCTCAGTCTGGGGCAAGTGATGCACTTTATTCTTGGTGCTTTTGGCGGGGGGGCAACAGTGGGAGGGCTTCTAGTGTCCTGGCCCCACTGGTGGACCTCCTGAGGGCACCTGGTATTTTTGGCCACTGTGTAACAGAGTGTTGGACTGGATGGGCCACTGGCCTGATCCAACATTGGCTTCTCTTATGTTCTCATGTTCTGAGATTAAGCCACTGGTGACCTGAGAGAAGGCCTTCTTGGCCATGGGACCAAAACTATGAAACCCTCTCTCTAGGGATATTCATCTGCCCCCTTTCTGTCACTGTCTTCCTCCACCAACAAGCTCTTATGGATATGGCCAGAAATATATTGGAATAGTTGCTGGACTTGTCCAGAAAGATGATAGAAGATGTTGTGGCACACATGCCTGGCCTCTCGGAGAAGCCTACCAAGAAGGGAGTCTAGAGAACCAGAACAGAAGAGCCTTGAAGATTAGTACTCAAAGTCTATAGCTGCAAACAGCTAACTTACTCATTTACTCTTTCTACTAACTTGCTCACTTTCTTGCTTGCTTATAAAAAGCGAAAGAGTGCTACTGTTATCTAGGCAGCTGTCTGCTAAAGTTAACAGCTGATGAAGTGAAAACAAAGCTCAGTACAACTTCATATTGGGTACCGCTAGGCCTCCCCTCCTCCCCATCTTGCAACACGTTAAATCTAACTCTTGGTTTCTTGCCATTCCATATAAACGTATTTATTTGTTTTTGCCAGTCTTTCAGTGTCTCATCTTGTATATTGATAGGGAGCACCTGGAATAAAAAGTTTGTTTTTGACAAAATGTTCATTTTTATTGCAGATTCTTCCGAGCCATGACCATTTTTATTTAGACCATCTTTCCAAGTCTTTTTGTATTTTCTTCCAGATTACATTGTAGTTATCTTTAAATAATGTATCTTTCCCCCCGGACGCATTTATTCCCAGATATTTAATTGAATTAGTTACAAAATTAAATTTTGTGATTGTCTTAATATTGTCCTCTTCATGTTTTGTTAAAAAACTGGGGATTATTTTAGGTTTTTTTCCTATTAATTTTAAATCCAGAGAAAGAAGCCAACTTTTATTCATGCTCTATGACATACTGTAATATATTTTTTTGGATTTAGTATTGTCAAAACAACATCATCCACATAACTTTTCAATTTGAATTCTTCTCCATCAACTTTCAGTCGTTTGACATTTTGATCTTGTCAAATTCTGGAGGCAAAAATTTCCATTGCAAGAATAAATAATAATGGTGATAGAGGGCATCTTTGTCTCGGCCCCTTTTCAATCTAAAATCCATCTGATAATAATCCATTAATTAAAAATTTTGCTTCATATAAATTCCTTGAATCCAATTCAAAAATCTGAGTCCACAGTTTAAACACTGTAATACTCTTTGTAGAAAAGTCCAAGATGTTCAAAGGCCTTTTCAGCATCTAAAAACATAAAAGCCGCTTTCCCCTCCTTGTTCTGTACAAATTCCATTGCATCAATTATAAAACGGACATCTTCCTTCATATATCTCTTGGGAACAAAGCCTGTTTGATCTTGATGAATTAATTTAGTTATACATTTCTTAAGTCTTTCTTGCCATTATTAAGGCAAAAAGTTTATAGTCCAAATTCAGCAGTGATATAAGTCTATAAGATTGCAGTAACACTGGATCATTTCCTTTCTTGGGAATCAATGCTATATGTGCCTCCTGCCAAGATTGAGGCAATATTTTCTTTTCACTTATTTGATCCATCACTTTTTGAAGTGGTAACATTAACTCTTCTTCCAAACATTTGTAATATGTTGTCGTCAACCCTACTGGGCCTGGAGCTTTATTTTTTTCTACTTCTTTATTGCTTGTAAAATCTCTTGTACTGTAATATTTTGATCCAGAATATATCTATCTTTTGTAAATTTAGGTATGAATGTTTCTTCATACCAGAGAGCCAGTTTGGTGTAGTGGTTAAGTGCACGGACTCTAATCTGGGAGAACCGGGTTTGATTCCCCACTCCTCCACGTGCACCTGGCTGGATGACCTTGGGCAAGCCATAGCTCTGTACCAGCTGTTCCCTCAAGGACAGCTTGGGAAAGAGCTCTCTCAGCCCCACCTACCTCACAGGGTGTCTGTTGTGGGGAGGGGAAGGGAAAAGGAGTTTGTAAGCCGCTCTGAGACTCCCTTGGGGAGTGGAGGGCGGGGTATAAATCCAATCTCTTCTTCTTCTTCTTCTTCTTCTTCTAAATAGTCTTCTAATCCTTTCCTAGTTAAGCTTTCTTTCTTATGGAATTGTGAAAAAAAGAGAGTGAATTGTTCATGTATACCTTTGTCTTCATAAAAAAATTCATCTAACTTTTTTACTCCAGTTATTGAATTTCTTTCACTTTTTCTTCAGCAATATGCCAAATAATGTCCAGGTTTATGACTTCTGGGGTGAGAAACTCTTATGGAGTCATGTAATTGCTCTCCTTTAATTATCTATGTAACAATGATGGATGGATGGATGGATGGATGGATGGATGGTATAATGCTATGTTGATTTAGTCCATGATAAGAACACAAATATTATGCTTTAATAAAACAACCTTAGAATCTAAGCAGAGACTTTCTAATAACATTTACTTGTATACTATACCCAGAATGAACCTATAGCATGACTGAGCTGTACCTCTGGCTAGGAGTTAAATGATCTGGTACAAGAAGGCTAACTAGACCCCGAGGGGTTTTTAAGTGCATGTCTAGACCTGAATCAGGCCTGAGCAGACTCATCCAGAACACAGTGAAGACTTTTTCATTTTGTCCGACATTCCCTCAGTCATCCCTCTTTCCCATCCTATGATTTAATTACCGCTTCGTGTGCTTTTAATATGCATTTTCAATTTGGCTTTAATTGTTTTTGTGACATTTTTGTTTTAATCATTAGTCTCCTCAGGGGCCCTGACCGGGTAGAAAGGTGGCATACAAATTTTGTAACAATAAATACCGTATTTTTCGCTCCATAAGACGCACCTGACCATAAGACGCACCAAGCTCCGCTCGGTGCCGTGGCTTGGGAAAGGTAAGGGGGGGTTTAAGACGCACACACTTCCCCCCCCACTTTTTTTGGGAGAAAAAGTGAGTCTTATGGAGCAAAAAATACGGTAATTATCTGCTATATTAATATGGTATTATAACAGGGTAAATATACTGACTTACCACAAAAGGAGTTGGTACGATACTGGAGAAAAGGTACACAGGGACACCTTGGCTGATGAATGCTGCTGCAGCGAGCCTTGCGAATCTGTTGGTAAGAATTTTCACTCAAACGTCACAATGGCACGCTCTCAGAAAACCCATGCTAGTATGACAGTCACTCTATTGTCACATGAACACACACATGACCACATGAAGCTGCCATACACTGAATCAGACCCCCCTTGGTCCATCAAAGTCAGTGCTGTCTATTCAGCGGCTCTCCAGGGTCTCAGGCTGAGGTCTTTCACATCACCTGAGCCAGTTTGGTGTAGTGGTTAAGTGCGCGGACTCTAATCTGGGAGAACCGGGTTTGATTCCCCACTCCTCCACTTGCAGCTGCTGGATGACCTTGGGCAAGCCATAGCTCTGTACCAGCTGTTCCCTCAAGGACAGCTTGGGAAAGAGCTCTCTCAGCCCCACCTACCTCACAGGGTGTCTGTTGTGGGGAGGGGAAGGGAAAAGGAGTTTGTAAGCCGCTCTGAGACTCCCTTGGGGAGAGGAGGGCGGGGTATAAATCCAATCTCTTCTTCTTCTTCTTCTACCTCCTACCTACTCGTTTTAACTGGAGATGCTGGGGACTGAACCTGGGACTTTCTGCATGCTCTGCCGGTGAGCTACAGCCCTTCCTTGAGGTCCACTTTGCAGGAAAGCACACATTTTGTGAAACGGAAATGGCACTTTAAGCATGTTTTCTACAACAGGCACACAGACTAGGCTGCTACTCTATGCAGTGCTCTCCCAATGTCAATACCGGCAGAAAGCACACTCCCACTGCCTTCTGGGAATTAGAAAATCTGTGGTCTCTTTTCCACCAAGGGGGATTAACCTCCTTTTCAGCAACAGGCTGAACCTGGACTATTAGTACAATCCAAACTGTAAAACCAGTAAAGGCAAATCTATGAAGGCTATGTCAGTGCCAGCAGAGATGTTACCCCAGTCAACTACCCCAGGATACAGAGCTCTTGCAATGAAACAGCACAGCTTCAAAGGAGAGGCGCCAGGGAACATTGTGGCTCTTCTTCCACAGCAGAAATATACACATAAGATGCCAGCTATAGTAAACTCTGCAGTAAAGCTCCTAGACAGCAGAGCCAGTTCACCGCTCAAGCTTGGACTGCCAAACCTGCTGGGGAGGCAGCGACAAGGGAGGACTTGATGGTCCGAAAGATATTTTGCGCATTTCTCTCCGTGTGTCCAGGGTTCATCCAAAGTCGTCTGTAGAGGAACTGTCGTATGGCACTGCCGTATACCGGATCAGACCACTGGTCCATCAAGGTACTGTCTACTCAGGCTGGCACTGGCTGGGCACTGAACTTGGAACCTTCTGCATACCAAGCAGATACTCTACTGTTGAGCCACAGAACCTGCCTGGCACCCTGCATTCGATGGATCCTGAACTACGCAAGACTAGGCATGCATCTGCTCTCCTGATTCCCATGATCCACTGGGGGGGGGGGAGAGGCCACCCCAACCATGACTGCCTCCCATCCTCCTGAGGCCTCAGACCAGACATGATATTATTGATTTATTTAGATTCATATCCCGCCTGACCAACACAAGCGGCTCTAGGCGGTTTCCCCCACCCTTTGACTCCATGCCCAGCACAGCCTAGGTCTGGAAAGCTGACCTCAACCCCCGCCTCTCCACCGCTTTTACATCAACAGCGGCAGGCTGCACGTGCACTCCAGCAGCTCCCAGCCCACCCATGACATTCTCAGCTCTTGTGGGTCAGATGCAGAAATCAAGGCTGGCGTGCCGTTGCCGGGTACGGTTGCTCAGCCATGCCGACTCCGGATACTGAGGACCAACTTGAGAGGTGGAGGGTTAGACTGGCTCAGGCTGCAGTCAGACACACCAAACGATCCACTTTCAATCCACCTTAAATGCACTTTCCAACTGGACTTTTACTGTGTGAACTGGAAGGGGATTATTTAGTGTGTGTTACCGCCGCCTCATCCTGCCCGACTTTGTTGGGTGTGGTGACACTGATTGCCTCAGCTAATAGAAGGAGCCAACCAGGAATGGGGAAGTTGTGGCCCTCCAACATTCATCAGAGAAGAGCTGCAAAGGTGCTTCCTCTGCACCCCGCCTTGGATAGATCTGGGCTGGCACAAGAGGAGATACACATCTTCTTTTGTGCTGCTGCCACCGCCCACCTTTATCTCAGGCCAGGTGCAGAGCTTGAGCTGGCCCTGGTAGAGAGCGTATCTACCCACATATACCTTATTCTTTCTTCCCATACAGTTCTCGGTATAGTTATTAGCCTCAGTAGGGAAAAAGACAAGCACCTGTCTTCCCGCCCCACAACTTGGCTCTTAACCCTTCTTTACTCACCCACACACCCGCCCTCACATCAAATCTCTGTTCCAAATGTTCCACCCATGGCTGTTTTTCAATGAAACTTAAAATCATGCTGATATCTGACTACAGATCTTTTGCGTCTCATCTAGTTGTTCCCAAGGTCAAATAAAAGCCCAGTGCATTGCCTGTCTTTTTTTCTGTGCAACGTGGATTGTATATCTAATTTCTGTTATGGGGCTTGATTTAACTTTCCTTCTTTATGGATCAAGGTGTGGAGGACTGCTGCCGTGCGCTCACAAATTTTAGGTCTAATAAAATTTAAAAATACCAGATGGTGAGATCAAAACAGAGAGCTATCTAGCCCGAAATTAAGCTTTCATGTGTTCCAACACAATGTAATTCATTAGTGGGGATTAAAGGCTGCTTTTTTCTATGGATCTAGGAGAGGTAGGAGCTCATCATGTCTTTTCATTGGAGGTTCCTTAGAGTAGAATAGTTAAATATACCTTTTGCTGCTACCTCCACTTGAAGGATGGGCCCGAGCATCAAAACCAATTACAACGCCTTTTTTCTTTAGGTCACTGCAGCTCTTTTCAAGGTACCTACAGAATCCCTAGAAATGAAAACATCAGTTTAAGCAGTTTTATGAGATTATCAACATTTTTTAATACATTTCCTTTGGAAGAAGGAAGTAGAAATGCTGACTGCAAAATGAGATGTTGTGAGATTGTCCCAAAAGATGCAGTCTGCAACAGGTCTTCTTAACCAGAAAGGCCTTTATTTGCAAAGAGGTTCTTATTGGAATGGTTACACTTTTCCTGTTAGTGATGACTTCATTGTAAACAAACAGTTAGTCTTATACTAAGCAACTGGAATCCCCCTCACTGCATCTAAACCAATCATAAAACGTAAAAGGTCATTCCAGCCCCTGAACAGGTTTCACATAGAAATGGCGGCAAATAGATTATTGTTTTTTGGTCCCAAGGAACTTCTACTAAACGTTTTCAAGAGCAGCTGCAAAAGGAATAACATAATAGGGGAGGATTTGTCCCAGACCTTGAACAAGCTGGGAGCGAAGCAAGCAAGCTGGGAGCGTAGCGGAAGAAAGCAGGGCGTGATAAGGAAGCCAGACAGGTAAACAGTACATGAGCACATTCCAGCGGGCGGCGTCACTGGTCAAGTCGCAACTCCCGGGCGGGATATGGCAGCGTAGCTGACAGATGTCTACCCATTCAAATACATACCTCGAGCTGCTCTAAGCTCGTATTTCCCACCCTTCTTTCAAAGCAAATTCTTTCCAAAAAGGAACATTACAAACATGAAAAGGAAGAGATCAACAAACTTCAAATTTCTTCCTCAGAGGTATTGCTACTACAGTAATTTTGAAAACTACGGCCCAAGAACCTGATCCCAATAAACCATACATTCTTTGGAAACCAGGGAAGTACCTGCCCATAAAGAATAAGAGAGACACGTCCATTCAGTCTGGTACCTGAGTGGTCTGGATGATAGTCAAGTCATTCATCTGAGAAGTTCCTGCTCCCATGGCAGCTCTGAGTCCTGCAGTCCCAAATTCCATCCGGGAACCAAAACATCGCTGGAGTTCTTCTGTGTTTCCTTTCGCAACCAGCTGCTTCACTATTTCAATTGTTTTGGGATTCTGTAAAACATATTATTTAGCTTTTATATAAGTGCACCGTCTCAGGCTAGGTGAGTGGCAATCTGAGAATGGGCCTTCAAAGTTGTGGTGCCAAATTTACAGAGTTCCCTCTCCAGGTAGAGCTGTCTATTCTGCTCTATTGCTGAAATTATGACAGTGAATGAAAACTTTTTTGTTTGGCATTTCTTCAGAGACCTTCGCTTCCCTTTATATGTTTATATGTTTAAAAACAATTCAAAATCATATGAACACAAATATATGTGTGTGTGTTTGTTTTGCTGAATTGTTTTTAAACAAATTTTTAAACAAATTTTAAAATTTTATACACACACACACACACACACACACACACACATACTAATAGCCAAGTGCCCCCTGTGCATGAGGACACTTATTTCCATCGATCTGGGTTACATGGAGGGTAAGCAGATCTTCCAGCAAACTTGAAGCAGTCCCTATGTTTGCAGAAAAATCTAAAATGTTTTTAAAAATATACGGGGGATACTTAAATCCCCCCAAAAGTAAAATGGCGTTCTCTACGCATGCACAGAGAACGTACTTACCGATCCCCGTTAGAGGACTCAGGAGCCCAAGGGAAGCCACCACTAAGAATGCCGGGAAGAGACCTTGGAGCTGCGGGGCGGGTGGGGGAGGAGTTGCCGGTGCTGTTGAGGCGGCAAAGAGGCAGCAAAGTCACTGGAAGGTGGAAGATGAAGCCTGCGAGGAGCCAGTAGAGCCGCCAAGGCAGTGAAACTGGGGGGGGGGGGGGAGGCGAGCGGCAGGCACCATGGCATACAAGAGCTCCAGCGGCCAGGCGAACGGCTGAGGTGGCGAAGTTGCAGGGGAGGGGGGCTGAACAAGCTGCTGCTAATAGAGAGACCGAAAGTAAGAAAGGGAGTGGGGAGAAAAGACAAGAGACACAGGGAAATGGAGGGAGAGAGGAGGAATAAAAGATGATGGAAATAAGACGGCTGCTTCTGCAAGTTCCAGAGGTCAGCGAAAGGAAGGGAGAAAGCGGTTGGGGGGGGAGGCCTCAGAGAGCTTGCCCCAGAGCTGAGAACAGTGTTGAGGAAGAGCTGCTTCAGGAGAGCCAGTGAGGGAGGGGAGGGAGGGTCAGCTGGCCCGTCCAGAACAGCTCCGGGAGAGCTTGCAAGGAAAGCGAGGGGGGAGGGAAGCCTTGCCAGGGGTGTGGGGGCAGACAGAGAGAAAGAAAGAGAGAATGCTGGGGGGGGGGGTGCTGGAAGGAGAGACACGGATGGGTGGAAGGACAGAAAGAGAGTGATAGGGGCAGAATGAGAGACAGAGATTTGGGTGGGGGCAGACAGAGTAAGAAAAGGGGTGGCAAGGTGGAGAAAGCCTGAGAGACACAGAGGCAGGGGCTGAGGGGAGGGAACAAAGGTGGGGGGATAGACCCAGGTTTAGATACCCATCTTGCTGTGGACGTTCACTGGGTGATTTTGGCCCTGTCACATACTTTCAGCCTAACCTACCTCATAGGGTTGTTGTGTGGATGAAAAGGAGGAGAGAATAATGTAAAGTGCTTTAATTCCCACTGAGGAGAAAGACCATCGTTTTCCTTAGTAGAAGCCGCAGGGGGAAAGGAGATGGAAAGCTGAAGACAGAGAGGCAGATAAAGGTAGGTTGGCTGGGAAAGGAGATAGGGATGCCGGCTGTTGGGAAATTCCTGAATATTTGAGGGGTGGAGCCTGGGGATGGTGGGGATTGAGGCAGGAAGGGACTTCAGACAGATATAATGCCATAGACTCCACCCTCCAATGCAGTCAGTTCCTCTGGGGGAACATATGCTGCCAGACTCCAGGTGAGGGCTGGAGTAGTGGGAGACCAGGAGAGTGACAGGCAGGGAGAGGGATGGGGTGGGGACAGAAAGGAAGTGACAGGCATGGAGGGGAGAGAGAGAGTAAGAAAAAAAGTGGCAGGAAGGAGAAAGAGTGTGAGAGAAGCAGGGGGAGAGGGGAAGAAGCAGAGGTGTGGGGGGGGGGGATGGGATAGCCACTCCCACAAGTTCCTTGCGGGTCTCCACTTGTGTGTGTATGTATATATACCTATATATCTATATCTATATATATGTTTTAAATATATATATATAGATAGATAGATAGATAGATATAGATATAGATAGATATAGATAGATATATCTATAGATATAGATCTATAGATCTATCTATAGATCTATAGATAGATCTATCTATATATTAAACTTTGTTTTATAGTTTTGAGTGTTTTCTGCCTTGAAGACCCTGAACTGGGCGCAAAGGTAGCATATAAACATTTTAAATATACAAAATAAATAATAAATGATAAGTCTTTTATTCAGCCATGTATTCGTTGCCATTTCTTCTAGAGAACAATTTTCACACAAGTCTTCGGAGGAACACTGAACCTCCCTGGAAGCATATCAGAAGCTCCTCCACAAGAAAATCAGTACTGGAGGGCACGTTCCCCTGGCAGGCACCTCCGCCATTCCCCACCTCCACCATTCTTCACCTGCAAGGAGCAGCAGCAGGAAAACGTGAGGGGCTGCTCTCTTTAACTCAAGCAAAACGAACATACCCAGCCTGGAGAGAGGACATCATGAGAGACTAGTTTCCTATTTCCTTTTCGACCAAGATTTCAGACAATGTAAGTCTTGTCTGGGCCTATATGTCCTGGATAATTGGATAATTTCCTCACGAGTTTCATAAATGAGTTCCATAATGATACATATTTTCAAAATTATGCCTGGATTTCCATCGATGCGACTCCCATTAAAGGAATATTTACAACTCAGTGTTCCCTATGTAATGGCTGAAGCTCAGATTAACTCTCTCCTTACTGAGTCTATGGAAGAATGGGCAAAGGGAACTGACCATTAATAATTTTACCTATTTATTTACTTATTTGTTTATTTCAGCTTGTATTCCGCCCTCCCTGCAAGTAGGCTCAGAGTGGATAACAATCGCAAATCCACAATAGGAATTACCGTATTTTTCGCTCCATAAGACGCACCTGACCATAAGACGCACCTAGCTCCGCTCGGTGCCGTGGCTTGGGAAAGGTGAGGGGGGTTTAAGACACACACACTTTCCCCCCCCCCCCCACTTTTTTGGGGAGAAAAAGTGAGTCTTATGGAGCAAAAAATACAGTAAAACATTTCACAATGGATATTTCACAACAAATAGTTAAAACAGTTAAAACAAGCTATAATGACAGATAGCACTACAGTTTTATAAAGTAATGACAGATAGCGCTGCTGTTTAATTATCCCCATACCGCAAATCTGAGGCAGGATGACTTGAGGTGGGAACAGCTGAAGGAAGTTCAAAATCCATGGTAGCATCTTCTGGTCAGGGACAGCTGAGGACTCGGCAGTTTCCACGATAATCACGGGGCTGCCCCTGAATGTTTCTGATACGCTGCAAGTTAACTTGGTGTCCTCTGCCGAACAGGATTACGGTGATCAATGGGGTGGGGTTTGTGTTAACTATTCCTTTGTCCCTTGTACAAGAGAATTGTTCTGGAGAGGTTCAGCTACATAAACCGTCCTTTTCTCCACAGCACAGAGGACCACCCTGGATAGTCAGCCGCCGGAGGCTGGTGGATCCAGATTGTTTCTTGTCGGATGGTCCCAGAATTTCCACACAACACGGTTGGTGGCGCTGGCAAAGGGCAAGGCGAGCTGTGTTATACTGACATGACCCGGACAACCAATGATTGCTATTGAGCTCTCCTCGGCCACCAATTGCCGCCATTTTCGTGGGTTTTGTGGTTTTATTCTTTAATTGTTAACTGAACTTTGTATGTTGATTTTAATGTTGTGAGCCGCCTAGAGCCGCTTTGTGCTGGCTAGGCGGGATATAAATTCAAATAAATAAATAAATAAATAAATAAATAAATAAATTCCCTGGTTTTCCTGGGCAGTGCTTCCCAATTTGTGGGTGGACTGTAAAGCCTTTGAAAGAGGGCCCCAGGCTTCTGCAACTTTGCTGGTCTGTGCTTTTTTTTTTTAAGTGGGTCACCACACCAAGAAAATCCACACTCGCAGATCACCATATCCCAAGCAGTTGGGAACGACTGTTCTAGGGTGCTTAGGATGATAAAGCTGCAGGGATGGTGGCTTGAAGATAAACAGAGAAAATCCGGGATTAAAATGATTCAGCACAGAGATTATTTCGTTATTTTACTTCATTTGTACCCGGCCTTTTTCTACAACGGGGACTCCACCCGCATACATCATTCTCCTCCTCCATTTTTTAAAAGTCTATTATGTGGCGGCAACGACAGCAAGAGGAATTACAGTTCCATCACTAACCTGTCTGCACAGTGGAGTGGTTTTGAGTGGGGAATAAACGGTCTTCATAAGGACCGTCTGGGAGATCATACTGTAGCTTGTTAATCAAAGGCCAAGCATTCTGAGGGCCAGGCTAAACATTATGTTGGGGAATCGTGGCCGGATGTGCTGTGATGTGGATGTGTCGTTTTAACTTTAAAAGCAGCTGCAGGGAGGAGAGGTGGGAATGATGCTGGGATGGGAATGCACCCTTTCCCCCTTATCCTGTTTCCCCCAAAGTCTCTCTCTCTCTCTCTCTCTCACTCACTCACACACACACACACCCTATAGTCCTTGGTTAGGAAAAAATACAAGCACAAAATGTGGACTTGTCTTGTTTCCTGGGGCTACTAGTAGCTCACCCTGACCTGGATGGCCCAGGCAAGAAGAAGAAGAAGAAGAAGAAGATTAGATTTATACCCTGCCCTCCACTCCCCAAGGGAGTCTCAGAGCGGTTTACAAACTCCTTTCCCTTCCCCTCCCCACAACAGGCACCCTGTGAGGTAGGTGGGGCTGAGAGAGCTCTATTCCCAAGCTGTCCTTGAGGGAACAGCTGGTGCAGAGCTATGGCTTGCCCAAGGTCATCCAGCCAGGTGCAAGTGGAGGAGTGGGGAATCAAACCCGGTTCTCCCAGATTAGAGTCCGCGCACTTAACCACTGCACCAGACTGGCAAGCCCAATCTCATTAGATCTCAGAAACTAAGCAGGGTCAGCCCTGGTTAGTACTGGGGTGGGAGACCACCAGGGAAGTTCAGGGCTGGTATGCAGAGGCAGGCAATGGCAAACCACCTCTGCTTGTCTCTTGCCTTGAAAACTCCAAGGGGTTTCCTAAGTCAGCTGCAACCTGAGGGCATTTTCCATCACCACACTAGTAGCTCAGAAAGTGGTGCGGTTATCAGAAAAAAATGGCAATTCAAATCAGGCCTGTGGCTTTTTACGGTACACACTGGAAGAACAAACCACAGGTGCCCAGTATGTAGTTTGAACCTAATTTAATTCAGCATGACGTCGCCAGTCATTACGATACTTTCCAAGATTTCAGATTTTGGGATAGTATTTACTCAGGTGCTTCCACACAGGCCTTTCAGCTCAAAGCAGGGTCCTTGTTTTGTAATAGCAAATATAGCTGTATAACTTCTTTCTTATCAGGAGAGCAATCAGAACTGAACTTTACCTTAGGTTCTGTAAATATGACCCGTTATTAAACCACGGGTGCGTGTCTCAAGCCAGTTACTCAAGAGTACTCCCAATTTACGCACCTATATGTAATAGGAAAGAGCCTTCCCTCTATTATAATAGTGAAAGCAGCCAAACTGGACTGCCCACAAAGCAGAGATTTCAAACTGGACTGCCCACAAAGCAGAGAGCCAGTTTGGTGTAGTGGTTAAGTGAGCGGACTCTAATCTGGGAGAACCGGGTTTGATTCCCCACTCCTCCACTTACACCTGGCGGGATGACCTTGGGCAAGCCATAGCTCTGTACCAGCTGTTCTCTCAAGGACAGTTGTCTCAGAGCTCTCTCAGCCCCACCTACCTCACAGGGTGTCTGTTGTGGGGAAGGGAAGGGAAAGGAGTTTGTAAGCCGCTCTGAGACTCCCTTGGGGAGTGAAGGGCGGGGTATAAATCCAATCTCTTCTCTTCTCTTTCTTCTATTTGTTTGGTGAACTGTCCACATATGCAGAAAAATACTACTTTTGTAAATTAACCAAAAACAAATCTAGAACAGTCTGAGGAAGACTGAATATAGGCCTGAAGGCATATAATTTTTACATATATGCAGGGGTCATTTCGAGCAGAAGCTCGGGGGAGCTCAGCTCCAGGGGAGCTCAGCCCCACGAGGGAATGCCTGCCTGTGTCATGGCTGCAGCAAAACGACCCCGTCCCCTGGAAAGGTCCTTGTTCCTCCGACCAGCCTTCTGAAGGCTTCAGCCACCACTGAAGCTGTCCTCCCAGAATAGTGGTATTTCTGAGGCTTGGATTAGTAGCTCTCCCCTCTCTGCCAGCTCTTTCTTTCTTTCCTTTCCTTTCATTCTTTCTCTCCTTTCTTCCTTGCCTTCTGACATACTTCGGGTGATGCCAGCTGGTGTAGCATATGCAAATAAGTTATGCTAATGAGCTCCTGCACCTCTTTTTCTACAAAATGACCCCTGCATATATGTATTTATTTTAGAAAACAAAGTAATAGTATAGAGAGGGTGCAGAAAGGAGAAGAGGGATTACAGAACATAATTGTCTATGTCAAGGATAATTATATATTACAGAGTGTATAAATACGAAAATATTTCTCCCCAGCATCCCCTTCATTATAGTTTTTAAGACATTATCTATAAAATACAATGGTCCTTACTTCTGTTGAAAGCTTCTAAGTGACAGCTAAAGGTGGGGGGGGGGGGGGAAGTTAAGAGGCGAATTAGCCTCCTCAGACTCCTGAGAGACCAAAGAATCCCAGAAGGGGAAATTCTGGAAGATGGGCTGGAGTTTCCAAATTATTACTCCCATTTCATTGACTCATACAGGCCCCCAATTTGTGAACAGTACTATTTCATGAAAAACTGGTATGATAATTACTTCATACCTGCTTCAGGATATAGAGCTAGCCTCTCTCAAGTACTGGATGTACTCTCTGTAAAAGTAAGTGTTATACAGATTAAGCCTGGGATTGCTCAATCAATATTGCATTACAAACCTTGTAGCACAAAAATTGCCTTGTGCACAAAATCACCCCAACTGCCAGGAGAACTAATAGGAATTCATTATTGAAGCTGACGAGAATTTTACAGTTTCAAAAATGTAAGTAGTCTAGTTGGTCCTTAACAAAAGCCACACATTTCCTATTAAGACCAACCACCCCCCAACCCCGCCCTCCCCAGCATGCAAGCTTCTGAATTCTCCAGAGCTCTCAATGAAGGCTGATTTTACATGTGCATTTTTGTAACAGCTTCATTCCAGCGCTCCCTGCACCGGTAACACATTGGTGTCAAAGCTGTTGTAGGGGAATGCCCACATCTGATTGAACTGGAGTGAAAGAGGTCATTCTTTTGAAGTGCTGTTAAGAACCAGGATTTGTTTACAGAGGTGTGAAGCCAGCTTGAGAGCTAGTGGGCAATTAGCAGCTATGGACAGTTGAGAAGGAATGCAGATTCACACTTGAAAGAGATGTGGGCGAGTTTTTTTGGAAGGAGAATGATTCCAGCAGGAAAGGCAGATGTAAAACCAGCCTAAGCTGGATGATTCTGGGGGGTGGGATCTCTTCGGCCAGAGGGTGTCGTCAGCAGAGTACAGATAAGCCCCACGGCTGGGTCATGATTGAGCAATCCCTCATTTTGACACGGGGTGGATCCTTCTGTATGAGGTCAACGCTACACACTAGGGAGGTGAGGCAACACGATAGGGGGAGGGAAGGAAATAGGACATGTTCAAATAACTGGCATTAATTGCAGCACCAAGATCATTCTATACATTGCACAAGTCTGAGGGGGTGTTCTGCTTCCCCAAGGCAATTTCGGGAAAGGACAAAAGGCCAGCAAGTCTAATGATGGATAACAGAAAAAAGACAGTGGTGCCAGCGATACTCACAGAGACTTGGGAGCCACCTGTGGTTCTTCTGAGTTCCATTACCCCACGTGGCACCCACAATGCAGTGGGAGGCATAAGTTCTCTCTGCTTCCCCCACAGCCTTCTTACAGTTTGCCTTGGGCATCTTGCTTTCCCCTAAGCCAGTGATGGCGAACCTTTTAGAGACCGAGTGCCCAAACTGCAACCCAAAACCCACTTATTTATCGCAAAGTGCCAGCACGACAATTGAACCTGAATACTGAGGCTTTAGTTTAGGAAAAAAAGAATTCATTTACATCTTTTGTCTTAAAAGAAAAACACAATAACGGAGCTTTCAATGACACAAGCAACTTTTTATTGAAAGGTAAAAGTTTGCATTTGGCATGCTTTTGAACAATTCATGTGATTTTTGCTGTTGTGTGCATGCTGATAATTTGTCTAACCTTGGCTCATACTTTGTAAGTTTGAGAGCAGCCCAGCCTCGAGTCTGTGTCGTCTTTTTCCTTTTAGAGACTGAGTGCCCAAACTGTGTGCGTGCCCACAGAGAGGGCTCTGAGTGCCGCCTCTGGCACGCGTGCCATAGGTTTGCCACCCCTGCCCTAAGCCATAACCCCTGTACCAGAGAATGAACCAGAACACCTGGAGGGAAGTAAAGGCTACACAGAGGCTCAACAGAGGAGGTAATTAAAGAGATTACAGTTAAATAGTTCATAGTAATCTATATATCTAATTCCCAAGTACCCTCCCCCGTGCAGATACCTAAATCCGCGCGGGGGGGCACTTGGGGAGTGGGGTGGGGTTTCTACACACGGGGGGCACTCCCCCCATGTGCAGAAAAATCCTAAATGTTTAAAAAACTTTTCGGGGGATCTTTAAATCCCCCGAAAAGTTAAAGCATTCTCCGCGCGTGCGCAGAGAACCCTGTGGCCACTGTAGGGGAGAGGGTGGGAAGCAGCGTGATGAGGACTCGCCACCGCCGTTTGTGCGGGGGGAGGGAGGGAAGAGCCTTGGCGGGCGGCAGGTCTCTATGCCTCCGCTGCCGTTTTGAAAGCAGGGAGGGAGGGGGGGAAGCCTCAGTGGACAGCGGGTGTCCCTGCCGCCACCACCGCCATTTTGAAGGCGGGGGGAAGCCTCAGCAGGCAGCGGTCTCCCTGCCGCCACCGCCTTACGGGGGGGAGCCTCAGCGGGCGGCTGTCTCCCTGCCGCTGCCATCGTTTTGAAGGCGGGGGGGAGCTGCCTGGAGGGGGAACAGGGTAGAGGCTCGGTACGCGGGGCCAGAGGAGGGGGAAGAGGCTCACCTACCCCCCCCCCATGAGTATCGCGGGTCCTCCGGCTTGTCTATATATCTAATAGCCAAGTGCCCCCCCGCGTGCGGTTACCTAATTCCGCGCGGGGGGGGGCACTTGGAGGGCAGAGGGGGGGTTCTGCAGGTGGGGGGTGACCCCCCCGCCTGCAGAAAAATCCAAAAAGCTTGAAAAACTTCTCGGGGCATATTTAACCCCCCCGAAAAGTTTAAGCGTTCTCCGTGCACGTGCGGAGAAAGCTCTGGCCACTGATGGGGAGGGGGTGGGAAGCGGCGCGGCGAGACCTCGCCGCCGCCATTTTCAGGGAGGGGGGAGAGCCTCGGCGGATGGCGGTCTCTCTGCCGCTGCCGTTTTGAAGGAAGGAGGGGAGGGGGGGAAGCCTCGGTGGACGGCGATCTCCCTGCTGCCCCCGCTGCCGTTTTGAAGGGAGGGAGGGGGGAAGCTGCCAAAGGGGGAGTGGGTAGAGGCTCAGCGCGCCGGGGGAGAGGAGGAGGAAGAGACTCACTCCCCCCCGCGAGTATCGTGGGTCCACTGGCTTGTAATTATATTATTGTATATGTATGTTTGGTGCGGGACACAGTAGTCATGTGGCTCTTTTGGTTGATGGTAATGACGGACATGGGAAAGAAGGAGAGAAGAGTTTTACAGAAATCACAATTTTACCAGGCCCGGTTATCCCTATTTCAGTGTGACGGACGTTTATTTTATTTTTTATTATTTTTACATTAGTTACAGTCTGCCTTTCTAACAGGGACTCAAGGCGGATTAGACATAGTGGGTCAATACAATTGACAAAACGGGACATTTAATAACCAATCCATTAGCATCTTAGAAGGCTGGAACCACTAGAAAGAACCGAAGCGTAGTGCAAGTGTTCACGTGACACTCCTAAGTGGCACAGAAATCGCATAAACAGGATCCTGCTTACAACAAGCTCTGCACCGCAGGATGGACAACAGTCCCTAAGCACTTATCGAAGCAAGTCTGTAAAACCATTTCACACAGTGCAACCCTGTTCGCTGTGCAGAAAAGCCCTCGTTTCTCCTTCTGTACAACTCTTAAATGGTCCTGGAGATCTCTGAGTATCATAACCTACCACACCCTACAAAACTTGCAGGGACAGCAAATGTGCCTGCAGTATATCTTGCAATGCAAGAAAGCAAAGCTCACTTTTGGATAGTGTGTCCTTACTACTGAAAACTGGTGCCAACCAGTGTTCCCTCTAAGCTGCGGAGTCTTATGAGCAAAACTTCTACTTTGTGAGCTACCAGCATTCAAGCTGTGAGTGAGTGATTTGGCTACTGCATAAATTAGTTTGCTCTGGAGCCATCCTTTCCCTAAGCTAAGACAAAAATGTGTGAGCCGGAGGCTAAAAAACTGTGAGCTAGCTCACACTAACTCAGCTTAGAGGGAACACTGGTGCCAACTGTGATTCCTGCGACATACAGCTTTGCGCTTGGCAGACCTTTCTACCCCCAGAAGAACAGAGCACCTGTTCCTACCACCACCTAGCATCTGATCAGCAAACTTACCACACAAGGTTGCTTAAAGGCTAAACTATTTCCCTAAAGAAGGGTATACTTAGGCTTTGCTTACTTAATTCATTCTTCTTTTATCCTGTTATTCAACCAAGAACTGGCTCAGAGAGATCCAAAACAATTTGTAACGTTTCTATCCAAAAAGTTCCTTGGAGAGAGGACTCTCAGTTAAGCTAGATTCAGGCACTGGACAGGGGTGTGTTGGCTGCTTTACCCCCTTTCTGATGGGGTCAGCACTGGATTTATTTATATATTTTGAATATTACTCCAAGCTGCCTTGGGAGACTGCAGAAAGGCAGCATGTTTTATTTATAACCGATCTGTGACTTGAGAGCCAGTGCAGTACAGTGGTTAAAATCGTTGGACTAGTATCTCGGGGAACTGGGTTCGAATCCCCACCTATGCCATGGCAGCTCGCTGGGTGACCTTGGGGCAGTCAAACTCTCTTGGCCTAACCTACCTCGCAGGTTTGCTGTGAGGCTAAAACAGAGGCGAGGAGAAAGGTGTAAGCCACTTTGGGTCTCCATCGGGGAGAAAGATGGGGGGAAACAACTAAACAATACTGTTTATGATTAAATAGTAATAATTTAACAACAGTATTAAATGAAGAACAGAAATAATGCCCGTTCCACAAATAATACAACGACACGGAGACACACCACACTCCAATTGCACCACCTCTGGGCAGTGTTCCCTCTAAGCTGAGTTAGTGTGAGCTAGCTCACAGTTTTTTAGCCTCTGGCTCACACATTTTTTCCTTAGCTCAGGAAGGATGTGGCTCCAGAGCAAGCTAATTTATGCAGTAGCCAAATCACCTGCTCACAACTTCTAATGCCAGCAGCTCACAAAAGTAGAATTTTTGCTTGCAGGCCTCCATAGCTTAGAGGGAAGATTGCAGGCTCTGGGGCCACCCTTCGGCTGTGCGCCCTGGCAAGCCCGAACCAAGGCCAACGCTCTGCAGGGGCCAGCCAAGCGATCCCCAGTTCGAATCCTGCACCTGCCCTGAGCCCGCAAGCAGCGTTCCCTCTCAGCTGAGTCGGTGTGAGCTAGCTGACAAGTTGTTTAGCCTCCGGCTGACGCATTTCTGCCTTCGCCCAGGCAGGAGGGCTCCAGAGCAAACTCATTCGCGCCGCGGCCAACCCGCTCGCTCGCCACTCCAGTGCCGGGAGGTGCTCTCGCACAAGGCAGGGTTTCTGCTCGCCAGGCCGCCTTAGAGGGCCACCAGGCACTTATCTGGCGTGAATAAAACCAGCCGGAGACCAGCTCAGGGCCCCCCGCCGGCCGGGATCTCCGCTCCTGGTTTCTCGCGCTGACAGCGGCGGGCGGTCGGGGCCGGCCTCGCAGGGCTGCCGCGGCGTGGATTTGGGAGCGCCCGGGAAAGCGACCCGCAAAACCCGGTGCAGGAGGCGGCGGCGGAAGTCGTGAGCCCGCTCCCCACCCCACCCCGGCCTCCCGCGGCCGGCTTCTGTCCCTTCCCGCCCGAGGGAGGGCTCACCCGGTCCCAGCGCAGCCAGTCAGCCGCCGCCGCCTCGGCCCGCTTGGCCTGCTCCGCCGCCGCCGCCGCCATGCCTGCCTGCCTGCCTTGCTCTCCGCTCCGCGCCCCGGATCCCGGTCAGCCACTGGCGGGCAGGCCTGGTAGGGAGAAGCCTCGCCTCACGGGACACCGCATCCGCCTCGGAGGAGGCGACGGGGGCGGGAAAGAAAGGCCGGCTGAAGGAGAGGGCGGCCCTGGTGACGTCAAAAACAATACTGATAAGTCCAGTGTTCCCTCGAAGCTGAGTTAGTGTGAGCTAGCTCACAGTTTTTTAGCCTCTGGCTCACCCATTTTTGTCTTAGCTCAGGAACAAAGGCTCCAGAGCAAACTAATTTATGCAGCAGCCAAACTTTTGCTCACAACTTTTAATGCCGGTAGCTCACAACTTTTAACGCCAGTAGCTCACAAGGTAGAATTTTTGCTCACAAGATGCCACAGCTTAGAGGGAACATGGCTGATAACCCGGCCTTTCTTTCGAGGGGGGCTGGTTGCCAACCTCCAGGTGGGGACTGCAGACCTCCCGGAATCAGAACTGGCCTCCAGGTGAAATAGGGTTGCCAAGTCTGGGTTGGGAAATACCTGGGGACTTTGGGGGTGGAGTCAGGAGAGGGTGGGGTTTGGGGAGGGGCCTCAGCATAGTGCAATGTCACAGAGTTGACCCTTCAAAGCAGCCATTTTCTCCAGGGGAGCTGATTTCTGTCAGCTGGAGATCAGTTGTAAAAGCGGGAGATCGCCAGGCCCCACCTGGAGGCTGGCAACCCTAAGGTGAAAGGAACCGGCCTCCTTGGCTGCTGTGGGGGGGGGGGGCGCCTCTGTGGCAGGGATCAGGGTTCCCAACCTCCAGGTGCGGAGAACCCAAGCGAGATCACGGGATAAGTGAGCAGGAACCACAGCTTAGAGGGAGCGTTTGACAACCATGATATATTCACAAAGGGAAATATCACTTTAGAAAAAAATGAATTAAAACAAGAGATAAACATTAAGGCACTTCTGTAGATTCACACAAGAATCAGCATCAAGAAATGGTGCCGCAGAGCTGACAAGGACAGTCCAATAATCTAAAGTCCTTCTCTGTTGCAGGAGTCTGCCTGGTCCTCTCCACCTCAAGCTGTCATCCAATGCAGATAAAGTGCAACGAACAATAAATCTTCTTTGTGTCTTTCTCGTACTGGTATTGGATTGCAGTCAAATAGCATAAAAGGTCACGAGTGGGCAGACAAGCTTGCTCAAACACTTGTTTCAATAGGCTTCCTCAGAGCAGAAGACATGGAGACCCAGTAAATTCTTTCCTGCTCAGCATTCATCTCTGCATGCTGCCCCTCTGTATAATGCTCACAGGGTGAAATCTCTTGTTCAGCTTCCCCTCTGCATGCTTTCTCTCAAAGGCAGACTCCTGCAATAGAGAAGGACTTTAGATGATCAGACTGTGCTTGTTGACACTGTGGGATCATCTTTTGATATTTATTCTTGTGTGAATGTACAGAAATGTATTTTTTTAAATTTGTAATTATATTATGGTTGTCATTGACTATTTCTACAACCTCTAGATGTGGGCTGGAGACCTCTTGGAATGACAACTAATCTCCAGACTACATAAATCAATATATGTATTACATATTTGTTTAAAACATTTATTCCAGTTCTCCTGGAGAAAATGACTGTTTGAGAAGGTGGACTGCATGGCATTCTACCCTCCCGAGGTCCAGTGCTCCCTCTAAGCTGCGGAGTCTTGTGAGCAAAAGTTCTGCTTTGTGAGCTACTGGCATTAAAGTTGTGAGCGCGTGATTTGGCTGCTGCTTGAATTCGTTTGCTCTGGAGCCATCCTTCCTGATCGAAGACAAAAATCTGTGAGCCAGAGGCTAAAAAAACTGTGAGCAAGCTCACACTGACTCAGCTTAGAGGGAACACTGCTGAGGTCCCTCCCCTCCGTGAACCCCAGTCTCCCAGGCACCACCCTGATCTCCAGGTATTTCCAAACCTGGAGTTGGCAACCCTAGGCATGATAGCCCGCCTTTCCCAGGCTCTTTCACACATATTGTGCGGCTCCCAGCAGGGTGGCTGGAGAAGGGAAGGGGAGGCATGCTTCCCTGTTTGGTCTTCCCTTCCCCAGCCAGTGTTCCCCTCCCTGGGTGGGCTTGAGGTGGGGGGGGGGGGGGAGCAGAGAAAGAAAGCAACTTTAACCTTACATGCATTCTCAAAGCCCCCTCCCCCAACCTACAAATATCTTTAGACAAATATCATTATCAATATCTGGTTTTGCCCCTTTTGTTTTTATTTTGGGCAGTCTCGTTTAATGTTAATAAAAAGTAAATCTGGATATTTTCCAATAAAAACATGTAATATTTGTTTATGGCATGTGGCTCTCAAACATCTGACGTTTATTCGATGTGGCTCTTACGTTAGGCAAGTCTGGCCACCCCTGACTTAGAGTCTGCATCCCAAAGCAGCCATTTTCTGTGGGGGGAATTGATCTGTGTAGTCTGGAGCGTGATTGCAATTTTGGGAGATCATGAGGCCCTACTGCAGTGATGGTGAACCTTTTAGAGACCGAGTGTCCAAACTGCAACCCAGAACCCACTTATTTATCGCAAAGTGCCAACACGGCAATTTAACCTGAATACTGAGGTTTTCGTTTTAGAAAAAAACAACTCATACATTAACATCTTTTGTCTTAAAAGAAAAAAACAATAACAGAGCTTTCAATGATACAAACAATTTTTTATTGAAAGGTAAAAGTTTGCATTTGGCATGCTTTTGAACAATTCATGTGATTTTTGCTGTCCAATCTTGCGAACTCTGTGCTGGGTGATGCCATGTGTGCCCACAGAGAGGGCTCTGAGTGCCAACTCTGGCACGCGTGCCATAGGTTTGCCACCACTGCCCTACTGGGTAGCTGGCAATCCAAGGGGAAGCAGTAACAAAGTGATGCCTATTTAAAACCTGCCCTTTCTCTTTAGTCCTCTTGCTTTCCCCTTCTCGAGTAACAACATGTTGCAGTGTGTGTTTTGTGGGCATTTAGAATATTTTCACCTTTGTCAGAGATTCTTTTTTCCATTGGCCTTTGCCCAGATTGGGCACTTTCCTTTAAACCAGGTGGAGAACCTATGCCAGTAGCTCTTTAAAGTGAGAAAACGTGGACGGTTTTCCTCCTCACACTCAGACTACTCACGTGTGATGGTGGGACCAAACTTGGAAGCAGACCCATTCATACACAAGTGTGTCTTAAGTGTTCTGTCCACACAAGATAACAGTTTGGAGAGGCGCCCGCTGCCCTTTCTCTTCTGACGATGTGCTGTGCATACTCAGGAATAAGTTCAATATTAAAAACAAGCGAGTTGACTGGCTTCCTATTAAATTCTCATTGATTTAATTTTAACATAATGATTCCAGTATTCGGTACTACGGTTGGATGCTTGATATTATTGTAATTGCCTGAGTGTGCTGACGATCCAGTGCAGTAAAACTCTTCTGATTTCGCCAGACGCTCCAAGAACTTTCATTTGGTTGGAAACAATTTGGAAAGCAGACCATTCTACACAGACACGTTTTGACCATGCGTGGTATTATGGTAATCTACCCTGAGCCTTCAGGAAAGGGCGGAATAGGAATCTAATAAATAAAAGTAAGTAAATAAATTTGACTTAGCTTCAGGAAGAGGTACCTGCTGTCCCCCCCCCCCCATTTTTTAATCATAAAGGGGACTTTTCAGCCTCTTTTCCTGCCATCTTAGTCTCTTTTCTCTCTCTTTGGGGGGGGGGGTCTACCAGTCCTAGCTCTGTGTCTGTGATTTGACAGCACTTAATGATTATTATTATTATTATTACAAGTGGGTACCCACAAGGATTTGCAGGATGTGGCTCATTTCTCTCTCCTTTGCTATTTCCTCTTTCCTTTCCTTGAAATCCTCCATTGCCTCTCCCCCTTTCCTGCCTTCTCCTCTCTTTCCCGCCCACCGGCCAACCTCCCTTTATCTCCCCCACCTCATCTTCAGTTTTCTGTGCTTCCCTACCCCTGGCACCCTCCAGCTGGGCACCCAAAGCTGTCTCTTTCCTTTAAATAACCCTATGGGGGAGGTCTGGGAGTGAAAAACCTTGAAAAGGGCCTCCCCCAGCCTGCCTTCCCCCTGCCCCCAAATGATGGAGGGGGGGAGAGAGAGAGGCAGCCTGCCTAACTCTGACCCTCCCTCCCAAATGGCAGGGGAGGGGTAAGAAGGAGGAAGAGGCAGCCTGTCTAACCAATTGGCCACGTTTTGCTTTACTGGAACTGGCTCTCTCATCTTGGCTCGGCTCCCCCCATGGCAACAGGGACTCTCCTGGCCACCTGCCTGTCCCCCTCCCCTTCACAGCAACTGTAGCAGTGACTCCCCTGGCCATCCACCCAAACAGCAATTATAGCAGCAATTCTGGCTGCCCCCCCCCCAGCAACAGCAGCTGTGATTTTCCCGGCCACCCACCTGTCCAGCAGCCCCCCCCCCCACAACAGCAGCTGTGATTTTCCCAGCCACCCACCTGTCCAGCAGCTCCCCCCCCCCAGCAACAGCAGCTGTGATTTTCCCGGCCACCCACCTGTCCAGCAGCCCCCCCCCACAACAGCAGCTGTGATTTTCCCGGCCACCCACCTGTCCAGCAGCTCCCCCCCCCAGCAACAGCAGCTGTGATTTTCCCAGCCACCCACTTGTCCAGCAGCCCCCCCTCCCCCAGCAACAGCAGCTGTGATTTTCCCAGCCACCCACCTGTCCAGCAGCCCCCCCCCAGCAACAGCAGCTGTGATTTTCCCGGCCACCCACCTGTCCAGCAGCCCCCCCTCCCCCAGCAACAGCAGCTGTGATTTTCCCGGCCACCCACTTGTCCAGCAGCCCCCCCCCCAGCAACAGCAGCTGTGATTTTCCCGGCCACCCACCTGTCCAGGAGCTTCCCCTCCCTCCCATGGCAATGTTGGTGGCAACTCTCCCAGCCGCCTGCCTGACAGTTTCTCCCCTGTGGCAACAGTGGCAGCAACTCTCCTGGCTGGTGTGCTGCCCAGCGGTTTCCCCCTTCAACAGCAACGGCGCCAGTCACTCCCTCACCTGCTTGCCTACAGCTTCGCCACCACAGCACAGGTGCAGACAAAGCTCATGTTTTGGGAGGAGTTAAACACCCCAACATGTTGTTTTAGCATTTTCAATTTTTTCTGCAAACCTGGGGGGAAGTCCCCCAAGTTTGTTGAATTATCTGTTCTCTGTCATTGTGGCCCAACCCACAGATCTAAGTATCTGCAGATACTTAGCCACACTTGACTATTAGAATATAAGATGAAGATGATATGTTACACACTAGAAGTGTATTGTACTGATATATAGATCTGATTGTGTACACTGTAATGGTATATTGTAAATATAGTATTTTTGTCCTCATTTTATGTGCTTCTTTATTTTTGTGCTTTGTAGTTACGAAGACATACTTTTATGGTTCATGATCTCCCCCCCCCCCCCCCCCCATACACACTTGCTGGAGGGGAGAAGAAATGCTTTTCTTGCTTTTTTTGCATTTGCAGACGTCAGCCTGGCTATGGTTTCAGGAGGTGGAGCTAGGTATTTCAAAGTTGTGTGGGAGGTGGCTAGACCTTGAAGTTTGGCTGCCTCTCTGAATCCACTGGATCAATCACAGTTTTTCAGAGTGTTCGAGCTGACACAACATCATTTCTACAGTCTGTCTCTTCCCACCCCCAAACCTGTTGCAATTGCAAAGGCTTGACCAAAAAAAGTAAATTCTGTTTTTGTATTCTCTGCAAAAGAGCAGATACGTTAATGCAACTTCCCCTTAACCTTGGGATCCTGTTCATACCAGACTGGACATAGTTTCCAGCACGTTCTTATAGAGCCTGTCTTTTTTTTATATATATAAATTTGTATTGCTTTTTTCCCTATACTACTACTACATGCTAAAAACCTACGCTAATCTATATTATACAGAGAATACAGTTTGTAATGTTTCAAAGTAAGAATATTATTATATTGAAAAGCAATGTTAAATCTTGGTATCATCTGTTAAATCTATTTTGTTGTCTAGATTAAAAATAAAAGCTAGATGACTGGATTGCATACAGACATAGAAGTATCTAAAATCTAGGTTAACATCATTATCTGACATAGTGCATCATGATATCAAAAAAACAATTCAACATTATTTTTTCTTCAGTTCTCTTCTTTTCTTCTTTCTTTCTTCCTGAGGCTTAGGAGCCGCGGCCCCTTTTTCAGAATCCGACTGTTCTTCGAGTTCTCCGCTTTCTGAGCCATTAAATCCATACATCCTGCGATTCCAGTGAGTCGTCTGACTCAGTCTCTGCTTTTTTCTTCTTACATTTTTCCAAAAAAAATTTCGCCTTTTCAGTAGAGTCAATTTTGTATTTTTTGGCTTTGTAGCTGAAGATCAGTCCCTCCGGAATGTCCCAACGATAGGAAATAGACTCCGATTGTAACCATGCCGTCAAGCTCCTGTAGGCTTTTCTTCTTTTTCAAATTTCAAATGGAATATCTTTTAACACTTTGATCTCTTCTTCTTGAATCTTCAGAACTGTTCTATTCTTGGCTTTTAACACCAAATCTCTTGTTGATCTTCTGGAGAACCTTATCACAATTTCACCTGGCAGGTTTTTCTTCTTTACAAATTCTGGATAAATCCTGTAGACTAAATCCATATCACTTTGTATTTTCTCTGCTTCCCAACCTGTCACAGGCGCCAATGCGTCGCTTAGCAGCTGTTTAATGTTCTCTCCTTTTTGTTCAGGAACATTCTGAAATCTCAAGTAGAAATTTGAGCGGTCCATTTGAAGTTTTAAGATGCTGTCTCCTTGTAGAGCATTATCTTTTTCTATTTTTTGCAATCTGGAGTCATTTTTATCAACTACTTTTTTGACTTCCAAGAGTTCCTGCTGCAGCTTTTCCGATCTCTTTCCAGACTCAGTCATTTCTTTCTGTATAGCATCCATTTTGGTATTGAGAGTAGCCAGCTGATCACTAGAGGTCGCAGCATCGCTGACACTGACAACACTGTATTCAGCTCTGTGATATCACCCTTTGAACTCGGAACTGAACTTCCAACTTTAGGGGAGGGTTTTCTCCCCGCCATTCTTGCTTACTTTCTCAGTTGTTTACAGTTAGATAAGGAGTCCCGAAGAAAACAATGGCTTTTTGTCACATTCTTGCCTTTGCAAAGCTCTCTTCTTTGTCTGCGCGATCCTGCCCTCCAGCACTCAGATTACGCTCCGTAGTCGCAACAAAGCCGTGGAAAGTCTCGCGCCATAAATTACATTGGGGGGGGGGGTTTCACCCCTCCAACCCATCCCTGCCGCTTCCACTGTTTGAGACTCACAGTTTTGCCATTGCGTATCAGGAATTACGTTGCTTTTCTGCCTTGTATTCTCTGCTGCTTCTCGGTTGCGCTTTTGTAGCCATGCGGCTTCTGCGGCAGGCGAACCTACAGGGGTAAAAAGGAGCCTCGATCCTGCGGTCGCCACCGCAAGGAGAGGCTGCCTTCAGGCACCCCAGGCAGAGTCCCTTCGCTAGGGTCTCTGAGGGTCCGGACCAGTCCAGGACCCTTTCTAACCCACCGAGAGGGGATCGCCTCTCCCGCAGATGCGGAGAGAGGCGTCCTCCATTAAGCGCATAATTTACCGGAAGTCCTTATAGAGCCTGTCTTGAGCAGATGCAGCGGCAATTTGGATAGGGCCAGTTTTCTCATGCAATATACTGACCTGGTGTGTGGCATTCTGCACTAAAGATGTGTTAATTACTTCTCTTCTCTTCTTTCTGAATGGCAGAAGTAAATCACAGCACACTTTTCCTACTTCTTCATAGTTCCCAAATCTGATAATAAGCTCACCCTGTGAATTGAAACTGATGTTTGGAGGTATTTGTTAAATGTGTTTGTGAAAGTAAACCAAAGTATAGCTACATTTGGCAATAGACTTAATAATGTACATACAGTGACTATGCAGTATGACACAATATTTATCTGGGGCACCAATAACCTAGTCTATTATTAAGTAAAAAGGAGTGGATGGAACAGGGACATAGGCCAGCAGGTATAGTGAAATCCACAAAAGTGCTACGCAGAAAAAAATAGGGTGATCCACAATTCTTTCTGGCTTGAGGCTGGAATTGCCACCCTC
Organism: Lepidodactylus listeri; assembly: GCA_029233225.1. Lineage (NCBI taxonomy): Eukaryota > Metazoa > Chordata > Lepidosauria > Squamata > Gekkonidae > Lepidodactylus > Lepidodactylus listeri. The sequence goes on along the minus strand of JARCFY010000009.1, from coordinate 101,725,468 downwards.
CAGGTGGCATCTGGAGAACTCCCGCCATTATGTTTGATCTCTAGACAACCAAGATCAGTTCCCTGGAGAAAATGGCAGCTTGGGAGGGTGGACTCTATACCCTGATGAGGTCCCTCCCCTCCCCAGGTTCCCCCCCCCCAAAAAAAATCTCTAGGTATTTCCCAACCCAGAACTGGCAACTCTGCTTGCAGCGCTTGGTGTCGCTGTGATGCAGTGGAGTGTCATTTACAGAGGACAAGGAATACTCAGCCTTTTCATATTTCAAACCATGTGTGGTTATGCCCCAGGAGTACCTGTCAGCCAGGTTCTGTCAGGCTCCTCAGGACCCAGTCTTGATCCCGAAATCCCCTGCCACTTCAGGTGTCATTCCCCACCCCTGCCCCCACCCTGGTGCCTATGTTGCATTTTGAAAACTCCAATGTCATTGTAGTCACGAATGCTGACTGTTTTACATTTTTACTGTGATTTTAGCTTTGCTCAGTTTTGCAAACTAAATTTTGCAACACAAATCAGCGCCTAACAACCCCATGATTCGGCGATGAGCTTTTACTGCTGTAACCTTCAAAATTAATGGGCCTTTTTGTTGCATATAAGGGATAACTTCAGGCTGCAGAAATGCTCTTATGAATCTCAAACACTTTCGCTAACAGCACTTGGAGCAGTTAAAACAGATGAGACAAATCAGCTGCCATGCCAACGGCTCTCCAATATAACGACTCCATCAAGATATTTGGCTGTTCGTGACTACATACTTTGGGACTGTCTCCTCCAATAGGTCCCCAAAAGAACGCTGAGATCGCCTAGTAACAACTTGCTGGTGATCCCCGGCCCTCAGAAGGTCCAGCTGTCCTTGTCTAGGGCCAGGGCCTTTTTGGGTCTGGCCCCGAGCTGGTGGAACTCTCTGTTGGATGACATCAGAGCCCTGTGAGATCTGGTGCAGTCCCGCAGGGCCTGTAAGGCAGAGATGTCCTGCCAGGCTTTTCGTTGAGAACAGCAATGAGAGGTTAAGACGGGCGCCCTCCTTTTTCTTTCTGTGCCTCCCCTCGTACCCTCCCCCACCTTGCCATGTGGTACAGTGGTGGGGCCGGTAAAGGAGGGACTGTTATGGCGCTGTCTGGATCAGTTTTAAATTATATATCTGGCACCTTGCTGGGCCCGGCTCCATCAAATTTTGCCCCCCTTGAGACAATCCAATCCAAATTTTTAAGAGCTACTTTTCAATTTCCAAAAAGTGTTTCTAATGCTACACTATGGCTGGAAACTGGACTGTTAAGCAGGGGTCCTTTCGTAGAAAAAAGAGGTGCAGGAGCTCATTAGCATAACTCATTAGCATAACTCATTAGCATGTGCCACGTCCCCTGACATCACCGGAAGTGTGTCAGAAAGGGAATGTCAGTTTCAGCCCCATTATACCCTATGGGCCATTGAAATCAATGGCAAAAACTCATAGGGTATATGAGGGGCTGGAGGAAAGGGGGTTTGAGGGAGAGGCTCCAAACTTGCAGGGTAGCTGCTGGGGCCTCTCCTCGAAATACCCACTAAGTTCCAAGAAGATTGGACCACGGGGTCCAATTCTATGGGCCCCCAAACATGTTAACTTTTTCCCTACCATAAAGAACAATGGAGGGAATGGGGGCAACCTGTTTGGGGGCCTGTAGAATTGGACTCCCTGGTCCAATCTTCTTGAAACTTGGTGGGCATTTCGAGGAGAGGCCCCAGCAGCTACCCTGCAAGTTTGGAGCCTCTCCCTCAAACCGCCTCCTCTCCAGTGGCTTTTAAAGTTGCTGCCGAATTTCGGCGGCAATTCGGCAGCAAGCTGAATCAGATTAGAGAATCTGATTCAGCTCGTGGCTGCCCTATTGGCCAGTCCTGAGCTGGCGGAGCTTTGCTCCGCCTCGCTCCGGCCCCAACGGACCCCTGCTGTTAAGAATAGAGGCCAAAGTAAGTCTTGCCTCAATCAATGCTTGGCTTAAATTTAGCCATTGTCCCTCAGATATCACTTCATTAATTCTAAAGGTTAGGTATTGTTCTGCCTGGCTTGGGGCTATTCATCAGAAGGTGTCTATGCTTGGCTTTTCACTTGAGTCTTTACAGATAATGGCCCTAGACCAAGCAAGGGCCATAGTCAAGCAGAGAATGCTAGACACTGAGAGACGGAATGATATTGCCAAGGTCTCGGTGGGAAAAAGTTATCTTTTCCCTCAGTGCTGTTAGTGGCTGTGGGGGGGGGGGGTTTTGAGGGAGAGGCTCCAAATTTTCAGGTAGCTGCAGGAGCCTCTCCCCACATAAACCCCCATGTTCCAAAGAAATTGGACCAGGGAAAGCAGCAGGGAAAGGCAGCAAAAAATTGCGTGATGAGACACAATTGCGGGTGAGTGGGGGGGGGGAGGGTTGCTGTTTTTTCCCAATGCGCTTAAACAGGGGATCGATGAATCACATCTCCACCCTGAGGGCTTCCTATGGCAGTATGTGATGATGCGCATACTGAGAAGGGGGGGGGGAACGGCATGGCATCGGGATAGCCTGATCAGACTATCGCCGAGGCCATGAGTGAACGCTGGAGCGATCACACGGGGAAAGTCCATCTGTGGCCCGTAGCAAACCTGTTTGATACTGGACTTTCCCTAGTATCTTTTAACTCCACTTCTTCAGTGGAGAGAAACAGGTTGCCGATGGGTGTGGGACGCTTACCAGATGTTCTGGTGTGATCTCTCCCTTAACATCTGCATGGCATTCGTCCCTATCATGCGGCTAATTCCGTGTGTGATCGGGGCCTATGTTTTTCATAGCTGAAAGCTGAAAGCTGAAAGCTGAAAGACAGACTTGTCCAAAGTTCCAATCCAAGCTTCTGAAGGTCTATCTATATCAGCTGTTTCTCCTGGGATATATCATAGATAATGCCAGAATCATCAATTCACTACTCTTCGTCCGGTCCTAGTTAGTATTCTTAATTGGCCTCTCATTAGAAATCTCTCAGTGAATAAAGCTCTTTTTCTAATTTCTCTTCAGTGCATATAGATAGACATGGCACTGAACATTGACCTCTTTATACTTGATGTGACAAGCTAGAATATCTGTCTAAACCATAGTTAATTTGTTCTTAAATTGTTTTAATCTTTCTGTATTCCAGACGTTAGAATCTTGTGGCAAAGGGTTCCCTCTGCTGGCACAGAAATCCTGTCTGTGGATTCAAACAGGGGAGGCAGAGCTATCTATAACCACCCTGAGGTTCTCGGAGGAGGGGCAGGAAAAAATGCACTAGAGAAAATAGTAGGATCCCAGACATTTACCCAGAGGGTCTGATTGATTTCAAAGCAAATTAGGGCAGCTCCACAAGTTATGGAAAAGCACTTGTGTGTAGGAATTCTGGAATCTGTGAGTGGATAATAATATGTGATGTTTTGGTGAGACCAACATTTGCCTCCCCACAACCAGCGAAACAAGACTCGGCTGATCTCCTGAGCCTTTCACAATCCAGCAGTGGGACATATATGGAAACGTCAACTCTGGATGGTCCCTTACTCGCCTCATTCCCCCATTAAATCTACAAACTGGCAGGCCGTCATTCACTGTCCAACAGAAGTATCCCAGTTATCTGATTCCAGCTCTTCAAACTCAACTATTTTACTGAATGACCTTGATTTCGATAAAACGGCAGACAGAGAATTGTGGTGCCAGGACATAAAATGCCAATTTCTAAAGATGCTAAGACTCAAACATCAGAAAAACATAGGGCTGCCAAGTGCCGGCAACTTACTGGCGGGGGGGAGTTGTTCTCCCCCCGGGAGCTCTTCTGGCGCGTGCGCGCCACTGCGACGTAAAGACGTCACCCGGAGGTGACGTCATCACGTTGGGGGCGTTGCCAGGGCAGCGCTCTGGCAACGCCCCCAACGTGATGACGTCACCTCCGGGTGACGTCATTACACGGGGGAAGTCGTCCTCACCAGACGACTTCTGGGGCGGGGTTCCCCCCGCCAGCCGAATGCCGGCCAGCAGATCGGGAACCCCTATAGCGGGGGATCCCCCGCTCCCTGGGCTGACTTGGCAGCCCTAGAAAAATATTTGTGACTGAGTCCTGGCCAACCCAAGCAAAAGCTCCTGCCAAGGACAATTGTGCCAGTTTTTTAAAAGAAATCTTTATTTAATTATTTTTTAAATATTTTATTGTATAAATATGAAACTATGGCATCCTTTAACTTTTGTTTGAAGTGAGAATGATCGTCTTATTCAGAAGATCTCCTCCACTGGACCTTAGAGTATGAACTCAGGTTCCCCTGATCCTTGGTGAAATCTCCTGGGTTTGAAACAATCCAACACTTAATTCTGAGAGTCTTGGTCTCTTGTTTTCAAAGATGAGAAAGTAGTATTTTATTACAGAAATTTGTATATAATTATATCTCCAATACCTGTTCTGGTTTTGCATTATTTTTGTGTCTAACCTGCATTTTGGAACTTTTTAAAATGTAGGAATTATTTCAATGTACTGAGACCCAATTAGTCGATTGTTTTAAATATTATTTTGCTGCAGGATTCACATTGAAGAAATAATTTGAGATGGATCCAGTTGCAGATGCCAGTTTGTTGGATAAAGCCCCGTTAGGTCTTATGTTGAATTTTTTCTTCTTCTCTCGATTTGTCTAGCTATTTTTTTGTTATAACTTTTATATTGCACTGTGATGAGATAAATTAAATTTTGTAAAAAAATGTGATGTTTTGGAGAACCTTTATTTGGTATTCTGGATCTCAGGCTCACAGATGATCATTTAAATCCTGGTTGCCTTGACAAATGCTGGTTTCATCACTTTTCTCCCTTCTCCCAACTCCCCTACAAAAATCTAACTGGTGTCTCAGCTTGCATTATGGAGAAGGGGGTGCCAGCAAACAAAGGATGTTCGTGTCTGTACATCAAACAAGAACATAGCTGAGACTAACTGTGTTTAATAAGCCCGTTTTGAACCATGGTCTCATATTGTGCATTGACATACCCTAACTAACCAGAGTAGTCCACATTTGGACAACCCAACTGACCACAGCAAAATTAGATCTTGTCAAAGGCTTTCACGGCTGGAGTTCATTAGTTGTTGTAGGTTTTCCGGGCTGCTCTACATCTTACAACAGCACTACAGATAAGATTAGAATTTCAACAGCCAATCCATATGCAAAAGAACCTCCTCAGGAAAGCTTCTCTATTGCCCGAAATGTTGTTGCTTGGTCTTAAGTTAGAGGATGTAAACATAAGTAAAAGAACATTGATTTGGTATATGGTAACGACAGCAAGAATGGCTTACGCACAAAGTTGGAAATCGGAGAAAACTCCAGAGCTATGGGAATGGTTGAGAAAACTGCTATATATGGCAGAAATGGACAAATGGACAAGAAAACTAAACAATCAAGACTCAGTGAAGTTCTCAGAAGATTGGAAAGACTTGAAGGAATATATGGAGCGAGAGTGGAATATGAAAGACAATATTTTTACACTTTCTAACTACTGAAATGAGGGACAGAACTATAACAAAAAATGAATCTTTAGTTAGCCGCGAAATTAACCCTTTTTTCTTTTTTAACTAATATAATTTTTAAATGTATAAAAGTTATAATAACTCAAAATGTTACCTTAGGAGGCAAATACTTTTAAATACATGTTTACCAGTTGATATATATGAAGGTGCAGCTGGGGTGGGAAGTCATTTAATGATTATATCTTTCTAGCTAACTGTGCAATTGTATAGAGAATGGAATATGTATAAAAGTCAATTGCATTTGAGAATAATGGAAGAAAAAAATAAAACTTTTATTGCAAAAAAAAAAAAAAAAAGGAAAGCTTCTCTATTAGCATGTCGCAGCCTGGGAAACTCCTACAAGTAATGACTCACCCCAACCCCACCTTCCTGAGTAGATATAAATTACCTGCCTACCATTTTTCTTCTCACAGAGAGTACTGCATCTTTCGGTGTTATACCTTTGAGGATGCCAGTCACAGCTGCTGGCAAAACGGCAGGCACTGCAATGGCAAGACCACGGCCATACAGCCTGGAAAATCTACAATGACGAGTAAAATTAGATCTTGTTTTGTGTGATGCCACAGCTGAGCCACGGTCGCATATATCATCCGTACCGATTACAGGTGGTGGTGGTGAGATATCCTACTTACTTGAAAGGAGCAGCCTCAAGAAAAATACTTATTATGCAGACTTGTGTGGTAAACATTAAAACTTGTTTTTAGCTGGAATGTCAGGCCTTTCTGACCATATTAAGGTTATCATCTTCTGAATGATTGCTTACCCAAAGTTACCGAGAAGATAGCCCTGTTTTTATAGTCCATAATAAGAGGCTGTCAGGAAAGGTTATAGTATTAATTTTCTTTTAAATACCACATACATTTTTATAGAGCTAGCTTTGTACCCCTTGTCTGTTAAACTGCTGTTTGTAGTATCTGTACATGCCAATAAAGGTGACTGACTGATGGGCTGACAAGACAAATAGGGGGTCGTTTAAGGTCTCATGCAAATTGCAGGTATGTAAAATAATTCAAAGCATGTTTGTGTATAACCTTTGGGGGGATTGTCTTGCACTCAGGGTCATCTTCCTTTGGATAAATATGGGTAACAATTTTCCCAAGGGCATGTACAGAGTTGGTCCTGCGGCAAGATCTGAACCAGGGGCACCCTGTTTTACAGCCTGCCTTTTTAGCTACTGCACTGGCTCTTGCGTAGTTATGTTCCGATCTGCAGCCTTCAACCCTGATCTCGACATCAGCTTAGAAGCCCCAGGGGGTCCACGGAACATCCTAAATGTCTGCTTTGGATCGCCAGCCCAGATGTCTATTATTACGCACCTGCTGCAGCAAAAGCACCGGAAAGCCCATAATAGGCATTTTGAAACAGGCCTAACCGCACTTGCTGGAAGCCTGAATTAAATTTCAAAATTATAGGCAGTATCAAGGTGTCCAGACTGTAAGAGTTATCAAAAAAAAATAAACCCTGCCAAGACTTGAAGGCATTAAAAAGAAATGGTGAAAGCAAATCTTACTCATGGAGGTAATCAGGTGAACTGTCCTATCATTTTCCCTTTGATTGTAGAGGAGGAGGAAGGGTAGGTTAAAACAGCATAGGAGCAACAGGGGCAGAAGTGTGGTGTGTGTAGTTCTGTGATTAAGGATTAAAAAGCCCCTTCAACGCTTTCTTAGGTTGCCAACCTTCAGGTGTTGGCTGGAGATCCCCTGGGATTACAACCGATCTCCAGGCAACAGAGATCAGTTCACCTGGAGAAAATGGCCACTTTGGAAGGTGGACTCTATGACATTGTACCCCACTGAAGTCCTGCCCCTCCCCAGACTCCACCCTCCTGAGGCTCCACTGCCCAAACCTCCAGGAATTTCCCAACCCAGAGCAGACAATCCTGCCTCTCTACACCTGTCTCTTCTTCAGATTACAAGTTTAGCAGCATCAGTTTGCCAACAAAGGGATATCCTCAGGGGTCATTTCATAGAAAAAGAGGTGCAGGAGCTCATTAGCATAACTCATTAGCATAACTCATTTGCATATGCCACCTCCCCCCTAAAATAGCGGAAGTGTGTCAGAAGGCAACACCCACCCCTCAGGCTCCACTCCACAGGTGAGTGAAACTGACCTGCTCTTCCTCCATTCCCTTCCCCATCCAATACTTTGTGCAAGAAAAATAAGCGTCAAGAACACACCCTCATTCTCTTCCTGCTCCCTTGAAACCACCAGGTTTCAAGTAGACTTGAGATACCCAGGACATGTGCACCACCCATCCCTTCCCCTTCCCTTCCCCTCCCCACAACAAGACACCCCGTGAGGTAGGTGGGGCTGAGAGAGGTCTTTTGAGAACTGCTCATGAGAGAACAGCTCTGAGAGAACTTGTGACTGGCCCAAGGTCACACCAGCAGCTGCATGTGGAGGAGTGGGGAATCCAACCCAGTTCTCACAGATTAGAGTCCAAATCCTGACTACTACACCAAACTGATGGGGTGGAAGCTGCTGAAGGGTTGGTGAAATTTCTCCAGTACTTATGTGCCATGTGCCCAGATAAAAAATGGTATACTTAGAGAATTTATATGCCACCTTGAGCAAGTCTCTGGAAAAGCAGCACACAGTCATAAAAGGAACAATGATAAAATTACCAATATTAAAACAAAACATTAAAAACAATAAAGACCCTAGCAGGGCTTTCCCCGGGGCGCTGCGCCTCTGCACTGCTCGGGGAAGCCGAGGAGGGGGCAGGGCTTGGTCATGTGCCCGCCCCCTGGGCTCCTCACTCCCAGAGCTGCACTCCTGTGCGCTCCCGCTCCAACGGACCCCTGGATATCCTAGAAAGGAATCACAAGCCATACAGACTTCTGCCAGTTTGTTATCCATCCATCCATCGATCTATCTTCCTGTGCTCTTGAGCAGAGTGGTTCCAGTTCATCTTGGAGGCTTCCTTTCAAGACCTTAGCTATAAAGTATAACCTGCAATGCCTGTCTCTGTCCCATAGAAGTCAACACTTGTTCCTGAATACATCTCAGGCTGCTATGAAAGTACACGAACATCCTAGCCAGAGCCCATGAAGCCACTTCATTCTGAATCGGACCACTGGCCCATCAAGGTGAGTCTGTCCACTCAGACTGGCAGCAGGTCTCAGTTGTGGGTCTCTCCCATCATGGCCTATCAATAGTCACATTCTGTTCAGAACACCATTTGAAGTGCAGTCCCAGGCAGAGTTGCTCTCTTCTAAACCCACTGACTACAATGGACTTAAATGGATGTGACTCTGTTTGGGATTCCAGTGTAACTACTTTAAATAAGTCCCTGTCCTGTCTTGCTGAAACCTCATTTTCATATTTTTGTTGGGTATGTGTGTGTGTGTGTGTGTATGTGTGTGTGCCCACGCAAAGATCACAATGCAGAGGACAAGTGTGCGTTTCTTCTGGCGTGGCTCATGTGACAATAGGCAGAAGGAATTTAGACGCTGGGTCCAACCTTTGGTGAAATCTTAAAGTACAGGAAAATCTACCAACTAGATCAAAACTCATGCTGGATATAAAATTTGCTTATTTATTTGTTTGGCACAAGTCTGCTCCATTCTTTTTCCACGGACCTTTCAGGTTTCGTACCCGGCTCCCTTCCAGGTGGAGTCCCATCCAAGCAACGCACAGGGTCAGGCTTGCTCAGCGTGCATGCAGTTCCCTCTGAATTTCCTGCTTCAGATTTCTGCCCATCTCATACAAACAACACATGGCGTTTTACCGTCAGAGCATAATAATAATTTTTAAACTGTTATGTCCTGGACGCAATTGCTCAGACAACCAGGCTGCGATTCTCTATTTGTACACTTGTATGATTCTTTGATGTGACCAAACATGTAATGGGACCGGCCATGCGGTCTGACCACATGGCCTGCAAAAAAGGTACAAGCTTGAGGTAAAAGAACAATAGCACCCAGGCTCCTAAAGATCCACCTATCAGCAGCTCAGCATATTCAAATGAACCAATGGAATCTCTGGTGGGAAGATTAACCTATCCCGCAGTGTGGGTGTGGACGGGGGGGCGAGGCTTTTCTGTGCATATAAGCTGACCCCCGGGCCACCTCAGGCATGCTTGTTCCTGACCTACAATAAACTTGATCATGCTGAAACTCACTCCACCGGCCTCCAGACTCCAGTACGTTTCAAAAACCCTATTTAGGCTAGGGCTGGTTCACAACTCAAGTGGCCCAAGTGGCTTTTTGGGGCACCAAACTGGTGAAGGCAGCGATGGCTTGTTGCCTCCCTGATTTGCCACCTCACCTGGGTCCAACATGGGCTGCTGGGGCACTGCTTTTGCTTACAGCCAGGGAGGATGGCATGAGAGAATGCTTTGGGCAGCAGAGTGTCCTCCTGAGACACTTCTGGGAGGGTTTCCAGGTCCTCCGTGGCAACTGCAGGGGGGTGGGGGGTTGCCAGATCCTGGAGATTCCGGGAAATAGCCTGGGGAGGACATGGTCCTCAGTGGGGTGCAATGCCACAGAATCCACCCTCCAAAGCATTCGTTTTCTCCAGGGGAACTGGTCTCTGTGTCAGGAGTGCCTCTGAAGACCTGCCTCCTGCGGACCTAAGTGCGGTGGAGGATCAGTCCCCAGCTCCAGAGGAGCCTCCACCTGAACCAGAGGAGGCTCAAGCAAGCACCTCTAAGGGCATTACCCCAGCACCGGCAGCTGCTGAGCCGCAGCCAAGCTCAAGCCCACCTGATTCACCTCCTCGGGTGGAACGGCTAAGGTCACGATCCAGGCAAGACTTAGCTGCTAGGAGAAAAGAGGCACGCATGCGTAGTCGCAGATCACTCAGCCCTGAGTTTTAAAGGGAGCCGGTCCTCACTGCCAGCTGCTAACAAGCACAGGAAGTGGCTGGGTGTTTAGGCACAGCACAAAGACCAACAACTTGTGCTAGCAACAAGTCATTCTGGCTAAGCTCTGCACCCGCTCGGCTCACATCAGCTAAACCTGATTCTGGACCTTCTGGCTTGTGACTCCGGCTCTGTCTGACTTCGGCTTTTGGACTGGTTTGCTCGTGAATTTCCCTCTCTGACCTCGGCTTGGACTGACTCTGCTTTCGGCTTGTGTTTTGGACTTGGTAATTCATTCCTGATTTGGCTTGACCTTGGACTGTCTCAGACTTCGACTCGGCTCCTGACCCACTGGCACCCAGCTCGTGACACTCTGTAATCTGGAGATGAGCTGTAATTCTGGGGGGTCCCCAGGTCCTACCTGGAGGCTGGCATCCCTAGGTCCTGGGAAATGCGCATTCAGACAAAAATATGCAATGTTCATAAGTTAAAAGGAAAGCCACCACATGGTGACTTTATCAAGTCAAATATTAATATGAGAACTAAGACTCTGAAAAATATGAGGAGCTGTTGTGTGATGAGAAGGAAGTGGGCCCACAGCTGGTCTTTGGGCAGGGTAAAGCGTTATATGTATATCCCCAGTCACCACATAGTTTTCTGGATGACCATTTGGAGAATGGAACATGGGCTCATGCCCAACCTATACTATGACCTGCCAGTCTCTGCTGCAACTGTCAGTCCCCGTCCCAACACCCACCTTAGCATCTGGATTGGCAACTGATGGAAATAGACAATGCCTTCTGGGAACCAGATCTGGCACCTGTTGCTATTCCCAGGTGTTGCCTGTACGAAACCAGTCTGGATTTGGATACCTATTGGAGTTTATGAGGAAGGCAACCAAGATGATTAAGGGGTTGGAGCACCTTCCCTATGAGTTGACAAAGATAAATTTTTCTCCCTCTCCCAAAATACTAGAACTTGAGGGTATCCAGTGAAACTGATGGGCAGTAGGTTCAGGACAGACAAAAGGAAATATTACTTTACACAGAGAGTGATTAAAATATGGGATTTGCTGTCAGAGGATGTAGTAACGGCCACAGGAATAAACAGCTTTAAAAGGGGATTATTAGATAGATTCATGGAAGATTAGTCTGTCAGTGGTTACTAGCCATGGTAACTGAGGGGAACCTCCACATTAAGAGGCAGTCAACCTCTAAATCCCAGAGCCTCTGAATCCCAGAATCCCCTGAATCAGGGGAAGGCCTCGGCCTCTATGCCCTGTTGTCGGATATCCAGAGGAACTGGTTGGCCATTGTGTGAGATGGGATGGTGGAGTAGACGGACTATTGGTCTGATCCAGCAGGGCTCTTCCTGTGTACTTATGATGTAAAATATTCAAGTCCTCGCTGTGATTTGAGTAGCTGAATTGCCAAATATGCCTGCAACATGTTGGTTCAATACCACATGTAACCAGGAGACACAAGCAGCACAGAGATACAGTTGGTGGTCTTTTTGTTGTTGTTGTTCTGGGACATCATCAGGGGTCATTTGAAGAGAGAAGAGAAGAGATTGGATTTATACCCCGCCCTTCACTCACTCGGAGTCTCAGAGCGGCTTACAAACTCCTTTCCCTTCCGCTCCCCACAACAGACACCCTGTGAGGTAGGTGGGGCTGAGAGAACTCTTTCCCAAGCTGTCCTTGAGAGAACAGCTGGTACAGAGCTATGGCTTTCCCAAGGTCATCCAGCCAGGTGCAAGTGGAGGAGTGGGGAATCAAATCGGTTCTCCCAGATTAGAGACCGTGCACTTAACCACTACACCAAACTGGGGCCGGAGCAAGGTGGAGTGGCGCTCCGGCAGCCCAGGAGCAGGCACAAATTGCAGTGGTGGCAAGCCCCACCCCCAGCTTCCAGTGGGCCTGCGGAGGAAGCGAAGCAAGAAGGGGTTTAAAGTTTAAACCCCTTCTCTCTAGAGTCGCGCCGCAGCAGCGGCGATCTTTCCATTGTATTCTGTGGGGCCACAGGATACAATAGGAGATTGTGCAGCTGCTGCTGCGTGACTCTAGAGACTTGCTTTGCTTCCTCCACAGGCCTGCTGAAAGCTGGGGGCGGGGTTTTCCACCAGCGCCATTTGTGCCCGCTTCTGGGCTGCCAGAGTGCAAGCCTCCCCCTCCCTTTCCTTCCCCAGCTGGCCTGCCAAGGTGGGGGCGGGGGAATGAAACAAGAAGGGGTTTAAAGTTTAAACCCCTTCTGACTAGAATCGCGCTGCAGCAATGGCACAATCTTTCCATTGTATTCTATGGGGCCTCCCTGGCCTCCCCTTCCCTTCTCCAGCGAGCCCACGGTGGCGGGCTCACTGGAGAAGGGAAGGGGAGGCGGGCAGACATGCCCCCCTTCCCCCGAGTCTCTCTGCTTTTGTGGAGAAACTTGGGGGACTGGGGGGGGGATTTAAATTCCTGGGTTCCCTGCCTGATCTTCTCTTGGTATCCCGCAGCTGCAGGGCAGCTGGAGAAGATTGGGCAGGGAACGCAGGCGTGTCTGCTTCTGTGCCCTCTGACACACTTCTGGTGATGCCAGGGGGTGTGGCATATGCAAATCAGTTGTGCTAATGGCTAGATATGCTAATGAGCTCCTGCACCTCTTTTTTTACAAAATGACCACTGGACATAATGTTCATGTTGTTGTTTAATGGTGGGGAACTGGTTCAAAAAGGGTGCCTCCTGCTCTGTGAAACTATGCAAAATTACTGGTTTGTTTCTACAAGAAATCCAAGATGCCCAAACAATGTTATTGTCCAGTTTTAGCTTCTTCTTTTTTTCTTTTTGCACAGCCCAAGCATTCTGGAGAAAAAAATGAAAAGATACTTAGTGGAAATCACTTCTCTTTTATCCCACGTAACCTCCAATTTAGGGGTAATTCTATAAATACTAGGTAGAATCAGTGATTATAGATACTTCCCTTGGTAAATAATCACTGTCGCCAAAAGAAAATGTTCCTAGGAAGTGTTGTTTTGTTGTTCTGGCTAACAAAGATGTTATGAATCCCGAAGGATGATTTAAATGGTTTCAGGCAGAAAGTTTAAAATCCCGTGAAAATAATGAAGCCCTAGCTTACGAGAGACAAGTCCAGCAGATCATGTCCGTTGTTTGAAGCAGTTCTATAACCAAGGGTATTAGTCAGGGGTCATTAGTCAGGGGTAATTAGCATAACTTATTTGCATAACTCATTTGCATATGCCACACCCCCTAACATGCCGGAAGTGTGTCAGAAGGCAACACCCACCCCTCAGGCTCCACTCCACAGGTGAGTGAAACTGACCTGCTCCTCCTCCATTCCCTTCCCCATCCAATACTTTGTGCAATAAAAATAAGCGTCAAGAACGCACCCTCATTCTCTTCCTGCTCCCTTGAAACCACCAGGTTTCAAGTAGACCTGAGATACTCAGGACATGTGCATCAACCATCCCTTTCCCTTCCCCTCCCCACAACAAGACACCCTGTGAGGTAGGTGAGGCTGAGAGAGGTCTTTTGAGAACTGCTCATGAGAGAACAGCTCTGAGAGAACTTGTGACTGGCCCAAGGTCACACCAGCAGCTGCATGTGGAGGAGTGGGGAATCAAACCCAGTTCTCCCAGATTAGAGTCCAACTCCTGACCACTACACCAAACTGATGGGGTGGAAGCTGCTGAAGGGTTGGTGAAATTTCTCCAGTACTTATGTGCCATGTGCCGAGATAAAAAATGGTATACTTAGAAAATGTATATGCCACCTTGAGCAAGTCTCTGGAAAAGCAGCACACAGTCATAAAAGGAACAATGATAAAATTATCAATATTAAAACAAAACATTAAAAACAATAAAGACCCTAGCAGGGCTTTCCCTGGGGCGCTGCGCCTCTGCACTGCTCAGGGAAGTCAAGGAGGGGGCGGGGCTTGGTCATGTGCCCGCCCCCTGGGCTCCTCACTCCCAGAGCTGCGCTCCTGGGTGCTCCTGCTCCAACGGACCCCTGGTATTAGTAGTATTTAGCACTCAAGTGTTCAGACTACTGCAGATCTCTGTAGTCTTTACATTACTCTATAAAGTCAACCAATATTATTAGCATCCCCATATTGTGTGTGTGAGAAAGTGTGGGGAGCTGAAGATCCCCTGCTGTCAATGGGGGGTTGGTGATGCTCTAGGAATTTTCCCTAGCCTCTATGGTCTCTACCATATATATATTAAAGGAAATTCCTAGAGCATCACATGGAAGTGACATCACATCCTCCTGAAACTCAACCCCCCAGGCCCCTTTGCAAAATCCCCCAAATTTGCTGGCACAAGGCTGGGAACCCTAACAGAACCACAGCGCCAGTGTTGCAGAGTGTTGGAACTGCATTCATATCCTTATTTTGCCATGGTCCTGGAAGTACTATTTGTCCTATTGGGGTGACCTAGGAATATCCCATCAGTACACGTGAAACACCCAATGAGACCAGTAGAGCCCCCAGAGCCATTTCAGATCAGGAAAATGGCATTTGGGGGAAGGCTGAAGCCCCTCTGCCTTCATATTGGGATCCCAGTTTCAATCCAACCTATGAGGGCCTGGACTTAATTTCCCAGCATGGAATGTACTTTGATCTCAACGACCCGGGGGGGGGGGGGGGGAAGCCCCTAGTGTTATTCCAGAGATTACCAGCTGAGTGCTTCATCCCATTATTACATAGTCTCTCTGCGGTACACTGAGTTGGTTAACTCTACACTACCTGTCCTGGCTTCTGAAACAAACATGTAGCATTAGGTGACCATCATAACATCTTTGTTTTTAAAACTTCAAGAATGTATAATAGAATTTTTAATCCTGCAGTAGATCTGGCTTTGGTCTGTGCAGGCCACACGATCACCCTCATAACCTTTTTGGTGGTCAAAGAGGACCCCTTCCTCCCACTCCACCAGTAGAAACACTGGTGGGATCCAACCCACCAGCATTTGGCATTTTGTCAATTGACCACGAATCAGCTTAGATGCTGTCTGTTGACGTGATTGAAAATTTCAAAAGGGCAGGGAGAGGAGTTTGGTTAATGATGACACTAAAGGTTTCCCTTTCTCGAAAGCCAGTCGAATCCAACTCTAGGGGGCGGCGCTCATCTCTGTTTCCAAGCCAAAGAGCCAGCGCTGTCCAAAGATGTTCCTGTGGTCATGTGGCCTGCATGACTGGACGCCGAGGCACACGAAACACTCTTACCTTCCCACCAAAGCGGTGCCTATTTATCTACTTGGAGTTTCTTGCTTTCGAGCTGCTAGGTTGGCAGGAGCCGAGACCAGAGATGGGAGCTCAGTCCGTCACGCAGCATTCAGATCTCGAAATGCCGAGCTACTGACCTTCCAGTCTGCAGTTCAGTGTCTTATCCACTGAGGGGGGAAAGAAAATAATTATCTTAAAATACATGAACATGCTTAATAAGAAATAAACTTTACGAGTTGCACCATGTAAAATGAACAATGTGAACTACAGAGTTCATGTCTGCGCTCCTGTAAACAAGTACCCTAGAGTTAAGGTGCTCTTCCATGAATAATTACTAGAGATTCAAGGCTCAAACAACAAAGTTCAGGAAAACACAATTTGCCTTGGAGCCATGCAGGAAAGGAAGAGGGAGTTTAACCTTTTAGCCACCACTCTGTTTCACTGTTTATACTGGGTCCCATGCTTTGTTATTAGCCTTTTCAAGGAGAAACAAAACATGTCCCTTTAAAAATGCATGTTTCCACTGTAAAATGTGGATAAAGACTTTTTTTTAAAAGCAAAACCGACGGGAGATTGAAGGGTCAAGCCCTTGCCCTCTCTTTGCTTCCCAAGGCAAATCTATGGACTGAACAACATATTTTTTCCTGATCTTCATTTCCTCGGCATCGCCGCACAGTGCTGACCCAAAGGGACCACCCAGATTTGCTTGCTCCAGGGCCATTTTCACTTCCCCGTCCACTCTTGCTTGCAGACCTTCCTAAATGAAGCCAGCAAAGGTGCCCTCCTCACCCGGTCAGTTAGGCCACTCCAGAAGACTGGACCTACCACAGAGAGGAAGCCTTAGACCTAGGTGGAGCCTGGGAAGGGCAGAGTTTGGGGAGGGGATGAGACCTCAGTGGGGCACAATGCCACAGAGTCCAGACTCCAAAAGCAGCCATTTTCTCCAGGGGAGCTGATCTCTGTAGTCTGGAGATCAGATGTAATACCGGGTGATCCACAGGCCCCACCTGGGGGATGGCATCCCTATTCCCAGCCTCACCGGACAGCCAGGAGTGTAGAAGCCCCCCCCCCCCCCGGACCTCTTCTGAGAGGCTGTTCCAGAGGTCAGGGGCAGCCACTGAAAAGTCTTAGAGTCTGGACAGTTGCTGAATGTTCCTTAGGATGTACTTCTATTCCTTCCTGTGCCTAGAGATCTTCTGAGGTCTGGATTCACACAGTCTTGGACAGCTTTCCTTAGGCCAGGAGCCAGTCTTAGGGCATGAGGCTTCTGGTTCAAGTTTTGATGTCTGACAGCTGAAGATAAGCCACAGAGAGTGCACTGTGGCTAATGTCAAAGAGCCAAAGGAGAAAAAGCTTAGAGGGAGCATCACAGGGTGTCTGTGGGAGGGAGGGGAAGGGAAAGGAGATTGTGAGTCACTCTGAGTTTCCTTCACGTAGCCCCCAAGTTACAGTGAATGCACACACACAATCCAATACAATTTTGATTTTTCTTTTTACATGCATTGAGTAATGTCACAATCAACAGGTGTTCAGCTGAACGTGCAATTGAAACCGCATATTTATCCAGGCACTGGTCCCTGGTTTTCATTTGTAAAGTGAAGGTATATTAGTTCCTTGTTACAAACAAATATACGCATGTGTGGGTATATGTACTGTGGCCTGGGTGGTCCAGGCTAGGCCAATCTAAGCAGGGTTGGCCTTGGTTAGTACTTATGGCAAACCGCCAAAGGCATCCAGGGTTGCTATGCAGAGGCAGGCAATGACAAACCCACCTCAGTTTGTCTCTTGCCTTGAAAACCCTTTGGGGTCCCCACAAGTCCACTGCAACTGGATGGCACTTTCCACCACTACCATAGATTCTGTGCCTTCACTGTAATGTAAATAGGTCACATGGTCATAGAATCATAGAATGATAGTGTTGGAAGGGACCTCCAGGGTCATCTAGTCCAACCCCCTGCACAATGCAGGAAATTCACAAATACCTCCCCCCACACACACACCCAGTGACCCCTGCTCCATGCCCAGAAGATGACAAAAACCTCCAGGATCCCCGGCCAAACTGGCCTGGAGAAAAATTGCTTCCTGACCCCAAAGTGGTGCTCGGCATTTCCCTGGGTGTGTAAGAAAGGACCACAAGAACTAAGCCTGCCTTCCCTCTCATGATCCTAGAATCAGCATTGCTGTCAGATGGCCATCTAGACTGTTTGAAAACCTCCAAAGGGGGAGAGCCCACCACCTCCCGAGGAAGCCAGTCCCACTGAGGAACTGCTCTGTCAGGAAGTTCTTCCTAATGTTTTGCTGAAAACTTTTCTGATTTCATTTCAACTGATTGGTTCTGGTCCGACCGTCTGGGTCTCAAGGTAACTTACCTGTCAGTGACATTATGAGACCAAAATCGGAGGAAAGAACTCTTTATACTGCCCTGTGCTTTTTGGAGGATTAAACTGAATAGGCAGCACTGTCTTCATAATGACTGGGAATTCTGCATCAGCCGGTTTAGCCAAGTTGCCGCTTCCTCTCCTCAGAATGGTCTCCTGACAATGAAGAACATTCGCTTTGCCTCAGTGGGACATAACACAGGGGACACATTTTCCACCTGTGCAAAATCAAGGGCTTCCTGCTGTTTTTTAAGCAAGGAGCTTGCGAGCGTCTTGATTGGCTCCTTAAATCTGAATTACAGTCGGCAAACCAATCCCAAAGCCATTAAAGGTCCTGCTGAGTGGATATGAAGATCTCATTGGGTAACCGCTGGGCATGGAAGGTGAGGAGGAAAACAGAAGGGGGCAAAACAACAACAACCCCAACACCCAATTTTATTTTTGATTATCCCTGGCTTGGTTTGTGATTGCAAATTATCCCTAAGGGCTGGTTTGGAGAGCAGGTAATTATTTGATTACTCAGATAACTGACAGCCAAATTGGGGGAAGGAGGCACTCTACAGAAAAGCACTGAGAGTAGAGATGACAATTCTATCTTTTATCTACGATGTTCACTCGTGCAAATCATTACTTGATAATGCAGCTTGCAAACAATTAACCGTAACAGGCCATGTTTCTTGAAAGTCCGGTTTTCCTAGCACCTGGTGGAGCACAAACCTCAACTGCTTGAATTTTACAGCAACAGTAATCACAAATACACTGCAATAAAACACAAAATTCTAACAAATTATGTATTAATAAAAGGTCATGAAATTATGTAATACATAGAATAACAGAACAGAATCTCGTAATACATTAAATATTAGAGAATGGTCCAGAGGTGTCCAAGAAAATCAGTCCAGAAAGATCAGAAGTCAAAGTCATAAATCACATGAGGATTCTGGATCATTTAATGGTTGTTACAAGTCTGAGTCATTAAAGAGGACAATCATTCCAGAACTTTGTTACATGCATTCTTATTTCGGGCACCACTCAAGTGTAATACAGAGAATCAATCTAGAATCAATCTAATGCAGGGATATTGTGTGACCGGCCCAAGGTCACCTCCTGAGGAACATTCTGAGGAGCAGTTAGTGATCACCAGTATTTTTAAAAAGTACCTAGTGAGATATCTACATTTGGAAATACAAGTTGTATCCTGTCTTTGACTATTATGTCATGAAGATCAATGTGAATGAATTTCCTACTTCCTATTTCATTAAACTGCACACATATAGCAGTGGAACAGTTGGGGTTCTCCATAGAGGTCCATGTTCAAGTCCACAGGGTATGAGTC
The DNA here is from genome assembly GCA_029233225.1 of Lepidodactylus listeri. Lineage (NCBI taxonomy): Eukaryota > Metazoa > Chordata > Lepidosauria > Squamata > Gekkonidae > Lepidodactylus > Lepidodactylus listeri. The sequence continues at coordinate 101,706,213 of JARCFY010000009.1, read as the reverse complement.
AGCTAGCTTTTGGGAACTTTGTGAATACTGTTCATAATTGTATTATTTTTTTTCTGAAATTCAGACAATCATTTATTCTTATTTCACAATTACTCTTCCTCTGGTAACAGTTGTAGTGCCCTCTGGCATAGCCTTTTTTGTTTATTTATCCCCCATGTTTCTCCTCAAAGCAACTGCCATCATTATCCTTTCCATTTTATCCCCATAACAACCCTGTGAGGTAGGTTAGGTGGTGACTTGCAATGTTCCCTCTAAGCTGAATTAGTGTGAGCTAGCTCACTGTTTTTTAACCTCCGGCTGACACATTTTTGTCTTCACTAAGGAAGGATGGCTCCAGAGCAGACTAATTTACTGTGAGAACCCTTATAGATCCAATAAGCCAGGCCTTCTGGAACTTAAAGTCCTTTTAATCTTAATGGTCCAAAGCAGGTTACACTTGCTGTGTTAGTGATACAAGGTCTGCAGGTAAGTTATACAGAATTCAAAAGCAGGGATTGGCGGTGGGGCACCAGTCAGGGTAGGCAAAAAGCCCGCAATACACACATCCATTGAGTTCTCAGGAAAAAGGCGCCCGAATGTGCGACTGTTCAGTCAGCAATCGTTTCCCACCTCCCTCTGAAACCTCCCCAGCGTTTCCCAGGCTACAGCAGCACCTGGCCAAGGCCATGAGCTCATCCAGACAGATAAGAGTGTCAGAAGCTGCAATGAGTTCCAGGGGGGAGAAAGTGGGGAGCGGGTGACGTGTACAGGGGTAGGGAAACCACCTCCCGTCTGGGAGAAAGTCAGACCCTGACATCTACGCAGCTGCCAAATCGCTCGCTCACAGTTTTAATGCCCATAGCACACAAACTAGAATTTTTGCTCACAAGACTCCACAGCTTAAAAGGGAACATTGGGGGTGAGCAGTGTTCTCTCTAAGCTGAGTTAGTGTGAGCTAGCTCACAGTTTCTTAGCCTCCAGCTCACACATTTCTGTCTTAGCTCAGGCAGGATGGCTCCAGAGCAAACTAGTTTATGCAGTAGCCAAATCGCAGGCTCACACCTTTAATGCCAGTAGCTCACAGAGTAGGATTTTTGCTCACCAGACTCCACGGCTTAGAGGGAGCACTGGTGGTGAGTGTGTGACTGGCCCAGGGTCACCCAGCAAACTTCCATGACAGAGTGGAAAACTAAAACTCCCCCCCCCCCAAGATCCTAATCCAACACTTTAAGAATAATTTTGGGCCCAAATTATCAATCCATCACATTGTTTATCCTGCCTTCCTTCCAAGCAGTTCTGGGCAGCGTCCATTTTGTCCTCATGAGACTCCTGTGAAATAGGTTAGGCTGAGAAATCAGTAATTGACTCAGGGTCACCCAGTGAGTTTCCTGACATGACATGTATTCGAACCCAAGTCTCCTCACTTCATAGGCGTCAACTTCAGAGGGGCTGGAGCCCCCCCCCCCCCCGCCCCGAACTTTTCCAGGAGGTGCTGAGCCTCCACCGGAGACAATGGGCTGTGATGTCTCTGGCCCAGCCCCAGCCCCCCCCCCCGGGAAATTGGAAAGCCTATGCCCTTGCCTCACTTGTAGTCTGACATGACAGCCACCACATCGCAGAGACTCCATCACTGCAATCACGTATGACAGTGTCTTCAAATGGGGGTCAGTCCTTATCACATGATGTGTGTGATTAAAGATGTCTATGTGGAGAGTGCTGAATCCTCCCTCATGCTTGGTTATACCACACTTTTGCTCCCCACACACATTCAAAATGGTGTACATCGTTCTTCCTCCTCCATTCTGTCCTCACAACAACTCTATGTGGTAGGTTAGGCTGGGAGAGAGTGACTGGCCCAAGGCCACCCAGGAAGCTTCCATGGTAGTAGTAGTAGTAGTAACAACAACAACAACATTAATAATAACAACAACTATATGGCATTGTGTGTAGTATAGCCGGGAAATCCTAAAATGGTCTGGCAGCCTAAAGTTCTAGCTCTTTTAGCATTATCTACCACTAGGTGGTGAGCTAGACATGGGGGGGGGGGGACTGAAAGAGCTCTGAAAGAGCTGTGACTGACCCAAGGTCACCCAGCTGGCTTCATGTGGAGGAGTGGGGAATGAAACCCGGTTCTCCAGACTAGAGTCCGCCACTCTTAACCACTACACCAAACTGGCTCTCTTGTTTCCATGGTAGATGGGGGACTTGAACCTGGACCTTCCAGATCCTAGTCTGATACTCTAACCACTGCACCACACTGGCCTTCCCTCCACAGCCCCTTTCCCCAGGGAGTTTCCTCCCAGTCACACTCTCTTGAACACATGAAAACATGAAGCTGCCTTATCCTGAATCAGACAATTTGTCCCATCGGTGTCCATATCGCCTACTGTGACTGGCAGCAGCTCTCCAGGGTCTCAGGCAGAGGTCTTTCACATCACCTGCTACATTTTAAGTGGCGATGCTGGGGGTTGAACCTGGGATCTTCTGCGGGCAAAGCAGCTCTTCTTTTGCTGAGCCATGGCCCCTCCACTACACTTGAAACTGCTATATGATGAATGTTTTATCTACCAGGCTCAGTATTGTCTACTTTAACTGGCATCAGCTCTCTACATGCAGGTCTTTCGTATCAGCTTCTATGTGGAGATGCTTTTAAGTGGAGATGCTGGGGACTGAAGGTGGGACCGTCAGTATGGAAAGCAGATGCTCTGCCACTGAGCCATGGGCCGACCCCACTTCTGGAATCAGAGCCTGGGGGGGGGGAAGGATTTGGGGGGATGGGCTGCAGGGTAAAATAAGTGAGTGGGAAGCCTGTTTAGGATCTTAATTCATGTGCCCCTTCAAATCTCACCATGGTTTTAGGTGGGATTGGAACAGAGACATATTTGAAGAGATAAGTCTGCTGTTGTTGCTTGTGGTTAGGTATGTAATCCCAAACATTTGGCATTTGGGGGCAGAGTCAGGCATGAGGTTTGCTTCCTCAGAGTGGCTCATAAAGAACTTTGCTTGGATTGCTGCCCAGCGGAGGACAGGTACTCCTGTTGACTTCCATCTGCTAACGCTTTCCTTCAGAGGACACAACCCAACCACATTCTCTGTGATGTCACAGCCTAGTGAAAAAACAAGAAGGGTGTTCAGAGGTTGTGAGTGACTTCTGAGGGGGGGAATGCCCAAGCAAACACTTCTCAGATGTCCAAACCAAAGATCCCTCTAAACTGTGGAGTCTTGCGAGCAAAAATTCTACTTTGTGAGCTACTACCAATAAAGTTGTGAGCAAGCAATTTGGCTACTGCATCAATCAGTTTGCTCTGGAGCCATCCTTCCTGAGCTAAGGCAAAAATGTGTGAGCCAGAGGCTAAAAAACTGTGAGCTAGCTCACACTAACTCAGCTTAGAGGGAACACTGGTCCAAACTTCTTCGTTGTAGGCCGGGATCTTGTCCATGCAGGGATGATGGTGGTGATAGATTGCCTGCAGCCACGTTGATTGGGAGTCATAACCTTGGCAACAGCGTCATTTCTCTGAAACCAAGTGTGGTTTGGGAAATCCAGCCTCAAAGCTACATGGAAGGCTACTTCTAGCCCACTCTGCACCAACAGCAAGGCCCACATGGCTCTCAGCCACTGGGCCCGCCAATCTCCCCCACTCCTGGGCACCGGTGGCGAGGCTTCAGCGGCTCTCAGCTGCTGGCACCGCAGAGTTCCCAGAGTGTTCTCTGCACATGCACAGGGAACACTCTTTTATTTGGGGGGGGGGATTTAAATATCCCCCGTATAGTTTTTTTAAGTTTTCAGATTTTTCTGCACACCCGGGGAGTGCCCCAAGTGTGCAGGATTGTATTTTGGATTTCTGTTTCCGTGATAGGGCCATCTAGGAACTCCTTGTGTTGTGGGGTGAGAGACACTTGTAGAGGATGATTTGCTAAATAGGTTGTAATAGTTGGTATTGCAGGTTTATCAGAATTGTACAGTTTTTGTTAGTAGTGATGAAATGTTTCCAAAATGCTAGTTGTGTTGTAACGAAGACTGCCATCCGGGTGTCTTATTGAATCTATAGAGTTTGGGGGCCTTTTTTTCTTTATCTTCCATACCAAGAATTTAACTGAATGTGGTCCCTTTAGCCAGAATCTTTGCTTAAGATGTAAGATATTTTTCTGTACTTGTGTGACTTCTAGAGATTCCGGCTTTTTCCTTTCAATTAGTAGCTGTTTTGTAGGTTTTCTTTCGTCCACATTTCTGAAATTTGTCTTCTAAGAGTTTGATTTTGTCCAAGAGAGACTGTTTCACCTGATTTTGTCATTTTTTGCAGGTGGAAATACTGAGAATTGAAAATTTTGGTTTGCCTTTTGTTCAAATGCGTTTTGTGAAGAAAAACTATATCAGGTTTCTGAGTTAGCAGAACTGCCAGAATTCTCTTTTTCTTGATAAAATTATTTAAACCTTGGCAATTAAAAGAAAGATATTTAGTTTTCTGGTGGCTTATTCATTTAGCCATCCATAAAAAGTGATTATCTAGATTGCTAGCTTTCAGCGTAGAAATATGGTATAGTATAGTTAGCCATCCCAAAATTAATGTAAAGAGTGATGGAAAAAAATAAAAAATATGAAAGTTATGAAATCGTTGATTCTATTCAGCAAGTGAACATAATTAGTCAATACCATCAAAAAGTTGGATTGTTTGACAGTAGCACCCATATACAATGAGCAATTGAAATTAAGCCATTGGAACCAGAACTGCTTAAATAACTCAACAAAAAATGTTGTTGTTCCTCTTACTTCATGAAGCATTAGTTGAGACGTACAACTGAACATAGAGATTAATAATACAACAAGTATAACAATATGACAATATGAGCATATGAACAATATGAACATCTACAGCTATAAAAAGCTATTGAACTTGAACCACTGCATCATTAAATTCTGGATCACCAGTAATGTACCTTCAGGTAGTAAACACTGCATTGCATAACTAAAAATTAACAATAACAAACATAAAAAGGGCAGAACTACACATTTATATGCCAAGTCTCTGGAAAAGCAGCACACAGTCATAAAAGGAACAATGATAAAATTATCAATATTAAAACAAAACATTAAAAACAACAAAGACCCTAGCAGGGCTTTCCCCGGGGCGCTGCGCCTCTGCACTGCTCGGGGAAGCCGAGGAGGGGGCGGGGCTTGATCATGTGCCCGCCCCCTGGGCTTCTCACTCCCGGAGCTGCGCTCCTGTGCGCTCCCGCTCCAGTGGACCCCTGATTCTAGCCTCCACTTCAATTAGCAATATGCAGTCACCACTCATGATGCCAAAAATGAATTTAAACTAGTTGGTCCTTCAGATGTCTCAGGGATCCTGCGAAATTTGAGGTTGTTTATTCGAATTTGATTTTCTAAAGACAATATGTGGTCTGTAGCCCAGTCTTCTCTTTTGTAGGGCGATAGTGGCCTCAATTGCCAATTCAGCAGTTTGTGCAACTGTTGTGAGCGTTTCTTTTAACTCTGTGAGTTGCTCCGACAGTGGTTTAATTAAGTCAGCTAGGGTTAGGGTCACGGTTTTCTCCAAATTTTTCTCTAAGGCTTGGAGTGACAAGAAAAATTATTGGCGGGTTACAGTTAGACCTTCATCTACCTCTTCCGCTTCCCTGGGTGCCATTTTACCTGCTATTAAGGAGACGTTCTTCAAGGCTGCGTCTTTGTGATAAGCAGGGATAAAAGGCAAGATTGGTTTTGGAGCCGGTGGAAGAGGTTTGCTTTTTGTTCTTGAGGTTCGTCCCATGCCTTTTATCTGGATTACTTTGAATTAACGGCTAAGATTGATGATTAGAGGGGAATTGCTAGCGGAGCTCATAAGTTAGGCATCCACCTTAGGTGGAACTGATGCCACGCCCCATAGATAAGGATATGAGCAAATACCCTATAGTCAACCTTACACATTTTATACTGTACTGGAGCGTTCTATAATGGTCATTAAAAAGATTTTTTTCCCCACCCAGTTACAATGAGAACTAAATACAAAAAGTATTGTAGAGACATAAGGTATCTAGGTGAAACACAAAAGGTATAGTTGTGCAATATGACAAACCCATGTTGAGCGAAGTGAGTTCGTTCCTGTGCTCTCGTCTTTCACACACTGCTTTCCAGGGGGTGGTCGCTGTTTCTTGCTGCTTGGGTGCATCGTCTAATGGAAGATCTGTGGAAATTTGCAGGTGGAGGTCTTGTAGAAGCTTCATGCCTGATTCCAAATCTGAAGCTTGAAATACTGTTCCTTGGTGAAGAACTTGGATTTTATAATACGCCACCCATTTATATTGGATTTTCGCATTGATTAAAGCTGTAGTGATGGGCTTCAAAGATTTTCGCCATCGCAGTGTCTCTGGGGATAAATCCTGGAGCACCTGGATCTTGTTGTTCTGTAGCTGGAAGAAGCCTGTTGCTCTCACCCTGACGAGTATCTTCGATTTTGTGCGGGAGTCCATGAATTTTACTATAACATCTCTTAGTGAGTTATTTTGGCGCACTCTCGCGGGGCCTGCTCTGAAGGCTAGATCAATCAGTGGTGCGACTTCTGTTTCTAACGCTAAGATTTCTGCCAACCATGATGAAATAAAAATCTTTAACTCTGTAGATTGCTCTGCTTCTTCGGGGATCCCCCGAAATCTGAGGTTATTTGCTTCCAATTGGTTCTCTAATAAGATTGTCTTTTCTGTGGCCCATTCGTCCTTTTCGTAAAAATAACAGGTGTCGTCTTGTAAAATTAGACTAGAATCCATGGCTGCATCTGTTGTTTGCACTATATGGGTCACTGATTGCTTTAGTTCATTCAGTTGTGAAGTTAGAGGTAATAGGAGCTCAGTGATTGATGCAGACATTTTTTTCTCTAGAGATTGCAGCGAGTCATGAAATTCTTGCCAGGAGACTACCAAGCCCTCCAGATGCTGATCTACTTGGTCCGCCACCATTTTGAGATCGTTTTTTGTAGTCTTATCAGTGGGCCCCATTTTCACACTTTGAGGGAAATATGAGGAAACCCCTTTACTAACTAGTGCTGTTCTTTTGCCTTTCCCATGTTTCTTCCCATATCTTATGGAGCTTGATTGTTCTCAGGAAGGTTGACTTTGATATATAAAATGGGGAGAGGTTTTCAGGAGCTAATCACTCAGGCGTCCATTGCTGTTTGCATCGACACCACAACCCTAGGCAAGGAAGACTTTATGCGGGGCTTTTAAACGTGTTAGCACCATGCCCCAAGCTCAAGGAGCAGGGTGGCTGATTCAAGTGCAGTGTTTAAGGTGGTGCTTCATCCCAAATGGTTAGACTCATTTGGAGAGGCTGTGGTAGAAGAGGCTGGGGAAAATGGCTGGCAGGGACCAGATGCAGCCCCCAGACTGCAACCTCCTCCGTCCTGTACTGGGCTATGATGGATCAGGTGTGTCATTTTCATTCAGCCAGAAAGCAAGCAGATGCAGTCTCACAATTCTGCCCCCTCCCCCCGCTGGTGGTTTCTGGCAGGAAGAACATCCTGCTTTGTCAGAAATGAATTTCAAGCCTCTTTACTTTGCTTGTCTGAGAATGTTCAGAAGTCCTCTGTTGGCAGCAGTTATAGAGCAGGGTTTTGAGAGAGCATCCTATTTTTATAATTAAAAGAGGGCCTGAGCTAGACATGATGCTGCTTCAGAGGAATGTGTTAAGTCAGCTGCAGCAATGCCATGAAGCCATCCAACCAGTCAGCCTCATCAACCGCTGTTTCCCCCCAGTCTTCCGTTCTAATTGGTATTGATACTGATTTAGGATAACCGTTAAGAGAACCTGTAGCCTTGGTGATGGTATCAGACTACGGTATTTAAAAATGGCTTTCATTCAAAAATAAAAATATTGCTGAAAAGTACTGGAGTCGGGAGGCCAGTGGCAGTGATTTCAGCATAGCAAGTTTATTTCAGGTCCAGATGAAGCATAAGAAAATGGAGGTCAGGGGGCCTGCTTATATACACAGTTAAGCTGCACCCCTGATCTTGCCCAAACAAGGCAGTTGGATAAGGTAATTAAATAAGTTCCAAGTTAATTGAATAAGCTTCAAGGTAATCCCAGGATAATAGTTGGATAATCCCAGGGGTTGATAAATCTCAAGGTAATTGAATCAGTTTCAAGGTAATTGAATAAGGTTCAAGGTAATTGGAAAATCACAGATTTAATCACAGAACATAACACCCCTCCCCCCATAGTTCAGGCCCACCCTAACAGACATAGTCCTTGAGATATGTCGGCCTTCTTCGTTCCCTGCTGAATGTCTCAGAGCTGTGGCAGGCGGCAATGGAACCGGAGTCTCAGCCTTGGGAGCAGGAGTGGAAGCTGGGGTGTTGGAAGCTGTGTCCGGCAGGGTGGCCTCTGTGGTTGAGTCCAATGGAGATGGATGTTGGGGTGTGATGGCTGTTGCAGGGCCGGGTCCACAGTAAGTGATGCCCCAGAACCGCTCCCACTCCATATGGGGAAGCATTGCAGGCTAGGATGGCAGGGAGGGACTCGTCAAAATGGGCGAGCACAGCATTAGATGTAAGCAAGTCCTTCATGGCCCAAAAAGTGGCTGCATGGCGAGGGCCCCAAGCCCACTTAGCATTCTTGTCCAGGAGCCGATGCAGCAGTTCCGCTGCCACCGCCTTGTGGAGAAGGAATGCGTGATAGAAGTTCAGGAGCCCCAAAAATGACTGGGGCTCCGCCTTGGACTGAGGGGCTGGCTCCTCAGAGATAGCCTTTACCTTGTCTCGTGTAAGGTGGATTCCTTGGTCATCCATGACAAAGCCAAGGAACTCCACGGATGGAACACCGAGCAGACATTTTTCCTTCTTGACCCAGACCGGCATCCGGGAAGCACGGGAGGACGGCACGGAGACGCGTTGTGTAGGTCTGGATGTCTGGGGAGCAGCAGTGCAGAGAGCGGGATCCTCAGGAGCCTGGAGCAGTGGTGATGCAGGGTGCTGGGGCCGAGCGGTGCCAGAGGCTGACAGATCTGGGCTCGATGCGATGCTGCAGTCAGCCGGAGAGTTGCTCATCAGGATCCCATCCTTGTCGCCAATAAAAAGTACTGGAGTCAGGAGGCCGGTAGTAGTGATTTCAGCATAGCAACTTTATTTCAGGTCCAGATGAAGCATAAGAAAACGGAGGTCAGGGGGCCTGCTTATATACACAGGTAAGCCACACCCCTGACCTTGCCCAGACAAGGCAGTTGGATAAGGTAATGCAATAAGTTCCAAGTTAACTGAATAAGTTTCAAGGTAATTCCAGGATAATAGTTGGATAATCCCTGGGGCGGATAAGTCTCAAGGTAATTGAATAAGGTTCAAGGTAATTGGATAATCACAGATTTGATCACAGAACATAACAATTGCAGAAGGAAAGTAGGGTTTAGAGAGATGGGTAACAAGGGAATGAGGTTCTGAAAATGAGGGCCCTCTTATCAGGAGTAGCCACTTCTCTCCAAGTTCAGAGCTAAGTACAGATAAAGCAAATCCTGAAATAGTTAACACACCGCCAAATAAAATTAAAATGTCCTTAAACTGAACTATTTGTTTGTATTGTTTGTATAATTTAAGAGGAAGGGAGCCTAGAAACGGGATAAAGTTACTTCTGAGAGCTCAAAAGTATGGTAAGCCATAGCGTTTCTGAATGCTGAGGACATCCCGGGAGAAAACACATATCAAAGTAGACTGATAAGGCAATCTTAAACAGACTTAGAACAGTATAAGTTCATTGAAGTCAATGGGCTTGGAATGATGTGAATCTGTTTGGGACTGTACAGCGCCTTGTGTTTCTCAACAGCATACTTTCAAGATACTCCACCCCCCATTAACTTCTAAGAACATCAATAAGAACTTCCAACGTAGAAACTGGATCTATTAATTGTGATGCATGGATTGACCGTTCCTTAATATCAAAATCAAAAGCAGCACCATGGTACAGATGAATTAAACACTAGATTACGGGGGTGGCCAAACTGCAGCTCAGGAGCCACATGAGGCTCTGTCACACAATCTAATTTAATGTTAATAAAAAGCAAATTTGCATATTTCCCAATAAAAACATGTGTGTAATATTTGTTCCTGTCTTGCAGGTCTCAAACATTTGATGTTTATTCTATATGGCTGTTATGTTAAGCAAGTTTGGCCACCCCTGCACTAGAACTCCCTATCTAGTCAACATCAATAACTGTGTACTTAGAGTGACCTTTACCTCCTTACACTTTCAATCAACGCCAACTGCACTTTTGGAGGGTCGCTTTAATCAAATTCCAATGGCCCAACGCTTATGTATTTGTGGATTCAATGCACTTGAGGACTTACCTTGTTACATCCTTTGTTGTCCATTATATTCCAATCCTAGAGCCAAATTTTTAGCAGGAATTCTATCTGGTTTAAGTTTATACCCAATTGCTGAGAAATTTTCATTTTTGCTATCTGATATCGATGCGTACATGTCATCTAGAATTTCATTATTTGCCCTTGCTGCAAAGAAAATAAGGTCTAAAGTGGCAATGAGAGGGATGTAACAGATATTTGTTCTTACTACTATTGTTATTGCACGGTATTTGTAGTTGTATTTTCTTGCTGATTTCTGGTTCTACATGGTATTTTTTATTATTTGCTGATTTATAGTTTGTGTACAATCTGTGCAGGGGCGTAGAGTTTAAAAACTACCAGGGGGGGGCTCTTCTGCGTACGCGCGAAAAGTGCACGCACCCGCCGGGACCATGTCCCCGCCACAGCTGCCTCCCCCCCGCCTGACCGCTCCTGCTTCCATCCGTCCATCCGTCCAGGAGCCAGCTGGGCATTTGCTTAGCTGGCCCCTGGATGGCGGAGGGAGGGTCGGAGTGGCCAGGTGGGGGGGGGGGGAGAGAGACAGCGGCGGCCCTAGGAAGGGCTGAGGGAGGCACAGCAGAGGGCACACCCTTTCTCTGGGGGGGGCTCAGTCCCCCCCAGGAAATTTTGGGGGTGGCTCAAGCCCTCGAGCCCCCCCGTAGTTGTCGCCTATGAATCTGTATTCCTCTCTTTTCAGGGTTTTGTAAACTTGTAACAGCCAATGGCTATTTACAATAAAATGAACTAGAACTGAACTGTACTGTAAAGAAGGTGAACAAGAAGCCAAAACGGTTTTCTTTTATAGAAAACAAGTCTATCCTTAAGGGGTAGCACATTTTCTCCTGCTTAGTTTTTACAAAAAAGAGACGTTAGTACAAATGTCTGCAAGGAAAGCAAACATGAGCTAGTCATGATTCACAGAGAAAAAGGTTCTTAGGGACCATAAGTTTCTGTACTGGAACATTATTTAGCATGAGCAATTAAGACACAAAGGATGCCAGTACATTTCAATACACTGAATTTATTACTTTCACTGATTAAACATTTATAACCGACCTTTCTCTGGGGACCCCAGGCAGCTTGCAAACGCAGTGCCCAATGGCAAGGACAATCCAAAGGAACACCAACATTCCATCAGTGCACAAGACCAATCTAAACACCAGGTGTCTATCTATTGTTCACTGCTGTTGACTTCATACCCGCTTCGAGCATTGCCAGACAGTGAACTGTTCCTTCAGACTGAATACTGAAAACATGTTTTGCCTTACAATATACTTCAGCTGCGTGCTTTATGGCTGCTTCGCCATTTTTTTACAGCACTGTGATTCAGCAGACAAGCCCAATGCATATTGCCACCAGGCTTCTACTGGTTTTGCATTGCCCAGGGACATGTTTAATTGATCTGCTTCTGCGTTAATGGCATTGGGAGCCGTTCCTTTGCTTGCCAGCTTCTTCATCTCTCATTTGGCACAATAAGGAGACATGTCGTAATTTCTCACTCTCACACCACAACTTTGCTGCTCCAGCTCTTGATACCCCAGAGGAAAACATACAAGGACTGATTAGCAAGAACTTTTCATCTTTAGTGTTCCAACAGGTAAACATTCAACCCCAGCAAATGAGGGAACAGAAAGACTGGAAAAGCCACTCCTCTTCTTTGGCATTCATAACAGCACTCCGTTAAACATAGCTTACTGCTCCTAAAACACTTATTTTAATGATGACTTCATCTGAGCTCACCCTGTTTTCCCATGAATATTCACACAAGGCCTCTCTGATGGAAAAGCTGGAAATCAATTTAGGAACAGACAGGGGGAGGGGGAAATCCAGAGGCCTCTTTCGGTTTCTCATTCCGTTTCAAACACTCCAACATTCTTGTAAAAATAACCTTTTTGCCTCTTAAGGAGTCAGCTCTAGAACGTGCAAGCTTATGCAGGAATAAATGTTTTGTAACAGTCTTTCAGATTCTAAGAAACTCCTGCTTATTTTTGCAGCAACAGACAGATGCCCTCCTGGGATTATTCCAATGCACTGTGCTTTCGGTGTAGGGGATAAATAGTTGCTCTTGTTTATATCCCACTAGGAATAAGGCCTGTTGTGGAAATAAATACAACAGGCTCTAGAAAGAGGCTCTGGGAGAGTGCCCCAGCCTTGGGCACTCAGCGTCAATTTGTTGTGGTGACCTCAGCAGGGTATAATGACACAGAGTCCACCATTTTCTCCAGGGGAAAATCTCTGCCATCTGAAGAGCAGTTGTAATTCAGTGTGATCTCCATCCCTCCCCTGGAGATTGGCAACAATGGTTCCCCATGAGGGAATGGGTGGCTTGAAGGGTGGAGTCTGTGGCATTGAACCTGTCTGAGGTCCCACCCCTGCTGAAACCTCACCCTTTCCAGGGTCCACCCCTCAAATCTCCAGGAATTTCCCAACCTAGAGTTGGCAACCCTACCTCCCAGCCAACCATCAGTGTATCGTTATCTGCCCCCTGGCTTCAGCTTTCCAACTCCTCCCCCTCCTCCCTAGAGAGCAGTTGTAATTCTGAGTGATCTCCAGCCCCCACCTGGAGATTGCCAACAATAGTTCCCCATGAGGGACTCACTGGCTTGGAGGGTGGAATCTATGGCATTGTACCTGTCTGAGGTCCCACCCCTCCTCAATCCTCACCGTCTCCAGGCTCCATCCCTCAAATCTCCAGGAATTTTCCACCTGGAGTTGGGAACCATACCTCCTTCTCAGCCAATCATCAACCTCACTCTTCAACTTTCTGCACACATCCCCACAGCCTCCACCATGCTTTGAAGCCCTGACTGCTATGTCACATTGGCTGTCATAGGTAGAGCCTACCATTTTCTCCAGGGGAACGGATCTCTGCCTTCTGGAGAGCACTTGTAATTCTGAGTGATCTCCAGCCCTTGCCTGGAGATTGGCAACCATAGTTCCCCTGGAGGAAAAGTAGTCTTTCTCTGCAATGGGGACCAAAGCAGCTGACATCATTCTCTTCTCCCCCTTTTGACTTGCACAACAACCCAGTGAGGTAGGTTAGACTTAAAGTCTGTGACTGGCCCAAAATCACCCACTCAGCAAGAACCTGGGTCTAGCAGATCCTGCTCTGAAGCCCTGACTGCTACACCTAGGGTACCCAACCTCCAGGTGGAGCCTGGAGATCGCCAGGTATTACAATTGAACTCCAGACAACAGATCTCCCCCTCCCCCCCAGAGAAAATGACTGCTTTGGAGGGTGGCCTCTATGACCTTCTGTTCAGCTGGCTCCAGTGAGTTTTCTCCCAAAGGCCAACATAAGTGTGGAAAGGGGCTTTCAGAGAAGCAAGCATGGTTGCCTAGCAACAGGCACTGAGGAGAAAGTTGCCAGCCCCTAAATACCTGATGCTTTGGGGGGTGGATCCTGTGGAGGGCAACATTTTTTGGGGGGGGGGGAATGGAAGGACTCAGCAGGATATAATGCCATAGTGTCTACCCTCCAAAGCAGCCATTTTCTCCAGGGGAACTGATCTCTATCATCTGGAGATCAATTGTAACAGGGAGAGATCTCCAGGTCCCACCTGGAGATTGGCAACCCTAGGGAAAGTCAGCTACACAGCAGGGGTTTGAAGAGAATGGTTTGATGGTCTCTGGCCCACCTCATTAGTCAGCCAGCCATGGTGGAGCTAAGGAGGAGAGAGAGCCTTTTTCACAGTTTATTCTGACAGGAAATTGGGCAAACTGGCAGTGTGCGGGGGAGGGGGTTATGCTGAAAGTCCATTGTCTTTTCACTGACAGAAGCAAGCCACTGAGGGGACAGTTAGACCCACCTGGCAGTGGGCAGAGGAGAAGAGTGGACCCAGCACCCAGTCCTTCCCCTTCACTGGCTCCCTCCAGACTGAGGCCAAGACACTGGCTGGTGGCTCAGTGGGCGGGACTGAGGCAAAGCAGCGAGAGAATGCAGCCAGTGGCCAGGGACCCCTTTTGAGTGGCAGTCCTTCCAGCCAACTGATTTTGGCGCCCCATGGAATCTTGCCACTTGAAAACAGCTTTATATAATAAGGAGAGTTTCTCCACCCTTTTGCCAGAGAACCCAGCGTGGTTGACTTAGGGATCCCAGACAATCTCCCTTGCATGACTGCCGATCTTTATGGATCCTTGGGCAAAGGTTGTCCAGGGACCCTTAGTTGCAATTTTTTTCTCCTTCTCTCCCGCTTGCTGCTGCACTAGAGGGGGCCAGCTGTAATTCACACTTGTTTAAGCCCCACCAGTGACGGCAGGTCTAACTATCAAGACCCTGGTCCCACCAGCGGCCTTTGTAAGAAAAAAAAAGAGTATCGCAGAGGCTCCTGAAGAGTGCAGGGGTGTGGACCAGGGGTACACAATGCAGGGTGAGAAGGCCAGTCATCCTTGTGGCTCATGGAGTCAGCGTGCTATGCAAATTGGTTTCAGATCATGTTTGGGTTGGGTCTGGATGGTGTGAAGGTGGCCCTAAAGTAAATGGTTGTGTGCGTGGGGGGGGGGGGGGTCCATTAGGGTTGCCAACCTACAGGTATGGCCTTAAGATCTCCCAGTATTACAACTGATCAGTATTACAACTGATCTTCTGGAGTCGGTGTGCTTTGGAGGATGGACTCTATGGCATTGTACCCTCCAAATCTCCAGTAATCCCCCCCCAAAAGCTGGCAACACTAGGATCCACAGTGAGGTATAGATAGGTCCTTCCCTATCTTTTTGCAGAATCACAGAGAGGGAGGGGGGGAGGGGGGAGGAGTTGCCAGCCAGTTAGCTCAAAAAATGCAGGTTTTGCTTGTAGATGCCAAATTCATACAGAATACACAAATAAAGGGTGAAGACAGACTGGCAATCTGCCGCGCCTCCACGGTGCGGCAGAACAAGATGGGGGGAATTGCCCCTGCCGCGTGGCGTTCGCACGCCGCCACAAGGAAGCCGCCCACAGCATCCAGACTGCAGGCAGCTTCTGGAGTCGGTGTCTAAACACCGCATGGCTCCCCCGGCCTGGCGCGCGTTCACACCCTCCGGAAGTGGGTGGAACGCGCACGCAGCAGCCAGGACACCACTTTGAAGTGGTGCCCGGCTGCTGCGGGAGGAGCGCGGTGCCGGATGTGTTGCGTCCAGGCCGCCTCCTCCGGGCAGATGTGGCAGTCTGAACGGCCACTCTGCCTCCACTTTTAAAGCGGAGGCAGAGCGGGCCAGACTGCCAGTCTGTCCTCGGCCTAAATAACCAGAGGGGGGGCGGAAACAGTGCAGAGGGAATGCGTGCTACTGTGAAGTCAATCCTTAAGGCCTGACTCCTCGGATTCTCTGGAGCAAGCTGTCAGTGCAGAAGGGGCCTCTCTCTAGCCTTGCTATGGTGACACCTATGAGAATTTGGGGAGGGGGACAGAGAGATTGGATTGTCCCAGGCAGTTGCAGCAACACAGGCAGAGGCAGAAAATCTAAGCATTTGCCACACTGGAAACTGCACTGGGTCAGGGTAGTGGTGGTCTGCGCTGCTGTCTGTCTGGGGTTCTGATACAGGAACCGTGTGTTTGCTGCCTGCTATAGGTGTCTATTTGCTTCTACCTTTTTCTTGCACATAAAGCAGATTTTACTGTGTCTCCAGTGCATCTAAAGGGCACGAAACCCCCCCTTGCATTGTCCCTGGACCTCTCTTTCCGTCAGGGCTCCGTTGGGGCCGGGGCGCGCCGGAGCGACGCTCCGGGAGAGAGTCGGCGGGGGGGGCGGGCACATAATCAAGACCCGCCCCCCAGCTCACTTTCCCCGGCCCGCCGGCCCGTCACGGCCTCCTGGGCGCTCGCCAGTCTGCCCTGCCGCCTCATCCTCCCTCCCTTGCCTGGGGTCAGGAAGCAGCCTCCAGGCCCCCCCCGGCCCGATCTCTCTCCCTGGCCCGCGGCTCGCCGCTGGGCCAGGGAGAAAGCAACAGCCCCCCCCGTCACCCTCCCTGGCCCGCGGCTCCCCGCCGGGCCAGGGAGAAGGCAACAGCCCCCCCCGATCACCCTCCCTGGCCCGCGGCTCGCCGCCGGGCCAGGGAGAAGGCAACAGCCCCCCCCCCCCCGATCACCCTCCCTGGCCCGCGGCTCCCCGCCGGGCCAGGGAGAAGGCAACAGCCCCCCCCCCGATCACCCTCCCTGGCCCGCGGCTCCCCGCCGGGCCAGGGAGAAGGCAACAGCCCCCCCCCCGATCACCCTCCCTGGCCCGCTGCTCTCCGCTGGGCCAGGGAGAAGGCAACAGCCCCACCCCCCGCCGCCCGGGAGAAGGGGGAAGCCCCCAGCCTGCCCACCCACCCCATCTCCCTCCCTGGCCAGCAGGCACGCCGCCAGGCAGGGGAGAAGCCCCCAGCCCGCCCACCCCATCTCCCTCCCTGGCCAGCGGGCACGCCGCCGGGCCGGGGAGAAGCCCCCAGCCCGCCCACCCACCCCATCTCCCTCCCTGGCCAGCGGGCACGCCGCCGGGCCAGGGAGAAGCCCCCAGCCCGCCCGCCCACCCACCCCATCTCCCTCCCTGGCCTGCAGCAAGGTGCTGGGCCAGGGACAGGCCCCCAGCCCTCCCCCTCCTCACCATTCCTGGGTCATGGGGGGGGTAGTAAGTGAAGAGCTGGGCCTCAGTGGCTTTAAGCCACTGGGGCCCAAGCAAGGGGGGGAGGGAAACACCTTGTCTGCCTGTCTGTCTTTCTTCCTTCCTTCTCTCTCTCTCCCCCCACCTACTTACCTTCCTGTTGCTTCCTTGCTTCCTTCCTTCCTTCTCTCTCTCTCCCCCCTACCTACCTACCTGTTCCTTCCTTCCTTCTCTCTCTCTCCCCCACTACCTACCTACCTACCAACCTACCTTCCTCTGTCTGTCTGTCTTCCTTCCTTCTCTCTCTCTCCCACCTACCTACCTACCTTCCTCTGTCTGTCTGTCTTCCTTCCTTCTCTCTCTCTCCCACCTACCTACCTACCTACCTTCCTCTGTCTGTCTGTCTTCCTTCCTTCTCTCTCTCCCCCCCACCTACCTACCTACCTACCTTCCTCTGTCTGTCTGTCTTCCTTCCTTCTCTCTCTCTCCCACCTACCTACCTACCTACCTTCCTCTGTCTGTCTGTCTTCCTTCTCTCTCTCTTCCCCCTACCTACCTACCTTTGTCTGTCTGTCTGCCTACCTGCCTTCCTTTCTTTCTCTCTTCTCTCCCCCTACCTACCTACCTACCTACCTACCTCTTTCTTTCTTTCTTTCTTTCTTTCTTTCTTTCCTTCCTTCCTTCCTTCTCTCTCTCTCTCCCCCACCTACCTTCCTTCCTTCTTTCCTGTTCCTTTCCTTCCTTCCTTCTCCTTTCCTCCCTCCTTCTTCCTTCCTTCCTTCCTTTGCCATTAGATAGGCTTGCCAGCTCTGAGTTGGGAAATACCTTGGAGATTTTTGGGGTGGAGCCTGAGCGTGGGAATTGCCTTCTGACACACTTCCAGTGATGTCAGGGGTGTGTGACCTTCTGACACTTCCGGTGACATCAGGGGGTGTGGCATATGCAAATAAGTTATGCTAATGAGCTCCTGCACCTCTTTTTTTACGAAAGGACCCCTGCTTTCCGTTAATGGGGAATGCTTATTGATACAGTGGAGTTAAAAGTAGAAGGATGACCCTCTTGCTGCCCCTCCCCGCTCCCTGACTTTTGAAGACCCTACTCTTATGCACATTCGCCTGCAGATAAATTCTATTGAGTCTAACTGGGATCTGTGAACATTCAGTGGCTTAAACTGCAAGTTTCAAAGGGTCACGCTCCATTCCTGCTGTGTGTGCTTCCTTTCAGCTGTTTCATTGCTGCTGTGCTTTGTGGAGAACAGGAATATTATCTCAGGGCTCACTGTGAGTCTATTATTTCACTCCTCTGTCCTGGCTTTGCCCTTGGAACATATGAACTACTGCTGAGCACGTTTTGACGCACCCTTCCTCTGATTTTAGTGCAGCCGCAGTGTTCCCCATTAATCTGAAACGGGGGTGGGGGTTGTGAACTTCCATGACAGAAGCGTGATATCCAGGCAAACCTAAGCATCTGTCTTTGTAGGTTTGTCCCTCCTAAGGACCAAATTTTATGTGCAGAGGTCAGCTGTATTCTGCTTATGGTTTTTGCAATTAACAAAGACAATGTGGCTGTACGAATGAACGTCCAGGAGCTCCTTTAAACTTCCTTACAACCTTCACATCCTGTGTGTATACATAACTGCTTGCCGCCAAGGCATGTTTTAGGGAATGTCACCAGGGGTCATTTCGTAGAAAAAGAGTCATTAGCATAACTCATTTGCATATGCCACACCCCCTAACATACCGGAAGTGTGTCAGAAGGCAACACCCACCCCTCGGGCTCCACTCCACAGGTGAGTGAAACTGACCTGCTCTTCCTCCATTCCCTTCCCCATCCAATACTTTGTGCAATAAAAATAAGCGTACAGAACACACCCTCATTCTCTTCCTGCTCCCTTGAAACCACCAGGTTTCAAGTAGACTTGAGATACCCAGGACATGCGCACCACCCATCCCTTCCCCTTCCCCTCCCCACAACAAGACACCCTGGGAGGTAGGTGGGGCTGAGAGAGGTCTTTTGAGAACTGCTCATGAGAGAACAGCTCTGAGAGAACTTGTGACTGGCCCAAGGTCACACCAGCAGCTGCATGTGGAGGAGTGGGGAATCAAACCCGGTTCTCCCAGATTAGAGTCCAGCTCCTGACCACTACACCAAACTGATGGGGTGGAAGCTGCTGAAGGATTGGTGAAATTTCTCCAGTACTTATGTGCCATGTGCCCAGATAAAAAATGGTATACTTAGGAAATTTGTATGCCACCTTGAGCAAGTCTCTGGAAAAGCAGCACGGAGTCATAAAAGGAACAATGATAAAATTATGAATATTAAAACAAAACATTAAAAACAATAAAGACCCTAGCAGGGCTTTCCCTGGGGTGCTGCGCCTCTGCACTGCTCGGGGAAGCCGAGGAGGGGGCGGGGCTTGGTCATGTGCCCACCCCCTGGGCTCCTCACTCCCAGAGCTGCGCTCCTGTGCGCTCCCGCTCCAACGGACCCCTGCTTATAGAAATAAAACCTTGAAAGCAAGCTATGGTATTTTTTTTTATAGGTGAAGTGCTGGCTACCCAAAACCAAAGGGCAATGAACACAATTGCAGGCATATATATGGCAGTTCCCAGCCTTCTGACACTTTCTATTCCCACCAAGAAACAGAAGCCCAGATGGGGGCTATGCAGGTAAGGGCGGAGGGGGGGGGGCTATGTTTATCTGGCATGACTGCCAAAAATTGGAGTCAGCAGAGGCAAGAAGCCAAATTTAGCATCTGTCCTGACATCACCTGTGTATAGCCTACTATTTGTATTTGCTGCTGTTAGTTTTTAGTTTTTGTGGAAGACAGCAGTGTTATACTTGTAGAAAAGAGCAAAAGTCCAGTAGCACCTTAAAGGCTAACAAAATATGTGGCAGGGGAGGAGCTTTCGTGAGTCACTGCTCACTTCTTCAGATACTGAAAAATATACTGAAGAAGAAGACTACTGAAGAAGATATAGTATCTGAAGAGGTGAGTGATGACTCACGGAAGCTCATAGCCTGCCACATGTTTTCTTAGTCTTTAAAGCACCACTGGACTCTTGCTCTTTTCTACTGCTACAGAAAGACTAACTCGGTTACCCATTGTATTATACTTGGACATATTTCTATTGTGAGAAGAAGAAAGAAGGAAGAAGGAAGAAGAAGAAGAGGAGGAGGAGAAGGAGGAGGAGGAGGAAAGTTTGGATTTATGCCCCACCCTTCACTTGGCTGTGGTGGCTCAGAGGTTAATTTTATTTTGTTATTATTTTTGGGTTTTGTGTGGAAAAAAGAATAAAATATATTTTAAAAAAAAGATGCTGAGCTGCAGACTGGAAGGTCTGTAGTTCAGCAGTTCGAGACCCGAGTGCCATGTGATGGAGTGAGCTCCCGTCTCTGGCCCCAGCTCCTGCCAACCAAGCAGTTCGAAAGCAAGAAATTGCCAGTAGATAAATAGGTACTGCTTTGGTGGGAAGGTCACACGTTCCGTGTGCCACAGAATTTAGTCATGCCGGCCACATGACCACGGGAATGTCTTCGGACAGCACTGGCTCTTTGGCTTGGAAATGGAGATGAGCACCGCCCCCTAGAGTCGGATTCAACTAGCTTTTGAGTAAGGGAAAACTTTACCTTTTTTTACTTCACTTGGAGTCTCAGAGAGGCTTACAATCTCCTCTCCATTTCCCTCCCCACAACAGGCACCCTGGGAGGTAGGTGGGATTGAGAGAGCTCTTTCAAGAACAGCTCTGACAGAAGGAGGAGTGGGGAATCAAACCCAGTTCCCCTGCTCTAGATTAAACACATTGTTAAAAATTAAGTAAATTAGAAACTATATAGTTCAGAGTTTGTTCGATAGAGTTGAGTTAAAGTTGTTGTTTTATTTTATTAGTGAGCAGTTTTCCTGCTACAAGTGGTTTCCTCACAGCTGTAAGTAAACAATTAATAATAGTATGGCACACAAACTTACTATAGCCTCTTGGAATGCTAGAGACATAGAAAATCATCTAATTTCTGGACTAAACAGAAAATTAATATTTTGTGTATACAAGAAACACACCAGAAACATAGCAACAAAAATATCTTAAACACTAATTGGTTTCCCCAGCAATTTCAGGCCCCTGGCTCTTCCAAAGCCAGGGGCACAGCTATTCTAATTTCTAAAAATGTTCCCTTCCATGTTCTTGCATCGCAAGTAGATCCTAGAGGGAGATTTATATTTTTAAAGGGAGAACTTAAGGGTGAACCTTTCTCTATAGCATCTATCTATGCACCAAATTCCAATCAAATCGCCTTTATTAGAAACACACTACAACAATTATCAGACTTTAAACAGGGTGAGACTTTATTAGGCTGTGATTTAAACTACATTGTAGACCCAAAAATTGATAGAACACACAAGAAACATAACTTTGGAAAGAATACACTGGAAAAAACAGAACTAGAATCTATATTTAATGTTTACAATTTGGGAGATTTATGGAGAGCACTTAACCCTACTACAAAGCAATACACATATTTTTCACCCAGACATCTCATACATACAAGAATTGATTAAATATTAGCCACAAATAGTTTATTATCTCACATTACCAATACGGATATAGGTTCAATCAGTCTATTTGACCATGCCTGGGCGTCATGCACGCTGAACAAGCAACAGTCAGATGGCAAAGGCATAAATTGGTCTATGAATAAGCTCCTTTTGCAAAATGTGAATGTAGTCCAAAGTCTTAAGGCAAACATCGTAGAGGACTTTCAATTTAACTCAGAATGTGACGCCTCTCAACCTAATATTTGGGATGCTTTTAAAGTGGACATGAGAGGCCACCTAATCTCAGCATCTTCTGCCTATAAGAAAGAAAAACAAAAAGTCATTACAGAATTACAGCAAAATATAAAAAGGTTAGAGTTTAGGCATATGAATTATTGGGGGGGGACATTAAAGAAACTCAATCAAGAAAGGGAAAAAACTAGTTTTGATAGAAACATTGCATATACAAAAACAGCTCCTAATGTTAAAGCAGAAATATGTAACTAAGATTCCTAAATCTGTAAGACTACTTAAATTTAGAGCAGCCCAAAAGGCATCTTCTACATTAATACATGCAATTAAAGATGTGAGGGGTAACATTTTAACCTCTTCAAAGCACATCAACATTTTATGACTTTTTTAAACAGCTGTATTCTTCAACCAACCCATCGAAACGAGACATTCAAACTTACTTAAATTCAATTAACTATGATAATAAGTTGTCAAAAGAGCACTATGACTACTTAGACCAATTAGTGACAAAGAAAGAAATTATGGAAGCCCTATCTAGGTCCAAAAACAACAAAACGCCCAGTAGGGATGGCATGCCAGGAGAATTTTATAAACAATTCAAAACTGAAATAATAGAACACCTGCAGAAAACTATGAACGAGACCTTAATTTCAGGACAAATGCCTAAATCATGGGCTGAAGCCAGAGTCATGGGTCCATTGGAGTGGGAGCGCACAGGAGCACAGCTCCGGGAGTGAGGAGCCCAGGTAGTGGGCACATGACCAAGCCCCGCCCCCTCCTCGGCTTCCCCGAGCAGTGCAGAGGCGCAGCACCCTGGGAAAGCCCTGCTAGGGTCTTTATTGATTTTAATGTTTTGTTTTAATATGGATAATTTTATCATTGTTCCTTTTATGACTGTGTGCTGCTTTTCCAGAGACTTGCTCAAGGTGGCATATAAATTTTCTAAGTATACCATTTTTTATCTGGGCACATGGCACATAAGTACTGGAGAAATTTCACCAGCACTTCAGCAGCTTCCACCCCATCAGTTTGGTGTAGTGGTCAGGAGTTGGACTCTAATCTGGTAGAACCGGGTTTGATTCCCCACTCCTCCACATGCAGCTGCTGGTGTGACCTTAGGCCAGTCACAAGTTCTCTCAGAGCTGTTCTCTCATGAGCAGTTCTCAAAAGACCTCTCTCAGCCCCACCTATCTCACAGGGTGTCTTGTTGTGGGGAGGGGAAGGGAAAGAGATGGGTGGTGCACATGTCCTGGGTATCTCAAGTCTACATGAAACCTGGTGGTTTCAAGGGAGCAGGAAGAGAATGAGGGTGTGTTCTTGACGCTTATTTTTATTGCACAAAGTATTGGATGGGGAAGGGAATGGAGGAAGAGCAGGCCAGTTTCACTCACCTGTGGAGTGGAGCTTGAGGGGTGGGTGTTGCCTTCTGACACACTTCCGGTATGTTAGGGGGTGTGGCATATGCAAATGAGTTATGCAAATGAGTTATGGTAATGAGCTCCTGCACCTCTTTTTCTACGAAATGACCCCTGGTCATAGTAATCCCAAAGCCTGGAAAGGAAAAAACTCTCATAGCCTCATACCGCCCCATATCTATTTTGAACCAAGATTTTAAATCGTTTTCATCAATTCTAGCCACAGAAATACTTGGAGTTGGCCTTTTATTGAATTTGTTACATGAATGGAATGTATTTCAGTATTATATTATAAGCTGTGAGTTATATCTTTGGATTGTAAAGTTGTTTTATGATTGGTTTATAATGTTTAAACTGTTTGTAAAAAATAAAAAAGTATTAGTTATTTTTTAAAAAACCCAGTTCCCCCAGATTAGAGTCTGTGCACTTAACCACTACACCAAACTGGACCAAGACTGGCCTCTGACTGTGGGTAGCCTGGCACTGCTAGGGATTGTATGGGTGGGTGTGATATATGGGCATGTGCGGCAGAGTACATAAAAATCAACTGCGCCTGCTCTCAGGAACCGGTTCCATGGGATGGCTGTGAGGCCTGCAGTCACACTACTGTTAACGTTTCATGGTAGAACGGTAGAACTACAAACATCTGGTGCTCCAAATTATGAAAATATTTGATTCTGGAGTGGACAGAATGAGAATCTAAATCAGGAGCAGTCCTGTGCTGAGAATGCTCCAACATTAGCAACATCTGTATTGACACTGATGAACAGTTAACCCCCAAGAGGTGGTTTAATAGGATACATGAAACAAGGAAACGTGAAGCAGTGGTTACAGTGCCAGACCAGGATCTGGTAGACACAGGTTCCAATCTCCACTCTGCTATGGAATGGAAGTAGGCTGGGTGACCTCGGGTCAGCTCAGCCTGCCTCACAGGCTGGAGGTCTCCCAGTATTGGAGTTATTCTCCAGGGGACAGAGGTCAGTTCACCTGGAGAAAATGGCTGCTTCGGAAGGCGGACTCTATGGCATTATACCCCATTGAAGTCTCTCCCCTCCCCAAACTCTGCCCTCCCCAGGCTCCATCCCCCAAATCTCCAGGTCTTTCCCAACCTGGAGCTGACAACCCAAGGTTTATACCGTTCTCAAGGCTGCCATTTTCTCCAGGGGCGCTGATCTCTGTCAGCTGGAGATCAGTTGTAAAAGCAGGTCCCACCTGGAGGCTGGCAACCCTATTATTATGACACCAAGACTCCATGCTGATCTTTGCCTGCAGGCATTCTATGAGAAATAAATTTCTAGTAGCACTAATGTCTTTACTGCACGGGAGAAGTTGTTCATCCAGTTTATATCTCTACAGGAAATTAACTTTCTGATCCTTTAAAGCAGGGGTGGGCAATTGTTTTGGCTCGGGGGCCACTTTGTGGGAACGGAGGTTAGCGGAGGGCCGCACCTTTTTAAATGATTGCATTCATTAGTTAACTTTGCATTTCAGAAAAGGTATAAATTGCATCATAAAAATCAATAAATATAAATTAAATAAAATAGTGGTAGTTTGATTCCATTTATTTATTGTGCTAATTTCATATCATCTATAGCTGCAAGCACATTTAATTTTAGAATCCGTTTAATGAGACAAATGTACCCTATCACACTTTTCTACAATTTTTCTGAAATCAGGAGTGAGATTGCTTGTTGAGATTCTCATCACAGCCTGCAAGTTAATGTCTGTCAAAGAGCATCTATATTTACTCTTGTTGATCTTCATGCAAGAAAAACTTTGCTCACAAATATATGTAGACCCAAATATAGAGAACATTTTCCCAGCAAATTTCTTCATACATGGAAATCTTTTCAGCAGACAAAGATTTGTAAAAGTCAACTAATGTCACAGCATTAAACATTTCTTTCACAGTATGATCTGACTGCATGTCAATAAGTTCAAGCTGCAGCTCCTCAGGTGCTGTATCAATATCAGCAGTGATGGGATGAGAGCGCAAATTGAATTTAGGCTCAATTTTCTTGAAGTCAAATCTTCTTGGTGGGCCGCAAAAAACTCTGTGGCGGGCAGCACATGGCCCCCGGGCCGCCATTTGCCCACCCCTGCTTTAAAGAATAAGCTTCATTTCCTACCACCAAAACGGGTATTAAAAGAGTTTTTATTCAGTCACTGAATCATGCAACGTCTCTCACAGACCCAGGAAAAAGTAGTGACAGCGAACATCACCTGGTTGCTAAAGAGCTGAGGCCTGTCTAAATTAAACAAAGGACGCTCGTAGCAAGACTGCATTCTTTCTGTTCGTGAGCTAGAGGCAAAGGGGCAAACACGCAGTTCAGTTACCTTTATTGGCATTAACATAGAAAAGGGGCAAACACCGTAAGCCGGGCCTTACAAGTATTCATGTGCACAGCCTGCTTTTATACATCCAGGGGAGATAAAAAGTTAATGATTCACTGCGTGCATGTAATCATAAGGCTCAACGACAGGCTTGTTGAAGCACAAAAATAATGATTGCCAACAAGGAACAGAAAGGGCATGCCCAATATGCCCCTTGCCATGAATAGCTGATGAGCATGCCAAAGGGTCACATTCCATCTTCTCTGCTCATAAAAAGATTGCCTAATGTGGTGCCTATGGGCACCATGGCACCCTCCAACATCTTTTCTGGCTCCCACAAAGTGCTTTTAGCTCTCCCCGACTCCCCTGTGTCTTCTCAATCTCAAGAAACAAGGATTGAGAAGATGTGGGGAAAATCGGGGGGAGCTGCGGGTCAAAATGCAGCCGCACAGTGAACAGTGTAAAATTGACAATGCAACCAGGGCAAATGGAAGAGCGACGGCGGCACGGCTGTTTGTGAAAAATTGGTCTTGGTTTATTTTCTCTTTCAAAAAATTAATTCTATTATTGTTTTTGTTTCATTAACACTATTTGCTTTAACAATCCAGTTTGTTTCCATTAGTTGCAGAGGAGGAGGAGATTAGATTTATACCCTGCCCTTCACTACCTGAAGGAGTCTCATAGCAATGTATAATCTCCTTTCCCTTCCCCTCCTCACAACAGACACCCTGTGAGGTAGGTGGGGCTGAGAGAGCTCTTTCAAGAACTGCTCATGAAAGGACAGCTCTGAAAGAACTTGTAACTGACCTAAGGTCACACCAGCAGCTGCATGTGGAGGAGTGGAGAATCAAACCCAGTTCTCCCAAATTAGAGTCCATGCTCCTAACCACTACACCAAAAATATTTCTGGCTATAAGTCACCTCCCCACATCCAATTGGGATGACGTTCTAAAGGACTTAGTGTTGCTAGTTCCAGGTTTGGAAATTACTAGAAGAAGAGGAAGAGATTGGATTTATACCCCGCCCTCCACTCCCCAAGGGAGTCTCAGAGCGGCTTACAAACTCCTTTTCCCTTCCCCTCCCCACAACAGACACCCTGTGAGGTGGGTGGGGCTGAGAGAGCTCTTTCCCAAGCTGTCCTTGAGGGAACAGCTGGTACAGAGCTATGGCTTGCCCAAGGTCATCCAGCCAGGTGCAAGTGGAGGAGTGGGGAATCAAACCCGGTTCTCCCAGATTAGAGTCCGCGCACTTAACTGCTACACCAAACTGGCTCTCTAGAGATTTGCGGGTGGAGCCTGGAGAGAACAGGGACCTCAATGGGGTACAGTGCCACAGAGTCCACCCTCCAAAGCATCCGTTTCGTCCTGGGGAACTGATCTCTGTCCTCTGCAGATGAGGTGTAAATCGGGAAGGGGGATCCGCAGGTCTCATCTGGAGGCTGGCATCCCTGAAGACAGCAGCTCCCACCCCAGGGATCTTCCCTGCCAGATTCCAGACAGATGGGAGAAAGCATCCCCTCTTATTCAGAGAGTGAGCATAGGGAGGTGCTTGGTAAAGTTACCCCAGAAAGGACATAGCATGGCAGAATGGGCATAAATAATATGCCGGCAGGTAGGACCACAGTTAGCAGGAACATGGGGCCTTCTTTGCACCAGGCATGTAAGGAATGGGCTCAGGTGAGAACACAGCTTGAAGAGCTGTGACGCTGTTGTGCGTTTTCTTTTTTTCCCTTATGGTGAATGACATATTACACAGTTAACAACTTTTTTTAACTGAATGAAGCTATGTCCACTGAGATGCTGCAGTTTTCCTCAGAGCTACTGATGCAGTGTACGGCCACTGCTGAGAGAACATGGCAGATGCTACTTAGAAACTGGAGGGTCACATATAACATTTATCCCTTCTTCTGCAGTGTAAACCTGTGCTCATAGGGATGCTAGAAAAATGTTTACCTCCATTTGTCTCCTATTGCTTGGGATTCAGTACTGCCTGTACGCCAGGGTGTATAAGCAAAAAGTTGCCCCTGTGTCTAACAAGTGCATCTCCAGAAAAGAAACAGAAGAGAAGCCACTGAGGGTTGGAATCAAAGCCCTCCCCCAAACTAGTAGGCCAGCCATGTGGTTAGTGCAAATAAGCATTTTGGAAAGAGATTTAGTCATGTAATTCTCTTTGGCGGCAAGATCTGTATAACACTGCCAATTGGGAAACATTCTGGTCAATTGCATATGTGTCCAACCACTTTTGACTTTTCAGCCTGGACAAGTTATCAATATATCTAATTCTCAACATGGCCAACTCTTGGATACTTAAATCCAAGGATTGGAGCCAAAAGCCTCAGGTATGTAGAAAAATCTGAAATCTAAAATAAAAATAAAAATTGGGGAGGTTAACTCCCCAAATAATAGAAACAACACCTGTAGCTTTAAGAAATGAATGCCTTCAGTGGCTGTTGTTAGGCAACCGTGCAACCTTCAAGCCTTGGTTTCTGCCAGTAAAAGACAGGGGGAGGAGGCACTGCCCTTTCCAGGCCTACTTTGGCCTTTAAGGGAGGACTCAGCAAGGTAAGGCTCAGTTGCAATCACTGGGTGAATAGAAGCTTTCCACTGCTCCACAGCAGCCACTCCACAAAAACTAATGTGGTAGTGTTTAGAATTTCAGACAAAGCCACATACGACTTTTGTGGGCCATAGGCACACATAGGCCTTCGTGGGCCCCTCCCACCATAATAACATCAATATTAAACATTATTTTTGATATATATAACTTTAAAATTTAAATACTACAACATTTTTTTTGTTGCAGGCAAAATTTAATAGACTTTTGTAAGCCCTAAACATTTCATTTTTTTTCTGATGGGAGAAAAAAAACCCATTTGATTTGAAACTGAAAGTTCATTTTTTCTTTCTGATTTTAAAAAGAAATTAAAACATTTTCATGGGCCCCGAAAAGTATCATGGGCCCTATGCACTGTGCCTAAAGTCAGCCCTGATTTCAGACCCGGCTCTGGGAGACGCAGGTTCCGATCATCACTCTGCCATGGCAGCTCATGGGTACTGCTATCCTTTGTGGAGTTATGCCAGTCTAAGCCACTTAAATTGCAGTGGACTTTGAGGAGGGTAACCTGTTTAGGATTAGGTGACCTTGGACAGTTACACATTCTCAGCCTAACTCACCTCTTAAGAGTTGTAAAGATAAAATGAGGAGAAGAGAATGATGTAAGCTTCTTTGGATCCCCATTAGAAAGAAAGTAAAAAGGTAAAGGTAAAGGTTTCCCTTGCTTGAAAGCCAGTCGAATCTGACTCTAGGGAGCAGTACTCATCTCTGTTTACAAGCCAAAGAGCCAGCGCTGTCCAAATACATTTCCGTGGTCATGTGGCTGGCATTACTAGACACCAAGGTGCATGGAACATTGTTACCTTCCCACGGAAGTGGTACCTATTTATCTACTTGCAATTTCTTGCTTTCAAACTGCTAGGTTGACAGGAGCTGGGACCAGAGACGGGCGCTCACTCTGTCACGCGGCACTCGGCTCTCGAACTGCTGAACTACCGATCTTCCCGACTGCAGTTCAGCATCTTAACCTCTGAGCCCCCGTGGCCCCTATTAGAATGAAAGGCAGGGTATAAATGAAATAATAAATAAAGCTGAAGATAGGGAGGGGCAGATAAAACGCAGGCTGGTTGGTCAGTGAGCGGGAAGGAGAAAAGGAAGCAGGGAAAGGGGAGGATATGGGGGCTGCCTAGAGGAATGAAAGAGAAAATAGATTGGGGACAGGGATGCAGAGGAAAATGAGGTGTCCCTTAAAAATCTTTGCAGATTCTCTACCGCGCAACTGGGCCTGGCCTTGTGGCCAGCATTGCACAACTAGGTCGTAATTTTCCCAGGGAGAGGCTGCTGGGGGCGGGAAGTAGAGAAAGCAGAAGACAGCTGGGCAGGGGTCATTTCGTAGAAAAAGAGGTGCAGGAGCTCATTAGCATAACTCATTAGCATAACGCATTTGCATATGCTAAACCACCTGACATCACCAGAAGTATGTCAGAAGGCAAGACAGAAAGGAAAGAGAGAGAGAGACAGAGAGACAGAGAGACAGAGAGAGAGAGAGAGAGAGAGAGAGAGAGAGAGAAAGAAAGAAAGAAAGAAAGAAAGAAAGAAAGAGCTGGCAGAGAGGGGACAGCTACTAATCCAAGCCTCAGAAATACCACCATTCTGGGAGGATAGCTTCAGTGGTGGCTGAAGCCTTCAGAAGGCTGGTTGGAGAAACAAGGACCTTTCCAGGGGACGGGACGGGGTCATTTTGCTGCAGCCATGACACAAGCAGGCATTCCCCCACGGGAGGGGGGGGGGTGGCACCAACTCCTGGAGCTGAGCTCCCTCGAGCTCCTGCTCGAAATGACCCCTGCCCTTTCAGCTCATTTGCACTGAGCCTGGGCTCATTTTGGCCCTTGTGGGGGGAGGCTTTTGACCCTCTGTCCTCCCTCTGGACAGGCAGCGTCTCAGGGTCCCTCCTGGAACCACCTCTCCCACGACCGGGCTCAAATAGTCATGGTACTGGCCTTCTACTCACCAAGCGGAAGTGGTGGGAAAAGAAACGGCAGACAGGGCCCCTCCTTATCCAGGATGTTTGGACCCAGAGACACACACTCAGAATTCCTAAGCATAAATAGGAAGTTTATTAGTAACAAGAATTAGTCCTTGCAAAAGATACATTCCCCAAAAAACACATTGCACGGGGCAGAACAAGGAAACAAAGGCATAGCAGAAAAGCATAGGCGTCAACTACGGGGGGGCTCGAGGGCTCGAGCCACCCCCAAAATTTCCCAGGGGGACTGAGCCCCCCCGGGAAAACAGAGCGCTCTCTGCTGTGCCTCCCTAGGCCCTACCTAGGGCCGCCGCCGCTGTCTCTCTCTCCCCCCCCCCCAGCCTGGCCACTCCGTCCTCCCTCTGTCCATCCAGGGGCCACCCTGGCGGATAGAGGGAGGGACGGAAGCAGGAGTGGTCGGGGGGAGGTGGCGGAGGGGGGGGACATGGTTCCAGCGGGCGCGCGTGCAAAGCGCACGCACACAGAAGAGCCCCCCCCCCCCCCGGATTTTCCAAACTCGACACCCCTGCAGAAAAGCAGAAAGGATGCAGAGTGAGGGGCTCTGGGACACACCAAGAAACGACACCATGTGTCATCCAAAGTTGTGACAAGGAACCATTGGAAACAAGCGATTCTTACACCCAAAGATCAAAAGGATTTGCTGAGGACTGACACTTTACATAATTACATCACTCTGACTTCAATCACTTGTCTGAACGCAAAACAGGTTCTCTTTCTTGCTGACAGAAGTTCGGAAGAAGATTGTTTTGGGAACATCTTTATAAACATTTGCTCTCTGAGTTATAACACATTCTCCTCCGGTGTTATCTTTAAAGTGAAGAGAGGGTGCTAAAGATTACAGCCCTCTAATTATATGGCTCAATTTTTCTAGGGGCTCTAAGCAGGGGTCTTTCCTGACAAGGATCTTGTGTCTAGGGGTATTAACTTTATGGCTCTCTAATTGTCTATACAAAGGCTTCAAATGATTTACAGGGCCTCTGTTTCTCAGGCTGTTTGAAAACAGGGTGCTGCTGCAAAGCATTCTGGAAGTTCTGCTCTTAATAGCAGAAAGGACATTACTAGCTTTGGCTTAGGCATAAAATGTCTGGTTTGGCTCATTCAGAAGGCAACTTTACAAGAAATTGTGAGAATGACTAGTTTTCTTACGACAGCCCTGACA
This sequence comes from Lepidodactylus listeri, assembly GCA_029233225.1. Lineage (NCBI taxonomy): Eukaryota > Metazoa > Chordata > Lepidosauria > Squamata > Gekkonidae > Lepidodactylus > Lepidodactylus listeri. Next base: position 101,675,044 of record JARCFY010000009.1, on the reverse strand, counting down.
ACCGTACCCTAGAAAAGGCTGTCCAAAGCTGCGCTACACATTGCAGATATAGGGATGATGCTCCATATAAATGATCAATCCACAAATGACCAAAGTGAGCTTGGAAGGATCCATGGAAAGTTCCTGTCTTGCTTAGCAACTGCTCATCCCTCCACAGGAACTTCTAGCTCACAATTTGAGGCCTGTGGATTTGGTCTGCATCAAATCCACCAATCAAATAAAACATTTAAAGTCCTCTGAAACAACAAAGCATGTTTCACACACTGTCTCTTCCGTGCTGTGGTTAAGTATGCTGTCCCAAACACAAATGCACTTGTTCAGTGTTTACGACCATTTCCTGCAGATTATCCAGCCTGGAAACAATGGATGATTCTTCACTAGGAACTCAGCAGCATAAGCCCAGAAGCAAACAGATTTTTTTTTGGAGGGGGGGGGGGGAACGGACCTAGAGCCACACACAGCTTGAACTTTTGCTATTGAACTGAATATTAAAATTCACGATAGTCTATGGATGTAATGAGATGTGGCTCTGTATCCCCTGACATCTCAAGAGCAGGAACTCCTGTACATTTGGCACTGAAAAATATTAGAGATATCATCCAGTTAAAGAATTTTCTGGGGAGTTTTTGTATTTTTTTCATATATGTGTGCGCATGTGAGTGTGTGTGCAACCTGGAAGTCATGGCAACCTCTTGTGACTGACTGTGCACCTGGAAGTCATGGCGACCTCAGGCGACTGACCGCTACTGAGGGCCTGGAGGATATTCATAGAGGTGGCTGAATAAAGCCTGCCCCCCCCTTACTGCTGGTATTCCAAGTAGGACTCCCATCCAAGTACTTGCCAGAGTCGACACCCTGCTTAGCTTCTGAGATCTGACAAGATCGGGCTTGCCTGGGCTATCCAGGTCGGGGCCAGTTAAATATTTTTTTTTGTTTATGAATTGGTTTTGATTAATTGAGCAACTGAACATCTAAAACAGGAATAAAACAAAACTCCTGGGGGGGATATGTATTGGTTTTTAGACGATGCAAGCAGACTCTGTCTTTGAAGAGGCTTTCTCTTTTTTCTCTTGAGAGCCAGTTTGGTGTAGTGGTTAAGTGCGCAGACTCTAATCTGGGAGAACCGGGTTTGATTCCCGACTCCTCCACTTGCACCTGGCTGGATGGCCTTGGGCAAGCCATAGCTCTGTAGCAGCTGTTCTCTCAAGGACAGTTTGGGAAAAAGCTCTCTCAGCCCCACCTACCTCCCAGGGGTCTGTTGTGGGGAGGAGAAGGGAAAGGAGTTTGTAAGCTGCTCTGAGACTCCAAGTGAGTGAATTTATTGTATGCCAATAAAGGCTGTGTAGTGTGTATTGTGTGTGAGTGAAGGGCGGGGTATAAATCTAATCTCTTCTTCTTTTTTGTGAGAAAGGAGAAATGCTTATTTGGTGCCTTTTGAAAAGTGGCATCTGTAGTCTACGATTTGTAGAAGCTCTTAAATGTTTTTTTTTTAATTAACTTCTTTAAAAGGCTGTCCTCTTAATTAGAGGCACCTTTTTTGCTCAGTCAAAATGCTTTTAAAAAAATTCATTTTTTATATATTACAATTATATTACAATTATCTATTTCCAAAAACATCCATTGTCCTTTTACTTAACAAAGATCAATCACATTGCCTACTGTCATTAGCATGTCTTCATATGTAGTTTGTATTCGCTACCCAAGGCAGGGTCCATACAAACCGCTACCTCAGAAATGCAAAAAACGTATACGTATTTTAATTACACATGTCTATAGTACATTCTCAGTCAAAATGCTTTTGTGCAACAGGGCTGTTTTAAGATCACTGTCCTGGGAGAAGCCCCATGGAATGGACAAGAGTAGGATTCTGAGTAGACCTCTTTAGATTGCTCTCTATGGAAACTGATTTATTCATCCGCTAAGCATTGCAGTTGTGGGGAAAAGAGCAGCTTCCGTTTCAGTTTAACGCAGCAAGTGCCAGTGAAGACTGCCAGGCTGGGTTGGGAAATAACTGGTGATTTTGGGGGTGGAGCCTGAGGTGGGTAGGGTTTAGTGAGGGGAGGGACTTCAACGAGATAGAATGCCATAGTGGAGGCCTCCTTTCAAAACAGCCATTTTCTCCAGCTGAACTGATCTCTGTCACCCGAAGATCAGTTGTAATCTCAGGAGATCTCCAGCCACTATCTGGGGTTTGGCAACCTTGGCTTCACTAGAATGGTACTCTCTTGCCCCAGCTATGGCTCTCAGCCAAGACTGCCAACTCTGTCTTGGAAAATCCCGGGGGGCTTGGCCATTTCCTCCAGGGAAACTGATTTCTGCAATCTGGAGTCCAGCTAGAATCAGAGGAGAACTCTGGGCACCACCTGGAGGTTGCTAACCTTACTCTGAGCCCTTTCTCAGACTTTCAGAAAGACTTAAGAGAAACAGGTGATGTTGGCTTCACAGAGCAGGAAGTGGTCAGCCTGCATGTTTGTGCATCTTCCTGTTCAGTAAGTCAATAGCTGCCCTTTTTCTTCCCCTCCTGGTGAAAATGGAGGAGGAGGTCCCTGCTGGTCACCAAAAACACTCTGCTGAGGATCTTGGGACCTGCATGGAGAAAAGCCACGTGGGACGGGGCCACAGTAAAGTGAGGAACTGGGTCAGTTTTGGGAGAAAAAGCTTGCTGGATCTAAACTCATGATCGCCAGGCAAGCCCACTGACACTGCACTCTCAGCCTCACATGTGGAAGATAGCGCTGGCCCATACACCTTAAAGGGCTGTTGTAATGTTTTACTGAAATAATTGATCTGATATACTGAACTTATAAAATATGGTATATAGATGCTTAGCATTATCATTACGCTCATATTCTGTTCCCTTCTTCACTTTGGGTATACCCACAATTCCCCTTCGGACAAGCAATGTCAGGCCCAATTTAAATGCGATTCTGGTGGGCAAGAAGGATTTACTCTTGTGATGTTGCTTTGCCCTTCCTCTCATTTAAACTGAACTTGCAGCCATGACATGTGCAATGTTAACATATGACAGAGATATATAACTGAGTGAGAGGTGCATTGGTGTGCTGGCAGTGTATCCCTAACAGGATCACAAGCAGTGTTCCCCCTAAGCTGAGTTAGTGTGAGCTAGCTCACGGTTTTTTAGCCTCTGGCTCACACATTTTTGTCTTAGCTCAGGAGGGATGGCTCCAGAGCAAACTAATTTATGCAGCAGCCCAATCCCTCACTCACAACTTTAATGCCAGTAGCTCACAAAGTAGAATACTTGCTCATAAGACTCCACAGCTTAGAGGGAGCATTGATCACAAGCATGGCAGCCTAGTTGAAACAAGATGCTGGGTGCAAATGGCATCACACAGGTTAGTTCTCCTTGCATATTAATACCATGTATCAGACCCTGGTTGCACCTGAGAGAAAAGGGGGGGGGAGGGAGAGAAGAAATAATGCTGCCCCTTGTTCACTCCTGAATAGCCTCATTTACTTTCTTGCCTGCCCTCCTCACTAATTTGCTAACAAAAAGAATTATTAGAAGATTAGTTTCTTAGGAGTGAAAATGGGGCAACATCTAGAGCTGCCAGCTCTGGGTTGGGGAATACCCGGAGATTTGGGGGGTGGAGCCTGAGGAGGGTGGGGGTTGGGGAGAGGAGGGGCTTCAATGAGGTGCAATTTCATACATTCCACCTTCCAAAGCGGCCATTTTCTCCAGGTGAACTGATCCGGATTGTCTGGAGATCAGTTGTAATTCCAGATCTCAAGATGGGCCCCATTAGAAACACTAGAAGAGGAAGATATAGATCATAGATGGTGGGAATTACTTAAACAAAAAGGATATAATAAAACTAAAAGAGGAATCGCAGGAGTAATATACAAAAAATGATCTCAGATAAAGAAGGATTAATAGGTCATCTTCAAGGGAAATGGGGTGCAGAAATTAAATTAACAGAACAAAAAGTAAAAAAATTAATGGATGGAATTAAGGGAATAAAAATACATAAATTTAGGGAAATGGAATTAATTTTTTTTTTACTAAATGGTACAGAACTCCAGCCACCTTAGCTAATATGTCTCAGGACTAAGCCCAAACTGCTGGCATTGTAAAAGTGCAAAAGGATGGTATTCCCACATGTGGTGAGAATGCCTGGAAGTTAAAGAATTTTGGAAAAATATATTAAAAGTAATAAATGAGTTGTTCCAGGTAGAGTTGAATATAGATTTTGAACTGATGACGATGAGTAGCTTAGGTAATGGGACAATAGAGAAAAAGAATCAAGATTTAGTGAAAGCGATGATATTAGCCGGTAAACAGTGATAGCAGTAGGATGGAAAGATAAAAGTAAATGGACAGAAAGAACTTGGCATAAGTATCTCTTTGAATTTGTTCAGTCAGATATAATGGCTACAATCAATAAGGACCTGCCATGGGAGGATAAAACATCACAGATCAAGGAGAAATGGTCTATCTATTTGAACTGGATAAAAGAAGAACAGAAAGAAGACGTTCAGTGGAAGTTACAAGCTCTGTGTTCCTGGCTGAAAGACGAAGATTAGATTGAAGGGGGAGGGATTGGGGAGAAAATGTTAAAATACCTAAAATGTAACAATGAAACGATCTTACTGTGTATCTAACCTAGCAAATAATATATATATTTTTTAAGTATTGTATGTCAGTCGAAGGTACTGTGATGTCATGGGAATAGTCACAAAGATTCCTTCTTGTTTGGGTCAGCAATAAGAACCTTGACAGAGCACAGGTTCTGTGAAGGTTGTGGAAAGTCTAGTCGGATTGTGCAAAGCCCCACAGTAGGGGCTATGGATAGGAGAACATGTTCTGTGTGGGGGAAATGGAAAACTGAGTGCTGAGCCTGGCAAGCGGAGAGCTAAAGGCAAGTTTTGGACTCGGTGAGGTTTATAGAACAGGAACTGAGCAGGTACTAAGTCTGAGCAACTGGAATTCGTGTTGAGTGCTAAATATGAGGTGAAGACAGGGAATTCATACCGATTGGTTTGCATGTGATGAATTGCAGCCACTTAACAATCTATCCTGAATTGTCGTTTCCGCTGGAGTGTTTGGTAGAAGATTTTATCACACCTGCTATCCCGTGTCCCCTCATCTTAGTGTTAGAAGGGAAACAGATCTCAAAAGTGTCTCCCTTTTGAAATGAAGATATAGTTTTAGATTTAGGGTGGGTTGATAGCATAACTTTATAATTATTAATCATTTCTCTAACTCTGTTCAGTGTCCAGTTCAGGGATCTAATTCAATTGGGAAGCATCCTAAGCAGCTCTAATCAGAGGTCCCGTGTAATTCAACGCTACTGTCAGGAAACTATCTGTAGGATTGCCTTGTTAGTGTGTCACAAGAACCTTAAAACAACAATGTAATTAAGACAAGAGATTTGGTTTATTTATTTACTTCATTTATACCCCAACTTTCTTCCCACTGGGGGACCCATAGAGGCTTATGTTGTTCTTCTCTATTTTAACCTCACAACAACACTGTGGGGTAGGTTAAGCTGAGGGTGTGTGACTGGCCCAAGGTCAGCCAGTGAGCTTCCATCCCAGAGTGGAGATCTGAACCCCCCATTTGATACTCTATACCAGTGTTTTTCAACCACTGTGCCCCGGCACACCAGTGTGCCGCGAGATATTGTCAGGTGTGCCGCGGGATTTTTTCAATGAAAGAAATGTGCCTTCCGGGCTGACCTTCCAGGACGCGTTTGCACATGCGAGAAAGAACAGTGGCGCGCTCTCGCTGATTCCGCTTGCACGCTCTGTGGCCGGCCTGAGGTAGGAGGGAGCTGCCGTTGAGGCGCAGCTCCCCTTGACCTTGCGAGGACTCGAGGGAGGGAGAGCGCCAAGGGGCTCTGTCTGTTTGCCCACCTGACCTGCCAGCGCCACGACAGAGGCAGCAGCCATGAGCGACCGGGAGCAGCTGCTGCAGCAAGCCCGCCTGGCCGAGCAGGCAGAGATATGACGACATGGCCGCGGCCATGAAAGCGGTGAGTGGCTGGGGGGAGGAGGAGGAGGAGAAGGGGGGTCCTCCTCAGGAGACACACGGCGCCCCCCACGGGCCCCGCCGTCGCAGCCTCTGCTTGGCCGCGATGGAGCCAACACCCTGGCTTGTCTGCGCCCCCCCCACAAGCCTCGGAGGGGGCAGCTGAGCCTTTCCAGGTGAGGGCTGTCTTCTTCTGCGTGGCCTCTCAGCCCGGAAGGTGGAGGTGGGCCTCCGCGGGTCCCATTTCACGGCTGCTCTTTTTCTGTCTCTGGCCCTGGCGCTGATGTTGGCCGCCTCCAAGCCCTGTGTTGGCGGCAGCAGTCGGGTGATGCCCGCCTGCGTGTTGGAGAATGAGCAGGGCAAGGCGGCGGACTTGAGCGGCATCCAGTTCATGGGGGCCGGAGGCAGGCTCGCACACGGCAGATGGTTTTAAATGAATGAGGAGGACTCGTGTGCTGAATCAGAGTCATGCTAGATCTGTGGATATTAATACAGAGGACAGGAACATTCGGTACCAAGGGCATTCACTCCTCCAGCAGAGTAAGCTGGTTTCTTCCAGTGCCTGGCTCCTGGGTTGTGTGTGTGCGTGTGTGGGGGGGTGATTTGCACCAAGACATTCCAGTAAACATGAATATGTTTGATGGTAACAGCTAGCTGTTTCTGTCAGGGTGGGGTTCAAATCAGTAACTGTCCCTCAGCGAAGAATGGGTGTACTGTGTTTCTCTTCAAATCACTTATGGTCAGCGGAATGCCGTTCACATAAGAGTAAGAGTTTAAACTCTCTATTTGAAAAACTTTAGCAGAATCGCAGTATTAAAATACATCCACATTATATTTCTTCTGAAACTCAGGTCAATGTTATGGGAAGGAGCCATTACACTTTGGATCTGTAACTTATGATTTCGAGTTGAGTGGCTATTATGTGTATTTGTAATACTGTCATAGTTAATACTTGAGCTGAGGCAACTAATGACCCATTTATCTTGTATTGCAGTGTTTTTCAACCACTGTACCGTGAGATATTGACAGGTGTGCCGCGGGATTTTTTCAATGAAAGAAATGTGCCTTAGCTCGAAAAAGGTTGAAAAACGCTGCTCTATACCACACTGGCTGTCTTTGTGGCTGAAATGGCAACATGAATTTGGGCATTCCAGGTCCAAACCCAGTTCTTTCCAATGCATGACACGGACCAAATTTACTCAATATTCAACCTGAATATTTAGTTAGATTTTATGTATTGTATTCTCTGCCATCAGAATGGCACTTTACATCTATCGTTGCATGTGAATAATTCACCGAGCTTCCCTTGGATTTATGCGCACATAAGCACATTTAAGATTACCCATCTGTTTTCTCAGCAGCAAAACAGAACTTAATGATATGATTTGTGAGAACAGACAGTGATAGTTTTAAAGCACAAATAATCCTTCTCCTTCCTCTTCCTTTCCCCTTGCCTATATTTTACAACCCACAATAAGAACAATGTTAGCTGGCAAACACAAAAGGTGGAATGCGCCCCCCTCCCCCCCCCGGTGTTACTCCAGAATCTACGCCATGTGAGTCACAGTTTAAATGCGCCATCCCATCTTCAACTGTATTTCGTGTTGGTTGCTTCTGAATGTACGTGAGAACTCAGCAAAAACAAAATGATCTACTCACTCTGCACTTTGGTAATACCATTGAAATTGCATTGCCCTCAGTGCTTCCCTCCCAAAATATCCTTGTCACAGAATCCTTTTGGTTAAAAATAATGACCGTGCAAAGGTATGAGGGAAACAGAGGGAAAACAAGAAAGGAGAGATTCCCTGTATTCCCCCTCGATCCAGACTTCATGGAGTAGTGACAGCACCAATTGGGGACAGATAACCACGTGGCCCTGATGAGAGGACACTGTGCAACATTGTCTAAGGCTGCGAGCACACGGCCCCTTAAAGCGGGAGGAAGGGCTGCTTCCTCCCGCATTTAAAGGGGCTGTCTACAATGGCCCGCAGCGAGTCCCGCGGCGAAGCGGGCTCCAATGCGGGTTGCTCCCGCATTTACCGACCCCGGGAAAAACTAGTGTTTTCCCGGGAGTCGCGGGAGGAACCCGCATTCCAGCCTTCTGAACAGCCCTCTCTCGCAAGCATTGCGAGAGCAGGGCTGTCCAGACGCACCCCCCTGCCATTTCCCCCCCCCCCCTTTACACTTGGGCGCATGGCCACTCATGCGCCCAAGTGTAAAAGGGGGGGAAAAATACCCCCAACTTACCAGGCCACCGCCGCTTCTGCCGCCGCTGCAGCCACCTCCGTCGATGTTCCGGCTGCCTTTCCAGCAGCCGCCGCCACCTCTTCAGCAACAGCCGCCACTGCGGCCATTTCCGCCACCACCGCCGTTCTGGCCGCCACCGCCGTTCCCGCCGCGGCCGCCTCTTCAGTGGCTGCGGCCCCCGTTCCCACGGCCGCCGCAGCCGCTGATGCTGCCACCAGGAGGAAAAACGCGGCCCCTTTACATCCGGGATCCCTCCCGGATTAAAGGGGCCGTGTGCTCGCAGCCTAAGAGGGTTACCAGATTTCCTCTTTTGAGAGGACAGGTCCTCTTTTTTTGGTGCCTGCCCTCTTTTGGGCCCTTTTTAAAAAAACTGATGAAAATGTCCTCTTTTTGAGTTGGAAGGTTAGGAATATTCCTAGTCAGTAACAATTATCACAGCTTAAATAGTTTTTAGTGTATTTAGAATGAGATGTGTCACAGTGCTCACTTGCTTGAAGCAGTCAGTCGGAAAATATGTCCTCTTCTTTACTTTTCACAAAAATGATAACCCTATATGTATAATGGGGTTGTGGTGGCTCAGAGGTTAAGATGCTGAGCTGCAGACCGGAGGGTTGGTAGCTCGGCAGTTCAAGACCCGAGTGCCCCGTGATGGAGTGAGCTCCCGTCTCTGGCCCCAGCTCCTGCCAACCTAGCAGCTTTAGAAGCAAGAAACTGCAAGTAGATAAATGGGCACCGCTTCGGTGGGAAGGTAACAGTGTTCCGTGCGCCTCGGCGTCTAGTCATGCTGGCCACATGACCACGGAGAAGTCTTCGTACAACACTGGCACTTCGGCTTGGAAACGGTTCAAATGGAGATGAACACCACCCTCTAGAGTCGGATTTGATGCGCTTTCGAGCATGGGAAACCTTTACCTTTATATGTATAATATGTTGCAGTTTGCGAAGGAGAAAAGAAAGGCCCTTGAAAAGCTCCCCACACCCAGTTAGTACCTGAAGAGAAGACAGAGCTAGCACTAGGGGGGAGGTTGCATTTTTATTTAAATTATGATAAATTCTGTGTAAGCTTGCATATCAGCACACACAAATTCTGTGCAAGTGCTGGCTCTTATCCTTTTTCTACTAGATGGCCACCTTTGTTCATGATGATTGTGAAGGGGTAGCCATAAAGTCTGTCACAACACAATAAAAACCAAAGTTGAGTGTCACTGCCAACACTAGCGAAGGTTATTTTGATAGCTTTCTTGAGTCCTATCTGAAGAAGTGAGGGGTGACTCATGAAAGCTCGTCTTGAAATCAATTGCCACGTGGACTTTGGTTTTATTTCACTCTAGTTCAACATCTCCACGCTCCGGAACTGTAGGATCACAGCATGAGGCACCTTCGCTTGTGCGAATGAGCCATCTTAAGGATCACACAGCAGACGGAAAGCTTTCAGACCGACTCTTGCTCAGACGATGGGAAACCAAGCCCTGTGAGGAAAGGCTGAGGGATTTGGGAATGTTCAGTCTGGCGAAGAGGAGGATGTGGGGAACGGGACATGACGGCTCTCTTTTAAGTATTTGAAAGGCTGTCACTTGGAGGAGGGCAGGGAGCGGTTCCTGTTGGCAGCAGAGGGGAGGACTCGCAAGAATGGGTTTAAATTAAGGGCGGGAAGGGACCGGCTGGATATCAGGAAAAACTTTTTTACAGTAAGAGTTGTGTCACGGTGGAATCAGCTGCCCAGGGAGGTGGTGAATTCCCCCTCACTGGCAGTCTTTAAGCAGCAGCTGGACAAAAACTTGTTAGAGATCCTCTAGGCCAGGGGTGTCAAACATGTGGCCCGTGGGCCGGATCAGGCCCTAGGAGGGCTTCTATCAGGCCTGCAGTGGAACTAGCTGTCTCCTGCTTCTTCTTCCAGTTCTGCTGCTGCATTTTAGCGTCCTTGCCAGACTCTCTTAATTGCTCAGGAGAGATAGATAGGCAAGCTTCTGTTTCCCGCTCTGGCTGAGGCTCCTCTCCCTCCTCCTGTCAGGCAGAGGGAGGGAACGAACCAGAGTTTGCTTCCTGGCCAGGCTGCCTCAATCACACTGGAAAGAAGAGCAAGCCTTTCTTCCCCTCCCAAAGGGAGGGAGGGAGGGAGGGAGAGCTTGCTTGGCTTGGCTGCCTCAACCTCATGGGAGAAATACAAACAATAAAACTTTGTTGTTTATTCAAGGTATGTGCCTTGTTACAGTGTGTGTGTTTTGTTGGGCTTGTTATGCTGTGGCTCTCCTGGGTGCAACTGGGTTTCCTCTCCCTTTTCACTATATTCATGCCCTCATGATCCAGTTTTTCTCAGTAGGAAAGCCATGTGAACTATTTAGATGAGGAATAACAACAAGCCAGTGAGGTGGATTAGGCTGAGAGTGTGTGTCCAGACCAAGTTCACCCAGCACATTTCCTTTGGGGATTTTGAACTTACTTCCCAGATAGTAGGCTGATACTGACCACTGAGGAAGACTAGTTTTGTAGACAAACACATAGCCCTCAGTCTGTGTCATGGTGCCCTCTCACGTTCTTGACCAGCACACAAAGCAATTTATGTTCAAATGCTTGCAATGCCCAGTAATTTCATGTTTTCCCCTGGGTCCTAGGCTCAGAACTCTGAGCATGAGATTCCTGTAGTGTATGTCAATAAATCAAAAGTAGGTTTGCAGTTTACACATACATACTTGAACAGCATACTCAAGATTGCAACAGCACAGACATTTTGATGCAATAATTCAGAGCAAGAGGTGTCAGTTATCAGACACTGTTAAATAAACAAAATAGACAAAATATTGTAAAAGTGCTAATGTTTTAAGAATTTGATTATTTTAAGTAAAAAAAAACATTTAAAATTGTGTTTGTGTCCTTTATAAAGTTTCCGCTACCTGGCATTACATTTTATGACACACATGGCCTGGCCCAACAAGGTCTAATTTATGTCTGATCCAGCCCTCATGAGTTCGACACCCCGCTCTAGACTGATCCTGCACTGAGCAGGGGCTTGGACTAGATGGCCTGTATGGCCCCTTCCAACTCTGTGAATCTGTGATTCCTTTATAAAACCACAATGAATCTGTGCACCTTCAGAGTCTATTTTGGGATGCTGTTTAGGCCCAGGAATAGAAAACTACCCAAAGGGAGAACCCAAACAGGGCTGTGGTTTTTATTCCTTCTTCTCTCGTCCGAAAGACAAAGAGTGCCATGTCCCAAAGCAGAACTACACCCTTCCAAGGTCACTGCAGTCAAGGTGTGTCACCCTCCTTACTGCACTGAGAAGTCAGTCACAACACAGTCTCAGGTGGGTGTAGCCGTGTTGTTCTGAAACAAGCCACAGAACAAAATCTGAGTCCAGTGGCACCTTTCAGACCCACAAAGGCTACTTTCTTCCTGCACTGGCATCTTTGTCACTCGTTTGTCACTATTGCTTTGGGTAACCCCCACCCCTTTTCCACATGTGTTTCGCTCCCCCTGGGACCAGTGCTCCCTCTAAGCTGTGGGGTCTTGTGAGCAAATATTCTACTTTGTCAGCTCCCGGCATCAAGGCTGTGAGTGAGCTATTTGACTACTGCATACGTTAGTTTGCTCTGGCGGCATCCTTCCTGAGCACAGACAAAAATGCATGAGCCAGAGGCTAAAAAACGGTGAGCTAGCTCACACTAACTCAGCTTAGAGGGAACACTGCCTGGGACTACTAGAGAGAGCAAAACACATGGGGGGGGGGGGACTATGACACAACAACCCTGAAGCAATAGGGACAAAACTAGGGTTGCCAAGTCAAGGTTGGAATATACCTGGGGACTTTGGGGGTGGAGCCAGGAGAAGGCGGGGTTTGGGGAGGGGAGGGGCCTCAGCATGGTCCAATGCCCTTCCAAGCAGCCATTTTCTCCAGGGGAGCTGATCTCTGTCAGCTGGAGATCAGTTGTAAAAGCGGGAGATCCCCAGGCCCCACCTGGAGGCTGGCAACCCTAGACCAAACTGACAGTGCGGAAGTAGCCAAAGTTTTGATCTATGGTACAAGCTTCCGTCTGCGCGTGAAGAAGCGCGCATGCACCCAAAGCTGGTGCCTCGCAGCAACCAGCCGCGGCCTCAGAGTCGCCAACCTGAAGCCTGCAAAACCAGGGCGTCCCTCCCGCGGCCGCAACGCCAGCATTTCGGCCCCAGCTGCCGCGACGCAGAGCTGCTGCAGCCCCCGCGGGTCACGGCGTCAACGCCCCAAAGCGCCTCGCCTCGCCTCGCCCGCCGCCCACCGCCGGGGAGAGCCAGGGGGAGGCGGAGCTCTGCGGGACCGCGCCCGGCTTGCCGGACGGGGAGGAGGAGGAGGAAGGCGGGGAGGCCGCTGGAGCAGAAGTGCGGCCGCGGTCCAGACGGCGGAGGGCCCAGACGGCGGGGGAAGATGCCTTCGCTCCCACCAGCCACGCGCCTCGCCGACCGCAACGCCTCGCTCTGGGCCGGCCGCGCTCTGGCGCACGGTGGGTGTGCGGACGGGGCGCCTTCTCCGCCGGCTGCTTGGGTGGGCGGGAGTTTGCAAAGGGAAAGTGGCCGCCAGGGCCCCGCTCGCCCCCTCGGGCCACTCGCTGCAGCCTCGCCACCCCCTGCCGCCGTCGAGGCCTCCGGTGTCGTCCCCCCCGGCCCCTTTCCGCTCCGATTTCCCCTCCGCCACCAGCTTCCTGGGCGAGGCTCTAAAAACAATTTTTAAAAATGCATTTATTTCTTATTGGCTTTGCTCCCGTGTCGTTTGACATGCCGGAGTTAAAGAACTGTTATCTTGACGTGCATAAACGAAACGTCTCTTCTCGTGGGGTGGTGGTGGTGGGGGTGGTGGGAAGTCGCCTGTACACAGCGCGACTCCAGCCTGAGGTCTCTCCCTCCCGCTTCGTTTGCAATGCAATCCTAACCAGGGTTGCAACCTTGTAAACGCCTTGGCTTTGGTGAGTTGAGAAGGGTGTAACCCGGGGGTGGCCAGACTTGCTTAATGTGAGAGCCGCACAGACTAGATGTTCGAGAGCCGCAAGACATTAACAGGTATTACACGTTTTTACTGGGAAATATGCAACTTTGCTTTTTGTGAATATTAAATGAGAGTACCAAAAATAATAACAAAGGCGGTAAAAGCAGATCTTGATAATGATATTTATTTGTCCAGTGATAATTTGTTTGCTAATGATATTTAGCTGCCCCAGCTGCCCTGCCGGGAGCCGCACAATATATGTGAAAGAGCCACCTGTGGCTCCCAAGCCACAGTTTGGCCACCCCTGGTGTAATGGATTGCACTCTTTGTTTCCTTTTCTAAACCTCTGCAGTCCAGACAGGAATAGCTGAAACCCGTGTTCCCTCTATGCTGAGTTAGTGTGAGCTAGCTCACAGGTTTTTAGCCTCCAGCTCACACATTTTTGTCTTAGCTCAGGAGGGAGGGCTCCAGAGCAAATTAATTTATACTGGAGCCATATCGCTGGCTCACAACTTTAAGGCCAGTAGCTCACAGAGTTTTGCACACAAGACTCCACAGCTTAGAGGGAGCATTGGCTGAAACTCCTGAGGTTTGCTGTTCTCTGTGTGTCAAGGGCAGCACTGGTTATCTGGGATTCCACACTTGTGTGGTCCTACCCAGGGCTTAATATTTAAACTCCAGGAATTATCCTGAATACCAGAAGTCTCGGGGATGTGTGAAGTGGTTCCTGAAAAAGGGGGCTTCTGGGCGTGTGGAGACTGGCTTGCTCTGTCACTGAAGAATCTTTGTTAAGGAACTGGATTTCCAGGTTGGTTGGCGAGTTCGCCCCATGTTTCTGCTTGTTTTTTTTAGAATTTGAACTTTCTTGGATCAGAATCCACAGTTCTGGTATTTCTTTATTATTAAAATAAGCCCTCCAACTGAGATAAAGTTTTGAGGTGTTTTCTCCACAGTTCCACAACTTTGCCTTCTGGTAGTTCTGTAACAACCATTGTAATTACTTTTTCTGTTGGCCGGTCTCTTTTTTGAGGCATTTTAATTAACGTTGCCTTGTCTGCAGTGATTCTACATGAGTTTAAGGAATACAGTATTCCAGCATGGAAAGCACGTCTCTATAAGAATTTGAGTGTGCAAATCCTGTGTAGAGTAGTGGATGCAGTGGTTCCCCATTGTGTGTATTTTGCAGTATCTTGCCACAGTGTAATATATTTTATTTTTGTATGTTTCTCTCTGTGTGTGTGGGGGGGCTGATTCAAAGATACTCTGTTGATTGACTACAGAATTGGGAGGGGGTAGGTATTTCACCTTAATACCAGGTATTTCACCTGAGAGCCAGTTTGGTGTAGTGGTTAAGTGCGCGGACTCTAATCTGGGAGAACCGGGTTTGATTCCCCACTCCTCCACTTGCACCTGGCTGGATGACCTTGGGCAAGCCATAGCTCTGTACCAGCTGTTCCCTCAAGGACAGCTCTGGAAAGAGCTCTCTCAGCCCCACCTACCTCACAGGGTGTCTGTTGTGGGGAGGGGAAGGGAAAAGGAGTTTGTAAGCCGCTCTGAGACTCCCTTGGGGAGTGGAAAGCGGGGTATAAATCCAATCTCTTCTTCTTCTTAATAAGATGTAAAAAACTTGCCCCCAAGGTTAGCTTCATAACTCCTTCCTGATATTTTTTTTTTCCTCCAGCGAAAGTGTACTTTGATATCTGTCGCTCCTCCTAAAGCAACTGGTCGCAGAAACTGCTGTGCCCTGTTATGCGATTTAGGAAGAACTTTAATGCTGTTACCCTTTTATTCATTACAATATTTTGGGATGCGATAAGGGAGCTCATTCTTTGTGATAGAACAATTCCATTCGGTGCTTTACTCCCAATAAGGCTTCTGTTTCCAACCGTGTGCCGAAGACCCGCTCTGAGCCCGTCTTTGGGAGAGAAGGCTATAAATTAATTAATAAATAATGACTAATAATCGTATCAGATGGAATAGCATATCCCCTTCCCAAGTCTCTCAGTTCCCTGTCCTGGATCTGAGACCAGAATCTAATGCAGTGATAGTGGTTCAGAAGCCACATGTGGCTCTTCTGAGCGCTATCCTCCGAATTGGCATCTGTCCCGTATTTTAGGAAAGTAGGCAGGCTCCTTGCCTGATGGAGGACTGTGGTTGGCAGTTAGTTCACACCTTGAAGAAGCTGCTGCTGAAGAAACGGAAATGCTACAAGCAACCCTGAAATGCAGGCTTCGTAGTAGGGATGGAAGTAAACATGGCTGTTTTAGTTAATGGGAAATGTGAATGTGGCTCTCTGCGAGCTGCAAAGTGAGTACCTCTGATCTTGCTTTATTATTAAGGAAGTAAGGCCTTTGGTAGTTTAACTGCTTGTAAAAATCAAATGTTCCATAGTTTCATCACCAATGTCGTGTCGTGGCAATTCTCACACAAACTCATGCTAAGATAGGGTCCAGAGCAGGGGTGGCCAACCTTGCTTAACGTAAGAGCCACATAGAATAAATGTAAGAGCCACATAGAGATGTCTGAGAGCCGCAAGACAGGAACAAATATCACACACACGTTTTTATTTTTAAAAATATGCAAATTTGCTTTTTATTAACGTTAAATGGGACTGCCAAAAATAAAAACAAACGAGGAAAACTGGTTATTGATAATGATATTACTTGTTTGCTAATGATATTGAGGGAGAGAGAGAGAAAAAGAGAGAGATGGAAAGAAAGAATTAAAGAAGTGGAAAGAAAGAGAGAGAGAGAAACTAGGAAAGCAAATAGATGGGAGGGAGGAGGGAAGGAAGGAAGGAAGGGAGAAAGAGAGAAAAAGCATGCCTCCCCTTTGCTTCCCCAGCCACCCTGCCAGGAGCCGCACAATATGTGTGAAAGAGCCGCATGTGGCTCCCGAGCCACAGGTTGGCCACCCCTGGTCCAGAGTATATGTTATCCTAATTTGCAGTTCACTCCCAGTAAAGTTCTGCTGTTTCCGGCCATGTGCTGAAGGAAAGTTAACCCTGGGTTACATCACGGGGCATCCTCAAGTTTTATTGTTGTATTGGGTGGGAAGAATGATTAAACATTTCCTTGTATTATTTATGCAGGGTATGCTG
This sequence comes from Lepidodactylus listeri, assembly GCA_029233225.1. Lineage (NCBI taxonomy): Eukaryota > Metazoa > Chordata > Lepidosauria > Squamata > Gekkonidae > Lepidodactylus > Lepidodactylus listeri. The sequence continues at coordinate 101,658,751 of JARCFY010000009.1, read as the reverse complement.
TGAGAGCCTGCTGTGCGTTTTGTTGGAAACTGTACAAGGAAATCCTCACAAAGCTTTCTGCAAAATTGATTCTGCAGAATGATGTCATTGGGTTCTTTCTGTTCCTTTGTATAATAAAACCAACCAAACTGACACTCGTAGTTTTCTTCTGAATATCTTGTATGAATGCATGCTATGTGAGAGCATCTTGAAAGGAAAAGCATGCCTATGTATATATATATATTAGTGGAAAAAACATGTGTGAAACACACACGTTTTGGTTATTAAAAATACAACAATATGTTAGGAACCTGATTTTAATTATACTTAGATCCAAAGTAAGTAGTTGCGCAACCCAATCCAGTGGGGCATACTTTTGGGTAAGTGTATGTGGGACTGCAGCTGAAGGCACTCTTACCTGACAGTAAAATAGTAAAAAGTCCAGTAGCACCTTTAAGACAAACAAACTTTATTGTGGCATAAGCTTCTGAGAAACACAGCTCTCTTTGTCAGCATCTAAGGGTACTACTGGGCTTTTTATTATTTTGCAGCAACAGACTAACACGGCTATCTATTACCTGACAGTAGGTTCCAAAATCAGTGGGACAAGAAAGTATGATTAAAACTGGGGTGCATGCCAGCAGTCGTATATACAGTTTGTTGGAACTGAGCAGCCCAGCAAGGTGTGTCAACCACTTTGTTTGTGGAATAGGCTCCAAGTTTTATATATCACATCCACAATGAGGAGCAGTGCTTGGCTATAATTGCAAAGACTAGGAATGATCTCAGAAGACAGGGGTTGGAGCTGTTACTTTTTGTTTTCTCATCTCCAGCCAGTCTGGTGCAGTGGTTAAGTGCGCGGACTCTAATCTGGGAGAACCGGGTTTGATTCTCCACTCCTCCACTTGCACCTGGCTGGATGACCTTGGGCAAGCCATAGCTCTGTACCAGCTGTTCTCTCAAGGACAGCTTGGGAAAGAGCTCTCTCAGCCCGACCTACCTCACAGGGTGCCTGTTGTGGGGAGGGGAAGGGAAAGGAGTTTGTAAGCCGCTCTGAGACTCCAAGTGAGTGAAGGGTGGGATATAAATCCAATCTCTTCTTCTTCTTCCCTTCAGAAGGCCTTCGGTGGCCAAGTTCCCAGTCATTCTGCCCTGCTGCAGCCGAGTGTGATATTTGCATCGGTTGATCCTTGTCTTTTCTTTTAAACATTATTTTTAATTGTGGTCTTGCTTTTGTGAGAGTCCAGTGTCTCTGTGTTAAATAAATGAAAATGAGCTTGGTTCATTTGGGATAGTTCAGTTGCGCGGGAAATCAGGCACACTTCTCTGGAAGCGCTGTACCATCTTTATGCTGTCCCTTTTAGAAATTAAAATCTGTTTTCAGTGACAAATGCACTGATATGGATTCGTAGAATACTCGCAGAATATTCTCAGAGAAGACAAATCCCAATAAACGTTTCTTTAAAAAATAAAAATAGCCTTTAGACAGGAACTGTACAACCAATCATAACGAGCCATATTGCTTTTTATTAGTTTTTTCACATCTTATTTTTCAGTTATAGCTGTGATACACTTCAGAAGTGGGAACTGTGCTTGCAGGAGAGGACACTTGGTTTTATTGTAGCAGTGTAACTGCAGCTGCAACGTCGCTTCGAAGTGTGTACACAGAAGGCAATCCATAGTTTTTGGGGTTTTTTAAAGTTTTATTTTAATTTTCCCTAAACATTAGTTTAAACAACATCCGTATTTCATTTGCAACAAAGAAATCAACTACTTTACATATATTCTATAATGTGTCTTAACATAAACTGTACCTTTCAGTATCCAAGGCAGAGCCTCTACAAGCTACTGCCTCTGACACTCAAAGTACAAATACATGTTATTTCGAGTCTCATTTTGAGTCTATCGTTCCTTTTGTATAAACCCCTCACAAACCAAGTTATTATAAATTCATATAAACGTCACATCCTAGTTTTAAGTCTATCCCTTATTGCTTTTTTCTATCCATTTATAAACTTTCAACCATCTATTTTTATACACCATGTCGTCTTTCCCTTGTAATATTATAGTTAATTTATCCATTTCTGCCAAATCCAGTAATCTAGCTCTTAGTTTTTCCCTAGTGGGGATATGTTCCATTTTCCGGTATTTGGCTAGTATTATCCTAGCAACTGTTAGAACATAAACCAGCAATAATCTATTATTATAACCATAACCTTCCAGAGTAATATTCAAGAGATATATTTCCGGTAGTATGTCTAAATCTATGTTCATTATTTCTAGAATAGTTTTCTGAACCATCTTCCAATATTTTTGTATTTTTATACATCGCCACCACTTATGGTAAAAAGTACCTACATTCGATTTACATTTCCAACAATGGTTGGAGGTGTTAACAAAACATTTAGCCATCTTGTCCGGAGACCAATACCATCTGTAAAATAATTTATACACATTTTCTTTGTATGTAGTAGCCCTCATATATCTGGTGGATTTCCATATCTTGGACCACTCATCAAAATCAATACTATGGCCTATATCTTGCATCCAAGATACCATTGTTTTCTTCACTGTTTCATCCTGTAAATACACTTCCATTAAAAATCCATACATTTTTTGTATCAATTTATCGCTGGAAGACAGCCAAATTTTATCTAAATCTGTTTTTCCATCTTGAAAACCCACTATTTTATCTTAGTTATATCTTGATTTTAACTGCATCATGCAATCCATAGTTTTGAAGTTCCACTGAAATGTAAATATTGTGTGTCTTCAGAAATGGTACTGCAAGCCCGAATGCCATATTACAGCTAGTATTACATTGAGACCCCCTCCCGCTAATGCTGTACGGGTCAATGTTTAAAATTAGTTTAAAAACCAGATGCTGGTGTTGCTTGCCCCCCCCCCCCCCGCCATGTAATGCTCAATAGTAAATGCTTTCTACGCTCAAAGCATTTTGCATCCTCCTGGACGGAGACCAATACCATCTGTAAAATAATTTATACACATTTTCTTTGTATGTAGTAGCCCTCATATATCTGGTGGATTTCCATATCTTGGACCACTCATCAAGTTGGAACTGTACACTCAAGAGTGTTTGGATGAAATCAATGCTCACTAGCAGGGGAAACAGAAATCTCATATTTGAATAAGCTTCCCCAACTGGATTTTCACAAGCATTTGAGAGTGTCATAGTTTCTCATCTAAAACTAAAATGTTTACCAATATATCCAATAGTTTACCAGTAGTATGTTGCACCCCTAAAGTTGCACTGTATAAAAATTGAAATAACTGAATAAACTGAAATCTAGGAGAACATTGTCCAAGAATAAGAAAAGAACAGCATGTTCTTTAACTCAGAATCTGAACTTCCTGAAACACTAGAGTGCCTTTAAAATGAGGGAAACCCTTCAAGTTGGGGGGGGGGGGGGCGGCGGGATCTGTCTACTCCTTGTTCTGTGAACCCAGCAATGACTTTCAGGTCAGACTGGCAAGAGACAGAGCTTGTGAAAATCCAGTTGGGGAAGCTTATTCAAATATGAGATTTCTGTTCCCCCTACTAGTGAGGGTTGATTTCAGTCAAACACTCTTGAGTGTACAGTTCCAACTTGATGCTTTCTTGGGCAGTTTGACATGGAATCAGGAGCTACCTCTGAAGGAAAGGTGCACAACATATGGTTTGGAGGAGGGGTTTTGTGGGGCCACTCATGCACGTGATGCCCACCAACCGTGTCCCCTTGGCCAGTTTGGTGGCTTAGTGCAGTTTGCTGGCTTATATGTCCTCAGTGCCCTGCAGCTCTGAGCAGGGGTTGTCCCAGTTCCATTAGGGCACCTGGGTGCTAATGAAGAGACAAGGTAGTGTGGGCATCTGGGACAGTTTCCAAGGCAACCTATCTGATCCACAGGCTTTGTTCCAGTCATGGTTAGTTCAGGACCACGTAATTCAGAGGTGTCAAACTCATTTGTTAAGAGGGCCAGATCTGATATAAATGTCACTTTGTTGGGGCTGGCCATGTGTGCCATAAAATTTAACATGAGATACCCAAGATACAAACTTTATGAAGGAGATTTCAGGTGCCGAATGGCAATAGTAGGTGAATGACAATAGCAGATGTGATTGGATTAGGTGTGATATGTAGAGGGGTCATAGGTGTGCAGATAGCAGCATGGGTAATGAGACAGAAAACCTAGGTCTTAATTCTGTCCAGGAGGATTCAATCCAGGAGGATGCAAAAGAATACAGAACATTCAGTTGCTGACCTAAGAGTAGCAGTGCTCTTACAAAAGAATTTCAAAGGGAGATTAGAAAGAGACACTGCTGAATTGCAATTGATAATGAAGCTCAAGACAATGTATTCTCCTAGACTGAACTGAGACCTAATTCAAGTGTTCTAATTCCTAATCAGGGTCTTTTTGAAAGAAAATAAAATCCAGATAGGAACAAAAAAAACCAGGTTTTTTTTTTTTGTTGAAAAAAATCCTTTTCTGAATAAGCCAAAATGATTTCCTCAGTGTAAACTGTGCTTGTCAGAAGACTACACTCATCCATCCTCCCTGCCTCCACACAAAAGCTTATACCTATAATAAAATGTTGTTGATCTTATAGCTGCCTTGGGACTCCAACTTGTTTCTCTCTCTCTCTCTCTGTCTTTTTCCTTCCCCTCCCTTCCTCCACAAAAGAGGAGCAGCAGCAGCCCTGGAGAAGGAAGCAGGAGAAGAAAGTTGTTTATGGGCTGGATCTGAGCCCTGTGGAGGCTGTCCATGGGCCACATGTTTGACACCCCGGATGTAACTGTAACTGCTTTGAGTTGTGCACCTTTGCTATAGCGCATTGAAGTCTGAGTAGGTGACAGTTTTTGAAGTAGAATGAACAGGAATGGGAGAAAGACAGGCTTGGTTGGGGGAAGGATAATAAAATCAACGTAGCTCTGAAGCTGACTGTTTTGGTAGCTGCTGTTATCATGGGGATGTATTTCAAGCTTTGTCCACTCTGTGGTATTTCCAGACCTCCTGGACTATTATGATGCTCCTATTAGAGAAGATGTAAAGGCAAAATAGTAGGAGCATTTTGAGGACTTCAGCTATGCCCCCCCCCCCCCGAATTCTCCTTGTTACGGTGGGCGATTCCTACAGAGGCCAGGTGGTAGTGGCGGTTCAATGGAAAGACAGAAAAGCCCCTCCAGGTGTTGGGAAAGTCTTGGCGGGCAGGGTGGTGGAATAGGGCCTGCAGGTCAGAGCAGGATGGTTCAGCCGCTGAAAGGTACTACAATCATTTTATTTCCTGGTACTTGAGTATTTCGACTCGTTCTTTGGCAATTTAAGTACTGATTTGGTGTTTTATTATTGTGACCCGCTGTTGGTTGTGTTGACAGAAAAGCTGGATTTAAAATAAAGACACGTAACTGGCTGATTTTTTCCGTTCTTAGTGTGCTCTCAAGAGGGCTGCTCAAAACTGATCCTTTGAATTAATGGTTCCATTTTGCTTTGGTCTATAATGTTGTCATGACCAGAGCATTAATTTGTCCGTCCCCCCTCCAATGTGGGTAGCTTTTTAAATGGTACAGAAGGAAAAAACAAAAGAGAACAATGTGCATTCCATTCTCTTTCCCCCTTGAGAAAAAACTCCCTCCTTAAAAATGTGGAAGTTGCTGTTCCAGCGAAGAATTTGATTTGTGCCTCCATAGAAGGGCTGCTGCTGCTGAAATGAGACTATGGTTTTAAAAATTGCTTTGGCTTAATTGCTTTCTATGAAGTTTACTGTGTTTTTATATTTTTCAGCATTCAGCAGTGTCTTTCAGCATTATTGCTACTGTTTTCATTTTGCTTTAATTATATTTTATTTACACTGAGTTGCCGATGTTTTATTTAATGTTTTACAGACTGTTTCACAGTCACTGTGTATTACTGTGTTCTGTTATGTCAACGTTAGCTGCCTTGAACTTTTTTAAATTGAAAAGTAAAGTAGAATTTTTTTTTAAAGTTATTATTTGGATTTTTCCCGTGTGATGCTAGAATTTCAGATCTCTGTGTCTGAACGAAAACTCAGTGTGTGCAATTATTGATGTCTGTTTTAATCTGTTAATCATTCTGATTTCTTTCACTCTTTGGGTAATGTGATGGGGAAGAAAGTTCTGTGGGGCCAGATGAGTTTGAGCAACTTAAGTGCAGATTCTTAAGTTTAAGTTCCTTCCTTCCTTCCTTCCTTCTCTCTCTCTTCTTTCTTTCTCTCTTTCTTTCTCTCTTTCTTTCTTTCTTTCTTTCTTTTCCTTCTTTTCCTTCCTTCCTTCCGACATACTTCCGGTGATGTCAGGCGGTGTAACATATGCAAATAAGTTATGCTAATGAGCTATGCTAATGAGCTCCTGCACCTCTTTTTCTACAAAATGACCCCTGCTTATACTGAATCAGACCATTGGTCCACCACTGTCAGTATTGTCTGCTCAGACTGGCATCGGCTTTCCAGGGATTCAGGTCTTTTACATCACCTACTGCTTGGTCCTTTTAGCTGGAGGTGGCGGGGACTGAACCCTGGGAACTTCTGCATGCAAAGCAGAGGCTCTTCTACTGAGCCACAGTCCCTCCCCTAATCTAGACTGTGTTACTGAGGTTAAGCTGCAGCAGTAATTTTGTGGCTGGCTCTGCCATTTTGTTGCTGCACCTACTGTGCCATGTCGGAATTCCAAGTGTGCCCTCAGGCGCAAAAAGGTTGGGGACCTCTGCTCTGACTGCTTTTAATTGTAGGTGGCTGGCCAACGTTCCAACATTAGTTTGAGCCTGAGCAAATCCCTTCCCCCGCCCCCAAAAAGTTCCATTGATCCCTTTGAATGCTTCCCAGGACTCAGTAATGTCTGTTCAGACGTCAGTGATGGGTATGGTTTTCTTTTTTGGTAGTTTTGCATTTGTGTGTGCATGTGTTTGTGCCCATGCCTGGAAGTCATGGCAACCTCTGGCGACTCCTACTGGGCCACGGAGGACGTTCAGAGAAGTGGCTTGATAGCCTGCTTCTGGCCTCCTGGCTCTGGTATTCTGTGGAGGTCTCCTGTCCAAATACTTGCCAGGGGTCGGCACTGCTTAGCTTCTGAGATCTGACCAGCTTGGGTGTGCCTGGGCTATCCATGTATCTTTACTGTCTGACAAACTGTTACCACAAGGCTTCAAGAGGCTGAAGGAAAATGTCAAGCACCAAAATAGAACAACAGATCAGAAACGAGGAAGGGGAAAGCCTGCCGATCACAAGGGTGGAATCAGTAGATCTGGGTGAAAGAGCTGTACTAATCAACTTACCCAAATCTGAGGCAAGAGAAGGAAGTGTGTGAGGGATTAGGCAGCTTTATGCAGCAGAGCTTGGGTGGAAAACCTTCCCTCTGTTAGAGGGCAGGCAGATGGGACACAGAAAGAAAAAAAACCTTTTCTTTCTGGCGACAATAGGGGGAAGTGGGATCTTGGGCTTAGGAATGAATCCAAAGTGTACAGGGGGAATTCCAGGCCCCAAATAAGGGGCAAATTCTTGGGCCTATAAATAAATCCAGATGGCACAAGGCTTGGTTGGTTTGGTATGAAAATATGAAGCTTGAAGTGGCAGAGCCCGGGGGAAAGTTCTATTGCTGCTTCTGCTAAGCACACCAAGACCATTTTTGAGGAAACTGCTTTTGCAATCTGTTACAGCTCGATGGGCTGGATATAGGCCACTGACCATACCAGGTCCAACTTTACTTCCAGCAATCTGTGTAGCAAGCCACGTTTATTTATTTTATTTGAAATACTTGTATGCCCGCTTTTCTCCTGAACATCTCAGGACCTAAGCCCAGGTTCTTTCTCTGTGTTTTTCTGCCAGCACGTGTATGGTGTTAGTTTAGAGTTACGGCGAATCATTAATACCATTAACAGTAGTAATGTGTTAAGCATGATTCTCTGAACAATGGCAAGTTCTTTAGCTTGGAGAAACGACAACTGAACGGTGACATGATCAAGGTTTACAAGATTATGCTTGGGATACAGCAGGTAGAGAAAGAAGTCCTTTTCCCCCTTTCTCACAATACAAGAACTCTTGGGCACTCCATGAAATTGCTGAGAAGACAGGTTAGAACAGATAAAAGGAAGTACTTCTTCACCCAAAGAGTGATTAACACCTGGAATTCACTGCCACAGGAGGTAGTGGCGGCTACAAGCATGGACAGCTTCAGGAGGAAATTGGATAAACATATGGAGCAGAGATCCATCAGTGGCTATTAGCCACAAGGTATAGATAGGAACTCTTGGTCATGTGCTGCACTGTATTCTTGGTGCTTGGGGGGGCAACAGTGGGAGGGCTTCTAGTGTCCTGGCCCCACTGCTGGACCTCCTGAGGGCACCTGGTGTTTTTGGCCACTGTGTGACAGAGTGTTGGACTGGATGGGTTATTGGCCTGATCCAACATTGGCTTCTCTTATGTTCTCTAAATGGCCGAGGGCAGTCCATAAGAAATTAAACCTTCTGGGACTTTCTCCCCAAGCAGTTCTGGCCTTTGATAGGGAACAGGCCAAGATAGTACTTAAACAGAGAATAATGGAAACAGAGAGACAGGCCGGTGCCCTCGTAACAGATGCAGTGACTGCCGCGCTGGTTGAACTAGAGCAGGGGTGGGCAATTGTTTTAGCTCGGGGGCCGCTTTGTGGGAGCGGAGGTTAGCGGAGGGCCGCATCTTTTAAAATGATTGCATTCATTAGTTAACTTTGCATTTCAGAAAAGGTATAAATTGTATCATAAAAATCAATAAATATAGATTAAATAAAATAGTGGTAGTTTTATTCAATTTATTTATTGTGCTAATTTCATATCATCTATAGCTGCAAGCACATTTAATTTTAGAATCAGTTTAATGAGACAAATGTACCCTATCACACTTTTCTACAATTTTTTTGAAATCAGGAGATTGCTTGTTGAGATCCTCATCACAGCCTGCAAGTTAATGTCTGTCAAATGTCTGTTAATGTCTATATTTACACTTGTTGATCTTCATGCAAGAACAACTTTGCTCCCAAATATATGTAGACCCAAATATAGAGAACATTTTCCCAGCAAATTTCTTCATACATGAAAACTTTTCAGCAGACAAAGATTTGTAAAAGTCAACTAATGTCACAGCATTAAACATTTCTTTCACAGTGTGATCTGACTGCATGTAAATAAGTTCAAGCTGCAGCTCCTCAGGTGCTGACAGTGGCCAACTGTCTTGGCGGGCCGCAAAAAACTCAGTGGCGGGCCGCATGTGGCCCCTGGGCCGCCATTTGCCCACCCCTGAACTAGAGGATTCACCCTTTACAAATGCAGACCACCTAGCCAGATGCCCAGCCTATATCATATCTGAGCAAAGCAGGTACCGACTTCTCCCTCCCAATTACCTTTCCAACTTAGATGATCACAAGATGAGAAAAGCTTTCACCTTGGCTAGATGCTCGGCCCTTCCTTCGGCTGTCCTTGAGTGGAGATACAGGAAGATACCTTTTGATCAGAGACTTTGTCAGCGTGATCTGGGAGAAGTCGAAACTATTGAACATATGCTTCTCAGGGTGCCCATGGTACAAATTGGTTCGAGCCAAATATATCTTACCTTTGGTAAAGGAAATACCTGGTCTGATGGACTCTGACTTTGTCAATTACTTACTATCAGATGATAACCAGACCATTACCAAACTTGTAGCTAAATTCTGTGCAGCTTGTTACTGTATCTGCAAAGAAAGCTTATTTAACCCTTCAGATCTTTTAGACTATGGTTTTTATATTTGTATATTTGTATTTTAACAAATTGTTTATATCAGTTTTGGTAAGTTGTTACTGATTTGCTGGCTTGGTGCCGTAACAAATAAAGATTGATTGATTGATTGATTGTTAACTTCTAGGGGCTTGGAAAGAAAGAAGGAAGGAAAGCTTGTGCTTGGAAAGGAAGAATGTTGGAATCTTGTGGTCTTTTTGTAGTATTTACTTTATACGAAGGCACAAAAACACTCTTATAGATTAGCTATCCCATGTCAGACCACAAGAAAAAGACTAATCTCCTTGGTGTTTCAGCTAATACTTTTTGCATCTTTCAATCTCTATTCTGTTCTCTCGCCAAACAAGTAAATACAGCTCACTGTTTTCCCACATACCTACACATACTGGGTTTCAGGAGTCTCTTTTCCCTTATGAAACTACCCATCTACTCTGGTCATCTTTGAAGGCCCTCCTTCAGGTGTCCCCACCATTTGAGGCCAGACAGGTGGTCAGCTGAGAAAGGGTCTTCTCTGTTGAGGTGCTGAAACTCAGAAACTGCCTCCCCAGGGCCATTCATCTGTCTTCCTCTATCACGGAGTTCCACCAGTGGGCGAAGACTTTTTAAAATTTTTGTTCAGCCTAATAACTGTTATTGACCTTCCTCCCTGGATGTGTTATGGGTGCTTCTATGTTTTTGCTGAATTGTTTATTTCATAGGTACTTTATTTTAGATGCTGTTTTAATGTTGAAAGGTTTGATATTTGCTGCCTTGAGGGCAGCCCTTGGCTGGAACTGCTGCATAGAAATGTTTTAAATAAATAAAATAAACAAACCCACCCCGCTCAGCTAGGAGAGGAACATCCCTTCCGGTCCTCGTGGCTTTGGAACCGCAGCGATAAGACACACGAGGGCCAAACTGCACGTTATGTTTAGTAAAGAATTCGGTACTGGTTCCTCAACTGGCTTGTAGCTACAGTGGGGCTGTTGGGGGCTCCGCCTCCTTCCTTAAAGGGCCAGCCCCACAAGATTTTTTTTAGAAGAATTGGGGGGCCACGAACATGACCCCCCACTTCTTCTGAAACACATTTAAATGCTGTACAGAAGAAGTGGGGGTGGCCCGTGCCACTCTCCCTTCCTCCTGCAAGATTTAAAAGGTCCTCCAGCTGATTGGTGGGCCACGTGCTCCCTGCTGATCAGCTGAAGGGCCCTTTAAATCTTGCAAGAGGGGAGGGAGAGGGGTGGCTGACTGGTGGTTGGGCTTGGAGGGAAGGTGGATTGGAGCTGACATTCCCATCATAGGTTGCTGATTTAATCTAAATTAATCTCCAATTTTGTTAATAGGGTGCTGTGTTTTTCTTCTGCTTTTACCCTTTTAAGGGACCTGGCCTATTCATTTGGCAGTGCAAAGAAGTCTAACTTACTGGCTTTGATATTCTTAAGTGGAGTTTATAGTTTTTCCCTCTTACCAGGAAAGCTTAGGTGCATCTTGAAACGAGCCCCTCCTCCCCTGTCACCCTTCGGTTGCCAGACTCCCCCAGATAGAGGCGGGGATCCCCCACCACCAGGACCTGTCCTCCCCCCCAGCCAGTCAGCCACTTACCAGGAGAAAAAGAAAGTCCCAGGTCATGTTGCAGGCATTGCACAGGAAGTGACATCATGCAGGTGACTTCCAGGTAATGCTTTGGCATTTGGGCAAAAAAAAATCTGTGGTAGAAGCTGGCTTTACCATGGAGTTTTTGCCCAAATACCAGAGCATCACTCGGAAGTTGCTGGCACGATGACGTCACTTCCTGTGATGCCAGCAACGTGGCCTGGACCTTTCTCTTTCTCCTGATAATCCCCCCCCCCCAAGTCTAGTTGACGATGGCATACTCTGCTCAAGATGCAGACCAGAACCCTTGATATTATGGCATGAGACATCTCTCTCCTCCCTTTTTGCAGTAATCCTGACAAGTACGTTCCAGTTTTTCATATAGTGTGTATTGGGAAATTGATGTGGACCATGAGCATGCAAGGATGAATGGTCCCAGTGCGGTGCTGCGATATGCAGGGACTCGTTAGCTCAGAGCTGGCTGGCAGTGTTAGTGATGGGTAGTTTGCTTTTGCACCGTGAAATTCCCCAGTAAGACCCATTCTGCATCTAGCATTCACCCTGTTGATTTACCAAACCCACACTGGGACAGAAAAAGATGTGGCTCAAAACCACATTCAGATCCCCCGGGCCAATGCCATGCCAACTGCAAAGTCACCCCTGAATGGCTATAAAACGGCCATAAATCTTTGCAGACATTACCATAAAACCAAGAGATGAAACGAAGTGAAAGCCACAGTCTGTAGTCTGGACACTGCCATAAAATCCGACAGTCAATCAAAGTGAAAGTGGCATGCAGTGCAGAGGGGGATTTCTGTTCCAACGTGAGTTTGGTAAAACAGCGGAGTGAATGCTAGATGCAGAATGGGCCTAACTTAAAATGGTCAATCCACCCTTGATTATGTGCAGTCCTAAGTAAATCTAAGTAAAGGGTCTTTACTTAGTTTTGAAGAAAGGAATTGGGACTTCTGTTTGTGACTGGAGTCTTGTAGCTCATGGGGAAAGGCTGCTCAGTCTTTCCTCCTCCCTTACCTTGTACCGAAAGGGGAATTTTTCTGTTTCCACAGAAAAGCAATATACTTTTAATTGCCTTTTCCATTGGTTAACGAAAATGATCTCATCCATGCCCATCACCGTAAAAAGCTTCTCGATAGCCAGTATTGATTTTCAGCAGGTTTGGATATTCAAGCTGCAAGGACTAAATATAAACAGAAATGCCTGTTCCTGCCTTATTTGATCTGCAGTTAGCTGGTGGCTCCGAAAAACCTACCAACAGCCGTTAATGCTTGGCTTTCCATGGAATATGTTGGTGAGGGACCCTGCAGAAGCCCATTTATAAATTTGTGGAATCAGGTGGCAAAGAATTCTGTATCCCAGGACTTGTGGGAGGGCAGTAATCATAAGCTGTAATGATTATTGAAGCAAGTGTTGTTTTTTTAAAGCCAAAGTAAAATGCAAAAAGAAGTGGGGATTGCATTGAGCAAGAAAATAGGACGGGGCTTCCAAAACAGGGCAGAAGAGTAAATAATATCCAAGTTTCGTGAATTTGCTTTTTTTTCTTGAAGGAGGAGATCCATTTTTTCACGTGGTTCCCTGTGATCTTGAGGAATATAGAACGTGGGTCTGTTTGAGGGCTTGTTGCTTGTTCTAAAACCCATTAAGTATGAGTGCATGTATGGTCAAAACACCAGTGAAAAAGCAATGCCCACTTGTTTTAACCCTTACTGTCCTTCCGATTGGCAGCACATCTGAACAGCTTCCTAGCAATGAACGTTATCTGGGTTTTATTCAGTAATGTCAGGTAGAAAAATGTTCAAAACAGAACATTTCCAAGAAAATTTTCTGATGCTGTAATTTTTTTTGCCCCACATATGTAAATATACCCCTGGAAGTTTACTCCCCGTCCCCCCGGTGTTCTCACACCCTTCAGGGTGAGGGTGTTGGCGGAGCTTGGGGTTCCTAGGCCTGTTGTGGAAAGCACGTGGTGTGGCAAGCAGATCTAGCGGAAGATCTCAGTGGGTGCTTATGCCTTGGCTTCCACACTGGATGAAAGGCATTGGGTTAAAAAAATTGTTTTACAATGGTTTTATAACTGTTATTTATGTGTCTTTTATGTAAGCCGCCCTGAGCCTGCTTCGGTGGGGAGGGTGGGGTATAAATCGAACAAGTAGATTGAATAAATAAATAAATAAATAAATGGAGATGATTGATCAATTAAAAATCCTTGAATTGACTGATTGTCCTAATGTAAATGTGAATATATGTCCACTGTAGCTACTATTTGTCACTGGTTTCCTCCATCTCCCCCCCCCCCCCCCCGCTGCCGCCATTGTTGCCTTCGGTGATAATATACTAAAATCTATCAGGATGTTTTTTAAGCTGGAAGGAAATGGTTCTCGCAGACTGTTACCCGTTTGTCGAACAACTTCCTCTTTATAATCTGCTCGCATTCACTCGTTGCTTCCTAATGTGGTAGCTGAGGAAAATGAAATGTTGCTTCCACTGCTAATAAAGGAGTGGGAAGCCGTGTGTTCCTGCACTGGCTGTGGCCCTTCCTCCTGCTGGAAGGAGCCAGTTTTAGTCCTTTCGAAACAGCTGCGTGGAGGAGGGGCCTCTGGAGTTTTACCTCAAAAAAACCGAGGCTGGCTTTCGTGGTTGACAAGTGGCCAAACTAGAAGGGAGGCCATTGTTAAGGTTGATTTTTTTTTGTATGCTTGGGAAATACATAAAAGAGTTGCAATGCTGTACAATAGCCTTATCTTGATAGAGTTAATTGAACCCTGTAAACCGTTTCCTTGAATGCTGCAAGGGACTCAGCTGTGTTTGTAGAGTGTAGCTGTCATAGTTACTACTGTCTCTAGAACCAAGGGGGCAGCGCTTCCTTTGTGGAATAGTCAGAGTTGTCATCAGGCGACCATTGCCTCCTTTGTGGTACAGTCTGGCTTCCCATCTGCGTGGCAATGGTTTCTTTTCAAGCCAATATTTATCTGCTTAATTCATCTACCCCTCTTTTCTCCCTCTGAGAGGAGGACATCTTGACGGGTGTTTCCCACCCTATCTGTAGGGAGGCAGGAGCTAATTCTTCACTTCCTGTCCTCTGGAGGGAGACGCCCCTTCGAGTCAGTTCTGTTCCTGCCTCAGTAGGGAGAGCAGCACTTAGCGGCCACTCGTACCTTTTTTGTACTTTCACTTTCCAGTTCTTCTTCATACTTTTTCATACTTTTTCAAACATCTTTTTCAACACTATACCTTTACATCTAATTTCTATCCCTCCTCTCTTTGCTCTCTTCCCCCCACATCACCGTTAACCGGCTTAAAATGGAGGGGACAGACGGATTCCTCTCGGAGGGGGAGAAAGAAAGAGAGAGCCTCCCACGGAGCAAAGCCAGAGGGAGAGCTTCAAAACCGCCGCCAAAAAGAACGTGCAGAAGGAAAAGCGCGCCAAAAAACGGCCCCAGAAAAACGTGGACGATTGTGCGGGCGCCATTTTGAATCGCCCCGATGCCGGGAGGCCACAGAAAATGGCGGTGCAAGGCTGCGGAGTGGCTGTCGCTGCATCCATAAGCCCAGACATGACTAGCGACGATGGGCAGGAGCTTCCCAATGCCCAGGTCGCACACCAGCCCCATTGGGGAGACACACCAGCCGAAGGTCTACTCGTGAGTAACTCCGGAGATGGAGAACAGACTATTTCCCCTGCCCTACTCCTGGCCCTTAAACAAGCAGTGCGGGAGGAGGTATCGATCATCCACTCATGGGGGGCCCCTTGTCACCAGGACCAACCCCATAAAGATGTACCAGACAGGCACTACCATGAGGGTGAGGGGCAGGAGGGCGAGGAGGAAGACAGACCTCGCTGGCCCACTAAAGCAGCTAGGAAGGAACATTCCTACCCCGGCTGGGTCTCTCATCACTGGATCCCACCTAATTATGAGGACAGTGATACTGGGGACACTGGGGAAAGAGAAGAGGGTGAATTCCTCTCTGATGATGAGGAGGAAGAGAACTTGGAGGCTCCAGAGCCCTCTATGCGCTTCTTTAAACCTGAAGAATATCCTTACCTCCTCTCCAAATCCCTGTCAGCATTAGAGTTACAACCAAAGCTGCAGGGAGAGGACCCAGCCGGATCCTCAAAAGCAGATGGCTCCAGACGCAGAGGGAGCAAAGCCTACTTCCCCAGGACCCCAGGGACAGAAAAGGTCTTCCCCTTCCCGGAATTTCTAGAAAATCAGCTAGTCAAGGAATGGTCCAAACCCATGGTAAAGAAACGCTGCCCACCTAACGTGAGAAAGCTCTATTCCTTACCATCTTTTACTAAGAAGCTCTTACAGGTCCCTCTAGTGGATGCCCCTTTTATTGCACTCCAAACTTTGGGTCTTCTTTCCGAGGATGGCGATGGCCTAGTCAGAGACAGTCTAGACCGCAAGGCCAAGTTTGCACTCATGAAGGTGCACGAAGCCTCCGTTATGGCCATCAAAGCATCCACTACAGCCACAGTCGTGGGCCGCACAGCCATTGCCTGGTCCAGGAAGCTAATGCAGCTTATCCCACCGTCTAGTAAGCGTCTCATTGAAGGAGCTAACCGCCTTCTCAAGGCCTCCTCCTTCTCAACTGATGGTACCCTTGATGCCATGATTTTTTCTTCCAGGGCTCTGGTTTTAGTGGTGGCCGCCAGGCATACCCTCTGGCTCAGGGTCTGGCCAGTGGACCTGTGCGCCAAATCTACTGTCACTGCTTACGCATTCCAAGGAGATTGCCTATTCAGAGACTTCCATGACAAAATCCTAATAGAAACTAGGGACAAGAAAAGGCGATGCCATGTACCCTGGGCAGACCTGATAGGAGGGGATTTGGAAATTACCCTTTTAGTTCCCAAAGATCACTACCCAGATTTAATAGGGGCACGTACAGGCCCTCCTGGGGATCAGTCAGACAAGGGTTCAGAAGAAACCCCTTCCACGCCGCCCTGGCAGACCCTTCTCCTTCAGAGACGGCAAAACAGGAAGGGACAACTTCAGCAAGCCCAACAACGCGTGACTTTGACCGGGTCCCGGTCAGGGGATGTCTGCTTCTATTTCAACACCAATGGGCCCTTTTCAAAGCAGACAACTGATCCCAAAAAGTTTCGTCCAAGGGCTACTCCATAGAATTCCAGACGACACCATTAGACCACTTTGTCCCCTCTCCCCTGATCAAAGACCCCTCCAAGCTACAAAGAATGATAGAAGGCGTCCAACACCTGTATACCATCTCAGCCATAGAACCCGTCCCTATCCAAGAATGGGGACAGGGAATTTATTCCATTTTCTTTGCTCTTCCCAAAAGGAACGGCAGCTGAAGAGTGATACTGGACTTAAAATATGTCAACAGATTTGTAAAACTTAGACGCTTCCGAATGGAGACCCTGCGATCCATCGCAGAGGCTCTACAACCGGGAGAGTTCCTTTCCTCCATCGATCTCACAGAGGCATATCTGCACGTCCCCATGTTCCTGGGTCACAAGAGGTTCCTCCGATTCTTCGTCCTAAGCCAACATTGGCAGTTCAGGGCACTCCCATTCATACTCTCTACTGCTCCAAGAGTCTTTTCCAAGATCCTCATCCATCCCATTGCCCTCCTTCGGGAACGAGGCATCCACGTCCATCCGTATCTGGACAACCTGCTGATTCGCTCCAGCTCCAGAAACAAAGTGCACAAAGACACTCAGGAAACCATCTGCTGCTTGAGAGCACACGGCTTCCTTGGAAACCTCCAGAAGAGCTCCCTGAACCCCTCGCAGTCCCTAGAGCACCTCAGGGTAATCTTAGACACGGTTCGGAACCATATGTTCCTACCTCAACACAAAGCAGACAAGATCCGCCTCTTCACACGACAAATCGTCATGGCCAGACAATCCACCCTGATGTCCCTGGCCAAACTACTGGGTCTCTTCATCTCCTGCATGGACTTTGTGCCCTGGGCGTGCCTCCACGCCAGACCACTACAACAACTCCTACAGCCCTTCCAATCCAAGATAATGCAAAAAACAGGCCCTCCCCGTGTCAGTCCCTCACCTAGTCAAGGCCAGCCTATCCTGGTGGATCATGCCACGAAACCTATCCCAGAGGAACAGCTTCTATGTCAAAGACTGGAAGCAGATTGTCAAGGATGCCAGCCTCTTGGGATGGGGCGCAGTCTTCCTCCACTTCCCTGCGCAGGGATTATGGTCCAAGGAAGAACAACTCCTGCCCATCAACCTGCTAGAGCTCCGGGCCATCCGCCTAGCCCTCCTCCACTCCAGGGAACAAATCACCGGTCATCACATCCTCATCAGGACAGACAACGTAGTGGTGAAGGCATACATCAACACCCAAGGAGGATCCAGATCCTCAAAACTCCATCGAGAGGCTCTGAAGCTCCTGTCCTGGGTGAAACGCAACATACTGTTTATCAGAGCGGAACACATCAAGGGCTCGCTGAACACCAGAGCGGACTGGCTCAGCCATCAGACGCTGTCTTGTTTAAGCCCGTTATCTGTTTACTGTTCAGACTAATTATGTTCATATTTTTCTAGTTATGGTTAGCCTTTGGTTTACAGCTGACTGCTGCTTCTGGGAGTCCCCGAACTGACTTGAAGGGGCGTATCCCGCCAGAGGACAGGAAGTGAAGAATTAGTTCCTGGCTCCCTACAGATAGGGTGGGAAACACCCATCAAGATGTCCTCCTTATCTCAGAGGAGAAGGACCCCTCACGGTGAGTATCCACTGGTCCGTTCTCCCCAGTGGGCACCCAAAGTGACTTACAGAATTCTCCTCTCCTCCACTTTACCCTCACAACAACCCTGTGAGGTTGGATAGGTTGAGAGAGCAGGACTGGCCCAAGGTCACCCGGCGAGCTTCCATGGCAGATATTCTCAAGAGAAGGAACTGGGTTGTTGCATGTCCTGTCTGTGGTTTCTACCAGAACAGTATACAAAACAGTTGACAGTGAAGTGGAGATAACACATGAATCAGCCCTAAATCTCTAAAATATTAGGGAAGTTTTCTTATGCTTCAGGGAAGGTTTATATTTTATTTTGTGATGTAGGAGAGTTCACAGTAGCACTCCAGTTGAAAAGAAAACAACAGGAAGTATTTTGAGTTAAGCAAGGATTGGAGGGCCGATGACATTGACTCTGCCCGCTAACCCACAGAAACTCAGACGTAGCCAAAGGGGGCCTCAGCGGCCTGCTTTGGCAAGCACCTTCCAGTAGGCATTTCTAGTACCCGCCGCCCTTTTCCTGATGTCTTGGCTTGAATGTGGGAACGGGCTGCTGTGGTCTCTGCGAAGCTAAGCACCAGGCCCCTCTCACTGTTCATACTGCCAGTTAAAGAGCCTTTTGGCCATCTCTCAGTTTAAGACAGGGGTGGGCAAACTGTGGCTCGGGAGCCGCATGCGGCTCTTTCACATCTATTATGGGGCTCCCGGCAGGGCGGCTGGGGAAGCTAAATATCATCAGCAAACAAATATCATTGGACAAATTAATATCATTATCAATATCTGCTTTTACCCCTTTTGTTATTATTTTTGGCAGTCTCATTTAATGTCAATGAAAAGCAAAGTTGCTTATTTTCCAATAAAAGCAGGTAATCTTTGTTCATGTCTCGTGGCTCTCGAACATCTGGTGTTTATTCTACGCGGCTCTTACGTTAAGCAAGTCTGGCCCCCCCTGTTCTAGGTGGCTCTTACCCTGAGCAAGTTTGCCCACCCCTGGTTTAAGAGAATGTGGTTCTCTTTGCACGGTCGGGTACAGGATGGGGTGGTCCCTGGGGCCAGGTGGTAACTCCCCAAAGGAGGGGTTGGGTGCAGGCGTATGCTAGTCTAGCCATAAGCCCTTGGTTCACACTCCTCCTGCCCAGAGAGAAACTGCCACTTGCCTTTCTTATATCTGTGTCTGTTTCATTATTCTTAATCATGAATAAATAAGAGAATCTTAGTTATAGAAAATCTTGCAAACATGTACAACAGACAGGAACCTCAAGGGACACTTTGACTGAACCTTGGGAATCTATTGAAGTATCGGTCACCTCCTTGACAAAGCCCCAGTGAAATGGGGAAAATCTGGCAATCGGCGAGCCAGTAAGAGGGTATGCTACAGTGACTGGCTTCTTCTGGAATACTGGATCTTCAGTGAAAGTGTCACATTAGCCTTAGGGCAGTGTTAAAGACTGTATGA
The DNA here is from genome assembly GCA_029233225.1 of Lepidodactylus listeri. Classification (NCBI taxonomy): domain Eukaryota; kingdom Metazoa; phylum Chordata; class Lepidosauria; order Squamata; family Gekkonidae; genus Lepidodactylus; species Lepidodactylus listeri. Next base: position 101,639,255 of record JARCFY010000009.1, on the reverse strand, counting down.
GCATTTCCAGCTTCCTTAATTGACATTTGGCAGTGAAACTGTCGCACAGCCTTAGGGCGATGTTAAAGACCGTATGAGTGTTTCCAGTTTCCCAGCTTACAATTGGTTTAGTGTCCCTCGAGGTTCCTGTCTTTTGTACATGTCTGCAAGATTTTCTGTATGCTGTAAGATTCTCTTGTTTATGCATGACTAAGAAAAATGAAACAGACGCAGATGTAACTGTTCGTTTGGTCTTTATTTTGGCCATATAGAGTATGTTTGCTATTTGTAGTTTGTTCCATTGTATATCTCCACTGAGGGGAGTTGAGGCGAATTGAAGTGAGGAGGCCTGCCTGCCTTCCACTGCACCTCCCCCCCCCCTCCCCCCCAGGAGGAAAGGAAAGACCAGGTGCCCAACAGCCTTCCACTGCTCCTGGACTCTGTGGATGGTCAAGGAGAAGCAAGTCTGGAAGTCACCAGTCCACTTCGGGCGTTGTAGGTGATTGCTTGGGGGCATCTATTGAATGGGCCATCCGTGGTCATCAGCATCTCTTGTGATTTGCATTCTGAATGGAGAGTGTCTTTGCCCTTGCGTTTGTTGACATGTGCTGCCAGGAGAAAGCCAGGAGTCATGAGCAAAGGTGCGGCAGAATACACCTTGGTTCTAGTGACCAGAAAGCGGTAGCAAGCGAATGACAGAGACAGGAGCGCCACTTCTTCGATGCTGATCCATTTCCCTTAGACCCCCCCTTCCTTTTGTCCCTTGCCCTGATAGCCGCATTTTGAGGTTCACTTGTTTTTTTTAACTGCAGCTGAGACAATACTTACCCATTCCTTCAAGGACATTGCAAAAGACTTTGCAGACTCTCTGCTTTTGCAGTCTCTTGATGTACTGTGTTGTAAGGCTTACAAGAGGGGCGGGGGCCGTGAGTGTCCAGCAGAAGTAGTGTTTTGGCCTGGTGCCAGCGTCCTTGTTTTCTGTTGTCTTTGCCTGGTGGCCAGAGGGATCTTGCCTGAACTATTTACCTTTTTAACATCTGACTGCTTAGCTTACCTTGTGTGTCCCTCCCCGCAGGGTGCTGCAAACACCCTTTCACCAGACTTTTCATAACCAAAGTCTTCAAGGGCATGCTTCAAGTTTGCTCGGCATGAGGCCAGATTGATAGCCCCATGTAAGCGCCACTGTCTGACGTACAGGCCACTGTCTGACATACAGTTTATATGCTGCTGTCAGCATACTAAGATTGGGGGCAGAGCTGGGCCGAATCCAGCCCCCTTTTGTAACTTGATAGGCATAGGGGATGGTTTGAAGTGGGAGAATTTTTTGGCTTTCTTTGGGGTTCAATGGGAATGTTTTGAGCTTTTTTAAATGTGTAATGTCACACCACTGCTAGGGGTGGGACCGTGGCACAGAGAGGCTTAGAATCCCACCACATATCTGATGCTGCCTGTTTTCAGTCTCAGTTTGGAGTTGCACTAGTGTAATGCTGTGCCCTGGCGCAACTGTGGTGTTACACTGGGGTAAAAAAAATGCAGTTTGTTCTTTACAGTTAGCACAGCAGGGGGGACCATGACACTTCTCTTTCATTTCTTCTAGAGAATTGAACCTGGTTAAAATTAGTATTTTCTGAGCTGCTGGTGGTGGAAAGGGCCATCAGGTCACAGCTGACTTACAGTGACCCCGCAGGGTTTTCAAGGCAAGAGGCATTCAGAGGGGGTGTGCCCAGGGCTCATTTCGTAGCAGGAGCTCCTTTGCATATTAGGCCACACACCCCTGTTGTAGCCAATCCTCCAAGAGCTTACAGAGCTCTTCTTACAGGGGCCACTGTAAGCTCTTGGAGGATTGGCTACGTCAGGGGTGTGTGGCCAAATATGCAAAGGAGCTCCTGCTACGAAATGAGCCCTGGGTGTGCCATTGCCTGCGTTGTGAGCCTGGACTTCCTTGATGATTTCTCATCCAAATACTGACCGGGGCCAACCCGAGGGTGGGATTTGAACTTGGGTCTCCCAGAATCCCAGTCTGGCACTCTTAACAACTCCACCAGACTGGATCTCTTTATCATGTCATCACAAATGTGCAAATGTTGGTCATGTCCAGTGTGTTCTCTCCCTTCTCTGAACAGGGGTATCCTTAAGAAATGTGATTCTGGGGCATTATACTGTCTGCTCAGCGTCGGGGGGCAGTCGGTGTTGACGGAATCCACCTGCTGTTCCGCAAGGGTAGCAGTAACTTGGCAAAGAGCCCAAACCTCCTGTGCTGGCACTTTTCGCTAGGTCAGGAAAGGGACTTATATGATGTTCCTTAAGCAAGAACTGAAAACGAGTAACAATTTCCTCTGCTGCTTTAGGATTTCAGACAGTACACTAAATTTAATGTCAGTTGTGCCCATGGAAGATTATTGTGGTGGTAATTCTCCCTTTAGAGCAGAGGTGTCAAACTCATTTGTTACGAGGGCCGGATCTAACATAAATGAGTTTGTTAGGCCGGGCCACGTATGCCATAAAAATGTAATGCCAGGTACTGGAGATATAAACTTTATAAAGGACACAGGCAAACTTGATTAATGATACAGGTTTTTTTACTCAAAATTCAAAGAAAAGCAATTGATTCCTAGCAGTGGAAGCAATCGGTTTACTGGGGAATCCACAAAAGCCTTGCTCTCCCAGACCCCCCCCCCCAATTCTCATCCCTCCTAGATTTCCCATAGAAGCCCAGGGGCGGGGAGGGGGTCTGAGGGTAAGGCCTGACAGAGAGGCAGTTTCCAAAACCTCCAAGGGGTGTTTTTTTTGTTTTCCCACGACCCCTTTCCCCTCACGGGCTGAGAACAGCACCAGTTACTTGCAAGCCTGATAAGAGCCCTGGATGGGCCAGTTCTGGCCTGTGGGTCGTGTGTTTGACACCCCTGCTTTAAAAAGAGATTGTTGAGAAAATTCCTGTTAGTACATTTTTAATGGAGCAAATGAGGATGAAGGAGCAATATAAGATTTGAATATTTGCCCTCGCTGCCCAAACAGTTGGATAGGAATTTGATGATGCAAAATGTGGAAGGGTGTGATGGCTGTCATTTAGGATTACTCCCCCCCCCAGTTTATATTTTATGAGGTGATTTGTGCGCAGTATGCATCCTTCTCCCATGTTTGCAGTGACAAATAGTTTTAATCAAATACATGTGACTTGATGCAGCCTACGCATTGCGATAAGATGGTAATTGTTAAACCAGAATCTGGAGCAACTGGTTTGGCTTTTATCAAACCTGTCTTGCCCAGTTTTCCTGTCTACTAATTTCTGGAGCAGAGCTTGTTCATACAAGTGGCTTACTTTGAAAATTGGGGCAAGAAAGGCGGCCGGGGGGGGGGAGGGAGAGAAACTTGTGTCTTTCTTGGATAATCTAGTGGGCTGATGTGGGTTCTGTTGCCCCATAACCAGGGTGTGAGAATGGTTCTCTCCAAATTTCAAAACAATGAGAAATTATGGGTAAGGAATTAGGTTAGTGTGGCTGTATTGATCATGATGAGAGCATTCAAGAAGTTCAGTAAAACATTTTTTGCATGTTTGAATAATTGCAGTCTAGATGCCTCCAGGTTATAAAACATGATTTTAAATAATGTTTTATAGGTTATTTTCCTGAGGATTCTTACATAAGGCTTTTATGTAAAGATGTTTATCTTTTTGATTGCCTGGAATCTTGAACTGAATGCTCACAGTAGTATAACACCTTTGGGGGTGATGCCAGTGCAAATGTTACTTTTAGATTAAGTTTAAATTAACAAAAGTGGCTTTGACATCTTCCATTTTTGGGCCATCTTCTCCATTTCACGCAGTTCCAGTGGGACGTAGGCTTGGATGGTCCGTAACAGTTTTAACTTCCCGTTCTCTCTAAGGAAACTGCAGAATGCGTATTTATCTTGTTGTAGGACCAAGTCCATCCTTGTTTCGAGAATCTGTTTGCTGGATACTGAATTTTGTTGACTGTGGGCAAAAGCCCTGAGACTGTTGTGGTTTATTTTATTTTTAAAAAATAATTTATTAAAACAAACAATGAAAGGATATACAAAATACAAAGGTACATAAAATATAAACCATAGCCATCCCCTTTCTCTTTACAACCATGGACATAGACATCCTTTGTCAGCACAGGACAATTATGGTATTAATTCAGTCTATTCTGTTGGCAGTTCCATTCTCTCTGTAGCCCCTGGCCATAGTAGGTCTAAATCAAATGTGTCTCCGCTTTTCTGGTGTGCTGCTAATTTCACAGGGATATAGATCTCCTTTATTTTCAACCATCAGTCTTGTAACGTAGGAGGTTTTTGTTGCTGTTCTTTCCATTGCCTTGGAAAGACTAACCTGGCTGCAGTAATCATGTGCAAGGCAACCATTAACAGGTCACTAGGGATATCAGGTAGATAATTTAGCAGCAGCATCTCTGGCTTTGGCTTGTAGAGTATCTGTTTTCTCAGATCGGTTGAAATAATTTTCACAGCTCATTTCCAATAGCTGGAGGCATGTATACACATGTTGGCCGCATATGGAAGGTATGCCACATTGTCTCCCCAGAACCAGCACTTGCTGGCTGAGACTGTCATAGTTTAGGCTAGGTTCTACGTAACTGATATGTGGCAAATCTTTTTTTTTTTTTAGACTGTTATGTTTAATGTTGTTGTTCATTGTCTGGAGCTTTTTTCAGAGGGTGTGATACGAACAGCTGAAATAAACAGGGTGGGATGTGAGGATCCCACTTATTTTAAATTTTAAATATATTTGCCAGTGAACATACATAGAGCTATAGATCTGTGACTAAACTTGTTAATCCATGTGGTCTCGTACTGACTGGAGCTTTGTATTTCTGGACTGAGGGGCAAATTAGAAATGTGAAACATTTCTGTCTTTGTACAAGTTGGATTGAGGTAACAGCCTCTCTCTTGTTTTTCATAGGAAATCGAGACCTTCCTACTGCCTTAGCGAGCCACAGCCAAGAAGGTACAACTAAACCTAATACAGAAAGTACTGGGCATCCCGAATTTTTAGCTTATGCCCTGATTCCTATCTTCTTCCTCATGGGACTCCTGGGAGTTTTAATCTGCCATATACTAAAGAAAAAGGGGTATCGCTGTACAACAGAAGCTGAACAAGAAGAGGAGAAACTTGGTGAAAAGATAGGTAGGCAACAGTCAGATTCACAAGGCTGGAAGTAGAATATTAAGAAGGAACGGAATGGTTTGACCTTCTTGGGGTGGTGGGGGGGATATTGTGATGTAGTGATTAGTATAGGACTTTGACAAGAGACCGTGGGTTCAGATCTTTACATTGCCCTGAAGTCTCACCTCACAGTTGTGATGAGAATGAAATGTGGGAGGGTGGAGAAGAGATACCATGTACCCCATTCTGAGCTTCTTGGAAGGAACTGAAATTCAACTAAAAACAACAGTAGGTCGATAGAATGGGTGGATGCTGCAGGCAGGGCTGATGTGCCTTCAGAGCCAGTTTGGGGTAGTGGTTAGGAGCGCGGACCCTAATCTGGGAGAACCGGGTTTGATTCCCCACTCCTCCACATGCAGCTGCTGGTGTGACCTTGGGTCAGTCACAAGTTCTCTCAGAGCACTGTTGGCCCCACCTACATTACAGGTTGCCTGTTGTGGGGAGAGGAAGGGAAGGAGATTGTAAGGAGCTCTGAGACTCCTTCAGGTAGTGGAAAGTGGGGTATAAAAACTCTTTTTCCCTGTAGCCACTGTCTCCAACCCCCTGTGGTTGCTGCCACTGATCCCCTGTGCTGCTGGAGACCTAATCAGAGCAGGGGAGAGGACAATCAACTGTAAGGCAGCCAGCCCCCTCTCCCAGTCACCCTACAGCTGATCCCCTGTGTTGAGTGTTAAATATTTTGGGCCTTGAACCAGGAACTGTGTAGTCAGAGGTTGGTATCCTGCTAGAGTTGCCAGCCACCAGGTCCGGGTGGGGTTTCCCCTGCTTCGGGGGTATCCAATCTGCCACTGGCCAGCTGGCCGACAGAAGCCCCGCCCCCAAACCATGGCCACGCCTCTCCCTCCCCTTCTGCAGAAATTTAAAGGGCTTCAGCTGATCAGTGGGGGGGCATGTGGCCCCTGCCCACCCCTGGAACACCCCCAGCCCCCCCTGTTGTAACAAAGAGGGGACCTAGCAACCCATTATCCAGCTAAGTGACACCCCTCCCCCAGGAGTGTCCGTCCCAAGGCTTCAGGGCCTCCTTCAGGCTCGGAAGGGAGATGCACCGATACAGATGATTTTTGCAATTTGGAAGGCAATCCTCTGGATTAGTTGTTACTCTGGTACCTGCTTGGGTTTTTGACAAGTTGGGTCCAGGTTCCCTGCAGCCCCACAGCAGCTTTGGGGAAGGGCTTTTGAAAAATAAAGGCGATTCCAGGCGGGCTCGGAATGCCATCGCAGTGGGAGGAAAAGCTCTGGAGCTTTTCCTACATGGGTTATTTTTAAACCAACGGAGCACTGAAACAGCAGTCGATACAGATTTCTTTCCAGCAAAGTGAAACCAGCTTCCTTGGATCTTCAAGTCATTTTCCCACAGGGAAACAGTTCACTCCATTCCCCAGCTCCATGTCTACATGGAGAAACAGCTCAACTGGGGGGGGGGGGGGGAAGAGCTCTTCCTCCACCTGGGGTGACATTTGGAGCACATTTGGGCTCTTCTTTATTATTTTTTCAAAAGCCATTATCTGCACCTGCTGTATGGCTCCAGGAAACCCAACTTGTTAAAAGCCTGTGTGAATGTGTAGTTTGGCTCTTCGGACTGGCCAAGCCTGGGATAAACACTACAAACTTGGCCTTTCCTCTTTGCCCTTGATCAGCACCCACTGTCCTTTCCCTTCTGCCCTTCAGGTTCCAGTCTCCCCACCATTGCTAGCTCCAGCTCTTGACTTCCCACCTCTTCCCTGCCCACCTGTCAGCGGCTAACTGCTCTGGGCTCTGCACTGGAGAACGTTGCCTTCTAGTGTGAATGCTCTTGCAGCTGTGTGCCCCATCCAGGTCTTGGCAAAGAGCTTGGGGAGGCAGAGGTGTGTGTGTGTGTGTGTGTCTCACCCATTGTTTATTTAGTTGTTTGTGTTTAAGAAATGTATGTAAATTCAGCTTGCAATTCAGACAAGACCTGTGTTGGTGAGGATGTTTCCAGTATTATGAAGGTAAACGCCTTTAATTTTTTCCCCTTTGGCTAATGCTTTCATGTGAGACGCACACACACACATCCCGAGCTTGCCAGGCTATGTAGAGAGATAATTTTTTCCTTCTCTTTATTTTTCACAGAATTGAGCGAAAGCGCAAATGATAATGGTGACACTGTGGGACAGATTGTGAACTACATTATGAAAAACGAAGGTACTTCCTAATGGTCATATGCAGATCTGTCTCCCAGGGCTTCGGTCTTAGTTTTTTCTTCTAGCAGCGAAGCTGAGAAGGCATTTCATGTGTCGTCTCTGTTGGTAGCATGCATCTATGTGCGAGACCAGACCCCTCGTGTTCCAAACCACGTGCTTGTGAGACTTCTGAATAGATCCAATAAGTCAGGCCTTGTGGTTTAAAACAAAGTCTTTATTTCTTAATGGTCTTTCAGGAACACTTGCTTTGTTTGTGATATCACATACAGTAAGGAGGGGATTCATATACTGTATTCAAACAGGAACAGAAGCATGGGTACCAATCAGAAGGAAAATAATCAAGCGCCAAAAATCTACTGTTACTTTCTCAGGGAAGAAAAGGCATGCAAGCTGAAACTAAATTCCCACCCTGACCCTGTGTGAAAGCTACTTGCAGGCCCCCGCATAAGACACCTAGAAAAGCAGAGCCCAGTTGCCCAAGGTTACAAGAGGAATCAACATAGATAACTGAAGTCTAGCAAAACACATGAGCTCACCCATAGGAGGGAGGAGTGGAGAAGGGGGGGGGGACTGGGAAGGAGGGGAAACTGAGCCGTCAGAGCAGGAACTGATGCCGAGCTCCCGCCGGGACCTGTAACCGGGAAAACTACAAGGAAACAAAACATGACAGGAACCTGACAGTGCTCCAACAGAATTTGGGGTAATCACTGTAAGTGCGTAGTCATGTTTTGTTGTGTACTTCACGCTGAACCGTTCCTGAATTTAATGCAGGCTTGCATAGTTTCATGGCTCCGCCACCAAGGCCTTTTTCAGTTTCATAGCTGAGATGCAGAAATGGGTGTGCCAGCAAACATTTTATTAGCTGCCTTTCTACCTTGTGGAACTCAAGGCAGCTTACAATATAATTATAATAATGATGATAAAAAACACACACAAAGAGACCACAATTTAAGGTCTTCAATTAGGACTGCCAATAAATAAGAACTAAATTAATCAACTGCAGTTCTAAATAAAACCGTCTTTGACGGCCTCTGGAAGATCAAAAGTGAGGGGGGCCTGGCACACCTCCTTGGGGAAGTTGTTCCATAATTGTGGGGCTGCCACTGAAAAGGCCCTCTCATGTGTGCCCAAGCATTTGATACACTCGTGCTGTTCAGACCTCCTACTGTGTTGGTACACTACTCAGATAGTGTAGTGTATACAAGGAAGAAAACCACAGTGTATTCTTTCCAGACTGCTTCACTTCAGTAGTCAGTGTGGCGCAGGGGTTAATGTCAACACAGAATTTGGGAGTCGCACACTTTTGTAGTGAGAAGAGGAGACCGACATAAGCCAGCTTGGGTCCATACTGGGGAGAAAGGCGGGGTGTAAATAAAACAAAATAAACATCAAGTGTGAGAATGCTCGTCTGTAATGAACACCAGCCAAGGCCGCAGCGCTTCTTGACCTGTTGGTGGGTAGGGTTGCCAGGTTCTTCCCAGTCCCCGGTGGGGGACTTTGGGGGGGCGTTTCTGGAGGGGAGGGTAAGTCTCCAATGTGATGATGTTACACAGAAGTGATGTCATCACGTTGGGGCCCGATGCCCCCCCCCCCCCGCACCTGCACTCCCTTTAAATGCTTTTGGCTGCCTGGAGTTCAGGCGTGCAGCTGGTGGCTGCCCCTCTCCCTCCCCTCCTGCAAGATTTAAAGGGCCCTCCAGCTGACTGATGGGCCATGTGCTGTCACTGATCAGCTGGAAGGCCCTTTAAATCTCGCAGGAGGGGAGGAAGGGAGAGGAGTGGCTGCTGTTGGAGGCAGGGCTTGGGGGTGGGGCTCCTGCCTGTGAAATCAGGGGATCCCCACCCCCACCTGGGGACTGACATCCGTACTGTTGGGTGTCCTACCATTTGACTCAGCAGAGTCTGAAGCCTTCTTCTGGTCTGAGGGGGTCTTTCACTTAAGGTAAAGGAAAGCTCCTTAAATTAAAGGAAGGCTTCAGACTTTGCGGGATGGAAGGGTAGGGTACAGGCTGCCATTTTGCCACCTGCAAGGAGATTTGGTGTGTGGGGATTCATGTAATTAATACTATTAACACTGCTTCCATGCTCACTTTCACTAGCCCTCAGGGGAACCTGTGGTGGGCTTCTGTTTTACTCAGCACCAGACTAGGTAGCTAAGCAGGGTCAGCCCTGGTTCGTATTTGAATGGGAGGCCACCTGGGAGACCCAGGGTCACTACACGAAGGCAGGCCACGGCCAACCACCTCTGAACATCTCTTGCCTTGAAAACCCTACAGGGCTGTCATAAGTTGTCTGCAACTTGACGATACTTTACACCACTAAGCTAGGTCAGATGCTGAGAGTTCTGAATTTGGAACTCCCAAGAAATGGTTATTATTTTTCTTTATTTTGTAAAGCAAGCCATACATGGGCAGATTTGGATCAGGACAGTGGCTCCTGGTGAGGAGATGTTAACTTCCCCCTCACACTGCTGTTTTCCTTGGCCTCCGAAAGCCATGGGGGCTGCAGTTTCTCCAGCCGGCACAGATACGCAGGCACTCTATATTGTGCTTGGGATGAAGAGAAGCTCTGCAAGGCATTTCTGGGTGGGAAAACAGCATCTGGGGAAAGGGTTCACCCTCTTTCTACCCTTCCGTGGTGCTGAAGTTGAGGTGTGAGTCAGACCTCTGTTCGACTGCTGTTATAAACAGCTCACCCTTCAACATCGCGTGTCGTTTGACCCCAATTGCATTCTTACTTTATTGCATGTCCCAGAGAGGAGGAAGATCAGTCCTGGAAGGAAAGACACACTGCTGTTTTGGTCCACCCACTTTGCAGAAAGCCAGCTCGGTCTAACAGAGGAATGCACCTCTGGATTCCTGATGGCTGCTTTCAGTGTGATAAAAAGTTTGAAGCAGCTCTTCCTATAAGATGTGGTGGGGAACAGTACCGAGGCATGGTTCTTCTGTGCGTTTCTGTGTGGTTTAGCTGTCTGAGGCTAAGAGGGGGGCTTGCATAAGTGTGCCCCCCCCCAATAATTTGTGCGGCTGAGTTGAGGTTGATCGGAGGCTGAGTTGAGGCTGATCTGGGGTTTTCATAGCTCATTCTCGTAGCTGCTGTGCGTGCTGAAGTCTTTTCCTGCTAAGATCGTAACACAAGAAGAGCCCTGCTGGATCAGACCAGTGCTGCATCTAGGCCAGCATCCTGTCTTACACTGTGGCTGACCAATTCCTGTGAAGGGCCAATGACAGGGCATAGAGGCCGAGTGTGAGACTTCTGCTCAAAGTAGTCAAGGATCAGATCTTTGTTGATGAAACACAGTTCTTTATTTCCAATCTCTACATTGGTACAGCTTCTCGGATTATTGTCAGAGATAACACAGATGACAGAAGCAGGTCTATTATACCTTTCTAGGCAGTTTGAATTACCCATAGGTAGCCAATCACTACAGGGGAAAAACGGCGGGCAAAAGGGGCTCTGGCCGTTTGCTTCCCACAGGAAAGAAAGTGAGGTGTCAAGTTGTAAATTTCCCTTCCCAAACCAGACCCCTCAGATGTTACCATTTCACATAACAATCAATGGCCTCGAGGCTTTCGCACGTTGATAAGAGATGGGACTCGTCCTCCCTTGGAGTCTCAGCCGGGACGAATGGAATGCGGAGGCAGGAGTGTGAGAGGCCCAGTGTTCCCATACTTTGAAGTTGTCATCCTCCCGCTCTGACAGTTACACAAACCAGGCCGGGTCAGGGTCATAAACCTGGGGTCACATATTCTACATACATACTGGCCAAAGTGAGGGTTTACCTAAGAGAGGGGCAATTACATGGCAGGTGTCCTAGAAGCATCTATCAGACATACATGGCAATATGAATATAGTATAGCATACAGACATGACAGTGAGCAGCATAGCAATGAAACAGAAGACATAGCTGTAAGCAATAGAAATACTTTGTCTGAATCAGCAGATTCTGACACACTGGCACCCCGAAAATAAACCTACCCGGGCTTGTCCGGGAATCTTTTATGAAAAGCTTTAACTAATTTAGGAGCATGCACATGTTCAGAACGAACCCACTCGTTTTGCTCTGGGCCAAAGTCAAGCCATCTAACTAAATAATATAAGTGGCCCCTACGCAGTTTAGAATCAAGGATTTCTGATATTTCAAAATGGGGTGCCTCCCCCTTCATCAGTGGAGGAGGTGTCGGAGGAACTGGATGCCATGCATTCGGCCCAGGATTCTTCTTCAGCAAGCTGAAATGAAAAACAGGATGCACAGAACTCAGTGACTTGGGCAATTCTAGTTCAAAAGACACATCAGAGATTTTGCGCAACACCTTGTAAGGGCCCACAAACTTCCACCCCAACTTCCTGCTGGGTTGCAAGCCGTGTATGTTTTTTGTGGAAAGGTAAACAGAGTCCCCAGGCTGAAGGTCCCAACCCTCAGCTCGACCACGATCAGCATACTTCTTGTAGTCCTCTTTGGCGTGATCTAAAGTTTTTGCTATCAGAGGCCATGATTCTTGCAGGGTCGCCCACCATCTCTTAAAGTCTGTGGGGGGAGCATCAGAGGCGTTTTCAATGGTGGGCAGAGGTTTTCCCTCGAAGCCTCCTACTGCCATAAAGGGGGAAACGCCAGTAGAGACAATCTGTGAGACTTCTGCTCAAAGTAGTCAAGGATCAGATCTTTGTTGATGAAACACAGTTCTTTATTTCCAGTCTCTACATTGGTACAGCTTCTCGGATTATTGTCAGAGATAACACATATGACAGAAGCAGGTCTATTATACCTTTCTAGGCAGTGTGAATTACCCATAGGTAGCCAATCACTACAGGGGAAAAATGGCGGGCAAAAGGGGCTCTGGCCGTTTGCTTCCCACAGGAAAGAAAGTGAGCAGCATAGCAATGAAACAGAAGACATAGCTGTAAGCAATAGAAATACTTTGAATCAGCAGATTCTGACACCGAGGCCTTCCCCTGATACCGCCTTCTGATGTTGGCATTCGGAGGCTGACTGCCTCTGGATGTGGAGGTTCCCCTCAGTCACCATGGCTAGTAGCCCGCGATAGACCTATCCTCCATGAATCTATCTAATCCCCTTTTAAAGCTGTCTATGCCTGTGGCCATCACTACGTCCTCTGGCAGCGAATTCCACATTTTAATCGCTCTCTGAGGAAAAAATATTTCAGTGGGATTTAAAATGCTTAAACTCCAGTTCCGTTGCTCTCTGCGTTCATGTGGAGCACTTTGGCCCAGAAATAAGCTCTTGCCATCCTTGTAGGCCACCACGACCCACATATCAACAGACAAGCGCCTTCTAAAACATGTTTTTGTTTACTTGTCAACAAAGGAGTTTTGCATTCAAGTTAACAGTCAGTTACTATGTGGTTGTTAATTAATAACTGATCAGCCACTGAAAGGGTCTAGACAATTGATCTGTCAAGGTCAGTGTCATTTATTCTTGCTGGCAGCCGCTCTCCAGAGTCTTGAGGTGGAGGTCTTTCCCACCGCCTGTTACTGATCCTTTTAAATTGAGATTCTGGGGACTAAACCTGGGATCCTCTGTAGATGCTGCATCGCTGTTCCAGCTCCCCCAAAGGCCTGTCTTTCCTAGGAATTCCAACATATTTGGGGTTATGTCCATGTCTAATCTTGTTTGTGTTTTGTTATCTTATAGCTTACAAGTCAGCGTAACAGTTCAGGTTAATTTAACCTTAGGCAAAGAGTGATGCTAAAATGTTCGTTTGTGTTCCTTGCAGCAAATGCTGACGTGTTGAAGGCTATGGTGGCAGATAACTCTGTGAATGACCCAGAAAGGTAACATCTTTTTTTTATTTAATGCTTTATCCTTAAACAGTGTCTCGCGTTGCTTGACTTGTTATGGAGACGTTCACTTCTTTTAGAGCTATTGCAGTGTGCAGCTTATTGCTTTGATGGGGTTCACTGATAACGTTTGGCATTTCCTAAATAGATTGGCAGCCAAATTACAGTTAGCATTTTATGAACAGGTTTTTTTTAATAACTTAATTTTTATTAATTTTCAAAAAGAGAAATTTTAACAATAATTAACACAATAACCTTCTTCCCAACAATTTCTAAATATTTAGTTATACAATATTTCAATCAAATACAAAGTTTACATATTTTTCAGGTAATAAACCTTGTTTGTTTTCCTTATTACCAGTGTATTCAAAAAAACGATACCACTTTTCCAAAAAATTATTAGTTTTATGCGGGTTTTCCATTATAGTAAGTTGTATTGCAAGTTTATCCATTACGGCTATATCCCACAGTTTCAAAAACCATTGTCGTATGGTCGGAATCTTAGGGGTCTTCCAAACTTGCGCTATTAATAATTTTGCTGCCAAAAAAAGTAATGACAAAAGTTCACTACTTTCTTGAGTTAGGTTCAGATCAGGCCTTTATGAACAGTTTTGTGAAACAGTAACATGGTTCTACGAAATATCTGTGTACTCAAGTACCTTATGCCACACCACTGGTGTATGTGGTACAGCATGCAAGAGCAGCTTACAGTTTACCTCCAGACTCACAGTCAGGAAAAATTGTTTCTGTAAGTTTTGCAGCAGTAGTCAGTGGCTCTGACATCACAAGCCCATTTTCTCTCCCTGAAAGAATTTTGCAACTCTCTATGTGCTTTTTTTTTTTTTTTAAATAATGCTTAAAAATATATGCGGCACTTAAAAAATGTAAACACACACAGAACTAGCCTGAAACATTTGGGGAAGGACCAAGACCAGCAAATGAACCAGCAGTTGATTCACTGGTATGCGTGACTCTCACTTGCATTGCGAAGACTGGAGGAAGTTGGTTTTACTTCGCTGGGAGAAAAAATATCTGTAGTGACTTCTGCTTTAGTGTTCCATTTCTTTAAAAATACCCTGGATCTCACCATGCAGCTAAGAAAGCATCAGAGGCTGTATGTTTTCTAATATGTTTTCTAAATTGCCATCTCCCCTTAAGAAAATGCCCCTAATTCTTCTTAATATGGTTGGATACAGGCCAAGAGCTCTGTCTGGATTTACCATCCCCATAGGGGGACCCCCGAGATGACAGCAATGATAAAAAAATCAATAAGTAGTGAAACTTGGAATTTAAAAACCACGAATAACATTTGCAGCAACAAAAGGGGGGCAAGGATGGAGCATAGATCAACTTTCCAGGGCAAGGAGTTTCAGAGCGGATGTCGCTCACCTGTCCTCCTGCTGCATTTCATAAGGTGGTGTGGCAAAGAATGGTGCTTCCACAGATAGCTTCAGAGGGGAGGAAGCATTCTTAAAACACTTTTTATTTACTGTCTTTACTGTTTTGTAACTGTAGTCCTAAACAGCAATCTTAAGACTTGTACCACTTGGAGTTGTACTAATCAAAGAGAGCCTTTGAAATGAAGTGGAAGCCAATAGTATAACAGGGGTCCTTTTGTAGAAAAAGAGGGGCAGGAGCTCATTAGCATAACTCATTAGCATAACTCATTTGCATATGCTACACCCCCTGACATCACTGGAAGTATGTCAGAAGGCAAGAAAGAGAGAGAGAGAGAGAAAGAGAGAGAGAGAGAGAGAAGGAAGGAAAGAAAGAAGAGCTGGCAGAGAGGGGACAGCTACCAATCCAAGCCTCAGAAATGCCACTATTCTGGGAGGACAGCTTCAGTGGTGGCTGAAGCCTTCAGAAGGCTGGTCGGAGGAACAAGGACCTTTCCAGGGGACGGGGTCATTTTGCTGCAGCCATGACACAAGCAGGCATTCCCTCGCCGGGGGGGGGGGGGCTGGCACCAACTCCCGGAGCTGCGCTCACCTGAGCTTCTGCTCGAAAGGACCCCTGTAGTATAATATATAAAAACATCATATCCTCAGAAAAATGGATCAGTGCTCTGGCTGCTACATTCTGCACGGATGAAATCTTCTGAACACCATTTAGGAGCTTACAGGTTGTTAACAGTAGTCCCTGGTTCTGACCATGGGAAACACGTGACAGAGGATGGGTCTGTCATTGTGGACCCTTTATGGGGGGGGGGGGGGGAGGCGGCATCGAGGACTAAAAGGTTAAGCCGAAGAGAAACTGGATCGATTTGGAAGGAGAAAAAACAGTGGCTCCACAAAAGCATTCTGAGAGGGTGTTTCAGAACAAAAATTGGAGTCCCAGACAGTAGCATCTTAAAAGAGCAACAAAATTTCCCGGGGTGTAAGTTTTCCTGAGCCAGAGCTTTGTCAGAAACTTGTTCCCTGTATAATGTTGTCGGTCTTCGAGGTGCTGTTGGGCTCAAATTTTGTGCTGCTGCTACAGGCTAAAATTGCTACCCGTCTGAATGTATCTGTTGTGTTTCTTCCCTTTCATTTTTTCCCCTTACGTGTGCATGGTGGTTTTTTTGTTCTTAAAAATAGCCCTACGACTCCGGGCAGCCCGACCAGTCCAGCGTCTCCTTTGTCGCCTGGAGGTCCTCTATCAAAGCACAACTGCCGTAGCCATCACTTGCACACTGTCGGCGGGGTTGCCGGGAAAGGCGTTTGTACTCGCTGCAGCCACAAACGATGGCAGCTGTTCAGTCCGGCTAAAAAGTCTAAAGAGGCAAGAAGAGGCCGGCATGGAGAAGTCACCGTTCTGTCTGTGGGAAGGTGTGTCCATCTCGCTTCGTTTCAGCTTGTCTGTTGGCCCTGTCCTTCTTGACCTCTGTATATTGCAAATGTCAGATTATGATAAAATATCCTGTCTAACTGCATGAGGATGGTAAATCAGTGGAATGTAGGTATTAGGTGAATGGCTTCCAGTTGAAAACGTACCTGGAAATCATTCCCCCGATGGACAGAGAGTATTCAAGATTCTATCAGTTGTCAGCTGTTAGCAGTGCTAATGGACATAAGAACACATAAGACAAGCCAGTGTTGGATCAGGCCAATGGCCCATCCAGTCTAACACTGTCACACAGTGGCCAAAAATGCCAGGTGCCCTCAGGAGGTCCACCAGTGGGGCCAGGACACTAGAAGCCCTCCCACTGTTGCTCCCCCCCCCCCCCAGCTCCAAGAATACAGAGCATCACTTGCCCCAGACTGAGAGTTCCCATCTATACTTTGTGGCTAATAGCCACTGATGGATCTCTGCTCCATATGTTTATCCCGTTTCCTCTTGAAGCCATCCATGCTTGTAGCCACCACCACCTGTGGCAGTGAGTTCCATGTGTTAATCACTCTTTGGGTGAAAAAGGACTTCCTTTTATCCATTCTAACCTGACTGCTCAGCAATTTCATTGCGTGCCCACGAGTTCTTGTATTGTGAGAAAGGGAGAAAAGTACTTCTTTCTCAACCTGCTCTGTCCCATGCATAATCTAGTAAACCTTGATCATGTCACCCCTCAGCCGACATTTCTCCAAGCTAAAGAGCCCCAAGCGCATCAACTTTTCTTCATAGGGAAAGTGTTCCAACCCTTTTATCATCCTAGTTGTGCTTTTCTGCCCTTTTCCCAATGCTATATTATTGTAGTTGTTGATTTTGTGTTTGAAATTGGTTTAATCTTCTCGGCACGCCCATTCTATTTATCACTTGCAGTTTTGTCCAGTCAGCCTTGAAAATGTAAGAGAGCAGTATATGCAAAATTAGGATTTGCATGCATACTGAACACTGCTTCAATGAAGACCAGCTTTCTTCCCAAAAGCAGTGGTCAGTTTTGGAGACTAAACTCTTCCTAACTAAGCTGCACTGGGGCTGAAATGCCCCCCTTTCCTGTGATGCTGTCAAAGAGAGGAGTGGGATGCAGAAGTGGAGAGCCCAACTGGGAGGTGCTGCTCAAAATTCAATGCCTTTGAGGTTTCCGCAGGTATGCAGAGGTCTCCAGGGCATTCTCTCGTGCCGTTCCGGGCACTAAATAAATCCAGGGCCTATTAGCTTGAAAGTTGGGAAGCAGGTGTGTTATTGGCAGAGCAAGGAAAACCAACCAAGTGCTCTTTGGCATCTTGGATGTAGGAAGTAGCGTGGGAAGATGGCAGGGGTGTGTGTGTATGTGTATACATACACACACACACACACATTGCTAGGGAGAAGCCAGTGAGGCTAAACAGCAAAGAATGGTCCAGTCACAATTAGGTAATTTTGCTCTGCAGGGCCAAAATAGATACTCTTCTGGAATTTCACCCTCTAGAGCAGTGTTGTGGCAACAGTGTTCCCTCTAGGAACTTTTTCCACCTCCTTTTGCTTGTTGGAATACATTACTGAACTACAGTCTCCAGCAGACCAAGAAGCTATCTTGTGTCTTCCTAAAAGGAACGTCCCTTTTTGCTTTTGGATCAGTGTTAGTTCTTTGGGGGGAAACGGTATCCTATTAATAGTACCATTTCTTTTTCCAGATTTAGAGTCACAAAAGTGGAACATAAATCTTCAAAGGAGCGTAAGAACTTGATGTCAGTTAGTAGCGTAGATGGTGTCAAAGGAGAAATGCCAGCTACACCAGTCAGAGATGACTCTAAAGAGGTGCCCACTACACCTGTAGCCAAACAGGAGTCAAACAAACTTCACCACACCCCTGCCAAGCAAGGAGCAAGGGAGAGATCTGGCTCAGAATAACACCGGGACATGGAGAGTTGTAGAGATCCAGTGTGTGGTTGGTATATTGTTTGATAAGGCTTTGAAATGCTTATGAATCCTTTGAACGCACAAGATGGTCACCTTTTCCCAAATGAACATAGCATGAGAAATATGGCATGCCCTTGCTTTGATTTGTTAATCTGCAAAAGGTATCTGCTTTCAGCTGTGGGGTGTGTGTGTGTACCTGTGTATTTCCTGAAAAATCTAACAAAAAATTTAGATTCTTGAGGGTTACTCTGATTTAATGGTTAGAGCATTGGACTAGGACCCAGGATATCTGGATTCAAATTGCCATTGAGCCAGCCTAACCGACCTCACACAATTACTGTGACCAGGGGTCTGTTGGAGCAGGAGCGCACAGGAGCGCAGCTCCGGGAGTGAGGAGCCCAGGGGGCGGGCACATGACCAAGCCCTGCCCCCTCCTCGGCTTCCCCGAGCAGTGCAGAGGCGCAGCGCCCCGGGGAAAGCCCTGCTAGGGTCTTTATTGTTTTTAATGTTTTGTTTTAATATTGATAATTTTATCATTGTTCCTTTTATGACTGTGTGCTGCTTTTCCAGAGACTTGCTCAAGGTGGCATATAATTTTTCTAAGTATACCATTTTTTATCTGGGCACAGGGCACATAAGTACTGGAGAAATTTCACCAACCCTTCAGCAGCTTCCACCCCATCAGTTTGGTGTAGTGGTCAGGAGTTGGACTCTAATCTGGGAGAACCGGGTTTGATTCCCCACTCCTCCACGAGCAGCTGCTGGTGTGACCTTGGGCCAGTCACAAGTTCTCTCAGAGCTGTTCTCTCATGAGCAGTTCTCAAAAGACCTCTCAGCCCAACATACCTCACAGGGTGTCTTGTGGGGAAGGGAAGGGAAAGGGATGGGTGGTGCACATCTCCTGGGTATCTCAAGTCTCCTTGAAACCTGGTGGTTTCAAGGGAGCAGGAAGAGAATGAGGGTGTGTTCTTTACACTTATTTTTATTGCACAAAGTATTGGATGGGGAAGGGAATGGAGGAAGAGCAGGTCAGTTTCACTCCCCTGTGGAGGGGAGCCTGAGGGGTGGGTGTTGCCTTCTGACACACTTCCGGTATGTTAGGGGTGTGTGGCATATGCAAATGAGTTATGCAAATGAGTTGTGCTAATGAGCTCCTGCACCTCTTTTTCTACGAAATGACCCCTGACTGTGACGTTAAAATGGCACTGTTGTGATGAACACCCAAGACCCTTACTTTGCTGAACATACGGCCTGCAAGTTTTTTTCCTAGGCCCAGTTTAAAGTGCTGGTTTTTAACCTTTAAAATTTCAAATGCGTTGAGGCCTGAAATAACGCAGCCAGATCGCCCTCGACCTTTTCAGAAGGCATTCAGCCTCCAACAACAATGCCAAACTACTTATCTGAGATAATTCTTCCAAAGTATAGAAGGGCATTCATGCTAGTATGCCTGAATTGTCCTACCTTCAGCTGTGATGTCAGGAAGATTTAATGGGATTTCATACTCAGATCGACTCTGTAATTGCGGCAGCAGTAAAATTGACGCTTTGGATCATATTTTGCTTGATTGTCTCAAATTTTCAGCTCTTAGAGATAAACTGATCTCTCCTTTATTTAATCAGGACTTCCTCTCCCCAGAAGCAAAATCATCCTGGTTACTTAGAGACAAAGACAAACAAACCGCTCTGCATGTGGCAGAATTTCTAGCAGCTGTTGTCAAATCACATGATAACTTTTGCAGTAGCAACCAGTTTGGTGAAGTGGTTAAGTGTGTGGACTCTAATCTGGGAGAACTGGGTTTGATTCCCTACTCTTCCCCCTCCAGCTGCTGGTTGACCCTGGGCAAGCCAAAGTTCTGTCAGAGCTGTTCCTGAAAGAGCAGTTCTTGAAAGAGCTCTCTTCAGTCCCACCTACCTCATAGGGTGTCTGTTGTGGGGAGGGGAAGAGAAAGGAGTTTGTAAGCCACGCTGAGATTCCAAATGAAGGGCAGGGTATAATCCAATCCCTTCTTCTTCTTCTAAATTCTTCCATGTTTTCCTGTGGAATGGGGTTTATTATGGGATGAGGGTTTGCTCTTTATGACTTCAGTTGCAAAAACAGCAAAGACAGTGGGGTAGAATAGAGTCCTGAAATATCTGAAAGGTATCCACCCATATGAATCTGCCCAGGATCTGTGGGTGATGCCTCATTGTGCAAGCCCATGTTCTTAGACCCAAAATCAGCAGATTATCATATGGAGCCTTTCCAGTTTTCAGCATCTTTATTTTGGAGAATCTGCAAAGCTGATGCCTTTTGACTGCTGCTGATAGCTATTTTTAGTGTTTTGCTGCTGTTAACACTGGTGTTAGTGTTTGCGTATCTGCAGTGATTATTAATACATGTATTTGTGCATTAAAATTTTAGTTGATCATGTTTTGTCATATATAAACTTGCTAGCCGGCAGCAGGGTGGGAAGGGAATGTCACTTCTAGCAATGCATTGTTTGCTTTTCTTCTCTCATAGATGGCGGTTTTTAGAAGACGCTTGGAAACATTCGTAATTGGAACACTAATGTTTTGTAAAAGAGACATTTGTAAAGACGCTATCATGGTGCAGTTTCTGTGACAGTATCTATGCAAGGCTTGGACCTGGATACTCAATATTTCAGTGACTTCAAGAAAAAACATTGTGTCTAGTAATTTGAACGGCGCTGGGACATGCAGTCAGCATTTTTTAAAATGTAAAATATTTTGTGTGCTCACTTTTAACATGGCAAAACTGAATGAAGTATTTCTTGACATGGACAAAGCAGCTGCCCCACAGTGTTTCTGCTGCTGTATTGCAATGAAAGTACGTGGTCGTGCACAAGATGTTCAGAGAAGTAAGATCCCATTTCTGAGCATTAAGCCTCGGGACCAAAGCTGCGAGCCCCGTGTCCGATTTTAACTTATTGCTAGAATACCAATGACAGCTAAATATTGCTAGAATACCAATGACAGCTAAATCAAGCTCGGCTGAGTTCTCTTTCCTCTGTATACTTACCATAATCTAGGTTTTGGTGCCCTGTGCAGTCTCTAAATAGCAACCGTGTTTGCGCCCTGACGACACTCGCAGTGGGTTCTTGCACCTCGGTAGGTGCCATATGAAATCCTAAGAGGATCTCAAGCACCTTAATCTACTAGAAAGAGTTGTCAGTTAGTGGCTTCTGAACTAGCTTGTGCCTTTGTATGTGCCAGTTGACTTTAAACGGTGTCTTTTTTTTGGGCTGATGGCTCTTCAACTGATCACATATAAAATGTGAAGACGGATATCCCTCTGCTGCTTCTGAGTGGGTTTAGTCTCTCTGTCTATGAAAGTTTTTTTTACCACCCTCCTCCCCACGGGCATCACATAAGAGACTCATGCTCGAAGTAACTGAGGTTTTATATCCGCATTAGTGCATTTTCGAAACAGTTTGTGGCTTGAAAGTTAAAAAATGTCGGTCGAAATGTTTTTTTTTAAACCTGTTATTTGATTGGAAATATATATTCATTGCTGTATATCCGGTATGTTTAACCAGGGTTTGAGCCCAAATGGGTGGGTGGGTACGTGTGGATGTCTTTCCGTATACTTTTGGCCTTTGCTGAAAACCATTCCCTTTTGCAGTTTTCTTTTTGGGCGACAGCGGCAAGAAGGGATGGAAATATTTGCCCATTAAGAGAGTGGTAAGTAAGCAGAATGCCCTCATTTCTAATTGGCTTTGTGATGTTATCATAGAGCCAAAGTTGGGATATCACACTGACTACATGATCCCAGTCAGCTGGGATATAAAGGAGCCCACATTTTAAGAAAATGGCATTTGAAGGACCTGCTAATTGGGGATTAAATAGTCCCTTAACCGTTGGTGACTGGGGCTGGGGGGGGGGGGGAGGGAGGGAGGGTCAGGCAATAACTGAGCTCTTCAATGGGGGGGGACGGACGGACTCCCTTTGCAGCCCAAAGGTGGACACAGAATATTTTAGAAATGTATATCTTGTGTACGTAAATGCCTAATGGATTCAAAAGAGCTGAAGACCAGTTCATATGGAAGCCGGTTCCCAGGTGTAGGTGGAAACAGTTCTGTATGTACCGAAGGGCTGGGGTGGGGGCAGAGGGAGACTGGGGACTGTGCAGCTGCCCTTAGGTAGTATGTGATACCTTAGCATCAGCTGTTAAGAGGGGGCTGACTTTAGATAGACCTTTTCTCCTCTCAGAACTTGTAATCAGCTCATTTAAAAGACTGTCAACCATCTGCTTGGTGGGAGGAATCCTCGTGTACTCACTGGTATACATTTGATCCATTGCCCTTGGCAAGACTCCGAATTGTGGCTATTTTGTATGGATGCTTGAATGAGTGTGTGTGTGTGTGTGTGTGTCACGACCACTGTATAGCACACACTAGTGTATCAATGTCACTGGATTGCCATTGTAAAAATAAGGCCTTTTCCCAGATAGGTGTGTAATGAAATGTATTTTAACAATACAGTTTGTATAAGAACTTTTGTACTACTTGGACAATAAAACAGTATAAAATCTTTTAAAACCTTTTGTGTTGCTTTCTTCCAAGAAAGAGCTCACATTTCTTTAGTGTAAAAGTATAACAGTCGTGAGAGGCAGGATCTTTGCGGTAGGGGATAACCACCTGCCTCACGTGGTATATTTTGTGGTACCACTGCTAGAAGTGGGTTGGATCCAGCCAGCTTTTCCACACTATCCTGTCCAGTTCCACGCTTCATTACAGGCCCTGTTCTGTTCCCCATGGCTTTTATCCATGTAGGTTCCCTAATCTCCTGCACAGCACTTTTGGTCATCAAAGGGAACCCCCACCCTCACCCTCACCCCTTTTACTAGTAGACAGGCCAGTCGGATTCAACGTAGTTATGGTCAGTAATTAAGGGTTTGCTTGCTTTTTTAAAAAACCACATCCAAGGAGGGCAATTTAGATTCTCAGTCTGTTTCTACAAAAAGCTGGTTTCTGACACGACACTTGTTTGCAGTTACTTGTGTCCAGGAAATGTGTCAATGTCTGTTTGGCTGGACACTTCATTTTTTCTGCTGGTTAATGTAATTTTCATGGATTCATTGCTTGTTTTCTAGGATCCAGGTTTGATTAAAAGACTGTGGTTATGGGCCCACGTACTCAGAAGGGAACTCTGAACCAATTATTTATTTATTTATTTAGATTTATATCCCGCCTGACCGACATAGCGGCTCTAGGCGGCTCAC
Source organism: Lepidodactylus listeri (assembly GCA_029233225.1). Lineage (NCBI taxonomy): Eukaryota > Metazoa > Chordata > Lepidosauria > Squamata > Gekkonidae > Lepidodactylus > Lepidodactylus listeri. The sequence goes on along the minus strand of JARCFY010000009.1, from coordinate 101,616,141 downwards.
AACATTTAAAAACAATATACATAATATAAATTAATACATTAAAATACAGTGCAGTTTCAGTTACAGTTTCAGTTGGCGGCAATTACAGATATAATAATTGGCGATCTAACTACTAACACCAGGGCAACGACAGCTTTCCCCGGCCAGGAGGCTACCACTAACTGTTGTTCCGGGCCTATGTGCTTCCCTGGCCATCTCTCAATGGCCATTTCCCCCAGCGGCGGCCCCAAAAGCCTGGCGGAAGAGCTCCGTCTTGCAGGCCCTGCGGAACTGCATAAGGTCCCGCAGGGCCCTGATGTCTTCCGGGAGCTCGTTCCACCAGTAGGGAACCGCCACAGAGAAGGCTCTATTCCGAGTGGTAGCCAGCCTGGCCTCTCTCGGTCCAGGAAGGGTCAGGCGGTGTTGCGTGCCTGACCGTAGTGCTCTCTGGGGTATATATGGGGAAAGGCGGTCCCTTAGGTAGGCAGGCCCCTGGCCATAAAGGGCTTTAAAGGTTAAAACCAGCACCTTGAACCGGATCCGGTATGCTATAGGCAGCCAGTGCAGTGCCCTCAGCACAGGCTGGACGTGGTCCCTCACAGAGAGGCCCATCAACAGCCTGGCTGTGGCATTCTGCACTAGCTGCAGCCGCCGGAGCTGGGACAAGGGCAGCCCCATGTAGAGAGCGTTACAATAATCAAGTCTCGAGGTGACCATTGCGTGGATCACTGTAGCCAGGTCTTTGCGTTCAAGGAAGGGAACCAGCTGCCTAATCAGCCTCAGATGGTAGAAGGCTGCTTGGCAGTGGCTGCTACCTGGGCCTCCATAGTCAAGGAGGCATCCAGGAGCACCCCCAGACTCCGAACCCTCAGGGCTGGCACCAGTGGAGCCCCCCCAAAGGCCGGTAATGGGGTCCCCACCCCCGAACCGCTCCGACTCAGGCACAGGACCTCCGTCTTCATTGGATTCAATTTCAGTCAGCTCAGCCTAAGCCAGCCCGCTACGTCCTGAAGCGCCCGCTCCAGGTCCTCTGGGGTAGCTCCAGACTGGCCACCCAACAACAGATACAGCTGGGTGTCATCCGCATACTGATGACAACCCAGTCTGTGCCTCTGGGCAATATGGGCAAGAGGGCGCATATAGATGTTGAACAGCATCGGGGATAGGACTGCCCCTTGGGGCACACCACATACCAGTGGGTGCCTCTGGGACGTCCGCTCCCCTAGCACCACTCTTTGTCCCCGATCTTGGAGGAAGGAGACAAGCCACTGTGAGGCAAGCCCCTGAACCCCCGTATTGGCGAGGCAGTGGGCCAGTAACTGGTGGTCGACCATGTCAAACGTGGCCGACAGATCTAACAACACCAGCACCGCCGTGCCGCCCCGATCCAGATGCCGCCGAAGGTCCTGTGAGGGCGACCAGTGCTGTCTCCGTCCCATGGCCCGGTCGGAAGCCGGACTGAAATGGGTCTAGCACAGAAGTGTCATCAAGAAAGCCCTGCAACTGAATCGCCGCCGCTCTCTCCAAAATCTTGCCCCAAAAGGGCAAGTTGGAAACCGGCCGGTAGTTGGCCAATTCGGCCGGGTCCAGTGATGGTTTTTTCAGGAGAGGGCAGACCATCGCTTCCTTGAGTGCCCCAGGGAACAGTCCCTCAGCGAAGGACTTGTTCACAATCTCCCTGAAGACACCTTGCAACCCCTCACAGCCAGCTCTTACAAGCCATGAAGGGCACGGATCAAGGCTGCATGTGGTTGGGCGTACGGTTGAGAGCAGACTGTCAACTTCTTCAAGGCTGAGTGGACGAAAATAATCCAGAATGGAACTAGAAGACGTGCATGGAGCCTCGAGTTCGATCATTGTTTCAACTGTGGCTGGGAGATCGCGGTGGAGCCGCAAGATTTTATCCGCAAAATAGCTCGCAAAAGCCTCACAGCCTATATCCAATTCCCTATCATTTGATCTGCCCTGTGGCAGCTCTGTTAAAGACCGAATAGTTCTAAATAATTGTGCCGGGCGTGAGCTAGCAGATGCAATCGTGGCCGCGTAGAACTGTCTCTTCGCGGCTTTGACTGCCATCTCATAAGATCTCATAAACGTCCTATAAGATGTTCTTGATGCTTCATCGCGGGCACGCCGCCACCGTCTCTCTAGTCGTCTGAGGCCTCGCTTCATCTGCCGTAACTCCCCGGTATACCAGGGAGCCCACTTGGAGCGAGGGCGCAGAGGACGCCTGGGAGCGATCTCCTCGATGGCTGACCAGAGCCGGCTATGCCAGTCCTCGACCAGCTCATCTAACGAGCCGCCAGGGGGCATGGGATCCCGCAAAGCCATCAGAAGCCGCTGTGGGTCCATTCGACTCCGCGGGCGAACCAAAATAGGCTCGCCGCCCACACAGGGTCTGAGTGGGATGTTCAGACGGGCCTTCAGGGCATGGTGGTCCGACCATGGTACTGCCATAGCAGTAATCGGACCCACCGAAACCCCCGCCGCGAAGATCAAGTCAAGCGTGTGCCCGGCCTGATGTGTGGGCACCGTTACATGTTGGGTGAGTCCTAGTGCCGCCATGGCCAACACCAGGTCCATCGCCAGGCCAGAAGCCGCCTCATCAGCATGGACGTTGAAGTCACCCAAGACTATAAGACGAGGGTGCTCCAACGCCCAGCCAGAAACGGCCTCTACTAGAGATGGCAGGCTAGAGGGTGGTGCATTGGGCGGATGGTACACCACCCAAATAGCCAAACTCTCCCCAGCTTCCCACATCAGGCCAGAGCACTCTATGCCTGCAAGTCTCAGCGGCGGGAGCGCCCTATAGGAGAAAGCCTCCCGAATGAACAACGCCACTCCACCCCCCCGCCCCTCAGTCCGTGATTGGTGAAGGACCGCAAACCCGGGTGGAGCCATTTGGGAGAGAGCCACTGTCTCCCCATCTCTCACCCAGGTCTCGGTCACGCAAGCCAGGTCAGCCTCATGCTCGGACAGAAAGTCCCGCAGAGTAGAGGTCTTGTTCCTTATAGACCTGGCATTATACAACACCAATGTCGGAGGGGGGTTAGTCCCAGCCCCACTGCCTGCCACCCTCAGGATGGGACAAAGGCTGGAAGGAGGCCGAGCTTCTCTATTTCTCCGCCCTCTTCCCTTCTGTAACTGCCGAGTCCCACCGCTGTTCCTTCCCCTCCCCAGGAGTACTGGAATCCCTAGCCCGCTTTCCCCCATCGGGTGGCCTCCGCACTGACAACAGCGCCCCTGGCCGACCACGATAAGTCAGTGATCACTAAATTGCTGCCCTAAGTGATAAGACCACAGTGCCCTACTCACTAGCCTAATTTTACTAAAATCCCTCAACCACCCTGACCTCCCTTCTTAATACCCGCCCCCACCCCCCTGCGGTAAGACTAAAACACTAATTTAATTTAGGGTGGAAGACCACCTGCTAATGGTAGCCACCAAAAAAGGAAGAGAGTGTTGTTTCATTACTGAACTTCATCCTGTCACTCTTACACCTCCCCCCCCCAAGCCAGCCCCTGCTCCCTTGCTTTCTTCCCAGGAGCCACACAGCCCTCCAGGTGACAGCTACGGGCAGGAGCTGGTGGTCTTACAAAGGCAGAGGCAGATGATCTCGCAGGAGCAGCCCCCAACCCACAGCACGCCACCCAAGCAATCTCAGCCGGTTGCGGTGGATCAATATAGGTCTCAACGATGGGCCTCAGGTTAGCGTACCACTCAATCCTTAACAATGATCTGTGCCCCAGCAGACAGCAGTGGGTGACAGCCACAGTGAGCCACCAAAGCAGCCTTTGTTGGAGATGACAGACTGCACCGACGACAGCAGGCCACAAGGGGGAGGGCTGGTGCTCAACAGTCAGTCGAGGGGCCAGAGTAGCCACACCCCTCCGGCTCCGCAGCTCCAACACCGCCACCTGCAGAGCCCAGTTAGATCGGGGCCGCCCCTCCGAGCTCCCTCCTCCACAGCAGGGTCGCCCCCACCTCTCTCCACCGACCGCCGCCGTTCCCCGGTGCCACTCTGCACCGTTCGCCGCTGGTCCCCGGCACCTCCCGCAGTCTCCCAGCCGTTCCTTGGCAGTCCCTCGGCCTGCAACAGTTTCCCGGCTCACCCCTGATGCTCCTCGGGGCCCCCCACTGTTCCTCCGCACCAGTTGGGACACCGCGGCTGGCCCACCGCCGCTCCTCGGTACCTCCGGCCACGTCCCGCTGCTCCGCCGCCGCTCCTCCACGCCACTCCACACTCCTCGGCCGCAACACCAATGCCTCTCTTCCTCCACACCTCCAGGCATTCCCCGACCAAGGCAGGCTCGCCGCCGCTGGCGCTCCCTGGATTCACGCCGCAGCAGACCCGGCCCAGTTAGCTCGGTGGTCGGTGCTTGGTGCTCCCGCCCGCTCTCCGCTGCAGCGAGGCCCAGCGGCCCCCAGCACCACCCAGGCCTCGGCCCCAGCTCCTGCGCCGCTTCTCGAGCTCTCCAGCAACCCGGCACAACAGATCACGGGCAGCCCCTCTGTAAGTTGGCTTCACTCCCACAGTTCTCATTCCTCCTAAGTGCTACCAAATAGCAGCCAGGTTACATTCCTAGGCAGGGAAACTGCCCGTTTTGGCGGAGCTCCGTTACTGAGCGTCTACGCCGGCCGCCATCTTGCCACCTTCCATGATTGCTTGTTGGTGGATATTTGTCAATGAGACCTACTTCCAAGTCAACGTGCATGAATTGGGAAGGATGGATTATACAGTAGGTCAATGCCATCGTGCTGAGGTACTCAGAGGTAGAAGTAGGTATCAGGGATGTGTGTTGAACTGGTTCAAATCATCCCTCATGGATTGGACTCAAAGGGTTGCTATTGGAAACCTGTTATCCCCTGTGGGGTTCCCCAGGGCTCAGTTCTATCCCCCATGCTTTTCAATCTCTATGTAAAGCATTTAAAACAAATCATTTGTAGCTTTGGGGTTGGTTGTCATCAACAACTCACCCACAATAATGCAACATCTAATTTGAACATGGATACTGGTACCAGAGCTTGCAATAAACCCAGATGCCAACTTTGCTGCCACATACACCCAGACAACACAATCACTGAACCTAACAACATCCACAAGGCTGAGAAACCTGTAGGAGAACACTTCAACCTTCCAGGACATTCAGTGGGTGACCTCAGAGTAGCTGTTCTATTGCAATGGAACTTCAGGAACAGACTAGAAAGGACACTCAGAACAAAAACCTCTCCAGGACTTAACAAGGATATTGGTTTCTTATCTCTCTACATTGCTAAACTCATTCAGTCCTTACATATGTATTCTCACCAAGAAGGGCTATACATCCTCTTTATTTTTGTGAATTTCTTTTTTAATAGTGTATTAGAATAGTGATTGTAATATAATCCAATTAATATTGGAATGTAGAAGAAGAAGAGATTGGATTTATACCCCGTCCTTCATTCGGAGTCTCAGAGCAGCTTACAATCTTCTTCCCTTCCTCTTCCCACAGCAGACACCCTGTGAGGTAGGTGGGGGCTGAGAGAGCTTTGAGAGAACTGCTCTTGAGAGAACAGCTCTCAGAGAACTTTGACTGACCCAAGGTCACCCAGCAGCTGCATGTGGAAGAGTGGGGCATCAAACTTGGTTCTCCCAGATTAGAGTCCACTGCTCTTAACCACTACACCAAACTGGCTCTCACCAAACTGTATTTTTCTGATCTGGTAACAGATTACTGCACAATCAGTAATTGGGGGATATGGGAGGTGTTGCAGTGTGGCAAGATTTTACAATGGAAAGAGGCGGAGATAAGATTATGCTTGGTCTTCCAATCTCCGCCCCGTCCTGAGTCATGTTGGTAGTGGGGCTAGGAAGTTGTACCCTTCTCCAGCATTGGTGCTACGCAATGCCAGGTCCATTAATAATAAGACTAGGACTCCGCAAGATTATATTGTGGCACAAAACGTGGACCTGGCATGTGTGACCGAGACCTGGGTGCGGGAGGGCGAGACTTTTGCCCTGTCTCAACTCACACCCCTCCCCCCAGGTTTCTTGGTCCATCAGTCCCGGACTAATGGGGGGGGGCGCACGTGGTGATACTCATTCAAGAATCTTTCTTCCTCAGGACACTCCCAGCACCAAAAATCTCCAGCGTTGACTGTGTAGGCCTGCCTTGGGATGCGAAAGAGAGTTTGGCTATCTGGCTGGCATACCGACTGCCTAAAGCCCCAGCAGATACCCTGCCGAGCCTGCTAGAGGTGGTATCAGGCTGGGTTTTGGAGTTCCCCAGACTCTTAGTCTTGGGGGACTTAAATGTCCATGCTGATTGCCTCCCCGCACGTTATAGACCTACTGTCATCCAAGGCAGCACTGGGACTCTTTGTTTGTATCAGCTCCCACGCATCTAGCCACATGCTGGATTTGATTTTTGGGATGGGGATAAATGTGGATCTGGATGCCATTGAGGCAGTGCCTTGGTCAGACTGCTTTGTCCTGAAGGCTCGACTGAGTGTTCTGTTTCCTCCCTGTTTAGGTGGTGAGCAGATTTCTGCTCACCCATGGAGGCTGATGGATCCAGTTGGTTTCCAGAATGCTCTGCAGGATCTGACACCCCCTAGTGACTCATTAGATGAGTTGGTAGAGGATTGGCATTGCGAACTCTCTGAATCCATTGACGAAATCACTCCCCAATGCCCACTTCGTTCCCATTCCAACCTAGCCCCTTGGTATACCATGGCGCTATGGAGGATGAAGTGGTAACTAAGACGGCTAGAACGAGTGTGGCAGCGTACTTGTGATGAAGCCGCAAGAACATCTCATAGGATGTTTATGAACGCCTGTGAGATGGCAGTGAAGGCCACAAAGAATTTCATGTGTCTTCCATTGCGTCCATGAGCTCTCATCCAGCTCAACTATTCAGAATAATTAGATTCTTAACTATCCTTCCATAGGGAAACCAAAAAGATAGTAAATTGGCCATTAACTGTGAGGCGTTTGCGAGCTATTTTGCAGATAAAATCTTGTTGCTCCATATGACTTGCCAGCCACTATTGATGAGCTGGAGTCCCCTTAGCTGTCATCAGGCCAAGTTCTACCACTTCAGTCGACTTTCCCAGGATTAGGTTGGCAGGATGCTGTGAAGCCCACCACTTACCTCCTGGACGCATGCCCCTCGTGGCTGGTGAAGGTAGACGGATTCCCCTCGAAAATATTGTCAACTTACCCCAGAGTTCAGGGACTTTTCTGGAATCTTTAAAGGAAGCAGTGGTGAGACTGCGCTTGAAAAATCCATCCTTGGATCCTGCAGATCCAGCCAACTACCTCCCAGTGTTGAGCCTCCCGTTCCCGGGTAAGGTAGCTGAGAGAGTGGTAGTGGAACAGGTTTTCCTGGATGATTCCTCTACCCTGGATCCATTCCAGTCCAGCTTCTGCCCTGCCTATGGGACGGAGACAGCGCTGGTCGCCCTCATGGATGACCTCCGGAGACACCTGGATCGAGGCAGTTAAGTGCTGCTGCTGTTACTTATTATTATTCAGTTAGTTTATACCCCACCCTACCCCACGTGGGCTCAGAATGGCTTACAACATAAAACCATAAAACCTTGATCAGAAACTTCAGCTGGGTCAAAATAGAGCTGTGGATGTCCTTACTAGGACGCCCGTACGAGCACATATGCAACCAGTGCTGTTTAAATCATCAGAACTTATCCTTTGCCACCCCACATTGATACTTGGTTTAATCGTATATGGTATTATTTTATTATGGCGCAGATTACTGTTGGCACTATCCAACCATACTTGGAGACTCTCCACGATAATTTCGTAGCAACTTGGTTTCCACTAATCCAATTTCTGTCTGAACAGGATATTGTTCTGAATAATCCAGTTTACAAATATACGATTTTTTTCTAATCTTGGCCTAACCTTGTATTTTCTTTCCTCCTTTTTTTGTTAAAATTTGGAGGTTTGATGGTGTAATGAATTTATATGTATTACCAAATAAAATTATTTAAAGCAACCCCCCCCATTGTTACTGAAAGATTATTGTACTTCTGTTGCTTTTTTTTTTTTTTTTTAGGGGAGGTCAAATTGTTTTATTTAATTCATTTTTTAAAAATTACCAATTATCTACCTTCTGGTAGGGAGATGATATCGTCAGATCAATAAGTGGCGGAGAATCATGGCTGGACTTCAAGCTTGAAGGCAAACAAGATTTTCCAGAAAAATTAATAATCAAAGTTGGTTTTGGTAGATAATTTGTTCGTTTAATAATAGGACCCGTCAGATGTTCTTGAAAAAGGTGAAATGTCTTTGATGAAATGTCACTTAATAATGATGTTAAAGTTACCTCTTACCAAAAAGGAGAGATTAACTTTGAGAAAAATGACAACACCAGCTTTTGGGTATAAAGGGTCCTTGAAACCCTTGTCTTGAATGCTTTTGCTTTCTATTGTTTTCAGGAGTCTTTGGATATAAACTATCAAAAGACCAAAATGGTTGTTTTCTGCTAAGGTGCACCTTCAGGCTATCTTATTTTTTTTTATTTTTTTTCCTTTTATTTCCACATATGTTCACTATACATTATTGTTTACATGCATCAATTATCATAGAATACATTACACACAGTCCTATCTTGGCATGTAATATAGAATTCGAGTCTAATTTTATACTTTGTTCTCTGTCCATTCATATACACAGGACCATCTTTTCCAAAATAACTCTTTGTCTTTATCTGAACATGCTAAACTTAACCTATCCATCTCCGCCAGTTCCAACACTTTTTGTATCAAATCCTCTCTTGAGGGGATTCTCTCAACTTTCCAATTTTTTGCGATCAAAATTCTTGCTGCAGTCAGTATGTATGTTATCAAATATCTCTCTGTTTTATAATCTTCCAGCATCATACTTAGCAGATATAATTCTGGTTTTAACGGCACATTGATCTTAAGTAATTCATGTGTGAATTTTTGTACTTTAATCCAGTATCTCTGTAATTTAGGGCACCTCCACCCCATATGTAAAATGGAGCCTACATTATTTTTACATTTCCAGCAATTCTTAGAGGTGTAGAACATTCTTAGAGGTGTAGAATCTGTAGAACATCTTTAAGATGGTTTTCTTTATATGGGATTGGCCGCATGTATTTCACTGCTTTCCATATCCTATCCCAGCTATCAAAATCTATACAGTGGCCTAGATAGTTCATCCAGTTTATCATTGATACTTTAACAGATTTGTCACTCATATAATCTTCAAGTAAGGAGTTATACATCTTATTTATAAATTTAATATTATCCATAGTCAAGATTTTATCCAATTCAGTTAATTTAAGTTGAAAATCTAGTTTTTTATCTTCCTTAAATCTGTTCTTTAATTGTAATTTTTCTAATCATGATAAGTTTAGGCCTTCTCTTAATAGCACCTCATCCTTTTTAAGTTCATTATTTCAGTCTAGTAAATTCTCATAACATTCCTTTTTCTCTGTTGATAACAATGCTAGTCTTAGAAATGCTTCTAGAGCTGATACCCACTTTGGAATTTTCTGATACTGTCCCGATCGCAGGACTAGTTTGAGCCCCTGGGACCCTGACACCTGCCCGGGAAGCCCTGTGATGCCCCCCAGCATGGCCCCTGCACTTACCAGCCAGTGCGAGGAAGCGGCGAGCAAATGGGAGCCCGACCCACCCATTGACGGCAGTGAGCAGGCCGCGAGAGACGGGAGGAGGACGTCGGCAACATCCCTGGGGCCTGCGGGGGGGGGGCTGACAGCCGAGCTGCCGGGAATGGCGCGGCGCCATCCGCGGTGCTCCTCGGAGCCGCCGCAGCCCAGAAGGAGGCCAGGAGGGGGAATTCGCCTGGGAGAGCCCCGCCAACGCTTGGGAGCGAGGCAGAGGCCAGGAGATGGGCGCGGCAGTTAGCCGCGGGCCCAGGCAACATCAGCGAGGGAGGGAGGGAGGGAAGAGCCGGAACTGTGCTGACTGTGCTGGGCCGCAGGCCCAGCGCAAGAGCCCAAGAGCCCGAGTTCACCCTAGAGCTCCTTGCACTGTAGCAAGAGGGGGTAAATAGGGCGGGCCCGGAAGCCAACCCCAGGAGTCGGCGTCTGGGAATAAGATTGATAGTAATTCAGATTTTAATAGGGTGGGGAGAGTTTCTTCTACCGTGTGGTTTGGGCTACGATATCTTGGATGAGTGTTTTCAACTCCATCATTGGTAACTGGGGTGGACTAGTGGTTGGTTTTGCCTGTGTTTGAATATTTGGGGATGGTAATGAAAATTTCCTGGCTGAAGATCCTGAAGCCATCTTTGGATTATTTTACTTTGATTTACTTTACTTTACTTAATCTTAAATATTGTTAGTATACTTATGTAAAGTTTCCTGTCATGTTTACTTTATTATATTTAATTTCTCCCCCCCCCCCCCCCGGGGCTAATTATTTGTCAGGGATTATTTTATATTGTATCTATCAAACAGCTAAATTTTGGTTCCTCTGTTTATTATAGTAACTATCCAGTAAGCTCTTTCCTTCTATTATCTTTCTTTCTTTACTCTTACTATTTTTACATCTGTTTCTTTCCCCTCGTGGCTTTTATATGTGAACCAAGCCGCTTTTCAAATTGTCCTTCTTGTGTTTCCTTACTTGTCTTCTGCACCTGCACTTTCCTCCACTCGTCTTCCTTTACTCTTTACAGCTGTCCATCTTGCTACATCGCTGTCTCTTACCCCACCTCTCACTGTTCCGACCACCTCCCTCACTCTTCTGACCTTGCCTCCTTTCTCCTAAGTCGTTTCCACAGCCTCGCCTTTCTTTCTCCCGAGTTGAACTCAGCCTTTCCCTATGCCGACAGGTTCCAAAGCCTCAGAAGCAAAGAAAAACAAGGTTAGATGAGCCCAAACTAGTTTTCTCACCCTCCTCCCTCTATTTATGTTTCTGTTTGAGCTGATATATTACGTGGCCTTTTCTCTACATATCTTTATTGCTTCATCTCTTTCTTTCATTCCTGCGGGGGAGGGAACAAATGAGAGCTTAAATTACTTAATTTCCCCCTTCCAGAGGAATCTCCAGCAAAGTACTTAGATTAGTTTGTTGGTGTAGTTGATTCTTGTGCTGATAAGAATTTGTAGACTCTGTAGGGGGTCCTCCTGGTCAACTATAGCCTGGCCATATAAAAGTCTTGCCGGGCGTCCTCCTGGGTTTTCCACTTCCAAGCAGTCTTTACTATAAGACAGACGCTTGCCAAACGTCTGAAAGTTAAAGACAAGCTTGCGGCTCGCTCTCTAATACTTTAGATAGCTTCTTAGAGTCTGAAAAAGAAAAGAATAGCCCTGGGGAAAGGCAGTTTGTGGCAGAGCTCCTCTGCACGTGTCTGCCCTTGTTGAGCCCTGGACCAGAGTCAGCATTGTTTTTCCTCGCCATCTATTTTGATCTATGAATGGCCAGATAATTACTCAGGTGAACACCTTTCACTATTTAAGTGTCTTGTTTTCTTACAATTTGTCCTGGACAGGTCTGATGAATACTGCTAAGAAGCTAGCATTGATGTATTCATCAGCCCTCCCTAAGATTATTTCGGACCACAGGAGGAAATTACATACCAGCTGCTATCCGTACCTTTCAGGCAAAGGTAGCATCTATCTTATATATATATATATATATATATATATATATATATATATATATATATATATATATATATATGGCTTATTTATTTATTTATTAATTTTGATTTATATCCCGCCTAGCCAGCAAGCTGGCTTACTAATTTATTCACGATTCCAGGCTCTCCCATTGGCCCTTGAAGAGTACTGCATCACCCATTGGCAGATGAACTGGCACTCAAGAGTAATCAGTTGGCATTGGATGGGTGCTGGGTTTGCACTTCTCTCCCACCCACTGCAGCCTAGGCCACTCTTCTCTGATTGGGCCAGCATTTCAAGGTCATTTGCATATGGAAGCTGATTAGACCTCAATCCATTCCACACCTCAAACTCCCCCCCCCCCCGATAGTTGGAACTGTCAGTTGCATATGCAACCTGGTGTATTGTGAGGTAAAATAAGTCCTCACCCACAATACATCACTTCACCTTCAAAAGAAACAAACCCAATAACACAACCATGCCACACCACAAAAAAGACAGATCACACCACAAGCAGAATACCACAAGGCAAAAAATGATAGGAAAAGGTGCCAGCAGTCACCCTATTACTGCCACTGGTATGTTCCCAATAGCGCTTCAGAGGATGGTGTGCAGGTCCCAGGTTCATGTTATAAAAACTGCCTGGGGGATTATGGACCATTCACAGACTTTCAACCTAACTTACATCACCGGGTTGTTGTGCAGATCATACGGGGGAGAGGAGAATGATGTCAACTGCTTTGGTTCCCATTGCAGGGAAAGACTGCCCTTTCCCTAGGTAGAGGCTGCAGGGAGGGGAGAGATGTAAACCTGAAGACAGACAGGCAGATCAAGGTAGGCTGATAATTGCCTAGAAAGGACATAGGGTTGCCAACTCCAGGTTGGAAACTTCCAGGATATTTTAGAGATGAAGCCTGCTGAGGGCAGCGTCTGAGGAGGAGGAAGAGGGGGACCTCAGACAAATACAATGCCATAGACCCCACTCTTCAAACAAGCTGTTTCTTCCTGGAAAACCATTATTGCCAATCACCAGGTAACGGCTGGAGAGCTCTTAAAGCGTTGGTGCTAATTCAAAGTGCTGGGGATGTGTTGCGTTCTGCCAGGGGATGCTGTGAGTGTAGAAAATGAATGTGGACAGAGTAGTGTTTTAGAAAATCTTTGGGAACTGTTTGGTGCATTTACCATGGGGCACCCAACCAGAGCCTCTGGCATTTTCTCACTCTGCTGGCATCAAAACCAATTTAAGGCAAAATAGAGATATGGAGACTTTTCCATCCTCCTTTGCATCAATCTGCCTTTCTTGGCAATCCTAGGCCTGCCAGCACTCTCAGGGTGACTTCGTGCCTCCTGACTGGCATTACTTCACTAGCCCTGGCTGCTTGCTCCTGTTCAGCAGGAGCCTCCCTATGGAAGCTGCCTGGGTGATTTTGGACCAGACACAGACTTTCTGCCTAACCTACCTTGCAGGGTTGCTGTATAGATCACAAAGTGGAAGAGGAGAATGAAGTAAGCTGCTTTGCTCCCCACTAATGAGAAAGACAGAACTTTGCTTAGGAAGAATCTGCTGAGAAGGGAGGAGAAAAAGTTGCCAACTTTAGGTATGGAAATTCCTGGAAATTTCAGGTGTAGAGCCTGGTGAGGTTTGAGGAGGGGTGGGACCTCAGACAGGTACAATGCCATAGACTCCACCCTATAAACTAGACATTTCCTCCTGGGGAACCTTTGTACCAATTTCCAGGTGAGGGGTAGAGATCAGAATTACAACTGCTCTCCAGAAGGGAGGGGGAAGGAGATGGAAAGCTGAAGTCAGAGGGGCAGATAATGGTAGGTTGATGGTTGGCTGGGAGGGAGATAGGGTTGCCAACTCCAGGTTGGGAAATTCCTAGAGATTTGAGGGGTGGAGCCTGAATGGGGGGTTTGAGGAGGGGTGGGACCTCAGACAGGTACAGTGCAATAGACTCCACCCTACAAACCAGCCATTTCCTCCTGGGGAACCATTGCTGCCAATCTCCAGGGGAGGGCTGGAGATCACTCAGAATTCTAACTGCTCTTCAGGTAGCAAAGATCAGTTCCTCTGGAGAAAATGGTTGACTCCGTGTCATTATACCCTGCTGAGGTCGCCACAGCAAATTGACGCTGAGTGCCCAAGGCCAGGGCACTCGCCCAGAGCCTCTTTCTATAGCCCGTTGTATTTATTTCCACAATGGGCCATATTCCTATTATTATTATATGATGTGCCATTGGCCATAGCCAAGGTCAATGTCAAGTATGACTCCTGCTTAACTTCTTTCCTACGGTCATTGTCAGATCTCCTTAGGTGTATCTCTGGTCTGGCTATCCGTTTAGAATTTGCTGACCATTCTTGGAAGCTAAAGCTTGGATAGCAACTTTCCTCTTTAGATGAAAGATTCTTTATTCCTTGGAGGAGTGGTATCTGTACCGCTTAGCTAAAGATGGTTTTTGAAATTCTTGGTTAAAATTGGTTGATGACAAGAAAAGAAGAGATTGGATTTATACCCCGCTCATCACTACCTGAAGGAGCTTCAGAGTGCCTTACAACCCCTTCCCCTCCCCACAGCAGACACCCTGTTTTGACATATCCCATTTTGACATAATCCCATTTTGACATATTTGAATCCAAACATAATGGAATCCAAACAAATGGTCAGCATGTAAACTTACCATTCCTGTTTAGTTTTTGCAGCTGTTAAAACATAGTTATTGTGTTGTGTGCTGATTTGCTCTTCACCCTCTATATGTATCAATGAACTGTTACCTTCCACTTCAGTGTATTTGAGGAAGTGTGTGTGCCCTTGAGAGCTCATACCTTGAATAAAACTTTATTGGTCTTAAAGGTGCCACTGGGCTCAGACTTTGTTCTAGTATCCAGCTCTCTGTATCCTTATCCAAGGCTCTTGGTGATGTGGCGATTCTGAATAGCTGCCTGAGTGCGGTCAACTAGTGAAGAGTCAACAAACTGAAACTAAACCCTGGAAAGACAGAGGTAATGCTGGTTGCAAAGGGAGAGATTTTGAAGGATATTATGCTCCCCGCTTTTGGTGGGGTTCAGTTGATCCTTGCCGACTCAATTAACAGCCTTGTGGTTATATTTGATCCAACATCATTGCTAGAGAAGCAAGTTAAGGCAGCTGCAAAAAAACACCTTCCTCCAACTCCGCCTGGGCCGTAAGATGGTCCCTTACTTTTATTTATTTATTTGTTTGTTTGACTTTTACCCCACCCTTCCAGCATAGCCGGCTCAGGGTGGCTTACAAACAAACTTTGATATGGCTGATATGGCCACCTGGATCCACCCCACAGTAACATAAAGACTGGACTACTGAAATGTACTGACTGTGGGTCTCCTCTTAAAATCAACTTGGAAGCTCCAACTGGTGCAGAATGCTGCAGCTTGACTGTTATCAGGAGCTAGGCAGAGCATGTGTATGACTCGCATTCTGCAGTCACTCCTTTGGCTGCCCTTTTTGGCCCATCCCATACAAAGCCCTTCATGTCACTGGGCCCTCATATCTGCAGTACCCCCTGTCCTCCTGAGCTCCGCCATGACATCTTGGCTCATCTGAGCAGGGCCTTCTACACGTCCAAACAGGCAAACTCAACAACTGCCCGCTCACATGCTTTCTCCCATTCTTGCCCCCCACCTTCTGGAATGGCCTGTCTGAGAAGGTCAGGAAGGCTTTTCTATGCAGGGAACAGGGTTGCATTGTATGCCATTGTTTACAAAATTACTCGGATAAACAATTAGGGACCATGGTCTCTATTAAGGTGTATCGCTTGCTGTGTGTAGGATCCTACTATGTAATTTTTTGCATTCTTTAATGTGTCATGTTAATATCTAACACTTTGCTTCAGTTCTGGTTGGTTTCAGACTTGTACAATCCCAATCCTATTTCATGATCTGTACTGTTGATTGTACAGACCCACTCGGTGTAATCCGCCTTGAGACCCAGTGAGAAAGGCAGACTATAAATGACATAAATAAAATAAATTGATTGGCAGTGGGTTCAAGAGGAGGAACCAAGGGTGATACACAGGAAGAAGAAGAGATAGGATTCATACCCCGGCCTGCACTACCTGAAGGAGTCTCAGAGTGGCTTACAATCCCTTTCACTTCCCCTCCCGACAACAGACACCCTGTGAGGTAAGTGGAGCCGAGAGAGCTCTTTCGAGAACTGCCCTTGAGAGAACAGCTCTGAAATAACTTGTAACTGATCCAAGGTCACACCAGTACCTGCATGTGGAAGAGTGGGGAATCAAACCCAGTTCTCCCAGATTAGAGCTCTTAACCACTACACCAAACTGGCGTAGTGGTATTTGAAGGTCTGTCACCTTCAGGGAGAGCAGGGAGGTGTTCCAGTTGGCAGCAGAGGAGAGGATTCACAATAATGGGTTTAAATTAAGGGCGGGAAGGTACCAGCTGGATATTAGGGAAAACTTTTTTTACAGTAGGAGTTGTGCAACAGGGGAATCAGCTGCCTAGGGAGGTGGTGAGCTCCCCCTCACTGGCAGTCTTTAAGCAGTGGCTGGACAAACACTTGTCAGGGATGCTCTAGGCCTGGGGTGGGCAAACTGTGGCTCGGGAGCCGCATGCGGCTCTTTCACATATATTATGTGGCTCCCGGCAGGGCAGCTGGGGAAGCTAAATATCATTAGCAAACAAATATCATTGGACAAATTAATATCATTATCAATATCTGCTTTTACCCCTTTTGTTATTATTTTTGGCAGTCTCATTTAATGTTAATGAAAAGCAAATGTGCTTATTTTCCAATAAAAGCGGGTAATCTTTGTTCATGTCTTGTGGCTCTTGAACATCTGATGTTTATTCTATGCGGCTCTTACGTTAAGCAAGTTTGGCCACCCCTGTTCTAGGTGGCTCTTACGCTGAGCAAGTTTGCCCACCCCTGCTCTAGGCTGATCCTGCACTGAGCAGGGGGTTGGACTAGATGGCCTGGATGGCCCCCTGCTTAACAATAACAACAGTAACAAAAAATAACTGCTGTAATATTACTGCTGTAATAATAACCACCAGTGTTACAATGGTTTCTAAAAGGAATTAGATTCACAGAGGGCAATTGTTATTAGCCATGATAGTTAAATAAAACTTCCATGATGAGAGGCAGTATACCCCAGTCTATCAGATTTTTTGGGGTGGTGGGGGGGGGGAAGAAGTAGCAAGGCCATAATTATCCTCCCTGCTTGAAAGGGAAGAAAAACATAGCTTATGTATATAGTTGTACAGTGTCTGGGATGTTAAAACGTTTCAGTTAAAACCAATCAATTTATGCAGCTGCCTGTCCTACTCCTACCTAACTGGTGTCCCGCCTCCCTATTGGTTGTTTTTTCATGTTTTTCTGTACAAAAGGTTACATAGATCAAACCGGAGAGTCTCTGTGTCACATAGATCAGACTTTAAAAATAGATCCTAAAGAAAGTAGCCGAGGAACATTTCAGTTCTGTGGGATTGTCTCTCTCTGACCTTGAGGTCACTCAGTTTGAAAAATAAAAATGCAATGGCCTTAAAGTCAGGGAGGGAGAGTCCCACAGGACTGATCCCCCCCCTCCCCGGCTGCTTCTTTGATGCATTTTTAAAGTCTGATCCTGCCCATCTATTACACAGAGCTCTCTAGTTCAGCCTGTATGACCTTTCCTCTTTCAGACTGGGCTGTGCCAAATGCACATCGCTTTTAACCAAAAGATCAATACTTCCTTTAAAAACACGCGTCTTGAAATCTGAATTTTAAGACTACAAGAACAATTAATACTTGCCTAATTAACACTGCACCCCACATCGGCTACAAAGTTTTAAAAATATTCACTTTGTGGATGGATTTTTTTTAAAAAAATTGCAAAGTGGAAGTTTAACGGATAGTGGTGCAATGATCTTTTGAACATATTTCTTTTTTCAAAAACGAATAGAATGTACCCCTTGCTCCCTCTGCTGTTGGAAGTTTAGAGTTCATGCTAAGTTTCCTATTCATACTGTCATCTGAAGTACAAATTATCCTTTGCAGCAAAGACCTTTTGTCATGTAAAAGTTTGTACTTCTGCACGATTTTTGCTTTTTAAAAAAAATACTCTAAAGCCCCACTTAGTTTTGTTCAACAAAGTATTTGTTGCTTTATTCTTAGCAGGCTCCATAACATAACAATGCTTCAGCTGGAGCTGGAATTGGTTGTCAGTCACAAAATGTCCTGCAGGTGGCTGTCTTGTACATCAGGAGGAAAGGACTGTTCTCAGATTGGATTTTTCTCCTTTTTAAAAAAATGTAAACTGTGCATGCAAAATGCCAGCCTTTGATAGGATTAAGCCTAGAAGCTGAATGGACAGTCCATTCTAGAAAACATGTCAGGACTGCTGGTTTTGTGATTGGCTTCTCCGTTCTTGTATTTCCTGCTGGATTTATTCTCTCACATTTTTTCCCCCCCAAAGGGGTGTCTGTTCAGAGAAAGGAAGAGGAAGGGAGAGAATTGGTAAGATCTTTGCCACTGTCTAAAACACAGGTATAATTTGTGTTGCATGGTCAATATACAGCAGAAGTCAGTGTTCAGGTTGTCAACTATGAAGCTTGGTCCAAGCTTGACAGCAATCAACCTACCTATTAGGAGACTGATGTACTGCAAGGGGATACAACCCATCCATCCCCCGGCTGGCTAGTTGGTGGTACATATACTTAAATGAGGAATGGTTGAAATCTACTCCAGTGGAGAAGACTACCAGTAGATAAGTCTGTTATAGATGCAGATGGAAGACTCCACATGAGAAGGGTCAACAGGCTGGCATTGGGAACCAGTGAGAAGTCAATCTGCAAGACTAGGTAAGCAGCCAAATTAGACGTAAGTCTCCCCAAATTGCACAAATTCTCATTTTATCCTAACCATGTCTTCAGTGTTACCTTTATGCACTCCTATCATGCTACAGACAATAAGGGCCTTTTTGGTGATGGCTCCTGTAGGAAATACAATAGATCTGCCTGATCAGCCCTTTTAGGAAGGTTGTAAAAAACATATTGAAATGGCTTTTAAACCGTAGATTACGGGAGCTGATGTTTTAAATGTTGCCTCTTTTAATACCATGTTGTAACTTTTGGGGGGGGGAATTGCACATTTTAATCATTTTTTTAATGTTGAGAACTGCTTGGGGGACTCTGTTCAAGAAGCAGACTACACCTTTATAAATAATTACCTGGAACACTGTGCTTCTGTAAACACTTGGAATACTAGACCACACAGTGTTGATGGAGACGAGAGAGAGAAAACACAGTTTACAGGTAACAGCCAATTCGGTTTCATTCGCAAGGGAGAGTTGTAAATGTGCTCAGAGTTTGAAAGCTTTCCTGGCTACAGGTATGCAATTTTTGGCCAAGACTCAAGTATAAAAGTCAACAGATAGAATTTCTTTACATTTAAACTGATTACTTTATTATCAGCTTACAATAGATTTTTTGGTAGATGTTCTCAGTAAAAAACAAAAACCCATAAGGGAATGTGCTGCTATAAGGGAAATCTAAGACCATCATCTGGTAGCATGTAGTATTTATTTCTCACTTCCTGAGAGGCATCCAACCATAAAAGTAATGGAAGCTTAAATGCAGTTGTTTGAAATTCAAGTAGAACAAAAATATTTTCAGTGGGGGACATCCTTTCCTTAAATGACATAGATAATTTAAATTTGGGGGTATGAGTCTAGTACCAGAAACTCTCCTGGAAATACAGCTAGATGATTTATTTCATAATACATAAAGCAAGCTGGATATGGGGTCACACAAGCAGCTTTTCTTTTTTGGTAGCCACATTGTACAGATTCTTCATTCTACTGGGCTTTTCGGTCTTCTCATTTTCCACTCTTGTAAGTTCCTTTTTCCTTTGGGTTAGTTTGTTTTCTCTGTCACAAGTTCTGTTCCCCCCTTGTACTGCAAGTGTTTTGCTCCCTCTAGTGGTCCATTCAATATTACACCAGTTTATATCTGGCATTAAAAAACCAGCAGTTTAAAGTCTGCAGGAAGATACGTTCAACATAAACTGCTGTAATATTGAATGGACCACTAGAGGGAGCAAACATGTGCAGAACAGACACCCCACCCCCCAACGGAACATACAAGTGAGGAAAAAGGAGAATGCGGAAAAGCCCTGTTGTTTTGAGAGCTGCTTCCCTCTCCAAACAGAGAATTCATTTGATTCTGTCTTGAGCCTGCTGCATCTAGTTAATTTGTATTGCTGCCTCGAAACACCCACACACACATCAGTATCCACCTTCCATGAATGCAGAAACAACTTGTAGGAACAGTAATTAATTCAGGAAGCGCCCATATTAAAGAGAGTTGAATGCTCTGAGGCAGGAGTGGAATATAAAAAGAGAGGGCAGTGTGCTCCAAAGAGAAGAAGTTCCCAGAGTGTAGAAAAGAACAAATTTATTATTTATCAATGACATTTATGTTTCCTGAAACAAGACTTGGGGGGGGGGGGGGAACTAGCTGTTGATAAGCAGAACTAAACAGGATCACCTCCCACATAATGCTTTTCAAGGGAGTCAGTTCACACATTCAGAACTGAGTGCACAAAATGATGGAGAAAATGAGTGACGTGCATGCACGCGTGAACTGTCTCCCCCATTCCAACCACTTGTCTCTCTTTTACAACCATGTGTAGGCAACAGGAATTTCCTTGTACATCAAGCATAGTTGCATGGCACTTAAGGTGGTGGCATCAAAGACAGCAACAACAACTGTTGATCTCTTGCTGTTCCATCCCAGAGGAAGCATTTGCTTCTGCTCACTAGAACAAGAAGCCAGCTCACGATGCTTTCTGGAAAAATCAATGAGACAAGTCACCCTTGCCGTAATGAGCCTGAAGATCCACCAGTCACAACGTCATTGGATACACACGGACAGCGACGTATGGGATTGGAAGCTGGAAGGATACGGGTGGGAGGAGAGGATGTCACGAAAGTGACATCTGTATGGTGCATAACTCCAGATGGGTAGCCAAATTACTCTAGCAGCAAAGTTAGACAGGAAGTCCAGTGGCACTTGGGAGAGTATCGGAATTTGCTCGAACCAGCACAAGGGCTTTTGGAAACAGTGCTCACATTATCCGACATATGCTTGTGTATGTCTCATGCACATCTCTGTGAGTTCTGACTCACAAAACCTGCTCCTGAAATATATTCCGTGGGTATCTAAGGTGTCAATGGACTCCCGTTTTGTTTTGCAGCACAATGCAGAATTGATTGGAACTGATGTTTTTGTACTCATTTTAAAAATCGTTCTATTTAGAGGGCGAAAAGTTAAGCATCACGTTTTCTCTAAAAAGTGGTTTATTTTTTTTTAAAAAAGTTAGATTAAAATAAAACTGAAGCACAGTTTTAGCGTCTTTTGGGGTCAAGCTAGCAATTTGGGTGTGGCAGAGTTTATTCCTCCCTCTCGAAACACTTAGACAGTTCAAACATTCATTTCTTTCCCAGTCCAGCTAGGCACAGTCATTTCTTCCAGCTCTGGCAGTTTCCAACAACCCAAATTGACTTTCACTTGTTTTTCCATCCCATCGGGGTTCACACAATGGACGGGATGTCATCACACCATCATGAATCCAATCCGATTTGGCTCTGTGACGTGCAGGTGAGGACAACAAGAAAGCAAAAACAAAAATCAATTTTTTAGAAACGTCTGTAGTGCCGTGTGATCTGCTTTTTTCTGGCACTGCAACCATCTGTTTTGGCTGACCTCTAGCTGCGAAACTGACATCTTGGGATTTGGTTTTGAGAACTTGGACCTCCTCTCAGTGTATAAAGATCTGGAAGGTCGTATGGATTCAGTCCTGTAGCAGCTTGAGAGTGAGGCAGGATAAAGATTCGACATACTGGGTTTCTTTAAGTCGTCAGTGTTACCTCACAGCTCCTGACATAAATGGAAGTTTGGTGCAACAGTTTACCAGTAATGTCCTCCTCCCTCTCTCTCTCTCTCTTTAGGTGAACTAGAGGACTTGACTAAAGCAACAGTTCTAGTTTGAGTTCTCTCTGTGCAGGGAGATCATACATAAGTTGCCCTTCTTGGCTTCTTATACATTCTTTACGGATGGAGATGGTATGATAGCAGCAAAGAAGGGTTGTTTTGGTGGGAGAGGAAGAACCACCTCAGGATGCAGAACGGTGGAGCTCAGAAGTACAAGCAGCAGACTCGCCCTCAAGGAAGTGCCGTGCTGGGGGTGGGGTGGCTGTTCCGGGTCATTAGCTTCCCTAATGAGAGAGTCCTCTCCATCAGCTAATGGGCGTCCTGGGCAAAGACCTGCAGCTCTTATCCACAAAAGGCGAGTCCTGAGGGGTGGCGGTTTACACATCTCCTGGAAGAGCCATGTTACCACTACGATCTAATATTCCTCCTCCTCCTCGAAATCTTCTCCTGCTGTCGCCGCTTCTAGTGCTGCCAAGGCCTCTGCTATGTCTGCATCCTCTCCCTCAAATTCTCCGTTAACCTCTCTGCAGCAAACCTGTTCAGCTTCCGGTGAGGCTCCTGGCTTGGGCCTCGGAGAGGGGCTATCACGGACTGGTTTGTCCTCAAGACACCCACTGGAAGTCCCCGCTCTGCAGGCTTGAGCGCCTGAGTCGCACCTTTTGGCCTTGCACAAAGCCTGGTCTCCGTGCCAGTTTGAGATTGTGAGTTCTGTGCTTTGAGCTGGACGTGTGTGGCGGTTTGACAGACTCTCACTTCCAGCCACTGTCTGCTGGTGGGCACTTTTTGAGAAGTCTGGGTCAGGGGAACACATGCCACTGCTTTGGGCCTCCAGCATGGCACTTGGAGCGACAGAGCCATTTTCTCCTGTAGTCAGCAACTGCCTACATTGGCTGCTTTCGGTGGCCACCGACGGTAGCTTTGGGTGGTCTGCTTCTAGGCGTGTGTCGTTGCACTCCTTTGGCTGCGAGAGCCCTTTGGCTGAACAGTTGGGCGGCTGGGCTGAGCAGACGTGCGTACTGGCCTCCTTGTTTTGGTTCGTGTTGTGATTGGATTTGAGATGTGAGCAGGAATGGACACCGTTGATATTAACATTGCTCTTTTCGCGACAGTTACCGAGCCCTTCCTCTGGGACAGCTGTGTGCCTCTGGTTCCGGACGGCATCCCTGGCTTTGTTTAATTTATTTCTGTTCACGGATGGCTGTGACTCGGCGTCCTGCAGTTCATTTTTGTGGACTTGGATCTCCGCATTGTGCTTGCCTTTGAATTTCCCTCCGTCTTGAGTGTCGGATTTGAAGTTGTTGATTTCACTGATGTACCCCGATGTCGGCACTTCTTGCGGGTCAAAGATGTAGCTAGAGAAAACAAGAGATGCACCCGGTTATTTTCCACCCCTTTTGGTAGAAACGTATCCCTCAGCCGCCCCATTTAATTGCAAGCTCAGAATCACCATCGATATTTATGAGCTGAAAGCCTTACAGACATAGGATTGGCTGTTATAAACCCTTTTTAAATTTTTTTTAGCAATATTGATTCTGCCTGTACCTTTGTATCATTTTACAGCACCTGCACCCCATCTGGATTCTTCTTTGTTAATATCTGCAAAGCCAGAGAACATGAAAAAGAAATAAGCAGCGGGTCATTTCATGCATGATATGGAAAGTCACAAAACAAACAGGTAGTGCCTGTGTCTGCATTTTTGAGAAAAAAAAATTCTTACTGGGTGAAAGGGAGAGCTGGCTACTATGCTCCAAAACAGAAAAGCAACTACTACTTTTGCTACTGTTTTTAAAACCCTGATCAGTGGGGTGGGAATATACGCATGGACACTTCCCCCACACTTGTCCCTGCTGTGGCCCTCCATGTGAGTTGAGTTCAATGCACATTATATAGAGAGGGATTATGGTGAAACAGTGTGGGAGCACCATCAGCCAAAACAGCTAGTAGAGACGGGGTCAGAGGGAGAAGGAGAAAAGGGGGAGGAGGAGGAGGAGGAGGAAGAGATTGGATTTATACCCCACCTTTAATTTGGAGTCTCAGAGCAGATTACAATCTCCTTCCTTTCTTCTCCCCACAACAGACACCCTGTGAGGTAGGTGGGGCTGAGCTCTTCAGAGAACTGCCCTTGATACAACAGCTCTGAGAGAACTTATGACTGACCCAAGGTTGCACCAGGAGCTGCATGCGGAGGAGCTGGGAATCAAACCCAGTTATCCCAGATTAGAGTCCGTGCTCCTAAGCACTACACCAAACTGGCTCCTGACCAGCACTAATGGGGCCTCTGAGAACTGATCATGCCTCATTCAGGCGGTGGCCGGTCTTCCCACATATTATATTTTTAACAGGATGCAATGAGGGAGGAGACTTAAGAACATAAGAGAAGACAATGTTGGATCAGGCCAGTGGCCCATTCAGTCCAACACTCTGTCACACAGTGGCCAAAAACACCAGGTGCCCTCACGAGGTCCAGCAGTGGGACCAGGACACTAGAAGAACCTCCCACTGCTGCTCCCTGCACCAAGCACCAAGAATACTGAGCATCACTTGCCCCAGACTGAGAATTCCTATCTATACCTTGTGGCTAATAGCCACTGATGGACCTCTGCGCCATATCTATATACTAATTCCAAGAGTTTTTTTTCCTGTGTGGAGACTTATATCTGCCAAAAGAGAGCTCACTCTCCCCCAACAGCTTTTCCTACATAGTCAGGGGCCTTCGTTGGTCTGAAGAAAAATCCAAAAAGTTTTTTTAAAAACTTCAGGGACCGTTGAATTCCCCCCAATACCTTTTGAAATGGCATCAATTCCAGGCATCAACTGTGAGAGATTAGAATGTTTGTGTGGGGGGAAGGGCTTCTAACTGTTTCTGTCAGTAAAAGGCAGGGTTTTTACTGGCAGCAGTCTAGGGTTGCCAAGTACCCCCCCCCCCCGGTCACCAGCAGCAGATTCAGATCCAGGCTGGGAAACTCCTGGAGATTTGGGGGTGGAGCCTGGGGAGGACAGAGACCTCAGTGAGGTACAATGCCATAAACTCCACCCTCCAAAGCATCCATTTTCTCCATGGAAAGTTATCTCTGTAGTCTGGAGATGAGCAGTAATTCCAGGGGATCCCCTGGTCCCACTTGGAGGCTGGAATCCCTAGGCAGCACCCTCTGTGTGTTTTAATACCACCTGATTTGCATGACTCAGGTAGGCTCAGCTGCTTTGCTACTGTTCATCAGCAGCCACACTATGAAAGCCATTGTGGTGTAACAGCTTCAGATTGGGATTTGTGAGACCCAGGTTCAGATCCCCATCTTGTGGTGAAAGCTGCCTGGGAGATTTTGGACTAGTCGCATACTTTCAGCCTAACCAGCCTAACAGGGTTATTGTGCAGATAACAAGGAGGAAATAATAATGTAAGCTGCTTTAGTCCCCACTGTGGAGAAAGACTGCTATTCTCCTAGATAGAGGCTGTGGGGGAGGGGGGTGGAGATGGAAAGCTGAAGACAGCTAAAGGTAGGGTTGGCTGTTGGGTGGGAAGGAAATAGGGTTGCCAACTCCAGGCTGGGAAATTCCTGGACATTTGAGAATTGGAGCCTGGGGAGGATGGGATTTGAGGAGGGACTACCGACCAGTGTAATGCCATACAGCCCACCCTCCAAACCAGCCATTTCCTTCACTTAAACTACCATTGCCAGCCTCCAGACAAGAGCTGGAGAGCACCCAGAATTACAACTGTTGTCCAGGTGACAGAGATCAGTTCCCCTTGATGAAATGTCTGCTTTGGAGGATTGTTGAGGCTGCTTGACTCCCCAAGCCTCACTGTCCCAAGGCTCCACCCCCAAATCTCCAGGAATTTCCCAACTTGGAGCTGGTAGCCCTAAGGTGAATTGATCTTTCAGCTGGGAGATCCATTGTGATTCCCAGAGCACTGCCACTGCTGCTGTGGGGGGAGAGGAAGCAGGCAGGAGGCTGGAAGAGTGCTGGGGGCAGACAGTGATGCAGTGGGGGGGGGCAAAGAGAGAAAGAGTGATGAGGTGGGAAGGTGGGGAGGCAGAAAAACAAAGAGAATGATGACAGGTCAGAAAGAGAGAGGAAGTAACATCCATGGAGGAGAGAGAGTAAGAAAGGGGGGCAGAAGGGAGAAAGAGTGGGAGAGAGGTCGGGGGAGAAGGGAGGAAGCAAAGATGTGAGGAATGGGATAACCATCCCACAAGTTTCTTGCAGGTCTCCACTTGCGGGTCTCCACTTGTGTAATTTCCTCTTGAAGCTGTCCATGCTTGTAGCCGCCAGCACCTCCTGTGGCAGTGAATTCCACGTGTTAATCACTCTTTGGGTGAAGTAGTACTTCCTTTTATCTGTTCTAATTCGACTGCTCAGCAATTTCATGGAGTGCCCACGAGTTCTTGTATTGTGAGAAAGGAAGAAACGCACTTCTTTCTCTACCTGCTCTATCCCGTGCATAATCTTATAAACCTCGATCATATCACCCCTCAGTCGTCATTTCTCCAAGCTAAAGAGCCCGAAGCGCTTCAACCTTTCTTCATAGGGAAAGTGTTCCAACCCTTTTATCATTCTAGTTGCCCTTTTCTGCACTTTTTCCAATGCTATCTCTTTTTTGAGGTGTGGCAACAAGAACTGTACACAGTACTCCAAATGAGGTTGCACCATCGATTTATACAGGGGCATTTCAGCTTCCATTTCTTCAAGGCAGCTTTATGGTATAGAAGCAGTTTAAGGACATAATTAAAAACAACACAAAGCTGGAAAGACGCAACAGGTTAAATAAGCGATTAGGGGAAGATTAAGGCAGTGGGTTAAGATGAAGCATTTTCTCCATCCATAAAAAGTTATAACTCTCTAGATGTGGAGGGTTTGGTTTGTTAAATATTAATCAGCCGCATCATACACTTGAGTCTTGGAGCAGGAGTTCTTGGAAAGCAAGAGGTGGGGGAACAGGGATACGAACTTCTGCAATTACGGTGCAAGCAGCAATACGCATTAAAGAGACACCTGCTCTCATTAAACAGTGACTGCCCCCCAAGGAGCTTTTAAGTATCCCTTTTCGTCTGTTAACCCTGTGCCACAAACTATATTTTGCCAGGCAATAAAGAGAGAACGTTACAGATATGGAAAAGAAGGTTGGATTAAAACTGCAAAAAGGACAGAGTTAAAAGGAGATACGGCAACATGTATTGTTACCCGCTACTTAGTAGTTTTTTGTTTTTGTTGTTGTCAGAAATGAAACATCAAGCAAAAGACTGACATGGTGTTTTGGGCGTCTATCAAACCTGAGAAATGCTTCCTGGGAATATTTTGAAAAAAATACAATCCAGTTAGACTCTCAAGACAAAGATGGCTGGGGGTGGAAAGGAGGGGGAGCTGGACTCGTCATAAACAGAATACCTGGACTTCTGAGGAACTGTATGTTTGCATACGAGTTAATGATTTCATTGAGCAGTTAGGCCTGACCTGCTTTTTCTTTATATCGTTAAGTTAAAAGTCATGGTGCAACATCGTCTTTCCTTCAGAGACTGAACTAGGCAACGGTTCCTTGGAATACAACATCTCGGCCTTTCTGCTGTGGTCTTTTTCTTATTTAACTCTACTGTTTTTCACAAACAGAAGTTTCCTCTTTTACTTCAGACTTGAACTGTTACCGACATAATCTGAGTGACCGAACCATGGTCGTGTTTACACTACGGACAGAAACTGGTTTAATAGGCGTTCCCTGTTCCTAAGAAAAAGGGTGTTCCTTGCCTGTAGGCCTCACTTTCTCGATCACTGAGGACATGAGAAATCACCACCATTTTCCAGAGAGTTTTAAAAAAGTTTTATTTGAGTTCCTCGCTCTGCTCATTTATTGGTTCAGGCCTTTAAAGGGAAGTACATTGTTGTGACCCCTCAAAGTTCACTCCAATTCTTGCGTAGGTTGAGTTTTGTTCAGATGTTCTTGACCCCCTACCCTGCAGTCTGGGGGAATCTGAGGACAGACCCAGAAGTCAAGATTGAGAAAGGTGCCTTCTGAAGAGGCAGATGGGTTGAGCTACTGCTTAAGAGGAGAGAAACCAGTGGTTTCAGGGAAATATCCAATAGATCCGTACAGATGAAACTGTACACCACAAGTACTTTCTCTTCCTGTAAGATGTTCACAGTAACATTACAGTTTCAAGGCCTACTTACCAATCAGTCAGAGGGAGCTGGGAAGACCATGGTCCTGACACCGGCCTGAGAAGTGGCATCTGAAAAGACAATTTTTTTCCCCATTAGGTAAGGAGATAGTAACTGATCTTAACTTGCAGTTGCAAGGAAAATGTGTGCAGTTATAAGTCATAAAAGCAGCCACTATCCTGCACTCCAGAAACAAAGTTTGGGAACATTTCCTGTCCTGCATACTGAGCACTGATTCTGGGCTGTGAATATTTTGTGGCAAATGGAGCCCTTGCCAATACCTTGAACCTTTTTCATTGCTTATGTGCTAGACTTCAGCTTGCTTCCACTCCAGCTCCACCCGCCCCAAAAGAACCTTCATCGGGGGGGGGGGGGGGGAGGGTTACGCTCACACAACATTGCTGTGCAAATGTTAATCGTCTGAGTTCTCTCTCCTCCCCCCTCAGTTCCACTGCGTGGTTTCCAAAACCTGCTTTAGTAACAGGTTTGATTACAATTTCGGGTGAGTAGCAGCACGGATCTGCAGAAGAGCCAAACTAGAGTCCACTGGCGCCTTAGAGACCAACAAGATTTCCAGGGCGTGAGCTTCTGAGAGTAGGAATGGGCATGAAACAGAGAATTCTGGTTTGGTTCGGGGTTCAGGGTGTACCCAAACCAAACTCAGAACTGGAGCAGAAATGCCTGAACCACCTTTGGACCACCTTTCTCCCAGCCATGGCAAGTCACAGCTGGGAAAAGGGGAGGGATCTCCCAGGAAGGGTTCAATGGATGTGACTTGTTAATAATCTCTCTTAGGGCACCCGAAACTCATTACAGCCAGCTTTCATTAGCCATGATGGGCATGGGCCTAGACAGCATGTGGTAGGGTGTACAGCCAGGAGCACTTTGTCAACTTCTTCTAGGCTGAGCGGGCTGAAATAACCCATAATCCGATTCGAAGATGGGCATGGGGCCTTGAGCTCGCTCACTGTCTCAAGTGTGGCGGGGAGGTCGCAGCAGAGTGACAAGACTTTTGCTGCAAAAAAGCCTGCAAAAGCCTCACAACCAATGTCCAATACCACAGCATTTGGCATGCCTTGTGGCAGAGCAGTCAAGGACCGAATTCTTCTAAATAACTGGGCGAGGTGTGAGCTTGCAGATGCAATCGTAGCCGCATAGAATTCTCTCTTAGCGGCTTTGACTGCCTTCTCATAGGCTTTCATAAATTTCTTATAAGAAGTTTTTGTAGCTTCGTCGCAAGCATGTCGCCACCGTCTCTCTAGCTGTCTTAGCCTTCACAACTCCTGGGCCAGGGAGCAAGTCTAGAGTGAGAGCACAGAGGACGTCGGGGAGCGATCTCATCGATGGCTGTCAAGAGTTGGCCATGCCAATCCTCAACAAGCTCATCTAGAGAGCCGCCAGGGGGCATTGGATCCCACAGAGCCATCTGAAGCTGCATAGGGTCCATTTGGCTCCATAGGCGAGCTAAAATACGCTCACTGCCCAAACGGGGTCAGGGTGACACATCAGACAGGCCTTCAGGGCAAGGACCACGGTACTGCCAAGGCAGTAATCCGATCCACTGTAACCCCTACCACAAAAATTAGATCAAGCGTGTGCCCGACCCTGTGAGTAGGGGTCGTTACATATTGGGAGAGTCCCAGCGCCACCATGGATGACACCAGATCCATTGCCTGAGTGGAGGTTGCACCATCAGCATGGACACTGAAATCACCCAAGATTATCAGTCTAGGGTGTTCCAGAGCCCAGTGCGTTGGGCGGTTGGTACACCAGCCAAATTGCCAAACACTCCCTGGCCTCCCACCTAAGGCCGACACACTCGATGCCTGAGATCTTCGGTGATGGGAGCACCCTGAAGGAGTAAGCCTCCCGAATGAATACAGCCACTCCTCCCCCCCGCCCCTTAGTCTGCAATTGGTGAAGGACCGAGAACCCAGGAGGGGCAAGCTGGGAGAACATAGCTTCCACGATCTGATGAGATCGTGCTAGCCAGGCCAGGGCCCTAACATTACAGCAATGATTTTTTTAAAAGCCTAACTGCAGCAAGTGGAAGGGGGTGGGTAAGTGGGGGAGGGATGGTGAATATCATCATGTAGAGAATCTGTTTTGCTGTGAATACCTGGGCAGTCATTCTTAGCAGTAACGAGAGTACGATGGGTAATTGTCCCCATATGGAATCTGTCAGCTTTTGAGATCTTTGTTGTTGAAGTACATACCGTGCTGGCCTTAGAAATTTTTGGTAGTTCGTGAATGGGGATCCCCCTTCCTCCAATATACCTTCTGAGCTTCAGTGGAAGGATAATGGGTTGGATCCTGTCAGCTTTTTCTCTCAATCTCACTTTATTCCCTTTCCTACAGTCCCCGCCAGTGTTCCCTCTAAGCTGAGTTAGTGTGAGCTAGCTCACAGTTTTTTAGCCTCCGGCTCACACATTTTTATCTTAGCTCAGGAAGGATGTCTCCAGAGCAAGCTAATTTATGCAGCAGCCCAATTGCTCACTCACAACTTTAATGCCAGTGGCTCACAAAGTAGAATTTTTGCTCACAAGACTCCACAGCTTAGAGGGATCATTGGTCCCCACCTCACTTGTTTTTTGCTCTTGAAAGTCCTGTGGTCCCCACCATAGCCTTGTCGGCTGATCCTTCCTTTTTCACCAGTGGAAAAGCTGGTCGGTTCAAAACCAACAGCTACTCCTTTGGGTAGTGAAGGGTGGGGTATAAATCCAATCTCTCCTCTTCTCATTCAGGCCCGACAATAAACCTAGACTTGGGCAGGGCTTTGAACCCAGATGTGCCACAAATCAGGCCTACCTACTGGATCACCTTGGTTGCCACAGCATGGCACTGGTAGTTCACCTACAGGAGATGATGAACAATGAAAGGAAATCACAGGCCAGTTGTCAGAGGACCAAGGAGATGATGAAGAAGAACAGGTTGGATTTATACCCCACCCTTCACTCAGAGTCTCAGAGCCGTTTACTCTCCCCGGCCTAAGGCTGACACACTCAATGCCTGAAATCTTCGGTGACGGGAGCACCCTTCCCTTCCTCTCCCCACAACAGACACCCTGTGAGGTAGGTGGGGCTCTGAGAGAGCTCTGACTGAGAATTGCTCCTGAGAGAACAGCTCTGAATGAGCTTGTGACTGACCCAAGGTCACACCAGCTTCTGAATGTGGAGGAGTGGGGAATCAAACCCGGTTCTCCCAGGTTAGAGTCCGTGCTCCTAACCACTACACCAAACTGGCTCTCTGTTGTGGATGATTGTTGGTGGGTGGGAAAAGAGCAGGCTGAGTGAGAAGGGCTGTTGCATAGGATGAGCATCGTGAGGGGTTGATATGCCATTTCCTTCATGAAAGACCTCTACTTGTGAGAAGTTTGTAATTTTCAACAATTGCGCTCAATCTGATGTTGGCTTTTGGCACTACTGACTACAGTGTAGTTAAGTGTTTTTCCAAAATTTCAGCTGTGGGAGAATACTTCCAGATCATTGTATCTGCTGAGGAGCTATCATGCATCTTCCATAGAAGCCCTTCACAGAGATTTCTGGAATTTCTTTTTACGATTCACTCATTATTCATGCAGGTTTCTGGTATCAGCTGTTGACCCAGTTGACCTAAGTGCATATCCTATGATTCAATCAACATTCTCTCTGTGATACAGGACGAAGAGGAATGATTTGCAGTCATAGGTAAGTCCTTTTTAAGGGGAAGCTTGCTCTCTGTTTCTGATCGTTTTGCTGTGAAACCCATGATAAGCTTCCAAAGCAGCTCACGTTTCCCAAAACACAGTTTGAAAAAAATCTCTATGTTCATATACTTTTGAGTTTAAGTGATGGCTTGAGAGGCTGGCATGCAGTCAGTCTAGTCTGGGGTGGCTACAGGTACTGCTGCAAGATTGTCCTTCAAAAGTCATGCGAAACAAAGCCAGTTTGGAGATGAATGAACAGCGTGCAGCGGTATAGCTTGTCTGACTAGCATTCCTGCTGCCTGACGCCACCAATTGACAACTGCAGTAGCCAGGGGTCTTTTCGAGCAGGAGCTCGGGGGAGCGCAGCTCCGGGAATTGGTGCCAGTGCCCCCTCCCCCCACGGGGGAATGCCTGCTTGTGTCATGGCTGCAGCAAAATGACCCCGTCCGTCCCCTGGAAAGGTCCTTGTTCCTCCAACCAGCCTTCTGAAGGCTTCAGCCACCACTGAAGCTATCCTCCCAGAAGAGTGGTATTTCTGAGGCTTGGATTAGTAGCTGTCCCCCCTCTGCCAGCTTGCTTGCTTTTCTTTCTTTCTTTCTTTCTTTCTTTCTTTCTTTCTTTCTTTCTTTCTTTCTTTCTTTCTTTTGTCCTTCCTTCCTTCCTTCCTTCCTTCCTTCTTGCCTTCTGACATATTTCAGGTAATGTCAGGTGGTGTAGCATATGCAAATAAGTTATGCTAATGAGTTATGCTAATGAGCTCCTGTACCTCTTTTTCTATGAAATGACCCCTGGCGGTAGCCCTGTGACTCAGGGTAGCACGTGCTACTTCATTTGCAGGCTGCTTGTATTTAGTGGACATGTTTTGCTCTTTGGCTCACCCAGACCTTTGCCTCACACTCTGGAACTACACAAAAGGATGGGAGCCGTCCCCGTGTGTGGACCTCAACACATGTTCGACTGTTTATCCAGGCAGCCAAACTTACATCCAATCCTACAGTTTCTTGTACACCCAAATTCAGTTTTATTAATCTGACCCGCAGTTTATGAATGCAGAAAATCAACTGCTTCACTGTTGAGGAAGTATGAAAGGAAGCAATCAATAGGATGGATGAAGTGAAAAGGCAATATCGCTCTTTGACAAGACCTAGTTTAAACAGGAACAACCAATTAATCTAGGAGGACTCGATCGATGGCGATGACAAACAAGAAATTCTGATAGGCAAAGAATTTATAAACCGTTTGGAACGCAGAGACTAGGGGCCATATAACAACGTAATGCCCAACTAGAGCAGAACACCCAGGCCCCCAACTATTTGATGGAGAAAGGGTCTCTGAATCAGCTGCTCTTTTAAAGTGTGCATATTTTATTTCTGAATCAATGCCACATTCCTGTAAATAGCAGGGTTGCCAGGTCACCAGCTATGGCAGAAGAACTCCTGCCAGCACCCTTCTCTTCCTGCCACTGCTGCTTCAGCCAGCCAGCCGGGGGGTGCGGAATCCACTGGCAAAAAGTGCAATGTTATGTCACTTTGGGGAGAACCCAGACTCACTCTAAGGATTGACAGAAACAATGTAATTTTACTGTAGAGTTCTGGTGATTCTTAGAACTATGTTATGTCACTTCCGGCTTCCCCCAGAGTGTATGTCACACTAGGGTTGTGTTCAGACTGGCAGTTTGGCCCGATATAGGCACCTTTCACAAACGGATTAAATGGGCCTGGTCTCACAGCCACATCTGTCAGGCGTTCCCCGGGTGTACTCACCCCATCAGAGGACGAGTTGGAGCCGGGTTAAAAAGCCACCACCTCCAAAGTGGTGTTTTTGTTTCCCCATGCATTCATTGCGCATCGCCAGATGTCTGAACATGGGGGAGCGCTCGCAGAACGAATTTGGCATTCTGAACCTGCAGATCTGTTCTGCCACTGGGGATGTGATTTTTTAAAAAAATGCCTAGATGTGCCTGTGCCTGTGCATAATGTGGGATGTCTCCATAGGTAGCCTGCAGCAGGGTGGGCTGTGTGGCTGCTATGCACGATACTTTCAACCGGTTCAGTTAGAGGCGGCACCACATTGCACAAAGCCACCAGTGTGATCACAGCCTATGTGATGTCACTTCTGGTTCCCCGCCCCCAGAATGGATGTCACACAAGGCACAACTCTGGTGCTCCCTAAACGCCCCCCCCAATTCCAAATGGCTAGCAACCATATCAAAGAGCCACAAGAATGTGACACAATGAAGTCTTGTCCAGCTTTCTGCTGCCAGCAGAACCCAGAAAGGTGAAACTGTTCCATTTGTCAACAGCATCGCACAGGCCTCTCAATGTGGAAGTTCCATTTATCTACTATAACCGACCGGAGGGAATAGGCTCATTTCCCATGAAACTGCCCAATCCTTGGCTTGTCTAAACTAATGTCCATTGCTGTGTCATGAGCTCCTTGTATCAAAGCTAATGCAACCATTGGATTTGTGTGGGGCTTGAGGCTGTAACAGAATGAAACCCTCATGTAGATCTGGTGCTTGGATCCAGCAGAGTGTTTCCATGAGCAGAAGGATTTCCACCCGGGAAGTGTGACTTTCTTGTCTTCCCCTTCTATTGCAGGCCGGAATGCTACCTGGAATAGTTCTACCGGGGGAACCCCAGGAACAACATTCAAAGGGCTGGGCTTCATGGAGTGGGGAAGCAAAGAAGCTGTACTTTGTGTCTGGGTTTTAGCAAAGGGGGCATGGCACAAAGTACGAGCAGTTCCCAGTTCAGATCTCACTGGGTAGCCTGATGCAAACCCCCTACACTCTGTCCCCCTTCTGGAATACGTGGATAAGCATATGGCCCTCGAGAGGGGGAGAGAGAGAGAGAGAGAGAGAGAGAGAGACTGAAAGGATTACTGAATTCAGACACAGAGCACTTTAAAGAAGTTCTGCAAATTACGAAGGTTCGATTTATATCTACTGCCGCCACCACCCATACGAGCGTCTCCTAGTCTATGATCAGCCTTTCCCTGACAGTGGACTCCACGAGAGAACAACAGGACCAGCTGCTGCAATCTGCATGATCCCAGTGGCCTGAACTTGGGCAGTGGCAAATGCAAAGTAACCCTCCCGAACTGACTGAAATAAAAAAACTCAAAAGGTTGAGGCAGAGAATCCCCCCCCCCCGCCCCGGCTGATCAGGGAAACACACAGTTTTAATAAAACCGCTCTAAAAATCTTGATATGTCGTATATTAAACCTCTCTGACAAGAACATTTTTATGTGATTGTATATATGCCTGTACATTCTTGTATGGAAACTGATTGATGGATGTATTGACCACCGATGAAGGCATGATTTTTTCTGGCTGAAACATGTTCGGTCAGTTTTTAGCATGAATTTACAGTTGACAACTTTTTCCCGTGAGGGAGGCTTAAATAGTTTTTTTTGATGTGATTTTATTAAAACTGTATATCCCCTAAGCAGTAACTCCCACGACCCATGCAGAGGCGTTGGTTCTCACAAGCAGAGCCCCATCTGAATAAAGCCAAGTGTACTTTTTGGATACTACCATGGTGTTTGTGTCGGAACTAGAATTAGGGCTGCCAAGTCGTACTTACACATTGGCGGGGGGGAGTCCTTCGCCGCCCGGGAGCCGCCAGTTGCCAGGGCGACGCTCCCAATGTGGTGACGTCACTTCCGGGTGACGTCACTACGCTGGGGAAGTCGCCCAGGCTGGACGACTTTGGGGGTGGGGTTCCCCCCACCGGCTGAATGCCGGCGGGCGGATCGGGAACCCCTATAGCGGGGGATCTCCCGCCCCCCGGGCTGACTTGGCAGCCCTAACTAGAATGGATAAAAACCAGGCCTAACTCTCACCAGGATGAGTTATCCGAATAAGAATTGCATTTTCTGGATGTACCTCAGATAACATTCCCCTCCCCAGCTTCTTTTAAAAAGGCTTCGAGATCAGATGGAAGCCTTATAATAGGCTGACTTGAGTGTATCGGCACGACAGCTCGGTTAAGGAGTCAGGACTATCTGTCTATACGAATAACTTCTCCCCCGGCTAGCTCGAGTTGACACCGCATGGCACTGGAGGCCCAATGGCATGGTGCTAGCACACTGGGCTGCCATTTGCAAACTGAACATTAGCCGTTGATTGGTGACTCTCCCCCCTCAGGGAAGTGGACATCACCTATGGGGATTTTCTTGGAAGAGCTGGGTACAACACTTAAATGACTTGGCGTGTTTTATCTGAGTAGCATTCCCTTGCAGGCCAGTTCAGCGTCGAGCTGGAGGAAGGGAGCCGTTGTTTTTTTACGCCATGACCCCTGGTTTAGTTAGTGAATGAGCAGGTGCTTCAGAAAAGGACCGGGCCTCAGCGAGAATACACACAAACCTTACAGGAAGGGGTTTGTATGACTATGTGACTGATAAAAGGGAGATAATCTCTAGCCTTTTAAAACAGTTCACATTTCCACTTCATTCATAACAAAAGTTGGATTATTTTTAAATCTCTTTTGCTGGCTTGTCACTTATTTACATCTATATGTTATGACTGACTGCATCCTGTTACAATCTAGAATGTACTGGAAAGAAGTGAAAGCTAGTTGGTTTTCAGATCTATATTTATAGTACCCATGGGCACACTCTACCAAAAAAAACAAATTAAAAACACCCACAAACAAATACATGCATTTAAAGCCTGAGTCCCCCGAAACTCTTATATTGTATTATTTGTTTGCAGTTACTGCCTCTCCCATTATAAGTTTTATACTGACATCATTTCGAGTCTTTGTGAACCTTTCTTTAATAATACAAAATCTCAAATGAGGAACCCATTCATCTGAAACGTCATATGCCGTCTTCTTTTTTGGGGGGCTGCTCATTTGAGATGGGTTGGAAAATCTAGGATTTGCGCATAAGAATGTGCAAAGGATTATCAGCGCTGAAAAAGGCATATAGTAACGAGGACAGGACTTTTGTTTCTGTGCTGTGTAAAAAAAAAAAACCCAAACAAACCAGCATTTGCAATTGGATGAGAAAGGGGCTGAAACTGAGGAAGTGTGCCGCAGAAAAAGAACAGCAAGAGAGTTGCTGGCAAGGACTTGCAACGGGCATCTCGTTTTTCTCCCATTTTCTCTTTCCCTTCCCTGGCAGCCCTGAGTCCCCACAGACTTCCCCCCTTTCCTTACTTCCTTCTTCCCACCCACAGCCCACCTTTGTCTGCTCCCCCTGTCTTCAGCTTTCCCTCTGTCCCTCCTCCTGGCAGCCTCTTCCTGGGAAAAGCTGTGCAGGGACTTCCAGAGCCAGTCTGAGTGAGGTGGGTAGTGAGTCTCCAGTGGTCTCTGCCAGGCCTGTCCTCAGGAAGTCCTCCTCCACCAGTAGCCAGGGGTCCGTTGGAGCAGGAGCGCACAGGAGCGCAGCTCCGGGAGTGAGGAGCCCAGGGGGCGGGCACATGACCAAGCCCCCGCCCCCTCCTCGGCTTCCCTGAGCAGTGCAGAGGTGCAGTGCCCCGGGGAAAGCCCTGCTAGGGTCTTTATTGTTTTTAATGTTTTGTTTTAATATTGATAATTTTATCATTGTTCCTTTTATGACTGTGTGCTGCTTTTCCAGAGACTTGCTCAAGGTGGCATCTAAATTTTCTAAGTATACCATTTTTTATCTGGGCACATGGCACATAAGTACTGGAGAAATTTCACCAACCCTTCAGCAGCTTCCACCCCATCAGTTTGGTGTAGTGGTCAGGAGTTGGACTCTAATCTGGGAGAACCGGGTTTGATTCCCCACTCCTCCACGAGCAGCTGCTGGTGTGACCTTGGGCCAGTCACAAGTTCTCTCAGAGCTGTTCTCTCATGAGCAGTTCTCAAAAGACCTCTCAGCCCAACATACCTCACAGGGTGTCTTGTGGGGAAGGGAAGGGAAAGGGATGGGTGGTGCACATGTCCTGGGTATCTCAAGTCTCGTTGAAACCTGGTGGTTTCAAGGGAGCAGGAAGAGAATGAGGGTGTGTTCTTGACGCTTATTTTTATTGCATAAAGTATTGGATGGGGAAGGGAATGGAGGAAGAGCAGGTCAGTTTCACCCACCTGTGGAGTGGAGCCTGAGGGGTGGGTGTTGCCTTCTGAAACACTTCCGGTATGTTAGGGTGTGTGGCATATGCAAATGAGTTATGCAAATGAGTTATGCTAATGAGCTCCTGCACCTCTTTTTCTACGAAATGACCCCTGAACAGGAGATATGACAAAACTGTTCTGGTTTCCAAGTTCACCCCTGCTCCCCTCCACAGATTTGCTTTACAGAAAGCAGGGCTTGGAAGGCTCAACACTGTTATGGTGGTTGCCTAGCAACTTCCAAAATGACCACTGTAAGCTCAGTGGGCAGTTCAGAATTATATATGAATTGTACAATCTGCACTCAAAACAAATATAATAAAACCATTAGAAGGGGGCGGGGAGAGAAGACGGCTTGGAACGACGGGGGGAAATGGAAGAACTTCCAGCAAAGCAAATCTTCCTAAAAATGTTAGGGTGGGGGTACGAAAGTGATGGGTGTTCTCTTTAAAAATGGCAGGGAAACCATATTGGAAGGGCTAATTCTCCCCCCACCCCCAAATACTGCTTGGACCATCATCACCTGGTTTGGTTGAATAAAATGGTCCCAGAAAGATGGACCAACTGCTGTCATCATTTGCAGACATGGAGAGATCGTATCACCGGAGCTCTATGCTTCATGACGTCACTCTCCGTATATTACTGTGATCTCAGTTATTCAGAGGATGGGGAGCTGGGGCTCTTCCATGCCGGACAGAAGGACTACATTAGCTACGGCTCCTCCTGAATTCAGGTAAGAGGGAAACTACCTTTCACAGTGACCTTATTAGAGTACTTTGGAAGATATCTTGCTTGGCCTCCTCCCATTCTAACTTCATTTCTCTAATAAAACTATAAATAAATGTGCTGAATAATTAAATTTATCACAGGCATGTCCCACCTTTCCTGCAGTATAACCAGGGCAGCATATGTGGATTTAACTCCAAATGACAACTCAGTAAGGCCAGGCTGATGCAGGAATTTGCCCAGGGCTACCCAGTGAGCTTAAAGGCTGACTAGAGATTCGAACTCATCTCTCACTAGACACAATCCAGCACTTTACCTACTACCGCACACTGGCTTTCTATTGCAGAGACTGGTCTGAATGAGCCTTGAAATTTGTTAGATTTTTAACGTCCCTCTGAGCTGCTTGAAGATGAGACAACGGCAGGCAAATGAGACGAGTTCGATTTAGACTCTGGTGCTTGCGCTGTCAACAGAATGCAGCCTTGATTTGCATTTTTGAAGCTCCCCTGAAGAGGAGAGCTCTGCAGAACCACAGCAGAGAGGAAAATACATATTACCCTGGAGGGGACGGAGCAGAAGCAAATGCAGTTTGACGCTGAGCATCCAGAGGAATTCTGAAGAGCTAAGGCTAAATCCCCCCCCCCCCTTCTTAAAAATAAATAAAAATGACATCTGCTTTAGATTTTTGCCTGGAAATAGAAATGGATGCCCAAGGATGTCGTGCAAGGACTTTCCCCAGCCACGTTTCCCACTGAGAAGAGTGAAGCCTCTCCGGAGGTCTGTTCAAAACTAAATTGTGCCAGTCTTCTCTGCCCTGGCTCCTAGTCCGGTTGCTCCTCTGGTATCACTGTGGGTCGGGCTGGTGGTCCAGATGCCCAGTCATAAGGTCTTACTGCTACGCCCTGCATCCCAGCATTTTCTAATCACAAGGAGACAAAGTCAGAATTGCTTAGGCTGAACAAGCAGCAGGTTCCAAGCCATGCTCATTGTTCTGAACACGTTTGGTCCGCTTCGAGAATTATGACTTCACATCCTCATTCTTAGGATAAAAGACACAAAATAATATAATGATAATTGTGTTTGCGGGGTTTTTTTTGAACAACATAATGGTGGGGCTGAGGGAAGGCTGATCTTGGCAAAGGCCGCGCAAGGAGAATTACAGGTTACTAGCAAGGATGAACTCCCCTTTTGAATATATCCAAATATATCCTACATCTCAATACTATTTTATTTTAATATTTCTTATCCCTTCAACCACAGGTTGGTAGGATTTGGGAAAAAGAGAGAGAAAAACAGATCAGTGAATTCTGACTATTAAAATATGACAACACTAGTAAAGGTAAAGGTTTCCCTTGCTCAAAAGCCAGTCGAATCTGACTCTAGGGGGTGGTGCTCGTCTCCATTTCCAAGCTGAAGAGCCAGCACTGTCCAAAGACGTTTCTGTGGTCATATGGCCGGCATGACTGGACGCCGAGGCACACAGAATGCTGTTATTTTCCCACCAAAGCGGTACCTATTTATCTACTTGCAGTTTCTTGCTTTCAAGCTGCTAGGCTAGCAGGAGCTGGGGCTAGAGACAGGAGCTCACTCCGTCGCGCGGCACTCGGGTCTCGAACTGCTGAACTACTAATCTCCTGGTCTGCAGTTCAGCGTCTTAACCATTGAGCTACCGTGGCCCTATGACAACGCTACAACTATTTAAAAACATGTGCAAGACATTCGGCAACAGCTTCCAACCAAACCAGTCCATATAATTAGAAAACAACAATACTATAATGCATTCTATTGGTGCTAGTCTGTTGCTGTGTCCACCAGAATGGGATTTCTCTCTCTCAAGAGGTTCTAGGAAACTGGCAGCTGCATAGCATAGCCTCAAGTACCAATGTGACCAAAGGAACATGCAATTTTAAGGAAATGGAGCTGGATAGTTCTCTGCCACTTTTTGCATCTTGTACTTTTTAAGAAGCTGAATGACGATAAGACCAAGTTTCCTGCTGAACAAGGAGATCCAGGGTGGTCTACTAGGGGTTACGCAGCCCAACAAGGACTGAGGAGACCCAAGTTCAAAAGCCCCACGTGCCATGCAACTCACTGGGCAACTCTGGGCCAGACATTCTCAGACTAATCTCGTTTGCAGGATTGTTATGAGGATAAAAACAGAGGTAGGGAAAGCTATATAAGCTGCATGGAGTTCCTTGGAGGAAGTATGAGATGAGAAAATGTCAGCTGAAAACACTGCCTGCTTAGTTTTCTGCCACCATGAGCAAGCTAAATGAAACACATGCCCCCAAATGAGAATGGACCCCCTGAAAGACTAGGGCATGCATCAGGGATTATTGCTGTAATATACCCAAGGAAGTATTATCGCAGGACCGTAGATATCTGTAGATACTACAGTATGAAATGTCAATATGTAAATAATGTCCGGACATATCCAGAATTTATTAAGAAGAAAAACCTGCCAGGGGAAGTAATGGTTAGATTCTCTAAAAGATCAACCAGAGATGTGGTGTTAAAAGCCACCAACAGAGCACCTTTGAAAATTCAAGAAGAGGAAATCAAAGTATTGAAAGACATTCCGTTTGAAATCAGAAAGAGAAGAAAGGCATATAGAAATTTGACTTTGTGGTTACAATCTGAATCAATTTCTTATCGTTGGCAAGTTCCAGAAGGCCTGCAGTTCGGCTACAAAGATAAAAAATATAAAATTGACAATGTGGAGCAGGCAAAGAAATTTTGGGATGAACATAAAAAGAAGGAAGCTGAAGCTGCACAAGAAGATTTGCTGGCGTTGCAGGAGAGTATGTATGGCTTTGACGACTCAGGAAGTGGTGAAACATCGAGCGGAGACTCTGACTCTGAAAAAGGTGCATTTTAACTTTATATATATTTGTAACAAATTGTCCATCTTGTATACCTTAGGGTAGTTAGTTTTTTGTAGTTTTTAATATAGGTGTAGGGAAAAAATCAATAATTTTTTTTAAAAAATGTAAATAATGTCAGTATCATTTTTTAAAAGTCAGGTTACTTATGCCGTCTCCAGAATCAAGGATCAGTTCAAGAATCATATGTCCTCTTCAGAGTGAAAGTAAACTGGAACAAAAGAGGTCCAAGTGGGTACCTCCCACCTTCTGCTTTGAGGCACTTCCAAAAGGGATGGTACTGAGCAGATAAAACATTGCTATAATAAAAAAAATTCTAAAATATTATCCTCTAAATAGGTTGTTGGTCTAAAAGTCAATTTCAGCAAGAGAATAATAATAATTAATTCATAATTAGCATATGGCATTGTGTGTAGTATAGCAGGAGATCCTAAGATTGTCTGGCAGCCTGAAGTTCTTGGTCTTTTAGCATTATGCACCACTAGGTGGTGAGCTAGACTTTTGGGGGGCTGAGAGAGCTCTGAAAGAACTGTGACTGACCCAAGGTCACCCAGCTGGCTTCATGCGGAGGAGTGCAAAATCGAACCCGGTTCTCCAGATTAGAGTTCGTCGCTCCGAACCACTATACCACACTGGCTGTCTTCAGCAAGAGATTTACAGGGCAATCCTAAACTGAGTTACACTCTTCTAAGGCCATTGGAGGTTCTAACTCTGCTTAGGGCTACACTGTTAGCCACAAGTGGAGTTAGGAGTTAAAAATCTTAGATACCCTTTATAGATCACTGAAACAAACTTCCACAGTCTCTTAGGAGATCCTCTCAGTGTGATCTAAAAATAGCAGTAATTTTAGCTATTCCCCAGTCAGAAAGACTTTTATCTACCTCATAAACTTACACCGGTTTCCATTTCAGCCATCTTTGCAGGAGCCCATGATAGTTAAGCTGGTAAATGTGCTTTGATGTGATGCTGAGAAATTCCTGATCCCCCTCCACGAATTACAATTCCCAGGAATTCTCTGCAAAGGATGAATAACTATTAAGCCACATTTAAGCTTGTAGTATAAACAGGCCCTGAATGTAAAAACAAAAACAAAATTTACAGCTTGACTAATACGGCAGCCAATATGAATAATTTCTACTTAAACCTTCTTAACATGTAAATATGCAACTGCTTTGGGTTAAAAGGAAACTATTTATAACATTTCCTAAAACCTTAATCTTGTCAGTAGCCCTTGAAGTTCCTTCATGACGCTATAAGGATTGCCTAGGGGCGTTTACATAGTTATGTAAGTGAAGATGGTGCCTCGGAATCGCATGATCTTGTTGCTGAACACATTAATATTTCTGCCTAAAATTTAATTGGGGGGGGGGGGAGAGGGGGCTGGAGAGAAAACCGTAAAATTCAAAAGAGGAATGGTAATTCCTCAATGGATCCCAAATATGCAAGTTCTCTCTCTACCTGTCAG
Organism: Lepidodactylus listeri; assembly: GCA_029233225.1. Classification (NCBI taxonomy): domain Eukaryota; kingdom Metazoa; phylum Chordata; class Lepidosauria; order Squamata; family Gekkonidae; genus Lepidodactylus; species Lepidodactylus listeri. The sequence goes on along the minus strand of JARCFY010000009.1, from coordinate 101,573,585 downwards.
ATGAGCCAATCGGGCATCTGAATAGCCCCAAATGTGAGCATTCTCATAAAAGGAGGAGGAGAAAGAGGAGGAGGAGGAGATTGGATTTATACCCCACCCTTCACTATCCGAAGGAGTCTCAGAGCGGCTTACGGTCTCTTTTCCCCTCCTCTCCCCACAACAGACACCTTGTGAGGTAGGTGGGGCTGAGAGAGCTCTTTTGAGGACTGCTCTTGAGAGAACAGCTCTGAAAGATCTTGTGACTAACCCAAGGTCACACCAGCAGCTGCATGTGGAGGAGTGGGAAATCAAACCTGGTTCTCCCAGATTAGAGTCCAGTCTAAGAATAAAAACCAAAGGTCTCTGGATAACCTCTTCTCTACAAATATGTGGGAATTCATGGTTCCTTTGTTCTGGTATTATAGGAGAGGGAAATAAAAACTCCGTCCTGCCCTCCTCCTTTTTACTGTAACAGGTGATGGGGTGGCTTCTGTTCACCTTTGGTTTGCAGGCTGCTTTTCTCTTCTGGAAATTTCACTGGGGAAGTGAAGTTGAATTAAACAGAAGGACCGAAGCGTTTTCTTTCTTTGCCAAAGAACAACATAACTGGGGCGGGGGGGGGGGGGAAGAGACACAGCACACACCCCTTTAAACTTGATTAGCTGTAAATCACAGCCTTGGCCACTAGCTGCTTGCTTGAGAGGAGAAAGGAAATCTGGGCGGTATGACCGATTTCACACTAGTGTTTGCCCCGGGCTTCCCCTCACGCTTGCCCTGGGGCTTCTGGCCAATTTCACACCAGTTGCTCCGGGTTTTGTTTTCGCTCTGGAGAATCATCCTTTCCCCCCGTTCCCCACCCTTCCCCAGCAAACAGATCCTGTTTTTAGAGGATTTTCCTGTTTGCTCCAGGGAAAAGCTGAAATGCACACTCCTTTTCCACGCCCACTCGCCCGCCTTCCATCTGACCTGCTCTGTGGTGGGAGTTTCTTCCTTTTTTAAAAAAAAATAACCCTCATTACTTTATATCAAAATAGTGAGGCAGTGAAACAAGTCCTCACCATTGCTTTCTGTATATAATACATATGTGTTCACTAGACAATTATTACTTATTTATTTTAGGGGGCGGGACTTTTTAAAGCAAAAAGCAGCTACCGGCCTCGGAAGGGCCCCGGGAGGCGCGGCGGCAGGCGCTATGTTTTCCCAGAGGGGGCACAGTCCCCCCCGGGGAAATTTCGGGGGAGGCTCGAGCCCTCAAGCCCCCCCCCCCCGTAGTCTACGCCTATGGCTGCCGCCTCCGGTGTCTCAATCAATCAACTGCGAGGCATATAGGAGGGGAGGGGCTAGGAGGGGAATAGGAGGGGACAGCAGCAGGAAGCCTCGCCGCTGCTGGTAATGTGAAATCAAACAAGAGGGGCAGATGAGGAACTGCGGCTTCAAGTGTGAAATTGAATAAATTGACCTGGGACAACCTTGACAGGGAAACTCTGGATAGAATGAGAGGCAAGTGGCACGTGTGAAATCGGTCCACATGTGTCAGCAACCTCGCACTCAGGCACTTTCTCTGCGGTGTGGTGTCAGCTGCAGAAGGGAGAGAAGGGGTGTGGAATGGGGCTGCAGCTGCTGAATAAAAAGCCTCCCAGATCTGAGGCTGCTGAAAAAAAGAAAAGAAAAAGGATTTTACGGTGCTGAGGGGAGGATTCCATGGGGCTCAACAACTGCTGGGAGTTTGTTTCCCTCTCCTGTCTAGAGAAATGCTCCCCCACACCAGAAGAGATGAGGAAAAGGCAGTGGTCAAAGGACCAAGACCTTCTGTGTAGCCATGGCCCTCAGCTCTCCACAAGATAGGGCGGCCAAAACCTGGAGATTTTGGGGGAGGAGCCTGGGAAGTGAGGGGCTCGGGGAGGGGAGATGCTTCAGTGTAGTATAATGCTATATTATAGAGTCCGCCTGCCGAAGCAGCCATTTTATCCGGGTGAACTGATCTCTGTTGCCTGGAGATCCGTTGTAATCCCAGGAGATCTCCAGCCACCACCTGATGGTTGGCTGCCCCACTACAAGACCCGGCATCAAAACTGTCCCTGGCTATTCGATAGGTGTTTGTGAAATCTTTTGCTGCTTGTTTTGCTCCCACCATTAAAATATATCTATTATATACATATTTACCTCAGTTGCTCAGAGCCTTGGGAATGGAACGAAGCATAAACAGAATAAAATCAACAAACCCTTTGGTCCTGATCTTAGATATCCGTGCGCACACGGAGAATACAGTGCTCCAGTTGAAAACCACCCAGCCGACCATTTGGCAGCAACCTGCCAAAATCACCCAGAGCCATTTCTTTCACCTCAAATAATTACCCAGCATTGTTCAGCTGTGTAGCTATTGTGCGGGGGAACTTCTGCAGAGCCCTCATCCCCCCCCCCCCCCCCGCAACACTGTTTAGCATGTTTGAGACCCCCTATTGATACTTCCACCATGAGTTAGCTTCCCTTGCTAAATTGAGCCTGGAGTGATTTTTATCAACTCCTTTCTTTTTTTTTTAACAATATAATTTTATTTTATAAAACACTCCAAAAGTAATCAACAAAGTAGAACTGTAGAGATCATACAGAATATATCACTTATAATACAGAATATTACAACACTTATAAAACAATCATTAATACCAACGTATAACAATATAAACTACAACTCTTACAAAAAATACACCTTCATCAATAGCCTCCTTCCTAATTGTAACTGATATTCAAATATTAAAATTCAACCTTTAATAAAATACAAATTTCAGGTATTTCACTGGAACTTTATACTTTTCCTTTGCTTTGTTTGTTGAGTATTGAAAAAAGGAGTACCATCTTTCCAAAAATGCATTTTGTTTGTTTGGATAATGTGAAGTTAATATTTGACTAGATAGTTTATCAGCTGCTGCCATGTCCCAACATTTGGCTATCCATTGTCTTAATGTTGGGATTCTGGTTTGGTTCTAAGATTGGGCTATCAATGTTTTGGCGGCTGAAAACAACAACGTCGCTAGCTCCATTTTAGTTGAAGATATGTTCAAATCCTGCCAATAGTTAAGTAAGACCAATTCTATGGTATTAGGAAAAACTTGACCACAAATTTTTGACACTCCTTTCTACCAATTCCATGATCCTCAAGATGTAAACTATTTTTGGTGGGCTTTTCCTCTCAAAATCCCCGTAAAATCCTCTTTTAGACAAAAAAAAAAAAAAAAAAGAGTGGAGATCCTACATGAAAGAACAGAACTATTATTGGCCCTGTGGTCTGTAGAAATTCTTGCTGATGCAACTTGGAGATATTGTCCTGGATCCAAGTAGCTTTTCTCCTGGTGAAAAAGGGAGGCAGGGGGCTCCCTTTGGACTACAAAAAGAGTTTCCTGGGTATCATGGAATTTTCTTGGACAAAACTCACGTGGGAATGTGGCAGCAGAAAGGAGGGGAATGGGCTGAGATTCAGCAAAACAGCTGGTTGGGGTCCAGTGCATCACCACTGGTGGTTTCTTAAATCCAGACATGTGGGCATGCCTGCGGAAGGCGGAATACTCCCAAACAGTGTTCCCTCTAAGCTATATCAGGCTGCGGTCACACATGCGAGATAAAGCGGGCGGGGGGGGGGGAGAAAGAGGCTATTTCCTCCAGCAGAAGTTGACCCGCAGTTGTGTGATCACACAGTCTTTTGAAGCTGCAGGCACAGCCCGCCACTGTGTGATCAGACACAACCACGGGTGAGTCGGGGTTTTTTTTGCCGTTTGTTTCTGATGCACTTAAACAAGGGATTGATGATTCCCTCCTCTGCCATGAGAGCTCCCTATGTAGTGTGTGATGATGTGCATACTGAGAAGGGGGTGGGGGAACAACGGCATGGAGTTGGAATGGCCTGATCAGACCATCCTGACACCATGAGAGTGCGCTGGAGCAATCAGACAGAGAAAAGTCTGCCCGTGGCCTGTAGCTACCTGTTTGCTACTGGACTTTCCCCGGGACCTGTTTACTCTGCTTCTGCGATGGACCAACTTGGGTTGCTTCCCAGATGTTCGTGTCTGATTGCACACTTTAAATCTGCCCAGCGTTAGCGCCTATGTTGGGGCTAATTGTGTGTGTGACCGCAACCTCAGTGTGAGCTAGCTCACAGTTTTTTAGCCTCCGGCTCACACATTTTTGTCTTAGCTCAGGAAGGATGGCTCCAGAGCAATCTAATTTATGCAGTAGCCAAATCGCTCGCTCACAACTTTAATGCCAGTAGCTCACAAAGTAGAATTTTTGCTCACAAGACCACACAGCTTATAGGGAGCATTGCTCCCAAGTACCGGTAAGAGGACATATTTATTTATTTACATTATTTCTAGGCTGCCTTTCTCACTTGAAGGCGGATTACACAGCGTGAGTCAATACAAACGACGGATGGGACAGTCAATAAACAATGCAATCGGATTAGGGTTGTCGAGCCAACCCAAAGCCTAAAAAAAAAAGTGAAGGAAAGCATAAGTATTAACGTGACACATTCAACGATGTGAAATTCCACAGTAGGATCCTGGTTTCAACAAGCTGTACACAGTAGTATAGACCACAGTCCCTAACAATTTTTCTAAGAAACTCTGTGAATCATTTTGTACAGTGCAAATCTATTGCCTGTATAAAAAAAGCCCTCTTGAATAATTCAGTTTTTTATAGTTTGCGGAAAGCCAGGAGACTGGGAGCCTTCCTGACCTTCCCAGGCGGACTGGCTGTCCCACAAGATTGGGGGGGGGCACTGTGGAGAGGGTACATGTAAGGGCACATCCCAGAAGGAGATTAAATAGCCAACTGGTAGAGTGATATTATACAGTCAAGAGATGGAAATTAACATTTCATAGAATCACAGAGTTGGAAGGTACCTCCAGAGTCATCTAGTCCAACCCACTGCACAATGCAGGAAATTCACAAATACCTCCCCCCCACATCCCCAGGGACCCCTGTTCTCTGCCCAGAAGATGACAAAAAAACCTCCAGGATCCCCGGCCAAACTGGCCTGGAGAAAAACTGCTTTCTGACGCCAAAAGTGGCGATCAGCATTTCCCTGGGCGTGTAAGAAAGGGCCACAAGAACGCACCACTGAGGCAAAACCCTTCCTGACCTTTCTGCCACAACTTTTTTCCCAAGGAAGAAAGCAGCTTACCAGTGGCCTTCTAGTTTAGTTTAGTTTAGTTTAAGTTTAATAGCCTATAGGCCATACACCATAAAAATAAATTTTAAGAGTTTGAAAGAACAGTAAAACAGAAATTTGCCAGATCCACGATGCAATTTTGACAGAGACTGCTCAAAAGTAGTCTTAATCTTGCAGCATTGGGAAAAGATGAATATTTTAAACAGCCATTTTCTTAGGAAATCTTCCTCTGGCTGCTGCATGTTTTGGACAGTAGAAGAAAACATGACATGCCGGGTCAAGTTCTGTCAAAGGGAAGTAACAATAGCGCTGGTCCAAAGGGATCTTCATCTGGGCTGCTGGAAGCGCATTGCAGGGTGCAATCATGTATGACCGTCTCAGTTTTGGGATGGTCAACATATTTCAGTAAAGAGGCAGGTCAAAATTGGTGGACTATGTAATTCCTAGCTGAAGTGGGGAACATTTTCATCTAGCATCTGTTTGAAGACCTGCTTGTCACACCCTCTCTGTCAAGTCGCAGGCCAAGAAGACGGGAGGTTTTATATTATCGGGTTTGGGCTACTAGATATAGCTGGTGAGCCTGGAAGCTTTGAAGACTGCAACTTGCAGAGGCCCAATTTATATAACTGCCACAAGCAGTGTTCCCTCTAAGCTGAGTTAGTGTGAGCTAGCTCACAATTTTTTAGCCTCTGGCTCACACATTTTTGTCTTAGCTCAGGAAAGCTGGCTCCAGAGCAAACTAATTTATGCAGTAGCCAGGAGCTCACAAAGTAGAATTTTTGCTCACAAGATTCCACAGCTTAAGAGGGAGCATTGGCCACAAGCATACGCAACACTTTAAGAGAGAAGCATCCTAGCGGTCTTTACCATCTGAAGTTGGGGAGGGGAGTGGCAGGGGTCCAAAGAGAAGCAAACTGCTCTGGGACCCCCCAAGGATGACTCCTAATATATTAGTTCATATTGCTTAGTGGTCAAATGAGTTTGCATCTGTCCAACTTGACCTTTAAGGCAGTGACTTATCAAGTCAAACAGGCAACCTGTCGGGCAAATTGGCGTGTGTGGTTATTAATGAATTTATCATCATTATATACTACATTCCAAACTAAATAATATGTTTATTATGTCAATATCCCATATGCTTAAGTATATCATGTTATCTGTTGGCAGCGCTGGAGGAGGGAGTCGGCACTAGGGACCCAGGACTTTTGCCACAGAATCATGAAACATTTCTGTGCTTCTGCAAAGCAATTAGGGAGGCTCAGGTAAAAAGTGACGACTTAGGCACGCGAGATTGCACTGAAGTTGGAAATGTGACAGAGGAGTTTAACTTTACTTTCACGGAGCAAACTTAACTTTGACAGGTGTTATACTGGGATGAATCAATACTCTGGGATAATTAGATCACATAGGTGGGCTTGATTTATACCTGAAAGGGAATATTCGTATGACAGTCATTTTCACGCTTCAGCTTCCTAACCAATCTACATTTCCCAGGATTTTTTTTTGCGGGGGGGGGGGGGGGGGAGCCATGACAGTGTTCCCCTAGATTTTTGTCCAGGCTTTGGTCCATTGTTTCAATAAAACAGATGTTTTTTAGTCTCCACACAATGAACCTCCCCCCCTCTCCAAGTAAAATTGATGGAGTAAAAGAATTCATTAGTTTTAAAGCAGGTTCACCTCTAAATTTGTTTCATTATTTTTGGCAGATTATGTGTTATTTGCTGGGCATCCAGTTTTGAAATCCGCTTTCGGCCCTGTGAAAGTACCTCTCTCTTATATTTTGTGGTTCGGTGAGATGTAGTTTTAAATTTCTTGTTATTTCTTTCGCTCACTCAAAGTATCTATCGCTGCCACCAGGAATTTAATTCCGGTCTTTAATTAACCTTTCCCACAGTATTGTGCCCGAGCTCTAAGGCTCCTTCGTTGGACTATGTGGTTTTGAGAATAGGACTCTGGGTTAACAATAAACAAGATAAAACTTCATTGGTAAAAGAAGAGTTTTGGTTACAGGATGTTTCGTTAAGTTGCTCAGTAAAATCTTTCTCTTTTACTCAGGTCCCTGTCAGCTTTCCCCCCTCACACTCTTATAATAGACATTATTAGATTTTTCCTAATATGCCCCTTAAATATATTTTCTTCCTCCTTTAGAATCTTAATGCCTTTCACAGCACCTCTATCTATATATCTAATAGCGAAGTGCTCACCCCCGTGCGGATACCTAAATCCATGTGGGGGGGCACTTGGGGGGGAGGGATTTTTTTCTACACATGGGGGGCACTCCCCCTGTGTGCAGAAAAATCCTAAATGTTAAAAAAACTTTTGGGGGGATATTTAAATCCCCTCAAAAGTAAAAGCATTCTCTGTGCAGGCACAGAGAACGCTTTGGCTGGGGGGAGGGCTCGGTGGGCGGTGGGCCTCGCCGCCGCTGTTTTCGGGGAGGGAGGGGGGAGGAGGCTCGGCACACAGCCACCACCACCAGTGTTCCCTCTAAGCTGAGTTAGTGTGAGCTAGCTCACAGTTTTTTAGCCTCCGGCTCACCCATTTTTGTCTCAGCTCAGGAAGGATGGCTCCCGAGCAAACTAATTTATGCAGCAGCCAAATTGCTCGCTCGCAACTTTAATGCCAGTGGCTCGCAGAGTAGAATTTTTGCTCGCAAGACCCCACAGCTTAGAGGGAACATTGACCACCACCGATTTCCAGGGAGGGAGGGGGAAGGGAGGAAGGAGAGGAGGCTCGGCACACAGCCGCTGCTGCTGCCAATTTTTGGGAAGGGAGGGGGAGGGAGAAGGGAGGGAGGAGGCTCGGCGCGTGGCTGCCACTGATTTTTGGGGAGGGAGGAGAGGAGGCTCGGCACACAGCCGCCGCTGTTTTCAGGGAGGGAGGAGGGAGGGAAGAGAGAGAGGCTCACCTGCCCCCCGCAAGTATCCTACTGCTGGGAGCCCATGGGGGGGGGGGGCGAGTGACGGGCCCAGCAAGATGAAGGAAATGCCCCCTCCCCGCAAGTTTCTTGCAGGCCTCCCCTTGTATGATTCTAATTAGAAGACTGCTTCTCCGACTCTGTGTAGGGTGACCACAACTGACAGCTGCTGACTGCTGAGTCCAGACTGAAATCTCTGCCTTCTCTCTTTCTCTCTCTCTCCACACACACTTCCTAGCTCCGGCCACACACTCTCAGTCACCAACCAATCGCCTCACTCACTCGTCTCCCTCTTTCACCCCCTTGTTCTCCTGACACTTACCAACCACTTTAAAGAAACACACACATATAACTTGAAATCATTACAGGCCCCTTTCAGGGAGCGGAGAGAACACATTAGTGTTTAAAGTAAATGCATTAAGAAGTAGGAAGACATTCCCTGTCAGTAGCTGACCGCATGGGTTAGCTGGTTTTCTAAAGAGCTCCTCCTCATTTATTTATTTTATGTATGCCCCACACCTTTCTCTCCAGTGGGGACCCAAAGAGGCTTACATAATTCTCTTCTCCTCCATTTTATCCACACAACAACCCTGTGAGGTGGATTAGGCTAAGAGCACGTGACAGGCCCAAGGTCACCCAGCAAGCTTCCATGGCAGAATGGTGATTCGAACCTGGGTCTCTCAGTTCCTAGTCTGATGCTCTAACCATGACACCACACTGGCTCTCATATGGAGAAAAAGCTGCCTCATGGAGCAATTTCATGCAACAAGGAGGGAAATCCTAAATCCACATCTTGGTCCTATCCGTAGGCAAAAAGCCTTCCCTATAACACCTGAAATATTGCGATTGGCCTGCACTACTGGGTAGTTGTAAGACAGAAATGTCTTACAATGAGCTTCAGCCTATCAGATACATATTGAGCTTGCCAAGTGCTTCAGAACTCATTTGCCCTGACAGGTCATACAGCTGCGCCAGATTTATCAATGCCCAGTGCACCACTGTCAGCATGGTGGGTCACAACTTGTGCGACAGTGCTGCAAAGATCCCCAAAATTGTGGTGGTGGTGGAAAGTGCCATCAAGTCACAGCCGACTCATGACGATCCCTGGTGGGGTTTTCAAGGCAAGAGACGTTCAGAGGTGGTTTGTCATTGTCAGCCTCTGGGTCACAAGCCTGGTATTCCTTGGAGGTCTCCCATCTAAATGCTAACCAGGCGCCAACCTGCTTAGCTTCCGAGATCAGGCTAGCCAGGTCAGGGCTGATATTAAATTAAATATTAAAGTATGCAAATTATTTTAAGCGTTTAGGAGAAACACTGGAATAGTACTGTGAAACCTGGTTCTAATTCTTTGGGGATTGAGGGAAGACAGTTCTTACTGAGATTATATACCATATTTTTCGCTCCATAACATGCACCTGATCATAAGACGCACCTTGTTTTTAGAGGAGGAAAACAGGAAAAAATGAAACAGAAAGAAAGAAAGAGAGAGAGAGAGAGAGAGAGATAAAGGAAGGAAGGAGGAGGAGAGAGAGAGAGAAAGAGAAAGGAAGAAAGAAAGGTGGGGACAGAGAGAGAGACAGAAAGCCAGACAGAAAAAAGGACAGGAAGGAAGGAAGGAAGGAAGGAAGATAGAGAAAGGAAAGAAGAGAGACCTCGGCATGCCATGCAAAAGCCAGGCCTTTCTGTGCAAAGTAGCCACGGAGCTTAATCTGTGGGCGGGGCTTTCTGCTGCTGGCTGTCTTAAAGGGGAAAAGCACTTAAAGGGAAAGAGTACTTAGCCTGGTGGGGTTTTTCCTGCCATTTCCCTTTTAAGTCTTAACAGCTCAGGCCCAGCAGGGAGGGGCGGGGAAGGCTGGGATGCCAGCCTGAATGGCGTTCCCCTGCATTTTTGCTGAAGAAAGAGCCCTGTTACAGGTAAGAAAAGCTCCATATTCGCTCCATAAGACGCACACACTCCCCCCCCCCCACTTTTTTGGGGAGGAAAAGTGCGTCTTATGGAGCGAAAAATACAGTACATGTGAAAATAATGATGCACTTTCTCCAAGGGACCTATCCAGGTGGTCCCTTTTGCACGTTATTATGCATGCACAGGTCTGTATTGATAGGAGGGCCAACTGATGGCACAGTGGGTCAACAGCCAGAAACTTCCACACGCAGGATGGGAGGGGGAAAGAATGAAGTGGGTGCAGGCTACGGATGTGTGCTTGGATATATCCAGACCAAATATATACCTGAAAAATGTTGGAAGCAGTGTTCCCTCTAAGCTGAGTTAGTGCGACCTAGCTCACCGGTTTTTAGCCTCCGGCTCACACATTTTTGTCTTAGCTTAGGGAAAGGATGGCTCCAGAGCAAACTAATTTATGCAGCAGCCAAACCGCTCACTCACAGCTTTAATGCCATGAGCTCACGAAGGAGAGTATTTGCTCACAAGACTCTACAGCTTAGAGGGAGCATTGTTTTTTGTTTTCTTTTGGGGAGGGGCCCTCTGGTTCTGTCAAAAATAGGGGTTTTTTGGCCTTGTTTCGCACTGTTTTTCTGTTGCTCTCTTGTCTTATTTTAGAATTGCTTTGCATTTTTTTCTGCTTCTAAAAGGTTTTTTAATTGTAAAGGGTTTGGGATTTGATTGTGTGGACTTTAAAAGTATACCTTTTTGCCAGGGGTCATTTCGTAGAAAAAGAGGTGCAGGAGCTCATTAGCATAACTCGTTTGCATAACTCATTTGCATATGCCACACCCCCTAACGTACCGGAAGTGTGTCAGAAGGCAACACCCACCCCTCAGGCTGCACTCCACAGGTGAGTGAAACTGACCTGCTCTTCCTCCACTCCCTTCCCCATCCAATACTTTGTGCAATAAAAATAAGCGTAAAGAACACCCCCTCATTCTCTTCCTACTCCCTTGAAACCACCAGGTTTCAAGTAGACTTGAGATACCCAGGACATGTGCACCACCCATCCCTTTCCCTTCCCCTCCCCACAACAAGACACCCTATGAGGTAGGTGGGGCTGAGAGAGCTATGGCTTGCCCAAGGTCACCCAGCAGCTGCATGTGGAGGAGTGGGGAATCAAACCCGGTTCTCCCAGATTAGAGTCCGACTCCTGACCACTACACCAAACTGATAAGGTGGAAGCTGCTGAAGGGTTGGTGAAATTTCTCCAGTACTTATGTGCCATGTGCCCAGATAAAAAATAGTATACTTAGAAAATTTATATGCCACCTTGAGCAAGTCTCTGGAAAAGCAGCACACAGTCACAAAAAGGAACAATGATAAAATTATCAATATTAAAACAAAACATTAAAAACAATAAAGACCCTAGCAAGGCTTTCCCCGGGGTGCTGCGCCTCTGCACTGCTGGGGGAAGCCAAGGAGGGGGCGGGGCTTGGTCATGTGTCTGCCCCCTGGGCTCCTCACTCCCGGAGCTGCGCTCCTGTGCGCTCCCGCTCCAACGGACCCCTGCTTTTTGCATTCTTCTGGCTCTGATTCTACAGTTGTTCCTCTATCGTTGTTTTGAAGATCTTTCTGTGTTGTGTTTTTTTTTCGGGCAGTGCTTGGGGTACATATTGGTTTTTCAAAATGTAGTAGCTGTTGTTGTTGTAGCGCATTCCGAAGAAGAATTCCTGGTTAAGTTTTAATAACTGTAGGTTTAGGTGTTAAAAAACCCCAGAGGCTTGGATTCTCTGGTTTGACATTGGTTATGCTGGGCTTCTTGTTTTGTTTGCTTTGGTCCAATTCACTTGAAACTTGGTGGTGGTGGTGGTGGGGGGGAGGTCTTTAGTGGGCAGGCAGCACTAGGTCCCTTGCATATTTGGCGTCATTTAGTTTAAAAGCAGCCATTCCAGTCTCTCCCAAATTGCCCCACATGGAATAATGGAACCTGAATAATTCTGGAAATTTGAAATAAAAACTAAACCTCCAAATGATAGTGGGAGACCCAAATACCCTCAAATCCCAGTATTTATGCCCTTCCTGAAATCTGAATCAGATAAATGACATTTTTTAAAAAGTGCACATCCCTCATATGGGCAAACAGATCATGCCTCCAGTATTATGAACACAGACTTAAGGTGAGCCTAGCATTTAGTCTGTGGACTGGTAAACTTTCGTGCCTAGATATTCATTTGCTGGTTTTTAAAATATATGGCTTTCAGTTTGGTGTAGTGGTTAAGTGCGTGGACTCTAATCTGGGGGAACCGGGTTTGATTCCCCACTCCTCCACTTGCACCTGCTGGATGACCTTGGGCAAACCATAGTTCTGACACAGCTGTTCTTGAAAAAAGAGCAGTTTCTGTCAGAGCTCTCTCAGCCCCACCTACCTCACAGGGTGTCTGTTGCAGGGAGGGGAAGGGAAAGGAGTTTGTAAGCTGCTCTGAGGCTCCCTTGGGTAGTGAAGGGCAGGGTATAAATCCAATCTCCTCCTCTTCTCCTTTATGATGGGTCTCAGTACTGGATGCAATCTTTTTTTTTTTAATAAGACATTCTCGTCACATCACACAGGTGAAATCTCAATGGAAAAAAACGGCTAAGCCAGTCCTGGCATTTCCTCAAAGTGAAATTTAGTCTAAGCAAAAGAGGAGTTGTTGTTTTGGTGTTTGACCTTTGCATTCCCCCTCCCTCCCTCTGTCTGGTAATTCATAGTGTGTTTGGCCTGTAATGAATGCACAATGCTTCTGACTGCTCAACCTTTTGGAGGAGAGGGAAGGATTACCTTGCTTTTGTAAAGGAATGCATTCCTCAAGGAATCCCTCCTCCCTCCCCTTCCCCAAGACTAGGACATCTTTGTTATGAATTTTCATTCAAACAACCCTGATCTTTTCACATCCGGGTAGCACACCCTCATTGTAAAAAAGCAAAGTTAAACTTTTCATGCATTATGTGTCTAAACAGACCTCTACAGCGATATGCTATTTATGTTTGAACCAACGTTAAATTGCTTACTTTGCACTAGGATTAGGATTATAGTGCTGATTTCTTCTAACCCCCCCCCCCTTGTACACATTAGAGGGCCCTGACCTGGATAGCCCTAGCCTGATCTCACCAGATCTCAGAAGCTGGGGGGGGGGGGTCAAAACCCCACCCCCAAGATCGAAAGCAACAACATGGGAGTGCGGGCAGTATGGCAAAGGATGCTCTTAAATTGGGCTGCTTCCATCCATACGTGTCAACTATGGGGGGGCTCGAGCCACCCCCAAAATTTCCCGGGGGGGACTGAGCCCCCCCGGGAAAATGGAGCACCCTCTGCTGCGCCTCCCCAGGCCCTTCTTAGGGCCGCTGCTGCCTCTCTCTCCCCCCCCCCCGGGGCCTGGCCACTCCGTCCCTCCCTCCGTCTGTCCAGGGGCCAGCTAAGCCCAGCTGGCCCCTGGACGGACAGAGGGAGGGACGGAAGCAGGAGTGGTCAGGCCGGGGGGGAGGCAGCAGCGGCGGGGACATGGTCCTGGCATGCGTGCACACAAGAGCCCCCCCTGGATTTTTAAAACTCAACGCCCCTGCTTCCATCCCCTATGTGTTGAGGCCTGCAAATAGTACAGAGGGCTCATTTTGTAGCAGGAGCTCCTTTGCCTATTAGGCCACACACCCCTAATATAGCCAGTCCTCCAAGAGCTTACAGAGCTCTTCTTACAGGGGTTACTGTAAGCACTTGGAAGATTGGCTACATCGGGGGTGTGTGGCCTAATATGCAGAGGAGCTCCTGCTATGAAATGGCCCCCGACTGCACTCTGAATATAATGAGCAAGAGAGCTGAGAAAAATCAGGGAGAGTCAGACGACAGAAAGTGAATACCAGAAGATGCACCTCCATCTCCTTACAAGTGCCCCATTCTGTGCCAGTGAGACTCCTGCTTGGGGCATTCGTTCTTTGACTGTGTCGTCCCGTCCCCCCCTTTCTGTAGGTGTTGCCTTGATACAGGCATTCTGCTTGTGAGTGCAGATTCTCACTCGGAGAGGTAGGGTGTAACATTCCGTCCTGTTGCTAAAGTCACGGGTTCATTGATACAAATATTAGTCGCAAATAAATATAAGCACATGTCAGGGAGGGGCCCGTGGCTTAGTGGCAGAGCCTCTGTTTGGCCTGCAGAAGGTCCCAGGTCCAATCCCTGGCCTCTCCAGTTAAGGATCAGGGAGGAGGTAATGTGATAGATGTCTGCCTGAGACCCTGGAGAGCCCCGCCAGTCTCAGTTGATGATATTATTATTATTATTACTATTACTATTAATACTAGTAATTTGGTGTAGTGGCTAAGTGCGCAGACTCTAATCTGGGAGAACCGGGTTTGATTCCCCACTCCTCCACTTGCACCTGGCTGGATGACCTTGGGCAAGCCATAGCTCTGTGGCTATGTACCAGCTGTTCCCTCAAGGACAGTTTGGGAAAGAGCTCTCTCAGCCCCACCTACCTCACAGGGTGTCTGTTGTGGGGAGGGGAAGGGAAAAGGAGTTTGTAAGCCGCTCTGAGATTCCCTTGGGGAGTGGAGGGCGGGGTATAAATCCAATCTCTTCTCTTCTTCTTCTACTATTATTAAATTTATGCCCCACGAGTGGGCTCAGGGCAGCTTATAACATAAAATCCACAAAACAATAAAAGCAAAAAAAAGCAATAAAATAGTAGGTGGCACAGTATACAATAACAGAAAAACCTGTGCCTCATGTCAGGTGGATATAGGTACCCCAGGAAGCTCCAGGGCCCATATAGTATTGTCTGGAGCAGCAGGGCACTGGGAAGGAGCCATGAATAGGGGAGGCCAGAATAGTTGAACGTCTGTCCTTCTTATCAGGAACTTTCATGAATAGCCCAACAGTTGGATCACTGAAATATGGAAAAGCCTTTTGGGCATTTTATTGTTTTTAAAAAGCTTTCCCAGATAGCTCCCGTAAAGCTGAATATCTGGTGGGGAGGGCAGGACACGGATGCCTACAAATTTTTTAAAAAGGTATAGGCTGTTTTCTCAAAGTTGAACGATAGCTGGTGAGCAGCAGATGCCAGACTCACTTACAGCTCAGGGATATTCCCCCTCACGTGAGCCTAGTGGGTTTGGATTCATATTGTGAATTGGGCACTTTGTTTCTACATGGGATGGTTACACCACGGAGGCTGGCAGGGCCCAGCAGCAACTTAACCCCTGGAGAGGAGACAGGTAAACACACCGGGCCGGTCAGACCGCTTTCACCACCCGGCTGGCCTTGCACAATCTCTCCCATTGTGAGAGCCTTGTCAGGGATAGCTGCTGGCACAGATCCATCTCTTTCAGAGCTGGAGGAGCATCTCTTTATTCAAGGGAGTGGCTCTAATTGTGTAGGCAGACACGGAGCCTCCTGGTAGCCGGTGAAGAGGCAGGTCGGCCTCAGAGGCCAGGGCTGGCTCCCAGCAGTGGCTCTTTTGCCCTACATTTCTCCTCAACAGACTCTCACTGATGGCTGGACGGAACCTGTCTGAGGGAGGTGGTACAATAGTAACACAGTGGCAGTTTATAGGAGATATAAACAGGTGAGGGACTGCACAGAAGGAAAAAATGTTTGATACCAACAGCAGTGACATTTGAAAGAACACATTGCTTTCAAACCTACTGATAGTGTTAACAGCCTTTATATGGTAAATTGCTTAAGAAGAAGAAAAAGAAGAAGAGATTGGATTTATACCCTGCCCTTCACTACCCAAAGGAGTCTCAGAGCAGCTTACAATCTCCTTTCCCTTCCCCTCCCCACAACAGACACCCCGTGAGGTAGGTGGGGCTGAGAGAGCTCTCTTGACAACCGCTCGTGACAGAACAGCTCTGAGAGAACTGTGACTGACCCAAAGTCACACCAGCAACTGCATGTGGAGGAGTGGGGAATCAAAGCCAGTTCTCCCAGATTAGAGTCCGCACTCCTGACCACTACACCAAACTGGCTCTCTAGTTGTCTGCAGTCATAACCAGTGTTCCCTCTAAGATGAATTAGTGTGAGCTAGCTCTCAGTTTTTTAGCCTCCAGCTCGCAATTTTTTGTCTTAGCTCAGGCAAGATGGCTCCAGAGCAAACTAATTAATGCAGTAGCCAAATCGCTTGCTCACAGCTTCAGTGCCAGTAGCTCACAAGGTAGGATTTTTGCTCACAAGATGCCACAGCTTAGAGGGAGTCCTCTGCAAGCAACAAAATGCCTGCTGAAATCAACGCAGGTAGAGAGGAAGTTGGCATGAGTGTCCAGCCCCATTCCCTCCTTATGCCTGACCAGTGGCTTGTGAGCACAGAGTCTGTGTAAAATGGGAGCTTTCGGGGTTAGGAAAGTGGAGAGGGAGTGTTGTGTGATGCTCTAGGAATTTTCCCAATCTTTCAGGTAATACCATAGAGATTGGGGGAATTCCCAGAGACAACACTTCCAGGTCTTCTTCACCCAGAAGTGACTTCATCGTGTCACATGATATCATCCCCCTATCTCCCCCCCACTCTATTGAGTAAGTGTGTGTGTGGGGGAAGGAGCACGGGTGGGAATTTCCCTGCCATGAGCAGGCAACTGGTCAGCATCAGTCTGTGCGTGGGGGACTCCCTTCCTGTGATGAGGGTTGTTTGAAAAAGCAGCATTCCTGAAAACGAGGATGATCCCTACACTTGTACATTTGCTATGTATGTGAGCTTTGTGCTCGTGAGCTGGCGATCACACGGGGATGGACCCCTTTCAAAAGAGACCTGCCAGCGAAACAGTTGATGATCCAGCCATCTATGATGGCCCTTGTGTTGTGACTCAGCTTGTAGTTCTGCTGGGCAGCTGTGGATGTGTCCTATATTGGAACAAGGGCCAAGAATATCTCTGAATGCTCCAGTGTGAGAAACACAAGGGCCCATTCCTGAAAACATGTCCTGCCCCTGCTGCATCGATCTTGTGCAGAGAGCAGCAGTGTTCCCTCTAAGCTGAGTTAGTGTGAGCAAGCTCACAGTTTTTTTAGCCTCTGGTTCACACATTTTTGTCTTAGGTCAGGAAGGATGGCTCCAGAGCAAACTGGTTTATGCGGTAGCCAAATAGCTCGCTCTCAACTTAAAGGCCAGTTGCTCACAAAGTAGAATTTTTGCTCACCGGACTCCGCAGCTTAGGGGGAGCATTGGTCCCCAGCACGGTGGAGACATTTGAGGGTCTCAGCCATTCCCCTTCCAGTTTCTTTCTACAGAATAAAGTGTGAATTCTTTTTTTTAAAGTTATAATGGTTTGTAGAAAGCATAACTGAAAGGACTTATGAGGAAGCCATTTTCATTGGTATGAGAGAAGAGTCACCAAACTGATTTACTTAAAATCCGAAGAAGAAACAGTTTTAGCATCAAAATATTGCAAGATCAGATTTCTTCTTTTTAACGCTGGGTGCCCTACAGTGGTTGGTGTGTGCCATCGGCAATTTGATAAAAACAAAGCAGCCCACGACAGGTCTCTCCCTGCAGCTGTGGGGCCAGCAGTTAACTTGGGAAGTGCCATGTGAGAGCTTGAGTGGCAATCGTGTTTCAGATTTATTCCCCTGTTGATGTCTAGAAATTTGTCCTATTAGGCAGACCGTAGACTGTTGGTAGGGCAACTTAGAGCTGCCAACTCTGGGTTGGGAAATTCCTAGAGATTTTAGGGGTGGAGCCTGAGGAGGGTGGGGTTTGAGGAGGGGAGGGACCTCAGTAAAGTCCACCCTCCAAAGCAGCCATTTTCTCTGGGGGAACTAATCTCTCTGTTGTGTGGAATTATAACCGATTTCTAGAGATCTCCAAGCCCCACCTGGAGGTTGGCAACCCTAAGCCATTTAGATCCATCTTTTTTGGAGCTGGCCAGCTGATCAGCGGTGGAATGGTAGGGCCTAGGGGTGGGGGGACAGCTTACCAAACACTGTTCATAACACAATTAAGCAGCCATAGAAATGCAATTAGACCTGCCCAGGTCCAATCCCCCAGTACCCCCCTCCCTCCCGCCCGCATTTCCTTTGGGAGGCTGTTCTACCCGGGTCCAGTTCCCCAGTGCCCTGCCAAAGGAGACCAACCTTCACCAAAAGCTGTTTTGAAGCAAAAATGCTTTGCAATGGTTCTAAAAGCAGGTCAGTGTAGAAATACCACCCTTCCCTCCCATATTTCCTTTGGAAGGCTGTTCCAGAGATTCTGGTACTGTAGTAAAAGAAATACCAGCAGAATTATTGTTGCTGGATTTTATTTTCACTCACTCACTCAGCTACCTGAGCATTTTAAAGCTCAATTGCAGTTTTACTCAATGGCCAATGTCTACCCCCCCCCCCCCAAAGCAGGTTAAAATAACATCCAAACAGTTTATGAAGAACTAGTGTAATGGAAACGACCCATGACATAAATCACTGGCATTTTGGGGTGCTTCACATTATCTCTGGAATCCCTACAATGACCCTGCAAGGTAAGCCAATACTTCCAGATTGCGGCTGGAGGAACAGGCTGAGCTGAGTACTGGCGATTTACTTTTCATAAAATATAACGAGGCACAACAGCTCTTTAGAGCAAAGCAGGCATCTAAATTGTGCAACCTTCACGTGTTTTCAGCATTCATATAGCCAAATGTGAATTATCTACCTGCTCTGAATCTGGTATTAAAATAACTTTATACCTGGCTCCAAAATTTCTATCCAGAAATATGTAAGTGACAACCTTTGAACTTCCTCTTTGGTGAAACTTTTTTCAGGGTGAATTTTCATGAATGCAAATAACGTAGTTTCTTTGGTTTGGCAGGTTCACCTGTGCAAATATTCCCCCTCCCCCTTTTGTTAACCCTTCATCCGTTTCAGATTCCTGGTCAGTGAACAAATTACCTTAGAAAAACAATAGCCAGCCTTTTTTGAAAAAATGAATTAGGAAACACAGTTCTCAAAAAAAGATTTCAGCTGTGTGTGAGATCATTAGCCTTGCACACCTCAGACTTTTTTTGCATGACGTTAAGAAGGCTTTTGCAAGGCCAGAATGCCCACCGACAGAGGACTCGGTGTGGTCAGTTGCTCTGGCCTTGCCATCAGTGCTCAAATTGTGAGGGGAAAAGTCAGGTCGCCCTAGTGGAACACACAGGCCCTTCCCTCCAAATGGAACAAAGCTGGGGAATTCAATTGTACCTGCCTTTCACAAAACATCAACTAAAGGGACCATCGCAAAAGGTAGGGAACTAAAGTTCAAGGGCTGCTTAGCGTAGGCATTAGAGATAGGGTTGCTAAGTCCGACTCAGGAACTATCTGGGGACTTTGGGGGTGGAGCCAGGAGCCAGGATGTGACATCACTTTTATGGTGTCACATCCTGTGATGTCACTTCCAGGTCCACCCCCCACATCCAGAAGGTTCCTGTGATTTTATGGTAGGAGCTTGTGCTTCTAACACAGTGCTTGCTCTCAACTCATTCTCCTCCCAAGCCACACACACTCTGCTACCATTTAGGGTTGCCAGGTGAGGCTGACGGGCTGGTGGGGGACTTTCCAGAAGCCTCCAGGAGAGGGGAGGGAAGAAGCACAATTGAACTCCAAAAGGAGTTCTGGCCATCACATTTAACGGGATGGCGGTCCTTTTAAATTCCTTCTCTCCATTGGAAATAATGGAGAATGGGGGCACCTTCTTTTGGAGCGCACAGAATTGGACCCCTGGTCCAATCTTTTTGAAACTTGGGGGGTTTTTTTGAGGAGAGACACCAGATGCTATGCTGAAAATTTGGTGCCTCTACCGCAAAAAACAGCCACCCCTCCGAGCCCAAGATACCCACAGAGCAATTCTCCATTATACCCTATGGGGACCGGTCTCCATAGGGTATAATGGAGTACCCAGCAGACATCCCTCCCCCTGCTTTTTGATAACCCTGAAGCAGGGGGAGGGCCTCCAAACCAGGGGGTCCCCTGCCCCCAACTGGGGACTGGCAACCCTAATTAGAGAACTGGACCGGGAAGATCTAGGTCCAGATCCTTACACAGCCTGGAAGCTCACTGGCTAACCTTAGACCAGTCACAGTCTCTTTCAGCCTAACCTACCCCACAGAACGATCCAACGGTAAGACAAAGCGGAACCGCCACATCCTCAGGGAGTTGGAGAGTCCGGCCTTTGCATGAGTTACTAGGCTTGGGCTTGCTCCAACAAGGTCACTGACTTTTGCAGAAATGCAGAGGACAGGGAATCCTTCCTCTCATGGTGTTCCAGAATTGATCTGCACCTCCAGTCTTAATTAAACCTTGTCAGCTATTAGAGGCCTGGGAAACAGGCATTCCTGAGCCTGCAGCCAACTGCAGTCTGCGAGAGCTGCCGAACACCACAGACCGAAAGTCTTCCTTTCCCTCCAGAGCTGTCTCCATCCATCATCTGGCAAGTCTAGCTGCATTCCAAGAGTGCAATCCCAGCCTTGGCTAACTCTTTTGCACCCTCCTGGAGGTGGAATCTGAAGACAACAGCTGCAGGCTCTGCTGACTGGGGTGTCATTACTGGTGGAAGGTGGTGTCCTCCTTGCGTGAGCAGCAGAGACCGAATTCTCCTTCCTCGGGTCCTCTCTCCATGCAGTTCCCTTCTCACCTGCCCCTCTCAACTTGTTCTCCACCCCTTGCATTAAGGGAGACTTTTTCGAGGCCTGGATAGTTTGTGATGGGAAAGCCTGTCTGGACCCTTGCAGGGCTCACTGGTCCTGCCTTTATTTATAGTTTATAATTTTTTTTAAAAAGGGAACATCAATTATAATTAATGCTTCAGTAGGCGTCATTCCTTCATTCCTTCACCACATGAAAGTACTGCATAGATACTGGAATCTTTTTCTCATTGACAATAAACGCATATTTCATCTATTTTAGAAAAACATGTGAGTTTTTCTCCTCCCTCAGACTAGTTTTCGTTTGTCTCTTATTCCTGCTTGATCACTGACTTTCTTCTTCCTTCCATTGCTTTTGCTGCCTTCTGGGTGTGGATAATGGTATAAAATTTGCAGGAACTGTGTAATTTCCTTTTATTTCCCTGTAAGCAGGGGTCCTTTCGTAGAAAAAGAGGTGCAGGAGCTCATTAGCATAACTCATTAGCATACCTCATTAGCATGTGCCACGTCCCCTGACATCACCGGAAGTGTGTCAGAAAGGGAATGTCAGTTTCAGCCCCATTATACCCTATGGGCCATTGAAATCAATGGCAAAAACTCATAGGGTATATGAGGGGCTGGAGGAAAGGGGGTTTGAGGGAGAGGCTCAAAACTTGCAGGGTAGCTGCTGGGGCCTCTCCTCGAAATACCCACCAAGTTTCAAGAAGATTGGACCACAAAGTCCAATTCTATGGGCCCCCAAACAGGTTGTCCCATCTCCTCCATTTTTCTCTATGGTGGGAAAATAGAGAACAATAGAGAACAATAGAGTGCCATAGAGAACAATGGAGGGAATGGGGGCAACCTGTTTGGGGGCCCGTAGAATTGGACCCCGTGGTCCAATCTTCTTGAAACTTGGTGGGTATTTCGAGGAGAAGCCCCAGCAGCTACCCTGCAAGTTTGGATCCTCTCCCTCAAACCCCCTCCCCTCCAGTTGTTTTTAAAGTTGCCGCCGAATTTCGGCGGCAATTCGGCAGCGGGCCGAATCAGATCAGAGAATCTGATTCGGCCCCTGGCTGCCCTAGTGGCCACTCCTGAGCTGGTGGAGCTTCGCTCCGCCTCGGTCCGGCCCCAACGGACCCCTGCCTGTAAGAGATTCTGCCTGCAGGATTGCCCTATTGTCAGCCAGCAGTAGTGTGTTTTTTCTGTCACTCACCTGGGCTAAAACGACAGATATATGTTGGACGCACAAGCTTTTCAGGAGAAATTTGAGGTACAGATTCTCAGTCTGAGATTCCAAAAAGACTTTACATATGGAACAAACAAAATGAGGTGAGGGGAAGAGGTAGCCATAGTATCCTGGTGGGGGATGGGAGCACTGTGGTGTATGGATAATTTCTCGGCTAGGGTTTCGTGGAAGTGGCTGTGTTGTAATTGCCTCAGTTCCGGATTCCCGAATAGGAGAGCAATAATTACGGTTGAAAGCATTAAATTCATTAATGAGTGTGATTAATCATCAGCTTCCTTGATTAATTACTGCTGCATTGGCTCTTGCTCTGGAATAAAAACACTGAGTGGCGATGGGAGCTAGAGACCAACCCCTCCCCTCTGAGGAAATGTTTGGAGCTGCTGACATTTAGGCTAATGGGCACTAGACGTTTCCCAATTTCACTGATATTAACAAGCGACATGTGACCCAGAAGGACTACAAATGGATCAGTCAGCCAAAAGGCTCCCTCATAGCCCCCGCCCCGTTCATTATCTTGGTGACTGCAACAGCGAGTGATCACGTGCGTGGACAACAGGTGAGACACGACAGCTAGACTTTTCAAATCATCTTACTGCAATAGCAATGCCAGTCACCTACTGCTGTGTGGAGAAAGGATGGATGTAAAGGTATGAATCTCTGCTACCTAGGGTTGCCAACCTTCAGGAGGTAGCTGGAAATCTCCTGGGATGACAACAGATCTCCAGGTGGCAGAGACCAGTTCACCAGGAGAAAGGAAGGAGGACTCTGTGGCATCGGACCCCACTGACGTCAGCAGTCTCCAGCATCTAGATCAGAAGTCAGCAAACTTTCATAATTAAAGAACCAAATTAAGTCAAATTCGGTACAAGAGATCAACAAACAGCCAGTGGAAGAGAGTCCACTTGCATAATTGAAAATACATGACTTAACATTAGTGATAATTTTACCGTGTTGGTTAATAATCCGTGAAGTTTCCACAGCCCAAACACTGATAGTTGTGAGTCCTTTATTACGAAGTGGCACGCAAAGTCTCACAATCATAGACACACAGAGGAGCACCCTGCACTCTTGTTTTAATGCACTGACATAAGTCTGCGTGTGGTTCACATTTCTGATCACCAGCAACCAGAGTTGCCAACCTCCAGGTGTGGCTGGAGATCTCCTGA
This sequence comes from Lepidodactylus listeri, assembly GCA_029233225.1. Classification (NCBI taxonomy): domain Eukaryota; kingdom Metazoa; phylum Chordata; class Lepidosauria; order Squamata; family Gekkonidae; genus Lepidodactylus; species Lepidodactylus listeri. Next base: position 101,550,638 of record JARCFY010000009.1, on the reverse strand, counting down.
GACTACAACTGCTCTCCAGGCAACAGAATTAAGTTCACCTGGAGCAAATGGCCACTTTGGAAGGTGGACTCTATGACATTATACTTTGCGGAGGTCCCTCCCATCCCCAAACCCTGCCCTCCACAGGCTCCACCTCCAAAATCTCCAGGTGTTTCCCAACACAGACCTGGCAACCCTACCAGCAACTGTTCACTTTTCCTTTTATGTGAAGCATCTCTAAGAAGTCTTGTAAAATCTTTGTCTACCGTTCCCTTCACATACTGGCTTGTCGAACGTCACACCTGCCGCTTCAATATATACCTTAACTTAAAATTTTCATTGCATCTTTTAAAAGATCTAGAGGCATAAACTGCAGATTCCTGATCTAGATTGTTTTGGGTTGCCATTGGGGGGGGGGGAGACAAGAAATACTCAGCACAAGGAAATCAGGGGTCAGGTCCTTGTGCCACGACTAGCCCACTAGATGGCAACGGGCAAGTCACTTGCTGCCTAACCTTCCTCACAAGGTTGTTGTGATGATAAAAAGGAGGTCATCTGCTTGTGTTCCTTGGAAGAAGGGTGGGATTAAAAAAAAATGGGCAGGCAAACTGCACATGACCGGGCCTTTGGTGGCAAGAGGAATAACCCAAATTTTGACGAAATCTCAATGAATTCAGTCAAGTTACAGTTTAGTAAGGCACAAAATATTACTGGTGAATTCTCTGCAATAAAAGTACTTCAGAGAGGTTCAGTCAGCTTTGCCATTGTCCTACTAAATATTCTTTTCTTTCAAACTGCAGTACACCTACTTACTGCATGCTGGAGTTTCTGCAGAAAATTTACCTTCCGCTGCAGAGTCAGCAACGTGAAAACAAACAGTGCTTGCAAATTTAAACACCTGCTTCACATCAAAGTAGAATATGCCCCCCCCCAAAGGTGTCATGACGTTTACAGAAATTATACACGATCTACAATATCATGAGACAGACTGCATGATTTTGAAAGTTGGGGGAGGGAAAAACAATCCCCACGCCCTAAAGACTAAACAGGATATTCTGATGGTGGAACTAGCAGATGGAGCAGAATTCAGAATATCTGTCTTGATTTGGTCTTGCAGCTGTGACAGAGAGGCACAGGGAGGACACTTCCAAGGGTGGCAGGCTGGAAAATCTTTAAGGATGACTGTAAATTACTACTGGATTTTGAAACTAGAAGATGCAAATAATCTCAAGAGTTTGTTCGTAAATTCCTAAATTTTTCAAGAAGCTTACAAAAATAAAATTAAAAAATCACACCTCTGGCTGATTCTGCTGTACTGTACATGTCCCATAACTTACAGGAAATCTCCTGGTGGGCCATTTTTCTCTTCCCAATCCTCCCCTGAAAAATTAGGTTCCACCGATGCCTTGGCCTGAGGTAAAGTGCTTTCCCTTGGTGCCAGAGGCTCTTCCATGCAAGAAAAAATTGTCTAGCATCAGGGGATTGGGGCCCTAAGCCAAAGGAAAATGTCATTAGCAGAACAGATCTCTGGGATTCAGCCCAATCAACAAATAATGGGGCAGAATTCTGGATTATTTTACCTCAGACTGGGGAGAAGGGAATAGGGTTGCCATTCCCCCCAATTTTGTGGGCTCTTGCCTGCCACCAGCCAGCTGGTTGGCAGGGAGAAGCCCCGCCTCCAACAGCTATGACCCCGTGCAAAGTCCACAATGTGATGACATCATGCAGAAGTGACATCATCACACTGGGGATATTGCACTGCAACACTCTGATTTGGGGGCAAAACTCTATGGTTTGAGCCCAATTTTACCATAGAGTTGCCCAAAAACCAGAGCGTCGCCATGCAACATCCCTGGCATGATGATGTCACTTTTGCATGATGTCATCACATCAATGATGCTGCCCCACCCACCACTCCCAGAAAGCTTCCCCCACCCCTGCTGGCACAAGGTAAGGACCTTGCAACCCTAGGTGGGAACTGCATTTTCTAATGCTCTTCAATGTAAAAAAAAGCTCCTTTTCAGGAGATATCTGATAGGATTAGTGTAGTTAAGCAGCACTGACAAAAATAATACGGTCCACAGTATGCAATCTTTTTTTAAAAATATTTTATTTATAGGTTTTTATACCACAAAAAGGGTTATCATACATTCATATATACACATTAGAATTAGTTTGAGTCTATCACAATCTTTTTCTATCCATTTGCAAAAATTCAGCCATTTATTCTTATGTACCGTATTGTCTTTTCCTTGTAAGATCATAGTCAGTTTGTCTATTTCTGCTAAATCCAGAAGTTTCTCTTTTACTTCCTCCCTAGTGGGAATGTGATCTGTTTTCCAGCATTTTGCTAATATTATCCTAGCTGATGTCAAAATATAAATAAGCATTAAGGTATTATTGTATCCATATCCCTCAGGTAATATATTCAATAAATATACCTCCGGGGTTATCTCTAGATTTACTCCCATTATTTCTAAAATAATTTTTTGGATCGTCTGCCAATATTTTTGTATTTTTGAGCAGCACCACCACATATGATAAAAAGTCCCCACATTAGCATTACATTTCCAACAAAGATTTGAAGCTTTAACATAGCATTTGGCTATTCTGTTTGGTGACCAATACCATCTGTGGAACAGTTTATAAACATTTGCTTTATATGCAGTAGCTGATATATTTAATGGATTTCTACATCTTAGACCAATTATCAAAATTCTTCATCCGTGATATCATTGTACTTTTCACTCTTTCATCCAACAGGTAATCTTCTAATAAAAATCTATACATTTTCTGTATTATCTTATCACTGGAAGACAACCAAATTTTATCTAATTCTGTTTTAGTATCATGGAAACCTACTAGTTTGTCTGAGTCATATCTAGTTCTTAATTGTATCATTTCCCACCAAGATAGTTTGATGTTATTATGTTGAAGTAGGGTTTGCTCCGATTTTAAATTATTACATTTATCTAATGTAACCTCGTATGTTTCTTATTACTTTTTGTAAGAAGCAAGGGTTTAAAAAGGCTTCTAAGGAGGAGACCCATTTGGGTATTTTGCTATAGTGTTTCTCTTTTATGGTAATCCAGGTCTTTAATAATGCACCCCTTAGTAATGGTTATTAAAATTGGAGTGGTTCTTGTCTTTACCATACCAAAGGTAGGCATGGCAACCCATATATAGATCATGGCATTCCAACATTAAAATTCTTGTATCGATCAATGTTACCCATTCTTTGATCCAACACATAGCTGCCGCTTGATAGTACAATTCCCAATTTGGTATACCAAAACCTCCCCTTTCTTTTATATCTTGTAGACTTTTTCATTTAATTATTGCTTTTTTGGGTACCAAATAAATCTTCTTGTTAGTTTATCTAATTCTATAAAAATATTTTTCTTCTTTAATATTGGCAAATTTTGCGCTAAGAATAAAAATCTAGGTAGTATATTCATTTTTATTGTCACTACTCTACCCATAAGAGAAAGATGCCACTCCCTCCATTTATCCAGATCTTTTCCAACTTCTTTTAACAGATTGAAATAATTATCATGTATTAGAACACTATTTTTATTAGACAGTATGACAACTAAATATCTCACTTTTTCTACTATATCCATTTCTGATATTCTTTGGATTTCTTGAATTATATTTGTTGGATAAATTTTGGTTAACAACTTGAGTTTTCTGGAAATTAATTTTGAGACCCACAACCCCTCCATATTTTTGTATGACCTCTGGCAGATCCTTAAAAGATGTTAAAGGGTTTTCCAATATAAATAGCAAGTCATCTGCAAATGCTAATATTTTAAATTCTTCTTCCTTTATTTTAACCCTCTTATCTGTTTACTTTCTCTCACTTGATCATTTAAGGTTTCCAAGCACATATAAACCGGCTCTCTGGTGAGCCGGCTAGCTGGCGAGGCGGGATATAAATCGAAATTAATAAACAAATAAATAAAATAATAATAATAAACAACTGTGATAAAGGACATCCTTGTCTTGTACCTTTTTGAATTTCTATGTTTTGTGTCACATCACCATTTATTACAATTCTTGCATACTGTTGTCTATAAATTGCATTGATCATTAATTGAAATTTAGTTCCACATTCCCAAGATTCCAGTTTATATTTCAGAAAATTCCAAGATATGTTATCGAAGGCTTTTTCTGCATCAAGAAACATTAAAGCCATTTGTTTTTCTGGATGTATCTCATAATATTATAATACGCCAATGACTTTCCGTATCTTACTTTTCATCTGTCTTTTTGGTAGAAAACCTGTTTGGTCTGGGTGAATGATTTGAACTAGTACTTTTTAAAATCCAGTCACCAAAATACTGGCAAAAATTTTATAATCAGCATTTAAGAGAGAAATAGGTCTATAGATTTTAATCAAATTTCTTTCTACACTCGGTTTGGGTATTAAAGTAATTATTGCATGATTCCAAGGGTCTGGTAAGTTCTCTGTGTGGCTTATCTTTTGAAGTAACTCTTTAAATGGATTAGTTATTTCATTTTCAAACAGCTGGTATACTTCCACAGGTAAGCCATCCGGTCCTGGTGTTTTCTTTTTTCTTTGCTTTTTAATAGCTTCTACTGTCTCACATAACATAATTGGATCATTAAGAATGCTTCTAAGAGTTATTTAAATAAGACACTAAGGTAGAGAAACACAGACCTAAGAAGAGGTTTTTTTAAAAAACCTGGCAGACAGAAATAAACTGGAAAAACATATTATAACCTACTAGAACTAAATAAAGAAATTACCAATAGAATTAATATTAATAAAATCAAAATTAATATTAATGGCCACAGGTGGCAATGGATTTAGAAAATCCTCATTAACATCTCCAGGCCAAATAGGGGGCACTAGTCAACTGAAACCTGCCACAATGAATATCTCCCAAACCTCAATGAAAGAAATCAAGGCAATGATCCAATAAAGTGTAGCGCAAATGATTAAAACAACAGTAGAAACCACCTTAGCTACACTGATAAAAAAAAGAAATGGAACCCATCTAACGTAAAATGGAGGAAATAGCCAATCAAATTAATGTTGAAACAGATGAAATTAAAAAACAGATATCAGATAATAAACAGGATTTACAGAAAATGATTAAAAACAATGATAAAGCCAATGGGAAAATACAAGATTTAGACTATGAGACACAAGACATAAGAGCAAAAATGGATAAAATGGAGGAAACATTAAATCAATTTAGAGATGGATAAGGCAGCTTTAATTTTAAGGTGTCAAAACATTCCAGAAAATATAGGTAAAGATTTAAAAGAAGTGTGTCAAAACATAACCAATCAACTAAAAATAGGATCTAAAGAAGAACTTCTAACAGAGATAGAAGCCATGTATAGAAGAAACTCTTCATATGCCAGGAAAAACAAGGTTCCTAGTGAGGTTGACATTAAGTTTTATAAGAGAGAAACAAAGGACAAGATACTTAGAGACTCCAATGAGAATAAAGTAGTCATACAAGGTGATGAGGTGAAATTTTTAAAAGAAGTCCCTTGAAGCATAAGGGAAAAAAGGCAAAACTATCAGGTACTAACTGATCTTTTATGAGCTAAGGGGATTGTTTACAAATGGTTGCTGCCCAAAGGAGTGCTCTTTGAATATGAGGGCAAAAGCAGCGATTAGACTCCATATTTAAAGTAGAAAATTTTCTCAAAAAATTTGGCAAAAAGTTAGGTTGGCAAAAAGATGAAGAAGAAGACAAAGAGGAAGAGTCAGAAGTAGAAAAAGATAAAGATGAACATGATGAAGGTAGCCAGAGTAAAACCTCAACAAAAAGGGAAAAGAAGAGACCAGGTGTGACACCGTTTCAAATGCTAACAAGATATAGATATAAAGCCAAAGAAAACAAAAAGAGCAATGGAGAAAACTAAAAAATTCTTTTTTAACAAAGATAAAACTGTTACAGCACAAAATAAAACTAACACAAGAAATAGCTAAAAAAACCACAGTATGCAATCTGAAGTGACTCAGTCCCAGATGCTGTTCCTTCATTCTGTACCTTTACAACATGTTGAATGTTTATGGTTGCCAGCCTCCAGGTGGCAACAGGTCTTGTGAGCAAAAATTCAGCTTTGTGAGCTATCGGCATTAAATTTGGGAGTAAGCGATTTGGCTGCTGCATAAATCAGTGTGAGAGTCTAAGAGATTTCAAACTGCAACCAGAAGTTCTTAACCAGAAAGTCTTTTATTGTCAGTGGATCTGATAGTCATCTACACGTCTCGAGTCAGTAATACTGGGAAGGGAAAAGGGGGTACAGATATAGTGTATTCAAACAGTGTAATGCAAAGGGGAACCGCCAATCACTACATAGAGAAAAAGGCGCCTAGTTATGCTGGACAGTTTATTCCCAGGCTTAAAGTGGGAAAAGAGTTACAGTTAGCACCTGCAAAAGAGAAGCGGCCAGGACGCTGTGAAAGGCAACATTTTCAAGGTTAGGGAGGCACAGCAAGATAAGCCACTGCTGGTGAGAGTCGAGCTACATCCAATAGGAGGGGGTATGAGGGAATGACGTGGACGAAAGGGAAGTGCCACCCCCCGGCTGAGAATGACAGCCATAGCTGACAATCAGTTTGCCCTGGAGCCATCCTTCCTGAGCTAAGACAAAGAACCTGAGCCGGAAGCTAAAAAACTGAGCTGGCACACACTAACTCAGCTTAGAGGGAACACTGGCCACTAGTAGAGAGCCTGTGACTGCCTGCTTGCCAGGCCCAAGAACAACATTCCCATGAAGCAGAAAGTGCCCAAGTCTGGCTGTATCTCGTTCTCCAAATTAATCATTTCTCATGAATCAGACCGGGAAGCCAGAGGGGGGGGGAGGGAAGTTTGCCTGGGAAAAACAGAGAACAGAAAAGAACCAGCTGGGAGACTGGGGCACGTGTCACAGAATATTCTACCGAATCCTACTTTCCCTACACAGAAGAGCAAAAACAGCATGGCCTGTTGTCAAATGCCCCTCTGGCTGTATAGCTCCTTGATATCAAGGGCTTTACCTCTTCCCTGTTAAGAAAATTCACTGGCCACCTGCAGCTCTAAACTTCTTTAAAGATGTGTTGATTTACAGCCACTCCTCTACTGCTTCGCATCCATGCCTCCCTCAGGCCTGAAGCACACAGCTACCACTGATGGCTCCTCAGAGAGAGTACAGGAAGCAGCCAGGACCCCGATCAGCAGACAACTAGGATCGCCAATCTCCAGGTGGGATCTGGAGAGCTCCCGCTTTTACACTTGATCTCCAGACGGCCAAGATCACTTCCCCTGGAGAAAATGGCTGCTTTGGAGGGTGGGCTCAATGGTTTTATACCTCAGTGTCTCTCCCCTCCCCAAACTCCAGCTTCTCCAGGCTCCACCTTCTAAATCTCCAGGTATTTCCCAATCTGGAGCTGGCAGCAAAACAAACCAGCCCGCCCCACACCTGATTTCCATCTTGGTGCGGAAAGGAACTAGCCAAAACTAGTTCCAAAACCACATACACTAATGTGGGAGTGTGGCTCTAGCGGGCAGAATGCTTGGCCTAGACTCCCCCCCCCCCCCACACCAGTTATAGGATTGTTACCCTCCATAAAATAGGAACAATGACCCTGTGGCTACGCTTACTATAAGAACAAATGAGATCTTATGTGCCTGACCTGGCCATCCTTGCAGTTAGGGTTGCCAGCTCTGGGATGGGAAATTCCAGGAGATTTGGGGGGTGAAGCCTGGAGAGAGTGGGGCCCTCAGCAGGGTATAATGCCATAGAGACTAACTTTCACAGCAGCTGTTTTTCTCCAGGGGGACTGATCTCTGTCAGTTGGAGACCAGCGGTAATTACGGGAGCTCTCCAGCCACCACCTGGAGGTTGGCAGCCCCACTTGAAAGATATGGTATTCAGGTAGTTTCCTGCAGTTATAGGGTATCTGTTCTTTTCCAGGAGTCTTTCTGAAGTAAATAAATAGGAACGGTTCCTTGCAATAAGCAACAGCGCCCCCGATTGATGGGTGGCTTGTAGCATGAGAACCAGTCTAAGACCCAATGAACTTACAGTCTAGAGAAGAGAGGGGAGAGAAGCACAGAAGAGCCAAGTGCGGCAAGGAAGGAGCAGGAAAAGATACATGTGAGCACAGGTACTTAAGGTTCCCGCCCTAGGCTGAGACCTTTAAGTCTTCCACTCCTGCAGGTCGTGGCAGCTACAGCCTCTCCTGCCTGTCCCCCCAGCCAGTCTGGCTCTCTGCTCCCTTCCAGGTGTGCTGCACAGCTGGTGTTCAAGGAGACAGAGGACAAGGTCAGGGTGTGATTGGGCAAGGCAGCTCCCTTGTCTCCTGCTGCACTGGGGAATCCAAAGGCTGCCTAGGTGTCCTTACACTTTGCTGTGGCAGGAAACGCACAAGGCTTTTTTTAGTGGTGGTACTCACCAGGACTGAGTCCCAGCAATTTTTTTTGAGGGGTGGGGGGAGAAGTCCTGCTGGGAGAATTGGTGGGCATCAGTGCTAGCCCAGTCCTGCAAGATCTGAGGAGCTAAGCAGGGTCGGTCCTGGCTAGTATTTGGATGGAAGACCTTCAAGGAATACTGGGCAATGGCAAACCACCTCTGAACATCTCTTGCCTAGAAAGCCCTGTGGGGTCACCATAAGTCAGCTGCGGCTTGACAGAAAAAAATTAACCCCCCCCCCCAAAAAAAACCCCACCTGGCACTTTTATCCATGGAAAAGTGTGCTTCAGGGAGTGCAAGCAGCTAAGAAATGGCAATAAAGTTATACGTCATAAAAGTAATAATTGCAAAGCCGTGCAACCAGCTGATTTCCAGTAAGACATCTTCAGGCCGGGAAAACGAAGCACAGCTCCCCAATGCTTATTAGAGCAGTTATAATTGTTCTGAATTGTTCTGGCCACCGGCAGGGAATTTAGTGTGTGGGGGGTAGGGTTACCAGCACCACGTTGGGAAATCCCTGGAGATTTGGGGATGGAGCCTGAGGAGAACAGGGATCTCCATCATATACAATGTCATAGGCTGCGGTTACACGGCCCCTTTAAATCCGGGAGGGCTCCCGGATTTAAAGGGGCCGCATTTTTCTACCGCGGGCTGAAGAGGCGGCCGCGGCGGGAACAGCGGTGGCGGCGGGAACGACGGCAACGGCCGCTGAAGAGGCGGCCGCTGAAGAGGTGGCGGCGGGGGCGGGAACGGCAGCCGCAGCCACGGAAGAGGCGGCCGCAGCAGCGGCAGAAGCGGTGGTGGCAGCCAAGGACCCGCCGGCCGCCTGGTGAGTTTGGAGTCCCCCCCCCTTTTACACTTGGGCGCTTGAGTGGCCAAGTGCCCAAGTGTAAAAGGGGGGGGGGGAAATGGCCAGCGGGACTATCTGGACAGCCCTGCTCTCGCAATGCTTGCGAGAGAGGGCTGTCCAGATACCTCAAATGCGGGTTCCTCCCGCAACACCCGGGAAAACACTTGATTTTCCCGGGGTCGGAAAATGCGGGAGGAACCCGCATTTGAGACCGCTTCAGCGCGGGACTTGGGGCGGGCCGTGTGGTCAGCTCCTTTAAATGTGGGAGGAAATAGCCCTTCCTCCCGCATTTAAGGGCCATGTGGCTGCAGCCATAGAGTCCACCCTCTAAAACAGGGGTGGCCAACCTTGCTTAACGTAAGAGCCACATAGAATAAACGTCAGATGTCTGAGAGCCGCAAGACAGGAACAAATATCACACACACGTTTTTATTTTTTAAAATATGCAAATTTGCTTTTTATTAACGTTAAATGGGACTGCCAAAAATAAAAACAAACGAGGAAAACCAGTTATTGATAATGATATTACTTGTTTGCTAATGATATTGAGAGAGATGGAAAGAAAGAATTAAAGAAGTGGAAAGAAAGAGAGAGAGAGAAACTAGGAAAGCAAATAGATGGGAGGGAGGAGGGAAGGAAGGAAGGAAGGGAGAAAGAGAGAAAAAGCATGCCTCCCCTTTGCTTCCCCAGCCGCCCTGCCAGGAGCCGCACAATATGTGTGAAAGAGCCGCATGTGGCTCCCGAGCAACAGGTTGGCCACCCCTGCTCTAAAACATCCATTTTCTTCAGGGGACCTGATTTCTGTAGTCTGGAGAGGAGGTGTAATTCCAGGGGATCTCCAGGTCCCACCTGGAGGCTGGCATCCCTAAACCAAGTGGACCTACTGAATGTCTTGAGGGAGGAAAGATCCTGGTGCAGCTATCACTGGAGGTGTTGGTCTTCTGTTTTACACAGCCTCACGTCCAATATCACTCCTAGTAGGATGATTGAAGAGTTCGGGAAGACTCACAACTGAACAACCTTGTGGGCTCCCCGTAGCCTGGTCTCTACTTAGTTTCCAGGGTCATATATGAAACTACTCAGTCTTTCCACTCCCTTCCCACTAGGGATTCCAGCCTCCAGACGGGAACTGAAGACCCCCCAAAATTATAGTTTATCTCCAGATTACAGAGATCAGTTCCCCAGGAGAAAATGGATGCTTTGGAGGGTGGACTCTATGGTATTGTACCCCACCAAGATCCCTGTCCTTCCCAGGGTCCCCCTACAAATTTCCAGGAGTTTCCTATCTTGGATCTGGCAACGCTACTTCCCACTTTGGCTGCTGTTTAGAATCGGAGGGTGTGGTTATTCCCCCCCACACACATCTGCAACTATACATGTGCCCTATGTGCAAAAACAACCAACCAAACAGGATTGTTCCTCAGTATTATCCAAAAAAGGTATGTGACAAAAATCTTACCGACAGTCTCTACCATAGTGTTTTGTTTCTATGGTCAAACAGCGTTTCAGAACTTGGTTGCCAATGTCCCACTGGAGCCTGAAGTGGTCCTGGGATGACAACTAATTTCCTGACTTGGAGATCTGTTCCCCTGGAGAAAATGGCTGCTTCTGAGGGCAGGAACGCACAGGAACGGAGTTCTGGCTGGCTCCTGAGTTGGCCACGCCCACAGCCAAAACCTCTGGGCAGGCGTGGCTACAGAGGACGCTGCCCTCCCCACATTACACACAAGAGGGAAAGGCGGCATGTTAAAATGCCCTCTTTCCATCTGGGAAGCCCATGGGATTTCCTTGTCAATTTCAGTCCCCACCAATCAGCTGAGAGTGAAATTGACAGGGAAAAGCCTCTCTCTGCCTTCCCTTCTCTAGCTGACATGTTGCAGCTGGAAAAGGGCAGGCAGGGAACCCAGGCATGTTGAAAATGCCTTCCGCAATAGCAGAGAGGCTCAGGGAAGAAAGGGGCATGTGTGTGTGCCTTCCTTCCTTTCCGCGGCCTGTCTGCCGCAGCACTTCAAGCATCTTTCAGATCCCAGGAACTTCAGCACCGCATTTCCCCGGTTGTCTGGTTCCGGGGGGGGGGGGGTAGGAGACTAGAAAGGCGATGCTGAAGTGCCTGGGATCTTTCAGAAAGGCAATGCTGAAGTGGGGCGAAGAAGCTCAGGGAGGGAAATATGCTAATATGCTAATGAGCTGTGCTGTTGGGGGTGTGACCTAATACGCTAATGAGTTCCTGCTGTTGGGTGTGGCCTATTATGCTAATGAATTCCTGCTGGGCTTTTTCTACAAAAAAAGCCCTGGGAATACCATAGATTCTACTTAACCCCCCCCCATCCTTCCCCCCACAGGCGTTAGCCTTATATCGCCAGGAATTTCCCTGGCTGGAGGTGGAAACTAGGGTTGCCAACTCCTGCTTGGGAAATACTTGGAGATTGGGGTGGGGAGGCTGGGGAGGGTGGGGTTTAGGGAGGGGAGGGATCTCAGCAGGGAGTAACGCCATCGAGTCCACCCGCCAAGGCAGCCATTTTCTCCAGGGGGACTGATCTCTGTTGCAATCCCAGGAGATCTCCAGTCCTCACCTGGAGGCTGGCAGCCCTACTGGGATCCCTAATTTTAAAACACGTGGATAAACTCATCTGAATGTGCTCATATTTACCTCAGACTTTTTAAAACAGAAAGGAAAATAGCAACCAGAAGTTTATGAGACTGCAAATCCCTGACAACACGTGGAGTACAATGTCCATATATTAGAACTGGGGGTTTTCCCCCCAGTGTGACATGAAGCCATTTTTTTAATTTATTTTTTTTCTTATTTTTTTCTGTTTTTTTTTTATGAAGTCATTTCATCGACCACTGGGCGAGCTGAGAATCCTCAAACAGGAGAAGCTGTTGTAATTCCATTTCTATTTTTATCCTGCTATTGAATTAATAATAAAAACGGTATTTGGTTTCTTTATCTGGATGTTATCTACAGTCCTTTGTGCTGGAACAACGCTCAAAGAGCTGGACAAAGCATTTGTCCCTTTAAGAGTTTTAGTAATGTCTGGAGTCGGGCCAACGAGCCATTTAATCCATTCCCCCCCCCATGGAGAAGAATAGGCTCCCTGTTTCCCCAGTTATCAGCCCCAAATCGCACAATTAGCTTCAGGCTGAAAACCGAGTAAGGTGGCTTAGGATGCCACACAGTTGTAAGTTATATGTCACCTTTTCCCAACAAGGCCTTATTTAGAATTTAGCCATAAAAATCCACCGGAATGGCCTGTGCAAGCCTAGCAAATAATCCCGCGCGAATCTTAATTCCCTCCTCCTTTACAGGTGGCACTTCCCTTCCCCCCGGCTCTTGCTCCAGAATCTATAAAATTACTTAACCTGAAAAAGATAAGCTGGTGAAGCTTTTCCTGTTACTTTGTAAAGTTTCACAGACTGTACAGCAGGGGTCCCCAACCTCTTTGAACACGCGGAAGGCCCACAGATAGCATGGGGCACGAGGGGGGCACGAGGGGGGGGGTATGGCATCACTTCCAACATCACCAAAATAATAAGATAAAAATAAACAAACTGTTGGCTGACAAAAGAACACACCGGGGTGGGTGGGTGGCTGAGGAGGGAGTGGGAAAGCAATCAGAGTGGCTGTTGGGAAAGTTTTATGGATACAGACTCACTTCTGATTGATTTTGGAGGTGCTGCTCCACTGAATTCGATGTGTAAGACCAAGGGCGGGGAGGGGAAAAGTGGAGGGCTGGCCACCTTCCGGGGGGGGGGGGGTTCTGCAGCGAGAGAGGACAGTGCATTGAATATCTTCAAAGAAGAGAGGCGCATTCCTTCCCTGACAGACACTGTCCGACTTGCTCCGTATGGAATGTAGGCCGAGGGTCTCAGCCTTACCAAGAAACAGGTCTCAGAGTATTGGGGTGGTATACTAGTTAGTACGTCAGGCTGACAGCAGGCAAACTCCACAGTGGAGGCGGCCAGCCAATCGCCCACTGTTCTGCCTGCCTCCTCCACACTTGAATGAGTGCGGTGCTGTCACGCTCTGCCTCCGCCCTGGTGGGTGAGCCCCCTGTGGCCATGGCGCCTCTTTGCCGTGGCTGGTCCTGGGAAAGGGGTTGAAGTCCAAAAGGGTGTTGCAGGGCCTCAGAATGGCAGGGGACAGGGTTAACGAGACCCTCATTCGCCCCTCTGCCTCCTTTGGCGTGTCTATGCTCTCAGTCCCTCTCTCTTTCTCTGTCCCTCAATGCCGTTGGCGGTTCCTCCCTGGCCCTCCTTTTGCCGCTCTCTTTTATTGCCTCACCCCTCTCCCAGAGCCACCCATGGGCATTGGGCCTCTCCTCCCTCTCCAGCCCTGCCCCCCTTGATAATCCGAGACACCTGCCCAGCATCCCGGATGTGGCCGCGCCTCTGTCTCTGGAGTGCTGCGAGGCACAGCCGGCTGCCCTTGTCTCCGCTGGTGGGGCCTCCGCTTGCTGGGGCCTCCGCTCGCCGGGGCCATCATCTCCACAGGCTGCTGAAGCTCGTGGCCCCAACCCCCGGCCCCGTGGCTGCGCCTGGCACAGCCTCTTTTCGGGTGGCGATGGTGAGGCGTGGCGTCCGAGTGCATCCCTGGGCTCTTGCTGGGATGCTGCCGGTTGCCATGGGGACTTCGGTGTCACTCCTCCTCGGCTCCCCGGGTGGTCTCTCTGGCGAGGGGAGGGCCCCTGCCCGGTGCTTGCAGGCGCCAGCTGCGGCTGAGGCGGGGATGGGTGAGTGGGGCCCTGACTCGGCGGGTGGGGGGGGAGCAAAGTCCCGGACAACCCGGGACGGGACAGGTGCCATGCTCCCTTCCTCTTGCCGAGGCTCCTCTTTTGCACCATGGCCGCTGCAGGTTCCCAGGGCAGCCAGTACTGCCGGCAAGTGCAGTTGTTACCACTTCCCCATGTGCAGTGCAGCAAAAAAGATGGGATTTTAAAAAAATTCTAAGACTTGGTGGGGATGTTGCAAATTCGGGAGGGGGCATCACCCTATACACCCCGTGCTAACCGCCTGAGCACATCTGGAATTCTGACATGGCATGGCAGGTACAGCAACAAAATGGATGCCACAAAATAGCTGCTGCAGGAGGCGGAGCCAGCCACAAAATGATTGCTACTGCTTACCTTCAGTAATGCAGTGCAGACCCTTGTGCTGTGGCGGCAGCTGCTGTCAAAGCAACATTTTAAAAAAAATCTGCAGTCAATCAAACCTCCACTGGCCAATCAGAAGCCTTGCTGGGCAAAAGCCCTACCTCGCCCTGCCTACTTCCTAAAAACACTTTGGTGGGCACCAGAAAAGCTTTCATGTTGTGGACCCCTGCTGTACAGGGAAATACTTCTGGGTATATCCCCTTGTCAGGCATTTTGGCTGTACACTTCAGGATTGGCAAGCACACTGAGCTAAAGAATTAGAAACTACGAACACCTCCCTTTGGTGATGGAGGTAAATTATTAGCGGTTCTGTGATTCTTCCTTGAAAATGTATTTTAATAGTGTAAGGTGGGGGAGTGGTGGTAGGGAAGGGAGAGGACACCAGTCTTCCGCACTCTGGTTTTCCTCTTTGCGGGAACATCATGTGGCTATAAGCATCCCAGAATGCTGCCATTTCCTGAAGGGCACATGAAGGACCAGATGGAGAAAGGAGCGGGAGGCTCTGATACATTATTTCTGTGGATGTTTGGTTATCGAGTTAATGTGTGCGATGCGCTTTGAAACAGGGCTGCAGCTCAGAATTGCTTGTATGGTAAAGTTTCCTATTGGACCATGGCTGTCCCTCTCTCCCTAGAGGGAGGTCTATAAAATTATGCATGGGGTAGAAAAAGTGGATGCAGAGAGCTTTTTCTCCCTTGCCCAAACTACTAGATCTTGGGGGCACCCAACTAAGTTGATGGACAACAGAACCAGGAAGGACAAAAAGAAATATTTTACATGACAAGTAATTTGATGGTGTAATTCACTGCCGATGGATGTAGTTAATGGTTACAAGCAAAGATGACTTCAAAAGGGGATTAGACCAATTCAGGGACGAGAGGTCAATTTGTGGCTGCCAGCTCTGGGTTGGGAAACACCTAGAAATTTGAGCGTGGAGCCTGGCGAAGGTCCTCAGTGGGGTACAATGCCATCCAGTCCACCCTCCAAAGCAGCCATTTTTTCCAGGTCAGTTGTAATTCTGGGCGATCTCTGGGCTTTAGTCTTGTGAGCAAAAATTCTACTTTGTGAGCTACTGGCATTAAAGTTACGAGCAAGCGCTTGGGCTACTGCATAAATCAGTTTGCTCTGGAGCCATCCTTCCTGAGCTCAGACAAAAATGTGTGAGCCGGAGGCTAAAAAACGGTGAGCTAGCTCACATTAACTCAGCTCAGAGGGAACACTGCCCCCCCAACGCCCTGGCAACCCTAGATGGAGCTGAAGCCACGGGAAAAGTTTCCCCTTGCTTTATTTGCACATCTCTGACTGCTATTAAAAGATAAAGGATCAGCACATGAAACGTGGCTACGCAAGGTGTGGGTACAGCTTTTAGGTCTCCCAGCGTGTGAATCGCATGTTGGCATTTAAACAGACATCACAGCAATGCAGACAAGAGGCTATTGGGGGCTTTAGAAAAACCTGGCAAACAATTCCCTGTCTTCAGACAACTGGAGTACAACCCCGACACAAACCCATGTGACATCTGGGACATTCACAGAGGGGAAGAAGAAGATAATATGCAAAACAAACATGAAAAGAATAGAACCACACGGCAGGCAAATATTGCCTTTTCCATGCCCCACCCAAAGCAGGCCAAGCGCATAGGCAGGCACCAGGGCAGTAGCAAAGACTTCTTTCGTCTTTAAAGAGACAATGACTTCTTTCAGACACTAAACTGCAAAAGTGAGGCTGATTTGGCATCCTGCATTTGGAAACCTGGGATGCCATGTTCCAGATTCCTTCCTGGATACATCGAATGAGTGCTTTGAAGGGGAATACCCATCATTAACGGCAAACACACAAGAGGATCACACACATATCCAGGTTTAACAGAATCAAAAGTTGACAGTTGGGGTCACCAACTGTTACCTCCCGGACCAATCTCCCCTTGGAGGTACAGTCTGCCCCTACCACACTGCCAGCGGCAGAGCTAATGATAACAACAGGCACAGCGATGGGATTCCAATGCAAGGCTTCTCAAAACAGCAACCTTTGGTCTGGCTGGTGCTCTAGACACTGTGACAGGATTAAATTCATTGCTCTGTTTAGGGTTTCTCAGCTCTGGGCTGGGAAATTCCCGGAGATTATAGGGATGGAGCCTGTGGAGAGTGGGGTTTGGAGAAGGGAGAGATCTCAGCAGGGTACAATGCAAGGAAGTCCACCTTCCAAAGCAGCCATTTTCTCCAGGGGAACTGATTTTGGTCATCTGGAGCTGCAATTCCGGGGGATCTTCAGTCCGCGCCTGGAGGTTGGCAACCCTAGTTCTCCTGGTTTCCCCAGGTGCATGAGAGTTTTGTGAGAGGGAAGAAGACAATTTTAAGCTGAGAAGGAAAAGGAGTGGAGGAGAATCATGTTGGAAGAGGGCTAGAGCGGGGGGGGGGAGGGGGAGAGAGAAGGTAGTAGAAGCGTTTCCCGAAGTGGAACGGCCATAATGGAAAGTTTCCCGTTTAATTTCTGCCTGCTGCGCAACTATTAAAGCAGGGATTGACAAACTTTTATAATTGAAGGGCCATTTGCATAATTGAAAACATACCACTTAGTATTACTGATCATTTACATGCTGATTAATAATCCATAGAGTTTCTGCAACCCAAACGCTGGTTGTTGTGAGTCCTTCACTAGGAATTGGCACACACAAGCTATCACAACTCATAAATTTACGAAGAAGCACCCTGTGAGATTGTGGATAAATCTAAGCACGGTTTGCCCTTAGACTACTGGCAACTGTTCGCCTCGGTCATTTCTCTTTCTGTACAGTCCTTTGTAGTTCCACAAAAATTGTCACCCGCCATTCCCTTCACATATTTGTTTTATTTATTTGAAACATTAATACGATGCTTTCCTACCCAAACAGAACCCCCAAGGTGGTGAACATCAAGGCATTAAAGCATTTATACCACTAATGTCCCACCTGCCCCTCCAGTAACTTAAAGTTCTCATTTTCTTTTTAAAGAGCCCAGTTTGATGCCATCAAATCAAGTTCAAGCCTGAACTCACCCTAGAAGCTAAGATGACTAAACTGAGGCTATCACACTTTGGTCACATCATAAGAAGGCAAGGGTCACTGGAAAAGACCACCATGCTAGGAAAAGCTGATGGCAGCCAAGAATAGAGGAAGACCCAACATGAGATGGATTGACTCAATCAAGGAAGCCACGGCCCTCCGTTTGCCAGACCTGCACAAGGCTGTGAACTACAGGATGTTTTGGAGGTCATTACTAGAATAGTTGGAAACGACTTGACAGCACTTAACACACACACACACACACATACACACAGACAGAGCCAAAATAAGCCACAGTTGGCTCTAGAGCTGCAGGCTGCAGACCCATGTGTTTAAGTCTGCAAGAGCAGAGCAAAATAAAATAAAATATATAACAAATACAACATTCTATCTGAGGTACCTTCACCCATGTTTTGTAAGACCATCCAGATGGATTAGGTTGGTGAACCGTACCTTTAAGGCAGGAGAGAAAGACAGAACACTAGAATCAAGTTTTGTGAGAGGGAAGAAGACAATTTTTGGATGAGAAGGAAAAACAGAACAGGAGAATAATGGTGGAAGAGGGCTAGAGCAGAATTCGCTTCTGCATCTTGGACACTGTGTTCAATCAGGAATCAACCCTGATCAGTGTGGTGCAAAGTAGCCTTACTGGGAACAGAGCCCCAGTGTAGGGCTGCCAGGTCTGGGTTGGAAAATACCTGGATACTTTAGGGGTGGATCCAGGGGAGGGCGGGATTGGGGGAGGGGAGGGGCATCAACATGGTACAATGCCGTGGAGTCCACCCTTCAAAGCAGCCATTTTCTCCAGGGAAGCTGATCTCTGTCAGCTGGAGACCAGTTGTAAAAGCGGGAGATCTCCAGGTCCCACCTGGATGCTGGACACCTTAGTAGTAGTAGTAGTAGTAGTAGTAGTAGTAGCAGCAGCAGCAGCAGCAGCAGCACACCATGCTGGTTCCTCACAAGCCTTTCCAGCACCTCTTACAGAACACAGCAGCAACTCTCTGTTATTTTCACAGTTCCTTGGAACTGGCCTATAGTTCTGAAGCAGACAGTTCAGAGGATTCTGCACACCTAAGCAGTTTAAATCTTATTTACATCTCTATATAGGTGGCTGTCTGTCAGGTATAGCAGTGGGTGCAGGGTGCTTAAAGCCATCAGGGAGCCCACCCCAGAGTAACGCCTTAGCACTCCTGCCGGCCCAGCCTCCACAGTGGCTTGCAATACCCCTCCCCCTCCTACACTGGATAGGCAGCTGCCTGTCGGGTCTAGGAGAGAGGGTGGGATGCTTACAGCTGTTGGGGAGACTTGTCTTAGTGCTGCTGCTGGCCCAGCTTCCCTGATGCCTTTAAACACACTCCCCCCCCAACACAAGATAGGTGGGTGTCTGTCAGGTGTAGGAGCAGGGCCAGGGTACTTTAATCCATCAGGAAAGCCACCCAAGCAGAAACACCTTAGCAATGCTGCTGGGCCAGCCTCCCCAATGGCATTAGACACACTCCCACCCACTATGGAAATGTGCCCCAAATTCGTAGACAAGTGGTTTTCTGCATTAGGTTATTTAACTTCTCACAATGTTGGTTCTAGAAAATTGGTACATATGAACTTGCTTAATATGTGATTGCTCGAATGTTGTTTTGAATACATAGTTGTGTCCCACTTCTTAAATGTAACATAAATGAGAATCACCCCACCCCTGCTACTGCAGGGCTCTGGGCAATATACAACCAGAGATAAAACAAGATAAACTTAATTTAAAACATTAGTACAACATTAAAGACAATCAGATGAAGAATAACCAATCCTCATTCCAACTCCCACTGCTGGGTACTTTGTGGGCAGGGCGGAGGAGGGCAAAATAGATGTAAACAACAGGGAACAAGACGGGTGCCAGGCAAGATGGAGCCGTTGCTGTCCTCAACCAAAATTCAATGCCCAGGCCAAACCCCTGCACCAAGAAACCCAAAATAAGGTGAGTGCATTCCTACCATGATGTCAACCCCCACCATGAAGAGATTTCTGAGAAACACAACCCCTAAGGAGGTAAAAAAGGGGCAAAATGTGTTCCCCCAACTGTTTCCCATGTGCCTGGCAGGCTGCTGCCTCCTTGCCCCCCCTTAATTGGTCAACTGTGTAGCTCAAAGTTTTGATGTAAAACCTGCCAGCTTGCACCCACCTCCCTCTGATTGCTCCGCTGTGGATCTCAATGTTTTGAGGTAAAAACACAGTTAAAAGAGACTGCAGACAATTGAGGACAGTTACAAAAAGTCAGGGATTCAAGAGTTCTGAATAAACATTTCTCATAACAGCCAGTATGGCAACTGAGTTTATGAACGTTCATGGGGAGATAGTACAGGACCTTTCTAGGAGCCATTTTGATGCATGCCTCCCTCCTGAACCTAAATTAATGTCCACCACATCACCACTCCCTCAGGCCAACGCCCCTCACACCTCTCACCTCTTTACCACCCCAAGAAAGTTCCTGGCAAACGTTGAGCCAGATACAATTTATTTATATTTATTTATTGGTTTGATTTATAACCCGCCCTCCTTGCAAGCACGCTCAGGGTGGCTTACAAAGTCGGTACAAAGGTACCATTAAGATACATTAAAAGCATTTAAATAATTCAATACAATAATTCAATACAATAAAATCATAAGGTCAATAAAATCAAGGTGCTAG
The DNA here is from genome assembly GCA_029233225.1 of Lepidodactylus listeri. Lineage (NCBI taxonomy): Eukaryota > Metazoa > Chordata > Lepidosauria > Squamata > Gekkonidae > Lepidodactylus > Lepidodactylus listeri. Next base: position 101,530,494 of record JARCFY010000009.1, on the reverse strand, counting down.
TAATATTTCCATTAGATGGTGTGACATTGCTTTCAAAAGTGCTTACAGACATTTAACCATCTCCTGAGTCACGATGGAGTAGACCCACTGTTGGAATTGTGGGCTGGGCTTGTTGATGGTACTAGTGAGGATGGAAGCCTGGTGGAAGCCTGTTGAAAGCCTGGTGGAAGAGCTCCATCTTGCAGGCCCTGTGGAACTGTAAAAGGTCCCGCAGGGCCCTGATCTCTTCTGGGAGCTCATTCCATCAGTATGAAGCCGCCACTGAGAATGCTATGGCCCTGGTGATGGTGAGCCTGACATCTTTGGGACCCAGCAGGGTCAGCTGGTTCCGACCGTAGTATATATGGGGAAATGTGGTCCCTCAGGTATGTCGGATCCTGGCCATATAGGGCTTTAAAGGTAAGAACCAGCACCTTAAAGCAAATTCGGTATACTATTGGCAGCCAGTGCAGTGTCCTCAGCACAGGTTGGATGTGCCCCAATCCAGGGAGGCCCATCAAAAGCCTGGCTGCGGCATTCTGCACTAGCTGCAGCTTCCGGATTTGCGACAAGGGCAGCCCCATGTAGAGAGCGTTTCACTAGTCCAGTCTCGAGGTGACCATCGCATGGATCACTGTGGCAAAGTCATTGCGGTCAAGAAAGGGAACCAACTGCCTGATCAGCCGGAGGTGGTAAAAGGCCAACCTACCAGTGGCTGCTACCTGGGCCTCCATAGTTAAGGAGGTATCCAGGAGCACTCCCAAACTCCTAAAACCCGGCGCTGGCACCAGTGGCGCCCCACCGAAGGTCAGGAGAGGGTTCCCCACCCCCAGACCACCCCAGCTGAAACACAGGATCTCCGTCTTCGCCGGATTCAGCTTCAGCCGGCTCAGCCTAAGCCAACCAACCATGGCTTGCTGGTCCAGGTCTTCCAGACTGGAGTTTGACAGGCCGCCCAACATCAGATAGAGCTGGGTGTCATCCACGTACTGGTGACATCCCAGCCCGTACCTCCAGGCAATCTGGGCAAGGGAGCACATATAGATATTGAACAGCATTGGAGACAGCACTGCCCCTTGAGGCACTCTACACACTAGTGGGTGCCTCTTGGACTGCTGTTCCCCTAGTGCCACCCTTTGTCCCCGACCTTGGAGAAAGGAAGCAAGCCATTGTAATGCAAGCCCCTGGATTCCCATGTCAGCGAGGCAGTGGATCAGTAACTGATGGCTGACCTTGTCAAACATGGCTGACAGGTCTAACAGCATCAGAACTGCTGAACCGCCCCACTCCAGATACCTTTGGAAGTCGTCAGTCAGAGTGATCAGCGCTGTCTCTGTCCCATGGCCCGGGCGAAAGCCGGACTGGAAGGATCTAGCATGGAAGTGTCCTCCATGAAGCCCTGTAACTGTATCGCCACTGCCCTCTCGATTAATTTGTCCAAATAGGGCAAATTGGACACTGGCCAGTAGTTAGCCAATTCAGCCAGGTTCAGAGATGGTTTCTTTAGGAGGGGGCGGACCATCAGTTCCTTGAGTGCCCCCGGGAACCGTCCCTCCAAGAGGGACTTGTTGATAATCTACCTTAGGGTACCTCAAAACCCCTCATGGCCAGCTTTAATAAGCCAGGAAGGGCATGTGTCAAGGCTGCCCCTCGTTGGGCACACAGTCAAGAGCAACTTGTCAACTTCCACCACGCTGAGTGGGCTGAAATGATCCAAACCCGGAGTTGACGTGCTTGGAGCCTCGAGCTCACTCACTGTTTCAACTGTGGAGGGGAGGTCAAGGGGGAGCGAGAGGACTTTATCTGCGAAATAGCTCACAAATGCCTCACAGCCAATATCCAATTCCCTAGTGTTTGGTCTGCCCTATGGCAGAGTTGTTATGGACTGAATTGTTCTAAACAATTGGGCTGGGCGAGAGCTCACGGATGCAATTGTAGCCTCACAGAATTCCCTCTTTGCGGCTTTGCCTGCCATCTCATAGGATCTCATAAACGTCCTATAGAAGGCTCTTGCAGCTTCATCTCAAGTGTGGCGCCACTGTCTCTCTAGCCATCTCAGCTCTCGCTTCATGAGCCGCAGCCCCTGGGTAAACCAGGGGGCAAGCCTAGAGCGAGCGGCACAGAGGGCACCAGGGAGCGATCTCGTCAATGGCTGCAGAGAACCGGCTGTGCCAGTCCTCCACAAGCTCATCCAACAAGCCGCCAAGGGGCATCGGATCCCGCAAAGCCGCCTGAAGCCGTACAGGGTCCATCTGGCTCTGTGGGCGAGCTAGAATACACTCGCAGCCTAAACAGGGTTGGGGTGGAACATTCAGGCAGGCCCTCAGGGCATGGTGGTCCGACCATGGGACTGCTGAAGCAATAACCCGGTCCACTGTTACCCCCACTGCGAAGATCAAATCGAGCGTGTGCCCAGCTCGGTGAGTGGGAGTTGTTACATATTGGTAGAGTCCTAGTGCCACCACGGACGACACCATGTCTGTTGCCTGCGTAGAGGCATGTACATTGAAATCACCCAGGACTATAAGTCTAGGGTGTTTCAATGCCCAGCCTGATATGGCCTCCACCAGGGAGGGTAGACAATTAGTTGGCATGTTAGATGGTCGGTACACCAACCAAATCGCCACAGTCTCCCCAGCCTCCCACACCAGGCTGGCACACTCAATGCCCGTGATCTTAGGCACCGGGAGCGCCCTGAAGGAGAAAGCCTCCCGGATGAATAGAGGTACTCCCCCCCCCGCCCCCAGTCTGTGATTGGTGAAGGACCGAGAACCTGGGCGGGGCAAGTTGGGAGAAAGCTACTGTCTCCCCCTCCCGCACCCATGTCTTGGTCATGCACGCCAGGTATACCTTCTGCTCTTGCAGAAAGTCCTGGAGGACCGTGGTCTTACTATTTATAGACCTGGTGTTACACAACACCAATGTCGGAGGGGGGGTGAAGTGTCCTAGCCCCACTGCCAACATCCCTTGGGATGGGGCGCAGGCTGGAAGGGAGCTGAGCATTCCTGTTTCTCTGCCCCCTTCCCTTGATGTCATGCCTGGCCCCACCCGCTATACTCTCCCCTCCCCAGGAGCATTGGGATACAACAATACTACAAGGAGGAGGCAACTTAGGAATGCAGCAAAGACATTTGCACATAGTACTCCTGAGGTGCACTGAGCTGCGCTGGCCAAGTACCACCGAGATCACTGTGAGGTGCTCAGAACAACACAGTCTCCATGTGAGCAAAACAATGTAGTCTAAAGAGAGGTCCTTCAGTAGAGAGGGGAAAAAGTATGTATGTCTCACTTCATTTTTTACATTACAGTCTTCTCCATTAGAATTCCTACAACAAATGTTACATTTCAAACATTACATCATCAACATCTATATATCTAATAGCCAAGTGGCCCACCCCCGTGCGGATACCTAAATCCGCGCGGGGGGGGCACTTGGAGGGCAGAGGGGGGGGTTCTGCAGGTGGGGGGGTGACCCCCCTGCTTGCAGAAAAATCCCAAAACTTTAAAAAATTTTCGGGGGATATTTAAATCCCCCGAAAAGTAAAAGAGCGTCCCCTGCGCATGCGCAGGGAACGCTCTACGAATGGCCACGGCCGGGAGGGGGGAAGGAGGCGAGCGGCGGGCCCGGCGAGGCCCACCGGGACTCTTTGGGGGGGGGAAGGCGGCGAGCTCCTTCTCTCCCACCCCCCGCGAGTATCGCGGGTCCCCACCCTGTTATAACTGGATTTATGGAACTTAAATACCGTAGTGAAGCACGGGTATCAGGCTAGTAGCCTGATATATGAGGCGAGCGGCAAATTCTTCTCTTCCTTCCAGAAGCACCACAGCCCCCAAAACCTTACCCTCCATTGCACCCACTGTACCTGTTTTCCTTTCCTTTAACCACCTTTAAGGTCCCCAATTCCCCTCCCTCCAGCCATCTCCACCGTCCCTTATTCCATTCTCTCGACCATCGGAGAAACTCTGTTGCCCCTTCCATTGGTCCCCAAAAGGAGCCAAAGGAGTGGGAGGCCAGAGCTGGGAGGTGTGTCATACTTCAACCTTAAAGTACTTGTCTTTTTGACAGTACTGCCTTCAGTAACAATAACTGGACAGCTTGAGCAAGTTCACTGTTTTTAGCTGGGAACAGCACCCGAACTTTGCCTGTCAAAATCAGTCACTGCGGTCTGTACCGGACCCCCCCCCCCGATCCAGGAAAGCTCTGGCCCTCTTCCTCTCCCAAACCCAACTGCCCCTCTCTGTCCTTTGGCTGCTGACAGTTAAACCACCTCAGGCTTGAGTTTTGATATTTCCTCACTTCACCATTCCAGTCAGCCTTTCGAATCCAATTTCTCCTCACGGAACAGGGAGACAAGAGGGTGGCATCTTTCCCCGTCCTGTCTGTAGCTGGGGAGAAGTGCATTTAGAAGGAAGTTTGACTTGGGAGGGATTTTCGAGAGCAATCTTCATTTCATCAGTCTTATTTTTAAAGGTGTTTCTAGACCACTTTTCTCTATAGTGCAAAGAACAGGCCACGGAAAACAAGCATAATGCAGTTTAAAAAAGAACTTTTTTTAAAAAAGGGGAGAACTGGTATTTTACTTTCATATTGCAGATGTCGACTTTTAAAGCCTTCAGCAAATCCTGATCTACCGGAGCTCAACTTGGTGGGAAACATTTCACATCCCTCTGCTAGGAAAAAAATTCCTTTCCTCAGGGCAAAAGAAGGCAGCCTAACCAGCCACTATTTGTCTCATCATCAAACCACTTCCATCCTAGAGGGATGTAAGATGTCATTCTCTCTTTGTTTCAACAGCCTGAGGTCCAGTGGCTGACCCCTGCCCTCCCCCCCTCGCACTGGCCATGCTGCCCAGAGATTGGTCCCTGTGACCCAGATGCTGATGTCACAATGCCAACATCACACAGCCCCAGGGAGACAGAGGTGTATAAATACGCTTGAGCCTTGGCAGTTGGGCTCACAGCAGAGGATGCGAAGAGAGAGGCTCGCCACGGGTAAGCCACCCAGAGGGCCAATGGGGAATTTTAAAGTGGAAGCTGGTGGGGAGAAGGATGATTGGTGGGAGGTGGCGAAGCAGGAGGTGGGAAGGAGGCAGATGAAGACGGTTTCATTGAAGACGGCAGTTGACTGGTTTAGTTTTGAATGACTGGCAGTCCAAATTGGAGTTTTTCTTCATTGAGGCTTTGAACGGCTTTTTATCATTGTTTTAATTGTATCGTTTCAGAGCCTCCAGAAACAGCAAGATCAGCTAAGGGTGTGCTGAAGACGCAGTGATCTGGGGTTTCCCTCCCCTCCCCAGCTTACCGGAACCCCCTCCTCCACTAACTCTATCTCTATTTCCTTTTATATATATATATATATATATATATATATATATATATATATATATATATATATATATATATATATATAATTTTTATTTTACATATTCATTAACACCTCAACAACATATCCAATATATCAAAAGAACCATACATTTAGTCCATCCAATCATAAAGGTTAGACCAGACCACTGTCGTATCAATTTTCGCATGCGGGTTTAGAAGATACCCTAATTTATCCATTTCTGCCCAGTTCAATAACATACTAATTAGTTCTTCTTGCACTGGCATTGTTGACGATTTCCACAATTTAGCCCTTAAGATACGCGCTGCAGTTACTATATAAGATAACAGTTGTTGATTGTCTTTTGCCATCCCTTCTGGTAGCATATTTAGCAAAAATAGTGCCGGATCCAAGGGAGTCTCTGTTTCCATGATCTCGTCCGCCATATTTTTAACCATCCGCCAATACTCTTTAACCTTCCTGCATGACCACCACATATGCAAGTACGTTCCTCTATCACACCCACATGCCCAACACTTGTCTGACACATTGTAACATTTATGTAATTTATCCGGAGGCCAATGTCATCGATAGAACATCTTGTAAATATTTTCTTTATAGTTAACTACCTTTAGGTATTTGATTGACCTCCAAATCTTATTCCAACATTCTATATCTATATTCCCTCCTAGGTCTTTCATCCAAGAAATCATTGTTGGCTTTATTACCTCTTCCTGCATTTCTTGATTTAGGAGATATTTATATAGTTTGTTAATTATTTTATCATTATTCTTCAACCAGATCTCATCTAAATCACTAGTTTTATTGCTAATCCCGTCTTTTATATCTTTTTGATATCTAGATTGAAGTTGCACATTTTCTATTTCCAATCTTTTGACTTTTGGCTGTGTCTTCTAACCCCTTAGCTCCACTCTGCCTTCTAACTCCTTAGCTCCACCATTCCCACTGTTGTTGTTTCCTCTCTCCCACTCTAACTACTCTTCTTTCCCTCTCCTCCTCTACCTCCACCATCCCCTCTTCCCTCCCAGTGGAATGGGAGGCCTGTGGCCTCCCCCCTCCTCTGCCTCCCCCCTCCCCTGGGAGTGGGAACTCCATGGTAGCTGCACCATGCAGCAGCCCTTTGCTAGAGGAGTCTTCCACTGGAGCCAGTGAGATAAGCACTTTCCTTTGTGCTGTGTTCAGCTCAGTGTCATAAGCACATCTGCATGATCCCTTTTGTTGCCATGGCATAGTACCTGGCTATTCAACACCTGGTACTGTGCATGCTCTTTTAAATGGGGTTGCCAACTCTAGGTAGGGAAATGCCTGGAGATTTTGGGGATGGAGCCTGGGGAAGGGAGGGTTTGGGGAGGGGAAGGACTCCAGTAGCATGCAGTGCCATAGAGTTCACCCTCCAATGCAGCCATTTTCTCCAGGGGAACTGGTCTCTGTAGCCTGGAGCTGAGTTTTGGTAGCAGAAGATCTCCAGGCCCCACCTGGAGGTGGCCAATCCTACTATTAAAATTATTTGTACTGAAACAATTTTTTTTTTTAGAAAAGCCATTTCGAAAATCAACCTCCAAGAGCCAGAAATAAGTTATTACTGAGGCGGCAGAGTTATTATTTGGTCCTTAAAGAGCACAGGAGTTTGGCCCCTTGACGCTGCAAGGTCTTCGGGATTCCTCCAACTGAGGAGAGAAAGGAAGTGTCAAGACCCTGTGAGGACACTGTGCCTTCAGTTGTGTGGGGCTGGACACGATACAGATCCCAGAGGGTCAGAGCAGATGAACAGAGTCATGGCTGAAGCAGCAAGTCAGTTCTGCAGCGCCTTTGGGATCCACCACCACGGCTTCTGTGCAGGCACCCATGGTGTGGGTGCGCAGGCCAGCCGCAAAAAAGATTTCCAAGTCATATTGTAATGTAGTATGTTCTGTGTAGCAACCAGCCTGCCATGTGCTCCCAGGTAATGGTGCCTGCCGCATGGCCAGAGCACATGGTCAGGCAGAGAGGGGAGCTTGAATCTGGAGGAACAATAGACATCCGGATTGAAAGCCTCCACCAATGTGGGACCTAGGTTCTCCCTGGGGAGCCAATGCAATCAAAGGCTCCTCCAGGGGACCTATGACAAACATGCACATATGTTAAGCCCCTATCAGGTCTTTTGGGTGCGGCCGGAGGTGTGGCTCCAGCCAGCATATAATGAGGGCCCTGGAGCCCTGGAAGCATGCTTGTTCTGACCATCTACTGGGCATGCTGAATCACTCAATAAAGGCTTCATGATTTCACCGTTCCTGGTCTCCTGAGTCCAGTACTCTTCACATATACTACATTTAAACTAAATAAACTACCTTTAAAAAATACATGTGTCTGCTGTGTCATTATGGGTCTAAAAGACCTCCTCACGATTGTCCTGACTGGGGCTTTAAAAACGGTGCTGTTAAAGGCCCATTCTCTGTGCCTTCTCTGCCTAGAGGTTCACACAACAGAGGGCTTGGCTAGTACATAATATAGTTGTCCGGTAACATATCTTTTTTTTTTTTTTGCCCTGAGCTGGATAGTCCAGGCTAGCCCAGTCTCATCTGATCTCAGAACCTAAGTAGGGTCAGCTCTAGTTAATATGTGGATGGGAAATCATGAACATTCCTGTCATCAGCTTTATTCATTTTTATGGGCACAACCTGGAGTTTAAGCTATTGTTTCAGACAATCCCCTTCTGAATTTGCAACTAAAGAAAAGCCTGCCTGGTGAAATTATGATAAGGTTCTCCAAAAAATCTACAAGAGACGTGGTGCTTAGGACCACAAACAAAGCAGTCTGAAGATCCTGGGAGAAGAAGTAAAAGTGATGAAGGATATCCCATTTGAAATAAGGAAAAGAAGGAAAGCCTATGGAAAATTGACATCTTGGCTCCAGTCTGAGTCTATCATCTATCGCTGGAATACTCCAGAAGGACTATGCTTCAGCATCAAAGATAAGAAGTATAAGATTGACTCTGTTCAACAAGCGAAAAAATTTCTGGAAAAAAGCAAAGAGCAGAAAACTGGGAGAGACTCAGATGGTTCACTGGCCTCGCAAGAAAGCATGTATGGATTTGATAGCTCAAAGAGTGAAGAAGAAGTGTCTGACTCGGAAAAAGGAGCAGCAGCTCCAAAAGTAGATGAGACTGTTAAGACAAGAAGAGGACGAAAGAAGAAATAGTGATTAAACTGTTTTATTAAGCATTGCACCTATGTATTATAAATTGTTTAATTAACCGTATTTCTCTAGGTGGGCATGCCTGCCAAATAGTTTTGATAATTTTTATAGTAGCAGTAACAAAATAATTGAAATTTATCCAAGGTTCTAAATGCTTCATAATTATATTATGTAACATGGTAGTATTAAGCAAATGATAAAGTACTCTCTGTATAAGGTATATGTAGCTTAGAATGTAGCGTATTAGTTGTAGATATAGGAAAAATCAATAAAAATTTATAAAAAAAAAATGAATTTGCAACTAAAGCTGTACTGTAATCCACAGGAATGTGGTATGAGTTTGACGGAACAGTATTAATACCCACTCATTCGTGTTTATATAGGAAGTGTTAAAATGCCTAAAACTGGGGCTCATTCATTTTTCAAATTATTTTTTTACCTGGGTAGTAAAAAACTATCCCAATAATTAATATACTGGCTGTTTAGGAAAGCCACTTTTTCCTTCTTTGCTTGGGTGCCTCTGCATTTGTTGAAAGCAAAAATAAAAATAAAACCACTGAAACTGCCCCCCTAATAGATGCAGCTTCCACTAGCATGGAAATACAATTATTCCATTTCAGCCCGGCAAGCAACTGTTAAAAGTATGAGGACCCTTATGGCAATCTTTTAATCCTCCACGGGCAAATCGGCAAAGGAAGAGTGCCTACTCTCTCATCTTTCTTCTTTGTTTCCCCATTGTCAATAGTCTACTGTAGCTATTTGGTTATCAGTTTGGGGGGGGGGGGGGAGGTGACCAAGGAATTGGTTGTAAGACATGTCAGGTTAAGCCAGTATCACTCTTAGGCTTGGTGACTTCCTGGGAATCTAGTTTGTGTAGTAGAAGTTCAAGGTTCAAATTCTTATTTATTCTTATTATTTACTTCATTTATACACCGCCTTTCTCCCCAATGGGGACCCAAAGTGGCTTACATGGTTTTCCTTTTCACCATTTTGTCCTCACAACAACCCTGTAAGGTAGGTTGGGTTGCGAGCACGTGACTGGCCCAAGGTCACCCAGTGAGCTTCCATGGCACGAGTGGGGAATCGTCTTCCCAGAGCCTAAGCCAATGCTCTAACTAGTACACCATGCTGGCTCTCAAAATCCCAGACTGCCAGCATTGGTTCACCCCAGGCAGGCCCCAATCTACGTATATAGTGATCAGGGAGGAAAACATCTTCAGACTAAGAGACACCATGGTCCAGAAACGGATAGGGACTAAAGAGCAGCTAGGACAGAAACATAGCATAAAAATCCAATGGTTTCAATACCAACAACTCTGCCATATGTGTAGAGACTTAACAAAAGCCATAGAGCTTGACCGACCTCCTACTCCTCTTGAAAAAACACTACTTGACGGGGACTATAATTCAAGGGCATAATTTATAAACTCCTAAATGATAAGGTGTGGAAGCAAGAATCTATGGTCCAATTGGCCTGGAAGAAAGACTGCCCAACTTTGGCGGACGAACAACAATGGGAAAACATTTGGAAAGCATATGCTCCGACAACTAATAATTTGGCGATTAAACTGATAGCCTATAAAATATACTCAAGGTGGTCTTTAACACCACAGTACCTATACCTTTGTAAATTCAAATCAAACCCAAATCGTTGGAAAGGCTGTAATCAGCAAGGATCCTTTCTTCACTGTTGGTGGGGCTGTAAACCCATATTTAAGTTTTGGGAACAAGTCATTAAAGAAATTGGGAAAATTGATGGACACATCATCCCAAACACTCCAGGACCAGTTTTGCTCAACTACTGGCCAGCCTTGAATTTAACTAGACAGAACGCTGAATTTCTCACATTGTTGGTTTCAGCCGCTAAATCTTTGATAGCTCAATACTGTGTTATGTCCTGGACGCAATTCCACAGACAACCAGGCTGTGATTCTCTATGTGTACACTTGTATGATTCGTTGATGTGACCAAACATGTAATGGCACCAGCCATGTGGTCTGACCGCATGGCCTGGAAAAGGTACAAGCTTGAGGTAAAAGAACAATAGCACCCAGGCTCCTAAAGATCCACCTATCGGGTTTAGCATATTCAAATGAACCAATGTAATCTCTAGTGGGAAGATTAACCTATCCCGCAGTGTGGGTATGAACGGGGGGCAAGGCTTTTCTGTGCATATAAGCTAACCCCTGGGCCACCTCAGGTATGCTTGTTCCTGACCTACAATAAACTTGATCATGCTGAAACCACCGGCCTCCAGACTCCAGTACTTTTCAACTGGAACCAACCGAAAGCAGAGCTCCATTGGGGCCGGGGTGCCACTCTGGGAGAGAGGAGGCCGGGCACATAACCAAGCCCCGCCCCCAGCTCGCTTTCCCCGGTCCACGCTTCGGCGCGGAGCCAGAGGAAAGCATCCCCCCCTGCAGCTCTCTCTCCCTGGCCTGCGCTTTGGCGCAGAGCCTGAGGAAAGCCTCCCCCGCCGCAGCTCGCTCTCCCCGGCTCATGCTTCGGTGCGGAGCCAGAGGAAAGCCTCCCCCCCCAGCTCGCTCTTCCTGGCCCGTGCTTCAGCGCAGAGCCGGAGGAAAGCCTCCCCCCTGCTCACCCTTCCCAGGCTGCAGAAGGCTGCCAGCCCGGGGAGAAGCCCCCATCCCTCCCCGCTCACCATTCCCGGGTTGGAGGGGGGAGGGAGGGAGGGAAAAGCTGGGCCCCCATGCCCAAGCAAGAGGGGGGAAGGGAGGGAAACACCGGGCCGAGTGGCTGACAGCCACTCGGCCCGAGGGGGGGGGGGGAAGAGAAGCGCTTTCTTTCTTTCTTTCTTTCTTTCTTTCTTTCTTTCTTTGTGGCCTTCTGACACTTCCGGTGACGTCAGGGGGTGTGGCATAAGCAAACAAGTTATGCTAATGAGCTCCTGCACCTCTTTTCTTATAAAAGGACCCCTGACCGAAAGCATCTACTGTAACCAAATGGATTGCAAAGTGTTGGGACATGGCGGTTTCAGATAAGCTGGCCTCACAGATAACCTTAACCCAAGCTCCAGGCAGATCCAACACTTTTATGGGTAGATGGTTCTCCTTTTTTACATACACAACCGCTGAAAGAAATGTTAAATATAAAGTGCCGGATAAGTACTTGAAGTTTGCATTTTACTAGCAATATTAAGTATACTGCACTAGCTGAATAGGCCGATGTTGTTAGCTGTGAATAGAAAACGCTGTTTTGTTTTGCTGTTGTTGTTTTTGGAACTGCCGTTGTTCTCTTCTTTCTTTTTCCCTTTATCTTTTCTCTTCTTCTACTATGGATTGTTGATTTATGTGGGTTTTGACTACTGCCACGTGATGTTGTGTAAAAGTTGGATAAAAATAAAAATAAAACAAAAACAAAACAAAACAAACCCCCAGTCTGCCATGAAGGTCCCTGAATGCACTTAAGCCAGTCACACACTCTCAGTTGTTAGGAATACAAAATGGAGGTTGAACGGACCGTGTAGGCTGGTCTGAGCTACCTGGAAGAAGGACAGGATTTAACTGGAAGAGAATCACTACTATTACTAAAGTTCTGGGTCCAGTGGCACCTTTAAGACCAACAAAGTTTAATTCTAGGTTAAACTTTGCTGACCTTCAGGTGCCACTGGACTCAAACTTAGTTCTGTTGCTTCAGACCAACATGGCTACCAAGAGTAGTAGTAGTAGTAGTAATTAATAATAATGTCTGCAGCCATGGAAGTCATTGGGGCGGCTGCTGTTTCTGATATGGGCCCATCCCAATTTGACTGTCAATCTTTTGGGAATCTAAACAGGGCATTGATGGGAAGAAGGTAAGCGCCAGGAAAAAAAAGTCAGGAGAGGAAACAGGAGCGTGTCGAGATTGTTCAACACGTCAGGAAAAGAGCACATAATCCTTACCAGCAAACCACTGGCACCTTGTGCTGCTAGCATTGTGTCTCTGGTTAACCAAAGGGATTTATACTGCCTCCGGCATGCATACTGAATACAAAAGTCCATTTAAATGTGTTATGTTTTTTTTAAACAGTAGTTACCCAGGGTGTTAAAGAACTATTTATAGGCAGAGATTCCAGGCAGACACACTGGTCCACTGCAAAATCCAAAAACAAAAGCCATGTAACGGTTTTGAATAAGGGTACACACAAAAATGACATAAAACAGTGTGCGAGCTTTTGACTGCTTCAGAACTCCTTATCAGGCTGGAAGTTTAAAGCAGGGAGACTGGGGGGGGGGGAAGGGGGGAGACCCCTTTCAGGCCAGGATCTTGAGGCTTTTGTCTGCACCCTGTACTGGAAGAGCAGATCTCAGGTGGCCCTTCTAGGAAGAAGGAAGTGCCAGTGTGAGAACCAGTGTGGTGCAGTGGTTAAGAGTGTTGGACTAGGATGCAGGGTTGCCAGGTCTGGGTTGGAAGATACCTGGAGTCGAGGGCTGCCAGGTCCCCCCCAGGGGGGGAGACTTTGGGGGTGGATCTGGGAGCAGCATGGGGTTTGAGGAGGGGAGGGACCTCAGCATGGTACAATGCCATAGAGTCCACCCTTCAAAGCAGCCATTTTCTCCCGGGGAGCTGACCTCTGTCCGCTGGAGATCAGTTGTAAAAGTGGGAGATCTCCAGGCCCCACCTGGAGGCTGGCAACCCTACCAGGATGTGGGGGACCCAGGTTCGAATCCCCACTCTGCCACGAAAGCTCGCTGGGTGTCCTTGGGCCAGTCCCACCCTCTCAGCCCAACCTACCTCACAGGGTGGTTGTGAGGATAAAATGGAGGAAGAGAGAAAGATATAAACCACTTTCAGTCCCCACTAAGGAGAAAGGCAGGGTACAATAAATTAAAGAAAGAAGTAAATAAATGAAGGTAGCAGCCTCCAATAGTAAAAATAAAAAGGGTTGATCTAATATCTTCCTTACAGAAAATGGAAGACATAGGTCTCTTTAAGCAAAGAATCAGCATGCTAGTTCTCCAAGTAACGATGCCAGAAATTCAGATTTCAATATTTATAGGTAGTCAAATTATTAGCCAAATTATTCCTGGTGTTGTCATGTTCTCTCTCCTCCCCCCCCCCCCACTTTTAAGAAATGGATGGAATGGATGGATGGATCTGTTCTCTGCTTATGGAGATATGGCAGTGGGAACTGCTATACCTGTTGAATGCCCCCTGGTCACACAGCTGTTAAAGGAAGAGAGATCCTATCCCAACCACAGGCTGCTATCAAATTGTCCTCTCAGATGACTGAAAAGAAGGCATTTTCATGACCATTGAGAAGGCTCGTGAAGTGTTTGAGCAAACCCAGGCTAATGTTTTGAGTAAACGGCTGATGTTTGATTATTGACTCTGACCAGTTGGTCACACAGTCTCCACACAAGCTGAGTCCTTGACGGGACCACTGAAGCCTCAGGACAAAATCTGTCCAAAGGCCCAAAATGCTGGAATTATTTTTATTATGGCCACAACCATCAAACAATAGCTGAATCTTTCTTTTTTCTGTCTGTCTGTCTCTGTCTCTCTCTCTCTGTCCCCATCCAGCAGAGGTCTGTCAGTGGCTATTATTAGCCACAAGGTCTAAATGGAACCCTTTGTCTGGGGCAGTGATGCTCTGAATTCTTGATGCTTGGGGGGCAACAGTGGGAGGGCTTCTGGAGTTCTGGCCCCGCTGCTGGACCTCCTGAGGGCACCTGGTATTTTTGGCCACTGTTGTGACACAGAGTGTTGTACTGGATGGGCTGTTGGCCCGATCCACTGTGGCTTCTCTCCTGTTCTTATGATATGAAAATCATATTAAGCACTTGTGTAGCACTTAGTGCTTCATATTCTGCCGAGATGAGGAAGGATTCAGTAGGGCCGTTGCTCAGTGATAGAGCATCTGCTTGACATGCAGGAGGTATCAGCCTCTTCAGCTAAAAAAGGATCAGGTAATAGGTGACATTAAAGATCTCAGCCTGAGACCCTGGAGAGCCACTACCAGTCTGAATAGTCAATACTGACCTTGATGGACCAATGGCCTGATTCAGTATTAGGAAACTTCATGAGTTCATGTGTCAGCATGTGGAAGCAACATCACAGGATGTGACATCACAAAATGTCACTTCCTTTCTCCTGGCTCCACCCCCAAAGTCCTCAGATATTTCCGGAGTTGGACTTGGCAGTCCTACTCAGAAACCAGGCGCGGTTGGCCCTGGTTAGGATTTGGATGGGAGACCACCAAGGAAATCCAGGGCTGTGACCACGGTTGCCAGGTGCCGATCTCTGTAATCTGCAGATGAACTGTAATTCTGGGGGATCCCCAGGTCCCACCTGGAGGCTGGCATCCCTAGACGTGATGCGGACCCAGGCAATGGCAAACCATCTCTGAACGTCTCTTGCCTTTAAAACCCTACGGGGTCCCTGTAAGTCAGCTGCGACGTGATTAAACACACAAAACACATACGCAAAGTCAATTGAAAGAAGAGTTGAAACAGTCTTTAGTTGGATTCAGTGTTAGCTCCTCTTCAAATACACAAAAGCTGATAAAACACTTGCACTGAAACAAAGACTGTGGTCTATATTCTACTCACATTTCGCTGAAGAAAATTCTCCAAGAAGTTTATATTGTTCAAATACAAAAAAATCCTCAGGAGCTATTTAGCAACAAGCCTTACCGATGCTGAGCGTGGTGGCTTTCCTCAGGCAGGAGATTTTGGGCCACCATCCATGGGTTTCAAACAGGCAATTATTCAATGAAACCTGACAGAGCCCTCTCAGCCTCAGATCTTTAGATACTAAATCCTGGAGAGAGGGATGAGTGGCCTAGCAGAATCATGTCTTCTGAACTTTCCTCCCTGGGCAGCCCTACTGATGTGCAGATGGCTCTCGCCCCAAGCAAGGCCGTCACTCATCCACAGATGGCAAAGCAAGAAGCCGAATGGCCGTTTCCCTTTCCCATTTTCTTCTTTTAAATGTCACCAGCAGAGGATGTAATCTGCAGAAGAATTTCATGGGGCATAGGAATCAAGGGCTTAAAAACCCCTTCTTCTCCCATGTTTGAGTCTACTGGCACCTTTAAGACCAACGAAGTTCTATCCAAAGTGTAAGCTTTCGTGCACAAAGCACACTTCCTCAGACGAAAACGTTGTTCTGCTGCTTCAGACCAACATGGCTACCTGCCTGAATTTTTCTCCCACGTTTATTTGCTTGGGGAAATGGGCAGCCTCTATGGAGGACCTGTTCTCAACTATTAAAATCTCCCTCTCCCAAGGCGCTTGATTTCCCATTTGTGGGCCTCTGGGTGAGAGAGAGAGGGGGACAGAAGAGGATGAGGATATGGGTTCCCTACTAAATAACCGTAATGCCTTTAAAATTTTTCACATTTAATTAGGGTTGCCAAACTGCAGGTGGCACCTGGAGATCGACAGCTGTAACAATTGACCTCCAGACAACCACGATCAGCTCCCTTGTAGAAAATGGCTGCTTTGGAAGGTGGAGCCTATGGCATTATACCCTGCTGAGGTCTCTCCCCTCCCCAAACCCTGCCCTCCCCAGGCTCTACCCCCCAAAATCTCCAGGCATTTTCCAACCTAGAGCTGGCAGACCTATATTTAAGGAGGACTGCTCCATCAGTGACTACTAGCTGGAGTGACTAAGGGAAAATCTTCATGTACCAAGGCGGCAGACATCCAAATATCAGCACTAGGAGGCAATGTCAAGAGAAGGCCTTGGCCTCTGTGCCCTGTTAGCCATTGTGTGAAACAGATGCTGGGCTAGATGGGCTACTGATCTGTTTGATTTTGAAGAAGAGGAGGAGGAAGAGGAGGAGGGATTGGATTTATACCCCACCCTTCGCTTGGAGCGGCTTTCAATCTCCTTCCCTTCCTCTCTCCACAACAGACACCCTGTGAAGTAGGTGGGGCTGAGAGATCTCTGACTGAGAACTGCTCTTGAGAGAACAGCTCTGCAAGAACATGTGACTGACCCAAGGTCACGCCAGCAGCTGCACATGGAGGAGTGGGGAATCAAACCTGGTTCTCCCAGAACTTGCTTGAAGTGGCCAGGCTCTTATGCTCCTCATTTCTGTTAGTGAGCTACAGCCTTGCTGCCTCCCTCTTGGGTAGGTTGTGGGAGAGGAGGCAGCAGACGCATCTCCATAAGCATGCAATGAAAGGAGCGCAAGTCAATGCACTCGCATGGAAATAAAAAGACTGTCCTTTATAACCTTCCCATGACTGCCCAGACAATAATGTTTGCTTGAATTACAACTGTTCTATAATAAGTACAGCAGATCCATCATGCGATTAGACGTTCTATTAAACATCGTTTGGTTTAAAAAAAGCGAGAAAGAGAGAGGGAGGAAGAAAACCTAAATACATTCAGCTTCAAAAAAGCAAGTTCATGGCGGGCTACTGCCGAATAACGGGGGATGACCAAGAACCACCATCAAGCCCCTCCCGCCCTTCCATCTTTCCCTTCCTACAGTGATAGAATTGATCATTTAGACTGTGTTAAAAAAACTGGTGGTTTGTGGACCTGTCCTAAGACCACATGGTCTTAGTCAGTTCTAGAGCAAGGCTTAGTGACTGCTGTATAAGACGTTTTAGTTGCTCTTCATATTCAAATCGTTTTCAACTATTCCTCACTCTGGTGGTCTTTAAACTGTGGAGCCAGAAATATTGCACTCCCCTCACACCAGGTGGACTCAACCCAAACAATACAAAAATAAATCACAGGATTGTTTCAGCACCATAAGCCTACAGGGTCATGTGTGTGTGCGGTGAGGGGTGTCAGTTCTCCTGCTGTAGCAGCAGACTTCGCAGTGTTGCGCCCCCCCCCCCCCCCGTTACCCGCCACTGTTCCACAGGCTGGCAGGGGGAAAATGAAGGTGGCTCGCCACCTTCTCTAAGCCATATAGTTTTGGGCGGATCCTAGAGCATTGCTCGAACATGATGATGTCACTCAGGGCTTTTTTTGTAGAAAAAGCCCAGCAGGAACTCATTAGCATAATAGGCCACACACAATAGCAGGAACTCATTAGCATAATAGGCCACACCACTGACAGCATGGCTCGTTAGCATATTAGGCCACACCCCCGTGTTACCAAAAGAGTAGTCATCCAGCCACACCCACCTTTTGCTTCTTATTCTATTTACCTTGTTTGTTGTCAAAACCCAGGGCTTTTTTTGTAGCAGGGATTAATTTGCATGTTAGGCCACATACCCCTAATATAGCCAATCCTAATGAATTTCTGCCATTGGGTGTGGCCTATTATGTTAATGAGTTCCTGCTGGGTGTGGCTAACTCAGGAGCCAGCCGGAACTCCGTTCCTGTGTGTTCCTGCCCCAAAATAGCCCTGGTGTCACTTATGGTTCTGCACTGGGACCCTAGCAAACTTACCTATATATCAGGAAACCTGGAATTGGTGTGTATTGGTGCAATTCCAGCAGGCTTATCCCCACCCCCCAGCTTTCTCCCAGCGTACTGCCAGCCGGGCACAGCTGGCAACCCTACCGCAGGGAGACCATAACTTGGTCTCCCTCATTCACTTATGATTGCCAGACATGGCCTGCCAACCAGAGGGAAACCAGGAGGGTGGGGACATGGGTGACATTGGTGATGGTGTGACAACACTTCTGGGAACAACTGGGAAGCGATGTCACATCTCTACAGGGATTGCTGGAAACTCTACAGAAGAACCATAGAGTTTCTGGAAATTCCTAGAGAGGACTGATTTCAGTTCTGGGGTTTTCCTGAAAGCAACATCACACCACTGATAGTTAAAAAAAAAATTCCTCCTGCCAGCTGCAGTGACAACAGTGGACAATGGAAGCTGGGTGTGGGAGATGGCCCTCCCCCACTGAAGGCTAGCAGCCCTATATGGATCGCAGACTGAAAAGTAATGCATAACATGTTGACAGTGTAAGACCAGCAATTCTACAAGCATGTAAGAAGAACTTCTTCAGGTGATATATTTGAGGGTTTCCAAACTGTGTATACTGGGAGCACGCACTACCTGGAATGCACCCAATAAACATGGTCGCCGTTTTGTCTGACACAGGCTACTATTTCAGATAAAACGGGGCCTGTTCATACCGGGGGAATTATGGGTAGGGCATGCTCCTGGTACATGTGTTTGGATACCCCCCCCAATCTAACATTTGAAAGAGTGGCAGCGTGTGCTCATTTTCATCCTTGAAGGGTACCTATGACCATTTTAATGCTTTTAGAATGTCCAAGGAAAAAGATTGTAAAACTACTGACTTACAGGAAGCATTTATTTAAAAGGTTGTTTGTATTCAGTTCGGCTCACTGAGTATAAATTTGTTTTATGCAGGGGTCGTTTCGTAGAAACCGGGGCTCATTAGCATAACTCATTTGCATATGCTACACCACCTGACATCACCGGAAGTATGTCAGAAGGCAAGAAAGAAAGAAGAGACAGAGAGAGAGAGAGCTGGCAGAGAGGGGACAGCTACTAATCCAAGCCTCAGAAATACCCCTATTCTGGGAGGATAGCTTCAGTGGTGGCTGACGCCTTCAGAAGGCTGGTCGGAGGAACAAGGACCTTTCCAGGGGACGGGGTAATTTTGCTGCAGCCATGACACAAGCAGGCATTCCACTGCGGGGAGGGGGGGCTGGCACCAACTCCCGGAGCTGAGCTCCCCCGAGCTCCTGCTCGAAATGACCCCTGGTTTTACGGAATTCTGATTATTGTCTTGTTGCTGCTTTTCTTCATTCATTTCAGAAAGGTTTGCACGGTTTATGTCAAACACTTGTATTTGCCTCCCTAAACAAATATTTGCTCTTCTTTTAAGTGTCCCGGAATAGATTACGTAACCAAGCCTCTCTTGCATTTACTTTCTAAGATGCACAATACTGGGTTTTCAGGACCCACCCGGTTGATGTGCCGTCATTGGTTGGGTGGCAACAGAAAGGAAGGCCACACTTTTCAAAAGGCGGTGTCTACTTTCCCCCTCGTTGGTTATGAATAAGACCTGATTTACATGCGCAGGGGGATCAGCTTGAAATAACGTGGCAGAGCCCTGAAGCAGTGGAATGGATGATACCAGGTTGGGCTGCAGGTGTACAATCACATTATTGGCGGATTTCATTCTGGGATACTCCCTTTGTGTTAAAAACTTCCCACATACAGAAAACCAGCACAGAGGTAAAACCTTATTCCCTGCGGTGCTAAGTTTTCTCTTTGCAAGGATTGTTTTAGGTGAAGGAGAATTCAAAATTGGAATCTCTCATCTTCAGTCTGAAGTATTACAGTCCATTTGGCGACCTCATTCTCCTGTACCAACCACAAAGCACCACTTAAGCTAGAGGTACAAAAACAGGCAAGCAAATTAATAACATCACTACCAGGTTTGCTGATATATTGGTGAGCTTGCAAAGGGTCCCAGCATTCCAAATACCCCTTTTCAGTCTCTTTGTCATGATGACCCCACCCCCCAGCATTTTGCGGCAACAAATTCTACAAGTTAACCATGTGTTTTGAGAAGAAGTGCCTGTTACAGGGTTGCCCCAAACTGGAAAGCCCCAAAGCCTTTAGCCTTTTCTCTCAGGAAAACATTCCATCTTTTTCTACAACTTTTCCACCTTCCTGAAGAGAGGTGACCAGAATTCCAAGTGTGGCTGTACCACCAGAGCTCTTCAATCCTGGCCAACCTTATTTTTTCTAACAAAATCCTAGACTAACAGCCACTAATGAATTTGTCTTATTCCTTTTAAAGCTGACTGTACTAAAGAGCCATGGTAGTGAATTAATTAAATGAAAGTAATTGACCGAATGAAGAAATCCTTTTCTCTGTCAAATATGTGGGGTACCTGTAACTTCTAGTATTACAGGACAGGGAGAAAAAGTTCTATCTACTTTTTTCTGCCTCAAGCATAATTTCATAGAACCTCTATTATGTCACTCCTTCGTCATCTTCGGGGAGCTACTTGACGATTTGGGTTGTCCTTTTCTGCAACTTTTTCTAGCTCTGCAATGCTCATCTTGAGATTCAGGGTTGGACCCAACCAGCCTTTCCACTGCTGACAAGGAGGGGAGGCTCCCTTTGACCACCCCCACCGCCCTGCTTCAGCATCTGAAAAGGTGAATGGGAGGGGGAGAGGAACAGGCATTTTTTAATCTCTTTAAAGTGGTGGTGGGTTGGACCTGTGGACACCATCACATCTAGGCTTGGCCCTCAGTTTGAAAGGATCATTTTGGAGTTCTTCACAATCCATCCTTACCTTCACCACCCTGAGTAATGCAGTGTTATCTGTAAATTTTGCCACTCCAACACCAATTCCAGATCATGTATGAACAAATTAAATAGTATCAGTCCCAATATCATCATCTGCAGAACCTCTCCCATTGTGAGAACTGACTCTTTATTCCAGTTCTCTGTTCCCCATTGTCTGACCGGTTTCTGATACCCAAGAGGGCCCATCCATTTATCTTGTTATCACTGAGTTTACTTGGGAGCCTCGGGTGAAAGACTCTGCCTCCATCATGAACCAAGGCTGAGTTTCCTGTTACCCATTTCCTCTGTTCCAGCTCCCAAATAAAGGCAGTGGAATCAGTAAACAGCAAAAGGAGGGTGTGAAATTAAAACCTCACACGATCAAGGAGAGGCCTTGTCATGAGAATATAAACTTAATCGCTGCAATTTATCAGTCCCCAAAGCTAACCAGCATTATTCCCATTCGTCTTTTGATCTAGGCTCTTGTACTCTTCCTAAAAATCCCTCCAAAAAAGCCTGGGAATTACGGAAGCAGCTCTACCCCACACATGGAACAAGTCTTTGCAATGTGGTGGCGTGGTTAGAATGTCTGACAAGGATCTGTTAGGTCCAGGTTCAAATCTTCATTCTGCCATGGAAGCTTGCTGGATGACCGCGGGCCAGTCAGATACACTCAGCCTAACCTACAACAGGGTGGTAGCAAGGGTAAAACAGAGGAGAGGAGATTGACGTACGAAACTTTGGCTCCCCGTTGGCGAGAAATGTGGGGTACAAATTAAATAAATAAAACAAAGACGACTTCAGAAGACAGAGAACTTTGTGGGGGAATTAGCATGTGTTGAGTTACAAAGAATACTTTTGCTTCTCTTTATTAACCCCCCCCCCCCAAAAAAAAACCTCTAAGCAAGTTTCATTTAGGGCTAAGTTCCTTAATCAGTGCAATATTTTTGAGCACTTCAGACCGCCATAGAGCCAATTAACAAAACTATGATCGGTACAAAAACATCTGAAATGTGATTGTGTAGGAGAGTGATCATCCATTGCAGTGCTATACATGTGGATTCAGTTCTGTTGTTTTGTATGCAATGAATAGTCCCCATCTTAGGTCTTAATGGGGGTCACACATTATTTGTACAGCACTGTCAACAATACCCATTTTTAAGCAACAGAAGGCTTAAGGAGCGACATTTCTACTTCTCAGCGCAATCCTAAGCAGAGTTACACCCTTCCAAGTCCACTGAAGAAATAGGTACCGCTTTGGTGGGAAGGTAACAGCGTTCCGTGTGCCTCGGCATCTAGTCATGCCAGACACATGACTGTGGAAACGTCCTTGGACACCGCTGGCTCTTCGGCTTGGAAACAGAGATGAGCACTGCATCCCTAGAGTCGTATTCAACTGGCTTTCGAGTAAGGAAAACCTTTGTCTTTACCTAACTGCTTAGAATTGCCCTTTTGGCCTGCTATCTTTTTAAACAACTTTCCAACCACAAAAGTGACCCCTAAACATCTTTCCATCCCAAGATGAGCAAAATATTTCTAAGAAATCCTATCTACACCAAACTTCTATATGTTTACTTTCTCCACATCTCCAAAGGGAATCATTTATTTTTTAAAATATAGATATAAAACTGTCAAACACAGCAGCTAACAACACCACAGTAAGCAAAGAATAGCAGAACATCAACTTTTATAGCCTTAAACAATTCTGATATTGGATTTATAATCAGCTCTGTTGCGGGGGGTGGGGGGGGTGTGTGGCACAAATACAGTCAACAACGCAAAATAAAAAGATGACATTGCCTTTGTGGATTTGCCCCTAAAGACCACCCAAGCAGGCCATTCTCCAAAAGATGCTCAGATCAAGAAACGGTCATATCTTGACACTATATGGGCGTGATCATACGCACCCATTTGCGACACAAGAAGGACGATTCCCTGCCGGCTCAAAGTGGCGTGATCACACAAGCACATCTGGGAAGCATCCTGCAACCGGTGTCAAAGTGTCACAAACCACTTTGAGCCGGTGGGGAATCGACTTATTTAGCTACCAGTGAAAAGGCAGTCTCAAATGGTTTGTGACGGCCCAGAACTGACCTTTCCTGGTGTGATCGCGCCAGCGCAAACAAGTGGCGTTGGGGAGCGGGCTTTTTGGGTTTTTTCCCCCCTCCCATCCCAGTATGCGCATCATCGGGTGATCCCAAGGGTGGACAGGCAAGTCATCGATCCCTTGTAGAAGCAGATAAGAGCACTGAAAACGGCCGGAAAAAAAACCCCAACTCGCCCGCGGCTGCGTGTGATCACGCAGCGGCGGTTCGCCCTCACAGGTCCATGGACCTGTGTGATCCTGCAAAAGCGGCACAAATTGCGCCGGCACAAATTTGAGTCACTTCCCTTCCGGCTTATCTTGCTCGTGTGGACGGGGCCTAAGACTGGTGAGAGAAAGCAGGGTGGGGGTGGGGAGTCCTTTTGCCACCTGTCACGTTCCCCTCTTGCCTATAAAGCATCCAATTTGGCAACTCAAGCCAAGCCAGAGAAAGTTTACACACGTGATTTCCATGCAAGGGGGATGTAATTTTGCCAGACCTGATCATTAAGCTCCCAATTCTACCAGGAGCTCCTGCGGCTAGATCCTGTCACTTTTCCCACCCAGTATGCCGTCGCAGTCTCGGGTTTTCCGTGTCCAGGGAGCCACCGCAAATCCCCACTTCGGAACAAGGGTGCTTGCATGAGACACACACCTGCAAACATTTACGATTTTGCATTTAAGTGCGAGAACACAGTGGTGAACTTGGTCCACGGGCTGAACGGGACAGATCCTCTACAAGGAAGTCCCACTTCAACTGATGGATTAATCACAGGAGAGCACGTATAAGGCAGCGGTAGCCTTAGTCATCATGAGCAAACTTTCGCTCAACTGGAACAAACAACCTGGGAAGCGCATCTGTGTGCCAGAGGTTATGTCTTTTTCCCCGAGACTCACACCATGCAGGGCGGTGGCCTCAAGCCCATCTATTTCGATTACTCAGTTTCAGCAAATAGCAAGGACGAGTTTTCCTCTCCCTTGGGCAATGCCATGACTATAGTCAAGGGATATATGGAAAGGCATTCTTTCCCCCCCATAAACCTCACATCATTCCCGCCCCCCCAATCACTGGGCCAGTTCCATTACAGAATTTACAAAAGTCTAGGCACCTTACCATGCAATCCTAAACAGAGTTCGACTACATAAGACCCTCAACTTATTATACTCTTCTAAGCAGATTAAGCCCTGACCTAGCCTGATCTTGTCAGATCTCAGAAGCTAAACAGGTTTGGCCTTGCTTGGTATCCGGATAGGAGACCACCAATGGAGTCCAGAGTTGCTACACGGAGGTTGCAGCCACACACACATAGGCTGCGGCCACACGGGACTTAAATGCGGGAGGAAGGGCAATTTCCTACCGCATTTAAAGGGGCCGACCAGACGGCCAGCCCCTCGTCCTGAGCCGAAGTGGGCTCCAATGTGGGTTCCTCCCGCATTTTCAAGACCCCGGGAAAATCAAGTATTTTCCTGGGTGTTGCGGGAGGAAACAGCATTGGGAGCTATCTGGACAGCCCTCTCTCGCATGCATTGCGAGAGCAGGGCTGTCCACATAGCCCCGCCGGCCATTTCCCCCCCCCCCTTTTACACTTGGGCGCATGGCTATCCATGCGCCCAAGTGTAAAAGGGTGAAAAAACAAACAAACCCCAACTTACCCGGGCGGATGGCGGGTCGGAGGCCGCCACCGCCGCTTTAAGTGCTCCTGGGGCCGCCTCCGCCGCCTCCACCAACCTCTGAAGCCGGCTCTTCAGCGGCGGCGGCCGCCGCCACCGTTTCCTCCTCCTCCGCCGCCACCTCGGCTGCCCCCACTTCTGCTGCTGATGTGGCGGCGGCCGCCGCCGCTCTTCAGCAGCCGCGGCCGACGATCCCGAGGCCACAGGGGTTGGGATGTATAGACATCCCAACCCGCTGTTTAAAAATGCGGCCCCTTTAAATCCGGGAGCCCTCCCGGATTTAAAGGGGCCATGTGACCGCGGCCTAAATAACCCACTTTGAATGCACACTGCAGCTGGATTTTGCCAGTTCTCACTGTAAAATCCAGTTGGAAAGTGCACTGGAAGTGGATTATTTAGTACGTGTGACCGCAACCAGAGACGGGCAACGGCTAAACCACCCTTGTTCATCTCTTGTCTTGAAAACTCGGGGTCGCCATAAGGCCCCTGCAGCTTGAGGGCACTTCCCACCAGAGTTCCCTCTAAACTGAGTCAGTGGGAGCTAGCTCACAGTTTTTTAGCCTCCGGCTCGCACATTTTCGTCTTAGCTCAGGAAGGACGGCTTCAGGGCAAACTAATTTATGCAGCGGCCAACTCACCTGCTCAGGCCTGTAACGCCAGTAGCTCAGAAAGTAGAGTTTTCGCTCACAAGACTCCACAGTTTAGAGTGTTCATGGCTCCCCCAAGTCTACCGAATGGAGTTAGAAGAGTGTTAACTCCCTGTAGGATTGCACTGTCCACAACCCTTTTGATGCTGAGAATTTTAAAACTTGCCAAAAACCAACCATGTTCTATGTAACCGAACACTGTCGGGGCCATCCGAAGAACAACTACTTGGGAGTAAGCCTACGGGACAGTCCTGAGTAGGGTCCCGAGCAACGTTCCCTCTAAGCTGTGGAATCGTGTGAGCAAAAATTCTACTTTGTGAGCGACTGGCATTCAAGTGGTGAGCGGGCGATTTGGCGCCCTGCCTAAATTAGCTTGCTCTGGAGCCGTCCTTCCTTGAGCTAAGAGAAAAATGCGCGAGCCGGAGGCTAAGATCCTGTGAGCTAGCTCACACTAACGCAGCCTCGAGGGAAGACGGGTCCCGAGTAGACCTGCTCGGGGCTGGTCTCCGTGGCGCGTCCCAGAGGCCAACAGTCCCACCTTGGGCAGCCGCCAAGTGAAACGCAGTCCTGTTCCACGAAGGCATCAAAGCGGGGCAGGTGACTTGCTGGCTGCAAGTGCAACCCTCCTTCCCCGGGGAATCAGCTCTCTTGGACGCCGCTGGACGTACTCCCGAGCGGACCTGCTCGCCCTCCTAAGCCGGGGCGGGGCGGGGAACGGACACGAAGCCAAAGTCCAACCGGGGGGAGCAGAACTTCGCCTACCTGCCGTCTCTGGGCTGTCCGGGAAGCGGCGGCGGCCGAGGAGCGTCTCTCTCGTTCTCGCGCACGGCCCGAGCCCGGTGCCCGCATCCGAACGCCAGTCCTGGCCGGGCGATGCCCTCCCGGGGCTGGAAAGAGTTTTGCAAGCCCTCGTCCGCCAGAGACGCTGCCGGGCGTGTCATTGGGCCCCCGGGCGTCATGTGACCGCCGAGGAGAAGAAAAGCCTTGAAAGTTTGCCGGGCGGGCGCCCCGGCCGCTTGGGAACCCGCCGCCTGCGCGCCGGAAGGGGGGAAACGGGGCCGACCTCATGGCCCCTGCCCCGGGGGGCGGGCGGGCCCGCAAAGCAGCTCGCGGGGGACGACTCTGCCGCGCAGGGAACTTTACGAGACAAACCCCGCTCCAGTGCAAGCAGAGTATGGGGATTCTGCTTTCTGGTGTGTTCTCAGCAGTGTTCCCTCCAAGCTGAGTTGGGGTGAGCCGGCTCTCGGTTTTGTAGCCTCCGGCTCGTGCATTTTTGTCTTCGCTCAGGGAGGAGGGCTCCAGAGCAAGCTGATTCCTGCAGCGGCCAGAGTGCTCGCTCACAGCTGTAATGCCAGCAGCTCACAGAGTAGAACTTTTGCTCACAGGACTCCACGGCTTAAAGGGAGCATCGGTTCTCAGTACCCATTCTTTCTTTTTTTTAAATAAAGTCAGATGAGACAGGCCGTCTTTCCTGGTTGGTGAGTGTAGCCCTAGGGGCTGTGGTGGCTCAAGCGGTTAAGATGCTGAGCTGCAGACCGGAAGGCCAGTAGTTCGGCAGTTCGAGACCTGAGTGCTGCCGGACAGAGTGAGCTCCCGGCTCTGGCCCCAGCTCCTGCCAGCCTAGCAGTTCGAAAGCAAGAAATTGCAAGGAGATAAATAGGTACCGCTTCGGTGGGAAGGTCACAGCGTTTCGTGCGCCTCGGCGTCTAGTCATGCCAGCCACGTGACCACAGAGAAGTCTTTGGACAGTGCTGGCTCTTCGGCTTGGAAATGGAGATGAGCACCACACCCCTAGTCGGATTCAACTGGCTTTCGAGCAAGGGAAACCTTTACCTAAATGTAGTCCTGTCCTAACCTGGATGGCCCAAGCAAGGTCATTCTTGTCATATCTTGGAAGCCAAGCAGGATTGGGCCCTGGCTACTATTTGGGTAGGAGACGACCAAAGTAGTCTAAGGTTGTGATGCATGACCACAGGCGATGGCAAACCACCTTGGAATGTCTCTTGCCTTGGAAACCCTACAGCAGCGGTTCTCAACCTGTGGGTTGCGACCCCTTTTGGGGTCAAACAACCATTTCACAGGGGTCGCCGGCTGGCATCGGAGCCCGCCCCGCCCCTCCCCACCGGCAGGAAAGGGCCCCACGCTCGATTGAGTGCAAGGTCTGGCCTCCCGGCTCTGCTCTCAAAGGGAACTTTTCCTTTAAGGGCAAAGAGCAGGGGTTGGTTGGGGCTGGAGCCCCACCCCCTGCTTCCAGCAGCCCTTCCAGCAGGGGCCACGAGGAGGAGGAAGCCAGCAGGTAAGTCAATGGCCGCTTCCCCCTCCCCGCCGCCGCCTTTAGGGCGCTCCACCATCACCTTCCCTGGGCTCCATGCTCAAGCGCAGAACCCAGGAAAAGCGGCAAAAGCTCCCCCCCGCCTTCCCTAGGAAAAGTGGCAAAAGCTGCCCCCCACCTACCTATCTTCCTCCCCCCCCTCTTCCCCCCTTTCTCTCTCTCTCTCTCTCTGTCTTTCTCTCCCCCCTCTCTCTTCCCCCTTTCTCTCTCTCTCTCTGTCTTCCCCCTCTCTCCCCCTTTCTCTCTCCCTCTCTCCCCCCTACCTTTCTCTCTCTCTCTTTCTCTCTCTCTCCCCCCCACCTGCAATAGCCTCTCCCCCCCACCTACCTTCGTTTTCTCATGGCATCTTCTGTTGAAGAAAAGTAAGTCTGAAGCCTGAGTGTTTGTTGTGTCTTGTTGGGACTAGCTTGCAAATATATGTGTGTCTAAAGTCTGTATTAAAGTTGTTTGGTGCTAACTGCCATGCAAGAGAAAACATCTGAAAAAGTAGCTTCATTGTTGTGTGTGTTGGCAGAATTTTATGGTTGGGGGTCACCACAGCATGAGGAACTGTCTTAAAGGGTCGCGGCATTAGAAAGGTTGAGAACCACTGCCCTACAGGGTCACCGTAAGTTGACTGGGACAGGAGGGCACCTTCCACCACCAAATGTAGCCCTGCCCTGATCCGGATGGCCCAGGCCAGCTGGATTTCGGCTGTGAAGAGCTCCAGGAGGATCTCCACAAATCGGGTGAGTGGGCAAGAATGTGGCAAATGAAGTTCAGCGTTGTAATGTGTAAGGCGTGGTGCAGTGGAACAAAAACCCCCAGCTTCAAGTACAGGCAAGTATAGGAGCCAGTTTGGTGTAGTGGTTAAGTGCACGGACTCTAATCTGGGAGAGCTGGGTTCAGTGTTCCCTCTGAGCTGAGTTCGTGTGAGCTAGCTCAGTTTTTTAGCCTCCAGCTCACACATTTTTGTCTTAGTTCAGGAAGGAGGGCTCCAGAGCAAAGTAATTTATTCAGTAGCAAAACTGCCCACTCGCAACTTTAATGCCAGTAGCTCACGAAGTAGAATTTTTGCTCACAGGACTCCATAGCTTAGAGGGAGCATTGACTGGGTTTGATTCCCCACTCTTCCACTTGCAACTGTTGGATGACCTTGGGCAAGCCACAGTTCTGTCAGAGCGGTTCTTGAAAGATTAGCTCTCTCAGAGGTCTCTCAGCCCCACCTACCTCACAGGCTGTCTGTTGGGGAGAGGGGAAGGGAAAGGAGTTTGAAAGCTGCTCTGAGACTCCAAGTGAAAGGCGGGTATAAATCCAATCTTTTCTTCTTCTTCCCTTTTAGGCTAGTGGGTCTGAAGTTGTTGAGACTGAGAGGGGAAAAGATTAGGGTTGTCAGCCTCCAGGTGGTGGCTGGAGATCTCCCATGTTTACAGTTGATCTCTGGCTGACAGAGATCAGCTGCCCTGGAGAAAATGGCTGCTTTGAAGGGTGGACTCTAGGGCCTTGTGCCATGCTGAGGCCCCTCCCCAAACCTTGCCCTCCCCTGGATCCACCCTCAGAATCTGTAGGTATTTTCCAACCCAGACCTGGTAACCCTAGAAAAGATCTTGGGGTCGTAGTAGATAGTGCAATGAAAGTGTCAACCCAGTGGGCTGCAGAGGTGAAAAAGGTAAATTCTATGTTAGGGATCATTAGGAAAGGAATTACCGTATTTTTTGCTCCATAAGACTCACTTTTTCTCCCCAAAAAAGTGTGTGTGGGGGGAAAGTGTGCATCTTAAACCCCCCATACCTTTCCCGAGCCACGACACCGAGCAGAGCTAGGTGCGTCTTATGGTCAGGTGCGTCTTATGGTCAGGTGCGTCTGATGGAGTGAAAAATATGGTAACATAAGTGGCTGATAGTGTAATGCCTCTGTATAGATCTATGGTGCAGCCTCACGTCTTATACTGTGTGCAGTTCTGGTCACTGTATCTCAAAAAAAGGACATCGCAGAGCTGGAAAAAGAGGGCAACCAAGGTAATGAGGGGACCGGAGCACTTTCCCTATGAGGAAAGGCTGGAGAGTCTGGGACTTTTCAGTCCCAGATTAGAGAAGCGACAACTAAGGGAGGACATGATAGAGGTTTATAAAGTTATGCATGCAGGTGTAGAGTTAACAAAAGAGGATTTTTTTCCTCCTTCTCCCAGAATACTTGAGGGCATCCAATGAAGGTGATGGGTGGTAGATTCAAGACAGACAAAAGGAAATACTTTTACACAGTGAGTGCCTAAAATGTGGAATTTGCTGCCAGAGGATGTATTCATGGCCACAGGAATAGACAGCCTTAAAGGGGATTAGACAGATTCTTGGAAGGTAGGTCTATCAGTGGCTACTAGCCATAGTGACTAAGGGGAAAATTCATGTCCAGAGGTGGTCAGCCTCTGAATCCCAGGGCCAGGAGGAAACATCCAGGGAAGGCCTGGGCCTCTTTGCGCTGTTGTTGTCCTTCCAGAGGGACTGGCCGGCCACTGTGTGAGACAGGATGCGGGGCTAGATGGACTGTTTGTCTGATCCACCAGGGCTCTTCTTATGTTCTTAGATCTCAGAAGCTAAGCACGGTTCACCTGACTAGTACTTGGATGGGAGATGAACCAAGGAAGTTCAGGGTTGACACGCAGAGCCAGGCAATGACAAACCACCTCTGCCTTGAAAACCACTTGGGGTTGCCATAAATCGACTGTGATTTGATGGCCCAAAATAATACAGAAGCCCTGAAAGCAAGACCAGTACCATTTCGGACTCTTCTGTACGGTAGCTAAGGCTGCAATCACACGCGCCTTTAGATCCAACATTACTGCGAATGCCTGACGGATCTAAAGGGCACGATCAGACGGCAACATCTGGGAAGCGTCCTGCAGTCATCAGCAACCGTGCTGGTCTGCCACAGAGGCGGAGTTAAAAGACACCGGGGAAAGTCCGGCTCTAACGCGTTCTTACAGGCCACAGACGGACTTTCCCCTGTCTGATCGCACAAGCATGCTCTCATGCCGTCAGGATTGTCTGATCATTCCATTCTGTCTCGGTGCTGTTCCCCCCCCCCCCCCCCCCCGCAGTACTGCACATCATCGCATACTCCACAGGGGGCCCTCAGTGCAGAGGTGCGATTCCTCGTTTATGCCCATGGGAAACAAAAGACCAAACCCCCCCCCCCCAAAACAACTCATCTGCGTTTGACTACACAGTGACGGGCTGAGGGATGTGTGCTCTCGCAGCTACAGAGGGATGTGTGCTCTCGCAGCTGTGTGTCAAATTCCTCTGGAGGAAATAGCCTCCCTTCCCCTCCGCTTCAACTGGTGTGTGTGATTGTAGCCTAAGAGACCTTTCCCCCAGAAAGAAATGGCACTGAACAAACAAAAGAAATGGCACTGCTCTCAGTCATGAGATTCTGGGCTGGCTGCTGAACTTAGTGGGAAAGTTTGGGGGGGGGGGCTGCGGCCCTATAGAACCACTGGCAGCCACGAGTGAGCAGAGCTATGACCTAGCAGCCCAGCCAGCCCCACAGGGACTGCTTCTGATCAGTGTGGGTGGGCCCCAGACCCTTCAGTGGCATCAAGGCTCTGTGCCAAAGCACCAGCTGTTTCTTCTTGCATCACTGCCGGCCAGTGGCACCTCAGCAGGTGGTCATGAGCCTTGCTTACTGGCAGAGCAGCTGGCCAGGTCGGTGCCAAGTCACTCCCGCTGGCCGACTCACAGAGCAGGACAGGTGGCGCTGAGGCTGGGCTTGTTCCTGGGCCATTTAGATTTCCCAGTTAGCCCCTGATTGCCAACTGACCAGCGGGGGAAATGGCCCGGTCTGCTTTGAACTGCAGCTCGATGCATGGAAATCAATAGGTGAAGCTTTTCACTGTACGGAGAGAAACCTGATCACCAGTAAACACTGCACATCAAGCTCCTGTAAAAGGCGGCGGCAGAACAGGGGGTGGTTGGAAAGGTGGCAACCCTAAATTGGCTCTTGCAGCATGATGCTGACAACAGTTCCTTTGCATTCAGTATTACCAGGGGTCCTTTCGTAGAAAAAGAGGTGCAGGAGCTCATTAGCATAACTCATTAGCATACCCCATTAGCATATGCCACGCCCCCTGACATCACCGGAAGTGTGTCAGAAAGGGAATGTCAGTTTCAGCCCCATTATATCCTATGGGCCATTGAAATTGATGGCAGAAACTCATAGGGTATATGAGGGGCTGGAGGAAAGGGGGTTTGAGGGAGAGGCTCCAAACTTGCAGGGTAGCTGCTGGGGCTTCTCCTCGAAATACCCACCAAGTTTCAAGAAGATTGGACCACGGGGTCCAATTCTACGGGCCCCCAAACAGGTTGTCCCATCCCCTCCATTGTTCTCTATGGAGGGAAAAAATGTTAACTTTTTTCCTACCATAGAGAACAATGGAGGGAATGGGGGCAATCTGTTTGGGGGCCTGTAGAATTGGACCCCCTGGTCCAATCTTCTTGAAACTTGGTGGGCATTTCGAGGAGAGGCCCCAGCAGCTACCCTGCAAGTTTGGAGCCTCTCCTTCAAACCCCCTCCCCTCCAGTGGCTTTTAAATTTGCCGCCGAATTTCGGCGGCAATTCAGCGGCAAGCTGAATCAGATTAGAGAATCTGATTCAGCCCGTGGCTGCCCTAGTGGCCACTCCTGAGCTGGCAGAGCTTTGCTCCACCTCGCTCCGGCCCCAACAGACCCCTGAGTATTACGGATTTCAATTGGTCATTTCCTGGCTAGTCCACTTGAGGACTGCAGCTCTGAGGAGGAGGAGGAGGAGGAGATGGAGGAGATTGGATTTATACCCCCTTTAGATCCCCTTGAACAAGCCAAGAGAATGGATTCAAACAACACATCTTAGAGGGGATTAGGCTTCTTGGAGTGTCCATTGTGTCCTGCTATTAATGACACTGCCCATTGGGCAAGATTTGACTTGTCAAAAATATGGCTTGTGTCCAAAGGATGGTAGTAAGGGGTTCTGTCATTCACAGGACTCCTTCAGAAAGCCAAGTTCGACACACTATCCTGGCATGGAGGAACCTTTCCCCCCTCCACAGACCCCCTACACTTTCTGAATAGCAAAAGCCTTTTGGGAGGCAAAAATCACAAGCCGCTCTGGCAGCTCAGCGGTGTTTCTGCACAAATAAAAGTTTAATGTCAACGTAAAACCGTCATGGACCAGATTGCTCACTTGCATTACAGTTGCTTCAGATCTGCCTTTTCTTCCATGTGAAGAGATGTAAACACAAATAACGTTGAACTCTGTAGGACTTCTCCCAATACTTCCTAGCTTGTCTCTGTCCTAATCTGCACATGATGTAGTTTGTTGCTATGATCTCCCAGCGATGAAAAAAAAAAAACGTGTTGGGAGGTCTACTCATGGCTGTCCCACATAAACGGGTAATTTGGTTTTTGAAGACTGTTGCTAGAAATTAGAGCCTCCTCAGTTTATGGGGATTTATTCAGTGAGAATAATGGTAGTAGACAAGGCCAGGGGTCCATTGGAGCAGGAGCGCACAGGAGCGCAGCTCCGGGAGTGAGAAGCCCAGGGGGCGGGCACATGACCAAGCCCCGCCCCCTCCTCGGCTTCCCCGAGCAGTGCAGAGGCGCAGCGCCCCAGGGAAAGCCCTGCTAGGGTCTTTATTGATTTTAATGTTTTAATATTGATAATTTTATCATTGTTCCTTTTATGACTGTGTGCTGCTTTTCCAGAGACCTGCTCAAGGTGGCATATAAATGTTCTAAGTATACCATTTTTTATCTGGGCACATGGCACATAAGTACTGGAGAAATTTCACCAACCCTTCAGCAGCTTCCACCCCATCAGTTTGGTGTAGTGGTCAGGAGTTGGACTCTAATCTGGGAGAACTGGGTTTGATTTCCCACTCCTCCACATGCAGCTGCTGATGTGACCTTGGGCCAGTCACAAGTTCTCTCAGAGCTGTTCTCTCATGAGCAGTTCTCAAAAGACCTCTCTCAGCCCCACCTACCTCCCAGGGTGTCTTGTTGTGGGGAGGGGAAGGGGAAGGGATGGGTGGTGCACATGTCCTGGGTATCTCAAGTCTACTTGAAACCTGGTGGTTTCAAGGGAGCAGGAAGAGAATGAGGGTGTGTTCTTTATGCTTATTTTTATTGCACAAAGTATTGGATGGGGAAGGGAATGGAGGAAGAGCAGGTCAGTTTCACTTACCTGTGGAGTGGAGCCTGAGGGGTGGGTGTTGCCTTCTGACACACTTCCGGTATGTTAGGGGGTGTGGCATATGCAAATGAGTTATGGTAATGAGCTCCTGCACCTCTTTTTCTACGAAATAACCCCTGGACAAGGCCATTGTCAAAGACAGCTGTTATCATTCTTCTATTGTGGTGATTCCCAGCCTTTTTGATATGGTATTTTTTGGGGTGCCCTAAGTAAACTATGACCTTAGCACCCATTTTAGCATACCATTTTCTACAGTGGCTAACCAGATGTTTTTGAGAAAGCAATAAACACTGCACAAAGGGCACAGCTGCCCCCACTATGAACCCCAAGTGAGAGGCATTCCGATATGCACAGCCTTTCCATAGGGAGGGGACATTCCCGCCTTTGACCACCTTCTCCTCCATCCCTCCTTCTAATCCCCCCCAAGACTCTTAAGAAACTCACTCTAGTAACCATCAGGACACATTTTACTTGATCAACCTGTACATGCAGTGAAGAAAAAACACCAACTGATATATGACATGGCAGATACTTGTTTCCAGGGTCAGATCTTTCTTTCCAGTATACATAAGAGAAAGGGCACAGTTGGCCACCAGAGGGGGGGTGGACCACGCCCACCTTCAGAGGCTTCGTGACCCACTTTTGGGGTCACACAGACTGGGATACGCTGCAGTGCCAAACCCCAGGAACAGGGCCTTTTAGTGTACACACCCAGTTTGTACCCAAAGTGGGCCCAGCAGCACCGTGCCGCGGGCCAGATCTAGACATGCCAAGGCGCTGAACAATGTTAAGTTTGAGAGGCCCCATAGCGTTACCCCCCAATGGCATTTTAGTATTTTTCTTTCTTTCTAGTTAGAGGCCCCTCATAATTCGAGGCCCCAAACTGCAGCTTACTTGTCTTGTGCTGTGGCTCTACCAATGGACAACATGCCCTAGAATTTCCCCTAGCATCTTTTGCAACCCACAACCCACACACCCACCCACCCACCCCGCCGCCACGCAGCTACACAGAGACTTTGGGGCATACCAATTAATAGGAGAATGATTCCAAGAGGGAAGGAAAGTTTCAAAACCCATGGAAGAAGGCGTATGGTATGGGCAAGGGTCAACGTCCAGCAACAGACTGATGGCCTGCATGGATGTAGCTGGCTGTAGAGAATTCTGGAGGCTGATCTAGGAAGCTCTCCTTCCAAAATGTGGCTTCATCAAAAACTTACTTGGGAACCATGGCTGATTTCCCCGTCTGGCCTATCAACTTAGCAGCAAAACTGATGTGACGACTCTCCGGCTGCCTCTCTGCACTGCTGCTAGAAGCCCTCCTACTGTTGCCCCTCCCTCCGTCAAACACCAAGAATACAGAGCATCACTTGCCCCAGACTGAGAGTTCTTATCTATACTTTGTGACTAAGGCTCCGGATCTTTACCCAGTTCCCTCTTGAAGC
This sequence comes from Lepidodactylus listeri, assembly GCA_029233225.1. Classification (NCBI taxonomy): domain Eukaryota; kingdom Metazoa; phylum Chordata; class Lepidosauria; order Squamata; family Gekkonidae; genus Lepidodactylus; species Lepidodactylus listeri. The sequence goes on along the minus strand of JARCFY010000009.1, from coordinate 101,495,427 downwards.
CATCCCATGTTTGTAGCTGCCACCAACACCTCCTGTGGCAGTGAATTCCATGTGTTAATCCCCACAACAGACAGCCTGTGAGGTAGGTGGGGCTGAGAGAGCTCTGACAGAAACTGCTTTTTCAAGGACAGCTCTGACAAAACTATGGCTTGCCCAAGGTCATCCAGCAGCTGCAAGTGGAGAAGTGGGGAATCAAACCTGGTTCTCCCAGATTAGAGTCCGCGCACTTAACCACAACTCCAAACTGGCTCTCAAGATTTCACATCTCTAAAAATACACTGATCATCTGGATTGACTTATCATCTCACTGATGAGTGAAGAGGATGGGGAGTCTCCCAAACTGGGAACATCTCCATCTATTCATGCATGTCATTGTATTTGATGGCTGTGACGGAGACACAGAAGTGAACAGGGTTTTCTGTTTGGCTTTCCCATATTTCATCTGTGAAAACACTCCCATATTTTGCATTGCAACTATAGAGTCTGGCCACTGACTTCTGCGGCAGGTGGAAAGGGCACTTCCTTGTTTTGCTGTATCTCTGGAAATGCCTTGGCAGGTATCTGGGGAGGAAAACTGAGGCAACTGCGCCACCTAGCTTCAGCCTTTTACTGCTGGATTTCCCATAGATACATGAGGTAGCAGTGAGAGTGGCAAACTCTCCTCATAAGAACATACGAAGAGCCCTGCTGGATCAGACCATTAGTCCATCTAGGCCAGCATCCCGCCTCAGACAGTGGCCAATTAGTTACTGTGGAGGGCCAACAACAGGGCATAGAGGCCGAGGCCTTCCCCTGATGTTTCCTCCTGGCTCTGGGATTCAGAGGCTTAGTGCCTCTGAATGTGGACCCTTCCCCTCAGTAGCTAGTAGCCATTGATAGACTTATCCTTCATTAACCTATCTAATCCCCTTTTAAAGCTGTTTATTCTTGTGGCCATTGCTACATCCTCTGGCGGGGAATCCCACATTTTAATCACTATCTGGGTAGTGTTTCCTTCCATCCGTCCTGAACCTACTGCCCATCAGCTTCACTGGATACCCTCGAGTTCTAGTATTTTGACTGGAAAGTATTGGAGTCGGGAGGCGAGTGGTAGTGATTTCATAGTAAAGCTCTTTATTGAGGGTCAGATGGAACATGAGAAACCCCGGGCTCAGAGCCCTCTTTTATGCCGGCCGGAGACAATGCCCCGACCTCGCCCCCAAGTCCTGATAGGACCTTAAGTCCGTGGTTGCAGTTCATAGGTCCCCCAGCGGGAGACCTAGGCACATAATTGGTGGTCGCTCAGGATCCAACTGGCTATTGTTCTACCTGTCTGAAGCTCAGGTAGATTCTGACCTTGTGCGCTGACCACGTGGCGGGTCGCCATTGGAGAGGCCAGACGACCGGGGTCTTAGCACACAACATTGGCAGAGGGAGAAAAATCTCTTTGTTAACTCTCTCAACCCCCTTGCATAATTTTATAAACCTCTATCATATCCCCCCCTTAAGACATCTTGAAACTGAAAAGTCCCAGACTCTTCAGCCTTTCCTTGCGGGGAAGATGCTCCCAACACTCTAAACATCTTGGCTGCCCTCCATATAATATATCCATATCAATGCATCCCCTCCCCATCCTGGGCAGAAGGTGAAGTTAACCATTTTCAATTGTATCCCAGAGGACTAGCCAATATAATTTTTGTCTTTGCTTGGTGATCTACAAGCTTATGATACAACTTGACCTATAACTCACTCCCCCATAACTCAGTTTCATATCCTTCCTCACAGCAGCTGTGGTCAGCAAAGTGACTCACCATTATTTATTTTCTTTAAAGCACGTGTATGTCACTTTTCTGCCTAATTAGGGCTATCGTTGGCAGCCAACAGAACACCACTAAGAATCCACTGGAAAGCAATCCATGTATGCTGTGCATGTGTTAAGTGCCATCAAGAAGCTGCTGGCTCACAGCAGCCCCACAGGGTTTTCAAAGCATGTGATTAAGCAGAAATGGTTTGCCCTTGCCTTCCTCTGCAAAGTCTTCCTTAGTGGTCTCCCATTCAAGTACTGGCTTTGCTTAGCTTCCGAGATCAGGCTGTACTGTACTATTCGACATCCCCAGGGGTCCTTTGGAGCAGGAGCCAATCAAAGACCCCTTGCTTAGGTCCAATCAGATTTCATACCCTTAGTTACAATGTATATAGTCAGGGGTCCGTTGGAGCAGGAGCGCAGCTCCGGGAGTGAGGAGCCCAGGGGGCGGGCACATGACCAAGCCCCGCCCCCTCCTCGGCTTCCCCGAGCAGTGCGGAGGTGCAGCGCCCCGGGGAAAGCCCTGCTAGGGTCTTTATTGTTTTTAATGCTTTGTTTTAATATTGATAATTTTATCATTGTTCCTTTTATGACTGTGTGCTGCTTTTCCAGAGACTTGCTCAAGGTGGCATATAAATTTTCTAAGTATACCATTTTTTATCTGGGCACATGGCACATAAGTACTGGAGAAATTTCACCAACCCTTCAGCAGCTTCCACCTTATCAGTTTGGTGTAGTGGTCAGGAGTTGGACTCTAATCTGGGAGAACCAGGTTTGATTCCCCACTCCTCCACATGCAGCTGCTGGTGTGACCTTGGGCCAGTCACAAGTTCTCTCAGAGCTGTTCTCTCATAAGCAGTTCTCAAAAGACCTCTCTCAGCCCCACCTACCTCACAAGGTGTCTTGTTATGGGGAGGGGAAGGGGAAGGGAAAGGGATGGGTGATGCACATGTCCTGGGTATCTCAAGTCTACTTGAAACCTGGTGGTTTCAAGGGAGCAGGAAAAGAATGAGGGTGTGTTCTTTACGCTTATTTTTATTGCACAAAGTATTGGATGGGGAAGGGAATGGAGGAAGAGCAGATCAGTTTCACTCACCTGTGGAGTGGAGCCTGAGGGGTGGGTGTTGCCTTCTGACCACACTTCCGGTATGTCAGGGGATGTGGCATATGCAAATGAGTTATGCAAATAAGTTATACTAATGAGCTCCTGCACCTCTTTTTCTACGAAATGACCCCTGGACATCCCTAATTCATGTATATACAGAACCAATTTTAATGAGCAGGGAAGTCAATAAGGGAACGCCAAATGACAAAGTAGGCTTCACCGCTGATGGAAGGCAACGATTACGCAGAAACATTCCATAGGACCAAACCCAATACAAATTTTGTATTCTGAGTGTCTTCTTTAAGTGCTCAAAGAATGTCACAGATCATCTATGCAATCTTTAAAATAAAGCGGTGTGTGAAAGCTGGCATATTATGGAGAGAGGACTGCTGAATGCCACAGGATGAGCTGAACTGAGAAGAACCCTTTTGCTCATTCCAAGACACTGCTGAGCAGCGTCAGGCCTGTAAAAATCAGTCGTGTTTAGCAGTGTGAGCTGGGGAGTTTGCATTTTCAGAACTCTGTTTGTATCTCAGCTGAATCAGTTACCTTCAGCAGGGTTTTCTCTCTGTAATATGCCAGCATTCATATATGGCTTTATTGTAAACATCAGGGGTCATTTCGTAGAAAAAGAGGTGCGGGAGCTCATTAGCATACCTGCTATTAGCATAACTCATTAGCATATGCCATTCCCCCTGACATCACCGGAAGTGTGTCAAAAGGGGAAGCAAAAAGTGGGGGGAGGCCTCTCCAAAAGCCTCCCCTCCCCTCCCCCAGCCAGCCTGCTGGCTCACAGCAGCCCCACACGGTTTTGAAGAGGCCTCCCCCCCTTTTTGCTTCCCTAGCCGGTCTGCCAAGGGCTTTTTGGGTCACATCTGGGAGGCAGCATCAGGTCTCACCGTAATGGTATCTCTAAATGCAGCCCTTCCTTAGTAATGACCAACAGCCATTTGTGAAGGGTAAAGAGCAAAGACAGATACTCAAGGTCAGTAAAAGGTGTGTTGTCAGTTAAGATGGGGGCTTGACCTTCCATGCCCATCTAGCATCCCTAGTTTCTGGAGCACTGTCCTTCCCTCTGTAGTCTTACCAATTGCAGTGTGCTGTATAAATGTTTCAAATGAACAAATAGTTAAGATGCGACGAAAACCCACAGTTTGTTGTTGGGGCTGTGGGATCCATGGGCATGCCGGTTCCCTTTCTCCCTTTGCTATCCCCTGCACATGGCACAAAAATTATACATTTCCACTTTCACAAAAAACTACGGTTTGTTCTTTTCCCACCAAACCATGATCCAAAACCACAATCTAGTCCTTGTTTGAGGAAAAAATGTGTTTCAGTCAACAAAATACTTAGCTACAAACAGGGGTCATTTCGTAGAAAAAGAGGTGCAGGAGCTCATTAGCACGACTCATTTGCATAACTCATTTGCATTTGCCACACCCCCTAACATGCCAGAAGTGTGTCAGAAGGCAACACCCACCCCTCAGGCTCCACTCCACAGGTGAGTGAAACTGACCTGCTTTTCCTCCGTTCCCTCCCCCATCCAATACTTTGTGCAATAAAAATAAGCGTAAAGAACACCCCCTCATTCTCTTCCTGCTCCCTTGAAACCATCAGGTTTCAAGTAGACTTGAGATACCCAGGACATGTGCACCACCCATCCCTTCCCCTTCCCCTCCCCACAACAAGACACCCTGTGAGGTAGGTGGGGCTGAGAGAGGTCTTTTGAGAACTGCTCATGAGAGAACAGCTCTGAGAAAACTTGTGACTGGCCCAAGGTCACACCAGCAGCTGCATGTGGAGGAGTGGGGAATCAAACCTGGTTTTCCCAGATTAGAGTCCAACTCCTGACCACTACACCAAACTGATAAGGTGGAAGCTGCTGAAGGGTTGGTGAAATTTCTCCAGTACTTATGTGCCATGTGCCCAGATAAAAAATGGTATACTTAGAAAATGTATATGCCACCTTGAGCAAGTCTCTGGAAAAGCAGCACACAGTCATAAAAGGAACAATGATAAAATTATCAATATTAAAACAAAACATTAAAAACAGTAAAGACCCTAGCAGGGCTTTCCCCGGGGCGCTGCGCCTCTGCACTGCTCGGGGAAGCCGAGGAGGGGGCGGGGCTTGTTCATGTGCCCGCCCCCTGGGCTCCTCACTCCCGGAGCTGCGCTCCTGTGCGCTCCTGCTCCAACGGACCCCTGGCTACAAAACAAAAATGTTGTTTCCAACCTGTGTGCAAGGGAAGGTAGGAGAAAATGATGACATCCGGTGGACTCATTCCAGTAACGACAAACCTTTGTCTCAGAACATTAAGGGGGAGGGGGGGAGAATGTGAGCAGATGACTGCCTCTCTGCAAATCTCTGCCTTCAGTTCAGTCTCGGGCTGCATCCACACACCACTGTTAATTGTTGCGCTATAGTAATTTGTTGCAAGTGGACTGCCTTGTCCACACAGGAAAACCCAGTTGTGAAGGATTTTATCACACACCAAGAGCACAATATCCTGGGCCGGGGTGGTGGTGGCCTGAGTGCCGAAGAGCTGCTCGGCCTGCTGCGGTAGCCGGGGTGGTGGTGGTGGGGAGAGAAGCAACGGGCCCAAGTGTCCAAGAGCTGCTTGGCCTGCCGCGGTAGCCGGGGGTGGGGGGAGAGAAGCGGCGGGCCGGAACACCTCTTGGGTGCTCAGGCCCGCCACAGCAGCCGGGGTGGGGGGTGGGGGGAGAGAAGCGGCGGGCTGGAGCACCTCTTGGGCGCTCAGGCGCGCTGGGGGGGATGGGGGAGAGAAATGGCGGGCCAAACACCTCTAGGGTGCTCAGGCCCGCCGCGGCAGCTGAGGGGATGGGGGGTGGGGGGAGAGAAGTGGCGGGCCGGAGCACCTCTTGGGTGTTCAGGCGTGCTGACGGGGATGGGGGGAGAGAAACGGCAGGCCAAACACCTCTTGGGTGCTCAGGCCCACCGCGGCAGCCGGGGGGGATGGGGGGGAGAGAAGTGGCGGGCTGGAGCACCTCTTGGGTGTTCAGGGCCGCCGGGGGGGGGATGGGGGGAGAGAAGACTCATCTGTGGCTGCTTCCTCCACTCGGTGGAGCTCCTTCTCCCTCCTGAGTATCATGGGGCCCCCCTTCTTGTAATACTACTAATTTTTGTATGTTTTGCACTTCTTCATTTTTTAATGAGGGGGGCCCCCCTCAAAACTGGAAGTGGCCCGGGGGTCTCTTGACCTCTTTGAGGGCCTGACAATATCCAGTGATGTGTGGATGCAGTGTTACTATGCAGAGGGTGATGAAAGCTGGAAATCTGGTTTTGGTCTATATTGGTTATTATTCCTTCTTGCCTTGAGTTAGACAGAAACACTGCTCAGCAAAATCATACAACTGATACAGGGATGAAACTCCATTGACACAATGCGGTTTGTTCAGGTATATATCTTACAGCAGCGGGAAACTGGAGTTTTCTAAAATAAATACACAGAAAAGCCCACATCAGTCACTTTTATGTGATTTATATTTATTCATACAAACAATGCATACACAAGACTGTATATTGTTTGAAGACAGCAATAGATTTCTAATTTAACAACTCTGTAACAAAAGTTAACTAAATTTAACATTTATGAAAATATAAATCTCTGATTGGGTAATTCTTCCCCAACGATACAAAGTTTACATAAAAACATTCAATATGATCTATTGGTTGCAAACAAGTTAGGAAAAGTCATTCAAGTCACTTGAGATATATATAGACATATTATATATATACCGGATTGGCTCTTACATACAATATGCACACACGACAGTTATATGCTAATTTCGGTGTTTATTTTCTTGGGGGAATTTGGCTGGCGAGGTTCAAACTACAGATGGGCACAATGAACCCATATGTTGAAAGCCAGATTTACCCTAATCAGGTCTAAATTGTGGGGTGGTGAGATCCAGTTTTGGAAGAAAGGAGTAGTTGGTGTGTGTGTGTGTGTGATTGCTAGACTCCTCTGCCTTTTTCTTCCAACTCGCTTTCTGCCTGTCCACTTCAAGTACTGGAGTCTTGCTGAGGAAAAGAGAGACATTGGTGCGTGTACTAGGGCTGCCAAGTCAGCCCGGGGGGCGGGGGATCCCCCGCTATAGGGGTTCCCAATCCGGGAACCACACCCGAGAAGTCATCCGGTGAGGACGACTTCCCCCGTGTAATGACGTCACCTCCGGGTGACGTCATTACGTCGCCGTGGCACGTGCAGAACAACTCCCCCCCGCCGGTAAGTCGCCGGTACTTGGCAACCCTAGCGTGTACACGTATATGGGGAAGCTTTGGGGAAAATGTAGCCGCCCTGAACAGCACACTCCATTTATTCTACAAGTCGGATCTCATTCTGCAGCTGCACTTTACCTCAGTTCATCCTGCCTTTCTTCTGAGGAGTCCAGGGTGGAGCACATGTTTTCCCCCTCCCTCCATTTTACCTCACAATGACACTGTGAGGTAGATTAGGCTGAGAGAAACGCAGGCCAAAGATAATAAATGCACTAAGCTTCTTGGCAGTGTGGGGATCTGAACAACAATCTCCCATTTCCTAGTACACCACTCGGAATCACCAAACCAAACACCATGGTACACAACCGAGGTGTAGCTGGGACTAAGCCAAATGGGTTTGCGGCTATTGCATGTACTTAGGACCTGAAGATTCAGTTCCCAGCAGCTGAAGAGAAATGAAAATCTGTTTTCATGCCTATCTTTTGAAAACGGTGCCAAGGGCATGTTGTGTTTAGAACAAGTAGTAAAAAAAACATATCTTGGCCATCTCTGCTGCAGTTAAGGTAAAAGCTTTGCATGTAAATCCACTAGCACTCAGATGCTAAAAGTCTGGCCACTATGTAGTTGCCTGAAAGAGCAGCACAATGGCTCGGTATTTTGTCAACTTTCTGTTGTATTTTGCGACGTTATGCTGCCACAGCTCTTGGTATAACCTTCATAAAGCACTTATAGATGCAGTAAAATCCTAGGGCTGGTTTATGGATGGATGTGTATTGGTTGACTCCCTATGTGATAATCAGAGATGCGCAACTGGTGTCTGTAGCTAACAGAATCATTCTTGACTAGTGTGACCCTTACTGGGAAGTTATCCGTGCTCTGGTAACAACTAGGCCACGACTCTATGGTGAGGCTTTGAAATGTGCTTGGGGACTTTAACTCTTGTAGAATGTGGTGGCGTGACTACTGACTGGTACTCACCACTTTGAACATAATAATGCTTCAGTGTTAAAAAAAAACTTCAATGGTTCTAATTTGTTTTCTGTGCAGAGTTCTAGTCAGTCTGGGGTGTGGGATTGTAAAGAGCTGCCTTCATCCATATGGACTTGCATGCTAATTAAGATGACTTTCTTTGAATGTCCTTGCCTTGCCTCCCAAGAAGGGCCTTTTCTGTGGTGACACCCCAGTTATGGAATTATCTCCCAAGGCATGTTTGCCTGGGCACAAATCTTACAATCCTTTAGGTACCAGACAAAGCCTGTTTATCCAGGCATTTAAAGGGCTTTAATACCCTTTTATGTGGCTTTTAACAGTTAAGTCTTACTGCTGTTTGAGATTTTGATACCATATTTTAATTTTTTCTCATTTTGTCATCAATCTTGACAATTTGTAATCTTGAAAGGCCAGACAGAAATGCCATAAACAAAATCACTCAGTCAATCAATACATAACTTGGCTTTTGGTGACTCATGATTTTTGTGTGGAATGTATCAATTAAAGAAATGTTGTATCTAAATTGACACTGAGTGGGTGATGTGAACATTCTAGCTCCATAGATTGATCTGACAGTAGATGATAAGTAAAGAATATTTATTTGTGTGCCAGCCTTCAGGGTCACTGCTCATGACACTTGTTTATACTTTCACATGGGTACACTGGTACAAAATACAATACCACCTGTCAAATATGAATGGTGCAGGTATGTATTTTTCATGTGTTCCACTTCAAAATGCACAGGAACTGCTATGAACATATGCGGCTCATTTGCAGTACCATCCTAAACAGAATCATACCCTTTTAAGCCCATTGAGTTCATTTGATCTAAACAGTGTTTAAGCCCCACCTACCTTACACGGTGTCTGTTGTGGGGAGGGAAGGGAAAGGAGATTGTAAGCTGCTCTGAGACTCTGAGTGAAGGGCAGGGTGTAAATCCAATCTCCTCCTCCTCCTCCTCTTCCTACATAATCAAGCATGGGCTCTACCTCTAAGCCATGGCGCCTGCTCCAATTCATTCGAAAGGAGAATCATCACCACCACCTGCCCGAACACATATGAGAACCAGTGTGGCATCGTGATGAGAATGTAAAATTAGGAACTGGGAGACCCAGGTTTGAATCCTTGTTCTGTCATGGAAGCTCACTGGGTTGCCTGTTACTTCCTCTTAGCCTAAGTTACTCAGAGGTTACTGTTGTGAGGAGAAAATGGAGGGAAGAAGGATGGCTGTAAGCCACATTGGGTTCCCACTGGGGAGAAAAGCAGGCTGTAAATATCATCGTAAATAAACAAATACGCTATTGATACTTGACAGGCAGGGCATATATTGTGTAATTGCCAAGAGGTGTGGTCCTTAGGAGCAAAGCTTTATCCACCTTAGAATCAAGTACTTCAGCTTAATGGATTTGAGGACTGGGGTGTCAGAAAACATGCAGCTCGTTACTGGTTTTAAATGGGCTAGCCAAGTTGAATAAAAAAATAACGGACTGTATTTTGCGACTTCTACCTTGTAATTGGTAAAACTCCAGTTTAAAAGGCCATGAACAGTCTTAAATGCAGGAAGTGAAGAGGCATAAATACTTTTATCTAGAAGTAAGAAATTCATTACAAAGTGGAACAGTAGAGAACCCTTTGGGGCAGCCATAATTTTCCAGCACATACACAAGCATAATGTTAATCCCAGAGTATTTGGTCGTCTGATCTGTGTTTTACTCAGGAAAGAACAGGAATGACGGTAAGGGAAACACTATGAGATATCAAGAGGAATACCTAGTATGTCTGAATGGGTTCTGTTTAGTGTAATTTCTTGGACTTTCCTGCAACAGAACTAGTGAAACCCTTTGAACACAAAAAGAGAGAACAGGGTTAAACTGTTTAACCTTAATGCCCTTTTTTTTCTCGGTATTTCCCCCCCCGGAAACCCAGTAGCACTAAAATACACCATGAAAGAGACAGAAAAACAGCACAATTCAGTCCCCTTCTTACATGATCTAGTTAATAAGTACTTCCTATCACTTGTAACTTTGAACAGGAGAAAACTGTAACAGAAGTTCAGACATACAACTTCTGTAATTTTCAGTTGTACATTGATTGACAAACGCGCAAGTGTCTATCTTTAGAGGACCAGCACTGTATTCTCCTCTGGATACAGGCACAAACCAACCAAAGTTAAACACTGTTATTGCCCATTGATCTGAGAGATTGAAGCAGATGGTACTATTAAATCAATGGGACAGAAGGGCTAAATTCTGTGTTGCCACCTCTTTTTAAATGACGACAATAATAGCGGCTAGTACTTCTAATGCTTACGGAATGCATCAAGTCTTCCAGGTTTGACATCTTGTCGTTTGCACCATCGTGTGAATAAAATTTGTTTTTGCAAGTGGGCGACATCTCAGGGCAGCTGAGGATTTGGGGTTTGCAGCTATCTAGGCTTAAAAATGGTTGGCCAACCTCATTCCAATATGAAATGTCACATCATCTCTTATTAAAAAGCGATCCCCTTTAAAATCTCCCACCCCCCAATTCTATAATGGCATAAAAGAAATATGATCATATTGCTAGGAATTTTTTTCATTCAAGGCTTTGGATCAAACCCCATATTTATTCTATGTTTTTTTAAAAGTCCTGCAGCCCACAGAATAAACACCTATTTTTAAATTTACTTCCTCCCCAATTTGTTCATGCTTCGGCATCATCAGTGAGATAAACAGCCATCTCTTCTATGTGAAGGTGAACTAGTTTCTCATTTATGTATGATCAGTTGTCAGCTGTGAACCCATGCCCTCTGCAATCAATGGCAGAGCACACTTTATCATAGCAATAGTTGTGTTTTTTGGTTGGGGTGGCTTCGCCTGCCTCGGGGTCGGTCACCGTGATGGGACTGTCCCTTGCGAACACCTCGGTGGATTCTCTCCAGATGCAGTCCACTGTCCCCTTGAAGCTGTAATTATGACACTTTGGTCTAATCACTTGTGTTGTGTTGCTGAAAATCTGCCGGCTGTTTGAAGTAGCAATTTTAATTTTCAGCGCTGCATCCACTCGGTCCACTACAGTATAAGTGCCGATGCTCCCATCATCAAAGCCTACAATAATGTTCAAATGCCTCTGGGAAAGAGCGAGGAAAGTTGGCGTTTTGTAAAGGGAACAAGCACCGATGTTTTTGCCATCCGCCAGCCTCATTACAATTAAGATGGAGATTGCGCCGTTATCATCATCCTCATCAGTAGTGCGGAAACAAATATATACAAGGTAGCGGCCATCTCGAGACAACTTCTGCCTCCAGATTATGCCAGAAGCATGGACAACGCGGAGTTTGCCACTGTGAAGGTCAAGGACATTGATATTTTCATCACCACGAGATATAATTCCCAGCTTTCCATTGGGAGATATTTCAAAATCCTCCAAAGTCTTTAAGAAAGTATTAGGGAGCTGCACTCGTCTGCAGATGACTTCCTCTGTAAGACTCCAGATGTTCACTGTTTCAGTAGATGTTATAAACACTACAATATCAGGGCAATCTGGAATCAGTTTAATATCGACAATACTTATACCATCGTCACAACAGAACTTCTTGGTTATACTCCCTGTCCAAAGGCTCACTGCCAACACTTTATTCTTTGTCATCCCGACCACGAATGTGTTAGCAGTGGTTATAAACGCATTCTGTAAGGCAACGAGAATATTGCACACTCTGTGACCCGTGGCCAGCCTCCAAACCCTTGATGCATTTTGTTCACAGAGTGAGATGACAAACTGATCATTGTGTGTTATCAATAACTGACTTATCCTCTGTCCACTGATGCGGAAGAGATTTTCGCCAGAACCAGTGTGCCATACGTACTGGCTGCATTTGTCATCTGACGTCACCATCAGCTCTCCAGTGGAAGTCAGCACACAGTTTTCAACAAGACTGTCATGCTTAAACACCGCTTCAATGAATCCAGTGCCAAAGTTCCACTTGTGTATCGCTTCAGACCCATCCAGTGTGTAAATCACTTCCCCTCGGGCAGGCAAGACCAGTCTTTGTATAGGCTTGCCGGTTTTGTCAATGTTTGACATAGCGGTTATGATATCTATATCCCAGATAGAAAGGACACCACTGGTAGATAAGGATAGCAGCATGTTATGGTGATTTGATTTAATTAATCGGACTATGTTTCCTGAGATTTCCTGTAGGCTTGCCATACACTGTCCCGTGTCTCGCCTCCAAACAAAAATAGCAGAGGTATTTTCAATAGAAGCAATGATGCAGTCACCATTTTTGGACAGCACAGCTGACACAAAGCGCTCGTTGTGTTTAGCTCTAAATTTCTCGGCTATTTTCCACGTGCTGGTATCAAGAAGCTCTATACTGAGTGCCTTACATATTAAAATTGCACTTTGGTCTTCAGCAAGTTCAAGGCTGACAAATTCACTGTCCCCTCGCTTGCAATCAAAGTCATCGGTTAGCTGCGGGTTGGTCATTTCCTCAGTGTTCCAAATGGAGAGGCCACCTTCATTGTCCACCATCACCATTTCTTGAGCTGTGTCCAGCACAAGAAGGAATTTCACAAACCCGCCAGAAAATTCAGAGGTCACTGTGGCCAGTTTGTCACCACTACCTAAATGGAATACAGAAGCAGTGTTCAAGTACTGTCCACAGAAAGCATACATTCCATCTGGGGAACACTGGACACAAGTAACTTCATACCAGCAATGGAACTGATAGAGCGGCCATCCGTAAAGTAGATCTATTACCGTAATGTCTTTGCTTGCCTCTAGCCAAGAAAGAGCATGATTTACTGATAGCGTAAATCCATTTATGAAACCACAGCCAACGCCAGCCCCACCATGTTTTGATCCTTTAATCTCTACCTCGGACAAAAGGCAGGAATTTAGGTTATCATAAATCAAGAGTGTATTCTTTGTTGTAGCTACTACAAGATACTTTTCATCACTTGTGAGCTTCATGCCTAAAATGACTGACTGAGCCGTTGTAATCTGCCTTAGTAGCTGTCGACTCTCTACATCCCAGGTGCTGATGGAACCATTTTCCAGAGCTACAATGACCATACTTGGATTAAAGGTAGGCAGGATTTCAGTGACTTGACTGCAACTGGAGGACAGAGGCAGTCTCTCGGGGCTGTAAGTTACATCCATAGATGAATGCAAGGGAACAATGGAACAATATTTAGGTCCATCCTTGTCACATTCCAGAAGAAGCTGTCTCAGTTTAGGCAAGGAACTTACGACAGGAAGAAGCCTTTGTTGCAATTCTGCAGACAGTGTGCCTGGATATTTTATCACTTTGTATTTTATTCCACGAAGCGTGGTTGCAAGGAACTTTAACTCTTTTTCTTGCGAGTAGTTGTAGGCCAACTCCACATCGGCAAGGGCTTTGTCAAACTGCCCAATTTTGATCATGGTGTAAAGCCAACTGAAGTTCATAATGACGCCATATAACATGTCGTCTGTTTTCCCGCATCTTGTCAAGTGATGCAAAAGCTCTGTCATTTTCCTGTGGTTAACAAAAAATATGTCAGGCTCTAAAGGGTTACACTGGAACACCCAAGGCTGATCGGGGGACTGCCTGTCAAATGCCGTCTGATCCATGACATGTCTGTCATCATCGTTCATGCTCCTACTGTTGCTGTCAAAGCAACCATTCAGATATTGATCTTCACCGTAAAGAGATTTCCTTCTGCCACCGGACCAAACTCCAAGAAAATACTCAGCCATCACAGTGTGCATTTCATTAACTTCTTCCTTGTTGTGTAGATACATTTTTTGAGCAATAAGCTGCAGATGCCTGTTTGCCCACACAAGGAGGGTGACATTTTTAACTTGACGTTCTACCAGGTATCCAGTTAGTCCCTCTTTCAGCCTTGCAATGTACACATAAGGTACCCTTAATGGATTATGTTGCCTGATACTCTCATTTAGTTCCAACATAACGGTATTGTCAAGGGCTAATATATCTTCCAATTCCATTTCACTTAAACCAGATTTGGACATGGTGACATACCCCAGGGCTCGCGACAAAAGTCTCAGTCCACAGCTTTTCTCTAGAGACCAAAAGGTTTGCTCTATACTATCATGAACGGTAGTACAGAGGGAGGTCTCATCAACATCTTTGTGAGATCTCCAGTTTCGGACTTCCCTGAAGGTTAAGTTTACAAACATTGGGAGAGTGCATTTAGAAAAAGCTTCATTGACATAGATTTGCTGGCCTGATGTCACTTTTCTTTTAACTCGGAGCAGCTGATGCTTGAGAACTTGGCTACACATTTTTCTGTCCCGAGATGTCAATTCAATATAGTTGTCTTCATCATGTATAAGGCACCTCAGTTTTTGCAGTATTCCATGTTTGTTCGGCAGTGTTGAAATGATTATTCGCACAGAACGGGGCAGATGGACAGGGAGCCACCATAGTTTTCTAGCATCATCGTTCTCCGAAAGCTGTTCGATGGCATCAAATATCATAACGAGAGGTCTATGGAATGAAGACTCATTCAAAAGGTTTATAAACAAGTCCCGGAGATCGTGGATTTTTTTGGGATAGCTTTGTACGAGGCATCGGTAATTAATTGCTAACTGCTCGCAAATACTTTGAAGCAGGTTCCTAAGGTCTGTACTCATCTCTGTGGATCCCAAAAACCTTATAACTACCACAGGATCAGATTCTGGTCCCATTTCTTCCTTCAGCCAACCATAAGCCTACAAATAAGGAAACATAATTAAATTAATACATGTGTCTGCCATGCAAACCACAGAAACAAATGTGATTAAAAAAATCACATTCAAGCAATCGTGTTTTTAAACTATTAAAAATGTTATCTTTAAGTGCAAATAATATACAAACACTGAATGATAGCAGGATCTAGTTCATATAACAAGGTTTTCTAACCAGATCTCCAACAATGCTACTTACAGTTGACCATCAAGGGGCTTACAATTACTGTCTCCCCTCAAGACATTACCCTTGTCTGCCTCTTTTCTCTTCCCTCACTTATTACAAACTTCAGGAACAGGCCAGTTCATTGGGATACTGAACAAGTGAACAAAGGTAACTACCGTCAATGGCATACATGATTTCTCTTCCATTGAAACCACACTTTTGCACATGAACCTGCCCATCAATTAAGAGAATGTTTCGGAGGCTCTTCCCCAAAATGGGTTTGCTATCGAACAGTCTTTTCTGTAGTGGCCTTATGGTTATATAACGTTTTTAACAGCCATATTCAACTGGCGCCACCATTGCTGTTTTTAAAGCATCAGTTGAATTCCATTCCATGCTTGCTGGCTTTCAGTGGAGGAGGGACGATGGCTCAGTGATACAGCCTCTGCTTTCCGCCGCCGGGTGCCTGCAGTTAAAAGGAACTGGAAGCAAGTGCTCCAAGAGACCTTGAGACCCGGGAAAGCCACTGCCAGTCAAAGTAGACGATACTGAATTTGGTAGAGACCAGCAGTCTGACTCAGCAACTTCATGTGTTCACATGTAATGATATTTTAACATCCCTGATGTGATGTCTATAGACTAGTTGGCTGTTTAACCCTTTTGATTTGTTGTTGTTGAATTTGATTATATATTTTTATCATGTTGCTTTTGGTTACATTTTTAAAGGTGACTTGAAAACTTTTTTTTTTAATCAAAAGGCAAGAGGTTAGATCCAACCAGCTTTTCTACAACTGAAAAAGGGAGGAGGGAGTCCCTTTGATCACCAAAACAAACAAACAAAGGCTTTGCTGTGGATCACAAGATCTGCATAGACAAAAGCCATGTGAGATAGTGGCTATAACTGGCCATGATTGATCAAATCAGCTGGCTGGATTCAGTCCAAGGTAAACATTTCTAAACAGACAAATTATTTCCCAAGTTAAGATTATAATAGCACTACAAATACACAGAGGGGGGTTGGCATGTGTGCAGGTTTACCTTCTTTGCTGCTTCTGCTAATAAAAAAGTTTTCCCAGTGCATGGTCCTCCATATATGATAAGAGGGTTTATGTGGCCCATTTTCCTGGGCAGAATGTATTTGTGCATAATGTTCATAGCATCACACCGGTACTCATAGAACAAAGAGTATGTTCTACAAAGCGAGGAATGCTGAAGGATTTCATCATAGAGCCAGTCTGTCTCTATGTCAAAATTCTGCTGCACAGTCGCTTGGATGATATCAACCATGTCTTCGTAGAACTGTTTACCAAGCCCTTCGATGTAGTGGTTCTCCACTTCTTGAGTGTAGCCATATTTGATGTCGCAGTGAGTGACGGAAGTGTAGACTCTTAGATTAGAAGACGCGACAATAGTAGGAACAAATTCATCCCTGAGTTTGATGAGTTTCTCAAGAGCTTCTGGGTCTCGTGTGGATTTCCCACTGGTGTGAAGAACATCCATGTACTTCTCCATCTCGGGGAGTTTAACAAAACGTTCTATGTTGGCAATCTTCCGGATGTAGCAAACGCACTTCTTTAGGAAAGCTGGGGTTTGTTTTCCTAAGGCAAAATCAAATTCATCTTCGATAGCTAGGAGGGGATAAAAAGAGTAAAAGGAAATCTAAAGTTCTGGTACAGCACACTGCCAAAGTGCTCTCTGGTGCATCTTAATCTGTGAACAGCCACATAAGCCTTCTCCAACCCTTCCCCTGTTTTCTGCTACAGGTGCTGGAAGCCCAACAAAGGAGGGATCGGTGTTCTCTGAACTGCTTTCCCCGATCTCTTGGTCATGCAAGAACATGATTAAGAGACAGAAACTAGGAACCGCTGCTTATCAAACATATGGTTAATAGTTACAATTCAAATGTTTCCCTTCTTTTGAACATACTTGATTGCTCACTGAAATAAGTTATGGCTGCTTATCAGTGTACAACTGTTTATACACAGTGTGCCTTCCCTGAAATGTTTACCCGAGGAAAGGTATCTCTTTGCTTGACTGTGTTTCATTTTTCCTTTTTCATACAGCATCTTCACGGCCGTCTTAAATATCATCTTAATCTCTTCTGCTATTTCCTGCCACTTGTTCTCATTCCCAGGGTTTGAAGATGCTTCCACCTTTAAAAACAACAACAACAACAACACATTGTTAAAATGAAGTTGTCGACTTTGGTGCCCATGTATTTGCAAACAATCAACAGCTAAACAGCTAAACAGCTAAAACAATGCAACCAAGTTCCCCTAGAACTACCTATATTCAAATTTTATTTATTTTGCAGGCAATGTGAAACAGAATTCTAACACACAGTATCTGAAATATACTGGGGACAAAAATCATATATTTATTTATTTTATTTTTCTGATTTATACCCCGCCCTCCCTGCCAAAGCAGGCTCAAGGCAGCTTACACAGGTTAAAAAAAAATAACAACAATCAAATTGCCATCAAACATCTAAAAGCAGTTAATTTAGTTTGTTATAAAGCATATCCAAGAATACACAAGGGCTGGTTTATGCCTGCATGTTCTTTACTTGATGACTGCCCCTTCAACAACCTGAGCGTGTTTGTCAAGCACAGGTATATTACGCAGACAGAGTATTGCCTTGAATCATTTGAAATGCAGAGCTTTTCAACTGAGGTAGTTGACATATTCAGCTGCTGTTCGTCAAGTGGGCAATAATCAAGGCACAGGGTCCACATTTGTAAAAGAATGAGCTGTGACACTGTGTCATGGAATGGTCTGTGTTAATTCAGACTACAGTGGGAGACACCATCTGAAAACTCACTACTTAACAAACAGCCTTCAAGGAGTGAGTCGGGTGGCCTCTGTAAGAGCCACAAAGTTTAATTCTGGGTGTGAAGAAATGCATTTTTTCCTGGGAGGTCTGAAAGGAGCAAAACCTCCATTTTGTATTTTAACTTTTTTCCCCTCTAGGCAGAGGACAGGCAGAAGGGGGAGGAGTCAGTGCAATGGCTCTACAGACTTACCTTTGTACAAATGCTAATAGATCTAGCAGGAAATAATGGGTGGGTCAAGCTCTTCCCCTACCCCAAGCAGGAAACAAAATTTTGGAGAAATAAAATACCAGATAAGTCTTCAGGAAGGAGATTCCAGGAGATCTCCAGGAAACACTTCTTTGACCTGGTGTGACCTGGTCAGTGGGTGGAAAACCTGGTATGATAACAATTCCTTGCAGGAAGAAGGAGGTCTCTTTTCCTTGGGTACTGCATCTATGAGAGCAGGGAAAGACCTCTCCACTGAGCAGACAGCCTAAAGAGTTGGAGGGAGCTTCGAGGTAAGGGTAACTTGGCAGAGATTTTTAACTACCTAAGCTCCTGGGGCCTGTCCTATATTTAACATCTAATAGGGCATGTATAGAGAGAAGGACAGAGGATTTGCGTTTTATCAATTTCTTTTGGGATCCCTTGATCATCCTGGTGCTGTGCTAAAAGTATGCCGGTAAATGTTTGCTTTTTAATAAATTCTTTATAACCTTTGATGCTGGGGGTGGTTCTCTATACCACATAGACTTCTACCATGTGGACAGGCTATTTTAAATGGAGCACCAGGGGGAAGGCAGGCAGTTGGCAAGTGGCTATTCTGGGGTGCAGGAGACAATAACCTGTCCCCATGGTGACCAGGCACTGGGCAGTTAGAGACACAGAGGCAAGGCCTCAGAACTTGGAAGGAAAGCGGGGAGTTCTATCCTTCCCAGTAGGCAATTCCTTGCAAAGAGTAAGTGGCGACGGCGGGCT
Organism: Lepidodactylus listeri; assembly: GCA_029233225.1. NCBI lineage: Eukaryota > Metazoa > Chordata > Lepidosauria > Squamata > Gekkonidae > Lepidodactylus > Lepidodactylus listeri. The sequence goes on along the minus strand of JARCFY010000009.1, from coordinate 101,476,638 downwards.
ACCTGAGAGTAAAAGAACAGCCTCTCCAGGCGTCATGACCCCTATGGGGTTGCCACCTTCTGCCGCCACCACCCTTGACTTAGGGTCTCTTGAGAAGGCCCAGGGTACCCTCCCAAGCCCAACCAAAGGCCCTCTTTTAACCGAGAAACATGAGGCGTGATGACCAGGCAGAACACTTGAACAACAGGGCTTATTTAAACAATACTGGGGCAGGGAAAACAAGACAAGGTGCAGTAAAATCAATAATAGTGTTTTAAAGGGAAACTAAAATGAATCTAACGATACTGTTTTTCCTTAACTGGTACTACGTAAGGCCTACAGCCTCGTATACCAGGCTTCTTGCCTGTTCTCACTCCATCCCACTGAGGGAGTTCTCTCCCAGCCCAGACTTTCCCCTTGCCCATTGAAAGCTTAGAAACGAAGATGAGCACCGCCCCCTAGAGTCAGATTCGACTAGCTTTCAAGCAAAAGAAACCTTTACCTTCTTCCTTGCATACAGATAGGGATGGAAAACATTAAAAATTTAAATGATAGGGATTTGTTAACTGTTTTTATATTGCTGTAAGCATTCAAATATTTTCCAAGACTTAGAAAACTGTCAGAGAGTTCCTTGTGCATTTCAGGATCACCCGTGCCTGTGGAATATGTGTTTCCCACTGCTGACCTTGTTATTATCTGTGCACAAGACGATACTCCGAAGCACGTTAACATGTTAATTGTTACTAACAACAAATGCTAGCAGAGCTGAGAAGATGTGAGAATATGTTTGGGGGCTAGCTCAGAGGTGTCAAATTCATTTGTTATAAGGGCCAGATCTGACATTTTTTATTTATTTATTTATTTATTGAATTTTTACCCCGCCCTCCCGGCCTTGCGGCAGGCTCAGGCCAACTACCAACATACTGTCACTTTGTCGGGCCGGGCCACGCATGCCTTAAAATGTAACACAAGGTACTGGTGATATGAACTTTATAATGGTGGTTTCAGATGCCAAATGGCAATAGCAGGTGAATGACAATAGCAGGCTTGATTGGATTAGGTGTGATATGCAAAAGGGTAGTAGGCGTGGAGATACCAGCATTGGCAATCCAGGTATAAGCTTTTGTGTGCAGACTTTCCCCTTCCCCTTGAAGAGCCAGCACTGTCCGAAGAAGTTTCCATGGTCATGTGGCCGGCATGACTAGATGCTGAGACGTATGGAATGCTGTTACCTTCTGACCAAAGTGGTACCTATTTTTTGTTGTTCAGTCACACGGTCGAGTACTACTTGCTATTTCTTGCTTTCAAATTGCTAAACATATGGAACAGAGGTCCATCAGTGGCTATTAGCCACAAGGTATAGATAGGAACTCTCAGTCTGGGGCAAGTGATGCACTATATTCTTGGTGCTGGGGGCCCAACAGTGGGAGGGCTTCTAGTATTCTGGCCCCACTGCTGGACCTCCTGAGGGCACCTGGTATTTTTGGCCACTGTGTGACAGAGTGTGGGACTGGAGGGACCATTGGCCTGATCCAACATTGGCTTCTCTTATGTCCTTATGTTCTCTTATGCTAGGTTGGCAGGAGCTGGGACCAGAGATGGGAGCTACCCTAAAACAAATGGCTGGAAGCATGAAAAACAATTTGCAAGACCCCTATTAACAGTGGGGGGTTGAGGGGCTTTTCATACCCTTGAAAGCCTGTGCTTTAGGTCTAAAATTTAACTTAAAAAAATATGGCTCAGCAGCACTCATTTCCATTTATTTCCCACAGGCTCTGATGTATTAAAATAAAATCGAAATCTGCCCATACAGCTGAAGTTTACAAGGCAAACCCTTTGGTACCGCTCTTTGATACACCCCTGCAGGTGGTGTGGTGGAAATGCCACCAAGTCACATAGCGAACCTGGAAGGTTGTCAAGGCAAGAGACATTCAGAGGTGGTTTGTCATTGCCTGCCTCTGCGCAGCAACCCTGGACTTCCTCGGTGGTTTCCCACCCAAGCACTAACTAGGGCTGAACCTCCTTGGCTTCTGAGACCTGATGGGAACTGGCTAGCCAGGGCCTTCCAGGACAGGCCAGAGATTAGTGATCTGTAAAGCAGCACCTGGATTACAGACTGCCACAACAATAGGAGCTGACGCCACCAACAACACTGAAGATGCTAAGCAATTAAAAAAGCAATGGATGCAAAAGGTAATTTGACTATGGTGAGCCAAGCAAATCTTTGGGTAAGGCTGGGTGAGGATCCCCCATTTTGCCCTGGGTGTTCACGGAGGGACCTCGGGCCAGCCAATCCTTCTCAGCCTAACCTACCTCACAGGGATGCTGCTGGGAGGATAAAATGGGCAAGAGGAGAAGGATGTAAGCTGGCCTGAGCTCCTGGGAGGAAGGGCTAGATAAAAACTTACTACCCAAATAACCACTCGGACCCACATCTGCAGTAGGTTATTCTCTGGTTCAGGTTTGCATGAGAAATACTCCAGGAGGAGGAGGAGGGGGAGGGGGAGGAGGAGATTGGATTTATACTCCACCCTTCACTCAGAGTCTCAGAGCAGCTTACAAACTCCTTTCCCTTCCCCTCCCCACAACAGACACCCTGTGAGGTAGGTGGGGCTGAGAGAGCTCTGACAGAAATGGCTCTTTTTCAAGAACAGCTCTGACAGAACTTGTGACTGCCCCACGGTCACACCAGCAGCTGCATGTGGAGGGGTGGGGAATCAAACCCGGTTCCCCCAGATTAGAGTCTGCACATTTAACCACTACACCATTAGGCACTCCTTGGCTGCGGACAGGCTGGCAGGTTGGCACGGTTTGGGCACGCCCCTAATTACTCCCTCGCATTTTGTGATGGGGATTTTCGAACAGACTCCCAGCATGACCCAGCCGCACTGCGCGCTTCTTCCATGGTTGACTGGTCAGATTAGTGCTGCGCATCAACCATGGAGCATGTGGTCTGGTTTCTTTTCTTTTCTTTGAAAACCACAACATTGACCTTTTTTGAAAAAACATTTCTTGGGTGCGCATGTATGCCCATGTGCATCCATTTTGAAAAAAACAAAACAGTGAAAAGTGGAACTAGACAAGCATACTTCCAAGATGGTTTGAGCATGCCCTGGAGGAGTTCAGACATCCGGAAATGCAGGATAAATGCACAGGGATCCGTCAGCACCGCAATTCAACTACTATTTACTTTATCTCCAACTTGTCTTAGGACAGGGTTAGCACGACTGGGGAACGGTTGCCAGATATGGCTGTGTGAACCAGCCGGTTTAATCTGTTAGGGAAGAGCAACTATATCAGGCCAAACTGCCCGTCTGACTGCAGCCCTTGTTTCCCAGATAAAGCCATTAAAAACCCGGCTCCTTATTTCTGATCTCAGCCTCACACCTTGAAATTCCTGGTTACCTGTGGACCAAATTACATATGATCCTGAACTTCTGTGATTGTAATTCCAAGCACAGTATTTGGCTCTAGAATACAACTGGGTGGTGGAGGTCGCCCCCCCCCCCCCCGGTGTGAACTGGGGTTGCCATGTTTGGGGCTTGTCTTTCCCTGCTACTGGGGGCTTAAAGCAGCCCTGGGGAGAGTGGCATTTTTGACTGAGAAAACAGCATGAAAGTGGAGCTTAAACTCTCCCAGTGCAGTGACCCCTCCCAGGAGCTGCATTTCAGAGCCAAAAAACACATCTGGAGAGCCAACGATGGAGCCTCGGAGTTCCTTGTAGTTTGGCCTTTTGTATCAAACTGTAGACGGTTATTGTTGCTCAGATAGTAAGAGAGCCGCAGCAGGATGCTGTTTTTGTGTGTGTTTAACAACTGGAGCAATTTCTCACAAAGAAGCAGCGTTCAGTTTGAAATCCAAAAGGATTTACTTTGGCATTGCATATTAAAAGCTCCCTCTTTTAGAGAGCCAGTTTGGTGTAGTGGTTAAGTATGCAGACTCTAATCTGGGAGAACCGGGTTTGATTCCCCACTCCTCCACTTGCACCTGGCTGGATGACTTTGGGCAAACTGTAGTTCTGGCACAGCTGTTCTTGAAAAAGAGCCATTTCTGTCAGAGCTCTCTCAGCCCCACCTACCTCACAGGGTGTCTGTTGTGGGGAGGGGAAGGGAAAGGAGTTTGTAAACTGCTCTGAGACTCCAAGTGAAGGGTGGGGTATAAATCCAATCTCCTCTTCTTCTTCTTTTTACCTATCTGTTTATATACTGCAACGTCTTACTAAGAGTTTTGAACCACTTTGGTGTGGGGCCCCCATTCTGTTGCGCTGATGTGCCTCGTTGCTCTAGCTGAGAAAGAGGATAATTCATTCTCATTTATGTCCTCTAAATTATTGGCCGTTCTCCTGAGTTCTAGGAAGGATGCCAAACTGGAATGGTGTGTATCTTTGTGTGCGCTGTGGATTCTTGCCAGCCTAGAGCTGGATGACAATCAACAATTTATTTTGCCCAACAGCTGCTATGAATGCATCCCTATCTCTCCGAACCAGTGCAGCGTCTGAACCTGCTTATTCTTGGGTGGTCAAACGGGGCCCCTTGAACTACTTGCTGCTCTTGATTCCCGAGGCAGAACCAAAGGCAGGGGCTAAGGGGAAACGAGGAGGGGGATGTAGACATATGGCGGGCAGGTGCAGTACCAGATTAAAAGAGGGCAGCAGAGTTGTGAGATGTCTGTACATAAGGGTACATCTGCACTGCTAACTAGTACCAACTTTTATTTTAGTTTAACTTCCATGGCTTTCTCCAAGGAATTCTGGGAACAGTAATTTGGTTAGGGACCTGAGAATTGTGTTAGAGTCCCCTAGGCCCTCTTCCCAGGATTTTCCGGACAGGGAATTCCTTTCATATGTTCAGTTTTGGCACTCCAACTGCATGTAATGGGAGCGTGTGCTATGCATGATCCTCCTGATATGCCCAGTTGAGCGATTGGGGCAAGGTTCTTGTGTCCTGTGTGCGTATAGCTTCAGCACGCACAAACACATTTCCTCAAAAACAAAACCCTCGGGGTTCTATTAACATGTACTGAATCTGTCTGTGAATGGAAAATATGCATGTTGCCCCATGCAGTCAAAATGGCGACCACGCGTATTGGGAGGATTCAGCATAGGGTACACCAGTTTTGTGTGGTGGTTAGGAGCATGGACTCTAATCTGGCAGAACCGGGTTTAATCCCCCACTCCTCCGCATGCAGCTGCTGGTGTTACCTTGGGTCAGTTACAAGGTTGTGTTCCCTCTAAGCTGAGTTGGTATGAGCTAACTCACAGTTTTTTAGCCTCCGGCTCACACATTTTTGTCTTAGCTCAGGAAGGATGGCTCCAGAGCAAACTAATTTATGCAGCAGCCAAATTGCTCACTAACAACTTTAATACCAGTAGCTCACAAAGTAGAATTTTTGCTCACAAGACTCCACAGCCTAGAGGGAGCATTGCCAGGGTGTCTGTTGCGGGGAGGGGAAAGGAAAGGAGATTTTAAGCCACTCTTAGACTCCTTCAGGTAGTGAAGGGCGGGGTATGAATCCAACCTCTTCTTCTCTTCCGTTACACTTCATTACATGCAGTAGGAGTGCCAGAAGTAAACATCTGAAAAGAGTGACTGAATGTGTGGAGAAGAAGATTGGACATGAGTATGTAGACTTTGACCCTGCCTCATCACAGGGTCACAGACGGAGGAAGTGTCCACACACACACATGCGCACGCGCGCGCACGCTCCCTCCTTGTGACTGAGGATGTTGCTGTCCAAATGCTGCCAGTATGGGGACGGAATGTATGTGGAGAGGAAACGCTCACAAGCTGGCAATCACACGGAGGCTAGGTCAGCAAGCTTGTGCTCAGATTTGTTCTACATTCTTTCAGTCAGGAGGGGCTGTGTGTCCTACGGGACTGTTAAACGATTTTGAACTCACAGTACACAGATAACAGCTGTAATCCAGATCGCTCACAGATAATTTACCGTAGCAGGATTGCTCTTCTGCATTTCGGATTTCTGTCTGAGGTAATACATCGGTGGCACTGCATTCTCATCTCTGCAGTACCACTCTTCCAAAATCCTCGTTTCCATCTTTGCTTCGATGGCAGCATCCAGAATCATTTCAAATTCTGATGACTCCACTTCTCCTGGAATCCGGATGCCTCCGTATTTTTCTCCTAAAAGGCCCTGTGGACATGCAACGGAGGGTATGGTTTAGTAATGCTGTTAAAGATGTACCAAGCGAGGGTCAGGTACAAATGAATATGGCTGGATCCCCTTTTGGTTACTTACTAATGGCTGTACAGGCATATAATAACTATGGGTTTGATCCAGCCAATGTTTTTGCTCAGTATCACTCAATTCCCCTACTTATTACAGCCCCCATCATACATAATTCCCGGCATAGCCTTTTGGGTGGTCAAACCCTCCCCACCACCAGTGGAAACGCTGGTTGGATCCAACCCTACCATTTTTGTCAACAATTTATGTTGTTCATCTGATACTATATATGCATGCTGGCATGCACAGTTTGAAGCTGTTATCCAGGAGTGGCCAAATAATGGCTCTTGAACCGATTGGTTCATTAAAGCAAAATGGAGGGAGGAATTGGGGGGGGGGGCAGCAAGGAGGCCTGCCACTGCTAACCGTCATAGCAAGGGGCCGTAAGCTGTGTTTGTATAGAAGTGTATCTCTACTACAAATGTCACATTGGTTTTACACCAGTTGACTGTCATGGCGTCCCCCAAGAAAACTTGGATAATGTAATTTGGTAAAGGTACCAAGAATTCTCTGCCAGACCAGTGGACTGAGCAGCCTCTCTGAGACCAGTGCCAGAGGACGAAGCACGGACCAATGAGGAAATTTTTTCCCATCAGGTTCTCATGGGACCCAGCTTGTGTAGTTATTATTTCTTAAAACCATTTAAACCTTGCCTGTTGGTATGACCTAAACCAAAGTGAATAACAGAAATGTAATATAATAGATATATATTGTATAAAATACAGATTGGACACACAGTAAATTTTCATTAAAGGAAGGAGGGGGGCAATTTCTTCTGATTCCATCTGCCAATCGCAGCCCTCCCCGCCATGTTGTTTCTCAGGGTCCTCTATCCCCCACAAGCAGAATTTTTGGGAGATCTGTGGGTTGCAGTTGGGAAGGGGAAGGCAGGGAAGTTCCGTACCACTGATGGGCAATTTATTCTGTTTCCAACACTGTTACAACAATATTAAAAATAATTTAGGATCTGTAGCACTATGAAGTCTCAATCTAGCCAGCACTAATGCAGTTTCATTAAAAGTATGAGATCAATTATTGATTTCTTTCAGAGTTGATCCACACATGCAGCAGCAGAAGAACACACACCTTTCCCTAGAATGTGGGAATCACATATTTGAATGCTTTGATCTCTTCCTCTGTGTAAAGAATGAGCACATGAGGGAGAAGTAGGGCTGCCAAGTCAGCCCGGGGGGGCGGGGGATCCCCCGCTATAGGGGTTCCCAATCCGCCGGCTGGCATTCGGCCGGCGGGGGGAACCCCGCCCCAGAAGTCGTCTAGTGAGGACGACTTCCCCCGTGTAATGACGTCACCCGGAGGTGACGTCATTACGTTGCCGTGGTGCGCGCGCAAAGCGCACGCACCAGAAGAGCTCCCGGGGGGAGAACAACTCCCCCCCGCTGGTAAGTCGCCGGTACTTGACAGCCCTAGGGAGAAGGTTAGCTTAGAATCTTTCTTCTTGACTTGCTTGTTTTTTACATGCAGGGAGGGCCTTTTTAATGGGTTCTGCAGCCAGAGTCTGCAAAACTGGTGCAGGGCTGAAATTATTCAGGATAGGAAGAAAAGAATAAACAGTGCAATCCTATGCCAATTTATACCATGGAAGTCAATGGGCTTGGAAGGGTGTAACCTTGTTTAGGATTGCATTATTAAGTACAAGCAAAAGATTTATAGCACCAATGCATTATTTTAATGAAATGTGGAAAACCCATCCAAAAAGCATGCATGAAATAGAGATATTTTATGCATGCAACTAACCCTGATGTGCTCAGATTATTTATATATTGAAAGCAATAGGCTCTCTTTGGATGTCTTCCTTAATGTCCTTTCATGTCAAATATTTAAAGTTTTGTAGCAATTCACTCATGGACATTATTTATTTAATCTTATCTAATTTCTTCCACCTTGCAAGCATAAATCAGGCCAGAGGGCTTTATCTTCTTTCCAATTTGCGGTAACATTGTGTAAATTCTCAACAATTTTTTTTATCGTTTTCAAACACTGGCGAAATGGTGGGAAAACACGAAAATTGGATGAAGTAGAGCTGCAAAAACCCACTTGTCTGCTTGGTGGTGGCAAGTAAGAACTGACAACTGAGCAGAGGAGCTTTTCAAAACTGGGTTCTTCAAATTACTGACATGCCACGTTGGACTGGAAGGGCTAGTCCAATATTTTGTAGAAGACCCTTGCCTTTTGCAAGAGTACATTTGAGCCCAGAATTTCAAAATTACATAATTTAATTTGAACCATGTTTGCTTTTCCATCTTTTCCCAAATATGATGATGTGTCTCAGACAGCTGCCTCCAAGGCAGATCTTCAAAAGGTAAATCCCCATCACTGCGTCTTTTACTCTGAAAACTGGCACCAGCTGAATCACGGCAGACCTACATTTTTGGGACCCTGAAGCTTGAACTATTATGGGGGCCCCTTCTCAACCAGCAACAGTAGGGCAACATCCAGCAAGGTCCAAAGGGCCTTGCTGCCCTTGCAAGGACCTTGAGGCCCAAATGGCAGAGAACGGGGTGGTGGGGGTGGAGCCCTTGAAAATGGACCATCATACAGTAAGTCCCTCCCCACACTGAGAAAATGTTGAAATTTGACCAATTACAGGGACATTTTGAGGCCATATGAAATGGGTATTAGATCATACAAGCAGGAGGACCTGTGATACTTGCGGGGGGGGGGGGGGAGAGGAACTCCAAGTCGAGGAGGAGGAGGAAGCACCCACAGGTGAGCCTTCTCCCCCCCACAGGCACCGATGGCGAGGCCTGGGCCCGCCAATCTCCCCCTCCATGGACACCAGCGGAAAGGCCTGAGCGGCTCTCAGCTGCTGGGCCCACCGATCTCCCCCCACACAGGCACCAGCGGCAAGGCCTGAGTAGCTTTCACTCGCCGGGCCCGCTGACTCCCCCCCCCATAGGCACCGGCAGCAAGGCCTGAGTGGCTCTCACTTGCTGGGCCTGCCGATCTTCCCCCCCCCCCCCCCCACGGGCACCAGCAGTGAGGCCTGAATGGCTCTCAGCTGCCAGGCCCATCGACCCCCCCCACAGGCACTGGTGGTAAGTTCTAAGCTGCTCTCACCCACTGGGCCCACCGATCTCCCCCCCCACGGGCACCCGTGGCGAAGCCTCAGAGGCTCCTAGCCGCCGGCCAGCCGCAGAGTTCCCAGAGCGTTCTCTGCGCATGCGCAGGGAACACTCTTTTACTTTTGGGAGGATTTAAATATCCCCATACAGTTTTTTTAAGTTTTCGGATTCTTCTGCACACCTGGGGAGCCCCCCAAGTGTGCAGGAAAATCTCTCTGCCCCCTAGATGCCCCCCATGTGCGGATTTAGATATCTGCATGCAGGGGACGCCTTGGCTATTAGTTATATAGATTCCAAGGTCAATATTAAGTATTTCAACCCACTGGTTTATGATTCGGTCACTAAAATAGCCTTATTTTACTAACAAGCGCTTAAAAAAAACCTCCGTCAATTTTGTTGAAAAATTCACTCATTAAAAAAAAAAGTTGCTTCAGGGCCTCTCCAGGATTAGGGGCTCTGAAGCTTAAGCTTCATTAGTTTGATAGCAGATCTGCCCCTGGGTCCCAGCCAGTTAAAAAGTGTCAACTTCATTCATCCAGGAAGAACTCCCCATTGTAGTCAGTGGCCAAACCCACTCATTATTGGGGGGGGGGGGAAATCTACTGCATTTACTACGTCTCAAATGCACTGCTATATAAAGTGTCTATTTGTCCTCTAGAAAAGTAAAACTATTGAACTAACTTTATTTGAAATGCCAGGATAGTAAGCTGAAGACAATTATCCTATAGTATTAAAATCAGATTAATTTTTGGAGAACCTGACATTCTAATATAGGCAGAGTCAAGGAAGCTTTTTCGTAATGGGGTGCTTTGCTACCCCAGGTGGGGGCTGGAGAGCACCAAACACGGTACAGATTGCACAGGTAGCAGATTAGCCGCCTGATTTATGAAGATAACAGCAGTTGCTCTTGACTTTATGTAGCTAATTATTAATGATAGTAATCAGTGGCTGAGGACAGACTGGCAATCTGCCCTGGGATAGGTCCGCATGGGAAGTGGGGGAAGGGAGCCTGTTCAGACATGCGCAGCTGTCCCTCGGCTCCCTTCCCCACTTACCCGCTTTGAAGCCAGTTTTCTTGCGCTTTAGAAGGACACCGGGAGAAACCGGTGTCCAGAGGCTGTCTTGCGCTTGTCTCCCGCTTCCAGTCAGTGTGAACCAGAACAAGGCAGGAGGCAAGTGGAGGTGGCAGTGTGAACGCAGCATTTTGCCAGTTTGCGCATGAGTGCTCATGTGCATATGCGCACATGAGCGCACATGCGCAAATTGCCGAAACAGCCCTATCACGAGCTGCGGAGGCCGGCCCACCTGGGGCCACTCCGCAGCAGTCTGAACGCTCCATAATGGCATCCTTGTGCAATGCCCTGGCCAATGTGGACAGCCAGCCCCGGGGGATTTTCCCCCTGCAGCTTTTGCCTCCGGATTCATCCCACTCCAGATTGCCAGTCTGTCCTCAGCCAAAGGCAAAAAGAGACAGTATGAAACAACCAAGGTCCCAAAATAAATCTCACTGTGAATGCTTCCTACAGTAAAAACAGAATTCTTCCAGTACTTGAGAAGTAAGCCCATACAGCAATTCCATGTACAGCTATCTGGAAAGTATCAGTAGTTTACTTCTGAATTAGCATGCACAGGATATGGCCAGAAATGGCTTCAAGTTCAGGATTTCTATAATATATTTCTTTTTCTCCTTCGATCTTTAAGATGAGCCCATTGTGGGATAGGGCGGGATCGAAATAAATAAAACAATATGGTAAAAATGTGTGTTTGTGTAAACAACCTGCCTGTTATATTTAAGACTCTGCATAAGAATGCACAGTCTGACTGAATAATATCAACCAGACTTCATGGAAAGCCTATCAATATAACAGTCATTCAAGTTTATGCCCCAGCTACAGATGGTGGTGATGAAGAAATTGAAAGCTTTTATGCAAGTGTCCAGAAAGAAAATGATCACACACCTAAACAAGATGTGCTGATAATCATAGGTGCCTGGAACACAAAAGTATGAAGCAAAGCGGAATTGAATATTGTTGGAAAATTGGGGCTTGGAGCACAAGACGAAGCAGGGGAGCGACTCACAGAATTCTGTGAAGACAACAATTCATTCGTTGCAAACACATGTTTCAGGCAACCAAACAGATGATTGCATACGTGGACATCACTGGATGGTCGATATAGAAATCAAATAGATTACATAACTGGAAGCAGAAGATGGAGAAGTTCTATGCTTTCTGCTAAAACAAGACCAGGAGCCTATTCTGGTACCGAGCATAAATTATTAATATTGGAAATTAGAATATAGCTATAGGAAAACACCAAAACGGTCATAATGCCAAAATACAATCTAAGCAACATTCCTGAAGAGTTTAAAGACCATGTAAAGAACAGATTTGCATTACAACGTTCAAGTGGATGTGATCCAAAATAAACCAGAAATATTATCAAAGAAGAATGCACAAACAGTATTCATATAGCCAAGAGAAAAGCCTCAGTGGGTGACTGATGAAACTCTTAAAATTGCTAAAGCAGATGAGAAGGCAAAGTAAAAGGTGACAGAAACAGAACCCAAATGCAGTTTTCTAGTGACCCACACATTAAGACAAAGAGAACTAATATAATCATCAGTGTATAGAAAAGAGAATAGAACAACAAAAAAGGAAGAACGAGATCTGTTCCACAAGATCCAAGAAATCAAAGGGAAATTTAAAGCATGTGTAGGCATGCTGAAAGATCAACATGGAAACACATTAACTGAACAGGATGAAATAAAGATGGGAACAAAACACTGAAGAATGACACAAAGGAGACAAAAGGATGACAGATTCCTTCCAAGAAGAGTCTTGAAGAAGAACCTACAGTTTTAGAAAGTGAAGTGAAAGCTGAACTGAGAGAAATTAGGAGAAACAAATCACCAGGAGTAGATGGGATATCAAGGTTACAGTAACACGTGCCAGTTGTAGCGGAGGGGAAGAGAAGCTATTTCCTCTGGAGGAATTTGACACACAGTTGTGAGATCACACAGCACTTTGAAGCTGTGGGTGGAGCCCATCACTGTGTGATCAGACACAAATGTGGGTGAGTTGGGTTTTTTTGCCATTTGATTTCCTTGTGCATAAACAATGAATTGAGGAATCATACCTCCGCACTGAGTAGGAATCGTACCTCCACACATACCCCCTATGGAGTATGCGATGATGCACATACTATGAAGGGGGGAAAACGGCACAGAGTCGGGATGGCATGATCAGACCATCCCGATGGCATGAGAGCATGCTTAAGCAATCAGACAGGGGAAAGTCTGTCTGTGGCCCATCGGCAAGCATTAGGACTGGACTTTCCCCGATGTCTTTTAACTTCCATGGCTTCCATGGTGGAGCAGCATGTCTTTTAACTTCCACAGCTTCCATGGTGGAGCTGCATGGGTTGCCGACATACTGCGGGATGCTTTCCAGATGTTGTTGTCTGATTGCTCCCTTGAGATCCGTCAGGCATTTGCACCTATGTTGGATCTAAGGGAGCGTGTGATTGCAGCCCAATAGAGCTATTCCAAGCTACAGAAACAGAATCCATCAAAGTCTTAACAAGATTGTGCCAGGAAACATGAAAAAATAATGGCCCACAGACTGGAAATGCTCAGTTTACATCCCAATGCCAAAAATTCCATAGGAGCTCATCTCTGTCAACTGGAGATCAGCTGTAAAAGCGGGAGGCTGGCAACCGTACCTGGCACTGCTCAAACAACTTGCAAAAGTGAGTGAAGTTTCTATGGGTCAGAAGGTGTAAGAGCACTGCTGGTTGCTGAATAGTTACTGGACTGGGGGGTTTCCTGAACGTCTGGTGTTCACCAGGTCCGAAGAACCAAACATTCGCAGTGCCATTCTAAGCAGAGTTACATCCTTCTAAGCCCACTGACTTCAGTGAATTTAGAAAGGGATAACTCTGCTTAGAATAACCACTGTCAGGATCTCCAGTGTGAATGTTTCCCTCCATTACAATGGCCAAGGCACTAAACAGAGGCTTTAACCAGCAGGACAGAATGGCCTAGAAGTACTGCTTTATTATGCAGCTCTGGCTGCCAGACCGCAAGATAATAAAAAGGTAACCAGCCTTCTGGACCTTCCAATTGAATTTGCTGTTGTTTTTTCTTGAAAACTCAGGCACATGCGACCTGAAAAAAACAAAGTTTAAGCTTAAGTCTTTGGAAATGACATCTTATCAAAGTGAGTGATCACTAGCCTTTTGCCTGTCAGCTGCAAGGAAGAATGGATACTGTTGTGTACTAAGACAATGGATACTGTTGTGTACTAAGACATTGCCTGGCCTCCCGCAATGGCGACCGCCACCCGGTCAGCGCACATGGTCAGAATCTACCTGAGCTTGGGCCAGGTAGAACAATAGCCAGTTGGATCCAGAGCAACCACCAATTACGTGCCTAGGTCTCCCGCTGGGGGACCTATGAACTGCAACCACGGACTTAAGGTCCTATCGGACTTGGGGGCGAGGTTGGGGCATTGTCTCCGGCCGGCATAAAAGAGGGCTCTGAGCCCGGGGTTCCCCATGTTCGGTCCGACCCTCGATAAAGAGCTTTGCTATGAAATCACTACCACTCGCTTCCTGGCTCCAATACTTTCCAGATACCATGGATTCTCCTTGTGGCAGATGGGTGCATGGAGGAGGCCAATAAACTTCACAAATTGAAAGGACGCTGCCGGAAGAGCCCTTGGGGCTATGTTGGAAAGCAACCTGGCCTGATAATGGGATGTCCTATCAACAGCCATGTGACTGGCCAACAGCCAAGAGGAAATGGCTGATCTCTCTGAAGGTAACCAGGGCAGCCTTGGGTGTGGTATGACTAGAGTGGATGTCTTTGGAAACAGCAACAAATGAGCTGTAACTAACGTTTCTTGTTTAGAAAAGAATGCACTTCATGTCAGGCAATCAGTACAGATACAGTCACAATTTGAATAGCTAGATGGCCTGTAACTTTAAAAAATGTGGTGTCGTGAACAGCCTGCATGGCTTGGCAGCATTTTGGGTTTCTTTTTAAAGCACAAATTGGTCCCTGGCATATCATCAGAACTGACACTCTCTTGTTTACTAATAGTCCAGCTAGCCTGAGCTCATCGGAGCTCAGAAGCTAAGCAGGGCGGGCTAGGAGGGGAGACCACCGAGGAAGACTGGGGTTGCTCTGCAGAGGAAGGCAAAGGCAAACCACCTCTGCGCCTCTCTTGCCTTGAAAACCCCGTGGCCCTGGGGTTGCCATGGGTCAGTTGCGAAATGACAGCACACTATTATTATTATTATTATTATTATTACTACTACTACTACTCCTCTTGTTAAAAATTATTTACCTGTGTCTCAGCCAAGGAGCTGAGTCAAAGCGGGTACTAGGGCCTGCTGCAGCACAGATGCGATGGAGGGGACAGAATGCTCGTCTCTAATCAAAGTGGAGAGTTTTCAGCCACAAAGCAACACAAAACCCCTGGGTTGGATCCAACAAGCTTTTCCTACTGGTTAAAATGGGAGGAAAGGGTCCCTGTTGTTGACCACCAAAAAGGCTACGGTGGGGATCCTGAGAGCTGCATTAACAAAACCCATCGCACAGGGGCCATAACGAGGAGGGGGACTGGGTGTGACTGTGTTGAAAAGTTGATGGGATCCAACCCACTGAATAAACGGGAAGTATTCATTTAAGCTCTGAAGCCACAGAGACACAGACTGGGAACCTGTTTCCTACAGCAGCGAGTGGCTAACTACTGGCTCCTTACCCAGAATCAGGCTCATGGAACCTTTGGACTTTCATAGTCAAGCCTGAACCCCACCCCACCCCACCCCACCCCTTAGAGTAACAGCTAAGCTTGTGCTTTCAACTAAGGGCCAAACTTTGTTTTACACGGAATTCTGTGATTCTTTTCCAAAGGCCGGGTTGAGAGAGGATAGGCAGGTGTAAAGGTTTGTTGCCATGGTGGTTTATTTAGCTCAGATCCCCAACCTGCTTTTTTTTTTTCCTGTAGAGGAAAATTTATGGGGGTCCTATAACTTATTGCCTAGTGGAGGGTTAATCAGCATTTCCCCACCCACCATTCTTCTTACAGCCTGCTCTCTCTCTCTCTCAGAGGCAGGGGTCCGTTGGAGCGGGAGCGCACAGGAGCGCAGCTCTGGGAGTGAGGAGCCCAGGGGGTGGGCACATGACCAAGCCCCGCCCCCTCCTCGGCTTCCCCGAGCAGTGCAGAGGCGCAGCGCCCCGGGGAAAGCCCTGCTAGGGTCTTTATTGTTTTTAATGTTTTGTTTTAATATTGATAATTTTATCATTGTTCCTTTTATGACTCTGTGCTGCTTTTCCAGAGACTTGCTCAAGGTGGCATACAAATTTTCTAAGTATACCATTTTTAATCTGGGTACATGGCACATAAGTATTGGAGAAATTTCACCAACCCTTCAGCAGCTTCCACCCCATCAGTTTGGTGTAGTGGTCAGGAGTTGGACTCTAATCTGGGAGAACCAGGTTTGATTCCCCACTCCTCCACATGCAGCTGCTGGTGTGACCTTGGGCCAGTCACAAGTTCTCTCAGAGCTGTTCTCTCATGAGCAGTTCTCAAAAGACCTCTCTCAGCAGCCCCACCTACCTCACAGGGTGTCTTGTTGTGGGGAGGGGAAGGGGAAGGGATGGGTGGTGCACATGTCCTAGGTATCTCAAGTCTACTTGAAACCTGGTGGTTTCAAGGGAGCAGGAAGAGAATGAGGGTGTGTTCTTTACGCTTATTTTTATTGCACAAAGTACTGGATGGGGAAGGGAATGGAGGAAGAGCAGGTCAGTTTCACTCAGCTGTGGAGTGGAGCCTGAGGGGTGGGTGTTGCCTTCTGACACACTTCCAGTGTGTTAGGGGGTGTGGCATATGCAAATGAGATATGCAAATGAGTTATGCTAATGAGCTCCTGCACCTCTTTTTCTATGAAATGACCCCTGCTCAGAGGAAACAAGTTTAGAGTCCAGTGGCAACAAAGTTTTATTCAAGGTATGAGCTTTCGTGTGCATGCACACTTTCCCAAATACACTGGATTGGAAGGTAAAATTCAAACTTATCGACAGGGCTGAACAGCAAATTAACATGTCACATGATGAAGATGTGCAAAGACAAACTACATAACAAGCTAAGGTTATAAGGTCAACAGTTGGAAAGCAATAAGCATGTCAAAATAGCAGATAAATGTGTAAAGGTCTCTTCGTCATGTGACATGTTAATTTGCTGTTCAGCCCTGTCGATAAATTTGAATTTTACCTTCCAATACAGTGTGTTTGAAAAAGTGTGCATGCACCCGAAAGCTCTTACCTTGAATAAAACTTTGTTGCCACTGGACTCTACACTTGTTTCCTCTGCGCTAATAAGTTTGAATTTTACCTTCTAATCCAATGTATTTGAAAAAGTGTGCCTTGCACACGAAAGCTCACAGCCTGAATAAAACTTTGTTGGTCTTAAAGGTACCACTGGACTCTCAATTTGTTCTACTGCTTCAGAGCAACAGGTCTGACAACCTGGATCTATCTTCAGAGGAAACAATCGCCTTTACACCTTGCGAATCTAGTTCAGCCCCATGATACTGACTTCTTCAATTGCTTTTGCTGCTATGAATAAAAGGGGGGGGGGGAATCTTGTATTGCTTTCGAATCATTCTCTGGGCCTTGGAGAGCCAAGAAGGAAACAACAAGCAAGCCCCATACAGAACAGTATTGACTGCTTATTGGCGTCTTTGGATAGCGAGGATGCCTACGATTTCTGATCTCCGCATTCTCTGCATGATTTTAAGGAAAGGAAACAGTTGCCTGTAACCTTGTCCGAGACACCAGCTAACAGATCTCAGAACAGATATTTTTTTTCTTAAGGAAAAACATGAAATGCCTCTACCAGAGGCCGTTTTTGAAAAAAAAAACCCGCGTACAAGATTGAAGCATTTACCAATGCCTTTGTTACCATTTTTTTTTAAAAAAAAACCCCACTGTGATTCAGCACTCATTTTGCCTTTCTGAATGCTCAACATTTTTTTTGAAAGCCAAAAGGAGATTGGAAAATTGTTAGCAATGAGCTACGATTCAATTCTCATGAATAACCAGCAATTAAGAGCAAGCTGCAGGTCTATATGATAGAGAAACTGCCAACAAGTGACAAAGACCATTTCTACACTTTTCTTTCAGATTGAAAAATACAGGAAATGGAGACAGAGACACATACAAAATATCCCTGTGAAGATGTACACTGAGCTAAGAAACACATCCTGCCTTTACTCATTAGGTGACAGAACTACTGATAATAATTCTTTAAAGATCAAAAGCACAAAGGGAAGGGAAGTGCCTCTCTCTTTTTTCTTCCCCTCCACTTTCTCACTTGCTTCTCTTCCTCTTACTTTCTCTCCCCTCTCTCACTCTCTTAGAGTTGCCGGCTCTGGGTTCAGAAATACTTGGAGATTTGAGGGTGGAGCGTGGGAGACTGGGGCTTAGGGAGGGGTTGGACCTTGGTAAGGTATAAGGCCACGCAGTCTGCCTTCCAAAGCGGCCATTTCCCCTAGAAGTAGAGAAAATGTTGTAAATAAATAAATAATGAACAAATGATTTATGTAGTCTGGAGATCAGCTGTAATTTCGGGAGATCTCCAGACCCCACCTGGAGATTGGCAACCACCCCTCTCTACCTTCTTGCACTTTCCCGTCTCTGCTGCCCACTTTCACATCTATCTTGCATCACCTAATCTCCCTTGTCTCATTCTCTCACGCGCCCCTGATGCGTGCATTTTGAGGACGTTCCACTGCCACAAGCACAACACAAGATGCGACTTCCTAAACCCACCCTGGCCTGAGAAGGACTCATGTGCCTTTCCAGATGGCTTGCCCCGTTGCACTTATTAAACAAACTTTTTAAAATTTAGGAATGACAAGAGGCGGGACCCGCTGGGGGGGGGGAAGGAGCTCCACCTGGAGCAGCACCCAAAGATAAGGCTTCCTCCCCTCGCCCCAGGCTTGCCGATCTCTCTCCCTCGCTTGCCCCGGCGAGGCCCGCGTGGTGCAACGCCACGGGGCCCGCCAATTTTTCTCCCCCTGGTTGCCCTGGCGAGACCTGTGCAGCGCAGAGCTGCGGGGCTCACCAATTTCTCTCTCCCCCTCCCCCCACGAGGCCTGCAAGGCACAGAGCCACGGGCCCCGCCAATTTCTCTCCCCCCCGCCCCTGCGAGGCCTGCACAGCGCAAAGCTGCAGGCCCCGCCAATTTCTCTCTCCCCCCCAATTGCCCCGGTGAGGCTGACGTGGCGCAGAGCAGCGGGGCCTGCCAATTTCTCTCTCTCCCTGCCCCCGCTTGCCCTGGCGAGGCCTGTGCGGCGCAGAGCTGTCGGGCCCGCCGCAGTTCCCAGAGCGTTCCCTGCGCAGGGAACACTCTTTAACTTTGGGGGGGATTTAAATATCCCCCCAAGTTTTTTTTTACCTTTTAGGATTTTTCTGCACACATGGGGAGTCCCTGCCCCCCAAGTGCCCCCCACATGAATTTAAGATATCTGCATGGAGGGGGCCACTTGGCTATTATTTAGGAATGATGTTCTAAAAATGTCATCAGGAGACTTGGGCACAACCAGTGTTTCTTGCTATGCAATTCAGTAGTAAAGACTGCGGTTAATTCTTGAACAGCTTCATTTGCTGGTTCCTCTCCCCATGCTGTCTCCCCTTGCCCCTGATTCCCCTTGTCTGTGTGCTCTGGCTCCCCCTTTCTGCCCCCCATGTCCCCTTTCTCTGCCACCTGAGATGCGTTTAAAAGGACAGTCCAGGAATTCAGCCTTCTGCATGCCAAGCAGGTATGCTATGACTGCGCTACTTACATGCAAACCTAAGCAGCGTTACACCTTTCTAGGCTTCAATATATATGCGTCCATCTTTTAACTGTATCCTCAGAATACGGTTTGAACAGAACTGGTGTACTGTGGTGGCTAAAATAATGGATTGTGCGTGCCAGTCGAGTCTGAGACTCAAATGCCAGTGGGCAAAAAGAAGCAGAAGGCAGAAACTAGAGGCTCAGGGGCCCTGCATCTGTTGTTTTTTTTACCTTCAAATCATTCAAATCTGACAGCACTTTACCAGGAAGCTTTAGACAAGCCATGATTTTCTCACCCTCAACATCACAATACGGGGATGATAATAAGACTGGGTTTTTTGCAAAGACAACTAATGCATGGGCGGAAAGGGCCCTCAAATTGCAGCCGACTTATGGCGACCCCAGCAAGGGGCTTTCAAGGCAAGTAAGGAGCAGAGGTGGTTTACTTTACACAGACAGGGATTACTTACTACTGTAACTTGCTGAATTGGTGGCCTACCCTTGAGACTGACCTGGAAACTCCAGCTGATCCAGGATGTGGTGGCGTTGAGTCCTAACGGGAACGTCATGGACGGCACATATACAACCAGTGCTGCGCCAGCTACACTGGCTTCCAGTGGAGTACTGAGTCAGAGTCAAGGTTTTGGTACTGACCTGTAAGGCCTTGAATGGTCTGGGACCAACCTATCTATGGGACTGTCTCCTCTGATACGTCCCCGGGAGAGCCTTGCACTCTTCGAATAACAACTTGCTGGTGATCCCTGGCCCTAGGGATGTCTGGCCATCCTCAGCCAGAGCCGGGGCCTTCTCAGTCCTGGCTCCGACCTGGTGGAACTCTCTGCCAAATGACATCAGGGCCCTATGGGATCTTATGCAATTCCGCAGGGCTTGTAAGGCAGAGATGCTCTGCCAGGCTTTTGGTTGAGGGCAGCAATGGTTACCTCGTTGGCTGGCACCCTTCCTCTCCCCCACCCTTTTCTGCTCTGAACTCCCCATCCCACTGCCCCCAAAAAGGGGCCGATAGTCTGGAATTTGGACAAATAATATAGGAAAATCACCATCTTGAATTTTTATTCTGCATTGTAATTTTTATTAAGATATATACTGAATTTTAATGTTTTTGTATATTTTATGGCATTATGCTTTGTACATCGCCCAGAGCCCAGTGCAAGCTGGGATAGGGTGATTAATAAACCTAATAAATAATTATTATAATTAAAATATTACTTTATACAGAAAGTGATTCAAATGAGGAATTCGCCACCAAAAGGTGTCGTGACGGCCACAGGAATAAACAGCTTTAAAAGGGGATGAGACAGATTCATGGAGGATGAGTCTATCAATGGCTACTAGCCGCGGTGACTGAGGGGAACCTCCACATTCAGAGGCACTAATCCTCTGAACCTAGGGCTGCCAAGTCGAATTTACGAATTGGCGGGGGGGAGTCCTTCGCCGCCCGGGGCCCGGTGACGTCACCCGGAAGTGACGTCACCACATTGGGGGCGTTGCCAGGGCGACGCTCTGGCAATTGCCCCAAATGGGGCGATTGCCAGAGCGTTGCCTTGGCAACGTCTCCAACGTGGTGACGTCACTTCCGGGTGACGTCACTACGCTGGGGAAGTCGTCCAGGCTGGACGACTTCGGGGGTGGGGTTCCCCCCGCTGGCCGAATGCCGGCCGGCGGATCGGGAACCCCTATAGTGGGGGATCCCCCACCCCCTGGGCTGACTTGGCAGCCCTATCTGAACCCCAGAGCCAGGAAGAACATCAAGGAAAGGCCTCGGCCTCCATGCCCTGTTGTTGGCCCTCCAGAAAAACTGGTTGGCCACTGTGTGCGACAGAATGCTGGCCTAGATGGACCAGTGGCCTGATCCAGCAGGGCTCTTCTGATGTCCTTACGAAGGCCTCGGCCTTCCTCTGCAGAGTCTTCCTAGGGGGCCTCCCTTCCAAGTACCATCCCTGCTTAGCTTCCAAGATCAGACTGCACCATGTCCAATTTCCTCCCAAGGCACCTAATATGCTATACAAAATCCTACACAGTGTCTTGAGGAAGTAGGGCCACAGCCATGGAATAGGATAACTTGTAAATGGTTTTCTAAAAAAGAAAAAAAAAAGTATGTCCAGGAGAGAAGACCTGTAACTGCATGGTAGATTAATTAGGAAAAGCATTATTTTTATACCCACAACAAAACATGGACCTGCAGATGTTTTCAAGCAGTCTTCTAAGAGCTTCATCCGCATTTTCTGGAGCTCTGGGCTGTCCCATTCTTCGGGTTCCACTCCCCAGTACAGGTCGATTACCTGGAAATCCAACATAGAGCACTGTTGTTAAAACATACATTATAATTCAACACCATAACAGACAACAGTGAAAGAGTCAGTAAACAGATCTGTTCCACAGACATACGCACGACCACGACCTCTGCATATGTGGACTGCTATACCAATGAGCCTTCAGAGATTTTAAAGGGCCTCTTAATAGATTATAGATTTTAAATCTTGCAACGCTGAACTGTTTAGGTTGACCTTCGGAGGGTACATGTTTGGCCTGTTTTAATAGCGGTATGTTAATAACTGTGTATTTTAATATTTTAATGTTAATATTTAATTTGTTATTTGTTTTTTTGTTGTTTTCACTTTACTAAGTGTGCGGACTCTAAACTGGAAGAGCCGGGTTTGATTCTCCACTCCTTCACTTGCAGCTGTTGGATGACCTTGGGCAAGCCATAGTTCTGTCAGAGCTGTCCTTGAAAGAGCAGTTCCTGTCAGAGCTCTCTCAGCCCCACCTACCTCACAGGGTGTCTGTTGAGGGGAAGGGAAAGGAGTTTGTAAGCCGCTCTGAGACTCCGAGTGAAGGGCGGGGTATAAATCCAGTCCCCTCCTCCTCTTATGTTGTAATGTTGTAAGTCGCCACAAGCCCCTTCAGGTGAGTGGTGACTAAAAAAAAAATTCTAAAAAATAAAAATACATGTAGTTCTAGGCTATGCCAAAAATAGAAAGTGTGAATGTGACAGAAAGGCACCAGAAAATAGGTGCTTTGTATGTTTTTTCATCTTAAAGGTAAAGGTTTCCCTTGCTTGAAAGCCAGTCAAATCTGACTTTAGGGAGTGGTGCTCATCTCCGTTTCCAAGCCGAAGAGCCAGCTCTGTCCAAATACGTTTCCATGGTCATATGGCTGGCGTGACTAGACCCTGAGGCACACGGAACGCTGTGACCTTCCCACCTAAGCGAGACCTATTTATCGCTTTGCGATTTCTTGCTTTCGAACTGCTAGGTTGGCAGGAGCTGGGGCCAGAGATCATGCGGCACTTGGGTCTCAAACTGCCGAACTACCGACCTTCTGGTCTGCAGCTCAGCATCTTACTCTCTGAGCCACCACAACCTCCCCCTTTCCCCATCTTACACAGTGATAAATTACTATATTGAATGATAAGGCAAAGCCTGAATTGGTCCCAGCTTCCTCTCACATATATTCGGAGTGTGGTAGAGCGGTGAGAGTGTTGGACTCAATCTAGGAGACCCGGGTTCGAATCCCCGCTCTGGCATGGGAGCTTGCTGGGTGAACTTGGGCCCAGTCACTCTCTTTCAGCCTAATTTACTTCACAGGGTTGTTGTGAGGGTAAAATAGAGGAGAGCACAACAATCTAAGCTGCTGGAGGTCCCTCTTGGGGGAAGGGTGAGGTATACAGTAAATAAACCAGTACATCTAGATTTATCACTGAATTGTTGGTAACGTGGCTTTATGTTCACGTCCCCTGTAGTAGCATTTATTGTATGTGACCACAAGCCTGTTATAATCAGTCACAGATAACGCTGTTAGAACAGCCAAACCTAAAAGTGCTTAGCAAATTAAAAAAATCTCTTCTTACTGGTACAACTCTGGTTCGTTATTTCTCTGGCTGCCAAGGTGAATGGGTCAATATCTGAGAGAAGAAAAATTGACTTCTCTGTTTCTGAGGAAAAGTTTAAGCCCTTCAGACAAAATGCAAGAAATCTGATTCTAGGCTCCGTGTAAATGATTAAAGTTGTATATCTGCATATTTCTCATGGGTCACCAACCTGTAGGTGGCATCTGGAGATTTCCTGCTATTACCACTGATCTCCAGATGACAGAGATTAGTTCCCATGGAGAAAACAGCTGCTTTGGAGGTGTATGGCATTATACCCTTCCGAGGCCTTTCCCCTCAACAAACCCCACCTTTCCCAGGCTCCACCCCCAACCCTAATTTCTTGCTTTGGGTGCGCACATGTCTGCGTTTGATATGCTTAACAGGTACAGATGGAAGGAGGTGGCAGCAGCTGGGGGTGAGAGCATTATGGGAAAGGCTAGGATTTGGAATAGGAGAGCCAAATCTATTCCCCCAAGCACAGCTGTAGCTACTATAATATCTTCATAGCTTCAATTTATCATCACAAGGGCTAGAATCTTTCTAAAGAAGAAAGCTGACGATTCCTAGGATTCTAATTTCCCATGCGGGAGACAGTTTTTCTCTATCACATTTTCCGTTTGTAGCTGATTGGGCGGAAGGACCTGCAAAACACGTAATATGTACTTAGGCCCATTTAGCCCTGACCTGGATGGCCCAGGCTAGCCTGATGTCATCAGATCTCGGCAGGGGTCATTTCGTAGAAAAAGAGGGGCAGGAGCTCATTAGCGTAACTCATTTGCATAACTCATTTGCATATGCCACACCCCCTAACATACCGGAAGAGTGTCAAAAGGCAACACCCACCCCTCAGGCTGCACTCCACAGGTGAGTGAAACTGACCTGCTCTTCCACCATTCCCTTCCCCATCCAATACTTTGTGCAATAAAAATAAGCGTAAAGAACACACCCTCATTCTCTTCCTGCTCCCTTGAAACCACCAGGTTTCAAGTAGACTTGAGATACCCAGGACATGTGCACCACCCATCCCTTCCCCTTCCCCTCCCCACAACAAGACACCCTGTGAGGTAGGTGGGGCTGAGTGAGGTCTTTTGAGAACTGCTCATGAGAGAACAGCTCTGAGAGAACTTGTGACTGGCCCAAGGTCACACCAGCAGCTGCATGTGGAGGAGTGGGGAATCCAACCCGGTTCTCCCAGATTAGAGTCCAACTCCTGACCACTACACCAAACTGATAAGGTGGAAGCTGCTGAAGGGTTGGTGAAATTTCTCCAGTACTTATGTGCCACGTGCCCAGATAAAAAATGGTATACTTAGAAAATTTATATGCCACCTTGAGCAAGTCTCTGGAAAAGCAGCACACAGTCATAAAAGGAACAATGATAAAATTATCAATATTAAACAAAACATTAAAAACAATAAAGACCCTAGCAGGGCTTTCCCCGGGGCGCTGCGCCTCTGCACTGCTCGGGGAAGCCGAGGAGGGGGCGGGGCTTGGTCATGTGTGCCCGCCCCCTGGGCTCCTCGCTCCCGGAGCTGCGCTCCTGTGCGCTCCCGCTCCAACGGACCCCTGGATCTCGGAAGCTAAAAAGGGTTGGTACTTGGATGGGAGACCAGACCACCAAGGAAGACTTTGCCGAGGAAGGCAATGACAAACCACCTCTGCTTAATCGCTTGCCTTCAAAACCCTATGGGTCGCCATAAGTCTTTGTGACATGACGACACTTTACACAGTCATACAACAACTCCTCCTGTGCTGTATTTAGTTCTGCAGAGCATCAAAAGGGACACTTCTAGTTCCTTGATGTGTTATGGGGTTGAGCCCTGCGAGGGTTAAAGAAGTGGCATCATGGATTTGGATCACACTACGTTTTGTGAGCAAAGTCCAGCCCAAAATGTCTAGCTGCATACAGCTGACAGCTTCAAAAAAGTGGCAGAGGGACTTCCTTGGTGGTCTCCCATCCAAATACTAACCAGGGCTGACCTGGCTTAGCTTCCGAGATCTGGCGAGATCTCCTATTCCAGGTCAGGGCTCAATGGGTCTAACTCCATATTACGTGTTTCGCAGGTCCTTCCACACAATCAAACATGTATTGCAAACTCTGCTTAGAATTTAATCCCAAGGCACACAGGGGTCCACTATGAACTGGGACCACGTGTGTGAAAAGAGGAGCTTCGGGCTCCCTCCACCACAGTGGCTTTCCTGGGTGTTATTTGCCACACTGGAGAAACTTACAAAGGGTTCACAACACATCTTTGACGGGAAGGGCCTCGAGAACAGCAAAGCAAAACAAGGAAAAGTCACAACAGGTGTCCCCCCCCCCCCCCCGCCACTAATCAGTAAGGATGCCAAATCTGGGTTGGGAAATACCCGGCGTTTTGGGAAGTGAAGCCCAGGGAGGGAAGGGTTTGGGGAGGGTCTGGACTTCAACTGGGTATTATGCCGTAGAGTCCACCCTCCAAAGCAGCCATTTTCTCCAGGGGAACTGATCTCTTTCACCTGGAGGTCATTTCTAATTCTGAGAGGTCTCCAGGCTGCACCTGGAGGCTGGCAACCCTATTAATCAGCAACCATAGCTCAGTTCAGTTTCAGAAACCTTTAATGGCATAAAAAGCAACCCTAGCTATATTCTCCAAAGCAGACGTGCCGCACGATCAGACAGTCTTCATTAAGATACTCCTTTCTTTCTTTCTTTTTGCTACTTAATATTTTGTTGCTTTGGCAGCAAAAATTGCGATGAATGGCAGATGGCCTTCTCCTCAGAGTTCCCTTTGAGCCTCCAGATCCAATTTGAATAATGTTAATAAGATGCAAGGCAGTACACGGGGGAAGAAAACGGCTACGTTTATTTAAAGAAATTAAGTGATACAGTGTGGTTTCACTTCATATTTTCACTCCGATGGGAATAACATGCATTACTGCAAGGCAGCATTTAAAGAGGCAACATCTAGAGAAGCAGTCTTGGCCAATGTATTTAGCACTTGCTACCTCCCTGTATCTGCCCATGTTCAGAGACAATATAGGGCTCTCCTCTTGAGGCCAACAAAAAAACCCTCGTCTGTGACAGTTGTGTGGTTGGCAAAATGTTTGCAAGTGCCTTCCAGCTGCAAAGAAGCCATACTGTAGCTTGTGTACTCCTGGTGGTTCCAACGCTTGTGAGCATGTGATTATTAAATGCATTTTTATTTTTAAATTTTATTTAAAACATTATTTGCTGCCTTTCTTTCTTATGGAGTTTGAGGCAGCTTACAAACATGGATAAAACTTGCAGGACAAAATACATTACAAGCATAACCCCCCCCAAAATTTAAAATCGCTATCCAGGAATCCTAGTAAACCTAACCAAGTGTGATCCTCGATAAAACCATCTCCAGCTGCCTCCTCAAGATCGAAAGTGAGGCGGGACAGACGCATCTCCCTGGGTAGGACACCCAGGACACCACTGGAAAGGCCCCCTCTTGAGTACCCACCAAACGAGCTTCTCTGATTGATGGGACCATCAGCAAGGCTTCTCCCTGTCATCTTCATTCCTGGGCAGGAAGATATGGGAGAAGAGGGTCCTTCAATACCCCGGTCCCAAGCCATGTAGGGCTTTAAAGGTCAAAATTAACACTTGGAATCGGGCTCGGGTGTGGATCAGTAGCCAGTGTAAGTGCTGTTATGTTGGGGTCAAGGGCTCCCAATAGCCAGCCCTGATCAGTAGTCTAGCCACAGCATTCTGCACTAGCTAAGCCTCCGAACACTCTTCAAGGAAAGCCCCAAGTGGAGCACGCTGCAGCAGTCCCATCTAGATGGAACTAAGGCCTGCATCACTGTGGCTAGATCTGACTGCACAGGGAACGGACACAGTCGATGCACCAGCCGAAGCTGGGCAAAAGCACTTTGAACTACCGCAGCCACCTGGTTTTCTAAGGTGATTGGTGTGTCAAGTAGCACTCCCAAGCTGCAAACCTGGCTTTTCAAAGGGAGTATAACCCCATTCAAGGCAGGAGAAATCTCAAGTCCCAGGTCTGCCTTTCTAATAACCCAGAGGACCTCTGCCTTATCAGGATTAAGTTTCAGCTTGTTCACCCTCATCCAGCACATTACTGACTCCAAGCACTGCTTCAGAACATTGATAGCATCCTTGGAATTAGGTGGGAAAGAAAGGTAGACCTGGGTATCATCTGCGTACTGGGGACATAGCAGCCGAAACCTGAGGACCTCGTCACATAGATATTAAACAACATGGGGGGTAAGACTGAACCCTGTGGAACTCCACAGGTCAATGACCATGGGGCAGAGCAGGAATTCCCCAGCACCACCCTCTGAGACCACCTCCCCCACAAAAAAGCTGAGAAGCAACCCCCCTGCTTTGAAACACTGGAAGCCCTGTGTAGATTCCAACCACTGGGAAAGGCTTTGGGGTCTAGTCCAAATTGGGATGGAGGGGGGTCCCAGTGTCTAACCTGCTCCTTGAAGACATGCGTAACTTTTGGCCAGCATATTTAGCATGATGACCTATGACATTATCCCTTTCCTCTGCCCATACTGACACTTGGAACCAATTTAGGTATTAGGACCCTTGTGCAGAGACAGGTTAGTGTAGTGGTTAGGAGTGTGGACTGTAATCCGGGAGAACCGGGTTTGATTCCCCACTCCTCCACATGCAGCTGCTGGTGTGACCATGGGCAAATCATAATTTTTTTTCAGAGCTGTTCTCTCAAGGGCGGTCCTTGAGAGAGCTCTCTCAGCCCCACCTACCTCACAAGGTGTCTGTTGTGAGGAGGGGAGGGGACGGGAAAGGAGACTGTAAGCCGCTCTGAGACTCCTTCAAGTAGTGAAGGGTGGGCTATAAATCTAATCTCTTCTCTCTCTCTTTCTTCTCGGTCTCAAAGTTTTTCCATAAGAAAGTCCATGCAGCCTGGGATTGCCAAAACTGGGTTAGGAAATTCGTGGAGATGTGGGGCTGGAGCCCGGAGAGGGCGGGGTTTGGACAGGGAAAAGGACCTCAGCATGCCATAAAGCCATAGAGCCCACCCTCCAAAGCAATTATTTTCATCCAGGGACCAGATCAATGCTCCTTCTAAGCTGTGGAGTCTTGTGAGCAAAAATCCTACCTTGTGAACTACTGGCATTGAAGCTGTGAGTCTGCGATTTGGCTACAGTATAAATTAGTTTGCTCTGGAGCCATCCTTCCTGAGCGAAGACAAAAATATGTGAGCTGGAGGGCTAAAAAACTGTGAGGAAGCTCACACTAACTCAGCTTAGGGGGAACACTGGACCTGATCTCTCTCGTCTGAAAATCAGCTGTAATTCTGGGACATCTTCAGATCTTGCCTGTAGACTGGCAGCACTATACGCAGGATATTTGGGGGATGGGAATTAACATCATGGCGCTGGAGGAAAAGAAGCGTGAGGACATGGGAGAAGAGGACTAAATGTGGATTGCAGAGGAAGGAGATGTCGTAGCTGCTGTCTCTGTTGTGGCCAATAGCACGGTATGCAATGAGTCACGACGGTTTTAGATCTATATCCTATAAATTCCTCTGTCAGCACTATGCTCTAAATGCCTGTGGCAGGCCTACAACAAAACCCTTGAAACACAATCATAATAATTTTAACTGTCTTTTGAATGGACAATGCCATACACCTACAATGTGGGTTTGTTTGGGGTTTTTTGGCTGTGGCAAATGACAACAACACATCGATTTTAGACAGAAGCCCTTTTAACTCAGGTGCCTTTCAGAATGATCTCCTGAAGAGCCTGCAAAGAACAATTTGCTTCAGAGAAAGGCTAATGGGTCTGCTCAAGCTCTACAGACGGCCACCAACACTGATATACCCCAGTTAGGCACCTCAGCTTTCTCCCACACGCAACTAGGGGGAGGATGACTGCCCCTTTTCCAGCATGGGCAGCCAAAAAAAGGTCTGACCATAGCTCTCCGCTCCTGAGCCTCTCTTCAGCTGCTCAGTCCAATGCATGCATTGAACACAAGTGCGAGAGTTCTACGGGGTCAGTCAACAACAAGTGTCCTAAAGAAGGAAGCCTTTATTGAGAAAGGTCTGATGTGGTCATCTGCACTTCTTGTGTTAGTAATGGCTGACGCAGCCCCAAGCAGGATAATCATACAGAATTCAAAAAGGGCCTGGTAAAAAATTGCAACCAATCACCAAATCAAATAAAAGGCGCTCAAAATATTGGTATACGGTTCCCAGGGAAAAAGCGGGAAGAATTAGAGTCAGACAGGAGAAGAGATACATGGGCAGGCACCAGCAGTCTCTCAAGGTCAGAGCAGCTTGGGGAGCGATAAGCATGCCATGAGAAATAAAACATAACATTCCACAGACCCAATGTCAAGGGTCCACTCATTCCACCTCCTGGGCAGGAGATGGCAGCATTAGCTGACAACAAAGAAACAAACTTGAAATGGTTGGGAGGATAAAGGCAGGAGGGCTTCTAGTGTCCTGGCCCCACTGGTGGACCTCCTGATGGCACCTGGTATTTTTGGCCACTGTGTGACAGAGTGTTGGACTGGGTGGGCCATTGGCCTGATCCAGCATTGGCTTCTCTTATGTTCTTATGAGTATGACCGAACCTGTGTTCCTGTTTACCCTGGGAGAGAAAGAGGGTTGGATCCTGCAATCTGTGAATGCAAGGACAGCAAATCTTTCATTTGTTCCTCTTCCCCAGTCCTCTCTGATGCTGGGGAAGTTAGGAAACACTAAATTTAATTGAAACAACAATAAACTCCTCCAAACCAGCATTTATTTAAGAACATAAGAAGAGCCCTGTTGGATCAGACCAGTGGTCCATCTAGTCCAGCATCCTGTCTCACACAGTGGCCAACCAGTTCCTCTGGAGGGCCAACAACAGGCCATAGGGGCTGAGATCTTCCTCTGATGTTCCCTCCTGGCTCTGGGATTCATAGGGTTAGTTCCTCTGAACATGGAGGTTCCCTTCAGTCACCATGGGTAGTAGCCACTGATAGACTTACCCTCCATAAATCTATCCCATCCCTTTTTAAAGCTGTTTATTCTTGTGGCCACCACTACACTACGTTTGACAGGGAGGGCGGGATATAAATCCCAGAAATAAATAAAATAAATAAATACATCCTCTGGCAGCAAATTCCACATCCGAATTACTCTCTGTGTAAAGAACTATTTATTTCTGTCTATCCTGAACCTACGGCCCATCAGCTTGATTGGATGCCCTCGAGTTCTACTGTTTTGGGAGAGGGAGAAAAATTTCTCTTTGTCAGCTCTCTCCATCTCATGCATAATTTTACAAACCTGTATCCTGTCCCTCCCTTAGTCATCTCTTTGCACAACTGAAAAGTCCCAGACTCTTCAGCCTTGCCTCACAACGAAGGTGCTCCAACCCCCTCATCATCTTGGTTGCCCTCCTCTGGTTTTTTTTCCAGCTCTTAAGCAAAGCACTGAAAATGACACAGATAACAAATGTGCTGAACGCCAACTTTATACGCACATTGGAACTTTAAACGTACTACAGTCAGTATGCACATACATTTCTACATTTCTCATTTGAAGTCTCTTTTGTGGAAGTCTCTCCATCTTCAGTAGAAGTTATTTTCTGAAGTAGAATACGAAACGAAGAATACGAAACGAAGTGCAGAATCTAGAGCCTTCGTCGTGAACTTTGTACACGCTCAGAGACTTTGTATTTGAAAAACATTTTTGTGAACTTTGTACATGCTCAGAGACTTTTTTATTTGCATTTAAGAAATTTTGTGAATCCCAGTTGATATTATGTGCATACTGACTGCAGTACGTTTAAAGTTCCAATGTGCATATAAACTTGGCGTTCAGCACATTTGTTATCTGTGTCATTTTCAGTGCTTTACTTTGGATTACTGTGCATACTGTATTATCGCTTTGTTATTGTTTTTTCCCAGCTCTAACATCAGCATTAACACTGTGCGCCACCAAATCTCCAAAGCAATTAAAAGAACTGTGAAAAGAAAGGAAGGTGCAAGAGGAAAGCCTGGCTGTAGCACATACTGACCGACTGCCGTCCTAGGTCTGGTTTCCACGCACCAAGCAAAGTCGCACCATCTCAGTTTAATATTTTTGGCCAGGGAGCTACAATAATTTCATGCCCGATCAGGTGGGCACATACACTGTAGCTGCAAAACAAGAACCTAGTTCCATTGTGTTCCCCCCAGTTTTCGTCTTTTGTCCAAAATCGCTCAACCTGATGATTTTGTGTCAAGGCCCTAGTAAATTGCTGTTGTTGGAGAAAGCTGGCAAGAGTTGAGAAACATCTTGTTCAGGGTACTTATCCCTTACAGACAAGATGGACTGATTTAAATCACGTGATTTAAATGGCCAAGGAAAAAAAGGCCGATTTAAATCAAAATTCCCATGTACTGTTCAAAAGTTTCCTTTTAAAAAAGTGCACTAATTGGTTGCCATGGCCACCAAAGCATATTGAGTTAAAACTGAATAAGCTTTAAGCAACTTCAGAAAGTACATTCCACGTTTCTTACATGCAGAAAAGATCGCAGTGGGCTTAGCCTAGAATAGCAGTAAGTGGGATTGCACTGTTAAAATACTTAATGTAATATTTTGACTGTTCTGGAGTATACTGTACAAAGATTCTTGTTGAAAACATTAGAGGTTTGCTTCTTTCCAACTTTCCTTTCTATTTGAGGCTTCCCTGTCTCCTCTGTCAGTTTGAGAGCCAGTTTGGTGTAGTGGTTAGGAGCGCAGACTCTGATCTGGGAGAACTGGGTTTGATTCCCCGCTCCTCCACATGCAACTGTTGGTGTGTTCTTGGGTCAGTCATAAGTCCTTTCAGAGCTGTTATCCCAAGAGCAGGTCTTGAGAAAGCTCTCTCAGCCCCACCTACCCCACAGGGTGTCTGTTGTGGGAAGGGGTAGGGAAAGTGATTGTAAGCTGCTCTGAGACTCCTTCAGGTAGTGCAGGGCGGGGTATAAATCCAATATCCTCTTCATCATCATATAACTCCCATACTTGCCCCTACCTGGTTTGCCAGGTCTGGGTTGGGAAATACATGGAGATTTTGGGTCTGTAGCCTGGGGAAGGTGGGGTTTGGGGTGGGAGGGACCTCAACAGGGTATAATGCCATATAGTCCACCCACCAAAACAACCTTTTTTTTCAGGGGCACTGATCTCTGATGATCAATTGTGTTGGTAGGAGGTCTCCAGGAACCACCTGGAGGCTGGCTACCCCAATCCCCCGCAAAAAACATAAATAATCTTAACTTGAAACAAGGGCTGGAAGTAGTTGCTTGACAGATCAGTGCTTTCCATGTAGGAAGGTAAATGTCCATGTCCTTTGATATTAAATATAATAGTATTGAGCCAATTGTAGAGCCCAGCTAGTAGTGAAGCATGACACAGAAATAAAACTCACCCAGGCGGAGCAGTGGGTGACATCTGTGGGGACTTCCCAGTTCTTGTCCATCAATATCAAGTTACAATATAATTATATGAACTATTACATGATCTAATGACTGATGAAGATGCTTCTCCATAGTTTTTTTAACAAAGAAAAGCAGTCTTTCATATGCTTCCAAGAAGGTTCTGAGTTCAATTTTAAGAAACTATGGCTGTGGCGGTCACACACACTAAATAATCCACTTTCCAACTGGATTTTGCCAGTTCCTACAATAAAAATCCAGTTTGAGAGTGCACTGAAAGTGGATTATTTAGTGTGTGACCACCAGCCTATTTGTCGGTACAAAGTTCAGAATGGAATTTGAACCCAGCTGATTTATAGAAGAAATACTGGAGTAGTTCCAACCATTCTCCGAGGAGCCTTCCTCCAGCCTATGGAGACTTCTTCCAAATTAAGTGGCTTTCTCCAACAGAAGAGCTATTCAAGTTGGAGGATAGTACATTCGTTTGGAGAAATGCTTCAAAACTTGAGCCAAAAGGAAAGGTAGGATATAAATATTTTGATAGCTACATAAATAAACCTTGCCCTGTGGAGTGGTAGGGGAAGGGTAGGACTCAATCAAGCAAAAAGAGAATGGCAACAGAAATCAAAACCAAGAAATGAAACCAATTGAAGCATCGAATCCCCTGTTTGTCCTTCTACAAGGAAATAGGTTGGCTAGAGTTAGAGAGATTTAATTTTAAAGAGATGGGGGGGGGATTTCACTTATTATATGATAACGCTTTTTGCAAAAAATTAAAGTTGCACTCACTTTCAACCCTCCATGGCCCTATATTGGCATGGAGGAAATGGAAAAGGGTACTATACCCAGAGATTTCTCCATTGACCCCCATTCTGTACCATCCAAAATTTGTTCCAGCAAAAAATTAGGGTTTCAAGTGCAGAGATTCTTTTCTTAATCAAATAACACAAATGGACGCAAGTGCTACACTCTTAAGTAATAGTAGTCAATTTGGGATTGAAGAAAGGATTCCTGAAGGGACCCGCACAGTAATCCTGAGCCACGTCCATGCCGCAGTGGCCAGCTGTGGCCCAGAGGCGCTGCCGCTAGTTGGCTCCTTAAAGGACAAGTTACATGGCAGCGGAGTGGGGGGGGGGATGTAGCTGGGTGTTTGCAAGGGCACAAACAGCGATCCCACCGCAGGATGGCCTCGCAGCACAGTGTGGAGGCTGGGGCAGCATGAGGGGCGGGCACTTCGGGTCAACAGAAGCCGCTAGTCTCAGGGGCAGGTTTATTTATACATGTACACTATTTTTATTATCCCAGCTTTTGAAATGTACACAGGCTTCTTGGGGGGGGGGGGGGGGGTGACAAATCCATAAGGTTAAGAATAAGTTTCAGAGTTTTTTTACACTAAGTATTTTGTATTTT
The DNA here is from genome assembly GCA_029233225.1 of Lepidodactylus listeri. Classification (NCBI taxonomy): domain Eukaryota; kingdom Metazoa; phylum Chordata; class Lepidosauria; order Squamata; family Gekkonidae; genus Lepidodactylus; species Lepidodactylus listeri. Next base: position 101,442,800 of record JARCFY010000009.1, on the reverse strand, counting down.
TATATGGTACTGTTTTTCTTCAATTTTTCATTTCTTGGTTTTTTGTGTGTGTTTGTTTTTAATTTTTTACAAATACACACACACACACACACAAATGCCAACAACAAAAGAAAAACAAAGCCTCATACCCAATATAATACCCAATATAATAAAATAACCTCATACCCAATATAAAACAGGATACCATCATGTTATGGTGATGTTCCAACCAAAATTAATCTAAAAGGAAAGTGCTGGGATATTTGTTCTGGTTGGCCCAAATCAGGGGGAAAATCCATAAACTGGGCAGCCAGGGGTACAGTCCAGTGTCAAGATTTTGGTGCTGGAAGGAAGGCACTGTCACTCCATGCCAAGGGACAGATTGGAGGTACTAGATGTCCACGCTCTGACATTCCAGTCCTGGATCCCATCCTTTAGGGAGATGGGTATATAAGCTTTTGCAAGTCAAGATTAGCCAGCAACCACCTTTTTGTTCTTTTACTGATATTCTGCCTTAATTCTGTTTGCTTAAAAGATTGTTCCCAAATCACTGTGCTTTCTAGAATGTATGTGTACTTAATAAAACTTTTTACACCCTTAGCCTCTGGGTTTACTGGGCCTGGACCCTTGGAAAATCTCATGTGCTCAGGTTGCTTGGGGACATTTTCCAGAGAGAGTCAGTGCTGAAAGGACAGTGCCAGCAAGAGAAAAGGAAGGGGGAAAGGCAAGGTTAAATCATTTCCGACTCCCTCACATACACATGCAGATGGATGGCCAGTCAGAAGGAAAAAGGACCGCAGATAAGAACGGGTCCTGGCCCCAGAGATTCCCCCCCCCCCGCCAAATCCTCTCGTGGTGGCCGCTACCCAAGAGCTAACCTAGAAAACAGGAAATGAGCTTTGTTGTATTTTGAAAGAGTCTCTGGCACTTGGCCCACTGGTGGAAAGAGGGTGAAAGGGAAGCCAACAGCAGAAGGGCCTTGAACCGTGAGTACTACCCTGGAGAAGTGAACCGTGACTGAATAGCATTGAACATAAATGAATAATGATGATAACTATGTCTCTTGATATTGCTGGAATTGCGCCCTATGTGGAGAAATGTGTTGTGACTTGGAAGTCTGGGCTGTACAAAACCTTCACATTTAGTTCTAAAAAGTTTTTGTCTCTCCTAGCAGAGGACCGCAGGAGAGGAGAAGTCAACTGCTCTCAAGATTCAACCAAATACTGGCCATCGGGGCTTTACACATGCTAATAGCCTTCCTGGCTGGAGACAAAGGAATGGTCAGCTGACACCTCCGGCTGGAAGTTGATACCTACAAGGAATACAGAGGACTTGAGGGGCAAAGAGAGGCTAAAATGTATCTCTGGTACCTGGCATTACATCTTATGGCACACTTGGCCCGGCCCAGTAAAGTGACATTTATGTCAGATCCGGCCCTCATAACAAATGAATTCAACACTTCTGACATAGACCCCATAGGGAGGCATTCAGTTAATGTCAACCTGGTTCCTCAGGAGTGTGCAAGTGCACTGAGCTGTCCCTGTGGTAGCCATTCACTGGGTAGCAAGAGATGCAGGCCCTAAGCAGAGCCTTGTAACAGTGCGGCAGAAAGAGAAGCTGGGAGCCCTGGCCCTCTCAGTGGGTAATTCTTATAATGACCAGTTGGTGGTACTGGCACTGAAAGAGGGAGAGAAAACCCCCTGAGGGTTGGGCAGGCTGGGAGAGCAGCGTATTGCTGGGTAGAGACGTGGGTGCTCACAGGTGCCTAGTTGCCTTGGAGACCTGGACAGAATGGTACCTGACGGTCGGCGGGGCTACTCCGTCACACCCAGTACATTCTGAGTTTACTTCCTTATACCCTCCCTGAGGTTAAAATCATCATATTTTAAAGAAATATCTCCCTGACTACACACAAAAGAAGTCTGTAAGGAAGCTTACAAAGTGAACCAATTCTGAAGTAAATTGATTCAGTAATGTCGCTACACCCCTGGCAATTACCCCCACACAATGAAGGAAGCAGCAACTTCAAGGACCTTAACAGATCACGTAATAATGGCCCTGTTAACCATGAACAGAGATAACTGATAAAATGAAAGTGCTTCTCAAGGGTTATTATACATTTATCCTGGGTTCACCATTTTCTCAAAGAAGGAGATGAATGTCAAGTCCCCCACGGAAAAGATACAGAGGATGTTATCGTTTTTACTGTAACGCACCGCAAGCTGTTTGCAGTGAGAACACAGCGCTACAAACATTCAAATATAAGAAATAAAACCATCCTGATGGCTTCTGCCATGGCTGTGCCTGTTCCTGATTGCCTGGAACGTACACAATTATGGTGATACGAGTGGAGACCCGCAAGAAACTTGCGGGATGGTTATCCCACTCCTCACACCTTTGCTTCCTCCCTTCACCCCCTACCTCTCTCCCACTCTTTCTCCTTTCTGCCCCCCCTTTCTTACTCTATCTCCTCCATGTATGTTACTTCCTCTCTCTTTCTAACCCGTCATCATTCTCTTTGTTTTTCTGCCTCCCCAACTAATCGCTCTTTCTCTCTCTTTCTGCCCCCCCCTCCATCCCTCTCTCTTTCTGCCCCCATGACTCTCCCAGCCTCCTGCCTGCTTCCTCTCCCCCCACAGCAGCAGTGGCAGTGCTTTGGAATCACAATGGATCTCCCAGCTGCAGAGATCAATTCACCTTAGGGCTGCCAGCTCCAGGTTGGGAAATTCCTGGAGATTTGGGGGTGGAGCCTTGGGACAGTGAGGATTGGGGAGGCAAACAGCCTCAGCAGGGTATAATGCCATAGACTTAACCCTCCAAAGCAGACATTTTATCCAGGGGAACTGATCTCTGTCACCTGGACAACAGTTGTAATTGTCTGGAGGCTGGCAATGGTAGTTCAAGTGAGGGAAATGGCTGGTTTGGAGGGCGGAGTCTATGGCATTATACTGGTCTGTAGTCCCTCCTCAAATCCCACCCTCCCCAGGCTCCAACTCTCAAATGTCCAGGAATTTCCCAACCTGGAGTTGGCAACCCTGTTTCCTTCCCACCCAACAGCCAACCTACCTTTCTTCAGAGCCAGTTTGATGTAGTGGTTAAGTGCGCGGACTCTAATCTGGGAGAACCGGGTTTGATTCCCCACTCCTCCACTTGCACCTGCTGGATGACCTTGGGCAAGCCATAGCTCTGTACCAGCTTTTCTTGCAAGGACAGTTGTCTCAGAGCCCTCTTAGCCCCACCTACCTCACAGGGTGTCTGTTGTGGGGAGGGGAAGGGAAAGGAGTTTGTAAGCCGCTCTGAGACACCAAGTGAGTGAAGGGTGGGATATAAATCCAATCTCTTCTCTTCTTCTTTCCATCTCCACCCCCCTCCCACACAGCCTCTACCCAGGAAAATTACAGTCTTTCTCCACAGTGGGGACTAAAGCAGTTTACATTATTATTTCCTCCTTGTTATCTGCACAACAACCCTGTGAGGTTGGTTAGGCTGAAAGTATGTGACTGGTCCAAAATCTCCCAGTCAGGTTCCACTGCAAGATGGGGATCTGAACCTGGGTCACATAGATCCCAGTCTAAAGCTCTAACTGTTGCATCACAATGGCTTTCATAGTGTGGCTGCTGCTGAACAGTAACAAAGCAGCTGGGACTACCAGAGTCATGCAAATCAGGTGGCATCAAGTCACACAGAGGGTGCTGCCTAGGGATGCCAGCCATAGTCGTCAACTTCAGGGGGGCTGGGGAGCTGGAGCCCCCCCCCCCCGAACTTTTCCAGGACATGCTGAGCCTCCCCCAGAGGCAATGGCCTGTAATATCTCTGGCCCAGCTCCAGCCCCCCCCACCTGGAAATTGGAAAGTCTATGCCCTTGCCAGTCTCCAGGTGGGACCTGGGGATCCCCTGGAATTACTGCTCATCTCCAGACTACAGAGATAACTTTCCATGGAGAAAATGGATGCTTTGGAGAGTGGAGTTTATGGCATTGTACCTCACTGAGGTCCCTGTCCTCCCCAGGCTCCACCCCCAAACATCCAGGAGTTTCCCAGCCTGGATCTGGATCCGCTGCCGGTGGCCAGGGGGGGTACTTGGCAACCCTAGACTGCTGCCAGTAAAAACCCTGCCTTTTACTGACAGAAACAGTTAGAACCTCCCCCCCCCCCCCCCCGAACATTCTAATCTCTCACAGTTGATGCCTGGAGTTAGAGATCCCCGTGAAGGCCATTTCAAAAGGTATTAGGGGGAATTCAACAGTCCCTGAAGGGTTTTTTTTTTTTTTTTAACTTTTTGGATTTTTCTGCAAACCGAGGAAGGGACCTGACTATGTAGGAAAAGCTGTTGGGGGAGAGGGAGCTCTCTTTTGGCAGATATAAGTATCCACACAAAAAAAAACCCTCTCGACAGAGAGCAGCAAAGAAATGATTTTTTTTTTTTGCTATCAAACACTGTCAATGCTTCCCCACCCTCTCAGAGAGAACTCCACTGTTTTTCTGTGGCAGACTTTTAACCCCACAGCTATTCCCAGAGATCCCTGTTGCCCAGGGGCACCATTTCATGAGGCGTTTCAGGTGTCAGTGGAAGAGGGGAGGTAGAGAAGTCACACTTCGTGGGAATGGAAGTCCTTCTGCCCACAGAAATTTTTAGGTGGGATCCAACACAACATTAAATGCCTGTTAAAACCAACCTCTTTCTTCCAGCATTCTCAAACTAATCTCTCTTCCCAGTTTTTTCACTCCACATTCCCCCTCTTGTACATCCAGGTTCTTAGATCAAGATGGGTAGCTGTGTTAATCTATATGTACTAGCAGAAAAGAACATGAGTCCAGTAGCACCTTAAAGACTAACAGAATATGTGGCAGGGTCTGAGCTTGAAGAAGTGAACAGTGACTCACAAAAGCTCCTATTCTTGCACAAGTTTTGTTAGTCTTTAAGGTGCTACTGTACTCTTGCTCTTTTCTACTCATCCAGTCCCTTAAATAGATTGTAAGCTTGTGTCTTTATTTTGCTTCCTGAACAATGCCTTTAACGGTTATTTTAGACCATCCAGAAATAACAGCAGGAGGGGGGAAAAAACCCCCAGAGCAAATGCTGAACAGACAATCTCAGCAAAAGCACAAAGCGATTTCAATTCTCCATTGCATAATTCTGCATTTCCTTTTCCGCTTGCACTAAACAAATGGAAGTTATTCATGCAATAACATGAAAGAAAGATTTGACTGGTCACATTCGTGACCCAGTTTTCTACGTAGTTTTGGTAACATAATGGACAGCGATTGTCTGTGCGTTGCCAGCTGCCCTGAGGAAACCTCCCTGAATATTCAGGCTTATGTCAACATTTAATCTTTGGTTAAAATCATGTTGATTGCTCTCCTTTATTTTTGGATCTAGGGAAATCCTCTGAGACTGCATCTAAGCAACAATTCCCCCCCTGTATTTTAAATTGGGCATCGGTCTGAACTCCACACTTAACATGTATAGCAAAATTAATTCTTCATTCACTTCTAGGGAAATGTAAAGAAACCCTGAGAGTTTTTCTTTGTTGCTAAGTACCCTAGTGAGGGAGGAATTCGCACTGGAAAAGGGACAAGAAGAAAGAGGATGCTTAACCGTTTTGCTTTTCCCTGAAATGCCTCCCCGCCATTATTTTTACCTCAGTCCAAAGGCGGATCTACTGTGAAACGAATGAAGCTTAAGCTTCAGGGCCTCTAATCTTGGAGGGGCCCTAAAGTGATTTTTTTAAAAAATGAGTGAATTTTTCAGCAGAATTGATGGAGTTTTTTAAAGTGTTTGTTATTAGAATAAGGCTATTTTAGTGACAGAATCATAAGCCAATGGGTTGAAGTACTTAGTACTGTCTTTAGAATATGCTCTAATACCCGTTTCATATGGCCTCAAAATGTCCCTGTACTTGTTGCTGGTTGAGAAGGGGGCCCCATAACTCTTCAAGCCTCAGGGTCCCAAAAATGTAGGTCCACCGCTGCTTCATCCAGTGTGTCTATGTTCAGGTTTGCCTGAGCTACAGATGTTAACAGTAGAAAACTGCAAGGGAAGATTTAAATGCTCACTCCCCTCATCTCCTAAGGAAGTTTTGCACCATGGCTGTCCCAGATCCCACCCCCTGCTCTTGGCTTCCCCCCACTGCTAATCTCCGCCCCCCCCCCCCCAATATCAGAGTCTCAGCTCAGCAAACAAGGTTGGTCAAATACGAAGGATTCTGGTTTAAAATAAAACAACAACAAAAAACCCTTCTCCCCCGAAAACTCTCCAGCAGTGTTCCCTCTAAGCTGAGTTAGTGTGAGCTAGCTCATACAGTTTTTTTAGCCTCCGGCTCACACATTTTTGTCTTAGCTCAGGAAGGATGGCTCCAGAGCAAACTAATTTGTGCAGCAGCCAAATCGCAGGCTTGCAGCTTTAATGCCAGTAGCTCACAAAGTAGAACTTTTGCTCACAAGACTCCACAGCTTAGAGGGAACATTGCTCTCAGGAAGGTGTGTTACCACCAGAGGAAGATACCAGGGACTGGTACCAATCTGACTCCCTCTCCTCTCCTTCTGGCCACTTCTGGCTGGCCACTGAAGCCACGGAGCACACATGCACACATCTGCATGTGGGAATGAAAAGGATTTAGCCACAACTTGTCCTTCTTCCCTTCTCTCTGTTTGAACTGTCCCTTCAGTGCCGAATCTCTGGTAAGCGGGTCAAAACTGCCTCATTTTGAGTGAGCGAGATCTCTCCAGGAGGTCCAAACCCAATAAACCCAGAGATTACTTTAACTGTGCCTAAATTCTAGAAAGCATAGATGCTTGGAAACAATCTGTAAGGAGGTAGAATTAAGGCAGAATACCAGTAAAAGAACATGAAAGGTAGTAGGTAATTAATCTTGGCTTACAAAAGTGTAATTTTTTTTAATGTCAGCTCTGTTGGTCACTCTCATGCTGAAATACCAAGCTGAAGGAAAAATGGATCTGTGGGCTTGACTCAGGATCACAGTCTTGGCATGAAGGTGCAATAAATGAGTGTTGGAGCCAGTCAGCTTTTCCACTGGTGAAATGGGGATGACGGTGTCCCCGCTGACCACCAAAAAGACTATGACAGGATTTCTGGGAGCTACATGGACAAAAACCATGTGTCACTAGGGTGTGTGTGTGTTTGTAGAGGAATCAGGAGAGGAACTGAGGGGGAAAGTTGGTTGGATCTAATCCAATGTGTTTCTTTTCTTTGCCCAAACTATTAACAATGTCTGGGGCAAGTGATGCACTTTATTCTTGGTGTGTGTGTATGTGGGGGGGGGGGGGGGGGAATTGGCCTCTTTCTTTCTCTGAGTGCTGCTTTCCTGAGAGGACACACAGAGATTCTCCTCTGAGCAGGTAGCCATTGACTGTGTGGCTGGCCTGAAGGATACTGTCAGGTATTAGTAACTTTGTAGAAACCTGTAACTAACTAAGGTAAAGAGCCTGTCCTAGATTTTACCATCAGCTTAGGCATGTATGGAGAAGGGACAGAGGATATGCATTTTCAACAATTTCTTGTATTTTCTTTTTAATAAATACTTTAATCTTTTAATAAATACTTTAATCTTTTGATATTGGGAGAGGTTCTCTGTACCACACAGACCTCCACTGCTTTGGACACGCTACTGGGCTCCGGGGGGTTGGCAAATGGCTATTCCTCCCAGGGCTCTCAAGGCATTAAACTGTCCCTGAGATAGCCAAGTGCTGGGCCATGGGGGACACTGAGGCAAAACCTCTGAGCTCGGAAGGGGAGCTGAGGGTCCTAATCCTCTCAGTGGGAAATCCCTATATTGATCAGGTGGTGGTAGCAGCTACTCAAGAGCAGGGGTCATTTCGTAGAAAAAGAGGTGCAGGAGCTCATTAGCATAACTCATTTGCATAATTCATTTGCATATGCCACCCCCCCCCCCCCCCAACATACCGGAAGTGTGTCAGAAGGCAACACCCACCCCTGAGGCTCCACTCTACAGGTGAGTGAATCTGACCTGCTCTTCCTCCATTCCCTTCCCCATCCAATACTTTGTGCAATAAAAATAAACGTCAAGAACACACCCTCATTCTCTTCCTGCTCCCTTGAAACCACCAGGTTTCAAGTAGACTTGAGATACCCAGGACATGTGCAGCACCCTTCTCTTTCCCTTCCCCTCCCCACAACAAGACACCCTGTGAGGTAGGTGGGGCTGAGAGAGATCTTTTGAGAACTGCTCATGAGAGAACAGCTCTGAGAGGACTTGTGACTGGCCCAAGGTCACACCAGCAGCTGCATGTGGAGGAGTGGGGAATCAAACCCGGTTCTCCCAGATTAGAGGACAACTCCTGACCACTACACCAAACTGATGGGGTGGAAGCTGCTGAAGTGTTGGTGAAATTTCTCCAGTACTTATGTGCCATGTGCCCAGATAAAAAATGGTATACTTAGAAAATTTATATGCCACCTTGAGCAAGTCTCTGGAAAAGCAGCACACAGTCATAAAAGGAACAATGATAAAATTATCAATATTAAAACAAAACATTAAAAACAATAAAGATCCTAGCAGGGCTTTCCCTGGGGCGCTGCTCTGCACTGCTTGGGGAAGCCGAGGAGGGGGCGAGGCTTGGTCATGTGCCCGCCCCCTGGGCTCCTCACTCCTGGAGCTGCGCTCCTGTGCACTCCTGCTCCAACGGACCCTTGCTCAAGAGTAAAAGAAAAGCCCCTCCAAGGAGTTGGGAACCCCTAGGAGGGCAGGATAGAATGGGACCTGCAGGCCAGAGAAGGCTGGTTCTGCCACAATCAAACACAACATTTGCACAGTTTTATTAGGGCACAGCCAAGCGAAAGTTACCCAGTAAGTGCCACCCAAAACAAAATCTTATGGCATGATCCTTCCCCACATGATCCTCACACTTTTGGGACTGGATGGGCACATAAGTCCTCTTCCTTCCCCTTCTCCAGTCAGCCCATCGCGGCTCATGAACTACAGCAGACACGTCATGATATGCAATTGAAGTCCATCCCCCTCTCCTCCAAGGTCTTTCCTAAATTTTAACCTTACTTCCCAAACTACTTTTATGGGAGAGTCACCTGGCTGGCTGGCTTTAGAGAGGCATGCAGCAAACACCTCTTGCAAATAATGGCTGGCTTGCTGTGATGTATGTGTGGTCGAGGGCTGGCTAAAGATGGGATGAAGAGCTCCACTGAACCCAATGACGGTTCTTCCTATGGCACCTGTATGGTACGCATTGTGACCTTAATTATTGCAAAAAACAATCCTGCATAAAATTACATACCAGCAGACCTGGGTATAACTGAAACTGAATATATTGCATATAGTAGGTTTACAAGCACCGTAACTTAAATACTTCATGAGAAAAAAAAAAGTTACCTGAAATTCCAGGCCGTAGTTCTCCCTGCAGAATTCCCGCAGCTTAGGATACACATGTTCGCGTAATGCGCTTCTTTCCGCTACAGTATCTGCACATGGAAAAAACCCCACTGTTAACAGTATTTGGGACAACTATTTATCTAAATAATGGCATAGGCTTATGCAGGCGAGAGCACGGATTTGAAAACCATGAGCGCAAGCTCAGTGCGGCAATCAGAATTCTGTGCTCTAGGGAACAACTTGTCAAGCTGAAATGCCTCTTGTGACATTTAACAATATTCAGTTTAATACTCACTCCAGCAGTTCAGCCCTTTTCTGAATAAAGGCTCTTATGTTTTCGAGTCTGTGATATCTCTAAGAGGAGAAGATAAGGCACAGAGGCTGGCTGCAGCCCAGAAGCAAAAGTCCCTATCGGAACATCACACCCAGGACTGATTTACACATTACATTTCTGTTAAGTGCACACCTGACTATGTAAAGTGTGACTAAGCAGGAACAAATTTGTTTTTGCTGGCTTGTGGAACATGCATGCTTCAAACTGCCGTAGAAACAGGTTCCTTTTACATTTGCTGGAATTAAAAAAGGAAGAACATTCAGACTGGCAAAGCTCCGTTTCCCACCTAGCCACTCACCAATGAGGGGTTAGGACCAGTGTTCCCCCTAAGCTGTGTTAGTGTGAGCTAGCTCACAGTTTTTTAGCCTCCGGCTCACACATTTGTGTCTTAGCTCAGGAAGGACGGCTCCAGAGCAAGCTCATTTATGCAGCAGCCAAATCGCTCTCTCACCACTTTAATGCCAGTAGCTCACAAAGTAGAATTTTTGCTCACAAGATTGCACAGCTTAGAGGGAGCATTGGTTAGGACAAGAGACAACCGAGTATGCTGTTTGATCATCCTCTTACACAAGATCATAAATTACTGCAGGCTTCCAAGGTGTATTGTCAGGCAAGCTCCAACGATATTTTTCCTATGTGCAACTGGACTCATATCCAAGTGTAGAACCAGTACGTTGTTGTTAACCACTGTGAACTCAATGAGTTCAGTTAAGGCTAGGGGCTTTGTAATTTTTCGGTGGGGATGCGGAACAGTATGGTCTAGCCCAGGGGTGGGCAAATGGCGGCCCGCGGGCCACATGCGGCCCGCCACAGAGTTTTTGTGGCCCGCCAAGACATGAAGATTAACAAGAGTAAATATAGATGCTCTTTGACAGACATTAACTTGCAGGCTGTGATGAGAATCTCAACAAGCAATCTCACTCCTGATTTCAAAAAAATTGTAGAAAAGTGTGATAGGGTACATTTGTCTCATTAAACTGATTCTAAAATTAAATGTGCTTGCAGCTATAGATGAAATGAAATCAGCGCAATAAATAAATTGAATAAAACTACCACTATTTTACTTAATTTATATTTATTGATTTTTATGATACAATTTATACCTTTTCTGAAATGCAAAGTTAAGTAATGAATGCAATCATTTTAAAAGGTGTGGCCCTCTGCTAACCTCCGTTCCCACAAAGTGGCCCCCGAGCCAAAACAATCGCCCACCCCTGGTATAGCCTGATCTTCTCATCAGATCTTGGCAGATCAGTAGGACTGGTACTTGGAGACCACTGAGGAAATCTCTGCAGAGGAAGGCAACGGCCAATCACCTCTGCTTCTCACTTGCCTTGAAAGCCGCTTTCTGGGATTGCCATATGTTGTTTGTTACTTGATGGCACTTACATAGGTATAAGTTTTCAGCTGCCATATGAAACTTTTCATTTAGTTCTATTTATTTGTGAATCATGGCAGCCAGCACGCTGGGACTATGCTTCTCTATACCTTCCATGCTCCAAAGGCTGGCATCCTTGTGTTGGCCTAGATGCCACAGATCATTTGCAAAACCAGAAGCAGCTCTCTCAGGACTCCTTGCATTCGAAGAAACAGCCATCTGCAGCTGTCTTGGCCTTCCACAGAGGGAAGTACTAAAGATTACAAGAAATACGGGACTGCCACCACAAATGGAATCGCCATCCTCCTCCGTAATCTCTGCCATAACAACTCCCGTTCCCTCACTTCATTACACTGAGAGTTTCCTCACCTCCACCAGAGTCGTCGGCCACTAAAGATGCGGAAATGAGGAAACCCAGGATGCTCTGAGGTGTCACAGAGACGTTTGTCTGGCTAGCCCGATCTCGTCAGATCTCTGAAGCTAAGCAGGGTCAGCCCTGGCTAGTGCTTGGATGGGAGACCACCTAGGAATACCAGGGTTCAGGACGCAGAGGCAGGCAAGATCAAGCCACCTCTGAATGTCTCTTGCCTTGAAAACCCCACCAGGGATTGGCATGAGTCAGCTATGACTTGAGGGCACTTTCTACCACCACCAAAGCAGGCATCACAGCAAACTGGAGACTTGATTTTCCCGGGGTCGGAAAATGCGGGAGGAACCCGCATTTGAGCCCGCTTCAGCGCGGGACTTGGGCCGGGCCGTGTGGTCGGCCCCTTTAAATGCGGGAGGAAATAGCCCTTCCTCCCGCATTTAAGGCCCGTGTGGCCGCAGCCTGAGAGTCCTTCTTTTCTTCTCTTATAGGAACATTTGTTAGACTGGGACTGTGAGACACCTGGGGGCTTTGGCCACTGTTTGACACAGAGTGTTGGCCTGGATGGGCCATTGGCCTGATCCAACAGGCTTCTCTTATGATAAATAATAATGAGTGAAAACATTTATGAGTGAACACGCTTAAGAATTCCTGCCCATCCCCATTCACTCCTCACAGTTGCTGCAGCTTCTGTGCCTGGAAATGGAATGACACATAATTAAGACGGAAACGTCTACTTAGGCTGGATGACAGATAACCCAGTTTTATTACATAAAAATCTAAGCTGCCTTTAGATGGTAGCAAATTTATGAGATTAGCCTACCTTAAAAAAAAGCTATGTCAGAGGTTACATTTTTATAATTCTGCAGAGAAAACATTTAATGTCAGTGTTTAACGTCAGTGTTATTTTCTTGCTGCCAAAATAGAAATGGACCAAAAGATATTTTTAAATCATGTTACTGAAACTCAGAGACACAGAAATCTGTCTGTAGAAATGCAGAACTGAGCTATGAATTTCTGGGGTTTGAGGACTTTGTACAGATAATGGCTTGGATCCACCAGAAGCTTTCCGTAGGCAGAAAGTACTCCTGTCTATGGCACACAACTTCCCTGTCGTCCCTCTCTCACTTCAGTCCAAAATGCTGCTCAAAATGTTGCTTGTGTGGGGCAGTGAAGCCACAGGAACAGTCTGCCATTGAAGGCTGCGATCATACAATTAGAGCCGACGTAGGCACAAATGCCAGGGAGCGATCGGACAACAACATCTGGGAAGTGCCCCACAGCCATTGGCAACCTGTTCTGCTAGGCCACGGGCAGACTTTCCCCTGTCTGATCACTCCAGTGCACTCTCATGGCATCAGGATAGTCTGATCAGGCCATCCCAAATCCATGCCATTGTCCCCACCCCTTTGCAGTATGCGCATCATCGCAAACTCCATAGGGAATAAAACAGGACCAAACCCCCCAGACTCACACAGAGTTGTGTCTGATCACACACTGACGGACTGTGCCGGCAGCTTCAAAGGGAGGTGTGATCGTGCAACTGTGGTTCAAATTCCTCTGGAGGAAATAGTCTCTCTTCCCCCACCTCTCTTCCCCCATCTCGCACATGTGACTGCAACCGAAGAAAAGAATCCATCAACATCAACTCCCTTTACATGAGTGGAATTTCTCTGGTGGATCTCAGCCAATACCTTTTCAGAGACACAATGTACACGGTCTCATCCCAAATTTCTGACCTGTACCTTGCACTCTTCATTGACCCAAAGGGAAACTGCAACCAAGAAATCTGGAGGAAACTGACACTGGAAAGGGCCGCCATGAAGGAGCTAGAAAAAGATTTTTAAGTGTAGGGATACATTGCTGGCGACCAAGATCAAGTTAATTCATGCTATTACTATGTATGTGTGGACAAGGAAGAAAGCTGACAGGAAGAAAGTTGATTCCTCTGAAATGTGATGTTGGGGGAGAGTTTTACGGACACCACGGACTGCCCCAAAGACAAGCACATGGGTTCTAGATCAAATCAAGCCTGAACTCTCCCCAGAATGGCTTGGATGGCTTGAAATGACTAAACGGAGGCTATCGTATTTTGGTCACATTATGAGAAGACAAGAATTGCTGGAAAAGACAAAAATGCCAAGGAAAAGTTGAAGGCAGCAGGGAAAGAGGAAGACCTGACAGGAGATGGATTGGCGCTATCAAGGAAGCCACGGCCCTCTGTTTGCAAGACCTGAGAATGGCTGCTAATGATCGGACATTTTGGAGGACAGCCTTCCTCAGGTCTTGCAAACTGTGGTCTGTGGCTTCCTTGATCGAGTCAGTCCATCTCCTGTCAAGTCTCTGTTTAGTCATTTCAGCTTCTAGGAAGAGTTCAGGCTTGAGTTGATCTAGAACCCACTTACTTGTCTTTTTGCTGGTCCACAGCAATGCTCCCTCTAAGCTGTGGAGTCTTGTGAGCACAAATTCTACTTTGTGAGCTACTGGCATTAAAGTTGTGAGTGAGCGATTTGGCTACTGCATAAATTAGTTTGCTCTGGAGCCATCCTTCCTGAGCGAAGACAAAAATGTGTGAGCCAGAGGGTATAAAACTGTGAGTTAGCTCACACTAACTCAGCCTAGAGGGAACACTGGTCCAAGGTATCCCTAAAACCTTTTTTTTTAGAGAAACATATGTTTGTGGAGAAGTGAGACTGCTTTCAAAGCAGCTCAAGCCAGTCTAAAATGTCTTTCTTCATCCCAGGTGCTCAAACATTTGCAACTGGGGAGTTTGCAGAAGGGCTTCCTTTAACTGGTTGTTAATGGCAAGGCAGGGTTTTAATCACATGCCACACTTTTCAGCGACAAATAATTCTCACTAAGGAGCATTTCTCTCAGAGGAACTGCACTGAATCACTGTGTTCTGCTCATGTTACAAAAAGCTTTTGAACATACTGAGGGACAATAAAGCTGCCGTCTTTTAGTGTTGGGGCAACCTCGCTTCTCCATATAATGCTGCAATAATGACACTGATTTGCGTTTCTACAAAGCCTTTCACCTGAATATCTCAGACCACTTTCCCTACATTAGGCAAGCGACAGTCGTTTGGACGTCCATCAGACAGATCACTGGTACAGTTTTCTTCCTTGGGTAAGGCCTTCAACCCAAGGCAAATCTCACTCTGACAGAGTCACACCCTCCTGCTTAAAAACTGTGCTGTAAGATAGGATAGGCCAGAGATACTTGCTCGGTGGACTGAGAGCCACACGGGGCTCTTTGGCATGCTACCTGTGGCTCTTCCCCATCGCAGAATCCTTCCCATGTTCCACATAAGTGGACACGGTCATTGCCTGGTAGGGTTTGCTGTTGGCAGGTGGTTCCCACCTTAAAACAGCCACTGTTGGAAGGACTGGAGGATGGATAAGCTGTGAGCTTCCCTGACCTGAGGGCAGCAGGCCAGGGGTGGAAGTTGAAGGCCTGTCGTCTCCAGCCTCCTCCCCCTTCCATTCAGCCTCTGAGCTCTCAGCACCAGGCTGCTACTGGGAGGAGAGTAAGCTGACGGCGGAGAAGAGAGAGTAAAGGCACCACAACAGCCGCCCAAGGGAAGAGCAAGCGGGCTGTAGTAGAAGGGTGGTTGATTTATTCCCTGCCTCCACAGCCAGTTGCTCTCCTCTGGCCGCCTTGGCCGTCTCACTCCCTCTTCTGAACCACTGAAGACAGTGAGGAGACAAAGGCTGAGGAGATGGAGACAGCAAGGACGCAGGCAGGGAGCCCTTCCCCTCCCTCCAGACACACAAGCCCTGGATAACAGCAGTGGGCAAGGGACAACTCTACGCGCACAGAGCTACTCTGGCAAATTTAAAAAGTTATAGTCACACGCTTAATTGTGATATCTTACACTACTGTATGTGTGTGTTCGGTGGGGGCAGCATGTATGGAAACTGCAAACGTGGCTCTCTGGGCGCCACACGGAGGACCAGCGTGGTGTATTGTTTAGGAGCAGTGTATGCTAATCTCGAGAACCAGGTTGGATTCTCCACTCCTCCTCCACATGAAGCCTGCTGGGTGACCTTAGGCCAGTCCCAGTTCTCTCAGAACTCCCTTAGCCCCTCCTACCTCACAAGGTGACTGTTGTGGGGAGAGGAAAGTGAATGTGATTGTAAGCCACTGAGATTCCTTCAGGTAGAGAAAAGCCGGGTATAAAACCCAACTCTTCTTCTTTTTCCACTGGGATTGACCATCCGTCTTCAAACACAAAGCATCCTGCTCTCCGATTGATAGAACATTCTTTTGCCCAGGGGTCATTTCGAGCAGGAGCTTGGGGGAGCACAGCTCCGGGAGTTGGTGCCAGCCCCCCCCCCCGCGGGGGAATGCCTGCTTGTGTCATGGCTGCAGCAAAACGACCCCGTCCCCTGGGAAGGTCCTTGTTCCTCCGACCAGCCTTCTGAAGGCTTCAGCCACCACTGATGCTGTCCTCCAAGAATAGTGGTATTTCTGAGGCTTGGATTAGTAGCTGTCCCATCTCTTTCTTTCTTTCTTTTTTTCTTTCTTTCTCTCTCTCTCTCTCTCTCTCTCTCTCTTCTTTCTTCCTTGCCATCTGACATACTTCCGGTGATGTCAGGTGGTGTAGCACATGCAAATAAGTTATGCTAATAAGTTATGCTAATGAGCTCCGGCACCTCTTTTTCTACGAAATGACCCCTGCTTTTGCTTACTTCCTGATTCTTTATTACTCCTTTCCCCCAACCATCCTCAGATGCATACGGCCCCCAAGGGTAAAACGAGCGACAGCCTGAGTTGGAGGACAAGGCCAGGGTCTTGACGTTCCTGTGCTGGAGGCAGCACTCTGTTGACCTGGGAAGAGCAGGAGGATGGGCCCTTACTATTATTTCCCCTGGGTCTTCAATTACACCAAGTGCAGAGACAGGCCAGAATTACTCCCCCACTGCGAAGCGTAACTGGGAAGAGGTGCAGCCAGGGGTCCGTTGGAGCGGGAGCACACAGGAGCGCAGCTCCGGGAGTGAGGAGCCCAGGGGGCGGGCACATGACCAAGCCCCACCCCCTCCTCGGCTTCCCCGAGCAGTGCAGAGGCGCAGTGCCCCGGGGAAAGCCCTGCTAGGGTCTTTATTGTTTTTAATGTTTTGTTTAATATTGATAATTTTATCATTGTTCCTTTTATGACTGTGTGCTGCTTTTCCAGAGACTTGCTCATGGTGGCATATGAATTTTCTGAGTATACCATTTTTTATCTGGGCACATGGCACATAAGTACTGGAGAAATTTCACCAACCCTTCAACAGCTTCCACCCCATCAGTTTGGTTTAGTGGTCAGGAGTTGGACTCTAATCTGGGAGAACCGGGTTTGATTCCCCACTCCTCCACATGCAGCTGCTGGTGTGACCTTGGGCCAGTCACAAGTCCTCTCAGAGCTGTTCTCTCATGAGCAGTTCTCAAAAGACCTCTCTCAGCCCCACCTACCTCACAGGGTGTCTTGTTGTGGGGAGGGGAAGGGAAAGGGATGGGTGGTGCACATGTCCTGGGTATCTCAAGTCTACTTGAAACCTGGTGGTTTCAAGGGAGCAGGAGGAGAATGAGGGTGTGTTCTTTACGCTTCTTTTTATTGCACAAAGTATTGGATGGGGAAGGGAATGGAGGAAGAGCAGGTCAGTTTCACTCACCTGTGGAGGGGAGCCTGAGGGGTGGGTGTTGCCTTCTGACACACTTCCGGTATGTTAGGGGGTGTGGCATATGCAAATGAGTTATGCAAATAAGTTATGCTAATGAGCTCCTGCACCTCTTTTTCTACGAAATGACCCCTGGGTGCAGCCAAACCCGAGAGCATCAGGAAAACTCAGCAAGGGGATTACTTCTTTGGCTGAGTACTTTGGACTGACAGCAGAAGGAGGAGGAGAAGAAACTGGATTTATACTCCACCCTTCACTCAGAGCGGCTTGCAATCGCCTTTCCCTTCCCCTTCCCACAACAGACACCCTCTGAGGTAGGTGGGGCTGAGAGAGCTCTTTCGAGGACTGCTCTTGAGAGAACAGCTCTGCGAGAACTTGTGACTGGCCCAAGGTCACACCAGCAGCTGCAAGTGGAGGAGTGGGGAATCAAACCCGGTTCTCCCAGATTACAGTCCGCGCTCCTAACCACTACGCCGCACTGGCAAGTATTTCTTCGGGCACAACAGCAGAGTTCTTGAAGCAGATTAGAATGCTCCAGCATGGCAATTCCTGTTCTAGGTTTTGGCGGATGTCTCTTAACAACTTGGGGCATAATCGTCCCCTCCATTCTATGCTGCAAAATAACACCACAAGCACAGAAGATCTGAGGTGCATTCCCTATTCAGTTTTCCTATACTTGGCCAGGCGGGGAATATACATTTTAAAATGTCCTTTTAGCGGTCCTTCAAAGTAAGGACAATAGAGACACAACAAATTAAGACTGAAAATTACAAGCACAAAACTCTCTTGTTGATTGCAGCAAAAGGTCTCAGACAGCAAAGTCTACAAGGAATGGAATTATTGTAATCAAAATTAATGTGTAAAGAAAAATTCAGACATAGTTAAAAAAGTAGAAGAATGAAACAAATAAATCACTTGAATTAATGAACTTCAATATATTAATTCATTCTTACAGTGCTGACGGAATTGGATTTTGGAATCTTGCTGCTTAACATATTAGGTTCTGCTTTTATAATAAGTCCTTTAATATTCTTTCAATCTTATTCTTTCCTGACACTAATAAACTAAAGAAAAAAACAATTTTGGTTGTGTAATAAATGGGTGGTAGCAGGTGAAAATTTGTAGAGCCAGTATAGTGTAGTCGTTAGGAGCGCAGACTGTAATCTGGGAGAGCTGGGTTTGATTCCCCACGCCTCCACATGCAGCTGCTGGTGTGACCTTGGGTCAGTCACGAGTTCTCTCAGAGCTGTTCTCTTGCAAGCAGTTTTTGAAAGAGCTCTCTCAGCCCCACCTACCTCACAGAGTGTCTGCTGTGGGAAGGGGAAGGAGACTGTAAGCCATTCTGAGACTCCTTCGGGTAGTGAAGGGTGGGGTATAAATCCAATCTCCTCTTCTCTTCTTCTAGAGAAGAGACCCTTTCTGCAATTTTTTGGAGCGGTTTGACCTGAATGGGGAAAAGCTGTCTGTAGAAGGCAACAACTGCTTATCCTCTGGGGTACCCATAACCACCCTCATCGCCTGAATAATTTTAAAATGTTTGCAAGTTTTGTTTTTAACTGTGAGTGAAAGTATAAACAAATAAATGTACATGTGTCACTTAAAAATGTTAAAAGGCAGGCAGCTCATCAGAGGTATCGCGAGGTCAGATTCTGAAAAGTCAACAAGGAATGCCAGTCACTCCAGGATGGCAGGGTGGGTTGTAGGGCCACAGCATTCTGCTCGAAGCACATCGCCAAGGCAGGGAAGAGGGTGGGGAAAAAGTCATTTCTGAATTTGGGCCTTGGGCTAGTCACACACCCTCAGGCGAACCACCCCACAGGCTTGGTGTGAGGAGAAACTGGAGGAGAGGGGAATGACGTGTGCCCCGCTGGGGAGGAAATGAAGTAAATCGCCCATTAAATACAATAAGTTTGAGTCCCAATAGGAGAATTCAGGGAGCCATGCGTGCTGCTGCATTTCAGAGTCTGATGCTGCTTTAGAGTTAACCTTGGGCTTTACTGCACTCTAATTTTCCTCGAAGGTAAGTTCCTGTTTCTTCAGGGTCCATCCCCCCACCCTGGGTTCTGCACTAGTTTTCTTCCCTCTAGTCACTTCAGTATTATACTGGCTTATGTCTGCCATGCCTCCTTGCAGCTTTAAGCTGCAGGTTTTTATGCCAGACATAAACCGCTGTAATACTGAGTGGATCAAGAAAGGTAGCAAAACATATGTGGAACAGGCGAAAAACAGCCCATTGTCTGTTTATATCCTTGCTTGATTTCCGTTCTGTTCCATTCTATAACTATGCAGATATTATGAAAGCCTGGTGTGTGTCCATCATTCTTATCTCACAGGGAAACTGACCATCTGTCCTTGAACATTCTGCCACCCAGGGATATGAAAAGAGAAAAATAATATCAGCCCTAATTGGATATAACAATGGATGGATCTGTACAAGATCACATCGGCTACACACGTGGGAAATGTGCTTCTGCTCAAGGTCTCCCTTCCTGGATAGGGGGACTTAGATGCCCTGTTCGTGGGCTTGATTTCAGTCATTTATTTATTTATTTATTATTTTCATTTCTATCCTGCCTTGCAAGGCAAGCTGGCTACATATCTCTGTATTTAACTGTAAATACATTTTTTTTTATTTTCTACATAAAAGACATATATAATTCATTACAGTAATCTTTGGGAAAGACTCAATGCACTGCGTGTTCTTTTTTTACTATTCAGAAGCAGATGAAATGTTAAATACAATTTCTTTTAGTGGTGATGGCTGCATCAGATGTTCAGGAGAAGGTAATACCTTAAGTGTTTCCAGCCCCTGCTTCAGTTCAGGAATGACCTAATTATGGTACCTTTTTTTAGTTGACTCTAGTTGCTGCTATTGGTAAGTGTATTAGTTTAACTCCCTCCCATCCTCCATCTGTCTGTCTTTTCATTTGCATAACGCTGGACACCTAAAAATCCAACGGCATGTTCGCAGTAAACAACTTGAAATTGCACTTTGGGTGATCAGGAAAGATCAGCTCTAAACAACCTAGAAAAGCCCAGTATTTCATTTAAAATAAAATTTTCTGGACAAGCAGAGTGAGTGCAGGCCTGTGCCCTACCAAGTGCAAGAAGAGGCAAAGTAAGCAGATATTCAAGAACATTAATTATTTATATACCACTACGAACTGCAGACTGGAAGTTCAAGACCCGAATACTGCATGACAAAGTGAGCTCCTGTCTCTGGCCCCAGCTCCTGCCAACCTAGCAGTTCGAAAGCAAGAAATTGCAAGTAGATAAATAGGCACCACTTCGGTGGGAAAGTAATAGCGTTCCGTGTGCCTCGGCGTTTAGTCATGCTGGCCACATGACCATGGAAATGTCTTTGGACAGCGCTGGCTCTTTGGCTTGGAAACGGAGATGAGCACTACATCCCTAAAGTCGGATTCAACTGGGTTTCGAGCAAGGGAAACCTTTACCTTTACCTATGTCTTACTCCTATGTGTGTTTATTCAACTAAGCTCCACTGACTTCCAGGTATGGGCTGATCACACAGGACAGAAGCCTATCTTACATTTGGAAGCCTCCAGGTGCCTGTAACCAGGGGTGTTGAGTTGTCCATTTCCTGGGGGGGGTGGGGGCTCCTGTGCATGCGCAAAGCGTGCGCGTGCCCCGGGACAATATCCCCGCTGTCGCCACTGCCGCCTCTCCCCGCCACTTGGTCACCCCTCCCTCCCCCTCCCTCCTGGGCGAATGCCCAGTGTGATTGCGTCACCTGGAAGTGACGCCATCACGCTGGGGACATTGCCAGGGTGACGCTCTGGCAATCGCCCTGAAACTCTATGGTGCCATAGAGTTTTCGGGGCGGTTGCCAGAGCGTCGCCCTGGCAACATGCCCAGCGTGATGGCGTCACTTCCGGGTGATGCCACAACGCTGGGCATTCGCCCAGGAGGGAGGGGGAGGGAGGAGTGACCAGGCAATGGGGAGAGGTGGCCGCAGCAGCGGCGGCAGGCGGGCCGGCCTGGGAAGGAAGGGGGCCTGAAATGGCAGGTGGGCGGGCGGGCAGCCCGAAAGGTGCTCCGTTTTGCCGGGGGGGGGGGCTCAGTCCCCCCTGGGAAATTTCAGGGGAGGCCCAAGCCCCTGAGTAGTTGACGCCTATGCCTGTAACAGACAGGTCTCAGCTATGATTTACTGGAAGCTGAGCCAGAGCTGCCAAGAGCTCTCTGGGCTCCCAGACAAATAGCTCCTCTAGACTTCCTCCCCCCAATTCAGCCCAGACATGAAAACAGAATCACGTGACTTGCCAAGCTTCAAGGCGCTCCCAGGGCTGTCAGGGCCCCCAGCATCTTGTCACTCAAGCCCTTGCCCCAGCAGCTGTGCTCTCGGCACCAGTTCCAGTGCCACCTACGGCAGCAGCGTCTTTTCTCCTGCCCACAGAACAAGGGACTTGCTTCACTGGGCGATTCTGCATTGGCTTTTCCCTCTGTTGTTTTAGCAAACCCACGTCGGAATGGAAATTCCCCTCTGCATTGCAGGCTGCTGTCGCTTCATTGGAATACTGGATTTTATGGTACCCTCCACACTGCATGCTGATTTCACTTTCTTTGATCATTGGGTTTTACGGTACCGTCTGCACAGATTCATGGCCATTTTATGGCCATTCAGGGGTGACTCTGCAGTCAGAACGGAGTTGCCCCGAGGCATCTGAATGTGGACTTGAGCTGCACTTTCCCCTCCCAGTTGAGAAAATGTGGAGCGAAAGCCAGAGGCAGAACCAGCCACTGCCTCTTCTCTTTGATTTGCTGTTTTTCTCCAGGGCCAGAATAAGTCAGGCATTGCTAGGGTATGAATGCGAGAATAGTGAAGGCACTGGAACGGACTGTGATGGAAGAAGAGACTGTCTGTCGGTGGAGACGACTATAGCAACGGTTAGAACTGAAGCTGCTACAGCCGTTCAGGCCAGCAGCTTCCTTGCATATGGAGGCTCAACGTGCAGCTGCTGGTGTGACCTTGGGGCAGTCGCAAGTTCTTTCAGGGCTGTTCTCTTAAGAGCAGTCCTCGAAAGAGCTCTCTGAGCCCCACCTACCTCACAGGGTGTCTGCTGTGGGGAGCGGAAGGGAGAGGAGATTGTAAGCCGCTCTGAGACTCTGAGTGAAGGGCGGAGTATAAATCCAATCTTTTCTTCTTCTTCAATCACAGAATATTTAGCAGGATTGTGGCCTTAGAGTGTAAAATGTGCCACAGTGCTCCTACAGACTTGTGCAGCAAACTATTTGAATTCTTATCCACTGAGCAGTGATTTGTCTAACAATTCCCTTTTAAGCAGGCAAAGGTGTTGGACAGGGATCATTTCATAGAAAAAGAGGTGCAGGAGCTCATTAGCATAACTCATTTGCATAACTCATTTGCATATACCACACCCCCTAACATACCGGAAGTGTGTCAGAAGGCAACACCCACCCCTCAGGCTCCACTCCACAGCTGAGTGAAACTGACCTGCTCTTCCTCCATTCCCTTCCCCATCCAATACTTGGTGCAATAAAAATAAGCGTAAAGAACACACCCTCATTCTCTTCCTGCTCCCTTGAAACCACCAGGTTTCAAGTAGACTTGAGATACCCAGGACATGTGCACCACCCTTCCCCTTCCCCTCCCCACAACAAGACACCCTGTGAGGTAGGTGGGGCTGAGAGAGGTCTTTTGAGAACTGCTCATGAGAGAACAGCTCTGAGAGAACTTGTGACTGGCCCAAGGTCACACCAGCAGCTGCATGTGGTGGAGTGGGGAATCAAACCCGGTTCTCCCAGATTAGAGTCCAACTCCTGACCACTACACCAGACTGATGGGGTGGAAGCTGCTGAAGGGTTGGTGAAATTTCTCCAGTACTTATGTGCCATGTGCCCAGACAAAAAATGGTATACTTAGAAAATTTATATGCCACCTTGAGCAAGTCTCTGGAAAAGCAGCACACAGTCATAAAAGGAACAATGATAAAATTATCCATATTAAAACAAAACATGAAAAACAATAAAGACCCTAGCAGGGCTTTCCCCGGGGCGCTGCGCCTCTGCACTGTTCGGGGAAGCCGAGGAGGGGGCGGGGCTTGGTCATGTGCTTGGTCATGTGCCCGCCCCCTGGGCTTCTCACTCCCGGAGCTGCGCTCCTGCACCCCCCCGCTCCAATGGAACCCTGGTGTTGGAACAGATTTATCTCTTGCAGTTTAAGGGCTGGTTCTAGACAGCTTTAACGTTCGGCTCCTTACCTCCCCTGTCTTCCACGGGTTTTGGACATGCATCTGCCATAATGCCCAGCATAGCCTTTTTGGAGGACCCCTCCTCCCCTCATCAGCAGCAGCTGGTTCCAACCCAACGTCCCATTTATGATCTGCCAACATGAAGGGCACATCAGGGACCGGAAAGGTGCCCTGGGCTACACTGTAGCAGGAAGAGTGTTAATTTACTCAAGGGTTCAACATGCAAGGGAAGCACTTCATTACCAGCCACACTGGCCCCAGTGCCTTCCACGTGGTTAGCTCTTCATGGGAACACTTTCAGATATAATCTCACAGATGCCAGTAATAAGACAATACTGCACACTGCTCGCGTTTTGTGTGTGTATACAAACACGCTTTTAAGTATTGAGCGGGAGGCGATGAATTCAAACAACAGGCTTTTATTCAGTGATATTGCTCAGTTCCAAAGACAGCTCTGTGAGAGCGGCACCTTACTTTATACTGTTCCAACACATAACTTTCAACAAAGTAACTATATACAAGCAATACTATCGGACCCAAGCAGGGCTCAGCGATTGGATATCTAGATTGGCTCTATGACCAATGGGAGTCTTTATTCATCAGCCAATAGGACGTGGCGCTTTAGGATACCAGAGCCCTTTCAAGCTATTGCTGCTTCAGTGATTCAAAACACAAACACAACACACGCCAAACTTACAGTAACCGTGATCTTTCTTATCACAGCAAAAAGTACTATGTATCAGAAAAGAGGAAGCTCAGTGAATGAAAATCTGGATAAAGATGATTGCAGTTAAAAAGCAAGCTTTCCGTTAGCAATACCAAAGGGTGTCTTCCCTCATTTCAAAGCAAGGTGCTATAATAAACAGGATTAAGTTACTCACTTAAGTAACTCCAGCTTCCTGCAGTGATTTTATTCCACTGATACCCATCTTGGGGCTAAACTAACACAGAGGTCTGACTCAGGTGACGACCACTACCACTGCTACTGCCTTTACTACTGCTACGGCGGCGGCGACAACGGCTACTGATATTTTTGTGCCAGCTCTTCAGAGTCCGGCTCCAGGCAGCTTGCAATGAAAAACCACAGTATGAAACACAGTCCATTAAAAATGGCAAGCCACTGGACCTAAGCAGCATCAAAACTGTCCATAAAACACAGTATACCGTCAAAAAGCTGATGAGGTAAGCACTGAATTAGAAGCCTAAGTAAGAAAAAAAGACATGTTTTAGCCTGGTGCCTAAAACGAAGCAAAGCCGGTGCCAGGCAAACCTCAAGGGGGAGAGCATTCCGAAGCAGAGGTGCCACCACAGGAAATGCCCTGTCCCTAGTCACCACCTGCCTCCCCTCTGAAGGTGGGGACACAGAGAACAGGGCTTGAGAGGAAGATCTTAACTGGTAGCCTCCAATCACCACGATTTATTAGCTCAGTTTTATCAGAGAATTCAGACAGCATGGTTAGCACCCCACCCCAGCTCAGTTCTTTTGCTCTTACTCTTCCACCTTTTCTGCAAACTCTTTTCGTGCCTAACTGGCTTTTAAAACTTCGATTAGAGCCAGCAGCCCACAGCTGTGGTCCACTTTGCCCTCTCCACAGACATGCTGTCTTAAGTACCCCATTGTTCTTACAGCAACCGAATGCTGCATTGAGTCGCTGCTGGTTGTGTTCCAGGAATACGCTGGCCATGATGGGAACACTACTTCCCTCTCCAAAAAGGAGTTCCTGACGTTCATGAACACCGAGCTGGCGTCTTTCAAAAAGATAAGGCCAGAGAATCATACAGCTGTAACAACACACTCTCCTATTAAGGCATAGACATCAGAATTTTCCAAAAAACACACAAAAATTATTGTAAAATATAATTAATTTAATATAATAAGTGATGGGGGGTCCAAAGTCATCAACCACGAAACATCTGGTAGATACATTCGTTTCCAACAGTCTTCAACAGGTGTGGACCAACAATTAGAATATCTTCAAACGTAATAAAAGGACTTCTACTATATCTGGCTGATTCAACAATGGCAATTTTTCAACTCACAGCATATCTGGAACACTCCTGAGTTAATGCATGTTGCTCAAAGGCTTTACAGAGTTGAAAAATTGCCATTGTTGTGATGTCACGGTACAAGCTGCACCACTTACATTTTTATCAATAAAATCAATGTGAAAGATGGCACTCCGCGCTGCCGCAGGATCCAGTTCCAGAGCCTCGGGCCCAGCTGTCCCCACGGCGCCTCGTTTCAGTTCTACGACACCATGTGCCAGCTGCGAAGACCAGCATGACCGCTACTCCTGCCAGTTCCGCGACGCAACCTGCTGGGTCTGCGGCAAGACTGGCCAGATTGTGAAGGCCTGCCATTCCAGGACCGGACGTCGCTCGCTAGCAGCCCGCAGCCCACCACGAGTCATCGGAGCTGCACTCCAACTCATCACTCTGCCACCAGGTAATGAGCTTGCCCTGGGATGCCCCAACAAAATCTTGGTCCCTGTCCTCATAGAGGGCTCCCCCTGCCAAATGGAGTTGGACACAAGGTCCTCTTACTTCATTACCTCAGAGGCCACATTACTTAAATTCTCCCCGGGGGGGGGGGGGGCTCTGCATAAGGAAGCCCACAGGACTGAGACTGAGGGATTTCAAAAAAAATCCCATAACGATTCAGGGGCTGGGCAAGTTCAAGGTCCAGTTCAAGGACTTTTGTGGGAAACTGGATCTCCTGGTGGCGGCGGGCAACCTCACCAGCCTCCTGGGGCTCACTTGGTTTAAACCCCTGGGCCTGGGAGTGACTGGAGTCACCAACCTCCGCACCATGGACTTCTAATCAATCTGTGTGGAGTTCCCCGCTGTATTTGATGGAGTACTAGGCTCCTACACGGGGCCCAAGGTGTCGCTGGACCTTGACTTTATGGTCCGGCCGGTCCGCATCTCGGCCCGTCGACCCACACTCGCTGTTCAGCCCAAAATCAAGCAGGAGCTGGACAGGCTTGTCACCCAGGGGGTCCTAGAACCAGTGTTTCACACCCACTGGGAAACCCCCATAGTGACTCCGCTGAAGTCCAACGGGGACATCGCATCTGTGCGGATTACAAGTGCATGTTGAACACTGCACTTCAGGCACACGCTTATCCCGTCCCCGTTCGGCTACCCTGGTGGGCGCTAAAGTCTTCAGCAAGCTGGATTTGGCTCAGGCCTACCAGCAACTTCCTGTGGACGATGCCACGGCTGAGGCTCAGACTATTGTGACGCATGAGGGTGCATTCAAGATAAAGCACCTTCAGTTTGGGGTCAGCGTGGCCCCAGGTCTATTTCAGGGGCTGATGGACTGTCTTTTGAAAGGCTTGCCAGGAGTCCAACCCTTTTTCCATGATGTCCTAATCACGGCTCCGGGCCATATTTCAATGGTTCCAAGACGCAGGACTGAAGGTGAAATGAGAGAAGTGCATTCTCAGTGTGCCCTCTGTGGAGTTCCTGGGTTTCACCGTGGACACCCAAGGAATCCACCCCACCCTGGACAAGGTAAAGGTGATCACTGGCGCCCTGGCGCCCAAATTGAAGGTGGAGCTCCAATCCTTCTTGGGGCTCCTGAATTTTTACCATGCCTTCCTCCCCCACAAGGCAGCGGTAGCTGAGCCCTTGCACAGGCTCCTGGATGAGAATGCAAAGTGGGTCTGGGCCCCCCAGCATGCGGCTGCTTTCCAGGCCATGAAGGACTTGTTAGTTTCAATTGCGATACTCGCCTATTTTGACAAGTCTCTTCCGGTGGTGCTGGTCTGCGATGCGTCCCCATACGGGGTGGGGGCAGTCCTGGGGCATTGCCTGCCCGACGGCCAGGAGGTCCCGGTCGCATATTATTCCATGAATACCTCTATGGGAGGACTTTCACGGTCACCACGGACCATAAGCCACTCCTGGGTCTCCTTGCTCCGGACTGCCAGACGCCGCAGATGCTCTCCCCTCAAGTTCTGCGGTGGTCCATTTTTCTCACCGGTTACCAGTATGCGCTGGTCCACTGCCCCGGCGCTGGTCCACCGCCTGCCGCTGCTGTCCTGCGACCCGGATCCTGCTTCCTCCTACCACGTTGTGCTCCTAGAAGACCTCCCGGACCGGCCCGTTCAGGAAGCAGACGTCTCCCAGCGCACTGCCCGAGATCGCACCCTTGCCCGGGTCTTGGACTGGGTAGGGAGGGGGTGGCGTGCCAGCCCGGGGCTGGAGTTTGCAGCATACTCCACCCAACGCAACGAGTTGTCCACCCACAAGGGGTGTCTGCTCTGGGGCTCGTGAGTGATCCCTGAACCGCTCCGCAAGCTAGTGCTCATGGCTCTGCACAAACATCATCCGGGCATTGTACAGATGAAGGTCCTGGCCCGCAGCTACGTGTGGTAGCCGGGGCTGGACAAAGACATTGAGGACCAGGTCTGTAGGTGCATGAAGTGCCAAGAGTCCCATCTGGATCCACCCCATGCTCCTGTGTGTCTGTGGGAGTCGGCCCAGAAGCTGTGGTCCCGGCTCCACCTGGATTTCATGGGACCAGTCCAGGGACAGCTGTTCTTCATCTTAGTGGACAGCTACAGTAAGTGGCTGGAGGTGGTCCTGGTAAAAACCACCTCCTCGGAGGCCGCCATACAGACCATGTGGCAGATTTTCTGTACGTACGGCCTCCCTGATACACTGGTGTCCGACAACAGCACAGCATTTACCTCTGCAGAGTTCCAGTGCTTCGTGGAACTACATGGAATCTGGCATGTGAGGTCTGCCCCGTTCCACCCGGCTACCAATGGCCAAGTGGAGCGCATGGTCAAGATGACCAAAGAAGCTCTGCGTTGCATGGACTGGGGGGACTCGAAGTTCAAGCTGATGGGCTTCCTCTTCGGGCAGTGAACAATGTTCCACTCAACCACAGGATGCAGCCCGGCTGAGCTCCTCATGGGCTGACATCTCACGATCCTGCTTGACCGACTCCATCTGGTCCGGGCCCCAGAAACCAGCAAGGAATCCAATGTCTCCTGGGCCCCATGAGGGTTCTTCCCTGAAGACCCCATGTATGTCTGGAACTATGCACGGGGCCCCCTCTGGCTGCCGAGCTGGATAATCTGTGTCACCAGACCCCTCTCCTACAAGGTCGCCAGCGAGGACGGACAGGTCTGGAGGTGACCCGTGGATCAGCTCCACTGCTGGCTCCCCTCCTACGTTTCAGACATGACAGGTGACCACGAGGACACCGTTCCAGACTCGGGCCATTGTGAGGACAAGACCCAGGACCTAGAGACCACACATCACACGCCTCCCCAATACCAGCCCCCACGAGACACGACTCCTGCACTCCCCCTGACAGAAGTGACCACAGACGCCCCAGCACCAGCACCCATCCTGATGGCCGAGGTCCCAGCATCACTAGCGCCTGCCACGGTCCCAAGGCGCTCTGACAGGGAACAAAGAAGGCCCACATATTTAAAGGACTATGTCTGCTAGGGTTGTTCTGAACTATGGGTGAAGGGGTGTAATGTACCATGTAATGTACAATGGCTGCTCGCCACGTGCTCCCGTAATGGTGACCGCCACGTAGCCTGAGCACATGGCCAGGCAGCGACCTGAGTTTTGGTCAGGGTAACAATAGATTGACAGATCCTAAGTGGCCTCCAATAAGGAACCTAGGTTCTCCCCGGGGAACCTATGATTAACAATGTAAATGTAAGACCCTATCGTGTCGTTTGGGTGTGGCCGGGGGTGTGGCTCCGGCCAGCATAAAAAGCGGGCCCTGAAGCCCTTTTGGGATGCCTCATCTGACCATCAATAAAGAGCTTGCTATGCTGAAATCACTACCACCGGCCTCCCGACTCCAGTACTTTCCACCCACCAACTTCCCTTCCATTTTTTACTCCCTACAAAAAGGCTATTTTCTCATCTGCTGATATCAGCACACAGGGCAGATTTATTTTGCAGTGCCCATCATTATTCCTTGTGATTTCCAAGGTGCCTCTTAGGACGACGTAATTGAAAAAGCACAGCAGGTCCCTGTCCCAAGAAGCATGCAAGTTAAACTTCAGCAACAGAGGGCACAATGCAGAAGGGGATGGAAGGGCGGACAAGGGACACGAAAGGAGTGTGGAAAAGGTGGTTTCATGTAGGGGTATGAGGACTGAACCCAAAGGCTTCACAGAAAAAGACGGGGTTTTAAGAAAGAGGGAAGGAGGTCACCCACCAAGGTGTTTTGGAAGAAAGTTCAAGGGACAATGTCCAGCAAGAAATAACGGGCAGAGCTGGTTAAAAAAAACCAGGTGACTTTTGGGTGGTTGCAAGATGACCGAGTGAAATCACAGGCATAGATATAGATATGAAGATAAGTGAAGAGATTGTATTTATACCCCGCCCTTCACTACCCGAAGGAGTCTCAGAGCGGCTTACAATCTCCATTCCCGTCTCCTCCTCACAACAGACACCCTGTGAGGTAGGTGGGGCTGAGAGAGCTCTCTGGAGAACTGCCCTTGAGAGTACAGCTCTGAAAGAACTTGTGACTGATCCAAGGTCACACCAGCAGCTGCATGTGGAGGAGTGGGGAATCAAACCCGGTTCTTCCAAATTAGAGTTCGCACTCCCAACCACTGTACCAAACTGGCTGTCAGGAATGCCTGGAGTAAATGAAGAAGAGAGAAGCAGCCTTCTGATGATCAGGTCCTTCTTCTTCTTTTAAAAATATTTTATTTTGCTTTTAATTCCCATAATACAAGTTTATACAAAATGTCAATTATACAAAACTATACAAAACAAAGGAAGGAATAACATTTAAACTAATTTATTAAAGATAATCTACAATATGCCCAAATTGGATTAATTTATAATATACCTACTGTCCCATCTTTATAAACCTCGTGGGAACATTCCCAAAAAATTAATTCTACATTCCGAAAATATATCATTTATACAATTCATACATCTTTCTTATCCCCCTCCGACCCCAGATTCTTTTCAATTGCTATTATTATTTGTCGATTTATTTCCTAACAGTCCTAATATATAAGCCCGCCGTACGGCGAGGAGGGCGGGATATAAATCTCAACAAACAAACAAACAAACAAACAAACATAATTTTATTATATAACGATTGTGATGAAAGGAAAGCAAGCATTGGTGCGGAACACCAAAATTTTATCTTTAAGTGTTGATTCTCGAGATGTGCTGCCCACTCCAGGATCTTTGGTTCCCCAAAGGAGTCCCTTAAAGAGACTCGCCACTGAGAGATTCCCCTCATCAGGTCCTCCTTTGTCTCCAAGGGGCAAGAGGATGCAGGTACCCCATTCACATGAATACTGTACTGACATCCCTTATGAGACTTGCACACAGAAAAAAGAAAAGAACTAGGTACAACGGATGATTGATGACCGCGACTGCAAATGTATCGGACTTGCTGAACTGTGAAGTTCCCTCCAAGTTTATGCTAATATGAGCTATTCTAGATTTATGGAAATCTAAGAGTGATTGGCTCTACTCTCTGATATGATCCCATATAATCCTCTCTTAATTAAATCCACAGAAAAGAGGATAAGGTGGCTATCTTAAACTCTGCCTGCATTATGGGAAATGTTCAGGTATCTAAAAGTGTTTGCTAAATGAAACAATGAGACTTCTGGTTCTTATTGTATCATGGACTGCATGCACTGAAATGTCTTGCTTCAGCTATTATGAGATAAAAGACTGGGGAGAAATCACAACGTATTTGTTGTACTTTATTCTCCCTTTCCTCCAAGGGGCTTACAGCAGGGGCGGGCAATTGTTTTGGCTCAGGGGCCACTTTGTGGGAGCGGAGGTTAGCGGAGGGCCGCACCTTTTAAAATGATTGCATTCATTAGTTAACTTTGCATTTCAGAAAAGGTATAGATTGTATCATAAAAATCAATAAATATAAATAAAATAGTGGTAGTTTTATTCAATTTATTTATTGTGCTAATTTCATATCATCTATAGCTGCAAGCACATTTAATTTTAGAATCAGTTTAATGAGACAAATGTACCCTATCACACTTTTCTACAATTTTTTTGAAATCAGGAGTGAGATTGCTTGTTGAGATTCTCATCACAGCCTGCAAGTTAATGTCTGTCAAAGAGCATCTATATTTACTCTTGTTGATCTTCATGCAAGAAAAACTTTGCTCACAAATATATGTAGACCCAAATATAGAGAACATTTTCCCAGCAAATTTCTTCATACATGGAAATTTTTTCAGCAAAGATTTGTAAAAGTCAACTAATGTCACAGCATTAAACATTTCTTTCACAGTGTGATCTGACTGCATGTCAGTAAGTTCAAGCTGCAGCTCCTCAGGTGCTGTATCAATATCAGCAGTCATGGGATAAGAGAGCAAATTGAATTTAGGCTCAATTTTCTTGAAGTCCTGAAATCTTCTTGCGGGGCCGCAAAAAACTCTGTGGCGGGCCACATGTGGCCCCTGGGCCGCAATTTGCCCACCCCTGGCTTACAGCAATGTACCAGCCTCCTCCTCCCACCTTTTGCAACAGCTCTTTGAAGCAAGTTAGGCGTGCGCCATGGTCTCCCAGCAAACCTGCAGGGAAGAGCATGGATCCTGTTGGGATTTACAAGTTCTCTCTCTTGTAGTCATTAAAGAATTTACTGTTTGTTTATGCATGCTGATGTCTTAGCCAGTTTAACTTTAGAGACCCAATGATCGTCTGCATGTATTTGCTGCCAGAAGAAGGCGACAAAATGCAAATCAGTTAGCCCTGGGATTCTCCAGTTGGTCAATCAATACTTTGGGGGGTGGACTAGAGAGTAAGCATTGGGTTTCAGTTTTATTGCTCTTTGCCCTTAACCTTAACTTGTTATTTCGTTTTTCCACTTTGCATAACTTACACATCATCAGGTTGCATGTTAATTTGCTGTTAAGTCCCTGTCCACAAGTTCAGAACCTCATCTGCCATTCCAATGTATTTGAAAAGATGTGCATTGCACACAAAAGCTCATACCTTGCATAAACCTTTGTTGGTCTTAAAGGTGCCACTGGACTCTACATTTGTTCTTCTCCATGTCATCATCCCACAAGATTTAGAAGTCTCTAAGTAAAGTCGTAGAATAGAGCAGCTAGACAGTCTATTGTCTGTCTTATTTAACTGCTGCACAGTAACATCTTCCTCTGTTTCTTATTTCAAACGTTCATTATTTCAGCTTTGCTATGGGTTAAATAGTTTTCTAACCTGGGAGTCTGCCGCGTGTTACATTTATCTCTGTGCAAAAATGCATTCGGCGTTCCGGAACGGTACACTGGACCTGCCTGATGGTTCTTTCTCTTCAGTGGGGGAGAAGTCGTCCAGGAGTGGCCACGCCTCTGCTCGCTCGATAGGCTAGGCAAATTTATTTTTATTGCATGGCTCCTATTAGAGGGACCTAGGCTGACCTCTCCAGTACTGTCCAAGCCCTGCTTTACTTCTGCACTTGCTCTCCACTCTGCTGTAGTCTCTTTCTCTGTAGTTTTTGCACCTTCTTGTAGAGTGCTTTCTCTCCATGCTACACCTTGCTTGGCAGCGTTCGGACTTGTTCCCTGGGTGGAATGTGGATGACTTCTCCCCCACTGAAGAGAAAGAACCTTCAGGTAGGTACAATGTACTGTTCTCCTTCAGTGGAGGGAAGTCATCCAGGAGTGGTTAGCTGTACCCAAGCTGTACCTTAGGGTGGGTTCTTCTTCCTCTTTTTTTATTCATCTAACACCTGCTGTAGGACTCTTCTGCCGAAGGCTGCCTCAGCGGAGGCCACCGGATCTAACCTATAATGTCTCACAAACGTGGAAAATGAGGCCCAGGTAGCCACTCTACATATTTCTTCTACTGACACGTACGTGGAGAAGGCTGCAGATGCCGCTGCTGCTCTGATGGAATGTGCCGTCACATGTCCTGGCAGAGAAAGTCCTTGTATCTCATATGCCTTGACTATACATTGCTTGATCCAGTAGGCCACCATGGCCTTTGAGATCTTTTCCCCCTGGTTTGGGGCCCCGTATGACACGAACATCACATCTGCTTTGCAAAAGGGTGCTGTCCTTTTTAAGGTATATACAGAGTACCCTCCGAACATCCAGCTTGTGCCATGTCTTTTCTTTAGAGTGTTTCGGATTGGGGCAGAAAGAAGGTAGTGTGATCGGTTGGCTTCTGTGGAAGGCGAAGTTTACCTCGGTGAGGAAGGATGGATCCAGCCTCAGTGTGACCGAATCCTTCTGGAATATGCTGAGCTCTTTTGTAGTCAATAATGCTGCCAGTTCCGACACTCTCCAGGCCGATGTCACCGCCACGAGAAAGGCCACCTTCCAAGACAATAATTGCAGTTCTGTCTTCTTCAGCGGCTCGAATGGGGTTTCTGTCAGTGCGCGTAACACTTTGGATAGACTCCACGTCAGGAACCTGTGCCTGACGGGCAGGGCCAGTTTGCTGGCTCCCAAAAGGAACTTTTTGACGTATTTGCTGGTAAACACGTTCCTCCGTGCCCTGTGTCCAAGGCATGCTTGGATGGCTGCCACCTGGCATTTTAGTGTGTTAGGCCTAAGGCCCATCTTCCATCCTTCAGACAGGAAAACTATCACGTCTTTGTCTGAGGCCTACAGTGGCTGAATGCCCTTGTCATAGGCCCATTTGGAAAATGTCCTCCAGGTGTGACTGTAGATACGTCGTGTTGATGGTCTTCTTGCCTGCAACATAACGTCCACTGCTTCTCTTGGGAAACCCAGATCCCCTAGCTGCGTGCGTTCAGTTTCCATGCAGTCAGCTGCAACCACGCTGGGTCTGGGTGGAGGATGGGACCCTGATGTAGGAGGTCCTGTCTCTGAGGAAGTGGCCACGAGTTTGCTGAAGACATTTTTACCAGGTCCGAGAACCATGGTCTCCTGGGCCAATGAGGCGCAATGAACATGACCTCTGCCTTGACCCCTCATTTTGTTGAGTGTCCTTCCTATGAGAGCTGTGGGAAGAAAGGCGTACAGGAGACCGTCTGGCCACTGGTGGGACAATGCGACGACTCCTTCCGCCGCTGCATCTTGATATCTGGACAGGAACCTCTCGAGCTGCCGGTTCTTCGAACTGGACAGTAAGTCCATCACCGGCTCCTTGAATCTCTCGGTGATCTGGGCGAAGACCTCCTTGTTCAGTGCCCAGTCTCCTGGGTCCAGGTCCTCCCGGCTGAGCCAATCAGCCTGTCGGCTGGATTGAGCTTTGAGGTGCTCCGCCTTGATACTTGTGATGTTCTCCTCCACCCAGTGTAGTAAGCTCCTTGCTTCCCTGAAGAGGAACTTCGATCTGGTGCCTCCCTGCCGGTTGATGTGAGGCTTTGTTGTCATGTTGTCTGTGTGTACGAGCCCATGGCGATTTTCTAACTGTTGTTGAAAAGCCCACAGCGCCAACCTGACTGCTCGCAGTTCCAGCCAGTTGGTGCTGTGTGTTGCTTCCACTGCTGACCATTTGCCTTGAGCCAGGTGATGTCCGCAGTGGGCTCCCCAGCCCCTCTTGCTTGCATCCGTTGTGATCACCATGTGGTGATGGTGCTGGAAAGATATGATCTTGGATAGGTTTGATTGTAACGTCCACTATCCTAACTCCCTCCGGAGTCCCTCCGGCATCGTCACTGGGAGGTGCTTTTTTAGAGAGATCTCCTGCTGGAACGGGAGAAGAAGCCACTGCAGGGCTCTGGCGTGGAACGGTGCCCATGGAACCCCCATCCAGTCTCCTCCTCTGCTGCTGCTGAACTTTGTCCCCTGGAGAAGTTTGCCCAGTAAAGGATAACAAATGCAATGGGCGGTATTCGCCCTCCTCCCAAGGAAGATTTTGCCAGTCCTCCTTCCCTGGAAAAAACTGGCTTCAGTACTGCTCAGTGAATGGCAATTCCTCTCGCGTGGCAGCTGCCTGTTGTCCGTTTTTCTCCCTGCCGAGGTAAAGGGAAGCCTTGACCCGAATGGCCCAGGCTAGCCTGATGTCGTCAAAAGAACAATAAGGCTATGGATAGAAGTTGCTTTGCTGAAGTGGCTACAAGAGGGACCAAATTTTCTTCTGCAATGTTGACTTACGGCCCAGTCTCATTTGAGTTTGTTGCTCTCCAGTGCAGCTGTGGCAGAGTTTTCCAGAACGAAACCCTCTGTGTCTCTTTCCTGCAGTCGTCTAGGGATGCACGGGCCTCGGAAAACCTCATTAAGCAAGCTGAAAGTGGGCTAGCTGTTCTGCAGAAGGGACACTCTGTTGCAGGCACGGAAAAGAGACAGAACCAAGAGCTGCTAGCAAAGAGGTGCCCAAGGGATGGCTGTCTGTGTGCTCTTCCACTTCCTTTACCCCATGTCTCCCCATTAAAAACTGGGGCTTTGTGCTGAAAGGATTACCTGGGAGGACAAAATCAATATATATAAAAAGGAGAGATTGGCAGTGCATGCCCCCCCCCCCCCACCTCAGCTCTGATCAGAACAGAATCAGCCAGATGCTGCTAGCCTTCATACTTCAATGGTATCCAGAGATTTTTCTCCTATTTATGGAGACCCTGGGGAGGAAATTTAAAAGGATACAGAGACAATCTGTCCGTTTTTGTTTCTTCCATTGTATGTAATGCAGGAGTGTGGAGATCGGCACTTGGGATTTAATTACTTTTGTTGGATCTACATTAAAACAGCCAAAACGACAACAGGCTTCAGCCTCTGACGATAAGCAGGTAAATATGTTTAAAGGTTGGAGTATTAAAGATTTGAGTATCCCCCCCCCCCCCGATTCTAATGGCTAAACAGTAAAACTGCAATTTTCACCCTTGCTAGAAGCTCAGACCTTTTCACAGATGACCAAAAGTTAGAAATCTAGTATGTGCGGTCTTTCCTGACATGGAAATGCAGCTATAAACATAAGAAAATAAAAGAGCTCTGCGAAAATCAGACCCTCGGGGGCTGGGTGGGGAAAATGAGACCCTGTTGATTTTTCTGGACCTTTCAGAGGCTTTTCAATACTATTGATCATCGTATTCCTCTGGACCACCTTTCAGAGTGAGAACTGGAAGGCACCATTTGGCAGTGCTTTCAGCTCCTGCGTGGAAAGTCGGCTTCAGAAGGTTATGATAGAGGGGTCTGTGGCTTGCTTCCTTGACCTCTGGAGTCTGAAGTTCCATCTTGTCCCCCCTGCCTCCCAACTTTTGAACATCTACAAGAAGCCGCTGGGAGAGGTCACCTGGAGATTTGGGCTGGGTTGTGAGCAATTTGCAGATGATACTCAGCTCTATCTCATGCTTCTGGCGGATCCCAGGGAGGATGTGGAAACTGGGGACCAGTGCCTGGAGGTAGTCTGGGGATGGCTGAGGACTAATAAACTGAAATTTAATCCTGACTAAATGGAGGGGCTACCCCAATCCTACCACTTCAGTGAGCAAAGTTTATTCATGTCATTCATTTATTACAATATTTATACCCCACTTTTCATTTTCCCCTTAAATCTGAAGTCCTTCTCCACTCTAAGGAGCCTTTCTCTTACTTAAGTGACTTTTCCATTCAAGGAAGAGTCACTTAAGTTGGGAGAAGGCTACTTAGAGGATGGTTGGATCCACCCCGCTATTTGGCAGAAGGACCTACACAGGAATTGAGGTATCTTCTGATCTGGATGGGGTTGCACTCCCACCAAAGGAGAAGGTTCGTAACTGGGTGATGCTGCTAGACCCGGACCTCCTGTGGGATATGCAGGTGACAGCGGTGGCAAGGAGTACCTTTCACCAGCTTCAGTTGGTGAGGCAGCTGTGGTCTTTCCTCAGCAAAAAAGATCTTGCCATTGGTACACGCCCTGAAAGCATCTAAATTAGACCACTACAATGTGCTCTACGTGGGGGTGCTGAAGAAGAAGAAGAAGAAAAGAAGAAGAACAACAACAACAACATAAAAACATAAGAGAAGCCAATGTTGGATCAGGCCAATGGCCCATCCAGTCCAACACTCTGTCACATAGTGGCCAAAAATATCAGGTGCCATCAGAAGGTCCAGCAGTGGGGTTGGGACACTAGAAGCTCTCCCACTGTTGCCCCAGCCCCAATCACCAAGAATATGGAGCATCACTTGTCCCATAGTTCCTATCTATACCTTGTGACTAATAGCCACTGATGGATCCCTGCTCCATATGTTTATCTAATTTCTTCTTGAAGCCATCCATGCTTGTAGCTGCCACCACCTCCTGTGGCAGTGAATTCCATGTGTTAATCACTCTTTGGGTGAAGAAGGACTTCCTTTTATCTGTTCTAAATTTACTGCTCATTAATTTCATGGAATGCCCATGAGTTCTTGTATTGTGAGAAAGGGAGAAAAGTACCTCTTTCTCTACCTGCTCTATCCCATGCATAATCTTATAAACCTCGATCATGTCACCCCTCAACTGTCGTTTCTCCAAGCTAAAGAGCCCCAAGCGCTTCAACCTTTCTTCATAGCGAAAGTGTTCCAACCCCTTTATCATTCTAGTTGCCCTTTTCTGCACTTTTTCTAGTGCTATAATATCCTTTTTGAGTTGTGGTGACCAGAACTGTACACAGAATTCCAAATGAAGTCACACCATTGATTCATATAGGGGCATTATGACACTGGCTGATCTGTTTTCAATTCCCTTCCTAATAATCCCCAGCATAGCACTGGCCTTTTTTATTGCAGTCACACACTGTCTCAACATTTTCAGTGAGTTATCCACAACGACTCCAAGATCTCTCTCTTGGGTCAGTCTCTGCCAGTTCGGACCCCATCAACATGTATTTATAGTTAGGAATTTTTTTTGAAGAGGAGGAGGAGGAGATTGGATTTACACCCTGCCCTTCACTCGGAGTCTCAGAGCGGCTTACAATCTCCTTCCCCTCCCCACAACAGACACCCTGTGAGGTAGGTGGGGCTGAGAGAGCTCGCCCGAGAACTGCCCTTGAGAGAACAGCTCTGGGAGAATTCGTGACTGACCCAAGGCCACACCAGCAGTTGCATGTGAAGGAGTGGGGAATCAAACCTGGTTCTACCAGATTAGAGTCCGCACTCTTACCCACTACACCAAACTGGCTCTGAAGAGCGACTGAAAGCTTTCACTGCTGAAGAATAATGCAGCCAGAATGTTGACTGGAACGGGCCATAAGGACCATTATCACCTCGGTCTGGTTCCATCCACACTGGCTTCCAATTTATTTCCAGGCCCAATTCAAGGTCCTGATATTGATCTTTAAAGCCTAATACAGCTTGGGGCCAGCAGACTTCAAGGACTGCCTATTCCCACATGAACCTACCTACCTGACCACTACGATCATCTCCAGGGGCACTACTTTGGATGCCCTGCCCTCTGAAGCTAGACTGGTGGCTACCTGAGAAAGGACATTCTTGGTTGTGGCATCAAAATTACAGAATTCTCACCCTAGGAAGGTTCATCTGTCCCTCCTGTAGTATTGTCATCTACTGCTGGGTGAAGACTTTTGTTACTTTGGCAATTCCTCACTGCCCCTCCTCCCGGTTTATGCGTTTTATTCATGTGTGCGTGCGTATTTATAAAACTGTTTTAATGTTTTACAGTGTTTGTTGCCTTGGGAACCCTAAGCTGGGTGGAAAGGCAGCACTGAATGCTTTAAATAATTTTAATTAATTAATGATCTGCTTCAAGAACTGAATGGGGGTATTATAAAATAAACAGATCTCTATTTTGTTTCTCCACACAGTTGTAAAGACGCTCAGCAAGATCAGTGAGTTGAAAACTTAACTGTGCAATCCTATGAAGAGCACGCTGTCGTCTGAATTTACTGAAAAGAATTGACTTTGACTGGAGTAACTCTAAATAGGATTGTAGTGTAAATGCCTAGGAGTTTCAAAAGAAAACACTGAGCAAAAACAGTCTTTTCTGTCTGAGATGGAAAGTAATTTTCCAAGTGGCTTGGCTGACAGAGTCATTAATATTCATGGCTTACTTCAATACTACATAACGCCTGACCTCAAAAGTCAGACATCCCCCCCCCCCCCCACATGTATTCTAAACAGACAAACAGACCTTAAATCAACATGCTGGACAGAGAACCTGTTTTAAGAGACTGTAAGTGAAGGCTTGGACATATTTTTAAATTAGATTTAAAATTAGGATATTTTTAAAACAAGCAACTTAAGAACCACAAACACGCATATATGTTTACATTAGGATGGATGGATGGATGGATGGATGGATGGATGGATGGATAGACAGATAGATAGATGGATGGATAGATGGATAGATAGATGGATGGATAGATGGATAGAGAGATAGAGAGATAGAGAGATAGAGAGATAGAGAGATAGAGAGATAGATAGATAGATAGAATTCTTATTCTTGGGCCGAGTAAAAAGTTGACCTTTCCCCCAAGAGATAAATTTATTTTGGCTTCTCCATCACCTTTCCATGTCCCAAGACCACATTAAGCACCAAGACATTGAGATAAAAGGTGCTTTCCTGTACTGGTGTCTCATGCCCTCATGAACGGTGGAGCCAGTTTGGTGTAGTGGTTAGGGGTGCGGACTCTAATCTGGGAGAACCGAGTTTGATTCCTCACTCTTCCACATGCAGCTGCTGGGGTGACGTTGGGTCGGCCATAAGTTCTTTCAAAGCTGTTCTTATTAACTAACGGGTTTCAGATTTGCCCTGTTTGGGCAAATTACTCGAGAGAGTGGTGGCAATTCAGTTGCAGAGCTTTATGGATGACACTTCTATGCTAGACCCTTTCCGGTCTAGTTTCCGTCTGGGCCATGGGACGGAGACGGTGCTGCTTCTCCTCACAGGCGACCTCCGAAGGCATTGGGATCGGGGTGGCATGGTGGTACTGTTGTTGTTGGACCTGTCGGCGGCGTTCGACACGGTTGACCATCGGTTACTGATCCACCACCTTGCCGACACAGGGATCAAGGGGCTTGCCTTGCAATGGCTTGGCTTCTTTCTCCAAGGTCGGAGACAGAGGGTGGTGCTTGGGGATCGGACATCCCAGAGGTACCCACTGACCTGTGGGGTTCCCCAAGGGGCAGTGCTATCCCCAATGTTATTTAACATAAGATTGCCCGGGGGCACAGACTAGGGTGTCACCAATACGCAGACGACACCCAGCTGTATCTGTTGTTGGGCGGTCAGTCCGACTCTACTCCAGATGACCTGGATTGGGTGCTTCAGGACGTGGTGGGCTGGCTTAGACTGAGCCGATTGAAATTGAATCCGACGAAGACGGAGGTCCTGTACCTGAGTCGGAGCAGTTTGGGGGTAGGGATCCCATTACCGACCTTTGATGAGGCACCAATGGTGCCAGTGCCAAGGGTCAGAAGTTTGGGAGTGCTCCTGGATGCCACCTTAACAATGGAGGCCCAGGTAGCAGCCACTGCCAAGGCAGCCTTTTACCATCTACGGCTGATTGGGCAGTTGGTTCCCTTCCTCGAACGCAATGACCTAGCAACGGTGATCCCCTTGAGACTGAACTACTGCAACGCTCTCTACATGGGGCTGCCCTTGCCGCAGTTCCAGAAGCTGCAGCTACTGCAAAATGCAACAGCCAGGCTGTTGATGGGTTTCTCTGTACGATGTATGCCAATAGCATACCGGATTCGCTTCAAGATGCTGGTTTTGATCTGTAAAGCCCTATATGGTCAGGGACCTGCCTACTTGAGGAACCGCCTTTCCCCATATGTCCCTCAGAGAGCACTGAGGTCAGGGTCGCAAAATTGCCTGACTTTTCCCGGCCCAAAAGACGCCAGATTGGCTGTCACCAGAGCTACGGCCTTTTCAGTGGTGGCTCCACACTGGTGGAATGAGCTCCCAGAAGATATCAGGGCCTGTGGGACCTTTTACAGTTCTGCAGGGCCTGTAAAATGGAGCTCTTCCACCAGGCTTTCGATTAGGAGCTGCCACTGCCTATTACCTGGCGATGGTGCTATTCAAACTGAATCGTTATGGTATTTGGAACATCTTTGGATACAGGATGCCATGGATTATTAATTGCCATCTGTACTAAATTGTTTGTTGTACTGATTGTTTGCTATATGAATTTTATTGGATTTTAGTGAATTTATTGTATTTTAACACGTTGTGTGCCACCTTGAACCTCCTTGTGCAGGCAAGGCGGGATATAAATCAAAACAAACAAACAAACAAACAAATAAATTCTACCCAATTTATTGATTCCACTTCTACTTATTCAGTTACTTTTTCCCCTCAGTAAGGGGACCAAGTAGGGTTCTCAGCTCTGCATTGGAAAACTCCTGAAGATTTGGGGGTGGAGAACGGGGTTTGAGGAGGGGAGGGACCTTAGTGGGGTATAATTCCATAGAGTTTACCCTCCAAAGCCGCCTGGATATCAGTTGTAATTTTGGGAGATCTCCAGTCCCACCTGGAAGATGGCAATCCTACAACCAAGGCATCTTGCAGTACTATATACAAGCTATATACAGACGTGTTATTGGTGTTTGCTTTTGGCCTACTGGGCAACAAGCATGCAACGGTGCAGTAACACTTTTCCCCACCATAGAGAACAATGGAGGGGATGGGACAACCTGTTTGGGGGCCCGTAGAATTGGACCCCGTGGTCCAATCTTCTTGAAACCTGGTGGGTATTTCGAGGAGTTGCCCCAGCAGCTACCCTGCAAGTTTGGAGCCTCTCCCTCAAACCCCTTTTCCTCCAGCCCCTCATATACCCTATGAGTTTTTGCCATTGATTTCAATGGCCCATAGGGTATAATGGGGCTGAAACTGACATTCCCTTTCTGACACACTTCTGGTGATGTCAGGAGACGTGGCATATGCTAATGAGTTATGCTAATGAGTTATGCTAATGAGCTCCTGCACCTCTTTTTCTACAAAAGGACCCCTGGGTAGAAGAATGACTGGGGAGGAGGGGCTGGGGGGGGGGGAAACAAGCCACTGTCCAGGATAGGCCAAAATAAACATATACAGTGTTAAAAAATTAAAAGTCAACCTCAAAATGCAGTGTGGGTCCCAAATTCTGCTCTATCATGTTATCATATACCTTTATCAGAGAGACAAAACAGTTTCTCCCCTTGCCTAAAGGGGGAAAAAAAGGATTTGCATATTTAATTCCTGTTTCCAGTTACTCGCGGACAATATTGTGTTCTGTTCAATTATGCACTGAAACATAGACTCGTCTTGTGCTACAGAAATATTGATTGAATCTTTTTCCCCTCTAGCTATGCAACATGAGCTACGCCGTTTGTTATTGCTACCTCCATTCTTCGAGAAGTTCCCTTGTAAATACTTCACTGCGATTTGCATTGGACGGACGAGAATAAAATGCTAATTGAACAGCGCGCTATGGCAATGTCGAATTTAAGACAAGACAAATGATTGGAGCTGCACAACCTTGAAGTTCTGCTTGCTATTTATCAGTCGTCTGACACGTCTTTAAGCACACCAAGTTCCAGTTCTGATCCCTGGATATTAAGTATATTCAGTACTCATCTCCTTATGTGTTCTGTGAGATCGCAGAAATCACCCTTGCAGAACTGTGTCCTAAAGGTCTTCAAAGATACAATATCCCAAAAACAAAACAAAAAACGGCAACTCTGAAATCTATTTAATTTTGTGAATTGCTGAGCACCTATGCAAGATATTCTGAATCTTCAAATCCAACTAGCATTACTAGAAAATAGGGTTGCCAGGTCTGGGTTGGGAAACACCTGGAGTTGGGAAACACCTGGAGATTTTGGTGGGTCCGGGAGAGGGCGGGGTTTGGGGAGGGGAAGAGCCTCAGCATGGTACCATGCCATAGAGTCCACCCTTCAAAGCAGCCATTTTCTCCAGGGGAGCTGATCTCTGTCCGCTGGAGACCAGTTGTAAAAGCAAGAGGTCTCCAGGCCCCGCCTGGAGGCTGGCAACCCTAATCTTCCCTGCACTCTTTGCAACCTATTTTACGAACTTGGCAGGGTGAGTTCAATTTATCTGAAGGTATTTTGAGTTTATCTGTATGTAATTTCTTTGCAACGGGTCACTTGCTAGAAGTCTTCTTTTATAGTTATTTTGGAAGGTGGCCTGAAGAAAGGGAAATGGTGAAATGAAGAGAACCTGGGCATTTGTTGCCACTGACTACTTTAGAGAAGACTTGGGCTGTAGAGGAAGAGGGCTTGGGACCCATTGAGCCAAACTGTAACTGTGTTGCTGATGTTCAAAGGCCTAAACAACTCATCAGGGAAGCAGTGCTTGTAGATTATATCACACCCACTGGAGAGTAGGTACCTTTTTAAGGGCTTGGACTCTTACTGATAGATTAACGTATGCATTGCAGTGAGAGTCTTCTATTTCATTCAACCTCACAACAGTCCTGTGACACAGCAAGGTTTACTGTTAACTGATAAGTACCACTAATATAAGGCAGAGTTAACTCATGGGTTCGGAACCCTTAAGCGGGTCATGGAGCCCCACCTGCTGCTGGATCACAAGCTCTGACACAGCCACCCACTTCCCCCCTGCTGCTTTTTGGAAGGGCTTGCAGAATTCGGGGACGTGAGGTGCCCCCCCCTTAATAAATTGCCTGCCTGATGCAGTTAGGAAGGCTCCCAATCTCCTGAAAAACTGAATCATTCAGGAGGACATCCTTACACAGGTGAAATGGCTGTGCTGTTACAAAATGGGCTAGGGACTCTGGAGTATGTTATCGTGCACTGCCCGGTGCTGTAAGTATGCTCCTATGAAGTAATTTGGCATTAACGTGTCATGTTTAAATGATTAGATTTTGTTTCAGCTCCGTTTCATTTCTCTGATTGTTTTCAGGTTTCTGCAATCCAAACCCTATTGCACTGTTTATTGGGTGTCTCATCCTGTGGATCGTATGGACTTCTTACACTGTGGAATCTTCCTTGAGTCTCAGTGACAAAGGCAGATTATAAATAATGTAAATAATAAAAATAATGTGGGAACACAGAGAGCGCAGGCACCATGCCTCGTACCTTGTACCACACTAGGGCTGTCAGGTCCTGTCAGGT
Organism: Lepidodactylus listeri; assembly: GCA_029233225.1. Classification (NCBI taxonomy): domain Eukaryota; kingdom Metazoa; phylum Chordata; class Lepidosauria; order Squamata; family Gekkonidae; genus Lepidodactylus; species Lepidodactylus listeri. The sequence continues at coordinate 101,398,534 of JARCFY010000009.1, read as the reverse complement.
GGTAGTGGGGGGAATCCCTTGCTGGAGTTCTTCTGGGCAAAACTCTATAGTTTTTTAGGCCTTAAAACCATAGAGTTTTGCCCAAAATCTAGAGCATCGCCCCCAGTGTCGGAAACACGATGATGGGTGTTTCCTGGGTGACATCATCGTGCTGGTGTCAAGACTCTTGAACAAAGTTACTCCCAACAAGCACTCTCTTGGCAGTGATTTGTTTATTGAGAAGTAAAGATGATTCAAGCTAAGACTTCTTTGTGTCAGAACTAACCCATTTTGGCGTCAAGGCCAACATGGTTTAAACAGCCCCCCCCCCCCCCCCGGTGTCCCATCCAATCACTCCATTCAGGCAGCCCACCTAATTCTAGCGCGCTTCAGCCCCCACCTGCTAGACCACCGTTATCTTATCTATGACAGGACGGCTAGCAGAGAGAAGTAGTCAAGGTTGTGCGCATTCTTCCCAGGATGGGAGGTTCCTTAAGAAAACAGCATAAGCATAGCAGTCCCCCCCCCCCACAGATGTACCCCCTCTTTATGGAATACAGCTGAACCCACATGAGACATATCGTCATGGCAAACGAGGTGCTGAGTTTGACAGCCGGCAGCGGCGGGCTTCTTGGGGGTGGGACTTCCCCTGCTGGTCAGCTGGACTGCAACAGATTGGGGCCCCTGAAACTGTGGGATCCCCTAGCCCCACTGGGGTAATGGCAACCCTATACCACATACTGAGAAGAGCAGAAGGGCTGCAAGGCAAGGTCACTCCATGTGGGAGAGGGTTCTTTTTAGCACAAGCAGGGTCAGAGATCCCCCCCCCCCCCATGAAAGCTCTCCCTTGCTTTCCCCCAACTGGACCAGTCCCCTGCCATTCACTCCAGTTCTCTACACATTCTTGCAGCATGGAGCCCCTCCATTGGTGAGATGACCACTTGGCTCCTCCTCTTCCTGTTGTATGTCTCTTTCATGTAACCCTCTGCAGTGTTCTTGCAGCTCAGTGGGTCCCACACTGCTGCTTAAGTGCTAAAGATGGGTCTCAGTTTGGAAAACATTTAAGGGTATTTCCTGTGTCCAGTTCTGCAAAAATCATTTAAATAAATAAACCAATAAAAATTTTGCCATTGGCCCACCTAGCTGAGTATTGTCTACTCTGGTTGGTAGCAGTTCTCATAGGCCCCAGGCATAGAAAGGCCATATTCAACACCTACGACTCAAGATCCTTGAACTGGAGACGTCAAGAATGAAATCTGAGACGTTTGCTTACTTCTTAAAACATGTACTGAAGTGCTGCAAAACAGGTGGCTAAGGTGAACTTTGCAATATTCCATGGTTGCTGTTGCTCTGTATCTAGAGACTGAGCCATTCTGTCACTCTGAGCAAAGGCAGATTTATTTCCACCCAGAGCTCCATTGGGGCCAGGGCGCGCCGGGGCGCCACTCCGGGAGAGAGGAGGCTGGGGGACGGGCACATAACCAAGCCCCCCCCCGCTCGCTTTCCCCGGCCTGCGCTTTGGCGCGGAGCCGGAGGAAAGCTCCCCCCCCCGCAGCTCGCTCTCCCCAGTCTGCGCTTCAGTGCGGAGCCAGAGGAAAGCCTCCCCCCACGCTCACCCTTCCCGGGCCGCGGCAGGCCGCCAGCCCGGGGAGAAGCCCCCATCCCTCCCCCCTCTCGCTCTTCCCGGGCCGCGGCAGGCTGCTGGCCCGGGGAGAAGCCCCCATCCCTCCCCCCTCTCGCTCTTCCCGGGCCGCGGCAGGCTGCTGGCCCGGGGAGAAGCCCCCATCCCTCCCCCCTCTCGCTCTTCCCGGGCCGCGGCAGGCTGCTGGCCCGGGGAGAAGCCCCCATCCCTCCCCCCTCTCGCTCTTCCCGGGCCGCGGCAGGCTGCTGGCCCGGGGAGAAGCCCCCATCCCTCCCCCCTCTCGCTCTTCCCGGGCCGCGGCAGGCTGCTGGCCCGGGGAGAAGCCCCCATCCCTCCCCCCTCTCGCTCTTCCCGGGCCGCGGCAGGCTGCTGGCCCGGGGAGAAGCCCCCATCCCTCCCCCCTCTCGCTCTTCCCGGGCCGCGGCAGGCTGCTGGCCCGGGGAGAAGCCCCCATCCCTCCCCCCTCTTGCTCTTCCCGGGCTGCGGCAGGCTGCTGGCCCGGGAAGAAGCCCCCATCCCTCCCCCCTCTTGCTCAGCCCCCATCCCTCTCCCCTCTCGCTCTTCCCGGGCCGCGGCAGGCTGCTGGCCCAGGGAGAAACCCCCATCCCTCCCCGCTCACCATTCCCAGGCAGGAGGGGGGCAGGAGGGAGGGAGGGAAAAGCTAGGCCCCAGTGCCCAAGCAAGAGGGGGGGAAGGGAGGGAAACACCGGGCCAAGTGGCTGACAGCCCGAGGGGGGGGGGGAGAAGCGCCTTCTCTCTCTCTCCCCCCCCCCACCTACCTACCTACCTACCTTCCTGTTCCTTCCTGTTCCTTCCTGTTCCTTCCTTTCTTCTGACACACTTCCGGTGATGTCAGGGGTGTGTGGCCTTCTGACACTTCAGGTGACGTCAGGGGGTGTGGCATATGCAAATAAGTTATGCTAATGAGCTCCTGCACATCTTTTTTTTACAAAAGGACCCCTGGTTCCATCTTTCCCAGCAGTGCATGTATTGTTATGGTGTTTTGACTTTATTTCCTAGTCCTTTATTGACTGAATAGGAGGCTACAAGTCCCTAATGTGCACTTTCTCAGAGGATGTTCATATATATCCAAAAAGGTTCACTTTACTCACATAAAATCAAAATTAAACACAATTTATACACAAACCCTTCATCATGTAATACAGAAACAAATTCAGCTTCAGAGATATAAGGACATGGTTTCTTTAGAAAGCAAAACTCACCTCAAAGAGCAATGCATAAATGAAGTTTAACAAACCTATATACTAATAGCGAAGGCGCCCCCTGTGTGCGGATATCTAAATCCACGTGTGGGGGGTACCTGGGGGCAGGGAGATTGTTTTGCACACGTGTGTGGGGGGTCCCCAGATGTGCAGAAAAATCTGAAAACTTTAAAAAAAAACTTACGGGGGGATTTAATTCCCCCCCAAAGTTAAAGAGCATTCCCTGCGCAGGCGCAGGGAACGCTCTCAGAACTCTGAGGCAGCCCGCAGGAGAGGGGAGTGAGGCTTTCCCGCTGCACTCAGAGGAAAGCGCACCGTGGTGGAGAAACACCACCCCGCACAGGCACACACACACACACACCAGTTGGAAAAGACCTCTCTCTTTGACAGGATAGGCGCGAAGGAAAACACTCCTTACCTGGCCCGGCGACTGAGGCTGCCGTGTTGACTGGCTGGAGGCGAGAGGGCGCACAGCTGCTGCTGCTGCCACCGCCGCCGCTGCAGCTGTTGCTAAGTCAGTTCAGGGGACAAAAGGAGCCGCTCTTTTCCTCACAGGCAGTGGTGGCGGCACCCGGGGATTCCACCAGCGCGCAATGCCTTTGACGGCTGCTCTAAGTTCCCCCCTGCTGCTGCACTCCTCTTCCTGGGCTTTGGTAGGCCCCTGCCCAGTCCTCCTGAGTCCGTGGCAGAGCCGGCCGTGACGGTTGGAGGAAGAGAAAGGCCTGCTGCCAAAGTCACTGGAGCGCTCGGTTTTTCTCTGGCTTCTCACAAAAATCCCAGCCCAGTCCACCCTCGCTCGCGCCACACTTGGAAGGGCTAGGAAAGTAGGCGCAAGGAGGACAGCTAAGGCACTTGGCAGCTCTGCTCAGAGTCAGGGTTCGTTCAGCCCCCAGGACCAGTGGTGGGGGGAGAATCAGCTGGAGCCGGGGGGGGGGGGGAGAAGACTCACCTGCAGCTGCTGGCTTTGCTCTTCTCCCCCCCCCCGCGAGTATTGCGGGTCCCGTCTCTTGTACCCTTATAATAAATGCTGCTGTTTACCAGTGCAATCCTAAACAGACTTACATTGTTCAAAGCTAACTGAAATCAGTGGGCTTAGAAAGGTACAATATTGGCTTCAGACTGCACTGAAGCACTTTGAAAATACATGAACACCATTTTGTTATGTGACATCCGCAAGCCACAGAGAAAAAGCAGGGAAAACAAGCTGTCCTTCCTCAAAAGAAGAATGCAACCCTATAGTTTTGCACGGTGTTGACCCAGTGTCACCTGTCATGGAGTACTAATCATGTGGTCATTCAACCACATGAAAATATTGGAAACCCTTACTGCTGGGTAAACACAATCTGTATCACACTCAAGAAGGTATAGCAGAAACTTTTTAGTAATACATATGACCAACCAAGCACATGGTAAGATCATTACCATATGGGGGGAGGCACAATAATAATCTATATTGGCTCTAAATTACTATTTACTAGAGTAGGAGTGGACAGCAGGTAGTAATTTATAGAATATATTTTGCATAAACACAGGTAGGTGGCTTATAATTAGTTTCACAATTGTCTACTCTGACTTGCACCAGCTCACCAGGGTCTCAGGTAGAGATTTTTCACATCACCTACTACCTGGTCCTTTCAGTCAAAGATGCTAAGATTGAACTTGAAAACTCTGAGTTGAAAAATTCCTAGAGATGCGGGGCTGGGGGGCTGGGGAAGGCAGAGCTTGGGGAGGGAAAGAACCTCAGCAGGGATGTAATACAATGGAGCCCACCCTCCAAAGCAGCCATTTTCTCCAGGGCAACTGATCTCTGTAGTCTGGAGATCGGGTGTAATTCTGGGAGATCTCCAGGACCCACCTGGAAGTTGTCAACCATAACCTGGGACCTTCTGCATAAGCATAAGAACATAAGAGAAGCCGTGTTGGATCAGGTCAATGGTCTATCCAGTCCAACACTCTGTGTCACACAGTGGCCATAACCCAGGTGCCATCAGGAGGTCCACCAGTGAGGCCAGAACTCCAGAAGCCCTCCCACTTGTGAGAGTCCTACAGAGTTAGTCACCAACAAGCGTCCTTAGAAAAAGGTAGTCTTTACTGAGAAAGGTCTGTTGTGGTCATCTACACGTTCTGTGTCAGTAATGGTTAGAGCAATCCCCAAACAGGACAATTATACAGAATTCAAAAAGGTCTTGCAAAGAAATGTAACCAATCACATAAATCAAGCGAAAGGCGCCCACATACTGGCCTCAGGTTCTCATGGAAAAAGCGAGTCAAGGTCAGAGCGGAGCAGGGAGCGATAAGCAAGCCATGAGATGCATAACATAAACACTCCATACACCCGACGTCACTGGCAACGCATGCCACCGCCCGGGCAGGAGATGGCAGCATTAGCTGACACCACTGTTGCCCCCCAAGCACCAAGAATACAGAGCGTCACTGCCCCAGATATAGTGATCCAACCATACCTTGTGGCTAATAGCCACTCATGGACCTCTGCTCGGTATGTTTATCTAATTCCTTCTTAAAGCTGTCTATGCTTGTTGCTGCCACCACTTCCTGTAGCAGTGAATTCCACGTGTTAATTACTCTTTGGGTGAAGAAGTACTTCCTTTTATCTGTTCTAAATGTACTGCTCCTTAATTTCATTGAGTGCCCACGAGATCTTGTATTGTGAGAAAGGGAGAAAAGTACTTCTTCCTCTACCTTCTCTATCCCATGCATAATTTTGTACATCTCTATCATGTCACTCCTGAGTTGTCATCTCTGCAAGCTAAAGAGACCTAACCTCTTTAATCTTTCTTCACAGGGAAAGGGTTCCGCCCCCTTAATCATTTTAGTTGCTCTTTTCTGCACGTTCCCCAATGCTATAATATCTTTTTTGAGGTGTCGTGACCAGAAGTGTACAGTATTCCAAATAATGCCGCAACATCAGTTTATACAGGGAGGAGGAGGAGGAGAACAACAACAACAACAACATTAGTCTTGGAGTGTCTTACAATCTCCTTCCCTTCCTCTGCCCACAACAGACACCCTGTGAGGTAGGTGGGGCTGAGAGAGCTCTGAGAGAACTGTTCTTGAGAGAACAACCCAAGGTCACCCACCTGGCTACATATGGAGGAGTGGGGAATCAAACCCGGTTCCCCAGATTACAGTCTGACACTCTTTTTTTCAAAAAAGTTTTTATTTACAGATTTTACAGAAAAGAAAACAAAGCAAAAACAATCCTCATGCTTCCTGGTACAATCATTTTGAGTCTATCTAACTAAATCTTTATCAATCCATTTGTAGAATCTCAACCATTTCTCCAGAAACACAGTTTTATCCTTCCCAAGTAGTATAAAGAGAGTCTGACACTCTTAACCACTACACCAAACTGGCTTACGATAATGGCTGATTTGTTCTCAATTCCCTTCCTAATAATCCTCAACATAGTATTTTGCCTTTTTTTCCCTGTCACACACTGAGTTGATATTTTCAGTGAGTTATCTACCATGACTCCAAGATCTCTCTCTTGGTCAGTCTCCAACAGTTTGGATGCCATCAGCATGTATTTGAAGTTAGGATTTTTAGCTCCAATGTGCATTACTTCGCACTTGCCCATGCGGAATCTCATTTGCCACGCTGACGCCCACTCGCCCAGCCTCAACAGATCCCTCTGGAATGCCTCACAATCCTCCCTGATTCTCAGCACCCTGAACAACTTCGTGTCATCGCAAATTTAGCCACTTCACTGCTTATTCCCAACTCCAAATCATTAATGAACAAGTTAAAAAGCACAGGACCCATTAATGAGCCCTGCGGAATCCCACTGCTTACCGCCCTCCACTGTGAAAACTGCCCATTTATACTCACTCTCTGTTTCCTGTTAATTGACCAGTTTTTAATCCACAAGAGGACATCCTCTTATCCCATGATTACTGAGCTTACTTAGGAGCTTTTGATGAGGAACTTTATCAGAAGCTTTCTTTAAGTCAAGGTAAACAACATCTACTGGGTCACCCTTGTTCACATGCTTGTTCACCCCCTCAACAAACTCTAACAGGGAGATCTTCCCTTACAGAATCCATGCTGATTCTTCCTCAGTAGCTTTTGTTCATCAGTGTGTCTACGAATTCTATCTTTAATAATAGATTCTACCAACTTTCCCAGTATCGATGTTTGACTGATTGGCCTGTAATTTCCTGGATCTCCTCTGGAACCTTTTTAAAAAGATGGGGGTTACATTAGCTACCTGCGAAATGGAGGCATATTTTAATGACAGATTGCATATTTTTCTCAGGAGATCCACAAGTTCACATTTGAGTTCATTCAGAACTCTTGGATGTATTCCATCTGGGCCTGGTGATCTGCCAGTTTTTAATTTGTCCATCAGTTGTAGGGCCTTCTCCCTTGTCACCTCAATATGACTCAGGTCTTCCAACACCCCTCCTGAAATCAGCAGTTCTGGAGGGGGCAAGCACCTCTCATCTTCCACAGTGAAGACAGAGGCAAAAAATGCATTCAGCTTCTCTGCCATTTCCCTATCATCCTTTAGTAATCCTTTTACCCAGTTGGTCATTCAAAGGTCTCAATGCCTCCCTGGCTGGTTTTCTGCCAGTAATGCATTTGAAGAAATTTTTATTGATGGTCTTTATGTTTTTTTCAATATGTTCCTCATAGTTCCCTTTTGCCTGTCTGAACACCGACTTGCATTTTATTTCCCACAGCCTGTGCTCCCTTTTATTTACTTCACTCAGAATAGCCTTCCACTGCTTAAAGGAATCCTTCTTACCTTTTACTGCTTCCATTACTTTGTTATTTAATGATGCAAGCCTTTTTTTATACCTATCTGTACCTTTCCTAACCTGCGGTATACATTTTATCTGAGCTTCTAGGATTGTAGTTTTAAATAGTCTCTAAGCTTCCCAAAAGGATTTGACCTTCCTTATTTTTCCTTTCAGTTTCTTCTTCACAAGCCACCTCATTTGAGAGAAGTTAGTCCTTCTAAAGTTAAAAGTGGCTGTGTTGGTCTTTTTTGGTAATTCCCTATTTACATAAATTCTGAACTTAATAACATTATGGTCACTGTTCCCAACTAGTGTGATCACTTTTACATCTCTTACCAGGTCATGGGTGTTACTTAGGACCAAATCCAGGATCGCCTCTTCCCCGGTAGGTTCTGTGACCATCTGCTCCATAGCATAGTCATTGAGAGTATCTAGAAACCCAATCTCTTTCTCCTGACTTGAATACATATTGACCCAAAATCAACTATTATGACACAGTTATTTCATCTACCTGCTTCCCTTAATTCTTTTGCTCTATTTAAATAATCCTCTAAGCTTTGATCTGGTGGGCGATAGCAAACTCCCAGAGTTAAACTTCCTTTTGGGCCCACTATTTCCACCCATAGTGTTTCTGTAAGCAAATCTATTTCTCTTACATTCTCAATCTTATTGGACTACTAGGAATAAGGCCCGTTGTGGAAATAAATACCACAGGCTCCTGAAAGAGGCTTTGGGAGAGTGCCCTGGCCTTGGGCACTCAGTGTCAATTTGCTGTGGTGACCTCAGCAGGGTATAATGACACAGAGTCCACCATTTTCTCCAGGAAAAGATCTCTGCCATCTGAAGAGCAGTTGTAATTCAGCGTGATCTCCATTCCTCCCCTGGAGATTGGCAGCAATGGTTCCCCATGAGGGAATGGGTGGTTTGAAGGGTGGAGTCGATGGCACTGAACCTGTCTGAGGTCTCACCCCTGCTGAAACCTCCCCGTCTCCAGGGTCCAACCCTCAAATCTCCAGGAATGTCCCCACCTGAAGTTGGCAACCCTACCTCCCAGCCAATGATCAATGTATCATTATCTGTCCCCTGGCTTCAGCTTTCCATCTCTTCCCCCATCCCTGCTAGAGAGCAGTTGTAATTCTGAGTGATCTCCAGCCCCCACCTGGAGATTGGCAACAATGGTTCCCCATGAGGGACTTGCTGGCTTGGAGGGTGGAGTCTATGGTATTGCACCTGTCTGAGGCCCCACTCCTCCTCAAACCTCACTGTCTCCCGGCTCCATCCCTCAAGTCTCCAGGAATTTTCCACCAGGAGTTGGCAACCCTATCTCCTTCCCAGCCAATCATCAACCTCATTCTTCAAGTTTTCATTCCCCCCTACAGCCTCCACCGTGCTCTGAAGCCCTGACTGCTATGTCACATTGGCTGTCATAAAGGGTCCATCTCAGCAGGGTATAAGGCAGTAGAGTCCATCATTTTCTCCAGGGGAACTGATCTCTGCCTTCTGGAGAGCACTTGTAATTCTGAGTGATTTCCAGCCCTTGCCTGGAGATTAGCAACCATACTTCCCCTGGAGGAAAAGTAGTCTTTCTCTGCACTGGGGACCGAAGCAGCTGACATCATTCTCCTCTCCCCCTTTTTGACTTGCACAACAACCCTGTGAGGTAGGTTAGGCTTAGTCTGTGACTGGCCCAAAATCACCCACTCAGCAAGAACCTGGGTCTAGCTGATCCTGCTCTGAAGCACTGACTGCTACGCCTAGGGTAGCCAACCTCCAGGTGGAGCCTGCAGATCGCCAGGTATTACAATTGAACTCCAGACAACAGATATTCCCCCCTCCCTTGGAGAAAATGACTGCTTTGGAGGGTGGCCTCTATGGCATTCTGTTCAGCTGGCCCCAGTGAGTTTTCTCCCAAAGGCCAACATAAGTGTGGAAAGGGGCTTTCAGAGAAGCAAGCTTGGTTGCCTAGCAACGGGCACTGAGGGGAAAATTGCCAGCTCTGATGATGGAACAGGGTTCCCAACCTCCAGGTGGGGCCTGGGGATCTCCCGCTTTTACAATGGATTGCCAGCTGACAGAGATCAGCTCCCCTGGAGAAAATGGCTGCTCTGGAGGGTGGACTCTATTGCATTATACCATGCTGAGGCCCCTCCCCTCCCCAAACCCCACCCTCTCCTGGATCCACCCCCAAAGTCTCCAGTCATTTTCTAACCCAGACCTGGCAACCCTGTGATGGAAATATCTGAAGATTTGGGGAGTGAATCCTGTAGAGGGCAGCATTTTTTGGAGGGGGGGGATGGAAGGACTCAGCAAGCTATAATGCCATAAGGTCTACCCTCCGAAGCAGCCATTTTCTCCAGGGGAACTGATCGCTGTCATCTGGAGATCAATTGTAACAGTGGGAGATCTCCTGGTCCCACCTGGAGATTGGCAACCCTAGGGGGGAAAGTCAGCCACACAGCAGAGGGTTGAAGGGAACAGTTTGATGGTTGCTGGCCCACCTCATTAGCCAGCCAGCCATGGTGGAGCTAAGCAGGAGAAAGAGCCTGAGGAATTTCACACAGCCGAAATGTTTTGTTTCAGGAACTCTTCAGTAACGGTTTCTGTCAGGCATTTTGCACAGAACCTTATTAGTACCAGTTCTCTAATGGAACATATTGGCCCTTTCACACAGAAACGTGCCTCTCCCATTGGGGAAGCGTTCTTGAGCCGGTTTACCTTGAAACCTCCTCCCAAGCGTTCTTCAGTTCTTGTACCGGTCCTGAAGCACTACGGGGTGCTGTGTGAAATGCCCCCTGTTTCTGTCAGTTTATTCTGACAGTTTATTCTGGGCACGCTGGCAGTGTGCGGGGGAGGGGGTTATGCTGATAGTCCATTGTCTTTTCACTGACAGAAGCAGGCCACTGAGGGGACAGTTAGATCCACCTGGCAGTGGGCGGAGGAGAAGAGTGGACCCAGCACCCAGTTGGTCCTTCCCCTTCACTGGCTCCCTCCAGACTGAGGCCGAGACGCTGGCCGGTGGCTCTGTATGTGGGACTGAGGCAAAGCAGGGAGAGAATGCAGCCAGTGGCCAGGGACCCCCTTTTGAGTGGCAGTCCGTCCAACCAACTGATTTTGGCGCCGCATGGAATCTTGCCCCGTGGAATCTTGAAAACGGCTTTATATAATACAAAAGATATACCCTTCTCTGACATACAGAGCCACTTCACCTCCAACCCTCCCCTCCCCATCCTTCTGATATAATTTATATCCAGGAATCACTGTATCCCACTGATTTTCCCCATCCCACAAAGTTTCTGAAATGCCCACAATGTCTATGTTCTCCCCTGGCACTGAGCCTTCCAGATCCCTGATTTTACCTTGGACACTTCTAGCATTTGCATATAAACATCTATAGTTCCCCAGACATGTTAGGCTTGCAACCTTCCTCCTGTAGCCTGTAGACCTTGCCAGGCAGTCCATATTGTTTGTCACCCCCTCAGCGGCCAGCTCTAATCCATTTCCCTGTAGAACAGTAACAGCTTACCCCTTCATCTCCTTGAGATGAGCCAACCTGAACCAGAGACATTTAATCTCCTGCTGGCTTCCCCCCAAGATTTAGTTTAAAAACTGCTCTGCCACCTTTTTGATTTTAAGTGCCAGCAGCCTGGTTCCTTCTTGGGACAAGGGGAGGCTGTCTCTTTGGACCTGCTTGTTCCAAAAAGCATCCCAGTGCCTAACAAACTTAAACCCTTCCTCCCTCCACCATCATCTCATTCATGCACTGAGACTCCTAATATGTGACTGTCTAGCTGGTCCTGTGCATGGGACAGGCAGCACTTCTGAAAAGGCTACCTTGGAGGTCCTGGCCTTGAGTCTCCTGCCCAGCAGCCTCAATTTTTCCTCCAGGACCACACGACCACACATTTCCCCACATCATTGATGCCAACATGTACCACAACCGCTGGCTCCTCCCCAGCACTGTCTTCTAGCCTATCTAGACTATGCGTAATGTCCACTACCTTAATACCAGGCAGGCAAGTCACCATAAGGTCAGTATGCGGGTTCACCACCCATTTATCTACCTGCCTAAGGATTAAATCACCAACTACCAAGAGCCCCCCTCACTCTCTGCCCAGGGATGGTTCCTTGGTGCGAAAGGATACCTGTTCACCAACTGCAGAAGGCATCCCTTCTGAGAGAACATTCCCCCTCTCTTCAACACAGTGCCCGGTTTCCCTTCAACCCTCATGCTCCCGGACAGTGGTAGGGCTGTCATTCTCAGAGGGGGACACATCTAACAAGTCCCCGAGAGTCTTATCTATGGGCCTGACTGTCTCTGCTTTTCCAGGTCAGCCACCTTGGCCTTGAGGGTGCAAACTTGTTCCCTGAGAACCAGGAGCTCCTTGCACCATGCACACAACCACGACTTCTGTCCAGCTGGCAAATAGTCATACACGCTGCACTCAGTGAGATACACTGGATAGCCCCCAACCTCCTGCTGGCATTCTACCTTCATAAGTGTCATTTCATTTTTGTTGTTTTAAGCTCCCCTTTTATAAATTTCCTTTTAAATGGGTTTGTTTGTGGAACGTCTGCTTACCCTGTTAGGGACGTGGAGAGATTAGTGCCCTGGCGTCCTCATCCTGCTGCTGAACTTGCACCTCTGCTAAACTCGCCTGTTTGTTCCCTCATTCCAGACACTTGGTCACTGGAGCTGAGACACTTTGTCACTGGAGCATGCCTGCTCCCTCGCTAAGCATGGATATAGCACCTGCTCTACTACTGAGCCACAGACCCTCCCTCTTTTCAAGCTATTTTGCCTGAAGAAAAAGGAAGGACCAGAGTTCAGTAACTGAGCATATTTCAGATACAGGAATTTCCCTGGTTCAGTCCCCAGTGAAAAGCATTTCAGACAGCAGAACTAAGAAAGATCTTGGTCTCATACCTTGGATAGCTGCTGCCAGTCAAACTACACTCTACTGGACTGATGTACCAAAGTTTTGATAACATAAGGCAGTTTCATACGTTCACATTCCACAGACTAACTTTGCCAGTGTTTTCAACCGGTTCATAATTTCAAAAGAGTTTGTTGTAATTACAATAACTTTTCCCTTTAAAGTAATTACAATTACAGAGAACAATTTTGAAATTATGAACCAATTGTCAGCTTCAATCACGTTAGTGTATTTTATAGAAAACAGCCTACAGAAGAAAAAGTTCTGTGAGATGTCTAAGCTGTCAAGTAATTCAAGTCAAATAATTTATCACTGATTTCGCAGACAGACTTTACAACACATCCGAGCAGACTATTATTCTCAGTAGCGTACTGAAATTCTTTTTAAAAACCACTTTAAAACCACAGTCTTAAAACCAATGCCCCCAGTCCATCTAAAATTAGTTGTAATTAAATCTCATTGAAACAAATGGAATATGTTAGCTGTGACTAATTCATATCCCGCTGCTTTCAATAAGACTGCTGACGTGCTTAGGAAAAAGGTTTCACAATTGTATCCTGGGGTGTATTAAAATCACAAGCCTAATTTCCAGTATATCCTGAGGTACGAAAATGCCACCCAGCTTGTCTATGATAGAAGAAGACATTGTATTCCCCAATACCCAAACACCCAGAGCTTGAAAACATACTTTTATAAGAGATGGAAAATGTCTAACATTAATAAGTGCTATTATTTATCTATTCATTTGTTCTACTTTACTAGTACTCTGCCTTTCTCACAGGGGTATTTTTCTACCCCAAGAATCTCTCTCTCTCTCTATTTCTGTCTCTCTCTGGTGGAACAAAGATTTTCTCCAGGTTATCTGGAAGAGCCATCCAATTATTGGAAAGGTCTTGGATTCTCCGAAGCACTTGAAAATGTCACTCTGGAACACTGTTTCCGGGGGGGGGGGGCTTCCTGGAGTATTTGGGTAGCCTAATACATTGGAGGGGGACAATAAAGCAGCCCAATGGCAAAATCAATAGGTATTCTAGGGTTGTTTTGTACTCTATGTGCTTTTCTGTTTACAGAAACAAAACAGTACATATTAAGTGGCTGTACTTTTGGGGTATCATCTACACATCTAATTCTCAACTGTCCCCTCTGCGTGTGGATACTTATTTCTACAAACAGAGGACCCACTCTCCCTCAACAGGTTTTTCTACAGACTCTGGGGATTCCACGGGTCTGCAGAAAAATCCAAAAAGTAAAAGAAAAAACTCGGGGAGAGCTGATTCCCCCCCACCTTTTGAAATGGCTGCCACAGGGATCCACAGGGCCCTGCCACATCGACAGTGAGAGATAGCCTGGCTGATAGCCAGAGAGAGAGAGAGACAGAGAGGAGAGAAAGCAAGAGCAGAACTGGAGCTGGGATTGGGAAGGATTCCTCCTGCAGTACAAATGGCTAAGTAATCTGAGCCTCTCACCCCTACCTCTTTAGCTGCAGCTTCCACTGTCCTCTTAAAACTTTCTCGGGGGGGGGGGGAGGCTTCTAACTGGTTCTGTCAGTAAAAGGGAAGGGCCCTTTCCAGGTCTATTTTGACCTTTCAGGGAGGGATCCTTAGGGCCAGGCCTGACAAGGGTAACCAGTGCCAGGCTGGGAAATTCCTAGAGATTTTGTGGTGGAGTCTGAGGGCTGGGTTTGGGGAAGGGAGATACCTCAGATGGATATAATGCCACAGAATCCAGCCGCCAAAGCAGCCATTTTCTCCAGGGAGACAGATCTCTGCTGTCTAGAGTTCAGTTGTAATTCTAGAGGGTCTCCAGGTTCCACCTGGAGACTGGCAATCCCAGAGCTGACAGTACCCTCTGGGCGACTTGATACCACCAGACTTGCATGACTCAGCTAGGTCAGGCTGCTTGCTACTGTTCAATAGCAGCCACCATATGAAAGCCAGCGTGGTGCAGCAGTTCGAGCTTCAAAGTAGGGTCTACAAGACCCAGGTTCAGATCCTCATTTTGTGGTGGAAGCTGTCTGGGTTATTTTGGACCAGTCATATACTTTCAGTTTAACCAACCCCACAGGGTTGTTGTGCAGATAAAAAAGAGGAGAGAATAATGTAAACTTCTTTGGTCCCCACTGTGGAGAAAGACTGTAATTTCCCTAGGTAGATGCTATGTGGAAGCGGGTGGAGAGAGAAAGCTGAAGACATAGAGGCAGATAAAGGTAGTTTGGCTGTTGGGTGGGACAGAAATAGGGTTGCCAACTCCAGGTTGGGAAATTCCTGGACATTTGAGGGGTGGAGCCTGGGGAGGGTGGGATTTGAGGAGGGGAGGGGCTTCAGACCAGTGTAATGCCATAGACTCCACCCTCCAAACCATCCATTTCCTCCACAAGAACTACCACTGCCAGCCTCCAGGTGAGGGCTGGAGATCACCCAGAATTACAACTGCTATCCAACTATCGCTAAGTTCCCCTGGATAAAATGGCTGCTTTGGAGGGCTGAGTCGATGGCATTATACCCTGCTGAGACTGCTTCCCTCCCCAAGCCTCACTCTCCCAAGGTAAATTGATCTCTGTAGCTGGGAGATCCATTGTGATTCCCAGAGTGCTGCCACTGCCGCTGTGGGGGGAGAGGAAGCAGGTGGGTGGGTGGGAGTACAACCACCACTGCTGCTGCTGTACTGGGTGGGGGAGGAAGCAGCTAGGAGAGTGATGGAAGCAGAAAGAGGGAATGATGGTGTGGGGGGCCGAAAGAGAGAGGAAGAGTGATGAGGTGGGGGGCAGAAAAACAAAGAGAATGATAAGGGGACAGAAAGAGAGAGGAAGTAACATGCCTGAAGGAGAGAAAGAAAAGGGGCAGCAAGGAGAAAGAGTGAGAGAGAGAGAGGGGGAGAGGGGAGGAAGCAAAGACGTGAGGAATGGGATAACCGCCCCGCAAGTTTCTTGCAGGCGGCCCCAATCTGTGAATACTTAAATCGGTGGATTGGGGCCTCACTGACAGACGGCAGATTTTTGAGCAAACTTGAGGACCCCCCCCCCCCCCCGGTTTATAGAAAACTCTGAAAAATTAAAAAAAAAATGGAGGGTTTGAAACCCCCCCCCCAAATACAAGAGCATTGTCTGCACAAGCACAAACAGAGCTTCTACCCCTTCATTGTCACTGGGCCACTGAGGCGGCAAAGCCAGGGGCAGACAGGCTGGCGCGGGGGGGGGGGGGGGAGAGGTTCCACCACTATGGCGAAGCTTGGGCTGGGCAGACTGGGGTGAAATGGCCGCTGCTGAGGTGGCAAGCTGGGGGGGGGTGCTGCTGCTGCAGTGAAGCTGGGGTCGGGAGAGATGAGGGGAGCTGCAGCTGCCAGTGAGGCAGCAAAGTTGAGGTCCA
Source organism: Lepidodactylus listeri (assembly GCA_029233225.1). Classification (NCBI taxonomy): domain Eukaryota; kingdom Metazoa; phylum Chordata; class Lepidosauria; order Squamata; family Gekkonidae; genus Lepidodactylus; species Lepidodactylus listeri. The sequence continues at coordinate 101,382,628 of JARCFY010000009.1, read as the reverse complement.
GTGGGCTGGGGGAGGCGTGGCAGTAACAAAGTCAGGGTCAGGTAGGCTGGGGGAATATGGGTCCTATGGGTCCCTCCTTGTTGTTTACTAATGTGCAGATGACAACTCCCTTAGAGGAAAGCATTCTGGAGCCACTTCTCTGCGTTCTGTCCCCCCAAAACTGCAACCAGTGTGCAGTTTCACCCCCAACCATGTTAGCAGGGATCTTTTAGATATGACTGACTTTTGCAAGGATTGAGGACAGAAGAACTGAATATTAACTGTGAGCTCTAAAACAAATTCACTGCTGGTCACTCTGACGAATTAATATGGAGCCGCGTGGTATTTGATTATGTATGGAGCTACTGAACACATATCTTACCCCGTCTACGCTCAAAAATGCATTCAGAGAAATCTACATATATATGAGTTGGTTCAACTGGATTGTGATCTGCAAAAACGACACATGAACATTTCCTGACATCTTCAGAAAATTTAACTTTGGTATGAGGAACTCTCTGACATTTGGATTCCCAGCTTGTGGTATCTGAGCTGACAACGTAATTGCCACTAAATCTGCTGTCGTAGAATGGTATGTATAGAATGGGACGGGCTTATTTATTTATTTATACTCCACCTTTCTCTCTCCTCTCCTCCATTTTATCCTGTGAGCTAGGTGGGGCTGAGAGCATGTGACTGGCCCAGGGTCACCCAATGAGCATCCACAGCAAAGGGAGGGTTCAAATCTGGGTCTCCCAGATACTAGTCTGATGATCTACTCACTGCACATGCTGGCTGTCGGCTTAACTTTCAAGGGCCATGCAAGATTGCAATAAAAAAGGCTGAAGGCCTTCTCTAACCATTCATCCTTTCATCACTGTGGATATTGCTGTTTGCATTCGTGAGAGATGTCTGCTGAAAGGAAAGAAGATCCAGAACTGTCAGACGTGGTGAAAGCTTTTATTTGGAAAGCGAACCTGCACTTACAAATTTAAAATCCCACCTGGAAAGTCCCTGGCACCGCCCCCCTCCCCCCCCCCCCAGGCTAAGATTTGGGCAGCTGAAGCCAGGCGTAGACAAGGATAAGTAGATGGACCAGCAGTCGGCTTCATTATGAGACAGCTCTGGAGGCTCATAAATCGCCATTTCCGTAAAGGAAATTCTAGACAAGCCCATGTGCAGATTGTCATAAGTGACAATCTCACATGTGGCTGGCGATACACGGAACAAAACAGGCTCTATGTATAAATCATGACATGTAAAAAGTGTTGTTTATGTAAGAAATCCATCCAGTTTGGTGTAGTGGTTAAGAGCGCAAACTCTAATCTGGGAGGACCGGATTTGATTCCCCACTCCTCCACATGCAGCTGCTGGTGCGACTTTGGGTCAGTCACAAGTTCTTTCAGAGCTGTTCTCTCAAAGGCAGTTCTAGGGAGCGCTCTCTCAGCCCCACCTACCTCATAGGGTGTCTGTTGTGGGGAGGGGAAGGGAAAGGCTTGCAAGGAATCACTGGAGAGGAGGGGAAAGAAGCTACTGGGACATTTTTCCTCGCTCTACAGGGTGAGACAGCTGCTCTATTTAGCACAATGTAGTGGTTAGAGTATCAGGCTAGGATCCAGGAGATGCAGGTTCGAATCCCCACTCTGCCATGGAAGCGTGCCGTATGGACTTTGGGCCGGTTGCTCTCCCTCAGACTAACCTACTTCACAGGGTTGTTGTGCGTATAAAAGGGAATAGAGAAAAATGAACGATGAATATATTTCTGCAAAGGACAGTGAAACCTCTACCTTGTTTGTGTGCATCCTTGTTTCACACAGGACCCTCAAGTCTACTCGCTGAAGGGCAGCGATTATTGCAAGCTGATTTGCATGTTGGCTGCCACTTGATTAGACTTCTTGATTTATTTTCCTGACTTTGAATAGACTCAATTCTGAATTGCTTTTGTTCTGAGTGTAAACCTCTTTGGGAGCTGTTACCAATGAAAGGCAGTCTATGTATAAATAAAACAACCAAATTCATAAATTATACGTATACTTAATCTGCAGCCGTGTGCTATGGTTCTAGGCTCTTATTAATTTAACTGCTAGTGAACTGAAGTGTTACTTGAATAATTCCATAGTGTTCAACCTTTTCACATGCAGGACCTACTTGTAATCCCAGCCTGGAACATGGGGCCGTTACTTTTTTTAAAAAACTGGGTCTTTTTTCTCTATATGACCAGATACAAAGTAGGAACAAATGCATGTGTCTTCAGCAGCTGTACAGGACAAGGGATTTTAGAGGGGAGGGTGTGTGTACAGCTCATCATTGTCATCTCAAGTGCCATCAAGTCACAACTCAATTATGGCGAATCCACGAAGTTCCACCTCATGGGATTTTCAATGCAAGAGGTAAGTATTTGAAGTCTCTAAGTATTTAGAAGGCTGTCACTTAGAGGAGGGCAGGGAGCTGTTCCTGAAGGCAGCAGAGGAGAGGACTCACAATCATGGGTTTAAATTAAGGGTGGGAAGGTGCCGGCTGGATAGTAGGGAAAACTTTTTTATAGTACGAGTTGAGCAACAGTGGAATCAGCTGCCTAGGGAGGGGGTGAGCTCCCCCTCACTGGCAGTCTTTAAGCAGCAAACACTTGTCAGGGATGCTCTAGGCCAGGGGTGGCCAAATTGTGGCTCAGGAGCCACATGCGGCTCTTTCACACCTATTGTGCGGCTCCCAGCAGGGCAGCTGGGGAAGGGAAGGGAGGCATATTTTTTCTCCCTCCCTCCCATCTATTTGCTTTCTTTGTTTCTCTTTCTTTCCACCTCTTTCATTCTTTCTTTCTACCTCTTTCATTCTTTCTTTCCACCTCTCTCTCCATTTCTCTCTCTCTTAGACAAATAAATCTCATTAGCAAACAAACATATCATTGGACAAATAAATATCATTATCATTATCAATGTCTGTTTTTACCCCTTTTGTTGTTATTTTTGGCAGTCTCATTTAATGTTAATACAAGGCAAATTTGCATATTTTTCAATAAAAATGTATGTGTAATATTTGTTCATGTCTTGCGGCTCTCAAACATCTGATATTTATTCTGTGTGGCTCTTACGTTGAGCAAGTTTGGCCACCCCTGCTCTAGGCTGACCCTGCACTGAGCAGGGGGTTGGACTAGATGGCCTGGATGGCCCCCTTCCGACTCGGTGATTCTGTGATTCTATAAGCCAAGCCACAGCCTTCCTTTGCACAGCAACCCATCTTCTTTGGCGATCTCCCATCCAAGTATTGACCATGGCCAAGGCCAACCCGGCTTAGCCTCCAAGCTCAAAGACAAGCTCAGAAGAGTCTGGGCTATTTAGGCTGCTATATACACAGCTGGAAAAAAGGTGAGCTTGCTGAAAGGTGCTCCTTTGCATTTCAATGCCCACTATATGGCAATCTTTCTTATTCTCCTCTTTTAAAATTCAACTGAACCAAACAAACAAACACACACACCCAGACCTGGGGCAATCAGCCTTAAGGAAAGAGAACCAGGGGACCAGTGAGGGCCAATTTTAACTAAGGACATCTTGCTGTTTGTTTGTTTCTTAACACTGTTTGAGTTTTGGTGTGCTGTTAATTTAGGAGGAAATGAAAAGGATAATACTGAAGATCAGGGGTCCTTTCGTAGAAAAAGAGGTGCAGGAGCTCATTAGCATAACTCATTAGCATATGCCACGTCCCCTGACATCACCAGAAGTGTGTCAGAAAGGGAATGTCAGTTTCAGCCCCATTATACCCTATGGGCCACTGAAATCAATGGCAAAAACTCATAGGGTATATGAGGGGCTGGAGAAAAGGGGGTTTGAGGGAGAGGCTCCAAACTTGCAGGGTAGCTGCTGGGGCAACTCCTCGAAATACCCACCAAGTTTCAAGAAGATTGGACCAGGGGGTCCAATTCTACGGGCCCCCAAACAGATTGTCCCATCCCCTCCATTGTTCTCTATGGTGGGAAACAATGTTAACTTTTTTTCCTACCATAGAGAACAATGGAGGGAATAGGGGCAACCTGTTTGGGGGCCTGTAGAATTGGACCCCCTGGTCCAATCTTCTTGAAACTTGGTGGGCATTTCGAGGAGAGGCCCCTGCAGCTACCCTGCAAGTTTGGAGCCTTTCCCTCAAACCCCCTCCCCTCCAGTGGCTTTTAAAGTTGCCACCGAATTTCAGCGGCAATTCGGCAGCGAGCTGAATCAGATTAGAGAATCTGATTCAGCCTGTGGCTGCCCTACTGGCCAGTCCTGAGCTGGTGGAGCTTTGCTCCGCCTCGCTCCGGCCCCAATGGACCCCCTGCTGAAGATGAATTTTCCTTCTGATAAGGAGTGATAGGCTTGGCTAAACTGTAACATATCTCACTTTTTCTTTAATACCTCATGATTGCACGTAAATGCATTTGAATGTAATAATCTGATCACCGAATTAAAAGGCAGATGATGCAACAAGTGAATTTTTTAACCAACTGACTGAACCCTTTATTGTATTTTCATTTTTTCTATATATAGCACATTCAGTAAGAAACTCCCATGTTTTCTCTGTGAAAGAACTTTCGATACCACATTGGTTGACCCATTTAAGTGATTATTTTAAGTAAGTTTCTATAGCCCTTATTAAGATAAAACAATAATGTTCCACAGAACAGTTTCCTCATATACAGTTACCACACGAAAGTTTCCTCATATACAGTTACCACACAAAAGTTTTCTTTTCCAAAATAATGGAAGAAACCATGGTCTCATTTAAGTACACACAACCTCTATAATCTCCACTGATTATCTACCACTTGTGGCATTACAGTGAAATCTACATATAGGGCTCCATAGATTAGCCTGTATATCCTCAATCTAGATTTCAGACTTTCCTGTAAAATTAAAACTCTCAGCTCCTCTCAGTTTATATTAGACAGCCAGCTGCTGTATAGGTCCCCTTATTCAATTTGTATTGCCATTTCTATCACAACCAGTAAACCGATAAAATACAGATAATATATTAAAATGGTATCTTAAGGAAATTCTTTTTTCCTCACCTTTCTAAGGAAAGACAACATGCAAATCTGTCAGCATGTTGCTCCCTGCACTGCAAAACCAAAAAGTAAAACCGCTCTCTCTCACTCAAACTTCTGCTAACCTACAACAGAAAATATATTAGGGACGCGCCGAGCTGCTCTTCAAATGACAGTTCTTGCCCGTATGAGAACAGGTCCTTGGAACTCGGGGCCAGCTCTTGAGCCTTAACTCTTTCTCAGGCACTATTCCTACAGAGTGGCTGAATATACAGAATGATTTGGGGGCCCACTAGAAAGCTCTGTGTGCATGCATGTTTAAAACCGACTAGAAGTCGACAGTGATACTGAGAGGATAAGAGGAAAGAGAAATTAGGAGTCATTCTGTAGAGGCTGGGGGGCTTTTTAGTGACATAGGATCATGTCTCTCAGACTGCCACGAGAGTGCCGGGTGGAACGGCTGAGGTCTTTGGGCTGCTTCAGAGGCAATAACTGCTCAAGCTGACCCCGACGCGTCCACCCGGCTGCAGCTGAAAATGCACCAATGTTCCTAGTATAGGAGCAGAGGAGGTTTCACCAAAGGAGCTGTGAGAGCATCTCCCCCTCGTCCTCCACTGCTCTCCTTGTAAGTAGTGGGCTCAGCGCCAGCAATTCCTGGGACACCATGTACTGCAGCCGTCAAGCTCCCAGTTTTTGGAGGACTCTGAGTCTCTCCTCCTGCTGCGTACCAGCCTAGGAGAACGGAGAAAGCAATACAAAAACAGGCGAGTAAGAATGCTTTCTGCCAGCAGCCAAAGCGGCCAGCGCTATCCTTTTGGAGAGCTTTTCATCCAAGACTGAAGTAAAACAGAGAGTGGGGAGTAATTTCCAGGCATATTCCAACTGGAATAAGTTAGGCACACTGAAAAGTTTGCGTATTTATTAACGCTATTTAAATTGGGTTGGAGAAGGGATTTTGGAAATCCCATCTCCCCCTTTGGACAAAGCACTTATGCTGGTGGTTTAAGGGGAAAGGGTGGACTTCAAAACTATACATACCAGTCTGCAACAATATCACAACTACTCGATGTAATACAAAACGTTACTAGATTCTTCTTTTCTAAGGTATATAATAGTGAGCCAATCACACCATGAAGTCTCCAGGGGAACATACTCCAGATCTCATGATTACCTTAGTTACTGTCGGACTCACGCACTGAGAGAATTCCAGTGGCTAAGATACTTCCTGATAAGCTAGATGTCTTATATTTTATGCACATATGACCCAAGGTATCCCTAATTTCCAGAGGCACCTCTGATTTCTAGAAACGTTTGAAAGGGAGACTCCTTCATGACTCTCTGTAAACGCAAGTCCCCCTCCCCAAGCTTAAGGTACTTCCAGACCATCCAGAAGCCTGGAACTGGGTATGTAGCCACTTTTTCATACTCTGATTTCTACCTGATTTCATACTCTGATTTCTGGTAGTCAAGACTTTTATTTAGCAGAAATGGGCTGGTGATGAGACATGTTATGGTACTTTCAGGGCACCCAGAAAGCGGACATTTGGCACACATGTACCCTGTGGTGCTCCTACGACTAGATAATAATTTCAGAGGGTCTGTCCAGCAAAAACACACAGGAGTCTTCTAGCACTTGAAAACCAAAGAAAACTGTATTACGGCATAAGCTGTCAGGAATGAGAAGCCACTTCTTGGCATGTGTTGCTGCCGTCCGCGAGAGCTTTTGGTAGAACAGAAATCCGAAGGAGCCAGACTCCTGTTTACTCCCATTCCTAGAGAAGTCGAAACATTTGGACATTTTTGACATCTCACAGTCAAAACTTGGGGCATGGAAGTTTTACAACAGAGTAATAGAGGCCAGGAAGAGGGCGATCCCCCCTCCCAAGCCAGGCGTCTGACCCAATGCCGGTCTGTAGGAGAACAGGCTGGGATTTGGGGGGGTGGGGGGCCCTTCCAGAGTTCCCAGACTACAACCCTACATTTGCTAGCAGTCCCAGTCAGGCGTCCCCAAGAGGTGGAGGCGCTTCCCGAGCACTCAAAACTGCAGCTTGGCACACAATCCGCTGATGCCAGCCCCACAAACGCCCAGTCCTACCGGGAACCAAATCCGCAGCCCTCCTCGGCCCTCCAGCTTTGCAGGCGGCCTCTTCCGGAAGCCCCCTTCGGCCACCGCCCCACCCCAGCCCGGGCTGCTTTCCAGCCGAGACGAGTCCCCTGCCCGCCTGCCCTCCGGCGCCAAGGCCCCGGGGGTCGTCCTTTCCCCCTTCCTCGCCCGCCTTACCTTCGGGGTTGGCGCTGATGAAGACCCGCACGCTCCTCCCGCTGGGCGCCAAGTGCGAGGGCAGCGCCGCCAGGTTCCCGCAGAACGCCGCCCGCCGCAGCGCCGAGTCCCGCGAGCAGGGCAGCCGGCTGGCCGCTCCCGCCGGCCACATCGCGCTCGCCGCCGCCTTCCCGCCCTCTGCCTCGGCCGTCCTTCCTTCGGCAGAAGGGCGCCGCGGCTCCTCCTCGGCGCGCCGGCTGCTTGGCAGGGAAGCGCCCTCCCTCGCCGGCTCACCTTCGGCGCTCCTCTCCGGCGTCCGCCATGCGGCTCGGCCCCCCCCCCCCCCTCGGCGTGCGGCGCGGCGAGAGGCCAGGGGCGCCGCCGGGGTGGAAGCGAGCGCGGGTCAGGCGAAACGGGAGCTCGGCAAAGCGGGGCCAGAGGAGGAGGAGGCGGCGGCGGCGGCGGACGGCGACATCCCTCTCCGAGGCGCCTCGGCACAAGGTGAAAAGTTTGCGCGCGGGTCCGGTCGGGGCCCGGGGAGTTGCAGCGTCTCAGGGGCCCCCGCGACGGCCAGGCCGGGGCCCCGCCGCTCCTCTCGCCATGCCCGCCTCCTCGGCGCCGCTCAGACTCGGCCGCTCCTTCGCTGGCTTCCCCCTCGGGGGTCGAGGAGGGACGATCCGGCCGCCCTTTCTGTCCCGGCCGGAGAGGAAAACCCGGCTCACGCGCGGGGCGCCCGGGCGCCTCTCGAGCCGGCTTGACCGCGGCTGGCAGCTGGCCTCTCCGCCAAGCGCCGCGCCAAGAAGGGGCTGGCTGCCGGCTCGCCGAGCCGGGGAAGGCTGCTCATCAATCAGTGCCTCGCTCTCCGAAAGAAGATGGGCTGCACTTGTGGGCGAATGGGGAAAAAATCGCAGCGCCCGCGACCGAAGCTGGCCTCTTTTTTCGCCCCCCCCCCTTTCTCTTCGCAAGTTGCTTCGTGGCGCTCCGGAGCCTCCAAAAACCGAGATATTTTTATAGTCCTGCTGGGCTCAGAGGCTTTTAAAAAGAGAGTTCAGAGGAAACCCCCCCCCCCCCCCCCCCATCCGATGCATCATTATTTCTCTCTCTCTTGCACGGGCAGGATCGCTGCACAGAGAGAGGCGCCCAGGAAGGAAAAGGAAAAGAAAAAAAAAGGCGGAAAGGTTATTTATTCATCAAGCCCCTCTCGCCCGGTTTTGAAGACTGAAAAGGCGAAGGAAGGAAGGAAGGAAGCAAGCGGTGAATGCGATGATTGCGAGAAGGGCGCTTTTTTTGCAGCGGGAAGTGGCGGGGCAGCCCGGCGGGCGGCGCCAATGAAATATTCAGAAAGGTTGTGATGGCTGGCCGGGCTCAGGCAACCGCCGTCGTCGCCACCTCCCGAGCCCCGGTCTCCCCCCCCCCCCCCCCGCCTCCCTTTTTGCGCGACACAGGCGAGACGCAGGGAAGAAACACCCGGGCGCTCCCTGCGGGGGGCGGGGGCGCCTGTCCCCCCCCCCCCCCACCGCAGCAGTCGATGCGAAAGGAAGAGCGAGGAGGAGGAGAGGAAGGGGGGTCCCGCCCGGAGAGAGGGTGCCTATGCAGCTGAGCTGCTGCCGCGGCAGGAGGCCGGTTTTTGGACGGGGCTGCGGGGCTTGACTTCATCTCCCAAGAGCCCTGCCATCAAATCAGTCCAGGCGACCGGGGGGGGGGGGGGGGCGGGGGGGGAGGAAGAGCGTGGGAGTAGCTTTACGCAGCTGGAATCTTTGGGCATTGATTCCTTTTTTCAAAAAACCTAAAAGCCGCCAAAAATATGTTCCAGAAGTTTGAACCTAGCAAGGGAAAAAGAGAGAGCTGTATTCATCCCCCCCCCCCCCCAACTGTGGTGGAAAGTGCTGTGGAGTTATAGGCTGTTTTACCAAACCCAGTTGGAACAGAAATCCCTAGGGTTGCCAGGTCTGGGTTGAAAAATCCCTGGATACTTTGGGGGGGGGGGTGGAGCCAGGAGAGGGCGGGGTTTGGGGAGGGGAGGGGCCTCAGCACAGGGTTCAGTGCCACAGTCCACCTTTCAAAGCAGCCATTTTCTCCAGAGGAGCTGATCTCTGTCAGCTGGGGATCAGTTGGAAAAGCGGGAGATCCCCCGGCCCCACCTGCAGACTGGCGACCTTAGAAATTCCCCTCTGCGTTGCCTGCTTAGGGTTGCCAAGTCTGACTTGGAAAATACCTGGAGACTTTGGGGGTGGAGCCAGGAGAGGGCGGAGTTTGTGGAGGGGAGGGGCTTCAGCATGGTACAATGCCATAGAGTCCACACTTCAAAGCAGCCATTTTCTCCAGGGGAGCTGATCTCTGTCAGCTGGAGATCAGTTGCAAAAGCAGGAGATCCCCAGGTCCCACCTGGAGGCTGGCAGCCATATGCCTGCTGCTTTCACTTCCTTGGATCATGGGATTTTATGGAACCCTCCACACTCCATGCCCCTATCACTTTCTTGGAGCATCAGATTTGATGGTACCTTCTGCATAGATTTATGGCTGTTTTATGGCTGTTCAGGGGCGACTTTGCAGTCAGTACGGCAGGCGTTGCCCTGAGGTATTTGAATGCGGATTTAAGCTGCCCTTTTTCCTCCCCATTGAGAAAATGTGGAGCGAAGGGTAGAGGCAGAATCGCCCATAACTGAGTTACGGTGACTCCTTGGGGTTTTCAGGCAAGAGGCGTTCAGAGATGGTTTGCCAGTACCTGCCTCTGTGTCACGAGCCTGGTCTTCCTTGGAGATCTCCCACCCAAATACTTGCCACCACTGACCCTGCTTGGCTTCCAAGATCTGACAAGATCTTTCCCCGGACTACTCAAACCTAAAAATCGCTTTTTAGAAATTTGCCTCATCCCTGATTTGAGCATGGATGGCTACGTTGATGTATGTTTGACTGTGAAAGGGCTGTCATCCACTTGGGTTCCCCCATTAATGTCCACATTTTAGGGATGCCAGCCTCCAGGTGGGACCTGGGGATCCCCTGGAATCACTGCTCATCTCTAAACTACAGAGGTCAGTTTCCCTGGAGAAAATGGATGCTTTGTCCTGACCTGGATAGCCCAGGCAAGCCCTGTCTCATCAGATCTCGGGAAGCTAAGCAGGGTTGACTCTGGCAAGCGCGTGGATGGGAGACCTCCTTGGAATATGAAGCCAGAAGGACAGAGGCAGACTTTCAGCTGCCTCCCTGAATATCCCCCAGGCCCCCAGTAGGGGTCAGTCACCAGAGGTTGCCATGACTTCCAGGTGCAAACACACACACAGAGAAAATGGGTGCCTTGGGGGGGAGTGGACTCTGGCATTGTACCCCACTGAGGTCCTCGTCCTTCACCGGCTCCACCCCCAAATCTCCCAAGAGATTCCCAGCCTGGATATGAAGCATCTCCCCCCCCCCCCCAGCCGCGCAGCCCTATCACATTTGTACAGATAAGAGGGGAGGGAAAAGTGCAGAGATGTCACAAATTCCTGATGTTGCCAAACTATTAATTAACGCAGCTCCAGACCCACAGGGGCCATTGTTAGCATCAGTTTATGATCGCTTAAGTGCCTTCTTTTTGACCCTTCCTTGGGAGAAGGCGTAAGGGGAGGCAGCCTGAATTAAGAAGTGCTAGTGAATGAACAAATCTGGAGTTGAGCATTAAAATGTTCAAAAAGAAGTAGAATTCTGCTCGATCGTAATAATTGGTGACTAAACGTTTCAGTGCTTGACGTAGGCCCATATGTTCTTGTGAGACTTCCTTAAGTTCAAGAGATGATGAGAGGAAGATGCACGGTTAATTTCAACCTCTGTGATTCAGAGGAAATGCCTCTTTTTCTCAGTGGGGTGTGACTGTATTGCATGTCATGGTTTTGGGCAGGCGTCCCCAACATGGCGCCCACAGTGTCCGCTGATGCCTTTCTGGGTGCCTACTGAGTGTTCTTAGAAAGTGGGCGGGGCCACTCTTGCCCACTGGGGCTTCTGAATGGTCACTGAAGAGCTGATCAGTGAGAGCCAGTTTGGTGTAGTGGTTAAGTGCGCGGACTCTCATCTGGGAGAACCGGGTTTGATTCCCCACTCCTCCACTTGCAGCTGCTGGATGACCTGGGGCGAGCCGTAGTTCTGGCACAGCTGTTCTTGAAAAAGAGCCGTTTCTGTCAGAGCTCTCTCAGCCCCACCTCCCTCACAGGGTGCCTGTTGTGGGGAGGGGAAGGGAAAGGAGTTTGTAAGCTGCTCTGAGACTCCCTTGGGTAGTGAAGGGCGGGGTATAAATCCAATCTCTTCTCTTCTTCTTGTAGATTAAAACAGCTTTGTTTCAGTGGCAGCTGACACTTCAGGGTTTGTTGTATTCTTTCTCACCCCACTTTCCCAGAGTATTTTTAATTACCCCTCTTCTCCCCTGCCCAGACATCTCTGTGTATGTGACTCTGTCTCCTGCGGGGGCCATTTTGTGATTTCAGAGATCCCCACAGGCTCAAAATGGCCGGGGACCCTGGCTTAGGCTATGTAACGATGCGGCCCTCTAACGAGGTGATCACACTCTTGAAACGAAGCTGTCATCACCCAGTTGTAAGAGCCTCTCAGGTGCAGCAGAGCCCATGTGCTTGGATGAGATGGGGCGATTCACCCGAGAACTGTGGGACTAAAGCACCTTTGTGTTTCCGTCAAGAGAATCAGCAACGATCTCTGGCTTTTCCAGAATGGACATGAAGTAATGTAATAAGGTTTCTATGGGAAACACACCAAGTCTGATGATGATGATTTTGCCACATTGTGGAGCAGGTAAAAGTGTTTGGGGCCCCCGAACTGGCTCATGGGCCACCAGTCAGCCATCTCTGTCCCCCCTCTCAGTCTGTCTCCACACATGCTAAAGTTTCAATCGGTTGGCGAATAGGCATCAAGGTAGCTGTAGAAGATGCGCTGAAGTGTATACACACTGGAGACCAGCAGTACCCAACCTCTTTGGTACAGGGACTCACAAGTCCAAATTTAGTTGGTGTGGCGACCCATCTAAGGCAGGCCCAGGGTTATTTTGGGGGGGGGGGTACCCTAGGCAAACAATGACCTTGGCACCTGTCTAGTTCTACACACCATTTTCTAAAGTGGCCGACCAACAAACATTGTACAAAGGTTGTGTCTGCCCTAACTAGGAACCCTGAGGAAGTAGCATTCTGACGCATACATACATGTGGAAACTATATTCCGGGCTTCGGCCACCCTTTCTTTCTCCATTACTCCCTCTCATCTCACCCAAAATTCTAAGAAACACACTCTAGTAACCATCCATACATGTTTTACTTGATCAACATGTATATGCAGTGAAGAAAAAAAATACTAACCGACAGGGGTCATTTCGTAGAAAAAGAGGTGCAGGAGCTCATTAGCACAACTCATTTGCATAACTCATTTGCATATGCCACACCCCCTAACATACCGGAAGTGTGTCAGAAGGCAACACCCACCCCTCAGGCTCCACTCCACAGGTGAGTGAAACTGACCTGCTCTTCCTCCATTCCCTTCCCCATCCAATACTTGGTGCAATAAAAATAAGCGTCAAGAACACGCCCTCATTCTCTTCCTGCTCCCTTGAAACCACCAGGTTTCAAGTAGACTTGAGATACCCAGGACATGTGCACCACCCATCCCTTCCCCTTCCCCTCCCCACAACAAGACACCCTGTGAGGTAGGTGGGGCTGAGAGAGGTCTTTTGAGAACTGCTCATGAGAGAACAGCTCTGAGAGAACTTGTGACTGGCCCAAGGTCACACCAGCAGCTGCATGTGGAGGAGTGGGGAATCACACCTGGTTCTCCCAGATTAGAGTCCAACTCCTGACCTCTACACCAAACTGATGGGGTGAAAGCTGCTGAAGGGTTGGTGAAATTTCTCCAGTACTTATGTGCCATGTGCCCAGATAAAAAATGGTATACTTAGAAAATTTATATGCCACCTTGAGCAAGTCTCTGGAAAAGCAGCACACAGTCATAAAAGGAACAATGATAAAATTAAAAACAATAAAGACCCTAGCAGGGCTTTCCCCGGGGCGCTGCGCCTCTGCACTGCTCGGGGAAGCCGAGGAGGGGGCGGGGCTTGGTCATGTGCCCGCCCCCTGGGCTCCTCACTCCCGGAGCTGCGCTCCTGTGCGCTCCCGTTCCAATGGACCCCTGCTAACCGATATGACATGGTAGATAACTGCTTCCAGGGTCAGATCTTGGTTTCCAAGATATAAAAGGAAGCCATGGAAAAGGCAGGGCTGGCCATTAGGGAGGGCTGGCCCACAACAGCGCCATAGACTGTTGGTGGAATGATCTCCCATTTGAGATCTGGGCCATATGGGATTTGTTACAGTTCCGCAGGGGCCGTAAGACGGAGCTCTTCCGCCAGGCTTTCGATTGAGGCAGTGGACGTCCCCCCCCCCCCCCCCAATTCCCTCTCCATATTGGTGGCCTGGGTCTGAATAGCCATATAGGAACCATCTAACTGCTGAGACATCTGGCTAAATGACATATGGCACTTTATGAGCTACGTTGTTTTAAATTGTTTTAAATTGTATTACGTGTTGCATTGAGACCGATGGAACCCGCCCTGAACCTGTTTGCAGGGACAGTGGGATACAACGCCCATAAAATAAAAATTTAAAATTTAAAAATACCTATATACCTCTGTCAATAACAGTTGCTACTAATTTGCAAGATGTTCCTGAAGGCGCCCCCCCCCCCCCCGGCCCAAGCTTGGTGATGGTCTAATTGTGCCTTCAAACTCTAGTCTCTCACCCCTTTTAACTTGTACGCCAGTCATTTTGTGTTCATTGTATTTTGGAAATATTCTCAATAAACGATTAATAATTAAATACATAATCTAGACAAAGCCTCTCTCTGCCCTTTCCTTTTGGGGAACTGCTGCTGCCCCTTTTGTGACCTGGTCTGCAACGGAAAAAGGATAATATTGTTTGATCCTCATGATGGGTAAAGAAATGAACGAGGGACGACCTTTGCTTCGCTTGGTAGACTCTCGGGGCATCTGATCAGATGTCTCTGTTTTTGCTTCACTTTATTAGGTTGTCGCTTTCAGCCGCCGCTGGTGCTGACAGTTGTTATCAGGAGCGAGGCATGTTACCAACCACGTTAGGCCTCGCCTAAGAGCAGTTTCTCCGTGACTCAGTGTCAGCTCAGACCCACACAGCAGATTGGGAAGCCTCACTGGAGGCTTACGTAATTTCCCGCACGCTCTCGTTTCGTGGCACCAATAATTTTGCTTTTCTTCCCCCCCCTTTAAAATTTGGCTCCCAGCCAAATTTGAGCTGTAATTGTGTTTGTATAATGGCCAACATAGATGAGATCCCGATTTCACCAGCGCTGGGGCTGGGGCCGGCATAGCTTCAAGCGTAGCTTCGGGCAGGGACCACCATGGCTCACCTCCCCAACCTGCCGTTTCCCTGCCTGCTCACTTGTGAGTGCTTCACCACCCATGCGTCCAGCTGCACACACTGCCCAGTGCCTTCAGGGAAAGGGGCGGTGTGTCTGTGGGGGGGCAACAGTGGGAGGGCTTCTAGTGCCCTGGCCCCACTGCTGGACCTCCTGGTGGCACCTGGTGTTTTTGGCCACTGTGTGACAGTGTTGGACTGGATGGGCCATTGGCCTGATCCAACACTGGCTTTTCTTATGTTCTTATGGCTGTGAACATGGGCAGTGAGAGGGCTTGTGAGCAGGGCAAGGAAGCATGGACGGGTGTTTGGTTGAGGGCAGGGACGGTTTTCACCATGGCTGGCACCCTACCTGGACCCCCCCCCCCCCCATCCCTTGTGGAGGTTACTCCCTCTCCCGTGCTCACAAAGCACTCACAGGCCAGAAACAGGAGAGGATCACAAAAATATCGCTCCTTGCTTTTAACTATTGTATAATATGTTGGATATGGTTTTATGGTTTTTATGGTTTTAACTCTGCGCATCTCCTAGAGCCCCACATCCGTGGGGATTGGGCGATCCACAAATATAATATAATCAGGGGTCCGTTGGAGCGGGAGCGCACAGGAGCGCAGCTCCGGGAGTGAGGAGCCCAGGGGGCGGGCACATGACCAAGCCCCGCCCCCCTCCTCGGCTTCCCGGAGCAGTGCAGAGGCGCAGCGCCCCGGGAAAAGCCCTGCTAGGGTCTTTATTTTTTTCAATGTTTTGTTTTAATATGGATGATTTTATCATTGTTCCTTTTATGACTGTGTGCTGCTTTTCCAGAGACTTGCTCAAAGTGGCATATACATTTTCTAAGTATACCATTTTTTATCTGGGCACATGGCACATAAGTACTGGAGAAATTTCACCAACCCTTCAGCAGCTTCCACTCCATCAGTTTGGTGTAGTGGTCAGGAGTTGGACTCTAATCTGGGAGAACAGGGTTTGATTCCCCACTCCTCCATATGCAGCTGCTGGTGTGACCTTGGGCCAGTCACAAGTTCTCTCAGAGCTGTTCTCTCATGAGCAGTACTCAAAAGACCTCTCTCAGCCCCACCTACCTCACAGGGTGTCTTGTTGTGGGGAGGGGGAGGGAAAGGGATGGGTGGTGCACATGTCCTGGGAATCTCAAGTCTACTTGAAACCTGGTGGTTTCAAGGCAGCAGGAAGAGAATGAGGGTGTGTTCTTTATGCTTCTTTTTCTTGCACAAAGTATTGGATGGGGAAGGGAATGGAGGAAGAGCAGGTCAGTTTCACTCACCTGTGGAGTGGAGCCTGAGGGGTGGGTGTTGCCTTCTGACACGCTTCCAGCATGTTAGGGGGTGTGGCATATGCAAATGAGTTATGCTAATGAGCTCCTGCACCTCTTTTTCTACGAAATGACCCCTGAATATAATAAATAAACAACATAAATAAATAGTAAGATACATGGGTGAGTGAGTAGGAAGGCGCCCCTGGGAACTGTCTGTCCAGAGGCCCCTCCCCCCCCAAAATCTGGAACCACCCCTGACTAGTGTCCTTTGTCATGTTACAGCCGATTGCTGGAAATCCAGATTGTGTCAGAATCGGCCCCCCGAGCAAGTTCCCAGGATGAGCTTCATGCTCAGTCTTAAACTTTTTTAGCTGTGAAGTGCTACATTTCCATTACTGTTTTAGGCAGTCACTGTTAGAATCAGCCCTAGTGTGGTCTATTCATACAACCTTGTCCATGAGGAATGTGCTTCTTCCACGTCTGCTTATGGATGCCTGCGTGCCATCGTTTATGTCAACAGAGCTATGATCTCATCAGAGAACATCATCTGCTGTCATGTCCTTTTCAAAGATTCTCTCTTTCAGGAGGCCCTTCCACACTAACTTAGCTACTGAAGAACCCCACCTGCCCCGGTACTTCTGTGCATTGCAGATTGTTGGGTGTGTCCTGGAGTGAACTGTTAGCTTATGTGGAATGCCGGCCATGTCTGTTTGTACAGGGTGTATGTAGGCCAAGCTGGCGGCATGCCCCACAACAAACCCATCCCATATTTGTACAACTTGCTGGAACAGTTGGGGTTAATTTTTTTCAGAGACACTTATCCTGCATTCCTGATCTTTTTGAGCAGCTCCCCCTGGTAAGTAGCCATGGAGTCCCAAATTTCCACAGAACATTGGTTTTCAACCTTTCATACCTTATGTCCCACCAGTCACTTTGTCAGAGAAACCGGGTCCAACTCCCACCATGTTTGAAGCAAAAAGCCCACTATATCCAGGGGTCCGTTGGAGCGGGAGCGCACAGGAGCGCAGCTCTGGGAGTGAGGAGCCCAGGGGAGTGAGGAGCCCAGGGAGTGAGGAGCACATGACCAAGCCCCGCCCCCTCCTCAGCTTCCCCCAGCAGTGCAGAGGCGCAGCGCCCCGGGGAAAGCCCTGCTAGGGTCTTTCTTGTTTTTAATGTTTTAATATTGATAATTTTATCATTGTTCCTTTTATGACTGTGTGCTGCTTTTCCAGAGACTTGCTCAAGGTGGCATATAAATTTTCTGAGTATACCATTTTTTATCTGGGCACATGGCACATAAGTACTGGAGAAATTTCACCAACCCTTCAGCAGCTTCCACCCCATCAGTTTGGTGTAGTGGTCAGGAGTTGGACTCTAATCTGGGAGAACTGGGCTTGATTCCCCACTCCTCCACATGCAGCTGCTGGTGTGACCTTGGGCCAGTCACAAGTTCTCTCAGGGCTGTTCTCTCATGAGCAGTTCTCAAAAGACCTCTCTCAGCCCCACCTACCCCACAGGGTGTCTTGTTGTGGGGAGGGGAAGGGGAAAGGATGGGTGGTGCACATGTCCTGGGTATCTCAAGTCTACTTGAAACCTGGTGGTTTCAAGGGAGCAGGAAGAGAATGAGGGTGTGTTCTTTACGCTTCTTTTTATTGCACAGAGTATTGGATGGGGAAGGGAATGGAGGAAGAGCAGGTCAGTTTCACTCACCTGTGGAGTGGAACCTGAGGGGTGAGTGTTGCCTTCTGACACACTTTTGGTATGTTAGGGGGTATGGCATATGCAAATGAGTTATGCAAATGAGTCATGCTAATAAGCTCCTGCACCTCTTTTTCTACGAAAGGACGCCTGACTATATCCAAGAAAGATATTTTGTGTTTACATACATTTGGTTACTATTTTTTATCACTCATGGGAAGTTTTAAGGACAAAGAAGAAGAAGGAGGAGGAGACTGGATTTATACGCCGCCCTTCACTCAGAATCTCAGAATGGCTTACAACCTCCTTTCCCTTCCCCTACCCACAACAGACACCCTGTGAGGAAGGTGGAGCCGAGAGAACTCTTCCAAGGACTGCTCTTGAGAGAACAGCTCTGAGAGTTATCGGGTTAGAACAGATAAAAGGAAGTACTTCTTCGCCCAAAGAGTGATTAACATGTGGAATTCACTGCCGCAGGAGGTGGCGGCAGCTACAAGCATGGAAGGCTTCAAGAGGAAATTAGATAAACATATGGAGCAGAGGTCCATCAGTGGCTATTAGCCACAAAGTATAGATAGGAACCCTCAGTCTGGGGCAAGTGATGCTCTGTATTCTTGGTGCTTGGGGGGGGGGGGAGGGGAGGGCAACAGTGGGAGGGCTTCTAGTGTCCTGGCCCCACTGCTGGACCTCCTGAGGGTACCTGAGTTTTGGCCACTGTGTGAAACAAGAGTGTTGGACTGGATGGGCCACTAACCTGATCCAACATTGGCTTCTCTTATGTTCTTATGAGAGAACTTGTGACTGACCCAAGGTCACTCCAGCAGCTGCATGTGGAGGAGTGGGGAATCACAGCTGGTTCTCCCAGATCAGAGTCCATGCTCCTAACCACTGCACCAAACTGGCTCTCATAAAAATTGCAGATGCACAATAGATCATCCTTGGCAGGTAAGGCTGGTGGGAAGCACCTGCTGGGGGGGAGGGCAGGGAGAGTAGGGGAATGAGAAGAAACGCTGAGTGTCCCACATTCCTCCTAGCATGTTGAAAGGTCACAAAAGGGGAATCGGTGACAGGGTAAGCAGGAGAAGTCACAACACAGTTGCAGGTGGGCACGGTGACTGGTGGAGTGTGAATTCTTAGGAATTGTTACGAAATCCCTGTGTCCTGCCTAGACTAATTCTGCACCCCACCAGTGGTACATGTAGCACCTGTTCAGAATGACTGCCATAGAACACAATTTGAAAACCCCTGGTAATCGATGATCACTTGCCCTGAATTCAAAGATATGCCAGTCCAGAGCTGCTGATCTGAGCTGACATCTGTTGAACCCACTTCAAACTCTGATTCATCCCTTTCCCTGTCAACAAGCTGCTGAAATGAAGTTTGGAATAGCTGGTCATGAACCTCATGTAAATTAATAGTATTTTTAATCTCCGACTGTTTCCCATTGAGGATTGAGCTGCATGTGGGAGAGAATACATCTGCTTATTTTTTTTTTAAAAAAAATCTCTGTTCTATTATGGTTGGAGCATCAGAATTAAATACGATATTTTAATGCCTGGAATGTGAGACAGACCAAATAAGCTGAAATAAATAGTTGTTAGTCTTCGTTTACCTTCCAGTTTGGTGGTAGTGGTTAGGGGCGCAGACTCCAATCTGGAGAAACTCCAGGAGCATGGCTTCTCCCTCCAAGTCTTACTGCATCTTGGGTGTCAAAAAGCAAAAGAAACAAACAGCGGTTCTGGGATCATGCCCTACAATCAGGGAGGGCACAGATAACAGAAATATCCAATTACTCTGCAGTATGCCAAATGCTTTCAACCAGCAGATTATTTTAGATCCCTTGAGATCTCTCAATATCAGAGAATCTTTACCCTGGAATGCTTTTAATGCCCTACCTTCAGCCCTCCTGGAAGGTGGATACCATTGTGTCCCACTCCCTCAAGGGCTCTGTCTACGCCATACAGAGAAAGTAGACTCTATTGAACATGTTCTGCTGCACTGTTCATTCCATAATAACATCCAATTTGAGTATATCACTCCAATTCTGCCCACTTTACCAGGAAGATCTAAACAATTCTATGTCCCTCTCCTTCTTGCAGACTCTTCCCAGGAGATAACTAATAAAGTTGCCAAATATTGCCTTCAAGCATGTGGGATATGCAAGTGGCTACTTGGGTCCCAATAACTGACTCTTCAGAGCTGATTTTGTAATAAAACTTTGAACTTGAATCTGAGTTGAGAGAGTTAGTTAGGAGTGGCAGCTGAGAGATGACAGCTGAGAACTGAGAGTGGTCAGGGAAGGAGGGCTAAGAAAGATCAAGAAGGATCCGGAATTAGGGAAGTGGCAAGCTTAGCCCACTTAGACCAGAGGGGAATAGCTTGTAAAAGATGGAGGTTTGATTTCCCCGCTCCTCCACGTGCAGCTGCTGGTGTGACCTTGGGTCAGTTACAAGTTGTTTCAGAGCTGTTCTCTCAAGGGCAGTTCTCGGGAGAGCTCTCTCAGCCCCACTACCTCATAGGGGAAGGGGAAAGGAAAGCCAATTGTAAGCTTCTCTGAGACTCCCAAGCGAAAAATGGGGTACAAGTCCAATCTTCTTCTTCTTCTTCTTCTTCTCCTCCTCCCCGCTCCTCCCCCCTCAATCCATTCATAACTTCAGGCTGCCTTTGCAACTACACTCTTAACTGGCACTAGTTTATCATGACAGTATTATCGGCAGTAAAGTGCTTTGGTTCTGAAAGGACAATTCAGCCAGCTTCTCCCTGAGGGCCAGTCAGAAGGTTTCTGCAGCATTTTGCATTCAAAAATGAACTATCAGGTGTGCTGGGGTCCAATTTGGATTGGGGCCATGGCTTGAGGGAAGGGTTGAAGCTCCCCCCGTGCCTTTTCTCCACCTGGAACAGCCCGCTCGGTGGATGAAATTTATGTATACTGGGCAGGGGTCCATTGGAGCGGGAGCACACAGGAGCGCAGCTCCGGGAGTGAGGAGCCCAGGGGGCGGGCACATGACCAAGCCCTGCCCCCTCCTCGGCTTCCCTGAGCAGTGCAGAGGCGCAGCGCCCTGGGGAAAGCCCTGCTAGGGTCTTTATTGTTTTTCATGTTTAGTTTTAATATTGATAATTTTATCATTGTTCTTTTTATGACTGTGTGCTGCTTTTCCAGAGACTTGCTCAAGGTGGCATATAAATTTTCCAAGTATACCATTTTTTATCTGGGCACATGGCACATAAGTACTGGAGAAATTTCACCAACCCTTCAGCAGCTTCCACCCCATCAGTCTGGTGTAGTGGTCAGGAGTTGGACTCTAATCTGGGAGAACCGGGTTTGATTCCCCACTCCTCCACATGCAGCTGCTGGTGTGACCTTGGGCCAGTCACAAGTCCTCTCAGAGCTGTTCTCTCATGAGCAGTTCTCAAAAGACCTCTCTCAGCCCCACCTACCTCACAGGGTGTCTTGTTGTGGGGAGGGGAAGGGGAAGGGATGGGTGGTGCACGTGTCCTGGGTATCTCAAGTCTACTTGAAACCTGGTGGTTTCAAGGGAGCAGGAAGAGAATGAGGGTGTGTTCTTTACGCTTCTTTTTATTGCACAAAGTATTGGCTGGGGAAGGGAATGGAGGAAGAGCAGGTCAGTTTCACTCACCTGTGGAGTGGAGCCTGAGGGGTGGGTGTTGCCTTCTGACACACTCCCGGTATGTTAGGGGGTGTGGCATATGCAAATGAGTTATAGTAATGAGCTCCTGCACCTCTTTTTCTACGAAATGACCCCTGATACTGGGACAGTATATGTAAGGTTTCCCTGGCAAGGCAAGGCAAGGAGTGGCTCCTGGACTTTGGGTAGGGAAACTAGTATGATTACGAGGCTTAAACCGTTCCCTTAAGTCATGATCCCACTCCAGATTGGGCACTTGTGCCAAATAATTATGTTTTAAATACACGGGGAGCTATGGAAACGGGCACATTTGAATTAACCATGCAGTAACTACTACACCAGTTTGGTGTAGTCGTTAGGAGTGTAGGCTCTAATCTGGGAGAACCAGGTTTGATTCCCCACTCCTCCACATGCAGCTGCTGGGTGACCTTTGGCAAGCCACAGTTTCCTCAGAGCTGTTCTCTCACAAGCAGTTTCCTCAGAGCTCTCTCAGCCCCACCTACCTCACAGAGTGTCTGTTGTGGGGAGGGGAAGGGAAGGGAGATTGTAAACCGCTCTGAGACTCTGGGTGAAGGGCTGGGTATAAATCCAATCCCTTCCTTCCTTCCTTCCTTCCTTCCTTCCTTCCTTCCTTCCTTCCTTCCTTCCTTCCTTCTTCTTCTTCTTCTTCTTCCTCTTCTTCTTCTTCTTCTTCTCTAAATGAAGTACTTTACTGCAAATGATACTTTTGGAGTAAATATTTGAGTGTCTAGACACAATTGTATGGTGATGTAACCCTCTGGTGACCTGAACACCTCTGTTGATTAAATTGCTTGTAAACTGTCCTGAGCAGATTGGATAATTTATTTCTCACGGGGTAGAGCATTAATTCAATAATTCAATAAACTTGTAAAAGTCTCTGCAAGATGTGGGTGAGAGAACTTCTTTTAACTCCCAGGAAGTCATAAAGCAGTGGGAGGAGGGTTACCATATTTTGAAAATCAAATTAGAGGACATATTTCCCGACTGACTACTTCAAACAAGTGATCACTGTGATACATCTCATTCTAAATACCCCTACAATTTAAGCTGTGATAATTGCTGCGAACAAGGAATATTCCTAACTTTTCAGTTCCAAAAGGAGGACATTTCCATCAGTTTTTTTAAAAGAGCCCGAAAGAGGACAGACACAAAAAACAGAGAACATGTCCTCTCAAAAGAGGGCATCTGGTAACCCTAACTGAGAGGGAAGGTGGCATCTCCTCAGATCTCAGGCCCTTGCTGAGGTCGCTGTTAAGTCCGCTGTCTTAACCAGGGCTTTTTTTGTAGAAAAAGCCCAGCAGGAACTCATTAGCATAATAGGCCACACCCAACAGCAGAAACGCATTAGCATATTATGCCACACCTCTGACAGCACAGCTTATTGGCATATTAGGCCACACCCCCATGTTACCAGAAGAGTGGTCATCCAGCCACACCCACCTTTTGCTTCTTATTCTGTTTACCTAGTTTGTTGTCAAAACCCAGGGCTTTTTTTGTAGCAGGAATTAATTTGCATGTTGGGCCACATACCCCTAATGTAGCCAACCCTAATGAGTTTCTGCTGTTGGGTGTGGCCTATTATGCTAATGAGTTCCCGCTGGGTGTGGCCAACTCAGGAGCTGGCCGAAACTCCGTTCCTGTGCGTCCCTGGCCAAAAACAGCACTGGTCTTAAGTGTACTTTACACAAACACCTTGCAATCTCGTCGGATCTCAGAAGCTAAGCAGGGTTGGAGATGGGAGGGGAGACCACCAGGGAAGACTCTATAGAGGAGGAGGAGGAGGGGGGGGGGAGAAGAGGAGGAGATTGGATTTATACCCCGCCCTTCGCTATGTGAAGGAGTCTCAGAGTGGCTTACAATCTCCTTCCCCTCCCTACCACAGACACCCTGTGAGGTAGGTGGGGCTGAGAGAGCTCTCCCAAGAACTGCCCTTGAGAGAACGGGTCTGAAAGAACTTATGACTGACCCAAGGACACACCAGCAGCTGCATGTGGAAGAGTGGGGAATCAAACCCAGTTCTCTCAGATTAGAGTCCGAACTCCTAACCACTACACCAAACACTGGCAAACCGCCTCTGCTTCTTGCTTGCCTTGAAAGGCCCTGGCTGAGGTTGCTGTAAGTCCGCTGTGACTTAATGGTACTTCACACACACAGCAAGCAATAAAATTGCAAATGTATTAATATGGGTTTGTGTTATGTCACAAAACTTACCGAACCAAGAAGAGGCATAATAGCGCTTCTGTTTCCAGCCCTGGCTGCTGAAATGCAAATGTGGAAACTTTACCCTTTCATTTCGAAGTCCCAGTACGGTCTGCCAGCTGGCAGTGGTACAAGCGCTGCTATTTCATCTTCAGCTTTAAAGAAAATCTGCCTTATCTTCTGTGACTGCAGCAGTCTTGGTAAAATGTCAGATGGAGCTGTTTCTTTTCTTTTCTTTAAAAGAAATGTGGCTGTCTAAAAATTCCCTCAGAAGCCAGATAAGGAAAACCTCATATTTTCCTCAAGCTCTAAGCGTAGGTGTTTAAATCATATCATTACTGCTCATATCCATCCCTTGGTGGCTTTGCCCTCCCCTGTTTCTCTTTGCGAGTACCCATTCCCTTCCCTTCCTTTGTTGTTTCTCCCACTGTCCAAATGTAGGGCTTGATCCTATCAGAGTTAAGCCCTTTGATGTTCCGTTGACTTTAATAGGAAAGTTACACATGTTGTTACCATATGCAGACAGAAGGTACGTGTACAGTAAACACGTGTTGGTGTGAACAGGCTGTAGTTCAAGCCCAGATTTTCATTAAAATAGCCTGGGCCTAAGATACCTTCCTTCTGTTGTAAGCCAGCAAGGCATATTATATGCTCTTATGAACTGTTAAAATCATAAGTTTGACCTTTGAGGTTGGCTTTCTGCCTAAGGCAAAGGCACTCTCTATTGCTATGAGAGGCTCCAGCCCACAGCGGGAGACTTCCTTCAGAGTTCACACCTACATGAAGACCAGAATTCTATTTCAAAGAGGTCTTCAGTTCCTTTCACATGTTCCCACCAACAGGGAGACCAAGACTCCATTTCAAAGGGTCCTTTTTCTTCTTTACGCTGGCCTCCTCACACCTTCCCCCAAAGTTCCTGTAAGAGATTAGGTTGCCCAGCAGCTAATCGTCGACCATCAAGTGACCTGGCCGAAGCCATCACGAGACCAAGAATTGGCGCCAAGAAGACCGACCAGATGGCCCAGGTGTTAGATCCTGATTAGCACCTAGATCTGCAATATTGTCCACTCCTTCCTGCCCCCTCCTCCCTATGACACCGACCAATAGTAGGGCTAGTAGGGATGGACAAATTAGCAGGTGTGACAATGGGATGTGGTCAGCGCAACCTGCCCCAAAACTACCTGATAAAAGATCTTGCACAACAGAAACACATTGCTAGCCACCTTCGACCCCTATCTTCTTACCAACCTCTTGTGTCCAGCTTCCTGTACCCAACACCTTGCCTCCATCTTTAATCCCTGGTTTGCGCAGCCAGGACTGGAGTGTGTATCTGCAGGTTCAGATCTCGTTCCCCCTATTTTTCTCATTCATCCCTCCCTCGATCTTCTTGTGGAAGTAGACCACCCATCACCAAGATAGGTAATGTATCACCCCTCAACGAAACTCCTGCTAATGCAACAGTGCTATTTTCTATCTAAGTGTCCTAGATCTTGTGTGAATGCGGTTTTATTATTATTCCTTGTATGCTTGAACAACATTTTTACAGTAAACATCATTCAAAGAAGCCACTCAGCCTCTGTGCCTATTTTCTGAGAACTCCTGGAAGGAGCGGGACCTTGGTATAGTTGGCAAGAACCCGTTATTTTGCCAATTGCTAATCTTAAATTAAAGCAATTCGGCTAACACTGCGATCTCTCACAACTAGAAATGCCTCACCAGCCTTCTGGACTTCTTTGGGAAAGGGAACAAGCTTGTAGACAACGGTGGCCTGGTAGACGTTATATACTTGGACTTTCAAAAGGCTTTTAACAAGGTACCTCACCAAAGACTCCTGAGTAAACTTTAGCAGTCATGGGATAAGAGGGATGGGTTCTCTTATGGATTCAAAAACTGGTTAAATGACAGGAGGCAAAGAGTAGGAACCAATGAGAGTTCTCACAATGGAGGGAAATGAGCAGTGGGGTCCCACAAGGATTGGAATTGGGGCTGGTACTATTTAAGTTATAGGGGCAGTGGTGGCTCAGAGGTTAAGACACTGAGCTGCAGACTAGAAGGTTGGTAGCTCAGCAGTTCGAGACCCGAGTGCCGCATGACAGAGTGAGCTCCCATTTCTGACCCCAGCTCCTGCCAACTTAGCAGTTTGAAAGCAAGAAATTGCAAGTAGATAAATAGGTACCGTTTTGGTGGGAAGGTAATCGTGTTCCGTGCGCCTTGGCATTTAGTCATGCCGGCCACATGACCACAGAGATGTCTTTGGACAGCGCTGGCTCTTCAGCTTGGTAATGGAGATGAGCCCTGCCCCCTAGAGTTGGATTCGACTGGCTTTCGAGCAAGGGAAACCTTTACCTTTACTACTATTTAATTTATTCACCAATGATCTGGAACTAGTTATTTATTTATTTTTATTTTGGCTTGTACCCCACCCTCCCTGCGAGCAGGCTCAAAGCAGATGACAGCAGTGAATCCACAGTAGGAGTTACAACATTTCACAATAAATAATTAAAACAATTAAAAACAAGCTATAAACAAAAGACCGATAGCACTGCAGTTTAGCATAATAATCTCGAAAACTGGAGCTGCTAGGCCATAGACCAGATTGTGGATCTTCACCTCATGGGCTGCTTGAAGATGGAAGTTTCAGCAGGGGAGGCCAGTAGATGGAATAATTGGATGCCCGCTGCCTCACCCAAAAGCCCAGTGGAACAGCTCCATTGTGCAGGCCCCGCGGTGACTAGGGGTGAGTAGTGTGGCGGCCTAGTTTGCAGATGACACAAATTTATTCAAGATGGTAAAAACCAAGGCTGACTGTGAAGAACTCCAGAAGGACCTCCACAAACTGACTGAGTGGGCGACAGTGTCGCAAATGAAGGTCAGTGTTGGTAAGCGTAAAGGTGATGCATATTGGGAGAGAGAGAAAAAATCCCACCTTCAAGTATAGACTAATGGGGTCTGAATTTGCTGAGGCTTAAAGGGAAAAAAATATTGGAGTCATATTTAATACCTCAGTGAAAGCGTCGGCCCAGTGTGCTGCAGCAGTGAAAAAGGCTAACTCTGTGTTAGGGATTATTAGGAAAGGGGTTGAGAATAAAATGGCCGATATTGTAATGTCCCTGTATAGATCTATGGTGGGGCCTCCTTTGGAATACTGTGTACAGTTCTACTGACTGTATCTCAAAAAGGACATGGCAGAGCTGGAAAAAGTACAGAGGAGGGCAACCAAGATGATTAGGGGTTTGGAGCACCTTCCCTATGAGGAAAGGCTGAAGAATTTGTGACTTCTCAGTTGAGAAAAGAGACGACTAAGGGGGGGGGGGATGTAACAGAGGTGTATAAAACTATTCATGGGGTGGAGAGTTGACAAAGAGAAATTTTTCTCCCTCTCCTAAAATACTAGAACTGGAGGGCATCCAATGATGCTGATGGGCAGTAGGTTCAGAACGGACAAAAGGAAATACTACTTTACACAGAGAGTGATTAAAATGTGGAATTCACTGCCAAAGGATTTCGTGATAGCCAGAGAAATAAACAACTATAAAGGGGGATTAGATAGCTTCATGGAGTAGAAGTCTACCAGTGGCTACTAGCCATGGTGACTGAGGAAAACATCTACATTCAGAGGCACTAAACCTCTGAATCCCTGAGCCAGGAGGCAACATCAGGAGAAGGCCTCGGCCTCTGTGCCCTGTTGTTGGCCGTCCAGAGGAACTGGTTGGCCACTGCGTGAGACAGGATGCTGGACTAGATGGACCATTGGTCTGATCCAACAGGTCTCTTAGGCTTAAAAACACCTTAAAGACTTTAAAGAGTTACTAAAATGGTTCACTGTGGCAATGCTGTGGACATAGTGTATCTAGATTTCAGTAAAGCATTTGATGAAGTTTCTCATGATATCTTTGAGGATAAGCTGGTTAAATGTGGGCTGGATGGTGCAACTGTTGGATGGATTAATGGTTGGTTGAAAACTCGTACCCAACGAGTGCTCATAAATGGCTCTGCGTCTATGTGGAGAGAAGTCTCGAATGGAGTGCCACAGGGCTCGGTCCTGGGCCCGGTGTTGTTCAATGTTTTTATAAATGACCTGGAGGAAGACATAGAGGGGATGCTTATCAAATTTGCAGATGATACAAAGCTGGGTGGGATTGCTAATTCTGAAGAAGACAGAGTCAGGATTCAAAATGATCTAGATAGACTGGAACAGTGAGCTGAGAGAAATAAAATGAATTTCTATAGAGATAAGTGCAAAGTCCTACACTTAGGTACAAAAAAATCAAAGGCACAGATATAGAATGGGAGAGACTTGGCTTGACAGTAGCACATGTGAAAGGGATCTAGGTGTTCTGGTTGATCACAAGCTAAACAAGAGCCTGCAGTGTAATATGACTGCGAAGAAAGCTAATGCAATCTTAGGATGCATTAACAGAAGCATTGTGTCCAGATCACGGGAGGTGGTCGTTCCGTTCTATTCTACTATGGTCAGGCCTCACCTGGAGTACTGTGTCCAGTTTTGGGCACCACATTTTAGGGAGGAGTTCAAGCATGTGAAGAAAGAAATTGCAAAACTAATTTTATTGCCTTAGTAAGCTAATTCTTTGAAACCGCATTGTTACACTGTATGTTTGCGCTTCAGCAAAATGCCTGTACAGAAGCTTATTGTTCCAAAGTTGCAACTACTGTCAATATATATGCCATCAATTTTAAGTCCGATTTCTTCATCCTCTCTGGCAACATATTCAGTTAGAAGATTTCTGGTTCCAATGGTATTTCATACATCAAGATTTCAAAAATCAATTTGTTTACCATTTCCCAAAATTTTTTCATCTCCTTACATGTCCACCACATATGGAAAAATGATTCTACTTTAGATCCACACAGCCAGCAAGCCTCAGATACATTTTTAAAACACTTGTTCAGCCTGTCAGGGGACCAATACCAGTGGTGAAAAATCTTATATATATTCTCTTTGTAGCTAACCACTTTTAAATATTTTAATGAATTCCAGGTTTTAGACCATCTATCTATATCTATACTATGACCAAAATCCTTCATCCATTTTACCATAACCGGTTTTATTTCTTCCTCTTGCATTTCGTAATTAATCATTAGACTGTACATTTTTTTAATAAGTTTATCTTCTCTGTTTAACCAGATTTTATCTAGTTCATTTGTTTTTTCATTGAAGCCAATCTTCTTATCCTCTCTATATCTTGCCTGTAGTTGACAATTCTCCCACCAAGACAACTGAATTCCTAATTCATCTTTCAATTGTTCTTTAGATTTTAAATTTCCATTCTTATCCAACAACTCCCCATATTTTACCAAATTGTTGTTGTGCGTTAGTACTCCGGGCAAAATGTTGGGAAAATTCTGTATTACCGGGTAAAATAGAATTAATTAACAAATTGCTTGAGTGGGCTGAAATGGATAAATTGAGCTATTTAGTGAACATGGACAATAAGGTGGATCCTACACCAACATGGTCCAAATTATATTTGTATTTGAAATAATTGGGTCTGTTATGTATATAATAATGATAATAAGTGTCAAACTGTTAAACTGTGAAAAACGTAATAAAATATTTTTTAAAAAAACAAAGTTGCAACTACTTACAATGGCTTATTATTCTTTGAACATCCTAGCTTAGAAAAGAGGCATGAGAAAGTATACCCATCTGCAACAATGTTTAACTGAACATTCTTGATTCCTTTCCTGTAATTGACATGTGCAAGAATGAAATAAAATACCTTTGCTTACAAGAATCATGTCAAATGTGTAGAAATGACACTAGTTCCATCCTCCTGAAATTCTCCGCCTCCTTAGTATAAAAGATTAAGCCGAATTGTAAACGGGGCTCGCTTGTATCTGAAACTGTTATTCAGATTGAAACTTATGGTACCATAATTTTTTGGCTTTTTCTATTCCTGGTGTCTGTGTGCCTTCTTCCTGATCCGATCTGGTTTTTGGGATTACTGCTTCACATGTCCAGAAGAGGGCAACCAGGATGGTGAGAGGGTTGAAATCCAAGTCTTAGGAGGAAAGGCTGAAAGAGTTGGGTATCTTTAACCTGGGAAAGAGAAGGCTTAGAGGGGACATGATTGCAGTCTTCAAATATTTGAAGGGCTGTCATACAGACGATGGAGCAGATCTATTCTCTCTTGCTCTAGATCGCAAGACTAGATCTAATGGGTGGAAATTACAAGGGAGTCGATACTGGCTAAATATCAGGAGGAGCTTCCTAACTGTAAGAGTGGTTGAGCGGCGGAACAGACTGCCTTGGGAGGTGGTAGATGCTCCACTGGACATTTTCAAGCGGAGGCTGGACAACCATCTTTTGGGTATGTTGTAGGACTATCTTTCGGCTGTGCTCCTGCAGAGTGCAGGGGGTTGGACTAGATGACCTGCAAGATTCCTTCCAACTCTAACATTCTATGTTTCTATGATTCTATTCCTTTATAAGGCAGTGACCCACAGATTTGTGACTGGTGTGGCAATGCACTCTACTAGCCTGAGATTCAGAGAACATGAAGCCAGTAATAAAGCCTGTTTAGGGAAATATCACAAATATTTGAACTGAGGAATCAGCAAATCTCAAGCAGTCAGAATATCAAGAACTCATTTTCAATACCCAACATGAGAAGCCCACTGATGAGTGAGCTATTCCAGACATCAAACTGCCATGCGATTTACCCCACCCAAGAGGAGAGACAGGAGGCTAAAGATTCTAGCTACTGATTCCTTGAAGATCCAAGCAGACATAGGCCCAATCTGCTCTGTTTTACCAAACCCACACTGGAACAGAAAAAGATGTGGCTCAAAACCACATTCAGATACCCTGGGCCAACACTGTAGAACTGCAAAGTCACCCCTGAACGGCCATGAAACGGCCATAAATCTATGCAGACGGTACCATAAAACCAAGAGATCAAAGGAAGTGAAACCGGCATGCAGTATGGCGGCTACCATAAAATGCGAGAATCAAAGAAAGGGAAAGTGCCATGCGATGCAGAGGGGTTTGACAAAACAGTGGGTTTGGTAAAACAGCAGAGCGAATCCTAGATGCAGAATGGGCCATACAGCAGACCACATGTCAGTACAGTTTGGGAGTGTATTCTGGCCACATTTATAGGGCAAGTAGCAGAGCTGAGGGGGGGAAGATCCCCCCCTTTCAGGATGGGAAAGAAGGGATGGGACAAAGTGGGGGGAGAGGTGTGTGACCGGCCTGGAGAAAGGAATGCTTCAGGGTCCTAGGAGTACTAGCTAAAAGAAGAGGGGAGGTTTCCAGGAGAGGAGGGGCTGGGTGTGGAGACAGCCCGATTAGTATCATGGTACTTTGGTAGGCATCCAAACAACTTAAATTGCATTGTTGGGATCGGCAGTGCCTCAAGGGAAAACCTTTCTTAGGGAAAGACAAATGTGGCAATTTGTAGGCACACTGATTAAGTACAGGGAGCCAGTTTTGTGTAGTGTTTAAGTGTATGGACTCTAATCTGGGAGCTGCTGGATGACCTTGGGCAAGCCACAGTTCTGTCAGAGCTGTTCTTGATAGAGCAGTTCTGGAAAGAGCTCTCTCAGCCCCACCTACCTCACAGGGTGTCTGTTGTGGGGAGGGGAAGGGAAAGGAGTTTGTAAGCTGCTCTGCGACTCCAAGTGAAGGACAGGGTATAAATCCGATCTCTTCTTCTCCTTCTCCTACAGGAGGGAGTCCTTGGTTAATGCTTTGATGGACAGATATTGGGCAAGGAGAGATTTTGGGCAAGGAGAGATTTCTCCCTTCGACAACTCTTTGTCTACAGTAAGTGTGTCTGGATTAAGTTTAGTCCTACTTCTGCTGGATCTCTGCCTTCTGTTGTGATATTGGCTAGAAAGCTATTTCTCTGTGACACAGAGTCGGTGAGGCTTATCTCAGCCCTAACATGACAGTCAGGGAGATTAAATAAATGGAAGTAGGCCCATAATAATTTAAATCAATGGTACTTCAAAGTACTTAACTCTGGCTAAATTGTGTCTTTTAGCTGGTAGGCTTCTTGGAGTAAGGACCTCACATTTCTGTTTGTGGACCTTGATGCCATATTAATTACTTATATTACTACTACTGGTGATAATAGCTTCAATTTCATTCACTCTTCCTCCAATAGCTCTGTAACAAATACATTTTCTAAATGTTCTAAATGGTTCTCCTGCTTGCTACACCCCCCATCCAACCACATGGCTTTTGTTCATGAAGATCCCATGATCTACCAGCATAGTCTTTTTTTGGTCACCAAAGGGGATCCATTCTTCCTTTTTTCGTTAGCAGCAAAGCTTGTTAGACCCAACCCAGACCGATTTCCCACAGCCGCTGCTCTGCCCCTGCTCTTCCCTTCGCCCCGATCATAAGTGTCAATTTCCCACTATTTGCTGCACAGCTGCATTTTGCCCCGCAGCTTTGCCCGATTTTCCCCACATCTACTTGGTCCTGTTTTTTGAGGACTGAGTAGACGTGGGGGAAATTGGGTGAAGCTGTGGGGCAAAATGCTGCTGTGCAGCAAATAGTGGGAAATTGAAGAAGAAGAGAAGAGATTGGATTTATACCCCGCCCTTCACTCACTTGGAGTCTCAGAGCGGCTTACAAACTCCTTTCCCTTCTCCTCCCCACAACAGACACCCTGTGAGGGAGGTGGGGCTGAGAGAGCTCTTTCCCAAGTTGTCCTTGAGAGAACAGCTGGTCCAGAGCTATGGCTTGCCCAAGGTCATCCAGCCAGGTGCAAGTGGAGGAGTGGGGAATCAAACCCGGTTCTCCCAGATTAGAGTCCGCGCACTTAACCACTACACCAAACTGGCTCTCAATTGTCACTTGTTTTTGACACTTATGATCTGGGCAAAGGGAAGAGTGGGGGCAGAGTAGAGGCTGTGGGAAATCGGTCCCACTGTACTGCAATCTTTGTTAGGTTTTGTCTCATCATTTGTGGGTCAGGATTCCCATTTTGTAGTTGGGAAAACAGGCTGAAAGAAAGTGAGTTGCCCAAAACTACACAACGCATCCATGGTAGCAGTAGCAACTGAAATCAGATTGAACCAGTTCTCACCCATCTGTAATTATCAAGCTGCACTAGCTTTCATATGTGGCCTGATCTCCAGGAAAGCAATAGAAGAGCAGAAAAATTAGGAAAAAAGGATGCTCATGACATTTCTTCATGTGTCGCTTCTAAGCTTTTGCATTTCTGCTATTGACTGCAATTATTGTGGCAAGTAATCTGAGAACAGAGTTTGAAATGGCAATTAGAAGATGCTAGATTTCGGGAGCACATAACATGCCTGCAGTCAAGCTAATAGAAGACCATCTGTTATGGGAATATCATCAGCATTTCCTTCAGTTTAACTGAGCTACACTGCCAGTACATTTGGTAATGAGGGCTGCAAACTGAAACATGCTGACTTGAAAGTCACCTCTTTCGAAACAAATGGTACTTACTTCCAAGTAAATCCGATTAGGTGTGGGGTATAAATATGAAACAGGATAGTCAGCACTCCTTTGCCAAATCAGTGATACACAAAATCTAAAAGGGAAGGAAGCCAAGATGCACTTTTTATAGACTGAATGAGATTGGTTATTAGTTACACTTCAGATTCAATATCATATGAAGGTGCCTCAGACGGAATCAGACCATTGGTCTTGTCTAACTGGCAAGCAGCTCTCCAAGATTAAAGTTTTTCACATCACCTACTACTAGATTCTTCAAACTGGAGACCCCAGGGATCGAACCTGGGAACTTCTGCATGCAAAACAGATGCTCTACTGCTGAACCACAGCTCCACTAGTAAAGGTAAAGGTAAAGGTTTCCCTTGCTCGAAAGCCAGTCGAATCCGACTAGGGCAGGGGTGGGCAATTGTTTTGGCTCGGGGACAACTTTGTGGGAGCGGAGGTTAGCGGAGGGCCGCACCTTTTAAAATGACTGCATTCATTAGTTAACTTTGCATTTCAGAAAAGGTATAAATTGTATCCTAAAAATCAATAAATATGAATTAAATAAAATAGTGGTCGTGTTATTCAATTTATTTATTGTGCTGATTTCATATAATCTATAGCTGCAAGCACATTTAATTTTAGAATCAGTTTAACGAGACAAATGTACCCTATCACACTTTTCGACAATTTTTTTGAAATCAGGAGTGAGATTGCTTGTTGAGATTCTCATCACAGCCTGCAAGTTAATGTCTGTCAAAGAGCATCTATAATAATAACAATGCTTCTCTCTGCTCCGGGCTTCTCTGCGCTTCGGGACCAACGGAGGCCTGACTGAAACCACGTGGCCGACTGTCTTGGCGGGCCGCAAAAAACTCTGTGGCGGGTCGCATGTGGCCCGCGGGCCGCAATTTGCCCACCCCTGGACTAGGGGGCTTGACAGAATAATAGTTGCAATCATATTGGGGTCACCTCGTGTTGGGGATAGGAAGGCTGCCTTTGTGTTGCTAGTAGCTAGCATTCCATTGCCGAAGCTCAAAAACATTCCTTTAAAAATAATTATGTACGCCTCCATAGTACATGACTACTGAAATAACTGATCCAGGATTCATCTAAGGCTAGAGTGCTGTGCACAATTACCTGAGGGCAAGTTCCCTTTAAGCCAGTGAAGCTTCCTTCCAAGTAAATATGTTCAAAACCACTCTGTAAATCAGAGAAGGTAGATAAATAGTGCTAATGCACTTCTTATGATAGGATTTAGATGGAATACTTCTGCAATGCATAATGCAGGAAATTTCAAAAGGTGTGTGATTATTACGATGAATTATTTACTTAGCAATGGTGTTAACTGCTCAGGATCTACAAAGTCTGTAGGGGATTCCGAAGAAACAGCTGTCCGTATCGTTGCTCTCACTCGTCATGTCGGTTTGCGGGATCGGGATTTTTCATTGCTAGCTCATGTCTTGCTGCTGCAGCTGTGCCAAGAAAGCTGTACACCTGTTCCAAATCTAGAACAAAGTACTTAATCTCAAAGACAAGCACTGAGCTCAACCAGGGAATTTCACTGTGGGTTTTTTTTTTTCAGCAGCAGAAGTGATAAACAGAAGGATTTCTGGCTCAAGTCTACTGTACCTAATAGAGATTTCTCTAAGCTGACGGAGCATGCGGTACAGCCTTACTGTAGGCCCTCCTGGATATGTTCTGCAACTGTGGTTGTGCCTTGCAATGTTATAGAGGAAGACTGAAAAAGCGCAAACATCAAATAAACACTTTTGCCACTACCAGGGCACAGGGGTTGGCTTCACTTGCTAAAGACGCCTGGGTAGACTTCTACTTCCTACAAAGGAAAGTGGCAAAAGGTGTATTATTTATATAGACCAGGAGTCCCCAGCCTGTTCAAGGCTACTGTAGGCACCTTGGCAATTCTGGTGCAGGGTGGTTGGCACAACTACAAAATGGCTGCTGCAGACTCCATGCAGATTGTAAATTGATACAGCCAGCGGGACTGGACATCCAATAATCAGTGTAATGGGATCAGGATTGCAGAAATCTGAAACCAAGCAGAAATATGAAAGAGCTGAAACACAGGCTGCGGTCAGACTTCAAGCTTGGTGCGGTCTGGGCAGACTGTGAATAGCACCAGTTTAGGCTGTGGCAGGAAGATCTGACCAGACAGCACACCCTGAGGCAGCTTCCCTGCATGCACCCCCCCGTGATCAAGCATCAACATTACTGCTGCCCCTCAACCATGGAGCACGGCATCTGGAGGTGGTGGCAGCTACAAGCATGGGCGGCTTCAAGAGGGAATTAGATAAACATCTGGAGCAGAGGCCCATCAGTGGCTATTAGCCATGAAGTATAGATAGGAACTCTCAGTCTGGGGCAAGTGATGCTCTGTATTCTTGGTGCTTGATGGGGGGGCAACAGTGGGAGGGCTTCTAGTGTCCTGGTCCCACTGTTGGACCTCCTGAGGGCACCTGGTGTTTTTGGCCACTGTGTGACAGAGTGTTGGACTGGATGGGCCATTGTCCTGATCCAACACTGGCTTCTCTTATGTTCTCTTATGTTTTTGTGCGCTTACGTGCTTATGTGCATAAAGTCAACTACACCAGGAAAAAGGTGGAAACAGATCCGATGGTTCACATGTCCCAACCGGCTTCAGTTCACAACAGGGAAGTTCAGACATCCAGAACGGCAGGTTGAAAGCACTGACATCTGTAAAGACCGGACTTTCCCTGGTGCCTGATGACTGCACATCAAAGGCAGGTCAGAACAGGGTGGCGACAACTGGGGCACGGAAGGCAGATGTCGCTGTTTGATCATGCTCTTTACATCCACAATGATATCACTGCCCATCTAACTGCAGCCAACGCTTAAGTATTAACATGACACATTAAACAGTACAGAAATGGATCGAAGCTACGTATACAGTTTCGGTATACCCTGCATGAAAGCCAGACTCTTAGCATCCAAATCACTGGCCACCAACTGGCCACCAACCCAGTTTAAAAAGGGGAGGTTAGATCTGGGCTGCCCATTACAATTTACGTTTTTTGAGGGAGTGCATAAAATATATGTGAGCAAGGATCTGATTCAATGTGTGCATAGTTTAAAATGTGAAAAAATATTCCAGTGTGCTCTTCATATTTGTCGGTTTTAATCGAAGTTAAATTTAATAATGTTGATTTTAAAGGTTGTGACCCGCCCTGAGCCATACTGTGTAGGGAAAGGTGGGCTATAAATGCAATACAACAACAACAACAACATTAATAAATCACGTAGTTGGATAATACACACACCATTGGTCCATCTAGTCCAGCATACTGTTTCTCAGAGCGACACCTTGACTAGGCATCTACTTCCTAAAAAAGGTAAATTGCAAATGGTACATTAGCTGGAATTCTGTCCACATCCAACAGAGATTTCTTCAAAAACAACAACCCTGGACTTTATCTGTAGCACGAGGCCAAGAAGCTTGCTTTAAAAGGGAAGCGAGGATCTAGAGGTTTCTGCTGAAAGTGTTGCACTGGAAAGTCTGTTCCATTCTTGGGGCTGTAATAGGGTGGCACACAGTTCCTCAGCCCTCCTGATAATTGGCATCAATGAAATGATCAGAACTATTTTTAGATTAAAGAAATAACAAAAACAAGTAAGGCGGATGCTGCAAATTAGCATCTCTGGTCTCATATACTTGTATCTGTTAGATATCTTTACATCTCCACATAGCCTTTAATTTCCTAACCTATTGTATATGTCCTATGTTTCCTTCATTGCATAGGTGTAGAGTACGGGGGGGGGGGCTCGAGGGCTTGAGCCACCCCTGAAATTTCTGGGGGGGGGGCTCAGCCACCCCCAGGAAAACGGAGCGCCTGCCGCCGCGCCTCCCCAGGTCCTTCCGAGGCCCGGCCGCCGCTGCTGGAGAGGGAAGGGGTGGCGGGGGGGGGGAGAGAGGCACTGGCAGCAGTGGCTGGTGGGCCGCGGAAGGGCCCGGGGAGGTGGGGCGGTTTCCGGGGGGGGAGAACATCGCTCCAGTGAGCGTGCGCGCTTTGCGCGTGCGCTAAGGAGCCCCCCTCCCCAGGATTTCCAAAAGTCTACGCCCCTGCTTCATTGTGGACCTCAAGGTAACATATACTGGGGACAATCCTATACTGGTCTGCTTGGAAGTACGTCTATTTTATTCAGTAGGGCTTACTCCCAGGAAAGTTGTTTTCAGGACTGCAGGATAGGATTCTCAATAGGTCTCCCATGAAGGCAAACTAACGAGGTCCAGAGCTGCTTAGCTTTTGCAGTGTTCTTGTATCATCTGCTTCCAGTTGTGCTCCGGCAGCCATTCTGAGTATTTACGAGATGTAAACGATCCCATCCCTCTGATCTTTTTACTCAAACCTTTTAGATTTATGTCATTATCTTGCTGCTTCGTGAACACATGCTGTGGCTGTCTGTAAGAATGCATCTCCCCAGGTCCTCTGTGAGTCTTGAGCAAGCGCATAATTGACTGAGTTTGCCTCATGACTTGAGTAGAGAAATGCTTCACTGTTGTATTAACAGAGACTGTGAGGGGCGGGAGGTGTGGCCACTCTTCCCGAGTTACTGATTGGGCAGAATGTTAAGACATTTAATGAGCTCCCAATACTACAAGAAAGACACTACACCAAGGTTGGCACTTAGTAAGGGTCTGTTTGGCTGATCTGTTACATACATAAGAACACAAGAGTAGCCATGTTGGATTGAACCAAAGGTCCAGCATCCTGTTTCCAACAGTGGCCAATTTCCAGGTGTACAGGGAAATCCACAAGCCAGCCCACTGGCAACAGACCTCACCTACTGACTGCTCCCCAACAGCTGGCAATCTGAACCTGGAGGCCCCATTGAGCTATCATGGATAAAAGCTGGTGCTATTCATCGAACTCTCTTTCAAATTTATCTGTCCCAGTGCTACTTCTCCTCTAAGCACAGGCCTGTAGCTATAGTGGGGCTCTTGGGGGCTCCACCCCCTTTCTTAAACGCACAGCCCCACAAGAATTTCTCCTGTAAATGCTTTTTTCGATCATTTAAAAACATTTTTTTAAAGGTGTGTGGTCCTTTAAGCAGAGTGGGGTGCTGTAGTTGACTAAATCCTGCCCTGAGTAGGTGGAGTAGGTGACCTCTAGGATCCCTTCTAACTCTGTGTCAAAAAACTGGTCTCCTTTAAGAGAGTTTTTCTGCCTAAGTGTTAGCTTTCTTGTCTAGATCCAGAATCTTTTACAGCTCATAACCAACACAAACAGTCCAAGCTTTCTTAACTTTAGACACCAGCATTCCCACCTGCCGGCTTGTTCCCAAAATCGTTGCTTAGGCTGGCAGAAGTGATTAACTTGCAGCAGCTGAGAACTGTCATCTACAGGGGTTGACAGCTTGCAGTTTAGTGAGCTATCCTGGTAACAGCCTTCTGTGTTCCTTCCTGCACGGAGAACTTCAGCCCCCCGCGAAAAAAATTTGCCCCACAAGCCACTTAATCCTGGGTACAGGCCTGACTAAGCATGATGGCACACTATTTTGGGGACTGAAGAATGCCAAGCATAGGGTAGGTGAGCTTGTGGCATGGCAGGGCGCCCAATGCTATTGGCCAAGATTAGCATCTAAACTTTAATAAATGCAACCACGTTTGCCTCTATTTTGTGGTGAAAGAGACTATTTAGTTAATGGGATATTTTTATTGGGCTAGCTTGGAGATCCTCATCAGCTATTCTAGGCATAGCTGGAAAGAGTCCAGCTACATACGAAGGAAAGGAAATCTATACACTGCCCGGCATTCAGCATTCACCTCTTTGCTGATCAGCGCCTTCCACACTTATTATTTATAACCCTTCTGTAATGGACGTCTGGGTCCTTCAAAGAGATTAATGAATTTGTTCTCACGCTTCCTTTCTCTTAGTTGTACAGAGTAAACCGCAAAGTTCTTCAATATGGAATGATTTGTCCACGGAAGTTTGTGGGGAACCTTTCGCCTCTCGTTCCTTTCCACCACCTCATTTCCTGTACATAAATATTTTCTTTCTTTTCACTGCCAAATTAAGACTGAAGGCTGGTTTTAGGATGGCTGATTTCCAGTGATGGCAGAGGGACAAAGATGTCAGTCGTCTGGATGCCATCAAAGTCTAGACCACAACAGCTAGTTAGTGGCACATATCTGGAGCGAGAGCAGGACAACAGACAGTTAGGAAAACCGCCTGGAGAGATTGCCTAATCGTTTCCATCAATAACAAGAAGTCCTGACTGAGAGAGGGCAGAAGACTTTGGAAAAAGTAATGCAGAAGGTGGCACAGGATAGGGTTTTGGAGAACGTAGGCATCTCATTCTAAGGACCACGAGTATTCCAGGCTGTGGAGTTGGGCAAACTTGATATCACCCAAAACACGCACTGCGTGTGTGAAGTTTCCTCAAGCCGCTTCCGATTTAGGACGATCCTATGAATTAATGACCTCCAAAACATCCTATCACTAATACCCTTGCTTAGGTCTTGCAAACAGAGGGTCATGGCTTCCTTGAATGAGTCCATCCATCTTGTGCTGGGTCTTCCTCTTTTCCTGTGGCCTTCAACTTTTCCTAGCAAGATTGTCTTTTCCATTGACTCTTGTCTTCTCGTAAAGTGACCAAAGTACGATGGCTTCAGTTTGGTTATTTTAGCTTCTAGGGACAAACACACAGTAGCCACATGAAACGGGAACCACGAATCTTGATCTTCCTGCTTCTCCGTATAGGGGCTGGACAACCCTTTTATATTGTAGCAGATCTATGAGCAGTGATCAAAGCGGCACAGGTATTGCTTCCAATCTTAATTTCACGGTGCCTCAAAAAAGAAGGGAGGCTCAGTCTATCTGCTGGTTGATCCCAAACTTCCTTGCCTTTGCTGCTACTGACATATCCTGTGTCCTGGGGACTGCAGCATCTCTGGAGGCATTCAAATATCAGCAAACGAGGTTTGTCACAGGGTCAAGGGTAGCAGAAACTCTTGAACAAGGTAGGAGAAATGGTTCCATGACTGCTGGCCTCCGCAAATTAATCTGTGCAGTCCAAACACTCATTGAATTCATTACAGAGGTGACATTTCAGTCTGGGAGTTCCTCATTCATGACTGTCTTTTAGCCATTGCACGAACTCTCCAAAGCTCAGTGTTGTTGCCTTTGCTTTGCCCTGACCTGACCGGCCCAAGCTAGCCTGATTTCATCAGATCTCAGAAGCGAAGCAGGCTCAGCCCTGGTTAGTACTTGGATGGGAGACCACCAAGGCAGTCCCGGGTCACTGCACAGAGGCAGACAATGGCAAACCACCTCTGTTTGTAGTAGAGGGACTATGGCTCAGAGGTAGAGCATCTGCCTGGCACGCAGAAGGTCCCAGGTTCAATCCCAGGCATCTCCAGTTAAAAGGACCAGGCAGTTGATGCTGTGAAATACCGCAGCCTGAGACCCTGGAGAGTTGCTGCCAGTCTAAGTAGATAATTCTGACTGTGATGGACCAAGGGTCAGATTCAGTATTAGACAGCTTCATGTGCTTTCATCCCCCTCAGCCTTGTTTATAGGACTGTGGATATCTCTTTTATACCTTTGCCTCCCGGTTTGTAAAGGAGGATTCATTGTTTTCTGTACTTTTATGCTGTATTTATGTTAAACCACATTGGCCGACTCCAGGGGTCATTTCATAGAAAAAGAGGTGCAGGAGCTCATTAGCATAACTCATTAGCATAACTTATTTGCATACCACCTGACATCACTGGAAGTATGTCAAAAGGCAAGAAAGAAAGGAGAGAGAAAGAGAGAGAGAGAGGAATGAAGGGAGGGAGGGAGGGAGGGAGGGAGAGAAAGAAAGAAAGAAAGAAAGAAAGCAGAGAGGGGACAGCTGCTAATCCAAGCCTCAGAAATACCACTATTCTGGGAGGATAGCTTCTGTGGTGGCTGAAGCCTTCAGGAGGCTGGTTGGAGAACAAGGACCTTTCCAGGGGACGGGGTCATTTTGCTGCCGCCGTGACCCAAGCAGGCATTCCCCCGCGGGGGGGGGGGGGGCTGGCACCAACTCCAGGAGCTGAGCTCCCCCGAGCTCCTGCTCGAAATGACCCCTGTTAGTAGCACAGTCCGGTAAATGTTAGGCATTTAGCCACTTGGTATGTATGCTACAATGGCTATGTCTGTCATAATTGCCATGTCCTCATATCTGCATGTTACATTTTATCTATATATCTAATAGCCAAGGTGCCCCCTGTGTGCGGATATCTAAATCCGCACATTGGGGGCACCTAGGGGGCAGAGAGATTTTCCTGCACACTTGGGGGACTCCCCAGGTGTGCAAAAAAAATCCCAAAAGTTAAAAAAAAACTACACAGGGGATATTGAGATCCCCCCCCCCCAAGTAAAAGAGCATTCCCTGCACATGTGCAGAGAATGCTCTGGGAACTCTGCAGCTGGCCGGTGGTTGGGAGGTGTCCAGGCCTCGCTGCCAGTGGTGGGGGGGAGATTGGCAGTGGGCCTGGCGGCTGGGAGCCGCTCAGCCCTTGCCGCTGGTGCCCACGGGGGGGGGGGAGATCAGTGGTGGGCCCGGTGGCTGGGAGGCATCCAGGCCTCACCATCGGTGCCTGTTTTGGGGGGATGGGCAGGCCCGGGCCTCGCCATTGGTGCCGGGGGGGCGGAGGAGAAGGCTCACCTGTGGGCGCTTCCTCCTCGACATGGAGCTCCTTCTCCCCCCCACATATATTGCAGGTCCTACCCCCCAGGAGCAAAGACAGATGGAGAAAGCGGCGAGTACCCTGCCACCGCTGCCAGGCTCA
The DNA here is from genome assembly GCA_029233225.1 of Lepidodactylus listeri. Taxonomy (NCBI): domain Eukaryota; kingdom Metazoa; phylum Chordata; class Lepidosauria; order Squamata; family Gekkonidae; genus Lepidodactylus; species Lepidodactylus listeri. Next base: position 101,340,889 of record JARCFY010000009.1, on the reverse strand, counting down.
AAGTTAGGGGAAAAGAAGGAGGGTAGAAAGAAGGAGGAGGGGAATTGTCTTGGGGGAGAGAGAGAGAAAGGGAGAGATGGGGGTATTTGCTTGAGGGGGAGAGAAAGAAGGGGGATTGGCTTGTGGTGGGGGAGAGAGAGAGAAAGAAAAAGAAAGAGGGATCGACTTGGGGAGAGAAAGAAAGGGGGAGGGGGGAGAGGGAAGGAAGCAAAAGTGGGGAAATGCCCCCTCCCCGCAAGTTTCTTCTGGGTTGTCCCTTGTTCTTCTATATTTTTATAATTGTTTTATTGAATTTTTTGCTTAACCTACTTGGGTTTTATCTGTTTTAATGTTCTGGCTCTTTGCTGTGAATAAAATCATTCTGATTCTGAACTATGCCAGAGCTTCAGGGGCCACATGGCTCAGACCTTTCATAGATGTCAGTTTGCCAGCTGCCCTTTCCACACTTCTTCCAGTTTTCAGGAAGAAGCAATGGGTGACGTAAGACCCGTTGCCTGCACTGTTGAGCTGAGTGACCCCTGCAGCAGCCCTGGCTTGGAGCACCACGGAGCCCACTTGGCTTTCCTTGCTCCAGGACCATTTTCAGTTCCCTGCACTGGAGCTTGCTGAGGGACTTTGGACCAGCCTCCCACTTCATCTGCCAATTACCGGGTGTTGGCTGGAGTTCTCCTGGGATCGCATCTGATCTCCAGGTGACAGAGATCTGTTCACCTGGAGAAAATGGCTCCTTTGGAAGATGGCGTCTAGGGCTGAAGTCACACACACTAAATAATCCACTTTTTCAGACTGGATTTTGCCAGTTCACACAGTAAAATCCAGTTGGAAAGCGGACTGAAAAGGGATTGAAAGTGGATTATCTACAATGTGTGATTGCAGCCCATGACGTTATACCACACTGAAGTCCATCCTCTCCCCAAACGCCACCATCCTTAGGCTCCACCTCCCAAATCTCCAGGTATTTCCCATCCCAGAGGTGGCAACCCTGCTCGCACTCCCAGCCACACCTGCCTCACAGGGTTGTTGTGAGAATAAAATGGAAGAGAGGAGAATGATGTAATCTGCTTCAGGTTCCCATTGGGGAGAAAGGTAGGGCAGAAAGGAAGGAAGGAAGGAAGGAAGGAAGGAAGGAAGGAAGGAAGGAAGGAAGGAAGGAAGGAAGAAGGAAGGAAGGAAGGAAGGAAGGAAGGAAATAAATAAGAAACACCTGTATCCCAAAACCTCATGAGCCCCCTAATACAGCTATATAATATAATAGAGCTGTAACACATAGGATGGTTTATGAAACCAGAACTTGTTTCAGATTTACTTCTGTACTTACTGCATCTAAGGTATGCCTCATTGTCATTCACCCTGCCTCTTCCTGGAAATGTTGGATGGGAAAATGCACATTGTCTGGAGATTGTCTGTTTTGGTTGTCTGGAGATCAGCTGTAATAGCAGGAAATCTCCAGGCCCTGCCTGGAGGCTGGCAATACTACATTCAGTGCCACACACACTCTCAACCTCATTTTCTTTGGGGGAGGGGCAGGCTGCCGTTTTTTATTGAACCTATGAAAAGACTTCTGAGAAATGGTCAGTATCCCAGCAAAATGTCTGGCTGGTTTTGAGGGCCAATGCGATTGAGGTACTGGGGGAGGGCCGCACAGACAGATTCAAATCACTGCATGCCATGAAACCCGCCAGGTGAACCTTGGGCCAGTCACGCTCTCTCCTCTTCCTGTGCCTCCCAGAGTTGTCATGAGACTCATGTGGTGATGGGGAGAGCCATGTATGCTACCCCGAGCTCCTCGGAAACTCTGGAATGGGCACATAATTGTGATCCACTGAGGTTCTTCCAAGACACCTAAACTCCACCTATATACCCTTACAGTCTACATTTTGGTTGACACACCAGCTGAATAATGGAGATACAGTCCACATCATGGGTGGGGGAGAAATGCATATGCCTTTGAAATACACATATCCTGGTCTCCATAACAGCCTTCTATCTGATGTTGTTAACGCTCGTTACTTTGACAACCTCTGCGGACTAAGCATCTCCTGGTCGTGTTGGTCTATAGATAGTCTGGAGACTGTGCAGAGCCAGTCCTTCTTTCCTTCTTATTCTCATCTTGGAAGGAGAGTGGCTGCTTCAAGAGTCAACTCTACTGCTGTGGCAAGAATGGAAAGGAAGGAGAGCTTTGTGGCCCATCTTAGCAATGGCTGCTGATGGAGATACCTCTTTAATATCTCCGATGTGTTCCAATCACCACACACAATAGACGCATTGTAAGCCAGGCATATTATATGCTCTTATGAACTGTTAAAATCATAAGTTTGAACTTTGGGTTGTCATTCTGCAAAGGGCGAAATGCACTCTCAATTGCAGTGAGAGGCTCCAGCCCACAGCAGGAAACTTCCTAAAGAATTCACACCAACATGGGGACCAGGACTCCATTTCAAAGAGTCCTTCTGTCTCCTTTACGCTGGTCAATTCACACCTTCCCCCAAAGTTCCTGTAAGAGATTATGCTAAGTGACGTTACCAAGCAACTAATCGTTGGCCATCGAGTGACCTGGCCAGAGCCATCACGAGACAAAGGATTGGCGCCAAGAATCCTAACAGCCTGCCCAGGTGTCAGTTCCTGCTTAGCACCCAGATTTGCAATACTGACCCCTCTTTCCTATCTCCTCCTCCTTATTACACTGACCAATAGCAGGGCTAGTGGGGACGGACCAACTAGTAGGCGTGTCAAGGGGATGTGGTCAGCACAGCCCGCCCCAATGCTACCTGATAAAAGATCTTGCACAACAGAAAATCATTGCTAGCCACCTCGACCCCTATCTTCTTTACCAACCTCTCACATCCAGCTTTCTATCCCAACACCTTGCCTCCATCTTTAATCCCTGGTTTGCGCAGCCAGGAAGAAGCGTGTATCTGCAGGTTTAGGTCGCGCTCCCCATTTTTCTTTTCCACCTCCCCTCAATCTTCTTCTGGAATTGGACCGCCCATCTACAGGACAGGTAAAGTATCACCCCTCAACGAAACTCCTGCTAATGCGACGGTGCTATTTTCTATCTAAGTTTCCTAGATCTTGTGTGTGTGTGTGTGTGTGTGTGTGTGTGTGATCACGTTTTGTATGCTTGAACAATATTTTATAGTAAACATCAGTCAAAGAAACCACTCAGCCTCAGTGCCTATTTTCTGGGAACTCCTGGAAGGGGCGGGACCTCGGTATAGCTGGCAAGAACCCGGTATTCTGCCAATTGCTCAGCTTAAATTAAAGCGATTCGGCTAACAGCATGGCTGTCAGGGTATTCAGGGAGAAATATAATACTTTGCAGCCAATGCTCCCTCTAAGCTGTGGAGTTTTGTGACCAAAAATTCCACTTTGTGAGCTACCGGCATTAAAGTTGTGAGTGAGCGATTTGGCTACGGCCTAAATGAGTTTGCTCTGGAGCCATCCTTCTGGAGCGAAGACCAAAATGTGTGAGCCGGTGGCTAAAAAACTGTGAGCTAGCTCACACTAACTCAGCTCAGAGGGAACACAGCTTGCAGCACACAATGTCCCTTGCTCGTCAGGGGCGGGGAAGGAAATAATGTTCTATTTTTGGTCTTTATTCCTCTTTTTTTTAAAAGAAAAAGGAAAAAAGAAGCACAATGGTAGTTAATGATTAATAGAGCCACTCTACAACGCTGTCAGCAGGTAGCCAATCTAAGTGTGGGGGACACCTAAATAATTGAAGGGAATAGGGGAGAGAGGCAGCCATTCGTTATAGTTGATAAGGGAAGATTTCTGGCTGGGCAGGCTGCCTAGTTGAAAGGGCAGCAGAGCAGATTTGTCTTCATGACTCTTAAGATATGCTGCAGTGCGCTTTTTCAAAGTAACCCCACCCCCAGTTTTTAAGTACAGAAATCTGCATTCTTATTTGCCATGCAGCAGGAGCCAGGACCTGAGCTCAGAATGTGGGAGGCCATATCTGGTAGGGGAAGGGGCCGTAGTAGCTCAGTGGCAGAGCACCTGCCTTGCAGAAGGGCCCAGGTTCAATCCGTGCTATCTTCAGATAAAGGATCTCAGGAGTAGGCTTCCCATTTGCCTGCTCAAGACGCGGAGTTGTGTGATATATATCACGGGAACACAGAGAAAGCAGGTTTGATACAAAATCACAGCATTAAGGCTGTTACACTGGGTAAAAAAAACCTCTTTTTTACTAGACATGTAAAGTCTTAAAGATAATTTAATTCAAATGTTTATAACGTCAAACACATCCCTACATATTCAATATGGTCCACGTAGGACTCCTTAAACAGCTTATCCATTTTATTTTATTTTATTTTATTTATTGCACTTCTACCCCGCCCTCCCCGTGAGTGGGCTCAGGGCAGCTTACAATGTGGCTCAAGCCAAGTCATAGGCTGAGGACAGACTGGCAGTCTCGGCCGCTCTGCCTTCACTTCAAAAGCGGAGGCAGAGCGGCCATTCAGACAGCCGCACCTGCCCCGAGGAGGCGGCCCGGACGCATCGCGTCCAGCGCCACGCTCCTCTCACAGCAGCCGAGCACCACTTCAAAGTGGTGCTCCGGCTGCTGCGGTGCGCATTCCACTCACCGGAGCGGGTGTGAACGCGTGCCGGGAGGGGGAGCCGCGTGGCATCCACACGCCGCCATAGGAAGCCGCCCACAGTCTGAACGCTGTGGGCGGCTTCCTTCCAGTGGCGTGTGAACGCCGCGCTGTGGGGGAAATTCCCCCCGCCTTAGTCTGCCGCACCACGGAGGTGCGGCAGACTTTAAGTCTGTCTTCAGCCATAATAAAACAGTTGAAACCAATTTAAAACAATAACAAACATTATAACAAATCTGCCATTAATATACAGTAAAAGCTCGCAAGATGGTAATCGCGCAGATCACGATGGCACCTTGCAAGTTCTCTCAGTTCAGGCCAGCCCTCATCTCCGATATTAATGGAGATGGTCGGTGGTAGGTAGTAGATGGTGGCGGCTCCTAATAGAAAGCCTGGTGGAAGAGCTCCGTCTTGCAGGCCCTGCAGAACTGCATAAGATCCCACAGGGCCCTGATCTCCTCCGGGAGTTCATTCCACCAGAGAGGAGCCGCCACCGAGAAGGCCCTAGCCCTAGTACCGGTGAGCCTGGCTTCCCTTAAACCCGGGACCGAGAGTTGGTGTTGCGATCCTGACTGAAGTGCTCTCTGGGGTCTATATGGGGAAAGGTGGTCCCTTAATATTAGAATGTAGGCAAACTCTCTTCCTGTACAGTCCAAGGTCTTTTTAAGGCTTAACGTATTCAAATTGGTCCTATAGGACTCCTAAACATTCTCCACTTCCATGAGCTCATTAGATGGAATTTGCTTTTGTCTGGTGGGCCTGGGGCTTCACCCTAAAGATTTGTGTCTTGATGACAGAACGTGGTGGGGGAGAATCCTTCAGGTAGTTGTTTACATCCCACTTTAATACTGGTCCAGGGGGTATCCTGACAATTAAATTGTTACCAGCAGGATTTGTAAAAATGTGTATTAACAGATATCTGCAAACGAGAGCAAGGAAAGAGAAACATTGTGGTCTGCTCATATTACTTCAATTCTGCGGCAGCTGCACTGGCTACCAGTTAGTCTCCAGGTCCAATTCAAGGTGTTGGTGTTGAACCTTTAAAGCCCTTAATGGTCTGGGATCCTCATAACTACGAGACCGCCTCTCCCGTTACAACCCGCTGAGGTTCCTTTTGGTCATTCTCCAGGAACCATCCTGTCGCCAGAGGAAGAGCCTTCTCAGCTGTGGCCCCTGTCCTGTGGAATGCCCTCTTGGATGACATCCATGCCCTGCCAGACTTGTTTAGTTTCTGCAGGGCATGCAAGGTCGAATTGTTTAGGTTGGCCTTTGGCAGGGGTCCTTTTGTAGAAAAAGAGGTGCAGGAACTCATTAGCATAACTCATTAGCATAACTCATTAGCATATGCCACGTCCCCTGACATCACCAGAAGTGTGTCAGAAAGGGAATGTCAGTTTCAGCCCCACTATACCCTATGGGCCATTGAAATCAATGGCAAAAACTCATAGGGTATATGAGGGGCTGGAGGAAAGGGGATTTGAGGGAGAGGCTCCAAACTTGCAGGGTAGCTGCTGGGGCCTCTCCTTGAAATACCCACTAAGTTTCAAGAAGATTGGACCACGGAGTCCAATTCTATGGGCCCCCAAACAGGTTGTCCCATCCCCTCCATTGTTCTCTATGGTGGGAAAAAATGTTACCTTTTTTCCTACCATAGAGAACAATGGGGGCAACCTGTTTGGGGGCCCGTAGAATTGGACCCCCTGGTCCAATCTTCTTGAAACCTGGTGGGTATTTGGGGGAGAGGTCCCAGCAGCTACCCTGCAAGTTTGGAGCCTCTCCCTCAAGCCCCCTCCCCTCCAGTTGCTTTTAAAGTTGCTGCCGAATTTCGGCGGCAATTCGGCAGCAGGCTGAATCAGATCAGAGAATCTGATTCAGCCCATGGCTGCCCTAGTGGCCACTCCTGAGCTGGCAGAGCTTTGCTCCGCCTCGCTCCGGCCCCAACAGACCCCTGGCCTTTGGAGTATAACCCACGTCTGGGTTACTTTTGTTAGTGGTATGGTGCTAGCCACATTTTCACTAGTTTAACATTTTAATGGTAACATTTTATATTTTTGTCACTTTTATGTTGCTTTTATCCTCTTTACTTGGTTTTAGTGTTGTAAGTCCCCATGAGACCTTTAGGTTGAGCAGTGACTAAAAAATCCAGGGCTTTTTTTTCGGGGGAACACGCCGAAATGGAGTTCTGGGACCTCTTTGACAAAATTCTTTTTAAAATGCTTAAAAGTTCGTGTGTTTTCAATATACAGATTGAAAACCTCATTTCCCTCTTGAGCGTTCTGACACCTCTTTTTCAAAAGAAAAAAAAAAGCCCTGAAAAAAATCTAATAATAAATAAAATAAAAAGTGAAAGAAATGGACTTTGAGGGTGTAGTGGCGGTTAGAATATTGGACGAGAACCTGGAATGACTGGGTTCGAATCCCTCACTCAAACACGGATGCCTGCCAGGTGACCCTGGGCATGTCACAATCTCTCAGCCTAATGCACCCTAACCCACCCTCGCCTAAACTGTGAGGATTACAGAGGAGAGGAGAAGAATGTGAAAAGCTGTTTTGGCTACCTGATCAGGGAGAAAAGCAGGAAATAAATTAAAAAGCAAGCGTAAATAAACTTTCAGTGATGTGGGCATTATTCATCAAGACAGGGCTGGTGATTTGTGCTTTTAGTAGACTTCCTGCAACTGCTGCTGTGCTAATCTTCTGTCATAAGCTTAACATATCTGAGATGACAGGTTTGTCCTAGGAATGTGGGTTCAAAGTTATTTGTATGTTATGAACACAGATCATGCCAGTTGACAATGCAGGAGGGAATCCCTATTCATGAAAGTCTTGTAGGTATCTGTGCTGAGGGACACCAGAGACAGACAGGTGGGAGGTGAAGCTGGATTTCATCTTTCCTTGCCTTTCAAACTGTCTTGTAAACATCAGAGAGTTCTGAAAGCTCTGTGTGAGGAAAAGTCAAAAGAACAGACAGATGCAGAGTGTATACATCTCCTTCTGTAGACCAGTAATTCTTTCCTCTAAAAAGGTGTTGCCCTTGCTCGAAAGCCAGTCGAATCCGACTCTAGGGAGTGGTGCTCATCTCCATTTCCAAGCCGAAGAGCCAGCACTGTCCAAAGACTTCTCTGTGGTGATGTGGCCAGCATGACTAGACGCCAAGGTGCACAGAACGCTGTTACCTTCCCACCAAAGCGGTACCTATTTATCTACTTGCAACTTCTTGCTTTCAAACTGCTAGGTTGGCAGGAGCTGGGGCCAGAGACAGAAGCTCACTCCATCATGCAGCACTCAGGTCTTGAACTGCTGAACTACCCATCTTTCAGTCTGCAGTTCAGTGTCTTAACCACTGAGTCGCCGTGCCCCCCTAATTCTTTCCTCTACATTCTCTAAAATAAACTTTTCCAGATACCAATCTAATTTTTATTCAGAAAAAGTATGTATGAATGATCAGACATTGCTAGGCAATAAATATGTTCCAATTAGTAAAAAACGCCAAAAAAAACACAGAACAGTTATTACATAGGCTCTTAGTGGACAGATCTAGCTGTTTGGTTTGTATCTGGATGCCGATGGGTGAGATGTTATTGTCCCAGATTGGTAACCTTCTCCAAGGAAGTAAGGAGAAATAGTGTGTGAGATGGCTTCAGGGGTCCTTACGAGCAGGGGTCCTTACGAGTGCAGCTCCGGGAGTTGGTGCCAGCCTCCCCCCCCCCACGGGGGAATGCCTGCTTGTGTCATGGCTGCAACAAAATGGCTGCCCCCTGGAAAGGTTCCTCCGACCAGCCTTCTGAAGCCACCACTGAAGCTATCCTCCCAGAATAGTGGTATTTCTTAGGCTTGGATTAGTAGCTGTCCCCTCTCTGCCAGTTCTTTTTCTTTCTTTCTTTCTTTCTTTCTTTCTTTCTTTCTTTCTTTCTTTCTTTCTTTCTTTCTTTCTTTCTTTCTTTCCTTCCTTCCTTCCTTCCTTCCTTCCTTCCTTCCTTCCTTCCTTCCTTCCTCCCTCCCTCCCTTCCTTCCTTCCTTCTGACATACTTCTGGTGATGTCAGGGGGTGTGGCATATGCAAATAAGTTATGCTAATGAGTTATGCTGATGAGTTATGCTAATGAGCTCCTGCACCTCTTTTTCTACGAAATGACCCCTGGATGGCTTTATAGTGATCACTGAAAAAACAGGATCACTGAAGCCGCGGGGGAATTCGGGCGAAGCCGCCGGTCAAAATGTGGTGTGGGGCAAATAGTGGGAAATTCAAGCACACAATTGGGGCAAAGGGAAGAACGACGCCGGAGCAGTGCCTCGTGGGAAATCGGTCCGAGTTTTGAACAACATCAGGTGACAGCGAATTTCTGTCTGTGGCCTTCAGTCTGCAATACTTTTCACATATGTGGGTCACTCAGTGATGTTATTGCTTCAGTCAACAGTTCAATGAACATGTTCCTGTGAATTGGTTCTGATAAGAATTCCAGGCACTGGCGAACGGCCCATCTCTCTGCTTTCCTGTAACACTTCAAAGCATCTGCAGTCATCTCCAAAAAACCACCCATCTCATCACCTGTCTCCTCTATTCAGTTCTGAGCCTGAAGCAATTCTGTACATGAAAACAGCGGGGGGGGGGGGGGGGAGGGGAGACGGTTGTCTCGATTGGTCAGGTTGTTTTTTCCTCCAGCAGTTGCTGGGCTTTTGTTATTGACAGCTTTCCCCAAATGCTACTGGTTGCTCTTTTGACACATTTTTTTCCAGCAGAAACGCATGGTAAAAAAGAAACTGGTGCATCAGAGGTGAGGGAAAGGCTGTTAAGATAGTTGGGTGACATCTTAAAGACATTCCAAAGTATAAGTAAGTTATTTAATGTAATCTGTGTATGAAAGGAAATGTCTAGAGCTAAGTATAAGTTCCAGCTTGGAACAGGAGACACTGTTTTAATTTTTTTTTAAATCTTACATATTAGAAGTTACAACAAAAATCATTTAGCTCTGGATTTTCATAGGGTTGGGAAACTGCTGGAGATTTGGGGGTGGAGCTTGGGAAGGAGAGGGAACACAATGGGTTATAATGCCATAATGCCATAATGAGAGCCGGTTTGGTGTAGTGGTTAAGTGCGCGGACTCTAATCTGGGAGAACCGGGTTTGATTCCCCACTCCTCCACTTGCACCTGGCTGGATGACCTTGGGCAAGCCATAGCTCTGTAGCAGCTGTTCCCTCAAGGACAGCCTGGGAATAGAGCTCTCTCAGCCCCACCTACCTCACAGGGTGTCTGTTGTGGGGAGGGGAAGGGAAAGGAGTGTAAGCCGCTCTGAGACTCCTTTGGGGAGTGAAGGGCAGGGTATAAATCCTCTCCTCCTCCTCCTCCATAGAGTCCACCCTCCAAAACATCCATTTTCTCCAGGGGAACAGATCTCTGTAGTCTGTATATCAGCTGTAATTCATCCTTGGATATTAATAATATTCTCCTGGAATGTCAACATTCATATATTAATATATTAATGTCAAAATTCACCATATTTTGGATGTTTACCTTAGCATATATATGTTTATTTTTACCGTTTCTACTTTCCCCCTCTTCTTTCTCTATTTTTCCTGCTTCCTCCTTCCCTTCTCCTCTTTCCCCCCCAAAAGGACTTTGGTACCACTGGTGTAAGGGCACTTACAGCACAATCCTAAACAGAGTTATACCTTTCTGAGCCCAGTGACTCCAATGGGCTTAGAAGAGCATAACTCTTCTTAGGACTCCCCTGTCAAAAAAACTTATGCCCACCACTATCAGGCTGTGGTCACACAGCCCCTTTAAATCCGGGAGCCCTCCTGGATTAAAGGGGCCGTGTTTTTTTACCTTGGGTTGGGATGTTTACACATCCCAACCACTGTGGCGGCGGGCAGCGGTGCGCGGAGAAGGAGGAGGCAGCAGGCGACGGAGGAGGCAGCGAAGGAGGAGGCGGTGGCGTTGCCAGATGAGGCAGAAGAAGCGGTGGTGTTCCCGGGGGAAGCGGCAGTGGCGGCAACAGCATTCCCTGGAGTTTGGCAGTGGCTGTTGGTGGCGGCGGCTGCTGGGCAAGGCACCCTTCCGCAAGCCCCACCAGCCGTCTGGTAAGCATGGGTTCCCCCCCTTTTTACACTTGGGCGCTTGAGTGGCCAAGTGCCCAAGTGTAAAAGGGGGAAAATGGCAGGGGGGGATCTGGCTAGCCCTGCTCTCGCATTGATTGCGAGAGAGGGCTGGCCAGATGGCTCAAATGCGGGTTCCTCCCGCGACTCCCGGGAAAACTGTTGATTTTCCCGGGGTCAGAAAATGCGGGAGGAACCCGCATTTGAGCCCGCTTCAGCACGTGACCGTTGTAGATGGCCTCTTTAAATGCGGGAGGAAATAGCCCTTCCTCCCGCATTTAAGGGCCGTGTGACCGCGGCCTCAGAGAAGCTGAACAAAGACAGACATTTAAACATAGACAGTCAAACTATATTTAACACATCATTCATATTATCAAAATGTCACAAGTAGAAGATTGGATTTACACCCTGTCCTTCACTCGGAATCTCAGATCAGCTTATAAACTCCTTCCCCTCCCCACAACAGACACCCTGTGAGGTAGGTGGGGCTGAGAGAGCCAGGGCTATTTTTGAGCAGGAACGCACAGGAACGGAATTCCAGCTGGCTTCCAAGTTGGCCACACGTACAGCCTCCCCCCCCCCCGGTTCCCCAGGCACCTCACAAACCACAGGGCGCCTGGGGAAGCCAAGCTGATCCAGGTAGGGAAGGCAGTTTAAACTGCCATGGCTGCAGGGCACCTGGGGAAGCCGATCCAGAAACTGCCTTCCTTCCCTCAGGTTCCCTGTGCACACTGCAAGCTGTGGGGCTCCTGTGGAAGCCGATCCTGGGAGGGAGCTGTGCTGTCAGGGGTGTGGCCTAATATGCTAATGCATTTCCACTACTGGGTGTGGCTTATTATGCTAATGAGTTCCTGCTGGGCTTTTTCTACAAAAAAAAAAGCCCTGGAGAGAGCTCTTTCCAGAACTGCTCTGACAGAACTATGGCTTGCCCAAGGTCATCCAGCAGCTGCAAGTGGAGGAGTGGGGAATCAAGCTCCTAGATTACAGTCTGTGCACCTAACCACTACACCAAACTGGTAGAAAAATGCAAACTCATAGAAAAATGCAATCTTCCTAGTTTTCTGGATTGCATTAGAATTTTTTTTAAAGAATGCAGAAACGACAAGGCCAGTAGTGACAAACTAGAACCCAAAACATGCCATAAGAAAATAGACTGGTTTTGTGTAAATTGTACCTTCCCATCTCCAAAGAGAGAATCATCCGTTGTTCCATTTCCAAACAGATCCTTCCCCTTGGAGATGATGGCTCATGCATGTGTGGCGGAACTTCTAGTCATATAGTCCTCTCCTTTTCACATACTTTTTTAAACTGGCGAGAAACTGGAATCTGACAATATTTCTCATGTGCTAAACAGGTATATGGACAGGGCTAGATGTGTGGACGTTCTGTCACACATAAGCATTGTCTCCATTATGCTGTTCTTTAAAAGGGTCAGTGTGTCAATGAAGATATGTGATGATCTCACATCTCTATGAGATCTCTGTGGACTTTCTGGCTGAGGACAGATTGGCAATCTGGAGCGAGATAAATGCGGAGGAAACTGCTGCGGGGGAAAAACTCCCCGGGGCTGGCCGTTCACACCGGCCAGTGTGTTGCGCAATGGTGCCGATATGGAGTGTTCAGACTGCTGTGGAGTGGCCCCACGTGGGCCGGCCTCCGCAGCTCGCGATAGGGCCGTTTCGGCAATTTGCGCATGTGCGCACATGCACACATGCGCAAACTGGCAAAACGCCGCGTTCACACTGCTGCCTCCGCTTGCCTCCCGCCTTCTTCCGGTTCACACTGCCTGGAAGCGGGAGGCAAGCGCAAGACGGCCCCTGGACACCGGTTTCTCCCGGTGTCCTGTTAAAGCAGATGGAAAGGGAGTGGGAGATGGGTAAGTGCGAAATGGAGCTGACGGACAGATGCGCATGTCTGAACGTGCTCCCTTCTTCCACTTCCAATGCGGGGCTGTCCCGCTTTACATTGCCAGTCTGTCTTCAGCCTCTATCTCTTCACACTGTACTGAGAACTATAAAGTACCATCAACGTGAGTTTTAAAAGGATCCGAACGTGGAACTGAAAAACCAGAATCGCGAGTCCAGAAAATGTGATTTTGTTCAGCTTAGTTGGAGTACACTAAGGCAGTGATCAAGGACTTGTGGGTTATGTGACGAGCAAATGGCTGTAGGTAACCATGGAGGAGCTTAGAAGGTCAGGAAAGCTATGCATCAGAGATGACAGCCAGATCCCAGGATAGTGAGAACAGCTGGTTCTCTGCTTGGATTATTCCAGGATGTAGGGACTAAACAGATAGGCTAATTTCATACACACTGGATAGTGCACTTTCAATGCACTTTAGCAATTGTTTGCAAGTAGATTTTCTCATTTTGAAACCAAAACAGAAGGGACAATCCAGCTGCAAAGGATTGCTAAAGCACATGTGCATTATCCAGTGTGTGTGAAATTATCCGTAGTATGCCAACAAATAATAGTAGTTTATCTTTATTCAGGATAGCAATAGAATCTATCATTCATGAGATTTTGAGTACTCCCTTTCAGCTATTTTCAGATTCTTAGGGAAGAAGAATCCTGACTTGGATGCTCCAGGCTAGCTGGATCTCATCAGATCTCAGAAGCTAAGCAGGGTCAACTGCTTAGTACTTGGATGAGAGACCACCAAGGACGTCCATAATTGCTCTGCAGAGGCAGAATGATAACCTACCTGTTCAACTGCTGCCTTGAAAAAACCATAGAGGGTTGACATAAGTTGTTTGCAACCCGACGACATTTCTCACTACCAGGGGAGAAGATCTCTAGGCTTTTTTTGGGGGGGGGGGGGGGGGAAAGCCCAGAGTTAATATTGAAAACACTCCTTTATTATGCTTTGTTCAAGGCCTACTACTCACAAAGAAAGAGATACCTCTCCTCTTCTTCCCCATCAGAGAAGGTCACTGGGGCCATAGAGAGCCAGCGTGGTGTAGTGGTTAAGAGCAACAGACTCTAATCTGGAGAACCAGGTTGGTTCCCCACTCCTCCACATGAAGTCAGCTGGGTGACCTTGGGTCAGGCACAGCTCTTTCAGAGCTCTCTCAGCCCCCAAAATAAGTCTAGCTCACTACCTATTGGTGCATAATGCTAAAAGAGCTAGAACTTCAGGCTGCCAGACAATCTTAGGACCTCCTGGCTATACTACACACAATGGCATATGATAATTATTACCGTATTTTTTGCTCCATAAGATGCACCTGACCATAAGACGCACCTAGCTCCGCTCGGTGCCGTGGCTTGGGAAAAGTGAGGGGGGTTTAAAACGCACACACTCTCCCCCCCACTTTTTTTGGGAGAAAAAGTGAGTCTTATGGAGCAAAAAATACGGTAATTATTATTACTGGACACATGCTGGAGTCTGGTATACAGAGGAGGGGCCATGGGTATCCACCATTCTTGAGCTGGTGCTTTGGTCTTATCCTGACCCAACCAAGTGGATTCTATCCCAGAAGAGGGATCCAGATGACCAGATGATCTCTGGAACATAACTGACGATATTTACCCATCCCTAATTTTGATTATCAAAGAGTGTGCGGAATGGATAAGCAGATCCGGAAGAAAGTTTGGTGCCTTAGACTAATCAGGGCAAGTTTTGTGATGGAAATATTCTTTTAAATCCCCAGGAGCAAATAAATATATAATGACCAAGTGGAATACAGCGTATACAATGCAGGAACAATGAGAGCCTGTTTTCAGATGAATTATAAATGAGACACTCAATAATTTCAGCAGATGCTGCCTTCAGGTTACAGTGACACATTTCATAATTCCGTTGTACATTGTTTGTCTCTAAATAAGTGCTACACCGAACATCTGCATGGGAGTTATCCATCTGTTTTTGCTTTGATGACCTGAATGGATGCCAAAAGGTATAGTCAGAGCTGTGTTTACTGCTGTGTTTTGCTTCGTGCTACCTCCCATTTAAACTATAGTTATTTCAAATAATTGTCTTTGGTGATTTTGCTGTTGAAACACTTGTTTAGTAAGATGAAATGCTGCCACGCTGAAATGTTATGGGCCACTTTGCATAAGAAACTTACCAAAAGAAGAAGAAGAAGATGTTATCTTAGGGTATTATGGTATTATAACTCAGTTTGTTTAGGGGAAAAAAACCAAGCAGTTACTAACAGTGCCACCCTATGCAAAGTGACCCTTTTAAGCCCATTGACTTCAGTGGACTTAGGGCTCAGCTAGAAGATAGCATGTTGCCCAGTTTGCTATGGGGATGCAGTGCCACTTTAGAGCTTAGTTTTTAACTTTACAGTGAGGAATTCCACACAGCCAATATGTTCCGTTTCAGGAACGCTTCAGTAACGATTTCTGTCAGGCATTTCACACAGAATCGTATTAGTAACAGTTCCCTAACGGAACACATTGGCCCTTTCACACAGAAACGTGCCTCTCCCATTGGGGAAGCGTTCCTGAGCCGCTTTACCTGGAAACCACCTTCCAAGCATTCTTCAGTTTTTGTATCGGTCCTGAAGCGCTACGGGGTGCTGTATGAAATGCACTCGAAGCTCTTCCTCCGATGACGAGTGTTTTTGCACCTCTTTTCACCCGCGCGGGCAATCTCCGTCATTTTTAAAAAAGAGCTGATTTAGAGTGCTATAACACTATAGCGTTATAACGACCCCATTGGAATGCCTGGGCTCCACTGAGAGCCAACTGGAGCCCAGGCATTCCAATGGGGCTGCAATAACGCTATAGCAGTATAGTGCTCTAAATCGGCTCTTAAAAAAATGATGGAGATGGCCCGTGCGGGTGAAAAGAGGTGCGAAAAGAAAGCGGCAGTCTGAAATGGCAAACTGCTTCAAATACGGCTCCAAAATGGTAGGGGAAGGGCTGTCTGAAACAGCCGTCACTGTACCGGTTTATTCCAAGCTGGTTCAGTAACGTTTTTAAAGGTGTAATCCCCCAAAATTTTGTAGGATCCTGGTGTGGGGAGGGATCTAAAATGGTGCTGGGTCCCTGTGTTAGACTTGGGGACATGTGTGGTCTAGTCTGGCCCTTCAAAGGGTGTCCCTCCGCTTAGGACTTTTAATGGAGTGAGGAGGGTGTAACCGCTTGGGCTGTCAAAGTGGGTGATCCACTTCTACAGTTTGCAGTGCAGTCCTAAACAGAGTGATCTCCTTCTATTTCCATCTTAGTCAATGGGCTTCAAATGGTATCTTGAGTAGGATTGTGTTGCAAGATAATTCAGACATCCAGGGGTAGTGCAGACATTAAGTCCTACTGAAAGCCGTAGCAACTGCAGCTCACCTGTTGGATTGGTTTCACAGGGACCCAGTTTGCATCTATACTTGGCTAGCTGTTTCAGTCTCGTTGCGCTAAAGGCCGAGGAATGCCAATACAAGACCTGCGATGGAAGACTGATAATGCAGCGTATGTTTAGAAATGTCAAATATTGATGGCTAAGTGGATGATAGATATCCAGGGGTCCATTGGAGCAGGAGCGCACAGGAGTGCAGCTCCGGGAGTGAGGAGCCTAGGGGGCAGGCACATGACCAAGCCCCGCCCCCTCCTCGGCTTCCCTGAGCAGTGCAGAGGCACAGCGCCCCGGGGAAAGCCCTGCTAGGGTCTTTATTGTTTTTAATGTTTTGTTTTAATATTGATAATTTTATCATTGTTCCTTTTATGACTATGTGCTGCTTTTCCAGAGACTTGCTCAAGGTGGCATATAAATTTTCTAAGTATACCATTTTTTATCTGGGCACATGGCACATAAGTACTGGAGAAATTTCACCAACCCTTCAGCAGCTTCCACCCCATCAGTTTGGTGTAGTGGTCAGGAGTTGTACTCTAATCTGGGAGAACCGGGTTTGATTCCCCACTCCCCCACATGCAGCTGCTGGTGTGACCTTGGGCCAGTCACAAGTTCTTTCAGAGCTGTTCTCTCATGAGCAGTTCTCAAAAGACCTCTCTCAGCCCCACCTACCTCACAGGGTGTCTTGCTGTGGGGAGGGGAAGGGAAAGGGATGGGTGGTGCCCATGTCCTGGGTATCTCAAGTCTACTTGAAACCTGGTGGTTTCAAGGGAGCAGGAAGAGAATGAGGGTGTGTTCTTTACTCTTATTTTTATTGCACAAAGTATTGGATGGGGAAGGGAATGGGGGAAGAGCGGGTCAGTTTCACTCACCTGTGGAGTGGAGCCTGAGGGGTGGGTGTTGCCTTCTGACACACTTCTGGTATGTTAGGGGGTGTGGCATATGCAAATGAGCTATGCAATTAAGTTATGCTAATGAGCTCCTGCACCTCTTTTTCTACGAAATGACCCCTGTAGATATCTATTTATCTTCGGCGTGGTAGAAGAAAAGAGGTTTGCATGTTCTCCTTTTGACACAGAGGAGGCAGAATGGGTGAGCTATTGTAGTGTAAAAACACGCCTTTGTAACTCTGTAGCAGCAGTTTTAGCAGCCTGATAGCTTAGTCTAGCCTGATCTCAGCAAAGCTCGGAAGCGAAAGGGTTGGCCATGTGTAATCCTTGGATGGGAGACCACCAAGAAAGACTAGAGTTGCTATGCAGAAGGCGGCAGTGGTAAACTATCTCTGCTCATTTCTTGCCATTAAAACCCTATGGTCCTGGGCTTGCCATGAGTCAGTTGTGACTTGGTGACAACTGCAGTTTTGCTCCATAAATACCCTGAACAAATGCTTGGATTGTCCTGCCTCTAGAAAGATTTTTGCACTTTTTCTTTGACCCTAGGGCTACCCTTGAAAATGCTTTGGAAACTGCAGGGGGTCCAGAATGCAGCTGCCAGGTTTCTGACTGGAACATCATGGTCAGCTCATGTTACTCCAATTCTGCGGCAGCTGCAGTGGCTACCAACTAGTCTAAGGATTCAATGCAAGATGTTGGTGTTAACCAGGGCTATTTTTGGGCAGGAACGCACAGGAATGGAGTTCCGGCTGGCTCCTGAGTTGGCCACACCCAGCAGGAACTCATTAGCATAATAGGCCACACCCAACAGCAGAAACTCATTAGGATTGGCTACATCAGGGGTATGTGGCCTAACATGCAAATTAATTCCTGCTACAAAAAAAGCCCTGGGTTTTGACAACAAACAAGGTAAACAGAATAAGAAGCAAAAGGTGGGTGTGGCTGGATGACCACTCTTCTGGTAACATGGGGGTGTGGCCTAATATGCTAATAAGCTGTGCTGTCAGTGGTGTGGCCTAATATGCTAATGAGTTTCTGCTGTTGGGTGTGGCCTATTATGCTAATGAGTTCCTGCTGGGCTTTTTCTACAAAAAGAGCCCTGGTGTTAACCTTCAAAGCCCTTAATGGTCTGGGGCCCTCATACCTATGGGACTGCCTCTCCAGTTATACCCCCTTCGGTCATCATCTAGGGGGTGAGTTTGTGGGCAGTATCAGAATTCTGAGAAAGGGAAAGCAGGCACCACTACAAAATGGTCCTAGCACCCTCTCCCATGACAGCCAGTTGAAAAAAAATTAGGAAGCTGCAAGGTAACCACCCTTCCAAGATGGAGGCAGCTGTTTTTGACTGGGCGCTTCCTGCAGATGCAAAGGTGATGCCTCAGGAGTTCTTCTGAAACACTCCTTGTTCCACTGAGATAGAGGAATGCCAGGGTTGGCTCTCTGCTTTGGGGCGAAAGAAAATGGGCGCCAAGAAACCCGTTGGTGGGCACCTTGGTGCCCACGGGCACCCCATTGGGTGTCACTGCTTTAAATACTCACTAAAACTTTGTTGAACGACAAAGCTGTTTGGTATCAATAAGAGTCTGTATTCATGCCAAGCCACCAAAGTGGATTCTTCTAAATGGAAAGGAAATAACGGATGAATTCTTTCTCTAAATAGTACATGGCAACCAGCAAGTGTCATGGACAGAGGAGAATGAAAGAGTACTCTGAATAGTTCAGATGAGCTTTTTCACCCTTTAAGTCTTAAGATTTTGAGTATTCTTTACCGGATGTGGAGCTCCTACAGGCAGTGGTTCTGTTTGATAAAGGGTTGTAAGATAATACTTAAAATAATGACATTTTTATTCTTAGAAAACCACATCATTTATCTTTTTCTCCGGCTGATGCATCGTGGGTTTGATCTGTCATATTCAGTTACCACACTCAAAATCTGGGGTTTAAGGAGAAAGGATGTGTCATTTGCCTCAGCTAGAGGGGGCTAAATGAAAAAGAGTTTTCCCTTTTATCATTTCCCTTTTTTGTGTGTAAAAATGCAGGCTGCCCCCCCACACACATACACACACACACACACACACACACACACCATATGGGTGTTGTGAATTTTAAAGCACAATGTGTAGTATTTAAAATCACAGCTAAAATGTTGAACTGGGGAGCCCTATGAATTCCTGTGAAACAGAGATATTTTGCATTTCAGGTTATAGTTCTGCGGATACTCAGAATTTTCAGGGGGGGGGGAATCATGTAGCACTTTTTGAAGCAGGAGTGCTTAATATCTGGTGGGAGAGGTCCGGCCAAGATACCAGTCTATATTCTTTCTGCTGGGTCAGTCTGGGCGACCGAGGAGAAGGTAAATAGAAAAATGGGTGGTGGTTGGGAGAGACAGAAGGTCTTCTGTGTTCAAGTGACAGGGGAATGCCCAGTGGAGGAGGGGGAGGAACAATGATTGAATAAATACCAAGTAATTATTAGCTCATGGTTTCCTCTGAGGTACATTAACCCTTGGCATATCAAGTTAGCAAATTCCTTCCTCTGAGGGAAATTAAGCCTGTAAGACTGCCGAGATCTTCCCATTTCTTGAGTTAGGATGCACAAAAAATGGTAGTAACCATTTAGACATGGGGCTTTTTTCCCATGGGATTTTTGCATTGGTCCTGGCCTCATATCCTGATTTCCTCATTTTTGGGTCTTTAGTATTTTTACTTCTTTTTGTTTGTTTGTTTCCCCCTTCTTTTTTTCTGGTTCTTCTGAGACCAGTTTTGCTCTAGTCTTTTTCTAGAAGCTAGTTTTGAGTCACATTTTTCCTTGTGCAAGTTGTTTCTGGTAGTTTTCTTTGTTCCCCCCACATCTCCACTCACCTCCAGCGTACTTTTTGATTGTTGGATTGTCATCATTGACAAACCACTCCCTTTTCTCCCCCACCTTTAAAAAACGACTACGCTTATATCAATATAAACATACATGTTAAAGCTTTAATTAAAAAAACCAAAAACAAATATGCACACATGCACAAACATTTCAAAGTTTGAGTCCAGTGGCACCTTTAAGACAGACAAAGTTTTGTTCTGGCTATAAGCTTTCGTGTGCACGCCCACTTATTCAGTGCCAGGAAAAAGTAGTGCAGTTTGAAAGAAGTGTGCAGGCACATGTTGTGGGTCAGGCAGGTCTTAGCAATAGTGAGGACCAGGGGTCATTTCGTAGAAAAAGAGGTGCAGGAGCTCATTAGCATAACTCATTTGCATAACTCATCTGCATATGCCACACCCCCTAACATACCGGAAGTGTGTCAGAAGGCAACACCCACCCCTCAGGCTCCACTCCACAGGTGAGTGAAACTGACCCGCTCTTCCTCCATTCCCTTCCCCATCCAATACTTTGTGCAATAAAAATAAGCATAAAGAACACGCCCTCATTCACTTCCTGCTCCCTTGAAACCATCAGGTTTCAAGTAGACTTGAGATACCCAGGACATGTGTACCACCCATCCCTTTCCCTTCCCCTCCCCACAACAAGACACCCTGTGAGGTAGGTGGGGCTGAGAGAGGTCTTTTGAGAACTGCTCATGAGAGAACAGCTCTGAGAGAACTTGTGACTGGCCCAAGGTCACACCAGCAGCTGCATGTGGGGGAGTGGGGAATCAAACCCAGTTCTCCCAGATTAGAGTACAACTCCTGACCACTACACCAAACTGATGGGGTGGAAGCTGCTGAAGGGTTGGTGAAATTTCTCCAGTATTTATGTGCCATGTGCCCAGATAAAAAATGGTATACTTAGAAAATTTATATGCCACCTTGAGCCAGTCTCTGGAAAAGCAGCACACAGTCATAAAAGGAACAATGATAAAATTATCAATATTAAAACAAAACATTAAAAACAATAAAGACCCTAGCAGGGCTTTCCCCGGGGCGCTGCGCCTCTGCACTGCTCGGGGAAGCCGAGGAGGGGGCGGGGCTTGGTCATGTGCCCACCCCCTGGGCTTCTCACTCCCGGAGCTGTGCTCCTGTGCGCTCCCACTCCAACAGACCCCTGGGGAGGACTCTTCGGGAGAAGATGACTTCTCGGGAGAAGAGGAGCCCTGTGTAGCCAGCCTTGAATTAACAAAAGTTGACCAGCAAGAGAATGAGATGCAGGCTTGTCAGGATTCACAGCCAATAGCCGGTGCAGAGCCACCAACCCCCCCCTCCCTAATTCAGCAGGTGAACCTCAGTTAGCTGTTCCCAGCCTACCAGTATGCCTCCCAGTAAGGGAAAGACTGTGATTTGGGTGGTAGTGGATTTGTTCTCGAAGCAAGGACACTTTATTCCCTTCAAGCAGCTGCCCACTGCTAGGGCTTTAGCAAAGATGTTTATGCACCATATCATAAGAACATAAGAGAAGCCAATGCTGGATCAGGCCAGTGGCCCATCCAATCCACCACCACCCAAATCACAGTCCTTCCCTTACCGGGAGGCAAGTCAGTAATAAAATCCATCGAAATCACTTCCCAAGGTCTGGAGGGGGTGTCCAAAGGTTTCAACAATCCAGGAGGTTTCCCACCTTGCCTTTTGCACATGAGACAGGTCGGGCATAAAGTAACATATTGGGAAATGTCCGCCCTCATATGCACCTCCTGAACTGGCGTTGCAGCAAATGCAAAGTCTTCAGAAACCCAGTGTCCAGCCAGTTTGGATTCGTGGCCCCAGCGCATCACCTCCCCCCTCATAGAAACAGGCACGAATACTTTGGACCCCTTATACCAACAGCCGTCCTCATGTTCTTCCAGTCCCAGCATAGAGGCAAGTTCCTTTCAGTCTTTGTCAGACACACCCTCCCTGAATTTGGTACTCCACGGATTTACCGCCATCTCCCCCCCTGCTTTTGCCTGACTGCGAGTCAGGACCACCCCTCCCAACTGTGAGGGTGTGAACATAGAGTCAGTCACCTCCTCCCTCTGACTCGCATGCTGAGGCAGGCATGACAGGTCATCGGCCAGAAAGTTTGTTTTCCCCGGGAGATGGTGGAGGGTGAAACGGAACTGGGA
Source organism: Lepidodactylus listeri (assembly GCA_029233225.1). Lineage (NCBI taxonomy): Eukaryota > Metazoa > Chordata > Lepidosauria > Squamata > Gekkonidae > Lepidodactylus > Lepidodactylus listeri. Next base: position 101,318,986 of record JARCFY010000009.1, on the reverse strand, counting down.
GAAAAACTCCACCCATCGGAGCTGTTTAGCATTGAGACTCCGGGGGTACACAATGCCTCTAAGATCTTATGATCATTCCAAACCTCAAAAGCCACCCTCCAGCCAATGACGCCACGTCGACAAGGCCAATTTGATAGCCGCAGCCTCCTTGTCGCACACTGACCAATTGCACTCAGTGGTGTTGAATTTCCTAGAGATGTAAGCAAGGGGGTGGAGCCGCCCATCCGCTCCCTCCTGCAAGATGTGCCCCCCCCATGGCGACGTCCGACACATCCACTTGGACAATGAATTTTTTATTCTCATCAGGATGGGCGAGCACCGGCTCTGAAGTGAACAGATTTTTTAGCATCTTGAATGCTTGCTGGCTTTCCTCAGTCCAGTCTAACTTGGCCCTGGGCTTTGTACTATCCATACCCTTCCCCTTTGTTTTGAACAAGTCAGTGATGGGGAGGGCTTCCTGGGCAAAACTGGAGATGAAGTTTCTATAGAAATTGCAAAATCCTAAGAATGACTGGAGATGGCACCAGGTAGTGGGCGCCTCCCACCCCACCACGTCAGCCACCTTCTTCGGATCCATCTCTAAGCCCCTATGGGAGATGCAGTAGCCTAGGAAATCTACTTCCTCCTTATGAAACTCACATTTAGACAGCTTAGCAAATAGCCTATGCTGCTGGAAGGTTTGAAGGACCTCTCGCATCAGTTTGACATGTGATTCCTCATCGGGGGAGTACAAAAGAATGTCATCTAAATACACCAGTGCCCCCCAAAATAAGTGCTTGTGCAAGACTTCATTCGTCAGATTCATAAAAACTCCAGGCGCCCCCTGGAGGCCAAAGAGCATAACAAGGTATTTAAATTGCCCCAGGGGTATGTTGAAAGCCATTTTAGATTCCTCCCCCTCCCTTATGCGCACTCTAAAGTAAGCATCCCGCAGATCTAGCTTAATGAAGATCTTTCCCTTGGAAACCTCTGCCAACAAGTCTTTGATCAGAGGGAGGGGGTAAGCATTGGTAGTGGACACTGCATTGAGCCCCTGATAATCTGTACACAACCTGAGCTCACCATCCTTCTTCTTCAAGAAGAGAATGGGAGCCGCATAAGGGTAGGAGGTGGGGTGGATGAAATCTCGCACCAAGTTTTTGTCAACGAACTTTCACAGTTCCTCCTTCTCTGCAGGGCTCATGGAGTACAACTTCCCTTTAGGTAACTTGTGCCCCGGCAATAGTTCAATAGCACAGTCACAATTTCGGTGGGGGGTAGTTCATCTGCTTCCACCTCCCCAAAGACCTCATCCAGTTCCTCATATTCATGAGGGATCCCCCCACTTTCTCCTCCGCTAGGAGAAGAAGAAGAGATTGGATTTATATCCCACCCTTCACTCACTTGGAGTCTCAGAGTGGCTTACAAACTCCTTTCCCTTCCCCTCCCCACAACAGACACCCTGTGAGGTAGGTGGGGCTGAGAGAGCTCTCCCAAGAACTGCCCTTGAGAGAACAGCTGGTACAGAACTATGCCTTGCCCAAGGTCATCCAGCAGGTGCAAGTGGAGGAGTGGGGAATCAAACCCAGTTTTCCCAGATTAGAGTCCACACACTTAACCACTACACCGAACTGGCTACACCGAACTGGCAAGCAATCACTGGTTCTGCTGGAGGAGACTCGCCCCATGCGGGTGACCATATGTGGGCTTTACACTCTGGATCAACAAAACGCACCACCCCTTTGCTCCACTGAATATAAGGATCGTGCCCACACAGCCAAGGGCTGCTCAACACCATAGGGAACCGGGCAATGGAATTAATCACAAAAAAGCGGTGTTCCCAATGTGCTCCCGCCTCCATCAGCAAGGGGGCTGTCTGATATTTACACAGCTCTTGCATCGAGGAGCCATCCATCTGAACAAAAACTAATGGCTCCGGTAGTCTTTGGACTGGGGGTCCCAGCCCTGTAATGAGAGATGGGCTAATTATGTCTTTCACACATCCCAATTCCCGAGTCAATCAGCGCCCAGACTCGAATTTGCGTGCCCATGTCTCTGTTTAAAATAGTCATAGTCACAAACAGGATGGGATCAGAATTGCTTACCACAGGCGGCGTCGGTGGCTCTCGGACCTGTTGTTTTGCGTCTTTCTAGCACCTTCCCTCGCTGAGCTATGCTTCCCCTCTCATATCTTCAAAAAGGAAAAGGCTAATGCTTTTTTCTTTAACAAAAGCAGGGAATTCAGAGAATCTGTGAAACTTATCATTACAGTATATCCAGGGGTCCTTTTGTAGAAAAAGAGGTGCAGGAGCTCATTAGCATAACTCATTAGCATAACTCATTAGCATATGCCACGTCCCCTGACATCACCAGAAGTGTGTCAGAAAGGGAATATCAGTTTCAGCCCCATTATATCCTATGGGCCATTGAAATCAATGGCAAAAACTCATAGGGTATATGAGGGGCTGGAGGAAAGGGGGTTTGAGGGAGAGGCTCCAAACTTGCAGGGTAGCTGCTGGGGCCTCTCCTCGAAATACCCACTAAGTTTCAAGAAGATTGGACAATGGGGTCCAATTCTATGGGCCCCAAACAGATTGTCCCATCCCCTCCATTGTTCTTTATGGAGGGAAAAAATGTCAACTAGAATTTCGGCGGCGAATTGCTGAATTTCGGCAGCAATTCAGCGGCGAGCTGAATCAGATTAGAGAATCGGTGGCAATTCGGTGGCGAGCTGAATCAGATTAGAGAATCTGATTCAGCCCCTGGCTGCCCTACTGACCAGTCCTGAGCTGGCGAAGCTTTGCTCCGCCTCGTTCCGGCCCCAACGGACCCCTGAGTATATCAATATAATGATATTTTAGTGCCTTAAAAAAAATAAGAAGCAAAAGCCCTGGTTCAGGTAGCCACTTCCAATGCCAGAAAAAAGTAGTGCAGTTTGGAAGGGGCATTGCACTTCATTTATGGTTCATAAGCAGATATGTGGCGGAGCTGCTCCTCTTTAGGCTAACCCATGCAAATAACAGGCAGGCATGGGGAACCCACATCAACCCTCCCCAATAGGCCGCTGTCGCCCCCCCCCCCCGAAATGCTACCTTTCTCCCCAGCAGCCTGGTATGTGTCAGTTGAGTCCCCCGTTCTTTCTCTTTGTCTCTGTGTGTTCATTTTCAAGCTTTCAAAAAATTCAGCCATAATATTGAATGTGCAAAAAATAAAGGGTGTGCGTGCACGCCGTAACGCCGCCAATGACACCACCAATGACAACAGCGCCCTTCCTGGAAAATCCTGATTATCCTGATTATTTAAGGCACGTGCAGAAGAAAATAAACTGACTCCACAACTGTGGAACTGGAGAGTGAGGGCGGATGGGCAGGAGAACCATGCTCAAACGGATTCCATTGTTCGTGGATCGACAGCCAAGAAAATCAGGAGTAAGCCAAGCATACAGAAAAGCCATGCTCTAGTATTTACGTACTGACAAGAACCATGTTGGGCATTTAATTTCAAACAGAATCGCTGACAGCCTCAATGCAAATCTGCTGTGGGCATGTACATCAAAGCACCTGTACGCGTGTGTCTCAAGGAAGTCTGAAGGGTCACATTTTGCCTCTGGAGTGTGTGTATGGTGTGGGAATAGGGGGGGGGGAGTAGAAACTCTAAAGTCTGACAGAACATTTTGGCATCTTGTCATGCTGCAGGAAAAGTCTTAGTAGGACAAGAGCCTTGGCCAAACTTGACCTTTGATAGCACAAACACCCTGAGCCTTTTATTTTAAAATGTCTTTGGTTCTGAGGCAGTCAGAAAACAGGACCTGGATCCAGGCCAATGTAACTCACTGAGGGGGAGGGGTGTCAGTGGTGGTGTCATGTGCTAGGTGGTCAGCTCTTTCTATAAAAAAAAATTACTGAGGGGAGAAAGCTCTCTAGCTTTCTGTCACACAGTGAGTGCTTCACTTATTGTTTTAAAATGAAACGTAAAAATGTCATGTATTAAAGAGCAGCCCATTCTACACTCCCTCAGAGCAGCTCAAAACAATTAAAAACAATGTCTAAAATAATGCAATAAAGAATTACAGCTCAGACTAATATGACTGATGACACTACATTGGAAATACACAGATCAATCAAAGATATGATACGTATCCAATGAACCGGGATTATTTTGCTGTTGTCTTTCTCAAGAACCAGTAGCAGTAAAATATGGAGTTCTAGGTTCTTATGTTCTCTTATGTTGTTTTACATTGCATCATTAGGGCTCTGGTATCCTAACTCCCTCAATCTTATTGGCTGCTGAATAAAGACTTTCCATTGGTCCTTAAGCCAGTCCTAGGAACCAATCAAAGACCCCCTGCTTAGGTCCAATCAGATTTCGTATCCTTAGTTACAATGTATATATAGTTATGTGTTGGAACAGTATAAGTTAAGTGCCGCTCTTGTCAGAGGTGTCTTTTGAGCTGAATGATGTTATGAATAAAAGCCTGCATTGGATTCATCGCCTCCTGACTCAATACCAAATACAGGTTATAGGTGCCATAACTGGAAGAGGCCCTACTCCATCACCATCTTTCTATCCGTAGAAGGAGCAGTTGTTGGACTGAGGCCTTTCTTGGTAGTTGAGGATACAGTTCAGACTAGGTCACCCACTAGATTTCAGAGAAACAGTGGATTCACTGTGAGCCTTCCAAACCGATCTGAACACAAATTTCACCTAATCGGTCAGATATATCCTGCCCAATGAACTAACAATAGGTTCTTGTTAAATAGGATTGCCAACTTCCAGGTGGCACCTGGAACTCTCCCACTATTAGAATTGCTTTCCAGATGACCAAGACCAGTTCCCCTGGAGAAAACGGCTGCTTTGGAAGGTGGACTCTGTGGCATTATACCCTGCTGAGGTCCCTCCCTTCCCCAAACTCTGTCCTCCCCAGACTCAATCTCCCCAATCTTCAGGTGTTTCCCAATCCAGAGCTGGCAGCCCCATCCTTGTAGCATTGATGGCGAAGTTTTCATCCTTCTCTGCTCCTCAGTACATGTCCACTCAATGCGTTTGCTTCCAGGAGCTCAGAACAGCTTACGTAGTCCTTTCCCCCCATTTACCTTCACAACAACCCTCCGAAGTAGGTGAGGCTGTGAGATAGTAGTGGGCTGACTTAGCCATTAGGCACAGTAGGCACAGTGCCTGGGGCCCACAATACTTTTAGGGACCCACAAAAATGTCTTAATTTCTTTTAAAATCAAAACCAAAACATAAACTTTTAGGGTTGAAGAAAATGTTTCCCCCTCCTCACATCAGAAAAGAATAAAATATTTAGGGCCCACAAAACTCTATTAAATTTTGCCTAAAACAGAAAAAAAGTTGAAGTATTTAAAGATATAATAAAAATAATTCTTAATATTGATATTGTTGTGGTGGGAGGGGCTCACAAGGGCAAAAGTGCCTTGGGCCCACGAAAGTCATAATGCGGCTCTGGTGGCTGGCCCATGGTCATCCAATGAATTTTGTGGCAAAGTGAGGTTTTGGACCTCCCCTCCCCCCGGCCTAGTCTCGCACACTAACCACTATGATGTATTCTATCTCTGTTCTGAATTTACCTAGATTTAAATTAGGGTTGCCAGCTCCATGCTGGGAACTTCTGGAGATCTGGGGAGTGGACCCTGGGGAGGCCAAGGTTTGGGGAGGGGAGGGACCTCAGCAGGGTACAGTGCCACAGAATTCACCCTCCAATACGGCCATTTTCTCCAGGGAAACCAATCTCTGTAGTCGAGAAATAAGCTGTAATTACAGGGTATCCTGGTCCCACCTTTTTCGTATAGCGGTTAAGAGTGGCGGACTCTGATCTGGAGAACCGGTTCTTTACATTTAAAAAAAAATTAAAATATCAAACAAAAACAATACGATAAATAAAACCAGGGTGATAATACAAATTCCATTCCAGTACTACAATTACAGCAATACTTACCTAAGAAACTACACAGCTTCTCCCATATTTCCTAAAAGCCTTCTTTAAAAATAAAATAGCTCACAAAGGAAAAGATTGGATGACATGATTTCCTTTTCTTGAAGAAACTGTATGATCAGAAACCAAACCGCTTGAAAGTTTTTATAATAAGCACGTAAGTTCTGCAGTCCTGAGGACTGGTCTAATTTTCCTAAAGCAAAATGAGTCCGTATAGCATCGTACCAGTCCGTTAAAGAGAGGCCTGCTGTCTTTCTCCATTTCTTTGCTATTTTTATCTTAGCAATAGACAGTAGAGTTGCTATCACGGTTTGTTGAGATTTATCTAAGTGACTCAGTTAGCCTATTTCCAGAAGGATTACTTCAGGTTGCCGAGAAATCGTTGAACCTGAGATTTCTTCTATTTGTGGGAGTACCTGCTTCCAGAATTTCTTAACCACCGGGCAACTCCAAAAACAATGTAAACAATCTCTATATAACCCACAGCCCTTCCAACGTGTTTTGTTCATGCTATTATGATATCGAGAAATCCGTGCGGGTATAAGATGCCATCTATTTAAAATTTTGAAGACATTAAATTTAATTGTCAGAATCTTAGAATTAAGGCTAGGGCTTTTCCAAGACTGTTTTCCAATCCTCTTTTTTTTAATGCTACCCTCACAATCCCTTTGCCATTCTTTCTCCACTGTTGTGATATCCTTATTAAGTGTAAAGCTCAATAATTTATGAGTCACACCTCGATGTTTTAAGAGTGTTTCTAAGGGTGTGAGTGGCATATTCCATGTCCTTATTAATCCTAAAGTATCTATAACATATCTAATTTCATAATAATTCAACCATGAGATTCTTTCTCCCATTATAGCCTCTAGTTCTACTTTTGAGACCACTTGATCATTTGAGATAAAATCTGCCAATCTAGTGTAACCTTTTTCGTACCATTTTCAAAAGGGTGAATTTCCCCATCCTGGAGGGAACGATGATTGATTAAGATAGCAAGCATATCTAGTGGTGAGTGGCAGCAGAGAAAATATATATTTATCTCAAATTTTTAAGGACACATTTAAAAATTCAGTGTTTTTTATTTGAGCGCTTCTATATTTTGCTATGTTTCAAAAAAATTCAGGGCTAGTGCCATTCTCACAAAATTCTTCCTCAGTATGTTGCCAGCTGGTTTGTTCATCAGAATTAAGTAAGATAATTCTAAGCAGCGGTCAGAAATGATGCCTCATAATCAGGGGTCATTTGGTAGAAAAAGAGGTGCAGCAGCTCATTAGCATAACTCATGTGCATAACTCATTTGCATATGCCACACCCCCTAACATACCGGAAGTGTGTCAGAAGGCAACACCCACCCCTCAGGCTCCACTCCACAGGTGAGTGAAACTGACCTGCTCTTCCTCCATTCCCTCCCCCATCCCATACTTTGTGCAATAAAAATAAGTGTAAAGAACACACCCTCATTCTCTTCCTGCTCCCTTAAAACCACCAGGCTTCAAATAGACTTGAGATACCCAGGACATGTGCACCACCCATCCCTTTCCCTTCCCTTCCCCACAACAAGACACCCTGTGAGGTAGGTGGGGCTGAGAGAGGTCTTTTGAGAACTGCTCATGAGAGAACAGCTCTGAGAGAACTTGTGACTGGCCCAAGGTCACACCAGCAGCTGCATGTGAAGGAGTGGGGAGTCAAACCCGGTTCTCCCAGATTAGAGTCCAACTCGTGAATACTACACCAAACCGATAAGGTGGAAGCTGCTGAAGGGTTGGTGAAATTTCTCCAGTACTTATGTGCCATGTGCCCAGATAAAAAATGGTATACTTAGAAAATTTATATGCCACCTTGAGCAAGTCTCTGGAAAAGCCGCACACAGTCATAAGGGGAACAATGATAAAATTATCAATATTAAAACAAAACATTAAAAACAATAAAGACCCTAGCAGGGCTTTCCCCGAGGCTCTCCGCCTCTGCACTGCTCGGGGAAGCCGAGGAGGGGGTGGGGCTTGGTCATGTGCCCGCCCCCTGGGCTCCTCACTCCCGGAGCTGCGCTCCTGTGCGCTCCCGCTCCAACGGACCCCTGCTCATAATAGGTTTGTAAATTTGGCAAATTCAATCCTCCTTGAGAAGCAGGACAGGAAATTACACTGAAATTAATTCTTAGGGGTTTATAGGACCAAAAAAACTTGTTTAATGAAGATTGCCATTTGACTATACTTTTCCTAGGATTATGGCTGGGCAAGGCGCTAAATAAAAATAAATATTTTGGTAATATAAAGATTTTAATAATAATCTATCTGCCATTGAAAAGCCTTTTCGGTTCAGGAGTTTCATTTGGCGTTTAGCCTCCTTATAAATTTTGTCAAAATTAACTTGAATCAATTGCTTCAGATCCAATTTGGCAGGAATTAGTATGCCAAGGGTACCTCCACCGAGAGTCTTTCCACTGAAAAGGTGTTTGAAGTAAAAATCGTTCTTTGATGTTTTTAGAAATGTTAATGGGGATTATAAACCATTTATTGAGATTGACTTTTAATCCTGTTAAAGATTGAAATTTTTGAAAAATTGAAATCAAAGTTGGAATTGAACTATTTAGCTGTGAAACATAAAGAATCAAACATCTGCATATAGATTAATCTGGTTGTCTACCTCTGCAGTTTTAATACCAGAGACAGTATGATGATCTCTAATTAATATAGCCAATGGTTCAATTACCAATGTGAATAGCAACGGGGATATTGGACAACCCTGCCTGGTTCCTACCGGGTTTGATTCCCCACTCCTCCACATGCAGCCAGCTGGGTGACCTTGGGTCAGTCACAGTTCTCTGAGAGTTGTTCTCTCAAGAGCAGTTCTCTCACAGCTCTCTCAGCCCCACCTATCTCACAGGATGTCTGCTGTGGGGAGAGGAAGGAGATTGTAAACCGCTTTGAGACTCCGAGTGAAGGTTGGGGTATAAATCCAATCTCCTCCTCCTTCTCCTCCTGGCATCCCTAATGTAAATCTGGAAGCAGCAGTTGTGTCTGGACATCCAGGCTGAGACTACATGCAGTGCATTGCTGGGGAACTAATTGCATGAACTTTTGGGTGCATGCTGAAAAGTGCTGCACAGCAAACAACCATCCCCCCTCCCCAATATCTTTCTGGGGAGATGTGCCTTTGAACTGGGAGATGTGCCTTCTTGCTCTAGACATTTTAAAGCACCAATAGCCCTCTCTGAATAAATGACTAAGAGCAGGGATGCCACGGGGAACACACAAGGATCATAAGATGTTATCCAGCTGCTTAATGATCTTTCAACATAGGCCTGAGATTTATTAAAAGTGAAAGGAGAACTGGGTCAGGATGACCTTGAACTTTGAATTCAAATATAAACTGAGATCTGATGAAGAGCCGCGTGGCTTTTTTACCCGCCAGCACATCCGATTTGACCTTTCATCCTCATGGTCTATTTTTTCCTTTGTATGCGCACATTTCTAGAGAGATACGCTCGTATCAGACAAATACTTGTAGTGTCATCTGCGAAGGACATACTCAGCCCAGAACTGCAAATATGTTTTGGTTAACTAGGATGCATGTCACACAAGAAAATAATAATAATTTAACATAAAAGAAAAAGGGATTTTATTTTAGCATTTTGTCTTGTGGGGAAATTGTACAGCTTTGGTATCATCTGTACATCTGGGCAAATTATTTAAAAATAGCTTTGATGTGCCTTAAATCCATCTTGTGCTATTGGCAAAACCTGAAAATAGATTGCTCTCTCTCTCTCTCTCTTCTTTTTCCTGGGTGGTTATTTTGAAACTCAGGGTGTAGCTAGGAAATGCACTGTGACCAGAGGAAAGGGGAAGCTCCATCACACTCATCAAAGGACTACACGTCCCTCGGAGGGTCAAGTAGTGTGAATTTGAAGTAATACTGTCAGTTTAAAGGAATTACGACCGCTCTACTGAAACAAGAATGTTAAGTGAATTGGGATGCGGCTGTCCACTGCAAGACTAGGCGGACGTTTGGTCTGATCCAGGAGAATGCTTCTTAAGATTGTTATGGGAAATGCTCTATGCACACCAAAAGCCAGCTTTCAGTACAGCCATATCAACCTGCATTTTATTTCCATGTTAATCCCAACATTTGTCCCAAATAGTGTGGTAAACCTCCAGGTGGGACATGGAGCCAGTTTGGTGTAGTGCATGGATTCTAATCTGGGAGAACCAGGTTTGATTCCCCACGCCTCCACTTGCAGCTGCTGGATGACTTTGGGCAAGCTGTAGTTCTGTCAGAGCTGTTCTTGAAAGAGCAGTTCTTGAAAGAGCCCTCTCAGCCCCACCTACCTCACAGGGTGTCTGTTGTGGGGAGGGGAAGGGAAAGGAGTTTGTTAGCCACTCTGAGACTCCAAGTGAAAGGTGGGATATAAATCCAATTTCTCCTTCTGAAATTACATCTGGTCTCCGGATCACACAGAGCAGCTCACCTGGAGGAAATGGCAGCTTCAGAGCTAGACTGTGGTGCACCACCACACACCCTCTGACATCCCTCTCCTCCCCAAATTCCACTCTCCCCAGGCATCGCCCTCAAACCTGCAGGAATTTCCCATGCATTGGTTCATACTGGGTAAGGTGGTTAGTGTGCAAACATGATTGTGTCAGTCTCAACATACATATACAGCTTTCATAAATGCTTGTCTAGTGAATAGGCATTCGTGGTTACTGATGAATTTATCATTATGAAATTGCATGTACTAAACAACATATGTATTATGTCGATATCCCACACACTGAAGTACACTATGTAATCTACCATCAGCATGGGAGGGGTGTGGGAAGAAGGCCCCTTAGTCTGCGTTTGCCCCCGGGGCCCTGGGTTTCCTGTTTGTGACTCTGTCCACAACAGTGATCAGCTTTAGAAGTCATGGCTAAATCAGCATTTGGAAGAGAGGGTGTGTTCCACAGAAAGGTGAACTTACTCAAATTCCTCCTGAAATCTCCTTCAGTCGGGTTTGGACTCCCCCACCATTTATAGTAATAGTGTCATTCATTATGAATTGCTTCTTCTACCATTAAATAATTCATTCTGATTTATAATAAATTATAATTAAAATTTTATAATTTTAGAGTGCAAGTCATTTCCCCCCCTAATCTGCTGATGCTTTCAGAAATTTCAGGGAACTCTTTTAGTTTGGCGTGATGCTTCCTGAGTTCCCCTTCTTCTTTTGGCCTTGCTTGATGTTGTATTCTTATTATTTTACAGCCACAGCTTGCAGAGACTTTGGGATGCAAAAGGCTCTTTCTGATTGGCTAACAAATAAAGACTCTCATTGGTCCTTAAGCCACTCTAGGTAACCAATTGCTGAGCCTCGCTTAGGTCCAATAGGATTGTTTGTACATAGTTACATTGTTTGAAGTTATGAGTTGGAAACAGTACAAATTAAGGTGCTGCTCTCATAGAGCTGTCTTTGAGCTGAAGCAATGGTTTGAATAAAAGCCTGTTTGTTTGATTCATCGCCTCCTGCTCAGTACTTAAAACTTGATGTAAAATTCTGTTCTTCGTGTGCTGACTGGTTGTGCAAAGTAAACCTCTCTCTCTTTTGACTTTTGCATAGCTTGATGTAGGGTTGCCAGCTCTGGGCTGGGGAATACCTGGAGACTTTGAACTTGGGGAAGGAGTGGTCTGTGGAGGGGAGGGGCCACAGCAGGATGTAGAGCAGCAGAATCCGTCCAGCCTGGCTGGGGGCAGATGGAAACACCTCTTTTTTTTGTTGGTTTGGCTTTGTCTAGAGAAAGAGACCGAAGGGGCAGTTCAACCAACTGAAGCACGTTTCAGCTCTAGTGAACATAAGAATATAACAAGAGCCTTGCTGGATCAGAATAACAGTCCATCTGATGTTGCCTCCTGGCTCTGGGATTCAGAGGTTTAGTGCCTCTGAATGTGGAGGTCCCCCTCAGTCACCATGGCTAGTAGCCATTGATAGACTTCCCTTCCATGAATCTCATTTTTTTTTTGGTGGTTTCTATTCATGGAAAATTTAGTCTGGCTTCAGCCTGAGGGGCTATTTGTACTTCTTTGTCAAGGTGGCTGCAAAGTTTAGGGCAACCTTGGAGCGTGGCCTGGCCTCGTCTCACCTTTTGGAAAGGATGAACCATTCAGAAGACTTGCTGACCAGATCATAAGTGATGAGTTTATGTGTCAAGAAGGGAGAGATGATGCCTGCACGCCTACAGATCCTCAGCCATGAATGGTTCTTGAGATTAAAACTAGCACTTCAAATTGAATCCAAAAGCAAACTGGAAACCCGTGCTGAATGTGCGCATGTTGAAAAGTATATAAGGTGATCAACTGACACTTTTTAGTCGTCTTCAAGGAAGACCCACACAGAGAGCATTACAGTAGTCAATCCTGTGAGTTTCAGAAGTGGAAATCAAGTAGTGAGGTCTGGTATGTAGGAGGGAGGAGAAAATGATGCTAAATGAACTTGAAAAAAGGAATTTATTTTTAAAATACTTCTTCAGAGAAGTTTTCCCTGCATGCGCTCTAAAACAAAATCATCTTGATGAGGTATGTAAGGAAACCTATTTGTATGGTGATTTAGAGAACTTAATTATATTGTTTAGAGCTTCCTTTAAAAAGAAACCCTTCTGTATTTCAATTATATTTCATATTTTCCTATTTCTCGGTGCCATTTCCCCAGTACAATTTCAGTCAGGTCATACACTGCATATCATACATCTTTGGTAGGTTGAAACAAAACAAACAAAATGTGCATCGATACAGATCCCTTAGTGACTGCAAACAAAGATCCCTTTCTCCTCATTTGCAAAGGAAATCGCCCCCCCCCCCCCCGTTTGAAAGAATCTTTCTAATAATGCATGACACAAAAAAAAAATCTGCTTAACGATATTTGCTTCAGTTGCTGCAAACAGAAAAATCAGAAGGGGGGGAGAGGAAAAGGAGGAGGGGGTGGTCTGGCTTCTATGAGAACCCAGCCAACTGAAGTATTCTTGTTGATTCAGTACAAATCCCTTAGCTGATTAACTGAGTATCAAAACCTCCTGATACATGCCTTTTCAAATACGGAAAAGAGTAAAAAAACATTGCAGTTTAATTATGAGGGGGTCATCTTCACTCATACAGTGGCCAGCTTCCAAGTGGGACCTTGGGACACCCCCCCCCCCCCCAGAAGTACACCTCACCTTCAGACTACAGAGATCAGTTCCCCTGGAGAAAATGGATGCTTTGGAGGGTGGACTCTTTGGCACTGTACCCCACTGAGGTCCCTGTCCTCCCTAGGCTTCATCCCCAAATCTCTAGCAGTTTCCCAACCTGGATCTGATAACCCTAGCCCCATCCCCTGCCAGTGGCCAGGGGGGACCTAAAAACCCTAAGGCATCTTATCCACAATTCCAGCTGAAGATGACTCTCCTGATCAAATCCGAGGCTGTATTTTAGTTTATTATCTGAAATGCCGGTGGGAATGCTCAAAAGTCTGGGAAGAGTCTTCTTCCCCAGCCAATAGCATTACATTATTGGGGGTGGGGGCAACAGGATTTTGTGGCTTGTGGGGCAGTTTTTTTTTTTTCTGATGGGGCTGCTGTTAGTTGCCATTATTTTTCAAATTAAAAATTCTTCCTCTCTCCAGAGCGGCAGACACATTGCATCAAAGCCGTAGAAGCCAGGGAGATTGTGAAAAGACACAGAAAGGATCTGATTGCAATAAATGAAATGTAGCACAAACACAAAATGTAGCCCCCACAACACCCACACCAGACAGAAATGAAATGAAATGTCAGCACAAACACGACCCCCCAGACATGAACAAAATGTAGGAAGGAACACGCTGCCGGGGGTTGCTGAGCCAAGATGAGCATGCCGGCCTTTTAAAAAGGTTTCTAAAAGGAAGAGCCAGGGCGGGTAGAGGGGGAAGGCACCGCAGCGGCTTCTTCTTGTCGGGGGAAGGTGATTTTCACTTCTTTAATTTAAAAAAATCCTTCTAAAAAGGCAGGGGAAGAGGTGCCACAGCTTCTGCTTGTAGCAGCAGGACGCGGTGCAGCTAGGGAGCATGTGGATTTTAAAAATGCTTTTAAAATTATTTTAAAATGTATGTTAGCTGTTTGCTTTTGTGTTTTAATGTTTTAACGATATTGTATATTTTATTGTATGTTGGTAGCCGCCCTGAGCCCGCCGAAAGGTGGAGAGGGTGGGATATAAATCGAACAAATAAATAAATAAATAAAAATTTAAAAAAGCATTTTAGGAATAATACGGGGCTGTCCCTTTAAGGAAGGGGGCAGAGCCCCGAATAGCCCCACTGTAGCTATGGGGGGGGGGGGGTCAAGGTTGCCCGCCAGAAATGAAAGAAAAACACTTGCAACTTTCAGTTTCAGCCCCACTGGTTAATGTTGGTTCTCACCAATTAAAGCTTTGACTTTTGTGCATTCCCACTGGCATTTCAGATAATAAACCAAAACACATCCTTGCATTTGATCAAGAGATTACTCTCCAGCTGAAATGGTGGATAAGACGGTAAGACAAGAGTTTTCCTGAGGCACTTTAATGTTGTGGTGTGAAAGCTCAGATAATACAGGCCGAAGGACCAGAGTCCCCATTTTGTGCATATAATTAACTACCTTTGTTGATATGCAAGGGCTTATGCTGGGGTTGCCAGCTCTGGGTTGGAAAATGCCTGGAGATTTTGGGGGTGGAGCCTGGGGAGGGACCTCAGCAGGGTACAATGCCATGTTCACTTACCTAAGCAGCCATTTTCTCCAGTGAACTCTATTGTCTGGAGATAGTGGGTCCACTTGGAGGCTGGTAGCCCTATGGCTATGGTGTCATTTAGCATGTGTTAGCCAAATTGCCTTGATTTCTTATCAGCACTGGGGAATTACAGCTTATTAATTAATTGGCAATAGGCAAAAAGGGGTCACCACCAATATATACAGAGGTCCCACCTCTTCCAGAAGCACTAGAAATAAACAAGGAGGCTGGCTTCAGTAATAAAATAGTTTCTTTACTAAAAGTCTCTTACTCAGGCAAACAATACAGATTCACACCTTCACTTATACAGAGCCTAAGAAATAAAGATAGAGCAAAGACGGTTGCATTAGCAGGAGTATCGTTGGTATCCACTGAAGGCAATAATTACCTGTCCAGAGAGATGTTGGAAAAATAAGGGGAGGCTATAAGGGGATTAGGGGCACATGTCCTGAACCCACAGCGACATGTGTAGACTCTGGCTGCGCAACCAAGAGCCATGGAGGTAGGGTAGGGTAAGAGGTAGTAGAAGCTAGAGAGAGAACAGGTTGCTGGGTGTCCTCTTTTATTAGGGGGGCCCTGGGGGAGGGCTTGACTGGACACCTCCCATGAGACCACCCCTTGATGGTCCGCCCCAAAAGTTCTGTCCGCTAGAGGAGAGGGGCTTAAGGGGTTGGATTGTGACAGAGATACCTGGAGGGCGGATATGACTCAGTGGCTAAACCCTTTGTTAAGCTGATGGGCTTAAGGTCTCTGAGCTGCAGAACTGTAGCAAGGAATGTTGGGGGGGGGGTTTGCCAGCACGAGGAAGAAGAACATTGCTAATGGCATCTGAAAGCACATGTTCAAATTACAATGGTGAGGGCTGTTACTGTGTGAGTATCTGTGTTAAGGGAAGTCTCTGGGAGCTGGCGACCTCGGGAACCACTGGCACATCGTCTCAGGCGTCGGCTGGCGCGTGTGTACAGCTGGCATCATGATCTGGTCATATTGCATCTCAGTCCCTTTTACACATTCAGCAACACAGTCTAGTGTTAACATTTATAGACTTTATGTCTATAAGAGCACATAGACTTTATGTCTATAAGAGCACATAAGCGCCTTGCAGGGCAACAATTGCTGCAAGATATGTCACACCCCAAACCTGGGGGCTTTTTGAACTCAACTTGAATTTTCTTGGCAGCAGTGCTTTAAGCAACAGCAATTCAGAGGTCTCTAACTTTGAAGCACACAGGAAGCATGAGGGCAGGGTCAAACCCAGGTCTGGGTGGTCAGACACACTGCTGTAGAAGAAGTCTCCCTCAGTATCTAATGCAGATCTTGAGCGGAAGCAGCGTTTTTTGTGCCAGAACGCACTAGAATGGCATTCCGGCTGGCTTTCTCACACACACCCCTTTCCTAGCTCACCCATCTTGGTGGGTGAGCTAGGAAAGGCGGGGGGCCCTCTGCTGAGCAGGGGAAGCCATGGGGAGGCATTCATATGCCTTCCCACACCCCCGGGCTTTTCCTAGCTCACCCGCTGAGGCCCATGAGTGCTTGGAGTCAGCAACGGGGGAAGGAGGTGGCGGGGTAGCTTGGGGCAGTGAGGAGGGGCCATCCATCCATCCATCCATCCATCCATCATGTCATCACTGTCAGGGTCCATGCTGGAGAAGCTGCAGATAATTGCCTACGTGCAGCAAGGCCTGAGCTACACCATCCTCCTAGACCTGCCTCCTGCGGACCTAAGTGCGGTGAAGGATCAGTCCCCAGCTCCAGAGGAGCCTCCACCTGAACCAGAGGAGGCTCAAGCAAGCACCTCTCAGGGCGTTACCCCAGCACCAGCAGCAGCTGACTCACAGCCAAGCTCAAGCCCACCTGATTCACCTCCTCGGGTGGAACGGCTAAGGTCACGATCCAGGCAAGACTTAGCTGCTAGGAGAAAAGAGGCACTCATGTGTAGTCGCAGATCACTCAGCCCTGAGTTTTAGAGGGAGCCGGGACCTCACTGCCAGCTGCTAACAAGCACAGGAAGTGGCTGGGTGTTTAGGCACAGCACAAAGACCAACAACTTGTGCCAGCAACAAGTCATTCTGGCTAAGCTCTGCCCCCGCTCGGCTCACATCAGCTAAACCTGATTCTGGACCTTCTGGCTCGTGACTCCGGCTCTGTCTGACTTCGGCTTTTGGTTGACTCCTTGGACTGGTTTGCTCGTGAGTTTCCCTCTCTGACCTCGGCTTGGACTGACTCTGCTTTCGCCTTGTGTTTTGGACTTGGTAATTCATTCCTGATTTGGCTTGACCTTGGACTGTCTCGGACTTCGACTTGGCTTCTGACCTACTGGCAGCCAGCCCGTGACAGTCTTCAACTGCAAGTGGGTGCTGTGCAGTGCCCGCCTCCTCTGCCTGGGCAGCTTCCAGTGCGTCACCAGCGTCATTGAGCTCTACAAGCTGCAGGGCGGCTGCCTCCTCCACCAAGTGAGTGCCGCTCCAGCTCCGACTCTCACAGAGCACCCCCCCATGCTGCCCTGCAGGCAGGAATGCCCATGTGGGCTGAGGGGCGGCGGGGGGGGGGGGAGAGTGTGAGGCTCTTGAGGAGAGACCTGGGTTCGAATTCCCCTGCACCTGGGTGGCTGTCCTGGGGCCAGACACATCCTCCCAGCCTAGCCTTCCTTGCAGGGTTGTCATTGTGAGGGTCAAGTGGAGGAGAACGAGGTCAGCTGCTTTGGGGTCCCCCCCCATGGAGGGAAATGCAAGCGATCAGTGCAGTAACTGAATAAAATAATACAAAATAAAATAATAATATAAAATAATATATCTCTAAAATAATATATCTCTATGTGTGTGTGTGTGTGTGTATACACACACACACCCATATAAAATGATCGTGGTATTCCTTCCAAATACTAGCCAAGACCCTGCTTAGCTTCCGAGATCTGATGGGAGCAGGCTAGCCTGGGATGGTTAAAGTGTCAGACTAGGAGCGGGGAGACCCAGGTGCAAATCCTCACACAGCTGTGGGAGCTTGCTGGGTAACCTTGGAGTAGTCACACCATCTTGATCTATCTCACAGGGTTGTCCGGATAAGAAGAGAACAAGCTGTTTTGCAGCCCCAATGGGCGGAGAAGTATTAATGAAACAAGGAAATTATTTCTTCAGAGTAGCCAGCCTGGATCAGACCCCTTGTCCCTTTCACCCTGCATTCTCTCCCAGAACCGTTTGCACGCAAGGGAACAAGTGTTACAACTTTTGCACATGGAGACACATGATAGACACAGCGAACTGCTCTCCAAGCACCTCGTGTGGTTGTCCCCTTTTTCTGTTTTATTGTCACCACAGCCCTGTGCACTATATTAGAATGGGGGAGAGTGCTTGACTCCGGGGGGGGGGGGAGCTCGGGATGAGGTATGACCCCCCCCCCGTGAGGTAGACTAGACTGAGAGAGGAGTCATGGCACCTGCTTGGTATGCAGAAGGTCCCAGGTTCGATCCCCAATATCTCCGGCTAAAAGAACCAGGCAGTAGGGGATGCGAAAGACCTCTGCCCGAGACCCTGGAGAGCTGCTGCTAGTCTTAGCAGACAATGCTGACTGAGCATTGGCCTGAGTCAGTATAAGGCAACTTCATGTGTTCAAAATGACGGACCCAAAGTCCCCTGATGCGTAATTCCAAGGAACTCCAGTTCCTTCATCCAGGTAGCTTGGGATGATGAACACGATTCTCCTCTGTCCTCAAAAGCCCTGCGAAATAGGGTCAGGGAGCCTTTGACTAGAGCAGGGGTGGCCAACCTTGCTTAACGTAAGAGCCACATAGAATAAACGTCAGATGTCTGAGAGCCGCAAGACAGGAACAAATACCACACACACGTTTTTATTTTTAAAAATATGCAGATTTGCTTTTTATTAACGTTAAATGGGACGGCCAAAAATAAAAACAAACGAGGAAAACCGGTTATTAATAATGATATTACTTGTTTGCTAATGATATTGAGAGAGAGAGAGAGAAAAAGAGAGAGATGGAAAGAAAGAATTAAAGAAGTGGAAAGAGAGAGAGAGAAACTAGGAAAGCAAATAGATGGGATGGAGGAGGGAAGGAAGGAAGGGAGAAAGAGAGAAAAAGCATGCCTCTCCTTTGCTTTCCCAGCCGCCCTGCCAAGAGCCGCACAATATGTGTGAAAGAGCCGCATGTGGCTCCCGAGCCACAGGTTGGCCACCCCTGGACTAGAGTAACTGGTCCAGGCTCCCCTGATAAACATAGTGGCTGAATAAGGGTTTGATCCTGAATCTTTCCAGTTTCAGTTCGCTGAATAACACCGGCCGTCGTTCACTGAGTCTTGACATTTCAACCCAGGTTTTAAAACTGGAACTTAAATTGTCTGTAAGTGGCATCATTTCTGGGCTTTGCCTGAATTGCACACAGAAGGTGTGGAGGTGCCCCTCTGTTCCTCTGTACTGAAAATGCATCTAACTCCTTCACCTTTGCAGAAACATCTTTCTAGAGTTAGATTTGAGTCCAGTAGCTCCTTAGATTTTGGGGGCATCGGCTTTTGAGAGGCAGAGATTCCATCGGCAGCTACATCAAGGAGCTTCGACACTCCAGAGCTTGTGTTCTGAGCGGTGAGCAGGGGAAGCCACCGGGAGGCATTTAAATGCCTCTCCGTACCCCCCTGGCTTTCCTGCACTGTCAGGGGTGTGGCCTAATGTGCTAATGAGTTTCTGCTGTTGGGTGTGGCCTATTATGCTAACGAGTTCCTGCTGGGCTTTTTCCACAAAAAGAGCCCTGAGTGGAAAGAATAACGTTATACTTTCTGAACTGCTGAGCCACTGTTGCAGCGCAACTGCACCACCAGTTCTGTCAATATCAATGCAGTTCTACGGATTTCCTTTTCCTCCATAATCCTCTTCCCTAGAGAAAGGAAAGATCACATGTAAGATTTACTAGCCCTGGGGACTTGCAACCACTTGAGGAATGTCAGATAATCATGAAGAAGAAGAAATTGGATTTATACCCCGACTTTCATTACCTGAAGGAGTCTCAGAGCAGCTTACAATCTCCTTTCCCTTCCCCTCCCCACAACAGACACCCTGTGAGGTAGGTGGGCTGAGAGAGCTCTTTCAAGGACTGCTGGTGAGAGAACAGCTCTGAAAGAATTTATGACTGATCCAAGGTCACACCAGCAGCTGCTTGTTGAGGAATAGGGAATCAAGCCCCAGTTCTCCCAGATTAGATTCCGTGCTCCTAACCGCTACACCAAACTGGCTCTCAAGACAAGATAGCTGTGTAGGAGAGCACATGGGATATGTTACTTTGGAAAACATGGTTGCCCTTAGGTGGAGGACTTCTGCATCCCCCGCTACCTGATTTTTTTTAATGGGAGTTGCCACGGATTGAACCCAGTGACTTCTGCATGGAAAGGTGATGATCTGCCACTGAGCTACAGCTTCTCCTCTCTTAAAGGGTGAATTTAAAGCCTCTCTGCTCTTGCTATGAACCCATGAAGCTGTCTTACACTCAGTCAGACTACTGATTGACCAAAATGAGTATTGTCTATTCTGACCGGCTGTGGCTTTCCAGAGTCTCTCAGGTCTTTTCCATCATGAGAGCCAGTTTGGTGTAGTGGTTAAGTGTGCGGACTCTAATCTGGGAGAACCGGGCTTGATTCCCCACTCCTCCACTTGCACCTGGCTGGATGACCTTGGGCGAGCCATAGCTCTGCACCAGCTGTTCCCTCAAGGACAGCCTGGGAAAGAGCTCTCTCAGCCCCACCTACCTCACAGGGTGCCTGTTGTGGGGAGGGGAAGGGACAGGAGCTTGTAAGCCGCTCTGAGACTCCAAGTGAGTGAAGGGCGGGATATAAATCCAATCTCTTCTTCTCTCTTCTTCTCTTCTTCATGTGCTTCCTGACCTTTTTCACAGGGACTGAATCTGGGACCTTGTGGATACAGAGCAGATGTTCTGCCAGGGAGCCATCGTTTCTCCCCTTTCAAATCATCAGATGCTTTGTGATCTCTCAGCAGTCAATGGATGTAGCCAGGGGTCCTTTCGAGCAGGAGCTCGGGGGAGCACAGCTCCGGGAGTTGGTGCCAGCTCCCCCCCCCGTGGGGGAATGCCTGCCTGTGTCATGGCTGCAGCAAAATGACCCCGTCCCCTGGAAAGGTCCTTGTTCCTCCGACCAGCCTTCTGAAGGCTTCAGCCACCACTGAAGCTATCCTCCCAGAATAGTGGTATTTCTGAGGCTTGGATTAGTAGCTGTCCCCTCTCTGCCAGTTCTTTCTTTCTTTCTTTCTCTCTCTCTCTCTCCATTCTTTCTTGCCTTCTGACATACTTCTGGTGATGTCAGGTGGTGTAGCATATGCAAATAAGTAATGTTAATGAGTTATGCTAATGAGCTCCTGCACCTCTTTTTCTACGAAAGGACCCCTGGATGTAGCAATCTGCAGTGTCTGGTCCAACATCCTGTAGGATGGCAGGCAGTAATGCTGCATTGGTTAGCCTATCAGCTTAAGCTCTGGGAGACTCAGATTCGAATCTTCACACAGTTATAAAGCTCTCTTGGTGACCTTGGGCCAGTCAGCCTAACTTAGCTCATAGGGTTGGTAGGTGACTAGAACAGAGCGAGGAAGGGAGAACCGCATATGCCATTCGGAGATGTTTGGAAGAAGGGCAAGATCAATGGATGGATAAATCAATAGTGTCTCCTGACCTCTTACTCTGTCTGTCCCATCCCTCCTGCACCTTCACTCACCACTCATGAACCAGAAAAGTAATCCGAACATTTGAGTCTCTTTTAAACATAAAAACTCTGAAAGAATTTAGAGTCAAAAGATCAAATGAGGACAATATCTCAATCCATTTGCAATCTAAGTGACTGCACACAGAGATCTCACAAAATACCAGGGTTGCAATAATAGAACCAATTTATTGTAAAAAGCCAGCAAGTAGTTAGTGGACAATTCATATCAAATTAGAGAATGTAATCCCTGCAGGGAGAGATTGCTGTGGAAGTATTATCTAATCGTATGTTCCCAAAGTA
Source organism: Lepidodactylus listeri (assembly GCA_029233225.1). Lineage (NCBI taxonomy): Eukaryota > Metazoa > Chordata > Lepidosauria > Squamata > Gekkonidae > Lepidodactylus > Lepidodactylus listeri. The sequence goes on along the minus strand of JARCFY010000009.1, from coordinate 101,297,302 downwards.
CTAATATACAGAGTCCTCAGTGTCCACAGCACATTGCTCAGGGGTGATCATTATATTGTCTGATTGTGTGTGTGTGTGTGTCATTGTACTCGATGCCATGTCTCAGGGCTGTTCTTTTCCATGCCAGCGGCTCACTCTTGTCCCCCCAAATTTGTTACATTGAAAAATCCTCCACTCCAGTCCCCGTGGCTTAAGAGCAACCAACAAACTTTAGAACTCCTCCCAGAGGCCAAACTAAAGGTCTTAAATGTACATTTCTCCAGTGACAGACACGTTCATTTCAACTCTTGTCCTTCGTCAGTTTGTTCTTTCTGACTGAATTAGTTCAGTCAAGAGAGAGTTTTGCTGCAGTCCATTATTGCTCCTAAAAATGGGAGGTGTTAGGATTCCTCCTAGCTAAAAAGTAGGATTGGCAACTCTTGATCTCCTGGGATTACAAATGATCTCCAAATGACAGAGATCAGTTCCTCTGGAGAAAATGGCCACTTTGGAAGGTGAAGATCTGTGCAGGGTTGCAGTAGGTTGGGTGCAGACTCAGTTTTCCAGTAATTTTCCCTGCCTCCCTCTTCCCACCTCCCACGGATCTCCCCAAAATGTTGTTCCTGGAAGACAAAGGATCCACAGGAATGACATGAAGGGAGTCTGCAGTGGGAAGGGAGAGTTGGTGAAAATTGCCAATTTAGTCTGGATCCACTCCAGCATTAGAAGAAGAAGAAGATGAAAAATAAGAGGAGGAGGAGACTGGATTTATACTTTGGTCTTCACTTAGAGTCTCAGAGTGGCTAATAAACTCCTTTCCCTTCTCACAACAGACATCCTGTCAGGTAGATGGGGCTGAGGGAGCTCTGACTGAGAACTGCTCTTGAGAGAACAGCTCTGAGAGAACTGTGGCTTGCCCAAGGTCACCCAGCAGCTGCATGTGGAGGAGTGGGGAATCAAACCCGATTCACCCAGATTAGAGCCCGTGCTCTTAACCAGTACACCAAACTGGCTGAACTGGGGACGCAGGCATACAGATTATACGGTTAATTCCTGGATTTTATTAGGAAAATTGACAACATAAATCCATATGCCGAGTTTGGACATTAAGTTCTCATGTGGGTGTTTGGAAGCAGGCAGACACTCCAGATGGGAAGTGCAATCAGGCGTGCCACTACTTCCCCCTGTACATAGGAGTTCAAGATGCTTATCTATCATCCAGCCTCATGGAATCTTGACCAAAATGTCATGGACAACCTCTGACTATAGAAGAAGAAGAGATTGGATTTATAGCCTGCCCTTCACTACCCGACTGTCTGCAGTTTGCTCCACAGCAGCTGGCATTCAGAGACGTATTATGGCTAACAGTAGACTCCCCCCCTAAGATTCTGCCTCATCTAGGCGTCCCCAATATAGTTGAATCTGTGGGAGCTTTTCGAATTTGGAAAACAAAAAGCAGGAGTCACCAAAAATGTCTGCCATGAAGGGTGGGGCTGACCACAAGATGTTGGGAGGTTATGTGCCAAGCATGCAGGCCCCTTCTACAGCAAAGGCAGCTGTTTCCAAATGGGTGTTCCCTGTGGCCACAAAGGCTGTTGTATAAAGGCATAGCTGTATGTAAATTAGGATACTAACATTGGTGGTGGAAAGGGCCATCAAGCTGTAGATGACTTATGGCAACGCCATAGAGTTTTCAAGGCAAGAAGTGGTTTGCCTTTGCCCGCCTCTGTGTAGCAACGTGAACTTCCTTGGTGGTCTACCATCCAAATACTAATCAGGGCTGACCCTGCTTAGGTTCTAAGATCTGACAAGACTGGGCTGGCGTGGGTCATCCAAGTCATGCCAACACTAGCATTATCATGTCCAATACTGAACTGGATCAAGATGGTGCTTCATCCACTTATGGAAGGGAATGACTGAACCCCATACAATGTGTTTGTCTTTTTCTGTGCCACGAGTGAAGGAAGGAAGAAGAAGAGATTGGATTTATACACCGCCCTTCAGTACCCAAAGGAGTCTCAGGGCAGCTTACAATCTCCTTTCCCTTCCCCTCCCCACAACAGACACCCTGTGAGGTAGGTGGGGCTGAGACAGCTCTTCCGAGGACTGCTCTTGAGAGAACAGCTCTGAAACAACTTGTGACTGACCCAAGGTCACACCAGCAGCTGCATGTGGAAGAGTGGGGAATCAAACCCGGTTCTCCCAGATTAGAGTCTGTGCTCCTAACCACTACACCAAACTGGCTCAAAATGCTGCAAGGAGCTACTGCAGGGACAGCACTGGGCTTGGACCAGAGCGATTTGGTTTCAATTCCCCATTCAGTGGTGGGCCTCACTGGATGACTTTGAGTCAGCTGCTGCCTCTCAATTACACCTGCCTCACAGGGTTGTTGTGATAATCAAACACAAAATAAATGCCAAGTTCCTTGGAGACAAAGATGGGGATGATCAGTTACAAAATGAATGGTAAGTGGTCAGCGGGTTTGGTTGCAAAACACATTTGAATGGTACCAGCATACAAAATGTCCAAGCCTCATGAACTGTGTCTACTCTGATCCAGTCTTGGACCTTTTATAGCCAAACGGTTTACAGCTAATTGATGAATGGTGACGGGTATTAGGTAAGCTGTCACTTACTTTTCGCCAAAGAAGATTATCGAGACGGGCATGGTAATATGGCTGTCAGTCATTTTGTCGTCTTAAATGTGCCCGGCGCCAACAGTCTCATAAACAGCCGAGACTGGAATCTTTTTTGGAATGTTAAAATGCATATTAGCATTCTAAGAAGGGCTTTGTGTTTTATTCTAGGGAAGATGGGTCTTCTGGATTTCACCAGCTACTAAAGCCATTGGAATTTCATCCATCAATCACCATAATGTAGGGTTTTCGTTCAGTAGCGGGGGGTGAGAATTGTGTTCTCAGCAGTTCTCATACCTAAATTCTAAAATCCTCTTAATTGGACCAGCATTCTATTTTTATTGCTGGCAATCAAATATCCATCCGTAAAATGATGCAAGAAATGTTGCAAAGAAAGCTTCAGAGAGTTTAAAATATTACTGAACGCTGAAATCTCCTATTTGAAAAACCAAATATTGTTGCACTGTGGAGCTGATCTAAAGGGCAAGGTTTTTCACAAACTTTTTTTTGGGTCTGTGTCTAAAGGCATCATTCTTGGTGCTTGGGGGGGGGCAACAGTGGGAGGGCTTCCTGCCCCCACTGCTGGACCTTCTGAGGGCACCTCGTGTTTTTGGCCACTGTCTGACAGAGTGTTGGACTGGATGGGCTGTCAGGAGGTCCAGCAGTGGGGCGAGGACACTAGAAGCCCTCCCACTATTGCCCCGCTCCAAGCACCAAGAATACAGAGCATCACTTGCCCCAGACTGAGAGTTCCTATCTATACCTTGAGGCTAATAGCCACTGATGGACCTCTGCTCCATATGTTTATTCAATTCCCTATTGAAGCTGTCCAAGCTTTTAGCTGCTGCCACCTCCTGTGGTAGTGAATTCCATGTGTTAATCACTCATTGGGTGAAGAAGGACTTGCTTTTATCCATTCTAACCCAACTGCTCAGCAATTTCATTGAGTCCCCACGAGTTCTTGTACTGTGAGAAAAGCACTTCTTTCTCTACCTGCTCTATCCCATGCATAATCTTATAAACATCGATCATGTCACCCCTCATCCATCGTTTCTCCAAGCTAAAGAGCCCCAAACACTTCAAGCTTTCTTCATAGGGAAAATGTTCCAACCCTTTTATCATTTTATCATTTACCCTTTTCTGCACTTTTTCCAATGCTATAATATCTTTTTTGAGGTGTGGCGACCAGAACTGTACACAGTACTCCAAATGAGGTCGCACCATCAATTTATAGAGGGGCATTATGACACTGGCTGATTTGTTTTTAATTCCCTTCCTAATAACCCCCAGCATAGCGTTGGCTTTTTTTCACTGCAGTCACACATTGTCTCGACATTTTCATTGAGTTATCTACTACAACACCAAGATTGGTCAGTTGCCGCCAGTTTGGATCCCATCAACATGTATTTCATAGTTAGGATTTTTGGCTCCAATGTGCATGACTTTGCACTTGGCCACATTGCACCCCATTTGCCACGATGATGCCCACTTGCCCATCCTTGACAGATCCCTTTGGAGTGCCTCACAGTCCTCCCTGGTTCTCACTACTTGTCTTCTTCTAGCTGGACAAAGCTTGCAAGAACTTCCTCCAACATTGCTGGGTGTACATTCTGCATTCTTGTATGAGAGCAATATACACGTTGACTTCAAGAGGTTGAAAGAGAGCAATTATAAACAGGTTTATGCAGAATCCTACTCATGTCTAATCCAGGAAGATTTAATGGGATTTCGTGCTCAGATCGACTCTGTAATTGCTGCAGCCGTAAAACTGATTTTGTTGATCATATTTTGCTTGATTGTCCCAAATTTTCAGCTGTAAGAGATGAACTATCTCCCCTTGATTTAATCAGGACTTTCTCTCTCCAGGAGTAAAACCATCCTGGTTACTTAGAGATGAAGACAAACAAACTGCTCTGCGTGTGGCAAAATTTCTAGCAGCTGTTGTCAAATCACATGACAACTTTTGCTGTAGCAACCTTTAAATTCTTCCATGTTTTCCTGTGGAACGAGGTTTATTGTGGGATGAGGGTTTGCTGTTTAGGACTTCGGTTGAGAAAACAGTAAAGATAGTAATATATTCGTGTCTAATCAACTGGGCTTAATATTTATTTATTTGTTTTTTATTTATTGAAATTTGTATCCCGCCCTCCTCACCATATGGTGGGCTCAGGGCGGCTAACAACAGCCATTGTGGCACAATACATTATTTGATTAAAAATTAAACAACCATAAAACATCCTGTCACATACCACATAGATGACGTTACTTCAGTGCAATTATCAGACAGCAATCAAGCATATCCCCATATCTGCTCAGACATTGGCAGCCAAAGATCAGGCCGGGGCCAGATGTAAACACTGTGGATGGCCCCTATTTAAAAGCCTGGCGGAAGAGCTCCGTCTTACAGGCCCTGCAGAATTGTAATAGATCCCGCAGGGCCTTGATGTTATCCGGGAGCTCATTCCACCAGTAAGGGGCCGCCACAGAAAATGCCCTGGCCCTTGTAGCTGCCAAGCGAGCCTCCCTCGGCCCTGGGACGGTCAGGCGGTTTTGGGATCCGGATCGAAGTGCTCTCTGGGGAATATATGGTGATTATGTGCTGTCAACTGACTCATGGGGACCCCAGGACCATGAAGTTCTCAAGACCAGAGATGTTCAGAGATGGTTTACTCTTGCCGTCTTTTGCAACCCCAGTCCCCTCTGGTGGTCTCCCATCTAAGTCCTAACTGTGGCTGACCCTGCTTAGCTTCCAGGCTCTGGAGAGATCAGGCTGGTCAGGGCTAGTAATTAATTGCCCATTGTGTGTGGCATAGCCAGGAGATCCGAAGGCTGTCTGGCAGTCTTACGCTCTAACCTTTTTAGCGAGCTAGACATGATTATTATTATTCCAAGTGCCCTGTCCCCATCAACAGCCTGCCGCACAAAGAAAAAGATCAACGAGCTGATCATCAGGATAGTCCATCGAATACACCAACATGATTGTTGCCATCATCGCTAAGCAACATTATTGTCAGATTCTGCTTCGCCAAAGAGATCTTTTCATAATGTTTCTACAATGTTTCTATTAATTGAATCTGACATTGATGCTTTTATATCTTGTACTTTCGTTTCCTTTGTAGTGCTTGCCTGGCCAGATGCTTTATTGCCCCTCCTTTTGATTCCCAATTGCTTGTCTGCTTAGTGTTACAATTCAGGCGGGAATGTAGGTTCCCACATACCAGAATGCCATATAGTACAAAGCTGTCTCTCCCTTCACTCCCTGGTGTGTCCTCCCGCTTCGCTCGCATTGCTATCTGTTAGAAGCAGCCTTGAGAATTGTTTTATTGTTTGCTCTGTCCTGTTTTGCTGGGGACCTGGCACCACTGGGTCACACAGTTCGGGCTGGGAATTTTTATGTTCTTTCACCCCTGGTGACAAAAGGTGAATTGCTTTCCCGCATTTTTCTCTGAATGCTGATTGGTGATCAATGTTTAGACTTTCCTGTTTGCAGGTATAATAGTCCCCTGCCCTCTGTATATGGTATCACTAACAAACATTGAGACCTGTACCAGTATTTGAAATAAAGGACTATGTTTTAATTAACAAAGGCCTGATCATTTGCTGACAGCACAGAAGCCTCACAATTATTAATATTAGATCTAATGTTTACTAGCACTTTATGATACTGGATTGTTTTAGAAGGTTTTGTGATTGTTCATCATTGTTATTTATGTGTTTTAATATTTTATGTAAGCCGCCCTGAGCCTGCTCTGGTGGGGCAGGCGGGGTATAAATTAGATAAATAAATAAAAAAAATAAAAATGGGTACCCGCAAGAAACTTGCGAGGAGGGGGCATTCCCGCAACTTTGCTTCCTTCCCTCACCTCCCACCTTCCCCTTTCTTTCTCTCTCCAAGCTGATCCCCCCTTCTTTTTCTTCTCAACCCTGCACCAAGCCAATGCCTCCTTCCTTGTCTTCCTTAGAGAGCCAGTTTGGTGTAGTGGTTAAGTGCGCAGACTCTAATCTGGGAGAACCGGGTTTGATTCCCCACTCCTCCACTTGCACCTGGCTGGATGACCTTGGGCAAGCCATAGCTCTGCACCAGCTGTTCCCTCAAGGACAGCTTGGGAAAGAGCTCTCTCAGCCCTGCCTACCTCACAGGGTGTCGGTTGTGGGGAGGGGAAGGGAAAAGGAGTTTGTAAGCCGCTCTGAGACTTCCTTGGGGAGTGAAGGGCGGGGTATAAATCCAATCTCTTCTTCTTCTTCTTCTTCTTTCTCCCTCTCTCTTCCAAGCCAACCCCTCTTCTTTCTCTCCTCCCAAGCCAATACCCTCATCTTTTCCTTTCTGTCTCTCCCCAAGGCCACTCAAGTTTGCAAAAACAAATAAACAAACAAACCTTGTTTGATGTAAGTATGCCCCCTATCTGCAGATTTAGGTATCCGCACATAGGGGACTGTTGAGAATTAGATGTACAGCTGATGGTGAGGAGGAGGAGGCTGAAAGAGCTCTGAAACCTGTGACTGACCCAAGGTGTCCCAGCTGGCTTCATGTGGAGGAGTGCAGAACTGAACTCAGTTCTCCAAATTAGAGTCCATTGCTGTTGATCACTACATCACGCTGGCTCTCTTAGGGCTATTCAGGCTGCTCAATGGGTCTTATTCCCATGAAAATGTCCTTATGTTAGCACTTGAAAAGTTCCTACAGAGCGAACGGCTTCCCTTTTCCTAGGGGGATAGCTAATCTACCAGAGTCTTCCTACTCTCAATACAGTGGAGCGATAGAAGCCTCTGCCATACTTCATTGCAGCCCCAAACACCCCATCTTTTGATGGACCCACCCACAGATTCCGTCATTTCTAGTTCCTGCAGACCGAGAGACATATTTCAGCAGGGAGCAGGAGCCAGGCTACTTACCAACTCACGGTCCCAGAGGACCAAGTCTGGTTCAGATTTGCTATAAGGGAGGAATTCATTTAAGGGACAGAGAAGTGTTCATTTTCCTGTGAGAAACTGCCTTTTGTGCAATGCCACCAAAGATGCCTTTCTGCCTGAAGCAAACTGTACCTTTCTGCTAAGATTTCTAGAGGTGCCATTTACAAATTAGAACAAATTTACCAAACATTCTCAAGGCAGCCAGGCAGATTTTCTCTCTCTCGAATAAAGCTGTGCATATGTGAAAACATCATGTGCATAATTAGACACTATTTGACAAGGATTTTGTGAACGAGACAAATTTAGGACATTGAAGATAGGACAGCTATCAGAATGTGTTTTCCTAAAATATAGGTTCAAACAGCTCTCAGATGTGAGCCCAAATAGCTGTGAACATTCTGAGACGGTGAAAGGCTCTTTGCATTAGGAAATGAGCATTTATTCATTTAGCACTTTATAATTGGTCGTCTATAAATAGTGCGCTGCTGGTTTGGTTTTGAAATCTAACCTGGACTGCCATATTTGGGTAAACACTTGAAGTTTCTCATAAAGGATTCTGTCAGAATTTGGACGCAGATAAGCCCTTCTGGGGGCCAAACTAGGTGATGGGAGGAGGGTAATCAGATCTCTTAATATTTTTTATATGTTAGAGGCACAAACTTGTTTCCCCCATATTCTATAGCTCCTCGCTAAGAAGTAGAGGCTGAAGCACATGTCTATGCATTAGCAAAAACTCAGGATCCTTCCTGTCTCTTTGTAACCTCTCCGAGCTCTGGTAAGAGCACTGTTCGCACTTCTCCTTCCCCTGTATTTTCTTCCTCTTTATTGAGTCACCTGCACAAAACCTTTGCCTGCCCATTTCCATTGTGACAGCACAACTTCACCTGCATGCGTAATGAATGCGTATCTCTGCAGTCTTTCATCTGACTCCTGATCTGTGAAATGCTCAGCTTTGCTCCATTCTTCATAAGCTTTGGCAAAAGAATGGGGCTTGAGCCAAATTGCTCCTGTGTTCAAAAGAGTGGCAGAATGGAATCCTTGAGCCCCAGAAATCTTTCTAGGGGAATGTTTTGATTGGATTGAATGGAAGTAGTTAATAGAAAAAAAAGAGTGGATGATTTCAAAGGATTTCACTACCATTCTCTTCCACTTTTACAACGGGACCTATTTATTAGCTATTTGTTCACTCTGTGACTTTGCTGCTGGTATATAAGTTTGTCATAGTTTATGAAATATTAGCAATGACTGTTAAACCCATAAGCAGCCTGCAGAATTTCATAATGACAAAGTTGCCTTGCAAGTGATGTGATGGGCCGAGTTGGTGTAGTGGTTAGAGAGCTGGACTAGGATTTGAGAGAGGCAGGTTTGAGGCTAAAATTGAAGAGGAAGAACACTATTGCAAAGCTTTTCTGTATTCTCATTTCCTTGCTTGTAAGTTCCTGTTTCTTTGGGGGGGGGGGTTTCCTGTTCCACATTTTGCTCCCTCTAGAGGTCAATTTGATATTACACTGGTTTATGTCTGGCATAAAAACTTGCAGTTTAAATCTGCGGGGAGATATACTGGACATAAACCAGTCTAATATCAAACTGACCGCTAGAGGGAGCAAAAGACTTGCAGAACAGGGGCAACCCCCCCCCATACACTGGATGTCCACTGGAGAGAGAAGAGGAGTATAAATATCTAAATAAAATAAATTAATACCCATTAATGTTTTTATCCATTGTGTGAAGTGCTTTAGATTCCCTTACACCATACACCTGCTGAATAGGCTCAAATTGTCCATGAACAGCTTAACTGTTTGATGAAACACTGGATCCTTGCTTATGACGAGGGGTGTGCATTCGGTAAAGCCAACCCGAACCCCCCCCCCAACTCTTTTCAGTATTTTTTTGGTTTTTGGGATACCAAATCAGCTTCCCTGAGCTGATTTGGCTGATGAAAAATGAAACCCGAAAATTTTGGGGGGTTTTCCGACTTTTTTTGGGAATGCCAAATTTGGGCTCTGGGGGGCTTTAAAGTTTAAAGGGCTCCACTTACCTTGTTTTTCCTGCCATTTTTGCCTCTTTTCCACCTTTTGCTCTGTTTTCCAGAAGGGAGGGGGAAGAGGGACCAGAGATCCTCTGATTTGACCTGAGTCTTGTTGGGTTTGGGCACTGACTGCTACAGTGACACTGATTCTGCTGCTGGCCTGGCAAACATGCCCCCTCAGTTTATACTGCAGAGATTCTCTGATTTGACCTGAGTTCTGTTGGTTTTGGGCACTGACTGCCACAATGGCACTGGTTCTATGGGGCCCACTGCACTGGTTCTGCTGCCTGGCAAACATGTCCCCTCACACCACCACATCTCACTTATTTTCTTGCAGACAGCTTCTCAGGGAGACACTGCTGCTGGCCTTTCCCCCATCCCCATACGAAACAATAGAGAATTGGGGGGCACCCTCTTTGGATGCCGCTAGAATTGGACCCCCTGGTCCAAACTTTTCCAAACTTGGGGAGTCTTTTGGGGGAGAGGCTCCAGCAGCTACAGTACAAATTTGGTGCCTCTACCTCAAACCCCCTCTTCCCAGCTCCCTGAATACTTGTCAGAAGATTTTTGCCATTGACTACAACAGCTCCATAGGATATAACGGAGCTGAAAATTTTTGGGTACCAGTACAATACCAGTATTGATATTCTGGGGTTTTGGGGATTCCCGAAAAAATTTAGCTTTATTATACCTGAATCTGAAAAAACCTGATTCCCCCCCGTACACCTCTACTTATGACTAGCAAGCAGAATGTGAAATGATTGGGCAGCTAGATCCAACCTCAAGTCTCTAAAGTGTGACATGAAAGACTGAACTCCTTCCCCACTCCAATATTCCTTGCACAAGCCAGAGAATTCAGAGGAGACTGACTGTTTGTGCTATCCATCCTGTTCTTCCTTGGAGCTAGTCAACATCAGAAACCTTGGGGGAAAGAGAACAGAGGAGAAGGTATATGTCCCTTCATGATGGGCATCTGGCGCAAGTGGTCAACTGAATGAGATCTGAGCAACTGTGGACTTTTCAGCTCCTGGCCTCAAGAGGCTGGTCATTCCTGACACCTCCAGATCCTGGTCTATAGATCTCCTTTTCTAGCTATGAATAATGATAATATTTGAGATCATGGGTTCTGCTCAGAAGCTCTTTATCTTATCAGCTTTGAGCGAGACTGGCTAACGGTAGACTGTTGATCTGAGCAGCATCTCCCAAGTTGAACACAATAGTGGCTGGATTTGTTTTGGTAATTCTCTTTTTTCTCTAAGGGCCAAACAAGATGTTATGGCGGCCATGGGTTTCCCATGGCTGTTTCTGCACTTGAAAAGGCACACCAGGAGGGACAAGATTGCCTGGTCCTGCCACACTCTCAGTATTGGGCCCTTGTGGCATTTTTAAATGGCCAAATCCAGCTTTAAAATGGTGTCAGCCATGTATGCCATATCAGTTCGGACCTAACTTCAAGTGAGTCAATCAGACCTCTGGCAGCATTCATCCTTGAGTTCTGTGAACCGAGGCAGGAAACGTCTGTTAATTCCTTATTTTTTTTTTTTAAAAAAAAAACCCTCCTAAGATGTTAGTTCTTAGATGTGAATGCAGGCACGTGACATAGATTTCATAGCCTCCCAGGTTGGCAGCATGGTTACAGGAAACCTGTCTCTGTTTTAAATCTACCATCTACGAGGCTGACAGCGCTAGCAAAGGTTTTGTCCCTATTTTTAACAGCGTTCCCAGAGTTTGCCTTTCTGGGGAGCTTTCTATCCCAATTGTTTATCTGCCTGTCTTGAAGTTGTCATTCCAGATCTGAATGTGATGTGTCAAGGTATTTATTGGACCTTCCCCTGTCACAGCAAACACATCAGTTGCTTCCTGTACCTGTGGTCAAAGACAATGTTTCAAGCTTTATTTAATTTATTGATTCAGAATCACACTTCTGCAAGATTTGTGATGGTGCTCATAGTCCTGACAAGTGGGTTTTTTTTTTTTTAAGGACTGGACACAGCGGATGAAAGAGAGACCTGTCCATGCTCACGTAAATCAGGCTTGTCAACTGCTACTCATTTGTATCGCCCCTGCATTGAAAGATCTGCAGTGTTAACCCATCTGTTTCCAAGCCGATGCTGGTTCTTAAGGCCTTAAACGGCCAGGGTATCTGAAGGAATGTCTCCTCCTGTACCGTCCAGCTTGCCAGTTAAGGTCTGCCTCTCAAGCACCACTTTCTGTGCCCCTGCCTTCCGAGGTGAGATGGGTGGTGATTAGAGACAGGTCATTTTATGTGGTGGCACCTGACCTGGGCTGAAGACAGATTTGCATTCTGCCACGCCTCCATGGCGCAGCAGAATGGGGCGGGGGGAATTTCCCCCGCAGCGTGCTGTTCGCACGCCGCCAGGAGGAAGCTGCCCGCAGCGTTCAAACTGCGGGCGGCTTCCTGGAGCGGCGTGCGGACACCGCGCGGCTGCCCTGCCCGTGGCTGCCCCTGCCCGCGCATGTTCACACCCGCTCCGGGTGCGGAAGGAGCGCGGCGCCGGACGCGATGCGTCTGGGCCACCTCCTGGGGGCAGATGCGGCCGCTCTGAACAGCCGCTTCTGAAGCGGAGGCAGAGCAGCCGAGACGGCCAATCTGTCCTCAGCCCCGGATAGCCCAGGCTAGCTTGCTCTTATCAGATCTCAGAAGGTAGATTTTAGGACAAAAATATGAAGCCGTGTATATGCTGCTAGAAATTTTTTTTACATACTAGAAAAAACTACTACTAAAATCTTACAAATTGTACAAAAATCTGTAATAATTAAAGAATCATGAAAAACACTGATGTTTTGATTAACTGTTGTTGACAAAAGTTGTTGGCAGATGAGAATCTCTGGAATAATGTCCCGTTTCGGATCACAAGATCTTCATCCAAACCATGACATGGAAAACCATAGTGTAGAGAGTTGTTCATACATCAGGCACAGAGCAAAAACAGCCCACCTTCATATATATAACATCCACAAAACAAAGGAATCATACAGTCTTACTTCATAATTGCAATTACAGTCGGGTCATCCAATACCTTATTCTTACTCTTATCTATTCTTATGCAATACTTATTCTTCTCTTCCTCATTTTGTTCCCTTAGCAGCTCTCTGAGGTAGATTCCGAAGAAGTGTGCATGCACATGAAAGCGTATACCCAGAATAAAACTTTTTGGGTCTCAAAGGTGTCACTAGAATCAAACTTTGTTCTCTTTGAGGTAGGTCAGACTAAAAGAAAGTGAATTATCTCTCAGTAGGGGTGTGTGTTCAGTAGAAACTGAACTGAATAAATACCTTATTGGTATTTTTCGGGTATTTATTCAGCCAAATATAGATTTGGCCACCAATATGTTGGCTATAGAGACTCCGAGCTGTAAGCACAAGGAGCTGTCAGATCTGGATGATCTAAGTGACAGGTAACAATGAGTCACGTGACTGAGCTAAGTGGATTTGTACAAGGACATGTACAGACTTGCTCTGGGGGAATGACATTGATGGGTGTCTGTAACAATGACTCAGCAGCTATCTCATTGGCTAATGAGTAGCTCAATTCTATATATATTTGACTGTGTACAGTATATGTTTCTCTTCTCACTGGAACAGTTGTATGGCGGAGCACTTTGATGGTATACGTCAGGATTTATTATTCACTGTAAATAAACTGTATATACACTGAGTTGGTGTTGTGCAGTTGGTGTGGTCTTGTGGACTGGAGTCTCCTGAGCCGGCGCTGTGCGGCCGAGCACATCACACACACACACACTGACATTATTTGGCGAAGGCATTCCCTTCACTTGAAGAGGCATGCCACGGCAGGGGCATGCTGCCATGAGTGAAGGGAGAACTTCCCTTCACTTGGAGTCATCTGGCGGCATGCCTCTGCCAGTGAAGGGAGAAGGCATTTAACTTCTCTTCACTAGTGCAGGTGTGCCGTCATGGTGGTGTGACTCTGCAAGTAAAGGGAAGGCATTTTAAAATGATTTCCCTTCTCTCTTTCAGTCATGCTGCTGCGGTGGCATGCCTCCGCAAGTGAAGGGTGAAGGCAGCTTTAAATGCTGAATAAATTTGGATTTCCCAATTATTTACCTAAATCCCAATATCGTAGCAATATTGGTATTCAGGAACATTGGAAAATACTGATTTTTTTTGGGGGGGGTCCAATGGATCCAAATCTCAAATAAAGTGATTTTTTCTCCCATGCACACCCCCATTACTCAGTGCATTTCATGATTCAGAATGCAATACTGTAGTTGGGATAAAGGTTAAGTTTATTAATCTTAAAACCCAGATTTCACCACTAATTTCCAGTGTCAAATGAGTCTTGAGAACACAGTTCTGGTGAGCTGCTAACAATGGAATCCTAAGCAAAGTTATTGCTGTCTATGTCTGTTAGTTTCAATGGGCTGTAGATAAGGTTGCACTGTAACTTCTAGAGAAGGACTTGGTTAGAGGTAAAAGGTGAGCTGGAAAGTTGTGCTTCTGCACAGAACAGAAGCCTGCTCCTATCCTCTGTGTGGGTGTTAAAAGGAGGGAGGAAGAACAGTTGATGAGCAAGAAAAGAGCAGTGATTCTAGAAAACAGAAATATTTTTGGCAAAACTTATTTGCTGTTATGGGAGGATTCAACCCTTCTAATGCAACATCTCTCTTCGGTGCTTTCAAGTATGGTCACAATTGTGCCGATCACACAATTAGCTACTTTTGTATCATTGGATTAGCAACCAATTAAAATGCATTAATTATTGATCCTCAGGGTTATCAGCGGGGTAAGATATCAGAGTTGTCAACGACCACTGTAGCAATATTGAGTGTCAGAGCACAGTGCTATTACATTTTGGAAAACGTGATGAAAGCATTGAAAGAATCGGATACCCCGGAAAATGTACTACGCTGGAAAACCACAGCATGCTAGCCAGCTGCCTGTCAAGGCTTAAAGTAGGTAAGCCCCTCCTAGCTGAAAGGAGGGGGCAGGTATGTATGTGTATATGCGTGTGTGTACAGAAAGCTCAGCTGAGATGCTGGAAGAGACAGAAAGAGAAGCATACGGATACTATTTTGTGTTGTCTGAAACACCCTGGCATCTGATGGGGCGTAGTAGTGGACAGGGGTGGTCTTACAAAAGGCCAGGGTGGAGCCCCAGAATCACTGCTGCTGCCACCACCCAGCTGGGGCCACCTGAGGCTCAAACAAGGGGTGGCCTTTGCCGTGTGCAGTTGGTTTCCTTGGTCCCAGCATTGTCACAAGGGTTGCCCTGGGCACCTTGGCCACCTTTCCCTAAAAAAGAGGGAGGGAGGAAGAGCAGGCAGAAGAGAAAAAGAAGAGGAGGAGGAGGAGGAGGAGAATGGATTTATAACACCCTTCACTTGGAGCCTCAGAGAAGCTTACAATCTCCTTTCCCTTCTCCTCCCCACAACAGACACCCTGTGAGGTAGGTGGGGCTGAGAGAGCTCTCTTGAGAACTGCTCTTGAGAGAACAGCTCTGAGATAACTTGTGACTGACCCAAGGTCACTCCAGCAGCTGCATGTGGAGGAGTGGGAAATCAAACCCAGTTCTCCCAGATTAGAGTCCACACTCCTAACCACTACACCAAACTGGCTCTCTCTGCCATTGGAACCACCACAACAGGCTCCAGTTAGGGTTGCCAGGTCCCCCCGGCCACTGGCAGGCAAGTGGGGGGGGTATAGATTTGCCAGAGCCAGGTTGGGAAACTCCTGGAGATTTGGGGGTGGTGGGGAAGACAGGGATCTCAGTGGGGTACAATGCCATAGACTCCATCCTCCAAAGCAGCCATTTTCTCCAGGGGAACTGATCTCTGTTGTCTAGAGATGAGCTGTAATTTTGGGGAATCCTCAGGCCCAACCTGGAGGCTGGCAGCCCTAGCTCTACTCCCCCCCCCCACTTCACGGTGGGCATGGTGGCTTGGGGGCAGGGGCGTAGACTTTTGGAAATCCGGGGGGGGCATCCTTAGCGCACAAGCTTTGTGCCCACGCTCGCTGGAGTGATGTTCTCTCCCCCCGGGAAACTGCCCCGCCTCCCCGGGCCCTTCTGAGGCCCGCCAGCTGCTGCTGCTGGTGCCTCTCTCCCCCCCTGCCCGCCACCCCTTCCCTCTCCCTCTCCAGCAGTGGCGGCTGGGCCTCGAAAGGACCCGGGGAGGCGCGGCGGCAGGCACTCTGTTTTCCCGGGGGAGCCTGAGCCCCCCCGGGAAATTTCGGGGGTGGCTCAAGCCCTCGAGCCCCCCCCCCCCGTACTCTACGCCTATGCTTGGGGGCATGGTGGCTCCTCCAGCCTGCCTTCCCATGCCCCGCCTCGAAGAAGAAGAGGAGGGGGAGGAGTGGGTTTTTATACCCTGCTTTTCTCTACCTGAAGGAGTTCCAAAGCGGCTTACAATCTCCTTCCCTTCCTCTCCCCACAACAGGCCTCGTGTGAGGTAGGTGGGGCTGAGAGACTTCGGAGAGAACTGTGACTGGCCCAAGGTCACCCAGCAGGCTTTGTGTGGAGGAGGAATAGGGAATCGAACCCAGTGTGCTGCTCTTAACCACTACACCATGCTGGCTGTCAGAAGGAGAGAGGCAAGACGAGCCGGCAGCCGGCAGCCACGCTGACCTCCCTTCCTCTAGCTTTGTGACAACTTGGGGCATGGCCTACCTTCTCCACCCTGCCCACACAAAGGAGGGAGGGAGGAAGAGCGGGTATCCAATTCCCCCTGCTCCCCCCCCACCCGCCCTCTGGCTTGGGGGTGGCTTCATGGCTTAGAGTCCACCTGGCACATCTGCACATGCCTGGCAGGAGGGATGAAGCTAGCAGCTGGCCTGCGGTGACAAAAGTGAGCCCTGACTATTGCTGATGAGCTTTGACCTGCATGGGATACAGTGAAACTATTGGGTTGGATGCCATGGATCTATTCCCCACACAGTGGTGCCTTCCCATGATGCAAGACGCTTCTCTACCGTGTGCTGTTCGAAGCCGCCATTGGTAGCGGAACAGATTAGAGCAGGGGTCCCCAGCTTTTTGAGTCTGTGGGCCCATTTGGACATGGCATGGTAGGCACAGCAACAAGATGGCTGCCCCCAAATGGCTGCCTCAGGAGGCGGAGCCAGCCACAAAATGATTGCCACCGATTACCTCCAGTAATGCAGTGTAGATCCTTGTGCTGTGGTGGCAGCTGCTGCCAAAGCAAAATTAAAAAAAAAAATCTGCACAGCCAATCAGATCTCCAATAGTCGATCAGAAGCCTTGTGGGGCAAAAGCCCTACTGGGCACCACCAGCTTCCTAAAAACACTTGGTGGGTGCCCAAAAAGGTGTCGGCAGGCACCATGATGCCCACAGCCACCATGTTGGGGATTCCTGGATTAGAGAGAGAGAGAGAGAGAGAGAGAGAGAGAGAGAGAGATAGATATGGATGACTGCAACCTTGGTGGGCCACCACTGATGGTCCCTGGGCAACGCTGGACTGAAAAACGACAGTCCTTCGTGACTCGTCTGCGTTCTCATTGTCCAAAATGTTCCGAGAGCGATTTGAAAGTTCTTTTCCGAGATGAAAGCTGACTCATTGCTCATTTATCTTCCAGTCCATTTCGAGGACTCTCTCCGCTCTCAGCGATGCAGAGAGGAGCTCCTGCCGAGACGTTAAATAGCAGCTCAGCGGCGGCTGCCTCTAAAAGCGAGAGGTGAGGAGCTATTAACATTTACCTTCCATCAGGATTAAGCGAAAGCAAACACTCTCCGATCGGCCTGTGATGAAAATTTCATAGATTCCTTCCCTTTGAACCCTCTTTGGCAGCTCAGTCCTCCTTTATCCTTCGGCAACAGGTGGCCGGTGTTGGGAAGGAGAGGAGATGAGCTGACGGAGCAACCTTTTTTGGTACATTTCCCCTATGCCAGTAGGGAGGACGGCATTCATTGCAAGCCCGATTATTCTAGCTGGGATGGGAAAAAAGCAGGAAAGGAATGTCTAATTAATATTAATTATGCCATTCACAGCAAGACAATAATGCCTCTGTGAAAAAGACAGAGGGAGACTGCAGGGCTATTAACACCAGCGTCTTAAAAAAATGTGCAATAAGCGCAAGCCAGGTTAGTTTGTCTGTAGCAGTAGAAAAGAGCAAGGGTGCTCCTGGACTCTTGCTCTTTTCCAGAAAACGTGCAATCCACTACAGGCACCAGCCTTAAAACAGGGAGGAGATTCTGTCTGGACCGGTGGCCAATTGAATTTTTTTTTTAAATCCCCAATGTGCTGCAGTTGTTGCATAACTTAGCCGACTGCAGCAAAAGAATATGTTTTGCATTACAGATCGCAGGCTAGTTGCTCTGCGTAGACATTGATTTTCACAGTTGGGCATGCATGTCTGCTTCTCAGTAAAGCCAGGACCCAGTGCTTACCGAGATCACAGATCCTTTCACATGATGGAAGCATGGGCACACACTAGGGATGTGCAAAAAATAAATAAATTGGTTTTTTTCCCGGATTCGGGTATATTAAACCTGAATTTTTCGGTATTCCTGAAAAAACCCGAATATCTATACCGGTATAGGGTAAATATCTGAAAATTTTCGGGATTCCCGAAAAATTCGGGTCCATTATACCTTATGGGGCCATTGTAATCAATGGCAAAAAAGTCTGAAAAGTTTCCAGGGGGCTGGGGGGGGAGGGGGTTTGAGGTAGAGGCTCCAAATTTGGACTGTAGCTGCTCAAGCCTCTCCCCTAAGGATCCCCAAAGTTTTGAAAAGATTGGACCAGGGGGTCCAATTCTAGGGGCATCCAAAGAGTTTGCCCCATTCTCCATTGTTTCCTATGGGAAAAAAGGCAGGCAGGCAGCAGACAGTGTCTCCTGAAAAATCTCTCCAAGAAAGTAAGTGAGGTGGTGAGAGGGGCATGTTTGCCAGGCTAGCAGCAGCAGAACCTGTGCAATCTGCCCCCCAGAAACAGGGCCCCCATGCCAGTCAGTGCCCAAAGTTTGACCCAGCAGGACTCACTCAGGTTAAACCAAAACTAAAGCCCTAGACTGAGATTTATTTCAAGATATTATTGGAAAATAAACCTACAACCTTTTTTTAAAGCCTATTTAACAGTGGTGAGAGAGCAGGGGCAGCAGCCAGCCACACTCTCCAAGCCAAACTCTCTCAACTCTGACCAGTCCAGCAGCAGCACCAACCGTTCAGGAACAGCAGGGAGTCAGGGGTGCAGGTCTGCTTTTATGCTCTCTGGGCATACACAGAGGTTTTCAAACAAAAACAACCTTCTGTGATTGGCCAGAGAGCGGATACCAAAATCCTATTGGCTGCCAGTGCAAGCTGCCTAATGCCTAGGAGTTCCACAGTACTTGGAAACTTTGCAAGGCAAGCTGCTCTGATGCAATGCATTTGCAAATGTATTGCAGTGATTGGCCATCCATGGTCCCTCCCCCCTGGCCCCCTCCTGGGACCATGAGCAAAAGGCAGGAAAGAGGGTACACAATACCGAAAAACAAAAGAGTAAGTGATGGGCTTCCCTTTGCAGTTAACTCCCCCCCCCCCCCGCGGCTGCCATTTTCAGTTTGCCGAAAAGCCGGAAAAAGCCGGATTTTTCGGGTTTTTAATTTTCGGGATACCGGGGAGTCTCATCAGAGCCTTTCCAGTATCCCAAAAAACCCAAAAAACCCAAAATGGTTTTTTCCGGCTTTTTGGAAAGTTGAATGCACACCCCTAGCACGCACACCCCCCCCTCAAATATACATATATAGTACCTGAATCTAGGGCAAAAGACCATGCACATTGAGCCTCTGTGTCTACAGAGCCAGAGGTTAGAGTATTGGACTAAGATCTGGGAGACTCAGGTTCAAATTCCCGCTGTGTCCTGGAAGCTCACTGGGTGACCATGAGCCTATCGTTCCTTCTTGTCCCCGCCTTCCTCACTGGTCGGCTGTTGTGAAGGTAAAACAGAGGAGAAGAGGAGGATGGTGTAAGCTGCTTTGAGGTCCCCACTGTGGAGGAAAGTAGGGTATAGATCCCTAAATATTAAAAAGTAAATTATGTGACTCAGTGCCCATTCTAATACTTTCTTGGGAACTATGCCAAAGCTACTGCTTTAGAACCATGCAGAAGCCACCTTGATCCACGAGGAAAGGCGAGATATACGTGTTTTAATGAATAAATTTAATAAATAGTTGACAATTGCATATGCAAACACACCCTGAAGAATGCAGAGAAGCACTTTGTAGCAGTGATGCCAAACCTTCTTGTCTCCCTCACCCAAATACAGCCATGTAGGGATGCCAAATCTGGGTTAGGGAATACCTGGAGATTTTTGGGGTGGAGCCTGGGAAGGACAGGCCTTGGGGAGGGAACCGCAGGGTGTAACACCATAGAGTCCACCTTCCAAAGCAGCCAAATTGCCAGGTATTTCCCAATTCAGACCTGGCATCCCCAGGTTTGACAGTTTGTTTTGCATGCTTTTGCACGCGTAAATTGGTTTATTGCTGTGGGGTTTGCTCTAAGAGCTTGTTAATGATTCATGGAGGGAGGATGAGTTTAACAGCTTCTCCCAGGTGTGAGCTGTATAGTTTTGGATTGAGGGAATGTATTTATCTTGTGGTAAGTACGATGCATCCTGAATTATTTGATATTTGCTTGGTGAGACACTCACACAGGTGTATTGGTGTTGTTGACTGGACCAGGTGAGATATGTGTGTATGTTTTGTTATGTTTTCAACGGCATGAATTAGCTATGACTGTGCTAAATATGGTTATAAGCCACCAATGAAAGCTTTGTGCTGAAATGCATTTGGCCTTGTGTTTTATATTAGTTAGCATTGTATGTTATCCTATTGTATGTGCAGGCGTCATTTCGTAGAAAAAGAGGTGCAGGAGCTCATTAGCATAACTTATTAGCATAAATCATTTGCATATGCCACACCCCCTAACATACCGGAAGTGTGTCAGAAGGCAACACCCACCCCTCAGGCTCCACTCCACAGGTGAGTGAAACTGACCTGCTCTTCCTCCATTCCCTTCCCCATCCAATACTTTGTGCAATAAAAAGAAGCGTAAAGAACACACCCTCATTCTCTTCCTGTTCCCTTGAAACCACCAGGTTTCAAGTAGACTTGAGATACCCAGGACATGTGCACCACCCATCCTTTCCCCTTCCCCTCCCCACAACAAGACACCCTGAGAGGTAGGTGGGGCTGAGAGAGGTCTTTTGAGAACTGCTCATGAGAGAACAGCTCTGAGAGAACTTGTGACTGGCCCAAGGTCACACCAGCAGCTGCATGTGGAGGAGTGGGGAATCAAACCCGGTTCTCCCAGATTAGAGTCCAACTCCTGACCACTACACCAAACTGATGGGGTGGAAGCTGCTGAAAGGTTGGTGAAATTTCTCCAGTACTTATGTGCCATGTGCCCAGATAAAAAATGGTATACTTAGAAAATTTAAATGCCACCTTGAGCAAGTCTCTGGAAAAGCAGCACACAGTCATAAAAGTAACAATGATAAAATTATAAATATTAAAACAAAACATTAAAAACAATAAAGACCCTAGCAGGGCTTTCCCCGGGGTGCTGCGCCTCTGCACTGCTCGGGGAAGCCGAGGAGGGGGCGGGGCTTGGTCATGTGCCTGCCCCTGGGCTCCTCACTCCCGGAGCTGCGCTCCTGTGCGCTCCCGCTCCAATGGACCCTTGTGTATGTGCACATTTGCTTTCTGTTGCTATGTTCTGTGCACATAATTAAATTGGTTCATTTATATACTGTAACATGCTCAGCAGTTTTTTGTTCCTCTTTGGTTGGGTATCCTTCCCCTTTTGTGGTGACTTTTACACCTGTGAGCTAGCATCTTCATCTTGGTGTTAGATCCTACAATGTGGTCAGGCTTCAAGTCGAGAACATAGTTCAGACTCTGGGGCATTAATTCATGCATTCCATGCTCTTCTGTCTTTTCATCCCACCACAGTGATAATACCCTGTTCCTAGGCAGAGTTAGCCAAGGGCCCTCAACAGGGCAAGAAAATTCAATGTTTCACTTGGACCCTTTTATTTACCTATCTTGAAAACCTGGGGAAAAAACTGGACTGGGTTGACAAATGTCAAAATATCTGATCTATTCGTTTGACATTTTCAGGGCTTGCTCCTCCTGTGCCCTTTAGATGAAATAGCAACAACAGGCTGCTTTCTGAAAAACTGTCTGTCCGTAGCACAGTGCTACAAAACTGTTGAAAAGCTGCCATAAAACATACCATTGGAAAATGCAATAAGCTCAACAGAGCTAGCAACGAATGTGGACTTAGTTATCATCTGTTGGAACGGATGACGTAGAGAAATACCATATTTTTCGCTCCATAAGACACACTTTTCCTCCCCCAAAAAGTGGGGGGGAAAGTGTGTGCATCTTATGGAGCAAATATGGAGCTTTTCTTACCTGTAACAGGGCTCTTTCTTCAGCAGGAACGCAGGGGAACGCCATTCAGGCTGGCATCCCAGCCTTCCCCGCCCCTCCCTGCTGGGCCTGAGCTGTTAAGACTTAAAAGGGAAACAGCAGGAAAACCCCCACCAGGCTAAGTACTCTTTCCCTTTAAGTGCTTTCCCCCTTTAAGACAGCCAGCAGCAGAAAGCCCCACCCACAGATTAAGCTCCGTGGCTACTTTGCACAGAAAGGCCTGGCTTTGCATGGCATGCCGACGTCTCTCTTCTTTCCTTTCTCTATCTTCCTTCCTTCCTTCCTTTCCTTTTTTCTGTCTGTCTGTCTGTCTTTCTGTCTCTCTCTCTGTCCCCACCTTTCTTTCTTCCTTTCTCTTTCTCTCTCTCTCTCTCCTCCTTTCTTCCTTTATCTCTCTCTCTCTCTCTCTCTTTCTTTCTTTCTGTTTCATTTTTTCCGGTTTTCCTCCTCTAAAAACAAGGTGCGTCTTATGATCAGGTGCGTCTTATGGAGTGAAAAATACGGTATATATGATATCCTATATAGTTTGCCATATTTTTCAGCTCTGGTGCTGGCCTGGTGGAACACTCTCCAGGTGAGATCTGGGCCCTGTGGGACCTAATTCACTTCCACAGGACCTGCAAAACAGAGATGTTCTGCCAAGCCCATGGCTGAGGGCATGATAGTCTACTTGTCCTGGCCTCCCCGACCCTGTTCTATTCGACTTATTCTGTTTGCCCTCCTCGTCCACCCACTTGCTTTAGTACTGTTCCATCTACAGACGTGCATCGGTAGAGTTTTCGGGAGCAGTTACTAATTGTGCTACAGAGTGCCATCTAACAACAACATTAATTGATGTTTTATATAGGTTTTTAATGATTATACTATATTTTAATTTTGTTAATTTGCTGTTTATCCATTGTTGTAACCTGCTTTGAGCCTGCTGTGCAGGGAAGGGCGGGCTAGAAATCCCATAAAATAATTAGTCTGTAGCAGCAAAGGAAAAGTCCAGGGGTGCTTTAAACCTAATAAAAATTACTGCAACATAAGCTTTCTTTGACCATGAACTCACCTCATTGGTCAGTGTGGTGTAGTGGGAAGAGCGTTGGACTAGGGTCTGGAAGACAAACATCTAAGCCCCCGCTCTGCCATGGAAGCTGACTGGGTGCCCTTGGGCCAGTCACTCACTCAGCCTAGCCTACCTCAAAGGGTTATCATGAGGATGAAATGAAACAGACTGATGCAAGCTACTTTGAGTCTCTATTGGGGGGAAAGATGGGTTATAAATGGAATAAAATAAAGTTTAAAAATCCCCACTGAAAAATCCCCACTGAAATGTCATTTCAACAATATTTTAGTGATAACAGTTTTACTACAGGCGCATTAAAATTCATTCCATTTAGGGAAATTCCTAAGGAGTCCCGCACCCTGCATTAATTAAGGACACTTCCCCCAGTATAGCCAGGTTCGATGATTGCGCTGGCAGGGGAGGGGGAGGGACTTTCTGGGAGCGGGGGTGGAGCACCATGATGTGGTGACATCATGTTGGTGATGTTGCATGGTGACGCTCTGGTTTGGGGGCAAAACTTGCCCCCAAACCATAGAGTTTTGGCCCCAAGCCAGAGTGTTTCTGTGCAATGTTGCCGATGTGATGTCACTTCCATGTGACATCAGCGCGTTGTGTTTGGGGGCGGGATTTCCTCCTGCTGGCCAGCTGGCTGGTGGCAAGCAAGAGCCTGTAAAGCTGAGGGATCCCACGTCCCCAACTGGGGAATGGCATGCCTAAGTATAGCCTAGGGACAATAATAGCTTGTTCATAGCTTTTCTAGAGTGTGAACAATTCTCTAATAGGGATGCGGGCCTCCAGGTGGGACCTGGGGATCCCCTGGAATTACAACTCATTTCCAGACTACAGAGATCAGCTCTCCTGGAGAAAATGAATGCTTTGGAGGGTGGGCGCTATGCCATTGTACCCAGATGAGGTTCCTGTCCTTCCAGGTGTTGGAGAAATGAGTATGAAAGACAAGACCTGGGATTTCAGTCATTATAGGGTTAACCTATGCAACTTGCTGTGTTTCTTAGTTTAACCTGGAAGTGCCTGGCAGCTGGCCAATTAACTCTAAGCCCGGGAAACCTGAAGGTGTACTGTTGTGCTAATTGGTCAATGATATCAGGTATTTCCTTTCAGGGGTCAAGAGGAAGGAGAGATCCTCCATTGTAATCTCTCTCTCTCTGTAGTAGGATGTCTTAGTGTGCAGACGCAGCAGAATGCTGCTTAGGAAGCATGGTTTGTTTATTTGTAGCTAATCCCGTTTCCCTTTTTCTTTTAGTAATAAAGTTTCTTTTAATCTAAAAGAAGCAATCTCTTCTTTCCAGAAAAGCAAGATCCATTACTCTGAATTTTCTTGAATATTGGACAAAAGTCCTAACACCAGGCTCCACTCCCAAATCTTCGGGACTTTCTCAGCCTCTAGCTGGCAACCCTACCCACCGACCCATTCCACCACCAGTGGTCAGGGGGAACCTGGCAACCTTATTCTGTCATGAGGATATAAACCAATTACAATGTTACCAAGAAACTGTCTGGCCTGTGTACTGATGGGGAGTTGATTCCATTGTGACACGTCAGCACTGGCAAAGTAGACTGATCAGAAATCTCTGGCTGAAAGGAAGCCCAGCAATAATAGCAATGATCCTGTCCCCCCTTTGTATGTTCATTCCGTTGCGATCGCCAGTGGTGAAGAGCCATTCCACATCAGCTTACCATTGAAGGTCTGGACTTCCAGTTCCAGGCCAAGCTGAAGATAAGACTGAATATTGCTTCTAAGGCTGCAATCTGAAAAACAATTCCCTGGGAGTAAGCCCCACTGAATAAAATGGGACTTACTCCGGAGTAGGCCAGTTTAGCATCACTCCCTTAATGCTTGTCATTCAATAAACCCATACCATAACATTTGGTAGCTCAGTAAGCAAATAAAATTAAATGAAAAATTAAAAAAATATATTAAAGAATAGCGATTTTGAAAGTAATTTCTCTGTAAGAAACATGGGAGGAGAATATAAAAAACCCGGTATATCGAAGTATCAGCTAAGCAGGCTCAGTCAAAGATATCTTGATGCCTGAAGCGGAGTTTTAAATTGTACATGTTGTTAGTTTTATTTCCTGCTTTTTATGGCTTTATGGTTTTTATTATATTTTATTTCGGTTAACTTCGAAGCCAGCTCGGGGGCACTGATTATGGAAAGCTGGCCTATGTAATAGCTAAACAAATAGATGCACTCCAAAGAGAGATTTTCCTCGTGGCAAAATCCCAATAACAACAACAATAAAGGGATGGACCTTATGACAGCCTTCTGCTCGAGTGAAAGAAGACTCTTCACTTAGTGTTAAGGACTCACAGCATTTAGCTCAAATGGAAGAATTGACAATTGGCTGCCTTTTCATGGTACCTCTCAGTCTGTCCCACCTGTGGCAGACCCCCCCCCCTTTCAAAATGGAAGGACCAATCCTGGTGCCAAGATCAGTTTGCTCTGCAGTGCGTAAACGGTCTACTTGGTCCCTTACAGGGCTTTTGGCAAGATATTGCCTCTTGTCTCTGTCTTAATCAAACAATGAAATGTTACAGATTAACTGACAACCATGGGTGTCAACTACGGGGGGGCTCGAGGGCTCGAGCCCCCCCCCGAAATTTCCCGGGGGGGGGCTCAGCCACCCCCGGCAAAATGAACGCTCGCCGGTGGCCAGTCAGCCGGCCGTCGCCGCCTCTCCTTCCCCCCCACCCCCGGCCTGCCCTCCTGCCTCCCTGGGGCGGGGCGGGGTGGGGCGGGGGGGAAGAGAGGCGGTGACGGCCGGCTGACCGGCGGGCGTTCATTTTGCCGGGGGTGGCTGAGCCCCCCCGGGAAATGCGAGGCGGAGCGGGAGCCGGAGGCCCGCAAGGGCGATGCGCCGGCCCCCGGCTGCAGGCAGCAGCGATTCTATGCCACCGGAGGTGAGTGGGGAGAGGGAGGGAGGGAGGGAGGGGGGCGGGGAGCACGGCGGGCGGGCGGGCACGGCCCGGGGGAGGGAAGCGGCAGCGGCGGCTCCCTGGGGCGGGGGGGGGGGGAAGCGGCGGGGACATGGTCCCGAGCGCACGCGCACGGCAGAGCCCCCGCCCCCCCGGGGATTGAAGAAGTCTACGCCCTTGCTGACAACTGACTCTGGGTATCTGATATTCTTGTGCTAAATTCCTAAAAGATGGAACACTGTATAATATCTCATGAACCTTTGAGGTGCTTTGGGATAGGAACAGTCTGGCAGTACCGTCCTGCTTATTAAAGATAAAGGTAAAGGTTTCCCTTGCTTGAATGCCAGTCAAATCTGACTCTAGGGGGCGGTGTTAATCTCCGTTTCCAAGCCAAAGAGCGTTGTCTGAAGACTTTTCCATGGTCATGTGGCTGCCAAGGTGCACAGAAGGCTGTTACCTTCCCACCGAAGTGGTACCTCTTTATCTACTTGCAGTTGCTTGCTTTTGATTTGCTAGGTTGGCAGGAGCTGTGGCCAGAGACGGGAGCTCACTCCATCACGTGGCACTCGGGTCTCGAACTGCTGAGCTACAGACCTTCTGATCTGCAGCTCAGTGTCTTAATTTCTGAGCCACTGCGGCCCCTACTTATTACCTTCCAGTAAATTCTTTTCCTACGAAACCATGAATAAGTTAAACAGTAAAGACAAGGAAACAGCACTTATTGACAGAGTACAGAAGGAAAACAGTGGGATTTTATTCCAGTACAGTTTCCATTTGTCTGTGTTAAATGCCATTGATCTTCAGTAGGGTACAATCTCCATGCCAGACGGCTGAGATTCTTGTAAACAAGCAAACAAACAAAAAGCCGAAAACTCCTCAGGCGGTTGTGAAGCTGAGGCTGTCGAATATTAAGTATGTAGGACTTGTAGATTCTGAATTTAATAGGGTTGCCAACTCTGGGTTGGGAATTTCTTGGAGATTTGGGGATGGAGCCTAGGGAGGATGGGGTTTAAAAAGGGGAGGGACTTCAGTGCTTTGGCCAGAGAGCCCGCCATCCAAAATGGCCATTTTCTCCAAGAAAACAGATCTCTGTAGTCTGGAGATCAGTTGTAATTCTGGGGGATCGCTAGGCCCCACCTGGAGGTTGGTAACCATAGAGGTAATGAAATTATCAGTATTACAAAAAAGCTGAAATTATATTCCAATAATTTTAATCAAATTATAAGTATTAAAAACTGTGCATCAAAATGCATGGACTTGGGTACACATATAGGTAGCATCCCCTAGTGTAAAAATCAAAACAGAAACTCCTTTTTATTAAAAGTGCACTTATATACATGAGGATGTCACACACTTACCAGGATCTTTCCTATAATCAGGTATAATCTGATATATATAATTGCCCTAACACGTTGGCCATTTCCAGCTCTCCCATTGGTGTGCTGGGCGCTCCATCAGCCATTGGCCCATCAACTGTCAATCAAGAGTACTTGCGTGCCATTGGCAGGGTGCTGGGTCCGCTTACCTGCCCACTGCCACCTCAGCCACTGTTCCCTGTCAGAAACTGCCAAGACGGCTGTCTCCCCGACAAAGACACTTCTGCTTGGTTCCTGTGGGGCTACCTTTTCCCTCAGTGGTTGTTGCTAGGCAACCAAGCTTGGTTCTTTCAGTAAAAAGGCAAAGCCAGGAGGCCCTTTCCAGGCCTTTGTGGGGAACTCATTGGGGCCAGTCCTGACTAGGGTTGCCAGCTCCAGGTTGGGAAATTCCTGGAGATTTTGTGGTGGAGTCTACAGAAGCCAGGGTTTGGGGAGGAGAGAAGCCCCAGCTGAATAGAATGCCTTAGAGTTCACCCTCCAAAGCAGTTATTTTCTCCTGGGAAACTGTTGCTGCCATTCTCCAGGTGAGGGCTGAAGACCACTTAGAAATACAACTGCTCTTTAGATGGCAGAGCTCAGTTTCCCTGGAGAAAATGGCTGCTTTGCAGGGTGGACTCTGTGTCATTATACCTTGCTGAGGTTGCTTCCCTCCTGCTTGGGTCTCCACTGCGGAGAAAGGGCAGATAAAGGTAGGCTGATGGTTGGATGGGAAGGAGATAGGGTTGCCACCTCCATGTTGGGAAATTCCTGGAGGTTTGAGGGGTGGAGCCTGGAGAGGGTGGGGTTTGAGGAAGAGTGGGACCTCAGACAGGCACAATGCCATAGACTCCACCCTCCAAACCAGCAATTTCCTCCTGGGGAACCATTATTACCAATCTCCAGGGGAGGGCTGGAGATTACTCAGAATTACAACTGCTCTTCAGACAGCAGAGATTAGTTCCCCTGGAGAAAATGGCATGCTCTGTGTCATTATACATTGCTGAGGTCACCACAGCAAATTGACGCTGAGTGTCCAAGGCCAGGGCACCTGCCCAGAGCCTCTTTCTAGAGCCCATTGTATTTATTTCTACAACGGGCCTTATTCCTAGTTATAAAGCCAGTTTGGTGTAGTGGTTAAGTGTGCGGACTCTAATCTGGGAGAACCGGGTTTGATTCCCCACTCCTCCACTTGCACCTGGCTGGATGACCTTGGGCAAGCCATAGCTCTGTACCAGCTGTTCCCTCAAGGACAGCTTGGGAAAGAGTTCTCTCAGCCCCACCTACCTCACAGGGTGTCTGTTGTGGGGAGGGGAAGGGAAAAGGAGTTTGTAAGCCGCTCTGAGACTCTTAAGTGAGTGAAGGGCGGGGTATAAATCCAATCTCTTCTTCTTCTTCTTCTTCTTCTAAATGACATATGACTCAAGCAGTGAGGCCTTCCTTAGTGGTGTTGGATTATTTGGGTAGCAGAGTGCTCAAGGCACATAATGCAGCAGAGTCTATCTGGAGTGTGTGCTCCAGGAACAAAGATACACACGGAGCCTCTTTATCTTTGCAAAAGCTAATCTGAGTCCTTTATTGAAAGGAACTCCATTCTAGACAGGATAGAATAGAGATAGTTTCTAATCTAGTCTAACTAGCTAAAATGGATAGAGTGTTAAGACTGGAAGGGAGGATGTTTCCCTGAGAGTAGCAATCTAACCATCAAAGGGCTAGTATCAGAGACTCTCTTATAAACCCCCTCTGTAGTCTGAGGCTAAGAGACAGCGTAAAGACCTTCACTTCCAACATGTGGTTTAAATCTGTTCCATACATACCACACAGTGTTTTTGTTAGAATTACAGCATGCCTAACCAAAGCGCTGAACACCCCGAAAAAGAAAAGATTATTGTCTGAGTATTTTTAAAAGCAAAAGTCATTAACTTAATATAGTAAAATCACATGTCCCAGATTTAGATTTTTTACATGGACCAAGTAGCTCTGTTGTTAATGAAGACCATTGCAGATAACTATCCAGATGGCTGATGTTAGTGGTCCAAATATCTAAAATACATAAAAAAAAATTACGATCCATTAATTTTTAAAAAATTGAAAATGAAGCACAAATCTGTGCCTCGTGAGTTCCCAGGGTCTGAAGGGGAACACAGTCGGAGTCCAGTGAGCTGGATAACTGTTTATTGCAATGAAACAGGAGATACAGAACTAGATGCCAAAGCACCCCGTGTTTCCAGGCTGATCT
Organism: Lepidodactylus listeri; assembly: GCA_029233225.1. NCBI lineage: Eukaryota > Metazoa > Chordata > Lepidosauria > Squamata > Gekkonidae > Lepidodactylus > Lepidodactylus listeri. Next base: position 101,267,763 of record JARCFY010000009.1, on the reverse strand, counting down.
CCGCCCTGGACAGGAAAGGCAACAGATCTTATACCCAAAATGACATCATCATAGAGCACAATTGGTACCTAACAGGTAGCATCATATGAGCTGGCATCCTTCCATTGGTGTACCTGAATTCTGGCTAAGGTTACAAACATTTGCATTTGTTTATCTGACCCAGCGACATTAAGGCACACTGAGGTCTTCTTATTTATTCTGGGATTCTTCTGGAATCCTTCAAGGCCCTTTGCATCTGTGTGAGATGGGGAGCTTCCCAGATAAGTTGTGATTTCTGACACAATCCTTGGCTCTTATCAGACATCCTGGCGTCTGGCACTACAAAGGAAGACACTGTTTGGGAACATACAGAGCCTCTGAGATGTTGTTCTAATGCATAGCCTTGGGCCATAAACATCCTTCAGAGCAATGCAGTTAACGAAAGAGATCATAGCTGACCAAAGGATTTTGTTTTAAGGCACATTCCTTTCTGCCAGCTTCCTGAGTTTTCTCAAGGTCTTCTGACACAGAGATGCATGTCTAAAATCCAGCTTCATTTTTCACAATGCAACATGCAACTAAACTCTATTTCTCTATTAAAGCAAAGCTTCTTGGGCTGACTAATCAATGCACTACATGGCTACAGGTTTTCATGCATATCAGGCCTAAGCAATGATCATTCCTACTGATCCCATGCTTACAAAAGGCCAGTTAAAATACCAATGAATTTTATACCAGAGAATATGGAAAATTTAGTTTTACAAGCCAGGACAGGATAAAACATTGTCCAATGGTGTGTATAGCCATATACAGGAATCCAAGTGCATCAAGCAGTCACTGCTGTTACCCCATATTTATACTCTAAGTACAAGGAGGGTGGAAGGAAGGGGCAGATGATGCAATACAGCACTAGGTGATCGTCACACCTGAACTGAAGTTGTGTCATCCGCAGTACCTTGCAACAGCAGGCAAAAGGGGTCTTCCATTTATACAGAGGCAAGTGGAATGACTCAGCTATTCTCCCAGCAAATGACAACCAATCTATTTCCTCGTTCAGGCCATACAGCACCAGGGTGTTCAATGTATGAATCCAGAATATCTCTTTCCTCTTTGGAAGCCAGTGCGGCCGCAAATCAGGTGCCTTTTTTAACCTGTTTGCAGGGGTCATTTCGTAGAAAAAGAGGTGCAGCAGCTCATTAGCATAACTTATTTGCATAACTCATTTGCATATGCCACACCCCCTAACATGCCGGAAGTGTGTCAGAAGGCAACACCCACCCCTCAGGCTCCACTCCACAGGTGAGTGAAACTGACCTGCCCTTCCTCACTTCCCTTCCTGCTCCCTTGAAACCACCAGGTTTCAAGTAGACTTGAGATACCCAGGACATGTGCACCACCCATCCCTTTCCCTTCCCTTCCCCTCCCCACAACAAGACACCCTGTGAGGTAGGTGGGGCTGAGAGAGGTCTTTTGAGAACTGCTCATGAGAGAACAGCTCTGAGAGAACTTGTGACTGGCCCAAGGTCACACCAGCAGCATGTGGAGGAGTGGGGAACCAAACCCGGTTCTCCCAGATTAGAGTCCAACTCCTGACCACTACACCAAACTGATGGGGTGGAAGCTGCTGAAGGGTTGGTGAAATTTCTCCAGGACTTATGTGCCATGTGCCCAGATAAAAAATGGTATACTTAGAAAATTTAGATGCCACCTTGAGCAAGTCTCTGGAAAAGCAGCACACAGTCATAAAAGGAACAATGATAAAATTATCAATATTAAAACAAAACATTAAAAACAATAAAGACCCTAGCAGGGCTTTCCCCGGGGCACTGCGCCTCTGCACTGCTTGGGGAAGCCGAGGAGGGGGCGGGGCTTGGTCATGTGCCCGCCCCCTGGGCTCCTCACTCCCGGAGCTGCGCTCCTGTGCGCTCCTGCTTGAATGGACCCATGCCTGTTTGGTTACCTGGTCTGTTCTGGGTTGAAAATTTCTCCTCCCCACCTTTTTTTGGGGGGGGGTTCATTTTAACCACAGATGGAATTCCAGTGTGAAAGGAACAGGAAATGGCCTTGCATTTCCTGTCCTTGTGCACCAAAATGCCAGAAAAAGATCTTTTATATCCTCCTCTGCAGGGCAGATACATTGAAAACACTGAACTCTTCAACAGCATCTAATCCCCACATACATTATAACATACTATCTGTGGACAAAAGTTGCCACGTTTAGACTTAAGCATATTTTCAAAAATACGTTGTAGCCTACTGAAACCACTGGAATGATCATTACCTAATGCTGTAAACTGTCTGATATAAAAATCTTTGTACTGTGAGTAAAATCTTATCTCTAAAAGCACTTAATTCAATCCAAAAATACTTCATATGAGTTTTGTTTTTTCAGTGCTTCCCCAACTTTTCATTTTTATTTCATTAGAAAAACTGAAGAAAAATGGTTGGAGGAAAAACATTCAACCCCCACCCCCTTTTCTCACCCCAGGGCCCTCACATCTCTAATCTATAGCAAAGGTGTAACCTAGAGCATATCTCTCCTTATTATATACTTGAGTGCTTGTGTGACTCTTTCCTCAACATTCCACATGCCACCATAGCCTTTGGCCCCCTGATCTGTCAATCAGAAGCTGGCCCTCTCCACTGGCTCTGAGTACTCATATGCCATTGGCTGGGTGCTGGGTCTGCTCCTCTTCCCCACCCACTCCTTCAGCCACTGTGCCCTCTCAGAATTACTGGCAGATGGCTTTCTCTCTTGACAACGCGTCTCCTGCTGCCTTCCTGTGGGGGACTAACTGTTACCTCAGTGGCTGTTGGTAGGTGTAACGAAATGTCAGTTACCTGTGTTTATAAGATGACTGCTGTCTGTGGTTTGTTTAAAATGTTCCTTCATAAGGTTCAATTGAGCTGTAATTCCAGAGAGGGGCCTGCAGGGGTATCACTCATTGGGTTGAATGGGGCTTCCTCATCTGCTGGCCTACAGTTCCCAGCTGCCCCAAGGCCAAAAAGTGCAGGAAAAGAGGGACCGTCCCAAGGGGTAGAGCATCATCAATATAGACTCCAGCCCATCCAGGGAGGATTGCATTTAACCCCTGTTGATTTATGCCCTGTAGGTTCATAGTGTGTGCTTACTCCTACAGTTGTGCCTTATTCATTTAGTGTGTGTGTGTGTGTGCTCCATAATAAATACTAAAATAAATTATTCTGTGGGCTAATAATTTGTGTTGTGCTCTGACCCCATAGTCTCTTCCGCTGTGCACAATACCAAAGGGAGGGGGTAGCCCAGGGAAGCAAGGAAAAGCCAGACCCTTGGGTTGCCAACTTTCCAAAGATTGGGGATTCCATCTCCAGATAGGGAGATTTGGCCACAGGGGTCTCACTGTCCCTCTAAAAAGGCAGTGACAATTCAATGAGTGGTGGTAGGGAACTTAAGGAGTGAGATACTCCCACAGGACGAGGGTGGGAGGCAAACAGCTGAGTTGTAAACTGGAGCCCGTTTCGCCACCGTAGGCACCAAGCGTGGTTCAGACAAAGGCCTTTGTGAGGAACTCATTGCAGGCCTTTGTGAGGAACAAATTGAGGCCAGTCGTGACTACGGTTGCTAGCTCCAGGTAGGGAGATTCCTGGAGATTTTCTGGTAGAGTCTAAGGAAGCCAGGATTGAGGAGGGGAGAGGCCTCAGCTGAACAGAATGCCATAAAGTCCACCTTTCTCTGGGTGGGAGAGATCTGTTGTCTGGAGTTCAGTTGTGATACCTGGCAATCTTCAGGCTCCACCCGGAGGTCAGCTACCCTAGGCATAGGAATCAGTATATCAGAGCAGCGTCTGCTGGATCTAGGTTCTTGCTGTAGAGACTGAGTGGGTGATTTTGGGCTAGTCACAGACTTTCAGCCTAACCTATCTCACAGGATTGTTGTGCAAGTCAAAAGGGGGAGAGGAGAATGATGTAAGCTGCTTTGGTCCCCATTTCAGAGAAAGACTACTTTTCCTCCTGGGAAATTTATTTATTTAAATTTCTGACCCACCCTCCCAGTGAAGGAAACCATTGTTGCCAATCTCCAGGTGAGGGCTGGAGATCACTCAGAATTACAACTGTTTTCCAGATGGCAGAGATCAGTTCCCCTGGAGAAAATGGTGGACTCTGTGTCCTTATACCCTGCTGAAATGCGCCCCCCATGACAGCCAATGTGACGTGGCAGTCAGGGCTTTAGAGCACAGTAGAGGCTGTGGGGGGGGGAGAGATGGAAAGCTGAACAGTGAGGGAGAAATAAAGGTAGGTTGATGATTGGCTGGAAAGGAGATAGGTTTGCCAACTCCAGATGGGAAATTCCTGGAGATTTGAGGAATGAAACCTGGAGAGGGTGAGATTTGAGGAGGGGTAGGATCTCAGACAGGTACAGTGGCATAGACTCCACCCTCTAAACCAGAAATTTTCTCCTGGGGAACCATTGTTGCCAATCTCCAGGTGAGGGCTGGAGATCACTCGGAATTACAACTGTTTTCCAGATGGCAGAGATCAGTTCCCCTGGAGAAAATGGTGGACTCTGTGTCCTTATACCCTGCTGAAATGCGCCCCCCATGACAGCCAATGTGACGTGGCAGTCAGGGCTTTAGAGCACAGTAGAGGCTGGGGGGGGAGAGATAGAAAGCTGAACAGTGATGGAGAAATAAAGGTAGGTTGATGATTGGCTGGAAAGGAGATAGGGTTGCCAACTCCAGATGGGAAATTCCTGGAGATTTGAGGAATGAAACCTGGAGAGGGTGAGATTTGAGGAGGGGTAGGATCTCAGACAGGTACAGTGGCATAGACTCCACCCTCTAAACCAGATATTTTCTCCTGGGGAACCATTGTTGCCAATCTTCAGGTGAGGGCTGGAGATCACTCGGAATTACAACTGATCTCCAGGAGGGCGGGCAGAAGTCAGCTGTAGTCAGAGGGGCAGAGAATGGTAGGTTGATGGTTAGCTGGGAAGGACATGGGGTTGCCAACTCCAGGTTGGGAAATATCTGGGGTTTGAGGGCTGGAGATCACTCAAAATTACAACTGCTCTTCAGGTAGCAGAGATCAGTTTCTCTGGAAAAAATGGTGGACCCTGCTGAGGTCGCCCCAGCAAATTGACGCCAAGGTCGGGGCACTCTCCCAGAGCCTTTTTCTAGAGCCCGTTGTATTTATTTCCACAACAGGCCTTATTCCTAGTATTAATAATAAAACACAACATAGCTTCTATAGTATAGATTAGTAAATAGAAAACTGTAGAAGAATAAGAGCTTCATTTCCTCTTTTCTTTGTAACAGCACAATGTCCAAAGCCACTCTTGTGATAATTGAGAAGGGCGATAGCTGGAAGCTTCTAGAACATTTTCAGATGCTGAACTATTGTAATATAAAAATGTTCTTCCATCTCCAGCAGGCCAAGTTAACATTTCAAATTTATGTAGACATTGGCAAGCTGGCATTTCTTCTGTTCATTAGGAAGAAAAACAACTCTGCCATAAAGAGTGTACTGCATTGTGAAAATTAATTTATTTTGTGTTCACTGGAGAAAGAGTGTGTGTATATAAGACTCTCTCACACACAGAATAACCAAACAACTTAAAACCAGAATATCTCAGCCTATTGGGAACCTGAAGCTGTGTAAAGACAGCTGCACTGGCCTCTGGATAGATATCACCTCGGGGTAAGGCAGTGAGAAGCTGTCCTGTGTGTCTTAATTGCCAGTAAGGTTTTGGGTACAAGTTGGTCTCTGTAGTATCTCAGTTGTTTTGATTAACCATTGTTGAAAATATTTTGAATGACAGGAACGCCTATTAAAGTGAACAGATTCTGCAAATACAGATGTGCCTTGCAAAAAGTAAGATACCAACAGGCCATGGAAGGAACCTTCCAGATATTTCATCATGGGCATGGAGCCAATTCTGTGCATGCCCAGTCCTCACACTGTTTGTTTGTTTGTTTGCATCTATAGCCCACCCTTCCCACAAGCGGGCTCAGGGTGGGTAACAGCATTTCAGCAGTACAATGAATAATTAAAATAGTGTCACATAGTGACACATAAATAATGGCTAGCAGTTGTTAGATGGGTGACAAGAACCTCAGGGAGGCCATACATGGATGTCTACTGCCATCTTGTAGGCCCTGCAGAATTGAAGAAGATCCCACAGGGCCCTGATCTCAATGGGGAGCATGTTCCACCAGGCAGGGGCCAGGGCATCTGAGTTCCTATGGAATCTGAGCTCCTATGGAAGGTGCCCATAATGTGGGTGCCCTGTTGCCAGAGGATAAAACCAGAAAGGGGCTTAAGGAACTATAATTCCCTATGTCAGTGATCCCCTGAGTGGCACACTAAGTCGCCATTGTGCTTCCTAGTGGATTACTTGGGACCTATTTACTTCTTCCCCCAACCATCTCTTGCCCTAAGCAAATAGCCGGGCTTTCCTTCAGAAGAAGCAGACAGCCTCAGTGTCAGTAAGGAGCATCAATTCAGAAAAAAGCAGGCTTCACTCTTCCAGCCTCCCAACGTGTTGTGTTTGCCACCCATAGCAGCCATTTTGTAGTGTTGTCCACTCTCTGTTCTCGACATTTCAGAAGTGTCCACAGATTCAACAATGAGTGAGTTTGGTGTAGTGGTTAAGTGTGCGGACTCTAATCTGGGAGAACCGGGTTTGATTCCCCACTCCTCCACTTGCAGCTGCTGGATGACCTTGGGCAAGCCATTGTTCTGACAAGAGCTGTCCTTGAAAGGGCAGTCCTTGAAAGAGCTCTCTCAGCCCCACCTACCTCACAGGGTGTTTGTTGTGGGGAGGGGAAGGGACAGGAGACTGTAAGCTGTTCTGAGACCCCGAGTGAAGGGCGTGGTATACATCCAATCTCCTCCTCCTCCTCTTCTTTCTTTAGAAAAGGGATTGCATCACATTCACCCCTCCACCTCCTCCAAGAAGCAGAAGATAATTTCAGTTTCACCTAAGAGTCGCAGTCCTCAAAAAGAGAAGCTTCATGAGGAGATGACAAGGGGAGATTGCTGGACTTGAGTTGATTCACAAATTCAGAACAGTGGGCCACCCGGGGATGAAAAGGGACATAGGCTTCTTATCTTGCTACAAATGATGATTTTCTTTACCTAAGCATTTCTCCTCTGTTGTAATTAAGCTGATTACATTTCGAATTGTACTATTGCATCCTGACCCTCTACTTTGCAACATGTCTCCCACCTTCTGACTAGATATAAGGGCTCAGGGATCTCTGGTGTATGTCGTTCTCCCTTCTTCCACCATATCCAGTAGGGGTGGGGGTGAAAAGCAGCAGGCTCTAATCTGGAGAACCAGGTTTGATTCCCCACTTCTCCATATGAAGCCTGCTGGGTGACCTTGGGCCAGACACAGTTCTCTCAGAACTCTCTCAACCATAGGCGTCAACTACGGGGGGGCTCGAGGGCTCGAGCCTCCCCCGAAATTTCCCGGGGGGGGGGCTCAGCCACCCCCGGCAAAATGGAGCACCCGCCGGTGGGGGAGGCTGATAAAATCAATGGCGGCTGCCCTCCCCTGCATATTTACTGGAGTGTAAACCCCATTCAATTCAACAAGAGTTCCTTCCCAGCACGAACATACAGAAGGGTGCTTTTCTGCGAGCAGCTTCTTTCCACGAGCACCCTCTCGCCACTTCGCGCCACACTTTCTGTTCTTCACAGCCATGACCCAGCTTCCGCATTCCCGTGATGCTCCAGGGCCTGGCGAAAATCTTCTCCGGTGGGTCACTGCCCGCCTCCTCCTACCCAGAACGTCCCGCTGAGGATCAGGGCTCCCCCTGCTCCCCTCCTGCGCCGAGAGCTCCTGCCGCGCTTGGTTCCTGCAGCTTGGCGCTTGCCTGCCAAGTCTTCCAGGATCAGTTAGGTTTGGCCTCATCCGCCGAGTCGCTGTCTCCACGGCTCCTGCCTGAGAGCAAAAGCTAAGAGCCGGTGCAATGGGCATGCACGGGGACTCCGCCGCGCCAGGCGGCCCCCTGACCCAGCCGGCGAGCTGGCTCTGGGGCAGCAGCCGGCCGGCCTGGCGTTGGCTCTGGGCGGCGGGCAGCTGCAGCGGCGGGGGGAAGCGCGCCGCCACAACTTCCAAGGACCCCTATGGGGCAGCAGCCCCCGCCGCCGCCCCCCGCTCGCCCCGCCGGGTCTGCCTCCTTGGGGCCGGGGGGCGGTGGGGGGAAACGGTGGGGACATGGTCATGCGCGCGGGCTTTGCGCGCACGCACAAAAAAGCCCCCGCCCCCCCCGAAGATTTACAATCTACCCCGCCGGCGCCCAAGGTGAGCGGGGGGAGGGAGGGGGGCGGGGAGCGCGGCGGGCGGGCACGGCCCGGGGGAGGGAAGCGGCGGCGGCGGCTCCCTGGGGCAGGGGGGAGAGCAGCGGGACATGGTCCCGAGCGTGCGCGCGCACAAAGCGCGCACGCACGAAAGACAGCCCCCGCCCCCCCGGGGATTGAGAAAGTCTACGCCCTTGCTCTCAACCCTGCCTACCTCACAAGTTGTCTGTTGTGGGGAGAGGAAGGGAAAGGTGATTGTAAGCCTCTTTGAGACTCCTTATGGTAGAGAAAAACTGTTGGGAGGAACTGGTTAGTTAGTCCAGTATCCTATCTCAAATTTAGCAGAGTGCACTAGGCTACATGCAGTAGAAGACCTTTGTTCTCATTGTGCTGGCAGAATTACAAATTTACACGGTCATTTTTCAGTGTCAAGACTAATAATAGTCCTTTTCTTTAGGAACTACATTCTAGATAGTAAAATTTAGAGACAGAGACAGAACTAATCCAAACTACCTTGGATGGATACGGATCCAGAGGGGTGTCCTGCATCCACTGTGGCAAAGAAAAGAGCAGCGTGCTCCTTCTTTGTTGCGTGTGCAAGACAGAATGGAAGGAAGGAAGGAAGGAAGGAAGGAAGGAAGGAAGGAAGGAAGGAAGGAAGGAAGGAAGGAAATTTCCCTTTAATCTGTCAGTCTACATCAAAGGGATAGAGACAGGAGAGTAAACAGGAAGAAAACCCCACAGTTTGCCTGTCGATCTCACTGACTTGTTTGCAATCCCCACTTGGAGGCTGAGGCTTGAGACAGCATCTAGGCCAGGGGTGGCCAAACTTTGGCTTGGGAGCCACATGTGGCTCTTTCACACATATTGTGTGGTTCCCAGCAGGGCAGCTGGGGGAAGGGAAGGGAAGGCATGCTTTTTCTCCCTCCCTCCCTCCCTCTCCCTCCCTCCCTCCCTCCCTCCCATCTATTTGTTTTTGGCTGCGATCACACACACTAAGGGGAATCTCACACAGCCAATATGTTCCGTTTCAGGAACTCTTCAGTAACAGTGACAGCTTCCTTCGATGATGAGTGTTTTTGCGCCTCTTTTCGCCCATGCGGGCTATCTTCTTGAATTTTTTTGAAAAAGAGCCAATCCAGGCTGAGTCTTAAAATGCTGTGTGTGTGTGTGTGTGTGAGGATGAGAGAGAGAGAGAGAGAGAGAGAGAGATCCAGGCTGAGTCTTAAAACACCGTGTGTGTGTGTGTGTGTGTGTGTGTGTGTGTGCGTGTGTGTGTGTGTGTGTGAGAGAGAGAGAGATCCAGGCTGAGTCTTAAAATGCGGGGGGGGGGGGGGTGAGAGAGAGAGCGAGAGAGAGAGAGATCCAGGCTGAGTCTTAAAACTCTCTCTCTCTCTCTCTCTCTGTGTGGCGAAAAGAGGCTTGAAAATAAAGCGGCAGTCTGAAATGGCAAACTGCTTCGAAGACGGCTCCAAAACGGTTGGGGAAGGGCTGTCTGAAACGGCCGTAACTGTACCAGTTTATTCCAAGCCGGTTCAGTAACGTTTTTAAAGGTGTAGTGTGAAATTCCCCTAAATAATGCACTTTCACCGCATGTTCCAACTGGATTTTGTCAGTTCACACAGTAAAATCCAGTTGGAAACTGAACTGAAAGTGGACTGAAAGTGGATTATTTAGCGTGTGTGATCGCAGCCTTTGTTTCTCTCTCTCTCTCTTTCCACCTCTTTCATTCTTTCTTTCCACCTCTCTCTCTATTTCTTTCTCTTAGACAAATATATATCTTTAGCAAACAAACAAATATCATTGGACAAATAAATATCATTATTGATATCTGTTTTTACCCCTTTTGTTGATATTTTTGGCAGTCTCATTTAATGTCAATGAAAGGCAAATTTGCATATTTTCCAATTAAAAAGGTATGTGTAATATTTGTTCATGTCTTGTGGCTCTCAAACATCTGATGTTTACTCTATGTGGCTCTTACGTTGAGCAAATTTGGCCACCCCTGGTCTAGGCCTTCTCTTCCAACAAAAGCAGGGTATAAAAACCTCCTCCTCTTCCTCTTCTTCTTCATATTCTTGCAAAAATAATGTGAAGTAGGTTTGGCTGACAGAGTATGACTGGTCCAAGATCAACCAGTGATCATCACCACTGAGTGGGGATTAGAACCTGGGTTCTCCCAGTGTCAGCCTGACACTCACGCGGACACATCAGTAACATCACACTGTCTCCAAATGTGTGTCACTTATCTGACTGTTAACTTTTAAATATGTTAACAGTACCCTAAGCATCCTCATGAATATTTGACTGCATTTACATATAAATGATCTAATCTTAACCGAATCATATCCTGTGCCAGCGTGCTTTGAAAGATCAAAGTAATAAATGGCCTGAAGAACGTCTAAACCTTTATGAAAACATACACCGTAAGTTCTGTAACCAATTTGGTTATTCATTACATTTTTATCCCCAGAACAATATGGGAGATAATTTAGACTAAGAGACAATAACTGGCTTAAGGTCACCAAAGCTGCGGTCGCGCACACTAAATAATCCACTTTCAATCCACTTTCGGGGCACTTTCCAACTGGATTTCACCAGTTCACACTGTAAAATCCAGTGGGAAAGTGCACTGGAAGTGCACTGGAAGTGGATTATTTAGTGTGTGTGACTGCAGCCTGGTGAAGTTAGGGGTTAACGGGGATTCGAACACAGGTCTCCTAGTTGAAGCTGTATCCATTAGACCACATTGACCGTTATACTAAAGTGGCAAAAAAAAGATAGATATTAACTGTATCTGCATCTGGTCTGTGCTCTAACATGCTCAGAGAAGCATACAGTAGTTTATCCTCCTGCCTAGGCTTTGCCAACCTCCAGGTGGTATGTGGAGATCTCCTGCTATTACAATTGATCTCCAGTTGACCAAGATCAGTTCGCATGGAGAAAAAGGCTGGTTTGGAGGATAGATTATATGGCATTATCCCCTGCTGAGATCCCTCCCCTCCCCAAACCCCGCCCTCCCCAGGGCCCACCCCCCAAATCTCCCAGTATTTCCCAACCCAGAGCTGGCAGCCCCACTGCCACTAGGAGATTATTTCAAGCCCATTTGGTTTGGGTTCTCTTCAAAAGGAAGAAACAAGCAGTTTTGGTGAAAAATATTGGCAGCTGATGATCCTTTAATGTCAGGGAAATGCAGGGTGCAAATTATGAAGACAATACACTGACATTACTAAAAAGGAATAACCAAAAATGGCAAACATGTACAGAGGTCCACCTACTCCATAAAGTAGCAGACCTGACCATGTTCGGGGACATTCACCCACCCACTCCATTTTCCCATCAAAGCCTGCCACTGAGGTGGAGAATGGTAGGGAAATGCTCACCACATAGTCTGCTGTCATTCCCACTGTGTCTGACTATCTTTCACAGAAGGGGAGGCAGAACCACTACACAGTGCATTCTGTAATGCCAGTGATTTGGGGCTGGAGAAGCATTCTGCCGTTGATTTTGTTGGAACTCAGTAATTGTTCTACCAAAGTAGGAATTTGCTGATGAGAAAAGGATAGATCCAAACTGGGCCAGTTCCAGGTTTCGAGAGGCTCTGAGCAGGCAGCACCTGGGGTCCCCATCGACCCACCACCAGGGCCCTCCTTCCCACCCCCATGCTTGCAACCCCCCCCCCCACCTGCCCGTGTTTCCTTCACCTGCTCGCAAGTCCTCCCACCATCCATGCTCAGTTCCCTGCACTACCTCCACACCCTTTGGTGTAGCAGTGAGGAGCACGGACTCTAATCTGGGTGAAGCAGGTTTGATCCCCCACCCCTCCACATGCAGATGCTGGTGTGACCTTGGACAAGGCACAATTCTCTCAGAGCTGTTCTCTCAAAGGCAGTTCTGGAAACAGCTCTCTCGGCCCCACCTACTTCACAGGGTGTCTTTTGTGGGGAGGGGAAGGGAATGGAGATTGTAAGTTGCTCTGAGACTCCAAGTGAAGGGCGGGGTTTAAATCCAATGTTGTTGTTGCTGTCTCCTCCTCCTCTTCTCCTGCTGCCGCCGTCACCGCCTCCTCTCAACACCCCTGGCCAGTGTAAGCAGCTGCGAGTGCCACTGCCATTGCCACCAGGAGCGCCTCCGCTCCGCACCACTCATATGCCCTTCCTCAATGACTCTTGAGCGCATGGGTACAGGCAGGTGGCAGGAGAGAGGTGTGGGCAGGGGTCATTGGCAATGGCAGTGGGCCCCACCAGAAGTCCAGGGAGATGCTGATGCCAGCCCTGCATCCAAATCCACTCTCCATCTCTGGTTTGGGTGGAATAAACAGCCCAGTGTGCTGAGATGGACGATAAGACAAGGGGTGTGGAGACGATAGGGAGCTGGGATTCTTTTTCGCATTTTGGACTGTGGACCCCGTTGGTGTTTTATCGATCCAGGTTTGTCATTGTGCCAAGAGGTCTGACTTTTGTCCACCCGCCCAGAGTCCTTTTAAATAAATTGAAATGGACCGACACACATTCCGACTTCCCTTCTGAGATTCTGCAAAGAACACGCCGTCCTCACGAGCGGGGCGATTTTCAAGGAGGAGGAAACCTTTAAATGGAATGGGAACAGGCGGGAAGCAGGAGGATCTACACAGCTAAAACATGCCGTTTACTACTTTAGGGACTTTTCAAGCCAAGAGGTATGTGAACATTTTATTGCTAAAGATTTACTATGGTAATTGGCGGTGCTGGTGAGGAAACAATCGCTATGAAACATCTACTCTGACTATTGAGCAAAAAATGAATTGATTTCGGCCTTTTTTTTAAAAACGAAGGGAACGATTCTCATCTGTTGCAATTACCCACAAGAAAGAGTCTTTAATGAAACACGTACATCACTTCTCCATGCAGAGAGTCGAGCTAACATTGACTCTCCTACTCCCTGCAGGCACACGCGCCAAGATGATCCTGGCAAAGAAGTGGTCCGTTATGCAGGACCTCGAGCAATACAGGCAGTTTTCTTTGGCACTGATTCCCTGCAATGCTTTTCAGAATTCCAGAATACCTCGCCAGTTGGGATCCCAAGGAAAGCCAAGCAAATTTTCGTAACCAGGAAAGACAAAGAATCGGAATGGAAATGACAGTATAAAAGCAGTGGGCTTGCAAGGGGGATATCATCCCCGATGTTTCCCCTTTCTCGCCTTCTTTTCTCTGGCCCAGTCTGCATCTGGCATTTGGCCCGCTGTCTCACCAAACCCACACTGGAACAATAATTCCCCTCTGCATTGCATGCCACTTTCACTTTGACTGATGGTTGGATTTTATGGCAGTGTCCAGACTGCATGCAGCTTTCAACTTTGTTTGATCTCTCGGTTTATGGTGGCTGTCTGCATAGATTTATGGCCATTTTATGGCCATTCAGGGATGACTCTGCGGTCATTATGGCTTAGCCTGGGGTATTTGGAGGTGGTTTTGAGCCACATATTTTGCTGTTCCAGTGTGACTTTGATAAAACAATGGAGGAAATGCTAGATGCAGATTGGGCCTCTGTCTCTCTTTCTCCCCCCCCCCCCCCCCAATCTACCTATCTACCAACTTCCTTCATCTACCACCCCGCTCTTCTGCTGTCCATGCCCCGACAGCCTCTCCCCTTTTCTTCTCTCACCTGCTTAACCATATTATGCCGTTCTCCCTCCCCCAGCCCCCCCTCTCATTCCCTGTTTCTTTCCCTCCATGCCACCTGTAACCCTTTTCAGTCCCTTCCTCACCACCTTTGATGGGCAGAAACCAAAGCTTGGAAGGCTCAATATCCTGCTCACATTGAAGAAGAAGATATTGGATTTATACCCCGCCCTTCACCTGGAGTCTCAGAGCGGCTTACAAACTCCTTTCCCTTCCCCTCCCCACAACAGATACCCTGTGAGGTAAGTGGGGATGATAGAGCTCTGAGACAAATGTCCTTAAGGGAACAGCTGGTACAGAGCTATGGCTTGCCCAAGGTCATCCAGCAGGTGCAAGTGGAGGAGTGGGGAAATCAAACCCGGTTCTCCCAGATTAGAGTCCGCACACTTAACCACTACAGCAAACTGGCTCTACACCAAACATTGAGGGCAGGCAGACACCGTCAGAGCTCTTGATCCCGCAACAGCCAGACCTGGGCAGAGGCTCTTTAGGGGAGTTAGTGCCAGCAGCTGTAACAGTAGGTTCTTATAACTGGGACCTGCCCAGGATTTTGTAAAGCATCGTGGTGGGTCTGGGTTTTCTCATGTGACCAGCCATGCATTCTGCCATTTGAGCTAAGCTTCTCCCTGGGCTTTCCATCTTCTCTGCCACATAGAGTTCTAGGAGTGTCCTTGGAATTCTTTAGCAATTGGTGGCTCTCCTGAGTAGGCTCTTCAGCAGCCCTGTTCTCTGACTCTGGCTCATGACATAAGAAGAGACCTGCTGGATCAGATCCATAGTCCATCTAGTCCAGCATCCTGTCTCATGCAGTGGCCAACCAGTTCCTCTGGAGGGCCAACAACAGGGCACAGAGGTTGAGGCCTTCCCCTAATGTTGCCTCCTGGACCTGGGATTCAGAGGATTAGTGCCTCTGAATCTGGAGGTTCCTCTCAATCACCATGGCTAGTAGATATTGACAGACTTAACCCTCCATGAATCCATCTGCTCCCCGTTAAAGCTGTTTATTCCTGTGGCCATCACAACATCCTCTGCCAGCAAATTCCACATTTGAATCACTCTCTGTGTAAAGCAGTGTTTCCTTTTGCCTTTCCCAAATCTCCTGCCCATCAGTTTCATTGGATGCCCTCCAGTTCTAGTATTTTGGGGGAGGGAGAAAAATGTCTCTTTGTCAACTCTCTCCATCCCATGCAAAATTTTATAAACCTCTGTCATGTCCCCCCTTAGTCGTCTCTTTTCTCAACTGAGAAGTCCCAGACTCTTCAGCCTTTCCTCATAAGAAAGATGTTCCAACCCCCTTATCATCTTAGTTGCCCTCCTCTGTACTATTTCCAGCTCTGCAATGTCCTTTTGGAGATACAGTGACCAGAACTGTGTGCAGTACTCCAAATGAGGCCATACCATAGATCTATACAGGGACATTACAATATTGGCTGTTTTATTCTCAGCCCCTTTCCTAATAATCCCGAGCACAGAGTTTGCCTTTTTCATCGCTGCAGCACACAGGTTTGACTCTTTCACTGAGGTATCCACTACGACCCCAAGATCAGCCCTCTCCATCCTATGCATAATTGCTCCAACTCCCTAATCATCCTGGTTGCTTTCTTCTGCTCATCTTACTTGTGAGCCATCTGAGCTTCTGGCCTGGGCGTCCAGGGAGGGTCCAGGGACCACCGGGTCTGCCAGGGCTTCAACCTCTGCAGGGTGAATCCTCACGGCATCCTCGTCCAAGAACAATATCAAAGAATTTTTACACCTTACCTCGTTGACACTAATGAAGTCCGATGATAAAACGACCATTTTGCTGGTGAAGAAACTTAACGTAGATGGCCAGTCGAGTGCCTTGTAGTCTTCAAGGAGCTGCATTTCAGTCCTCACGTAGCAATAGAGAACAGGCAGCTGGAGGGCTTCACGGAAGGCAGAAGGTGGACACCAGTCGCAGTAGTTGGCCACCTGTGGGAGACTGAGCTGCATGGCGTCCCTGATTTTCTCTTTCCTTGCCGACGATGTGCTGCCAATGCTTTTATATAATACAAAGGAAACTTATGCCAAACGTCCACAGCACCACTTTAACAAAGTAAAGTAAATGTATAACCACAAAGTTGCAGTCCAATAATTTTTGTAGCTGTTCCTGTGTCAGTATTCATCACCTGAATAGATAGTTGGTGAGACGAGATTCTCCGGAATAACTCCCGTTTCGAATCTATTGATCTTCTTCCATTCCACTATTTCAGAACAAGAGATGGAAACTCTACATCAGGCGTCTATATCAGGGGTGGCCAACCTGTGGCTCGGGAGCCACATGCGGCTCTTTCACACATATTGTGTGGCTCCTGGCAGGGCGACTGGGGAAGCAAAGGGGAGGCATGCTTTTTCTCTCTTTCTCCCTTCCTTCCTTCCTTCCCTCCTCCCTCCCATCTATTTGCTTTCCTAGTTTCTCTCTCTCTCTTTCTTTCCACTTCTTTAATTCTTTCTTTCCATCTCTCTCTTTTTCTCTCTCTCTCTCAATATCATTAGCAAACAAGTAATATCATTATCAATAACCGGTTTTCCTCGTTTGTTTTTATTTTTGGCAGTCCCATTTAACGTTAATAAAAAGCAAATTTGCATATTTAAAAAAATAAAAACGTGTGTGTGATATTTGGTCCTGTCTTGCGGCTCTCAGACATCTCTATGTGGCTCTTACGTTTATTCTATGTGGCTCTTACGTTAAGCAAGGTTGGCCACCCCTGGTCTATATACATTTTAGGTTGCCTTCAAACATTATGCCCCTCACAGGGGAAAGAATTCATCCAATACACTCTTCAATCAGGTGTATTGGATGAATTCTTTCCCCTTGTGAGGGGCCTAATGTTTGAAGGCAACCTAAAATATATATAGATGCCTGATGTTCTGAAATAGTGGCATGGAAGAATAAAACTGCATTTGGCTTCACTGCGTGAGGATTGCTGCTTTGTTGACTGAAACCTTTGTTGCTAGATTCCTTCCCCCTCCCCATCTTTTCTGCCTTAGTTTCTCTGCCCTCCTATCAGGGGGAACCAATATTTGTTGTCCAGGGCCAGGTTGTCAACTCCAGCTTGAGAAATACCTGGAGATTTAGCAACAAATCCAGGGGAGGGGAGGGGAGGGAGCTCTCTAAGGATGTGATTCCATAAAGTCCACCCTCTATAGCTGCTGTTCTTTCTGGAGGAACTGATGTCTATAGTCTGGAGATCAGTTGTAATTCCTGGAGATCTCCTGAAGGTCAGCAATCCTATTGTCCCAGCCCTGCAGGCAGGGCCCATCTAATGTTTTAACTTTTGTACAGTGCTTGAAATTGAATTTATTATATTCAGCCACACTGCCTTTTAAAGAGGATCATGGCAATCAAAATGCACCACAAGTGACAATCAAGGTTCATTTCAAAAAAGGGTTCTTGGGTCACACGCACTAAATAATCCACTTTCAATTCATTTTCCAACTGGATTTTCCCAGTTCAAAATCCAGTTGGAAAGTGCCTTGAAAGTGGATTGAAAGTGGATTATTTTAGTGTGCGTGATCGCAGCCTTGGGGAGGGGAATCTCAGCCGGAGGGGAGGGGAGGTTTGCTTCTTGTACACACTCAGGTAACCTCAGCAAATGGTTGATGAAATCTGGCCAAAGGGATCTGTATGAGAGCACGGGATCTAGGCACAATGGAAAATGGGTGGTCGCTTCTTGGCATCCCTATGTCCTTGTTGCATTTTGGGCTTTGTTGCTGGTAATAAAATATCTGCCATCCTAATGCATTGTAATAGGTTGTCATGGATTTTCAGATCATCAGATAGCAATCCTAAGAAGTTCTACTTAGAAGTAGGTCCCATTTAATTCAGTGGGGTTTACTTCCAGGAAAGTTTTTCTAAGGATTAGCCTTTGAGCACTTTCTAGGGTTAATCCCCCTTGAATAAAATGGGTCTTCTAATGAGACCTATTTAGGATTGCACTCAAAGTACCCTATTTTGTATCAGCGATAACAAAAAAAAATGTTTTAGGAAAAACAGCTGAAAAGCTTGCTGCTGAGTTATTAATGGCAAGCAATATAAAAATGATTAATGGATTCAGAAGCAGGGAAAGGGACACAGATGGTGCATGAGATGATAGAATTTCTAATTGTAAAGGATTAAAACTTGGACTCTTGTAGGACCTTATGTCTCTAATGAAAAGGGCAATTCATTAGCTTGGATTTCATCAGCTTTCAAATTAATGTGACCTTTTTCTTCTGCTTTCTCTGTGTACAAATAATTTTAATTACTACAGAAATGAAAAAATTACCAAACTTCATAAACTAAAACCTTCAGTGTTGATGTACACAAATGACTTCAAAATTACTGACATTCAAATTTTGGGATGCAAATGTCATAGCTGAGTTACACTGATCAGTTTTTGAGTTACATAATTCAAGTTTAGGATGCAAAATTCAATTCGCTGTGAGATATTTTTTTCCAGGTTTTCTTAGGAGGGCAATCAAACTTGAGTAGGGTTGCCAGCCCCCAGGTCTGGGTGGGGGTTCCCCCACTTTTGGGGGCTCCAATCTGCCCTGGCCAGCTGGCCGGTGGGGGAAGCCCCACCCCCAAGAACAACCACTCATCCAGCCACCCTACTCCCAGTCCTCCCCCTTTAAAAGTTCTTTTTGTGAGTGGGGTGGGGGCACGGCATGCGGGGCTGATTTTCCCCAGCCCCATGTACTGTGGCCCCCACCCCACTTGCAAAAAGACCCTTTAAAGAGTCTTTTTGTGAGCCAAGCATGCAGACCATGACCGCTCCTCTCTCTTAGAGCCAGTTTGGTGTGGCGGTATAGAAGCGCGGACTCTAATCTGGGAGAACCGGGTTTGATTCCTCACTCCTCCACATGCAGCTGCTGGTATGACCTTGGGTCAGTCACAAGTTGTTTCAGAGCTGTTCTCTCATGCAAGAGCTCTCAAAAGTGCTCTCTCAGCCCCACCTACCTCACAGGGTGTCTGTTGTGGGGAGGGGAAGGGAAGGGAAAGGAGATTGTAAACCCCTCTAAGACTCCTTCGAGAGGTGAAGGGCGGGGTATAAATCCAGTCTCCTCTTCTTCTTCCCTCCTGCTAGATTCAAAAAGCCCTCCAGCTGATCAGCAGGCCACATGCTCCCCGCCAATCAGCTGAAGCCCTTTAAAGCTGGCTGGACGGGAGGGAAAGGGGTGGCTGGGTGGGTGGTTGCTCTTGGGGGTGGTGCTTGGGGTGTCCCTGCCCACCCCCAGAATGTCCCCCCAAATCCCCCCAGTGGAATGACAAGGAGACCTGGCAACCCTAAACTTGAGTACACATCCATACATTCTGGTTTTAAAAAATATCAAATATAATTGAATACAATGTTATAAGGATGTCCTGCATTCCCTTTATACGAAGAACCAGTAGGGGACTTGCAAAGACATCTCATTTTTCCTTCCCACGGTTTCCCCAAGGACTTGCAGGATCATCTCATATTCCCCTCCCTCTATTTCCTCATTCACTTTCCCGAAAGCCCCCACAGCCTCTCGCTTGTTTCTACTTTCTCCTGTGTTTCCCACCAACCTGCCAACCCGCCTTTCTTCAGCTTTGCCTCCTTCTGGCAGCCCCTGCTCAGGAAAGCTATGGCCAAACTGTGCCGTGTCATCCACCTGGAAGGGCATCACCACATTGCAACATCTCTGTGATGCTCTGGCATTTGGACAAAAAACTCCATGGTAAATCTGGCTTCAAGTTTTTGCCCAAATACCAGAGCATCCCTGGGACCAATGTTCCCTCTAAGCTGAATTAGAGTGAGCTAGCTCACAGATTTTTAGCCTCTGGCTCACACATTTTGGTCTCAGCTCAGGAAGGATGGCTCCAGAGCAAACTGATGTATGCAGTAGCCAAATTGCTCACTCACAACTTTAATGCCAGTAGCTCACAAAGTACAATTTTTGCTTATAAGACTCCACAGCTTAGAGGGAACGTTGCTTGGGACGTCACTAGTGTGACGATGTCACTTCCTGTGTGATGCCAGCAATGTGGCCTGGGCCTTCCTCTTTCTCCTGGCAAGTCCCCCTGCCAGCCAGCTGATCAGTGGCTGTGGGGCAGGGCCTGGTAGTGGGGGACCCCACCTCTACTGGGGGATCTGGCAACCCTATTGGGCCCATTGCACGGTAGGAAACCCTTGAGGACCTTGAGGACTTGCAGAGGGTATCTGAGCTTCAAACACTGTCGCTCATTACTGACTAGTGAGAGACTTGTTTCCTTGTTCAGTCTGTCTTCTAATATCTGGCATGCAGACTCTGCCGTTCCCCATCCCATAGTCTGGCCCTCTTTGTCTTGTGCCACACTGACCAGGGGTTCCCTCATCTTGCAGTTGTTTTCCTCAAACTACTCTGGAGACACCTATTCTTATCTCTGCGACTTCCTCTTCTGCCTCTCTGGGTCTTTTCAGGGTCTTTCGCTGTCACATGTTCTGTCATTCACTCTTCTGCTCAGACACAGAGTTACAACAGTTAAAAAGTTCAAGCCAGAATTAATTTATGGTGTTTCTAGGTTATATCGATTACACCACGGTCACAGTTGTATATCTGTACGTTCCCTTTATGCGTAACTGAAATATACTGGACTCGGAAAGCCATGAAGTGATTTCAAACAAAGCTCTTTTTATTAGGTGGTCGGTGGAAGCATGAGGGACGGTGGTCGGGGGGGGGGGGGCTTGCTTATATTTACAGGTAAGCTGCACCCCCGACCTCGCCCCCCATGGGGGATTGGGTAAACAGGGATTAAGTTCCCACCAGAGGCTATCATAGGACCACTTGAATATCCTCAGCCTCTGATAGGGGGACAATCAGGATCCTAGGGTCTATTGTTCTTTGGGACTGAAGCTCAGGTTGGTGTCTCGGCTATGTGCTCCGGGCTGGTATCAGTTGCCATTACAGGAGTGTCTGCCAAACATGTCCAGACATGTAGCAGGGTACATTACACCCCTCCCCCCATAGTTCAGAATCCCCCCCCCTAACAAACATAGTCCTTTAGATGTCTGCCCGAGTGTCATGGAGCCGCTGTGGTTGTTGGTGTGGCTGGGACCTCTGTTGCGGAGCTAGGTGCTGGCGCTGGTTCAGGCGCTGAAACTGGAGTGGCGGCCATAGCCTCTGGCAGGGACCTTTCAAGAGTAGAGTCCAGAGGGGTCTTGAGCAGGAGCAGAGCAGGGAGGGCAGTCTTGCGGCCTCGGTCCTCTGGTTCATCACAGTCTGGGTCGGACATATCCTCCCCGTTGTCTCCTGGGGTGTCGCTGACAAAAGAGCGCAGCCGTCAGTGGAGCTGATCCACATGTCGCTTCCAACGCTGTCCGTCCTCGCCAGCAACCTCATAGGAGAGGAGACCGGTGATGTGGACGATCCGCCCCGGCAGCCAGAGGGGACCCCGCACATAGTTCCGGACATAAACTGGGTCCTCTGGATAGAAATGGTGCAGGGCCTGGGGAATGTTGGGTTCCTTGGAGGCGGTAGGCACCTGGATGGGGTGAAGGCAGTCAAACTGTGATGCGAGCCGATGGCCCATCAACAGCTCAGCTGGGCTGCGGCGCATGGAGGAGTGGGGAGTGGAATGTTGGCCGAACCGGAAGGCCGTTAGCTGAAACTCCCAGTCCCTGTAGTCCATACACCTCAGCGCCTCCTTTATAGTACGGACCATGTGCTCCACTTGGCCGTTTGTGGCCGGGTGAAAAGGGGCAGACCGTATGTGTCTGATGCCGTGTAGCTCCATGAAGTGCTGGAACTCTGAGGAGGTGAAGGCGATGCCGTTATCAGAGACCAGGGTGTCTGGGAGGCCATGCATGCAGAAGATGTGCCACATGGCCTGATGGCTGCTTCAGATGATGTGGCTCGTATGGGCACCACTTCCAGCCATTTACTGAAGCTGTCTACTAAGATAAAAAACAGCTGCCCCTGGACCGGCCCCGCAAAGTCGATATGGAGCTGGGACCAGGGCCGTTGCTCCAACTCCCAGGGACGGACGGGAGCATGGGGAGGGTCTGGCCGTGACTCCTGGCACTTGGAGCATTTGCGGACCTGGTCCTCAATGTCCTTATCCAGCCCTGGCCACTGCATGTAGCTGTGGGCCAGGGCTTTCATCCAGACAATCCCCAAGTGGTACTCATGGAGGGCGGCAAGCACCTGGTTGCGGAGCGGCTCCAGAATTACTACTCTTGAGCCCCAGAGCAGACACCCCTTGTGGGTAGACAGCTCATTGCGATGGGTGGAGAAAGCATCAAATTCTGGGCCAAGACAGTAGGGCCACCCCCTCCCCACCCAGTCAGAGACCAGGAAGGGCAGGCGATCCCGGGCAGTGTGCCGGGCGGCATCAGCAACCTGGACAGGCTGATCAGGGAGGTCCTCCAGGAGGGCAAAGTGGTAGGCAGGAGGTGGGTCTGGGTCACAGGAAGGGAGCAGCAGGTGGCTGAGTGAGTCCGTGTGGCCCATGGCCTTGCCGGGGCGGTGCACCAGAGAGAATTGATAGCCTGCGAGGAAAATGGACCATCTCAGGACATGTGGTGACAGCATGTGTAGGATCTGGCAGTCTGGGACGAGGAGGCCCAGGAGCGGCTTATGGTCCATGATGACAGTGAACCTCCATCCATACAAGTAGTCATGGCATTTTTTAACACCAGCCACGATTGCCAGTGCCTCCTTGTCTATTTGTGCATAGGTGCACTCCACCGGAGACAAAGTCCGGGAGTAGTAGGTGACCGGAACCTCCTGGCCGTTTGGCAAGCGATGCCCCAGAACTGCCCCCACCCCGTATGGAGATGGATCACAGGCCAACACCACGGGGAGGGACTTGTCAAAAGGGGTGAGGACCGCATTAGATACCAGTAAGTCTTTCATGGCCTGGAAGGCAGCTGCATGGTGGCCCCCCCAAGCCCACTTGGCAGTCCAGGAGCATGTGCAGAGGCTCTGCAACCGCCGCTTTGTGGGGAAGGAAGGTGTAGTAAAAATGTAATAGTCCCAAGAAGGATTGGAGCTCCGCCTTGGACTTGGGGGCCAGGGCCTTGGTGATGGCCTTTACCTTGTCCTGAGTGGGGTGGATTCCTTGCACATCCACGGTGAGTCCCAGGAACTCCACCGATGGCACACCGAGCAGGCACTTCTCCATCTTCATCTTCAGGCCCGCGTCTTGGAAGCGCTGAAGGACGGCCCGGAGGCACGTGGAGAATGTCTTGACATCCGGAACTGCAATCAGGATGTCATCGAAAAAGGGCTGGACTCCTGGGCAACCCTTTCAATAAGCAGTCCATCAGTTCCTGAAAAAGACCTGGGGCGAAGAATAAGGTTCAAACAGCTAAAGAATAATTTTGAAGGGAATGCATTGGGGATTGTGGTCACTGTGTCTTGGATGCAAACACAGTCATAGAGGAAGGACAGAGTAATGGGCACCCCAAGCCAGCTATAGGCAGATGCACACAGATCCCACATGAATTCCCAGCTAGATAACTCTAGCTGCACATGGCAAAAAATGCTGCTCCGGGAGTTCCTTGTTTAGCAGTGGGCTGCTGTGTAGTCATAGCCCTGGTCATATTGACTGTGATGTCTGTGATTGTCTACTTTGGAGCACGAAGGGCCATGCATCTGTCCTCCCAGTTCCTTCCTCTAGAGAGCTCTCTTCCTGATGATCATATAGTGCCAAAACACACCTCATGTGTGCGTGTGCGAAACAGGTGGACAAAAAAGGAGCACAGCATACTAAGGGGGGGGGGGGATCCACCCAGAATTTCACTCAGTTGCAGACAATTCTCCTCCTTATCCAGTCTAGGGTCATCATGTCCCCTGGCCTCCGGGCTGGGAAATTCTTGGAGATTTGGGGGGGGGGGGGTTTACCTGGGGAGTAGGGTTGCCAGCTCTGGGCTGGGAAATACCCAGAGATTTGGGGGGTGCCGCCTAGGGTTGTCAGGTCCTTACTTCTTTCCAGTGGGGGGCTCCCTTCTTTGTCTGGGAGTCTTCAATGGTCACAAGATTCTATGGTGACCATAGAGGGCACGCAGGGCACATTGCAGGGGGACACTCTAGCATTTGAGAAAAAAAATCAAATGCTAGAGTGTCCCCCTGCAATGTGCCCTGCATGACGACATCACTTCTGGGTGATGTCATTGCACTGGGCACATTGGCGCAGACGGGGCTGCTTGGGGGTGGGGCTCCCCCTGCCGGCCAGCTGGGCAGTGGTGGATTGGCCCCCCGAAAGTGGGTAACCCCCCCATCAGGGGGTGGCAACTCTAGTGCAGCCTGAGGAGCTTGGTATTTAGGGAGGGGAGGGAGCTTTGCAGACTATAATGCCATAGAGTCCACCCCAAAGCAGCCATTTTCTCCAGGGAAACTGATATTGATCATCTGGAGATTGATTATAATAGCGGGAGATCTCCAGGTGCAACCTGGAAGTTGGCTACCCTACTGGGGAGGATGGGGTGAAATGCCATAGAGTCCACCCTCCAAAACAGCCATTTTCTCCTGGGGAACTGACTTCTTAGCAGGGGTCCTGAAGTGTACTGGACTCAGGAGACCAGGAACGGTGAAATCATGAAGCCTTTACTGAATGATTCAGCATGCCCAGTAGAGGTCAGATCAAGCATGCTTCCAGGGCTCCAGGGCCCTCATTATATGCTGGCCGGAGCCACACCTCCGGCCGCACCCAAAAGACCTGATAGGGGCTTAACATATGTGCATGTTTGTCATAGGTTCCCTGGAGGTGCCTTTGATTGCATTGGCTCCTCAGGGAGAACCTAGGTCCCACATTGGTGGAGGCTTTCAATCCGGATGTCTATTGTTCCTCCAGATTCAAGCTCCCCCTCTCTGCCTGACCATGTGCTCTGGCCATGCGGTGGGCGCCATTACCTGGGAGCACATGGCAGGCTGGTTGCTACACGGAGCATAATACATTACAGGTCCATTGGAGTGGGAGCGCACAGGAGCGCAGCTCCGGGAGTGAGGAGCCCAGGGGGCGGGCACATGACCAAGCCCAACCCCCTCCTCAGCTTCCCCGAGCAGTGCAGAGGTGCAGCGCCCCGGGGAAAGCCCTGCTAGGGTCTTTATTGTTTTTAATGTTTTGTTTTAATATTGATAATTTTATAATTGTTCCTTTTATGACTATGTGCTGCTTTTCCAGAGACTTGCTCAAGGTGGCATCTAAATTTTCTAAGTATACCATTTTTTATCTGGGCACATGGCACATAAGTACTGGAGGAATTTCACCAACCCTTCAGCAGCTTCCACCCCATCAGTTTGGTATAGTGGTCAGGAGTTGGACTCTAATCTGGGAAAACCGGGTTTGATTCCCCACTCCTCCACATGCAGCTGCTGGTGTGACCTTGGGCCAGTCACAAGTTCTCTCAGAGCTGTTCTCTCATGAGCAGTTCTCAAAAGACCTCTCTCAGCCCCACCTACCTCACAGGTGTCTTTGTGGGGAGGGGAAGGGAAGGGGATGGGTGGTGCACATGTCCTGGGTATCTCAAGTCTACTTGAAACCTGGTGGTTTCAAGGGAGCAGGAAGAGAATGAGGGTGTGTTCTTTACGCTTATTTTTATTGCACCAAGTATTGGATGGGGAAGGGAATGGAGGAAGAGCAGGTCAGTCTCACTCACCTGTGGAGTGGAGCCTGAGGGGTGGGTGTTGCCTTCTGACACACTTCCGGTATGTTAGGGGGTGTGGCATATGCAAATGAGTTATGCTAATGAGTTATGCTAATGAGCTCCTGCACCTCTTTTTCTACGAAATGACCCCTGCTTCTTAGTCTGAAGTTGAGCTGGATCCTCAGGCCCCATCTGGATGCAGGCATCCCTACTCCAGTCCCTGACCCACCGGGCTTTTGTCCACTGAGGTCCCATGATCCCCAGCAGAACCTTTTCATTGGTCATTCCCTCCATCCCTGTTTACCAGCATGAAAGCTTACTGGATGCAGCCGCATTCACCTTTGTGGCTGTTGATCCATTGACGAGGATAGGTCCCTGGCTCGAGGCCTAAACCTGGCAGCACTCAAGGCTTCTCCAAAAGTCCAGCTGTATTTCAAAGAAGAACACAGGGCAAACTGAATTGGAATGGGAAAAAAAACAAAACCAAAGAAAGAAACTAGAAGAGAGTAATACGTGCATCAACTGCGGGAGAAGAAATACCTTAAATCACCAGACAAACAAGCTATTGAACAGTGTTGTTTGCAAGAGGCGAGAGATTTGTATAGCAGCAAAAAGCTGCACGGGAAATATGCTTCCCTTGATAGCTGTATAAATGCTAAACCTCCGTGAAGCGTTTTGCTCTGATTCTTGAATGAGCGCCATGCGAGTATTAGGTTTCCTTCCATCCATGCAGTTGCGGAACACAGACGCCTTCTGAAGCCCACCGATAATCCTGGGGGCTTCCCATAGACAAGATGACACTCTCTGGGGAGGACAGAGTTCCCCAAAGGCTTGCTGGATCTTAGTGTGTATAGCAGGGGTCCTCAAACTTTTGAAACAGGGGGCCAGTTCACTGTCCCTCAGACCGTTGGAGGGCCGGACTAGAGTTTTTTTAAAAAAACTATGAACAAATTCCTATGCACACTGCACATATCGTATTTTGAAGTAAAAAAGCAAAATGGAAACAAATACAATGTTTAAAATGAAGAACAAGTAAAGTTAAATCAACAAACTTACCAGTATTTCAGTGGGAACTATGGGCCTGCTTTTGGCTAATGAGATGGTCAATGTCCGGTTCCATATTTGTCGCTGCTAGTCGTAACAAGTGATGCAAGTGTGCATCAGTTAGTCTAGATCTGGTTGGAGATTTCAGATGTTATTTTGCGGGTAGGGAAGGCGCACGGGGGGGGGGGGGGGAGGTGCGCAAAAAGGCACCCTTGACGGGGCTGTTTTCTTTCCCTCTCCGAAGAAACAAAGAACTCGGCATCCTCACAGACTTTTTAAGGCAGCAAGCCCCCAGCTGCTTCTCCCTGAAACTCCACTACTGCAGGCATCATGATGGGAAAGAGAAACCTCTCTCTCTCTCCCCCTCCGATTCCCAGCAGCACAAAAAGCGTCAAAAAAGACCCCTGCCCGGCTCTTGGGACTGGCGCAGGTCTCCTAGCCGGCTGAGAGGCCTCTCAGCCGGCTAGGAGACTTGGGGCCAGCCGGAGCGCCTGCCACCCCACACTTACCCTCTTCCAGTCTTTCTTTTGCCACCTCCTGGCTGACTGGAAGCAGGGGGGCGGGGCTTTGTCATGTGGTCCGGGACGAGTCGGCTGCAATTTTTCCACTGCTTTGTGTGCTGCCGGGAATTGGAGGACAGGCAGCGGCACATCCGGCGGGCCAGAAAAATGCCCTTGGCGGGCCGCATGTGGCCCCCGGGCCGTAGTTTGAGGACCCCTGGTGTATAGGAATCCTGACTGGGGATGCCAGGTGGAATCCCCCAGAATTACAGCTCATCTCCAGACTACAGAGATCAGTTCCCTTGGGGAAAAATGGATGTTCTGGAGGGCGGACTGTATGGCATTGTACCCCACTGAGGTCCCTGTCCTCCCTCAGGCTCCATTCCCAAATCTCTAGCAGTTTCTCAAGCTGGAGCTGGCAAAAATGCCCCCCCCCCATCCCCTGCTGTTGGCCAGGGAGGACTTGGCAACCTGCATCCTGACTCTCCTTGTTACCTAGTTTTGCCCCCCCTCCCCAGTCCTCCCACAACCCTAGGTTAAAGGGCTCTCATCCCTCTGTTACAGAGCTGCCCTTTTTTTTTTGCCATGTACAAAAGAGGGAGTCTTTTTGAGGGCCTTTTGTCTCAAATGGAGGTATTGATGTGGACAGAGACATGAGGAGTTTGAGTTATTTATTCAAATTTTTATACCCGGCCTGAGCCTTGTGTCTCAAGGTGGCTTTATGATTCCAAAATAAAACCATAAATAATAGAATAAAACTGCCTTCTCCCCCTCCAAGACCCCCATGATGGAGAGTTGGATGTAGGTAGGGGCAGTGGGGGAGAGTTGGGTGTCAGTGGGTGCAGAATAGGGTTGCCAGCCCCCCGGTTCTCAACGGGGGTTCCCCCGCTTTTGGGGTTTCCAATTCACTGCTGGCCAGCAGGGGAAGCCCCACTCTCTCTTTAAAAAAAAAAAAAAATTATTGCTTTTTCTAATATCTACATCTAAACGCTATTTACTATGCTACATATATCTTATACAGAGAATACTTTAAAAAATGCTTAATTATATCTGATTATATAAAAAAGACTGAAGCATTAATAAAACCATGGTTAACTACAGATTACATTGTTACTGTTTCTACTATAAAAGCTATTTGGCAAGTATGCATACTTTAAAGAAAGCACTTAACAACATGGCTTATACATCATATTAGTGCACATGCTTAATATAACGATTTAAAAAAATCATTTCTTCCGTTGTCCTCTTCTTGTCTTCTTGGTCTCAACTTGTACTTTTGGAGCTGCCGCCCCTTTTTCCGAGTCTGAAATATCTTCATCGCTTTTAGAACCATCGAAACCGTACATGCTTTCTTGCGAGGCTAGCGAGTCATCTGAGTTTCTGTCTTTTTTCTTTTCTTTATCAATTTCCAGAAATTTTTTTGCTTGTTCAGCAGAGTCAATCTTATATTTCTTGTCTTTGATGCTGAAGCTTAGTCCCTCTGGAATATTCCAACGATACACAATAGACTCAGACTGAAGCCAAGTTGTTAACTTTCTATAGGCTTTTCTTCTTTTCCTTATTTCAAATGGTATGTCCTTCAAAACTTTCACCTCTTCTTCTTGGATCTTCAGAACAGCTTTGTTTGTGGTTCTTAAGACCACATCCCTTGTAGATTTTTTGGAGAACCTTATCATTATTTCACCAGGCAGGCTTTTCTTTTTAATATATTCAGGATAGGTCCTATAAACCATATCCATGTCGCTTTTTATGTCCGCTGCTTTTAAGCCTGTTACTGGTTCCAATGCTTAGCATGCTTTTGAGGTCTTCTCCTTTTTTTTCTGGTATGTTCTGAAGTCTTAGGAAGAAATTTGATCGTTCCATCTGCAATTTTAAAATCGAATCTTGTTGAAGAGCCTTCTCTTTTTCCGCTTTTTGTAGTCTTGAGTCTTGGTTTTTAACTGACTTTTTAACTTCCACGAGGTCCAGTTGCAGCTTCTCTGTGACCTTATTTGATTCCTTCAGTTCCATCTGCATTTTATCTATCTTAGTGTTGAGAGACGTCATTTGGTCCACTAGAGGTCGCAATAACGAGGAGAACACCGTGGTCATCTCTGTGGTATCGACCTTTGCACTCGGAGCTGTACTTCCTAGTTTGGGGGAAGGTTTCGGTTTCCTCGCCATTGTTGAGACTACACTGTTGTTTACGATTAGATAAGATGCGCAAAGAAAGCAGTTTTCTTAACGGCACTAAAATTGTTTTCAAGCTTATGCCTTCAAGTATGCGATACCGCCTGCAAGCAGTTCGTAGGAGCTTTTGTTTTCTCAGTAACGCCGTGGGACTGAGCCTCGTAAGTACGCTGATAAGTGTGTGTGGGGGGGGGTTTCACTCCACCTGCCGCTTTCCCGCTACGTTCTGCTTAGTTTTACTTCGAGACTCACTTTTTCACCGTGCGTATCTGGGATCTTGTGCTTCTCTACTTCATATTCTCTGCTGCTTCACGGTTTGTGCTGCTGCCATTACGGCTCTGCGATGGGGGAACCTACGGGGGTGATGAGGGGGATCTCGATCTCGCGGTCGCCACGACAGAGAGAAATTCCCGCTCGTGCCACCCCAGGCAGAGCCCCCTCACTGGGGTCTCTGGGGGCTCGCCACCTGTCCAGAGCCCCTTCTTCCCGTCGGGCACGGATCGCTTCCCCTGCTGGTGTGGAGGGATGTGTCCGCCATTGCTCACAAGTCTTCCGGAAGTCGGGAAGCCCCACTCTCAAGCAGGGACGACACTGGCCGATGTCCCAGACATAATGACATCACTGGGAAGTGACGTGATCATGTTGGGGATTTCGGGGGTGACACTCTAGTTTTTGGGCAAACTATGGTTTTGAAGGCAAAAACCATAGCGTTTTGCCCAAAAACTAAAGCATCGCCCCCCCAATGTCCCTGACACGGTGGCATCACTTCCAAAGATCCTGGAGTGGAGCCTGGACCCCCCCCCCCCCACCGCCAGCAATCCTATTGCAGAAAGGGAAGAGGAGAGATTCCTGTACTGCAGCCACGATGAGTATTCAAAATCCTCCCACAGCCATGAGCCTAGAAAGACAACTTGTATTTCAAATCTCCTTCCTGCACAAAGCACGTCATGGCAGCGCTCGGGATGAAGACACACAACAGAACTGTCTGAGTTAAGCTAGGCTTTATTAACAGCTGGTCAACATCTTTCAGAACCTTACCCTAACTTCTGCATGCTGGTTACACACATACAAGCAGATTTACCATGGTTCTCAGCATTTGGTGGCAGACCCACCATGTCTCCAAAAACTGATAGGGGTGTTCCAACTCATCTTCCTCCACCTAGATGCTCTTCAGGTATCTAAGGACTTCAATGATGCTGCTCAGCACTAAGGATGTCATGGATATAGCCAGAAAAATAGGGGTACAGTTGCTCTACTTGACCAGAAAGATCACAGAAGATGTTGTGGCACACATAGACAGAACAAACCTGGCCCCTACTGAGAAAGGGAGTCTAGAGAACTAGAACAGAGTGTTTCTGATGATGAGTAAGAAGGCAGAGGCACAGAGAGGCAATAATTATATGGCCTTGCAAAGACAGGTGCCATCAATAGATACAATTTGTTGAGGTCCAGGTGCAGGAGCATCTGAGAATTGCAACAATTGCCACAATGCCCAACTTCACTGAAGTTAAGATGGGATTCAAAGATGGGAGTACTGACTGAGGGCCAGAAGATATTGTATGAGACAATCGTAATCATTATTTTAAAACAGACCTTGTTAAAATGAGAAGTAGCAAGAATGAACTAACATTTTTATATATTCTAGGAAGTTATCCTAAGTGAAGATAACCTTGTATGGTGTTTGAAGTTATAATTGAACAAGCCGGAGGACCCGCGATACTCATGGTGGGGGGGGGGGGGGAGAGAAGGAGCTCCACGTTGAGGAGGAAACACCTGCAGGTGAGCCTCTCTCCCCTCCCTCCCCCTCCCTGTCAGCAGCAGCGGTGGCCATGGCGAAGCCCGCCGCATGCCAAGCCTCTTCCCCTCCCTCCCCTCCCTTACCCAACAGCAGTTGCAGTGGCGAGGCCCGCCACCTGCCGAGCCCCCCCCCCAACGGCCAAAGCATTCTCTGCGCATGCTCAGGGAACACTTTTACTTTTGGGGGGATTTAAATATCCCCCCAAAGTTTTTTTTTTACTTTTAGGATTTTTCTGCATGTGTAAGAAAATCCCCCTGCCCCCCAAGTGCCCCCCGTGCAGATTTAGATATCCGCACAGAGGGGCAACTTGGCTATTAGATATATAGATGAGTTAGACAAGAAGGACTGCCTCTTCCCATATGTGCCCCAAAGAGACTTGTGCTCATAGGACCAACATTTACTAGTTATCCCCCCCCCCCCAAGTCCAAAGGATGTCTACTTAGCTTCAACCAGGGCCAGGGCTTTTTCTGCCCTGGCCCCAGCCTGGCGGAATCAGCTCCCGCTGGAGATCAGGGCCCTGCGGAGCTTTCTATTGTTCCGCAGGGCCTGCAAAACAGAGCTGTTCCTCCAGGCCTTCAGCTGAGGTGACGGGCGTCCATCTCAGTTGGCCTCCCTGCTTTAGTTCCCAACCTGCTGAAAGGGCCCATCTGATTCCACCTTGCGGTCCCAACAGATTCATATTGCTGCTACCAATTTTATTGTTTATTGTTTTTATGATTTTAACGTGATTTTATTGTCATGAGTCTTTGACTCGTTTTGCTGTGATCCGCCCTGAACCTGTTGGGGAGGGCGGAATAAAAATCCCAAAATAAATGAAATAAAATGCAAGTCCTTATCAAGTGGGACAGTTAACTGTTGTTAGGAGGGGATTCTAAATTCCTGTCAATATGTTGTATTGACTGGGAGCTTCTTCTCAGAAGGGGCGTTTTGCCTATGACCCGCTTACTCTTGGGGTAAGAAACTCTTATGGACTCATGTAATTGCTCTCCTTTAATGATGTATGCAACAATGGAGGATGGATGGTATAATGTTTTACTGATTTACTTTATATTAAGAATGTAATAGCTTTGATAAAAAGCTTACAGTCTAAGCAGAGACTCTCTAATAGTATTCACATACATACTGTATCTGAAGAAGTGAGCAGTGACTCACAGAAGCTCCTACCCTGCCACATATTTTGTTCATTTTTAAGGTGCTACTGGACTCTTGCTCTTTTCTAGTACTATACCCAAAATAAACCTGTAGCATTATTGAGGTGTACCTCTGGCTAGGACGGCTTCAAGAGGGAATTGGATGAATATATGGAGCAGAGATCTATCAGTGGCTATTAGCCACAAGGTACAGATAGGAACTCTCAGTCTGGGGCAAGTGATGCTCTGTATTCTTGGTGCTTGAGGGGAGGGCAAATAGTGGGAGGGCTTCTAGTGTCTTGGCCCCACTGGTGGACCTGCTGATGGCACCTGGTGTTTTTGGCCACTGCGTGACAGAGTGTTGGACTGGATGGGCCATTGGCCTGATCCAACATTGGCTTCTCTTATGTTCTTCTCAGTGCATGCCTACACCTGAATCAGATCAACCAATATAAACAACTGTGATATAGTTACTAAGAACTGATTGTATGTAAATTTCTATTCAATTCACTTATATTACTTAAAACCTATACAGATTTTTAACATTAATAGATACCAAAGAATTTTACAGTGCACATAATTCCTTTATGATGAATAAAGTGCTTAGGTCAAATAACTGTCCATATAGTCACTCTGAACTTCTAACTGACAACTTCTTCATCCATTCAGAGTTCTATGTGGCAATCCCTCCTCTTTGTGTTGTAAGCGTCAGCCAAGGCCACATTCTTTCTCCACTTCTATTAATTGCACATCTGCAGCTTCCCACAATCAGGCCTGACCAGAGTCAATCAGAACAAGGGTGTCTCCTTCCAACTCACCCAGCTGCTCAAGTCATTGTTGGGCTAGTTACTGAACAATTCTTCAGCCTTAAATGCCTCAGCTGGTTCACCAGTTGCCTTGTTTATACTGCAACAACCCACAGTATTCCTGCCTGTCATGGACTAAGCCAGTGTTTTTCAACCTTTTTCGAGCTAAGGCACATTTCTTTCATTGAAAAAATCCCGCGGCATACCTGACAATATCTCACGGCACACTGGTTGAAAAACACTGAAATACAAGATAAATGGGTCATTAGTTGCCTCAGCTCAAGTATTAACTATGACAGTATTACAAATACACGTAATAGCCACTCAACTTGAAATCGCAAGTTACAGATCCAAAGTGTAACAGCTCCTTCCCATAACATTGACCTGAGTTTCAGAAGAAATATAATGTGGATGTATTTTAATACTGCGATTCTGCTAAAGTTTTTCAAACAGAGAGTTTAAACTCTTACTCTTATGTGAACGGCATTCCGCTGACCATAAGTGATTTGAAGAGAAGCACAGTACACCCATTCTTCGCTGAGGGACAGTTACTGATTTGAACCCCACCCTGACAGAAACAGCTAGCTGTTACCATCAAACATATTCCCATATTCCCATCCTAGGAAATGTAGATTGGTTAGGGAATTCTCTGAAGCGTGAAAATGAGTGTCATACGAATATTCCCTTTCAGGTATAAATCAAGCCCACCTATGTGATCTAATTATCCCAGAGGATCCTAGGATTTCCCATATTCATGTTTACTGGAATGTCTTGGTGCAAATCACCCTACCTCAAGCTGGCCACAGAGCGTGCGAGCGGAATCAGCGAGACCGCGCCACTGTTCTTTCTCGCATGCGCAAACGCGTCCCGGAAGGTCAGCCTGGAAGGCACATTTCTTTCATTGAAAAAATCCAGCGGCACGCCTGACAATATCTCGCGGCACACCAGTGTGCCACGGCACAGTGGTTGAAAAACACTGGACTAAGCTGTCTCAGCACCAGGTTAAATTAAAACTAACCACTGACTGTAGAACTATGTGTGGCAGGGTGAAAAAGAAGGGGACCTCTTCCTCATCAGTCTGAAGAAAGCCTCCCCTCCATTTTTTTGGGAGGCCATTTAACAACAGTCCTCGAACCCGACATTATTCACTCATGTGGATGGGTGGGCTGACCTGTAGAAAGCCTGCTAAAGGGTGGAGCCCAGCTTAAATAGCTGATCCAACAACCCCTTTACCCATTGGCTGACCAGCACAAGGCTATATAACGGTCTGCCTCCATCAGTCACTTTCTTGGGGTTCCACTGAGATGGGGGCTCCCGCCAAACTGCCGCCTAAAAATTTAAACAGTTAAAGCTAAATGATACTTTTGTACAGTTTTATGCTGTTACTCAGGTGAACTAGGCACACTTGCAGAGCGCTAGCAAACAACTGTTTAATTCTTTGAAGAGCAATGTTTATTTCTAACTTGTTTGGATGCAAGTGGCGTTGAAAGCCTGGAAACGTTGAAAATATCATCTCTCCAGCATGGGGCAAAAGCTTTCAAATATTAAATATGCCTTCTTCTCCAAGGGGGGGGTTCCTCAGCTGTAAACAGCCAGGCGCTGGATCCAGAGACAAACCGCTCCAGGCGACCTCAGAAGTTGACTCGGAAATCACCGCCATTAAAAATGATAAGTGGTGGGTTATAAATTTTTATCATTTCCTGTGGTTAATTAACCTTTAAAAGCTGATCCCATGGAGAGAGCCTGGGGCCGGGGAGCACTTTCTTGCTCGAGCGTTCTAATGAGCCCCCCGAGGATGCCTTTCTTGCCCAGTGCGAACGTGACATTTTAATTCACAGAGAGATTATAGAAAGCACCAATTTACAGACCTCTAAGCGTAAGCAGCAGAATTGGTGTTTCCCCACTGGAGACATTAAAAAGGGAGTGATTCTGCTCCCAGTTCTTACGTCCTGATCTCTCTGGAATATCCCCAGGCCCTATAAAATAACCCACTGATTTAATGGGAAAACCGACACAGTTAATGGTGGTAAGAGTTTGAGGGGGGATGCTCTGATTGTTCTTCTGCCCTTTGATCCCCCCCCCCACCTACAGTTGATTTCAATTATGATATACAAGGGGGGGGCCCCGCGATATTCGTGGGGGGGAGAAGCTGACAGCTGCTCCTCCTTCCTCCGCCCCCTTCCACCCTTCCTCTGCCCCCTCCCCCCCGAGACTCCCGGCGGGCCTTGGCGGCTCTCGCCGGGCCCGCCACTCGCCCCCTTCCCCCCCGAGACTCCCGGCGGGCCTTGGCGGCTCTCGCTGGGCCCGCCGCTCGTCCCCTTCCCCCTCCTCTGTGGGCTGTCGGCTGGCCTTGGCAACTCTCGCTGGGCTGCTGCCGTTCCAAGAGCGTTCCCCGCGCATGCGCAGGGGACACTCTTTTACTTTTCGGGAGATTTAAAGATCCCCCAAAAAGTTTTTGATAGATTTCGGATTTTTCTGCAAGCGGGGGGGGGGGGGTTACCCCCCACCTGCAGAACCCCCCCCTCTGCCCTCCAAGTGCCCCCCTGCGCGGATTTAGGTATCTGCACGTGGGGGGGGCACTTGGGAATTAGATATATAGATTGATTAAAGATGTTTTAGTGGATGAATCGTGTTCCTTTTAATTGATAGTTGCCAACTGACCAGGAAAAACAACAACTTGACCAGCTCCTGTGCCTTTAAGAGTGATGAAATAACACTCTTCACTGCATAAAGCCAGTTTGGTGTAGTGGTTAGGAGCGCGGACTCTAATCTGGGAGAACCGGGTTTGATTCCCCACTCCTCCACATGCAGCTGCTGGTGCGACCTTGGGTCAGCCACAAGTTCTTTCAGAGCTGTTCTCTCACTAGCAGTCCTCAGGAGAGCTCTCGCAGCCCCACCCAGTTTGTAAGCCACTCTGAGACTCCTTCGGATAGTGAAGGGTGGGGTATAAATCCAATCTCCTCCTCCTCCTCCTCTTCTTCTT
This sequence comes from Lepidodactylus listeri, assembly GCA_029233225.1. Classification (NCBI taxonomy): domain Eukaryota; kingdom Metazoa; phylum Chordata; class Lepidosauria; order Squamata; family Gekkonidae; genus Lepidodactylus; species Lepidodactylus listeri. Next base: position 101,231,817 of record JARCFY010000009.1, on the reverse strand, counting down.
GACATGAGTAAGCATTTGAATCAAGCTGTTGCTAAAACCTCTGCAACAGGAGCTGATAAAACTGGCAACCCTAGTGATTGTCACTTAATAAATCAGTTAGATTACAGATTTCCAAAGCATCAGTACAGTCACTCTTTAGCAAGGAAAAACTACTCCTTCTTGTTGGAACAAAATACTACATTTAATTTTTTCTCTTCCACTCTCTTGAGCCAAAGAGCCTCAAAAAATAAAGATTAACATTCAGCCCTACCAATTAAAAAACTTATCCTTTCATCAATAAAACCTTTTCTTCTGTTTCTCTATACAGCTGGAATCAATGGGCCAAATTCATACTTGCCATTTACATCTCTTCTTCCCCTGAAGAAAAAAATAGACAGCCAAACACAGGACTATTAGGTTTCAGATGTGAGGAAACAGAGAGGAGGCCATTTTAAATACCCCCAAGTAGTTGAATGGATTGGTAGTCATGGAAACCCTGGTCTAAGCTAGCCTGATCTCATCAGATCTTGGAAGCTAAGCAGGGTTGGCCCTGGCTAGTGTTTGGATGAGAGACCAATGTGGAAGTCCAGGGTCACAAAGCAGTCAATGGCAAACCACCTCTGAGTGCCTTGAAACCCCTATGGGGTTGCCAGAAATTGGCTGTAATTTGATGGCATGTTCCACCACCATAGCCACAAGTTATAGAAGAAGAAGAAATTGGATTTATACCCCACCCTTCACTACCTGAAGGAGTCTCAGGCTGGTTTACAATCTCCTTTCCTTTCCCTCCCCACAACAGACACCCTGTGAGGTAGGTGGGGCTGAGAGAGCTCTCCAGAGAACTGTTCTTGAGAGAACTTGTGACTAACCCAAGGTCATGCCAGCAGCTGCATGTGGAGGAGTGGGGAATCAAACCCGGTTCTCCCAGATTATAACCTACACTCCTAACCAGGGGTCATTTCATAGAAAAAGAGGTGAGGAGCTCATTAGCATAACTCATTTGCATATGCCACACCCCCTAGCATACCCGAAGTGTGTCAGAAGGCAACACCCACCCCTCAGGCTCCACTTCACAGGTGAGTGAAACTGACCTGCTCTTCCTCCATTCCCTTCCCCATCCAATACTTTGTGCAATAAAAATAAGCATAAAGAACACACCCTCATTCTCTTCCTGCTCCCTTGAAACCACCAGGTTTCAAGTAGACTTGAGATACCCAGGACATGTGCACCACCCATCCCTTCCCCTTCCCTTCCCCACAACAAGACACCCTGTGAGGTAGGTGGGGCTGAGAGAGGTCTTTTGAGAACTGCTCATGAGAGAACAGCTCTGAGAGAACTTGTGACTGGCCCAAGGTCACACCAGCAGCTGCATGTGGAGGAGTGGCGAATCAAACCCGGTTCTCCCAGATTAGAGTCCAACTCCTGACCACTACACCAAACTGATAAGGTGGAAGCTGCTGAAGGGTTGGTGAAATTTCTCCCGTACTTATGTGCCATGTGCCCAGATAAAAAAATGATATACTTAGAAAATTTATATGCCCCCTTGAGCAAGTCTCTGGAAAAGCAGCACACCATCATAAAAGGAACAATGATAAAATTATCAATATTAAAACAAAACATTAAAAACAATAAAGACTCTAGCAGGGCTTTCCCCGGGGCGCTGCGCCTCTGCACTGCTCGGGGAAGCCAAGGAGGGGGTGGGGCTTGGTTATGTGCCCGCCCCCTGGGCTTCTCACTCCCGGAGCGGCGCTCCTGTGCGCTCCCGCTCCAATGGATCCCTGCTCCTAACCACTACACCAAACCGGCTCTTTCAAGCTCCCTTGTACTTTACAATGCGGATGAATAGCCTTTCAAGCTCCCTGTACTTTACAATGGACCTGTGATTTTGGTCTCAACCTGTGCTTTCTGCTGAAATTAAATTTATGAAGTTAGCCCTGCAAACTTTAATTTTTATTTTTTCAAAATCCCCAAGGGCTTGGGGTGATCCTCTGGTTAGCCGTTGACACAGAGAAGACTCCGAATGATCTTACGAGCGGCAGCTGGAAGAATCAGCTTGATGCCTTGCTATACGGATGAGCTTATGAAATCAACAACGCAACTTTGTCTTTGCATTATCAGTCGTCAGAATGAGCAGCCAGTTCCTGACATCTTTGTGTTTAAATGGAGAGAGTTGGTGGAGAAAGCTGACAAAGGCTGTGGTCACAGCCAAAGAGAACTTTTTCTCTCTCTCCCAAAATACGAGAACTTGAGGACATCCGATGAAGCTGATGGGCAGTAGGTTCAGGATAGACAAAAGGAAATATTACTTCACACAGAAAGTGATTAAAATGTGAAATTTGCTTCCAGAGGATGTAGTGGTGGCCACAGGTGTGGACAGCTTTAGAAGGGGATTAGATAGATTCATGGAGGAGAAGTCCATCAGTGGCTGCTAGCCATGGTGGCTGAGGGGAACCTCCACATTCAGAGGCACTAAGCCTCTGAATTCCAGAGCCAGGAGGCAACATCAGGGGAAGGCCTCAGCCTCTGTGACCTGTTGTTGGCCCTCCACAGTAACTAATTGGCCACTGTCTGAGACAGGATGCTGGCCTAGATGGACTACTGGTCTGATCCAGCAGGGCTCTTCTTACGTTCGTATGTACTGGAAGGAAGACTTCCGTCAGCAGAAACTTCCCTTCATTAGCAGAAAAGCATCTTTGGATGGTTCAGGTCCAGATTTGTGATAAGACCATCTATTTCCATTTTCATGCTTCTCCTCCAGTACTCAGCTTTTTGATTACGGTGCATACCTGCATCCATCTAACAAAAGTAAATGCAGTCCTCCGATAAAATATTCATTAATCACAAATGCATTATGCTAAGAAGAATGGCCACTAGACAAATGTAGTGGTTTCCTGCTGACTCTGGATTTTGTTTACGATGGCATGCTTTTAAAGTAGAGGTATTCTTCACGATCAAGGAATTTTTAAAAAAATCATGGTGTCCGGTGATATTTTAATTAGCGCTTATCCGAAACCGGATGCATTTCACACATTTTTCTTCCCTTGCACAAAATGCTTCCCTTTCACAGCAGTTTTTCACATCCCTTTTTGGGGGGGGGGGGTAAAAGGGCATAGAACTGTTTAAAAGGGAGAGGTGGAACATGTCCCCACTGCTGAGGCAACTTAACAAAACCGAAAAGGGAAGTTGTTCCTTACAAACAGTAACTGTAGCCAAGGGCAGCCAGCGTTGTGGTTTAGTATGAGAGACAAAGACTAAGAAAGAAGGAAGAAGAGAGCAAAGGTGAGACATGGGATAGAAAGGCACAGCTCAGTCTCAGCAATCCACATTTCTTATGGGAAGCACAGACTAGAGAGTACTAGGGATGCCAGCCTCCAGGTGGGACCTGGGGATCCCCTGGAATTACAGCTCATCTCAAGGCTACAGAGATCAGTTCCCCTGGAGAAAATGGATGCTTTGGAGGGTGGACTCTATCTCATTGTGCCCCACTGAGGTCCCTGTCCTCCCCAGGCTCCACCCCTGAATCACCAGGACTTTCCCAGCCTGCATTTGACAACCCTACTTCCAGGGCCGGCTCTATCACTAGGCCAACTAGGCACCCGCCTAGGGATGCAGCTGGCAAATGGGGCAGCGGAGCAAGAGAGAGAGACTCCAACAAGTCCACCCCCGCCTTCCCGCATGCAACTCGGGCACCCGGGCAGGCACAGCGGCGCCCCCAGAATGGAAAGTCACCTGCAGAGCACGGCCGGGCACAGACTTCTTCGCCCCCCCCCCCCCAAAAAAACCCCCTTCTGCCTGCAGCTGGCTGGCTGGCTGGGGTCCCGCCCGAAGGGTGATGCGTTTGGCCTGGCCGCTGAGCCCCACCAAACAGTGCTGCCTTCTCAGCTCAGCTTATAAGGCAGCGCCTCCCCCCGCCCCCCCTGCCTGGGCTCCACCCCATCCACCTCCCTTTCCTCTGCCCACACACACAGCCTTGCAAGTCACCATCGAGAAGCACCCAGTGTGCGGGACTGCCCAGGCACAGCCCTTCACCTGCTTCTGGCTGCCTCAGGCACAGCCCTTCACCTGCTTCTGGCTGCCTCAGCAGGGAGGGAGTGCATAAAGCCGGGCATGAAGCAATAGCAGAAGAAGCGAGAGTGACAATTGTCCTCACGGCGAGTCATGACCCAGCCAGAGGTGGGGTCAGGGAGTGACTGCGCTGGCAAAGAGGAGGAGCAAAGCAGCTTTCCTTCCCCTTCCCTCCGTGCGTGCTTTCTGTCTCCCCCTGGAGAGACAGGCGGGTTGCAGCTGCGTGCGTGAGTGGAGGGCAGGGAGGTGGGCAGCTTCAGAAGGTGGATTCTGTGGCATGATGTGCCACTGAGGTTTCTCCCCAAAGGCTGCCCTCCTCAGCCTGCACCCCCAATCTCCAGGAATTCCCCAGCCCAGAGTTGGCAACCCTAGCTAAGCAAGTTCTTGAACGGAGACTAGTAGTCTGCATGATGTTGGTAAAATGCATTTATGTTTGAAAACTGGGGGGGGGGGGCGCATGGGGAGGGGGGGGGCGCCAGAAGGTAGCCTCACCTAGTGTGTAAAAAAACCTGGTGTGTAAAAAAACCCTGCCTACTGCACTCCCCTGTCCTCTGCCAGTGGCCATAAGGGACCTGACAAGGGAAGGACACAGAAGCATGTGGGAGGAATGAGGGCGGGTGTGAGGGAAGGGGGGCACATCTGCATTCTGCGCCAATTCTGATACTCCAGCAGCAACAGCAGCAGATAGGAACAGATGTACCATATACTTTGCAACTTCCCCGGGGTCCTATTCAAGCCATTTTCTTTAAATACATACCCATCATAACAACAGGCATTTGGTTAGTTTAGGATGAAATGAGTCCTTTCTGTGCAGCTACGTTAAATCATACACAGATAAAATTAAAACCACCTCATTCAGATATGTTCACATGCTATTTTGGGCACAAAAGCATTGGCTTTAGTATAATGCTAACACATTATTTTTCTCTCCTTGCCCCCCCCCCCCCAACTATTTCAGCCTCCTTCCCCAGTTGGACTGGCTGAGCTGTTTTTGACAAGATCAGCTTGTAGCTTCTGATCTTTCAAGATCGGCACATACTTTTGATCTACCAATCTTTACATGCTTTTGAGGGGAAAGATTTCCCCCCTACTCTTTCAAGGGCTTTTTTGAGGTGGCCACAGAAAACGGTGAACAAAAGCTCCGCAACAGGGGCTCCCTGTGAAGTTTGTGATGATGCACATACTGTGAAGGGGGAAAAAAACCAATGGCACGACGTTGGGGTGGCTTGATCAGTCCATCCCAATGCCATGAGAGCGTGCTGGAGCAATCAGACATAGGAAAGTCCATCCGTGGCCTGTCACAACCTGCTTACTACCGGATTTTTCCCAGTGTCTTTAGCTCCACTTCTGCAGCGGAGTAGAACGGGCTGCCGCCAGCTGGGGGCGCTTCCCAGATGTTGTCTGATTGCACCCTTTAAATCTGCCCGGCATTCGCACCTATGTCAGGTCTAATTGTGCGTATGATCACAGCCAGAGTAATTATTTGCCTGAGAGGGCCATTTGCCCATCTCACTTAAGCTAAGACTTAACACCTGCCCCAGGTAGTCATCCCATAAATATTCAGATCCCCCTTCCCTTATAGGTCAGCCAGTTAGCCACCCACAATCTGGATCCTGACCTCCCCCTGGCGATAGAGTCTCAGGTCCTCACTTGCACCAATCAATGTGCAGCCTTAAATCTACCAACGGGCACCCCAAATTTACACCCTTGGTCCAGCGGGATTGCAACCACAAGTTTATTTTATTTTATTTATTTCACATTTTTTACCCCGCCCTCCCCGCAAGCGGGTTCAGGGCGGCTTACAGAATGGCATAACATCCTATTATAAATACAATTAAAACAATTTAAAACATTAAAATTACCAGTAACGTGCTCGCAATAAAGTGCTGTAATGGCTTAAAATCAGATGGCGTCCTGCAATTTCTTTTGTGATCTAGTTTGACTTTACTCGGGTCGGCCCTCATCTCTGGTGGTAGTAGAGATGGTTGATGGAAAATAGATGGTGGTGACTCCTATTTGAAAGCCTGGCGGAAGAGCTCCGTTTTGCAGGCCCTGCGGAACTGCATAAGGTCCCACAGGGCCCTGATCTCCTCCAGGAGCTCGTTCCACCAGATCGGAGCCACCACCGAAAAGGCCCTGGCCCTAGTACCAGCAAGCCTGGCCTCTCTTAAACCCGGGACTGAGAGTGAGTGCTGTGATCCCGACCGAAGTGCTCTCTGGGTACATGCGGGGCAAGGCAGTCCCTCAGGTATGCTGAACCCTGGCCATATTGGGCTTTAAAGGTAAGCACCAGCACCTTGAAGCGAATTTGGTACACTACAGGCAGCCAGTGCAGTGCCGCCAGGACAGGCCAGATGTGATCCCGTTTAGGGAGATCCATCAATAGCCTGGCCACGGCATTCTGCACCAGCTGCAGCTTTTGGATTTGCGACAAGGGCCGCCCCATGTAGAGAGCATTACAGTAGTCCAGTCTTGAGGTGACCATAGCATGGATCACCGTGGCCAGGTCGTCACGATCGAGGAAGGGAACCAACTGCTGAGCTAGCCGCAGATGGTAGAATGCTGACTTAGCAGTGGCTGCTACCTGGGCCTCCATAGTTAAGGAGGGATCCAGGAGCACTCCTAGACTCCTAACCACCGACGTGGGCACCAACGGGACCTCGCTGAAGGTCGGGAGCTGGACCCCACCCCCCAGACCCAGTTTAGTGGCCAGATTCATGAATGGCCAAGCTTCCCCACTGAAGCCTCAGCGAAATCAGGTACAGAAGAGGGTCTGGGCATGCCTCTAGTCTTTCACACTAACATGGACACAAATCGGATCCTCTTGAAGGTCAGGTAAAGTATGATTTGCTTTCCCCTTCCCCCTTTTCTGTTTCCTGCTGCCACAACTTTCACTGATGGCTGACTTTCTCCTCTGCACATGCTCCCCCCCCCCCCAGTTAACATTATCTCTGGGATAACACACCCACACACCCTAATGTTAATTAGATATTTGGTTTTAAGTGGCTACTATTGATAGAATTTTGTTTTCATGCTATGATGGACCCCTACTTCTTCTTCACTGTGAGGCAGATTTTTCCTGCCAAAATTCTTAGTTCCTTTCAGGTACTGAGCTGCCCCCCAAGTAGCATGATAATATTTGGAACTTGATAAATCTGAATGTCCCACCCTGTGACAGAATCTGATCTGGCTTTTGCCCAGCCCAGGAACTTGTCAGGCGAAAACAGGAGCCCTCTTTTTAGATCCCTTGAAATGGCACTGGAGACTGTGTAACAGTGAACAGTGATAAATATTTTATTCAATAGGCAGGAATAGTATGGGGTAGTCAGGAATTGGAAAAGCTGAGGTAAACATAGTCGGTAAAATGGTATATTTTTCAGTTGATAGATGAGATGGTGTTGTAGCAACTTATTATTATTTTTTTTTTACAAATTATTGGTTCTTATCGGTGAGAGATGGTTGATTAAGTATGTTGGTTTCAGTTGCAATGTTTCTGCATATGGTTTCCTAATAACTGTTCAGGTTTTCAGGAAAGGTCGTTCTTTTAGTGTATCAAATTCTTTCCCCTTTTCTGAAATCACAATGTGTCGTCTTTTCCCTGAGTAGTGTATACCTGTTTCCTTTCACAACAGACCAGGGACTGCCTCAGTGCCAATTCCCTGTATAACTGGACAGGACTTCTGTTTCTTCCCTGAAAATATAATCTTATTCCATTTGGCCTGATTGGGGGCTTCAGCCTGCTACCTAGTAACTCTGCCAAAATCTCAGCCTCCAGTTCTTGGCACCTGTATGAAAACATACTTCAGCTTAAAAGCTGACACTAGACCCTGAATTCTTAGATGGAATTCTACCTCAGGGTATGCTGAACACAATTAAGACCAGGAGTCTCTTCCTTTATTCAAAAGGTGAACCTGTCTGACAGATTTTTTAGTCACTCTTCAGACATCTACTCCTTTAGCAGAACTTTTACTTTACTGAACAGTAACTGCCACTGAACACAAAACAAACTAACTCTCCCCTCAGCACACAGCTGATCTTATACTTCCCTCAACTGGTGCTGGCCAATCAGAGAAAAGGAGCAGCCTGTCACTCAAGCTCAACATTCTAGAGTAGTTAACTATTCACCTCCCTTATCTGATTTTGCTGTATTAGGAAAGTGGCATTTTAAAATGTAGTTTGTCACACATCCCTTTTATACTGATTTCCCTGTTTATCGTCACATTAATACACTTTCTTATTAAATATGTTGTCTCTCCTCCATCTCTTTCCCTTCCCCCCAGAACGTTATTTTTATCAATAAGAGAGCTGTGTAGATGTAGGCCAAAAGATTCCTTTATTTACCCCCGTGCTTTTTGCTTCGTCTGTGTGTGAGAGACAGACAGGGCTCAGGGATCAATTTGGGTTACTAATGGTCTGACTCTCCATAAAGTATCTTCATTTTTCATTGATGGTGAAGTTCTTTGGTGACCAAGGCCAGTAAGGAGCATTTTGGCAGAAGGAGATCTTTAGAGCAAGCATGATGAACTGTCCTGAATTCAAGAGCCGCTTATCTGGCAAGAAAGTGTCCTATTCGAAACTTACCTCTGAGCCAAGAAACACAAGGCTGATTGGGTTCAAAAAAGGCTCTCCATAATAGTGTTCAGAGGATGGATAACCGTCTTCAACCTTTCCCAAAGTTATTTTTCCCCCTTGATCAGAAGCAATTTCTACAGCTGGCAGCCAGCCAGCAAAGCACTCATTAGAGGCTTCCCATCTGTGTGCTGCAGCCGCCTGTCTCTTGTTGAGCATGCAGGACTTGTGCATTGTGTGTTTAATAAAGTCTGCATTCCAGCAACAAAGGCCTGTTTCTGCTACCTGCATTTCAGCGCCGTCCCACTGTTCCAATATTGCTTTGAGAACGCCGAGGCTGATGCTCAGTGACCTTCGACTACTTCGGCTACAATTGCTTGTCTGTGTTCAAATTAAGCCTGTAATTAGATGTCAGTTATCGGGAAGAGACACATGCATTTCCACAGCAGTGGCTGAAGCACCAGTTTCCTGTTCTTCCATTTGCTGCAAGAAGGGCTTTTGCAAACGTCCTCCGTTGCTGATGGACTGTGACCTTCTCTCATGACGGTTGCAATTGCTCATGGACATTTGTACGAAGCCTGCAATTATGGGGTGGTTCTGTGGAACAGCACAGACATTTCCACACCAGAAGCTGAAGTCACTTGCTCTCCTGTTCCTTGGTTTGTTGAAAGGTGGCTTTGAGGCAGTTTGCTCCTATAGGCACCTTGTAAGGCCATGTAGCAAGATGACCATGCATGGGATGGGGGTCATAGCTAAGTTCAATTCCTGTTTTAAAAGATTCTTGGCATTCAGGGTTGAGGAAGATCTCTGACTGAAACCTGAGGGTAGAATACTAGGCCAGAGGGACCAGTGGTTTGACTCAATACATTTCGTACATTTCTTAATTCACCGTCAAGGTAATAAGCCTCTGATTGGTGATGTTCCCAGGGTTGTGGTGGTGGTGAGAATGCTCTTGAAAAAACCATCTTTGGATCCTATGGACCCAGCCAACTACCGCCATCTTTGGATCCTATGGACCCAGCCAACTACCGCCATCTTTGGATCCTATGGACCCAGCCAACTACCGCCATCTTTGGATCCTATGGACCCAGCCAACTACCGCCAACTACCGCCAACTACCCAGCCAACTACAGTGTTGCACCTTCCATTCCTGGGTAAGGTAGTTGAGAGAGCGGTAGCAGAACAGCTTCAGGTTTTCCTGGGTGAGCGTCCCAGACCCATTCCAGTCTGGCTTCTGCCCTTGTTACTGATTTATTTATTTGGACTTGTATCCCGCCAAACCAGCACAGGCCGGCTCTAGGCAGCTAACAACATATAAAATTAGAACATACAGAATTAAAATCACGTCCATAGACAAACAAAACAGCAAGACATAAGAGATGGCAGCGAAAGATGACAGCAGAACAAGATCCAGCACTGGGGACAGCGACCTGCATATTCCGGGCCAGGAGGCTTCCACCATAGATATATCAGACCAGTGAGATATACCTGGCCATATTAGTGGCCATTCCCTCCAGTGGCAGCTCCAAAAGCCTGGCGGAAGAGCTCCGCTTTGCAGACCCTGCAGAAGGTCCCGCAGGGCCCTGATGTTCTCCAGGAGCTCATTCCACCAGTGGGGAGCCACCACTGAGAAGGCCCTGTTCCTGGTGGTTGCCAACCTGGCCTCCCTAGGACCAGTGAGGGTCAGGCGATGTTGAGTGCCTGACCGCAGTGCTCTCTGGGGGTGTATATGGGGAAAGGCGGTCCCTTAGGTAGGCAGGCCCCTGCCATATAGGGCTTTAAAGGTTAAAACTAGCACCTTGAACCGGATCCGGTACGCTATAGGCAACCAGTGCAGCGCCCTCAGCACAGGCTGGATGTGGTCTCTCACTGAGAGGCCCATCAACAACCTGGCTGTGGCATTCTGCACTAGCTGCAGCCTCCGGAGCTGAGACAAGGGCAGCCCCGTGTAAAGAGCGTTACAGTAGTCTAACCTCGAGGTGACCATTGCTACCTGCCATGAGATTTTTTGGAAATGATGAAATAAAACCTCACATGAGGAACAGCATTGGCTGAACTGTTTGTAGAAGATTGCATCAAGTCCCCCACCCACGCCAAAACTAAATGGTGGAATGTTAGGCAGTAACCCACAAGAAGATCTATATTTGATTGTCGCCAGATCACTGCGTTCGAGGAAGGGAACCAACTGCCTAATCAGGCGTAGACAACAAAAGGCTGCCTTGGCAGTGGCTGCTACCTGGGCCCAGCGTGGTGGAACACTCTGCCAGGTGAGATCAGGACCCTGCAGGACTTATTACAGTTCCGCAGGGCCTGTAAAATGGAGCTGTTCCGCCAGGCCTTTGGGTGAGGCGGTGGGCGTCCATTTCTTTAGCCTCCCCTGCTTCGCCCCACTTCTCTCTTTCTATATGCAGACACACTATCAATGGGGTTTGATGACCATCTGCCCAACTTTCTGATCCTTCTGTGCATGGACTGCAGGTGCACCCGGGGCTTTGGGGATCGTGTTGGCCAGCAAGGCACCGTTAGTGTTCTTATGAATTTTGATATTCATATGTTTGAACTTGTGGGTAGCCAAAAATGGAAGGGCCATGTGCTTTCTTCCTTGCAGGAGCCAGCTCCAGCCCATGCCAGGAGGCTGACACCCTAGATAGTTCACCTGGAACAGAGACAAAGGATTCCTCTTGCCATGAGGCTTCTCTCTGTTTCAGGACGCTGGCTAACCCCTGGGCCCCCTCCAACGACCTGCATAGGTATGCTAATGCAGTTACATAGCAACTAATGTCCCAGCCATCAACCACTCGGCCAAAGTCATTGAATGACAATAGAAGTGGCCAGGTGAGTCAGTGGACTTTGCCCTGGTACCTACTTCCTGGTGAGATCATAGTTTTGCAACCTTGTCCATCCCCTGGCCCTCCTCCCTTTGTCCACCCTTGACCTATGGAAGGATCCAGACAGGACGGACCGCCTTAGAGGTGTGTTAGTGGGATGTGGTCTGATCAGCCTGCCCCAAGACCACCTAATAAAAGACCTTGAGAAGAGGCATTCAGCCTCTTGAGCCATCGCCCCCCCCCCCTTTATGTCATCTTTAAATCTCTGTATCCTGGAACAGAGAGAACCATGTGGTCTTGCAGGTTCGAGCCACGTGTCCCATATCTATATATCTAATTCCCAAGTGGTCCACCCCCGTGCGGATACCTAAATCCGCGCCGGGGGGGCACTTGGGGGGCAGAGGGGGGGTTCTGCAGGTGGGGGGTGACCCCCCGCCTGCAGAAAAATCTTAAAAGTTAAAAAAAGTTTTCGGGGGATATTTTAATCCCCGAAAAGTTAAAACCTGTTCCCTGCGCATGCGCAGGGAACGACTTACCTGAGTGGTGGCGGCGGCAACAAACAAGTGGCCAGGGGGGAGGGGGTGAGCGGCGGGCCTCGCCGGGCCGATCTGTGGTGGGGGGGAAGAAGGGGGCGAGCGGCGGGCCCGGCGAGGCCCGCCAGGACAATCTGTGTGGGGGGGAGATCTGTGGGGGGGGGAAAGAAGGGGGTGAGCGGCAGGCCCAGCGAGGCCCGCCGGGATTCTTTGTGGGGGGAGGGAAGGGGGCGAGCTCCTTCTCTCCCCCCCCCGCGAGTATCGCGGGTCCCCAACTTGTTTTTCTATATTTTCCTTCCCCATCCAATTCTTTCTTCGGTCGGACAACTCTTCTTTAGGAAGGTAACGTATTGCTTCCCCACCAATGAACTCCTGCAAATTGCAACAGTGCTATTTTCTATCTTTATTTCCCTAGACCTGTGTGTGTGTGTGAGAATCTGTTTTTGTGTGCTTGAACTACACCATTAAGTAAACAACATTTAATTTGCTATCTGCCTCACATGCCTCTTTCCTTGAGAACTCCCGGAAGGGGTGGGACCCTGGTATAGTTGGCAAGAACCCGTGTATTTTGCTGATTGCTAAATGTAAATTAAAGCAATTCGGCTAACAATCGATTGCCATCTTAGGGATTCTAGAAGAGAAGAAGAGAAGAGATTGGATTTATACCCCGCCCTTCACTCACTTGGAGTCTCAGAGCGGCTTACAAACTCCTTTCCCTTCCCCTCCCCACAACAGGCACCCTGTGAGGTAGGTGGGGCTGAGAGAGCTCTTTCCCAAGCTGTCCTTGAGGGAACAGCTGGTACAGAGCTATGGCTTGCCCAAGGTCATCCAGCCAGGTGCAAGTGGAGGAGTGGGGAATCAAACCCGGTTCTCCCAGATTAGAGTCCTCGCACTTAACCACTACACCAAACTGTTGTATTTTAAATTGGACTTCTGTATTGTATTTTAACTGTTTTAATGGGTTGTAACCCGCCATGAGCCTGCTTGCAGGATAGAAATGTGACAAAACAAAACAAACAAATGAACAAGGCAGCCTTGTGACAGAAACTCTCAAAGTTTTCTAGGGCTCCAGAGTGCCACCGAGAGCATCTGGGACCCTCAGTCCCTGGGTTTACATTAGAATGACCCATTCATTTCCATTGCACATTGGACCATGCTGTCAGAGTGAATCCCTTTTGGACAATCTGGCTTTAATCAGGCTACCTAGTTGTTATGGAAGATCAGGGCCATTACCAGATGCTTGAGGGGGTGGGCTATAATTTTATAACCCTCTGATTGGTAATGGTAGCCTCTGACATCAGAGGGGGAGCTTTGCCTGGCTCTGGCTAAATCAGTTTGTCACCCGTAGAGAGGAGGCTGGCTTAGGTCTAATTCCATTGACCATAATTATTTGGACATTTGGGATTTTCCCTTGTATTCAGTCTACAGCAAGTTGCAGACGCTGGGGTCCACAGGAGGCGGAGTAGGGATTAAAGACTCCTCCAACATCTGGTGAGTGCAAGGAACTCTGCACATGCTCTAAGGAACCTGCTACAGCCTAGGTAATGTGTACTTAGCTGAGTTAGATCAACTGTCTTGCTTTTTATTTAAAAATCTCTGTGCTGTGTTTTGGTGTGCCTCTTCCCAGTATTTGGTTTTGCTCTTTCCCACCACTTTTGAAATCAACCATCCTTTCCCTTTTCCCGCACTTTTTAATAATAAACCTTTTTTTTTTTATAAAAAACATTTTTTGCTTTTTCTCAGGGATATTTCTCTTAATCTCTTCCCCACATGCTAGATTACATGGGTGCTACATAGTTTGTTATAAAGTATTATGCAGGGTTTCTACCCAGTTACTTTGTTAATGTTCTAGTACTGTGCTAGAAGGATATCTTCTCAGCAGGTCAGTCTAGAGGTTCTCCGGACGTGTCTGAGTGGTGGCAGCTGGTTACCAGGGTGCTTTTTGAGGCACAGTGTGGTGTAGTGGTTAAGTGCATGGACTCTAATCTGGGAGATTCCCCATTCCTCCACTTGCAGCTGCTGGATGACCTTGGGCAAACCATAGTTCAGTCAGAGCTGTTCTCTCAAGGACAGTTCTAGAAAGAGCTCTCTCAGCCCCGCCTACCTCACAGAGTGTCTGTTGTGGGGAGGGAAAGGGAAAGGAGTTTGTAAGCTGCTCTGGGACGCCGAGTGAAGGGTGGGGTATAAATCCAATCTCCTCTTCCCAGGGAACCCTTGATCCAAGAGAGTTTCCCAGCAAGGACAAACATTGTCCCCCCTTCCTTCCATAACAAGTATACATAGTTCTTCCCTCCCCCATTTTAACCTCTCACAAACCCTATTAGTTAGGCTAATAGAACAAGACTAGCCCAAGATTATTCAGCAGGGTTTAGATGCTGTGGGAGTGAGCAGAGAGACAGAAATACTAAATGCCAGAGTAACACAAAACCCTTGATTTGCTGTTTATTTTGGGAAATCCACTGATCTCTGCCTGCTAGAAAGGGCCAGTGATGTTACCAGAAGAAAAGAGAGACGGAGAGGGGGTGGTGTTGGTGTTGGTGGCAGCGGTATACTATGGTGGAGTAGATTATACCCATATCCTACCACTCCACTGAGCAAAGTATATTTATTTAAATATTAAATATTTAAATAAATAAATACAATATTTGCAAATATTGTATCTAATGAGACTTTTTCTAACCTAAGTGACTCTTCTGTTGGAGAAAGGACTCTTCTGTTGGAGAAAGGAGATTTCTTCCACTTGAGTTGGAAGAAGTCTCCTTAGCCTGGGAGAAGGCTACTTGGAAGACCCTTGGATCCACCTCAGTACCTGGGGCACAGCCATGACTGAAGGGGCATAATGTGCATGGGGTGTCCCAAGGGCACTGCCAGATAGTACCAATGCTATGGCTACTAAAAAGTACTGGAGTCGGGAGGCCGGTAGCAGTGAAATCAGCATAGTGGTTTATTGTGGGTCAAGATGGAACATGAAAACCCCGGGCTCAGAGCCCTCTTTTATGCTGGCCGGAGGCACACCTCCGACCTCACCTTAAGATCATGGTTACATTTTATAGGTCCCCAGGGGAAACCTAGGTACATGATTGGTGGCCGTTTAGGCTATTGTTCTACCTGGCCGAAGCTCAGGTAGATTCAGGCCATGTGCGAATGACCGCATGGCGGTTGCCATTGCCTGAGTACATGGTGACTGTGATAGTAATACACAACAGCTATGGACTTGGTTATATGAGTGTGGATTGAGGCCCTTAAAAGGCAAGGTGTTTATTTATTTATTTATACATTCGATTTATTGATCGCTGCTTCCCACACGCAGGCGGGCTCGCAGCGATTTACAATTTTTGTTGAAGACAAGGGACTAACAATTCAATTCAGTGGGGGAAGGGAAGACAACACATATAACTGAGTCTTTCTGTTGGCTTTTTTGACGAGTCATGTTCCGGGCTCAGTGTTCATTCCGTTCATTCTCAGCTCCACACTGCCACCACCTGGCAGGCTGCTTCATTGCAGGAGATCGGGATGAATTCCTGTGCGAGATCTTCCAACTTAATTAGCCAGCGCTGACAGATGAAACTCAGATACTAACACCTAATTAACCGAGGATTAGGTGTGCCCACTTTCTTAACAGCGGTTCCCAATTTTATCTACTTGCCGAAGCTTTCGAATCGCTGGGTGGACGATGAGCTGGGGACGAAGCTGGTTGCTCACACCAGCGCGGGGCTTGAACCGGCAGAGGTCTGCTTAGTTCAGCTGTTAAGCAGCAGATTAACCTGCTGCGCCACCGTGTTGGCTCCTCTTGCTATCTGATCAGAGAAGGCTTTACGACATAGTGTTTTCTCCCTGCCTTTCCATCATCCAGGCCCCCACTGGATTTGTTTTGACCAGGGAAAGCCTATTCCTGTGTTTTGCACGGAGAAGAGTTTAAGGCATCTGGCCCTCCCCAATCAGCATTTCCCTGCAGGCCCTCAGCTCTTGCCAACAGATTCATCACAGAATAGCTAAGTGGTTCGGATGCTTGGTGCTCGATGCTCCATGGGTTTGTCGAATATGTCCCACCGTTCTTGTGGCTTCTCTCTGGTCCTCTCTCGTCCTCCTGTAATTGAAGTCAATAGGTGCACCACAGGGAAAAAGGCAGTGAAAGAAGCAAAACAAGACCAGTGATTAGAAACGGTGGTTTCCGGCTAGCATCTCTTGAGAGTGAATGGTGTATCGCTCTCCCTGCATTTAATAGCCAAGGGCTGGCTCCTATGTAAACAGGGAATTTTCCCCTGAGGGGCCAGTCATAGCAGCAATTTAGGGTGCAAATTTGGTTCGTGGGTTATTAAAAAGCCCCCAAATCATAATACTGATATCTGCACATGCACATATGTCGAAAAACTCTCTGAGTACAAGTGGCATTGGGGTTGGTGCAGTAACTCTGAATGGTGCTTGATACTGCAGCAGGAGGAGGAGGAGGCGAAGGGAACCAGCTGGGGCATCAGAGAGGAGAAGCTAATGTCAGATTGGTGGTGGAGGGGAAGAGATGAGCCAGAGCTAGCAGAAGAAGAAGAAGAAGAAGAAGAGAAGAAGAGATTGGATTTATACCCCGCCCTTCACTCACTTGGAGTCTCAGAGTGGCTTACAAACTCCTTTCCCTTCCCCTCCCCACAACAGGCACCCTGTGAGGTAGGTGGGGCTGAGAGAGCTCTGAGACAATTGTCCTTGAGGGAACAGCTGGTACAGAGCTATGGCTTGCCCAAGGTCATCCAGCAGGTGCAGGGGTGGATGCAGACAGGGGTGGATGCAGACAGAGAACCAACAGGGAGGGAAGAAAGAAGCCTGATCCAGTGGGAAGCAAGAGACACACCTCCCTCAGAGCCTTAACATGTCCCATGTGGGAGGCAAGACAGACTTGCCCAGAAAGACCCTGTTACCCTGCAGCCAACTTTTGTATGTAACATCCAGCCAGGTGAAGTTGCAGCTTAAAGATCCCCTTCAACTGCAGCCATTATATAAATATGTAAAGATAAAGGTTTCCCTTGCTCGAAAGCCAGTCAAATCCGACTCTAGGGGACAGTGCTCATCTCCATTTCCAAGCCGAAGAGCCAGCGCTGTCTGCAGACTTTTTCGTGGTCATGTGGCTGGCATGACTAAACGCTTAGGTGCGTGGAACGCTATTACCTTCCCACCAAAGTGGTACTTATTTATCTACTTGCAATTTCTTGCTTTCAAACTGTTAGGCTGGCAGGAGCTGGGGCCAGAGATGGGAGCTCACTCCATCTCGCAGCACTCGGGTCTTGAACTGCCGAGCTACCAACCTTCTGGTCTGCAGACCAGCATCTTAACCTCTGAGCCACCACAGCTCCTTGTGAGAACCCTTATAGATCCAATAAGCCAGGCCTTCTGGAACTTAAGGTCCTTTTAATCTTAATGGTCCACAGCCGGTTACACTTGCTGTGTTAGTGATACAAGGCATAGGTCTGCAGGTAAGTTATACAGAATTCAAAAGCAAGGATGGCGGTGGGGTACCAATCAGGGTAAGCAAAAAGCCCGCAATACACACATCCGTTGGGTTCCCAGGAAAAAGGCACCCAAATGTGCGACTGTTCAGTCAGCAATCTTTTCCCATATCCCTCTGAAACCTCCCCAGCGTTTCCCAGGCTACAGCAGCACCTGGCCAAGGCCATGAGCTCATCCAGACAGATAAGAGTGTCAGAAGCTACAATGAGTTCCAGGGGAGAGAAAGTGGGGAGCGGGTGACGTGTACAGGGGTAGGGAAACCACCTCCCGTCTGGGAGAAAGTCAGACCCTGACATCCTGCAAGCTTCAAGAGGGCCCCCCCCCGGCTTCAATGGATACAAAGCATGAAAATCACGCAGCAGTTTAGGAGCGTGGACATTTTCTGCAGTCACCCATTCGTTCTCCTATGGCCCAAAATCCACCCACTGCACCAAATAGTAAAGGTGACCCCACTTCAACTTAGAGTCCAAAATGCGAGCAATTTCAAAATGAGGTCCCCCCCCCCCATCAGAGGAGGAGGCCGAGGCCGAGCTGTTCTCCGTGCGTTTGGCCCAGGATCCCGTTTCAGGAGGCTGTAATGAAACACAGGGTGCACAGCTTTTAGTGTTTTTGGCAGTTCGAGTTCAAAGGACACATTTGAGATTTTTCGCAATACTCTAAATGGGCCCACATATTTCCAGCCCAGTTTCTGGTTAGGTTGCAGCCCTTGAATGTTCTTGGTTGACACGTAAACCAATTCCCCTGGCTCGAGATCCCAACATGGGGCCCTCCCTTTATCCACATATTTTTTATAGTCCATCTTGGCCTTATCCAATGTTTTTGCAATAAGAGGCCAGGAATCACAGAGTTCCACCAGTCCCCAAAAGCACCAGATGTTGTTGAAGCCGGGTTCAACGCCGGGAGAGGAACCCTCTCGAATCCCCCTACCACCATAAAAGGAGAAACCCCGGTAGACGAATGGACCGCATTATTGTAACCATACTCTGCAAAAGGGAGAAGCTCCACCCAGTTGTCCTGATGAAAATTAGCATAGCAACTAAGGAATTGCTCCAGGATTTGATTAACCCTTTCCGTCTGGCCATCCGTCTCTGGATGATAAGCTGAACTTAATGCAGGCTCCACCCCCAGGACCTCCCGCCAGAAGTTGGCAACATATTGCGACCCCCTATCAGAAATTATCTTCTTCGAGATGCTATGTAATTTAACAATATGAGATAAAAACATTTTGGCCAACCCCTTGGCTGTAGGCAATTGTTTAAATGGAACAAAATGTGCTTTCTTGGAAAACACGTCGACCACCACCCATACAACAGTCTTTCCTTTACTTGGGGGTAGATTGGTGATAAAATCCATAGATATGGCCTCCCAGGGTCGGGAAGGGGTAGGGAGAGGTTGTAAAAGACCCGGAGTTCCCCCCCCCCCGTTTTTTGCACATTAAGCAGGTTTGACAGGAGGAAATGTATTCAGACACATCACCATGCATGCAGGGCCACCAAAATTGCCTCTGAAGCAAGTGTAACATTTTCAAATAACCGAAGTGTCCTGACAGCTTGGATTCGTGGCTTGCATGCATAACAGATAGACGCAATGATTTAGGTACAATAAGCTTCCCTTCCCTGTACCAGCACCCATTGGTTTCTTTAACTTCCCCCTACACAGCCTCAAAGAGATCATGTTCTGCCTGGAAGTAGTCTGAGGCACATTTGGTAACCCACTCATTGGGGGTGGGTGGTGGTGCACTTTGGGTTTGGCTACGAGTTACTACTGCCCCCCCCCCCCCAATTGGGATGGGGTAAACATGGAATCAAACACTTCTTCCCGCTTTGAGTTGTGCTGTGGGAGGCAGGAGAGAGCATCGAGCTCTCCTGAGAGGGGTTCCCTTGCAAGGAGGAGGGGACGGTGGCGCAATCCTGGGAGCGGATGGCAGAGCACAGCGGAAGCCACCCCAACAAGCTCCCTTGGATGTCGGCCTTCAACCCCGTCAGCCTCCCTCAACCCCCTGTGGAACCAGTGGTCCCAGACCCCCGCGCAATTGGCGTGGGGAAGAGGATTTATCACCAATTACCAGCCGAGCCGCTGGCAACTACTTTTGATGGGAATTCAGAGAAGCTGCGTTTTTTATCATCGAGATCGAACGGTTCCTCGACTCGTGGGGCCACATCTACCCCACAGATTGCAAGAAGGTGGGCTATATTGGCTCACGGTTATGGGACACTGCAAGTGACTGGTACGTAAGCCTGCATAACCCTCCGGGTCCTGAGTTGCAGTCTGTGGATAATTTCGTGTGGGCTCTGAGGCAGCACTACGAAGATCCCATGGGGGAGGAAAAAGCACGGAATCAACTCCGGAGGCTGGTGCAGGGCGCAATTCAGTGCGGGAGTATATGGAGCAGTTCAGAAGGGGTGCTGCTAAAGTTCCCGGGTGGCCTGAAGAGGTGTTCATGGAAAAATATAGGGAGGGGCTGAATTGGGAAGTTTATGAGACTGTTGAGAAATGACCACCCCGGTTCCCTTGCTACCTGGATGAGGGCAGCGGCCGATGTCGAAGAATGATTCACCTTGATTCGCCTGGGGCCCCATGCTTCTCAGCCAGGAGCGAGAATATAAATATGACTGGTATCTAAATATGACTAGAATCTATTCCTGTAGCAAGAATGACCTGTTGTGGTGGTTAGGTTTCGCCTCTCCCTAAGAGCAACCAATAAGAGCTGACAAAATGTTGGAGAGAGAAAGCTGGAAAACAGCAGTTAAGAGAGCAGTTGGGAGTTGGCAGCTGGGTTGCTGAGAGGGAAAAGATGTCCGATTGAGTGAAGATGAGGTGAAGATCAGCTTGAATCTATTTGACTAAAAAGAGTCAGTTTGTAACACAAAATCCAAGATACTGGAATTGGAAAACAGTTAAAAAGTTCAAGGGAAAAGAAATGTTACCTCTAACTTCCTTCCTTCAGTGTTATGTTCAAACCATAAATAAATGTTAACTCCTTGTTTGTTTAACCCTGTGGGCTTGTTTCAGGGAAAGAAATACACACACAAGTTAATAGCTCAGTCTATATATATTATAGGGTATGAATACATGATGGCAGCATGTGAATGGGACAGTGTATGAGCAGGTCAGTTTCACTCACCTGTGGAGTGGAGCCTGAGGGGTGGGTGTTGCCTTCTGACACACCTCCGGTATGTTAGGGGGTGTGGCATATGCAAATGAGTTATGCAAATGAGTTATGCTAATGAGCTCCTGCACCTCTTTTTCTACGAAATGACCCCTGCTTTTGACCCTTGCTGAGAATCTTTTTTAAAAATTACAAAAAATGCAAACATACAAAATAACAATACAATACAAAGAAAAATAAAACAAAACACCAAAGAATCATCTTCAACTTAAATCCAGTTTAACACTTCTTTCTTAATGGACTCAGATTGAACAAGAGTCCAGGACTGGATTTTCTTTGTGAAGTCTTCTTTCATTACAGAAAATTTGCCTGTTAATATTATATCCCACAATTTAAGTGCCCAAATTTCTCTCTTTGGAAGCATGCTCTGTTTCCAGTTCTGTGCTCATATCATTCTGGCCATAACTATTAAAAGAGAAATCAAATACCATTGATTTTTAAGTAGTTGATCTGTATTGCACCCCAACAAACATACACGAGGAGAGGGAACTTCTATGCCTGTGATTCTACAGATTTAATTTTGTATATGCTTCCAGAATTTTTGGACCACACTACATTCCTGCCATGGTGAGAATCTTGCCTTTCAAGAAAACCTCTCTGTCCAGCTGAGATGGCGCCCTGGACTTCCAGCTTTGTTGCAGGAGGCAGAGCTGACCTGATCATGTTAACAACAACAACAACAACAAGTTCTGACATTGAATTTGAAAGCCTTTGAAAACGATCAGCTCCCAGCTACAGTCATGAGAGTCATAAGACGAATGGATTTGAAAGATCCTTGTTAACTTGACCAAGAGTTCTAAGCAATGACATTAATACATCATAATTATTTGCTTCCCTTTCCGAACATCTTAGTTTCATCTGAGCAACTCAGCAAAAGAAGCGAAGATAATGGGAGAGAGATGTTAGGCTTTTTCAGACATTCATGAGAATGAATGCATGTCATAGGGATTGGGATGATGGTGCCCTATTTTGTCCCCAACCTTCTTTTTCGCTGCAGTGCATCATAGACATTATTTGTGTTCATCTAACTGCATATACGTCTCACTGCACAACTGGAATTTTTTCATTTTTAGGATTTCAGATGGTGTATAGAGGGGTATCTATATATGCATGCTTGTATGTGTACCAGTTCTGTACATGTGTGAGGTGCATTGACCATGCTTACTGCAGCAATTTAATTCCCCCTTCCAGGCATATTCCTTATCCAACTTAAAACATCTGAAATTATTTTCAGACCGTTAAAGGACTACTGATGGCCTGTCTGTGGTTTACGTGGGGGAGATAATTATTGAAGGTCTAAGAGTAAAGAAAAGTTGAAGGAAAAGTGGCTAGGAAAATTCGAAAGCAGTAGGAAAAGAGGAAAATCCAAAAAGAGATGGATTGACTCTATAGCAGACGCCATAGCCTTCAGCTTGCAAGGATATTATTAAGGATGTTTAGGAGGTCATTAATTCACAGGGTTGTCATAAGTCGGAAGAGACTTGACAGCACATAACATATACAATAGTAAAGACTGATGTAGAGCCAGTTTGGTGTAGTGGTTAAGTGTGTGGACTCTAATCTGGGAGAACCAGGTTTGATTCCTCACTCCTCCACTTGCACCTGATGGATGACCTTGGGCAAGCCATAGTTCTGTCAGAGCTGTTCTCTCAAGGGCAGTTCTCGAAAGAGCTCTCTCAGCCCCACCTACCTCACCGGGGGTCTGTTGTGGGGAGGGGGAGGGGAAGGGAGTTTGTAAGCCGCTTTGAGACTCCTTCAGGTAGTGAAGGGCGGGGTATAAATCCAATCTCCTCCTCCTCCTCTTCTTCTTCATTTGATTTCTGTCTCCCCCATCTCCCCCAAGCATTTGTAGAGCAGTAGAATGGTTCTGGAAGTAACTCCACTGCCTTCATCCAAATGTATTTTCTCTCAAGGATCAAGGTGTGTGTGTGTGTTGAGAAATGGTTCAGCAAGTTTTGCCCCAAGGCCACCTTGGTAGGTTTTTAAAGATTTTTCCATCATATTTCCCCCCCCTGAGCTCCTCAGAAGAGTTTTGTAATTGTTTATTTTTTTAAAAAAAAATTCAACAGTTGCAGATATAAAAATTTAACCACCATACAAGGTGATTTTAAAAAAATGAAAAAAGACTCAACAGCCTTCATGAAGCAACAAGCTTCATAAGCAAAGAACAGTGATTGATGAACCAGTGCATAGACGTCAACTACGGGGGGCTCGAGCCACCCCCGAAATTTCCTGGGGGTGACTGAGCCCCCCCCCGGGAAAATGGAGCACCCTCTGCCGCACCTCCCTGGGCCCTACCTAGGGCCGCCATCTCTCTCTCTCTCTCCCCCCCACCTGGCCACTCTGTCCTCCCTCCGTCCAGGGGCCACCCTGGCGGACGGAGGGAGGGATGGAAGCAGGAGTGGGGGGGAGGCGGTGGGGACATGGTCCCGGCGGGCGCGCACTTTGCACGTGCCTACACAGAAGAGCCCCCGCCCCCCCCCCCCGGATTTTCCAAACTCGACGCCCCTGAACCAGTGTTCAGGATTTTGTTTTGCTGTGTATTTCTATCAAGTAGATTGTGAGGCTGGGAAGGAACTTGTGCCCTGGGCCAGGACTTGCTTATATTCTGCCTGTCTTCACCCTCCTTTGATTGAGACAACAGCCCTGCTAATTCTGCTGGGCTCATTTAACACACTGAATATTATGTACTGTTCATTATATTTAAAGGCACTTTCTTCAGCCCTCTCTTTGGAGCTGGGTTGTGAGCCCTCTGAAAGATTATACAGATCTGAGTTAATTTCTTTTATTTTCTGGAAAGTGGGAAGGTTCTGAGGGACGCTTGTGACAACTCTATTTCTATTTCACATGTTTCAGTAAAACTTACAGGCCTGGTGCTAACATTTTTTCCTGTATGGAAAACAGATGAGCACAACCACTTAAAAAAACATTCTTTTGAGCTGATTTTTTTTTTTGCTGTACATGTATTTTGCTGCACAGAACACACCAACAAAAAATTCTTGACTTATTTTGTTAAACAATGACTGACCACTCTTCACATGATTTTATTTGGGCACCAATGTCTTTCTCATTTTTTCATGGCACAAGGAACCCTTCTGTCTAGCATTGTTATGGGGAATGGAATTTCTTTTCCCCAAATTAGCGTTTCTTTAGATGTTCATTGATTCCTCTTATTCTCATTTAAAATAATTTCCCTTTCATTTCTCTTTATAATTTTTTTGTTATATCACTTTTGTAACTTCAACTCTTGCATTTTTTTAAAGTTACATATCACATAGTGTTGTAATGTGGGGGGGGGAGGGTTAAGATAATTTCTCTCAACAACACTACTTGAGTCTTTGGATGTACCACAGACTTAAACTGATTGCCTCTCTCTCAGGGACATGTAGTTTTGTGAGAACTTCTCCACAAATGTCTGTGGTGAAATAACACATCATCCCACAGCTAACTTGTATGAAATATACAGCTTAAAATTAAGAGAGAGAGAAAGGGAGCCTTCTCTTGATTCTTTAAATTACAACACTGCCTTGGCTGCTATGAAGTGTCCTTCCTCCTTGGTGAAAATGGAGGGTGGTTGCCAGGGAAATGCTGGTGATCGTCAAAGGAATGACAGTGTTCAAAAAGAGGTTTATGGTTGTCAAGATGACGAATAGCCATATTTCTTAACCTTGTTGATGGCAATGGATAAACATTTTGATGTCTGTCGTGGGCAGTGGAGAGGGGAACTATTCACGAAGGGCTAGTACAGTGATGGTGAATCTTTTAGAGACCGAGTGCCCAAACTACAACCCCAAACCCACTTATTTATCGCAAAGTGCCAACACAGCAATTTAATCTGAATACTGAGGTTTTAGTTTAGAAAAAAGAACTCATTAACGTCTTTTGTCTTAAAAGAAAAACACAATAACAGAGCTTTCAATGATACAAACAACTTTTTATAGAAAGGTAAAAGTTTGCATTCGGCATGCTTTTGAACAATTAATGTGATTTTTGCTGTCCAATCTTGCGAACTCTGTTCTGGGGCAATGGCATGCATGCCCACAGAGAGGGCTCTGAGTGCCACCTCTGGCATGCATGCTATAGGTTCGCCACCACTGGGCTAGTACATTAGGACCTTTGCCAGGAGGGTACATTGCCCATGTCCTTCATAGAACAGAGGTGTGTAAGGATCCATTTTAGCACCTTGTCTCCCAAAGGATTCTCAGCGCCCTTACCCACACCCTCCAAATCCTCAGGATTCTTTGTATGAATCTTTGGGGGTTAAGCCCTGATGGGGATCGCCCAGGCTAGCCTGATCTTATCAGATCTTGGAAGCTAAGCGAGGTCAGCCCTGGCTGGTATTTGGATGGGAGACCACCAAGGAATACGAGGAGTGTGAGGTGGAGGCAGGCAATGGCAAACCACCTCTGACTATTTCTTGCCTTGAAAACCCTATGGGAACACCATAAGTCAGCTGTGACTTGATGGCAAAATAAATGAATAAACGAACGAACGAATGAATAAATAAATAAAGGCTGTAACTCTAAAACGAAACAGGTCTAAATATTCGATAGAAACGTGTTTTCCCCTTAGCGTGATTTTAAAGTGTAATGCCATTTTTTTTTAAAAAAGGCTATTTGTTTATCAGTTTCAGAATACTGAAACTACTTTAAGCACAGAATGGCAGTTTGCTAGAAATCCATCCATAAATGGCCAAAAACAGAGGACAAAATTGGCATCAAAGTTGCCTATGCTAATTTACGTTTCTAGGTACAAAGGTGCTCGAAATTACTGTAACTTAGGTAGAAATGCAGCTCTCCATAGTTCCAGTGCTGTCTGCTGTGAGGTCTGTCCCAAAAGATTCAGTCAGCAACCGGGATCCTTAAACAGAAATCTCTTTATTGCTTAACAGGTCTTGTTGGTCACTTGCACTTGCTATGTTAGTAAAACCTGAGGCTCATATATACAGAATAGATATAGTGTATTCAAAATGGTTCCCAAGGCCTACTGGGGGTTTCCAGGGGTTGGAGCAGCCTGGGGATCCCCACCCCCCGTTCTTGCACATTAAACAAGTCTGACATATGTGGATACATCCCCTCGCATTCCCGGCCACCAAAACTGTCTCTGCAGTGAGTGTAATGTCTTTAAGTAGCCAAAGTGTCCTGATAACTTAGATTCATGGGCTGCATGCATAACCTCTTTCTGTAAAGCCTGTGGCACTACCAATTTTTGGCCTTTAACCCAGCACCCATCTGGTCTTTGGCTTAGGGAATTATTTGCTTTAAAGTCAGTTTGCTCAATGTCTGTATAAGAGGATGCACATTTAACATTCCATTTGGCAAGTTCGGGAATGATGGATTTTTTTGTTTGGCTCCTTGTAAAAACTGCTCCCCCCAGCTGCTCCGGGGTGAACATAGAGTCTATAACTTCTTCCTTCTTACAGTCATGTTGCGGGAGCCTGGACAAAGCATCGGCTAGAGAGTTTGCCTTGCCCAGAAAATGGTGCAGGGAGAATTTAAATTTTGAGAAAAATCAGTCCACCTCAGTTGTTTGGCGTTTAAAGAGCATTGGGTTCTGAGGGCTTCGAGATTTTTTGTGATCAGTCTGTACCTCGAAAGGTTCTCTAGCCCCCTCCGACCAGTGGTGCCAAGTTGAAAGTGCCAGCTGAATGGCAACAGCTTCTTTGTCCCACACCGCCCATTTTTTTTCTGTCCCCCCAAACTTTTTGGACACATAAGCTAGAGGGTGTAATTTCCCATCTGAACCCTCTTGCAGGATAGCTCCCCCCATGGTGGCATCTGATGCACTGACCTGGACAATGAATTTTTTATTCTTGTTTGGGTGAGCTAAAATTGGTTCCAAGGTGAAGAGGCATTTTAAGGATTCAAACGCCCTTTGGCATTCAGCTGTCTAGTCTAGCCAGGAGTGGGGCTTGGCAGAATCGGGTCCCTTCCCCTTGGTCTTTAAGAGGTCGGTCAGAGGGAGGCTATACTTTGCAAAGTTATTGATGAATGTGTGGTAAAAACTGGCAAATCCTAAGAAACTTTGAAGTTGCCTATGGATGCGTTGTGGTTCCCAGCCTATCACAGCTGCAGCTTTGAAGGGATCCATCTCAAGCCCTCGCGGTGAGATGCAGTACCCCAAAAAATCTATTTCAGTCTTATGGAACTCGCACATTGATAATTTCACAAACAGCTTGTGTTCTCTGAGGGTGGCAAGGACTTCATGCATGAATTTTATATGAGAAGCCTCGTCCTGGGAGTACAGAAGGATGTCATCAAGGTAGCAAAGGACCCCCTTAAACAGGTGTTTGCATAGCACCTTGTTTATTAGGTTCATAAAAATGCCTGGAGCCCCCTGAAGGCCGAAGGGCATTACCAGGTATTCAAATTGCCCCAAGGGGGTATTAAAGGCTGTTTTGTACTCACCGCCTTCACATATGCGCACTTGGAAGTAAGCATCATGGAGAACCAGTTTAGAATTTTTTCCCCCTTTCGAAGCCTCACTTAAGAGGTCTTTTATGAGAGTCAATGGGATAAGCATTGGACATGGGCACAGCATTCAAACCCCTGTAGTCCGTGCAAAGTCTTAGACCCCCATCTTTTTTCTTTCGGAAAGCACCGGGTCCACGAAAGGGGAAGTAACTGGCCAGATGAAACCACATTCGACTGCCAAACATGGTCTTTGCAAAGGGGGGGACACCCATCAAATCCATCCCTCACTCCACTTTATGTAGGGGTTGTGGGTCCCCAACCATGGGCTGCCCAGAACCATTGGGAACTGTGCATGGGGGGTTAGGATTCCCAGTGTTCCCCTGCTCCAATAATTAAGGGCTTGGTTTCAAATACACAAAGTTCCTTCATTTCTGACCCATCCATTTGGGTGAACTGTAGAGGTTCTTCTAAGGAAATAATCCCCACCCCCAAATCGTCCACGACTATGGCACACCCTGAGTTGATCTCTGGCACACCCTGAGTTGATCAAGGCGCGCACTTGCGTGCCTAGCTCAGGGTTTACTACAGTCAAGATTACATACAAGAGGGGTGGTGGAGAGCTCACCAGGTTTGGCAGTGATTGAGGAGGGATCTGCTGCATTGTGCCACTTAGAGCAGGTCTAGCTCGTTTCCCGCCGGCTGGGTTGGCTCCACTATCACCACCTTCCTGGGTTCTGGGAGTGCCTCCAGCTGTAGTGCTCGAGGTTTCACGGCCTGCAGTCCCTTCACAGGTCGGGGCATGTGACTCGGGGTGGAAGCCACTGGCTTAGGAGATGTCGCTGGGCATGAGGAGGCATAGTGGCTGGTTTCCCCACACCACGTGCAGAGCCCCTGCTTCATCTGGAACTCCCTGACATCCTTGAGGGAGTTTACAGTTTTGGCTTGGATGGGGTGCTTGCTTGGGCTGGAGTTTTGGGGCTCGGTGCTGGGGCACGCATACAGATTAGGGTGAAGTGCCCCTCCACCTCCTCCGCTGCTCAGATCCACCCTGCCAAGGTGGTGGGGTTGACGTTTCTCAAGATAGTCTCATACAATTGCTCGTTCAACCCCTTTTGGTACTGCTCCACAAGCACTGCTTCCGGCCAACCCCGGATTTTGGCTGCGAACCGCTTGAAGGTAGCGATATACTCCTGCACCAAGGTTTTTCCCTGTGCCAGGGAGCGGATGCTATTGCGGGCTTTCTCTTCACTCATGGGATCCTCGTATTGGCATCTCAATGTCCACATAAAGTCCTCTAGGTTTCCCAGCTCTGGGCCAGGCGGGTTGTGGAGGCTCAGTCCTGCCTCCTCCCGCAGCCTCGAGCCGAGATATCAAACACGATTTCGGTCATCATGAAACAGGTGCCCCCAGTTCTGCATGCATCTCTCAGCCTCAGTGAGGAAGAACTGCAGCTTAGCTGGGTCCCCATCGAACGTTGCTGTCATCAATTCTTGGGGTACGGGGCACCGATCTTGGGCCAGGACAGGAGCTACAGGCCCTGTGGGCCCAGCACCGGGTGCAGTGGGTGCCCCCCCAGGGTGGCTGGGGTTGGGGTCATGGTTGCGGCTGGCCTCCCTCAGCTCCTACTCCATCACCACCTCCTGCCCGCCCTTGCAGGTTTTGGATTACCTGGGCTACGATGCCGGGTAAGTCCGTGACAATAGCGGTGACTTCTCGCTGGAATTGTTGGTGCATCATCAGGCCCACATTTCAGCATACTAGTTAGAGTCCCTGGGCCTTAAGATGGGTTCCGCAGTCTCACGTTCAACTCCTGACAGCCGTCCGGGAGGGCACCTGGGCAACCATGTCTCCACTGTCTGTTGTCCAAACTGCAGGAATATGATCCCTCTCATCCTCAGTTTGGATTGACCCAACTCATGGTTGGGATCCAAATAGGCTCATCCCCGGTAGACACGGGTACCTCTGAGCTGCTGCTGGTGGTGGGTTCTTTGCCTCCATCATCCATGGTTGGGTACAAAGCCAGGACCCTGTGTTAGTGAGATTACTAACACTCCGTGAGGTCTGTCCCAAAAGATCCAGTCAGCAACAGGGATCCTTAAACAGAAATCTCTTTATTGCTTAACAGCAATATTGTTGTTTATTTATTGTTGGTCACTTGCACTTGCTGTGTTAGTAATACCTGAGGTTCACACATACAGAATAGATATAGTGTATTCAAAATGGCTACTTCCCCAAACCCACCAATTATAAAGGTTCAAACAGGTGCCTAAATTATACTGGACATACATTCCCAGACTAAAAGTGTGAAAAGTTGCAACTTGCACATGAGCTGGGAAAATGGCTGGGAGCTAAACCGTTTCAGGCCGAGGAGGCGCGGGAAGGGATAAGGAGCAAGCAGCAAGCTTGAGAACAGTTGGCACATTCCAGAGGGAGGGGCGGCGCTGAGGTATCCAACTCCCGCCTGGGAGATGGCAGCATTAGCTGACATCTACTGTCTAGGTGCTCAGCTAACTCCAGAGAGGGAGCTTCTGGCTGCCCCTGTTCTTCCTCCTCATGGCTCATTCACCTCAAAGAGCTGGAGTGTCATTAGCAGCCCTCCTTCCAGCTGCAGGCAGTAATTAGTCCCCCTCAATGTTCCCTCTAAGCTGAGTTAGTGTGAGCTAGCTCACAGTTTTTGAGCCTCTGGCTCACACATTTTTGTCTTAGCTCAGGAAGGGTGGCTCCAGAGCAAATGAATTTCTGCAGCAGCCAAATTGCTTGCTCACAGCTTCAATGCCAGTCGCACATAAAGTAGAATTTTTGCTCACAAAGACTCCACAGCTGAGAGGGAGCGTTTCTGGGTGCTCAGAAATCTATCCTTGCAGCTGCTTCAGAGACTGAACCCAGATGTCGTACAAGATGGGCCTCCAAAGAGAAGCCTGTCCTCTGAAAAGGAGGACATCTGGCCATCCTTTTCCCAGCCCTTCTTTCTCGCTATTTGTACTAAAATTGCTACCAAATAGTCTCATGGGATAGCATTGTGCTCTGGTGCATTTTTTAAATTACTTAATTATTACACTCTTTACCCTACTTTCCCTCCAAAGAGCTCTGAGGATTTTACATAACACTCCCAGGTGGTCTTCCATTCAGGCGGCATGCTGAGCCAAACCTCATTAACTTCAGCCATAAAACTGTGTCGTGTGCTTTCAAGCCGGCCTCTGGGAATCAAAGTTCTAATTAGTAATGGAGAAAAGTCCAAAAAATTTTTTTGGGCGGGAGAGATGGACACAGGATTTCCGGGCTGTACATCAGTTCCATTTTGGATTGGACTTCTATCCCTTGACCATCCCTGGGCCTATCCCAAACAGATCTGCTTTGGCCTGCTGATTTCTTTTCTAGCATCTCTTCCCAAAACTTTCTGATATAAAGGAGAGTATATCCAGGGATTTATTTAAATTATATCTATATTTGATCTCATGCTTCCTCCAAACAGTTCAGAGTAGGGTTGCCAAGTCGAATGTACTCACCGGGGGGGGGGGGTTTGTCCTCCTTTGCCCGGGAGCTCCCCCGGTGCGCGCGGTACCATAGAGTTTTGGGGCGATTGCCAGAGCATCGCCCTGGCAACGCCCCCAACGTGATGACATCACTTCCGGGTGACATCATTACGTGGGGGAAGTCATCCTGGCTGGACGACTTCGGGGGTGGGGTTTCCCCCATTGGCCAAATGCTGGCCGGCGGATCGGGAACCCCTGTAGTGAGGGATCCCCCGCCCCCCCGGGCTGACTTGGCAGCCCTAGTTCAGAGTGATACATACAATTCTCCCCATTTTATCCTTTCAACAGTGCTATGGTCAGGATGACAGAGGGTGACTGCACTGACCCGGGGAGCCTAGGCTAGCCTGATCTTGTCAGATCTCAGAAGCTAAGCAGGGTTGGCCTCAGCTGCTCCTCCTTTTCTTCTTCTTCCTGCCAGGAAACCTTAGGATCTCCTGGCTATACTACACAGGCTGCCATATAACAACAACAGCAGCATCAGCATCAACAACAACAACAGGCCCAAGATGATCCACTGAGCTTTAGGGCAGAATGGGGATTGCAGCCCAGACCGGCAGCCCAAGACAGTACTCTAATCACTACGACAACCCACCTCTGTGCAGGGCCTCGGGATACTGACTCAGGCATACATGACAGCAGTCAGAGAGGCCGATAAGGCTGTCAACAGCCAGGGAGATGAGATTCCAGCCACCCTGTGAGATGGACATGCAGCACATGGATCCCCGGTAGGGGTGCCAATTCCCACCCGGGGCCTGAGGTTCTCCCAGAATTGCATTGATTTCTAGACGACAGAGATCAGTACCACTGGAGGAAATGGCTGAGAGCAAACTCTGTGGTGTGATGTCTGTGCTGAGCTCCTCCTCTTCCCAAAGTCCACCCTCTAAAGGCACCGCCCTCAAATCTCCAGAAATTTCCATGCTGGCGGCCTTAATCCCTGGGGCTCGATATTGACTTACTTACAATATTTCTAGCCTCCCTTTTGGGAAAAGCATTCACTAGGTCCTGCTGTATCCTTAGCAGCAGAACAATCCAAAGTGGGGTACAACTGTTTTAATAAATAATGGAATGTGCAGACTTTTGCAGTTTTGTCCCAGGATTCATACTGACTAACCAGTGGACAGCCTTCAGATTAATCTCATTGCAACAGGACCATGTTTAATCAGATAGCAGAAGGGGATTCATAGATTATCAGTTCTAATTCTCCAAGCCTAGTTTTACTAGTTACTCTTTCCATACTGTTTATAATTGTATGAGCCTTACGATCTTCTGATTATAAGGCTTCTAATTAGGGGTGTGCAAAAAAAATTCAGGCCAATTCGGATTCAGCCACCAAATGACCCCCCAAGTGTCAATTTTGGCAATATAAGCTGATTCAGGAGTCGTTTGGGTATAACGGAGCCAAAATCCAGCCTGCCAACCTGTACAGCATTACTGTATTCAGAAGCATCAAGACAGGTTTTCCCCGCTACCAGACCTGGGAAAACTGGGAAAGGAAGGATAGGTGAGAGTGGGTTCCACACAACCTTAGCTAACCTCTCTCCTCCCTGACACCCCCCAACTTGTCACCTCACCTCACCTGTAAGATCAGATGGACTGCAGAATGGACTGTTTGGGAGTTTCCTAAGGGGCATGTGGCATGCTCGAAGTCAAGAAGGTGCTTTCCCTCGGTCAGCCTCCTCCAGACTTCGCAGCAAGAGACAGAGAGCTGGATAGTCATTTCCCACACTGACTTTCCTGTGTTTTCTCTCCGGTACCTCACTATCCCTTTGATTTGTAGAATGGAGATCTTAGGGAGAAAGATTTTCCTTTCTTCCTCTCACCTGTCCCACACCTGCCTCCTCCCTTAGCTAGTACTCCTTTATCCTATCTCTCATCTTTCCTACCCACATTGTAGTTCTCACAATAGAGAGACTAGTGTTAGTCTATTAAACTTAAAACATGGCTCTGTGTACCTTTTTGGCCCTCCAAGCCTACCTATCCAGGTCGGATCCTCCCCAACTACTTCCTCCCTTCAAAGCAGCTGAACCCACTGCTATTGTGGGACATGCCAGCTCTACAAGACTGAGCTCTTTAGCATGACCCAGGGTGCACCATGGGGAGGTGAGCTAGAGTTGCACCCCCCAAAAAAAGGACTCAAAATCTGGGTAGTGGTATTCTGTGGGACTGCTGCCCAATCAGTCTACAAGCATACCCTTACCCATTGAGTCAAGCCAGGGAAGGAAGACCTCAGTATCAGAGACTGAGGAGCGTTGCTGTTGTTTGTCTACTCTCTGTGTTTCTTTCCTGCCACTCATGTCACCCTGGGGGGGGGGGGGGTGTTTTAGGCACCTAACTAACTAACTGCACGGACACCTGAACCTGACAGACCCTGACACCTTTTTAAGAACCCACCCACCAAATATCTACTTTGATTTTCAGAGGACCCTCAGCTATCCTTTCCTCAGTTTTTTTCCCCCTTTTGGAACTGGACTGGTTTAAAACTCGGTGATCCTGCTTCTCCCCAGCTGGAGGTTTTATAAAGCTAACCTAGAGAGGGAAACAAACCTTTTTAGAAGTGCTGCGGTCTCTATTAAACTTCTCCTGGCTACTGTACTAGGACAAACCTTATTTCCTAGGAAGGAAATGCAGGTGTCTGTGTGATGACGCACTAAACAGCTGGAGTTGACCCTAGGCAATGTGTAAGCACCCGCTTTCAATGAAGGTCAGGTGCACAGAACACTCTTTTCTGTAAGTACTTAAGGCTACTTAAGCCCTGCCGCAATATTTTTTTTGTTTGACTTCACCGCAATTATGCAGAGCTTATCTGCTGGCTTGGTTCAGTGTTCTCCCATCTGCTATTCTTGAGGGGAGGTATAAGAAAATTCCTTATGTACTTAGGTACTGCGGATGCAATAAGAAAGAATTAGAAACGGTTGAGCATGCACTCTTACATTGTAATTTGCTAAATGATATTCGAGCGAAATTTCTAGAAGTCCCCCTTAGGAAGGTAGCAGGCCAACCGGATGGAATCAAGCTACATTACCTCCTTACTTCTCGAGATCCGGAGATTATTGAACTGACTGCTAAGTTTCTTCATGGTCTTATAAAACGGAAGAATCTTCCTGACCATTTTAATTGAGTTTAATAAATAGACCTCTGTAATGGTTTTAGGGTTAACTATTTTCTACACATTTGGGGACTGTTTTATCTTAATGGGAATTGCTTTTAATATTTTATGCCAATAAAAGGTATTTGTTGTTGTTGTTACTTAAGCGCTGCTTTTAATGCAACCCCTCCTCACCTCTTTTAATAGTATCCTATTCTGGCCTAGTTAGGTAGGTATATAAACTAGAGCCCTACACTGGATTACTTATAGTTTATTAAAAAAGAGAGTTCCTAAACAGACCCTTATTACACTGACCTATTTAAATCAATGGCCCTAACAAATCAGAAACACCCACTCACCAAGCCTAGAAAACAAAGCCCCTGACCTCACCTTACCAACACCAGTGCCCCCCCCCCCAGCAAACAGAAGAAAATCCTGACTCTGTCTATCAAACAAACTAACAAACAGGAATCCAGGGGTCCATTGGAGCGGGAGCGCACAGGAGCGCAGCTCTGGGAGTGAGGAGCCCAGGGGGCGAGCACATGACCAAGCCCCGCCCCCTCCTCGGCTTCCCCGAGCAGTGCAGAGGCGCAGTGCCCCGGGGAAAGCCCTGCTAGGGTCTTTATTGTTTTTAATGTTTTGTTTTAATATTGATAATTTTATCATTGTTCCTTTTATGACTGTGTGCTGCTTTTCCAGAGACTTGCTCAGGGTGGCATATACATTTTCTAAGTATACCATTTTTTATCTGGGCACATGGCACATAAGTACTGGAGAAATTTCACCAACCCTTCAGCAGCTTCCACCCCATCAGTTTGGTGTAGTGGTCAGGAGTTGGACTCTAATCTGGGAGAACCGGGTTTGATTCCCCACTCCTCCACATGCAGCTGCTGGTGTGACCTTGGGCCAGTCACAAGTTCTCTCAGAGCTGTTCTCTCATGAGCAGTTCTCGAAAGACCTCTCTCAGCCCCACCTACCTCGCAGGTGTCTTGTTGTGGGGAGGGGAAGGGGAAGGGATGGGTGGTGCACATGTCCTGGGTATCTCAAGTCTACTTGAAACCTGGTGGTTTCAAGGGAGCAGGAAAAGAATGAGGGTGTGTTCTTTACGCTTAGTTTTATTGCACAAAGTATTGGATGGGGAAGGGAATGGAGGAAGAGCAGGTCAGTTTCACTCACCTGTGGAGTGGAGCCTGAGGGGTGGGTGTTGCCTTCTGACACACTTCCGGCATGTTAGGGGGTGTGGCATATGCAAATGAGTTATGCAAATGAGTTATGCTAATGAGCTCCTGCACCTCTTTTTCTACGAAATGACCCCTGCAGGAATCTATCTATAAAACCGGAAAGCAATCAAACACACACTACCCTTATCTAAGGTAAAAAACCCAAGAACACTACAACAGGTCCAAAACCAGACAAAAAAATAGACAGTGCAACCTATAAACCCACACAACCCTACCCCCCCAAAAAAAGGGGGGAACCAAGGCAAGGAAGCCCCCCCCAGCAAGAACAACCAGCACAACTTTTTAAAAATATAAAGTAATAAACCTATAAAATATTACAGAAGAAACTTTTAAACTTTCCCCCACCAAACAGGAAAAAACCAAAGGCAAGCAAGACCCCCCCACCAAGCAACAACTAGCACAACTCTTTAAAGTTGTAAACATTTAAAACCCAAGCAACAACAATACAACTTTTAAAAAGAAACAATACAACTTTTAAACTGTTAAAAGCAAACCTTTCCAACGGTTAAAAAGAAAAGGCCTAACCCCCCCCCCCCCCAACACCTACCCCAGAGAACCAAGAAGAGCCCTCTGTCACGGGCTGGGT
The DNA here is from genome assembly GCA_029233225.1 of Lepidodactylus listeri. Taxonomy (NCBI): domain Eukaryota; kingdom Metazoa; phylum Chordata; class Lepidosauria; order Squamata; family Gekkonidae; genus Lepidodactylus; species Lepidodactylus listeri. The sequence continues at coordinate 101,196,323 of JARCFY010000009.1, read as the reverse complement.
GCCAGTAGGTCAGGAGTCAAGCCGAAGTCCGAGTACTAAGCCAAAAACAGAGTCAGTCCAAGCCAGGGTCAGAGAGGGTAACTCATGAGCAAACCAGTCCGAGGAGTCAACAAAAGCCGAAGTCAAACAGAGCCAAAGTCACGAGCCAGAAGGTCCAGAATCAAGCCGAAGTCAAACACAGCCGGAGTCACGAGCCAGAGAGTCCAGAATCAGGTTAGCTTATTGCAAGCCGAGCGGGTGCAGAGCTTAGCCAGAATGACTTGTTGCTAGCACAAGTTGGTAGTCTCTGTGCTGTGCCTAAATACCCACTCACTTCCTGTGCTCGTTAGCAGCTGGTAGCGAGGTCCCGGCTCCTTCTAAAACTCAGGGCTGAGTGATCTGCGACCACGCATGCATGCCTCTTTTCTCCTAGCAGCTAAGCCTTGCCTGTATCAGGACCTTAGCCGTTCCACCCGAGGAGGTGAATCAGGTGGGCTTGAGCTTGGCTGTGGCTCGGCTGCTGCTGGTGCTGGGGTAACACCCTGGCAGGGGCTTGCTTGTACCTCATCTGGCTCAGGTGGAGGCTCCTCCAGAGCTGGGAGCTGATCCTCCACCTCACTTAGGTCCGCAGGAGGCAGGTGCTCAGAGGTACTCATGACACCCACCTACCCAGACCAATCCACCCCCACAACCCAAGGAAACTTAAAAATGGAGGGGGGAAAGAGAAAATCAAAGAGACCCCAGACCAATCCAACCAACCCAAGGAAACTTAAAAATAGAGGGGAGGGAAAAAGAGCCCTTTAAAAATGAAAGAGATCCCACTTTAATTTTTACCTGTTGATGTCTTCTGGTGTCTAGGGTCCAGCAGCAGTCCAAGGAGGCTGGGCGGGCAGACACTGAGAGAGCAGCCAGCAGCTGAAGCCAGTGCAGCTCAATCTCTCAAAGGCAGCCACAGCCAGGTGAGGATAAGGAACAACAATGGAGTCCAACCAGTAGAGAGAGACTCAAGTCCTTATATGCTCTTTGGGCCAAGCACAGGACAGGTTCAAACAATGACACTGTCCTGTCATTGGCCCAAAGAAGCTGCAACTCACCCCTACTGGGTAGAGTTGAGTCTCCCTCCCCTCTCCCAAGCAAGGAAGGTGGTGTGCAAAGCAACACCATCAACTTTGCTGCAGGCTGCATCAATTGGCTGAAACTGGCCTCCTCCCTCCGCCCTGGAACCAGGGAAGAGGCGGGAAAAGGCCAGTTTAGGCGGGAAAGGCAGCAAGAGAACCTGATTCGGCCCCTGGCTGCCCAAAAGGGGGCTGAATGGGCTATTTTTGGTGGTGCATTCAATTCGAACGAACCGAATGCACATCCCTACTTCTGATTATAACGCATCCCACAGTTGTCTTGTCTACAGTCTAAAGAACCCCCCCCCCAAACACAAATAGATCAGTATCCACAACCATTTACAAATCAGCCTTCTTTCACTAGGAATCTTTGTCTTGCAGAATACAATTGTGACAGTAGTGTCTTTAGCATTTTGCACAAAAGCAGCCCGTCCCTATCTTACTGAATACAGAACATTGTATGTGTTTTCTACTAAGGCTCTTGTCCCAAATGAATCCTGCACGATGACCTATTTTTCAACTCTGTTCTTTGTAATTAAATTTTGTGGCATGGGAACCCTTGAGACACAGTCCCGGCCGCATGGGAATTGCCTTTCTGAGAGCAGATCCTACGTAGACGGAGCTCAGCGGAATGACATGATCGTGTAGCTGCGATGAACCAAGTATTTCTAGTCGAATCTGCTCACTGCAAGTGGCCTCTATGGGAAAGGCCCCTTTGATCCATGCTCCCCACTTGGTCGCATTATTCAGACGTAGCTCATCATCACACAGGAACAACTTGCAGAGCAATGGCTCCCGCATGGCTAAGTATACATATAAAGGGCTATGGATGCCAGCCTCCATAGCTACAGAGACCAATTCCCCTGGAGCAAATGGATGCTTTAGATGGAGCACTCTGTGGCACTGTACCCCACTGGGACTCCTGTCCTTCACATGCTCCACCCCCAAACCTCTCAGAGTTTCCCAACCTGGAGATGGCAACCCTACCCTGTCCTCTGCCAGTGGCCAGAGAGGACCTGGCAACCCTGTTAGATACCTATGAATGTGACCGGAATGTGTCCCTAAATATCCTAATCCTTTTTATCCCATTAAATGGTAAGTAATTTCCTAGAGTAAAAGTAGACAGCCCTACTGAATGGCTGTCTGATGGAGAGAGCAAGGAGGAGAATTTAGCCAGAGATGACATAGTTCACCTTCGTACTGGAAGTCTTGTGTCTAGAGCTGATTCTGTCAAGCTTTGAGCAAGTCACTCTTCCTCTCTGACTTGCTTTGGATGGGAGTGATGAATGAAAATCTTTTTATTGCTTTACGTGCTGGGTGAACTGCTACAGACTCAGCTGAGGTTGAGAGATGGACTAGAATAATAAATCTGGGTCTGAAGACCCTGTCATTCACATAACAAGCATCAGACATACAACAAGCAAACCGTTCATTCTTCCTCTGGTCAGGAAGAGGAAAGGAATCAAATCACATAGGAGAGGTGATAAACACCTGGAGGATCGATAAAACAAATAGAACGCAAACACTCTTGTGCAAAGGAAGGAGACTTTAATGTATTTCCCTAATAGATGTGTACCGTATTAATTTCCTACTTTTAGAACTCAGAATGTGTAATGTAGTATGCTCTGCGTAGCAACCAGCCTGCCATGTGCTCCCAGGTAATGGCGCCCGCCGCATGGCCAGAGCACATGGTCAGGCCGAGAGGAGAGCTTGAATCTGGAGGACCAATAGACATCAGGATTGAAAGCCTCCACCAATGTGGGACCTAGGTTCTCCCTGGGGAGCCAATGCGGCCAAAGGCTCCTCCAGGGAACCTATGACAAACATGCACATATGTTAAGCCCCTATCAGGTCTTTTGGGTGCGGCCGGAGGTGTGGCTCCGGCCAGCATATAATGAGGGCCCTGGAGCCCTGGAAGCATGCTTGTTCTGACCATCTACTGGGCATGCTGAATCACTCAATAAAGGCTTCACGATTTCACCGTTCCTGGTCTCCTGAGCCCAGTACTCTTCAGGATGGATTTCCTTAGGTAGCATACAATAGCTATATGCGGGGCAGTCTTTTAGAGGTCCATCTGATTTTAAGGCTAGTGAGTACATTGAATTCAAAGATTCATAAGCTGTTCTTTTTGGTTAAAAAGCCTCCAAAGCAGTGTACAATAAAAATAAAACAATGAAAAATTAGCAGCAACATGAAATAAGTTTCAGCAACAGATAACAGAGGAATGACAAACAGCAGGATAAAAAAAGAGTTGGAAACATTCCCCCCCCCAATATACAGAATCAATTAACCTCAGCATGTGGCTGCCCTGGAAGACAACCTAGAAATTAGTTGGTGCAGAATGCTATAGCTGGGTTATAATTAGGAGCTGGCTGCAATGTGCACAATAGACCAATTTTTGCAAGTGTTGTGCAGGCCACATTTTTGTTGTTTGAGAAAAGTTTGAGTCCAGTGGCACCTTTGAGACCAACAAAGTTTCATTCGGGGCATAAGCTTTCATGTGCACGCACACTGTGCTTGCACGTGAAAGCTTATGCCCAGAATAAAACTTTGTTGGTCTTAAAGATGCCACTGGACTCAAACTTTGTTCTGCTGCTTCAGACCAACACAGCTATTCACCTGAATCTATTTGTTATTTGGTTCCATTCGAGATGTTAAGTTATTACTTGTGAAGCCCTTCATGGGGACCTTCATATCTGCAAGACTACCTCTCCCAATGTATCCTTTTGTGGCAGATCTGTGTTTTTGGATTGGGGTCTGTCGCCCAAAATAGGTAGTCTCCACTTAATTTTGGGGAATTAACTTGGAGATGGAGCGAGAGGTGGGTAACTGGAATCTCCACCTATGTATACAGGGATTTGACCGTATGAGAACTCTTGGAAATAATCAGGCAGAAGTTCAACTGGTAGGGTTTTTATTAACAAAGAAAAATAAAAAAGGTACAAACATTCAACAAACTTATACAAGAGCTAATTAAGAAAAGCAGAGAGGAAAGGGGAAAACTGTTTTAGGGAAAGGGTGATATTTACCAATCCTGAAGAGGTCTGCAGAAGCAGCAAGTTGAGGAGGGAAATGGCCAGTTTTTCAGAAAAGGGAAAGCCCACACATGAGTGTTTGTGTGTAGGATTGAAGAACACACACATATCTGGGGTAGTGGGGTGAGATATTTATAGGGCAAAATGTATCCTGAGGCAGGTTGATTCACTGCCAGAGGACAATGACTTGATGGTTCTACTGGAGATAAACAAAGACATGGGTTGATGGCCCTACAAGCACTGGATGGGAAGGATAATTGGGAAAGTGAATAGACTTAAGTGTGGATTGATCACCACTTAATCAAGGGTAATGAGTGAAGATGAAGTTGGGCTTGGGTGTTGATGGGATTATATTAAGTAAATTAATAGGTCCTGGGTAATTCATTGTCCTAAAATCCCGCATCTCTCCAGGGCAAGGAGCGGGTAGTAGCCAGTCAGCCTTGAAACTGATTTCCCAGGCTGATGCCTGGCTGGTATCCATCTTGATCCATTTTGGCCCAAGCAGTGTCCTGCACTTAAGGTATTGGGATGATATTAAGAAGGGTGTTTCTGGCTTTGTAACCTGTACACTGCCCCTCAACATGAGGAGGGGTCTGACTGTTAACAATTTAGGTACCATCTTGCAGGCAGGTAGGGATGTTGTCCACTTGGTCTGCATCCTTTTCTGCCCTAGCACTGGCTCTGTGGAATGGCCTTCCTGGCACTGTTAAGAAAGCCCACATGTTATTAGAAGAAGAAGAAGAGTTTAGATTTATACCCCGCCCTTCACTCACTTGGAGTCTCAGAACTCCTTTCCCTTCCCCTCCTCACAACAGACACCCTGTGAGGTAGGTGGGGCTGAGAGAGCTCTTTCCCAAGCTGTCCTTGAGAGAACAGCTGGTTCAGAGCTATGGCTTGCCCAAGGTCATCCAGCCAGGTGCAAGTGGAGGAGTGGGGAATCAAACCCGGTTCTCCCAGATTAGAGTCCGCACACTTAACCACTACACCAAACTGGCTCTCTTATTATCATTTGAACCCCATAGTAAGGCAGAATCACTGAGGCAGTCTTTTCAAAACCATAGCTGTTTTGTAGTTTCACTAGATGGTTGTTGTTATTCTATTCAAGTGTTCCATGATTTTAATTCCAGTAATTTGCTTTAACCTTGTTTTTGGTGATAGTGTCTTTTAATCATTTGGGAGCCCACCTCGCTTCCTTAGTGGAGAAAGGTGAGATAAAAAAGTGGTTGAAATAAATGAATTCAGGGACTGCTATCTGAACAGACAGCTTGAGGAATGAAAAGGACTTAGCTTGGCACTGAAATGACTCTGGGGTTGGTGCCTTTAAAATTTGCCCGGGGGGGGGGCAGAATTTCACAATCATGGTATTGTTGCTCAGGTAGTTCTATGCCAGTCCTTATCTGCCTCATCGAAGAAGGTAGAGGAAAAATATATAACTCACCAAAGAAAAAACACTATTCTGTAAATTTTAATACATCTTGTTATGCTTTTTATATTGCAAATATTTATCATAAGTAACATTCATTGTACATATCATAAGTATGAGTAAATATATATAGGTCTGTGGTCAAAGACCATAGAGAATGGTACTAGGACATTACAAAATCTTGATGTAAATATTATGAACAAAATCCTAGCCATGTTCCTGGATTCTTTTAGTGGTGTTATCACTTTAAGGCATCTTAAAGGCATCTTAAAGTGATATATTTACTCATACTTATGAAATGTATTTTATACAATGAATGTTATTTACAATAAATATTTGCAATATAAAAAGCATAACCAAATGTGTTAAAATTTACAGAGCAGTGTTTTTTCTTCAGTGAGTTATATATTTTTTTCTCTGTATTCACACCGAATACGCCTGTGGTTTTTTAATATACACTCATCTGAGAAGGTGGCAGACCTTGTGAAGGGCCTTTGATCTCAGTGGTGAAGCTGGTCCTTATGGTGGATATTCTGTCCTTTGAAGAAAAGCAGCTGGAGATACCATTGCAGTTAGGACAGAGACCAAGAAACCGCCCATTAGATACAGTTCAGGTCTGTGCAAGGAGTTCCACTACACCCACAAGACCTTGCAATTGACAAGCTCTCTTTTCTCAGAGCACATCAGAGAGATGAGGACTTCACTAGTTCTTTTTTAAAAATCAGCCAACTAAGCCATTGTTATCTTGCATTCTAAAACTGATGCAATAATAGTTTTGGGGATTTGGGGTAGTGTTAGTGTTCGCTTTCCAACAAATACATCGGTCATCCTTGTCATTGGTAGAGTAACCTGGAAGTAAAACTTCACAGTGAAGCTTATTTCCTACTAAACGTGCTTAGGACTTCAACTGAAATGGAGTGAAACGGAAAGGGAAAGGGAATTCTGCCTCCCTTCACACTTTCATGCAGCATAGTTGTTTCAGATCAGAAAGACAGTATTGGGGGAGACAGGAAGCAGTCACCCCCCCTGCACCACAGTCCCCAGAAGGACCAGGCCCCTGTGACATTTTGAAATATTTGCGTTGCCTCTTCATGACAAACTTGGGGATGCTGTATCATCTCGTTTGGCCCTAAGTTCTGAACTACTTTGACAGTTGCCTGGCACTCAGCTTCAAGCCAGAAGACTCCAGGAGATCCGAGCCTGTTCCTTTGCGCAATACACACCCCTGAATGTTAGAAACATGTTTTTTTCTTGTATGTCAAGGCTTAAAGCTTCCCAGAAGACTTTCTAGGAAAGCTCATATTTCCCACAGCATGAGGTAGATTTCATGCAATTTTTTTTGGGGTGGGGAACCTCACCTCCATGCCCAAATCTGTATTACCTTAATGATTTCCTAGTGTCATTGATGCTGGAGAGGCTTAGCAATTTCAATATTCTCCAGCATGCTTGTTTAAGGAAATATTTTATCTGCTATGATTATAATGGTATTTTTTGAGATAAACCTCTTTGTGTTAAATTGTCAGAATCTGACAATAGCAGTCCTGTAAGTTACTTTCGTTTTCAATGTTATCATGAAGTGCTTGGCTTGACACCCTTATCACCCCCCCTCTTCCTGCAGCCATATATCTCCCTTTGAAGTATATTGCCTACTCTGTTTAATGTTACTCTTCTCTAGGCGGGAGGATGGCGACTCACATTCCTACATGTCATTTTAACAGATGGCCTTTTCCAGCCATCCTTTCCTCCTCCTCCCTTTGAGGCTCTGTGAATGTTATCTTGTTGTGATAACCTTGAAGCTAGTGTATTGTTGCAATCTGGAATGCTTAGCCTAACTTTCGCACATGCGGGTCACCAGGATAAAGAAGGGAATTTTTATAACTTTCTCACCTTGCTGTGGGAACCTCAACGGTTGTCTTCCTTTTTCCCGCGTTAATACCCTGACTCTGATTGGTTACATGTTTGGATTCAATTGTGACTTGAGGGTATATTAACCATGGCAGCTTTCTATCATGTATCTCTAACAAACATTCGAGAACCTGTTCCAGTATTAGAAATAAAGAACTCTGATTAAATTCAAAGGTCTGATCTTTTGCTGCTAGTACAGAAGCCTCACAGAAATCATCTGCTATTGCTTTGTTGCTATTAGCTGTGGGTTGTTTTTTTTAAATGTCCCAGTCAGAGTATGGCTAGTATCAGCATTGTACAAAAAATCGCAACAAAATAAATCACCTCAGAGAAGATGCAGGTAAGTGGCAATGTGTCAAACAAAATGTCCAATACCGAACTCATCAGGGGTGTAATCATACACTAATTTTTTAGACACAGGGCCGGTGCTACCATTAGGCCAACCTAGGCGGTCGCTTGGGGCGGAGACCTCAGAGGGGTGCAGAACTGACAGTCTGCATTACTGTGCAGGAGACCCGCTGCCAAGCCCAGCACAAGCAATTTCAAATTTTGTGGTTTTCAGTCTTTCTAAAATGCACTGATGTTTGAAAATTGGGGGGGTGCATGGGGGGGCACCAGAAGATAGCCTCGCCTAGTGTGCGAAAAAACCTGGCACCGGCCCTGTTTAGACATTTCATTTCTGTGTCTTAGAATCAGATGTTATATGTTGCTGTTATATCTCATATTTACAAGAAATGTAGGTGTATTCCTAAAGATTAAGAAGACCCTCTGTCCAAAATGTATACAAGAAACTAGACCAGATTTTTTTTGGGGGGGGGGAAATGCTTTTAAATGAGGCAGAAATTCAACCAACAGAGATGCGGCTCTTTTACATACTGAGTTTCCACCTGCTACCAGTAGTTACAGTTGCTTTATTTGAAAGACTGAATACATCTTAAATGTTATTGCTTGCTTTACTTGCTGCGCTGCTCGAATCCAAACCTTTCCCCAAAAATAAATAAGAAGAGCTTTGCTACCAGCTTGCTCCCATCAGCCTTACACAGCTCAATAACATGTCTGATTCTTTTTAAAACTCTGAGTAGGTACAACTTGTGACTTTGCAAGCTGAATGTGGCCTGACAGAATGCATGACCGCCTGCCAGAAATCTGCCCCGCCCCCTCGATTGTGCAGTTCCAGGAAAGCTTTTTTAAATTTTAAGTTACCTTATGTGGCAAGTGGGTTGAGATGGCCACACACTAATTCAGAGTCCCAGGAAAGCAGCAAACCCAGGTATGCTGGGCTCTAAGCAGTCTGAGGTAGTTTGCCAGTTGCCCAGGCTGGTTTTAAATCTATCACAGAGTTCGGTTTCTTTCCTATGAAATGTTATTCAAAGTAAGTGAGGAATGTCGTATACTAAATCTGAAAAAAAAAAAACACTGTAATGAAGGAATACACACAAAAATTCTATTTGAATTTTAAAAACCCTCTTATTAACTATTTTTTTTAAAGATGCAGTATAAGTTGAATTTAAATAAGGTTCAGCACGTAGCACCAGGGGTCATTTCGTAGAAAAAGAGGTGCAGGAGCTCATTAGCATAACTCATTAGCATAACTCATTTGCATATGCCACACCCCCTAACATGCCGGAAGTGTGTCAGAAGGCGACACCCACCCCTCAGGCTCCACTCCACAGGTGAGTGAAACTGACTGCTCTTCCTCCATTCCCTTCCCCATCTAATACTTTGTGCAATAAAAATAAACGTAAAGAACACACCCTCATTCTCTTCCTGCTCCCTTGAAACCACCAGGTTTCAAGTAGACTTGAGATACCCAGGACATGTGCACCACCCATCCCTTTCCCTTCCCCTCCCCACAACAAGACACCCTGTGAGGTAGATGGGGCTGAGAGAGGTCTTTTGAGAACTGCTCATGAGAGAACAGCTCTGAGGGAACTTGGGACTGGCCCAAGGTCACACCAGCAGCTGCAGGTGGAGGAGTGGGGAATCAAACCCGGTTCTCCCAGATTAGAGTCCAGCTCCTGACCACTACACCAAACTGATGGGGTGGAAGCTGCTGAAGGGTTGGTGAAATTTCTCCAGTACTTATGTGCCATGTGCCCAGATAAAAAATGGTGTACTTAGAAAAATTATATGACACCTTGAGCAAGTCTCTGGAAAAGCAGCACAGAGTCATAAAAGGAACAATGATAAAATTATCAATATTAAAACAAAACATTAAAAACAATAAAGACCCTAGCAGGGCTTTCCCTGGGGCGCTGCGCCTCTGCACTGCTCAGGGAAGCCGAGGAGGGGGCAGGGCTTGGTCATGTGCCCGCCCCCTGGGCTCCTCACTCCCAGAGCTGCGCTCCTGTGCACTCCCGCTCCAACGGACCCCTGCGTACCACTAACCATGGCAAATCTCCATTTTGACCCTTCATCAGGCCGTAATTATATGGTAAAGCCAGGAGCATGGAGACACACTAAATAAAGCTGGGTGTGGTGAAGAATTTTTGTGTGTATTCCTTTATTACAGTGTTTTTCAGATTTAGTATACTACACATACTGTATAGCCATTTTTTGTTATACAGCCTTAATATGGAGGTGAGGAATGTAGAGCTGCTCTCTCTGTTTTGAAGACATTTGCAGCAGAACTGGACAGGGAAGTGAAAATGGCCCCAGAACCAGATGAATGGCCCTGAGTTGTGGTGCAGGGACCACCTAGCTCAATGGTACAAACAGTGGGTATTCGGCCACCCATTGCTTCTTCCTGAAAACCAGCAGTGCAGTATGTGAAAAGACCACTGGTAAACTGACACTGGTTATCATTGCCTATGAAGAGTCTGAGCCAAGTGACCCCTGGGGCTCTGGGAGAGTTAGTAGAGTTTGGCTATGCTCGGTTAGGGCTGCCAAGTCTTGAAAACTCACTGGCGGGGGGGGAGTCCTCCTCCCTCCGGGAGTTTCTTCTGGCGCGCGTGCCCATTGACATCACCGGAAGTGATGCAGCACGTTGGGGGCGTTGCCAGGGCGATGCTCTGGCAATTGCCCCAAAACTCTATGGTATCATAGAGTTTTGGGGCGATTGCCAGAGCGTCGCCCTGGCGACGCCCCCAATGTGCTGCGTCACTTCCGGTGACATCATTACGTCGTCCTTGCTGGACGACGTCGGGGGTGGGGTTCCCCCCGCCAGCCAAATGCTGGCAGCCCTATGCTCGGTCCTGGCCATTAGCAGCCCTTTAGAAGAGTGGCACACCAGGAAATTTCCGTGTAACTTAAATGGCCACTCCACTCCTGTTTTGTGGTCTTTGTACAAAATGCAGTTAAGCTAGGAGGGCATCAGGCCAAGGTTTGTAGTTCGCTTTGGCTGGGAAGCCATGTACTAGTTTTTCTGCATCTTGGCTTTTATAATTCCATGCAAGCAACCTGAACACGGTAAAAACCTAGTTTATTCTTCTGCGTATCCATAAGATTGTTTCCCATTTCCAGAATCAACTATGCAAGTATGTGCTATCAAGTCACAACTGACTGTCAGCAACCCCAGCAAGGGGCTTTCATGGCAAGTAAGGAGCCGAGGGAGTTTGCCATGGCCTTCCTCTGCAGTGTCTTCCCTGGTGGTCCCCTGTTCAGTTATCGGCCCTGCTTTGCATCTGAGATCTGAAGAGATCAGGCAGAACCATTTATTTAGATTGATTTATTTACAGGATTTTTATCCCACCTTTTCACCCTGACAAGTTGGCAAACAATTTAAAACATACATGATAAAATATGTTATAAAACTGTTCAAACATAAACCCTCCCAAACATACCTCTTTAAAATAATTTCTAAAAGAGCGAAAAAACAGGGTTAAAACACATACAAAACAGTTAAAATACATACAAAACATAAAACATTGGTTAGTCGCGTTGCCAGGTCCCCTCAAAGTTCCCGGCTGTCAAGCTTAAGTTTTGTTTCACCTTGTTCCACTTCACTGCTTGCGATAGGTGTGGGGGGAGGGAATTCCTGAGGGGAGCATATGGGTGTTTTGATAGGATGCTTGTAGTAGCCGTAACATTTCCTCAAGCTGTGCTCCACTGCTGGTTCCCAAGGGAGCTGGCCTTGGAGTCCAGACCCCTCACTATCTTTGTTGCCCTCCCCTGGACACATTCCAGCTTGTCTATACCCTTCTTAAATTGTGGCGCCCCAAAACTGAACACAATACTCTAGGTGAGGTCTAATCAGAGCAGAGTAAAGCAATACCATCACTTCAATACCTTCTGAAACCTTCCCTCCAGGTAGGTCCAGAATGACCGTAAAATGGTGCCCTCCCATCCCAGGCCAGATAGGTAGTCCAGAAGGATACCATGACCGAAAGCCACTGAGAGGTCCAAAAGAACCAACAGAGTCACACTCCCTCTGTCTATCTCCCAATGCAAGTCATCCCCCTGAGCAACCCAGGCTGTTTGAGTACCATAACTAGGCCTGAAACCAGATTTGAAGGGATCTAAACAATTTGCTTCATCCAGGAAAGCTTGGAGTTCTCCAGCCACCACTCTTTCAATCACTGGTTGATAATTATTGAGATCTCCTGGGTCAAAAGTAGTCTTCTTTAGAAGTGGATGTGCCACATCCTGTTTCAAGGCTGTGGCAACAACCCCTCTCTTCAGCAAGCATCAACTACTTCTCAAAAAGTCAGCTGGCTTCCCCTCCCCCTGAAAGTTTTAACTAACCAGGAAGGGCGAGGGTTATACAAACAGATGGTAGACCTCAAGCTTTCATGGATACTGTCCGTATCCTCAGAATGAATAAACGGAAAAGTATCCCACACAATTGGACAAGTCAGCATCCTGGCACCATCTGACCATATCGCTGCTCGTGTAGAGTCCAAGCTGAAATGGATGTGAGAGATTTTATCAGCAAAGTGCTGAGAAAGATGGTCACAGTAGGCCAGATCCTAAGAGGCCTCTGACCACCAGGAATGGCTCTGTTGGCCAGCACTGCCACCTTCCCTCCCTCAGAATCAATTACAGATGACTTACCTGGTCATTCCCCCTACCATCAGTCAAGTACTGTGTACAGCTCTGGTCGCCACACCTCAACAAAGATATTATAGCATTGGAAAAAGTGCAGAAAAGGGCAACTAAAATGATAAAAGGGTTGGAACACTTTCCGTATGAAGAAAGGTTAAGGCGCTTGGGGCTCTTTAGCTTGGAGAAACAACAGCTGAGGGGTGACATGATTATAAGATTATGCATGGGATAGAGCAGGCAGAGAAAGAAGCCCTTCTCTCACTTTCTCACAGTACAAGAACTTGTGGGCTCTCCATGAAATTGCTGAGCAGTTGGGTTAGAACAGAGAAAAGGAAGTATTTCTTCACCCAAAGAGGAGGTGGTGGTGGCTACAAGCATGGATGGCTTCAAGAGTGAATTGGATAAACATATGGAGCTGAGGTCCATCAGTGGCTATTAGCCACAAAGTATAGATAGGAACTCTCAATCTGGGGCAAGTGATGTACTGTATTTGTGGTGCTGGGGGGGCAACAGTGGGAGGGCTTCTACTGTCCTGGTCCCACTGCTGGACCTCCTGATGGCCCCTGGTATTTTTGGCCACTGTGTGACACATAGTGTTGGACTGGATGGGTCATTGGCCTGATCCAACATTGGCTTCTCTTTTAAGTTCTTATGTTCTTATCTGCACTGTTTTCCAAATGCATTTAAAATACGCTTACACAAACAAACACACATTCATTTACCTGCTGAATCCATTTCCTTGGATGTCGGAAGATGAGGTTGAACATCATTTGCTAGCCCTAAATCAGTATGACGCTTGTGAAATTCCACTGACCTTAAAGATTTTAAGTTTGCAATCCGAAGGTGCTTAACCTTAAACAGAAGAGACACTGAAAGCAACTCTTTGACATATACCTGTATGGTAGACTTCCATCTCCTTCTGTGCTTAAAGCGAAGAGACGGATACAGAAAAGGTCAAACGAGATGTAGTTGTTAGAGGCTCACACTTGCAATGTGCTTGCTTTGGATTTTGGAAGGTTCATCGGTCCAGCATGGCCTTGAACTTGCTGCCCACAACCACCATCTAGTGCTCATTTACCAGCCAATCTCTGGGGCAGGTTTGCCAGGATTCACTCATGGCTTCGCTGTCACCATGTAGCATGACTAAAATTAATATTGAATGTGTTCATAAACATTACGCTGCCTCATGAATCACATCAGCTTTTAGCACTTCCCCTGTCAGAGAGGCATTTTTCTTTCTTTCTGTCAGATTATATAGAACTGAACATAATCAAGAGAGTCTCTGGGCTCACGCTGGAGCCAGGGCAATGCTGCATGAAAGGAAATTTTTTTTTTTGTGCTGCATGCACGCAATACTAGGGTTGCCACCCTCCAGATAGGGGCTGAAGACGTCCTGGGATTACAACAGAATGCCTGATGACAGAGATCTGTTCACCTGGAGAAAATGGCAACGTTGGAAGGTGGAGTCTATGGCATTATACCCATTGAAGTCCCTCCCCTCCCCAAACCCTGCCCTCCTTTGACTCCAATCCCAAAATCTCCAGGTATTTCCCAACCTGGAGCCAGCAAGCCTAATACAATGCAGTGAAATGGCCCCATAGAAAAGAACAGGGGCAAGAGAAAACTCTTTAGAGAGCCAGTTTGGTGTATAGGTTAGGAGTGCGGACTCTAATCTGGGAGAACTGAGTTTGATCCCCCACGTCTCCACATGCAGCTGCTGGTGTGACTTTGGGTCAGTCACAAGTTCTCTCAGAGCTGTTCTCTCAAGGGCAGTTCTCGAGAGAGCTCTCTCAGCCCCACCTACCTCACAGCAGGGTGTCTGTTGTGGGGAGGGTAAGGGAAAGGAGACTGAAAGCTGCTTTGAGACCCCTTCAGATAGGGAAGGGCGGGATATAAATCCAATCTCTTCTTCTGATTCCCCTATCATTTCCTCTCGCCAGGGCTTCAGGTGTGGGCAGGCAAAACACTGGGTTGTCAGGAGGTCTCCTGCTTGTTATAGCTATAGTGGAAGACCTGGCAAACCCAGTAGATGATCTCTGCATTTCCTTGGACATGAAACCATGGATTCCATTAAGGAGAGATGATGATGCAGTGTAGGGTTAAAGGGCATGTGACATTGGGACCATACAGACACTGGATCTGAATCTGGCCAGTGACAAGATCTCCCAGAGTTCCAATGTGAGCTGTGTTGAAGCCCATGAGGGAAGAAAGACAGGACACAAATTAATTAAGTAAATTAGGCAGAATACACTGTTCACAGACACTTTCTGTGGGATCCACTCACCTCCAAATAAGCAGAGAAGAGTCAGAAAAGTTCCCCTTATGGAATCAGGTTTGTTTTCATTCCATTTATAGTGTGCTCTTTCAAAAGAGTTTGGGAATGAAGGGCTGGGTATAGATCCAATCTCCTCCTCCTCCTGTCTGTGTGAGTCACACTCATGCCATTAAGCTTGGACAGACATCATATTGCATAGGAGCCATCAGTCTGCTAATCTTTCCTATTATATAAAGCTGTTTTCAAGATTCAGTTGGCTGGACGGACTGCCACTCAAAAGGGGGTCCCTGGCCACTGGCTGCATTCTCTCCCTGCTTTGCCTCAGTCCCACCCACAGACCCACTGGCCAGCGTCTCGGCCTCAGTCTGGAGGGAGCCAGCGAAGGGGAAGAACCGACTGGGTGTTGGGTCCACTCTTCTCCTCCGCCCACTGCCAGGTGGGTCTAACTGTCCCCTCAGTGGCCTGCTTCTGTCAGTGAAAAGACAATGGACTACCAGCATAACCCCCTCCCCTGCACACTGCTAGTGTGCCGAGAATAAACTGTCAGAATAAACTGTCAGAAACAGGGGGCATTTCACACAGCACCCCATAGCGCTTCAGGACCGGTACAAAGAACTGAAGAACGCTTGGGAGGAGGTTTCAAGGTAAACCGGCTCAGGAACGCTTCTCCAACGGGAGAGGCATGTTTCAGTGTGAAAGGGCCAATATGTACCGTTAGGGAACCGGTACTAATATGGTTCTGTGTAAAATGCCTGACAGAAACCATTACTGAAGAGTTCCTGAAATGGAACATATTGGCTGTGTGAAATTCCTCAGGCTTTTTCTCCTGCTTAGCTCCACCATGGCTGGCTGGCTAATGAGGTGGGCCAGCAACCATCAAACCATTCTCTACAACCCCCTGCTGTGTGGCTGACTTCCCCCTAGGGTTGCCAATCTCCAGGTGGGACCAGGAGATCTCCTGCTGTTACAATTGATCTCCAGATGACAGAGATCAGTTCCCCTGGAGAAAAAGGCTGCTTTGGAGAGTAGACCTTATGGATTATAGCTTGCTGAGTCCTTCCATCCCCCCCCCAAATGCTGCCCTCCACAGGATCCACCCCCCAAATCTTCAGGTATTTCCATCATAGGGTTGCCAGGTCTGGGTTGGAAAATCCCTGGAGACTTTGGAGGTGGATCCAGGAGAGGGTGGGGTTTGGGGAGGGGAGGGGCCTCAGCATGGTACAATGCCATGGAGTCCACCCTCCAAAGCAGCTATTTTCTCCAGGGGAGCTGGAGATCCATTGTAAAAGCGGGAGATCCCCAGGCCCCACCTGGAGGTTGGGAACCCTATTCCATCATCAGAGCCAGCAACTTTCCCCTCAGTGCCCATTGCTAGGCAACCAAGCTTGCTTCTCTGAAAGCCCCTTTCCACAACTATGTTGGCCTTTGGGAGAAAACTCACTGGGGCCAGCTGAACAGAAGGCCATTAAGGCCACCCTCCAAAGCAGTCATTTTTTCCAAGGGAGGTGGGAAGATCTGTTGTCTGGAGTTCAATTGTAATACCTGGCGATCTTCAGCCTGGCGATTTCCACCTGGAGGTTGGGTATCCTAGGCGTAGCAGTCAGTGCTTCAGAGCAGGATCTGCTAGACCCAGGTTCTTGCTGAGTGGGTGATTTCGGGCCAGTCACAGACTTTAAGCCTAACCTACCTCACAGGGTTGTTGTGCAAGTCAAAAAGGGGGAGAGGAGAATGATGTCAGCTGCTTCAGTCCCCATTGCAGAGAAAGACTACTTTTCCTCCAGGGGAAGTATGGTTGCCAATCTCCAGGTGAGAGCTGGAAATCACTCAGAATTACAAGCGCTCTCCAGATGGCAGAGATCAGTTCCCCTGGAGAAAATGGTGGACTCTACTGCCTTATACCCTGCTGAAATGGACCCTTTATGACAGCCAATGTGACACAGCAGTCAGGGCTTCAAAGCATGGCAGAGGCTGTGGGGGGGGAATGGAAACTTGAAGAGTGAGGTTGATGATTGGCTGGGAAGGAGATAGGGTTGCCAACTCCAGGTGGAAAATTCCTGGAGACTTGAGGGACGGAGCCTGGAGACAGTGAGGTTTGAGGAGGAGTGTGACCTCAGACAGGTACAATGCCATAGACTCCACCCTCCAAACCAGCAAGTCCCTCAAGGGGAGCCATTGTTGCCAATCTCCAGGTGGGGGCTGGAGATCTCTCAGAATTACAACTGCTGTCTAGGGGGGAGGAGATGGAAAGCTGAAGCCAGGGGGCAGATAATGATACATTGATGGTTGGCTGGGAGGTAGGGTTGCCAACCCCAGGTGGGGACATTCCTGGAGATTTGAGAGGTGGACCCTGGAGAGGGGGAGGTATCAGCAGGGGTGGGACCTCAGACAGGTTCAGTGCCATCGACTCCACCCTTCAAACCACCCGTTCCCTCATGGGGAACCATTGTTGCCAATCTCCAGGGGAGGAAAGGAGATCATGCTGAATTACAACTGCTCTTCAGATGGCAGAGATCTTCCCCTGGAGAAAATGGTGGACTCTGTGTCATTATACCCTGCTGAGGTTGCCACAGCAAATTGACACTGAGTGCCCACGGCCAGGGCACTCTCCCAGAGCCTCTTTCTAGAGCCCGTTGTATTTATTTCCACAACAGACCTTATTCCTAGTGTCTCATATTGTGTTTTTTACATAGAGAGAGCTTAGCAGCTGAAATGTTGGATTAGGACAGAGGTCTCCACTGAACCTGTGGGTACTTTTGGAGTACTGACCACAGAGAGGGGGCACCACCACAAAATGGCTGTCATAGGGGCAATCATAAAATGTTTGCCTTAAAGCACTGAGGCCAGTCTCAGTAATGTAGGGAAGTTGTAAGCCAAGCATCCTGTTGCAGCTGTTCAGCTGTTTCTGAATGGGTGCTCTGTCCAGACACAAAGGTGGGTTCTTCTGAATCCCTCCTGGTTTCTTCTGAAACCCCCTAATCTTCAATGTGCTTGAGGGAAGTCAGGACTGGATCCTTGCTTTGGGAAAGATGTTACACTGAAGAAGGAAATGGGCACCAGGAAACCCATTGGTGGATGTCATGGGCACCACACTGGGCATCTAGGACAACAGAGACCCACGTTCAAATGCCACTCAGCCACATACCTATTTGTGTAGTATTGGGCTGACTTGAGAATGGTTTAGTGGGTCCTAACTTGAAAGAAGAAAGGACTGCTTTTCTATTACATTGTAGAGAAAGCTAGTCTTTACCACAACAGGCAGCTCCTATGCCATTCTAGCCCAATAGTCTTCATCTGGCTCCCTGCATCTCTTTCTCCTTCATGCCCTCAGTTAATGAACTCTGGCATCTTTTTCTAATATTCTCTGTGTTTACATGTTGTGCCTTTTTCTTGAATGTTAGCGAAGGAGTGGTTCTCAGTCCCTCATGACACCTGGAGCCCTCACATGCACTGTGCATCTCAAGCATTTATTCAGTACATGTCTTTAAGCAGTGGCTGGACAAGCACTTGTGAGGGATGCTCTAGGCTGATCCTGCATTGAGCAGGGGGTTGGACTAGATGGCCTGTACAGCCCCTTCAGACTGATTTTATGATTCTGTGTTTTACCCCTTCCTCCTTTCCTTCAAGGAGCCGTGCTCCTCCATTTTATCTTCAGAACAATCCTGTGCGGCTGGTGAGACTGAGAAAGAGTGACTGGCCCACCAACAGACTTTGTGACAGACTGGGGTCACCAAGATCCTAGTCCAACCACCACACCCCACTGCCACTACAGCTTGGACGCTTCTTGTTGTGGCTAGGAATTTTTGTGTGTGTGTGTATGACAGACAGACTGATTCAGGTCAAAAGGGCGTGGATAGTTAGGAGACGTGCAGGCCTAAAAGTCCATCCAATCAACAACCAATTTGGAAGCTGTCAATTTTTTTAAAAAGGTTAATTTGAGATATCTGCTTAGTTCATCCACTTTTAACGGAGCAGTTGAATCTGCTGCTTATATTACATCTGTACATTTTATACTGCCTAAACATTTCCATTGAACAGGAGGCATGGTGGCAGCTGTAAAAAGAAACAAAACACACAATCAGCATGCGAAAGTGTCTTTTCCACTGCGCTCTGTGAGAAAGGCAAGGGTGTTCTCAAGGACTTCTGGCTTAGAAGGGGCAAAAATGAATAGCCCTTTAAAGCACGTTGAGGAAGAAGGAAAGACATAATTTCCCATTTATAGCAACAGTTACCCCATTAATTATACCAATGGTATTTCCAACAGCTGCAGCGTGGGACTGCAGATGGAAGCGCCTGGTGGAGTACTTAGAAGCAGATGCTGGCAAAATACAGCCAAATCCCAATTTGTGACATTGTTTTGAAAGCTCTTTGGACTACGGCTGCTGTCTCTTGTCAGGCGTTTGCCCGAATTGTTCCATTCATTACCTACACAACAAACTGCCGTCGCCGCAAGCAGAGGGTACAAAAATTGGGCAGGCTTCCATTGCTGATTGAATAACTGAACAATACCATTAGCTTGGCAGTCAAGTTTCAGGGATTCTTTTGCATTCCTTGAAGATGATGAATCACAAATAGTTGCTTTCCTTCCCTTAGCTCTTCATCAACCCCCCCCCCCCTATTCATTTTAGAACTTCGAATGAAATAAGTTGTCCGAATAAGTCGATGGACAATTGCAATGGAAACATAAAATAATGATATACTCTAAAAATATTAAGCAGTATCATTCAGAAACGTTACACTTATTAAAACTTTACAGGCTAACTGGGGCTCATACACACAAAAAAATGCCTTCCTTCGTTATTTAGATTGTTCTCATCAATCGCTGAACACAAGAAGCTGCCCACCACTGAGTCAGACCATTGGTCAATCAGAATCTTAAAAAACAAATGGAATAAAGAAAAACAGATTACTACTGAGGAGGTTAATAGGTTAATGGTGAATTTGAAGAAAATCAAGCTAGAAAAGTATAGAGAACTTGAAAGAAAAATAATTTTGAAGTGGTATAGAACCCCTGCCCAACTGGCATATATGATCAAAGGGATGAAACCTAACTGCTGGCACTGCAATGCAAAAGAAGGGTGGTACTCTCACTTATGGTGGCAATGCCCAAAGGTGATAGATTTTTGGGGGAAAAATACGGGGGAAAATAGCAGTACTATGTAAAGCTAACCTGGATATAGATGTAGATTTATTATTTATGGGTATATTGGGAAACCATAGAATTGAGAAACAAAATCAGAATATCTTTAAGGCAATGTTATTAGCAGCGCATGCAGTGATTGCATATGGTTGGAAGGAGAACTTAAAATGGACTTTAGAAAAATGGAACGAATATCTCTATGAATATATACAATCGGACATATTGGAATGTTTAAAGCAAGATAAGTTATGGACTGTAAAAATAAAGGAGATAAAAAAGAAATGGTTGGTATATTTTGAATGGGTTTATAAAGGGGAAGCCAATGTGATTATATTTGAAAAGTTGGAAAGAATATGCTCGTAGTTGAAAATGTAACTTGAAAATTATGATGGTGGCCACCTTAAGGGAGGAGGGAAAAACAGAGGTAAAAGGAGTATCAAAAGGAAATTGGAACTAAATTGCAATGTAACAATAATATTGGGATACAATAAAAATAAATTAAAAAACAAACAAACCAACAACTTAATCCTTTTAACTGGAGGAGCCAGGAATTGAAGCTGAGACCTTCTGTGTGCAAAGCAGATGCCCGGCCAACCGTAATGCCATTTTTTCCTTACTATTTCCTTTTGTTATCTTTTCCAAGACTTTACCCTTCCTCATCCAGGTTCTCCAGAATATATACATGGTGTCCAAAGATTCTTTTGTAAATCAGATAGATGTGTGAGGCATTCTGAAACTCTAAGTTACTGGGTATGATTTCCCCATAATAACTATGATCTGTATTTTCAAAGATCACTGAAGTTCAAGTGGTGTTTGATACCCCCTCCCCATCCCTTTTAGGGTATTATTGCTGCTGCTGTTGTGAAAAGATGAATTTCAAGCCCTTCAGATTTCCAAAACACATGTTCGGTGTTCTTCACAGTGAAAGGGACAGAAATTGAGTCATCTTTTTGCCTGTTGTTCCTTCAATTTTTATTCACCCGTTTCCTAAAGGTTTGCATCTTTGGGTATGCTTACCATATAGGTACCCCTCAGTCAAATCACAGCTTTTCCCCAATATCTGTCTTGCATTTCTGTTGGACATCTGAGGAGCCTTAGATATAGCCCATCACTTTATTCTTTTATACTACTTGCTATAAGATGTAACATGGTTTGGTGTCTACTGGTTTCAGTATTTTCTGTCTTACAGGACACAGAGAATTATGATTAGGAATCCAAGTCCTGTATCTAGGATCTATTACATGAAATGGCAGTACTGTTGCCAGTACTGTTTAAATTCATTATGAGGCCACTGAATGAGATCTCCTGTAGCTTTGGGGTTGGATGTCGTCAATAGTTTGATGATAGTAAAGGTAAAGGTTTCCCTTGTTCGAAAGCCAGTTGAATCCGACTCTAGGGGGTGGTGCTCATCTCCGTTTCCAACCCAAAGAGCCAGCGCTGTCCAAAGATGTTTCCATGGTCATGTGGCCAGCATGACTAGACCCCTTTCCACTGACATGGTACCTATTTATCTACTTACAATTTCTTCCTTTCGAACTGCTAGGTTGGCAGGAGCCGTGGTCAGAGACGGGAGCTCATTCCGTCACATAGCACTCGGGTCTCGAATTGCTGGACTACTGATCTTCCAGTCTGCAGTTCAGCATCTTAACCTCTGAGCCACCATGGTCCGAGGTTGATTATACCAAACTCTATATTTTGCTAATCAGATATCTAGAAGAAGCTGTCCTCATCCAGTGCCTGGAAACAATGGTCAAGTGAATATGGGTGAAAATTCAGATGAATCCCAGTAAGAATAGAAGAAGAAGAAGAGATTGGATTTATACCCTGCCCTTCACTACCCAAGGGATTCTCAGAGTGGCTTACAAACTCCTTTCCCTTCCCCTCCTCACAACAGACACCCTCACAACAGACAGAAACTGCTCTTTTTCAAGAACAGCTGTGCCAGAACTATGGCTTGCCCAAGGTCATCCAGCAGGTGCAAGTGGAGGAGTGGGGAATCAAACCCGGTTCTCCCAAATTAGAGTCTGTGCACTTAACCACTGCACCAAACTGGCTCAGCTAATGCTAAGCTAAGACACAGCTAATGCTATTTATTTATCTCCATCAAAGTGGCCAATTAATATTACAAAGCCAAATGTATCAATCAATTGGTCAAAGATTATCCCATGTTTATCAACTAAAGAATCTTTTGTATTCCTTCTACCATTATAAAATTCTCCAACATTTCCCCTAACTTTTAAATTACTATTTCCAATGCAAGCATTAAAATTGCCTAACAATATCATTTGTGCCTTAAGATATTTAACTTTAAGTTTATAGATATAATTTTCCATGTCAGGCCAATAGTTCTCATAACAAAAGGATGAGGAGCAGGGAGGAAGATATACATTCGCTATCAAAATAACCTGATCTTTAAAAGTCAAGAGACAAGCCATTGCTAAGGATCTTAAAGGGGGAAGCAATGTTACACCATATCGCCTTGATATTTTATCTCTTGCAGTCTTGGAAGGGCGTTTTAATGGGATACTGTGAAGGACCTGCAACTTGGAACAGTAAAACCAACTGAAGATTTTATACAAGGGTAGGCAGACAGGGAATATATATACATGGGATCAGTTGATGCTTGTGGATACGTAGTTGTAGATGGTATATTTCAGCTTTAGGTTAGTTCCTTGATAATCAGTTACTTCAGATTCCACAGTACAAATTACTCTCTCTCCAAACTCAACCCTTATGCTGTTTTAGACAGCCAGTTTTTGTGTGGAATTCTTAGGTACTCTCGACCTTCACAGAGAAATACCTCTGCTGTGGCTTAATTTGAATTTGGACATCCACTAGTCCAATAAATTCTCCTGGCACACACTAAATCCCCTAAACCAGGCTCTTTCTCCAGCATGGTATAATTTCTAAGGGAGAGGAATGTGTATTTCTTATTTAACCACAAGGAACTTATTTTCCTTGTTAAGACTCTTGTGTTTTCCCGTTTGGCTTTTTTTGGTTTCCCTCAATATGGGAATCTCTATAGAGATCTCATTTGTGCCAACAAGACTTGTCAGTCCTTTGGTACTGTACCAACTGACTAAAAAACCCACTGCCAGACTCAACTGCCAAACTCCAACTGTCAAGAGTTTTTTTTCATTTGGGAGGAGGGAATCAAGCATTGCGAGACCAAGCTGTGAGGATTGAGACAGGAAGTGACGGCTTGAGGAGCAGACAAGAAGGGAAAAGGAGAAGAACTGGAAGAGAGCAAAGGGGACTGTAAAAACTGCCGGACCAAAAGGACTACAACAGGAAGTGACATGCGGAGAGCAGACAAGTAAGCAAGAGGAAGGGACAAAAAGGAAACTACGGCAAGCCAGAAGCAAGGTAAATAGACTGTAACCTTTGACACAAACCATAGAGGAGTTGCGCCCGCCATTTTGGATTTATAAAATTTTCAAACATTAATATCTCAAAAACTACATAACCTAGAAGGCTAAAACCAGTGGAATTTGAACTGGCAAGACATGCTTGTCTGAATACACTAATTGGTGACTGATTTGGAAAACAAGAAAAAATCGATCTTTTTTAAAGTGACAAGACGGACCGCGGACTAAGATCGAGAGCAGCTACATGGTCCTCCCCTACAATGGCAGCAAAAAAAGAGAGAGAACTGTTAGCTGTTATGGAAGCAATGGGAAAAAAATGCTGGATGCAATAGGGGAGGTAAATGCAAAAATGGCAAGCGCAATTGGAGAAGTAAATATTAAAATAAATGCCATAGCTGCACAAGCAGATAAAAATTTTATAGATTTAAAATCTGAATTACAAAAGTTAACCACTAGAACACAAGATAAAGAAACCAAAGTAAAAGAACTGGAAGAAAATACTCAAAAAACAATAAAGGATAATGACAGAATGGAAAAGATGATGCACTATAGAGACATGCAAAACCATCTGAGATTTAGAGGTATAGAGGAAAAATTAGGTGAAGATATTTTTACAAGAATGCAAGAAGCATTAGCAGATTTTTTACAAGAGGAGGAGGAAGCTGTTAAAGAACATATGGATCTTGTTTACAGAGTCAATTCTACGTACGCAAGAGACAAAAATATACCAAAGGACATGGTAGTTCAATTTACAATGAAGAGGACAAAAGAACAAATCTACAAGAAATGCTTTACAGACTCCTTTGAAATAGGTGGAAAGAAAGTTATCGTAATGAAAGAACTGCCCAGAGCAATTTTGCAAGACAGGAAAAAATTCAAGCGTCTGACAGACAAACTGAAAGAGAAAAAAATAAGATTTTGTTGGGAAATACCACAAGGACTGAGTTTTTATTATGGTAACAACAGAATTGTGATTAAAAATTCAGCAGAAATGTATGCTTTTGTTGGTGAGAACAAGGAAGAATTTGGTGATATTTAAGACTACAACAAGATGGATTATAAAGTACTTTCATGGAATGTAAATGGACTTAATTTACCCCAAAAACGTAGAATGGTAGGTCACTGGCTGGAAAAACAAAAATGCAGTATAATTTGTATACAAGAGGCCCATCTTAAGAAACAAGACTACAAATACTTAATAAGAAAAAAGTTGGGAGAAGAATTTTTTTCATTGGCAAGTAATAAAAAGAATGGAGTTGTAACATATGTTAAAAAAGACCTGGAACCCAAACTAATATTTAAAGATAAAGAAGGAAGATACTTAGCTATTGAAATTTTTTTACATGGACAGAAGACTTTGATTGTGAATATCTACGCCCCCAACGGAGCTAAAGAAATTTTTTTAAAAGAACTACAAACGGAACTGGACAGTGTAAACTATGATCAAATCATGATGTTGGGAGACTTTAATGGGACTGTGAATAATAAAATAGATAGGCGCTCAAAAAGAAAAGACGACACACTAGGGAAACTTCCAAAAAATTTTTTTGAATTGATAAAACAGGAAAAGCTGGAGGATATTTGGAGGAAGGTTAACCCACAAGGGAAAGACTATACTTTTTACTCCAACAGGCATGATTCACATTCAAGAATTGATATGATCTGGATGTCTACTAATTTAACACTTAAGACAAAAAAAGTTGAAATTCTACCTAGAATAATCTCAGACCATAATCCTTGTCTATGGACCTCTGGGCAGACAAAAAGACAAGGGAGATGGAGAATAAATGAAGACTTATTAGACAACCAAGAAATAGTTAAAAAATTACAGGAAGAGACAGATTTATATTTCCAAGCGAACATACAAAAAGAAGTAAAAATTCAAACTGTGTGGGATGCGTACAAAGCAGTGATGAGAGGATTATTGATATCACTGAATGCTAAAGACAATAAAAAGAAAAGAGAACAATATGAAAACATTGTGCAAGCCATTAAAGTAAAAGAAAAGGAACTGAAGAACAGACCAGGAAAAAAGAGACTGCAAAAGGAAATTTGGATGTTACAAGACCAAGCAAAAGCTATTTTGAATCAAGAGACTTACTGGAACCTGAAAAAATTGCAACAAAAAGCATTTGAAGGTGCAAACAAACCTGGAAAGTATTTAGCATGGCAATTAAAGAAAAAACGTGAAAATAAATTTATTACTAAAGTGATACGGGACAATATTGAGATAATAGAAAATAAGGGAATAAAAAGAGAATTTTATAAATACTATGCAAAGCTTTTTAAGAAGGAAAATAAAGACAGAAAAAGGATTAAAGAATACCTACAGTCATTAAAATTACCAAAACCAACAGAGAAAATCAAAGAACTACTTAACAGCCCAATATCACTACAAGAGATTAAAAATGCAATAAATGACTCAAAACTAGGGAAGACACCTGGATCAGACAGATTTACAGCTAAGTTTTATAAATCGCTACAGGAATCGATCTCACCAGTGTTATTGCTATTAATGAATGACATAGGAGTGACAGGTGAGGTCCCGGAGACTTGGAAAGAAGCAACCATCTCACTCATTCCGAAAGAAAGTCAAGATTTAACCGATGTTAAAAATTATAGACCAATTTCTTTGTTAAACAATGACTATAAGATTTTTGCCAAGATTATAGCTGATAGGCTTAAGGAACATCTTAAAGAAACTATACAGACTGAACAAGCAGGATTTTTACCTAATCGCCAAATAAGAGATAACTTAAGAGTAGTAGTGGATGCTATAGAGTATTATGATAAACATTCGGAGAAGGAAGTGGGCTTTCTTTTTTTAGACGCGGAGAAAGCATTTGACAATTTAAATTGGGATTTTATGTTTGAAGTGCTGGAACATCTTGAAATTGGAGACTATATGCTTAATCTTATTAAGTCAATATATAGTGAACAGAAATCCTCTTTAATAATTAATACTGAAAAAACGGATTACTTTAAAGTTGAAAAAGGAACACGACAAGGATGCCCACTTTCGCCGTTGCTATTTATTTGGATTTTGGAAGTTTTGCTACTAAATCTGAAAGAAGATAAAGAAATTAAAGGCTTAACAATAAAAGGTTTTTCTTTTAAATATAGAGCCTTTGCAGACGACGTGATGTTTATAGCCGAAGACCCTATGACTACACTACCATATTTGTTGCAGAGAGTAAGAGAGTTTGGTGATTTGGCTGGGTTTTATGTAAATAAGAACAAATCGAAAGTGATGTGTAAAAATATGTCAAATAAGAAGCAAATTGAATTACAAAGTCTTATAGAATGTGAAGTGGTGAAAAAGACAAAATATCTAGGTGTAAACCTAACAATGAAAAACATTGATTTGTATAAGAATAACTATGAGAAACTATGGCAGCAAATTATGCAAGATATTAAAAGGTGGAATGTATTAAATTTGTCACTGTTGGGTAGAATTGCAGTGGTTAAAATGAATGTGCTACCAAGAATAATGTTTCTGTTTCAAACTATTCCGATTGTGAAAGATGTAAAAACATTCAAATGCTGGCAGAAGGAATTGATTAAGTTTGTGTGGGGAGGGAAAAAACCAAGAATTAAGATGAAAATAATGTGTGATGCTAAAGAGAGAGGTGGGTTCCAGTTACCAAACTTAAGGCTATATCATGATGCAGTATGTTTGACTTGGGTAGGGACATGGGTTATGTTACAAGATAGAAAGTTATTGTCCCTGGAAGGTCATGACTGTAGGTTTGGGTGGCACACATATTTGTATTATGGTAAAACAAAAATGGACAATATGTTTAAGCATCATTACTTGAGAAGAACATTAATTGATACATGGACAAGGTATAAAAACTTTTTTCCAGAAGAGATACCTATGTGGATTGTACCCGCAGAAGTTTTAAATCCAGTATCATGTCACAAAGGACAAGACTGGTTGAAGTATAGAGACTTATTAACAATACATGGTAAAGACTTTATATTGAAGGAGCAGCATCAGATGGACTTTGATTATGGTTGGTTAAGATATAGACAAATATATGACGTGTATAGAAGTGATAAAAAATCCGGTTTTAGAGAAAAAAATAATGAAATAGAACAAGTTTGGGAGGAAGGTGGGAAAAAATGATCTCTAAAATGTATAAAATTTTGTTAAAATGGTTTAACGCTGATGAAATGGTAAAAGAACAAATGGTAAAATGGGCGATTAACTTTAACAAAGACATTGAAATGGAATCTTGGGAATTTTTATGGAAAAATGCTATGGGTATATCTACATGTTATAACTTAAAAGAAAATTGTTTTAAAATGATGTACAGATGGTATATGACACAAAAAAATTGCAAATATTAATCAGAATATGTCTAACAAGTGTTGGAAATGTAAAAAGAAAGAAGGTTCTTTTTATCATATGTGGTGGACTTGTGATAAAGCAAAGACTTATTGGTCTATAATACATGCAGAAATGGAAAAATTTTTGAAATGTACATTTAAGAAGTTGCCTGAAATGTTATTGCTTGGACTTAAATTAGAAGAGATAAATGTAAAGAAAAGGACAATAATATGGTATATGATAACAACAGCAAGAATGGTGTATGCACAAAACTGGAAAAATGAAAAAATACCAGATGTGTGGGAATGGTTGAAAAAATTGTTATATATGGCTGAAATGGATAAATGGACTAGAAAGTTGAATGACCTGTACTCAGAGACCTTTTTAGAAGATTGGAAAGATTTGAAAGAATATGTTGAAAAATACTGGGACATGAAAAATTACATTTATACATGGTTATAATAACATAAAGCAATAGAATTAGAGTATATGAATGTATTAAGGATAATTAGATAATGAAGTTGTTTTTTATTTTAGAATTATATAAGAATATAGAAAGTAAGAATTAGTATATAAGTATTTTTAAGGTATATGACCATTACCAGAAATGTAAACATAGATATAAGTATTACTATTTTGGATAAAGTGGAAAATGTGTTATGCTTCAGATGTGGTGGGAAACCGTCAATACAAGATAAAAACAAGATTATACAAATAGAACAAAACGTTATATAATATGGAAAAAAGGATTTGTATAAGATAAATGTATTAATTTTAATGTTTTGAAAAATAAAAATTTTTACAAAAAAAAAAGAGAGTTTTTTTTCATTCCAACCCCCTCCTGAGTTCTGCCTCAGGATTACATCACCACTGCTAGTCACGTGACTACAGGTGTCCTTGCTTGCAGGCTGATTTCAAGCCCTGGCATCCGTCACCAATACCATATAGGTAAAGAGTCTGCTCCTGTGATCAAAAGTCTGTTGAGGATCTATCCCACCTCACATTTCTATGTACAAGATATGAGGGTGAACGTAATAGATTTTTGTGGCCCATAATATCCTGTTTCTCAGGAAGGTCAAGAGAAATTAGTTATATTACTGACAGATAGAGACAAATTCATTATTCTCCAAATGGCAAGATCTGCCGCAGCCATTATGAAGGATAGTTGATGGGGCATGCTGACCATCGTATGGCTGACCCATGACTGCGTCACTCTGGGTCAATTGTTACCATCTTTTATTTGTTTCTGGATTGTAAAGTATTTCACTTTTAGATATGCAATATGAATGATGATTTTGTGATTGTATTTTAATACTAATTGGAAAATGTTTAATCTTTAAATTATTTTATTATGTTTTCCCCTTTTAATTTTATCTTGGTGGAATCTCCACCTTATTCTGTATTGTTGCTATGGCTTTTCTTTGCTTAATGCAATAAAGACTGATGGATTATTTATACAACATTTATAGTGCATTTTTCTTTTTAAAAAGACTCAATGCTAGTTGGCAATGCCAGTGTTCTGGATCATATTTATTTGCCTCTGATTAATGTAGTCAATGTTCTACCTTTTCCCACCTCTACCATTTCTATATCCCACCACCTAACCCAAACTGCATAATTTGTTCTATTTATCCGACCCCTTCGTGAAATCTAATGCTTGGCCATTGTGCTTAATAAGAAAAACAACACACAGCATCAGCTTGCCATCCCCAAATACTGTTAATGAAATTTTGATCTCATAATGGATGAATTCTGAAAGCAATCACTTGAGGAATTTGATAGGAGTTAGATTTTCTACTATGTCTTTCTTTCCTTGTTGTACAACAAACATGTTACCATTTCCAAGATCTTATACTAGGTTCCTGCTAAGCTACAGCCTTGGATTGTTCCATTTCTTCTTTTGACGCTTCCATATAAACCTAATGTTTTTTCCTTTGATTTTTTTTTAAAAATCAGTTTAATAAAACTTTAAACTGGCTAGTGTAAAAACAATCAATGAGATTTAGTGAAACTAATCCATCTCGTTTAAGGGACAATATAAATTTGAGATTTTACTCTAATTGACATTCCTCCTAATCCAAGTCTATTGATCCCTGTGCAATTCTCCACCACATCATTAACTCAGGTGGCTTTAAAAGGAATTAAACAAATCCATGGAGGATCAATTTATCTTTGTCAGTTAGCCATTATAGCTAAATGGAGCTCCATATACAGAGACAGCACGCGCTTTCAAGATACTGCTCTTGGCTTGATGCTTAGCAGAGGTGGGTGAGAAATGGACTGTGTGTGCTGCTAGATGGATGCTCTTCCAGTTTAGTTCCATTGCCTCCTTCCCCACTGCTTGCCAACTGCTTGCAAAACAGTATGAAAATGTACCTCTTAGGAATCCAGGAGACTGTTTGCTCCTTGTCAGGGGAAGAATCCAAGGAAAGGAAGGAGGCTGAGATCATGGAATCAACTCAGGAGGCAACACCGAGGAGGAAACCGAACCCCTCTACCAATGCTCCCTCTAAGCTGTGGAATCTTGTGAGCAAAAATTCTACTTCGTGAGCTACTGGCATTAAAGTTGTGAGCGAGCAATTTGGCTACTGCATAAAGTAGTTTGTTCTGGAGCCATCCCTCCTGAGCTAAGACAAAAATGTGTGAGCTGGAGGCTAAAAAACTGTGAGCTAGCTCACACTAACTCAGCTTAGAGGGAACACTGCTCCTCTACCAACATCCAAGAAGTGCCAAGAAGTTGTCCAGTCCTGTGGACCATAGCCCAGAGAAGGGCAGCAACTACAGGGCAAATATTTACTATCAAGAGAAAAGCTTGGAACCAGTGATAATTTCTGCTGATAGAAGGGGTTTTCATCCATGGGGCAGGTCCTACCTTGCTGCCCCTCCCACCGCAGCTCAATATGATCCCCAGAAATGTTGCTCCTGGAGTACTTTAGGAACAGATTTGGCAGCCTACTATGGGGAGGAAAACTGGAGAAAATTGCCCCAACCCCTCGTGTTTGCAGAAATCTTCTGCTGGATCAAAACTAGTAAGGCAACTGCCAGTGATAGTCCTTGCAATCCCTCCTTCACCTTCACACTGTTCAGCTGAGTGTCTAGGCAACAGCAGTGTTGTAGCAACAAGATACTTGGCAGCAGACGGCTACTGCTATCATTTTACTAGAAGGGGAGCTACCTCATGCGCATATATTGAAAGAATACCAGGCAGTTTTCAAGGGTGGGACTAGTTGGTCTGAAAGAGACTACTGCAAAAACACAATAGTACAGCTAAGGACAAACTTGCATTCTGCCGCGCCTCCGCGGCATGGCAGAATGGGGCGGGGGGAATTTCCCCCACGGCGTGGCGTTTGCACGTCGCCAGGAGGAAGCTGCCCACAGCATTCAGACTGCGGGCGGCTTCCTGGAGCGGCGTGCGGAAGCCGCACGGCTGCCCCGCCCGCATGCGTTCACACCCGCTCTGGTGGGTGGAACGCATGCGCGGGGCGCGCCGCACCAGCCGAGCACCACTTTGAAGTGGTGCTTGGCTGGTGCGGAAGGAGCGCAGCGCCGGATGCGATGTGTCCAGGCCACCTCCTGGGGGGAGATGCGGCCGTCTGAACGGCCACTCTGCCTCCGCTTCTGAAGCAGAGGCAGAGCGGCCGAGACAGCCAATCTGTCCTCAGCCTACATCTTAACATTTCAAAGAGTGATCTGCATCTTTGGCAATGAAACCAGAAGATGAGGAGCAGCACATGGGCAGACGACAAGAAGCAATAATAATAGAAACTCTGATGGCTGCTGGACGGGCCGCCACAAGTGTGGCTGCATTAAAACTAGGTGGCTGTGTGTACATAAGAGGTGAGCGTAAACTGACTTTAGACAGGGCATCTCCAAAACTGAAGGTCTTCTTTGCAGCCCTACCAGGACAGGGATTTGCTGAAGGAGACAAAAGCCACACTTCTTATCTCAGCTTGGATACTAATGTCTGTTGCATAACATATAATGTTTGCTTAAGAAATATTTCAGGAGGGAAGGCAGCATGGTATAGCCCGATCCTGTCAGATCTTGGAAGCTAAGCAGGGTCGGTCCTTGGAAGGGAAGGTGTTAGCTGGATTGCTTTAAGTTATTAATAATATTTGGGCAATAGGCAAATACGGGAGTGATCACCTATGTATACAGGGGTCCCGCTTCTTCCAGACGCACCAGAAATAGACGCAGAGACCAACTTCAGAATGAAATGGTATCTTTACTGATGATTCTTCACAAGCATACAATAAACTCACATACACTCACAATTACACAGAACTAGGAAAATTAGAGAGAAGAGGATAGTGGCATTTGCATTAGCAGGATATTTCGTCGAGGGGTAATATTTACCTGTCCTCAGTGTGATGAAGTGATCCACAGGAAAAATAAGGGAGACTGTAGGGAACTAGGGATCGTGTACTAAACCAGAAGAACATGTGGAGACTCTGGCTGCGCACACCAAGAGTCGTGAGAGTAAGGTAAGTCTATAGGTAAGGAGAGGTAACTTCGGGGGGCTTTGGGGGTGGGTTTTGCTGGCCACCTCCCCTGGCATGTCCCCCTTCTAGTCCGTCCCCAAAGCAGGCTACTTGAAACTGGTTTCAGGGGGATGGGGCTAAGGGATTGGGCAATATTGGTTTCTAGTTACTCTAGGATAGACGCACCTAGGAGAAGGATGACTCATGTGGCCAATGTCATTGTCATGGATAGTCTGTCCATGGCTCCAGGAGATGAGTAGAGCTGGTACATGTCAGTTCCTTGATTAACTTATGAATGCAAAGTCCTTTGTTAGGCGAGGCTGGGTGGGGGGAGGTTGCCTGCGTGACAAGGAAGGTATTCCTCATGGAGTTTGGATTCCAGGTCTCTGGTTTTATTGCCTGGCGTGGTATCTGTTTAAACAGTAACAGTTGCTGGCTTCAAGGTGCTTCACATGACTAGGGAGCTGGTCCATCTTACCATGGGTAAGAGGGGTAGGTAACCTCAGGAACATCATCTCAGGGGAAGGCTTTTTCTCTGCTGGCGCGTGTCTACGGCTGGCATCACATTTGGTTACCCCACGATTCAGTTCCTTCTTGCACACTACTAGCACAGTCTAGTTTAACACTTATAGATTATAAGTTCATAAGAGTGCAGTAGGGGCCTTGCAAAGCAACAAAGGCTCTGCAGAGGAAGGCAATGACAAACCACCTCTGCTGATCACTTTCTTCAAAAGTTCCTTGGTGGAGTCACCATAAGTTGACTGTGACTGGACAGTACTTCACACACACAAGAAATATTTCAACTTAACATTGGGGTGATTCTAAAAAAGAATCTGAGGACTTTAAGCTATTGTTATGGATGTCAGATACCCTGCTGCATTATCCATCTGATGTTGACATGTAATGCCCCCCCCCCTCATAGAACTGAAGCAGCATTCATTCATTGGATGGAGAGAAAAAACTCCAGACCAAATACAATCATTGGACTGCAAGGGTAAGTCGATCCTACTGGAGCAGAGAAATATCTAAGAACACGGTGGTGGAAAGTGCCACCAAGCTGAAGTCGACTTATGGTAGCCCCCTTAGGGTTTTCAAGGCAAGAGATGAGCAAAGCGGGTTCACCATTGCCTACCTCTGTGTAGCAACCCTGGACTTCCTTGGTGGTCTCCCATCCAAGTACTAAACAGGCCCAACTCTGCTTAGGTTCTGAGATCTGGCAAGACTGGGCTAGCCTGGGACATCCAGGTCAGGGCCATAAAAACGTGAATGGATGGAAATCACTGTTTCCAAGATTATACAAGCACTGTTGCTAAACTCATCACTGAAATCAATGGCAAAGCTGCCACTAAGTCTAAGGGAAGCAAAGTGCACCCACTGGCATTCTTTGGATGATGATGCTCAGCTCAATGCCATAAATAATTGTAATGGTTCTGCATTAAATGACAGACCACCTGACCTCAGGGTCCAACTTTCTCACTGCTGGCATTATCGCAAAGCACCCAGGATAGCTAACACCAGTCACATACCATCTCTTCAGCTGTAACTGTTGCACACTTTCCATTTTGCTTTCAACATTGCTTGAGAAACGTCAAAACAATAAAGATGAAATATGTCTCCAAAAGATGGGCCCTGCTGGCTCAGTGCTGCTGTGAAAGAACCATGACTCATTTGGAGGTGATAGGCCATTAAAGGAGGAATGATAGATGTTACAAGGCCAAAGGAAGAAATAGCCAATGATTTCACAGAAGAAAACCAACTTTCAGAACGCTTGGAAAGATAAACATTTTGCTAGCCCTACTGCAAATAAACTGGGGTCTCCTTAACGTTTAGGACTCAATAGTATCGTAGATTAAGAAAAGAACTTCTGATGTATCCCAGAGCTACACCTCACATCCATTCCCCCCCCCACCCAAGGTGATTAGCATCTTACTCCATTAGAAACCACTGGAGGTAAAACTAATAGTGAACCAGCATGGCATAGTGGTCAGAGTGTTAGACTAGGACTTGGGAGACTGAAATTCAAATCCCCACTAGATCTTGAAGCTCACTGCATGACCTAGGTCCCATGATTTTCTTTCTCATCTGAACATGTCCCAGGGGGTTGTCAGGAAAATAAAATGGAGGACAAAAGAAACCATGTATGCCACCTTGTGCTCCTTGGAGAAGAATGAGACAAAAAATGTTCTAGATTACTAACAAAGCCATATAGATCCAAAGCTCCCCATAGATCGGGTCCCAGAAAGTGTACTGTGAGGAACAGGCAAAAAGCCAGTCTGGTGTAGTGGTTTAAAAGCATGGACTCTAATCTGGGAGATCCGGGTTTGATTCCCCACTCCTCCACATACAGCTGCTGGTGTGACCTTGGGTCAGACATAAGTTGTCTCAGAGCTGTTCTCTCATGAGCAGTTCTTGGAAGAGCTCTCTCAGCCCCACCTACATCACAGGGTGTCTGTTGTGGGGAGGGGAAGGAAAAGGGATTGTAAATTGCTCTGAGACTCCTTCAGGTAGTGGAGGGCAGGCTATAAAACCAATATCCTCCTCCTCCTCCTCCATCACCACCACCACTACTACTACTTCTTCTGTGATGGTAAACAAACATGGACACATCCTCACAAAATGAAAATGAACAGATCCACCTGTTAGTGTGAACACGTAAGGTGACTGATTTTACTACTATTCAGAAAATAACGTGTTCCTTGAAAATTAATCATCACAAAAATGGTACTGTTTCATACATTCATGAAATGTAACTGCCTCTATGTTATGTAACTGCCTGTATGTTCATGAAATGTAAATGCCTTTATGTTCATAACCAATACACCCAGTTTTACAAGCATCAAGCAGCTATACCTGAAGAGACTTCAACATATCTTATTTATTACCATTTGGGAAAAAAATTTTGGGGGGAGAATTAAAAATAGAATCATAAGCAGAGCCAGGGTTACCAGCATCCAGGTGGTGGCTGGAGATCTCCTGGGATTACAACTGATCTCTAGGCAAGAGAGATCAGATCACCAGGAGAAAAAATGGCCACTTTGGAATGTGGACTCGATGGCATTCTACCCCACTGAACTCCCTCCCTTCCCCTCCCTTCCCTTCCCCTCCCCAAACCCAGCCCTCCTCAAGCTCCACCCCCCAAATCTCCAGGTATTTCCCAACCTGGAGTTGTCAACCTTAAGCACAGCGGTGGCAAAAAGGCAGTGTTTTATTATATGGAATTAGAACGTTTCCTATTCATATGATTAACACTATCTTTTCCACACCTGAAAGCTGAACAGTGAGGGGAAAATAAAGGTTGCTTGATGCTTGGCTGGAAAGGAGATAGAGTTGCCAACTCCAGGTGGGAAATTCCTGGAGATTTGAGGGATGGAGCCTGGTGAGGATGAGGTTTGAGGAGGGGTGGAACCTCAGACAGGTACAATGCCAAAGACTTTGCCCTCCAAGCCAGCCATTCTGTTTGGGGAACCACTGTTGCCAATCTCCAGGTGAGGGCTGGGGATCATTCAGAATTACAACTGCTCTCCAGATGGCATTGATCAGTTCCCCTGGAGAAAATGATGGACTCTGTGTCCTTATACCCTGCTGAAGTTGCCACAGCAAATTGACACTGAGTGCCCAAGTCCTCGGCACTCTCACAGAGCCTCTTTCTAGAGCCTGTTGTATTTATTTCCACAACGGGTCTTATTCCTAGTCCAGAAATAATACAAAACTGTGTCTTAGTAGATGCTGCAGTGGGATTTGTGTATACACCATAAGCAATTAGTCTTCTTTCAAACTGTTTAAAATGTTGAGAACAAAACCAGCTCCTGCCTCCAACTCAACTCATGGCAGTATTAAGAACTACCAGGAAATTAGGGCAATCAGTTAAACATTATGAGGCAGTACTATGACACACAGTAAGTGGTCTGGAAAAAAAATTAGCCAAAATGAAATCCATATTATCACTTAACCAAAGCAATGTTCCTGTCTGGATTTAATCTAATTACTGAGCTAGTATATTTTTATTTCAATCTTCCTCCAAGGAGCCCAGAGTGGCATAGGTGGTTCTCACATCCCCACGTTATCTGTAGAACAATTTTGATGCAGGTTGCCCCCATTCCCTCCACTGTTCTCTATGGTGGGAAAAAAGTAACGTTTTTTCCCACCATAGAGAACAATGGAGGGGATGGGGCAACCTGTTTGAGGCCACGTAGAATTGGATCCCATGGTCCATCTTGAAACTTGTTGGGTATTTCGGGGAGAGGTCCCAGAAGGTATCCTGCAAGTTTGGAGTTTCTCCCTCAAACCCGCTCTCCTCCAGCCTCTATGAGTTTTTGCCATCGTCTTCAATGGCCCAAGGGTATAATAGGGCTGAAACTGACATTCGGCCAGTTATGCTAATGAGTTATGCTAATAGGTATGCTAATGAGCTCTCACAACCTGCACCTCTTTTTCTACGAAATGACCCCTGCTGGTAATAAATTATCCATTTTTTAAACTGCACTTTTCAAACAATAGCAATTTAGAAAGGGGGAAGTAATTTGTTTCGTGAGTTTGTTGTATGGTAGAAAGCCTAAATGGTACCCTCATGGTGAAAGAATATGTAACAATAAACTAAATTATTTTTAAAAACCCACTGCCCTTTATGGACAGCATAACAGCTGAATGCCCCGCTGGAGGACTGAAATTCCAGATGGGATGAATGTGGGAATAGTTCAGAAAGAGAGCGGCTGTGGCTTCTACAGCCCAGTTTCATGGATAGTGGCATGGGTTTTTAGGGGAGACTACAGTTTATTCTTGCGCTTTGTATTTAACTTTTGAGCACTGGCAAAAAGATTTTAAAAGGCAAGTGTAAAATTGGGCAATTCAGTTTCCCCTTTGCTAATGATTATACACCCAGGGAAATGCTGATGGCCACTTTGAGGTCTGGAAGCCATTTTTCTCCAGGTCAGTTTGGCGGGGGATCCTGAAGGTTTTTTGTTATCTTCTGGGCATGGAACAGAGGTCACTAGGCGTTTTGGGGGGGAGGTAGTTGTGAATTTCCTGCACTGTGCAGGACTAGATGACCTTGTAGATCCCTTCCAATTCTATAATTCTATGATTTCCTAGACATTTGTGATATCCACTGTTTGTCTTTGAGGTAACCCCACTCTGTTTGGAACCAAATGTTACATCTGTAGAATCCAACTTCCAGCCACAACAAAACACATCACAAACCTGATCCTATTTTTTGTCACCTGACTCATGGACATCTCTTAGTCTGTATTTAAAATTCATAGTGATTACAACCAAGTGTCACAGAGAAATATATTCCCTCTGTGGAGAAATGCATTTTCTCCTGGGAGCCTGGCAAGCAGTAAACCTCCACTTGGCATTTTAAAAGGTTTTTTTCCTTGTTTTTGGGCAGAGGACAGGCTTACCTCAACCCGCCTTCATACACATGCTAATGGATTTATACAAAGGGATGGTCAAGCCTCCCCCTTCTCCCTCCCTTCTTCAGGAAGGGAACAGGGAGTTGAGGGTGTCAAATTCTAGAGAGGCTGAGGAAGTAGATTTCTGGAGAGAACAGGAGAAGCCACCTTGACCTGGGCTGACTGGGGTCAAAAGGGAGGATACAAGGATTTGATAAAACCTTATTGCAACAGGAAATAGTTCTTTTTCTTTGGGATTCTCAGGCAATGAGAGGACACAGGACTCTCAACTCCTGAGGCAGCCATACTGACCATGTGCTCGCCTGGGAGACTGGGGCTGAGGACAGACTGGCAGTCTCCGCCGCTCTGCCTCCACTTCAAAAGCGGAGGCAGAGTGGCCGTTCAGACGGCCGCATCTGCCCGGAGGAGGCGGCCTGGACGCATCACGTCTGGCGCCGCGCTCCTCCCGCAGCAGCCGAGCACCACTTCAAAGTGGTGCTCGGCTGCTGCAGTGCGTGTTCCACACGCTGGAGCGGGTGTGAACGCACGTGGGCAGGGGGAACCGCGCGGCGTCCACCCGCCACCGTAGGAAGCTGCCCGCAGTCTGAACACTGCGGGCGGCTTCCTTCCGGCAGCGTGTGAACACCGCACCACGGGGGAAATTCCCCCCACCCTAGTCTGCCGCGCCACGGAGGCGCGGCAGACTTTAAGTCTGTCCAGGGCCTGGGAGCAAACTTCAAGGTGACAACAACTCTGTAGAGAGCAGGAACAGCTAAGCTAAAGAGCCTGTCTTATATTTTAACATCAGATAGGGCAGGGGTGGGCAAACTTGCTCAGCGTAAGAGCCACCTAGAACAGGGGTGGCCAAACTTGCTTAATGTAAGAGCCGCATAGACATGAACATCAGATGTTTGAGAGCCATAAGACATAAACAAATATTACCTGCTTTTATTGGAAAATAAGCAAATTTGCTTTTTCTTAACATTAAATGAGACTGCCAAAAATAATAACAAAAGGGGTAAAAGCAGATATTGATATTAATTCGTCCAATGATATTTGTTTGCTAATGATATTTAGCTTCCCCAGCCGCCCTGCCGGGAGCCACATAATATATGTGAAAGAGCCGCATGCGGCTCCCGAGCCACAGTTTGCCCACCCCTGAGATAGGGCATGTATAGGAAGGACAGAGCCTTTGTGTTTTTTTTACCAATTTCTTTTGTTTTCCTTGCTCAAATCTGGTGCTGTTCTAAAGTATGCTAGTAAACCTTTTCTTTCCAATAAATACTTGAAATTTTTCATGTTGGGAGTGGTTCACTATACCACATAGACCACTATCGCCTTGAGTACACTATCTGAAAAGGGGCTCCAGGGGGGTTGGCAAGTGGCAGTTCCTTTAAGGGTGCCCAAGGCATTAATCTGTTCCTGTGGTGGCCAGGCACTGGGCAGCAGGAGACAGGGAAGCAAGGCCTCAGAATTTAGAAGGGAAGCTCGGAGTCCTATCCCTCCCAGTGGGCAATTCCTTAAAAAGGGCAGGTGGTGGTAGCAGCTATTCTGGAGAGAAAGAAAAGCCCCTCCAGGGAGTCGGAAACTGCCAGGAGGGCAGGGCAGAAATGGATCCTGCAGGCCAGAGGAGGTACGTTCTGCCACACCCTCCATTATCATCAGCTAGACTGATTCCTTCTCCTCAGGTGATAAATGCAGGTTGCCATTTGCAGTAGCTCTTGCTACACAGAACAATTGCTTCTGGGAATTTGCAAGCCAACAAAAGCATGCCATGTCCCAGCAGCCGGAAAAGAAGCAAGCTGTCAGCACTGCAGCAGAGGATTTGTGGCAAAAGCTCAATGGTCGCATTCGAAGTCATTTTGTGCCTGCGCGTCTAAAAAGCCTGATTGCTTTTCAATGAATGATGGGGTTTTATTTGCAAAAGGCACTCATTCGTAAGTGGATTGTAAGAGGGCTGGGAAGACAAAGCTAGACCTCTGAATTCATTCATAGACTGAAAGCAGAAAAAATACAAGAAGGCAAAAAGCTACATGCATTTGCTAAATTTAGAAATCTTTCTTTAGGAGATGATTTTTTTTTAATGGTTGTTCCTCTTAAAGCTGCTTTATATATCGTGATACCCTAGCATTAAGGACACTAGTCGAACAAACCCACTGGATAATCAGCAAATCAGGACTAAAATATATTGTCATTTCCAGAAACAGTCTTGCCCAGCAGTGTTCTATCTTTTCCCCCTATAGATTTGAACCTGCAGCGGTTTTGCAGATAATTGCCTGGGCTCCTTGCCAGCTGCCCTCTCAGAATGTCCTTTTGTATAACTTTAGTTTTCCATCAAAATGTCCAGAGTACGATGGTGCATCTAGCGTTTTACCTTTCTTGTGTTTCGTAGGCTGCATTCCTCCTCATTTCTAAATGAATAGACACAGCATCACCACCAACATTCAGGGGTGTGCAAACAATCCTGAGTATGAGCCTTACTTTGATAGCAAATTGCAAGCAGCCCATTTGAACAATAAAAAGAGTTCACTTTTTATCGGGCACTTGCAAATTATTCTATTGTACATGTCTTTTTCATGCTCTGTTTTTATACGGTTGTCGTCCTCCTCTGTCTGTCCAATGCACCTACTAAGAAAGACTCACAGGAAACTGTATAATGTGCGCTTAAACACTCATATAATATATACTATTATATATACTATAGTATGTATACTGTATTTTTCGCTCCATAAGATGCATTTTTCCTCCCCAAAAAAGTGGGGGAGAAAGTGTGTGCGTCTTATGGAGCGAATATGGAGCTTTTCTTACCTGTAACAGGGCTCTTTCTTCAGCGGGAACGCCATTCAGGCTGGCATCCCAGCCTTCCCTGCCCCTCCCTGCTGGGCCTGAGCTGTTAAGACTTAAAAGGGAAACGGCAGGAAAAACCCCACCAGGCTAAGTACTCTTTCCCTTTAAGTGCTTTTCCCCTTTAAGACAGCCAGCAGCAGAAAGCCCCACCCACAGATTAAGCTCCGTGGCTACTTTGCACAGAAAGGCCTGGCTTTGCATGGCATGCCGACGTCTCTCTTCTTTCCTTCCTTCCTTCCTTCCTTCCTTCCTTCCTTCCTTCCTTCCTTCCTTCCTTCCTTCCTTTCCTTTTTTCTGTCTGTCTGTCTGTCTTTCTGTCTCTCTCTCTGTCCCCACCTTTCTTTCTTCCTTTCTCTTTCTCTCTCGCTCTCCTCCTCCTTCCTTCCTTTATTTCTCTCTTTCTTTCTTTCTGTTTTATTTTTTCCTGTTTTTCTCCTCTAAAAACAAGGTGCGTCTTATGATCAGGTGCATCTAATGGAGTGAAAAATACGGTAATATATATATATATATATATATATATATATATATAAAATAGTATAGTATAGTATAGTATAGTATAGTATAGTATAGTATAGTATAGTATAGTATATTATATATACTATTCTACTACAAATATAGAAAAATACAAAAAAGTATGAAAAAGATTCTGTCTTCCATGGTTAGCGAAGCTCTCCGGAATGACGTAGCGTTTCATTGGGACTTCTTCTGAATGGAACCTTGTAACAAAAGTTTGTCTTGCAGCCTCTTACAGCATCAGATAGCTATGTTTGTACGATCTGCCCATTCAGAATGCTGTGATCAGAAATGATGTTATAGTCTGAG
This sequence comes from Lepidodactylus listeri, assembly GCA_029233225.1. Lineage (NCBI taxonomy): Eukaryota > Metazoa > Chordata > Lepidosauria > Squamata > Gekkonidae > Lepidodactylus > Lepidodactylus listeri. The sequence continues at coordinate 101,155,230 of JARCFY010000009.1, read as the reverse complement.
TGACTTAGGATCTGTCCTTTTGATATTATCTGATGCTGTAAGAGGTCCCAACGAAACGCTACGTCATTCTGGAGAGCTTCCTTAACCATGGAGGACCGGATCTTTTTCATACTTTTTTTGTATTTTTCTATATTTGTAGTGATGGGGCCACAATGGCTCAGTGGTTAAGACACTGAACTGCAGACCAGAAGGTTGGTTGTTCGGCAGTTCGAGACTCAAGTACTGCGTGATGGAGTGAGCTCCTGTCTCTGGTCCCAGCTCCTGCCAACCTAGCAGTTTGAAAGCAAGAAATTACAAGTAGATAAATAGGTACCGCTTCGGTGGGAAGGTAACAGCATTCTGTGCATCTCGGCGTCCAGTCATGCCGGCCACATGACCATGGAAACGTCTTCAGACAGCGCTGGCTCTTTGGCTTGGAAACAGAGATGAGCACCACAAGCTTAGAGTCGGATTTGACTGGCTTTTGAGCAAGGGAAACCTTTACCTTACTGTATTTGTAGTAGAATAGTATATATACTATATTATATGAGTGTTTAAGCGCACGTTATACAGTTTCCTGTGAGTCTTTCTTAGTAAGTGTTATCGTGGCTGTTATCCATCGTATCTCTTCTGTTCAATGCACCTGACGGAATAAAATATTAATATACACAAAAAGATGCTTCCAGTCCCGGTCATTTCAATCCCGCTGAAGTGAAAGAGGGAAGAAACTTCTCTTGTATTTCAGCCTGGCCCAGTTGGTCCGCTTGTAGCCCAGAGCTGATTATTTTAATGGAGTTCCAACTTGGATCGCAGATACTCTGCACATTCTTGTATTGCCACCAGGGAAGAGTAGAGGGTTGTCAGCCCCCTAGTGGGGGTGGGTGATTTCCCCCCCCAGCTGATGTTTCCTGCTGCCACTCACAGTGGTTGTGGTAGAAAAATAAAATGAGAAAATGGCTGTTTGAAGATGGCATGATGAAGTCACTTCTGGGGAAAAAACAAAAGTGACATCCTGCCTCTCTAGGAAGTAGCCAATATGGAGACAACATGCCCACTCCCAATTTGCACAAACCATAGTTTAGGACACTAGCAATTGTTTGGATTTCAAATCTTGTGATATTCCACAGTAAAAAGTTTTTCTCTGCTCTCCACGTCAATCAGCTTTGGACCTCAGGATTCATGGTGCAGGGCAGCCTCTGGAACAGTGGATGTAACGTGTCTTCATTTGTAAACCATGGCTCATGTGGACCAGGTTTTACAAATCTACTTTGCATTGTGGATTATGAGTCTGGTTTGTTTGTGAAAAGTACTGGAGTCGGGAGGCCAGTGGTAGTGATTTCAACATAGCAAGTTTATTTCAGGTCCAGATGAAGCATAAGAAAACAGAGGTCAGGGGGCCTGCTTATATACACAGGCAAGCCACACCCCTGACCTTGCCCAAACAAGGCAGTTGGATAAGGTAATTGAATAAATTCCAAGTTAATTGAATAAATTTCAAAGTAATCTCAGGATAATAGTTGGATAATCCCAGGGGTGGATAAATCTCAAGGTAACTGAATAAGTTTCAAGGTAATTGGATAATCACAGATTTAATCACAGAACATAACAGTTTGCAAATCATGAACCATGGTTGATTAAATCCAGGGCTTTTTTTCTGGGGGAATGTGCCGGAACAAAGTTCCAGAACCTCTTTGACAAAATTCTTTTAAAAATGTTTAAAAGTCCATGAGTTTTTAGTATACAGATTGAATACTTCATTTCCCTCCTGAGTCCCAGCACCTCTTCCCTTGCCCCCAAAATCCCTGATGAAATCTAACATCACATAAAATGAATGGCAGATATTCCTAGTACTTTGTAAATAACCTGTATTTTTAATAGAAATGTGTGTTCATTTATATATTAATTACAGTATTCTTTGGCAATTCTATTGATCATAATAAGTTTGGATAATTTAGAAGTTGTTCAGCAGCTGACGGAGAATTGGCACGAACTCAGGGAAACTGACTGTTTAATTAAAACAAAGCATCGTGAAGGCCTCCGGTGGATGTTGACACAATGTGATTTCTGCATAGCGATCTGAGCGTTAAAGTGAAGAAATTCAATGAAGCATGGGTAAATGGTGGGAGTTAACTATGACTCTCTCATGACATCCATGAGTCTGGTTGTGGGGACAGACTTAGTAAGTTCACAACCTCCTTGTGGTCTCCACTGGGCAACGGTAAAGAAATCTTACCTTACCAACTAAGTGTGTTTCTCCGTTTCCACACGGAGAGGACTTGAGCTGACAAAGGGCTAAATAGCCCGTCTCTGGAACGACCAGTCCTAGTGAAATCTTGGTGGTGTGAGGAACCGATAGATCCAGTAAGCCAGGCCTCAGTGTGAAACAGTCCTTTTTATTCTTAATGGTCTTGCCATTACACCCTCAGTGTTAGAGATACTTGTGCTTATGGTTACAGGTAATTATACAGACTTCAGACAGCAGGAGAAATATTAGCACCAATCAGGGCACCTACAGTAAAGCGGGAAAGTTATGAGCCGTCGCGTTCTCAGCAAAAAGGCGCACAGTTCATCATGATTAGGTTTGGCGGCCCAGCTCTCCCTCCCACAACTCCTACTTCAAGATTCTCACACATTCAGCCACCTGGAGCTCCACCGTCACATAAACAATTTAAGGCTACACTTCACAGGGCTAGGTTAGAAGCACAGGAGAAGGAGGGGGCGATAGAGAGCACTATGACGTAGAGGGCACTGGGTCGCCATTTCCCAGGTGGGAGAAAGCAAAACATTTCAGGAAGCATTTAATTGACAGGAAACCTGAGAGGTGGCAGATTACACCTACCCAACTGGTACCGAAGATGCAGAGATGTACCTGTGTCCTCCTCTGTCTTGACAGTGGTTGGAAGTTCCTTCAAAGTGTGTGGTTTATTTTCCAGGCCAGTAGATTGCGACCTCTTTTCTGGATTTGTCCCACGCCCTACAAGATGATACTTGTTGGTAGGGAGGTATACTGAGACCCCAGCCACCTTTGAGAGGAACAATGTAAGTTTTTTTTTCAAATTAAAGTTTTTTCACATTTAAGTGCAGTCCCCTTGTAAGTCGCTTAAGCCTTTTAAATGAATATTAATTTAACATCTACAAACTGTCTGTAGTTTCAACCTTGAAAGCAACCTCATGAAGGCTTGGTGAATCCTCCCTAGCAGTTACAGCTGCAAACAATAATTAATCATTTGGCCCTAATTGGTTAGCTGGTTGCCTAATATGGGGAGAAGCTGAAAAACGGCAATTTCCTCACAGTCGACTGTCCTCATTTTCTCCTACTCTTGACTGCCATTTTCTGAAGAGTCCTCTGTCTTTTCCTCTCAGAAAGTTGTTTTGCAGCGCGCCTTGGATTTGAACTTTGTGAACCAACTGGAATGCTTCGTTTGTCCCCCCCAGCCAGAATAAAGAGGCAGACACCAATGTTGGTTTAACTAAAGGGCCACTTTATTAACTGTCAACATTTAACTAAAATGGCAAGGACAACATACGCTTGCAGTATGGACGAGGTCAGGGGTCCCAATACCACTCCTTTGCCATGTGAAATAGGGTGAGCCACCCATGCCCCGGGCTGGAGCCATCAGGTTGTGGCTCACACTCGGCCAGCACGGCAATTGGAAGACGGCGCCGAAACTCCCTCTCCTGGGCCATGAGGCTCAAAGGGAGGAGTCATTGAAGGCAGTCCCGAAGGCAGTCTGCTTTCCCTGTCCTGGGCTGCAGGGCCCAAGGACTGTACTTACATGCCCCCTTAGACCCCAAGAAAGGGGGTGCCGACTGGTGCTCACCAGATCACAATCTGTATCAGCATACAACCCTGCCAACCTATAAAGTGACTGACCTGACTAGAACAGCCACCCCCCCAAAAAATGCCCAAATCCCTGTCGCAGTACAAGGTAGGTGAAAATAACCCCTCCAAGGAGCCAATTCAGGAAGGGGGAAAAAATTCCTACCTGGCCCCCAATTGGGCAACCAGCCAAAGCCTGTCTTGCCAACAGGGTGGGAGGGTGGGTCGAGAGGAGACAAAGAATGAGGAAGAGGGATGGGGCTGGCTTATAAAGGCTTTGGCCCTGTCCCCTTATGGAAGTCCGGATGCAGCGTTCCCGCTGCCTTTTCTTCAGCCATCTGCCTCTCCTTGCAGGGAGGCAAAGGTGGCTCCCCAGCCACATAGCCGCAAGGGCCTGCGGCTGGTTCAGCCGAACTGGTCAGAACGCCAGTTAAATAGTCAAAGGGTCGGAGTTTTGCAGTTGCTCATATGACTCCTCTAAGCTGTGGAGCCTTGTGAGCAAAAATTCTACTTTGTGAGCTCCTGGCATTAAAGTTGTGCACGAGCAATTTAGCTACTGCATAAATTAGTTTGCTCTGGAGCCATCCTTCCTGAGAGTGAGTTTGAGGCTAAAAAACTGTGAGCTAGCTCACACTAACTCAGCTTAGAGGGGACACTGACCAGAAGGTATTCCTTTTGCCCTTTATTTTAGCTTGTCTTTAATAAATTTTGGCTATCTTTTCTAAGGCTGAGGTGCAGACAGCATTCTTTGGGTGTACATTTTCTTCTCTCCCCCAGAAATGAACCCAAGACTGGAGAGACAAACCTCTGGGAAAGGAGGAAGCCTGAGTAGTTAAGGCAAATTGCCCCTTGCCAGTTTTTTGGATCTAGAGTGGCTGTGGTTTCAGCATGCTGACTCAGGGTGTGGGGGCAGTGTTTCATACAGATGTTACTAGACATGACCCAGAAGGTGTTTGCCCACAGGTGCTTGATGTTCTTGTGTCAGAATGGCTGATCATTTTTTGTAATGGAGATCAAGTGCCCCTGGGATCAGTGTATTGAGGCACTCTCCACGTTAGAGGATAGGTTTGAGCAATTTATGGAGATGAGGCTCTACATAGTTTTGTCAGACTTGGAAAGGTTTTTTTTTTTTTGGAGTTTGTTGTTTGTTTTGGCATATAAAGAATTATGCCCTCACCATGCAGGATTTCAAATTTTTCGTAATGGAGATCAAGTGCCCCTGGGATCAGTGTATTGAGGCACTCTCCACGTTAGAGGATAGGTTTTGTTTGTTTTGGCATATAAAGAATTATGCCCTCACCATGCGGGATTTCAAATTTTTTGTAATGGAGATCAAGTGCTCCTGGGGTCAGTGTATTGAGGCACTCTCCACGTTAGTGGATAGGTTTGAACAATTTATGGAGATGAGGCTCTACATAGTTCTTTCAGACTTGGAAAGGTTTTTTTTTTTGGAGTGTGTTGTTTGTTTTGGCATATAAAGAATTATGCCCTCACCATGCGGGATTTCAAATTTTCAAATTTCAGGTTTTTGTATGCTTTTATGTTGAACGCCTGGGTGTTTTTTCCACCTTAAATGAATGTACTTAGATTAATTGTCACAGGCAAAGCCCATTTGAATGGTGGGATTTCATAATGATTGTATCCAGGATATCACACACTCTATTCTGGTGCAAAAGAACCCTTAATGGCTTAATGGCACTTCTCTGGCAGGAGAGGTATAGAATCAGTGGGAGGCCTTGACAAATATGCAGTAATACCTGGCTATGAGCAAAATGTTTCTAAACCCGAACTTTTATTATTTAGTATAACAAAGGAAGACCTCAGTGAGGAAAACTGGTTATGTAAACTATTGTTTTCAAAACGAATTAAGAGAAAGGACCGGATATCGAGAAATGGCTAAGGAAAGTATGGTATACTATGTTAACAGGGAAAATATCTGCCTATAGGAAGTTCTGGGACACAAGATACAGTGGTACAAGTCTGTCCTCTCTTTATTTATTTATTTCTCAAATTTCTACCCCGCCCCCCCAGCCGAGGCCAGCTCAGGGCAGCTTACATAAAATCAGCATATAATCAGACAATTAAACAGGGGTCCTTTCGTAGAAAAAGAGGTGCAGGAGCTCATTAGCATAACTCATTAGCATAATTTATTTGCATATGCTAAACCACCTGACATCACCGGAAGTATGTCAGAAGGCAAGAAAGAGAGGGAGAGAGGCAGGAGGAGAGAGAGGAAAGAAAGAAAGAAAGAAAGAAAGAAAGAAAGAGAGAGAGAGAGAGAGAGAGAGAGAGAGAGAGAGAAAGAAAGAAAGAAAGAAAGAAAGAAAGAAAGAAAGAAAGAAAGAAAGAAAGAAAGAAAGAAAGAAAGAAAGAACTGGCAGGGAGGGAATAGCTACTAATCCAAGCCTCAGAAATACCACTATTCTGGGAGGATAGCTTCAGGGGTGGCTGAAGCCTTCAGAAGGCTGGTCGGAGGAACAAAGACCTTTCCAGGAGACGGGGTCATTTTGCTGCAGCCAGGACACAAGCAGGCATTCCCCCGCCGGGGGGGGGGAGCTGGCACCAACTCCCGGAGCTGTGCTCCCCCGAGCTCCTGCTCGAAAGGACCCCTGCAATTAAAACATTTAAAACAATGCTAAAACCAATTAAGAATAACATAATATGTGTCAGTATTGTTGTTATTGATTGTCATTGAATCAGTGATGGCTATCATATCAGCTCTCTCTTCCCATAACTGGCTCCCAGGTCTTCTTCAACTGTCTTTCAGGTGGCTGGCACAGGCCGTTATTATGAATTCCAGAGGCAACAGGGCTTCCTGTCCTTCAGTTACTAGTTGTTAATGAAATTTAGTGGTGGCAGCGGCTCCAAAAGCCTGGCGGAAGAGCTCTGTGTTACAGGCCCTGCAGCACTGTAAGAGGTTCCCCAGGGCCCTGGTCTCCTCTGGGAGCTTGTTCCACTTTTTGGAATAGAAATCAATCTAAAGAATTAGGCAAAAAAGAGATATCGAATCTTGTTTAGACTGTCAAATCTTACCCCCCAGATACTGAGAAAAAGTTAAAAGGTAATTTGGTATTTAGGGATTCGTATACCCGTAGATTTAGTTTACTTTGAAAATATAGTGCAGCCCTAATTTTCAGCAAAATCAAAGATAAATCACTATGATTGTCTTCTTTAAATCTGTCTCTGTTAGACAGGATTAATGTAATTAAAAAGTTGGTTCTTCTGAAATTAATTTTTTTTTGTTCCAGATTTTTCCAGCTCACATTCCAGTCTCTGAAATAAAGAAATGTCAAAAGGTTATTCTAGATTTTGTCTGGAAAAAGAAGGTCCCAAGAATGAACTGGAAAGAAACTCAACAAAAATGGAAGTGGGGCGGGAGTATCTTGCAATTGCAAATATCTCTTTATTATCACATAGAGCTTGGGCACATCTCTATCCGGCAGTAGGGAATAATAGCCAAAACTCTGTGCCGGCAAACTATCTTTATACTTTAAAAAGTCAAAGGTAAAGGTTTCCTTTGCTCAAAAGCCAGTCATACCCGAAATAACAGAAGATGGGAGGCAGATAAAAGACAGGTTGGTTAATGGCTGGGAAGGCGAGAGTGAGGCAGGGAAAGCAGGGAGGATGTGGGGGGTTGTCAGAAGGAGGGAAAGGGGAAATAATGCGGGGACTAGTATTGCCAACCTCCAGGTGATAGCTGGAGATCTCCTTCCATTACAACTGATCTACAGGTGATAGAAATCAGTTCACCTGGAGAAAATGGCTGCTGTGGAAGGTGGAATATATGGCATTGTACCCCACTGAAGTCCCTCCCCTCCCCAAACCCTGCCCTCCTCAGGCTCCACCCCCAAAATCTCCAGGTATTTCCCAACCCAGAGCTGGCAATCTCAGTGGGGACAAAGATATAGGGGAAAGTGGCACCACACAACTGTGCCATAGTTTTCCTAGGTAGAGACTGCTGTGGAGTCAGGATTGAACTGAAGATGGAGGGACAGATAAAGGTTGTTTTGCTCTCACAAGGAGAGAAGGAAGCAGGAAAAGGGCTATGGGGGCTTTCAGGGAAGGGAAAGAAGAAATAGTGGGGGAGGGGGACGTGAGATGCCCTCCCAAGTCCTTGTGGATTCCCACTTGTTCTGCCTACTTCTGAGTAGTAATTGAGCCACAGTGTTCTGTACCATCAGCAGTTTCCAAGTAATCTTCTAGGAAATCTGGAGTGCATTACAATAGTCTAACCTTGAGGTTGTCATGGCATGTCCAAACCAGCTGGGTTAAGGTAGAAAGCCATCCTCCGGGCAAAATGGAGATGGAAGAAAACATTTTCCACAGCTGAATGAACTTGCTTCTCTAGCAATGAGACTGGGTCCTATACGACCCCTAGATTCTTAAATGAGTTAGCAGAATGCTTTTAAATGCAGGAAGCATGGTATCAGGCCTGTAGCTAGAGTGGGGCATTTAGGGGCCATGCCCCCTTAATTAAAAGCCTTGTCCCAGAAATAGCCATGCCAGGAGCCTTATTTTTTAGGAGAAGACCCCCCACTGGCTGCAGCTGGCTTGCCCTCAGGCTTCCCTGTCACTCCTACTGTGGAATTTTTTTTGTGGGGGCAACATGGGACCTGGGAAAAGACAGCTCAGAGAGCATTTACTTGCCTTCAGAAGGCATTCAAATGCACTCTGAGCTATTTTTTCCTAGTAACTGACATGCTCGCTGCCCTGTCCCTTGGAAGACAGGGGTAGAAACAAGCTCAGAGCATCCCCCTTTAAAGATAGGCATTCATATTAATTTAATTAACTTTAATTTAACTGCCCCCTTAAAAATTTTAATGCCCCCTGAACAAAAAAAATCCCGGCTATGGGCCAGCATGGTATTCCCGCCCCCAAATGTAGTCTTCCTAACCAGCACTACCTCCATATGGGCAGGATTCAGTTCCAGCTTTTTTGCCCTTATCCATTTAACCAGGGGTCCTTTAGGAGAAAAAGAGGTGCAGGAGCTCATTAGCATAACTCATTAGCATACCTCATTAGCATATGCCACGTCCCCTGACATCACCGGAAGTGTGTCAGAAAGGGAATGTCAGTTTCAGCCCCATTATATCCTATGGGCCATTGAAATCAATGGCAAAAACTCATAGGGTATATGAGGGGCTGGAGGAAAGGGAGTTTGAGGGAGAGGCTCCAAACTTGCAGGGTAGCTGCTGGGGCCTCTCCTCAAAATACCCACCAAGTTTCAAGAAGATTGGACCAGGGGGTCCAATTCTATGGGCCCCCAAACAGGTTGTCTCATCCCCTCCATTGTTCTCTATGGTGGGAAAAAATGTTACCTTTTTTCCTCCCATGAAACTTGGTGGGTATTTGGGGGAGAGGTCCCAGCAGCTACCCTGCAAGTTTGGAGCCTCTCCCTCAACCCCCCTCCCCTCCTGTGGCTTTTAAAATTGCCTCTGAATTTCGGCGGCAATTCAGCAGCAGGCTGAATCAGATTAGAGAATCTGATTCGACCCGTGGCTGCCCTAGTGGCCACTCCTGAGCTTGCTTCGGTCCCAGCGGACCCCTGCATTTAACCATGTCACTGACTCAGGGCAACTACAGCAGTAAGAGGTGATCTGGACCAAGAAATACACAATTGGGTGTCATCAGCATATTGATGACACTCAACACCAAATCTATTAATAACCTCTTTCAAGGCTTCGGCATAAATATTAAATGCCACGAAGGATAAAACTGAGCCTTATGGTGCCCCACAACGCAAGTGCTGTACTGATGGCAACCTGTGTGCAACGACAGCTCTCCAAGTCTGAGCCACAAGGAATTCATCGAAACCAGTGCAAAGCACATCCTTTGATACCTACTTCGGCCTCCAAACACCAGCAGGATGGTATGGTCTGCTCATGTCAAAGGCTGTTGATCACACCAATAGCCACAAGGCAGAGGGAGAGCCCTTGTCTACATTCCGCAGAGTTCATAAACTAAAGCCATCAACTTTTTCTTCTCTCAAAGCCTGGCCTGAATTTAGAATGAAAGGGGGTTAGGGCAGACGAGTCATGCAGGAAGACCTGGGGGTATTCTGCCATGACTCTCCCAATTATTTTGCCCAGATAGGGCAGATCAGAAACGAGATAACATTTGGCCGCATCATTCTTCTTCAGCCATTGGTTTTTAAGCAGTGGATAGACAACTGCCTTTTTTTAAAAAAAAAAGCAACCTAGGATGACAGGCAGGTTAAAAATGCACCAGAGTACACAAGAAAACCCTGAACAAACAACCCAGCTACACTTCTTTCAACCACTCTAGAATAATGTAAGCAGAACTTTGACCTGCTGTAGAGTTCACAGGAAATTTGGGGCTCTGTCATACCCGGTTAATGACAGAGTTCTATGAAATCCCTGCTGACACAAAGATGTTCCCCTGCATTAATAAATATTTCATTTTTAATTTCCTTTTAAACAATGTGAGCCATGAAGTGTTGAATGCAGAACTGCTCACAGTGATGAAAATAAAGCCTTACCCGAGTTTTTCTAAACTATAATAAGGGTCCCCTTATCTGACCCACAGCCTGTTGGCTATTACATTAAGCTTTTACATTTATGTCAGTAAGCGACTGAGCTGATTTTCCTGCAGGACTAGAAAGGGAGTTGCCTTTGGAGAAGAGAAGTATCGTGCGTCCAGCCATTTCCTGACTTCCTTTCCTTCAAGAGCCTGTGGATGTCATCCCTGTCTGCACTCAGAATTCCCTCCCATGGGAACGGTTGAACACAAGAGAAAATTTTGTAGGAGATATTTTTAAAGAAGGAGGAGTGCTACCCGGACAGTTTGGTGTAGTAGTTAGGAGCGTGGACTCTAATCTGGGAGAACCGGGTTTGATTTCCCACTCCTCCATGTGCAGCTGCTGGAGTGGCCTTGGATCAGTTACAAGTTCTTTCAGAGCTGGTCTCTCAAGGGCAGTTCTTGAGAGAGCTCTCTCAGCCCCACCTACTTCACAGCCACAGGGTGTCTGTTGTGGGGAGGGGAAGGGAACGGAGACTGTAAGCCACTCTGAGACTCCTTTGGATAATGAAGGGCAGGGTATAAATCCAATCTCTTCTTGTCTTCGCTTCTCGATGTCCCATAGCAAAAAAACTGCCAGTGAACCCCCCCCCCCCGAAAAACTTGCTAAAATAAATAAATCTAAAGAATTAGTTTAAAAAAAGATATTGAATCTTGTTTAGACTGTCAAATCTTGTCTCACAAATACTGAGAAAAAGAAAAAAAGTAATTAGGTATTTAGGAATTCATATACCCGTAGATTTAGTTTACTTTGAAAATATAACTCAGCCCCAATTTTCAGCAAAGTCAAACTCTACGGTAGCCTTCTGTCATCTTTCGATGATTTCCACTGGTAACAAAGATGAGTATCTCTATGGTCCCCGTAGCACTATTTTGATTTTATTATCACTTTTCTTTGGTAATTACGCATTTTTTTTAGTGTGAGCTCATACTAGGTTCAACTACTGGTGAACTCTGGTTGAATAAGATATTTGCTTTTCTCTTTGGCAGCTGATTGAAACAGCTGTGGAAATATTAGATTTATTGCCTTTTAACAGAACTTAAACGTTCAATTTGGCCTTCCAATCTTGCTTTAGAAAAGATAGCAAGCGCATATCAGATGTATTTGTAGATGCACCTGTTTGATTATCTCACCAATAGTTACGAATCAATCATTTATCTAGAGGATAATAACATGTTAAAATTAGAAAGGATTTAACATAAGATAAGATTTCTCTGGATAGGACTCTCAGGAGAAATTAGGTGATTTCTATCTCTGGCTGAGGACAGACTGGCAGTCTCGGCTGCTCTGCCTCCGCTTCAAAAGTGGAGGCAGAGCGGCCGTTCAGACGGCCGCATCTGCCCGGAGGAGGCGGCCCAGACGCATTGTGTCCAGCGCCACGCTCCTCCTGCAGCAGCCGAGCACCACTTCAAAGTGGTGCTTGGCTGCTGCGGTGCGCGTTCTACCCGCTGGAGCAGGTGTGAACGCACGCCGGGAGGGGGAGCCACGCGGCATCCACCCACTGCCGTAGGAAGCCGCCTGCAGTCTGAACACTGCGAGCAGCTTCCTTCCGGCGGCGTGCGAACGCTGCGCCGTGGGGGAAATTCCCCCCGCCTTAGTCTGCCGCACCATGGAGGCGCAGCAGACTGCCAGTGTGTCCACAGCCTCTGTATGTGTGTGTCTCTCTGTGTGTCTATGTATGTGTGTGTGTGACGTCACCGGAGGAATTAGGATAACATCGCCCTGGTGCAGTGGGCTGAATCCCTTGCTGCTGTTTTCACCATTGAACTCAGATCGCCATCTGTATAAGTCATGTATATGTTGTTTTAATTTATGATATTCTTATCTTCTGTTTTTAAACTGTAAGCCATTTATGGTATTTTATTGCTGTAAGCCGCCTTTTGCCAGCTGTCAGGAAAGGCGGGATAAAAATGCAATAAATAAATAAAAATAAATAACCTGGGAGCTGGTTTGCTTTAAATTTTACTTACTCTAATATGGTTGAGAAATGGCAGGAGCTTTGATAAATTTGGCACATATTTTTGCAGTAGCTATAGGGTTAATTTCCACTCATCTAGTAAACAGACCTCTTCCTTTTTTCAATAAAAAAAAACTCTCTGCAGGTTTTTGTCTGGTTTGCTGGTTTGAGCTGAAATAACAGAGCTTGCAATTAAGTTGTTTCTACTATCAGAAATTAAAGGTTGCAAGACAGCTTTCATTAGATAGATCCTGGAGATACCTGAGGCTTTAATATATTCATTCTTACGGAATGATTTTGTCCAAATTCTCTGTTTGGGGGCAGGAATAAAATTCCTTCGCCTAACCTGTTTTCATACCATTGCTATACTCTGTATGGTGGCCAATCTCCAGTTGGGACAGGGGATCTCCCGGTTTGGAGCCCCTTCCCCCACTCCCAGGTTATCAGAAAGCATGAGGAGGGAGATAGCTGTTGGGCATTCCATTATACCCTATGGAGACTGGTCCCCATAGGGTATAATGAAGAATCGATCACTGAGTTCTGGGGCAGTTTTTTGAGGTAGAGGCACCAAATTTTCAGCATAGCTGCTGGTCCCTCTCCTCAAAAAAAAAATGCCCCCCAAGTTTGAAAAAGATTGGACCAGGGAATCCAATGCTATGAGCCCCAAAAGAAGGTGTCCCCCAGAAATAACGGAGGGAAAGTATTTAAAAGGAACACGGTCCCTTTAAAAGCAACAGCAGCTCACTCAGAACTCACTTCGGAGTTCCCTCTCCAGAAGCTTCCCTCCCTTCTCCTGGAATCTCCCAGCTTTTGGGCCTCACCCGGCAACCCTAACCCTATGATCTGGCCGTTCCCAGAATAGTTGTTCCTGTCTAATTTCTTGACCCCCCACCCACTGTTCTCATGGCACATTATTCTGCTAGTTTCCTGGGGGTCCTTACGGGCCTCAGTTCCTTCCGGCTTTTATTTTTATTTTACTATATTTATAAATCACCTAATCCCCACAACTGTGGGGTTCTAGGCAATGTACAGATTAAAAGTTTTGAATTAGACCATGTTGTGCAGACTATGTTCATCTGGGACAGGGTACACTGCACATCGTCTGCATCCTCCGTCACAACTGTCAGGTTTCCTACCCATTCGTTGTAGAGCCCAAAGGTGTTTCATAACAGCAGAAATTTCTATCAATCAAAATACCTTTAATGACATAATAAAATACATAGCATGAGAAAATATGAGCAAGAAGGTATTACAGAGACGACAAAACAAGGCTACTCATACAGAGCACTTGTGTCTATCTCTGACTGCTTCAGCCAAGAATTTAGCAACCGGAGCTGTGATGTCCGGGTTTGTGTCATTTAATAAACATTGTATTATTCTGTTGTTGTTAATACAATATTTAGGGTATCGTGGAGAGGAAAGAATGTTCTTATGTGGACCTGCATGCAATTGGCAGTCCAAGATGATGTGATGGATTGAATCTATCGGTTTTAAAGGACAGATACATTTCCTTTGTTATACGGACCAGTTAATATTTTTGAAGGAACAGCAGCAATTTGTTTCCCCTGCTCTTGGGTGGGGTCTGTGCTTGTGGGGTTATGTGCACAGGCATGGAGGATGAAGATGGAGAACTTTGGAGCTCTCCCCAAGTCTTCCAGGAATCCCTGGATGTCCAGCCCCCTCTTGGTACCATCTTGGCACCACATCAGTTTTAGGGTTTCTGTTTGGCTGTGTCCCCCATACGGTGCCACATACACATCCTACAAAGTCTGAACTGACTGGAGTTGGTTGTATGTGCATTTGTTTTTGCTATGAATTCTGTCCAGTTGTAGACGTCACTGCTTGCCATAATCAGGATCATGACTCTTGATCATTTCTGTAGTGTTAGTTTTGGCAGATTAGTCTCTTCTAGATTATGTTTAATTAGGCAAATCAAATGTCTGCAATTTTTCTTTTTTCAAGTAAGCATTTTAAATAGCAATCCTATGCACAGGTAACTCCAGTCTGAGCCCACTGATTTCAATGAGTACCTGTCCTACTGAATTCAATAGGGAGGTTAAGCACGTGCTTAATTCTGTTTCCTGTTCAAATGAATAGGATGTAAAAGTGCTTTACCACTTGGATGGGCTCCGGCCCAGTGTTTTCTTGGCAACTGAACATCTTGAACTATATATACAAAGTGAACAGATTTGAAGAGGATGTGTAATGTTGATTTTACAAAGGTGTTTTATTCTCTATTTACATACATAATGTGGGCAGAAAGAAGTGAGGAAATCAGACTTTGCAAGGAGCATCCTATTTTAAGTCATGAAAATGTCAAAATGAAATTGTGGTATTATACTTACACAGAACTTTTCTAGCTAACATGTTTATTTAAAGGCCATGCACAAATTAATCGCCCATGAATATATTTTGAAACGGTTGCACCAAGGGAAATTCATGTCAGTGTATGATACAATCTGAAGAAAACAGAATGCCGTTTTGGGCCATTTATCAGCTAAGGTGAGTTAGGATCAAGTCCTGTTCTGCTTTAATAATCTGCTTCTTCCAGTGGGACACAGTTATGATGACTTGAAGCTATATTTTCCCTAATATTACATAAATGAGTAAGTAGTTCAAGATATATGTCAGAGATTCACAAATATATTGATAGCAAAGCAATCTGGACCAAAGTTTCTGCAAATGGAATGACCTGTCCAAACTGATTTTTACCACCTCTCCCCGACAGCCTTCAGTGCATCGTGAAAAGTTACTGCTGAAGGCCAGGTAGGGTGACCCTGCAGGACAATGTGCCTTATGATATGGGAAGTGGGTATTGCTGCAAGAATGGGGGATTAGGTAAAATGGGGGGGATTTATTTATTTATTAGGCTTATATGCCACTCTCCCCACCAAGTGGGCTCAGAGCAGCTCACATATAAATACATTAAAACATTTAAAACAGTTAAAATCCAACATAGACCTCCGTCTTGCAGGCCCTGTGGAACTGCACAAGGTCCCACAGGGCCCTGATCTCCTCTGGGAGCCCATTCCACCAGTAAGGGGCCGCCACTGAAAAGGCCCTTCCTCTAGTGGCAGCAAGCCTGGCTTCCCTGGGGCCTGGTATAACCAGCCAATGTTGGGCCCCAGACCGTAGTGCTCTCTGGGGTACATATGGGGAAAGGCGGTCCCTCAGGTAGGTCGGACCCAGGCCATTAAGGGCTTTAAAGGGAAGTACCAGCACCTTGAAGTGAATCCGGTACTCCATAGGTAGCCAGTGCAGTGCCTCTAGCACCGGCCTCATGTGCTCCCTTCTAGGGAGACACATCAGTAGCCTCGCCAAATTAGTGGAACAATGCCATTTCCACAAGAATGAAAGGTTATGATTTTGGCTGATCCCCTGTTTGGTGCCAGACCTACATTTTTGACACCCTGAAGCTTGAACTCTTATGGGGGCCCCTTCTCAATGAAGGATTTGAGGATCCAGCTGCCAAAATGTAGGCTACTGAATAGATTCTGGCAAGCTCAGCAAGCCCATACAGCTGGGGGGTTGGGTGCTACAAATCCCCAAGAAAATAATTTGACCAATTACAGGGACATTTTGAGACCATATGAAACAGGTATTAAAGCATATTCTAAGGTCAATATGAAGTACTTCAACCCATTGGCTTATGATTCTGTCACTAAAATAGCCTCATTTTAATAACAAGCACTTTAACAAAACTCCCATCAATTTTGTTGAAAAATTCACTCATGAAAAAAAAATTGCTTCAGGGTCCCTCCAGGATTAGGGGCCCTGAAGCTTCATTGGTTTCATAGTAGATCCACCCCTGCCCCTATTCTCTTAGCAGCCTCCCATGGGGCTTATTTGCTGTGGAGAGCTTCCCAGTTTTCAGTGGTTTATTCCTTTTTGCTGAAGCCTTGAGTTAACTCAGTGTCACTTTCATCTGTACACTCCCAGATATTTGCAATCCAGTGGGAATCCTAACCAGCTTTTCTGCTCAGCCTTACCTCAGTTCCTCTCCTTACTGAAGCCCCTGTCCCTCATGGCTTTTGTCCATGTGGGCCCCACAAACCCTGGCATTGCCACCTGGTGTTCAAAAGGGGGATCTTCTCCTTCTTTCACATCTGGAAAAGCTGGTGGGATCCATAGTTCATAAACTTTGCAATTTTTAAAAACGGATTTTAAAATTCAGTCACAAAAAGTGAAGCTCAGCTTTTTAGAATCAAAATTGGACTAAACATTCAAAATTTGATGGGGGGGGATCTTTTCATCACCCATTTAAGGGGATAGAGATTAGACAAGCAAATTAGTAAAATCAGTATAAAATCCTAACGTTTTACTAAACAGCATGTAACCAGTCCAGTAATGTTAAATACATAGTCTTAATTCTCAGATACAGTAACATTGCTAGTCAGTTATCAAACATTGCCAGATATCAGTGATCAATGCCAAATGAAGACTGAAATGATAGAAACAATCATTTATGTCCAGTTTTAGCTTCAGAAGTAGATTGCTTCATTATATTCTGTGAATATCCTACATTAAAAATTATAGAGGACATTTTTAGACCATCCACTTCTCCGTATATAGTTGATCCACAAGGGGAGGGGCTGAAGCTTGTTGGCAGAAAATTCTACATTGCCTGCAGAAGGCCCCAGTTAGCAGGAATCTTTGGGAAAAGATCTTTAGTAGCAGAAGCTGGGAAAGACTTTTCTGTGCTTGAGTCTTGGTGCAGTGGTGTGCAGCGTTCCCTCTAAGCTGAGTTCATGTGAGCTAGCTCACCGTTTTTTAGCCTCCATCTCACACATTTTTGTCTGAGCTCAGGAAGGATGGCTCCAGAGCAAACTAATTTATGCAGCAGCCAAATCGCTCGCTCACAACTTTAATGCTAGTAGCTCACAAAGTAGAATTTTTGCTCACAAGATTCCTCAGCTTTGAAGAAGCACTGGGTGCCCCCTCCCTCGAATCTCCCAGTGGTTGTCAGGCTGGGCCTCATGGTGCTCATGTGAGGGTTGCTAAGTCCCAGTTATCCTGATAATGCCATGAATGGGGATTGCATGATATCCTTGGGGAATGCCTTGCGCTGGCACATCAGTTAGTTGTAGTAATATTACTTCATCTCACTATTAGATGTGTATTGCATGGTACCTGTAGGTAGCCACAATCATGTGCATTTGAAAAGATGGGTAATTTAACAGACTGAAAAAAAAACACATTGTAAAAATTAGTCTGTGTGCAAAAAGTACCTGAGCTTTTAGTAACAATTATTGTCTCCTACCTCCAGTTTACATATTGTCGCAAGCAAGCATACGCAGAAGTCTTAACAGAAGCCATATGCTCACCTATCCAGGGAAAAAACAATTTGCTTATGCATGTGTTAGAAGCACTTTGTTGATTTAATTCGTGCACCTATGTTCTTCTCTCAAGGATGTTGCATGGAATCAGACTGTGGGGTTGGAGTCCAAACGGCATTGGGAAAGCTGGAAGTGGGTGGGGGAGATAGCAAGTAGCAGTGCTTTACAATGCAATCCTAAGAACACTTTCCTGGGAGTAAGCCCCATTGCATACAGCTGAGTAGGATTCTGCGTAACTTGCTTTGTACATTACCTGGACTTTTTTTTTCAGGGGGAACGTACCGGAACAGAGTTCTGGAACCTCTTCAACAAAATTATTTTTAAAATGTTTAAAAGTTCATGCGTTTTCAGTATACATTTCCCTCTTGAGAGTTCCGGCACCTCTTTTTCAAAAAAAGGGGGGGGAAAGCAAAAGGGAAAAAAAGCCCTGTACATTAAATTAGACCTGCCTGCAAATCATTTCCTCCAACCTAGAAATCATCCCCTATAACCAGGCTGGTAGATGTATGCCGTTACAGCACAGTGAACTGAGATCTGCAGAGAACTGTAGAGTCTGGAGGCTACAAATGAGAAAATCCAGGGCTCTGTACCTGCCAATCTCATCTCTGTTACTGCAGCAGGACCCCAGTATAGGGTTACTATTTGCTCAGCTGGGAGATGAGCGAAAAACATGTGTGGGAGGGAACTGCCAGCTTCCCAACTCACTTCTGTCACGACTGCAAATGATATCAAGGTGTTGCTGGTGGTTAAAGTGTGTGGACTCTAATCTGGGAGACTGGATTTGATTCCCCACTCCTCCACTTGCAGCTGCTGGATGACCTTGGGCAAGCCCTAGCTCTGTGAGAGCTGTTCTCTCAAGGACAATTCTGGAAAGACCTTTCTCAGCCCCACCTACCTCACAGGGTGTCTGCTGTGGGGAAGGGAAGGAGTTTGTAAGCCGCTCTGAGACTTCGAGTGAAGGGTGGGGTATAAATCCTATCTCCTATCCCCTCCTCCTCCTCTTTTTTATCACTCACTGGTCTACAGCTAGGTTTACCAGCCTCCAGGTAGTAGCTGGGGATCTCGTGGGATTACAACAGATCTCCAGGCTCTAGGTGGACTCTATGGCATTATACCCCCACCGAAGTCCCTACCCTTCCCAAATCCTGTCTTCCCCATACACCACCCCCAAAATCTCCAGGAATTTCCCAACCTGGAGCTGGCAACCCTATCAAACTCCTTTCCCTGGAGACCCTATCCTGCTCACCAATTTCAGATCCTTGGCAAGGTCATATGATAAATGATATGAGCAGTTGGGATGGCTTATCCATGCACATCAGGGGTGGGCTGGGAGAGGAAATGGCCCTGGAAAAGGGCCCCTTCCCCACTCCATGGAAGGAAGGAAGGAAGGAAGGGAGGAAGGAAGGAAGGAAGGAAGGAAGGAAGGAAGGAAGGAAGGAAGGAAGGAGTAGCTTGCCTCCCCCTCTCTTGGGCAAGGCTTGGGTGGGCTGGGAGCTGTCCTTCTGTCCCTGAGTTGGGCTGGTCATTGAGTGGTCATTGAGTTGGCCTGTGGTGAGGGGACATCTTTGGCCTACTGGGAAAATTCTGGCGCTTATGTGAGTAGGCTGAGCAGGATGAAGCTGTGAGGCAACTATACCCTAGGCTCAAGGCTTTATTATGTTGATGATCATGTTAAATCCCCTCAGAGTCCTCACAGTTGCCTGAAACTTTTCTAAAATGGCCTCTCCCTTACATTACCCCCTCTTTATTTCTGAATCACCGATCACCCACATTCATGAGAATGGGTGGTATTAGTTTACACTGAAGGGGTGGTAGCATGTAGTCCCCATAGATCTCTTTAATAGTAATGTTGGATGTACTTATGAGATAAAATTTTGTCCCTTTTTCACTAAATGTTCGACTGTACAGACAAGACATGGGCAAAGGCCAAACATGTTTTATTTAACAGGGGAAAAAAAAACAGGCATTCAACAGTGTAAGTGTTACATGTGGAAAGTTTTAGCTTAAATGGGAAAAATGACTCTGAAGTGCAACCCAGTGGTTACAACAATTCGCCCAAGGGACTGAATACTTTGTAACTGGACTATACTAAAATAAATTAACACTGGGGAGAGAATCTTGCTTCCCTTTCCCAGAAAAGTTATCTCAGGTCATAGGCGTCAACTACGGGGGGGCTCGAGGGCTCGAGCCACCCCCGAAATTTCCCGGGGGGGGCTGAGCCCCCCTGGGAAAACGGAGCACCCTCCGCCACACCTCCCCGGGCTCTACCTAGGGCCGCCGCCACTGTCTCTCTCTCCCCCCCTGCCTGGCCACTCCATCCTCCCTCCGTCTGTCCAGAGGTCCCTTATTCTCAGAAACTGCCCAGGTAAATTTGGTATTTCCTACTTTTACTGAGTGCTAATTTATTACCTAAAAAATAAGCTTTCTTCCCTACACCTACTCAAATCTTACTAAAAGCAAAACAGAAATCCTGCCTAAACTGATGCTCTTATCCAGAGCTTCAAATCCCTGTCTGACCATTTCCGCAGCAGTGAAATTCCTGGCACTGACGTTTTTAAATCCACACATTATGTGAAATTTTCTGCATTAGATTTTTCCTCACCAGGCACAAACCCCAAAGTTTTCTCCTTCTTTCCCTTCATTTTCGGAACTTGCTAAAACGGGGTTTTTTCCCCATCTAAAAATGCAGAGAAAGGAGGAGAAAACTTCGATTTGCACCTGGTGAGGAAAAATCCAATGTGAAAAATTCCACATAACGTGCAGATTTCAAAACATCCATTTGGGGAATTTTACTACTGTGGAAATGGTCTGATGGAAGACATTTTTTCTCCCCCCTTTCCAACTGAGGCTGGCTCAACTGCTTCCCATCCAGTGGAGCTCCATGGGCTCTGATTGGCTGACAGTCACTGGGATTTGCATGAGGCCAAAATCACAAGGATTGTTTCAGAGCCCTGGAGGAGAGGTGGGAATTTTAGGGATGATGGTCACAAGTCCTGGCAGTAATTATGGCCTGTCAGTCCTGATGCATGTCGACCTCATGGTTATGGCTGCACTAGCCATCACAGAGTGAACACCACAGACGAACAGTTATATGACTACTGAAAGTAATCAAATGTTGTGGAAATCAAGCAATGTACATGCATGTGTGAACTTGTAGTGAAATATACATGTGCTCAGTTCCAGGAAGACATGGCACAGGTTATAAAAACTGGCATCAGTTTATCTGGGAGATACCCTGTCAAACACAGTACTCAATCCAGTCCAAGTCCTGTCGTACACTGAGAATATGTGGGAAAACATAGCATAGGAATCTAGAAGATTCTCTATCGTACTAAAAGCAGCTGTTCTGTGGAAAAATTATAGACAGGCCTCTTCATTTCAAATCCTGAGTGATCACTATGGGAACGAGCTAGCCATTTGTCAATTTCCCTACACTATTTCTGGGTGAACAGAAAGCTATACTTTTGTTCAGTATTCGCTGCGGGAGATGTGGTTCGGAATGTTCTCTTTCACGATTTCCTGATATATTTTACTTCGTTTGGTCCTGAATCATGTAGCTGTGTGTTGCAATAACTCCCCAAACATGCTTTGGTTTAGAGGTAGAAATCCACTTCATTACCAGATAGATTGCTAGGAGTGAGAGATTGCTAACTTCCTCTTGGGAAATTCCTGGAGATTGGGGGGCAGTGCCTGAGGGGAGTTCAGTTTAGAGTCTACCCCCTAAGGCTGTTGTTTCCCTCAGAGGAACTGTTCTGTGTAGTCTAGGGATCAGGTATAATTCCAGGAGAACTCTAGGTCCCACCTTGGGACTGGTAACCCTAGGGCAGTAAAAAGTACTGGGGTTGGAGACGCATCTCAGTGAATCAGCACATGAAGTTTATTAGGTGGTAGCAGATGACATGTCTGAGCTGGCCTCAGGGGTCTTCCTATATGCACACTTAAACTGTGCCCCCGGCCTCACCCACACACTCTGATAGGATTACAATTAATACAATTAAGTCTCCCCAGGTCATTGGCCCCTATTGGCATCCTGGCTGACTGATAGGTCTAAATGACAATCTGGCCAGTCTATTGTGTTCTGGAGCGAAGCTCTGACTGCCTGGCCATGTGCTTGCCCCGAACCACATGGCCTAACCACATGGCAGTCACCATTAGAACACAGTGCCCTCCCCCCCTAGTTCGGACCCTCCTAACACACAAAGTCTTTGAGGTAGGTTGGTCTTCACCGTTCCCTGGTTGAACGGCATATGGCTGTGTCTCCGGCAGGCAGCTCGGGAGTTGCCATGACTGGTTCTGGGGACGGACCTGGTTTGCCCACTGAGGCTGGTGTCAGTGACGGGGCGGTATGAGTGTCAGCAGTCAGGTGAGGCTGGTGAAACTCTGTTGCCAGTGTTTCACCCGTGTCCTTGTCTGTAGGCTTGGGAGTGGAGTTCTCATCCTCGCTCTCTTCTGGTCTGTCCATTGTGGGGGTCAGAAGCTGGCAGCCCATTTAGTCCACATGGCGTTTCCAAAGCTGTTCTTCTTCCCTGGCAACCTCATAGGATAGAGGCCTCGTTACGCACACTATCCAGCCTGGCAGCCAGGCCGGACCCTTGACATAGCTCTTAACATAGATCGGGTCCTCCGGGAAGAACTCTTGGGGAGTCTTCTGCTGTTCCAGGCACGTGCTATGTTCTGGAGTGCAGTCAGGATGCAGGCAGTCCAGTCTGGTTGTGAGCCTCCGACACATGAGCAGTTCTGCCAGACTGCGCCTGGTTGCGGTGTGGGGTGTTGTTTGTTGGCCAAACAGGAATGCAGCCAGCCTGTAGTTCCAGTCGCCCATGTCCATGCATTGCAGGGCTTCCTTGGTCATGTTCACCATGCGCTCGGCTTGACCATTGGTGGCTGGATGGAATGAGGTGGAACAGACGTGCTGGATGCCATAGTAGTCTATGAATGCCTGGAACTCCCCTGAGGTGAAAACCATCCCATAGTCTGTCACTAGCGTGTTGGGAATGCCATGTGTGCTAAAGATGCACTATATGGCTTGGATAGCTGCTTGTGAGGACATCGTGGACACAGGGACCATCTCCAACCATTTGGAATAACTGTCCACTAGAATGAAAAACAGCTGTCCCTGGAAGGGTCCTGCAAAGTCCAGATGGAGTGCCGTGGCCTGAGCGCCGATTCCGAGGGCTGGACAGGTGCCTGTGGAGGGTTGGGCCGAGACTCTTGGCACTGGTGGCAACACCTGACTTTGTCCTGTATTTCAGCATCCAGCCCTGGCCACCACACGTAACTCCGGGCCAGGGGTTTCATTCGGACAATGCCGGGATGGGTGTCATGGAGAGTGCTGAGGACTTGTTTGCGCAGTGGCTCAGTAATGACCACTTGCATGCCCCATAGAATGCACCCCTTGTGGGTAGACAGTTCATTTTGTCTGGCCAAGTATGTGGCAAATCTGGGCTCCGGGTTGAGGGGCCACCCCCTCCCCACCGAGTCCAAGATACGGGAGAGGGCGCAATCCTGGGCTGTGTGCCACGCAGCATACTTTACCGGGATGGGCTGGTCTGGCAGGTCCTCGAGGAGAGCGATGTGGTGGGCCGGGGCTGGATCTGGGTCACACACACACAATACACAACCTTTATTGGCATACTAGGATCTGGGTCACACAACGGGAGTGGCGGATGGCTGAGGGCATCTGCATGCCCCATCAACTTCCCTGGGTGGTGGACAAGGGAGTAGTTGTAGCTGGCCAGGAAGGTAGACCAGTGCAGAACCCTGGGTGAGAGCATCTGGGTGTCTGCTAATTGCTGCCATTCCTGGGCGGGAGGTGGATTCCTCATTGAGTTCACGTCACAGCCCTCACCCCTACCTTTGGAATGTATCTCTCTTCTCACAGTCTGAATGTTATCTCCTTAACCTTGGAATGGGGAACTTTCTCAACGACTTTGCTGCTTCTGCTGCAGGTGTTTATAACTTCCCCGCCTATAGCCTGAGAATGAAATGTCTAAAATGTATTTTGCAAGCTCCAGGAGTGGAGCCCCCCTCCCTCTCACCACCAGGTTGAATGCACTATAACCTCTCAACCTTTTCCTTTCATTACTGACTCAAGAACGTGTAGACGACTAAAAGATCCACTGGAATAAAGACTTTTCTAGTTAAGAACTTTGTTTACAATTTGAAATCTCTTAGACTCTCACACTGGGGCGTCTGATGGTTGGGTGCCAGGAGGCCCAGCAGGGGTTTGTGGTCTGTCACGATTGTGAAGGGGTGGCCATACAAGAAGTCGTGAAACTTCTTGACCCCCGCAACCATAGCCAGGGCCTCTTTATCTATCTGCGTGTAGTTGCGCTTGGCTGAGGACAAGGTCCGGGAATAATAGGCGACTGGGACTTCCCAGCTGTCAGACAGGTGGTGGGCCAGGACTGCTCCCACCCTGTAAGGAGATGCATCGCATGCCAAGACCACAGGCAGCAACTTGTCAAAGTGCGCCAGGACTGAGTTGGACACTAGCAAGTCCTTGACGGCCTGGAATGCTGCCGCGTGCCGGGGGCTCCAAACCCACCTGGCATTTTTATTGAGCAGCCTGTGTAGAGGTTCTGCTACCGCCACCTTGTGTGGGAGAAAAGAATGATAAAAATTGAGGAGGCCCAGGAACGACTGGAGCTCTGCCTTCGTCAATGGTGCCGGTGCCTCTGTGATTGTGCGGACCTTCTCTGGTGTGGGGTGGATGCCTTATGCATCCACGATGAACCCCAGGAAATCCACCGAGGGGACCCCCAGCCAGCATTTTTTGCGCTTCACCTTCAGGCTGGCATTGTTGAAATGCTGAAGGACTGAGTGGAGCCAGGAGGTGTGGAGATCAGAACATTGTCAAAGAAAGGGAACACTCCTGGAATGCCTTTCAAGAGACGGTTCATAAATTCTTGGAACAGCCCTGGGGTGATGCTGACCCCAAACTGCAGGTGGCAGACCTTAAACGCTCTTCTGTGGGTTACTATGGTTTGGGCCTTTGCTGCGGCCTCATCTACAGGGAGCTGTTGGTAGGCCTAGGCCAAGTCCAACTTCCCCCAAACCCGGGTGCCCGCTAGCGAGGCCAGGACACGGCTAATTACCAGCACCAGGTAAGCATGGTCCTGGAGTGCCTTATTGAGTGTGCACTTATAGTTGGCACAAATCCTGATGTCCCCATTCTGTTTCATCGGGGTAACTATGGGGTGTGGGAGACTGGCTGTAATACCCCCTGAGCCACCAGCCGGTCCAGCTCCTGATGATTTTGGGGCGGACCACTAGTGGAGGCTGCCTGGCAGCCACGCGTATTGGCTGGACTGCCGGATCGAGGGGGGGCATGTAGGTGCCTAGAGCCCCATCAAAGATGGCCAGGAACTCGTCACAGACTGTCCCAAAGTCTGTGCCACGGAGTTGGTTCACCCCTGTTACTCCCAACCCTAGGGGCTCAAACCAGGATAGTCCCAATAAGCTGGACAGTTTACCCTCCACCACCAGGAGGTCCAGCATGCCATCAAAGTCTTTGAACTGGACCCTGAACTTGCCCAAGCTCCTAGTGGGGGTTTTCTGGAAGTCCCACAATCACAGTTCCATTGGCTTCTACAGCCGGGGTCCCCCCTGTGGGCAGATTTTACAGAGGGTGTCTGCTGAAATAATAGAGTAGGTGGACGCCGTATCAAGTTCCATAGAGCAGGGGGACCCCTCTATGGAGACTGGTACAAAAATCTTGTTCGGGGCATCCCGGGGCAAACTCATTACCTGATGGCGGGATGCTGATGTCAAATGAAGATACACATCTTTAGAGTGAGTGGCTTGAGTGTGATGGTTGGCCTGGGAACGGTAAGCCCGGGTGATGTGTCCCTTCTTGCCACACGACTGGCACTCGGCGTCCCAGAACTGGCAGTTCTGGCACTCGTATGAGTGGAACTGGAACAGGGAGACGCAATGGACAGGATGGCTGACCTGGACCCAGTGGCATTGCTCCATTTGGAGGTCCTCGGTGCTGCTCTTGGTGGGCAGCGGTGAAGTTGCAGGACATCGTCCTTGTCTAAGGCTTTGGAGGTGGAGGATACAGTGGAGCGGTGTGTGGAAGTGGAGCCATGCTGGTCCTTCTGTGCTTGCTCGAAAGCACATGCAGTCTGGAAAACCCTCTCCAATTTACCTTGGAGAGGGCTACCAGCTTCCAGTGAAGCTTGGGCTCCTGGACCCCCCACACAAAGTTTGTCAGGAGGTGATCCTCGACTGAAACGAACTTGCAGCTGACCACCAGTCGGCGGAGGTCGGCCATGAAGGTGGCTACGGTTTTACCTGGCTTCTGTGAGCGTCTGCAGAAATCCATGCGTCTGGCCAGCATGGATGGTTTTGGTGCCCAGATGATATCATTGTAGCTGGCTTCAGTTAGGGTGCGGGGTGAGATGAGGCTTCGGACCAAGCGCAGGGTGTCAACCCCACATGTGCTCAGGAGCCAAGCCTATGCTTACCGGCATCAGTGACCTCCTGTACTTCAACAAAGGACCCGAGCTGGTCGGCCCAGGCTTCCCAGAACTCGGGTTGCGATGGGTCGAAAGAGGCAATTTGTCCCGGAGCGGCAGCCATGGTGACTCATGATTCAGCAGGGTGGTGAGCGCTGTCCTCTGAAGCAGATGGCGATGTGGGGTGCTGGAGCTGTGCATTGCCAGTTGCTGACAGAGTGGTGCTCGTTGCGATGCTGGAGTCGGCTGGAGAGTCACTCATTGGGATCCCATCCTTGTTGCTAGTGAAAAGTACTGGGGTCGGAGACGCATCTCAGTGAATCAGCACATGAAGTTTATTAGGTGGTAGCAGATGACATGTCTGAGCTGGGCTCAGGGATCTGTTTATATGCATATCTAAACCACGCCCCCGGCCTCACCCACACACTCTGAAAGGATTACAATTAATACAATTAAGTCTCCCCAGGTCATTGGCCCCTATTGGCATCCTGGCTGACTGATAGGTCTAAATGGCCAGTCAATTGTGTTCTGGAGCGAAGCTCTGACTGTGCCTGGCCATGTGCTTGCCCCGGACCCCATGGCCTGATCGCATGGCGGTCGCCATTAGAACACAACAGGCAGGAGTGGCCAAACTGCAGCTCGAAGTCAGGAGCTGCATGTGGCTCTTTCCCACAGTCTAATTTAATTTTAATAAAAAGCAAATTTGCATATTTTTCAATAAAAATGTGTGTGTGATATTTGTTCATGTCTTTCAGCTCTCCAACATCCGATGTTTCTTCTGTGTGGCTGTTACATTAAGCAAGTTTGGCCACCCCTAGTAGGGTGAGTCGATTCCCTCAGTTCTACATCCTTATTATCCCGTAGTTCCATTGTGAATTAGGTTCTGTTCCATCAAAAAAGAGAAAGAAAAGAAATTCCAGGAAGCTGATAACAAATTTCATTTTTTTAAAAAATCATTCCTTTGAGATTGGTAATTAGATTAAAAATAAACAGCTCCCCACAAAGAAAAACGAGTTGTTTGTTATTGCCTTTCCAAAGAAGAACAACAAAAACAATAGCACAATTGTGCTCTTCCATATCATAAAAACAAATGAAAAAAAACATAACAGTTTTTCATGACAGATGGAGACAGTTTGAAGGAGTTTATTACCTCCCCCCCTCTTTTGGTGAGCGCATATCAGGAAAAATGAATTAGATCCCAACTTTATGAGTTCTGCTCTGGTAAATGTTTCTTCTGATTTGCACCCTCAAAATCTGAGGTGAAATTCATCACAGGGTGATTTCATAAGAATCCCTCTGATTTCCCATGTCCTCAGAGATGCCATTCTGGTGTGGGGCATAGAGTGATGTGGTAAATAATTCATACTTCCTAGCAGCGCTGTGGAGCTTTCTCCCTGTCAAAGCACATTTTGATATACTTCAAGTACACATGTACAGGATTTAAATCTTTGCATCGGATAATTAATGTTTTGCTTCATATTTCTATGCTTTTCCCTCAGTGGCTTTGCTGTGACACCTCTCTGCTTCCTTGGATGACTTATGACAATAAACCATCCAGCAACTCTGTCTGCTTGGGCACATTTTCTAGTTTGTTTGGGTTTTTTTTTTGGAAAAAAGTGTTTTATGTTTTCATTGTCTTCTAAATCAAATGCCGTATAAGACATAAGGCAACCCTTGTCTGTTTACCATCAGTAGGCTTCCAGAATGTTTTCAGCGGTTGTCAAGAAACCCCAGCTGAACATTGTGTTTATGTCATTCCGGGTTTCAGCTGTTTGCATTTCCTTGTTATTGGTAGTCATGTTGAATCCAGAGCTTCTGACAGAAATTCATCTTTTCCCAGGGCTTACACTCTTCTAAAAGCAAATAGAACTTTCTTGGGTTATGACTTTTGTGGCTCCCCACCGAGCAGCCCAAAATGGGACACAAACAGGATGGGGGGGGGGCATTTTGAAGAAGAAGTGGAGGAGGAGGAGGAGGAAGAAGAAGGAGATGAAGAGGAGAAGGAGGAGTTGGTTTTATACCCTGTCCTTCACTACCTGAAGGAGTCTTGGGCTGTGATCACACACACTAAATAATCCACTTTCAATCCACTTCCAATGCACTTTCCAACTGGATTTTGCCAGTTCACACAGTAAAATCCAGTTGGAAAGTGCATTGAAAGTGGATTGTTTAGTGTGTGTGACTGCAGCCTTGGAGTGGCTTACAATCACTTTCCTCTCCCTGCAACAGACCCCCTGTGAAGTAGGTGGGGCTGAGAGAGTTCTGAGAGAACTGTGATTGACCCAAGATCACCCAGCTGGCTTTTTGTCAAGGAAGTGGAACCCGGTTCTCCAGATTAGATCAGTTCCCTTGAAGGAAATGGCTGCTTTGGAGATGGACTCTGGCTTTATATTCTGCTGAGCTCTCTCCCCTTCCCAAACCCTGCCCTTCCCTGGGTCCATCTCAAAATCTCCAGGAATTTCCCATCCTGGAATTGGCAACAATAAATTATGCTGGTTGGTTTGCTGGCATGGCAGACATCACAAACTACTTACAGACTGGTTGATCTCAGACAGACAGACAGACAGACAGACCCATCATCCTGGTGAGCCAGGCCATTCTGGATCTGGAAAGTCCATTTTTCAGCTTTAAATAGGGAGTGTATTTAGTGAGTCCTGTCTTTGCAGCCTCACCAAGGCCAACACTCTGAAGCACCAGAATGCAGGAGAAGCTGGCATTTGTGAGTGACATGCAGGTGAGGAGTAGGTGGGGAGAAGATAGGTGCTATTGCTAACGAGTGGCATGGAGAAAAAAGCCCTCTCGTGGTCTTTTGCAAAATGGCACATGTATAACATGTACGCACAAAGGCCGATCGTGTGTGCATTTGTGCTTTTGTGTCAGATGTGCAGCTGCCCAGCGAACTCCAGTGAATGACTCAGCAAACACTTGATCGTTGATCCGTCAGGGGGATAGTCATGACTGGCAATTGCAATGCAATCCTAACCCACAGGCGTTCAGGCATCCCTAATCCCCTTCTGCTTTTCTTTGTTCCTTCTGTACCCTCTCCTTGACGAGGCAGGAAGATATGAGTCTCAGATCCTAGATGGTGTCAATCTAAATGACAGCTAACAGCTCCAAGGCTAGCAGTCCTATCTGGAGCAAACCAGTTCTGACTAGTTTGTACAGTAGACTTTATACAACAGTCAGAGTGACTCAGCAGCTAATGCTGATTGGTCAGTCAATGTATATAAGCATTCATTGTACAGTTATTTTCTCTCTCCAGTATATATCAGTGTATGGCGAAGCGCTTTGTCAGTGGATCTACTGAATTGTGTATACCTGCACTGAACAACAGGACTTTGTAAATAAACCTTGTATATATTCCTTCCCTACTTGGCTGTGTGGACATTGGACTCTGTGGGATTTTGGCTCTGCACTTTACTGAAGCTCTCTGCTCTGGTGCTAACATGCCAGCTCAACAGATAGCACTCCTTGACACTCCTTACAACTACCTTGGCCTTTAACTGTGGTCTTCCCAACTGTCCCATACCACCCAGCAGGGCTCCCTTGGGGCTGGGGCGCGCCGGAGTGCCGCTCCGGGAGAGAGGAGGGCGGGGGGAGGGGCCGGCGAGGGTGTCTGGGGCGGTCCAGGCGGGGCTCTGCTGCTGCCGCTCGCTCTGCTCCCTCCCTCCCTCCCTCTCTCCCCCGCACAGGGCTCGATCCGCCCGCCCCCGTGGCTTTTGCGAGGGGAGGTGGGCAGCAACCAGGGGACGGAGGCATGCGGAGCTCCGCCTCACTGGCTGTCTGCACATGGGCTGGGCTGGGCCGGCCTCTCCCTGGCAGGCGGGGGCTGGTGGGTGCGGTGCATCCGGGGCTGCCTTGGGGGGAAGGAGCAACGGGGCCACCTGGGCTGCCGCGGCCGTGGCTGACGGAGCAAGGCTGGCCCGGCCCGGCCCAGCCCCCACACAGAGCCCTCCTCCTGGGGAGGGAAGGGGAAGGGAAGGAGCGACGGGGCCGCCTGGGCTGCCGTGGCCGATGGAGCAAGGCCGGCCCGGCCCGGCTCAGCCCCCACACAGAGCCCTCCTCCTGGGGAAGGGAAGGGAAGGGAAGGGAAGGGAAGGGAAGGAGCGACGGGGCTGCCTGGGCTGCTGCGGCTGATGGAGCAAGGCTGGCCTGGCCCCCACACAGAGCCTCCTCCTGGGGAGGGAAGGGGAAGGGAAGGGAAGGCCAGGGCTCGATTTCAGCAGGAACGCTGTTCCGGCTGGCCTCCAAGCCTGCCCCGCCCCCTCCCTGCCCGACCTGAGCTTTTTATACTTGAAGGGAAAGTTCCTGCAGAGAGCCAGCAGGAATAGGCTCCACCGGGTGCTTTCCCTTTAAGAACAAAAAAAGCCAGCAGGAGAAAGCCCCGCCCAAAGATTAAGCACAGGGGCTATGCTTTCTGCATTTGGCTTGCCGACGACGTCGCGTGGCTTTCCCTGCACCAGTAAGTTCTCTGTTCTCTTATCCCTATCTCTCTCCCTCTCTCTGTCCCCCCCCACTTTCTTTCTGTCTTTCTTTCTGTCTTTCTCTCTCTGGCCCCCCCACTTTTCTTTCTTTCTGTCTTTCTCTCTCTGGCCCCCCCCCCTTAAAAAAAATTGAAAAGGGGGGTGGATGTAAAAAAGCAGAGAGCCCAGGAAATGCTGGTTTTGACAATATCTTTAATTTTTGAGAATCTCTTTAGTTTTCTCATGGCATCTTCTGCTTAAGAAAAGTAACTTTGAAGCCTGAGTTCAGTAGTGTCTTGTTGGGAATGGCTTGCAAATATATGTGTGTTTAAAGTCTGTATTAAAGTGGTTTGGTGCTTACTGCCATGTAAGAGAAAACATCTGAAAAAGTAGCTTCATTGTTGTGTGTGTTGAATAGAAACCAGAATAGAAACCACGCACTTAACCACTACACCAAACTGGCTCCTAGCGTTGTTCTGCCAGTGAACTAGGGTTGCCAACTCCAGGTTGAGGAAATCCCTGGAGATTTGGGAGTGGAGGGTGCAGTTTAGGGGAAGGAGGGACCTAAGCAAGGCATAATGCCATGGACTCTACTTTCCAAAGCAGCCATTGACCTGTAGTTTGGAGCTCAGTTGTAATTCCAGGAGATCTCCAGACCCCACCTGTAGGTTGGCAAACCTAAAAAATCATATTCAGCATACTAGTTCTGCAGGAAGGCAACCTGATTTCCATGGGAACCTAACCCTTAGGAATTGATTCCAATCCAGTGTGGGAATAATTGTTGGACATAAGATATTGGTTCAGGCAAGGTTTTGTATAGATGGGACAGAAAATAATGTTTTTATTGGTTTTATCAAAACTATTTTGACAACAAGGTAAACAGAATAAGAAGCAAAAGGTGGATGTGGCTGGATGACCACACTTCTGGGAACACTGGGTGTGTCCTAATATGTTAATGAGCTGTGCTGTCAGGGGTGTGGCCTAATATGCTAATGAGTTCCTGCTGGGCTTTTTCTACAAGAAGAGCCCTGGGGAAGGCCCTCCTGCGGCGGCTTTTCAGCCACTTTTGCGCCGTTGCGGTTGGGCAATAATAGATTTCTTTCCCCCCCCTACTTCATTTCCTATCGAAATGAGGCCTCCTGCCTCGTTTACCTCTTTATTTGTGTCCCACCGTCATTTATTAAGCCGGCCCAGCGGTCAGTGCAGGGGAGATGGCGTGTTGGGTAATTCAGGGTCCCTCCACTGCGCCGAGAACATCTGCTTCCTACAGTTCCTTGCGCAGCAAGCTAGTGGGAAAGGGTGTGTTTTCTCCACAGCAGGCCTGTGTGGGTTTCTTCCCTCTCTATTTTTTTTTTTTTAAAACTTCCACTCTGACATCTGTAGGACACGGATCTCTGGCTGCAGGTTTAAAGAGACAGCGGTGTCTCCCAGTCAGTTGGAATTGGTGAGAAGCCCCTTCCTTCCCGCCCCCTCCCGCTCACACTCCCGGGCCCGAGGGGGGCGCAAGGGAGGGAGAAGCCGGCCCCAGTGGCATGAAGCCCCTGGAGCCCAAGCAAGAGGGGGGAGGGAGTGAAACGCTGGCTCCAGTGGGGGGAGAAGCGCCCCTCCCTCCCTCCCTCCCTCCCTTCCTTCCTTCTCTCTCTCTCTCCCCACCTACCTACCTACCTTCCTGTTCCTTCCTTTCCCCCTTCCTTCCCCTCTCCCTTCCTTCCTTCTCTCTCTCCCCCCCACCTACCTACCTTCCTGTTCCTTCCTTTCCCCCTTCCTTCCTTCTCTCTCTCCCCCCACCTACCTACCTACCTTCCTGTTCCTTCCTTTCCCCCTTCCTTCCTTCTCTCTCTCCCCCCACCTACCTACCTTCCTGTTCCTTCCTGTTCCTTCCTTCTCTCTCTCCCCCCACCTACCTCCCTACCTTCCTGTTCCTTCCTTTCCCCCTTCCTTCCCTTCTCCCTCCCTCCCTCCCTCCCTTCCTTCCTTCCCACCTACCTTACTGTTCCTTTTTTTCTTCCTTCCCCCCTTCCTCCCTCCCTCCTTCCTTCCTTCCTTTCTTCTCTCTCTCTCTCCCACCTACCTACCTACCTACCTTCCTTCCTGTTCCTTTCCTTCCTTCCCCCTCCCTTCTTGCCTTCTGACACACTGCTGATGATGTCAGGAATGTGTGGCCTTTTGACACTTCTGGTGATGTCATCAGGGGGTGTGGCATATGCAAATAAGTTATGCTAATGAGCTCCTGCGCCTCTTTTTTTACGAAAGGACTCCTGCCAACCAGCTTCTGCAGGTCTCCCTGCTGCATGCTCATGTGGATGGCAACCGGGTTGGGCTTATTGCTCATTCTCAGGGATGTTTTGCATTGAGGGTTAGTGAGCATTTGCCCTGGGGCTGTGTCAGATTTCTGTTGCCATTTACCCAGATTTTTCTCTAAATAATCTTATTAATAGAAAAGCAGACGGCTGCACTGCTGACAGTCATTAACACCTTGACAGAGACTCCTCATGGGGGCAAGGATGAAATTTAAAATGTCTCATTACCAAGTTGATTAAAAGGTCAAAATACCTTCCAAAATCTGAGGCTGAATAATCACATAAAATAATTACTGTCTGAATGTGATCTCCCTCCATCATAGTCTCTGTCTCACTCAAAGATTGTTTTTTTCCCAAACTCACCCTGTGGTGTAATTATAGGCATTGTAAGGATTTAAACTGTCTGGCTAAAAATAAAATTAAAATAGTGTGGCAAGAACCCTGTTAATTATTCTAACCATTGGAATATGATCATGGTATCAGTTCAACACACAAACTAATCTTGCTGTTGTTCTTATTCTTACTGCAAAATTTACTGTGCTGCTATCAACTTCACAGAAGGCTGAAAAAGCAACGCCACAAACTGTTCTCTTTCCCCATCTACTTAATACATTTTTATCCCACTCTCCCTCCAAGGAACTCAGGGCAGCACAGATATTACTTCCCCTATAGTTTATCCTCACAAAGTCCTGTGAGGTAGGTTAGGTTGAAAGGGAATGACTGGCTCAAGATGAACTCCACGGCAAGTGAGGTTTTGCCTGCCTGCCTGCCTATATATCTATCTGATCAACTGATTGATCAATCAATTGATTAATTGATCTCTTCCGAGATTCTTACGAACAAGTCTGCTCTGGTTCGACCTCACTTGGAGTACTATGTTCAGTTTTGGGCATGACCGTTTAAGAAGAATGCTGATAAGTTGGAACATGTCCAGAGGGGGTGACAATGATGGCGAGAAGTATGGAAACCAAGTCCCCTGAGGAAAGGTTGAAGGTGCTGGGTATGTTGAGCCTAGGGAGGAGGTAGTATGATAGCCCTCTTCAAGTATCTGAAAGGCGGTCATAGAGGACGGACTGGAGTTGTTTTCTGTTGCCTCAGATGGTTGGACCTGAACCAACAGGTTGGAATTAAACCAAGACAGTTTTTGTCTAAACATTAGGAAGAACTTCCTGACAGTTAGACCAGTTCCTCAGTGAAACAAGCTTCCTCAGGAAGTAGTGGGGTCTCCTTCTTTGGAGGTTTTTAAGGCAGAGGCTAGATGGCCATTTGACACTACTGCTGATTCTATGACTCTGAATCTAGGCAGATTGTGAGCGGGAGGGCAGGAAGGAATGAGCCAGTGCTCTTGCGGCCTTTCTTATATGCCAAGGGTAATGCTGATCACCACTTTGGGGCCAAGAAGAAATTTTCCTCCAGGACAGACTGGCCCAGGGATCCTGGAGTGTCCCCCCCTTCCTCTGGGAATAGAGGAGGGGTCACTGGCGGAATGGTGAAGGAGAGGGAGCTGTGAATTTCCTGAATTGTGCAAGGGTGTTAGACTAGATGGCACTCGGGGCACCTTTCAGCTCTATGGCTCTAAGACAAGAGTTGGAAATGATTGCTTCTCACCCTCTTCACAGCAATCACATCCGAAGCCATTAACTCCATCAGGAACAGAAACTTGGCGCACATCTGTACAGAAACATTAACATCCACATTGTTAACGGCAGCAAAAATAACAATGGCACAAAAATGGAGACAAAATTCACATTCCACAATAGAACAATGGCAAAAAAAACTATGGGATTGCTTTATATATGGATGTACTTCATACAACTCAATAGCATTACAATCAGTAAAATATCAAAAATGGTTTCAAGCAGTATGGTTTCCGATAATGAACGACATAGAAAAAAGTGAGATAGTACCAAAGAATCCAGTATATCGAAAATTACTCATTTTCTAATGGTATAGCAGTATGAAAGCAGGTTAAGTAACTGTTAGTCAGTCATAAGAAACTGTATAAATGTATTACTTTGTTATACCAGTGGGAAAATGTTGTATGCTTTTCTTCCTATTTGCATGAATGTGATTGTATTGTGGAAGGATAAAATATTTTAAAAAAGAAAGAAAAGAAACAGAATGAACGTTGGGCAAATGAGTAAAGGCGTCTTCTTTCTTTTTTTGGCATTTTTTAAATTTCAATTTTTCAAACTATTACAAACATTTAAACAAAACCCAACAAGTTTGACAAGAACTTATATCTCTTTTACTGACAGCAGTGAAAACTGTGAGGTGGAAGGATCCTAATCCAATTCCAATTTCACATTGGTACTTAAAAATCTGGGAATATTATGCAATGGACAAAATCCCAGACACTATTTACTGTGCTGAAAATCCTGTTGCACATTCCCCCTTGATCTCTAAATGGCTTCCACTCCTGGAATATGCCTTTGGAAACACTTCATCTCTACGGCAGTCTATACCACAGAAATTCCACCAACTCAACTACTCGCGATGGATGGCTAATTCTTGAGGAGCTTTATGTTATATATGCTTAGAAAGTTCTTTTGTCAGTAAAGGCTGCTTCTTAACGGAAACTATGAAGTCAGATTTTGTACAACAAATTGCTGCCTCTGTCACCGGCTGGATTATGAGCTGGGTAATGGCGGCTCAGCTATCACTGCTCATTCCAGATTCATGGATTTCCCTCCAAGTCTCAGTTCTGACAAATATGACAGTTTGATGAATGGCGAGTGGAGGAGTTGGGATTCCAAACAGGAGTGTTTTTCACGAGGCTCTTTGCTCATTCACTGCCGTTTATATAATTCAGGCCACACAATGTTCTGTATTTTACTCTGTTGCGTTTTCTGGCATCCGAGTGATGCATAGTTCTTGGTTGTTTCGCATTTGCTACTTCTGGGCCCAATTACGGGACTATATCATGTCAACTCTGAGCCCTATTAGCAAACAGTGATGAGTTATAGTCATGTGTCAGCCACAGTGGTTTTCTTTGTACAATGGCTGTGAGGGTTTTGCTTTTGTTCTGTTGCCGCTGGGCATTCTCAGCAAACTGGCAAGCTGGCTCTGTCAATTGGACATCCAGGCTGTTCCCAGGGAAGTACCATCAGCCAGGTCCTATTCCCTAAGGCCGAGGAACATCTTTTGATTTGACAGTGGTAGTAACTCTGCTGCGCTTGAAAGGTTTGCTCTTTATGCAGCCATTGTGGAAGGAATCTTAAGCACCCTCTCCCTCCCTTACACATAGTTGCAAAGAGTCCAGAGAAGATTAGGGTTGCCAGCCTCCATGTGGGGCCTGGAGATCACCTGCTTTTACAACTGATCTCCAGCTGATAGAGATCAGCTCCCCTGGAGAAAATGGCTGCTTTGAAGGGTGGACTCTACGGCACTGTACCATGCTGAGGCCCCTCCACTCCCCAAACCCCTCCCGCTCCTGGATCCACCCCCAAAGTTTCCACATATTTTCTAACTCAGACCTGGCAACCCTAGGGAAGATCTTGACCAGGGACTGCTACTCCAATGGAGGACTGCAATGAGATATCTGAGGATACACTGCCCAGTGCTGAGGAATTCAGCCATGGAAACCCACTCAGTGGAGCCCCAAGGTCTGATCGTTGTAATCATCAGATCAAGACTGTGACAAGGCTCACTGGGAGCTCACTGCAGAGAATGATTCAGAACAGGGGTCTGCAGGGGTCCCCAACCTTTTTGAGACAGCGGGCACATTTGGAATTCTGACAAAGGGCAGTGGGCACAATCACAAAAATGGCTGCCATAGGAGGCGGAGCCAACCACAAAATGTCAGGGATCGAGGTTATATACAAGTAATAGTAACTGTTCAACATTTCAGGCAGAAGTTCGGCTCAACGGGATGCCTTTTAATCTGCACAGCCAATCAAAAGTCGAGAAGGAGCCGCACCTAGCCCGGCCCACTTTCTAAGAGCACTTGATTGGTGCAAGGAAAGGTGCCGGTGAGTTCCATGGCACCCACAGGCACCACGTTGGGGAACCGTGCTCTAGAGCAAAATGTGGTGCAATACGGGCCCAAATACGGCTCTTTAAAAAAGAAAAATGAAATCTTTCTGTTAAGGTATATTGGAGGGCCATACTGGTTGCTGGAATAACCAGTATGTGAAGAGAATGGTAGACATAAGGGCTTCTTAGAGATGCTTCACAGAAAGGGAAATGATATGGGTGAACAGCTGCCAGTAATCCAAGAGCAAAGCACATGTAGATTTAGGCCAGTGCAGTGAAGGAATAATATAGGGTGCTCCAGTGTGCATTTACTACTCACTGTGAGACTTCATGGGTGCCACCTCCTAAGGGGCTTCCCCACCCTGCCTGAGTGGGCTCAAGCAGACAAGACAAAGATCTGTAAGTGGCAAATTACCATCCTGTGCATCCTCAGTTTGCCTCAGTGCCATGCAGGAAAAGGAAAGGGGTATTTAAAGCTACAGCCTCCACTCAGTTTCACTGATTGCACTTGGGATTTTGACTTTGTTGTTCACATTTTAAAGGAGGGAATGTATGGCCCAATTTTCATCTAGGATTTGCTCCGTTGTTTTACCCAATCCACGATGGAACAGAAAAAGATGCGGCTCAAAACCACATTCCAATACCCCAGGACAATGCTGTACTGACTTCAGAGTCACCCCTGAATGGCCATAAAATGGCCATAAATCTGTGCAGATGGTATCATAAAACCGAGAGATCAAATGAAGTGAAAGTGGCATGCAGTCTGGACACTGCCATAAAATTCGACCATAAATCAAAGTGAAAGTGGCATGCAATGCAGAGTGGAATTTCTGTTCAAACGTGGGTTTGATAAAACCGTGGAGTGAATGCTAGATGCAGATTGGGGCTATGTTTCTAAAGGACATGTCTTGTCCTTAGAAATGCTAATAACAAAGCAAGTGACCTGGTTTGGAATAATGAAATTTAGTAGTTAAAGGGATGAGCCCCTTTCCTTGCATTGCCTCAAGGCAAAAAGAGGTAGCAGGGGTCTTTAGTTTGCACTGTATGGATGTGTGATCTCCCATCTCCACAAGATGTGTGCTCTCCATCACATTCAACCACTTTTCCTTCTACTCCCAGAAAGGGAACAGGGGCTACCCCATCTGTAAATATGCGGATGCTGTGCTGTTGAACGCCTTGAATTTTATTGTCATTTACCATCAAACAGATTACATACTGCACTTGCGCTTTTTGGAGACTGTAGCCATAAAGCTCTGAAACTGTTTCCTTGTTTGTAATTAAGAACACAAGAAGAGCCCTCCTGGATCAGTCCATGTAGTCCAGCATCCTGTCTCACACAGTGGCCCCAACCAGTTCCTCTGGACAGCCAGTAACAGGGCATAGAGGCTGAGGCCTTGCCCACATGTTTAGTTATTTTATATTCACTGCTGTAATTGGCTGCCATGAACTAAAAACTTTGCTCAGTAACCAATCAGCACTGTGCCCAATGCTTAACTCAGTGGCTCCTAACAGATTCACTACTACCCACCAACATCATTGCATATTACCTGAGTCAGAAGTAAAATACAAGACATGAAACAGCATCCCAAACAAGGCAATTTCATTTATCTATATACTAATTCCAAGAGGTTTTTTTTCTGTGTGGATACTTATATCTGCCAAAAGAGAGCTCACTCTCCCCCAACAGCTTTTCCTACATAGTTAGGGGCCTTCCTCGGACTGCAGAAAAATGCAAAAAGTAAAAAAAAAAACACTTCAGGGATCGTTGAATTCCCCCCAATACCTTTTGAAATGGCATCCACCCCAGGCATCAGCTGTGAGAGATTATAATGTTCGGGGGGGGGGGGGAGGCTTCTAACAGTTTCTGTCAGTAAAAGGCAGGGTTTTTACTGGCAGCAGTCTAGGGTTGCCAAGTACCCCCCCCCCCGGCCACCAGCAGCAGATCCAGATCCAGGCTGGGAAACTCCTGGAGATTTGGGGGTGGAGCCTGGGGAGGACAAGGACCTCAGTGAGGTACAATGCCATAAACTCCACCCTCCAAAGCATTCAGTTATCCCTGTACTCTGGAGATGAGCAGTAATTCCAGGGGATCCCCAGGTCCCACCTTGATGCTGGCATCCCTAGGCAGCACCCTCTGTGTGACTTGATACCATCTGATTTGCATGACTTAATTAGGCCCAGCTGCTTTGCCACCAGCAGCCACCAGTTCACCAGCAGCCACACTATGAAAGCCATTGTGATGTAACAGTTAGAGCTTCAGATTGGGATCTGCGAGACCCAGGTTCAGATCCCCATCTTGCAGTGGAAGCTGACTGGGAGATTTTGGACCAGTCACATACTTTCAGCCTAACCAATCTCACAGGGTTGTTGTGCAGATAACAAGGAGGAAATAATAATGTAAGCTGCTTTAGTCCCCACTGTGGAGAAAGACTGTAATTTTCCTAGGTAGACGCTGCGGGGGAGGGGGGTGGAGATGGAAAGCTAAAGACAGCTAAAGGTAGGTTGGCTGTTGAGTGGGAAGGAAACAGGGCTGCCAGCTCCAGGTTGGGAAATTCCTGGACATTTGAGGGGTGGAGCCTGGGGAGAGTGGGGAGGGACTACAGACCAGTATAATGCCATAGACTCCACCCTCCAAACCAGCCATTTCCTTCACTTGAATTACCATTGCCAGCTTCCATACAAGAGCTGGAGAGCACACAGAATTACAACTGTTGTCCAGGTGACAGAGATCAGTTCCCCTGGATAAAATGTCTAATTTGGAGGATTGAGTCTATGGCATTATACCCTGCTGAGGCTGCTTGCCTCTGCAAGCCTCACTGTCCCAAGGCCCCACCCCCAAATATCCAGGAATTTCCCAACCTGGAGCTGGCAGCCCTAAGGTGAATTGATCTCTGCAATGGGGAGATCCATTGTGATTCCCAGAGCACTGCCACTGCTGCTGTGGGGGGAGAGGAAGCAGGCAGGAGGCTGGGAGAGTGATGGGGGCAGAGAGAGAGAGTGGGGGAGCAGAAATAGGGAGGGAGGGAGGGGGGCAGAAAGAGAAAGAGTGATGAGGTGGGGAGGCAGAAAAACAGAGAATGATGACGGGTCAGAAAGAGAGAGGAAGTAACATACATTGAGGAGAGAGAGAGAGTAAGAAAGGGGGGTAGAAGGGAGAAAGAGTGTGAGAGAGGTAGGGGGAGAAGCAAAGGTGTGAGGAATGGGATAACCATCCCGCAAGTTACTTGCCGGTCTCCACTTGTACAGATATATTTATGGATGCTCTGACCTGGATAGTCCAGGCTAGCCTGAGGAAGTCCAGGGCCTCTATGCAGAGGCAGGCAATGGCAGACCACCTCTGTTTCTCTCTTGCCTTAAAAACTCTATGGGGTCACCACAAGTCAGATGCAATTAGACAGCACTTTCCACCACCACCGTTTATAGATGGAGCCAGACAAGTATATTTTGTGTCTGGAGGAGGAAGGGACATTCCCTTGTGATCCCTATTTGCTGTGGGCCACTTTTTATGAGCCTGGGAAAGAAATGCAGAATCTAGGATTCTATCCGCAGGGTGGGAATGAACAATATAAAATGACTCTCCTGTTTGAGTGGTCAGGAGCCACTGCAAGTGGGGAAAGGAAGGGGTATGCATTTACTCTCAAAATTCTCTCAAAACCCCAAAGTGTTGTTGATTTTCCTCCCCCAAGAGTGACTGGCTTAACTGCTTGACAGTCTTATGTATGAAAGACAGGTTTCTTGGACTATTATCTCACTGTGGCTGTGGTCACATGCACCAGTTGAAGCGGAGGGGAAGCAAGGCTATTTCCTCTGGAGGAAACTGACATGCAGTTGTGCGATCACACATCCCTTTTGTGCTGCAGGCCCAGCCCATCACTGTGTGATCAGATGCCACCACAGGTGAGTCATGGGTTTTTTGCCGTTTGTTTCCCATGTGCATAAATGAGGAATTGCATCTCCACACTGAGGCCTCCCTATGGAGTATGCGATGATGCTCATACTGAGAAGGGGGGGATGGCACTGAGTCAGGATGGCATGATCACTACATCCTGATGGCATGAGTGCATGCTTGTGTGATCAGACAGGGAAAAGTCTGTCTGTGACCCATCAGAACCTGTTAGAGCAGGACTTTCTCCAGTGTCTTTATACTATGCTTCTGTGGCAGAGCAGCATGGGTTGCCGACGAATGTGGGACACTTCCCAGATGTTGCTGTCTGATTGCACTGATTTAATTCATGCCTATGTTGGGTCTAACTGTGCATATGATTGCAGCCTATGACTGGTAAACCATGGCTTTTATAATGTGGGGTTTGAGAACTGAGGGATTTTTTGAATGGAATGACTGTGGAAATGTATACATTTGTTACATCTTAGTCCCATCACCCTTTCTCCATAAGCTCAAGGGCCTTAGTTTATCCATACAGTAAGTCTGGGGGGGTAGACAGGGAGGTCGTGTCTTGCCCTCAAGGCTACCCACAGAGCTTCAGAACTGAGCAGTGATTTGACTTCATATTTCAGCTCCAAGCCTAATATCCTATGCTTCATTCCACTTTGCCTATCTGTTGGAGAACAGAAATGAGATACTTTGACAAATTAATTTTGATTGTCTCTGAAGCTTTATTTTATATTCATTAATTGTAGGGTTTTTTTAGATTTATACACTGCTAGCGTGGTTTTAAAAAGTCCTCAGGGCAACTTAACAAGAACACCAATAAAATGTTCTATCAGTATGAGTTCCATCAATTTAAGCAACCCTCATTATCAAAGTACAATACCATACCAGCCAGCACGTATTTCATTTTAAATGATCACAATGTGTTAATTGTGCTGAAACTAGGGTTACCAGAACCCCTGGTGCAGGCAGGGTCCCTTGGTTTGGGTGATCCTCCCCACCCAACCCACCCCCTCTTACTGGCAGGAATCTGGAAATAATCACAGTATACATACAAAAACTGGAAGTGATGTAGGCCCATTGGGGATGTTGGGGGGGATGCTCTGGTTTGTAGGCCAAACTCTATGGTTTGAAGTGAATTTTACCATAGAGTTTTGCCCAAAACCAGAGTGTCGCCCCAATGTCCCTGATGTGCCTACATCACTTCCTTTTACATAGGCATGTTGCGATGCTCCTCCCCACCCCATGGAAAGTTCCTCCCCCTCCCCCACCAGTGATGATTAGACCTGGCAACCCTAGCTCAAACAGAATGGCCTTCACTGATTTCCTGTTGGCTGTAATGAAGTAGGAGTCTCTGGGACAGAGTTCCAGAAAGTAGGTATCACCACCAAGGAGTCCCTGCCCTGTGTCTCAAAAAACTTACACACAGACATCAAGTCCCAACCAACTTATAGCAAGGGGCCTTCAAACAATTGAAAATCAGAAGTGGTTTTTCATCACTTTCTTCTGCAGAATCTTTTTTGGTGGTCCAATTACCGGCCCTGCTTATATTCTGAGATATGACAAGATCAGGCTGTATCATCTGCCTTCCATCCATCCAGTCAACTTATCCTCAGGCAAAACCCCTCTCTGGTTCACCAGGGCCCTTCCTGATCATCTCAGTACCTAGGATGACAACTTTTGAGAAGAAGCACTCTTGTTAGAGTTTTAAAGGTCAGCTCTAGCACTTTGAAAAATGGCCAGAAACGAAAATAGAGCCAACATTGGTTTCTCAGAACAGTGTAATTGTCAGGAACTGACAATAGCACCTCTGTGACTTGCTTTCGATTTCTTTGTTCTGGTGGATTCCTCGCTTGTACCCTTTATCTTTCTCAATCCCCTCCTCCTTTGCAGCTGCAAATGTCACTTTGATGTATATTTGTTGCCCTGGTTAATGTTACCTTTCTAGACAGGAAAATGGCGACCCAAATTCCTGCACGTCACCATAAACAAATGGTCTTCACTCCCATGCACCCCTCCTCCCTCTTTCCGGGCCAGAGTGTGTTATCTTGTTGTGAAACCTTGGAAGCTTCTTTATGGCCGCCAGCCTGGAATTGTTGTACCTAGCTTCACACATATGGGTCACTCAGATCAAGAAGGGAATTTTTATAACTTTCTCACCTAGTGTGGGAACCCCAACGGTCCTCTCCTTTTTCCCACGTTCACCTATTGATTCTGATTGGTTTAATGCTCCTGTTCAATTGTGGCTGTGGGGTATATTAACCATGGCTGTCTTTCATTATGCATCTCTAACAAACATTGAGAACCTGTTTGCAGTATTAGACAATAAAGAACTTTGATTCAACGCAAAGGTCTGATCTCTTGCTGTCTATTCAGAAGCCTCACAGTAATATGCTTTTGGGGGCTTAACAAGCAGGCCACTGAAGAGATGTTCTGAAGCAAGTACGATCTTTGAAAGCAATCCCACACAGAACAACAGCATAGCCGCCCAGCTCAGAGCACGTCAAAGTCAGAATAAGAGTAGCCAGATCATCCTTCTTCAGGAGGCATCACAGATGTTTTATCAGTTGAAACTAATAAAAAGCTACTTCTTAACCATGGGTACTTTGGGGCTATGTTCTTCTAATCAAAGCATTATACAGTAGCTCTAAGTTATTCTATTGAACCTACTTTGTGGGGCACCGGCCCAGAGTTAGAAATATTTCCTTCACAACAATATATCAAACAGAATTCAGGGCCTGTGATATCGACAAAAAAGAAATTTTAAAAAACCCTGACTCATAAAAGTGCAGGTGGGTGGATGAC
Source organism: Lepidodactylus listeri (assembly GCA_029233225.1). Taxonomy (NCBI): domain Eukaryota; kingdom Metazoa; phylum Chordata; class Lepidosauria; order Squamata; family Gekkonidae; genus Lepidodactylus; species Lepidodactylus listeri. The sequence goes on along the minus strand of JARCFY010000009.1, from coordinate 101,111,706 downwards.
TCAGAGCACTGGGACTTGAGCTGTAATTGTTACAAACATTCGAAAAGGTTACCAGGTTAAAAGCAGAACCAAAAGGTGCAGTAACCTTAACCTCCAGTTGCAGTTGTAATGAAAATGCAGTGTTCCGGGGGGGGGGGGGGGAGCCTCTTGAACACGTCTACAACATTCAATAAATGAGAAAATTCTATAGTGTGGTTTAGCTAATGTAAACCAAGTTAACCTCATATTTAAATTGCATATATTGTACATTGGTGTTGTGGTTAGGAGTGCAGACTCTAATCTGGGAGAACCAGGTTTGGTTCCCAACTCCTCCACATGCAGCTGCTGGTGTGACATTGGGTCAGTTGTAAGTTCTTTCAGAACCATTCTCTCAAGGGCAAGCCATAGCTCTGTACCAGCTGTTCTCTCAAGGACAGTTGTCTCAGAGCTCTCTCAGCTCCACCTACCTCACAGCAGGGTGTCTATTGTGGGGAGGGGAAGGGAAAGGAGATTGTAAGCAGCTCTGAGACTCCTTTGGGTAGTGAAGGGCAGGGTATAAATCCAATCTCCTCCTCCTCCTCCTCCTCTTCTTCTTCGTCATAAATATGAAAAAGAGCTTTAATTTCAGTAGCACCAAAACTGGCTTAACACAAACTGGCTTAAATAAAAATGTGGTGGCTTATCTAGTTTGTGGATTGGACTGTATACATATACTGTATTCAGCGGTGTGCTAAAGGGGATGTGTCAGAGTCTAGGTGCAAGCCAAGTCAGAGTCAAGATTCAGCCCAGAAGGTCAGTTACCAGAGAGCAGAGTCCAGTTCAAAGCATGGTCCACAAAGCAAGGTCTAGCAGTCAAAAGTCATATACAAGAGCAAGCGGATCTGATATCCAAGTCCAAAGGTCACTGGAGTGGAGCAGACTCAGGTACCGTGGTCACTGAGTCCACCAGGAATTGACTTGTTACTTCCACACCAAGCAGTCTCCCTTGACTGGCATTTATAGGCATCAGTTGGTGCTTTTCAGAATGCTATGTTAATTCAGTCATCTTTTTTCTAGTGTAGCAACTGGTCCTTTAACAAAATAGTAGCAATCTAACGGCAATACTCCTTAATATTATTAAGAACTGGACACCTATTTCAGAACAGCTCCTATCTTTGCCATCCTCCTGCCCTTCTCTTGCCTTCAACTGAATGTTGTATTCTTTCGAGTTCAGACTCGAACGGACAGAATGAAAATTCTGTTCATCATACTATCAGGAAGGTTTTCCTCTGGAGCATAAGGGCCGAGGACAGATTGGCCGTCTCGGCCGCTCTGCCTCCGCTTCAGAAGCGGAGGCAGAGTGGCCGTTCAGACGGTCGCATCTGCCCCCAGGAGGCGGTCCAAACGCATCACGTCCGGCGCCGCGCTCCTTCCGCACTAGCCGAGCACCACTTCAAAGTGGTGCTCGGCTGGTGCGGCGCGCCCCGCATGTGCGTTCCACCCACCGGAGCGGGTGTGAACGCACGCAGGCAGGGGCAGCCGCGCGGCGTCCGCATGCCGCTCCAGGAAGCCGCCTGCAGTCTGAACGCTGAGGGCAGCTCCCTCCCAGCGGCGTGTGAACGCCGCGCTGTGGGGGAAATTCCCCCCACCCCATTCTGCCGCGCTGCGGAGGCACGGCGGAATGGCAGTATGTCTTCAGCCAATATTTGGCATGGAGAAGCCATTTGTTAAGGGGGTACAATCTGGCCAGATCACAATGACAACAAAATATCTGATGAAGGATAGCTAAACTGTAATTGTTTAAATTATTTTCATATTTGCAATTGGATGTTTTTTTTGGGCCCATTCAAATACAGCAGCCCCATTTCTGTCAGGGGCTTGCTACAAGGGATTTTTTCACCCCTGTGTAGAGATCTGCATTAGCTGTCCACCTGTTGTTGGGCACAGTTCAACGTACTGGTTCTTATATTCATGGCCCTAAGTGGCTTGGGGTTGGAGTATTTGGAGTACTATCCTGTTCACTAGTTGAGATCCTTCTTATAATTCTAGCTCTCTGTGCCCTCCTCTGCGGTGGGGAGGTAGGTGGCCTCCAGAGACTGGGCCTGTTCAGTTGTGGCACCTTTACTCATAGAAAAGCACCCCCCCCTTGAGGTGCCCCCTTGTTGCCTTCCCTACTGTCTTTTGGGTACCAGGCCAAAACCCCTTTTTTAACCTGGGCTTTTGACTAAGGGGGTTGATCTATAGTATGTTTCTGTCCTGAGGACTGTTTTACAAGGATCATTTTAGGCTGATAAATATCTTATGCTGTTTTTATGTCCTTTATGTCCTTGCTAATTTTGAATCGCTGGGCTTTCTTTAACTTTTATGCTGTTTTTTTAAGGCTTTGAGCTGCTTGGAGAAGTGGCATATAAACCTTCTGGACAAACAAATGTACAAATGAATACATCGTAATTTTCCATTTTACTGATCTAGATTCAATCAAAAACTTAAGAGTATTCAAGGAGCCTTTATGTTCGTACATTTGGTGGCAATCTTTTGAGTAGACATGTTTACAGTGAGCCACTGTATTTGCCATTATGCTGACTCACTACCATTAACTGGCTGATTAAATGGGGAGGGACTGCAGCTCAGTTGAAGAGCCTCTGCTTTGCATGCAGAAGCTCCCAGGCTAAATCCTTGGCTTCTTCAGTAAAAAGCACTAGATAGTAGGTGATGTGAAAGAACCATATCTGGGATTCTGGGGAGCGGCTACCAGTCTGAGTAGACAATACTGAATACAGCCACCCTGAGCCTGCTTTGTGGGGAGGGTGGGGTACAAATTAAATAAATAAAAATAAAATAAACTTGATGGACCAGTAGTATGATTCAGTATAAGGCAGCTTTGTGTGCATTAATGCACCAATACGTATTCATTAAACAATACTTCAATATCTTGCAAAAATACCCTCAAATGGGCAGGATTCTGCAGGAAGATATCTTACAAGCCCCATTCATTTCAATCTAGCTTGTATAAGAAGTCTTTACATACACTGAAAAGATCCAAAGAGAATTCTGGGGGAAAGGGTCAGCCCTTGACAAATGAAAAAATTCAAGCAACTACTTACTGTTAAAATAAAAGTCCTGTTTCAACACAGAAAATGTGGGATATTCCTTATTAACAACATGCCAAAAAAAAAAATCAGTACTAGAAAAACAACCTGTGATATAAGGCATTATAACAAACTGCAATAAATGGTCTATGGTTGCAGTCATATGTGCAAGATAAAGCCGGGGGGGGGGGGGAAGTGAGGCTAATTCCTCTGACAGAAGTTGACATGCAGTTGCGCGATCACATGGACTTTTGTAGATGTGGGCCCAGCCTGCCACTGCGTGATCAGACGCAACCACGGGTGAGTTGGTTTTTGTTTTTTTTACTGTTTGTTCCCAATGCACTTACACACGGAATCGATTAATCTCACCTCCGCACTGAGGTCTCCCTATGGAACGTGCAGGGGTATGCGCTGATGTGATGGGGGGGGGGGGGACAATGTGATGGGGGGGGAACAATGGCACAGTGTCGAGATAGCCTGATCAGACTATCCCGATACCATGGGAACACACTGGAGTGATCATACGCAGGGAAGTCCATCTGTGGCCCGTAGCAACCCATTTGCTACAGGACTTTCCGAGGTTTTTTTTACTCTGCTTGTGCGGCAGAGCAAAACAGGTTGCCGATGGCTGCGGGGCACTTCCCAGATGTTGGCATCTGATCACACGCCTTTAATCTGCCTGGCATTCATGCCTACGTCAGGACAAATGGTGCATATGATCACAACCTATGTTTTAGCCATTTCATCTTCTCTACATGCAATAAACAATAGGGGGTTGGACTAGATGACCCTGGAGATCCCTTCCAACTCTATGATTCTATGAATATTTTAACAATTCATATATAAAGAATATCAATATTTTCTTGTAATAACAACCCAGTCTTCAGTATGTAGGTCACAAAGACATAATGGTTCCACAGTCCAAAGATCAAAGATGCAGGTCACAAAGTTCCTCCAATGTGATTTCCAGAATTTTCTATTCATGTTTCGTAATATTTGTCAGGTGGCTCTACAGCTCCAGTCATCAGTTTCACGAAGGACTATCAAAACAATACAAAATCAGAAGCATGTATCACATACATAAATAAAATAAAAATAAAAATAAATGAATGCCATTTAGATGCAAAGGATGTATCAACATCGGTTCCAAAGGGGTATTAATGGCTTTTACTAGATGGAAAGCTGCAATAATTTTGTTGCAAAAGGCAAAATAATTGTTAGCTTTTGCCTATAAACTAGAAGCAAAAAGAAAGGGAAAGAAAAGAAAACAACTTTAACTTTCCTAATTAACTTTAAAAGGCATTCATGAATAGGGCTTTCAAAAATGTCTCAATTCTCATCTTGTTACCAAATTCTAATTAGTGATTAATACTTTACAGCATGTTTATTCAGAAGTAAATCCTGTGGTGTTGAAGGGGATTACTCCCAAGTAAGTATATTAAGACTGTAGTTTATTCAATCGTATAAATTAGTTAATTAAAACTTAAAACCCTAATTAAAATAAATTAAGCAGTGGCTACATATACCAACTCTGAAGACAGGACTGGCTCTTTGCAAACTTTAAAAGGCATTAACAATATATTCTTTCTCATTTGACTTCTGATACCAAATAAAGTGGTGAAAATCTAATCTACTGGTTTGTTAACTAGCTAATTGGCTCACATTTATACTTCCTCGTGCAATTGCTCCCTTCAAAGCTTCATTTACGAAAGACTCATGGAAAGATTGCTATCACAGATGTGGCAGGGTGCCACTTGGAAATAAAGAAAAATGGCAGCTGGTAGATTTTGTACTATAATTTGTATTCTAAATTGAATCATTTTAAAAAATAGATTGGGACTGTGTCAGAAGACCCCCTTCTGACCAATGTGTAAACTCAGGAGTTCTGCAGCCTTCCCAAGAACCCACCCAACTAGGGCCTTCCTTACTCCCAAGTGACTGCTTCTCTTAGGGTTGCCGGCTCAGGATTGGGAAATACCTGAAGATTTGGGGGTGGAGCCTGAGGATAGCAGGGTTTGGGGATGGGAGGGACTTCTATGGAGTATAATGCCACAGAGTCCATCTTTCAAAGCAGTCATTTTCTCCCAGTGAACTGATTTCTGTTGCCTAGAGATCAGTTGTAATCCCAGGAGATCTCCAGCTGCCACCTGGAGGTTGGCAATCCTATCTTCTCTGGTCTGACCCACTGTCACCAATCACTCTTGTAGAGTCTCCTCTGCTAAATAGATTACTACATTTACCACTCATTTGGAGTTTCTTTACTTTGTCTCACTAGCTACCATGGGGATTGGCAAATTTACCTTTGCACACATGGGGAAGAAGAAGAAGAAGAAGAAGAGCTTGGATTTATACCCCGCCCTTCACTCACTTGGAGTCTCAGAGTGGCTTACAAACTCCTTTCCCTTCCCCTCCCCACAAAAGACACCCTGTGAGGTAGGTGGGGCTGAGAGAGCTCTGAGACAACTGTCCTTGAGAGAACAGCTGGTACAGAGCTATGGCTTGCCCAAGTTCAAGGGCGTAGACTTTCCAATTTCGGGGGTCGGGGGCTGGGCCAGAGGGAGAGAAGGAGGGGGAGGGAAAGAGAGAGAGAGAGAGAGAGAGAGAGAGTAGGGTTGCCAAGCCTTACCATTTAGAGAAGAGTTCCTCGCACATGCAAAGCACATGTGTGCCAGGATGATGCCACCGCAAGAGCCTCTCACCCCCCACCTGGCTCCCCCGCACCCCTCTCCCCACCCACTCCTCCCTCCCTCTCTGTCTCTCAGGAGGTGATCTGGGCGACTGCCCAGCATGATGACATTACCAGGAAGTGACGTCATCACACTGGGCACATTGCCGGGGCGATGCTCTGGCAATTGCCCTGAAACTCTATGGTGCCATAGAGTTTTCAGGGCGATTGCTAGAATGTCACCCCAGCAATGTGCCCAGCGTGATGACATCACTTCCGGGTGATGTCATCACGCTGGGCAGTTGCCTGGATCGCCCCTGGAGAGGGAGGAGTGGGTGCGGGGGAGCCGGGCGGGGGGAGAGGCTTTTACAGTGGTGGCAGCAGCGGCTTCTTGAAGGCCTAGCGGCAGGCGGCAGCCATGGGCCTGGAGGGTGGGGAGGCACAGTGGCGGGTGGACTCTCTGTTTCACCCGGGGGGCTCAGTCACCCCTGGAAAATTTCAGGAGTGGCCTGCGCCCCCAAGCCCCCGCGTAGTTGATGCCTATGCCCAAGGTCATCCAGCAGGTGCAAGTGGAGGAGTGGGGACTCAAACCCGGTTCTCCCGGATTAGAGTCTGCACACTTAACCACTACACCAAACTGGAATGAAGGGACCTATAGCTGCCAGTTCAGTGTAGTGGTTAAGTGTGCGAACTCTAATCTGGGAGAACCAGGTTTGATTCCCCACTCCTCCACATGCAGCTGCTGGTGTGACCTTGGGTCAGTCATAAGTTTCAGAGCTTTTCTTTCCAGAGCAGTTCTCAAAAAAGCCCTCTCAGCCCCACCTACCTCACAGGGGGTCTGCTGTGGGGAAGGAAAGGGAAAGGAGATCATAAGCCATTCTGAGACTCCTTCGAGTAGTGAAAAGCAGGATATAAATCCAATCTCCACCCCTCCTCCTCCTCCACCTCCTCCCTGTGTTCCTCCTGTGTAAATTAGGCATGATTGAATTAGGCGTGGCATAGCTACAGAAATCAAACAACCAGTACCCAATTTACAAGAAATTTAATAGAAGAACACATATAGTCCTTATACAGAGCAAGACAGAGCAAGGATTAAAAGAAACATGATGACAAGCAAGGGAGCTAGCATGGCGTAGGAGTTAAGAGTGGTGGACTCTATTTTGGAGAACTGGGTTTGATCCCCCACTCCTCCTCCCCTTGAGGCCTGCTGGGAGGCCTTGGGCCAGTCACAGTTCTCTCAGCCCCACTTACCTCACAAGATGACTGTTGTGGGGAGAGGAAGAGAAGGCAATTGTAACCTGCTTTGAGACTCCTTAGGGGAAGGTGTAGTATAAAACCCAGCTCTTCTTTTTCCTCTTCCTCTAATCCTAGTCTAAGCATACCCTTAAAAAGTAAACTTTAGGATGGGTAAATGATTCTTTAAGTCACAGCATTTGTTTTATCCAGTACCTTAGATTGTTGTTTGAGGCTTCTTTCCACTGTCAGCAGCAACATGTGCTCAGGATGGAGTTCATAGCATCATAGAAACTTCTCAGAAGGACTTGTAGTAAAGTGGAGAGTGAGATGGCCAAAAGAGCTTAGTCCTAGTGTCCAAACAAGTGATACTTTCCTGCCTGACCCGGCCCTTGAGGCAATCCCTTTTCTTCTCTTTTTCTATGAAGTAGGTTCCTCCTTCTCTGTTCCTCAGGTGTGACATGGCCCTTTCTGTACTCTCCTTTTAATCCATGTTCACTGTGGTGTCCTCCAAGCAATTCTGCACTAAAATCAAATTCAACCTTCTTTTTAATCCAAGTTTCCCCCCCCCAATTCTGCACTAAAACTGAGTTCAACTTGCTTTTTATTCCATCCCCCCTCCCCCAGTTTGGCATTACATTACCTCCCTTCAGTGTTCAGTCCAGTTTCAGGTTGCTGTTGCCCCAGGTTATTTGGATGCTGTTTTGCCAGTGGACTCAGACTGCCTCCATTCGAACACTTGTCTATTGTCCTTCTGCTGGCTAGGGTCACTTACATTTGTGAGGCATGAATTGCTCTGTTCTTGTGAGATGACTCATTCCCCTGTAGTTTTCTCAGGCTGTTAGTTTGTAGCAAAGGTGTAACAAGGGTGAGGTGAGCGAGGCAATAGCCTCAGGCACATAAAGCTGTGGGGCAGAGAAAAATACATAAAATATTTACCTGCTATCCCAAGCTGCCATTAGGAAAAGAGTGTGTTTCTATATATTCAGACTGAACAAACCAAGCAGGGGCAGCTGGTCCATCTTTGTCCTTTGGGGGGCATTCCCAGAGGGGGTGGGGCATCCCCAATGTGATGATGTCATGTTGGAGATTTCCTGCCTCCAAGCCCCACACCCGTGGGGACAGTCCTGTCAGCTGCCTGCACTTAAAGGGGCTCCCTCTAAGTGCAGGCAGCCAGAGGGGCTCACACTCCTGATCTCTGCTTGGGGCGTGGGGCCCTTTAAGAGCAGGCAGCCAGAGGCCCCAGCCCGCCCACCCGATTGGAGATGGGACATGCAGCCCTCTCCTTCCTCTCTCTCAAAAGAAAAGGGAGAAGAGTTGCTGCAGGTGTTGGGGCTCAGGGGTGGGGCTTCCCCCACTGGCTAGCTGGCTGGCAGTGGGTTGAACCCCCCCAAAAGCAAGTAACCCCTGCCAAACTGGGGGGTCTGGCAGCCCTATGTGTCATGTTAATACTGACACTTTGCTTCAGTTCTGTTTTTTAGACTTCTGGCTGGTTCTACAGCCCTAATCCCTATTGCATTGTTCATTGCATGTCCCATCCATCAATTGTATTGATGAACTCTGTGTAATCTGCCTTGAGTCCAAGAGGGAAAGATGGGCTATAAATAACATAAATAAAAATTAATGAAATAAAATAAATAAATAAAAGCATCAAGTCAAACAATAAACATTTCTGTAAACATTGGGTCTTTGGTTAACCAAGGAATAAAAGGAGTGCTAAAGGAAGATGGGGAGATGGCAGGGAAGTTCAGTGAATTCTTTGCATCTGTATTCACTGTGGGAAACGGAGAGTATGTACCCATGCGAAAGCCACTATTTTAAGGAAGGAAGTCTAAAGAGCTGAGTCAACTTGTCCAGATTGTCTAGACCTGCTGGGGAAATTATTTATTTATTTATTTATTTATTTATTTCATTTCATTTATATCCCGCCTTGCCAGTTTTTCACCGTTTTTCACCTAAAAACTAGTTAAGTCTCCAGGTCCTGATGGAATACACCAAAGAGTTCTTAGAGACCTCAGATGTGAAACTGTTGCTCTACTAACGTTTAACTATAACTTATCACTGAAATCAGCTACTGTACTTTAAGACTGTACAGCAGTAATTGTTACACTGATTCTTTTCAAAGGGGCCCAGAGGGGAACCAGAAAATCACTGGTGAGTCATGCAAACGTCTGTCCCAGGCAAATTAGGAGAAACCAGCCCTTCATGGGCTTGTGCTGCTGCAGGGCCTGGAACAAGGGACTCCTTTGGCAGAGTCATACGTTTAGCTGGTAACCTGCACTTAAATTTATGAGGCACTTTATGTTGCAGACCAGCCATTGAAAAAAAATCCTGGTGTCTTGTGACCTTTTTCTGGGAGTGAAGGCAATGTACTCTGTATGGAACTGCATTAGGAGATGGCCACTTCCACACTGCCATTCTTGTCATTCGTTTGTCCCTATTGCTTCAGGGTTCCCCCCCCTCAAATGTGTTTTGCTCTCTCTAGTAGTCCCAGAGGGAGCAAAACACATGTGGAAAAGGGGGGGCACACCCAAAGCAACAGGGACAAATGAGTGACAAAAGTGACAGTGCGGAAAGTGGCCAATGTCTTAGAATATTCATCTGGTTCAAAATACTATATGGGGAAGAAGGCTAGCCACAGTGACCATATTTCGTACAGCAATCTGTTTCCATGTGTAATTCAAAGTTCCTATCTTTAAAGTCCTAAATGGCCGGAGCCAAGAGTATCTGAAGGATTTCTCCCATACGTCTGTTCAGGTATGGCCATCGTCAAATGCCCTTCTTCTGATAACTCTGAAAACTGAAATGAGATAGGTGTTTGAGATTCCTTGTTCTTTACATACCCTGAGATTGAGGTTGTTTGAGATTGTTTGAGATTGAGGTTGTTTGAGATTGTTTGAGATTGAGGTTGTTTGAGATTCCTTGTTCTTTACATACCCTGGATCTAAAAAGTCACATGATATGTTTGCTTGTTTTTAGACAACTGGAATAAGTATGTTCGGTTAGTGGTCAGCATTTTTCAGTTGAGCTTCCCTATTTGGATCCTTCCTTTTAAACCTCCTGCGTAAAAATGCTGTGTTTTATTTCCCCCGTTGATATAACATTGCTTTATTAACATTATACTTGTTAACTGGCTCCTTTTCTGTTTCTGTTTGTTGTATACTTGGTAGTTAATTTATTGATTCTCTTTATGTCTTTATTTCTAAGAACTGTGTGGCATTGGGTGGATGCCTGTGACCCTGGGGGGCAGAAGAAGGCCAAGGAAGCCAAGTGCTCCCTCAAGAAGGTGAGCCAAGGATCCAGAGTGACAGGACCGATGACCAGTAGGGCGCATGTGACCAGGAATACCAACAGGTGGGTGAGGGTGGCTAATTCATACAACTGCTGTGCAAGGGGAGGAAATGCTGCTAGGGTCCTGGCAGAACTGAGGCCATCACAAAGGAGGGTTGTGAAGGAAGGTAGGACACCCAAGAAGGGGGCAGAACTCAATTCCTGGGATGGGATTTTCAGGCGGTAGTGTTGAGGAGCTAGGGTTGCCAACTCTGGGTTTGGAAATACCTTATGGGTTGGAGCCAGGGGGAGTGGGGGTTTCGGGAGGTGAGGGACCTTGGTAGGGAATAATGCCATGTAGTCCACCTTCCAAAGCCGCCATTTTCTCCAGAAGAAGAGGAATAAATGTTTGGTTTAAATAATAAAGAAATAAGCAATTTATGTAGTCTGGGGAACAGTTGTAATTCTGGGAGATCTCCAGCCCCTATCTGGAGGCTGGCAACCCTATGAGGAGCTGGATGCACTGGATGGAGTAGGAAGGGCAGAGAAGTCCTCCAAGGACTGAGGGAGAAGGAGGTTGAAGAAAAGACGCCTGTGGAGTGAAGGTAACTCCTCAGCCTGGAGTTGTGAGGAAACTTATGGGGACTCAGAACCCCCTCCAGAGTGGAGTATATCAGGTCTGGACTCATGATATTGCAAAGGACATGAGTATTCCTGGTCTTTGAAGGGGTGAAGTGGAATCGTGACCCCAGCCCAGACTCCTATGGGTAGTGTCTCTACAGGTGCCCTGCCCTGCTGTCCCCATCTACCCTCTGGTTGCAAATGCTTTGGATATTTTTTTTGGGGAAAGGGGGAAATATAACTTTTTTAGTAGCCTGAATTATTTTGGGTGCTTTGAGGAACTCTGATTCAGCAGGTTTCACCTTCTTGCTCAGGACTTTGGGTGACCTTGGACCAAGTGTCTACCTTTCGGCCTCAATTCCACTTCTGGAAATTGGGGGTTATAATAAATAACCCGATAATTTATGGGTGGTTCAAGCAATAACTAAAAAGTAGTTACCAAATGAAAAGAGAAAAAAATGATTTAGAAGGATAATGACAACAAGAGAAAGATTCCTAAGAGATTTAGCTGAAATTGTGCTGTTCTCAAATGGACAATCTTCATTAAGATAATGTACACTTGAGTTTTAAAGCTAACGTTTCTCTCCTGTTTAAGCAGAGTTCCGTTGCAATATAATGTGATGTGATTACTGCAGTTATACCGCTTCCAATTCAGATTAATTGATTTTGTCACTTCCCTGGCTTTTCTTCCTAAAATCATTTTCCAGGTATTTTTATACAGAAAAAGATCTGAATATAACATTGATATCGAGCAGGCATCCCCAAACTTGTTGAGCCTTTTGGCACATTTGACAAAGTGTAAGTGGGCAACACCATGAAATGGCTGCCCTGGGAGATGGGGCCAGTCACAATATGGCTGCCCTGAGCGACAGTTGCAGAAAGCTGGGAGGTTCCAAGTTGATTGTTCCCCTATGAAGGGGGCAGCTATTTCAGAATGACTGCTCCCTGCACTTAAGATACGACACCGTAAAATGGGGGGGGGGAGAAATCGTGCTATAGGTGAATAAATTAGAAGGAGGAGGAAGAAGAAGAAGAAGAGAAGAAGAGGAGGAGGAGGAGGAGGAGTTTGGATTTATACCCCGCCCTTCACTCAGAGCGGCTTACAATCTCCTTTCCCTTCCCTTCCTCACAACTAACACTCTGTGAGGTAGGTGGGGCTGAGAGAGCTCTTTCTAGAACTGCCCTTTCAACAACAGCTCTGACAGAACCAGGGGTCATTTCATAGAAAAAGAGGTGCAGGAGCTCAGTAGCATAATTCATTAGCATAACTTCTTTGCATATGCTAAACCACCTGACATCACCAGAAGTATGTCAGCAGGCAAGAAAGAGAGAGAGAGAGAGGGAGGAAGGAAGGAAGGAAGGAAGGAAGGAAGGAAGGAAGGAAGAGCTGGCAGAGAGGGGACAGTTACTAATCCAAGCCTCAGAAATACCACTATTCTGGGAGGATAGCTTCAGTGGTGGCTGAAGCCTTCAGAAGGCTGGTCAGAGGAACAAGGACCTTTCCAGAGGACAGGGTCATTTTGCTGCAGCCATGACACAAGCAGGCATTCCCCTGTGGGGGGGGGGGGCTGGCACCAACTCCCGGAGCTGAGCTCCCCCGAGCTCCTGCTCGAAATGACCCCTGGACAGAACTATGGCTTGCCCAAGGTCCTCGAGCAGGTGCAAGTGGAGGAGTGGGGAATCTGTGCAGTTAACCACTACACCAAAGTGGAAACAGGAGTTTCCAGGCTGGACCCTGTAGAGAGTAATTGTCAAAATCTGGGATGACTTACAGGTTTCTGGTGTCATGGGTCAGCCTGAATTAGCTGATGCCCAGCCAGCTGATGCTTGCTAATGCTCCAGTCAGCGACGCCGAGGCAGCAGAAGCAGGTCCTAATGCACCAGTTGCTGATGACAGTGTGTGCTCTAGCCCCATGAACACTGAGACCACCGAGGAGGCAACCCTGAAAGGTGCCCCCGCCCACAACCTGGGATCCAGAAGAGACTCCACAGGCTGCCTCGCCTACTCCTTCCTCAGAGCTGGGGGGATGCAGGAGGTAGTGGGCATGCCTGGAACTCTCTGAGAAGATATGGAGCACCTGCCTTGCTGCCTGGTGATTACCAAGTCAGGAGGAGCACCTGGAACTAAGGAGCCAAGCGGATGGCTCACTCATGAGCTCAACAAGACCCAGCTGGGAGCCACCCTTAAAGGAAGGAACCGCAGACAGCTCAGCCGTGGGAGCAACTTGTCACAGTTCTGTAGATGCTGTGACCACAGCACCAGATTTTCCTGCCTCCTACAACTCTTGAACTGACTTTGACCTTCAGATCCTCTTGACCACCCCTCTTGGACCTGCTTGCTGTCTGGGCTCTCATCTGGCTTACTGTGTGCATGACTTTTGGACTGAACTATCTGTGCCGTGATCCTGGTTGGTGCTCTGCCTTGTTGTCTTGGTCCCCGCTGCCTGAACCAATGTTCTCTCTAAGCTGTGGAGTCTTGTGAGCAAAAATTCTACTTTGTGAGCTACTGGCATGAAAGTTGTGAGCAAGCGATTTGGTTCCTGCATAGATTAGTTTGCTCAGGATCCATCTCTCCTGAGCTAAAACAAAAATGTGTGAGCCGGAGGCTAAAAAACAGTGAGCTAGCACACACTAACTCAGCTTAGGGGGAACATTGGCCTGAACCTGCCTTGGACTCAGACATCTGGTGAATCTTCAGGTGCTGCTGCCGAATGTCCAAGTTCTCACTTTTCACATAGATTGCAGCTGCTGATCTGTAATGTGTCTGCTCAGGAGCATGCCAGGACACTGATCTGTATTTTCTTTGACAACAGTATTCAGTGGCTGAATATGCTTTTGCTAGGGACCAAAAAAGAAGGCGGGGGGAGGAGGAAATTAACCCTGAAACCTGGGATCCAGAACCTAGAAAGGTAAGTCAAACAGAATAGAGGGCCAACAATAAAAACTTAATATGTATGGTATAAAAAGATACATGCATTTATTAACAAAGAATTTAAAAACATAAAAGGGTCCAATCACAGCTCATGTAGAAATACCAGAATCTAGCACACAAGGGCTAATGGACTTGACCTGATGCGTTTCGGCCTGCATAGGCCTTCTTCCGAGGTCAAACACATATTAGCATATTAGCTTCTATCATAATACAGTACAATCATACAATGATGCAACATAGATACAAGATGGACCAGAAAAGAATGGCTGTTAAAATAGAAACATGGGAAAATAAATACATATACTGAAATGAATAAATAAATGACACCCATATTCTACTAAAAAAACATATTGACTTACCACTAGGTAAGGTGAAACCACTAGGCATAGAATAAAAGTATAACTGAGGCCTCCAAAGATGCAATCACATGCCAAATGATGTTTCACTGATAACAATCTAGAAACAAAAAAAATATGTAAACCAATACAATTTACAATACTGAAACACAATTCAAAAAGTAACTAATAAATAAAATTATTTTGTTGCTTCTGGTACAGAAAGTGCCTTCCAATGATTGTTTAGCCAAAGCATCCTCAGCAGGGGTCATTTCGTAGAAAAAGAGGTGCAGGAGCTCATTAGCATACCTCATTAGCATAATCATTTGCATAACTCATTTGCATATGCCACACCCCCTAACATGCCGGAAGTGTGTCAGAAGGCAACACCCACCCCTCAGGCTCCCCTCCACAGGTGAGTGAAACTGACCTGCTCTTCCTCCATTCCCTTCCCCATCCAATACTTTGTGCAAGAAAAATAAGCGTAAAGAACACACCCTCATTCTCTTCCTGCTCCCTTAAAACCACCAGGTTTCAAGTAGACTTGAGATACCCAGGACATGTGCACCACCTATCCCTTCCCCTTCCCCTCCCCACAACAAGACACCCTGTGAGGTAGGTGGGGCTGAGAGAGGTCTTTTGAGAACTGCTCATGAGAGAACAGCTCTGAGAGAACTTGTGACTGGCCCAAGGTCACACCAGCAGCTGCATGTGGAGGAGTGGGGAATCCAACCCGGTTCTCCCAGATTAGAGTCCAACTCCTGACCACTACACCAAACAGATGGGGTGGAAGTTGCTGAAGGGTTGGTGAAATTTCTCCAGTACTTATGTGCCATGTGCCCAGATAAAAAAATTGTATACTTAGAAAATTTATATGCCACCTTGAGCCAGTCTCTGGAAAAGCAGCACACAGTCATAAAAGGAACAATGATAAAATTATCAATATTAAAACAAAACATTAAAAACAAGAAAGACCCTAGCAGGGCTTTCCCCGGGGCGCTGCGCCTCTGCACTGCTCGGGGAAGCTGAGGAGGGGGCGGGGCTTGGTCATGTGCCCGCCCCCTGGGCTCCTCACTCCCGGAGCTGCGCTCCTGTGCGCTCCTGCTCCAACGGACCCCTGGTCCTCAGTAAAGTTGCCCCTTAAGCAAAAAGCAGTGCTGATAAGGTAAAGTGAAGGATGCTTTATACCAGGTGAAGGATGATGCAATCCGTGTGGAGTGCCTTGAAACAGTCGTGTGATTGCACATCCCCCATAGAGCATAACATTTAAAACTACAAAACAGTATACATTCCAAACTAGATGTTAAACTTCTGAAAAATCATACCACACACCAGTCCAGCTGTTCATTTAGACCGTATGGGGTTGTGGCAGAGGCAACATTTGAACCCACCGCCTCTCAAAGGACAGCTCGTTTTTAATGCTGCTCTACTGCACCAACTTGCCCGTACAAGATACCACCTAAACCTGAGTCTAAATGCCGGGCAGGCTTTTAAATTCTCTGTGAGCATAGTGTCCACTTTCCTACTCAGGAAGGATTCATCAGCTCGCAGCTGGTAAAGCACAAAAAAACAAACCAAATGGCTCGTCTTATAAAATCCAAATGTTGCCATTAAAATAATTATTACAGGAAAGAGAACACTTGAAACCCAGATGCAAATTTTGACGTGCAATTTTATTTTTGGGTAATAACATCTGAAAACTATTAATACAGGGCTAAATTGGTTCCAGGCAGAAAATGGGAATTCTGCCTGGTGAGAATTCCAGGGAGAGGAAAATAGAAGGCAACGAGCTAAACGACACCCATGCAGGCATTCGGGTGCTGCATTGTGCTGGGCCCATTTCTGGGAAGCAAAAACATAACCAGAGGATATCCTGCACTGCAGAACAGTTTCTCAAATGTCATGACTATTGGCTTAGAATCATAGAGTTGAAAGGGACTTCCAGGGTCATCTAGTCCAACCCCCTGCACAGTGCAGAAAATTCACAAATACCTCCCCCTCCACATCCCAAACTGGCTTGGAAAACAATTCCTTCCTGGCCCCAAAGTGGCGATCAGCATTTCCCTGGGCGTGTAAGAAAGGGCCACAAGAACTAAGTACTGATGCAACCCTTCCTGCCCTCCCTCTCATAATTTGCCTAAGTTCACAGAACCAGCATTGCTGTCAGATGGCTAGCCCGGGGGGGCTCTAGCCCGGCTCCTGGAGTCTTCTGGGGCACGTGCTTTGTGTGCGCACAGTGATGACATCACCCAGAAGTGACATCATCAGGTTGGGCATGTTGTGCAGGGGACACTCTAGTGTTTGGGCAAACACTAGAGTGTCCTCCTCACAATGTGCCTGGTGAGATGATGTCACCTCTTTGGGGCGGGCCTCCCCTGGTGATCAGCTGGCCGGCAGTGGATTGGGGGGCTGGAAAGTGGGGGGAAACCCATCCCCATTGGGGGGGTTAGCAACCCAGTGCCCACTGGTGGTGCCATTGAGCCAAGTAGCCCTACAATGATGGCTTGTAGTCCTACAGGTTCAGCTTGGCTTGTTCCAGGGCCATTTGCTTTTCACAGCTTACTGCTTTTAGCCCTTGGCTTGTAGCCTGAGGGTCTGGCTGCAACTGAACTGGGCCTGTGGATCTAGGACCAGCCCAGTATTTGGAGTATTGTCTTATTTGGGTTCTGCCCCAGTTTGTCCATTTACATTGAATGTTAACGTTTTGTAAGCTGCTCTGAGTTCCTGTTAGGGAGAAAAGTAAGGCAGAAATACTCAAACATCATGGTGGTTCCCATATTATGGAATAACCCACTTGAGGTTATCAGGCAGCCCCCCCCCCACCTCCACATTTCCAAGAATGTGAAATGCAGTAATACTCAGGAGGGCATTCTTATGAAGGGGCCAGAAACTATAGAATAAGGGTAGCATTGTAGTCTGTTACAGTGTTTATTGTACACATAACCCCCCTTCGGTGTGGTGGAAAGTGCTGTCAAGTCACAGCTGATTTGTGGTGACTCTGTTGGGGTTTTCAAGGCAAGAGACATTCAGAGATGGTTTGCCATTGCCTGCCTCCATGTCACAACCCTGGTATTCCTTGGAGGCCTCCCATCCAAATGCTAGCCAGGGCTGATCCTGCTTAGCTTCCAAGATCTGACGAGATCAGGCTAGCCTGGGCTATCCAGTTCAATAAACCCCTCTTTACTGTAGTGCAGTTACCTTCTGCCTTTGCAACCCTTTCTGCTTTATTGTGTGTGAAGCTTTTAGCTAATTTTGTATCCTTAGACAGTTGTTTGATTGCATTATTTCACATTTTGAAACCCTACCCCCACAACATTGTTTTATTAGAGATTTTTGCTGTTTGACTGAAGTTTTTCATACTTTGTAATCTATTTTGATTCTTAGTGAGCAAGGCGGGCTATAAATGAAGAGGAGGAGAAAGAGGACCGGACAGCAGATCCTTAGCACCTCCAACTGTTAGATGGTGTCAGAGTATTTTTTTTGCTGCTCAGTTACAGTCCTCTCTCTGGTTGGGTTCTTGAGACATGGTAAAAGTGTAGAGTTTCCAGTGATTCCTAAAGCTACCAATTTTAACTTCTGGGTTGCACCCAGAAGTGACAAACTGGTGCAGAGGATGTTGGCAGGTTTCAAAAACATTTTTCTCCCTCCATCATTCTGATGGGCAACACTATCTGGAACTCGAAATGGGCGGTGATATAACCATTTCTTTTTATTTATTTTTATTTTCTACATACTACACAGACTATAACTAAAAACACTAAAAACTAACCCTACATATACAGAGATCAATCTGTTACTACATATTAAGTAAGTAGCTTCAGTTACTTGAAGAAAAAAATTAATATAACAAGGCACCCATAGCTTTTGATCCCTTAATTGCCCTAAAAAACAAGAAATAAACAAACAGCTGGTTTCAAAACAAGTGCATACAAATACAACAATTCAAACTTTCCAGTTAACATACAGTATTCTTTCTTCTTTTTTTTCATTTCTTTTACAAAGTTTTATTTGACTTTCCGAGGTTTTGGAGCAGCTCCTCCTTTTTCTGCATCAGGGTCTTCTCCCTCAGACTTACTTGCTGAAAATTCAGAGCTTTCCAGTCCATAAATACTTTCTTGTTGATCCAGTTCTTCCTCTGTGGATGTTTTCTCTTTTCCATCTTGATATCGTTCCAAGAATTTCTTTGCCTTTGCAATAGAGTCAGTCTTTTGCTTCTTATCCTTATAGGTGAAGACCAAGCCTCCAGGTGTAATCCATCTGTACATGGTGGCACTTCTTGCAAAACATAGTTCAATGTTTATAAGGTTTCTTCTTTCTAATTTCAAATGGAATGTCTTTTAGCACTTTAACTTCTTCATCTTTGACTTTCAAGGTTGACCTGTTGGTGGCCTTGAGCACCATGTCTCTGGTAGATTTCTTAGAGAATCTCTCCAAAATCTCTCCTGGCAAGTTCTTTTTCTTCAGAAATTCAGGATAGGTTCTGTAAACCATAACCATATCACTTTGAAGTGATTCCACCTGTAAATCTGTCATTGGAGCCAGAGCTTCACTTAATAGCTTCTTGAGATTCTCATCTTTTTGTTCAGGATCACCTTGAAATCTTAAAAAAATGTTGACCTTTCCATTTGAAGCTTCAAAAGATATTCTTTAGCAGAGGACCTGTCTTTTTCTACCATGTCCAGTCTCTGATCCATAGTTTCAGTCTTGGCTTTGACTTTCTCCATCTCCTTTGCTGTCTGTTCAGATCTACTATTGGCATCAGCTATCTGCTTTTGCAAATTATACAGTTTGGAATTCAGTACAATCATCTGCTCCATCAGAAGGCGCAATGCAGTAGCTAATACAGAAGATAAATCTGCACTTGCTTCAGACTTAGCTGACGGAAGCACTGAAGTAGTCTTTGGAGAAGGCTTTGTTTTGGTCGCCATTTTCTCTCCCCGTCCAGTCATTGTTGTTGTTTAAACTTCCAGAAAGTTTTTATGCAGCTTCACAATTAGTTAGAAAAAAGCTTTTAAATCCACTTATAAATACATGGCAGGCATTTGCTCAGAGCCCAGCCATTTAAAAGTAAGCTTTCTTCAGATCAGATTCAAGAATCACCAAGTTTAGGGGGGGGGATTTAAACCCCTCCTCTTGCTGCTTCATGTTAAGATCAAAGAATCTGCATCAGGAACTTACAGACTTTGCAGGGGATGCTCCGCGTCTGCAGGCAGGCATATTTTCTTACTTTTTACAGTTTTCGATCTTTGCAGCCATCTGGTATGCGCTTCCCTGTGCCATCCGGTGCTGCAGCAGGAGGACCTATGGAGGCAAAGTGGAGCCTCTATCCCTTGGTCACCACCTCGGGAGAGGCTGCCCCTTGCACCTCAGGCAGGATGCCCCCTCTGAGGGCTCCTGGGGGGCCTGAAAACCAGTCAGCACCCCTCCTGTCTGCCGGGTTTGGGTCGCATCTCCCGGAGCTCTCCAGAAGTGTGCCCACCATTGAAACACCAAAACTGGAACTTCCATATAACCATTCCTGTGCATGCTGGAGGCTCCAAACATGGGAGGTGAGTATCTCATAGCCTCAAGGGGGGATTCTTGGCAGTGCTACTTCCACCTCTCATGTATTTCTGGAACAAGTCTGGAAACCTGATTGGAAAACAGAGGTTTCTAAGTTCATTCTGGAAGTGTTTCAGTTCTTACTAGAAGCCATTGTTCTGACTCAAATTCTGATTGGGGTAGAAATCTATCTGACTCCTATCCTTATGGGAGACAAGACAGTTATTATGGCACTGAGCTGCAGAAGCCTTTCATTTTCATTCAAGCAGCTTGTGTACATGCAATTGCTGCTTTATTATTATTATTGTTGTTGTTATTATTGTGTTATTATTGTGTTATTGTGTTATTATTATTATTATTTTTGGTGTGATAATTAAGAGCAGTGGACTCTAATCTGGAGAACTGGGTTTGACTTCCCACTCCTACACATGAAGCCTGCTGGGAGGCCTTGGGCCAGTCACAGTTCTCTCAGAACTCTCTCAGCCCCACCAACCTTACAGGGTTGACTATTGTGAGGAGAGAAAGGGAAGGCAATTGTAAGCCACTTTGCGACTGCTTAGGGTAGAAAAAAGCAGGGTATAAAAATCAACTCCTCCTCCTCCTTCTATAAGGACTACATAAAGATCTTTCTCTGCTCTCTAAAAATGCTTCTCTCATTTCCACTGAAATTCACTGGGACTTAAAAATGCATGCTACTGAAACAGACAATGTTAAACATACAAAATCTTCTTGGCAATGTTTTAACTATAGTTCCATTTACAAAACTATTGCAAAGTTATGTTACTAATTAAAGAGTTGGTAATTTTTAAACTTTTAATTTACTAGGTAAAGGTAAAGGTTTCCCCTGCTCGAAAGCCAGTCATATCTGACTCTAGGGTTGCGGTGCTCATCTCTATTTCCAAGCCGAAGAGCCAGTGCTGTCTGAAGACTTTTTCCATGGTCATGTGGCCGGCATGACTAGATGCTGAGGCGCACAGAATGCTGTTACCTTCCCACTGAAGTGGAACCTATTTATCTACTTGCAATTTCTTGCTTTTGAACTGTTAGGTTGGCAGGAGCTGGGGCCAGAGACAGGAGCTCACTCCATTACGTGGCACGCAGGTCTCGAACTGCCTTCTGGGCTGCAGTTCAGTGTCTTAACCACTGAGCCACCGCAGCTCACTCTTAATTAAGGTAGCAGTAATGCCTCGATTTCCCCAGTCCTTGCTCAGCTGGATCTGTACTACCTTTCAAATGATAGTGCTTGAAGTCCATTGATACTGGCATAGGCTTGCCAGCTCTGGGATGGGAAATACCTGGAGTTTTGGGGGGTGGAGGATGGTGGAATTTGGGGAGAGGCAGGACTTCAGTGGGGTGTAATGCCATAGAGTCCACCTTCCATAGTGGCCTTTTCCTCGAGGTTAACTAATCTCTGTTGCCTGGAGATCAGTTGTAATAATGGGAGATCTCCAGCCAACACCTGGAGGTTGGTAACCCTATACTGGCAGGACCGGACTGTTGGTTTTGTCTGCAAAACCTGCTAGTTGTGTTGTTACAGCACTGCTCTGCAAATAACATTTTGCACCAATGAATGCTGTTGCTCTGTGACTTACAAACAGGCGCATCAGACTAATGCGGGCATAGCATGTTGCTGTCACACTCGTCTTCAAATCCCAGCCTCAAATTTACTTTATTTGTGGCATTTATGAGGCTCCTTTTGAATGTGGTCTGATATACAAGAAAATGCAAGATGACACCAAGCAACCTGAAAAGCCCCTTATTGAAGCTGCAACAGAAAACTCTCAACGGGGCAGGCTTCAACAAAGCCCAGCAAAGGCTTTTTGAAAACCAAAATGCATTAAGGTAACAGCAGCTGCCACCACAGAGAGGAATCCAGCCAAATCTCTTGACCCCTCCTTAAACCCTGCCTCACCCGTGAAGCCCCGCCTGTCTCTGGCAATCACACAAGCTGCATATGCTCCCATCACACCCATCCCTTCTAACTCCTTTCCATCTCGGTCACCTGTCTACTTTCACAGTAGGAACCCTAAGCTTCCTGGAACAAGGGCCTACTTTGGTCTTGCCTCTCTGCCTGTGAATTGCCATGTGCGTTCATGGCATCGTACCGGGAAAAAAGAAAGAAATCCATCATCATAATTAACGGTAACAGTATCATCTACTGTAATAAAATAAGAAAGAACACTGTGAGTCATGATGGGTAAAATCAGGCTATCTCCACACTGAATGAGCTAGGTTTTAATTCTTTGAGCAAACACATGCTTTTATAGAATCATAGAGTTGGAAGGGACATCCAGGGTCATTTAGTCCCACCCTCGGCACAATGCGGGCAATTCCTAACTACCCCCTCATGCCCAGTGACCCTTTCCAGAGAGCCAGTTTGGTGTGGTGGTTAAGTGCGCGGACTCTAATCTGGGAGAACCGGGTTTGATTCCCCACTCCTCCACTTGCACCTGGCTGGATGACCTTGGGCAAGCCATAGCTCTGTACCAGCTGTTCCCTCAAGGACAGCTTGGGAATAGAGCTCTCTCAGCCCCACCTACCTCACAGGGTGTCTGTTGTGGGGAGGGGAAGGGAAAAGGAGTTTGTAAGCCGCTCTGAGACTCCCTTGGGGAGTGGAGGGCGGGGTATAAATCCAATCTCTTCTTCTTCCCTTCTTCTCTTTCTCCATGCCCAGAAGAGGGCAAAAAACCTCCAGGATCCCTGGCCAAACTGGCCTGAAGAACAGTTGCTGCCTGACCCCAAAGTGGCAATCAGCATTTCCCTGGGCGTGTCAGAAAGGGCCACGAGAACTAAGCCCTGAGGCAACCCTTCCTGCCCTCCTTCTCATGATCTGCCCAAGTTCACAGAATCAGCATGGCTGCCAGATGGCCATCTAGCCTCTGACTGAAAACCTCCAAAGAAGGAGAGCCCACCCACCTCCCAAGGAAGCCTGTTCCACTAAAGAACCATTCTGTCCAGAAGTTCTCCTAATGTTTAGCTGAAAACTCTTTTGATTTAATTCCAACCCATTGGTTCTGGTTGACCTTCTGGAGCAACAGAAAACAACTCCGCACCACCCTCTATACGGCAGCCCTTCGTACTTGAAGATGGTGATCCTATCACCTCTCAGTCGTCTCTTCTCTAGACTAAACATACCCAGCTCCTTCAATCTTTCCTCATAGGACTTGGTCTCCAGTACCCTCACCATCTTCGTTGCCTTCCTTTGGACACATTCCAGTTTGTCTACATCCTTAGAATTTCCAAAAAAAATCCTGTAAAGTTGGGAAAGACTGGATACACAATCATACGCATCATCCTTCTGTCAGTTTATCTCCTCTCACCCCTTTCCCCCACCCCAGACATACAAGATGCATGAGCACGCTGTGGGGTGGGGAAGAACAGCCAATGAGAGACTTTCTTTCAGTTTCTAGCTCTCTGTTAAAAGTCTGAGCATCCAGTCCTCTTTGATTGACAGGAACTTTGCGTGTGGTACTTGTTTTTTTCCTCTTTTTGCAAGGCAAAAAGGAATTTTAAAAAAAATCTTCCCAGAATCAGCAGTTGAGGGCTTTGAATGTGCTCTGAAATCTTCATTGCAGAGTCAACACTCATAGAAATAATTCTTGGCTTTCCATGAGAAATTATCTTCTTTTTGACGTTCCTCCATGTCAACAACTCAGATTTCCCAGGGTTCTCATTGACTGGAACAGTTTAAAGTCCAGCAATAGCTGAGTTAGAAGCGGTCCTTAGTCTCCATTGTGATGGCTCTTTTCCCTCTTCCTATCAATGCAGTCCCTAAGGGGCCACTGTAAGCCACTGTGGCTTGACAGCCCTTTCTACCACCAGCACATTGAAGAAGAAGAAGAAGAAGAAGAAGAAGAAGAAGAAGAAGAGATTGGATTTATACCCCGCCCTTCACTCACTTGGAGTCTCAGAGCGGCTTACAAACTCCTTTCCCTTCCCCTCCCCACAACAGACACTCCCCACAACAGAGGTAGGTGGGGCTGAGAGAGAACAGCTGGTACAGAGCTATGGCTTGCCCGAGGTCATCCAGCCAGGTGCAAGTGGAGGAGTGGGGAATCAAACCCGGTTCTCCCAGATTAGAGTCCGCGCACTTAACCACTACACCAAACTGGCTCTCTGATGGACTTTGTGGGGAAGAGAAGTGGAAGTGAGCCTCTCACCAGCAAGAGAGCTGGCACTGAGGGCTGCTATGAGCTGGGGATTTCTGAACTGGGGTTTGTTTGTCTCCAAATGATCTATCTCAGAACTTCTTCTCCACCCTGATTTTAAGAAGCTGTAAATTGTATTTTTTCGTAAGTTGTATTTTTCTTCCGATGAATAATACATTCTCTGTCAAAAGGTTTGAGCTTGCTTTTCAGTTCCTTTCATCATGAGTTCAGATCTAGGCATAATTATACACCGTGTGCTGTTTCCTAACATTTTGACTCTTGTAAGATTAAATATCTGACAGGAATGTACTCTGAATTATGTCTAATCTATACTCTTGTCAACTGTGGTAATGCCCGCGGCAACCATTTAGAAAATTGTTTTTCCATTAAAGGGTTCTTCAAAAACAGTCAGAATCCCATTGACTTTATTCATTGATGTCTGATAACTTAAATGGCTTTCTTCTCTTCACTGGACTTCACCTTGAGAATGGCAGAATATAAGAATTGTGTTTTCCAGTGACACAAAGTGCCCATCTAATCTAGGACTCTGGCCACCTACACTAAAAACATATTAGTTTTAGACCACTTTAATGTCCATTGTTTTCCTCTGAGAATCAGAAGGCTTGCTTAGGTGCCCCAAAGAACTAGGATTTCTGCAGCTTCCAGAGATGCTGAAATAATAATTAAATCACTTTGTGCTTGGAGCATCGAAACTGTCTCTTACACTATATAACCCATCAGAACTTGTAAGCAGGACTCAGCAGAGACAATCCTCTCCACATTGTCCGTGGCACCTGGTTATTGGAGACAGACTGACTCTGGGATATGGAATCCCCCTAAATCAAGGGTCAGACACGACTGGATCCCCCAATGCGTAATTCAGCTGCCAAAAGCAATCATGTTGGAGATGTATTTGGAATGGAGCAATTCACAGAGACTCTCCATGCCGTTTCCCTAATCAACCCTGATATTTTGCTTTCAGTTATTTGTGGGGGGAGGGGTGACAAATACCATATTATGTGCAGCTTCTTCCCATACCAGTGTTTAAAGCAGCCACAGACAGACAGACAAACAGACAGACAGACAGACAGACAGATATAGATATATTGATCTGGAAAAATGGCATGGCAGACTCTAAGAGCAAATTCCCTCTTCTCATCCTCAACCCCCCACTCTATATTGCCCCCCCTTCCTCCCTTTTTGGCAGCTTAATTGCAGATCGGGGAATCTGACCACAGACTCGCACCATCACATGTCGTTCAGCCCTGAGACTAGCCAATTACTCTTCTCACTTTCCTGCTGGTAGTAGTGGCAGCTGGGCACTTTTTGTCCATGCTCCTTTGTATCTTCGGAGGTAGCTAATATAGTTGCTTTCCTCCTCTATAGCAAAGGACGGCTGGTCAAGCAACCCTGGCCCCCATGGATACATACTCATGCTCCCAAGCTCTTCTGTTACGTTTTGGAAACTAATAAGCCAGTCACAACCAACAGCAGATCTGAGCTTGCACAGGAGAGGCTTAACATTCTTGTACTGGCTGAACACCCCATCCTTTCTGGCATTTCTTCTTGCTTCCCAGCAGCTGCCTAACATTGGGTAATTTGCCAGTGGCTGGGATTCTGAGGCAATGATGTAAGGGCTAGGGGATGGTGGAGGGATGTTAATGGGACACAGTGGAGTTCTTGGGGCAATGAAAGGAAAGCAACTGCAAGCTGCCACTGCTGAAAATTTCTGGACTAGTTTATAGGGCTCCGTTCCTGCTGTCCAAGGTCCTGAACTTTATAAGCTGCATGCATCTCATAACTAAACAGTAAATTTGGCTAGGAAACCCAACGGGCACCCTTAGCTTAATCATAAATGTAAATTAAAAGTTTTCCAGTATGCCATAATATTTATTGGTTACCTATGTCGGCCTGAGAACAGTGGTACTGTTATTTTTGTGAAATGTGTGGCAGTTTTGATCATGTTATTTTTTTTTGTACTGACCATACTGTTTCTGTTGCGCCATTTTTAATGTTATGATTCTGCTTTATTCTATGTATTATATCATTTTTTCAGTGCACTCTCTAATTTGTATTCAATTTTTTATTGCATAGTTTGTTATATGTTCTTATTGCATCGTTTTAAATTGTGTATGTCTGTAGCTGTAGCTTTGTGGGGATGGGTGCTAGGTATCCTCTCCAAGCTAAAATCCCCAACATTCTTTGGAGAAAGTCTTGACAGTTAAAATAGTTTACCGTTTTACCACAGAGCTGCCCTAACTTTAAATAGACTGAGTATGATCTTTGCCACATTCAACAAAACTGATATCATAACAGGAGAGCCAATGAAATGGACAGTGTGTGAGAGTCCTATGGAGTCAGTCACAACAAGCATCCTTAAAGAAGGTTGATCTTTATTGAGAAAGGTCTGCTGTGGTCATCTACACATTCTGTGTCAGTAATGGCTAGAAGGTTCCCCAGCCAGGGCAATTATACAGAATTCAAAGAGGGTCTTGCAATGGAATGCAACCAGTCACATAAATAAAAGTAAAAAGGTGCCCAATATACTGGCTCCAGGTTCTCATAGGAAAGAGTGGGAAGATACATCAACAGACACTAACAAGCTACCAAGGTCAGTGCTAGGCAGCAGGCAATAAGCAGGCAGGGAGGGAAACAAAAGTGAGCATTCCAAGGATCCTACATTGCAGGATAACTCATGCCACCTCCTGGGCAGGGGATGGCAGCATTCGCTGACACAGTGTTGGATTTTGACTCAGGAAACTCATCTCCAAATCTCTGCTCAGTCATGAGGCTCTCTGGGTGATCTTGTCCCAAACATTATTTCCCTCAGCATCATGAAGTGTATTTTTTAATTTTAGAAATGTATATGGGGCCTCCGTAGCAACAAGCTTGAAGCAGCTCACACAGTAAAACATGAAAAAGTCCCCAAACACCGTTAAAATGAACAAACCATTGAAAACATAGCCATAAAAACATCCATCCAGAGCACTGAGAAAGCACTGAGAAAGCATAACCATAGCCTAACAGGATCCCTCTAAAACAGTCCTCAGGCTAAAAGCTGACTGGAAAGACCATTTTAAAACCTTAACCCCCTTAATGAAAAAACCTGGCTAAAAAGAATTGTTTTGGCTTGGTGCTTAAATAGGGTTGCCAAGTCCTAAAAACTTACCGGTGGGGGGAGTCCTCCTGGTGCCGGGAGCTTCCCCGGTGTGCGCGCTTGCGTGCGCACCATGACGATGTCACCGGAAGTGACATCATCACGTTGGGGCCGTTGTCAGGGCGACGCTCTGGCAATCGCCCCAAAACTCTATGGTATCATAGAGTTTTGGGGTGATTGCTAGAGCGTCGTCCCGGCAATGTCCCCAATGTGATGACGTCACTTCCGAGTGACGTCATTACGATGGGGATGTGGGGGTGGGGTTCCCCCCGCCGGCCGAATGCTGGCTGGTGGATCGGGAACCCCTGTAGCGGGGGATCCCCCACCCCCCAGCTGACTTGGCAGCCCTATGCTTAAAAGAGAGTAGGGTGGACACGAAGTGAACCCCGAGAGAGAGGGCATCACCCAGGCGAGGGCCCCAACTTCAAGTAATGGGGCTAATGGGGTCTGAACTTGCTGAGACTCAGAGGGGAAACGACCTTGGGGTTGTAGTGGATAACTCCAGTTTGTCAACCCAGTGTGCTGCAGTGGTGAAAAAGGCAAACTCCGTGTTAGGGATTATTAGGAAAGGGACTGAGGACCAATATTGTAATGTCCCTGTATAGATCTATGATGTGGCTTCATTTGGAATACTGTGTACAGTTCCAGTCACCATATCTCCCCCCCCAAAAAATTGTAGAGCTGGAAAAAGTACAGAGGAGGGTGACCAAGATGATTAGGGAAATAGCTATAGTGGTTTAACAATATTGTCCTTGAAAAAAAATTAAATCTCAGGGCAATTCCCTGAAGTGTTTTACTGTCTGTCTAATGCTGACGGTAAAATCTGGGTGTTTTTTTTTTAAATTGACCATGCAGTTCAGTGTTTTTGTGAGAGGCTGATAAGGTGTGAGAAATTACCTCTCAAATCACAGCAGCGTTGCTTCTGAAAGCAGTTAAATACCTCATCGGATTTTTTTTAACCTTCCGTGAAGGAGATGGCAGCAGCCAATTAAACCTGTTTTTTTTTTTTGTAAACTCCATTTGCTACACGATGCATGTATACTTCCAGTGTGTAGTGGCTTCTTGTGAGAAATTGTGATTTGACTCTGCTGAAATATTTTAGTCATAATATACAGCTACTTTGCTAAGGTGGAATACTATTAGCATTACATGAATGGCTTTGCATTTAAAGGGTGATGAACTGGGTTGTTTTGCCATATATCTACGTTAAAATAGTGTGGTGGTGACCAGTGTGCTGCAGTGGTTAGAGTGTTGGAATAATATCTGGGTTCAAATCCCCTCTGTCTGCCATGGAAATCTGTTGGGTGGCCTTGGGCCAGTCACTCACACTTACCCTCATCTACCTCACAGGCTTGTTGTTGTGGCAATTAAATGGGGGAGAGGAGAAAGGTATTGTAAGCTGCTGTGGGTTCTGATTTAGGAGAATATTAAGAAATACATAAAATAAATTCCAAATCTAGCTTGTGCTACGTGAAAGCAATCGTATCTCCATTACTGATTTTCAGAGGTGCAAGATATGATGGTGGAAAGTGCCATCAAGTCACAGCCAAGTTACAGAGACCCCGTACAAGGAGAGGTGGTTTGCCATTGCCTGCCTTTGTGTGGCAACCCAGGACTTCCTTGGTGGTCTCCCATCCAAGTACTAACCAGGGCCTGCTCAATTTTATTTATTTATTTTGATTTTTATCCCACCCTCCTCACAAGCGGGCTCAGGGCGGGTTACAAATCACAAAGTGATGATATAATTAAGTAGCTAAAAGACCATATCTCTCAAAAAGCACAACCCAAACACAAAACAGGCGGGATTCGCCTCGACAACAATGCTCAGTTTGAGCTGGATCCATTCGGCCAGCATTGTCAGCAGGGGAGGCTGAGATAGATTTGGATGTCTGCCACCTCATCTGAAGGCCCGGTGGAACAGCTCCATCTTGAAGGCCCCATGGAATTGCAGGGCCCTGATCTCAAGAGGGAGCTTGTTCCACCTGGCTGGGGCCAGGGCAGAAAAAGCTCTGGCCCTGGTCGAGGCGAGCCAGACTACCTTGGAGCCAGGGACAACCAGGAGATGTTGATCACTTGAGCCCAACACTCTGCAAGGAGCATATGGGGAGAGGCGGTCCCAAAGATATGCAGGTCTCTGGTTTCATAGGGCTTTGAAGGTTAACACCAAAACCTGAGATCTGATGAGATTGTGTTATCCTGGGCCATATAGGTCAGGGTGTGAAAGACACGATGGCTGAATACAGACTCAGGAAGTGCAGCAGGAGAGCTCTGCTTGTGAAGCGGGGGAAGGGAGCCCGTTCAAACAGCCGCAGCTGTTCCCTGGCTCCCTTCTGTACTTACCCGCTTCTCTGCCACTTTCCTGCCACTTCAGAAGGACATCGGCAGAAACCGGTGTCCAGGGGCCATCTGCTGCTTGTCTCCTGCTTTCTGGCAGTGTGGACTGGAAGAAATGGGAGTCAAGCAGAGGTGGCAGTGTGAATGTGCCATCGCGGAGATATGCACATGAGCGCTCATGCACCCATGCGTGCCCATGCCCCAATACAGGAGGTGGGGAGATTTTAAATCTCTAGACTTCTGATGCAGCCATGCGCCTATGCACATAGGCACACATGCACATATTGCTGAAATGGCCCCGCCCTGAGCTGCGGAGGCCGACCCACCCGGGGCCGCTCTGCAGCAGTCTGAACACTCCCTAATGGCATGCTCCTGCAATACACTGGCCAGCCCCAGAGCACTTTCCCCCCGCAGCTTTTGGCCCCGGTTTCCTCCCGCTCCAGATTGCCAGTCTGTCCTCAGCCAATGTTTCTCTTGTTATCACCTTTTGCTCTTCTCACCTTTCACAAAATGGCTAAAAGCATTTCCTAGAGGAATTTTTTGGGAACCCCCTCCCCCCCAAAAGCTAAGTATGATTTAAAAACCGAAACAAAATCCGCTCCAATTTTTGGACAGTCCAAACAGCGAAACTCCCAGCAAAACCTTGAAAGGGATATACAGATTATGTCAAACGCCTGCTGGAGATGGACAGCTTTCACAGCTTTTCTAAAAAGGGGTAGAGAGGAGGCTCTCCTCACCCTCTCTGACAGAATTGCAGAAGATTGGGGCCATCACTGAAACCCCCCCATCAGGGGTTGGGGGCTGAAAATGGCCCTGGAACGCGCCCAACATTTCAGGGCCATTAAGTTCAGCCGCATCAACCATGGGCATTGTGAACTGGTGGAAGCACAGGAGGAGGTCTTAGGTGAGCTGACTCAGAAACCATTGCCACAGGAAGGTCTGCAACAGGTGCCCCTAAGGTCCTGGTAGCATTACTGGGGCTGGGTGATGCTTGCTCAGAGTTGTCAGTGACCCTCTAGGACAGCAACCCACTGCAAACTGAATGGTTCCCCTGCCCTTGCCCACAATCAGGACAACAAGGAAGAAACCTGTCTACTGAAAGGGGCAACATCAAGCGATGGCTTGGAGGGAGGAATGAGCCACTGCAACTTGAACACAGACTTCCCAAACCATCTAATACAGTCCTGTTTGATGGAGTCAGTTCACGCTGGTTGCTGGTTACCTGGAACAGGCCAGCATTTTTGTCCCATGATGGCTGCAACAGTTACTTGAGTTTATGAATGGGATCATTGTGACTTGCGTTGACGAATGGGTTGTTGCAGGTCTTGCATCCAGAGAGTGCTTTCATTGGACCTCGTATTGCCTCAGACAGATTGCCTCCCGACTCCAGTCCCTTCAGAAAGCAAGCCATGTGCATGCATGTGTGAATTGGTACCAGTCGCCTCTGCGGTTTTGGAAAGTAGTCAGAAATTCTTACTTATCGCCCTGGCATTTTGAAGAATCACACTGGCTGATTCTTTCAAATCTTCCTCTCAGGCTTATGAATAATAAAAAAGCACTTTTCCTGCTGACTGGAATCTGTGTTGGCAAAAATTATTGACAATGTAAATTTGCTACCTGATTACTAATTCATCTTTCTGGCATCAGAGAGTGCATTTTATCCATTACATCCTTTTTTTTTTTTAAAAAAAGGAAACATTTATTAATCATGGAATGGATAAAAAAACTACTGTGAGGCTTCATTTGAGCTGGGGCTTGCCAGGATTTAGCCCAGCTTCCACATTAAGGCAAGGGGTAAGGGTTGGATCTAGCCGGCTTTTTCTTTGATGACCACCTTTTGACCACCCCTAAAAAAAACCCTCGGAATCACAGAACCTGCAAGCACAAAAACCATGTGGAACATGGGGTATAGACAGGAGGAACTTTGCCTGAGCTTGAGTGGAAGACCTGGCTGAATCAAACCCTAAGTCTTGGAACTCACTTGGCTATTAGACAGCAAAACCCTACATGGCCCAGGATTATTATTTTTTTTGCCAGTTGCCTGAAACTTACACGGAGCAGAGCCCCTTTCTGCTCTTTTTCATTATTTTGTGAATCGAGTCTCCACTCCAACTGAATTTGGACCCAGTCTTTGCACAGACCTGCATAGAAAACCTGCAGGCCAACTAGGGTTGCCAACTCTAATCCTAAAAATTCCTGGATCTCTGGGGGCAGTCCGAAACAGTGAACCCCAGTCAGGTGCAATGAACAAAGATTGACCCGGAAGCAAAAGGGAATAAGGTCATTCTTTCCAAAGTGGAAGAGTGGGGGAAGAGAATAGAAAATGGGTGTGGTCCGGAGAGCATCCTATACCAGGCAGGAAGTAGCCAAGACCAAGGAGGAAATGTCATCTGAGCTGCTCTTAGAATGAGCCTATAAACAAGAAAGAGGAAGGATTCAGGTACAGTGGAGAATTCTATGCTCATCATGTCTCACAGAAAAATACTTTCTTTTGTCTGTTCAGAGCCAGTTTTATCGAGTGACTGCATACCCCAGTGATACACAAGAAGTACAATACTTTCACGCTATCTAGTCTTTGCCGGAATTTATAAAACTTTATCATGTCTCCATGGATTCACCTTTTTCTCCTAATGTATGTATTTATTATTTAATTTGATTTGTACCCCACCCTCCCTGCCAAGGCAGGCTCAGAGGCGGCTTACATTAAAAAGTTAAAATTCATTAGAGAACAAATGCATTAAATACAATGCCACATCATAATGCATAATGCAACATTAGAAAGCTCTAAACACTTTAGCCTTTCCTAATAGAAAAATGTCTCTAATGCTTAATAGTTTCGGATGACCATTTCTACGGCTTTCCATCTCAGGGGTCCTTTCGAGTAGGAGCTCGGGGGAGTGCAGCTCCGGGAGTTGGTGCCAGCCCTCCCCCAGGCAGGGGAATGCCTGTTTGTGTCATGGCTGCAGCAAAATGACCCCACTCCCTGGAAAGGTCCTTGTTCCTCCGACCAGCCTTTTGAAGGCTTCAGCTATCACTAAAGCTATCCTCCCAGAATAGTGGTATTTCTGAGGCTTGGATTGGTAGCTGTCCCCTCTCTGCCGGCTTCCTTCCTTCCTTCCTTCCTTCCTTCCTTCCTTCCTTCCTTCCTTCCTTCCTTCCTTCCTTCCTTTCTGTCTCCCTTCCCTTTCTTGCCTTCTGACATACTTCCGGTGATGTCAGGGGGTGTGGCATATGCAAATAAGTTGTGCTAATGAGTTATGCTAATGAGCTCCTGCACCTCTTTTTCTACGAAATGACCTCTGTCTATAATATTCTTGACCAGAACTGTACATGGCATTCCAAATATGCCATGTACAAATATGCCATCAATTTCTTAGGATAGAATTGGCCTCCCTGCCATTGCCACATCACACTAAGCCCATGTTTTCTATAAGTTATCTACCACCCCATCTAAGGCCGCAGTCAGACATGCCATTTGGTGTGGAGGGGAAGTGAGCCTATTTCCCCCCGGTGGAAATTGACACGGCATTGCAAGATCACACATCCTTCGAATCTGCGGGCTCATCCTGTCCCTGCCTGATCAGATGGCACATTTGGCTGAGTGGGGTTTTTTTTGCCTTTTGTTTCCCATGTGCATAAATGAGGAATCACACCTCCACACTGAGGGTTCTCGATGGAGTATGAGGTTATGCACATACTGCTAAGTGAGGAAAAAGAAATGGCACTGAGTCAGGATGGAATGAACAGACCATCCCAATGGCATGAGAGCGTGCTTGAGCAATCAGAGAGGGGAAAGTCTTCCCATAGCCCATCAGCAAGCATTAGGACAGGATTTTCCCCGGTGTCTTTTAACTTCGCTTCCGTGGTGTGCTGACTTTTAATTTCACATGGGGTGCTGACAGCTGCAGGTCCTTTGCCAGATGTTGCTGTCTGATCATGCCCTTTAGATCTGTCAGGCATTCACAGCTGACTCAGTTTTAAAGGCATGTCTGGCCCTGGCCTAAATCTCTTTTACAAATAGCTCCTATTATCACCCCCCCCCCCATTTACAGCCTCAGGACCTTTCAGAATTATACAGAGCACCCTATACTATCTGTTGACTGGATATTTCCAAAAGTCTTTTTGTTGAGGATCACCCACTGTGCTTCTACAGCCTTAAGAAGGTACCTAAAATACATATTTTATATGGCTGGCCTAACCACGGTCAGAAAGCAAAGGTATTTTTCAGTCAAATGAAAGCTATGTCTTCTCTGTTTGACTGGCATTACATTTGCTTTGAGGCTGTACTGTAACTTCACCGAGCAGCCCAAACTGGGGAAAAAAATAGAACAAAGTTAAGAGTCCAGTGGGTCCTTTAAGATCAACAAAGTTTTATTCACGCTTTTGTGTGCATGCACACTTCGTCAGACAATGAAATGGAATTGCAGATCATAGTTGTATATATAGATGGCGGCTTGTTAAATTAGCATGCAAAATAGTGAAGTGTTTTTAACAGATAAAAAGAATGACAAGACGGGGAAAATAATAATTGATGTGATTCTGTAGGCAATCTCTGATGCAATAGCTGTAGTACAATCTCTTTAAAGTAGCAGAAGCAGCAGCAGTTGTAGGAACAGATGGTCTGGAGTGAGGAACTGGAGCCCTGCAGTTGTCTACAATGCCTTCCCATTTACTGCTACACTGAAAAACGCAACAAGGAACCACTTGCATCTTGGCCCAAGAGGCCTGTGAACCCTACAAGAGAGAAAATGAGCCTGGCTCCATCTGTGTGAGGCTTCTGCACTTAGCAGCAAAAGATCAGACCTTTGTTGATGAAACAGAGTTCTTTATTTCTTAATACTGCATGACAGGTTCTCGAATGTTTGTTAGAGATGCCACATACAAAACAGTCAGAGTTAATATACCCTCCAGTACAGTTTGAACCCCGACATTCGACCAATCACAAAAAAGGTAGAAAAGCGCGGTTAAAAGATCTTAGCCGTTTTACTTCCCACAGGAAAGGTGAAGTGTGAAAGTTATAAAAATTCCCCTCCTGAACTGGGCGCCCCAGATGTGCTAGGCATATACATAACAAAGTAGTTGCCGCGGCCTTTCAAGGTCTTCACATAGCGATAAGACAGTTCTGTCTCTCCGGGGATGGAGGAGGAGGGAATGAATGGGAGGGAAGGCCATTTGTTCTTGGGTGACGTGTGAGTATGCGGGGTCGCCACCCTCCCGGATGAAATGGTTACACTGACCAGACCTTCAAAGAGCAATATAACTCAGAGCAATAAACGGTTGGGGTGAAACAGGAGACAGCTTGAAAGAGATAGCAATGGTTACACTTTTAGCTAAGCGATAGCAAGTTACAGAAAGCACAATGAAAACCCTGTTAGGATCATAGGATCTGCCTGTCAGGGCCTTCAGGACTGCCTTTAGCTAGCCTCAAAGCCAGCCATCACAAGTCCATCTGAAAAGAAAGGCCCTGGGGATTGTTGTCTTCAAATGCTGGCTATTTGGGGAGGGTTTGAAAGAATATGGATTCCCACCACTGGACACAATTGTCCTGGAGCTGTCAGTAATAATGATGGAATTTCTAACAGCCTTGAGGCTGAACTTTCTATCTTTAGTTCTTATTTCCCAGTTTCTGCACTATCTCTGTGTAACTTTGAAATGTTGTTATTTATCTCTGAGAGGACGGGGTGGGGTGGGGGTTATTTAGTTTGCTCTAACTTTTAGATCATGTTTCAGGATTCCCTGTAAAGAGGTGAATAACTTGCTCTTAAAGTGTTAAAGTTCTGGGCAGATCTCCCCCCACCCCCCCGTTAGAAAAGTTAGGGGGGAGTTAGAGGGATTCTAGGAGGGACGGGGGGCTTTTAAAAAATAAAGAAGAAATATATTTTAATATTTTAGTCCCTGCAATCAATTTCAAATAAGTTAAATTCATTGCAACGGTGTAGGGTTGCCAGCCTCCAGGTGGGGCATGGAGATCTCCCACTCTTACAACTGATCACCGGCTGACAGAGATCAGCTCCCCTGGAGAAAATGGCTACTTTGAAGGGTGGAGTCTATGGCGTGGTACCCTGCTGAGGTCCCTCCCCAAACCCCACCCTCTCCTGGATCTACCCCCAAAGCCTCCAGGTATTTTCCAACCCAGACCTGGCAACTTTTATTTTATTTTATTTATTTATTTATCTTTATTTTAATACCCCGCCCTCCCTGCAAGCGGGCTCAGGGCGGCTTACAAGGGCACCATGCCAGATAAAACATCATAAAACAAATTTAAAATCAACAATAACAATAAAAACTCCAAGTTACAAGTATGTCACAGTAGATTTCCAATAAAGTGCATACTAATTTCCAATAAAGTGCTTCCATGCTTACAATCAGATGGCTTCCTATCAGGTTAGGGGCCCACCAACCACAGTCAGGTCTGGACTGCATTTCAGGGCCGGCTCACACTGTAGATGTTACTTTATAACTTTATAACTGTGTGACACTGAGACGAAATGGGAAATATTGGATTCTGAATCTCCTGGGACCATCAAATTAAAGCAAATGAAGCTATCAGCAGAGTCTCAGAACAAAGAGCTAGCAATTGAAGCACTGGCAGAAAGATATGAAAGAGCTTTTAAGTATCATTTTCTACCACTCTTCTGCCAGCAGCCTTTCGCATGAACACATGAAGCTGCTATTGCTGGTCTACCGAGGTCACAACTGTTTACTCTGACAGGCAGTGGCTGGCCAGAGACTCATGTGGAGGTCTGTCAGATCATCTACTGCCTACCCAAATCTTGAGAACTGGAGAGACAAACTGGAAGAATATGCCGTTATGGTGAAAAGGACCAACTATACAAACAAAAAGCTGATCACGGAATTCAAGAATAAGTGGGGACGCTGATATAATTACTACAAACTTCATAGATTAGATAAAGCTGTTAGAGGAGTTATAAAGAAATTTAAATTCATTAATACTCAAACCCATATAATTATATTCTTGAAGTTATATTCATTAATCTTTTATAGTTATATATTTACTAGTTATGATATGATAGTATTAATCTCTTGTATAAATGTTTTCTTATTCTTATGTTTCTTGTTTCTTGTTTTCCTACCTAGCCTTATAGAAAGGAAATAATGGAAATATACATGAAAATTTATTATGTTGAAGTATTGATTATTTTACCATATTTTGATTTGTTATGATACTCTTTTGCTAAGAGACTCTTTCATGTTTTATATCTTTTTTATTATGCAGTGTCCTTAAAATGTGTTTAACAAATGATGTTTCATGCTTCTCACCTTTCCCTTTTCCCTTTTGTATCCCCTTAAATGGTAAAATAAAAATATTTTTAAAAAACCATCCTTTTCACTGGAAGCACCAGGGATTGAACTTGGGACCTGTCAGGGCTCGCCATGTTATTAGCTTGGCTGTCATGGGGCTGGGGGTAGTTTGGAATGTTAAGTTTCTGTTCTCGGCCATCCTGTTATCTCAACTGGCCAGCAGGAGTAGCCTTGAATGGCTGGTCTGCCTGGTATCATCTTTCCCCTGTGAATAAAGGTCTGTTATTCTGGCGGGCTTTTGCCTGTCCCCAGAGTGGCCCTGGGCCACACCTATGATGTATGCTTTACCTATAATTGCTTGCTTCGTGCGAATTTGCTTTAGAGCTAACAAAGTATGTTAAGCACCTGAAGTTCTTCAGTGTCTCGATAAACTGCATACTCTGAAATGACTGGTGTTGGGAACTGATGGACTCAGGGGTCTGACAGGACCTTCTGCACACCAAGCAGAAGTTCTACCAGTGTGCCACAGAACCATCCCTCTATCTGAAAGTGCTTCTTCCACCAGAGGTCAAAGATGTTGGAGAAAGAAGAAGAAGAAGAAGAAGAAGAGATTGGATTTATACCCCGCCCTCCACTCCCCAAGGGAGTCTCAGAGCGGCTTACAAACTCCTTTTCCTTCCCCTCCCCACAACAGACACCCTGTGAGGTAGGTGGGGCTGAGAGAGCTCTTTCCCAAGCTGTCCTTGAGGGAACAGCTGGTACAGAGCTGTGGCTTGCCCAAGGTCATCCAGCCAGGTGCAAGTGGAGGAGTGGGGAATCAAACCCGGTTCTCCCAGATTAGAGTCCGCGCACTTAACCACTACACCAAACTGGCTCTCCACTGTGAAGGAATTAATTCCCCTGTGTATGTGTGTGTGTGTGTGTGTGTGTGTGTATAGGGGTCATTTTGTAGAAAAAGAGGTGCAGGAGCTCATTAGCATACCTATTTGCATAACTCATTAGCATATGCCATGCCCCCTGAAATCACCGGAAGTGTGTCAGAAAGGGAAGCAAAAGGGGGACATCTTCAAAAGCCTCCCCTTCCTTTTCCCAGCTGGCCTGCTAAGGCAGGCCGGGGGGGGGGGAAGTGAAGTGAGAAGGGCCCCATAGAATACAATGGAAAGATCCTGCCTCTGCTGCTGCATGACTCTAAACAGAAGGGGTGTAAACTTTAAACCCCTTCTCGCTTCGCTTCCTCCGCAGGCCCGCTGGGGGCTGGGGGAGGGGCTTGCCACCACTGCCATTTGTGCCCACGAGGGGTCTGCAAATAATTTCTTTTTGGCTCAATCAGGCTGCATCTGTTCTGGCTGCCGAATGACCCCCCACATGTCAGTTTCAGCAATGCAAGTAGATTTGGGAATCATTTGGCCGGTGGGATGTCAGTTTCAGCCCCATTATACCCTATGGGCCATTGAAGTCAATGGCAAAAACTCAGATGGGGGGCTGGAGGAGAAGGGGTTTGAGGGAGAGGCTCCAAACTTGCAGGGTAGCTGCCGGGGCCTCTCCCCGAAATACCCACCAAGTTTCAAGAAGATTGGACTATGGGGTCCAATTCTACAGTCTTCCAAACAGGTCACCCCATCCCCTCCATTGTTCTCTATGGTGGGAAAAACGTTACTTTTTTCCCACCATAAAGAACAATGGAGGGAATGGGGCAATCTGTTTGGGGGCCCATAGAATTAGATGCCCTGGTCAAATCTTCTTGAAAATTGGTGGGCATTTGGGGGAGAGGCTCCAGCAGCTACTCTGTAAGTTTGGAGCCTCTCCCTCAAACCCCCTTCCCTCCAGCCGCTTTTTAAGCCACCACTGAATTTTAGTGGCAATTCGGTGGCAGGCCAAATCAGATCAGAGAATCTGATTTGGCCCATGGCTGCCCTAGTGCCCACTCCTGGGCTGGCGGAGTGCCACTCCACCCCCAAATGACACACACACACACACACACACACACACACACACACACACACACACACACACACACACTCTCTCTCCTTCTTTTATACTTGAGTGAATTGGGAGATAAAGCTGAAGTTTTTCTTGAATGGGATTCGGGGGGGGGAGGCCTCTGGGGAGTAACCATGAATTGTGTGACTCTAGCCTGAAGTTACCAGCCCCTGAGAATAATAAAAGTCGGCAAGGAAAAAAGGAAAACTTGAGTGCAGCAGGGAGCATCGGAAGAAAGCCCTCAGAGACGTGATTGCAAGTGACAGCTCCTTCCATGCTATCCATGCTCTGCGGTTTCAACCTGTGGTGGTGCCACCTTTTATTATGTGCAGGAAGAAGCCGAGCTGGCAAAAATAGCATTCGAATAACACAGGAGAGCACCGATTTAAATAGAAAGGAGTAACTATAGCTCAAGAGCTCATCATGACCTCATCCGCAAATAGAACATTAAATGAAATTTGTGCAAGGATCAACTTGGTATACAAGAGCAGACAAACACGGCGGGCTTTCAGAGGGTCGATGTCATACTAGAGAGAGGCAATTATGCTTTTATCATCTCTCAGATCTGGTTTCCTTGACTGCATCCCAATCGGACAGGGCTGAAGTTTATCTCGGAGAGTCTACACAAATGCTTCATTAGATTCTAATTTTCAAAACGCTTGGGATCAACAGAGTGGATTCCCATGCATGTCCGTCATGCCAAGATGCTTGGCATACATCTGTGTTTCACCATGATGACCGCAGCAATGCATCCATCCATACAAACAAGCTAACAAAAGATTGAGCCCCATATAAAAACCTTTTTATATGCCTTTGATCGTAGAGTTTTTCAGTGGCACGCACAGATTGCTTGCACAGTCTATGAAGGACAGGGGAAAAAAAAAAAGGGATATATATGGATACGTGAACTCTCCCACATTGTGATAGTACCCCTGTGAGTGCTGCATATTAAGCATATCCCCAATGTGGAGGGTACCCTGTGATGTAAGAGAGAAAAAGAAGAGGAGGAGGAGGAGATTAGATTCATGCCCCATCCTTCACTACCCAAAGGAGTCTCAGAGTGGCTTACAATCTTCTTTCTCTTCCTCTCCCCACAGCAGACACCCTGTGAGGTAGGTGGGGCTGAGAGAGCTCTTTGAGAACTGCTGTTGAGATAACAGCTCTGAGAGAACTGTGACTGACCCAGGGGTCATTTCATAGAAAAAGAGGTGCAGGAGCTCATTAGCATAACTCATTTGCATATGCCACACCCCCTAACATACTGGAAGTGTGTCAGAAGGCAACACCCACCCCTCAGGCTCCACTCCACAGGTGAATGAAACTGACCTGCTCTTCCTCCGTTCCCTTCCCGATCCAATACTTTGCACAGTAAAAATAAGCGTAAAGAACACACCCTCATTATCTTCCTGCTCCCTTGAAACCACCAGGTTTCAAGTAGACTTGAGATACCCAGGACATGTGCACCACCCATCCCTTCCCCTTCCCCTGCCCACAACAAGACACCCTGTGAGGTAGGTGGGGCTGAGAGAGGTCTTTTGAGAACTGCTCATGTGAGAACAGCTCTGAGAGAACTTGTGACTGGCCCAAGGTCACACCAGCAGCTGCATGTGGAGGAGTGGGGAATCAAACCCGGTTCTCCCAGATTAGAGTCCAACTCCTGACCACTACACCATACTGATAAAGTGGAAGCTGCTGAAGGGTTGGTGAAATTTCTCCAGTACTTATGTGCCATGTGCCCAGATAAAAAATGGTATACTTAGAAAATTTGTATGCCACCTTGAGCAAGTCTCTGGAAAAGCAGCACACAGTCATAAAAGGAACAATGATAAAATTATCAATATTAAAACAAAACATTAAAAACAACAAAGACCCTAGCAGGGCTTTCCCCGGGGCGCTGCGCCTCTGCACTACTCGGGGAAGCCGAGGAGGGGCCGGGGCTTGGTCATGTGCCCGCCCCCTGGGCTCCTCACTCCCGGAGCTGCGCTCCTGTGCGCTCCCGCTCCAACGGACCCCTGGACTGACCCAAGGTCACCCAGCTGGCTGTATATGGAGGAATGGGCAGTCAAACCTGGTTTTCCCAGATTAGAGTCCACGATTCTAATCACTATGCCAAACTGGATTTGTCTGTACTTCTCCCCTTTGGCACACTTTATTGCTTACACAGGTACTCTCCAGTCTCATTATGCCCCTTACTCATGATCCAGGAGCCATGAAAAAAGGGGGTGAATGAATTGCACAATGGGAGCTATCTCAGGAGAGCCACTTTTAAAAGAGACTGTCCACAGGATGATGGTTCCCTTCCTCCCTTGTCCATAGAGGAGAAAAACATTTTTTTAAGGAGAACGTTGCTCTTTTGGAGAAACCTGTTAGTCCATCACAAAATTACTTGTCATCTCTCGGGGTTACCACACACTTAAAAAAAAAAAATCCCACGCAAATTGGTGCAGTTAACTAGTTAATTGAAAACATACTGGGGAGCCTGAACAGGTCAATTCCCAGAATTTTTTTTTTGGGGGGGGAGAATGCTTCTACTCCTGGTCAGTCTTCGCATGTATTAGAATTGCCCTTGTTCATCAGAAGCAGTCCCTGTTTCCTTGTAATCATCCCCACTTTGAAGATGTATTAAAAACTGTAATACAAACGGAATTACTAGAAGTTCTCAAGGCTCAGCCTCCATTCTTAGTTTCTAGACACTTAATATCCAGCTGTAGAGAGAGACGGATTTGTTTTGACTATTGTCTGTTTAAATACATGCATGAAGACCAAGTATATTGCTTGGCTTCTGTTCCCTAAAACCATCTGTTCAGGTAGGGGCAGGGTTAGGGGCGAAGGGGAGACTTGTTGATATTTGAAATAAAAAGAAGAGTTGGTTTTTATATGCCACTTTTCTCTACCCGAAGGAGTCTCAGAGCAGCTTACAATCTCCCTTCCCTTCCCCTCCCCACAACAGACACCCTGTGAGGTAGGTGGGGCTGAGAGAGCTCTTTGAGAACTGCTCCTGAGAGAACAGTACCTAAAGAACTTGTAACTGACCCAAGGTTCACACCAGCACCTGCATGTGGAGGAGTGGAGACTTAAACTCAGTTCTCCCAGGTTAGAGTCTGTGCTTTAACCACGACACCAAACTGGCTTGTCTCTGTATGCCTGTCTGTTCTTTGGTTGCCACCACCCCAGACTGAAAACCCAGCCCTTTTCATTTACTAGCAGTCTGAGGGTCACCAGGAAAGGCTGTCGCTGTGCATGTGTAGAATTTCTCAAATACCTCTCCCCTTTCCCTCTCAGTGTGTGTCAAGTGCTTGGCACATGGGGAAATCTTTGAACACAGTCTACTTTTTTAAACAGGAAAGCCTTTACTTACTACAGCTGAATAAACTAAACTATGACTATTGGAAGTACTGGAGTCGGGAGACCGGTGGTAGTGATTTCAGCATAGCAAGCTTTATTGATGGTCAGATGAGGCATCCCAAAAGGGCTCCAGGGCACGCTTTTTATGCTAGCCAGAGCCACACCTTTGGCTGCACCCAAACAACCCGATTGGGTTTTACATTTAAATTGTTAATCATAGGTTCCCCAAGGAGAACCTAGGTTTCTTATTGGTGGCCACTTAGGATCCGTACATCTATTATTCACCCTGGCCGAAGTTCAGGTCGCTGCCTGGCCATGTGCTCTGGCCATGTGGCGGTCACCATTACAGGAGCACGTGGCGGGTGCCATTGTACACATTCCGCGTGGTACATTACATCCCTCCCCCCATAGTTCAGAACAACCCTAGCGCACATAGTCCTTTAAATATGTGGGCCACCTCCGTTCCCTGTTGGAGCACCTAGGGACTGTTGCAGGCACCGGTGATGCTGGGTCCTCGGCTGCCGGGATGGGTGCTTGTGCTGGGGTGACCGTGGTCTCTTCTGTCTAAGGGTATGTGGGAGCCATGTCCTGTGGAGCCTGGTCTTGGAGAGGCGTGGGGACCGTGGTCCCAGAGTCTTGTTTCTCGTCCTCCACATTGGGAGTGACGTCCTCCTGCTCACCTGTAGTGTCTGGAACATAGGAGGGGAGCTGGCGGCAGAGCTGGTCTACGTGCTGCCTCCAGATCTGCCGGTCTCCAGCTCTGATTTGCTGGGGTGGCGGACCAGTGCATACTGGTAACCAGCAAGGAAAATGGACCACCGCAGAACTTGGGGGGAGAGCATCTGTGGCCTCTGGCGGTCCGGAGCAAGGAGGCCCAGGAGTGGCTTGTGGTCCATGGCGACCATGAAAGCCCTCCCATAGAGGTACTCATGGAATTTTTTAACCCCGGCAATGATTGCCAGTGCCTCCTTGTCTATTTGTGCATAGTTGCGCTCGGCTGGGGATAGGGTCCGGGAATAATAAGTGACAGGAACCTTCCAGTCATTGGGCATTTGATGCCCTAGGACTGCCCCCACCCCATATGGGGATGTGTCACAGGCCAGCACCACCGGAAGAGACTCATCGAAATGGGTGAGTACAGCATTTGAGACCAACAAGTCCTTCATGGCCTGGAAAGCTGCTGCATGCCGAGGCCCCCAGACCCACTTTGCATTCTTATCCAGGAGCCTGTGCAAAGGCTCGGCTACCGCTGCCTTGTGAGGGAGGAAGGCATGGTAAAAGTTCAGGAGTCCCAAGAAGGATTGGAGCTCCGCCTTCGATTTGGGCACCAGGACGCTGGTCATTGCCTTTACCTTGTCCGGGCTGGGGTTGATTCCTTGGGCATCCACAGTGAAGCCCAGGAACTCCACAGATGGCATGCCGAGAAGGCACTTCTCTCGTTTCACCTTCAGTCCTGCATCTGGGAACCGTTGAAGGACGGCCCGGAGCTGCGTCGTGAAGGTCTGGACATTCAGAGCGGCAATTAAGATGTCATCGAAAAAAGGGCTGGACTCCCAGCAAGCCTTTCAAGTGACAGTCCGCCAGCTCCTGAAATAGACCTGGAGCCACGCTGACCCAAACTGAAGGCGCTTTATCTTGAATGCACCCTTGTGTGTTACAGTAATCTGAGCCTCGGCCGTGGTGTTGTCCACGGGAAGCTGCTGGTAGGCCTGTGCCAGGTCCAGCTCCCTGAACACCTTGACCCCTGTCAGGAAGGCCAAGACGTGGCTGACCACGGGCACTGGGTACGCATGGTCTTGCAAAGCCAAGTTCAAAGTACATTTGTAATCTGCACAAATGCGGACCTCCCCGTTTGCTTTCAAGGGCGTGACAATTGGGGTCTTCCATCTCACATGGGAGAGTGGCTCGAGCACTCCTTGAGCTATGAGCTTGTCCAGTTCAGCCTCAACCTTTGGCTGCATGGCGAGGGGTGGTCGCCAGACTGCCATGCAGATAGGGTGGACAGCGGGATCTAGATCCAGTGAGACAGGGGTCCCTTGGTAGGAGCCCAGTGTGCCGTCAAAAACAGCCAGAAATTCTGTGCAGACCGACTCGTAGTCCGCAGAGCCCATGCAGTACACCCCTGAGATTACCACCCCCCAGGGGTTTTAACCATGAAATTCTCAGGAGGCTGACGAGGTCTTGCTCTACCACT
This sequence comes from Lepidodactylus listeri, assembly GCA_029233225.1. Classification (NCBI taxonomy): domain Eukaryota; kingdom Metazoa; phylum Chordata; class Lepidosauria; order Squamata; family Gekkonidae; genus Lepidodactylus; species Lepidodactylus listeri. The sequence goes on along the minus strand of JARCFY010000009.1, from coordinate 101,067,641 downwards.
AGGAGGTCGAGGAGGCCATTGAATTTGTGGTACTGAACTCTGACCTTTGCCAGCCCCTTAATTGCGACTGGGTTCTTTTGAAAGTCCCGGAGAACCAGACCCATTGGCTTGCATAGTCGGAGTCTCCCATGTGGGCAGAGCCTTTTAAAAGTTGCCATGGAAACTATGGAGTACGTGGACCCAGTGTCCAGCTCCGTTGAACAGGGGGTACCCTCGATCCATAAATCCACCGCAATCTTTCCAGGGAGGGGCTGGGGTAAGCTCAGTACCTGTACTGCCATTGCTCGCTCCATTGCGAGGCTGTCCACTGTCTCAGAGTTTGTGGCAGGAGAGCGGTGGCTTGTCTGGGTGTAACAGGCCTTAGCAATGTGCCCCGTTTTCCTGCAGGATTGGCAGACAGCGTCCTGGAAGCGGCAGGAACGTTGCTCGTGGGGTTCTCTGCAGCTGGCGCACATAGGGGGTGGCCTGTATTTGGAGTAAGAAGGGGGAACAGTGGCGGATGCCGGGTGCCGGGAGTGGGCTCGGGAGGAGCTGGGCTCAACCTTCTGCGAGTGCTGCTGGAGCCGGCAGATGCTCTCATCCTTGGATGAATCGGACCCGGAGGCTTCAGTGCTATGGACTTTGGTGGCCAGTTTGTCCTTTAGCATTGCCTCGAAAGCCATGGCTGTCTGGAGCATCTTCTCAAGGGTAGGCTCGAGAAGCGCTATTAGCCGGCACCGTAGTTTGGCTTCTCTCATCCCCCCATGAACCCTGTCTCCACGTGGTCATCCATGTGGCAGAACTTGCAGCCCACAGCCATGCGGCAGAGCTTGGCCAGGAAGGTGGCCGCAGATTCTCCTGGCTGCTGTTGGCGCTGGATAAAGTCCAGGCGTAGGGCCATTTTAGAGGGTTTTGGGGTGAAGTAGTCCCTGAGGGCCTTGGTGAGGGTGTCATAGGGTGCCTTGAGGGGGTCTTGTGGTGCGAGTAGGCTCTGGGCGACTTGCATCGTGTTCACCCCACAAGAGCTCAAGAGCCAGGCCTGCTTCATGTCAGCATCAGTTATGCCCCGGATGATGAAGGTGCAACCCAGCTGCTTGATCCATGCCTCCCAGGTCTCTGGATGAGATGGATCAAATGGGGGTATTGGTCCCGGAGCATCAGCCATATTTACCAGTGCTTGAACGACGCGGTGAGCGATGTCCTCGGGGGCTTGTGATGGTGCCTTGGAGCGCTGCAGCGTGGTGGTGCCTGGGGCCGGCGGATCAGTGCTTGATGCGGGGCTGCTCGGTTCAGCTGATGAGTCGCTCATCAGGATCCCATCCTCATCGCCACTGAAAAGTACTGGAGTCGGGAGGCGAGTAGCAGTGAAATCAGCATTGTAGTTTATTGCGGGTCAAGATGGAACATGAGAAACGCTGGGCTCAGCGCCCTCTTTTATGCTGGCCGTAGATAATCCCCCGACCTTGCCCAAATGTCCTGATAGAACCTTAAGTCAGTGGTTGCAGTTCATAGGTCCCCGGGGGAAACCTAGGCTCATGATTTGCGGTCGTTTAGGATCCAACCGGCTATTGTTCCACCTGGTTGAATGTGCGAATGACCACGTGGCGGTTGCCATTACGAGAGTCCCTGGTGACCGCAATCCTGATACATAACACAGAGTCAGGGAGTCTTCTCCCTTCATGGGACCATAGACCCCCCTATCTCCAACCATCAGAAAGCTCAAGTCACACCTGTCTCAATACCCAGCTTATGTTTTGATGATAGCCATCCAGCTTATCCTTCCTGACAGTTTGGCAAATGGTTCTCTCTTCATGGAAACACATCTCTGTTTTGTAAAGAGTGATGTTCCAAGAGGGTTTGGGACCCCCTCAGTGAGTTTCAAAGCACCATACATCTCTGTGCTGGGCATGACACAGTAAACCAGTGCTAGGAGCAACCTCAGGGAATGGCTTCAGCCTCTATGTCCTGTTGTTGGCCCTCCAGAGTAACTGGTTGGCCACAGTGTGAGAAACAGTGCTAGACTAGATGGACCACTGGTCTGATCCAACATGGGTCCTCTTATGTTCTCTTCTTAGGTACAATAGCTTTTGCTTCTAGTAAATTATATCATCAAATCACAACAGTGTTAATGAAAAAAAGGAGGGATACAAAACTCCAGCCTGTATATTTCCTTTACACAAAAGATCTTCCACAATTATCTGATGTGCATCTTGGTATGAATGAGAAACTGGCATGGTATCTCTGTCTTGTGAAAATTAGGCCCAGCCCTTCTCTGAGCTGTCCTATAGGGCCAAAGGAAAAAGAATAAATGAGGAAGAAAAGGGGCTGCTTCAATATATCCCACTCAGTTTACCAGTCCTAGAATGGAGACCTTTTAGATGAAACCCTTTTTTCTCTTTAGTACTAAAGAAGTGAGCAATGACTCGTGAAAGCTGATACCCTGCCATATATTTTGTTAAGGTGCTACTGGACTCTTGCTCTTTTCAAAAGCTTTAGTATTGAGTGAGACTTACCGTATTTTTCGCTCCATAAGATGCACTTTTCCTCCCCCAAAAAGTGGGGGGGGGGAAGTGTGTGCGTCTTATGGAGCAAATATGGAGCTTTTCTTACCTGTAACAGGGCTCTTTCTTCAGCAGGAACTCAGGGGAACGCCATTCAGGCTGGCATCCCAGCCTTCCCCGCCCCTCCCTGCTGGGCCTGAGCTGTTAAGACTTAAAAGGGAAACGACAGGAAAAACCCCACCAGGCTAAGTACTCTTTCCCTTTAAGTGCTTTCCCCCTTTAAGACAGCCAGCAGCAGAAAGCCCCGCCCACAGATTAAGCTCCCTGGCTACTTTGCACAGAAAGGCCTGGCTTTGCATGGCATGCCGACGTCTCTCTTCTTTCCTTTCTCTATCTTCCTTCCTTCCTTCCTTCCTTCCTTTCCTTTTTTCTGTCTGTCTGTCTGTCTTTCTGTCACTCTCTCTGTCCCCACCTTTCTTTCTTCCTTTCTCTTTCTCTCTCGCTCTCCTCCTCCTTCCTTCCTTTATCTCTCTCTCTCTCTCTCTCTTTCTGTTTCATTTTTTCCTGTTTTCCTCCTCTAAAAACAAAGTGCGTCTTATGATCAGGTGCGTCTTATGGAGCGAAAAATACAGTATAACGAGGACATCAGAACACAAAAGGATCAGACCAGCGTGGTCCACCTAGTCCAGTACTAGCATTTAGTACTGAAAAAGTGAGCATTTTTACTATCTGAAGAAGTGAGCAATGACACATGAAAGCCAATACCCTGCCTCATATTTTGTTAGTCTTTAAGGTGCTACTGGACTCTTGCTCTTTTCAAAAGCTTTAGTACTGAGTGAGACTTATGAGGACATCAAAACATGAAAGGATCAGACCAGTGTGGTCCATCTAGTCCAGTTTTTGTTTCATACAGCCGCCAACCAGTTACCCTGGAAGACCAACAAACAGGACACAGAGGCCTAGGCCTTCCCCTGGTATTGCCTCCTAGCGCTGGTGTTCAAACATAACACATAAGTTGTGGGTTCTCCTCAGTTCCTGTGTGGAAAAACACCCCTCCTTGGATTTGCACTCCAAAGGCAACAATGAGACTGGGACTCCTATGCCTTGGGCTGAATTTCCTGATTTTACATATTAATATTGATTTAAAATATATGTTTCATATCATATGGAACATTTTTTTTCTTCTTTAAGAAAAATTGAAATTCCTGTAGGGTTTGGGATCAAACCCATTTCCATAACAATATGTTTCAAATGATGTGCATGTAATCATGGCTGAATACCCTTTTTGCTCTTTGCATTAGTTACAAGAACTGTGTTTAATGACATTCCGATGAATATCTTTGCAATGGATGATTGATTAGAACTGGGGACAAGGATGTCTGATCAATGGAGATCCGATTTCCAGTATTGACTTAGAAAGGGAGAATCAAGAACGGCCTGTGCTGTGTTTTCATTGATATTATTTTACTTCATTTCCATTATAGGGGGGGAAACTGCTCTCCTATTCGAAGGAAGGAATTTTCACTTCTGAAGATTAATTGCTCCACTGAGTTGATAATTTTCTCTTAATAACTGAGGCCTCTGTTCTCCTGAGGAGGTAAAGTTGTGGCTGGCTTGTGCAGGGGTTTGCATGCTGAAACAAAACACCATTATAACCTCCTTCCATATTGTGATCGAGAGGTTAAGTTCTGCCTCTCCCTAAAAGTGACCAATGAGAGCTGATGGAATGTTAGAGAGAGAGAGAGAGAGAGGGTGATTCTGCATTGGCTTTTCCCTCTGTTGTTTTAGAAAACCCACACTGGAACAGAAATTCCCCTCTGCATTGCATGCTGCTGTCACTTTCTTTGATCATTGGGTTTTATGGTATCTTCTGCATAGATTTATGGCCACTCAGGGGTGACCTCAATCAGTACAGCATTGCCCTTGGGTATGTGAATGTGGTTTTGAGCTGCACCTTTGGTAAAACAACTGAGGGAAAAGCCAATTCAGAATAGCACAGAGAAAAGGGTTTTTTTGGGGGGGGCACAGCAGTTAAGAGAGCAGTTGGGGAGCTGACAGCTAGGGAGAGAGAGGGAAAAGAGTATGTCTGACTGAGTGAAGCTGAGGCAAAGATCAGCTTAAAGCTAAATGGAAAGAAAAGTCACTTTGTAACAAAAGTTAAACACACACCCACACACACCAGTGAAGATCTTGGTCTAATTGCAGTTCTGTCCAATGGCCTTTAGGAGCATGACTGAAGAAATCATGATGCTGCTGTTATTTATTCCTGCATTTCTGGGCAAAGGAATACATTGAATGTTATCAGTTTGACTTCAGTTTCCCCCTGAGTCCAGCACGCACAAGAAATTATATTATCAGAGCTAGTCAAATCTAACCACTTTAGCAAATGCTGGAAAACAATTCTTTATCGATGCATGAAACCGCATGCACATATCCTTGCTGCAAATTTCATTGAAATGGAAGGAACTCTTTGGGAAATAAGATCACTTATTTAGCATTTTAAATATACAGTTCAGTACGTAACTCTGAGATCTTTTTGAAAGCTGTGAATTCTGGCAGGTTAGAGTACATGCTGCCTCAGTGACACTTTCTTCGGGAAGAACCAGTGTGTTAAATTCTCACCTGGATAAAAGTCCACTGAATTAAAACAAGGAAGAATAAAAACACTAATTGGTATTTTTAATGGGATTTCATACTCAGATCGACTCTGTAACTGCGGCAGTAGTAAAACTGACTCTGTGGATCATATTTTGCTTGATTGTCCCTAATTTTCAGCCCCAAGAGATGAACTGATCTCTCCTTTATTTAATCAGGACTGTCCCTCTCCAGGAGTAAAACCATCCTGGTTACTTAGAGACGAAGACAAACAAACTACTCGGCATGTGGCAAAATTTCTAGCAGCTGTTGTCAAATCACATGACAACTTTTGCAGTAGCAGCCTTTAAATTCTTCCACGTTTCCCTTATGGTTCGAGCTTTATTGTGGGATGAGGGTTTGCTGTTTTATGACTCCTAGTTGCAAAAAACAATAAAGACAATAAATAAATAAATTGGTATGTTTTCAGTCTCATGAGTACCAAGAGGGTGATTTTCTTTAGTTATTTTTTTTTAAAAAAACAACAACAAGCAAAGCTAAAAAGCTTTGGGGTCAAGAAATCCAAGGCAGCAAGCTGTATATAGAAGGATCCCTACACAAATGTCTCTTGCTTGGTCTTGGTTGTCTTCAATTTAGCATAATTTTAGTTACAGATTAATTAAGACTGCACTTGAGCTTAAGCAGCCACTATGTAGGTTTATTTGAGTGCAGAGTTTAATCATAAAAGCCAGGAGCCCAACAGTAGGTTGGGTAGGTAGTGGTGTTTTTATAATTCATTTATTTTATAATATTCAATACATGTGACCACATAATATGTAACATATAATTCATATGTGGTGGACTTGTAAGGTAACAAAAAAGTATTAGATATGGATTCATGAGATATTGCAAAAAATGACTCATATTATGATACCATTTGTGCCAGAATTGTTTTTATTGAATATGATTCCAGATTTATTTAAAAAACCTGTGACTGTACATGTTATAACTATGGCTAGGATCTTATATGCAAGGTACTGAAAAAAAGACGAGACCCCATCAAAAGAAGAAATTATCTACAAATTACTAGAAACCGCAAAAATGAACAAATTAACTTTATAACTACAAGGCAGGAAAGAAGAAATCTTTGATAAAAATTGGTCAAGATTATACAAATGGTTAGACTATTTTAAGAGACCATAAGAACTGGAATATTAACTCATATTGCTAGAAGTATAACCTGATAAAATTACATTTAAATTAGAGTCTGTACAGACAAACTTAAACAATTACCTGAAGTACAGACTCTGTATTGTTGTATGTTATATGTTTTTGTGTGTGTTTCGGTTGTTTTGTTTCTTTACTTATAAAAATTAATAAAATATTTATATATATATATAGACATTTATAGACTAACTGCAGTGCATATCAAGCTGATGGATAAAACCTTTTACCTAAGGACCATATGCTCTGCAATTAGTTCTTTAGGAACCTAGTTTTAAATGCCTGATACTTGGACTGTCTCTTTTAATTTTTTTTAATTTATGTGTACACCCTAATAAATGTCTATATTTTCCATTATCATTATTCTGTTGTTAGCTTGACCCCCTCTCGATTCGCAGTTACAATCCGGTAAGCCAGCCTGGCCATGTGCGTTTCTCTGAGTGTGTGCGCAGTCGCCATTAGGACATAACACCAACTTAATTCCTAGCTATGGACCTCCCAACAACATAGCCCGGGCCTTCTTCTCTCTCCCAGTAAATCCCCCTGGGGGGCCGGGCCGGGCCGGGCCTCCATTGGAGAGCCTGGCAACTCTATCCAACAGTAAGCACTACCCCACATTGGCTGGTAATTTGTATTCTGCTGTTTGTCACGACTGGGACAGATTTTGCTACCTCAGACGTTTCTTGGAAGAAACAGCAGAAGAAGTTAATTGTATTATGGTAATAAATCTCAAGCTAGACTCTGCTTTTTCCTCTGTTCTTCATTAGCGGCAGGCGAGGTAATGATTTCTAAGGTGCGGGGTTCAAAGCTTTCATAAGCACTTGGCTGATGAGAGCACTCAGGGCTGGAAGTAATAACGAGCTCTCTGACCGCCAGATCCGAGGTTCATTAGATTACTTCACTGCACATGCCTCAAATGTGTGAGCCGGCCTAATGAGTCTGTCAGTTTTTTCAAGTAAAGAGAAAGCAAGAAATGTGAAGGTTTTAAAACGAAACTGAAGCAAACCATCTGGGACATGAAAATACTAGTTTGGCTAAGCTGAATGAAGCTGCTTTCAGGCAGAATGTGGCAAACTTTTGAGGTCTGAAGGCTACCTCAGGTGGAGACAAGGTGAGATCTTTCCTGTATTCATGGCATCTTTCTCTCTGTTGAATTGGCAGCGAAAATTAGATTTGAGTCAACCTGACATTCCCATGAAACTAATGAAACACCTGTTGGCAAGCACCTTTTCACATCGTGAAAGGGTCACTTCATATGCGGTGCAAGCATCATGGCTGTCAAGAACCATCACGGCTCCCTGGACACAGATTCTCTCTGCCCCCCCACATTTCAAGAACGTACATCCTCTAGGGTTGCCAGCCTCCAGGTGGGGCCTGGGGATCTCCCGCTTTTACAACTGATCTACAGCTGACAGAGATCAACTCCCCTGGAGAAAATGGCAGCTTTGAAGGGTGGACTCTATGACATTTTACCATGCTGAGGCCCCTCCCCTCCCCAAACCCCATCTTCTCCTGGCTCCACCGCCAAAGTCCCTAGGTATTTTCCAACCCGAACTTGGCAAATCCTTACATCCTCACATGCACCCACACAAAAGAATTCACCGCATGTGAGGGAAGGAGGGAAGGAGGACTGTGATCACACACACTAAATAATCAATTTTCAGTCCACGCTCAGAGCACTTTCAATTTGCCACACATTTTAAAACTTTGCTCAGCTGAAAAAAACATAGCAAGCACTTTCTTGCAGCAGGACAGACCTTGCTGTGCTTCCAAATCAAGCAAGAGGTTAAAATGAATGATTATGGATTCCTAGAGAGGCCTGTGGCTGTTAAGTGAAGGTACAAGATTATAGTTTTCAATGCTCCCTCTAAGCAGTGGAATCCTCTGAGCAAAAATTCTACTTTGCGAGCTACTGGCATTAAAGTTGTGAGTGAGCAGTTTGGCTACGGCATAAATTAGCTTGCTCTGGAACCATCCTTCCTGAGTGAAGACAAAACTGTGTGAGGCGGAGGCTAAAAAACTGTGAGCTAGCTCACACTAACTCAGCTTAGAGGGAACACTGGTTACCATGGGGTGACAGCATGAAAGCAAAATGAAGCAGATGGAATGCCAGTCTTTTGGGGGCTGGGGAATTTAAAATTCTCAGTCTCCCCCTCTCAGCCCTGCCATGCATATAATTTAGGATTACGTGTCCTCCTCCACTGTGCATATAACATTTAACCAAAATGGAGGCCTTGCTTGTTGGCTTCACTGACTTATGTCAGTTATAATCACTCCTAAAGTGACATCATGGCATTGGTGTGCCATTAAAAAGGTAAGTCCCTGCCCCCTTGTGATCTCCTGTTTAGGAAGATCCTAAGCCTGCTTCTGCAGGGAGAGTGGGATATAAATCCAATAAAATAAATAAAATAAACATCCTTTGAGTCCCCCAAAGAACTAATCCCAGATGCTTGTAGAGCTGCTTATAGAAACAAACCCCCCCCCCCCATTATCTGCCACCACTCAGCAGGGCAGGGAAATGGAGAGGCTTGATTGGTGTCCCTAGCTTGACGATGTCACTTTTGGCACAGCCCAGAAGTGATATCATCACTCTGGGTGATGCTCTAGTATTCACCCCAAACTATGGTTAAACCATAGAGTTTAGGGTGAATGCTAGAGTGTCAACCCTGGAGCAATACCTTCTGGTTTGGGCCAGTAGGGACACCATTATGCTGGGGATGCCTCTGTGTAAGTCCCTCTTCCCCAGTGTCTCACAACAAGAACTCAACAGGATTTATTTACATGTATACAACTTGGGCCTAGAGCTCATAAGGGCAGCTCCAGCAGCCATCATAACAAACCACCGCAGCTTCTTCTTCCCAGCACCACCAAGAAACAGAGGGCCTCTCCTCCAAACATTAACTTTTTCTCAACTATATGATCCTTTGTAACCCTTTACCATAATAATGATAACCTATCAGGTGCTCACAGCTCACTCATTCAGCTAAGAATTATGCCCTCCAGACTGCAAGGCAGAACTGTGCACTTGACTCTGGAGCATAGGTGTCAACTACGGGGGGGGGGGGCTCGAGGGCTCGAGCCACCCCCGCAATTTCCCGGGAGGGACTGAGCCCCCCGGGAAAACGGTGTGCCCTCCGCCACGCCTCCCTTGGCCCTTCCTAGGGTTGCCACCGCCGCCTCTCCCCCCCGCCTGGCCACTCTGACCCTCCCTCCATCTGTCCAGGGGCCAGCTAAGCAAATGCCCAGCTGGCCCTTGGATGGATGAAGGGATAGAAGGAGGAGTGGTCAGGCGGGGGGGGGGGGGAAGGCGGTGGCAGTGGTGGTGGGGACATGGTCCTGGCGGGTGCACGCACTTCGCGCATGGAAGAGCCCCCCCGGGAGTTTTTAAACTCTACGCCCCTGCTCTGGAGCAGCCAGCAGCGTGGCTACCTCTCCCTCACCACTCTCTAGTGGCAACCAGAGGACCTCTCTGACCATACTGTCAAGGCAAGGCCAGGCCCAGGAGGGGACAGTCCTGCCACCAGGCTACAGAGTGGTTCTGCTCAGGGCTCTTTTTGTAGAAAAAGCCCAGCAGGAACTCATTAGCATATTAGGCCACACCCTGACAGCACAGCTCATTAACATATTAGGCCACACCCCGTGCTCCCAGAAGTGTGGTCATCCAGCCACATCCACCTTTTGCTTCTTATTCTGTTTACCTTGTTTGTTGTCAAAACGGTTTGGACAAAACCAATAAAAACATTATTTTCTGTCCCATCTATACAAAATCTTGCCTGAACCAGTATCTTATGTCCAACAATTATTCCCACACTAGACTGGAATCAGTTCCTAAAGGTTAGGTTCCCATGGAAATCAGCTTGCTTTCCTGCAGAACTAGTATGCTGAATATGAATTTTTAGGGTTGCCAACCTACAGGTGGGGTCTGGAGATCTCCTGGAATTACAACTGGGCTCCAAACTACAGAGATCAGGTCAATGGCTGCTTTGAAAAGTGAAGTCCATGGCATTATGCCTTGCTTAGGTCCCTCCTTCCCCCAAACCCCACTCTCCTCAGGCTCCACTCCCAAATCGCCAAGGATTTCCTCAACCTGGAGTTGGCAACCCTAGTTCACTGGCAGAATAACCCTAGGAGCCAGTTTGGTGTAGTGGTTAAGTGTGCGGACTCTAATCTGGGAGAACCAGGTTTGATTCCCCACTCCTCCACTTGCACCTGGATGACCTGGGGCAAGCCATAGCTCTGTACCAGCTGTCTTCTCAAGGACAGTTGTCTCAGAGCTCTCTCAGCCTCACCTACCACACAGGGTGTCTGCTGTGGGGAGGGGAAGGGAAAGGAGTTCGTAAGCCACTCAGAGGCTCCCTTGGGTAGTGAAGGGCGGGGTATAAATCCAATCTCTTCTTCTTCTAGGTTTGTGGATGCACTGGACGGGAGTAGTTTGTGGACTATATTATTCAAGGTTCAAAATTTTATTCAAGGTATAAGATTTCATGTGCCACCCACACTTCTTCAGATGGAACCACACTTCTTCAGATGGAAGACGTGTGCATGCACACAAAAGCTTATACCTTGGATGAAACTTTGGACTCCAACTTTGTTCTACTGCTTCAGATCAGCATGGCTACCCATCTGAATTATTACACTATAGTATTTTTTACAAGCAATTATGTACCAGTGGAGCAGTTACCATGCAGAGTCTGTCCCACAGGTAAAATTATCCAGTGAACAAGTGGGCTTTACCACATCAAAGTATCACTACCATCACAAGATCACCAATCGCTGGAAATCAACTCCTCAGAAACAGAAATCTCTCTTATTAGGAGGTTTAAGAACATCAACTTTGCTGGCCGATTAAAGGCAGATGTCAGCCCAGGGGCAGGAGAAGAGGGACAATCATCATCTTCAGAAACTGCCCACTTTTTAAATTTTACAAAACAGGCAATCTCCAAAGTCCTGCTGACCATGCTTATTTTTAGTTACAACTCTGTTTCTCTGCAGATGTCCCCCAAAGTCCCCCATGCAACAGTCAAGTGTTCTCCCAGCATACACAACAGTGAAGCTACTTTTTCAGATGTTTTCTCTTGCATGGCAGTTAGCACCAAACAACTTTAATACAGACTTTAAACACACATATATTTGCAAGCCATTCCCAACAAGACACAACAATGAACTAGTTACACTCACACTTCAGACTTACTTTTCTTAAACAGAAGATACCATGAGAAAACTAAAGAGATTTTCAAAAATTAAAGATATCATCAAAACCAGCATTTCCTGGGCTCTCTGCTTTTTTACATCCCTTCTCTTTTCCAATAATTTTTTTTTACAAAAACACAAAGAACAAAATGAAACAAGAAAGAAAGAGCACAAGGCTTTATGAGAGAAAAGCTGGGGGAGTCCAAACTTGGTCCATTCATGGAAACCTAGGATCCAACCTTGTATTTGCAGGCAGCCAGACTGATGCAAAATCTTTTAAAAGCAAAATAAATCATTAAAAGAATTTTTTTCATTTTGCAAAATGTTAAGAGTAATGCAATGCTGAGACCTAACAGTTCCTACCTGCTAAAGAATTTTCCTCCACTTTTTAAATGGCTGAAAATTGTATTAATTTTTTGGCCGATTCATCACACAGTTTCCTTAATGAAGTTGACTCTCAAAAATTTTCTTCTTCTGTTGGCCAAAACATATAAATCTGTTTCTTTTCACCCATTTTATAAACAGGTGCTAGTTAATGAAGGGTGATTTTTGTTTTACAAAAAAAGAGAGAGTCCAACTTCAAATATCAGGGTTTGAAATTTAAACAAAATGTTAACTGTACTTATACACTCAATTCAGATGACATTAATTTTACATTTAACAGGAGCAGATTAGATTTAGTAGGGATATATTAATAAGCTCATTTACGATACAAGGTGGCCTTTGACAAACATATAACCTGGGGGGGGGAGAAAGAAAGGAAGGAAGGAAGGAAGGAAGGAAGGAAGGAAGGAAGGAAGGAAGGAAGGAAGGGGTGGGGAGAGAAAGAGAGGAAGGAAGGGAGAGAGGAAGGAAGGCAGGAGAGAGAGAGAAAGAAAGAAAGGAAGGAAGGAAGGAAGGTAGGTAGGTAGGTAGGTAGGTGGGGGAGAGAGAGAGAAAGAAAGAAGGGAGAGAGATGGAGAGAGAGAGAAAGGAAGGAAGGAAGGGGGAGAGGGAAAGAGAGGGAAAAGAGATGGAGGAGGCACTTACCGGCTGCTTGGAGAACGTAGGCACGGAGACATGATGGTGGCAAGCCAGGTGCAGAGATCCCAGACCCCATGCTTGATCACCACATGGAGATCCGAAGCATGGGGCTCCCCCCCGCTCTCTGCACTTAAAGGGAAAGCTCCCTTTGAGTGCAGAGAGCCCAGGCTCCATGCTCAATCTCTGTGCGGAGATCTGGAGCGTGGGGCTTTTTCCGCTGGTTCTTGTGAGGCTTCTGTACTAACAGTAAAAGATCAGACCTTTGTTGATGAAAACAGAGTTCTTTATTAGTCTTAATACTGCTTGACAGGTTCTCGGATGTTTGTTAGAGATGCCAGGTAAAAGACAGTCAGGGTTAATATACCCTCCCATTCATTTGAACCCCCACCTGGAACCAATCACATTCAGAACAAAAACCGCGGGAGAACGGATCGAGCCGTTTGGATTCCCACAGGAAGATGAGGTGCTAAAGTTATAAAAATTCCCTTCGTGAACTAGCTGACCCAGATGTGTGAAGCCCATGCATAACAAACGGTTTTGGCTGGCAATAACAGACCTTCAAGGTTCTCACAACAAGATAAGACATTCACTGTCCCAGGAAAAGGGAGGAGGGAATGCAAGGGAGGAAATGCCATTTGTTTGTCAGTGACGTGCAAAGATATGGGGTCGCCACTCTCCCGACTTCAATGGTTACATTGTCCAGGACATCTAACAGTGATACATTTCAAGGTGACAGGGGAGGACCAGGGAAGCAGACAGAGAGGGAGACATACAGCATCTCGCTACATCAAAGCAGACAATGAGGGATTTGTCAGGGGCCCCTGAGAGTTCTCTGCACTTAAAGGGAAAGCTCCCTTTGAGTGCAAAGAGCCCAGGCCCTGTGTTCAATCTCCGCCCAGAGATCCGGGGCCTGGGGCTTTTTCCCGCTGGCTCTTTGCACTTAAAGGGAAAGCTCCCTTTGAGTGCAGAGGGCCCAGGCCTCCTGTTCGATCTCCACATGGAGATCTGGAGCACGGGGCTTTTTCCTGCCGGCTCTTTGCACTCAAAGGGAACACTCTCTATGAGTCCAAAGAGCCCAGGCCCCGCTCTTGATCTCCCCATGGAGATCCGAAGCGTGGGGCCCTTTCTCACCAGCAGGGAGGGGCGGGGCAGGCTTGGATGCCAGCCGCAATGCCATTCCGGTGCATTCCAGCCAAAAAAGAGCCCTGGTTCTGCTCCATTCACAGGGAATGGATGCAGACCACATGGCGCAAAACATTGGCACGGTGATACAGAGTAGACTGAGGGAGTGGGTGGGCAGTGGCAACATCATTCGTGGCCACATGGTCCCAGATGTCTGCACCAACATACTGATTGTGGTGAAGACTATGCACCTCAAGGGCATAATCTGCCTGGTGCACACGCTTCACTTGGTAGTGAAGGATGCTCTGTGGCTGGGAAGCACTGTCAAGGCCAGTTGGGACCCTGCCTCCCTTGAGATGCAGTTGTTGCTGGAGACCTGCCAGCATCTGGCCACCAATTCCTCATGTAGCATCAAGTCTGTCCATCTGCTGCATGAAAGGCAGTGGGAGGAGCCTGACCACTGGCTCATCTTGGACTTACCCACCCACTGGAACTCCAAGTACACCATGATAGCATGTTTGGTGGAGCAGAAGAGCACGGTGCAGGATGTCATCTGTTCTATGACCATCCTGCATGGGGAAGAGGAACTCAGCATCAGCACTTTCCTGGGGGCATCTACTTTGGGGGGGCCATAACTCAGACCCATAAATCCAATCTTCACCAACCTTGGAGGATAGGTAAAAGGAGAGTCAGCTGGAGATCCCCGGTGAGTTTGGTGTCTCTAGCATGCTGCAGAGCCATTCTACCACATCCCAAATCTCATGAACCGAGCTGGTTCTTTTAGCGCCAAAAAGTTTGTGACAGTCTGTGGTCCACAAACCACGCACTCCACAAACCACAAACTGAATCATGTTTTCTGGTTCAGGCCCATACCTAGGTTTGCCATTGCTTGCCTCTGCGTACTGACCCTTATATTCCTTGGAGATCTTGCATCCAAATACTAACCTGGGCCAACGTTGTTTAGCTTCTAAGATCAGACAGGACTGGCCTAGTCCGGGATAAGATTTACATCCCCAGAAAGTCAAAGCCTTAGAAAAAAAAAGATAGTATAAAAAGTAGTTGGTGTAGCGTTTAAAGAGACCCCATATAGAGAGTAATGTTGGCTAAAGTACTTCAGAAACTGAATTTCAAAAAAAAAAAGTTCATTGGAGAACAAAATCTGCTGGTGGTGCAATCTGTTGGAAAATTTTTGTTCCAATCAGAGCAATTTTAGTCAAATATTTTTAGAATGTTGCACGGTATAATTTAGAGTATTTTCTTTGCTCTCTCTGTCTCCTTTCCTCTCATTTTTAACCAAGCTCTCCCCCTCCAGGTTGATCTACCTTGTTGCACAATTATGTTGGTAGTTTCCCCCCCAGGTTGTTCTTCAGAGTAGAACATTCCCTGCATTGTGGATCTGAATTTTCACAGGTGGGATATGGAGTCTGAACATCATAGAAATTTACATTTGAAATTTGCATAGTTCATTCAAGTGTTGCGGGGGAGGAAGGTTGGGAACATCTCTTTGTGGATGGAATGAGATCTGGCTGAACTTCTGTTCCTCTCTGTTTCAGCTATTTAGCTTGGGAATGGCCCAAAGGCAAGAAGAAAAGCACTCTTGGCCCTCAGCTCTTAGCCCATGGCGTGACATGTCTCCCATGCTCTTGACTCCACTGAGCTACTGAACTCAGCACTGCCTCAGGATGCTGGAGCATTGTGCGGTGCATGTGTTTGTCTGTTTGTTTAAACTCTCTTCTTGCAATTCTACTTTGTAAGGTGCCCAGATGTCGGAGAAAAGCAAAGCATAAAGGCTCCAATTAAATAAACAACCAGGTTCAGAGAAGGTTTCCATGGGTTTCCATGGCAGCACAGCTGTTCAGGGAACTGAGCGTTATTTCAGAATTTTCTGCAGCGAACCTGGCATGTGAATATCTTACATACTTTAAATCTCTATATGAGCCTCTGAGTGCTCTGATTGGACCACGGTGCCTAAATATATTTCCCAGTTCTGACTTGGGAAATTCTTGGAGAAGGCAGTGCCTAGGGAGGGGAGAGTTTGAGAATGGGAGCGAGATCAGCAGGGATGTGACCACCCTCCAAAGCTGCCCTTTATTCCAGGAGAAATGAACTCCATAGCTTGGAGATCAGTTGTAATTATGGGAGAACTCCAGGCCATATCTTGGGGGTGGTAACATTACTTAAAATGGATATATGGGTGTTGAGAGTCAATGCACACCCTTGAATACCATACAGACTGCTTCAGGAGATAAAGCTGTACCCCCAAAATTGGGGGGGGGGGCACCCTACAGTGAGTATCGTCTTGTTTAAAGTTAAGTTCTCCCTCTTGGATAACTGATTCTTTCAAATAATCCTCAAATGTTGGAGACCTGTCTAGGGAAAATTCCATTTGACAAAGAATCAAGCAATGACATGGATGTTTTATTCAATGTTTTCAGAAATCCCAAAACAGCAGTGTGTTTCTTCCATGCTGTTCTTATAATCAAGGAAGTGTAAATTACCAGGAATGAATTTCATCACAATTTGTTATCTCCCCTCTGCTAGAATTCTCACCAGATTCATTAGCAGCATGTTACTGAGCCTTCCGGAATGTTCTGGATATCGCTTCCAGTAATTACACAATAACTAGTCCAAACAGGTTTGCTTCTTCAATAACATGCATTAAAGATTTTTTTAAAACAAATCATATTTTTCAATTAGTGGCTATGACAATTGCATCATTATAGAATGTAAAAAGATGTTGAAATATGACAGTCCTGAAAATTTGGAAAAGTCAGTAACAGTATAAACAGTATAAACATTTCTCCATGTTCCTGACAGAATGTGCGTGTTTTATACACAAATGGTTCTGCTCTTTCCCATCAGATACCTTCCCTTTTGGCAACTTTCACGCCTCTTTCCAGAAGGAGATGAAACTTCAGAAAGTAAGGAAGTGGGCAGAAGGGGAAGGCCTGATCATCTCTTGACTCAAAGTCATGCTTCCAAGAAAACATGGTGATGTGCATATGAAAACATATGAACATCACGATCTTCAACATGAAGGCTGAAGACAAACTGCCAGTCTGCCGCGCCTCTGCGGTGCAGCAGACTGGGGCGGGGGGAATTTCCCCCGTGGTGCGGCGTTCGCACGCCGCCAGAAGGAAGCCGCCCGCAGCATTCAGACTGCGGGCAGCTTCATGCAGTGGCGGGCGGATGCCGCACAGCTGCCCCTGCCCGCACGCGTTCACACCTGCTCCAGCGGGTGGAACGCGCACGCGCGGCGCGCCACAGCAGCCGAACACCACTTTGAAGTGGTGCTCGGCTGGTGCGGGAGGAGCACGGCGCCGGACACGATGCGTCTGGGCCGCCTCCTGGGGGCAGATGCGCCCGTCTGAACGGCCGCTCTGCCTCCACTTCTGAAGCAGAGGCAGAGCGGCTGAGACTGCCAATCTGTCCTCGGCCGAAGTGTGTTTCCTTCATGCTGTTCCTATAATCAAGGAAGTGTAAATTACCAAGAATGAATCCTCAATACTGTCCAAATTTTCTATGTGGAACAATGCTTAACTAGCATTACATTTATTTATTAAAACTTGTATATCCCACCTTTCTTTGTTGTTAAAGGCAGCTAGGCAAAAAACCTGATGTCAAAACCTTGCTGTTGGGCAATGAAACTTCTGGAGCAATCTGAGTAAGGCAGGCAAAACTCAGGAGCAGAAGAAAAATGCAGTTGCATTGTGGCCGAGTCTCTCAGTCATAGAAATCAGCTTCTGGGCTGAGTGTCTGCAGGGTGTCCAGCATCGAAAAGATCCCCTTGGGATGGATGGAATGTCTGAGGAGGTAAATATAGCAGATGCCCCCCCCCCCACAAATCTTCAGGGCTGAACTTTAACTGTAGATGGATCAAGGTGGGCAGCCGTGTTAGTCTGAAGAACAAAGTTAGAGTCCAGTGACACCTTTAAGACCAACAAAGTTTTATTCAAAGTGTAAGCTTTCGTGTGCAAGGCACACTTTGTCAAACAATGAAATGGAATTACAGATCGTAGTTGTATATATGGAGGGTGGCTTGTTAAATTAGGATGCAAAATAGAAAAGATTTCTTTTAACAGATAAGAAGAATGACAAGCTTGGTTTCTGGTTATCATCTGTTTGGGTTCAACTGGGGGGGGAGACAACACAGGTAATAAATATGACAGAATTGGAGACTGATGTACCATAAATTGTGAGAATCCCATCCTTAGACCTCCATCCATCTCCTTTCTAGCATGGAAACAAACTTTACAGCATCTTGGCTGTGTAGAGTATTTTCCTTGTCTCCCAAAACAGAGAACTACATTTAAATCTACCATTCCAAATTACATTACATATTCAATTATATTCTTAATTATTAAGAGTAGTAGATGATCCCTAAAGCCTGATAGCTGGATTGGTGTGTTGTTGTGTTATCACTCCTACCCAGTAACTGATAGCTGAACGTCATCAGGCTTAACTAAATGTGCAAGTCTGGGGAAATTTGGTGGGCATTTGATGAGATCCTCCCTGCTCCAAATCCTTAATCACCTGTTTTGAACATGCAATTTGCCTGCTGAATGTCTAAACAACTCAATAAAAGATCAATCCTAAAAAGATTTACTCAGAATTAAGTTCATGTTATTCAGTGGGGCTTATTCCCAGGAAAGTGCCCTTGAAATTGCTACCTCCCATATGGGATACCAAGTTGTCCACTTTATCATAACAGGGGTCTTTGTAATGAGGTTGACCCTTTCTCATTCTTCTTCCCTTTCTTTGTTTGAAGACCACCACTCAGAGATTCATGGCTGAAATGGGAGTCAAAGCAGCCACATCCTATCCCCCCAGTTTTCCTCTCACCTCAAGCCCGCCTTTCACCCTTTCCTTAGAAGGCTACAAGATTTAATGTCAGAAAACCTGATATTGACAGATGGGCTGCTAGATTAGTTTCATGCAATTTAATAACAATGGCTTGGATACAGCCTGTTTTTTCCCTTCAGTCTTTGCCAATTCCCTTTATTATTACAGCCCCTGTCCCACATGACTTTCGTCTGGGCAGGTTCCATGATCCCTTGAATCCAGTGAAACTATACCCAATAACCATTCTAATGGATACAAAATATGCCAATTATATTAAGTCTTACAAGTAGCATTTGTACCAGGCTGAATTCCAGGGATACCAGAATCTCCATTCACAAATGAAAGAAATAAAGAAAGAATTACACTCACTCTCTCTCACACACACACACACATTCATTTCACAGGACCTTTTGATATTTTGAACCTCCATGCCAATTTCTTTATTAGCTCCAAATACAAAATTTGGTTATATCAATTATATTTAATGTAGCCAATCTCCAGTATAGGCGCTATATTCAAATTAGTTAATGGCTGATAGACTCAAAAAACAAATCTGCAAAAACTGATATTAGTGGTGTTTTAGGAATTCTTCTGGTAAGGTGTCAAAATCTAAGGCTTCTGGGAGAAGCAATCTGCAGTGTTCAAAAGAACCCACACTCCGCAGTTAAGCTAATCTAAAGATAATCCAGCAAAACAGAAATTCATACTGAAAAGGACAAAAAATGCTATATTTTCATTACTAGCGAACAAAACCACCCATTTAGAATGGACAGGGAGTATTCTCATGAAAAAAAATCAGGCTTGTTACCGTAATTTGAAAAGACTTAGGCCTTTCCTTGTTATGCTGGACATTTCTTCTCCCCAGAGTCCACTGATGGCACAACTTCTGAGTACGCCCAGAAATGATCAGTGCAGGTACCAAAGAACCTTGGAACAAGTTAGAAAGAAGACGTGGTCTTTTTCTGTAGGTTATTTCTCTCCCTTCACTGTGCCTTCAACTTGGCAAGTCTGGGAAAGGAGGGACCCGGGCAGATGACAAGGCAGACCCTGAACCTCCTGGGGACTTAACTGAAATTTAGAACTTGCTGGGCTTGACTCATGCTGGCTTGAGGATTTCCGATCTCTCTCTCAGTTGGTCTGTCCGTCTACCTGTTTATCTATCTAGATGGGTAGCTGTGTCAGTCTGTAGCAGTAGAAAAGAGCAAGATGATGAGCTTTGCCCCCCAATCCGGAATGATGAGACAGACAACTGTGTTTGGTATCAAACAAGGACCACTTTATTAACTATTTAACTATCACAACAATGGCAAGGGGGCGGGGGCTAACGGGAGCAGAACAGTCCAGGCAGGTGTCAATCAGCAAACCTCCTGGGCCTTGGCATGGGCAAGTCACCAGCTCCAGTCTATGGCCATTGCTCTGGCCCATGACTGGCAGCCCAGCACCCAAGTCCCCCCCCCAGGAGCGCCTACCCCCGAAGCCCTAAAACCCCAGGGGGTGCTTACCTGGGAGGTTCCCAGAGGAGATCACATTCCCAGCCCTGGACCCTAAAACCCGAGGGCCTGATGACCCCCTATCCCAAATGGGGATTGGCTGAAGTGCTCACCAGTTCTGCTCTCCTTACCCTATAATTCTGCCAAAGTGACCAACCTACTTATAGCCCAACAAACTGCCCAAGCTTTAGTCCCTGAGTTCGATGCAAGGTAGGCAAAAACACTCTCCACCACAGGCCAATAAGGTAGAGGGCGAAAAATTTCTACCCGGCCCCAAAAGGCAACCAGCAAAAGCCTACACCAAACAACAGGGCGGGTGGGTGGGCTGAGCTCGAGGAGCAACTGCAAAGGTGGGGGCGGGGCCGTGCCTATAAGGCCGGCCCCGCCCCCACCGTTGCAATGCAAAGCGTCACAAGCAGTTGCCTGCCCCGCCCTCCTCCTCGGTGGCAAAACAGCACCCATGCCCAACAGCCTTGCCGTGGGTGCGGGAACCTTGTTCATGAGTCACTGCTCACGTCTCTTCTTTTTTTAAATCTATCTGTCTGTGTATATGGCTGCAGTCAGACATAAATAATCCACTTTCAATCCACTTTCAGGGCACTTTCCAGCTCAATTTTGCCAGTTCACACACTAAAATCAAGTTGGAAAGTGCACTGGAAGTGGACTGAAAGTAGATTATTTAGTGTGTGTGACTGCAGCCTCTGTCTACCAACTGAGTATTGTTTTATCCCACCCTTCCACGAAGGAACTGAAGGCAGCACAGATATGACTTCTATCATAGAGTTGTTGCCCAAATACCAGAGCATCCCCACATCACCGGCGACATCACCACATTGCTGGTGACAGTGCTGAGATACTGGTGTAGGCCTTTCCAGCTGCCCATAAACCCCCACCACACACTTCCGGAAGTGACATAGAGTAGCTCTAAGAATGGACATATTTTTTTTCTAGAAGCCACATAGGCCCTTTCTACACTCTCCTTTAAATCCATGTTCACCGTGGTGTCCTCCAAGCCATTCTGCACTAAAATCGAATTCAACCATCTTTTTAATCCAAGTCCCCCCCCCCCCCCATTCTGCACTGAAATCGAGTTCAACCTTCTTTTTACTCCAGGTTTTTCCTCCCATTCTTCATTACATTACCTCCGTTCAGTGGTCAGCCCGGTTTTAGCCTGCTGTTGCCCTGGGTTATTTGCAGGGGTCCTTTCGTAGAAAAAGAGGTGCAGGAGCTCATTAGCATAACTCATTAGCATAACTCATTAGCATATGCCACATCCCCTGACATCACTGGAAGTGTGTCAGAAAGGGAATGTCAGTTTCAGCCCTATTATACCCTATGGGCCATTGAAATCAATGGCAAAAACTCATAGGGTATATGAGGGGCTGGAGGAAAGGAGGTTTGAGGGAGAGGCTCCAAACTTGCAGGGTAGCTGCTGGGGCCTCTCCTCGAAATACCCACCAAGTTTCAAGAAGATTGGACCACGGGGTCCAATTCTATGGGCCCCCAAACAGGTTGTCCCATCCCCTCCATTGTTCTCTATGGAGGGAAAAATGTTACCTTTTTTTCTACCATAGAGAACAATGGAGGGAATGGGAGCAACCTGTTTGGGGGCCCGTAGAATTGGACCCCATGGTCCAATCTTCTTGAAACTTGGTGGGTATTTGGGGGAGAGGTCCCAGCAGCTACCCTGCAAGTTTGGAGCCTCTCCCTCAAACCACCTCCCCTCCAGTCGCTTTTAAAGTTGCTGCCGAATTTCAGCGGCAATTCGGCAGCAGGCTGAATCAGATCAGAGAATCTGATTCGGCCCATGGCTGCCCTAGTGGCCACTCCTGAGCTGGCGGAGCTTTGCTCCACCTCGCTCCAGCCCCAACGGAGTCCTGGTTATTTGGATGCTGTTTTGCCATGGACTTAAATTGCCTTGACTCAAACACTGAGAAAATCTGGAGTAGCAGGCAAATGTGAAAGGGACAAATACTAAAATGCTGGTGGAGGCCTCCCCTACTGCCCATAAGTTCCCCCCCACCCCCAGAAGTGACATAGGGTAAAGGTAAAGGTTTCCCTTGCTTGAAAGCCAGTCAAATCTGACTCTAGGGGTGGTGCTCATCTCCGTTTCGAAGCTGAAGAGCCAGTGCTGTCCAAAGACTTTTCTGTGGTCATGTGGCAAGCATGACTAAACACTAAGGCGCACAGAACGCTGTTACCTTCTTACTGAAGCAGTACCTATTTTTCTACTTGCAATTTTTTGCTTTCGAACTGCTAGGTTGGCAGGAGCTGGGGCCAGAGATGGGAGCTCACTCCATCACGCGGCACTCGGGTCTCGAACTGCCGAACTACAGACCTTCTGGTCTGCAACTCGGTGTCTTAACCCCTGAGCCACTGTGGCCCCGTTACATAGGGTAGCTCTAAGAATTGACAGATTTTTTTCCTAGAAGTGATGTAGGCCTATTCTGCATCTAGCATTTTTTAAAACAATTTTTATTTTATAAAGACAAACAGAAAACAAACATACATACACAAATTCAGGGATTGTCAATTACATCATTGTTTTTTCTATTTGGCTACCTCATACATTATCTAAATATAATATATTTTTTCCATCATGTAATTTTTTTGTAAATATTTTTCTTGTAATTAAAAGTATAGTTCATCTTTTCTTCTGTTTTGGCTGTATGTCCATTCTGCATCTAACATCCACTCCTTTGTTTTACAAAACCTTCACTGAAACAGAAAAAAGATGTGGCTCAAAACCACATTCGAATACATACTGACTGCAAAGTCGCCCCTGAACTGCCATAAAACAACCATAAATCTATGCACATGGTACCATAAAACTGAGAGGTCAAAGGAAGTGAAACCAGCATGCAGTGTGGAGGGAACTTCTGTTCCAAGGTGGGTTTGGTAAAACAGCGAAGCAAATGCGAGATGCAAATTGGGATATAGTTACACAGCTGATGTCAGCTTTCTTAAAATACCACCACCACCACTTCCCAGAGTGGTGGCAGACAGGGGTCTGTTGGAGTGGGAGCGCACAGGAATGCAGCTCCGGGAGTGAGGAGCCCAGGGGGTGGGCACATGACCAAGCCCCGCCCCCTCCTCGGCTTCCCCGAGCAGTGCAGAGGCGCAGCGCCCCGGGGAAAGCCCTGCTAGGGTCTTTATTGTTTTTAATGTTTTGTTTTAATATTGATAATTTTATCATTGTTCCTTTTATGACTGTGTGCTGCTTTTCCAGAGACTTGCTCAAGGTGGCATATAAATTTTCTAAGTATACAATTTTTTTTATCTGGGCACATGGCACATAAGTACTGGAGAAATTTCACCAACCCTTCAGCAGCTTCCACCCCATCAGTTTGGTGTAGTGGTCAGGAGTTGTACTCTAATCTGGGAGAACTGGGTTTGATTCCCCGCTCCTCCACATGCAGCTGCTGGTGTGACCTTGGGCCAGTCACAAGTTCTCTCAGAGCTGTTCTCTCATGAGCAGTTCTCAAAAGACCTCTCTCAGCCCCACCTACCTCACAGGGTGTCTTGTTGTGGGGAGGGGAAGGGAAAGAGATGGGTGGTGCACATGTCCTGGGTATCTCAAGTCTACTTGAAACCTGGTGGTTTCAAGGGAGCAGGAAGAGAATGAGGGTGTGTTCTTTACGCTTATTTTTCTTGCACAAAGTATTGGATGGGGAAGGGAATGGAGGAAGAGCAGGTCAGTTTCACTCACCTGTGGAGTGGAGCTTGAGGGGTGGGTGTTGCCTTCTGACACACTTCCAGTATGTTAGGGGGTGTGGCATATGCAAATGAGTTATGCAAATGAGTTATGTTAATGAGCTCCTGCACCTCTTTTTCTACGAAAGGACCCCTGGTGGCAGATAATGGAAACTGGGAGCAGGGAATTCCCTTCTCCGACTGGGCAACCAGCAAGCCTACTACCATTTCATCCCATCCGCTTCAGCTTTCTCCAGCTTTGGCCTTCTGTTCGCTTCTTGACCAGAGATCTCATTCTACGAGGCCTTTCAGCAAGTTGTGTCATGTGGGCAGCCCTGGTGAGGGCAGCATCTTCTGCACTTTTGATTTCATTAAAACTACCTTCCAGCATGCATTATAAAATACTGACATGTGCCTGGAAAAACATTAACAAGCTGTTAAGGTGAAAAACAGAAAAACAGACAATAATTAAGCTGGAGCCAACCAGTTTGTTTTTAAAGACCAGGGCTTGAAGAATGAGGTTATTGTTCTGCAATCAGGAAAAAAAAGTTAATGATTGGCTTGGGGGATAAAGGTGGCTTTTCTAATTAGCTGTCCGGGGTGGGGGTGGGAAATCACAAGATGTCTGCACGATTTTTTTTTCCTGATAAAAATGTGAGTTTTTATCAGGTTGACAAGGGGATGAAGGCCAAAAAAAGAAAAAGAAAAGGGAAACAGCCATCTTGGTCCATAGCAAAGCCCAAGCACAAAGAACATCTAATACCCTTTATTAAGACCAATCAAACTAACACAGCACAGGTTGCAAGCTTTGGAGTTCTGCAGAATTTCTTAGTAGTCTGGACGTTAAAAGACAAAAAGGAGAGGGGAGAGGGAGGGAAGCAAGATCTCTCAGGCCGTGATCTTCTGGACTCTTCATCAGTATCCCATGTAAGATGCATTGTTTACTTTACTGGGTATAGGGTGTAGCTAGGGTTGTCAACTTTGGATTGCAAAATTTTTGAGGATTTGTAGGTAGTGCCTGGGGAAGTCAGAGATGAGGAAGAGAGCAAGCTCACTGGGATATCATCCACTCGAGTCCATCCTCCATAGCTTCCATTTCCTCCAAGAGATTTGATCTCCATAGCCTAGAATCCAGTTGTGATTCCAAGAGAACTCCAAGCCGCACCTGGAGGTTGGGAAGAAGAAGAAGAAGAACCTGGCCCCACTGGTGGATCTCTTGATGGCACCTGGTATTTTTGGCCACTGTGTGACAGAGTGTTGGATTGGATGGGCCATTGGCCTGATCCAGCATTGGTTTCTTATGTTCTTAAGAAGAAGAGGAGAAGGAGGAGGAGGAAGAGGAGGAGGAGGAGATTGGATTTATACTCCACCTTTCACTACCTGAAGGAGTCTCACAGCTTTAATGCCAGTAGCTTACAAAGTGGAATTTTTGCTCACAAGACTTCACAACTTATAGGGAGCATTGCCTGTGAGGTAGGTGGGGCTGAGAGAGCTCTTGAGAGAACAGCTTTGAAATAACTTTTAACTGACCCAAAGTCACGTCAGCAGCTGCATGTGGAGGAGTGGGGAATCAAACCCAGTTCTCCCAGACTGGAGTCTATGCTCCTAACCACTACACCAAACTGGCTATAACTGTGGCTAGTATCTGTAAGTATGGCTAATATCAGGCTGTATCCTTGGCAAACTGGGAGTAAATGGAAGCCTTCCATTGGAAAGCATTATAACCGGTAGGTGACCAAATGTCTTTCTAATATCAACCAGAATACATGAATCTCTTAAAAGGCTGACGGTAGGGTTGCCAGGCCTTCTGCTATGGTGGGAGACTTCCCATTGGGAAGCCTTGTTGCCCACTCCCACTCTGAGTGAATGAATGAATTTAATGTTGTAACCACAGGGCATAATGTAGCATAATATAACATAAGCATCAGTGGGGGAAAACTTTTTAAAACAATGCTAGCATTGCCTATGCTGTGACATTCCTGTCAGGGGGGGAAAAACCCTAGGAGTGATGTCATGCCACTCTAGGAATTACCAGAAACTCAATAATTATAGCAAAGAGCAACTTTGCTAAAACTATCGAGTTTCTGGTGATTCCTAGAGTGACATGAAGTCACTTCCAGTTTTTCCAGAACTGACATCATGGTGCATGTGCCACCAGCATCACTTATGAATGTGTCCCCCTCCCATGCTCCAGCCAGTTGCCAGACAGAGCTGGGCAGCCGTAGCTGACAACAAAGAAAAAACACAGTAGTCTTTACTACTGGAGATTAATTTGAGTGGGTGCATTAAGCAAAGAGTCAACGTAAGCTAAAGACTGCCAGTATTATCTAGTGAAACTTGGCAGGTTCTTTTCCTCCTGTTGAAATGCGCCTTTGTTTGTTAGATAAACTCCACTATTCCCAAAGTAGTTAAAAAAAACACCCAATATTTGGGAACGAGATTTTCAGTTTGGAAACCTCCTTGATTCTCTTGGTATGAATGTTCTCTTAGGTCCTTTCTACATCTGCCTGCCACTCTGGACTTTCTCAGTGTTCGAATAGAGGTGATTTAAGTTCATGGGAAAACAGCATCCAAAAAAACTCAAGGCAACAGCAGGCTGAAACTGACCACTGAAGGGAGGTAACGTAATGCAGACCAGGGGAAAAAATCCAGAATAAAAACAAGGTTGAATTCGATTTTAGTGCAGAACTGGGAAAAAAACCTGGATTAATAAGAAGGTTGAATCCGATTTGAGTGCAGAATTGCTTGGATGAAACTGCGGTGAACATGGATTAAAAGGAGAGTGCGGAAAGGGCCACAGGGAACTTTTCCATGGTCCCTGCTGACATATATGTTTGCGCTGGAACTCCTACCTTCCATACATCAACGAAAATATTTCATTAAATTAAGTTGTCCCACCCCGCAAGACACCCACGTATTCAGCTCTTGGGTCTACGGAACATGCAGGATTACATTTCCCAGCATGCTCCCAATATCCTGTATGGAAACAGCAAGTTTTTACACTGAAGTACAGAACATTTAAAAATATCTTCTCTTCCTGTAGGTTTTGGCTTCCCCACAAAGAAGAAAATAACAAAACCAGCTCGGGATGCAGTGTAGGAAGGGTCTCAGTACTGTCATGGAGCTTCATTTGGGGGTGGGGTGGTGAGTATTTTAGTTTCAGTGCTCATTGAAAGGAAATGGGTGCGTAGTTGAGTTGCGTATCATACTGGACTCCAATAGGAAAGCAAATGTGCAGCCACCCAGGAAATTACCATTTACAATAAGAGACAGAACAGCAAATGGATTTTCATGCATGGCAAGCTAATGCAATAAACCAAGCAAGGCCTCTGACTTGATAGATTATGTAATCATAACGAGGGGGAAAAACAATTTGTTTAAATCCTTAAACTTCAATAGAGCTATCAAACAAGCCCTTTTCTCCCTCCACTAGCTCTTTTTTTAAAAAAAAAAAACAGACAAACCACAATTGTATTAATTTTTAAACAAACATGCATGAGACTACTCATTTCAGCTTAAAATCTAATAAAATACCACATACATACAAATATAAATGTCAATTTTTCTACCATTTAGCCAACTATAATTCTTGCAACTCTATATTTTAACAGTGTATATTTACTTCTATTAAAGTATTGTTTAAGCAGTTCTACTATATTTTCTTTAAAAAAATTTATTACTTTTCTACACACTACAAAACTAAAATTACTTCAAACTACAAACTATTCCTAAAAAGCTAAACAAGGATCATAAATTTGCTTTTTTAATAGTTTAAACAAAGTTCCCTTATTATTAAAAATGGTATAATGAAGCGTGATATTAAGCTTTCTTATTTAAGTTAGTATTGCATAAGTAAAATCAAGCAAGTATTAGTTTAAATTTCTCAGATTTTCAAATTAGATACAGTATTATTTCCCCTTCTTCCCTTTTCACTTTGATTGATCAGAATCCCATTTGACTGCTAGATGCTTTGGGGCAAGCGCCCCCTTTTCAGATTCAGAGTCCTCTGAACTACTCGTTGTACTCTTGGAACTTTTCCCATCATGTATAACTTCTTCTTCTTCTTCTTCTTCCTCTGCTGTCTTCTTTTCTTCTGTAGATCTTTGTTGCAATTCCAAAAAAGTCTTTGCACTTTTAGGAGAGGTAATCTTTTATTTGTTCTCTTTGTAGTTGAATACCAGTCCTTCAGGAAAAATCCATCTATAAGGGGTAGAGTTTTTCTGCAGAAAATTTGTCAAGCTTTTATACTGCTTCCTTTCCCCCCTTATTTTGAATGGAATGTCTTTCAAGACTCTGATTTCAACATCTTTGATTTTTAGGCTTGTCCCATTTGTGGCCTTGAGCACCACATCTCTTATAGACCTCTTAGAAAATCTCACCACAATCTCTCCAGGCAGGTTTTTTTTCTTCAAAAAATCAGGATATGTCATGTAGATCATATCCATCTCGTTTTGTAGAAAATCCACTTGTAAACCTGTCATTGGAGCTAATGCTTCACTTAAGATTTCTTTGAGATTCTCAGTCTTTTGTTCAGGGATACCTTGAAATCGTAGAACATATGCTGATCTTTCCATTTGTAGTCTAAAAGTTGGTTCTTATCAGTTGCTCTCTCTCCACCACTTTCAGTTTTTGATCCATTACTTTTGTCTTGGTTTCAACCAATTTAACTGATTTAACCACCTCCTCCACATTAATGTTGGTTTCTTTGATCTGTTTCTGGAGTGCATCAAAGTTTTGATTCAGATTCATCATCTGATCCAGCAGGGGGCGCAGTGCTGAGGATAACATGCTGGGAAAGTCTATGGTAGCTTCTCGTTTGGGGACCAGAAGTGTTGAAGATGTAGTTTTTGGAGAGGGTTTTGCTCTGATCAACATTCCCCCCACCCCCCCGCCAGTCAGTGTTTACTTTTTGGGAAAGTTCATAAAGTCTAAGAAAGTTTGTTTAAGCATGCCGTTTTGAAGAAAATCACACTTCACTTGTTTTTCCTCTGCCATGCCAGCAAGCCGAGTCCCCTGGTTTAACTCAGTTCATTTAAAATGGGGGGGAGCTGTTTCCTCCTCCCTCACCACTGTTTTTTTTGGGGGGGGACTTCGGTATGCTTTATCACTTGTCCAATTGAGTGAACTATTAGACTCACATTTTGTTGATTACTGGACTGCTGGTAAGGGCTGCTTTGTTAATACGCTTGATCCTTTGCTCACCAGTCCAGTGTATGCCTCTTGTTGCCATTGCAGTGCTGGGGCGCTGGGACCTTTTGGAGCAAAGAGGAGCCTCAATCCCTTGGCCATGACCTCAGGAGAGACACTCTTCATGCCCCAAGCTAGAAGCCCCCTACAAGGGCTCTGGGGGGCAGAATCATCTGGCACCCCTCCCATTTGCCGGGCTACGGGCTGCCCCAATTTGAGCACCGAAGGAGTGTGTCCACCATTCGAGTTGCCAAAACTGGAAGTCTCGCAGTTCTACTATATTTTCTAAAGATACATTTAAATATAAGTTAAGATTTCAAAAGTAGATTAACTGGTATACAGGTTCTCTTCTCATTTCTTATAAACTTTTACCTCACCATTTTAAAGATTACCCTTCCCTTAAATATATTTACTTTTTCCATATGGTTCTCTAACCAATCTTACTCCATTCCATATCTCAAAGTCGCCTAAACAGGCTTTGTTTATACATTTTGCTATACCTTTTGGATGTCGTCTAGTATAAACATTATCTGGATATTTTACACTGATCTTTTTTAAAAAGAGAAAACAAGTTAAACCAATAAATTTTCCCTCAAGTTTTATGCATACACCAAAATTCAGCTTACATATTGTCTAACCAGTCTTAACTAGTTATACATACAAATAGGTTTCTTAACCCATTATATTTATAAAGCTTCATTCTCTTCTTCTTTTGCTAGTTTCTTCTATTTAGCAAGGTCTTGATTCTATTACTTTTATAGGTAGAGAGGCTTTCTCTTGGGACTCACCATCTGTAATCAATTCTTGAAGTGGTTGAGGATTCCATAAATTCTATTTCTCTTTGTGAATCAGTTTTGTCTCTCTTTTTTTGGTGTTTGAGTTTTTCTATGAGGTGCATCTACTTGCTTGGAGTCTTGATCTTTATCTATAGCTGTATCTTGACAAGTTTGGCTCTGGGATTCCTCTGTCTTGATTATAATTTGGACTAGTATAACCTCTCTTTTTTCTTGCATTAAATCAAAAGCCTTCTCAACTGCCAGGTTGACTGTATCAACAATTATACATTTAAGCTCCTCCCAAAAAGTCTGTGTCCAGTAAACATCAGCAAGGCTGTCTGTACCTATGTCATCTGGCATCTTTATATGTATCTTGTAGGCTCATTTTGCTACAAAGTCCGAAGTCCCAACTCAGCCCAGCAAACCAAAACACTCTAGTTTTTCAATAGTCCCTACACAGCTGACCGCATTTGCCAGATAGTAGCTATTGACAACCAAGAGTCTTTCAGCATGCATCAGATATTTGCAGTTTTATAATGGAGTCTAAACAGTACTAACTTTTATAGCTTCAACATCTAGACTGGCATTTTGAGAGACGGTTACAGGGTAAAAAAATTCACTTTAAAATATATCTCTCTTTTCAAAGAAGATTTATAATCCTTTTGGTGGGATATATTTCCTGTGGAAGTTATGAACTTTTTTCTTTAAAGAGTTTGTATATAGTTTCAGTAAATCATTTAAATCCAACAAAAACAGGACGGAAAAATACCAGTTGACGCCTGAAAAATAACAGGAACAACACAAGGATTTTTAGAAGTTTAAACAACAGTCTTTGCCCCAATGAGAGTTTAGTTCAGCTTTACTTTGTTGACTCGTGCTAGCCACTTAGAGGAGGAAGGAGGGGGGCATTTCCACCTCTCCTTTCCTTGACCTTTAAAAACTTTAAAGGGGCTTAATCGAAGGATTGTTGAATTCTTCAATGTTGCTTTTTACAAGTACTCATGGTGGAGATCTTCATTGGTGTTATGGATGAGGCTCAATATTTCTCTCTTGTTGGGGCATTCACAGCTTGTGCAGTCATGGCTGCCATGCCTGTGCTGCTTCATTCCTTGCTTCTGGGATGATCCAGGGTTACCACCCGCTTGCTGCCTCCACTAGCTCCTATCAGCCCCTTACTCTATTCTCTTTCATAATGTAATTAGCCTTGAAAATGGTAGTTTGGGCCGCCATCCTATGCGTACCTAGCTGAGAGTAAGTGACGGTGAATTCTACACAGTTTTTTGGGGGCTAAATATGGATAGAATGAGGATGCATGATATATCTCAGTCCCGAAGTGCAGGTTAAAAAAACCCAACCTGTACAATGGGGCCAGGTATGGAAAGGGGAGATGCTTATTTATTTATTATTTATTAATTTATACTTGCATGTGCCCTGATTCCCGCACCATTTCCTCTGGCCAGGGCTTCAGGCACTGGCAGGCAAAACACTGGGTTGCAGAGAGGTCTCCTGCTTCTAGCTATAGTGGAAGACCTGGCAAAACTAGTAGATGACCTTTACATCTCCATGGTCATGAAACCTTGGATTCCATTGAGGAGAGATGGCTATGCAGTGTAGGGTTAAAGGGCACACAATACTGGGACTATATGTCAGAATCTGACAATAGTATGCTTGTTTTCCTGTGCCTGTGATCTATATTGTAGCCATGTGTTATTTACTGCTTGCCTTGAAGTATATTATCTGCTCTGCTAAATGTAACTGTCCCTTGCCGGGAGGATGGCGTGCTACATTCCTGAATGTCACATAAACAACTGGAACTATCGTATCCGTTCACTCCCACTAGCCTTTGAGGCTCGAGGCATTTTATCTTGCTATTCTAACCTTGGAGACTCTTGGATTGTTTCTAACCAAATGTTTAGCCTATCGTTCACACATTTAGGTCGCACAGGGCAGGAAGGGAATTTTTATTACTTTCCCACCTCTTCTGTGAGAACCAAACAGTTGCCAATTTTTCCCGCTTCTTTGTACCTGCTCTGATTGATCCAATGCCTGTATTCAACTGTGCCTGAGTTATATTAACCCAGGTTACCTGCTGTCATGTATCTCTAACAAACATCGAGAACCTGAACCATTATTAGAAATAAAAGAACTTTGCTTCAACAAAGGTCTGGTCTGATAGTGTCAGCTCAGAAGCCTCACACTATACAGAGACTGGATCTGAATCCGGCCAGTGACAAGATCTCCCAGAGTTCTTTTGTGAGCCGTGTTGAACCCCATGTTGGAAAAAAGACAGGACATGAATTAATTAAGCAAATTAAAATATGTACTAGGCAGAATACTCTGTTCACAGACACAGTTCAGTTCAGTTTAGTGGCACGGCCCTTAAATCCGTCATACAAAAAAAGAAGTACACTTTTACAGTATTCCAAAATCTAAAAATGCATCAATAAACCTTAAAAACAGATTAAAATTTAATCTAATGTCTAACTACCATAACTACCAAACTACCGTAAAATTTCCGTAACCTGATTATCGCCATACAGAAACTGGCTACTTGGTAGGTGATCTTGGGATTTCTATCAGATAGAAGAAACTCGAGTCTAGCTGTTCAGAGACACTTTGTGTGGGATCCACTCACCTCCAAATAAGAAGAAGAGAGTCAGGCTGTGGTCACATGGCCCCTTTAAATCCAGGAGCCCTCCCAGATTAAAGGGGCCACATTTTTTTACTTCAGGTTGGGATGTACACACATCCCAACCCCCATCAGCGGTGAGTGGCAGCAGCGGGCAGAGGCAGCAGCATCAGCAGCAAAGGAGGTGGTGGACGAGACCAAAGGAGACCAGAGGCCACAGTGAAGGAGGCATCAGAGTAGGAGGCGTCAGCAGGCATTGGCGTTGGCATCATCATCAGTGGGCAGCATTAAGGCATGCATCGGCATCAGCAGCTGGTGGGGCCTTTTTCTGGCGGTGGCGGCAGCTGGCGGTGGCCGGGGGAGGCACCCTTCCCTGAGTCCTGCTGGCCACCTGGTAAGTTTGGGGTCCCCCCCCTTACACTTGGGCACTTGAGTGGCCAAGCACCCAAGTGTAAAAGGGGAAAAAAATGGCGGACGGGACCATCTGGACAGCCCTGCTCTCACAATGATTGCGAGAGAGGGCTGTCCAGATGGCTCAAATGCGGGTTCCTCGTGCAACTCCCGGGAAAACAGTCAATTTTCCCGGGGTCGAAAAATGCGGTAGGAACCCGCATTTGATCCCTCTTCAGCATGGGACTAGCCCCGGCCTTTGTAGACAGTCCCTTTAAATGTGGGAGGAAACAGCCTCAGAAAAGTTCCCCTTATGGAACTAGGATTGTTTTCATTCTATCTGTAGTGTGCTCTTTCAAAAGAGTTTGGGAAGGGTTACAACCAGTGTCCCCTCTAAGCTGAGTTAGTGCAAGCTAGCTCACAGTTTTTTAGCCTCTGGCTCACACAGTTTTGTCTTAGCACAGGAAGCATGGCTCCAGCACAAACTAACTTATGCAGTAGCCAAACTGCTTGCTCACCGCTTTAATGCCAGGAGCTCACAAAGTAGAATTTTTGCTCACAAGACCCCCCCAGCTTAGAGGGAGTGTTGGTTATGACTGTCTTTCACTGGGAACCAAGGACTGGCAAGCAGCTGGGGTGGAACTCTTGGTCCTAATCGAACATCATTCCACAGAGGTTACAGCTGTTCAAGAGAAAGTGTACAAGATCCATTATCAGACAGCCTTCCCAACTGGAATTGACACACCAATTAATGCATTCCCAGAATCCCTTAGAAAAAAAAATTAATTTCAGACCGGAGGAGGCATCTGAAGAGGGTTAGCAATGTTAATAGATCTGCCAAAGTAATAATGGTAATGGAAGCTCAGGAACCGCTTTCAGAAGCTGGGTCTTTGCTTACATTAACTTAATTTAGGCAAAACATTTAATGCTTTAATGCGCTTTATGCGGCCCATGAATAAAATGCAAATGAAAGCTCAATAAGTCTTTGAGAAGTTAACTGGAGCACTGATGGCAAACTTTAGATGGGCGTTGGAGAGGTGGAATGCCAAAAACACTTTAAGCCTTACAGTCTAGACAAAGCAGAGTTAGAGAAGGGGGGGAAACCCCACATTAATCAAAATTAGATCCAATAGCCACAGGTTATTAAGGCTATATCCACTCTACAGATTTGGATCTCTTTAATCAAGTTTCCCTCAAAGCATCCTGGAGTTTGTAGCTTGCGGGTGCTGAGAATGCTCTGCTAATCATCCCTCACCCAACTGCAATTCTCAGGATGTAGGGTTGTCAACCTCTAGGTGGTGGCTGGAGATCTCCTGGGATCACAACTGATTTCCAGACTACAGATAATCAGTTCCCCTGAAGGAAATGGCTGCTTGGAAGATGGGCTGTATGGCATTATACCTCATTGAGGTTCCTCCCCTCCCTAAACCCTGCCCTCCCCAGACTCCACATCCCCAAATCTCCAGGAGTTTCACAACCTGGAGATGGCAACCATATGGGATTTCTTGGGGATAGCAGAGTGATGTTGGGCTGAAGTAAAATGAAACTGTTGAGGGGGGGGGATGCGATTAAAAATGGAGAAGGGCTGTGGTTTATGGCACTGTTTATTGTATGCCTTTGTTTTTGTACAGCACTGTTTTCTATTTTCTGCAATCCAGCAGAAATTCTTGCAATTCTTACGTCAGGTCTTATGCTGTTTTTATTGCATTGTGACTGTTTCTATCATGTTGCTTGGCAGGTAGGGTGGGATAAAAACCTAAGTAAATAAATAAATAAATTGCTGAGCTCTTGAGGCCCAGCTAGAAAGGGGGCTATAAATTAGTAAATAACTAAATCCCATCTTTCTTTTCCAAAAGCAAAACTCAAAATAGCTAACAAAAACAAACTGAATGAAAGCAGGCCAATGCCCTGCAGTTAGGGTTGCCAAACTCCAGGTTGAAACTGGAGATATGGGATTTCAACAGATCTCCAGGCAACAGAGATTAGTTCCCCTGGAGAAAATGGCTGCTCTAGAAGGTGGACTCTATGGCATATGTCACTGAAGTCCCTCCCCATTCCAAACTCCACCCTTCCCAGACTCCACCCCCCATATATCCAGGAATTTCCCAACTTGGAGCTTGCTACTCTACCTGCAGTCTCCCGCTCACTCTCCTGAAAAGTGGCAAGATCCTGAAAGGAGACAGAGCCATTGATGGATCCTCCCTTTTTGCCCTTTTACAAATCCAGCATAAGAATTGTTTAGAAAATTAACCCCATTTAAATCTCTGCTTTAGCTGTTTCCTACTTTCCATGTTGCCTCTGTGTGCCAGATGAGCTATCAAGGGAAGATAACAGGGGCTGTCACCCAACTTCTAGCAACCCATGTTGCCAGTTTAGCTAGGAAAGATTCTCTTTGGAGAAGAACTTGATTGATCTCTTTTACAATTCAGACTAGAGACTTTTATGCATTCTCATTTTCTTTGCTTGTACGTTCTTTCCTGTTGATTTTTTTTTTTTGGGGGGGGGGCTGTTCCATGCATGCTTTGCTCCTTCTAGTGGTCCATTTGATTTTATATCAGTTTATGTCTGGCATATCTCGCTGCAGATTGAAATTGCAGGTTTTTACGCTGGACATAAACCTATGTAATATTGAACTGACCACTAAAGGGAGCAAAAACAATGTGGACCGGCAAACCCCCCCCCCCCCCCAACAACAGGAAGGAACTTACATAGCAAATGAAAATTAGAATGCAGAAAAACCCTAGGAGTGGTATTGTAGGGGCCTCTGGAATATCTTCTCATTCAGTGGTGCACCTAGCTGATTTTAGACCTGGTCATGGGGCTTCCTTTAGCTAGTAACATACATATTAAGCGAGAAGCCCCTATAGATAAACATACAGAGTTTCTTGATTCAGGGCTGGTTCTCTGGCTCAGCCACTCAAATGTCTGCTTGGGGTGACAAAATGAGGGGTGCACTGATGAACTCCTGGGTCTCAGCTTGGTACCAACCATAAGTGATGAAGGAGGTGATAGATATTGCCTCCTAGACCCAGCTGGTGTCAGTGTGGGAAGAAGTAAAAGGTGTAGCTTTCTTGGGGTGACATATTACCTGCCCTGTATGGATTCTGTTCATGTTTACTCAGAAGTAAATACCACTGTGCTCAATAGGGCTTGCTAGCTACAGACTGCTTTTGGGGACCTCCTGTAGAGGTGGACATCTACCCCTGTAGAGGTGGACATCTACCCCAAA
Organism: Lepidodactylus listeri; assembly: GCA_029233225.1. NCBI lineage: Eukaryota > Metazoa > Chordata > Lepidosauria > Squamata > Gekkonidae > Lepidodactylus > Lepidodactylus listeri. Next base: position 101,031,792 of record JARCFY010000009.1, on the reverse strand, counting down.
GTCTATACATGATGATGCCATTGCTCTCATTCCATACATGGACTTTAGTCAAGTCAGAAGAATTTTGCATAAAAATAAAAAGATTGTGTAGTTTTATTTCTAACCATTTCCCTCTCATAATACTCTTGCCTTTAAGTCTCCAAAAGAGGTTGTTCAGTTTCTTAATATGTAGCTGGTTCACTCATTCATTTTATCCTGCTGTGCTCTACACTGAATCTATATTTTATTCCAGTACATTCCCTAGATCCTACTGTGGTAAATTTAATGAATAATTTGTTTAGGTTGGTTAATTTTTTTCAGTACCTATGAGGTAGAATCATTATAATTAACAACTTGAAGGTGTTCTTGTTTGAGTTTTCATTTTTACTCAGACGCATTCTGAATCTAATGCGCCCAGTTTTTCTAATGTTGAATTACTTTGGCTGCCTATTCTAATCTGATTTTTCTCGTGGGGAGTAAAACTTGTCCTAACAGTAACATGGAATAACATCGTGAAGATGAACAGGGCTGGCTCACGCACTAGGGAGATTAGACTTCTGCCTAGGGCGCCCCCTGGTGGTGAGTGCCGAAATGGCCGCTCGCCCACCAGATCTGGCAGCCCTCGCCGCCTGCCTGCCCTTGTTTCCCTCCAGGGACGCCCCGCTGCCCCGGCCAGGCGGCCTCCCTCCCCTCCCCAGTATGGCTCTCTCACTCCTTCCCTTCCTCACACCCCAGTCCACTGGAGAGAATGCATGCGCCCCCTCCCCTCATCCACCTCTCTGATGCCACCCTGCCACCACTCATTCCACTGCTGCTGCTCCTCCTGTGCCTGCCGCGCCTCTCACCTGGGCTCCTGTGCCCTGTCTTCACACTCCACCCTGCTGCTGCCCAGCCCAGCCAGGGCCGGCTCGAGCAGCTCCTCCCCCCTCACACTTGCTGCTGGGTTGCTATGCCCGACCCCAGCAGAGCCCGCCCCAAAGCCATCCCCCTGCGTGCCTCTGCTTCCTCACTCCTGCTTCTCCGCTTACCCTGGCCAAGCAGGTTGGTCCCACACCATGCTGCAAAGGATGTCAGAGGCTGGTGGGGCCCCGTGGAGGGGAAGAGTGGCTGAGGGAGGGCACTGCCTCTACCATCGGGGGGGGGGTATGTGTGGCAGCGAACAGGTCCCCTTGCCCTCCACAGGCAGCCCTGGGCAGGATTCTGGGAGATGGCACCCAGACTGGGGGGGAGGAGGCTTTTCACAGACTGAGCAGTGGGGGAGGGGTAGGCCAAGGGCCAGGGTCCCTCTGCACTGGCTGCATTGTGGACTCTTCTCTGCCCCCCCTTATCCTGGAGCAAAGCAAGGAGGTTGGGATTGGAGGTAAAAACAGAACCAAGTTTGAGTCCAGTGTCACCTTTAAGAGCAACAAAGTTTGCTGCACTTATACCCGGAATTAAACTTTGTTGGTCTTAAAGGTGCGGTGCCACTGGGCTCAAACTTTGTGCCTTGGACGTCATTAATTCGTAGGGTCCCCAGAAATCAGAAGTGACTTTACTTCACTTAACACATACATTGCCTCAGCGCTTAAACATTTTTGCGCAAGGAGATACGTACAGCTTGTGCATGTGTCATTGGGTGTATGCCCTGAGAAATACATGGGCCAGGGTGGCTCAGAGGTTAAGACACTGAGCTGCAGACTGGAAGGTGGGTAGCTCAGCAGTTTGAGACCCAAGTGCTGTGTGATGGGCGCGGGGGGGGGGGGCGCCAGAAGGTAGCCTCACCTAGTGTGCAAAAAAACCCGGGGCCAGCCCCGAAGATGAATCATGTGTTACCACAAGGGGAGGAGCTGTGAGTCAATGGCAGAGTATCTCCTTGGCATGCAGAAGTTCCTAGTTTCCATCTCTGTCATCTCCAGTTAAAAGGAGATCAGGTGATGGGAAAGACCTCTGCCTAAGACCCTGGAGAGCTGCTGCTAACGACCTCGACAGACCATCTGACTCAGTAGAAGACAGCTTTTTAGAATACGAAAGGTCTGTGACTTTACATGAAGAAGGACTCAAGTTCAATCCTTAGCATCTCCAGTTAAAAGGACTTGGTGAGAGGTGATGGGAAAGACCTCTACCTAAAACCTGCAGAGCCATTGCGAGTCTGAGTAGACAATAATTACCTCTATGGTCCAGTGGTCTGATCCAACAGAACACAACTTCTTGTGTTCACAATGCTACTTTTTGGAAGCACTTTTTCTTGAACGAATTTCCCTTCTTCCTCTTCTTTTTGTTGATATAATTTGTCACGTTCCTAGGCATGTGTGAAAACAATTTTGTCTTAGCTACAGTAGAGGTGGATCATTGTAACAGAGTTTGTAAACCCGTAGTGTAGCATGTACTATCTGTGAAACCTACAACCCAACAAGACTGTGGATGTTCTTGCTGGACTGGAAGCCATGTACACAAACTGGGAGTTGCAAATGTATGTTGTGATAAATGTGAGGGATCCAACTGAATTGTTGTTTTTTGTGAACTATGACTTTGTTGATCCCTAGACAGAGAAAAATGAAAAGTCTAGAATGACCTTATGCCTTTATTTACTTGTCATCTGAAAGGAACAATTAAAAACAAATCCATTCTTCTTTTACACAATTATGCTGTATAGGTAAACTGGTTATAAGAGATAACATGCCTATATACTATTTCCCAGAGTTTTTTTTTTCCTGTGTGGATACTTATATCTGCCAAAATTGAGCTCACTCGCCCCTAGCAGCTTTTCCTACATAGTCAGGAGCCTTTCTTGGTCTGCAGAAAAATCCAAAAAGTTTTAAAAAACCCATTGAATCCCCCCCCCCCCCCAATATCTTTTGAAATGGCCTTCGCAGGGATCTAACTCCAGGCATCAACGGTGAAAGATCAGAATTTTTGGGGGGGAACCTTCTTACTGTTTCTGTCAGTAAAAGGCAGGGGGAAGGCCCTTTCCAGTTCTATTTTGGCCTTTCAGGGAGGGAGCCTTGGGGCCAGGTCTGACAAGGGTTGCCAGTGCTAGGCTGGGAACCTAGAGGTTTTGAGGTGGACTCTAAGGAGGGCTGGGTTTGGGGAAGGGATAATGCCACAGAGGCCACCCTCCAATGCAGCCATTTTCTTCAGGGAGCCATATCTCTGCTGTCTTGAGTTTAGTTGTAATTTGGGGGGGGGGGGTCTCCAGGCCCTACTCGGAGGTTGGCAACCCTAGGCCTGGCAGCAGTCTAGGGTTGCCAAGTGTCCCCCCTGGCCACTGGCAGGAGATGGGGGGGAGTAAGGTTGCCAGATCCAGGCTGGGAAACTCCTGGAGATTTGGGGGTGGAGCCTGGGGAGGACAGGGACCTCAGTGAGGTACAATGCCATAAACTCCACCCTCCAAAGCATCTATTTTCTCCATGGAAAGTTATCTCTGTAGTCTGGAGATGAGCAGTAATTCCAGGGGATCCCCATGTCCCACCTGGAGGCTGGAATCCCTAGGCAGCATTCTCTAGGTGACTTGATACCACCTGATTTGCATGACTCAGGAAGGCCCAGCTGCTTGCTACTGTTCATCAGCAGCCACCATATGAAAGCTAGTGTGATGTAACAGTTCGAGCTTCAGATTGGGATCTGCGAGACCAAGGTTCAGATCCCCATCTTGTGGTGGAAGCTGACTGGGAGATTTTGGACCAGTCACATACTTTCAGCCAAACCAACCTCACAGGGTTGTTGTGCAGATAACAAGGAGGAAATAATAATGTAAGCTGCTTTAGTCCCCACTGTGGATAAAGACTGTAATTTTCCTAGTTAGAGGCTGCGGGGGAGGGGGGTGGAGATGGAAAGCTGAAGACAGATAAAGGTAGGTTGGCTGTTGGGTGGGAAGGAAATAGGGTTGCCAATTCCAGGTTGAGAAATTCCTGGACATTTGAGGGGTAGAGCCTGGGGAGGGTGGGATTTGAGGAGAGACTACAGACCAGTATAATGCCATAGACTCTACCCTCCAAACCAGCTATTTCCTTCCCATGAACTACCATTGCCAGCCTCCAGACAAGGGCTGGAGATCATCCAGAATTACAACTGTTGTCCAGGTGACAGAGATCAGTTCCCCTGGATAAAATGTCTGCTTTGGATGATTGAGTCTATGGCATTACACTCTGCTGAGGCTGCTGCTGTGGGGGGAGAGGAAGCAGGCAGGAGGCTGGGAGTGTGATGGGGCAGAAAGAGTGATGGAGGGGGGGGCAGAAAAAGAGAGAAAGAGTGATGAGGTGGGGAGGCAAAAAAACAAAGAGAATGATGATGGGTCAGAAAGAGAGAGGAAGTAACATAAATGGAGGAGAGAAAGAGAGAGTAAGAAAGGGGGGCAAAAGGGAGAAAGAGTGCGAGAGAGGTAGGGGGAGAAGGGAGGAAGCAAAGGTGCGAGGAATGGGATAACCATTCCACAAGTTTCTTGCAGGTCTCCACTTGTCTATATATCTAATAGCCAAGGTGCCCCCTGTGTGCAGATATCTAAATACGCACATTGGGGGCACCTAGGGGGCAAAGAGATTTTCCTGCACACTTGGGTGACTTCCCGGGTGTGCAGAAAAATCTGAAAAGTTAAAAAAATTATTTGGGGGATACTTAAATCCCCCCAAAAGTAAAAGAGCTACCCCCCCGGCCAGCTTGGAGAAGGCAAATAAATATCATTATCAATAACTGTTTTTACCCCTTTTGTTTTTATTTTTGGCAGTCTCATTTAATGTTAATAAAAACAAATTTGCATATTTTCCAGTAAAAAAACATGTGGGTAATATTTGTTCGTGTCTTGTGGCTCTCAAACATCTGACAATTATTCTATGTGGCTCTTACGATAAGCAAGTTTGGCCACCCCTGCTCTAAAACAACAATCTAATAGATCTCAGTTAAGTTCTAACAAGAGCAGTTTTCCTAGTCTAAAGAGAAATGAGGGCAGAGATAAATATGAGCCTTCTAGTGAGTGGAGTCCAGGAGGGCTCATCAGAAGAAGGAAAAACAGCAGTGGAGAGAGCAAAACGGCAAGTGGAGTGTTGTCTTCAGGGTGTCTGCTCTGGTCCAAATGGGTAATGCAGCTTCATAAACATATGTTATTTTATTTATTGCATTTACATCCCACCCTACCCCATGATGGGGTCAGGACAGCTCACAACAAAGAAGAAACAATCCTCCGGTTATATATAAATCTGTTTTCACCATGGACTCTCCTGAACATTCCACATCCTCCAAAACCAGTTGGCTCCCTGAAGTGTCACTCAGAAGCTGTCCCTATCCACTGGCTCTGAGTACTCGCTTGCTATTGGCTGGGTGTTGGGTCTGCTCTTCTTCCCCCTCTACTACTTCAGCCACTGTGCCCTCTCAGAATTTCTGGCACATGGCTTTCTGTCTTGATGAAGATGCTTCTCCTGCTTCCCTCCTATGTGGGACCAACTGTTCCCTCAGTGGCTGTTGGTAGGTGTAATGAAATGTCAGTTATCTGTGTTTCTAAGATGGCTGCTGTCTGTGGTTGTTTGTTTAAAATGTTCTCCCATAAGGTTCAATTGAGCTGAAGTTCCAGAGAGGCCCCTGCAGGGGTGTCACTCACTGGATTGAACGGGGCTTCATCATCTGCTGGCCCACAGTTCCCAGCTGCCCCAAGGCCAAAAAGTGCGGGAAAAGAGGGTGACATGGCAGTCAGGGCATCAGAGCACGGTAGAGGCAGCAGGTGTGGGGGTGGGGGTGGAAAGTTGAACAGTGAGGGGAGAAAAAGTAGGTTGATGCTTGGCTGGGAAGGAGATAGGGTTGCCAACTCCAGGTGAGGAATTCCTGGAGATTTGAGGGGTGGAGCCTGGAGAGGGTGAGGTTTGAGGAGGGGTGGGGCTTCAGACAAGTACAACGCCATAGACTCTGCCCTCCAAACCAGCTATTCCCTCTTGGGAACCACTGTTGCCAATCTCCAGGTGAGGGCTGGAGATCACTCCAAATTACAACTGCTCTCCAGATGGCATGGATCCATTCCCCTGGAAAAAATGTTGGACTCTGTGTCCTTATACCCTGCTGAGATCTCCCCCCCCCCCCATGACAGCCAATGTGACGTGGCAGTCAGGGCTTCAGAGCATGTTAAGGGCTGCAGGGGGAGATGGAAAGCTGAACAGTGAGGGGGAAATTAAGGTAGACCAATGCTTGGCTGGGAAGGAAATGGGTTGCCAACTCCAGGTGGGGAATTCCTGGAGATTTGAGGGATGGAGCCTGGCGAGGGTGAGGTTTGAGGAGGGGTGGGGCCTCAGATATGTAAAATGTCATGGACTCTGCCCTCCAAACCAGCTATTCCCTGTTGGGGAACCACTGTTGCCAATCTCCAGGTGCGGGCTGGAGACCACTCAGAATTACAACTGCTCTTCAGGTAGCAGAGATCAGTTCCCCTGGAGAAAATTGTGAACTCTGTGTCATTATACCCTGCTGAGGTTGCCACAGCAAATTGATGCTGAGTGCCCAAGGCCTTGGCACTTTCCCAGAGCCTCTTTCTAGAGCCTGTTGTATTTATTTCCACAACGGGCCTTATTCCTCATAAGTATATAATTAAAAAACAGTTAAATGAAAACAAGATAGCAGCCACAAATAATGTCAGTCCAGAGCAGCCTAATACACTCCTTGTTAGATGTTAGTAGGGCAGTAGACATCTGTAGGCCCACTATGGGGAGTACAGGGGATGGAACCAGTTGGTGGAACCCAGAGGCTGGAACTTAGTACTGAGGTTCCTGGAGCTATAAATGTTAAGAGAGTGGGGGAAATGGGATGCTCCTCAAAATGAATTGGATTGGAGCCAAAAATCTTAAACCTTATTGGTAGATAGAGGCAATAACGGTTAGGTGGGAAAGTATCTCCCAAGGAGGGGATATTGGAGATGACAATGTCTTCTTTAGTGAGGCTTCACAGTCCAAATAGGATAACAATCTGAGCTATATGGTTGCCATTTGGCGAGATCAAATTTCAGGGAAAACATGGCAAAGGGAACTAAAATATCAACCTGAGAGATGGGTCTGGTTTACCAGTGTTCCCTCTAAGCTGAGTTAGTGTGAGCTAGCTGACAGTTTTTTAGCCTCTGGCTCACCCATTTTTGCCTTAGCTAAGGAAGGATGGCTCCAGAGCAGACTAATTTATGCAGTAGCCAAATCACTCGCTCACAACTTTAATGCCAGTAGCTCACAATGGGCTCCCCGCCGCCCGGCTTGCCGTGGCGGAGGGAAGCAGTTTTGCCGCCTCGCAGGACGCGAGGCAGCAACAGAGCGCGCCGGCGCTAGCTGGCTTGCTGGGGGGGCGGGGCTTGCTCAATAAGAGCCGTTGCCCCGCTCCCCGTCTGCGCAGTCGCCGCGAGAGCTCGGAAGGAGCAGGAGCACGAGTCGCGTGCTCTCGGCGAGGCCTGGTCGGCGGCTACATTGGACGACGGCGGCGGCGGCGGATTTCAAGCGGCGGCGGCGGCGTTGCGGCGGCGGCGGCGGCGGTCGCTTTTGGGTCCCCGGGAGCGGGCAGCGCACGGGGACGACGGCTACGGAGTGACGGCGGCGGCGGCGGGGCGGCTGCTGGTTTGCGGCGGCGGCGGCGGCGTTTCGACGTCGGCGGCGGCGGTCGCGTTAGGGTCCCCGGGAGCGGGCGGCGCACACAAAAGGGATTGGAGGGGAGGCGGCGGCGGCGGCGGCGCGCTCCCCGTCTGCAGGGTCGGCCGGGTGGGGTGTTGGAGGAACCCCCCCCCCATCGCGGAGGCGGCAGGGATTGAAATATCCCCCCCCCCACCGGTGCCCTTAGCGGCCTCCCCCCCCCTTGTTTTGTTGGCCGGGTACAGCCGCCCCTTGCAGGAGCAGCGGTAGGGGGCAATTTTAGCCCGCGGCTTCATTGATCGGCGCTTGCCCTCCCCCCCCCCAGCGGCAGCACCATTGCAACCCCCCCCCATTGAGGCGGCCGGGAGGGGCCTATTTTGTGCAGGCCTATAGAAGGCCAATTTTTGGTGGGGTTACTGGGGGTTGAAGGCCTATAGACGGCCAATTGGGGCTGGGGTTTGCAGGGACGGCGGCCATCTTGGGGGGGACAGCAAGCCGCATGCTCAGGGGCCATTTTGTATAAAAAAAAAAAAAAAAATTTTGTTTAATTTTTGGCTCCAGTTACCATTTTAAGATATTCGGTATTAACAGTTGTACCTGTGTATACTATTAGAGTTCGGAGGCATGGCACCTGGAAAAGGTAAGGGCAAGGGCAAGGGCAAGAACCCAGCACCAAAGAGACCTCCAAAGAGGCCTCCTGCGCAGCCTGATCCGGTGGTGCCTTCCAGTGATGAGGAGGAGGACGTGATAAACGCGGCCATACTTCAGCGGCTAGAGGCACTGGAGAAAGAGCGTGGTATGACAGTAGGTGGGTTACCAGGCGTCAATAATGCCAATGTGTCTTTTAAAGCGCAGGTGCTGGCGCGGTTGGCCTTCCTTGAAGACAGGCAGGATGCGGCGGCTTCAGGTCCGGCAGGAACTGTGTTTGGCCAGCAGGTTCCAGGTGCGGGGGAGCAGCAGGTGGCTCTTTATTCGCCGTATCAAGTTGCAGGAGGTAAGGAGCGGGCACTGAGTAGGCTTGGAGCATCGTGGCCTTGGGGGCCAGGTGGCCAGAATGCTACTGCGGCGCCTATGCTCCCCGTTAGCCAGCCTATTGGTCAGGCCGCCGAGCAAGGTGCCGCCACTTCCCATTTACCGCAGTTTAATTGGCCAACGTGGCCTTATGCCGGCCCTGCTTCGGCTGGCCAAGGAGCTTGGCCGGCGGGCGGTTCATCACAGCCTGGCGGGGGCTATCCTTACGGGGGCGGGCCATCTTATGATGGGGTGGCTGCGGGGGCCATTCCAAGTGGCGATACAGACATGCCGTTAGGTGACCACCTTTCAATGGCCACTAAAGAGAGGATTTTAAAAGGGGAGTATGTGGATGTGTTTGGTTTGCTCTATCGGGAGGTAGAGAAAAAGGACAGGGATAATTTAGATGACCGGGAGAAGGAGCGCTTGAAGCGCCGGGTGGTAGATAGGACATGGGCCAATTGGCTGCCGGGTTTCATAATCTACGCAGCCGTCATAGTGCAACACCAGCCATGGAGGGCTTTGTCGATGCTCCAGTATCTGGACATCATATACAAGGCATTCACGGATTTCCCAAGCCCGGCATGGTCGCAATATGACGAGGAGTTTAGGATGAAGGCAGCCATTAACCCAGCCATGCGGTGGGACAGGATCTGCGCCAATTTATGGTTGCAGATCATGTCTCCTGCTAGGTCTGGGGGGGGCGAGCGATCGCATAGCGGCCACTCAGTCAAGAGGGCGATGGTGCAAGCAGGTTCCCGCCCGATGGCGGGGCAGGCGGTTCAACGACGCCAGCTTTGCTGGGAGTTTTCCTCCCAGGGAACCTGCGGTCGTAAATCATGCACCTTTAGGCATGAGTGCCCTTTGTGCGCGGGACCTCATCCCTTATCCAGTTGTCCGCGGCCCAGGGGCCGTGGGGGAGGCAAAGGAGGCAAGTACCCAGGGGGGGGGGAAGCCACACAACCCACATCCTGACAAAGGGTCCTAGCCCGATTAAACTGGGAGTTTTGAGACGCTGGTTGCGTAGTTACACAAGGAGTGGGGATAGGGCCTATATCTTGGAGGGGTTCACGGTTGGTTTTCGCATACCGTTTCAGGGGGAGAGGGTGCCCTATTTGGCTAGGAATTTGAAGTCGGTTTTGGGCAGGGAGGACATAGTTAAGGCCAAGATTGACAAGGAATGCAGGGAAGGCAGGGTTTTGGGCCCGTTTGGTAGTCCACCAGTGGCCAGTTTAAGAGTCTCCCCTTTAGGTGTGGTTCCAAAAAAGGCACCTGGGGAGTTTCGCCTCATTCATCACCTGTCCTACCCTCGGGGAGGGTCGGTGAATGACGCCATACCGGGGGAATTATGCTCTGTAAAATATACTTCCTTTGATCAGGCCATGCGGGTGGTCCGCCTCTGCGGTGTGGGGGCCGAATTGGCTAAATGTGATATTAAATCAGCCTTTCGGCTCCTCCCGGTGCACCCTGAGGATTTCGAGCTACTCGGATTTGCCTTTGACGGGAAATTTTACATGGATAGGGCCCTACCCATGGGCTGCTCAGTGTCCTGTTCCGCTTTTGAGAAGTTCAGCTCGTTTTTAGAGTGGGCCTTGAGAACCAGGACTGGTCTATGTAGTACGGCCCATTATTTGGACGATTTTCTTTTCGTGGGCAGGGGGGGCTCTGGCCAGTGTCGTTTCCTGCTCGACAGTTTTGTTTACATGGCTGAGGAGCTGGGGGTCCCCCTGGCTCAGGAAAAGACCGAGGGCCCGACATCCACACTAACATTCCTAGGTATCGAGATCGATACGGTTAGTATGTGCTGCAGGTTACCCCAAGAAAAATTGGACGCGTTAAGGACGCGGGTCATCTCGGTTCGGTCCCATAATAGGGTCACTCTTTTGGAGCTGCAGCAGTTGGTAGGTCACCTCAACTTTGCATGCAAGGTGGTGGCGCCGGGTAGGGCATTTGTGAGGAGGTTATGTGACTTAATGAGAGGCCTCCGTCTCCCACACCATAGGACCAAAGTCTCCAAGGGAATGAGGGAGGATCTCTTGGTTTGGGAACAGTTTCTGGAATCGTTCAACGGGGTCTCTATGTGGCGGGAGGAGCTCTTGTTAGAGGCTGAGCTTCAGATTTCATCTGATGCGGCCGGCTCATCCGGTTACGGAGTTTATTTTAGGGGACATTGGTGTGCCGGGGACTGGCCTAAAGATTGGTGTCGGGCAGGTTGGGTCAAGGACCTCACCTTCCTGGAGTTTTTTCCAATTGTCGCAGCAGTATGGATCTGGCCCGACGATTTGGCTAATAGGACCGTCCACTTTTGGTGCGACAACCAGTCCACGGTTCATGTCATCAATTCCCTTACATCCAAATCCACGCGGGTCATGGCATTGGTTAGGGCCTTTACGTTACAGTGCCTCAAATTTAACATCCTGTTTAGGGCCAGACACGTCCCGGGGGTCGCTAATGGGATCGCTGACGCTCTCTCTCGCAAACAGATGGAGAGGTTTCGTCAGCTGGCTCCAGAGGCCGACCCGCTCCCGGCAAGGATGCCCCCAGAGGTTTGGGGGATTGGAGGGCTGAGGCTGACAGGGCAATGAGCCTTGCAATTGCCCCTTCCACCAGGAGAGCTTACCTGAAGGCCGGTAAGCAGTTTCTGTCCTTCAGGGCGGGAGTGGGTTTGCAGCAGGTCTGGCCTATTCCTGTGTCACACCTGATGCAATTTTGTGTGTCACTACGGAGTGGCGGCCTCTCAGCTCACACAATCAGAGGCAAGCTGTCGGCACTGGCTTTTGCCAGTAAGGCGGCGGGTCACAAGGACACCACGGGCGACTTCCGGCTACGGAAGATGCTGGAGGGGTGGTCTCGGGAATCACCTAGGGCAGTAGACAGCAGGGAACCTTTGACACCCACAGTCCTGAGAGGGCTGGAGGGCCAGTGGCCCTCTTGTTGTAGTGACAGCTATGAGGTGGGCCTGTTCCATGCCGCTTCGCTGACCGCCTTTTTTGGGGCACTCAGGATTAGCGAACTGGTGGCAGGCTCTCGGACGGACGCTTCGGGGGCAGCCTTGGAGCTTAGGGATGTATCGATCAATGAGTTTCAGCTACGGATCAGGTTGCGTAGATCCAAAACAGATCAGAAGGGGAAGGGGAGGGTGCTGGAGCTAGGGTCTGGTTCGGAGGCAGCACTGTGCCCAGTCGCCGCCATGCGGCGGTACTTGGCACGCCGGGGGGATGGCCCGGGCTATTTGTTTCGGCATAGCGACAGCACCCCTCTTACGAAGTTCCAGTTCTGGACCGTGACCCGGAAGGCATTGATCCGGTTGGGTCTGGGCGGGGTTCGTTTTTGCTCCCATTCTTTTCGAATTGGGGCTGCATCAACTGCGGCCGCAATGGGGTACCCGGATAGGACAATACAGAGGATCGGGCGTTGGAAATCTGGATGTTATAAGAGGTACGTGAGGCATTGTACCTTGTAGGTGCGTGGCAATTTCTTTCAGAGTTTGTTAATGAAGTTCTGGTTACAGGTGCGGCAGGCCGGGAGACGAGACGAAGAGTCATGGTCTGCGGCCACAGCATGGTCTTTTGGGCAGCTCATCAGGCGAGGAGAACCTCTTTCGGCTCCCAGCTTGGCCTCAGCGAAGTGGCGACGGTGGAGTGGTTGGGGAGGAGGGGCATGAGATGGCCGGCGCTCCTCCCGTTGTTGTTTGAAGAGAAGCGGGCCCCCCCCCTCAGGTGCTAGTCATACACCTGGGGGGCAACGATTTGGGTTTGGTCAAGGGGGTGGCCCTCGTGATGCAGGCCAGGGCTGATTTGGCACTGATCAAGGCACGGTGGCCTGGTGTGCAGATAGTCTGGTCGGCCATGCTCCCCCGTCTGGTTTGGAGGCACGCCGGTGATCCCAGGTGTATGGACAAGGCGAGGCGGAACGCTAACAGCCAACTTCGCACGGCCATGGAGTCCGGGTTGGGTCTCTTTTTGCCGCACCCTAACATACAGGTCAAGTTCCCGGACCTGTATCGCCCTGACGGGGTGCACCTGTCAAACAAGGGCAATGAGGTATTTCTTGAGGACTTGCAGCACGGGATTCGGATGGCTCTCGGTTGCCGTGTGGGGTAAGCAAAGGCCAAAGCAGAGGCTTGGATTTGCATGTGGTAGGTTTATGCAAGCAAGAAAATGGAACTGGTGGGTACCTTACGGCATATCCCTGTTGGGAACAGGAGGTCACCACGAACCACCCTAGGGCCTTGCGGTCTGGGGAGGGGAATGGTGATCGCCTCTGGGAACCTCTCAGACTAGGCTCCTCCCTGAAGGTCTGTGCAGCCTCAGGGGTAGGCGCCCCTGGGAGGGGACGCCAGTATGCTGGGCCACCGGTTACGAGCCAGAATCAGACTGGGTCAATACTGGGGCTAGGTCACCTGCCCATTACAAGGGCAAGGAGGCTGGGTCTGGGAATGACGCCTGCCTTGCCTGTTCCTGAGCTTGTTTAGTTGCCCGTTGCTGCATGTCCTGTTTAAATAGTTAATAAAGTGGCCCTTGTTTGATTCCAAACTGTTGTCTGTCTCGTTATTTCATGCTGGGGCGGCAATGGGCTCCCCGCCGCCCGGCTTGCCGTGGCGGAGGGAAGCAGTTTTGCCGCCTCGCAGGACGCGAGGCAGCAACAGAGCGCGCCGGCGCTAGCTGGCTTGCTGGGGGGGCGGGGCTTGCTCAATAAGAGCCGTTGCCCCGCTCCCCGTCTGCGCAGTCGCCGCGAGAGCTCGCCCACCCGCCCGCCCCGTTTGCAGTGTAGGCTGATGCTGGTTGCCGTTGGGGGGCCAGGTAGGAATTTTTTACACTGTCTTCTATTTGGCTCCTGGAGACGGTGTTTTTTCGCCTACCTTACACTGCTGCTGGTGGTTAAGGGCATAGAGGGTGGTCGGGTATAATTAGGCTGGTCACTTGGTAGGTTTATGCAAGCAAGAAAATGGAACTGGTGGGTACCTTACGGCATATCCCTGTTGGGAACAGGAGGTCACCACGAACCACCCTAGGGCCTTGCGGTCTGGGGAGGGGAATGGTGATCGCCTCTGGGAACCTCTCAGACTAGGCTCCTCCCTGAAGGTCTGTGCAGCCTCAGGGGTAGGCGCCCCTGGGAGGGGACGCCAGTATGCTGGGCCGCCGGTTACGAGCCAGAATCAGACTGGGTCAATACTGGGGCTAGGTCACCTGCCCATTACAAGGGCAAGGAGGCTGGGTCTGGGAATGACGCCTGCCTTGCCTGTTCCTGAGCTTGTTTAGTTGCCCGTTGCTGCATGTCCTGTTTAAATAGTTAATAAAGTGGCCCTTGTTTGATTCCAAACTGTTGTCTGTCTCGTTATTTCATGCTGGGGCGGCAAAATAGGGTTTTTGCTCACAAGACTTGGCAGCTTAGAGGGAGTATTGCTGGTTACATCATGTCACCTGTAAATGTTTGCAGACCCTGTTGCATGTTTATGCAATGGAAGAATCAATTAACTGAGGCACTGCTATTGCTTTGGAGGGGGGGGGTCGATTGGTGTGTCTGTTCTCAGGCAAGCTGTTAATTACTTGACTTCCTTTCTTCTGAAGTAGAGGAAATGCTTTAGCGCACTGAGATTTCCCTTTTGCATCCCAGATCAGATTGATACATCCATTTCTATATTCCATAGCTTGGGTGAGGCGAAACTGAGAAATAATAACAACAATAAAAAGAATGCATTGCACTTCTGGGGGCTCTATGGAGGGGTCCCAGCTACATTTGGGGGTTCGGATCCAAGACCTCCCTCACTTATTACATGGCACCTTAGGTGCTGGGGAAACTAGGAGTTCAGGAACCTTTCCTAGGACTCCTGTCTCCACCAACAGAAGGGGATGAAACTGGCAGGACCCCATAGTGCGACCTCATTTGGAATACTGTGTAAAGTTCTGGTCACCACACCTCAGAAAGTATAATATAGCATTGGAAAGAGTGCAGAAAAGGGCAACTAGAATGATAAAAGGGTTGGAACACTTTCCCTATACTTGGGGCTCTTTTGCTTAGAGAAACAATGACTGAGGGGTGACATGATCGAGGTTTACAAGATTATGCATGGGACAGAGCAGGTAGAGAAAGAGGTTCTTTTCTCCCTTTCTCACAATACAAGAACTCGTGGGCACCCAATGAAATTGCTGAGCAGTCAGGTTAGAACAGATAAAAGGAAATACTTCTTCACCCAAAGAGTGATTAATACATGGAATTCACTGCCACAGGAGGTGGTGGCGGCTATAAGCATGGATGGCTTCAAGTGGAATTGGATAAACATAAGGAGCAGAGGTCCATCAGTGGCTATTAGCCACAAGGTATAGATAGGAACTTTTGGCCTGGGATAAGTGATGCACTGTATTCTTGGTGCTTTGGGGGGGGGGGGCAACAGTGGGAGGGCTTCTGTGTCCTGGCCCCACTGGTGGACCTCCTGTGATGGCCCCTGGTATTTTTGGCCACAGTGTGACAGAGTGTTGGACTGGATGGGCCATTGGCCTGATCCAACACTGGCTTCTCTTATGTTCTTATGACATAATGCACAAAGAATTGTGACTGGTTCTGTTCTCTACATGTCGGTCACTTTAATGACCATGACTCCAGAAAATGTGTGCCTCTTCTCAAGGGACTGAGAAGGCTGAATTTGCTGACTGCACATGCACCAAAATGGCCACAAGCTGCAACACAAATTTGTTACGTATTACCAAGACACATCCTGACGATCAAGACTGTGGCACAAGAACCTGCTGCACAGGGGCATAATTGCTCAGCATGGATTTCAAGATGAATTCATGATTACATTTTGAGGCAATCCTTGCATGTAAGTGAGGGAGTTTGATCAAAGCAGTGTTTTTCAACCACTGTGCCGTGGCACACTGGTGTGCCGCGAGATATTGTCAGGTGTGCCGCTGGATTTTTTCAATGAAAGAAATGTGCCTTCCGGGCTGACCTTCCGGGACGCGTTTGCGCATGCGAGAAAGAACAGTGGCGTGGTCTCGCTGATTCCGCTCGCACGCTCTGTGGCCGGCCTGAGGTAGGGTGATTTGCACCAAGACATTCCAGTAAACATGAATAAGTTTGATGGTAACAGCTAGCTGTTTCTGTCAGGGTGGGGTTCAAATCAGTAACTGTCCCTCAGCGAAGAATGGGTGTACTGTGCTTCTCTTCAAATCACTTATGGTCAGCGGAATGCCGTTCACATAAGAGTGAGAGTTTAAACTCTCTATTTGAAAAACTTTAGCAGAATCGCAGTATTAAAATACATCCACATTATATTTCTTCTGAAACTCAGGTCAATGTTATGGGAAGGAGCCATTACACTTTGGATCTGTAACTTATGATTTCGAGTTGAGTAGCTATTATGTGTATTTGTAATACTGTCATAGTTAATACTTGAGCTGAGGCAACTAATGACCCATTTATCTTGTATTTCAGTGTTTTTCAACCACTGTGCCGTGAGATATTGTCAGGTGTGCCGCGGGATTTTTTCAATGAAAGAAATGTGCCTTAGCTCGAAAAAGGTTGAAAAACACTGGATCAAAGTATGTTTGCCACCTGACTGCATCTGTGTCCAAGTTCTCCTCAGCATCCTCAATATTCTCTGAAACTGCTTGCGTGTGGCCTGGATTTAAGTCACGATGTGAAAGACCACAGGGATTTATAAAGTGGACCCAGTGCATTCACTTCCAAATCCTCTTAACTTTCTTTTAAAGTTTTTTCCCAGTCGGCATGCAGAACAATTACTACTCTAATGAACCCAATTTTGTCCTTTGTGCAGAACAGTTTCGCTGATTTATTTTCATTAGGTGTGCCAGATGTTTAACAAATGCAAGATAAGGCTAAAGGAATACTAATGGATGGCACCCAGCACCTCAGCAGGGGGTAGCTGTAGACTCAGCAGAGATTGACTCTAAGCAAGTAAAGCAAAGCAGAGAATAGTAAACAAGACGAAACACACAGAGACAAATGCAGTGCCTGCAGACAAATAAAGAGGCTACTGAAGCTGGAAACAACATGTGACAGTAGCAGATCCATTTGTTAATATCCAGGATGGCTGCAACCAACTTAATCACATAGGAGTGGAGGCCCAGTTTTAAAAGCAATAGGCACCAGCTTGGCTGAGGCGGTTAAAGGCAATGTCATCTATCTTGCTGGAGTGTTGTTTCTCAGTGACTTTTCCTTTCAGTCCTCTAGTAATGTTTGGACACTGGCCACAAAGCAGGTGAGTTTCACCACTAGCCGGAAGACACAGAATACCTTACCCGCATCCCATTCCCAAGAACCAATCCAAACATGAAAACAAGTCATATGATTTGCCCAGCTCCATGGGCTCCTAGAGGAACCCACTCCCTCACATTTTGTCCTTCCCTCTCAGCGGCTCTGGCCTTGCACTCCTATGGCATCCACCCCCAGCACAGTTAGAAGTGGTCAGGACTTGAACCCACATGCTGTTCTAGGGTTGCCAACCTCCAGGTGGTGGCTGGAGGTCTCTTGGGATTACAACTGATCTCCAAGTGACAGAGATCAGTTCACCTGGAGAAAATGGCCACTCTGGAAGTTGGACTCTATGGCATTATTCTCCTTTGAAGTCCCTCCTCTCCTCTCCTCTCCCCAAACCCTGTCCTCCCCAGGATCCACCCCCAAATCTCCAGGTATTTCCCAACCTGAAGCTGGCAACCCTATGCTGTGCTGAACCCGGTTCCTGAGGAAGAGCAATGGGGATTCAGTCCATAGAAGCACAACAGGTTCTTGTCAAAAGAGGACATTTCAAGGCAAGGAGATCAGTAGGTTAAAGGACATCATGAGGTAAATCCTAACCATGACTGCACACAAATTAATTCACATTCCTTGTGTTTGGCTGGGATTAAAACCTCACACAGAGACAAGTTGTTACCATGTGGCAATGAGGATCCACGTTTGCAGTTGCAGCAAGGATTCCACATGACAGGTTTCCCTGTAGTTTCTTTGCCCCAGCCCCCTGAAGCCAACATTTCCCCGTGGCTCAGTGCTAGAGCATCAGCCTGGCATGCAGGACCCAGGTTCAGTCCCCGGCATCTCCAGTTAAAATGCTAGGGTTGCCAGCTCTGGATTGGGAAATACCTGGAGATTTGGGGATTGAGCCTGAGGAAGGCATGGTTTGGGCTGGGGAGAGACTTCAGTGGGGTATAATGCCATAGAGCCCACCTTCCAAAGTGGCCATTTTCTCCAGGCAAACTGAGCTCTATATCCTGGAGGTCAGCTGTTGTAGTGGGCGATCTCCAGCCACTACCTGGAAGTTCACCAAAATAATACATCAAAGTGCAGGTTTACACTATATTCAAACATTCAAATGGTACCTTATCAGTTTCACCATCACTAGTCTCATGGGACTGGAGTAATTGACCCATATTGAATACAATCTTTTTTCAAGTACATAGATATACATGCAAGACATAAGATGCAATAAATTCTCTTTGTGAGTATAAAGCTCTTAAAGCAGCAGCATTTTTCTAGGGTCCCATCAGAACCCTAGGGCAACCCTATAAAATCATCAGGTAGTAGATGGAAAGGGGTGGGGGTCATTACATTGAGTTGGATTCAGCCAGCTTTGTCTCTAAGGGTCATTTTACACCTCCCCTCTAAAGTAGTTTGACTGCTGTCTTTTCCTGTGCTGATTTCACAGCGGTGTGAAATTTCACTCCAGGGGGTCTAAGTGCACTAATCAACAGCAATTGTTTAAAGCAGAATAAAGCCGGTTGCATAGTAGCTTGACCACAGGAGGGCAATTAGTAGATGTGGACATTTCAGTAGCAGCACGGTTTCACACCGCACAGAGGTGTGGGCAGGGTTTTTTGGAACTAGAATGATTCCAGCGGGAAAGTCAGATGTAAAAACAGCCTAAGTCTCCCCTTCTCTCTCTCCATATGGATTTTGTCCATGCAGGTCCAATTATACCCAGCATGCCTTTTTGGTAGTCCTTAGCTCTGGAAAAGTTAGTTGGATCAAACCTATGGTCTTTGTTGGTTTTTCCCCCCTTCGTTCTTCCATATTCTCACCTGCGCATTTTATTTTTATGACGAGCAAAGCCTGAAGAGAAGGCAAAAGGCTTGCTGAAAAAATATTTCAGCAGAGAAAAGAAAGGCAGACCTGGCTTTCAAGATAATATGAATGCCTCTGAATCTTGTTTCCTTGAGCAATTATGAGCTCTGAACAAAAAACGTCTTGCTGTTTCTTTGTTTCGTGGATCAGCATTAAGTAACGTGAGCTTGGACACGGAGTTATTCCTATGCGAAACAAGACTAGACTACTATGGGGATTTTCAGGTATTCGTTTAAAATGGTCTCCAGTGACGTGACTAATTAAGGGCAAAGATGGCATTCACCTTTGTGCACCATGGGTGCCTAGGTCATTTTTGTACCTCAGAAGCAAAACTGCAAAGCAGTCTTGGGGACACATTCAAATAACGGGCTTCCTAGACCCAGCTTTTGCTCTCCAGTTGCTGAACAGAGCAGCTCAAACTGTTAAAGTGGAGGACTTGGCACTGTCTCCTGTCTCAAACTTGAGCAGATGGCACCAAAGAGTTTAGACAGTGAGGTCAGGACACATAGAGCAGCCTTTCCTTCCTGCTATCTGATCTTTTCCTTTGAAGTAGAATGCTACTCTTAGGGGCAATTCCCTCTGCTTCCGCTCTCACTCTTTCTTCCCTCTCGCACACACACAATGAAGGTGCATGATCTCTCCATCTTGCACCATGGAGGCTGGACACGAGTCCAGTATCCAAGACCATCTAGTTGGTTAGAATAGGTAATCTATATCTTCCTCTTACCTGCACTCTCAAGCAGGGGCGTAGACTTTTCTGAAGTCCGGGGGGGGCGGGGGCTCTTTAGCGCGCGCGCTTCGCGCACGCGCTTGCTGGGGCGATGTTTCTGCCCCCCCCCGAAAACCTACCGCCAGCCGCTGCACCTCCCCGGCCCTTCCGAGGCTCACCAGCCGGTGCTGCTGGTGCCTTTCCCTCCCCTTCCGCCCTGGCCACTCCCTCCCTCACCCCTAAAAGAGGAAGAGGGAGAGCTAAGGAGGGAGGAATGGCCAGGCCGGTGGGGGGGGGGGGAGAGGCACCAGCTGTCGAGCCTTGGAAGGGCCCGGGAGCGCAACGTTTCCCTGGGGGGGGGGCTCAGTCTTCCCCCCCTGCTCCTGCCTCCGTTCCTCCGTCCAGCACCCTGGGCATTTGCCCAGCTGGTTCCTGGACGGAGGGAGGGAGGAACGGAGCAGGGGGAGAGGCGGTGGCGGCGGCAGCCGGCCAGCCAGCCAGCCGGCCTGGGCACTCCATTTTCCCGGGGGTGGCTGAACCCCCGGGAAATTTCGGGGGTGACTCAAGCCCCCCCCGTAGTTTACGCCTATGCTCTCAAGCATGTATTTTCCTTTAATAAAAGTTGCTTATTAGTTTTAGAACTGACTGCTGACTCTGTGTAACTTTGAAAGTCTGTTGCCACCCCTGGCCCCAAGCTCTGCTGCGTTAAAGCCCTCGAGCACGCCACTCTTTTTCTGTGGTTCCCTGGCAGTGCCTAGCCCAGAGAATCCAACACAAACAAGATAAAGAGTCAACAGGAATGATAAAACTTTGTGCAAAAGGTAAACCAGATGCCATTCTGACCACCCTATTTTGAATCCCTATTAAGACGGCATGTTTTTAATTCATTCTATTTCACACTCCGTTACCAATGAATCAATTATAATTATTGCAGGGAGGAGGCAAGTATGAAATGGTGCTCTTCTGTGTGCCTTTCTAATTTTATCCTCTCCCTCTAGGCAGCCCACTGCTAAGAACGAAGCACTTGAAAGAATCATACTGTGCAACGGGAGTGGGGGGAGGAAAATAACCATTGGGTTGGATCCAGCCAGCTTTTTGACGGACTTAGGTCCATTCCTTTTCCTATGAAAGCTTCTGTCCCACACTGGCTTTTGTCCATGCAGGTCCCATGTCCCCAGCACAGCCTTTTGGGTACTCAGAGTGGACCACTCCCTCCCTTTTTCACCCCAGAAAAGCTGGTTTGAAGAAAGTAAAATAAGTTAAATTGTAAGAATTGAAAATGGCACTAGAAGACAATTCAATAGAGCCTAGCTCACTTAAAGACTATAACAGTGATGGCGAACCTTTTAGAGACCAAGTGCCCAAACTGCAACCCAAAACCCACTTATTTATCGCAAAGTGCCAGCATGACAATTTAACCTGAATACTGAGGTTTTAGTTTAGAAAAAAGAACTCATACATTAACATCTTTTGTCTTAAAAGAAAAACACAATAACAGAGCTTTCAATTATACAAACAACTTTTTATTGAAAGGTAAAAGTTTGCATTTGGCACGCTTTTGAACAATTAATGTGATTTTTGCTGTTGTATGCATGCTGATAATTTGTCTAACCTTGGCTTATACTTTGTAAGTTTGAGAGCAGCCCAACCTTGAGTCTGTGCCGTCTTTTTCCTTTTAGAGACTGAGTGCCCAAACTGCGTGCATGCCCACAGAGAGGGCTCTGAGTGCCACCTCTGGCACGCGTGCCATAGGTTTGCCACCACTGGACTATAAATTCATTTAAAAGTGCAGCATTATAGGAGAGTTCAGCCTTTAGAGACCTTGTCAATGTTTTATACCTTTAAGAAAGGGAAATTCAACTCACAGCTGCATGGAATCAATCAGAATACTTTTTAGAGAGTTTAAGTTCCAGTTTGAGAGGTGGAGAGCACTTGTAAGTCTATTTAGAAAGAAGGCTTCTAGCTGGGAGAAAAGAGGACTGATGTATGCTTCTACCAGACCTGGCATGCGTGACCGAGACCTGGGTGCAGGAGGGGGAGACAGTGGCTCTCTCCCAGATGGCACTGTCTGGGTTCTCGGACCTTCACCAATCATGGACTGAGGGACGGGGGGGTGGAGTGGCGCTGTTCATTCGGGAGGCTTACTCCTACAGAGCGCTCCCGCCGCTTAAGCTCGAGGGCATAGAATGCTCTGGCCTGGTGTGGGATACTGGGGAGAGTTTGGCTATCTGGGTGGTGTACCGACCGCCCAATGCACCACCCATTAGCCTGCCATCGCTGGTCGGGGCCATGTCGGGCTGGGCGTTGGAGCACCCTCGACTTATAGTCTTGGGTGACTTCAATGTCCATGCCGACGATGCGGCCTCTGGGCCGGCGATGGACCTGGTATCGGCCATGGCGACACTAGGACTCACCCAATTTGTAACGGTTCCCACACATCAGGCAGGACATACGCTAGACCTGATTTTTGCGGCGGGGGTCTGGGTCAGTCCGATTACTGCTTTGTCAGTACCATGATCAGACCACCTTGCTCTGAAGGCCCGTCTGAATGTCCCACTCAGACCCCGTGTGGGCGGCGAGCATATTTTGGCTCGCCCGCGGAGCCAGATGGACCCTCAGAGGTTTCAGATGGCCCTGCGGGAACCCATTCCCCCTGGCGGCTCGTTGGATGAGCTGGTCGAGGACTGGCATGGCCGGCTCCAGGCCGCCATCGACGAGATCGCCCCCAGGTGTCCTCTTCGCCCTCGCTCTAAGCGGGCTCCCTGGTACACCAGGGAGCTGCGGCAGATGAAGCGAGAGCTGAGACGATTAGAGAGACGGTGGCGGCGAGCCCGCGACGAAGCGTCAAGAGCATCCTATAGGACGTTTATGAGATCCTATGAGATGGCTGTCAAGGCTGCAAAGAGACAGTTCTATGCGGCCACGATTGCGTCTGCAAGCTCACGCCTGGCACAGTTATTTAGAACTATTCAGTCTTTAACAGAACTGCCACAAGGCAGACTAAATGATAGGGAATTGGATATCGGCTGTGAGGCTTTTGCGAGCTATTTTGCAGATAAAATCTTGTTGCTCTGCCGTGACCTCCCCGCCACAGTTGAGACAGTAAGTGAACTTGAGGCCCCATGCACGTCTTCTAGTTCCATTCTGGATTCCTTCAGCCAACTCAGCTTTGAGGAGGTTGACAGTTTACTCTCTGCTGTATGCCCAACCTCATGCAGCCTTGATCCGTGCCCTTCGTGGCTGGTAAAAGCTGGCCGGGAGGGGCTACGAGGTGCTCTTAGGGAGATTGTCAACAAGTCCCTCCAGGAGGGACTGTTCCCTGAGGCACTCAAGGAAGCGATGGTCCGCCCCCTCCTGAAAAAACCATCATTGGACCCAGCCGAATTGGCCAACTATCGGCCGGTTTCCAACTTGCCCTATTTGGGCAAGATTTTGGAGAGGGCGGTGGCGATTCAGTTGCAGAGTTTCCTGGATGACACCTCTGTGCTTGACCCGTTTCAGTCTGGCTTCCGGCCGGGTCACGGGACGGAAACGGCACTGGTCGCTCTCACGGATGACCTCCGACGGCATCTGGATCGAGGCGGAACGGTGGTGCTGGTGTTGTTAGATCTGTCGGCTGCGTTTGACACGGTCGACCACCAGTTACTGATCCACCGCCTCGCCGACATAGGGGTCCAGGGACTTGCCTTACAGTGGCTTGTCTCCTTTCTCCAAGGTCAGGGACAGAGAGTGGCGCTAGGGGAGCACGTGTCCCAGAGACACCCGCTGGTATGTGGTGTGCCTCAGGGGGCAGTGCTATCTCCCATGTTGTTCAACATCTACATGCGCCCTCTTGCCCAGATTGCCTGGAGGCACAAGTTGGGCTGTCATCAGTATGCGGATGACACCCAGCTGTATCTGTTGTTGGGCGGCCGGTCCGGGGCCACCCTAGATGACCTGGAGCGGGCGCTTGAGGATGTAGCGGGCTGGCTCAAGCTGAGTCTTCTGAAAATGAATCCAACGAAGACGGAGGTCCTATGCCTGAGTCGGAGTGGACCGGGGGTAGGTACCCCACTACCGGCCTGCGGGGGGGCGCCGCTGGTGCCAGCGCCGCGGGTCCGGAGTTTGGGAGTGCTCCTGGATGCCTCCTTAACTATGGAGGCCCAGGTAGCAGCCACTGCCAAAGCAGCATTTTACCATCTACGGCTGATTAGGCAGTTGGTTCCCTACCTTGAACGCAATGACCTGGCGACAGCGATCCATGCGATGGTCACCTCAAGGCTAGACTACTGCAATGCTCTCTACATGGGGCTGCCCTTGACCCAGCTCCAGAAGCTGCAGCTAGTGCAGAATGCCGCAACCAGGCTGCTGATGGGTCTCTCAGTGAGGGACCACATCCGGCCTGTGCTGAGGGCACTGCACTGGCTGCCTATAGCGTACCGGGTCCGGTTCAAGGTGCTGGTTTTAACCTTTAAAGCCCTATATGGCCTGGGGCCTGCCTACCTAAGGGACCGCCTTTCCCCATATATACCCCAAAGAGCACTGCGGTCAGGCAGTCAACATCGCCTGACCCTTCCGGGCCTGAAGGAGGTGAGACTAACAACCACCAGAAACAGGGCCTTCTCGGTGGCAGCTCCCCACTGGTGGAACGAGCTCCCAGAGAACATCAGGGCCCTGTGGGATCTTTTGCAGTTCCGCAGGGCCTGTAAAGCGGAGCTCTTCCGCCAGGCTTTTGGGGCCGCCACTGGGGAGAATGGCCCTTAGTAGATGGCACAATGGGCCATCCCCAAAACATCTAAGGTGGTAGCCTCCTGGTTTGGGCCTAAGTTAGTGGCTGGTATTTGGGTATCTGGTGCTGGTATGACGCTGCCATTTTGTTATGATTATTGCTGTATTTTAAATGTGAATCTAGTTTTATGCTGTGTTTTAATCTTTGTAATGAATGTGATTTTATGTTGTTAGCCGCCTAGAGCCGGGTTACTGGCTAGGCAGGGTATAAATTGAAATTAATAAATAAATAATAATTAATAAATAATAAATACCATGTACAACTAGAGAGCAACTGAGCCAGGAACTTGAGAGAGAGAGCATTTACCAGCCTATATAAAAAAAGAAGGCGTTCAGCTGGATATTAAAGAAAGGACTGGTTGCTACTTTCAGAAATAAATTAACTGGCTTGCTCCTATTTAAGTACTTCAAATGGAACTAAAAGTGAGTTAAAGGTTAAAAATTATTAATTATTTCAAAAATTATAACATAATAACATTCCATTCAGCTACATGTTCCTCTTAATTCTAAATAACCTTGTTTGTTTTAGGATAATTTGATGAAAGCTGCAAAGAAGCTAATTTGAAATTGGATCCAGAAGATATGAAGAAAGCTAAAAAGAACTTAAGCTCTAATAATCTGAAGAAAGTATAATAGAAGCTAAGCTATATCTAGAGGCTGACACCTTTTACTCAATATAAGATTACTCCTGAGGAAGACTGATGAAATGAGTGTATAACCGGGTGCTCGTCGAGGATGTTGGACTTTTCTTACAAAATATTTGATATTTATGAGTTATTAAATGTTATTGTCATTTTATCACAGGGTTTGTTTCAATGTTTAATATATTTCCTGTAACTGTGATCCCTGCTTTGGTTTACTCACATCATTGTTGGAAGCCTGTCTCTGGTCTCCTCTGCTGTCTAAAGTTATTCTACCAGATTGCTCATTGTGACCTGTCTGCATAGGCGTCAACTATGGGGGGGCTCGAGGCTCCCCTGAAATTTCCCAGGGGGGGGACTGAGCCCCCCCCCCAGCAAAACAGAGCGCCTTGCCGCCATGCCTCCCCGGGCCCTTCCTAGGCCTTCCCACCTGCCGCTGCTGTTGCCTCTCCCCCCCCCCCGCCTGGCCACTCCTGCCTCCTTCCCTCCGTCCCTCCCTCCCTCTGTCTGGGGGCCAGCTGGGGAAATGCCCAGCGTGGTGGCGTCACTTGGAAGTGACGCCATCATGCTGGGCATGTTGCTGGGGCAACGCTCTAGCAATCGCCCCAAAACTCTATGGCACCATAGAGTTTCAGGGCGATTGCCAGAGTGTTGCCCTGGCAACGTGCCCAGCGTGATGGTGTCACTTCCGGGTGATGCCATCACGCTGGGCATTTCCCCAGCTGGACGGAGGGAGGGACGGAGGCAGAAGTGGCCAGGCAGCAGGGGGGGAGAGGCGGAGGCGGTGGTGGGGACATGAGTCCCTCCCCCCTGGATTTTAAAACTCAACACCCCTGCCTGTCTGTGGATCACCTCCACAGAGACATTGGCCTGGTGTCATTTTTGTTACCTTTTCGATGCCCAATGAAGTTGGGGTTTTTTAAATGGTGTTTGCTTCTTTCACCTAGGGCAGGGGTCTGCCTGCAGGCAACATGCAATCGCCAACACCTTTTCAGGTGCTCAGGGAGTATTTCTAGAAAGTGAGCATAGCCCCCCTCTTTCTCAGTGCATTGTTTTAAAAAACGACTCTTCTTGTTTCCCTACATGTGAGCATCGTGTGTGTGTGTGTGTGTGTGTGTGTGTGTGTGTGTGTGTGTGTGTACGTTCTGCAGTGACTATTTTATGGTTGGCACGGCCCCCCCACAGCGGCCATTTTATGGTTTGTGCCCAGCACTCTGTGTCAGAATTCCCAGCGTGCCCACACTGGGAACCCCTGACCAGCGTTCCTTCTAAGCTGAGCTTAGAAGGCTCACAGTTCTTTAGCCTCCGGCTCACACATTTTTGTCTTAGCTCAGGAAGGATGGCTCCAGAGCAAGCTAATTTATGCAGCAGCCAAATCGCTCAATTACAACTTTAATGCCAGTAGCTCCCAAAGTAGAATTTTTGCTCACCAGACTCCACAGCTATGAGGGGGCATTGCCCCTGACCTAGTGCTATGGCCTCTGGTGGTTTTTATTTAACATGACTGTTTGTTTTTTATGGTTAGAATTGCCTTGATTATCTTTTTAGCAGAACTGGCCATCGTTGCCTGCTGTGTGAGTGTACCCTTGGCAGACACATTACTAGAGTCTCAGTCAGACTTCCTTATTAGGTGAGGCTCCATCAGGCTTGGTTCCAGGTTTTGGGAGCCCCCCCTCCATGCCCACTACTAGGCTGTCCTTCTTGCCTGCCCACCCATGTGCCCTCACCTGCCTGTGCATCCTTTCTCTGCTCACTTGCAGGCTCTCCCACCACCTGCAGTCACAGCTGACACACACTGCCTGCAGGCCCTTTCCCGGATGGTGCTGGGTGGTGGGTGCAGCTAGGAGAGCTACTGCCATGGCCAGCAGGAATGCCAATGCTTCTCCAGCAGTGCTGGCAGTAGAGGCGGCTGGGAGCAATGGTGCCCAAACACTCACAAGCAGGTAGTAGAAGGGTCCAGGTACTAGAAGAGCAATGTTCCTTCTAAGCGCCACAGTGTTGTGAGCAGAAATTCTACCTCGTGAGCAAAAAAAGCTAGTAGCATTAAAGTTGTGAGCGAGTTTACATTTTTTTTAACTTAAAATTTTTATTCTAAATTTCAAATACAACAAACTGTAAACAACATTAACAAAAATAGCCAGGTAAAACCTTTAGATTTCAGCAGAAAAGTATACAAAGATACACTAAACTATTAAGCCCAAAGAAAACAAGAATTAGAATCATAAAAAAGCCAATTGTCGGTACAGCTGGTTGACAGGCACAATATCTTGAACAGATAAATATTGCAAAACAGGAAACCAAACCGCTGCAAACCCGTTTTGGTATTGAGAACTGTCTGCCGCACATAAAGTGTACATAAGTTTGGACATTACAAATTGGTCCCACACCTTGGTGTGCCCATGGGCAATCACAGGTCTTATAGAATTTTTCCAGTTGGAGGCAATAACCAATGCAGCTGGTGAGCAAGTCTACATTTGACTATCACATAAGTTAGGGGGTTTTTTTAGAAGATTACTTCCATAACCTTGTAAAAATCTCAGGGTAAATTCTTTTAAATTATTTCTTAACTGTATTTTAAGAATAATTTACACATTATAAGAGGAAACAGAATCAAGTCAAATTTTTACCCACCCCTTTCCACTGTACTGGTAGACCTGTCCTCCAGAGAACAGGTCTAACTGCTCCTTTCCACTATATTGGTAGACCTGGCCTTGGACCATCACCCTGTGCTGGGCCTTAGAAAACATACCAGCACTTGGGAGGGGGGGGGGACTCTTGCAGTCTAGCTTGTGATTTTAGTGAAGTATGACAACCAGCATTACAGGTCATATATAACAGAGGAGGAACAATTACTGTCAGAACCCTGGCTAACCTAACAAACATGAAGCTGTTTAAATGTTATCAACCTGCCCAAACTACTTATTTATTTAAATATTTATATCCCACTTTCCCCTGCAATTCAAAGCAGCTTACAAATCATACTTAAAAGCATAATAGGAGTGTGCAAAAAAAATATAACAATTTCCCCCTGGCTCCATTGTAGTCTGTGGGGACCATTATAGTCAATGGGCCCCATAGGCTATAATGGAAAATGGATCCGGGGTATCTGGGGCTCTGGGGAGGCTGTTTTTGAAACCCCCCAGTTTCAAAAAGATTGGACCAGGGGGTCCAATTCTATGGGCCCAGAAGGAGGTGATCCCATCCTCCATTGCTTCCAATGGAGGGGAAAATGCCTTGTGGGTTGAAGCAGTAATCCCTGTGCTGCATGTTAAAATTTTGTGCGCCAGTGCCCGCTTAGCACAGCTTAAAAGGAACGATGCAGAGGAGGTGCGTGAGTAGGAAGCCCTGGCAGCTGCCCCAAGTAGGGTATGCTGACACTGGCCCTGGGATTCAGCTTTGCCAAGCAGAGCCCAAGTAGGGGATCTCCCCACCAATTTCTGTGAGGGAAGTGATGGCCTCATGGCTGAAGGATTCCAGTCCCTAAACTTCTTGGCCAAGGAAGATTCAGCACCCAGACTCAAGAAGTTGGCCTTTTCACCTTGCCCCTTAGAGCTGCTATCACATAGGGTCAGAGCAGCCAACGGGAGATTGTATTTTTACCAGAAACGTACCTGAAAACAACCTCCTTTTCTTTAAATGGAAACCATCAGATCACAAACTAAAAGTCTAATCCCCCCCCCCCCAATATTAAGTAGAGTGAATGAGTGCCCCAGGTGGGTGCGGGGCATTCACCAGAATGCACTCGGTACGTGAAGTGGCTTGTAACTATCACCCAAATGATCTCATTAGGGCAGTCAAAATAGCATTTTGTTCCTCCAGCATCATAAGCTTTGCATGTGTTTTCATACTACTTCCCCGAAGCAATCTGTTCCTAATAGGCATGGATTGATCTAATAAATCTCGCCGCCGTATCTGAAGAATGTTCTGAATCGCTGCGTGGCTCTGGTGACAAATATGACTTAATTTAGAGGATGCTGTCGAGGCAAGCCGGCAGATTCATCACTTGCCTAGCACGGACTTGTTTTTCCACTAAGTGGTTCCTTCCTTTTTCTCCTGCTGGTTGCCGAGGCCTCTCCCGAACATCTGGTGACGTTTCTGTGACATAGTTGTAAAGAACAGCTCGAGGCAATTAAAAGATTAAGCCCGCTCTTTGGATGTATCTGCTGGCGACAGGTGATATGCTTTGTTCTGAAATCTTGGCACTAAGGGTACCGGTTCAAGGGCAAAAGTAGGGAGATAAATGGGAGAAATGTCCAAAAACAATGCAGAAATACCACCAGCAAGTATCTTCAAAAGAGCACCCTTGCATCCATTCAACATTTCATAGATGAAACAGGGACACTTACGGGCAATTTTTATCATTATTGTTTATTTACTTTATCCCGTTTCCTCTAGATCTTTTAGTTACTAAATTTGTAATGGATTCTAGACCAGCAAGTATTCTTTTCTTAGGCTGATTTAAACCTCCCCTCTAAAGTAGTTTGACTGCTCTCTTTTCCTGTGCTGATTTCACAGTGGTGTGAAATTTCACTCCAGGGGGTTTAAGTGCACTTGTTAAGTGCAATTGTTTAAAGCAGAATAAAGCGGTATAATACCAGCTTGACCACAGGAGGGCAATTAGTAGATATGGACATTTCAGTGGCAGCACGGTTTCACACCGCACAGAGGTATGGGCAGGTTTTTTTGGAACTAGAATGATTCCAGCGGGAAAGTCAGATGTAAAATCAGCCTTAGCTAAATTCCTTGTTCAGGCCACGAGAGCTGGCGCAGCTTGTGACAAGACTCTAATGTGATATAGCCTCTTCTCTCTGGCTCTGTTTCTTCCTTTCTTCCTTCGATTCCTAGTTGGGATTGACTGATATTACTCCTTATGGGTCAGAGGTGTACAGAGAGAAAGACTTCATTTACACACTACCCTTTCCCTAACTGAGGGCCTGAAATTGTGGCTTAGATCTTTCTCTTCTCCTCCATTTTATCCTCACAACACCACATGGGAGGGCCCTCTGCAGTACTCCAAGGGAGATTTCCCAAGATTCCTTACGCACAGGGGCTATGATGTGATTGTGGAAGGAGAAAGTACTGGCCAGATCTTCTGGCCTGTGCTTATTATGCTGACCTTCATGCTAAGTATTTAGATTGGTTGTTAAAGGATTTAATAGGCCAATCTGATAACTACGTCTCTTTTTCTTCTTCCCTCAAAAATGCTGTAACTGTTGAAATAGTGGCAACTTTTTTGTATCTGGCTTCTAAAAAGCGATATTTATGTTAACTGTATTGAGTACTTCATATGCCTTGTATTCTCCTTAATGTATAATGCCAATTAAGGTTTGTTGTTGTTAAAAAAAAAAAAACACCACACCCACATGTGAGCGTGTGGCTGGGCTGAGGTTACCCAGCAAGTTTCCACTGCAGAGTGGGGATTTGAACCTTGGTCTCTTAGACCCTAGTCCAACATTCTACCGCTCTCCCACATGGTTACGCACGGCTGGAAAGCATTCTCTACTTGTGGCTCATTTGGAAACGGCAGCTGGCTGTTCCTCCAGATCTGTGTTTTATACAGTGCATCCGTGGCAGACCGCATCACTGCAAGTGTCATTTTTCGCTATGTATTGTCCAAAATTGTCTCACATGAGGAAACTGTGAAGGGATTACCAGTATGCATTTCTGATGTGCCTAAGCAAGTCAGTCTGCACAAAAACGGCTCCCCGCAGCTGCTGAAGGCCTGCCGCAGGGGGACGATGTTGCCTCCGTGTAAGGGGGAATGATGCAGGAGGGCTGCATTTGCAGCGGGATCTAAAAGGGGCGGGGCCAGCACTGTTAATGGCCAGCCCCGTCCCTTCCTCTGCATTCGCGCCTCATGCTTGGAGCTGTTAGGGAGCACGAGGCTTTTGCTGCTGCCCCTGAGGCATTGTGGCCTAGAGCTAGCAGCATTTGGTGGGAATTCTTTGCACCAGGTCTTTTGTGCTACCTATCCTACCCACCTTTCATTTTTAGGCTGTTTTGTTGCCGCAGGAGAGGTGGACGCCGATTTCTGGCTGCTGAAGGTCAATGGGGGTTTCTTGTCAGACTCTCAAGCCCCCTCTCACCCTCCCACTCACTCCTTCTGTCATCAGGGTGGCTGCGGGCGAGTGGGGGCCGATTTTGCACTTGGCATTTTTCGCCCCCCCTTTCTGTTTGGCAGTGGCTGCGGCAGCTGCTGATCACGTTTTTAGCTGTTTAGGTGCTTATGCATGTCAGCTGGGGGCTTTTTAGATGGAGCTCTGGGCACACACACCCTTTTCCTTTCTTTGCCTCCAGCTGATACAGGGTGGCCATTTTAGGATTTCTGGTTCTCTGGTGTGGCTTGGTGTAGGAGCCATCTTGAGAGGGTATTATGTGGTGGCCATTTTAGATTAGGTGGTTAGAAGTGGCCATTTTAAGGCATCGCTTCTATTTGGGGGAGGCCCAGTATTTGAGTCATGGCTTCTAGGAAGGGACAGGGCCAATCCAAAGGGAAGGTGCCTGCGTCAAAGGTAGCCAGGCAGGCAGCTCCAGCCTCACCAGTGGCTCTGTCATTGTCTGAGGATGAGGATGAAGTGAGGGAGCAGCAGATTATATTGGAGTAGGAATAAGGCCCATTGTGGAAATAAATACAATGGGCTCTAGAAAGAGGCCCTGGGAGAGTGCCCTGGCCTTGGGCACTCAGTGTCAATTAGCTGTGGTGACCTCAGCAGGGTATAATGACACACAGTCCGCCATTTTCTCCAGGGGAACTGATCTCTACCATCTGAAGAGCAGTTGTAATTCTGAGTGATCCCCATCCCTCCCCTGGAGATTGGCAACAATGGTTCCCCATGAGGGACCGGGTGGTTTGAAGGATGGAGTCTATGGCATTGAACCTGTCTGAGGTCCCACCCCTGCTGAAACCTCACCCTCTCCAGGGTCCACCCCTCAAATCTCCAGGAATTTCCCAACCTGGAGTTTCCAACCGTACCTTCCAGCCAAATGTCAATGTATTGTTATCTGCCCCCTGGCTTCAGCTTTCCATCTCCTCCCCACTCCCTCCTAGAGAACAGTTGTAATTCTGAGTGATCTCCAGTCCCCAACTGGAGATTGGCAACAATAGTTCCCCATGAGGGACTTGCTGGCTTGGAGGGTGGAGTCTATGGCATTGTACCTGTCTGAGGTCCCACTCCTCCTCAAACCTTGCTGTCTCCAGGCTCCATCCCTCAAGTCTCCAGGAATTTTCCACCTGGAGTTGGCAACCCCATCTCCTTCCCAGCCAATCATCAACCTCACTCTTCAACTTTCCATTTCCCCCCCCCCCACAGCCTCCACCATGCTCTGAAGCCCTGACTGCTATGTCCATCTCAGCAGGGTATAAGGAAGTAGAGTCCACCATTTTCTCCAGGGGAACTGATCTCTGCCATCTGGAGAGCACTTGTAATTCTGAGTGATTTCCAGCCCTCGCCTGGAGATTGACAACCATACTTCCCTTGGAGGAAAAGTAGTCTTTCTCTGCAATGGGGACCAAAGCATCTGACATCATTCTTCTCTCCCCCTTTTTGACTTGCACAACAACCCTGTGAGGTAGGTTAGGCTTAAAGTGTGTGACTGGCCCCAAATCACACACTCAGCAAGAACCTGGGTCTAGCAGATCCTGCTCTGAAGCACTGACTGCTACGCCTAGGGTAGCCAGCCTCCAGGTGGAGCCTGAAGATCGCCAGGTATTGCAATTGAACTCCAGACAGCAATTCTTCCCCCTCCCTTGGAGAAAATGACTGCTTTGGAGGGTGGCCTCTATGGCATTCTGTTCAGCTGGCCCCAATGAGTTTTCTTCCAGAGCCCAACATAGGTGTGGAAAGGGGCTTTCAGAGAAGCAAGCTTGGTTGCCTAGCAACAGGCACTAAGCAGGAGAAAGAGCCTGAGGAATTTCACACAGCCAATATGTTCCATTTCAGGAACTCTTCAGTAACGGTTTCTGTCAGGCATTTCACATGAAACCATATTAGTACCGGTTCCCTAACAGAACATATTGGCCCTTTTACACTGAAATGTGCCTCTCCCATTGGGGAAGCGTTCCTGAGCCGGTTTACCTTGAAACCTCCTCCCAAGCGTTCTTCAGTTCTTTGTACCAGTCTTGAAGCACTACGGGGTGCTGTGTGAAATGCCCCGTTTCTGACAGTTTATTCTGGGCACACTAGCAGTGTGTGGGAGAGGGGGTTATGCTGATAGTCCATTGTCTTTTCACTGACAGAAGCAGGCCACTGAGGGGACAGTTAGACCCACCTGGCAGTGGGCAGAGGAGAAGAGTGGACCCAGCAACCAGTCGGTCCTTCCCCTTAGCTGGCTCCCGCCAGACTGAGGCCGAGATGCTGGCCAGTGGCTCTGTGGGTGGGACTGAGGCAAAGCAGGGAGAGGATGCAGCCAGTGGCCAGGGACCCCTTTTTGAGTGGCAGTCCATTCAGCCAACTGATTTTGGCACCCCATGGGATCTTGCCCCTTGGAATCTCCTTTCCAGGTGGTTATAAGGTCTGCACAGAGTACGAGGGGGCAAGCTGAGAGAAAAAAGTTTTGTGATGAAGTTCTCAAGCAGTTGTATTCTATTGAATCTAGGTCTGTAGAGTCCACTAGTCGCAGCGAGCCTGAGAGGATGTCAACGGTTTCGTCTGTGGCAGTGGTGGTGATGCTGTTTTCTGAAGAGTCTGT
Organism: Lepidodactylus listeri; assembly: GCA_029233225.1. Taxonomy (NCBI): domain Eukaryota; kingdom Metazoa; phylum Chordata; class Lepidosauria; order Squamata; family Gekkonidae; genus Lepidodactylus; species Lepidodactylus listeri. The sequence goes on along the minus strand of JARCFY010000009.1, from coordinate 100,998,364 downwards.
GGCGGTGGCCGTTCCTGATGTTGAAGTGCCTGGTCCTAGTGGTTTACTGAGTTGAGGGCACCATTTTTAGCCCTCAGTTTAAAGTCAGTTAAGGGCATGGAGGTTATAGTGGGTGCGAAGACTGGTAAAGGAGTTCATGAAGGTAGGGTCTTAGGCCCATTTCTGGCACCACCATTTCCCAATTTGTGGGTTCACCTCTGGGCATAGCACCTAAGAAGGCACCTGGTGAATTTCGTTTGATTCACCACCTTTCTTATCCCCGAGGTGAATCTGTAAATGATGGCATTCCGGATCATCTGTGCATGGTGAGGTACACCTCATTTGACCAAGCGGTGCGTGTTGCACATCACTGTGGTCGTGGGGCAGAGTTGGCAAAGTGTGACATCAAGTCTGCATTTCGTCTCCTCCCTGTGCATCCAGATGATTTTGAGTTGCTAGGATTTTCCTTTAATGGACATTTTTTTTTATGGATAGGGCCTTGCCCATGGGATGTTCTGTTTGCAGCGTTTGAGCACTTCAGCACATTTCTTGAGTGGGCAAAGCAGTTCAAAATGGGGTTTTGTGATGTGGTCCATTATCTGGATGACTGGGTTCTTTTTCGTGGGACCCTGGGGGTCTAGCAGATATACTCAGCTGTTACGTGGTTTCACACAGCTTGCAGATGAATTGGGGGTTCCTTTGGCCCACAAAAAGATGGAAGGTCCAGTACAATGGTTAGTCTTTTGGGGGGTTGAATTGGACACGGTGGCTCAGACATCTCGATTGCCAGTTGGCAAAATTCAGGACCTGCAAGCACAGCTTTCTTTATTTCTTGGAAGAAAGAAGGCTACCTTGCAGAAACTGCAACAGATTGTGGGTCATCTCAATTTTGCGTGCAAAGTTGTGGCACCGAGGAGGGCTTTTGTTAGGCGGCTATGTGATGAGATGGCCGGTCTCCAACGCCCACATCACAGAGTACATATTAATTCAGTAGTGTGTGCCGACCTTTGTATCTGGCAGGAGTTCTTAAGTTCCTTTAATGGAGTCTCCTTTTGGAGGGAACATTTAAAGCTTGAGGCTGAACTCCAGGTGACTTCTGATGGTGCCGGATCACAGGGGTTCGGTGTGTACTTTCATGGCCACTGGTGTGCTGAAGAGTGGCCAGGGGAATGGGTTTCAGCAGGTTTTACTAGAAATCTCACCTTCTTAGCGTTCTTTCCCATATTAGTGGCAGTTTGGCTGTGGGGAGAGGAACTGAAAGATCACACTGGCCACTTTTGGTGTGACAACTTGGCAGTTGTCCATGTGATCAATTCCCTCACGTCCAAATCTCCACAGATCATGAGGCTTGTCCGTGCCTTTACCTTGCATTGCCTTTGGCTTTATTTGCTGTTTTTTGCTAGGCATGTGCCGGGGGTTAACAATGGGGTGGCTGACTCTCTCTCTTGCCAACAGATGGCGAGGTTTCATCAGCTTGCGCCAGGAGCTGATCTTCATCCGGCACAAATGCCAAGGGAGCTCTGGCAGGTTGGAGGGCTGAGGCTTGCAGGGCTATAGGCCTTGCCATCATTCCTAGCTCCAAAAAAGGATATGAGCGAGCAGTTTGCCAGTTTGAGGTCTTCAGGGATGCGGAGCATTATCCCAAGGTCTGGCCTATTCCTATAGATCAACTGATGCACTATTGTGTTTCAGTGAAAGAAACTGGCTTAGCTGTACATTCAATCTGGGGCAAGCTTTCTGCACTGGCTTTCGTGAGCAAAGCCTTTGGCTTCGCTGAAGTCACCAATGACTTCAGGATTAAGAAGATAATTGAGGGTTGGGCTTGCAAGGGTTGTGCGATGAAAGACGAGAGGCAACCCTTCTCACCGGTGGTCCTAAAGGGGTTGCAAGTGACCTAGGGTGTTGTTTGCACATTCGGTTTTGAGGCATGTCTGTTTCACGCAGCCTCTTTGCTTGCATTCTTTGGGGCTCTCCAGGTGAGTGAATTGGTTGCTCAATCTAAGGCTGACCAGTCGGGCAAGGCCTTACAGGTTCACATACATGGCAATGGCATGCAGGTCACGATTAGGAGCTCTAAGATGGATCAGATGCATAAAGGGGCTGTGATTAAAATGGGTGTTTGTCAGGATAGGGAGCTCTGCCCAGTTTTGGCCCTGTAGCAATATTTAGCCCTATGGGGTTTGGAAGCTGGTTTCCTCTGTAGGCACGAGGATGGGAACCCGCTGACCAAACATCAGTTTGGGGCAGTTACTTCCTGGGCCTTGGGTAAGCTGGGCCTGTCTGGAGTAAAGTTTGGGACCCACTCCTTTCATATTGGAGCGGCCTCCACAGCAGCAGCTATGGGCTATTCGGCTGCGGATGTTCAGTGGTTGGGCACTGGAGATCCGATGCTTATAAGGGCTACGTGCATTCCATGGCCATGTGATAGGGCTGCCAAGTCAGCCCGGGGGGCGGGGGATCCCCCGCTATAGGGGTTCCCGATCTGCCGGCCGGCATTCGGCCTGTGGGGGGAACCCCGCCCCAGAAGTCATCCGGTGAGGACGACTTCCCCCGTGTAATGACATCACCCGGAGGTGATGTCATTACGTTGGGGGCGTTGCCAGGGCGACGCTCTGGCAATCGCCCCAAAACTCTATGATACCATAGAGTTTTTGGGGCGATTGCCAGAGCATTGCCCTGGCAACGCCCCCAACGTAATGACGTCACCTCCGGGTGACGTCATCACGTTGCCGTGCCGCGCGCGCAAAGCGCACGCGCCAGAAGAGCTCCCGGGGGGAGAACAACTCTCCCCACCGGTAAGTCGAACCTACTTGGCAGCCCTACCATGTGATGATCTGTTCTGTAGGTCCGGTGTTTTACTGTCCTTTCTTTGCAGGTGCTGTGTCCTGTGGCAGGAGGAGGAGCATTCTCATCTGCAGGCACAGCTTCATTTTCTGGGCTGCTCACCGGGCTAACAGATCGGCCATTGGTTCGCAGTTGGGCCTGAGTAGATTGGCCACTGTGGAATGGAGGGGATGGCGCAGCTTGCACTGGACAGGCCTTCTTCAGCTGTTGTTCCAGTTCAAGGCCAGTGCTCCACCTGACATAGTTTTAATTCACTTAGGCGGTAATGATTTAGGTATCTTGAAAGGAAAGGCTTTAGTTTTACAGGCCAGGGAAGACTTTAGTTTTATTCAGCACTGATGGCCTAATATGACCATTGTTTGGTCAGCCATGGTTCCTCGTAGAGAGTGGCAGGGTGCTTTTAATCCTAAGGGGATAGAGAGGGCTCAGTGCAAGGCAAATGGGGAAATTAGAACCGTCTTAAAAATGGGGGGTGGCCACTATGTACCTCATCCGACTATTAGGTCTGAGTATTCCAATCTGTACAGGGGCACATGTTGGAGCAGGGTAATAATATTTTCCTTAGGGATTTGAGGCAAGGTCTTCCCTTCCCCCACTGAATTGAATTGTTAGTCCCTTGTCTTCAAACAAATTGTAAATCGCTGCGAGCCCGCCTGCGTGTGGGAAGCAGCGATCAATAAATCGAATGTATAAATAAATATAAATAAATAAGGGCTGCTAACAGTTTTAGGGAGTTAGTGGGCGCAGGGGTCTAAGCAGAGGTTTGACCCTTGCGGTGGCTGAGTTTTGTTAAATAATTGTTGCTGCTCAGTAAGCACCTAGCAGCAACCCTGGAGGCTGAAGGGGTCTGTTAGGATCATAACTGCAGCCTTGCGGCCAGGGATGAGGTGAACAGGCTGCCTTTTGGAGTGCCATTGATGGATACTCAGCACAGACCCTGCGGCTGTGCTGGAGGGATCCATAGGCATCAACTATGGGGGGGGCTCGAGGGCTCGAGCCACCCCCAAAAATTCCCGAGGGGGACTGAGCCCCCCTTGGGAAAACGGTGCGCCCTCCGCTGTCCCTCCCTAGGCCCTTCCTAGGGCCGCCTCTCTCCCCCCGCCTGGCCACTCCGACCCTCCCTCCCTCCATCCAGGGGCCAGCTAAGCAAATGCCCAGCTGGCCCCTGGACGGATGGAGGGACGGAAGCAGGAGTGGTCAGGCAGGGGGGGAGGCGGTGGCGGGGACATGGTCCCAGCGGGCGCACGCACTTTGCGCACATGCACGGAAGAGCCCCCCTGGAGTTTTAAAACTCTACGCCCCTGGAGGGATCGTCACGGCGTGTTTCAAGGCTGGGCTGCCCGGGTTCGAGCTACTTATAGCGGGCTATGACCCGGGGGCCAGGTGTATTGCCCGTCTTATGGTGAGGGTGGGGTTAGTAACCCCAGCCCTTGACCATGCCCCTTGTTATGTTAACCCTTGCCATGTTTTGTTAATAAAGTGGCCATTAATCCCCAATCACTTTGTCTGACTCTTTCTTCCGTCTATGGGGGCAATGCCCCTGATATCAGTATTTTTTTGCTTCTTCTTTTTAGTTCGGACAGATGCCTAGTCTTGCATATCATCTGAGTTCCGTCACCTTTAATTTGGGAGATGCAAGGGCCTCCAGCATTGCAAGAGTAATGAGGAACAAAGGCATCACGTGTCCGGTAGTGACTGGCTGTTAGAATTCCATGCCAATATTCATTAAAAAAAAGAAATGAAAAGAAGGCCCACACAGATTGGAGATATATGTAGACATGAAGGGGGGGGAGAGGGAGGGAGAGAGAGAGAGAGAGAGAGAGAGATGCTATAGGCCAGTAAAACACAAAACTGTCGAGATTGCTTTTATACAAATATTTCATTGGAAGCATATCCCTCAAATCAGGCTGCCAACTCTCAGTTGGGAAATTCTTGGAGATCTGGAGGTGCAGCCTGGGGAAGTCGAGGTTTGGGGGGGGAACCTCAGTGGGGTATAATGCCATAGAGCTGATTCTCCAAATCAGCCATTTTTCTCCAAGGGAACTGATTTCTGTAGTCTGGAGACCAGTTGCAGTTTTGGCTCCATCTGGAGGAGGGCCACTCTACTCCACTGAACTCAGTGGCATTCCTCTTTCATGAACAATTTCAGTGGAGAAAGCCAGTCCCTCCATACAGAAGGGGTCACCATTGCTGTTGCTTCCATGCTCCAAGACGTGTTTATTTCAGTGCTCTTGAAACTGTGCTATGGGGAAGCTTATTGGAGATTCCCCAATAAGGAAAATAGGAACGGCACCTAAGTTTCCTTGAAAGACAACTTGGCCACAGTGACCAGTCTTCTAGAAGATGCCACTGCAGGAAATATTGAGTGTTTTCAATGGTGTGCTCTAAGTTCACATGAGGCCATGCTGAGCCCCTACAGTGTTCCTCGTGTACTGAGTATGCATCCTAGAGCATGCTCCAGAATCCTCCGCAAAGCAGGGTCAGCTCCAGTGCTCCCTCTAAGCTGTGGAGTCTTGTGAGCAAAAATTCTGCTTTGTGAGCTCCTGGCATTAAAGTTGTTAGTGAGCGATTTGGCTACTGCATGAATTGGTTTGTCCCGGAGCCATCCTTCCTGAGCTAAGACAAAAATGGGTGAGCTGGAGACTAAAAAAACTAGCCTTTTAAAGTTTTTTAGATCTAGAACCCACTTATTTGTCTTTCTGGCTCTTGTTCAATACATTTCAAATGAATCAACTTTCTTTCCCATCAGCTTTCTTCACTGTCAAACTTTCACACATGTACCTAGTAATGGGGAATACTATAGTATGTGTTATCTTGATCTTTTCTAGCTCCTTCATGGCTGGCCTCCCCAGCCTCAATTTCATTTTGCTTTCTTGGTTGCATTCTCCCTTTCAGTTGACAGTGGAGCCAAGAAATAGAAAATCTTGAAGAATTTCAGTTTCTTCGTCATCAACCTTACAGTTGTGTAATTCTTTAGTAGTCATTAGCTTTGCCTTCTTGATGTTCAGCTGTTTTTTTTATATATATATATATAGTTTTAAATCTTCTTAATACATATATATATGTGTGTGTGTGTGTGTGTGTGTGTGTGTGTGTATATATAGTTTTAAGTCTTCTTCTCTGCTCCCACCAAATAACCAGGTAGTCCAGAATGGGAGCAGGAAACTATAAATCACCATCTGGAATTTTATTCTGATTTTATTTCATGTTAACTGTATTCAAATTTTAAATTTTGTATTCTGTTTTAAGGCAATTTGCCTTTTCTGTACATCACCCAGAACCCAGTATAAGCTGGGGTAAGGCAATTGATAAATCGAAACAACAACAACACTAACACAGCTTAGAGGGAACATTGCTCTATAATAAAGAAAAACAGTGGCCAATGGCAGGGTGGGGAGTCCTGCTGGCCCTGCTTCATCCCCCTTGCCTCCTCTTCCACTTTGCACCACCCTAGAACTGGAGCAACTCCTGCTCCTTCCTTCCTTGCTCCCCCAGACCGTTTCAAACTCAGCATGGCAAGCCATGCCTGCTTAATGAAACCACCAGAAGACTTGCAAGAAGAATCCCCTGAGAATCTGGAAAAAGCATTGGGCATGTGCCCAGAGGACAAGAAGGGAGCGGACATCAGCTGCTCCAAGAAAGGCAGTGAGAAGAGGTGGTGAGGAGAAGAGGGTGATGAGGAGAAGGAGGGGATGGTCAAAGGTGAGAGGGGGCCACTTCTGGCGGCACTGCTTTTGAGCTGACATGCCTACAGTTCATCAGAATCCCACGACAGACCTTCCTAGTAAAAGAAAATTGGAATACGTTTTCAGAAGGTAGAAAGTTGACCCATTTACTGTATTTAGAATTCTGTATCCTTGTCATTACCCCAATCGACACTGGCAAAGACTGCCACTCTTTGACACTCTTGCCTAGCAGTGAGCCCCACCTGAACTCTTAACTTCTCCACAAACATATATGGGATTATGCGATCAGTTGATTAGACTCCGAGCATCCACTTTTAAAAAATGTAAGGGTAAAATGCTTGAGATTCTGCTTCACATTGCATTTGATAATCATTTACACTGCGTAGTTTATTGTCACATGCCGCTAAGTTCCAAAAGAAAAGTACTCTGATACCAAAGAACAGCGGCTGTACAAATTTCTTGCGAACGGGGACAATTTGCTTGCAGAACTATAAACCTAGGGCACTACCAGTCTGTGATGAGCCATGTACTCTGTCCCCACTGGGGGATTTTGTGAACTTTTCGTACTGTTCCAATTCAAACAGATTACAATTTACTCACGGAAATGTAAATAATGCGAACCAAGTGCTGAAATATTCAGGATAGAATAGATTTTGTTGCCGCTCTGTTTCGGTTAAATAACAATTTTATCACCGTCAGCAATAACACAGAGCACATCCAATTATAATGACTTTATAATTGTATTTACTAATATCTATCTATATCTATCTATCTATCTATCTATCTATCTATCTATCTATCTATCTATCTATCTATCTGTTTTACACAGCCAGATATGTGTGTGTGTGTACAAATTAGCTAGATCTCTTTTAAGGCTTTGGTTTTCAAAATCTCCCCAGCAGCAGAGTAGCTTCTCAAAGGAAAATTATTTCATAAAGAATTCATGTCCAGATTTGTCACATGTACTCCTAATCTCATTTACCACCAGTGGGAAATCTCTCATTTTCCTGATGGTTCAAGATTGTATCCCATAATATATGCAGTGTGATCCAGCTTTGGATGTCAAAGCGGCAGTGCACAGGTTCCCCTGGAGAGCTGCTTGGGACCTCTGTCATTGGAAATGCGACAATCATTTGTGATTTTCTGCTGCTTGTGAAAATACCATATCTTTCATTTGTGGATGTGTCCCAGTCAAGCAGCAGGTTCGAGAATGTCCTATATAGGCTCATACAATAATGACTGAGAGGTTCTTTGTAATTTTGAGACTGAAGAACAAGAAAAGCAAGAAAACAGCAGACCAAACAATCACGAGTCAGGGCTACGGCTCCTGCTAGCTGCAGCACTGGGGTTGCCAGGTCTACCCTGGCCCCCAGCAGGGAATGGAGGGGTGGGGTTGCCAGCTCCAGGTTGAGAAACTCCTGGAGATATGGGGGTGGAGCCTGGGGAGGACAGGGGGCTCAGTGGGGCACAATGACACAGAGTCCACCCTCCAAAACATCCATTTTCTTCAGAGGAACTGATATCTGTAGTCTGGGGATGAGCTGTAATACCAGGGGATCCCCAGGTCTCACCTGGAGGCTGGCATCCCTATGCAGCAGCATGAACTCAGGTCTCCTCTGAGTTAGGTGGTGCCTGGAGCGCTCTTGAAATTCCAGCTGAGCTCTTGACTACATAGATCAGTTCCCCTGGAGAAAATGGCTGCTTTGGAGGATGCACTCTATGGCATTATACCTTGTTGAGTTCTCTCCCTCTCACAAACCCAGCCCTCCCCAGACTCTACCCCCAAATCTCCAAGAATTTCCCAACCTGTTGTTGGCAACTCTACTTGCAGAGGCTTTGAGGATTTCCAGTGTATCTTTCCCTGCTCCTTCCGCCTGAGGTCTTTTAAACTGGAAATCCCAGGGATTGAACCTGGGTCCTTCTGCCTACAAATGTGCTCTGCCAGCCAGAGTCCATCACCCTGAAACATGATGACTTCTCTCTCAAGCCACCTGGTGAGTTTTTAAGAGAGACAGGAGAGGAGGAATCTTCATAGATTGGCATTGTCCCTTGTACCCATGATACTACACAGAACAAATTATAGAAAACAATCATAGAATTGGAAGGAGTCATACAGGCCAACTCCCTGTTCAATGCAGGATCATCCTAGACCATCCCTGACAAGTGTTTGCCCAGCTGTTGCTTAAAGACTGTCACTGAGGGAAAATTCACCACTTCCCTAGGCAGCTGTTCCACTGCTGAACCACTCTTACTGTAATTCCCCCCCCCCCAATATTCAGCAGGTACCTTTCCACTCATAATTGAAAGTCATTATTGTGGATTCTATCTAGGGTTGCCAGACCCCCTGGTGGTGGCGGGGGTCCCCTGCCGCCAGGTCCTGTCACCAGCCACCAACATCCTGGCCAGCTGGGAGACTTACCAGCAGAAAGGGAAAGGCTTAGGCCTCATTGCCGGCATCACACAGGAAGTGATGCCATCACACCAGTGATTTCCAGGCAACGCTCTGGTATTTGGGCAAAAACTCTATGGTAGAAGCCAGTTTTACCATAGAGTTTTCCCCCAAGTACCAGAGCATCTCCCAGGAGTCTCTGTAGGGTTGCCAAGTCCTACCATGGTGTTCAGTGGGTGGGGAGTCCTTGCCGGCTAGGATTTCTTCTTGTGCATGCACAAAGCGCGCACGCCACGATGACATCACCTGGAAACGACATCATCATGTCGGGCACGTTGGGGTGGGACCTCTCTAATTTGAGGGAAAACCATAGTGTTTTCCCTTGAATTACAGAGCATCCCCCCCGAAACGTGCCCGATGCGATGACGTCACCTCCGGGTGATGTCATCACACTGGGCACGTCTTCGCAGCCTGACAATTTGGGGGTGGGGTTCCCCCAGCGGCCCAATCCAGGCCAGTGGGAAGTGGGCCGCTGGAGCGGGGGTTTTCCCGCCCCCCCGGGGGGACTTGGGAACCCTGAGTCTCTGGCATGATGACATCACTTCCTGTGTGATGCTGGCAACAGGGTCTGGGCCTTTCTCTTTCTCCTGGCAAGTCCCCCCATCCCCCACCAATTGCCAGTGGGTACCTGGCAACCCTAGTCCTCTCCTCTGCTGCCAACAGGAACAGCTCCTTGCCCTCCTCTCAGTGACAGCCTTTCAGATACTTAAAGAGAGCTTTCATGATCTCCCTCAACCTCCTCTTCTCCAGGCTGAACATCCCCAGGTCCTTCAAACTTTCCTCATAGGGCTTGGTCTCTAGGCCCCTGAATTTACATTTTGCATTTGTTCGAAAGCAAGGCCTATTTAAAAAAAAATAAATGTATATGTGTATTATCAGGGTTTTTTTTTTCTGGGGGAACATGCCAGAATGGAGTTCTGGAACCTCTTCAACAAAATTCTTTTTAAAATGTTTAAAAGTTCATGAGTTTTCAGTACACAGATTGAAAACTTCATTTCCCTCTTGAGAGTTCTGGCACTCCACCCCCCCCCCCCCCCAAGCCCTGTGCATGATCATTCTTGACTGACTGTTGCTAGACTGCAGCTTTCTGCCTCTGAGCAATGATTAGATAAAGCCAAATCACACAGGTAGATTTGCTCGGACTGGTTTAATCAACCCTTGCATTCTGAGTACTAAGAATAGCATCTTCCTTTTTATCAGTTTTCCCTGTGAGAGGTTTTTTTTTTGTAAATTTAAGAACATACTCAGCAGAGTGCGGTGATGTCAACTTTCATTCCTAGACAAGATCACAGATAGCTAAATGTATAAAAGAATTGTGAGGCCAGGGCAGCATAACCCACAAAATGAACACCCCCCCCCCAATTTGAGAAGAAGGTTATTCCTTTAAAACACTCATCAACCTAGGATATGTTTAATAACATATGTTCTTCTTACAGACCAGCATGGAAGGTCCTCATTACGTACTCCATTTGGTATTATAATTTACTACTACTACTGCTGTTACTGCTGCTGCTGCTGCTGCTTTGGGCTTATGCTGTAAGGATTGTTTGTCATTTGAAAATAAAATCAGAAATTAAATTGTCAGGATAAGCATTACAGCAGTGGCCTACTTGGATTGGCATGAAGATGAAATCATGGTGGGGACAGAGAAGCAATGAACATGGTAGAGGTTAACTCACCTCTGCCTTAAGGTCACCAGAGTTTGAAGGGCCAATGACTACAGGCAGTCCATTCCTCACCACTCATGGAAGACACAGCTGTTTGAAAGGGTGGGGGAGGAAGAAATGGATTCAACTGCTATGGAGAGGGCACTATTTGGTGATGTAGGAGAAACTCACAGGGGGCGGACTGTCTCAGGTGCCCAGGAGTGCAACCTAGACTAAGCCTGTGTGATTGTTCCGAGACCACTGAACAAGCTTCCAGGGCAGAGTGGGGATTTGCATCTGGATCTCCCACATCCTGGTCCAACACCCTGACCACGGCACCACACAATGCAGATACTCCATTCTCCCCTTAAACCAGGGAGACTCATGTTACAAGGCCTTGTTCCCTTGAGTGTCTAATAGCCTAACTACATATTACATTTTCCCTGGGTATTGTAGACAAGAGAAAAAGAATGTGATTTCTGAATGTGGTTTCTGACACTCTCTTTGACATGTGCCTTTAAAAGTTGAACCATTATAGATCCAGATCTTGGTACGTAACCTAGAATCTTCTGATTAGAGAAACTTATAGCAGAACATATATCCTCCGGCTATATATAATTCTGTTTTCACCATGGACTCTCCTGAACATTCCACACACTCCAAAATCAGTTGGCTCCCTGATGTGTCACCCAGAAGCTGTCCCTATCCACTGGCTGTAAGTACTCACATGCTACTGGCTGGGTGCTGGGTCTGCTCCTCTTCCCTGCCCACTACTTCAGCCACTCAAAAAACAGGATCGCGAAGCTGCGGGGGAAATCGGGCAAAGCCATGGGTCAAAATGCGGCATGGGGCAAATAGTAGGAAATTGATGCATGAAATCAGGGAAAACAGAAGAGCGACAGCGGAGAAGTGCCTCGTGGGAAATCGGTATGAGTGACATGGCAGTCAGGGCTTCAGAGCACAGTAGAGGCTGCAGGTGGGGAGGGGGATGGAAAGCTCAACAATGAGGGGGAAACAAAGGTAGGCTGATGCTTGGCTGGGAAGGAGTATGGGTTGCCAACTCCAGGTGAGGAATTCCTGGAGATTTGAGGGATGATGCCTGGAGAGGGTGAGGTTTGAGGATGGGTGGGGCCTCAGACAGGTACAATGCCATAGATTCTGCCCTCCAAACCAGCCATTCCTGCTTGGGGAACCACTGTTGCCAATCTCCAGGTGAGGGCTGGAGATCACTCAGAATTACAGCTGCTCTCCAGATGCCATCGATCAGTTGCCCTGGAGAAAATGATGGACTCTGTGTCCTTATACCCTGCTGAGATGCCCCCCCATGGCAGCCAATGTGATGTGGCAGTCAGGGCTTCAGAACACGGTAAAGGCTGCAGGTGGGGGGGGATGGAAAGCTGAACAGTGAGGGGAAAATAAAGGTAGGCTGATGCTTGGCTGGGAAGTGTTGCCAACTCCAGGTGGGGAATTCCTGGAGATTTGAGGGATGGAGCCTGGCGAGGGTGAGGTTCGAGGAGGGGTGGGGCCTCAGACAGGTAGAATGACATGGACTCTGCTCTCCAAACCAGCTAGTCCCTCTTGGGAAACCACTGCTGCCAATCTCCAGGTGTGGGCAGGAGATCACTCAGAATTACAACTGCTCTTCAGGTAGCAGAGATCAGTTCCCCTGGAGAAAATTGTGAACTCTGTGTCATTATACCCTGCTGAGGTTGCCACAGCAAATTGATGCTGAGTGCCCAAGGCCTTGGCACTTTCCCAGAGCCTCTTTCTAGAGCCTGTTGTATTTATTTCCACAATGGGCCTTATTCCTAGTATTTTATAATTGCATTTTTTTGTATAAGAAGCCATATTAAGCAAAAGTATTATTCGAAGCCTCTGTAGAACAAATTAGGATACAACTAGAATGGAATGCTATTTGCAAGGATGCCAAGAGCAAAGTTTAATATGATTCACAGCCCTTATCAGCTACCTTTCCATATGCAAGGCCAGAAAGGGACCCAGTGTTCTCTAATGTTCCCATTGTTCTGGAGACCAGATAAGCGAATGCAATCACTGACATACATGACCAGTATAAGGAGAGACCAATAGTGAGGTTTAAAGTCAAATGGTACTTGCATGATGTTAACTGCTTAGTACCAATTAGAGATTCTTTAATGTGTAAACTATATGTGATGTGTAAACTATATGTGATTTGTTATATAAGACCTTCTGCACTTTCTGGTTATGGCAGAATACAGCTTTGTGATATTGGGTGCTAAAGCACCCAGTCCTGTATTCCCTGTTTCCATTGCAATAAACAGATATTCATCTAACTCACTGGATTCCGACTGCATGTTTCCAGTTCGGCCATGGTAGCATGCAGGTACAGATTTGTGCATTAGTATGCAAAACCGTGTTCCAAGTTGTCCCAGGAACTCAATTCCCAGGAGCATGTGGGCCCAATTTTTATATCGACCATGGCACGTGGATCTTCCCCCATGCCATTTGAAAGGGCCACAAATGGGCATAATTTGCCTCACTGAGGCCGTGGTCACACGGCCCCTTTAAATCTGGGAGGGCTCCCGGATCTAAAGGGGCCGCACATTGGCGGCCGCGCCGGCAGCGGGATTGGCGGCCACAGCCACTGAAGAGGCGACAGCGGCGGGAGCAGCGGCGGCTGCCATGGTAGAAGCGGCGGCGGCAAAGGCTACGGCGGCCGTGGCCGTGGCCGTGGCAGCAGCAGAAATGGCGGTGGCGGCGGCTGCCGCCGAAGAGGCGGCTTCAGTGGCGAGACCAGCTCACCGGAACGGCGGCAGAGGCAACCGCAGCAGCAGGAACAGCGGCGGTGGCGGCCAGGGACCCGCCACCGCCTGGTGAGTTGGGTTTTTTTTATAATTTCCCCTTTTACACTTGGGCGCATGAGTGGCCATGCGCCCAAGTGTAAAAAGGGGAAAAAATGGTGGGGGGGCCATCTGGACAGCCCTGCTCTCGCAATGCTTGCGAGAGAGGGCTGTCCAGATAACCTCAAATGCGGGTTCCTCCCGCAAAACCCGGGAAAACACTTGATTTTCCCGGGCTCGGAAAATGCGGGAGGAACCCGCATTTGAGCCCGCTTCAGCGCGGGACTTGGGCCAGGCCGTGTGGTCGGCCCCTTTAAATGCGGGAGGAAATAGACCTTCCTCCTGCATTTAAGTCCTGTGTGGCTGCAGCCTTCGAGCTTCCCATGTGCTGAAGAGCATGTCTAGTTTTCCCCATCTAACACTCCTCTGGGTCACTTCAGGTAGGGAAACATTGTATGTTTGGTGTAGTGGTTAGGAGCATGGACTCTAATCTGGGAGAACTGGGTTTGATTCTGCATTCCTCCACATGCACCTGCTGATATGACCTTGGGTCAGTTACAAGTTCTTTCAGAGCTGTTCTCTCAAGAGCAGTTCTCTCCGAGCTTTCTCAGCCCCACCTACCTCACAGGATGTCTGTTGTGGGGGGGGGGGAAGGGAAGGAGATTGTAAGCTGCTCTGAGACTCCTTTGGGTAGTGAAGGGCAGGGTGTAAATCCAATCTCTTCTGTGTGAGGGGGAAGCCGAAGCTACTTCTCTTCATGTACTGGGGATGCAATCTGAATTGGGCCCATACAGGCCTGGAAATTGAGTCCCCAGCATGGAACTCTAGGGGCACATCTGACTGCATTGGACCCAGGGAGGACTTGAGGAAAATGGAGTGTGGTTAGGCCCTAAATGGTAGCTTTCTAGACTAGATCTAGACTGTTGTTTCAAGTTCCTGATATTAACTGAGTATAACTGAACCTCTGTCACACCCTGTTTGTGAGCTTTGTGGGCAAACTGGCTTCTATCAGAGGGACTTGTATTAATTAGATTGACCATGACATTTCTCATGTTATACATCTGAACTGGGCGTAGGGTTGCCATTTGCTCACTTCTGGCTGGGGATCCCCTGATAGCTCTACCTGTCCCCACACTGGTGCTCAATGGCCTGGGGTGGGAAAATGGAGGGGGAATGGGGCCATGCAATGTCATTTCTGGCTGAAAAACTGGAAGGGATGCCACTGCATCGGGCAATGCTCTAGGAATCTTTCCAGTCTCTATGGTGAAAACCACAGTGATCAGGGGGATTCTGAGAGTGTCACGCAACATTGCTTTGGTTTTTTTTGCTGGAGTGTTGCTCAGTGACATTCCCACATGTCATTGCCCCCCGATCCTCCCACTGTTTGGCAGCCAAGGACTGGCCACCGTAACTAGCCAGATCATCAGGGTCGTGTCAGCATGCACGCATGGCAAGTCCAGAGCTGCTCCTTAACATTTCAGTAAATGAATTAAATCCAAGGCCATTTGAAATTAATTCCTGGAGATTTTACATTCCACGTTGCCCTGAAAATCTTTATAAATGCCCAAAGTTTACCAGCTGGCTTTTCAAAAAGTCCTCTGTGAGATTAATCAGACTGGAATGTGGGAGGATATAATTCCATTTTGAGAAAACACAAACCGGCCAGAATATGTAAGCAGAATTGACTTCAGAGCAGGATGAAGGCTGATTAATCCCCCCCCCCCCCCAGTGCCTGGTATTCTCTTGCTGTATTATTATTACTGTTCGTACCTGAAGAGGATGGAATGCTTTCTGAACTCCCATTAATCTCTATTTATTAATGGAACAGAAAGTTCTGTGAGCATTTGAAATTATTCGTTTTTCCTGGAAGGGAATGAAAATGTATCTGAGGGTTTTGTCAGATGACTATTTTTGACAGCACCCCCCCCCCCCCCAATACACCTACACTTTGCACTGGAAATAAATGCAATAATGAAGGGCAGGATTCAGTCCATGTACAGATTGCACTGGTTTCAGTGGGAAAGTTAAGAAGGATCAAATTTCTGTCACTAAAGAGCTTATCTTGGTTTGGTGCCTTTTTGGTGGTGGCACCAAACTCAGAAATGCCTTACCTAGAGAGGTCTATGAAGAGTAACCATCCCTAATCCTAGCAGTGGCAACCCACGACACAGTTCACTGGTGGCTGCTACTACTGACTAGTGATCGTAGGGTGTATCAAGATTTATAAGATTATGCATGGGATAGAGCACGTAGAGAAAGAGGTACTTTTCTCCCTTTCTCACAGTATAACACCTCATGGACACTCCATGAAATTGCTGAGCAGTCGGGTTAGAACGGATAAAAGGAAGTTCTTCTTCACCCAAAGAGTGATTAACACGTGGAATTCACTGCCACAGGAGGTGGTGGCGGCTACGAGCATGGATGGCTTCAAGAGGGAATTAGATAAACATATTGAGCAGAAGTCCATCAGTGGCTATTAGCCACAAAGTATAGATAAGAACTCTCAGTCTGGGGCAAGTGATACACTGTATTCTTGGTGCTTGGGGGGCAACAGTGGGAGGGCTTCTAGTGTCCTGGCCCCACTGGTGGAACTCCTGATGGCACCTGGTCTTTTTGGCCACTCTGTGATGCAGAGTGTTGGACTGGATGGGTCATTGGCCTGATCCAACCTTGGCTTCTCTTACGTTCTTATCACAGCCAGTGCATTCATCTAGGCAAAGTGAGGTGGCTGCCTATGAGCGTGGCTCACTGGGGGCGGAAAGAATGGAGCAAGGCCGGGCCTCTGTCTCCTTCCCTCCCTGGCCTCACCTCCCTCCCCTGCCGGGAAGAGCCGAATCCACAGCCCCCACCTACTGCCCCTCTGCCGCCGAATGTCAAGTAAAAGTGAGAGTGAGCCGGGCGCCTGATGGACACCGCTTCCGGCCCGGACGTGTGCCTCTTCCCCCTCGTCTGGGAACAGTGGGGGGCACACAGAGAGAGAGAGAGTGAAATGCCTGGTCCTCCGGCTGCCTGCTGGTGCCGCAGAAGGAAGGCCTGGGCCACGGCCTCTTGGCTAGCCAGTTCTCCTGGCCGCTCCGGCCCTGCCCCTTGCACCCTATCCAGGGAGAGCGGGCTGGGCTTGCACGCTCAACTGCCGGCTGGCAGTTAGGGGTGGAAGGCCCGGCTAGCTCGTCCAGAAACTCTGAGTCTGGGGCAAGTGATGTTCTCTGTATTCTTGGTGCTTGGGAGGACGGGGACGAGACAGTGTCCTGGCTTCAAGAGGGAATTGGATAAACATATAGAGCAGAGGTCCATCAATGGCTATTAGGTGCAAGGTATAGAGAAGATCTCTCAGTCTGGGGCAAGTGATGCTCTGTATTCTTGGTGCTGGGGGGGACGGGACAGTGGGAGGGATTCCAGTGTCCTGGCCCCACTGCTGGACCTCCTGAGGGCACCTGGTATTTTTGGCCACTGTGTGACAGAATGTTGGGCTTGATGGGCCCTTGGCCTGATCCAACATCGGCTTCTCTTATGTTCACATGTTCTTACCTAGCTGGCCAGCGGCAGCTGTTCTACAGCAGTTCTCCCCACCTTTGCAGGAAGTCAGGCAGGGAAAGGCTGGCTGGGATCAGTTCACTTGTATTTATTTATTAATTAGTTAATTTAGATTTATATCCCGCCTAGTCGAGTTACCGGCTCAAGGTGGCTAACAACAATTTAAAACAACAGTATAAAAATTCAGCATAAAATTATAAAACCAACAGGAAACCACAAAAAGACAGCGGCCCACAGTACATCCAACGCTGAGTGCAGAGCCTAGCAAAAACCTCGGTCAGGAGGCTTCACCAGTCGATTTCCCGGGCCAAGCTTCCCTCGGCATTCTCCAGGGACCCCTTCTCCCCCCCAGTGGAGGCTCCTAATTAAAGGCCTGGTGGAAGAGCTCCACTTTGCAAGCCCTGTGGAACTGCATAAGGTCCCGCAGGGCTCTGATGTCATCCGGGAGCTTGTTCCACCAGTGAGGAGCTGCCACTGAGAAGGCCCTGGTCCTGGTGATCACCAACCTGGCCTTTGTAGAAATGGCTATTTCAGAAGGTGGACTCTATGGCATTATACCCCACTGAAGTCCTTTCCCTCCTCAGGCATTGCACAAATCTCCAGGTATTTCCTAACCTGGAGTTGGCAACCCTGGTGAATGTTCCCTTAGGGATTCAGCCCATTCTACTCCCTCAGAATTCTACCAGGTCTTTCGGATTAGAGGAGGCAACTAGCTGTCTTTTCCCATCCGAAGAGATTTGGGTCTTCCAACTTCACAGTGCTCCTCTGCCAGCTCTGCCGTGTTGAATTCCTGGAGATTTGGGGGATTGGAGCCTGGGGAGAGCAGGGGGGACCTCACTGGGTTATAATGTTATAGAGGCTGCAGTCACACACACTAAATAATGTTCGAGAGAGAAATTCAGAGATTGTATTATTTGTTCTCACAATTTAAAACAAAAGACATTAGCAATTTCAAATTTTGTGTTTTTTATTCTTCCTAAAATGTTTGAAAATGGGTGGGCATAAGGTGAAGATAGCCTCACCTAGTGTGCAAAAAAACCTGGCACTGGCCCTGGTTCTTATGTTATCATGACGGAGGCAAAGGCATGGGGGCTGCTTCCACAGCACTGGACAGGCTGCTGATTGGCTGATAGGTTGCTGACATCACATCTGTGCATGCCTTGGAAGTTGCTAAGCCACTCAGTGGCTGCTTTTGGACGTCCTTAGTAAGGAAATCAGATCCCCTTTGCTCTATGTTGCTGTTGCACAACAGAATACTCATTGTTTATTTATACACCACCTTCTCCCATATGGGGGCCCAAATGTTATTCTCCCATTCTCCATTTTACCCTCAAAAGAATAACCTTGTGAGTAGGGTTGCCATGTCCCCCCTAACCACTGCCCGGTTTAGGGGTAGGGTTGACAGCTTAGGGGGTAGGGTTGACAGCTTCAGTTCGGGAAGCTCCTGGAGATTTGGGGATGGAGCCTGGATAGGACAGAAACCTCACTGGGGTACATTGTCATAGAGTCCACCCTCCAAAGCATCCATTTTCTCCAGGGGAACTGATCTTTGTAGTCTGGAGATGAGCTGTAATTCCGGGGGGTCCCAAGGAGGCTGGCATCCCTACCTGTGAGGTAGTTTAGGCTAACAGAGAGTGATTGGCCCAAAATCAACTACTGAATTTCTGAGTCTCCCAAAGCCTAGTCTGACATACTAGCCACTACATTACTGCTACAATTTAGGGACTTTTTCCTGTAGCCACCATTTTCCAAGATGGTGGACTTCATTATTGCAGTATTTAAAAACTCACGTCAGATTTTTTTTCACATGATCGCACTCTCATTCTTAAACAAAGGTTACAGTCCTAATAATAAAAGTAATTTGCTTTGCAACATTTTTACAATTCTTTTGACTCTTGCAAAATAGAGTAGTCCAGCATTCTTGCACCTGCATGAATTAGATTCAGAGTCACACAATGTCAGTAGTTTCTCACATATGGGTCTGAGAGTTTAACCAACATATAAGCACAATAAATATCAAACAAGCAGTCTAATGTTCTTACTATTATTTGAGGCAACAGAATAAATCATTTTTTTGGTACTTTTAGGAGTTGTCACCTCAACAATTCTCCTGCTACATTGTGTCCCAATATTACAAATATTTTAAAAAGCTACAGTTTGTCTGTATTTATCCTCCCCCTCAAATATGACAAACCTTAAATAATATTTATTTATTTATTTATTTCAATTTTTACCCCACCTTCCCCGCTGAAGCAGGCTCAGGGTGGCTCACATAAAACCAATAAAACAATATTCAGTACAAAATATATAACACTGCATAATGACAATTTAAACAATTTACAACAAAAGGAATAGTACATTTGGTTTTATCGACCCCAAAAACATATGATTTGACACCAATATGAGCATCCTACAAGAATGTGAAGAAAAATCTGCCATTTGGCAAAATGGAAGGTACAGGAAGAATGGCGATCTCCGCAACTAAAATATAAGTGTATTTGGCTTTATCGACCACAAAAAACATGTATTTTGACACACAGATGAGCAACCTATGTGAATTTTTAAATATTGCAATCACCATATCCACCATCATGGAAAATGGTGGCTGCAGGAAAAACGTCCCCAAATTGGAATGTCTACCCAAGAAAATTTTAAAGCAGTAGTGCCCTAAAACACTAAAACAAAGAATTAAATTCTATACACACACACACACACACACACACATACACACACACACACGGAATAAGGCCCATTGTGGAAATAAATACAACAGGCTCTAGAAAGAGGCTCTGGGAGAGTGCCCCAGCATTGGGCACTCAGCGTCATTTTGCTGTGGCAACCTCAGCAGGATATAATGACACAGAGTACACCATTTTCTCCAGGGGAAGATCTCTGCCATCTGAAGAGCAGTTGTAATTCGGTGTGATCTCCATCCCTCCCCTGGAGATTGGCAGCAATTGTTCCCCATGAGGGAACAGGTGGTTTGGAGGGTGAACCTGTCTATGGCATTGAACCTGTCTGAGGTCCCACCCCTGCTGAAACCTCACCCTCTCCAGGGTCCGTCCTCCAATCTCCAGGAATTTCCCAACCTGGAGTTGGCAAGCCTATCTCCCTCCCAGCCAACCCTCAACATATCATTATCTGCCCCCTGGCTTCACCTTCCCATCTCCTCCCCCCTCCCTCCTAGAGAGCAGTTGTAATTCTGAGTAATCTCCAGCCCCCCCCTGGAGACTGGCAACAATGGTTCCCCATGAGGGACTGGTTGGCTTGGAAGGTGAAGTCTATGGCATTGTACCTGTCTGAGGTCCCACCCCCTCCTCCAACCTCACCATCTCCAGGCTCCATCCCTCAAATCTCCAGGAATTTTCCACCTAGAGTTGGCAACTCTATCTCCTTCCCAGCCAATCATCAACCTCACTCTTCAACTTTCCATCTCCCCACCCCCCACAGCCTCCACTGTGCTCTGAAGCCTTGACTGCTATGTCCCATTGGCTGTCATAGGGGGTCCATCTCAGCCCGGTATAAGGACACAGAGTCCCCCATTTTCTCTAGGGGAACTGATCTCTGCCATCTGGGGAGCACTTGTAATTATGAGCAATGCTCCCTCTAAGGCAGCTGTGGAGCCTTGTGAGCAAAAGTCCTACTTGGTGAACTACTGACATTAAAGTTGTGAGCAAGCGATTGGGCTGGCGCATCAATTAGTTTGCTCTGGAGCCATCCCTTCCTGAGCCAAGACAAAAATGTGTGAGCCGGAGGTTAAATAACTGTGAGCTAGCTCACACTAACTCAGCTTAGAGGGAACACTGATTATGAGTAATCTCCATCCCTCACCTGGAAATTGGCAACAATAGTTCCCCTTAGGGTTGCCAAGTCGGGTTGGAAAATACCTGGGGGCTTTGGGGGTGGAGCCAGGAGAAGGTGGGGTTTGGGAGGGCAGGGGCCTCAACATGGTACAATGCCATAGAGCCCACCCTCCAAAGCAGCCATTTTCTCCAGGGGAGCTGATCTCTGTCAGCTGGGGATCAATTGTAAAAGCGGGAGATCCCCAGGCCCCACCTGGAGGCTGGCAACCCTAGTTCCCCTGCAGAAAAAGTAGTCTTTCTCTGCAGTGGGGACCAAAACAGCTGACATCATTCTCCTCTCCCCCTTTTGACGTGCACAGCAACCCTGTGAGGTAGGTTAGGCTTAAAGTCTCTGACTGGCCCAAAATCACCCACTCAGCAAGAACCTGGGTCTAGCAGATCCTGCTTTGAAGTGCTGCCTGCTATGCCTAGGGTACCCAACCTCCAGGTGGAGCCTGAAGATCACCAGATATGAACTCCAGACAACAGATCTCCCCCCCCCCCCCGTGAGGCTTCTGTATAGACAGCAAGGAATCAGACCTTTGTTGATAAATCAAAGTTCTTTATTTTCAATACTGCAAACAGGTTCTCGAATGTTTGTTAGAGATGCCAGGTATAAAACAGTCAGTGTTAATATACCCTTCCATTTGTTTGAACCCCAACATTAAACCAATCAGATTCGGAGTGCAAATGCGGGAACATAAGAACGGGCCGTTTGAGTTCCCACAGGGAGGTGAGAAAGTTGTAAAAATTCCCTTCTTGATCTGGGTGACCCACATGTGTGAAGCTATACACAACAAACTGCTTGGGTGACAATAACAGAGCTTCAAGGTTTTCACAATAAGATAAGACATTCCCTGGCCCGGAAAGAAGGAGGAGGGATGCATGGGAGGAAAGGCCATTTGTTCTTTGTGACGTGCAGGAATGCAGGGTCGCCACTCTCCCGCCTAAAACCAGTAACATTGTCCAGATCTCCTAACAGCAATATACTTCAAGGTGACGCTGGAGGGAGGGGGGAGCAGAGGGAGAAAGAGACAAACAGGCAATTCACTTGATCAGAGAAAACGAAAGCAGATTACAGTGAAGCCTTTGTCAGGGCACCTGACACCCCCCTGGAGAAAATGACTGCTTTGGAGGGTGGCCTCTATGGCATTCTGTTCAGGTGCCCCAATGAGTTTTCTCCCAAAGGCCAATATAGATGTGGAAAGGGGCTTTCAGAGAAGCAAGCTTGGTTGCCTAGCAACCGGCTCTGAGGGGAAAGTTGCCAGCCCCTAAATACTTGGTGATTTGGGGGGTGGATCCCGTGGAGGGCAGCATTTTTTGGGGGGGAAATAGAAGGACTCAGCAGGATATAATGCCATAGTGTCTACCCTCCAAAGCAGCCATTTTCTCCAGGGGAACTGATCTCTGCCATCTGGAGTGCACTTGTAATTCTGAGTGATCTCCAGCCCTCGCCTGGAGATTGGCAACTATTATCCTCTGCCCACTGCCAGGTGGGTCTAACTGCCCCCTCAGTGGCCTGCTTCTGTCAGTAAAAAGACCATGGACTTTCAGCATAAACCCCTCCCCCGCCCACTGCCAGCTTGGCAACCAAGCTTGCTCTGATTAGGGAAATACCTGGAGATTTGGGGGGTGGATCCGGTGGAGGGCAGCATTTGGGGGGGGAGATGGAAGGACTCAGCAGGGTATAATGCCATAGTGTCTACCCTCCAAAGCAGCCATTTTCTCCAGGGGAACTGATCTCTGTCATCTGGGGATCAATTGTAACAGCAGGAGATATCCAGGTCCCACCTGGAGATTGGCAACCCTAGGGGGAAAGTCAGCCGCACAGCAGGGGATTGAAGGGAATGGTTTGATGGTTGCTGGCCCACCTCATTAGCCAGCCAGCCATGGCAGAGTTAAGCAGGAGAGAGAGCCTTTATTCTGACAGGAATATTCAGTTTATTCTGACAGGAAGGTCAGAAAGTCAGGCGGGGGAGGGGGGTTATACTGAAAGTCCATTGTGTTTTCACTGACAGGAGCAGGCCACTGAGGGGACAGTTAGACCCACCTGGCAGTGGGCGGAGGAGAAGAGTGGACCCAGCACCCAGTCCTTCCCCTTCGCTGGCTTCCTCCAGACTGAGGCTGAGATGCTGGCCGGTGGCTCTGTGGGCCAGACTGAGGGAAATCAGGGAGAGAATGCAGCCAGTGGCCAGGAACCCCCTTTTGAGTGGCAGTCCTTCCAGCCAACTGATTTTGGTGCCCCATGAAATCTTTAATAAGGAAATATATATATATATATACACACACACACATATTGTGGAGATATATGGTGGATCCAGGACTATCTGAATCTCTCTCCTTTGAAATTCCAGTGAACAGCCTTATATACTGCTGCTGGACCTTAAGCAGGCTAATTACAACCACCTTGTTTCTGGATGTTGGGAGTGATCTGGGGTGATTAGAGGTTTAAAGAGCTGCTGCTGATTCTATGGTTTTTAAAAAGTAATATTACTGAAAAGGTTCTGTAGTGGCTGTGTTTCAGTTCTGTATACAATTGCATGTCCTTCCATCATCGAAGAAGCTATTAATTTAAGTGCTGTAAATAATTGAATAGAAAACATGGACAGCATAATGCTAAGCATTTTTTTTTGTCTGTTTGGCTTCTATAGGAGATATTTAGGTGCCTACTAAGCTCTCCCATTGAAAGCAATGTGACCTAACAGCACTTAAGTTCGGCTGAATCTATGCCATTCTTATTTGGAAATGAACCAAGTCCCAGTGGAACTGATATACATTGTGTGCATATTGTACATTTCACAGTGCTTGTATATTGCACAGACCTATTTCACCTTCCTGGGGAATGTCTGGCAGTGAGGACGGAGGCAGCAAATAGCCACGGAGGGCACATTTTGCTTTCACCACAACAGAGTTGCCAAACACAGCATTCCTTCCCCCTTCTGGGAGTGAATCAGAACCATTCCTAGGTAAAAGAAGCTGAATTATAAATAGAAGGGGGAGGGGCCTCCCTAAACCTGCACCTTATGAACCCAGCTACTGAGAATTAAGATTGTCCTTTTTTCTACTGTCTCCTCTGTTTATCTTCATAGCCTTAACCCGGATCATCTACTGGTCATGTTGATATGGTTGGACCTGGCTTTTGCATTCATAGCAAAATCCCAGTCATTATAATGGCTGGAATATTTTATGGTGGGCTTCCCCAGGTGTACCAAAAACAGGGCTTCATAAATTAAACCAAATTAGTGACCCCTCCCAAAATAGAGTTAATAAGGACTGAGCATGCTCCAGGAGGCACAAAATACAGAGAATAGTTGAGAGGACAGCGTTATATTGGGGAGGGGCTGTGGCTCAGAGATAAGAGCATCTGCCTTGAATGCAGAAAGTCTCAGGTTCAATTCCTGGCAACCCCTGTTAAAAGAACAAGGCAGTAGGTGATGTGAAATACCTCTGCCTCAGAAGCTGGAGAGCTGCTGCCAGCCTGGACAGACAATACTGACCTTGGTGGACCAAGGGTCCAACTCAGTATTTGGAAACTTGGGGAGGGGCCATTGCTCAGTGGTAGAGCATGTGCTTGGCATGCAAAAGGTTCCAGGTTCAATTTCCGGCATCTCCAATTAAAAGGACTAGGTAGCAGGTGATAGGAAAGGAGAACTGCTGCTAGTCTGAATAGACAATCCTGACCTTGAGAGACCAATGGTCTGGTTTAGCATAAAGGCAGCTTAATGTGTTCATGTGTGTACTTGGGAAATTTCCCCCCTCTGAACTCTTACCTCCTGGATTCTCCATGTTTGATTTTTGCCAATTGATTACGGGTCTAAATTAATGAATTAACAGACTGTATTATATTAACTGCCTTATTGTTGCAATGGATTAATTGATTGATTGTTAGAAATTAACAAATTAATTGATAAGAGATTGAGGCTGGATAGCCTGAAGTCATATTTGCCACTAATTTATTAGCCTTTATTTAAATTACTGGCTAAAGGGGGGGAGGCAATCATAGGCTACTAAACTAATTATATGGGCTGTAGGAGAAATATTAAGAATAAATTAATGGGAGGAATAGCAAAGTGAGAAACGGGGGCAGCGAATGAGAAAGGGTAACTGCTATTCTAACAGTAGTTGTGCACAATTCATCAGCCAACTTAGGGGGTCGGTCTGAGGTCCTAGCTGGCTGAGGTTAGCAAAGACCACCTGGTGTGGTGATGACTGGACAGGGAATTCCAGTGCTCCTGGGGAGGGGAAAGTATAGCGGTGGGACCAGGCATGGAGTCAAGGGAAGGGGGCAGAGAAATAGAGTAGCTCGGCCCCCTTCCAGCCTGTGTCTCATCCGGAGGAATGTTGGCAGTGGGGCTAGGATGATTAACCCCCCTCTGACATTGGCATTGTGTAATGCCAGGTCTATAAATAATAAGACCAAGGTCCTTTGGGACTTCCTGCAAGAGCAGAATGTAGATCTGGCGCGTGTGACTGAGACCTGGGTGTGGGAAGGGGAGATGGTAGCTTTCTCCCAACTTGCCCCTCCCAAGTTCTAGGTCTTTCACCAATCGTGGACTAGGGGGTGGGGGAAGGAGTGGCTGTATTCATCAGGGAGACTTACTCCTTCAGGGTGCTCCCACCACCAAAGATCACGGGCATTGAGTGGGCCAGCCTGGTGAGGGAGGTCAGGGAGAGTTTGGCAATTTGACTGATGTACCAACCACCAATAGCCTACCGTCCCTGGTGGAGGCTGTATCAGGCTGGGCATTGGAACACCCTAGACTGATAGTCTTGGGTGATTTCAATGTCCATGCCAATGATTGAGCCTCTAGCCAGACAGCAGACCTGGTGTCATCCTTCGTGGCACTAGGACTCTGCCAATATGTAACGCCCCCACTCATGGAGCCGGGCACATGCTCAATTTGATTTTTGCGGCGGGGGTAACAGTGGACCAGGTTACCGCTTCGGCAGTCCCATGGTCAGACCACCAGGCCCTGAGGGCCTGCCTGCCTGACCCTGTTTAGGCCGCAAGTGTATTCTAGCTCACCCATAGAGCCAGATGGACCCAGTGCGGCTTCGGGTGGCTTTACAGGATCCGATGCCCCCTGATGGCTTGTTGGATGAGCTTGTAGAGGACTGGCACAGCCGACTCTCCGCAGCCATTGATGAGATCACTCCCTGGCACCCTCTGTGCCCCCACTCTAGGCATGCTCCCTGGTTTACCCAGGAGTTGCAGCTTATAAAGCGAGAGCTAAGACGGGTAGGGAGACGGTGGCACTGTGCTCAAGACGAAGCTACAAGAGCATCTTATAGGACGTTTATGAGATCCTATGAGATGGCAGTCAAAGCTGTGAAGAGAGAGTACTACATGGCTACGATTGCATCTGTGAGCTCACGGCCAGCCCAATTGTTTAGAATGATTTGGTCTAGAACTGTTCTGTCACAAGGCAGACTGAATGCTAGGGAACTGGATATTGGCTGCGAGGCATTTGCGAGCTATTTCATGGATAAAGTCTTGTCGCTCCGCCATGACCTCCCTGCCACAGTTGGAACAGTAAGTGAGCTCGAGGCTCCATGCACATCTTCGATTTCAGTTCTGGACCATTTCAGCCTGCTCAGCCTGGAGGAAGTTGAGAGATTGCTCGCAACGGTATGTCCAACCACGTGCAATCTTGATCTGTGCCCTTCCTGGTTCATTAAAGCTGGCCATGAAGGGTTTTGAGGTGCCTAAGGGAAATTATCAACAGGTCCCTCTCAGAGGGGCTGTTCCGGGGGCACTCAAGGAAGCGATGGTCCACCCTCTCTTGAAAAAACCATCTCTGGGTCTGGCTGAATTGGCCTAACTATCGGCTGGATTCCAATTTGCCCTATTTGGGCAAATTAATTGAGAGGGTGGTGGCAATACAGTTGCAGGGCTTCCATGTTAGATCCCCTCCAGTCCGGCTTTCACAGGATGGAGATGGCATTGGTCTCTCTTACAACCTCCGGAGGCATCTGGATCAGGGCGATTCGGCAGTACTGTTGTTGCTGGACCTGTCGGCTGCATTCAACATGGTCAACCATCAGTTGCTGGCTCACCACCTCACCGACATGGGAATTCAGGGGCTTGCCTTGCAATGGCTTGCTTCCTTTCTTCAAGGTTGGGGACAAAGGGTGGCACTAGGGAAACAGCAGTCCAGGAGACACCTGCTGGAGTGTGAAGTGCCTCAAGGGGCAGTGCTTTCCCCAATGTTATTCAACATCTACATGCGCCCCCTTGCCCAGATTGCCCGGAGGTTTGGGCTGGGGTGTGACCAGTACACTGATGACACCCAGCTCTATCTGATGTTGGGCAGCCAGTCAGACTCCAGACCGGAAGATCTGGACCAGGCACTCCAAGCCATGGCTGGTTGGCTTAGACTGAGCTGGCTGAAGCTGAATCCAGCGAAGATGGAGGTCCTGTGCTTGAGTCGGGGTGGTTTGGGGGGTGGGGATCCCACTCCTGACCTTCGGTGGGGTACCACTGGTGCAGTCGCTGGAGGTTAGGAACTTGGGGGTGCTCCTGGATACCTCCTTAACAATGGAGGCCCAGGTAGCAGCCACTGCTATGTCAGCCTTTTACCATATTCGGCTGATTAGGCAGCTGGTTACTTTCCTTGAACGCAATGACCTGGCTACACTGATCCACATGATGGTCACCTTGAGACTAGACTACTGTAACACTCTCTACATGGGGCTGCCCTTGTTGCAAATTCAGAAGCTGCAGCTACTGTAGAATGCAGTGGCCAAGCTTTTGATGGGTCTTCCCAGATGGGAGCACATCCAGCCTGTGCTGAAGACACTGCCAATAGCATACCAAATTCGCTTCAAGGTGCTGGTACTCACCTTTAAAGCCCTATATGGCCAGGGTCCGACATACCTGAGGGACCACCTTTCCCCATACATTCCCCAGAGAGCACTACAGTCAGGGTTTCAAAATCGACTGACCCTCCCGGGCCCCAAGGGTGCCACGCTCACTGCTACCAGGGCCAGGGCCTTCTCAGTGGCAGCTCCATACTGGTGGAATGAGCTCCCGGAAGAGATCAGGGCCCTGTGGGATACTTTTACAGTTCTGCAGGGCCTGCAAGACAGAGCTCTTCCACCAGGCTTTTAACTAAGGAGCTGCCCTCACTACTACCACCAACAACCGTGGTTACGGGTCCTGGCCCCAGCTTTGTGATTGGGCCATATCACTGTGCGACTTAAGCAGATCACTGAGTTGGGAAACTGTCTGTTTACATCCTTCAGCACGCCGTCTCAATTAATGAAGGAATTATTGCTAGCACTTTATGATTTTATGTTTTCATTGCATCTGAATTGTTTTAAAGGATTTTATGTGGATTTTATGGTATCTCTGTACTGACTAATGTAAGCCACCCTGAGCCTGCTTGTGGGGACGGCAGGGTATAAATTGACTGACTGACTGACTGAATAGTGACTTGACCAGACTACGCCTCCTTCTCCCTCTGGTTATTCTCTTTTTGCTCACAGCCAACCAAGATGGGATGCCAGGACATCTATATACAGATCTTCCCAGCAGTTTTAAAAGCGGAATAGCTGCTGTACGTAGTGTAAGAATGGGTGGGGAGGGGATTTAACCCTTTCTCCCTGACTGGTTCTGCTTGTTGCAACTAACCTCCCTATTCTGCTTTTAGTTGTGGAAGGGAAAAGCAAAACAGACGTCCAGGGCTTGGTTTTAATCACAAACCTCACTGAAAGAAGGGTTATCCCCCCCTCCCCCAAACTTCTGCCCTGAGCTCAAAGCTGCTACCTTTCAAAATCACTGATCCTCCCTCAGCCTCAAAACCAATTGTGTTTCATGGAGTAGCTTTTCAGGCTGTTTACTAAAAGGTGGGATCTCCTTCTTTTGGCTCATTTCCTATAAAGTACTGGGCTCAGAGACACGTTGCAGTGAAATCAGCTCATAAGTTTATTGATGGTACAAATCATGACTGGAGACTGGGGATTGGGGGGGGGGGAGTGTCTGCTTAAAAGTCCGTCTAAACCGCACCCCCGGTCTTGCCCAATCTCCCTGATAGGGTTAATTACGGGTGACCCTACGGCATAGGTCCCCTGGTGGATCTTGGGTGGTCGATTGGTCTGATTTACAATCCGCCCAGGCCAGGGGTGGGCAATTGTTTTGGCTCGGGGGCCACTTTGTGGGAGTGGAGGTTAGCAGAGGGCCGCACCTTTTAAAATGATTGCATCATTAGTTAACTTTGCATTTCAGAAAAGGTATAAATTGTATCATAAAAATAAAGAAATATAAATTACATAAAATAGTGGTAGTTTAGTGGTAAAATAGTGGTAAGCTAGGAGAGAGCGGGAGCCTTCCTGACCTTCTCAGACGAAGGCCTGACTTGGCAGGCCACAAAAAACTCTAAGGCGGGCCGCATGTGGCCCCCGGGCCGCAATTTGCCCACCCCTGGCCCAGGCTATTGTCTCTCGAAGCGAAGCTCCAGTAGCCAGCCCGGGCACATGCATTTATCTGACCGTGTGCGCAGTCGGGCTGCTTTAGAGGGAGGACTCTATGGCATTATACCTGCTGAGGTCCCTCCCCTCCCCTCCCCAACCCCTCCCCTCCCCAGGCTCTACCCCTAAAATCTCCAGGTGTTTCCCAGCCCAGAGCTGCCAACCCTGGCTGCAGATGTGTTGAATGTCAGGGCCTGGAGCTGCCTCTCATCTCCTGGAAGAGGAGTGCAGCATGCACAGATGGGATTAAGGGTGGGGGGCTCACAACAAGCTAATCCACAGCCAGGGAGGTGGGTGGGGCAGTATCAGCTGTAGGCCCCACCTGAAGACCTGGGCCTCGACAGCTGCCCGATGTCAGAGTATGCTTTCTCTGGCCCTGTTTTCTTGTTTTTCTGCTGCATGATTGTAGAACAGGGATGTAAAGCATGAGGCCCGGGGGCCAGAACAGGCCCATCCAGGGCTCTTATGTGGCCCACGAGCTACTGATGCAAGGGAGAGAGTGCTGTTGGGAGTGGGCGGAGCCACTACACTGTGGCTTCAGCACAGCAGAACAACTTTCTCTTCAGTTGTCAAGCATCGTGGGAGCATGTGCCCAGGGCTACAATGCTGTTTCTCCAGTCTGCCTATGTGGGTCTTCCTCTGCACCCCCCTCCCAGCCCATGAGGCCTTGCAGTGAGGACACACCAACTCGGAGCTTACCAGCTGCTGTCCTTTATGCAGTTTCAGTCTCCGGTAGCTGGTGTTACGTTTTATGGCATAAATGGCCCAGCCCCCAAAATTAACGTTTATGTCAGATTGTAACAAATTAGTTTGACACCTCTGTTGTAGAGTATTGTGTTTGCCTGTAGAATACCTTTTTGTCTTGAAATTAAATAAAACTTCATATATTTTAAATAAAATACAAGGAAGGTTTGGTTATGTTTGCACAACAGCCCTGGGGGAACCACGGGGTTCAATTTTGGATTCCTTGACACCTCCCCAAACCCCACCCTCCTCAGGCTCCACCCCCCCAAGTCTCCAGGTGTTTCCCAACCTGGAAGTGGCAACCCTATCAATAGCATGAGCTATCTGATATAGTTGAAGCCAGAGAAACAGATCTACAGTCAGTGTATCCTCTTGGATGGAATTTTCCACTACCAAGTTTATATGAGCTGTATTTAGTAATCAGTTATGTCCTGACTCTCAGTGATACCCACCCAGCCTCCAGTGAACTCCATCTTGAAGTTGGCCCCAATTAAGCTAAATGTTGCATTAGAAGTTGAGGAGCAAATTCATTAGACCCTTCACACTAATTGGAAATATAATTTGTTGTAATGATCAAGGGGGAGTCATTCCCCCCCACAGATAAGTCAATGACTCAAATTAGAAATGCTCCACAGTTCAAAGTTATACTATTCTGACTTATTCATGATTCTGTCGCTTCTCTGTTTTGTATTTTTTTTTCTTTCCACGCATTCATTGTTGTGCCCTGCTCTTAATGGGAATAAATGAGATTGGCCTCACTGAATAGTTAACTTGAGAACATCACCTGTCAGGACAGCCCAAACGGTTCCCTGGCTTGGTGTCCCTAAGGAGAAGGAATTTTGCTTTGCACTGGTGTAATTACTCTGCTGATATACTCCCCAGCGAGTGCTTCGATCGGGATCCCAAAATTACCTGGCTCTCCCAGGGCCGAAGGAGGCCCTGCTGGCGGCTACAAGGGCCAGGGCTTTTTCGATGGCAGCCCCACACTGGTGGAATGAGCTCCCTGATAACATCAGGGCCCTGCGGGACTTATGACAGTTCCGCAGGGCCTGCAAGACGGAGCTCTTCCGCCAGGCTTTTGGGGCCACCCAATAGTTACATCCTGGCCCTGGCCCGATTGAGAACCCGCCAGCATGAATGTTGCCTTGCCGGTTATATTGTTTAATATCTAAGACGCTACCCCGATAAAAGAAGAAATGCCATCTTGTAGAAGAAGAAGAAGAGAAGAGATTGGATTTATACCCCGCCCTTCACTCACTTGGAGTCTCAGAGTGGCTTACAAACTCCTTTCCCTTCCCCTCCCCACAACAGACACCCTGTGAGGTAGGTGGGGCTGAGAGAGCTCTGAGACAACTGTCCTTGAGGGAACAGCTGGTACAGAGCTATGGCTTGCCCAAGGTCATCCAGCCAGGTGCAAGTGGAGGAGTGGGGAATCAAACCCGGTTCTCCCAGATTAGAGTCCGTGCACTTAACCACTACACCAAACTGGCTCTTGTAGTGGGGTATTTTGTAGTGGGGTATTATTTGTTTGTTTTGTATTTTATATGTTTTAACGACACTGTGTCTTAATGTATGTCGTCGGCCACCCTGAGCCCTCCGGAAGGAGGGGAGGGCGGGATATAAGCTGAAATAATAAATAAATAAGCTGCAATACGACAGTAACTATGTTCGAGGAGTCTCGGTGCCTTCAATGAGTATCTTCATTGCTTGTATCTGTGGTAACCATTGTGACACACAGAGGAGAGACAGGAATCTGAAAACAAGGAGTAATTGTTATGATCGGGATCCCTGAATCTATGGCAACTGTTTATTTTCCCCAGAGAGGAGAGTCAGAGAAAACAGGAACTTGGGTTTCAGTGGGAAAACCAGATTTTTACTGTATTATTTGTTGTTCTGTTTTATAACTGTAAGTCATCTTTAGCCACATGGGGAAGACAGGGTATAAATGTTTTAATAAGCAGTAAATAAACAACCTCCCTCATGGATCACTGCCTTGACATGGCAAGGGGAATTGCGTGGTTTGATGAGGCTGTGGGCTATGCCATGGAGGGCCGCCCAGGATGGACAGGCCACAGCGGAAAACTTAGACAAAGTGTGATCCATGGGAGAAGGAAATGGCAACCCACTCCAGTATCTTTGTCAAGAAAACCCCATGGACGGTAACAAAAGGCTAAAAGATATGATGCCGGAAGATGTGCCCCTGAGGTCAGAAGGTGTCCAATATGCTACTGGGGAAGAGCAGAGGGCAAGTACAAGTAACCCAAGAAAGAGTGAAGTGGCTGGGCAAAAGCTGAAAGGACGCTCAGCTGTGGATGTGTCTGATGGTGAAAGGAAAGTCTGATGCTGCAAAGAACAAGACTGCATAGGAACCTGGAATGTAAGATCTATGAATCAAGGTAAGCTTGATATGGTCAAAAATGAGATGGCAAGACTGAAAATCAACATCTTGGGAATCAGAGAATTAAAGTGCACAGGAATGGGTGAATTTAACTCAGAAGATCATTGTATCTACTACTGCAGCCAAGAATCCCATAGAAAAAATGGTGTGGCCTTTATAGTCAACAAGCGAGTGTGAAAGGCAGTAATGGGATTCAGTCTCAAAAATGACAGAATGATTTTGGTCCGAATCCAAGGCAAACCATTCAGCATCACAGTAATCCAAGTCTATGCCCCAACCACTGATGCAGAAGAGGCTGAAGTGGACCAGTTCTATGAAGACTTACAACACCTCATAGAACTAACACCAAAAAAAGATGTCCTCCTCATCATAGGGGACTGGAATGCTAAAGTAGGAAGTCAAAAGGTAACCGGAATAACAGACAAGTTTGGCCTTGGAGAACAAAATGAAGCAGGGCAAAGGCTAACAGAGTTTTGTCAAGAGAACACACTAATAATAGCGAACACCCTCTTCCAGCAACCTAAGAGGTGTCTCTACACATGGACATCACCAGATGGGCAACACTGAAATCAGATTGATTATATCATTTGCAGTCAAAGATGGAGAAGCTCTATACAGTCAGTAAAAACAAGACCTGGAGCTGACTGTGGCTCAGATCATGAGCTCCTCATTGCAAAAGAATGTTGGGAAAACCACAACGACATTCAGGTTTGACCTAGATCACATCCCTGATGAATATACAGTGGAGGGGAATAATAGGTTTTAGGGACTAGATTTGATAGACAGAGTGCCTGAAGAACTATGGACGGAGGTTTGTGACATTGTACAGGAGGCAGCAATCACCACCATCCCAAAGAAAAAGAAATGCAAGAAAGCAAAGTGGCTGTCTGATGAGGCTTCACAAATAGCAGAGGAAAAAAAGTGAAAGGCAAAGGTGAAAAGGAAAGATTTACCCAACTGAATGCAGATTTCCAGAGAACAGCAAGGAGAGATAAGAAGGCTTTCCTGACTGAACAATGCAACGTAATTGAAGAAAACAATAGAATGGGAAAGACTAGAGATCTCTTCAAGAAAATTGGAGAAATCAAGGGAACGTTCCGTGCAAAGCTGGCCATGATAAAGGACAAAAACAGTAGGGACCTAACAGAAGCAGAAGAGATTAGGAAAAGATGGCAAGAATACACAGAAGAACTAAACAAGGACCTCAAAGTCCTTGACAACCGTGACGGTGTAATCACTTAACTTGAGCCAGACATACTGGAATGCGAAATCAAATGGGCCTTAGAAAGCATTACGAACAACAAATCTAGTGGAAGTGATGGTATCCCAGCTGAGCTATTCAAAATCTTAAAAGATGATGCTGTTAAAGTGCTGCACTCAATTTGCTAGCAAATTTGGAAAACACAACAGTGGCCACGGGATTGGAAAAGGTCACTTTACATTCCAATCCCATAGAAGGGCAATGCCAAAGAATGTTCAAACGATCACACAATTGCACTCATTTCACATGCTAAAGATCCTACAAGCTAGGCTTCAGCAGTACGTGGATAGAGAACTGCCAGAAGAACAAGCTGGGTTTCGAAGAGGTAGAGGAACTAGGGATCAAATTGCCAACATTCACTGGGTTATGAAGAAAGCAAGAGCGTACCAGAAAAACATCTACTTCTGCTTCATTGATTATGCTAAAGCCTTTGATCGTGTGGATCACAATAAACTATGGCAAGTCCTTAAAGAGACTACCTCACATGTCTCCTGAGAAACCTGTATAAGGGTCAAGAAGTGACAGTTAGAACTGGATATGGAACAACTGATTGGTTTAGCATACGAAAAGGAGTACGACAAGGATGTATATTGTCACCCTGCTTATTTAATTTATATGCAGGGTACATCATGCAAAATGCCAGCCTGGATATATCACAAGCCGGAACTGAGATTGTTGGGAAAAACATCAACAACCTCAGATATGCAGACCTCAAGAGCCTCTTGTTCAGGGTGAAAGAGGAGAGCACAAAAGTTGGCTTGAAGCTCAACACCAGAAAAACTAAGATCATGGCCATCCGGCCCCATCACTCCCCATCCAAACTGGAGAGCCAGTTTGGTGTAGTGGTTAAGTGCACGGACACTAATCTGGGAGAACCGGGTTTGATTCCCCACTCCTCCACTTGCACCTGGCTGGATGACCTTGGGCAAGCCATGGCTCTGTACCAGCTGTTCCCTCAAGGACAGCTTGGGAAAGAGCTCTCTCGGCCCCACCTACCTCACAGGGTGTCTGTTGTGGGGAGGGGAAGGGAAAAGGAGTTTGTAAGCCGCTCTGAGACTCCCTTGGGGAGTGGAGGGCGGGGTATAAATCCAATCTCTTCTTCTTCTTCTTCCTTGGCAAATAGAAGGGGAAGTCATGGAAACAGTGACAGATTGATGTTCCTGGGACCCAAGATCACTGCAGACAGTGACTGCAACCAGGAAATTAAAAGACGCCTGCTCCTTGGGAGGGAAGTGATGGCAAAACTAAACAACATAATTAAAAGTAGAGGCATCAGCCTGCCAACAAAAGTCCGTATGGTTAAAGCAATGGTATTCCCAGTAGTAATGTATGGCTGCGAGAGTTGAACTATAAAGAAGGCCGAGCACTGAAGAACAGATTCTTTTGAATTATGGTGCTGGAGAAGACTCTTGAGAGTCCCTTGGACTGCAAGGAGATCAAATCAGTCAATCCTAAAAGAAATCAACCCTGACTGTTCCCTGGAAGGCCAGGTCCTGAAGCTGAAGCTCAAATACTTTGGCCACCAAATGAGAAGGGAGCACTCCCTGGAGAAGACCCTGATGCTGGGAAAGATTGAAGGAAAAAGAAGAAGGGGATGGCAAAGGATGAGATGATTAGACAGTGTTATCGATGCAACAAACGTGAAATTAAGCAAACTCTGGAACACGACAGAAGACTGGAGCGTCTGGCATGATGCGGTCCGTGGGGTCGTGAAGAGTAGGACTCGACTGTGCGACTGAACAACAACAAAATAAACTACAGGATTACAAGCACAAGCAGGAAATCTCTGGAACTTGGCCACTGACCACATCATGGAATACAATGTGAACCAATGAATTTCTCCAGAACTGGCAATACAGATCTTCAATCATTGTGTTTGTAAAGTGCCGTTAAGTTGCAGCCCACTTACGGCAACCCCATGTTGTTTTTTATGGCAAGTGATTCAGCAGAGGGGGTTTCCCATTGTCTTCCTTTGCAGAATCTTCCTTGCAGAAGACCACTCCCATCCAAGTACCAACCCTACTTTGCTTCTCAGATCTGATGAGACTGGGCTAAACTATACCACATGCTTTTAAACAATCTATTCCTATCTCCACCCCTGATATCTTTACAATCACATATTAAATTATTAAATTATTGGGTAAGATAACAGCCCAGTAAGTCTATCACAGTGTAAACTTTACTTCAGCAGAACTAAGATAATGGCTCTCAACAGATCATGAAAGAAATTGTGGACTGTGTTTGAGGAGTCAAGCCAATAAGTGAGTTGGTTCAATTGTTCAAATGTTTCAGTTCAATTGTTCAAAGGTTCTACCTCCTTATTATCCCATCTGACCTCCAAAGAGTGTGAGGTAGTCCACACCATTCTCCCTTCATCAACTTTACCCTCACAAAAACCCTGAGAACTTGTTAAGTGGAAAGACACCATCCTAAGACCACCTAGTGAGCTTCATGGCTGTGGATTTAAATCCAGATCTCCTCAGTCTTATTTTGACTTTAACCACTCTACTAGGGTTGCCAGCTCTGGACTGGAAAATACCTGGAGACTTGGGGGGTGGATCCAGGAGAGGGCAATGATTGGGGAGGGGAGGGATCTCAGCATGGTACAATGTCATTGAGTCCACCCATCAAAGCAGCCATTTTCTCCAGGAGAGTTGATCTCTGTCAGCTGGAGATGAGTTGTAAAAGTGGGAGAGCTCCAGGCCCCACCTGGAGGCTGGCAACCCTACACTCTACTATACTGGATCATAATGGGGAAAGGGTTCCTTAAAGAGCTGAGGACTCATTGGGATTTTAGCTTTCTTCCTAAAAACTTCCTTCTTCCAGGAACATTGGATGCTTCCGTTCTTACTCCACTCTCCTTCCAGATTGCCAGCTCTAATTAAAAGCGACCTCGATCTTAGTAGCTCCTGTAGCTCCTGTCTGGGCCTGCATACGATCAATCACGTTAGCACAAACCTGTCAAATCAGATATTCAAAGCTGCCTAGTGAATGAATGAAGCAGCGTATTCTCACTCCTTGTTCTATTCAATTTTCTCTTCTAAATAAATTATTCAGGCCCATTCATAGTGTACCTGGGAGTCTGGCTTGTAATAAGTTATCTCTTTCATGAGCCTTTTCCCAAGCTGCCATGGCATGCCTCTACTTTTCCCAGTTACAGTGCCTCGATATCCTTGGCTCGTCATCATCAGCTGCCCTTCCTTATTCTGCCCCAGTCTTGGTTTTGTGATTTTCAACCTTCCTCCAGCACTAAACTCCCCCCTTTCAATTGAGAATGATGGATCCTTGAGTTCTTCACTGCTGGGGATCTGCCTCCCTTTGCCTCAACATCATCTGCTGCCTTTGCTGAGTCTGCCCCAAGCTTTGTTTCCTGATTTTCAACCCTCCTTCAAGGCCAGACCACCCCCCATTTACAACCATAGATCCCTGACTTCCTCACTTCTAGGGACCACCCCCCCCCCAACTTGGCTCAACATCATCAGCTGCCCTTGCTGAGTCTGCTCCATTCTTGCTTTCCTCATTTTCAACCCTCCTCCGGCACCAAACTCCCCCCCCTTTTCAATTGAGAACCATGGATCCTTTAGTTCCTCACTTCTGGGGACCCCCCCCCCTTTTGGCTCAACATCATCAGCTGCCATTGCTGAGTCTGCCCCAGTCTTGGTTTCCTTATTTTCAACTCTTCTCTGACCCCAGTCCCCCCCCTTACACTTTAAACACATGGATCCTTGAATTCCTCACTTCTGGGGAGCCCCCCCATCTTGGCTCAACATCATCAGCTTTCCTTGTATTGTATAATTCCATTTTCCTACACTAAGGAGGAACAGTTCACCCGTTCAAGGTGAGGGTCCGATTTCGTGTTTGATGCTCAGCCCCAGGTGCTCCCGAGTCCAGACCTTGTTGAATTTATGGGTACTTGAGAACAGGTAGTGGATGTCTCAACAAAAGGGGTGCCACAATGTGGGTCTGATCACCATATGGTTGTCATGGAGGCTGGATCTGACCACAAGATGGAGGGAAGTTTCACAAAATATTAGAAGGGTTTCCTAGCCAATGGAAATATGTTGGTCCCTACAGAGTGCTTCGGAAAATCTCAGATGTGTCTTTTGAACTTGAGTTGCCCAAATCATTGAGTTCTGTGCATCCTGTTTTCCATTTCAACTTGCTGAAGAGAAATCCTGGGCCGAACACATGGCGACCAGATCCTCCGAGTCCTCCTCCTCTGATGAAGGAGGGGGAGCAGCATTTCGAGATTTCTGACATTTTGGACTCTAAGCTTAAGTGGGGTCGATTATACTACCTGGTTCAGTGGGTGGATTTTGGACCTGAACAAAATGAGTGGGTTGCTGTTGAAAACGTTCGTGCTCCTAAACTGTTGCGTGCCTTCCATAAAAAGTTTCCTGATAAGCCTGGGGGGGGGGGCGAATCTTGGGGAGGGCAGGATGTCAGAGTCTCCTAAAGTCTCTGCCGTTAATTATTGGTATCTGGGTCTCTATCTGTAATTTACGGTTTGCCTTGAGGTTTATTGCCTGTCCTGCTTAATGTATCATTCTTTCCCTGGGAGGATGGCTTGCTGCATTCCATCGCATCACATAAACAGCCTGGCTATCTTGCCTCATCACCTCCCTTTTCTCTCCACGGAGACTCAAATGTTTTATCTGCTTTTGTAACCTTGGGGAACTGTGGAACTGTTGTTCTAGCCAGGTGTCTGGTCCGCAAACTGCAATTAGAGGTCACTAAGGGGCATGGGGGGGATTTTAGTGTTTTTGCGCCTTTTCTGTGAGAACCACCAGCTTAGAGAATTTCACGCTTTTTTTTGTAATCATCCTGATTGGCCCTCTACCTGCTGTTACCTGAAGGTGGGGGGTATATTAATCCTTGCTGTCTGTAACCAAGTATCTCTAACAAACATGAAGTACCTGAACCATCATTAAGAATAAAAGAACACTTTGCTTCATCAAAGGTCTGGCTTATTGATTAGATTCAGAAGTCTCACAGACAAGCATCCTCCTATGATGGAGGCAGATGTTTCCCAAGGCCCACTGCCTGCTGGCACAAAGCTGAGGCTTCTTGGTCTCTTCTCAACCATTTCCTACCCCAAAGAAATGGAGGAGAGCCAGGATTGGCTTTTTGCTTTGGGGATGCATTACTTGAGGAAAGAAGCAAATGGGTACCAGATAACACACTGGTGGGCACACCATAAGGTATCATTGGTCTGTCAAGATATGGACAACATTTTATGGGCGAGTCTCAAGAGACGTCATTTACATCCTATGACCAGGGGTCATTTCGTAGAAAAAGAGGTGCAGGAGCTCATTTGCTTAACTCATTTGCATAACTCATTTGCATATGCCACACCCCCTAACACACCGGAAGTGTGTCAGAAGGCAACACCTACCCCTCAGGCTCCACCCCACAGGTGAGTGAAACTGACCCGCTCTTCCTCCATTCCCTTCCCCATCCAATACTTTGTGCAATAAAAATAAGCGTAAAGAACACACCCTCATTCTCTTCCTGCTCCCTTGAAACCACCAGGTTTCAAGTAGACTTGAGATACCCAGAACATGTGCACCACCCATCCCTTTCCCTTCCCCTCCCCACAGCAAGACACCCTGTGAGGTAGGTGGGGCTGAGAGAGGTCTTTTGAGAACTGCTCATGAGAGAACAGCTCTGAGAGAACTTGTGACTGGCCCAAGGTCACACCAGCAGCTGCAGGTGGAGGAGTGGGGAATCAAACCCGGTTCTCCCAGATTAAAGTCCAACTCCTGACCACTACACCAAACTGATGGGGTGGAAGCTGCTGAAGGGTTGGTGAAATTTCTCCAGTACTTATGTGCCATGTGCCCAGATAAAAAATGGTATACTTAGAAAATTTATATGCCACCTTGAGCAAGTCTCTGGAAAAGCAGCACACAGTCATAAAAGGAACAATGATAAAATTATCAATATTAAAACAAAACATTAAAAACAAGAAAGACCCTAGCAGGGCTTTCCCCGGGACGCTGCGCCTCTGCACTGCTCGGGGAAGCCGAGGAGGGGGCAGGGCTTAGTCATGTGTCTGCCCCCTGGGCTCCTCACTCCCGGAGCTGCGCTCCTGTGCGCTCCCGCTCCAACGGAGCCCTGCCTATGACAATTCTGATTCCATGACACTCTGTCTTGTTTGCTATCCTTTCAGAAGTCTTGTGAGAACTCTGTTTAGTCTAAGGCTGTTCTGTTTCCTGAGGTGTACTTTAATTACCAAAAGATGCTTTCATAGTTGCTCTAAAGCATGATGAATATTGCTTCTGAAGGATTTCTATGTCAGAGCTTCAGACAGAGGCAAATCAAGTTTTCGCAGGCCTGTGTCAAAGATCTGCTGTTAGTTTCTCGGCATCACTGCAGTCCTAATTAGTCTGCCACTGGGGGGGGGGGGAAGTCTTCAAGAGGTTGTTTTTTGTTATATAAAGACACTGATTAATGTGATGTCATGATGGCTAAGGTTAGACAATTAAATTAGGAATCGCATCTTGGCAGTAAAAATGTCCTGAATCGATAGAAAGTAAATGAGTCATGCAGCTCGACACCTTCTTTTAAAAACTCTCGGCCATCCTGCAGCTGAGATCATGCCTGTTGACGTAGTTGCTTTGCAAGTTGTGCATGCCCTGATGAACATTATCAGAGAGATCCAGCCACTGATGGAGCTAAGGCCTAACTGTGGCTTTATTACGAATGCCAAAACATTTCTAATGAGACTTGTGCCCACATGACACTATGAAAACAGATAGAGACAGGGGGGGCCCCCGCGATATTCACGGGGGGGGGGGAGAAGCCGACAGCTGCTCCTCCTTCCTCCGCCCCCTTCCCCCCTTTCCTCTCCCCCCTCCCCCCCAGAGACTCCCAGCGGGCCTCGACGGCTCTCGCTGGGCCCGCCGCTCGCTCCCTTCCCCCCAGAGACTCCCGGCGGGCCTCGGCGGCTCTCGCTGGGCCTGCCACTTGCCCCCTTTGCCCCCCCCAGAGACTCCCGGCGGGCCTCGGCGCCTCTCGCCGGGCCCGCCGCTCACCCCCTTCCCCCTCCTCCGCGGGCTGTCGACTGGCCTCGGTGACTCTCGCCGGGCTGTTGCCGTTTCAAGAGCGTTCCCCGCGCATGCGCAGGGGATGCTCTTTTACTTTTCGGGAGATTTAAAGATCCCCGAAAAGTTTTTGATAGATTTCGGATTTTTCTGCAAGCGGGGGGGTTACCCCCCACCTGCAGAACCCCCCCTCTGCCCTCCAAGTGCCCCCCCCCACGGATTTAAGTATCCGCACATGGGGGGGGGCACTTGGGAATTAGATATATAGATAGGGATGCCAGCCTAAGTGGGACCTGGGGATCCCCCAAAATCACAGCTCATCTCCAGACTACAAAGATCAGGTCCCCTGGAGAAAAGGGAAGCTTTAGAGGGTGGAGTCTATGGCATTGTACCCCGCTGAGGTCCCCATCCTTCCCAGGCTCCATCCCCAAATCTCCAAGAGCTTTCCAGCCTGGAGCTGGCCACCCTACCCCCCTCATCCCCTACCAGTGGCTGGGGTGACCTGGCAACCCTGGACAGACTTGTCAACTCATCTGGCCCTCTGGGAGGAGCCCCAAATGGATCTTGGGGTGGTACCAGAGTGTAGAGCTTCGTAGGTTTCTTGGTGCGGGGAGGAGGTCTATGAGTCCAACTGGTCCAGTCCTACAAGAACACATTCTTTGCATAGGTAATAAAAAAAACACCATAATGTGTGAAGAGAAGCTGTCTCCCGAAAACAACTGTGCCCAATCCCCCAAATATCTAGATAAAAGGAAAAGGAAGGTCAAAGCTGAATAGCCAAAGGAAGAACTGAGATAAATATTCAGTTGCAAATTATAGAGTGCCAAAATAGAAACTCCAGGGCTGCGGTCACATGCACACTAAATAATCCACTTTCAATCCACTTTCAGTGCACTTTCCAACTGGATTTTACTGTGTGAACTGGCAAAATCCAGTTGGAAAGTGCATTGGAAGTGGATTGAAAGTGGATTATTTAGTGTGTGTGACTGCAGCCCATTTCTCCCCAATGGTGGCCTCTTTTGTGTCTGTTCGCCAGAATTCACAGGTGCGGCTGACAGCTGATTAGTGCTTTTTTCCAAATTGATCTTTTAAAAATTATTGGTTATATTATACTTTACATAAGAACATAAGAGAAGCCAACGTTGGATCAGGCCAATGGCCCATCCAGTCCAACACTCTGTGTCACACAGTGGCCAAAAATACCAGCTTGTGATTCAGGAAAGTGCTCGTCCGTGCAACAAGCCAGTCCATCTTGCCTACCCCATCTGACACAGTCTCAAAGCTATTCCCCACTAGGCTTCTCCAGCCTGGATCCACAAACAGCTTTTCTAAGCAGCTTCCCCTTTGGCCTTACCCTGCTGGCGAGAAATTGAAAGGAGAAATGGGGAAAGGAAGAGAGAGAGGAAACGTTTGCAAGGGTACGGCTGTTTCCACTCAGCAACAATCCTCATGGCCACATTTGCAGTGGCCCCGAAGCATCCACACACCTGCTTCCCCCTTGTTATTCTGCTACCCCCAAATATGAGTAATAAATAATATTTATAAATTTGCAAAGAAACTAGTACATACAGAGTTGTGTATTAGTTGGAATTCATCCACTCAACAACTCCCTTTTCTGTATAAGAGTATAACAGCTACAAACTTGATAGCTAAATTCTTTATATTTGTTAGACTATGGCTGAGGACAGACTGGCAATGTAAAGCGGGATAGCCCCGCGTTGGAAGTGGAAGAAGGGAGCGCGTTCAGACATGCGCATCTGTCCGTCGGCTCCGTTTCGCACTTACCCGTCTCCCACTCGCTTTCCATCCGTTTTAACAGGACACCGGGAGAAACCGATGTCCAGGAGCCGTCTTGCGCTTGCCTCCCACTTCCAGGCAGTGTGAACCAGAAGAAGGCGGGAGACAAGCGGAGGTGGCAGTGTGAACGCTGCGTTTTGCCAGTTTGCGCACATGCGGAAATTGCCGAAACTGCCCTATCATGAGCTGTGAAGGCCAGCCCACGTGGGGCCACTCCGCAGCAGTCTGAACGCTCCGTATCGGCACCGTTGCGCAATACACCGGCCGGTGTGAACGGCCAGCCCCGGGGAGTTTTCCCCCCGCAGCAGTTTCCTCCGCATTCATCTCGCTCCTGATTGCCAGTCTGTCCTCAGCCTATGGTCAAGCTGTTCATTTCATCCCTTTCACCATTTCCAGCAAACTAGTCTTCCTTTCCGAAAAACACTGAAGCTGACAAGGTGCCAATGAGATTTGTGATAACGTTGCTGAAGAAAATGTGCTCTTTCTGAATCAGTTTTACTTGCCCTCAGTGCCTGCGCTGTGCACCTGGATCTCATTGGCTCCATGAAAACCTCATGGTTTCCACCAGGAGAAGACCAGTTGGAGAGGTGGGGTCAGCAATGAAGCAGCCTCTACTACTACCACTACTCTACTCTACTTTGCTCTAGAGCCAGTTTTGTGTAGTAGTTAAGAGAGGCAGGACTCTAATCTGGAGAATGGGATTCCCCACTCCTCCACATGAAGGCAGCTGGATGACCTTGGGTCAGTCACAGTTCTGCAAGTCTCTATCACCCTCCTTCATGAACAAATAAGGAAAAGTGCTATCTCCATGAGGGAAAGAACTAGAGAGCCAGTTTGGAGCAGTGGTTAGGATCGCAGACTCTAATCTGGGAAACCCGGGTTTGATTCCCCTCTCCCCCACATGCAGCTGCTGGTGTGACCTTGGGTCAGTTACAAGTTCTTTCAGAGCTGTTCTCTCACGAGCAGTTCTTGAGAGAGCTCTCTCAGCCTCACCTACCTCAAAGGGTTCCTTTTGTGCAGAGAGGAAGGAAAGGCAATTGTAAGCTGCTTTGAGACCCCTTGGGTAGAGAAAAGCAGGGTATAAACACCAACTCTTCTTCTTCCTCTCTACTCTACTGCTCAAATGATATTGAGAAGATGGTTGTTGCTGAAGATGGGAGCTTGCTGGGATGGGTTTCCATGGCAGCTCTGAGGGTGGAAGTAAAGGCTCCCCAAAATTGATCAACCTAAAAAAGGAAGTAGCGCCTTTTGTAAGATGTGACATTGTATCTTACAAATGCCCTCCTTCTGGTTCAGCTCAGCCTGAGGAAAAGATTCAATATCCCAGGAAATCCCAGGCCTATCGTAGTGAATTCCGCAGAGTCAGCCGCCACTTGCAACCTGCTGTGACGTTTGCTTCCCAGACACCCAATGTTTTACCACAAGTCCACTGCTTCGTATGGTGGTGGTCATGGCAGCTCTGTCTTTTCCCACAGACATTTGCATGGGAGTACCTGAACATAAAAAGCCCTGCTGGATCAGACGAATGATCCATCTTGTCCATAATCCTGTTTCGCAAAGTGGCCAACCGGTTGTCCAGGAGGGCCACAGACAAGGCGTAGAGGCCATGATGCTGCCTCCTTGCAGTGATATTCAGGGGTTTCCTGCCTCTGACAATGGAAGTTCCCCTTAGTCACCATGGCTGGTAGATACTGATGGACCTCTCCTCCCTGAATCTGTCTAATCCCCTTTTTGAGGCATCTGTGATCATGACCATCAGCATATGCACTGGCACTGAATTCTACAATTTTTCACTCATAAGGTAAAGAAATCTTTCCATTTACCCATCCTGCCCATCCACTTCATTAGGTGCTCCCAAGTTCTAGGACTGTGGGGGGGAGTATATATGTAATTTAATTTATTTTTATAAATGTAGTTCTTATTTTAGCATTGTAACACATTCAGCCTCTACAACAGGACCACTTTGACAGGCCTTTTGCACATACCCTGATATTAAAATGTTTCCCAGAGCAGAATTTAGACCTCTTTCTCTGTTCTATACCCGTACTGATTAAA
The DNA here is from genome assembly GCA_029233225.1 of Lepidodactylus listeri. Taxonomy (NCBI): domain Eukaryota; kingdom Metazoa; phylum Chordata; class Lepidosauria; order Squamata; family Gekkonidae; genus Lepidodactylus; species Lepidodactylus listeri. The sequence goes on along the minus strand of JARCFY010000009.1, from coordinate 100,953,795 downwards.
TGGTCCCCCGATTTCATCAAAAGTGTTCATAGCACATCCAATTTGTTGTAATTATCATAACCTAATACATTTATTCATGTATGTAATTTCCCAAGAGTTATTGAGCTAATTGTCAGTACTTCTTCTGATTTTCGTTTCCTAGTAACATTCAATCTTGCAATTGCAATTAAGTTTTCAACCAATATTGTATGGAAAGCATTAATGTAGTCTTTTCATAAACCTAAGGAATATACTGTGGCCGAGGACAGACTGGCATTTTGGCCTGATATAGGCCCGCTTTTCAAGTGGATTAAGAGAGTCCGTTCAGACAGCCACAGCTGCCTGGCGTTGCCACGCTGCACTCACCCAGTCCTGAAGCGCTTTCTTCCCACTTTAAAAAGGTACCTGGTGAAACTGGTGTCAAGCCGTCTGGGTGCGCGTTCATCCCGCTTCCTGGCAGTGTGGACACAAATAGGCCGCGCATCAAGCAGTGCTGGTAATGTGAACCCACTGATCCAGCTGCTGCACCCATGCGCCTAGGCACTCCTGCGCCCATGCGCAGCTCGGCAAAACAGACCAAAGCTGTGTGTTGCCATGGCGCTGCCACCAGGGGCTGCCCCGCAGTGTGAACGCTCCGTTCCTCCTCCTCCCCGGTATGGTCTCGCATCAGTCTACACAGTGCAATCGGGAAGACCCGCGACAACTCGGCCCGGGTCTTTTTGCCCTGCTTCCCTTGCACTTCAGTTTGCCAGTCTGTCCTCGGCCTGTATGTACAAATCTGCCATCTGATTTGCTTCTAATTTTTTTTTTTAAATAGACTCTTGGGATTGTTCACTCCAAAGCTCTTGATCCTGTTCATTCATGCCTGAAACCCCACGCTGCCTGGTGCACTGGAAAGATCTCGATGGGCAGCATTTCTTGGCTCTTCTGTGAAGACAAGGCTGATTCTGCATTAACTTTCCCCTCCATTGTTATACCAAACCCACCTTGGAACAGAAATTCCCTTCTGCACTGCATGCTGCTCTCACTTTCTTTGATCATCGGATTTTATGGTACCCTCTACACTGCATGCTGCTTTCACTTCCTTTGATCGTCGAGTTTTATGATGCCTTCTGCATAGATTTATGGCCGTTCAAGTGTGTCTTTGCAGTCAGTACCCCAGTAGCCCTGGGGTATTTGAATGTGGTTTTGAGCTGCACCTTTTCTGTTCCAATGTGAGCGTAAAACAATGGAGGGAAGAGCCAATGCAGAATCAGCCAAAGATCAGTGAGGAGCAGCTTGGTTATCACTCTGTGCTTGGAACCAGGGTGGGATCGACCGTACGCTGCCAAACTTCTTGGGGCATGTAATATAATACAGATCTTCCATGAAAATTACTAAAGAATATTAAAATCACATTTTTTTTGTCCACTGTATAAATATTTCTTAAGGTACATACAATATCCAATTATGTTATAGTTTCAGTATCAATATAATGCTAGAATCTGTGCTATCAGATTCCGCTTGTAGCCTAAACCGTCAATTTTTTGTTGCTTGGAAGCATATCAAACAGCAACAGGGTTACGTTTCATTCTCACCACAATGCTGAATATTTGTTGTGACTTAAGTCCCCAAGGACTCTATTTAACTCAATCTGGGCTTGTTGCTTGAAGGCATATCGGACAGCAGTAAAGTTGTATCTCATTCTCTCCACAATGCTGAATATGTGTTGCAATTTCAGTCCCCAAGGCTTCTGTACAAGAGCTTTCCAATTGAGACAGTCCAACAATTAGGCTCCAAATATTTACAGACTCAGTTCCAGCCTGACCGATTCGCTAGCTCCTTTCCGTTTCGTAGTTGCTTTCCTTTTCAAAGGTGGAACTGTACCTCCTCTGTAAAAAATCAAGCAGAAAAGCTTTCTTATCTGGACTCACGTCCAGAATGTTTACAATGGGGATCACTTGAGTTCTTGGCAGGAACCCTGAAGAAATGTTTGGTGAGACATGAACGGCAGAAAGGATGTCAATATACATAATAATAATAATAACAATAATAATAATAATAATAATAAATAATTATTATCGTATGGCAGTGTAGTGTGTGTAGTATAGCCAGGAGATTTTAAGATTGTCTGGCAGCCATAAGTTCTAGCTTTTTAGCATTATGAACCACTAGGTGGCGAGCTAGATTTTTTTAAAGGCAAGAGACTTTTCAGAGGTGGTTTTGCCACTGCCTGCCTCTGTGTCACTACAACCCTGGTATTTCTTGGAGGACGCCCTTCCAAATACTACCCAGGGCTGACCCTGTTCAGCTTCCGAGATCTGACAAGATTGGGCTAGCCCGGGCTATCCAGGTCAGGGCTGTCCACTGAGGTCAATATACAGCTGAATTGCAAAGCACATTCACACCCAGATTTGTTTCAACCCCGACGATGGGTGTTGATGGTGGCAATGTTTATTTCCATCCTTCTTCTGATGGATAGAAATGTGTATAATTGTACTTACTGTCACACCTAATGTCTTCCTGCATATCAGGATAACTGCATCAGGTCTTGAATCCATCTGATATCTGTGCAGGAATACATGGATCACCTTTCTATAAGCCGAAGACTGGTGTGTGCCCCCCCCCCCCCCGTTCAGTCCAAGGTTGTTTAAAAGATAATAGAAATGGTAAGAAAAATACCCTTAGGGCAGGGGTGGGCAAACTGTGGCTCGGGAGCCGCATGTGGCTCTTTCACATATATTATGTGGCTCCTGGCAGGGCGGCTGGGGAAGCTAAATATCATTAGCAAACAAATATCATTGGACAAATTAATATCATTTTCAACATCTCCTTTTACCCCTTTTGTCATTATTTTTGGAGGTCTCATTTAATATTAATAAAAAGCAAATTTGCTTATTTTCCAATAAAAGCAGGTAATATTTGTTCATGTCTTGTGGCTCTCAAACATCTGATGTTTATTCTATGTGGCTCTTACGCTAAGCAAGTTTGGCCACCCCCGTTCTAGGTGGCTCTTACGCTGAACAAGTTTGCCCACCCCTGCCTTAGGGTATCCTAAAAATTGCAAGGTGAATTTCAGCTGAACTTTCTTTTGCTCTCCCAGAGCACAAAACATTGTTGAATTTTTTTATTGCACCTTGTCAGTACTTGTACAGTATGTTCACTGGAGTGAAACTTACAAGGGGGGGGGACCACCAGATAAAAGAATCTCCCAGCACCGGGTAATTTTCAAATGCAGTAAAAACAAAAGAGCAATATCATCTACCAGCAAAGTTAACCCTTAAAACAATGCAAAAAGATTTCAGCATCATGGCTTAATATGGCTTTGTAAACTTCAAGAGAAAAGTTCTTATTCGTGTGATGCAAAGAAATGCCAGGATGAAATGTATAAGAAACCATGTTGATGGGGCTGCGAATCTTCAGGTGGCAGCTGGAGATTTCATGCTAATACAATTGATCTCCAGGTGACCAAGAGCAATGCCTCTGGAGAGGATGGTTGCTTTGGAAGGTGGACTGTATGGCATTGTACCCTGCCAAGGTCACTCCCCTCCCAAAACTCCACCTTCCTCAGTGTAATGTACCATGCTGATATGTGTAATGGCTGCCCACCATGTGCTTCTGTAATGGCAACCGCCACGTGGCCTGAGCACATGGCCAGGTAGTGACCTGAGCTTCGGCCGGAAGAACAATAGAGTAACAGATCCTAAGGGGTCTTCAATAAGATACCTAGGTTCTCCCCGGGGAACCTATGACTAAAGGTTGCATATGTATGACTAAAGGTTGCATATGTATTGTGGTTCCACCTCTCCCTAAGAGTGACCAATAAGAGCTGATGGAATGTTGGTGAGTGAATGGTTGGAAAAGGGCAGATTGGGAACAGTTGGGAGATGGCAATGGGGGAGTTGAGAGGGAAAAGATGTCTGACTGAGTGATGCTGAAGCTAAAGCTAGCTGACTAAAAAGAGTCAATTTGTAACACAGGACCCAGGATATTGGAATACAGAAATAGTTCAAAAGTTCAATTGGAAATGAAACATTGTAACGTCTATATTACTTTCTTAAGTGTTATGTTCATGCCATAAATAAAAGGTAACTTCTTGTTTTCTTTAACACCCTGGGCTTTGTGTCTCATGGAAAGAAACACACACACACAAGTTAATATCTTGGTCATGATGTGTGTGATTGGGGGCCTGTTATTAAAGGGGGCTGGACTACCCTGTCTGTTGATCCCTCTGTGAGTGAAAGAAAGGACATGAGGTGTGAGATGATTGTGGCTCTCTCCATATTTTAATAGAGACAAGAAGGGTGGTGAGTGTGGTACCTGACCTACTTGTAACCATGAACCCGAGAGAGAGAGAGAGAGAGAGAGAGATTGTAGAGTGTGGTAGGCGAGGCACTCTGTGTGAGTGGAAAAGAGCCGTCACACTAATATTTTTTAATGTTTCTAACTTCCCTCAGAATCCCAATTAACAAGTATGAGAGATGAGTTGGTGATTTGAGGCCTAACACATTATGAAAATATGGTATACAGAGCACCCTGAAGATTTGCATTCTACGAAGGCTGGAAACATACATTTTTTTTGTATTTGAGATCGATCAGCCAGATATAACCTAACAGAAATGTATAGTGCCTCAAGCTAGAAGTTGTGAAACATAAGAGAATCACAACTAGTTGTAAGAGTCCAACAGAGTCAATCAGCAACAAGTGTTCTTAAACAAAAAGGCTTTATTGAAGAAAGGCAGGGGTCTGTTGGAGCATGAGTGCACAGGAGCGCAGCTCTGGGAGTGAGGAGCCCAGGGGGCGGGCACATGACCAAGCCCCGCCCCCTCCTCAGCTTCCCCGAGCAGTGCAGAGGCGCAGCGCCCCAGGGAAAGCCCTGCTAGGGTCTTTATTGTTTTTAATGTTTTGTTTTAATATTGATAATTTTATCATTGTTCCTTTTATGACTGTGTGCTGCTTTTCCAAAGACTTGCTCAAGGTGGCATATACATTTTCTAAGTATACCATTTTTTATCTGGGCACATGGCACATAAGTACTGGAGAAATTTCACCAACCCTTCAGCAGCATCCACCCCATCAGTTTGGTGTAGTGGTCAGGAGTTGGACTCTAATCTGGGAGAACCTGGTTTGATTCCCCACTCCTCCACGTGCAGCTGCTGGTGTGACCTTGGGCCAGTCACAAGTTCTCACAGAGCTGTTCTCTCATGATCAGTTCTCAAAAGACCTCTCTCAGCCCCACCTACCTCACAGGGTGTCTTGCTGTGGGGAGGAAAAGGGAAAGGGATGGGTGGTGCACATGTCCTGGGTATCTCAAGTCTACTTGAAACCTGGTGGTTTCAAGGGAGCAGGAAGAGAATGAGGGTGTGTTCTTTACGCTTATTTTTATTGCACAAAGTATTGGATGGGGAAGGGAATGGAGGAAGAGCAGGTCAGTTTCACTCACCTGTGGAGTGGAGCCTGAGGGGTGGGTGTTGCCTTCTGACACACTTCCGGTATGTTAGGGGGTGTGGCATATGCAAATGAGTTATGCACATGAGTTATGCTAATGAGCTCCTGCACCTCTTTTTCTATGAAATGACCCCTGGAGTTTCCGGTTGGGAGAATGGAGGTCTGACACGCTTTGCAAATGCGCAAGGCGGACAGCGGCTCTTCCTGACAGCTTGGGTGGGTTAATCCACCCGACGCAACCTCACACAGGTAGTGTGAGGACCAGCAAGCAATATAATCCAGGTTTGAGCAACCTCGGTGAAGGGAAAGTCTCGGAGGAGACTTTTCCGACACCTTGAGCACTGCAGCCGAAGAGGATTCTTGCGAGTATCTCTAAGGAGCCGAGCTGAGCTGAAAAATTCAGCATAAAACCTCCAATTCCCCTGATTCCTTAACAAAGAAGACAAAGTTTAAACGTTGGGACCACATCTGAAGCGAAGTAACAACAAAAGGTAACGGAAAAAAGTTTTTTGCCTTATCATTGCCGCGTTTTGAAAGATGAAAAACAGATCGGGTGAAGCAATAGACTGATGTTGATTGGATGAGAGCAGTTTTGAAGTGCTAAAAAACCGAATTTGAACTTAAAAAGCCAAAAAAACAAGTTGTTTAACATTCCTGCGGTTAAAAGGAGTCGGGAGGGGAAGCCAAGCATCGCGAGACAAAGAGGGAGAAGGGAACCAAGCATCGCGAGATTAAGACGTGAGGACTGAATCAGGAAGTGACGGCTAGAAGAGCAGACAAGAAGGAAAAAGGAGAAGAACCGGAAGAAGGTAAAGGGGACTCTAAATACTGCCGGACCAGAAAGGGGACTCTAAATACTGCTGGACCAGAAAGACCATAACAGGAAGTGACGTGCAGAGAGCAGACAAGTAAAGAAAAGGAAGGGACAAAAGGAAACTACGGCAAGCCAGAAGCAAGGTAAAAAGACTATAACCTTTGACATTAACCATAGAGAAGTCGCGGCCGCCATTTTGGATTTATAAAATTTTTAAACTGCAATATCTCAAAGATTATATAACGTAGAAGGCTGAAACCAACATAATTTGACTTGGCAAGATTAGCTTGTTTGAATGCACTAATTGGTGTTTGATTTGGAAGACAAGATAAGATCGATCTTTTTAAAGAGGCAAAACGGACCGCGGACTAAGATCGAGAGCAGCCACATGGTCCTCTCCTACAATGGCAGCAAAAAAAGAAAAAGAGCTACTAGCCGTTATGGAAGCAATGGAAAAGAAAATGTTAGACGCTATAGGAGAGGTAAATGTTAAAATGAATAATATAGCGGCTCAAGCAGATAAAAATTGCATGGAATTAAAAGCAGAATTTCAAAAATTATCCACAAGAACACAAGATATAGAAACTAAAGTAAAAGAACTGGAAGAAAACACCCATAAGACAATGAGAGAGAACGAGAGGATGGAAAAGATGATGCATTATAAAGATATGCAAAACCACTTGAGATTTCGAGGGATTGAGGAAAAATTGAATGAGGATATTTTTACAAGAATGCAAGAAGCAATAGCAGATTTTTTACAAGAACAGGAAGAAGTTGTTAAAGAACACATGGATCTTGTTTATAGAGTTAATTCTACATATGCAAGAGACAAAAACATACCAAGAGACGTGGTTGTCCAATTTACAATGAAAAGAACAAAAGAACAAATCTACAGGAAGTGCTTTACTGACCCCTTTGTAATAGATGGAAAGAAAATCATAGTAATGAAAGAATTGCCTAGAGCAATACTGCAAGAAAGGAAAAAATTCAAGCGTCTGACGGATAAACTGAAGGAGAAAAAAATCAGATTTTGTTGGGAAATACCTCAAGGACTAAGTTTTTATTATGGCAACTCCAGAGTAGTGATTAAAAGCACAGAAGAAATGTATGCATTCCTGGGAGAGAATAAAGATGATTTTGGAGATATTTAAGAATATATCAAAATGGATTACAAAATACTTACATGGAATGTAAATGGACTAAATTCACCCCAAAAACGTAGAATGGTAGGTCATTGGTTGGAAAAACAAAAATGTAATATAATTTGCTTGCAAGAAGCTCATCTTAAAAACCAAGACCATAAATATTTAATAAGGAAGAAATTGGGAGAAAAATTTTATTCTTTAGCAAGCAACAAAAAAAATGGTGTTGTAACATATGTCAAAAAAGATTTGGAACCCAAAGTAATATTCAAAGACAAAGATGGAAGATATTTAGCTATTGAAATTTTACTGCAAGGAGTGAAAACTTTGATTGTGAACATTTATGCTCCGAATGGAGCTAAAGAAATTTTTTTTAAAGAACTTCAAATGGAATTGGACAATGTAAACTATGATCAAATTATGATGTTAGGAGATTTCAACGGAACTGTAGATAATAAACTAGACAGGCGCTCTAAAAGAAAGGATGAGACGTTAGGGAAGCTTCCAAAAAACTTTTTTGAACTGATAAAACAAGAGAAGCTGGAAGATATTTGGAGGAAAGCTAACCCACAAGGAAAAGACTTTACCTTTTACTCTAATAGACATGACTCACATTCAAGAATTGACATGATTTGGATGACTACTAACCTAACCTTCAAGACAAGAAAAGTGGAAATTTTACCCAGAATAATCTCAGATCACAATCCGTGTTTATGGACAGCTGGGCAGATTAAAAAACAAAAGAGATGGAGAATAAATGAGGACTTATTAGATAATCAAGAAATAATTAAAAAATTACTTGAAGAAACAGACCTATACTTCCAAGTAAACATGCAGAAAGAAGTTAAAATTCAAACCGTATGGGATGCATATAAAGCAGTGATGAGAGGACTATTGATATCGTTAAATGCTAAAGATAATAAAAAGAAAAAAGAGCAATATGAAAATATTTTACAAGCCATTAAAACAAAGGAAGAAGAACTGAAGAAGAAACCAGGGAAAAAGAAACTGCAAAAGGAAATTTGGATGCTACAAGACCAAGCAAAAGCCATTTTGAACCAGGAGATGTACTGGAACTTAAAAAAACTTCAACAAAAAGCATTTGAAGGTGCAAATAAACCCGGAAAATACTTAGCATGGCAATTAAAGAAAAAACGTGAAAATAAATTTATCACTAAAGTGATAAGAGATAATATTGAGATAATAGATAACAAAGGAATAAAAAGAGAATTTTTTAAATACTACGCAAAACTTTTTAAGAAGGAAAACAAAGACAGAAGAAAGATTAAAGAATACCTGCAAACATTAAAGCTACCAAAACCAACAGAGAAAATTAAAGAACTATTTAATAATCCAGTATCATTACAAGAGATCAAAAATGCAATAAATGACTCAAAATTAGGTAAAGCACCTGGACCAGATGGATTTACAGCGAAGTTCTACAAAACGTTACAGGAGTCAGTTTCACCGGTGTTACTGCTATTGATGAACAATATAAGAGTTACTGGAGAGGTACCAGAAACCTGGAAAGATGCATCCATCTCACTGATCCCGAAAGAAAATCAGGATTTGACCAATGTTAAGAATTATAGACCGATCTCTTTACTGAATAATGATTATAAGATTTTTGCTGAGATTATAGCGGATAGACTAAAAGAGCACCTTAAAGAGACTATACAAACAGAACAAGCAGGGTTCTTACCTAATCGACAAATAAGGGACAATCTAAGAGTAGTAGTGGACGCTATAGAATACTACGACAAACATCCTGAAAAGGAAGTGGGCTTTTTCTTTTTAGATGCGGAGAAAGCGTTTGATAATTTAAACTGGGATTTTATGTTTGAAGTTTTAGAACATCTTGAGATCGGTGAATATATGCTTAACTTCATTAAAGCAATATATAAAGAACAGAAATCCTCAATAATAATTAATACTGAAAAGACAGACGATTTTAAAGTTGAAAAAGGAACAAGACAAGGATGCCCGCTTTCGCCGCTGCTATTTATTTGGATTTTAGAAGTTCTACTGTTAAATGTGAAGGAAGACAAAGATATTAAAGGCTTAACAACTAAAGGTTTTTCTTTCAAATATAGGGCCTTTGCAGATGATGTGATGTTTATAGTGGAAGACCCCTTATCCACATTACCACATTTGTTACAGAGAGTAAAAGAGTTTGGTGACTTAGCAGGATTTTATGTAAATAAAAATAAATCGAAAGTAATGTGCAAAAATATGTCAAATAAGAAACAAAACGAGTTACAAAAACTTACAGAATGTGAGGTGGTGAAAAAGACAAAATATCTGGGTGTAAACCTAACTATGAAAAATATTGATCTTTATAAAAATAATTATGAAAAATTATGGTTGCAAATTATGCAGGATATTAAAAAGTGGAATGTATTGAATTTGTCATTGCTGGGTAGAATTGCGGTGGTCAAGATGAATGTGTTACCACGATTAATGTTTTTGTTTCAAACTATTCCAATTGTGAAAGATGTAAAAACATTCAAATGTTGGCAGAAGGAGCTGTCTAAATTTGTGTGGGGAGGGAAAAAACCAAGAATTAAGATGAAAATAATGTGTGATGCCAAAGAAAGAGGAGGGTTTCAACTACCAAATCTAAGGTTATACCATGATGCAATATGTTTGACCTGGGTAGGGGCATGGACTATGTTACAAGATAGAATGTTATTGTCCCTGGAAGGTCATGATTGTAGATTTGGGTGGCATGCATATTTGTATTATGGCAAAACAAAAATGGACAATATGTTTAAACATCATTATTTGAGAAGAACACTAATGGATACGTGGACAAGAGATAAAAACTTTTTTTCAGAAGAGATACCCATGTGGATTGTACCCGCAGAAGTCTTACATCCAACATCAAGATATAAAGGACAAGATTGGCTGAAGTATAGAGACTTATTAATAAGACTTATTAATAAGACATGGCAAGGATTTCAAACTGAAGGAGCAGCATCAGATTGATTTTGATTATGGTTGGTTAAGATATAGACAAATATATGACTTGTATAGAAGTGATAAAAAACACGGTTTCAGGGAAAAAAATAATGAAATAGAACAAGTTTGGGAGGAAGGTGGGAAAAAAATGATTTCTAAAATGTATAAAGTCTTGCTAAAATGGTTTAATGCTGATGAAATGGTAAAAGAACAAATGGTAAAATGGGCGATAAACTTTAACAAAGACATTGAAATGGAATCTTGGGAATTTTTATGGAAAAATGCTATGAGTATATCTACGTGTTATAACTTAAAAGAAAATTGTATAGATGGTATATGACACCAAAAAAAATTGCAAATATTGGTCAAAATATGTCTAACAAATGTTGGAAGTGTAAAAAGAAAGAAGGGTCTTTTTATCATATCTGGTGGACTTGTGATAAAGCAAAGACTTATTGGTCAAAAATACATGCAGAAATGGAAAAAATCTTGAAATGTACATTTAAGAAGTTGCCTGAAATGTTATTGCTAGGACTTAAACTAGAAGAGATAAATGTAAAGAAAAGGACAATAATATGGTATATGATTACAACAGCAAGAATGGTGTATGCACAAAACTGGAAAAATGAAAAAATACCAGAGGTGTGAGAATGGTTGAAAAAACTGTTATATATGGCTGAAATGGATAAGTGGACTAGAAAATTGAATAATCTTTACTCAGAGACCTTTCTGGAAGACTGGAAAGATTTGAAAGAATATGTTGAAAAGTATTGGGATATGAAAAACTATATCTATACATGGTTATAATAGCATAAAGGAATAGAAATATATTATATGAATGTTTTAGTTAAAATTAGACAATGAAACTGTTTTTATTTAGAAATACATAAGAGTATAGAAAATAAGAATTGGTGTATAAGTATAAGTATTTTAAAGCTATATAACCGTTACCAGAAACGAAACATAGATATAAGTATTACTATTTTGAATAAAATGGAAAATGTGTTATGCTTCAGATGTGGTGGGAAACCACCAAAACAAGATAAAAATAGAATGTACAAATAGAACAAAATATTATTTAATATGGAAAAAGGGATTTGTATAAGGTTAAATGTAATATTTTCGATGTTTTTTTTTTTGAAAAATAAAAATTTCTTTACAAAAAAAAGAAATGACCCCTGAAAAAAGGTCTTACTGGTCATCTACACGTCTTAATTTTTTTTTTTAAAAAAAAAAAGCCCTCAGAATACTGGCTAATTGTTCCCAGAGTAAAAAGCGGGAACGAGACAGCTCTACACCTGAAACAAAACAGCAGTTGGTACACAGACATCCAAGGTCAGCAAAGCAGGCAAGGCGAAAAATGCTCATGAGAATAAGGCTGGTAAGACATTCCACAGGCATGAGGCCTTCTCGGATAGGGACCACCTCCCGCCCTCGGGATGGCAGCATTAGCTGACACTAGTATTACACTATCCTATGCTACTTATTCATAAACCACACCGTAAATTTTATTCACTATAGTGGGGGTTGTTCCAAGGCTTTTTCATGTGCCTTGACTAGCAGAAACACATGGCTGAATTTTACCAAACACTTCCCTTTTTAATAATACTTACAAGAAATGTGAGTTCATATGAAACAAAAACAGGTGGGGGTTTGCCTGTTTCTTGCATTGCTCAACAGATCTCTAGAAATCAAATCAACTGTGACCATAGTAGAACTTGAGTTCGTAACTTCCTTGTTCTTTGTGATGCAGCAGTTTCTGTTCATATCTGGGCTTTTCAAACCTGCTTGCACGAAATAGTCTGTGAAATCATGCAGAAAATCACATCTATAGTCCATAAACTAGCAAAATATCCTCATAGAGAACTCCTTAAACAGAGACTAGTTCCAGCTTGATCTGGGCTAAATGCCAGATATCTGAAAATGGGAATCTGTGCCAGATATCTGTGCCAGCCGAAATCTATTAATTTGAGTTTCCAAAAATTGTCAGGTTGTTTGTAGTGTTTCATGTCATGCTAAGTCAACTGATAAGGAGAACCGAATAATGTATATTTAAATATGCCTGAACTATGGAAAGGGCAAACGGAGACAGCATTTGCAAAATAAGTGCAGTTGGATTTTACACCGACAAAAGCCTTTGAAGATGGATATTACAGTTGCATCGATAAGAATAGCTGCTGTAGGCTGAACGGCAACATTTTGCTAAAATGTACGACTGAAGATTAACCTAGTTACAGTTTTATGGCAAAATGTCATCACTTGTTTGTTTTGTTTGATTTGTATCCCGCTCCATCTGAAAGGATTGGATCAGCTTACAGAAATATTTGATGTTGCTATTTTAAAGAGGAGGGGGAAAACGAAGGACTCCTTCCTCCTGTTCTTTCTGAGAGGGAGAAAGGGACTTCCCTTCTTGCTCAGACCTCATAGCATTTATAGACACCATGATGTCTGCCGGTGAATCTCTTGGCGACCATCTGCTTCTTCCCTGAATTCTCATCAGGTCCTTCATTTTGAAGACATGAATTCCCCATCAGGGAACTCACTACTTCAAAATGAAGGAGCAGCCCTGGGGATGCCCCCATTGTCTAGTTTGGCCCTCAGACTGTTACCATCTGCACCGCAGGGCCCATTTCTGGTTAGGACCACCATGCTATTGGAGGAGGAGGAGGAGTTCCTGCCTCCCCTGTGGCACTCTTTTGACCTGAAATGGCACTGGTAGGGCATATGGGCATGTCATGGTGGTCGCAACCAGAATCAGGGCCCACATCACACTTTAATGGAGTTCCTGGTGTCAGCTCACTGCTTCAAAATGGCCAGGTGTCCCTGGGGATGCCTTATTGTCTGGGGAGCAGATCTGGATTAACCATATGAATTACTTGGCAACCATAGCGAGCACTGGTGGTAGATGGCATCTTTTGTACTGGCTGGCCTGAGGAAGAATTCCCACTGTTTTGTGCCATTTTGTTTGGTCTTAATAAAAAGTATTATGTGGCTTGTGGCTTAGAGATTGATTTGTAATCCTGCATTCTGCGTACTATGCTGGCCTGGGCAATTTGCTCTTCACACTATTTAATTTTGTATTTCTGGTCCTATTTCTTTGAGCTTCGCATTCCTCTATTGCACTGTTTATTTGCATTGTATATCTTGTACTGTATGTTGACATTATTGTTCACGCTATCATTCATTTTGTATACCAAATCCTATTGCATTGTCAGTTCAGTGTCATTTGTTGTTGTTCAGTTACCCAGTCGAGGCCGATTCTTTGCGACTCCATGGACCACATCACACCAGGCCCTTCTGTCCTCTGCTGTCCTCCAGAGTTTGATCAACTTCATGTTCATTCCATTACTAACACTGTGTAACCATCTCATCCTTTGCTGTCCCCTTCTTCTGTTCTTTCAATCATTCCCAGCATCAGGGTCTTCTCCAGTGAGTGCTCCCTTCTCATCTGGCGACCGAAGTATTTGAGCTTCAGCTTCACTATCTGGCCTTCCAAGGAACAGTCAGGTTTGATTTCCTTTAGTATTGACTGATTTGATTTCCTTGCAGTCCAAGGGACTCTCAAGAGTCTTCTCCAGGATACTGTATCAGTGTCATACTGTATTGTTATTTTTTTCCTTTCTGTACTTTGTAATCAATCATGACTCTCAGTGAGAAACAGTGGGTATAAATAAGCAAAATAAAATAGTGGCGATCTCTGGAGATCCTGATTGTACAGAATGGAGCTGATGTCTTACATATAGAATCCAAGCCAGTACAGGCTTTTTAAATGTCAAAAACAGTATGTTAAACTCTAGCAGCATAGGCGCTGGACCACTGGAGTAATGCGTCTTTCTGCAACCCCACCTTCTCAAGAAAGAAGCCCTGAGTATAATGCATAAAGCACTGTCAAAGAACACGAACAAGGAACTTGAGTTCAGCCCAAGCCAAGGGCCTGAACCCAAAGACTGGGACTCAGACTGGGCAGGGGGAGAAGAGATGGAGAAACAAAGGTACGAGGAGATAAATATATGCAAATACAACTGCACATATTTAGGCTTCCTTTTGGTCTAAGGAGGTGTGCATTTCTGGTGGTTTTTTTTGGTGGGTATGTGTGTGTGTGAGAGAGAGAGAGATTCATTTTGCAGGCCTCCATTGGCTTTCTGACACTGCATTTTCGAAATTCAGTTTCACCACCTATCCAGTATTATGATAAGAAGGAGCTAATGGCCAGGGCTGTAAACAAGTCCTCTGATCAGATACTGAGAATGTTATGAGGTGCAGGGATGCAAAGCTTATCTGGGGCAAACATGAAGCACGTGTTTCTTGCAAAAGTCCCTCAGGCAAAATCATAGTTGCTGCATCTTTTCTTCTTCTTCTTCTTTCGGTATAATGAAAGGAAAACTTGAGTGAGACATGGAAAGGCCAAGTATGTCATTTCACCTCTCCGGCAGGCCTTATCGTTTGCCTGCGGCTTAGGTGAAAAAGTTTAAATGGCAGTAGGGGCCAGATAAGACTCTGCTGCAAGCTGCTGATGGCTTTCTGGCGATGGCTGGCTGCTGGGGGCCATGCTTGCCTACTGAAGTTCCTTTGCTGAGGCCAGAGCCCAGTTTCCTACAGCAGTGGTGTCAGGAAGGGGGGTGGGGACAGGAAGAACAAGTGTCATGTACTTCCTATTTGCTGTTTTTTATTTTTGCCCAATGTTTTTTTTTTGTAATAATTAAACTGTCAAAATTGCTGCCCCCTGCTGGCTTTATTATCTTCTGCTAAAGAACAAGGCATAATTTGAAAGGGAATGTTGTTACTGCCAAGATGTGGTAAGAATATAAGAAGAGCCCTGCTGGATTAGACCAATAGACCAGCTCGTTTAGCATCCTGTCTCACATGGTGGCCAACCAGCTCATCTGGACAGCCAACAACAGAGCATAGAGGCTGAGGCCTCCCTCTGGTCTTGCCTCCTGGCGCTGGGATTCAGGGGTTTAGTGCCTCTGAAAGTGGAGGTTCCCTTCAGCCACCATGGCTAGTAGCCATTGATAGACTTCTCCTCCATGAATCTATCTCTTCCTCCTTTATAGATGTTTATTCCTGTGGCCACCACTACATCTTCTTAAGGATGTTGTCCATCCCCAACGCTCCCTCTAAGCTGTGGAGTCTTGGGAGCAAAAATCCTACTTGGTGAGCTACTGGCGTTAAAGCTGTGAGCGAGCCATTTGGCTGCTGCATAAAATCAGTTTGCTCTGGAGCCCTCCGTCCTGAGCGGAGACAAAAAATCTGTCAGCCGGAGGCTAAAAAAAACAGTGAGCTAGCTCACACTCACTCATCTTAGAGGGAACACTCGTCCCCGTCCGTCCCCCCCACCCCAGTTCCCCCCATGCAGGACTCGGCCAACGAGGCCCGGGGCCTCCTCCATACCCGGAAGACGAAGTAGACCGCCTTGTTTAACAGACGCAGACCTGCCTTGTTTAACAAATTATGACGCACCCAGTCAAACACAACACACTAATCATGCATTATGGTCTGCCGAGCGCATGGCAGGTCCAGAGTTGTTGCAGTCCCAAGCAGACAGGAGGCAGCAGTCCCTGACTGAGCAGGTGAGTGGAATTCAAGTTTGTTTGTGAGCCGCATTCCAGCTTTAAGCATTCATTATTCTGCTTGCTCTTTCACATTTATTATTCTTTGACGTACAAATAAAATTAATTTGAGACCTATGTGGTGTTAGCAGCAGGAAGCCTTTATACATAACTTACTGAGAGTCTCTATTCTCTTCCTCCTTTATAGATGTTTATTCCTGTGGCCACCACTACATCTTCTGTCAGTGAATTCCACATTTTAATCACTCTTTGTGGTTGCGGTCACATACGTGAGATAAAGCAGGGGAAGAGAGGCTATTTCCTCCAGCAGAAGTTGACTTGCAGTTGCACGATCACAATGGGGATTTTCACATTATACCTT
The DNA here is from genome assembly GCA_029233225.1 of Lepidodactylus listeri. Lineage (NCBI taxonomy): Eukaryota > Metazoa > Chordata > Lepidosauria > Squamata > Gekkonidae > Lepidodactylus > Lepidodactylus listeri. The sequence goes on along the minus strand of JARCFY010000009.1, from coordinate 100,937,541 downwards.
TAAAAATGGAACTGAACTGGCTTGGAATAAACCGGTACAGTGATGGTCGTTTAACACAGCCCTTCCCCTACCTTTTTAGAGCCATCTTTAAAGCGGTTTATCATTTCAGATGGCCGTTTTCTTTTCGCCCCTCTTTTCACCTGCATGGACGATCTCCGTTAATTTTTTTTAAAGAGCCAGTTTAGAGCACTATAGCGCTATAGCAACCTCATTGGAATGCCTGGGCTCCACTGAGCCAACTGAGCCCAGGCATTCCAATGGGGTTGCTATAGCGCTATAGCGCTCTAAATAGGCTCTTAAAAATTCATGGAGATCGCCCACGCGGGCGAAAAGAGGCGTAAAAACACTTGTCGGAGGAGGAAGCGCTTTGGGGGCATTTCACACAGGACCCCTGTAGTGCTTCAAGACCAGGAGAAGAACAGAAGAACACTTGGGAGGAGGTTTCAAGGTAAACCGGTTCAGAAATGCTTCCCCAGTGGGAGAAGCACGTTTCTGTCTGAAAGGACCAATATGTCCCATTAGGGAACTGGTACTAGTACGGTTCTGTGTGAAATGCCGGACAGAAACTGTTACTGTAGAGTTCCTGAAATGAAACATATTGGCTGTGTGAAATTCCTCACAGTCTTTTGAAGCTGCAGGCATAACCTGCCACTGCATGATCAGACACAACCGTGGGTAAGTCAGGTTTTTTTTTTGGGGGGGGAGCATTTGTCTCAGATGTGCTTAAACAAAGGATCAATGATTCGCACCTCAGCCATGAGGGCTCCCTATGCAGTGTGCAATGATGCACATACTGAGAAAGGCAAAAAACAACAGCACGGAGTCGGAATGGCCTGATCAGACCATCTCAAATGCCATGAGAGCACGCTGGAGTAATCAGACGCGGGAAACTCCATCTGTGGCCCATAGCGGCCAGTTTACTACTGGGTTTTCTGAGGTGTCTTTTAAATCTGCTTGTGCAGTGGAGCAAAATGGGTTGCCAGTGGCTGCGGGGCGCATCCCAGATGTTGTTGTCTGATTGTGCTCCTTTAATCCACCCGGCTTTCACACCTATGTCAGGGCGAATTGTGCTTGTGATCACAACCTGTGTAAAGTAGTATTTCCTATTGTCTGTCCTGAACCTTCTGCCCATCAGCTTCATTGGATGACCTCTAGTTCTAGTATTTTGGGAGAGGGAGAAAAATGTCTCTTTGTCAACTCTCTCTACCCCATGCCTGATTTTATAAACCTCTGTCCTGTCCCCCCCTTAGTTGTCTCTTTTCTCAACTGAAAAGTCCCAGACTTTTCAGCCTTGCCCCATAGGGAAAACACTCCGACCAACCCCCTCATCACCTTGGTTGCCCTCCTCTGTACTTTTTCCAGCTCTGTGATGTCCTTTTCGAGACACAGTGACCAGGACTGTACACAACATTCCAAATAAGGCTGCACCATAGATCATCTATACAGGGGAATTACAATATTGGCCATTTTATTCTCAATCCCTTTCCTAATAATTACTAACATAGAGTTTGTCTTTTTTCACTACTGCAACACACTGCCCAATGCCAGAGTAAGAAAATGTAATTTAACTTAGGTCAAATCTACATCTGACTTTCCCCCTGGAATCATTCTCGTTTCCAAAAAAAAAGTCTATAACTGTTTCTAGTTTCAAACCAGGGGTCCGTTGGAGCGGGAGCGCACAGGAGTGCAGCTCTGGGAGTGAGGAGCCCAGGGGGGTGGGCACATGACCAAGCCCCGCCCTCTCCTCGGCTTCCCCGAGCAGTGCAGAGGCGCAGCACCCTGGGGAAAGCCCTGCTAAGGTCTTTATTGTTTTTGATGTTTTGTTTTAATATTGATAATTTTATCATTGTTCCTTTTATGATTGTGTGCTGCTTTTCCAGAGACTGGCTCAAGGTGGCATATACATTTTCTAAGTATACCATTTTTTATCTGGGCACATGGCACATAAGTACTGGAGAAATTTCACCAACCCTTCAGCATATAGTTTCAAAAACCCCATCAGTTTGGTGTAGTGGTCAGGAGTTGGACTCTAATCTGGGAGAACCGGGTTTGATTCCCCATTCCTCCACATGCAGCTGCTGGTGTGATCTTGGGTGAGTCACAAGTTCTCTCAGAGCTGTTCTCTCATGAGCAGTTCTCAAAAAACTTCTCTCAGCCCCACCTACCTCACAGGGTGTCTTGTTGTGGGGAGGGGAAGGGAAAGGGATGGGTGGTGCACATGTCCTGGGTATCTCAAGTCTACCTGAAACCTGGTGGTTTCAAGGGAGCAGGAAGAGAATGGGGGTGTGTTCTTTATGCTTATTTTTATTGCACAAAGTATTGGATGGGGAAGGGAATGGAGGAAGAGCAGGTCAGTTTCACTCACCTGTGGAGTGGAGCCTGAGGGGTGGGTGTTGCCTTCTGACACACTTCCGGTATGTTAGGGAATGTGGCATATGCAAATGAGTTATGCAAATGAGTTATGCTAATGAGCTCCTGCACCTCTTTTTCTACGAAATGACCCCTGTTTCAAACCATGCTTGTTCTAATTTAAAAATTACTGTTTACATTCATTAATTGCCCTCCTGTGGTCAAGCTAGCATTATACTACTTCAAACAGATCCTGTTGCTTAGTACTCTTCAGACCCAGGGAGTGAAATTTGAAACCAGCGTGAATTGAGCGTAGGAAAAGACAGCAGTCCAACTCCTTCAGAGGGGAGACGTAAATTGGGCCTTAATGACTTAATTTTCCAGACTGGGTCAGATTTTGTTATGCTAATCCCCTTCTCTTTTTATAAAATTTGCTTTGGGGGCTTGATCTGAACAGAGCTTTCTGAAGGGGCCTGCCACCCTGCAGATGGGCAAAACTGGCAAGTGCTCATTCACACACATTTCTCTGTGGTGGCTCCCGCATGATGGAATGTCCCCCACAATACTGCTGTTTCTCAGAAGGCGCAGAACAGAATTGCTTGGGAGGGCATTGTTATAAAAGATGCAGAACTATAGTATAATGGATCAGCTCAGGAGGGGACTTCTGTAAGGGAAAAATGTTTCAGGTTTTTTGTTTTGCTTCCTTAAGCATCTTTGTTGTCAGACTGAATGGTTTTATCATAGTTTGCATTCCGTTTGCTGATTGACTGAACAGTCTTTCTCATATTTGTAATCCACCCACTCCATTATTCTGTTTTACCAGCAACCTTTGCTGTTAAATTCAAATATTTTTGTGATGCTTTGTAATTTGCTTGCTGATTGACTGAATCGTTCTTATCATGTTTGTAAACCACCTTCGGTCCCAGGGAGAAAGGTAGACAATAAAGCTAACAATACCAATTATTATTATCTAGAAAATTTCCAGACAGAGTAGGTTTCAGGATATTGGGAACTCCTGGGCAGCAGAGGCCAATAAAGACAGAGGGGGTGGGGCCTGTAGCCAGGTTGTGTGTCCACTGGGTACATTTCCCCACCTGGAGCACTGCTTCTGAATTTATTTTTCTTTAAAAAAAGAAACACAGCATTTTAATTTGTAGCAAGGCTTCTATTTGGAAAAAAAAATATTGAGACCTTGTTTTCAGAACAGGAAAATAGCAACGCCAGGATTATGGATGTAGTCAGGGGTCCGTTGGAGCGGGAGCACACAGGAGCGCAGCTCCAGGAGTGAGGAGCCCAGGGGGCGGGCACATGACCAAGCCCCACCCCCTCCTCGGCTTCCCCGAGCAGTGCAGAGGCGCAGCGCCCCGGGGAAAGCCCTGCTAGGGTCTTTATTGTTTGTAATGTTTTGTTTTAATAGTCATAATTTTATCATTGTTCCTTTTATGACTGTGTGCTGCTTTTCCAGAGACCTGCTCAAGGTGGCATATACATTTTCTAAGTATACCATATTTTATCTGGGCACATGGCACATAAATACTGGAGAAATTTCACCAACCCTTCAGCAGCTTCCACCCCATCAGTTTGGTGTAGTGGTCAGGAGTTGGACTCTAATCTGGGAGAACCGGGTTTGATTCCCCATTCCTCCACATGCAGCTGCTGGTGTGACCTTGGGCCAGTCCCAAGTTCTCTCAGAGCTGTTCTCTCATGAGCAGTTCTCAAAAGACCTCTCTCAGCCCCACCTACCTCACAGGGTGTCTTGTTGTGGGGAGGAGAAGGGAAAGGGATGGGTGGTGCTCATGTCCTGGGTATTTCAAGTCTACTTGAAACCTGGTGGTTTCAAGGGAGCAGGAAGAGAATGAGGGTGTGTTCTTTACGCTTATTTTTATTGCACAAAGTATTGGATGGGGAAGGGAATGGAGGAAGAGCAGGTCAGTTTCACTCCCCTGTGGAGTGGAGCCTGAGGGGTGGGTGTTGCCTTCTGACACACTTCCGGTATGTTAGGGGGTGTGGCATATGCAAATGAGTTATGCAAATGAGTTATGCTAATGAGCTCCTGCACCTCTTTTTCTATGAAATGACCCCTGGATGCAGTGATGTTCAAATCACATCCCAGTGACCTGCTCACCCAAGACATCTTGATTTGGGTAGATTTTTTTTTAACCAGGATTGCTGTCACCCAAGGGGTGTCTACCCTGGGACAAGCTTGTGTGGATTCCTGTCACTACTGTGGCTGCCAATACAGCGCAGGAGTAATGGCCTTCTACACGGCAGGTTTCAGTAGGTCTTCCTCCCAGGAAAATGTTCTTAGGATCATACCCTTTGTGTCCTCAGTTGCTTTTTTCATATTTATAGAACAACCCTTCCTGCAAGTGGGCTCAGGGTGGGTAACAGCATTTCATTTATACGATACATATTTCATTAATCCAATAAAAAAATAAAATTTTAAAACTTCATCATATATATTAAAATGGTGGTCACAAGCTGATAACAGAAAAAAAATGGTTGTGGGAGGTTCCCTGACCCGTTGGTGAAATATAAATAATGGCCAGCTGTTGTTAAGTGGGCGACAAGGACCTCAGGGACACAGCGGATGGACATGGACATCCGCTGCCTCAGCCAAAAGGCTGGTGGAAGGTGGCAGCGGCTACAAGCATGGATGGCTTCAAGAGGGAACTGGATAAGCATATGGAGCAGAGGTCCATCAGTGGCTATTAGCCACAAGGTATAGATAGGAACTCTCAGTCTGGGGCAAGTGATGCTCTGTATTCTTGGTGCTTGGGGGGGGGGGCAACAGTGGGAGGGCTTCTAGTGTCCTGGCCCCACTGCTGGACCCCCTGAGGGCACCTGGTGTTTTTGGCCACACTGCGACAGACTGTTGGACTGGATGGGCCACGGGCCTGATCCAACATAGGCTTCTCTTATGTTCTTATGCAACAGCTCTGTCTTGCAGACCCTGCAGAACTGAAGAAGATCCCGCAGGGCCCGGATCTTAAAAAGGAGCATATTCCACCCTGGTCAAGACAAGACAGACTGTTTTTTGGGCCAGGGACTATTAGGTGACGTTGATCCATAGAGCATAACTTTCTTCAGGGCGTATACAGGAAGAGGCAGTCCCTTGGTTTGGCAATTTAATGGCTTTGAAGTTGACACAGTATTTAGTCAGTATTAAGCAACACAAAAAGTTGTTTTCAAGTGCATAAAGAGAATGATTCCTACATGGGTAAATCAACAAATTAAGCACCAGAGAAGAAACATTTCAGTTGCCTCAGTGCAGATGTTCTGATTTGTTCGGAAGGAGGAGCACCTCAATTCCAGTGGGAAACTGACAGTCAACACCTGCCGTCATTACGACTGGGCAAGGGAACAACAATTCTTACCTCATTAGGACTCCTTCAAAAATAAATCCTGTTCGAAAAGGACAATGCTGGTGGGAAAAGAGCTCCAGAGGCTTTTAAATCCCTTTTTAAAAAAAACAAACAAAAAAAGCTGATCGGTTTACGGATCAAAAATAAACAGAACTGGCAAAACGTTGATTTGGGTACTATAAATAAAGCCTGCATCTGTCATTTTTTTTAAAAAGCCCTCTACAAATAAAAAGCTTTACAGCCAAAGAAATGGAGTTTTCTGGAACAGAAGTGTGGGCTAGAGGAACAGCAGGAAAGTGACCATCTGGGCAAAAGAACAAGAGGAAGAGGTGACCCCAGTCCCTTGTCAGTGCTTCCTGTGCCTCCGTATTTCCATCTGATGCAGAGACGTGCCCATGGTCCTCATATGGAGGCAGTTCATGCATCTCCCCATGAGATGTCAGAGAGCCAATTTCACATAAGATGGAGGCACAGGAGGGTCAGAAGGGTTTGAGGGACACTGAGCCTCCGGGTTTTTTGTTCATAACAGCTGCTGAAGCTGCTTTGAATGTAAACAGCTGGAGGGTGGTGTCAGATCTGCTGCCATTAATTGTTCGGGCTGGGGTCTCTATCAGTAATTGTCTATCTGTAATTTATGGCCAGCCTTGAGGTTTATTGCCTGTCCTGCTTAATGTGTCTTTTTCTTCCCCGGGAGGATGGCTTGCCGCATTCCACCGCGTCACATTAACAGTCTGGCTATCTTCTCTCGCCTCCTCCCTCTTTCTCTCTGGAGTCGTGAATGTTTTATCTTGCTTTTGTAACCTTGGAGAACTGTTGAACTGTTTCTAGCCAGGTGCCTAGCCTGTGAATCGCAAGTAGAGGTCACCAAGGGGCATGGGGGGGAATTTAGTGCTTTTGCGCCTTTTTTGTGAGAACCAACGGTTGGCTCTGATTGGCTCTTTGCCTGCTCTCACCTTACTGTGTATGGTATATTAATCCCTGTTGCCTGTAACCAAGTTATCTCTAACAAACATTGAGTACCTGAACCATCATTAAGAATAAAAGGATCTTTTACTTCACCAAAGAGCCTGGCTTATTTGATTTGACTCAGAAGCCTCACAGGTGGTTGGGAAGGGTTTTTGTTTCTTTGTTTGTTTTTGCCTTCAAGTCACCGTGGACTTATGGTGACCCTGTAGGGTTTTCAAGGCAAGAGACATTCTGAGGTGGCATGGACCACATCACACCAAGCCCTCCCAGTTTACAGAGTTGCGCCAATTTCCTCGCAGTGCTAATTCAGAGGTGGTTTGCCATTGCCTGCTTCCATGTCACACGGCCCTGGTATTCTTGGAGGTCTCCCATCCAAATACTAGCCAGGGCCAACCCTGCTTAGCTTCAGAGAGCTGACAAGATCAGATGAACTTGGGCTAGCCAGGGCAGGGCAGGGAGTTACTATGGATTAAGGCTGCTGGAATTCCCTCCCAGCAGCTATGTTGTGGGGAGAGGAAGGGAAGGAGATTGTAAGCTGCTTTGGGACTCTGAATGAAGGGTGGGGTATAAATCCAACCTCCTCCTCCTCCTCCTTCTTCCTCCTCCTCCTTCTTCCTCCTCCTCCTCCTCCTTCCACAAGCGAGCAGAACACAGGAAGAGAGGGGGCAGGACCATGAATGTCATGGCTGGGCCACAAGGTTCACAGCAAGCAAGAGACGTTGTCAACAGTCCGAGTCAGCAGGGAGTTTAGTTCAAGCAAGAGAGGTGCAAACGAGTCCGTGATTTAAGAGAGCAAGAAGAGTCAAGACGTGCCGGAGATCATAACCATAAATCAAACCTGAATCCAAGGGACAGGGCTGATTCCGTAGTCCAAGAATGCCAAGGTCAGGGATGCCAGAATACAAAGCCAGGAGCAGACGGGAGTCAAAGTACAAGCCGGGTCAGATGCCAGAGAGACAAGTCAGTTCCAAGGGTTAGAGACACAGAGTTTTGTCCTGCCAGCGAAGTTGCCAGCACGATTTGCTCACAGCAGCTGGTCTCCTAAAGTAGCGTGCTGGCTTGTTAGCTCATTACCTGCAGTCCTGGCTCATGCTAGTACTCAGGACCAGTGTTCCCTCTAAGCTGAGTTAGTGTAGAGTGAGGCTATTTGCTCTGGAGTAATTTGACGCAATCACACAGTTGTGCAATCACACAGTTCTGTAACGCTGCAGACACAGCCCGCCACTGCGTCATCAGATGCAATCACAGGTGAGTCGGGATTTTTTTCCTGCCTTTTTTCCGATGCGCTTAAACAGGGGATCGATGAATCGCATCTCTGCCCTGAGGGCTTTCCATGGCAGTATGCGATGATGCGCATACTGAGAAGGGGGAAAAAAACAACGGCATGGCATCAGGATAGCCTCATCAGACTATCCCCGACACCATGAGTGCGCACTGGAGCGATCACACGGGGAAAGTCTGTCTGTGGCCCATAGCAAACCTGTTTGATACTGGACTTTCCCTAGTATCTTTTAACTCCGCTTCTTCGGCAGAGAGAAACGAGTTGCTGACGGGTGTGGGATGCTTGCCAGATGTTCTGGTGCAATTGCACCCTTAAAATCCACATGGCATTTGTGCCTATCGTGTGGCTAATTCTGTGTATGATCGGGGCCAGAATTGTCTTTGATTTTAGAACTTCAGGCTAAATAGTTATCCACAATTTCAGTAACATCTGGAGTGGAGTCCCTCAGGAGAAAACAACATTTACGTTCATTAGTCAGATGTCTTTTTGACTGTAATACATCGAAGAATATTCTTTTCCAAATCAACTCATTAGAAAATCCAAAATTATGTGGTTAATTGAGTCCAAGGAATTTAGATCATAGGGGCAAATTCATTCCTGAAGTGGAGAGTGTCAGTAACAACCGAGAAGCATCGCAGAAGGGAACACTTTCAGTCTAGCCAAGGAGAAGATTCTACGTTGATATGGATCTTCAAGGTTATAAAAATAGTGAGCCATCCTACCAGGCTGACTGTCAAGACCCAACGTTGTCAAGACCACCACTCCTTTTGATCACATATGCATATTTTCCAGCATTCAATATTGTAAATCTCTGTGCTGAAATGTTGAAAAAATTCCTACCACTGCTAGTGCTTTGGACTGAAGATTGCTTGTGAGAAATGCTTCACATGTTGACAGGATATCTAGTATTCTGAAGATATTACCGTACAAAAGAATGTTAATTATCCTGTCATTGGGCTGACAGCCAACAGGAGGGAGTGTTCTTTTTGATCATGGTCGCTTCTTTCCATCATGCGAGTAATGTACCAGTGGCAGGTACCACTATGAATATACATTGCATGATGAATATACATTGTCTGAGGCTAATAGACATAATTAGAAACCGTTTTTAATCATTGCTGAATGACCCTTACCTGTAATTATAAGAAGATAGTCATTTGAAGAAGAACCTGTCAATTTTAATTTAATTCCTCAAATAACTCTCTGCTTTGAAGCAGTGCACATTTAAATAAGTGTCTGGAGTTACATAATGCAGATTTTTTTCAAGAAGAAAATCTCAGCAGAACCTTATGCAGGTTTTACACTACACAATCTGTGTGTTGGAGTAAGCGATTCAGCGTGCCATGACATTGGGGGATGCTATATTATTCTAGGGGTGTATAAGTGTTATCTCCTTGAATGGAATGTCTCTCTCTTTGTTATAACCGGGGAGCTGGCCTCTGACACCCCCCCCCCCCCCGGCTTTTTGTTTTCCACCATTCTCCATATGGCTCTGCTCTCCTGTAGGAACAACGCCCTCATACTTCCATGCAGATGGTGCCGGGTTTAGCTGGCCACTTATGATAGGGAAGCAGCACTCTTTAGATGAAACTTCTTTGTCTCTTTTTGACAGCAACCTGAGTGTGAACTGGATCTACTCGAATAAATGTATTTTTTTTATTTTTAGCAATATACTTATTGGGAAGTTTATTTACTGCACTCAATATCACACTTCTAAGACTGCTCAAACTCTGCTGTATTAACCAAATATCCCAGTACTTTGATGCAGTATGAAGGAATGGCAGTCTGAAATGAAACCAAATTCAATTCGGCTGCTGGCTTTTTCACTGCAAATACCCGAGTGCCGCATGACGGAGTGAGCTCCCATCTCTGGTCCCAGCTCCTGCCAACCTAGCAGTTCGAAAGCAAGAAATTGCAAGTAGATAAGTAGGTACCGCTTCAGTGGGAAGGTAACAGCATTCCATGTGCCTCAGCATTTAGTCATCCTGGCCACATGACCATGGAGAAGTCTTTGGACAACACTGGCTCTTTGGCTTGAAAACAGAGATGAGCACCACAACCCTAGAGTCGGATTCAACCGGCTTTCAAGCGAGGGAAACCTTTACTTTTACCTATTCTATTTTAAAATACCAAAAATGATGAAATCCATAAAATATTATACACTAATACAACACAACATAAATATGTGTTTTAGACGTCTAAAAGAGTAGGGGCATTTCCCCATGAGTCTTTAAGGAAATATCAAAAAATATTTTATAACACTCTCCTGCATACCATGTTGGTAAATATTTTCTCTTTGTTACCTTCAGAAGTGTGGGTTTTATTTGGGCTGTGGGTGTAGAATCCCAGAGATTAGAATGGAAGGGTTTGAATTTATGTACCAGCCAGGACCTTCTGCTAAAGATGGCAGTACAGCTTCTTTTAACAGTGTTCTTAAGTTTTTGCAGTTTTCCAAATGAAGAAATCACAGTAGGTGTTTTTCAAATGAGAAAAACACTTCAGAGTGTTAAGCAATGAAGGCTCACACCCCACCACGGACATTTCCAAATGAGCCAGATCATTTTAATATCTCACTAGCCTCCTAACACTGATGATGTATATTGGATCTATATGGGTATTACAAAATATAGCACTCCCACTACTATTTTTTACTGAGCAGAAGGCAAGCTTGTTATAGTAGGCTTACGTATTACATACAGTTAGAGCAGTTCCTCAGTGGAACTGGCTTCCTTGGGAGGTGGGTGGGCTCTCCTTCTTTGGAGGTTTTCAAACAGAGGCTAGAGGGCCATCTGACAGCCATGCTGATTCTGTGAACTTGGGCAGATCACAAGAAGGGAGGGCAGGAAGGGTTGCATCAGTGCTTAGTTCTTGTGGCCCTTTCTTACACGCCCAAGGAAATGCTAATTGCCACTTTGGGGTCAGGGAGCAATTTTTTTCTTTGCCAGTTTGGCTGGAGATCCTGGAGGTTTTTTGCCATCTTCTGGGCATGGAACAGGGGTCACTTGGGGTGTGAAGGGGGAGGTACTTGTGAATTTCCTGCATTGTGTGGGGGTTAGACTAGATGACCCTGGCGGTACCTTCCAACGCTATGATTCTATGATTCTACTGTTATTATCCAATAATATGACCTCATGAACAGAGCTTACATTACACATGAATGACACAGCTGAAGAATGTTAGTGAATATGGGAGACCTCAGTTCCTGTATATGTCCTAGTCATGGGTTAAGTGTTCATACAAGACCTGTGGGACTTGTAGTTGAAGGAGACCTGGGAGACAACAGGACTAAAAATAATCCTATTTAGTCTCTCTCTCTCTCTTTAAAAAAGGTTACTTATGATTTTTTTCCCCACAGCACAATTAATGTATTGTTGTGAGAGTCCAAGAGATTTCAAACTCCAAACAAAGGGTCTTAAACAAGAACTTCTTTTATTTGATAGTGGATCAACTGGTCTTACACTTCTTGAGTCAGTAATGGGAGAAGGAGGCATGTTAGGGTACAGTTATAGCGTATTCAAACCATGGTGTAGCAAATAAACCCCCCAATCAACAAGCTAGGAAAAAGGCACCCAAATACATCGGCCCGTTGGTTCCCAGATAGAAAAGCGGGAAGGAAAGCGGTTTGCACCTGTAGGAAAAACCCAATTAGCAACAAAGTCTGTGAAAAGACTCAGCCAAGGTTTCAGATAAGCAGTGGCGAGAGCGAGGGAGAGGAACACATTCCAAAGGAGGGGGGAGACGCGTATAGACTGCCATAGCACATCCCACCTCCCGACCGGGAAATGACAGTCTCACTGATAATTGTGTTTGTGGTAATTGTCAATTGAGGTATTGAAATGGATTCCTATTAAGAAATGAACTATTTTCATCACAGGATTTCCCCAACAGCAACAACCACACACCAACCATTGTTCCATTGATGAGGGGTACTGAGATCTGCTACTATATGGAGGGATTTGTGGGTAGGGCTGCGAAGTCAGCCCAGGGGGCGGAGGATCCCCCGCTATAGGGGTTCCCGATCCGCCAGCCGGTATTCCCCACCCCCAAAGTCGTCCGGCCTGGACAACTTCCCCAGCGTAGTAACTTCACCCAGAAGTGACGTCACCACGTTTGGGGGAATTGCCAGAGCGTTGCCCTGGCAACGCCCCAACGTGGTGATGTCATTTCTGGGTGATGTCACCGGGCGGCTCCCGGGCGGCTCAGGACTCCCCCCCGCCAGTGCGTGAGTACGACTTGGCAGCCCTATCTGTGGGGTAATGAACAGTGGTTGACCAATGTACCCTGTAGGCATCGTGGGTAGCACTTGTAGAAGGGGAGTGGCTGTAAACATCTAGACGGTGGAAGTAAACTCTTACTATGGGAATTTGTAGGAAAAAAACAGAATTATTCTCAGATTAACGTATTAGCACATTAACCTCAGCAGCTGAAAACTGGTTACCTTGAGTGAGTGTTCAGAGCAATTCAGTGGAGAAATTTAATTCCTAGCAATGAGATAAAAGGATTTGCCGAAATGAAGCCAATCTTGACAGGTCCAGTGGTACAAAGTTTAGAAAATGGTTTTCAAAAGGTGTGTTCTCAGTTAAGCTTGAGAAAGTGTCTTGAAGGGGTTAGGTTATCAGATCAAGAATGGAGAGACCAAGATTCTAATCCTCATTCTGCTTTTAAATTCCCTGGATGATGCTGGTCCTGTGCCTCTCTCTCAGCCCTCCTACCCTGAGGATTAAATGGAGGTGAGAGAACTGAGTGGGCTCACCTGAATTCCTTGGATAAAAAGGTTGGATAAAACCAGATAGAGGTAGATAAACTGGAGAAAGACAATAGTTGAAGGTGGTGTGGTAAATCCACCATTGTCTATGAGGTACACGTCCATTTTGTTTCTGTCCCACTATCCTCTCTGGTCTCTACCACTACAACAAAGAAGTATTTACATTTTCTTCAGCCTATATGAATGCCAAATAGCATATTCTAAGAGAACATGAGAGGAAATGAGGAAAATAGAGAGGTTTGTTTTTAATTTTATGTTGGCCCAAGAGAACATGAGTATACACTTTCAGTAAAACAGATCTTTTATGCCACTTAGGACAGTTAACTGGAAAATATGACTTATTTAGGCAAATATTAATACTCAATATTTAGGTGATAGTCACTTTTGATCACGTTATATATATGCTCACCTCAAGGTTGTATATATTTATGCCAAAACTTAATCAGTAGGGTGTTTCCCACTAGATGGTAGATGTTGAGAAGGCGTATGTGATCAAAGATGTGCATTGATGGACCATCAAGACCACTCGGGGGGGGGGGGGTGAGGATTAGAAATGGATTAGACAAATTCATGGAAGATAGGTCTGTTAAAACCTACTAGCCATCGTAAGTGAAGGGAACCTCCATCTCCAGAGGGAGAAAACCTCTTAATACAAGTGCTGGAAGGCAAGTTCAGGGGGAGGCCTTGGCCTCTGTGCCCTGCTTGTCGGTTCTCCAGGGCAACTAGTTGGCTGCTGCATGAGACAGGATGTCAGTTACAGTGAACTGCACCCAAAGAAACTGAGCAGTGGTCTGATGGTTAGGCAACTTCGTTCATTCCTGTAACTCCCCAATGATCCCCAGCCTCTGATCAGCTACATATCCTTAGCTTCATAATCGCTCTAGTAGCAGGTGCTCCCAGGCCGTCCTTGGGCAAGCCTGATAACTGGGGCTCCTGTCTTTAGGCTCTTTGACGCATTGTTGCTAAGGAAAACGTGGAGGGTTTGATGCAGCAACATCATAGTAGAAGTGATGCCTCAAAAGAGAGAACTGTTAACAGCCTTGGTCTATGCTTTCCCTGTAGGGGAGCTAATGCTTTCTTTCTCTTTAATGTTGCAACAAGCAGTGCTGTGGAAAGAGGGTAATGATTGCTTTGCTAAATCAACCAAGGGTTCTTACAGACCGTGGTTCACTTTCCAGAAGCAGCCAACGGGATGCCCCTGGGAGGCACTCAAAAGCAGGGCTTGAAGTCTGTGGCCATTCCCTGTTGTCTTTCAGGTCCAGGAAGGTCCCATTTTGCTTTCACAGCCTATGCAAAGTCCTTGTTCTCATGACAGGGTTTTTATAAGGCAGAGATGTCCCACCAGGCTTTTGGTTGAGGGCAGCAACGGTTACCCATTGGCTGCCCCCCTTCTTTCCTCTCCCCTCCATATTCTGAGTTCCCGTACCCCGCCCAGAAGAAAAAGGGACTGGTAGTCCAGAATCGGACATAATAATATAGGAAAATCACCATCTTGGATCTTTTATCTACCCTGAGATTTTTACAAATGTTGTGTGTAAATGTTAATGTTTTGAACTTTGTATTTTATGGCATTGTGTTCTGTACATCACCCAGAGCCCGGCCCGAGCTGGGATGGGGTAAGATGATGGTGATGACGATGATATACATGGGATGGGAGAAGGCATAGACTAACTTTACTTTAATGATACTGCTCTTACAGCCAATTCAGCTCTGAACAGTGTCACACGAAGACGAAAAAAGAAAGAAAAAAGAAGGAAATTTATTTAATGCATGTGTCTATATAACGTCAAATTGAATGACTTTTAATCTGAATTGACTGAGAAAGGAACTTGGCAACTGCCAATGTAATATTAAAAACCACCCCTGCTGAAAGAAACCTCAAATGATCCAGTTCACATGTAGAATCCTGGATATAGGGTTTTATCCAACGATCCGACTGGATATAAGGTTTTATCCAACTATAGAAATTATGCAAACTCCAGAGCACAATGGAAGACAGGAGGGCCTGGCGTGATGTGGTCCATGGGGTTGCAAAGAGTTGGAGTCGACTGTGCGACTGAACAATAACAACAAAGAAACCCAAGACTCTGTCCCGTGTTCACTGAAGAAGAAGAAGAGAAGAGATTGGATTTATATCCCGCCCTTCACTCACTTAAGAGCCTCAGAGCGGCTTACAAACTCCTTTCCCCTCCCTTCCTCACAACAGACACCCTGTGAGGTAGGTGGGGCTGAGAGAGCTCTTTCCCAAGCTGTCCTTGAGGGAACAGCTGGTCCAGAGCTATGGCTTGCCCAAGGTCATCCAGCCAGGTGCAAGTGGAGGAGTGGGGAATCAAACCCGGTTCTCCCAGATTAGAGTCCACGCACTTAACCACTACACCAGACTGGCTCTCTCACTGCACTGCTAACCAATGCTCTTACAACTGGGAAGCAACTCTTAGAGCAAATCTTACCTTGCACCACTCTCTCTTGAGACAGAACTCACAGCATGAGGCTTGACAAATAAGCCGAGGGTGCACCATAGAACACCTTCCAGAATCCTTTCCAATGTGCAAGTGCTGTGAAGCAAATGTTCCAGTGTTCCTCTGCAGACACGCTGCTGTGACAGAAGACTGAAGAAACACACTGATAAATATTAGAATAAGGTACACAGCATAACATTTGCGTCCACATGAGGGGCCTGTGGTTCAGGAACCACAGGTAACAGTCGGGAGATCAACTTTACCTTTAATATAATGTTAGGAAGTGTTGTATTCAGCTGAGTGTTGTGAACCTGCCTTGTTTCAGAGAACAGATGTCCTCAAATGACTGACGTCTGCTGCAGCATTTTAGGCCTACTCATCTTGCTTCAGTTTGAGAATGCAATTTAGATGGCTTTGCTGATCATTTTGCTTCATTTGTTTCAATTAGATACAATTGTATGTTACTTTAGCATTGAGAGAAATCTCTGTGGGCCCGGGAACGGCAGTCTGTGCAAGACAAACGTCAACTCCTACCAAGCTCGTGAGTCCTAATTTGAAGACTGAATTTAATACATTGCTTTTCCTATGCAATATTGAAAATTATACATGGTTTATAAAATCTGAGAAGCCAAAAGCAACGGAAAGAGTTTAATATTCGGGCTGAGGGTTAATTCCCCGATTGGAGGAGAATCTGGAAATTAAATTCAGGCAAGCATTAACCACCGACTGGCTTCCTCTCTGTTTCTGGAAGAATTTTTTAATGTGTACCTTAAAAGAAGGGAGAGAAGAACAAAAGAAAAGAAGGTCGATGAAAGAATTTTTCATTTCATTCCTGTCCTTCAAGGAGTTCAGAACAACATTTCAAAAATATTTATAAGGCAGGTTAGGATAAAAGATCGTACTATCTGGAGGCTGTGGTTGGCTGAGGGAGATTGGAGCCAGAGTTTCTCACGTTCAAGGCAGGCACACTGGCTATGCCATCACATTCACATTCGGATCCCTGGTGAAGATATTATGCCAAGGGCTTTTTCCTGTATTATCTTTGCCATGTGTGTGGTCTGCTGTAGCACAACGCCTTCTGTACTACTTGGGTAACATTTATTTTATTTAAAACATTTGTATGCTGCCTTTCCACCCAAATAAGGTCCCTATGAGAAACAATGAGCCATGTGCAAGGAGTCCATGATGAGGGTCCTCTGGGAGACTGGGGACATGGGAGGGCATCATCATGTTGATCATATAATGTCATTTCTGGGGGGAACCCAGAAGTGACATCATGTCACTCTAGGATTCAGAGGGAAAATCTGTGGTTTTACCATAGAGTTTCCACTACATCCTAGAGTGGCATGATGTCACTTCTGTGTTTATCCTGGAAATGACATCATGCTGTCAACACACCAGAGATTTTTGCTTTATTCTACCCCCACTGGCCTACCGGGTGGCTGCTGGCAGCAGCAGCTACCAGCAGGAGATCTCACAGTTTGTTGTTGGTCCTGGCAACTCTAATTCCACCCCTTGCCAGCAACACCCTGCCTAACATTTGAGGGGCGTTGAGTTCAGCAAGACGGATAAGGAAACAATGTAGTCATCTGAAGATATGAAGCCGTGAAGAACATGTTGGGCAAGAACATGTTGGAGGGCTCACAGTAAACTCTTGCAGCAGGCGAAATTTCTGTGGAATAGTCCCAAAGCCAAAGGCCATCGTTGCCAGGGCAAGCACTGAGAAGAACTATGAAACAAAATGATAGTGAGTGTTTACATGGTTACCTGTGACATTTGAAAGCAACAAGATCGAGGCCATGAATTGTGAGTGTTTGTGTCTATAGATGGATACACATAAGAAAACCCACCCTGTGTATGTTGGTATCTTTGCCTCATCTGCAGTTGGCACAGTTGTGCAGCTTCTGTCACCTGCCGAGTGCCAGTCACTCCTAGGTATGGTGATAATCCCCCAGGTCAAACTGGCTAATGATTCCATTCTCATTCAAATCTAAAGGATTAAAGGATTAAATCTGGGAAGCTTCTTGAGATGTCAGGGATGGTGTCACTGGTCCACAGCATTTAGGAATTCTAGAGAGGGATGCCAGCCTCCAGGTGGGACCTGGAGATCTCCCACTTCTACAGCTGATCTCCGGGTGACAGGGATCAGTTCCCCTGGAGAAAATGGCTGCTTCAGAGGTCGATTCTAAGGCATTGTACCATGCTGAAGTCCCTCCCCTTCCACAACCCTGCCCTCTCCAGGCTCCAACCCCCAAATCTCCAGGTATTTCCCAACCCAGAGCTGGTAACCCTAATTCTAGATGGTGCCTTCTGTCTCTGGTTCTCTCTCCCATCCAGGCTGGTCCAGAGAACAGCAAACAAACCAACAAATACTCCTCTCTTCCTTCATCACAGCGCTTCTAGTCTCCTACCCCTTTCCGCATGACTTCAATCTCTGTTGCCTTCATTGTATTATCTGCCTCTTTCTCCTTTAGCGATTGCACATGAACACATGAAGCTGCCGTATCAGTACCAGTGCTGTCCACTCAGACTGGCAGTGGCTCTTCAGGGTGTCAGGGAGAGGTCCTTCCAATCATGTACTTCCTGATCTTTAAAACAGGAGATACCTGGGACCTTCTGCATGCAAAGGAGCCACACAGCACCTTCCCGAGAACCAACTCCTAGCAATACGATCACCTCTCACAACCGGGGCAGTCTTTGGCAGCTGGCTGTTTGACCCACACAGTAAGAAAAGCCCCATTTCTCTAATGGAGGAACCTTCCCTGGGAGCGATGTTGGTATCCCACCAACTGTGAATGGAGTGTGTGAGCGCTGAATCAGCATTGTCCTGGAGGTGGGAAACTGACAACCTCGCTCAGCTGCAAAACTTAAAACTCATGCTCTTTGACACTAAGCACATGACACGACAGGAAGCAGAGAGCTACTGCTGGAAATGGAAGTGGCTAGTTTCCCCCCTCTGCAGTTTGCAGTGGAGACTACCTGTGAATGAAAGTTACGACATTCTGCATTTTGCTGACCCCGCTGCACAAAACTGGCCGCTGTGAGATCTGGCAAAATACCCGAGTCGTTCGGTCATGTCGTGTCACAAGGGGAGGAGTTATCTGTTCGGCTGCCTTTGTTTTGCTCAAGCCGTGTGCTTAATGTCACATTGGATTTCAGCTTCTACAGTCGGCTTCAGCCTCCAAAATGACAATTATTCTATACTGGAAGCAAATAAAAAGAGAAGAAATGGCTCCCCAAGGACAGGTTGACACACTCTCAACAACTTCTGTTAGTAGATTGAATGAGTGGTGGCTGGAAAACTCCACAGTTATGGGGGAAAGGGCTGAGGTGCACCCCCTTCTAAAGAAATCTACCCTCAACCCAGGAGATGTCAATAATTATCAGCCAGTGTCAAATGTCCCATTCTTGACAAGGTGACAGAATGGGTGCTGGCTGGACAACTCCAAGCTTCTCCGGATGAGGCAAATTGTCTAGACCCCTTCCAGTCTGGGTTGAGGCCTGGTGATGGGACCAGCACACCCTTGGTCATCTTGGGGGATGATTTGCAGTGGGGGATGGGGTTGATTCTCCTGGACCTCTCAGCAGCTTTCAGTACCATCAGTCATGGTATCCTTCGGGACTTCCTTTCTGGGCTGGAATGGGGAGACACCATTTTGTGGGGTTCTGGTTCTCCCTGGAGGACTGTAGGCGGCCCTGGGGGATCGCTTCTCAGCCCCTTGGCTCTTGGCCTATGGGATCCTGCAAGGTTCCATCTTGTCCCCCGTTTCCCTGAAACCACTGAGTGAGGTCATCCGAAGATTTGTGCTGGGCTGTCATCAAAATGCAGATGACCCTAAGCTCTACTTCACCCTTCTTATGACCCCAGAGAGGCTTCAGAAACCCTGAACCAGTGCTGGGAGGTGGTTTTGGAGTGGCTGTGGACTAATACGCTGAAACGTAATCCCCCAAAGACACAAGCACTATTGGTGGGCAGGTCTGAGCCAGGGTTTAAGGTGTCACCTGTTCTGGATGGGGTTGCGCTCCACTTGGAGGAACCGTTCTATAGTCTAGGTGGGCTCTTGGACCCAGGCCTGCTGCTGGATGAGCAGGTGACAGCTGCAGCCAGGAGTGCCTTTTACCAGCTTTGACTGTGGCTTTCCCAGGGCAGAAAAGATCTGGCTACTGTAGTTCATGCCCTGGTTACATCTAAATTAGAGTACTGCAATGGGCTGTATGTGGGGCTGCCCTTGAAAAGCATTTGGAAACTCCAGTTGGTAGAGATCTTCTGTCAGGTTCCCTGTCATAGTTGCTTCTTTTTCCCAGTTTCTTTTTAGATCCTGGCAGGAGAACAGCATCGGCTTCCCTTCCGTCAGTTTCCCCCCCCCTCCTCCTTACCCCTCCTTCCTCTGAGTGAACTCTTCTATTTACTAGACTTCAGTTATCTCTGTTGCTGCACTTGTAACCTTGGGCAACTGGGCCTCCACTTTTCCAGGTGTCTTTTGCGTGGGAATGCATGTAGATTGCACACAGGGTCGGGGATGGGAATTTAGCTCAGCTTACGCGCCTTTTTTCTCTGAGAAAGTAACGGTAGCTCATTTTGGCGCTTGATATTTTTATTCTGATTGGTACCTGACTTTTTACTCCTGTTTGAGTACGGTATATCAGTTCCTCACATTCTGTATGTGGTATCACTAACAACGCAAGTGTTTCCTGAAAGACCATTAAGAAGTAAAGACTTTGTTTTGCAGTACAAGGCCTGGCTTATTGGATCTCATCAGAAGCCTCACATCTTCGCAGCCAGGATGTTGACTGGAGTGGGTCATAGGGACCCTATCACGTCAGTCTCGGTCCACCTACACTGGCTCCCAATTTGCTTCTGGGCACAATTCAAGGTAATAATCTTGTCCTTCAGAGCCCTGCATGGTTTGGGACTATCATACCTGAAGGACAGCCTGTACCCTTATGAACCCTTCCAACAAGTATGGTCATCATTGGGGGCCTGTTTTGGGTGCCCTACCTCCTGAGGCTGTGGTCACACGGCAAGGTTTTTGCGATTTGTTCTCACTATAGATTTGACTGGGAATATTTTTTTCTAGGTTGGGATGATCACACATCCTTCCCCGAACTGCAAGCATTGCACGACAAGGCTCTGGGCACCGTCTAGATAGTTGTCCCGCTGCTTGAGTGGCGCGGTGTGAGTTTTTTAAAGTTTGCTTTGCTTCGCGCACATGTAGATGGCCAAATCACCGCCCCCACCTGGACTCACCACACTCCCTTGTTTTCACAGATTTTTACAGGTTCCCTCCCCTTGAACAGCAAACAAAATGAACCGGCAACGTACTACCAAGCTCTGGAGTCGTAATGTGTGCTTGAACATTTAAACGCTGAATTTATTCAGCACAGGATTGCTCATGCACACAAAGGTGGAAGCTGGGGGGGGGGGTGTCATTGCATGAAGGATGGTCAGATGACCTTATCGCAATCATTGCGATAGATGGCTGTCCAGATTGGCAAAATTGCAGGTTTAAAGCACAAATATCTGGAAAGTACTCGATTTTCCCGGTGTCGAAAAACTCGCTAGGGAACTGGGAGGATTGTGCAGGTGAGCCCGCTTCGGTGCAGGAGGCGGAGGCAGCCATCTTATCAGCAATTTTAAATGTGAGAGGAAACAGTGGTAAAACCTGATCAAAATGACCGTGTGACCACAGCCTCAGGTTAATCCGGTGGCAACCTGGCGGAGGGCCTTCTCAGTCATGGCCCCGAAGCTCTGAAACTCTCTCCCCAGGGATATTTCTCTGTCCCCCTTTTGTTGCTGTCTTCTGCCAGCAGGTAAGGACTTCTTTGTTTCATCTGGCAGACCTTCAGTAATCTTTCCTTCCTGCCCAATGTTTTAATTGTTTTTATGTATTTCAGCACTGTTTTAAATTGTTCTCATAAAATGTGTTTGTTTGTGGGTGGGGGAGTTGGTTTTAAAATTTGATTTTATTATGTATGTTTTAATTTGTTAGCTGCCTTGATGGCCCTTATGAAGGCAGAAAGGTGGGATATACATTTTCTAAACAAATAATAATAAAAAAGATCGTGAAGCTTCTAAGGAGGACAAGAATAGCAACGTAAGCTGCAGGCTGAATGCGTGTTTGAATAGCGGCATGGAATTAAAAACATTTTTTCCCCCCAGGGCTCAAAAGTTTTTTTTCAAAATATGAAGACTGAAGGCTACTCTGTGCTTTTTTTATTTGCATTAGGTTTGATCGCGACAATCTTTTTTGCTAATGGAAAATGGCAATTTTTGACTGAGACCCCATTTTTCGATTTTTCGATTTTTGCCTGAGAGCCAGTTTGGGTAGAAATGCAAGTCAAGAGAGCCAGTTTAGTGTTGTGGTTAGGAGCGCAGACCCTAATCTGGGCGAACTGAGTGATTCCCCACTCCTCCACATGCAGCCAGCTGGGTGACCTTGGGTCAGTTACAAGTTCTCTCAGAGCTGTTCTCTCACGAGCAGTCCTCGGAAGAGGTCTCTCCGCCCCACCTACCTCACAGGGCGTGTCTGTTGTGGGGAGGGGAAGGGAAAGGAGTTTGTAAGCCGCTCTGAGACACCTTCAGGTAGTGAAGGGTGGGGTATAAATCCAATCTCCTCCTCACCCTCCTCACCCCACTTGCTGTTCCTGAGGACCCCCTTTTGGCAGATCAGTCGGCTGCAGGTGGGGGGGGGGTGGACAGTTCTTGGCATGGCACACTGGTGACAATGTCTTCTGTTAGCACAGAGTCAGGATCCAGTCCATGAGCACCACATTCAAATGCTGAGAAAAGGGAGTTATGTTTTCTTGATTGACTACATCAGGCCTGTTCAGAAGCCAGAAGCACATCAAATTTTGATACAACGCCTCAGTTTGGTCTGTATTAAAATTTTGATTAAAGCATTGCACATCGTATTTGCGGAGCAGAGATGAAGAATGTAGACTTGGGGGAAGAGCCCGGCTCCTTGCAGAGAGGAGATGAGGCTAAATTGGACTCCCGCTCCTGTCATTTTCCACCACGTTGGTTCTTCTTGGCAGGGACGATGAAGCATGCGTTTCCTTAATTTGATGCTATTTTCCCAAGGGAACAAGGATCTGTTGATGTGGACTGACAGAAGTGTTCAAAACAAGGAAGGCGTTCAATAAAGCAGAATATTCGCATTAGATCAGAGATCCCAACCCTGCACAAGCCGAGGAAACATAAAGAGGAGATTCTGATTGCGGAAGATCTGGGGCTGGCGAACACAACAAATGGACTTCTGGAGCAGAATTGTGATGGCGTGATGGCTCAGAATCTTTGCACCCCACCCTGCTTTCAAAGCATGGAAGCTTCACAAGAGCCTGCTTGTGTTATGCCCAGTCTATACCTCAGGTCTTCCCAACCATGCAATCATTTTCAGACTATGGACCGGGTTTGCCTCTGCATCAGATGTGAAATGGCCATGAAATGAGCCTGTAGTTCCAGAATGTGGTGAAAAATGCCATCAAGTTGCCGCTGACATGGTGACCCCAATAGGGTTTTCAAGGCAAGAGACCTATGGTGTATTTAGAAATGCTGAGTGTGACCACTGTTAAGTGATATTCGATTCCTCCATTTTATGTTGAGGGGGGAGGAAATAGCATGGAGTTACTTTGCAAGCTGGCCTCCGAAAGTACAGAAAAAATGGGTTTCACTCCAAAAACTTTTAAGAACCACGAAGGTAATGCTTTGTTTACTCTGTTAATATTCATAATCAGGATGACATTTTTCCCCTGTGCTTTCCTTGTCCCTATACCACCTGGTTTGTCATAAATTAGTGTTCATTCATCAGCTATTTACCAGCACTCCCTCCAGCCTCCTCTACAGTGTTGTTGTGAGCTAGGGGTGGCAGGTCTCCTGCTGTGGCAGGAGAGCTCCCATCCCTGGGCTCCGAGCTACAGCTGCTGCTTGGTGGAGAAGCAAGAGCAAAATGAGAAGGGGAAAGCAGCATTGCACGGCACCACAATGTCACTGTTGTATTTGTTCCTGGAAATGATGTCGCAGCGTTGTGGCAGTACTCGGGATTTGGGAAATCTGGGAAGTCCCTAGACCATTGCTGTAATGCTGTGACATCGCTTCCAGGTACCTAACTGGAAATGATGTCATAGCATCACACCCCATGACACTCACCATGCCCCTCTCCAAACCCCCCCCCCCCCCGAGGGTGTTACTGACAATAAACTGCCAGCCCTATTGTGAGGCCTTCCATTCCTTGAAAGGAAAGATGGATGGGTACACTTGATCAGTAGTTAAGTTCCAGATCATAGTTGCTGTAGACTGTGGGATGCCCTAAGGATCCGGGAGTGCATGAGAGCCTGTCTCAGTAATGCACAGACCCTGAGCTGGCCTAAGGCCTAGCTCAAGACAAAGCTCTTCACAGGCTTCACAGGGGAAGAGGGGTAGATGACTGATGTAACCCCCCCCCCCACACACACACACACATACACAGTGGGGCCTCAGATGCTTCAACTAAATATGATCCACAAGTCCACCACCTCAGCCCCCCTTACTCCCCAGAGATATCTGGTGGCTGCCCAGCTACACTGGAGAAGCTTGCTGTAAACCAGAAATCTTCCATTTTAATTCTGGTCACATCTCTGCCTTGCTTTGCTCCCTAGTAACCAGTTGAGTTCAGACCCCGTAGAAGCAAGTAGGGATGTGCATTTGGATACATCTGATCTGAATATGTATTTTAAAAAATGCCTCATCAGTATTTTCCAGATATATTCGGGTCTCCAGATGGTATCTGGGACTTTTCAAGATGCTGGGAAATGGATCCCCCAAAAATCCCAGATATATTCAGGAATAACGGGAATGGGAGCCAGCATTTTAAGGCTCCCAAGGCTGTTTTTTCTTTATTTTTTCTGGTATGTCTGTCTTCCCAGGACTTGGTATCAGTTTGCCATGCTGGTTTGGCTTTGATTCTGTCTTTTTAAATTGGCTTTGTTGGCCTTGCAACATTGTATTTTTTGCACAAGTTGCTTTTTGTGGTGGATTCTCAGGTTTGACATTGCCTTGGATTCTCAGTTTCTATATTGCCTCAGAATCTCTGGTTTTACATTTGTTGGGCTGGCAACTGCAGTCCTATTCTTTTGTTGTGGACAATTCTCTGGTTTGCCATTGGATTGGATCCTCAGATTATATATATTTGTTGTCACATTGTCCCGTGGTTCTGCCAGGATCCCCTGATCCTGCATTGTTTTTTTGGGTTTGTTGGTTCTGTCTGCTTTGAAAGTCTTTTGCCTGGGGGAGGGGTTGCTTTGCTTGTTCTTTTGTCTTTGTCTTTTCTTAGCCCTGGAGAAAGCATGGAATTCCCTAAGGCCCCCCCCCCCCCCATCACAAGCAGTGAAGGATGGCTGGGGACCCCTTGTTCGGAGGCCTAAAGAATTAGACCTTTCAGTCCAATTCACTTGAAATTTGGAGGCTACTTAAAGAACAGGCACCAGCAACTCTACCACAATTTTGGTTCAGTTTGCTCAAGAAACCACCTCTCCAGCCTTCTGGAAAGATTTCCAATAGAGAATGATGGGAGTCCAATAGAGAATATCAGAATCCAGAAAAAAAAATACCAAACTGGGTTTTGGAACCCAGAAAACTGGGAATACCAGTATTCTTCAGCTCCCTGAAATACCATTTTTTTAAAGCTGCACAACCCTAGAAACAAGACCCATTTTCCTCAGTAACTTGTGCTACTCATTCTCCTCCTTACCTTCTTTGGAATCGTTTGGGCTCACAGGTCAGAACGTGACAGGATTAGGTCGTCGAGGCTACCTGGTGCCCTTCACAGCCCGGTAGGGGTCTGAACCTTGATTTCCTGTGTCCACAGACCAAGCCTTCGTACCACACTGACTCAGTGTTGGTTGCAACAGCATACAATATCATGCTGTCCACAGTTATTTCAAGAAGGGCCCATCTTGTTATGTAACTGCAGGCCAGTCGCCATCGCCCTAACAAAAAGTCGTTGGGAAGTAAATGGGTGGCTCTGCTTGCTTCGACAATAATCGGCAATCAATTTGAAGCTCCATTGGCTTCGGCTCAGCGTGCTAAAACCTACCGTTTGAAAATATACTTTAACTCGCCATAAATATAATTGCAAGGGACAGAACTGCCGAAAATGTTAGCATGGGGCTTTTGCCACTGCTGAAAGCGATCTTGCCTTCCTGCTCTTAGCCCTCACAGTCCTCCCCAGGTGTTTTTAAGCCCCCCCCCCCGCTCTGATACCAAAGGATGTCTAGCTGGGAGAAAAATGCCTTGGGGGGGGGGGAGAGGAGGTGTGGGGAAAGCCGTGGGCAGGGGGAGGCTTCTCTCCTTTAAATAGTATCCTATAAAGGCCTTACTATGACACTGTTTTAACCTATGATTTTAAGAATACCAGTTGGAGGCCAAAGATATGTAATTAGCGATTGTTTTTCAGATAATAGTCCATATTTAGAAACATATTGAACTTATGAAAGGGAGAGTAAATAGAAGAAGAATCTCTCTTTGTTTTTCTTCTTTCTCGCCTCTTCTGTTCTGGGTTGGTACCGACTGGGAGGGACAATATGGCAAGGGAGGTTCAGATTGGAAATGTGGGCTCCCCAGACTCTGAAGGTCCTGTGCAAGGTCCCAAGCCCACTGAACATGGAACTGGCTCTGCTTTCAGGGACAGGGACAGGGGAAAATCTCTATATCCAGCAGTTCTTCTTGAGGGTGATGATTTGTCCAAGTTCCAGAAACCTGTGAAATGCGGGAGCATAGAGTTACTTACCTACAGGTGGGACCGGGGGTTCTCTTGTTGCTCCAACTGATCTCCAGTCTACAGAGGAAATGGCAGCTTTGCAGGGTAGGCTCTGAGGGGTCACATCCCTGCTAACCTCCCTCCCCTCCCCCAATCCTGCTCTCCCCAGGCACCAGCTCCACTTCCTTTCCACCATTCCAAAAGGAAATACTTCATTGCTCAATGAGTAACCTGGTCATGGAGTTCACTGCCAGGGGACTAATGGTGGTCATGGGCATAGATAGCTTCCAAAGGGGTTTAGATTGAGTCATGGGGGAGAGGTCCATCAGTGGCTACTAGCCATGGTGAATAAAGGCAACCTTCGTAGTCACTGGAAGTAATCCTCTGAAACTGAGTGCTAGGAGACAACGTCAGAGGAGGTTCTTGTTCACTGGCACTCCAGGGGAACTGGTTGGCCACTGTGTGAAACAAGATGCTGGACTAGGTGGACCTTCACTGGTCTGATCCAGCAAGAATCTTATGTTCTTGTATTCTTACATTCCAGGCTAAGTCGGAAGTCTATAAACGCCTGCATGGTTGAAGAACACGGTCTCAGTAGGAGCTGTGGGACTGATGGAGAAGGAGGCAGCAGCTCTCCTGGGAGGAAGACTTGATGAGGAAGGCAACCCACTGAGGTTTCCAGGAATATACCAGGACAAGAGCCTAACAGAGGCAGCCAGCCAGTTTGGTGTAGTGGTTAAGAGTGTGGACTCTAACCCGGGAGAACTAGGTTTGAGTCCCCACTCCTCCACATGCAGCTGCTGGTGTGATCTTGAGTCAGTCCTAATTTCTTTCAGAGCTGTTCTCTCAAGAGCAGTTCTTGAAAGAGCTCTCTCAGCTCTACCTACCTCACAGGGTGTCTGTTGTGGGGAGGAGAAGGGAATGGAGATTGTAAGCTGCTTTGAGACTCTGAGTGAAGGGTGGGGCATAAACCCAATCACCTCCTCCTCTTCTCCTTCTCCTCCTTCTGCAGATGGTTGTCCCCTCCTCCAGTGGCCACCATATATATCACGCATATTATAAGAAATGACAATAGTGTGACCATATCCCCATTAGAACCAGAGTTACCAATGCCTCTTATAAAGTTGTTTCACTTTGCTTTCAGGAGGACCATAACCACAATGTTAAAGGTGGTATTTGTGTACTTTCCTGAAACAACATGGGGACAGCACCACAGCTCTCATGCTGCTGTGTGCAGGCAGGTGCACATTGGCTTTGAGAAGCAAGATGTAAGTATTAAATCCACATACATTTCTTGATAGCTCATTACTTCAAAGTACTACTTTAGTACAAACCTAATGGAAAAATACAGGGAAAAAAGGCTTCAGGACTGGAGTCCGTACCAGGGGTCATTTAGTAGAAAAAGTGGTGCAGGAGCTCATTACCATAACACATTTGCATATGCCACACCCCCTAACATACCGGAAGTGTGTCAGAAGGCAACACCCACCCCTCAGGCTCCACTCCACAGGTGAGTGAAACTGACCTGCTCTTCCTCCATTCCCTTCCCCATCCAATACTTTGTGCAATAAAAATAAGCGTAAAGAACACACCCTCATTCTCTTCCTGCTCCCTTGAAACCACTAGGTTTCAAGTAGACTTGAGATACCAGGACATGTGCACCACCCATCCCTTTCCCTTCCCCTCCCCACAACAAGACACCCTGTGAGGTAGGTGGGGCTGAGAGAGGTCTTTTGAGAACTGCTCATGAGAGAACAGCTCTGAGAGAACTTGTGACTGGCCCAAGGTCACACCAGCAGCTGCATGTGGAAGAGTGGGGAATCAAACCCGGTTCTCCCAGATTAGAGTACAACTCCTGACCACCACACCAAACTGATGGGGTGGAAGCTGCTGAAGGGTTGGTGAAATTTCTCCAGTACTCATGTGCCATGTGCCCAGATAAAAAATGGTATACTTAGAAAATTTATATGCCACCTTGAGCAAGTCTCTTGAAAAGCAGCACACAGTCATAAAAGGAACAATGATAAAATTATGAATATTAAAACAAAACATTAAAAACAATAAAGACCCTAGCAGGGTTTTCCCCGGGGCGCTGCGCCTCTGCACTGCTCGGGGAAGCCGAGGAGGGGGCGGGGCTTGGTCATGTGCCTGTCCCCTGGGCTCCTCACTCCCGGAGCTGCGCTCCTGTGCGCTCCCGCTCCAACGGACCCCTGGTCAGTACTAAAGTTCATATTTTCATGCATCAGACTTAGGCCGTTGCAAAACAGGCAGCCCTCTTTGTGCCTGGAGCATCAAAATGAAAACATCTTTCCAAGCAGACTCCAATTTAATTATCTTGTGTGTGGGGGGGGGGGGGGGGGGAGAAGTAAGTACCAGTTTGCAATTTTAATCTGACGTTTGGAACAGTTGCTTCCCAGGTGCTGTTTTGGCATATATTATTATTTGATTGTATCATAAATATTTATATATTAAGAACACTAGCAATTAGGAAGTCATCTAGTATCAAGCATGAATTTCATAAATCAAGGGAAGGCATCTCCCTCCCGGCATGCCGTTTACAACACACAGTGCTGTTATGTTGTGCTGTGAACATTGCGCGAGAACACGAATATGTACATTATCTCACGGTTGTTTCAGCCGTCAATTATTCAGAGAAATTATGTTGTTCAACCAGCTGAGCAAAGCCTGCTCAACCAAAGAGCCCACCATGATGCCAAAGTTTCATTGTGTCATTTTCAAACTCTTACGTCAACGCCTTTAAGAACTGGAGAGATCTCTTAGTGCCGAGCGTGATAAACAGGACCTGCTGTATCCTTTGATGCTGTGAGATAAAGAATCCATTTATTGTTCAATCAAACTGTGATTACCATTCATGTAGCCTTATCTACTAGAAAGCAGAAATCAAATTAATCAGTGTATTTCCAGTCACGGATTAACTGTTCCTTTTTTAAAAAAAAAAATGCAATAACTGCACAAGGACGGTAACAAAAGAGATTTCACAATATTACGTTTGCCTTCCTTCCTTTTTTTTTTTTTTGATAAATAAACTTTATTGATATTTATATAACATACAGCATAGGTGATTGTTTACATAGCTGTTACCATGTTCAAAAATAGTTGACATCTAAAATAAAGCATTTAACAATTTACCAATAAACAGTTTCCTATCCCTATTTCTATTTTCTTATACTAACCTTTGGTTATTCCAATATATCTAGTAGTTGTATTTCTAGTATTTTTAACATTGAATTTGGTTGTTCACAATTGAGTGTTGTATAGTGTGCAAGTGTTTCTTGTAAGGAGTAAAGATTTAGTGTATTACATTAGTATTAGATCTTTACAAAATTTGTTTTGTGGCAGTGTTTCATGTTTGACAGCATAGTCATAGAAAGGATACCATTTTTCTATGAAGTTTGTAGTTTTCGGGTAAATTTCTGTTTGATGTAGTCGGTATGTTATTTTTTCCATTAGAAACTGATCCCATACTTTTTTCATCCAGAGGTTTGCCTTCCTTCCTGAACTTGCTCCATCCTTTCTTTGCATCTTCTGTGTTGCTGTTCTTGTTAAACCATGATCTGGACAGCCCAGGCTAGCCCAGTTTTGTCAGATCTCTGAAGTTAAGGAGGGCTGGCCCTGGTTAGTGCTCAGCGTTGCCCTGCAAGGTGTTCATGCGCTCTTATAGACATAAAGTCTATAAGTGTTAACAATAGACTGTGTTGCTGAATGTTTAAAAGGGACTGAGATGCAATTGACCAGATCGTGATGCCAGCTGTACACACACGCCAGCCGACGCCTGAGACGATGTGCCAGTGGTTCCCGAGGTCGCCAGCTCCCAGAGACTTCCCTTAACACAGCTGCTTACACAGAAACGGCCACCCGCCATTGTGGCCTGAACATGTGCTTTCAGACACCACTACCCATGTTCTTCTTCTCCTTGTCGCAGGCAAACCTCCCCCCTGCTCCAACATTCCTTGCTCCAGAGTAATAAAGAGGACTATTTCTTCTGTTTACATAGACAATGGACTTGGCTCGCCAGAAACCGGTTCTGCAGCTCAGAGACATTACGCTCTTCACCGACACAATGATGCTAGCCGATGAAGTCATTTCCGCCCCCCCCGGCATCTCTGTCACAACCAGGTAGAGTGTAATTTTCGCCCAACCCCTTAAGCCCCCTCCTCCAGTAGACAGGACTTTGGGGCAGACCATAAGGGATGGTCTAAGGGGAGGGGTCCGGCCAAGCTCTCCCCCCAGAGCCCCCTAATAAAAGAGGGCACACAGCAACTTGCTCTCTCTCTTGCTTCGGCTACCTCTTATCCTACCCTACCCTACCTCCATGGCTCTTGGTTGTGCAGCCAGTCTCCACCTGTGCTGCAGGTTCAGGACACGTGCCCCTAATTCCCTCCTAGCCTCCCCTTATTTTTCCAGTGGGAACACAACATCTCTCCAGACAGGTAATTATTGCCCTTAATGGATACTAACGATATTCCTGCTCATGCAACTGTCTCTTACTCTACCTGATTTCCTAGGATCTGTATGTTTGTGTGTATGCATCTGTATTGTTTGACTGAGAAATAATTCTTTCAGTAAAGAAGTTACTTTATTACTGAGACTAGCCTCCTTGCTTATTTTCTGGTTTGTCTGGAAGAGGTGGGACCTCTGTATAAATTGGTGGTGGCCCCTTTTGCCTATTGCCAATTAATTAATAATCTATAATTCCCCAATATTAATACGAAAACAAGGCAATTTGGCTAACGTCGGAGGGGAGACCACCCAGGAAGTCCAGGGCTGCTGTGCAGAAGCAGGAAACAGCAAACCGCCTCTGGTTCGTCTCTTGCCTTCAAACTCTATGGGGTTGCCATAAGTTGGCTATGAAACCAGCACTTTCCATGCTAGTTAAATGGCTAAAACTGGCAATCACAATAATACTGGTGTTCAGGTTAGTCATTCACATGTAAAGAGATTAACCAAGTTTTTCGCTAGTGAAGAAGAAAGGAAAGGGTCCTGTCTGACTCACTAAAATGGCTCTGCTGAGTATCAGGGGACCTGCGTGGACAAAAGTCATGGGGGACAAGGGCTGTAGTAAGGAGGACCTGGGCCAAGATTGAACAATAAAGCTTGCTAGATCCAGCCCAATAACTGGCAACCCTGAATACTGATGAATGTTCTCATTT
Organism: Lepidodactylus listeri; assembly: GCA_029233225.1. NCBI lineage: Eukaryota > Metazoa > Chordata > Lepidosauria > Squamata > Gekkonidae > Lepidodactylus > Lepidodactylus listeri. The sequence continues at coordinate 100,906,451 of JARCFY010000009.1, read as the reverse complement.
GTATCTCAAGAGACACCCAGCAAGTTCAGTAAGGTTCAGAGAGCCCATTTGGTGTAGTGGTTAAGAGTATGGACTTTAATCTGGGAGAACCGGGTTTGATTCCCCATTCCTCCACATGCAGCTGCTGGGTGAACTCGGGCAAGCCACAGTTCTCTCAAAGCTTTTCTCTCAAGAGCAGTTCTCAGTCAGAGCTCTCTCAGCCCCACTTATCTTACAGGGTGTCTGGTGTGGTGAGAGAAAGGGAAAGAGATTGTAAGCGGCTCTGAGTGAAGGGCGGGGTACAAACCCAATCTCCTCCTCTTCTTCCACTTCCTGAGTGTTGTGTTGTGTTGTAGATGAAACTACAGTTTAAGAATTGTGATGGGAAACCTGCTGCACATTCCCAACTGGATCAGGAATACCTATGGAAGTGTGAGAATGTCCCAAAAGATATAGTCCACAACAGGTCTCCTTAAGCAGTAAGTCCTTTATTTGTAGAGAATATCATTGGAGTCAAACACTTTCACTGTTAGTAATACTGGGGTTAGGGATTACAGGTATTGATATACTGGATATGAAACAGGGCTTAAGGACATTCTACCAATCACTATGCAGGATTTTAGGTGCCCAAATATACTGGCCTGGAGTTCCCATAGAAAACGTGGGAAGAGAGGTTCCCAGAGAATAATGATGTTGAACATCTCTAAAGTTCAGTTCTCGAGACATGAATAAGAAGAATACAAAATACCGGTGTGTTTGGCTCACACTGCTAGCACTCCTGTTCAAGGACAGGGCACGGAGATAACAGGGAAGAAGCAAAGCACTTAGACGGGCATGCGCGAGCGAAGCAGCCAAGCAAGCAAGCGAAGCAGAACACACATTCCAGAGGAGGGAGTCATGGCTTTGCTGAGAACTCCCGGGCGGGACCTGTCACCAATTAGGAGGGAAAAACAAATGAAAGCCAATAAACTTTTCAGCGGTCATGTAAATCCACCCAGTTGCAGTCATACAGTTATTGAACAGAATTTATGGCAGTTAACTGACAAGAAGGCTACTTATGGGCACAGCTCTTTTGCTGGATTGGGAACCTGAACTCATCTGTAAATGATTTCGACTGAGGACATCTCAGTTTAGGATTGAAAAAAGAGAAGATCTGGCACCTACAGGACTTTCGAGATCTGTGAGATGAAGGAGATAAGAAGGACAATGCTAGGAAGTGACATTTAATGGAGAATGGACAGAGGTAGAGGGGGCAATAGGAGTGGAGGAGCCAGCAGGTGAGGAGGGAGTAGAGCCTGGGAAACAGAGAGAGAGAGGGCTGGGAAGGAACCTGAAGGGTGAGATGATGGATCTGGGAGTGGGGCAACAGAACAGTTAGTGGAACTCCAGAATGAAAAGAATAGGAGCCTGCTGGAATCTGAGAGAAGGTATCGTGTTCAGCTGTGACCTAAGAGCACCCGCGTCGCCATCTTTATTCCCTGCGATACACAGAACTGTACAAATACCACTGTGACTCTGGTTCAAGTTACCCTCCATATGGTGATTTAGTTGGTGGGACCACTATGAAGGGGAAGATGCTTGATGTTTTGGGACACTCAGCCATTCATTCAAATGGATATAGAGTCATTCACAAATCTAAAGGCACGGGATGAATCAGCTGGAAGAAAAATAAACTTCATACAGCTGACATCTTTAACGGGAGGAGGAGGAGCTGTTATGTTGGCTGACACACATTTCCCAGTTTGTTTGGTACGTTTTTTATATATTTATTTATTTATTTATACATTCGATTTATTGATCGCTGCTTCCCACATGCAGGCGGGCTCGCAGCGATTTACAATTTGTTTGAAGACAAGGGACTAACAATTCAGTGGGGGAAGGGAAGACAACACATATAACTGAGTCTTTCTGTTGGCTTTTTGATGAGTCATGTTCTGGGCTCAGTGTTTGTTCCGTTCCTTCTCAGCTCCACACCGCCACCGCCTGGCAGGCTGCTTCATTGCAGGAGATCGGGATGAATTCCTGTGCGAGATCTTCCAACTTTAATTAGCCAGCGCTGACAGATGAAACTCAGATACTAACACCTAATTATCCGAGGATTAGGTGTGCCCACTTTCTTAACAGTGGTTCCCAATTTTATCTACTTGCTGAAGCTTTTGAATCGCTGGGTGGACGATGAGCTGGGGACGAAGCTGGCTGCTCAAACCAGCGTGGGGCTTGAACTGGCAGAGGTCTGCTTAGTTCAGCTGTTAAACAGCGGATTAACCTGCTGCGCCACCGCCCCCCTTTTAATTTTATTTTTCAAAATTTTATAAATAAATCACATCGTTTCCAAAACAACATACTTAAACAAGAAGCGTCAACCATTTCCCTTCGACCATATAACAAAACAAACAAACAAACAGAAAAGTAACATTATTGAACTCTACTTGTTTAAACCAAGATTATCCAACCAATTGTAAAATTTAATCCAGATAGATTCAAACTTATTTTGGCTTTTAGATTTCAACCTTAAGAGTCAGATTGTCCATTTCTGCTATGTCAAAAAGCTTATAAATAAATTCATTCTTCTCAGGTGTTCTTCCTCGTTTCCAATACCTTGCATAAAGAATCCGCGCTGTGGTTACAGCATGTAAGATTTATATGTTTGTCACCTTTGTTATAAATATCCGGAATTACATTTAACAGAAATAACTCGGGCTTTAACGGAATTTTAGATTGTATTATTTCTTGCAAAACGCTGTGAATCATGCCCCAGAATTTCTTGGCTTCCTCACACAGCCACCACAAGTGAAAATACATTTTACATTTTAAACCTGCCCTTCGATGCTCCCTCTAAACCAGTGGTTCTCAACCTTTCTAATGCCGCGACCCTTTAATACAATTCCTCATGTTGTGGTGACCCCCAATAATAAAATTCTGCCAATACACACAACAATGAAGCTACTTTTTCAGATGTTTTCTCTTGCATGGCAGTTAGCACCAAACAACTTTAATACAGACTTTAGACACACATATGTTTGCAAGTTAGTCGCAACAAGACACAACATACACTCAGGCTTCAGACTTACTTTTCTTCAACAGAAAATGCCATAAGAAAACAAAGGCAGGTGGGGGGGAGAGGCTGTTGCAGGTAGGGGGGAGAGAGAGAAAGGGGGAAAAGAGGGGGGAAGAGAGAGAAAGAGAGAGAAAGGGGAAGAGAGAGAAAGGTGGGAGGGAGAGAGAGAGGACGGAAGGAAGGTAGGTAGGTGGGGGGGCTTTTGCCGCTTTTCCTGGGCTCTGCGCCTCAGCACGGAGCCCAGGGAAGGTGGCGGGGGGGGGGGGTTTGCCACCTTTCCCAGGCTCTGCACTTTGGCGCAGAGCCTGGGGAAGGCAGCAGGGCGGCTTTTGCCACCTTTCCTGGGCTCTGCACTTTGGTGCGGAGCCTAGGGAAGGTGGGGGGGGGCTTTTGCCTCCTTTCCTGGGCTCTGCGCTTCAGCGTGGAGCCCAGGGAAGGTGACAGCAGAGCGCCCTAAAGGTGATGGCGGGGAGGGGGAAGCGGCCATTGACTTACCTGCTGGCTTCTTCCTCCTCATGGCCCCTGCTGGAAGGGTTGTTGGAAGCAGGGGGCGGGGCTCCGGCCCCAACCAACTCCTGCTCTTTGCCCTTAAAGGGAAAGTTCCCTTTGAGGGCAAAGAGCTGGGAGGCCAGACCTCGCACTCAATCGAGCGCAGGGCCATTTCCTGCTGGCGGGGAGGGGAGGGGTGGGCTCAGATGCCAGTCGGCGACCCCTGTGAAATGGTCATTAAACCCCCAAAGGGGTCCCGACCCCCAGGTTGAGAACCACTGCTCTAAGCTGTGGAGTCTTGTGAGCAAAAATTCTACTCTGTAAACTACTGGCTGCTGCATAAATTAGTTTGCTCTGGAGCCATCCTTCCTACGCTAAGACAAAAATGTGTGAGCTGGAGGCTAAAAAACTGTGAGCTAGCTCACACCAACTCAGCTTCGAGGGAACTCTACTGCCCTTCCTCTGAATTGCTCAGGGTGGTGCACAGACTTCTCCTCTCCTCTTTGTGAAGTTCTTGAGAAGGATGAGAGGAGTGGGTGGGTTCCAAAGTCACCCAGCAAATTTTATGGCAACGCCCCCTTGCTCCAGTTCTGCATTGCAAACGACCTGTACTCCCTAGGTTAGCAATAGCTGGCAAACCTGGGTGTTTAAATAGGGTTACCAAACTCCAGGTGGGGCCAGGAGTTCTCCTGGAGTTACGACTGATCTCCAGTAATATCGATTCTTTCCCTTGGGGAAAGTGACAGTTTTGAAGAGTAAACTACAGACTCAGGTCCTGGCTAAGCTCCCCGCCCCCAGACTCTGCCCTGCTCAAGGTCTACCCCCAAATCTCCAGGAATTTCCTGAGCTGCAGTTGGTAACCCTAGGCTGGAAATGGCCAGTTCTGCCCTGAAGTACACCTGTTGTAACAATGCTGGAAGCATGCTCTTCAGGCAGTGGCTACAGCATTCATCAGGTGATTAAAAAGCCAGGGGGTGACACAGCTTCGTCAGAGAGTTGGAGCCAATACGACCACCTCCATAACAAAACAATGTCCCTGTCTGATGGCCAGTGAGGCAGCTGCCTCACGTGGAAGAAACGGTCTGACATGAAGCTGCAGAGAATGTAGCTGCCTCGTACGTTTCCCTGAGCTGCAGTGCCAAAAGAAGTCATTCCAAACTTAGCTTTGTGGCTGTGTGTCCGTTGGGGGAGGGGGTGTCCCCTCTGAGTCATGACAACAAGCCCCTGGAGAAAGGGATTCCATTGCATCTCTAATTGTGTTTGGCAGCAAAGCCTGGCGGTCAGATGAATCAGCCAGCAGATGCAGCCGTGTGGAAACCTTCACCGTTAGCAGCTGTGGATGATCTTGTGCCACTCAGGATCTGCATCAAAGACATCCGGATGGCTTCGGGCAGAGCCCCGTGAGAGATGAGCCAGGCCTGTCCAGTCTTCAGGGTCTGGCCGTGGGCTGAGAGAGCGAGCTGTCCTTGCGTCCCTGGCTGCAGGCCTCCTCTGTCCTTTCCAATGGGTTTGTTGTCGTGCATCACTGTGAGGCGTACTCCAGCGGTATGGCAGGACAGAGAAGGGGAGAAGCTGGTAAAGGGTTCTGCTTGCTAAACTAAAGAAATACGCTTGGAATGGGCAGCAGCTAATTCAGTAGAATTCTCCATTTTTGACCTCCATTTGCTGTTTGAGCAGCTCTGGGGAGCCCAAGGTGGGGTGCTGGGCTGGAGACCCATAAGAATAGTCTTTCCTAAGAAGTATTTAACTGTTTGCTACATCCACAAACTGACATTTCTGTTTCTTCATGCAATTATGGGAAGATACAAGGAAGAGGGGTGAGTCAGACTGAAGGGTAGGGAGCAGTGTTCCCTCTAAGCTGAGCTAGTGTGAGCCAGCTCACAGTTTTTTAGCCTCCAGCTCATACTTTTTTGTCTGAGGAAGGATGGCTCCAAAGCAAACTAATTTAGGCAGTAACCAAATCACTCACTCACAGTTTTAATGCCAGTAGCTCATGAAGTCGAATTTTTGCTCCACAGCTAGAGGGAGCATTGATAGGGAGGGGCTGTAGCTCACTGCAGAGCATCTGCTTGGCATGCAGAAAGCCCCAGGTTCAATCCCCAGCATCTCCAGTTAAAAGGATCAGGTAGGAGGTGATGTGAAAGACCTCAGCCTGAGACGCTGGGGAACCGCTGCCAGTCTGAGTAGACAATACTGACTTTGATGGGCGGCTGGTCAGATTCATAGAATCACAGAGTTGGAAGGGGGCCATACAGGCCATCTAGTCCAACCTCCTGCTCAGTGCAGGACAAGCTTAGAGCATCCCTGACAAGTGTTTGTCCAGCCGCTGCTTGAAGACGGACAGAGAGGGGGAGCTCTCCACCTCCCTAGGCAGCTGATTCCACTGTTGCACATAAAAAGAGTAAATATGAGGCAGCTTCATGTGTTCATGTGTTCCTGTTAAGGTCATCTGAGTCAAACATGACTTAGTGGTTTTATATGAACTGGCCCCAAACCCACTGGTCCTACTGGTCTTGATTGTTTTTAAAAAACAAAACATTTTTTAATTCTTATATATTTTCTACAACACAGCTGATTTTTTTAAAAATGTAAGCCATTGGGAAAAATAACAAACAAGCAGGCCCCTTTAAAAACACACTGAGGCCATCTTGTGGTTCAATTTCAGCACGTCTTGTTCGACCTGAAAGCTGAACTCCTTGTCGTCATCAATCTGTGAGGCTTTACAGGTCTTGGCCTGCCTGGGAGCCACCGTGTTCCCCAGACAGCAGTCCAGGGCTTGCAGATGTGTCCCCCCCCCCCAACGCTTGGTCGGCCTTCATAACAAACTCAGACCATGTAGCTTTTACAGTTACGGACTTCTGGAGCTCCGGCATAGATGGAACCTTATAGACACCATCTAAGAGGGATTGTGTATTCAAGTGTGGAATGTCTCTGTCTCTTTTGAGTAAAACTGTGGGTAGAATTCTTATTTTGTTAACCTTTCCGTGATTAAAATCAGAAAGGGCCACCTGGGTTCATATCACTTCACTTCAGGGGCTGGATCCAACTTAGGAGGTCGCTTTTTGGTTGCCAATTGTCCCCCTTGGAGTTACACTAATTACGCAGTTAAAATTAAAAGAAATCAAGATAGGATGAAAAATTATATTTCCTACTGAGAAAAGAATAATTGAGTATTCTTTTTAGGATTCCCAAAACTACACACTAATTACTGTGCAATCCATATTTCTTTTGTCCCTACAAGAGACAACGGCCCGTATGGAAAACCAAACTATGCAACTGTCCCGTCCCGGATAACCCGGACCGGGAGCTTCCCCCCCGGGCGGGTTCCAGCCGCGACTCTCGACCCGCACAGAAGGAGGGGGCGGAGGAGCGATGTCCCGAGACGCGGACGGCGCGACTGGCTGATCGCGCACCTTTGTGCCCCGAACATGGCCAGCCCTCATCCCGGGCCCGCCCCAACCCTCGCGGTCCGCGAGGCACTGGCCCTACCTCCTCGGATGCGGCGGCAAGAGGCGCCGGGTCCCGCTCGGGGCAGGGAGAAACGACGAGCCTCAGAGGAGCTTGCGGCGACGACGCTCACCCCACCCTCGCCCAGGAAGCGCTGCCGGAGGAGCACGGCCTCAGCGTTGTGGGAGATATAGGGGGGCGGGGCCAAGGCAGGGGAGGAGGAAGGGCGGTCCTGGAAAGGAAAAGGGAATAAAAGGAAGGGACGGGGAAGAGGTCGGGGAGGAGACGCCGGAGGAGTTGCGGGACTGTGAAGAAGCCAGTAGCTGTGAAAGAGAGAGAGAGAGCAAATACTGAGCAAACAGTCATGGGAAGGATGGCCCCTGGGCCCCCTTTTTTGACACACACCAACGGAGGCTAGGAGGCAGTTGAGGGTGCGGTATACCCCTGCCCCAGCCAATCTGAGACCCAGCAAGACCCTCTTCCAAGGGCCCCGGACCTTCCCAGGACCGTCATCCACGGGAAAACAGCACGGCCACAGGAGGTAGCCACGGGGCGGGCGAGGTGGAGCCTCACAGCAACTGTGTGTGTGAGAGAGAGACCCTAGGGTAGCTTGGACATCAAATGGGGAGATGAATTCTACCATACATCAGCTGCCAGGGGCTATCTGTACAGGCACAATGTCTGGTGTCCCCAGGGGTGAAAGTTTGGGGTGAAAGCCTGAGAGAGATAGTACCAGAAACAAATTTGAGTTACTTTCCCCACAGGCCAGTTTGTGTGCAGACTGTAATCTGGGAGAATCGGGTTTGATTCCCCACTCTTTCACATGCAGCCAGCTGGTGTGACCTTGGGTCAGCTACAGTTCTCACAGTGCTGTTCTCTTGAGCAGTTCTCCAAGAGCTCTCTCAGCTCCATCTACCTCACAGATGGTGATTCTGTATAGGCTTTTCCCTCTGTTCTTATACCAAACCCATGTTGGAATAGAAATTCCCCTCTGCATTGCAGGCTGCTGTTCCTTTCTTTGATCATCAGGTTTTATGGTATCTTCTGCATAGATTTATGGCTGTTCAGGGGTGACTTTGCAGTCAGTACAGTGTTGCCCCAAGGTATCTGAATGCAGTTTTGAGATGTACAGTGTTGCCCCCAAGGTATCTGAATACAGTTTTGAGCTGCACCTTTTCTCTTCCAATGTCAGTTTGGTAAAACAACAAAGGGAAAAGCCAATTCAGAATCAGCCAGGGTGTCTGTTGTTGGGAGAGGAAGGGAAGGAGATTATAAGCCGCTCGGAGACTCCGAGTGAAGGGCAGGGTATAAATCCAGTCTCTTCTTCTTCTCTCTATTCAGGTGTCCCTGCAGAGGTCTATTCTCAATCACTCTCTTAAATATTTAGAAATGCATTGATATAAGATAGTTTCAGGTGGGTAGCCATGTTGGTCTTCAGTAGAAGACCAAGATTTGAGTCCAGGAGCACCTTGCTCGAAACTGTTTCCTTGCCACTGAAGTCAGTGAGTCCAGGAGCACCTTAAAGATCAACAAGTTTTCCAGGGTAGAAGCATTCAAGAGTCAAACCTTCCTCTTTCAGGCATCAGACTGGAAAACCTTGTTGGTCTTTAAGGTGCTACTGGACTTAAATATCGATAAGGGCAGGGGTCCTTTGGGGCCGGAGCGAGGCGGAGCGCTGCTCCGCCAGCTCAGGAGTGGGTACTAGGGCAGCCACGGGCCGAATCAGATTCTCTGATCTGATTCGGCCCACTGCCGAATTGCCGCTGAAATTCGATGGCAGCTTTAAAAGTGGCTGTAGGGGAGGGGGTTTGAGGAAGAGGCTCCAAACTTGCAGGGTAGCTTCTGGGACCTCTCCCACAAATACCCACCAAGTTTCAAGAAGATTGGACCAGGGGGTCCAATTCTATGGGCCTCCAAACAGGTTGCCCCCATTCCCTCCATTATTCTCTATGGTGGGAAAAAAGTAACATTTCCCCCCACCATAGAGAACAATGGAGGGGATGGGGCAACCTGTTTGAGGCCCCATAGAATTGGATCCCGTGGTCCAATCTTCTTGAAACTTGGTGGGTATTTTGGGGAGAGGCCCCAGCAGCTACCCTGCACGTTTGGAGCCTCTCCCTCAAACCCTCTCTCCTCCAGCCCCTCATATACCCTATGAGTTTTTGCCATTGACTTCAATGGCCCATAGGGTATAATAGGGCTGAAACTGACATTTGGCGGGTTATGCTAATGAGTTATGCTAATAGGTATGCTAATGAGCTCCTGCACCTCTTTTTCTACAAAATGACCCCTGGTGTGTATGGTGTGTTTTGTTGGGCTCTCTATGCCAGGGCTCTCCTGGGTGCAACTGGGTTCCCCCCCCCCTTTTCACTATATTCATGCCCTCGTGATCCAGTCTTTCTCAGTAAGAAAGCAATGTAAGCTATTTTAGAGGAGGAATAACAACAGGCCAGTGAAGTGGATCAGACTAAGAGTGTGTGTCCAGACCAAGTTCACCCCCTCTGTAGGAAGCTGTAGTTATTTCTCCGGGGATGAGTATAGTTTTGTAGATAAACACATGGCCCTCAGTCTGCATTAGGATGCCTTCTCATGTTCTTGACCAGCACATGAAGCAACTTATGTACAAAAGGTTGCAATGCCCGGCCATTTCATGTTTTCCCCTGGCTCTTAGGCTAGGAACACTGAGCATGAGATTTCTGTAATAAATGTCAACAAATCCAAAGTAGGTTTGCAGCTTATAGATACACACCTGAACAGCATAAGATTGCTACAGCACAGACATTTTGATGCAGTCATTCAGAGCAAGAGGTGTCAGTTATCAGAGACTGTTAAAGAGACAAAATATTACAAGACTGCTTGTGCTTTAAGCATGTTTTATTTAGGGTTTAAAAAATCTTATGATGTTTGTCTGTGTCCTTTATAAAGTTTATATCTCCGCTACCTGGCATTATATTTTATGACACGCATGGCCCGGCCCAACAAGGTCTCATTTATGTCAGATCCGGCCCTCGTAACAAATGAGTTCAACGCCCCTGGTCTAGATATTCTGTACAAATCGTAGATCTCAGACACACAATGTGGATGTACATCAGGGAGATTTTAAAGAGTGTCATTGTCAACTGCAGTTATCAGGATACACATTCAAAGGTATTTTGTTAATTTATTGCTTATATACTACAGCATTATTCTTCTTTTATCATCGAACTCAAGATGGTGTATAGCAGGGGTGTCAAGCATGCCGCCCGGGGGCCGGATCATGTGTGTCATAACTGTCTGGCTAGCTGGCATTACATTTTATGACACACATGGCCCGGCCCAGCAAAGTCTCATTTATGTCAGATCCGGCCCTCCATAAAAATGAGTTCGACACCCCTGGTGTATAGGATGTGGAAGTCCCCCATCTAGGTATTGATCCAGACCTGTAATTGCTTAGTTCTAGCAAGTTTGCTATGTCATATCCTGGTTCAGTATCTTTGAACTTAGTATGGCTTTTAACCTCCTCCCTTAATCTATGGCTTCGAGACAGCTCAACAGTGAGGAGCAAACATTTTGTTACAGAAACAAGAAAATCAAAATGGCACATCCAGCAGTGCAACTTTCACTACATCACAGGAAAACCACCCTTTCTGAATCCATATTAGCTAGAACCAGTTTGGTGTAGTGGTTAAGAGTGCGAACTCTAATCTGGGAGAGACGGGTTTGATTCCCCATTCATCCGTGCAGCTGCTGGTGTGACCTTGGGTCAGTTACAAGTTCTTTCAGAGCTGTTCTCTCAAAGGCAGTTGCCACCCCAGCAGGAATAACGAGACACACAACAGTCTTGGAATTAAACAAGGGCCACTTTATTGAATTACAAACATTGCAGCAACGGGGAAAAAACATAGGCAAGCCTGGAACAGGCAAGGCAGGCGTCATTCCCTGACCTGCCTCCTTGCCCTTGTAGGGCGGGTCACCCCAGCTCCGGTCTTGAGCCACCGATCTGGCTCGTGACCGGCAGCCTGGCAAGCTGGTTGCCACCTAGGAGCGCCTACCCCTGAAGCCTTACAACTTGCAGGGAGGTGCCTGACCTAAGAGGTTCCCAGAGGCGATCGCCATTCCCTGCCCTAGGCCTTAAAACCCGAGGGCAGTTCCTGACGACCTCCTGTTCCCTAACGGGATATGCCGTGAGGTGCTCACCAGTTCCGTTTACTTGCTTGCACAATCCTGCCATAGCCAAGGCCAAGCCTCTGCTTTGGCCTTTGCTCCCCATTCAGTGACCAAGCACCAACCGTATCCCGTGCTGCAAATCCCGTAAAAATAATTCATTGCCCTTGTCCGACAAATGCACCCCGTCTGGCCTATACAGATCTGACAATTCCACCCGTATCCCGGGGTGCTGTAAAAAGACCCCCAACCCGGCTTCCATAGCCTTCCGCATTTGCCTGTTGACCTTTCGCCTGGCACGGTCAATAGACCTGGGGTCGCCCAAGTTCCTCCACTCCTTGCGAGGTAGGATGGCTGACCAAACAATCTGCACTTGTGGCCACCTTGCTCTTATCCTCACAAGGTCAGCCTCCGCCTGCACCACAAGAGCCTTACCCTTCATCAGCCCCAAATCATTACCCCCTAGGTGTATCACCAAGACCTGAGGCGGAAGCCCTCTTCGTTCATCGAATAGCAGGGGAAGGAGCGCCGGCCACCCCATGCCTCTCCGTCCCAGCCACTCGACCACTGCCCGGTCACTAAGGCCCAGTTGAGACCCGATGGGTGTCCTCCGGGCCTGATGAGCCGCCCAAAAGATCATGCTATGGCCGCAAACCAGAACACGCCGTCTTGTCCCACCGTCAGCAGCCTCTGCAAAAGGAACTGGATTAAGTTGGCAACGTCATCTACCTATCCCAACCTATCCCTAAAGTCAATCAACCTACTTCCTGCAAGCCCGAACATAGCCTTTATAACAGCGGGACCTCCATCGCCCAATCCTCTGAACCTCACCGGTGGGGTACCCCATTGCTGCCGCTGTGGACGCCGCCCCAATTCGAAATGAGTGGGTTCCAAACCGCACTCCAACCAATCCTAACCGCTCCAGTGCCTTCTTTGTCACACTCCAAAATTGGAATTTGGTGAGAGGGGTACCATCCGCGTGCCGGAATAGGTACCCGTGGCCATCCCCCCGCAGTGCTAAAAAGTGGCGTAAAGCCAGCACTGGGCATAAGTCTGCCTCAGAACAGCGGTCCAACTCGATCTTGACACCCCTACCACGCTGATCGGTTTTGGATCGGCGCAGCCGAATTCTAACTTTCGATTCCGGGAAAGAGATGTCCCGCCTCTCCAGGGCAGTGCCAGAGGCGTCCCTGCGAGAGCCAGCCACCAGCTCACTGACTCGCAGTGCCCCAAAAAAGGCAACCAAAGATGCTGCCTGAAACAGGGCGGCCTCGTAGCCATCACTGCAGTAGGTAATCCACTGCGCCCCGAGCCCCCGCAGCACATCTGGGGTCAGGGGCATCCTGGTGTCCGCAACCCTGCCCCGTTCCCGTGACCAGCCCTCAAGCATCTGCCGAATACGGAAATCGCTTGTTGCATCATCAAACCCAGCCGCCTTACTGGCATAGGCCAATGCGGACAGCTTGCCCCTGATGGTGTGCGCTGCCAGGCCCCCCCTTCTCATTGCTACACAAAACTGCATCAAATGCGCCACTGGTATGGGCCAGATTTGCTGCAGGCCAACCCCCTCCCGGAAGGACAGGAACTGCTTACCCGCCCTCATGTAAGCTCTTCGTGTGGCCGGGGCGAGGGCCAAATGCATGGCCCTGTTGGCCTCAGCCCTCCAATCCTCCATACCTCCTCTGGCACCCGCACTGGGAACTGGTCGGCTTCCGGAGCTAGCTGACGGAATCTCGTCATCTGTTTGCGAGAGAGAGCGTCCGCGACCCCATTACTGACCCCCGGAACGTGCCTGGCCTTAAACATGATGTTGTGACGCAAGCACTGCAGTGTAAAAGCCCGCACCAGAGCCATGACCCTGGGTGACCTTGATGTCAGTGAGTTGATAACGTGTACCGTGGACATGTTGTCACACCAGAAGTGGACCGTTTGATTGGAAAGTTCCCGTGCCCAAACCCATACAGCCGCCACAATTGGGAAAAATTCCAGGAAGGTCAGGTCCTTGACCCATCCTGCCTGGAACCAGGCCTGCGGCCAGTCACCCACACACCAATGTCCCCTAAAATATACACCACACCCCGAGGAACCCGCAGCATCTGAAGTGACCTGCAGCTCAGCCTCCAGTAGGAGTTCCTCGTGCCAGAAGGAAACCCCGTTGTATGATCGCAAGAACTGCTGCCATACAAGGAGGTCCTCCCGCATCACCTTGGTTACCCTAGCTCTATGGTGTGGTAGGCGAAGGCCTGCCATTGACTCACATAGTCTCCGGATGAAGGCCCTCCCGGGTGCCACAACTCTACAGGCAAAGTTGAGATGGCCAACCAACCGCTGCAATTCCAGCAATGTTACCTTTGACTGTGCCATCGCCGTGTCCACCAAACTCCGTAATGCCTCTAGTTTGTCCCTAGGCAACCTGCAGCACTGTCCCATCGTATCAATTTCTATTCCTAAGTAGGTCAAGGTGGATGTGGGGCCCTCTGTTTTTTCATGAGCAAGAGGAACACCAAGTTCCCCCGCCAAAGTGATGAAACTTGACATCAGGTACCCACACTGCCCTGTCCCCCTCCCACCTACCAACAAGAAATCATCCAGGTAGTGGGCTGTACTGCCGAGGCCGGTCCTGCACCGCAATGCCCATTCCAAAAAGGAACTAAACCGCTCAAAGGCGGCACAAGACACCGAGCATCCCATGGGGAGTGCCCTATCCATGTAGAATTTACCCTCGAAGGCAAACCCCAAGAGCTCGAAATCATCCGGGTGAACAGGAAGGAGGCGGAAGGCTGACTTGATGTCACACTTCGCCAGCTCCGCCCCCTTGCCGCACCGACGCACTATGCGCATTGCCTGATCAAAGGACGTGTACCTAACAGAACATAAATGGTCTGGTATTGCGTCGTTCACCGATTCCCCCCTTGGGTAGGATAGGTGGTGAATGAGGCGATACTCTCCTGGTGCTTTCTTAGGCACCACTCCCAATGGGGAAACCCTTAAATTTGTAACAGGAGGAGCAGCAAAGGGGCCAAGGACTCTACCTTCCCTACATTCCTTAGCGATCTTCTCTCGAACTATATGCTCCATTCCGACCACAGATTTTAAATTTGGAGCCATATATGACACCCTAGGTCCTTGGTACGGTATTCTGAAGCCACCCCGAAACCCCTCCCACAGGTAAACCCGGTCGCGGACATGAGGGTAATCCCGCAACCAGTTTTCCAAAACCAGTAACTTAATTGGGCTGGGCCCCTTTTCCAAGAGGGGGGTTGTGACCGCTCCCACCCCCTCCGCGTTTACCACCCCTACCACTCCCCTTACCCTTTGGCTTGGGGCAGTTGGCAAAGGCATGGGGCCCTGCGCACAGTGGACACTCGTGTCTAAAAGAGCATGCCTTGCGGCCACAGGTCCCATGGGAGGTGAACTCCCAGCAAAGCGGGCGTCGCTGAACCGCCTGCCCCGCCTGGGCGCGGGTACCTGGCTGCACTGCAGCTCTCCTCACCGAATGGCCGCTATGCGTCCTCTCTCCCCCCGATAGCTTGGCTGAGGACATTACCTGCAACCACAATTGAGGTTGAATCTGATCCCACCTCATAGCAGGATTCATGGCCGCACGCATACGAAATTCTTCATCATACTGTGACCATGCTGGGCTTGGGAAATCAGTAAATGCTTTATAAACGATGTCCATGTACTGGAGCATCGCCGAGGCCCTCCAAGGTTGGTGCCTCACTATTACGGCTGCATATATTAAAAATCCCGGGTGCCAATTCGCCCAGGTTCTGTCCACCACCCTCCTTTTCAAACGTTCCTTTTCCCGGTCGTCAAGGTCCTCCTTGTCCTTTTTCTCTAACTCCCTGTATAATAAGGAGAACACGTCTACAAACTCCCCCCTAAGAATCTTCTCCTTAGTGGAAGTGGACAAGTGATCCCCTAGGGGAAGAGCAGCATCCCCACTTGGTATAGCACCTGCGCGTACCAAATTATAAGAGGCAGCACTGGGAGAACCCCACCCCGACCAATGTCCCTGGTGTGGAGGCTGAGCCACCAGCGTACCTTGTGGGCCACTAACTGGCGATGGCTGCGTGATGGATCCCAGAGCCCCTTGAGGGCAAGGGCCCCAAGGCCAGTATGACCCCGGTGTACCCCAGTCGCCGGCCTTACCTTCCTGACTCAAAGGCCCCTTGAACGCCCCAACCTGTTGATCATCCGAGCCAAGAGTGCGTGAGCCAGACTGTATTCCCTCCACGTCGTCCACCGGTGCAGGCCCCCCGCCGTCCTCCAAGAACGCCAAGCGTGCCAACACCTGCGCTTGAAAGGAAGAATTAGAATCTATCCTAGGCCTCTTAGCATCCACCCCATCCCGCGGTACACCCCTGTTCCTTTCTAAGGCCTCCAGCCGACGGAGAATAGCCGCATTGACTGGGTCATCCTCCTCTTCGTCTGATGGTGCTGGAGCCGGACGTGCGGGGGTGCGTCTTGGAGCTGGCTGCCTTCCTTTAGGTTTGGGAGCAGGCTGCTTACCCTTAGATTTGCCCTGCCCCTTCCTGGAAGCCATGGCACCTATGCAATGTAAATGGCAACAAACCGTTAACCCAAATAAACAAGCAAACTAACAGTACCCGGCTGTCAGTAATTGGAAAAAAGAAGACCTGACCGAACTATGGCTTACCACAGCCCACGCCGCGGCCACAAATGGAAAAGTGTGGAACCAAACCCGGCCCCCCCAGCTCAGAGCCCGCGTACTACACCAAACTGGCCCTCCACTGGTCTGTTGAATGAGTAAGAGGGAGTCAAGAAAGCACACACACCCCTCCCCGAGCAGGCTTGAGTTGGCTAGTGGGCCTGTGGGTAAGCGGGAGTCCCGGAAGCACGCCCCCCCCCTCCAATAACAGGCCTGCTAGCTAGTGGGCGGATGGGCTAGAGGGGCCCTGCAAGAAGGGAAGCCCAGTAATGTGCACAATCACCCCCCCAACGGAGGACGGGCCCAGGCCCACGAGCGAGCCGCTGCCCCGAGGAAGAACCCCCCCCCAGCAATGGATGCCCCCGCAGGGCCGAGGCGAACCCGTGAAGAACTGTGGGCTAGTTCACAGTACTCAGCTTATAGGGAACACTGCCTACTACCTCTTCTGAATTAAGCCGAGATGCCGGGGATTGAACCTGGGACCTTCCGGTGCAAAGCTAATGGGAAGGGGGGGGGCGCTGCCCCAAATAGGCCAACTCCGGCCTTCTCAGCTGATCAAAAGGGGAAGTGAAGGGGAGCCCCCCAAAACCACCCCCGCAAATGCAACCCCAGACAGACCGTCGCCTCGCCGCCGCCCCCAAAAGCGGTGCTGCTGAGGCCTGTTGCCACCGCTTCTTCGCAGGCGTGTATAGTGCTGCCCTTTGCCACCGCCGCCTGCTGCTGCCGCCCAGAGAATGCCGCCGCTGAAGCCTGCCGGCGCCGAAAGCGCCCCCTCAGTAAGCCAGCAAGATCTTACTCCACTTACAGTGACTTTGTTCCTTTAGCCACAAATCATCCGGAAACAATACGGTTTAGGGAAGAGCTTTCACAAAATACCTTCTCCCTATCCCACCGCTATCAGCGCCGCCGAGGCCCGCCGCCGCTTTGTTACCCCCGCTGCCGCCGCTTCGCCCCCCGCCGAGGCTTGCCGCCGCCGAGGCCCGCCGCCGCGTCTTCACCGAGGCTTGCCGCGGCCCGCTGCCCTGAGCCGCTCACGCTGCCGCCGTCGCTTCCTCGTCCCCCGCCGAGGCCCGCCGCTCACACTGCCGCCGTCGCTTCCTCGTCCCCGCCGAGGCCCGCCGCTCACACTGCCGCCGTCGCTTCCTCGTCCCCGCCGAGGCCCGCCGCTCACGCTGCCGCCGTCGCTTCCTCGTCCCCGCCGAGGCCTGCCGCTCACACTGCCGCCGTCGCTTCCTCGTCCCCGCCGAGGCCCGCCGCTCACGCTGCCGCCGTCGCTTCCTCGTCCCCGCCGAGGCCCGCCGCTCACGCTGCTGCCGCTCACGCTGCCGTCGCCGCTTCCTCGTCCCCGCCGAGGCCCGCCGCTCACGCTGCCGCCGTCGCTTCCTCGTCCCCGCCGAGGCCCGCCGCTCACGCTGCCGCCGTCGCTTCCTCGTCCCCGCCGAGGCCCGCCGCTCACGCTGCTGCCGCTCACGCTGCCGTCGCCGCTTCCTCGTCCCCGCCGAGGCCCGCCGCTCACGCTGCCGCCGTCGCTTCCTTGTCCCCGCCGAGGCCCGCCGCTCACGCTGCCGCCGTCGCTTCCTCGTCCCCGCCGAGGCCTGCCGCTCACACTGCCGCCGTCGCTTCCTCGTCCCCGCCGAGGCCCGCCGCTCACGCTGCCGCCGTCGCTTCCTCGTCCCCGCCGAGGCCCGCCGCTCACGCTGCTGCCGCTCACGCTGCCGTCGCCGCTTCCTCGTCCCCGCCGAGGCCCGCCGCTCACGCTGCCGCCGTCGCTTCCTCGTCCCCGCCGAGGCCCGCCGCTCACGCTGCCGCCGTCGCTTCCTCGTCCCCGCCGAGGCCCGCCGCTCACGCTGCCGCCGTCGCTTCCTCGTCCCCCGCCGAGGCCCGCCGCTCACGCTGCCGCCGTCGCTTCCTCGTCCCCGCCGAGGCCCGCCGCTCACGCTGCCGCCGTCGCTTCCTCGTCCCCCGCCGAGGCCCGCCGCTCACGCTGCTGCCGCTCACGCTGCCGTCGCCGCTTCCTCGTCCCCGCCGAGGCCCGCCGCTCACGCTGCCGCCGTCGCTTCCTCGTCCCCCGCCGAGGCCCGCCGCTCACGCTGCTGCCGCTCACGCTGCCGTCGCCGCTTCCTCGTCCCCGCCGAGGCCCGCCGCTCACGCTGCCGCCGTCGCTTCCTCGTCCCCCGCCGAGGCCCGCCGCTCACGCTGCTGCCGCTCACGCTGCCGTCGCCGCTTCCTCGTCCCCCGCCGAGGCCCGCCGCTCACGCTGCTGCCGCTCACGCTGCCGCCGTCGCTTCCTCGTTACGAGCACGAGCACGAGGAACAAGAGGAAGAGCGAGAGCGGGGCTCGGCCCTTTAAACAGGCTGGCCCCGCCTCGCCGACTCCAGGACGCATTGCGTCCTTCCTGTTGTTGCCCCGCCCTCCTGCGGGGCGGCAAAGCAGCACCCGGGCGCCATCGGCGTGGCCGGGCGCCCGGGAGCCCCAGTTCTCGAAAGAGCTCTTTCAGCCCCACCTGCCTCACAGACAATGCTCCTTCTAAGCTGTGCAGTGTTGTGAGCAAAAATTCTACTTCGTGAGCTACTGGCACTAAAGTTGTGACCAAATGATCTGGCTACTGCATAAATCAGTTTGCTCAGGAGCCATCCTTCCAGAGCAAAGGCAAAAATGTGCGAGCTGGAGACTAAAAAACTGTGAGCTAGCTCACACTAACTCAGCTTAGAGGGAACACTGCTCACAGCATGTCTGTTGTGGGGAGGGAAACGGAAAGGAGATTGTAAGCTGCTCTGAGATTCCTTTGGGTAGTGAAGGGCAGGGTATAAATCCAATCTCCTCCTCCTCTTCTTCCTCCTCCTTCTCCTTTAATGCCTACCTAAACCAGTCTGTTTCTAGCTCCGGGGAAATGTACCCAAGCAGCTCTCATCACGGCAGTGGTGAAAAGTACTGAGGTCGGAGACGCATCGAGTGAAAACAGCTCATACTTTATTAAGAGATCAGAACAAGAGTGGTTAGCTGGACTCCCAGGTTCGCTTTTTATCCCCTTTCTCGACCGCACCCATTCCCCACACCCAACACCCGCGATTCGCTGTTTACAGTGTCCCTGCACCCTGTTTGTCTATCCCAGGATGCAGACTTGCTCATTGGTCCCTTTTAGGATCTGGGGGATCTATTGTCTCTGGAAGTGAAGCTCGATAGCTTTGCCTGTCCACGTGTCTGGCCAACCGCGTGTGCGGTTCCTCGGTCAGAACATAACAAGTGGTTTCGTAGTGTTGCAACTAGAGCAGAAAGGCCCTTCTCTTTTACTCCGGTAAACTCCCTGCTGTGTTTTATGGGTTTGCAGTTGGGTAGGAGATATGAAAAGTTAGGATGAAAACAATACACAGATCCTGCCAAAACTCTGGAAAGTCATATTGGCCTGGGGACAAGCCGTAGGGATAGCAGGGTCATGTACCTCAGGAAGCACCTTTCCTGAAACTTCAGCTTTAAGAAAATAAAGTCTTTGGCCTTTCACATTGAGAAATATAAAGCAAAACTGTGCCGACTGTATTCTCGGGTTGCCAGCTCCAGGTTGTGAAATACCTGGGGATTTTGGGGGTGGAGCCTGAAAAGGGCAGGGTTTGGGGAGGGGAGGGGCTTCAGTGGATTTCAATGCCATAGACTCCACTTTCAAAAACAGGCATCTTCTCCGGGTGAACTGTTCTCTGTTACCTGGAGATCAGTTGAAACCTCAGAAGATCTCCAGCCACCACTTGGAGGTTGGCAAACCTAGGCTGCGGTCACACGGCCCCTTTAAATCCGGGAGGGCTCCCGGATTTAAAGGGGCCGCATTTTTCAACCGCGGGTTGGGATGTCTATACATCCCAACCCCTGCGGCAGCGGCAAGGACCGCCAGCTGCCTGGGTGAGTTGGGTTTCCCCCCCCCCCTTTTACACTTGGGCGCATGAGTGGCCATGCACCCAAGTGTAAAAGGGGGGGGGGGGGGAATGGCCGGCGGGGCTATCTGGACAGCCCTGCTCTCGCAATGCTTGCGAGAGAGGGCTGTCCAGATACCTCCAATGCAGGTTCCTCCCGCAACACCCGGGAAAATACTTGAAAATGCGGGAGGAACCCGCATTGGAGCCCGCTTCGGCACGGGACTTGGGGCAGGCCGTCTGGTCGGCCCCTTTAAATGTGGGAGGAAATAGCCCTTCCTCCCGCATTTAAGGCCCGTGTGGCCGCAGCCCTACTGTATTCTATCCCACTGTTCAGGAACTCAGCCTTCTCCTGCCTTTTACTGTTCTGGCCAATGGGTAGTATGAAGCTCTTGTGATGCACCTGACACATAACTGGAAGAACATTTCAAAGCTCTGTTAGGTTATCTCATGTTTCAAAACATATCAGACCCCTAGTATTTAGGGGTACGGCTGGTTCACAGTGACTTATCATCTCTCCCCACCCCCATCCTAGGCTTCCCCCTCACAAAATTACCAGCTACAGGCCTGGCAGACACATGCACTACCAAGGCAACAACAAAGCACTCAGACATATAATTATAAGAAATGTTAATTACAGCAAAAGAACCTGTCATTAAGAAATAGCAGAAGATGGGGGGGGGGGGAGAATTACATTGATTGTTTGTTTCTAATGAAGAAATCAGGTTTATACCAACGCTGTCAGATATAGCTTCGCAGCCCATGAGTGTTCCTCGGAAACACTTTATTCTCCCACCTGAAGCGGAGATCTCCAGCAAGATCGCTTCTGCCACTTTTGCAGAGATAGCGCGTCAGGAGCTGCGGCTTGTCAGCGGATCTCGGCAGGTTTCTGTTCCAGAAGCACAGGACCTCGTAGATCTGCTCAGTGAGATTATCGGGGCACTTCAGCTTAATAAACTGAAGAGTGCTTCGGTGGAGAGGAAGGAAGAGCGCGAGGGACGAGGCGTTATCTTCCGACAGCTCTCCTGACAGCCAGTGCAGTAAGCTGTCCCACAATGCCTCTGTTAGTCAAAATATTAACTCATAAAGATGCTGATCTCTCTCTTTTCTTAAAAAAAAATGACAAACCACATTTAAAAGGATTTAAAAAATAGTTCATATTAAAAAAAAAAAATCTTGAAGCGACTGAGGCCTGCTACAGAAGAAGCCAAATGAAGTGTTAGAAAGGACAGTACCAGTCCATTTGGTTGCCAGGTCTGGGTTGGAAAATACCTGCATTTTACCCATACTTTTTATAACTCTGTATCCAAATGTGTTATGGTTATGCTTGGCTCGATGCCGTAATAAATGTACTACTACTATTACCTGGAGACTTTGGGGGTGGATCCGGGATAGGGGAGGGGAGGGGCCTCAGCATGGTACAGTGCCACAGAGTAGACCATTCAAAGCAGCCATTTTCTCCAGAGGAGCTGATCTGTGTCAGCTGGAGGTCAGCTGTAAAAGCGGGAGATCTCCAGGCCCCACCTGGAGGCTGGCCACCCTATTGCAGTTTTAAATGCTCTTGAAACTTAGGAAAAAACCTTCTCTGAAAATGGAACATAAGCACAACATTGAGCAGGCTGGAAGAGAACCAGCTTTATCAGAACAAAGGGCTGGCCACCTTGCAGAAGATAAAAATACATGCAAAATGGAGGCCACCACCAGTACAGGCTTCTTCTGAGAGATCTGCAAATCCCGCACACTTACCCAACAATGTTAAGAAAAGAAACTGGATTTATACCCCACCCTTCACTACCTGAAGGAGTCTCAGAACAGCTTAGAATCTCCTTCCCCTCCCCCTCCCCACAACAGATATCCTGTGAGGTAGGTGGGGCTGAGATAGTTCTTTCAAGGAGTGCTCTTGAGAGAACAGCTCTGAGAGAACTGGTGACTGACCCAAGGTCACACCAGTAGCTGCATGTGGAGGAGCTGGGAACCAAACCCGGCTCTCCCAGATTAGAGTCTGTGCTCCCAACCACTACACCAAGTTGGCTCATCCCCAAAGGGAAGAGTTTAAAAATAGCAGCAGCAACATAGTTGCCTGCATATGCATAGACACTGTCAAAGGGAAAAGAGCTCAGAGTTCAGATGGCATATTGAATGGTGATAGCAACCTAAAATGGTGCCCAGCATGGCGGTAGCAGCAGCCGCTGTAATGAGGACACGGCAGAGGAGATGTGGGACTTTTGTGCATTCTCGTTTCCCTCTCTTGTGTGTTCCCCTTGCTTTATGGGCATTTCCCTTTTCTGCACCTGATTTCCCCCCTCTACTGGCTGACTCAATGTTATATTTCTTTATGTCCGACATAAAAACCTGCAGTTTTAAATCTGCAGGGAGATATGCTGGACATAAAGCGATGTAATATCGGATCAACCACTAGAGGGAGCAAAACACATGAGGAATGGGCCGGCGGGGGGGGGGGGACGGTTGGGACAAAGCAACAGGAACACGCAAGCAAGGAAAACGAGAATGCAGGAAAGCCTGTGGCTGAGGAAGTGGAACCAGAGCCAGGAGAAAGTAGCCACAGAAAAGAAGGAAGGGCTAAAAAAGGCAGCTAGTAGGGGGGATAATGAAGGTGGAACCCAGGCTAAGGAAAGAAGGGAGAGGCGATCAGGGGCTGAAGAGATGTAAAGCGAAGCAAGAAGATGCAGAAAGTGGGGTTGAAGGGCAGGAAAGGCAGCTTCTCCTCTCTGTGAATCCTTGTGGCTCTCCGGGTTGCCAGCTCTGGATTGGGAAATCCCTGGAGATTTTGGGGGTGGAGCCTGAGAAAGGCAAGCTTTGGGGAGGGGAGGGATTTCAACGGGGAATTATACCATAGAGTCTACCTTCCAAAGTGGCCATTTCCTCCAGGTGAACAGATCTCTGTCGCTCGGAGATCAGCGGTAATCCCAGGAGATCTCCAGCCACCACCTGGAGGTTGGCAACCTTACTGGGGAGAGTGGAGCCTCTTGAGTAGGCAGTGCTCAGCAGGGACATGATGCCATAGAGTCCACCCTTCAGAATTGCCCTTTCCTCAAGGGGAATCGATCTCTGGAGATCGGGGAGGCGTCTAGACCCAATCGGGAGCCTGGTAAAACTAGTGGGCCCCCCTCTGATTCTACCGATTGAGCTACTGCTTTCTTGCAGGGGGACGCTCAAAAGGGGCACGGTCCACATGCAGCCTGAAGTGCTGAAGTCCATTCTACTCCATCAGGATTCTTCCACCTCAGTTGAGTGCGTGTGTAGACCAGACTTGAAGCGCCATCCGTTCTTGGAAGAACGGAAGTGCCCAGATCAGTGAAAAGCACCTGGGTAGAGGACAACTGCAGAGAAATGAAGTGGGTCAGGAAAAAATTAGCATTGCCCCAAGCCACCGTTCTTATTCCTGATGCCAATGTGAAGTGCAGCGACAGCAGCAGCTGGGGTTTGCGCACACAAGTTGTCCAGGTTAACAGTTTGTTCCGGCCTGACACTACAATCCTAAACACACACCAGTTTGGTGTAGTGGTTAAGTGCGCGGACCCTAATCTGGGAGAACCGGGTTTGATTCCCCACTCCTCCACTTGCACCTGGCTGGATGACCTTGGGCAAGCCATAGCTCTGTACCAGCTGTTCCCTCAAGGACAGCTTGGGAAAGAGCTCTCTCAGCCCCACCTACCTCACAGGGTGTCTGTTGTGGGGAGGGGAAGGGAAAAGGAGTTTGTAAACCGCTCTGAGACTCCAAGTGAGTGAAGGGCGGGGTATAAATCTAATCTCTTCTTCTTCTTCTTCTTCATGGGAGTTAAATCCCACTGGACTCAATAGGTAGGACTCCTAAATTCCTGGTGGCATCTGGTGAGCCTTCGCTATTATAACTGATCTCCAGATGACCAAGGTCAGCCCCCCTGGAGAAAATGGCTGCTTTGGAGTGTGGACTCTATGGCATTGTACCATGATGAGGTCCCCTCCCCAAACTCCACCCTTCCCAGACTCTATTCCTGAAATCTCCAGGTTTTTCCCAATGCAGAGCTGGCTAGCCTATCAATAGGGCTTGCTTCTGTCCTGACCTGGATAGTCCAGGCAAACCCTGTCTCATCAGATCTCAGAAGCTAAGTAGGGTCGACTCTGACAAGTACTTGGATGGGAGACCTCCTTGGAATACCAGCAGTCGGGAAGACAGGGGCAGGCTTTATTCAGCCACCTCTCTGAATATCCTCCAGGCCCCCAGTAGGGGTCAGTCGCCTGAGGTCGCCATGACTTCCAGGTGCACACACAGCCAGTCACCAGAGGTTGCCAACCCACTCTCACACACAAAAATACAAAGAAAAAAAACCTGGACTTGCTTCTGGATAAACTTACAACACCCCCCCTCCCCCCGCAACAACAAAACCAAAAAACGTCTTACCCGATGAATCCTTTGAGATTCTTTTTGTGCTTTGTGGGCGGTTGATAACCTTATCTTTCTATACAAGAAAAGAAATGCAGTATTGACCACCAAGAGTGGGGGAATCAAATCAAACAACATTCAGGGTTGCACAGTAGTACCAGACCTTTAAGGAATTCCTCCCTCCAAGGAATGCAGGGAAGTGTAACACAATGTCAGTGTCCCCCCCAGATCTACAACCAGCCATTCGCCCACTCATTTACAGAGGGTTGAAAATTGGCTCCATTTGATCAGCTTTTAAAAAGTTGGTTTGGTTTTTCTTTTCAGCCGCAAGTGATGTTGGGGGGGGGGCTAGTACAATATTTAAAATTTGGTTTGAAACTTACAGGTAAGACTGTATTAGATATTTGGCTGCAAGTTTTATTTTGTTTGTTTATCTTCAGGGGGTTCCTGGTACCCCTGCCATTTTAGCCTTGGGAACTTCTTGGGAGCCAGTTTGGTGTAGTGGTTAAGAGCATGGACTCAAATCTGGGAGAACTGGGTTTGAGTCCCCACTCCTCCATGTGCAGCTGCTGGTGTGACCTTGGGTCAGCCACAAGTTCTTTCAGAGCTGTTCTCTCAAGGACAGTTCTCAGGAGAGCTCTCTCAGCCCCACCTACCTCACAGGGTGTCTGTTGTGGGGAGGGGAAGGGGAAGGGGAAGGAGATTCAAAGAAGAAGAATTATCGTATGGCAGTGGGTGTAGTACAGCCAGGAGATCCTAAGACTGTCTGGCAGCCAGAGGTTCTAGCTCTTTTAGCATTATGCACCACCAGGTGGTGAGCTAGACTTGTTTTTTTAAGGCAAAAGATGTTTCAGAGGTGGTTTGCCATGGCCTGCCTCTGCATCATGCCCCTGGGATTCCTTGGAAGTCGCCCATCCAAATACTAGCCAGGATCGACCCTGCTTAGCTTCCAAGATCAGAAGAGATCAGGCTGGCGTGGGCTATCCAGGTCAGGGCTATTGCAAAGAAAGGAGTCAGGACGCACATGTACAATATGGCTGGGACTTTTGAAGACTCTTCCACTAAGCTGTCTCTCTTCTCCCTGTGCTATATTTGATTTTTAAAAAAGGATTTAAAGATCGAGTTTTCTTCCAACCTGAATCTAAAGCTAGCAACTCTTCAGGTGCAACTGCTATGATTTCCTAAGCAAGACAAAGAACTGCAAATAGCTGAAGCTAACTGTAGTCATTAGAACGAAGTTCTAATACGGCTTTAGCACATGGCTCATACGGATGTGTCTTGATACTGCTTGCTTCAGAAACCATTCTGGCTCCAGTGTGTTACTGCTACTCCTTGGACGTTCAGATCGTGAGTCTAAGGTCGAGGGACCCCGTGCAGATGTGAGCTAGAAGGAACCTTCTTAAGAGATCGAGAAATCTCAAAGCTTTCTCAGAAGGCAGCCTGCTCAGAACCTAGGTGGCCAGAGAGCAAATGAGGAGCCCCACAGTCCGTTGTTCTGGTAAACCAACAACAGCAATGATAGCAGAGTCCTCATTTCCCTGTCAGATCTTAACTGAAAGAAAGATAGAAGAGAAGAAGAAGAAGAAGAGATGGGATTTATACCCCACCCTTCACTCACTTGGAGTCTCAGAGTGGCTTACAATTCCCTCCCCACAACAGACTCCCTGTGAGGAAGGTGGGGCTGAGAGAGCTCTGAGACAACTGTCCTTGAGAGAACACCTGGTACAAAGCTATGGCTTGCCCAAGGTCATCCAGCAGGTGCAAGTGGAGGAGTGGGGAATCAAACCCGGTTCTCCCAGATCAGAGTCTGCACACTTAACCACAACACCAAACTGGTGAAATTTCAGTCATCCAGGAGACTGAAAAGCTAGGCTCTGAGACAGGAGTCCTGCCCTTTTATGCTTCCTGCCAACTCATTGTTGGAGAAGGGCACAATCAGTAAGTTCGTTTCACGGCCTGAGAGCTGAGTTCATCTGCATCTGATGAAGGCCAAGGTCAGCAGTTCCTGGGAACTCTCCAAGCTCAAGATCAAATCCCGGAATCTGATAGGGAAGGAGCAGTGGTGGCAGCAGTGACAACCCATAGGAATATAGTATGAAGGGTGTAGTTATGCCTTGAATATTGGCCGCTTGGTGTAGAATCACAGAATCATAGAGTTGGACGGGACCTCCAGGGTCATCTAGTCCAACCCCCTGCACAGCGCAGGGAATTCACAAATACCTCCCCCCCACACACACACCCAGTGACCCGTGTTCCATGCCCAGAAGATGGCCAAACAAACAAACAAACCACTCCTCCAGGATCCCTGCCCAAAGTGGCCTGGAAAACAATTGCTTCCTGACTCCAAAGTGGTGTCCAGCATTTCCCTGGGTGTGTAAGAAAGGACCACAAGGACTAAGCACTGATGCAATCCTCCTTGCCCTCCCTTCTCGTGATCTGCCCAAGTTCACAGAATCAGCATTGCTGTCAGATGGCCTCTGCTTGAAAACCTCCAAAGAAGGAGCGCCCGCCACCTCCCGAGGAAGCCTGTTCCACTGAGGAACCGCTCTGACTGTCGGGAAGTTCATCCTAATGTTTAGCTGAAAACTCTTCTGATTTAATTTCGACCCGTTGGTTCTGGTCCAACCTTCTGGGGCGACAGAAAACAACTCTGCACCATCCTCTATATGACAGCCCTTCAAGTACTTGAAGATGGTTATCATATCACCTCTAGTCGTCTCATTTTTAGGCTAAAGATACCCAGCTCCTTCAACCTTTCCTCATAGGTGGTGTAGTTGCTAGGAATACCCCCTCCCCCTTTAGTTTAGTTGTATACCCAACAATCATATATAGGGTTGCCAAGTCTGGGTTGGAAAATACCTGGAGACTTTGGGGGTGTATCCAGGAGAGGGCGGAGCTAGGGGAGGGGAGGGGCCTCAGTATGTTTCAATGCCATAGAGGCCACCCTTCAAAGCAGCAATTTTCTCCTGGGCAGCTGATCTCTGTCAGCTGGAGATCAGTTGTAAAAGCGGGAGATCCCCAGGCCCCACCTGGAGATTGGCAACCTTAATCAAATAGTATTACAGACTGCAGGTAAAGCACTAATATCTGAAACACACCTTCGGCAGGGTTAGAGCCAGTTTGCAAACCGGATCCTGGTGTTGGTAGTCTTGGGGCAGAAGCGGTTGCTCCAAGTTCTTGGCTATGACTTCTTTGCTCACTTTATAACACAAGACAGTTCCCTTGAAATGAGGTGAGCTGTAGTTACCGTATTCATCCACTTCCTTGATTTGAAGGGCAAGCCTCGGCTTCCTTTGTGCATGGAAAGTAAGCGTGTAGGTTTTTCCAGTTGTCACCCCATCATCTATATAACATGGAATACAGAAAGTAACACGATGGCCAAGGTTATTGCTGCGGAGCAACCTTCTAAATCTTCTGTGCATTATTTATTTCTTAACTTCTGTTGCAACCCTGTGCCCAAGATGGGGAGCAGAAATAAAACGAAAGCTCACGTGTGTGAGGGCCTCGTAGGAAAATCACTGACTGAGAAGCCTGAAATCATACTGCAGTCCTGACTCTGAAGAACACAACTCAGTGACCGCAGAGCCTAGAAACCGGATTGGACTACAATATTATCTGTTGAGGCACATTGCTGTTTTAGTGTGCTGGTGATTTTATTGACGTTAGATGGATTTTTATGTTTTAATTGTAAATCTGCACTAATTGCAGATCTTTATGTTGGTACCCGCCCTGAGCCTACAATGTGGGGAGGGTGGGATATAAGTAAGGTTGCTAAGTCCTTGGTGACTTACTGGCGGGGAGGAGTCCTCCTGGGTCCGGGAGCTTCCCTGACGCATGTGCCGCGATGATGTCACCCGGAAGTGACATCATCACATTGGGGGCATTGCCAGGGCAACGCTCTGGCAATCACCCCAAAACTCTATGGTACCATAGAGTTTTGGGGCGATTGCTGGAGCGTCATCCTGGCAACGTCCCCAACGTGATGACGTCACTTCCGGGTGACGTCATTATGCTGGGGAAGTCATCCTGACTGGATGACTTCGGGGTTGGGGTTCCCCCCGTTGGCCGAATGCTGGCCGGCGGATCGGGAACCCCTGTAGCGGGGGATTCCCCGCCCCCCAGGCTGACTTGGCAGCCCTAGATATAAGTCTAATAAAATGAATGAATGAATATTACTGGGGATAATAGAACAAATCTAGTTTATTTCAACATAAGCCCTGATTTGCCTGTATCGTTGTTGCTGTTGTTAATAATATTATTAATACAATTAGTAACAATAACAATATCATTCTCATCATTGTGTGTTTATACGGGAACTTCATACACATTGCCTCGTATACATTATCTCAGTGTACGGTATTTCAAAGGTGAATGTGTATGCAACTATTTCATCATCCTCTTATATTCTAATAGTGAAGTGTGGTCCCCATCTGTGAATCAGGGACACAGAGAAAGAAAACGGGCCCAGCAGCGGACGCTGGGAGCCACGCTGGTCTTGCTGGCAGCTGGCAGAGATGGGGGGGAGAAGCCTCAGTGGGCCTGGTGATGGAGGCTGGGAGCTGCCCTAGCTTGCTGGCAGCCATTGGGGGGGGGGCAGGAACCCTCGGCGGATTCTGCAGCAGAGGTAGGGAGCCATGCGGGGCTCACCACGGGCATTTGTTAGCGGGGAAGGAAACCTCGGCAGGTCTGGTAACAGGGGCTGGGAGCTGCAGAGAGCTCACCAGCGGCAATGGTGGTGGGGGGAGCAAGCCTCAGTGGGCCCAGTGGGGAGGGGGGGCTGGGAGCCATGTCGGGCCTGGTGGCTCACTGGCAGCAGTGAAAAAAGAGCCGTGTTTTGGGGGGAAAGGGATCCTCCATGAGTCTCACAGGTCCCCCACTTGCATATTCTAATTCTCAACTTGGCCAGATCTGAGGATACTTAAATCCAGAGACTAGAGCTGTGAATGGATGACAGACCTTTCTACAAGCCTGAAAAATGTCTCAGGTTTGCAAAATAATAATAATAATAATAATCTGAAATCTAAAGAAGAAAACTCGAGGGAAGGTTTTTTGTTGTTTTTTTTTAAACGAAAATGACCACCTGCAGTTTTAAGAAAGAGATGCATTCAGCGTCTGTTGTTAGGTAAACACAGCAGTTAACGCCAGCATTCCAAGCTTGGTTTCTGTCAGGAAACGGTGGCAGCGGGGTGGGGACAGGGCCCTTTCAAGGCCTGTTCTGGCCTTTGAGGGAGGACTGAAGCAAACACCCAGTGACTTGATAGCATTCAACTTGCATGAGTCACCCAGTCCTGGCTCCTCGCCACTGTTCAACAGCAGCCATCCCATGAAAAGCCAAGTGAGGCAGCTGCCCGGCCCACCTGAGCCCCACGCTAAGTGGGGGAGAAAGTGGCATCAAAGCCCTGTGTGAGTTATGGTAGGTGGTGGCACCTGGCCCTCCCAAACCCTGCATGAGGCAAGGCAGGTGGCATGTGGCCCACCTGGGCCCAACGTGAGGCGAAGCAAAGCTGGAAGTATGCTGGCACCTGTCCCACCTGAGAGCTGTGTGAGGAGAGACAAGTGGCTTCGCTGAGCCTCCCCAATACCTATGTGAGCTGAGGCAGATGGTAGCACCTGCCCCTCCCCCCACCACAGCGGCTTACAATCTCCTCTCCCGTCCCCTCCCTGTGAGGTAGGTGGGGCTGAGAGAGCTCTTTCAAGGACTGCTCATGAGAGAAAGTCTCTGAGAAAACGTCTGACTGACCCAAGGTCACACCGGCAGCGGCATGTGGAGGAGTGGGGAATCAAACCTGGTTCTCCCAGGTTAGAGTCTGTGCTCTTAACCACTACACCAAACTGGCAGCGGTGTGTGCCCCGCCCTATCTGAGCCCTCTCTTCCAACAACCCCGAGAAACCGCCACAGAAGTCCAGAATATATATATATAATTCATGCACCTGAAGCAAAAATGTTTCCACTGAATCGTAAGTGAACCTGTTCCCCTTCTTTGAGTCTGAACTGCTGAGAGGGCTCAGGGGGCCCAGAGTAGCCTTCTTCCCTCAGGCTCTGCAACTGCAGGTTCAGTTCCTTGGATGGAACCAGCAAGACGACTATCTTGTAAGGATCTTCTTTGTTCTGATATAAGACCACGTTTGCCATGGTGCTGTGAGTGTCCTCCTCCAGTTGCTGAACCAAGTGTGCCAGATGTGCCTTGTCCATAGCAGAGGTCTGGCGGATGATGATAAAGCTGCATGGAGATATAGAAAGGGGGGGCAGGAATTATGTTTCACCTTTAGTCACAAACCTATATTGTGTGACCTATGTGTGAACTACGAATTCATGCCATGTTGCCAAGAAAATCATGTCTGACCAATAACCAGTGCTGCTCAAGAGATACAATCCAGTTCACTTGCAGATGTTGTTAACTTGAACGTCAAGCAGTGACACCTATATGAATGGGCCACTCAATGCCCTCTCTAAGCTAGTGTGTGAGGTAGCTCACAGTTTTTTAGCCTCCAGCTCACACATTTTTGCCTTAGCAAGGGAAGGATGGCTCCAGAGCAAACTCATTTATGCAGTAGCCAAATCGCTCACTCACAAAGTAGCATTTTTGCTCGCAAGACTCCACAGCTTAGAGGGAGCATTGGCCCCGCTATGTGATAAAATTTCTTCCTGGAATACAAAAGTTCATTTGTATGCAAAACTGAATGCTCCCCATGTTTTAAAAAATTAAAAACTCCACGCATCTAGAAAAGTAGAAAACAAGGAAGAAGGGTGGGCTATGCCCTGAAATGCTAGTCTTCTGTATGTAGGATTTATTTTTCATTGAGGAAGATCCCAGAAATGATTGCTATCTTGGGATGAGCAGTTTGAGGCAATGCGTTTCTGAGCCCTCACCCACAAATTGCTAGATCATCCAGTGTTTAATCAAAAGCTTCCCAAAAGCTTCCCACATTCTGCTGATGATGTGATACACCTGTATTTATGAACCTGTCCTAAATATAGCAGCATTGATTCAGAGCTGCTTAAAATGGTTAAAAAGTGAGAAAACAAGAAGGAATTACTTGCATTTTCTCTCTCCCCCCCCTTTCCCCCTGAAATGCCTGAAACATGATTCATAGATCTGATCTCATCCAGGAGTCATTTTGGTGCTCCTGCATCTCCGGATAAATATTTCAGAAGCTTCCTGAACATTTCCTTGCAGTATCACCTGATTGCAGAATGAATGACTTCCAGTCACCTGTCTGGCTGCGGTCACACGGCCCCTTTAAATCCGGGAGCCCTCCCGGATTAAAGGGGCCGCATTTTTTT
Organism: Lepidodactylus listeri; assembly: GCA_029233225.1. Taxonomy (NCBI): domain Eukaryota; kingdom Metazoa; phylum Chordata; class Lepidosauria; order Squamata; family Gekkonidae; genus Lepidodactylus; species Lepidodactylus listeri. Next base: position 100,875,091 of record JARCFY010000009.1, on the reverse strand, counting down.
ACCTCGGGTTGGGATGTCTACGCATCCCGACCTCTGCGGAGGCCGGCGGGGGCAGCAGAGCAGTGGCAGTAGAAGCGGCGGTAGCAGCAGAAGCTGCGGAAGAGGCGGCAGAAGCCGGGAAGGTGGCGGCGGCAGAAGAAGCGGCGGCAGGGGAAGAAGCGGCAGCGGCAGCAGCAGAAGAAGTGGGAAGGCGGCGGCAGCGGCGGAAGAAGCAGCAAAGGACCCGCCAGCTGCCTGGTAAGTTTGGGGGGGGGTTTCCCCTTTTTACACTTGGGCGCTTGATTGACCAAGCGCACAAGCGCCCATGTGTAAAGGGGGGGAAATGGCTGACAGGACCATCTGGACAGCCCTGCTCTCGCAATGATTGTGAGAGAGGGCTGTCCAGATAGCTTAAATGCGGGTTCCTCACGGGAAAACTGTTGATTTTCCCGGGGTCGGAAAATGCGGGAGGAACCCGCATTTGAGCCCCCTTCGGCACTGGACTAGCCCCGGCCTTTGTAGATGGTCCCTTTAAATGCGGGAGGAAACAGCCCTTCCTCCCGCATTAAAGGGCCATGTGACCGCGGCCTCTGTCAGAACATGACATTTTTACCTATTCGGTGTCATCCCTCAAACATAGCCACACCTTTCTAAATGCTCGTTTAATTCAAATGACACGAGGCCGCTCCGCACATTCCGCACGGTGACTTCGTCCAGCAAAGTCCATTCCTCTTCTTTGCTTCTGTACCCCACTAGTTTCAAGGATTCGTTGAGATGCTCTCCTGGTTTTCTTGGGGAGGCACTCATTGCCCTAGGGAATCACAAGATATGGACAAGATTAAAAAGACTTAGGAGCATCAGGCTGAGAATAAAATACAACCGCTCGGCTTCTCCCCCATAGCAATATGCCATTTTGGGTTCTCGGGAACTAAGGAAGTACTCAAACAACAAATCTGGGATACAGCTCTTAAAGCTGACAGAGCTCAGGTGGTAGGGAATCATAGCCAAAGTTTTGTGCCAGCGAACTATCTTTATGCTTTAGAATTCCCCAAATACTGCAGAGCTTTCACCCTAGCTCATTTTAACTGTCTGCCCTCAACACTATTAGGAGATATTTACTGTGATGATTTCATGTTTTGGCGTGTTTCTTTAAATGTTTAGTTTGACTGCAGTTATGTAAGGAGAGTGATATAGGGAGATGAGTGTGATGTGATTGGCTGATGACAGAGAATGTGGGAGGAGGGGTGTCTCAGGTGGATATTCTGAGTTTTAGAGAGCCGAGGAGAGGGAGTTTTGAGCCTGTATGGCAGAAGAAGCGGTTTGAGTCTATCCTGTGTGGCTACGACAATCTGTTTAGCCTATGTGGCTGAGAGAGGCAGAGTTTAGCCTGAGTGGCTAAGGCTTGTCAGAGTGGAGTTTGGGTGTTTTGAGAGACAGTGTGTGCCACCCAGCTTTATCAGTTATATTTATAAGTTCCTTTCTTCAACAACGGTTCAAAATACCCAGAAACATGTTTTATTCATTTATAAATAAATCATTATTTGTTTAAACTTATCCCAGCAGTCAGAACAGTCCTTCCTCAGGGCCACAGAGTCCTCTGAAGTGCCCAGTCACAGGGTCATTCTACCATAATAGAGAAATTTGGAATTTTTAATTCCTGGTAGCAGCAGTAGTCTAACAAGTTTATGTGATCATCGTGTGTTTTAAAGGAAAAACAGTCTCCCCAGTACGAAAGATGTCACACTTACATATTCCCTACCCTCAGGGTCTATGTTCCTGCCAATTGGATGCAGTCGAAACAGTGGAACATATGTCATTATACTGTCCATTTTATAAGGATGTCCTTTCCACTTATCTCACCCCTACTCTGTCCAAGTTCTCAGGAAGATCTGAAAAATTCTATACATCTGTCCACCTTGGAGACCGCTCCAATGAGACCACCTCTAAAGTGGCCAAATCCTATACAGAGATTCTATGAAGAAGGAGGAGGAGGAGATTGGATTTATACCCTGCCCTTCACTACCCAAAGGAATGGCTTGCAGTCCCTTCCCCTTCCCCTCTGCACAACAGACACCTTGTGAGGTAGGTGGGGTTGAGAGAGCTCTTTCAAGGATGGCTGAATGCACCACCTTGTAACAGTGCCCCATATCTCCTGTAAAGCTGACAGGTTTCTCTGCTTCAACGGGATTTTTTTTTTCATGTTTAGGGCAGTAGTTTTAAAGAGTCCTGATTACAAATGCGTAATGGTGGCCAATTTCCCTTTTAAAATAGCATTCCCAGTCTCCCACTGTAACAGACAGAATGGAAGGAGCTTCATTCAGTTCACATGGAATCATAATGAAACACGTAAGGCTTTGAATGGGAAATGTCTCATGTGAATCTTCTGTGGGGGGTTGACAGCAAACGTTTACAAGTTCCACAACAGGCAAGCTGATGTGGAAAATGTTCCCCCTAGGTAGGATATTCAAAACCCTCCATTATAAAAGGTATCAGTATGTGCCTTTTACGGGAGTCTCGTTTGCAGATATGTGGCCATGGCTTTCCACACTATCCCCCTAAAAGCATGTGCTGTTTCCTTGCATTTTAGAAGCAAAGCATACAACAACCCACCCTTACAAACTGCGCAGACTATCCTAAAATCAAAGTTTATATGAGTTGCATAAATAAGGCTAAAGCCACAATAACTGCTTATATCAAATAATTGCATAATTTAAAGTTCAGTGTGTATATCATGCTGACACAGAGCTGTTGCCAAAAATGGCATCCCTGCGTCAAATTTTGCCCATCTTCCCTGTAAAGCAGGGATTCACTCACCCCATTTTGATGTTGCTGTACTTTGCATTTACCCACTTTTGCAACTGATCTTTGGTTGCTGCCCAGTAGGGCTGCCAGGGCGCAGCTGGCTACCAGTGGGGGACAGGGTGTAGGGTTGCCAGATCCAGGTTGGGAAACTCCTGGAGATTTGGGGGTGGAGCCTGGGGAGAACTGGGACCTCAGTCGGGTACAATGCCCTAGTGTCAACCCTCCAAAGCAGCCATTTTTCTCTGGGGGAACTGATCTTTGTAGTCTGGAGATGAGCTGTAATTCCAGGGGATCCCCAGGTCCCACCTGGAGGCTGGCATCCCTAGTAGGGGTGGGGAAATGGACATTATGAGGATGAATTACCAGAAGTGTGGGGGATACAAACGGGCTGCATCCTGTTTTTGGCAGTAGCCCGCTGTCAGGCAGAACAAGGAGCTCTGTCCTCGGAACTGATGTCTGCAAAGACGGGTGAGGAATAGGCGTGATACATGGTTTTCAATTGGAGATAAGTGGTTCTTTCTCACCGAAAACGATGCACGCTTGAAACCCGGTGTATAGACGCACTAGTCGCTCTGCCATGGTCTGTCTCATCTCCATCCTTCTTTTTTTCTGGATTTGGCGGACAGGGTAAAATAACCATGATGGATTTGTTGAACGGCTGGGCTGATGGATGCTGCAGATGTACCACTGGGCTTGTAGACACTACCGAATGATATATGTCTTGCTTCATTTTTAGCAGTGAAAGTATTGAGGGCTCAATTGGCTGGACCTGTGTATGAAATATATTGTCACTTATCGACATAGCCCAGTTAGCATACAGTGACATTTACAGAAGAGCATCGGTGGATAGTTGGTGGTCTCCAAAGGCGCTAACGATCGAAAGTCCTGGCCAGCAAATAGTTCGGTCCGTAGGGCTCAGTTTCTAAAGAGAAATTCTAAGATTTCCAATCCCACTCTGAAAAATATCCTGCTGCCACAGATGTTACATCAGATACAGAGCAAGAGTGATATAGTAGTTAGATTGTCAAAACAGGATCTGGGTGACTCAGGTTCAAACTCTCACTCCATCATGCAAGCCCACTGGGTGACCTTGGGCCAGTAGGGATGCCAAGTCAGCCCGGGGGCGGGGGATCCCCTGCTATAGGGGTTTCCGAAGGGGGGACCCCACCCCCCTTCCCCAACATAATGACGTCACCCGGAGGTGACGTCATCACGTTGGGGGCGTTGCAGGGGCGACGCTCTGGCAATCACCCCAAAACTCTATGATACCAACGTGCTGACACCCTGGCAATGCCCCCAACGTGCTGACGTCATTGTCCAGAAACTCCCGGATGATGGAGGACTCCCCCCCCCCGCCGGTAAGTAAGGGACACTTGGCAACCCTATGGGCCAGTCACACATTCTCAGCTGAACCTACTGCCCAGGGTCATTGTGAAAATAAAAGAGAATATAGGAGACTAATGTAAGGCACGTTGGGTCCCCATGGGGGAGAAAGGCAGAACAGAAGTCTGCTACCCAACCGCCAAGATCATCTTTGGAAGTCCTGCCTTGGAGGCCTTCTTGGTTGTGGCACCAAAACTCTGGAACTCCCTCCCCAGGGAGATTCATCTGTCTCTTTCTGTTGCCATCTTCCACTACCAGATGAAATACTTTTTTTAGTTCATTTTGCATTCCCTCAGTGATCCCTCCTTCCTACCCAATGTTTTAATTGTTGTTATGATGTTTTTCTCTATGTATTTAAGCTCTGGTTTTGATTAAAGGGTTTCCTGCTAGTGCGTATAAGTAGAACGCAAGGGGACCACGCCTCTTGCCTCTGTTTGCCTACAAGCTGAGAGGAACAGCAGGGCAGCAGGGGGAGGACCACTCAGTGGTGGAGAGGAATCCTCTATGGCTCCAACTCTTGTTATGCTCCTCAGCTCTTCCTAGTGTCCAGAATACATTGGCCATTCCTAGCTTTTTTTTGGTCTGCTGCTGTCACGACAGAGCCTGGTAGCCTGGCTGGGCAGACAGGCCAGCAAGCACGCCCTGGGTGTGACTTGGATGGAGAAAGTCAGCAGAGTGTTGCAGCAAGTCCCAATCTCAAAGCAGAGGCGTAGTCAAAACGTACCGGAGGTCAGAGTCCATAAATCAAGCCGAGGTCAGTCAGGAGCAGAGCTGAAGCTGGAGTCAAGGAATGCCGAGGGTCAAAAGCCGGGGTCCAGGATCAGGAAACAGGTCAGAAGTCCAAGAAGCAAGCCGGGTCAGAAGCCAGAGAATCAGTCAGGATCAGAGGCAAGGTACTCATGGGACGGAGGGCTCTGACAACGATGTTGCCAGCACGGATTGCTACCTGCCGGCAGCCTTGTTAAGTAGTGTTCCTGCTCATTAACCACTTAGCACTGCTGTGCGAAGTCCTGGTTTCTGTCAGTACTCAGAACTTAATGATCTTCGCCCCTGCCTGCGTGCTTCCTTGCATTGCCTATACAGCTCTTGCCTGCTCCTTTCACAGAGCCTGCTGACAGGTGGAGGAGAGTCTGGTGGTGAATTGCTTGGTCCAGCAACTGCCTGACCAGCCTCAGGTGGGCCTTGCTGAGAACTTGGCTGTGGATCCTCTGCAGGACTTACGTCTTTCTTAGTTAACTGAGCCAAGTCCGCCTGTCCTTGGCTGTCAGGCACTGGGTCTGGGGCTAAGTCAGGGGCAGGCATGACAGCTGCCCACTGTCCTAGCTTCAACACCAGTGAGGCCATAATGCTGGCTCCTTCTTGTAATGTGTCAGTGATGTTACATTCTTCTAGCTTAGCAGGTTTGGGTTGCTGCCTTACGATTAGTGGTGGGTCTGGAAAGGCTGAAGACCTTGGGGCTAGTTGATATCCCAGAAAGGACTGGACTGGACCCAGGGACCACCGGCTGCTGATCCCAAATGAATCATTATAGTATGCATGATTACATGTACGTTTTCAATGCAAAGTGTATTTAGTTTTACACTACCTCTACAGACCCTTTCACAAAATGTGTTGCCCTCTCCTGTAAATCAGGATAATGGTGTTTCCTAAACATTTCATGCTACAGTTCCCCAGTTATATATGATTAAGGTCACTGGCTGAGCCAACATATGTAATGACTCAGTGCTGTGGCTACGGGCCATGAACGGATGTTCTGATGCACATGGAGGGGCTTCCCTGTTCTCTTCTGTGAGCAGGGAAATGGCTCGAGTGTTCAAAAGGGAATCCTCCATCTGTGCTCAGAGCACTTGCACTTCCCTTCATAGATATGGCAGATGGGACAAAGGGCCCGGGGCTATCAGCAGCACGGAATTAGTGCCAACTTCTGTTCACTGTTTTTCTGCCTTCTGAATTAGTTACTCCCACTGTAGATCCCTTAATGGATGAACGTTAGTGAATCACCCGTTAAATAATAGGGTTCTCTCCAGTTCCATTCATACTTTTGTTGTTTTGGAATTTTTGCTGTTTGTAGCCAGGGCTTTTTTTTCTGGGGGAATGTGCCAGACCTCTTTGACAAAATTCTTCTTAAAATGTTTAAAGGTTCATGAGTTTTCAGTATACAGATTGAAAATTTCATTTCCCTCTTGAGAGTTCTGGCACCTCTTCTTCTTTTTTTAAAAGCCCTGTTTGTAGCTCTCTAGTCTTCCTTAATTCTGAGTTTTTAATTTATTTGTGTCAAACATTTTGATCCCACTTTCCCCCGAAAGTAAGGAACAGTGTATTGGTTGCTGTTTTCTTCAAGCAGACTTATGGGGACCAATTAATGAGGAGAGGTTCTAAAATTAATTTTACAACTGGAATATGTATAATTTACCATAGCTTCCTGCTCCTGTATTTCATTTGCATTTCACCACCCCCTTCTGATACCCACATGTACACTGGTAAATAGGCTCAGAGGTTAAGACATGAGCTGCAGACCGGAACGTCAGTAACTCAGCAGTTCAAGACCGAGTGCCACGTGATGGAGTGGGCTTCCATCTCTGGGCCCAGCTCCTGCCAACCTAGTAGTTCAAAAGCAAGAAACTACAAGTAGATAAATAGGTACCACTTTGGTGGAGCAGTGGCGCAGCAGGTTAATCCGCTGCTTAACAGCTGAACTAAGCAGACCTCTGCTGGTTCAAGCCCCGCGCTGGTGTGAGCAGCCAGCTTCGTCCCCAGCTCATCGTCCACCCAGCGATTTGAAAGCTTCGGCAAGTAGATAAAATTGGGAACCACTGTTAAGAAAGTGGGCACACCTAATCCTCGGATAATTAGGTGTTAGTATCTGAGTTCATCTGTCAGCGCTGGCTAATTAAGTTGGAAGATCTTGCACAGGAATTCATCCAGATCTCCTGCAATGAAGCAGCCTGCCAGGCGGTGGCGGTGTGGAGCTGAGAATGAACGGAATGAACACTGAGCCGGAACATGACTCGTCAAAAAAAAAGCCAACAGAAAGACTCAGTTATATGTGTTGTCTTCCCTTCCCCCACTGAATCGAATTGTTAGTCCCTTGTCTCCAACAAATTGTAAATCGCTGCGAGCCCGCCTGCAAGTGGGAAGCAGCGATCAATAAATCGAATGTATAAATAAATAAATAAATAAATAAATAGTAACAGTGTTCCATGTGCCTCAGTGTTTAGTCATGCCAGCCACATGACCACAGAAAAAGTCTTCAGACAGCGCTGGCTCTTTGGCTTGGAAACAGAGATGAGCACCACCCCCTAGAGTTAGATTTGACTGGCTTTCGAACAATGGAAATACATATGACTGCATCAAGATTCTTTTTGTGTAGTGTTTTATGGATGGGTATGTGCATTCCTGTGCATTGGTGAAATGCCACAACCAAAAGTCTGAAATGAAATTATACACATATAAGCCCCTCAAGGTTGTTGTTTCATGGCATGCATCGACCCATCGGTAATTCAGAGGTGGGAAAAGATACAGATGAAATGAAGGGATTGAAAACTGATGATGTAAAGGTGGGGATGGTAATTTAGAGGTGGGGAAATAAGATGAAAGGAAGGAATGGAAATTTTGGTAAAATATGCAGGCATTTCTTGCTGTATAATTTGCAAAGATAAATTTAACTGCAGCTAATTGCGAATGTCTTGGACTCACTTTGGAAACAAGACCCAGTAAATCAGAACTCCAAAATCTGGGGAGAAATTTGAATAAAAATAATTTTAGCAGAATCCCTAGATGTTTGCTCACCACCGTGGGCCCACAAATTCATTTTTTTTAAAAAAAATATTAAGCAAAAATTCAACACATTACAACAAGGTTGTTACATAAAAAGTAGTAAAATAGGAACATATTTTGAAACAACAATAAAGAAAATACAACAGGATTTAACCCATACAGCTCATATAATTATGCTAAGATTATCGCATGAACTGATGAACTAAAATCTTCCTTGTGGGATAAATATTCAAGAAAAGGAAACCATATAGCTACAAAAATTGAGGAATAATTAACATTATTTTGTTGCTTTAAAGATTCTGTACTTTTGTCCAACAAGCATACGTCATAAACTTTCAAAATCCAGCTATTAATTAAAATTGCATTAGAGCTTTTCCAAAATTTGGCTATAGTCATTCTTGCTGCTGCGCAGAGGTATTCTAAAAGAGTTTTGGTTCCAGCTGTTGCTTCTATTTGTGGCCAAATATTGAGTACCAAAATCTTAGGGTCTAAAAGAATTTTATAAGAAGTAATACTGTATATAATCGTTATAACCTTAACGTGCCAATACATGCCCTTTATACCACAGCTTCTCCAACATTTATTAGAATTTTTTTTTATTAGCATTATATATGTGAACGGGAGTTAAGTACCATCTGGTGATGGTTTTAAAGAGTTGGCTTTTAACCAAAGTATTATTTGAGCAAGTTACAGCAGTATTCCAAGTTACAGCAGTATTCCAAGATGTTTCTCTTTCTTCAAGTGAGATTACGGCCCACATAAATTCTTGACCCTCACTTCCAAGCCACATAAACACGACCTGTCTTTCTCCATTTTTCTTGGTGTGAGGGATATTGGTTTATTTTCATGAAAATAGGCTAAGATGCAGACGGCGATTGGTGTCATGCCTGCTGACATCTTATGCAATGCTCCCTCTAAACCAGAGGTTCCCAAACGTATTTGGCCTACCGCCCCCTTTTCAGAAAAAAAATTACTCAGTGCCCCCTTGGAAATCTACCTTCAACAAAAAGATGCAGTGGCAAATTTGCACCCAAGGCTCCTTCTGCCCACCTGGATCGTTCCAGTGCCCCCCAGGGGGCGGTATTGCCCACTTTGGGAACCAGTGCTCTAAACTGTGGAGACTTGTGAGCAAAAATTCTACTTTGTGAGCCACTGGCATTAAAGTTGTGAGTAGACGATTTGACTACTGGATAAATCAGTTTGCTCTGGAGCCAGCCTTCCCTTGCTAAGACAAAAACGTGTGAGCCGGAGGCTAAAAAACTGTAAACTAGCTCACACTAACTCAGCTTAGAGGGAACACGGGTCATATGGCTCTTTGAAGAGGGGGGAAACATAGAATTTGCCAATACTCGAGAGAAAGGGCACCTGGAGAAGAAGCATTGTTTTGCCAGAGGACGAGGTCATGGGCTATCCAAGCATGTTGTTATATTACAGTCCTGTCGCACCCTACTTTTTTGGTGGCACCTCTCCCGCACACACTAGCAAAGTAGGGTTGTCAGCCTCCAGGTGTGACCTGGGGATCTCCTGCTTTTACAACTGATCTCCAGCTAACCGAGATCAGTTCACCTGGAGAAAACGGCTGCTTTGAAGGGTGGACTCTATGGCATTGTACCATGCGGAGGCCCCTCCCCTCCCCAAACCCTGCCCTGTAGGGCTGCCAAGTCAGCCCGGGGGGCGGGGGATCCCCCGCTAAAGGGGTTCCCGATCCGCCAGCCAGCATTTGGCCGGCGGGGGGAACCCCACCCCCGACGTCGTCCAGCGACGGTATCTATGATACCATAGAGTTTTGGGGCGATTGCCAGAGCATCGCCCTGGCAACGCCCGCAACGTGCTGACGTCACTTCCGGTGATGTCACTGGGCACGCGTGCTTTGTGCGCGCACCAGGAGAAACTCCCGGCCAGAGGAGGACTCCCCCCCCCCCCGCCAGTGAGTTTTGAAGACTTGGCAACCCTACCGCCCTGTCCCAGATCTACTCCCAAAGTCTCCAGGTATTTTCCAACCCAGACCTGGCAACCCTATAGCAAAGTGGTTCAGAAGGAGAAAGCAGGCAGAGAGACCAACACAGAGAAATGTGGGGCACTATTATTATTTCAGTGATTACAGCTCAGGGATTTAAGCAGTGCTTGAGAGGTGGGTCCAGAGGATGACAAACGGCAGCAGGACTGGTCCTCTCCACAGAGGCAGCTGTAGACCACTCCTAAAGGGACATCCCTTGGGAGGCAATGACTTTTCTGACCACCAATTAGTGGGAAATCCGTCATGCAGGGGCAAGTTGCTCAACCACAGATTTAGACATGTCTGGATGATTTTAATTTGATGAAGGGCCAATATTAAAAAAAACCCTAGTGTATAATTATTATCTACAAAAATGCATGTATTTATCAGACAGTTAAAAACAAGGGCCCAACGAAAGAAGAAGAAGAAGAAGAAGAAGAAGAAGAGATTGGATTTATACCCCGCCCTCCACTCCCCAAGGGAGTCTCAGAGCGGCTTACAAACTCCTTTTCCTTTCCCCTCCCCACAACAGACACCCTGTGAGGTAGGTGGGGCTGAGAGAGCTTTTTCCCAAGCTGACCTTGAGGGAACAGCTGGTACAGAGCTATGGCTCGCCCAAGGTCATCCAGCCAGGTGCAAGTGGAGGAGTGGGGAATCAAACCCGGTTCTCCCAGATTAGAGTCCGCGCACTTAACCACTACACCAAACTGGCTCTCAGTTACAAACTGCAAGTGACCTGAACACAAGGGCCAGTGCCAGTGACCTAACGCATTTCCGCCCCTTGAGTGTTTTCTTCAGAGGACAAACAGTTTGAGGAACAGATAGACACATATTACAATGTTACACGTAACATTGTATTATGTGTCTATCTAGGGCTGCCAAGACCCTCGAGCTTACCGGCGGGGGGGAGTCCTCTGCCGGCCGGGAGCTTCATTGGTGCATGCGCTTTGAGCGTGCGCCGGCTGACGTCACTGGAAGTGATGTCAGCACGTTGGGGGCGTTGCCAGAGCATCACCCTGGCAACGCCCCCAACGTGCTGACGTCACTTCCGGTGACGTCATTACGTGAGGGAAGTCGTCCAGGCTGGACGACTTCGGGGGCGGGGTTTCCCCCGCTGGCCGAATGCTGGCCGGCGGATCGGGAACCCCTGTAGCGGGGGATCCCCCGCCCCCCCGGGCTGACTTGGCAGCCCTATGTCTATCTGTACCTCAAATTACTTTGTAACGAGGCTTTTCATTGGGCCCTTGTATGTTTTTAACTGTCTTTCTCATAAATACATGTATTTTTTGTGTATAATAAATTATACACTAGGTTTTTAATATTGGCCCCTTTTCCAGGCTTCTTTCTTATCCTTGTGGTTCTTGATTCCAGGTATTGGGTCAAGTTTGTTTCCCCCTCCCTGTGTTTTACCAACTTTAATCTGACTTGGCTTTCGGACTGAAACAGCCTGTTTTTGCAGACAGTAAGACAAGCACAACATAATACTGCTGATATTTTTCTGGGCAGGTCAGTGGCTTCAGTGCCATCAACCATGTGGCGCTCTCCTTGGACATCTATCTGGCTTGGGGGCTGAAGGCATTGTGCTCTAATGGTTATTTTTCTTGCCTACTGTGCCAGTTCCAGAGGATGATGCTAGAAGGCTCTGAATGATGATGGTATCCAAACTATGGGGTTCTGCAGGGATCTACTTTGTCCCCTATGCCAGGGGTGGGCAAATGGTGGCCCGGGGGCCACATGCGGCCCGCCACAGAGTTTTTTGCGGCCCACCAAGACAGTTGGCCACTGTCAGCACCTGAGGAGCTGCAGCTTGAACTTACTGACATGCAGTCAGATCACACTGTGAAAGAAATGTTTAATGCTGTGACATCAGTTGACTTTTACAAATCTTTGTCTGCTAAAAAATTTCCATGTATGAAGAAATTTGCTGGGAAAATGTTCTCTATATTTGGGTCTACATATATTGTGAACAAAGTTGCTCTTGCATGAAGATCAACAAGAGTAAATATAGACATTAACAGACATTTGACAGACATTAACTTGCAGGCTGTGATGAGAATCTCAACAAGCAATCTCACTCCTGATTTCAAAAAAATTGTAGAAAAGTGTGATAGGGCACATTTGTCTCATTAAACTGATTCTAAAATTAAATGTGCTTGCAGGTATAGATGATATGAAATTAGTACAATAAATAAATTGAATAAAACTACCATTATTTTATTTAATTTATATTTATTGATTTTTATGATACAATTTATATCTTTTCTGAAATGCAAAGTTAACTAAGGAATGCAATCATTTTAAAAGGTGCGGCCCTCCACTAGCCTCCACTCCCACAAAGCGGCCCCCGAGCCAAAACAATTGCCCACCCCTGCCCTATGCTATTAAACATCTACATGAAGCTACTCGTAGTGCTGTCTGGAGCTTCTGAGATGAGATTGTACATGGATGACACTGGTCTCAATATATAATTCCAATCGAACTGTGGATGACCTGAACAGATGCCCAGAGTGAGAAGAAGAGAGCCAGTTTGGTGTAGTGGTTAAGTGCGCTGACTCTGATCTGAGAGGAACGGGTTTGATTTCCCACTCCTCCACTTGCACCTGCTGGATGACCTTGGACAAGCCATAGCTCTGTACCAGCTGTTCTTGAAAAAGAACAGTTTCTGTCAGAGCTCCCTCAGCCCCGTCTACCTCACAGGGTGTCTGTGGTGGGGAGGCGAAGGGAAAGGAGTTTGTAAGCTGCTCTGAGACTACAAGTGAGTGAAGGGCGGGATATAAATCCAATCTCTTCTGCTTCTTCTTCTTCTCTTCTCTAAGAAGCTGAAGCGCAGCCTAGATGAGATGGAGGCACTGTTGTTGGGCAGCTCAACAGATAATGATATTTTTCAGTTGGTTCTGACTGTTGGCCTCACTTCTCCCCAAAGATCAAGTCCACAGCTTATGGCTACTTCTCGATACAGCTTTGAAAATGGAGGTTCAAGTGGCAGGCATTATATAACACATCAGCTTCATTTGGTGGGCTGGGGAAAAGATGATCTGGCCACAGCTATTTGAAACTTCAACTGATTCAGAATAGGGTGGCTTTTGAAAGACCTTCACTGGTCCCAGGATTTCTGTCCTGCTCTTGAACTAAATGGTCTGTGACTAGGGTATCTAAAGGACCACCTTCTCCCAGATGAACCTGTCCTAGACCAGGGGTGGGCAAACTGTGGCTCGGGAGCCGCATGCGGCTCTTTCACATATATCATGTGGCTCCTAGCAGGGTGGCTGGGGAAGCTAAATATCATTAGCAAACAAATATCATTGGACAAATTAACATTATTATCAATATCTGTTTTTACCCCTTTTGTTATTATTTTTGGCAGTCTCGTTTAATGTTAATAAAAAGCAAATTTGCCTATTTTCCAATAAAATAATATTTGTTCATGTCTTGTGGCTCTCAAACATCTGATGCTTATTCTATGCGGCTCTTACGTTAAGCAAGTTTGGCCACCCCTGTTCTAGGTGGCTCTTACGCTGAGCAAGTTTGTCCACCCCTGTCCTAGACCATCCTCTAAGGCCAGGTGTGTCCAACTTCAGGTGTGAGCGGGGTACTTAACTGGAGTGAGGACTTTTTGTTTGGCAGTGCCCTACTTTGGAACTCTCTACCTGGGACTGCTTACCTGGTCATGGCATTGTTACCATTTCAGTGCAAAGGCCAAGTCTGGTTCATGCAAAAATGTAACAATGATAAAATTGCTGCTGGAATCTGAGTATATATTGCTGATTTGTTTTTATTTTATGTTGCTATTCTAGTGGTTGGGACTTTTTAAATTAACGCTGTAATTTTTTGGGGAGGGGGGGGAGTGGAAATGAGAAACAGTCTATAGAAAAATGCTATACTCTAAAAGAGGTTAGTCCATTTTTCTTCCAGGAAGGAGACAGCCATTCAGGTGACTTGTCTTAAATGACTATTCAACATTCTACAGCGAGTAAAAAGCTTCAGTGATTGTTTCCTAAGCTTTTGCTGCCACCCAGGGATGAAATGAATGATCGTTTCATTTTGATATCCAGAATTCTTTACAGGCTGCTAAAAGCTGGTTGCTACAGTGGCTAATGAAATGCTTTTATCCCCAAAAAGACATTTCTTCTAGCAGCCTTTAAGGACTTGTTAGGCCATGGGCTGTGATTTAAAGAAAACAACTAGTTGCACAAACATTGAAGATTGTGCTTTTCAGAGAGCAGCTACGCAGTAAGCTACTTTTCAAGGGTCAATTTAGATCTTTGCAATGGGTGGTGAAGAGTACTGGACTTGGGAGACCAGGAACGGTGAAATCATGAAGCCTTTACTGAGTGATTCAGCATGCCCAGTAGTTGGTCAGAACAAGCATGCTTCCACAGCTCCAGGGCCCTCATTATATGCTGGCCGGAGCCACAACTCCGGCCGCACCCAAAAGACCTGATAGGGGCTTAACATATGTGCATGTTTGTCATAGGTTCCCTGGAGGTGCCTTTGATTGCATTGGCTCCCCAGGGAGAATCTAGGTCCCACATTGGTGGAGGCTTTCAATCCGGACGTCTATTGTTCCTCCAGATTCAAGCTCCCCTCTCTGCCTGACCATGTGCTCTGGCCATGCGGCGGGCGCCATTACCTGGGAGCACATGGCAGGCTGGTTGCTGCATAGAGCATACTACATTACAGGTGGACACCTGATTAATTGCTGGACTCTTGTGTTCCCATCTTCTTCCCCTCCTATTTGTATGGGGTGTGTCAAGACTGAAGGCGGAAGTGTGGGAATCATCCTTAAATGCCCCCCCCCCACTTGCTCTGAACCAATCCTTGTGATTTAGGGCTTATGCAAATCCAAATGATTGTCAGCCAATCAGAGCCCATGGAACTCCACTGGATGGGAGGGAATGAGCCAGCCTCAGCTTAAAATGGGTGAAGAAGAAGAAGAGATTGGATTTATATCCCACCCTTCACTCACTTGGAGTCTCAGAGTGGCTTACAAACTCCTTTCCCTTCCCCTCCCCACAACAGACACCCTGTGAGGCAGGTGGGGCTGAGAGAGCTCTGAGACAACTGTCCTTGAGAGAACAGCTGTGCCAGAGCTATGGCTTGCCCAAGGTCATCCAGCAGGTGCAAGTGGAGGAATCAAACCCGGTTCTCCTAGATTAGAGTCCGCGCACTTAACCACTACACCAAACCACCACGCATTTAACCACTACACCAAACTGGCTACACCAAACTGGCTACACCAAAGATGAAAACCTCTTTTACTTTTGGACAGGGATTTTGCGGCTCTGCAAAGGAGCGTCACCTTTATTTGACTTTGAGAATGAGGGTGTGTTCTTTACACTTATTTTTATTGTACAAAGTATTGGATGGGGAAGGGAATGGAGGAAGAGCAGGTCAGTTTCACTCACCTGTGGAGTGGAGCCTGAGGGGTGGGTGTTGCCTTCTGACACGCTTCCGGTATGTTAGGGGGTGTGGCATATGCAAATGAGTTATGCAAATGAGTTATGCTAATGAGCTCCTGCACCTCTTTTTCTATGAAATGACCCCTGGGGGTATTTATGAATTTCCTGCATTATGTAGGGGGTTGGACTAGATGGCCCTAAAGGTCCCTTCCAACTCTATGATTCTATGATTCTAAGATACCTTTAGGGAGCACAGAGCTTATGTGGTACCAGTCTTTAATTTAAAGCTTGTGTCCCCCTTTTTATTTGACTGTGGGGAGTTGGGGTATAAATAATCTATAGGAGGGGCCAGAGTGGGGGATTGGATATTGTTCAGTCCAGAAGGCAAGAGCCTCAGAACGTTTCTCCCCCACCTCACCCCATAGCCGCCCCATCTGAATGCAGGCACCGTAACAAGTGGAGGCTAGTTTCTACATTTAATGCTGGTAAAAAATCTCAGTTACTAGGAAGGATGCTCATTTTATAATGTGGACATCATAGTGACCAATCTGTATCATACTGAATGCCATGAATTGCTAGAACAAATGTTTGCGTCTGTAGCCAGTCCTATCTACATGTCTATGCAATAATCATACCTCCCCCCCTTCCTCCCAGTGAACCATCTTTATAATTCCCACGGAAGATGTCAAACACCTTTCAAGATTACCTTTAAATGCACTGTGACGCAAGAACTGAAAGTTGACGGGGGGAAGTCAAATGAAATTCTGGGGTCCATGCTCAGTTTCCGTGACAGGCCTTCCTTAGGAATGGTGAGCGTTTCCAGCTTTAAGCATGAAACCACAGAAAAGGTCCCGAACTGGCTGGTTTTGATCTCAGCAAAAGTCCCCTGCATGAAGCAAAAGAATGAAAACTGCCATAACAATGCTCCAGTACAATACAGAAACCAAGCATTTTGTGTATCCGTGTGGGATTCTCTTGCTGGAAGAGTGGGTGCGGGGGTCTTCAATGTGGTGCCCACGGGCACCGTGGCACCTGCCAACACCTTTTCTGGTGCCCACCAAAGTGTTTGGGGGCAATGGGTGGGGTCTGGTAGGGCTTTTGCCCAGCAAGGCTTCTGATGGACTGTTGGGAGATCTGATTGACTGCAGATTTCTTAAAATGTTGCTTTGGCAGCAGCTGCCACCACAGCTCAAGGATCTGCACTGGGTGACTGTGGCAATCATTTTGAGGCTAACTCCACCTCCTCTGGCAGCTATTTTGTGGTGGCCATTTTAATTTATTTTTATTCATTTTCGTATTTGTATCCCGCCCGTCCTGCGAACGGGCTCAGGGCGGGTAACATCATTTTTCAACAAGTTACATTGAAATTTAAAAACACGATATAAACATTTAAAATCAATAGTTACAGGTGCTAGTGAAAGTTCTGACCCATTAATATACTGTTGCTTTGACCACCAGGCCGTGTCAGAATTCCAAATGAACCTGCAGACTTGGAAAGGTCGGGGGCCCCAGAGTCAATGAAATGGGGGAGGTGGGTTGGGGAATAATGTATCATTGCATGAGGGACTGAGGGACACGCTCCTCGTTACATTAATCATGTAGAAACAACTTAAATAGCGTTACCATCAGGGGTCATTTCGGGCAGGAGCTCGGGGGAGCGCAGCTCCGGGAGTTGGTGCCACCTCCCCCCCCCCCGCACTGGGGAATGCCTGCTTGTGTCATGGCTGCAGCAAAACGACCCCGTCCCCTGGAAAGGTCCTTGTTCCTCCGACCAGCCTTCTGAAGGCTTCAGCCACCACTGAAGCGATCCTCCCAGAATAGTGGTATTTCTGAGGCTTGGATTAGTAGCTGTCCCATCTCTGCCAGCTCTCTCTCTCTCTCTCTCTCTCTCTCCTTTCTTTCTTGCCTTCTGACATACTTCCAGTGATGTCAGGTGGTGTAGCATATGCAAATAAGTTATGCTAATGAGTTAGGCTAATGAGCTCCTGCACCTCTTTTTCTATGAAATGACCCCTGGTTACCATTATATCTTTCCACACCACTGCTGTAAAACATAGTTTTACATTCATGTTTCTTCTTGGTTGTCTGAAGAGTTTCGGTACCAGTGCTGGATTTTTTTTAATGGCACCTGGCACTGAAATGGAAACTCTCCATGTGGATTTTAGGAACTATGTGACAAAAGGAAGATATGGGAAGACAGACATTATGAATGTCTCATGGATTTGTTGTTCCATGCTGGCAGCTCTATGTGGTACAGCGGTCACGCTGTAGTTCAGGGGATGCAATGGGTCTGATTTCCAACAAATTCAACACACCGACTTTTAAATAAGTTCATCTAAAGCCTCCTGCAAGCTCATGTAAAGCTCTCAAGCATAGCATTGTCCCTAAAACTGTTGTTGTAGAAGGTGACAGTTGACCAACCTTGTGGTTTCCTTGGTGCCCTTCCAAAGAAACTGGAGTTAAATAACTCGACTGAAAGTTCTTGTCAGTCACCTTCACCACAATGTCTTTGTACATTCCTCGGTAATGTGAGTTAAACGGGATGACCATGGTAACTGGAGGAATAATGGCTGGCCCATCTCGCAGGAACTTGGCACTGATGAGGTTGCTGACCAGTTCTTCAGCATCATCTACCACCAGGGAACTTAAATCATTGACAGCCTTGATTTCTAGGTTTTCTAGAATGGCACGTGGGGCTATGATGCAACAGGCTATTTCAGGCTCACTACTGTCATTCACTTCCACAAGAAATCTGCAGACAAAAACATAACATCGTCCGTAATCACATTGGATGGAGTAAATTAGTAGTTTTAAAAAAAAGCAATCCCAATTATCCACTTTTGTAAAGGACAGGAAGGAGATTCATGAATAATACATTCTGTTCACAAATCTCAGCCGGTTTTCAGACAAAATAGGTACGGCATGCTTGAAGCTTGAGCCTCATCGGGGGCTCTTCCGCATTCTCATTCTTGTTGCTTGTGTGTCCATATTGCTTTGGGTTTTTTTTCTTTTCTGCCCATGTTTTGCTCCCTCTAGTGGTTGTTTTGATATTACATTGCTGTATGTCTGGCTTATTTCCATGCCAGATATACAGCAACGTAGTATCAAATTGCCCATTTGGGAGTGGGAGCAAAATACTTGTGAAAAAGGGAAGAAAAATCTGAAGCAATAGGGACACACTGGTGATGGATATGAGAATATGGAAGAGCCCCAGTTGGCACCACACATACTTAGAATTAGGGTTCTATGCAAAAAATCCCCCTAGCTGGAGAAGGAACTGGGTGCTAGCTAGGTGTAGAATTCCCCTGCATGATCCAACAGTCACAGCTGTGCTTGCATAGCCCTTTTTTAAAAAAATTCCAGGCTTGGTATTGAATTGTACTATTTATTGAAGAATCTGAAAAAAATTGTATAGAGGACTCATTGTTGGTGGTGTGTTAAAAGAAATGCTACTAATTGCTTCACAGAGCCATAACAGCAAGAAGCCACCTACAGGCTGAAGATACACCTGCTCACATACAGCAATGCTCTTGTGATCTCCAAACAGGTGACCGAATCATAAAACTCCCACCTACAGTGATTGGTATAGAATCATATTCTCCTCCCATCTGGTCCAGGCTGCCAGCCAAGGTCTGCCTCGTGAGCCCTGCTCTATGTGCCCCCACCTTCAGAAGTGAGGCAAGCGGCAATCAGAGACAGGGCTTTTCCAGTAACGGCACCTCACTTATGGACCGGCCTTCCCTTGAGGCTTGCTACATGGCTTTCGTTTAGGCACCAGGCTGAGATGTTTCTGCCCACCCAGGCTTTAAATTAAGGGATTGTGCTTTTAACACTATTTTAGAACGGAAAGTGTTATTTTAAACAGTCGGTGGTCTGTTTTTATTAACTTATTTGTTATGCTGGGATGGCTTTTTAATGCTGGATTTTAATTAATATCTTTTAATGTTTTGTTTCTATTACTTTTGTTTTGTAAGCTGCTTTAGGCAGGAGAGAAGGCAGCATTAATTTTTTCTAAATAAGTAAAGTCCTGTCTAAACTGCCCCAGGGTGCGAGTAAAATGCCATCCCCCATGGCTTCCTGAAAGAGATGTATGTTAAGGCGCTGCTCAATAACCCAGCGTCCTGCTTGTGACTTATTCTTGATATCATGAGGAAATATAAAAAGAACAAAGATCCTACATGGAGTCAAACCTCTGCAAATCCTTATAAGTGGCCTGAAGCTCCAATGTAAAGAATATTGTTCTTGAGTTTTTGGCCTGTAAGGTGGTTTTAGTTCTATTGTAGCATAAGTTCCTGAGATTTTTAAGTCTGGCTGTTAGTTTTTATTCATGTCTTACTTGAAGAGTTTATAGGCTGGATCCTAAGGTGGCATTTTACTGGCATGACAACATTGGCGGAGGAAGAAAGGGTGTCTTTTGACAGTTCTTCTTTCCCATAAGAGACCTCCCACTTTGCCCCATTTCTCTCCCCCCCCCCCCCCAAACAGAATTCTGCATGGCTCAATATTCTACTGCAAGAGTGAGAAGGCAGGGAACTCATGGTCTGTATGTGGACTCTAATCTGGAGGATGGGGTTTGTTTCCCCAGTCCTTCACATGAAGCCTGCTGGGTGACCTTGGGCCAGTCACAGTTCTCTTAGAGCTTTTGCAGCTCCACCTACCTCACAAGGTGACTGCTGTGGGGAGGGGAAGGGAAGGCAATTGTAAAAGCCTATTTGAAAATCAGGGTATAAAAACCAACTCCTCCTCCTCTGTCTTCTGCACTGGTGATGATTTGGACCCAGCCCTATGTCTTCATTGGTTTGCTGTGCATGACCTTGGCTGTATCTTCAGGATGGGGGAGGGGCATATGATTAAAAAAAACCCCATTTGCTCTTACTCTTTCATCATCCAGTCACTTTGACTGTCCTCTTCCTCCAACCGCCCAGCAATCAGGTTAGCAGCATTGGTCGGATCAGGGCCTTCTAATTCCATAGAGCCAAATCCACCTTCTTGATTGCTTTGGCCACTTTTAGGACTTTTCTCCTTTGGGTGGACAGCTTTCTCCTTCCTGTTTCGTTTGGCTTTCCGCCGGCGCTTCCCATTTCCTGCCTGCTTTGGGACTTCCTTGGTCTCCGCCTGTTTTTCTAGATCGGGAATCTTCCCTAGACATTCTCCGGGGATCTTTTCCAGCTTTCTGGAAGCAGTTACATCTTTCTCATTGTTTCCTGGAATGTCTTCCAAATCTATGTTTTCTGAGGGTTTCTTACTTGAAGATCTCACAATACGAGAAAATTTTCCGTTGTCCTTGTTCACCACTGCCTCATTTTCTGTGAACGATGGATATTTCTGATTGGGTCCAGGGATCTTTTCATTTAGGGATGTTACAGTTTCAATTTCCATTGCTTCTTTTTCTGTTAGCTGGGCTCTGTTTTCCTCTTTGTGAGTTGAGGAAGGTTCACGGCATGGCTGACTTACCCACGGCAGCATTTGCCCATCACTGAATGTCTCTTTTTCATCTTCACACTCAGCCTTCCCAGATAAACATGGGAGAACCTGAACTTTCTCCCTTTTTGTATAGTTCATTTCAAAAAGTTTATCCTGTGCTTCTCCAAGGCGTCCGAGAGTATGCGATATGGTTTTCCTTAATTCCAGAAGCCAGTCTGGGAGGCTGCTCCCCTCTGAAAAAAAAGCCAATAAAGAATTTTAAAACTTTTTATTTTTTTTTCATTTTTAAACTGTTTATTGAAGATTGAAATAAAATACAATGCACTACTTGGTAAAGCATAAATGAAAACAATTACAAAATGATCATTAAGTTTGCGGTGCTAATTTTGAGGTTATCATTCGAATAATGAACAAGAAAAAGAAAAAGAAATGGAGTTCAAGGCAGTTTTTAAGATCCTTCAACTACTTAATGGTAAAGATATAAGGTGTGAGAACCAATTAAAGGTGCTTTTTGTAAAGTTCCTTCTGGGTCAGCAGAACACATCTAGCCATAATGACCATTTGGCCATAATACTAAGAGAGGTAACCTGTTCTGCACAATCCAGTCTGAGGTCTTGTCCAGTAAAAAGTATTCCCATACCTTTTGGTGCCACTGATGCATTGAGGGGAGATTCTGTAATTTTTATTTTTAATGGTTCAGAATATTCTTCAATGTAGGTTGACCAAAGATCATGATATCCATGAGTCATGACACAGGATGTTACAATAGAGCAATAGATGAAGAATTTCACCAGGTCAATCAAATGCAGCAAAAATTGGCTAACGTAAAGTGCATTATTTATATCACAGACTCACAATATTTTATATATCACAATATTTTATATATCACAGACTCACAATATTTTATATTTTATATTGTGAGGCTTCAGCTGGTGCAGAATGCCGCAGCGAGGTTGTTGATGTGTCTTCTGAGGCGGGAGCACATACGACCAGCGCTAGAGGCACTGCACTGGCTACCAGTGGCGTACCGAATTTGCTTCAAGGTGCTGGTACTTGCCTTTAAAGCCCTAAATGGCCTGGGTCCGACCTACCTAAGGGACCGCCTTTCCCCATATGTACCCCAGAAAGCACTTCGGTCTGGGGCCCAACATCGCCTGGCTATACCTGGCCCAAGAGAAGCCAGGCTCACTGCCACCAGGGGGAGGGCTTTTTCGGTGGCGGCCCCTAGCTGGTGGAATGAGCTCCCAGAGGAGATCAGGGCCCTGCGGGACCTGATGCAGTTCTGCAGGGCCTGCAAGACGGAGCTCTTCCGCCAGGCATTTGAATAGGGGCCGCCGCCTCTTTGTCCCCCCTTGTCATCCAGTGACTACCAACGTGCGACCCCATTTATTACCATCTAGTCGCTGATGACCCTGTGTGCTCCCAACATTAGCTTGTATGTTAACATCAGATTGTATGCCATCAATAGTATTGAGCACTTTAATAATTGTATTGTTTTAATAATGTTAATAACGATTCATAATGTTTTAACTGTTTGAACTGCTTTATTGTGAACGTGGTTCACCTAACTGTGTAAGCTGCTCTGAGCCTGCTGTGCGGGGAGAGCGGCCTAGAAATTGGATTAATTAATTAAACTTGGATTAATTAATTAATTATTGTTTATTGTTTTATAAACAATTAATTAATTAACCAATGTTATAAACAATGCTATATTATAACATTGTTATTAATTATAAACAATGTTATTAATTATTAATTAATTAATCGATAATTAAATAATTAATTATTAATTAATTATTAATTAATTAGTTATTAATTATTAATTAATTATAAACAATGTTATTGTTATTATTATTGTTTAATTAATTGATTGGATTAATTAATTAAACAATAATATAACTTTGGTTGTGGTCACATGGGCCAGATAAAATGGGGGGGGGGAGCGAGGCTATTCCCTCTGGCGGAATTTGACCTGCAGTTGCCTGATCACACGCTTCTGTGGCGGAGCAAAACAGGTTGCTGACAGCTGCGGGGGCTTCCCAGATGTTGTTGTTTGATCACTCCCTTTAAATCAGCCCAGCATTTGCACCTATGTCAGGTCTAATTGTGCGTGTGAGCGCAACCTTAGAATATTAAAAGTCCACTTTAGATAGATGTCTTAATCTTTCAGGGCATCTGCCAGAACTCTTATTTGAGTCCACACGTATTGAAAGGCCATTTTTTTCCTATGCAGTTATTTACGCAAGAGGAATTTGGTGTGGCTTTAATTTGCTATTTAAATTTTTTATATCTTAGCGTATCAAGTATTTATGGCAGCCTGCTGTCCCAGATGTTAGCAATTTGTCCTGCTGGGGCTAAATGCAGCAAGGTTATTAATTCCTCGACAATCTTTGAGACAGGGTGGATAAAAATCAATGATTTTTAAAACAATAATAATTTAAAAATTGAATTTTTAAAATTTAAATTGGATTGTTGTGATCCAATACCCACCGCTCAGGCTCCACCCCAAAAATCTCCAGGTATTTCCTAACTCAGAGCCTGTGAGCCAGCTTTACCCTTTGACTAAAGACCCTTTGCTCTTGCAGGGAAGCTACCCTAGAGCAAGCATGAAAATACAGATCAAGTTAGTATGCTTTTGCTTTTTGTCACTGCGCATCACCATATGTGCCCGCTCCTGGGCTTCTTACTCCCAGAACAGCGTTCCTGCATGTTCCTGCTCGAAATGACCCCTGGCTATTGCTAAAGATTATTTTTTGCCTTCCAGTAAAATGCAACAGAAAAGTTATTCAAATATGAATGATTAACCTATTAAACCAGACAGTTCACCTTACAATGATTTCATGATTATCTGTTTCAAGTGGTAAGCAGCCAATCATTAATTTTCTGATATAACGAAAACGAACCTGAAGTTATTGTACTAAAATGAAACCTTCATCTGGGTTGCGAATATTAAGGCCAGCTAGAATGCGTCCCTTATGTAGAAAACCATGATTTAAATCAAGTCTTACTGACTAGTGATTTAAATTGTGATTTAAATCACAATTTAATCAATTTTATTTAAATCAAATCCACCCTGCTTTGAGACATATCCTGTATGCCCCAATATAATTAAACTTGGGACGCTCAGTATTTTCTATGCTTTCCCTCCCTCTGGCAATTCATTGTTTGTAGCTGGAGTGAAGAAACATGTAGGTACTTGTGTATGTATGAATGTATAATGCTGTATTATGCCAAATCAGACCAATCAGGCTGAGAATTGTCTTCCCTGGACTGGCAGCTTCTGCCAGAATACAGAGATGTTAAGAGCTAAGTTGAGGAGGGAGGGGCAAGCAGTACAAATGGAAGTGACATTTTTTTGAGCAGAATACTCTAGAAATCTTAGGCAGAGATATTTGGAAATATCTGAGGTATTTACTAGAGACACCTGGGATTGAACCGGGGGATGTTCTGCATGCAAAGCAGGAGTTCTTCCACTGAGCAATGGAAACCTTCCTTTATAGTGGTTTTTACGCACTAGCTATGTCGTGAGTTTGTAATTTTTATGGTTTCAGTTTGGAGGAGGAGGAAGAAGAAGAAGAGGAGGAGGAAGAGGAGGAGAAGATTGGATTTATACTTCACCCTTCACTACCTGAAGGAGTCTCAGAGTGACCTACAATCTCCTTCCTTTCCTCTCCCCACAACAGACACCCTGTGAGGTAGGTGGGGCTGAGAGAGCTCTGAGAGAACTGCTCTTTCCAGAACAGCTCTGAGAGAACTGTGACTGACCCAAGGTCACACCAGCAGCTGCATGTGGAGGAGTGGGGAATCAAACCCGTTTCTCCCACATTAGAGTCCACGCTCCTAACCATTACACCAAACTAGAGTATGTAGAAGAAATGTACTCTCAGGAGGTGAAAACGGCAGAAAAGTTTGTACACTTATAGAGTCATTTGAATGCAACAATTGTTACCAGGTATATATATGCAGCAGAAGGCAGCTCTGGAGATCTGAAGTGGCAGAACAGACCGTACCAATTCAGACTGCTGGTGGACTCTACTGTTTTAATACGTCCCTGTGTAAAATAACTCCCTGCAGTCAGAGAGCTAGCACAGCAGGGAGGAAGCTGGAATAGATCATTTCTTCCTGCCATGGTGGAGCATTTTAGAACAGTCGTCTCTACTTTCAGTCTGAAGTGACAAAGTCCACTTTTTTTTACCTCAGTCCCATCTCTTGCTGGTACACCAGTAGAACAAGCCTGGAAAATGCCTAGTTTTCTCTGACGGCTGCTTGTGAAGCCCTTTGTAGGATTCCGGCACGTATCAGATCTCTGCAGACAAATTAACACTCAGGGGGTTGCCCATTTTATCTTCAGTGGATATAATGGGAAGAGGGAGAGAGACTTGCAAAAGGTTGCCCAATGAGATGCATGGCTGCCTTAAATTCGGCAGTTAAAGTAGGTGCGCAGGCATTTTGCAAGGACCACTGCGAAGAATCCTGTAAAACCAGGGCAATTTGGGCCAAGCTCTTTGCTGCCTCTCAGTTGAACACCCTTCCTGTACTGCTGTTCTCTGGTTTTAGACTGGTAGCCACTAACAGTTTAGCCAGGGTGTGGTCATTACGCTGTCGTTAACTAAGGTACCAGTCAAACACCTGGACACAGATGAAGCTGCACTGCTGACATCTATTAACAGAGTTGCCAGCCTCCAGGGTAAATAGTCAAAGAGAGAATCACAGGAAGAGGCTAAATAACATGAGAGAAAAAAACACGTGGACAAATTAAAAGAAATATATTAAAAATATCCCGCACTGATTAAAGATACTAATCCCCATGCATTCTATTCATACAGCAGTTCCTAAGTCTAATACATACGTATTCAGTCCATAATCATTTCCGTTCTCATCCAATACATTTAAATGAATAAAGTGTCTGTGTCGAAAAACATCGGTTCGTTGCTTTCAAAATATAGCAGTCAAGTCTTTCGAAACAGTTCTTTGTTTTCAAAACATAGCAGATAAGTCATTCAAATGACACAACTTCAAAGTGCGTGCATGGATACTGTAGAAAGGACAGTGCCGTTCCACCTCTGACAGAGCCTGCCAGCCTTTACACACCCATTTCCGAAAAGCTTTTTCAAAGAGGGGATAGGACATCGTCCATACATGCAATACTGCCACTCCAATACCGCAAATTTCTCACAAGCCCAGTTTACAGCACTGACAATGTTTTTCAAAACACAGTATTGACAATGTTTTTCAACGCAGGCACTTTATTCCTTTAAATTTATTGGCTGAGGTCGAAGCGATTAAAAATCAGAAGAAAAAGAAGACTGGGTCCAGATGGGCTCTCTTTTAAATATTTGAAGGGCTGCCACTTAGAGGAGGCCAGGGAGCGGTTACTGTTGGCAGCGGGAGATAGGACTCACAATAATGGGTTTAAAATTATGGGTGGAAAAGGTACTGGCTGGATATTAGGGGAAAGTTCAGCAGTGGAATCGGCTGCCTCAGGAGGTGGTGAGCTCCCCCTCACTGGCAGTCCTTAAGCAGTGGCTGGACAAACACTGGTTGTCAGGGATGCTCTAGGCTGATCCTGCCCTGAGCAGGGGGTTGGACTAGATGGCCTGTATGGCCCCCTTCCGGCTCTGTGATTCTAAATGTGACCTCCTGACTTTCTGATACGATGCAGTCCATCATTCCACCTTGTCATTCCCACCTTAAAAATCAGAAGAAAAAGAAGACTCCGTGTCCAGACGGGCTACCAGCAGAATTTCATCAAACATTTGAAGATCAAATTGCATTACCATTAAAATGTACTTTGCAGAACATTATCAAACAGAAGAAAATCCCAGTATCTTGGGATCAAGCACTGATCACCTTAATACACAAACCCAATACTGAAGAGAAAGAAATTAGAAATTACAGACCAATTTCACTTTTGAATGTTGATAATAAGATATTTGCTTCTATTTTGGCTAACAGATTGAAGAAAGTACTTCTCCAAACAATACATCAAAATCAAACAGGATTTTTACCTAAAAGACAAATGAGAAATAATGTGAGACTCATCTTGAACATATTAGAATATTTTGAAGCCCACCCAGAGAAGCAATTGGCATTGGTATTCCTTGATGCAGAGAAGGCCTTTGATAATCTTAGCTGGTCTTTTATGTTAGAACTGTTATCAGCTTGGCATTGTGGTGAAAATTTTTTTACAATGGTGAGAGCAATTTATATGAAACAATATGCTAAGGTTATAGTAAATGGGGATCTTTCACAAGACATTGAAATACAAAAGGGAACTAGACAAGGTTGTCCACTGTCTCCATTATTGTTTATTTTTGCCCTTGAGACATTGAATGATATGGTAAGAGAAAATACTCAGAATAAAGAACTTAAAATTAAAGGAGAAGAATAATACAAACTACAAGCATTTGCAGATTATCTTGTATATATCTTGGAAAAACCACAACCATCTATTATCCATCTTTCGATTTTGCTAAAAAACTATGGACAGTTAGCTGGGTTGAAAATTAACTTTAAGAAGACAAAAATATTGACAAAAAACCACTAAAGAACAGATACAACAATTACAAGAGAGCTCTGGTACTGAAGTTCAGAAGAAAATAAAATATCTGGGAATAACTCTAATAGATGCAGCTCTTTGTTAAAAAATAATTATATGAAACTTTTGACTGTAATTAAAAAAGATTTGGAAAATTGGAAACACAATTATCTTCTATGGGAAGACTAGCTATTGTAAAGATGAACTTGCTACCTAGACATCTTTTTTTATTTCAAACAATCCCAATTTTAAAGAATCAACAATATTTCAAAGAAGTGGATAAGTTGATACAGCAATTTATTTGGCAAGGCCTAGAATAAAATTGAAAGTGCTACAGGATACTAAGGAAAGAGGAGGCTTTGCAGTATCAGATTGGCACCTTTATTATAGGGCAGCAGCTCTAACGTGGATGAAAGAATCGATTACTTTGGCAAATCCAATGTTAAAAATTAGAAGGACATGGACTTCTGGCAAGACTTGCGAGCATGGCGGACGTGCTCCTCTGCATATGCGGGGAGCGCGATCCGTACCCGGCAGGAAGAAGGGGCTCCGGACTGGTGCCGAGCCCCCAGAGACCCCAGTGAGGGGGCTCTGCCTGGGGTGGCCCGAAGGGGATCTCTCCCTACGGTGACGACCGAGGGATAGAGATCCCTTTTCATCACCCCCATAGGTTCCCCCGCCATGGGAGCCGTATGGCTGAAAGCGCAAATCCGAGAAGCAGCAGAGAGTGCAAAGCAATGAGGCTGGAACTGACAGTTACGCATGGAGAAAACGTGAGTCTGAAGTAAGAAAAGCAGAACACAGCGGGAAGATGGCGGGAGGAGTGAAACCCACCCACCCCTCTCCGGGACTAGCGTACTTACGAGACTCTTTACGTGGCGTTACTTCAGGAATAAAAGCCCATTCGCCTTGCTAGATGGCAGCATCGCTCACTTGGAGATATAAACTTTAGAAGGACATAAGTGCTGTTTGAAAATTTGCTCCTTTCGTTCATCTTATCTATCTATAAACAAAGAGCGTAGCCTCAACAATGACGGGGAAACCGAAACCTTCCCCCAAACTAGGAAGTACAGCTCCGAGTTCAAAGGTTGATACCACGGAGATGAGTGCGGTGTTCTCCTCGTTATTGCGACCTCTAGTGGACCAAATGACAGCTCTCAACATTAAAATGGACAAAATGCAGCTAGAATTAAAAGAGTCGAATAAATCCACAGAGAAGCTGCAGCGAGAACTTCTGGAAGTAAAAACTTCAGTAAAGAACCAAGACGCAAGACTACAAAAGGCAGAGAAGGAAAAGGCCTTCCACCACGATCAGCTTTTGAAATTACAAATGGATAGATCGAATTTTTTCCTAAGACTTCAGAATGTGCCAGAAAACACAGGAGAAGACCTTAAAAATTTGCTAAGTGAAGCACTTGAACCAGTGACAGGCATGAAAGCAGCGGATATAAAAAGCGATATGGATATGGTTTACAGAACCTATCCAGATTATACTAAAAAGAAAAGCCTGCCTGGTGAAATTATGATAAGGTTCTCCAAAAAATCTACAAGAGACGTGGTGCTTAGGACCACAAACAAAGCAGCTCTGAAGATCCTGGGAGAAGAAGTAAAAGTGATGAAAGATATCCCATTTGAAATAAGGAAAAGAAGGAAAGCCTATGGAAAATTGACATCTTGGCTCCAGTCTGAGTCTATCATCTATCGTTGGAATACTCCAGAAGGACTATGCTTCAGCATCAAAGATAAGAAGTATAAGATTGACTCTGTTCAACAAGCGAAAAAATTTCTGGAAAAAAGCAAAGAGCAGAAAACTGGGAGAGACTCAGATGGTTCACTGGCCTCGCAAGAAAGCATGTATGGATTTGATAGCTCAAAGAGTGAAGAAGAAGTGTCTGACTCGGAAAAAGGAGCTGCAGCTCCAAAAATAGTTGAGACTGTTAAGACAAGAAGAGGACAAAAGAAGAAATAGTGATTAAACTGTTTTATTAAGCATTGCACTTATGTATTACAAATTGTTTAATTAACCGTATTTCTCTAGGTGGGCGTGTCTGCCAAATAGTTTTGATATTTTTTATAGTAGCAGTAACAAGTAATTGAAATTTATCCAAGGTTTTAAATGCTTCATAATTATATTATGTATTAAGGTAGTATTAAGCAAATGATAAAGTACTCTCTGTATAAGGTATATGTAGCTTAGATTGTAGCGTTATAGTTGTAGTATAGGGAAAAATCAATAAAAAAATTATAAAAAAAAATAAAAAAAAATTAGAAGGACACAACCTGAAATTAGGTTGGCATGCCTTTGTTTGGTATGGAAAAAGTAATATACATAAATATTTCAAACAACACATGTTAAAAGCAGCACGAAGAAATGGGAAGAGGTTAAAAATATGTTCTATATAAAAATACCTTTATAAACCCCACCTTATTTACTAAAGAACAACTATGGAGATATGAAAATCTCCCAGATAAGGAAAATAATTTAAATTCGCAGGATGCTCTCCAAAGAAAGGGTATATGTTTGAAATGGTGGGAAAGGGCGCAACTTGACTCTAGATATGCAAAGGATAAACAAACTGGCTTTTTTTGATAAGTATGTAGAACTGGACAAAACTTTATTGTATATAGAAGAAAAATTTATAAGATAATTTTATACTTTGTTATTAGATATGAAAATGCAAGATGAAATAATGAAATCTTCAATGATTAGATGGGCACAAAGCATAGGGCATAATATACAGTTAGACCAATGGACTAAGGTTTGGAAAACTACTGTAAAATTTACAAAAGCTATATCATTTAAAGAAAAAATATATAAAATGTTTTATAGATGGCATACGACTCCAGAGAATTTAGCAAAATGTTATCCAAGTATGTCAAATGTATGTTAGAAATGTAAGCAAAATACTGGATTATGGACTGCATACATATGTATTAGACTTTGGAACTGTTGTATGAATAGAGTACATGGATATTAGTATCTTTAATAAGTGTAGGATATTTATAATATATTTCCTGTAATTTGTTCACGTTTTTTCCCCTTGTATTTAACTTCCAGGTGAGGCCAGGACATCTCCCAATTTTGCGTCTGGTCTCCAAACTACAGAGAGCAGCTCCCTTGAAGAAAATGGCTGCTTTTGAGGGTGGACATTGGCATTGTACCCCACTGAGATTGCTCCCCTCCCCAAACCCTGCCCTCTCCAGACTTCACCCCCAAAATCTCCAGGTTATTTCCCAACCCAGAGCTCCCAACCCTAATTATTAATCCCGAGTCTTGTCATTGAGATTTATTGGACTGGGCTGATGGTCTATGGCCATGTTGTCTTAAGTCTAGGGTCCCCAAATCCAAATTAGGAAATCCCTGGAGATTTGGAGATGGTGCCTGGGCATGGCGGAATTTTGCAGGATGCTCAGATGTCAAGCTTGGTCACTGTAACTTTCGATTGTGATTATCTGTTCTTCATTCCTTTTCCCTCGCTTGTCATGTCTGCATTCCTTGGGTGGGGGGGAGTATGTTTTGAGAGCACAAGGAAGTAGCCAGCTTTGTAACTCTTCTTCAAGCATACCTCAAGGAGTTCCCATGAGATTCGTCCTTAGAGAACTAGGTGCTAGTCTGAGGCTGATAGGGCTGCGCATATCTTTCATGTTGCCATAGAAATGCTAAGGAGTAGAGGTGACGTGTGCACGTGTGAATTCCATGGGTTGATCTATGTATGGTGGCTCCCGCCTTGTTTCCAAGTCCTAACAAAGGATTTGGTCCCCATGGCATCATTACTTCTTCAATAAAGCACAACTTTTTATTTTGAAAGTGTGTGGAGAGTAACTTGACTGGAGATCCTGACATCAGCAGAGATATGGCGCCATAGATCCCACCAGGGGTCCTTTCGTAGAAAAAGAGGTGCAGGAGCTCGTTAGCATAACTCATTAGCATTACTTATTTGCATATGCTACACCACCTGACATCACCAGAAGTATGTCAGAAGGCAAGAAAGAAAGGAGAGAGAGAGAAAGAGAAAGAAAGGAAGGAAGGAAGGAAGGAAGGAAGGAAGGAAGAAAGAAAGAAAGGAAGGAAGGAAGGAAGGAAGGAAGGAAGGAAGGAAGGAAGGAAGGAAGGACTGGCAGAGAGGGGATAGCTACTAATCCAAGCCTCAGAAATACCACTATTCTGGGAGGATAGCTTCAGTGGTGGCTGAAGTCTTCAGAAGGCTGGTCGGAGGAACAAGGACCTTTCCAGGGGACGGGGTCATTTTGCTGCAGCCATGACACAAGCAGGCATTCCCCCGCGGGGGGGGGGGGGGGAGGAGGAGCTGGCACCAACTCCCGGAGCTGCGCTCTCCCGAGCTCCTGCTCGAAAGGACTCCTGGATCCCACCCTCCAAAGCTTCCATTTTCTCCAGTTTGGTGTAGTGCCAGTTTGGTGTAGTGGTTAAGTGCGCGGACTCTAATCTGGGAGAACCGGGTTTGATTCCCCACTCCTCCACTTGCACCTGGCTGGATGACCTTGGGCAAGCCATAGCTCTGTACCAGCTGTTGTCTCAGAGCTCTCTTAGCCCCACTTACCTCACAGGGTGTCTGTTGTGGGGAGGGGAAGGGAAAAGGAGTTTGTAAGCCGCTCTGAGACTCCCTTGGGGAGTGGAGGGCGGGGTATAAATCCAATCTCTTCTTCTTCTTTTTCCTCCAGGGGAACTGGTTTCTGTGGCCTGGAAAACAGTTATAATTTTGGGAAGATCCACTTGAAAGCTGGCAACCCCCCTTAAATCAGCCCCAATTAACACAGGGCTGCAAAACGTGAAATCCAAAAAAAAAAGCATCTGGCCCAGTCAAAAGGTATTGTGGTTTATAAACTTGCAGTTTCTGCTGCCGCGACGGTGTCTGTTAAGGATCTAAATGGCGCTGATCCATCGTTGGTGGGCATTGTTCCGATACGAAATGTAGGCCTGAGAAGAATCCGAACACCAACCAACAGGTAAAAATCAAAGGCAGACTATTCTATTTTCTTCGGCATGCGGAAGTTCATCTCGTTCTGCATCTTGCTATTAATCCTCTGCATGCTGCTGTCAATTATTGTTAATAACTGCATTTTACCCCACTTAATTATATGGTTCTTGGAGCAGAACATGAAATCTGCTGGTACAATGGTGCTTTGCTGGGGCAGCAGTGTGACTGTGGCTGGATCTTGGTATGCTATAATTCAGTATACCACACACGGCTTAAAATTATACTGTGCTTAGCAAAATGTGAACCACTTCAACAAGTGAGGATTCAGATTATCTTGGAAAAGAGGCCATAATTCAGTAATTGAACGGTAAAGTGGGGCTTTTAATGAGATACAAACTGCGGGCATCTTTGGGGCGAGAGGGAAGTATCAGGGCTTTGATCTATCAGTTTAAGTTCTGATGTTTTCACTGTGATGTGTAAATCATGTGGCACCTCAAGAAAAAGGGGAGTATAAATATTTAGATAGATATATGAATGCCTTGGGGGCAGCAGTGGCTCAGAGGCTAAGATGCTGAGTTGCAGACCGGAAGGTCGGTAGCTCAGCAGTTTGAGACCCGAGTGCCGCGTGATGGAGTGAGCTCCTGTCTCCGGCCCCAGCTCCTGCCAACCTAGCAGTTCAAAAGCAAGAAATTGCAAGTAGATAAATAGATACTGCCTCAGTGGGAAGATAACAGCATTCCGTGCGCCTCGGTGTCTAGTCATGCCGGCCACATGACCATGGAGAAGTCTTCGGACAGCGCTGGCTCTTTGGCTTGGAAATGGAGATGACACCACCTCCTAGAGTTGGATTCAATTAGCTTTTGAGCAAGGGGAAACTTTACCTTTACATATGAATGTCTTGCACCCAGAATATCTTAGCACCAGACCCTGACATCTCCAACTGAAAAGTAGCACAGCTAGGAAAGACCTCAGTCTGAGTCCTTGGAAAACTGCTGCTAGTCCAAGAGAATGGCGGGTTAGATGGGCAACATTAAGTATCAAGTAGCCTCTCCAGACAGAGAATATGCTGTCATTTCCTTTGAGAATATCAGAGTTCAGCCAGTGAAAAGAGGAGTTTGTCAACTGGAGGGGGGGAAAAACATGGGAAAAGACTGTGCTTGCAGGTCTTCCTCTGCAGCCCAACGTTATAACACCCAGTTTGGCTTTTAGTGACTTTTTACCTTGCGCACCAACTAAAAGTAATCTCCAGTACTGGTTAGCACAGTGATGATTGTAGAAGAGAGCAAGCGTCCAGTAGCACCTTAAATACTAACAAAATATGGGGCGCTTTCATGAGACGTTATTCACTTCTTCAGGTACTAAAGAATATACTGAAGAAGATACGTTATCTGAAGAAGTGAGCCGTGATAAGCTCATACCCTGCCACAAATTTTGTTAGTCTTTGAGGCACTACAACTGGACTCTTGCTTTTTCCTACTGCTACAAATGGGCTATCATGGCTACCAGAACAATGGTTTTTCTTCTGCTCTCAGCCTTCTAATGGATCCATGTGTCTCATCTGGTGGTGGAAAGACATTGGATCTGGTGGGTTTTATATGTTCAATGAGATACTTCCTTCTTCTTCTTTTTTTTTTACTACTTCCTCCCAGAAGGCTACGGGGGCACCCTGACACCAACACCATTTTCAATCTACATACCTGCTCAGAATCTCATAGAATCATAGAGTTGGAAGGGACCTCCACAAAACAGGAAATTCACAAATACCTCTCCTTCCACACCCCCAGTGACCTCCACGCCCAGAAGATGACAAAAAAAACTTCCAGGATCTCCAGCCAAACTGGCCTGGAGAAAAATTGCTTCCTGACCCCAAAGTGGCGATCAGCATTTCCTTGGGCGTGTAAGAAAGGGCCACAAGGACTAAGCACTGAGGCCACCCTGCCTGCCCTCCCTCTCATGATCTCATCCAGGATGCTGGCAAGACAAAGTGCTCTAGAACAGAAAAGCTGGCACATTGTTCAATGTCATTTGGGTTGTGCCTAATAAAACGTATGACCTGGCCTTTGTGCTTGGGTTTAGTGTCCCAAGGGTACTGAACGATCTCTCGACTGTTTTGGGGGACTAAGGCTGCGGCCACATGGACCTTAAATGCGGGAGGAAGGGCTATTTCCTCCCGCATTTAAAGGGGCCGACCAGACGGCCCGCCCCAAGTCCCGTGCCGAAGTGGGCTCCAATGCGGGTTCCTCCCGCATTTTCTGACCCCGGGAAAATCAAGTATTTTCCCGGGTGTTGTGGGAGGAACCCGCACTGGAGGTATCTGGACAGCCCTCTCTCGCAAGCATTGCGAGAGCAGGGCTGTCCAGATAGCCCCGTTGGCCATTCCCCCCCCCCCCTTTTACACTTGGGCGCATGGACACTCATGCGCCCAAGTGTAAAAGGGGGGGGGGAACCCAACTCACCCAGGCAGCTGGCGGGTCCTTGGCCGCCACCACCGCTTCTCCCGCTGCTGGGGCCGCCTCTGCCGCAGCCGCCGTTCTCACTGCTTCTGCCACCTCTTCAGCGGCAGCGGCCACCGCCACTTCCGCCACTGCTGCCATTCCTGCCACGGCCGCCGATCCCGCCGCCGACGCGGCTGCTGACGCGGCCGCAGGGGTTGGGATGTATAGACATCCCAACCCGTGGTTGAAAAATGTGGCCCTTTAAATCCGGGAGCCCTCCCGGATTTAAAGGGGCCATGTGACCGCAGCCTAAATGTAACATTGTTAGATTTGAGTCCAGTGGCACCTCAGAGTCCAACAAGATTTCCAGGGAATAAGTCAGGGGCAAAGGGAGCTCTGACTCTCAAAAGCTTACACCCTCAACATCTGGTCGGTCTCTATCATGCTACTGGTCCCAAGTCTAGCTATTTTATTGCTGACCAAGGCAGCTAGAAGAGGAAGTTTCTATACCCCCCTTTTCTCTACCTTAAGGAGACTCAAAGTGGCTTACGATCGCCTTTCTCTTCCTCTCCCCACAACAGGCATCTTGTGAGCTTCGCCAGGGGCTGAGAGAGTCTTGAGAGAACTGAGACTGGCCCAAGGTCACCCAGCAGGCTTCCTGTGGAGGAGAAGGCGGGAATCAAACCCAGCTCTCCAGATTCGAGTTCACTGCTCTTGACCACGACCCCATGCTGGCTACCATCCAAAGCGATAACACTGTTATGTGCTTTTGCTCTGAACTGTTCTATCCAAAAGGGTTAGAAGAAATGTATTGACTGGAGTTCCAGATACAATGTGTTTGATCAGCAAGATAAGTCTGGCTCCTTTGCAAACAAATTTACCTAAGTTATGATGGGCTGTCTTGGATTGGGTCGGATCAGTGGTTTATCCATCCCAGGGGCGTAGACTTTTGCAAATTCCGGGGGGGGGGGGGCTCGCTGGGGCGATGTCCCCCCCCCACCAGGAAATCTCTGCGCCTCCCCGGGCCTTCTGAGGCCCGCCAGCCACTGCTGCCGGGGCCTCTCCCCCCCCCCCCACTCCTTCCCTCTCCCTTCACCGGGAAAAGAGGGAGGGAGAGGGAAGGATGGACTAGTGGCCAGGCGGGGGGGGGGGGGGGGGAGAGGCACCGGCAGCAGCAGCTGCCGGCCTTGGAAGGGCCCCAGGAGGTGCAGCAGCAGGCACTACATTTTCCCAGGGGGGCTCAGTCCCCCCCGGGAAATTTCGGGGGAGGCTCGAGCCTCCTCGTAGTCTATGCCTATGATCCATCCCACCACAGTGCCAGATAGCAGCTCTCTCAGATCCTGGGTAAAGGTCTCCACCAGCCCTTTGATCGTTCTAGCAGGAGACTGGCAACCAAGGTTGCTCCTAGCTGCATGGCCCACCCTGTAGTCTGTTTTCAGTCTTGCAAGGATGTAACAGATGGTTGAGAAACGGTACAGGCAAGTTCCTCTAGACATGCCCTCACAAGATGTAGAGTTCTTTCAGTAAGACACGGCTCTGGAATTTAGGCGTCTGCTTACTGACACAGTTGGAACCGAAACTTTCAACACATTGTGAGAGAGTTAAACAAGCAAAGCCCTTTCCCATATTTCAGAACCATGTGAACTTCTTTGCGGCCTCTATTTTCCTTGCCTTTCTGACCTCAAAAGCCAGTTTTACAGTACAATGGAAGACTCTGTTCTCTTCCGTCCTCTCCTCTCGGCTTGCTATTTTATACAGAGAAAAGGAAGGAGGGAGGTTTTACTGAGTATTTTATCGCAAAATGAGACACAATATGCTGAAGAATATGAAAAATAACTAATACGGATTACATCTGAATGGTAGAGTAAACCTCATGTGGTTTTCTTCTCATGAGAAAGCTTTCCCTATCACCAACTGAACTGTACAGTAACTCAAATTTATAATTTTTCTTTATATGAAAGAATATTGGGTATTTTATTTTCAGTCTCTTTAAGGATGGCATTTGCCTTTTTTTGACTGCTAGGACACTCAAATTACACGGTTCAACACACTGCTCCCCCCAAAAAGAGGGGGGGAATCTAAACCGACAAAGCACAAACCTCCAAAGGAAGTTTAGAAAACTGGTAGAGGGCCAAAAGTTAAAAACATAAGTAAGTGTACAAAAGAGTATTTATTACAAAGACATATAAAAACCCAGTAGGGGCCCAAGTAAAGCCTCATAAAATGTTCTAAGTTACATATGCACACAAAAGGACAGTGTATGACCGGACGTGTTTCGGCTCACAAGAGCCTTCTTCAGAGGTCAATTAGTGCAAAATGCAACAAGCAACAGAGTCCCTGTAACACATGTAAGGCAATTAACAATAAATAAAATAGGACCCAAATTGGAATGTTCCAATATGGAATTGAATGACACACCAAAAAGTTTCTATCTGGGGCCTCGATTATGTCTGGCCTTGTGTCAAAAGTAGTTGTATGGTCTGGAAATAATGGCCCCGTACACACGAGCGAGATAAGCCAGACGGTAATCGACACAAATCTGCGCCGGCGCAATTTGCACGACTTTTGCAGGATCACATAGGTCCATGGACCTGTGAGGGCAAACCACTGCTGCGTGATCACACGCAGCCGTGGGCGAGTTTTTTTTTTTTTTTCTGGGCGTTTTCAGTGCGCTTATTCACTTCTACAAGGGATCGATGACTTGCCTCTCCACCCTCAGGGTCATCCGATGATGCGCATACCGGGACGAGGGGGGGGAGAAACAAAAAGCCCGCTCCCCAACACCTCTTGTTTGCGCTGGCGTGATCACACAGGGAAAGGCCGGTTCTGGGCCGTCTCAAACCATTTGAGACTGCCTTTTCACTGGTAGCTAAATAAGCCGATTCCCCACCGGCTCAAAGCGGTTTGTGACAGTTTGACACCAGCTGCAGGATGCTTCCCAGATGTGCTTGTGTGATCATGCCACTTTGAACCAGTGGGGAATCGTCCTTCTTGTGTCGCAAATGGGTGCGTATGATCGCGCCCAATATGTACCTTCCAGTTAAGGTCCTAAGAGTGCAAATAGAATTGCCTTGTCAGGGACAATGTGCCATGTGTATATATGTAACTTAGAACACTTTATGAGGCTTTACTTGGG
Organism: Lepidodactylus listeri; assembly: GCA_029233225.1. Taxonomy (NCBI): domain Eukaryota; kingdom Metazoa; phylum Chordata; class Lepidosauria; order Squamata; family Gekkonidae; genus Lepidodactylus; species Lepidodactylus listeri. The sequence continues at coordinate 100,837,285 of JARCFY010000009.1, read as the reverse complement.
GCCCTACTAGGTTTTTATATTGTAATAAATACACTTTTGTACACTTACTCACGTTTTTAACTTTTGACCCTCTACCAGTATTCTAAACTTCCTTTGGAGGTCAATACACTGCTCACCAGAAAACCTTCCCTAAAAAGTCAGTTCAGATTGCTTTGGTCTATATGCCATGGGGGCTCAGAGGTTAAGACGCTGAGTTGTAAACTGGAAGATCAGTAGCTTAGCAGTTCGACTAGCTTTTGAGCAAGGGAAACCTTCACATTTACTTTATATGTCAAGTTATTTATCATTATGTATCGTTTTGTTATTCGTTCAGCTGGTTTGCAGAGATACATTTTTGTCCACTTGAGTTTTCACTATTCTGAATGCTGATCTATGCATAGAGCTGAATTTTAATTTTTATTGTATTGTTATATCTATATGTTGTGAGCAGTCCTGAGCCCCCTGGAGGGGTAGGACGGGACGTAAATCCAAGTAAGTAAGTTAGTAAGAAAGTAAATAGTTGTGTATCAACCTGCAAATTTGCTTCACAGCTCCCCGATTCCAGATCATACCAATTCAAATGCAGATCCTTCGAGGGTCCTATGGCTTGCTTCTCTGCATAGGAAAGACTGCTTATTTATTTCTACCCTCTACTTCCTGTTCTTTAATCAGTGATCAGTTCCATAAGATGATTGTCTTCGTCTCTCATGACAGCTAAGTTTCCTTTGCCAAAAGCTTTTTGGAAAGCTAGGTGTCCTATCTCTACCAGATCAGCAAGTTTGGTGTAGTGGTGAAGAAGAAGAAGAAGAGATTGGATTTATACCCCGCCCGTCACTACCTAACGGAGTCTCAGAGCAGCTTACAAACTCCTTTCCTTTTCCCTCCCCACAACAGACACCCTGTGAGGTAGGTGGGGCTGAGAGAGCTCTGACAGAAACTGCTCCTTTTCAGGAGCAGCTGTGCCAGAACTATGGCTTGCCCAAGGTCATTCAGCAGGTGCGAGTGGAGGAGTGGGGTGCGCGGACTCTAATCTGGGAGAACTGGGTTTCATTCCCCACTCCTCCACTCGCACCTGCTGGATGACCTTGGGCACTTTGTGCGAGGGACGCTCTAGCATTTGTCTAAAAATACTACGGTGACCAGGGCTATTTTTGGGCAGGAACGCGCAGGAACGGAGTTCCGGCTGGCTCCTGAGTTGGCCACACCCAGCAGGAACTCATTAGCATAATAGGCCACACCCAACAGCAGAAACTCATTAGGATTGGCTACATTAGGGGTATGTGGCCTAACATGCAGATTAATTCCTGCTACAAAAAAAGCCCTGGGTTTTGACAACAAACAAGGTAAACAGAATAAGAAGCAAAAGGTGGGTGTGGCTGGATGACCACTCTTCTGGTAGCACGGGGGTGTGGCCTAATATCCTAATAAGCTGTGCTGTCAGTGGTGTGGCCTAATATGCTAATGTCTTTCTGCTATTGGGTGTGGCCTATTATGCTAATGAGTTCCTGCTGGGCTTTTTCTACAAAAAAAGCCGTGATGGTGACCGTAGCACACCAGACGAGCCCCAGTAGCAGGAAGGAGCCCCCCCACTGGTAGTCAGTGGGCACCTGGCAACCCAACATATGATATTTCCCCAGGAGAAAATGGATGCTTTGGAGGGAGGACTCTATGGCATTATTCTCTGCTGAGGTCCCTCCCCTCCCCAAACCCCGCCCTTGCCACGCCTCTCCCTCAAATCTCCAGAAACTTCCCAACCTGGGGTAGGCAATGCTACTTGACACTACCAAATTATTTTGAGAGGAAGAAGAGGAAAAGAAGAAGAAGAGCTTGGATTTATACCCCGCCCTTCACTTGTAGTCCCAGAATGGCTTACAATCTCCTTTCCCTTCCTTTCCCCACAACAGACACCCTGTGAGGTAGGTGGGGCTGAAAGAGCTCTCTCAAGAACTGCCCTTGAGAGAACAGCTCTGAGAGAACTCGTGACTGACCCAAGGTCACACCAGCAGCTGCATGTGGAGGAGTGGGGAATCAAACTTGGTTCTCCCAGGTTAGAGTCCACGCTCCTAGCCACTACACCAAACTGGCATGTCCAAGCTCCATATTTGTAGTTAACTTTTTCAAGCCTCTGGTCTTTTTTATATTAAGGTGTTTGCAATTTCACATTATGAACTATTCCCCTGTCTGTGTATACATAGCTCCACACATTCCACAAAATGTCTTGCACAGGCTAAACATATTTATGTATTTATATCCTGCTTTTCTCCCCAAAAGGACCCAAAGTGGCTTACAACCACCACTACCACCACCACCAAATACAATATAGATAAAACATAAAGACACTGTGCATGCCCAAAGGTGCAGGAAGAGAAATGCAAAGCTAGCCCAACTGCTGATACAGGCAGCAAACCGTCAAGGATCTTCGTCACTCCCCTCTTTCGTAGCTCAAGTTAACCTGGCATCTGTGGAAATTGTTAATGGGAAAGCTGTCTACCAGAAACATCTGCAATTAGAAGCTCGAAAGAAAGGGTGAGAACCAGTAACATCTAACTTGCATATTTCAATTTACACATGGATGTTGCTGCCAGATGAAATTAAATACTGGTGCATTTAAGAAGGGATGCTGGCCACTGCATAACAAACCCCCTCTTGGTTCACCAGTACGCCTTCACTTGCCTTGACTTGGGATCTGTTGGCAACCATTTTCCAGAAGGGTATTCAGCAAGTGGCGAGTGTTTTGGAGAGTCTTAGCTGTGCTCTCCAGTTGATGGTGGAGGGCGTCGAGGAGGCCCAGAAGGAGAGGAACCACTCTGAGAATATAATCCACTATGCTATCACTGTCTTGACGACCACCTTGGAGGAGCGCCTCTCTTAATGTTCCATTCCGTAGCTGGATCTGCTCCAGTATTTGGTCTGCCGTCTCCATGCTGGTCTTCCGTGCCCAGCTCAGAAAAGAAACTCTTCCAAAGATGTTTCTATATAGAAGTGAAAAAAAAAAAAACCAGAACAGTTTCTAGAGATTCTCCTCAAGCCACTTCTGACGAAGCGTGAAAAATATTACACCTACATCTTATTCAAAAAGAAGTCCCAGGCAAAGAAGCACGGAGTTGCTGTTGACAGTTAATAAGTTACTAGGTGACAAGGGACTTCCTGGAACGACCAGCCCCGAAGCACAAAGAACCGGCTCTGCGTTTGCATTCATTTGGTACGAGAACAAAACCCTCCCAGGGGTCCAGGGAAGCCCAGGCCACTTCCAGCTTTCGAGGCCCCTAGCTGTACTTAGAAGAGACGATTCATGATACGTTAAAACAAAACAAAACAAAAATACAACATCAAAATGGGAGTGAGACAAGCAGGGGCACTCTTAGTGATCCTTGGACCCTGGGCAACAATCCGGGGTGGGGGCCCAGAATCACGGCTACCCTCCCACTGCTCCTCAGGGTTGCCAACCTCCAGATGGCACCTGGAGATCTCCTGCTATTACAAATGACCTCCAGATGATCAAGGTCAGTGCCCTTAATAGGGCTGCCAAGTCAGCCCGGGGGGCGGGGGATCCCCCGCTAAAGGGGTTCCCGATCCGCCGGCCAGCATTTGGCCGGCGGGGGGAACCCCACCCCCAAAGTCGTCCAGCGAGGACGACGTAATGATGTCACTGGAAGTGACGTCAGCATGTTGGGGGCGTTGCCAGGGCGACGCTCTGGCAATCGCTTCAAAACTCTATGATACCATCTCTATGATATGAGCCCTGGCAATGCCCCAACGTGCTGACGTCACTTCCAGTGACGTCGCTGGGCGCGGACGCGCCCACGACTTGGCAACCCTAGCCCTTGAAGAAAATGGCTGCTTCGAAGGTAGGGTCTAGACCCTGCAGAAGTCCCTCCCCAGGCATACACACCCCTCCAAATCTCCAGATATTTTTCCAACACAGAGCTGGAAACCCTAGCTGAGTCAGTGTCATCTGCGTATTGGTGACAAACCAGGCCACTCTCCAGATGAGACCCAGCAGTTTGGTGTAGATGTTAAATAAGATAGGGGACGAGCTGGAACCTTGCAGGACCCTGTAGGCCAAAGGCCAAAACAGCAGCCCCCCAGGACCACCTTCTGAAACCTACCCTCCATCTCAAGCTTTGGAAATTCCTATCGATTTGGATGTGGTTTCTAGGGAGAGAGGAGTTTGGAGGAAGGAAGGGAGCTGAGCAAGGATGTGATACCAGACCCATAGCTACGGTGGAGCTTTTGGGGGTTCCACCCCCTTTCTTAAAGGCACAATAATTTCTCCTGTAAATGCGTTTTTCACTCATTTTTAAACATGTTTTAAAAGGCATGTGCTCCTTTAAGCAGAGTGGGGTGCTGTAGTTGACTAATTCCCACACTGAGCAAGGGGGTTGGAGTAGGTGACCTCTAGAATGCCTTCTAACTCTGTGTCAAGAAACTGGTCTCCTTTAAGAGTATTTTTCTGCCTAAGGGTTAGCTTTCTTGACTATAGAAGTCATCACCCCCATCTGCCAGCCTGTTCTCAGAACTGTTTCTTAGGCTGGCAGAAGTGATTAATTTGCAGCAGCTGAGAACTGTCATCTAAAGTGGTTGACAGCTTGCAGTTTAGAGTTCTACTCTGGGAACAGCTTTCTATTGGCTAAATAGCTTTTCTTTCTGCACTGAGAACTTCAGCCCCACCAGAAGAAAAATTGCCCCACAAGCCACTAAATCCTGGCTGCGGGCCTGTGTGATATCATAGAGTCCACAATCCAAAGCTGCCATTTCCTCTACGGAAACTCACCTGTATTGTCTGGGCAATTGTAATTTCAGGAGAACTACAGGCCCCACCTTGAGGCTGGTAATTCTAGTTTGGGACTCGCAGTCTGTCTGGCTAAGTAGATTTTTGAATGTATAAGGGATGCTATATGGGCATTTAAATCACATGGCCATATTGAGTTGCAAATAACTGGTGCAGGAGAAGCAAATGCAGCTCATGAATGGGGTGGCCAGCCCAAGGGTTTGTGCTGGGCCTGTTCCCTTTGTTCAGCATGTACGATCTGCATAGCATTGGAACGCTGCAGAAATGCCTCGCCAAGGCCTTTTCAAATTAATTTCAAAAATGGGCAATTGTACTTTCTTGTACCTTTTTTAACGAGGCAAAACCGAAGCAATCTTCACAATGATGCTAACACAGCAACTCCGAAGAAAAGGACACTATCAGATAATAAAATCTTTGGCATGTTCAAGGCTGCCAGCTGATATTTTCAACCCCAAGAACAACTTGGGAACATGGTTAGCTTTTAGAGCAGCGCTGTCTCTTTCCTGGTATCAAAATTGCATCGGGTTCACGGAATGCAATTTCCTTTCAGATTTTTGTCAGATTCATCTTTGGCTTTGCTGGTTTGGGAGAATGTACAGTGCAGGGGCACTTTCAAGTGGTCAGAGCAGGGAATTATTTCTCAAATCTGATAAACCGAGTTTCCACGTTTCCATAAAATCGGGGAGACATCTGTGTAAGCGATAAGAGTAAAAACAACATTCTCTGCACAAAAGTTTCTTTACAATGAATTTGAGGCAGAATATACATCAGAAAAGGTTTGCCGCTCGTGCCAGATTTTGATGGAATGAATTTACAGAAATGCTAAAGACACTTTCCAGCAGGGGCGTAGACTTTGTAAATCTCTGGGGGGGGGCTCTTTCGTGCGCACGTGCTTTGCGCGCACGCACGGGACCATGTCCTTGCCGCTTCCCCCCCCCCCCCGGTCCCAGGGAGGCAGGAGGGCAGGCCGGGGGATGGAGGGGAAGGAGAGGTGGCGACGGCAGCCAGCTGGCCGGCTGACTGCCACGCATGCGAAGCGCGGGACCATGTCCCCGCCACTTCTCCCCCCCCCCCCGGTCCCAAGGAGGCAGGAGGGCAGGCCGGGGGTGGAGGGGAAGGAGAGGCGGCGACGGCAGCCAGCTGGCCGGCTGACTGCCGCGCGCGTGAAGCATGGGACCATGTCCCTGCTGCTTCTTCCCCCCCCCCTGGCCCCAGGGAGGCAGGAGGGCAGGCCGGGGGTGGAGGGGAAGGAGAGGCGGCGATGGCAGCCAGCTGGCCAGCTGACTAGCCACTGGCGGGTGCTCCATTTTGCCGGGGGTGGCTGAGCCCCCCCCGGGAAATTTCGGGGGAGGCTCGAGCCCCCCCCCCGTAGTTGACGCCTATGCTTTCCGGGGAGTAAGTCAGCCTCATTGAAGAACAAGCATAACCTTGTAATTTCACGAGCCGCAGCTGGTGAGATGCGTTCTGTTTCTGGACACAATCCAAAGTTGTTGCTCCTTACCTCTAAGGCCCTAAATGGCTTGGGGCCTCCACCTGTATGTGTGAAGCCTCTAAAGCGAAGCACCTTCTCCCAAACCCTGCTGAGTATCCCACCTTCACAAGCCAGATGGATGGCAACCAGAGACAGGGCTTTTTCAGTGGTGGCATCTTGCTTTTGGAATGCCTTTCCCCATGAGGCGTGCCCAGTGCCCATCTTACTTTCTCTTGAAGCACCAAGCTAAAGCATTCCTTTTACCTAGGGTTGACATCCTTCAGGGGGTACTTGAACTCCGTAAGAAAAACCACTGTGATATGATACTGAAGTGGTTAATTATCCAGGGAAGAACAATTCATTCAAGTTGCTTCCTTTGAAGTAAATTGGTCTCAAATCTTTTTGACAGTACAGCCCTCAATAGACTGTTTCACTCACGGCTTCATCTGATGAGACCTTACACCTTTCATTCTTTTCCTGCAACTTATATCTGCTCCTTTCTAACTTACAGCGTTTTGTCGATTGAGCGCTGTACCATCAGAAAGATTTGACAGCAACTTACTGGATAATCAAAGAAGATATATATTTTTCTCTAAACACGACTTTGTTATCATATCACCGTTGTTTTCCTTACAAAGTTCAGCCTGTCCCGCAATCTCTCATCCTTGATGTCACATCCTTCAAGTGGTGGCTGAAGATCTCCGGGGATTACAACTGATCTCCGGTCTGGTGTAGTGGTTAGGAGTGTGGACTCTAATCTCAGAGAACTGGGTTTGATTCCCTACTCCTCCGCATGCAGCTGCTGGTGTGACCTTGGGCAAGCTACAGTTCTCTCAAGAGCAGTTCTCAGTCAGAGTTCTCTCAGCCCCTTTTATCTCACAGGGTGTCTGTTTGGGGGAGGGGGAGGGAAAGGAGACTGTAAGCTGCTCTGAGACTCCCTTCAGGTAGTGAATGGTGGGGTATAAATCCAATCTGTCCCCTCTCTCTCATCTCTCTTTTTATCGTACGGCAGAGTTACACACAGGAAACATATAACAATATACAATATGTAACCAAACTGATCTTCAAATGAGAGAGATCAGTTCACCTGGAAAAAATGGCCGCTTTGGATGGTGTATTCTGTGGTGTTTATACCCCATTGAAGTCCCTCCCCTCCCCAAACTCCGCCCTCCTCAGGCTCCACCCCCTCAAATGTCCAGGTATTTCCCAACCCAGAGCCGGCAACCCTACTTTTTACTCAAGTTTTTAATTAAGGGCTTCTAGTCTCTCTTAGTTGTTTTATGGTCTGCGGATTATTTTACGTATATCATTTTAGGCTGCTCAGTGTGTGTTTCGTGCGTCTTTTTTTCTTCTGGGCTTTACTTTCAGAAGCTTGTTTTAATGGCGATGGGTTGTTTTCGGTGGCTTGTTTTAATGTTTCTAAAACTGATTTAGTTGTAACCCTCCTCAAGCAGGTGGAAACAAAGATTCTAATTGTCATGTCCCCGTTTGGCTGTGGGTTCCCAGGACAGAATACTCACTCGGGCACCCATTGTTAGTTCCATTCAGCAGAGACAAGCTGGCTCAAAACATCAGGCGTTTATTTGCAAGGAGACAACCCCAACGACCAACAACATCAGTTAACATACACAGCCGGAAACTGAAACAAGAGCTCTACCCAATAGGACCGAACGAAACCACACAGAGATTAGGGGAGGAGACTGTTCCATTACATATGCTCTGATCCTCTTCTCCAGGGGGGACTAGAACATCAACTGAGATCTGTTCTGAGATAGCATGATCAAGCACAGCAGCAGATTCTGGAGGTGCAGAGGAACAAACTTTTCTCAAATGCAGGGGTCATTTCGAGCAGGAGTGCCGTTCTGAGAGTAACAAGCCTAGGAGCGGGCACACATGGCGATGTGCTGTGGAAAAAAGCAAAAGCATACTAATTTGATCTGCATTTTCATGCTTGTTGTAGGGTAGCTTCCCTGTAAGAGCAAAGGAAACCTAAAGTGTCTTTAGTCAAAGTGTCACGCTGGCTCACCAGCTCTGAGTTGGGAAATACCTGGAGATTTTTGGGGTGGAGCCTGAGCAGTGGGTGTTGCCTTCTGACACACCTCCGGTGACATCAGGGGGTGTGTCATATGCAAATAAGTTATGCTAATGGGTTATGCTAATGAGCACCTGCACCTCTTTTTCTGCAAAATGACCCCTGCTCGAATGTCTCCTATTCCTCCAATACAGGTTTCCTATAACCGATGCTGGTACACATCCCATATGTGTCTGCACCTCCCCACTCTCCCCCTCTTATGGGGTGAAAGGGACATGCCCTGTTTGTCACAGCGGGCCTTTTGTTGACACTGAAGGGCCTTAAAGCTGCTGCTGGAGCTGGTCGAATGATGTGTGACAGCATTCCCCTAAGGAGCTACCCAGGGGCATACTCTGGACCTGAAGCATGCAGGTTCCTCAAGCTGAGTAAGACCACATGAAGATCTGAACCATCTAGTAAAGCTTTTTTGAACACGTGTTTAACCGGTTGAACCATGTGTTCAGAAGGCGTGCCATTCCCCCGCTGGGGGTGGGGGTCTGCCCACTTTAGGGGCTTTTGATCCGCCAGCCTGGATCTTGCTGGTGGGTGGGGGAGAATCCAGCCCCCAAAGTGCTGGGGTCACATCAATGTGCCCGGTGTGATGACGTCATCGTGCCGGGCACATCGCCAGAGGGACGCTCTAGCAGTCGGCCAACCCCCCCCCCCCGGTACCAGGAATGGAAGCTCCAGGAATGGAAGCTCCAGGAATGGAAGCTCCATCCCCCCAGTGGCAGAAGGTAGGGATCTGGCAACCTTAGCATTCAGTCCAACCATTGGACTGGGGATAGCCAGGAATGACAGAGATATCCCATTCAGATGCCCATTGTTTCATCACTGAACTTGCAAATGGGACATGGTCGCAAATCAACTCTTTAGGAATACCATGGTGAGCGAACAATGCTTTCATCATGGCCACAATCATTTCATAAATAAATATATAATAAATGTTAAGCCAGTTGGCTTGGTCCTTGGATGGGAGACCACCAAGGAAGTCCAGGGTTGCTAAGCAGGGGCCGGCAATGGCAAACCACCTCTGTTTCTCTCTTGCCTTGTAAACTCTACAGGATCATCATAAATCGGCTTTGACTTGATGGCACTTTGCACACAGAAGATGGTTTGGATCAGCGGTAAATTTCCAGTAATTGAAAGGAGCCAAGATTTCTGCCCATTCCCTGTTCTGTTGCAGCCTCTTGATTTGCCTTCATGCAGTTCCCTAGGGTCTCATATCCCCCAAAGGCAACATTTTGGGCTGTGGCAGGAGCCAAGAAATTCCTGTACCACTGAAGGAAATGGGTTCCATAGTATAGGTTACTGAGGAATCCAAGCTGATATAATTCTCCAGGAAAACAACCTCGGTGCATAGACCAGCTGCTGAGTGGCAGCTTGGCATAAGAACATAAGAAGAGCCCTGCTAGATCAGACCAGGCCCGTAGCCAGGATTTGGTGGCTTGTAGGGCAATTTTTTTTTTCTGGTGGGGCTGAAGTTCTCAGTGCAGAAAGAGAAGCTACTTAGACAACAGAAAGCTGTTCCCAGAATAGATCTCTAAATTGCAAGCTGTCAACCACTTTAGACGACAGTTCTCAGCTGCTGCAAGTTAATCACTTCTGCCAGCCTAAGCAATAGTTCTGAGAACAAGCCGGCAGGTGGGGGGGGGGGGATGAACTCTGTCCTCAAGAAAGCTAACACTTAGGCAGAAGGACTCTCTTAAAGGAGACCAGTTTCTTGACACAGAGTTAGAAGGGATCCTAGAGGTCACCTACTCCAACCCCCTTGCTCAGTGCGGGAATTAGTCAACTACAGCACCCCACTCTGCTTAAAGGAGCACATGCCTTTTAAAAAAATGTTTTAAATGATTGGGGGAAAAAAAGCATTTACCGGAGAAATTCTTGTGGGGGCATGCCTTTAAGAAAGGGGGCAGAGCCCCCTAAAGCCTCACCATAGCTACGGGCCCGGATCAGACCGGCAGTCCATCTAGTCCAGTATCCTGTCTCATATAGTGGCCAGCCAATTTACTCTGGGAGTCTAACAACAGGGTATGGAGGCTGAGACCTTCCCCGGTCCTGGTCTTCAGGCACTTACTGCACTGGGATGCAGAAGTTCTTTTTAGTCACCATGGCTAGCAGTGATCCTCCACAAATCTGCCCAATTCCCCCTTTTAAAACCATCAGCGCTGAAGGAAGAAAAACCAGTGAGCAGGAGGAAGATCCCAACAAGTGGGGAGAGGGCACAAAAACTGTATCTGACCAGTAGCTTTAGCGTGTGTTTGTGTGTATTGCCGAGTCGATGTGTTTTTGATACAGTTGGTAATTCAAGTCCTTCAAGGTCTTCTTTGGAGGAGAAGGTGGATAAGAGCAAAAATAATGTAATATATATTGAATAGAACAATGAGATGCTTCAAGCACGTTTTTATCCAAAAGAACAAATCTTAACAGAAGAACAAGATGTTAGTTTTGGGTATGGGTGGTGGCGTTACAGACAAATATATGATTTGTTCAAGGCAGATAAGAGGGCGGGTGGCTGGAGAAGTGAAAATAATGAAATAGAACGGGTATGGCTAGAAGGTGATAAGAAAATGGTTTCTAAAATGTATAAAACACTGTTGAAATGGTATAATGAAGCTGAATTAGTTAAAGAACCGATGATAAAATGGGCAATTAATGTTACTAGAGATATTCCGATGTCATCATGGGAATTTTTATGGAAAAGAGCTGTGAGTATATCAACATGTTATAGACTTAAAGAAAATTGTTATAAAATGATGTATAGATGGTATATGACACCTAAGAAAATTGCAATTATTAGTAAACATGTATCTAATAAGTGTTGGAAATGTAAACAAAAAGAAGGTTCTTTTTATCATCTGTGGTGGCCTTGTGAGAAAGCGAAGAACTATTGGTCAATGATACATGATGAAATGCAAAAAAATTTGAAATGTACTTTAAAAAAAATACCAGAATTGTTTTTGTTGGGTCTTACGTTAGAAGATATAGATGTCAGTAAACGGACAATGATATGGTATATGGTGACAACCGCAAGAATGGTTTATGCACAAAACTGGAAGAATGAAAGAATTCCAGAACTTTGGGAATGGCTCAGAAAATTAGTGTTTTGGGCTGAAATGGATAAATGGACTAAGAAACTGAACAATCAAGACTCCATGACATTTTTAGAAGAATGGAAGGACCTGCAAGAATATACAGAAAAGTATACAGAATTAAAAGGAAACATATTTACATTTTCTAACTATTGAAAAATCTGTAGTAACATTTTTAGGAGTGGAATAATATATAAAAATATTAGAGGTATATATGTTATAGAAAAAGAGCTAAATACTTAATCTTTTTTAATTAGTAATTTACCTGTTAATCTAAATTTAAGTACAAGTGTGGGGTCTGCTGGAAGCCTAAAAGGGGGGAGGAGGAGGAAAATAAAAAGAGGTCGGTAAAAAATAAGATGAATGTATTGTTTAATGAAAATTGTGACTTCAATAAAAAATCTTTTTTTAAAAAAAGAACAAATCCCCTCTGTACTTTTCAATCACGCGCTCAGGCTGTAACTAAACCGATTCTTTCACGGCTGCCTTAAAACAAAATGCCAGGGCAGTGATTCCCTCGCAGCCAAATTTGCTGAATGTGGTGGAACTGCGACTGTGCTGCAGTGAGATTGAGATGGGTAAATGTGCTTAGTCTGTCCGTAGCAGTAGAAAAGAGCAAGACTCCAGTAGCACCCAAAGATTAACAAAATTTGTGGCCGGGTAGGAGCTCTTCTGAGTCACTTCACGAAAACTCCTACCCTGCCACAAATTTTGTCAGTCTTTAAGGCGCTACTGCCCTCTTGCTCGTTTGTGCTGTAGTGAAGTACAAGAGGATGCATTGCAAGTTTGAACATGCTATTAAAAACTGATTATCTTTTCCTGAAAGGACAATGTTAGGGCAGGACAGAATGTAGCAAGAATAAAACTGTGTCTGTGTGCGTTTACAGTGCTTAGAAAGTGATCCTTAGGGTCATTTTACACCTCCCCTCTAAAGTAGTTTGACTGCTGTCTTTTCCTGTGCTGATTTCACAGCGGTGTGAAATTTCACTCCAGGGGGTCTAAGTGCACTAATCAACAGCAATTGTTTAAAGCAGAATCAAGCCGTTTGAATACTAGCTTGACCACAGGAGGGCAATTAGTAGATGTGGACATTTCAGTGGCAGCACAGTTTCACACCGCACAGAAGTATGGGCAGGGTTTTTTGGAACTAGAATGATTCCAGCGGGAAAGTCAGATGTAAAAACAGCCTTAATGCGAGGGACTGTGGCTCACTGGCAGACGAGAACTGCTTGACAAGAACCAGGTCCCAGGATGAATGACCAGAATCTCTGATTATCAGAATCTCTGATTAAAAGGCTCACATAGTAGGTGATGTGAAAGACTTCTGCCCAAGGCCCTAGAGAGCTGCTGCTAGAGCAGTATAATGCTCCCTCTAAGCCATGGAGTCTTGCAAGCAAAAATTCTACTTTGGGAGCTTCCGGCATTACAGTTGCGAGCGAGCGATTTGGCTGCTGCATCAATTAGTTTGCTCTGGAGCCATCCTTCCTGAGCTGAGACAAAAATGTGTGAGCCGGAGGCTAAAGAACTGTGAGCTAGCTCACACTAACTCAGCTTAGAGGGAACACTGGCAGATGATACTGACCCGTGTGGTGTAATGGTTAGAATGTTGGACTAGACCCAAGGCTCAAATTCCCATTCTACTGTAGAAACCTGCAGGGTGATTTGGAGCCAGTTATGGGCGCTTGGCCTAGTCTACCTCACAGGGTCGTTGTGAAAATAGAATGGAGGAGAGAACAACGATCTAAGCCACTTTGGATCTCCATTGCGGACAAAGTAGGGTTGCCAACTCTGGGCTGGGAAATTCTTGGGAGATTTTGGGGAGGGGAAGGGAGGGACCTCAACGGGGTATAACGCCATAGAGTCCACCCTCCAAAGCAGTCATTTTCCCCAGGGGAACTGATATTTGTAGTTGGGAGATGAACCAATTCTGGGAGATCTTCAGGCTCCACCTGGAGGTTGGCAACCCTGGGAGAAAGGCTTCATAGTTAAGCCTGGTCTTGTTTTCATCGATGAAATATCCCAGGGTCAGAGATGTGCGTGTTTTAGCAAGAGAGCTTTCTGGAAAACCATCACTGGGATGGCGTGTGCAAGTATAACACTTCTTTTTAAAATACTTTCATTTTACAGAATGTTACAACTCAAACAAGCAGTGATAGCAGACAGAGCATAATACTGGAGACTTAAGGGTGCTCAAGTTCTGTTTTATTTTACAAGTGAGTAGCAGGAACTCATTAGCATAATAGGCCACACCCAACAGCAGAAACTCATTAGCATATTAGGCCACACCACTGACAGCACAGCTTATTAGCATATTAGGCCACTCCCGTTACCAGAAGAGTGGTCATCCAGCCACACCCACCTTTTGCTTCTTATTCTGTTTACCTTGTTTGTTGTCAAAACCCAGGGCTTTTTTTGTAGCAGGAGTTAATTTGCATGTTAGGCCACATACCCCTAATGTAGCCAATCCTAATGAGTTTCTGCTTTTGGGTGTGGCCTGTTATGCTAATGAGTTCCTGTTGGGTGGGCCAACTCAGGAGCCAGCTGGAACTCCGTTCCTATGCATTCCTGCCCAAAAATAGCCCTGGCCATTCCCACTGATTTCCTTTCCCCTGAGCATTCATCTGGACCCCTTAAATTTTCATGGGGAAGTCCCCTCGGAGACCCCCAGGAACATAAGAACATAACATAAGAGAAGCCGATGTTGGATCAGGCCAATGGCCCATCCAGTGAAACACAGTAGCCAAAAACACAGTAGCCAAAAACACCAGGTGCCCTCAGGGGGTCCAGCAGTGGGGCCAGGACACTAGAAGCCCTCCCACTCTTGTCCCCCACCCCAAGCACAAAGAATACAGAGCATCCCTTGCCTCTGATGATTTTAAGGTTCTTATTTTTGCTTGATAATCCAGATCCGGAAATAACTGAAATAGTAGCAAAATGTCTTCTCAGTGCTATGGTTACATGTCCTGATAAATAATACTAAGTATTAGGTTTTTATGCTTTTACTCTGTTTTCTTATGTTGTAATTCCAATTTTATTTTATAGGGATTTTGTATTGTCTGGTCTGTAATTAACCTGATTTCCTATTGGATGCAGCGTTCCCTCTAAGCTGAGTGAGACAACTCACACATTTTTGCCTTAGCTCAGGAAGGATGGCTCCAGAGCAAACTAATATATGCAGTAGCCAAATTGCTCGCTCACATCTTTAATGCCAGTAGCTCACAAAGTAGAACTTTTGCTCACAGGACTCCCCAGCTTAGAGGGAACATTGATTTGCATGCCTATATACGTCAATAAGGGCTTGTCGGAACCAGTGTTCCCTCTAAGCTGAGTTAGTGTGCGCTAGCGCACCGTTTTTTTAAGCCTCCGGCTCACCCATTTCTGTCTCGGCTCAGGCAAGATGGCAATAGAGCAAACTAATTTATGCCGTAGCCAAATCGCCCGCTCACACCTTTAATGCCAGTAGCTCAGGAAGTAGAACTTTTGATCGCGGGACTCCACAGCTTAGAGGGAGCATTGGTCTGAACTGAACTTGAGTTTCCTAGCTATACCTTGTGGCGAATGGCCACTGCTGGACCTCTGCTCCAGATGTTTAGCCACATTTCCTCTTGAAGCAACACACGGGGGGGGGGGCAAGGGATGGGTGGTGGGGTCGGCGGGGCGAAGGGGACAGCCGATGTGGCTGAGGCCCACCGCAGAAAGCCGCGTCAAGTTCCCCTGAAGCCGCGGGAGCGGAGGTGGGCGGCTCGGCTCGGGTTCCAGGAGCGCCGCTCTGATGTTCCGCACACGGACTTCCTGGTTCAGGGCTCGGAGGCTTGCAGCCCAACGGCGCGCAGAAACCCGGCAGGCAGAGCTTCTCCCGTCCGTCCGTCCGTCCGTGCCGGGGAAAGGCTTCCCGTGGCGAATCGCGGCCGCCCAGGCCGAGGACCAGGGCTACAGCCCGCCAGCGAAAAGGAAGCGGGGCCCTCCGCTCGGCAGCTCTCTCCAAGGGGCGCCCTCTGCCCGGCGCAGATGCCGGCGAGGGCGCCCGTCGCCGTCTTCCCTCCCTTCGCTGGCGAAGCCCGCCCCGCTGAGCAGCCGCCGCCGCCTCTGCCTCTGCCTCGGCCAGCCCACGCGGGGGCCCTGCGCGCAGGAAGGCGGCGCGGCCGGGCAGGCTCCAGGTGCCCTTTCCGGGGCAAGGCGGGCAGCCCGAGTTGGAGCGCCCCTGGAGGGAGAGGGGGGTCAGCGAGGGACAGAGGCAGGGAGGGAAGCGAGAGGGCCGCCTTTGTCCCCCTCCTTGGCGGTCTCGCCGGTCTCCAGGTAAGGGTGCAGCGGGGGCAGAAAGAACTTCCCAAAGTTGCCAAGTCCCCGGGGGCGGTGGTTCTGGAAACCGGCTTCACTTCCTTTGCTCTCCTCTTGCTGTTCGGGGGGTGAAACGTCGCAGTTCGCCTGTTCCGGGAAGCCCACGCAGGCGCCCACTTGCCCGCTGGGAGGGATCCGCTTCCCTCTTTTTTTGGAAGCTTCTCTGGAAACGGACGCGCCGCGGCGGAGCAGACAGACCTGGGGTTCACTGCGCCAAGGGGAGCCAGTGCGATGTAGGCCACGCCAGGGTTGCCAACTCGGGGTTGGGGAAATTTCTGGAGATTGGGGGGTGGGCGGGTGGGTGAAGCCTGGGGAGGGCAGGGGTTTTTTTTGGGGTGGTGGGGGTGGTGGCTTAGCAGAATCGAATGTCATCGTGCCCACCTTCTGAAGCTGCCAATTTCTCCAGGGGAACTGATCCCGGTGGCCTGGAGATCAGTTGTAATTCTGGGAGGTCTCCAGGCAGCTGCCTTGGGGGTTGGCAACCTTAGTGACAGCAGAAGATCTCAGTCCATTGTATCGTTCGCAGGGGTGGGTGGGTGGGTGGTATGCCCAAGGTCTTGGGAGTGTGTTTTCATTTATCTGCTGAAGACTCTCGAGGTTTTAAAACGCATATCCCGGTGCCGTCTTTATAATAACGCTGAAGGGTTACCTGTATGGAGTGCTTCAAGTTGTCTAAGCAATCTTTACAACAGCCCTGTAGGTAGGTCAGTGTCATTGTTATGACTTATTGATTGATTGATTGATAAATTAAACTTTTAGGCGGTGTACAACAGTAGAACACATGTGTAAATTAGTAAAAACAGTTCAAAAACGGTGAAACCATACGCAAGACATTGTCAGATGGCTCTGAAAACTTTCAGATTGTGTTACCGCCTCATGGGGTAGGCAGGAAACGGTGTATGTGGGGGAAGTACCAAATGAGATGGAACCCCTCGCTGTCCTCAACCAAAAGCCCTGGAGGAACATCTCTGCCTTGTAAGCCCTGCGGAAATGCGTCAGGTCCCTCAGGGCACGGATGTTATTTGGTAGAGAGTTCCTCCAGGTTGGGACCAGGGCTGAAAAGGCCTTGGCTCTGGTCGAGGACAGTCGGATGTCTTCCCGGCTGGGGATCCCCAGTAGCTTCTTCTCTGCAGAGTGTAGTGCTCTTGGGGGGGGGGGTATATACCAGGAGAGGCGTTCCTGAATATACGTGGGTCCCAGACTGTTTAGGTCCTTAAAGGTTAATAATATAGGTCCTTAAAGGCCTTGAACCTGAGGTGGAGGGGACCGAATGGCTTGTAGACAGCCCCAGGAGTTAGGGCTGCAGACATTTTTAGTGGGCTCTGTAGTAGTGCCGCGAATGACCCTTTTGCAAACAGGACTGAAGTAGGCGGAGTGTTCCCTGTCGCTGTATCTCCCACGCCTGCAAAAGCTATTCATCTTGCATCTGCTCTCTCAAGGCAGCGGAGTAGGGCTGGTAGATACAAGTGGCCAGCTTGTACACGTTGGTATTTGCTGTTCAGCGATACAGTAGAGAACCGGCAAGCTTCGACATGCCTGCTTAATATCGCTGGACGTTGAGAGGGAACCTTCAGAAACTCTGAAAGCTGAAAACAATTCTGTCTTGTCAACCTGGGTTCGGCCTGGCTCGGCACTGACTTCTGTTTTCTGCATGAGGGCGCAGTCTTGGAATATATGACCGGAGAGTAGACCAGAGTGCCCCCTGAGTAGCTACAGTTTATATTTTCTTTGTGTCCTGGCATTGCCCTCCAGGTGAGGGACCCTGGGGGTTCTTGAAAGCAACGTACTTCTAAGTGGTTTTTCTCACACTGAGCTTGAGAGAATGTTGTGGGAGTCTGGCCTGTGACAAGGTGTCAATTACCACTAACAGTCCTGCTGGCACAGCAATTAAGCAAGCGATTTCCCCCCCTTAAAATCCAACTTCCGCTTCTTCTTGAAATGAGATGCTGCTTATTAACGGTGAGTTATGGTGAATACCAATGTCTTCCTCTTCCAGGAATTGCTGCACTGGGATTTCTTTCAGAGGGCAAGACAGTGTACGTCTTTTGAAACTTTGGGGAAATCTTGAAACTCCACTGCCTGACAACTGGATTCTTGGGTCTGGTTTACACATGCAGGAAAGGGGTGGTGTGTGTGTGTGTGGGTAGAGAATACTGGAGCCGCAGAGTGAGGCAGGTGATGGGTTCCGTCTTTTATTGCTCCTTCACTTAAAAAAAAATAACTTCCTGCCCATAGACAGCTAGCACACCAGGGAGAAAGCGGATTTGTGCTGGCTTTCTGTTTGCAGGGAGTTCTGTAACATAGGGTAGCATTTAGAAATTGGGACATGGGTTGATTGATTGTAAGCTAAATGTGAGCAGTCAGTGTGATGCAGTGGCAGAAAAGGCTAATTATTGAATACTTTACTGTCCAGCGTACAACAATTTACAATTCTTTACAATGCTATTAGTCAAGGGGAGATACTCTTATTGGTTACTGCTGTTCAATTGTCCTTGCAGGGCTGTCGTTGGGGCAGCGGGTGGATGCTATCCTTTAGATTGTTGGGCCTGGAAACATGGGTGCAAACCTGCATTGCTGTTGTTCCGTAGTGTTTCTTAGGCCTGTTGAGTTAAAAACAAACAAACAAAAAAAGTTGGGGTAAAGTTATTGTTATAGCTCTTTGCATACTCTGCGCCTTTTCTACTTGCAGGGAATTCTCAATGAACAAGAGCCCAATGGTATTTTAATTTTTTATATCCCAGCATAGGGCAGTGTTATAAATGTGTCTCTTCTCACCTGTTGCATGTGTAGACCAGGCTTCAGAGTCAGTGGGAAAATGGCACTGGCAAGTCAAAAGAACTTGACTGTGAGACTTTTATGGCGTCTCAGGTAGGTGTTGTGCTGGTGTGCAGCTACAATATGGCTTTGTGTAAATAGCGGCTCAATTCAGGCCAGGCAGCAGGCCTGTAGCCACGATTTGGTAGCTTGACTGGCAAATTCTTTTCTGGTGGGGCTGAAGTTAATGCAGAAAGAGAAGCCATTTAGCCAGTAGAAAGCTGTTCCCAGGATAGATCTCTAAATTGCAAGCTGTCAACCACTTTAGATGACAGTTCTCAGCTGCTGCAAGTTAATCCCTTCTGCCAGCCTAAGCAACAGTTCTGAGAACAAGCCGGCAGGTGGGGGTGATGAACTCTGTCCTCAAGAAAACTAAGCCTTAGGCAGAAGGACTCTCTTAAAGGAGACCAGTTTCTTGACACAGTGTTAGAAGGGATCCTAGAGGTCACCTACTCTAACCCCCTTGCTCAGTGTGGGAATTAGTCAACTGCAGCACCCCACTCTGCTTAAAAGAGCACATGCCTTTAAAAAAATGTTTTAAATGATTGAAAAAAAGCATTTACCGGAGAAATTCTTGTGGGGGCATGCCTTTAAGAAAGGGGGCAGAGCCCCCCAAAAGCCCCACCGTAGCTCAGGCCCGCCAGGCAGATTGTTAAGGCTGTGGAATAGACTGTACCACCTCAGAAGGCAGGGGTGATAACGTTCCCCTCCAGTGGGGACGTGGGGGAACTTTGAAAAATATTTAGCCTTTCACCTGTAGTCTGAAGTGGTACAGTCCAGTCTGCCGCCTCATGCTGCAGCATGTGCAGAAAAGGCCTTGGTTGCTGAGTGAACAGAATTAGGGTACCTCTTCTGTATTGTCCCCATTTTAAGAGAGAATAGAGCTGCAGTAGTTTTGTGGCTTTGTCCCACGATACATGATTCCATTGTGGGCATCTCTGCAGTGCTTCAGCCACATAGGCCGTTCCCTCCAAATGACAAGTTATGTAGGCCTTGTGCTGGTTGGTTAGATGCCGCACAACTTTGTCTCAGATGTACCGTAATCCTGCTGTACGCGGCATTGGTCAGGCCACACCCAGAGAGTTCTGGAGGCCTTACTTTCAAAAGGATGTGCAGAGAATGGAGCAGGGGCAGAGGAGGGCGGGGAAGATGATCGGGGGCCTGGAGCCCAAGCCCTGTGAGGAAAGGCTGAGGGACTTGGGAATGTTCAGTCTAGCCAAAGTCTTTGTCTCATTGAACCAACAAGCACGAGGACTTTGTATTGTTCAGTTTCGCCCTGATCTTTAGGCAGCAAAAGTCCAGCATCTTCTGAGCGCCGACCTCATCCTGTCCATGTGAATGGGCTTCAAGCAGTAAACTGTGGCTAGAACCTCTTAATGTATGGGTTGATTTGGTTTGGCTTGGCCTGTTGCAACTTGAATTTTTAGGTGATTTGTGCTGAGCCACTCTGTGGCGAGAGAGGCGGTAAGCACATTTGAGTAAATAAACAAACGGGACTCTCTTGGCGGCTCTAAAATGTGTTTTTATCAAATGAGGGATTTGTCTGTATTGAAAGACTCTATTCTTTTCTGCTGTCTTACGCATTCCGTATTATAATAGTGGAGTGGATGTCCTGGCCCGAGACTGCATTTTCTCTTGCAAAGTCCTGCGGCATACGTTATTTATTTATTTACTGAATTTCTACCCCGCCCTCCCAGCCAAGGCTGGCTGAGGGTGGCTTACATAAAGTCAACACATAGTTCACAATAAAACACCTCTCTATATTATATTTCAAATTTGGGGTGGCCACCATGGCCATGTAAAATGCACTCCCTCAGGCGTAGGCTGCATGAACTGCCACTCCGCGCAGGGACCCTGGCCATTGGCTGAAGCGGCGCTCGGGTGAACGTGCCCTGCAGTCCCGCCCACCTGCCCAGAGAGCCACCGCCATGGGTTGGGATGCCGAGCCCGAGGGAAGAGCTGGCGGAAAGAGGCGTCCGGAAGGATGGAGGATGAGAACGGAGCTCGGGGAGGGGAGTGGGGAGGGGACGAGGACCGGTGCAGCCTCCAGTGAAGGCAGGGGGGCCCCAGGCCAGGTGGCCTGGCCCACCGCAGCCTTGAATGGAGCTGGGGGGAGGCCAGGCGGCCTGGGCTGCCATGACCACGTGTGGAGCCGGGGGGGGGGGCAGGGATGAGGCCGGGCAGCTGGGGGAGGAAGAGGTCAGGCAGCCTTGCCAGCCGCACCCTCAAACTGGGGCCGGGTACAGTGGGCACAAGACCTCTGGCAGCTATGGGGTGGAACGACAGTCGGGGTGGGGAAAGAGATGAGGGGAGCTTCACCCCGCAGGTCTGGCTAGAGCCCGTTGGCATTTATTGTCACAACGGGCCTTGCTCCTAGTGAAATATAAATCAGACTACAACAATTTTAAAACCATATAGTAAAGTGCTAGTGACTTTAGGGTTGCCAGGTCTTTTTTTTTTTAACATTGTTTATTAGGTTTTATGTTTTACACAATGATAAATGCCTTTAACAACGTACATCTCTTCAAGAACTCTTTTCTATTAACTGTCAGTCCTTACCAATCAATATTGGGAAGGGGGATTGGGTTAACAAGACTATTCATTGACATTCACTTGGTCTTCTAGCCTTATTCGCATAACTGTTTTAAACCTTATTCCAACTATTTAAGTTTTACTTTTAACACACCTACATCTAAAACTTTTCTGAGAATGGAAACCATTTGTCAGTCGGGTTTCTGAGCTCCCTCTCACCCACTACTGGGTCAAAAAAAACTGAACATTTTTCCTCTATATAGTAATCCCATACTTTATTCCACCATTGATTTATGGAGAGTGGTTTTTCGTTCTTCCAGTTTCTGGCTATTGTCGATTTTGCGGCCGCAATAAGTATTGTGATTAAGTCTTTGGTCGATCTAGGAATTGGTTTTTCTTGCCATAGGTGCAGAAGTATCGTTTTTGGGTCTTCTGGAATCTCGTGTCCAGTTATTAGTTTGATTTGTGACAGGACTTCTTTCCAAAAGCTTGAAACAGCTGCGCAAGTCCACCAGTTGTGGAAAAAGGTTGCCTTATGGCCGCATTTTTTCCAACATAGTGGTGAGTTTTTAGTATTGAAATAGGATAGCTTCACTGGAGTAATGTACCAGCAAAGGAGGAATTTGGTTAAGACTTCTTGAATGGCAAGTGATTTAGTGTGTTTTATTTGGGTTTTCCCAATGTCTTGCCATTGTTCTTCTGTAAGTGTGACATTTAAGTCTTGGTGCAGGCTTTTTGATATCGTTGTAGTGGGGCCGAATTGATGTCCACCAGTATGCTGTATATGGAGGCTATAAGGCCTTTTTTGAAGCTGAGTTGTATAGCAACTGCTCAAAAGGTTTAAGTGGCTGCTGAAGATTCCTTTTGATTGCTGTTTGAGTAACAAGACTTTGAATTTGCAGGTATTCGTACCATTTTAACTTGACTTTGAATTTGTTTTCAATCTCGGCCTTGGCGGCCATTCGACCTGCCACAGTAACGTCAATCAATCTGGTGATTCCAGCTGCCTTCCAAGCACTAAACGAGGTAGGTTCTATAGCGGGCGGAAACCATTTACCTGGCTTGCAGCGGGGAGGGGGGGCGGGGTTTCTTCCCAAGGTTTCTTCAGCATGCATGCAAAGCGCACATGCCACAGTGATGTCACCCAGAAGTGACGTCATTGCGTTGGGCACGTTAGGGGGAAGGACACTGTCATTTAAGGGAAAACCATTGAGTTTCCCCTCAAATGCTAGAGCGTCCCAGGCAATGTGTCCCGACATGATCACACTGGGGCACGTTGCTGCGATGCTGGCACTTTGAGGTGGAGTTCCCCGCGGCGGCCAGTTCCGGGCTGGCGGGTAAACGGCACGTCGGGCGGGCAAACCCCCGCCGGCTCAGGGGACCTGACAGCCCTAAGTGACATTGATTTCATAATGGCTGCTGTTCAGTTCTCTCTTCTCACAGCTGGTTCTTCAGTCTTCTTTGATTGTCGTTCTGACAGGTGGCTCAGTCTGTGGTTGGAATTCCAAGAGGAAACCGGGCTCTCTAACCCTCGGCTCTCAGTTCTTAACGGTAGTGGCGGCTCCAAAAGCCTGGTGGAAGAGCTCCGTTTTACAGGCCCTGCGGAACTGCAAGAGATCCCGCAGGGCCCTGATTGGAAGCTCGTTCCACCAGAGAGGAGCCGCCACAGAGAAAGCCCCGGCCCTGGTTACTTCCATCCTGGCCTCCTTAAGACCCGGGAGGGCCAGTCGGTTCTGGACCCTTGATTGCAGTGCTCTCCGGGTACATGTGGGGAAAGGAGGTCCCTCAGGTATGTAGGACCCTGACCATATAGGGCTTTATCCCGCTAGCGAAAGGTCTGTCCTGGTGGGTAGCGAAATGTCTGTCCATCTATACTGAAGAAGTATAGGGGTGCGCAGGGCATTTTTATAAAACAGTTTGGCTGCTGTTCTTGTCCGCTGAACTTCCGTTTGCAACGACCCACGTGAGGAGCGTCTGTAAAGCTGAAAGCGACGTGGCTGGACGATTTCAGTCTGTTCTGTTTGGTAATCAGCAGTGCTCTTTTTAAAAATTGCTTATTGAAATCCATTCTACAAAAGGAACATTGGAGACACCCATTTATTTTTGTGTTTGGAAACTGTGAAGCAAAAAATCCAGTGCCGGCTAAAGATCACTTTCTGTGAGAAGGAGGAAGGAGCCGGGGTTCTTACTCTAATAACAGCGATTATCAGAGCTGACATCCAGTTGAACTTTGGACAAATAGAGCATGCGAGCAACGGCTTAAACATTGTCATGAGAATTCAGACAAACAAACAAACAAACCCCCTCTTCAGTGAGGTGGGTGTGACTGGATGAAATCGGCCGTCAGGGCCAATAAAGCCTGTCTTCCCGCTCTATTGTGCTAGGGCCAGAAATTCTGTGTAGAGAGGGTGCGTGTCGGGAGGGGAACAAGCTTTTGAACTAAGTTTTTTTCATGGGATTTCACTCAGGGAGCCTTTACACGTGTCAGGGTTGACTGTGGAGGGGGCCCTTCCACTGTGGCATGGCTGGGGTTGCAGGCTGATGATATACTGTTTGCTTGAGTCATGCCTGAAATAGAACAGATGTTTTTCTTCCGTGACTTGCACAGTTGTGTGGACAGGATTGGCTGGGTGTGGCGTCTGGGTGACAAGTTTGTATTGGGAAATCTCTTTCACACCTTTTTTTCCCCTGGAGGTCAGGGTGGGGTACCTATGTTCTGTATTCCCTGTTTCATCCTCGCAACAACTCTGTGATCTGAGTTGCTCTGCACCAGCGGTTCCCGACTTTTTCGGTATGGTGACCCACAAGTCCAAATTTAGCCGGCATGGTGACCCATCCAGCGCTGGCCTAAAGTATTTTGGCACCCTAGGCAAACTATGACCTTGGCACCCATCTGGTTCAGCATTCCATTTTTTACGGTGGCTAACCAGACATTTTTTAAATAGCTTTTTTATATTATTGGTGTTATTTTAAATTAAAATAGGGACAGAGAAAAACAAGGGGAAAAGGGAGATCAAGATATTATAATAATCTATATCTTATTTGTAACATCAGAGTAAATATACAGCATTTAACATAAACATTTAAAATACATAGTATATTGAAGGTGTTTACATACTGTGTACGTTTATTAGTAAAGCCTAGCATTTATTACCATTAGTTATTCATATTAACTGCTGGACATTGATTATTATATGTTTCATTGCATTTGAATACCATGACGGTTGTCGTAATCAAACTGTAATCCAAAAGTACATTTTAAGAGCATATCTAAAACTAAAAAGGCTAACAGAATAATATGGGCAGCCGAATGGAAAGCCGAGGAATGCCCAAACAACAAAAATGGGAGAGATAAAAGGCAGAATATGAGATTAACAAACAGTATATATAAAAGACCGGTCAGGGAATTTGAAAAAAAGAAGGGAAAATCACAATGCTTATTATAAGTAAAGATGAAAAATGAATGACTTGTATTAAAGTTACTATAATATTTTTTAGTTTTATTTCTTCATCAGTGTAATGATAGCTGAGGCATTAATGTAACTGCACTAATATAATTAAGGTTGTTAGAGATAACACTAGGTAAAGGTAAAGGTTTCCCTTGCTTGAAAGCCAGTTGAATCCGACTCTAGGGGGCGGTACTCATCTTTGTTTCCAAGCTGAAGAGCCAGTGCTGGCCGAAAACTTCTCCGTGGTCATGTGGCCGGCGTGACTAAACGCCAAGGCGCACGGAATGCTGTTACCTTCCCACCGAAGCAGTACCTGTTTATCGACTTGCGTTTCCTTGCTTTCTAACTGCTAGGCTGGCAGGAGCTGGGGCCAGAGGCGGGAGCTCACTGTGTTACACGGCTCTAGGGTCTTGAACGGCTGAGCGGCCGACCACTGAGCCACCGCGGCCCCTATTATAGGTAATACGACAATGGTATAAATATAAGTGTTCTCTGAAATGATGCTATATTCAAGACCATAAAAATAGTGTTTTGGCATACAGATGAACCTAGCTAACCAGATGTTTTCGAGAAACCAACAAACATCACACAGAAGGCAAAGATGCCCCCACTGTGAACCCCAAGTGAATGGCATTCAGACATACCCAGCCTTGGCATATGGAGGTTACGTTCCAGCCTTTGACCACCCCTCTCCTTTTAATTCCCCCTAAGATTCTAAGAAACTCACTTTAGTAACCATCAGGACATGATTTCCTTGATCAACATGTATAGGCAGTGAAGAAGAGTACCCAGTGATATATGGGATGGAAGATACTGTTTCCCGGGTCAGATCTTGGTTTCCAAGATTAAAAAAAAGAGCAATGGAATGGGCAGGAGCAGCCCCTGGGGAGGGCTTGTCTGCGACCCACTTTCAGAGGCTTCACACCCCACTCTTGGGGCCCGACCCACAGGCTGGGTAACACTGCTGTGCACCGCCCTGAGAAACGCTGCTTTGTCCGTCTCTCCTGTCGTGGGTGGATGTGCCCACTGGGTCCTCTTGGAAAGCACGGTGACCTCGGACGCTGTGAGCGCCCCCTCTCCCGCCTTCGATCTGGAGGGGCTCAGTTGGTGCATGCCGGCCATCGCTCAGTTCTGCCTGTGTACAAAGTCAATCCAAGCAAATGCCACTTAAAGCAGTTTCTCACGGTTGTTTTCAGAGTCTGTTTTGGAAGATATATTTCGTGGTGGTCGCTTGGCGCAGGATGCCTTTAGCTGTGTTTTGTATAATGTGTCCTGTGCTAAACCCATGAAGGGACAGGGGTGAGAGGTCAGATTTTTTTTGGGGGGGGGGAGGAGGGACCAAGATTCAGAGCAATGTTTAGAGGCAATTGCAAATTGTATATATTTTTAAGAGGACCTTTTCCTGCACTTTTTGTTTTTTTTTGGAGTTTTATGACTTTATTTAGTTTACAAACAAATACATGTGCGCAGTAATACAGATATTTCTGCAGTTGGTAAGAACACAGGATAATTAATGATATTACAGTAGTCTTTGAAGCATATTGCAGGGAATAATTAAACCTGTCACACATTAATTAAAAAACATTTCAATAGACCATATTTATAGTTTCTAAAATCAAAGTATACTCTTCTTTGGTTGACAAATATTCTAGGAAAGAGAGCCAGGTTGGTATGTTTTGATGTAACCCCCCCCCCCCAATGTTCCTTAATAAGACAGGTTCAGTAAGTTTGTCTAACATGCAGCGCTCACATACTTTACACAACCAGTCCGAGATAATTATTTTTGCGCTGTTTTCCTGCACTTCTTAATAACCAGAGATTGCAGTGCTTCTGAGGAAAATTAAAGATGGCTGGGATTGTGTGGGAGGGGAAGCGGCTTCTCATTGTGGTTTCTCCTGTATTGTGTGGTGGTGGAGTGTGCGCTGTCAAATCACAGCTGACTTATGGCAACCCCATAAGGTTTCCAAGGCAAGAGAGATTCAGAGGTGGTTCTCCATTGCCTGACTCTGTGTAGCCACCCTGGACTTCCTTTGTGGTATTTCCATCTGAATACTAAGTAGGGCTGACCCTGCTTAGTTTATGAGATCTGGCGAGATCAGGCTATCCTGAGCTATCCTGGTAGGGCTGCCAAGTCAGCCCGGGGGGCGGGGGATCCCCCGCTACAGGGGTTCTCGATCCGCCGGCCAGCATTCGGCCGGCGGGGGAAACCCCGCCCCCGAAGTCGTCCAACCTGGACGACTTCCCACACGTAATGACGTCACTTGAAAGTGACGTCAGCACGTTGGGGGCGTTGCCAGGGCGACGCTCTGGCAACGCCCCCAACGTGCTGACGTCGCGCGCGCACCGGTGAAGCTCCCGGCCGACAGAGGACTCCCCCCCGCCGGTAAGTTCACCGGACTTGGCAACCCTACATCCTGGTCAGGGTGCTTTATTGTCCTTATTTTTAAATGCTGTGGCCACTCTGAGTCCTTGAAACTCAATCAGGTCAGAAATCCCCATTAAATAAAATGCAGGAAATGCATGCCCATACACAATTACTTAGGCCATTTCCGGTCCTAAATGAGATGGGGATTTGTCGTTTGTGCTGAGGGGTTCCGATGAAGCTAAAAATTTGTATGGAAATAAGAGCTGAAGCGATTTTTCCATGTATTCTAATTGCCATACAGTTGCTTTTCCTTGCATGAAACCTGTGGCTCAGGTGTGGGGAACAGGGGTCATTTCGTAGAAAAAGAGGTGCAGGAGCTCATTAGCATAACTCATTTGCATAATACATTTGCATATGTCACACCCCCTAACATACCGGAATTGTGTCAGAAGGCAACACCCACCCCCTCAGGCTCCACTCCACAGGTGAGTGAAACTGACCTGCTCTTCCTCCATTCCCTTCCCCATCCAATACTTTGTGCAATAAAAATAAGCATAAAGGACACGCCCTCATTCTCTTCCTGCTCCCTTGAAACCACCAGGTTTCAAGGAGACTTGAGATACCCAGGACATGTGCACCACCCATCCCTTTCCCTTCCTCTCCCCACAACAAGACACCCTGTGAGGTAGGTGGGGCTGAGAGAGGTCTTTTGAGAACTCATGAGAGAACAGCTCTGAGAGAACTTGTGACTGGCCCAAGGTCACACCAGCAGCTGCACGTGGAGGAGTGGGGAATCAAACCCGGTTCTCCCAGATTAGAGTCCAACTCCTGACCACTACACCAAACTGATGGGGTGGAAGCTGCTGAAGGGTTGGTGAAATTTCTCCAGTACTTATGTGCCATGTGCCCAGATAAAAAATGGTATACTTAGAAAATTTATATGCCACCTTGAGCAAGTCTCTGGAAAAGCAGCACACAGTCATAAAAGGAACAATGATAGAATTATCAATATTAAAACAAAACATTAAAAACAACAAAGACCCTAGCAGGGCTTTCCCCGGGGCGCTGCGCCTCTGCACTGCTCGGGGAAGCCAAGGAGGGGGCGGGGCTTGGTCATGTGCCCGCCCCCTGGGCTCCTCACTCCCGGAGCTGTGCTCCTGTGCGCTCCCGCTCCAACGGACCCCTGGTGGGGAAGATAATAATGTGTTCAGCTGCATGCCTTTAACTCACTGTGGTCAGCAGAGAGCTGGTGGGAGACTCTGAGGGTTGGGGGGGGGAGCATCTTCGCTGGTTCTGTCCTCCTGGGCCTCTGATAGGGCTGCAGAGAAGGAAAGGAAGCCTGGCCTTGGTACAGCCCCTGTTGTCTTTTCCCCTGTAATTTCTGGCTATGCCTTGAACTGTTTTGATCAAAACGCTCCTTTTTTGTCTTTGGGGCCAGTGTTGAAGGAAGGGTGAGGCCTAAACTGTAGAGTAATTAAAACAAACAATCTCTCAGCTTACAGAGCCACACCTTTGCCATGTACTTGTCTGGAACGCCACCTGTTGAGCCCTTCAGGGGATCGTCCACAGGTGCTGAGAAGCATGAATGCTGTGGAACCACGCCCTTGCAGTGAGCAGTTGACTAAACTCACAACATAATTATTATGTGCATTATTAAGGGACGCAAGACACGTGAGTTCCCTAGCTAATATGTCTGAACCCTTGGGGCCCAGCGTCTTACTAGTTTCTGAAGTTTCATGAAGGTCCCTTGCAGATATTATTGGGTAGCTTCTCTTCATTGGTGAGATGAACTCGTACATTATTGTGTTTTTTTTAATTAAAAATCCATAACCAGGAAGCAGATGCTAGTGCTTGTTCTTGTTCTTTGAAACATTTTCTCCTTCTAGCCAGTTTGGTGTAGTGGTTAGGAGTGTGGACTCTAATCTGGGAGATCCGGGTTTGATTCCCCACACCTCCACATGCAGCTGCAGGTGTGACCTTGGGTCAGTTGCAAGTTCATTCAGGGCTGTTCTCTCAAGGGCTGTTCTCAAGAGAGTTCTCTCAGCCCCACCTACCTCACAGGCTATCTGTTGTGGGGAGGAGAAGGAGAAAGGAGATCGTAAGCCGCTCTGAGACTCCTTTGGGTCGTGAAGGGTGGGGTATAAATCCAATCTCTTCTCTTCTTCTTCTGTGACCGAGATAGGCAAGGGAAAGGGGGCTTTAATTTAGATATGTGTGTCTTGTTTTTTCTCCCTTGTAGGGACCCAAGGTGGCGTCTCCATTTCCCCCCCTCACAGTGACAATCCTGTGAAGTGGGTTAAGGTGAAAGGAGAGTCCCGGACACCAGTGAGCCTGCACGGCAGAGTGGAAGTTCAAACTAAGGCCATGAACTAGGCTTGCCACTTGCCTTCGGGGGGTGCAACATCTCCCACCCCCGGATTCCGTTGCCTGCCAGCAGTCCCGAGGGTCAGTGCGAGGAGAACAGAAATAAACAGCTGCTGACAGTTGACCCTGTGACCTCGCATCTGGGGAAAACCCAGAAGTGAAATCATGCTTCTCTTGGAATTGCCAGAAACGTTGTGGTTTCCAAAATAGGACACATCCCCATCTTCCTGGACTGCTGCTGGCTGGCAACCCTAGTGAGAACTGAGACATACTACTGAGATATATTACCGATCCACATTGCAGTATCGAAGATGCCGGGAACTATGTTGATGGGGGAAACTATACATAGTGGGGTTGCCATCCCCTGTGTGATGTTGTGTGATGACGTGACGTTGTTGCGCTGGGCACGTCACTTGTAGGATTCTTTAGCATTTGGGTTAAAACTCTATGGTGACCATAGAGGGTTGTTTTTTTTTGCCAAAACACTAGAGCATCCCCTGTGTGACATGCCTGGGGCAATGATGTCACTTCCAGGTGATGTCATCACAGTGCGCACACGAAGCACATGTCCCAGAAGATCCCAGGACCAGGCAGGAACACTCCCGCTGGCAGCTAGGTACGACCTGGTAACCCTGGTACATAAACCTGATTTGTATATTCTTCTTCCTTACAGAAGGAAGCATGTGGATCAGGCAGTACCTTAAGGTATATGAGGGATAGAAAAGGCATCCCAGTCTTACACCATGTGATCTTTTAAGGCCATAATGGATATTGTGCCTATTGCTTGTTTTCATGGAATCACTGCAGCGCTGAATACAATATGGGCTGTGTCCTCTCTTGCACAATAGAAGTCTGTCTACCTTTAATTTTAGTAATAAATGCAAACTTTGTTTTCTCATTTCAAAGCTTTGCCGGGATTTGAAGGAAATCTGATTATCCTCCTTCTCTTCTATCTGAAGCCTGTACAAGACCGTGTTAAACAGCTTTGCTGCAGCTGGGAAATTCTGTTCCAAAGGCATTCCCTGCAAAGGGGTTGCAAAGATAACAAGGTGATCTTTTAAAGGGCTGGTTGCCATGCAATCTGCAAATCCAATGTTTAAATGGATGATTTTTTTGGTGAGGTTTTCAGACAAGTTCTTCAAATGGGAAATGGAGTATGCACTTCTGGAGTTATTCAGGAATTATGATAAAAGTCTGCCCACTTCCTTCTGCTTTCCAGAGTGGTGTAGTGGTTAAGAGCACCAGACTCTAATCTGGAGAAACGGGTTTGATCCCCCACTCCTCCCCATGAAGCCTGCTGGGTGACCTTGGGCCCGTCACAGTTCTCTCTGAACTCTCAGCCCCGCCTACCTCCCAAGGTGTCTGTTGTGCTGCTTTGGGACTCCTTAAGGTAGAGGAAAGTGGGCTATAAAACCCTGCTCCTCCTCCTCCTGTCTTTTGCAGGCAGGAGATCAATGGCTGGGATGGAATAATCATTTTATTACCACAAAGGCCTTCCCCCTCTCCTTGGCCAGAATCTTTGGCGTCTGCTTAAATTGCTACCTTTCCTTCCACAGGCTGGGGCCTGCCTGCCTGGGAAAACAGGAGAGAAAAGAGATGAGTACAGAGATCTCAGGGAAGTTGATCATTGTTATGAAGATGCAAAAGATGGGAAAGCTGCCTGAACTATGCTGAGTTAGTGAAAGCTGGTACCAGATTTCTTGCGCAGTACTGTCTTGCAGCTCTGATACTTCCTCCTATTTTATTTCTAGGTTTAATTAAAAAATGTTGGTGCTGACTTCTGTAGCCCCAAGTAGCCAGGTTATTTGAAGGATATCCTTCGGGTTGCCGGCTCCGGGTTGGGAAATACCTGGAGATTTTGTGGGTGGAGCTTGGGGAAGCAGGGTTTGTGGAGGGGAGGGGCCTCAGTAGGGTCCAGTGCCACAGAGTCCATTTTCCAAAGCGTCCATTTTTTCCCAGGTATCTGGAGATCTGTAGTAATATTGGCCCCTGGAGTTTGGCTACCCTAGCCAGTGCCCAGCTGAATTGGCCCCTGGCTTGACTTTTTCAGGGGGGGGGGCTATGCGCCGACTATGCGGAATGAGATCGTTGGGCATGTGAGAGAGGGTCTTCTCTGCCGGAGCCCCTAAACTCCGGTCCTCAGTGGCCCCATTGTGAATTGCTTTCCAGAGATCATTAAAAATCGTTCTGTTTCCCTGACCTGGATGGCCCAGGCAAACCCAATCGTGTCAGATCTCGGAAGCTAAGAAGGGTCAACTCTGGCAAATACTTGGATGGGAGACCTCCTTGGAATACCAGCAGTCGGGAGGCGGGGGCAGGCTGAGAGCCAGTTTGGTGTAGTGGTTAGGAGCCCAGACTCTAATCTGGTAGAACCGGGTTTGATTCCCCACTCCTCCACATGCAGCTGCTGGTGTGACCTTGGGTCAGTCACAAGTTCTTTCAGAGCTGTTCTCTCAAGAGCAGTTCTCGGAAGAGCTCTCTCAGCCCCACCTACCTCACAGGGTGTCTGCTGTGTGGAGGGGAGGGGAAAGGAGATCGTAAGCCACTCTGAGACTTCTTTGGGTAGTGCAGGGTGGGGTATACAACCAATCTGCTGTTTGCTGTTCTTCTTCGTCTTCGTCTTCATCTTCTTTGCCACTTCTCTGAATATCCTCCAGGCCCCCAGTAGGGGTCAGTCCAGGCCCATAGCCAGGATTTTTTTAAATTCAGGGGGGCCTTTAAATAAGTCAGGGGGCACCCCTGCACACATACCTCAAGCGAGCTGCCCAGCTCCCACTCTTCCCAGCAACCAGCCAGGTGTCGGGGACCTGGGCTGGATGGAAAGTCATGGGGCCTTGGTGGTACGTTGGGGGGCTGAGCCCTGAGAGGCCCCACTGTAGCTATGGGCCTGGGTCAGTCACCAGAGGTCGCCATGACTTCCAGATGCACACACAGTCACATGCGCACACACATATGAAAAATACCATTCCCCCCCAGTTCTGTTGTAGAGGGCTGCCAAAGGGAGCTACGAGGGTTGCCAGCTCCCAGGTGGGAAATTCCTAGAGATTTGGGGGGTGGAACCCATGGAGGGTGGGGATTGGGGAGGAGTGGGTCTTCAGTGGAGCGATAATGCCATAGAGGCTCCCTTCCAAAGCAGACATTTTCTCCAGGGGAACTGATCTCTGTAGTCTAGAGATCAGTTTTAATCCCAGGAGATCTCCAGCCACCACATCAAGGTTGGCAACCCTAGGACTACACCACCGTTGGGCTGTTTGCAAGATTTAAATTATTTATTTGGTATTAGTTCTAAGCGGTGCTTGGTTCTATAATCTTTTTTTTAAAAAAAAGTCTTAAAATTTAAGCTAGTGGGCGATGCTTTTCAGATTGTAATTGGTTATTGCTGGTTTTTATTACCAGCTCGTTTAGCTTTATGTTGCTTAATTGTAATTATAGTTTACTGTCTGTTAACTCCCTGTTGTAAGTTGTTGTGGATGCTTTTGAATAGAAGATGGGGTGGGGAGAAATGGATGAGCCCGGGTAGTGTAGTGGTTAGAGTGTTGTACTATGATAGGACTAGTGTTGTACAACGCTATGCTGGGGGTTATTAGGAAGGGAACTGAAAACAAATCACCCAGTATCGTAACGCCCCTGTATAAATCGATGGTGTGACCTCGTTTGGAATACTGTGTGCAATTCTGGTTGCCACACCTCAGAAAGGATATTATAGCACTGGGAAAAGGGCAGAAAAGGGCAACTAGAATGGTAGAAGGCTTGGAGCACTTTCCCTATGACGAAAGGTTAAAGTGCTTGGGGCTCTTTAGCTTGGAGAAACATGATAGAGGTTTACAAGATTATGCATGGGATAGAGCAGATAGAGAAAGAAGAACTTTTCTCCCTTTCTCACAATACAAGAACTCGGGGGCACTCCATGAAATTGCTGAGCAGTCGGGTTAGAACGGATAAAAGGAAGTACTTCTTCACCCAAAGAGTGATTGACACATGGAATCCACTGCCACAGGAGGAGGTGGTGGTGGCTACAAGCATGGACGGCTTCCAGAGGGAATTAGGTAAACGTATGGAGCAGAGGTCCATCAGTGGCTGTTAGCCACAAGGTATAGATAGGACCTCTCAGTCTGGGACAAGTGATGCTCTGTATTCTTGGTGCTTGGGGGGTGGTGGCAACAGTGGGAGGGCTTCTAGTGTCCTGGCCCCACTGCTGGACCTCCTGAGGGCACCTGGTGTTTCTGGCCACTGTGTGTCAGAGTGTTGGACTGGATGGGCCACTGGCCAGACCCAACATGGGCTTCTCTTATGTTCCTAGTAGGTTTTTACACCCCATTTTTCTCTACCGTAAGGAGTCTCAAAGTGCCTTCCCTACCTCTCCCCACAACATAGATTCAGTTGAGGTAGCCATGTTGTTCTGAAGCAGCAGAACAAAGTACACGCCCAGTGGCACCTTTAAGACCAATGACGTCTTATTCAAGGAATACGCTTTCGTGTTCAAGCACACTTCCTCAGGTACAGTGGAACAGAATTTCCTCAACCATTACATATGGGGGGGGGGGCCTAGCTGCTAAGAAGGGCCAGCCAGAATCGAGATGCATAAGTCACTGGGCGATCATAGCAAACTTTTGAATCCAGTGGCACCTTCAAGACCAACAGAGTTCAGCACAGTTCAATTCTGGGCACAAGCGAAAACCAAGAGACTCAGCATGTGTAGATGCAACCCCCCCCCCCCCCGATAGACTGAAACAGATGTCCTCAAATATAACCAGGGGTCATTTTGTAGAAAAAGAGGTGCAGGAGCTCATTAGCATAACTCATTTGCATAACTCATTTGCATATGCTACACCCCCTAACATACCGGAAGTGTGTCAGAAGGCAACACCCACCCCTCAGGCTCCACTCCACAGGTGAGTGAGACTGACCTGCTCTTCCTCCATTCCCTTCCCCATCCAATACTTTGTGCAATAAAAATAAGCGTAAAGAATACACCCTCATTCTCTTCCTGCTCCCTTGAAACCACCAGGTTTCAAGTAGACTTGAGATACCCAGGACATGTGCACCACCCATCCCTTTCCCTTCCCCTCCCCACAACAAGATACCCTGTAAGGTAGGTGGGGCTGAGAGAGGTCTTTTGAGAACTGCTCATGCAAGAACAGCTCTGAGAGAATTTGTGACTGGCCCAAGGTCACACCAGCAGCTGCATGTGGAGGAGTGGGGAATCAAACCTGGTTCTCCCAGATTAGAGTCCAACTCCTGACCACTACACCAAACTGATGGGGTGGAAGCTGCTGAAGGGTTGGTGAAATTTCTCCAGTACTTATGTGCCATGTGCCCAGATAAAAAATGGTATACTTAGAAAATGTATATGCCACCTTGAGCAAGTCTCTGGAAAAGCCGCACACAGTCATAAAAGGAACAATGATAAAATTATCAATATTCAAACGAAACATTAAAAACAATAAAGACCCTAGCAGGGCTTTCCCCAGGGCGCTGCGCCTCTGCACTGCTCGGGGAAGCCGAGGAGGGGGCGGGGCTTGGACATGTGCCCGCCCCCTGGCCTTTTCACTCCCAGAGCTGCGCTCCTGTGCGCTCCCGCTCCAACGGACCCCTGAATATAACATGTAACCCCCCTACCTATATATAATATTTGAGGATGTCTGTTTCAATTTATCTAGCTTGATTCTGGCTGTCCCCTTCCTGTATGTAATGGTTGAAGAAATTCTGTTTCACTGTATCTGATGAAAGATTCTGTTGGTCAGCCGTGTCGGTTTGAAGCAGTACATCAAATTTAGAGTCCAGTGGCACCTATAAGAGCAGCAAAGGTTCATTCGAGGTATGAGCTTTCGTGTGCATGATCACTTTATCAATAAAGTATTTGATAAAGTGTGAGTACACGTGAAAGCTCATGCCTTGAATAAACCTTTGTTGGTCTTAAAGGGGTCACGTGACTCTACATTTGGTGTATCTGAAGAAGTGTGCTTGCACTCAAAAGCTTATACCTCGAATAAAACTTTTTGGTCTTAAAGGTGCCACTGGACTCCCAACTTTGCTCTCCCCACAACAGATACTGCGTGAGGTAGGTGGGGCTGAGGGAGTTCTGAGAGAACTGTGACTGGCCTGAGGTCACCCAGCAGGCTCCGGGTGCAGGAGGAGTGGGGAATCAAACCCGGTTCTCCAGATCAGAGTCTGCTGCTCTTAAGCACTACCCAGCACAGGCCACAGTGCGGGTAGGAAATGGGATGAACCTCTCCACTTTTGCATGGTTTTGCCAATTGAAATGGATTTCTTGTCTTTATTAGTCCTTTAAAGGAAGAACGACGATAGGGCAGTGTTGGTCGGGTGGGTGTGAGCTTTTCTTAAAGAAGCCACATGTAGGTGAGAGGGTCAGAGGGCTCCTTCCTCTCTACTGTGGTCCCAGTCTGAGCCAAGGTCCCCTGTAGCTGCAGTTGCTCTTTTTAAATCACTGGGGGAAAACTGATGGTGAATCTTCCAACATCTCTTGTCAGTTTCAACCCTGATTTTTTCCCCGTTTCCCAATTTGCAAAAGTTTTCATGTCCAGCAGCCTGAGGGTTACACTCCTCCACAGTGGTATCTGGATAAGGGGTTAAATCTGACCAAGGGAGTCTTGACTCTCAAAGGTTGGCACCCCCAATATCTTGTGGGCCTCTAGGGTGTTCCTAGACTCGAATCTAGCTGTTTAATGTATTGGTGCACTTGTAGGTTCCCGTTGGCAGCAGAGGAGAGGATTTGCAATAGCGGGTTTAAATTAAGGGCAAGAAGGTACTGGCTGGATATTAGGAAAGACTTTTTAACAGTCAGCGTTGTGCCACAGTGGAATTGGCTGCGTAGGGAGGTGGTGAGCTCCCCTTCACGGGCAGTCTTTAAAGCAGCGGCTGGACAAATACTTGTCAGGGATGCTGTAGGCCAGGGGTGGCCTTGTGGGACTGATAAGAGACCTCTGGGGGCCTGATCTGGCCCCCGGGCCGCATGTTTGACACCCATGCTCTAGGCTGATCCTGCACTGAGCAGGGGATTGAACTAGATGGCCTGTATGCCCCCCTTCCCACTCTGTGACTCTTTGTACATACTCTCTTGTTTTATGGTATTGTATCCAGCCACCTTTTTTTTGCTCAGCCTTTGCCAGTTTCCCTCTTTAATACAGATCCCACCCTGCATGGGTTTTGTACATGATTCTGAGCACAGCATTGTTGGTGGTCAAAAGGGACGCTCTCCTCCCTTTTTATGAGTAGAAAAGCTAGTTGGATCCAACCCGCTGTCTCGAATAACATTAAAGGTGATGGCGGGAGCTACACGCTTAAGGAGGGAAAGCAAACAGTGTCAGAGATTACATTTTTGAGCCCTCTCTGTTTGAGATGAGAGATTCTGTCTTCATTTCCTTGGCACTGTTCTTGGCAGTTAAAAGCATTAAGAGTGTCAAGAGAGTGTTGTATACCTCAATGTTAATACAAATGTTGGAGCTTAAAATACCATCTCTAACGCTAATTCTTTCTTTCCTTGTCCTGTATTGCAGGAGCTGAAGGTGTCGATTTTATATATGCCATTACCACTTGCAGAAGGTGTTTTCTGCTACCCGGGGTCTTAAAGAAGGACCTCTGTCATGATTCTGGAAATGTGTGCCACGTATTATGTCTCTGAACAAAAAAGCTAGGAATGAAGTGGCCAGGATGCCATTTAGAGACACCAGTGCTGATATAGAAGAATTCTTAGACGGTATCAACTTGGGGCAGTACTTTCCTAACTTTCAAGCGTTTGGTTATAACAGTTTGCAAGCCTGCGTGGGGATGAACAACAGCCTGCTTCAGCAGATGGGCATATCTCCTACTGGGCACCGCCGGAGAATCCTCAAACATCTGGAAGTCCTGTTTCCCAAAAGGCAAGGCAAGTCTGCAGATGTTGACAATCACAGTTCCGACCCCCCTGTTCTAACTTTGAACGAGAGTGGAATAAAGGGCACGCTATCCAGTGAATGGACAAACACAGTCTGTGGCAATAGTTGCACCAGTGAAGAAAATCAGGAGCTCCCAGACAGTGAGTCACAGGAACTCGTAGGCAGCACCTCTGCAGATCTGGACTCTTGTCATTCGTCCTGTTCGAACTCACACTGCTCAGCAGATGTTTCGACTGTTGCGGAAGGGGCACCGGAGCAAGCGACGCCCGAAACGGTGTCCCGTATAGGTGATTCTCTAGAAGAAGGACAATCCCACCCTTTTAACGTGCAAGTAGAAGATGCTGCCAGAGACGATTCTTTTTCAGATGCTTTCTGGTCCTCCGAAATGAAGTCTGGCGAGGAAGAGCACCTGCTCTGCTCCGGCCTGGGAAGCTGGCCGCACGGTTTGCCAGACTCCCCGTTCATGGAGTTTAAAGGCGAAATGGTGGAGAATGATCTGTACGGCCCTTGTGTGCAAAGTCTGACGAAAGCGGCTCCTGGAACAACGCGATCTTTTATTCTCAGGCATCGGCCTGTTCCGGAAATACCGGGCTCTTCCAAAGCTGCTGTTTCACCAAGGTAAACTTCGCTTCTGCTCCTAAGCATTATCTTAGTTCTTCTGCGTGTTCAAAGGCCTTCCTGTCTGTGTTCTCATTAGCTATCGTCTCAGCCGCAGTAGCTTGCATGAGGTTCATTTGCAGCTGGGGACAGGGTGCAAGTGGGGACTGGAGCTGTGATGGTGGCTTTGCCTTTCTGGTGATGGGATGGCAGGTCAGCTTTGAACTGGGCCCTTTTTGGTTTGCAGCTTAGTCATTTAGGCAGGGGTCATTTCGTAGAAAAAGAGGTGCAGGAGCTCATTAGCATAACTCATTTGCATGACTCATTTGCATATGCCACACCCCCTAACATACCGGAAGTGTGTCAGAAGGCAACACCCACCCCTCAGGCTCCACTCCACAGGTGAGTGAAACTGACCTGCTCTTCCTCCATTCCCTTCCCCATCCAATACTTGGTGCAATAAAAATAAGCGTAAAGAACACACCCTCATCCTCTTCCTGCTCCCTTGAAACCACCAGGTTTCAAGTAGACTTGAGATACCCAGGACATGTGCACCACCCATCCCTTCCCCTTCCCCTCCCCACAACAAGACACCCTGTGAGGTAGGTGGGGCTGAGAGAGGTCTTTTGAGAACTGCTCATGAGAGAACAGCTCTGAGAGAACTTGTGACTGGCCCAAGGTCACACCAGCAGCTGCATGTGGAGGAGTGGGGAATCAAACCCGGTTCTCCCAGATTAGAATACAACTCCTGACCCCTACACCAAACTGATGGGGTGGAAGCTGCTGAAGGGTTGGTGAAATTTCTCCAGTACTTATGTGCCATGTGCCCAGATAAAAAATGGTATACTTAGAAAATGTATATGCCACCTTGAGCAAGGCTCTGGAAAAGCCGCACACAGTCATAAAAGGAACAATGATAAAATTATCAATATTAAAACAAAACATTAAAAACAATAAAGACCCTAGCAGGGCTTTCCCCGGGGCGCTGCGCCTCTGCACTGTTCGGGGAAGCCAAGGAGGGGGTGGGGCTTGGTCATGTGCCCGCCCCCTGGGCTCCTCACTCCCGGAGCTGCGCTCCTGTGCGCTCCCACTCCACCGGACCCCTGCATTTAGGCAATGTCATCTGGATGTCTGATTTTGAACCTGGTTCCTTAGATAAAAAAATGCATACAATACAGCCAGGGACCTGGGTACGGTTGTCAGGTCTTACCTGGCTTTTAGCGGGGGGGGGGGTGCTCTTGGGTCCATCCTGGACTCTTCTTGTGCACGCGCTGCGATGACATCACCCGGAAGTGCTGTCATCATGCCCGGCACATCGATGCGTCAGCGCTCTAGCATTTTGCCCAAAAACTCTGTGGTATGCATATAGTTACCATATGCTAGACCAGTGATGGCAAACCTTTTAGAGACTGAGTGCCCAAACTGCAACCAAAAACCCACTTATTTATCGCAAAGTTAAATTGCAAAAACATGGCGATTTAACCTGAATACTGAGGCTTTAGTTTATAAAAAACAGCTCATACATTAACACTGACCGATGGACATTGTTCCCGTACGCAAGGCCACTGGCATAAAACACATTCTAACGAATAGTTTTTAATTGAGTCCAGCGCGATGACAAGAGGAAGAAGAAGGAGAGAGAGACTGGATTTATACCCTGCCCTTCACTACCTGAAGGAGTCTCAGAGCGGCTTACCATCTCCTTTCCCTCCTCCACCCAGGGCAGGCGATCGGCTCCCCCACCCAACTGAAAACTGATAGATTTTGAATGGCAGACGAGCTTTTGAGATTTTACTAAGTAAAAATGCATGGCTAAGCAACAGTATAAAAGTAAGATGAAGATGCAAGTAGGGAAGAGGCACTAAGATCGTGAAGAAGATGACGATGGTGCAAGAGAGAAGGGTGTGAGATGGGGAAACGAGCCGCAAGGGAGCTGGGAAAGGCCGCAGTGGGTGAAAGCTCGGAAAGGACCTTGAACCGACTGGCCTCTGAGTGCATTAGAAAGGGCAGCAACTTGATCTAAAGGAGTGCCTTACGACTTTTTCTCCGGGGGGAAAAAAGACATTTGAAGGCAAGTCTGCTTTTCAGTCCAAAAGAAACCAACTGATAAAACTTCCTTTATCAAATTCCCAATGGATAAAAGGAGTCCCACGGGCAAGTGAGTCCCACATCGTCATCCTCATCTTGGCCGGGCAGCACACCTCGCTGTGCGCTCCCCCTTTTGGCGGCAGGGCCGGGCAGCGGCGGGCAGCTCGAGGACACTCCAGGCACCCTCCTGCCCCTTCCCCAGGCAAGCTCCCCCGCAGGAGCGTCCTCGAGCCGCCCGCCGCCACCGGGGAAAGTTCCCCGTCGGCTTGGAGTGGTGGCAGCTGCAGCGGGCAGTATGAGGATGCTTCAAGTGCCCTCCCGCTCCTTCCCCAGGCGAGCCCCTTCCGAAGCATTCTCGAGCTGCCCGCTGCTGCTGCTCCAAGCCGACGGGGAACTTTCCCCGGTGGCGGCGGGCGGCTCGAGGACACTCCTGGGGGAGAGCTTGCCTGGGGAAGGGGTGAGAGGGTGCCCGGAGCTTCCTTGAGCCACCTGCCGCTGCCCAGTCCCGGCGCCAAGAGAGGGAGTACGTGGCGAGCGGCTTGAGGATGCTCCAAGTGCCCTCCCGCTCCTTCCCCAAGCAAGCTCCCGCTCCACCACCCCAACTTACCCTGGCTGGTGGCAGTGACGGCGGCCAGTACATGCGGCTTCCCGCTCCACAGCGAACTCTGTGCTGGGGCAACGGCGCGCGTGCCCACAGAGAGGGCTCTGAGTGCCCCCCTCTGGCACACGTGCCATAGGTTCGCCACCACTGTGCTAGAGCACCGACTCATTGATGGACCCAGTGTAATGATGTCACTTCTGGGTGATGTCATCATGCTGACCACGTTGACCCAGGAGGGGGCTGTTCAGGGTGGGGCTTCCCCTGTCAGCCAGCTGGCTGGCAGTGGATTGGAGCCCCCAAAATCGGGGGAACCCCTTCCCTGACTGGGGTCTCGCAACCCTAGATCGGGGGCGGGGAGGTTCTATAACTCAAGGAAACACCCAGTTTTGCAGCAAAATATTAAAAGGTTTTTTGGGGGGAAATTGGCTTTTTTAGAGAAGGAATGGCTACTGAGATCTCATGAGCTGCCTTGCAAATGAAGCATTGTGGAAGACACCCCCCCCCCCCCCAAGTTGGCTCAGGAAAGTAGAAAAAGTGACAATGAGAGGCTTGATGGGGGAAATAGCAGTGGGAAGGGGGATTCGGGGTACAGAAAATGGGGATGGAGGAGAAAATAGCAACAGGAAGGGATGGGGAAACTGGGAGTGCTGGGAAAACCAGAACTGGAAGGGAGTGGGGAAGAACATTGCCACAAAAGGCGATGGTGGGATGGAATGGGGTGTGGAGAAAGAAGCAAAGGGGTGACGAAGGGAGGCAAAATTGGAGGCTAGCAGGGAATAAGATTTCCCTCCTTCATGAATATTTGTGGGTTCCCCGCTTGCTACATCTGCTAATGACGTCCAGGCCCTGTGCTGCGGATGAAGGAAGCACAGCGGGGGCCGGCATGTACGCTATATTTCTGGGAGAACCTCCAAGCAGGCAGAACATGAATTTGTGTGTGGCCCCCCAACTATGACAGCTGTGCATGTGCATGCCCCATGGTGAAGTGCGATGCCTTGATGCCGGTGAGATCGCTAAGGCGAGCAAAATGGTGCCTGAACTCTCGTGAGGTGAAGGGCTGTCACCAGAGTTGGGTTACCGTAGCAACTTCAGCGGATGGCTTGTACGCCCTCACAAGGCCTCAAGTGAAGAGTTGAATTCTCTTTGCCAACCGTTGGGCATCATCTAGGTGCCGCAGTGGGGTCTTAGAGATGGGGGTGTTGGGGAAGACAGTATGTGCTTTGTAGGGGGGGTATGGTCTGAGGGACATGAAAAATGGGAGGGGGGGGGAGCAAGGGATGGGGCTGTGAAGGGGGCTTAATTAAGGCAATAAGCTGTGGGGGCAGATCCCGAGGGAGAGAAGGAGTGAGAAGGATGGAGGGGGATAGGATTAGAGATTTGGGGGTGAAGCCATCAAGAGCTGATATAGATGTGCCGTGACCCGGATAGCCCAGGGAATCCCAATTTCATCAGATCTCAGAAGCTAAGCAGGGGCCGACCCTGGCAGGTAATTGGAAGCAGGGCTGTTTTGGGGCAGGAACGCACAGGACCGGAGTTCCAGCTGGCTCTTGAGTTGACCACGCCCACAACCCAAACCTCTGGCGTGCGTGGCTACAGAGCCCGCTGCCTTCCCCACATTACACACAAGAGGGAAAGGCGGCATGGGGAGCCCCTGGAGATTTCCTTGTCAATTTCACAGGCCGCTGGGAGTGAAATTGACAGGGAAAAGCCTCTCTCTGCCTTCCCTTCTCTAGCTGACATGTCCCAGCTGGAAAAGGGCAGGCAGGGGACCCAGGCACACTGAAAATGCGTTTCTTTTTTTTAAGTATTGAGCGGGAGGCGATGAATCAAACAAACAGGCTTTTATTCAAACCATTGCTTCAGCTCAAAGACAGCTCTATGAGAGCGGCACCTTAATTTATACTGTTTCCAACTCATAACTTCAAACAATCTAACTATGTACAAACAATCCTATTGGACCTAAGCGAGGCTCAGCAATTGGTCACCAAGAGTGGCTTAAGGACCAGTGAGAGTCTTTATTTGTTAGCCAATCAGAAAGGGCCTTTTGCATCCCAAGGTCTCTGCAAGCTGTGGCTGTAAAATAATAAGAATACAACACTTTCCCTCCCCGATCTGGGGGAGGGAGAGAAAGGCATTGAACCATGCCTCCTGTGCGCCTTGGTGGGCTGGCTGGAGAGACCAAGGGCAGCCAGGCAAACATGCCTGCTTCTCTTCCCAGTCTTTCGGAGGCGGGGGTAGGAGACTAGAAAGGCAATGCTTCAGCAGCGCCTTTCCCCGGCCTTCTGGTTTGTGGGGGGGGGGGGGTAGACTAGAAAGGCGATGCTGAAGTGGAATGGAGAAGCTCGGGGGGAGGAAAGCTTCCATGCCTGCCCTGTGCTTTCCCAGCCCCCTGCCTAATATGCTAATGAGTTCTGCTGTCAGGGGTGTGGCCTAATATAAGTTTCTGCTGTTGGGTGTGGCCTACTGTGTTGATGAGTTCCTGCTGGGCTTTTTCTACAAAAAAAAAGGCCCTGATTGGAAGGGAGACCGCCAAGGAATACCAGGGCTCAGGATGCAGAGGCAGGCAAGATCAAGCCATCTCCCTGGCTTCCAGGCACACAAGCGTGCGCACGCACACACACACGAAATATCCACA
The DNA here is from genome assembly GCA_029233225.1 of Lepidodactylus listeri. Classification (NCBI taxonomy): domain Eukaryota; kingdom Metazoa; phylum Chordata; class Lepidosauria; order Squamata; family Gekkonidae; genus Lepidodactylus; species Lepidodactylus listeri. The sequence continues at coordinate 100,794,199 of JARCFY010000009.1, read as the reverse complement.
AAACAAACAGAGAACTGGTGTAGAGGTGTTTCAGAGGCAAGGAATCCCATCTACTTGGGGAACTGCCAAGAAATATAATAAAACGTTGCATTATAAGCAGGGGTCTGTTGGAGCGGGAGCACACAGGAGCACAGCTCCGGGAGTGAGAAGCCCAGGGGGCGGGCACATGACCAAGCCCCGCCCCCTCCTCGGCTTCCCCGAGCAGTGCAGAGGCGCAGCGCCCCGGGGAAAGCCCTGCTAGGGTCTTTATTGTTTTTAATGTTTTGCTTTAATATTGATAATTTTATCATTGTTCCTTTTATGACTGTGTGCTGCTTTTCCAGAGACTTGCTCAAGGTGGCATATAAATTTTCTAAGTATACCATTTTTTATCTGGGCACATGGCACATAAGTACTGGAGAAATTTCACCAACCCTTCAGCAGCTTCCACCCCATCAGTTTGGTGTAGTGGTCAGGAGTTATACTCTAATCTGGGAGAACCAGGTTTGATTCCCCACTCCTCCACATGCAGCTGCTGGTGTGACCTTGGGCCAGTCACAAGTTCTCTGAGAGCTGTTCTCTCATGAGCAGTTCTCAAAAGACCTCTCTCAGCCCCACCTACCTCACAGAGTGTCTTGTTGTGGGGAGAGGAAGGGAAAGGGATGGGTGATGCACATGTCCTGGGTATCTCAAGTCTACTTGAAACCTGGTGGTTTCAAGGGAGCAGGAAGAGAATGAGGGTGTGTTCTTTACGCTTATTTTTATTGCACAAAGTATTGGATGGGGAAGGGAATGGAGGAAGAGCAGGTCAGTTTCACTCACCTGTGGAGCGGAGCCTGAGGGGTGGGCGTTGCCTTCTGACACACTTCCGGCATGTTAGGGGGTGTGGCATATGCAAATGAGTTATGCTAATGAGCTCCTGCACCTCTTTTTCTACAAAATGATCCCTGGGTATAAATCCAATCACTTCTTCTCTTCTTCTAATGTACTTCACAGCATTGTTGTGAGGATAAAATGGAGAGGAAAATGATGCGTTGTTCCCCACTCTCAACCAGTTTAGTGTACTGGTTAGAAACAAGCCATTAAAATCAGCATGAAACCAGCAGTGAACATCCTAAAAAAATTCCATAAAACAGATCTTAAACTAGAAGTAGGCCATAAAAGAGCTAAAAATACAAAAGCCCTTAGTTAAGAGCGTAAGTAAAATACATAAATGTTTTGGTCTTACACCTGAAAGGCAGTTTGGTAAAGGCCAGGGAAGCCTCAAGGGGAAGGCCATGCCACCGTAAAATAGTTTCCGGGGGCTGGGGAAAGGATCGCCTCATCCACACCCGTCACCCTTGAACTTCTTGAAGGAAATGTTGTAATAGAAATGTGAGGAACAAAGGAATGCTTTCAAGATGGGATAAAGTGAACTAGCCGTTTCAGGAGGGAAGTGAATTGCTGGGCTGCCTGTTTTTGGCACCCGCCCCCAAGTTGTGACATGTGGTTCCGCCGTAAAAGTAGCTCATAAGACGTTTGCCCTTAGCTTCTGCGGTCGCTATAATCCTGATTCACAAACCACAGAGTTGCGATTGCCCTTTTGTTTTCAAGTTCTGTCATTAAGTGTGATGCCTGAATGGGAGGGATTGCTTAATGCTGGCTACCTCTTGGGGGTTTTTTTTAAGCTAAGGTCTGTGTCTTTAACAGTGTTTCCTTTCAGTCCAGGCTTGTATTTCACACATCTAATATTTATCAGTGTCTGGATCTAAAAAGAGCGGTGTGCGTTGTTGTTCCCCTTGCACGTAGCCAAGAGATGGAGGACATTTTCAAACTTTCTCAGTCTTCAAGAAACCCCTCCAGCGTGTAAAGAGGTGTGCACATATAATGGAACTTTAGGGCATATGGAAAGTCACAGTGGCATTCCCACCACAGCCGCGTATTCTACAAAGCTCAGTTTTTTCACCTCTTCTTTAAAGAGCTCCTTAAAAATCACATGGGTGTCATGAACAGTTCTAAATTTGGCTGCTGCCCAGCCAGGTGGTTTTCTTAATATTTATATGACCCTGAGTTAGGGCTGCCGACTCTGGGTTGGGAAATTTCTGGAGATGTTTGGGGTGGAGCCTGGGGAGGGTGGAGTTTGGGGAGGGAGGGGAGCTTAGCAGGGACGTTATGTCCTAGAGTCTGGATAGGGTTGCCAGGGGTGGGGGTTTACCCCCCTTTTGGGGGGGCCGATCCGCCGCTATGGAGCTGGCCGTGGGGGAACCCCTCCCCAAACCCCGATCCGCGCCAACATGCCTGGTGTCACCTGGAGTTGACTTTATCACGCAGGGCACGCGGGGGGGGGGGGGACGACACTCTAGCATTTAAGAAAAAAACACTATGGTTACCATAGAGTTTTCCCTCAAACGCTAGAATGTCCCCCTGCAATGGGCCCTGTGTGATGACATCCCTTCTGGGTGATATCATCATGGCCCACACACCAAAAAACTCCAAGGTATGAAGAGGGAACCCCCCCCCCCCACAGCAGCCAGGTAAGACCTGGCAACCCCAAGTCTGAAGCTGCCATTTTCTCCAGAGGAACTGATTTTGGTTTTCTGGCAGTCTGTTGTAATACTGGAGAACTCCAGGGCCTACCAGCAGGTTGGCAACCTTACTCTGTGTTCGAGTGGCTAGATCTTGGAAGGCAGAACTCTGGAAAGGGGCAGGCTTTCGCCCAAGGCCCTCCCGCCCAGAAGTGGGACAGTCAGGTGGTAGAACCAAGGGAGGGAGTGGGTAGAGCCAGGAGAAAATGTTCTGCCCCTCTGTGGTGAACCCCTCTCCCATGTGCTTACAAGTCTCACTGAGCAATACCTCATGACAGCCCAGCAGAAACCAACCAACCAACCAACCAGCCACCGTCCAGGTGCCTGCCCTGCTGGACATGCAAAGTGAGAACTAAAAGGGCTTATCCCTCAAGGATGTGAGAGCCACTATCGTTTCCACCTTTAGCTATCTTCATGACATACTTACAAACCAAATCCAGAATTTAGAATATATTCTTGGGGGGGGGGGGATTCCTCTGTTTGACAGAAGGGGAAATACTGAGGCTGAGAACTGATAATCCATGGTTGGGAATGCAAGACCCATTCAATAGAGGTGTCTCGAGCAAGTGGGCCAAAGTATGGAGGAGGAGGAAGTGGAGGTGGTGGTAGAGGAGGAGGAGGTAGAGGAGGAGGAGATTGGATTTATACTCTGCCCTTCACTACTTGAAGGAGTCTTGGCGGCTTACAGTTTCCTTTCCCTTCCCCTCCTCACAGCTGACACCCTGTGAGGTAGGTGGGGCTGAGAGAGCTCCCTTGAGAACTGTCCTTGAGAGAACAGCTCTGAAAGAACTTAATGACTGATCCAAGGTCACACCAGCAGCTGCATGTGAAGGAGTGGGGAATCAAACCCGGTTCTCCCAGATTAGAGTCTGCCGCTCTTAACCACCAAACTGGCAAGATTCCAGGAGATCTCCAGCCACCACCTGGAGGTTGGTAACCTTGTTTTCCTTGGTAAATTGGAAAACCTCCTGATGGCCGGCCTTGGGTGGGGAGAACTGGCCTGGCTGGTAAATCTTTGTTTCTCTTTCTTGGTAATACCTGCGGGTCTCACACTAGTTTGCCCTTGTATTAGGGTTGCCAGTCACCCGGTGGCACCTGGAGTACTCTCAGAATTACAGCTGATCTCCAGACGCTAGATCAGTCCTCCCTGGAGGACATGTGCTCTTCACAGTACAGGCTCTATGGCGTCACATACCCACTGAGCCCCCTTCCCTCCCCAAACTCCACCCTCTCCAAGGAATTTCTCATGCCAGAGTTGGCAACCATATTTTTGTATAGGTTGTCAGGGTTAGGGTTAACTAAATGCCGAGGCGCACGGAACACTGTGACCTTCCCACCAAAAGTCTACTTGCAATTTCTTGCTTCCAAACTTCTAGGTTGGCAGGAGCTGGGGCCGGAGACGGGAGCTCACTCCATCACGCGGCACTAGGGTCTTGAACTGCCGGGCTAGCAACCTTCCGGGCTGCAGCTCAGTGTCTTAACCTCTGAGCCACCGCAGCCCCTATGTTGACATTATCATAAAATATCTTGTGTGCTGAATGCCTTAGCTAACTTTGCCTTGTGTTTGGGTGCCATTTTGAAGAAGAATATTTAGGACAGGGTCTGAGTCTGTAGGCACGTTTGGAATCTTGAACAAAAGTGGTGAGCCCAACCCCAAGAACGACTTCCGGAGGGGACAGAGCCGAACTCAAGATAGCATCTGCTGAAGGCGGAGCCAAACAGAATCCTTCCCTCCTTACACTTCCTGAGAAGAAGGAAATTCTACCACTCCTTCTGAGCCTCCAGTGGAAAACCTTTCCATTTGAATGAGGGCAGCCAGTTACAAGCTCTGCCTTACAATGGCCCTGCCCACTTTTGGGAAAGCTCAGCAGGTAGGGTTGCCAACCCCTGGTGGCACCTGGAGATCTCCAGCTGCTACAGTTGATCTCCAGATGACCAAAATCAGTTTCCCTGGAGAAAAATGGCTGCTTGGAGGACAGACTCTGTGGCATTGTACTCCGCTGTGAGGTCCCTCCCCTCCCCAAACCCCGCCCTTCCCAGGCTCCACCCCCCTAAATCTCCAGTTATTTCCCAACCAGTGTTCCCTCTAAGCTGAGTTAGCGTGAGCTAGCTCACAGTTTTTCAGCCTCCGGCTCACATATTTTTTTTTCTTAGCTCAGGAAGGATGGTTGCAGAGCAAACTAATTTATGAAGTTGCCAAATGGCTCACAGCTCACAACTTTAATGCCAGTAGCTCACAAAGTAGAACTTTTGCTCACAAGACTCCACAGTTTAGAGGGAGCTTCCCAACCCAGAGCTGGTGGGCACCAAAGGAAGTACAGGCATCACATTTGGGAGCCCCCGATTTAGGGTCTCAATGCCCTGGGAACTTCATGGGTTTTATGCCAGTTTAATGGTTGTTCCCTCCTGAAGAATCGGCGTGAGGTTGCTGAGAATTCTGCTGGTGCTCCCTAGCTCTGTCCGTGGTCTTTGGCGTGATGCCTGCCAGGCTGAAGGCCCTACCCCTGTGACTTTCTAGTGTTTAAACTGGGCTGTTATTTGTACAAACCAGCGATGTGTCTTTAGCATACCGTCCACCCAGGCTACAGGTCTCTGCCGTGCTGACTTGACGTGCTTTGTGTGGGTAGCAGCCTAGATTAAATGAGAAGCTGGGTGTAGACAAAGTTGCGCAGGAAAGTATTTTTGCCCTGCCAGCATTACATTGAAGTCAGGCCTCAGGGTTCCTGGAGGAGAGGGAACTGCTTTTGAACCAGCTCAAGTCTGTGATGCAGGTATGCCTGTACACAGAAGCGGAGACAATACAGGGGAACACAGCTGCAGCATTTCAAATCTTTTGTTGGTTAGGACGCTTTCTTTGGCTTCAGGTAAGATACTATTATTTCAGATAAAATGGCTTAGAATCATAGAGTTGGAAGGGACCTCCAGGGTGATCTAGTCCAACCCCCTGCACCATGCAGGAAATTCACAAATACCTTCCCACCCCCAGTGACCCCTGTTCCATGCCTAGAAATGGTCAAAACAAAACAAAACAAAACCCTTCCAGGATCCCTGGCCAAACTGGCCTGGAGGAAAATTGCTGCCTTGACCCCAAAGTAGCGATCAGCATTTCCTTGGGCGTGTAAGAAAGGGCCATGAGAACAAAGCACTGAGGCAACCCTTCCTGCCCTCCCTCTCATGATCTGCCCAAGTTCACAGAATCAGCATGGCTGTCAGATGGCCATCTAGCCTCTGTTTGAAAACCTCCAAAAAAGGAGGGCCCACCACCTCCCGAGGAAGTCTGTTCCACTGAGGAACTGCTCCAACTCTCAGGAAATTCTTCCTAATGTTTAGTTGAAAACTCTTTTGATTTAATTTCAGCCCGTTGGTTCTGGTCCGACCTTCTGGGGCAAGAGAAAACAACTCCGCACCATCCTCTATAGGGCAGCCCTTCAAGTACTTGAAGACGGTGATCGTATCACCTCTCAGTCGTCCCCTCTTCTTTATTTCAATATTTGCACCCCAATTTTCTCCCCACTGGGGACTCACAGTAGCTTACAACATTTCCCTTTACAACACTCCTCTGAGGTGGGCGAGGAGGAGAGTGGGTGACTGGCCCAAGGCTGCCCAGTGAGCTTCTTGCCAGAGTGGGGATTTGAATCTGGGTCTCCCTGTGGCACATCCTGTCAATCCAGAGCTTGTTAGTTCATTGCCGGGGTGGGTGTGGTTGCTGCTGCTTCATGGCTCCACCCCGTGACTTTAGGGGAACTATTGTTGTGGAGAGGAACTGTGTCATCAGCTAGCCTATGCATTTTCCTGTGTCTTATCTGTTTATTCAGTTTATAATCTGCACCCTCTCCTCAACAGAGGGCTCGGGGCAGTTTGCAACGTACACAACGGAGCATTAAAACTTAAAACAGAGGATAAAACCGATAAATACAGTAAAACAGATAACAAATTCAAATTCAGCTGGTCATCAGCTCTGCAACAAATCTGGGCAGCCGACCGACTCCCCCGTCCTCTTCGTGAATTAAATGGTGCCCCAAAGAAGGCAGCTTTGCATTGCCCTTGTTGTTTTTTTTGCAGTCAAGTTGCAGCTGACTTATGACAGCTCCCGTAGGGTTTACAAGGCAGGAGACGTTCAGAGGTGGTTTGCCATTGCCGGCCTCTGGAATTCTTTGGAGGTCTCCCATCCAAATGCTAGCCAGGGCTGACCCTGCTAAACTTCTGACAAGATCAGGCTAGCCTGGGCTAACAGGTCAGGACACACTTTTTTTTTGGCCCTCCGACGTATGGTGACCCCCACAGGGTTTTCAAGGCAAGAGAGGAACAGAGGTGGTTTGCCACTGCCGGCCTTTGTGTATTGACCCTGGACTTCCTTAGTGGTCCCCCATCCAGATCTTAACAGGGCCAACCCTACTTAGCTTCCAAGATCTGACAAGGTTGGGCTACCCTAGGCTGCAAGCCCCGTAGAACTTTAATAGATCCTGCAGGGCACAAACTTCGTTGGGGAGCTGGTTCCAGAGGCCAAGGGCCGACAAATGGGCTATTTGTGGATTATTATTTCTCATAGCCCCTGCCAGAATGGGATGCAGTAGCCAGGAAACTGGAGCCATACTGCTACTGCAAAATTGGGGTCCAGATCGACGTCACATTCTGGAATGTGTTTTCAGTGTGGCAAATGTGCAGCTACACTATTTCCTCCATACTTTAGCGTGAAGGCAGATACGCATTTTCACCGTGTTCCAGCTAAGCTCATTAAAATCCGTGGGTTTAGGCTGAGGTCACTCTGTATCGGATTGCACTGCAAGCACTCTGGAAACGCTGCCCTGAACATGGACTCTCTGCCCTGAAAAGAAAAGAAAAGATGCCTTGGAAGGTGGCGAATGGGTGTTCAGACGACTTCCAGCACACTTAAAAATGCCGTCTGTCTGCATCTCGAGAATGAATCTTGCTTAGTCACTACATTTAAATGCCCACGACAACATGGCAGCCTTTCAAAAGGTTACAGATCTGTGTCTGAGCAGTTCCTGAATGGTGTTCCGTGTTCTGAAGGCAGCACCTGAAAATGCGACATGGATCAAGAAGAAGAAGAGAGAAGAGATTGGATTTATACCCCGCCCTTCACTCACTTAAGAGTCTCAGAGCGGCTTACAAACTCCTTTCCCTTCCCCTCCCCACAACAGACACCCTGTGAGGTAGGTGGGGCTGAGAGAGCTCTTTCCCAAGCTGTCCTTGAGGGAACAGCTGGTACAGAGCTATGGCTTGCCCAAGGTCATCCAGCCAGGTGCAAGTGGAGGAGTGGGGAATCAAACCCAGTTCTCCCAGATTAGAGTCCGCGCACTTAACCACTACACCAGACTGGCACCAAAGAAATGGACAGCTTCCTGGCAAAACGGTTTGAGCGGTTTGCAGTGAAATGCGATAAAAAAAATTGCATGCAGAATAAGCACAAGGGAAAATGCCCTGCTTAAAAAACAACCCCCCCAACCCCCCCCCCCCCCAATTCAGTTAAAAATGCTCCGGATTTATTTTATTGTTTTAAAAAGGTACTGGCCTGCCACTTGAAAGTCATTTGGGATGCTGCCAAGAACTTCCTGCTGAAGTACTGATTGAAACATTCCAGTAGAGATTCTCTCTCTGTGTTGAATTTATCCAGCTCCGTTTTGAAAGAGATGGCACTCCTGTTTCAATGAGTGCTCCAAGCCCTTTCAGCATGGCAATGAAAATTTTGTATATTTAAATAAAACCCCCAAACCCTGGCTAAATAGGTATAATAATAGCAGAAACAAACATGATGAATTGTACCATACAAGGAAAATGGAAACCAACAACAAACTCTAGGGGCTCTAGGCAAGTTCATGCACCGCTTTCTTTCCTGTGCTAAAGTTTCTGAGAAGCCGGCTTCTGGCTAGTGAAGATCTTGAAGCCAGTTTAATAACACCACATTTCTATAATGCTTCCAAGTTTTCTTCCCATTGTTGTTTTGTAGTCCTCATTAGGGATAGGCGCGAACCAGCTCATGACAAACCGGGCCCAGTTCATGGTTCGCAAACTGAGGTTTGTAGCATCCTGCTGCCACAACCCTCCCATGTGTCTTTGGGAGGTTCTTATGGTTTGTGTTGGCAGACATGGTAGTGCCGGTGGCAGGGTTTGGAGAAGGCATTTAAAGAGACCACAGTGGCACGATTCGCAAATGAACTCAGAAGGCATTTAAAGGGAACCCTTGACATGGCTTTTGCAAGCTTGTACTGCACGCGTGTGAACCCTTTAAATGGCTTTTAAATGAAAGGGAACCCTTTACATCAAGGGTGTTGAACTCATTTATTATGGAGGGCCAGGTTTGACATAAATTGGACTTTGTTGGGCTGGCCCATGTGTGCCATAAAATGGAATGCCAGGTAGCAGAAATATAAACTTTATAAAGGACACAAACACAAAGATTTTTTTTACTTAAAATATCAACATGCCTGAAACATTAGCATTCTTGCAATATTTTGTTTATTTAACAGGCTCTGATAACTGACACTGCTTGCTCTGAATTACTGCATCAAAATGTCTGTGCTGTTGCAGTCTGGGAGGGGGAGGAGCCTCAGCCCAGTGCAGGGAGCAGAAGCTTGCCTATCTATCTCTCCTGAGTGATTGAGAGAGTCTGGGAAAGCAAGCTATGACACAGCAGCAGCAGTAGAACTGGAGGAAGAAGCAGGAGACAGCCAGTCCCTTGCAGGCCTGATAGAAGAAGAAGAAGAAGAGATTGGATTTATACCCCGCCCTCCACTCCCCAAGGGAGTCTCAGAGCGGCTTACAAACTCCTTTTCCCTTCCCCTCCCCACAACAGACACCCTGTGAGGTAGGTGGGGCGGAGAGAGCTCTTTCAAGAACTGCCCTAGAGAGAACAGCTCTGACAGAGCTATGGCTTGCCCAAGGTCATCCAGCCAGGAGCAAGTGGAGGAGTGGGGAATCAAACCCGGTTCTCCCAGATTAGAGTCCGCGCACTTAACCACTACAACAGACTGGCTCTCTGGGGGCCTGATCCGGCCACGGGGCCGCATGTTTAAGATCCCTGCTTTAAATGTTTGTTGCAAGCTGCGTAGCACGTGAGTGACGTCCAAGCGGCGAGGTCATCCAGAAGCCATGCCACATCACAAACTGGTTTGTTGAATGGAGAAGTTCATAGAGGTTCGTGATTCGTGAGATCTCATGAGCCATAAAGCTTCACGAACCTCAATTTCCCTGGTTCGTGCCCATCCCTGGCCCTAATAACCCCGACCTGGATGGCCCGGGCTATCCCAATCTTGGTAGGTCTCAGAAGCTGTGCAGGGTTGGCCCTGGTTAGTACTTGGCTGGGTGACCACTGAGATGGTCCAGGGTTGCTGCACGGAAGCAGGCGATGGCAAAGCATTTCTCTTAGTCTCTTACCTTGAAAACCCCACGGGGGTCACTGTTAGTTGGCTGTTACTTAACGGCACTTCCCACCATCAGTCCGAACCATAGACATAGAGTACGGGGGGGCTCGAGGGCTTGAGCCACCCCCGAAATTTCCCGGGGGGGAGGCTCAGCCACCCCCGGCAAAACGGAGCGCCTGCTGCCGCGCCTCCCCAGGTCCTTCCGAGGCCTGGCCGCCACTGCTGGAGAGGGAGAGGGAAGGGGGGGGGGGAGAGAGAGGCACTGGCAGCAGCGGCTGGCGGGCCTCGGAAGGGCCCGGGGAGGCACAGCGGTTTCCTGGGGGGGGGGGAGAACATTGTCCCAGCATTGCACGCGTGCTAAGGAGCCCCCGCCCCCCCGGAATTTCCAAAAGTCTACGCCCCTGGTCCAAACAACAATCCTGTAAGGTTGGTGACTTGTGTTCATATCATGAAAGGGGGGGTGGTTAAGGCTGAGGAAGTTTGCCTAAGGCCATCTAGGAAGTTCATGGTAGGGGCAAGATTTAAACCTAACCTATCTTCCCTTTCTTGGTATTTTCTAGCTCCCTACAAGAAAGAAGAAACCTGAACACCTTAAGTATTCCTTCTTCTGAGAGTTTTCTTTCACAAAACAGTGAGTTGAACATTGAAATTAATTGCTGTCATGCTGAGCTGTGAGGAGCTGACTCTGACTGTCTTGTTTGGGAAATATAGCAAGAGGTTGTGAAAAGCTTGTGTTTGGAAACCGAGGATCTTTTTGCTGAGAAACTGGCACATCATGTGGTTTAGAAGAAATGTGATGTCCTTTCACTATGCTTGTTTTCGACTTGTCTGCACAAGACTTGCAGGGGTCATTTCAAGCAGGAACGCGTAGGAATGCCGTTCCGGGAGTAACAAGCCCAGGAGCGGGCACATATGGCGATGTGCTGTGGAAAAAAGCAAAAGCATACTAACTTGATCTGTATTTTCATGCTTGTTGTAGGGGAGCTTCCCTGCAAGAGCAAAGGAAACCTAAAGTGTCTTTAGTCAAAGTGTCAAGCTGGCTTGCCAGCTCTGAGTTGGGAAATACCTGGAGATTTTTGGGGTGGAGCCTGAGCGGTGGGTGTTGCCTTCTGACACACTTCTGGTGACATCAGGGGGTGTGACATATGCAAATAAGTTATGCTAATGAGTTATGCTAATGAGCTCTCGCACCTCTCTTGCTACGAAATGACCCCTGTGGCAAGAGCATTTGTGATGGCGGAAAACGTGTTTGACAGTACATCTGGAATCCATCCAAAGAGGAAGCTTGCAGATCTTGCCTGTGTGCAAGAATGGGTCATTCATTTCCTGGGAGAGGAGAGCTTCAGGTTTGGCTTTGGTAGAACATCTCAGACACCTCCTGTGGAATGCTGTGAGCCATAGTCTTCTCTTATACCAAGCACATCTGGATTTATTTGAATTTGAACTTATTTATTGAACCTATTTAGACGCGGCTTTTCCAGCTCGATGGACTGCCCGAGGAGGCTTAGGTTCAAGCAATACAGTGCAGCCATTAATTATAAGATAATGAAAATCAAGACAGTAACCATTTATAACAGTGAAGTTAAAACCAGGGTTAAAAGGCACCCCAGGATAAAACGTGATTTTAACTGTCTTCGGAAGGCATGTAATGAAGGTGCCAAACTTAGGTAGGGTTGCCAGCCTCCAGGTGGTGGCTGGAGAGCTCCTCGGATTACAACCAACGCTCCCTCTAAGCTGTGGAGTCTTGTGAGCAAAAATTCTATTTTGTGAGCAACCAGCATTAAAGTTGTGAGCGAGCGATCTGGCTGCTGCATAAAGTAGTTTGCTCTGGAGCCATCCTTCCTGAGCTAAGGCAAAAATGTGTGAGCCAGAGGCTAAAGAACTGTGAGCTAGCTCACACTAACTCAGCTTAGAGGGAACACTGATTTACAACTGACCTCCAGAGATCAGTTCTGCTGGAGAAAACGGCTTCTTCAGAAGGTAGACTCTGTGGCATTATAGCCCATTAAAGTCTGTCCCCTCCCCAAACCCTGCCTTCCTCAGGCTGCCCCCCCCCCAATCTCCATGCATTTCCCACCCCAGAGTTGGCGACCCTACTTGTGGGACAGGGACTTCCAAAGATTCGGGACAGTGCTTTGCAGGAGCCCCCAAACTGAGAGCCAGCAAATGCACCTGAGTCACACTTCTGCTCCCACAAACCTCCGAGGCATTTCTGCTTTTGAGTCTGATAAATTCATCATGACGGACGTCCTAAGAGAGGCTATTGGCATTGTTGCATCTAATTATACCCTGGGCAAAGTATAATTGAGGCAGCTGGGGGATGCTTAAAAAGAAGCCTGAGGCTCAAATAGGAGAGGGACATAACAGCCGGGTGCGGGCATTTGCGCGCACCTTTTTTGCTGACCATTTCCCTTCACGATGTTGCTAGCATCACACAGAACGCGTAGGCAAAGGCTTGAAGCTACTGGAGGGTTTCTGCATGCGGAAGGATTTCTGCCGATGGAGGCCAAATTGCTTTTCGTCCCCTTCCTCTGTAGCCCCAAAGGTCGCCCCAGTGTTGCTCTGGGGGGCAGGGGACCCCAGTGAGAAGCGTTTTGAAGGGGGCATTTGAGGCTGCCACCGAAGGAAGGAGGCCAGAAGGCCGCTCTGTGGGTGGAAGTCCATCTGCAGAAATGTTCCATTAAGAAGAAGAAGAAGAAGAGATTGGATTTATACCCCGCCCTCCACTCCCCAAGGGAGTCTCAGAGCGGCTTACAAACTCCTTTTCCCTTCCCCTCCCCACAACAGACACCCTGTGAGGTAGGTGGGGCTGAGAGAGCTCTTTCCCAAGCTGTCCTTGAGGGAACAGCTGGTACAGAGCTATGGCTCACCCAAGGTCATCCAGCCAGGTGCAAGTGGAGGAGTGGGGAATCAAACCCGGTTCTCCCAGATTAGAGTCCGCGCACTTAACCACTACACCAGACTGGCTCTCTATTAGACCCAAGCCAATAGTTGACGGTTACCTTTCTGTTAAATACGTGCAGCAGCTGGCAAAAATATCTGTGTGGCCATTAAATTAGCATGCTGTCAAGATTAAAAGCAGTGCTAACAACAGCAGTCCGTGCAACAGCAGAATAAATGGTGGCGGGGGCGGGGGGGGGGACCTGGAAATGGTGTGAAAAATGTAGGCGGCAGTGTTCCCTCTAAGCTGAGTTAGTGTGAGCTAGCTCACAGTTTTTTAGCCTCCCGCTCACACATTTTTGTCGTAGCTCACGAAGGATGACTCCAGAGCAAACTGATTTATGCAGTAGCCAAATTGCTCGCTCACAGCTTTAATGCCAGTAGCTCATGAAGTAGAATTTTTGCTCACAAGACTCCACAGCTTAGAGGGAACATTGGAGGCGGCCATAAATCACAGCGAGTGGTGGGCTTCCTATAGGAAGTTCTAGCACAACCTGGGGTGGACGACACCGTTCATCTCTGGACAAGCCATTCATGTACTATTTTCACTTAGACACATTTTTTTTTTGCCTTTAAACAGCCAACTCTCCTGCCACTTTACAAACCACTGTTGCGAAGTTGCATTTTCAAATGTGGTTAGCCACTTGGGTAGAAATGCAAGTCAAGAGAGCCAGTTTGGTATACTGGTTAGGAGCACGGACTCTAATCCGGGAGAATTGGATTTGATTTCCCACTCATCCACGTGCTGTTGCTGGTGTGACTTTGGGTCAGTCATAAATTCTTTCAGAGCTGTTCTCTCAAGAGCAGTTCTCTCAAGAGCTCTTTCAGCCCCACCTACCTCACAGGGTGTCCGTTGTGGGGAGGGGAAGGGAAACGAGATTGTAAACTGCTCTGAGACTCATTCGGGTAGTGAAGGGTGGGGTATAAATCCAATCTCTGGGTGCATTTAGACGATGTGCTGGAGCTGCTTTAAATCGCCCCGCATCGATGTGGTTTATTTTTGCTCCGGACAATTGTGATTGTACGGGAGTGTATGTCGGGGGGGGGTGTTGTTTGTTTGTTTTCTAAGTTTGCGCATGCACATAGCCGCTCATCTGGAGATTTGAAAAACTATACCCTTGCACGTGCGCAAAACCAGTAGAACAAATCCTGTCACAGTTCCACAAGCGCCGTGATTTCACCTCCGTGACAGAACACGTCCCTTCAAACTTTTTGCCCCAAACTGGCCTCCTTGGGATCCTGAACTCAAAACTAGTGGCCATTTAATTTTTTTTTTATAGACACAGGGGCGGAGCAGTGCTTATGCGCATATCGCCGATGCAAAAATAAAAATGGCGGTCAAAAAGCGGAAGCCTCTGGCTTCTGCAGCGGGGTAGGTGTGTTAAAGACTCAGAAGTGGCTTGACAACAGTGGAGTGATCACACAGGGGAAACTGCGCTTTCAACCAGGAGAGCCCAGAAAACTCCACTTGGGACCTGGTGACAAAATACTACGGATTGCTCCGGAATTTGCTCCAGAAAGCAATGACTGGGGACGAGAGGCAGCTGATGCTGTCTGAACGCGCACATTTGATCCGTTTTTGAAGAGTGTCGAAGCTGGATCAAACGGCGCATCTCTTTGTCTCTGCTTCTCTTTGGAACCTGGCTGTGCTGCTGAATTGAATAAATGACACCATGGCCGGGGTGGGGTGTTTAATAGCGTTAACAGTGTTTCTCCTCCTATGAAGGTGGGTAAACAGCATTGCTCAACCGCTTGGAGTGAACTTTTGCTTGAGCCCATTAAAGACATACCTGCACATGTCCAGGCACAAGTTTTATGCTTTACAAAATAGCCTCACAGGCCGCTTTGAGCATTGAGAAATCATGAAACGGCCTCCCCCTCCCTGCTTTGCAGCTTGGAAGCAGTGCGTCAGCTTTGAAGGTTATTTTTTCCCCTCTCCCTGCGGTCATAGTCTTGGTGCTTTTGATGCTTAGATTTAAAAGTGTTTTGTCCAGAAATAATAACGGTTTGCAACTTCCAGTATTCTGCAAGGAACAGTGAGGTCCAAGCTGGAGCAGAAAGACAAAAGTACGCAGTGAAGCAATTGGCACCCCATAGTTGCCCATTTAAAAAAAATGTGCGTTGAATTCTTATGGCACTTTCTTGCAACCCTTGGCATAGATGTGTGGTACCACTGCAATCCTGGTTTATTACGCACGGGTGTTTCCCCTCACTTTCACCATGCATGTCAGTTGGATTTTCTTTTTCATTCTGCATTGATTTTCCTCCCTTCAGTGCTCAGTTTGCTTTCTGGTCACTGTTTTTTTTTTTGGGTTTTCTGAGAGGCCCGGGTCATAAACTTTGCCAGACTGGCATTTCTCCAGCTGCACCAGATCAGGCAACTAGCCCCCTTCCTGTCTCACCCGCGCCCTGACTTAGCCACAGTAATCCATGCAACGATCACCTCCAGGTCAGATTACTATAATGGGCTCTATGCAGGGCTGCTCTTGAAACTGATCTGGAAATTACAGCTTGTCTAGAATGCAGTGGCGTGGGTCCTCACGGGGACCTCATGGATAGCAACCAGTGTTCCGCCAGCCATACTGGGTCCAAATCGAGTACTGGATCAGGTTCAGGGTTTTGGTACTGACTTTCAAGGCTCTAAATGGTCTGGGACCGGCATATCTCTCTCCCAGTATACCCCCCCCCCCCAAAGGGCATTATGCTCTAGAGATAAGAGCCTCCTCGTGATCCCTGATCCGGAGGATATCTGGCTGCCCTGAACCAGAACCAGGGCTTTTTTGGCCCTGGCGGTGGCCTGGTGGAACTCTCTACCTAATGACATCCATGTCCTGTGGGACCTAAAGCAGTTCTTCAGGGCCTATAAGTCAGGTCTGTGGTTGAGGACAGCAATGGTTTGCCATCAAGGCCGGCCTCCCCCCCTCTAGGATACATAATGTCTAATGCCATCTGATTAGTTTGATTACTGTTTTTTTTTAATTAATCTGTATATATATTTATTCTATTTATTAGAACTGTACCTATAAACTGTTGTTAGCCACCCTGAGCCCCATTGGGGGTGGTGGTAAACAAATCAAATAAATAAATGAATAAATTTCCTCCTAATTGTTTTAAAGTTCTATTTTTTTTTTAATGAGCGGCATGAGTCTAGCGATATGAGACTCTCTCTAGTCTTGGATCACTGAATAAAAAAAGTTTAAATGACAGGGGGAAGTTTAAAAGGAGCTGCACAAAGTTTAGCTCCCTGCTGGTATTGGCTTGAAAAGGGAATCGGAGAGGAAGAAAACAGCAGTGTCCCCAGTGCAAAAAAAGAGAAGGATTTCAGTGCTGCATGCAAACAAAATAAAGGGGGGGGGCTCAGTGCAGAATGAAATTGACATGAGATGTAAAGAGACACTGGGATGGGAAGCCTAAAGCTTTGAAAACATTTTTTCCTTTAATGCTTTAGGTGAACAAAGTTCTTGGCAGTCTCTGAAAGCCTAACCTTAAAATGGTAGCTGAGCCATATGGACCTTCTGTAAACTGCCAAACTTAAGAATCACTTGGGATCTATTCATTTGGAGGAAAGAATGCAGCTGGCACAGGAGAGGCTTTAAGAAACAGCCAGAAACACGACCAGTATGCAGGATAGAAAACCACACAAAATTGCAAGGAATGGCAGGAGATTAGCATTACTGTGCAGCTATTTTAGGGCACTGCCAAAATACCCCCCATTTTTTTTCGATTTAATGGCACAAGACTAAAAAAGCTCTCCAGAGCTTCTCCTAGCACAGGGGTGGGCAAATTGCGGCCCACGGGCCACATGCGGCCTGCCACAGAGTTTTTTGCAGCCTGCCAAAGTTCCATCCGGGGGGGGGGGCGGTGCATCCATTTGCACCGTAGGGCGGAAACTACCACCGCCTTCACCCTGGCCAGGGAAAAGAGCAAGAGTCCAGGAGTACCATAAAGACTAATAAAATATGTGGCAGGGCATGTGCTTTCGCGAGTCACTTGCTCCCTGCTTCAACGACCAATCCTAAATTGCCTGTACCATTCTAGAGGGTGGGCGGGGGTGCTGATGAGGGGAGGGGTCATACACCGTCACTTGCGGTGCAGGGGGAAGGGGATGTCAGGCCGTACCATTGGGCGACGCGTGGAGGATGGGGCGTGCAGCATGCGCCTGCGTGAGGGAGGGGGCGGGTGTGGCCATTTTCCAGTGGACCTTGTGGTTGGTGGGTGGCGGCTTGTCTCTTTCGCACGTGCATCACATCATCAGCCGATCAGGTCCGGTTTGGGGGCTGCTACGCGATGTCACGGTGTCAGGGCCGGGTGCGCTCTTCTTCTTCCTCCTCCTGCTTATCTTCCTCTGCCACCTCCTCCTCCTCCACTTCCGCAGCTCTGGCCCCACTTCTGCACCTTGAAGCAGGCAGAGGGGTCCTCCCTGCCTTGGCCGTGTGGTAGGCGCCCGGCTTGCTCTGTGCCTGGACGTTCAGTGCTCTTGTGGGTGAGAGGCCGGCCAGGCCCTGGGGGGGGGGGCGGCAGTGGGGGGGATACCACTTGTGGGCAGTGTTCCCTCTAAGCTGAGTCAGTGTGAGCTAGCTCCCAGTTTTTTAGCCTCTGGCTCACACATTTTTGTCTTGGTTCAGGAAGGAGGGCTCCAGAGCAAACTGATCGATGCAGTAGCCAAGTTGCTCACTCACAACTTTAATGCCAGTCGCTCACAGAGTAGAATTTTTGCTCACTAATGAATGCAATCATTTTAAAAGGTGCGGCCCTCTGCTAACCTCCGCTCCCACAAAGTGGCCCCCAAGCCAAAACAATTGCCCACCCCTGTCCTAGCAGACTCCTCCCCCATACAAATTGTAGCCCTATGCAAAGCATGGTGGAGTTGTAACCAACTTTGCACAGCTGTGCATGCACACATACACACAAACATAGACGCATGTTGCCAACAATCAGAGCCTGGAACGCCAGTGTCACTGGGTTCTACCGTACATTTTGTACAACAGAAAATCCCCTAGTCCTTGGCAATATGGAAAATGGCTTAGCAGCTTCTTGTCAGTTTCAAAGATAGTCTTGTCAGTTTCAGCATCAGTTTCCCCCCTTTGCCTGTGTTCCTTTGTGTTCCCTTTCATTCAGTGAACGAACGCTAAAATGCATGTGCAAAAATGGAACTACGAGAATGTAAATGGAAGGTGCTTGGTGTAGTGGTTAAAAGTGCGCGGACTCTAAATTGTGAGAACTGCGTTGGATTCCCCACTCCTTCACATGCAGCTGCTGGTGTGACCTTGGGTCAGTCATAAGATCTTTCAGAGCTGTTCTCTCAAGGACAGTTCTCAAGAGAGCTCTCTCAGCCCCACCTACCTCACATGGTATCTGTTGCAGGGAGGGGAAAGGAAGGGGATTGTAAGCTGCTCTGAGACTCCTTCGGGTAGTGAAGAACGGGGTATAAATTCCATCTCTGCTCTTCTTCTTGTTGGCTGCTACTGTGCAGCTGTGATAGGGTAATTGCATATTTAAAAAAAAAAAAAAACTTTGGTCCCCGTCCCCCCCGTCACAAGTGATATCCTCACCCCAATTTAGAAAAATGCAATTTTTTGTTGTAGCTGCAGAATAAATACTGGAAAAAGACTGGTCATAAGGCGGGCACAGAATCTGAAGTCAAGCTTAAAGGCTTACTGCTCTGAAAATCTGGAGTAAGCTGTGTGTGCGTACTAGGTCCCTGTTGCCCTGGTGCCTGGCTGAATGGATCTATTCATGAACACACCTGAGGTTGGCATCAATGAGATTATTAAGGAATCCACTGTACTGTGGATGTTCATCGAACGCCTTAAGGACTATGGTCTTTGTGACATTGTCCAGAGATCATCCTACCATGGCAGGAAGATACGAGCAAACATTTGCTTTAGTCAGTGAGTTTATAGCAGCAGAAGAGTGCTATTTCAAGTGAATGGTCCAGAGAAAGGATCTTGGGGTAGTGGATGTTGGAAAGGACTGATCTCCAGCTAGGGTTCTTAAGAGCATCTGCTGGTCAGAGCATGCAGTTGAGCTTGGGGGACCAACCTCACTCCGTGTTCAAAAACATGAAAGAATGGAGAAACACTGGCACCGCTGAGGAATTCTAGATCCTAAACTTAGGCCCCTTCTTCATTATTAACTTCAGACCTTCTGGGAACGACAGTTTCCAGAAGGCATATGAGGAAAGGAAGCCGAGGAGAATGATATGTGTGCAGCTCACCTCTCTCTGTCTACAACCTGTATTTCGAGGCCCCTCTGATGGGCTGATGTGGCTGGGGTTGGATTTTTGCCCTGAAGTCTGGTCCTGGTGGTGCCACTGTGGAGGAACAGCAGTGTACGCGCTGTAGAGTTTCTGGGGCCCTGAGAGTGCTTGGGGCTCCCCATGTCCACTACCAGCCCCTCCTCTTGCCCACCCACCCTTCGGTCCCCACTTCTTTGTGCATTATTCTCCTGCCCACTCGTAAACCCTTCCACCACCTGCAGACCCAGCTGCCCACACTGCCTGCCCACACCCTTTCCCGATCAGTGCTGGGTGGTGGGTGCAGCTAGGGGTGCTGCTACCACGGCCACCAGAAATGCTTTGTGCACCATCCACATGCCCTACTCCAGCAGCACATGCAGCTGGGAGTGCAGATGACAAAAGGACTCAGAAGCAGGTAGTGGAAGTGTCCAGGCATCTGAGGAGATGCATGAGTAGGAAATCAGCAGCAGTGGGCCCTGCCAGAATCCACGGGCCCCGGCAGATGCCCCAGTTCAGGGTATGCTGACACCAGCTCTGATGTGCCACTTATTCTGCCAGAAGTGTGTGCAGCGTATTCCTGCAGCACCTATACAAAGAAGAAGAAGAAGATTGGATTTATGGCCTCCCCTTCACTCAGAGCAGCTTACAGTTCCCTTCCCCTCCCCACAACAGAGACACCCTGTGAGGTAGGTGGGGCTGAGAGAGCTCTTTTGAGGACTGCTCTTGAGAGAACAGCCCTGACAGAACTTACGACTGGCCCAAGGTCACACCAGCAGCTGCATGCAGAGGAGTGGGGACTCAAACCCGGTTCTCCCAGATTAGAGTCTGCACTCCTAACCACTACACCGAACTGGCTCACAAAGGTGGCTGTTGACTTCCAGATCCTATTCGCAATGAATTTCCCATGTTGGGTATCTTAGCAGGGGGTATACGCATGCCAGAAACTAGGAATGAATATGACATGGAGGAAGTAATGTGTATTTTGGCAGAAACCCATTGCTTCTCCTATTTTAGTTACTTTCAAGTCACCTTGAAGAGTTTTCTTTAGTCAGGCTCAGTGTGGTGTAGTGGGTCAGAGCGGTGGACTCTAATCTGGAGAACCGGGTTTGATTCCGCACTCCTCTACATGCAGCCAGCTAGGTGACCTTGGGTCCCAGTTCTCTCAGAACTCTCTTCAGCCCCACCTACCTCACAGGGTGCCTGTTGTGGGGAGAGGAAGGGAAGGAGATTATAAGTCGCTTTGAGACTCCTTTGAGTAGAGAAAAGTGGGGTATAAAAACCAAAAAATCGACTCTTTATTTTGTTGTTATTGTGGCCCAGCTTGTGAATCTTCCTTGAGTAGAAAACAGGGTTCACGTTCAAATAAACTTGATTTTCCCAGCAGGAAATGTTGCTGGAAAGGAAATAAACAGAATATATGTAGGGAGAAAGAGGATTTTATTTTTTTTACATCATTTGTAGTCCACCTTTCTCACAGGGATTTGAGGCAAGTTACACAAAGTGAGTTAGTAGAAAAGAGTAAGAGTCCAGGAGCTCCTTAAAGACTAACGCAATTTGTGGCAGGGAAGGCACTTTCATGAGTCACCACTCACTTCTTCAGTCAGTACAGTCGACAAAAGGGGACATTCCATGACCAAAGGCATTAGGATTTTAGAAGTCTGGAACTACCAGAAAGGACTGAAGTATAGCATACCGTATTTTTCACTCCATTAGATGCACCTGATCATAAGATGCACCTTGTTTTTAGAGGAGGAAAACAGGAAAAAATGAAACAGAAAGAAAGAAAGAGAGAGAGAGAGATAAAGGAAGGGAGGAGGAGAGAGAGAGAGAAAGAGAAAGGAAGAAAGAAAGGTGGAGACAGAGAGAGAGACAGAAAGACAGACAGACAGAAAAAAGGAAAGGAAGGAAGGAAGGAAGGAAGATAGAGAAAGGAAAGAAGAGAGAGGTCGGCATGCCATGCAAAGCCAGGACTTTCTGTGCAAAGT
Source organism: Lepidodactylus listeri (assembly GCA_029233225.1). Taxonomy (NCBI): domain Eukaryota; kingdom Metazoa; phylum Chordata; class Lepidosauria; order Squamata; family Gekkonidae; genus Lepidodactylus; species Lepidodactylus listeri. The sequence goes on along the minus strand of JARCFY010000009.1, from coordinate 100,773,111 downwards.
AGCCACGGAGCTTAATCTGTGGGCGGGGCTTTCCGCTGCTGGCTGTCTTAAAGGGGGAAAGCACTTAAAGGGAAAGAGTACTTAGCCTGGTGGGGTTTTTCCTGCCGTTTCCCTTTTAAGTCTTAACAGCTCGGGCCCGGCAGGGAGGGGCGGGGAAGGCTGGGATGCCAGCCTGAATGGCGTTCCCCGGCGTTCCTGCTGAAGAAAGAGCCCTGTTACAGGTAAGAAAAGCTCCATATTCGCTCCATAAGACGCACACACTTCCCCCCCCCCCACTTTTTTGGGGAGGAAAAGTGCGTCTTATGGAGCGAAAAATACGGTAAGTATTATGCTATTAAGTGGTACAGAAATTGTACAAATAGGATCCCAGTAGCCAGTATAGACCACAGTCCCTCATCATTCACCCAAGCATGTTTGTAAAACCATGGCTGGGATCACACGCACAATTCACCCTGACATAGTTGCAAATGCCGTGCGTATTAAAGGAGCCATTGGCAACCTGTTTGGCTCCACCACACACGTGGAGTAAAAAAACACCTCAGAAAGTCCAGTAGCAAACGGGTTGCTACGGGCCACAGACAGACTTTCCTGCGTCTGGTTGCCCCAGCGCGCTCCCATGGCGTTGGGATAGTCTGATCAGGCTATCCCAACTCGGTGCTGTGGTTCCCCCCCTCGCAGTATGCGCATCAGCTCACCCACCCCCACACGTTCCATAGGGAGAGTTGGGAATCATTGATTCCTCGTGTAAGGGCATCGGGAACAAATGGTAACACCCCCCCCCCCCCCCGGTTGTGTCTGATCACACAGTGGTGGGCTGTGCCCGCATCTACAAAAATCAGTGTGATTGCGCAATGGCAGGTCAACTTCCGCCAGAGGAAATAGCCTTGTTTCCCCCCGCTTTATCTCAGGCGTGTGAGCGCAACCCATTTTGTGCTGTGCAGCCTTATTACTTGAGCAGAAAAGCCCCCCTGAATAGTTCAGTTTGGCATAGTTTGCAGAAAGCCAGGAGAGCGGGAGGTTTCCTGGCTTCCTTGGGCCGGTCATTCCGGGAGCCACGAGAGAGAAAGCACGTGTACGGGCAGCTGTTGATTTTGCCCGTATGCAGGGTGGCACCTGCAGAGGCCCCTGATGATTACAAAATCATCCAACGCTACTATATATACTAAATAAATAGATAACTCCTAACTAACCTAGATTATTAATTAACTAAACCCTGCCCAAGCTAACCTCCCTTCCTTGGTGCCCCCCTTGGCGCCCACCCTAACTTCCCTTCTTGGTGCTCCCCAATCTGCAGGAGAAAGTAAACATAGCCCACCCAGCTGGCCTGAGCATTGCCGCCCTAGAACATAAGAGAAGTGCCCTGCCTTCAGCTGTGATGTCAGGAAGATTTAAGGGGAATTCATACTCAGATCGACTCTGTAATTGTGGCAGCAGTAAAATTGACGCTGTGGATCATATTTTGCTTGATTGTCCCTAATTTTCAGCTTTAGGAGATGAACTGATCTCCCCTTTATTCAGACTCCAGAAGCAAAACCATCCTGGTTACTTAGAGACGAAGACAAACAAACTACTCTGCGTGTGGCAAAATTTCTAGCAGCTGTTGTGAAATCACATGACAACTTTTGCAGCAGCAACTTTTAAATTCTTCCATGTTTTCCTGTGGAACGAGGTTTATTGTGGGATGAGGGTTTGCTGTTTAGGACTCTGGTTGCAAAAACAGTAAAGACAACAACAACAACAACAACAACAGAAGTGCACTGAATAGTACAAACTGCCATTGTTCGGAGAAAGTGGAGGCAACCCAGTTTGCAAAAGTTTTATTTAAAGTTCATTGCAACCCTGAGGCTCACTTAGAAGCATGTCATGGTGAACAGGGGTCATTTCGTAGAAAAAGAGGTGCAGGAGCTCATTACCATAACTCATTTGCATAACTCATTTGCATATGCCACACCCCCTAACATGCCAGAAGTGTGTCAGAAGGCAACACCCACCCCTCAGGCTCCACTCCACAGGTGAGTGAAACTGACCTGCTCTTCCTCCATTCCCTTCCCCGTCCAATACTTTGTGCAATAAAAATAAGCGTAAAGAATACACCCTCATTCTCTTCCTGCTCCCTTGAAACCACCAGGTTTCAAGTAGACTTGAGATAGCCAGGACATGTGCACCACCCATCCCTTCCCCTCCCCACAACAAGACACCCTGTGAGGTAGGTGGGGCTGAGAGAGGTCTTTGGAGAACTGCTCATGAGAAAACAGCTCTGAGAGAGCTTATGACTGGTCCAAGGTCACACCAGCAGCTGCATGTAGAGGAGTGGAGAATCAAACCCAGTTCTCCCAGATTAGAGTCCAACTCCTGACCACTACACCAAACTGATGGGGTGGAAGCTGCTGAAAGGTTGGTGAAATTTCTCCAGTACTTATGTGCCATGTGCCCAGATAAAAAATGGTATACTTAGAAAATTTATATGCCACTTGAGCAAGTCTCTGGAAAAGCAGCACACAGTCATAAAAGTAACAATGATAAAATTATGAATATTAAAACAAAACATTAAAAACAATAAAGACCCTAGCAGGGCTTTCCCCGGGGCGCTGCGCCTCTGCACTGCTCGGGGAAGCTGAGGAGGGGGCGGGGCTTGTTCATGTGCCCACCCCCTGCGCTCCTCACTCCCGGAGCTGTGCTCCTGTGCGCTCCCGCTCCAACGGACCCCTGATGGTGAAGCGTTTGTGTGCATGCGTTCACTTTTTAAAATTAAAATGTGTGTACTGCAAGGAACTTGTATGAGAACAACTACATATGGCATTATGGGGTTGCTTCCCCCCCCCCAAAGGTCCATCTGCTTAAAGTGACCCCACTTGTATACTTGCTCTGTTTTTAGTCAATTTGAAATAAATAAGAAGCAGCATATGGTTTGGGCTAATAGGAAAGAAATCTGAATAACTCTGGAGGATAATCTGAAACCTTTTCCGGCTGGTCAACAGTATGTTGATGCCTTGAATGTGTGAATGAGCTGTCAGAGGTACCACTTTCGTACCCCCTGGAATCCGCTTTGCCAAGTTTTTTCACCTGCCAGTTATCAAATGTGAGAGGAATCGGGTGACATAAGTGCAGATCTCTACCAACTGTTTCTTTTTGTTTTGCAAGGTGATTCTGCCGAGGAAAAGCCGCCTCCCATATCTCCATATGGCGAAACCTTTCTTTTCGACTCCACGGAAGACACTGTAAGTCATTGTCTGCTAGCAAAATACCGGTTGCCACAGTGGGTGGTATGCGGGGAGGGAAATGAAGACTCCACACAAGCTGCCGTAGGTGTTGTGTGGTTCTCAGAGCTGCTGGTCACATAAAAGACACATTGTCCTGACCTGCTACCAAAGTCTGGTTTGCCAGTGTTGGGGCAGAGAGGAAGTTCTGAGATCAGACTAGCAGTGTACCCAAGTTCAAGACTTCATAACTTCCATAGAAATGAGTGGTATCCATTTGGTCTTCTGGGGAAAAGCAAAGAGAGAACATAAGAATACAAGGGGGGCCCCCGCGATATTCGCGGGGGGGAGAAGCTGACAGCTGCTCCTCCTTCCTCTGCCCCCTTCCCCCCCGCACTGCAGCCTGCCTCGGCGAGGCCCCTCCGGTGCAGAGCCGAATGGGCCTCACCATTCCTCCCCCCCCGCCGCTGCCCCCCATGCCATTCCCTCCTTCCCTCCCTCCGCCCCCCCGCACCATGACGTGCCTACATGACCCAGAAGTGTCGTAGGCACACTGGGGATATTGGGGGCGACGCTCTGGATTTGGGGCAAAACTCCATGGTAGAAGCTAATCACCCCTTGATGTTCCTGTGTCACTTCCGGGTCGCACAGGCATGTCACATTTATTTTTGGCGTTCCTCCTCACTCGCGGTAAGTTCACCCCCCATCCCCTGCCAGCAGGTCTGAGGGACCTGGCAACCGTACCGTGGGCATGTAGCAAAGGGCCACAAGAGCCAAGGGCACTGGCTCATCCCTACCTGCCCTCCCTCAGTTGTCATTCTGATTTTTGGTCTGTTTTGTTTTGTTCGACATCAGCTCTCCCTTAACCATGTTCCAAACTGCTTTTGAAAGTTCCCTCAGTTTCAAGAGGAGTTTGCTGTGGGAGAATGACATGTAGATGCACAAAGTTCCCTCAGTTTCAAGAGGAGTTTGCGGTGGGAGAATGACATGTAGGTGCACAAATTCTCTTTGGCCGTGTGGAACTTAGGCCAGACTGCAGGGGATGCTGGCCATTTGAGGGTCCACAGATGTGTAACACAGCTGCAAAAAGTGGCGTGCGATATAAAACAGAACAGTGGCCGGCGCACCCCTTCTCCAGCTGTTAATGCCCCTTGCAGTTGTGTTTAAGCTCTGGCAGAAAGAACATACAGGCACCATACGGTTGGTGCTGGAGCGACTGCCTCTGAGAAGACAGAAGGGAGACTGGCAGAAATGCATATATCGAAAAAGGATGCAGCAGGTTTGGACAACTTGTAGAAAAGGGGCAAAGAGAACTGTTAAGAAGTTGAACTTCCGTCCCTATGGAAAAAATGCTGAAGAGTTTGGGGATTCATTGGGATTGAAAAATATAATCAAGGTTTATCAATATATACATGGTGTGGAGAATGTATACAGAGGGTAGGGTTGCCAAGTCTGCCACAGAGTCCAGCTTCCAAAATAGCCACTTTCTCTAGGGGAACTGATCTCTGCGACCTAGAGACCAGTTCTAATTCTGGGAGCTCTCCAGCCACCACCTGGAGGTTGGCAATCCTAATAGAGGGACCTCTCTGGTGAAATTGGGGGTATCTAGTGAAATGGATGAGCAGTGGCTACAGGACAGGTCAAAGAAAGTAGTTTTTCACAGAATGCACAGTTGGGTTGTGGAGTTCTCTGCTGTGTGGTGCAGCGTCGGGCACTAACTTAAGAGAACTGAAGGTGGGATTAAACAATTCCCTGGAGGATAGGTCTCACAGTGGCTGTTAGGCATCTCGACTGAACGGCCCACTCCATGTTCAGGAGCCACCATGACTCTAAATACCTTGGGGAGGGGAGTAGTTCAGTTCAGTTTATTGTAATTAGCCATTGGCCCAAGGGCGTAGACTTTCCAATTTCCGGGGGGGGGGGGGTGGGGACGGACCCTGGGGCTGGGCCAGAGACATCACAGGCCATTGTCACTATCTATGGAGGTGGAGCCACATGGGATCGGATTGATATGCAGGTGGAGCCAGCTTGATCGGATTGATATGCAGAGGGGTAGTAGGAGTAGAGATATCAGCAGTGGTAATGAACCTAGGTCTCAGTTTGGTACCAGAGGCTTCAGTCCAGGAGGATGCAAAGAAGAAATGGAAGAAGTCTGAAGAAGTGAGCAGTGGCTCATAAAAGCACATACCGAACCATAACTTCGTTAGTCTTTAGCTACTGGACTCTTACTTCTTCTACTGCTATTACAAACCACAACATTCAAAAACCAGCGGGGGAACGTTTTAACCTTCCAGGACGTTCAGTTGCTGACCTAAGAGTAGCAGTTCTCTTACAAAGGAATTTCAGAGGGAGTTTAGAAAGAGAGACTGGAGAATTGCATCGGATAATGGAGCTCAAGACAATGCAAACGCCTGGACTGAATTGAGACCTAGGTTGTTCCTCTCATCAACAATGCCTGCTGTGGTCATATGGCATCTGAAATCCCTTCACTCTCCAAGATATAAGGACACTCCCATTCTAGCTGTATCTGAAGAAGTGAGCAGTGACTCACGAGAGCTCCTATCCTGACAGAAACGTTGTTATTAGTCTTTAAGCTGCTGCTGGACTCTTGTTCCCTTTAACTAATGAGGAATGCAAGCTGTACTGTTAGGTTTCTTCCCCATCTGTTAGAAATGGAAAAGGGGATCCATATTTCCCCTCTGCCCCTTCCAACCACACACTTATTCCCTCTCCAAGGGTTTTCAGAAAGCTACATGCTCTTTTCCAATCTCACTTCAGTGCCAGTTCCTGTCCTCAGACTCACAGAGAGACCCAAACACTCTCATTTTGGGTAGAATGCCACCCCTCCCCTCCTCCACCTGGCTGTTGGGCACCCTACATGAAGCAGGCAGATGCAAGCCAATGCCAGGGGTCTGCAGCCACCAACTCACACAGCAGAACCAGAGCTTCCCATTTCAACACTGGACCTGGGGGTCCCCTGGAATTACAGCTCATTTTCAGACTACAAAGATTAGTTTCCCTGAAGAAAATGGATGTTCTGGGGGGGGGGGGGTGGACTCTATGGCTGTGATCACACACACTAAATAATCCACTTTCTATCCACTTTCCAACTGGTTTTTTCCAGTTCACACACAGTAAAATCCAGTTGGAAAGTGCACTGAAAGGGCATTGAAAGTGGATTATTTAGTGTGTGTGATCACAGCCTATGGCACTGTACCCCACTGAGGTCCCTGTCCTCCATCCCCAAATCTCCAGGAGTTTCCCAACTTGTATCAGGCCACCCCTCTCCCACATCCCCCAGAGGTGGACAATCTTAGGGCGAACCTGGCAACCCTAACTAGTGATGTTTTAACAAGGGAGGGAGGGAGGAGAGAGGTGGAAAGAAAGCAAATAGATGGGGAAGGGAGGCAGGCAGGATGGCAGGCAGGCTTTGTGGCACCACATTAGTTTTTAAAAGATCACAAAATTACACTCAAAGCAAACTCAAGGGGATTTTCTCTCTCCTGGACTCACCAGCAACCAGGCAGGCAGGCAGAAGCCTCCATGTGGAAACCAGCTCCTTCCCTTCCCCGTTCCCCAACAAAACTCAAAATGAACTCAAGGGTTTTTTTCTGCACTGGGAAAGGCAACCAGCCAAGCCGGTTCAAGGCTCCATGTGCATGCTGGCTCCTCCCCCCCCACCCCCGATCCTCCAGCATGGCTGCCCAGCCCAGCCCAGCCCTGAAAACATCCCTGCTGCCCCAGCCAGCTCCAGTCCTCCTCCTTACCTTGACTTTCTCTGCAGTCTGTGTGTGCGGGAGAGCAGGGAAGCCACATGCAGCCTCCAGGCTCCAGCTGAACTGAGGGCTGCTGGGAGCCTGGGGGATGGGGCTTAGCTTCCAGGAGGCAAACCCCTGCCCTGCCTGACTTCCCTCCCAGTCCCAACCCATTAGACAGAAAGCGAAGGAAAAAAACCCCTCCGCTTACAACATGGGGGGATGTGCAAGGCTCTGGTTACCTCTGGGGGAGGCTCAGCACCTCCTGGAAAAGTTGGGGGGCTCCAGCTCCCCAGCCCCCCTGAAGTTGACACCCATACATTGGCCGTTACAAGGTGGGGAGGGGAGTAGGATTCTAAATACCGGGGGAGTCCTTGTCTTTCATGCTGTGCTTATAAGCCTTCCGAGGGCATCTCGTTGGCCTCTCCATGGAGGAAAAAAAGATGCTGCCATTAGATGGACCATTGGTGTGGTCGAGCAAGGCTGTTCTTCTGCTCTCTTGTGTTCTTAGTGTAAATGATCCTGGTGGGGTAGCCGTGTTGGTCTGAAGCAGCAGAACAAAGTTCAAGTCCAGCGGCACCTTTAAGACCAACAAAAGTTTTATTCAAGGTATGAGCTTTTGTGAAGAAGTGTGCTTGCCACGAAAGCTCATACCTCGAATAAAACGTTGTTGGTCTTAAAGGTGCTACTGGACTTGAACTTTGTTTTAGTGTGAATGAATAATGGGGAAAAATGATAGCGGCTAGCCGCTCTTGGTCGCAGTGGGTTGATCGGAGACCTGGTGGTGGGGTAAGCTAGTGCAGAGTTTCGCTTTTGTGTTTCCTCCTGTGGTTAGCATAGGGCTGCTAAGTCAGCCCGGGGGGCGGGGGATCCCCCGCTATAGGGGTTCCCGATCCGCCGGCCGGCATTCGGCCGGCGGGGGGAACCCCGCCCCAGAAGTCGTCCAGTGAGGACGACTTCCCCCATGTAATGACGTCACCTCCGGGTCGTCAGGTATCCAGTACGCCCTCATGACTTCATGGGGGACATCAGAAGCAGACGTTCTACTCCCACTGCTAAATACTCGGGTTTAGCTTCTGCTACTGTCAGCTCCTGAGAAGTAGAAGCCCTGCTCTGCCTGCCCCTGGTTCGGGCTAGTCCTTACCATTGGCTCAAGAGGTGGGAGCGAATGTAGCATAGCGGTTGAAAGACTTGTGAGCCAACGGGTCTCTGATTCAGATTTGACCTCTGTCAGAATTCAGAGGGAGGCCTTAAGCAAATTGTTCTCAGCCAAAGCCCGCAGTCTGTAATAACACCGGCCCACCTGGCAGGACTGTTGTAGAGATTGCAAGAAGACGATGTGTGTGGAGGATTTTCTAGCCAGTTCCCTTACTGTATGAAACTTGATTAGAAGTTTACGTTTTGAAAACTTTGTATGGCATAAGAATCGTGGAAGCTATTTTTTTTTTTGCAAGCCAAAAATATTCTGAGGCTTTTTTTCCATGGATATTACACAGACCATGAATCTGGGTGGAGTCAGGATTAGGAGTGTGATGGATGTAAAGTTGTTTGGCTCTTCACTGAGGATACATTTCACAACTCACTGTTGGAATCCTTCTTTCCAGGAAATGTGGGGCAGCGAACAATCAAGTCTCCAAGAAAAGGACAGATATGAGATAGGTGCTGAAAGGGATCCCCTTCCCAGCAAAACATGGTATTGGGTGAAAATGTTTAATTCTGTAAAAACGGGATGCGGTTGTGTGGGGATTGTTGCAGGATCCTAGATGATGCATTGCTTATCCAGACTTTTTCTTCTTCTTAAAAATAAAAATGAAATTAAGGCAATTACAGTGCAGTCCTAAACAAAGTTGTACCCTTCTAATTCAGTTGAAGTCATTGGGCTTAGAAGGTGAAACTCTGTTTAGGATTTCGTTGTTGGGTGTGTAGCAGCTCTGTGTGTCCAGTGTTGTGTTTACAAGACACTCTAGGAAGGGGGTCCCCAGCATGGTGCCCGCGGGCAACATGGTGCCCGCTGACACCTCCTCTGGTGCCCGCCAAGTGTTTTTAGGAAGTGGGTGGGGCCAGGTAGGGCTTTTGCCCAGCCAGGGTTCTGATTGGCCACTGGAGATTTGATTGGCTGTGCAGATTTTTTTAAAAATGTTGCTTTGGCTGCAGCTGCCACCACAGCACATAAATCTTCACTGTGTGACTGAAGTAAAGCTATGGCAGCCATTTTGGGGCTGGCTCTGCCTCCTGTGGCAGCCATTTTATGGTTGCTGCACCCACCATGTTGTGTCAGAATTCCAGAGGCGCCTGCAGGCTCAGAAAGTTTGGGGACCCCTGCTCTAGGAGGAGGGATGGGAGTGCTATCACATAGCACTTGCATGCAGAGATGACCTTGGGCCCAGTATTCAACGTAACAGCCTGTTTCTCCTGAGAAAGCTACAAGGATTGCTCCCCTGCCATGGTGTTATGCCCAAGTTTTACAGCATTTCCTCTAACTTAATCAGTTCCTGGGCATAGGGTGACTGCTTGGTAGTGCACCAGAAAGCTCCCTGCTGCATCATACCTCACAAACAAGCATGCAGGTGATGCAGGCATGTCACGTTTATTTCCAGTGATGTTGCTTTTTGGGGGGGGGGGATTTCCTCCTGACAGCCAGCTGGCCAGCAGTGGGCAACAGCCCACAAAAACGGGGGATCCCCTGCCCCTAACTGGGGAATGCAACCCTACCAGGAAGTCATCTCGCCCTTGGTTTCCAATTTGATTTGGGAAATCCATTGCTCTTTTCCTGATCTGACTGCTGGTTGGGTCTGTCCTGTTCCTAGCAGCAGAAAAAAAGAAAAGAGAATGAGGTGGCACAGTTTGGGTTGGGGGTGAGCTATAGTTGGTGGCGCATATTGTAAAATGGATAGTGCAGGCAGGGGCACTGACATGGCTACTCCTGTAAGTTCTTTCTCTTTTGAAATAAGTATGGGATTTATGAGAAGAGGGGCTACAGACCAGTAGCAGAGTACATACTTAGAACAATGCATAACACCCTGAAGGCAGTCCTTGACATCTTAGAAGACCTGAGAAAAGGCACTGGCATTTATAGGAGATAGTGATGTGCTAGATCAGAAGTCCCCAAACCTGTTGAGCCTGTGGCCACTTCTGGAATTTTCAGAACATTGACTACGGGTCACCACAAAATGGCTGCCGTGGGGCTTTGACCAGTCACAGAATATTGGGAGTTTCCAAGCTGAGCAGCCTCCTGTGATGGAGACTGCTGGTTCTGAATGGGACCTCCCTGCAGGCACAAACACAATGCCTTCTGGGCTGTTCTGGAAAAAAAAAAAGTCCTGCTTCATTGATGTAGAAAACGGTCAGGATTGGGGAAGAAGGAAGTGGGTTCCAGAAAACACGTTAAATGGGCACTGTGGGCGCCATGTTGGGGATCTCTGCGTTAGGAGGATCAGTAGCTTGATACCAGGGTTGCCAACCCCTCGATGGGGGTGAGGGTTCCCCCGATTGCACAAAGCGTTGCACAAAGCATGCATGAAGATCCCGGGACCAAGCCAGGAGCCCCCCCACCAGCAGACGGGTAAGACCTGGCAATCCTACTTGATAGTAGTAAAAGCCAGCTTGGTATGGTCAGCTGAGGATTATGATTAGTTTCAGTCCAAGATTTTTTGCATTTGCATTTGTATGATGTGTGTATGGGTAAAATGGCCCAAGACGCACATCTTGAATGTTTTTAACAATGGAGCCTTGAGGGCTAGTTGCACGTTTTAAATTAGGATCTTTACATTGCAGACACTTTTTTTTTACTGTCTTCTCTGCTTCTTGTAAGGCTGCAATCCTCCTGTGCACACTTAGTAGCAGATAATTTACACTGATCTTGGTCAGATTTATTTTTGAATAAATATTTTCATGATCAGCTGTTAAATGTTTTCAAAAAATTTTTTTTAAAAAAACCCACCAAACAACCCTGGGGCAAAGTAAAATGATCCAACATGGGCCCTGTTTGTTAAGATCAGACCGCAGGCATTCCAGGATGAGCTGCTTAAAAAAATAAATTAATAAAGACATTCCTCTTAGTAAATGACAAACACCACTACAGCAGTTGCGTACTGTGTAGTAGCTAAAATTGGAGGATGCCAGTTCTGTTGCTTGGATCTTTTTTTGAAAAAGGGAAGCAGTTTTTAATATTTGTGTAGTGCGCTCCACATATCCAAAGTGCCTTATGCACATTTAATGCGGCCCATAAGAACATTTTCCTGGGAGTAAGCCTCATTTAATAGACTTGAGCAGGATTCTGAGTAGACCTGCTTAGGACCAGTCTGTTAATCTCTGTTATCCTTACAACAACTCCGGGAGAGGCCATAATTATCTCCCCCATCTTTACAGAGGAAGCCACTGAGATTGAGAGAAAGTAGCTTGCCGGAGGCCATCTAGTGAGTTCACGGATAAATCAGGATTTGAACTCGAGGCCTTCTTGGTTGACAGCCTAGTCTTTGCAGTGTATTAGCCACTGCTTATTAGCTATGAAAAATACATGGTATTCTGTCACAGAAGCTGTTTTCTTTCTATTTGGTTAGAAACAGAGGAGGGCTAATACACACTCTCTTTAGATGTGAGAACGGAAAACACAGTCCTGACCTAGATAACCCAATCTAACCTGATCTCGTCAGATCTCAAAAGCTTAGCAGGGTCAGTCCTGGTGAGTATTTGGATGTGAGACTACCGAGGAACTCTGAATATCCCTTGCCCACCTCTGAATATCCCTTGCCTTGAAAACCCGATGGGGTTTTCATAAGTCAGCTGCAACTTGTTAGCAAAAACAAAACAACAACCTCCCCGCCCCCCCCCCCCCCCCCCCCGAAAACACTCTGTTGGAGAAAAGTTTAATGCAGCTTTTTGGTTGGATGAATTTCTTGAATGGATAGTTTCCCTCTTAATAAAAAGCTAAACTTACTACAGTAATTCTATTGTGTGTAGTAGTTAAATTAAGAAGCCATTTCTCTAGAATGGTGGCGGCCTCTTCTGTAATAGTTGTAAATCTGAATTTAACTCTGGGTTGTCATTACAGATCTTGAATAGGCATTAAGTTAAAGGGGCCGATTTAGTGTATTGTCATTTGGCATTAAGCAGCACTGTAGCTGGATTTTTGCATAATTTGAATTGAGTAGTATTTTGTGAACATTAAACAAATGTTTAAATAGTGGATCTCATTTGGTTATACAGCCTTATTGTTTTAGGGAATAGATGTGAGGATTTGGCAAAGTATGCGGCAGTTGTTAGCGGTTGAGGCTGTAAAGCTGATGAGTAAGCGAGGCAATTGATTGAAGAAATATTACCTTTTGTCTGATTCCAGCCCTCCTTTTAATAATAATCTAATATGGAAAATCAATGAAGAAACAGAAGACAGCAAATTGGTACCTGTTGAGAAGTATGGATTGCCGATCAAATTTGCTGGTGAGCCCGAATATTCTACAGTCAAAGAATGTGCTCGGTATGCACGAAGGGGAAAATATAAACCATCCAAGTCCAACAAAGAGTTAAAAACAGGGACTCTGGACTTCATGGCAGTTCTGCACACTTGCTCTACTCAGGTTGGCGGTGGTTTTGACAGGTTTGCCGATGTCCCAGCGCCTAGTCCCAGAGACTCAATAACTCCCTATGCCTGTTTTTATGGATCATCAATGAAGAAGGTTAAAGAAGGATGGCTGGACAAGCTGTCACCTCAGGGGTATGTTGACATGAACTTTGACGTGTAAAGTGGCTTACTGTGACTTTGTAGGACTTGGGGAGGGGCTTTGATTCAGTGGCAGAGCATCTGCTTCGCATGCAGAATGTCCCAGGTTCAATTCCCAGCATTTCCAGCCAAAGGGATCAGGTACTTGAGATGTTGCTTGAAACCTTGGAGAGGCACTGCCAGTCCGAATAGACAATGCTGACTTTGATGGGCCAGAGGTCTGATTCAGTATAAAGAAGTGCAGTGTGTGTTCAAGTGCCAGACCATTGGTTCATCCAGTTCAGTGCGGTCTGTTATTCCAACCAACAGCAGCTCTCCAGGGTCTCAAGGAGAGAACACAGATGCCCACTCAGATTCTGTTGATGAATTAGGGTTGCCAGCCTCCAGGTGGGGCCTGGGGATCTCCTGCTTTTACATCTGATCCCCAGCTGATAGAGATCAGTTCCCCTGGAGAAAATGGCTGCTTTGGAGAGTGGACTCTATGGCACTGTACCATGCTGAGGCCCCTCCACTCCCCAAACCCCACCTTCTCCTGGCTCCACCCCCAAAGTCCCCAGGTATTTTCCAACCCGTACTTGGCAACCCTATGATGAATCCAAAACTGAACTGAAAATGTTCCATTTGGTAATGTTCTACTTGTTATTATATAGCTAATTGTTTTTTTTTAAAAGAATGCAATCTGTTATAAATCTTTCAATCTGACCATTATTCTGGTGCCTGGCTGTCTGGATTAGAGCTCAGGCTGTTCATTGGGAGGACGAAGAATCACAAGAGAGTGACTAGGTAGAGACATGATTGCCGGGGACAGAGTAAAAGCTGACCTTGCCACAGAAATTTTTTCTGCAGCGTAACAGCCTTAGTGCTGTGATTTTGTATCAAACCTGCTTTCTCTGTGTTCCCGTTATATATTTACAGAACATCTCAGAGAACTTGTGATTGACCCAAGGTCACACCAGCAGCTGCATGTGGTGGCGTGGGGAAATCCGTGCTCCTAACCACTACACCAAACTGGCTGTCCTAACTGGCTCTCATAGGTGGGGGGAATGATGGTGTAAGCAGCTTTGGGTCCCCAGCTGTTCTCTCAAGGACAGCTTGGGAGAGAGCTCTCTCAGCCCCACCTACCCCACAGGGTGTCTGTTGTGGGGAGGGGAGGGGAAGGGAAAGGAGTTTGTAAGCCGCTCTGAGACTCCAAGTGAGTGAAGGGCGGGGTATAAATCCAATCTCTTCTTCTTCTCTTCTTCTTCCCCGGTGGGCAGAAAAATGGGATAGAAATAAGTCTAAATAAATAAAAATAAACTGGAATCGGAAGTCAATGTGATCTAAAGATTTGTTGTTGTTGTTTACCTTGGTTTTCTTTATTTGCATGCAGAAAACACATGTTTCAGAAGCGATGGGTGAAGTTTGATGGCGACAGCATTTCTTATTACAACAACGAGAAGGTAAGGGGTGTTCGTGTTGCATCTGCTTAACAGTCTCTGCCCAACAGTGTCACCGGAGCCCGCTGGTTCTTCAGAAGCATCTGCAGGTGGTTGCGCGCATTTCCACCTCGTTTTCATGGGAAGCCTTAGTGGTTTCCGTGATGCGCAGTAAAGTTCTAGCAGATGGCAGCCCCCTTCTATGCAAAGTTTCCTCACTTATTTAAAATTTACATATTTATATCTTGGCTTAAGGCAGAGTGTGATGTCTTTTTTTTCAAACGGCATCGCTGAAAGCATAGACTGTGATAAAAATAGCTGTCGAACAGTAGCATTAAAAATACTACCCTGGTCGAAAATGTGTGGTGCCCGCCGGGGCTGCTCTACTGGGTGCTTTTCTGAGTCCGACTCACTGTGCAATGCTGGGAGAGAGGAAGAAGGTGTCAGTTTAGAGAGTTGTTCTCTGACAAGCTAGATTGTCCTGAACAGACGACTGTCCAGCCTCTGTTTGAAGACCTCCAATGAGGGAAAGCAGCCCCCCTGGCCTAAGTAACTGGTTCCACTGTAGGTTTGCCAGGCTCAGTCTGGAAACCAGTGGAAGATTTGGGGATGTAGGTGTGGTGGGACATAGTGTTGGCATGTGTCATCACGTCGAGGTAAAACCCAGAAGCGATGGCAGATTGCTCTAGGAATCTCCTAAAGCTCTCTGGTAGCCATAGAGTTTCCAGCAATTCCTAGAACTTCCTGCCGTCATTTCTGGGTTTTCATCAGAAGTGATGTTGTCACACCAGTGACACTGATAGGGTTTTTTAGTTCTTCGCCTACTGCTGCTTGAAGCAGCAGTGGGCAACAGAAGCTCAGTGTGGGAGATTACCCACCCCAGTGAAGGACTTGGCAGCCCTGTTCCATTGTCGATGTGGCTTCAGTGTTAGGGAATTTTTCTTAATGTCAACCAAAACATGCTGTCCGTGACTTGCATCCATTAGATCTAGTCTTGTTTCTGGAGCAGCAGAGAGCAGCTCTGTGTCCTCTTCCATGTGAAGGCCTTTGAGCAGCTGAAGAGCGAAATCATGTATTTTCCTAATTTTCTGTTCTCCAGGCTAAACATACCTGGTTCCTTCAGCCTTTGCTCCTAGGGCTTGTTTTCCAGACTCCTCACTATCTTCGTGTCTGTCCCCTGAGCTCATTCTGGTGCGTCTATATCTTTCTGAAAGTGTGGCACCCAGAAAGTCCTGGTGTCCTGGGCTGTAGCTGGGCTAGCTGTTGTCTACTCAATCCGGGGTGGTCAAGTGGGCGAGTTAGTCACAATGATACCTGGTGACCAGGCCTGGACAGGCCTCTCTTTGATTTATGGATTACAACTGCGTGGACCTGTCTTGTCTGAACCTGTGAAGGTAACTTGTTTCTTAAATGTTTAGTTAGGCTATATAAGCATAAGTTTTTTTGTTTTGTTTTATCCCTCCTTCAAGTCTTGTCTTGTTTCAAGCAATATTTGCACACAAATAAATAATATATATTTTTACTTTGAGACTCTCCTTGAATTCTTACAATCGTAACGCCTAAATCTATTTTGCCTTGGACCAGACCACACTGCTACTGAGTAACTTGTTTTAGTGACGCCCTGAGAGGCTGGGAAGTGTGAATCTCTATTCCCATGCTGGTGGGGTTATTCCGAGAGAACCTGGTGGCAGTACTACCTTACACTTTTGGAGGCGGTAGGCTTTCTCGAGTGTTTGTGAATTTCTGTGCTGTGCCGTGACCTCTCTGAACTCCACAGTTTACCCTGGAAGGGGTGGCTGCGGTGACATGGATCTTAAGTAACGAGTTTGGAAAAGACTAGCTAAGTCTTCGGATAGCTGATTTCCATCAAAGTAGACAGTACTGAGTTAGACAATACAATGACTCCATTTCAGGTGTCCCTGAAATATGCACGTCCCCTCTGCGCTTTGAATTGACCCCATCAGTTAACTGGTAGCCAGTACAGTTGCCACAAGATTGGCAGAAATAGTTTCTCGCCTACTTAGAATCCGTAACAGGCGAGCTGCTTCGTTCTGCATCAGATGTAGCTACTGAATCATCTTTCTGGGCTGTCCCATGTCGAGCGGACTTCAGTAACTGAGGTTACGAAGGCCTGAGTGACCAGAAGTGACTCAGCCTCCCTATCTTCCTCCACTCTTTCAAAACACACATTTGCCGTCATCAGGACTACTAGAAACTTGCTGTTTTTGTTTAAAAAAAAGAAAAGGAAAAAAAAAAAGGATTCTGCGGAAGTCCATTCCTCTGTCCCCTCCAGATCCTTCACAAGTATGGGACTGTCCCCAGCATTTCTTCAGAATCTTCTTGGAAGAAAATCCCAAATGGAATTCCCTCCTTCCCCCCCACCCTTGGCATTTGTGAACAGAACCCACATTGCATCAAAATCCTTTTGATAACGAACCAGCGATTTGTAAATCGCAACCAAAACTGGCCCAGTCATAGGAGAGATCATGAGAAGAAGGCCCTATATAATATCTTCTCTAAGGGGCAGGGGTCCTTTCGAGCAGGAGTTCGTGGGAGCGCAGCTCCGGGAGTTGGTGCCAGCTCCCTCCCCCCCCCCCACGGGGGAATGCCTGCTTGTGTCATGGCTGCAGCAAAATGAGCCCGTCCCCTGGAAAGGTCCTGGTTCCTCCGACCAGCCTTCTGAAGGCTTCAGCCACCACTGAAGCTATCCTCCCAGAGTAGTGGTATTTCTGAGGCTTGGTTTAGTAGCTGTTCCCTCTCTGCCAGTTCTTTCTTTCTTTCTTTCTTTCTTTCTTTCTTTCTTTCTTTCTTTCTTTCTTTCTTTCTTTCTTTCTTTCTTTCTTTCTTTCTTTCTTTCTTTCTCTCTCTCTCTCTCTCTCTCTCTCTCCTTTCTTTCTTGCCTTCTGACATACTTCTGGTGATGTCAGGTGGTGTAGCATATGCAAATAAGTAATGTTAATGAGTTATACTAATGAGCTCCTGCACCTCTTTTTCTACGAAAGGACCCCTGCTGAGGGGTATAAGTACAGTGTTGTAGGTATATGGTTGAATAATGCTGACACTTTCATATAGTGCCTCTTGATTGCTAAAGACTCTTTTCTGATGTTGTCTTGGTCATTGTTATCCCTGTACCTCCGATGGAGAGCCAACTGCCTAAATGCTTCCTTAGAAGCAACTCACGAATCGATGGCTGAAATGAGACTTGAACCAGTGATGTCCTAGTCTTAGCCAATACAGTTTTTCAACAACCAGAAAGATCAAGATGGGTAGCCATGTTAGTCTGTCTGTAGCAGTTGTATCTGAAGAAGTGAGCAGTGAGTCACGAAAGCTCCTCCCCCTGCCACATATTTTGTTAGTCTTTAAGGAGCTACTGGACTCTGGCTCTATCCTGCAAGAACCAGAAATGTATGATAATGTTTCCTAACTTTTGATAATCTGGGGCATGATTTTTTATTTTTGGCTTAAAATTGGAATCTCGTTTAACTCTGCTTCCAGAAAACTGGAAAGGCGTTTTCTTTGC
Source organism: Lepidodactylus listeri (assembly GCA_029233225.1). Taxonomy (NCBI): domain Eukaryota; kingdom Metazoa; phylum Chordata; class Lepidosauria; order Squamata; family Gekkonidae; genus Lepidodactylus; species Lepidodactylus listeri. Next base: position 100,755,508 of record JARCFY010000009.1, on the reverse strand, counting down.
AGCTGCAGAATAGGCCGCAATAACTTTCCCCACAGTTCCACCCTCTTCATTGCCCCATCGATCAGGGACTGGGGATGGGATTTTAAATTTTATTTCGCTCATGTCCTACCCCCAGTGGAGACACAAATTGTCTCACATCTTTCTGCCTTCCTCCGTTGTTTTCTCAGAACAACTGTCCTGTAAGAGGAGTTAGACCAGGGGGTCCCCAGTGTGGTGCCCCCGAGCACCGTGGTGTCCCGTGGACCCCTTTCCTGGTGCCCGCCAAATGTTCTTAGAAAGTAGGAAGGACCAGGTGGGGCTTTTGCCCAGGAGGGCTTCTGACTGACCAGTGGAGAGCTGATTACCTGTGCAGATTTTAATGAGCAATGCTTTGGCAGCAGCTCTCATCGCAGCACAGGGATCTTTACTGTGTGAAGGAAGGTGAGCTGTCTGTATGCAAGAAAACATTGCAAAATTATATATGTATATATATAAATTATTTTTGGCTTTTTATAGAGATACAGAATAAGAAAAAAGGGGTAAGGGGGAAAATAAAGAAAAATACAAAGGGCCCTTTTTTTTACAAATATCAAGGACAATCGTCACTAAGAGAATACATGATATAAACAGTATATATATATATATATATATATATATATATATATATATATATATATATATATATATATATTTAAATACAATTTTATTATTTTTATACACAAACCATATAAATTTCTAATGGAATACAGGTAGAAAGAAACTAAGTCCAACTATTATATAGACCAGGGGTGGGCAATTGTTTTGGCTCGGGGGCCACTTTGTGGGAGCGGAGGTTAGCGGAGGGCCGCACCTTTTAAGATGATTGCATTCATTAGTTAACTTTGCATTTCAGAAAAGGTATAAATTGTATCATAAAAATCAATGAATATCAATTAAATAAAATAGTGGTAGTTTTATTCAATTTATTTATTGTGCGAATTTCATATCATCTATAGCTGCAAGCACATTTAATTTTAGAATCAGTTTAACGAGACAAATGTACCCTATCACACCATGTGGCCGACTGTCTTGGCGGGCCGCAAAAAACTCTGTGGCGGGCCGCATGTGGCCCCCGGGCCGCAATTTGCCCACCCCTGATATAGACGAACAATGATTACAAACATTAATATTAAACATATACTTAAAAATACAGTAAAGATAAACATACCACGGACTAACAACTTCACCATAAATGTAGTAGATTATAAATTTCTGGGGTTTCGTTTTGTTGTACCAAATATTGCAGTACAGAAAACCATATAGCAAGAAATTCAGATTCAACCATGAATGTTGTAGTAGTATTAATATTGTCAGAAATTTTAGCCATAATGTAAAGATTCCAAATCTTAGCATGCCAATTCTGTCTATTCGGGCTCAATTTTGATTTCCATTTCGCAGCTACTACACTTTTTGCCGCTGAAAGTAAAATAGCAACAGCTTGGAGAGTGTTCCCTGATGGAAAACAATATATTCATTTTAAAAGGCATCCTGTTAAATGGAGCTTCTGCCTGAAATGCTGAAGGGTGACTATTACGGTTATGCCTGACCTCATTCCCGGACACTTTGTGGGTGGTTCCCGCTCCTGCAGCAGCGGTTTTGTGGCTGTGCCCGCCACCCTGTGTCAGAATTCCAGAGGTGCCTGCAGGCTGAAAAGGTTTGGGGACCCCTGGGTTACTCTGAGAGAGTGTAACTGGGCCAAAGTCACCCAGAAAGCTGACATGGCAGAGTGGGGATTTGATCCTAGATCAGTGATGGCGAACCTTTTAGAGACCAAGTGCCCAAACTGCAACCCAAAACCCACTTATTTATCGCAAAGTGCCAGCACGGCAATTTAACCTGAATACTGCGGTTTTAGTTTAGAAAAAAGAACTCATTAACATCTTTTGTCTTAAAAGAAAAACACAATAACAGAGCTTTCAATTATACAAACAACTTTCTATTGAAAGGTAAAAGTTTGCATTTGGCAGTTTTTGAACAATTAATGTGATTTTTGCTGTTGTATGCATGCTGATAATTTGTCTAACCTTGGCTCATACTTTGTAAGTTTGAGAATAGCCCAGCCTCGAGTCTGTGTCGTCTTTTTCCTTTTAGAGACTGAGTGCCCAAACTGCGTACGTGCCCACAGAGAGGGCTCTGAGTGCCGCCTCTGGCACGCGTGCCATAGGTTTGCCACCACTGCCCTAGATCCTAGTCTAGCGCTCTAACCTCTCCATCACAGTGACTCCCTTGCTCCTTGCGCAGTATCGGAGCTTTCCTTGTGCTCTTCAGCTGTAGGAAAGACTGTGTCAAGGAGTTCCAGAGTGTCCTCAGTCCCTCTGTTTAGAAGAGGTCATTGCCCATGGGTAGAAAATTGTGCATCTCAGTCTGTCAGAATCCATAGATTCTAACAAGGGTTTCTGGGGCTATATGCTATATTGTGTAACCTATCCCTGTACTTGCCATGTAACCAATTGTGATGCATGCCTGCTATGTAACCATTTGTGATGCTTGTTTGTTTGAACCTTGCAATCTACACTACAATGCCCCTTGTACCTTTCATCTATGACCTGGGGTTTATGGCCCTGACCTGGTCTGGCTAATGTAACATTGGTCCGGGAGGGTGGCGACTCCAGAGCCTGAGAACAATCGGTCTCTCATCCTCCTGCCTCCGCATTCCTTTCCTCCCTACCGGGGAAGACGAGGACTTCTTTCTTATCAACGTGTGAAGGCCTTGGGAGAAAGCCATTTGTTATGTGAAAGATGGTTACATCTGAGGGGTCTGGTTTAAGAAGGGAATTTACTGCTTCACACCTAACCTTTTTCCTGTGGGAAGCAAACGGTCAAAAGACCTTTAGCCCGCGGTTTTTCCTCTATGTTGATTGGTTACCTATGGGCAATTCAAATTGTGCTGGAGGGTATATTAATCCTGCTTTTATTGTGTGCTTGATCTCTGACAATAATCCGAGGACCTGTAGTAATGTAACGATTGGAAATAAAGAACTGTGTTTCATCAACAAAGATCTGATCCTTGACTACAGAGCAGTGCATCAAGGGGCACTACCTGATTCGCTGCCCTGACCTGGGTAGCCCAGGCTAGCCCAAACCTGTCAGATCTTGGAACCTAAGCAGGGTCAGCCTTGGTTAGTATTTGGAAGGCAACCTCCAAGGAATACCAGGGTCGTGACGCAGAGGCAGGCAATAGCAAGTCACCTCTGAAATGCCTCTCGCCTTAAAACAAAGTCTAGCTCGCCACCTAGTGGTGCATAACGCTAAAAGATCGAGAACTCCTAGCCGCTAGACAATCTTAGGATTTCCTGGCTATACTATACACACTGCCATACGATAAATTATTATTACCTGGTTTGCTCCAGGACAACTTTTGGGACTCTAATATATGGTATCATGCATCAGAAGGGAAAATGAAGCGTCCAAAATATATCCTCCATCAAAATCCTACCTGGTTCCAGGCTGGAGCAGGCGCAAAGTACCTGTGCCACAAAGATGGCTTGAAGGCGTGCATCTGCTTTCTGCTGGATCAGGCCTACTGTCTATGCTGGCAAGTAGCAGCTCTCCAGGTTGTCAGTTAAAGGTCTTTCACGTCATCTCCTATCTGATCTTTTTAACTGGAGATGTCTGGGATTGAATTGGGGCCCTCTCATACGCCAAGCAGATGCCCTGACCCACAACCCAACCTCCGGCACGGTCACCTTGACTTAGCTTCACATCGTGCACAATGCGTGCACATCGTGCACATCCCAACACTCTCACAGCAGAAGAGCTAACCTTATATACCTCCCCCATTAATTAGCTTGCAAAAATCTGCCCTTGCCACTGTTTGCAAACCAGGATCTTCTTCGTGGTCTCTGTGCATCACACCTCTGGGATTAAGTGCGCCTGCGCCGATCCCGATCGGTAATCTTCAAAGCCTAACAGATTTTCGCGCCAGCTCACCGGTCACATGCACGTCCCACTGCGCATGACCCGGGGAGGGGCATGAGGATCCCGCCAGTTCTCTTCTGACCGCCGCGTTGTGAGGACCCCTCTCTCGCTCCGGTCGGTAGTACTTTCGTTTTCCTATTGGAAAAAGCCTTTTCGGACTGTTTTTCTTCCCCTTTTTGACCTCGGACTGTTTACTGGACTCACTCTCGGATTTTCCTTGTTCTTCTCCCCACTCGGCCTATGGCCCAGCGGTGGGGCTTCTTTAAGCACTGTCGGGACTGTGGCAGTAAAATAGCGCCTCCAGATAAGCACGCTCTTTGCCTCCTGTGCCTGGGCGAGTCGCATCGAGTAGACTCCTGTTCGAGCTGCGCTGCCTTCTCTAAACAAACCCGCAAGAACCGTGCGGCGAGACTAAGAGTGGCACTTTTGGAAGCAGCGTTATTGCCTAAAATGTCGACCGCCGAGGCCTCGACGACATCACCATCGGCCCCGATGGGCCCGGCACCGTCCCCGACAAGGAGCAGCGTCAGTACTGATAAGTCGGTAACGAAACGATCCCTCCCGCTGCCGCAAACTCCTGCAAAGAAGCGCAGAGAGGGCAAGGAGGAAAAGGGCAAGCACAAGCACAAAAAATCGAGTGCACAGTCGACGCAGGGCGCGTCCGACCTGACCCAGCGCGGGTCTCCGCAGCTTGACCCTTCCGGGCACGACTGACCCCGGGGCAGCTCAGTCTCCCCGATGCCGCGACCCATTCAATTGACGGACTCGGACCCCGACATCGAGCTGACACAGGTCCCTCGGAGCAGTCCAGAGGCCGGAACCGACCCGTCACCGCCACCGAGAGGAGAACAAGACTGGCGTCTTCCTCCTTCGGTGCCGTGGGACGTCCGTCAGTGGCGATACCTATACGGTTCCTCGTATCCCCCGCCACCGCAATGGTACCCAGCGGAATGGGACTGACAGTCGACGTCGTCGAGAGTCTCACGATGCCGAGATCCACCGGCCCCGGGGCCTCTCCCGTCTCCGATGCCGAAGCCATCACCGGCACCGATGCCGATACCAATGCCGATACCGCAGACCCCACCCGATGTCGACCTCCCTCCGTATCAACCGGACCCATCGAACCCTATGTCACCTTCCGAACACCTGTCGGTACCGAATTCCTCCGCTTCATCCGATTCCGAAGAGGAATCCCCCACCCATCCATCACCATCCCCTGATGTTGCTGACAATCTCCCGATTTCCCCTTCCGAAGACGTAAAGTCCTACGGGGAACTCGTCAAGAGAATGGCCCATTCCCTGGCTCTAGCCACCATCCAACCAGCCCCAGCCGCTACCGATGCCATCTTTGACATAGTGCAGATGGACACATCTACAGCAGTAGCTCTACCACTAATTTCGGTGCTTCTTAACACCGCTAAAGAATCCTGGGGACACCCCTCATCGACTCCAATCTTGAGCAAGAGGTTGGATCACATGTATCGTCTCCAAGAGCCGGGGGCAGAATTTTTGTTCATCCACCCCAAACCCAACTCAGTTGTAGTGACACCTTCAGCTAGGGGCCGCAGTGGCCATTCCTCCCCCCTCGATAAAGAAGGACAGAAACTCGATTCGTTCGGAAGACGATTTTATTCTGCAGGAGCATTAGGTATCAAAACTGCAAACTACACGGCTTGCATGAGCCGATATCAATACTCCCTATGGGAGCAGATGACACCGCTCCTGGCACACCTTCCTGAAGACAAACAGCGTCTGGCCAGGAAGATTCAAAAGGAGGGCATGGTCTTGGCTAAACACCAGTTGAATGCCTCCAAACATGTTGCTGATGTAACTTCGAAGACGCTTACTTTGGCAGTTGCCCTCCGGAGACATGCTTGGCTGAGGTCGACAGCGCTTCCTCAGGACACAAAATCGCTAGTCGAAGATCTCCCCTTCGAGGGTGAAGGGCTGTTCAGCTCTACCACAGACACAGTCCTTCATGATCTAGACAAAAGTATGAAGACATCACGTAACTTAGGTGTCTCTCAGCCAAGGCAACAGAAACAAAAAAGTTGGCAGAGATCCTGGTAAAAGAAGCAACCACAAAGATCTCCCAACGAACCACAGTGGCAAAGACCGGCACACTCTGCTTATCAGCAGAAGCCTTACAGCCACAAACCGCGCTTCCCAACAGCTTCTGCCTCCAAGGCAAAACCCCCTAGACCCAATAAACAGGGTCTTTGACTCCCACACATGCTCCGATCCTCCCACCCGTCTGGCACCCTTCCTACCTGCATGGCAAGTTATAACCACGGACAAGTGGGCCCTATCCGTAGTAGCGGAAGGTTACCGGATAGAGTTCTTCCAGACACCACAGGAACCCTACTTTGTAGCCACCCCTCCCTCAGACACCCTGTCATCAGAGGTCGAAGCCCTTCTATCCAAGGACACCATAGAGCCGGTACCCATACACCATCTCCAGCAGGGGTTTTACTCCCGCTACTTCACGGTGCCAAAGAAGGATGGCGGACTCCGTCCCATTTTAGACCTGAGGAACCTCAATGCGTTCATCACATACAAGAAGTTCCGCATGACCACCCTCCAGACCATCCTACCACTGCTAGAAGCCAACGTATGGATGGTGACGCTGGACTTAAAGGATGCGTACTTCCATGTGACGATCCATCCAGCTCACAGACCATTTTTGCGTTTCGCGGTCGGTCCGCGTCACTTCCAATACAAGGCTCTCCCCTTTGGCCTCTCTACGGCCCCTCGTGTCTTCACGAAACTTATGGCAGTGGTGGCTGCCCACCTACGGCTTCAAAGTGTTTAGCTTTACCCGTATCTGGACGACTGGTTACTGGTTGCCCCCTCCGCGACAATTTTACAAGATCACATCCGGATAACCCTCAGCGCCCTAGACTCTCTAGGTCTAACGATCAATCTCAAAAAGTCCATGCTCATACCGTCCAGACAAGTACAATTCATCGGAGCCATTCTGGACTCCCTGCAATGCAGGGCCTTTCTGCCCCCCAACAGGGCAACGGACATAACCTCTCTCCTCCATTCGATCCAACAGGACAAGGAGGCTACGGCCAAGCAAATACTTCGCCTACTAGGCCTAATGGCCTCAACCACAGCGGTGATTCCGTTCGCCAAGCTACGGATGAGACCACTACAGCTCTGGTTCCTGAGACGCTTTCGTCCCAGCATCCACTCTCTCTCCAAGCTCTTCCGATTCTCAGAGCAAGTCCTGGAAACCATGACGTGGTGGCTGGCACCCCAGAATCTTCAATCTGGTGCAACCTTTCGACTCCCGCCCCCCTCAGCAACCATTACCACGGATGCCTCCCTATGGGGCTGGGGAGCTCACCTGGATGGTGTCGGTGTGGGCGGCAAGTGGGACCCGTCTGTGGCCCACAACCACATCAATTTTCTAGAACTCCTGGCAGTTCTCTATGCAGTGCGGTCATTCCGCAACTCCCTGTCGGGAAGGACGGTGGCTGTCCTCACGGACAATACAACCACCATGTACTGCATCAACCGGCAGGGTGGAACGGTCTCCCATGGACTCTGCCGCTTAGCTATCGAGCTTTGGGACGAGTGCCAAGCCATCGGCATTCACCTAGTAGCGAATCACCTTCCAGGACTGCTCAACACCCAAGCAAACTTCCTGAGCAGAGGAGGAGCATCCCTACACGACTGGGAACTGAACCCTTTCTACCTGACCCCGATCTTCGATCGGTGGGGTCATCCCTCAGTGGACGTATTCACCTCTCGGGAGAACAAGAAATGTCATCTCTTTTGCTCCAGAGCCGGCGCAGATCCAGCGTCCCTCGGGGACGGCCTCCTGCTTCAGTGGACGGGGAGACATCTGTACCTCTTCCCCCCGATCCCTCTGATACCGAGGGTAGTCCACAAACTGATGTCAGAGCGACCACGAGCGATTCTCATCACACCATGGTGGCCGAGACAACCGTGGTTTCCCACGCTCCTTCATCTCTCCCTAGGGATCTACCTTCACCTCCCGACGCTCCCAGACCTTCTTTGGATGCACGGAGGTCATGTACTTCACCACGACGTTCCCAAGTTGAAGCTAACAGCATGGATGCTTCAACCTCAGATATAGACTCACGCATTACACAGGTTCTCTTGAACTCACGCAAGCTGTTCACACGCCGCTCCTACGCAGCGAAGTGGAATAAGTTTATGGTTTTTCTAACTTCAATAGGGCGGCCTACTGTTCCTGCCACCCTTAATGATATTTTTGGTTTTTTGTTATCCTGTTCGGATAGAGGACTGTGCCACTCTTCTATAAGAGTTTACTTATCGGCTATCTCCGTCAACCATCCGGAGATTGGGGGATACTCAGTATTCTCTCACCCGACTACGAAACAATTCCTTAAGGGAATGCGTCACCTCTATCCACCAGTACGGACACCGGTCCCAGCATGGGACCTACCATTAGTTCTGGCCAAGTTAATGGGCAAACCGTTTGAGCCCATGGCCTCCTGCAGCCTCCAGCTTCTCTCATGGAAGGTAGCGTTTCTGGTGGCTATCACGTCTGCTCGGCGTGTGAGTGAGCTTTCAGCGCTTCGTTGCGACCCCCCGTATCTCACTTTTCATCATGGAGCAGTTACCCTGGCTCCGGATATCACCTTCCTACCCAAGATTGTCTCGGACTTCCATGTGGGAGCGGACATCATGCTGCCTGTGTTTTTTCCGGATCCTCAGGACCCATCACAATGCAGCTTGCACTCTCTGGACGTCAAGAGAGCTCTTTCCTTTTACTTGCATCGGACAAAGCCATTTCGCAAGTCTCCGGCTCTCTTCGTCACGTATGCCTTGCCCAGACAGGGACAGAAACTATCGTCTCAGAGACTCTCGAAGTGGATAGTAGAGACGATAAAGCTTGCCTACCTCCTGGCTAAGAGGCCATTGCCGGCATCCCTCCGGGCACACTCCACGAGAGCCGTGGCTGCTTCCACAGCATTCCTCAAGGGCATCCCCCTGGGAGACATCTGCAATGCTGCAACGTGGGCGTCTCCTCACACGTTTGTGAAGCACTACGCCCTAGATGTCCGCGTCCATCAGCATACCATGGTGGGCCGTGCAGTTCTACAAGCAGCTCAGATGTGAGACCTCCAGCACCCACCCCCAGGTATGTGGTGTGTTTATTGCTCGCTATTCTCCCAGAGGTGTGATGCACAGAGACCACGAAGAAGATATACAGGTTGCTTACCTGTAATTGGAGATCTTCGAGTGGTCATCTGTGCATTCACACCACCCGCCCTCCTTCCCCTCTGCTTTCGGTCTCCCTCATTTTTTCTTGGGGGCTGTTAGCAGCGGTCAGAAGGAACTGGCGGGATCCTCGTGCCCCTCCCCGGGTCATGCGCAGTGGGACGTGCACGTGACCGGGGAGCTGGCGCGAAAATCCGTTAGGCTTTGAAGATTACCGATCGGGATCGGCGCAGGCGCACTTAATCCCAGAGGTGTGAATGCATAGATGACCACTCGAAGATCTCCAATTACAGGTAAGCAACCTGTATTTCTTTGAATTTGTCAGATTTGGTCTTTTTCCCTTTGAGTGAGACTGCTCCCAATGATTTGCGTGCCAAAAGCGAAATCGGGCGCCCCTCCTTTTCTTCTTCGTAAGTTACTGAAACGGCATATAAACAGGCTTTTTAAAAATAAATAAATAAATAAGCAATTCATTTTTTTTCTTCCTTTGGTTGAAGAAGACAGTTGTGGCTACTGGCAATTGGGAAGATGGAAGGGGACACATGCCCCCAAATAAGAGACTAAAACAAAACACTTGCTAGCTTTTCTGTGATAGTAATGCTGCTACAATACCATATCCGTCCAGTAGATGCCTGTAGACACAAGGACATAATTTTTGGAAGGAAACCTGCCCTGGACTTTTCAGATCTAGTTTGTTCAATGTGGTGGAATCTTCAGAAATGCTGATTCGTACAATGACCACTTTTCTGAAAAAGGGCATTAAGAGCATGTTTTTGCGTATGGACATCTGTACAGCTCTGCTTACATTTCCTTTTTTTTTTTTGAAATGGTATGAAATGGTGAGTTTATTTATTTACATTCTTTATAGTCTGCTTTTCTCACCGGGACTCAAGGCAGATTGCGTGTAGAGATTTTGGACAATCCGGTTGCTGAAGGAGCAACTCTGCCAAGAATTCGTCTGAAGGAAACATGATTGAATAAAATCGTATTGCTATTCGGCCAGCATTTTTTTTAGCCTACCGTCTTCTGTTGGATTTTGTAGCAGAATAGTGAGGGGTAAGCTTAGTGACTGGTTGATTTTACTTCATTTATAACCCTGCCTTTGGACCCAAAGCATCTTACTTTGGACCCAAAGTCATTCTTCTCTTCTCCATTTTATGCTCACAAAACAACCCTGTGAGGTAGGTTAGGCTAAGTGTGGCAGATTGGAAATTTGAACCTGGGTCCCCTGTATCCTAGTCCAATGCCCTAGCCTCTTTGTCGTGCTGGTTTTCTGTTGCAAGCATTGGGCTTATCTCTTTGCTTTGGGGTTGGAGGCTACCATTGTTAACAAGATCCGTTAGGATGTATTGATACCATACAATGACATTTCTGAACATGCAGAATGAGTGGAAAGGGTCATGGGGCCCATCCGCAGTTTCTGCTGCGGTATCTGTAGCAGAACATCCACAGGTCCCAAAGCAGAATGCTGAGTGGTTGTCAGGACTGTAAACTTGCATCTTCAGTAAGCCAAAGAAAGAGGCAGCTTGATGAGGTACTCAGAGATAAGCTTGCTTACCTGTTTCCCCGGGCCCTAGTTTTTTGTGAACTCATAGCTCTCCTGAACACTGTATGTGCAGTGGTGTTTCATCATATCCTGTGGTGCAGGGAGCATATGGCCCTGATTTTTAATGCGAGTTGCAGCATCCAGTCCCGGATCCCTGGCTTGTGGCCCTAGTTAGAAGGGGAATTTTTGTGTGTGTGGTTGTATCTAGTCAGTAGAGATGCCAGGTCTTCCCTGGCTGCCAGTCTGGGTGCCCCTGCCTGCTCCTGGGATCTTCTGGCGCACATGCTGCAATGTCGTCACCTTGTACCTGGCAAGGCTTGCAGGGGACACTCTTGCATTGGGGCAAAAAACTCTATGGTCGTCATAGAGTTTTAATCCAAATGCTAGAGCGTCCCATGTGCAACGTGCCCAGCACGATGACATCACCTCTGGGTAATGTCATTGCACTGGGCATGTTGGGCGTGACAAGGCTCTTTGGGGGGGGGCTCTCCCACCGACCAGCAGTCCATAGGCAGATTGGGACCCCCAAAAGTGGTGACCCTACTGATCAGGGAGGTTCGTCAGTGGTTTCTGTGGCTGTCTCACTTCACCTTCACCATTCAATTTAGTGCAGGTGTCAACCATTCCCCGTTCATCTTCTCCTTCACTTAGGTTGGTGATCCTCAGCACAGTGCCCAGCAATGCTTCCTCTAAGAGGTGGAGTCCTGTGAGCAAAAGTTCTACTTTGTGAGCTACCGGCATTAAAGCTGTGAGTGAGCGATTTGGCTGCGGCATAAATTAGTTTGCCATGGAGCCATCCTGCCTGAGCTAACACAAAGATGTGTGAGCCAGAGGCTAAGAAACTGTGAGCTGGCTCACACTAACTCAGCTTAGAGGGAACACTGGTGTCCAGCAGTGTGTTTCCTGGCACCCTCTGGCTTTTTTTTCTCCTGGCATCTTTTTCTCAAAGCCAAAAAGCCAGTCCGGAGCTTTTACCGCCTCAGTGGAGAAGGGGGTGCTTCAGAAGAGCCCCAGAGGCGTCACATTCGGGAAGCACTCATTTGGAAACAGCTTCTTCCAGGGTTTGGCTTGGCACCTCTTAAATCCCCCCCCCCCCCGCATACCGTGTTCCAAACTCATGGAGACCTCCACCTGCTGTCTGAAGTGGTTTTGCTAGCAATGGTAGAAGCCGTGAAGGTGACGCTCCACCCTAACCACTTTCTATTAAGTGGCATTTCTAGTTTCTGGAATTATAAAGGGTTTAAAACCATAATATAATGCAACAGCTCAATAAGGAGGTTGCTTCTATAAGGGACGGTATTGTAGTCCATTGCAATGTTTACTGTACGTACCTCTGTTTACGACAATATCCTCTATTTGTGTAACTCCCACTTTCTTCATTATAATATGTCGTCCCCTAGACAGTTTTTGTTGGTATTGTGTTCCTGTTCTGTAATTGTAGTGCTACTTCATTGTTTACTGGAGGTCTTTGCTATCTGATTGTATTTCCCCCCCCATATTTTGGTAATCTGCTTTGAGTCTCAGTGAGAAAGGCAGTCTGTAAATGGAATCATGAATAATAATAGTCCACATAGTGTTCAAGCCATAAGTACTGGAAATAACCATTAAAAATGCAAACAATGTCTTAAATGCTGGGGAAACTGTGAACAAACTGGCCTTGCTTTTCTCGGATGTGATGAAAGGATATCTTTGTTTTGCTTAATCACCTCAAGTATCTCATGGCCGCCCCTTCCATTAGAACAGGGGTGGGCAAATGGCGGCCCAGGGGCCACATGCAGCCCGCCACAGAGTTTTTTGCGGCCCGCCAAGACAGTTGGCCACTGTCAGCACCTGAGGAGCTGCAGCTTTAAGTTATTGACATGCAGTCAGATCACACTGTGAAAGAAATGTTTAATGCTGTGACATCAGTTGACTTTTACAAATCTTTGTCTGCTGAAAAGTTTCCATGTATGAAGAAATTTGCTGGGAAAATGGTCTCTATATTTGGGTCTACATATATTTGTGAGCAAAGTTTTTCTTGCATAAAGATCAACAAGAGTAAATATAGACATTAAGAGACATTTGACAGACATTAACTTGCAGGCTGTGATGAGAATCTCAACAAGCAATCTCACTCCTGATTTCAAAAAAATTGTAGAAAAGTGTGATAGGGTACATTTGTCTCATTAAACTGATTCTAAAATTAAATGTGCTTGCAGGTATAGATGATATGAAATTAGTACAATAAATAAATTGAATAAAACTTCCATTATTTTATTTTATTTATGTTTATTGATTTTTATGATACAATTTATATCTTTTCTGAAATGCAAAGTTAACTAATGAATGCAATCATTTTAAAAGGTGCGGCCCTCCGCTAACCTCCGCTCCCACAAAGCGGCCCCCGAGCCAAAACAATTGCCCACCCCTGCATTAGAACATTCAACTAGGTTTGGAAATCAGGATTTTCCAAGAATGGTTGGGATTGCCAAAAGTGTTGGTAGGGTGAATGCCCCTTGTCTGACAAAGAAAACGTTTAAAAATTCACATTTTATCATTTTGTAGAGGCTTGGAAAAAACCCCTTTTTCAGTGTGTTTTCTGGGTGTTGGGGCCCTTTTTCTAAATAAGGCTTAGGTGATCAAACAAGCTTCCTGTTACATTTACTGTAGAATTGGATTTCAGTAGCATTATTTTGAAAAAAATAAGACGCAAGCATTTGTATCAAAAGCACAGATTATCATGAACACAATTACTTGCCCTCTATGGTGTCATGCTAATCAGAGCACTCTTCTAAGCCTATTGGTTTGGGGGGAGGTAACACAATTTAGGACTGCACTGATAAACGGGTGTTTTTAAGACTAACTTCACACACTCTTTCCATTCTGTTTGGTGCAGGAAGTGTATTCTAAAGGAATAATTCTCCTGTCTGCTGTGTCTTCAGTCAGAGTCCATGGGGATATCAAGTTTGAACTTGTCACGGCGCATAGGATATTTGTATTCAGGGCCGAAAAAGAAGGTAAGATAGACATTGTAATGACAAGTGTTTGATTATTTTTCAGGTCTCTGGTGGCAGGAGCCTTGTAGATGGCTCCCCCTGCCAGTAATGGCTGCTGCAGGCAGTTTTCCGGAAGAAACCGATTTCTGTTCCTGATCAAGGAACAGAAGAGTATTTATTGCTGTATGTTATTTATTGTTTTATTGTAATGTTTTAATCAATTTTATAGGTCAATGTACCAAATAGGCCTTTGGCCCATGTAAGCCGCCCTGAGCCCGCACGCGGGGAGGGCGGGATATAAATACGAAAAATAAATAAATAAATAAATAAGGATTAGAAAATATAAGGAGGTTCAAGCAAAACCGCCAGAAAACCCTGTTGTTGGGCTTCCTTAGTTATACGGCCGAAAAACACCGTTTCCAATATTTCTCTTATTCCTGCATTGCTCAAGAGATTCTAGCCATCTTGAGTTTTGTGTGTCGAAAGCAAAAATAACCGGTAATCGGTTTGCTGCACAAAATTTCTTGGCTACGTGTTTGATCTTTATCCAGTAGATCTTCTTCGTGGTCTCTCTGCATCACACCTCTGGGATTAAGTGCGCCTGCGCCGATCCCGATCGGTAATCTTCAAAGCGTAACGGATTTTCGCGCCAGCTCCCCGGTCACGTGCACGTCCCACTGCGCATGACCCGGAGAGAGGCACGAGGATCCCGCCAGTTCTCTTCTGACCGCCGCGTCGTGAGGACCCCCTCTCCGCTCCGGTCAGTAGTTAACCTTCGTTTTTCTTCCAATTTGGAAAGGCCTTTCGGACTGATTTTTCGTGTTTTTTTGACCTCCGGACTGTTTTCCTGGACTTGCTTTCAGATTCTCCTCCTACTACTCCCCGCCCGGCCTATGGCCAGTGGTGGGGTTTCTTTAAACGCTGCCTTAATTGCGGGAGTAAAATCGCCCCCCCAGACAAGCATTCCCTTTGCTTGTTGTGTCTCGGCGAGTCGCATCGTGTCGATTCCTGCTCGAATTGCGCCGCGTTCTCCAAACGAACTCGGAAGAACCGGGCGGCCTGACTCAAAGTGGCTCTTTTGGAAGCAGCGTTGTCACCGAAGATGTCCGCAGCCGACGCCTCGGTAACATCCCCGTCGGCACCGACGGGTCCGACGTCGTCACCGGTGCGGAGCCCCTCCGGTACCGAGAAGTCGGCACCGAAAAGACCCCTCTCACTGCCACGAACTCCTGCTAAAAAGCGTAAGGAGGGCAAAGAGGGTAAGGGCAAGCTGAAGCACAAGACCTCAAGTGCTTCGTCGATGCGTCCCGCGCCCGACATGACCCAGCACAGGTCTCCGCAGCTTGACCCTCCAGGGCGCGAGCGACCCCGGGGCAGCCTCGCCTCCCCGATGCGCGACCCATCCAGCTCACAGATTCGGAACCCGACATCGAGCTGACGCAGATCCCTCATAGCAGCCCCGAGACCGGGCCCGATCCACTGCCGACACCGAAAGGTGAGAGAGACTGGCGCCTTCCTCCATCTTCGGTACCATGGGATGTTCGCCAATGGTGATACCTGTATGGCTCCTCCTACCCTCCACCTCCACAGTGGTACGCGGCAGAGTGGGATCGCCAGTCCATGTCGTCCAGAGTCTCCCGATGCCGAGATCCCCCAGCCCCGAGACCGACTCCGACACCGATACCGAAACCGATTCCGACACCGAAACCACCGATGCTGATACCAACTTCACCTGATGTCGACCTCCCTCCCTACCAACCAGATCCGTCGACCCCTATGTCGCCCTCCGAACGTTCCGACCACTCGATACCTGAGTCCCCCGAGTCTTCCGATGATGAATCTCCTATCCAACCGTCACCATCCCCTGATGTGGCTGAAAATTTGCCAATCTCTCCCTCCGAGGATGTGAAATCCTATGGAGAGCTTATCAAACGAATGGCCCATTCCCTGGCACTTGCCACGGTTCAGCCAACCCCCACCGCTACCGACGCCATCTTCGATATCGTACAGATGGATACATCCACCGCGGTAGCATTACCATTAATTTCAGTGCTCTTGAGCACTGCCAAGGAATCGTGGGGCCACCCCTCCTCTACCCCAATCTCCAACAAGAGATTAGACCATATGTACAGGCTCCAAGAGCCAGGAGCAGAATTCCTATTCATCCACCCCAAGCCCAATTCGGTTGTAGTGACCCCCTCGGCCAGGGGCCGTAGCGGACATTCCTCCCCCTTGGACAAAGAGGGACGGAAATTAGATTCTTTCGGGAGACGATTTTATTCAGCCGGTGCACTGGGCATAAAAACGGCAAACTACACAGCCTGCATGAGCAGGTACCAATACTCCCTCTGGGAGCAGATGACACCAATTCTGGCCCATCTTCCTGAGGATAAGCAACGCCTTGCTAGGAAGATCCAGAAGGAAGGCATGGTGCTAGCAAAGCACCAGCTTAACGCATCGAAGCATGCTGCGGACGTCACGTCCAAGACACTCACTTCAGCAGTTGCCCTTCGCCGCCATGCCTGGCTGAGGTCGACTTCGCTTCCACAAGACACAAAGTCCTTGGTGGAAGATCTCCCTTTCGAGGGTGAAGGACTATTCAGCTCCACAACGGACACAGTCCTTCATGATTTAGATAAGAGCATTAAGACATCTCGTAACTTGGGTGTCTCACAATCGAGACAACAGAAGCAGAAGACATGGCAGAGATCTTGGTCCAAACAGCAACCGCGAAGATCTCCCACTGAACCCCAATGGCAGAGACCGTCGTCTACTGCTTATCAACAGAAACCCTATGGCCATAAGCCACAATTCCCGTCCGCTTCCGCTTCCAAGGCTAAGCCACCCAAATCGAACAAGCAGAGTCTTTGACTCCCCCATTCGCTCCGATCTTCCCACCCATCTACCACCCTTTCTACCAGCATGGCAACGTATCACGACAGACAAATGGGCACTGTCGGTCGTAGCAGAAGGCTACAGAATAGAATTTTTCCAGATACCACAAGAATCGTACTTCGTAACCACACCCCCCTCCGACACCCTATCGTCGGAAGTCGAAGCCCTCCTCTCAAAAGATGCCATAGAACAGGTACCAATAAACCACCTTCAGCAGGGGTTCTACTCCCGCTATTTCACGGTTTCAAAAAAGGATGGCGGACTTGTCCCATACTGGATCTGCGGAACCTCAATGCGTTCATCACCTACAAGAAATTCCATATGACCACTCTACAGACCATCCTACCGCTACTAGAAGCCAACGCGTGGATGGTGACGCTAGACTTAAAGGACACATACTTCCATGTGACGATCCACCCGTCGCACAGACCGTACTTACGCTTCGCGGTCGGTCCGCGTCACTTCCAGTACAAGGCCCTACCCTTTGGCCTCTCTACAGCTCCTCGTGTCTTCACGAAGCTTATGGCAGTAGTAGCGGCACATCTGCGACTTCAAGGTGTCCACCTTTACCCCTACCTGGACGACTGGATTCTCGTCGCCCCCTCTATGACGGAACTACAGAGCCACATCTCTACTACCCTTCGTACCCTAGAATCACTAGGGCTGACGATAAACCTCAAAAAGTCCATGCTTACCCCTTCCAGACAGGTTCAGTTTATCGGAGCTATCCTGGACTCCCTGCAATCCAGAGCGTTCCTACCCCCCAATAGAGCAGTGGATATAGTCTCCCTTCTCCTGTCTACCCAAGAGACCAAGGAGGCTACAGCCAAACAAATCCTTCGCCTGCTAGGCCTGATGGCCACGACAACAGCAGTAATCCCCTTCGCCAAATTGCGGATGAGACCACTGCAGCTTTGGTTTTTGAGGCGTTTCCGCCCCAACTTCCATTCCCTCTCCAAACGATTTCAGATATCGACCCAGGTCCTAGAGACCCTGAATTGGTGGCTTGTGCCCCAGAATTTACATTCAGGTGCACCTTTCCGGCTTCCACCCCCCTCAGCGACCGTCACTACGGATGCCTCCCTATGGGGCTTGGGAGCTCATTTGGACGGTGTAGGTGTGGGCGACAGGTGGCACCCCTCTGTGGCACACAACCATATCAACTTCCTAGAGCTGTTGGCAGTTCTCTACGCAGTGAGATCTTTCCGCCAATCCCTGTCGGGGAAGACGGTGACTGTCCTTACAGACAACACCACCACCATGTTTTACATCAACCGCCAGGGTGGGACGGTCTCCCGTGGACTTTGCCGGTTAGCGATAGAGCTTTGGGACGAGTGCCAGGCACTAGATATTCACCTGGTGGCGACTCATCTTCCAGGACTACTCAACATCCAAGCGGACTTCCTAAGCAAAGGAGGAGCATCCCTGCACAAGTGGGAACTGAACCCCCTCTACCTGACTCCAATCTTCGATCGTTGGGGGCATCCATCCATGGATGTATTCGCCTCTCAAGAGAACAAGAAGTGTCACCTATTTTGTTCCAGAGCAGGAACGGAACCGACCTCTCTCGGAGACGGTCTCCTCTTCCAGTGGACAGGGAAACGATTGTACCTATTTCCCCCGATTCCTCTCATACCGAGAGTAGTCCACAAACTGTTGGCAGAGCGACTGTGGGCAATTCTCGTCACCCCATGGTGGCCGAGACAACCCTGGTTCCCCACGCTCCTCAGTCTCTCACGAGGGACGTATCTCCACCTCCCGACGGACCCAGACCTCCTCGGGATGCACGGGGGCCGGGTACTGCACCACGATGTGCCCAGACTGAAATTGACAGTTTGGCTGATCCAAACTTAGGGTTAGAATCACGCATTGCTCAAGTTCTACTGAACTCACGCAAACTCTCCACTCGGCGTTCATATGAGTCAAAATGGACTAAGTTTTTAACCTTCCTGGCGTCTGTGGGACGGCCCTCAGTCCCCGCCGGGCTTAAAGATGTTTTTGGTTTCCTCCTGTCATGTAAAGACAGGGGACTGTGTCACTCATCTATCCGAGTTTACTTGTCAGCCATCTCAGTCAATCATCCTAAGATTGATGGCTACTCGGTGTTTTCCCATCCAACAACGAAGCAATTCCTCAAGGGAATGAATCGCCTCTATCCCCCAGTGCGGACACCAGTCCCGGCATGGGACTTGCCCCTGGTTCTCACTAAGCTGATGGGAAAACCCTTCGAACCCATGGCCTCATGCAGCCTTCAACTTTGTCATGGAAGGTTGCGTTTTTGGTGGCCATCACATCTACTCGAAGCATGAGTGAGCTCTCGGCGCTCCGTTGCGACCCACCGTACCTCACGTTTCATCATAATGCCGTCACTTTGGCTCCAGATGTCGCTTTCCTGCCTCAGATAGTCTCGGACTTTCATATGGGGCGGATATCACGTTGCTGGTGTTTTTTCCTGGTCCCCAGGACCCAACGCAACGTAGCCTACACACTTTAGATGTCAAGAGAGCCCTGTCTTTCTACTTGCACCGGACAAAATCCTTTCGCAAGTCTCCAGCTCTCTTCATCTCTTATGCCTTGCCCAGGCAGGGACAGAAGCTGTCGTCTCAAAGACTCTCGAAGTGGATAGTTGAGACGATAAAACTCGCCTATCTTCTGGCCAAAAGGCCACTACCGGCGTCCCTCCGGGCACACTCCACTCGAGCCGTGGCTACTTCCACAGCATTCCTCAAGGGCATTCCCCTGGGAGACATCTGCAATGCTGCAACGTGGGCGTCCCCTCACACGTTTGTGAAGCACTACGCCCTAGATGTCCGCGTCCATCAGCGTACTGTGGTGGGCCGTGCAGTTCTGCAAGCCGCTCAGATGTGAGACCTCTAGCACCCACCTCCAGGTATGTGGTGTGTTTATTGCTCGCTATTCTCCCAGAGGTGTGATGCACAGAGACCACGAAGAAGATATACAGGTTGCTTACCTGTAATTGGAGATCTTCGAGTGGTCATCTGTGCATTCACACCACCCGCCCTCCTTCCCCTCTGCTTTCGGTCTCCCTCACTTTTTTCCTTGGGGGCTGTTAGCAGCGGTCAGAAGGAACTGGCAGGATCCTCGTGCCTCTCCCCGGGTCATGCACAGTGGGACGTGCACGTGACCGGGGAGCTGGCGCAAAAATCCGTTAGGCTTTGAAGATTACCGATCGGGATCGGCGCAGGCGCACTTAATCCCAGAGGTGTGAATGCACAGATGACCACTCGAAGATCTCCAATTACAGGTAAGCAACCTGTATCTATCTATATAACTAACAGTGAAGTCGGCCAGATCTGAGTGTCTGGAGCTGTGAGAATAGGCAAGACAGATCTTTCTACAAACTTGAAAAGAGCCCCAGGTTTGCAGAAAAATGTGAAATCTTTAAAAAAAAAAAGTATGTTTTTTTTTTTTTTAAGAAAACCCAAAAATGATAAAACGATTGCCTGTAGCAATGGATTCCCTCAGTGGCTGTTTTTAGGCAACCACAGTATTTTAGTCTGGATTTCTGTGAATAAAAAGGAGGACTGGTTCCTCTCCAGGCTTGGTCTGGCCTGACTAGGGGTTGCCAGCCCTGGGTTGTGAAATTCCTGATTTTGTGTTGGAGTCTGAGGAAAGCTGGGTTTGGGCAGAGGAGAGGCTTCAGCTGGATAGAATGCCACAGAGTCCACCGTCCAAACAGCCGTTTTCTCCAGGGGGACTGATCTCTGTCATTGGGGGTTCAGTTGTAATTCTGGGAGATCTGGAGGCTGGCAAGCCTAGGCCTAGCAGCAACCTCTGGGTGACTTGATTACCACCTGACTTGCACGACTTCTCTAGGCCTGGCTGTTTGCTACTGTTCAACAGCAGCCACCCTATGAAAGCCAGTATGGTGTGGCAGTTAGAGCTTCAGCGTTGGGTCTGGGAGACCCAGGTTCGAATCCCCATCACGCTGTGCAGGCTGACTGGGTGATTTTGGACCAGTCACATACTTTCAGCCTAATCTACCTCACAGGGTTGTTGTGTGTAAAGGAGGAGAATAAGGTAAGCTCCTTTGGTCCCCACTGGGGAGAATGGTGGAGTATAAATGAAGTAAATCAGTAAATACAGCTGAAGATGAGAGGTAGATAAATGGTAGGTTGATGAATGGCTGAGAATGAGAGAATGAGGCAGGGAAAGGGGAAATGATATGGGGATTGCTGGGAGGAGAGAAAGAAGAAATAAAGACAGGTGGGTGATACAGGGGAAAGTGAGGTGTCCCCCCCCCCAAGTCCATGAGGGTTCCTTACCAAGCAAGTGGGTCTTGCCCAGTGGCGGACACTGCACAGCTGGGCTACAGTTCTCTCAGGCAGAGACTGATGGGGGTAAGTGAGAGGGAAAGCTTAAGACAGAAGGGCAGATAGAGGTAGGATGGCTGTTGGGTGGGAGGGAGATAAGGTTACCAACTTCGGGTTAGGAAATAACTGGAGATTTTGGAGGTAGAGCCTGGAGGGGGGGCAGGTGGAGAGGGGCTCCAGAAGGTCATAATGCCATAGACTTCACCCTCCAAAGCAGCCATTTGATCCAAGGGATCTAGGGTTGCCAGCCTCCAGGTGGGGGCTTGAGATCACCTGGAATTACAACTGATCAATTCCCCAGAGAAAATGGCTGCTTTGGAGGGTGGACTCTATGGCATTGTACTGTGCTGAGATTGCTTCCCTCCCCAGACCTCGCCATCCCAAGGCTCCACCTCCAAATCTGCAGGAATCCCCCAATGTGGAGCTGGCAACACTAAGGGGGAACTGATTTCTATAGTTGAGAGATCTGTTGTGATTCCAGAAAATCTCCAGGCACCCCCTGGAGATGGGCAACCCTAGAAGGAAGCAGGAAAACGAGAGAGTCTGTGGGGGCGTTCAAGAAAGGGAAAGAGGAAATAGTGTGTGTGGGGGAAATGAGATGCCTCCTGCAAGTCCTTGTGGGATCCCACTTATGAGGATCTTTGATTTCCCTGAGCAAATCTTCTTGCCAAAGATTTATGGGCACCATTATTGAAGAGTCCTCAGGTCTCAACAAGAAAAATGGACTATTAATAAAGTAAATACGGAAATTCCATGTGTAGGGTTATGTCTAGAAGTTCTTATTTAGGGTTGCCAGCTCCCTCCTGGCCACTGGTGGGGGTAGGATTGCCAGGTGCAGGCTGGGAAACTCCGGGGTGTTTGGGGATGGAGCCTGGAGAGGACAGGGACCTCAGGGGGGTACAGTGCCACACAGTCCACCCTGCACAGCATCCATTGTCTCCAAAGGAACTGAGCTCTGTTGTCTGGAGACCAGCTGTAATTCCAGAGGATCCTCAGGTTCCACCTGGAGATGGGCAGCCCTATTTTTATTCATGTTGGCATCAGATTAGTTCTTCTGCCTACTGGCAATTTTAAATGATTAATTTTAACTATTACGTTTATGTATTTTGTTATTATTTATCTTGCAAGATGCCTTGAGTTCGTATAAAGGTGGCTGATAAATGTTTTAAATGAAATAAATAAATAAAAGGCTATGAGAGCCAGCGTGGTGTAGTGGTCAAGAGTGGCGGAACTAGGTTTGATGTCCCCACCCCCACCCCTGAAGCCTTCTGGGTGACCTGGGGCCAGTCATAGTTTTTTCAGAGCTCTCTCAGCCCCACCTACCTCTCAAGGTGCCTGTTGTGGGGAGAGGAAGGGAAGGCAGTTGTAAGCTGCTTTGAGACTCCTTAAGGTAGAGAAAAGCGGGATATAAAAACTAGCTCCAATTCTTCTTCTACTCTCTTTGTTTAATTACATGAACCAAATTGCATGTGGTTACACACAATTGCTTTTTAAAATAACTTTGAGCTATATTACAGGTTTCACCTTTACTGCCCTGAATTTATCCTTGAGGGCAGGGGTCCTTTGGGGCTGGAGCGAGGCGGAGCGAAGCTCTGCCAGCTCAGGAGTGGCCACTAGGGCAGCCACCGGCCGAATCAGATTCTCTGATCTGATTCGGCCCACCGCCGAATTGCTGCCGAAATTCAGCGGCAACTTTAAAAGTGACTGGAGGGGAGGGGATTTGAGGGAGAGGCTCCAAACTTGCAGGGTAGCTGCTGGGGCCTCTCCTCGAAATACCCACCAAGTTTCAAGAAGATTGAACTTCTTGAAACATTTTTTCCCACCATAGAGAACAATGGAGGGGATGGGACAATCTGTTTGGGGGCCCGTAGAATTGGACCCCCTGGTCCAATCTTCTTGAAACTTGGTGGGTATTTCGAGGAGAGGCCCCAGCAGCTACCCTGCAAGTTTGGAGCCTCTCCCTCAAACCCCCTTTCCTCCAGCCCCTCATATACCCTATGAGTTTTTGCCATTGATTTCAATGGCCCATAGGGTATAATGGGGCTGAAACTGACATTTCCTTTCTGACACACTTCCGGTGATGTCAGGGGACGTGGCATATGCTAATGAGATGTGCTAATGAGCTCCTGCACCTCTTTTTCTACAAAAGGACCCCTGCTTGAGGGTATGGAATTTAAAACAACTACTACTACAGTATGGGGAAATAAGTGAGACGCAAGTTTGGGAGAATTCACAATTGATAAAAGTTTACTATCTGCACAGCAAGATAAAAATAAGTCACATTTTCAAGGAGTTTCATGAAATCCTATAAAACTGAGGGGTTTTTTTTAGGACCTTCTTTAGCACTCATTAACACCACTTAAAAGCTGTGCTTTCAGCCATCTGCTGCAAGTCGCCTCTCCGTATAAAGCTGTCAGGGAGCAATGCGAAGGTGATGGCTTGGGTGTGAAGATCGAGAAGACTCTAGCTCTGGTTTTGTATGTGCACGCACATACAGATTTTCACTTGTGCATGGCTTTTTTAAAGCAGATGTTTAAATCCAGGGGTCATTTCGAGCAGGAGCTCAGGGGAGCTCAGCTCCGGGAGTTGGTGGCGCCCCCCCCCGGGCGGGGGAATGCCTGCTTGTGTCATGGCTGCAGCAAAATGACCCCGTCCCCTGGAAAGGTCCTTGTTCCTCCCACCAGCCTTCTGAAGGCTTCAGCCACCACTGAAGCTATCCTCCCAGAATAGTGGTATTTCTGAGTTTTGGATTAGTAGCTGTCCCCTCTCTGCCAGCTCTTTCTTTCTTTCTTTCTTTCTTTCTTTCTTTCTTTCTTTCTTTCTTTCTTTCTTTCTTTCTTTCTTTCTTTCTTTCTTCCTTCCTTCCTTCCTTCCTTCCTTCCTTCCTTCCTTCCTTCCTTCTTCCTTCCTTCCTTCCTTCCTTCCTTCCTTCCTTCCTTCCTTCCTTCCTTCCTTCCTTTTCTCTCTCTCTCTCTCGCCTTTCTTTCTTGCCTTCTAACATACTTCCGGAGATGTCAGGTGATGTAGCATATGCAAATAAGTTATGCTAATGAGTGATGCTAATGAGCTCCTGCACCTCTTTTTCTACGAAAGGACCCCTGTTTAAATCACTGCATACAGTAACGGGGAACCTGCTCTACGCATCTTTTAACCTTTATGTTGTATGATGCCAAATCCATTTGCGGAATGCCTGGGCAATTTAAATTATTTTGGGAAGGCCAATGGGATGGTTAGGGAACATTAAGAGGCTTGAAAGAATTCCGGTGTTCACCATGGTTTTAGAGGCATGGTGAAGTTTGCAGAATGATGGCAGTGCCTGTTCACATGAGGGTAAGGTTGCCGGGTCCCCTCGGCTTGCTGGCGGGGGGATCGGGGGGGGGGGTTGTTCCAGGGGTGGGGGGGGACATTGCATGAATTCCCTGATGCAATGATGTCGCGCAGAAGTGACATCATCATGTCAGGGATGTTGTGCGGCGACGCCCTGCATTTTTGGGCAAAACTCTATGGCTTTTTTCACCTAAAGCCATAGAGTTTTGCCCCAAAAGCAGAGTGTCGCCCCTGTTTGGGGGTGGGACTTCCCCCGCTAGCCAGAAGCCTGAAAAACGGGGGGAACCCCACCCGGACTGGGAGTCTGGCAACCCTACATGAGGGCCATCTGCTCTTAAATTCATTCATGGAAGTGGTATCCAGGGCCAACGTATTCTGGAAACAGAGGGTATCAATAAATATTGTGGAATGCTTTCTACGACTTGTTGGGCCACACTTGGAAAGATCAGAGACCAGCCTACCCGGCCTCTCAGTACTCTGTATTTGCATTTATTTCATTTTGACGCTAAGTTTTCAAGCGTAATGTCATGCCATAGGTACTGTTATTATTGCTTTAGAGCAGAGATCCCCAACTTGTTGAATCTGTGAGCACTTCTGGCATTTTGAGAACAGGCTGAGAGGACCACAAAGAACAAAATTACAGCTTGTCTGGCAAGGCGGGATTCAAATATAAATAAAACATAAATAAATAAAATAAATATAAATGTTGGGAGGCTCAAGAAAATGTAGCCTCCTGTGATGGAGAAAGCTCCCCCCCCCAAAAAAAAATGTGTGTTCCACTTTAGGGTTGCCAGCCTCCACGTTGAGCCTGGAGAGCTTCTGGAATTCCAGTTCATCTCCGGCGGACAGGGATCACTTCCTCTGGGGGGAAAATGGCGGCTTTGGAGTGTGGGCTCTCCATCATTATACCCTGCTGAGGTCCCTCCCTCCCACAAACCCCGCCTTCCTCAGGCACCATCCCCAAATGCCCAGGAATTCCCCAAACTGGATTTGGCCACCTTGTTCCAGTTAGACATAAAGGTGATGCCACCTGGGTTCTTCTGAAGCATGCCCTGCTCCACTGAAGTGGAGGAAAGCCTGGGCTTGGTCTTTGTTTTGGGGATGAGATGCACTGGGGAAGAGTCAAGTGGATGCCATGAAACACAAAGGCAGATACAGAGCTGGGGTGCCGTTACTGAAGGCTTTTCCCAGCAGCGTTGCCTGACTCTTAGCTGAAGGTCTTCCATCACCAACACTTGGCTTTTCAGAAGGCCTGAATAGCTGCTTTGCTTTTAGATAGTTCCTGACATCGTATCTGGCTGTCATATTGCCTATTGTGCCCTGGTTTTTTAATGCGTACGTACGTACATACTTACATACATACATATGTATGTATGTATGTACTGCATTGGGTGTCCTTTAGTGGCAGCCAGTATTGTTTACGAGTGACTAGATAAATAAGGAAATGCTGGTTTGTTTGTTTTTCATGGGACCTGTGTTTACTCAAAAGAAACGTGGTCCTGAATGTAAGACGAGCTGCCAAAAAAGAACAACAACACAAACTATACACTTTTTCAAAAAATTACTGGACATAACTGTAAGCTGCATGTGAATGTTAGATGACCCCCCCCCCCCCCCCGGCCGCCCTTTTGACGGCACATCTGGTAAAAGCAAACAAACTCAAACTAGTCTTTCATTTGAGGAAATACAGTATACCACAATGTCAAGACTTAATGCAGTTTGTTGTTGTCTACCACGTTTCTCAAAAGACAAGATCCAGTTCTCCCCGGTTATGCTTTTGAATTGCTTTAAGTCGAAAGATCTGGCTGGGGGTTTACTTAGGCCGTTTTTACATCTGACTTTCCCGCTGGAATCATTCTAGTTCCAAAAAACCCTGCCCATGCTTCTGTGCGGTGTGAAACCGTGCTGCCACTGAAATGTCCACATCTACTAATTGCCCTCCTGTGGTCAAGCTAGTATGCAACCGGCTTCATTCTGCTTTAAACAATTGCTGTTGATTAGTGCACTTAGACCCCCTGGAGTGAAATTTCACACCACTGTGAAATCAGCACAGGAAAAGACAGCAGTCAAACTACTTTAGAGGGGAGGTGTAAAATGGCCCTTAGTTCTGTTGATTTCAGAGGGGCTTGGCTGGCTTTAATCTTAAAACATTCCATTTTAACCGGTTTGTGGACTCCGTGGTATAGCTGAGGGCTGGCGTAGATTTTTCAGCTGCCAGCATATGGTTCCATCCTACGCAATTGCACCCTTCTGTCCATCGAAGTCAACCGTCTTGGAAGGGGGTGACTCTGTTTAGGATAACAGGGTCACTTGGGGAAATAGCTGCTCACAGAAGGGGCTACTTCAAGTTTTGGAGGAGGGGATTTGTGGAAGTCTGTACCCCCTCTTCTGGGATTAGAAGAACCACAAGGTGTGGCTATGCTGAAAGTAAAGAGGAGCTGAGTACTTTCATGAGCCCCCCCTCCCAGTGTCATACCCCACACACAAGTAGACCTGTTGTGTGAAAAGTTATCTCCTCAGCCATCAGGTCTAATAGCATTGTACATGTACAGAATAAACTGTATTGCGATTCCAAACGGTGTCAGAAATTGACATTGGTTTCCCAAGTGTGTTTGTTTGCTTGCTTTACCTCCAAATTTATATCCAACCTGTCCTTAGTGTCTCTGAGACGCCCACCACTAATAATATAAGAGGAAGTCATAACCAGAGTGTTAAAAACTGAATACTGAAATCGTATTAAAAAGCGTTTGCGACAATGTACCGTTCATTATTGTGTGCTCTTTGTTTGCTTGTCTCTTTTTAAGATGAAAGGAACGACTGGATTAGTGCCATACTCGGCACTCTGCAGTTGCCGCCTGAAATTTCTCGCACACGGAGCATCACCGCTCCGCCTGAGAAAAGTGGGTATCTGGAACTGAAGGGCTACAAGGCCAAAATCTTTACCTTGCTGCAAGGAAGCCGCGTGTGGATTTGCAAAAGCGAACAGGTAGACGTATATATTTTTTCCAGGTGAATTAGTATGCTGAATGGAAATGCTGTGCAATATTTATGGCACTCTACATTATGAAAGAGGTCTGAAGTGAAATGCAACACTGGTATTTATGCGAAAGCCTGGTTTGAAGGTGTGGGACGCTTGTTTAGCCTTTCCCTCCCTCTCCTTGTGGCCATGAGCTAGGCCCTTTCAGAGGTTGTGAAATTACAGAAATGTTATTGGCTGTACCGCAAAGATATTGCAGATGGATGAATGAGAGAAGGTTAAAAGTATTTGGTCCAAATTCCCTCTGTCTCCTTCCCAGAGAGAGCCAGTCTGGTGTAGTGGTTAAGTGCGCGGACTCTAATCTGGGAGAACCGGGTTTGATTCCCCACTCCTCCACTTGCACCTGGCTGGATGACCTTGGGCAAGCCATAGCTCTGTACCAGCTGTTCCCTCAAGGACAGCTTGGGAAAGAGCTCTCTCAGCCCCGCCTACCTCACAGGGTGTCTGTTGTGGGGAGGGGAAGGGAAAAGGAGTTTGTAAGCCGCTCTGAGACTCTTAAGTGAGTGAAGGGTGGGATATAAATCCAATCTCTTCTTCCTCTCTTCTTCTTCTTCCCCCACTGTGGTGGCCAGATGTCCTCTTCTTCAGAAGTCCATTGTCTCTCTCTCTCTCTCTCTCTCTCTTTGAAGCTTGTGTTCTGTCAAGTAAAATCAGTTGAAGCGGCTGTGAAGTCTTGATTCCTGAGTAAGTGCAGAGGACCTAAAGCTTCCTGCCCTTGGAAAGGACAGCTATGGAAATTAACCAGGGATTTATAAGAAGGATGATCCATTAGAAGAACGAGCAGGAGGATCCTTGAAGAGTTCTCCATCCAGTTAGCAGTCAGAGAGCAGACAGGCCCGGCCCTAGTCTCATCAAACGGCTTCTGACTGTGGCGAACCTGCGAATTAATGTCCTCCAAAATGTCCTCTTGTTAACAGCCTCGCTCACGTCTTGCAGACTGAGGGTCTTGGCTTCCTCAATAGAGTCAGTCGGGTTTTCTTCTTTTCCTCCTGCCTTCAACTTTTCCTAGCATTATTGCCTTTTTCTGTGACTCTGGTCTTCTCATAACGGGACCAAAGTACGATAGCCTCAGTTTAGTCATTTTTTAGCTCCTAGGGAGAGTTCGGGCTTGATTTGGTCTAGAACCCCACTCACGGGGCTTTTTGGTAGTCCACAGTATCTGTCAAATTCTCCTACGACACTCCATGTCGAAGGAATTAACTTCCTTCCGGTCAGCTTCTACACTGTTTCTGTTTAGCTTATAGTGATGATCTGTGCCCCAGCCTGGATGGCCCAGGTTTGCCTGAACTTGTCAGATCTTGGAAGCTAAGCAGGGTCTTCGGTAGTATTTGGCCCGGGTCAGTATTTGGATGGGAGACCACCAGGGTTGCTACGCAGAAGCAGGCAATGGTGAACCGCCTCTGTTAGTCTCTTGCCTTGAAAACTCTGCAGGGTTGCCAAAAATCAGCTGTGACTTAACAGCAATTTATGCACACATATAATGATTTATCTAGGAATATAAATTAGCATGTGTAACTGTTGACCACTGTTTCCACTGGAGAGCCAGTTTGGTGTAGTGATTACGAGCGCGGACACTAATCTGGGCGAGCTGGGTTTGACTCCCCACTCCTCCACGTGCAGCTGTTGGTGTGACCTTGGGTCAGTCATGAGTTCTTTCAGAGCTGTTCTCTCAAGGGCAGTTCTCGAGAGAGCTCTCTCAGCCCCACCTACCCCACAAGGTGTCTGTTGCGGGGAGAGGAAGGGAAAGTGATTGTAAGCCGCTCTGAGACTCCCTTGGGGAGTGAAGGGCAGAGGATAAATCCAGTTTCTTCTTCTCTTTCGTCCTCTTTTATATTTTTATTTATTTATTTATTTATTGGGCTTATATGCCGCTCTCCCCGGCAAGCGGGCTCAGAGTGGCTCACGCATAAATACAATTAAAACATTGAAACAATTAAAACCAACATGAAATTCACAATATAAGTTAAAGTGCTCAGAAAAGATGGCGTAGTGTAATACCCTTATACCCTTAATTTTGTGTTCATTTGAACCTTCTTCCCCTTCACACCACCCAGGCCCAGCCCAGACATCGTGTGAGAGCCAGTCACACCACTTTCCTTCTCCACGGGTCCTCCGGGCTTGGTCCCTGTGTTCCTTCCCCGTCTGTGGCAGCCTGGCTCCCAGTGAAGAGGAAAGCTCCAGGGTGGGAGAGAGCTCTGTGTGGGGGGTTGGGAAGAGTGAATATTTCTAATAACAAGGATTCTGATTTCGTGGGAAAACACATGGAGAACATGGCAGTGGTCCCATTAGTCAGACTGTAGAATATGTTGCCACTTCATCAGGGGCTCATTGTGGTATTATCCCACATACAGGCGGTAGAAAATCCTGACAATGGCAAGACTACATATGGTGAGAGGAGATGCATCGTACCGGAGATGCGCGTGTGAAGGGCCACATATGTCATAAGAACGTTTCAAATGTAACTTTCTCCACGGGAGCATTGCCACAAGGGCTGTTCTTCTGTCTGCATGCAAGGCATAAATGCCACTGAAACCATCCCTTAGAATGTAAGATTCCCCATTCTCCACACTGCGTTTGAAAAACTGCCCTCATGGTTTCTAGCTGCTGAGAAACAGAGAGTGATAAGTTTTCTTCTCCAGGCTTTCTCGTCATGTTTCTCTCTCTCGCTTTCTGCATAGACAAACCCATCATTCTAGGCAGGGCCGTCTGTACTCCATAACAAAACCAGCCCAAGTTCTGTGCCAGGAGATCCTATATTCTGTGACAAGAGACGTGGTGTGCCGCAACCTGCATAAATTATGCACTGCAAGCAAATGACTTTTTTTTTTGGGCATTGTTTTGAAATGTTTGCTGCTCTGCTCCGCTTAATTTTGCTTGTGCGGGATCTCCAGTCACCGAAGACCTCTCCTCAGATTTTGTTCAGGAAACCCTCTGGCTTTGGAGACTTTGCTAGCTACACCCCAATTTATTTTTGCAGCCCTAGGGATAACCCCCTCCCTTGCTTTGTTAAAAAATAAGGGCAAGGGTCTCAGGGAGCTCCTCCCACAGAAGTATCATATCCAAACAGTCCTGTTTCTCATCTTACATAGCTGGAACTTTCAATGAATGTTTGTTCATTTTTGAACAAATTTAGAGTCCAGTGATACCTTTTGGGTGCAAGGCACACTTTTGGGTGCAAGGCACACTTTTTCAAATACATTGGAATGGTAGGTGAAGTTCAAACTTAGAGACAGGGCTGAACAGCAAATGAACATGCAACATGGTGGTGTTTAAGGGATGCAAAGTCAGAGCTAAATAACAACCTAAGGGTATAAGGGCATCAGTTGTAAAGCAATAAATATGTCAAAATAGCAGATAAATGTCTAAAGGTGTCTTTTCTAATTTTGGGAAGCAAACTGAGAATGTCTCAAGTGTGGCAATCACTTAACAGCACTGTCATGTCAGCAAAACATCCCAATATTCCTTGCATTACATTCAGTATTTTAATATACTATTCTGAAAAAGAAATACACTAAGAAGAAGAAGAGATTGGATTTATACCCCGCCCTTCACTCACTTGGAGTCTCAGAGCGGCTTACAAACTCCTTTCCCTTCCCCTCCCCACAACAGACACCCTGTGAGGTAGGTGAGGCTGAGAGATCTCTTTCAAGAACTGCACCTGAGAGAACAGCTCTGACAGAACTGTGATTGACCCCAAGGTCATGCCAGCAGCTGCATATGGAGGAGTGGGGAATCAAACCCGGTTCTCCCAGATTAGAGTCCGCGCACTTAACCACTACACCAAATACAGGGGATTTATAGTTCTTCTCGTTGAGAATACATATGTGAGGACTGAATGAGTTAGCATATGTAATAAGATAAGAAACCAATATCCCTGTTGGGTCCTGGGGAGGTTTTTCTTCCAAGTGTTGTAATAACTTGTAATTCAGCCATTTGTTTTTGTTTGCCTTCTCCCCTCCCCCTTGAATGCAAGTTAGATGCCTGTAGAGTACTCCCCCCCATCTGAAAACGATAATATATCCCATAAGCTGATGGTCAGGCAAGTACACTACATAATAATAAGAACCACATAATAATGAGACTAAAGTTCACATCTATCCGAAACTATTCCCATGATGACTTTCCGGGGGTTATCATAGTGGGACCATTAAGACACCTGCCTAAAATAATTACTGGGCCGAAAGGAGTACAGGTCAAGCTGATAATACTGATTACTGTTCAACCTGATAGGGGGAAAAAATCTAGTCAGATATCACATCATTTTTCAAAAAGTATGACAAGAAATACAATCTCACTATTAACCTGAAACATACTGGGAGTAGAACTGGAGTCTGAAGGATACCGTATTTTTCACTCCATAAGACGCACCTGACCATAAGACGCACCTAGTTTTAGAGGAGGAAAACAGGAAAAAAAATATTCTGAACCAAATAGTAGGTAGATGGGGGGGAGAGAGAAGAAAGAAAGGAAGGAAGGAAGGAAGGTAGGTTTGGGGGAGAGAGAGAGAAGGAAGGAAGAGAAAGGAAGGAAGGAAGGAAGGCAGGAAGGAACAGGAAGGGAGGGAGGGAGGAGAGAGAGAAAAGGAAGGAAGGAAGGAAGGAAGGAAGGAAGGAAGGAAGGAAGGAAGGAGAAAGAAAGAAAGAAAGAAAGAAAGAAAGAAAGAAAGAAAGAAAGAAAGGGTGTTTCCCTCCCCCCCTTGCTTGGGCCTGAGTGGCTTAACGCCACTCAGGCCCAGCTCTTCCCTCCCTCCCTCCCTCCCCCAGCCTAGGAATGGTGAGGGGGGAGGGATGGGGCTTCTCCCCGAGCCAGCGGCCTGCCGGCCTGGGAAAGATAAGCAGGAGAGGGCGGGCGGGGTGTATGTGGCCTATTATCCTAACGAGTTCCTGCTGAGAAAGGTGAGCGGGGGAGGGAGGGGGGTTCTCCCCGGGCAGTATTCGCTCCATAAGACTCACACACTCCCCCCCCCACTTTTTGGGGGAGAAAAAGTGCGTCTTATGGAGCGAAAAATACGGTAATTTCCAGCTTGCCATTCTTAGTTGGGTAAGATTTTCTCGCAGGGATGAATTTCTGATTGAAAACTTTTTCTTTTCTTTTTTTTTTTGAAAAATTGCATGAGTTGCTTTTGAGGCTTTTTTTTTTTTAAAAAAAAAAACCTTCGCTGTACAAAAAAGAATCTGACATTCTGAAACAACTGAATATGTTTTGGTGATCCTTGAAAGAACTGATGCTATTGCTCATATTGGTGTGAGATGAATGCAGTAGTTTTGATAAGGTGTAATTACGGGGAGTGCGTATTGGTGAACAAATGAACAAAGCTTCTGGGAAGTGGCTGTGTTCCAAAGAATCCTGAGCTACCTGCAGAGCTCTCCTGCAAGCATGGCAGTGTGTGTGTGTGTGTGTGTGTGTGTGTGTGGGGATTACCAGTCTTTTTCTAGTATCACCCCCACGGATATCTTTAAACACCATTCTGGGGAGTCCCTCGAAGGGTGCTCTTTCGAAGTGCAGGGATCGCCTGCTAGACGGAGGAAACAAAAGTCCCATGGATGGTGTTTGTAAAAGGCTTTTTTCGCACTTCTGTCCATTAACCACACATTTCTTCTAGTCTGAAGGGGGCAAGGAAGAGAAATTCGAATAGGATAACACCAAAACCTACCCCACCCGGGGGCACTCTCTGCCGGAGAACGGGACTTACTATCTTTCCGCAGGACCTGTAAGGCAGAGATGTTCCGCCAGGCATTTCGTTGAGGACAGTGGAGGGTCTGGCACATTCATGTTCTAACCTCCCCTTTTATCCCTACGTATCCCATCCACCGAGGGGGCTCGTGGAAATTACCGTCATCTTGGATTTAGTGCTGTTTTTCTGACTGTTTTTAATGCTGTTTTAATTCAGTTGTATTATATTTACCTTTGACGTAAGCCACCCTGAGCCCTGCTCGCAGGGAAGGGCGGCCGATAAATCAAATATAATAAATAAATAAATTTAGACAAAAATAGATATTTATTGCAGCAACAGTAGCATTTAATCAGTGGCAATTCCTCACTACCCTCCGATAAATCCAGGTGGGTAGCTGAAAAGTACTGGAGTCGGGAGGCCGGTGGTAGTGATTTCAGCATAGCAGGTTTATTTCAGGTCCAGATGAAGCATAAGAAAGCGGAGGTCAGGGAGCCTCCTTATATACACAGGTAAGCCACACCCCTGACCTTGCCCAAACAAATTCCTCACTATCCTCCGATAAATTCAGGTGGGTAGCTGAAAAGTACTGGAGTCGGGAGGCCGGTGGTAGTGATTTCAGCATAGCAGGTTTATTTCAGGTCCAGATGAAGCATAAGAAAACGGAGGTCAGGGGGCCTGCTTATATACACAGGTAAGCCGCACCCCTGACCTTGCCCAGACAAGGCAGTTGGATAAGGTAATTGAATAAGTTCCAAGTTAATTGAATAAATTTCAAGGTAATCCCAGGATGATAGTAGGATAATCCCAGGGGCGGATAAGTCTCAAGGTAATTGAATAAGTTTCAAGGTAATTGGATAATCACAGATTTAATCACAGAACATAACAGGAGCCATGTTAGTTTGAAGCAGCAGGACAAAGCTTGAGTCCAGTGGACTCAAATGTTGTTATCCACAGATGATACTTTCTCTTTCTCCGTCCAAGTCTCTAAGGCGAACAGATCCTATGAGCTCATGATAGGAAGAGGTTCTAAGCTATTGACATGTGCGTAGTAGAAATGTCTTGGGGTTTGTCACAATAAGGCTGGATGGAATTACTGCTTTCATGGATCTTTGATTCTGTTATCTTTTTTAATTATTGCTGGCTGTTAAGCAAATGCCAGTCATTGAAATTGACTCTTCAGACATCCAAATGTGAGCGCATTTACTGGAGTCCGTTAGCCTTCAGAGTGTGAAATTCGCAATAAGCTCCACTTAATTATTATGGTGTTGAACTCCGGTACTAGAGGAACTCAGCTGGGAGAGAATTGAATACACACGTTGTGCAAATGAGCATTGTCTGACTGTACCAGGATACTGTCCTGCTTGCTGCGGGTGATTCTGCATTGGCTTTCCCCTCCGTTGTTTTACGAAACCCATGTTGGAACAGAAATTCCTCTCTACACTGCATGCTGCTTTCACTTTCTTTGAGCATCGGGTTTTATGGTACCTTCTGCATAGATTTATAGCCGTTCAGGGATGACTTGGCAGTCAGTACGGCAACGCCCTGGAGTGTTTGAATGTGGTTTTGAACTTCACCTTTTCCTCAGCGTTGAGAAAATGTGGAGTGAATGCTAGAGTCAGAATTGTCCTGCATGCCAATCTATTTTGTTTTTGTTACACCCTCAGTGTTTGTGTGAGATCATTTGGGATAGTTTTGAGAAGTCTGGGGCTGCTTTCACACATGTCGGATAATGCCCTTTCAGTACACTTCCAGTACACTTCAGCAGTGGTTTCCAACTGGATTTTCTTGGGTGAAACAGGAAAACCCGGTTGCAAACGATTGCTAACAGGCATCATCCAAGATGTGTGAAAGCAGCTTTGGTCTACTCACTGTGAAACAGGGCATGGGGCAGCACTGTAGTTTCAGGAAGGGGAACACCTGTTACCGTGTGAGGGCCCGAACTCTGTTAAGCTGTTAGGGTACTACACAGGGCCTGTGTGACATGGTGTACGTACTCAGTATAAAAGGGGAGGGTGGCCAGCTGATGAAGATTCTCAGTGGAGTCAGCTGATAGAGAATGACTGGCAAACTCCCCTCCCCTTCTGAGCTGAGGCCATGGGGCAGGCCAGCAGTGTGCCAGAGATTTCAGCTGGAGTGGGTGGGCATGCCAGCAGTGACTCCTCCAACATGTTGGATCAGGACTTGGTAGACCTGGGTTCAATTCCTGCCCCCATCCATAAATCCCAGCAGGTGACCTTGGGTTCATCAGCCTAGCCCACCTCAGGGTACAGTTGCCAGGCCTGCTCCTTGCAATCCCAGAAGCCTTCGGGGGCAAGGCATGGGGAGGGGGAGTGTCATGCATAGGCGTCAACTACGGGGGGGCTCGAGGGCTCGAGCCACCCCCGAAATTTCCCAGGGAGGACTGAGCCCCCCCCCCCGGAAAAACGGAGCGCCCACCGCCGCACGTCCCCGGGCCCTTCCTAGGGCTGCCGTCTCTCTCTCTCTTCCCCCCACAGCCTGGCTGCCTCCCTCCCTCTATCCCTCCAGGGGCTAGCTAAGCAAATGCCCAGCTGGCCCCTGGAGGGATGGAGGGAGGGACGGAAGCAGGAGTGGCCAGGTGGGGGGAGGCAGCGGCGGTGGGGACATGGTCTTGAGCGTGCACGCACGAGCCTCCCCCCCCCGGAGATTTTTAAACTCGACGCCCCTGGTGTCATGTGATCCTCTAGGAATCCCCCCCCCCAGTCTCTATGAGTAAAGACCACAGGGGATAACTGGGAATTGAGACTGGGGAAATTCCTATCGTGTTGAATTCACAATGCCACCCACCCCCCTTTTCTCCCACTGTGAGAGTGGGCAAGAGGGGGAGAGCCACCAGCAGCAGCCTGGCTAGCCTACCTCACAGTGCTGTTGTGAGGATACTGTTTGTGTGGGGAATATTTATGCTTCCTCTCTAGAGGCCTTCTTAAGGTAGCTCATAAATACAGTACCATAAAACCATAAGACAGTACAATAAATAATCACAATAAGGAGGAGGAGAAAGAGGAAGAGGATTGGATTGATAGCCCACCCTTCACTGCCCGAAGGAGTCTCAGAGCGGCTTACAATCCCTTTCCCTCCCCACAACAGGCACCCTGTGAGGTAGGTGGGGCTGAGAGAGTTCTCTTGAAGACTGCTCATGAAAGAACAGCCCTGAAAGAACTTATGACTGACCCAAGGTCACAATAGCAACTGCATGTGGAGAAGTGGGGAATTAAAAGGAAGCCAGATTTTTTTTAAAAAAAAAAACGCAGGTGAGGGAAGCCACGGATGCCATCCTGCGTGCCTTGGAGGAGTGTTGGGGTATTAAAGTGACAGACAGAAGCACACCTCACAATTCTTTCCTGTATTGGGATATCAGCAGAAAGTCTTCCTAAACACCAAGGATGCTCAATGCTATGCCCAGCTTGAATTATAAAGCAGACCTTTTGGGAGTGATAGGAGGCAGTGGTGTTCCGTTATTTAACCTGCCATTCTGATAAGTGGTATGTGACCAAATTAATAGAAGGTTGTCAGCTCTTGAAAAAGGGGTCTTCTTGCAACGATCTTTATCGATTGCCCGCCGGGATTTGCTCAGCTGATGATACATTTCTGCTTGAAGTCCTTGTTCCAAGCTCCACAGGGGATCTCCCTGGAGACTGTACATGTACGGGAGGACTCCAGCTTGTGTGTTGTGTATTGTGTACTCATCATTA
Source organism: Lepidodactylus listeri (assembly GCA_029233225.1). Classification (NCBI taxonomy): domain Eukaryota; kingdom Metazoa; phylum Chordata; class Lepidosauria; order Squamata; family Gekkonidae; genus Lepidodactylus; species Lepidodactylus listeri. Next base: position 100,718,854 of record JARCFY010000009.1, on the reverse strand, counting down.
TAGGTAGTCCTTAAATAGGTAACCCTTGCAGGCTGGAATCCCAAAGGCACTGTTAGGGTAAGACTGTGAACAGTGATGTAAACTTTTTTTTTAATGGCATTCAGTGGCTGAGGCAAAAAGCGGTGGATTTGGGCTTTTTTTTAAAAAAAAAGACAGAGTTTTCTATTTTCCTATCTTGAAATGCTGTGAGTGTGGCAGGATGTGATAAATCATGGTTTCTGACCACATTGATATCTTCAAGCAGGGAAAACACCCCCCCCCCCCAAAAAAAAAAACCCCGAACAAACCAAAAAATACAGAAGCAAGAGGCCTGAGGCCATGAAGCTGAGACTGTGAGCTACCAAGAATGCTTGTTTTTGGACTGGCCACCTGAAGCCATGGTCTCAAGTCTTGTGGTGTCTCTGGCTATGTGTACCTTTGGGGAAGAAGAAGAAGTGATTCTGTTAGCCGAATTGCTTTAATTTTAGGTTTAGCAGTTGGCAAATAACCGGGTTCTTAGCCAACTATACCAAGGTCCCGCCCCCTCCAGAAGTTCCCAGTAAATAGGTGCTGAGGCAGAGGTCAGTTTAAATGATGTTTACTGTAAAATGTTCTTCAAGCATACAAAAACAGAATCACATACACACGCATACAGCTTTTACAAAACTTAGATACAGAAATAGCACTTTTGCATGAGCAGGAATTTCGTTGGTTGGGAAATACTTTACCTATCCTGGAGATGGATGTCTGTTCCAAAAGAAGAATTAAGAGATTGGAAAGAAAATAGGGGACGTGTTCTGAACCGGCAGAAGCACGCTTGACTCTGGTCGCGACTCCGGAGATCAAAGATGGAGGAGGGGTGTTGGGATAGCAAGCTGGACACAAGCGGGGTAAAAGCAGATAGGGGTTGTGGAAGATCAAGAGAGAGTCTGCATGGAGTGCAACTTCTTTTATCAGGTGGTATTGGGGCGGGCAGTGCTGGCCCTTAATGTACCTTCCAGGTAGTCCATCCCTACAAACCCTACCATTGGTTGAAGGGAAGGGAGGAGGGAAGGTAGAAGAGTGGTCAGTATTGTAACACTAGGGGCTATACAGGAACTAACACCTGGGCAGGCGTCCTTTGATGTCCTTGGCTCGGCCATTTGGTGGGCAGAAGATTAGTTGTCAAGCATCCTCATTCATAGTCCAAAAATCAGCATCTCTTTGAAGGGTGTGGAGTATCACAGGTACATGGGGGGGGGGCTGGAGTTGCCTAGCGTGAGGTGTCAAAGAACCCTTGGGCAATGGGATCCTTGTCTTTGTTCTTTGTGTGAACCATGGCGGTGCCTGCCTCCTGGGGTAGATTGGAGCCTGTTACTGCAATAAAGAGTGCCTGTAGTCCTTTGAAGCATAACAACCCAAAGTTCAAATTTATGAACATTAAAAGAGCCACAAGAGCACATGCTGTGCCTTGCTAGGCAACAATTGGATTTATACCCTGCCCTTCAGTACCCAAAGGAGTCTCAGAGCTCCTTTCCCTTCCCCTCCCCACAACAAACACCCTGTGAGGTAGGTGGGGCTGAGAGAGCTCTTTCGAGGACTGCTCTTGAGAGAACAGCTCTGAAAGAACTTGTGACTGCCCCACAGTCACACCAGCAGCTGCATGTGGAGGGGTGGGGAATCAGATTAGAGTCTGTGCTCCTAACCACTACACCAAGTGGAGGAAAGGCTCCTCTTTTGGTTCTCTTCCATTCTGCTGCTTTGTGGCACTCTTTAATTTTCATTCTAGGATCAGCTAGAGGTCAGTCAGCTAATGGTCTTTTTTTTTTTTTTTAAGTATGACATTACCATTTTAAATACAATTTGAGCCTTTCAACTGAATCTGCCCATTTATTAGCATTATAAACCTGGGGTGACAAACTTTCATTCTCTTCCATTTTTCTCCCAGAGTTTAGTCTCTAAACCAGAGGTGTCGAACTCATTTGTTAGGAGGACTGGATCTGACATAAATGTCACTTCGTCGGGCCGGGCCATGTTTGCCGTAAGACATAATGCTAGGTACCAGAGATAGAAACTGTATAAAGAACAGCAGCTGGTAAGCTCTGAGTTGGGGTATCCTCACTGCAAGGCCCCATATGCTGGGAGGGGGGTGCAGAGGAAAACCCGCATGGGCGGACTGGAGAGCCAGTAGTGCAGCTCTGGGCAGATGTTCCCACGATGCTTGACTGCTGCGGATGAGGTTGTTCCACCATGCTGAAGCCACAATTGGAGGGGCTCCGCCCACTCCCCTCCCCAAGCAGTTTCCTGTTCCCTCTCTTGCACTAGTTGCTTGCGGGCCACATGAGAGCCCTGGATGGGCTGTTTCCGGCCCCGGGCCTTATGTTTGACACCCGTGCTGTAAATAGGGCTGCCAAGTCAGCCCGGGGGGCGGGGGATCCCCCACTACAGGGGTTCCTGATCCGCCAGCCAGCATTTGGCCGGCGGGGGGAACCCCACCCTCCTTCCCCAATGTAATGACATCACCCGGAGGTGACATCATCACGTTGGGGGCGTTGCCAGGGTGACGCTCTGGCAATCGCCCCAAAACTCTATGATACCATAGAGTCTTGGGGTGATTGCCAGAGTGTCGCCCTGGCAACGCCCCCAACGTGATGACATCACTTCCGGGCGACGTCGCCGGGCGTGTGCGTGAACTCCCGGACGATGGAGGACTCCCCCCCGCCGGTAAGTAAGGGACACTTGGCAACCCTAGCTGTAAACCCTATTTTTGTAATACAAGCTGAGCCTTCCCCCCCAAGTGATCAGGTTCCATCATAAATATGTACTCAGGCATGGCATTACACACAGGTGCACATTTGTGCATGACCCAGATCATAGTGCCATGAATCCAGCAGATGCCAAAGATTTAACGGGTTTTCTTAAGAGGGGGCATCAATTTTTGTTTGTATGTGGTGGACCAGCCCCACCGACACACAAACCCTGTTCTGTCTTGTCCTCTGAACAATGTGGGCACTGCCCACATCTCCACCTGGCACATGCCACTCAGTTGCCTTTCCCAACCCACAGAGGGTCTTCTTTTTCCCCCTCCCACTGTGACCCCCACTGTGCTGTAGGTGGTGCTGTGGTAGGACAATTCAGTGGAGATGGTTGCCCCCTTTTAAGAAAACTTGAGAGCACTGACTTATTTTGAACTGCATCGTTGAATACAGGCCCTTCATTGTAAACCTAAGGCTGGAGGTAAGAACATAGTTATACGTTTTGTGTGTGTGTGTGTGTTAGCTGTCCAATTTAAGTATTACTGGTCCCCTACGTTTACGGAGTACGTATAGGTTACCTAAGACAGTCCAGTAAAGAGAGTTGGCAGCCTGGCGTGGAACCTCTGCGATAAAAGAAGAATATGAAGGGTACTAAATCTGACGCGACTTTTGAGAATCCCATTCCTTTTATCGTTGGAACCCTGGGGTTGTCCAGCTTTTATCGATTTAAGGGTTATCTTAAACCAGTTCGGGTTTGCTCATCTCTTCTTTCTGACGCGACATGAACAATCGCCGGCAACACAGATTGCAGTCAGATACGGTGACCACTCCCCTCCTAGTTTCATGCTTCATTGTTTGGCATGGTACATATATTATTTCTGCTTGCCCTCCTGCTGAAGAATACTACATTGCTATATACTGTGCTGCCAAGCCCAAGCTGACAGGTGATTATAGTGCCTGTACAGCTGATAGGAGTAAATGAATAAGTCACTGCGAAGTCTCCCGAGAAATCTTTGGGCTGCTGTGGAGCAGATAGATCAGTTGCGAAGCCATTGATTTCAATGGGTTGGGGGGGGGGATAAATGAGGTGAAGGTCAAGGCAAAGTAAGGTGAGAGTTATTAGAGACGTAAAGTAAATGTAGGTAAGGGCCAAGTGATGAATAGAAGGGACAAGAGGCGGACCTGCGATACTCGCGGGGGAGGGAAGTATTCCCGCCTCCCACCCCCTCCCCCATTCAACCGGCAGTGGCAAGAGCCTCAAATTAAGCTTACAGGCATGGAGGGGAAACTTAGGACCAAAGATGGATTCCTGAAAACATTAAATCTCTGTTTTTTTTTAAAAAAATAAATGGACAAAAGGAAGCCACTAGACCTCACGATGATGGAGGGGGGGGGAAATCTGTAGGGAAGTGAGTGGCGCCAGACTCCCCAGCGACCCGAGCTCACCTCTTCCTGCTGCGGCTCTGTCGGCTCCCCCCAGGCCATGAGGGGCTTGGCGTCACCGGTGCCGGGTCTCCCAGCCAGACGGGGCCTCTCGCACACTGAGCACAGCACCATGGATGCCTCGTTCTCGAAGGTGCAGGACTGACAGGACTAGCACCCCCGGACCAGCTGCTCCTCTGAACTGAGGCCGCGGGGGCGCTCGCAGGCCACACACAGAACAGAGCAGGCATCGTTGAGGGTCTGGCAGGCAACGCAAAACCAGGCAGGGCATGGGAGGGGCGGCTGGGCAGGCAGGCTATGCCACCCGTCCATCAGTGGATGCAACAACGCGGCATCGGGGGCCACCGTGGAGAGGCTGAAAGAGACCGTTCAGCCGGCAGCGGCAAGGCCTGAGGCCCACCGAGCCACCTCCCACCCCCTCCCCCGTTCAACTGCCGGCAGCGGTGGAGAAGTTCGCCGAGCCGCCTTCTACCCCCTCCCCTGTTCAACCAGCAGTAGAGAGGCCCGAGGCCTGCCGAGCCGCCCTCCACTCCCTCCCCCGTTCAACTGGCGGTGGCGGCAAGGCCCATGGTCCGCCGAGCTGTCTCCCACCCCCTCCCCAACAGCAGCCGAAGCGTTCTCTGCACATGCCCAGGGAACGCTTTTACTTTTGGGGGGATTTAAATATCCCCCCTAAAGTTTTTTTTAACTTTTAGGATTTTTCTGCCCCCCAAGTCCCCCCCCCCCCGCATGGATTTAGATATCCACACAGAGGGGGCCACTTGGCTATTAGATATGTAGATAAGGAACAAGTTAGAAAATGAACATTTGAATGCCCCTGTACTGTTATAATGGTTTGGGGATCAGAGGTTTGAACAAGGTAGACTTGTGGTATACTTCAGCGTTTCCCAATCTGTGTGGCCTGACCCAAAAGTTGGTTGTGAAGTCTATGGAAATGCCTCCCAGGTTTTGGGGAGCTTTATACATTTGTGCATACTCTTGTGGTTGATTTTTTTTGTAAAGGGCTCACCGTACCAGATAAATTTGGACTTGTGGGTCACTGTTACGAAAAAGGTAGAGAACCTTTAGTCTGTCTGGCCTATCTAAATTAGAGAGGTCCTAATATGCTCACGTCCCCATAGAACAAAGTTAGGAAGAGGGAGGGAGCAACTTTTGACCCTGTGCTGGTTGTGGGGCTCCTACCTCAGTCTCTTGTTCTTGCTTGATCTCTATTCTACTTCCTTCTCAAGACCCCTTTGTCTGGATCTCAGTCCCCCTTTCCTCCTCTGTTTCTAATCCCAGCCCCTGACTGAGATAGAAATCATGCTCTCCAGGTCTGACTTGCTCAAAAACAAACAACTCTGATGCATAGCTTATGTTGCCAGGGCAGCAGAAACTTATATCGGCAGGGTAGTCAGCCAGCTTATTTTTCAAATTTATATCCTGCCGCCCCTGCGAATGGGCTCAGGGCGGATCACACAATAACTGGCCCCTTGGCAACACAAAACATAATAATAATTAATTAAAACATTAAATGAGCATTTAAAAACAGTTTACAATACTGGTGTTGCTGGACCCTGGGTTAGTTTAATCTGGGCCATGTAGAGATGGTGTCTTCAGCAGGGGAGACAGAGCTGTTTCTACCGGACGCCCACCACCTCGACCAAAGGCCTGGCGGAACAGCTCTGTTTTATAGGCCCTGCAGAATGAAATAAGGTCTCGCAGGGCCCTGATCTCACGCGGGAGAATGTTCCACCAGGTTGTGGTCGGGGCAGAGAAAGTCCTGGCCCTGGTTGAGGCTAAATGAATGTTCCTTGGGCTGGGAGCAACTTTATGCGACAGGATGATGACATGCCCTCTCATCATTTACATGAAGATCCAAATACTGCTAAAATATTTGCTTGAATTTTTACATTTGTTTCTTTGGTTTGGGGTCATGGGCTAAGAGCAGACTCTTTCATTGCCTTCATGGTATGGCGGCTGTTTTTGCAGGGCTGCTTCCTTCAATTTTCTAATAAAATACATAATGGGGGAAACCACACAGGAGGGGCTTGTGATATGGTTACTCTCCATAGCAAGTAGGCTTTATTGTGAGTGTTTAGGGTTGCCAAGTCTTCGGAACTCACCGGCGGGGGCGTGCGCGCCCAGCGACGTCACTGGAAGTGACATCAGCACGTTGGGGGCGTTGCCAGGGCGACACTCTGGCAATCGCCCCAAAACTCTATGGTATCATAGAGTTTTGGGGCGATTGCCAGAGCATCGCCCTGGCAACGCCCCCAACGTGCTGACGTCACTTCCGGTGATGTCATTACGATTATGACGTCGGGGGTGAGGGATTATGACGTCGGGGGTGGGGAATCGGGAACCCCTTTAGCGGGGGATCCCCCACCCCCTGGGCTGACTTGGCAGCCCTATGAGTGTTACATCTCTGGACTTCCTCTACTGAACTTTAATTTTGATGAGATATAACTCAGTAATTGTCCCGATGATAAGACATTTCTTTAGCAGTCTGCTGGTAATAGGGATTTTAATAAAGCAGGTTGGAATTCTAACGGTAGAAGAAGAGCCCTGCTGGATCAGACCAGTGGTCCATCTGACCTAGTGTCTTGTTTCACTCCGTGGCTGACCAGATGGTCCAAAGCATGGAAGCAAAGGCTATAGACTCCCCTTAGTGCCTTCCCCTGCATAACTGGTTCAGAGGTCGACAAAGGTTGAGGTTTGGGGCTCTGCTGATTTTTTAAAAAAATCTCAGCAAATACATGGAGCTCCAAGTACTCGAACAATGCCAGCCACAGCAGAGTTACACCCTTTTAAGACCCTTGAAGCTCCAAGTACTCGAACAATGCCAGCCGCAGCAGAGTTACACCCTTTTAAGACCCTTGAAGTCAGTGGGCTTAGAAGAGTGCAAGTCAGCTATAGGATTGCATTTTCAGCAAGCTGAGCTTGGTTTAAAAGAATCCAAAGACTGTCGGTTAAGGTTAAGTAGAGAGGTGAAAACTATTCAGATCTCAGCTTAGTTATGTGTCTCTTGGGTGGTTTGAAGCTAGCCTCTCTGAACTTCATACTTCAGCTTCATAAGAGAGAGCGTGGTATAGTGGTTAAGAGCAGTGGACTCTGAATTGGTTTTGAATCCCCACTCCTCCTCCCCATGAAGCCAGCTGGGTGACCTTGGGCCAGTCACAGTTCTCTCAGAACTCTCTCTGCCCCACTTGCCTCACAAGGGGCTTGTTGTGGGGAGGGGAAGGGAAGGCAAGTGGAAATGACTAAGACTCCTCAGGGTAGAGAAAGTGGGGTATAAAAACCTTTTTTTCTGTCTTCTTTGTCTTTTATCACGGGCCTGTTGTTTAGATTGCTGAAGGCATTGCTGAGCTAATGTCTGTGAAGTGCTTTGAACAGTTAAGGAAAAGCACTAGAGAAATGCATTTTATTAAAATGGTGCTTCTTGCATGATACTGAAATGACAGTTAACTTTAAAATTCCCATTCAGTGCTCCTTGATAACAAGCAATATGACGACTCCTGTATTTCATCATCGATTGACTAATGTTTGTAAATCACTGTTTTGAAGAGAGAGAGCTTTTTTTAATGGCTTGTGGTCTTATCTTTTTCTTCCTTTCAGGATTTTAGAACTGGTTGTGGGATCACTATAATCCCCATGAACGTGGCTAATGTGAGACAGGTAGACCGTACTTCAAAACAATCTTTTGAAATAATCACACCTTATAGAAGCTTCAGGTAAGACTCGTTGCATTAATTGCTGGAGGTAATTCATTGCGGGGGCCCTTTTGAGGACATGTCTGCCGCCTTCTTATGCAACAGCGATGGCCGCTTCTTCCCACAAATGTGCCCTGGCGCATGTGGGTTTGGGTTCATGCAGGGGTCATTTCATAGAAAAAGAGGTGCAGGTGCTCATTAGCATAACTCATTTGCATAACTCATTTGCATATGCCACACCCCCTAACACACCGGAAGTGTGTCAGAAGGCAACACCCACCCCTCAGGCTCCACTCCACAGGTGAGTGAAACTGACCTGCTCTTCCTCCCTTCCCTTCCCCATCCAATACTTTGTGCAATAAAAATAAGCGTAAAGAACACACCCTCATTCTCTTCCTGCTCCCTTGAAACCACCAGGTTTCAAGTAGACTTGAGATACCCAGGACATGTACACCACCCATCCCTTCCCCTTCCCCTCCCCACAACAAGACACCCTGTGAGGTAGGTGGGGCTGAGAGAGGTCTTTGGAGAACTGCTCATGAGAGAACAGCTCTGAGAGAACTTGTGACTGGCCCAAGGTCACACCAGCAGCTGCATGTGGAGGAGTGGGGAATCAAACCCGGTTCTCCCAGATTAGAGTCCAACTCCTGACCACTACACCAAACTGATGGGGTGGAAGCTGCTGAAGGGCTGGTGAAATTTCTCCAGTAATGTGCCATGTGCCCAGATAAAAAATCGTATACATAGAAAATTTATATGCCACCTTGAGCAAGTCTCTGGAAAAGCAGCACACAGTCATAAAAGGAACAATGATAAAATTATCAATATTAAAACAAAACATTAAAAACAATAAAGACCCTAGCAGGGCTTTCCCCGGGGCGCTGCGCCTCCGCACTGCTCAGGGAAGCCGAGGAGGGGGTGGGGCTTAGTCATGTGCCCGCCCCCTGGGCTCCTCACTCCCGGAGCTGCGGTCCTGTGCGCTCCTGCTCCAACGGACCCCTGTTCATGTAGTGATGATGAGGGTGGGCATTTGCAGGGTGGAATCAGTGAGTGGGAGGGATATTTAACCCTTTCCTTGACAGCTCACTCTTTCTAATAAGTCCCCCAGTGTTTTTCCTCCTGGTGAACTTCAGTGTCCCGATGCAGAAGAGAACAATTAAAAGCTTCCTGTGTACTATAGATGGGATCACTGGTGGGCAAAGGAAGAATTTTAAGCCTATCCCTTCAGTCAGAGCGCGGCTCTCTCTCCTACTGTCTCTCCCTTAGGGGAGGCACAGGAAGAACTTGTGATAAACATGTCGTAAGAGCTGCGTATCTGGAATTGCCCTGACCTGGATGGCTAGCCCAATTTTATTGGATTGCAGAAGCTAAGCAGGGTCAGCTCTGGTTAGTATTTGGGTGTTGGGTGGGAGACCCCCAAGGAAGCCCAGGGTAGCTATGCAGAGGCAGGCAGTGGGGCAGAATTGAATACCAGCCGTGACATCTTATTAGCCTGGGTAACTGGATCTTGACATGAGTCAGTGAGGCCACAAGCCATGCCTTTCTTGCGGTAAATTATGTCATAATGAGGCTCCCAATGAGTGCCAGCCTCTGTTAAAAACAGGTGATTTGTGTTTATGCTGAAATGTCCTGTGTTCCACGTAGGTCTCCTTTTGGGGAGTCTACATGAAAACCAAATATATTTACTATGCATAGGCAGCCTAAGCCACCAAGTAAAGCACCCCCCTCCATCCAAATGTCCAGTGCGGTTAGATAGACCTAACCTAAGCCATCTGTCTCTTTGGCAACTGGGCTTCTTTTCTCACTTGCAGAGACGGGAAAGGCAGGTTTATTTGGGAGAGTGAAACAGGGCAAAGGTTGATAGGACTGCAAACAAAAATGGCGGCTTCTGTTGAAACCCAGTGAATGTCCATCACGTGGCCCCCAAATTATTCTGTTTCCAGTCCCTCACGGTTTATTTTCATACTTCCATCTTCTCACAACAGTGAACATTAAACAGTTGCTAAAGGAGAGGGAAGAGATCTTCCTTCGTTTATATTTTTTAAAAAAGGTGAATCAATATGTTTCAGCTTTACAACCGAGTCTGAAAAAGAAAAACAGGACTGGATTGAAGCTCTGCAACAGTCCATCGCGGAAACGCTCTCCGACTATGAAATAGCTGAGAAAATCTGGTTCAACGAATCAAACAGGACCTGTGCTGATTGTAAAGCTCCTGAGCCTGACTGGGCATCCATCAATCTCTGTGTCGTCATTTGTAAGAAGTGTGCAGGTAACTGAGAAAGGCTGAGGCTCCTGTGTAATGTCATATTTCCATAACAAGGGACGGCTTGGTTTAAAACAAAAGTCCAGTGGTACCTTAGATGCGAACAACGTTGATTCCAGCATGAGCTTTTGTGAGTCAGCGCTCACTTCTTCAGATGCAATGGAAAGAAAGAAAATCATTTCCCTCATATATATCTAGAACATTACAGAGGAGGAGGGGGGAGAGGAGAGGAGTTGAGCAAAATAGTAGCCTAGTGTCATAACAGGTGTGATTCCCCATGTCTTGGCTTTTCTTAGCTGTCCATGTTCTAAAAGACTGCCGTGCTTTGAAGACTTCATAAGTAATGCCACAACTAAGCAAAAAGCTGCAACCTTTAGAACTCAAGTGTATTTTGTCAGCATAAATGGGATTGCCTGTTCTGTGGTGCTTCATCCTTGTCTTTGGGTTTTTAAAATCATTTTTTTTTTATTAAAATGATGTTTGGAGGAGTGAAGTGGCAGTTAAAACCGGGGGTGGGGGGTGGGGGAGCACTCAACATCCGAAGTATCAAGAGAGGGGTGACCCTCATCATGATGAGAACATTCCTTAATACAATAGTTTTGGTATTTAAAATGTAGAGATATCTCACTGCCATGGGAGGTGGTGGTGGCTACACGCATAGACGGCTTCAGGAGGGAAATGGATAAACATATGGAGCAGAGGTCCATCAGTGGCTCTTAGCCACAAGTTATAGATAGGAACCCTTGGTCTGGGGCAAGTGATGCTCCGTATTCTTGGGTGCTGGGGGGGGGGCAACAGCAGGAGGGCTTCTAGTGTCCTGGCCCCACTGGTGGACCTCCTGGTGGCACCTGGTATTTTTGGCCACTGTGTGACCGAGTGTTGGACTGGATGGGCCATTGGCCTGATCCAACATTGGCTTTTCTTATGTTTCTAATTTTATGAAGTAGTTTTTGGGGTGAGATTTTGAGTTAAAGAAAAAGTCCATAAGTAGAGAATCAGGGCTCTGTGAGATCTTATTTGAACCGAAGGTACTGGTGGGATTTATGAATCCTAGAAATTCTCTAAAGTTGTATTCCTGTCCTACAAATAAATGATGAAAGAGGCATCAAATTAGTGCCATTGTGAAATGCATCTCATTTTTTTTTTAGTTGTGACTACATAGGGGTCTGTTGGAAGTTATTATCTGTTTAATAAAGTGTTGGGGTGTTTGTAGAAGTGTTAAGAGGCTGTGTTTATACATTAAGACTGAAGCAGTTTTTAAATAGTCTGTTGTTGGAGCTGAATCATAAGAGCCCTCTTCGTGAAATTCTGAAAAGCGAGGTGACAGAAAAATGTAGCAATTTCCTGCAATTAAATCCCACAATTAGAACGGAAAAGAAATGTCACACATTTGAGTACTGAAAACTTGACATTTATCATCCCTGTACACACAACAAAAGTTGCAAAGCTGGAGAGAAGTTCAGGTTTTAAAACCTGAATTTTAACGTTTGAAATGTTTGGTTGTGGAGTTTTACGCAGACATTCTGGAGCTGAAGTCTTTGGTCCCCAATGGACTTATTTATCTTAACCCATAACGGCAAGGAGAAGAAATATCCATCATTAGATTTGTAATGTTTGTAACGACTCACGTGACTGACTCCCATAATGCTTTAGGGCTCATCACTGTCTTCCCTATATTCTTCCACTCTTTCCCACTCTTTCTATGACTGACCAAGAGCTTAAATAGATGAGACTTAGGCATTCCACACACCAGAACTTCAGCTGTTTTCTCCTTTCTACTAAGGTGTTAAGGTTCGGAGATTAGGCCTCCCTCTGGTGTTGTTTCCTTGGTCTAGAATGGTCTCAGGGCACTTCCCTTTGGCCAGGTGGAGAAATATGCATATGGCCATATCCGTGCCCATATGCTTCCCCCAAACAGCAGATTCCCAGATCTGTTTCAGACCAGGAAAATGGTCAGGGGAGAGGGGCAGGGGTCCGTTGGGGCCGGAGCGAGGCGGAGTGAAGCTCCGCCAGCTCAGGACTGGCCAGTAGGGCAGCCACGGGCTGCATCAGATTATCTAATCTGATTCAGCTCGCCGCCGAATTGCTGCCGAAATTCGGCAGCAATTTTAAAAGCCACTGGAGGGGAGGGGGTTTGAGGGAGAGGCTCCAAACTTGCAGAGTAGCTGCTGGGGCCTCTCCTTGAAATACCAAGTTTCAAGAAGATTAGACCTGGAGGTCCAATTCTACGGGCCTCCATACAGGTTGCCCCCATTCCCTCCATTGTTCTCTATGGTAGGAAAAAAGTTAACATTAGATTAGACCTGGGGGTCCAAAAGTTAACATAAGATTAGACCTGGGGGTCCAATTCTACGGGCCTCCATACAGGTTGCCCCCATTCCCTCCATTGTTCTCTATGGTAGGAAAAAAGTTAACATTTTTTCCCACCATAGAGAACAATGGAGGGGATGGGACAATCTGTTTGGGGGCCCATAGAATTGGACCCCGTGGTCCAATCTTTTTGAAACTTAGTGGGTATTTTGAGGAGAGGCCCCAGCAGCTACCCTGCAAGTTTGGAGCCTCTCCCTCAAACCCCCTTTCCTCCAGCCCCTCATATACCCTATGAGTTTTTGCCATTGATTTCAATGGCCCATAGGATATAATGGGACTGAAACTGACATTCCCTTTCTGACACACTTCTGGTGATGTCAGAGGATGTGGCATATGCTAATGAGTTATGCTAATGAGTTATACTAATGAGCTCCTGCACCTCTTTTTCTACGAAAGGACCCCTGGAGAGGGGAGTATCCATTTCCTCCACCCCAGCCTCTCAGTGCTGATCTCTGTTGCTACCTATACACACACTCCTTTATTTTGTAAGGGGAAAAAACCACTCTGAATGGGAACTGTGTTCACAGAACAGCCAGGGTCTCATATGTTTGACCCTTGAAATGCCCGGTTCCCAGGGCTGTTCTGCATGTGCTCGAAGTCCACATAGCCAGAGACGTCAGTGGACACTTTATGATGTCTTTGCCTCAGAATCTCCAGAACCCGTTTTTTCTTACATGCTAACATGCTGCCAGCACCTATTGAACATATTGCTATTGCCCTACTCTTAAGCCTAAAATGGGCCGTGTTTTGGTATTTTGATACAGGCCAGCACAGGTCGTTGGGGCCCAGAGATTCGAAGGTCCGGAGCCTCAAAATGGATGCCAGTATTTGGAGCAATGAACTCATTGAGGTAGGAGCGAATGGAGGGGGAAAGAGTGTCCGAGGGCATCAGCTAGGTCAACAGGAAATGTGGCATGTCGTGTATAAGTTTGTGGCGTTTCGTGGCTTCCTGGGGGATGTGGCTTTACTTTATCTTGCGTTTAAAACCGCTCATTCCATTTATGGAGCTGAAACATCACTGCACACTGATTAGCCATCCCATTTTCATAGGTGAAGTGAATCAAGTGATGATTTGAGACTTGATTTTTAGATGTTGCCAGTGTTTTAGGGTGTACCTGTTGCCCTGAGACTTTTGTGTCCATGTATTCCTGTTTTCCCAGTGTGGGAAACGATGGGAAGGAATGTTAAGATACATAGAATTGTCCAGATGCTTCCTGATTCACTTGGACCTTACAATCGTGTTATTGTTGTCATTAGCCTTGTTAGATAATATGTTGTGATGCTGTTAGCACTACACAGGGGCTGGAGTCCCACAGGAGCATGGGAAAGCTTCAGAAATCAAATTTATTTAATTTGTATCCCATGGACTCACAATGGCTTACAGCAGTTTTTCCAAATGCCGTTTCATCCCCAGAGGTTTGCAAAGAATGGTTAACTGGCCACAGAGTTTAGTTCCCTAATTTTTTAGAAAAAGCAACTTCCTAGCCCTTATGGTCATAGTTCTATACTTGAGCCTGTGTGGGTAACATCTGATGAAACAGAAGGATTCTACTGTAGATATATTTCTTTAGGTATTTTTTACTGTGCTTTTTTGAATGAGGACTCAAAGTGGCTTACAGAAATGAAGTCTGAATGAACGTTCCTGTGCTGGTGCTTAAGCTTACCTCCTCTGAGTTGGAAAATACTCGGAGATTTGAGGGTGGAGCCTAAGGAGGGGCGGGGTTTGTGGAGGGGAGGGACTTTAATGGGGTACAAAGCCATAGAGTCCACATTCAGGCAATCTGAACTCTGTCGTCTGGAGATCATTTGTAATCCCCGCAGACCTGGACTTTATGTCCCTCTCAATTTTACTCTGATATACATTATTTAAGAATAAACCTTATGGCTTGTATTGTTAAAGTCCTGTAGAACGTCCAATGAATATCAATATGAATTATTCCAATAATAACAGTCAATGCCGATCAAAAAGACATCAGGGTGTCTCAGTGATAGTGACAGTCAATTCTGAAGGACTTCACAGTCTCTCAACAAAACGTCAATGGTGATCAAGCAGCATAGATGGTAACCATGCGACTACATGTATCCTGGACTTTAAGCATGTTTCAAGTCCAGATCTTCTTCACGGTCACAACCCTACCGTAGAAAGTCAAAATGGAACTGATAATCAGCAATTTTTTCTAACAGCAACCCTCTGTCAGTTAGTTCCAGTGGCATGCCGGTTCTAGAATACATGAATACTTTGATTCAAACGATCACACACAGTGTGTGTCCCCCCCTCCCCCCAGTATTATTGACTTCTGTACACTGTGTTTTCCTTTGTGTGTGTGTGTGTGTGTGTGATTACCACCTGGGCTTTGACAATGCTGCTGGTGCTGGATTTGCTGGCCTGGCTTCCTCAAGGCCAGAGGCTTTGACTGTGGGCCAAGAGCCCCTTAGCTTGTGCTCAAAGGCTTGTGCCTCTGGCCTCAGCTACTCCTGCTAACAGGAGAGGAAGCAGAAGCCCAGCCTTGATGTTATGTAGCTGGCAGACGTGTTCCCAAGAACTCTCCTCCCTTGCTCTATAATTTTCAGTGCTTGATGGGGAGGGCAGCACCAGAGCATTGTGTAGGGATGCCGGGTCCAAGCGACAAGCTGGCGGGGGAGTTACCGGGATGTTCTGGGAGAGTGGAGGGAAGAAGCATGCCATGCCTACATCACTGCCGGGGGACATAGGCACATTAGGGGCATTGGGGGCGATGTGCCTATGTCCCCCGGAAGTGATGTAGGCAAACCGAGGGTGTTGGGGGCAGTGTTCCCTCTAAGCTGAGTTAGTGTGAACTAGCTCACAGTTTTTTAGCCTCCGGCTCACACATTTTTGTCTTAGCTCAGGAAGGCTGGCTCCAGAGCTAATTTATACAGTAGTTATACAGAACTAATTTATACAGTAGCCCAATCACTCGCTCACAACTTTAATGCCAGTAGCTCGCAAAGTAGAATTTTTGCTCACAGGACTAATCTGAATCAAATTCTACCATAGAGTTTTGCCCCCAAACCAGAGTGTGTCCCCCATGTCACCGACATGTCTGCATCACTTCTGGGTGGTGTAGGCACGTTGTGTTTGGAGTGGTAAATCTCTCCTGCCAGCCAGCTGGCCAGTGCTGGGAGGGGTGGGGGAGAGCACTGGAACCCGGGGGATCCCCTGCACGCCAGGTGGATCTGGCAACCCTAGCACTGTATATCTCTTTACCCCCTGCCCGTGGCTGCCAGAGGCAGAAACAATTGTGTCAGACAAGGAAAATGGGTGTTATTAATGTAGGCCGCAGAATGTAGCATTTGCAGAACCATTGACGTGGAATGTAGGGTGGTTTTTGTTTTCTTTGTCCCAGCCTAGACACAGTGTTGAACATTGCCACTAGGGGGGTAGATGATTTTGCCGTCAGCAGGACGCTTTGGTTGGGCAGATGGGAAATCCATCATGGTGTTGCTGGTTATAAAGTTTCCTTCTCCACAGTCCTCTACCGGCCTCTCCTGCAGCTCCGGAAGGTGCAGCGTTGAGCGGCCTCCGGGGGGCGGCTGCTGTTGTGGAGGAAAAGGGTGGTGGCACTGGCGGGGGAGGAGAAGCGGCTGAGCGTGGGTGGCTGCCACTTGCTGCTATTCCACCATGGCTGATGACTGGCGCCCTGCCCTCACTGCTCCCTTCCCCCGGCATCTGCCTCGGTCCTGGCTACACTCAGGTCGTGCGTACACCTTGCTTGGTTGCTTGGCCACGGGGAAACAATGCCGCTCCCTGGCCAGATGGAGGAGGACAGCCCAGGAGGAAAAGGGGAGCAACATAGCCACTAGTTCTTCACTATTCTGCATGTATAGAAAGTTCTTTTCTTGCGTATTTCCTTACGGCATATTTTTTTATCAGAGCTTTACCATTTATGTAGATCTATCCCCCCCTCTTTCTGTAGCTTTTTATTGTGATAGGGAACAAGCAGGCAAACAGCTTTTGGGAAGGAAATCTTCAGCCCAATGAGGAACTGCCTATGGACGCCCCGACGGACAGGAGGCTGACTTTTATCACGCAAAAATACAAAGAGGGAAGGTTCAGGAAAACCACTCTGCTTTACAAAACTAAAGAAGAGCTAAATAAGGTAAAGCTCCGGGAAACCTTATTTGTATTACTTTCTGCTGCTTGCTAAAACAATAGAGTGTGGTAAAGGTATATTCCCTCCCCCCAAATCTTTCTGTGTTTTTTTTTCTGGGCCTTCACTCTTCTATTTATCCTTCACGGCATCAGCAGTGCATAACTAATAATTAATTAGACAATGAACTAAAGCTGCCAGATTGAACCATGGAGAGCTCACGTAGGTCTAGGTCCTACTTAGGAGAAGGGACACTGGAAAGGAATATATGCCCCCTCATAAACAACACAATCTGTTGGGGTTTTTTTTTAAATGCTTCTCATGTCTCAAAGTCTGACACCCAAATTCCAAAGCTGAGTCGTTTTTTTCTGATTTCCCCACCAGTATTTTACATTTTTGATTATAAATCAAACCCTCAAGCAGGAAAAAAAACCCAAAACAAAACAGAATATGACAACAATGGTGGGAAGTCTAGAGGTAAACCGCTAGAAATGGTTTCCAAGTATCTAACAGCACATAGTTGTCATCTGTATGTGAGGCATTCAACCGCTAAGCGTGGAAGGTCCTCAGTCCACTGAATTACTAGTGGTGGGCATTTATCTTTCCAGTCTTTTAGCAACAGTAAGGGAATGGAGGGTCCTTTTTCGCTGACCATCAGTTAGTCTCCAGGAGACATGCCAATAGTTTAAGAAGTATGTAAGCATCCTCAAAGATCACTGAATATTCTAATACAAATTTGACCAAATAACTGGATAGGCCTAAAGCATATGTTTAAGAGATGTGCCCTAGGAGTTACAATGCCAGCAATTATTCACGTTACCTAGTGCTTTACTAAAAAGGCTCTGTGGTGTCCCGTATATCCTAAACACAGTTTTTTTGCTGAACAAGTCACAGCTTGAATTTCACAGAAACAACAGGTATAAGATTTAGAGCCATATCCCATTGCTTGGCAAAGTAGGGCAACCTAGCTCCTTATTCCAGTCATTGATGAGACTTTCCATGTCATGCTTATTAAATGACATCAAATATTTCAGGTGAGAGGCGCAGGTTGGGCGAAAGTAGCGGCAGGGGCAGCAGGGATTGCAGCTGTGAAAGTGGGCTGCAGAGCACATCAGGCGGTGAATATCTGCCTTCCCAATGCCTAGACTTACAGAGGGCCCACATGAGTCACTGCCAAACCACCGGAGAATGGAAGACTCTATTTGCTTACTGTGAATTTCTCTTCTCAGTAGTTCCAGGGTGCTCTAGTAGAAGACCCTCCCTAGTAGAAGACACTGGAGTTTCTGAAAAGTTAGTGAAAGAGGCTCTGGGTGGCTTCTCCTGGTGGGGGGAGATTACATGAAGGATTTTGACTATTAAAAAAAAGCAACCTTGGTGATTTAATCAGCGAGCACATTTAACAGCTCAATTAAGAGTTTAAAAGTTCTTTTATATCCTACGTAAGTGCAAAGACTAGGATCCAAAGAGTTCTGCAACTGTCGATGTACTCAGTGGAGTTCTAGACTTATTTCCGTGCTGAAAAGTACTGGAGTCGGGAGGCCAGTGGAGTGAGTTTCAGCAGGATCAAGTTTATTGTAAGTCAGGAACAAGCAACCTGAAGTGGCCTGGGGGTGAGCTTATATGCACAGAAAAGCCTCGCCCCCCTCCACACCCACACTGCGGGATAGGTTAATCTTCCCACCAGAGATTACATTGGTTCATTTGAATATGCTGAGCCCCTGATAGGTGGATCTTTAGGAGCCTGGGTGCTATCGTTCTTTTACCTCAAGCTTGTACCTTTTCCCGGCCATGCGGTCAGACCGCATGGCCGGCGCCATTACATGTTTGGTCACATCAAATAATCATACAAGTGTACACATGGAGAATCGCAGCCTGGTTGTCTGTGGAATTGCGTCCAGGACATAACGCCTGCCATGGTTCTTGATGTTGTACAGAAAACTGCTTTGGAAATAGAGTTCTGAAAGCTGTCTGTGATATGGAACGAAGGGCTGGAGATAGGGGTAAAAAGAGGGAGAGATTGAGAGAAGTAAGTACCCGCAGTGGGCCATAGAAGATCTTGGTTGTCCCTAGTAAAACTCATTGTATTCCTGTTTGTGCGGATGCGACTGCAAATTCATTTGGTAATGGCCAGCTAGTGTAGGCTATATATGGGTATTACAGCTTTGTGTTAAACTGAAAAAGTGAGCAGGGACTCACAAAAGCACATACCCTGCCACAAATTTTGTTAATCTTTCTGTGCTACTGGACTCTTACAGACAAACATGGCTGCACTCCCTGTTTTCAACTGTTAGGCAGCTTGAACTAGAATATGTTCAGAATTTTGATTTTATTTCTTTCTTTTTGTGAAGAGGTAGGTGAGAACCGATTAAATGTGTACTCAGCATAGCTTGGTAGATTCAGCTTGGGCCACAGAGAGCGGAAGCGCCACAGCTTGTATCTTAATAAAGGGGGTTTCCACACAGCAGTGATCTTGTTTGGTGTAGTGGTTAAGTGCACGGTGTAGTGGTTAAGAGCCAGTTTGGTGTAGTGGTTAAGTGCACGGGCTCTAATCTGGAAGAACCGGGTTTGATTCCCCACTCCCCCACTTGCACCTGGCTGGATGACCTTGGGCAAGCCATAGCTCTGTACCAGCTGTTCCCTCAAGGACAATTGTCTCAGAGCTCTCTCAGCCCCACCCACCTCACAGGGTGTCTGTTGTGGAGAGGGGAAGGGAAAGGAGTTTGTCAGCCGCTCTGAGACTCCATGTGAGTGGAGGGCGGGGTATAAATCCAATCTCTTCTTCTTCTTCTTGTGTGGTATCCCCACAGCTGCTGATAGGGTACAGAGGCAATAGGGCTTGCCCAAGGTGGAGGGGATGGCCACCATGAGGGAACAAGACACAGAAAATGGCACGGGGGGGGGGGACTGGGAAAACCCCATCCACGTGGCAGCCCCTCTCAACTTTGCTGCAGTCTTTACAGAAGAGAGCATCGCAAATGTAGTTTTTGGAAAGATCTCAGAAAAGCCATGGAAACAGAATCACCGTGATGTTGTGGGGAAGTGGGAAAATAACCCACTCCCCAATACCATCTAGGCTGGGGCAAGGAACCCCTGTGGAGAAGCAAGTCACCTTTCTCCCGCCACCAGAAGTCAAAACTCATCTTGGTTTTCTACTCCCTCCTCCTAAACAAAAGCCTTCATTGCAACCACAAATTCTGGTTTAGCCCGACCACCATGTGTCCTTTTAAAACTTGCTTTATAGATGTTTTAGTATGAAAAGTCCACTGAATTCAGAATATTTGTGGCTTTGTTCCTGTATACGGGGCATGCTGTCTTCAGTTGATGTGCCTCAGTTCCAATCTACCAGTTCCCAAGGAAATTAATCCTGCGGTGTGGTTGAATAATCTTCAAATGCCTTTTGTCTCTGAAATGTGGTATGCGCTCTCCTTGCTCTATGAATCTCAGCTGAATCCATAGGCTCCAGATTGAGGGGGCCACTGATGTTGCTCACTAAATTAAGAGTCACAAATCCCTTCCTGTTTGGTGTTCAACTTGTAGTTAACGTTTTTCGTCTTCATGACCAGGCCCTGTGCGCTTCTGTGGTTAAGCAGGACGTGTTGGAAACCATGATGCTGCTGTTTAGCGGAGCAGATGTGATGTGTGCGACTGGTGATCCTGCGTACAGCACCCCCTACCTGCTAGCCAAGAAAGCAGGACAAAGGCTGCAGATGGAGTTTCTCCACCACAATAAGTTTTCGGGTATGGATCTGTGCCACTGCCTTCCGCTTTATATATGTCTCTGAGCACACATCAGGTTCGCATGACATAGTTTACTGATTAAAAAGATCACATGGAGTCAAACAATCTAAAGATTCTTTCGTGCAAATTGGATGCTATGTTTTTCTGTTGTAATCTTAAGTTTTTTTGGGAGAAGGGACTGTATATTTTTTATTTCAGCCCAGGAGCCATACAAAAGCTGAATAAACCACATTACTAAATTACCTATAATCATATTTCTGCACATATCGTTCATTCTAGTGTGTCAGACAGTGAAAAGGGATAAAGGTTATTAAATGAAATTACACACAGGACATTAGCCAGTCTGAGCCTGTGTTTTCATATTAGAGGACAGAAACGTAGCTGTTTGTACAGTGACCCTGTAAATTATGTGCAGCTGACTGTAAGGATTTCCACTGAGATCCTCCGAGTTTATCACAATTGCAACCAACCTTCCCTTGAATTTTTTTTTTCTCTACTGAGGCTGCGGCCACATGGGACTTAAATGCGGGAGGAAGGGCAATTTCCTCCTGCATTTAAAGGGGCCGACCAGATGGCCAGCCCCTAGTCCCGTGCCGAAGCGGGCTCCAATGCAGGTTCCTCCCGCATTTTCAGACCCCGGGAAAATCAAGTATTTTCCCGGGTGTTGCGGGAGGAACCCGCATTGGAGGTATCTGGACAGCCCTCTCGCATGCATTGCGAAAGCAGGGCTGTCCAGATAGCCCCGCCGGCCATTTCCCCCCCCCCCCTTTTACACTTGGGCGCATGGCTATCCATGCGCCCAAGTGTAAAAGAGTGAAAAAAAAACACCCCGACTTACCCAGGCTGATGGCGGGTCGGAGGCCTCCACCGCCGCTTCCAGCGCTGCTGGGGCCGCCTCCGCCGCCGTCTTTTCAGCAGCAGCCACCGCCACCGCGGCCGCTGTTCCCGCCGTGGCCACCGATCATGCTGGTGCAGGGGTTGGGATGTATGGACATCCCAACCCGCTGTTGAAAAATGCGGCCCCTTTAAATCCTGAGTTCATATCCTGAGTAGACTATAAGTGCTGGAATCTTGAAATAGGCAGTGGGCAGTGGAAGACCCTGTGTGGCTCCAGACGGCTGCTGAGTGGGGCTCCCTGTGTTAATGAGTGGCCACTCACGGGCACAGCTTAGGGGGAACACTGGTTGCAACATTTTGTGTGGAGGGTGGAACAAGAATGACGTCACTGACATGATGTAACCAATGAACGACTCTTTACTGTGGGCTGGATCCTATGGAACGTGTCTGTTCATCACTGGCTCTCTAAGTCAATTTGACCTGTCTTGTATTTACGCTAGCTCAAGGTATATTTTAACGAACTCCTTCCCTCGGCCAAAAGATGCGGGCGGGTGGCGTTCCAGGTATATACAGTCCCAAGAGGCCTGTCCCTTTCCACTCCTTCCTGGCTCTTTTCTGGCCGGACAATGGCCTGCCAGGTAAGGGGAGGGCTGAAACTTCCCGCTTCTGCAGCCACTTGGCCTTCTCTCCCAGCCCCTTTCCCAGCCTGGCTGTGATGGCCGGTTTCCTCTCCTTGACCCTTCCCTTCCCCCAGCACGGTGCTGCCAACTGGCTCCGCGGTCACTTACGACCCCACTTTTAGCAAACTCTTCCCCTATCAGTAGTGGCCTTCTTTGATCACATGATACCGCACCTCCAAACTGGACAGCGATGACTGCATCAGCTAGCCTGTGGTCCTGGTTTTTGCGCTCAGTCACACTGATCAGAAATTAAAAACCAGTGCTTTCAGTAGCTCTTGCGGAATGTCTTGCACAGAAGCAATTGCGTTGAGTCAAACTGCAGCGTAATGGGATCCCACCCAATGTGTTTAGGGCGACAAAAGGACAAAGACAAAAAAACATAGATTTACTGTCACCTGGAGGACAACGGGACAGATGTCTTGCTGAACTATATGTGTTTGAAAGAGTGGGCAACTTAAAACTACAGTAAACCCAAACCGTTGCTTACAAATCTTTAAGCTATGGTGTCAAATTCTGTTTTGCTGCCAATCCTTATCTATCTTTAGGTATTCCTTTTTAACCCTTAATTGTTGGTTAGGAAAAGAAATTATAGTATTTTGTCTGTGCAGGGCCTAAGTTAATATGGCAGTCTTCATCAGAAACTTTTGCTGTGACATTTTCAAACTTGCCTTTGTGTCCTTTGAGGGCTAAACTATGGTGTTAAAATTTATAGATGTAGATTGCATGTTTATTTGCAGAATATTTGGATATTGGGGCTACCCAAACAATAACATGGGGTCTTTTAGTGACATTTCCCACTTTTCCCCACAGATTTCCCTAACAGCATTTCCTCTCAAGATTCGGCATCTACCTTTCTTTGTGAATATTTATACAAACTTTCATTCAACGCTGCAAAGCTCTTGACGGAGAGAAAACTAAAAGAAGGTATTTCCATGTTTTTGACTTCCCCGTGGTTAAACGTGGTTTTGTCTAGTGTTGTTAAGATCGTCCTCTTTTGTCATTTTGTATTAGAACCTTAACAGTAGCATATGGAAAAACATGTGAAGGGTATGAGTGTGGTGTGTGTGTGTGTGTGTGTGTAGAGGATACTGATTCAGTACTTGGTACTGAGTGAGCCAGTTTGCTGTAGTGGTTAGGAGTGTGGACTCTAATCTGGGAGAACCGGGTTTGATTCCCCACTCCTCCATATGCAGCTGCTGGCATGACCTTGGGTCAATCACAGTTCTGTCAGAGCTGTTCTCTCTGGTGCAGTTCTCGAAAGAGATCTCTCAGCCTCACCTACCTCACAGGGTGTCTGTTGTGGGGAGGGGAAGGGAAAGGAGTTTGTAAGCCACTCTGTGGTTGTGTTCAGACTGGCAGTTTGGCTCGATATAGGCACATTTCACAAACGGATTAAATGGGCCCGTTCACACAGCCACATCTGTCAGGCGTTCCCCGGGTGTACTCACCCCATCAGAGGATGACTTGGAGCCAGGTTAAAAAGCACCCCCCCCCCGAAACGGTGTTTTTGTTTCCCCACGCATTCATTGCGCATGGCCAGATGTCTGAACATGGGGGAGCGTGCGCAGAACAGATTTGGCAGTCTGAACCTGCAGATCTGTTCTGCTACTGGGGACACTTTTTTCAAAAAAAATTGCCCATGTGCACACTGTGTGCATACATGAATTTTGACAATTTTTGGCAGTGCACTCCATGGCTGATGTGCTGCAGTAATGTGGATGCTTTACCATGGGATGTCTCCGTAGGTAGCCGGCAGCAGGGTGTGCTGTGTGGCTGATCTGCCCCGCAATACTTTCATCCGGTTCAGTTAGAGGCGGCACCATATTGCACCAAGCCGCCAGTGTGATCGCAACCTGAGACTCCTTCAGTTAGTGAAGGGCGGGGCATAAATCCAATCTCTTCTCTTCTCCTTTTCTACTGTTAGTCATTTGGTGCTATATTTCTATTTAACTACTACTTACCCAAGTCATATTTATTTCGATACCAGCCTATTGGATATCAGGTCACATTACATTCAGAGAGAGATTAGAAGTGGAATCCTAAAACAGTCACACTCTTTTAAGCCCACTGACTTCATTGGACTTAGAAGGGTGCCGCTCTTTTTAGGGTTGCGCTGTTAATCAATAAAAATAATGTTTTTGTAACACAAAACAAAAACCCTGACCAATGATTTTGTCAGTCATTGGGCTTCCCATGCTAGCTGGCTTTCTGGGAAATATGCTTAGACTTCAGAATGCACTTTGGTTCCCTGGTGGGAAAAAAGCGATAGTGTCTGCAGTTCCAACCTTTGTGACCATGTAAGGCTGCTAATTCAAGCTATGATTCTTGAACAGGAAAATGGGGTTACACCAGGGGTCCTTTGGGGCCGCAGTGAGGCAGAGCGGTGCTCTGTGAACTTAGGAGTGGGCACTAGGACAGCCACTGGCCGAATCAGATTCTCTGATCTGATTCGGCCCGCTGCCGAATTGCTGCCGAAATTCGGCGGTGGCTTTAAAAGCCGCTGTAGGAGAGGGGGTTTGAGGGAGAGGCTCCAAACTTGCAGGGTAGCTTCCGGGACCTCTCCCCCAAATACCCACCAAGTTTCAAGAAGATTGGACCAGGGGGTCCAATTCTACGGGCCTCCAAACAGGTTGCCCCCATTCCCTCCAGTGTTCTCTATGGTGGGCAAAAAGTAATGTTTTTTCCCCACCATAGAGAACAATGGAGGGGATGGGGCAACCTGTTTGAGGCCCCGTAGAATTGGACCCCGTGGTCCAATCTTCTTGAAACTTGGTGGGTATTTCGAGGAGAGGCCCCAGCAGCTACCCTGCAAGTTTGGAGCCTCTCCCTCAAACCCCCTCTCCTCCAGCCCCTCATATACCCTATGAGTTTTTGCCATTGACTTCAGTGCTAAGGAGCTCCTGCATCTCTTTTTCTACGAAATGACTCTGGGTTACACAGATGTGTTTTCTTAAAGCAAAATGCCCTCTTGTGTGGCACTATTGTTAAACAGTGCTGTAAAACAAAACAGTCGTATTGAGCACACATTGGCCTGTCGTCTGCTCTGATCGCCAGAGCCTCTCTCATGTCATCAGTTTCCTAATCTTTTAAACTGGAGATGCTGAGGACTGAACCTGTGAGCTTCAGAAGGCTCTGTTGGCTGTGCAGGTTCCCAAGCCTAAGTAGGGGTAAAGGTTTCCCTTGCTTGGAAGCCAGTCGAATCCGACTCTAGGGGGCGGTGCTCGTCTCCCGAGCCGAAGAGCCAGTGCTGTCCGAAGTCTTCTCTGTAGTCACGTGGCCGGCATGACTAAATGCTGTTACCTTCTCACCAAAGGGGTACCTATTTATTTGGTACCAGAGTCGTGCAATGTCTTGCTTGTGAACTGCAGTAATTCACAGTAATTCTAGCGGTTTCCCATCCGAGTACTAACCAAGCCTGACCCTGCTAAGCTACTGAGACTGGGTGCATTCCGAGTTAGGGTCGCTGCAGCGGTAGTGAGCATAATGGGTTCCTACTCCTTTGTAACAACCTATGTGATTAGTTCCACATAGCGTATGTTCATGGACTAGCAGAAGGCCAGAGACATTCAGAGGTGGTTTGGTGTTCCTTGCCTCTGCACAGCAACCCTGGACTTTCTTGGAGTCTCCCATCCAGCTACTAACCCCGGGCTGGCCCTGTTTAACTTCTGAGATCTGATGATCCTAGCCACAAGGTGCAGATAGGAACTCTCGGTCTGGGGGAAGTGGTGCTCTGTATTCTTGGTGCTTGGGGGGGGGGGTCAACAGTGGGAGGTCTTCTAGTGTCCTGCCCCAACTGCTGGACCTCCTGAGGGCACCTGGTGTTTTGGGCCACTGTGTGACAGAGTGTTGGAGTGGATGGGCCATTGGCCTGATCCAACATTGGCTTCTCTTGTGTTCTTATGAGATCAGACTAGCCTGGACCATCCAGGTCAGGGAAGGAGTGATGGGCAATTAATGTACTTCCATATAGCTGTCTTATGCCATGCCTGGCTCTAGTTATAGAACTGGCCCTCATATGGTAATACTACACTCTTATCAAATGGTTGAGAAGAGCAGAGTGCTCTGGCCTTTCATTGGTGCCAATGCCCCCAAACAAAGGACTAAGCAGTCATATGTGTGCAGCTTAGCTTATAAATTCCTGTAAGACCAACAAAGTTTTATTTCGGGTGTAAGTTTTTGTGTGCACAAACACTTCAGATATGCATGCACATGAAAGCTTATACCTATAATAAAACTATTTTGGTCTTAAAGGTGCCACTGGACTCGAGCTTTGTTCTGTTGCTTCAGGCCAACACGGCTCCCCACCACTGCTCCCTCTAAGCCGTGGAGTCTTGCGAGCAAAAATTTTACTTTGTGAGCTACTGGCATTAAAGTTGTGAGCGAGCAGTTTGGCTGCTGCCTAAATTAGTTTGCTCTGGAGCCATCCTTTTTGAGCTAAGACAAAAAATGGGTGTGCCGGAGGCTAAAAAAACTGTGAGTCAGCTCACACTAACTCAGCTTAGAGGGAACACTGCTCCCCACCTGAATCTGCCTTGGTTTCGGGAGAGAGTCATGGGAAAATCATGGGCTAAAACTGCCGTTGAGGGTTGGAATAGGAAACTTCCCAAGCACGACCGTTTTTCCAGAACAGCACATCAGAGAACAATTTTACAGGCCAGGAGGATGGATGTCTAAAACATTTAGGATTGATGTTACAAGCCAACTAAGCTCAGGCTGCTGAGGCAATTCAGATAAAGCCCAGGTCCCGCCAGGTAAGAACATCTGTATTTTTATCTGTGAACATTTTAGAGTCATTAATTTTGCACGGACCAGGGTGGCTTAAAAAGCGGCTGGAGGGGAGGGGGTTTGAGGGAGAGGCTCCAACCTTACAGGGTAGCTGCTGGAGCCTCTCCCCCAAATGCCCACCAAGTTTTAAGAAGATTGGACCAGGGGTCCAATTATACAGGCCCCCAAACAGGTTGCCCCCATCCCCTCCATTGTTCTCTATGGTGGGAAAAAAGTAATGTTTTCCCCCACCGTAGAGAACAATGGAGGGGATGGGGCAACCTGTTTGGGGGTTGTAGAATTGGACCCCATGGTCCTATCTTCTTGAAACATGGTGGCTATTTTGGGGAGAGGCCCCAGCAGCTACCCTGCAAGTTTGGAGTCTCTCCCTCAAACCCCCTCTCCTCCAGCCCCTCATATACCCTATGAGTCTCTGCCATTGATTTCAGTGGCCCATAGGGTATAATGGGGCTGAAACTGACATTCAGCCAGCCGAATGACTCCCCAATGGGCTTGCATTGCCAAAACTGACATTCGGAGGTCATTTGACAGCTGGAACACATGCAGCCTGATGTAGCCCGATCTGAATTGGGCCAAAAATATTTTATTTGCAGACCCCTAGTGGGCACGAATGGCAGTGGTGGCAAGCCCCTCCCCCAGCTCCCAGCAGGCCTGTGGAGGAAGCGAAGCAAGAAAGGGTTTAAAATTTAATCCCCTTCTGTTTAGAGTCGTGCCGCAGCGGCACAATCTTTCCATTGTATTCTATGGGGCCCTTTTCGCTTCGCCGCCCCCCTCTGCCTGCCTTGGCCGGCCAGCTGGGGAAGGGAAGGGGAGGCTTTTGAAGACGTCCCCCCTTTTGCTTCCCTTTCTGACACACTTCCAGTGATGTCAGGGGGTGTGACATATGCTAATGAGTTATGCTAATAGCAGGTATGCTAATGAGCTCCTGCACCTCTTTTTCTATGAAATGACCCCTGGAAAGGAAGATCTGGGGCTCTTAGGTTTTCCCCTCCCCTTATCAATTTTATGTTATATTTTGCATAAGTTTTTATCTTGTTCTTCCTAGAAAAAGTCCAGGGGGAGTGCGCGACTCTCCCCTTCTCCCTGTTTATCTTCACCATGACCCTAAGTGGGTTAGGCCAAGAGAGAACATAGCTCAGGGTCATCTTGTGACCTTTATGGCTGGATGGGGGCTAGAACCAGGTTGTCTCCCATCTGAGTCCTTCCTCCTAACCGCTACAACCCACTGGTTGTCTGGGGGTGCATTCAGACGCGCAGATTTGAGCCGGTTCGAAACGCTTTGAGCCGGCTCAAATCTGCGCATTCAGACAGCCATAGCTGCCTCCTGTCCCCAGCCGTCACCTACCAGACCAAATGCCATCTGAAAGCGTTGCACTTTTGAGACCAGGTCCCAAGGCGGTTTCTCCCGTCCTCTTCCGGCTCAAGCCGCCTTCTCCCCAAGTGATCGCGGAGCCATTGCTGAGCTACTTCCGAGTCTTAACACCCCCCCTCCCCGCAGAAGCCTCTGGCTTCCGCTTTTTGACCACCATTTTTTTTTACCATCAGCGATATGCGCATGAGCGCTTCTACAGCTTTCCAAAAAATAAATGTTTTTAAAAATGGCCACTACTTCTCCGTTCTGGATGCCACGGAGACCAGTTTTGGGGTAAAAGTTTAAAGGGAAGTCTTCTCTCAGTGCAAGGAAGTCATGGAGCTTGGGTTAGTGAGAGGCTTTGCTCTCCTGCTTTTGCGCATGCGCTAGATTGTATTTTTGGGTGATTGCTTATGCGCATGTGCAAGCAGCGAAATTTTTTTTAAAAAAGCCCAACGCACGCTCCCATGTAGACACTGGGGAGCTGCTTGCGTGTGCTTCGTGCCGGTCCGGAGTGGGACGTTTCGAGCCGGCTCCAGCTGGCTCCAGCATGCTGTCTGAACTCACCCTTTAGGATAACTGACAGTTTTGCGAGTGATAAGCTTCAGGGATCAATGTTGGAAAAAGAGGAGGAGTTTCAGAGTGGCTTACAATCTCCTTTCCCTTCCCCTCCTCACAACTGACACCCTGTGAGGTAAGTGGGGCTGAGAGAGCTCTCCTGAGTACTGCTCTTGAGAGAAAAGCTCTGAGAGAACTTGTAATTGACCCAAGGTTACACCAGCAGCTTTTGTGGAGGAGTGGGGAATCAAACCCAGTTCTCCCAGATTAGAGTCCGCACTCCTGACCACTGCACCAAATTGGCTCTCTGAATAAGCAAAGCAGGTCTTGATGTGTCCCTGTGTCGTCTCAAGAAAAACGGTCATCTTTCAAAGAACAGTGCACATTTTAACACCGTTACACTTGTTATGATTCAGTAATGTTTATACTTCTCTGGCCAAGGCGAATCTTGTCACGTGTTTTTTGAAAAGCTTTTGGAACGGTGTAGATTTGCTTGCCTTTTCCCTTCCAACACTGAGGGGGTTTTGTAGCATCACTTCTACCAGCACAAAATAGATTGACTCAGTCTTGGCTTCTATTTCCAGTTTTTGTGGGCGGGGGTGGGGGTGGGGATAAAAGGGTAGCACCTTTTTAGCTATTGCGTGCCGAGATTCAACTGTTCATTTTGCAGTCAACTTCATTCAGGCTACGTTTTTTCCCTCTCCTGCAGCTTTCAATTCTTCTGAGTTCAGAAGGTGTTTATTTTGTTACTGATGTATTTTTTTCCCTTTCTGCTCATGTGTTTATGGTTTTTTATACATGTTGAAGCTGCCAGATACAATATTATGCTTTAAAAGCTTTTTTTTTTTTTTTTTTTAAGGTGAGGCTGTTTAAAATGTTAAAAAACGGTCTGAGGAAACGTTTCCTCTGCTTTTGGTCCATAGGCTAGCTGTGAAGACATCGATTTGTTTATCTGACATCCTAGCTGGGAAAAAAACCCCATCATTTGAGCTCAGATATTCAGATGAGTGGGAAGTTAATTAATTTCCATTCTTTCAGGTTCCGGGGGGAGGGGATGGGGCCCATATTTCTCCTCCTCACAGAGCCCTGGTCATTGTGAGAATTTATTTACTATCCTGCGAGCTTGAAGGATCAGGGGGTAATATATAGCTCCCTTAAATAAAACCAATAAAAATGTTTGGAAGTCTTCATGTCCCACATCATATGTCATGCCCACGGAAAGGGTTATCTTCCTTTAGCCCAGCCCTGCTTTGAATGGAGGAGTGGGGAATCAAACCTGGTTCTCCCAGATTAGAGTCCACGCACTTAACCACTGCACCAAACTGACTTGAAGCCTTAACCTCATGCAAAGTAACCCTGCCTAAGTCCTCTCCCCCCTGCCCTTGTAACCAAAGCAGAAGGCTTTTACTCTGACTGCTGAATGCTTTACTTGTTTGGTCTGCAAAGAGCTTATCCTCCACTGACTTAAAAGCCAAGGGAGTGTTTGTGCTGTTGGCTAAAGATGTACATTATCAGCAGTTCAGAATAGATTCCAGCTGCTGTGGTGCATGAACAGATGGGCTGTTCACTGTGTGGTGCCTGAATACGGTTGCCAGCTCTGGGTTGGGAAATTCCTGGAGATTTTGGGGACAGGACCTAAGGATGGTGGAGTTTGGGTCATGGCAGGACCTTAGCCAAGTCTAATGCCATAGAATCCACCCTCCAAAGCAGCCATTTTCTCCAGGTAAACTGATAGCTGGGGAGCAGGTGTAATATTGCGCCCCCTGGAGGCAGGCAGCCCTGCACCTGAGTATGGCTGTGACATGCATTTCCATCAGTGGGCACTAGAGAACAGAAGAGACTGATCCCCACTCCATTAGCTTCTAGAGATGGCCCTCACCTTGGGACAATTCTAGCCAACCATGTCAACAACACTTGATAGGGAAGTATTTTTCAGAAGGCAAAAGGTGGACCAGAAGGGATGGTGATTTATCAGGGGAGTGTAGCAAAACATACAACTATCCCAGGTCAATAGAAAGTCAGTTTGTATTCCAATGACCTTGATCTGGCCTGAGAGAGTCCCAACAGAAAGGCCCAAGCAGTGGGGAGATGCCTCAGTGGGAATGCTGAGACGGTCTAACTATTGGAGATATCAAGGGGGTGCATCTATGTTTTCCCCTCAATGCTCCTTGGTCCTGACCACCACTGAGTCCTCACATGCTTCTGTGGCTTAAGATCAAGGGTGTGTAGGTTCTCCTCCCTTCATTGAAATCCTCCCCCTCATGCCCCCTCAATAATTAGTCTTAAATTAGTCAGATTGGCTTCGTTGATTTCAGCGGGTTTTGACCAGAATTGACTTTAGTGAGACAGGCTCCATTTTGATTGGAGTAGACCTTGCCATCCCTTCACTCCATTT
Source organism: Lepidodactylus listeri (assembly GCA_029233225.1). Lineage (NCBI taxonomy): Eukaryota > Metazoa > Chordata > Lepidosauria > Squamata > Gekkonidae > Lepidodactylus > Lepidodactylus listeri. Next base: position 100,687,919 of record JARCFY010000009.1, on the reverse strand, counting down.
TTGTGGAGAATCTAGCTGGTGGTGTTGTACACTCTTAGCATTATAACATTTCCTCATTGGGGGGAGGAGTTTACGAGCATTTCAACTGTAATCCTGCCATATTGTTTAATTTTGCTTTTGTTGTTTTAAACACATGCTGTATAACATTTAAAAAAACCAAAAAACAGATCTGTATAATTTTCAAGAGTTAAGATAGAACTGAATCTTAGTGAAGAAGGCAGGTTCTAAATAAAGTGAATAAAGAAATACAATTTGGCTTTCCAAGCATGTCACTTGCCAAATTTTGCCTACGGGCATGCAGGATACGCAAACGGCTGATGGAGTCCCAGTAATTTTGCTTATCTGTTTGAGGACAGTATTACTTTCCTTGTCTGCCCTCTTAATTTACATGCATTGTTTTGTGTTTGTCGCATTGCATGTGTTTTTCCTTTTGTTATTTGCTGATTCTCAGAGCTGATCTTGTATCAAAAAAAAAGTTTTGTTTGGATTTGGAAGGTCACTTAACATTTTTCCTATTTTTTTTCCCCAAAGAGAAAATATGTTCTTCTAAAACTTTTATTTTTTGTGTTTCTATGAAGAGCAAGAGTAGGTTTTTATACCCCACTTTCCTCTACCCTCAGGAATCTCAAGGCTGTTTACAATTGCCTTGCCTTCCTCTCCCCACAACAGGCACTTTGGGAAGTAGGTGGGACTGAGAGAGAGTTCTTGAGAGAACTGTGACTGACCCAAGGTATCCCAGCAGGCTTCATTTGGAGGAGTGGGAAATCAAACCTGGTACTCCAGATTAGAGTGCACCGCTCTTAACCACTACACTGTGCTAGAATGGATGCCAAGGGGTTTATCTGAAGCTTGCTTCAGATGTGAAAATTGTGTACTCTGGTAGGATAACCAAAAGCAGGGCTTTTTTCCTAGGGGAATGTGCTGGAACAGAGTTCCGGAACCTCTTTTGACAAAATTCTTTTAAAAAAGGTTTTAACGTTCATGAGTTTTCAGTATACAGACTGAAAACTTCATTTCTCTCCTGAGAGTTCCGGCACCTCTTTTTCAAAAAAGGTGGGGGGAAGCCCTGATCAAAAGAATACACATGTGCCATTTTAGATATTTAGTGCCTGCATAGTTTTTTTCAACATTTATTCCTTTCACAATACGTCTGAGTGATGTTTGGAAGAGGACCCCTGCTTGCCTGCATTTGGAAGGGGAAAGTGTTGGGGAAAACGGCTGTGTGCACTTTTGTGTGCTTGGAAATGTGTGGTTGGCTGGCACAATGCTGATTTTCAAAGTGGCTCAAAGAGCTAAGATGGGACCTTGGAGACAAAACCAAATCCTCTAATGGGGTGCTGAGAAGGAAGGATCCTAAGACAATGCAGTGGACGCTTCCAAATCCAGATGGGACATAGAGTGTTTGAATGTTTCTCCATTAAAGACAAGTTCAATTTTTTTTAAAAAAATAGAACATCAAGGCTCTTCCCGAACTGTGTGTACAAGACCCACTCAATCACTGTGGGTCCTAGCCAGCCAAAGGCACTGTGTATGATCTCACAGGCCTAAGACTGAGAAGCAAGGGGTTTTCATCCACCACTGTCCTCCTCCTCCCTTGACCCGGCTTCCTTCGGTCTGAGGACCCAGAGCTGGCAACCGCAGCCAATTTCCCCTTGCTTGTGAAGGGTCTGGCCCAGGCCCATAGGCGGGATTTTTTTAGTTTGGGGGGCCTTTTAAAAAAGTTGGGGGGCACTGAAATTCACTGCCCTGCTCGACCCAAGCATTTAAAGGGTCCTTTTAAATACTTTGAGGGAGAAGCCGGGGGAGGCCCTACGTGTGTCTGCACTCCATGGCATGAATTTGCAGCTTGGGGTGTAGGCACACGTGGCCTCCCCCGGCTTCTCCCCAGAAGTCACGAGGCTTTGGGAAGAAGTTGGGGGGGCCACGCCCCAGGAGGCTCCACTGTAGCTACGGTCCTGGTCTGGCCTGCCCTGGTGTTAGTCCCTTCAGTGGCTCCATCCCTCTGGAACTCCTGCTAGATCTCATCAGTTCCTATAGGGAGCTGCTGCTTCCCCATGCCTAGATCAGCTGTGACTCTCTCCTCACTTCCAGTGCTGGGCTTTTCTCTCCTGATTGACAAGCAGTGGGCCATTAAAGCCAGCTGGCCAGAAAGTGTCGACCATATTGGTGACTTGGTGAGCAGTCTGAGGATAGCTTCTCAAATCCCCTTGAAACCGGGAAGCCCTGGGGTCCCTCAATTCCACCCCAGATAATGTGCAGATTTCTATTCGTAGAGACTTCTTTGTAACACAAACATGGGGAACATGCAGAAAATGTAATACCCCACTTGCATTGCAAAGTCGCATAGTCCACAGAACTATCTAATCCTTGCCCCTTCCTGATATATGGGTAGCCCATGTTCCCCCTGGAATATCCATATACCAGAGCAGCTGGTTTGGGCCATAGTTTCTGCATTGTACGGTGCTTCGAAAACTGAGAGTCCATTTTTCTGTTGTCGTGTTTCGTTCATCTTTAAGGGATATTCTCTGTAAAGAAAGTCAAAGCTAGACTGCTACAGTTTCCTTGTTTGTAGGTTACCTTTTACTGAACCATAGACGTTTGTTACAGGAGAATGGAAAATTAAAGTTCTTCAAAGATCTGCTGATTCTCAGTAATTTAAAGTGGGGGTGGTTGCTACTTGCCACTCACTGCTTCCCCCCCCCCCTTTTGTCTTTAAATTCTCGCCTCTTCACCCTCTGCCTTTTGAATTTTATATGCGCAGAGTGTAATAAAAGGTGGTGTACTCTGGAAAGTGGCTTTTTGAGCTATTACGAAAATGAGAAGACGACATCCCCAAACGGGATGATTGACATCGGCGAAGTCATCTGCCTTGTCATTCATAAGGCAGACTCCTTTTCATATGCAGGGTAAGTTCTGTTTCATCGTTTTAAAGAACAAAAAACACCCCCCAAAAACCTCTCTTTGGAAATATCTTCCAAATGCAGTCAGTTTGGGGACTTGGGGAGTTCTTAACACCACAAAAAGTGCCACCTCTTAGAGGCATTAAAAAATAAGACGGCTGGATTGTGTGCTCTGTGTAGTTTTTGCATTAGTGGTGCCCACATAAAGATGCAGTTATCCAGGAGGGTCAAAGACTGCCAACTGGAGCAGTGGGTTAATACCATTTCTTTTCATTTACTGTTGCCTGCACAATTGCTAATGGCCATCTTCTCTATCCTGTGGTGTAATGAACAAGATGTCAGTAGGGGAAAAGATTGTTTGTAACTGGTCACTGGGCACTGCCCCAGGTGGGAAGCAAACTGCCCAGAGTGACCTGTCAGAGTGAGCTGTTGGGATGGATAATTAAAGTGATTTGCAATTGAAATGGCCAAGGCTGGGATTACGGCCCAGGAGGCTAAGGATTAGGTTTTAAGCAGCAGGTTTGAGTGTGATTTAGGATGGTGACAGATATTGGGTATCTTAAAATTCGTCTTCTTTCCTAGTCATTAAAAAAAAATCAACATTGCTGGGTACCAACTGCATGATAGCGCAACACTTGTGCAACATGTGTGAATTGTAAAAGAGAAATTGGCAACGTGTGTGCACATTTTGGAGGTGTCTGCCGTGAAGGTGGAGACAACTGGGGTGCTTGGTTAAAAAATGAACACGTGCTCTTCTTAAATCTCAGTCACAAGCCTAAAGCACGAAAGGCTATTCAGGTGCACCTATATGGGATAGCACCTCTAAGCTGTGCCTCATTCCCATGCCTGTTGGTCACAGTCATGCCATTTGCTCGGCATGCAAAGCCTATATTATACATCTTCCACTCCAGTTCTGCATTTGAGAGTAGGGAGTTGGAGTGGAGAGCAGGCCCATGCTGTGTGGGAGATAGAGGTACCAGATTTTGCATTCAGAATTCAAGATACCAAGTGTGGCCCAGAATTAAACTCGACTCAGTCCACACTGGTTTAGAGGCCTAGGTCTCTCTCTTTGTTAACATTCAAATGGGCAAACCGGGTAAATGTTAGATCTACCAATGGACTATCCATTGTACTCTCCACATCTATATATCTAGTTCCCAAGTACCCTCCCCCGTGTGGATACCTAAATCCGTGGGGGGGGGGGCACTTGGGGGGTGGGGTTTCTACACACGGGGGGCACTCCCCCCATGTGCAGAAAAATCCTAAATGTTTAAAAAACTTTTCAGGGGATCTTTAAATCCCCCGAAAAGTTAAAGCGTTCTCCGCGTGTGCGCAGAGAACGCTGTGGCCGCTGTAGGGGAGGGGGTGGGAAGCGGCGTGACGAGGACTCACCGCCGCCGTTTGCAGGGGGGAGGGAGGGAAGAGCCTTGGCGGGCGGCAGGTCTCTATGCCCCCGCCGCCGTTTTGAAAGCAGGGAGGGAGGGGGGGAAGTCTCAGTGGACGGCGGGTGTCCCTGCTGCCACCGCCGTTTTGAAGGCGGGGGAAGCCTTGGCAGGCAGCGGTCTCCCTGCCGCCACCGCCTTATAGGGGGGGAGCCTCGGCGGGCGGCTGTAGAGACGAGGCCTGCCGAGGCCCGCCGGGAGTCTCGGGGGGGGAGGGGGCAGAGGAAGGGGGGGAAGGAGGCGGAGGAAGGAGGAGCAGCTGTCAGCTTCTCCCCCCCCGCGAATATCGCGGGCCCCCCCCTTGTCTGGTATAATCTCATCCCTCTTTATTAATGTATCCAGCCTCTTGTATTTCTCTCCCCTTCCATCTCCCCATTCATCAGTTCGACTGTCAAAGATGTTCAAATGTATATGTAAGTCAGAGTTGTTTAACTTAATTAAAAGTTAAACTGTTTAGCAGATGCAGCTTATATAACCTGTTATGCCCCACCACAGAAAAAAACACACACCAAGCCCTCACTGATCAAAAAACGAAAGAAATGCAGGGAGAACTGAGCAGGATTGTTGCTTCGCTGTTAGAAAGCTTGTCCTAAATAAAACTGACTCTTCTTGTCCTTGGTGGTTTTAGAGCTATATTTACCTTTGAAATCTACTTACTGTCAGAACGTGTTTTTCTGTTTGGTGCTGAAGCTGCAGATTCTCAAAGAAAATGGACCCAGGCGATTGCCAAGGTAGTGCTGATATATTTTTGTGTGTGTTCAAGTTAAGCCAGGAGCCTTTGCGTTAGCCAGAAAGTAGCACTGGTATCTTAGGATCTGGAGTGAAATCAATTTCAATGCAGTGGGATTACTGAATGCAAAGTTTGGGTGGATACGTTTGGGCATGACCAGGGAAGCATCTGGTTGCAGATAATTTGTAATGCAACTACGCAATGAACCAAAGATTTTTTTTAAAAAAAATGGCTTCATAAGAATAAATTAACGTCATTATTCACGGAGTGTTATGGTCTCCCCTTATATGGATAGATTTCTCATGGTGAAGCTTGAGAAAGGGTACAAGCTGCGTAGAAGGGCATGATGGGTCTCTCTTCGCGGGACCACATCCGGCCTGTGCTGCAGTCACTGCACTGGCTGCCTATAGCATACCGGATCCGGTTCAAGGTGCTGGTGTTGACCTTTAAAGCTCTATATGGTCAGGGGCTTGCCTACTTGAGGGACCGCCTTTCCCCATATAGGCCCCAGAGGGCACTGAGGTCAGGCACTCAACATCGCCTGACTCTCCCTGGTCCGAAAGATGCTCGGCTGGCCTGCACCAGGGCCAGGGCTTTCTCGGTGGCGGCTCCTTACTGGTGGAACGAGCTCCCGGATGACATCAGGGCCCTGCGGGACTTATTGCAATTCCGCAGGGCCTGCAAGACGGAGCTCTTCCGCCAGGCTTTTAATTAGGAGCCGCCGCCTGGGGGGGAATTGGACATCGCCCTGGCCCTGTCGGCCGCACCCCTCTGCTGCCATCGTTCACCATGAGATCGCTGTATTGAAGTCGCCATCTGCTGCTGTTGTATATTGTGTGGGATGTATTAATTTTAATGTTGATTTTATATTGTAAACCTTATGGTGCTTTTATGTCTGTTAGCCGCCTTGAGCCGGTCCGCTGGCAAGGCGGGATATAAATATAATAAATAAATAAATAAATAAATAAATGATCCAGCACTCCTGGGTAGGCAGAGCCACACCCTTCTAGGCCTGACCAGGCAAGCCCGATCTCAGAAGCTAAGCAGGGTGTCGACTCTGGCAAGTCCTTGGATGGGAAACCTCCTTGGAATACCAGCAGTCGGGAGGCGGGGGCAGGCTTTATTCAGCCACCTCTATGAATATCCTCCAGGCCTCCAATAGGGATCAGTCACCAGAGGTTGCCATGACTTCCAGGTGCGCGTGCGCACACACACATACACACAAAATACTTTTTTTTTTTTTTAAAGGAGGACTCAGAAATTCTGCTCAGGATCGCATTGTCAAGGAATACCAGCTTGTGGCTAATATACCATTCCTGGCCAAGTTTCTTGAGCGGTGGGTGGTGACACAATTTCAGGCTGCCTTGGATGAGATAATTTTAACCTGGCTTCAGGCCTGGTTTGGGGAGTGAAATTGTCTCAAGTCGGCCAGGTGAATGACCCTTGCTGAGAGAATAACTGGGTTTCTCAACAGCTTTCTGTGCCATTCCTACTTGACTTGAGTTCCCCACCCCAGCAACTGGCGCTGATGGAATTCATTTCAGCCCTCCTCAGTCTATGCTATGAGGTGGGGCCATTTTTACAGCTGAGCGAAACACATGGAGTAGTGCGTCTAGAGATCTGGAGTAAGGTGTCATCAGTACACCAATGGCGCCCATATCTATTTCTCCTTAACAGCCAAATCCGGTGCTTCAAGAAGGCCATAGGATGGAAGAGGGCCAGTAAACTGAAGACCGACCAGGCCAAACTGAGCTGCTGTTGGTCAATGATAAAACGTTCATGGAATGAGGAACTAGACTGTTCAGGAGAGGGTTCTAGTTCCCCTGAAAGAGGAGACCCATAGAGTCTGGTTGGAAGCACGTTTCCCCTTCTCTTTGCGTAGCACTTTTTATCAGTTTGGGCTTGTTCACGAGCTGCTGCCCTTCAAGATTAGATTACTGCCCTTGAGGCCTGATTGTAAGTTAAGTTAATACAAAGTGGTGTTGTAGAGGGTTGGGTTTAGCAAGCCTATCATTCCGCTATGAAAGGTCTCCACTTGGCTGCCTTATGGTTTCTGGACACAGTTCCAGCTGCTGTTTCATACCTTTTAAAGACCCAAATGTCTTAGGGCTGCAAGGACCACTTCCCACATAGAGTAACCCGCCACCTATGCCCTTCTCTGTGTGTCCCATGGAAATGGGTCAGGAGGCAGCCAAGGCCACGGCTTTTCAGTGGTGGCACTCCACAAGTGCCCACGCTCTTTTTTCTGCTGGTTGCTCTTCTGTTAAGAACATAAGAGAAGCCATGTTGGATCAGGCCAATGGCTCATCCAGTCCGACACCTTGCGTCACACAGCGGCCGGAACCCATTATTTTATTTGCTATTGATTGTTTTACATTCTTTTGCATCACAAGGCCACCTTGGGCAGCTGTGTTGTGTAAAGGCAGCACAAAAATGTGCTAAGTAAAATAAATATTAATGCAGCCGTGTATTTGAAAACCGGTAGAACACTGTACAGAAGCAACTGTTGTCATGTTATTCTCAAGGGTTTGCGAACAGCTTTGCATTTTGCTTAACTCAGTGCTGATGTTCCTACGTGACCGCTCTCCGTTGGACAGGCGTATGGAACCCTTGAGGGGACTGTGTGTCATCGGTCTCTTTCACCAACAGCCTCTTGCCCCTGCACATCGTTCCCTGTTTCACTATTCTTCTGCCCTTCAAAGACCAATGTAGAATTAGAACTACAACTCCCAAGCTGGGAATCCCAAGAGACTGTGGGGCATTAGCACAGAGTCAGTTGAAGTGTTGCTCAGTTAGACTGTTAAATGGGGGTTAGGGGGAAAGGGAAGGCCTGGACATCTTACTGAATTACATCTCCCCATAGAGAAAATGGTTGGCTCAGAGGGGGAGCTCTATGGCAGTATACCTCACTGAAATCCCTCAGTAAACCTGGCCCTCCACTAAATATTGCCAACCTCCAGGTGACACCTGGAAATCTCCAGCTTTTTCAACTGATCGCCAGATGGCTAAGAGCCCAAGCTTTTGTAGGACTACACCGAAGTGACCAGTAAATCCTTGTCGTTGCGAATTTACACCAAATACGTTCGGCCAGCGAATATTCCATTCTTGGCGGTATTAATCCGATGAGAGCTGAGCTTCAGATACCTGCACCTTGCCACCCTCTCACTTGAGCTGGTGCTCAGTAGCTTTGCGGCTGCACGGTAGCCATGATTGCCAGCCTGAGTTTTTTTTATGATTTGTCGCTGCCTTCGGTGGCTGGGCAGCGGGCAGTTGTTCACACAATCTTTTCTCTTCTTTTTTCTACCATCAAGTTGCAGCTGACATGGGAATCCCTAGTGGAGATTTCAAGGCAAGAGATGTACAGAGGTAGTTCGCCATTGTATAGTGACCCTGCTATTCTCTGGTGGTCTCCCATCCAAATAGCGACCAGGGCCGGCCCTGCTTAGCTTCAGAGATCTGAAAAGATCAGGCTAGCACATCCCCACCGGTAACTGGGCATTGAAGACTTCTGTAAAGAGGTGGTGTTGGGGGGGGGGTTCCAATCCGATCTGTACTTAGCAAAACACCAAACATTATATTAAAATTACAATGTTTTCTTTCTTGGATTCTTTGTGTGCGTATGTGTGGGTGGGTGCGCGCGCTTTATTTTTCTGGCTTTTCCTTTGAATAGCACTTTGTACCCGACATGGCCAGACGTCTGCTGGGCCTGGATTACGATGTTATTGGCCAGCTGTATTACAAAGACTGTCATAACCTCATCAACTGGAAAAAAGGCTGGTTTGCAATGGAGAAGTCTAATCTGCATTTCTGTCTAGAACTAGAAGATTCTCAAGAGGATCTGATACATCTAAGGAGGCTCCAGGAGTTAAGTAAGACCTTTTTTTAATTTTTAAAATTGTTTTAGAGGTGTTTTGTAGGAATTGGGTCTACCTAACATGCTTCAGCGGCACATGAAGTGCTCTGGATGAGTGAGCGGATGACACAGGGGGCTGTCATTGCTTGTACCAAGCAAGTGGTTTCCTTCCATCAACAGAGGGTCAGTTCAAGCCCTGCTGTAGAGGAATGAGCGCTGCTCCCCTGAGGCTCCAGCCAGCCCTTTTCCAGTCACGTGGACAAAGGAATCACATCACCCAGGCAAACGACATGGGAGATTCTTTTTTTGTACAATGTGGCTTTTCCCCTAGCTGCTGGGCAACACTTGTGTAGGAAGGAACCACATCATTTGCCCTTCCTCTGTGGGTCAAATAGGCACACGTTGTAGAGGTGGTACGTGTGTCCGCCTGCTTGGAAACACCTTTGCTGTTCCATCGTGAGCAAAGACGTGTTTTTGTAACCGCCGTAGCTTTTGTGGCAGAGCAAATTGAATTTTAATGTCTTCACACTTACGGAGGAGTGTTTCAGTGCTTGAATTCGTATCTGGGCGATCTGTTTTAAACAATTAATGTAACTGCTTGGTTCTTGGATTGTTGTTGTGAGAACATGAGACGTTCAAGGCCATTGGATATACAGAAGCAAAGCATGGATGTGTGTGGATCTAATCCACTCCTCACGTGAACACTTCTGGTCTCACAGCTTGAGGAGTACTAGGTGATGGGACACTGTTCCAGCTGCATGAGAGGTTGGGAATATTACAGGCATGTCCCACAGGTAGAATCTCTCTCTAGGTAGAATCTGTATGGAGACTGTTCCATCTATCTTCTGTTGAAGTCATGACCGTGTGTTGGAATAAACAGTGATTGGTGTACAAAAGGTAGAGAAGAAGATCCTGCAGGGGGCAGCAAGAGAAAAGGCCAGTTAGATAGGATAGTGAGGTCAGCACCTTCTTTCCTAATAAGGGTCGTTCCTTGCCTGTCTCCAGATTGCTGTTCTTAGAGTAATACCCTGCTTCTTCTCAGAAGTTCCACAACTCTCCATCCATCTCTCTTTCTCTGCCTCTGTCTCAACTAGTGATGTAGCTAGAAGTAAGGGTTGTTCCTTGCCTGTCTCCAGATTGCTGTTCTTAGAGTAATACCCTGCTTCTTCTCAGAAGTTCCACAACTCTCCATCCATCTCTCCTTCTCTGTCTCTGTCTCAACTAGTGATGTAGCTAGAAACCTGACTCTGTTTCTGCTCTTCACTATCAAGTCTGTTAATTCCCAAATAAAGTTCTCTCTACACTTGGATCAGTTTGTGCACCTCTGTTGTGTTAATCACTCAGCCAGCATCATGATTATGTAGCTTCCATAAGATCAAGGTCCATGGAGACTGTTGATAGCATAGGAAAGGATAGTCTAGTTTTTGGCAAGCCATAGCTCTGTACCAGCTGTTCCCTCAAGGACAGCTTGGGAAAGAGCTCTCTCAGCCCCGCCTACCTATCTGGGCGATCTGTTTTAAACAATTAATGTAACTGCTTGGTTCTTGGATTGTTGTTGTGAGAACATGAGACGTTCAAGGCCGTTGTATATACAGAAGCAAAGCATGGATGTGTGTGGATCTAATCCACTCCTCACGTGAACACTTCTGGTCTCACAGCTTGAGGAGTACTAGGTGATGGGACACTGTTCCAGCTGCATGAGAGGTTGGGAATATTACAAGCATGTCCCACAGGTAGAATCTCTCTCTAGGTAGAATCTGTATGGAGACTGTTCCATCTATCTTCTGTTGAAGTCATGACCATGTGTTGGAATAAACAGTGATTGGTGTACAAAAGGAAGAGAAGAAGATCCTGCAGGGGGCAGCAAGAGAAAAGGCCAGTTAGATAGGATAGTGAGGTCAGCACCTTCTTTCCTAATAAGGGTCGTTCCTTGCCTGTCTCCAGATTGCTGTTCTTAGAGTAATACCCTGCTTCTTCTCAGAAGTTCCACAACTCTCCATCCATCTCTCTTTCTCTGTCTCTGTCTCAACTAGTGATGTAGCTAGAAATAAGGGTTGTTCCTTGCCTGTCTCCAGATTGCTGTTCTTAGAGTAATACCCTGCTTCTTCTCAGAAGTTCCACAACTCTCCATCCATCTCTCTTTCTCTGTCTCTGTCTCAACTAGTGATGTAGCTAGAAATAAGGGTTGTTCCTTGCCTGTCTCCAGATTGCTGTTCTTAGAGTAATACCCTGCTTCTTCTCAGAAGTTCCACAACTCTCCATCCATCTCTCTTTCTCTGTCTCTGTCTCAACTAGTGATGTAGCTAGAAGTAAGGGTTGTTCCTTGCCTGTCTCCAGATTGCTGTTCTTAGAGTAATACCCTGCTTCTTCTCAGAAGTTCCACAACTCTCCATCCATCTCTCTTTCTCTGTCTCTGTCTCAACTAGTGATGTAGCTAGAAATAAGGGTTGTTCCTTGCCTGTCTCCAGATTGCTGTTCTTAGAGTAATACCCTGCTTCTTCTCAGAAGTTCCACAACTCTCCATCCATCTCTCCTTCTCTGTCTCTGTCTCAACTAGTGATGTAGCTAGAAACCTGACTCTGTTTCTGCTCTTCACTATCAAGTCTGTTAATTCCCAAATAAAGTTCTCTCTACACTTTGATCAGTTTGTGCACCTCTGTTGTGTTAATCACTCAGCCAGCATCATGATTATGTAGCTTCCATAAGATCAAGGTCCATGGAGACTGTTGATGGCATAGGAAAGGATAGTCTAGTTTTTGGCAAGCCATAGCTCTGTACCAGCTGTTCCCTCAAGGACAGCTTGGGAAAGAGCTCTCTCAGCCCCACCTACCTCACAGGGTGTCTGTTGTGGGGAGGGGAAGGGAAAAGGAGTTTGTAAGCCGCTCGGAGACTCCCTTGGGGAGTGGAGGGCGGGGTATAAATCCAATCTCTTCTCTTCTTCTTCTATTCTTTGTTTCAAGACAATACCAGGCAGGAATAACAAGAGTTCTCATGGACAGGCAAGTGGCACGCCTGGCATGGGTTGGGTTGGGTTGGTGGGCCTGACTCCTTAAGGCCGGGGTCCCCAACCTTTTTTAGCCTGTGGACACATTTGGAATTCTGACATGGCATGGTGGGTTCAGCCACAAAATGACCGCCTCAAAATGGCTGCTGCAGGAGGCGGAGCCAGCCACAAAGTCATTGCTACTGCTTACTTTCAGTAACACAATGCAGATCCTTGTGCTGTGGTACCAGCTGCTATCGAACCAACATTAAAAAAAAAATCTGCACAACCAATCAGATCTCCAGTAGCCAATCACCTTGTTGGGCTAAAGCCCTACCTGGCCCCATCCACTTCCTGAAAACACTTAGTGGACACTAGAGGACCATGGACACCTCTTTGGGGACCCTTGCCCTAAGAAGCTCATCCCCCCTTAGTCCTGCTTGGTTTTGATTTCCTGAGGCTTCTTACTGAGTAACAATAGGCCTAGGGTGTATTGCGGAAGTGCAGGGAAATCTGGGCTTTCCTGGTAGATGTTTGCCATATGCCTTGCGGTCTTTGCCTCCATTTTCCCATTCCTTGGGCAGTCATTGGGCTCTCTTAGACATCTGGTCATCAGGCTGCATCCAAGAATGAAAATACAGACGATGCCCAGCTGATCTGATGCTAGCAGATGTCATGGGGACGGGGATGCCGGAGACAATACCTGGTTGGCGGATTCTCCTGTTGCTGTTGGGAGGTTGACCCTGCAAACTCTTAAGTTCTAATTCCAGATACATTATCAAGGCACAGAGAATGCAAAAGAAGGTGAAATCAGTGACTTAAATGCATTCCTGTTTCCAGATGGCCTCTGTAAAAATAACTTTTTTCACTGGTCAGTTTGTTTTCACTGGAGCCAGTTTGGTGTAGTGGTTAAGTGCGCAGACGCTAATCTGGGAGAACTGGGTTTGATTCCCCACTCCTCCACTTGCACCTGGCTGGATGACCTTGGGCAAGCCATAGCTCTGAACCAGCTGTTCCCTCAAGGACAGCTTGGGAAAGAGTTCTCTCAGCCCCACCTACCTCACAGGGTGTCTGTTGTGGGGAGGGGAAGGGAAAGGAGTTAGTAAGCTGCTCTGAGACTCTTAAGTGAGTGAAGGGCGGGATATAAATCCAATCTCCTCCTCTTCTTCTTCTTCTTTCACTGGTCAGTTTGTTTTTTAATGAAGTGAAATGGAAATGTGTTTTCTTGAAAGTTACCATTTCTCTTTTTCCTCAATCCCTCCCAGAAGTGATTCCAGTAGCCCAGGTGCTATCCATGGGCAGATCAACTGCCCGCCGTATGTTCCTGACCAAACCTTTTACTTCATAAAGAGCTGGGGCACAAGGCCTATTTAAGGCAGATTTATTCACTGCCTAAAAGCCAAATTATCTTTGGTGACTTTGCCCGTCAAACATCTTTATTAGGGAGCATATTAATTGCCTTACTTATCTTCCTTACAGCTCTTACAGAAGGGCTGTCTATTTCATCTATATACTAATTCCCAAGGCGCCCCCCTCTGCGAAGATCTCTAAATCTGCACATTGGGGGCACTTGGGGGGCAGAGAGATTTTTCTGCACACTTGGGGGACTCTCCAGGTGTGCAGAAAAATCCTAAAACTTAAAAAAAAAAACTTGAGGGGGATATTTAAATCCCCCCAAAAGTTAAAAGAGCGTTCCCTGCGCATGCACTCTGGGAACTCTGCGGCAGCCTGGTGGCTGAGAGGTGCTGAGGCCTCGCTGCCGGTGCCAGGGAGGAGGGGAATGGAAATCAGTGGCCCAGCAGCTGAAAGCTGCTCGGGCCTCCGCAACAGTGCCGAGGGGGGGAATTGGCGGACCAGTGGCTGAGAGCTGCTCAGGCCTTGCCGCCGGTGCCCATGAGGGGGGATTGGTGGGCCTGGTGGCTGAGAGGTAGTCAGGCCTTGCTGGTGCCCATGGGGGTGGAGAAAAGTAGCGGGTCTGGTGGCTGAGAGCGCTCAGGCCTCGCTGGTGCCTGTCGGAGGGGGGGAATCGGCAGTCCTGGCACCTAGAAGCCTCAGGCCTCACCCTTGGGTGCGGGGGGGGGGGGGGGAGAAGGATTGATGGGCCCAAGCCTTGCCGTGGGTGGTGGGGTGGGGGAGAAGACTTACCTGAGGCTGCTTCCTCCGCTGTGTGGAGCTCCGTCTCCCCCCCCCCCCCCGCGAGTATTGCGGTTCCCGCATCTTGTCTTTACTAGTTGTTGGCTTCCATTTAATTCCCACCCGGAGACTAATGGTTATTAAAACACACATGTCCAGCTTCAACCACTGTTGCCGTGCTGCGGTATTACTTTGAGAGGACTTATTAGGCTTTGTAAATGCTGGGTGTCTATTTAAACTCCATTAGGCAGTTGCAAATGTGTGTGTGTGTGTGTTTTTTTACCCCTTCCTTTTTTTTCCCAGCAATCAGCAGCATTATTGAAAATGGAGAAAAATTAGATGTTCTGCTTCTGGTTGAGAAAGGGAGGTAAGAGAAAATGGTGGCGGCTGGATTTGTTTTTCAGTGAATGGTAAATTAAACTAAAATCAATCCATTGATGAGAGGTGCGCTGAACATTCTGAAATTTTGAGGGGAAAGCCTGCTGCTACTTCCTCTTTTTATTAAGAGCGGTGGACTCCAATCTGGAGAACTGGGTCTAGTTTCCCTGTCCTCCACATGAAGCCTGCTGGATGACCTTGGGCCAGTCCCAGTTCTCTCAGAACTCTCTCAGTCCCCCACCTACCTCACAAGGTGCCTGTTGTGGTGGGAAGAAGGGAAAGGCGATTGTAAACCACTTTGAGACTCCTTAGGGTAGGGGAAAGCAGGGCATAAAAACCTACCCTTCTTCTTTTTTTGCAAATGAGAGAGATGGGGAAAGTATTTTCAGAGCCTTCATTCTTCCTCTCCCCTAACATTTTTGATCGACACCTGTAAAGAACAAGCAACCCAATCCATAACTGATTTCCATTTGTATTTCCTGATGTCAGTGACTTCCTGCTTAACCTGGCAGGTATGTTCTGGAAGGGGGGAAAGGGAGAGAAATGTTTCAGCTTCTGAGCTTGCATGGAGAGTAGACTTACCGGGTTGCCTGCTGGGGGGGGGGGCAACCTCCCACCTCTGTGCTCCTCCCCCTCCCCTTGTTCGGTGGAACAGCAGAGCCGAAATGGTAAGGGGAGGGACAGCATCCCACATGGTCAATACCGGGAAGTGATACGGCAGCCTCGACACCATTTCCCCAGCCTTCGCTCGCCAAATGATCCCGCCCCAACTGTTCCCAGCTGGCGACTCTAGTGGAAAGTAGAATTTCAGTTTATGATTTTCAGAGTGCGTCGCCATAACTGGTCCTGATCCTCAGCCTCCCCTTAAGAGGGCATAAGAACATGCGAAGAGCCATGTTGGATCAGAGCAATGGCCCATCTAGTCCAGCATCCTGTCTCACACAGTGGTCAACCAGTTCCTCTGGAGGGCCAACAACAGGGCAGAGAGGCCGAGGCCTTCCCCTGATGTTGCCTCCTGGCTCTGGGGTTCAGAGGCATAGTGCCTCTGAACATGGAGGTTCTCCTCAGGCACTGTGGCTAGTAGCCATAGATAGACTTCTCCTCCGTGAATCTATCTAACCCCCTTTTAAAGCTGTTTATTCCTGTGGCCATCACTACAGAGCCAGTTTGGTATACTGGTTAAGTGTGCGGACTCTAATCTGGGAGAACCGGGTTTGATTCCCCACTCATCCGCTTGCAGCTGCTGGATGACCTTGGGCGAACCATAGTTTTGTCAGAGCTGTCTAACAGAATGGGACGAGGCGATGCCAGAAACCAGGGTGTTGGTAGTGGTCTCTTTTGATGCAACCAAGGCAAATGAGAAGTTCTAAAACACTGACCTGAAGGAAGGTGTTCAGCTAGAGTACGTTAAGGCTGGGATTGTGTCCAGTTAAGTAATTTCTTGTAGATTTCTTTGCCTAGCAAAATCCAATAAATCCAGTCTCCTTCTCCTCCTCCTCCTCCTCCTCCTCCTCCTCGTCTTCTTCTTCTTCTTCTTCTTCTTCTTCCCTGTTCTCCCCATCTTCAGATGTGAGGTAGGGGGTGACCAGAGAGCAGGCATTTTCATTAGAGGCTCTAGAGAAGCTAGGTTCCAGGCCAGGCCAAAATAAATCTTTTTTTTTTTAACCGAGGCTTTTAATTAGGGGTTTTTCTCTTACCAGCTTTTGAAACATCTGCTTCTGTTTTATGGACCGTTTTTATGCTGTTTTATGTCCAGTGGCTTGTTTTTAATGGCTTGTGTGTTTTAATTGTAAGCCACCTTGAACAGGACGTTGAAGAAATGGCATAGAAATATCCAGGGATCATTTGGGGCTGGAGCGAGGCAGAGTGGTGCTCCGCCAGCCCAGGAGCAGGCACTAGGGCAGCCACGGGCCAAATCAGATTCTCTGATCTGATTTGGCTCACTGCCGAATTGCCACCGAAATTCGGCGGCGGCTTTAAAAGCAGCTGGAGGGGAGGGGGTTTGAGGGAGAGGCTCCAAACTTGCAGGGTGGCTGCTGGAGCCTCTCCCCCAAATACCCACCAAGTTTCAAGAAGATTGGACCAGGGGGCCCAATTCTACAGGTCCCCAAATAGGTTGCCCCCATTCCCTCCATTGTTCTCTATGGTGGGGAAAAAGTAACATTTTTTCCCACCATAGAGAACAATGGGGGGATGGGGCAACCTGTTTGGGGCCCCGTAGAATTGGACCGCATGGTCCAATCTTCTTGAAACTTGGTGAGTATTTCGGGGAGAGACCTCAGCAGCTACCCTGCAAGTTTGGAGCCTCTCCCTCAAATCCCCTCTCCTCCAGCCCCTCATATACCCTATAAGTTTTTGCCATTGACTTCAATGGCCCGTAGGGTATAATGGGGCTGACCTTCCCTTTCTGACACACTTCCGGTGATGTCAGGGGGAGTGGCATACGCTAATGAGTTATGCTAATAGGTATGCTAATGAGCTCCTGCATCTCTTTTTCTATGAAATGACCCCTGGAAATATCCTAAATAAATAACTCTTCTTGGGATTGCCCGGCAAATTTTCTCATATTGTGAAGAGCCTCCATCTCTCAGCATTTCTGTGTGCAGACTGGACGAGCAATTTAAATCCCTTCTGTACATACAGGCATCTTGTTTGGGGCAGGGGATGAATCACCAGTATTCCCTGTGTAATTACCAGTTTCTTGGCCAGAAAAGGAAGTTTCACCCGGTGTTCTGTTATTAGAGAGCGCTGGGCTTTTGCAGAGTGTCACTCAAGGTGGGCAGTTCAGCTGCTGCACATAAAGTCAATCCATGAGATGAATTGTATCCTCCCCCCCCAATCACTGGAAAAAAAAAACACCAAAACCCCCAGGTATACATTGGGCTTCGAAGAAAGGTTCAGTGCATCCTATCGGGAAGTCGCAAAGCTGCCGCTCCAACGCCTCAGTAACATTCTGAATTCACTATCGCAACAAGCTTGCAGAAATATATGTTATCTGGCTACAGTGGCTGCGTCTGGCGTCAGAATATATTGCTTCTGCAAAGCTTTCCCTCTCCTTCTGTCTGGTGTATGACTAGCCCGCCTGTTTTCCATATCGTGCAATGGCTCATTGTTCCCTGAGCTATAAGCTTTTTCGTAAGCGATGACAGTCTGGTGGTTCCAAAAAGGTAATGTCTGAGTCCTTTTTTTTTTTTTTTTGAGAAGCGATAGCCTGAAATGGAACCTGTGACTTGTTTTTCCTCTGCTTCTACCAGAATGACGTACGTTTGGAAACGTGCCAGAACACGTGGCTCTGGAAACAAGTCTTTTAAAGAGCATGCCTTTTGGCGGGTTCTACAGAGCAATGCGCTAAATATCTGAAATAGCACATGTGCAGTCTCTTGATATCCATCCATCCTTCCTTCCTTCCTTCCTCCCTCCCTCCCTCCCTCCCTCCCTCCCTCCCTCCCTCCCTCCCTTCCTTCCTTCCTTCCGACTTATATCTCACCCTCCCCACATTGTAGGCTCAGGCCTTCCAGAGCACATTTTCACATCTGAAGCAGTTTTCAAATAAACCATTTGACATCCTTTGTAGCATGGTGCAATGGCTAAGAGCAGTGGACTCTAATCTGGAGAACCGGGTTTGATTCCCCACTCCTCCGCATGAAGCCTGCTGGGTGACCTTGGGCCTGTCACAGTTCTCGTAGGACTCTTTCAGCCCCACCTACCTCCCAAGGTGCCTGGTATGGGGAGAGGAAGGGAAGTTGATTACAAGCTTTGAGACTTCTTAAGGTAGAGAAAAGCGGACTACAAAAACCCGCTCTTCTTCCTCTTCATCAACGACACTTGCACCGGACTTCTCTTTTTTTTGAAATTTTTTAATTGCTTTTCTACAAATACTACAGTACTAAAACCCACCGCACTACAAAACTAAACACTTAAAAAAGAAGCTAAGCAAGGATCATAAATTTACTTTTTTACATTGGTTAAACAGAGCTCCCTTATAATTAAGAGATGGTATAATGAAGCGTGATACTATGCTTTCATATTTTAAGCTGGTATCGCATAGGTTAAAATGCTGGCAAGTGCTAGTTTAAATTTGCCAAACTTTCAAGTTAGACAAAATATCATTTCCTCTTTTTCTCTCTTCGGACTTCTTGACAGACTTGAAAGTAGTTTGAGCTGCTGTTTGAGGGGTGAGATTAATTCCGGAAGTATGTTGCAAATAAGCCAAATGCAAGATTTTTTAAAAAATGTTTAAAATTGTCCAAATCCCAGCCCCTGGCCCCAATCAGTGAGTTTTGAAAATGAATTGGTTGATTTTTTTTTTTTAAAGAAAAGCTGTCAGTTCCCATTAAGATAGATTCAGGTGGGTAGCCATGTTGGTCTAAAGCAATAGAGCAAATTTGGAGTCCGGTGGCACCTTTAAGACCAACAAAGTTTCATTCTGGGTATAAGCTTTCGTGTGCATGCACACTTCTTCAGATAGCTGCACCTGAAAGCTGATACCCAGAATTAAGCTTTGTTGGTCTTAAAGATGCCACTGGACTCCAAATTTGTTCTGTTGGTTTTCATGCATGCCTACATAATTCATGGATTCCTCAACTGTTCAGTAGAATCTCTGCTCAGGATATTGAAATACATTTCCCTTCGTGATCGCCCTGCATTTTACAGGCATATAATAGGCCTTGTGATGTCTGATGTCAAACTGCATCGTGGTCTTAAAATGCAAGACTTTGTGTCTCTTTCATATGCCTGCTTATTGACCTTAGCAGAAAAGGTGCTACTGGGTGATTTAGTAAGATCACCAAAGACAGTGTGACTCATGGCAGATATTGTAAGAATACAGATAGTTGCCGAGGAACATTAAAGCCTCCAAGTTTAGGTTGAATGCACAGCACACTTTCAAAAACATGACTGCCTGACTAATCTGAGCTGGCTTTGATTTGGCCAACTCAGGTGAGTGCCGTGGCTGATGATGAACGTGGGCAACCATGGCACCGGATCAGTGGAACTTTATTGGTCTGTCCCCTTCTGTCACTGTCTTCCTCCAGTAGGAAGACTTGCTTTGTTTCATCTGTCATTCCCCCAACGGTCCCTCGTTCCTGCCCTATGTTTTAATCACTGTCTTATGTTCCAGTTTGGTGTAGTGGTTAAGAGTGCCAACGCTAATCTGGGAGAACTGGGTGTGATTCCCCACTCCTCCACTTGCAGCTGCTGGCGTGACCTTGGGTCAGTCACAAGTTCTCTCAGAGCTGTTCTCTCAAGGGCAGTTTTCAAAAGAGCTCTCTCAGCCCCACCTACCTGGGGTGAGGAGGGGAAGGGAAAGGAGATAGTAAGCTGCTCTGAGACTCCTTCAGGTAGTGAATGGCAGGGTATAAATCCAGTCTCCTCCTCATCATCATTTTCTTCTTCTTCTTCGTCTCCTCCTCCTCGTATTTTAGTTTTGAGTATAATTGTTTTTATTTGTGTTTTTAACTGTTAGCCAGTTTGGTGGCTGTGACTGGGTAGAGAGGCAGTGCACAAATTTTACAAATAAATAAATAATGGATAGTTCAGTGGATTCTCTATACTGAAATCTACAGCAGGGCCTAATCTGTGAAGGCTTGCATCATAGGTCTCCTCTGTACCCGACAGTCTACTCTTGACTGGTTCTAAGAGAGGCGTGGGGGTCCAAGAGCCGTGTCATTTCAAACATGCATGAACATTTTCTCACCCCCGACAGAAAGCACGAAGGTATAAAATTGCTCCAGGGACTGGGAGGAGGGAAGCTTCTGAATGATATCATGGAGGCCCAGCCAATCGTAGCCAGCATCTGCTTCAAACTTGCAGAACTCTTCTCTCCCCGCCCCCAAGCACGGAACCTTCAATAGGAATATTTATGGTTGGACTGACTCCAGTGAAAGCAGTTTTGGAGAGGCCTCCCTGCTCTAAAAATGTCACATCTGTTTTTGTTACTGCAAGCTGTTCAGCCGGTATGCATTCCTATATATTTGCATGAGATCAGCTGCATTGCTTTCACTGAAGCAGGCAAGTGTTGTCTCCCCTCTTCCCTCTTATTGCCCTTTTTGAAATATTTCTCCCCCCCCACCCCCGAAACTTTGCAGAACGTTATATATCCACGGACACACAAAGTTGGATTTCACAGTCTGGCGTAGCGCAATTGAAAAAGCAGCAGGTACAGATGGCAACGTGCTGGAAGATCAGCAGCTCAGCAAAAACGACGTCCCCATTATAGTGAACAGCTGTATTGCATTTGTTACACAGTATGGTAAGTGGAGCAGAGCACTTGTTCGAGTTGCTGGAAATTGGAGATGTATCCGGATGGAGTCCATAGGAAGCATCTATATCTGATTGTGCTCCTTGGGCTTGCACTGTTATCTGGAAAGGACATGCTTTGCGAGAGGCTTCCTATGTGTGCCGCTGCAATATATGTCATCAAGAGAAAAAGCAAAGTGCATCTGATAATGGGGAAGCCAGTTTGGGAGATGAACATAGGAGCGTCTTGGGAAACACCTCTTTTTTTCATGTTACGTGTAGGGTATGATCTATCGAAAGGTGAAGCCCTGCCAAGGGAAAAAAGGAATTACCGTATTTTTTGCTCCATTAGACGCACCTGATCATAAGACGCACCTTGTATTTAGAGGATTAAACAGGAAAAAATGAAACAGAAAGAAAGAAAGAGAGAGAGATAAAGGAAGGAAGGAGGAGAGAGAGAGAAAGAGAAAGGAAGAAAGAAAGGTGGGGACAGAGAGAGAGAGAGACAGACAGAAAAAAGGAAAGGAAGGAAAGATAGAGAAAGGAAAGAAGAGAGACGTCAGCATGCCATGCAAAGCCAGGCCTTTCTGTGCAAAGTAGCCACGGAGCTTAATCTGTGGGCGGGGCTTTCTGCTGCTGGCTGTCTTAAAGGGGAAAAGCCCTTAAAGGGAAAGAGTACTTAGCCTGGTGGGGTTTTTCCTGCCGTTTCCCTTTTAAGTCTTAACAACTCAGGCCCAGCAGGGAGGGGCGGGAGAGGCTGGGATGCCAGCCTGAATGGCGTTCCCCTGCGTTCCTGCTGAAGAAAGAGCCCTGTTACAGGTAAGAAAAGCTCCATATTCGCTCCATAAGACGCGCACACTTTCCCCCCCACTTTTTTGAGGAGGAAAAGTGCGTCTTATGGAGCGAAAAATACGGTAATTGTTGTTACATACTTAGTCCCAATGACTTCATCCAAGTTGGAGAGGCATTGAAGTTTGCAAGGCAGTGGCTTCCAAATGGGAACTTTGGGATTTCTCCATGAGGAAATAAGTCACGGCGGTCCAAACTTCCCTGGAAGACAGTCGATCCACCACTCCTGATCTTTCTTACAGCCAGTAGCTAATTTTGTTAGTCTTTAAACTGCTCCTGGACCCGTGCTCTTTTCTACAGCTAGTCACCATATAAGGGTCCTGGATGCATTGCAATGTGTGTGCTACCTTCTCATAGGGAAGTAGTGGTGCCAAGTCAGGCCTGGCCAGTGCCCTGCTAGAACTGAATAAGTGCCGTAGAAGAATCCTTGGAGGTGCTTTTCAGGTGTCCCCCCAGTATGTGTGGGTGCAGTTTATCTCTAAACAGCTCCGCATGGCTGTGAGGATGTTTAAAATACCCCAACAGTGGGATGAAATCCTATTCCTGTTCTACCAGTGCACTAAGTAAAGTCTATTTGTTTGTTTATTAAAATATTTATACCCTTCCTTCCAGCTCAGGCTTGGAGGCTTTCTTTGACTTAAGTGGTTAGAGGAAGGTAATTCCAGGTGATCAGCAGCAGAAGAAGTTTAGAGTCCAGCGGCACCTTTAAGACCAACAAAGGTTTATTCAAGGTGTGAGCTTTCATGCATACACACTTTTTCAGATACATTGGAATGGCAGGGAAGGTTCAGACTTATAGACAGGGACCTAATAAAAAAAAATGCACATACAAACTCATACCTGGACTCTAAATTGGTTAGAGGAAGAGCTACTGAAGTTGAAGGGAGTTTTCCTTAGGCTGGAAGCAGGGGTCCGTTGGAGCAGGAGCGCACAGGAGCGCAGCTTCGGGAGTGAGGAGCCCAGGGGGAGGGCACATGACCAAGCCCCGCTCCCTCCTCGGCTTCCCCGAGCAGTGCAGAGGCGCAGCGCCCCGGGGAAAGCCCTGCTGGGGTCTTTATGGTTTTTAATGTTTTGTTATAATATTGATAATTTTATCATTGTTCCTTTTATGACTGTGTGCTGCTTTTCCAGAGACTTGCTCAAGGTGGCATATAAATTTTCTAAGTATACCATTTTTGATCTGGGCACATGGCACATAAGTACTGGAGAAATTTCACCAACCCTTCAGCAGCTTCCACCCCATCAGTTTGGTGTAGTGGTCAGGAGTTGGACTCTAATCTGGGAGAACCGGGTTTGATTCCCCACTCCTCCACATGCAGCTGCTGGTGTGACCTTGGGCCAGTCACAAGTTCTCTCAGAGCTTTTCTCAAAAGACCTCTCTCAGCCCCACCTACCTCACAGGGTGTCTTGTTGTGGGGAGGGGAAGGGATGGGTGGTGCACATGTCCTGGGTATCTCAAGTCTACTTGAAACCTGGTGGTTTCAAGGGAGCAGGAAGAGAATGAGGGTGTGTTCTTTACGCTTATTTTTATTGCACAAAGTATTGGATGGGGAAGGGAAGGGAGGAAGAGCAGGTCAGTTTCACTCACCTGTGGAGTGGAGCCTGAGGGGTGGGTGTTGCCTTCTGACACAATTCCGGTATGTTAGGGGGTGTGGCATATGCAAATGAGATATGCAAATGAGTTATGCTAATGAGCTCCTGCTAACATGCCCACCTCTTTTTCTACTAAATGACCCCTGGCTGGAAGAAGGCTTCTTGGAGGATGGTTAGATCCATCCCACTGTGTGGGAGTAGGTGAGCACGTACTGATTCTGTGGGAAAGACACATATGCGTAGCCTCTGCTTGCCTGTTTGGATCACATAAGCATTCTCCTAGGCTAATATCACACACGTCGGATAACATGCTTTCAGGACGCTTTAGCGATCCTTTGCAGCTGGATTTTCCTGTGTGAACCAGGAAATTCTACTTGCAAACAATTGCTAAAGTGCCGTGAAAGTGCATTGTCCAACATGTGTGAAACTAGCCCTGGCGAGAGTTTCTCACAGGTAAGCTAGTCCCGCATAGTTAGGGTAATGTCTGCTCTGTTGCCACTGTGGATCCGTGAGAGGCAGATTTATATGGAAAGTGGAGAAAACTAGCAATGCTGTAGGTCCTTTAGAGTTTCTTCCTGTAGCCATGTTCATGCCTCTATTGATTCATTATGTGTGCAAACACATATATACGTGAAGCTGCCTTATACGGAACCAGACCGCTGGTCCATCAAGGTCAGTATGGGCTACTCAAACTGGCAGCAGCTCTCCAGAGTCTCAGGCAGAGGTCTTTCAGTCCACCTGCCACCTGGTCCTTTTAACTGGAGATGCTGGGGGTTGAACCTGGGACCTTCTCCGTTCAAAGCAGCGGCTCTTCCGCCGAGCCACCGCCCCACCCTTAACGTGTCTCTTGTGTAGTGGGTTTCTTTCCTAAACAAAATATTTTACACTCAGGTGTCTGGATATTTTTTTAAAAATATATTTTTTAATGCGATCTGTTTCTTAAGGTCTGGGTAGCAAGCACATCTACTCGAACAGCGGGGATCCCTCACACGTGAGCCACCTTCTGGAACGCTTCAAAAAAGATGCAAGGAGTGTGAAGTTGCGGGCAGGGACGAATCGACTGGAAGACGTTACGGAGACGCTGAAATCTTTTCTGTTTGAAATAGACGATGCCCTCCTTACCAAAGAGCTTTATCCGTTCTGGATCTCTGCGCAGGGTAACACGTTGCACGGCCGCTTTGAAGCTGTGGATGTCTGTGTCTGTGAGCGTTGTTATTTTTAAGTCAGATCCTGAGATTCTGTCGTTGGCCAATACAAAGCACTCAGATGGGCTTGTGCAGGTTAGGGCTGGCTTGGTTTTTAAATAACTGTGCTATGTTGAGGGCAGAGAGGATGTTCGCTTGCGTTCCTTAGGCTTCTTCTTTATATCCTCTGGTATAAGTGAGTAGCTGCAGTTCATTGCTGTGGAGAAAAGTAAACCCTTGCACGGGGGTGACATGTTCAGTAAAGCAAGTAGTGCCCTTCACCTACCTTACCAGGGGGTACCACAAAGGTGTGTGCAGCTTATTTTTGTCTGTGTTGAGTGCCTGCAACACACGGATCCTTCCTCTCATGGACACAACCAGTGTTCCCTCTAAGCTAGTGTGAGCTAGCTCACAGTTTTTCAGCCTCCAGCCCACCCATTTTTGTCTTCGCTCAGGAAGGAGGGCTCCAGAGCAAACTAATTTATGCAGCAGCCAAATCGCCCGCCCACACCTTTAATGCCAGTCGCTCACAGAGTAGGATTTTTGCTCACAAGACTCCCCGGCTTCATTGGACTTGATTTGGTTCAGAGTCTTGGATGCGGCATCACACTAAGCATCACATAAGCTCGGGGTGTATTTGGGATCAAGTAGACAAGCCCTTCTCTCTTGCTCTGAGCCGTGTGGGGCGTGTCCCTGTTGCACTGCAGTGCTTTCTAGCCCCCTGTCTTTCTGGCAAGCTTGGAGAAGGATGGGGGCTTTCTGTAACGGCCGTGCAAACTCTCTGAGAGGTCATTGGAAGGAGGAGAAAGCACCTTTTGAGTGGATCTGTCAAGTTCATTTTCCGTTTCACCTTTCCTGCAAGTTAAGTCCAGCGCACCGGGGTTCTGCCTTGCCCATTTGATCCTTGCAAGAATTCTTTCTGGTAGGTTATGCTAAGACAGAAATTGGTCTAAGGCAGGGGTGGGCAAACTTGCTCAGTGCAAGAGCCACCTAGAACAGAGGAGGCCAAACTTGCTTAACGTAAGAGCCGCATAGAATAAACATCAGATGTTTGAGAGCCACGAGATATGAACAAATATTACCTGCTTTTATTGGAAAATAAGCAACTTTGCTTTGTATTGACATTAAATGAGACTGCCAAAAATAATAACAAAAGGGGTAAAAGCAGATATTGATAATGATATTAATTTGTCCAATGATATTTGTTTGCTAATGATATTTAGCTTCCCCAGCCGCCCTGCCGGGAGCCACATAAGATATGTGAAAGAGCCACATGCGGCTCCCGAGCCACAGTTTGCCCACCCCTGGTCTAAGGTCATCCAGTGAATTTCATAGCAGCGTGGGGTCTTGAACCTGGCTCTTCCAAGTCCTAGTCCGACACTGTAACCATTATAGCACACTGGCTCTGAAGTCAACAGAAGGCCAGGGAGAACCCCCTGCAGGCTACAAAGAAAAGCAGGGGCTGATCAAGTTAAAATGGCGACTTTGCCAGTGGCAAACTGGCAGGTCCGTGTATGGACTCTGCAGAGAACACATCTTGAAACGATTGGTTATTGAGGGAAAGAGATGGATTCTAATCAATACTGTGACCTCTCAGTAACCTGTCTTGAACAGAAAGAGCCTCAGTTACTACATTCCACCTCTTTGTCCATTTTGTCCATCTGGATTTTAATTGGTTGTGCTCATTAAATGCATCTGTCCAGTGAACAGAGAGATCTGGCTCTTGCTCAATGGATAGTTGCCCTGAGACCCCACTGCAAGCGATACTTGAATTCAGAAGTTGCAAGGCAGATCCTAATTGCGTCCGAGATTGTCTCTAGCGCAGAAACCATCTGCGGCGAAAGAAAATCATCTATATTGTGTCTGTGAAGTGGAGGCTGATTGGTTAAATAGCCATTTTATATGACTTCGATACTGCCAAGGTGGCAAATCAATATCCTCCTCTTTCTTTTTTTGGGACTGCATTGTTGTTAATGCTCGGTAATTTAATTTCCTCTCCCCCCTCTTCCTTTCCCTTCCACATCAGATACAGTGGATGAGAAAGAGCGAGTGAGAAAATACAGCACTTTTATTCGAACGCTTCCACCAGTCAATAGGGCGACGCTGGCGGCTTTAATGGAACACCTTTACAGGTCAGCATATCTGAAAATCGACTGAAATAAATGCATCTTATCAGAGAGGGTTCCGATATACATGTTTTTTACTCAGTCACAGCTTAGGGGGCAACATGGGGGTCTGGGTGTGTGGGGAGAGAATGAGATGACTTATGTCCAAGGTGGGTCGCAGGGTGGCTGCTAATAATAGGTGGACAGCTTTGATGCAGCTCTATATTATGCTCAAAGTACTTATTAGATATCCTCCTAGGGATTCTTTCAAACCTGTCAGATGGGAATTCTCTTATTATTTAGCACTTCATAGCAGATGGGAAGGCGAGGCTGAAAGCAGCTTCCTAGTGAGTTCACTGGCGGGGCAGGGTATGAATAGGGGCGTCCTGGTTCACACACCTCTCTCCTCTCCTGCTAGACCTGGTGATCAAGTACATAAGCATGGACTACCAGGCTGTGGGGCCTTTTCGGTAGGGAATGGGTATTGCCAGAGGTGGGTGGGTACGTGCGTGAGAGTGTGTTTTTTAAAATTCGGCGCCAAAGGTAGCTATATCATATTGTGTCGTGTTGCATTATATTGCATTGCTTTAACATAATATTGTGTGTGTGTGTGTGATGTAAAACTAGTAGCTCTTTCACGCTCTTTGGGGAAACTGGTAGGGTTGCTGCTGCTGCTGCTGATGGGGCGGCCTAAGGAATGGCCCACAGCCATGATAGCAAAATGAATTTCAAGGTGTGCTTCTGGGCATCTGAAATACCCCGGAATCGTGCAGCACCTTAAAGGCTTACAGGTTTTCATCCTAGCCTGAACTGCATCACATGGTCCTTGTCAGAAATGGTCCATTATTAGGGCTGCCAGCTCCAGGTTGGGAAATTCCTGGAGATTTTGGGGGGGAAGCCTGAGGAGGGGAAGGCTTGAGGAGGGGAGGGGAGGGGAGAGACTTGGGGTATAATTCCACAGAGTCCACCTTCCAAAGCAGCCATTTTCTCCAAGTGAACTGATCTATTGCCTGCAGATCAATTGTAACCCCAGATCTCCAGCCACCACCTGGAAGTTGGCAACCTTATCTATTATGCTGGCTGAGAAGAGACTCTTAGTGCCAAATTGTGTGCAGTCTTAGGTCAGATATGAAACCTAACTCCAATAAGCAGGCTTTGATGGGAGATTCATGATGGGGAAGAGACAAATACCCGTATTGTGCTGCATTAGGGCTGCCAAGTCAGCCCCGGGGGGTGGGGGATCCCCCACTAAAGGGGTTCCCGATCCACCGGCCAGCATTTGGCCGGTGGGGGGAACCCCACCCCCGAAGTCGTCCAGCGAGGATGACGTAATGACGTCACCGGAAGTGACGTCAGCACGTTGGGGGCGTTGCCAAAGCGACGCTCTGGCAATCGCCCCAAAACTCTATGATACCAGGGTATCATAGAGTTTTGGGGCAATTGCCAGAGCGTCGCTGGGGCCAGGAGAAACTCCCGGCCGGAGGAGGACTCCCCCCCGCTGGTGAGGTTTGAAGACTTGGCAACCCTATGTTGCATTGTTTCCCCCTCTGAATTCAGTAGCAGCTTTAGGGAGGTGGAGGTATCTCAGGACATAGCACAAGTGAGAGGTGGTAACCCCCACCTCCCTTAGCATCATGGCTCTGATCCAAATCCAGCCCTGTGGCTGTTTTGTTTTGGTTTTTTTAGCTTAAATTGTAGCTTGTGTGATCCAGTAAGTGTTCTCCTCACAGGCCCTCTCGGCCTAATCCACAGGCAGCCCTTCTGTTGAGAATGCTCTTCACAATCCTCTCACCAAGACAGGAAGAACAATCTGTGTGAGAGCAGGTGGGCATGAGAAGCATACGTTAATGAGCTGTGGGTGTGGGGAAGGGAAATTCATTTGCACTTGCTCTGAGAGCGTTTTTTTAAATGGACGTATTTGCTTTTCACACAGGGTACAAAAGTGTTCTGAAATCAATCACATGGATCCTCACAATCTCGCTATGGCGTTCTCCTCATGCCTGTTTCAGACTAAAGGGCAAACCAGTGAAGAAGTCAATGTAATCGAAGACCTTATTATAAACTACGTGCGTCTCTTCGATGTAAGCACGTGACGTTTTTTTCAAAATAAGGTCTCTCAAGTTCTGTGGTTTAGAAAGTGGATGAAAATATCTATCATGCAACGTTTTGTCTGTCTTAAGTACTGCTTTCAGCAGCCCCTTGGGATGGTTGGTGCTCTTGTCTGCGGTTTGAAGTATTTTCTCATACTTTATGAGTGAAATCTACTGGCAAAAAGCTAGAGTTGTGCTTTTAGATTTGCTGTAAATCATTTCTATCTAATGGCCTGTGAGGATTGTGTTGTCATTCACTCAGAAAATACCTCAATGGTCATCTCTGCTCATAATTTCTTATATTCAGATGTTGGTTGTGCTGTTCATATCACCAAGTTCATGCACAGGGCGGTTTACACAGTTTCCATCAGCTAGATGGCTCTTTCCCCTTGTTGGACCTGACAGTCTGAGATCCGCACTGAGGCAGGGACCGTGGATATGAACAAAGGCTGTTAAACCGCCTACATCTGGCTAAAGATGAAGGTTTTGAAATCTTGCACTGATGGCAATGCAAATTTCTAAAAAAAGAGAATGGAACACCAGCCGTTCCCTTACTCAAGCATTCACCATGAACACCAGTTTAACGGTGATTAACACCTCTCCCCCCCCCCCCCCCCGAACAAACAGAATAAATAAATTCATAATCTGTGTCTGAGCTCACAAGGGCCTTTATGGTAAGGTAGATCCTGCCCCTGTCCTACCACCCCACAGAGCAACATTTATTTATTTAATAAGATATTTATACCCCACTTTTCCTTTTGACTCGGGTTTGGAGCCTTTCTCCAATTTAAGGAGTCTTCCTCCAAATTCTGTTGGAAGAAGAGCCA
The DNA here is from genome assembly GCA_029233225.1 of Lepidodactylus listeri. Classification (NCBI taxonomy): domain Eukaryota; kingdom Metazoa; phylum Chordata; class Lepidosauria; order Squamata; family Gekkonidae; genus Lepidodactylus; species Lepidodactylus listeri. The sequence goes on along the minus strand of JARCFY010000009.1, from coordinate 100,658,615 downwards.
CTTGTTGGAGGAATCCACTTTGGGCTGGAGGAAAACTACTTGGAGTGTGGTTGGATCCACCTGTATCCCACCCCCTCTCCCAAAATTGAACTAAAAATCTTTTACTTATAAAATGTGTTCGCTGAAACTGTAAGACAATAAAAAATATGAAGAAGAAGAAGAAGAGATTAGATTTATACCCCGCCCTTCACTTGTAGTCTCAGAGTGGCTTACAAACTCCTTTCCCTTCCCCTCTCCACAACAGACACCCTGTGAGGTAGGTGGGGCTGAGAGAACTCTTTCCCAAGCTGTCCTTGAGGGAACAGCTGGTACAGAGCTATGGCTTGCCCAAGGTCATCCAGCAGGTGCAAGTGGAGGAGTGGGGAATCAAACCCGGTTCTCCCAGATTAGAGTCCACGCACTTAATCACTACACCAAACTGGGGTGGGGAACTCTTAAATTACTTGTGAGAGAATTAAATGTAATGTGAGATAATTTTAGTTTTTTTTTAAAAAATCTCTGAGCCTCTATTCTGTCACTTGGGTAGACTGAGAGGCCTTACCTTGCTACTTACAGTGGAAATGCTGATCCCGTGTTTATTGGTTAGGGCAGTAAAATCCCTGCCTTGAGTTGGAGGAGATAATATGGGATAGAAATTTTAAATGAAATAACAATAAAATAAATCCTGGAAGAAGAGAAGAGGATTAGATTGGGGGATATGTACTGTGGGTTAGATCCCCCAGATCTTTTTCACTAATTATAACACCTTCTTCAAGGACTTACGTGCCCTTTCGCTAGCAGTGGTGCTTCTTGCCTCAGGGGAAAGACACCTGCCTTGTGTTGAAGAAAGGCATTGTTAGCGTAACAGATGGGTGGGATCCAGCCCTGTGAGGGGGCATTCCCAGTTGAAACCCCTTTTCCATACATCCAGCTTTTCCACATTATTTTTTTCCCACGTGTGTGTTCTTGTTGCTTCGGTCTTTTTTTCCTGTTCCGCGTGTGATTTGTTCCTTCTAGTACTCAGTTCGATATTACATTGCATTATGTCTGCCATATCTTCCTCTGAATTTAAACCGGATTTAAGTGATGTAATGTTGAACTGGCCACTAGAGGGAGCAGAATACAAAAATACCCCAAAGCCACAGGAACACAGAAGCAAGGAAAATGAGAATGCAGAAAAGCCCATCATGCTGGAGTAAGTATGAATACCTATCTCCTGCGCTGAAGAGCATCTTCTGTTCACCTAGTCCCAGACGCCAGTGGTTAGTATTGCGGGGGAAATTTCTTTTCAGGACTAAATGTCTAAGGTTCTAGTCTGGGTGATCAGAAAGCTACCCATTGAGCCTGGCCGGTCAGTGTTGGAGAAACCCCTCCACCAATCTTTCATTTCTCTCCCGCTCCCATCTCTTGGTTTCTCACCTTCAATATAGACACTAAAACAGGAACAGGCAATAATAAAAGAAACTCATAAAATCGAAAGGGCACAATTAATTCTAGAGAGGTATCTCTGATGCAAATAGTCCAAGCTAGCCTGATCTTGTCAGATCTTGGAAGATAAGCAGAGTCAGCCCTGGCTAGTATTTGGATGGGAGACCACCAAGGAATACCAGGGTCATTATGCAGAGGCAGGCAGTGGCAAACCACCTCTGAACATCTCTTGCCTTGAAACTCCCATGGGGTCATCATAAGTCGACTGCATCTTGGAGAAGCAACAACCAGAGCCTTTCTGCTGTCCCCCCCCCCCCCCCCCCGGGATTTTAGTGTTTGTATGTATATCTGCCAAGAGAATGTCACGTTCTGTGCATCTGACCAAATATCATATATATGCCTCAAAATATATGATTAACCAGGACTCTCTTAGAACTAGAAGAAATATTTTAAGTAGAGTTACTGTTTGTAACTACCGCCTCTAAACAGCCGAAATGCCACCCTGATCTGCACATGCTGGTAGTCTTCCGCGTAGAATAGGCTGTTCTGACTGCAAATCAGGCAGGGGATCACCTGGTATTAGGAAAAGCAAGCATGGGAGGGATTATGGCTCAGTGGCAGAGCATCTGCTTGGCATGCAGAAGGGCCCAGGTTCACTCCCCAGCATCTCCAATTGAAAGGACCAGAGAGCAGGTGACGTGAAAGACCCTTTACCTGAGATCCCAGAGAGCCCCTGCCAGTCCGAGTAGACAACACTGACTTTGGTGGACCCAGGGTCTGGTTCAGCCTAAGGCAGCTTCATGTGTGTTCAGCTGGGGAGGTGAGCTCACATGTTTGAGTAACCTGATTTTTTTAACAAACTTTTTGCAGATAGAAAGCTACCACAGCCCTTCTCGCCATTTGTCAGGGACTTGGCCAGTTGAATCAGTCACAGTGAATAAGTGTTGTAAAACTGGTGACCAAACAAGCGATATACACAGTATTCAAAGCAATACAACCAAAAAGCACTGTACAAACACACAGAAAATCATCCATACTAAGCGTGACAATTGTTGCTGAGAAATAAAGTGCACAACTTTTAATGTGCTGTTATTAATACTATTTAAATTCAACCATAGAAAAATTGCCACGCAAAGATACAATATCGTGGCATATAAAGGTCCAAAGACCTAATTATAGAACAATCGGTAACAAAGCAGTAAGTCACAAAGAGGTAATTAATACAAAAATTTCAAAAAGTGGTCAAAAGACCGAAACAGAGTAGGAATACCAAAGTAGTGAAACTGAATGTAGAATAATTGGTAACTAAGGAACAAGCCACAAAGAAGTAGTTAATACAAAAAAATCCAAAAGTGGTCAAAAGACCTAAGCTGAGTAGAAATGTCAAAGCAGTGAAACTGAAAAGACGAAGCTGTCGGCTGGAGTCCTTCGTTTCGCGGAAACTTCCTCAGTGAACTGAATATAGTTCTCATAAAGAAAAACTGCAGAAGATTGGAACAGGAAACATTCCTATGCGAAATTGAGTAGAAATTGAGTAGAAATTTGAACTGAAATTTAGTAGAAATTTCAGGGCGCTTGATCTTTGAAACTTGGTTAAATACAATACTTTAGCTGTCTTTAAACTGTGGCAAAAAGTGTTGAATCCCTTATTCCATTTTGGTTTTAAAAATTTTTCCAGGGGGAGATAGAAAGGACCACCTGAAAGGGATTTATAATTAGAGAATTCACATTAGAGTTAATGGGCTGATAAATGAGGTGTTTTTTTTTTGTTTGTTTTTTAAGAGTCATCAGTTACCAGAGAGGGTGTGTATGATAGTTCTACCCCTGAGTTCTGTTTTGAAAAAGGCTTGCAGCACATCTGATTTTTCAGTGGCAGTGGCTCTCCAGTGTAATGTCCCCCTTTGGCTGTGGGTTCCCAGGTTAGAGTACTCACTCGGGCACCTTTTCTCAGGTCCGTTCGGCAGAGGCAAGCTGGCTCAAAACATCAGCCGTTTATTTGCAAGCCAATTCAGCTGGCATACAAACACTTTAAACTGAAACTCCACCCCACTGAAACACAATGCAGCTCAAAAAAAAGGTTGCAAAGAAAATGCAGAATGGATTTTCCATTAAGGTTTCTGGGCCCAGATAGACTACTCTGGGACTGAAACGACAGCCCCTAGAGTGGAATTCCAGAACACAGGTGCTACTCCCAGGGACCATCATTCCACTCTGGGGGCTGCCATTCCAGTCCCAGAGTAGTCTATCTCAGGGGTGGGCAAACTGTGGCTCGGGAGCCGCATGCGGCTCTTTCACATATATTATGTGGCTCCCGGCAGGGCGGCTGGGGAAGCTAAATATCATTAGCAAACAAATATCACTGGACAAATTAATATCATTATCAATATCTGCTTTTACCCCTTTTGTTATTATTTTTGGCAGTCTCATTTAATGTTAATAAAAAGCAAATTTGCTTATTTTCCAATAAAAGCAGGTAATATTTGTTCATGTCTTGTGGCTCTCAAACATCTGATGTTTATTCTATGCGGCTCTTACGTTAAGCAAGTTTGGCCACCCCTGGTCTATCTGGACCTCAAGACCTTAAAGGAAAATCCATTCCACATTTTCTTTGCAGCTTTTTTTGTGCCTTTAGCCCAAAGGATCTTCCTGCTGGAGGAGAAACTGAGAAGACAAGGCCCAGCCAGTTGGGAAGTTCAGCCGCAACAATCTCCCTGGGAAGGGTGAGGACAGGCAGGGGACGGGGAGGGGGTGGGGGTGGGGGTGGAGAAGACAGCCACCAGCCTTTTCGAAGCCCTGGGCGGGCCTCTTCCAGCCCACAGGCCTGAGTAGTAGATGTTCTAGGATATGAAGAATATTAAGCTAACACCTCACTACTCCTACACCTACTCCTACTCTTCCTCAGTCTCACTAATACTTGTACTCAGGGACTCAAGTTTACTACTGATCGTAATTTACCTCTCACAGCCTCTAGCATCTAGCCTATAGCTGTTAGTTGAACAAGCTAAATGATATTTTGTAAAAGGAAAGAGAAGGGGAAGAAGTAGGGTTGCCAAGTCTTTAGTACTCACCGGCGGGGGGGAGTCCTCCTCCAGCCGGGAGTTTCCCCGGTGCGCGTGCTTTGCACGTGCGCCCGGCAACGTCACCGGAAGTGACATCAGCACATTGGGGGCATTGCCAGGGCGATTGCCACAGCGTCGCCCTGGCAACGCCCCCCAACTTGCTGACGTCATTTCCGGGTGACATCATTACGTGGGGGAAGTCGTCCTGGCTGGACGACTTCGGGGGTGGGGTTCTCCCCGCCGGCCAAATGATGGACGGCAGATCGGGAACCTCTGTAGCGGGGGATCCCCTGTCCCCCGGGCTGACTTGGCAGCCCTAGGAAGAAGAAAGGAAGAGGGAGGGAGAGAATACTCCCCCCCTTCCCCCGAATCGCTAAAAAGCTCAGTGTTTACCAAGGCTGTTTATCGCATCAGATCAGCTAAGGACTGGCAGCTGAACTAACAGTGAAGACGGCTAAATCGCAACAATAACAAAGAGAAGAAATAACTGAAATATCCTTTGATGGAAAAATAAATAAAATAAGAAACTAAAATGGGATGGCTACAACTCTGCCCATTGAAGCTGGAACCATTGCAAAGAGTGCGTTGAGCTAGAAATATTCTCCCTGATGAGCTAATACTTTTCGTGTAGGGACTCTTTTGGTGGTGGGAAGCACTGAAAAATGGAATCTCCCAATTGCAGTCTGAAATGGTACAGTCTGCTCTGTCACCACAGGTCTCTAACACCTCATTTTGCTGCCCGCATACACCATTTCACAGCCACTGGGCAGTAGTCTTTTGAATTTGCAGTGATGGAAGTCAACTTCTGTAGTTGTTGTTTTGAAAAGAGCACAAGAAATTATAAAGGAATGTGGGTACCAATTTCCAGGGGTTGTATAAACTGTTCCTTTATGAACAGGTACACGAAGAGCAAGTGAAACAAATGGATATCGAGAACAGCTTCATTACAAAGTGGAATGATACTCCGGTAAGTAATAACAATACCTTCTTCCACCGTCTCTAACTTCCTGGCCTAAACTATCAAGGGAAGATTAAAGACCCTTGAAGATGACTTGTGTATCTCCAGCGTACAACATTGAATAGTCAACTGAGGGCCAAACTAGATGAGGTAATGTCCTGGGGGTTCATCCCAGAGACACATTTCCATTCTGTATCACTGAGGAAAGCTGTTTAAGAGTACCAGGAGGTCCTTGTTATGGTCAGTTTGGTGTAGTGGCTAAGTGTGTGGACTCAGAACCGGGTTTGATTCCCCACTCCTCCACTTGCACCTGGCTGGATGACCTTGGGCAAGCCATAGCTCTGTACCAGCTGTTCCCTCAAGGACAGCTTGGGAAAGAGCTCTCTCAGCCCCGCCTACCTCACAGGGTGTCTGTTGTGGGGAGGGGAAGGGAAAAGGAGTTTGTAAGCCACTCTGAGACTCCCTTGGGGAGTGGAGGGCGGGGTATAAATCCAATCTCTTCTTCTTCTTCCATGGCATGGTGGGAGGAGGGGCTTCTGTTTGCTCCTTGCACCAGTTTTCTGACCCAAAATTTAGCTGGGTCGGCCAAGGCTTCCCCCCCATTTCAGGTCAGAAAAATGGCACAGCTACTGGCATTAAAGTTGTGAGCAAGTGATTTGGCTGCTGCATAGATTAGTGTATTCTGGAGCCCTCCCTCCTGAGCGAAGACCAAAATGTGTGAGCTGGAGGCTGAAAAACTGTGAGCTCGCTCACACTAACTCAGCTTAGAGGGAGCACTGGTGGGAACTGTCCTGAATATTTGCAGGATCCACTTTTGGGGGAGGCAGCGCTCGTGCCAAAAATCAAGCCACCCTTCCCTCCAAAACCAATTTCTGTGCCTTCAAAGCACTCAGCCAGATCTCTTTTCCTTCTTGACAAGCTCTCCTGCAAAGAAACTGGCGTGATTGGGCTGGGCCCAGTGCTGCAGTTTGCCTTGTTTAACCGTCCTCTGCTTTCCTGTCTCTTCTCTATTTAATCCCACGTTCCCTCCGTGGGGCTCAGAAAAGTGTACCCGTTTCTTCCCTCCCTGTTTCCATCTTCACAGCAGCCCTTCGAAGTAGGTTGGGCTGAGAGAGGATGACTGTCCCACGGTCCCTAGTGTCATGGCAGGCAGGGATTTGAACCCAGGTAAGGTACTTGGCAAATGAAGGGCCGAGGACAGACTGGCAATGTAAAGCGGGACAGCCCCGTGTCGGAAGTGGAGGAAGGGAGCCTGTTCAGACATGCGCATCTGTCCATCGGCTCCGTTTCGCACTTACCCGTCTCCCAGTCGCTTTCCATCCGCTTTAACAGGACACCGGGAGAAACCGGTGTTCAGGGGCCGTCCTCCGCATGCCTCCCGCTTCCAAACAGTGTGAACCGGAAGAAGCGGGAGGCATCCGGAGGCGGCAGTGTGAACGCGCCGGCACTAAGTTATGCGCATGTGCGCATATACGAAACACAGATGAAAGAAAGCATTGTCCCCATCTCTTGCCGTTTCACATATGCGCCACCAGTGCAACGGGGCTCCGCGGCAGTCTGAACGCTCCGTATCGGCACCACTGCGCACTGCTCTGGCCAATATGAACGGCCAGCTCCGTGGAGTTTTTCCCCCGCACCAGTTCCCTCCGCATTCCTGCCGCTTTACATTGCCAGTCTGTCCTCGGCCAAGTATGCTCTCCTTTGAACTGCCTGGAACTGCTTTAAAGGAGGAAAACATTTGGTACCCTGCTTGCCTGCGATCTGCTATTTCCTTACCTTTAGAATCCCCCTTGATTCACACGTCTTGAGCAACAGAAAACACTTATTTCCTATCAGTTTGGGTCCGGTATAAAATTAAGAGCAGAGATCCACAGCATCCCCTAGATGGAGCCATTTGGCTGTTTTATGCAGTCTAACCAATCTGTGTACCACTTGTGGCCTGTGAGCCCTATTTATTGCACGAGATGAGCTTCCTTCTGTTAACTTTTTAGGAGGCAAAGGCACGGAGGTATAGGGATGTCGCTGCGCGTTCACACCACCGCTTTTTCTTCAGCAGTGAAAGACAGCCGGCAGAAATTAAGCTAGCTTGGTGGCTGAGGCAGGAGCTTTTTTAAATGATTAAAAAGAGGAAGCTGATTGAAAAATCAAACTAATTCAGCCCAAACCTTCTTTTGCAGCTCAGAGGAAAATGTCCCGCCTCTCGTGTTGCCTACTAGGACCTAGTTTTCTAATCCAGCCGGTGCTTGGCTTAGCCATTCTTCATCTCCCCCCCCCCCCCCACTCACCAAACACTTTGCCAGCTCTTTTCATTTGCTGCAGTAATTTGCGGTGCAGATTTCCCCTCAGTGTGCAGTTGTTTACATATGCTCGGTGGAAATCAAATGTCAGCTTCGTTCTTCCCCCAAACTCCCCACCCCCTCCAGCACTAATATCTGAAAAGCACATTTTACCAAGTTTCTTTCTTTTTTTTCCCTGAGTCTCTGCCAGTATAATTAAGAAGCTTTCTTCAAAGTAGCTTTGTAACATTTTTTTCTCCCTCACAAATGATTCCATTAGTTTTGATTCTCAGAGGCCGCTGTGACCTAAAAGTCCTAATTTCTCCATTATGCAGCTCTTTACAACAGAGCGAGGCTGTGTGGTTTTAAGACATGGGGAAATGAAGTGCTTTTTTCTACAGAAAGTTGCTCAAAATATTTCCCATAAGTTCCTCGTTCTGTCATTCTGCCATGCTAGAAAATGACTGCTAAATAGGGCTTGCCTTCTGGAGACGCAGATTCTTTCCTGGATAACCACTGGAAAAATTGCCTTCCCTCCAGTGTTCCCTCTGAGCTGAGTTAGTGTGAGCTGGCTCTCAGTTTTTTAGCCCACAGCTCACACATTTATTTGTGCCTTGGCTCAGGAAGGATGGCTCCAGAGCAAACTGATTTATGCAGTAGCCAAATTGCTTGCTCATAACTTTAATGCCAGTAGCTCACAAAGTAGAATTTTTGCTCACAAGACTCCACAGCTTAGAGGAAGCATTCCTCTATCCTCAGACATCAGAATCCCCATATCCACCCACTGTGTTGCATGGGTTGGTCCTTGTTAGACTTCCATTCTACTCTGACCTGGGAAATCCCATCTCTTACCAATCTGGTTCTACCAGGTGAAGGAACGTAGCAGCGTCTTATGAATTTATTATTTATTCGTATATGTCATCTGTACCCCCACCTTTTCCGCCAACAGGGACGCAAAGCAGCTTGCTTCATTCTCATCTCCTCTATTTTACCCTCACAACAACCCTGTGAGGTTGGTTAGGCTGGGAGCCTGTGACTGGCCCCAAGGCTAGGGGTGCTTTAGCCCTGAGCATACAACATGAGAGATGTCGTGAAACCTCAGAATATTTGTCTGCCATACTTTTTGAAAAAACTCCGAAAGAGAACTAGGCAAGCCCTGGAACATGTGCTGAACAGTGGCACACCAGACCATTTTGCTGAGCTCTAGGGCCGATTCACTGCTCGAGTCAATGAGCTGACCCCCCCCCCCCCCCCACACACACGGCTCTGTACTGGGGGCCAATGGTATAGGCAGGGGTCCGTTGGAGCAGGAGCGCAGCTCTGGGAGTGAGGAGCCCAGGGGGCGGGCACATGACCAAGCCCCGCCCCCTCCTCGGCTTCCCCGAGCAGTGCAGAGGTTCAGCATCCTGGGGAAAGCCCTGCTAGGGTCTTTATTGTTTTTAATGTTTTGTTTTAATATTAATCATTTTATCATTGTTCCTTTTATGACTGTGTGCAGCTTTTCCAGAGACTTGCTCAAGGTGGCATATACATTTTCTAAGTACACCATTTTTTATCTGGGCACATGGCACATAAATACTGGAGAAATTTCACCAACCCTTCAGCAGCTTCCACCCCATCAGTTTGGTGTAGTGGTCAGGAGTTGGGCTCTAATCTGGGAGAACCGGGTTTGATTCCCCACTCCTCCACCTGCAGCTGCTGGTGTGACCTTGGGCCAGTCACAAGTTCCCTCAGAGCTGTTCTCTCATGAGCAGTTCTCAAAAGATCTCTCTCAGCCCCACCTACCTCACAGGGTGTCTTGTTGTGGGGAGGGGAAGGGGAAGGGATGGGTGGTGCACAAGTCCTGGGTATCTCAAGTCTACTTGAAACCTGGTGGTATCAAGGGAGCAGGAAGAGAATGAGGGTGTGTTCTTTACGCTTATTTTTATTGCACAAAGTATTGGATGGGGAAGGGAATGGAGGAAGAGCAGGTCAGTTTCACTCACCTGTGGAGTGGAGCCTGAGGGGTGGGTGTTGTCTTCTGACACACTTCCGGTATGTTAGGGGGTGTGGCATATGCAAATGAGTTATGCTAATGAGCTCCTGCACCTCTTTTTCTACGAAATGACCCCTGGGTATAGGAGAAGGCAACCCACAACATGGTGGGTTGTGGTGCAAGTCAGTGGGTTTAGAAGGATGTGGTGTGCGCAGTTTTTGATGTGGGAGAGGGACCCATGGGGGCGAAGTGATGGCTATTGGTGATTTGCATGTGTGAAATGGCACACATGGGGGAAGGAAGAAAGAAGAAACCAGACCGTCTTAATTTTTCATTGTTGGAAATGGCTTTTCTTCTTTTTTTCTCCCTTCCCCCCTTTTTATTTTGTTTTGAATATAGGTTTCACAGGCTGGAGACTTGCTAGTTGAGGTGTATGTGGAAAGAAAGGAACCAGACTGCAGTGTTATAATAAGGGTCTGTATGTCACATTTCTTTTTTGTAAAGCGTCTGTGAACTTTTAAATAGTACGAAGCCCTTGGTTGAAACATGGGTATTAAAGTCCTGAATGATGACTTCGTTGAATTTTAGTTGTCTTTCTCTTTAAAAAAGAAATAAGGTTCACAGCCTTGAATGGTCCCTCTTAAAAAATATAGACAAAAGGTGTTTTGTTAAATTACTATACATTAATATGCTGGACATATTTGTACGGGAATTTAAAATGACTCCCCTCTTTTTCTTGATGGGATGCATGGGGATTCCTTTTAGCTAAATAGGGTACTTACATTTTGCCTCCTGGGTTGCTTTATTTTTTTTAAAAAATAATAATTCATTGAAATCTGTAGCATATGGCCCAGTTAAGCAATCAGTGACTCAGGCAGGTTTCCGCTCACATGCGCTAGTTAAGTGAGTGCATGGCCTCCCCTTAATAATAATATCAGTTCTGGGGTGGGAGGAGGAACACCAGGAACTTAGCCAAGCCAACCCCCCCTCCAACCCACATTCTCTGCTACAGTCTGACCGGGGCAGTCCAGCGACACAAGTTTGCACAGTTCGGTGCACTCATTTTCCCGGCACAGGTAGGACTAAGATGCTTGCTTTTCTGTGCACATGGCCCTGCTTACATTGGCATGCATTTTGTTTAGGATTGCACTGCAAGTCTTTTTTTAAAAGGTGAGAGTCATGGCAATGCCAGTTGTCAACAAGTTATTTCCCTTAATCCTGCATCCCCAGAAATGAGCAAATATCCCATGAGTGCTATGTTGACTTAAGCAGTTACAAGGCCACTTCAAAGTCTGTCTCCCAGTATCAAAGCTTCTGGCTCACTGTCCTGACAACTGACGTTTCCAGTCTGGGTCCTAATAGCCTTTCCGGAAAGCGACAAATCCTATTGCAGAATCGTTTCACCTTCCATGTGTTGAAGGGGAGGGGGGAGATGGATAGAACATTAAATCCTTGCAGTCAAAAGCTTGTTAATGGTCCCAAGTTTCTTGTTCATGATCATTTTAGATGGCAACTAATGGGTCGGCAAGAAGAGCCAAAAATAATGTCTGTTTCTTATACAAGTGTCCATAATATTTACATATTTTATGGATCAGTCTACACATTTACATATCAATTTACATATCTCACATATCAAGTTTATAGACCAATTGCGGTTATTCTTCTACTTTAAAAACATGCAGTTGGAAGGACGTTTACGGGGACAACACATTCAGTAGTATCCCTCTCCATTTCACTAAAATGAGGGCTTTCCATTCTTGTGTTGCGTAGCTAACGATGACTTGGCTGTGAACTGGGCGAACAGTGAAGGGATCTGCATTTTTGCAGTTGGCCCTTACGAAAGAGCACTTAACATTCTCTCCCCTCAGTCGAGAACATAAAACTTCTGCACAAATGTGAACCTCGGTACTTTTTTTTTTTAAAAAAAATCTATTTTATTTAACTGTCGTGGTGCTCCAAACAGGTATCCCCTATGATGGAGGCCGAAGAACTGACCAGTGACGTGTTAGGGATCAAGAACATCATGCCCCACAGGGATGACAAGTGGACTGCTTTTGAAGTGATTGAAAATGGAGAACTGGGTTAGTCACTTCTGTACGTTGGTGTTTGTCAGATTTCTTTGCGTAATGGCATTCCCCATTTGCAAAGAGGCCGAGGCATCTTTACAACAAAATAGATTCAACTAGGGTTGCCAGGTCCCCCAGGCGGGTGGGGGTTCGCCCGCCCAACAGGCCCCTTACCCACCGGCCGAGATCCGGCCACCGGGGGAAAACCCACCCCCAAAGCGCCGGCATCGCGTCGATGTTCCTGGCATGATGATGTCACTTGAAGGTGACGTCATCGTGCCGGGGCACATTGCAGGGGGACGCTCTAACATTTGAGGGGAACCTGTATGGTTTTTGCCCTGCCCCCAACGTCCCTGATGCGATGACATCACTTCTGTCATCCCCCCCACCTGGCAGCCCTAGACACGACTCCATTAAAGTGGTATCATGTGGTGGTAATTGTGGTGGTCTGCAGTAGAAGAGCAAGACAGAAGGCCTTCAGTAGAACATTGAAACACTGGGAAAATGTCCAGGGTCGAAGCTTTTGAGAGTCAAAGTTCCCATTATCAGATACATATCTGGCAAAAGGAGCTTTAACGGTTGAAACCTTACGCCCTGGACATCTTATTGGTCTTTAAGGTGCTACTGGACTTGAATCTTGCTCAGGTAAAAGAGATACTAAATCTAAAGGGATAGTTGTGAGGTACAGGAAGAGGCTTCAGGAGAAGATCTCAACTCTGGCTATGCTCCTTCCCATTCATGGTGACTGTTTGGATGTATGGGTACCTTCTACCCCGTTCTGTGTCTGTCCAAAGGCTGAACAAATCCAGGGTTGGGACTGTATCGAAAGTATCAGTCCATGCACTTTGAGAATAAGGGTTGCCAGCATCCAAGTGGAGTCTGGAGTAGGGATGGGCATGAACCTCATCACAAATCTAAGTTCGAGTCAAAAATCGGCCAGTTCCTGGTTCGTGAGCAAAGGGTTGTGTGATTGCACCTGCAACGAACCTCCAACAACCCTCCATGTTTTTCACAGAGGTTTTTGTGGTTTGTGTCAGCAGTTCATGCACGAGTGAGGTCCAAGCGGCGAGTTCACCCACTTCTGGACTTCATTCATGTGGTCTGCAGCTTGCAAAAGCCATTTAAAGGGATGTTTCACTCCGCAAGCCATGCCGCGTGCAAGTGAAGGCCAAGGGGCAGGTTCATCCCGAAATAAGTGAACTCACTGCTTGGACTTCACTCGCGCATAAACTGCCGACACAAAACGAACTGGTTCAGCAAACGGGAAGGCTCGGGAAGGCCTGTGGTTCATGGTTTGTGCGACCCCACAAACCACAAGCTGAAATGAACCTTGATTTTCCCAGTTTGTGCCCATCCCTACTCTGTTCTCCTGGAATTGCAACTGATTTCCAGCATATACAGATCTATTCCCCTGGGGGAAATGGCAAAGTCAGAATGCAGACTCGTTGGTGTTCCACAGACTCTAGAAGCAACAGAATTGACACCACCACCTCCCCACTGAGATCCCCTCTCCCCAGGTACTGTCCCCAAATCTCCAGAAGCTTCCCAAGCTGGAGTTGGCAACTGTGTTGGGGATTATGCATATCAGGCTTCTAAAAATGAGCATGCTTTTTTCTGTCCCCTGCTTTTCATACGCCTTTTTGGCCAAAAATCTAAAACCACCATTTTTGTTTCCTGGTCCCTTTTGCCAAGGATTGGTGCAGGCAAAAGGTGACTGGCTAAAGGAATTCACTGCCGTAAACTGCTGCTGGCAAATCAAAAGAGAACCAGTGGATTGCCTGGCTACAGTTGCACAAACCTGCACATTTCAGTCTGAGAACATACCACCAGGAGGTGCACATGGACAGTGGGACAGATAACTGAAGAGAGGAAAGGGCAAGGAGAAATAAAATAAGTAAGGAGAGATGAAATCTTAGAAACATAGAGCTGGAAGTGATCCCAAGGGGTACCTAGTCCAACCCCCTGCACAAAGCAGGAGATTCACAGTTATCCACACATACCCCACTCCCCCAGTGCCTCCTGCTCTATGCCCAGAGGAAGGCAAATAACCTTCAAAGATCCCTGGGTCAGTCTGGCCTGGAGGAAAATTCCTTCCTGACCTCAAAGTGGCGATTGGCATTACCATGAGCGTATAAAGAAGGGCCACAAGAACTGAGCTCTGGATCATCCCTTCCTGCTCTCCCCCTCACAACCAGCTGAATTTCTGAGTGAATCATAGAACCAGCATTGCTGTTAGGACTGGCCTCTGCTTAAAACCTCCAAAGGAACAGGTCCCAGCACCTCCCAAGGAAGCCTGTCCCTCTGAGGAACCACTCTTAAGTGTCAGGAAGTTCTTCCTAATGTTTAGCCTAATGAAGCGTACTGGACTCGGGAGACCAGGAACGGTGAAATCATGAAGCCTTTATTGAGTGATTCAGCATGCCCAGTAGATGGTCAGATCAAGCATGCTTCCAGGGCTCCAGGGCCCTCATTATATGCTGGCCAGAGCCACACCTCCGGCCGCACCCAAAAGACCTGATAGGGGCTTAACATATGCACATGTTTGTCATAGGTTCCCTGGAGGAGCCTTTGATTGCATTGGCTCCCCAGGGAGAACCTAGGTCCCACATTGGTGGAGGCTTAGAATCCAGATGTCTATTGTTCCTCCAGATTCAAGCTCCCCTCTCTGCCTGAACATGTGTTCTGGCCATGCGGCAGGCGCCATTACCTGGGAGCACATGGCAGGCTGGTTGCTACACAGAACATACTACATTACACCTAATAAAGCAGGGCTGCCAACTCTGGGCTGAGAAACACCTGGAGATTTGGGGAATGGAGCTAGAGGAGGGTGGGGTTTAGGGAGGGGAGGGACTTCAATGAGGTATAATGCCATAGATTCCACCTTCCAAAGCAGCCATTTTCTCCAGGCGAACTGATATCTGTCACCTGGAAGTCAGTTATAATAGCAGGAGATCTCCAGCCACCACCTGGAGGTTTGGCAAGTCTACTAATGAAGGCCCCTTTGAGTGAGAAGCACTAGATAGAATTTTTACAGTATAAGACAGATGTCACAAGCGGCCTGCAGGCCAGATCAGGCACTCGGAGGACTCCTATCTGGTCTGCAAGGAACTGGCTGTCTCCTGCTTCTTTCTCCAGTTCTGCTGCATTGCAGCTTGCTTTACCAGACTCTCAATTGCACAGGAGAGATAGATAGGCAAGCTTTTGTTCCCTGCACTGGCTGAGGCTCCTCCCCCTCCTCCTCCTGGGGGGGAGGGAACGAGCCAGAGCTTGCTTCCTGGCCAGGCTGCCTCAATTGCACAAGATATTAAAAGGTTGTGCAAACGCAGTAATAGTATCATTGTAATTATAGTGAAAATCTTAATGAAGCATACAAAATCATAACAAAATACTCAAACAATCAGTATTTTGTTATGATTTTGTATGCTTCATTAAGATTTTCACTATAATTACATTGATACTATTATTGTGTTTGCACAACCTTCTAATATCTCTGTTATATTCGGCTTTCAGGGTTGTGGTTCTCTGGTTTTCAATTGCACAAGAGACAAAGGCAAGCCTTTCCCCTCCATTGGCTGAATAAACAAAATATTGCAAGAGTGCTAATGTTTTAAGCACGTTTTCTCTAAAGTTAAAAAAAAACCCTTTAATGGTGTCTGTGTCCTTTATTAAGTTTATATCTCTGCTACCTGGCATTACATTTTATGACATTTTATGGGTGGCCTGGCCCAACAAGGTCTCATTTATGCCAGATCCAACCCTCACAACAAATCAGAGGCGTCGACTTTTAAAACCCCGGGGGGGGGGCTCTTGTGCACGCGCACTGGGACCATGTCCCCGCTGCCCCCCCCCCGGACTGGCCTAGCCTGGCCACTCCTGCCTCCGTGGGGCCAGCTGGGCAACTGCCCAGCGTGCCAGGCCAGTCCCGGGGGGGGGAGGCGGCGGTAGCAGCCGGCGGGCAGGCAAACGAGGTGGCAGCCCGCACCTGTTGGCACAAGTTCCATATCCCCGCCGCCTCCCCCCCCCACCTGCTCCTGCCTCCGTTCCTCCATCCAGCACGCTGGGCATTTGCCCAGCTGGTTCCTGGACGGAGGGAGGGAGGAATGGAGCAGGGGGAGAGGCGGCGGCAGCTGGCCAGCCAGCCGGCCTGGGCGCTCCATTTTTCCGGGGGTGGCTAAGCCCCCCCCGGGAAATTTCGGGGGTGGCTTGAGCCCTCGAGCCCCCCCCCCCCCGTAGTTTACGCCTATGCAATAAATGAGTTTGGCACCCCTGGTATAAGATGTCTAAGAGAGCAATCCTAAGCAAGTTCACCCAGAATCCTACTTAGGTCTATTTTAGGATTCCACCATGAATGAACTTGCCTAGTTCTCAGTGAGTGATAAATGTGTCTAGTCTCCACCACCTTCACACTGCTTAGGGTGGAAGACACCTTCATGCAAATGAACGAACCCTGTTCATCTCATGAAGAAAGTTCTGACCTAATTCCTGCAACACACCTTGTTAAGTCTTTAAGGTGCCACTGGACCCCTGTTTAATTTTGCTGCGACAGACTAACACAGCTGCAACTCTGGAACAATCCTCCAGTCAAAAACATCCCCACTCATAAACAGTAGGCTGGCATTCTTCTCCCTAACACTTAAATTATGGAGCAAGTGTGAGCCCCCACCTTCAGAACGTAGCCTAGTCACAAGTCAATCATGTGGGTGGGAAATCGGGAATTGCCTTCCTTAAACCCTGGTGAAATTGACTTCCCCCGACCATCTGTCTTGCAGGGAGTTAAACATCTTTTAAGAATAAGTCCTCAGTTCAAAGCCGAATTTGTTTAACAGGCTGAAACCAAATTCTGAGAAGACAAGTATATTAAAATCTTACATTTTCAAGAATGCAATTTCCTTCTGATATTTATTGTTGGATTGGAACAAATAGCTCTCTTGCTGTTTACTGGCAAACATATAATGACCTTGGGAGCAGAATAATGGGATGTGTAAGTTTGACAGCTCAACGTCGGAAATATTGGAACTGAAATATTAAAGATCAACTGAATTATTTACATCTAGAACAGCAGAAATAATTGGTAAAATTATCTGGCCTTATGCAGGGAACGTGCTATAAAATGGGATCTGTAGTATGTAATTTTTTTTAGTGATTTCTGTATGATGGGTAGTTTGCAAATGAGGTGTGTTGCCAGTAAAATAACTTATGCATTTCAATAGGATGATTTATGTACCATATAATCCATTATGACAGATGGTCTTCAGTGTAACTATAAATAAAGCCGTAGGTGTTTGCTCTGGGAGCTCACACATTATTGGTGGATGTGGCTTGTTTCGCTGCCTTTTTCTTTTGAAGTTTTTCTTTAAGGTGGAACCGAAGCTACGCCATTCTCTTTTTGAGCGAGAGTTGGTTTCAATTAATTCCATGAGAGCCAATGGAGGAAAGTTGCATTAAGGGGTTAATCACAAGAGCCGCACGGCCGTCTGTGTTTAGAGAAGGACTTTGGAGAACCCTCAGTGTTACCATGGGGATGCTACCTGAAAATGGCATCTCCAGGGCAGATTTTTTCCACTCCAACTCTACAAGTGTTTCACAAGCTTTTGCCATGCAGGGCGCTGCCCGTCCCTAATAAGTTGACAGCTGCTGCCAGGGATATGGGGATGGGGTTGTTCCACCTAGTTAAAGCTTGTGAGCTCTGTATAGTTAAGGGGTTCATGGCTTGCTGAAGAGGTTCCTGTTTGAGGACAGTTTTCCCAAGGACTGAAATAGCAAGCCTGTAATAACTGACTCACTAGTTTCCTCATAGATCAAGACGGGCAACCGTGTTAGTCTGTCTGTAGCAGCAGGAAAGAGCAAGAGTCCGGGAGTGCCTTAAAGACTAACAAAATATGTGGCAGGCGATGAGCTTCCGTGAGTCATCGCTCACTTCTTCAGATACTATATCTTCTTCAGTATACTTTTCAGTATCTGAAGAAGTGAGCAGTGACTCACAAAAGAACCACATAGTCAGGAGGGACCATACAGGCCATCTAGTCCAACCCTCTGCTGAATGCAGGATCAGCCTAGAGCATCCCAGACGAGTCTTTGTCCAGCCACTGCTTAATAGAAAAGTATACCTGCAGTGATATGCCACGTGTTCACTGGGATCTGGATAGTATCTTATACAAATATGGGATTGACTGTCTTCCCGTAGTCCTGGCTCCATAATTCCAAAGGCCCCTGTATCTAAATATATGCCGCCTCTGTTTCCCGCCCCCCATTCCACCAGTTCTGTGTCCAGTTAGGGGAGGAGCCAAGGTTCAGTGGCAGAGAGCATAATTTGCGTACAGGTGAACACAGTTCACTCTCTATCTTCTCCAGCTGAAGGACCTCAGAAAGCAGATGTCGGTGAAGACTTTTCTCTGCCTGAGGTCCTGAAGATCCACCACCTCTCAGAGTTGATAGTAATGACCTAGCTGGACCAGTAATTCACTGCAAGACAGCTTCATGTGTTGCTGGTTTATGAATCCAGCGTTGTGGCTCTGTGCTTCTCCTTGTTGCAGATGATCTCTGTAATCCCAGAAAGAGGAAAGTGGTTCCTCCTTAGTCCTGAATTTGCACACTGCTGGTTTTATTTTTATACCTCAATAGTTGAGGTATTAGTTGTGTTTGAATAGATCTGATACTTGTGGGTTCAGAATATAGATCACTTCTGCAGGCTGTCGGTAGATCCTGAATGTAGGCTGATGGAATTAAAGAATTCAGTCTTGTCGTAGCTGAGAAACAATTATTATTTTTATTATTCTCGGGGTGTTTCGTTTTTTTTTAAACAGAACGCCCTCTGCATTATACGGAGAATATTTTGGAACAAATCCTTCATTGGAGCTCTTTGCCTGACCCTAGCAGCGCGTGCCTAATAATCAAGAAGCTTGTATCAGCAGACACAGGAAGACTGTACAGTGGTAGGTAGAATTTTTTTTTTGGCTAAATGAATAACGAAGAACTTAATGTGCTAAACCTTGGTTGGGATTGGAAGTCTCAAGGGATTCTGAATGAATCAGCAGCCATGCCCCCGCCTTCTAATTTTCTGGGCCCAATGAGAAACTCACCTTGTTTGGTCGTCATCCCCCTCCCCACAGTTCTGACTGTAAGTTTGTTCTGTTTGTGACTTTGTCCACCAGTGGGGAAATGTCCTCAGTCCCATAGAAGAGGATGCAGAGTTGTGGGAAGCATTGGCATAGACAGTCCCTCTTTTAGAGGTGCGGGACAGGCAGGAGTGGACTGGGCAGTGGAAATGTCCCTGGAACAAGTCAAGCTGAGCAGCCCTTGTGGCACTCCAAGCCAGGGCTGCAGCGGCCACTCAGCCCAGCAATTCCGGGAAGTGGGCATTAGCTCATCCACTGCTTCCTTTTCCAAACTGACAGCAGTGCTGGAGACAATGAGTGAGCTAACACCAGTTACTGTTGCTAATGATCTGAGCCAAGTGGCCCCTGAGGTGGTGGCAGCGTTGCTACAGCTTGTCTGTGCTTACCATCTTGCCACCAGTTGCCCTCTAGGTCAGTGTTTTTTCCCTGTAAGTTAAAAGGCCAGTCCACCCCTGTGGACAGGACAGATGTACTTGGGCTCCATCAACTGCTGAGGTGTCTTATGTGCCTCAATTGCTGATGCAACCTAAGTACATCTGTCTTGTCCCCAGGGGTGGACTGGCCTTTTAACTTTACAGGGGGGAAGACTCTCAGGGTCATGCTGAACAGATGCCTTTGAAAAAGAATGCAAGGTACCGTCTTGGCTTCGGGATACCCTACTGAAGTGGTACCCATTGTCAGTTCACGGAGAGCCACGTTGGCCATTCCCGTCAGCCAGAAGAGCCACATGATTATTATATACCATGCCCACCACCCCAAATGCACACAAACAATAATTTGTTTATTTATTTGTTTTATTACGTTTATGAATCGCCTAATCCTCACAAATGTGGGGCTCCAGGAAATGGACAAATTCAAAACGATTAGAACCATATCTGACATATATGTACAGTTGAAACCAGCGGCGAATTTGTGTTTTGTAGTTCCCCCCCATTCCTGGTCTGTGGGAGCTTTGAGGGCAAGGGAGTAAGCTCCACAGGGGATAGAGGGTCCAAGTCGGGTGCCAGCTATGATGTAAACCATCACTGTCCTCAACCAAATGCCTGGCGGAACATCTCTACCTTACAGGCCCTGCGGAATTGCATAAGGTCTCGCAGGGCCCTGATCTTATTTGGCAGAGAGTTCCACCAGGTCGGGGCCAGGGTTGAGAAGTCCCTAGCCCTGGCTGAGGACAGCTGGATCTCTCTCGGGCTAGGGACCACCAGTCGGTTATTCTGTGAAGCTTGTAATGCTCTTCCAGGGGTGTAATAATACAAACCTTTTAATTACCAGGGTACCTCTGAGTACCTAGGATTGTCTTTCCCCCATTGCTGGGAATTTTGCTTCAGGGGTCAGCATTCTGCAGTGGCGTGCCTAGTTCCACTACTTTATTCAACTGCATATGTCGATCTGCCCTCAAACATAAAATCCTTACCTCTGCTCAACTTTGACATCATAGTCACGGGCAAGTTGTGCTGCATTTTTTAAAATAAAAAAGTTCTAGCTTGGGTCCGTAACAACGACGAAATGCTTCCAGTTTCTAAAGGAAACCGAGCCTGTGATGGTGAGGGGGGGGCTGATTTGCCTCCAGGAGGCGAGGGGAAGACAGCCAAGCACAGCGTCCGGCGGGGGGTGGAGCCAGCCCTTTTTAGGCTGGCCCCCGCCCTCCGCCAAGCCAGTCCGTTGGCGTGCTCAGCCCTCCCTCCCGCCCTGTTTTAGTGCAGGTTATCCTGGTCCCCTTTTCTTGGGGCCAGGTAGGATTTTTTTGCCCTTCCTCGATTGACTGTTATAGAAAGGGTGTTTTCGCCTCCCGTGCACTAGAAGTGGAGAGGTTGGTCATTGGCTTGGGGGCCGTCACTTTAATTAGGCTGGTCACTTTGTAGTTGGCAGGGTAGAGCGATCAGGGATTTATAACGGTGAGCAGCTAGGCATTGTTATGAAATAATTAAGCGGGCCTCCAAGAATGGCTCTAGGGCCGGGAAAGGAGGTTCTGCATGGGAGCAGCCTGGCCCGTCTACCTTAGCAGGCCTTGAGGCTCCAGGGTGGGGGACCAGGGGGGTTCCACTATAGTTGCCGGGCTGCTAGTCAAGAGCTTTGCTGGAAGGCTTGAGACCAGGGCGGGTGCCTCGCCCAAGAGGAAGTGAAGGTGGTCTTGAGTTGGACACCTGCCATGTTCCTCAGTGTGGCTCACAGCCCCTCGCCAGCTTGGTTGAAATAAATAAGTGGCCCTTGTTTGAATCCAATTTGGTGTCTGTCTCTTTTTTGCCGTATGGGGGGGCAATGCTCAGAAGAGCCACAGGTGGCTCTTGAGCCACTGAGTGAGCATCGCTGTCCTGTACCTGCAATGAACTGTGGTCATCGGTGGCAGAAGCCTTAAGTGCCTCACTGATGGGGCACTAGCTAGAAAAACCTTTAACATACTGGTCGAGGAAACAGAAGATCCACCCTCTCCCCAACACCCACTTCTCCCTTAAAAAGAGACTTGAAATTGATGGCCCTAAGGATGCCAAAATGGAAACTTCCTTAGAAATTATTTAGAAGCATGTGGAGTGTGAGCTGGTTAAACTTCTGTATGTAGTACTGTTTAACTATATATAAGACTCTTTTTAAAATTGGCCTGCAGTATAGATCCAAACAAGAATGAGCACTTGTTCAGTTTGGTGTAGAGAGTCAGTTTGGTGTAGTGGTTAAGTGCGCAGACTCTAATCTGGGAGAACTGGGTTTGATTTCCCACTCCTCCACATGCAGCTGCTAGTGTGACCTTGGGCCAGTCATAAATTCTTTCAAAGCTGTTCTCTCAAGGGCAATTCTTGAAAGAGCTCTCTCAGCCCACCTACCTTACAGGGTGTCTGTTGTGGGGAGGGGAAAGGGATTGTAAACTACTCTGAGACTCCTTCAGGTAGTGACGGGCGGGGTATAAATCCAATCTTTTCTCTCTCTCTTCTCTTCTTCATCTCATTGAGCTCAGTGAGAGAACAAAGCAGTTCAGTTGTCCCCCCCCCCCCTTATAAATGAATGGGATGTAAAATGCTCATCTTTGATTGCATGGTGCCAACTGATCTTAATGTATTACTTATCTTCTAAAAGATCTGGCATGGTATGTGTGGAGCTTGAGTGTCAAGCAATTAGTACCTTAACTGCTGGTCTGATGTGGGCAAACAGCTGATGTGTTCCTTTTAAAAACATTGGCATGAATTTATGAAGATTAACAAACAGAATCCCAAAGCGATCTGAAACTGACTAGTAATTGAAATTGTGATGAATTTGTAAGGGATGTGTCAACAAAACCGTTTCCCTGACAGAATCCTGGCAAAGTGTATTACTCTTTCAACACTATAGACAGACGAGAGTGTAGACGCCATCAACTCTGGGAAAGAAGCAGATGCCACCTCAAAATGGCAGCCATAGGGGCGGAGCCAGTCACAGAATGGCTGCCATGAAGGAGGTGGGATTTGCTGCTTGCTTTTGGAAGATCTACTGTTGGGTTTTGGTTTCCAAAGAAAGAGGAGGGTTTGCTTCCTGTGTAGCCACAGGGCGTGGTTGTCGATCTTTCGCCAAACTGAGGATGCACAGCTATGCCACCCCAGCCCAGAATAAGTTCAGTGCTTTGCTAGTCAGACTGTTGGTTGGAAGCCACCAGAAGCCCATATACTCCCATCCATTGAAGACCCTTTAGAATTTATTCCAAAGGCTAAAGTAGCAACCGGGCATTAAGAAATTTAGCGGTAGGTACCATACTGGAGATTGTTTCTGTATACAGTCTTGAAGGTTGCCACCCAACAGTTGGCTGGCTGTCCTATCCCAAGTTTCTGTCTTTCTTTGCTCCAATACTGAGTCGCCATTCTTAAACGCTGAAAACAAAATTTCAAAATGTACAATACCATTCAAGAAGAAGAATCATGCCCTGACCTGGATAGCCCAGATCTCAGAAGCTAAGCAGGGTCAACTCTGGCAAGTATTCGGATGGGAGATCTCCTTGGAATACCAGCAGTCGGGAGGCAGGGGCAGGCTTTATTCAGCCACCTCTCTGAATATCCTCCATGACTTCCAGATGCGCACACACTCATGTACATATGCACACAGAAAAATACAAAGAAGAAGTATCACAGTATTTGTCAATATCTTATTTAAATAAAAATTCACAGTCCCATTCAGAACCAACCAAAAAGCAGGATAAAACTATTAAAAAGTGAAGCATGAACTTAACTTAATTTTGGCCTAATCGGGTCTGTACCTCCCTCTCCCTCCCCGCTTTTGCCTGATTGCGAGTCATGACTGCCCCACCCAACTGTGAGGGTGGGAACATAGAGTCCACCTCTTCCCTCTGACTCGCGTGTTGGGGTCGGCATGGCAGGCCAGAAAGTTTGATTTCCCTGGGAGATGGTGGAGAGTAAAATGGAATTTGGAGAAAAACTCCACCCATCTGAGTTGTTTGGCATTGAGACTTCGGGGGGGGGGTGGTGCCTCTAAATTCTTATGGCCAGTCCAAACTTCAAACGCCACCCGCGCCCCCTCCAACCAATGACGCCACATCAACAAAGCCAATTTAATAGCTGCGGCTTCCTTGTCCCACACTGACCAGTTACGCTCCGTAGTGTTGAACTTTTTAGATATGTAAGCCAGGGGGTGGAGTTGCCCATCCACCCCCTCCTGCAAGACTGCCCCTCCCATTGCAATGTCCAACACGTCCACTTGAATGCTGAATTTTTTATTCTCGTCGGGGTGGGCAAGCACTGGCTCAGAAGTGAATCATTTTTTAAGCGTCTCGAATGCACACTGGCATTCCTCATTCCAGTTTAACTTGGCCCCGGGCCTTGTACTCTCCACACCTTTCCCTTTTGTTTTCAGTAAGTCCGTGAGTCGGAGAGCTACTTGAGCAAAATTAGAGATGAAACCCCTATAAAAATTGCAAAATCCGAGGAATGATTGGCCTCCCACCCCACTACATCGGCTACTTTCTTGGGATCCATCTCTAAACACCTCTGGGAGATGTGATAGCCGAGGAAATCCACTTCCTCCTTGTGAAACTCGCATTCTGACAATTTAACAAACAGTCTGTGCTCCAGAAGGGTCTGGAGGACTTCCCGCACCAATTTGACATGTGATTCCCTATCAGGGGAATACAAAAGAATGTCATCTAAGTACACTAGCTCCCCCTGGAATAAGTGCTGGTGTAGCACTTCATTGATCAGGTTCATAAAAACTCCAGGTGCCCCCTGGAGGCCAAATGGCTTAACAAGGTATTCGAATTGCCCTGGGGGTGTGCTAAAAACAGATTCATCCCCCTCCCTTATGTGCACTCTAAAGTAAGCATCCTGCAGATCTAGTGGGATTTTCCCTTTGGAAGATTTTCCCTTTCGAAGCCTCTGCCAACAAATCTTTGACCAGCGGGAGGGGGTAGACATTGATAGTAGACACTGCATTGAGCCCCCGGTAATCTGTACACAATCTGAGCCTGCCATCCTTTTTCCGGAAGAGAACAGGAGCCGCATAAGGGGAGGAGGCGGGACGGATAAAGCCTCACGCCAAGTTTTTATCAATGAACTTTTGCAGCTCCCCTTTCCCTGCAGGGCTCATGGAATACAACTTTCCCTTCGGCAACTTGTGCCCCAGCAACAGTTTAATAGCACAGTCACAATTCCGGTGGGAGGGCAGTTCATCTGCTTCCACTGCCCCCAAAACCTCCGCCAAGTCCTCATACTCACAGGGATCCCCCCCATCCTCCTCCACTAGGCAAGCAATCACTGGTTCTGCAGGAGGAGACTCACCCCACTCGGGTGACCACATGTGAGATTTACACCCTGGGTCAACAAAATGCACCACCCCCTTGCTCCACTGGATGTAAGGATCGTATGGACACAGTCAAGGGCTCCCTAACACCAGTGGGAACTGGGCATTGGGGTTAATCACAAAAGAGCGGTTCCCCCAATGTTCCCCCACCCCCATCAGCAAGGGGACCATCTGGTATTTACATGACTCTTGCATAGAGGAGCCGTCCATCTGGACAAAAACTAACGGCTCTGGAAGCCTTTGAACTGGGGTCCCCAGCCCCATAACAAGAGATGGACTGATTATGTCCCTTGCACAGCCTGAGTCGATCAGCACCCAGACTTGAATCTGCGTGCCCATGTCTCTGTTTAAAATGGTCACGAAGAGGATGGGGTCAGAACTGCTTACCATAGGCGGCGCCTGCAGCTCTCGGACCTGTTGTTTTTCGCCTCTTACAACAGGTCCCTGCCTTTTCCCGATGGCTCTTGTGTTTACTCGCCACTTGACGAGGTGCTTTCCAGTTGTGCTGCTAGCTGCAATGCTTTTGGGAACTTTCCTGTCCCACTGCTCGGTCACTTTGGGGTTCCCGTGGCTTTCATCTCTCCAGCTTTCAGAGGTGTTGGAGTTGCACTCGCCGGTTAGCCACCACGCAATGATTTGCTTCTCCACATTTAAGACAAAGCCCTTGTCTCATCTGCTGTTCTTTAATTAGGTCTTTTCCTCTGGGCTGGGTCGTCTTCCGGGGGCCTCCCAGGTTTTTAGGGTACACCCGCAGGGCCTGCATCTTGATCATCTGCAGGCAATTCTCCGCATCATCTGCTTCTCACATCCAGGCAGCCAGGGTGAGGGGTTGCACATTACGCAGAACCATATCAAGAATCTGGTGACTGAGCTCAATCTGGAAATGCTCCATCAGCATGGGTTCTGGCCACCCCTGGATCTTCCCTGTGATCATTTTGAACTCTTCCGAGTACTCACGCACCGTACGGCTGCCTTGCTTCAAAGTACGGAGGCGCGCCCTCACCTTCTCCCCGGCAAGTGGGTCTTCATACTGCCTTTGCAGTGCCCACATGAAAGCCTGCACATCCCGTAGTTCGGGGCCCTGAATTTTGTGCAAACCCACATACCAGTCTGCCGCTCAATCCCTCAACTTTGCACTGACGAACTCGATATGGTGCTCATCATCCGGGAACAGATGGCCCCAGTTGCTTAGAAATCTGCATACTTGCACTAAAAAGAATGCTAACTTCTCAGGGGTCCCATCGAATATACCTTCCAGCAACTCCCTGGGTTGTTGCAGTCCAGGGACCCCAGGTGTCGGGGTTTGAGCCAGTTGCTCCAGCCTCGCAGGAACCCCAGGTGTCCCGGTGGGTGCTGTAGGCTGCTCAGGAAGGGCTCCCAGTTGCCCGGCTGGCGGCCCTGTCAGTGCTGCGGCCGCCCCTGGCTGGAGGGGAGCCTGTTGCCTCAGTTCATCCCACACCGCATCCGAGATCATTTGGGGTAATCCAATCGTTAGTTCAAAAATCTCTTGCTGCACTTGTTCCCACAAGTGCATTCCCATGCGCTCTACTAGCGCCTCAACCTCTCCGACTCCACCCTGGTCCAGCAACTCTGGGCGGTTGGGGTGAGCTCGGTCATAGCGGCTTGGCACAGCCACCCGAGGAATCATCATCCACGCCTCCCTCAGAACAGTAGAGAGGTGCACCCACGAATATAGGTCTCTCACCCGGGGCCGAGCACCCCTCACTGACCCCCACCCGGGAGCCAGTATCTGTGTCCCCATTGACGGGATCTCACTCACCATGGTGACGGGAATCTCCATCTCTGTGACTGGTGGGTCTCCACCATACCCCACGCTCATGTTGAGATTCGGGATGGGGAGCACAGTCCAGTGATGAGGAGTCTTAACACTCTGCCAGAGTCTCTAGTAATCAGCACTCACCAACAGTCCTTAAGCAGGAGCAGTTTATTATAGTCAGTTTACTACACTTCTCTAAAAATTTTCTGTGTTAAGACTGAAGAGGGAAAGCGGGAAAGGGAATTTATATGGGGTTCAGATTGGGATGTCAGGTGGCTACAAGCCAATGAATGCCATGTTACCCTCGCGTGGAAAATAACAGCTTTTACCACCAAGTGGGAAACTCACAATAGAAACCCGAGATCTTAAGTAAACAGGGACAAATGTTAGAGGAGCATCAAAAGTAACATTCCAGAGTTTACAACAGTATTTACAACCTTCTCTCCCCCCCCCCTTTTCTTCATAGCGGCCACTCTCTCTCTCCCCCACCTTTTATTTATGACAGCCTAGCTGACAGGGGTTAGACCTTTTTTGGGTGGCAAATTGTTAAACTCTGAAGCCACAGAAACTGTCTCTTCTTTCCTCCGCTTGGTAAAGTATCAGAGCAACCGGGACCTTGTAAACATGTTTTGTGTGGGTGTGCTCACTGATAGATTTGGGGGCATTTAGTTATTCCATTCCCTTTGCATCTGTCTGAGTAAATGCTTTTTAAATCAATCACAATGGACCCCCTGATTCCAGCGTTATTGCTCTGCCTATTACCACTGATACACCTTAAAACTGGGATCTAAAAAGGAAATAATGAAAGTAAATCAAATGTGATTTCACTGTCAATTTGTTACATGGAGAACTGGCGTCGTTTCAGAGGCACTTAAACTGTTGAAAGCAAACTGTGCTCAACTTTGTGTGGTGTGAGTGCAGGTGGGTAAAGCAGCGTGCAGCCATAATGGCACAGGCATATGTTTTATTTCCATATGATGCCTATAACAAAATGGGGGAGTGCTGGGATAGAACTGGTGCCAGGGCAGAAAGTCTTGGTTTGTGGGTAAGAACATAGGAGAGGCCAAAGTTGGATCAGGCCAGTGGCCCATCCAGTCCAGCACTTGGTCACACAGTGGCCAAAAACACCAGATGCCCTCAGGAGGTCCAGCAGTGGGGCCAGGACACTAGTAGCCCTCCCACTGTTGCCCTCCTCCCCCAGCACCAAGAATACAGAGCATCACTTGCCCCAAACTGAGAGTTCCTATCTAATGAAAGATCTTGGGAGGAACCTTCAGAACCCGTTGCTTACTGACTGTTCAGACCCCGAACATTTAGAACAAACTGCTCCATCAGACCATCAAGGTACTGTCATCGACAGTTTTATTCACAAGTGGCTTTCCCCCCTGTCCTTGCCTGAAGCTTTAGCCGCTGCCGATTTATTAGCCTGCCTGCAGTTGCTTCATAGACTACTCTGGGTTGTGTCCAAGGTGCTGGTTTTGTTTTATAAGCCGGGACAGACTAGGAAGTTGAAACAGTCCAGGAGCAAACTAAGTCCCTGTGATGCTGCTGGGCTGATCAACTCTAATCCAACCAGTGATGACAACATTGGGCGTCAGCTCACCGGCAGATGGTGGCGGTACGGGAGGAGGCAGTGGGTGAGCCAGAATTGATCATTGACACCACTGAACAGGTCCAAGTCAAGAGACCCTTGCTGCTCGGACAGAGGAAGTGAGCTTGGCTTGCTTTCCTCCTGGTGCTAGTAGTCATCCAGGGCAGCCAGCCCACAGAGAACTTTCCTGGAAAATTCAAGTTCAAGGTTTTGATCTTGACCTTCAAGCCCCTTAGCAGTCAGGGACCTACATACCTTCGGGACCCCCCTCTCTCAGTATGCCCCTGGAAGAGCATTACGCTCAGGGAATAAGAACCTCCTGGCGGTCCCCG
Source organism: Lepidodactylus listeri (assembly GCA_029233225.1). Classification (NCBI taxonomy): domain Eukaryota; kingdom Metazoa; phylum Chordata; class Lepidosauria; order Squamata; family Gekkonidae; genus Lepidodactylus; species Lepidodactylus listeri. Next base: position 100,630,290 of record JARCFY010000009.1, on the reverse strand, counting down.
GCTTGAGAGAGATCCGGCTATCCTCAACCAGGGCTTTTTTGGCCCTGTCCCCCACCTGGTGGAACTCTCTTCTGGAAAACATCCATGCCCTGCAGGAATTACTACCTTTCTGCAGGGCATGTAAGACAGAGATGTTCTGCCTGGCATTCGGTTGAGGACAGCAACAGGACAGTAAGATGTCTGACACTCGCACGTGCTCTCCCCATCCCTCGTAACGTCCCCCCTCCCCTGCCATCTTCGACTGGGTACGGTTTTATTTATTGATCTGTTTGGGGGTAGTTTTAATGTTGGTTTTACTTTAAATGGTTTGTTGTTTGCCATTCTGTCGTAAGCCGCCCTGAGCCCTACTTGTAGGGAAGGGCAGCCTAGTAAATCTAACCTAATAAATAAATAAATGGCCAATAAGCCCCTGTTTATAAGGTTTAATTTGCTTGGATTAAGTAATACCTCCCCCTGGATAGCCCAGGCTAGATCAATCCTGTCAGCTCTCAGAAGCTAAGAAGGATCATCTTTGGTCAGTATTTGTATGGGAGACCTCCAAGGTACTCAGGGTTTGCGATCTGGAGGCCGGCGATGGCAAGCTACCTCTGGATGTATCTTGTTGTGAAAGCTCCGTGGGGTTGCCGTAGGTCCGCTGTAACTTGATGGCAAAAAAAAAAAAGTATAAAGAGAATCTGCCTTTGTCTCTGTCCCTGTTCCGTAGTTACAGAGAAACTTCCTGTATTCCCCCTCGTTGAATGGTGGCCATGTCGAAGCCAGGTACCAGCCCACACAGGTGGTGTTGTGGTTGCGAATCCTGCATCCCCTATTCTTACAGGTGAAAGGAAAACGAGCAGCTGAATTTTCATCCTAAATACCTTACTATAACTGATGATCTCCTGCTTCGGTGGTTGTCCTTCTCCCAAGATTGGTTAGTCAAACAGTCACATGCTCCCTCTAAGCTGTGGAGTCTTGTGAGCAAAAATTCTACTTTGTGAGCTACTGGCGTTAAAGTCGTGAGCGAGCAATTTGGCTGCTGCATAAATTGGTTTGCTCTGGAGCCATCCTTCCTGGGCTAAGACAAAAATGTGTGAGCCGGAGGCTAAAAAACTGTGAGCTAGCTCACACTAACTCAGCTTAGAGAACTTGTGACTGACCCAAGGTCACACTGGCAGCTGCATGTGGAGGAGTGGGGAATCAAACCCGATTCTCCCGGATTAGAATCCACGCACTTAACCACTACACTAAACTGGAAACAGCATGTGCCATCTTTGGTTTAAATTGGTAATTCAGATGTAACTCGTTTGTGTGTGTGTGTGTGTGTGTGTGTGAAGGGCCATCGAGTGTCTTCCAACCTATGGCAACCCTATGAAGTAATGACCTCCAAAATGTCATATTGTTAACAGCCTTGCTCAGGTCTTGCAAAACGGAGGCTGTGTCTTCCTTTGTATTTCTTTATTCGATTTATACCCTGGCCTCCCTGCCGAAGCAGGCTCAGGACAGCAGAGTCAGTGCATCTCATGTTGAGTCTTCCTCTTTTCCTGCTGCCATCAGCTTTTCCCAGCATTGTTATCTTTTCCCAGCATTATTATCTTTCCAGTGACCAAAGTACGATAGCCTAAATTTAGCCATTTTAGCTTCAAAGGAGAGTTCAGGCTTGATTTGATCTAGAACCCACTGATTTGTCTTTTTGGCTGTCCATGTCTTCATGGCATCCAGAAAACTTACCTCCAACATCATATTTCAGAGGAATCTACTTTCTTGATCACATGAAACTTCAGTGTAGTGGTTAGGAGCACAGACTGCAGTCTGGGAGAACTGGATTTGATTCCCCTCTCCTCCACATGCAGTTGTCGGTGTGACCTTGGGTCAGTTACAAGTTCTCAGCCCCACTTACCTCACAGGGTGTCTATTGTGGGGAGGGGAAGGGAAAGGAGAATGTTAGCCGCTCTGAGACTCCTTTGGGTAGTGAAGGGCCTATGGCGGGGTAGGACAGGATATAAATGAGAATATAAATCTCCTCCTAGATTATATCAGGATGCAGCAGCTTCAAGTTGGATAAGAGAATGGTTGACATTAGAAAATTCTAGGCTATTAAAACTAGAAGGTTCAGGATTGAGCATGTTGGCACGCATATGCATGATATGATAGAGGAAAAATTCATTCAAATTTTGGAAACAATCTTAAAAGAAGTGCATTAATAAAGATCTGGGCAAATATAAAAGAACGTATGTATTTACAAACCCCAAAATGGATATCTCAATTAGAGGTGTTTATAAAACCATTGATGTTATCTGTAGAAAAAAGCATATCTTATGCTAATCTATTGGATTAAAACCAGATACATTACTTCGTAAACAAGGACTAAAATTAACGTGGTTAGAAAAGATACAATTAAAATATAGATTTAAGGAAGATCAAAAAAGAGGGTTTCAAGTGAAAACGAATGGAATAGATAAAATTCTTATATCGGAAAGTAAGAAATTTATACAGAAAATGTATAATTTTTTGTTAGAAGATTACATCTGTGATGAAGCGGTAAAAAGTACAGTGGTAAGATGGATGAAAGACATTGATACAGATAGCTGGTCTAAGATCTGGAAATCTCAGAAATTAATGAGAGCAATTCCTTACAAGGAAAATATAATAAAAATGTTTTATAGATGGCATTTATCACCGGACAGATTGGCAAAACGTTCATCAAAAATCTCAAATATTTGTTGGAAATGCAATAATAATATCGGTTTGTATTTTCATGTTTGGTGGAGGTGCCCAAAACTACAAAGACACTGGGAAAATGTACAGAAACTTATACAGGAAATATTGAAGATTAAAGTACCTCTGCAGTCAGAAATATATTTATTGAATATGATCCCAGACAACTTAAAAACAGAACCTTGCATGATTGTATATATTATTACATCAGCAAGGATCTTAGTGGCAAAAAATTGGAAAACATATAGAATACCCTCCAGAGATGAGAGAGTTCATAAAATGCTGGATTTTGCGGTTATGGATCGATTAAGTCTGTTAAAATTATAAAGTAATGAAGAATTATTTTTTAAAAGGTGGGATTGTGTTTATGAATGGTTAAACAATTTGGTGGAATCATAGACGCGAAACTTGCTGTTTATTATGTTTGTATGGATAAGAATCAAACTGATGTATTTGACCTAGGAAAATGGACTAGTAATGTGTTTTTTTTTCTATTTTCTCTTCTTAGTTATGTTAAATACTCAGATAGTTAGAGTCAGCAGCTTGTAGGGGCTCTGTCTTAATTATGAGTATGATGCTGTACTAATACGAGATGGTATATTGGTAACATAGTCCGTTTCTTTATACGAAATTGTAATACAGATGTCTTCTAAAGTGGAAATTGTAAATATTGGAAAAATCAATTATATATATATATATATATAAAAGAATATAAATCTCCTCCTCACCCTCCGCCCTGTTATCATTCTTTCTGTCATCCATTCTTCACTGTTCAGCTTTCACACCCATATGTAATATTGGGTAATAGTATGGCATGAATTAACTCGATTTTGGTCGCCAGCAACACAGCCTTATACCTAAGAATCTTTTCTAGCTCCTTCATGGCTGCCCTTCCCAGTCTCAATCTCCTTATGATTTTTCTTGGTTGCAGTCTCCATTCTGGTTGATGAGTATAATGCTTAATCACGGTTAAAGAAAGCAAATCCTGGCAGAGTGCCACGTCTGCATAGGAACAGAGAGCTGAAAATAAATGGAAGTGGTCATCTTATTATTTTGGAGTCTGGTTGTGGAGATTAGTACTAAGGATATATACTGTATGGTATTATTATTTTGTTTTTTTAAATACAAAACAAAAAACAAAAAAAACCCTTGAACGGAGTGCTCTTTTTCTCATCTTGACAGAAAAGAATACAGAAGGCTGCATTATAGCCGGTTATCTGAAATACAAAGAGGAACCATCCAAATTACTTTCTGGAAATAAGTTTCAAGAGCGCTACGTTGTTTTGCGGGAAGAAAGTCTTTTCCTTTACAAGGATACGAAGGTACCAGTGCTTATTTCAAGGCCTTTTAAAATCATGGCCAATTATGCTTTAAGCTTCTTCCTTTTAACATAGGGAAAACAAGGAGGGTTTGACAAGTGACAGAGGCGCTTTTTTGTGTGCTGTTTGCCTGTGCGTTTGCAAGTGGGGAAACAATTGGGTTTATGGCAGTCGCTGTGTTAAAGTGAAGGTTTTAAAAAATGGATTTATGCAGCTTTGTTCAGCGGCGTCCTTTAATATAGCATTTAATTCAAACACCGCTGACGAGCGGAATGCAGACTGCGTTGCCAACACTTTTTAAATAAGGTTCTGACTTACTTGTGGGATCTGAGGCCGAGGACAGACTGCTGATCCGCCCCGGGACAGACGTGGGGCCAAAAGCCCCGCGCGAAAAGCAGCCCGGCGCAGCCTGTTCCCACAGGCTGCGCTGTCCCGGGGCGGAGGCGGGGCGGAGGCGCGCTGACGCGGGGGTGTCCAGACTTCCGCCCCCACTTCCGGCGCGCTGCCGACGCGTCCAGACTGCCGCGAAGCGGCAGGGACGCGCGGCACTCCAGCCGGAGACCGGTTAGAAGTGGTCTCCGGCTGAAGCGGATGGACGGCGCCTCGCGGACGGGTGAGTCCGCGCCGACGCCGGAGGACAGATGCGGCAATGTGAACGCCCCCTCTGCCTCCGCTTTAGAAGCGGAGGCAGAGCGGGGCACATTGCCAGTCTGTCCTCGGCCTGAATGGAGCCTGTTTGTTTAAGCACAGAACGGTTGTTTAATTCTTTACCCCGGTGCATGCGGCACCGTCAGCGAGCCCTGCCAAATTAAAGCACAAGACAGAGAAGGATCCGATCCGAGAGGTTTACAATGAGACAGCCGGACACAAAGCAGTAGCTGTAGAAAAGGGGAAAGCGTCCCGTGTGAAAAACAATGCAAGACGATGCAGTTGATCGAACGGTTAAGAGAGTTATAGAATGGAAGTCGTTCAGACAGGATTCAGAGCACTGCGAGAAGGATTGAAGGGGCTGCACGAGTAGCCCCACGGCACAATAGTGTTGGTGATTGAGTGTCAAGCACAGCAGAAAGGAAGAATAAGCTGAATTCAGGAGGGCCCATCTGTAAAAGTCAATGGGAAACCGAGGCAAATTAACCCGCAAGTGGAACTGCTAGTCGAGAGACGCAGTTTTCAAGACACTTGATTATCACTGCTGTCCAAAGACTTGTCACACCACCAATGTCCCCCCAGCATATGTTCTTCTAATAAGAGGGAGGGTTTTTTACAACATTTACGAGAGCCTTACCTTCTAGAAATTTTTCACCCCAGTGAATGGATCTCTTGTTCAGGGGTCAAGCCCCTGCTATGGGTCGGATACCATGGATCTTTGGCACTTAGCTGTGGTGTTCTCCCCAAGTGCAAGGCACCTTCCTTTGATACACTTGCATCAGATGAGGATGTCTGGCCTCGAACGAAGGTGAAACCATTGGGACCCAACCCGTGAAGAGAATCAAGTGGAATCTTGGCTCATACATTCCTAGGGAAGGGCTCTCAAGCAGAGCATCAGCAGAAGCTTAAACACATCAAACATCATGCTGCTTCACAATCAAAAAATGGGTCAAGGAGGGCTTCCACGCGCAAGGTGTCCATTAAGAAAGGGCTTGTGCTGGTCCTCCACCATCAAAACTGAGCTTCAGATCTCTCCAAGGAATATATTAAAGCAGGGTCCAGAGTGGGAAGACTCCAGTCTCAAATTCCAGGTTGTTTGAATTCAGGTGAAATAAGCTGAAATGAGCTCTCAGGCTTTGGTTGGAGACTGAAACACTGTTCTGTTGACCAGGCACGAGCAGGCTCTTTTAAGACCTCAGCAATGCAAGGGCTTCTTCTTCCCTACCTACCACTTTCTCGTCTTTATCCATTCTGTGCCTGAAGAGTAGGGAAGTATAGTTGGGTATTGCTGATCTGATATTTGGAGCATCAGGTTGGGTCAGCAATATCTGAGACTGCAGCTTTCTTCATGACAAAAAGGTCCTGAATCAGGCATTGGGTTCTTCCACATTCTCATTTTTGTAACTTCTGCGTCCCTATTGCTTTGGTGTGTTCTCCCCCCCCCCCCCCGGCATGCCTTTTGCTCCCTTCAGGGGTTGATTTGATATCACATCACTGTATGTCCAGCCTGCCTTCCTGCAGATTTAAACTGCAGGTATTTATGCCGACGTACAGCAATTTAATCTTGACTCAGCCACTGGAGGGAGCAAAACATGTGCAGGAAAGAAAAAAAATGAAGCAATTGGTAGGCACAGGCAATGAAAATGAGCATGCAGAAAAGCCCATTATCGTTCCTGGTAATGTCAGATTCAAGAATCCTCTCAGGTGGCAAGAGCAGCTACAAGGGAGGGAGTGCTTTACAGCTGTTTGCCAGTACCTGGGTCCCTTTACATTTAAAAAAGGCGGGGGGGGGGGGGGTGTTCTATCCCCATATAAAATATCGGCCCTTTAAAATCTAAAGGTACCTAGAAATGGACAAACAGCTGGTGGAGGATAGACCCAGCCTGTGGAGGACAGGCCTACCAGCCATTGTTTCCTATTGGTGGTAGAACAGGCCTCTGGAGGCTTCTGTCTACTCCACACTCACACAAAGGCCTGCCAACTGTTCCTCCTGTGTTGGGCTGCGGCAGGGTCTGCTGCTCCTGATGCAGATGGTAGTACCTTAAAGCAGGGGTATCGAACTCATCCGTTATGGGGGCCGGATTTGACACAAATTGGACTTGGCCGGGCCGGGCCATGTGTGTCATAAAATGTAATGCCAGGTAGCAGAGATAACAAACTTTATAAAGGACACAAACACAAAGATATTTTTACTTAAAATAAAAACATGCTTGAAACATTAGCATTCTTGCAATATTTTGTTTATCTAACAGTCTCTGATAACGGACACTTCTTGTTCTGAATTGTTGCATCAAAATGTCTGTTCTGTTGCAGTCTGGGAGGGGGAGGAGCCTCAGCCCAGTGCAGGGAGCAGAAGCTTGCCTATCTATCTCTCCTGAGCGATTGAGAGAGTCTGGGAAAGCAAGCTATGACACAGCAGCAGCAGCAGAACTGGAGGAAGAAGCAGGAGAAAGCCAGTCCCTTGCGGGCCTGATTGAAGCCCTGTGGGGGCCTGATCTGGCCCCCGGGCCGCATGTTTGGCACAGAGAGGCCTGGAACCAGCGGGGCCAGCAAGGACAGTCCCTGTGCTTGTTTAGAAGAGCCTTTTCCTATGGGCAGTAGATCTGGTCTCTGCATGCCAAGTATCTGGGCCATCAGCTGTTTGTTGGTGTCAGGGTCTCTTTAAACAGTAAAGGGCCATTGTCATCTCTGGAAGTAGATCCCAACTCTAGATGCCAGCTCTTTCTACATAAAATAGTGGCCTTTTAAAATTTAAAAGGATCCAGGTGCTGACAAACAGCTCTCCTTCCCCTCCTTTTAAGAGCCAGTTTGGTGTAGTGGTTAAGTGTGCGGACTCTAATCTGGGAGAACCAGGTTTGATTCCCCACTCCTCCACTTGCACCTGGCTGGATGACCTTGGGCAAGCCATAGCTCTGGACCAGCTGTTCTCTCAAGGACAGCTTGGGAAAGAGCTCTCTCAGCCCCACCTACCTCACAGGGTGTCTGTTGTGGGGAGGGGAAGGGAAAAGGAGTTTGTAAGCCGCTCTGAGACTCCCTTGGGGAGTGGAGGGCGGGGTATAAATCCAATCTCTCTCTCTCTCTCCTTTTAATTCTGCATGGATGGGGTAGAGAAGATTGTTGTTTTTATTACACATTGGGGTTATGGTTCCCGTATTTCTGGAACAACAACAGTACTTCTGATATTTCATGATAACAATAAGCATGCCCCCCCCCCCGGACTTCCCAGTACAGAATTTAAACGCTATTTTCTTAAGTGCACTCCCCCTACTGAAGAGAACTGCGGATTCCAATCTGGAGCTCTCATGGGCTCAGTTTCCATATGGCAATTATGTAAGACAAATAATGTTAGATCTATTTTGATCCGCAATCTTCCAACAAAATGTCTTGAATATGTGCTTTCTGTAAAAGCTGAAATATCTCGTATCAATTTGAATTTTGTGGGGGCTGGGGAGCCAATCCTTTTTAAGTACTCCAGCAAAGCATGTGTTATTATTATAACTGTTAATCACATTCTTCATAAAAATCTTAAAACTATGTCCCTTAATTGGCATCACCTCTGGGTGTCAGAAATGATGTCTAATTATTTAGTAGTAATATCTAAAACCGGATCCATTTGCCAAGTATAAATTGACACCTTTAAAACTTGTGCCCATGGAACTGTGCCCATGAATGAAGCCTTAATTAGCGCTTTGGCAAGTGTTTATCACTGGATTCGTTTCCCAGGTTGCTTTTTGAATTTTGCATCAAGTTGTTATCATTCATAAGTTTACCCGCTCCCCCGATGTTTCACCTTTTTATAGCGGTATATGTGTATGCTCTGAAAGAAGGATTGGAAAAGCGTTTCCGTAGTGGTTAAAGAATTAAAACTCTTAAAATGAACTAAGTCTAAAGTGGCCCTTTTTAAAAATACCCAAATCGTTTGGAATTCTCACATCAGTCGCTTTAAGGATGGAGCTATGCTTTACAAAGAAGTTAGAGCTGCCATTGAAAACCCGAACATTGAAGTGCCCCTCTAGGGCTGCCAAGTCCCCGGGTAGGGCGGGGGAAGCACCGATTTTTAAAGCTTTCCCCCGCTTTTTCAGAATTGTCCACCGGGGGAGGCAATGGCTGCCAGCAGGGAAACGTCGGAGCCTGCCCTGGCCTCTTAAAAGGGAAATGTCTGCAGAGAGCCTGCCCTGCAGTAAAAAGCCTCAACAGACATTTCCCCTTTAAGAAAGAGCAAGAGAGTCCCGCCCAGAGAGGCTCTTTCTGCTGAAGGGCCTGCTTTTGCATGTGGCCTGCTGCTGGAGTAAGCTGCTGGGGTCAGCCTGCTCTTTTCCTTCTCTCTCTCTCCCCCTCCCCCTTTCTTTCTTTTTTCTGTCTGTCTGTCTGTCTCTCTCTCTGTCCCCATCCAGCAGAGGTCTATCAGTGGCTATTATAGCCACAAGGTCTAAATGGAAGTAAGTGCCTCTGCCAGTTTTTTTTCCCTTCTCTCTCTCCCTCTTTCTTTTTTCTGTCTGTCTGTCTGTCTCTCTCTCTCTCTCTGTCCCCATCCAGCAGAGGTCTATCAGTGGCTATTATAGTCACAAGGTCTAAATGGAGCCCTTTGTCTGGGGCAGTGATGCTCTGCATTCTTGGTGCTTGGGGGGCAACAGTGGGAGGGCTTCTGGAGTTCTGGCCCCGCTGCTGGACCTCCTGAGGGCACCTGGTATTTTTGGCCACTGTGTGACACAGAGTGTTGTACTGGACGGGCTGTACTGGATGGGCCGATCCACTGTGGCTTCTCTCCTGTTCTTATGATATGAAAATCATATTTAGCACTTGTGTAGCACTTAGTGCTTCATATTCTGCCGAGATGAGGAAGGATTCAGTAGGGCCGTTGCTCAGTGATAGAGCATCTGCTTGACATGCAGGAGGTATCAGCCTCTTCAGCTAAAAAAGGATCAGGTCATAGGTGACATTAAAGATCTCAGCCTGAGACCCTGGAGAGCCACTACCAGTCTGAGTAGTCAATACTGACCTTGATGGACCAATGGCCTGATTCAGTATTAAATAAAATGATTCCATGGCACTGCAGGGTTTTGAGCCAGGCTCTCCCAGATCCCAGCCAAACAAACTGACTGCTACATAACACTGACTCTTGTTCAGCGACAAAAAACAGTGGCATAAAAGTCACAGTCTGGGTAATGCTGCTTGCAAGCCTATAAAGCTCAAGGCAGCAGCAGAAGCTCAGTATTAGGAAACTTCATGAGTTCATGTGTCAGCATGTGGAAGCAACATCACAGGATGTGACATCACAAAATGATGTCACTTCCTTTCTCCTGGCTCCACCCCCAAAGTCTCCTGGCTCCACCCCCAAAGTCCTCAGATATTTCCCAAGTTGGACTTGGCAGCCCTAGTGCCCCCCCCCCGGTACGCTGTAATGCCTAGTTCAGGGGTGTCAAACATAAGGCCTGGGGGCCGGATCTGGCCCATCCAGGGCTCTCAGGTGGCCCACGAGCAACTGATGGGTGCTGGGGAGGGAGTGGGCAAAGCCACCCCATGGTGGCTTCAGCACAGCAGAACAACCTCACCTGCAGCAGTCAAGCATCATGGGAGAATCTGCCCGCCCCTGCCCTGCTGTCTCTCCAGTCCGCCCATGCGGGTTTTCCTCTGCATCCCCCTCCCAGCCCATGGGGCCTTGCAGTGAGGATACACCAGTTCGAAGCTTACCAGCTGCTGTCCTTTATACAGTTTCTGTCTCTGGGACCTGGCATTATGTTTTATGGCAAACATGGCCCGGCCCAACCAAGTGACATTTATGTCAGATTCAGTCCTCCTAACAAATGAGTTCGACACCTCTGGCCTAGTTGAATTTATCCGTGTTCACAAGTCATCGTTTTGTGCTTTTTTTTCTCTGCTGGCAGAAGCAGGGAATTACACATAGTGGTAAAAGCAGGACAGCATGTAAGTTGAACTCAACATGTGATTTTTGCTGTACATGGTAGCAGACCTGCTAGGGATTTCCGTAGATGGAAGGGGTTCCCATTTGTGGAGCGTGGCTTCCTCATCGCCCCATCCCTGCTGGTGCTGTAAATGTCCTCTGAAATGCTGCTCCTGAGTAGGCAAGGGGCCCCTGGCGCCATGAGGAGGGAGTCAGAGGCCTGCCACAGAAGTGGGGATCAGCTGAAGTCTCCTGCCTCCATCCACGGAAATTCTTTGTGGCTACACCTTAAGAAGTCTGTGTGGACTTCACAGCCTCCGCAGTGCCTCGTTTCCAGTCTCTTCTCTTGCTTCCCCTCCCTTTTTTAATTTGGGTTTCTCCCCTCCCCACCCTCTGTAATGTATCACTTGTTTCAGCCTCGGCAGACACAAGTCATCCAAAGCGGATGTTGTCAGGATGGATATTACACTTAGTCCTTTACGCACAGGATTACATTAATTGCCCCAAAATGCTATATTATGTTCCTAAGTTCTCACTTTAAAACTCGTTCGCTTGTGCGTACCAAGATTAATAAGTCCATTTCTTTTGCATGAACGGATGCTTTTATTACTGCGGTGGAATTGAGTTAGGACTCAGGTTTTTTCGGAAGTCTCGTAAGGCAAATTAGCCACAGTATACTGAGAAAATTGAGAACTCGGAAGGGAGCAGACTGGGCCTAAAAGGATGTGGTACTAGTTACGTGGAATACGGAAAGTCAAGCATCTTTTGTTCCGGGGCATGCTCAAGGAATGGCATGGAGCGGGAGAGGAAGTGGGGCCTGCCACCAAGTGGGGACTTAGAGTCTCAGTGGATCTGGCTCATCTTTGGAAAGGACGATAGGTTGTGCTAAGGCGGTACAGATTTGTAGTGCAATCCTAAACAGAGGCCGAGGATAGACTGGCAATGTAAAGCGGCAGGAATGCGGAGGGAACTGGTACGGGGGGGAAACTCCACGGAGCTGGCCGTTCATACTGGCCAGAGCAGTGCGCAGTGGTGCCGATACGGAGCGTTCAGACTGCCGTGGAGCTGGCTCCGCGGCTCGCGCGGCCCCGTTGCGCTGGTAGCGCATATGCGCATATATAAAACGGCAAGAGATGGGGACGCTTTCTTTCATCTGTGTTTCGTATATGCGCACATGCACATATGCGCATAACTTAGTGCCGGCGCGTTCACACTGCAGCCTCCGGATGCCTCCCGCTTCTTCCGGTTCACACTGTTTGGAAGCGGGAGGCATGCAGAGGACGGCCCCTGAACACCGGTTTCTCCCGGTGTCCTGTTAAAGCGGATGGAAAGCGACTGGGAGACGGGTAAGTGCAAAACGGAGCCGATGGACAGATGCGCATGTCTGAACAGGCCCCCTTCCTCCACTTCCGACGCGGGGCTGTCCCGCTTTACATTGCCAGTCTGTCCTCGGCCAGAGTTACAGCTTTCTAAATCCATTAAAGCCTATGGGCTTTGAATGGTGTAACTCTGCTTAGGGCTGTCCTGTTAATCTGCCATATCCTTGGAGAAAGAGATCAGTGAGGACAAACTATTCTCTTACGGTGTAGGCGTTTGCCTTAGAGGGAAGTGCTGGTTTTTACTGATGCATACAAACAACAATCTTCAGTTTTCTTCCTCCTACAGATTGTCAGGTTTCTCTCCCACCTGCCTTGTAAAAAAAAACACATACACACACACCATTTTACTTTCCAGCAATTCTGATTTCGCCATCTGTTCTCTCTTGCCTGGGCAGCCAGCCCTTGTTTTATTTGTTTGTTTGTTTACTTTAAAAAAAAAACAACCCAAAACTCATCCATCTTTATTCCATTTAGCATCCACACAGTGCCTGATTTGTCAAAATGCACAATCAGTTCTTAAAGGTTGTCAGCCTAGATTGGAGAGGGAGGTAAGGTGGTGACAACACAGTTCGCAGCCAGTCAGTCCTGTGCGGGAGAATAAATATGCCTGACAGGAAGGGAGTGAATGCACTTTTCAAAATCATAGTCATGGGTGTTTTACTGTGCCTTTTGTACACACCCTATGTTTTGTATGACCTTTAAAAGGAACTTCCAGGATTGTAGTGCTTATATTTTATGGCTCTGCACTTCTCAATTCATGCCAGCTCCTATTTTTCCACTCACCTTTAATCACTATTCTTCAAAAGTAAGCCTGTCTATAATTGCCTTTGTACCCTTTTTCAGTAGTGACCAGTTGTAAGCAAAGAATAAAAGTAGCTACTACTTGCTAACAGGATTTTAAATGAAAGCCGCCTTTGCTAAAATGGACTTCCGAAAGAGGAACAGAGATGCTGCTTCTTGTTTGTGTGCACTCTCCCCCGCCCCATCTAAACTTAGTAATTCCTGCACTTCACAGAGCATGAAACCTGAGAAAGTGTTGCCAGTTAAATCGCTGAAGCTTTATCTTGGAGTGAAGAAGAAAATGAAGCCACCGACAAAGTAAGAAAAACGGGAGAGCGTTTCTCTTTCTTTACAGCCAGAAGTGTTGGTTTCCCTAGGACAGTGGTCTGCAAACCGCGGCTCGGGAGCCACATGCGGCTCTTCGGGCCCTTGAGTGTGGCTCTTGAGTGTGGCGCCTGCCCCTCCCCACCCCTCCCTGCCGGAAAGAGTCACAGGCCGGGGCAGAGGAGGCGCCAAAGCAGGAGCGCCATAAGGTTGGGTTAGGAAGGGAGGGATGCCCCCTGGCCTGCTGCCCCACCCCCGCTTCGGCGCCCTTCCCTCCCAAACGCCGTTTGCAGAGCCTGCAGCAGTCTCGGCAGGCCTCTGTTCGGGCTGGGGAGCGGAGCGGCGGAGCATCGCTCCTCTAGTGAAGAGTCCAGGGGGCGGGTACATAAGCCCCGCTCCCTTCTCCCAGCAGCCCTGAGTGAGCGAAGAGCAGGTAGGTAAGGGCTCCCGCGCTTCGGGGAGGGCTGAGGACGAGGCCTCCAGAGGCCAGGCCGTCTTCCCGCCCCCCTGCTGGCTGCTGCCTCTCCTGGGCACTGGCCTCTAGAAGGCGGCGGGGGGGTGGTATTTTTTGTTTTTTTCCCCCTTCTGGCCACCTTTCAGGCCAGGGCGGGAGGGCCTCCTTTTTGCTTTTTTTCCTTTGCCGGGGCGGCGGCGGAAGGGCCTCCTTTTTGGTTTTTTTCCCGGCCCGGCTGCCGTTTCTAGCCATGCCGGGGCGGCGGTGGCGGTGGCAGGAGGGCCTCCTTTCCCCCTTTTTCCCGCCCAGAGCGAGAGGGCCTCCCTTTTGTTTTTTTTCTGGCCCGTTTCTGGCCATGCCAGGGTGGCGGCGGCAGCAGAAGGGCCTCTTTTTGCTTTTTCCCCGCCCCGGGCGAGAGCGAGAGGGCCTCCTTTTTGCTTTTTTTCCCGCCCGGCTGCCATTTCTGGCCATGCCGAGGCAGCGGCAGCGGCAGGAGGGCCTCCTTTTTCCTTTTTTCCCGCCCAGACCGAGGGCGAGAGGGCCTCCTTTTTGTTTTTTTTTCCGGCCCAGCTGCCGTTTCTGGCCATGCTGGGGCGGCGGCAGCAGGAGGGCCTCCTTTTTGCTTTTTCCCCGCCCGGCCGCCGTTTCTGGCCAGGCCAGGGCAAGAAGGCCTCCTTTTTGTTTTGTTTCCCGCTAGGGTTGCCATCCTCCAGGTGGGCCCTGGGTATCTCCCGCTTTTACAACTGATCTCCAGCTGACAGAGATCAGCTCCCCTGGAGAAAATGGCTGCTTTGGAAGGTGGACTCTATGGCACTGTACCATGCTGAGGCCCCTCCCCTCCCCAAACCCCGCCCTCTCCTGGCTCCACCCCCAAAGTCCCCAGGTATTTTCCCACCGAGACTTGGCTGCCCTGTTTCCCGCCTAGCTGCCGTTTCTGGCCAGGCGGGGGGAGGGCCTCCTTTTTTTTTTTCCCCCTTTGCGGCGGCGGGAGGGCCAACTTTTTGGTTTTTTTCTTTGGCGGGGGTGGGGGTGAGACGGCCAACTTTGTTTTGTTTCCCGCCCGGCCGCCGTTTCTGGCGGGGGGGGGGGCGTAGAGACACACCGGTCTTTTTGTTTATGTTCTCCCAGTCGCTGTTTACTCTGTCTCTGGGAGGTGTAGAAAAATCTCCATTGTAATTTACGAGTGGCATCCCCACCTGGTCCCTGGACGGAGGGGGGAGGGAGGAACAGAGGCAGGAGTGGTTAGGCCCGCGGGGGAGGGGGAGAGGTGGCGGGGACATCCCCCCCCCCCACACCATCCCAAAGGCTTCCTAGAGAGGTGGGAGGGGGGGAGGGAGGGAGGAAAAGTCCTTTCCGGGGCTGGGGGGAGGGGGCTTTGCTATTGGAATGGCCAAAGAGACTAGGGACGGTTTCAGTTCTGCAAGAGGAGAAGAAAAGCTTTTCAGCCGGATTCTGAGCAGGGTTACTCTCAAGCAAGTCATGGGGGGAAATAAGTCAGTTGTGCTGGAAGAAGAGATTGGATTTATACTCCACCCTTCACTTGGAATCTCAGAGCAGATTACAAACTCCTGAGCTATGACTGAGTCAGGAAAGCTCATACCCTGCCACGAATTTTGTGAGTCTTTCAGGTGCTGCTGGATTCTTGCTCTTTTCTCCCCTTACGCTCTGCCATGACAACTTTGCTCAATTGAGCAGCAGGAACTCCTGGAGCCCCCCCCCCCCCAATGGGCAGAATCAGCAACTCCCCATCCAGGGGTGCTTTCTTGCTCTCTCTGGAAGTTTTCTGTGCATTGGGGGGAAAATGCCTATTCACAAGGAGAAATATGACAGGTTAATTATGTAAATCTTAAATTAGGTAAAGCTGGTAAATCTTTCTTTGGTTTGAATTAGTTGTATATATTTGTTCCTGTAGTAGCCTGCCCTGAGCCCTGCTTTGCAGGGGAGGGCGGGCTAGAAATTCAATTAAATAATAAAAGTATTATTATTATTATTATTATTATTATTATTATTACCACCTCTCAGCTTGGCATGCGGAAGATCCCAGGTTCAATCCCTGGCATCTCTGGCTAAAAGGGTCAGGTAGCTGTGAAAGACCTCCTCCCAAGACCTTGGAGAGCTGCTGCCAGTCTGGGACTATACTGACCTTGGTGGACCGATGGTCTGATTGAGTGTCATGCCGCTTAATATGCATTTGTGTGTTTTATTATACCCTGTCTTGATGTTTAAAATACTGGCGATTCTTTTGCCTCTGGGCAAAATTCACTTTCCAAGTTCCCATCTAAGAGGATAATACAGTGCAAAGTTATTTCAGTGTCCTAAAACTGGAGTAAGTCTGCATTGCATCACGCTGTAAATGTTTTGACTCCAGTGGCACCTTTAAGACCAGTAGAGTTTGATTCTGGGTATAAGCTTTCGTGTCCAGGCAAGCTTCTTCAGATACTGAATATCTGTAAATGTTGTGGCACTGGAGTACTTTGGCCAGTCCACCAGTGAAGACCCTCTTCCCAAGCCCTGCTCTCTGTGCCTCTCACTTGCAAAGGTGAAGCAGGTGGTGCAGGGCTTTTGCAGTAGTGACACCCTGCCTTTGGAATGAACTCCTTTAGTGCTTCTCTTTACTGTTTCTTAAGAACTAAGCAAAACCAGAGCTAGTTTGGTGTAGTGGTTAAATGCAGAAACTCTAATCTGGGAGAACCGGGTTTGATTCCCCACTCCTCCACTTGCACCTGCTGGGTGACCTTGGGCAAAGCCGTAGTTCTGGCACAGCTGTTCTTGAAAAAGAGCAGTTTCTGTCAGAGCTCTGTCAGCCCCACCTGACAGCCCCACCAGTTTAGGAGTACTCTAATTAAGTTAATAACAATGTACCTACCTATATAGTTTAAGTTTTAAAAAGTTGGCTCTCAAAAGAAATTTCAATCGTTGTACTGTTGATATTTGGCTCTCTTGACTAATAAGTTTGCCTACCACTGCCCTAGGAGAACACGAACGTAGAACTCTTAGCAGCCACGGGAATCAGGAAACTAGTCTGTGCCCCTCCTGCAGGCCACATTCAGCTGTCTCCTCCCTCGTTTTAGTTCCGTTGCTAAGATAAAGTCTTAGGGTTGCCAGTCCCCCGATGGGGGCGGGGGTTTACCTGCTTTTGGGTCACCCAATCCGCCAGCTCCAATCTGGTCAGCAGGGAACCCCGCCCCGAAATATTTATTATTTATTTATTTATTTATTTGATTTCTAAGCCGCTCTCCCTGCGATTGCAGGCTCAGAGCGGCGTACAAGACCTGGTACTCCAGGATTCAAAACATACTAAAACATTAAAACAATATAAAACATTAAAATACAAATTACAAATTACAAATTAACAATCTAAAGTGCTCAGTTCTCAGTCCTAAAAATTCAGATGGCCCCGTCTGCGTCAGTGCGCCTGGTGCAATGACATCACCCAGAGGTGACATCATCAGGCAGGGCATGTTGGGGGAGGGACACTATTGTTTGAGAAAAAACTGTATGGTTACCATAGAGTTTTTCCTCAAATGATTGCACGTCCCCCTGCTACATGCCCTGCATGATAATTTTACCAATGGGTGATGTCATTGCAGTATGCACGCTTTGTACACACATCAAAAACTCTCAAGGAGTCAAGGAGGGAGTCCCCCACTGCCAGCCAGGTAGGACCTGGCAACCCTAGAAAGTCTCTTTCAGTTCTTCTGTGTTGTAGCATCCAGCCTAAATTCTGGTGATAGGCAGATTCATGGGGTGGAATATGGTAAAATGCCCATTTGTTATTTTTTTATGTCAAACGCTGACATCCTCATTTCCTTCTCCATTGCCGCTGATGACTTTGGCTGAATGCTACTGGAATAATGTACCAATAGCAGTTGGTGTCTTGCAGGCCTAAGTGTTCCTCTTCATGTTGGTAGTTTCAGTTCTGGAACTTACTACAGGTAGTATTTCTAACCACCAGCATTTCCATTAACCAGAGCGAGCCTCAAACCACAGTTAGAAATAACGGGTTTGAAGTAAGTCTGCAAACTGTATTTTGAGTTCCCTATAGTTAGTGAAATTCTGGTGCCAGCAGCACTAAGACAGAAAGGAAGCATAGCATGCACTGACAGGGCCTAGGGTTGCTGACCTCCCAATATTATAATTGATCTCTAGAGAGCAGAGATTGTTTCCCCAGGAGAAAATGGCTACCTTGGAGGGTAGACTCTATGGCATTGGACCCTGATGAGGACTCTCCCCTCCCCAAACCCTGCTCTCCCCAGGCTCCACTCCCAAAATCTCGTGGAATTTTGCAGCCCAGAGCTGGCAGCTGTAACTGGGCCTTTTCTTGGAATATTATTTCTGGTTAAAATGGTCTTTGTGCAATATACTCTAAGTTATGCCAGTTCTCAAAGTAGGATGGGTTGCCACCTCATTTCATTTTTCAGTGGGTGAAAACCACTCTGAGATGAAACAGGGTTATACCTGAGACCCAGCTTGGTGTAGTGGTTAAGAGCGGCTGACTCTAATCTGGAGAACCGAGTTTGATTCCCCACTCCTCCTCCACATGAAGCCAGCTAGGTGACCTTGGGTCAGTCATAGCTCTGTCAGAACTCTCTCAGCCCCACCTACCTCAAAGGGTATCTGTTGTGGGGAGAGGAAGGGAAGGTGATTGTAAGCCACTCTGAGACTCCTTCAGGTAGTGAAGAGTGGGGTATAAAACCAACTCTTGTTCTTCTTCAACCTAGGGTTGTCAGACTCCCTCAGTGGAGGAAGGGGCCCCTCCTCCGCCAGGCCCCCCCCCCCCACGGATCAACTGGCCAGTGGGGGGAATTTACCCCGAAAAAGAGGGAGGCCCAGCCGATGTTTCAGAAACATGCCTATATCACTTCCAACGTGACCTGGAAGTGACATCATCACGTTGGGGACTTTAGGGTGATGTTCTGGTATTTGAGCAAAAACTCTGTGGTAGATGCCAAATTTACCATAGTTTTTTTCCCCCAAATACCAGAACGTCCCCTGACATTGCTGAGCGATGATATGACTTCCAGGTCATGTTGGAAGTGATGTAGGCACATTGCTGCAACATCAGCTGGGCCTCCCTCCTGCTCCCAGTAAGTCCCTCCCCCATCCCCTGCTGATTGCCAGGATGGACCTGTGTTATACCAGTGTTGCAAAAAAAAAAAAACCCCAAACCACTAAGTAAAGTGTTTCATGGTCAAGGGTAGCTGGGAAATAAAGCTGAACTAGGAACTTGAGCTTTTGGAGGATGGTGAAGCTTTCCCCAGGACGAGCCAGACTGGAATAGCTTGGTTCCTCTTCTGTCTAGGCTTGCCTGGGCCAGAGATGTTCGTGGAACAAAGCCTGGGAAACACAAGCGCTAAAAAGGCGGGCAGGAAGAGAGACTGTTCCCAGCGATGACTGATAACGGATTTCCGCCCATGGATACCCAATCTAAGCTTGTCGGCAAATAGCATTTTACGCGGCATTTATATGCCTAAAAATGGTGACTGAGCCACAGACTAAACTGAGTCTGGCTTAATCTGAGACGAAACCATCCTGCCTCCTCCCCGGCTGTAATTTTGTCGTATCGTACCATTATGCTGTTTTACCTTAGCAGTTACAGCACGTAGGAATGGGGCTAGGTTGAAAGTGAGACATTGTCAAAAGTCCTCGAATAAGCTTGCCAGCCCAGCTCTGGCAACCAGCACGAAGTTTAGGGGGGATGGGGTCATACAAATAAGTGTCATTCCAAGGGGGGGGGGGAATCCTAGAGCGTTGCACCAAAGCAACTTCTGAGTGATGCTTATTTTCCTCCCATTCTCCCCCTCCCACTGCTCTACTGAGGCGGGGGGGGGGGGGGGGGACTGGGACTTCTGGGCAGGAGGTCTCCCACCGCAGCAGGAGACCTGTCATCCCTATCCCCTAATAATTCATAGGGGTCTGTACTGTTGCATTTCTCAAACACAAGCCAACAAGGAGGGAAAATGAAAATTAAATGGAATTCTATCTAATCTTAACAGTTTTCTTTATGACGATCTTAAATATACTATTATTATGAGTTAGAGAGCACAGACATTATGAATAACAAAGTGATAAATATGGCTTTATGGCTAGCAGGTAGTTCTTGAGCGTAGTTCTTCTTATGTTACAGTTTATGCACAATAAGCACTTTCTTTTTCTTTTTCTTTTCTTTTTTTGCAGTTGGGGTCTAACACTGTGTTCTGAAAAGCACCACTGGTAAGTGATCAGCACCAACACGATTCCCTACCCACTTTATTATATCATGAAATCTCTGGCTTGCTTTCCATCAAGGGAGGTGAGAAGTATTGGAGTCGGGAGTCCATGGAACAGTGAAACAGCTAGATCTTTATTGCTGGTCCGGATGAAGCATACAACCCAGGGCTCCGAGCCCTCCTTTTATGCTGGTCAGGGATAATCCCCTGACCTCGCCCAACTGGCCTGATAGGCTATTATCAGTCTATTTACATCTCATAGGTTCCCTGGGAGAAACCTAGGTACATGATTGGTGGCCGGTTCGAATCCACCTGGCCTTTGTTCTACCTGGCTGAAGCTCAAGTAGTTTCTTAGCCATGTGCTCTGGCCACATGGCGGTCGCCATTACTGGAGCACACGGCGACCGCATGGTCAATACATAACAGGAGGCCTGTTACAGCAAGGGCTTAATGTTTCTGAGCTGATGACAGCAGTTCACGAACGTTATCGTATGCATGAACGCATGGGCTGGTTTTGTAGACTGATCGGTTTGTGCAATTGGAACCTGTGCCTTTCCCATAGATTACTGTTTGAATTCTGTCCTTACGTGGTGCTTCCAGCAAAGTATTTGCTGAACTTCAGAAATGCAGCTGTGTTTCCAATCCACCTGTTGATCCCTATATATATATATGAGCAAGTCTTCTCAGCAGAGGTTCAAGATCTGATCAACTGTGCTGCACCAGTTCCTGTATGTCAGGGGTCATTTTGTAAAAAAAGAGGTGCAGAAGCTCATTACCATAACTCATTTGCATATGCCACACCCCCTAACATACCGGAAGTGTGTCAGTAGGCAACTGTGAAACTGACCTGCTCTTCCTCCATTCCCCATCCAATACTTTGTGCAATAAAAATAAGCGTAAAGAACACACCCTCATTCTCTTCCTGCTCCCTTCAAACCACCAGGTTTCAAGTAGACTTGAGATACCCAGGACATGTGCACCACCCATCCCTTTCCCTTCCCCTCCCCACAACAAGACACCCTGTGAGGTAGGTGGGGCTGAGAGAGGTCTTTTGAGAACTGCTCATGAGAGGACAGCTCTGAGAGAACTTGTGACTGGCCCAAGGTCACACCAGCAGCTGCATGTGGAGGAGTGGGGAATCAAACCCGGTTCTCCCAGATTAGAGTACAACTCCTGACCACTACACCAAACTGATGGGGTGGAAGCTGCTGAAGGGTTGGTGAAGTTTCTCCAGTACTTATGTGCCATGTGCCCAGATAAAAAATGGTATACTTAGAAAATTTATATGCCACCTTGAGCCAGTCTCTGGAAAAGCAGCACACAGTCATAAAAGCAACAAGGATAAAATTATCAATATTAAAACAAAACATTAAAAACAATAAAGACCCTAGCAGGGCTTTCCCCGGGGCGCTGCGCCTCTGCACTGCTCGGGGAAGCCGAGGAGGGGGCGGGGCTTGGTTATGTGCCCGCCCCCTGGGCTCCTCACTCCCGGAGCTGCGCTATTGTGTGCTCCTGCTCCAACGGACCCCTGCTGTATGTCCTGTTTTTTCCCTAAGAAAGGAATAAAACCTCATTTGCTTGCACTAACCATACTGAATACTGTTTGATGTGCATGCTAAGTATGATAGTATTTATATGCTGCTCACTGCCGATATATATATATATATTTATATGCTGCTGTGCGTACGGGACTCACAGCAGCTCCCAGTCTAAAGCAACAGTGAGTAGAGTCAAAATCCAAACACATCAGGACATCCATTACAGACACTGCTATTACTGCAGACCTCCAACTGGCACTTCATCCTTTCTTATGTCCCTCATGCCTCAAAAGCTTATTTCAGCACTTGCAAAACGAATGTCTAGAGCAGCTATTGATCTTAGACAGAAACACTATATCCCCCCCTACACCTACTGATAACAGACTGGGCCAAGACTGGTCCAACAGTCTAACTGTTGGTTCAATCAGACTGGTTCAATCCAGAGGCCAAGATCGTAGCAGTCTCTCCCTTCCCAGTCCCAGGGGGTAGGTCTTGATGCCATATCTAGGCAGGGATTGGAGTTGGAGCTCTGCAGATGGAGTTAGGAGCTGACTACCTGCAGGCCAAGCAATATGTCCAGATAAACTCTACGTCTCTTCCACCTCTGTTATTGCTGTTCCTTTGTATAATGAAGTGTTTGTCATCTACAAAACAGTCACAGCACTGATAAACTAACTGCAACTGGATTGACACAGCATATGTAGAATTCAGTGTGGCCACTGGACCTGAACTAATTTTAATATGTATCTCATAGGTACTTATGTTGTGATGGACGAGATTCTCAGCTGGAATGGTTGAGCAGCCTTTTTATTGCACAGGTACTATTGTTTTTTGTTATTCATAATGAAGAAGCTCTGGGTTCCTGAATATGGACGCATGCTGTCATGTACGTGGTTATATATTTCTTTGTGACTACATACACATGCACACCCATTCATTAAAACAACTTTTTTTTACCCGTTCAAAATACAAGTCGCAAGTTACCAGTGACTATCTTTCCAAATAAAACCTTAGCTGTCAGTCGAATTCTCCAAAATATCCATAATTCGGTTTGGCAATATGTCCCATTTTATGTTGGTTGTTTTCCCCCCCCCAGTTTAGACTGTTCCTGGGCATCATGGAGGCCTTCTTTTGCTTTGACACTGATGGTACTTGAGTGTTTATTTATTTATTTGTCTGTGCAATTTCTAACCCACCCTTCCCAGTGAAGCGGTCTCAGGGTGGTTCATAACATAAAATCATACAATAAGATCCATCATATAACAAATTATCTCTAAAAGTCTAAAACGACACCAATTTAAAAAAATTAACAGGTAACATGAAGATGGCGAAGTAATAATCCTTGGCTCTGCTCTGGTGTTCAATAGATACGTCTGCCCGATGATGGTTAAGCCAACAACTCAGATAACAATTTAGGCAGTTCGAGCAGATTTAAGCAGATTTTGAGCAGGAAGGGGGCAATTCTGTTGGAGGTCCACTGCCTCAACTAAAAGCCCAGTGGAATCGCTCTGGCTTACAGGCCCTGTCTGGTTGATCACTCCTATAGCTTTTGAATTGATGGTTTGGTGATAGGGCTTTGAACTTGACCTTTGAACTTGGTCATGAATGTGAAATAAAGTCAGGGCAATCCCATTAGCTGGGATGAATAAACCTCCTGAATCACCTTAAAGTCTTTGTGAATTTGCACGCACTGGATCCTAGATGCGTAATGGGTCAAGAGTCTTCTCAGAACTGGTCCCGTTGGTCTCCTCCAAGCAACGGTTCTGGTTACTATGGAAACCTCCATCAAATGTGTACAGGCAGGGGAAACCTCTCAGGGGAATGAGCCTGAGTAGTGTCATACTGAAGAGGTCCATGGACTATGGATAACAGATACATAAAAGTCACACTCCTGTGTAGCTTAGCAACTCTGTTCTGCTCCTGTTGACACAAGAGCGTCAAGAAATAATCTGCTAAACCTTCTAGAGGCAAAAATGTGAAGTAATGGCTCAGCAATCACATACCAACTACTGAAATACAGCCTGATGGAAGCAATTCATACCTTTGGGGGAGTTTAATTTAGTGGTAAAATGCATTTTTTTCCTCGTCCTCCTTCAATATCCTTCCACATACCCTTGTTTTTCATTTCAATCCTCCCATTTTTGATGGTGCCGCTTTCTCAGGCAGTGGGGGAGATATCTTTTGTTTTGTGGTCACTCTGCTGTTTTTACAAGCTAGTATCTTCACAAATTAGCAATTAACGGCTGAAGTAATGAGAAACATCTGACTTGTTCCCAAGAAGAAAAGCTGGTTTTGCTATAATTTGGGAACGAGTAATAATGCACTGCCGTGAAAATGCCTCTGCTTGCGTACTGATAGACTGTCATATAACCTCAGCTTAAATTTGTATCCCGGAAGAATTTGATGTTGGTCTGGAATGTGTTTTTCACCCGCATTGTGGAATGAGGGAAATTTCTGTTGCAGGAACCTATGAAAACGGACTGTTCAGCGTCTCATTCCCATAATGGTCATTATCAGAATTACAACACACTCTTCCCGTACAGATGCCTCCATCTCGGGAGGGTTGGCTTAATAGCCAGTATTGTTTGGCTGAGCAGATTAACTCAAGCCCAGATGTTAGCAGTCACTCTGAATTAATATTCAGCCTTTTCTTTAATACTGCCAACATCTGTGCATTAATTGATAGTGCATTTCAACTAATAGGGAAAGAGAACTTATGACTTTCCCTTTCATTACACATGAAATATCATTAGCTACTTAACTGCCTTAGTGGGGAGCGGGGGTGCTTAGTAGTATGGCTGAAGTGTCATCTAATAAAGCCTTCTATTACACCTTCTGTACTGGTGGTTAACTTCAAGCCAGGCTCCCATTCCTGCCTTCAGGGTGATGTTCTATGACTACTGTTGTTTAATCTAGCCATGAAGAGTCCAAAAGTTCTGAGTCCAAGCCAATGGGGGTATTTCGTTCTTCCATCTTGTAGACCCCCATGTCTTTTTTTTTTCCCTGTAGCAAGACAGTTTATAGTCTCTGTGAAACTGCAGCTTCTTCCAGTTCCCTCATGGTGATTCTTTTCCTCGGTGGAAAGGAGGTGCCCCAGAATGGATAGTTCTTACCTTCTGTTCTCAGAGACAGGACTTCATGCCTCTCTAGAGACAGGATCACCTCCTAGTTCCATTCTTGCCTTCTCTGAGAGGGCAGAACTATGGTAACGCTGTAGCGCAAACAGAGGTGTAGACTTTTGGAAATCCCGGGGGGGGGCCCTGGAGCGATGTTCTCCCCCCCCCAGGAAGCCGCCCCACCTCCCCGGGCCCTTCCGAGGCCCACCAGCTGCTGCTGCCGGTGCCTCTCTCTCCCCCCCCCCCCGCCCGCCACCCCTTCTCTCTCCAGCAGCGGCGGCCTGGCCTCGGAAGGACCCGGGGAGGTGCGGCGGCAGGCACTCCGTTTTCCCGGGAGGGGGGCTGAGCCCCCCCGGGAAATTTCGGGGGTGGCTCAAGCCCTTGAGCCCCCCCGTACTCTACGCCTATGAGCGCAAATCCATCTCCCCTTGTGGCCTACCTGTCTTGACCCCAACCCCTTTCTTTCCCATTCCTAATGCTGAGAGAGAGAGAGAGAGAGAGAAGGGTCTTACCTTTAGAAGGAGGCCCTAGCTTTAAAAAGAACACTGAGGTACCCACACATCTCCAGAGAAGCCTGATAGGGATTCTTCATCCAAGAGCTTTTCAAGGGTCTCTTTCTTTCCAGGAAAGTGTCAGGCCTGGAAGCAGCCTGAGAGCCCAAACACTGATGGGATCAAACTTTTTCAGGGTCTTTTTTTTAAAGGGATCTCCATAATCCTTCCATCCACCAAGATGAGTAGCCCTGTTCGTCCATCCGTAGCAGTAGAAAATAGCAAGAGTCCAGTATCACCTTGAAGACCCATGAAAGCTCGTACCCTGCCACAATTTTTGTTAGTCTTTCACGTGCTACTGGACTCTTGCTCTTCTATCCATGTGTAAGATGGGTCAGTATTATATTATTCCATATTGCAAGGGAGATGCTGGATTTATCAGAGGATTCAGATAGAAAGCTAGTGCTAGCATACATCCAAAGCAGGCCCACAGTAAAACAGTGACCTATATCTGGAAAGACTACTTAAAGAGCAGTTGAGTTCATGGCTGAGTAGAAAACGTTGACTCATTGGCCCAGTGTTGTTTAGTTCTTAAAACAGGGCTGCACGATTATGCATTTAAAACACACGGAAGTGATAGAGTTCCTTCATCTAGAGCAGTGGTCCCCAACCTTTCTGAGCTTGCGGGCACCTTTGGAATTCTGGCGCAGTGTCGGTGGGCACAGCAACAAAACAGTTGCCCCAGGGGAAAGAACCAGCCACAAAATGGCTGCTGCGACTTACCTTCAGTCACGCAGTGAAGATCCTTACACAATGGTGGCAGCTGCTGCCAAAGTAACATTGTTAAAAATCTGCACAGCCAATCAAATCTCCAGTGGCCAATCAGAAACCTTCCTGGGCAAAAGCCCCCCCCCTGCCCCCCCCCCACTTCCTGGTCAGGCATGAGGGACCCTGATGTAGCAATACAGCTGGCTTGTACAGCCAGTGTATACCGTTCTGAAATACTCTGTTTTTGCTTGAAGTTGCAGTTAAGTTTTCTCTGATCTCTCTCACTAGCTTTTCTAAATCATACATTGAATTACAGGTAACATACGCCACCATTGCCTCGAGACTGTAGAGTTGTATGCATTTAGCATAGTACTCTTTTCAGACTTGAAAGCTGGACTGTGCTCCGTGTTCTTCATCTCGGCATGTAAATGTATCGCTTTAATTTTATGTATGCATTTTGTGATAATACAATCTCTGTGACATGCAATATGAAAAAAAAAAATCTCCCTCTACAGCATAGTAATATCTGGCCCCCAGATGGGAAAATAAGAAAGCGGTCTACAAGACAGAATCCCAAAATTCGTGGCTTGTCCTTAATACCTATCCAGCATGAAACAAGGCCTCCCAAAACTCAAGTCAATTATTGGGAGGTAAGTTACTGGCTCAGTTTGGGGGTCACTATTTGAGTTACTTTGTTTGCGGGGGGAGAGGGGTTGGATCAGTTGATATCTAAATGTTAAACCAGTTGATACTTTAATGTAGACTGGCAAGCCTGGTCTCGTCAGATCTTGGAAGCTAAGCAGGGTCGACTTCGGCAAGTACTTGGATGGGAGATCCCCTTGGAATACCAGAGATGGGAGGTGGGGTCAGCCACCAGAGGTCGCCATGACTTCCAGGTACACTAGGGTTGCAAGGTCTGGGTTGGAAAATACCTGAAGACTTTGGGGATGGATCCAGGAGAGGGGGTTTTTTGGGGCGGGGCCTCAGCATGGTCCTATGCCATAGAGTCCACCCTTCAAGGCAGCCGTTTTCTCCAGGGGAGCTGATCTCTGTCAGCTGGAGACCAGTTATAAAAGCGGGAGATCCCCAGGCCCCACCTGGAGGCTGGCAACCCTAATGTACATGCACACACGCACACACATATACAATTTTTAGAAAAATATTACAGAGGGAAACTGTTAGGGATTTCAGGTAAAAAGCAGAGACAATAAATGCAGCAGAATGCTTGTATTAACTTTTAAACAAGAAAGTTTCCTTCGCTAATGAGGGAAGGGTCACTGGGAAATATTACAAACAAAACAGAGGATTAACGTCCTTTCTGACTTCACCACTCTACCTCTTTGACTCTCTCAAGTCTAAACCACATGTGCTAGCTCCAGGCGAGAGCTGGAGACAGAGAGCCACAAACTTTCCAAGTCTCCACCCAGGGACATCTTCTGATCATACCTGGGTGGTCTGCTGCTGGGTCTCTCTCTGAACGGCGAGGGATACCACCAGCAGGCATCAGCAAATGGGGCAACTCTTCCCGGGACTTCAGGGAGAGAACTTGCAGACCCCCAACAGAAACCAGCATCACAGCCGAGGGAGGGCAGTCGAACTGGAGCCCAGTGGCGCCTTCGAGAGCAGCAGGATTTCCAGGGACTGTGGGGCGATTCCGCATCCAGCATTTGCTCCACATTTTCTCAACTGGGAGGGAAAAAGTCCAGCTCTCAACTGGGAGGGAAGAGTCCAGCTCAAAACCGCATTCATACCTCGGGGCAATGCCGTACTGACTGCAAAGTCACCCTAGAACGGCCGTAAATTATGCCAAAGGTACCATAACACCTGATGATCAGAGGAAGCGAAAGCAGCCTGCAATGCCGATTTGGTAAAACAACGGAGGGGAACAGCCAATGCGGAATCGCCCTGTGTCTGATGAAGGGAGCTTAAACTCTTGGAAGCTCGTCCTCCTAAACTATTGCTGGCCTCTCAGGTGCTGCTGGACTCGGATCTAACTGTTCTACCGCAGACCAATGCAGCTACCCTCTGAAACGACCAAGGGAGAAGAACGTTAATTTATTCTCTACACTATGTGCACTTTTGGGGAGTGATAAAATATTTTACATTTTTGTGAAACCTTTGGTTTGGTTGCTTGGTTGCTCATAAATCGATTTGGGGTTTTTTGTCATTTCTAAAGTAAAAGTCTTATTTTGGGGGGGGGGGGACACCCATTAGGATTACATGAAAGTCGTTCGGAAACTTTAATAGAGCCATCAAAGAATTCACATTTGTTCTCTGCCATATCTGTACTCATTCCCCAAAGGACACAGCCGTTTTTGAAACGTATATCCTGAAATTGCAGTAAATAGGTCTAGTGGTAGATTAAACCTCATCTGGAGCTTAAGAGCCACATATTGCTGTTATAATATTGTTCAACTTGAAGGAAAAAATGGGCTGGAACCATAGCAATGGAGCCCGACTCATCCTCTGGCAGACATTCTGGGTCTGATGGGATTTGTCTCTCCAACGTACATGTCTTCCAAGATGAATCTTGAGTCCCACAGGAGTGCAATTGGGTCTAGATGGGGGTGGGGAAAATGTTACAGCTTTATGTGGGGACACAACAGATGGGTTTGTCTCTGTGGATACGATTCATATGTTGATGTGTCGGTCTGGTAATACAGAAGAAACTTTCCATACATGATGAACGATTATTGTGATAACAATATAAACTTCTATTGACTTTTACAGTTCTTTGTTCGCTTGCTCTAATTTATCTAGCTGTTCTTTCTCTTTGTTCTAACTTGTCATCTTGTGCCTTTCCCTTACATAAGACCAAAGTTAAATCTTTCCTTCTCTGGAAATCCCCGATGTCCCTTATAGTTCAAATACTGTTGGTGTTCTTTACTTCCTGATGTCCCCTGGGCTCCTTCCTTACTATGTTTTAAACTGGTTGAAAACTTGGAATTACACTCTGGCCTAATCTGTATCCATGCAGGAAGAGCTGAGGGACGCGTCTTTTGGAACAGCCACCTTATGTTATAGGTGGGGGAAGGCAAGCAGACTTCCCTAGCTCTGTTTAAGGGAAGGGACCAGGGAACATGGTGGATGGAGTCTTTTCAGGGGCCCTGTTACTGACATGATAATTCGAACTCTGGAAGAAATCCTTGCTTGTGTAAGAGATTCAGGTTAAGCACAGAACCCTGGGATGTAATACGCCCGTAGGATGGTTACCGTATTTTTCGCTCCATAAGACGCACTTTTCCTCCCCAAAAAAGTGGGGGGGAAAGTGTGTGCGTCTTATGGAGCGAATATGGAGCTTTACTTACCTGTAACAGGGCTCTTTCTTCAGCAGGAACACAGGGGAACGCCATTCAGGCTGGCATCCCAGCCTCCCCCGCCCCTCCCTGCTGGGCCTGAGCTGTTAAGACTTAAAAGGGAAACGGCAGGAAAAACCCCACCAGGCTAAGTACTCTTTCCTTTTAAGTGCTTTTCCCCTTTAAGACAGCCAGCAGCAGAAAGCCCCGCCCACAGATTAAGCTCCCTGGCTACTTTGCACAGAAAGGCCTGGCTTTGCATGGCATGCCGACCTCTCTCTTCTTTCCTTTCTCTATCTGTCTTCCTGCCTTCCTTCCTTTCCTTTTTTCTGTCTGTCTGTCTGTCTTTCTGTGTCTTTCTCTGTCCCCACCTTTCTTTCTTCCTTTCTCTTTCTCTCTCTCTCTCCTCCTCCTTCCTTCATCTCTCTCTCTCTCTCTCTCTCTTTCTTTCTGTTTCATTTTTTCCTGTTTTCCTCCTCTAAAAACAAGGTGCGTCTTATGATCAGGTGCGTCTTATGGAGCGAAAAATACGGTATTTATGTTCGCCTTAAAACCTGTGAGTGATCGCTTCAAAGCTGTATTATGTCTGACCTTGACATTTTTTTGCTCATCTTTAATCAGAATGCAAACGTGGAACCCGAAGGTGAGTTAGCAGAAGACAAGAAGGGTTTGAAACAAAAGGCGTCACTGGTCGCGCAGTGCCTGGAGCACAACGAGGACAAAGCCCGGAGCCACGAGAGGAAATACCGAAGCCTGATCTGTTTAGAGGATTCAGGTGAAAACGTTGTGGACTTGCACCAAGACCCTGACAAGGAGTCCCAGCCTCCAAAGAAAAGCGAGAACAAAGCCTATCAGATGCTTCTGGAATCTGATAAGCAGCTTCCAGCAAATGTTATCCAAGAACTCAGCTCCATTCTGCAGAAGCACAGATCCTTCCACAAAGAAACTTAGCAGCAGTCCTTCAGGCTTGTCTAAAGAAATGAAATATATATTTTGCCAGTGTACAGTGTAAAGTCTGTCCAATGTATTTATAAGTAAATTTTGATGTAAAAGGAACGGATGCTGCCAACTGCTGGGAAACTCCTTCACATGTTTACATAAATGCAGTGGAAATGCTTGAAGGCTGCCGCCATGCCACTTCTTGTCAATGCTTGTCCCGTAGCCGATTTCTTGAACCTGAGAAGGGTTTTCCATCCTAACCTGCTTGGGGCTGCCCACTTGGCCTTCAACTATGGTGTATGCTATATTTTCAGGAAATCTGGCTAAGCATCACGGTCACATTGGCCATGAGAACTGCGGAACCACTCCAACCAGCCAGAAAATGTTTAGGCTCTGGGAAGTTAGAAGTACACGTTGGCAATGCAAGGAAGCCGGCCCATCCAGAAAATTTAGGCCAAAGTCTTAATATCTTCATACACTACTCTAGCCACAGCCGTCCAGGATCACACCAAACTCTGGGTGGGACCGTATTCAAGGATAGTGTAGAGCAAAGGTTCTTTATATCACCATCACAACTGTACTCTCTCGAGTCACTGTATGTACCACAGGATTAAATTAAAATGATTTGGCCTACGCGTGCAACAGAATGAGATAGCCAAAACCTTGAGGTTGTAGAGTAAATGGGAAACTGCCAGGCAGAGGTGAATGTTGTTTGGTGGGCCAGTTTGGCGTAGTAGTTAAGAGCGCGGACTCTAATCTGAGAGAACCGGGTTTGATTCCCCACTCCTCCACATGCAGCTGCTGGCGTGAACCTGGGTCAGTTACAAGTCCTTTCAGAGCTGTTCTCTCAAGGGCAGTTCTTGAAAGAGCTCTCTCAGCCCCACCTACCTCACAGGGTGTCTGTTGTGGGATGGGAAAGGGATTGTAAGCTGCTCTGAGACTCCTTCGGGTAGTGAAGGATGGGGTATAAATCCAACCTCCTCTTCTTCTTCGTCTCCTTTTGAATGGTGCCTTGGCTGATACCTATTCCACAGATTAAATAGAACAGCAAGCACACTGTGGGAAAGGTTCTAGCCCAGCCCTCCCGGAGCTAGTGTCCTACTTGCAGGGCTCATGTTCTTTTTAAATACGGGGGACCATTCAGAAGCGTGACCCCTCATCTGCAGACTGCAGTAGTGTGGTCCTCTCTACTGTCTCAATCTGCGACATGTGAACACCAGCATTTTGATAAAGCGTATTTTAGCAATTGGATCGAAAAGTTTGCAATATATGAAGTCAACTGCATTTTTAAAAGATTTGTGTCTATTTATGCCTAATATGCTGCTGACAACAGAAGACCAGAAAATAAAATGAATAACATAAAATATTGGCCACTGTGTTCATCATGGGAGTGCCACAACAACAACAAATAACGAGGAGGTAAAAGGAGAAAGAAAAGAGGGATGGGATTTGCCAGGGAAGGATGGGGGTAGACTTATAAAACTGCTATTTTTCCTTGATATCTGTGTCTACTTTTAAGCCTTTCCATACTGGGACTCACTGCGCTGCAAGCACATGACAGGAAGTCTTAAGGTAGCAGTCACATGACCAGAAGGCGGGGGCAGAGCTGTGACCTCATCAGTGTCAAGGCTAGTACCATGGACAGCAAAACAAGACAACAGGACAGGAAACACAGAGGACACCTGGAGGTATACAGTGGAGAGGAACAAGCAAAAGATCAGAGCCATGGCAGAGTCCTTCCCACCACCGGGTGACCTCTCCTATAGCTATACTGAAGTTAATATGCCTTGAAAAATATCACCACCCGAGGAGGGGGGCCATAAATAATAAATAATAAAATAAAAATGACAAAGGCTCACTCACCTTTGCCGTTTCAGGCATAGTATGTGCCTAGTATATGGTACTAAAAAGTGAACATGTCTAATTTACTGAGAGCATACCCTTGCATGGTACAGCAAATCTGAGCCTTGTAGCGACGAGTAGTTGCAAACCATTGTTTATGCCAGGAAGTTAAATGCCATTCACGCATAAAACCCAAAAGATGGTAAACAAACATCACCTACCAGCTGCATTGGCTAAGCTACAGTGATGTTATGGAATGTTCATGAGCATTCCAACCAGCGAATGAGACGATTAGTAACGTTGACACACAGCTCAGCATCTGATGGGTAAAATCTCACAGGGCATAGTTTCTCCGACTAGAGCTGAACTGTCTCTTACAGAAACTGTCTCTTACAATTTGCAATCTATGTCTACTGCCAAACTGTTGAGCTGCTAAGTCGACAGAGGCAACGATTCCCTTCTAGTGAGCTCCGAGAGTGATTGTAGGGTTGAGGTCTGTTTCCATGTTAGACAGCATGCTACAGTACTTGAAAACTGTAACAGTGTGTGCTATGAGGACTTTCGTCCTGGTATTTTTCTGTCGGCTTTAAACCTCTTATGTGGGTGGGGGCAAGAGCTGCTCCAGGAAGTGGCGTTCAACCAGTTCTGAAACATCAGCTACGGAGCTTGGGGTGCTTTTGGATTCTACATTGTCTATTAACAATCAAGCATTGGAAGTTCCCCAGAACACCTTTTACAACCTACCCCCCTTCCTGGTGAAAGCTGATCTTCCTCAATAATATCCAGGCGTGACTAAAGTAATGGGGCTACCCTAGAAGAGAGCTCGGAAATTAACCCTGGTAAAAAATGTGCCGCCTCTGGTGCTTACTGGGATATGCCACTGTGGTATTGCCAATTCTGTGCCATCTACATGGAATTCCAACTTGTTTCTGGAACCAGTTCTAAGTGCTGGTTTTGAACCTTGAATGCCTTAAAGGACGTATGTCCTGAAGGTCCATCTTTATCATACCTAGGATTTGGTACCAGCACAAGGGACCAGTCTTAGAGAACCAGCCTTAAATGAAGGTTGCTTGGCTGGGACATCTTCTAATGCTGACTCACCTGTGAAATGCCTTACCCTGGGAGTGATCACATCACATCCCTCTGGGTCTTCTGGACTATTTCATCTAGTGGAACCACCATTCAAGTTGAGGACTTGCTAAGCTGCGTGCTTCTGGGGGAGGGGATGGCTTCTGCTATTTACTGTTTCAGTGACTGTTGCTTTTGTTCTTTTGCTTTAAATAGTAATATAAAGCACCTTGGGAAACATATGGTGGAGAGCAACATAATAAATAAATGCTCTACAAGGCTTGCCTACGATACTATCACCACCTTAATTTAGAATAGCTCTAACGACTTTAAACCTTGACCTAGATGGCCCCGGCTAGCCCAATCTTGTCAGATTTCAGAAGCTTAAGCAGGGTCAGTCCTGGTTCGTACTTGGATGGGAGACCACCACCAAGAAAGTCCAGGGTTGCAATGCAGAGGCAGGCAATGGCAAACCACCTCTGAACAACTCTTGCCTTGAAAACCCTGTGGGATCACCATAAATCAGCTGAGACTCGATGGCACTTTAAGACCAACTGGACCAGAGCTTTGGATGCTGCAGTAAGGAGCTGCGTAAGCTATGGCCCCGTGCCTCTGTTGTGGCACTCAAAAGATGGGATGTGGAAATAGTTGGCACATTCTGTTGTTGCACCTTCCTCTTTGGATCATACAAAACTCTTTTGAGTATCCACTGTAGCTGCTGGATCAGATACTTTTGAAAAACAGTATAACATCCCATTCAGAGCACCTTTTCATCCCAAACGTCAGAGGTGCTTGTATAGTTTCTTACCATTAAATCAAGAAGCTGCTCTGAATGGGATGTTCTCTGTCTTTTGTTTAGCTGTTTTTCAGAACTATTTGATGCAGTAGCTACAGTGGATACTGAAAGCTCTGTAGATCAGGGGCTGCTCCATTCTCTTCAGGGCCGAAGAATACTCCAGGTGCCAAGCATTCTTCACCATAGTAATCAGTGGGGCACCCTGTTCACATGATGACCTTTGAGTGCCCATTAAAGCCCCCCTTCTTCCCAGTAGCTCAGCATCTAAAATCAATATTCCTTCTTTGATACGTTTGTACTTCATTTAAGAGTACTCAGTGGTTCCTTTGCGATCACCGTCTTGGTATCTCACTTGCTCCTCATGCTCATTAGCAGCGAATGATTCAATGTGAAAAATGAATGCTGGAATGAATAAAACAAATTTTACATATTGTGATACAAGATTCTTGGTGGTGGTTTCTAATGTTGTGATTTATTTATTCATTAGTTTTAAGGCCTCCTCCCCCCCACCACCCCGGTAGGGCTGCCAAGTGCCGGCGACTTACCGGCGGGGGGGAGTTGTTCTCCCCCCGGGAGCTCTTCTGGTGCGTGCGCTTTGTGCGCGCGCCACGGTGACGTGATGATGTCACCTCCAGGTGACGTCATTACCCGGGGGAAGTCGTCCTCACCCGACGACTTCTGGGGCGGGGTTCCCCCTGCCGGCCGAATGCCGGCCGGCGGATCAGGAACCCCTAGAGCAGGGGATCCCCCGCCCCCCGGGCTGACTTGGCAACCCTACGCCCCGGAATACAACACTAGTGTAAATTAGAAGTGTGCTGGAAGTTCTTCGCTTCCCCCAATTTTGTTGTGTTTTCAGTTACAAAGGCCAGGCTGTATTATGAGGGCAGAAATAAACCTCAGAATATAACATCAAGCAGCCAAAAAAAGAAATCAATGAAAAAAAACACACACAGATAAACGGGTTTCTTTTGTTGTAGATCAAGATGGGTAACCACGTTAGTCTGTATGCAGCAGTAGAAAGGAGCAAGAGTTCAGTAGCACCTAAAAGACTAACAAAATCTGTGGCATGGGAGGAGCTTTCGTGAGTCACTGCTCACTGCTTCAGATACCTCATGCCCTGCCACAAATTTTGTTAATCTTTAAGTTGCTACTAGGGTTTTTTTTTGTTAAAAACCTGTGTTGACAGAATCTTGCCTGGTACCTAAGTACTAGTGGGGTCTAACACACCATAACCAGGTGACACCACAGCAAAATCCCTTGTCAGATAGCTACCTCTGTTAGCATGAGCCTCCGTTTGCAAACATGAAGGACGGTGCCCCAGACAAGCTAGGGCCAAAGTTGGCATAGGGCAAGCCCAGTCATCTCTCTGTGCAAAACCAACAAGCCCAGACATGTTCCCAGGACTGTCACCCTGATTTCTGCAGCCATCTGTGAGACTTCTGATAAGATCCAATAAGTCAGTCCTTGTATTTCAAAACAAAGTCTTTATTTCTTAATGTTCTTTCAGGAAACACTTGTGTTGTTTGTGATACCACATACAGTGGGGAAAGGATTCATATACTGTATTCAAACAAGAACAGAGGCCTGGGTGCCAATCAGAATAAAAAGAATCAAGCGCCAAAATGCTATTGTTACTTTCTCAGGGAAAAAAGGCGTGCAGGCTGAAACTACATTCCCAGCCCGACCCTGTGTGTAATCTACTTGCAGGCCCCCGCATAAGACACCTGGAAAAGCAGAGCCCAGTTGCCCAAGGTTACAAGAGTATTCAACATAGATAACTGAAGTCTAGCAAAACATATGAGCTCACCCAGAGGAGGGAGGGGGGAGGGGAGGGGAAAGGAACCGTTAGAGCGGAAGCTGATGCCGATCTCCCGCCGGGACCTGCAACCGGGATAGCCACAGGGAAGCAAAACATGACAGGGAACCTGACACCATCAAGCTCAGATAGCTGTCCTTGTATTAGAACAATGCCTCGATTTCAGCAGCGTCTCAAAAGATGACAGCTTATTGGAATTCTAGCATTCTAGTACCTGCCTTTCAGGATTGTACCTGCACCTCCGGACTTCATCCCGATACTGGGACCATCTCGGACATAGTCTATTGTTCCTGTGATAGTCCAGCCATTAATAGAGACAAGACCATACAATTGCCCTATACCTAATTAACAAAAGGCTCTCCTTTCCCAAACTGGGATCTTTCTTTGTCAAAAATCCCTTCTGAGCCATTACTGGCTGTCCCGATCTATTCAGGACCATTTCCCTATTGTGTCTCGCTGCCCCACAGGCACGATTTCTCTATAACTAGGCTCCCAACACAGCCATTGTGCGAGGCTTCCGTATGGACAGCAAAGCATCAGACCTTTGTTGATAAAGCAAAGCTCTTTATTTCCAATACTGTAGACAGGTCCCCGAATGTTTGTTAGAGATGCTTGAATGGAATACAGACAGTACTATTATACTCTCAGACTTTCAATTGAACCCCAGGCCTAAGCCAATCAGGGCAAGAGGGTGAACGCGGGAAAAAGAGCAGGGACCGTTGAGATTCCCACAGAAGGTGAGAAAGTTATAAATTCCCCTCTTGATCTGAGTGACCCACATGTGTGAGCCCAGGCACAACATTCTTCCAGGCGTCCGGCCATAAAGAACTCTTCAAGGTTTCAATAACAAGATAACACCAATACGCTCAGGAAAAAGGGAGGAGGGAATACAAGGGAGTAGTCACCATTTGTTTAGAGATGACACTTAGGAATGTTGGTCGCCATCTCCCGCCCAGGCATAGCAACATTAAACAGAGTAATCCTTATACATCAAAGCAAGTTTTATAGTTAGCAGGGAGGAGGGAGGATGATATGTGTGACATATTTTTATTTAATTATCTGAATGTATTAGGGATATTTATTTATTTGATTTTATCCTGCCCTCCCTGCATAGCAAGCTAAGGGCAGTTTCCATCAAATTTCATAAACAATATTCAATATACCAAAATCAAAACAGTTAAAACACCAGTAGAATACACCATCATTCATCTGTTGCAAGTTAAAGTTAAAGCCTGACAGATGTCCTCTCTTTCAAGATTTCATCCTTAGATGGGGAGGTCCAGTAGAGATGGAGGGATGTCCGTCGCCCTAGTTAAAAGCCTGGTGGAAGAGCTCCATCTTGCAGGCCCTGTAAAAGGTCCCGCAAGGCCCTGATCTCATATGGGAGTTCATAAATACCCTAAAAGATATTCCCTGTCTGTCATTAGTACTGTTCCGAAGAGGCCCTGACTCTGATATAGCTGGAGGTCACTCCCTAGCTCGCGCACCCCTTAAGCAAAGGCCTCTCAGCTAAATTCCTCTATCAGGATCATGTTCCACCTGGCCGGGGCCTGGACAGAAAAAGCCCTGGCCCTTGTTGAGGCTAAGGGAATGTCCCTTGGGCTGGGGATAATCAGCAGATGGTGGTCCACGGAGCACAAGGCTCTCTGGGGCATATATGGGGAGAGGCGGCCCCTTAGATATATCAGTCCCAGGCCGCATAGGGCATTAAAGGTCATAATTAGCAACTTGAAGCAAATCCTCAACTGGTAGCCAGTGCAATTGGTGGAGCACTGGCTGAATATGCACCCGCACAGACGTCACAGTCAGCAGGCGCACTGCCATCAGCTGGAGTTTCCAGATCAGCCTCAAAGGTAAGGCCATGTACAACGGGTGGTGATAATTCCTAACTGGACTCCCACTGTCACCAACCATCAATCTTTTGTTATAGAATCGCCTGACCAGTGTATATGCTAAGGTTGGGAGAGGAAAGAAGGGAAGCTAGAGAGAAGGCAGACCGAATTTGATGGCACTGACTGTTTTACCTGAAATAGGGTTGCCAGCCTCCAGGTGGGGCCTGGGGATCTCCCGCTTTTACAACTGATCTCCAGCTGAGAGAGATCAGCTCCCCTGGAGAAAATGGCTGCTTTGAAGGGTGGACTTTATGGCATTGGACCATGCTGAGGCCCCTCCCCTCCCCAAACCCTGTCTTCTCCTGGCTCCACCCCCAAAGTCCCCAGGTATTTTCCAACCTGGACTTGGCAACCCTAACCTGAAAGTTGTGAGGCGATGTAGTTGAGAGAGGTCATGTCCCCAAATTCAAGTGTTTTTGGAAATTTGTGCTGCAATTTGTGGATGAGATATTCAGTAAGACTACACCTCCTGAATCTAAACTGATTTTGTTGGGGCAGCCGAAGGATTGTGTCAAACGTTAGGTTTTGGAACTGGTTTTTACATTTATTCACAACTGCAAAGCTAACTTTGGCAGCCAACAGGAGGGAAGCAGAGTGTCTGTCTACAAACAAATGGTTACATGAAATCTGGTCCAGAGAACTTTTAGCAAAATTAACACATCATCTGAGAGCTTAAAGAAGTAATTTCTGAGAGTTCATCTGTTTACAAAAGGTTGGCTATAGTTTACCGCAGCCTGGAATGAGAAATATATATGCTAAATGTGCTCATTCATCTTCTATGAATATTTGTAACATTCATTTACTTTATTTGTTTTTGCCTTTGTGTGTTAATGGAAAATGAAGCAAGAAAATACGGTGAAGTCATGCTTGAAAGGATGGGTCGCAGCATTCTGCTTTCTAGGCTCCTGTAGCAGCTGTCAGAAGCAACTGCTACCTACAACTGGAGCACAGAGGCTTTAGTGCATGTAGCATCTCTTTTAGAGACTACAGTGTAAAGTGTAACATCTATATAATAAACTGATGTTTAATCAATACAGTGCTTTGTACAGTGCCTAGTTATTGTAGCTGCTCAATAACTAATGAATATTAATAATATCTTGGAACTAAAAGGTGGAAATGTTATTTGCCTGTCTGAGTCAGAATAAATGCTATTTTCATTGAGTTAGATGAAGTCTTATTCTATTTTATCGATTTTTTCTTTGTTTTTGCTTTTGTTACTGACCTTGCATCTTCAGCATAGGGCTATAAATTGAACATTGAAATTTTATATTGTATATTACGGCATGTAAAGGAGATTACTAGGAAGTAAAAAGCCATTCTTTTACCTTGCATGTTTTTCCCAAGGAAAACAGCCATAAAACGATAGTTCACCACTGTGTCAATCAATCAATATTAGTCATAATTCACTTGGTGTCTTCAGGCTTTCATGCATCACATGATAAACTAGAGACTATTTTTTTACAGGTGACAGGAGCTCTTTGACCACTTTGAACCAATTACAATGTTTATATTCTGTATTTTGCAAAAAGTAATTTTAAAAGTATAGAAATTTGGGGATATTGCTGAATTAATACCTATTAATGTCTTTAGTGCAATAAGTCCTTTGGTTGATCAAGTTTAGCATTGTTTCCTTAGACAGGCAGGAGCTATTGTAGTTGGGAGCTGCTTTGAGCTAGTCTGGAGGGACACAAAATATCCAAATAAAGAATAAAATATCATTTTTTAATACCTGTTACTTGACATCCTTTCACTGGAGGCGGCAGGGACAGAAACTCAGTCCTTCTACATTCCAAAACTATGCTAAAGGTCCTTTCTGCACTAGACCTTAAATCCTGGTTCAACCCTGTCCCCGAACTTACATTATAT
The DNA here is from genome assembly GCA_029233225.1 of Lepidodactylus listeri. Lineage (NCBI taxonomy): Eukaryota > Metazoa > Chordata > Lepidosauria > Squamata > Gekkonidae > Lepidodactylus > Lepidodactylus listeri. The sequence goes on along the minus strand of JARCFY010000009.1, from coordinate 100,591,153 downwards.
ACTACATGCAAGTTCACCCCTGTAATTATCTTGGGGTATTTTTCCATTCTACACTACACTCGAGTTCATCCCTGTAATTATCTCAGGGTATTTTTTGTTTCCACATTACAATGAGGTCACCCCGGTTTTGCCCCACACTTGTCCTGGGATAAACAGCTGCTGTTATAACCAGGGATAAATGTAAGATATTGTGTCACAAGTTGAACTCTGATAAAACCAGGGATGAGATCCAAGTGCAGAAAGGGCCAAAGAGACAGCTGGCATGGTGTAGTGATTGGAGGGTTGGAGTAGGCTCAGGGAGACCAAGGTTCGAATTCCCGCTCTGCCCTGGAAGCCCACTGGGTGACTTTGGGCCAGTCACAACCTCTCAGCCTCACCTACCTCCCAGGGCTGTTGTTTTGAGGGAAAACAGAGAAGAAGAGAATGTATCTAAATAAATAAATATTAACCCCATAAGTTTCCCAGTTAAGAAGAAGAGTTCCCCCCTCTTGAACAGTTTCATTTTAGAATTTACAAGCACATTCACGTATAAATCAATGAGTAATACATCAAAAATCCCACACCAAAAGTAATAATTAAAAATACAACAACCGGATCGATACACCAGGTCTATCAGAATCCAAGCAGCAGTCTATAAAAACAGCTCTGTATGTATCACCCAAAGTCTGTTATGCTAGCTGGGGAAATCTTAAATAAAAATTAAAGTGTTAAGATTCTTCGGAACCTCCCTTTTTGCCAAGTAGTCTAGTATGATTCCCCAGACCCTAGCAAAATCAGAGCTAGAATCATGTTATTCAAATTTGGTCACCTCAAAAGTGATTTTTTTTTTCTCATCAGATATATATCCCAAAGCTTACGATGCCACAGTATAGTCGTGAGTATTTCCGTGATATTCCAAATGGTAGCAGTGGCCATTTTTGCAGCCACTAAGAACAAGGCAATCAGTATTTCTTGAACTTTAGGACAGAATCATCTGGCCATAAATTTAAAAACAGAACTCCCAGCATCATTGGTACTGTAATCACAGTAATGAATAATACCTTGTTTAGTACCTGATCCTAAAACTTTCTGATTTTCCTGCTCTCCCACCAGCAATGTGCATAGTTACCTGATTCCCCACACCCCTTCCAACACTGCAACACACAGTATCTAGAAATATGTGACCATTTCTGAGGCGTGAAGTACCAATGCATAATAATTTTAAATGTTTGACTTCTCATGCTCATAATCTTGGACAAAAAGGTGGTGGAAGTCCATCCTAGAAACCAAGATTTATCAGACAACTCTAGGCCACAATCCCTTTGCCACCACTTCTAATTAATATAATTTTCATTTTTGTAATACACATTCTTTTTATCGAGTCACAGTCCACTTTGCCACCACTTCTGATAAGACAATGATGATCTGGAGAGGCGTTCCGGTTCCGGTTGCTCCAGGAGCAGACGGAGAGATGCGAGCTCTCTCTGAGAAGCTCCTAAAACTTTCCCAAAAAGGCTAGATGAAAAAAACGTCTTGTCTCCCCATGTAGAGGGGTGATAGTAGGAGTCCGTGTCTGTCACACAGAGGAGGAAAAGGCAATTCCGGCTGTGGAGAGAGAGTGGACTGATACAGCCTTCTGAGGAAAGTCCTGCTGGGAGAGGACCTCGGCGGGAGATTACTAGTGACCCAGGAGCCACAAGAGCCGAAAAAGAGGGACACCAACAACAACAAAAAAAAGTTGAGTATTCTAACGTACCCTACTTCAAATTAAACAGCAGATATCTATAAAGTTGAAAAGGAAATGTAAAAAAAAGGGGGGGGAAGGCCAGGAAAGAATTGCCCAGAAAATGGCGGCCGGGAGTAATTATTAGAGCTAGTGTGGGTTGGGCAGTGGAAAAATGGGACCACAACTTGGGGGGAAGCGCTGCACTAACCTTTTTTCTTGGTTGTATTCTTTCTTTTCTTTTGAGCTTTGGCGGCTGGAGTCTTCTGTCGGGGTTTTCTTCCTTCGGGCGCGGCCAGCAAGTGGAGGTGCGGAGGTGCGGAACGAACATACGGGAGAAGGAGACGCCGCGGCGTCGGGGGGAGAGTAGGAAGAAAGCGCAGCAGACAAAGCCGAGCAGGGAGTGAGACGGCACAGAACTGAAGAGAAAATCAAAGAGGACTGCGGCAAACAAAGGGAGAGCCTTGTGGTGAAAGCGGCAGAGAGAGAGAGAAAGAGGCGGAGAGCAGAAAAGGCGGAGAAGACAGAGAGTGAAGCGGAGTAGGAGGACAATACGAAAATAGCGTAAGACGAAAAGGAGAGGTGTAATAGAGAACTGTGGTGAGGCTGAGGACAATTGCGGAAGTTAGGAAGAGAGCGTAAGGAGATACTGATCTACTTTAAGTAGATAACGTAAGAGTAAGAGTGTAAGAACTTGACTTTGGAGAAGTCAAAGGAGGAGATAAAATATTAGTGTAAAAGGTGCAACAAGCGAGAAGTGTGTAAGAGAAGAGAGTAAAGAAAGCAAATAAAACATTTTGACAGCAGAAGGGGAAGGAGGGGGAGAGTTTAAGGGGGGGGAAAAGAGCAGTAAGTGACTGAAGCTTAGGCAAGTCTATAAATTAATGTGAAAAATAGTAATAGGTGGAAATGTATAGTTAATTGTTTTGTGTGGTTTCTTGGTTTTTTTTCTTACTTTTCTTCCTCTCTTTGGTCTACTGTATAATAAGAAGGACCAACTAAGCACTAATTTAAACACCTCAATTGTTATACTGTTTGAAGGTCCTGTTATTATTGGTTCTATTCTATTGCTACTGGTTCCATTGTTACTATTGTTACTGTATTATTGTGTTATTGTGTTAACATATTGGCAGAGTATTATATCCTAGGTTAATCACTGTTGAGTCACTGTACTAAGCAATTTACTGTACTAGACCATATCTCTTGTTATATTTATTTGTCAGATATATTAAGTTGAAGGAATACTAATATTGTTGCAGCAAATAAGAACACCACTAAGAGGGGAATAGGCTCAACCATATATACAAGATTAATCACATAATTAATTAATAATTAAGTTTGAGTACACATTTAATTAATAAGTAAGGCACTAGAATAATCAAACAATTAATTAAATTGATTAAATATTTAAATTGATTGATTAAATTGATCTAAATTGATTGATTACTTAAATTGATTAATTATTTAACCTGATTAAACTTGACTGATTAAATATAAGAAATAAATAGCTAATTCAGTAAAGGCCAATAATAAACACAATAAATAAATAAGGGAGGTAACAACATCAAATTGAAAATATATACAGGAAGGCTAGGTAGATTTATGGCCTCTGGAAGCGGAAGCGGAAGTAACACAAGGAAATCCTCGTTACCATCGCCAGGACAACTCAAGACAATGAGTCAACTAAAAACACCTTCAGGAAATCTTCCTCCAATATCACACAAAGACCTAAAAAACATGATAGATGAGTCCATAACCACGGCAATTCAAAAGACAGTTGAGACAACGGTGCCAATTCTATTACAGAAAGTGGAGACGACCCTACCAGCACTGATCCAGAAGAAAATTTCACCACTCTATGGCAAATTTGAAGAACTATCAGAGCAAATAAGGTCAGAAGTAGAGCAAGTTAAAGAACAAGTAGAGGTGAATAAGAAAGATATCAAGACCTTAATGTTGGGAGGAGCCAAGACCTGTAACAGAGTTCGGGACTTAAGCCTTGACGTGCAAGAAGTTCAGGCAAAGACAGAAGACCTAGAAGACACAATCATCAGACTTGAACTAGACAAAGCGGCATCAGTAATTAGGTGCCAGAATATCCCGGAAAAACTGGAAGGGGATCTAAAAGACATACTTTCCACATGCATCGAGGAACAACTTGAGATCGGTCCGAAAGAGGCGGTACGAGAGGACATCAAAAGTGTGTATAGAAGAGGATCTGCATATACAAGAAAGAACAACCTGCCAAGAGAAGTGTTTGTCAAATTCTATAAACGCGACACAAGAAATAGAATTTTGAAGGCGTCATACGACAAGAAGATAACTATACAAGGAGCCGACATAAGAATCTTGAAGGAAACCCCCTGGAGAATCAGAGACAAGAGGCGGAACTATCAAGTTCTCGCAGATCTACTAAGACAAAAAAACATTCCATATAGATGGTTGACTCCAGAGGGCGTACTGTTTGAATACTCAGGAAGAAGAAGGAGGATTGATTCAGTATTTAAAATTGACAACTTTCTTGAAACATATGCAGAAGACTTTGGATGGAAAAAAACAGCAGAAGAAGAAGAAGCAGAAGATACAGAAGAAGAAGAAGAAGAAGATCAAGATCAAGAAGAAGGCGAAGTGAAAGAAAAACAAGACGCAAGGGGAGGAAGAGAAGAAGAACGTAGCAAAGAGAAGAAGAGGCCAGAAAAGATATCGTTACAGGTCACAACTAGATTACAAAAAAAGAACACTAAATAAAAAAAAGGGTAGACTTAAATATGGAAAATAAGAAAAATTTCAAAATACTTTCACTTAATGTGAACAGCTTAAACATACCCCCAAAAAGAAGGAAAATATTTAAGCAATTAACAAAAACTAAAGTAGATTTGATTTGCCTACAAGAAACACACATTAAGAAAAAAGATTGCAGACTTCTACAATATAAGAAACTAGGGACTCCCTTTATATCAGCTGATAAAAATAAAAAAAAGAGGTGTAGTGGTATACGCAAAGGAAAATTTGAACCCCCAATTGCTCTACACAGCGGAGGATGGGAGAATAGTAGCAGTGGCGATTAGAAGGCAGGGGGTTGAAACCTCAATTATCAACGTCTATGCACCTAGTCACGGGCAAAAGGGCTTTTACGAAAAGTTAAGGTCGGTCTTAAGTACTATAACATCTAGAAACATATGTATCCTGGGAGACTTCAATGGGGTATTCGATAATAAAGTAGATAGACTAAGCGTAGCAGGTAGAAAAAAAAGAGGAGGTCAAATGCCGGAAGAATTTCTAAAGCTAGTGGATGACTTTAACCTAATAGATGCCTGGAGAACGCAAAATCCTACGAAAAAAGGATTTACCTTCTACTCGGCTAGACACAAAAGCTGGTCGAGAATTGATATGGCGTGGATAACAACCCAACTGGCGCAGGATTTAATAGACTCAGATATTCTACCCCAAACTTATGCAGATCATAATCCAATACTTATAGAATTTAAAGAAACTCAAAAGATCAAAAGGTGGAGTATGAACACAAATATTTTGAAAGATAGAGAATTTGTAGAAAATTTAAAAGAAGAGATTAAAGACTTTTTCAAAAGAAATAGCCAGCCAGAAATATCAGATAATATAGTGTGGGATGCCTTTAAAGCCTTCTTAAGAGGGAAAATAATAAGTCAGCAAGTATGGAAAGCCAAACAAAAAAGACAAGAACATGACGCACTTATAAAACAAATCAAACTAACAGAAAAAGATTTAATGAAAGCTAAAAATATGGAAAAAATAGGGCAAAATTAAAATTGTTGCAACATAAAATAAATTTAAATATCACAGAGGAGTTAGCCAGAAATATAAAATACAACAAGATGTTCTTTTTTAAGGAAGCAAATAAGCCAACTAGATGGCTGGCTTATAAACTAAGAAAAGAAAAAGAAAGTAAGATAATCTTGTCACTCAAGAATAAAAAAGGAGAAAATAAGTACTTAAACTCAGATATGAAAACAATTGCAAAAGAGTTTTATGAAGAACTATATAGAAAAGGGAAAGAACACCCAGCCCAAATAGATAAATACTTAAAAGAAAAAGGTAGTAGAGTTTTTAGCGAGGAACAGAGAAGGATCCTGAACAACCCAATATCAATGTCAGATATCACAGAGGCGATCAGAAAACAAAAAGCCAGGAAAGCACCAGGGCCAGATGGGCTGCCAGTTGAATTATACAAAATCTTTAAAGATCAAATAATAATCCCATTTAAAAAACTAATTCAAAACATAGGAAAGAAAAAAGAAATGCCAGACTCATGGAGTCAAGCAACAATCACTCTGATCCCAAAAGATAAAAAAGAAAAAGATGAAATTGGTAATTACAGACCAATTTCATTATTAAATGCCGATTATAAGATCTTCGCATGTATCTTAGCAGAAAGGTTTAAAAAAGTACTAGGAGAATATATCTATGAAGACCAAGCTGGTTTCCTTCCAAGAAGGCAAATGAAAGAAAATATTAGGACAGTGATAAATATATTAGAATATTATGAATCACATCCAGAAAAAGAGGTACTTTTAATGTTCCTTGATGTAGAAAAGGCATTTGACAATCTTTCTTGGGAATTTTTCCTGCAGAAGCTAGAATTAGTGCATTGTGGATCATCTTTCCTATCAAATGTTGAAGTGATTTATAGAGCTCAGTCAGCTAAAGTAGTTATAAATGGAGACCTAACAGAATATCAAGATACAAAAGGGAACGAGACAAGGTTGCCCGTTATCCCCATTACTATTTATTTTTGCACTGGAGACTTTACTTGATCAAGTTAGAAACAAAAAAGAAATTAAAAGATTAAAAATTAAAAGACATGAATATAAACTACGTGCTTTCGCAGATGATGTAGTATTTATTATGGAAGAGCCACTTAAATCATCAGCCCTTTTGCTTAAGACCTTAAAAAGCTTTGGGGAGGTAGCCAGACTAAAAATAAATATAGCCAAAACTAAATTACTTACCAAAAACTGTACCAAAAAAATAGAAGAGGGAATAGTCAAAAACACTAACATGGAAATTGTAAAAAAGGTAAGGTATTTAGGTATACTATTCACTAATAAAACGAGCACCTTAATACAGGATAATTATAAGAAACTAGTGAAAGAGGTAAAGGAAGACTTGATAAAATGGAGAAGCTTACAACTATCGTGGTTAGGAAGAATAGCGGCAATTAAAATGAACGTGCTCCCAAAATTCTTATTCTTAGCACAAAATATTCCAATCTTAAAAATTAAAGCAGCTTTCTTTAAGGATCTCAGTAAGATAACTAGAGATTTTATATGGCTTTCAAAAAAATCTAGAATAAAGTGGAATGTTCTCCCAAAAAATAAGGAGTCAGGAGGTCTCGCAGTACCTAACTGGGAAAATTATTACAAAGCGGCAGCCTTAGCATGGATCAAGGACTGGGTTATGTTAGCAAATGAGAGAATATTGACACTGGAAGGTCACGATTTATATATGGGGTGGCATGCCTACATCTGGTATGGCAAAGATAAAGTTCACTCAAATTTTCATAGCCACATGTTAAGAGCCTCTCTCATAAAAATCTGGCAAAACATAAAAAAAACTCAACATCCAAAGGTTCCGAGTTGGGTTTCCCCATTGGAAGCCTTTATTAAACCATCTTTAATAGCTAAGACACAGATACTCACTTATAAAGAATTACTAAATAGTAAGGGAGAGCTTAAAACAGAGAGAGAACTAAAAAAAGAATATAACCTTGACTTATCTTGGTGGCAAAGACTACAATTAAAATCTAGATATGATATGGATAAAAGGCTAGGGATTAATAACTCATTGAGTGACTTTGAGAAAACACTGTTGATAGGAAATGAAAAATTGATTAAGAAAATTTATAGATTCTTAACACACTTAGAAGTTCAAGAGGAGCAAATTAATAAAGAAATGGTAACATGGATGCAAGATTTCGGCTACTCAATACCAACAGATGATTGGGGTAAAATATGGAAAGCTATAAAAATGGTAAAGGCAGCATCCTATAAAGAAAATATCTACAACATTTTTTATAGATGGCATTGGACGCCGGAAAGATTAGTGAAATGTTATAGTAATGTCAATAAAAAATGTTGGAAATGTCTAACAGAAACGGGAACATATTTCCACATGTGGTGGCAATGTAGAAAAATAACTAAATTTTGGAGGATGATAAAAAAAAATGATTATGGAAATAACAGAAATAGAATTAGATTTAAAACCAGAATTTTTCTTACTGAACATACTTCCTAACGACATACCAAAAAAAGAGGTATCTTTTATAATATATGTATTAACAACAGCGCGAATCCTTTGGGCAAAAAAATGGAAAACAATAGATGTGCCAACGCAAGAAGAAATCATACAGAAGTTATTAGAAGCTGCAGAAAGTGACCGAATGGGTCAAAGACAGTTAGGTAACGAGGAAGAAGTACTGTACGAAGAAGATGATAAATGGTCTAGAATGTATGTATGGTTAGGTAAATGTTAGGGGTTAGGCTCGAATCTATGTAAATGCTGTGTATCTCTTATGTTGTATGAATTGTATAAATCAAAAACTCAGATAAATAAAAAAATTAAAAAAAAAAGACAATGATGATCTGGATTCCATATCCAATACAATTGGATATATTTTGAAATAAGATGGCTATTTAAATTCATACTACAGTGAGAACCAGTTTGGTGTAGTGGCTAAGTGCGCGGGCTCTAATCTGGGAGAACTGGGTTTGATTCCCCACTCCTCCACTTGCCACTGCTGGATGACCTTGGGCAAGCCATAGTTCTTTCACAGCTGTTCTCTCAAGGACAGCTCTGGAAAGAGCTCTCTCAGCCCCACCTACCTCACAGGGTGTCTGTTGTGGGGATGGGAATGGAATGGAGTTTGTAAACCGCTCTGAGACTCCAAGTGAAGGGTGGGATATAAATCCAATCTCTTCATCTTCTTCTTCTTCTTCTTCTTCTTTACAAACTCAGACTGTGTCCGGGGAGCAGATAAGATGGCACCTATTTGATAACATGTGTAAGTAGGGTTGCCAGTTCCAGGTTGGGAAACTCCTGGAGATTTGGGGATGGAGCCTGGGGAGGACAAGGGCCTCAGGGGGGTACAATGCCATAGAGCCCACCCTCCAAAGCATCCATTTTCTCCAGTGGAGCTGATCTCTGTAGTCTGGAGATGAGCTGTAATTCTGGGGGATCCCCAAGTCCCACTTGGATGCTGGCATCCCTCTGTATAAGGCTTCGGTGTTGGTAGCAGACTCGAGGTGGGATCCAAAGAATTGCTTCGGAAATACTGGGAGACATTGGGGTTCCCATGCAATTCCTGATGGTTTTTATAATCAGCTCACTGCTGTGCATAAACCACTTTCAAAAATGGTTTTTTAACACTGGGAGATGCCACCTGAGAGACGCAAGGCCAAATGGTCTCTTGGATGGGCGGAGACTTGATCCTGTGGTTCTTTATCATTTCTTTATAAAACTCAAATCCTATCCCTTCTATTTAAAGCCCTATGGGTGGCTTACAAAGCAAATAATACCAAAGAAAGAAAAAAAACCCACACAATTTAAATAATGCAGGGCATGATCATTTGTCACGGAAGAGGGATGATTCACCACCGGATCAAAGTGGCGCAATCACAGCAGCACATCTGGGATGCGTCCCACAACCGTCGTCAAACCGTCGCAAACCCTTTTGATCCAGTTGGAAAGTGTTGTAAAAAGCTACTAGTGAAACACCAGCAGCAAATGGTTTGCTGCGGTTCACAACCGGAGTTTCCCTATTTGATTGTGCCAGCACAGAAGTGTGGTGTCGCGGATAGAGTGATCACATGCTATCCTGACACCACGCGGGTTTTTTGTCCCGCTTCTCCGTGTGCACATCATCGAAGACCCCCTTAGGGGGAGACACGATTCATCGATTCTCCCCCCCATCGAGGTGAATAATCGATTCTTGTCCCGCCCGCCCCCCCATCTAAGCAAATCATCGATTCCCCCTTCCCCTGTTGAAGCACTTCATCGATCCCCTGTTTAAGCATCTCGGAAACCCACCACACACAAAAAAAGAACAGTCGCCCACAGTTGCGTCTGATCACCCAGCGGTGGTTTGCCCCAGCAGGTTCACGAAGCTGTGTGATTGCGCAATTGCGGGGCAAATTGCTCCGGAGCAAAAAAGCCTCTATTCCCCTCTGGATTATCTCGCTCATGTGGCCGCAACTAGCAAAAGCCAAAATGATGAAAACAGGCAACAGGAAAGCAGCAATTAAACTCCCTCCCACAGCCCACCCAAAGCTACCTTGAAAGGCCTGGAATTGTTAAAAGCAGCCATAGTGAAAATTATAAAAACACCTCCTGTATCAAATAGAGAACATAAAACAGCCCTTTCATGGATGAACAGCACAATACAGCACTTAATTCTGGAAGGTTTTAAATCCGGGAATCTAGCTCTGAATTCTTCCTATTTCAGTTTTTCACTGAACTTACTTTCTTTTGAATTCTGAGTCATTACTGAGTGGGTAATAAGTGGTATTTATGTTAATAATACCATATGCTTTTCCCTTACAAATTATGCCTCAGCAACGCAGACTATGATACCTTGTTCACCCTCTTTTAAATCTCAAACAATTTTGCATCCAGCCATTATGAGTAAATTGGGCCGGTTCGTTCTGTTACATGAATAGGCTTAATGACTTGTTTTCTTTCCTGTCTTTATTTCCAATTAAGAGCTAATCACATTAGCTTTTTGAATAGTTCTGCCTTTTGCATTTACATATTTCACTTAGAAAGCATATTTCAGACTTGTTAATTCAAGCCCCAGCTATTGAAAAGTCCATAACTTCAGTTGCAGTCTTAAACATGTAAATCCTGCAGAACTCTGGGGGCTTGACTCTATGGCATTGTACCCGACTGAGGTCTCTGTCATCTCCAGGCGCCATCCCCCAAATCTCCAGGAGTTTCCCAACCTGGAGCTGACAATCCCATCCCAGGGAGGACCTGGCAACTCTACCAACTGGAGAAACAGTGGAGGATATGGAAGGCACACATTCTGTATAACAGCCTGAGTATGCTGAGTGCTAATGAAGATGGGGTGCTGTTGAGTCCAATTGGGAGCCTTCTAGCACTGGGCAGGATCCAATATCTCAGCCCAAATTCCTTACTGGCCTGCCTCTCCTCTGTAAGTGTCCTGCTTGAGGCTGTGGCCTAGGGGTCAAGGCATGACCTGGAGCCAACAGTATCTCTTTTTTCCAGCAAAGGCTGTGTATGGTGGGGTAAGGAGGCAGAGACACAGGCCTTTCCCCTCCAGGGGTAGGCTGCTGGTATTTAAAGGTGCCATAGCTGGTTACTGCGATGAGTGCTGTAATGGACATGAGGTGGTTTAGGGCCCAACTCTGAGTCCAAAGGCCTGGGTTTTTCCTGGCTCAAGCTCTTGGGGCTCCTCCTACATCTGGAGGTGACCCAGCTGCCTCCCTCTGGTGGTGTGAATTGCCCAGTTCCCTCCTTCACTAAGTCTTCAGCCTTCTCATCTAAGGATGAGTCGGTATGCTGGTCCATAACAGGCCCAAAGATCCCCCCACCAGGAAGAAGGTAGGACCTGGCAGCTCTATTTTCTTCAGGGGAACTGAAAACATCAACCTGCTTAGTGTGGAATGTAGGGGTGGAATTTTTCAAACATATTTGTTAGTGGCTTTGAGAAAAGCAAGATATAAATTCTCTACAAAACATGAAGAATAATCTGAATAAACATGCACTGCACAAGAATGCACTGGTACCTACCTAACCTTTCCTAGTCCTCTTCCAAACTCCTTCCAATGCAGAGAGGCCATCATTGCTATAAAGGCAGTACTTAAAAGGCCATGGTGGACCATGCTTAATAGTGGCACAAATATTTAATCTTCAGATTTCTTCAATTAGTGAAAAATTGAATTGCAAACAAACATGAATGAGACCAAGGGTTGGATCCAGCCCACTTTTCTGCTGCTGAAAAAGGGAGAAGGGGAGACTTTTGATCACAAAATAAGACAATAAAGATGATCATGGGACTTGATGGGACAAAGTCCACATGGGATGAGGTGGGAAATTAGGTGTAATGAACTATTTAGAGTCCATGAGTCGATTATGAGATCTCCCATCTTGCCAGGGTTCCCGGCCCCTGTGGTCTTCTGAAGGCCCCAAGACAACTTCTTTTACATATGGATTTGTTAAAGGGGTCCATTTGCTTAATGGAGACTTTCTCTCTATGGGGAAGAAGGACCAGTCCATCGAGTCCTTCTCTTCCTGCCTAGAACTCACCAGGGAAACTCAGAATCTATCAGAGGTCCATCAGTGGCTATTAGCCACAAGGCATAGATAGGAACTCTCAGTCTGGAGCAAGTGATGCACTGTATTCTTAGAGGGGCAACAGTGGGAGGGCTTCTAGGGTCCTGGCCCCACTGCTGGACCTCCTGAGGACACCTGGACTTTTTGGCCACTGTGTGATAGAGTGTTGGACTGGGTGGGCCACTGGCCTGATCCAACATTGGCTTCTGTTATGTTCTTATGTTCTTAGGATTCCGGACTGACCCTTGCCCATTCTGGAGAGAAAATTACAACCAATCCTGGGATCTGGATAAACTTATGAAGCCCCCATTCCCAAGCACTCAAGAGTGCATTTTCTGGAGTTGCTCAGGAGAGTAGCTGCTGTGGGTAGAAATGTAAAGTGTAGGTTTATTCATACAAGAAAGTGTAGGTTTATTCATTGGGTCCAGGGTGTGCAGCAAGGTAGCAGAGGTGAACGAGGGGTTATTTCAAGGTGGTTTTCCCGCCTAGTTCCCCTGTACTCCATCAACCTAGGGAGATACTTGTCTGTAACCAAAGTTTAGGCCAATGGTTCATTCTTATGAAATCTGCAAGGAATTAAAAACTATCTGGATTTTTCTCTCTCTGTTAAATACAATTCTTTAATAAAATGTTTAAAAGTCTGCTGAGGTTTTCACATCTCAGTCTCAGTTGCATGTCCAGACCAGATTCTCTATCGGGCAAGGAGAAGCTGTCCAGGGAATTAGAAGGGAGGGGGATCTAAACCCTCCAGAGTTCCAGTAAAATCCCCACACGTAGTTAGCAGCATCAAATGCCTGGTCTGCTCCAAGGGTTAAAGGGGAGTGGTGAAGAGAAGCGTGAGAAAGAAGTCAAGAGCATGCAGATTTGTCTGCCGGCCAGTAAAGGGTGTCTCAATTGGATCCCCGCTCTAACCAAAGGCTCCCCATTTCTGTGATATTGACTGAGACAGCTGGCTGGATCCAGCCCCAGATCTCTAAAGGTATATAAATATAAATCAAAATTATAAATGAATAAACAAACAAATAAATAGAGAGAAGGGCTGCCAACTTCAGGTTGGGGAATTCTTGGAGATCTGGAGGTGGAGCTTAGGAAAGGGGAGGTTTGGGAAGGGGAGGGACCTTGGCAGGGTCTAATGTCATAGAATCCACTATCCCATGCAGCCATTTTCTCCCAGGATTGCCAGCCCCCCAGTCTGGATGGGGTTCCCCCCCCTTTTGTGGGCTCCTCCCTGCCACTGGCTAGCTGGCTGGGGGGGAACACACCCCACAAATGCCCCCAAACACGGAATGATGATGTCATCCAGAGGTGACATAATTGTACTGCCGACGTTCTAGTTTCTGGGCAAAACTCTATGATAAATCTGGGCTCAAACCATAGAATATTACCCCAAAACTAGAGCATTGCCATGTGATGTCAGCAGTATGATGATGTCACTTCCAGGTGACATCATCGCGCTGTGCCCACAAAGGCCCAAAGATCCCCCCACCAGGAAGAAGGTAGGACCTGGCAGCTCTTTTCTTCAGGGCAACTGATGTCTGTGGGCTGGGGATCAGCTACAGTTCTTGGAGATCTCCAGGCCTTAGCTGAAGGCTGGCAACCCTAATACAGAGGTAGCCCATCACATTGCATCAAGGTATGTCTGTTGGTGAGAGATTCTTTAGCACTGAAGGGTTTGCCAGATCCTCAAAGTGAAGTTTTCTCACACCTTAAAAAAGAAATCGCATCGGAAGAGACCTGCAGTCGTTGACGGTGTACAGAATCACTTGTACTTAGAGTCTGCTGTACCATTCCCTCCTGTCAACATGGATCTTAAGGGCTCCCGCTGGACAGGTGCTGATGTTACTTCAGAATGCTTAGATGTGTGTCAGTTTCCTGTCAGTTTTGCTTCAGAGGTACTAGGCTTTTCGGGGGGGGGGCAGGGGGAAGGAGTCCCTCCTGAGCAAAACTGGCACACGTCTTGCCTCTTGCTGAAGTGACATTGACATGAAATCTGAACATCAGTCATGTTTAAAACAGTATATTGGAACAGCCGGTATGAAAACAAAGGAGGAACATTTTGTCAGAGACCAAACTGCATAGTATTTTAGGACGCCAGCCATCAAATAACAGATTATATAAGCAGACCCAGGCTGAAGGAGGATACCAATGTTTGGAGAGCTACCTCGAGGGCAGAAATGTACCATTTAACAAATACAATGGGAGCCCAGCAAATAGGGCCCCCACCCCATATCACTCTGCTTCAGAGAACTGAGCAATAACCTTTATGTAACACCACAGTGTGTGTCCAGTGATGTGAGTAGATTGTATGTGTGCAACCTGTGGGACATTTCCATTTGTTGCAGCCATTCCTCACATATGCCCTCTGTCACTTGTTCAGGCTTCTTCTGTCCCCTACACATCGGAACAGCCTACTGACCTTGATGGATCAATGGTGACTCAATATATAAGAGCTTTATGTGTTTGCCAAGGCAGCAAGCAATTCCTTTCCCCCAGAAAGAATAGCTTGGCTTCAAATTTATCAAAAGTACCCAGCCGACCTGATGATGTGTGAAGATCCAAAGCCTCATGATTGCTTGTATAGACACGGGCCCACTCCCATGCCCTCCAGTGGATCCGACTTCCGTTTCAAGATAGTATAACCAGGTTGTTGTCACACTGCAGGAAATTTGACATTCCCTTCACTGGTGGCTCCCTGCACACACAGCGGTCCCAGCTGGGCCGCCCTCTCTTGCCACCTGGTTTCAACCGGGTGGCAGGAGAAGGCAGTGCAGTGGCTAGGCTGAAGAATAAATACACCAGAGAAAAAGAAAGGTGTGTACTGCTGGGACAGAAGCTGAAGTCAAGCTTCAAGGCTTGATTAGGGATGGACATGAACCAGGAAAATGGAGGTTCATTCCGGTTCGTGGTTTGGGGACAGCTGGGGAACCTTACCCTGAGGACAGTCCCCCCCGCCCCGTTTGTGAACTGGTTTGAGTTTGTGTGGTTCATAAAAACCAATTAAAGGGAACAAGACAGGAAGAGATGCTCTCTGAAGGTGCTGGGGTAGACGAGGGCAACCTGCTGGGTGGGGAGGGGGGAGGGAGGGAGAGAGAGAGAGAGCACCTCTGAGCCCACACATCATGGAGGGGAGGGACTGTCCTCAGGGTAAGGTTCCCCAGCTGTCAGCGTCAGTGGGTGAGAAGAAGAAGAAGAGATTGGATTTATACCCCGCCCTCCACTCCCCAAGGGAGTCTCAGAGCAGCTTACAAACTCCTTTCCCCTCCCCTCCCCACAACAGACACCCTGTGAGGTAGGTGGGGCTGAGAGAGCTCTTTCCCAAGCTGTCCTTGAGGGAACAGCTGGTACAGAGCTATGGCTTGCCCAAGGTCATCCAGCCAGGTGCAAGGGGAGGAGTGGGGAATTAAACCCGGTTCTCCCAGATTAGAGTCCGCGCACTTAACCACTACACCAAACTGGCTCTCAATGCAGGGCATCTCTCTGAATGCAGCTTCTCTCTGCCCCCTCGTGCTGCCACCCAAGAGGGCCTGGAGGAATCTTCAATTAAATTTAATATATTTAGCGGAACCCCTGGTGCTCTGGAGCCCTTGGAAGAAATTCCAGGCCATGGGGATGCTTCTGAGCTCACTTGCATTGTGCCACGGTGGCAACACGACTCTCAAGTGAGCTCAGGAGGCACTGAAATGCTCAGTGGTGAGTCCATGCCACCTTGGCAGGGCGGCTTTAAAGGGTTCCCTACCACTGCCTTGGGCCCCAGCATGTCGAGCCCATGAACCCCCTTATGACCCAAATAAACTTCTGCAAAACTGGTTCGGTTCATGAGTGGTTCATGGGCAGACCAACTGCATGAACCAAGGTTTGTGAACATGAACCAGGCCAGGTTTGTGATGAACTTTGGTACGTAATTTGGTCTGTGCCTATCCCTAGGCTTGGCTGTGCAGATTCTTTGCAGTAAAGCTGTGTGTGCATAAAAGGCCTGTGACTGGCCCAAAGGCACCCATTGAGCTTCTATGACATGGTGGAGATTTGAACTTGGGACTCGCAAATCCTAGGGGGCCGGGGTGGCTCATAAGACGCTGAGCTGCAGACCGGAAGGTTGGCAGTTCGAGACCCGAGTGCCGCGTGCTGGCGTGAGCTCCCGTCTCTGGCCCCAGCTCCTGCCAGCCTAGCAGTTCGAAAGCAAGAAATTGCAATTAGATAAATAGGTACCGCTTCGGTGGGAAGGTCACAGCGTTTCGTGCGCCTCGGCGTTTAGTCATGCTGGTCACATCACCATGGAGAAGTCTTTGGACAGCTCTGGTTCTTTGGCTTGGAAACAGAGATGAGCGCCACCCCCTAGAGTTGGATTCGACTGGCTTTCGAGCAAGGGAAACCTTTACTCCCAAATCCTACTCTAATGTGTTACACCTCCCCGGTATTATGAATGGATTTGCTTGTTCAGTATTTCCTGGGTACAGACAGACACTATTTTTCGGTGTGAATATGTGCTTCTGTTTTTTCTCCCCCATCCGTATTCTACCATGTGGATATCAAGGAACCATTTACATGGCAGATGTTTGTCCCCGAACTTGTTTGGAGCATTAGAAGCCCTATAACACTTGTCCCATGATGCTGTGCACAGGTTGTTTATATTTAAAGCTTGTGGTTTCCCATGTGTAGCGCAAGTAGAATGTGATCCAACGGAGTTAAATTAGTGGGAGCCTTGTGCTCCTTGGAGAAAACAGGATAAAAATGTGCTAGATTTGTCCCTTTCTTCCACTCTCTCAATCCCCTCTGTCCCATCTCTACCATGGCCAGGGGTGTAGCATTTAAAAACTCCCGGGGGGGCGGGGGCTCTTCTGTGCGTGCGCGCAAAGCGCGTGCACCCGCGGGGATCATGTCCCTGCCACCGCCTCCCCCTCTGACCACTCCTGCTTCCATCCCTCCCTCCGTCCATCCAGGGGCCAGCTGGGCATTTGCTTAGCTGGCCCCTGGACGGACGGACAGAGGGTCGGAGTGGCCAGGCTGGGGGGGAGAGAGAGAGACGGCGGTGGCTCTAGGAAGTGCCAAGGGAGGCGCGGCAGAGGGTGCACCATTTTCCCGGGGGGGGGCTCAGTCCCCCCCAGGAAATTTCGGGGGTGGCTCGAGCCCCCCCGTAGTTGACGCCTATGACTATGTCCACACAGATATATTTCAATTTTATTCGCTTCATTTATATCCCGCCTTTCTCCCCAGTGGTGACCTTACATCAGTCTCTCCTCTTCCACCTTATCATCACATCAGGTAGGTTAGGCTGATAGTGTGACTGTCTCACCCAGCAAGTTTCCATGGCAGAGTGGGGGTTCAAACCTGGGTCTCCCAGATCCCAGTCCGACACTCTAAGCACCACACCGGCTTTGCTCTGTTCAGCACCACTGACTCAACCGTGTGTCTGAGCTCTGTTCTGTTGGTACAGCACCATCAGATCTCCATTCTCCAAGGCAAGCTGCTTGGGTACAGGACTGCTGATTTCACAGCTTCTTTGTTGGAAGGGCTGAGTAGGCTTCTTCAGGTTAATTCTCCATCCCACAATGCAGTCTTTGGCCTAGTGCTCAGGAAGCAGGTCCATAGGAGTCTACAGGTTGTACCATCACAACTGCAGGTGGAGTCTTCCAAGAATATGTGCTGCTCCCTACAAAGAAACAGTAATCTTCCACAAAGGCTGATAAAAGGGAACACAGGCTGTGGCAAATAAAATGCAAGTCTGTGATCAGGCAGGCAAAAAAGGAACATGAGGAGCATATAGCAAAAAACATAAAGACCAACAATAAAACTTTCTTCAAATACATTAGAAGTAGGAAACCAGCCAGGGAGGCAGTGGGGCCCTTGGATGACCAAAGGGTAAAAGGTGTAGTGAAGGATGATAGAGAAATGGCTGAGAAGCTGAATGCATTTTTTGCCTCAGTCTTCACTGTGGAAGATGAGAAGTGCCTGCCCACTCCAGAACCACTGATTTAGGGAGGGGTGTTGAAAGCCCTGAGTCAGATTGAGGTTAAAAGAGAGGAGGTCCTACGTCTGATAGACAACTTAAAAACAAATAAATCACTGGGCCTGGATGGCATACATCCGAGAGTTCTGAAAGAACTCAAATGTGAACTTGTGGATCTCCTGATAAAAATATGTAACCTTTCCTTAAAATCTGCCTCCATTCCTGAGGACTGGAAGGTAGCGAATGTCACTCCCATCTTTTAAAAGGGTTCCAGAGATCCGGGAAATTACAGGCCAGTCAGTCTGATGTTGATACTGGGTAAGTTGGTGGAAACTGTTATTAAGGAAAAAATTAGTTGGCACATTGATGAACAAAATCTGCTGAGGAAAACTCAGCATGGGTTCTGTTAGGGAAGATCTTGTCTCACTAACCTGTTAGTGTTCTTTGAGGGAGTGAACAAACGTGTGGACAAGGGGGGGACCCAATAGATGTTGTTTACCTTGACTTCCAGAAAGGTTTTGATAAAGTTCCTCATCAAAGGCTCCTAAGTAAGCTCAATAGTCATGGGATAAAAGGACAAGTAATTTTGTGGCTAATTAAAAAGAAACAAAGCATGAGTATAAATGGGCAATTTTCTCAGTGGAGGGAGGTAAGCAGTGGGGTACCGCAGGGATCAGTACTCAGTCCGATGCTTTTTAACTTGTTTATTAATGATTTGGAGTTGGGAATAAACAGTGAAGTGGCTAAATTTGCAGATGACACGAAGTTGTTCAGGATGGTGAGAACCAGGGAGGATTATGCGGCACTCCAAAGGGATCTGTTGAGGATGGGCAAGTGGGCACCAATGTGGCAAATGGGGTTCAATGTGGCCAAGTGCAAAGTGATGCACACTGGAGCCAAAAATCCTAACTATAAATACACATTGATGGGGTCCGAACTGGCAGAGACTAACTACGAGAGAGATCTTGGAATCGTAGTAGATAATGTCGAGACAGTGTGAGGCTGCAATGAAAAAGGCCAATGCTATGCTGGGGGTTATTAGGAAGGGAACTGAAAATCAATTAGCCAGGACCATAATACCCCTGTACAGGGGTCATTTCGTAGAAAAAGAGGTGCAGGAGCTTATTAAGTTATTAATACTTATTAATTAATTAATACTTATTAATACTTATTAGCATAACTTATTTGCATATGCTACACCACCTGACATCATCAGAAGTATGTCAGAAGGCAAGAAAGAAAGGAGAGAGAGAGAGAGAGAGAGAGAGAGAGAGAGAGAGAAAGAAAGAAAGAAAGAAAGAAAGAAAGATGGCAGAGAGGGGATAGCTACTAATCCAAGCCTCAGAAATACCACTATTCTGGGAGGATAGCTTCAGTGGTAGCTGAAGCCTTCAGAAGGCTGGTCGGAGGAACAAGGACCTTTCCAGGGGGCGGGGTCATTTTACTGCAGCCATGACACAAGCAGGCATTCTCCCACCGGGGGGGGGGGCTGGCACCAACTCCCGGAGCTCTGCTCCCCCAAGCTCCTGCTTGAGATGACCCCTGCCCCTGTATAAATCGATGGTGCAACCTCATTTGGAGTGCTGTGTACAGTTCTGGTCACCACACCTCAAAAAAAATATTGTAGCATTGGAAAAAGTGCAAAGGAGGGCAACTAGAATGATAAAAGGGTTGGAACACTTTCCCTATGAAGAAAAGTTGAAGCACCTGGGGCTCTTTAGCTTGGGGAAACGACGGCTGAGGGGTGACATGATCAAGGTTTATAAGATTATGTATGGGATAGAGCAGGTAGAGAAAGAAGTACTTTTCTCCCTTTCTCACAATACAAGAACTGGGGGGCACTCCATGAAATTGCTGAGCAGTCGGGTTAGAACAGATAAAAGGAAGTACTTCTTTACCCAAAGAGTGATTAACACGTGGAATTCACTGCCACAGGAGGTGGTGGCGGCTACAAGCATGGACGGCTTCAAGAGGGAATTAGATAAACATATGGAGCAGAGGTCCATCAGTAGCTATTAGCCACAAGGTATAGATAGGAAACTCAGTCTGGGCAAGTGATGCACTGTATTCTTGGTGTTTGGGGGGGCAACAGTGGGAGGGCTTTGAGTGTTCTGGCCCCACTGGTGGACCTCCTGAGGGCACCTGGTGTTTTTGGCCACTGTGTGACAGTGTTGGACTGGATGGGCCATTGGCCTGATCCAACATTGGCTTCTCTTGTGTTCTTATGTTCTAAAAGAACATGACAGAGAAAGACTTTAGTGTTGCTTTCTTGCTGACATGCCTGATGTATAGGAATCGTTTTATTATTATTATTATTATCAGGGCTTTTTTTGTAGAAGAAGCCCAGCAGGAACTCATTAGCATAATAGGCCACACTCAACAGCAGAAACTCATTAGCATATTAGGCCACACCCCTGACAGTGCAGCTCCCTCTCGGGATTGGCTTCCCAGGTTCCCCACGGCTTGCGGGGCACATGGAGAACCCAAGGGAAGGAAGGCAGTTTCTGGATTGGCTTCCCCGGGCATCCTGCAGCTGCGGGGTGCCTGGGAAACCTGAGGAGGGGAGGCTGTAGGTGTGGCCAACTCGGAAGCCAGCTGGAACTCCATTCCTGTGCGTTCCTGCCCCAAAATAGCCCTGATTATTATTATTTTTGTGAGGGAGACTTTTGTTGCATGGGACTCCTTACTGCAACTGGAAGTAGCACAGCCCAGATCTTTTCAAGTCTAGGAAACATTGGCTGCTGTAACTATGCCAAATCTTGCAAGCAAATGACAAACAGACCTATTCATTGAAAAGAACCCAGCAAGATAGTGCTGGGTTGGATCACAAACGGTGTGCAGGCTGCTGACAGTGAGTGTGTAGCGCATTAAGCGTGTTGTAATTGAACTGTAGGGGAACAAATTAAAATTTTAATGAACTCTGTTCCCTTTGGAAGTAAAATTAGGGACATCATTACCAGCACGGGTAAAGTTCTTGATACTATGGTCTAATCAGCACTTAATGGCCCACTCTCAGTGGCTCTAATTTCACATAATTAATGTGCACGGGAAAATGAGGCACATTGAGGTGTTTGGTTCTTATACTGAATGTATAGAATGAAAATATACACTTTGGATTCTGTACTGTGTGCTTAGAGCAAACATACACACTTTGAGGAGGCCATTCCAGATCTTTGATTTTCAGTCAGGAATACAAGATGGTGGACAGTCCTTACCAGGCTGGCTGTGATGGAACACACCTCAAGAAAGGCTCTACCACAGGGGTCCCCAATGGTGCCTGCGGGTGCCATGTTGCCTGCGGACACCTTTCGTCACACCTAGCAAGTGTTTTTAGTAAGTGGACGGGGCGAGGGGGGGCTTTTGCCCAGCCAGGCTTCTGGTCGGCTGTGAAGATTAAAAGGCATTCTGTCAAACACAGCTTCAGCCTAAAAGGTTGAACGGATACTATTTAGAGGTGTGCAATTTTTTGCTGGTATTTTTCAGTTTGGGTCTATTGGACTCAAACAAATTTGGGGATTCCCGAAAAATTCTGGATCCAAATACCAGTATGGTATTCAGATCCATGATTTTTTGGGGGGAAATCCTGAAAATTTTCAGGTCCAATGGACCAGAATCGAAAAATTCTGGTAAAAAACTACCAGCCTGATTCTGTTTTATACCAGGGTGGCAGGAGAAGGCAGCACAGAGCTGTGCCTGTGGGAAGCTATTGGCTGGCTGCCCTCTCCTGCCGCCTGATTTAAATCTGCTCCCGCCTCTCCACTGTTTTCAAGCCTACCCAAAATTCCCGAATATATCCACAATTTGGAGGGGATTTTTTTTTTGTTTTCCTGAGATACATTTGGAAAGCCGAAATATACTAAAAACATACTGACAAGGTATTTTTCACATATATTTTCAGCTCGGGTAGATCCAAATGCACACCCCTATATGTAACCATGCTCCCTGACAGTTTGTGGTTGGCTCTGCGTCCTGCTACACCACCCTGTGTCAGAATTCCAAAGGCCCCCACAGTCTCAAAAAGGTTGGGGACCCTCTCTACAACGTGAAGGAGGTTAAGTCAGGGCAATTTTTCTAAATATATGTGTTGGCTGAATAGCCTTGTAATACTTAACCTACATATGGCTTCACAGTATCATAAAGAAGCAGGGGGGAGATTCCCCACCTTCAACGAATGTTAATGCTGATGATGGAGAAAATAAAAGAGGGAGAGACATAGGTTTAATTACAGTTGGGACTGAGGGGCTCAACCAGTGGATTTGCTGGAAATGTGAGTTTGGAAGTGGGGACAAGTAGAGAAGAAGAGACAGTTGTGCTTGTTTGGGAGGGGATCTGTGGCAGAGCAAAGGAAGAAAGTGTGAAGAAATTTAAGAGGGCTTAAAAACCTTTCAGTTGTAGAATTGCACTAATGAGGGTCATGGGTAGAGACATTTTCAGGACAGTTGTTATAGGTCCTTCAGGCACTGGTGTGTTAACAGCCATAGTTTCATTGTTTGATGTTTAGAGGTCTTCTAAATTCTCCCCATTAGGAAGACCATAGTCTTTATAAACACTTGAGCAGGGGTCATTTCGTAGAAAAAGAGGTGCAGGAGTTCATTAGCATAACTCATTTGCATAACTCATTTGCATATGCCACACCCCCTAACATACCGGAAGTGTGTCAGAAGGCAACACCCACCCCTCAGGCTCCACTCCACAGGGGAGTGAAACTGACCTGCTCTTCCTCCATTCCCTTCCCCATCCAATACTTTGGGCAATAAAAATAAGCGTAAAGGACACACCCTCATTCTCTTCCTGCTCCCTTGAAACCACCAGGTTTCAAGTAGACTTGAGATACCCAGGACATGTGCACCACCCATCCCTTTCCCTTCCCCTCCCCACATCAAGACACCCCGTGAGGTAGGTGGGGCTGAGAGAGGTCTTTTGAGAACTGCTCATGAGAGAACAGCTCTGAGAGAACTTGTGAATGGTCCAAGGTCACACCAGCAGCTGCATGTGGAAGAGTGGGGAATCAAACCCGGTTCTTCCAGATTAGAGTCCAACTCCTGACTACTACACCAAACTGATGGGGTGGAAGCTGCTGAAGGGTTGGTGAAATTTCTCTAGTACTTATGTGCCATGTGCCCAGATAAAAAATGGTATACTTAGAAAATTTATATGCCACCTTGAGCAAGTCTCTGGAAAAGCAGCACACAGTCATAAAAGGAACAATGATAAAATTATCAATATTAAAACAAAACATTAAAAACAATAAAGACCCTAGCAGGGCTTTCCCCGGGGCGCTGCGCCTCTGCACTGCTCGAGGAAGCTGAGGAGGGGGCGGGGCTTGGTCATGTGCCCACCCCCTGGGCTTCTCACTCCCGGAGCTGTGCTCCTGTGCGCTCCCACTCCAACAGACCCCTGCTTGATAGGAATAACTCCTTGGAGCCATTTCCCTCAGGGAAAGACTACTTGTTCCACTTCCCTGATTCAGGATCCTCCTTGATCCTCTCACTCTGCTTAATTAACTTCACTGTACTAACTGCCACTCTTAACTGTTGCTCTCAACTGTAGAATTGCATTGGAATCCCCTGTCACTCAAGGTTCTCAGACCAGATTAAAGCTTTAACCATTTGCTGTCTGTTACCCAGTCCATTTGTGGTGGCAGCCCCTCCCCTGTTTCAAAATTCCAAACATGCCCACAGGCACAACAAGACAGGGATCCCTGCAATCAGACCTTTTAGAAAAAAGATGGCAGCAGATTGGTCACCAAATGCTCTCAAGCAATCTCTTTGCTGTGAAAAGACCAGTGGAACACAGCACAGAGCGAATTTTGGGAACAACAAATGTACGAAGGAGAGAAAATCCGTCCATCTCTATTTGCTGGTCCACAAAACGGTGCCTTCTGCTTCGGGTGCTTCCGGTTCTAGGCCAGCTTCTCAGTATAACACTTTAATTTCTACTCTCCCCATCTGCCTACAGCTGTGAGTGGTCCTTACCCCTTCTGAATGGATGGATGTACCTTTGATTGTTTTTTAAAAAAATATTTTATTAATAAAATATAAAGCTTTAACAATAACAATTAACAATATAGATTTCAAGTATACATATAAAAATATTTTAACAAAACAATATAACTTTGAATTGTGAAGAAACCAGACAGTCCTTAACATCTATGCTGACGATTCTACTATTAAGATGACTGTCATTATGCTTTCCCGTCGTCATCTATCACTGTACTAGCACTTTATGATCATTTTATAATGTTGTTTTTAGCTGTTTTAAATTTTATGTAAGCTGCCCTGAGCCTGCCTTGGTGGGGAAGGCAGGGTGTAAATTGAATAAAATTAATTTATTAATTAATACAGGAAAAAGTGAGCATATTTTCTAGGTAGTTTGCTGTTCTTTGTGGCAGATTAGTGATACGATCTCCAAAAAGCATGACTCATAAATTGGGCTTTCAGTAAACACCAACTAATCCAATATTTTGCCCATCACTATCAATTCCCATATTTTCACAAACCATTGTCTTTTTTAAAATTATTATTATTTTGCCATTGTCTAACTGTAGGGGTCTTATCTGACTTCCATCTCTGTGCTAACAACATCTTAGTTGCTGTCAATGGTATGGCTATTAATCCTTTCTGCTGTTTGGAAATTGTATTAGTGGGCCATAAGTTCTGCAAGACGAGTTCCGGATGGCCTGCCAAAGAGTCTTAGTAACATCTCCCCACTTTTCTTATTTAGATATTTACACCCCACTCTCTCCCCCCTTTTGCTGCTGAGTCACAGCTGACTTATGGTGACCGTATAGGGTTTTCAATGCAAGAAAAGTTCAGAAGTGGTTTGCCATTGCCTGCCTCTGTGTAGCAACCCTGGTATTCCTTGGAGGTCTCCCATCCCAGTGCTAACCAGGCCTAACCTTGCTTAACTTCTGAGACTTGATGAGATTGGGCTAGTCTAGGCTATCCAGCATCAAATGTCTAGGCTTTCTCTCCAGCATCAAATGGCTTACCATATCATTCTTCCCTCCTCTTTCTACTCACAACAGCAACCCTATGGGGTAGGGTAAGTGGAGGTCACTCTGTGGACTTCCATGGCCAAGTGGGGATTTGAACCTGGGTCTCCCCACTCCCAGACTAGCACTCTGATCACTGCACAATGCTGGCTTATAACCAGGGGTCTTTTTGTAGAAAAAGAGGTGCAGGAGCTCATTAGCATAACTCATTAGCATAACTCATTAGCATATGCCACGTCCCCTGACATCACCGGAAGTGTGTCAGAAAGGGAATGTCAGTTTCAGCCCCATTATACCTTATGGGCCATTGAAATCAATGGCAAAAACTCATAGGGGTATATGAGGGGCTGGAGGAAAGGGGGTTTGAGGGAGAGGCTCCAAACTTGCAGGGTAGCTGCTGGGGCCTCTCCTCGAAATACCCACCAAGTTTCAAGAAGATTGGACTACGGGGTCCAATTCTACGGGCCCCCAAACAGTTTGTCCCATCCCCTCCATTGTTCTCTATGGCGGGGAAAAGTGTTACTTTTTTCCTGCCATAGAGAACAATGGAGGGAATGGGGGCAACCTGTTTGGGGGCCCATAGAATTGGACCCCCTGGTCCAATCTTCTTGAAACTTGGTGGGTATTTCAAGGAGAGGCCCCAGCAGCTACCCTGCAAGTTTGGAGTCTCTCCCTCAAACTCCCTCCCCTCCAGTTGCTTTTAAAGTTGCCACCAAATTTCGGTGGCAATTCGGCAGTGGGCCGAATTAGATCAGAGAATCTGATTCGGCCCCTGGCTGCCCTAGTGGCCACTCCTGAGCTGGTCCCAACGGACCCCTGCTTATAACTGTTGTTTGCAGTGCTTTTTTCCGTAGAAAAAGCCCAGCAGGAACTCATTACCATAATAGGCCACACCCAGAAGCAGAAACTCATTAGCATATTAGGCCACACCCCTGACAGCACAGCTCTCTCCCAGGATCCGCTTCCCCAGGTGCCTCGCGGCTTGCAGGGCGCATGGGGAACCCAAGGGAAGAAAGGCAGTTTCTGGATCGGCCTCCTCAGACGCCCCACAGCCTGTGAGGCACATTGGGAACCTGGGGGGGGGGGGGGCTGGAGGCGTGACCAACTCAGAAGCCAGCCGGAACTCCGTTCCTGTGCATTCCTGCCCAAAAATAGCCCTGGTTGTTTGTAACTCAAAGTCCAAATATCAGTTATGGATGTCCACTCCATGCATCTGATGAAGTGAGCTGTAACTCACGCAAGCTTCGGCTAATAAATGGTGTTAGTCTTTAACATGCTGCTCGAGGTCTATCTGATTCCGAAACCATTGGATGGGAAACTCACACAGGCCAGATCTTGGTTCAGGTGTCTGAAGGTCTAATGATCTCATTTCATTCTTGAATAAGATCTGCAAAATTGTTTTCCTGCCATTAGTGGGAATGGTCAAGGTATATTCAATTTTGCTGTATCGGTAACAGAAAGGGGGAAAGGATTACAGTTCTCCGTTACTGAATATCCCTGGCTTGCTGACAAGGCCTGACTCATCAATCAAGCCATTTGTTACCAGCAAGAGAGATAATTTCAAACAGAGAATTAGTATATTTGGTCTCCTGATGCATTTAACATTTCGGAGTGCTCAGGGGCAAGGGGGCGGGGAGACGCTACATCTTTTCCCCAGCCGAAATTAAAGAGCTTTTTTTTTCCCTAAAAAAAACTGAAACCACAAATAGCTGCTTTTGACTGTTGTTAATGGTGAGCAAAGAGGGGAAATGAAAGCAAGGAGGTATTGACAAGCAGAGATAAGTGTCTCACCATATGGATGGTAACATTTTAATTATATTCTTCATTTCTTTCTCTTTTTTTGCTGCAACTTTTACTGGTAATAATTTTTCAACTAATTAAAGACCAGCTGCTACTTAGCAAGCTCGACAACCCAATTAGGAGTCCAGAACCTGGTAAACAACCTTTAATGCCAGCCAGATCGCTGAATCACCTCCTGTCACTGGCACGGAAGTTGTGTTTTCGTAACTGTTTTGTAAATTCGTGGTGTCGTTGCATTTGCCGGCTTTGGCAAAGGCTTTGCTTTGGACCCATTTAAACAGGCTGACATTATGTTGGCAGTGGATTTTCAGCTACGCCAGAGATCTCAAATGACCTCCCATGTTTTAAGGTTTTGAAAAATCTCTCTGGTGAGTCACTGTGGTTGTGCATGCAGAAGGTCCCTGGTTGAATCCCTGGAATCCCCAGTTAAAGAAGCTGGGACCCGGACCCACCCGGGTCCTGTTTCCAGAGCTGCGGGAAAGTGTGAGAGAAGGAAGCAGCCATGGGTCCCCCTCCCCTCCTTTGCCAGGCGGTGTGGGCAGGCCAGAGTCAAGCATGGGAAGCTGGAGCCCGCCTGATCCGGCACTGGCCGTATTAGCTGCCTCAAGGGGTATTCAGGGGCAGGGGCCCCTGATAGCTATTTTGGGCACCACCATTTGGGGCCCCGCTTGCTATCTTTGGCCACTGGACATCTTGGCCCACCCTCCCAGCCCTTTAGTTAGGTATTTTTGCAGGGGTTGCATGCAGTTCTGTATACTTGATTTTCTTGTTGCAACTTGGCGGTATCAGCATGGGGTTGGATCCATTCTCAGGAAAACCAGCCTGCGTGCCCATTTCCTGAGTATGGGGTTCCCTTTAAGGGGCCTTGGCATGAGAGGCGACTGATATGCCCAGCCTGGGCGCATGTCTGGGGAATTACCCTCACGCTCAAGTGGCAGGGGACACCCGAAGGTTCTTGTGGCGACTTACAACATTAAAACCCATAAGGTAAAACAACATGAAACCAAACAACAAATATACCGTATTTTTCGCTCCATAAGACGCACTTGTCCTCCCCAAAAAAGTGGTGGGGGGGGGAAAGTGTGTGCGTCTTACAGAGCGAATATGGAGCTTTTCTTACCTGTAACAGGGCTCTTTCTTCAGCTGGAACGCAGGGGAACGCCATTCAGGCTGGCATCCCAGCCTTCCCTGCCCCTCCCTGCTGGGCCTGAGCTGTTAAGACTTAAAAGGGAAACGGCAGGAAAAACCCCACCAGGCTAAGTACTCTTTCCCTTTAAGTGCTTTTCCCCTTTAAGACAGCCAGCAGCAGAAAGCCCCGCCCACAGATTAAGCTCCATGGCTACTTTGCACAGAAAGGCCTGGCTTTGCATGGCATGCCGACATCTCTCTTCTTTCCTTTCTCTATCTTTCCTTCCTTCCTTCCTTCCCTTTTTTCTGTCTGTCTGTCTGTCTTTCTGTCTCTCTGTCCCCACCTTTCTTTCTTCCTTTCTCTTTGGGTGCGATCACACGGGCATTTAAACCCGGGTTCTCCCGCGCTGCTCTTTCAAGCGCGATAGGTACTTGTTTTTCCTGGTGGTTGGAAAAGCGGGCTCGAGTGCGGGGGGGGGGGGCGGCTTCGAGACGGGAGACAGATGCGGCCCGTCTAGTCAGCCCCTTTAATTGCGATGGGGAACAGCCGCGAGGCCCGCAATAAACGTCCGTGTGATCGCACCCTTTCTCTTTCTCTCTCCTCCTCCTTCCTTCCTTTATCTCTCTCTCTCTCTCTCTCTCTCTCTTTTTCTGTTTCATTTTTTCCTGTTCTCTTCCTCTAAAAACAAGGTGCGTCTTATGATCAGGTGCATCTTATGGAGCGAAAAATACGGTAAATATTAACATATGTGATTATCACCATCCCACTATTAAAACAGCCCAAGCACATTGTTACTCTCCAAAGGCCAATCTAAAGAATTCAGCCTTGCATGCCCTGTGGGAACTAAACAAATTTGGCAGGGCACAGGTGTCATCCGAGAGTGCATTCCATAGGGTAGGGGCCACAACTCAGAAGGCCTTCCCCCTCATAACAGCTAACCGAGCCATCCCAGGGCCAGACATCTGCAAGAGGCCTCTAGATGATGACTGAAGGGAATGCAGGGGGTTGTAACGGGAGAGATGGTCCTGTAGGGATGAGGGTCCCAGACCATTAAGGGCTTTAAATGATGAAAAAACAGAGGACAGCTAGAGTGACAGTGAAGAAAGACTCAGGATGGATTCGTCAAGGCGTGGGCTACAGCTCACTTTAAAGCCTTCTCTGGGGTGGTGATGGTGGTGAAGAAACAATATTTCCCTGTCCCCATTGTATCCGTATAGTGCAGACCTGCAGAACTCTTTTGGGTGGTCAGAAGCCTATTGGACTCTGGCCGACAGGAAGAGGTGGACTGCTCTACAGCCCACTGCAATCATTTTGTTGAGTACTTTGCAGATAAAATATCCCACCTCTGTTCCAGCTTGGACTCTACGTTAGCAGCAACAGGATCGGACGATCCCAGGGTGCCTGTTTGTCCAGTTGTGTGTGACAGCTTGCAGCTTGTGCAGTCTGAGGATGTGGACAGGATTCTTGGAAGCTTAAGACCCACCACCTGTTTGTATGACCC
Organism: Lepidodactylus listeri; assembly: GCA_029233225.1. Classification (NCBI taxonomy): domain Eukaryota; kingdom Metazoa; phylum Chordata; class Lepidosauria; order Squamata; family Gekkonidae; genus Lepidodactylus; species Lepidodactylus listeri. The sequence continues at coordinate 100,561,754 of JARCFY010000009.1, read as the reverse complement.
TTGCCTCTCCTGGCTGCTTAAAATCTGCCCTGTGTGTGTGTGTGTGTGTGTGTATGGATGGCAGGCAGACTGGGTCTGGAACAGTAAAATTCCTCCCTGAGAGAGGGGGTGGTGACTCCACCCTTGAAGCAGGTAGTGGTGCATTCTCACCTAAAGAAACCTCCTTTGGACCCAGGAGAGTTGAATAGCTACCGTCCAGCCTCAAATGTATATTGAGCAGCAGACAGATCTAGAGAGATCACTGGCTTTTCTGTCCATGGACAGCTCCAGATACATGTCTTCGCCAGCTGCTTATCTCTCTTGTTTGGAGATACCAAGTCGCAGGAGAGCATTTACACTTGCTAGAAATCAAGCTCTCCCCTCAGCAGTTCTAGATGCGTGATATACAAAAGTCCCAATGGAAAATAGGTTATGCCCTTGTAGCACGGTGGAGACTGAAACTACAGAATGTGTTATATTTTGCTGCCCTTACTACCAAGAAGTTTGTATTAAGTTTGTCTCTCCTGTAATTAGTTGGTATTCTGGCTGTCCAGAATAAGCCTTTACTAGAGTGCTGCTAGCTGATGGAAATCGGCTGATTTTAGCAAGTAGAGCAAGGTTTCATGTGGCCACTTACAGAATTCAGCAGATGAAGAAGTTGAGAAAGGTTAAAACTGTACTTCTAAATATTTTTTTAAATCTTGCATTATTAGGTTTTAAATATTATATTTATTAATAGTATTTTAAATTTGGAGTACATGAACCTGTTCTGTGCGGGTCAAGGACCATTTTAATAAAGATTGGTTGATTGATTGATTGATTGATACCATTCTTGAGCAAGGAGATTGAACAAGTGATGGCTGACTGACTTCAGAGACTCCTGAATGAAGCCAATTGTTTGGATCCAATCCAGTCTGGTTTCAAGCCTAGGATTGAAAAGAAGAGAAAAAGAAGAAGAGAAGAGATTGGATTTATACCCCACCCTCCACTCAGAGTCTCAGAGCAGCTTAGAATGTCCTTCCCTTCCTCTCCCCACAACAGACATGCTGTGTGATAGGTTAGGCTGAGAGAACAGCTCTGAGAGAGCTTGTGATTGACCCAAGGTCACCCAGCAGCTGCATGTGGAGGCGGGGGGGACTCAAGCCCGGTTCTCCCAGATTATAGAGTTCGCCGCTCTTTATCACTACACCAAACTGGCTCTTGGTCTCCCTGGTGGATGACATGTGCTGGAAGATGGAAAGGAGGAGTGCAACCCTTTTAATTCTCTTGGACCTCTCAGCAGCTTTCAATACTATCAGTCACAGTGTCCTAGATCACCTTTTAGGACTGAGAGGCACTGTTCTGCAATAGTTTTGATCCTATCTTAAGGGTATGCTTCAGACTGTAGTGCTGGGAGGCTGCTGCTCTGCCCCTTGGCCTCTGGCCTATAGGGTTCCTCAAGGTTCTATATTATCTCTCTTACTTTTCAACATGTATGTAAAGCCGCTGGGAGAGGTGACCCGCTGGGTCACTGTAACTTTCGATTGGTTATCTGTTCTTTATTCCCTTTCCCTCGCTTGTTATGTTTGCATTCCTAAGTGGGAGGAGACTATGAGAGTATGTTTTGAGAGCGCAAGGGAGTAGCCAGCTTTGTAACTTTTCTTTAAGTGTACCCTGAGGAGTTCCTGTGAAATTTATCCTTGGAGACCTAGGTGCTAGTCTTTCATATCTTTCATGTTGCCATAGAAATGCTAAGGAGTAGAGGTGACGTGTGTGCATGTGAAATCCATGGGTTGATCTATGTACTGCGTTTCCTGTCTTGCTCCCCAGTCCTAACCAGGACTCATTTCGTAGCAGGAGCTCCTTTGCATATTAGGTCACACACCCCTAATGTAACCAATCCTCCAAGAGCTTACAGAGCTCTTCTTACAGGGGCTACTGTAAGCTCTTGGAGGATTGGCTACATCAGGGGTGTGTGGCCTAATATGCAGAGGAGTGTCTGCTATGAAATGAGCCCAGGTTCTAACTATGGATTTGGTACCCACAGCATCATTACTTCTTCAGTAAAGCATATTTTTTTTATTTTGAAAGTGTGTGGAGAGTAACTCGACTGGGGATCCTGACAAGAGGTCATGCAGAGATCTGGGTTGAGTTGCCAGCAATATGCTGATGACACTTAGCTCTATCTCACACTACCAGCAGATCCCAGGGTGACTGTGAAAACTGTGAACAGGTGCCCGGAGACAGTTTTGGAATGCATGAGGCCCTGTCTACTTCCCTTCCCCAGAGGCAAGATTTTCCCTTTACTGACTGAGCTGCCCTAGCAATATGTTTTCTCCTTTGCTGAAGAACTTTGGCTGTCCCACCCTGTCACAGTGTGATATTTTGGCTGAGCCCAGGAACCCGAGAGAAGTATCAGGAGTTTGCTTTACCTTAAACAACTTAAATGGCGCTCAAGGCATTTTGAAATTCAAAAATAACAAAATATTTTATTTAACATAGAGGGGAAAGGTAAGGTGAAATCAGGGGCTGAAATTTCTGAGGTAAAACCAGAGCATGCACAGACTTTAGTTTTTATGTTTCAGGCAAATATGAGTTTCTTATGCTATTCACAGTGACTTAAATCTTTATGTTGAGAGGCTTTTGTTCCAGTGTTTCCCCAAACACGTCAGTATACTTTACTCAAAGAATGTAAGTCTTTACTCAAAGAAAGCAACTTTTAATTCTTTTGGTTTCTAGAAGGCTGGTGTACTCTTTCTAGTACCCAAGTCCCTTCTCTTGAAACACCAGTACTCATCTTGAGTTTTTAACTGACTCCTAAGGTCTCTAGAGGCAGATTCTAATCACACCAGACCAGGGATATTTGCACTCTTCAGTGGTAACTCCCTGTTTGTGGTTAACTGAGTAGGGAAATTTTCCTCATATTAGAAGACCTACCCCTTTCTTTGACCCAAATGGGAGTCTTTGCCTGCTTCCTAAACTTCCTTGCCAACATTCCCCTACTTCTCCTGTCTGAGTTAAACTGCTCTTAGGGCTGAATTCCAAAACTGTCAGTACTTGACTCTTCTCAGGTAGGGCTGAAATCAGACTGAATTTTTCTCAGCATCCAACCCAGAAGTCTTTCTCTGCTCAGCTGATGTTAACCAATCAGATCTCTTGGAACAGTCTGTCACTCAAGGCTCTCTGGCTCTGTGAAGAATTAACCCTTCATAATCTTTCATCTGTTTATACAGCACTTCTAAGCTTTTAAAAGTGCAGTCCGTCACAGAGGGCTAACAAGCTGGAACTTTATCCCAGCAGAACTGAAGTGCTACTGGTGGGGAAAAGGTTTGATCCAGGAAATGGGTTATCCCCTGTTCTGGATAGGATTGCACTCCCCATAAAAGAGCATGTTCACCACTTGGGAGTGCTCCAGGACCCAGACCTCCTATTGGAACAAAAGTTGGGAGTGGCGGCGCCAGCTGCGGCCTTTCCTGGTAGAAAAGTTCTTGCAACTCTTGTGCATGCCCTGATAACATCTAGATTAGATTACTGTTACTCTGTGTGGGACTGCTGTGAAGACTGTCCATAAGCTGCAGTTGGTACAGAATGCAGTGGCTAAAGTATTGACTGGTCATAGAGACCATATCACTCCGGTCTTGTTACATCTACACTGACTTCCAATTTGCTTTTGGGCTCAATTTAAAGTGCTGGTCAATACTTTTAAAACCCTGTATGGCCTGGGACCACAACTACCTTTTTCCAAATTAATCTACCCATTCACTTCAGTCATCCGTGGAGGCCATGTTTTGGTTGCCCTCGCCATCTGAAGCTAGACAGGTGGTAACCAGAGAAAGTGCTTTTTTGGTTGTGTTAGCAATCAGATCCCTCTCGCCAAAAGACAGTTTCTAGACAGAAAACACATAAACACTTCCTAATTGATATATATATTTCAGTTAAAATATCATAAACTGCAATGCACTGCTTGGTCTAAAACAGCACAAAATGGCTGCCAGCTAGGACAAATCTGGGCATATAGTTTAGAAGTGTGTGAGAAAGAGCAGCTGACCAGCTGATTACTTCCTCTCCACCCTAAAGAGATACATATTTTAGGACAATGGGTCTCCCAAGACAGATCTCCTCACCTTGTACTAATCTTGTCAAGACCTAGTCTTACTTCCCCTGGCCCATTTACCCTAGTTATACAACCGTTAACACCATTCACAAAATGTGATCGTTTTCTTGTCTGGTACTCAGAGGGTCATCAAGAAACATTAACACCCATAGTCCATCTCAGGTAAACTAATCAAGGCTTTGCTCAGATCAATAGGACAGGACATCGACTTGCTGTCACCAAACATTATCATCATCATTATTGCCAGACCAATTTGTACCAGCACTTTATATCATCTGGATTGTTTTTAGAAAGTTTTATGATTGTTTTAATGGCTATCTTAATTTTTGTAAGCCGCCCTGAGCCTACGCTGGTGGGGAAGCGGAGTATAAATTTAATTGATAAATAAATAAATGAACCCATCAAGTCATTGTTTGGGGGGCAAACATGTCAGACTGCCCCAGGGAGCATTTCCCCCTGTAATTGCAGTGTGCTGCTCTCTAGCAGTTTGTTTGTGTTCCTGGTACCAACAGCACGCACCTCAACTTTGTGGGTTTCTTCTCTTCTCCCCTTGAAACACTGGCCATTTTGCTGCTTCTTCTGTGGATTTCTACAAGATCTGGTAATTATAGCCCTTTTTCTCAAAACTTCCTGTTCCTCCCTGATTTCCTCTTAGCTAGCCTTGCATGTTTTAAGTGCGTTTGTGTGTGTGTTTTGCCCTGTTATTTCTTTTTAATAAAAACACCTTTCTGGATGAACATCTGAGTGGTTCATTCAAGAATTCTCTTAGGGAAAAATCCCCATAAACATAAGTTGAGAATCCCAGTTACCCCCTCTCGCTTTGTCTCCTCACGAATTCCCCCAATTAAATAGGAGACTGCCTCTTTGGATAACAGTTGTGGCCCCCAAAATTTGGAGCTCCCTCCTCAGGGAGATGCTTCTGTGTCCCTCAATCAGTATCTTTCAACAGTTGGTGAAGAATTTTTTTGTTATGTTCAGCATGCCTACAATAATGGTTATTGGCCCTCTTCCCTGATTCTGGTATCATTTGTTTGTGTTTTTATTGGATTATAATTTTATAATTTTAAGTGATTTTTTAATTGTTCAAAGGTTTTAATATTTTTATATTTGTTGCCTTGGGTACCCTAGTAGGGTGAAAAGCCAGCATAATTAAAAAAAAATTAAATTAAAATGTATCCTTGGAATACTGCTTTGGTCATTGTGTTCAAAACTTTCATGCCTCTGAACTATTGTCTCTGTGATCATTTGACTGCAGTTAACTATAGCTCAAAATTACCTGGGGGCATAGTATGGAAAATGTACAGTCACGTATTAAGCTGCTGGACCCTAGCCTCTCATAGTCCTTAATATGCTCTAATTTATCTGCTTGTTTGTCACTGACACTTTCTCATGAACTTCCTGATGGTAGGCAGTGATATTGAAAGCAACAGTTAGGTCAATGTTCTTCACAGACACAAAGAATCTGGATATTGTTGGAAGCAAGGCTTTTGTAGGATGCCAAAATGCATAATGCATACAAAGTAGATTTTTCTCCACTGCTCCAAACTCTTTGCATGAAGAGTTCTGGCAGAACTCTTCGTGCAACAAAAAGCGCTTAGATGACTTAATGGTTTTACTGCCAAGAGTCCTTTCCCTTGAATTGCCAACATTTTGTTCACCCACATACCCCTGAGTTAGGTATGGCTTCTGTCATGAACATTGATGTTTAACTGTTTGTTGTTGGTTTTATGTATCATTTTCATATTTTCTATGTTAACTATCTAACACTGAGGGCCATCATTGACCATGCACATGAGAAGCCAAATTCAGATTGTCTTAGGCTAAGGCTAGATGATGCACTCACCATGTTCTTTGCTGTTGATGTCACATCTGACATGATATGGTTTTTTAAAAAAACAAACATTTCCCCTGAGTGTTGATGGAAATATCCCATAAGTCAATGCATGCTCCCTAAAGGAAGTTGTAGAAGTCAGTACTTTGAAAGGAGAACTACAGATACGGGTGGCTAGATAATCTCTTTCAATGGTTTGGAATCAGAACTCAATGGGCAACTGATACTGAAAAACTCCTTCCTGAGGAATATAATGCAAATATTCTAATTGCCACAGGTTAAAAAGATCATAGGGAAGCCATCATGGGATGGGTGAGGTGAATCTTTTAGGTGTCCCATACACTTGTGAAGTCTTATAAATGAACTGATATGTCATATGAAAAGAGAAATGTCCCTGTGATACCTGCATCATCTAGACTAAGCCCTAGTTATCACCTCTAGAGATGGCTACAGGGCCTGCCCCATCCCCCAACTTACTGCCAAGGCCCTCCGACTTCCAATTTTAAAATTCCATTTATGGTGTTTGCTTGGGGTGCGGGTGTGTGTGCAGGGTACCCCCTGATTTATTTAAAGCCCCCCCCCCAAATTAAATAATCCTGGCTACAGGCCTGATCTCATTACTCGTCATCTTTTTGGACTTGCTTGGCAATACAGCTTTGTACTTGAGCTGAGAAGAGAAATCACTCTGCTCTCGTTTGTTGTCTTTGTTATAAATTCAAACGTTTCTTTTCATTAAAATGTTCTGTTCCAAGAATGGCTTTTTTCCCCCATTCCTTTGAAAACCCTCAAAATGCCAAACCACAGGGAGGATTTTTTTTTTTAAAAAAAGTATGTGATCCGTCAAGATAATCAGACTTCTCCCTCAAAATACGTGTCTCCAAAAGGATTACAGGACAGACAAGGTTCTGGTTCATACTAGGTGGAAGGTCAGTTTTGGCATTTTAATAAAAGGATTGTATCAAGAACTAGGTTTGTATGAGATGGTAAACTGTGGCTGAGGACAGACTGGCAATCTGGAGTGAGATGAATGCGGAGGAAACTGCTGCGGGGGAAAAACTCCCCGGGGCTGGCCATTCACACCAGCCGGTGTATTGCGCAACGGTGCTGATACAGAGCGTTCAGACTGCTGCTGAGTGGCCCCACGTGGGCCGGCCTCCGCAGCTCTTGATAGGGCTGTTTCGGCAATTTGCGCATGTGCGCATGTGCGTTCATGCGCAAACTGGCAAAACGCCGTGTTCACACTGTTGCCTCCGCTTGCCTCCCACCTTCTTCCAGTTCACACTGCCTGGAAGCGGGAGGCAAGCGCAAGACGGCCCCTGGACACCGGTTTCTCCCGGTGTCCTGTTAAAGCGGATGGAAAGCGAGTGGGAGACGGGTAAGTGCGAAATGGAGCCGATGGACACATGCGCATGTCTGAACGCGTTCCCTTCTTCCACTTCCAACGTGGGGCTGTCCCACTTTACATTGCCAGTCTGTCCTCAGCCTGTGATGGTACACTGTGATATATAGTCCACGTGAAGACATTACGGGTGCTATGCATCATTTGCCAGCATTGGTCTATAGCTTTTCTACACATTGCTAGTGCCATAGAGGCTGCACTTCTGCATTATCTATAGATAAAATAGACAACAATATGTTTCTAGCCTGACAAGTAATAGAGGAAATTACTCGGAGCTGTTGCTCTTGGTTACGACATTTGGTGGATCAGCTCAGGTGAGATAGCAGTTTTGTCATTCTGATGCCAGATGAAACAGCATAGTGGGATGATGGACAGATTTACATTTAGCTTAAGGATTGAGGAATGAGAAACAGGTAATTCTTTCAGAAAGCTGAGGAAAGAAATCCCATTTTTTCTGAAAAATGGATTGCGTACATGCCAGGTAAACCCAAAGAATGGTCTTGTCCAGGAGTCATTTCATAGAAAAAGAGGTTCAGGAGCTCATTAGCATAACTCATTTGCATAACTCATTTGCATATACCACACCCCCTAACATACCGGAAGTGTGTCAGAAGGCAACACCCACCCCTCAGGCTCCACTCCACAGGTGAGTGAAACTGACCTGCTCTTCCTCCATTCCCTTCCCCATCCAATACTTTGTGCAAGAAAAATAAGCGTAAAGAACACACCCTCATTCTCTTCCTGCTCCCTTGAAACCACCAGGTTTCAAGTAGACTTGAGATACCCAGGACATGTGCACCACCCATCCCTTCCCCTTCCCACAACAAGACACCCTGTGAGGTAGGTGGGGCTGAGAGAGGTCTTTTGAGAACTGCTCATGAGAGAACAGCTCTGAGAGAACTTGTGACTGGCCCAAGGTCACACCAGCAGCTGCATGTGGAGAAGTGGGGAATCAAACCCTGTTCTCCCAGATTAGAGTCCAACTCCTGACCACTACACCAAACTGATGGGGTGGAAGCTGCTGAAGAGTTGGTGAAATTTCTTATGTGCCATGTGCCCAGATAAAAAATGGTATACTTAGAAAATTTATATGCCACCTTGAGCAAGTCTCTGGAAAAGCAGCACACAGTCCTAAAAGGAACAATGAAAAAATTATCAATATTAAAACAAAACATTAAAATCAATAAAGACCCTAGCAGGGCTTTCCCCGGGGCGCTGCGCCTCTGCACTGCTTGGGGAAGCCAAAGAGGGGGCGGGGCTTGGACATGTGCCCGCCCCCTGGGCTCCTCACTCCCGGAGCTGTGCTCCTGTGCACTCCCGCTCCAATGGACCCCTGGTCTTGTCTATTATTACCTAAATTCACAGGAGGATAGAGCTAGCAAGGACAACTCCACTACACTTTTTGGGTCGCTTAATCTTGATCTGATCCAAGACTATTTGTGCTTATGCCCAGCTAGCCCTTTCGGATAGTGAGGTTGTGCAAAAGAGTCACTTGATCATTTGCAAATCACAGGAAGGTTCATATTTCTGAGAACGAAAGAATGTAATTTTGATTCTCTCCCAATATTTTTTGTCCTTAAAACAACAACAACCCACGATATTCCATCATGCCATTTGGTGGCAAATCATTCCACACACTTTCAGGACAATTTCTTTTCATATTGTATACTCTGACTGCTTTATAGCCCATCTGTATGGAGCAACACAGATCAGTGGAATTCACTTGTGTACCACTTAATGGTTACCTGGCTGTATGATGGATAGCAGTAAAGAAGCACCAATGCAATGGTAGAAAAAAAATGCATTGCACACCATGAAAACAGAGAAGGATTAGGAAAGCAAAAAATATTTCAGAAGCACAAAAGAATTACAAAAGCAAGAGCATGCACAAAAACGTTTTTCAAAGAACTCAGCAACAGGCAAATATCTAGCTATAAATACAGACAAAAATATGAGGAACATTTCAGAACACACACACACAGGGCTTTTTGGGGGGCAGGGGGAGAGGTGCTAGAACTCTCAAGAGGGAAATGAAGTTTCAATCTATAGACTGAAAACTCATGAACTTTAAACATTTTGTGAAAGAGGTTCTGGAACTCTGTTCCGGTGCATTCCCCCAGAAAAATCTCCCCCCCCCCATATATATAACAGAAAAGCAGGGGTCATTTCGTAGAAAAAGAGGTGCAGGAGCTCATTAGCATAACTCATTAGCATAACTCATTTGCATGTGCCACACCCCCTAACATACCGGAAGTGTGTCAGAAGGCAACACCCACCCCTCAGGTTCCACTGCACAGGTGAGTGAAACTGACCTGCTCTTCCTCCATTCCCTTCCCCATCCAATACTTTGTGCAATAAAAATAAGCGTAAAGGACACACCCTCATTCTCTTCCTGCTCCCTTGAAACCACCAGGTTTCAAGTAGACTTGAGATACCTAGGACATGCGCACCACCCATCCTTCCCCTTCCCCTCCCCACAACAAGACACCCTGTGAGGTAGGTGGTGCTGAGAGAGGTCTTTGGAGAACTGCTCATGAGAGAACAGCTCTGAGAGAACTTGTGACTGGCCCAAGGTCACACCAGCAGCTGCATGTGGAGGAGTGGGGAATCAAACCCGGTTCTCCCAGATTAGAGTCCAACTCCTGAGCACTACACCAAACTGATGGTTTGGAAGCTGCTGAAGGGTTGGTGAAATTTCTCCAGTACTTATGGGCCGTGTGCCCAGATAAAAAATGGTATACTCAGAAAATGTATATGCCACCTTGAGCAAGTCTCTGGAAAAGCAGCACACAGTCATAAAAGGTAGAATGATAAAATTATCAATATTAAAACAAAACATTAAAAACAATAAAGACCCTAGCAGGGTTTTCCCCGGGGCGCTGCGCCTCTGCACTGCTTGGGGAAGCCGAGGAGGGGGCGGGGCTTGGTCATGTGCCCGCCCCCTGGGCTCCTCACTCTCGGAGCTGCGCTCCTGTGCGCTCCCGCTCCAACGGACCCCTGCCTAAAAGAAAGCAACCCTGACTGTTCCCTGGAAGGCCAGACACAGAAGCTGAAGCTCAAATACTTTGGCCACCAAATGAGAAGGGAGCACTCACTGGAGAACACCCTGATGCTGGGAAGGATTGAAGGTAAAAGAAGAAGGGGAGGGCAAAGGATGAGATGGTTGGACAGTGTTATCGATGCAACGAACATGAAGTTAAGCAATCTCCGAAGGATGGAGTAGTACAGGAGGGCCTGACGTGAGGTGGTCCATGGGGTCGTGAAGAGTTGGAGTCGACTGTGTGACTGAACAGCTATCAGCAGCAGTATCCCTCAGTTTCCCTGAGGCAAAAGGCTATTATGTCAAGAATAGGCTCCTTGAGGGGTAGAGACACCATTGTTGGTGAAAAGAGACTTGTAGGATCCAATGCTCTGTGGTCTTGTTTTCAAAATGGAACCAGTGAAGCAGAGATTTTGTTCTTTCTCTTCTCTCCAAACACCTAAGTAGTTTGATGTTTATTGGTGTGTTTGTGCACCTCAGGGAAACACTGCACAAGATCAGCTGCAGTGCAATCCCACATACAATCGCATGAAGATCCCTTTGGGCAGAGTGTTTGACCGATCCTCACATCTCCTTCCACATGCTGGTTTTCTGCTGTTTTACCAGTCTTGATACGAGTTGCTTTTCTGGTGGTGTTTCATCAGTGCACAGATGTACATTGGGGACAGGAAAAGGGAAGCAAAATGCAAACAAAGTGCAGGAAGTGAAAGCTGGAGCAAATGGTGCACGATCCATTTCTGGAATCAGAAATTCTCCTAGTAAAACCAGAATGGTGAAGGAACATCACTGTAAAGCAGAATTCCTGAATGATGAAGGCAGGGAACATTGCCAGTCTGTTCATCCTTCTAGGGTTGCCAGGTCTAGGTGGGAAAATACCTGGAGATTTTGGGGGTGGGTCTAGGAGAGGGCAAGATTAGGGGAGGGGACGGTTCTCAGCATGATACAATGTCACAGAGTCCACCCTTCAAAACAGCCATTTTTCTCCAGGGGAGCTGATCTCTGTCAGCTGGAGGTCAGCTGTAAAAGCGGGAGATCTCCAGGCCCTACCTGGAGGATGGCAACCCTATCCTTGGCCTGTTGGCAGACCACACACCACATCTAGTCTCCCCGTTTTCTTTTCCATGTTGTCTTCTTTTCTCAAAGCCAGTTTGTGTAGTGGTTAAGTGCATGGACTCTAATCTGGGAGAACCGGGTTTGATTCCCCACTCCTCCACTTGCACCTGGCTGGATGACCTTGGGCAAGCCATAGCTCTGTGCCAGATGTTCCCTCAAGGACAGCTTGGGAAAGAGCTCTCTCAGCCCCACCTACCTCACAGGGTGTCTGTTGTGGGGAGGGGAAGGAAAAGGAGTTTGTGAGCTGCTCTGAGACTCCAAGTGAGTGAAGGGCAGGATATAAATCCAACCTCTTCTTCTTCTTCTTCTCCTCAAAGCCATGGGGGAAGCCAATTGTTTGCATACCTCTCCTATCACACAGGGAGATAAAACCCCTGGAGACCCACAAGGATAGCATCTAACGCCTTGTTCAGCATCTGAGGCCAGGCTCTCTCTGTCAAGTTGCTCAACATCTGGGGGTGGTCTGGTCCCCCTAAAAATTTAAAGAAGTTGGCATCCCAGGTTGATGAAGTCAACTATTTTTGAATAAATCAATTTGGCATGAAGAGGCAACTCACCGAGGGATGGTCTCAGATACTTCCTGGATTGTGGCCGCCCTTTCCAAAACACGTGGTTCACACTAGGGTACATCCATCTTAGTACACAAGCTAGTGTGGTGTGGTAATTCAAGGATCAGGCTAGGATAGGGGAGGTCTGAGTTCAAATGCCTACATAGTTCACCGAGTGACGGTGACCTAATTTCTTTCAGTCTCTTGGATTATCCTACTTCACAAGGCTTTTGTGAGGATAAAATGTATGCCATCCAGGATTCCTTGGAAGAAGGGTAAGATAGAAACATGAAGAACTGTGTAGAAAGACAAGCACTGCTTGTTTATGGAAACAAACCCTGAGTGAATGAGCGATTCTGTGAAATGCTCAATAATGTGTACGTTCTGTTCATGTCCGTATGTGCACCCATGCACATGCCTGTAGAAACCATGTCAGGAAGGACTGGACCAGCTAGCATTGGAGACTGGGCACAGGGTTGCCAACCACCAGGTGAAGCCTGGAGCTCTCCTGGAATTACAACTGATCTCCAGACTACAGAAATGAAATCCCCTGGAGAAAATGGCAGCTTTGGGGGATGGACTCTGTGACACTGCAGACCTCCTGAGCTTCTTCCACAAAACTTGCCTTCTCTAGGCTAGTGCTGTTAACCTTAATGGGGGCAGGTATTGCCCTATACCCCAATGCTAATAAATTCATGATATGGAAGCAAGTAAAAGAATCACTAATAATAATAAGTAATAACTAGTAAGTGATGGGGAGGTAGAAACCATCAAACGTATGATGTTTAGATGCAGCTGGTATAATAAGATCTGAGATAAATATATCACAACTTTTGTAAAAGAAATATCTGGCCAGACAGACTGGGAGCATTGTAACCGATCGTTATCCGATGAAAATCGGACTATCGCTGAATTTGTGGCTAAATTTTGGGTGGCATTTAGAAATGTATAGCTAAATTTATAAAAAACTTTTTTTTATATTTCCTACTGGATTTGTCAAACACTTTTATGGTTTTAGATATATTTATTGCATTTTACCCAGATTTTTTATAACTCCGTATCCAAAAGTGTTATGGTTATGTTTGGCTTGATGCCGTAATAAACGCAGGACTACTAGTAAGTGGATTCTAGACCAAATCAAGCCTATACTCTCCCTAGGAGCTAAAATGGCTAAACTGAGGCTATTGTACTTCGGTCATATTCTGAGAAGACAAGAGATCACTGGAAGAGACAATAATGCTAGGAAAATTGAAGGCAGCAGGAAAAGGGGAAGCCCCAACTTGAGATAGACTGAATCAATCAAGGAAGCTATTATGCACTGAGATCGAGGAAGTGTTGCAAACAAGTGATATCTTTATTCGGCTCAGAACACAACAACCAAAACACAGAACAAGCCAACTATATACAGTTTGGACCAGGAAAACCACACCTCCTGGAATAATAATGTCCAATCACAGATCAATGCTTGGGACCATTGGGAATTGTTCCCGCCAAAGAGAGCCAGTTTGGTGTAGTGGTTAAGTGCGCGGACTCTAATCTGGGAGAACTGGGTTTGATTCCCCACTCCTCCACTTGCACCTGCTGGGTGACCTTGGGCAAGCCATAGCTCTGTACCAGTTGTTCCCTCAAGGACAGCTTGGGAAAGAGCTCTCTCAGCCCCACCTACTTCACAGGGTGTCTGTTGTGGGGAGGGGAAGGGAAAGGAGTTTGTAAGCCGCTCTGAGACGTGAAGGGCAGGGTATAAATCCAATCTCTTCTTCTCTTCTTCAAGTCTTTCCGGATTGGTCTCTTTGCAAGAGCGACCAATCCAGTTGCCTATTTCTTGGATACTGGCAGTCTATGGAGCTGTGACTGAAGCTCACACGTACAAGCTATGCATTTAGCCCAGTACATAACAGAAGCCATGTGGGGCCTTCAGTTTACAAGACCCGAGCAAAGCTGTTGAAGATAGGACATTTTGGAGGACATCAGTTTATAGGATCATCATAAGCTGGCAATGACTTGACAACATTTCACACACATGGACACACACACAGAGGAATCACTGAAGAGCACTATCAGAATGTGTATCAGACCATTCACTGCGAGAATGAGATTTAAATATACAGATGACTGTTTCCCCCTCCTCTGTGCTATGTTCCTCATGCTTTTTGATGATTTCATTAACCCCCTGAAGCTCTTCTGGTTGTTGGCTTCCACTGTCTTCTTATTCTGTGCCTCTGAGGCCGATTCCACACCAATGGTTTTTTCTCCATTCCCCCCGGGGTCTAATTGGCCCAATTCTGTAGAGGGAGTTCCGCATTTGTCACCTTGCCCTGAATCTAGCGTCCCCTTCCCTCTCATCCCCAAGCGTGATTTCCCCTCCCTTTCCTGCCCTGTCATGAGCAGTTTTGTTTGTTTTTTGTCCCCCCCCCCCCATCATTGCATTATGACATCCTGACACAACACTGATCCATCGATGTTATGTCATGGTGTCGTAACACAACAATGGGGGGGGGGGAACACAAAAAACCGCTTGCGCCAGGGGGGGAGGGGAAAGGGAGAGGATGACGATGTGATAAGTAATGATGTCTTGCGCATGCCCAAGCTTTGTGCAGAGATATTTACAATTTATTTACACGATATATACACAGTCCATCAAAGTAAAGTGTTTGTTCTTCAGACTGACAAAGTGCTTCGCAAGGCAACCGATGCACACGCTGGCATACACAGCTAGGCACAGAACATATTATATACAGTACATTGTCCAATCAGTAGAAGATGCTGAGTCATTGTGCTCCTCTAGGCTGATGCAATACGTACAGTCATGTGACCCCTAGCTGTCACTTTAGATCACAGTGATCTGTCTGCCATGCTGTCATCTTGCTGGCATCCTCAGTTTTACATGCCGACAGAGGAGAGGTGGGAAAGGGGAGGGAAAGAAGCAGAGGGGCGTTAAAGGGGAGGAGCAAGAAACCCTGATTTGTGAGTTCCCCACTAGAATGCCCCGACTTCAACCCTGTGGCAAAAAAAGAAACCTGAAAATCCCTGAAATGGAAGACCCGGGGGGAACGAGGATTAGATTCGGGCCAACTGCTGACCCAGGGCAACAAGTGGGGAATTGTTGCTCTGCCCTGGATTTTATTGGGGGACGACGCCAGGGGAACTGCTTATGTGGAATCGGCCCGAGGTGTCCTTCCTGGCTGCTTTTTGAGCTGCCTCACAGAGTT
Source organism: Lepidodactylus listeri (assembly GCA_029233225.1). Classification (NCBI taxonomy): domain Eukaryota; kingdom Metazoa; phylum Chordata; class Lepidosauria; order Squamata; family Gekkonidae; genus Lepidodactylus; species Lepidodactylus listeri. Next base: position 100,546,542 of record JARCFY010000009.1, on the reverse strand, counting down.
CTACTCAGACTGGCCTCTTCTGGAGTCACTGTGCAGGTACCTTGTGGATTTAGGCATGTTTAAAAATAATAGCAATCGGGAGCACACAATGGCAGCTCTTTTCCAGTTGCAACCTCGCAAGAACATGGCTGATAACAAAGAAGCTGACCTTGCAAGGAATGTGCAAGGCCTCTTCAGCACGATGTGAAGCTGGGGGCAAATTAGAGGCCTAGAGTAATGAAGAGTCCTAACAAGCATATTGATTCCAACTGAACGTTTCATCAAAGGCAAATACACGGCTGCCATCGTGCTTGAGCCTTTTAATTACACTTGCCGGAGCTCAGATTCTTAGCAAAGCATAACCGGATGCCAAAGCACTTACATTTGAACTGAGTTAAAAATGAGAATCATTTTTTTTTAAAGAGATGTATTTTTAATGTGATATTCAAGCAATTCACATGTGATCAAACCCTTCAGTTTTTTGTTCCTGCAAGAATTTAAGTAGAAGCAGCTCGAACAATACTTGTACATTGGCCTCGGCTGATCTATTTTCTTGTACCTGAGTATGATAAGTCAGTGTCCTTGTTTTGTGGGTTTTGTTTTTTTTTTAAAAAAAGATTTTGGGGGGATGCTTTTAAAAATGAAATCTATGGGTTGGATCCTGACCTGATAAGTCAGTGTCCCCATTTTGTGGCTTTTGGAAACTTTGAGGGGGGGATGCCTTTTAAAGTGGAATCCACTGGTTGGATCCTGCAAATTCATTCTGCTCACAGCAGTGTTTTCCTTTGGAACAAGTCTTCCACTGATGCAACATACTGCTCTAGTGGTGGAAGATCCTTCTGTATAAGAGGAATGCCCCTGGGCCTGCAAGAAAGAGTCACCATTAGTGGAATGGATCCATGGGATCTAACCTCTGAGTGGGGAATGGATGGATCCTGGCTTTGAGCACATGCATGCCAGTTTGGTGTAGTGGTTAGGAGTATGGACTCTAATCTGGGAGAACCAGGTTTGATTCCCCGCTCCTCCACATGCAGCCAGCTGGGTGACCTTGGGTCAATCACAAGTTCTCTCAGAGCTGCTCTCTCAAGGGCAGTCCTCGAAAGAGGTCTCTCAACCCCACCTACCTCCCAGGGTGTCTGTTGTGGGGAGGGGAAGGGAAAGGAGATTGTAAATTGCTCTGAAACTCCATTGGTTAGTGAAGGGTGGGGTATAAATCCAATCTCCTCCTCCTCCTCCATACAGGGAGGGGAAAGGGATTTGGAGTTTGTTATTTTATTTTTGCTTTGAAACTGAAAATGTTTTTAACTATTATTGTCAGCCACCTTGAACCATGAGGAAAGGTAAGAGATAACTATTTAAATAAGTACATAACTAAATCAGTGAGAGATCAAACCATCCTAGTAACCATTTGGGTTGCAGTACAGTAATATTCTTTCATATTGGAAACAATTCAAATTGTATTTGAAAAGTACTGGAAGTGGAGTCCAGTTGCAGTGAAATCAGCATACATTTTATTGAGCAGGATCAGATGAAGCATGCGGACGGCGGACAGGGGGCCTGCTTATATGCACAGGTAAACTGCACCCCTGACCTTGCCCAAACAAGGTAATTGGATAAACTTCCCGCCAGAGTTGACTATTTGAATATCCTAAGCCTCTGATAGGGGGACATTTAGGATCCTAGTGTACTATTGTTCTCTGGCCCCAAGCTCAGGGCTTAACTGGGCCAAGTGCTCAGCGGGGCCATGTGGCCGCCGCCATTACATACATTACAGTATTAGAAAATCATTTTGATACAAGTAGTGTCCATGGGTTTCAATAGTAAATATAATTCTAAGTATAGTTCTGCTGACCCATTTTTTTTGGGGGGGGGGGGGATCTCAGGGAGTGCAGTTCTCATCCAAGGAAGCCACTCTGCAAAATGTCAGGTAGATAAGAGAAAGTGTCCCCATTCCACTGGCAATTACAATTGGGATGCTTGAGCACCATCACTTCGGCTGACATTCTGCTTGCCAGTTGTGAGCAGGGAGTTGATTTTTCATCTGGCAGTTTGGCTGTTCATGAGCAGCTCAAGCCTTTTTCATGTAGTCAAACAGGATGGTGAAGGGGAATAGGCAGCATTTCATGCATCCACATTTTCCCATAGCCCAATTTACCCTCTATTCATACACTCGGATAGTCCAGGCTAGCCTAATCCTGCAAAATCTCAGAAGCTAAGCAGGGTTGGCCCTGGTTAGTACTTGGATGGGAGACCGTGAAGGAAATCCAAGGTTGCTATGCAGAGGCAGGCAATGGCAAACCACCTCTGAACATCTCTTGCCTTGAAAACCCTGTGGGGTCACCATAAGTTGACTGTGACTTGATGGCACTTTCCTTCTCCATATAAACAGACCTGTCACAGCTGTATGCCAGCTGTGTAAGACCGAGCAAACCAGTCAATAATAAATGCTGTGTTTTATTTTAAGTCTGTATGTTTGGTATTCATCTATGTCTGTATTATCATTTCACTCCTGTACCTCTTCCCCACAGCCTTATGGGAATCTAGTACCCCTCTCCACTGCATCATTTAATTACCTGATCTGACCATACAGACTTTTCAGCATGATTCAGGCATTAGTTAAGCTGAATCAGAGCCTCTGATCTGATTTGCCTTACCAATAAGGAATCCTGAATTAATTCAGGAATTCTGAGTTTTTCAGCTCCATTATACCCTATGGGGCCATTATAGTCAGTGGCAAATCTCCTAGGGTATATCAGTGGGCTGGGGGAGAAGGGGTTTGAGGTAGAGGCATCAAATTTGCAGTGTAGCTGCTGGAGCCTCTCCCCAAAAGAACCCCCAATTTTCAAAAAAGATTGGACCAGGGGTCCAATTCTATGGCCACCCAAAGAGAGTGCCCCCATTGTTTTCAATGGTGGGGGGAAAAGCAAGGCAGGCATACGACAAGCCCAGCAGATTCTCCAAGAGAATCTGTGCAGTAGAAAGTGAAAGTGTGGGGAGGGGGCATGTTTGCAAGGCCAGCAGCAGAACCAGTGCAACGTGCCCAGCAGAACCACTGCCACTTTAGCAGTGCCAAAACCCAACAGATTTGACCTTAGTTATACCTTAGGAGATTTGCCATTGATTATATTGGCCTCATAGGGTATAGTGGAGCCGGAAAATTCAGGATTCCCGAATTTTACTCTAATTCCAATACAGTACCGATATTGGAATTCGGGTTTTCAAGGCAATACCGAATTTTTAAAGGTCCCAAAAACTCCAAATCTGAAAAACACAGATTTTTTTTCTCCTGCACATCCCTAATCCAGACCCTGGGGCAAAATTGATTTCACCAAACACAGAGGTTGTAAAAGCTGTCAGAAGGCCCAAGGACATTAAACCTCCATCACCACAGCTATTGTGCAGTTGCAAAGCTGTTGGGCGTGCTGGCAGATCCAAGGCTTGATTGGCAGGTCATCCTAGCTACTGAATTGGTATGTTCACTACGAAGTTCTTAGCATCCTTAGTTCTATTATTCTTTCTTATTCTATCTACTTCTCCAGCAACTGGCTCATTGTTGCTGAGGGCGGATGGCATACCCCCAGAAAGGACGAAGTCCTTGCCCCTGGGAGCTTCACACATCCCTGCCTTTAGTGTCTTGAAAACCTGGGGAAAGAGGCCTGAAGTGTCAGAACTCTAGCAATTTGTGTGAACAGCATTCTAGCACACCATTCCCCAAAGGCAAGGCTAGGAGCAGCGATTTACCAATGCCATGGACCAGAAAACAGGGACTGTGCCCAATAGAATGGAGCATAGAGCGCACCATGACATTCTAAGGCAGTGCAGTAGAGCTGAGTAATACCTTGCCTAACAAAAGTCCGGCAAAACGGAGAACTGATGCAAAGATGATGGGCAGGGAACAACAAATGGGGAGGGGGGAACCTACCTGAAAATCAAGTCAGGGACCTAAAAGACCGAGCAGCGAAAACTATTTATTACCAGGGCTTTTTTTTGGTAGAAAAAGCCCCGCAGGAACTCATTAGCATAATAGGCCACACCCAGCACCAGAAACTCATTAGCATATTAGGCCACACCCCCGACAGCACATCTCCCTCCCAGGATTGGCTTCCCCAGCTGCCCCACGGCTTGCGGGGCACATGGGGAACCCGAGGAGGGGAGGCAGTTTAAACTGCCTTCCCTCCCCGGATTGACTTGGCTTCCCCAGGCGCCCTGCGGCTTGCAAGGCACCTGGGAAACCCGAGGGGGGGAGGCAGTTTAAACTGCCTTCCCTCCCTGGATTGGCTTGACTTCCTCAGGTGCCCCAAGGTGGGGGGGAGGCTGTAGGCGTGGCCAACTTGGAAGCCAGCCGGAACTCCGTTCCTGTGCGTTCCTGCCCCAAAATAGCCCTGTTTATTACACAGTGCACAAAAACTTAAGATTAAAAACAACATACAAAGAATGCAAATAAAAGCTGAGAACATGAGGAGGGGTAGGAAAAAAGAAGAGGGGGAGGGGGAGGAGAAGAGAGTGGTATGGAACTGCCTGAATGATTGGAGATTGGGAAGGGGGAGTTTAACTGTGAATAATGAAACATATAGAGCCCTAATGGATCAATACCTACATAACCAGTCAATGAATGAAGTGATTTCCCCCCTCTCCTCTCTTCCTACCCCTCCTGTTAAGAATCTGAAGCCAGATTGCGTATTCATCAGTGGGATTGCATCATTCTTCCTCCTATGTTAGACCTCCTAAGACCACTTTTAAAATCCCTTCATTTCTCGTTTACACATGAAGAAGAAGAAGAAGAAGAGATTGGATTTATACCCCACCCTTCACTACCTGAAGGTGTCTCAGAACGGCGTACAATCGCCTTTCCCTTCCTCTCCCCAGAACAGACATCCTGTGAGGTAGGTGGGGCTGAGAGAGCTCTGAGAGAACTGCTCGTGACAGAATAGCTGGGAGAGAACTGTGACTGACCCAAGGTCACACCAGCAGCTGCAAGTGGAGGAGTGGGGAATCAAACCTGGTTCTCCAGATTACAGTCCATGCTACTAACCACTACACCAAACTGAACACACACTGGGAGTAGAGCAATGGCCAAGGACAGGTCTGTACGTGAAAATTTCTAAAACTAATTTGAGGATTACTTCTGACTCTTAGTGGGGGCATACTCCATGTCACTCAAGTAATATCATAACTTAATTACACATTGATGCTTGCTATGCCATCTATCTCCTTCATAGAATGGTGGTTCATAGTTACCATATCTGATGAGTGTAGGGCTGCCAAGTCATACTCCCGGACTGGCGGGAGGGGAGTCCTTCGCCGCCCAAGAGCCGCCCGGGAGCCTCTCTGGCGCGCGCGCTTTGCGCGCACGCCCGGTGACATCACCCGGAAGTTTGCTCTGGCAATCGCCCCTGGCAACGTCTCCAATGTGGTGACGTCACTTCCGGGTGACGTCACTACGCTGGGGAAGTCGTCCAGCCTGGATGACTTCGGGGGTGGGGTTCCCCCCGCCGGCCAAATCCCGGCCGGTGGATCGGGAACCCCTATAGTGGGGGATCCCCCGCCCCCCGGGCTGACTTGGCAGCCCTAGATGAGTGTGGGCTCCTCAGTATATGCAGGCTTGCAGTATATATAGTATATGCAAACTTTCAAAGCCTTATACGGCCTGGGACCAACATACCTAAGGGACCGCCTCTTCCTGTACAAGCCTCAAAGAGCTTTACGCTCTAATACCATCTCCTGGTGGTCCCTGGCCCAAAAGACATCTGTCTAGCCTCAGCCAGGGCTAGGGTGGAACATGTTCCCCATCGAGATCAGGGCCCTGCAGGATCTTACTCAGTTCTGCAGGGCCTGTAAGACGGAGCTGTTTCACCAGGCTTTTGGTTGAGGCAATGGGTGTCCACATATGGCTTTCCCGAGGTTGCTGTCTCCTACCTGCCGGCCATTGATCTATCAGCAACCGGCCATATCCATCCGTATTACTGGGTCAGAACTTTCACCAGTAGCTATAACTACTGTTAAATGTTTAAATGTTTATATTGTGCTTTTAAACATTATTGTATTGTTGAAAGATGATGTGACCCACCCTGAGCCCACTCGCAGGATGGGCGGGATACAAATACGGAAAATAAATAAATAAAAATAAATAAATGTATAATGATTATTTGGAGCTACACTTTTTCAGTGTAAGTAGCAACCATTCCTTATAAACGTTTGGGCAAAAATCTTTCTTGTGAAAAGTCAGTCTGTTACAATTTAATAATATCCTTACTTGAGTATTTTTTAATTATTATTTTTAGGACTCATATACAACCTGCTCGGTCTGAAAAAGATATTTTAATGTTTACATTTTTATGTCTGTGTCAGTACGTTTTAGACTAAGGACGAAGGCCCTCTGGGCCAAGACATATTTGGTCCTGTGGTTATTACTAGGGATGGGCATGAACCGGGAAACCCTGGATCAGTTCTCAGACTGGGGCAAGTCCTGAACCGGTTCGTGAACCGAACTGCCAAACCAGCCACTTCCTGGTGTCAGACATGGGAGCACTAGATGGGGGTGTACTGAGGAAGTGGGAGCAACATAGAGTTGAGAATCCTTGGGTTTGGAAGGGGAGGATGATCATCACCTCCACCATTCTCCAAGAGGGCGCTGAGAACCCTGATTATGTGCTAGGGGAAGATGCTACTGGGAGAGGAGGCTGTGCTTGTGGCCCACGAGCACTGGGCACTGGGGAGATACAAGACATCCTCCTGCGGCTATGAGCACAACCCCTTCCACCCTCTCTCTTGGTGCCAAAAATGGGACCATACAAGTGTCAGATTCTGCTTTTTGTGCACAATGGTTTCTCTATTGCTGAATGTTTCTTTCTTTCTTTGAATCTGACATAAATATATGTTACTGAAGGATCTTTGAATCTGACATAGATATAGGTTACTGAAGGATGCTCTAGTGTCTACTTTCGTTTTCTTTGTAATTGGTATCTGCCATATGTTTTATTGCCTCCTTTATGTCAATGGCTTGTCTGCTTAATGTTACTCCTTCAGGCGGGAGGTGGGTTCATGCATTCCATCACGTCATATAAACACTGGCTATCTTGTTCCTGTGCCCTCCCCCTTTGTTCGCTCCAGGCTTTCAGGACACTATCTGCAGGCTTCTAGCCTTAAAGGTTATTTTATTGTCGTGGTTTGAATGTTATGCCTAGGACTTAGCACATCTGGGTCACACAGGCCAAAAGGGGAAATGTTTATGCCTTTCGCACCTACGGTGGGAACAAACGGCCCTTTTTGTTTTCCCGCACTTTTTCTTGTATGCTGATTGGTGGCAAAAGTTTAATCATGCATGCTTGCAGGTATATTAACCCCAAGCCTTCTTTGTATGGTATCTCTAACAAACATCAAGACCTGTTCCAGTATCTGAATAAAGGACTATGTTTTAATCAACAAAGGCCTGATCATTTGCTGTTAGTATAGAAGCCTCACAGCAAGCACCCGACCCAACTGAGGTGGGCCAGTTGCCAGAGAGGGAGACAGACAGGAAGAAGGGCATGTAGCAGGCTGGCCGGCACAGATCAAGATCCCCCCCTGAGGAGAAGCAAGTCAGTTGGGGGAGGTCAATCAGGTCAGTGGCGGGGCTTTGGAAAGCAAGAGCTGGCAGGAAAGGTCACCCCAGTAAGTCTCTGGTTACAGAGATACTACCCCAAAGAGAAGTAGGTCAGTGGGGGGGGGGGGCTTTCAAAACCAAGAGCTGGCTGGAAAGGTCACCCCAGTAAGCCTGTGGACACACAGAAGCCACCCCAAGGGCAATCAGATGGGGCTTTGGAAAGCAAGAGCTGGCTGTGAAGGTGAGTCCAGGAAGTTTCTGGACACAGAGATGCCAACCCAAGCAGGCTAGTGGCGGGGCTTTGGAAAGACAGAGCTGGCAGGGAAGGTGACCCCGGGAAGTCTCTGGACACACAGATGCCATCCCAAGGACATGAAGGTCAGGGGGGCTGAAATGGACGGCTGGCAGTCAAGGGAAGTCACCCCAGTACCTCTGGACACACAGATCACCCCACAAAGACGACACGATCAGGGGGCTGAAATGGAGAACTGTTAGTAAAGGGAAAGCACCCCAATACCTCTGGACACACAGATACCCCCCCCCAAGTAGAACAAGATTGTTCCCTCCCATTGCGAGCAGTAGGAAAAGAACTCTTTTATTGGAAGGCAGCTTTGTTGAGCTTTGAGGATCTTTATTCCTGTTTATTCCTCTCTCATGGATCTTGACGTCGTGAGGGGGCTTGCGTGGTTCAGTGAGGCTGTGGGCTATGCCATGGAGGGCCACCCAGGACGGACAGGCCACAGCAGAGAACTCAGCCAAACGTGATCTATTGGAGAAGGAAATGGCAACCCACTCCAGTATCTTTGCCAAGAAAGCACCATGGACAGTAACAAAAGGCTAAAAGATATGATGATGGAAGATGAGCCTGTCTATGCCAGAAGATGATGCCGGAAGATTGGACGGTCAGAAGGTGTCCAATATGCTACTGGGGAAGAGCAGAGGGTAACTACAAGTAACCCCAGAAAGAGTGAAGCGGCTGGGCCAAAGCCGAAAGGACACTCGGTTGTGGATGTGTCTGATGGTGAAAGGAAAGTCCAATACTGCATAGGAACCTGGAATGTAAGATCTATGAATCAAGGTAAGCTTAACGTGGTCAAAAATGAGATGGCAAGACTGAACATCGGCCTCTTGGGAATCTGTGAACTCAAGTGGACGGGAATGGGTGAATTTAACTCAATAGACCATTATATCTACTACTGCAGCAATGAATCCCGTAGATTTGATAGACAGAGTGCCTGAAGAACTATGCACGGAGGTTCGTGACAATGTACAGGAGGCAGCAATCACCACCATCCCATAGAAAAAGAAATGCAAGAAAGCAATGTCTGATGAGGCTTTAAAAATAGCAGAGGAAAGAAGGAAAGCAAAAGGCAAAGGTGAAAAGGAAAGATTTACCCAACTGAATTCAGATTTCCAGAGAACAGCAAGGAGAGATAAGAAGGCTTTCCTGAATGAACAATGCAAAGTAATAGAGGAAAACAATAGAATAGGAAAGACTAGAGATCTTTTCAAGAAAATTGGAGAGATCAAGGGAACGTTCCATGCAAAGCTGGCCATGATAAAGGACAAAAACGGTTGGGACCTAACAGAAGCAGAAGAAATTAGGAAGAAATGGCAAGAATACACAGAAGAACTATACAAGAAGGACCCCAATGTCCTTGACAACCACGATGGTGTAATCATTCACCTCGAGTCAGTCATCCTGGAGTATGAAGTCAAATGGGCCTTAGAAAGCATTACTAACAACAAAGCTAGTGGAGGTGATGGTATACCAGCTGAGCTATTCAAAGTTTTAAAAGATGATACTGTTAAAGTGCTGCACTCAATATGCCAGCAAATTTGGAAAATGCAACAGTGGCCACAGGATTGGAAAAGGTCAGTTTACACTCCAATCCCAAAGAAGGGCAATGCCAAGGAATGTTCAAACTATTGCACAATTGCACTATTTTCACACACTAGCAAGGTCATGCTCAAGATCCTACAAGCTAGGCTTCAGCAGTATGTGGATAGAGAACTGCCAAAAGTACACGCTGGGCTTTGAATAGGTAGAGGAACTAGAGATCAAATTGCCAACATTCACTGGATTATGGAGAAAGCAAGGGAGTGTCAGCTACACTGCCATCTCCCGTCCAGGGGTTGGGACTCGACCAGTAACCTCACCCATTGGAACGTGCTCATGTGCTGTTTAGTTGTCTGGCTTCCTTATCATGCCCCAGTTTGGTCTGCTACGCTCCCAGCTTGCCTGCTTCGCTCCCAGCTTGCTCAAGGTCTGAGACAGATCCTCCCCTACCATGTTATTCTTTTTGCAGCTGCTCTCAAAAACATTTAGTAGAAGTTCCTTGGGAACAAAAAGCACAATAACCTGTTTGCCACCATTTCAAAGATTGTTCCCTCCCATTGCGAGCAGTAGGTTTCATTTCATATTTTAGCTGCTTGACCTTTTAGGTTCCTCTAAAAATGATGGGCATCAATACCCATCACAACAGCTTTCTAACCGAAGACACAAAATGTGCTCTGCTTGGTAACATGGCTCTCCTTATGCCATTTCGATTCCGAAATCCAGGATGAGGATTTGGCTTCCATATTCCTGGTGACACAGTCTTCCTAGGCTAAGCTGTGATAAAAACAACAGAGGCATTCTTTCAAAAAGTCGATCATTTTAAAGCTTGTGTGCATGCACATACGGGGTGTGTGTGTGTGTGGGGTGGGGGGCATGCTGCCTGCCTACTGCTGGACAATCCTAAGTCTGAAAGGAGATGGACTCCTTCCTAACCACAGAAGAATACAGTCTACAAAAGATGTTTTCCTGTGGCATTGAAAGGCTACCTAGCACTTCTGGTGAGATCGGTAATGAGCTCTTTTTACGCATTCACCCCCCCCCCCCTTATGCAGAACAGATTCATTTATATATCAGTGGACCCTAATGAGACACCTTTCCAGATCTGCCGTGGGGAAATGCTGCTTCAGAAGAGAAGCTGCTACATGCACACGCGGCCTGCTTGGCATTTGCTATGAAGCTGTCCTTTCCTCCTCTCATCGCTTCAGAGCATTTCATAATGATATCTCTAACAACTACAAATGGCACACACATTTACAATGACTTTTTTTAAAACTCTTTTTTTTTGGGGGGGGGGGGGAGATCTAGAAGTCTCCCTGACCGGAAGGTGGAAGCAAGCAGGGGGGCTGTTCTAGGGGAAGCGAGGGGAGACTTGGGGCAAAGCTCTTAGGCCAGTTTGGTGTCGTGGTTAGGAGCATGGACTTTAATCTGGGAGAACCGGGTTTGATTCCCCACTCCTCCACATGCAGCTGCTGGCGTGACCTTGGGTCAGTCACAAGTTCTCTCAGAGCTGTTCTCTCAAGAGCAGTCCTTGAAAGAGCTCTCTCAGCCCCACCTACCTCACAGGGTGTCTGTTGTGGGGAGAGGAAGGGAAGGAGATTGTAAGCTGCTCTGAGACTCTTTTGGGTAGTGGAAATTTATTTATTTATTTATTAGGCTTATACCCTGCCCTCCCTGCCTCTCGGCAGGCTCAGGGCGGCTAACAACATGTCATGAACATTAAAACCATAAAATACAGTTTAAAAACTTATACATACAAAACATTATGCAGTATCCTTCCCACTAGATGGTGCTACTTCACCCCATCCCAACAGCGTCAACAGGTGCCGATGGTCTGGACAGCGATGTTCGTTATTCGGGCCAGGGCTATAAACTCATGGCGGCGGCCCCTACTTATAAGCCTGGCGGAAGAGCTCCATCTTGCAGGCCCTGCGGAACTGTAGTAGGTCCTGCAGGACCTTGATGTTCTCTGGGAGCTCATTCCACCAGTCCAGGGCTGCCACCAAAAAAGCCTCCCTGGGCCCTGGCAGTGGGGTATAAATCCAATTTGTATTGTTATTGTTATTATTTCTCAAAGGAGAGCTTTTCAAGAGCTCGTAGGTAATTTGCTTCTGAGGCACTGCCACATGTCTGAAGCTGGAGATGGAGGTCTTCTGGAGCCAAGAATGTATAGAAACAATGACCTTTTCCACATGGGTTATTCACCCCAGGTTCAGGGCTCTTGGGAAGTCCCTCCTTGCTGACAGAGCTAAGTGACACCTGCATATTGGTGGCAAATAAGCCCAGATGACCTTTCCCAGTGCTTTACATAGGAGTTGAAAAGTGTGGGGCACAAGACAGAACTTTGTAGAATCCCGTAGGCCAGAGGCCAAGAGGCAGAGCAGCAGGTCCCCCAAACCACCTTCTGAAACCTACCATCAAGGTAGGACTAAAATCACCACAGAACAGTACCTCCCAGTTTCAACCCTGAAACACTGTTCAGAAGAATACCGTAACAGATGGTATCAAAAGTTGCTGAGAGGTCCAGGAGAATTAACAGAGTCACTCTCCCCCATCCATCTCCCCATGCTGGTCATCCATCAGGGTGACCAACGCCATTTCAGTCTAAGGACCAGGCCTGAAACCAGATCAGAATGGATCCATACAATCCACTTTTTCCCCAAAATTGCTGAAATTACTGGTCTCCTAAGACAAATGTGCAATGTCACAAAAAGCAGTTTCCTTATTAGAGGTATAGTTGCAGAGTTTATATGATTATTTATGTGGGGAACCAGTCAATTGCAGATCAGTTAATTTGATTTCTGTTCTGGTTAAATTGGTAAAAAGCATTTTTTTAAAAATAGAATTATTAAATATATCACAAAACAAGCATTGCTAAGGAAGAATCAGCATGGGAGATCATTCACAGAAGAACTGAAGATTCATATTTGATTAAGGAAGGAAGGAAGGAAGGAAGGAAGGAAGGAAGGAAGGAAGGAAGGAAGGAAAATACACATACACACACACAGTCAGAACTGTTACTATGGGCTCTTCCGTACTTTCATTTTTGTTGCTTGTGTGTCTCTATTGCTTACTTTTTTTCTTTTCCACGTGTGTTTTGCTCCCTCTACTGATTGATTCAATATTATATTGCTGTATGTACGGCATAAAAACATATAGGTTTATATGCTGGAGATTCAGTGATGTAATATCGAATTGACCACTAGAGGGAGCAAAACACATGCAGAAGAGGGGGGAAAGAAGCAATAAGAACACACAAGAGACAAAAATGAGAATGCCAAAGAGCATTTTTTTTGTAGGTAAATGGAATAAAATGGTATATGACTGTTGTATCATACAAAGCTCCCATAAAATAACTCATCAAAATAGGAGAAAACCAGCAAAGAGCAGAGGGAGAATGAAATTGCTCACAAAAAATAAGTGCACAAACCATAAAAAAACATATTTAGATATTTTGTCACCCCCCCCCCCAACCCCAAATGCTTCCAGTTACTCTTCCCCTCTGCTCATCAACTCACTTTTCTCCTTTTGACAGGTTTGCTGGTTGTAGGAGCCTGGCCTGGTTTGAAAAGTGCACCAAGTTTTCCATGTGACGTTTTGCTATTTCAACACCTCTGTAACTCCAGCCTCTGTGCTCCTTGGACTTGGGACCCTATAATAGGTAAATATTCAAGTATGATGCATTAACATTTGAAGTTTATCACCAATTGAAAATGAAATTAATGTATCAAGTGGTTTGTTTCCAGCATCAAAAGAGCATTTTACAGGACCTCAACATGATTACGAAAGGTTGGATCTAACCAGGTTTTCTACTGGTAAAAAGGGAAGAAAGAGCTCCCCTTGGACCACAAACAAACAAACAAATAGCTGTGCTGGGGACTGCAAGACATGCATGGAAAAACTAAGAAGGAGAATTGGGTAAGACTGAGTTAAAAGCTGGTTGGATCCAATCCAGAATGACCACATAGCACAGAGTATTTCCACAGATTCACCCTTCCCCTATCAGTCTCTTTCACGGGGCCACTGACACCTGGGTAGGATAATTTTCTTTTCTTCCTACATATCAGTAAACTCTGGGAATAATTTATTACTTTTATTAATCTTGCCAAGATACTGCCAAGATAATATTCTAAAGGCATTGCATGGCTGACTGAGCTCAGTTCTTCCAGATAAAGATGTTCCCTCCCTATTTTGTGTTAATACTTATTTTAATAATATACTTGACACCTTAATATAGAGATACAGTATATAACAGCATGCTCTCCACACCTTGTGTGTGAAGCTTATTTCACCTAAACCTAAGTATGGGCCTTTTTGCATTCTTATTTTCCTCGTTTGTAAGTTACTATTTCTTTGGGGGGGGGGGGGTTCCTGTTCTGCACATGTTTTGCTCCCCCTAATGGTCAATTCAATATTACATCTGGCATAGAAACCGGTAGTTTAAATCTGCAAGCAGATACGTCAGACATAAATCGATGTAATATCCAATTGACCACTAGAGGGAGACAAACACCTATGGAACAGACCCCCCCCCCCCCCACAAGCAAGGAAAATGAGAATGCAGTAAAGCCCTGTGGCATTGGATCTGGACTGTACTGTCCAGTGATGGAAGGAACTTTTACCAGTGGAAGAGGGTGGAGTGATTTTCCAGGATATGAAAGCACACAATGGTCTGCAGCAGAAGGGGGAGTGTAAGAACGTCCCCTTTCATGAGCACTGCTGCAAATAATGTCAGTGCCTGATCACATTGATTAAAAATGAGGGGGAAGATCATATGAACTAGGCTTCATACTATCAGGTAATCAACAGAAGGTGGTATCACACCATGAACTTTGTGCATAGTAGAAGAGAAGAAGGAGAGATTGGATTTATACCCCGCCCTTCACTACCCAAAGGAGTCTCAAAGGGGCTTCTAATCTCCTTTCCCTTCCCCTCCCCACAACAGATGCCTTGTGAGGTAGGTGGGGCTGAGAGAGCACTAAGAAAAACTGCTCTTGAGAGAGCAGCTCTGAAAGAACTTGTGACTGACCCAAGGTCACACCAGCAGCTGCATGTGGAGGAGTGGGGGAATCAAACCCAGTTCTCCCAGATTAGGGCCCACACTCTGAACCACTACACCGAGCTGGATATCCGCTGCTCCTATTTCAGTGCCAACCCAAGCTGTATGTAAGAGCTCAGGACAAATTTCTAGGGAAGAGGGATGTTACTACATTTTGTGAACACACTGTTTTGATTTCTGAAGTTCTAGTTGCTGAAATAGGTTTTCGCCATTGGATATGAAACTGTTAGTGTCCTTCCCACCCCCTGACCACACTAAATATTACTGTTTAACTTGATGCTTCGTTTTGCATAGAAATGGTGCAAAATAATGCTGATGTGGCATAAAAATGCCATATTGTGTCTAAACAGTCTAAAAAGAAGCTTAAAAATGAACAGCATTGGGGAAACCAGCAAGGAAAATAGATGCAAAAATTTACAATAAATATACATAATTTTTTTTTTTTTAAAAGAAGAAGAATACATTACAACAATGGGCATTAGTTCGTGATACTGCCAGCAGGGAAAAAAATCTGGTTTCTCATCATGGTTTTATTTCTGAAAGTTGGGAGCTTTACTCTTTCTTCTCAAAGGTATACCTTAGAGGCAGTGTTCTTTCTAAGCTGAGTTAGTGTGAGCTAGCTCACGGTTTGTTAGCCTCCGGCTCACACATTTTTGTCTTAGCTCAGGAAGGATGGCTCCAGAGCAAACTAATTTACGCAGGAGCCAAATCACTGACTCACAGCTTTAATGCCAGTAGCTCACAAAGTAGAATTTTTGCTCACAAGACTCCACAGCTTAGAGGGAGCCTTGCTTAGAGATACACCTTAATCAGCCTTACAACTTCCAGAAGTTAAATGCTGAGAAGACACCAGGTGTGTCTTGCAGGTGCTGTGTTGAGCTCTTTCTTTGCTACATACTTGTGTTGGAGGAATCCAAAGACATATCTCTAAGTTCTGACTGAGTCCCCAACCAGCTCAGTAAATTTGATATTTGCTGTGTATATAAGGCAATTTATTTGCCAACTTGACTTTGCAATAACGGGACAGGCACCATGCTTTACGTTACTGGAGAAAACACTTCCGAACCAATAAATAATGTATTACTTCTTAATTATTTAATATTATTTAGTAAAAATTTTATGCATGCTGGAATATTAATGGGCTATAAACAAATGTAAACAGTCCCATTTTAATTAAAATACTTTAGCAAAAGTTACAAGTGGAAGTTCTAATGCATAACCAAGTTGTGATAAAGAAAACCAATCTGTTAGACTCATAATAAATGCGGGGAAATGTTGAAATGGCAGGACATTAAACTTGGTATTATCCCTATGAATTATACAGTTTCCCCTTCCAATAACAGTATGAAGAAACCAGGACAATTTTGATTCTATTTATTTTTTAATAGGCAATGCCCATTCTTTTCTTTCTTTCTTTTTTCAATTTCTTGGTTATTAAAAATGGAAGAGAATCCTATTTGCTGATGGAGAATACCCGTAAAATCACTTGGGAAATTTAGATTTCATTTTAAATTACAATTCTGTACTCTAAAGGTAGACTTTTTTCACATTAGGTTTTCCCATTAGAATCGATGCCCATTCATGGCCTTGAATGTAAAGATGCCCTTCCTCTCTCCCTCCCTCCCTCCCTCCCTCCCTGTATGTGATTTGCAGCTGCTGTACAGACTTCATTAAGGTGCTTCTCTGCAGTTGAAGCCAATAATGTTTATTGCACATATTGCATCAGGTTAAACTATCTTGCTCCAAACAGTTCTCCCAACCTTCTATCGCTGTTGGGAAGTCGATGGGACCTCGGGTTGCTTCACCTTGCAAGGAATAATGTGCAGCATTGGCCAGTTCACATGTGCATCTACATCCGGCAGTCATTCAACACCTGATCACCCTTGGCTGAATATGTGAGCTGGCTTTGAAAAATGGCATCGTGGAGAGACATTAAAGTTCTTCTGATAGTGTTTTCCTCTGTGATACCCTCATTCAACTGAGTATTAAACATAAATATGTGATTAAGCCCTTTAATTAACTGTGAGGACTGCAGTCCGTGAAAAAGAGGCAAAGAAGGAACATATCTGATATCTTTTAGCATGCTGGGGTGGATCCAGGCATCTTCCAGGGAAACATAGAAACATGGATCTGGAAGGGGTCTCAAGGATTATCTCATCCAACCCCACTGCACAATGCAGGGAATTCACAAGTACCTCCCCCCAGCACTTCCCCAGTGACCCCTGCTGTGTGCTCAGACGAAGGCAAAAAAAAAAAAAACCCTCCAGAATCCCTGGCCAATCTGACCTGGAGGAAAATTACTTCCTGACTCCCAAACTGGTGATTAGCATTACCCTGGACATGTAAGAAAGGGCCACGAGCAGTGTTCCCTCTAAGCTGAGTTAGTGTGAGCTAGCTCATAGTTTTTTAGCCTCTGGCTCACACATTTTTGTCTTCGCTCAGGAAGGATGGCTTCAGAGCAAACTAATTGATGCAGCAGCCAAGTTGCTCACTCACAACTTTACTGCCAGTACCCCACAAAGTAGAATTTTTGCTCACAAGACTCCATAGCTTAGAGGGAGCATTGGCCATGAGGGCTGAGCACTGACTCATCCCTTCCTGCCTGCCTTCTCATGAGCTGCCAAAATTCACAGAATCAGCATTAAATCTCTGCTTAAAAGCCTCTGCTTCACAGATTAAGCTTCTGTTTAAAAATTTCCAGAGAAAGAGAGCTCACTCTGTCAGGAGGTTCCTCCAACACAGAAGAGCCACTTAAGTTTCAGGAAGTTTCCTTAGGCTGTAGGAAGGCTTAAAACTTGGCTCAGTGGAGTGATATGAAAGGGGTAGCACCCCCTACCCAGTTCATCAATTTCTCCTGATCTGAAGATAAAGATTATTTATTTATTTATATCTTACCTTTCTGACCTTGCAAGGGCTGCTAAAATGGCTAGCAATTTAAAACATACATGGTAACATACCATGACAGCCCTATACACTTCCCTCCCTTAGAGGCAAGATTTTCCCTCTGTTTTTATTTCCCTTTCTGACTGAGCAGCCCTAGTGGTTTGTTTTCTTTGCTGAAGAACTTTGACTGTCCCACCCTTGTCAGTATGATATTTTACTGCTGGCTCAGCTCAGGAATCTGAGGGAAGGGTTAAGATCACCCTTTAACTTAAACAACTGAAAATGACACTTGAGATGTTTCAGAATTCAAAAACAACAAAATATTTTATTTAACATAATCGGGAAAGGTCAGGTGAAATCAGGGGTTGAAATTTCTGAGGTAAAACCAGTACACACACAGACTTTAGTACTTATATCTCAGGCTAATGAAAGGTTTCTTAAGCTTTTCACAATGACTTGTCTTTATGTTGAGAGGCTTTTGTTTTAGTGTTTTCCCAAACACCAGTTCACTTTCTTTGAGTAATTGCTGACTCTTTTGGTGTCCAGAAGGCCAGTACACTCTTTCCAGTACCCAAATCCCTTCTCTTGAAACACCAGTACTTGTCTGGAGTTTTTAAACTGACTCTTAAGGTCTCTAAAGGCAGTTTCTAACCATACTAGACCAGGGATCTCTGTACACTTCAGAGATAAGTCCCTGTTTGACTGGGTAGAGAATCTTTTTCTCCCTCTTCCCCCTTTCCTTGGCCCAAATGGGAGTCTTAGCCTACTTCCCAAACTTCTTTGCCAAACTTTCTCCCAGTTCTCTGTTTGTGCTCAACTGCTCTCAACTAAGGCTGAAATCAGACTGCATTCAGTCAAGGCAGAGATCTGACTCTGTCAGCACAAAACCCTTTCTCAGTCAGGGCTAGGCCGAGGACAGACTGGCAATGTAAAGCGGGGCAGGCACGGTTCGCAAACGGAGGAAAGGAGCACGTTCAGACATGCGCATCTGTCCGTCGGCTCCGTTGTGTACTTACCCGTCTCCCAGTTGCTTTCCTTTCGCTTTAACAGGACACCGGTTTTTCCCGGTGTTCAGGGGCCTTCCTCCGCATGCCTCCCGCTTCCAAACAGTGTGAACTGGAAGAAGCGGGAGGCATCCGGAGGAAGTGTGAACGCACCGGCAAAAAGTTATGCGCACATGCGAAAAACATCAAAGAAAAACAAAAAATGCAGCGGTGCGCGCGAGCCGCGCGCGCTGGCTATGCGGCAGTCTGAATGCTCCGTGGCAGTCTGAACGCTCCGTATCGCCGCTGATCCGCATTGCTCTGGCCAGTGTGAACGGCCAGCTCCGTGGGTTTTTCCCTCCGCTCCAGTTCCCTCCGCTTTGCCTCCGCTTTAGATTGCCAGTCTGTCCTCAGCCCTAGACTCAGACTGTTTCAGTACTCGACTCTCCTTAGTTAAGGCAGAACTCTGACTTCTTTTCAGCATCCAGTTCTCTCCAGACTTTTTTTGCTTAGCTGATGCTAACCAATCAGGTTGCTTAGAACAGCCTATCACTCAAGACTCTGGCTGTATGAAAAAGTAACCCTTCACAGTCCTTCAGCTGTTTATACAACATTTCTAAGTTTTTAGAAAGTGCAGTCTGACACAAATACATCATACAAACCATTAAAATGAACTCTTTTCCCAAACATACCTCTTTAAAACAACTTTTAAAAGAGTTAAATAAAACAGAGTTAAAATACATAAAGTTGGAAAAACTTACAAAAATCATTTATGGGTAGAATTGCAACAATAAAAATGAACATACTACCCAGACTGATTTTCTTGTTTCAAACAATTCCTGTACTTCAAAACCAGAAATACTTTTTGGAATTAAAGTGAAGAAACAATTCATATGGCAAGAGAAAAAACCCAGAATAAAAATGAAAGCACTGCAAGATGCAAATGAAAGAGCTGCATTTGCTCTCCCAGACTGGAACCTTTACTTCAAAGCAGCAGCAATGGCATGGATAAAGGATTGGATTACTTTAGAAAAATACTAGAATCTTAACATTGGAGGGCCACGACCTATTGCTGGGCTGGTATGCTTTTACTTAGTATGAAAAACTGAATCTCATAAATGTTTTAAGCAACACCTTGTTAGAAAAGCATTGTTAAGGGTCTTGGAAGATGTCAAAAAGCTATTTTGTACTGAAGTACCAGAATAGGTTGCACCACTGGATGCATTCACAAACCCAAATCTGGCTTCAAAGGTTTACTTATTGAAATATGCTGACCTTTTAGAAACTAAGAATGAACTAAAAACAACTGATGACATTAAAAACATTATTCCTGAGCTTAGCTGGTGGGAATTGGTACAGATAAAATCTAGATATGCCAAAAGTAAAGTCCTAGGTTTTTGTTCCAAAATGTCTGAAATTGATAAGATATTGCTCTATTCTGAAGAAAAACTTATTAAGAAACTGTATATACTAATGTTAGAAGATAAGACTCAAGACAAAATAGTCAAAAATTCTATGGTTAAATGGGTGCAGAATGTTGGTCGTAATATTTACTTAGACCAATGGACTCAGGTATGGAAAGCGAATGTTAAAATTACAAAAACAGTTTCCTATAAAGAAAAAAATATATAAAATGTTTTATAGATGTTATATGACACCAGATATGTTGGCAAAATTTTATCCTAACCTATCAAATACTTGTTGGAAATGTAAAAAAGTTCCTGGGTCCTTCTACCATATGTGGTGGATGTGTGATAGAGTTAAAAAATAATGGACCTGGATACATGCAATTTTGCAAAAAATGTTGAAAGTTGATCTACCTTTTACGCCTGAGTTATTTTTTTTACTGAATATAAGACCAGAAAACTGTAGAAACAAAGATTTTTATGATTATTAATGTATTAACCTCTGCCAGAATACTATATGCAAAATATTGGAGAAAAGATGAAGTACCCTCAAAAGAAGAAATTATAAATAATACACTAGAAACTGTGGAAATGGACAAACTGACTTTACTTCTAAAAGGACTACAGGAAGAGAAATTTTACAGCACATGGTCTAGATTTTATACATGGCTAGAAGACTATATGAACTGAACTATATACTCTCTAGATACAATTTTGAGTCGCTCAATTACTTTGAAAGAACTGCAGATTACATGGATAGTTTACCTTATTAGGACACTCTATTTACTTAATATAGAAACTCTCAGCTTGATAATATAAGAAATAAGTTTGGAGTTAATGCAGATTATACCACCCTCCACTTATTTTATGTATATTTTTTATGTGTTTTATATGTTTGTTTGTGTTTTGTGTGTGCTTGAAAATAAAAAAAACGTATATATATCTATAACAGTTAAAATGCCTACAAAACATAAAGCATTGGTTAGAAAGGAGGGATCATTGATGGAAGGCCGAATGAAAGAAAATGGCCTTTAGATACTAGTGGAAGACAGCAACAGAAGGGGACAGACAAACCTCCCTGGGGAGAGAGTTCCAGAGCTTTGGTGCCATGACCAAGAAGGCCCTCTGCCAGTTTGTCACCCACTTAGGCTGATTTTACATCTGACTTTCCTGCTGGAATCATTCTAGTTCCAAAAAAACCTGCCCACACCTCTGTGCGGTGTGAAACCGTGCTGCTACTGAAATGTCCATATCTACTAATTGCCCTCCTGTGGTCAAACTAGTATAATACCGCTTTATTCTGCTTTAAACAATTGCTGTTGATTAGTGCACTTAGACCCCCTGGAGTGAAATTTCACACCACTGTGAAATCAGCACAGGAAAAGACAGCAGTCAAACTACTTTAGAGGGGAGGTGTAAAATCAGCCTTAATCTCAGAAAGTGCAGGCACTCAAAACAGCACCTCTGGAGAGGACTGTAATGGTTTGGCAGGATCAGGTGTCCTTTTGAGCAGGAGCTCAGGGGAGCGCAGTTCCGGGAGTTGGTGCCAGGCCCCCCCCCCACAGGGGAATGCCTGCTTGTGTCATGGCTGCAGCAAAATGACCCCGTCCCCTGGAAAGGTCCTTGTTCCTCCGACCAGCCTTCTGAAGGCTTCAGCCAACCATGAAGCTATCCTCCCAGAATAGTGGTACTTCTGAGGCTTGGATGAGAAGCTGTCCCCTCTCTGCCAGCTATCTCTCTCTCCTTTCTTTCTTGCCTTCTGACATACTTCCGGTGATGTCAGGTGGTGTGGCATATGCAAATAAGTTATGCTAATGAGTTATGCTAATGAGCTCCTGCGCCTCTTTTTCTACAAAATGACCCCTGGGCAGGATCATAAGAAAGGGGGTCATTTCGAGCAGGAGCTTGGGGGAGCTCAGCTCCGGGAGTTGGTGCCATCCCGCCCCCCACGGGGGAAAGCCTGCTTGTGTCATGGCTGCAGCAAAATGACCTCGTCCCCTGGAAAGGTCTTTGTTCTTCCGACCAGCCTTCTGAAGGCTTCAGCCATCACTGAAGCTATCCTCCCAGAATAGTGGTATTTCTGAGGCTTGGATGAGTAGCTGTCCCCTCTCTGCCAGCTCTCTCTCTTTCTCTGTCTCTCTCTATCACTTTCTTGCCTTCTGACATACTTCTGGTGATGTCAGGGGGTGTGGCATATGCAAATAAGTTATGCTAATGAGTTATGCTAATGAGCTCCTGCACCTCTTTTTCTACGAAAGGACCCCTGCATAAGAGATTAGGCTGTCCTTCAGTTATGTTGGCCCCAAACCATGTAGTGTTCTGAAAGTCATGACCAGCACCTTGAATTGTGCCTGGAAGCAAATTGGAAGCCAGTGTTTGCGGTCACATGTGCGAGATAAAGCGGGGGGGGGGGAGAGGCCATTTCCTCTGGCAGAAGTTTGACCCACAGTTGTGCTATCACACGTTCTTTTGAAGCTGTGGGCACAACCTGCCACTGCGTGATCCTGCAACATCCTGGCTGCAACATTCTGTACCACTGCAACTGTGGGTGAGTCAGAGGGATGGGTTGCCATTTGTCTTTGATGTGCTTAAACGAGGGATCAATGATTCCCACCTCAGCCCTGAGGGCTCCCTATGGCGTGTGCAATGATGCGCATACTGAGAAGGGCAAAAAAGAACGACACGGAGTCAGGATGGCCTGATCAGACCATCCCGATGCCATGAGAGCGTCCTGGAACAATCAGATGCAGGAAAGTCTGTCTGTGGCCCGTAGTAAGCCATTTGCTGCTGGACTTTCTAAGGTGTCTTTTAAATCTGCTTGTGCAGTGGAGTGAAATGAGTTGCTGACGGCTGCAGGGTGCTTCCTTTAGTCCACCCAGCATTCACACCTATGCTGGGGCTAATTGTGCGCGTGATTGCAGCCAGTTAGATGGACTACTGCAGTGACATGGCCCCTACGACCCATTCCTGTCAACATCCTGGCTGCAACATTCTGTATCAACGGAAGTTTCTGAACATTTTTCAAGAGCAGTCCCATGTACAGTGCATTACAGTAATCTAATCTAGATGTAACCTGGGGGTGAGATTGTCCCAATAGATGCAGTCCACAACAGGTCTCCTTAAACAGAAAGTCCTTTATTTGCAGAAAAGCTCTTGCTGGTCAAATACACTTCTTCTGTTAGTAATGCCCAAACGTAGTGATACAACTATAATTATACCTAATATGAAATGACGCCCCCCCCCCACCTTCATGTCTCACCAATCATATAGCTGAATTATTGGCGCCCAAATATACTGGGCCATAGTTCCCAAAGAAAGCGCGGCAAAAGATATTCCCAAGGAAAACCCCCGGTAAGGGTTATGGGGAGGAAGTTCCCAGGAACAGATTTTAGCAACGCAGCACCTGTGGAGAAATAACATGTAGCAGGCAGCTTCCAACTCAAGGTCATGAACTGGTGAGAAACGGGCTAGAGATAATGCTGGAAGCTAATGAGCAGCAAGCGAGCGCAAAGCCAGCAGGAAGCCAAGAAGCACATTCCTAAGGTTGGAGTCACGTCCCCAATGCTATCTCCCGTCTGGGATCAAAAGGAATGCATGTGAGATTCAAAGCAGTAGCAATACCAAATATAACCAAACATCAGTAGAACTCACTGGTAATGATAATTGAGAGGTGTGTAACAACTGACAGGTAGGCAACAGAACTTATTGGCAGTGCTAACTGACACTGGGCATGCACCAGAGTGGCCAAGACTTTTCTGTGCAGGAAAGTCTGCAGTGGGCTAACCAGTCAAAGCTGGTCAAAGGCTCTCCTGCCCATAGCTGCCACCTGCTTATCCAGCAGAGGGCCTAGGTCCAAGAGCACCCCCAGACTACAGACCTGTTTCTTCAAGGGGAGGGCAACTCCATCCAGAACTTTAAAGCCTGGCCAGACCTTCCATCCACCAGTAGCATTTCCCTCTTGTTTGGAATCACACATTATTTGATTAGCACAGAATCACTCCAGGCACTGGTTCTAGATTTCTGCAGTCTCCCTGGGATCAGGGGGAAGTGTGAGATGGTGCTGAGTGTCATATGCACATTGGTGACAACTAATCTCCAGATGACCTCATCCAGGGTTTCATGTGGGTGCTAAAAAGCACAGAGAACAAGATGGAACCTTGTGGGACCCCATAGGCCAAAGGGATAAACAGCAGTCCCCCAGCATTCCTTTCTGAAACCTACCTTCCAGGTAAGACCAGAACCACTGCAGAACAGTGTTTCCCAGTCCAAGTCCAGATGGACAGTCCAGAAGGATACCATGAACAGTGGTACTGAAAGCCACTGAAGATCCAGGAAAATCAACAGAGTCACACTACATCTCTCAGCACAAGTCATCAACCAGGGCAACCAAGACTGCTTCTCTCCCACAACCAGGACTGAAACAAGATTTGAAGGGCTCAGTGGTTAAGATGCTGAACTGCAGACCGGAAGGTCGGTAGTTCAGCAGTTCGAGACCCGAGTGCCGCGTGACAGAGTGAGCTCCCATCTCTGCCCCCAGCTCCTGCCAACCTAGGAGTTTAAAAGCAAGAAATTGCAAGTAGATAAATGGGCACCGCTTCAATGGGAAGGTAACGGCATTCTGTACACCTTGGCATCTAGTCATGCCGGCCACATGACCACGGAAAAAAGTCTCTGGACAGCGCTGGCTCTTTGGCTTGGAAACAGAGATGAGCACCACTTCCTAGAGTCGGATTTGACTGGCTTTCGAGCAAGGGAAACCTTTACCTTTAAACAATCTTATTTGCATTGCACAGTGAACTAACAGTGCTGGACCAGACCACCACTTTCACAATCCAACCAGTCCTTTCTCCCAGCACTGATGAGGTCTTGCTGTTTGGCTAGGGCTGCCAAGTCAGCCCGGGGGGCGGGGGATCCCCCGCTAAAGGGGTTCCCGATCCGCCGGCCAGCATTTGGCTGGCGGGGGGAATTCCACCCCCGAAGTCGTCCGGCGAGGACGACGTAATGACGCCACCGGAAGTGACGTCGGCACATTGGGGGCGTTGCCAGGGCAACGCTCTGGCAATCGCCCCAAAACTCTATGGTATCATAGAGTGTGCCGCCGGGCGCACGCGCTTTGCACGCGCACCAGAAGAAACTCCCGGCCACAGGAGGACTCCCCCCCGCCGGTGAGTCCATAAGACTTGGGAACCCTATGTTTGGCTGTGTAGCAAGGATTTGCCAGTTCACGTGTTTTGACTATCCACTGGGGGGATTGCCATTTTTTCCCTGCTCAATCATATTACTTACAGAAAGGGCCTCCAAAATCTAGCTTCAATAAACAACTGAAAACAGTGAAGAGGCCTAGTCTGCAGTCTGACACTCAAAACACACTCCTGTGAATATTGGCTGGGGGGGGGGGGGAGTAGTAAATTAATGTGTGAATCAGCTGACAGATTGCAGCAGTATCTCAAAATTAGTGATTCTTGCCTGTGTCCCTACAGAAGATAGTCCTTAACAGTTCAGATCATCAGGAATGTGTGTTGGGACAGATAAAAGGTTGTCAATGACTCCATTAAAAGATTAGGGACTCTTGTAACGTAAAATCTCAGAACATGTGCAGGAATTCTGAGTTCACAGATGAAAGGACAAACTATTTGATATTGGTCCCCCTTGGGACATCTTTTATGGGCAATGGCGTCTTTTCGCTACCCTTGCGAGTATGTGCGGGAATATACCTGAAGGTCACCGTTGGATTTCACTGCTCTTTTTTTTCGCTTCAGTACATGAAAAACATTTCATTCCCCCCCACCTGCTTTTGCCTGTGGGTTTGTATTAAAGATAGCAAAACGGACGACTTTGACTTGAACTTGAAAGTTGTTAAGAGTCCTTTTTCCCATTTACATTCTTGACAAAAAAAAGAAAGAAAGAAGGATTGGATCTGGACAGATCTTTCCGTCAGTCTCACCTAATTCCCTTTTTAACCAGTAGGAAGATTGTTTCCTGGAGTTGTGGGGCAATGTGGATTAATTTCTGGGTGGGTTGGAGGGAAGGGAATGCAATTGCCCCTTTCTCAGTCTTCCGCCAGGACTGCAGGGGCAGAGAGGGACGCAGGGAAATCAGTGGTGCATTTATCTTTTGTACATTTTTACTGCGCCCTTTCTCCAAGGATCTCAGGACAGCTTATGGGCTCCTCCTCGGCAGGGAGGGCGGGGTATAAATTGAAATAACTACTACTACTACTACTACTACTACTACCACCACCACCAGGGGTCATTTCATAGAAAAAGAGGCGCAGGAGCTCATTAGCATAACTCATTAGCATAACTCATTTGCATATGCCACACCCCCTAACATACTGGAAGTGTGGTCAGAAGGCAACACCCACCCCTCAGGCTCCACTCCACAGGTGAGTGAAACTGATCTGCTCTTCCTCCATTCCCTTCCCCATCCAATACTTCGTGCAAGAAAAATAAGCGTCAAGAACACACCCGCATTCTCTTCCTGCTCCCTTGAAACCACCAGGTTTCAAGAAGACTTGAAATACCCAGGACATGTGCACCACCCATCCCTTCCCCTTCCCCTCCCCACAACAAGACACCCTGTGAGGTAGGTGGGGCTGAGAGAGGTCTTTTGAGAACTGCTCATGAGAGAACAGCTCTGAGAGAACTTGTGACTGGCCCAAGGTCACACCAACAGCTGCATGTGGAGGAGTGGGGAATCAAACCTGGTTCTCCCAGATTAGAGTCCAACTCCTGACCACTACACCAAACTGATGGGGTGGAAGCTGCTGAAGGGTTGATGAAATTTCTCCAGTACTTATGTGCCATGTGCCCAGATAAAAAATGGTATACTTAGAAAATTTATATGCCACCTTGAGCAAGTCTCTGGAAAAGCAGCACACAGTCATAAAAGGAACAATGATAAAATTATCAATATTAAAACAAAACATTAAAATCAATAAAGACCCTAGCAGGGCTTTCCCCGGGGCGCTGCGCCTCTGCACTCCTCGGGGAAGCCGAGGAGAGGGCGGGACTTGGTCATGTGCCCGCCCCCTGGGCTCCTCACTCCCAGAGCTGTGCTCCTGTGCTCTCCCGCTCCAACGGACCCCTGACTACTACTACTACTACAATCATCATCATCATCATCATCTCTGCAGTATGGAGATCAGTTGTAATTCTGAGATATCTCCAGGCCTGACCTATAGGCAGGGCCATTGTAAGGCAAAGCTTGTTACTGGCTGCCATCACTCAAAGGAAACAATTTTGCGCAGCTGCAATTGCAGCTACGGGAAGCCACTGGAGGGTTAGGAGGACTGGTAAACACTCGGGATTCCTTAGTCAGTATGTGGTTCCATCCCTTCCTTCAGACTTACCATCGTTCAAAATCCCCTTTCTCTTTCTCCCTCCTGACCCCCACTTGAAATCTCCTCCACTCCTTTGTTATTCTCCTTCTGTTGATTTTTTGCAAAGCAAGCAAGAAGAGGCATTCCATTTGGCTCTGCCTCCTGCAACGGCCTTTTGGGGTTTGGCTCCACCTCCTGCGGCCACCGTTTAGGAGTGGTGCTTACCGCCCCCTCTCAAAACCCCCAAAGGTGCCTGCAGGCTCAAAAGGGTTGGGGACCCCTGCTCTAAGGCCACCCAGCGAGCTTCGTGGCAGAACAGGGATCAGAGCCTCGTTGTCCCAGTTTGAAACCCGAGTGGGGGCTTCCGGTCGGAGGAAAATGGAGATTTGAAACCCAAGCCACTGCACCAGGCTGGCTCTTCTTGATGCTTTATTGGGCACAAGCTAATAGATAGCTCTTAGCATAAGGGACCATTAACTCTTTCCCAATGATCCCAGTCCAGAAGGTGTTAGTCACACCAAAATTTCATTGCTGGAAAAGAAATGTTACTTCCCCATTCTCAGACACGGGGAGACAGGCTGGGGGAGGGGAACAAGGTGGAAATAGGACCTTTCCAGGAAGATCCTAGTTCCCCCTTCCCCCAAAGAGAGAGAGAGTGGACTTTTTCACCCCCCCAGGGGGCGGCAAGCTGCCAAATGTCCACCCCAAATTGTTTTAAAAGGGGAAAGAAATGGAACCCCACCACACACAGTTGCTCCATGCAGAGGCAGAGGAAGCCACAACCCCCCACGCTTGCCAACTCTGGGTTGGGAAAAACCTGGAGATTTTAGGGGTGGTGGTTCCTGGGGACTGTGGGATTTGGGGAGGGGAGAGACCACAGCCGGCTACAATCCCCTTGAGTCCTCCTTCCAACGGTGCCATTTTCTCCAGGGGGATTTATCTGTGCAGTCTGGAGATCAGCTGTAAACCAGATCTCCATGCCCCACCTGGAGGCTGGTAACCCTCTGTGGTAAGCAGAGATCAAACGTTTCCTTGGGGAGCTCCAGATATAATAGGGGAGGGGGGGAGAAAATAACCCAACCATACTCCCCTGCCCCTCCTCCTAATTCAGGGGGGGAAATCCCAAATCGACAGAAAGAGCTCTGGGGAGAGGAGGGAAGTGCTCACACTCCTCCCCTCCATTACATTTGGGGCTAACCTATCTTTCAAAAACCCTAAGCAACCCTTTCCCCCATTTTCAGACCTTAACCACCCCCCTTAATTATTAGGTAAAGGTAAAGGTTTCCCTTGCTCGAAAGCCAGTCGAATCTGACTCTAGGGTTGCGGTGCTCATCTCCGTTTCCAAGCCAAAGAGTTAGTGCTGTCCGAAGACTTCTCTGTGGTCATGTGGCCAGCATGACTAGACATTGAGGCTCATGGAACGCTGTTACCTTCCCACCAAAGCGGTACCTATTTATCTACTTGCAATTTCTTGCTTTCGAACTGCTAGGTTGGCAGGAGCTGGGGGCAGAGATGGGAGCTCACTCCGTCACGCGGCACTTGGGTCTCGAACTACCGAGCTACCGACCTCCCAGCCTGCAGCTCAGCATCTTAACCTCTGAGCCACCACAGCTTCCTTAATTATTACCTCCACCAAAATCTCATTGGAATCTAACAAGTTAATCATGGTTTAACCCTTGTCCGTTAATCTGAAAGAGACATCAGCGTACACACAGTCTCTGGATAGGGGTCTGCTTTGTTGAGAAGTAAATAGGCATCTTTTCCTTGCACTTTCCCAGTAATGTCAGTGATGGTTTCAAACTCTGAATTGAATTTTAAATATGATTTCCCCCCCCTATTGGTGAACGGCTGTTATTAAACCAGTTTTCTTCCGCTAGGGTGGACGTTGCTTTTGCTTAAAATAATATTTTATGCCGCATCTTACCTTTCCTCATCCCAAGTAAATATTTAATACAAAGTATATTAGAAAATAAAACAGGACACCATTAAAACTGCATGAGCGTTGGCAAGTTAAGGCTTCAGCTCCATCAACCAGGTTACCAGTGAACTCGTAAATCCTGAGTCACAGAGTTTTGACACGGTTCATTTATGTCCCTTGAAGTAGGTCTCTTTGTTGCTATATTCTGGTCAACAGGAAGGTGGGTATGCCTAGTTGATGGTGTAACAGAACATAGCACAACAGGGCAATAACACAGTGCAGTATAATCATGCAAAAAGACACTGTATAAATAATGCAGGAATAACAAAGTCTTGAGATGTCATCACTTAAACATTTAAGGGAATGTACTTACATAAGCATAATACTACAGATAACAAATAAGCACACACCAATATAACGAATGATATGAGGATGTTACCAATATTTTCATCATCAATCTAATACAATACAAAAGAAACCTATATATCAACAACAATACATAATACAATATATAAGGATGTTTCCAATATTTTCAAGGATGATGAAGTCTCTGGATTTCACACTTCATTTCGGAAATTCTTCCTCAGTAAGCTAAGAATAGGTTAGAAAATTAATATAGTCAGTCAGTGTTGTTTATTCGGTATATCACCAGCACAGTTACAATCAATGCAAAAAGGGTACTAATAAAATATATAAAATATCAAATCCTTAAACATAAAACTGCATTAAAGCTACGTATATTAATTACAAAATTGCTGATACTCTACATTTCTGCAATACTCTATCACCTGATATTCAACTGTTGGACAAATATTATAAAAGTTACACAGTTCTACTCCCCATCTCCTAAATCTTCTGAATTCTTTTAAAATTGTTCTACATGTGCAGCGCGTATTTTTTGAGCTATTGCTAAAAATTTGGCGCAGTTTATTATTATCTGTGGAGCAGATTATAAGATAAGAATAGGTTAGAAAATTAATATACCATACAAAGTAATCAGCAAAATAATAAAGCTGAAACTTTAAGCTAAAATTACCTGCAGTAAGCACTACTTACATGAAGGGGTTTCCAAGATAAATGGCAAAAATTGACTGTCCTATAAGGAAGAAAATGCCTCTGTAAGATTCACTGGAATTAGATGGTTACAAGAAGGGGGGAAACCATGGTACTCATGCGCAGAGGGGAGCTCCACACAGAGGAGGAAGCCACCCCAGGTGAGCCTTCTCCCTGTCCAGCTCTCTCTCCCCCCCCCCCCCGTGACTATTATGGGTCGATCCCTTGTTTAAGTGCATTGGAGGCAAATGGCAAAAAAAAAAAAAAAAAACGACTCACCTGCGGTTGCCCCTGATCATGCAGTGGCGGGCTGTGCCTGCAGCTTCAAAAGACTGTGATCGCACAACTGTGGGTCGACTTCCACCAGAGGAAATAGGCTCTCTCCCATCCATACTTTATCTCGCAAGTGTGACCGCAACCATAATATAATACACATTTATAGTATAGTCATTTGTTGTTGTTGTTGTTGTTGTTCAGTCACACAGTTGAGTCTGACTTTTCATGACCCCCTGGACCACATCACGCCAGGCCCTCCTGTCTTCTGTCATGCTCCGAAGTTTGCTTAATTTCATGTTTGTTGCATCAATAACACTGTCCAACAATCTCATCCTTTGCCCTCCCTTTCTTCTTTGATTTTCAATCTTTCAGGGTCTTTCCCAGCATCAGGGTCTTCCCCAGTGAGTGCTCCCTTCTCATTTGGTGGCCGAAGTATTTGAGCTTCAGCTTCAGGATCTGGCCTTCCAGGGAACAGTCAGGGTTGATTTCTTTTAGGATTGACCAATTTGATCTCTTTGTAGTCCAAAGGACTCTCAAGAGTCTTCTCCAGCATCATAATTCAAAAGAATCTATCCTTTGGCGCTTGACACTCCTTATAGTCCAACTCTTGCAGCCATACATTACTACATTATAATATACATTATAGTATAGTCATGTTGGAGGTTTTCAAACAGAAGCTAGATGGCCAGCTGACAGCAATGATGATTCTGTGAACTTAGGCAGATCTTGAGAGGAAGGGCAATCACTGCTTAGTTCTTGTGGCCCTTTCTTACACGCCCAGGGAAATGCCGATAGCCACTTTGGGGTCAGGAAGCAATTTTTCTCCAGGACTGTTTGGCCAGGGATCCTGGAGGTTTTTTTGTCATCTTCTGGGCACATAACAGGAAGTCACTGGGGTATGTGGGGTGAGGTATTTGTGACTTTCCTGCACTGGGCAGGGGGTTGGACTAGATGACCCTGGAGGTCCCTTCCAACTCTATGATTCTATGATTCTAACACTGGATTGGAAGAGTTGCTGTTCTAGGACGGTGTGGCTAGGTTATGAGATTGAGCTGGTCCAAAACTCCGCAAAGACTGTACCACAAGACTAAGGCTACAAAGAGTACTACCCAACTCTTGATGGTCTGATTCAGAATAACACAGCTTTGTGTGTATGTGTATGTGAAGACAATATAGCTAATGACCAGATTTCTCCAGTCCCTGATGTCTGTCTGTCTGTCTGTCTATCTATCATCTATCTCATATTCATTGGTGATTAATTAAACCTCCTTGGCTCACTTTGGAATCGGTCTTGATAAACCATGTGGTCTGGAAAACAACAGCCACCTGAACTTCAGTGGGGGTGGGTACAAGGACTGCCATCAGGGTCTCTGAGGATGTGCAGGCATGAAAGGCATTCATTAGGGGTGAGTGCATTTACTGGTGCTAGTGAGGCAGTGTGGTGTAGTGGTCAGAGTGTCAGGCTAGGATCCGGGAGCCCCAGTTTCCAATCCATGCTCTGCTATGAAGCTTGCTGGTAGAGCCATGCCCTCTGCCTCGCTGACCTCACAGAGCTGTTGCAAGGAGAAAGTGGTGGTGAGATGTCGACTTATGCTGACCTAAACTCCTTGGGGGAAGGGCAGGCAGGGATGCATACGTGCATGCGAGAGAGATGTACTGAAATACCAGGCGGTGCAACAGGGATCCTGTCCAGACGTCAAGCCTTCAGCTACTTGTCAACTCTCATATTTTCTCTGCGGGGGCCGTTGCCAGATTGTCACCACATGGGATTTCGTTGTTTACCAACAGAGCATTTGTGGTCTTCTGTTCACTAACATTATGTCAGGTCAACTGTTCAGCACGCAGAATTGCCTGTGTTTTTCATATCTCGGGTTACCTTAACGTTTTCATTTGCACATATTGATGAGGGACTGTGTGGTGGTTTCATGGATGAAATGTACCAACTGTTCCACACGCTCTGCAGCGCTTCATATCCCCCTGCATAATTCCTATGAATGATAAGGTGGCAACATCCCATGATGTGCTAAACAGATTTTAGCATTCATTCACACACTATACATCTCTCTCTCACACCTTCTCCTGCAGCATTTCCTTTTCCACCCCCTAATCAGCATTTCCCCCCTCACTTCCTTTTCCTTTGATTTCAGCCACACTTGTCTTCATCAACCAGATTATGGACTGCTCAGAGTCACATTCAGATTCAGATGCCCTCTGGGAGAAGCTGCAAGGGCTTTGACCCACCGTGGATCTTCAGCAGGTAAAGATGTTGGAATCTCCCGGGAGGGAGGGAAATGAGTCTTCTTGTACGAAGGACCAGAGCAGTGGAGCAGACTGCAGTATGGTGAAGGAGGAGGAGGAGGAGGAGGAGATTGGATTTATATCCTGCCCTTCACTACCTGAAGGAGTCTCAGAACAGCTTACAATCTCATTTCCCTTCCCCTCCCCACAACAGACACCCTGTGAGGTAGGTGGGGCTGAGAGAGCTCTTTCAAGAACTGCTCGTGAGAGAACAGCTCTGAGAGAACTTGTGACTGACCCAAGGTCACACCGGCAGCTGCATGTGGAGGAGTGGGGAATTGAACCCGGTTCTCCCAGATTAGGGTCCGTGCTCCTCACCACTAGACCAAACTGGCTCTGGCAGAAAACTGTAGTGGTTAGAGTGTTGGATTAGGACTGCGGATTCCTGGGATTTGATGGTACAGATCTAATCTACTAACCTTCTTCTAGCCTAAGGCACAATTCTCTGAAAGCATCTATTCGTGCATATCCCTTCTTTTGCCTCAATGGACAGCCAAAGTGGATCGAACCCCCCAAGAGACCGGGGGGGGGGGGGGTTAGACTGGAAAGCATAGAGTTTTGAGCCAATAGCAGAGCTGCTAGTGATATGGTGACATCACTTCTGGTTATGTAGCCCGAAATGACCTAATGCTATCAGGGGATGCTGTTCCTGCCGCTCAGAGCAAGGGCCTGGGGAAACTCCTGGTAAATGGCAACATTACTTACAACACAAAAATAAAGTATAGCAAAATACAGACAAAATGAATCAACAGTGGGAGGGAAGAGGCCAGGGCACAGCCTTTCAAATACACAGCGGATCTTCCTCTCATTCCTCGGCCAGAAACTCTTCCTTGCCAGTGCCAGGTTACAGCCCTCGAGCCAAGAGCTCCCACAACCCTGGCCATGCCTAGCCCTTAAGTACCGCGACTAGAAGAGACAAAACTAAGCCTTGCTCTTACAAGATGGCAGCTCTCTCCTGACAGTCCCTGTCCTTTTCCTGCCCCAATAAAGACATTAACATGTTCAGTAGATCGGTTTTTTCCCCATGGGGCGAAGAGCAGCTGTTTGAGATTAGGAAATCAGCGCAGGGGGATGGCCTAAGCTCCTTTCCCCTGCTTGCGGTGGTCCTGATATCGGGTTGATAGATCTGGGTTGGGAAATACCCTGACATATTGGGGGCGGAGCCTGGGGTAGGCAGGGTTTGGGGAGGGAAGGAACCTCCGCAGGGTATAATGCAATGGAATCCACCCTTCAAAGCTGTCATTTTCTCCAGGGGAGCTGATCTTGGTAGTCTGGAGACCAATTGCACTAGCGGATGTCACCTGGAGTTGGCAACCCTATGAAACCTCAATTGAATCAGGCCTCCATGTCCCTAGGAACTGAGTTTCAAGCACGGTGCTCAGAGTACATGTCTTTTGGTCAGGACCTAAGGTGGACCTAGACTAGGGTTGCCAGGTGAGGCTGACAAGTGGGCAAGGGACTTATCCCGAAGCTCCAGGAGAGAGAAGGGAGGCTCCAGGAGAAGGAACTCCTAAGTGAATTCCAGGTGATCTGTCATTGCATTTAAAGGGACTGTGTTCCTTTTAAATGCTTTCTCTCCATTGGAAATAATGGAGGATGGGGGCACCTTATTCGGGGCTCATAAAATTGGACCCCCTGGTTCAATCTTCTTGAAACTTTTGGGGGGGGGGATTTGAGGAGAGATGCCAGAAACTATGCTGACAATTTGGTGCCTCTAACTCAAAAACCAGCCCCCCCGAGCCCCAGATATCCACAGATCAATTCTTCATTATACCCTATGGGGACTGGTCTCCATAGGGTATAATGGAGTGCCCAGCAGCTAATTCCCCCTGCTTTCTGATAGCCCTGAAGTGGGGGGGAGGGGCTCCAAACCAGAGGATCCCCTGCCCCCAGCAGGGAATTGGCAAACCTAACCCAGACACAATGTGAGGAAAACACAGCATGCATTCGGGCCCTCGTTTTCATGATGTGGCGTTGAAGTGAGTTAGAAATATAATAAAGGTTCCCCTTGCTCAAAAGCCAGTCAAATCTGACTCTAGGGGGTGGTGCTCATCTCTGTTTCCAAGCCGAAGAGCCAGCGCTGTCCGAAGACTTTTCCATGGTCATGTGGGCGGCATGACCAAATGCCAAGGCACATGGAATACTGTTACCTTCCCACCAAAGTGGTACCTATTTATCTACTTGCAGTTTCTTGCTTTAGAACTTCTAGGTTAGCAGAAGCTGGGGCCAGAGACAGGAGCTCATTCCATCACACAACACTGGAGTCTCGAACTGCTGAACTACCAACCTTTTGGTCTGCAGCTCAGCGTCTTAACCTCTGAGCCACCGGGGCTCCAGAAATATAGTAGAGACTGCTGTTTCTCAGCCATGAGAGCCATCTTAACTGGGTAATTTTCTACAGGGCTCGGGTATGATTTTATTTTTTCTTACCGATTTATGTAACATTCCAAAAGGCTTTCCTTTCCGTAAGATGTGTGGCAACCCCATTGTTATCAATGAATGTGTTTCAAGTTACATTTGTTGTCTAACTGCCCTTGGTTCTAAATCAGAGTTCTTCCTTCATATTAACCACATTCCGTCGGAGTGATATGGTTAAGTGGATCTCGTTCTGGGAAAAAAACACACACATTAAGTGATATTTAATATTAGCTGTGAGATTTCTGCTGCCATGCAGAGGAGGTAATTAAGCATGTCAAATGAGCGGTGACACAGACAAGGCATGTACAAATTGAGAAACGGTTTATTGAGGGTTCGGTGTAATGGCTGACACCCTCCGTAAGGTCAACTTTTGCATATCTCAGACAGATGAATGGTGTTGCACACTCCTCGTGCTGCTCAGAAGGCGCTGCTTTGCATTTAATGCAAAAAACTTGGATGCTGCAAAGGAATAAAATGTACAATTAATTAGGAGCTCTTGACAGAAGTGCTGGCTAAAGCCATCGACAGAAGACAGGAAGGAGGAGGGTGATGGAGGAATAGCCCTCTTCCTTATGTTATGTTCCCCAAGGGGGCAGAGCAGGCAGTACATGGTAGCAATTTTTTCTCTGCTAAGGAAACAGTAAATGATAAAAAAAATTAAGTTTCACATACGGTATCTAAAGGACCTCTGGATATGTGCTAGGGTACCCATGTTCCCCTATCATGCCCAGAACTTTCAGTGTGAACCAGAGCTCCGTATGTGAGATATTTTCTGCTACAGCCAGAGCTCAAAAAAAATCCATCCATTGTGAAGAGGTGGAAATTTCACATGAGCAGAATCTGTTATTTCTGCCCATAGCTTCTGGTTCACAGTCAAGGTCCTGTACATGATGGAGAATTCAGGAAGACGGTGAGCTAGAGTTTAGGGATGTCTTCCAGGTGGGGCCTGGGGATCCCCCAGATTTACAGCTTATCTCTAGACTACAGAGATCAGATCTCCTGGAGAAAATGGATGTTTTGGAGGGTGGATTCTATGGCAATGTACCCCACTGAGGTCCTTGTCCTCCCCAGCCCCCACCCCCAAATCTCCAGGAGTTTCCCAACCTAGAACTGGCAAATCTACCCTCACCAGTGGCCAGGGGGAACCTGGCAACCCTACTAGGGTTGCTAATGTCCAGTTGGGGCCTCAATATCTCCCAAAAGTACAACTGATATCTATATAGAGCATTATGCTTCAGTATTCAAAATCTACTGGTGGTCCCCAGCCCAAAGAGCATCCATTTGTCCTTGACCAGGGTCCTGGCCCCAGCCTGGTGGAACACTCTTCCAGGAGAGATCAGGGCCCTGTGGGATTTAGTACAATTTTGTACAAAACAGAGTTGTTCCACCAGGCCTATGGTTGAGGACAGTATGGGGCCCCTAGCTGGTAACAAGTTTGGCCTCCCCCCTTCTTCCTTTCCCCATCCCCTTGTGTCGTCCCCCCTGTTCCCCTTCGCAGTTGTCTGAACATTGCCCCTCCATATGCCATCTGGGATTTTATAGAATTGTTGTGTTTATATTGTATTTTGCTGTATTTATTTTAATAAGCTGTTTTAGAGGTTTTTAAAAAATTGTATTTTATGGTTTGATGTTACTCATTCTAAGCTGGCTTCAGAGAGAGTGGGCTATAAGCAAACAAACAAACAAACAGATAAACATAACAGAGATCAGTTCCCCTGAAGAAAATGGCTGCTTTGGAGGGATAGCCTCTATCTATATACTAATTCCCAAATGCCCCCTGTGCATGTGGATATCTAAATCTGCACATTGGGGGCACTTGGGGGGCAGAGAGATTTTTCTGCACACATGGGGGACTCTCCAGGTGTGCAGAAAAATCCTAAAACTTAAAAAAATTGGGGTATACATAAATCCCCCCAAAAGTAAAACTTAAAACTATGCCTCACCTCCGCAGCAGGGGTGAGGGAGAGGGCTTGGCAGGCCCAGTGGTTGGAGCTGCATGGGCTTTGCCGTTGCTGCTGGGGGGTGGAAGGAGAGCTTAGTGAGCCTGGCAGCTGGGAGCCATGTGGGCCTTGCCATCACTGGCGGGGGGAAAAGCTTGGTGGGCCTGGTGACTAGGAGCCGCACAGGCCTCACCGTTGGTGGGGGGGGTGAGAGGGAGAGGAGGCCTGGTGGGCCTGGCGGCTCTGAGCCCTTGGGCCTCACCATTAATGGGGGTGGGTGGGTAGGAGAGAAGGATTGGCAGCCCAGCGGCTTGGAGCTGCACGGGCCTCACCATCGGTGGCAGGGGCAGAGAGAAAGGGAGAAGGCTTACCTGTGGTGGCTTCCTCCTCCTCCTCCACGTGGAGCTCCCCTGCCCCCGCAAGTATTGCAGGTCCCCCCTTCTTGTCTATATACTAATAGCCAAGACTATTAAATCTAAATCAGCACATTGGAGGCACTGGGGGGGGGCAAAGAGATTTTCCTTCACACTTGGGACACTCCCCAGGTGTGCAGAAAAATCTGAAAAGTTTTAAAAATGATATGGGGATACTTAAATCCCCCCCAAAGTAAAATAATATTTCCTGTACATGCGCAGAGAACACTCTGGGAACTCAGACCTCACCACCATTTTGGGGGGGGGGAGGCTCAGCAGGCCGGTGGCTGGGATAGGGCTGCCAAGTCAGCCCGGGGGGCAGGGGATCCCCTGCTAAAGGGGTTCCCAATCCGCCGGCCAGCATTTGGCCAGCGGGGGGAACCCCACCCCTGACGTCGTCCAGCGAGGATGACGTAATGACGTCACCAGAAGTGACGTCAGCACGTTGGGGGCGTTGCCAGGGCGACGCTCTGCCAATCACCCCAAAACTCTATGATACCATAGAGTTTTGGGGCGATTGCCAGAGCGTCGCCCTGGCAACACCCCAACGTGCTGACGTCACTTCCGGTAATGTCGGTGGGCACGCGCGCAAAGCGCATGCACCAGGAGAAACTCCCGGCCGGAGGAGGACTCCCCAAACCGGTGAGTTTTGAAGACTTGGCAACCCTAGGCTGGGAGCTACTCAGGCCTCGCCATCAGTGCCGGTTTGGGGGGGAAGATCAGTGGGCCAGGTGGCCGGAAGCCTCTCAGGCCTCACTGCCAGTGCCCCAGTGGGGGGAGACTGGTGGGCCCAGCTGCTGGAAGCTGCTTAGGCCTTGCTGCCGGTGCCTGGGGGGGGGATACTGCTTCTGCAGGCCGGGAACCTGTAGGAATACTCCCCCCATGAGTATCGCAGGTCCTGCTTCTTGTGGTATTAAAACTGCTGAGGCCACTCTCCTCCCCAAACCCCACCCTCCCAAGCTTCCACCCCCCAATCTCCAGAAGTTCCCCAACCTGGAGTTAGCCACTGTAACATAAGCAGAAGATTGATTCTGGCACTCATCATGTTTGAACTTTCGATTCCATTTCCTCTTTTTCTTGTGTTTATTTTTTTTTAAAAATCCTTTCTTTGGAAGTTTAAGACAGTTTCTTATCAAATGCTGCTTTGATTCGAGGCAGGTCAAGTACCATAAAAAGCTAGTGCAGACGAAGAAATGGGTGGGTAACGGGTGACACAGTCAACAGGACTTTGCGGCCTGTCAGAGAGAAGCGGAGGGGCCTCTGGGCTTGACTGTAGCATACAGAGAAGTCTGCCTCTCTGGTGCTCATTAGAATCTGCTCCCAACTGAGTAGACTAGAAGCAGATCTGCCTCAAGGCAGTCTTTTCTCTCCTAAACAGACTCCCTCCCTCCCAAATCTATTATGCTACCTTGACTTTTCTTGCCTCAAAAACATCAATCGCAATTCCAAAACCTTTTTTTGTGGGACATAAATAGAACTTGGCTTTTAAGACTCTCACCTCATGATTTGAATTGCTGTCAGGCTGGCAACTTATCCTCTCTCACGCTGGCACTAAGTAGTAGAGTTAGTTGGTGTTCTTTGCAAATTCAATCTGCTTATCCCAGAAGTTGCAACTAGCCAGCTGGGCCAGCCTTTTCCCCATCTTCTGGAGTCTGCAGCCTGAGGCGAGAACAAAAGAGAAACCCAGGCCAGAGAAAGCCCACCATTATTTCCTGAAGTGCCTATCAGTTGCCTAAATTTAATTCCAGCATCTCTTGATGCTGAGGGCTGTTATGTCTGCTGACCACCACCAGGAGCCAGTGTCCTTAAGCCAGAACTTGGTTCCAGAGAACCAAGGGCGTAGACTTTCCAATTTCGGGATGGGGGGGGGGGGGGGGCTGGGGCTGGGCCAGAGACATTACAGGCCATTGTCTCCAGGGGAGGCTCAGCATGTCCTGGGAAAGTTTGGGGGGGGGGCTCCAGCTCCCCAGCCCCCCTGAAGTTGATGCCTATGCAGAGAACAATAGGGGCCAAGGATCCTGAGCTACCCACAGCCAGTCAATAAGATCTCTGGCAGGAAATTCAAACCCTCCAACGGGACTGTGGGTATGTCTTGGGAAGGTGTATATAGTTGGCCTTCGGCCGGTTATCTTTGTCTTGTGTTGTGTACCAGTAAGCTATGAGCTGAGCATCATGCCGTTGTCCTGCTTCTTCATGTGTCGAACCCAGTACACAATAGTAGAGACGAGGATGGGATCCCGCTGAGCAAGCTGGGCTGCTGGGGCCCCGAGGAAGATGTAGACCTCCGCTGCTGCTCCATCTGATGAGCACCAAAGGTCACCAACTCCCGGACGGGCAGGAGGTGCCAGTCACCTACTGTTCCCGGATGCTGTCAGCTGCAGAGCAGAACTATGCCCAGATCGACCGTGAGGGCCTGTGATCGTGGCCAGCATAAAGGAATTACACGATTTTGTCTATGGCTGGCCCTTCACCATTGCTACAGACCATTGCCCTCTTCTTGGCTTCTTCACAGCAGATAGGCAGATGCCACAGGTCCTCTCCCCGCAGGTCCTTTTATGGTCCATTTTCCTGTCTGGCTATAACTACAGCCTGCAGTACCTCCCGGGGAAGGCTATGGGTCATACCAATGCCCTCAGCCACCTGCTCTTGCCTTCCATCAAAGACAACCCAGCCCCAGCGCACCGCATGCTCCAGGTAGAGGACCTCCCCGATTCTCCCCTCCAGGCGGCCAGTGTCACCTGCTGCTCGGCCCAGGACCCTGTCAGCTCCTGGGTTCTGGGCTGGGTGGTGAGGGGGGTGGCCTGTGGCCGCAGCTGGTCTGGAATTTACAGCCTTCGCAGCTCACCGGGAAAAGTTGTCAGCACACAAGGGATGTCTACTGTGGGGAGTTGTAGTCCCCAGCGCCCTGCACCACTGTGTTCTCAAGACACTTCATGAGGTACACCTGGGGATCATACGCATGAAGGCCCCGGCCCAGAGTTACGCATGGTTGCCAGGGATTGATGCAGAGATAGAAGTGTGGGTGAAGTGCTGCCAGGCATGTCAAGCAGTATGCTGAAATCCACCAAGCACACCAACCCCAGCCTGGGAATCTACCTGCACGCCGTGGTCGAGACTCCACATTGATTTCACCGGCCCCTTTCATGGACTATTGTTCCTGGTTACTGTGGACTCTTATTCCAAGTGGTTGGAAATAAGCACTGTCTCATCCATGTCCTCCAAAGCCACCATCCATGCACTACACAGGATCTTCATTACCCATGGATTGCCGGACACGATCGTCTCCGACAACGGAATGGCTTTCACCTTGGAGGAGTTTCAAGAGTTCCAGAAAGGAACTTGATCTGGCATGTACGGTCTGCACCATTCTACCTGGCAACCAATGGCCAGGCTGGGTGGATGGCCCAGACCACAAAAGAAGCCCTCAGCCACATTATGGAAGGCGACAGGGAATTCCATCTGGCCTGCTTCCTTTTGGCACAACGGACAATGCCAAACCCAGTCAGTGGGTGCTGCCCAGTGGAACTCTTGATGGGCCAGCAACCCGCCATCCTGCTGGACAGACTACATCCAGACTGGGCACCAGAGTCGTGCAGCCTGTCCAAACAAAGGAAGGCACCAAGGGGGTTCTTCCCAGAGGACCCAGTGTACATCTGCAACTTTGGTAAGGGCCCTCCAAGTCACTCGCCCCACAGGACCCATGTCATACGAGGTCTCAACTGAAGATGGCCAGGTCCTGCAGAAGCACATACACCAGCTGAGGAGACGCCTGCTTCCAGCCTCTGTGGACGTTCCGGCTCCGGAGGATATTGATGGAAACAGGCCTAACAACATCGGACCCAACTCTCCAGACGAGGGGATTCCGGAACAAGCTCCCATTCCAGCTGCAGAACTTAATGACAGGGCACTGGTCTCCAGTCCTGCACCTACAGAGGTGTCTCCGTCCCCACAGCTGGGTATCCAGGCAAGTCCACCTGACAGGGCCCCGGATGTCCTGGTGCCTACTCCACAGTGTTCCCTGAGGGAGCACCGACCCCTGGCCTATCTACAGGACTAT
This sequence comes from Lepidodactylus listeri, assembly GCA_029233225.1. Taxonomy (NCBI): domain Eukaryota; kingdom Metazoa; phylum Chordata; class Lepidosauria; order Squamata; family Gekkonidae; genus Lepidodactylus; species Lepidodactylus listeri. Next base: position 100,505,119 of record JARCFY010000009.1, on the reverse strand, counting down.
GTCACCTAGGGTGGGCTCGAACTATGGGGGAGGGGTGTTATGTCTGCTGACCGCCACCAGGTGCCAGCGTCCTTAAGCCCGAGCTTGGTTCCAGAGAACAATAGGAGCCAAGGATCCTGAGCTACCCGCAGCCAGCCAATAAGACTTCTGGTAGGAAATTCAAGCCCTCCAATGGGACTGTGGGTGTGTCTTGGGAAGATGTATATAGTTGGCCTTCAGCCGGCTATCTTTGTCTTGTGTTGTGTACCAGTAAACTACGAGCTGAGCATCCCACTGTTGTCCTGCTTCTTCATGTGTCGAACTCAGTACACAATAAGGGCTTATGTCTCCTGTACCTTTAATTTCTTTGTTCCGGTATTTTAGTTTGTAAATCACCTCGACTGTATTGGCAGAGAGCCTTATGTAAATGCAAAATGTTGTTGTTGTTGTTTTAAAAAAAGACTAAAGTGATTGAATATCACTTACGAAAGGAAAAAATACTGTCAGAAAGCAACTGAGCTGCTAACTTTGGAGGTGTTTGAGATAGGGTTGCCAGGTCCTTCTCTTCTGCCGGCAGGGGGTGGGAGGGAGGGAGCTTCCCAGGAGTGGGAGAGGCGAGGTGACATTGCAGTGTGTGACGTCCCTGGGGTGATGGTCACCATAGAGTTTTGCCCAAAATACCAGAGCACCACTATGCAACATCCCCAGTGTGATGATGTCACCTCTGTGTGACATCATCATGCCGGGAACGTCATGTCTGGCTGTGGCTGTTGTGCATGGGGTTTCCCCTCGCCGGCCAGCTGGCCGGTGGTGGGCGGGAGCCCATGAAATTGGGGGATCCCCCACTCCCACCTGGGGGCTGGCAACCCTAGTTTGAGCATGTAACATAAACTAGGGATGCCAGCCTCCAGGTGGGACCTGAGGATCCCCTGGGATTACAGCTCACCTCCAGACTACAGAGATCAGTTCCCCAGGAGAAAATGGATGCTTTGGAGGGTGGACTCTATGGCACTGTACCCCTTTGAGGTCTCTGTCCTTCCCTCTGTCCTCCCCAGGGTAGAGAGACCCTAGGCTAGAGAGACCACAGCACTCCAAAGACTTCTTCCCTCCCTCCTATAGAACCCATCCTAGGTTTGCCAGACTTGCCAGCGATCTGGTTTGTTGCCTGTTGGCAACTGAAGTGCAGGTGGGAGAAAATGGGGGCACACACTGCCATTGCGCCAGTGCGGTGACAAAACCATAGAGTTTCTGCAGATCCTGCAGATTCCTATGATGTCTTTTCCAGTTTTTACCAGAAGTGAAGGCATAGCAGTCCCCATCTCCTAAATGCTCTTGGAGGTTGTCAGCTGTTGCTTGGCAACCCTAACCCAGCCTAAACCTCACGTGAAAACAAATCACTTGCTGATAGCATGAACAAGCTACTAGTAGGTTATCTTTATGTATACCACACATTTCCCTACCATGTCAACTGACCTGACCATCCATGACCCTGGAAAGAATCGTCTCACCTCCTGTCCAGATGCAAAAGCCCCCACAATGCAGGGAAATGAAACTCCATCATAAGGAGCTGGACCTCTACCACCTACAGCAGTCGTAAAGCTGTTCAACAACCATTGGAGATGGATGGCATTTGGGCATTTGTCTTGTGAGTGATCACAGCGATTGAACATGATATATTTGTCTATCAGGCCAAAAAGTGCAACATCCATAGTTGATGCATAAACCATGAGGTCATCGGTCAAGAAACATGTTTAGACCTCTACCTTGAGAATGCCTCCTCCATGGCCAATATCAGAGTCACCAGATTTCAGAATTCTGCACTGGAAATTACAGTGAGGGCTGGATAAACCAAGACTTTTCCAGAGAAGAATCAAATGCTTCTTGTGGCCTCCGTTCAAAATGCAGAATCTGACAAAGAGGCATTTTCCTTTGAGGGAGAAGGACATCTGTCCCTGCACATAGAAGACCAGCATTAGAGGAACAATAGATAGCTTGAATCATACTCTCTGATATGCTAATTTTCTAAATATGGATGTAGGGGAGGGTTGCAGTCCAACAGGTAGCTTCTCCCTTCCCAGAAGTTTTTTTTACTTGATTTTGCTAATTCCCTAACTGACCAAAATTAATGCTGTTTTTTATTTTCTCATGCTTTTTTATCTGTCTGTCTGTCTGTCTGTCTGTCTGTCTGTCTGTCTATCTATCTATCTATCTATCTATCTATCTATCTATCTATCTATCTATCTATCTAGCCAGTTTGGTGTAGTGGTTAAGTGCGCGGACTCTAATCTGGGAGAACCGGGTTTGATTCCCCACTCCTCCACTTGCACCTGGCTGGATGACCTTGGGCAAGCCATAGCTCTGTACCAGCTGTCCTCTCAAGGACAGCTGTCTCAGAACTCTCTCAGCCCCACCTACCTCACAGGGTGCCTGTTGTGGGGAGGGGAAGGGAAAAGGAGTTTGTAAACTGCTCTGAGACTCCAAGTGAGTGAAGGGCGGGGTATAAATCCAATCTCTTCTTCTTCTTCTTCTTCTTCTTCTATCTGTCTGTCTGTCTGTCTGTCTATCATCTATCTATCTGTCATCTGTCATCTATCTGTCTGTCATCTGTCATCTATCTGTCTGTCATCATCTATTTACCTATCTTCCATGCATCATCTTTCTTTCTTTCTTTCTTTCTTTCTTTCTTTCTTTCTTTCTTTCTTTCTTTCTTTCTTTCTTTCTTTCTTTCTTTCTTTCTTTCTTTCTTTCTTTCTTTCTTTCTTTCTTTCTCTCTCTCTCTCTCTCTCTCTCTCTCTCTCCTATCTATCCATCCATCTTCCTCTTCTTCTTCTTCTTCTTCATCATCATCATCTGTCAATCATCTATCTACCCACCTACCTACCTACCTACCAACCAAGCAATTGATCTATGTAAGGGTGCTGAGTAAGAATGTCCAGAGCTTTGGGGCTGAATGTCCCCAATATGGAGACAACACCCTGGTCTATATTTCATTACCCAAGCCTCCAGATGCATCCCTCTTGGTTCTGAATCAGTGCTTTGAGGCTACGGTCAGGTGGCTAAGGCAGAACAGACCGAAGCTGAATCCAGGCAAGACAGAGGTAATACTGGTTGAGGAGGCTAATATTCTAGAGGGGACTGAATCCACCCGTCCTGTGTAGAGTAACAATGGCTTTTTCAGAGCAGGTTGAAGAGCTTGGGGGGTGCTCACAGACAGGGGTCATTCCGTAGAAAAAGAGGTGCAGGAGCTCATTAGCATAACTCATTTGCAGAACTCATTTGCATATGCCACACCCCCTAACATACCGGAAGTGTGTCAGAAGGCAACACCCACCCCTCAGGCTCCACTCCACAGGTGAGTGAAACTGACCTGCTCTTCCTCCATTCCCTTCCCCATCCAATACTTTGTGCAAGAAAAATAAGCATAAAGAACACACCCTCATTCTCTTCCTGCTCCCTTGAAACCACCAGGTTTCAAGTAGACTTGAGATACCCAGGACATGTGCACCACCCATCCCTTCCCCTTCCCCTCCCCACAACAAGACACCCTGTGAGGTAGGTGGGGCTGAGAGAGGTCTTTTGAGAACTGCTCATGAGAGAACAGCTCTGAGAGAACTTGTGACTGGCCCAAGGTCACACCAGCAGCTGCATGTGGAGGAGTGGGGGATCAAACACAGTTCTCCCAGATTAGAGTACAACTCCCGACCACTACACCAAACTAATGGGGTGGAAGCTGCTGAAGGGTTGGTGAAATTTCTCCAGTACTTATGTGCCATGTGCCCAGATAAAAAATGGTATACTTAGAAAATTTAGATGCCACCCTGAGCAAGTCTCTGGAAAAGCAGCACACAGTCATAAAAGGAACAATGATAAAATTATCAATATTAAAACAAAACATTAAAATCAATAAAGACCCTAGCAGGGCTTTCCCCGGGGCGCTGCGCCTCTGCACTGCTCAGGGAAGCCGAGGAGGGGGCGGGGCTTGGTCATGTGCCCGCCCCCTGGGCTCCTCACTCCCGGAGCTGCACTCCTGTGTACTCCCGCTCCAACGGACCCCTGCTCACAGACCCTGCCTTGCTGTTTGAAAAGTGGCCTGGTATGGTGGCTGTCAGCTGCATCTGATTTTCCAACTTTCTCATTACTTAGACTCAGCTGATCTGGCCATGCTGATCAATACTTCTGTGTTCTCATGACTGGATTACGGCAATGGGCTCTGCGTGGGGCTGCTCTTGAAGATGACTTGGAAACTACACCAGGCCCTAACTTCACCAGGTTTTACATCCCAATTTCCAGGAAATTCCTGATCGGGAATCGTCACCCCCACTTTCTTCCCTGCTCCTCACTGTCTTTCTCAGTAGTAATTACTGTTGAATATGTTTGCATTCTCAGTACTCCACTCAACCCCTACAACACTGAACATTTAAAAGAACTTAAATCCCTAGAAGGACTAAGGCTGCAGCCAGACGTGCCTTTCAATCCAAAGGGCACGATCAGATGGCAACATCTGGGAAAAGCCCCGCAGTTGTCAGTACCCCATGCTGCCCCGCCACTGAAATGGAGTCAAAAGACACCAGGGAAAGTCCAGTCCTAACACTTGCTGGTGGGCCATAGATGGAGTTTCCCCTGTCTGATCACTCAAGCACACTCTCAAGCTGTTGGGATGGTCTGCTCATTCCATCCTGACTCAGTACCATTTTTTCTCCTTGCTTAGCGGTATGCACATAACTGCATATTCCAGGGGGAACCTTCTGTGCAGGGGTTCAATTCCTCATTTATGCTCATGGGAAACAAAAGGCAAAAAACCCACCACTTGCCCAAATGTGGCATCTGATCATGCAGTGATGGGCTGAGCCCACAGCACAAAGGGACGTGTGATCCTGCAACTGTGAGTCAAATTCCTCTGGGGGAAATAGGGGCACTTCCCCTCCAGGCCAAATGGCATGTCTGATTGCAACCTAAAATAGCTTTTTCCCCTTTGAAAATACAGTGGCTCCCAAGAGCTCTTTCTGCCTATGCAAGATTTCTGGCCAAAACACTGACCACTGGCTTTACTGACAGCACAACCCTATGTGGAGTTCCGCCAGTCTTAAGCCCATTGAAATAGATAGACTAAGGTTGGGATTACTCTGCACAGGATCGCACAGTAACACATGTTGCTTTAGAAGCTCATGAAAAAGCCAAGAATCTGATAGCTTTGAAATGGATAGACAAACAAGCTCCAACGATTCAAAATTGGTTGGAAAAATTATGGGAATATTTTATACTATCAAAATTATCATACACTGTTTGTAACCCTCCTCTGAATCAAAATCAGAGGAAAATTGTCTATGTTTGGTTCCCTATTTTAAGTTACTTGGAGAAACAAAAGAGTCTTCCAAATAACCCTGTATATCAAAAGTTAATGTATTTTTAATGCAATGGGAAATCTGCAAATTTTAGTTAAATTTCTGCATTGTAAGTTTCTAAGCTGTACTTGATTGATGTTTTGATGTTTATGTTTTGTTAAGAATGTAACATTGAAAAATAAAGAAAATGTAAATTATAAAAAAATAAAAGAAGCTCATGAAAAAAATAAGCTAATATAGAGTTAAAGAAAGACTGCATAAAAGCCATCATTGGGCAATTGTGGCTGTGGTATGACACTGAGTGGTAGGATAGCAGTGTTGTGGAATGGTGCCTGTTTCCACGTGAAATGCTGGAGGGTATAAAGTGGAACAGGGTTAGAGGTTCTAGTCAGCAGCTCCTCGCGGATATCTGGTGACTGCTTCATAAAGTATCTTGTGCTGTCATATAGCATAACATCCTAAATTTGCAATGTTGTGATCACCAGCAATTTTATTGTTCACTGTATTATGAAGTGGTCACGGGGAAAGGCTATTTTTGAGTGACTGAAGCAGGCTAGAGGGGTATCCGAAAAGAAAGGGAAAAAGGAAAGAGCTGCAGCCGCAGTAAGTCTGTTTCTATGATAAATGAAGTCTCCACTGGATGCCACTGTTGTCCCACAAAGCATTGTGCTAAATGCAGTTTCTTTGGCAGTAGAAATGTTTCACTTGAAAAAATAGAGGATATTTTCTTGACTCAAAATTCCTGCAGGGAACACGTCTGATTGTGATAGAAGGCGCTTCAAAAGGTGAACACTTATTCTTTTAACACAGCTTGCATACAAATGGCACGCATACACCAGCGTTTTCTTTTCGTTTTAGCAAGTTCTACAATTTTTATTTCCAATCTAGGTGGCACGTGACTTTATCATATCTCAGGAATAATCTAATCATGCCCCCCCCCTTTTAATAAAAAAGAAGAGAACAGAACTTCATCCTTCTTTTGTTACCAGAAATATAGTGTCTGTTAATACTCGTATTCCTACCACTGGAATTTATTTGAAATTTAGCTCTACTGATTTCACGGAGAGGTCGGGAAAGCAAACGTCTGGACTTAGAAACGCTTCGAAGCCTGTTATCAATTTTGAACGCGTTTTCTAAAAGAATTTTAAAAACTATGTAGCAACCTTTCGAAAAACATTTTGCAATTAAAAAAAACCCAGAGACTATCTTCCATCCTGACAAGCATCACAGAATGGCCAAGACCGGTTTGGCCCAGGGCTCTGTAAAGCCCTCTTTGGTCTGGCCACGCAGCAGGCTCTAGGCCAGGGGTGGGCAATTGTTTAGGCTCAGGGGCCACTTTGTGGGAGTGGAGGTTAGCGGAGGGCCGCACCTTTTAAAATGATTGCATTCATTACTTAACTTTGCATTTCAGAAAAGGTATAAATTGTACCATAAAAATCAGTAAATATAAATTAAAGAAAATAGTGGTAGTTTTATTCAATTTATTTATTGTGCTAATTTCATATCATCTACAGCTGCAAGCACATTTAATTTTAGAATCAGTTTAATGAGACAAATGTACCCTATCACACTTTTCTACAGTTTTTTTGAAATCAGGAGTGAGACTGCTCGTTGAGATTCTCATCACAGCCTGCAAGTTAATGTCTGTCAAAGAGCATCTATATTTACTCTTGTTAATCTTCATGTCTTGGGGGGCTGCAAAAAACTCTGTGGCGGGCCGCATGTGGCCCGCGGACTGCCATTTGCCCACCCCTGCTGTAGTACTCTGGAGATAGAATTCTCCAGCAACTCTTCCCCCCAGGGCCTCAGCCTACAAATTAATCACGTTCTCAGAGCCTTATCCACTGGGATGGTGGATGAAAGCAAGAGAGAGAGACTGATTTCTTCCTGCCGTCTTTGCCACACCTGCAATGTATGCAGACCATTTAAACAAACAAACAAACAAAATGATTGCATATGAGAAAGTTCCTGGTTTGGGTTAAGCTAACTTTTTTCACTCAGTCTTGGCCAATGCCCTTCCTCAATATAGCTCTTGTTCCACATGGTTCGTGTCTGTGCAACTTAGGTTTGCCAGGTCCAACTCGGGAAATATCTGAGGACTTTATGGGTGGAGGCCAGGAAACTTTGGGGATAGAGCCCGGGGACTTTTTTGATATCATGTCCTGTGGTGTTGCTTCCAGGTCAAAGGTCAAGTGATGTCACTTCCCAGGCTCCACCCTTTTAAATGATGTCACTTCCAGCACACTGCACCGAAACCCCACCTCTTCCTGTGATGTCACTTTCCAGGCACTCTCCCAAACCCACCTCTTCCTCTGAAGTCACTCCCTTCTTTCAAAATTCAAATTTGAATTGTATAGCACTTCCCACCCCCACCTCTTCCCCATTTTACAATACCTGTTGGCTTTTAGGCATCATGCCGGTGCAAAGATAACAAAAAGCTTTAAGAAACATAAAATACCTTAATCTAAACATGTAACAATTAGAACAACCCCCCCAAGCAAACAGCACATGTCAAACCAGTGATCAAAACAAGAGAAACTGTCATGTTTATGCTGCTTTCAGGAAAGAAAGCAATATTTATCTTGGCTTGCTTCTTTTCGCAATTCTGACCCCAGGTCACCAAGGACCTTTGACAAAGCCTCATTCCTATCCTGTGGCTGAGGAACAGACTCTGCTGTTGTTCCCCTTCCCCCCTGGATGTTGGATTAAGAGAAGAGAAGAGATTGGATTTATACCCCGCCCTTCACAACCCAAGGGAGTCTCAGAGCGGCTTACAAACTCCTTTCCCTTCCCCTCCCCGTAACAGACACCCTGTGAGGTGGGTGGGGCTGAGAGAGCTCTGAGACAACTGTCCTTGAGATAACAGCTGTGCCAGAACTATGATCTTGCCCAAGGTCATCCAGCAGGTACATGTGGAGGAGTGGGGAATCAAACCCGGTTCTCCCAGATTAGAGTCCGCGCACTTAACCACTACACCAAACTGGCTTAAAGTTAAAGCGGGAAGCTGGACTTTCTTGGTATGTCTGCCACCCAGAATTCACACATGCCCAAGATCACACCTTCCTGTTCCAGGTTAGCTAATCCAAAGAGTAGAAGCCTTCCTCTGGCTCAAAGCAAGGCAATCACTAATGCAGAATTAAAATTCTGTCCACCCAAACACTGTAAGTGTCACTCAGGAACAGGCCAATTCATGGAGGAGAGGTCCATCAACAGACCAGAGAGTTACGTGGAACCTTCATGTTCCAAGGCAGTCTACCTCAGAATGGCAGCTCCTGGGGCACACCTGAAGGGAGAACGGAGGCTTTTCTTCTCTGCAGATGGACTTCCTAGATGCTGAACAAGAGGGGCTCTTGGTCTGATCCAGAGATTACAGGGTTGCCAACCTCCAGATGGACATATCCCAGTATAACGATTGATCTCCAGACTAGAGATCAATTCCCCTGGAGACAATTGCAGCTTTGGAAGGTGGACTCTATGGGATGATGCTCCGAGGCCCCATCCCAGTCCAGGGATTCTACCCCATAGGCTTGCCAGTCCCCAGGTTGGGGCAGGTGTTCCCCCCGTTTTCGGGATTTCAATTGTAAAACCAGTTTAAAACCATAGAGTTTTACCCTCAAACCAGAGCAGCCCCACGTGACAGCCCCAGCATGATGATGTCACTTCTGGGTGACACCATCACATCGGGGAAGCCATGTTCTGGCAGTGGTCAGAAGCCCTGAAAACTGGGGCCACCCCTGACCTGACCTGGGGACTGGCAGGCCCATGGGGTGGGGTCCGTGTTCAGTTAGTACCGTTGGTTAAAATTCCCTTGAACTGAAACCGCTTGCTCCTATCCCTGTACCTCCTTATTAAGAAAGCAGTGTTGTTTGAAGCACGCCTGTTTCTGCTGTGTGAAGCTACGAGCAGGACCCTGAGTTAGCACCCTATTTCTTTTTTTTTTGCAATAGAATTTTATTTCCCCCCCCATTATTTTCAAATGCAATTAGCTTTTATACATATTCCATTCTCTATAATATTGCATAGTTAGCTAAAAAGATATAATCATTAAATGACTTCCCATCCCACCTGCACCTTCATATGTATCAACTGGTAAATATATCTTTAAAAGTATTTGCCTCCTAAGGTAACGTTTTGAGCTATTATAACTTTTATACATTTAAACGTTATATTGGTTAAAAAAGAAAAAAGGTTTAGTTTCGCGGTTAACTAAAAATTCGTTTTTTGTGTTATAATTCTGTCCCTCATTTCAGTAGTTAGAAAGTGTAAAAATATTGTCTTTCATATTCCACTCTCACTCCATATATTCCTTCAAGTCTTTCCAATCTTCTGAGAACTTCGCTGAGTCTTGATTTAGTTTTCTTGTCCATTTGTCCATTTCTGCCATAAATAGCAGTTTTCTCAACCATTCCCATAGTTCTGGAGTTTTCTCCGATTTCCAACTTTGTGCGTAAACCATTCTTGCTGTTGTTATCATATACCAAATCAATGTTCTTGTACTTATGTTTACATCCTCTAACTTAAGACCAAGCAACAACATTTCGGGCAATTTTTTAAACTTACATTTTAAAATTTTCTCCATTTCAGCATGTATCATACACCAAAAACTTTTTGCTTTATCACAAGTCCACCACATATGATATAACGATCCTTCTTTTTGCTTACATTTCCAACACTTATTGGACATATTTTGACCAATATTTGCAATTTTTTTCGGAGTCATGTACCATCTATACATCATTTTAAAACAATTTTCTTTAAGATTATTACATGTAGAAATACTCATAGCATTTTTCCACAAAAAATCCCAAGACGACATTGCTATATCCTTATTCATACTGATTGCCCATTTTATCATTTGTTCTTTTACAAGTTCATCAGCATTATACCACTTCAACAAAATTTTATACATTTTGGAGATGATTTTTTCCCCTCCATTCTCCCACACTTGTTCAATTTCATTTTTTTTACTACTAAAACCACCACTTTTTTTGTCTTCCTTAAATAGATCCTTAATCTGTCTATATCGGAACCACCCATACTCAAAGTCCAACTGATTTTCTTCTTTCAACACCCATCCTCCCTCTCAATAGTCTCTATATTTCAACCAATCCTGCCCTCTGAAACTTGAAAAGGGCTTTATTACTTCTGCTGGTACAATCCACATCGGGGTTTTTTTCGGAAAATAAGTTCTTATATCTAAACTACATTTCAAGTAATGTTCTTCTAATATAATGATGTTTAAACATCCTATCCAGTTTCGTTTTTCCATAGTACAAATATGCATGCCAACCAAATCGACAATCATGACCTTCTAATGCTAATAATTTTCTATCTTCTAGTAAAATCCAAGACTTTAACCAAGTCAGACAAACTGCATCATGGTATAATTTCAAATTAGGTAGTTGTAGACCACCTCTTTCCTTTGCATCACACATTATCTTCATTTTAATTCTTGGTTTTTTCCCTGCCCACACAAATTTTGAACGTTTTCTTTGCCACTTTTTAAAAACTTTTGAGTCCTTCACTATTGGTATCATTTGAAATAAGAACATTAAGCATGGTAGAATATTCATTTTGACTGTAGCCACTCTTCCTAATAGTGATAGGTTTAATGTATTCCATTTTCCGATATCATTTGTAACTTGAGTCCAAAGCTTTTGATAGTTATTTTTAAAAAGGTCTATGTTCTTCATGGTTAAGTCAATACCTAAGTATCTTGTTTTTTTCACTACTTCACATTTTATTAATTGTTGTAACTCCTGCTGTTTTTCACTTGTCATATTTTTACACATCACTTTCGACTTTGTTCTGTTAATGTAAAATCCTGCTAGGTCTCCAAAGTCTTTAATTTTTTGTATTAAAGGCGGTGACATTTTTATTGGTTCCTCCGTAATAAACATCACATCATCTGCAAAAGCTCTATATTTAAAAGAGAAACCATGCATTGTCAAGCCTTTAATTTCCTTATCTTCTTTAATATTACTAAGTAAAACTTCTAAAATCCAGATGAACAATAGCGGTGAGAGTGGACAACCTTGTCTTGTCCCTTTTTGAACTTTAAAATAGTCTGTCCTTTCATTATTGATAATGATAGTGAGCACCCTATTTCTGACTTAACAAGCAAAAGGGAGAATTACCCTTCCTCCCCTCTCTCTGCTCAAAACATGAAATTGAGGATGTGGAGTTTCAAACAATTCCAGCGGGCCAAAATCTGGCTCTCTATGCCATAGGAATACAGGCAAACAGGCTAACTGAGGTTTGTTTACACTTAAAAAAACCCTAGGATTCTAAACCAGAATTAAACTGCAGTTTAGATTAATTCTAATTTGTGGTGAGTAAACTAACTTCAATTTACCTTGGACACTGTGTTCATATATCACAGGAAACCATAGTTTGTTTCAAACTAGGAATCTATGGCCCAATCTTCATTGGTATTTCCCATCGATGTGCTAATGATCCCACATCATCTCACAAATTTCTGTCTGCATTTCATGCCACAGTCACTCTCCAATTGTTTCATCTCAGCATTGGCTGTCTGCATCATTTTATTGCCATTTAGTGGAGACTCTGAGGTCACTACGGTGTCTCATCGCCTTACCTGGATTTGGTTTTAAGGTGCTACAATTGCTCCTCCCCACCCCCAAGCTGCTGTGAGCAAAAGCAGACAATTGGAGCCGAATTCCCTCCCCATCTTTTCTAAAGAGATATGCAAATTGTCACAAAGGAAACAAGTTAGCTGAAAATCCAGTCGTCTGCATTTTAAAGCAGCCAAGGAACATTTTTCTGCGATCATATTTGGGGTGTGTGTGTGGAAGAATGACCCCCCGTCTCCCTAAACAACTTGCATCCTGATGCAGACAGAGGAGAGCTTTATACTGAGCCAAATGGGAAGTCGTTGCCACAGAAGCACAAAACAGCTTTACATAGCAAATGCAGATTGGGCTTATAATTGCACCCCACATGAGATGAGTGGGGAGGAAAGAGGAAAATGGGGAGGCCACAGGCTTGAGAGACAAGTCATATTTATGCTCACTGTGGCAAATGGCAGCTAAGTGTGTTACCTTGGATCTTGCATAGTATTTCTGTGAGAGCAAGGGGCGTGATGTTGACTGATCCCCCCCCCCTTGCGCAGCAGCCCCCACAGCCTCAAAATATTGCTCTTGGGGGAAGGCAGGTGCTTTGTGTGGGGTGGGGAAATCAGTGAAACTTACCCCCTTTCCAGGTGTGTGGAAGTTCTGCGTGGGCTCTAAGCCAATGTCAGAAGGAAGCCTGGCAGTCTGGAGGGAAAGCAGAGGAGTCAGTATGGTGGCAGACAGGTAGGTGAACCCAACTGGAGAGGAGCTCAGTCAACTCACGGTCCAGCCTGAAGACTTTATAGGCCCCATAACGTTTCTCCTGTGGGAGCCTGGGAGCCAAGTCAGGTCCTTGAATTTGATTCTTCTGGGGCTGCCCTCTGTTCCCCAAGAGTGCACTTTCCCAGTGAGGTCTCTTGCCTTTGCTGTCATGGTGCTGGCCTTTGGAACACACTGCCACAAGAAGTTGAGAGGACATCTTTAGTGACAACCTTCCAGGGTGCCCATGAAAGTGTCCTTTTTAGCATGATTGTGATCTCTCTGCCTTTTTAAATCGATGGACTGTTTTAATGACTGCTTCATTTTTTAATTAAAAAATGTTAATGTTTTGTGTTCTGTGACTGATCTTCAGGATTGTAGCCAGAATATATATATATATATCAGGGAGGCAAATGAGTACATTGGTGGTCAGCTCATTATCTATTTATTTTCTCAACTTTATTTCAACATGATTTTACAAGCACACACACACACATGATTTTACAAGCACAGCTTTTTAAAATCAGGACTCTCCAGTCCTGCTAACTGCTAATTCTGTTCTAGCCAACTGCATAAATAATTCACATTTTTTTTGAAAAGTTTATTTCATATATATATATATATATAAAACAAACAATAAACATACAAACATAGATACATAAATGGGGAAGATTCATTATATCGTTTTCCCATGTAATCATTTGACCTCATGCTGTAACTAAAAACTTCCATTTCTTGTTTACACCTTAAAATTTTAATAAACTCATTTTGCTCATAGATATATATGTAGTTTTTATATCTTTTAAACTTTTTACTTCGGCTTTAAGTCTAGGAATTTTATGTGTTACTAGCCTGATACCCATGCTTTGCTACGGTATTTAAGTTCCATAAATCCAGTTACAATACTGATGATGTGAAGTAACATTTGTTGTAGGAATTCTAATGGAGAAGATTGTAGTGTAAAAAACAAAGTGAGACATACATATTGTTCCCCCCTGTCGCTGAAGGACCTCTCTGTGATTGCCATGGTGGCTGTTATGAGAAATGTCTATTCAGGAGTCTTGAATTGTTAATTTCTGTAACTGTCTTCAACTGTCTGCAGTCTCTTTTTACTGTGTTCTTACCTCAGAATATTGAGATCCACAGCTGAACAATCAGAAGGAGGTGGATGCAAGCAGGCAGGTTTTACCTCAGAACTCTGAGTTACACAGTTGACCATTCAAGAGGGGGCAAGGAGGCAACAGCCTGCCAGTACCCACCTGTCTGGTGTTGGGGGGGATTATGTTTGAAGGCATCGGGGAGGCTGGGCCAGCAACAGGGCTAAGGCAATCCTGCTGAGCAAACCTCCCCGGCAGCTGTAAGCATCCCACTTCCTCTCCTACACCTGACAGGCAGCTGCCTGTTCAGTGTATGAGGGGGAGGGGGGAGGAGTATTAGAAGCCACTGTGGAGGTGGGGCTGGCAGGATCACTAAGGCATTACTGCTGGGGCAGGCTCCCTCGTGGCTTTAAGCATCGTACAACCACTACTGCACCTGACAGACAACCACCTGTTAGGTGTAGGAGGTGGGGGAGTGTGTTGGAAGCCATCAGAGAGGCTGGGCCAGCAGCCTTGCTAAGGTGATCCTGCTGGGGTGGTGTCCCTGATAGATTAAATTACCCTGGCCCTGCTCCTACATCTGACAGACACCCACCTGTCTGGTGTTGGGGTGAATTGTATTTAAAGGCATTGGGGAGGCTGGGCCAGCAGCAAGGCTAAGGTAGTCCTGCTGAGTAAACCTCCCAGTGGCTGTAAGCATCCTGCCTCCTCCCTTATACCTGACAGGCAGCTGCCTGTCCAGTGTAGGAGGGGTAGGAGGAGGAGTATTAGAAGCCACTGTGGAGGCAGGGCTGGCAGGATCACTAAGGCATTACTGCTGGGGCAGGCTCCCGCATGGCTTTAAGCACCCTGCAACTGCTGCTGCACCTGACAGACAACTGCCTGTTACATGTAGGAGGTGGGGGGAGTATATTGGAAGCCATCAGAGAGGCTGGGCCAGCAGCATTACTGCACCTTACAGGGGGTTGTTGGCTATTCCTGATTTCCTCAACTGCTGTTAGCTCTGTGCAATCTCCTGTAACTATTTTTTTTAACCTCAGAACACTGAGCTCTGTCGCTGACTAATCAGAGAGTGGAGGGGGGGGTGCAAGGAGGCAGCCACATAGGAATAAATGGGGGGAGCACATTTTCCCCATTTTGAGCCTCTTAGGGGTTGAATTATTTAAAAATCCCTTCTTAGTGAGCACCTATTTCATGGTAGGAGCGCTCTTCCCAAATTTGGTGTTTCTAGGTGCAGTGGTTTGGCCTGGGCGTTGATTTTTTCCTCTCAAAATTAAAGTTAGATTGTCCATCTCTGCTTTTTTCCAATATCTTGTTTATAACTTCTTCCTTTGAAGGAACTTCTTCTCCAGTATTTAGCATATAATATTCAGATAATTCACATTTGGAAGATTTATGACAGTATTGACACCTTTTAACCTCAATTCCTTTCTTTTCTTTTACAGAAAACAATGTTTAAATCCAGGGGCACCTTTGTGACCAACAGAGTTTTATTCAAGGTATGAGCTTTGTTGGTCTTAAAGGTGCCACTGGACTCAAACTTTGTTCTGCGGCTTCAGACCAACACAGCTGACCACAATTTATTTATTTATTTATTTACAGAGAATTTGCACTTAGAAAGTTTGTGACGGATTTCACACCAGCCTTTAGGGTCGATTGGAGGGGCATAACAAATGACTGATGTGGCCCCGGGGCTGGCTGACAGTCAATTGTTGTAAGCTGCTTAGTGATAGAATAGGATGAAAAAATATTGTCCTTTCTTTGACGAGCTGCTGTGGTGGTACAGGGAAGGATATTGCTGGTCTGGTTGCTGGTGGTGGGGCTGTCGAATCACAGACAATTTATGGAGACCTGTAGGGTTTGCAAAGAAAGAGATGAACAAAGGTGGTTTAGCCATTGCCTGTCTCTGGGCACGATCATCCGCACCCATTTGCGACACAAGAAGGACGATTCCCCGCCGGCTCAAAGTGGCGC
This sequence comes from Lepidodactylus listeri, assembly GCA_029233225.1. Classification (NCBI taxonomy): domain Eukaryota; kingdom Metazoa; phylum Chordata; class Lepidosauria; order Squamata; family Gekkonidae; genus Lepidodactylus; species Lepidodactylus listeri. Next base: position 100,489,396 of record JARCFY010000009.1, on the reverse strand, counting down.
GATCACACAAGCACATCTGGGAAGCATCCTGCAGCTGGTGTCAAAGTGTCGCAAACCGCTTTGAGCCGGTGGGGAATCGGCTTATTTAGCTACCAGTGAAAAGGCAGTCTCAAATGGTTTGCGACGGCCCAGAACTGACCTTTCCTGGTGTGATTGCGCCAGCGCAAACAAGTGGCATTGGGGAGCGGGCTTTTTGGGTTTTTTTCCCCTCCCATCCCAGTATGCGCATCATCGGATGACCCCGAGGGTGGAGAGGCAAGTCATTGATCCCTTGTAGAAGCAGATAAGCGCAATGAAAACGGCCGGGGGGGGGGGGAACCCAACTCGCCTGCGGCTGCATGTGATCATGCAGCGGCGGTTCGCCCTCACAGGTCCATGGACCTGTGTGATCCCGCAAAAGCGGTGCAAATTGCACTGGCACAAATTTGTGTCACTTCCCGTCCGGCTTATCTCGCTCGTGTGGACGGGGCCTCTGTGTAGCAAGCCTGGACTTCCTTGGTGGTCTCCGATTCAAGTACTAACCAGGAACAGCCCTGCGCAGCTTCCAAGATCTGATGAGAGCAGGCTTGCCCGGGCCATGGAAGTCAGGGCTGGTTACTGAACCCGATATCTTTTACGCTGCATTCCCATGGCTGTATTACACTTACATGTCTCTGACAAAGCTGAGATCTCATATTGTCTTCCTTAAAGGGACAAGTTAACTGGCATAATAATAATAAAAAAAATCACTAACTAATTTTTTCCAACTTTCCTATCATTTGCAGAGAAGCCTCAGAAAGATTGACTCTTTGGATCAGTCAATATTTCTCTCTGTTACCTCAACATGATGTTATTTTAGTTAAGAGTTTATTTACTTTTCCACTTACTGCTGTAAGCAAAGATAATAAAGACAGTACTTGGCAATAAAGGGACACCTGGAGGGAGACAAATTGCTTTTAATTTGGTTAGATGCTTTGGAGAATCTCAAATGCTGTTTATTTTAAGATCTATCAGATGTTATTTATCCCAAATGCTCTCCCTTCCAAACAAAACCGGTTATTTGTTGAATCCTCAAGGCTTCAGGAAGACCCCATTTGTACAGGAGAGAGTGGGTGAAGTAATGGATCCTTCTGTTGGATTTCCTAACTAAAGACATACCAGGGGCATGCATTCTGATGATAATAGCAGCAAGAACCAGCACCTTAGCCAACTGATGTTGGTAGAGATAGCTGTCAGTCTTGTAAGAGGTATGGGTTGATGCTGAGGAAAGCAGACAGTGACTTGACCAAAAGGCCAGAAGATGCACTGATGGAGATCACCAGTGCCTACAAGGTCAAGCACGGACATCAAGGATAGAAGGAACATCCAGGAGTTGGCCAACAGGTCAAACAACAAATTCCCTTTGGATCTGAAACATCTAAAGAAGGTCCAGGTGCACCAGGGCCTGAGTCACTGGGTGTGGTCACATGGGCAGTTTGTGACGCTATAGCAGCATTACCTGAGTGAAATAAATGGGCCCCTCCAGATGAGAACATCTGCCTCCTGTGGCGCAGTTGTCAGCAACCTGTGCTTTTCTGCAATGGAAGTGGAATAAACAGATACTGGGGAAAGTCCAGTATTAGCGGGTTGTTCGGGATTCCCTCTGGGTTTTCCAATGTCTGAACTCTCCTGCAGTGAAAGGAACCTAGAAGGGATGTCTGAACATGCATATCCATTTCTGCCGCTGGGGTGGGTTTTTAAAAGTTTCTGCATATATGCGCATGAGTGCACATGTGCATATGGACATGCATAAGCACATAAGTGCACACATGGTCACAAATGCGCCCAACCTGCATTTTTTAAAAAATGACTGCGCAGTGCACTCCATGGCCGAGGCGCTACAGTAATGTGGATACTTGACCATGAGGTGGCCACGTGGGTAATCCACGGGAAGGTGTGCTGTCTGGATGACATGCCCCGCAACACTTTAAAGCGGTACAATTAGAGGTGCCACCATACTGCGCCAAGCTGCCAGTTTCTGATTAGATCCGATAAGCCAGGCCTTTGGTGAAAGCACATCCTTTTATTCTTTTATTCTTTTATTCTTAATGATCCTTCAGGTACACAATGTTTGTCAGTGATAACCAGTTACAAGCAACAAGGATTAATATACTGTATACAAAAAGGTAAAGACAGGTGAAGAACCAATCAGGGCCAAATAAAACAAGCATGAAAAACCCCAACCGTTACGTTCTCACAGAAAAGGCGCAAAAGCACTACAACCCCCCCCCCCCATGTCCCCTTTGTGAACCCTACTTGCTATTCTCAGGCCAGGCACCTGGCCTAAATCAGTTCAGGAGTCTTCAAGGTTACCAAAGCAAGATTAGCTGCCCGAGACGCCAGGATGAAAGAGACAAGGGGAGGAGGCGCGGGCGAGATAGCTGGAATGTTATATGACGTGGGAGTGTGGAGCAAGCCACCCTCCTGGTGGAAGAAAGGGCCATAGTATTCATGACAGACAATAAACTCAAGGCTAGCAGTAAATTACTGACAGAACTCAGACAAGAGACAATTAATGGCAGAGAATCTGACACACAGCCACTCTTAGGGCTTGTGAGTGTCCATGATCAGCACACCAAAAATACAGGTGGTCGAAGGAGACCCACGGGTATTTCAAAGAGCTAACATGCATATCATACTGTCCTCTCCCGCTTAAAAAGAAGAGTACACATGTGAAGAAACAGACATATACCCCTCCCCCCCAAAGGGAGCAAAATGTTCATATTCTGAAGCCAGGCCAAGGCCACACCCTGGAAAGCTGCTGTCATCTTTCCCCTATGATCCTACCCCTCCCTCATAGTTACTAAGGGCCCCTTTAGATGCTCCCTTAGAAACTCAATTATAGCTTCTTCGGCCATTGTTCTTGCACTGGTAAACAAATGACTAAAGTTTTCCACAGATGAGGATCGCTTTAATCGACACAGCAACTGCACAGGTTGTATCCCTGGATGTGTGTCACCTGAATTGTTGCTTACCACATCATGTCAGCAGTTAACAAAAGGCTACCAGCTTATTGCTGGCAAATCCTGGGAGCTTCCCAGGGGTGGTGTCCTGGACGATGGCATCACCAATGCCGTATCATCACTTTTGGGTGAGATCTTGGAAGTAATGGCACATGCACCACCCCCAATGCTGTAGAACTCCCACAAATATCTGTGGTAAAGATAATAGAAATTGGGGAAATTACCCCCATTAGAGGCAACAAGGGGGGCGCGCGATATTCACGGGGGGGGGGGGAAGCTGACAGCTGCTCCTCCTTCCTCTGCCCCCTTCCCCCCTTCCTCTGCCCCCTTTCCCCCCGAGACTCCCGGCGGGCCTCAGTGGCTCTCGCTGGGCCCGCTGCTCCCCCCCCCAGAGACTCCCGGTGGGCCTCGGTGGCTCTCGCCGGGCCCGCCGCTTGCCCCTTCCCCCCTGAGACTCCCAGCGGGCCTCGGCGGCTCTCGCCGGGCCCGCCGCTTGCCCCCTTCCCCCCCAGAGACTCCCGGCGGGCCTTGGCGCCTCTCGCCAGGCCCGCCGCTCGCCCCCTTCCCCCTCCTCCACAGGCTGTCAGCTGGCCTCGGTGACTCTCGCCGGGCTGCTGCCGTTCCAAGAGCGTTCCCCGCGCATGCGCAGGGGACGCTCTTTTACTTTTCGGGAGATTTAAAGATCCCCTGAAAAGTTTTTGCTAGATTTCGGATTTTTCTGCAAGCGGGGGGGGGGGGGGGGGGGTTACCCCCCACCTGCAGAACCCCCCCTCTGCCCTCCAAGTGCCCCCCCCGTGTGGATTTAAGTATCCGCACGGGGGGGGCACTTGGGAATTAGATATATAGATTACTAATCCAAAACTAATTACAAGGAATTAAATGGGAAAATATCAACAACTGTTAGATGGCAATAACAACTTTAAGTCACAAGAACTGCTGTTGAAACAGGAGATTAAACTGACATGGTGGGAAAGAATCCAATTGGAATCCAGATATGCTAAGGATAAAAGTACTGGCTTTTACGAAAAACCAACAGAGTCAGATAAAATATTCTTAGGTACAGAAGAGAAACTTATTAAAAAATTGTACATGGTATTATTAGATCATAAAATGCAAGACGAAACAGTTAAAACTACAATGGTTACTCGGGCACAAAATTTAGGCCACAATATTAATTTAGATCAATGGGCCAGAATCTGGAAAATTAATATAAAATATACAGAAGTGGTGTCTTTTAAAGACAATCTTTATAAAATGTTCTGTAGATGGCATATGACACCAGATAGATTGGCAAAATATTACCCTAACATGTCAAATATCTGTTGGAAGTGTAGGAAAAAAAGTTGGTTCCTTTTTCCACATCTGGTGGACATGTCATAAAAGTAAAATGTATTGGGTCAATATACATAACATTCTACAAAAAATAATAGGAACCAATATACCTTTTTTTACCAGAGATCTTTTTGTTGACTATAATACCTGAACAATATAATAAATCAGACTGTTATATGATAACACATGTAGTGACTGCAGCTAGAATTTTATATGCCAGATTATGGAAAAGTCAAGACATACCTTCAAGAGAAGATTTGATTTGTAAATTGCTTGAAATGGTCAAAATGGATAAACTAACTACGGTACTACAAGGAAGAGGAGATAATACCTTTAAAGGATCTTGGGCTAGACTTTACACATGGATTGCAAGCTTCACAAAGGAATAACTATAGTCAACATATGTTAGTAAATTCATTTTAAATTAAAGTTATTAGATGCAAAAGAGACTGAAAACATCAGCAAATGTGGGATGGAGATCTATGTTATTATGTATGTAAGTGAACGACACTGCATGTCAGTGTTTCTTTTTAATGGAAAACTAATTTAAAAAATAATGTTTTAAAAAAAGAAAGGGGGGAAATTCCTAGAGCATAGCAGTAGCCTGTGACGTTGTTTCAAGGATTTCACCCAGAAATGATATCGTGGCATCAGGTATGCAATTTTTTTAGGTGCAGTGAGGAGGGGATTGCATGCTGCCAGTTGGCAGCTGGCAGCCCTAAAATGACATGGTCCTAACCAGGGGTCATTTTGTAGAAAAAGAGGTGCAGGAGCTCATTAGCATAACTCATTTGCATAACTCATTTGCATATGCCACACCCCCTAACATACCGGAAGTGTGTCAAAAGGCAACACCCACCCCTCAGGCTGCACTCCACAGGTGAGTGAAACTGACCTCCTCTTCCTCCATTCCCTTCCCCATCCAATACTTTGTGCAATAAAAATAAGCGTAAAGAACACACCCTCATTCTCTTCCTGCTCCCTTGAAATCACCAGGTTTCAAGTAGACTTGAAATACTCAGGACATGTGCACCACCCATCCCTTTCCCTTCCCCTCCCCACAACAAGTCACCCTGTGAGGTAGGTGGGGCTGAGAGAGGTCTTTTGAGAACTGCTCATGAGAGAACAGCTCTGAGAGAACTTGTGACTGGCCCAAGGTCACACCAGCAGCTGCATGTGGAGGAGTGGGGAATCAAACCCAGTTCTCCCAGATTAGAGTACAACTCCTGACCACTACACCAAACTGATAGGGTGGAAGCTGCTGAAGTTTGGTAAAATTTCTCCAGTACTTATGTGCCATGTGCCCAGATAAAAAATGGTATACTTAGAAAATTTATATGCCACCTTGAGCAAGTCTCTGGAAAAGCAGCACACAGTCATAAAAGGAACAATGATAAAATTATCAATATTAAAACAAAACATTAAAGACCCTAGCAGGGCTTTCCCCGGGGTGCTGCGCCTCTGCACTGCTCGGGGAAGCCGAGGAGGGGGCGGGGCTTGGTCATATGCCCACCCCCTGGGCTCCTCACTCCCGGAGCTGCGCTCCTGTGCACTCCTGCTCCAACCCCTGGTCCCAACAGTTTAGATTTTCCCTTATCAACACGGCAAGGACTGTGGCCAAAGCTGCAACTGTACAAGCCAGTGACATTGCAGTCTTTCTCAGTCCATTGACATCAATAGGTTTAGAAGGGTGTAACTCTGCTTAGGGTTTCACTAAGAATGTTCGTTCTGGAGCAGCATTGGATGAGGATCGATAGCAAAGCCATAAAAGGGCAAAGGTTTCTCTTGCTCGAAAGCTAGTTGAATACAACTCTAGGGGGAAGAGCTCATCTCCGTTTCCAAGCTGAAGAGCACGCGCTGTCCGAAGACTTCTCCATGGTCATGTGGCCAGCATGACTAAAAGCCAAGGCGCACGGAACAGTTACCTTCCCACTGAAATGGTACCTGTTTATCTACTTGCAACTTCTTGTTTCTGAACTGCTAGGCTGGCAGGAGCTGGGGCCAGGGGCGTAGACTTTTCTGAAGTCCGGGGGGGGGGGCTCTTTAGCGCGTGCGCTCGCTGGAGCAATGTTTCTGCCCCCCTCCGGAAAACCTACCGCCAGCCGCCGCGCCTCCCCGGCCCTTCCGAGGCTCACCAGCCGGTGCTGCTGGTGCCTTTCCCTCCCCCTCCGCCCTGGCCACTCCCTCCCTCACCCCTAAAAGAGGAAGAGGGAGAGATAAAGAGGGAGGAATGGCCAGGGCATGGGGAGGGGGGGAGAGGCACCACCTGGTGAGCCTCGGAAGGGCCCGGGAGGCGCAGCGGCAAGCGTGTTTTCCTGGGGGGGGCTCAGTCCCCCCTGGGAAATTTTGGGGGTGGCTCGAGCCCTCGAGCCCCCCCATACTCTACGCCGGTGGCTGGGGCCAGAGACGGGAGCTCACTCCATCATGTGGCACTCAGGTCTGGAACTGCTGAGCGACTGACCTTCTGGTCTGCGGCTCAGCGTCTTAACCTCTGAGCCACCGCGGCCCTCTAGAGAAGCCATACCAATCTCATAAATAAAAAACAACCCTTAGAGGAGATTGAGAGTTGAACAGGACTGCTCCTTGCTCCTTGCTCACGTATGGAGTTAAGATCAGCTCTATAGCTGACGTATAGTTGAAGAAACCAGTGGATCACATTCAGCGTCTCTTTCAAGGGCATGGGTTTATAGTCACTGAAACATAATAGGTCTCCTTTAGTCACCAGCTGTGGTATTACTGGTGTATCACTTGCAGTTAGGGATTTAAGAAGCATTGTTCTTCCCAAGTAACCTTTCCATAAATTGAAGAATAAGGAGACGGTTAAGCATGGGCACATTAAGTAGGTCTTTTTTGCAAGTCTTCTGATTTTTTAAAAACCTATTAACTAGACAATATTGTTCCTGCTCAAGATTGCTGACTCTCTCAAAGACATATATTGCCTTTTAATCCCCACAGAATTTCAAGGCAACATGATGCATATTATTATGAATATAGGAAATGTGGCTGCTGAGATCATTAGCCGGTCACATTGAAATTAGATTAAATTCCCGCATTCCATGAGGGAGGCTTTATTATTCTAACACCTCTTTGAAAAAAACCTTCCACGTCAGCATTTCCCTCATCCTAAATTTAAATGATACTTTCACTAAAATGTCAGGGATCTTTCCATAAGCGGAAATTTCACTCTGTGTGTGCGTATGCATGCATGAATGTGTTACAGTCTTGCATTTAGATTGTCACAAGTCTGGGCCTGTGAGACTCATGGGGGGGGGGAATCCCATGTCCCTCCCTTGCAGTTTCCTGCTGGGCGCATCGTGGCTCCTGTGCAGCTCTGCCACCAGGTTCAGCAAGACTCCCGGGTTCCTCCAATGCCACCAACGACTGCCGGAGGTGGGTGCGTTCTCTGTGCTTGCACAGCAAATGCTCTTTTATCTTGGGGGGGGGGGGGGATTTAAACCCATCAATGTATTTATTTTAAGCTGTCAAGATTTTTTTGCAAACTTAGGGAGTCCCCCAAGTTTGCAGAAACATCTATTTTGGGTAAGTGTGGCCCTGATCCAAAGATTTCGATATCTGCGAATGAGGGCCACAATAGATTGATAGACAGATAGAAAGGTAAAGGTTTCCCCTGCTCAAAAGCCAGTCAGATCCAACTCTAGGGGGTGGTGGCTCATCATTTCCAAGCTGAAAAGCCAGCACTGTCCAAAGACTTCTCCATGGTCATGTGGCCGACATGACTAAATGCTGAGGCACACGGAACACTGTTCCCTTCCCACTGAAGTGGTACCTATTCATCTACTTGCAATTTCTTGCTTTCGAACTGCTAGGTTGGCAGGAGCTGGGACCAGAGACGGGAGCTCACTCCGTCATGCGGCACTCGGGTCTCGAGTTGCTGAGCTACCGACCTTCCAGTCAGCGTCTTAACCTCTGAGCCACCTACACCCTTCTCTCTTTTTTACCTTCCTATTTTTCCAGTAATCTACCGGGAATCAGTCTTCCATGATAGCTTGTAATTTCCAAGTACTGAAAAAATGCAGAACTGATTGGTCTGAGACCAGTTCGGCAGGAACCTGGACAAAAAAATTCAAAGTTTTAAACACTATATGGCTGCCATCCTCAAGACATATTTCTGGGAGCTTGCCACATCCTTGTTAACTCCTTGAACTTTTTTGGGGGGGAGGAGGGTCCCCATCAAATATTGATTCTGGCTGGCTCAGCATTTCCAAACAATTTGTATAAATCAGCTACATCTGGCAGAACCTCAGCCTCTTGCAGCTGTTATCAGCCCCAGTCCCAAGGCCGCAAGGCCAGAATGGCCTCCAACACAAATATGTTAAAAAAAATGGAGATAAAAACTATAGCCAGGGGTCATTTCGTAGAAAAAGAGGTGCAGGAGCTCATTTGCATAACTCATTTGCATAACTCATTTGCATATGCCACACCCCCTAACATACCGGAAGTGTGTCAGAAGGCCACACCCACCCCTCAGGCTCCACTCCACAGGTGAGTGAAACTGACCTGCTCTTCCTCCATTCCTTTCCCCATCCAATACTTTGTGCAATAAAAATAAGCATGAAGAACACACCCTCATTCTCTTCCTGCTCCCTGGAAACCACCAGGTTTCAAGTAGACTTGAGATACCCAGGACATGTGCACCACCCATCCCTTTCCCTCCCCACAACTGTTTCCAGCAGTTTGTTGTGCAAGGATTTGCAGAGGAGAAGGGAAGGGTGTTGGAGGAGAGTTTTACAAATACCACAAACAGCCAAAAAAGAAAAAAAGGCAAATAAGAGGATTCCAGATCAAATCAAGCCTGAACTCTCCTTAGAAGCTAAAATAACTAAACTGAGGCTATTGTACTCTGCTTACATTATGAGAAGACAAGAGTAAATGGAAAAGACCACAATGCCAGGAAAAGTTGAAGGCAGCAGGAAGAGAGGAAGACCCAGCATGAGATGGATTGGCTCAACCAAGGAAGCCACAAAGGCCCTCAGTTTGCCAGACCTGAGCAAGGATGTTATCGAGAGGATATTTTGGAGGACATTAATTCACAGGGTCACCATAAGTCAGAAACGACTTGACAGCACTTAACACACACACATACACACACACACACACACTGTGCACACCAGCTCTTATAGACTTACACAATACATATGCACCCTGACCTCACTTGTGGGATAGGGCAGGGTATCAATTAGATGAGGAGGAGGAGGAGGATTTTGGACCAAGTGTGTCCTGATAGCACAGGAAGTACAACTGACTCACTCTTCCTGTTGGCTGTAGGTCTTTGGCCCTGTTCACAAGTTACTGTGCATGTGTTCTGCTTGCGTATGAGTCTGTCAGTTTGTAAGAAACAGCCAATGCACATATACTTTAAAAATAGAACAGGGGTGGGCAGGGCTTTTTTTGTAGAAAAAGCACAGCAGGAACTCATTAGCATAATAGGCCACACCCAACCGCAGAAATTCATCAGCATATTAAGCCACACCACTGACAGCACAGCTTATTAGCACATTAGGCCACACCCCATGTTACCAGAAGAGGGGTAATCCAGCCGCACCCACCATTTGCTTCTTATTGAGTTTACCTTGTTTATTGTCAAAACCCAGGGCTTTTTGGCAGCAGGAATTAATTTGCATGTTAGGCCACATACCCCTAATGTAGCCAATCCTAATGAGTTTCTGCTGTTGGGTGTGGCCTATTATGCTAATAAGTTCCTGCTGGGTGTGGCCAACTCAGGAGCCAGCCGGAACTCTGTTCCTATGCGTTCCTGCCCAAAAATAGCCCTGGGGGTGGGTATCTGGTGGTGGGGGTGGGGCGTAAAGTGCATGTTCAGCTATACACCCGCTAAATACAACACAAAATTTATTCAGCACGTGCACAAAGAAAAAAGCATCCACTGTACCTAAATGGTACCTGTGTTCATTCCATAGGTACAGGCCTTTGGTAACTGCCAGGTAACTTTGGTAACTGCCGAAAAAAGGGTGGTGGTTTGCCAAGGACAGATTAAAAAAAAACACTGAATGAGGAAGGATAGCTGTTCTTAGGCTCAGTTGGTACCGAGTGTGGGCAGACTCAGAGAGCAGCTTGGAAGACCCTTCTAGAGGAGCTGCAGGGTGGTGGAGCTGAAGGAATTTTGGTTTTTTTTCATTTAAAAGACCAACTTTTTAAGATACAATTGCTGTTTTGTTCCATCTTCCGGCCTATGGGCAGGATGGTCCACGTAACAGAGCTTTGTCATCAAATGAAAACACTAGCAGAGGGGGCTTGTCATTAGTCTTCCGTTGTAATAATTCACTTCCTCAGTTTTCCAACTGGAGAAGGAAAACCTGTAAGGGGAATGAGTACAGTCACACAGTGCCCAATGAGCTGTAGGTCCCTCCAGTGCATTCATCGCAGGGCATGTTATGGGAGTTGTGAAAATCTCGCTCTGGCAGTTACCAAAGGCCTGTACCTATGGAATGAACACAGGTACCATTTAGGTACAGTGGATGCTTATTTTTTCTTTGTGCACGTGCTGAGTAAATTTTGTGTTGTATTTAGCGGGTGTATAGCTGAACATGCACTTTACGCCCCACAGTTATCCAGATACCCACCCCCAGGGCTATTTTTGGGCAGGAACGCACAGGAACAGTGTTCCGGCTGGCTCCTGAGTTGGCCACACCCAGCAGGAACTTATTAGCATAATAGGCCACACCCAACAGCAGAAAATCATTAGGATTGGCTACATTAGGGGTATGTGGCCTAACATGCAAATTAATTCCTGCTGCCAAAAAGCCCTGGGTTTTGACAACAAACAAGGTAAACACAATAAGAAGCAAATGGTGGGTGCGGCTGGATTACCCCTCTTCTGGTAACATGGGGGTGTGGTTTAATGTGCTAATAAGCTGTGCTGTCAGTGGTGTGGCTTAATATGCTAATGAATTTCTGCGGTTGGGTGTGGCCTATTATGCTAATGAGTTCCTGCTGTGCTTTTTCTACAAAAAAAGCCCTGCCCACCCCTGTTCTATTTTTAAAGTATATGTGCATTGGCTGTTTCTTACAAACTGACAGACTCATACGCAAGCAGAACACATGCACAGTAACTTGTGAACAGGGCCAAAGACCTACAGCCAACAGGAAGAGTGAGTCAGTTGTACTTCCTGTGCTATCAGGACACACTTGGTCCAAAATCCTCCTCCTCCTCCTCATCTAATTGATACCCTGCCCTATCCCACAAGTGAGGTCAGGGTGCATATGTATTGTGTAAGTCTATAAGAGCTGGTGTGCACAGTGTGTGTGTGTGTGTATGTGTGTGTGTTAAGTGATGTCAAGTCACTTCTGACTTATGGTGACCCTGTGAATTAATGTCCTCCAAAATATCCTCTCGATAACGTCCTTGCTCAGGTCTGGCAAACTGAGGGCCTTTGTGGCTTCCTTGGTTGAGTCAATCCATCTCTTGTCCGGTCTTCCTCTCTTCCTGCTGCCTTCAACTTTTCCTGGCATTATTGTGAGGCTTCTGTACTATCAGTCAGAGATTAGACCTTTGTAATTAAACAGAGTTCTTTATTTCTATACTGGAACAGGTTCTCGATGTTTGTTAGAGATACAGAATAAAGATGACCTGGGTTAATATACCTTCAGACATAGGTGCTTAAACATAAACCTCCAATCAGAACACATACAAAACGCGGGAAAAAGATGGCGACCGTTTGTTCCCACCAAAGGTGGGAAAGTTATAAAAATTCCCCTCTTGCCCTGTGTGACCCAGATGTGAGAACGCTAGGCAAAGCATTTGGTCAATGACAATAAAATAACTTTCAAGGTTGTACCCACTGTGATAACACACTCGGAGTCTGAAGGGAGAGGGGGAGGGAGCCAGTGCTAGATAACTGGCGTTGTTTATATGACGCATTGGAATGCGAGAGGCCATCCTCCCGGGGAAAGAGTAACATTAAGCAGGACAGCTATTTCTACTTCAAGGCAAGCAATAAAACATTTGGGTGATAGCAAGGTACAAAGAAACAGAAAGTAACATTTCAGGACAGCATGGGACACGCAAGCTATTGTCATATCCTTAGATCCTGACAATTATGGTCTTTTCCATTGACTCTTGTCTTCTCATAATGTGAGCAGAGTACAATAGCCTCAGTTTAGTTATTTTAGCTTCTAAGGAGAGTTCAGGCTTGATTTAATCTGGAATCCTCTTATTTGCCTTTTTTTCTTTTCGGGCTGTTTGTGGTATTTGTAAAACTCTCCTCCAACACCCTTCCCTTCTCCTCTGCAAATCCTTGCACAACAAGCTGCTGGAAACAAGTGGCTGGGTGCATGGAGAGCACACATACAGGGAGGACTCTTACTAGCTTCTACAAGATGGTTGTTTTCTCCAAACCAGGTGTGAGTGCTGGCACAGGAAGGAAGATGACTTATGAGTCAGAATTTGGGGTCCCTGCAATCCAGCATCCTGCTCCCTGCCCAGACTCTATAACCCATCCTCCTCATTTAAAAATGACTGCCTCTGTGAGCAGAGCTTTGTAGAAATTTGGACTGATGGCTGCTGGGAAGAGTGACCCTTCCTGGGATGCGATTGTCTCCAGTTGGCTGCTGCCCAGCCTCCATTTGTTTTAACAAGACTTCTGTGAGAGTTCTGATAGAGTATAATTGGGGGGGGATCTCTTTGTTGGAGAAATAGAATTGGTTTTGTAAATCCATCCAAGGGCACTGCAAGTAAGTTACTCAGGCTCGGGGAGAAAGGAGGATAAAATATGGCCGACTGCCAGGTCGATGAAAGTGTCATTTCTGAGTCCTCCCCAAGCATGGTTGGAAAGCAAATGTCAGGGTTCTCTGCTTGAAAATGGTGAAGTCTGGTGAGGCAATGATGGCATCTGTCAAGGTCTGACTCTGGCTGCGTCTATAAATCACTGGGTAGTGTGCTATCCTAATGGCGGAAAGGGGACCTCAAGAGCCTCTTGCTAAGGATGAAAGAGGAGAGCGCAAAGGTTGGCTTGAAACTCAACATCAAAAAAACTAAGATCATGGCATCCGGCCCCATCACTCCTTGGCAAATAGAAGGGGAAGTTGTGGAAGCAGTGACAGACTTCATGTTCCTGGGACCCAAGATCACTGCAGATGGTGACTGCAGCCCTGAAATTAAAAGACACCTGCTCCTTGGGAGGAATGTGATGGCAAACCTAGACAGCATAATAAAAGGTAGAGACATCACCCTGCCAACAAAAAGTCCGTATAGTCAAAGCAGTGGTATTCCCAGTAGTAATGTATGGCTACAAGAGCTGGACTATAAGGAAGGCTGAGTGCTGAAGAATAGATTCTTTTGAATTATGGTGCTGGAGAAGACTCTTGAGAGTCCCTTGGACTGCAAGGAGATCAAATCAGTCAGTCCTAAAAGAAAGCAACCCTGACTGTTCCCTGGAAGGCCAGATACTACTTTGGCCACCAAATGAGAAGGGAGCACTCACTGGAGAAGACCCGGATGCTGGGAAAGATTGAAGGTCAAAGAAGAAGGGGACGGCAAAGGATGAGATGGTTAGATGGTGTTATCGATGCAACAAACATGTAATTAAGCAAACTCCAGAGCACCACAGAAGACAGGAGGGCCTGGCGTGATGTGGTCCAGGGGGTTGCAAAGAGTCGGACTCGACTGTGCAACTGAGCAACAGCAACAACTGTGGTATCATTGCACCACAACTGTGGTCTCCTGTATAGCCACCATGGGTGCCATGGCCCACATATGGGTTTCCAGGTGCATCCACTTTCCTCTTTTTTACAACCTCTTTTCCCAAAGCAAAGAGCCCTCCCTGCCCTCCCTGAACCTCATTGGAGCAGAAGGTGCTTCACAAGAGCCTAGGAGGCAGGCCTGTAGCTATGGTGGGGCATTTGGGGGTGGTGCCCCACCACCGATAAGCCATGCCCCACCCTGTACCCCCACCATCAGTGCCTTGCACCTTGCAGTGGTGGGGAGGCTGGGGAAGGAAAGGGAAGCCACCCTGCCATTTTTGGTCAGTTTCACTCCCTGATGAACAGTTTTTAGGCTGCAGAAGCAGGAAGAATACCCAGGGAGCCCCTACAGTTGGAGAGGCATGGTTAGGAGGTCTTCTTCCTGCTTCTGCAGCTATGGCCCTGCCAGAAGACACATTGCCTTTGTGCCTGCAGGGAGCATCCTTTCAGCTGCCCACCACTATTGAAGCCTCCCAACATTTTGTGACTAGCCCCAGATCCCACAGTGGCCATTTTGTGGTGACAGGCACTACCTGTTCCCAAAAATTCCAAGAGTGTTCACGTGTTCAACAAGGTTGGGGACCACAGTGCTATAGTGATTATTTTTAGCTGGATTGTCTTGCCAGCACAAGAATATGCAGTTGCAAATGATTGTGACAGGGCAATCGTGTAACAATATCCAGTTATTTAGTTATTTCAATATTTATATCCTACCTTTCTCCCACACTAAAGGAGGACCCAAGGTAAGTAACAGAGACAATTTTAAAACCAAAAAAGATAAACTATGCACATCCTGCTGTCAGAATCTGCTGATTCAGACAAGGTTTTCTGGGGCTTTCTGCTATGATTTCTGTTGCTATGTACTGTCTATGGTAACCTGTATCTGCACCCATTATGTATCCATGCTTATTGCTTCTAGTTGCCCCTATGCCCACCATGTAACCCTATCTTTGGCCAGTATGAATGTATGCTATGTGACCCCAGGTTTATGACTCTGACCAGGCCTGGTCTGTGTAACTGTTTGCCTGGGAGAGTGACAACTTCAAAGCATGGGAACAATGGGCCTCTCACACTCCTGCCTCCGCATTCCATTCATCCCGGCTGGGAAGACAAGGGAGGACAGAGACCATTTCTTATCAACGTGCGAAAGCCTTGAGGCCAGCATTTGTTATGTGAATATGGTTACATCTAAGGGGTCTGGTTTGGGAAGGGAAATTTACAACTTAACACCTAGCTTTCTTTCCTGTGGGAAGCAAATGGCCAGAGACCCCTTTTGCCCGCCGTTTTTCCCCTTTGGTGATTGGTTACCTATGGGCAATTCAAATTGTTCTGAAAGGTATAATAGACCTGCTTCTGTCATATGCATTATCTCTGACAATGATCCGAAAACCTGTACCAATGTAGAGATTGGAAATAAAGAACTGTGTTTCATCAACAAAGATCTGATCCTTGACTACTTTGAGCAGAAGTCTCACACCTGCACACACACACACACACACACACACAAATACACACACACACACACACACACACTACATTGTTTGTCCCCATAGGTACCAGCCATATTGTACTGGCTGGCTTGCTGTTTTCTGGTGTCAGGTTACGGAGTCTCTCTAATTTCCAAAGATAACAAGGCCAGAAGAGGTTTCAGAAGTCTTGTGTCATTCAGTCAGAGGTTAGGTTTTTAAGAATAAATCAAGGAAATGTCAGCAGTTCAGCATCTGATGTATGCATTGCGTCCAAGCCCAAGAGTGTGGAGACTTTACAGCCACACTCCAATACTTCATGCATACAGCAAAGTTCTCAGGAACAATCCTGCAAAGATTCATCTCCACTATCAGCAGGCAGCTGGCGTTGAGCCAAGAGGCATGCACTTTGCTGCCTAGCCTGTAAATCTGTTCTCAGCCTTCTTCTGTGGCATTCCAAGGGTGCCTGTAATCTCAGAGGGCTGGGGTAGGCAATTGACTTTTGCCTGCTGAATTGTGGAGGTGATTCTGAACCAACCTTTGGCTGTAAGTCCTGGCATGCCTGCACCTCATTTTCTTGCTGGTCAGCTTCTGTAGAGTCTGGACTGGCTACACAAGTGTTATGTCTGTGGGCTGCCACCAGGTACCAGCATCCTTAGCCTGAGCTTGGCCCCAGAGAACTATAGGGGCCAAGGATCTGAGCAACCCGCAGTCAGCCAATAAGACCTCTGGCGGGAAATTCAAACCCACCAGCGGGACTGAGGGTGTGTCCAGAGATGGTGTATATAGTTGGCCTTTGGCTGGTTATTTTTGTCTTGTTGTGTACCTAATAAACCTATGAGCTGATCATCACTAGTGCATCCTGTTCTCCATGTGGCAAAACCAGTATGCAACAAGAAGACCCTTCCTCCTCTGAGGAATTCTCACTGTCGCTGAGCCCTGGCTGGCCCATGACACACACACACATCTTCTTGGGGAACCCAGAATTCTCTACTGGTTCCTAGGATACTGCAGACTAGTGATGCGCTGATGTTACTTCCAGTGAAAACCAAAAGTGAGGTCATGAGGTATTCTAGGATTTGGGAAAACTATGGTTTTATGATTGAGAGTTTTGTTTTTTTTCAAATCCCAGAGTGTCCCATGACATCACTTCCGGTTTTCACTGGAAGCAATGGTGCACCTGTTCCCATCCCCTAAATGCTCCCAGCTGTGGTGTGGTGGCCCTATTTAGAAGCTCTGTTGCTGACAGCAAGGAAGGGGGAGTTTCCCATTCTCTCTGAAAGAGCTCTGTCTTACAGCTTCTCTAGAAAACAAGCCTTCCTTATTTTCTCAAGGAGGCTGCTGCATCATAATGGGGCCAGTGCAGAGAAGGATGTCACAGAAGCAGTAGCCGAATGCACCAGATCTGGGAAATGGACTGAGAGCAGCAGCCGGCTAAAGCAAATGTGACTGTCACACAGACGCTCATACCGGAAGAGGTGGTCCTTCAGGTAGATGGGTCCCAAGTTGTGAAGGGATTTAAAACAGCATCTTGAGTTGAAACCGGAAATATATTTGGAATCGATGCAAAGATCTTACTACAAGGGAGATACAACCCAAGTAGCTAGTCCCGATGATCCAATGCTGTCTTTTGAACCAAATAAAATTTCCCAATTGTCTTCAAGGATAAGCCCCACACGGAATACATTATAGTAGTCATGCCTTGAGCTTACTGTTGCATGGATCACCATGGCCAGGCTGGCTGACTCAAAACGGGGGGGGGGGGGGTAACCTCAAGGCTTAAAGATCTTCGTGCCTCTAATGGTTTTGGGTTAAATGTGAAAAAGCGGGGAAAGAAAGAAAAATCATTTGTCTTGGAAGCAGTATCCCCAATCCTCCACAATTCCTGGTTCAGGGGGAAATGCTGTTCAAACAAAATACAAAGATAATCTGACTCCACCAGTAACAAGAGAAATAATTGTTACTTACAAAAATAGAAGCACACCTTCCATGACATAGGAATATAGGTGCGTTTAACTTATTGTGAACAGAGACACTTCAGAAAGGTTAACTTGCTACAGCTCCGAGCTCAGGTAAGGGAGAGAAGAAGAGAGGTCCTCTATAAGGTGAAGCAAAAGGCAAGCAACAACCAAAGAGACTCAACATCTAACCGAGGAGAGGGTGAGGCCAAGTTAAGCCTTTCCCTCCCAGATCCTCTTGCATGCAGCGTTACAGTAACCAGCAAACAGAAGATACATTTCATTGCTAAACAATGATGAATGAAGCGTTCTTTGATCCTCTGCTTTCTTCTGCCTGTGCACTGCCGTACTTGAGCCGAGGTGGACCTTTGTTACGGAGCACGTTCATAGCGTGCTAGGTGGATCCAAGCTGAGTCTCCCCCTTTTTATAGAAGGGTTTTTTCTTCTAGGAGGTGTGTTCGTGCCTTTCAGAGGTCAGTCGGGCAACCAGGATCACCCCCCTACGCGCAGAAACATTTCGCATCGAAGCCCTGGTTTCCCAGCAACGGCCAAGTTATTCCATCAGGGACACCAAATAATATTATCTGCCCTCTGAGGACAAAGGGAAGGTGGGACAAGGGAACACCTTTAAACAAACGGTTTTCTCATGCACTAATGCAGCAGTTTATTTAAAATTTAATGACTGTTTTTTTTTTAATCCAAGGGTTATATTTTTGCTGCTGCAGCAAAGGTATACATAATTTATATCTTGTTTATGCGCCTAACAAATGTGTTTTCCAGAGATAAGGTGGGTTCCGTCTAATACCTGTTACTCTTCACATGGCAGAACTTTTTTTATTATTAAAAGAGGTTTATGAACATTACTTATTACGAATTCCTTATCTCATGCATGTCTCTTTCTTTACCTGGGGGCCCCAGCCCTATCCCGCATGTGAAATGTGAATGCTTCTGCAGTTCATTTGATGACCAGCAAAGATCGGCAGGCCTTCAGATAACCTACAAACCCAGCCAGGAGTGCTGTATATTAACAGACCTGTAGATTTAAATGCCACTAAGTGAGAACCTCCATTCATTGTTTATGGATGTCTAGGCACTGTGGGAAGCCAAGCAGGGAAGCTGCTGGATCCGGGATAGTACGCCTCGTTGCTCATTGCTGGCTTTATCTTTATATGTTGGAGGTGTCGTTTGGCATCTAATGCTAAAGGGAAAACTAATCTAACAGACCACTGAATCAGACGGAACAGAATGCTTAGGAGAGGCGGGGGCAGCGCTCTGGTCTGCAAGGTGATGAGGTATGACATCCACTTGGACCGCTCGAGAGCTAGTCTGTACCTTATGGAGAATGAAACTGTGGATTGGGATGGCCGGTACCTGTGACAGAGACAGGCTAGAGAGGAGGAGGAGGAGGAGGAAGAGGAGGCTGGATTCATACCTCACCCTTCACTACCCAAAGGAGTCTCAGAACAGCTTACAAGAGCCAGTTTGGTGTAGTGGTTACGTGTTCTTTTTCAAGAACAGCTCTGCCAGAGCTATGGTTTGCCCAAGGTCATCCAACAGCTGCAAGTGGAGGAGTGGGGAATCAAACCCAGTCCTCCCAGATGAAAGTTCACGCACTTAACCACTATGGCGTGCTGGCCTTCAGTGGTTCCCTGTAGCCCTATTCACACACGACAGTGAATGCATGCACATCCTGCATGTGCACGCATGCATCCATTTGTAAGAGAAAGCCAGCGCACCCTCGTTTTGTCAAATGAAACCAGGGACTAACACTTGGGTAAATGTAGGCCTTTAATCACACACTCAACAGGATAGTGACTTAATGCATGTATAAACAAAAATCAAGTGTACAGCTCTGCACAGATTGTATTCACTGTAACTTGTGAACGAGACTTCTTGTGAGAGTTCTGCTCAAAGTAGTCAAGGATCAGATCTTGGTTGGTAAACCACAGTTCTTTATTTCCAATCTCTACATTAGTACAGCTTCTCGGATTATTGTCAGAGATGAGACAGATAATACAGGCAGGTCTATTATACCTTTCCAAGGAGTTTGAATTACCCATAGGTAGCCAATCACTATAGGGGAAAAACGGCGGGCAAAAAGGGGCTCTGACCGTTTGTTTCCCACAGGAAAGAAAGTGAGGTGTTAAGCTGTAAATTCCCTTCCCAACCAGACCCTTCAGATGTTACCAGTTCACATAACAATCAATGGCCTCAAGGCTTTTGCATGTGATAAGAGATGAGACTCGTCCTCCCTTGAAGTCCCAGCCGGGGCGGATGGAATGCGGAGGCAGTGGTGTGAGAGGCCCATTGTTCCCATACATTGCAGGTGTCACCCTCCCGCTTTAACAGTTACAAAACCCAGGCCTGGTTAGGCACTAAAACATGGCATCTGCAAGCATATATCTGTAATGCATACATGGCAACAGAACATAACAAGAGAGAATTAGAAAGTAGACAGCATGCACAACTGTAAGAACTAGAAATACTTTGTCTGAATCAGCAGATTCTGACACTTCTTTCTTATCCCATTGGGACGGCTCACTGGAGGAAGGAACTGCAGAAAGTTCCAGAAGGGCGCTTGTACTACTGCTTAGTCTCCACCTAACAGGAGCATCAGGTGATAACGGACAGTCACTCCAGGACTGTTCTCAGGTGTCTGATCCACTTCTTTCCCCCATGCTTGGCAACTTTCCACTTGGCTACGTCATGAGACTCACGGTTCGCACCTCTGCCTGCCTAGCAACTGTCTGACAGGATACCTACCCACTGGCTCTGAGTTTTCTTTTAATTAATTTTGTCAGATGACTATCATCCACCGCTACTTCCTGCCACAAATGTCTCATTTTCCTACAGTAACGATCCCCTGCTAGACTTATATGTCAGAGCTTCTAAGAGCTAGAGACTGGGGACTCCTCTAGCGCTGAGGGTTTTTTGTTTTTTTTAATTGTCTGTGATTTGTTGTTGTTAAAGAACATGTGCATTTTACCTCACACCAGCATTTGAGAAACACCCATCCCTCCACACACAGAGTGTAAACCTGCCTGCATTTATTTATTTAAAAAATTGCCTCCCAAACAAGTTTACTCTGGTGTTTTTAGTACTTGATTGTGCTGTTGATTGCACAGTTTTCAGTAATGGGGGAAAATTACATGTCTCCCAAAATGTGAATTAATGGCATTATGACATTTATTGAACACATAAAGTGCTTTAAACATGTCTAAAAATATGTGATATTGTGAGAGACTTTATTTTTGTTAAATGTCAGATGGTTGGAAGCAGAAAAATAGCTTTACAAGTCTAATGTTGCATCCTTAGTAGAAAATGCAATGTAGTTGCTACCTTTAAAAAAACCCAGAAAACCTCACATAATTCTTTTCACCATTCAAGAGATGGGGAAATCTATATTTTTGAGCCAGTGTCCTAGAATATTATGGTAGGGCTGCCAGCCCCCAGGTGGGGCCTGGGGATCTCCTGCTTTTACAACTGATCTCCAGCCGACAGAGATCAGCTCCCCTGGAGAAAATGGCTGCTTTGAAGGGTGGACTCTATGGCATTGTACCCTGCTGAGGCCTCTCCCCTCCCCAAACCCCGCCCTCTCCTGGCTCCACCCCCAAAGTCTCCAGGTATTTTCCAACCCATACTTGGCAACCCTATATTATGGGCATTTCACATACGTTGTTAAAGGTGGGTTGACCAGAATCCACCCAGTCCACTAAACGTTAAATTTACAAAATGAGCATGTATACCCAGGTTCTCTTAACTGTGTTTAATTGATGTTGTGATACTGAATAGGTACTTTTTCTCCTTCTCATCTGTAATTTCTTTCAAGAATCCAAGTTACTTGATGGCTGAACCTGATCTTGTAGCCTGTCGAGATACTAGTGATTGAACCTGGGACTTTCTGCATGCCAAAGAGATGCTCTGCCACTGATCCATGCCCCCTGTCATGGTTTACCAGGGACAGGCCAGTGGTCCATTACTAGATCACAAACTATTTCTTTCTCTTTTTTTTTGTATTTTTGGGCATTTTTTTATTTGCATGTGTGTGTGTGCACCTGGAAGTCAAGGTGACCTCTGGTGACTGACCCCTACTGGGGGCCTGGAGGATATTCAGAGGTGGCTGAATAAAGCCTGCCCCCGCCTCCCAATTGCTGGTATTCCAAGGAGGTCTCCCATCCGAGTACTTGCCAGAGTCGACCCTGCTTAGCTTCCGAGATCTGACAGGATCAGGCTTGCCTGGGCTATCTAGGTCAGAGCACAGACTATATTTCTGTATTTAAATATTTATACCCTGCTTTTCCTTTTGGCTCAAGGCAGCTTCTGCTTATCCTTGTTATAACAAATGTAATATATGAATGTGACCAATGCATTTTTACAAACATGTCCACCCACCAACTCACCAAGGCACCAGGACTGATGCTGTACTGTTGATGGAAGCTTGGTGGAAGTTCAGTTTTATTGTCACATAACATGTGGAACCACATGGCTCACTAGAGATGGACAGACCTATCAACTGTTCTGTATTTTGTCTGCTCGATGCTTCCATTGTGGTCCACTAAACCAGGAGGTATGTAGACCTTGGGCCGAGGACAGACTGGCAGTCTGGCCCGCTCTGCCTCTGCTTCAAAAGCGGAGGCAAAGCGGCTGTTCAGACTGCTGCATCTGCTCCGAAGAGGCGGCCCGGACGCATTGCGTCTGGTGCCGCGCTCCTCCTGCAGCAGCCGGGCACCACTTAAAAGTGGTGTCCCGGCTGCTGCGGCGTGCGTTCCACCCGCTGAGGCAGGTGTGAATGCGCGCCAGGAGGGGGAGCCACGCAGCGTTTGCATGCCGCCGTAGGAAGCTGCCCGCAGTCTGAATGCTGCGGGTGGCTTCCTTCCGGTGGCATGCGAACGCCGCGCGGCGGGGGCACTTTCCCCCACCTTATTCTGCCGCGCCGCGGAGGCGCGGCAGAATACTAGTCTGTCCTCGGCCTTGGTATTTAGTTGCACTTAAATGAAAGCTATTGTATTGTTTCTTGGATTTTCTTTTCCTATGGGACGCAACTCTTAAACATCTGACCTCCAGTGGAGCATGTCAGCTTTCAACAATCAAAAGTGAGAGTTATACAGTGAGAGGTTAATAGGTAAAATACGGGGACTATCAAAGCCTTTCCCTGCTCTGAGAGAGATGAAGATAGATCCAGTTGGTCAGCTGTGTTGGTCTAAAACAGCAGTGGTGCAAAAATTGCACAATAGGATCCTGCATACAGTAAGCTACATACAGCAGTATAGACCACGGTCCCTAAGTCTGTGAACCATTTTGTATAGCGCCACCCTGTGCAAAAAAGCCCTGTTGAATAGTTAAGTTTTACATTGTTTGTGGAAAGTCTGGAGAGGGGAAACTGTCCTGATCTCCTCAGGCAAACCATTCCACGTGGCGGGAGCCCCAAGGGAGGAAGCACATGTACGGGCAGTTGTTGATTTTGCACATGCACAGGTTGGCACCTACAGACACCCCTGATGACTTGAGCGAAGTTGTTCTGGCAGGGCACAGGGAGAGGGGTGGTCCCACAAATAAGAGGGGCCACAGCCATGAAGGGATTTCGATGTGGTAGCCAATGCCTTGAACTGAGCCCAGTAACAAATGGGCAGCCAATGGAATGTCTTCAGAGTGGGATTAATATGCATGCTCTGTATGGCTCCCACTAATAGCTGAGCCATGGCATTTTGGAGTTGGTTTTGAGGGGAGACCAGTGCACAGTGCATTACAGTAGTCCAGTCTCGATGCTCCTATGGCATGGATTCAGGTGGCATGGTCAGCCGTATCAACGTTAAGGGGCCATTTTACGGCATAGGCTGAGTTAGTAGAAAGCCTTTTTTGTGGCTGCATTAAATTGCTTCTTCAGTAATAGATCTGGGTCCAGTATGACCCCAAGGCTTTCACTAAGGGTCAGTTGAACGCCATCCAAAGTGGAGAGGACCATTAATGTCCTCCTCTTTCCCAGCCGGCATAACCTCTGTCTTTTCAGGGTTGAGTGTGCAGCCTCGGATGCAATGGTCACCTCGAGGCTGGACTACTGTAACACTCTCTACTTGGGGCTGCCCTTGTCTCAGCTCCAGAGGCTGCAGCTAGTGCAGAATGCCGCGGCCAGGCTGTTGATGGGTCTCTCGGTGCGAGACCACATCCAGCCTGTGCTAAGGACACTGCACTGGCTGCCTATAGCGTACCGGATCCGGTTCAAGGTGCTGGTTCTAACCTTTAAAGCCCTGTATGGTCAGGGGCCTGCCTGCCTAAGGGACCGCCTTTCCCCATACATACCCCAGAGAGCACTGCGCTCAAGCACCCAACATCGCCTGGCCCTCCCTGGCCTTAGAGAAGCTAGGCTGACGACCACCAGGACAAGGGCCTTCTCAGTGGTGGCTCCCACTGGTGGAATGAGCTCCTGGATGACATCAGGGCCCTGTGGGACCTTATACAGTTCTGCAGGGCCTGCAAAGTGGAGCTCTTTCGCCAGGCTTTCAATTAGGAGCCGCCACTGGGGGAAGGGGGCCCTTGGTTAGCGCCGAAACAATCTACGGGTGCAAGTCTATTGGTCATAGGCCTGGAATTTGCTGTGCTTCGTTTTGGAAGTAATGTTGGCCGCCATATCTGTTGGAATCCTGTGAATCTTGTTTTTATGTTTTTAGCTGTGATTTTATATGTATACTGGCTAATGTTGTAAGCCGCCTAGAGCCGACTCACGCTGGCTAGGCGGGATATAAATCCCAATAAATAAATAAATGAACAAACAAACAAATAAATAAAGTATGTGCCCCAGTCATTGTTCAAGATGCTGGGGTTCCACCAGGATTCTATGGCAGATGTTCAGGGTTTCCTCAATAGATAATAGGGCTGCCAAGTCAGCCCGGGGGGCGGGGTTTCCCCCGCTATAGGGGTTCCCGATCCGCTGGCCGGCATTCGGCCGGCGGGGGGAACCCCGCCCCAGAAGTCGTCCGGTGAGGACGACTTCCCCCGTGTAATGACATCACCCGGAGGCGACGTCATTACGTCGCCATGGCGTGCACGTGCCAGAAGAGCTCCCGGGGGGAGAACAACTCCCCCCCGCTGGTAAGTCGCCGGCACTTGGCAGCTCTGATAGATAAGTAGCTGTGTTAAGTCTTCCCTAAAGGTAGACAAGTTAACAACCATTGCTTTAGTCTCTAGAAGGTTACAGAACAAGCTTTAAGGAGCCCACCTCTGAACACTGCATGTCAGTTATTAAGTTTTCCATCGACAGCAAGGCAAGAAGCTTTGTCATATTCAGTTCTCTGTTTGCTCTCTATGGATGAGCTCCACACTCCCATTAAACCATTGAGCCAGTATACTATTGGAGACTGATAAAGTGGCCTACTGGATTTTTTCTGCGGGATCAAATAGGATGATACGGTAGCCAAGGAGAGAAAATCATGTTCTGTTTCATTTATCTGCTTGTCCTTTATGTAAAGTTATAGTATAGAACTGAGTAGTGCAATGCAGAAAGTAGAAATACTTTGCAGAGACATACCACATTTACCCCAAAGAAAGTTTGAATATGATGATCTCCCCCTTTAAAAAAAGCTATATAATGTTTTTAATTACTGTAAATGACTGTAACTTGTATGGATGTTTAAGATACCCCCTTCTTTTTCTTGTAAGCCCACATGGGGAAAAAACCCTGATCAGTTGTAATCCAGAAGATCTCCAGCTACCACCTGAAGGTTGGCAACCCTAGCCATCTCAAGCCCTGGGCTGATCATTGTACCATAACAGCTGAAACAAACAAAGAGGGAATCGTCACCAGGGGAGGGGCCATGTCCCCATGTCAGATAGGGTTGCCAGATTCCCTCGGACCTGCCAGTGGGGGATGGGGCGGTGAACTTACCAGGATTGGGGGGGGGGGGGTGCTGAAAATAAACATGATATACCTACATGACCTGGAAGTGATGTAAGCATGTCAGGGACATTGGGGGGTGACTCTCTGGTTTTTGGGCAAAACTCTATGGTAGAGTTAGCTTCTACCATAGAGTTTTGCCCCAAAACCAGAGCATCTCCCTCCCAACATCACTGACAATGCTGTAAGCCAGAGCAACATTCTTCTGGACTTTTCTGGTGATCTATGAGAGCAGTGAATGGACTATGCTGCCAGTGATGTGAGTTAGAATAGGGCACACGGTGACCAGTGGGAAAATGATAGCAGATGCTTCCAACGAAGGTTTAAAGCACCATTTTCTGAGGTTACCACCTCCAGCCTGGAGGTTGTCACAAAGCACAAAGACACTCACACACGAAGCCATGTGAAGCTTTTTGGCTAGAGACACATACGACTAACTCCATGGAAGTACGAACTCCATACATGTACACAGGCTTGAACCCCCTCCTACAAGTCCCCCTCCATTTGGCACATCAAAGGACTTCACACGACGGTGTGAAAACAGCGGGATGCTTCCTAATGGACCAGTTCTGCTGCCCAGGACCTGCTTTCATCTAGAAGACCATGCCAGATGCAGCTGACTTCAACATCCAGTCCTGACCATCAGGTAGATCTAAATATTGACCACTCCCATAGGACCCTCTTAGGGGCTAAGGACAGAGAACGTGTTAGCCGAATTGCTTTAATTTACGTTCAGCAATTGGCAAAATAACGGGTTCTTGCCAACTATACCAAGGTCCCGCCCTTTCCAGGAGTTCTCAGGAAATAGGCACGGAGGCTGAGTGGTTTCTTTGAATGATGTTTACTGAAAGATGTTGTTCAAGCATACAAGAAATAATAATAAAACCGCATACACACAAGATCTAAGGAAATCAGACAGAAAATAGACTGTTGCATGAGCAGGAGTATCGTTGAGGGGGAGTACGTTACCTGTCTTGATGATGGGTGATTCACTTCCACGAGAAGATTGAGGGAGGGATGAGTAAGAAAAATAGGGGGGATGAGATCTGAACCTGCAGATACACGCTCCAGTCCTGGCTGCGCAAACCAGGGATCAAAGATGGAGGCAAGGTGTTGGGTACAGGAAGCTGGACATGAGAGGTTGGTAAGAAGATAGGGGTTGAAGGTGGCTAAGCAATGTGTTTCTGTTGTGCAAGATCTTTTATCAGGTGGCATTGGGGCGGGCTGCGCTGACCACATCCCATTGTCACACCCACTAGGTTGTCTGTCTCTTCTAGTCTTTCTATTGGTCAGTGTCATAGTGAGGAGGGGGCAGGAAGGAGTGGACAATATTGCAAATCTAGGTGCTAATCAGGATCTAACACCTGGGCCTTCTGGTCGGTCTTCTTGGCACCAATCTCTGGTCTCATGATGGCTTCGGCCAGGTCACTTGATGGTCGGCGATTAGTTGCTGGGCAGCCTAATCTCTTACTGGAACTTCTGGGGGCAGGTGTGAAGAGGCCAGCATAAAGGAGAAAAGGACCCTTTGAAATAGAGTCTTGGTCTCCCTGATGGTGGGAACATGTGAAGTAGATGTGAGAGCTCTTTGATATGGAATTCTGGTCTCCATGCAAGTGTGAACTCTGAAGGAAGTCTCCCGCTGTGGGCTGGAGCCTCTCATAGCAATAGAGAGTGCTTTTGCTTTGGGCAGAAAACCAACCCCAAAGGTCAAACTTATGATTTTAAAGTCCATAAGAGCATATAAAATGCCTTGCTGGCTTACAAACGGACCATCTATAGGCATTCCTGGGAAGGTCTCATACCTTGCCAACCTCTCGGGAACACCCCCCAATAAATACTGCTCCCCAAGGGTCACAAGTCAGAGAGATTTTCCTCCCTGCTTGTTCTTCCTCCCTCCCTCACGGATCCCTGGGTGCACCACTTGGATCTGCCATGTGGCCTCTGCTGGTTCTGAACCACGATCCTTTCTCCTTTGTCTGAAGATATCTTCCCCACTTTTTCCAGATGGACTTTGCTAGATTCCTTTAGAGGTAAATACCACCCTCGACGGATACCATCAATTCTCCTGCTCATGCAAACGTCTCTGTAATTCTACCTGATTTCTTAGATCTGTGTAACTGTGTGTATGATTGTGTAATATTGCCTATGAATCTCTTATCCTTTTTATAGTAAACAATTTTCATTTATAACTCTTAAGTAGAGTCTCGTGTCAGTTCCTGGGAAGCCTCGGTGAAGCACAGCCTCTGTAGACACAGGTGAAGATCCACAACGCCTGCTGCATATTGCTAAGAGCTAAGATTCCCCCAAATATTAATAATATAAAAGAGCAGACAGGCTAACAATGCTTACATCACTTCTGGGTCATGTAGGCACATTATGTTTATTTCCAGTTTCTTGCCTGTTTTGGGGAGGGATAATGGGGGGGGGCAAGGCATAGAGGAGTGCCCCAAACTGAGGGACTCCTGTCTGCACTGGAGGGTCTGGCATCCTCAGCGTCAGAGCATCTGCTTCATTTGCAGAAGGTCCCAGGTTCAGTCCCTGGCCATCTCCAGCTAAAATGATAAAGTAATAGGTGATGTGAAAGACTTCTACATGAGATCCTGGAGAGCCACTGCCACTCAGAGTAGATAACGCTGACTTTGATAGACCAAGAGCTTGACTCGGTAGAACGCATCATCACGTGTTCAACCATCATATCCATCTTAAGAGGTTCTGGGGACACCCAAGGAGGGGTCCATTGGAGCGGGAGCGCACAGGAGCGCAGCTCTGGGAGTGAGGAGCCCAGGGGGCGGGCACATGACCAAGCCCCGCCCCCTCCTCGGCTTCCCCGAGTAGTGCAGAGGCGCAGCGCCCCGGGGAAAGCCCTGCTAGGGTCTTTATTGTTTTTAATGTTGTGTTTTAATATTAATAATTTTATCATTGTTCCTTTTATGACTGTGTGCTGCTTTTCCAGAGACTTGCTCAAGGTGGCATATAAATTTTCCAAGTATACCATTTTTTATCTGGGCACATGGCACATAAGTACTGGAGAAATTTCACCAACCCTTCAGCAGCTTCCACCCCGTCAGTTTGCTGTAGTGGTCAGGAGTTGGACTCTAATCTGGGAGAACTGGGTTTGATTCCCCACTCCTCCACATGCAGCTGCTGGTGTGACCTTGGGCCAGTCACAAGTTCTCTCAGAGCTGTTCTCTCATGAGCAGTTCTCAAAAGACCTCTCTCAGCCCCACCTACCTCACAGGGTGTCTTGTTGTGGGGAGGGGAAGGGGAAGGGATGGGTGGTGCACATGTCCTGGGTATCTCAAGTCTACTTGAAACCTGGTGGTTTCAAGGGAGCAGGAAGAGAATGAGGGTGTGTTCTTTACACTTATTTTTATTGCACAAGGTATTGGATGGGGAAGGGAATGGAGGAAGAGCAGGTCAGTTTCACTCACCTGTGGAGGGGAGCCTGAGGGGTGGGCGTTGCCTTCTGACACAGATCCGGTATGTTAGGGGGTGTGGCATATGCAAATGAGTTATGCAAATGAGTTATGCTAATGAGCTCCTGCACCTCTTTTTCTACAAAATGACCCCTGCACCCAAGAGACAGAATGCCAGAGCTGTATTCCAGCAGTGCCGTTCCTAAACATTGCGGCCATCCTGCCCCAGCCCCCCATGCTGGTAAAAATTCTAAGAGAATGAAATCTACTATCAGAAAGATCTAGAAAGCACACACTTATTACAGCATGAAAACCTCTACTTTATAAAATTCATTCATATAAAAACCATGTCTTTCCTCTCCAAAGACGTGGGATAAAACTGCTAAAAATGTTTAGACAATGCCCATATGAATGCCGAGTGTGTCTCAGCTCTCAGTCTACTACATGCCCATAAAAAAAACTATCAAAGAGCTAGCCCTCCAGATCGAAGCATATTAATTTATATCTCCATGACATTTCACTTTTAAATCTTGGGGCGTATATAAAATGGAAACTAGTTATATTTAAGAATGATATACCTGGAGGCCAACAATAGGGCATAGAAACTGAGGCCTTCCCCTGATGCTGTCTCCTGGCACTGGGATTCAGAGCTTTACTGCCTCTGAACATGGAGGTTCCCCTCAGTCACCACAGCTAGTAGCCAATGATAGATTTATCCTCCATAAACCTATCTAATCGCTGTTTAAAGCTGTTTATTCTTGTGGCCATCACTACATCTTCTGGCATCAAATTCCACATTTGAATCACTATAAAGAGATATTTTATTTTGTCTACCCTGAATCTACTGCCCATCAGCTTCACTAGATGCTCTCAAGTTCTAGTATTTTGGGCAAGGGAGAGGAAGTTCTCTGTCTACTCTCTCTACCCCATGCGTAATTTTGTAAACCTCTATTAATGCCCCCTTTTATTTGCCTCTTTTTCTAAACTGAAGAGTCCCAGGCTGAGGACAGACTGAAGATCTGCCCTGGAACAGCCGTGGGGCCAAAAGCCCCGCGGGAAAAGCAGCCCGGTGCGGCCCATTCGCACTGGCTGCGATGTACCGGGGAGGAGGCGCGCGGCTGCTGGGCCATCCCCACTTCCAGTGCCGCTTCCGGTGCGCAGCCGACGCATCCACACTGCCAGGAAGCGGCAGGGATGTGCGCCCAGATGGCCGGAGACCTGTTTTAAGTGGTTTCCGGCTGAAGCGGCAGGACGGTGCCTCGCGGACGGGTGAGTCCGCGCTGACGACGGGGGACAGATGTGGCAATCTGAATGCCCTCTCTGCCTCCGCTTTAGAAGCAGAGGCAGAGCGGGGCAGATTGCCAGTCTGTCCTCAGCCCCAGACTCTTCAGCCTTTCTTCCTAGGAAAAACGTTCCACTCTCCTAATCATCTTGGTTGCCCTTTTCTGTACTTTTTAAAGCTGTGTGACATCCTTTTTGAGATACGGTGACCCAGAACGGCACACAGTATTCCAAATGAGCCCCAACCATCGATCTAAGAAGGAGCATTATAATATTGGCCATTCTATTTTAATTCCTTTTCCCAATAATCCCCAGCACAGCGTTGGACTTTCTCACTGATACAGCTCACTGGGCTGACACTTGAGCTATCCACTCTGACCCCAAACGCTCTTTCCCTCTCTATCACTATCAATCCAGGCCTCATCAGCACATATTTAAAGTTGGGATTGTTTTGCTGTCTTGGAAAATTCACCACCAAAATGCGTGCAGGCTTAATAATGTGGTTTCCAGTTACTTCTCCCATAAGAAACCAGTTGGTCCTCTTTATTTTACAGTAATTGAATATGTACCAATTCATACATAAGCATTCACAGTGTTTGATATAGCAGAGAATAAGCCCCATTTTTGTATTCCAGTGAATGTAACATTTTTACCATGTCCAACTATTTTTTTTGTAATTCCATTCCGCTTTTGCATTGTGCACGCCAAATAATTTTCCATATTCTGGCAAGAGTTTGTTAGCATGCATCCTGCATAGTATTCCATTATTGCACAGCGTACATTTTACTGCTTAACGTGAACAATGAGGAGGCTTTAAGTATCTACTACGACATATACGGAATTACGCACAAAGAGCCAAGGTAGCTTCAATTTTTTTTTAATGCAGATAAACTCAGAAGCAAGCAGCACTTAAAGAAATACCCGTTTTTTACCTATTTGAAATTCCATATAGTTTGTCGCCTACAGAAGCCAAAAACACAAACACAAAAACCTGTCACTTTAATCATCTTAAGAAAAGCTTTAAAAAAAACACCTCATAATGGAAGCATTTCTTGTTTTTCTCTTGCTTGGGAACCTGTTCACTTAGCAGCCCGGAGGAATTTTATTACTCACAAAGTAACCAGGTATAATTGCTAGCAAAGACTTTAGGAACACATAATTGAGAACATTTTGAACTCCCTGCGCTTTGCATGAAAAATGTTCTGCACGCTTTTAAAATATTCCCATAGCACTGTTCTTTTAAAATTTCGGGACTGCTGTCAGACAAATCTAAGTCAGACTAAGAATCAGTTCTCCACAGGGATGACATCATCTATCATAAACTGTTATAATTTAATATTATTTATGTTAATAATGGGGCGTAGTGATCTCAACTAAAAGGAAAACTATGATATTAGACACTGTGTAAGCACATAGACCTGAGGGCCTTCTAATGTAGATGTATAAGGCAGTTATTAGATAGTTAAGGATGTGGCAGATAATGAACATGTTCTGCACCTAAAGTGAAATTTTCTTTTTAAAAAATTGTGAATAGGTATCCTGAAGAGGTAAGAGGTTTGAAAATATTATCACTGGAAATATTATCTCTTTGTCTTTCCCACCCCATGCTGGGTATTTCCCCCTTTTCTAGGCTCAGGTCCTAAAAGCTCTGGTTGTACCTGGGTGATATTAGGACTATAATCTATGAGACAGGTCCCAAGTCCTTCCTGGAGGGCTGGAGTACAATATGAAGGGCAAGGCAAAGCTGTTAATTAGAGAGGAAGGCCAAGGACCATTCCTAGAGGGTGATCCATGTGGGTGATGAAGTTATGGAGAGAAGGACCAGAAGTAAGACTAGTGAGACCGGTTATAAAGAGAAGCACCAGAAATAAGACAGGTGGGAACAGTTATGGAGAGAAGCACCAGAAATAAGATGGGCAGGAACAGTTCTGGAGAGAAGCACCAGAAATAGGATGGGAAGGAACAGTTCTGGAGAGAAGCACCAGAAATAAGATGGGGAGGAACAGTTATGAAGAGAAGCACCAGAAATAAGATGGGGAGGAACAGTTATGGAGAGAAGCACCAGAAATAAGATGGGGAAGAACAGTTATGGAGAGAAGCACCAGAAATAAGATGGGTGAGAACAGTTATGGAGAGAAGCACCAGAAATAAGCTGGGTGAGAACAGTTATGGAGAGAAGCACCAGAAATAAGATGGGGAAGAACAGTTATGGAGAGAAGCACCAGAAATAAGATGGGGAGGAACAGTTATGGAGAGAAGCACCAGAAATAAGATGGGGAGGAACAGTTATGGAGAGAAGCACCAGAAATGTCAGGGGGGCGGTTTTGGAAAGAAGCACCAGAAATAAGATGGGTGGGAACAGTTGTGGAGAGACGCTCCAGGAATGTCAGGGGGGCAGTTCTGGAGAGAAGCCCCAGAAATAAGATGGGGAAGAACAGTTATGGAGAGAAGCCCCAGAAATAAGATGGGGAAGAACAGTTATGGAGAGAAGCCCCAGAAATAAGATGGGGAGGAACAGTTATGGAGAGAAGCCCCAGAAATAAGATGGGTGAGAACAGTTATGAAGAGAAGCACCAGAAATAAGATGGGCAGGAACAGTTCTGGAGAGAAGCACCAGAAATAAGATGGGGAGGAACAGTTATGAAGCCCCAGAAATAAGATGGGGAGGAACAGTTATGGAGAGAAGCACCAGAAATAAGATGGGGAAGAACAGTTATGGTGAGAAGCACCAGAAATAAGATGGGGAAGAACAGTTATGGAGAGAAGCACCAGAAATAAGATGGGTGAGAACAGTTATGGAGAGAAGCACCAGAAATAAGATGGGTGAGAACAGTTATGGAGAGAAGCACCAGAAATAAGATGGGGAAGAACAGTTATGGAGAGAAGCACCAGAAATAAGATGGGGAGGAACAGTTCTGGAGAGAAGCACCAGAAATAAGATGGGGAGGAACAGTTATGGAGAGAAGCACCAGAAATGTCAGGGGGGCAGTTTTGGAGAGAAGCACCAGAAATAAGATGGGTGGGAACTGTTGTGGAGAGACGCTCCAGGAATGTCAGGGGGGCAGTTCTGGAGAGAAGCCCCAGAAATAAGATGGGGAAGAAAAGTTATGGAGAGAAGCCCCAGAAATAAGATGGGGAAGAACAGTTATGGAGAGAAGCCCCAGAAATAAGATGGGGAGGAACAGTTTTGGAGAGAAGCCCCAGAAATAAGATGGGGAAGAACAGTTATGGAGAGAAGCCCCAGAAATAAGATGGGGAAGAACAGTTATGGAGAGAAGCCCCAGAAATAAGATGGGGAAGAACAGTTATGGAGAGAAGCCCCAGAAATAAGATGGGGAGGAACAGTTTTGGAGAGAAGCCCCAGAAATAAGATGGGGAAGAACAGTTATGGAGAGAAGCCCCAGATGGGGAAGAACAGTTATGGAGAGAAGCACCAGAAATAAGATGGGGAGGAACAGTTATGGAGAGAAGCACCAGAAATAAGATGGGTGGGAACAGTTGTGGAGAGACGCACCAGGAATAAGACTGATGGGACCAGGGAGCCAGAATTGGTTAGTACAAGGATCAATCCTAAGAAGGTCTATCCAGTATTATTCCCTGGAAAGTGTTCTTAGCGTTGCAGCCGGTCAAGGAGAAAATAAACAGGTGTCCACTGAAGAAGGGGGCTTTAGTCTGCAAATCTCTAACAAAATTTGGTTGGTTTCTGAAGGTGTCCCTAGACTCATGTAAATCGTTTTACTGCGTGGCTACACTTACAGAATTATAGTCATGGAGTTGTAACAGGGAATGGGTAAGGACAAAACAGAATCTGTGGTGTACATGGGGAAGTGCTTCACTGCATATTCGACTTTGCTGACAAGATGATGGAAGCCATATAGAAACAGGAAGAAAGTGGCAACCAACCACAGAAGGAGGAGTAAGGTAAAAATCCCCTGAACTGACCTGGTCCCCTGAAGACAGCTGCTTGGCTTAGGGTTTTCCAAGAGATGTGATGCCAAGGTTCAAGTCCACTGGTGGTTTTAATCACTCTGACATAAATAGACACCCTCGTAAACTCTGGTGTACAATTTCCCACAGCTTTTCCAGATGTCGCTGAAAAAAGTTACCCTAGAAGCTAAATGTCTGGAATGCAGTTAACATGTAATTGAATGTAATGGCTGTAGGAGTGTTGAGGGGGTGCTGGCTAGAAAACAAACAGTGATTTGGAGGCTGTCCTTTCCCATTAGCTACAATAGTTCATCTGGGATATTCCCTCTCAGTATCTGTGTCCATCTGCCACTCTGCAGCTTTCCCTTTTCTGTCGCCAGAGTTCTCTCGGGAAACTCTTTCCGCCTTACCTCACCTGTCCCTTCAGATGTTTTTTTAAAAAGCCAAATAAAGGATTTTTTACTTCGAAAGTAACCCCACATCATCAGGACCCCTTATGATTTACTCTTCAAAGCTGTAATATGTAGGAAGCAGTTTAGTGAAGGAAATGAGGCAATTTAGGAATCGGGAAGAATTCCGGGGTGAAAGTCGATCGCCTTCCTTTACCTTGTTTTATTCTAGCAAGTCATTATATATAGCCGAGGACAGACTGGCAATCTGCCCCGCTCTGCCTCCGCTTCTAAAGCGGAGGCAGAGAGGGCATTCAGATTGCCGCAGCTGTCCCCCGTGGGCGGCCCGCACTTACCTGCATGCGGGGCGCTCTCCATGCGCGGCAGCCGGAGACCTCTTGGAACTGGTCTCCGGCCGCCTGGGCGTGCGTCCCTGCCGCTTCCTGGCAGTCTGGATGCGTCACAGAGCGGGGCCGGAAGTGTGAACCGGCTGTCCTGGCCCTGCCTCGCCGGAACAGCCGCACGCCGCTCGCCACCCCAGTGGAGGCTCCAGGGACCGGCGGAGGAAGAGTGGACGCGCCGGTCCACCTCCTTACAGGTGAGGTCCCGCAGCACTGGAGCCAGTGCGAACGGGCAGCCACGGGACGGGTTGGCCCCGGGGCTTTTTCGCCCGCTCGCACTGCGCTCCAGTTTGCCAGTCTGTCTTCAGCCTATATATATATATATAAAATGGTGCAGAAATTTTTTGCCTCAGTAAATGTGCTTGAAATTAGGGCACTATTAAGAATGCCCATTGTTTTCTTCAGCCTCATTTTCACTGTGGTGGTAAGTGTGCGTATGGGGTGTAACTAGGGTTTCCAGCTCTGGGTTGGAAAATACGTGGAGATTTGGGGGTGGGGGTGGAGCTTGAGGAGGGGAGGGTTGGGGGAGGGGAGGAGGGACCTCAGCAGGGTATAATGCCGTAGAGTCCACCCTCCGAAGTGGCCATTTTTCCCAGGGGAACTGATCTGTCACCTGGAGATCAAATGTATCTAGTGGGAACTTTCCAGATACCACCTGGAGGTTGGCAGTCTTAGCTGTAACACCGCCACTGTAGGCTGGGTCTTGCAAGACTGAATACAAACAATGCTTTGTGTGTGGAAATGCAGAAGGTATGCAACAAGGATGGTTTATCTTTTCTCCTGACACGCTGGTGAGAAGCAGGCATCCAATCATGGGAGCTCCCCTTCCTCTAATGTAGTAGTAAAACCCAAGACAGGTTTGGCAGCAGGACTGGAAGGGGGGGGGGGGAGGAAATGTCCTGTCCCTTTAATAAAAAGCTTAATGGACTGTTACTTACCAGGCAGTGTTATTTATCTCCATGTCCTGAAGAGCTTCGACTGGCCACTCCCACATATTTAGCCACTGTTAAAGGGACAGGCCACTATGCTAGAATGAGATTAGAGTCTGGGCCCCTGCCAATCCAGGCCCAGCATCTTTCAGCCTGTACCACAGAACAAACCACAACGGTCCATGTATAGCTGTAGCAGGTCCCGGGCTCACCTGACTGAGTCCCATTGTATGACCAGTGCAGCAGGCTTCTTGCCTCTAGTCTCAGGGCTGTCCACTTAGACTTTTGACCTTCACCCTGATACATTTGTGCCTCTGGCCCTTGCCCTTGAGACGGCTCGTTGGACTTCCAACCCTGAGCCTGATCTTCTCTGTGCTCTGCCCAGGGCCGTAGCCTGCGGTGGGGCTTTTGGGGCGGAGCCCCCCACAATTAAGGTGGAGCTCCCCTGCAGCTGGGTTGAAGGTGCTATAGCAGGAGGAGCACAACTGTCAGACTCTTCCTCTGCCTGGGAGCTGGTGGCCAAGAGCCAGGAGGTGCAGAGGAGAAGCCTGGCTGTGGCCTTGCCCTGTGCCATGTTCCCCTTGCCTCTCCCAATGCAGCGGCAGATAGCCAACAGCAGCAGCAGGAGGAGGTGGCCCCAGCAGATCTGCAAATGCACCGCCTGCTCTCCTCTGCTTCCACCCTGGGGTCTGCATCACCCTGCCTGAAGCTCACCTCCCCACGGCACCCATTGCTGGCGGCATCCATGGGGGGGAAGAGGAGGGCAAGTGAGGCATCTGTCATAGGTTATGTTGGCATGTTGAAGGTCCCAAGTTCAATCCCCAGCATCTCCAGTTAAAATGACCAGGCAGCAGGGGATGTGATAGACCTTAGACAGCCATTGCCAGTCTGAGCTGACAATACTGACTTTAGGGGAGGGGCTGAGGCTCAGTGGTAGAGTGTCCGCTTGGCATGCAGAAGGTCCCAGGTGAAATCCCTGTCATCTCCAGTTAAAAGGATGCAGCAGTAGGTAATGTAAAAGTCCTCTACTAGAATCCCCAGAGAGCCACCGAGGATCTGAGTGGACAATACTGACTTTGACGGACCAAGAGTCCAATTCAGTTTAAGGCAGCTTGATGTGTGGTCATTCTGTTGGTTGGTTAGCTTCAGGGGTCCGTTGGAGCGGGAGCGCACAGGAGCGCAGCTCCGGGAGTGAGGAGCCCAGGGGGTGGGCACATGACCAAGCCCCGCCCCCTCCTCGGCTTCCCCGAGCAGTGCAGAGGCGCAGCGCCCCGGGGAAAGCCCTGCTAGGGTCTTTATTGTTTTTAATGTTTTGTTTTAATATTGATAATTTTATCATTGTTCCTTTTATGACTGTGTGCTGCTTTTCCAGAGACTTGCTCAAGGTGGCATATAAATTTTCTAAGTATACCATTTTTTATCTGGGCACACGGCACATAAGTACTGGAGAAATTTCACCAACCCTTCAGCAGCTTCCACCCCATAAGTTTGGTGTAGTGGTCAGGAGTTGGACTCTAATCTGGGAGAACCGGGTTTGATTCCCTACTCCTCCACATGCAGCTGCTGGTGTGACCTTGGGCCAGTCACAAGTTCTCTCAGAGCTGTTCTCTCATGAGCAGTTCTCAAAAGACCTCTCTCAGCCCCACCTACCTCACAGGGTGTCTTGTTGTGGGGAGGGGAAGGGGAAGGGATGGGTGGTGCACATGTCCTGGGTATCTAAAGTCTACTTGAAACCTGGTGGTTTCAAGGGAGCAGGAAGAGAATGAGGGCGGGTTCTTTACGCTTATTTTTATTGCACAAAGTATTGGATGGTTAAGGGAACGGAGGAAGAGCAGGTCAGTTTCACTCACCTGTGGAGTGGAGCCTGAGGGGTGGGTGTTGCCTCTGACACACTTTTGGTATGTTAGGGGGTGTGACATATGCAAATGAGTTATGCAAATGAGTTATGCTAATGAACTCCTGCACCTCTTTTTCTACAAAATGACCCCTGGTTAGCTTCAGCTTGCAAGTTTAACCAGACTCTCGGTCGACCAAACTGTTCATGGCCATAGTGAAAGGTGTTGGACCAGACGGTTGAAATGCTTGCATTATTGAATTTGGCTTGTGGTCCCAGGGCGACTTTGCAGAGAGGCAGCATTTTTTCGGAACTGCTGTCTCAGTGGGTAATTTGCTTGCTAACCTTGGTGACCCTAATATCATGAATGGAGAAATGTTCCGGTGGTGATGGGGAGTTATTCTGCTGCACTTGTACTTGGAAAAACTTGAAAGGCTCTGTTAGACGGCGGAGTCAAGCATCGAGGCTTTTGATCCTATGCTGGGGTAACCGGCAGAGCGGGCTGCTTGGAGCTTTTAGATTTAGCCAAGCATTGAGTGTGGAAAAAGCAGAAACTACATTCCTTTGGAGTGAAATAAAACAAGTGACATAAAAGAGGTGAAATAAAATAACTTCAGAGTGTTTGGAACTAAGAGGGAAGAACCGCAATCTATGGCAAAGCCATTGCTTTGATGCCTAAACCTCTTGGCGTTTGGTTCCAATTTGGTGTAGAGAGCCAGTTTGGTGTAGTGGTTAAGAGCATGGACTCTAATCTGGGAGAACCAGGTTTGATTCCCCACTTTTCCACACACAGCTGCTGGTGTGGCCTTGGGTCACTCATAAGTTCCTTCAGAGCTGTTCTCTCCAGGGCAGTTCTTGAGAGAGCTCTTTCAGCCCCACCTACCTCACAGGGTGTCTGTTGTGAGGAAGAAAAGGGAAAGGGATTGTAAACTGCTCTGAGACTCCTTCAGATAGTGAAGGGCAAGGTATCAAGCCAATCTCTCTTCTTCTTCCCTGTGCTTTAGTATATCGGCAGTTTAGTCATGTTTCTCATTTGTTCTGATGGCTTTCAAAAGATGTCTCAGAATGATGTCCCTTCCAAATGCTTCTGCTAAGTACTGAGTGTATGGTTACCAGTCTCTGGGTGGGACCTGGAGATCCCCTGCTTTTGCAACTGATCTCCAGACATCAGAGATCAGTTCCCCTGGAGAAAATGGCTGCTTTGGAAGGTGGGTTCCATAGGCGTCAACTTCGCGGGGGCTCAGGGGTGCAGGCCACCCCCAAACTTTTCCAGGGGGGACTGTGCCTCTCCTGGGAAATCACTGTCAGGGCTCTTTTTTGGCCAGAATGCCCCTCCCCGCCAGGCTCTCGAGGCCAGCACCAGCATCTCTGAGGGAGCACATGCGGCCCGGGGACTACGTCGCCCATGTGTCCATGTCAGACCTGGGTGAGGGCACAGCAGGAGCAGAGGGCAGCATGGCGCTGAGCGTGCAGGGTGGGGACAGCGCCTTCTCCCTGCAGCCCTCAGGCGGCGGGGTGTTCTTCCTGTGCATGGAGGGTGCCATCCTTGGACTGGGAGAGGTATGATGCCTATGAGATCCACCTGGTGGCCGTGAACTTGGGCTCCCTGCCCCTCTCCTTGCAGCGGGCACTGCTCCTTTGTGTGGCTGACCTCAACGACCTGGCGCCCGCCTTTGCGCAGCCTCACTACTGCACCACGGTCTCAGAGGCCACCTTACCCGACACTGTTGTGCTCCGTCTCAGCACCTCAGATGCCGACGAGCCAGACTCCCGCAATGCCCAAGCGTGCTACAGCCTGGCCCCCCAGCAGGCACCAGCCATGCTGCTCCACCTCGACCTGCTCAGCGGCATCCTCAGTGTTCGGGGAGGGCTGGACCATGAGCATGAGGCTGGACTGGAGCTGTGGGTGCAGCCCTCTCTGTATCTGGCTTGCTGCTCTCGTCACATAGCCGTGCCTACGCTCTCCCTGCGCCCGGTAAGTGCCTCCCCATCTCTTTCTTTCTTTCTTTCTTTCTTTCTTTCTTTCTTTCTTTCTTTCTTTCTTTCTTTCTTTCTTTCTTTCTTTCTTTCCCTCTCTCTCTCTCTCTCTCTCTCTTTGGATGGTGGATTCATTTTATCAAGTGTTCATTATATTACTGTGAGAGTCTTAAGAGATTTCAAACTGTCAACATTCTTAACCATAAGGTTCTTTATTCCAGTGGATCAAATAGTTGTCTACACGTTCTTGAGTCAGTAATGAAAGAAAGGGGTTGAGAGGTTACTGTTATAGTGCATTCAAACTGGGTATGATGAGGGGGCCCTCCAGTCCTGGAGCAGAAGAAATACATTCAGATATGCAAGACGTTTCATTCCCAGGGTAAAAGTGGGAAAATGTTACAATAAACACCTGCAAAAGCAAAGCAGCGAAACTGTTGAGAAAGTTCCCTTTCTCCAAGGTTAGGGAGGCATGAGAGATAAAACACAGGCTGTGAGAAGCAAGATACATTCCAATGGTGGGGGTGAGGGGCAAAGACGTGAACAAGTGTGGGAATCCATCTCCCGCCCGGGAACGGCAGCGTTTAGCTGACAATAACTACTGATTTGTAGGCTCTCGTCTATTTTTGTGTTATGTTACTAATTTTAATGATTGACTTTTGTCTCTAGACTTTATATATTTTTTGTTGTAGCAGTATCTCATTTCACCTTACTGTTCTGTACCTGCTGGGAGCCTGCTTTTTGCTTCAGATATAGATATGTTCCATAGTGTTTGGAGAAACCACATCCAAAATACAACTTCTGGCCTTACCCATCATAATTTGACTTTCAGTATGGATGATACTTGGTTTAAGCCAAACAACAACTATTGACAGCCTGAAAATATACTGTCAAATCCCTATTTTTTCAGAGATAGTGATTAAAAGATTTTCTCTTTCTCTCCTTCCTTCCTTCCTTCCTTCCTTCCTTCCTTCCTTCCTTCCTTCCTTCCTTCCTTCCTTCCTTCCTTCC
Organism: Lepidodactylus listeri; assembly: GCA_029233225.1. Classification (NCBI taxonomy): domain Eukaryota; kingdom Metazoa; phylum Chordata; class Lepidosauria; order Squamata; family Gekkonidae; genus Lepidodactylus; species Lepidodactylus listeri. Next base: position 100,448,892 of record JARCFY010000009.1, on the reverse strand, counting down.
TTCCTTCCTTCCTTCCTTCCTGCCTTCCTTCCTCTCTCTCTTGGAAGAGTCTTTTTCAGGAAGGTCTCCTGTGCCTTTAAAAAAGGAAGCTGAGGAAGCCAGCAATAACCCAAGGAAAAAATGGAGAGTCATGAACAAAGTAGGCAGGGGTGTGGCCTACTATGCAAATGAGTTTTTGCTGTTGGGTGTGGCCTATTATGCTAATGAGTTCCTGCTGGGCTTTTTCTACAAAAAAAGCCCTGAGTGACTCTATAGTCCTTAATCCAGCTGCTGACCAGTGACCTCCAGGCAAACAGACCTAGTGGAATACATACCCCAAACCTGTCTAGCTGCATCGCAGCTTGAATACTCACTCACTGAGGGATGCATAACTGAAGAGTTTTGATGGCTGCCCATTGGTTTGCCACTATACGTTTCATACACCTCTCCATAAAAAGCATAATAATGAATAAAGTATGGAAAAAGATGGGGCAAAATGTATGCAGAAAAGCTTTAATGCACGGAGCTGCCTTACGTGCAGTCAGACCATTGGTACACCAAGATCAGTATTGCCTATCCTGACTGCCAGCAGCTCTCCAGGTTCTCAAGCAGAGGTCTTTCATATCGTTTATTACCTGATGCCTGTAACTGGAAGTGCTGAGGATTGCACCTGCATGCAAGAATGATGTTCTAACACTGAGCCATGGTCCATCCCCTGTTCATTTTTGAGAGATAGTTTGCTTATTGTGCATTGTTGTTGCTGTTGTTCAGTCACACAGTCGAGTCCGACTCTTCGCATCCCCATGGACCGCATCACTTCAGGCCCTCCTGTCTTCCAGCGTGCTCCTGAGTTTGCTTATTTTCATGTTTGTGCGTTACTATATAGTAAAAAAACACATTAAATGTCCTTTTCTTTTAATAAGCTTTTCTTTGTTACTCGCAAGAACAATTTCCTTCACAACCTCAAAAGTGCACCTTGACTGAGGTTCTAGCAATATGCAGATTTAAGAAATCTGTTGAAAGACAAAGTGATTGCCAGTCAACTAGAATGCTTTAAACAATTTTTTCTATCACATACCTATGCCGCTTCCTTACCCTGACTCAGAACATTGGTGCGCTGACGTCAGTGCTGTCTACACTATGCTACTACCTGATCCTTTAAACTGGAAAATGCCAGGAGACTGAACTTGGTGAAAAGCAAATGCTCTTCCACCTGAGCCACAGACCCTCTCAGATCTTGGCATTCAACCTGAAAGCCTAGCTTTCAAATCAAAATCAGATAAAGAAACCAATCATCCCATTGTTTAAGTAGAGCTGCCTTTAGGTGCCTCAAAGCAGTCCAGAAAAAGGCAGGATTTTATCTAGGAAACAAGTGACAGGGAGCACCCTGCTTGCTCCCCTCTCATTCTTTCTCCAGTCCATCTTACCATAGTCATCAGGGCTCTCTGCTTCACTTCCCACTACTACTGCAAATCAAGCCACAGAAATACAAATCATTAGAGGGCCATTGGAGCCGGAGCGCACCGGGGCGCCGCTCTGGGAGAGAGGAGCCCAGGGGGTGGGCACATAACCAAGCCCCACCCCCTGCTACCAGCAGCCCTCAATGAGCCATGAGGAGGCAGAAGGTAAGTTTCTGACCCAGCACCGGGCCTCAGAGAGGCCTGCCGAGGCTGGGCACCCCCCACTTGCTTTTCCCGGCCCACGCTTAGGTGCAGAGCCGGAGGAAAGCCTCCCCCCCCACTCACTTTCCCCAGCTTGGCTTTCCCTGGCCCGTGCTTAGGTGCAGAGCTGGAGGAAAGCCTCCCCCCTACTCACTTTCCCCGGCCCGCGCTTAGGTGCGGAGCCGGAGGAAAGCCTCCCCCCCCACAATGCTCACTTTTCCTGGCCTGCGCTTAGGTGCGGAGCCGGAGGAAACTCTCCTCCCCCACCGCTCACTTTTCCTGGCCTGCGCTCCCTCTAAGCTGTGGAGTCCTGTGAGCAAAAATTCACTTTGTGAGCTACTGGCATTAAAGTTGTGAGTGAGCAATTTGCCTGCTGCATAAATTAGTTTGCTCTGGAGGCATCCTTCCTGAGCTGAGACGAAAACGTGTGAGCCAAAGGGTAAAAAACTGTGTGCTAGCCCACACTAACTCAGCTTAGAGGGAACACTGGAATGAACACCTCAGTAGTGGCTGAGACTCCAGGAGACTTGGTTCCATCTTGCCTCCCCTTGCTTGATGCAGCCCTGCTTGAATCTGGGGTGCAGCCGGCCTGAGATTGTTAGCTAATTTTTTTTTTGGAGCAGTATCAGGTTTTAATTTCATCATATCATGATGAAACTTGTTAGACTTGAGCCCTGTAATGTGTTAGAGACCAACAAGTTTTTTTGGGCTATAAGCTTTTAAGAGTCAAAGCTTCCTTCTGCTGCTGCAGGAAGTGGTGGTGGCTAGATAGCTTCAGGAGAGGATTGGATAAACATATGGAGCAGAGGTCCATCAGTGGCTATTAGCCACAAGGTATAAATGGAGCACTCTGTCTGGGGCAGTGATGCTCTGTATTTGTAGTGCTGGGGGGGCAACAGTGGGAGGACTTCTAGAGTTTTGGCCCTGCTGGTGGACCTGCTAATCATACCTGGATTTTGGCCACTGTGTGACACAGAGTGTTAGACTGGATGGGCCATTGGCCTGATCCAACATGGCTTCTCTTACATTCTTATGTCTGAAGCAGTGATGCTCTGAATTCTTGGTGCTTGGGGGGAAGCAGTGGGAAGGCTTCTAGAGTTCTGGCCCTCCTGGTGGACCTCCTGATGGCACCTGGGTTTTGGCCACTGTGTGACAGAGAGTGTTGGACTGAATGGGCCACTGGCCTGATCCAACATGGCTCCTCTTGTGTTCATATTTAAGCATGATGGTGGTATGAGCAGAGAGCTTTCTCTTGTGATGGATAGCTGAGTCATGGAACTCAGTGCCACAAGGTGCAGTGATGGCTGCTGGTTTAGATAGATTTGAATGGGGGGCTGGACAGATTTATAGAGGGTAGGTCTGTCATCACAATAGCCAATTCAGAGGCAGCATTCCATTGATTGACAGCTGCTGAGGAGTGGTCAGCAGGTGAGGCCATCTGACGGCCCTGTTTTCATGCTTCCCTGTGGCATCTGACTAGTCACTGTTAAAAACAGGAAACTGGGCTATAGGCAGTCGGTCTGAACCAGAAATACCTGGAGATTTTTGGGGTGGAACCTGAGCAGTGGGTGTTGCCTTCTGACACACTTCTCGTGATGTCAGGGGGTGTGGCACATGCAAATAAGTATGCTAATGAGTTATGCTAATGAGCTCATGCACTTCTTTTTCTATGAAAGGACCCCTGCAAATCATACTTTTATTAAAGTTTAATCATAACAAATCAGCAATGTAAGCCAAAATTAATTTCCCAGTAAAAAAAAAAAAAGATTTGGAACAGAGGTGAGAACAAGAGGTGTTTTTGCTTCCTTCAGTGTATATTCAGTGTACATAGGTCAGGTCAGCAACAGATATCTCTCACTTCATTAGTAGTCTTGGAGTTGTGAGAAGGTTGTATCACAATATGATTCAACTGGAGCTAGAATTTGTCCATGAGTTTTGAGGAAACCACGTTCGAGGGAAATTCCAAAGCCCGTTTCTTCTTCTTTGTTTCTGTTCAGGACTCTTAGAGTGAGGCAACCAAGAGGAAAGGTTTCCCCCTGCGAGTAAACTTGCTGGAAAGAATGCCAGTGACTGAAATGCTCTTCAGCGTTCTGGCCACTCGACGCTGAAAGCAAAGTTGGGTCCTCCCTTTGATGTTACTGGGCCTCAATTGTTTTAAGGACCTAGCATGGCAATGCCTCTGGCCCAGCCCCAGCCCCCCCCCCCCCCCGCTGGGAAATTGGGAAGTCTACGCCCTTGGTGGGCTCTATGGCATTGTGCCATGCTGAGGTCCCGCCCCTCCCCGAACCCTGCCATCTCCAGGCTCCACCCCCCAAATCTCTAGGTATTTACCACCCCAGAGCTGGCAACCCTGACTAAAAGTGATGAGGTATGCTGATTTTAAATGGGGGTCCTCAGAGATACATCAGCCTGTGCAGACAGTGACCCCACTGTATGGTCGAGTGAAATGCGCCACTGGTCCTTTCATTCCATTGAGCAAGACTAAGAACTGAGGGTGCCTGTCGGGGCAGGGTGGGAAGCAAAAATGGCCCTGAATAGGCTAAAGGCAGTGTGTGTGGGGGGGCTGCCTCTTCCATACAAGGCGAGGGCACCCAGCTCTCTCACAGCAGCTGCTAGGGCAGCCAGCTGCTAGGCAGCAGGGCAGCCAGCTCACCACCGCAGCAGCTACAAGGGGTGCCCCTTGTTTGGGATCCGGGTAGCCCTATTAAGGGGAGGGGTCTTCCTTTTTTAAAAAAATAACATTTTATTGAACATTTCAAATTACTCAGTTAATAACATCAATTTTGATATACAGAGCACAAAATCGTTATAACTGAGAATATAATTTGGACCATACAAATGTTGGATCCCTGTTGTAAGCCATATTACATAAGTAGCTCAACTTATCCATTTCGGCCCAGTCCAAAAGTTTATATAATAAGTCCGTTTTGCCCGGTAACACAGAATTTTTCCAGTTTTTGGCTCTTAATATTCTCGCTGCTGTCAGAATAAAAGCCAGCAATTTTTGATCTGATTTACTTAGATTCTCCGGAAGCATGTTCAGTAAGAAAATTTCAGGCTTAAGAGGTAGTTCAAATTCAAAAATTTCATAGATCCATTCACCTACCATTACCCAATATTTTTGCATCTTTTTGCATGTCCACCACATGTGGAAAAAGGATCCTACTTCAGATTCACATAACCAGCATACATTCGGGGCATTCTTAAAACATTTACTTAGCCTGTCAGGAGACCAATACCAGCGGTGAAAGATCTTATATATATTTTCTTTATAGCTTACCACTTTTAGATATTTAATTGAATTCCAAGCTTTAGACCACCTATCTGTATCTATAGAGTAGCCAAAATCCTTCATCCATTTAATCATGGCCAAGTTTATTATTTCCTCCTGCATTTTGTAGTTAATCCATAGATTATATATTTTCTTAATTAGTTTATCTTCACTATTTATCCAAATAGAATCTAACTCATTTAATTTTTCAGAAAACCCGATCTTCTTATCTTCTTTATATCTGGATTGTAATTGAATTTTCTCCCACCAGGTTATCTCTAATGCTAATTCATCTCTCAATTGTTTTTCTATTTTTAAGTTTCCATTCTTATCCAGAAGATCCTCATAACTTACTAGGTTACTCTGTTTTAGTAGCGATGGTTTTATGAACGCCTCCATTGGGGATACCCATCTTGGTATTCTACAATAGAATTTCTCTCTAGTTTTAATCCAACATTTTATCGGGAGGGGTCTTCCTTGGACATTGGTCCACTGGGATCTTTCCCGGTGGTCTTAATGGCCAATCTGCCCCTTCTCCTGGGTGCCCTGAGGGGGAAAGAAAGGGAGCTTGCATCTGGGAGCATGAGTACCATTGCCCCTGGCCTGCTGCAGCTGGGCCCAGTGGCAGAGGAAGGCAAAACAAGCTGGTAGGCTCTGGACCACAGCTGGGCAACATCAGGTGGCAGGGCAGCTGAGAGGCTGAGCACCTTCTGGGTCTCAGAATCAGCCCCTTTGCTTGGCCTCCCGCAGGAGTTACAACACTTTCAGAGGCAGGAAAGGTGGAGGGAGTGGGTACATTCTAAAAGGCTGACCTCACAAGAGCCTGGGGGACCAGCTCCATTTGGCCAGCCAGAACCAGGAGAGAACATTGGGAGATGAGGAAGAACCGTCTGAACTTAGAAGGAGAATAAGAGATTGGATTTATACCCCACCCTTCACTTGGAGTCTCAGAGCAGCCCACAAACTCCTTTCCCTCCCCCTCCCCACAACAAGACACCCTGTGAGGTAGGTGGGGCTGAAAGAGGTCTTTCCAGAACTGTCCTTGAGAGAACAGCTCTGAGAGAACTTGTGACTGACCCAAGGTCACACCGGCAGCTGCATGTGAAGGAGTGGGGAATCAAACCCAGTTCTTCCAGATTAGAGTCCACACACTTAACCACTACACCAAACTGGCCTTCTGGGTTCACCCTTTCCACTCTCTGTGTTGAAGCCTACTGAGATGGTGGCTGGAGATCTCCTGGGATTACAACTGATCTCCAGGCAATACAAATAAGTTCACTTGGAGAAAATGGCCTCTTTGGAAGGCGGGCTTTGTGGCATTCTACCCCACTGAAGTCCCTCCCCAAACCCTGCCCTCCTTAAACTCCATTCCCCAAATCTCCAGGTATTCCCAACCCGGAAGTGGGAACCCAGCAAGCCAACAGCCTCTTGCAGTGTTTTCTCTCTCTCCATGGTTCTTACCTGTATTTAGGGTTGCCGGGTCTGATCATTGCACTGGTAGGAGGATTGGGAGGGGGGCGGAAGTGACACAGTCATGCCAGTGACGTCGGGGTGACACTCTGTTTTTTGGGCAAAACTCCATGGTAAAACTGCCCTCAAACCATAGAGTTTTCTCTAAAAACCAGAGCGTTACCCCCCTTCCTATGTCACCCAACCACTTGTCAGAAACTCTTTAAGTTCTGATTCCACTGTATCCACATTCTTGGTATTCCTTTGAAGCTTGTAGAGGGATCTCACCATCAAAAAGGGCAGTCTAGCTATTCCTGTGACTGGTGCTGATGTGATTCTTTTAAGATGGGCATAGATCTGAAGTCAGCCACCAGTGGGCCAACCTTTAGAATGAGTTTAAGAGCCTTCCTCCTTTGGTTGGGTCCAGTTTTGACTAAAATGCCATGTGAACTCTCCTCCGGCATCCCAGGACTTTGGGAGTGCTGGCACGGCTCCAGCATGTTCAACCCCAATTGGAAAATGTTCCAGTGATGCTAGGGGGAGATCACGCCTCAAAAGGTTTCACCCACTTGTCCATTCTGGGGGTTTTTGAGCAGAGGAAGAACCCCCCCCCCCCATGCCAGTCTTTGGGTGCTGAATAAACCCTTTGTAGAAATGGCAAGAATTATTTGGGTTGGGGTGGAAGCCCCCATAGCTAGTGTTTAATTGTCAGAAGCTAGACTCCCAGGGCAACTCAGAGACTTTTTAAATAAAATAGTTTGATGCTAAGGAACGGGACCAAGGCCCAAGTTTTTCATGGCCCCAACACAAGATCAACGTGAACATAAGAAATTATTAAACTTCTGACAGCTGGGATGTTTTCAATGAGAGGACCCTCTTGGAAGGCATATGAATGATGGCCAAGCTTAAATCACATGGGCCGAAGAGACTAGGATAGAGTTTGTGTGTGAGTGTGGGTGTTGTGATATGGACCCATGAATTTTTGAGTAGCTCACTGGGGTACATCCCAGGCTCAGAGCTTAAGATTCGGAATTGAAGGGGTTGAATCTAATGGCATTTTTGTTTGCTTTGGCTATGACATGTTCCAGGTTCAAGATCTGATTGGCTCTCTTTTATAACACACTCTGCCTCGACATCAAAGGGCTAAAAAATTTCCAAGGAAGTAAACACATTTTTTGCAGATACAGTGGCGATAAGAAAAACCAACTCCATAAGAGGCAAGGAACACAGTGATAGGAACAAAATAAAACTTCAAGCTTTTGTATCAATAAACCAAGGCTTATCTTCTGGAAACCACGATTTCCTATTTTTTGACTGGGGGGGGGGGGGATAAAAACTTTAAAATGCCTCCACAAAAAGCTGAGGGAATAAAAGTTTCCACAAGAAGAAACAAGCTCTGCTTCTCAGAAGACAAAATGCAATTGGGGGCACTGTAGTAGATAGTTCATAATAATTTGGGGGACAAATTGCTTTGAGATTCTGAAATCTCTCAGGGAAGCCAGAAGGAACGCTTGTTTCTTAAAATTGATGTGGCGAGTTAAACTCCAGAAAAATCACAGCCACTTAAAAATAGATCAAGGGCAGAGCTTAAAATCAAGCTAAACTGGAGGATAATGTTTCTGAAAAAGCTTTGGGAAAAAAATGAAATAACTTGTAGCAAATCTATCGTGCGCGCAAACAAAAATAATAATTCATGAACAATGAAAATGCTTCCTCTACTGACACAGATCTTTGCTATATAGTTAAAGATTTTTTTTTTAAAAAAAGACCCTGTTAAATATAGCACAAGAACTTTAGGAATCATTATAAAAGACAGTGCTATAATAGATTTTGACATGTTAGCGGGATTGGATGGGTGATCGATTGAACCTCACATCCTACAGTGCCTTCCCACAGCAGAAATGCACACAATTTATCTGAAGCTTCCCTTTCTATAAATACAACTGCATAGGTGAAGATATCCCAGCTACAGTCATTTAGAAAGTGATGCATGTGTACCTGAAGAGTTGTATTCCTGGTTACTCATAGTATAGTACAATTGCTCTCACAAAGTACGCCAGAATGTATTCCATTGATTATGCTGCCACAACAAGCATGTTGTTGTGACAGATATTTCATTGAGGCCTAGTTCTCGAAAGGTGCAGAAGAAATGGGACATCAGTGCTTGAATGATACCATGTACATGGAGGCTCAGAGCTTCGCTATCCCTCCCTGTCATGAATCGATGATAGAATGGATAAAGGAGTGATCCCCACATGGTGTATTCCGATGTGTTTCCAGGAGCCCATTTACTTCTTCCCCCATAGCAAAGAGCCAATCCTCATTTTCTTCTACCTCATTAGAGCAGGGCATAATCTTTGGGTCCTAGAGCGCCCAATCAGAAAAGGGATTATTGGCTTGACTCTCTTGCAGCAGCCATTTTTTTGACTGCAATGCCTTCCATGGTAGACAGTTTGTGGTGGCACCCACTATGCAAAAGAATAAAAGGATAAAGAATAAAAGAATAAAACTGACATAAAAATCACAGCTCTCACAGATAAGCTGAAGAAGATTTCAATCTTCCAGGACATTCCATTGCGGACCAAGGAGTGGCAGTCCTCAGAGAGGCTTCAAAGGGAGATTACAATGTGAAATTGCTGGACCTGAGTTTATTCAAAAATTAAGAACATTGGACACCCCCCTCCCAAGCTGAATAGATACATAGGATTTGTATCTCACCACAGATGCTAATTTTCTGCCTCTAAGCATTTCTTCCTTGCTCTAATCAATAGGGTTGCAATCTTGAGTTGGGAAATATTTGGAGATTTGTGGGGTGGAGCCTAAGGAGGGTGGGGTTTGGGAAGGGGAGGGACCTCAGCAGGGTATTATGCCCCAGAGTCCACCCTTCAAAGCAGCCATTTTCTCCAGAGGAATGGATCTTGGTCATCTGGAAATCAGCTGTAATAGTGGGAGGTTGGAGGTTGTCAACCCTACTAATCAAACTGATTACACTAAGCATTATACCTTTGTATCCTGGCTCCTTTATTTTCAGCAGTCCTTACACCTTCTGCCTGGGATTTGAAGACTCAGGGATCTTGTCTCCAACTTGTATCTGGCAAAGGGAGCCTTGACTCTCAAAACTTACCCCCCAAATCTTTTTGGCCTCTGAGGTGCTACTGGACTCTAGTCTAGGTTTGGGAAAGACCTCCAGCTGAGCTTTTTGAAAACCCATTCCGCTGAGGTGGGCAATGCTAGCCTAGATGGGCTAAAAGCCTAGCTCAGAATAAGGCAGCTTCATGGGTACTGTTAGCATCTTGCAGTTCTACCTTGGAAAAGTGAGGTTTTCTCTAGGGATGGGCATGAACCTCATCATGAACCTAATTTTGTGATGAACATTGCTGGTTTGTGGTGTGCGAACTGGAGGCTTATGCCCATCCCTATCCACAACCTCCCCACAACCCTCCACGTGATTTAGAAGGTTCATGAGGTTTGTGGTGGGAAGCGGGAGGGGGGACTCCCTTTACAAGGCTTTTGCAAGCAGGCACTGTGCACAAGTGAAGTTCAAGTAGCAAGTTTACCACTTCCAGGTGAACTTGGTACTTGGAGTTCACTTGTGCGTGGTGCCCAGTGTGAGGCTTCTGTGCTGACAGCAAAAGAACAGACCTTTGTTTAATAAAACAGAGTTCTTTATTTCTTAATACTGCATGACAGGTTCTCGAATGTTTGTTAGAGATGCCACATAACATACAGTCAGAGTTAATATACCCTCCAGTTCAGTTTGAACCCCAACATTCGACCAATCACATGAAAGAGAAAAACGCGGGCAAAAGGAACATTAGCCGTTTAGCTTCCCACAGGAAAGGTGAAGTGTGAAAGTTATAAAAATTCCCTTCATGAACTGGGCGCCCCAGATGTGTGAAGCTCAGGCATAACAAAGTGGCTCCGGCGGCTTCTCAAGGCCTTCACAATAAGATAAGACAGTTCTGTGTCCCAGGAAGTGGGAGGAGGGAATGCATGGGAAGAAAGGCCATTTGTTCTCCGGTGACGTGTGAATATGTGGGGTCGCCAGTCTCCCGGCTGAAATGGTTACATTGACCAGACCTTCAGAAAGCAATATAATTCAAGGCAATAAAAGAGCGGGGTGAGACCAGGCATACTTGAAAGAGACAGCAATGGTTAAATTTCTTATTGAGCGATAGCCCTGATAGCAAGTTACAGAAAACGAAATGAAAAGCCTGTAAGCACAATGAAAAGACTGTTAGGATTGTGTGATCCTGACACCCAGTTGCAAAAGCCATTTAAAGGGAACATTCCCTTTAAATGGCTTTTGCAAGATCTTCCCCCTCCCTGCCATTCTGCTGGCCTTGAGTAACTGCCACCAGCAAAAAGGAGGTAGGGAAGATCTGAGATCTCACAAATCTCACAAACTGAACCAGTTAGTTAAATGGGGAGGTTCGTGGTTCGTGTCATCTCACAAACCAGGGATGAACCTCCATTTTCCTGGTTCATGGCCATCCCTAGTCTTCACAGTTTCTTTTGTCATGACAGAGCCTGAGTGATGCAGTGGTTAGAGTGCCAGATTGGGGCCTGGGAGAGTCAGGTTTGAATCCCCATTCTGCAATGGAAGCTTGCTAGATATACATGGGCTCAGCCTAACATACCTCACATGGATGGTGGGGGTTGTAAGGCTTAAATGGAAGAATGGAGAACACTGTTATAAGCTGCTTTGGATCCCCTATGTGTAGAAAGCCTGCATATAAATTCTAGGGATGGGCACGAACTGGCTCACAAACCAAAGTTCATGAAGAATTTTGGCCAGTTCATGATTTGCCAAGTGAAGTTCATGGCAGGTTAACCAGCATGAACTTTCCACCAGCTTTCAAGCTGTTTGTGGCGGTTCTTGAACAGATAGATTTCTGGAAAGACTGTCTCCACTCAATCTAAATGTGTTCCAGACTTCAGCACAACAGGGGGCAGAACTTGGCGGGCATGTAGACGAGGACCTGAGGGAGGTCCCCTGTGACTTTGGCGTCTCTAGCTTGCGCAGGGTCCATTCTATACAGTCCTGAACCTGCTGAACCTGCACCTGTCAAAATGACCACCTGTCATTTCCCCAGAATACACTTTTCCCAGAGGCACCTTTGGGGGGGGGCGGGGCGTTTAACTCAGTCCACATAAATTCAATCCTAATCAAACATGGAGGGCAGGTAGTCAGCTGGAGACCCCCTGCAAGTTTGGGGTCTTTAGCACAGTGTGGGGGGGGGGGGGTTTCTACCATGTCATAAACCAAAGTAGTTCATCTGGCAGCTAAAAGTTTGAGATGGTTTGGAGTTCAAGAACTGGGCACACCACGAACCATGAACTGAACCACATTTTCCTGGTTCATGCTCCTCCCTATAAACAAACTAAATAAAGCATATGGATGTTCACAGCTTCTTTTCCTATCTCTCAGGTCCTCAGCACTTGAGGACGCACGGTTGGATATTTAAAGTACTGAGTAGGGGAATTCCTTTTTCTGAAATTCACTTTTTTAGAGAGAGCCACTATTTCCTCTTACTGCACCTTTGAGAGATCTGTGGATACAGCTGGTGATAATTTCCAAGGTTTCCCTTATTTCTGTGCCTTTCCTGTAGCTGATCCTGATATTTCTGTGGCTGTGGCTAAATTTCCAGCACCAGTGAGTTCTGTGCAAGGATGGAAATAGAGGGTGGTATTTGTAAAACTGGTTCTGTTCAAGATCACTGGGTCATCAGATTGTTAAAGATTTTTATTGATTTTAAAAGTCATTTCTCTTTCCTAGCTCTTTGATTTACCTTTGTAGAGAAATCAGTGTATCCTTTTGTAACTTCACCACCCCGCGGTGGTGCTCTAATAGGAGAACAGGAAAGTTTGGGTGGACATTGCCTATGTTTGAGCATCTACAGAGTGAAAATTTGAAATCTAGCAGAACTCCCATCCCTGCCCGTGTTGTGTAGTAATTAAGAGTGGTGGACTCTAACCTGGAGAAACAGGTTTGATTCCCCACTCCTCCACATGAAGCCTGCTGGGTGACCTTGAGCCAGCCACAGTTCTTCCTGAACTCTCTCAGCCCCACCTACCTCCCAAGGTGCCTGTTGTGGAGAGAGGAAGGGAAGGAGAGGGTGAGCTGCTTTGAAACTCCTTAGGGCAGAGAAAAGAGAGTTATAAAAACCAACTCTTCTTCCTCTTCGGAATTTCTCTCTGATGAGAGTGAATTGATTAAACACTGACTCCAAGTTCCTAAACATAGGAAAAGAACGTTCATTTGAAGTGTCTCCATTGGAAAGCCTTGAACTGGAGATGGAATGGATGGACAAGCGCTGCTTCTGGTACTTGATCTGGGATTGCTCATTCACATGCCACCATCTGATGCTGATGATGGCCATGCATGTGTGAATCAGCGTTAATGTTTCTTTCATTCAGAAGGCACATTATTGTTGCCATAATGCATGAAGGAAAACATTGTCTCACTATCTTCTTAATTTGATTACATGGGTCATTTACAAAGCTCAGGACCCTTAACTCTGTAAAAATGCTAGAATGGGCTGTTCAGCAGTGTGTCTGGTTGGAAAGGATATGGTAGAATGGTTAGAGGGTTACACTAGGATCTGGGGGACCCAGGTTTGAATCTGCACTCTGTCACAGAAGCTGGCTAGGTGATTATTGGCCTGGCACTCTTTCAGCCTAACCTACCTCACAGGGTTGTTTTTGTGAGGATAATGTGGAGGATGGGGAAACAATGTTGTAAGCTGCTCTGAACACAACTTGGGCATAATGATCTAAGTGAGTAAATAAAGGTATCAACATGTTATAGAGATGGAAAGCCCATTTCCCGTCATTATTGTCTCAGTGATCTTCTATTCCATGTAGGGTGCTTTATCCAACAGCAGTGGTGAAGAGCAGATGGCTTCCTTGGTATTTCAGGTGACAGTAGGGGTTTCGATGGTGTGAGTATAAACTAAACTATGCAAGGACAAAATGAGGGCTTCTTTGGAACTGACTGAAATGTCAGGCAGCAGGATACAAAACACACAGTATAAATATACCTTGATAAGACTTGTTTGGTATATCAGCAAAATGCTCATGCATCTGAGAAATACGAGAGAGAGAGAGAGGGAGAAGGAAAGAGAGAGAGAGAGAGTGAGAGATTCCACTTCCAAAACACAGTTTGAGACGTATCCAAAGCACAGTAGGATTTGGGATTTTTTTTTAAACAGCAGTGAAAAGTCATCTCAATTCCAAAAAAGGGTTGAGGTGAATTCTTTGTTTTCATTCTTTTATTATTCCAGGCATTCACTCCGTGTTGCATTCCTTTCTTCCTTAATTCATGTTTAATGAGATGAGTTTCTAACAATTCTGGAACTGGAACTTTTCTGGCTTTTGGGTCATTCATTATGTCAGGCTTTCCTCTCTACGTTATCAATGCACATCTGCACAACAGACTGCCATGATTTTCTCAGCAAGCTATTCAGCACTCAGACTTGCCTTGTTCAACACTCACAATCAAACTGTGAGCCAATCACTGATATGTTTGGATTCCATCAGGCAACTCTAATAGCTGCCAAACAAGTTCACAAGCTGCCTGCTGGTAAGAAATGAACACACAGTTGATCAGGAGATCAGCTGGGAATAGGCTGGCTACTTGCCTGCTAGGAGTGGGTGAACTCCTGTGCCCACCTTTCTGTTTGGAGCCCTGGCCAGAAGCTCTGAAGTTCACAAAAATCCGGAGGAAACAATATGTAAGATCCAGGTTTGCTTACAAGGAGATTTTAATACATCATCAAACTTACAGTAATAGCAAGCTTACTTCATAGCGAAGCCAGCCCAAACCTGAGACAATTTACATAGTTAAAACTAAACATCTTGTACCCTAATTGCTGGCTACAAGTCAAGAATATTGTCATCAAAGCTACATCCTAGGAACTGAGAGATCTTGCACCTGGTACTCTGTGGTGGAGGACAACAAGTCACCTTTCTAGATATGAATTTGGGAGAGTGTGAATGAAAGTATCCTCTTGGGCCAGCCACAGTTCTTCCCAGGAGACTAGAGGTCAGGAACTAACAGAACTCCAAAATGGGGTTACAGAGGCTGTACACCTTAATCCTTTGTCCTCAATATTTTGAGGAACAGAAGAAAAATGGGGGGATGGAAATGGCATTTATGGTGACTGCAAGGATTTGCTTCTTTTCTTTGAAGAAAAAGAAGAGATTGGATTTATACCCCACCCTTCACTCAAAGTCTCAGAGTGGCTTACAATCTCCTTCCCTTCCTCTCCCCACAACAGACACCCTGTGAGTTAGGTGGGGCTGAGAGAGCTCTGAGAGAACAGCTTTGAAAGAACTTGTAACTGACCCAAGATCACACCAGCAGCTGCATGTGGAGGAGTGGTGAATCAAACCCAGATCTCCCAGATTAGAGGCCATGCTCCTAACCACTACACCAAACTGGGGGCACAGCCTGGAGAAGGTGGAATTTGGGAGGGGAGGGAGCTCTGGGGGGATATGATTCCATACAATCTACAATTCAAAGCTGCCACTTCCTGCAAGAGAACTGATCTCTGTAGCCTGGTTATCAGTCATAATTCTGGGAGATCTCCAATCACCACCTGAAGGTTGGAAACCCTAAGCTCACCCCAAGACCCAGAGGCTGATGGAGGAACTAGAGGAGAGATGGAGCACCCCTCCTCCAGTTCCTTTAGAGTCCAGCAGACCTTCCAAGAAGAGGCTGGAGGTTACACAAGTGATAGAGATGGAGGTGCACCACAAAGGTGCTTCCACCTTGACCCCCTTTCCCTTGGGCATTTCTTTCTGCCTCCTCCAGACATGGTGTGTCTTCCCTGCACCCCTCACAGGACCAGTGGTGTGACTGCCCCTGCAATCTGAAGCACTTCTAGAGGATACATGACCCCTGGTTTGCACAGTGCCAGCTGTGTAGGGTCCAGATCAGTTGAGGGAAGGTCCTGGGTCACCTCTCATCTACCGGCTTCAGGAACCATTTAAAGAAACATCACCAGGCAGAGCTTCTTCAGGGGGAGAGAGAGGCTAGTGGGGTGGCCGGGCAGCTGCTAGCCAACCAAGAGAGGAGTCATTCTGCCACTACCTCTGGTGCTGTGCTCTCCAGGTCCCCTGTAGGGAAGGGATGCTAAGCATCTTTGATGGAGCTATTTGCTGAGGTTGGCATTAGGGTGTCTTGGGGTGGGCAGCAGGCAGAGAAGAGGGTCACTCACCTCATTGGTAAGATGATCGCTCTAGACGGTCAGCCCTTTTCCATAGTAGAGGATGTTGGCTTCCACAGGCTGCTGCAGGCTGCTGTCAGGTAGCACTGCCATAATTTCCTCTAGACTATTATTATCAATGATACTGTTGCATTCGTGTCATTCACCAATGCCTAAGGTTTCTATCGCCTATTCAGATGGTCAATTAACTTTGCCTTTGTTTCCAGTTTCATATCGACTCCTTTAGGTCCCGGATGGGAGCTGGCATCGGTGGAGTGACTCCCACCGCGGGAATGCGCTTCTTGCTCGCACTGCACATGCTTGCTGCTCATTAGCTTTGCTTTACTCGTATCTTTCTTTCGCTTCCCCCTAGCTCATGGCCTTGAGCTGAAAGCCTCCTGCTATGTGTTATATTATTCACAGGTGCTATGTGCTCCTTTGCTAGATTTTTCCTTGGGAACATCTGCCCTACAAACCCCAACAATGTCTTTGCCTGGGAACTTACTTTACCGAGCTTTCCTTGGGAACAGTGGGCCAGTATATTTGGGTGCCAATAATTCTCCCAGTTGATTGGTGGATATTGAGGGGGGGATATTTCATATCAGGTATAATTGTAGTTGTGTTCCTATGCTTGGGCATTACTAACAGAAGAAGTGTATTTGACCAACAAGATCTTTTCTGCAAATAAAGGACTTTCTGTTTAAGGAGACCTGTTGTGGACTACATCTATTGGCACAATCTCACAGATGCCTAATCCTACTACATGATCCCTGTTCTCACCATGCCGAGGAGGACAATGGTGCCCTCCTTGTATAGGGCTTCCAGGGGCTATATGAAGACACAGTTGTGTGGCACTTGTGGGAGAACTGTGCACTTCAAATCTGACATCCGGACCTGCCCACAGGCACAGCATGCTTACTCGACACTGACAGTGCATGGGTAGCAACCAACGGCATTCTAGGAGTGGGTAGGACAACCAAGTCATAGGCAGGGTGAGATGGTGGGCCACCAGACCAGCTGTTTCCAGGCTTTACTCCATATCAAGGTTCTAGACGAGTCATGCACGGGAGGTCAGGGGAAAGAAGCTCTTCCTAAACCTTGAAACTCTACAGTGAGCTCTGAAAGAACCAGAAGGGAAGTAATCCAAGTCGATTGGCATTATATAAAATCTGAATTCCAACTGGTGGTCTAAAAAAAACCCCTAAAAGAAATCCCCTCCACGGAACCCTAGTTTCTGTGCAGCACATGGGGGTGTTGGTGGGATTCAGCAGCACCTCTCAGCACAATACTGTGCAGGAAATAAATAAATACAGCTCCAAAAATTAACAAGGAGACATGTTAGGGAAGTAAATTAGGGGTGTTACTCATGAGAATATGCCAGTTTAAACAAGCAGAACCTGCAGGAGTACCTAAAATGAAGCTGACTGTCATGCATGGAGTAGTACTGCTGTTTATGTTTCTTCTTTTCAGGGGTGGGATGAGGGAACAGGAGCAGCAGTGATGAAGAGTACCTGCTGCTCTGTCTCATGGTTCCTCCGAACCTGTGATGGTGTAGGCTGAAGAGTGGAGGAGAACTTGGGTGCCCCAAACACCCTCCCTAACATTTTCTGAGGCCACCCTTGGTGGAGCATTTGTGTTTCTGTGTCAGTTGCGGCTGGTTGTCTTAGTACAGGCAGGTTGGTTCTGCTGGGATTCTCTGGTATGACATTGGTTCTGTTGGGCTTGCTCTGCCATGTTGGCCCTGAGTTTTGGTTGGCTTCTGTGATCTTACACTGGTTTTGCTGAGCTTGCAGCAGTGACCCCCTTCTTCAGTTGGTTGCCTTTGAATTCTCTGGTTTGATATTGGTTGTGTTGATTGTACCATGTTGGTTCATGGTTCTGGTGGGATTCCTTGGTTCTGCATTGGTTCTGTCGGACTTGTTGGTTCTGTTTGCATTGGGAGGCTTTTGACCAGTGGTTGCAGATGCATGCAAGACTGATTTTTTTAAAAAAAAAATCCTCCAGCCATAGCTTGAAGCAACAAGGGGTACCGGTGGGAGGTCTCCCAGCCCAGCACAACCCTACACAGCTGTTCAGAATGTTGGACTAGCACCTGGGGGAACTCAGTTCCAACACCTGCTCCCATGGAAGCTGGCTGGGTGACCCTGGGTGTGTCACAGTCTCTCAGCCTAACCTATCTCACCAGGTGGTTGTTGTGGGGATCAGAGCCACATCAAGTCCTGATTAGGGTCCAGGTCCAGGTAAAATTTATTGTCTATGGCAAAAGGCCATTCCAATCTGAATGCATAAAGCAATCTGGCACAATCAGACTAGCCACCTAGAGCCACTTCGTGCTGGCTAGGCAGGATATAAATTCAAATAAATAAATAGACCCGACGGCTTGAAATTAAATCAGATGAGTTTCCGGCTAAACATTAGGAAAAACTTCCTTTGGATGGTTCCTCAGTGGAACAGGCTTCCTCGGGAGGTGGTGGGCTCTCCTTCTTTGGAGGTTTTCAAACAGAGGCTAGGTGGACCTCTGACTGCAATGCTGGTTCTGTGAACTAAGGCAGATCATGAGAGGGAGGGCAGGAAGGGTTGCATCAGCGCTTAGTTCTTGTGGCCCTTTCTTACATGCCCAGGGAAATGGTGATCGCCATTTTGGGATCAGGAAGCAATTTTTCTCCAGGCCAGTTTGGCTGGAGATCCTGGAGGTTTTTGTCATCTTCTAGGCATGGAACAGGGGTCACTGTGTGTGTGTGTGTGTGGGGGGAGGTATTTGTGAATTTCCTGCATTGTGCAGGGGGTTGGACTAGATGACCCTGGAGGTCCCTTCCAACTCTATGATTCTATGATTACATATAAAAACGCCATTACAAATATTACCATTTAAACGATCTAACCAAAAGGTACCGATCAATTAAAAACATTACTCTCCCGAGATACAGCTCTAGCCCATATTTTCTCGGCTGCTAAAGCAAAAAGTGCAACCGGGTCCTGATTAGGAAGAAAAGCAGGATGTAAATAACAAGGACGGAGAGTTTTGAAGACAAGGCCAAAGAACCTGCGCCGAAAGGTTACGGCAAGCAGAACTAGAGAGAAGCTTTGAGAAGAGGAAATGATACACCCTTGAACATGGCATCCAGTCCAGTGAACCTTGTCTAGCGCTGGCTCTCAGTTAGTTCCCTTCATTTAATGCACATTGCTGGGGGGGGGGCGCTTCCTGGGGGATTGCGCCCTTAAGTATTTTGCCTGTCTGGGATTTAAGCTCTGTGAGAGCTGCTAAAGTACCATTGATTTTCATACAAAGAGGCACCCGTAATCTTGATGTCTTCCGCATTCCTGCCTGGCAAACGCACCTGTAAACATCTTTTATATGAATTCATTTCGGAAGCAGGATTATTATTGCTTTTCCTTCAAAATTACGTTTTCACCTAATTGGCTTGCATGCTTGAGTCAAAGTGATGTTTCCCGTCAGCGTCTTCATTTCAGTGGCGGCGGGGGCGGGGTGCGACTCCTGAACGTTTTGAATACGGTTTTGATTTTGCAATGGATAATTTAATCTTTGTCGGAAGACACTCTCTGAGTCTTGTCAGACAGCTGTGCCTCCTGCGGTAGCCTTTTAGAGTGCATTTGGCTGCTTACGTATGATTTAGTTTCCTTGGGAGCATATGTATCTCCTTGTTTGTATTCAGCTGTGACTTTCATCTTTCACCGTGGAAAGAATGGCATGCAGTTCCACTTGTTCGTGATAGTGGAGAGCTTCTGGATAGAACACTGTCTCTTTGGTCAAGATCTCCGCTGAGGGCTTCCCAGGCATGCCTCTATGGGGACCCTTCAAAGAATTCAGAAACCACTTAGGTTTTCAGATCTTCTCTTCTTGGATTTCCTTGCTCTTTGGCTTTCAACGCGGAGGCTTTGAACGTTGAAAGGAAGTGTGGTGAAGGGAAAGGAGGCAGATGGCGGATGGAGAGCGGAGTGGAATGCTCTGGCAGATAGAGGACTTAACAGCAGGGAACGGCAGGGCCCACATCGGCTCCTCCGGACCCCAGGAGACAAAAAATGGACCGGGAAATGTTCTCCGTAGTGATTTCATAAGACTGTAACTATGTTTGACATTGTGCTTGCTGAAGTATGCACAGCTTGACTGAGTGTACACAGTTTAAATACAAATCTTAAGGTAACTCCTGGAAGTTTCTTAGAGCAAACACCTTTTTTTTGGCTTATTCTGTAAGCATCATGTCTATTGATGATGTTATAGAAATTATTATTATTTATTATGAACAACAAAATCTGGCAACCTAAGATATATAATCTCTGAGTTTCCATTGAGGTCTCATGGCTGACAGCCAGTACACCCTATACATTACATTTATCTAGTTTTTAAATATATATAGATATAAAGGTAAAGGTTTCCCTTGCTTGAAAGCCAGTCAAATCCAACTCTAGGGAGCGGTGTTCATCTCCATTTCCAAGCCAAAGAGCCAGGGCTGTCCAAAGACGTTTCTGTGGTCATGTGGCCGGCATGACTAAACGCCAAGGCTATATACACACAAACTGATCTAAGTGGATGATAGGGAGATTCTGCAGAGGAAGGCAATGGCCAACCACCTCTGCTTCTCATTTGGCTTGAAAGCCCCTGGCTGGGGCCACCATAAGTCAGCTGTGACTTGACGGCACTTTACACACACAAGATGGTGGTCATTTTCATACCTGGTGTTCACAAAGTCCACCAGTTAATTGCTTGCAAAAGACGAGCCATTTCTTGTCTGTAGTGAACATCACAAGGAACCAGCCACAAGGTGCTAAGGTGCTGGGATTCTTATCTTTTTTAAAAAGATAGTCAAAGAAGGACGTGAAATTAAGAATGGCGTGGAAGAAGAAATGAGAAATAGTTTCTTTAGGCCTGCCTCATATTTCACGTAGCATCATTATGAGCTTCCATAAAAACAGGGGTCCGTTGGAGTGGGAGCGCACAGGAGCACAGCTCCGGGAGTGAGAAGCCCAGGGGGCGGGCACATGACCAAGCTCCGCCCCCTCCTCGGCTTCCCCGAGCAGTGCAGAGGTGCAGCGCCCTGAGGAAAGCCCTGCTAGGGTCTTTATTGTTTTTAATGTTTTGTTTTAATATTGATAATTTTATCATTGCTCCTTTTATGACTGTGTGCTGCTTTTCCAGAGACTTGCTCAAGGTGGCATATATATTTTCTAAGTATACCATTTTTTATCTGGGCACATGGCACATAAGTACTGGAGAAATTTCACCAACCCTTCAGCAGCTTCCACCCCATCAGTTTGGTGTAGTGGTCAGGAGTTGGACTCTAATCTGGGAGAACCAGGTTTGATTCCCCACTCCTCCACATGCAGCTGCTGGTGTGACCTTGGGCCAGTCACAAGTTCTCTCAGAGCTGTTCTCTCATGAGCAGTTCTCAAAAGACCTCTCTCAGCCCCACCTACCTCACAGAGTGTCTTGTTCTGGGGAGGGGAAGGGAAAGGGATGGGTGGTGCACATGTCCTGGGTATCTCAAGTCTATTTGAAACCTGGTGGTTTCAAGGGAGCAGGAAGAGAATGAGGGTGTGTTCTTTATGCTTATTTTTATTGCACAAAGTATTGGATGGGGAAGGGAATGGAGGAAGAGCAGGTCAGTTTCACTCACCTGTGGAGTGGAGCCTGAGGGGTGGGTGTTGCCTTCTGACACACTTCCGGTATGTTAGGGGGTGTGACATATGCAAATGAGTTATGCAAATGAGTTATGCTAATGAGCTCCTGCACCTCTTTTTCTACGAAATGACCCCTGCATAAAAACATGACCTTTTCTTAAGGTCTCCTGCTGAGGCCCTGTTCAGGTACCCCTTGGATTACCATCTCTATGTGGGGGGATTCCTGGAGATTTGGGGAGGGTGGGGTTTGGGGAGGAAAGGGACCTCAGCAGGGCATGATGTCATGCAGTCCAACCTCCAAAGGAGTGGTTTTTCTCCAGGGAAACTGATCTTTAATGTCTACAGATCACTAGTAATTCTAGGAGATCTCTAGGCCCCACCTGGAGTTTGGCAACCCTGGATTACCTGACTTTTGTAAGTGAAGTTTGTGGCTACTGAAAATGTGGCCCTCTGCACAGTGGTAGCTAGATGTGGTTCCACGTCATGCCTATAAAGATTGTAGCCTGTTCCTCTCCTCCGACCTACAAGTTTCTAGCTTGGTGTCTGCAGTTAGCAGCGAGCTCTAGATCTGGTCCTTGTAACTGCTGTTTAGTTCTTCTTTTGGTCTTCAGTAAAGTGACTTAAGGCTACACAGTATTTAATAGTCTGGAATACTCTTATCAAACACAGAACAAAACCTTTAAAACCAACAAAGTTTAATTCTGGGTATAAGCTTTTGTGTGCATGCACACTTCTTCAGATACATTGAAACAGACTTCCTCAAGCCTTACATATAGATAGAGAGAAGGTGGGAGGGTTAGTTGCCAGGAAGGGCTAGTCAGAGTCAATTATCTGAGCTCAACTAACCCCTCTCCCTACTTCTTCACCCAAAGAGTGATTAACACATGGAATTCACTGCCACAGGAGGTGGTGGTGGCTACAAGCATGGACGGCTTCAAGAGGGAATTGAATAAACATATGGAGCAGAGGTCCATCAGTGGCTATTAGCCACAAGCTATAGATAGGATCTCTCAGTCTGGGGCAAGTGATGTTCTGTATTCTTGGTGCTTGGAGGGGAGGCAATAGTGGGAGGGCTTCTAGTGTCCTGGCCCCACTGCTGGACCTCCTGAGGGCACCTGGTGTTTTTGGCCACTGTGTGACAGAGTGTGGGACTGGTTGGGCCATTGGCCTGGTCCAACATTGGCTTCTCTTATGTTCTTATGTATCTGGAGAAGTGTGCATGCACAGAAAATCTTATGCCCAGATTTAGAAGAAGAAGAGGAGAAGAAGAGATTGGATTTATACCCCACCCTTCACTCAAAAGTCTCAGAGTGGCTTACAAACTCCTTTCCTTTCCCCTCCCCACAACAGACACCCTGTGAGGTAGGCGGGGCCGAGAGAGCTCTTTCAAGGACTCCCCTTTCAAGGACAGCTCTTGTCAGAACTATGGCTTGCCCAAGGTCATCCAGCAGCTGCAAGTGGAGGAGTGGGAAAATCAAACCTGGTTCTCCCAGATTAGAGTCTGCACACTTAACCACTACACCAGACTTTGCTGGTCTTAAAGGTGCCATTGGACTCAAACTTTGTTCTGTTGCTTCAGACCAACACAGCTACCCACCTGAATCTATCTTATCAACCATGTTCATTTCATACTCACCTTCTTCCTTTTTGTTTGCTTTTGGTTCAGAAAGACAACAAGTAAACTTGAGTTCCACTTGAATTCTTTGTGATTTTAATCTTCTTTATAAACTTGTTTTAATGCTTTTTCATTCATTTCAAGGTGTTGCATACTTGTGGTTCTGAAATGATAATGTATTTGGAATCAGTTTTATTTCAAAGGTAATTTGGACAGGGAGTCTTTGTAGCATAGGCGCAGAGTACGGGGGTGCTCGAGGGCTTGAGCCACTCCTGAAATTTCCCGGGGGTGGCTCAGCCACCCCCGGGAAAATGGAGTGCCTGCTGCTGCGCCTCCCCGGGTCCTTCCGAGGCCCAGCAGCCGCTGCTGGAGAGGGAGAGGGAAGGGGTGGCGGGGGGGGGGGGGAAGAGAGGCACCGGCAGCAGCAGCTGGCGGGCCTCGGAAGGGCCCAGGGAGGCAGGGCGGTTTCCCGGAAGGGGGGGAAGAACATCGTTCCAGCGAGCGCACGTGCAAAGTGTGCGTGCTAAGGAGCCCCCGCCCCCCTGGGATTTCCAAAACTCTACACCCCTGCTTTGTAGCCCAAAAAACAGAACATGCTCACAGATATAACTTAGTCATTTGCAGATGAGGACAAATGTTAAGTTCTCTTCTGGTTTTTTGTAAATTTGTGGAAAAGATGAAAAAAGCTCTCTCTTAGCTGAAAGGAACTCAGAACCTAAAATCCTGCTCTGCAAATGTTGTTGGTGGCCATTTCCCATCATTCTGTGGATGCTTAGATATGTAGCAAATACTTGATATTAGTCTTCTGATAATATTTGATTTCATTATGTGGCACAGTTTGGACCACGGGCTCCCCAGATCACTGTCCTGTGCATGGCGGAGAAGTAAGCCATTGGAAATCCAACTCACAGGGTTGCCAGCCTCTAGGTGGGTGTAGCAACCTGAGCTGCAGTGTTAAGAAAGCCTGGTAACAGAGATACACGGCAAGAATATATAAATTAACATGTTCTATTTGTAATTACCATTCCTTACAGTACATAATGTGCTATTATTATATCCTTGTCAAATACATATATTCAATTCATCTATATATATATAAAAGAAAGTTGCCTCACCATAAAATCAACGCCCAGGCCAAACCGCTGCACCTAGAAACACCAAATTCGGGGAGAGCGCTCCTACCATGGTGTAGGTGCTCACTAACAAGGGATTTTTAGAAATTCAACCCCTAAGTGGGTCAAAAGGGGTAACATATGCTCTCCTCATTGATTCCTATGTGGCTGCCTCCTTGCATCCCCCACTCTCTGATTGGTCAGCTGCAGAGCTCAGCATTCTGAGGTAAATAAATAAACAGTTATAGGAGACTGCACAGAGCTAATGACAGTTGAGGAGATCAGGAATGCCTAACAACCACCTGTGAGGTGCAGTAATGCTGCTGGCCCAGCCTCTCCGATGGCTTCCAACACACTTCTACTACCTCTTACACATGATAGGCAGTTGTCTGTCAGGTGCAGCAGTGGTTGCAGGGTGCTTAAAGCCATGAGGGAGCCTGCCTTAGCAGTAATGCCTTAGTGATCTTGCCAGCCCCACCTCCACAGTGGCCTCTAATACTCCTCCCCCTCCCCCTCCTACACTGGACAGGCAGCTGCCTGTCAGGTGTAGGAGAGGAGGTGGGATGCTTACAGCCACCGAGGAGGTTTGCTCAGCAGGATTGCCTTAACCCTGCTGCTGGCCCAGCCTCCCAGATGCCTTTAAACATAATCCCCCTACACACACCAGACAGGCGGGTGTCTGTCAGGTGTCGGAGCAGGGCCAGGGTACCTTAACACTACAAGGAGGAGGCAATTTAGGAATGCAGCAAAGACATTTGCATGTAGTACTCCTGTGGAGCACTGAGCTATGCAGGCCAAGTACCAGCAAGTTCACCCCGAGACACTCAGAACAACGCAGTCTCCATATGAGCAAAACAATCCAGGAACACCAGTAGAAAGGCCATCACTTTCGTGGAAGGTGGCAGGAGTTGAATTAACAGACGACTGCTCCTTACATGGACAATTCTATGTTGCCTGCTCCAGAGTGAGCTCAGCAAGCAGCCTGGTGATCCTAGCACCTGAGGGCAGAAACACCAATGTGGTCTACAGAGAGGTCCAGTATGTATGTCTCACTTCATTTTTTACACTACAGTCTTCTCCATTAGAATTCCTTCAACAAATGTTACATTTCAAACTTCACATCATCAATATTATAACTGGATTTACGGAACTTAAATACCATAGAAAAGCACAGGTATCAGGCTAGTTCAGTATAATAACTACCAGTCAATTTCACAGCCATGTTTTAAAAAGTCAAGCCCCAATGGGAATTTCCAGAATAGCAAGCCCGCTTCTACTTGCACAAAGTCTTCCAAGGGGGGGGGGAGTTTAAAATGACAGGAGCCTTTGAAAACTACAGGAGCACTCCGTCCATGAATCTTAGCTGCACACTGTGTCTTTTGTAAGACCGGCAATAAGCATCAACTGAATACAACTGAAAAACTTTCCTCCCCCTTGCTCTTCCGGAAATTCCCATTGGGGCTTGACTTTTTAAAATTGATGGGAAACTGACCGGCAGTTATTATACTGAATGAACTGAATGTATGTATTTGATAAGGATATAATAATAGCACATTATGTACTTTAAGGACTGTTAATTACAAATAGAACCAAGGGTCATTTCGAGCAGGAGCTCGGGGGAGCTCAGCTCCGGGAGTTGGTGCCAGCCCCGCCCCCCGCACTGCGGGTGAATGCCTGCTTGTGTCATGGCTGCAGCAAAATGACCCCGTCCCCTGGAAAGGTCCTTGTTCCTCCGACCAGCCTTCTGAAGGCTTCAGGCACCACTGACGCTATCCTCCCAGAATAGCGGTATTTCTGAGGCTTGGATTAGTAGCTGTCCCCTCTCTGCCAGCTCTCTCTCTCTCTTTCTCTCTCTCTCTCCCTTTCTGTCTTTCTCTCTCTCTCTTCTTTCTTTCTTGCCTTCTGATGTACTTCCGGTGATGTCAGGTGTTGTAGTGTATGCAAATAAGCTATGCTAATGAGTTATGCTAATGAGCTCCTGCACCTCTTTTTCTATGAAATGACCCCTGAATAGAACACATTAATTTAGATATTCTTGCAGTGTTTATTTGTTTGTTACCAGCCTCCAGGTGGGGCCTGGAGATCTTTTGGAATTACAATTGATCTCCAGACTACAGAGAGTAGTTCTCCTGGAGAAAATGGCAACTTCACTGGGCATACTTTATGGCATTAGACCCTGTTGAGGTCATTCCCCGCCGCAGACTCCAGAAATTTTCCAGCATGGAGTTGGGAACCTGTTATGTCCGCTGACTGCCCCAGGGCACCAGCGACATACAGCCTGAGTTTGACTCCTGGGAACAATAGGGGCAAAGGATCCTAGACCACCACTAGCCCTCCAATAAGAACTCTGGCGGGAAATTCAAACCCACCAATGGGCTTTTGGGTGTGTCCTGGGGAATGTATAAAGTTGGCCTCATGGCTGATATTGCATGCTTAGTTGTGTACCTAATTTATGTATGTATGTATGTATGTATGTATGTATGTATTTATTTATTTATTCCATTTATATCCCGCCTTGCCAGTGAACCGGCTCAAGGTGGCTAACAACATAAAATACCATCAAGGTTTACAATATAAAACAGTTAAAATTAGCACCACATGCTACATACAATATACTACAAATCCAACAGATGGCGACTTCAGAGTTCTCATGGCGAACAGCAGCTGCAGGGGTGCAATCAACAAGACCAGGGCGATGTTACAAAATCAGTTCTCCCCCCGGTGGCGGCTCCTAATTGAAAGCCTGGCGGAAGAGCTCCATCTTACAGGCCCTGCGGAATTGCAATAGATCCCGCAGGGCCCTGATGTCATCCGGGAGCTCATTCCACCAGTGGGGAGCCGCCACCGAGAAAGCCCTGGCCCTGGTACAGGCCAACCGGGCATCTTTCGGACCGGGGCAAGTCAGACGATTTTGAGTGCCTGACCTCAGTAGCCTCTGGGGCCTAATAAAGAATGCTGATCACTACGTCATGGTCCGACTCTTCAATGCGACGAACCCAGTACACAATAGAACCCTCTTGGTAGATGTACCCATTTCCTGTGAAGTAATGCACACAAAACACAATTCGTCTGAGCCGGATTGCGCAGTCTTCTGTCTGAATGCCAGTTGCTTGGGAGGCTTTGGCTTGTAAACCTTGGGCAGAGGGCTTTTGGTTGGCCACTGGTGGCCTCAAGATGCTCAGCAGGGCAGGCTTTAGCTCTGGTTCATCAGGGCCATCTTACCCTCCTGAGTTAACTATATTTATGAAATAGCAATGCCGTCAAACAAATGACAGCAAATCCAGAATGCGATTCTCACTGTTCGCCTTAACCAGATCTTATTTTAATTTTTTTAGGGCCAGGTATGAGGAGCGTTCAAGTCAGCAGAAGTCTCTCTGGGGCTTCCATGAGCTCCTAAATATGTTTCCCCAAGAGCAAGACTCTTGCTGGCACCAAGAGAGCATATTTTTAATTAATTATTTATATTGTGCCATCAATGCACGTTGCATATTCATGAGTAGGCCAGCTTAGGACAGCAGCCCTCTCTACCTTCTTTTCTGCTTTTCTAAAAAAGCATTCAGAGGCCTTCATTTTTTGTGAAAAATGCCCTGACTTTTCCAATCTAGATTCAAAGATACTGGCTAATGTTTGTTGGGAAATGAAATAAAATGCATGGGAGGACCAGAGACGCAGGCTCGATAAAAGCCACCTTGTGTCTTTTTGTTGAGACTGCAGCTGCAGGTGACCTGGACAGGGGGAGGGGAGAACCCGACCCAGAGTCATTTTTGTGACTGTCACATCCCCCCCTCTCCGGAATAAAGGGTCAGTCGCGGAGCTGACATCTCCTCAATTAGGACAGAGAACACGTCTAGCTTAAACAGCTCCCCTCATCCTTTGCTTCGGTGAAGGATCTGCCGGCTGCTTCTAATTCGCTGTCAAAAATCTGTGCCCTCCGAGATGCTTGGCGAGCAATTAAATGGCACTCCTCCCCCGGCAGAGTTAGAGGAGCCTCGTGTGTCCTCCTTTCCTCTGGATCTCTTTCAGCACCTACTTTTAGAGGCAGGCACTTAACACAGTCTTCGGGAAGTGCAAATTGGTTTCTAGATGATCTATTTTCAGTTGTCCGGGTTTTGAGAAAATGGCGAGTGGATTTGGTTGTTGTTGTTGTTGAAGAAGAAGCACAGTTTTCAGTAACTTTCTGTCCTTGTTTGTGCGCCCGCTCGTGATATTATACTGATGTCCTCTATGCAATTTTTTCCTTTCCCTTTGGATCTGCTAATTTTAGAGCCAAAATAGATGCTACTTTTTTTGGCCGGGTTGTGTCCGGATTTCCCAAACCCAGCTCTTGTTCCCTGCAGCCCCACAGCAGCCTGCAGGGAATGTCATTTTAAAGATCAGAGAAGAAGAAGAAGAGATTAGATTTATACCCCGCCCTTCACTCACTTGGAGTCTCAGAGCGGCTTACAAACTCCTTTTCCCTTCCCCTCCCCACAACAGACACCCTGTGAGGTAGGTGGGGCTGAGAGAGCTCTTTCCCAAGCTGTCCTTGAGGGAACAGCTGGTACAGAGCTATGGCTTGCCCAAGGTCATCCAGCCAGGTGCAAGTGGAGGAGTGGGGAATCAAACCCGGTTCTCCCAGATTAGAGTCCGCGCACTTAACCGCTACACCAAACTGGCTCATGATCATGAGTCATGAACTGGCTCATGATCCTACCCTGGGTCTCTATGTTCTCGCACACGTACTGCATGTTTGCCTCCATGTAAAAACTTGTTTCCTCTTTGTTGCTACCACCTCACGATATCAACTCCAGCCTCTCAAGTAACAACAGCCTTGGGGTATCCTGGTAAGACTGCCTCTGAGCAAGTACAAAGGACAGGGCTTCCAACTACTTTAGTTCCCCCTGCGCGCGCACGTGCTTGGAGTATAACAGCAGTCTTCAGTGTGTGGGTAGGATCTGAGAAACAGTTGTCTTTCCTAAACAGGAAAGAAGCTTTATTATTAAAGATTAAACTAGAGTGCCTATATGGAAAACAGCTGTCATGGTTAAGAGATACACAGATCTACGGAAATAAAATGAAAACATCAGTCTTGCTAAATTACGTTACGAGACAGTTACCTTAAACAGAGCAAACACATCTCCATTCCCCATGACTGTCCTGTTACAGAGGAGGATGAGGCCCACTGGTCACAACATCTGGGCAAAGTGTTTGAACCATGGTTGCCATCCTCCAGGTGGCAGCTGGAGTTCTCCTGCTATTCCAGTTGAGCTCCAGGTGACAGATATCAGTTTCCCTGAAGAAAATGGCTGCTTTTGAGAGTGGACTCGATGGCATTATACCCCACTGAAGTCCCTCCCCTCCCCAGGCTCCATCCCCCAAATCTCCAGGGAGTTCTCAACCCAGATCTGGCAGCCCTAGTTTGAACCTAGAACAGAGGAAGATTTCACCTTTTAAACCTTCTGCCTGTTTTGGTGAAAACCTCCTCTCCCCAATCAAGAATTAGGAATTCTGCCCCTTGGGGGAGATACTGTGAATTCTGCCAAGGAGGTCCTTTGGCATGCAGCCCATGGAGCTGTCCCCCAATCAGGTTTTTACGATGCCCATTCATCAGCCTCCTTTGGTTCTTACCTATAAAGCCCTATATGGCCAGGGTCCAACATACCTTAGGGACCGCCTCTCTCCGTACATACCCCAGAGAGCACTACGGTCGGGGTCAGAACACAGATTATGTGTCCCTGGCCCCAGGGACGCCAGGCTGGCCAGAACAAGGACCAGGGCCTTCTCGGTGGCGGCTCCTGTCTGGTGGAACGAGCTCCTGGAGGAGGTCAGGGCCCTGCGGGACCTGATGCAGTTCCGCAGGGCCTGCAAGACGGAGCTCTTCCGCCAGGCCTTCGAATAGGAGCCGCCACCGATGATACTGGGGATACCATCTACCATCTAACATCGTAACTACCACAATGTATCCCTGGTCCAACACGGCCTCGGCTATGGCTGCGGGGGGGGGGGGGGGGGCTCAGACCTGCCACTTGGTTGCCATCAGATGCTGTAACATTGGAAGCTTTTATGGGTATTTATATGTTTTAATGATATTTATTGGAATGTTTTAAGTGATTTTATAGGTTATTGTATTGATCAGGCCCTGCGCCCATGTAAGCCGCCCTGAGCCCGCTCGCGGGGAGGGCGGGATATAAATGTGAAAATAAATAAATAAATAAAAATAAATAAGTAGGCCAAATGGGCTGGTTTTCCCGTGAAACCAAGTTCCTGTTTTCTGTGACTCTCCACCCTCATGGAAAGACACCATTTCTATGGTTTCTGGGTCCCCAGTCATAACAAAAGCCCTTTTATGCTTGGGACTATGGTGTGGGGGGAAAGCCACCTGCCTCATCTCCATGATGTTTTGAGAACCTGAAAGCACCCCCCCCCCTCCACACAAACACAAGGAGCTGTTGACGTAGCTGAAGTGGCTCTTGGAGTATTCCCAGCACTTGCTGTTCCCAAGTGAGGTAAATAACTTCATGTCTGCCGATTTTAGCTTCTCAAAATAGAGTTGGGGGAGAAGGCAGGAGTCCCTTCCCCACACACCATGGTACCAAGCTCCAAACAGTTCCCTATGATCTTTAAAATAACATTCCCTGCCAATGCTCCCTCTAAGCTGTGGAGTCCTGTGAGCAAGAATTCTACTTTGTGAGCTACTGGCATTAAAGGTGTGAGTGAGCGATTGGTCCGCTGCATAGATTAGTTTGCTCTGGAGCCATCCTTCCTGAGCTAAGACAAAAATGTGTGAGCTAGAGGCTAAAAACTGTGAGCTAGCTTACACTAACTCAGCTGAGAGGGAAAACTGGTGGACAACCCTTTCCAAACTACATCGATCTGGGAACCTTTCAGGGGGACTGGTCTCCTCCAAGTCAGTGTGCTCAGGATGGCAGCTTGCAGTCCTGACAGATCTGTCCTTCCTAGGCGCCCTTGCTTGGAACCAATGCTCCCTCTAAGCTGTGGAGTCTTGTGAGCAAAAATTCTATTTTGTGAGCTACTGGCCCCCCAGTGGCATTGAATTTTATTGACTTTATGTTGTTACCTTAGGAAAGACAGCATAATATAGCTCGGTCTCCTCAGAACTTGGAAGCTAAGTAGGGTTGGTACTTGGATGGGACCACCAAAGACTCTGCAGAGGAAGATGATGGCAAACACCTGCTTCACACTTGCCTTGAAAGCCCCTTGCTGGGGTTGCCGCATGTCGGCTGTGACTTGATGGCACTTTACACACAGATATTGTCCAGCTGTGTCAGGTAACAAGCTTCATGGATTGCTCTTCTGTGGCTGGTGGAGAAGCAAGATTGCATGGTGAACAGACGTGAACATCTCAGGCTGCCTTATACTTAACCAGACCATCGTGTCTATCAAGGTCGGTATTGTCTACTGTGACTGCCAGCCGTTCTTCAGGGTTTCAGGCAGAGGTCTTCACCTACTGCGTCAGACTTTTAACTGGAGATGCTGGGGATGTCATGGGACCTTCTGTGTGCCAAGCAGATGCGCAGTTATGGAGGCCTCATTTCACAAAGGCTGGGGACAGAATGGAGCGGGTGCAGAGGAGAGCGACAAGGATGATCGGGGGCCTCGAGACCCAGCCCTACGAGGAAAGGCTGAGGGACTTGGGAATGCTTAGGCTGGAGAAGAGGAGGCTGAGGGAGGGACAAGATTGCTCTCTTGAAGATTATGAAGGGCTGTCATTTAGAGGAGGACAGGGAGCTGTTCCTGTTGGCAGCGGGAGATAGGACTTGCAATTATGGATTTAAATTCAGGGCAGGAAGGTACTGGCTGGATCTTAGGAAAAAAACATTTTTTTACAGTAAGAGTTGTGCCACAGTGGAATCAGCTGCCTAGGGAGGTGGTGAGCTCCCCCTCACTGACAGTCTTTAAGCAGTGGCTGGACAAACACTTGTCAGGGATGCTCTAGGCTGGTCCTGCATTGAGCAGGGGGTTGGACTAGATGGTCTGTATGGCCCCCTTCCGACTTTGTGACTATGATTCTAACTGAGCCTTGGCCCCCGACCACTTTTGCTTCCCATCTACTCAGCACACCCGTCTTGTCTTTGAGGCCATTGGAAGCCTGTCTGTGGATGTCCCCATTTTGTTGGATGCACGGACACAACATCCATCATGTGTGGGCCAGATTGTGGAGCTAATTCTCTGAATGGTACTAAGGTGTTCCATCTGATGAGATGACATCACCAATGTGCATACCAAAGTCATGGAGACCAGCCACAGCTTTCTGGCACTGTGCACAAATGAGGCCACAAGTAAAGGAGGGGGGAAAAATTAAAATAATGGATGATGATGGAGACAGGAAAGAGCACCGAAACAATGTGAATCTTCGTCAAGCTGATTATTGTGGCAGCAACTGAGCTCTTTTTTTTCCAGGTAATCTGTAATTAGCCAAAATTGATTTCAGTAATTTGGCTGCACTGGATGTATAACTCCAAAACAAACCTTAAAGTTGGAGAAGACAACAAAACAAAACAAAACAAAAAACAACTGCCCTAGTTCTAGCATTTCTGCTGAATGTGCACCTGTGGGTTGAAATAGATTCACGTGTAAGCCTGCCCCAAGGGCTCTTGTGAACATATCTTAAAAATGCTTTTGCTGAAGAATTGCAGAAGCGATCCTTAGAGTCAATTTATCAGAACTGCAGCATTGTGGGAAAAGCTTTTTCTTAGACAGTGGCACTTCTGCAGGTGGTAGACCACATGGTTTGATTCCCCTATGTATAACCCCTCCCCATCACACCTCCATATGGAAAGTCAGGCAGCATAGACTATCTTTACCAACAGTAGGGCAAATTCAGATGACATGAACACCCATGTGCAATTTATCTGAGGCTCTTAGCCCTCTAAGAGCTCTTTTCCTCCCTGCAGTCCCGCTAAGAGGGCATCTCAATTGCTTAAGTCCTAAACATGAAAAATCAGTGTACATTGGTAAGAATAATCCAGCTCTTCACCTAAGTGAAGTCCAGAAAATGGCCAAAATGGCAGTACATGTTCTAATTTTTTTTAGCCTAGGTCCAGTGCAAAGCAGGACAGTGATACTCAGAGGATGGGGGGGGGGGGGGCTTGTTCAGGTTTTGGAGGAGACCTGGTCAAACAGTTCTTTTTAATCCATGCTCACCACGGTTTTCCTCCAAGCAATTCTGCACTAAAATCTAGTTCAGCCTTCTTTTTATCCCACCCACCGACCCCCATTCTGCATTACATTACCTCCCCTCAGTGGTCAGCCCAGTTCCAGCCTGCTGTTGCCCCGGGTTATTTGGATACTGTTGACTCAAACACTGAGAAAATCTGGATTATGTGGCACAGAACATGGGTGATACAGCTCTAACAAGTGAGTGGGTGGAGGGGGGCATAACAGCAGTCATCCAGAAACCTTGGGCCCCAACAGCTGTTGAGCTGTAGTTTTAGAGGACATGGGGAGAAATACCAAATTTAAGGGGGGTGGGGACCACTTTCCCCCAACAAATTCATGGACAGGTTTAACTTCAAGAGGGCTGGAGAGAGAACTGAACTTTGAACAGAGACAACTGTTGTAACTTGCAGTAACAGAGACCGATTCCCCATAAGCAGCTGTACCACTCTCGCTCTTTCGTTTCCTCCAGTTGTACTGGTCAATTTCACACTCTTCACTGTGCAGCCACATTTTGCCCCACATCTCCCCCCCAATTTCCCCCACGTCTTTTCAATCCTTGTTTTTTGAGATCTAGAAGACGCGGGGGAAATTGGGGGGAGATGTGGGTGTGCAGCCACGCAGCAAAGAGTGTGAAGTTGACCAATGCAACGGGGGAAATGGAAGAGCGAGGGCAGCACAGCTGCTTGTGGGGAACTGAAGTTTGAAAATCATTCCCCAGACTCAACACTTTGTTTGTGTGGAGCAGCAGGTCTAAACACCCAGAAAGCAACTACTATTATCTATGTAATTCTTTATTAATAAACCTCTTAAAATGAGATTTTGTCGCCTCTTGTTTTCTCCCCCCATCTTATCATGTTCAATTAGCTTGTGAATATTAATGATGTAAATTGCAGGGAGAGAAAAGGCACTGGGGTGAAGTGATTTGAGCTATCATGCAGACAAATGCTTAGGATGATCAGGAGGAGATTAAACAATCTTTGATAATTGCAAACACATTTTCTGAAATGTTTGGTAATGTTGCATCCAATACTTAATATCAATTTGTGCTTTTCTATTAGCTTTTCCATTTATTAGTGGGAATAATGTGCAATGAGGAAGAAACAAATAATCCCTAACATGGTGGTGAAGCTTCCCTTCAGGGATTTAGATGTTTTCCAGATTGCCTTGATGCTCCATTTTTATTCCCTTTTGATACTGTTGTTCTTTCTTGCGTTCAGAAAACTTTGTTAACATACCTATACTGTCCCACTGTTTCCTCATTTCTCCCTTGTTCTTCCAGTTTGGTGTAATGGTTAAGTACATGGATTCTAATCTGGGGGAACCGGATTTGGTTCCCCACTCCTCCACATGCAGCTGCTGGTGTGACCTTGAGTTAGTCATAAGTTCTCTCAGAGCTGTTCTCTCAAGGGCAGTTCCCGAGAGAGCTCTCTCAGCCCCACCAACCTCACAGGGTGTCTGTTGTGGGGAGGGGAAGGGATTGTAAGCCACTCCGAGACTCCTTCGGGTAGTGAAGGGCAGGGGATAAATCCAATCTCTTCTTCTTCTCTTCTTGGTTTGTGATTATACACTTTTATTTATTTATTTATTTATTTATTGCATTTATATCCTGCCTTGCCAGCGAACCGGCTCACATAACAATCATAAAACACCATAAGGTTTACAATATAAAATCAACGTTTAAAACTAACATCACATTCTACACAATATACTACAACAACAGATGGCGACTTCAATCATACAGAGTTCTCATGGTGAATAGTGGCAGCAAGGGGTGCGGCCGGCAGGACCAGGGCGATGGCCAATTCTCCCCCCGGTGGCGGCTCCTAGTTGAACGCCTGGCGGAAGAGCTCCATCTTGCAGGCCCTGCGGAATTGCAATAAGTCCCGCAGGGCCCTGATGTCATCTGGGAGCTCGTTCCACCAATAAGGAGCCGCCACCGAGAAAGGCCTGGCCCTGGTTTGACAGATATTACCAAGCTGTACAAATTCTAGCAGCATGCAGCAGAAGTAGTGTTTTAATACTGTTGCTATTCAGTTCGACAGCTCCATAGCATCACAGAGTCCCACCCCTTGAGACTCAGGGCTTGTGGCGCTGGCACCTTGGAAGTCAGGGATCCTGCTGTTCTGGATGACTTTGGTCAGGCCTGATTCAGACACTGGTGTGCACTTAAGAAGCCTGAGGTCTACAGTTAGCTTTTGTATATCAAATTGTATCGTTCCTGGCAAGAGGTACACCTCAACAATGTTTCAGGTGCATTGTGGGTCTAGTACACAAGTGAAACTATTAGAGAATCTCTGTTTCCATTTTGCTCTTTTATTAAAGCATAACGGTTGCATTTTGAAAAATTGACTAACTGAACAGAAAATTATACCATCCATTACAGTTAACGTAGATAATTAAAGGAGAGCAATTACATGAGTCTATAAAAGTATCTTACCCTAAGATGAGCGGGTCACAAGCAAGAAGCCCCTTCTGAGAAGACGCTCCCAATCAATTCAGCTTTTCACATTTATAGGTTGTTTTTTTAAAAAAAATCATCTCCTAATAATAGCTAGCATTCCCATTTAATAAAGATAAACATTCTTGGCTACCTAATTACCTTGTAACTTCAGACCCCACAGAAAGTTGTCTATAATTTAAATATGTATAATCGTTCGTTCATTCTCACTACTTTTTATCTTAACAAAGTTTATTTTAAAATAGTGTTTACAAGCTCACAAATAAATATATTTTGGCCCTCAGCCAATAAACCCTCGTCTTCTATGTCTTCAGCCAGTTTGGAGTAGTAGTTAAGAACATGGACGCTAATCTGGGAGAACTGGATTTGAGTCGCCACTCCTCCATGTGGAGCTGCTGGTGTGACCTTGGGTCATTCACAAGTTCTTTCAGAGCTATTCTCTCAAGAGCAGCCCTCAAAGGAGCTCTCTCAGCCCCACCTACCCAACAGCCCCAGGGTGTCTGTTGTGGGAAAGGAAGGGAATGGAGATTGTAAACTGCTCTGAGGTCCTATCTGCATTGGTATTTCCCACCATTGTGCTAACGATCTCACATCGTCTCATAAATTTCTGTCTGCATTTTATGCCGCATTCACTTTCCTATTCTTTCATCTCAGCGTCAGCTGTCTGCATCATTTTGTTGCCATTTAGTGATGACTCCGAGGTCACTACGGTGTCTCATCGCCTTATCGGGATTTGGTTTTAAGGGGCTACAACTGCTCCTCCCCACCCTCGAGCTGCTGTGAGCAAAAAGCAGACAACTGGAGCTGAATTCTCCCCCCTCCATCTTTTCTAAAGAGATAACACAAATTGTCACAAAGGAAACAAGTTAACTAAAAATCCAGTTGTCTGTGTTTAAAAGCAGCCAGGGAACATTTTTCTGCGATCATATTTGGGTGGTGGTAGTGGGGGGGTTGGAAGCATGCCCACCCCCTCTCTCTCCCACTCTCCCTAAACAATTTGTTTCCTGATGCAGACAGAGGAGGGCTTTATACAGAGCCAAATGGGAAGCTGGCGCCACAGCAGCATGGAACAGCTTTACATAGCAAATGCAGATTGGCCTGAGACTTCAAGTGAAGGGCAGGGTATAAATCCAATCTCCTCCTCCTCTTCTTCCTCTTCCTCCTCTTCTTCCTCCTCCTCCTTATTCCTCTTCCTTCTCTTCAGAGCCAGTTTGGTGTAGTGGTTAAGTGCGCAGACTCTAATCTGGGAGAACCGGGTGTGATTCCCCACTCCTCCACTTGCACCTGGCTGGATGACCTTGGGCAAGCCATAGCTCTGTACCAGCTGTTCCCTCAAGGAAAGCTTGGGAAAGAGCTCTCTCAGCCCCACCTACCTCACAGGGTGTCTGTTGTGGGGAGGGGAAGGGAAAAGGAGTTTGTAAACCCCTCTGAGACTCCCTTGGGGAGTGGAGGGCGGGGTGTCAATCCAATCTCTTCTTCTTCTTCTTCTTCTGACATTCTTGTCATTTTCAGTGGCTACTGCACCTGGGCTTCGACACAGTGTCTATTGATACGGGTTAAATGGCTTCTAATTGATCCAAGGCCGAGGGTTGCCAGGTCCCCCAGATGGGTGGGGGTTTGCCCGCCCGATGGGCCATTTACCCGCCAGCCCAGAACCAGCTGCCAGGGGAAACCCCGCCCCCAAAGTGCTGGCATTGCGGCAATGTGCCCCAGAGTGACGATGTCACCCAGAGGTGATGTCATCATGCTGGGGCACATTGCGGGGGACACTCTAGCATTTGAGGGAAAACTCTATGGTTTCCCCCTTAAATGGCAGTGCCTCCCCCAACATGCCTGATGCGATGTGGCGCACGTGTGTCACGCGCATGCCAAAGAAGTCCCGGAGAGGGACTGGGGCTCCCCCCCCCCCACCGCCGCAAGCTGGGTAAGACCTGGCAATCCTATCAAGGCCATATTGTTATGTTCTTTCTTTGTTTCTTGCTCCTCTACAAGACTACTATATTCAAGGTCTCTACACTCCTTTTTGGCATGTCTAGTTGAGAGGCTA
Source organism: Lepidodactylus listeri (assembly GCA_029233225.1). Taxonomy (NCBI): domain Eukaryota; kingdom Metazoa; phylum Chordata; class Lepidosauria; order Squamata; family Gekkonidae; genus Lepidodactylus; species Lepidodactylus listeri. The sequence continues at coordinate 100,411,292 of JARCFY010000009.1, read as the reverse complement.
CACCAGTTCTATGTATGGTTTGCCGAAATATCCTCTGTGATCTTTTTGGTCAAGTCTTTTTGGTCAAGTCTTGTTTCCATATATTTATGGCCATTTTGACTTCAGTGGGCTTTATTGAATTGATGATGAAGTAGTATAGATAAGTAGTTGGGCTTAGTCACAAATTGTTCAGGCTTGCCTCATTCTATGTGTCATGGAGGTTTGCTAGCTATTTCAAGATGTCTTTTGGGATTAGGAATCTGACATATCGAATAGGGGATTGAATATCAGTGCCTTGTACCAAATCAAAAAAGAGTGGCATGATTTATTTTGTTACACATGGCTACTTAATTTGCTGCAATCTCTATAGAGGAGGTTTCATTAGAGAAGCTTTCTGAAAAGTGACAGGATAATGCTACTGGGGTTTATGATGCTTTTCAGATCAGTAATCCCCAGCAGAGGGGAGATCTTGCAGAATAATAGTTTGGTTAACAAGAAAGTTAACATCTGTAAACCACTGTATGAAAAGCCAGTTAAGGCACTGTTATAAACACTGTGCATGCAGAAAAAAACAACAACTTGCTGATATGGATTTAGGGAATAACTGTTGTCGTAAAAATTAACACGAACTGGACAATGTTTGGGAAATTCAATAGCATTTTATCAATTAAGTCAACACTGGTTATTCAAAAATACCTGTCACTTTCATATATCTTTCTGAGTCTCGAGCACTATATCAATATAGAAGATTTATTCAGTTATACATTTTCATCCCTCTCTTTCTCCAATGGGTTCAGGGTAACTTACACCATTCTCCTTTCTTCCATTTTATCTTTACAACATCTGCGCAGGTTAGGCTGAGAGAGTGATTGGCCCAAGGTTGCCTGGGGAACTTCATGGCAGACTAGAGATTTGAAACTGATTCTAGTCCAACTCCTTAACACCAATGCAACATGCTGGCGTAGTTTTCTTTATGTGTTTAGCCACTTTGGTGTCGTGGTTAAGAGCGGCAGACCCTAATCTGGACAATTGGGTTCGATTCCCCACTCCTCCACATGAAACTGGCTGGGTGGCCTCACTGCTGCTGCTGCAGCCCCTCCCCCTGCTCTTCCCCCTTTCCCCCCATCACCCTCTGCAAAAGTGCAGACGTGGCAGCAGTTTTGACAAGTTTCCCCTGCCAAGTTGGGCTGTAATGTTAAAATGGGACTCGGTAAGCAAAGCAGCCGGGGAGGGGGGGGGGAGCCTTTTCAAGGGCTAAAGGGGGCAGGGAACATTGCATAGCAGCAAGCCTCCTTGACCCATGTTGAAGGAGGAATATAACCCCCATCCCATAGTGGCTATAGAAACAGTGTCCACATGAGCCCCTTCACGGGATTTTCTCTCATGTAAAAGGGAAAGTGCCACAAACTCTACAAGTTGTGCTCCATATGAATGCAGGCAGTTTTTTTTGGGGGGGGGGGACAGGGGGGCATGAAGTCTTATGCACTGCGAAGTCACTTCCAGAGAAAACTTGAAAGTGACATGTGGTAGCTCTAGGAATCGTCAGAAACTCTATGATAAAACCATCCAGCTACTTTATGTCACTACTAGGTTTTCCTTGGTAGTTACAGTAGCAGTGCACATGATGCCAATGTCTGTGTTTGTCTTTTAAAATCTCTCCTGCCACTTCTTGGGCCAGGATGGCTGTCAGCAGGAGGTCTCCCCCCATAGTGAGAGGCTCACAGCCCTGGAGCCCAGTGTCATACAGATGGTCCTATTTGATCTGGGGGCTTCCCTTATTGCGTGTGGGGAAAACTTGTTCAGAAAGAAGCTGTAAGAAAGTGCATTAGTACTGATGTCACCAGGGGTCATTTCGTAGAAAAAGAGGTGCAGGAGCTCATTAGCATAACATAATTGCATAACTCATTAGCATATGCCACACCCCCTAACATACCGGAAGTGTGTCAGAAGGCAACACCCACCCCTCAGGCTCCACTCCACAGCTGAGTGAAACTGACCTGCTCTTCCTCCATTCCCTTCCCCATCCAATACTTTGTGCAATGAAAATAAGCGTAAAGAACACACCCTCATTCTCTTCCTGCTCCCTTGAAACCACCAGGTTTCAAGTAGACTTGAGATACCCAGGACACGTGCACCACCCATCCCTTTCCCTTCCCCTCCCTATAACAAGACACCCTGTGAGGTAGGTGGGGCTGAGAGATGTCTTTTGAGAACTGCTCTGAGAGAACTTGTGACTGGCCCAAGGTCAAACCAGCAGCTGCATGTGGAGGAGTGGGGAATCAAACCCGGTTCTCCCAGATTAGAGTACAACTCCTGACCGCTACACCAAACTGTTGGGGTGGAAGCTGCTGAAGGGTTGGTGAAATTTCTCCAGTACTTATGTGCCATGTGCCCAGATAAAAAATGGTATACTCAGAAAATTTAGATGCCACCTTGAGCAAGTCTCTGGAAAAGCAGCACACAGTCATAAAAGGAACAATGATAAAATTATCAATATTAAAACAAAACATTAAAGACCCTAGCAGGGCTTTCCCCGGGGCGCTGCGCCTCTGCACTGCTCAGGGAAGCCGAGGAGGGGGCGGGGCTTGCTCATGTGCTCCTCGCTCCCGGAGCTGCGCTCCTGTGCACTCCTGCTCCAACAGACCCCTGCATGTCACCACTGTTGGAATATACAAGGTCTATAGTGCACCTACTTGAAGAAAATCAGAACAGTCTATAGGAGACAGCTTTTTTAAATTATTATTTTATTTTTTGAAAATTAAAAGCATTTTACAATACGAGAATTATTTCATCATATCTTGAACAATACAGTACATGACATACAGTACAGCTATAAGGTTTGTACAGTTTTTATATATCATCATAGTGTCTTCAATCAAGTATTTTCTTCGTTTTTTTCCTCCTTTATTTTATTTGTCTTTGTCTTGCTTTAGTTTAATGAAACAGTACCAAGGCTGATTGATCTGCATGACTGGTTGGCTTAACATTGTTTAAAATATCCTCTTGTGTTTCTATAAATCTAGTGCACTAACATTGCACTCTTGTGTTCAGTTGTTGTTTCATTTCGTATTGTCCATTCTGTAATTTTATCAGATAAGAAATATTCCCAAACTTTTCTGTACCATTGTTCCGTTGTAGGTGTGGTGTTGTCCTTCGATTTCATTGCAATTATGTTTTTTTGGTGCTGTGATTAGGGTTGAGATCAATTCTCTATCCCTATTGCTGATCTGAGATTTGGGCCATAGGTTTAACAGAATTAATGCAGGTGCTTTTGAATAGATAACCCTGTAACCTTTTTAATTTCTCGGATAACTTCCGACCAGAATTTACTAATATGTGGGGACAGCCACCAGCCATGAAAGAACGATCCGTGATTGCTGGCTACAGGCAGGGGTCCGTTGGAGCGGGAGCGCACAGGAGCGCAGCTCTGGGAGTGAGGAGCCCAGGGGGCGGGCACATGACCAAGCCCCGCCCCCTCCTCAGCTTCCCCAAGCAGTGCAGAGGTGCAGGGTCTTTATTGTTTTTAATGTTTTGTTTTAATATTGATAATTGTATCATTGTTCCTTTTATGACTGTGTGCGGCTTTTCCAGAGACTTGCTCAAGGTGGCATATAAATTTTCTAAGTATACCATTTTTTATTGGGGCACATGGCACATAAGTACTGGAGAAATTTTACCAACCCTTCAGTTAGGTGTAGTGGTCAGGAGTTGGACTCTAATCTGGGAGAACTGGGTTTGATTCCCCACTCCTCCACATGCAGCTGCTGGTGTGACCTTGGGCCAGTCACAAGTTCTCTCAGAGCTGTTCTCTCATGAGCAGTTCTCAGAAGACCTCTCTCAGCCCCACCTACCTCACAGGGTGTCTTGTTGTGGGGAGGGGAAGGGAAAGGTATGGGTGGTGCACATGTCTTGGGTATCTCAAGTCTACTTGAAACCTGGTGGTTTCAAGGGAGCAGGAAGAGAATGAGGGTGTGTTCTTTACGCTTATTTTTACTGCACAAAGTATTGGATGGGGAAGGGAATGGAGGAAGAGCAGGTCAGTTTCACTCACCTGTGGAGTGGAGCCTGAGGGGTGGGTGTTGCCTTCTGACACACTTCCGGTATGTTAGGGGGTGTGGCATATGCAAATGAGTTATGCAAATGAGCTATGCTAATGAGCTCCTGCACCTCTTTTTCTACGAAATGACCCCTGGCTACAGGGGACAACTGAAGGACTGCTGGTTAGCATAGCTAGATTAGGGGCTTCCCACAATTCAAATTATGTCCTTCCTGTCTCCTGATTGGCTCTTTGGAGACTTCCTGCTCCAACTGAGCCCTCCCTCTTCGTTCCTGATTCTCACAGCAGTTAGTCAGTTAGTTAAGCCTCTCTCCCTCTCCTATCAGAGTTTATCTCTTCTTTAATAAACCGAGTTATTTTCCTTAAACAGTTGGTGCTCTGTTTCTCTGCATGCATAAACTCTGCCAACAACCACAAGCACAGCTCGTCATTCAGCTCCCATTGGGAATGCAAAGCCATTGCAGCTGGCAAACCTTCATGCCATAGGTCAAGAACTACTATTCACTTCTGAAAATCCTTCTTGTCACATAGTCGTTTAGCTACAGATACACCAGAAGACCAAGAACAAAGCCCTATCACCAGGGCACGTTGTCTTTAGCGGCAATTTCTTGCTGTAGGATTTGATCCATTCTTTGAAGGTTGATAAAATAGACACAAATCACAGTACATTTTTTAAAAATCCTAAGGGACTGCTCTCTGCCAAGTTTCCTTACCTTTCAAAGGAGGGGAAAAAAGGTGAAAAAGTGGCAATGGCCATCTCCCTCTTAAATCAAATTCATGCTCTCATCCTGCTGTTGAGATTTTGGACACCATTCAAGTTCAGTTTGATTTTCCCGATTGCCAGTCCTGTAATATTGCACCAAAAGGCCATGCAACGGTATTATCCACAAGAATGCTTCTAGGATTTAAAACACACTCATGCACACACACATATAGCCACTGATCTCCGTTAATCAGAAACGAGTACAGGTGCTGATGAGGTCAAATTATGCATGCAGATTACCTTGGTGGGTTTGAACTATTTAGATGAAAATGTGGCATTTATCTGCAGTTCATAATTACAGTAATTACGGTTCTCCCTGCAGTTGAAAACTGATTTAGAAACCTGATAATACTCTGATATTAACGGCTTACAAATAGTCAAGCAAATTAGCATCACTCCTTTTTAACGTTCACGTTGTAGGCCAGGTTATTTATAGCAAATACAATAGACGATGCTCATCGCCACCATGCACAGATCCACTTGCGTGAAGGTATATCTGACGTCACTGTCACAATATTTATATTGTCTGCTCATTATCTTATCTCAGCCCCTTTGGGGTTCTCTTTCATTTGCAGATGGAAAGTAGGTTTGAGGAGGTTGCCTCAAGGCGAATTTCCCCTGGGAAATTTTGCAAGTCCCACTGGCTGAGCTTTTTTGTGTGAGTCAATTGTATTATCATACGTCCCATGAGCATTCCTGGCAACTGTTCACGGTGTTAGGTTCTCTGCAGTCTATTCTTCACTTTCCAAATTATATAAACAAATGTATTGTTTGGGGAGTAAATAAATAATGAAGTAAGACCAGCTTTATTGTGACCCACTGAATATGTTTTATGGGCTGGCATATTAAAAGAGATATAATCTATAATATTTACAGGGGTCCATTGGAGTGGGAGCGCACAGGAGCGCAGCTCCGGGAGTGAGGAGCCCAGGGGGTGGGCACATGACCAAGCCCCGCCCCCTCCTCAGCTTCCCCGAGCAGTGCAGAGGCGCAGCGCCCAGGGGAAAGCCCTGCTAGGGTCTTTATTGTTTTTAATGTTTTGTTTTAATATTGATAATTTTATCATTGTTCCTTTTATGACTGTGTGCTGCTTTTCCAGAGACTTGCTCAAGGTGGCATATAAATTTTCTAAGTATACCATTTTTTATCTGGGCACATGGCACATAAGTACTGGAGAAATTTCACCAACCTTTCAGCAGCTTCCACCCCATCAGTTTGGTGTAGTGGTCAGAAGCTGGACTCTAATCTGGGAGAACCGGGTTTGATTCCCCACTCCTCCACATGCAGCTGCTGGTGTGACCTTGGGCCATTCACAAGTTCTCTCAGAGCTGTTCTCTCATGAGCAGTTCTCAAAAGACCTCTCTCAGCCCCACCTACCTCACAGGGTGTCTTGTTGTAGGGAAGGGAAGGGAAAGGGATGGGTGATGCACATGTCCTGGGTGTCTCAAGTCTACTTGAAACCTGGAGGTTTCAAGGGAGCAGGAAGAGAATGAGGGTGTGTTCTTTACGCTTATTTTTATTGCACAAAGTATTGGATGGGGAAGGGAATGGAGGAAGAGTAGGTCAGTTTCACTCCCCTGTGGAGTGGAGCCTGAGGGGTGGTTGTTGCCTTCTGACACACTTCCGGTATGTTAGGGGGTGTGGCATATGCAAATGAGTTATGCAAATGAGCTATGCTAATGAGCTCCTGCACCTCTTTTTCTACGAAATGACCCCTGAATATTTAGATCCGTGAGACCAAGTTTCTTGGAGAAAAATACAGTCAAAAGTGTTCAAATAGTTAATAAAATCCAGGTCGTTAGCTTTCTTCTTCCAGCCGGCAATGTTCCAGGAGATGAGATGGACAGTCATAGATAGTCAATCTGATGTGATCAGGTCTAGTTTCCCCATGGTTTTGTTGAAAATACAGCTACTCGTTGATCTGTGGGCTACTGGGTAAATTGTTTGGGGAGTATTCAATCAGTTTTTGGACACGTTGGATTGGGAAGATCCTGCTTCAAACCGTCCAGAGTGTTGGATCCAGATAACTTTTCCAGTTTCATCCCATTCCCCCCTTCATTATAACCTCCATCACATCTGACTTTTGTCCATGCGGGTCCAATGATCCCCACCATAGCCTTGTCCTAGTCAAAGGGTTCCCCTTCCTCCCATTTTCATCAATGAAAAAGCAGGTTGGATCCAACCAATAGTCTCTTAGCTAATGACTAATCAGGAGATCCTAAGCATAGTTCCACCCTTCTAAGCCCGTTGACGTCAAACTTTTCTGAGAAAGAAACCTTCTTTAATGCCCTTTTCAAGTCTGAAAGGGACTGGATTAACACAAGGAGAGGGGATGAAAAGACAATGGGAGCAGCCACACTGACGTAAGGAGAACTTTGATTCTTGCCACTATAGAAAGTGATTAGAGAGATTCATAGCAGATATGTTTATCAGTGGCAACTAGCCAGTTACCAGGGGTCATTTCGAGCAGGAGCTCGGGGGAGTGCAGCTCCGGGAGTTGGTGCCAGCCCCCCCCCCCCCTGTGGGGGAATGCCTGCTTGTGTCATGGTGGCAGCAAAATGACCTTATCCCCTGGAAAGGTCCTTGTTCCTCCAACCAGCCTTCTGAAGGCTTCAGCCACCACTGAAGCTATCCTCCCAGAATAGGGGTATTTCTGAGGCTTGGATTAGTAGGGATCCCCTCTCTGCCAGCTCTCTCTCTCTCTCTCTCTTTCTTTCTTGCCTTCTGGCATACTTCCAGTGATGTCAGGTGGCTTAGCATATGCAAATAAGTTATGCTAATGAGTTATGCTAATGAGCTCCTGCACCTCTTTTTCTACAAAATGACCCCTGCCAGTTACTAAAGGGAACTTCCACATCCAGAGGCAGTAAACTTCCGAATACTCATACCAGGAGGCAACCTCAGGGGAAGGCCTTGACCTCTCTGACCTGTTGTGAGTCCTCCAGGGTAACTGGTTGACCACTGTGTGAGACAGGATGCTGGACTAGGTGGACATGATGTGCTAAGGGAGAGAAAGGAAATGTTCAAGAAATGGAGGCAAGGACATACCTCTAAAGAAAGGTATCTGCAGGTTGCTAGGCACGGCCAGCATGTGGAGAGTAAATTGCATAAGCATGTGTCAAACTCATCACTGGACTTACTGTGGAACAGTACTTCATTGAGATAATTTAGTAATACTTGTACTATACAGACTGACTTTTCAAGCAAAATAATGCTTCTGTTGTTTTCGGTAGACCTGCTTGCTTAAATGAGAAATATAATAGCAGAAATGGCTACTAGTATTACATTGATTTAGGAATGTTTGAATGTTGAAGATATTTTTCATATTTTGACTTCTGCGCCCCCTTTGGTTAGGTTCCTGTGGGTCAGGGGTTCCCCAGGAGCAGGGCTGGAGGCACACTGGAGGACTGTGTTGGGGGGGGGGGATAAGAGAAAGTGCCCTCCCTCATCTATAAACAGAAATGCTGTTCTGCCGGGGAAATGCTAATATGCTTTTGAAACAGCAGGCTAGGCTCCAGCCCGTCTCAATCCAACAATCCCAGAAGGCCGGTTGGTGATTCTGGAGTGGATCCTACCAATGCTCCCTCTAAGCTGTGGAGTCTTGTGAGCAAAAATCCTACTTTGTGAGCTACTGGTTGTGAGTGAGTGATTTGGCAGCTGCATACATTGGTTTGCTCTGGAGCCATCCTTCCTGAGTGAAGTCAAAAATGTATGAGCTGGAGGCTAAAAAACTGTGCACTAGCTCACACTAACTCAGCTGAGAGGGAACACTGGATCCTACCTGTATCCTACAACTCCACTGAGCAAAGTTTGAACCCTTTCTCCACCCTAAAGAATCTTCCTGCAATGGAAGTGGCTCCTGCACTGGAGGAAGAACCACTTAAGTTAGAGGTTGTCTCCTTAGGCTGGAGGAAAGTTTACCGGAGGGTGGTTGGCTCCCATATTGTAGATAGGAGACTGAAGTTGTCTAAGGCCGAGTCCAGTGCAATCCTATGAAGAGTTACTGCAGCCTAAGCCCAGGATAGATAGACTGGAATATCTCTGCAAAGCATTGCACAGGTAGCAAGTAGGATTTGAAGCTCAGCTTCTAGTCTTAGGCATCCCACCCCACAAACACTTGACTAATGACTGGATCATTGCAAAAAAGCAGCTCCAAGAACTGCGGTGATTGTTTAACGAAATATTCGGCTTCCATTTTATTCACATATTTGGTGGTGATGGTGGAAAACGCCATCAAGTCTCAGCCAATTTAAACCTCTTTTAAAGGGACAGTCACAGGGCATATTTTTCTTCCAGGCTGCCGGCAATCCCAGCTGCGGCTTCTGAAATCAGATGTGGATGGCCTCCTTATGATTCCATCCTTTCCCTTGGCGCAAACAGGAAGAGAATGCTAGAAGTCATCCTTGGTAACTACCAGGGCTATTTTTGGGCAGGAACGCACAGGAACGGAGTTCTGGCTGGCTTCAGAGTTGGCCACGCCTACAGCCCCCCCTCAGGTTCCCCAGGCACTTCGCAAGCCATGGGTGCCTGGGGAAGCCAAGCTGATGCAGGGAGGGAAGGCAATTTAAACTGCCTCCCCTCCTGGAGAAGCCAATCCAGAAACTGCCTTCCTTACCTCAGGTTCCCCATGTACCCTGCAAGCCGCAGGGCACCTGGGGAAGCCGATTCTGGAAGGGAGCTGAGCAGTCGGGGGTGTGGCTTAATATGCTAATGAGTTCTTGCTGTTGGGTGTGGCCTATGATGCTAATGAGTTCCTGCTGGGCTTTTTCTACAAAAAAAGCCCTGGTAACTACTCATCTCAGTACAAGCATCTCTTATGCTGAATGACGTTAACATGGCTGAGAAGCTCTCACCTTGTCATCCAGGGGCATTGTGGGAGAAATGGTGTCTGTGAGGAGCTGACTGCAGAGAAATGGCACCAAGATTCCTTGGCAGTGGTAAGAACATGAGAAGGACATCACCCAGTTGGAAGAGTCTGCTGATGTTCCTGCCAAATAATTGAAGAAAACGATTGAATAAAATATGCCTTTCTAAGGTAAAAAAGAAGAGGACGTCTCAGCCAGGTTATGGTGACCCCACAAAGTTTTCAAAGCAAGAGATGAACAGAGCTGGCTTGCCATTGCCTGCCTCTGTGTTATGCACAATTTACGCAATCTTTCTACGACGTATTCTTGGATTGCCTAACTCTGTGGCCTATTATTCCCTCTTTGCTGAGCTGGGCCTCCACCTCTTAGACTCAAAGGCTTGGATCACCACAATTAAATATTGGCTTCATATCCATTCTAGTGCCCCACAGAATAGCCTTATTGCACTCTTGGCCATGGATCCATATGTATCCAAGTGGTCACAGACTATATCGTTTCTAAAATTCATTGTATAGATATTGACCTGAACAGCTTGGAGAACCGAGGTGAGAATTATATCTACCGGACAATCTGTAGAAGAATCTGGGACACTGAAGTCCAAATAATCCAGGCTGGTGTCGGGGGTACTTGTCTCCCCTTTTCCCTCGGCCTTAGATATGTACCAAACAGCATGGCACAATCAATGTTCCCTCTAAAGCTGTGGAGTCTTGTGTGCAAAAATTCTACTTTGTGAGCTACTGGCATTAAAGTTGTGAGCAAGCAATTTGTCTGCTGCATAAATTAGTTTGCTCTGGAGCCATCCTTCCTGAGCTAAGACAAAAATGTGTGAGCTGGAGGCTAAAAAACTGTGAGCTGGCTCACACTAACTCAGCTTAGAGGGAACACTGGGCACAATACTTTACTAACTTGGTGATCCCGCTGCAACACAGAGCCTTTATGTTAGCCAGATTTAATGTTTTCCCTTCATCTTGGGTTTCAGGTAGATATAGAGGTATCCTGAAATGTGATGGAATCTGTACTTGCTCTTCTAGAGAACCTTACACTTTAGATCATATTTTATTACATTGCCCCCTTCACTCACATCTCCAATTACTTTTGATTAAGCCCTTACTGTCTAGGATTAACTCTGACAATGCAACTAGGTACCTTCTAGCCGATAAGTCACCAAAAGTTACTGCAGAGACTGCTGAATTCTTGTCTAAGATTTTGGCAGCAAGGAACCACTTTTAATATTGATGTGTTTTAAGACTGGCCAGTGTAATGTTATCTTATTGATGAAGTTTTTTTTCTTATATGCTAATAAAGATGTTATTGTATTATTGTGTTATAGCCTTGGACTTCCTTGGAGGTCTCCCATCCAAATACTAACCCAGGCTGACCCTGCTTAGCTTCCAAGATTCCATGCTCATCCATGTCAGGGTATTTGTGTATTTATTGTACAAAAAGAACACTAATGGCAAAATTCACCATTTGTTTGAATTCTTCTTGGTAAAATAGTGTGTTTACCTAGTTATGAAAAATTTCTAACTTTCTTCTTGTGAGGCTTCTGGGGTAACACTATCAGACCAGACCTTTGAAGTAAAAGCAAAGTTCTTTTATTTCTAATAATGGATCCAGGTTCTCGATGTTTGTTAGAGATACATGACAGTAAGCAACAGTGGTTAATATACCTTCAGTCATAACCGAATACAGGTAGAGGACCAATCAGATTAAGCGGGAAAAAGGGTGACCGTTAGGTCCTCACAGAGAAGGTGAGAAAGTAATAAAAATTCCCTTCCTGCCCTGGGTGACCCACATGTGTGAATGATAGGCTAAACATTTGGCTAGAAACAATTAAACAATTCCCAAGGTTGTAACACTTGATACCATTCTCCAAGCCTCAAAGGCTAGGGGGGGAGTGGACGGATGTGATAGCCCCAGTCGTTTATGTGACGTTCAGGAATGTGACACGCCATCCTCCCGGCCAGAGAAAGGCAACATTTAGCAGAACAGATAATATACATCAAGGCAAGCAGTAAATCACCAATGGTTAGAACGGGGTCATAGAAAGACAGAGATACTAATAAAAAGGCATATATTAAAAAGAACAGGCATACTATTGTCAGATTCTGACACTTCTAGCCTGTCAATATTGCAAGCTGGTTTGATAACATGTCTTTCATTGAAAACTGAGAACAAATGGTAACTTCAAATAGCTTTGACTTTGTTCCCAAAGAAGTGAACACAAAACACAGATACTTTCTTTTTTTTTGAGAAAATGTTTAATATTTCGTTTCGATACCAGGGTAATGTCTGCCCAATAAAGTTAAGATTAACACGTCACGAAATCTCAATATCTGAAAGCACTTTCAACATTTTGGGAAATGAAAGGGAATTATTACAGGCAGCTATCCAAAGACGTCGTTAGGTAGGATTAAATCTCTCTCTCTTTTTCTTTTTGGCAGGACTGCACTGGGTCACAATGTTCCAAATCTCACGAAGTGACCTGAGGAGATACAGAGTGTCCTTTGATTGGAAATTCAGACGTAAGTTAAAATTGGAGCAACGAGGTAGCAATGTAGGTACTTTTCAGAGATATTAGGACATTATGCATTATGGGAAGGCCAGCACTTTGCACAAAACACTGCATGGACTTTTAGTATGCTGCTGATGGCTCCAAGGACTCTCTCCAAAGCCCCCTCACCCAACCCAGATCCAAACAAAACATCGTCTAAAAGTAAATCACATGGCCCACCCAGCTCCATGGATCCTCAGGATGACCAGTTCGGAAAAAGAGACAGAGAGGATGGGGTACAAAGTAGGAGATACAGTAAATAATTTGAAGAAGAGAAGAAAAGATTGGATTTATACCCCGCCCTTCACTACCTGAAGGAGTCTCAGGGCAGTTTACAATCCCTTTCCCTTCCCCTCCCCACAACAGACACCCTGAGAGGTAGGTGGGGCTGAGAAAGCTCTTTTGAGAACTGCGCTTGAGAGAACAGCTCTGAAAGAACTTGTGACTGACCTAAGGTCACACCAGCAGCTGCAAGTGGAGGAGTGGGGAATCAAACCCAGATTAGAGGTTCTCCCAGATTACAGTCCACACTCCTATCCACTACACCAAACTCTTGGTGCAGCGAGATGATGGGACAAATCAGGGAAGATGTCCTTGGCACTTCTTCCTCACTAGCTCTTATTCTTTGTTCCGTCTCTGCTCACCATTCCTTTTCCCTACCCTCTTTGCCCTTAACTCCACCTCATGTGCTCTCTTTCCTTTCTTGGTTGGGGCTGTGTAAAGGAAGTAGCTGGTCATCTCCTTCAGTGGAGGAAGTAAAAGGGTTGGAGCCAGCAGACATGGAGACCCAACAGGCCGTGCCCACTAAAGTCTCCTTCAGCACAAGTCCCTCACCTTCCATGGGCCAGGGCTACTGCATTATTCACCACAGGTGTGAGAAAAGTGCTCCGGGTGCCAACTCTGGGTTGGAAAATTCCTGTATGTTTTGAGGGAAAGCCTGAGGAGGGCAGTGTTTGGGTAGGGGAGGGATGTCAGCAGGGTCCACTTTCCAAAGTTGCCATTTTCTCCAGGTGAATTGATGTCTGTTATCTGGAGACCAAGTGTAATTCTGGGAGACCTCAAGGCCCCACCAGGAGGCTACTTTAGAAAGTGCACCTGCATAGCCGGGGGGGGGGGGTTGAGGGGGGCTTGCTTGAATTCTCCACTATGAATTATGAATGGAGAGGGGGTTCAAATTCTTCACACTTTTTCTGCAATAGTAGGGCAGAGGTTACAAACACCCCTGCAGAAGCCACCCCTGCATTCATAATTCATAATTATCTCCCCACTAAGGTTGCCAGCTCTGGGCTGGGAAACACCTGGAGATTTTGGGGGTGGAGCCTGGGGGGGGTTGGGGAGGGGAGGGGCCTCAGCAGGCTATAATGCCATAGAGCCCACCCTCCGAAGCAGCCATTTTCTCCAGGGGGACTGTTGGCTAGGGATCAGCTGTAGTCCCAGATGATTTTCGGCTACCACCAGGAGATTGGCAACCCTGCTTCCAAAGCAGTCACACATACCTGCAAGGCTTGTGTTTTCTACCAGTTCCCATTTTATGTAAAAGCAGTAGTCCTGACTCAAACCTCTCTTTGACATATTCTTGATGAGAAATGCCAACTTATCACCATGATTTTTACTTTGCATGTGAATTCATCTCCAGAGAGAAAATTATGTTCAGGCAAAACTGAAGTTTGCGCCTGTGAAATAACAGTAAAGTCTGCCTGAATAACATAAACTGTGAGGGGAGCACTGTGGGAAAGATAATCTCAGAAGGTAATTTTTTTTCCTGATCCAGAAGTAATCAAAAATGAAGAATTTATGTCTGTTAATAGTAGACTCTGTTGTATTTGATTGATTACTAAAATCAATATTTGAGTGTCACCAGTTGAGGGGACTGTATATTCTCTCAGGTTCACGAGAGAATAGCACAATCCCAAGAGGTTTCCCCCCCCCCCCCCCCTTCCTAAAGAAGAAACTATTTTTAAAGGTGGAAATAAATTAATATGTCATCAGTGAAATAGAAGAAGTTTTCTCCTCTCAGTCCTTCTATTTTTGATTATTTCCCCACGTTTAGCCTCCATCCATTTCATTCTTCTCCAGGGAGGTAGCGGCAGGCAATGGTGGACAGAATCTCGTGTTCTTCAGCTGCTTTTCGTAGTGCAGAAATACGGCGTAATCAGTACTGCCTAGGTAAATATTTTGAATGCTGCAAAGCCCGATCATCCACGCTTCCTGTTCCACACATGGCACACGATACATAATCACAGATGGTCCCTCTTTCCTCCTTACGTCTTGCAAAATATGTAGATGTTAAAATAAACACTTCAGGAAAATCTTCCCAATTATGAGACTCGTTCAGTGTTAGAACAAGCGATCCACACTGGGTTGCCAGGTCCTCCCTGGCCGCTGGCGGGGGAAGGGGAGTAGGGTTGCCAGATCCAGGCCGGGAAACTCCTGGAGATTCGGGGATGAAGCCTGCAGAGGATAGGACCTCAGTGGGATACAATGCCATAGAGTTGACCCTCCAAAACATCCATTTTCTCCAGAGGAACTGATCCCCATAGTCTTGGAGATGAGTTGTGGAGATGAGTTGCAATTCCATGGGATCCCTAAGTCCCACCTGGAGGCTGGCATCCCTAGGTTCACAGCAATTATCTGTTGGGGTACAGGTTAGGACATGGACAGGCTCCTTTGATCCATCAATGGAAGGTGCTGATGATCATATATCTTTCTTGTGTCTCCCTTTCTGCAGTCCTTTTTGACCTCAGGAAAGTTTATTTCTGGAATTATGGGACTTGTGAGTTGCCATTGGCCATGCGAGTTAGGAGGCTGCAGAAGCAGAAAAGTTTCCCTTCCCGCCTTTTCTGTGAGTGCAGCTTGGCTCGTGGAAGAGGAAGGAGAGTGCAGTTTCACCCAATTCCCACTGCAGCCTTCCGACCCATCTGGTTGTTAGTCCGTGTGGGTCCTGCAACCCCTAGAGGAAGCTTTTCCAGGATTGGGTAGACTATTTGGGGGAGGGGTATGCAGGAAAGATCCCTGATCCATGTGTCCATGGATCACAGGATCCAACCTGCTATTCTGAATTGCGAGCAACCCAGAGGGATTCCGCCTGAGGAGGAGAGATGTTTCCTGGCCACTGAAGAGGCCACAGCACAGGTGAGGCAGCTGACCCACCCCTTGTAGCCAGGCTCATGAACATTCCTCCTCCATCAAGCATCCATGGACTAATCACCTGTGATCATATATCTCACCGGTGCTGTGGCCTACAGTTGCCAGGAAATGTGTGTAAAGCAACCCAATGACTCATCAAGACCAGCAATTTTATTTATTTGTGGCCCCTTGAACCCATCTTCCTCCAAAAAGGCTGCAAAGTGGATTCCAATCTTATTTTAAGTTGCAGTAAGACTAATTACCAATAACAATCCAAAACCCATTGTTAACCGACTCCGTACACTGAATGGTCACATTATGAGAAGACAAGGCTCACTGGAAAAGACAGATTCAGGTGGGCAGCCATGTTGGTCTGAAGCGGCAGAACAAAGTTTGAGTCCGGTGGCACCTTGAAGATGAGCAAAGTTTATTTATTTATTTATTCATTTTTGAGAATCTTTTTTTCCCCCCTCCACCCTTTCCAAAGCAGGCTCAGGGCGGATCACAAGAAACCCGAGTCCAAGACTCATTACAATGAAATCACATTAAAAGCATTAAAACAATAAACAATACAATTCACACAGACAGCGCCAGTTTCATATACATCTGTTAGGGCCACAGGGTGAAATCAAATGGGCCCTTTCAGTGGATTGGGAACTAATTCCAGATATAAGCTTGGTATCTGAAGCAGTAGGGCTGCCAAGTCAACCCGGGGGGTGGGGGATCCCCTGCTAAAGGGGTTCCCGATCCGCCGGCCAGCATTTGGCCGGCGGGGGGAACCCCACCCCTGAAGTCGTCCAGCGAGGACGATGTAATGACGTCACTGGAAGTGACGTCAGCATGTTGGGGGCGTTGCCAGGGCAACGCTCTGGCAATTGCCCCAAAACTCTATGAAACCATAGAGTTTTGGGGTGATTGCCAGAGCGTCACCCTGGCAACGCCCCCAACGTGCTGACGTCACTTCTGGTGACATCGCTGGGCACGCGCGCAAAGAGGACTCCCCCCCGGCCGGTGAGTTCCGAAGACTTGGGAACCCTATGAAGAAGTGTGCTTACCAACGAAAGCGTCTACCTTGAATCAAACTTTGTTGGTCTTAAAGGTGCCACTGGATTCAGACTTTGTTCTGGAAAAGATAGTAAAGCCAGGGAAAGTTAAAAACAGTAGGAAAAGATGAAGGCCAACGTGAGATGGAAACCACGGCCTTCGGTTTGTAAGGCCTGATGGAGGCTGTTAACGATGTGAAGTTTTGGAAGTCACTAATTCATAGGATCACCACCAGTCCGAAGCAACTTGACGGCACATAATCTTTCTGTTCTTTGTACGGACAAAGAAACTCCGAATTCTAATGTGACAATAGTCGAGAGCCCTTGTTTCTTCTCTCTGCCAGCGTTTTGTCTGCTTCTAGCCAAGGCTGCTAGATTTCAGCATCCCTCTCCTCATTATCATTAAACACACTAGACTTTCTGTTCTCGGGAGCCAGGAAAGGTCTGAAGAGAGTCAGCCTCATTATGAGCCATCTCTTGTTTTGCTCACACGAATGGTCCAAAAATGTTCTGTTTTTCAGCTTCATCCAAAGCCAAAGAGAAGATACTCCCCCCCCCTCCCCCAGAATATCTGAGTCTACAGTTTAAGAGTTCCAATAAATACCATGTGGGAATTGGACTAGCTTCTCTCCCAGGATCAGCTGTCAGCAAGAGCCTCTTAGTCCTCTTAGCCCCGGGGAACGTGTGTCTCCGACAGATTGCCAAGAAAGATTAACTGCTGCAGGTAGCACAGCTGCTGGTTCAAACAATTTTGATCTTTTTATATCTTGTGCTCATTTGGTTTCCACATGGAACTGGCCTGCCTCTCGCGGAGAGCTGCAGGTAGAGCAGCTGTGGATTCAAAGGAGTCCCTTCCCTTTAGCTCTGGGGTGCACTGTTCCTGCGTGGCATTGGCCCAACAGGTTTTGGAGAGCCCCGAGGAATCAATTTTTACAAAACACTTTGCTAACCTTTTCAAAACATTAAACAATGCTGCTTTTATCCCGCCCCCCCCCCCCCCCCAGTTTCCCCATCTTTCTTCAGTGCAATGTTTGCGATACTTCCTTTGCAGAAAAAACAACAACAGGTCGTGGCTTAAGAGGCGGGGTTTGAGAATTTGGAAATACAAAAATCCTTTTTTCTGGTTTTGTTGTTTAAATGTACAACAATTATGTTTGTGGAGAACTTTGTGTACATCGCCAGGTTGGGGTAACGATTGGCTTGGATCCAATATTTTCACAGATGGAACCATTTCTATCATCAGAGCATGACTTTCTGGACTCCACCTGCCACGGCAGCCTAGGTAGGATTGCCAGCCCCACCCCCTGCCAAACCCTGCCCCTGATCAGTTGGCTGGTGGAGGGACTTACCAGGAGAAAGAGGAAGGCCCAGGTGACTTTGACATTGATAAAACATTGCCACTTCCAGGGTGCACATGAAGTGATGTCATCATGCCAGTGCCATCTGGGCAATGCTCTGGTATTTGGGCAAAAACTTTATGGCAGAAGTTGTTTTTACCATAGAGTTTTTGCCCAAATACCAGGGTGTGGCCATGATGTTGCAGTGTGATGGTACCAGTTCCAGTGCACTCTGGAAATGACATAGATATGTCATTGATGACACTACTTGGGCCTACCTCTTGCTCCTGTTAAGTCCCCTGGCATCCTCCTTAGGTTGCCAGGAGGGGCCTGCCAATCCTAAGCCTAGGATTGCCAACCTCCAGGTAGGGCCTGAAGATCTCCTGGAATTACAACTGATCTCCTGTAATGTATGTAATGGCAGCGGCAACATGGCCCCTCAGAGCACATGGCCCAGTTAAACCCTGAGCTTGGGGCCAGAGAACAATAGTACACTAGGATCCTAAATGTCCCCCTATCAGAGGCTTAGGATATTCAGATAGTCTTGTGATAGCCTCTGGCAGGAAGCTTACCCAATTACCTTGTTTGGGCGAGGTCAGGGGTGCGGTTTACCTGTGCATATAAGTAGGCCCCCTGACCTCTGTCCTACATGCCTCATCTGTTCCTGCTCAATAAAACGTATGCCGATTTCACTGCAACCGGACTCCGCTTCCAGTACTTTTCAGTGGCGATGAGGATGGGATCCCGATGAACGACTCACCAGCCGAACCAGGAACCAGCACCGCAACGCGCACCAATCCGTCGGCATCTGGCACCGCTGGGCTCCAGCGCCCTGAAGTACCGCCACCCACCCTAGAGGACATTGCTTACCACGCCGCTCTGGTAAATATGGCTGCCTCTCTGGGACAAATTACCCCATCTGACCCATCCTGACCCGAGACCTGGGAAGCATAGGCCAGGCAGCTCGGGTTCTCCTTCATCGTCTGGGGAATCATTGACACGGAGATGAAGCGGGCCTGGCTCCTGAGCTCCTGCAGGGTAGACATGATGTGTCTCGCCCAAAGCCTAATTGCACCCCAGGACCTCCTGTAGGTCTTGTACGATGAACTCATCAAGGCCCTAGGGGACTACTTTGCCCCCAAATGCTCCATGATGGCCCTCAGAATGGACTTCATCCTGCGACACCAGATGCCAGGTGAGACAGCAGTGCCCTCTTGGCTGACCTCCGCTGGCTAGCAGTCGGCTGTGAGTTCTGGCACGTGGAGGATCACGTACCAACAGGGTTCATAGGTGGCGTGTGGGAAGCAAAGCTGAGGTGCAGGTTGATTGCGCTTTCAGAGCCCAAACTTGAGAAAACGCTCCAGGCAGCGGTTGCATTCAAGATGGCCCCAAAAGAATGCCCGTTGTCCACCACCCACCGGACCTCCGCATCCTCCGGGTCCAAGGAAGAGGACGATGTCCTACGGGTCCACAGAAGTTCCCAGAGAGAGGCTCCTTGTGCTAAACTGGACAGAGGCAGCTACAGGTCAGTCACCCCATCATCTGGGACATCCCATTCCCCTGCCCCCACCAAGTGTGCCAGTTGTAGTGACACCCATGACTGCCAGGACCGCAGGTTCCGGGATGCAGAGTGCCAGTTATGCAGGAGGAGGGGGCACATCGCTCGGGCCTGCCGTTCCAGGAGCCGTCAACGCACGCAAGCTGCCCACTCGGAGGACATCGACCTCCACTCCACGACTTCATCCCAGGCACAGGTAATGCAACTGCCCTGGGGCACTCCCAATAATATATTCATGCCAGTCCCCATAGATGGGTCCCCCTGCTCTATGGAGCATGATACAGGGTCTGCCTACGCCATAATCTTGGCAGACACCCTCCGTAAGCTATGCCCCAAGGGGGGACCCCAGCTGTGAAAGCCAACCGAGCTACAGCTAAGGGACTTTCAGAAAAAACCTGTAGCCATTAAGGGACTGGGCAGATTCAGAGTCCAGTTTAAAGATTTCAATGGGAAACTGGACCTCCTGGTAGTGAAGGGTAAACTAGCCAGCCTACTGGGATTGGCCTGGTTTGCACCCTTGGGGCTAGGAGTAATTGGGGTAAATCAGATTCAGTGTCCAGACTTTCAGAAGGTCTACGCAGAATTCCCTTCCATATTTGACAGTATGCTAGGTACCTACAAGGGACCACCTGTTTCTTTGGACCTCGTTCCGGCCGGCCATCCAATCCACATCCCTGCCAGGCGCCCCCCCCCCCCGGCTGTCTGTCCCAAAATTGAATGAGAATTAGACCAGCTAGCAGCCCAGGGCATTCTAGAACCTGTTTCTCACACACACTGGGAAACCCCCATGAAATCCAATGGGGATATATGTATTTGCACCAACTATAAGTGCACATTGAACAAGGCGCTTCAGGACCATTCCTACTTGGTGCCGGTAGTGAGTCACGTCCTGGCTGGACTAGCCGGTGCAAAAATATTCAGAAAATTGGACCTGGCTCAAGCCTACCAACAACTCCCCATGGATGAATCCACAGCGGAGGCACAAACTATCTCTACGCATAGAAGGGCATTCAAGGTCTGCCACCTTCAGTTTGGGGTCAGTGTAGTACCAGGTCTCTTCCAGGAGTTAATGGATCATCTCCTGAAAGGTTTTTCAGATGTGTTCCCATTCTTCGATGATGTACTGATCAGACATCTCGTCCTTCACGTGCCGGCTCCGCTCCATTTTGCAATGCTTCCAAGATGCCGGCCTGAAGGTGAAATGGGAGAAATGGTCTCTGGGACTGCCATCAGTTGGGGTTCATCTGGTCCAGGTAAAAGATGTCGCCCGGCACACAGACTGGGACTGCGTCTTCTCCCGGATCCTTAACTGGGTGGGTAGAGGGGGACTGTGTCCTCTCCCTGGTCCTTAACTGAATGGGTAGGGGGTGGCCCAGTAGTCCTGGCCCTGATTTCGCAGCTTACACATGCCGGCAGACAGAGCTGTCCACCCACAAGGGGTGTCTGCTGTGCTGCCCCAGGGTGGTCATCCCTGCTTCAATCCGGGAAAGGGTCCTGGCGGCATTACACGAGACTCATGCAGGCATCATGTGCATGAAGGCCCTGGCCTGCAGCTATGTATGGTGGCCAGGGCTCGATGCTGCCATTGAGGAGAAAGTGAACCCCTGCAGGACATGCCAAGAGTCCCGCCCCGAGCCTCCAGGACTGTCCATCCAGCCCTGGGAGTCTGCACACATGCCATGGACCAGGCTCCACCTGGACTTGGCGGGTCCCTTCCAAGGTCAGCTCTTATTTATACTGGTTGACAGCTACACTAAGTGGCTGGAGGTAGCCCTGGTATCAGTCACATCATCACAAGCGGCCATCCGATGCATATGGCGCATTTTCAGTACCCACGGCATTCCAGACACTTTAGTGATTGATAATGGGACAGCTTTTACTTCGCAGGAGTTCCAGAACTTCATGGAGTACTGTGGCATTCACTATGTGAGGTCCGCTCCTTTTCACCCTGCCGCAAACGGCCAAGAGGAGTGTATGGTCAGGACAACCAAGGAGGCCCTGCGGAGAATGGACTGAGGCGACTGGCACCACAAGCTGGCTGAATTCCTTTTCGGCCAGCAGATGACCCTGTATATGGCAACAGGATGCAGCCCTGTGGAGCTCCTAATGGGAAGAAGGCTCACAACACAGCTCAACCGTCTACATCCGGACCAAGTCTCAGAGCACAGCAGCGAGGTAGAGCAGCACAAGGCGCCACGAGGGTTCTTCCCAGAAGACCCGGTTTATATCCGGAACTACGCAGCAGGACTGACGTGGTTGTCCGGGCGCATCATCTGCACGACGGGTCCTCTCTTCTATGAGGTGTCGGGGGAAGAGGGACAGACGAGGTGTCGGGGGAAGAGGGAAGCAACATATCGACTAACTGCGCCATCACCTCCTGTCACTGGACATCAAGATGCCCAAAGTCCTGGACGAGGAACCACAGACACATGCACCCGAGGTGAGAGCGCAGTTGGAGCAACCGCCGGAGACAACAGAGCACCCTGTCATCTGCGAGCCACCACCAGACCCCAGTCCAGCCTCAGCTGAACCAGAAATTCCTTCAGCATCCATCACAACAATGCCAGAGGCCTTGTTGGCAGCCCCGCAGCACTCGGGTCGAGAGCGCAAGTCACCATCCTACTTAAAAGACTATGTGTGCAACTAGGGCGGTGTCTGAACTATGGGGGGAGGGGTGTAATGTATGTAATGGTGGCAGCCACATGGCCTCACAGAGCACATGGCCCGGTTGAGCCCTGAACTTGGGGCCAGAGAACAATAGTACACTAGGATCCTAAATGTCCCCCTATCAGAGGCTTAGGATATTCAAATAGTCCTGTGATAGCCTCTGGCAGGAAACTTACCCAATTATCTTGTTTGGGCGAGGTCAGGGGTGCGGTTTACCTGTGCATATAAGCAGCCTTCCTGACCTCCATCCCGCATGCCTCGCCTGATCCTGCTCAATAAAATGTATGCTGATTTCACTGCAACCAGACTCCACTTCCGGTACTTTTCATCTCCCAACAACAGAGAGCAGTTCCCCGGGAGTACATGGCTGCCTCAGAGGGTGGACTCTATGACGTACCCTGCCAAGTTTCCTCCCTTCCCAAACTCCCCAGGCTGCAATCCCAAAATCTCTAGGAATTTCCCAGTCCTATGTTGGCAACCATACTGTAGCTGAAAGTGCCCCCCCCCATTCTTTTCCTGTGAAACTCTTGCATCGCGGAAGAAGCATTGGGGAGTCATTTTGAGCTGTCCGGGGGGGGGGGGGGGAGGCAAGACAGCCATACCCAGCATGCAAAAATAGTAGTTCATTCTCTGGAAACACTCCATTGGAACCAAGCAGTCATGAGATCTAGTTATTTGACTTTGATTTATATTCAAAATGTACTGAATTTAATATAGGCCTTTTATGCATGCACAGCTTACTGCAGAGAATCCAAGCAGTCAAGGCTTTAAGTTTGACTTCAAATTCTGTGTCTGCCATATGCACCATTCTTTTTTCTCTGTTGTATTTATTCTGCTCCATGCTGCCTTCTCCTGCTGCCCAGTTTAAACTGGGCAGCAGGAGAAGGCAACCTAGTGGGGCTTCCTGTGCCTTCAGGGAGCCAATGGCTCCCTGCAAATGCAGTTCTGCACTGCCTCCTCCAGCTGCCTGGTTTAAACCGGGTGGTAGGAGAGGGCAGCCCAGCTGGACTCGCTGTGCCTGCGGGAAACCAATGGCTCCCTGCAGGTGCAGCTCCATGCTGCCTTCTCCTGTCACCCATTTTAAACCAGGCGGCAGGAGAGGGCAGCCCAGCCAGGAGTCATTTCTTCTTCCTGTTTTTACAGCAATCTGAGACTAGCGATAGTCTCATGTCACTAGACTCAGATCACTTGTAAAAAATGTTTTACATGTAAAACAATGAGGAACATACTGATGAATGGAGGAAGGTACAGAGTTGGCAGAATGACCTGGATGTGGGCATGGAAGTGGTTTATGAGGGGCAAGAAAAGGGCAGGGGGAATGTGAGGGAATCTGTATGCTTTTGAATTACCTTCCACTTGGAAGGAAAGCAGGGGAGAAAATGGCACAAAAGCATTCTCCGAAAACCTGCGGAAACAGTGAACGGAAAGTGAACTGAGCGCTGAAGGGAAGAAAAACAATGCAGAATGAAAAAGAAAACCCAACAGAGATGTACGGTGAAAGCGAGGCTATGACAAACCCCTGTCTCTTCCCTACTCCTAGGCAGATTTTCCCGCCAAAACTTTAGTTCCCTTAAAATTGCTAGTGCAGTGTTTTGTGGCTTGATAAGGCAAAACAACAGTAACCTGAGGGCTGTGTGTACGCGTACAGTAGGCTTTGCAACCTCCAGGTGGGGGCTGGAGATCTCCTAGAATTACAGCTGATCTCCAGACTACATAGTTAGCTGCTGCTGCTGCTGCTGCTTCTGCTTCTTCTTCTGCTTCTTCTTCTTCTTCCAAATGTTTATTCCACTTCTCCTGGAGAAAATGGCTGCTTTAGAAGGTAGACTGTATGGTATTATACCCTACCAAGGTTCCTCCCTTTCCTAAACCCCACCCTCCCAGGCTCCACCCTCAAATTTCCAGATATTTCTGTGCCTGGATTTCACAGCCCTCCTGTACGGGCATACTCTGTTGTTAGGGTAAGCAAAATGGGTGAAGATGGGTATGCTGAGGAGAAATCAGGAGCTGGCACTTGCCCTTTACTTCATTTTGATCTACTGTTTTTATCTCTCTGTTGCATTCTATACAGCCTTTTTCTCAAGGAGTGTGTGTGTGTTTGTGTGCACACTTTTCCCACTTAGGGATGCCAGGTGCCCCCTGGCCACTGGCAAGGGATGGAGGGGGCAGGGTTGCCAGGTCCAGGTTAGGAAACTCCTGAAGATTTGGAGATGGAGTCTAGGGAGGACAGGGATCCCAGTGGGGTACAGTGCAATAGAGTCCACCCTCCAAAGCATTCATTTTTTTTCCTGGGGAATTGATCACTTTAGTTTGGAGATGAACTGTAATTCTGGGGGATTCCCCAGGTCCCACCTGGAGGCTGCCATCCCTATCTCTACATCTCCAGCTTGCCCTCACAACAGTTACCATACATTGAGAGAGAGAGATATTAATGAGTTTCATGTCTGAGGGCTTAATACATTATATTGACCCTCCAGGGCAAATGGTGGCTCCTTAGGCCTGCTTCAGATCCGCAAATAAATGTCGGGGAGAGGTTTAAATCTTACCCTCGTGTTGTGGCCCTATTGGAACTGGACCATTATACATTAATTTTTTGGGGGGAGGGGGGAATATTGAGGATGGGGAAGACAGTTCTCATTTTACATTTATCTTTTCTTGTGTTTTCTCTGAATGTGTCTGTGAGCTGTGAGGATTAGTCTATCAATGGCTACTAGCCATGGTGACTGAGGGGGACCTCCACATTCAGAGGCACTAAGCCTCTGAATCCCGGAGCCAGGAAGCAACATCAGGGGAAGGCCTTGGCGTCTATGCCCTGCTGTTGTCCCTCCAAAGGAACTGGTTGGTCACTGAGTGAGGCAGGATGCTGGGCTAGATAGACTATTGGTCTGATCCAGGAGGGGTCTTCATATGTTCTTATCAGCCTGAATGGATTGAAAGGATTTACATTTTTAAAAAAGTATGTTGAGAGCCAGGGATTTATAATTCCACGGGAGTCTCTTGCAATGCAAACCTTAACAAAGTTACGCTCTTCTAAATCCATTAAAATCAATGGGATTATAAGGGTTTATCTCTGTTTAGGATTACATTGTCGTTCACAACTAAAGTTGCCTGCAGACCAGCAGAGAAAATGTCCTGCCCATTCAATGGAGTCTTATGTGTGGAAATGAGCAACTGAGGCTGTCTATGACATGAAGGCAGAAAGCATAAACTGGTAAATAACACCCCATTTAGCCTCTGTTGACAGGGTTGGACATTCTTTTTTCTCTAGGTTATTGGTAACCCTCCACAAATGAGCTTTCAGCTCAGCTGAAGTCACAGCAATTAGCCTGTTTAAAGGTAAACCAGTCGAAAAGAGCAAGAGCTCTTTAAAGACTGTGAGCTTTCATGAGTCACTGTTCGTTTTTCAGATACAGCTTTTCTACGGCTACAGACAGGCTAACACGGCTACCCATCTTGATCTAAAGGTAAACCAAAATTGGAACCTCTGCAGCTAAACGTTGCTCTTTTCATGTAGACCTCATAATTGGGAAGGGATTAACATTCCCTAACATCTTTCAAAAAATATGCCATCACTGAAACTGCAGAGCCGTTTGAAGAGTGCATGATAAACCTCATAAAAGTGATCCATTTTGACAACTGCCTCTCATCTGGGGTGTGTGGGAGGGTGAAAGGAATGTAATGGGGGCGAGCCTGTGGCTGAGGATGCAAAGTTCCAAATAGCTTTTGTGCGAGTGAAAGAATTTGGTCATGATAGAGGCATAAATTTAACAGAGAGCTTTTTTGGCAGGGAGTTCAGCAAACTCTTGTGGGGAATTAATTCTCACCTGATTGATAAAATGGCAGGGAGTTTATTTCAGCAATTCTGTTGCTGGGCTTCATCTATCTCTTTGAAAGAGCAATGTCTCTGTGGTCTGCTGTAGAAATCTGTTCTGCTTTTTTTTTTTAAATACTCTGACCGCTGAAACAAAAAAATGATGACATTATTCATCCAAACTGTCCCCCGCCCCCGCAAATAACTGACTTAGTGCTTCGACATTTCAAATACATTTCCCAATCAGTCACGTTTATTGTCTAAACTAATTGATGGCTAGACCCAGTTCCTAAAAATATTTTACTTAGCCCCTTGGTATAATGCCCAATTGTAGTCAGTGTCTGAGGGGAAAGTAAAAACAATATTCTCTGCTTATTAAAAAGAGAGAGAGATTCCACATTAATGCTGTATTTGTTGTCTGGATTTTTTTTTTCAAATGCTCTATTGTATTTTAAAAGGTATGCTCTACATAGCCACAGTTCTAAGGGGACATATAACCAGTTAAAGTGACGAACTATTTAACAAATCAGTCACGACTTAAACCAAGCAAAAACCTATTAACAAGATTAAAAGACAATACAAATGGCTCCGAGACTAAATGTCAGCAGCCACTAAGAAGGAGGAAGATCTGACAGGCCCTGTAGAAGGAACTTCCAAATCTCTTCAAGTGGTCTGTTTAGAGTTGCCAGCCTCTAGGTGGGGTTGGAGATCTGCTAGAATGACATCTCCAGACTACAGATGTCCGTTATCCTGGAGAAGATGGCTGTTTTGGAAGGGGGTCTCTGTTGCTTTATACCCCACTGAGGTCTCTCCCACCTCCAAAACCCACCCTCCCAAGGCTCCATCCCCATATCTCCAGGAATTTCCCAGCCCAGGAGTTGGTGATGCCGGGTCTCTTCTAAAGTGTGCAGCTGCTCTAGAACTCTGATCCTGTTACTGTCAGGTAGGACTAAGTTCATTGTAGAGCCTGGCCATTTGTGAGGCAAGCCATTTGCATGGCAAAATACCCTTCTGGCTCCTGCACTTCTGAAACCAATCCTGATGCAATTCTTCAGGTCTCTTCTATCTCACACTGAACTTTGGGGGAAGTGTATTGGACCAAAACAATACAAATGTTAACAATGCTAATTAGATGTTAATGTACAGAAGGAAGGGCTCTGGGATTTTATGATAATACTTATGGTAAAGCAAAAACAAAACAACTTGTGGTGAAGAAAAGGGATGGGCAGATGGAAAGGGCTCACTGTTGGCCACTTACCTTCTTGAATAGCTTCACTGCATCTCTTCCCTACCTGCTGTCTGGGTCACTGACTTCCCAAGAGGAGAACTGCTTATACTGAAGGCAAATCCACACAGATCTGAAAGAGAGTAAATGTGCTGCATGCATAAACATATGCAAGATAAAATTGTCAAGCGGATAGAAGGACAAGCCCTGCTGAATAAAAACCAGCATGGTTTCTACAATGTTAAATCCTGTCACACTAACCTTTTAGAATTCTTTGAAAGTGTAAATAAACATGTGGATAGGAATGAGCAGATAGACATTGTGTATGTGCATTTCCAGAAGACATTTGACAAAGTCACTCACCAAAGACTCCTGAGCAAACTTCAGAGTCATGGGATAAGAGGACAAGTCCTCTTATGGATTGGAAATTGGCTTTAAAAAGAAGAGAGTAGGAATAAATGATCAGTTCTCGCAATGGAGGGATGTGAGCAGTGGGGTCCCTCATGTATTAGGACTGGTGCTTTTCACCTTGGGACTGGTGGGGTCCCTCATGTATTGGGATTGGTGCTTTTCACCTTGTTCATAAATGACCTGGAGTTGGGGGTAAGTAGTAAGGTGGCCAAGTTTGCCAATGACTTCAAATTAATTAGGGTGGGTAAAACAAAAATGGATTGTGAAGAGCTCCAAAAGGGTCTTTTCAAACTGGGGGAATGGGCATGGAAAATGAGATTCAATGTGAGTAAGTATGAAGTGATGCATATTGGGGCAAATAATCCCAACTTTACAACTACACTGATGGGATCTGAGCTGGCAGTAACAGATCAAGAAAGGGACCTTGAGATGGTAGTGGATAGTTTGAGGGAAATGTCGACCGAGTGTACAGCTTCTGTGAGAAAAGCAAATTCCATGTTGGCCATAATTAGAACAGGATCAGGGAATAAAACTGCTGCTATTATACTGCCCTTATGCGAATCTATGGTGAGAATATTGGATATTGTGTACAGTTCTGGTCAGCGCACCTGAAAAAAGGATACTGTAGAGCAGGGGTGTCAGACATAAGGCCCAGGGGCCAAAACCAGCCTGTCCAGGGCTGTTATGTGGCTCGCGAGCAGCTGGTACAAAGGAAGAAGAAAAAGAAGAAGAAGAGATTGGATTTATACCCCGCCCTCCACTCCCCAAGGGAGTCTCAGAGCGGCTTACAAACTCCTTTCCCTCCCCCTCCCCACAACAGACACCCTGTGAGGTAGGTGGGGCTGAGAGAGCTCTTTCCCAAGCTGTCCTTGAGGGAACAGCTGGTACAGAGCTAAGGCTTGCCCAAGGTCATCCAGCCAGGTGCAAGTGGAGGAGTGGGGAATCAAACCCGGTTCTCCCAGATTAGAGTCCACGCACTTAACCACTACACCAAACTGGCTCTCAGGAAGGGAACAGGAGGCTTCTCGAGGGTGGATGGGCAGAGCCATTCCAACTGTGGCTTCAGCCCGGTGGGACAACCTCCTCTGCACCAGTCAAGCAGAACCCCTTCACTTCACGGACTGGTAAATTGGGAGCCACTGAATCCAGGTTCATACCTCTCCACTTGGCCTGCAGCTCTGGGAATGCTGTCTTAGATGGCTGCAAGGATCAGCGTTTGTATGTGGTGGGTGGGTGCAGACAATCCACTGTTAGGGCATGGGAGTATCTGCCCAGTGCTGCACTGATGGGCCTCCAGTCCACCCATATGGGTTTTCCTCCACACCCCGCTCCCAGCCCAAGGGGTCTTGCAGTGAGGACATGCCAACCCAGAGCTTACCAGTTGCTGTCCATTATAAAGCTTATATTTCCAGTACCCAGCTTGAAGAGCTGCAGAAAAGAGTACCCAAAACAATCTGGGGGCTTGAGCAGCTGCCCTATGAGGATTGATCAAAACATGGCAGTTTAGCCTATGAAAAAAAGGTAAGTAAGGGGAGATATGGTAGATATTTAAAACATTATGCATTGCAGGGGAAGAGTGACCAGGGAAAAAACTTTTCTCCCATTCCCATAATACTAGAACCTGAGGTCATCTGCTGAAGCTGAAGGGTGGGAGAATCCGGACAGACCAAAGGAAGTAATTCATCACGGAGTGTCCAGCTAATTCATGGAACTCGCTCCCACAGGATGTGGTCACGACTGCTGACTTGGAAAGCTGTAAAAAGGGAGTGGACAAATTCATGGAGGACTGGGCTAGCAATGGCTACCAATCATGATGGCTATCCATTTCCTCCAGTTCCAGAGGTAGTACACCTCCTAAAACCAGTTGCTAGGGAGCACAGGCAGGACAATGCTGTTACAGTCTTCCTATCTGTCGCTTTCCTCGAGGTAGCTGGTTGGCCATTCTGTGAACAAAAAGATAGGCTAGATGGGCCCTTGGTCTGAACAAGCAAAGCTCTTGGAGCCCTGTAGTAATTTGCCAAAAAGAGCAAGATGGCGTCTTAATTCATGACATGCTATAGCGCCCCACTGCGGGTGGCCAAAAGGTGGCATTGCAGCTACATGCTTAGCAGAGATGACACAAAGGGCCAGTGCTGGATTCTGAATAGCTCGCTGCTTGGGCACAGGTGGAGCTTTCAGGCTGCCTTTTACAACTTCTATCCCTCTCTGATTCCTAGTCCAGCTACCCTCACATGCCCGAATCCGGTGTTGTTTAATACACGAAGCCTTCTTGGCTGACAATGTTGTTTGCTTGAATGACATCTTCTCATACAAATAAACAACATGTCAAAGCTTGAAAACCTACATTTTCCTGAGGTGTAGACTGGAGCTAAACTCCTTTGAGGACTTTTAACTCATTTAGCTTCCAGCTGTGGGGAAAAAATGTTATTTTTGGGAGAAGGGAAATTAAAACATTAGTTCCTGCATTTCTGTATTGCTACTGATACTGCATTATTCAATCTTCCCCCCCCCCCCCAAAAAAAATCTGTTTCTCTGGCTGCAAGAAAATATTTCGTATAATAAATGGGCCATATTTTCTTCACAAATTGATTATGCTGAAATAAAGTGAGAATTGCATCTATAAATGATGATGTTGTTAAA
Source organism: Lepidodactylus listeri (assembly GCA_029233225.1). Lineage (NCBI taxonomy): Eukaryota > Metazoa > Chordata > Lepidosauria > Squamata > Gekkonidae > Lepidodactylus > Lepidodactylus listeri. The sequence goes on along the minus strand of JARCFY010000009.1, from coordinate 100,381,259 downwards.
CTCTGGCTCCTCATGATTAAGCAAGGTTACCAAATAGCTAAGAAAGGGAGGAAAGGAACCAGGTTGCTTGAGGATTTAATTCTTTTTTTAAAAAAATGCTGAAGCCATAGCCATTTCATCATATTACACCAGCAGAATTGGTGCTTCAAAGCATTTAAGGAAGAAAATTGCTCAGCAGGGTTGTTATTGTTTTAAATGTCTTCTGTACATGGCTTCTTTCCCCCAAATAATTTGGCTTTTTCAAGCATGAATTAGATAACTTGTCAGTGTATTCTTTTCAGCAAATGCTAACTTTGGGGGGGGAAACAGCAAACAAACTGGAAGAAAACCATTCTCTTTCCTCCATAAGGTATTTTGCGAAGAATCCTAGGGCTTTTATTTGCTTATTTAAGCTGCCTGCAAGTCACAACCGCTTTACTCTGGAGTAACTGTATTTTTAAAACTGAGTTAGGAGTAGGTGGGTTGTAGATTGTACCTGTCAACCACATGAGACCATTGAGATGCCTACTTGAGGGACCGCCTTTCCCCATATATGCCCCAGAGGGCACTGAGGTCAGGCACACAACATCGCCTGACTCTTCCCAGTCTTAAAGATGCTCGGCTGGCCTGTACCAGGGCCAGAGCTTTCTCGGTGGCGGCCCCATACTGGTGGAATGAGCTCCTGGATGACATCAGGGCCCTGCGGGACTTATTACAGTTCCGCAGGGCCTGCAAGACGGAGCTCTTCCACCAGGCTTTCAATTAGGAGCCGCCACCGGGGGGAATCTGCAGGATAACATCGCCCTGGTCCCTCAGTCGAATCTTGTACTGCCATCTGTTCACCATGGGAACTCTGATGCTGCCGGTTATGTTCTTGCTTTATATTGTGTGTATGTGCTAATGTTTGGTTTTTGTAAACCACTTTGATGGTATTTTATGGTCTGTTAGCCGCCTTGAGCCAGTTCGCCGGCAGGGCGGGATAAAAATGAAATAAAATAAATAAATAAATTGTCCTGAAACATTTATGGTGCATCTAAGGTTACAGGTATATAGCCTGACTGAAAAGTCCAGTTTTTATATGATTCCGCTATTTCCTGGTGAAGCAGCAAATGGGCCATAGAACCCAGCCTCCTCCCTCCTTAACAGCTAAGTGCCTGGACTGTGGCTTTTAATTACAAAAAAGGGTTCTGCACATTCCGTCCTCGTACTTGGACTATGCTGGGGAGTTGTAGTTTTGTATCTTTTTTTGGCAGGCAATTCCTCATCCAAACACGTGGAAGCCTTTTTCAGTGTCTGTGGATCCTACTTTGCATCAGGGCATTTGAAGGGTTTAAAAACATTGTTTTTAAAAACTTTATGATAGTTATATCCAGGGGTCATTTCGTAGAAAAAGAGGTGCAGGAGCTCATTAGCATAACTTATTTGCATATGCTAAACCACCTGATATCACCGGAAGCATGTCAGAAGGCAAGAAAGAGAGAGAGAGAGAGAGAGAGAGAGAGAGAGAGAAAGAAAGAAAGAAAGAAAGAAAGAAAGAAAGAAAGAAAGAAAGAAAGAAAGCTGGCAGAGAGGGGATAGTTACTAATCCAAGTCTCAGAAATACCACTATTCTGGGAGGATCGCTTCAGTGGTGGCTGAAGCCTTCAGAAGGCTGGTCGGAGGAACAAGGACCTTTCCAGGGGACGGGGTCATTTTGCTGCAGCCATGACACAAGCAGGTATTTCCCCCTGGAGGGGGGAGGGCTGGCACCAACTCCCGGAGCTGCGCTCTCCTGAGTTCCTGCTCGAAATGACCCTTGGTTATATCAAATAAATCTGGGGCCGCCATCCAGCCAAAGGTAACCACTTTAAAACCCCAGTGGTTTTGATCAGAGGCGCTTGATAAATTGCCAGCTTGGTCTGTGTACTGGTCATAGCTCTCGATCGTGGAGTGGCTAATTTGCCAAGCTCTTCAAATATGCCTGGAAAATATCTGGATGTGCTCCTCTGCAAAATTAGATAGCTTTCTCACACTTGTTGACCCTGGCACTTGTTTGTCCTTGCCTTCAGTTGTTAAAAGGAACAAAGTTAAATGCACAAAGATCCTGTTTAAGATTTTTTTTTTTAGTTGAGACTTACTCCTTAAGTGACTCTGTGTGCCTTCATTATTTATCTATGGTAAGATTGCCAGCATGGGATTGTAAAATTCCTGGCGATTTTGGGGGTGGAGCCCAATGGGGAGAGGAGACGACAGTCTGGTGTAGTGGTTAGGAGCACAGACTCTAATCTGAGAGAGAGAACTCATTTGATTCCCCACTCCTCCACATGCAGCTGCTGGTGTGACCTTGGGTCAGTTACAAGTTCTTTCAGTGCTGTTCTCTCATGAGCAGTTCTCAAAAGAGCTCTCTCAGCCCCACATACCTGCTGTGGGGAGGGGAAGGGAAAGGAGATTGTAAGCTGCTCTGAGACTCTTTTGGGTAGTGAAGGGTGGGGAATAAATCCAATCTCTTCTTTTTCTTCTTACTGAGGTATAATCCCAAGGAATCCATCTTCTAAAGCAGCCATTTTCTCCAGGAAAACTGATCTTTTTTTACATGGAGATCTCCAGCCACCTGTAGTCTGGAGATGAGCTGAAATTCCCGGGGATCCCCAGGTCCCACCTGGAGGCTGGCACCCCTACAATGTGGAGACCTGTGCTGGTGATCTGTTCTTTAGAATCCACCTGCAAATAAATAAATCTTCTCTGTTGTTTTCATACGGCTCCTGCCTCAATGATCTCTGTGTTATTCTTGCCCACCACAAAATTTACCTCATGGCAGTGAACCAAAAGCCTTTACATTTGCTACCCTAACAACATCTTGTAACCAGTGTTCCCTCTAAACTGAGTTAGTGTGAGCTAGCTCACTGTTTTTTAGCCTCTGGCTCACACATTTTTGTCTTGGATCAGGAAGGATGGCTCCAGAGCAAACTGCTCTGAGAGAAACTGCTCCTGAGAGAACAGCTCTGAGAAAACTTGTGACTGACCCAAGGTCACACCAGCAGCTGCATGTGGAGGGGTGGGGAATCAAACCCGGTTCTCCCAGATTAGAGTCTGTGCTCCTAAGCACTCCATCAAACTGGCTCTCAAAGCTTGCTTCTTTCCCGGAACATTAGGATCACCGGGGGCAGAGGGGCTGGTTTCTGTCCTCCTCTATGATGCCACTGGATGTGTGTCTTTATATTGTAATCCGTGTTCCCTCTAAGCTGAGTTAGTGTGAGTTTTCTAGCCTCTGGCTCACACATTTTTGTCTGGGATCAGGAAGGATGGCTCCAGAGCAAACTAATTTGTGCAGTAGCCAAATCGCTTGCTCACAACTTGAATGCCAGTAGCTCACAAAGTAGAATTTTTCCTCACAAGATTTGTGAGGAAGCCAGCTTGGAGGGAGCATTGATTGTAATGTATTTCCGGTATTCATTCCCATGAGGGTAGATTAAGGGCTGTGTTTGGGGCAAAGTTGGAGGCATTACCAGCAAGGAGCAGCTCAGACTTTAGTGACTAGATTCTATGGAAGACACTTGTTTTCTACACCCATCGTTTACACATGCTGCAGTCAGGCATATGCAGGTTCAAGCGGACTGGCCCAGCCCCTGGTTTACACATGATCATCAGTTTGTGGAGCCTTCATGTGCAGACTCCCTTCCTATGACTGGGAACATTTGAGACAGCAGCATTCCTGATTGCAGGGCTGAAGCTTAGGCACTTACACTTTCTACACACACAGGCTGCAAGTTTGTGACCGGGCCATTGCGCTTAGGTGGGGGGCAGGGCCCATGGCGGCAGGCCCATTCCCCCTCTATATGCATTGAATTCAGTGCACAATGCAGCTAGCATTTGCTCCACGTTTTCTCCACTGGGAGGAAAAGGTGCAACTCAAAACCACAGGCAGATACCTCAGGGCAATGCTGTCCTGACTGGAAAGCCACCCCTGAATGACCACAAATCTATGCAGAAGGCACCATCAAACCCGATGATCAAAGAAAACAATAGCAGCATGTGGTGCAGAAGGTACCATAAGCCAATGCAGCATCACCCAGTGTTAGGTGCAGTGGGTTAATTTCCCCCATCTGTGCAAAGCATGCAGACTTTGTGCAATTCTCCTGGGTCTCTGCAATTTAGCTCCCTTGCAACTACAAACACACCACCAGTCACAATGATGGATACGCCATTCATTGGTAGAAAAAAAGAAGACATCAATACAGAGGAACAGAGGACGCTACTGAAGGACACAAGCCATCAAATGTTTATGTGCCAGGGTGGTATAGAACTTTAAAAGCCCCTACGTGTCTGCAGAATTTCAGTAACATGGGCTTGGGTCAGACATATGGCGTCCCAACCTTTAACTGCCGTTCTGAAACCAGGATTTGGTTCACAGATGAACCCTCAAATCCTGGTCTGCTTCAACAAATGCTACTTTGATCGCAGGCCAGACACCTCCAGCCAGCAACTCAACAATGACAGCACCGGGGAGCAAGCCAGGATTAAGACAGGAAGTCTGAGATTGTGCAAATATTCCACAACATCACAGTTAATAACTGGGATTAATAAAACCAAGTGGTAGTTCCAGATCCTGGTTTGACAGAAACGAACTAACTACAGAGCATGGAATAATCCACATTTGGATGACCATGCTAATGATGATCATCGTTTTTGGTTGCGTCTGAAGCTGAGCTCTGGAAGGCAGCAGGAGAGAGCTGCAGGAGGGGTGAGTGGTTTTCTTATTTGCTTTCAGCTGAGGTGGTTTAGCTGAGGGTATTGTGTGTGGAAGTGTGTGAGTTTTGAGTTGTTGCAGAGTGCTGGCTGCTTAAGGTGAGAAAGGGCCATTGTTTAACTGCAAATTGAGTCCCTGGGTGCATTTGAATAGCTGCTAGCCACATCCTCTGCTGGGGGAGGCTTCTGTTTAAGGCTCCACCTGACAGCCTCTGGCATGAACCAGAGGGCGGGGCTCTTGGTCTAGGGATTAGGGGCTTGTGAGAAGCCAAGGAAGAGCCCGAACACCAGGGCCCTAGGCTACTTGGGTTCCCAGCAAGGTAAGTAGACTTCTACAAGGAGAATACAAAGGGTTTAAAAGGGGGATTATATTAAATTATTTTTAAAGCAGTTTTGAAGCCAGAATGCCAGCAGAGGGTTGGGGGCTATCCAGTGTTTTGCATGGTGTGTCACATGGGCAGAAGTCTTGGGTGTGTGCCTGGTGCAGTGAGCTCCTGGTTCTCAGGGAATGAGTTTGCTCCCTTGAGGCCAAGGTGGCTGACCTGGAGAAGCAGAGACAGTCAGTTACGGACGTGGAGAAGACTCTCAGGGACTTGTTAGATATGTCCCACTCTGTATCTGGCAGCCCCGCTGCTGTCAGGGAGCATGAGGGTTGAGAAGGAACAGGGCACGGTGCTGTGGATAAGGGGAATGTGCCCTCAGAAGGGACCTCTTCTTCAGCTGGTGAACGGGTATCCTTTCGTACCAAGAAACCATCCCTGGGCAGGGACGGAGGGGGGCTCTTGGTAGTTGGTGATTTGATCCTTAGGCAGGTAGACAGCAGGGTGGCGAAACTGCGTATTGACCATATGGTGACTTGCCTGCCTGGTGCGAAGGTAGCGGACATTACGTGTGTTTTAGATAGGCTGGTAGATAGTGCTGAGGAGGAGCCAGTGGTTGTGGTACATGTTGGCACCAACGATGTGGGGAAATGTAGTCATGAGGTCCTGGAGGAAAAATTTAGGCTGCTAGGCAGGAGACTCAAGGCCAGGACCTCCAAGGTAGTCTTCTCGGAAGTGCTACCTGTTCCACATGTGGGGCCGGAGAGACAGGCACAGATCAGGAGACTCAATGCTTAGATGAGGTGATGGTGTGATCAGGCAGGCAAAAAGGGAACATTAGGAGCATATCACAAAAAACATAAAGACCAACAATAAAACTTTCTTCAAGTACTTTAGAAGTAGGAAACCAGCCAGGGAAGCAGTGGGACCCTTGGATGACCAAGAGGTAAAAGGTGTAGTGAAGGATGATAGGGAAATGGCTGAGAAGCTAAATGCATTTTTTGCCTCTGTCTTCACTGTGGAAGATGAGAAGTGCCTGCCCACTCCAGAACCACTGATTTCAGGAGGGGTGTTGAAAGACCTGAGTCAGATTGAGGTTACAAGAGAGGAGGTCCTACAACTGATAGACAACTTAAAAACAAATCACTGGGCCCAGATGGCATACATCCGAGAGTTCTGAAAGAACTCAAATGTGAACTTGTGGACCTCCTGACAAAAATATGTAATCTTTCCTTAAAATCTGCCTCCACTCCTGAGGACTGAAAGGTAGCGAATGTCACTCCCATCTTTAAAAAGGGTTCCAGAGGAGATCCGGGAAATTACAGGCCAGTCAGTCTGACGTCAATACCGGGTAAGCTGGTGGAAACTGTTATTAAGGAAAAAATTAGTAGGCACATTGATGAACAAAATCTATTGAGGAAGACTCAGCATGGGTTCTGTAAGGGAAGATCTTGTCTCACTAACCTGTTAGTGTTCTTTTAGGGAGTAAACAAACATGTAGACAAGGGGGATCCAATAGATGTTGTTTACCTTGACTTCCAGAAAGCTTCTGATAAAGTTCCTCATCAAAGGCTCCTAAATAAGCTCAATAGTCATGGGATAAAAGGGCAAGTCCTTTTGTGGATCAAAACCTGGCTAATTAAAAGGAAACGGAGAGTGAGTATAAATGGGCAATTTTCTCAGTGGAGGGAGGTAAGCAGTGGGGTCCCGCAGGGATCAGTACTCAATCCGATGATTTTTAACTTGTTTATTAATTATTTGGAGTTGGGTGTAAGCAGTGAAGTGGCTAAATTTGCAGATGACACAAAGTTGTTCAGGGTGGTGAGAACCAGGGAGGATTGTGAGGCACTCCAAAGGAATCTGTCAAGGATGGGCGAGTGGGCATCCACGTGGCAAATGGGGTTTAATGTGGCCAAGTGCAAAGTGATGCACATTGGAGCCAAAAATCATAACTATAAATACATGATGATGGGGTCCGAACTGGCGGAGAATGACCAAGAGAGCTATCTTGGAGTCATAGTAGATAACTCAATGAAAATGTTGAGACAGTGTGTGACTGCAATAAAAAAGGCCAACGCTATGCTGGGAGTTATTAGGAAGGGAATTGAAAACAAGTCAGCCAGTATCATAATGCCCCTGTATAAATTGATGGTGCGACCTCATTTGGAGTACTGTGTACAGTTCTGGTCGCCACACCTCAAAAAAGATATTATAGCATTGGAAAAAGTGCAGAAAAGGGCAACTAGAATGATAAAAGGGTTGGAACATTTTCCCTATGAAGAAAGGTTGAAGTGCTTGGGGCTCTTTAGCTTGGAGAAATGATGGCTGAAGGGTGACATAATCGAGGTTTACAAGATTATGCATGGGATAGAGCAGGAAGAGAAAGAAGTCCTTTTCTCCCTTTCTCACAATACAAGAACTCGTGGGCACTCCATGAAATTGCTGAGCAGTTGGGTTAGAACAGATAAAAGGAAGTACTTCTTCATCCAAAGAGTGATTAACATGTGGAATTCACTGCAACAGCAGGTGGTGGTGGCTACAAGCACGGATGGCTTCAAGAGGGAATTAGATAAACATATGGAGCAGAAGTCCATCAGTGGCTATTAGCCACAAAGTATAGATAGGAACTCTCAGTCTGGGCCAAGTGATGCTCTGTATTCTTGGTGCTTGGGGGGGGGCAGCAGTGGGAAGGCTTCCTGCCCCCACTGCTGGAATTTCTGAGGGCACCTGGTGTTTTTGGCCACTGTGTGACAGAGTATTGGACTGGATGGGCCACCGGCCTGATCCAACATTGGCTTCTCTTATGTTCTTATGTAATTGAGCCATGCTGATTTATATTTGTTTATTTATTATTGCACTTGTACTCCGCCCTCCATGCAAAGCAGGCCCAGGGCGGTTCACAGTCATTAAAACATAATACATAAAATATTAACATCTATTACAATCTAGTGAAAGACATCCTAAAACAATCCATTTGTCATACTCATACTGATAAAGTGCTGTCGATGTTTCTGAAGATTACACAGATGGCGTACTTTCCTTTGAGGGTTCCTCAGTTTCTCTAAATTTTAGCTCGAGCCGACTATTTGGGCTGAGGGTTTGTTGGTGATGTTAGTGGGGGCGACTCCTAGTTGAAAGCCTGGTTGAAGAGCTCCATCTTGCAGGCTCTACGGAACTGCGAAAGGTCCCGCAGGGCCCTGATCTCTTCCGGGAGCTCATTCCACCATACAGAGCCACCACTGAAAAGGCCCTGGCCCTGGTGATGGCAAGCTCGACATCCTTAGGGCTGGGGAGGGTCAACTGGTTTTGAGACCCTGACCATAGTGCTCTCTGGGGTACATATGGGGAAAGGTTGAAGCGCTTGGGGCTCTTTAGCTTGGAGAAATGATGGCTGAGGGGTGACATGATCGAGGTTTACAAGATTATGCATGGGATAAAGCAGGTGGAGAAAGAAGTCCTCAGGTATGTTGGACCCTGGCCATATAGGGCTTTAAAGGTAAGTACCAGCACCTTGAAGCAAATTCAGTATGCTGTTGGCAGCCAGTGCAGTGCAGCACAAGCCGGATGTGCTCCCATCTTGGAAGGCCCATCAGCAGCCTGGCCGCAGCGTTCTGCACTAGTTGCAGCTTCCAAATTTGTGACAAGGGCAGCCCCATGTAGGGAGCATTACAGTAGTCTAGTCTTAAGGTGACCATCACATGGATCACTGTGGCCAAGTCATTACGGTCCAGGAAGGGAGCCAACTGCCTGATCAGCCGCAGATGGTAAAAGGCTGATCTGGCAGTGGCTGCTACCTGGGCCTCCATTGTTAAAGAAGAGTCCAGGAGCATTCCCAAACTCCTAACCTCTGGCGCCAACACCAATGGTGCCCCGTCGAAGGTCGGGAGTGGAATCCCCATCCCCGAACTGCCCCGGCTTAAGCACAGGACCTCCATCGTTGCTGGATTCAGTTTCAACCGACTCAGTCTAAGCCAACCAGCCATGGCTTGTAGTGCCCAGTCCAGACCTTCTGGTCTGGAGTCAACCGGCCACCCAACATCACATAGAGTTGGGTGTCATCAGCATACAGGTGACACCCCAGCCCATACCTCCGGGCAATCTGGGCAAGGGGATACATATAGATGTTGAATAACATTGGGGAGAGCACTGCCCCTTGTGGCACCCCACACATTAGTGGGTGCCTCCTGGACTACTGCTACCCTAGTGCCACCATTTGTCCCCGACTGTGGAGGAAGGAAACAAGCCATTGCGAGGCAAGTCCCTGAATCCCCATGTCAGTGGGGCAGTGGGCCAGTGACTGATGGTCGACCATATTGAATGCAGCCAACAGATCTAACAACAACAGTACTGCCACTCTGCTCCGATCCAGGTACCGCTGGAGGTCATCTGTGAGAATGACCAATGCCGTCTCCATCCCATGTCCTGGGTGAAAGCCGGTCTTGAAGGGATGTAACATGGAAGTTTCATCCATAAAGCCCTGCAACGGTATTGGCACTGCCCTCTCAATTAATTTGCCCAAATAGGGCAAATTGGAGACTGGCCAATAATTCGCCAATTCGGCCAGGTCCAGAGATGGTTTTTTAAAAAGAGGATGGACCATTGCTTCCTTGAGTGCCCCTGGGAACAGCCCCTCAGAGAGGGACTTGTTGATAATATCCTTAAGAGCATCTCGAAACCCCTTGTGACCCGCCTTAATAAGCCAGGAAGGGCACGGATCAAAGCTGGACGTGGTTGGGCATACCATCAAGAGCAATTTGTTGACTTCCTCTAGGCTGAGCGGGTTGAACTGGTCCAGGATCAAACTTGAAGATGTGCATAAAGCCTCAAGCTCACATACTGTTTCAACTGTGGTGGGGAGGTCACAGTGGAGCGCCAAGACTTTATCTGCAAAATAGCTTGCAAATGCCTCACAGCCAATATCCAATTCGCTAACATTTGGTTTGCCCTGCAGCAAGACATTTATAGACTGAATTGTTCGAAACAATTGGGCTGGGCGTGAGCTTATGGATGCAATCGTGGCCGTGAAGTACTCTCTCTTCACGCTTTTGCCTGCCATCTCATAGGATCTCATAAACATCCTGTAAGATGTTCTTGTAGCTTCATCTCAAGTACATCACCACCACCTCTCTAGCCATCTTAGCTCTTGCTTCATGAGCCGTAGCTCCTGTGTAAACCAAGGAGCAAGCCTAGAGCAGAGGGTGCTGGGGAGTGATCTCATTGGTGGCCATAGCAAGTCGGCTGTGCCAATCCTCTAGGAGCTTATCCAATGAGCTGCTAGGGGGCCTCAGATCCTGCAGGGCTGTCTGGAGCCACACTGGGTCCATCTGGCTCTGTGGGTGAGCTAAAATACGTTCACCGCCTAAACAGGGTCGGGGTGGGATATTCAGAGCCAGTTTGGTGTAGTGGTTAAGTGTGCAGGTTTGATTCCCCATTCCCCACTCCGGGTTTGATTCCCCATTCCCTACTCCTCCACTTGCACTTGATTCCCCATTCCCCACTCCTCCACTTGCACTTGGCAAGGACAGCTTGGGAAAGAGCTCTCTCAGCCCCACCTACCTCACAGGGTGTCTGTTGTGGGGAGGGGAAGGGAAAAGGAGTTTGTAAGCCGCTTTGAGACTCCCTTGGGGAGTGGAGGGCGGGGTATAAATCCGATCTCTTCTTCGTCTTCTTCTTCTTCTTCAGGCGGACCCTCAAAATGATGTTCAAAATGTTTTTGGGTTTTTTTTAGGGATGTGACAAAATCCATAATTACTTGGCTCACAGTACAGATTTGCCTAGCTCATAATGCTCACAGTGAGTCAAATGTCAGTTTGCTGGAGAAAAAAAAATCTGAATTGGCTCTCACTGCAAAATGAATTTCTGCACATGTTAAGAATGGGAGGTTAGCTGACGTCTATTTTTGCCCTAGTCACAGATGCGAGTTGTAGCTCATAAAAACTTGTTCTCTAAACCCTCCGTGTGGAATGCATTTGCATAATGCAATTGCATTTCATACTGAGACTTATGGGAACAATGTTAAATTTTGCTTGCTTTAAGTGAAAATGAGCAACAAAACAGAGACTTGCAGGGGATAGAAGATACATGGGAAATCTTTGCATAGGTAACAACTGTTGGGATAGAGGGAGCAATGTGTTGCTTGGGGTTGGGGGTTGGGTTTTCCTCCTCTGGAATTTCTCTGGTCTTGACCACAGTTCTGTGGAGCCTTAGAAAAGACTCTTACAAAAGGAGGTGTTTGCATAGCTCTGTGCAAGCAGCAGGTAATGACCATCATTGGTTGCTGTGAATTTTGTGGTGTACATGGGCTTTTTTTCTGGGGGAAGGTGCCCGAATGGAGTTCTGGAACCCCTTCCACAAAATTCTTTTAAAAATGTTCAAATGTTCATGAGTTTTCAGTATACAGATTGAGAACGTCATCTTCCTCTTGAGAGTTCTGACACCTCTTTTTCCAAAAAAAAAAAAGCCCTGCAAATACTTACCTACCAGGTTTGCACTGTGTTTTTGAAAAACTGTGCATGCGTGAAAACGCTGTTGATTCAGACAGTCTGGCATTCATTGATGTTGCTGTAGATGGACACTGAATGGTAGGATTTAAAAAAAACCAACAAGTTTACTTATGACTGAATTGTGCAAAGGCTGTGTGTGTTGGAATGCCACTTGCTTGGAGTTCATAGTGGGGGCTAGGGATGGGTATGAACTGGGAAAATGTGATTCTTTTTGATTCATAGTTCATTGCATGCCTGATTCATGAATCACGAACCATCATGAACTTTTAGGTGCCAAATGAACTGGTTCAGTTTCTGAGGTTTGTGATGCAGTAGGATGGCCCCAGGCATGCTAGAGACACCAAACTCACAGGGGATCTCCAGATGACAATCTTCTACCATCCCTTCAAGTTTGGTGAAGGTTGGATTTATGGGGCTGAGTTACAGCCCTCCAAAGAAGGTGCCCCCAGGAAACTACTTTCTGGGGAAATGACATAGGTTCAGGGGGTTCAGGAGGGTATAGCTGCACTGTACTGTTAGGAAGAAGTAGTAAAAGAAACCTGCTGTATAGCCAGGAAAAGATTGTTCAATAGATGTCAACAGGTTGACTGGTTGTGAGAATGTCCCATTAGATATAGTCCACAACAGGTCTCCTTAAGCAGTAAGGCCTTTATTTGTAGAAAATATCATTGTAATCACTTTTCCTGTTAGTAATGCTGTGCTTAGGGATTACATGTATTGATATACTGGATATGAAATATGGCTTAAGAGCTGTCTACCAATCACTAGACAGGATTTTAGGCGCTCAAATATCCTGGCCTGAAGTTCCCATAAAAACGCGGGAGAAGGAGTTCTCAGAAAATAATGATGTTGAACATTTCTAAAAGTTAAGTTCCCAAGACAGAAAGAAAAGGAATACATAACACCGGTGAGTTTGGCTCACACAAAAATAGGAGGCAATCCTGTTCAAGGACACCAGAGATAACACCAGGGAAGCAAGTAGTCGCGTCAGGGCATGCGCGAGTAAGCAAGTGAGGCTAGCAAGCAAAGCAGGCAAGCCAGCAGAGCACACATTCCAGAGGAGGGAGTCATGGTCCCGTTGCGAACTCCCGGGCAGGACCTGTAACCAAACTTCAGAGAAAAACATATGTAAGCCTGTGACCCTTTCAGAGACCATGTAAATACACTTTGCAGCAGTCATACAGTTATTGAAAAGAATTCATGGCAGTTAACTGACACTGGTGAACAGGACAGTGAGCCAAACCGGTTAATGTTTGAGCATTGCTAGTGCTCATGAACAGAACAAAAAAACCAAACTTAAACTAATGGTGCATTATGTAGACTCTAATTTACATTGTTAACCACTTTAGAAATCAAAATAAGTTCTGCTTTTGAGCATTTGATGCTTGAGTGCATAATGAGCAACCCAAATATTAACTGGATATACAAGAGGCTCCATCAGTGATTTCCAGATGGTTTCCCATAAGATAGGCAAGACTGAAGCCATTTTTAAATTGCTTTGTGCAGCTAAGGCCAGCTAAATGCTTAGGCAAGCTAAATTCAGTTAAAGTGCAAAACAGGATGTAGTGAAGTGGGTAAGGAGACAAGATGTCCCAGAACATAGCTGATTGAGCAAAGTGGTCTTTAGAAGTAGAGAAGTCTGTAGAAATAGAGAAGTTGTTTTGCAAGGCTCAGGGGACATATGAGCCTTCTAAATAAAGGCAAAAAGAAATGTATGCTTAGCATATGTACTTAAATAAATATAAAGGAAGCATAAGCTTTGTAATCTGTAGACATCTGCACATGTATAAAAGTTGTATACTTCAGTCTATAAAAAGCTGGTGCCTATGTGCTTGGGTGGTGTCCTTGGGGTTTGTTACTGGGGTCCCCTCTATTGCAATAAAGTTGTGTCTACTTCTGGACTCTCACTGGTAGTGTTCATCATTGGGAGTTGGCACACCAGGCTAAGGGCCCATTTGGCTAACGCATAGACTGCGGTGGCTTCCACTGAGTGGCAAGAAGGTGAATCAGCCTGGTCTGTATGATATAAAGACGCTTTTCCTGTACAAATACATCCACCAGCTAACAGCAGTGAACAAATGGCTCACAATAGTGCTAGCTGTTGGAGACCTCTGCATGAGGTCATCTGCTCAGCTTTGTCCCAGGCTGCAGTGATGATGACAATGGGTGTAGGTGCACCCAATCATCATTGTCACCGTAGCCTGGGTCTGAGTTGAGTGGCCCCTGGAGTACTGCAGAGGCCACTTGGCTCACCTTACTCCAGGTTGCCCCAGTTGATCATTCTGTAGGGAAATAGTTTTCAAATTGACTCCATAAGAAGGCATTTAGGTGTCACAAACATTGTCTTCAGTTAACTGTACTTTAGAATTGTGATCTGAGGGAGGGAAAGCAAACTCCAGTTCCCCAAGGTGCCAGCATTCAGACATCTCAGTGAACTAGAGCATGAAATAAGGCTTCTCAAACCCAGAAGCTTCAGTTAGGTGAGCAGACCAAGAAGCTGGATTCATGCCCATGATGGGCAAATTTCACTGTGCCAAAACATCTAAATGGAGCCATTGTGTTTCTAGAATCCCTGTGTTTTCTTAATTTGACAATGTGCCAAATCAGGTGCAAAGTACCGGAGTTGGAGACGCAATGCAGTGAATTCAGCCAGCATACTTTATTAGGTGGTCAGATGAAGCATGCCAAAAGGGCTCCAGGGCCTGGTATTTATGCTGGCCGGAGCCACACCTCTGGCCGCACCCAAACGACCCGATAGGGTCATACATATGCAACCTTTAGTCATAGGTTCCCCGGGGAGAACCTAGGTACCTTATTGAAGACCCCTTAGGATCCGTTACTCTATTGTTCTCCTGGCCGAAGCTCAGGTTGCTACCTGGCCATGGTGATGCCAGGAGCACATGGTGGGCAGCCATTACACATATCAGCATGGTACATTACACCCCACCCCACCCCCATAGTTCAAAACTACTGTAACACACATAGTCCTTGAGATAGGTGGGGCGGCGACGCTCTCTTCCTGAGCATCGGGGTGTAGTTGGCCGTGGGGCCCGTTCTGGTTCTGGGGCTGCTGGTTCCAGTGCTGGTTTCTGGGGACTAGTCTCAGGAAACAGAGGAGCCGTGGTCAGTTGGCTGCCAGGGAAGACCTGGGGAGCTCGGCTAGGTCCATGTCCGGGTTGTGTTCCTGGAGTGGCGCTGGGTCTGGAATATCACCTTTGCAGTCCTCGGTGGTGGCAGGGGCGTATGCTGTGACATGCTGGCACAGCTGGTTGATGTGGCATTGCTACCTGTACAGGGTGGTCTGGTAGGTCCTCCATGAGGGCGATGTGATAAGCAGGAGCCGGGTCCAGATCGCAGGATGGTAGAGGCAAACGGCTCAGAGGATCTGCATGGCCCATAGACTTGCTGGGGCACTGGACCAGCGAGTATTGGTAGCCTGCCAAGAAAATCAACCACCACAACACCCGGGGTGAAAGCATCTGGGGAGTTTGTTGGTCAGGGGTCAGGAGGCTCTGGAGTGGCTTGTGGTCGGTGGCAACCATGAAAGCCCTGCCATATAGGTAGTCGTGGAATTTGTTTTACTCCAGCGACAATGGCAAGGGCTTCTTTTTCTATTTGCGCATAAGTCCACGAGTAATAAGCCACCAGTACCTCCCACCCGTCGGGAAGCCAGTGGCCCAGAACAGCTCTCACCCTGTAGGAAGAGGTGTCACAAGCCAGAACGACCAGCAATGACTCACTGAAGTGAGCCAGGACTGTGTTGGATACAAGCAGGTCCTTCACAGCGTGAAAAGCCACCATGTGCCATGGCCCCCAAACCCAGGGCGCCCTCTTGTCCAACAGCCGGTGGTGTGGCTCTGCTACCGCCACCTTGTGGGGGAAGAAGGCATGATAGAAATTCAATAGCACCATGAATGCTTGGAGCTCAGCTTGACGTGCGGATGGGAGCCTCTGTGATTGCAGCAACCTTTTCTGGTGTGGGGTGGATGCCCTGAGCATCCACTGTGAAACCCAGGAATGTGATGGAGAGGACGCTGAGGATGCAGTTCTCCTTCTTGACCTTCAGGCCAGCATCCTGGAATCGCTGAAGGACCGTCCGCAGTTCAGTCTTGAAGGCTGGGACGTCCGGGGCCGCAACTGGGATGTTGTAAAAAAATGGCTGGACACCTGGAATATCTTTCAACAGACCATCCATTAGTTGTTGGAACAAACCAGGGGCTATGCTGTCCCTGAACTGAAGCCTCTTTACCTTGAATGCCCCCTTGTGGGTAGAGATTGTTTATGCCTCCACTGTGGCCTTGTCCACAGGGCGTTGCTGGTAGGCCTGTGCCAGTTCCAGCTTGCTGAATACCTTAGCCCCTGCCAGGGAAGCGAGAATATGGCTGATGACCGGAACTGGGTAGGAGTGATCCTTGAGTGCCAGATTCAAAGTACATTTGTAATTCGCACAGATGTGGATTTCCCCATTTGCCTTCAGGGAGGTGACTATGGAGATTTCCCACTTAGCATGGGAGACAGGCTCCAGGACCACCTGAGCCACGAGCCTGTCCAATTTGGCCTCAATCTTGGGCTGGACTGTAAGGGGTGGCCACTGGGCAGCTATGCGGATGGGCCGAACTGCCAGGTCGAGGTCCAGTGAGACCAGGGGCTTAGTGTAGAAGCCAAGGGATCCATCAAAAATGGCAGGAAATTCCACACAGATGGACTGATAGTCTGCAGAGTCCACCTTGTGCACCCCTGTAATCCCCACACCCAGTGGTGAAAACCATGAGAGGCCCAGGAGGCTGGTGAGGTCCGCCTCCACCACCAGGAAGTCCAAAAGTCTGTCAAAGTCCTTGAACTGGTCCCTGAACTTGCCCAGCCCCTTAATGGAGACCAGGTTCTTTTGGAAATCCCAGAGCCTAAGTCTCGTAAGTTTCTGCAATTGGGTGGCCCCCTTTGGATAGAGTTTTCAGAGCGTGGCTTCCGAAATGATTGAGTAAGAGGAACTGGTATTGAGTTCCATGGGGCAGACGACCCCTTCGATCCGCACCGGAATCATGATTTTATTAGGGTTGTTATGGGGCAAGTTCAGTACCTGGTGGTGGGGTGTCGATGACGAGTGCACATCGTCTGTCTCATGGTGGGCTGCTTGAAAGCAGTGGCTGGGATGGGAGTGGCAGACGTTTGCGATGTGGCCCATCTTTCCACAGGTCCTGCAGGCAGCATCGCGGACACAGCAGGTCTGATGATCATGGGCGTCCCCGCAGCTAGCACACAATGGGGTCGAGGAGCCATGGCGTGAAGTGGGGGCGGCCGCAGATGTCAGAGGCCTAGAACCTGGATTTCGGTACGCACCTTTCTGGGGACAATGATGTAACTGGCAGATGTCGTCCTCGTCTGATGCCTCAGAGCCGGAGGAAATGGCGTGGTGTATTGTAGTGGTGGAGCCTTGGTGCTCGTCCTGTGCTGCCTCGAACCCCACTGCTGTCTGGAGGGCCTTCTTGAGGGAAATCTCTGAGAGCGCCACCAACCTGTGCCTCAGCTTGTGCTCCCCGGACCCCACAAACGAATGCAGTCAGGAGGGTGTCCTCCACTGACCTGAACTCGTAGCCGACCAGCATGTGGCGGAGGTTGGCCAGGAAGGCTGCGGCAGTCTCACCTGCATTCTGAGTCCAGCGGTGGAAGGTTACTTGGAGAGCCATCATCGAGGGCTTTGGTGCAAAGTAGCCATTCAGTGCCTTCATAATGCACATGTCTTCATTTTCTATAAGATTAATTGCAAATGGATTGAACCTGGGACCTTCTGCATGCCAAACAGATGCCCTGCCACGGAGCTACATCCCCTGAGGAGAGAAAGTTGTAAACTTCTTCACTATGTTATTTTAGCAGATGTATCTTAATTTTTGCTACCTGAGAAATAGGGGGACAAAATGAAAAACAAATTATGTAGTTAGCAAAAGAAAGTATACTATTGGGAGAGAAACACTCTCATACAGTCTCAATACATTTTTTAAATTATTCACTGCATATATAGCACACCTTTCTCACTGAGACTGTGGGTGGATTATAAAATATTTTAAAAAATCTTTCACACAACATGAAATATCCAATAAACAATGCAGTAGGACTAGAATTAGAGCAGTGGGAAATTTGGTTTTTTAAAAAAACTGTCAAGGGTCCATTTTGCATCTGGCATTCACTCCACATTTTCTCAGCACTCGACCTGGTTCCCCCTTGCCTTGGAATATCTGTTTTCATTCAATCTGGTATGCAGATTATCTTGTGTCAGTACTTGCCTCAGCAGTCATTATCTGCCTGAGCCAAGTAATTCATGGTGAGATGATAAATACAGAGGGGGAAATAAGGGCAGGGAAACCGATGGAGATCAGTGAAGCTGTGTCAAATTGTCTGCTTATTGTTCCCTTAGAATCGGAAGCAGAAGAAAGAAAAGATGCCACTCAAAAGCACATGCAGATGCCCCAGGGCAACACTATACTTACTGCAAAGTCACCCCTTAATGGCCATAAATCTATGCAGAAGGTACCATAAAACCCGATGAACAAAGAAAGTGACAGCGGCATGCTGTGTAGAGGGAGATTAACTTCCCAATGTGGCTGTGGAAAAGCTGCGAGGAAACAGATGGGTGCAGAATCACCATAGGCTGAGGACAGACTGGCAATCTGCCCCGGGATAGGTCCGCATGGGAAGCGGGGGAGGGGAGCCTGTTCAGACATGCGCAGCTGTCCCTCGGCTCCCTTCCGCACTTGCCCGCTTTGAAGCCGGTTTTCTTGCGCTTTAGAAGGACACCGGGAGAAACAGGTGTCCGGAGGCCGTCTTGCGCTTGCCTCCCGTTTCCAGGCAGTGTGAACCGGAAAAAGATGGGAGGCAAGCGGAGGCAGCAGTGTGAACACGGCGTTTTGCCAGTTTGCCGAAACAGCCCTATCACAAGCTGTGGAGGCCGGCCCACCTGGGGCCACTCCGCAGCAGTCTGAACGCTCCGTAATGGCATCCTTGCGCAATACCCTGGCCAATGTGGACAGCCAGCCCCGGGGGATTTTCCCCCCACAGCTTTTGCCTCCGGATTCATCCCACTCCAGATTGCCAGTCTGTCCTCAGCCATAGATACCATAATCTAGTAATTGGTTTACCAAGGCAGAAGACCATGTAGTAAAAGCAAGATGATGCATACAATAACTTTTGCGATAGACTACAATTCTATTCCCTTAGAAAAGCGACCTTCTGAGCTGTTCCATTATACTACAGTTCTAATCCCTTTATAAGAATGCCATCCTGGATATTTCTATTTTGCACATTCTGCGAAATGACAGAAGTGCAGGGGTATTCCGGACTTCCCCAAGCAAGCCGTTCCACAGGGCAAGGGCCACTACAGAGAATGCACATGAACCGTCTGTTGCTGATCTTTGCCATTTTGCAGCGCGGCACCTTCGGAAGGCTCTGCTCAGATGTGAAAATGCTATGGTAGAGAATAGCAGGAGAGGAGGTCCTGCAGATACATTAAGCAGACTCTCTGCCTTTGAGCCACGGCCCCTCCATTCTGCTTCTCATTTGGCTTGCAACTCCTATCCAACGCACCCTCTAAACTGTGGAGTTGTGCAAGCAAAAAATCTACTTTGTGAGCTCCTGGCATGAAAGTTGTGAGCCAGCGACTTGGCTACTACATAGATTAGTTTGCTCTGGAGCCATCCTTCCTGAGCTCAGACAAAAATGTGTGAGCTGGAGGGTAAAAAACTGTGAGCTAGCTCACACTAACTCAGTTTAGAGGGAACACTGCTTCCTATCTATCATTCGCTTCACAAGCATGACCTTCAAACTGTTTGCTGTCTGCATATTTGGTATGGGGAGCCAGGAAGTTGTCAATTACTCTGTCCTTAATTCTTAACTTTAAAGCTTGCATTTTTAACTCAATATATAAGGTAACTGAAGGCAAGCTGAAAGCAACTCTTTAATAATGTATCGTTGTCAAACACATTATGGCATATTAATATGGCATATTAATTGCTGCCAAAATTCTTTAATTTAAACATACACGCTTAACAAAGTAAATAAAATAAAACAAAACAAACAAATAAAATATTCAGCCCTGGAGATGAGATTAAGTCAAACGATGAATTCTAATTCAGTAGTTTCACATTTAACTCTCCATTTGAAGTTCTTTTCCTGGAGAATGGTGACACATAGAAAAGTAACAGTGTCTTTGTATTTGTGGGTGTAAACTTTTTAGCAGAGCCTGACTATGAATTACACATATTAGCAGGGGTCATTTCATAGAAAAAGAGGTGCAGGAGCTCATTAGCATAACTCATTTGCATATGCCACACCCCCTAACATACCAGAAGTGTGTCAGAAGGCAACACCCACCCCTCAGGCTCCACTCCACAGCTGAGTGAAACTGACCTGCTCTTCCTCCATTCCCTTCCCCATCCAATACTTTGTGCAATAAAAATAAGCGTAAAGAACACACCCTCATTCTCTTCCTGCTCCCTTGAAACCACCAGGTTTCAAGTAGACTTGAGATACCCAGGACATGTGCACCACCCATCCCTTCCCCTTCCCCTCCCCACAACAAGACACCCTGTGAGGTAGGTGGGGCTGAGAGAGGTCTTTTGAGAACTGCTCATGAGAGAACAGCTCTGAGAGAACTTGTGACTGGCCCAAGGTCACACCAGCAGCTGCATGTGGAGGAGTGGGGAATCGAACCCGGTTCTCCCAGATTAGAGTCCAACTCCTGACCACTACACCAAACTGATGGGGTGGAAGCCACTGAAGGGTTGGTGAAATTTCTCCAGTACTTATGTGCCGTGTGCCCAAATAAAAAATGGTATACTTAGAAAATTTATATGCCACCTTGAGCAAGTCTCTGGAAAAGCAGCACACAGTCATAAAAGGAACAATGAAAAAATTATCAATATTAAAACAAAACATTAAAAACAATAAAGACCCTAGCAGGGCTTTCCCCAGGGCGCTGTGCCTCTGCACTGTTTGGGGAAGCCGAGGAGGGGGAGGGGCTTGGTCATGTGCCCACCCCCTGGGCTCCTCACTCCCGGAGCTGCGCTCCTGTGTGCTCCCGCTCCATCGGACCCCTGCATATTAGTAGATAAAAGCCTGGGGATTATCAGTGGATACTGAAACAATTTTTTTTAAAGCACTGAGTTGTATGGGAAACTAATGTCATTGCATCTCTGTATTTGGAAGGTGTGAGAAAACAGAAATAAATTCTTCTTGTCCAACAGGATGGTTGGGTAGATTTGGGAGGAAAGTAAACAAAACACATTTTCCAATTTATTTTCCCTGTGTTCGAAATAGTCCAATTGCATTTTGAAAGATTTTTTTTTTTTAACTTCATTCAATCCACTTTTCATTCAATTTTTTCAAAACACACCGTTGGCATTTGTAAATGTCGATAACAGTGTAAAACCCATGTCAAAATGGAACTTGTTTTGGGGGAAAATGTCAGCAGCACTCAGTGAAACCTGCTGTGTCTATAATAACCCAAAATGGACTGGGCAGTTAGTATTATAGTGGATCTCCTTTGCCACTCAGTGGGTTTCTACTATAAAATGGCCAGGCTTTGTACTGATCATGAAATGATGGTGAAAGACAATTTTTGTAAGAGAGGGAAAAAACCTGCAAAGCAAAGTGTAGTTTTTGCCATGAGAAGATAATTCTTTTTTTTTTTTTTTTAAATCTTATTTAAACTAGTGTAGTGGTTAAAGCTGTTGGACTAGGATCTTAGGACACGTGGGCTCAAATAGGCCTTCAGCCATGAAACTGACTGAGTGACATTTGGCCAATCATTTTTTATTGGCACCCTCCAGCTTTTGTAGTCAATTTCTGCCAGTTCTCTTCCTCACTGTACCCCCGTTCAATGTGGTTTTTCTCCACATGAGTTCCAGGATCCCCAGCATAGGCATTTCTTGGTGGTGGCCCCTGCTTCCTCTTTAGACAGCAGAAAAATTCATAGAATACAGCTAGGGCTGCCAAGTCAGCCTGGGGGGCGGGGGATCCCCCACTAAAGGGGTTCCCGATCCGCCGGCCAGCATTTGGCTGGCGGGGGGAACCCCACCCCTGACGCCATCCAGCAAGGACGACGTAAGGACGTCACCAGAAGTGACGCAGCAAGTTGGGGGCGTTGCCAGAGCGTCGCCCTGGCAACGCCCCCAACGTGCTGCGTCACTTCCAGTGACGTCGATGGGCGTGCATGCTTTGCGCGCGTGCCAGAAGAAACTCCCGGCGAGAGGAGGACTCCCCCCCGCCGGTGAGTTTTTAAGACTTTGCAACCCTAAATACAGCCCTGTGTTTCCTGAGGGGGAAACTGTTTTCCTGAGCTTCTTGAGGAAGGGTGGGACACACTTGCAATAGATCAGATTAAAGGAAACTTATTTGATGTGTTATTACAATTTGGTATACTAACAGCTAGACCAAAGCAAATTGAATAATATATTTGAAGCTCAGTGAAGCAGCCATTCTCTGACCGGGCTGCACTGCTTCAGATCCCATGGGGTGGACTCATATGATTGAATGCCCGCCCCCCTTCACCCACAGTGAAAATTATTGACTGTTAGGGTCACCAAGTCCCCCCTGACAACTGGTGGGATGTGAAGAAGACTTACTAGGAGAGGGAGGGAGGCCCAGGTGAAATTGCCAGCAACGTGACTATGTTATTTCTGGCATATTCTGGAAGTGATGTCATCACACTGTGATGCTGAGGTGATGCTCTGGTATTGGGGCAAAAACCTCTATGGTAAAAATGGCTTCTACCATATCTTTTATCCAAATACCAGAGTGTCACTCGGATGTCACCAGCATGATGATATCGCTTCCTGTCTGTGCTGGAAGTGATGTCACCATTAACATCACCTGGGTCTTCCTCTTTCTCCTGGTAAGTCTCCCCACTTGCCAGCTGGCCAGTGAGGGGTGGGATCTGACAGCAGGGGACCCCCACCACCACTGGGCAGTCTGGCAACCAGTGTTCCCTCTAAGCTGAGTTAGTGTGAGCTAGCTCACCGTTTTTTAGCCTCCAGCTCACACATTTTTGTCTTAGCTCAGGAAGGATTGCTCCAAAGAAAACTTATTTATGCAGTAGCCAAATCATTTGCTCACAACTTAGATGCCTGTAGCACAGAAAGTAGAATTTTTGCTCACAAGACTCCAAAGCTTAGAGGGCACATTGCTGGCAACCCTACTGACTGTGGTCCATTTCTAACAATAAAAGGTCACTTCTGTCAAAGGAAGAGAAAAGCAATTTTAGCTGATTTCCCCATCCTTATGCAGACCCCCAGTTCTTCATGAGGGGCTCCTGATTCCCAGGAGTATAATTGGAGGTAGTCAATGGGCTGAAGTGGGAAAGAGAGGTGGGAAAGCCCAGTTCCATTAATTTTGATCCACTCAGATATCTAGGAGGTTACAAGACAGTTTGTTGGGATTAGGAAATCAGTAGACATAAAATGGTAGACTTAATTTTTGCTGGGTTGTGCCTATTGGTTTTGGGTTTTTTTTTAGTTTTCTCACCTTTCACTGAATTATGCCCGTCTTCAAAATTCTGACAGAAATTCTACATTAAATATAATCAGGGGTCATTTCATAGAAAAAGAGGTGCAGGAGCTCATTAGCATAACTCATTTGCATAACTCATTTGCATATGCCACACCCCCTACCATACCGGAAGTGTGTCAGAAGGCAACACCCACCCCTCAGGCTCCACTCCACAGATGAGTGAAACTGACCTGCTCTTCCTCCATTCCCTTCCCCATCCAATACTTTGTGCAATAAAAATAAGCGTAAAGAACACACCCTCATTCTCTTCCTGCTCCCTTGAAACCACCAGGTTTCAAGTAGACTTGAGATACCCAGGTCATGTGCACCACCCATCCCTTCCCCTTCCCTTCCCCACAACAAGACACCCTGTGAGGTAGGTGGGGCTGAGAGAGGTCTTTTGAGAACTGCTCATGAGAGAACAGCTCTGAGAGAACTTGTGACTGGCCCAAGGTCACACCAGCAGCTGCATGTGGAGGAGTGGGGAATCAAACCCGGTTCTCCCAGTTTAGAGTCCACACTCCTGACCTCTACACCAAACTGATGGGGTGGAAGCTGCTGAAGGGTTGGTGAAATTTCTCCAGTACTTATGTGCCATGTGCCCAGATAAAAAATGGTATACTTAGCAGTGCTGGCAGAAGAAAACAATAGAGACAAATCTCCCTTGGGGAGAGAGTTCCAGAGTTCTGGTGCTGCAGCCCAGAAAGTGTTTTTCGAGTTGTTGCCTGCTAAGTCTCAGATGGTGGGGGCACCAAAAGCAAGGGCCTATGAAATGATCAGTTAGGTTCACAGCTTATAAGAGTGGAGTGGATCCAACCATTCTCTAAGAAGCTTTTCTCCAACTCAAGTGGCTTTTTCTGCAACAGAAGAGCCACTGAAGTCAGAGGAAAGCCCCATGGGCTGGTGGAAGGCTTCAAACTTTGCTCTGTGGAAAGGTAGGATAGGAAATGAAAAACACAGGAGTCCAAGATGCATCATCGGTGAAATCAGCACATGTAGTTTATTAGATGGATCAGACGAGATGAGAGGATATGTCTGAGCTGGGCTCGGGGGTCTGCTTATATGCACACCTAAACCGCGCCCCCAGCCTCGCCCACACACTCTGATAAGATTACAATTAATACAATTGAGTCTCCCCAGGTCACTGGCCCCTATTTGCATCCTGGCTGACCGATAGGTCTAAATTACAATCCAGCCAGTCTATTGTGTTCTGGAGTGAAGCTCTGACTGCACCTGGCCATGTGCTTTCTCCGGACCACGTGGCCTGACCACATGGCAGTCGCCATTAAAACACAGCACCCTTCCCCCCATTGTTCGGACTCTCCTAACACACAAAGTCTTTGAGGTAGGTTGGTCTTCACTGTTCCCTGGTTGAATAGCATACGGCTGTGTCTCCAGTGGGCGGCTCAGGAGTCGCCACAACTGGTTCCAGGGATGGATCTGGTTCGCCCGCTGAGGCTGGTGTCAGAGACGGGATGGTATGAGTGTCGGCTGTCAGGTGAGGCTGGCAAAACTCTGTTGCCGGTGTTTCACCCATGTCCTTATCTGTAGGCTCGGGAGTGCGAGGTCTTGTCCTCACTGTCCTCTGGTCTGTCCATTGCGAGGTTCAGGAGCCGGCAGCGCAGTTGGTCCACGTGGCATTTCCAAAGCTGTCCTTCTTCCCCAGCAACCTCGTAGGATAGAGGCCCCATTACACACACCCTTGGCATAGTTCTTAACTTAAATCTTAAGTCCTGGGTCCCTGTGATAGCCATTTCTTAGATGAGGAGGGGGGTGCTTGAGAGCAATTACCTTGTTTCCTGTCCTTTTGCTGACAGAGAAACTTTTTGGAATAAATGTGGGGGTCTTTCTGCTCCCCCCCCATAGTGTGGTGTATCTCAAAGTGGAGCGCATATGTCCACAAGGTCATTCAGAACAATCAAAACAATTAAGCTGGGAACCCCCAGCAGGA
This sequence comes from Lepidodactylus listeri, assembly GCA_029233225.1. Lineage (NCBI taxonomy): Eukaryota > Metazoa > Chordata > Lepidosauria > Squamata > Gekkonidae > Lepidodactylus > Lepidodactylus listeri. Next base: position 100,356,246 of record JARCFY010000009.1, on the reverse strand, counting down.
CAGGATCCAATCATCTTCTAAGATTCAGGATATGAAAATTTAAATGAGGTATTTGCATTTTAAACTTAAGCCCATCTGTAGTGATTAGCAATGAAGAACTCAATAAATCATTAAAACATAAGGAGATTAAAAAAAAAAAAAGAGAAGAAGAAAAGGTTTTGTTTCATGTTTTTAACTGAGCTGATTCATTATAAAACGTGTTCTGTGGGAAATGCATCTTAAAAAGAGGAATGTTTCTGCCTTTATGGTGAATGTTCGGCTACTCGGCTTGCATTGATATACCACATTTAATGACTCTTTTAATTAGAACCAGTCTGAGAGAACTTATAACTTACTCTCTGCTTCGGCAGTAATCTCGTCTTCTTAACAGCCCATGGAACTGTCACCTGAGGACAGTTTTGTTCCTTAAAAAAAAAAAATTCTCACCATCCTTGTGTTTATTACTCATCTTTAAAGAAGACTTGTAGATAAGTTGTCTTTTTTTAACAGTATTATGAGCTGATCATGACGTTCCAGTTAGCAGCCTGGAAGCTGCATTCTGAACCACCTGCAGTTTTTGAAGCATTTTCAAGGGTAGCCCTATATAGTGCAGATTGCAGTAGTCCAGTCCGGAGGTGACCGTTGCATGGATCAATGTGGCAACGTCTGACCCAGACAAATAAGGAGCCAGATGGCTGGCCTGCAGTAGATGAAAAAACGCTGACTGTGCTGCCATGGACACTTGTTTTATCCAATCATATTGCAGAATCCAACTATACCCCAAGGCCTCTTACAGAGTATACAGTTGTCAACTGGACACCATCAAATTTCAAGAGTGACCCTCCAGCTAGCATCTCAGTCTTTCCCAGCCACATGACCTCCATCTTGGATGGATTCAGCTTCAGCCAGCTCCCTCTTAACCTTTGGACCACCACATCCAGGCACTGGGATAGTGCTGAGAGCCCTGCCTTTGGCTGCTTATCCAGCAGGAGGAAGAGCTGAGTGTCACCAGCATATTGATAGCACCCAACTCCAAACCTCCCAACGATCTCAGCAAGAGGGTGCATATATATGTTAAATAAGAACAGAGAGAGGCTTGAACCCTGCGGGACCCCACAATTTGAGTCTTGTCATGAAGACCTCTCCAATAGCAGCCATCTGAGAGGATCTCTGGAGGAAGAAGAGAAGAGAGGATTTGTACCCTACCCTTCACAACCCAAAGGAGTCTTGGAGTGGCTTACAATCTCCTTTCCCTTTCTCACCCCACAACAGACATCCTGTGAAGTAGTTGGGGCTGAGAGAGCTCTTTCGAGGACTGCTCCGAGAGAACAGTTCTGAGAGAACTTTTGACTGACCCAAGGTCACGCCAGCAGCTGCATGTGGAGGAGTGGGGAATCAAATCCAGTTCTCCAAGATTAGAGACTACACTCCTAACCACTACACCAAACTGGCTAACAAGGAGAACCAACTAAGGGCAGTGCCCCTTACCCCTACAAAGGCAATCAGGACCAAATGGTCAACTGAACTGAAGGCTGCTGATATATCCAGAAGGATCAACAGGGCCGGCATGCCTTTATCCAGTTGTAAATGGAGATCATCAACCAAAGTGGCCAGCACTCTCTTTTGGCTTCATGTAAATACAAGGGATCTTCAGTCATTCAGAGCCTATGGGACTCCACTGGCTGGGAGGGGGTGAGCAAGCCTTAGCTTAGGTGGGGTGAAGGAAATTTGGGTCAGGGAATTGTGACTCTGGAAAAGAGTGTCAGCTTAGCCAGGCTTTTATTTGGCTTTAGTTAGGGTTGGGGGGGGGGGATGGCTTAGGGAATAAAGTTTGTTTTAGTGTGACCTGTGAAGAGCCTGCCAGTCCTAATTAGGGGTGTGCATTCGGCTTTCTGAAAAGCCGAAAAAACCATTTCAGGTTTTTTCGGGTTTTTGGGATACTGGAAGGGCTCTGATGAGACTCCCCGGTATCCCGAAAATAAAACCCCCGAAAAATCTGGCTTTTTCCCGGCTTTTCGGCAAACTGAAAATGGCAGCCGCGGGCGGGGGGGGGGGGAGTTAACAGCAAAGGGAAGCCCATCACTTACTCTTTTGTTTTTCGGCATTGTTTACCCGCTTTCCCGCCTTTTGCTCATGGTCCCAGGAGGGGGCCGGGGGGAATCAGGGCAGCTTGCCTTGCAAAGTTTCCAAGTACTGTGGAACTCCTAGGCACTAGGCAGCTTGCACTGGCAGCCAATAGGATTTTGGTATCCGCTCTCTGGCCAATCACAGAAGGCTGTTTTTGTTTGAAAACCTCTGTGTATGCCCAGAGAGCATAAAAGCAGACCTGCACCCCTGACTCCCTGCTGTTCCTGAACGGTTGGTGCTGCTGCTGGACTGGTCAGAGTTGAGAGAGTTTGGCTTGGAGAGTGTGGCTGGCTGCTGCCCCTGCTCTCTCACCACTGTTAAATAGGCTTTAAAAAAAGGTTGTAGGTTTATTTTCCAATAATATCTTGAAATAAATCTCAGTATAGGGCTTTAGTTTTGGTTTGACCTGAGTGAGTCCTGTTGGGTCAAACTTTGGGCACTGACTGGCATGGTGGCCCTGTTTCTGGGGGGCAGATTGCACAGGTTCTGCTGCTGGAAACTTTTCAGACTTTTTTGCCATTGATTACAATGGCCCCATAGGGTATAATGGACCCGAATTTTTCGGGAATCCCGAAAATGTTCAGATATCTACCCTATACTGGTATAGATATTCGGTTTTTTTCGAGAATACCAAAAAATTCAGGTTTAATATACCCGAATCCAAAAAAAAACAACAAATATATTTTTTTTGCACACCCCTAGTTCTAACTTCTGTGTAAGTGTTCTGTGGAAAAGGAGCTCTGTGTGGTAAAAGAGCAGCCTTGAACCTAATGAGGTAACCTGTCTAGAGAAAGGGGAATCAAATGTCCCCTTGGGGTTTATTCACTTGACTTGAAGCTAAACTGAAATGTCATTACTCTCATTGGGGAAAACCTGCCGGAGAGAGTGTTTTTCCTTGGGCTTGTAATGTTAGAACTCACAGTTCTTAGATAAGTGTTACTATTTCACCTCAGTTGGGTAGGGACAGTGTTTTGTTTGTGTCACTTTTCCAGAACCAGTTTGGTGTAGTGGTTAAGTGCACGGACTCTAATCTGGGAGAACTGGGTTTGATTCCCCACTCCTCCACTTGCACCTGGCTGGATGATCTTGGGCAAGCCATAGTTCTGATAAGAGCTGTCCTTGAAAAAGAGCCGTTTCTGTCAGAGCTCTCTCAGCCCCGCCTACCTCACAGGGTGTCTGTTATGGGGAGGGGAAAGGAAAGGAGTTTGTAAGCTGCTCTGAGACTCCCTTGGGTAGTGATGGGCGGGGTATAAACCCAATCTCTTCTTTTCTTCTTCTCTTCTTTTTATCCCACTGTTATCAATCCACACTTGTGTAGCTTTATACTCAGACACAAAGCCTATCCCCTTGGACCTTTTAAAATCCCGTAGGGACCAGTGCAGTAGGGTAGGCAGGAATTGTGATGGCGGGAGATTCTGTAGGGTGGTTCTTCAACCAAGGAATCTGCCACAGTACCCTTTAACTTAGTTTGTAAAAAGGGACTAAGGAAAGCATGGATGAGACTGCCACCATAGGAAATGTCTAAGCCCGGGTTCATCTTCTTTGTTTCTAAAGAAGAAGGTAGATTTTTCACACTGGGATGTGCTTCTAATATAGTCCTTTTTATTCTGCTTCTAGAGGAATGTGAAAATTGCTACCCCCTCATCCCTCCCTCTGCAATTTGATGTGGTACAATCCATTTACCTGTGGACTGCTTGGAAACCGGAGGGATGGAATTGTCACACAGTCCAGTTCAAGGAATCAGTTCACGCAGTCTCCAGCTGGTGATCCAATCCTGTCTATTCAAAGGGTGAAAAATCAAATGTGTGAGGCATATGCATGCATGAACCAAGTCTACATTTGATACAACTCTGACACCATTTTCTTTTAGAATAGTCTAAGGCTGCGATCATGCACACTAAATAATCCATTTTCAATCCACTTTCACCGATGATGTGTCTTCAACTCCTGTACTTTTCATGGACATTACATTTAAATCTGTAAGGCACTTATGCCTTGTGCAGATCTAAAGAGCCGTCTGATCAAGCTCTGTGTGAACTGGCAAAATCCGATTCAAAAGTGCATTGAAACTGGATTGAAAGTGGATTATTTAGTGTGCGTGATCACAGCCTCAGAGTAGCAAGGGCTCATTAAATCTATTCCTGATTTTTTTTTTAGGCACCACATTAGTTGAAACCAGATACTGGAGTTTCCTTTTCTATGATGGAAGGGGGCTTTCTCTGAAGGAAGAACCTCTTCCATTGTAAGAAGTATCCGCTTTTAGCTGAATGGACTTGCACAGCGCAACCGAATCACCATTTGAGATTCCTAATCTATTTTCCCCTTTAAATTTTTTTACCTAAACAGGTTTTTGTTCTGTTAGGTATCAAAGCTGTATCTCTCCTAAGTCAAGATATGTGTTTTAACTAGACGGTATCTGAAGAGCAATGCTTTGTAGTTATTAATATTTTTAATCCAACAGAATATCATTAATCTTTGATGTTTTTGATTATTGCTGGAATATAAAATGATAACATTTCCCCTGCTGCTTTTATCAATAAAGTACTGCAGCATTTTGTTTATTAATATTTTATTTATAAGGTGTGCTCTCTTGGTTATGCATAATTAATCTGTCAACGATCTACAAGGTAGTAATCGCGCTCTCAATTTCACTCCCCCCACAAAACACTGCATGCTGCTTCATGAAGCAGGAGTCAAGTCCTGTGCTGTTCATGCATTTCAGAACAGCTACTGTATGGATTTACTGAATCATGATAATTTATCAAGATCTACCCCACATTCTCTTCCTGTAGGTATGCTAAGATTTTCTGTGTAGTGGTCAAGAGTGGTGGACACTAATCGGGAGACCTGGGTTTGATTCACCATTCCTCCACATGAATCCCGCTGGGTGACCTTGGGCCAGTCACAGTTCTCTCAGAACTCTCTTAGCACTTCCTACTGCACAAGGCACCTGTTGTGAGGAGAGGAAGGGAATGTGATTGTAAGCTGCTTTGAGACTCTTTAAGGTAGAGAAAAGGGGGGCATATAAACCTCTTCTGTTCTTGTTTTTGTTTCTTTTATACACATGTATAATGATCTTAGTTATCTATTTTTCCCCTAGAGATTCATTTCTAGTAGTGTGTATCGAACCACACAGTTCCTCTGGCGGACATCTCTGTTAATGGAAAAGGGTGTGGTGATTTCAGCAAATTTGCCTCTTTCAGAGCAGATCCCCTCTTGACCCCTTTCTGACCCTCAGGAACAAAATTTCAGGTGCTTTAGGAGGACAGAAAAGTGGGAAAGTCCTGTTCCATGAAGTCCATGAATTGCTGGATACATCTCAGTGTATTTATGCATTTTACAAGTTATGTATGCAAATATATGTACTGTTTCTACATATCATAGAACCATACCATAGAAGACACAAATAGAGGCATCTGTTTTACAGGAAACAGTCTGTGTGAGTAAACAGAAAATGGCACAAAAATAAATAATCATGGATTTGATTAGAACATGGGGAATGGGGAAATCTAAGTCTAAACACCAGGGATGAGAATTTCATAGTCTTCCATATTCCTAGTACCGCATTAAAGGTGTATTACCTATGACATGGATTTTCCTATCATCCCTGTTTGGTGTATGCCACTCCTGTTTGTGGGTGGATTGTTCAAGGTTTTTTCCCCCATTATTACACACAATTCTCTGGAACTAAGCCTGTTTATATCTCACAGTTTTAAATATTTTAATCCAGAATAATACAGTGGGATTGCGTGAAGTTAAGAAATAAAGTGCAGTTAGGAAATATGAAGTGAAGTTAAGAAATAATTTTGGTGAGACTTAACTGCTGTCACCAGGGGTCATTTCGTAGAAAAAGAGGTGCAGGAGCTCATTAGCATAACTTATTTGCATATGCTAAACCACCTGACATCACCGGAAGTATGTCAGAAGGCGAGAGAGAGAGAGAGAGAGAGAGAGAGAGAGAGAGAAAGAAAGAAAGAAAGAAAGAAAGAAAGAAAGAAAGAAAGAAAGAAAGAAAGCAAGCTGGCAGAGAGGGGATAGTTACTAATCCAAGCCTCAGAAATACCACTATTCTGGGAGGATAACTTCAGTGGTGGCTGAAGCCTTCAGAAGGCTGGTCGGAGGAACAAGGACCTTTCCAGGAGACGGGGTCATTTTGCTGCAGCCATGACACGAACAGGCATTCCCCCACAAGGGGGGGGGGCTGGCACAACTCCCAGAGCTGAGCTCCCCCGAGCTCCTGCTCAAAAGGACCCCTGGCTGTCACAAGAATCTGCAAACACTGGGGCAGACTAGAAGTAGTGTTGGGTCATGGATGACGTAGTTCACAAGCTACCTATTTGAAGTGCATAGTTTTTGGAATTCCACCTGGGATACTATGAATACTGTCCTAGGAGTGAGCTCCATTGAATAACATGGGACTTACTTCTGAGTAAACCTGCTTAGGAGTGCTCCGTCTCCATGGAGATTGGCCTGGATGTTGCACCTGACCTTTACATGTCAGGTCAAAACTTTACTGTTTTGTAGGACCCTGAAGACTGCACATGAATTGCTTTTGTTCTCTATTATTATTTTTTTTTTTTTTAGGATTTCATTTATTCTATACCATGGTTCTGTTTCAGGTTGATTTTAATGAGTGCTACATTCATGTTTTTAATTTATTTTTTCCCCTGTTTCACTTATGCAAGAGAACTTGCAGATCATTTTGATGGAAAGACAGCACATAAATAAATTCATTAAAATGTTGCCAGTCTGAGTGCTCCATCTGAGTGCTCATTAGCAAATAATCAGTACTCTGAATCTGTTGGAAATGCTGAGGGCAAAGCTTGCCGTAAAAATGCTGTCGTATTATTTATTTTAGCTTTTAAAACTTCTAGTTATTATTTTATTAATAAACAGCAGAATTCCAGAACAAAAAAGCATTCTTTCCCCCCCAGGCTTGGAAAGAGGGACAAGATCACTTTTAAGATGTGTTATACCTACAATATGAGGAGAAGGGGAGGGACTTTAGAGGCCCTGTGAAAAGTTACAAATGAAATAAAAGTTTTCTAGACAGAGTAAGTAAGATTGCCAGGGCAATCTTGGGCTGAGGACAGACTGGCAATCTGGAGCAAGATGAATGCGAAGGAAACTGCTGCGGGGGAAAAACTCCCCGGGGCTGGCCGTTCACACCGGCCGGTGTATTGCGCAACGGTGCCGATACGGAGCGTTCAGACTGCTGCGGAGTGGCCCCACGTGGGCCGGCCTCCGCAGCTCGTGATAGGGCTGTTTCGGCTTGCCTCCCGCCTTCTTCCGGTTCACACTGCCTGGAAGCGGGAGGCAAGCGCAAGACGGCCCCTGGACACCGGTTTTTCCCGGTGTCCTGTTAAAGCGGATGGAAAGCGAGTGGGAGATGGGTAAGTGTGAAATGGAGCCGACGGACAGATGCGCATGTCTGAACGCGCTCCCTTCTTCCACTTCCAATGCGGGGCTGTCCCGCTTTACATTGCCAGTCTGTCCTCAGCCTTGGTCTGTTCAGTCAATTTTCCCCCACTACAGGCAATTCAAATAGTTGTAAAGTTTGTTGTTCTGACAGTGGATCTAAGGCAGGACGTCCTTTCTTTGGGTAATGCTAAGGCAGTTGGTTCTGTGTATGTGGTAAAAGCTAACTAATCACTGGGAGCACAGCTAGAAACAGTGACCACTGGCTTCACTGCACTTTGAAGAGGATTCTTAGGATAGCACTGAGGGTGTCCTTGATTAGGGGCTTTTTCAGATTTTTTTTTAAAATCAGTTCTGACCTCATACTGTTTTAGTTTATCCTCTGATTTCTACCCATTCTGTGCCCTTAGTTTTAACTTGTTTGTTTCCCCCCAGTTGTTTTTTTTTAGGCTGCAGTCACACACGCCAGTTGAAGCTTGGGGAAGAGAGGCTATTTATTTCCTCTGGAGGAATTTGACATGCAGTTGTGAGATCACACAGCCCTTTGAAGCTGTGGCCACAGCCCATCACTGTGTGATCAGATGCAACTATGGGTCTTCTTTTTTTTTGCTGTTTGTTTCCCTTTTGCATAAACAAGGAATTGCATCTCCGCACTGCGAAGAGGGGAAAAACATAGCATGGAGTCGGGATAGCATGATCAGATCATCCCGACAGCATGAGAGTGTGCTTGAGTGATCAGACAGGGAAAGACTTCTGTGGCCCATCAGCACGCATTAGGACTAAATTTTCCTCAGTGTCTTTTAACTCAACTTCCATGGAAGAGCAGCATGGGTTGCCGATGACTGTGGGATGCTTTCCAGATGTTGCTGTCTGCTTGCTCCCTTTAGATCCATCGTGGCAAGGGTGTAGACTTTCCAGTTTTTTTTGGGGGGGGGGGGCTGGGGCTAGGCCAGAGACATTACAGGCCATTGTCTCCAGGGGAGGCTCAGCACGTCCTGGAAAAGTTTTTTTGGGGGGGCTCCAGCTTCCCAGCCCCCCTGAAGTTGACGCCTATGCATCAGGCATTCACACCTATGTCAGATCTAAAGGAGCATGTGATCACAGCCTTAAGTTCTTCTGAGACCACATTTGTCCTAGTCTTTTTCTGAGTCACCTTTTCCTGCATGCATGGTGTTTCTGTCAATTTTCTTTATCCCGCCCACTCTCACCCACCTCCAGCCTCCTTTTCACTGATTGGACTGTCATCATTGTCAAATCACTTCTTCTCCTCCCCCCTGCCCTGAAGATGAACAATTTCATTTTTGATTTTTGTAAAAAAAAGGTACTAAAATATTGATATATCATCTACTATTGTAGAAGATGAGTAGTTTTTTATACTCTGCTTTTCACTATCTTAAGGAGTCTCAAAGTGACTTTCAATCACCCTCCCTTCCTTTCTCCACAACAGACACCCTGTGAGGTAAGTAGGGCTGAGAGAGTTCTGAGAGAACTGTGGCTGGCCCAAGGTCTCCCAGGTGGCTTCATGTAGAGGAGTGGGGAATCAAACCTGGTTTTTCAGATGAGAGTCTGCCACTTTTAACCATTATGCCACACTGGCTGCAATAATAGGTCAAACAGGTTCTCTTAACTCCTGGTTCTAATTTCTTTTTAAATAAAAGTAAGTCTCCTACCACCTCCCTCATGGAGATATAAAGGAAAAAGGGATATCTCTGCAAAGGAAGAGTCTAAAGATTTTTTTTTTAAAAAAATGAAAGTTGGGAGTCCATAGAATGTGCTTTAATTATCATTATAGTAGTGTATCGATATATCAATATTTTAGTGCCTTTAAAAATGCAACCATGATATAGATCTACCAATATAAGCATGCAGAAAAAAATGAAAAGAAGTGGTGCTGTGATACCACCAATGAGGCCACCAATGATGACAGCATCCTCCCTTGAAAATCCTGATTATTTAAGGCACATGCAGAAGAATACAACTGTGAAAATGTTGAGAAGGGCAGGCATATGGAAGAACCAGGGCTATTTTGGGGCAGGAACGCACAGGAATGGAGTTCCGGCTGGCTCCTGAGTTGGCCACACCCAGCAGGAACTCATTAGCATAATAGGCCACACCCAACAGCAGAAACTCATTAGGATTGGCTACATTAAGGGTATGTGGCCTAACATGCAAATTAATTCCTGCTACCAAAAAAAAGCCCTGGGTTTTGACAACAAACATGGCAAACAGAATAAGAAGCAAAAGGTGGGTGTGGCTGGATGACCACTCTTCTGGTAACATGGGGGTGTGGCCTAATATGCTAATAAGCTGTGCTGTCAGTGGTGTGGCCTAATATGCTAATAAATTTCTGCTGTTGGGTGTGGCCTATTATGCTAATGAGTTCCTGCTGGGTTTTTTCTACAAAAAAAAGCCCTGGGAAGAACCATCCCCAAACCAATTACAATGCTTGCTTACTGACTGCCAAGAAAATCAGGAATAAGTTGAGCATGCAAAAATGGTCAATGCTCTGATGACCATTGATTTGACCATTGATTTGACAGTGAGATCATTTCCAGCTTATTGCAACCCCTTGAATTAATGACCTCCAAAATGTCCTATTGTTAACAGACTTGCTTAGGTTTTGTAAACTGAGGGGCATAACTTCCTTTATTGGGTCAATCCAACTCACGTTGGGTCTTCTTCCTCTTTTCCTGCTACCTTCAACTTTTCCCAGCATTATTGCCTTTGTCTCCTCACAATGTGACCAAACTATGATAGCCTTCGTTTAGTCATTTTAGCTTCTAGGAAGAATTCAGGCTTGAATCACTTTACTCCGAAATAAAATGTGAGTCCAGTGGCACCATAAAGATTAACAACATTTATTCCAATATAAGCTTTTGCGAGTAAGATCTCACTTCATCATATGTACTGGCAAGTGCATTCATCAGGTAGGATTTATAAATACAACAGATATCTGTACACTGGTCTTGATGTGACATGCAGAGAGAAGATGATCCAGACAGCAAAATCGGTAAAAGCATGACAAAAAGGATTGCCTAGGCAACAGTGTGATTGTACATATGATTCCATTGAAATTCCTTTTTTGTGTGTGGAATTGTACCAATGGACACATGTTTTGTGCTTTAGAAAACATTATACATGCCTACAGTCATTACAAGATTTGTGGTGTTTTGTGGTGTTTTGTGTGGAACATATGAATAAGCTGAAGGAACTAAAAGCGAAGCAAGCATGCACAATGCCCTGGACAAGATTTGGAAATAAAAAGTGGCAAATAATGGTGAATTCTTAGTGCATCGCTTCTAGGAACAAGACCAGGTAATTCCAACCTCCAAGACTGAGGAGACCAGCTGTGTGCGCTTGAGTTGCATTCTTCTATGGAATAATTTTTATGTACTAATGAATGTCATTCTGGCCATTGTGTATGCAAATATGCACCACTACGAACTACTCTGCTCATATTGTTTCATGTTCACAATGCACTTCAATAAAATGGCAGGGTCAAAGGAAGCTGACAATCATAAGCCATGGAGAACTGACATATTCCACTCCAGGAATTGTCATGAGATTGTTACCTCAAGATCCATCAAGATCCAGTAGAATTACTTTTGGATGGAGTGGCAGAGGCAGTTGATTCTGAGAACATGTGCAGCCAGCTGGGTGACCTTGGGTGAGTTACAAGTTTTCTCAAAGCTGTTTTCACAAAAGCAGTCCTCCAAAGAGCTCTCTCAGCTCCACCTACCTCATAGGGTGTTTGTTGTGGGGAGGGGAAGGAGATTGTAGGCTGCTTGAGACTCCTTTGGGTAGTGAAGGGCAGGGTATAAATCCATCTCTTCTTCTAGATGCAGCACAGCTATATAGATGGTTTTAGATTTATGTGCCAATTTATTATGGCAAATAAATTGAAAACCATACCATAATATGATTTATATGGTAGTAACCACTAATTTCCCCCCTAAACTTTCCATTGATGTAACAATAAAGGACATGGGAAATGAAACAAAACAAAAGATAGGTTGCGATCACATGCGCTAAATAAAGGGGGGGAAGAGAGGTGGAATTTGACCTGCAGTTGCACCCGCAGTTCCTTTTGAAGTTGTAGATGCAGTCCGTCAGTGTGTGATCAGACACAACTGTGGGTGAAGCGGGGGTTTTTTGGTCCTGTTTTTTCCCCATGTGCTTAAACAAGGGATCGATGAATCATATCTTCACACGGAGGGCTCCCTATGGAGTTTGCAATGATGTGCATACTGCAAAGGGGGGGAAACAGTGGCACGGAGTCATGATGACCTGATCAGACCATCCTGACACTATGAGAGTGCGCTGGAGCAATCAGACAGGGGAAAGTCTGCCTTTGGCCCATCGCAACCCGTTTACTACTGTTTTTTCCCTGGTGTCTTTTAACTCTGCTTCTTCGGCGGAGCAAAATGAGTTGCCGATGGCTGCGGGGCACTTCCTAGATGTTGTCTGATCACTCCCATTAAATCCGCCCGGCATTCATGCCTGTGTCAGGTCTAATTGTGTGTATGATAGCAGCCATATCTGGCTTTTCAACCATAAAGTCTTCAAAGTGATTACAACATTTTAAAATATGATTTTAACCTTTTCTCTCTTGATGTACTCTTCCAATACCTTAACTCACTAGGAGGCATGGATCTGCAGTCACTCATCTCTGTGACATCATATAATTTATCCCTCCATCACGCTTTTATAGCCATTAGCAATCCCCAACATGGAGCCCATGGGCACAATGGTGCACTCTGACATGTTCCTTAGCTCTCATTTGCTACTTCCCCAAAGCAAAGAGATGTCTTTGGCTTTCCCCTACTTCACTGAAGCAGAAAATGCATCAAAAAAACATCGGGAGCATCACCTTTGCAGTCCCCCTTCAGAGATGGGTCTCTTCATTATAGGAGGATGCTTGGCTCAGAACCTCCAAACATTTTGTGATTAGTTCCGCCTCTTATTTTTTGGTGGTACCCACTACAGTTTCTCAAAATTCCAGAAGTGTCTACAGTCTCATCAGGGTTGAGGACCCCTGAGACACACCATTATCTTCTGAGCTCAGAAACATTATTACCAGGTATGCATCTCCCCAAATTAACATGCCAAAAGTAAAAAGAAACCTGTTTATTTAAAAAATACCAGTAATGGCTTTGGAATGGTTTCTTCCCCAGCTCCTCATCCAAGCACTAGAAATCTGTAGACACAATATTTCCCGCAGATGAATGCAAACGTTGCTCCCCATGTTTATTCCTTATTCACGGATGCTTCTGTGGGAGCCAGTCTCAGTGGCTTGTGAACTTGAGGCTATTACAATACCTGAAATCTAGCCCCAAGACCAATCTTCTACCACAAGCTCCATTAACTTCAGGAATAATGGAAACATGATGTTTTGTTGCTAAAAGTTTTGCAGTCGGTTTTAATGAGGCTCCAGAACGCATCTGCATGTATCAATATGCATGAGGACAAATAATTTCAGTCTTTGCAAATGTGATGAATATTCACACGGTCATTAAGAAATGGGTTTGAGGCCATTCACTGAAACAATTCTAATTTAACAAAAGCATCCTTCTGGTTGTTTCTTAACCTCCTTATCTGAGGAAGCCTCACATCAAGATTTCAAAAGCCCTAGATGAATAATGGAAGCTGTGTTCACATCTGAAAGTCTGATAGGTTTCACTCATTCCTGTTTTACAGCGCACTATTTATTATTATTATTATTTAATTTTATTAGATTTTTACCTCACCCTTCTAGCAAGGCCGGCTCAGGGCGGTTAGCCAAACAGATTCAGGATGGGCTGGTTTTAATTCACCAGCTCTCTTCTTCTCACTGAACATACCACTAGCATGAATTGGAGTATCTGACTTGGCTCCATGAATACTTAGCTGGGTTGGCTTGTGGTCACGGTTCGGAACCCATAGTAGAATTCATGGAATTCCATTGCCTGTGCTGGTTATGAGAAAGATCCTGATGCTGAGTCCTGACGGAACTCTTCCTTGCACCAGATGGCACATTTCTTTGTTGGTCATTTCATTTGGGGGGGAAAGGGTCTTCTGAACAATAGGCTCATTCCAGTCTGAGTGTGGACAGAGCACCTCCTAGTTCAAGATTCCTATTTCTCCTGTCCTTCCACATATGCATGCATGTTGGCAATGTGTGGGGCCTTAATAGGGAAAAACGGACATCTGTGCATAGTTGTCTGATTCATATCATTTATCATTAGGGCTGCCAAGTCAGCCCGGGGGGCGAGGGATACCCCGCTACAGGGGTTCCCAATCTGCCGGCCAGCATTCGGCTGACGGGGAGAACCCACTCGGCTGGCGGGGGGGAACCCACTCGGAAGTGATGTCATCACGTTGGGGACGTTGCCGGGACGACGCTCTAGCAATCGCCCCAAAACTCTATGGTACCATAGAGTTTTGGGGCGATTGCCAGAGCATCGCCCTGGCAATGCCCCCAACGTGATGATGTCACTTCCGGTGACATCGTTATGGCGCGCACGCAAGCACGCGTGCCGGGGAAGCTCCCGGCACCAGGAGGACTCCCCCCCCACCAGTACGTTTTTAGGACTTGGCAACCCTACTTATCATATGCCAGAGTAGGCCGAAGAAAGCTGTACTGAGCCCTGCATATATGCTCTGTATGCAAGGACTGCATCTGTACTGAGTCCGGTTTGGGCCTAATGTGGGCAGAGGAGGCCGAGATGGATTGGAGATCTGCTGCCGCAGCCAAAGGCCTCAGCTGCAGCCTCAGCAGCCTCTTACCATCTGGGAATGAGAAGGAAATACTGAAAAATGAAAATACAAAAAAACCCAGTAGTTGATCAAATGCTTCTCTAGCATCAGTTGAAACATGCAAGTTTCTTAAAAGGCCAAGAGTGGTGGGAAAACATGGCAGCCCATTATACTAACAAAATTCAAGACATAGTTTAGGTAAAGTACTGGATTCTGGTGGATCTGTGATTCTGGTGGATTCTGGTGGATCTGTGATCTATATAGCCCAGCACCTTACTTCACACAGTAGCCAACCAGATACTCCTGGAAGGCCCACAATTGATGCCATGGAGGCCAAAGCTTCCCTCTGTTGTTCCGCAGCAGTAGGTTACAGGCACTGCCTCTGGACATGGAATATCTATTGAAGTCATTGCAGCTAATGGCCTTTGATGGACCAATCATCCATGAATGTGTCACCCTCTTCTAAAGTCTAAACTAAGCTAGTAGGCATTGCACCCTCTGGCAACTCATTCCCCAGATTAATTGCTCTTTGAATGAAGAAGTACCTCCTAGAATCTGCTAACTATCAACTGCATTGGTGGCCCTCAATTTCCACTACAACGGGAGAGTGAGAAAAAAGTTCTCTCTACAAACTTTTTCTACCACATGGATGATTTTATAAACCTTTATCATATCCCTTCTTAGTCCTTTTTCAAAACTGAAATGTCCCAGACTCTTTAGTTCAGGGGCGTCAAACTCATTTGTTATGAGGGCCAGATCTGACATAAATGAGACCTTGTTGGGCCAGACCATGTGTGTCATACAATGTAATGCCAGGTAGCGGAGATATAAACTTTATAAAGGACACAAACACAAAGTTGTTGTTTTTTACTTAAAATAAAAACATGCTTAAAACATTAGCACTCTTGCAATATTTTGTTAATTTAACAGTCTCTGATAACTGACACCTCTTGCTCTGAATTATTGCACCAAAATGTCTGTGCTGTCGCAGTCTTGAGTATGCTGTTCAGGTGTCTATCTGCAAGCTACGAACCTACTTTTGATTTATTGGCATTCACCACAGAAATCTCATGCTCAGACTTCTGAGTCTAGGACCCAGAGGAAAATATGAAATGGCTGAGCGATTGAGATAGTCTGGCAAAGCAAGCTATGAGGCAGCAGCAGCAACAGAACTGGAAGCAGGAGATGTCCAGTTCCAGTGTGGGCCTGATAGAAGCCCTCCAGGGGCCTGATTTGGCCCTCGGGCCGCATGTTTGACACCCCTGCTTTAGCTATTCTTCATAGGATTCAAAGCTGCAACTTCTCTGCTTGTGCAGGTCTATTCCAAAATAAAACATACATTTCTGCTGTTGTACATTCAAGTAGGAGGGACCAATACCTCTTCAAATTATGTTCCAAAAATATATTATTTTTTAAACAAATAATTTTTATTTTTCAATTCCATAAAGATATATGCAACAAACTTACATCAAATACAACAATAAAAACAAAAATAAAAAAACTTCACAAACAAGTCACTGCTAATATCTAAAGTTCTTACAGTAACATTTTCACAGTCAATAAAAGGCAAACTTTAAATATTTATCAGGAACTTTATATTTGTTCTTCGATTTAACAGTGGAATATTCAAAAAAAGATATACCATCTATTCAAAAAGTTATTAGGCTTATTAAGAATCTGGGATGCTGTTATTTGACTAGCCAATTTGTCTGAGACTGCTATATCCCAGCATTTTGCTATCCATTGACTTACTGTAGGGATTTTGGTTTGATTCTAGGTTTGGGCAATTAATGCTTTGGCTGCTGAAAGTAGCAGCAATACTAATTCTGTAGTATTTCTAGATAAATGTAAGTCTGGCCAATGATTGAGTAGGACTGACTCTAAAGTATTTGGAATTACATGACCACAAATATTAGATAATTCTGCCAGTATGCTCTCCCAAAATTTAGTAATAAATTCACAGCTCCACCAACAGTGTGTGAGGGATCCTATTTGTTTACATCCTTTCCAACAATTTGGATTTGATTTAAATTTACAATGACATAGTCACAATGGTGTCAGGTACCATCTGGGATGAATTTTAAATGCCTGTAGTTTAACCAGTAAATTATTGGTTTTGAAAGTAAAAGAGTTCCATATATTTTTCCATGTTGGTGTGTGTGATGTGCTTGACCGCACAGCACCAACTCTGGAGACTTGAGTCCACAAGACCACACCAAACTGCACAACACCAGCAAAGTGTATTTACAATTTATTGACAGTGCTATAATATTTACTGATGTCCACCAACAAAGTGCCCAGAAGAGGAGGCGAATCCCACCTGGGTCTCCGGATGACCTCCTCCCCTCCCACCCCTCCCCAGAAATGGAACCTCGCCAAACACAAGAACAGATCCATCCAGGTGTCTAGCAGCAGCAGTGGAA
The DNA here is from genome assembly GCA_029233225.1 of Lepidodactylus listeri. Classification (NCBI taxonomy): domain Eukaryota; kingdom Metazoa; phylum Chordata; class Lepidosauria; order Squamata; family Gekkonidae; genus Lepidodactylus; species Lepidodactylus listeri. The sequence goes on along the minus strand of JARCFY010000009.1, from coordinate 100,339,564 downwards.
GAGGGTGGGAGCGCCATCAAGGCTCAACCCCCCATCCCCAGCTGTCTGCGGTCCTTCCAGGGGGGCACTGCTGGTGCTGGACTCCAGTGCTTGGACGAGTGCTCCATAAGACAACTGTGGGGGGCGGGCGGGCAGAATGCCTCTTGGCCAGTCGGGGAGGGAACGGGTGTGGAGGTTTCCCAGGGCCTGCTGAACCCATGAAGAAGAAATCCGGGGAGGGGAGGGAAGCCTGTGCCTGGTGGGGGTGGCCGGGAGGGAGAACGCTTTAGCCAGGCAGCAGGGGGGTGCCTCCACCTCCTCCCCCCCTCGGTGCCTTCCTCTTCCAGCAGGGTGGGAAATAAAAAGACCCCAAGCAGCGGCCGAGAGAAGAGCTGTCTGCCCAGCACTGCCCGCCCACGTGAGTCACCCCCATCGTCCCCCCTGGATGGGGGAGGGAAAGGGCTGTAGATGCCCCCTCCCACCCACCTCAGAGGGAGCTTTCTCCCTCCTCCCCTTAGCACCAGTGAGGCCTGAGTGGCTTACAGCCGCCAAGCCCACCAAGCCTCCCCCCAGTTGTCAGAGCATTCTCTGTGCATGCGCAGGGAACACTCTTTAACTTTTGGGGGGATTTAAATATCCCCCAAAGTTTTTTTTAAAGTTTTCACATTTTTCTGCACATGTGGGGATTCCCCCAAGTGTGCAGAACAATCTCTCTGCCCCCCAGGTGCCCCCCGTGCGGATTTAGATATCCGCATGCAGGGGGCACCTTGGGAATTAGATATATAAATTCTATCAAGAATTTTGTGAATACTAATTTCCACCCAGCATCGCTAGGATACTTGAACGCTGATCCAATCCCTTTGGCAAATAAGACAAATTTTATGCAACCCCATTTACTCCTCTGAAATATTTATAAGCAGCCAAGCAGCCCTAAACAGGAAATCTAGAAGACTAAATAATTGTAAAAAATAAATAAATCTGAAACTAGTAAAATTGAGGGCTGAGGCACTCTTACATATTTAACTCCGATTATAATGTCTACTGTTTATTGTCCTCTAGTGAATGTAAATAATGGGTGAAGTAGGAGTATTATATTTCCACTATATTTTATTTGCCTTGGGGTTGTTTTACTATTTTTAATTAATAGAAGCAGAACTTCTGTGGGTCATACTAGCTACAAACAAATGGATGCTGTCAAGAAAGAAATTAATATATGGGGTTGGATCTAACCAGCTTTTCCATTGTTAACAAAAAGATGAGGGGGTCTCATTTGACCACTGTGAAGGTTTTGCTGAAGATTGTGGGACCTGCATAGACAACAGCCATGTGGGACAGACTCTAGTAAAGAGGAGAAATGGCCAAGCTTAGCACAGATAGAAGGCACTTCAAAAATGCGCCATAATTCCACCCGAAAAAGGAATTCAGAAATGCCTGGATTACCATTTCAGATGAATGTGGCAACAAGTTTTTATAACTAGACTTGTTTTGGGCTAGTCTTTTCCCACTCAACTTCAGTTACCCTCCCAACCCTGTACTCTGTCGTTATTAGAAGATGGGCTGGTGAAGTCTCCATTAGCTAAAACTTCCAAGTAGTAGTAGACCCTCCAACACCAGTAATTGACTGATATTTTCTTGATTTTTCCAAATTAAAATAACTGAAGACCAGAGCCTGATCTTTGTCTAACAAAAAGCTACTAGGAAAGGGCTGTGGCTCAGGGGCAGAACATCTACTTGGCATGCAGAAGGCCTCAGGTTCAATCCCTGATATCTCCAGTTAAAAAGCATCAGGTAATAGGTGAAATCCCTGAAGAGTCGAGGATGACATCTGGGTAGGATGAAGTTTGGGGATGGGGCTCAGCAGAATGTGGTGCCTCAAAGTCCATGCTCCAATGTAGTCGTTTCCTTCAGGGGAACTGATCCCTGGAGATCAGTTGTAATTCCGGGAGAAATCCAGGCTCCGCCTTGAGGCTGGCAACCCTTGTCTTCTTGGTGCAAGATTGAATGTTAAGAGTCAGAAGTTTGAATAGTGAGTCATTGGATAAGAATAATATCAAAGGGACAAATCATCATTTGCCCCAGTCACCCCCAATGAAGACATGAGACAACAGTTTATTTAAATGATTAGTTATGCAGATCTAAGTCATATTCAATATGCTATATTCAAACAGGCAGGCTGTGCTAAACAACTGTGCAATAGCTGCTTTTGTTGGGGTGACCCACAAAAGCACTCTCAGGTTCAGAAAGATGTTGCTCAGCACCAAGGGCACTCCCTCCCACCTGTACCCTGTTGAACAACCAGTGATGTGGTGTTCCAGACATGCTATCCATCAATGCTGATATCTCAGGTTACTTGATGATTATCCCTAACTATTATGCTCAACCTGCCCTATCCTTGTCGCACAAACTTAGGCCGAGGACAGACTGGCAGTCTGGCCCGCTCTGCCTCCGCTTCAAAAGCGGAGGCAGAGTGGCTGTTCAGACTGCTGCATCTGCTCCGAGGAGGTGGCCCGGACGCATCGCGTCCGGCGCCGCACTCCTCCCGCAGCAGCCAGACACCACTTAAAAGTGGTGTCCGGCTGCTGCGGCGCGTTGCACCCACATCTGGCGGATGTGAACACGCGCCGGGAGGGGGAGCCGCGCGGCATTCGCACGCTGCCATAGGAAGCCACCCGCAGTCTGAACGCTGCGGGCGGCTTCCTTCCGGCGGCGTGCGAATGCCACGAGGCGGGGGCAATTCCCTCTGCCTTATTCTGCCACGCCGTGGAGGCGCGGCAGAATACCAGTGTGTCCTCGGCCTTAGATTAACACCCCTTACCCCACCTAATGACTATCCTCAATCTAGCAGCACTCAAAATGGCCACCACGCTCAACCTGAGTAGCACTCAAAATGTCCACCTTCTCCCTTAGAGGCCCCCAAACACCGCTGATGGTGTTCTTTGTCTCGTGCCTTCTTTGTGGCTTTTTTTGGGTGTGTGTGGGGGTGACCAATCCCTGGCATGAATGCCATGAATTCCACTTGTCATTGAAAGGGGGAACAATAAGCCTTACTGTTACTATGTTCTATGCAGGCAACATGTCTTTCAGATGCACATCATAAAAGAAAATTTACGAGTAGTCATTAAACAGCTGTAAAACATATGTCAAAAAGAATCACAAAAGTAACCGTTCAAACTAGGAAAAAAATTAAAAGAAAACAAGCGAGAGCATATTGGCTTCCCAAATAGAAGAAAATGCAAAGGAAATAAGCATGCTGTTTACAAATGTTTTAAGCAAATGAATTAAATCTGAGTTAACTTGTAGTGCAATCCTGAATATCTACAGCCATCTGCAATAATTGCTTGGACGCTGTGGTTTAAATAGTAGATTTGTACATTTACTCCTTTGACTGCTAGTAGCTTTCTACAGACATACCACATGTGGCATCAAACATAACAATGCTCTAAGGTCACATTAGTAATCCCAGCATGCGCTTATTATTTCACTGTCAATATTTTGATGAGATGCACTTGTGTTGGCTTCAACTGGTCAAAGACTTTGTGTGTGGGTGGGGGGGTTCTCCAAGGGGTCATGACCTCATTATTTTTTCACGGACCTCGATGGAAGACTGACCAATTTCCTGTCAATCAGCGCACTACAAGTTAATTTTGTCTACCCAAAGCCATCAAATGAAAAGACATTTTTTGCTCTTCTCATATTTATTCCCTTCCCCAATTTTTCTGGTGACTATAAAGGTGACATATATTTTATGCCTGACAGATGAAAGAGGACAGTGAAAGGCAAGATGTGCTAATAACACCAAGGGCCGAACTGAATCCAAAACGGATTGAGATACTGAGAGGAATCAAGAGGCATACTTCAATCATTAGGGTTTGTCATGAGTGAGATTTGTTGGTTCATGCGCTGTCAAACTTCTGAGACAGGAAGAGATTTTAGAACAAACAACTGGGTTTTGCTGGGGAAAAAAGAACTGAGCACTGCAGCGATTCACTATAAAGTGGAGGAGAACAATGGTGCTTGCATCAAAGGGAGTAGAAAAGTCGATCAAGCCCTTTGAAAAGACATGACTTTCAGAGAGGCATGGATCCATTTTCCCTTTCAAATAGACTGGAACTTCCCTTGTTCAACCTGTCAGTCTGATATATGTGTCTATCCTAGAGACAGCTCACAAGTCAAGTCGAAAAGAGGAGATAATAGCACTCAAGGGCACATTACGGAACATACATATGCATCCTTCCATGATTTGCCTTGAGGGTGGAATTCAGGATGATCTCAGCTTACCTAGTTATTTCACCCAGTTATTATTATTATCTTGGGGTCTCGTTTAACCTTTTATTTGTGCTAAGTTAACGGAATGTGAGAGAAATATTTAGAAAATTAAATTTCTGTATCCTCTCTCTCTCCCTCCCTCTCTCCCCCCTCTCTGTAGACTTGGATCCAACCTAGTATTTTGACAGTGAAGAGAGAGCTCAATTTTCACCAATTCTGCCTCCCGTGGCAGCCCAAAATACCCCCTAAAACGCTGTTCCCGGAGGACAGAGGACCCTAGGAATATCTTGAAAGGGAGATTAGTCCCCCATGGGAGGGGGGAATCAGCAAAAATCACCCTCCCTCCTTGATCCCATAGAAATTTAGGTGGAACTGAAAACATAATTGTATGTATTCATATCTCTATATAAAGAGAGTGAGTGACTGGCCCAAGGTTATCCATTGAGCTTCCACAGCATAGAGTGTGGCTCTGAAGTTGGGTCTCCATGTTCACATGAACACAGGAAGCTGTCTTATACTGAATCAGACCCTTGGTCCATCAAAGTCAGTATTGTCTACTCAGACTGGCAGCAACTCTCCAGGGTCTCAGGCAGCATTCCTTTACATCACCTACTGCCAGATCTTTTAACTGGGGGTACCAGGGATTGAACCTGGGACCTTCTCCATGCCAAACAGACGCTCTACCACTGAGCCACAGCCCTTTCTAATCTGACGTTATACCACACTGGCTCTCATTGGGGGGGTGTGCATTTGGGTTTACCTGAACTGAAAATATACCTGAAAAAACAATTTATCAGTGTTTTCCAGGTATATTTTGGCTGCCCAAAAGTATCTGGGATGTTTTTTGGGAGCACAAAAAAAAAATTCTGAAAAAATCCCAGATACATTTGGGAATTACCAGCGAAACCGGGCTGCCCAGCTGAGTCCCAGCAGAGCCTGAGGAGCCCCTCAGGATCAGCTCATGGGCAGGCTCTGTTGGATAGCCCAATCTAAACCAGGCTGCCCAGCAGAGCCCAGCCAAGCCTGTGGGGAGAACACTCCCCATAGGATTGGCTCCTGGGTGGGCTTTGTTGGGAAATCCAGCCTAAACTGGACTGTCCAGCACAGCCTGAGGGGAGAATCCAGGTTAAAGGGACTGACCCAAAGAGCCCCAGCTAAGCTGCCTCTCACCTGTTTTTAGCGGCTTTGCTGCTGCTTTTTTTGCTTCAGTGTTATTTGGTTTGGGTCTGGTACTGAGATTTGTTTTTTTTTCCAGGAATCCCGAAATTTTGGAGGGTTCACCCACACAATACTGAGAAAAAAATTGCAGACCCCTAGCTCTCATGTATATTACAATATGTACGAGAAGAGTTGGTAGTGCCTGTAGTACTGAATATCATCTTGTTTCATGTAAACTCTTTAAAGGCCTGTAAAGTTCATCATACCCTGGTTAAGCTGCGGTATAGACAGCCTTTCCCTGTTGGTTCAGGAGGCTCATGAAGTGTAAATGACCTGGGAGTGGAAATTCACCTAATAGAGCTTGGTGGTTATCCTTCTGGGCAGAACTTCTCCGCTATTCCCTTTGATTCTAAATCTCGCATTCTCTTTTCTGACTAACAAGAGGCCAAACAACTGATTTACCTGAATAATAGTCTCACTTCATCCTCTTCAATAGATCCCAAACTAGACCATCAGGGCATCAATCAATTTGTTTTTACCCTGCAGTTTGTGATCAATTTAGTTTGGGCTGGCCATTTCCAGCAGAGAGAAACTCAATCTCTCTCCTCTTTGATGTTTTCCAAAAAAGTTAACTGAAGAGAAATATATATGTATGCCACTTCAAAAACTGAGTAAAAGTTTTCTTTTGGTGTTAACAGGTGTGTGAATACTATTCCATTGTAAAGAAATAAAAAATGGAAGCTCCGAACAGTCTGTTGGGGACAAAAGAAATAATTAATTAAAGGCTCCCATGAGCTGAAAGTCCCCACTCAGTATCTCTGCATGATTCACTGCTGTCCTCTTTTCCATCAGCATACGATGAAGGTTTGAGAAGTTCTGTTACCAAGTGAAAGTTTTCTTCTAGCGTAACCAACCCCACAGGGATGTTGTGAAGGATTACCTCAATCCATCTCCTTTTTGATCTTCCTTGTAGAAAAACTGAAATCTATAGGCCTATACAGTTTCTAAAACTAAGGCAAAGGGCTTCTTTTTTTTCCAGAGTTACGTTCTGCTGTAGTCAAGTTGCATCTCAGGGGTGTGAAGACCCAGCACTATTATCTCCCTTCAGGTAACATGTCTGTTATATCTCTACATATGTTTACTTGTTCTGGGTTTCCTTCGAACTGATGTACTTTATAATGAATCACACAATAAAACAGTGGGACTCCTGTGCAGTAACCTCATTGGGGGAACTTATTCTCTGTAACAAAAGTTACAGACAGCCAGTTTGGTGTAGTAGTTAGGAGAGTGGACTCTAATCTGGGGGAACCAAGTTTGAGCCCCCGCTCCTCCACATGCAGCTGCTGGTGTGACCCTGGGTCAGTTACAAGTCCTTTCAAAGCTGTTCTTTCAAGGCCAGTTCTCAGGAGAGCTCTCTCAGCCCCACCTACCTCACAGGGTGTCTGTTGTGTGGAGGGGAAGGGAAAGGAGATTGGAAGCCACTCTGAAACTCCTTCAGGTAGTGAGGGGCAGGGTATAAATCCAATCTCCTCCTCCTCCTCCTTCTCCTCTTCTTCAACCATACATCTAGTATCACAAATCTATAAGATCTTATTTATTTAAAATATTCTTAGGGAAATATGGATGATGGTTGAGTGGCCTGGGAAGCTAACCTCTGATGCTTGCATGATCTGCCCTCTGGTCCAAGCGGCCTGTAATGTCCTGAAATTCACACATGGGTGGAAAGTCCATGGCGACACTAGGGCTCTCCCAATTTGTAACGGTTCCTACATACCAGGCCGGACATACGCTCAACCTGATCTTCGCGGCGGGGGTCACGGTGGGTCAGTTGACTGCTATGGCAGTGCCCTGAAGGCAGCGAGTAGATTTTAGCTCGCCCGCGGAGCCTGATGGACCTGCAGCGGTTTCTGACGGCTCTGCGGGTCCCATGCCTCCCAGCGACTCACTAGATGGACTGGTCGAGGACTGGTATGACCGGCTCTCGGCAGCCATCGATGAGATTGCTCCCCGACGCCCTCTGCTCCCTTGCTCAAAGCTGGCTCCCTGGTTTACCGGGGAGCTGAGGCTGATGAAACAGGGTCTCAGATGGCTAGAGAGACGGTGGCGGCGTTCTCGCGACGAAGCATCAAGAACATCTTATAGGACATTTATGAGATCCTATGAGATGGCAATCAAAGCTGCTAAGAAACAATTCTATGCAGCGGAGGTTGCATCTGCTAGCTCTCGCCCGGCCCAATTATTTAGAACTATTAGGACGTTAACTGAAGTGCCACAGAGCACCTTAAATGATAGAGAATTGGAAATAGGCTGTCAGGCATTTGCGAGCTATTTTGCAGATAAAATCTTGCGACTCCGCCACGAACTGCCGGCCACAGTTGAGACAGTGTGTGAACTTGAGGCTCCATGCACGTCTTCAGGTGTTATTTTGGATCATTTCAGTCCTCTCAGTCTTGAGGAGGTTGACAGGTTGCTCTTGACTGTACGTCCAACCTCGTGTAGCCTTGATCCGTGTCCCTCGTGGCTTATAAAAGCTTGCCATGAGGGGCTGCGTGATACGCTCCGGGAAATTATTAACAAGTCCTTTGCAGAAGGACTGTTCCCGGAGGCACTCAAGGTTGCGATGGTCCGCCCTCTTCTTAAAAAACCATCTCTGGACCCGGCTGTTTTGGCCAACTATCGGCCGGTGTCCAACCTACCCTATTTGGGTAAGGTATTGGAGAGGGCGGTGGCGATTCAGTTACAGAGCTTCATGGATGACACCTCCATGCTGGACCCATTTCACTCCGGCTTCCGACCGGGTCACGGGACGGAGTCGGTTCTGGTCGCCTTCACGGATGACCTCCGAAGACATCTGGATCGAGGTGGTATGGCGGCACTGGTGCTGTTAGATCTGTCGGCGGCATTTGATGTCGTTGACCACCAGTTGCTGATTCACCGCCTCGCCGATGCTGGGATACGGGGGCTCGCTTTACAATGGCTTGCCTCCTTTCTCCAAGATTGGGGACAGAGGGTTGCGCTCGGGGAACAGACCTCCCAGAGGCACCCACTGGTATGTGGTGTTCCTCAAGGGGCGGTCCTATCCCCGATGTTATTTAACATCTATATGCGCTCCCTTGCCCAGATTGTCCGGAGGCATGGGCTAGGGTGTCATCAATATGCCGATGACACCCAGCTCTGTCTGTTGTTGGGCGGCCAGTCCGGCTCGTCTTCAGATGACCTGGAGCGGGTGCTACAGGAGGTTGCAGGCTGGCTTAGGCTGAGTCGACTGAAATTGAATCCTCTGAAGACGGAGGTCCTGTGCTTGAGTCGGACCGGGACGGGGTTAGGGCATCCACTTCTGTCCTTCGGTGGGGTGCCGTTGGTGCCAGCTCCGAGGGTCAGGAGTTTGGGTGTGCTCCTGGACTCCTCCTTGACAATGGAGGCCTTTTTCCACCTTCGGCTGACTAGGCAGTTGGCCCCCTTCCTCGAACACGAAGACCTAGCTACAGTGATCCATGCTATGGTCACCTCACATCTTGACCACTGTAATGCTCTCTACTTAGGGCTGCCCTTGGCCCAGATCCGGAGGCTGCAGCTGGTGCAGAATGCTGCGGCCAGGCTGTTGGTGGATCTCTCTCTGCGGGACCACATCCGGCCTGCGCTGCAGCGACTGCACTGGCTGCCTATAGCATACCGGATCAGGTTCAAGGTGCTGGTGTTAACTTTTAAAGCCCTTTATGGTCAGGGGCCCGCCTACTTGAGGGACCGCCTTTCCCCATATAGGCCCCAGAGGCTACTGAGGTTCGGCATCCAAAATCGCCTGGCTTGCCCCAGTCCAAAAGACGGAGCTCTTCCACCAGGCATTCAAATAGGAGCCGCCATCAGGGGGAAAGCTGAGTACACCATCTCCCTGGCCCTATTGATCGTGCCCTGCTGCCTAAAATACCCACCGGAGCACTAGGAAGTCACCATCTTGGGGAATAATTGTAGTGATGTTTTAAATATTTTAAATGTTTTATATTTATTTTTGTATTGTTATATGTTGTTAGCCGCCTTGAGCCGGTTGCCAACTGGTAAGGCGGGATATAAATGAAACAAACAAACAAACAAACAAACAAATAAATAAATAAAGTCGCATGGAAAAATGGGGCTGGCAGGGATCATGTCCAACTGTGTTCGCGGCGCCATACGCTGTGACTCTCAGCTCAGAGAGAGGAAGGGTTTGACACTCACCTGGTGTCTTCTGCATGTTTTTCTCTCCAGACCTTTGGAGAGATGCCAGACAGCTTCTCCTTGTACTCTTCCTTGGTCCTTTATGAAGGAAGTGCACAAGGACCTACCTCCCCAGGTCGAGTCTCTCTCCATTCACCAAGAGAGGGACAAGAGGCCAGGAGGTGGGATGGCTGCTGCTCTATGTGCTGGCATGTGCTTCTGACTGGTTGTCTGCACCCCCTCCCCTGAGCTGCCACTAGCCCCAGTGATCCAGGGGCCCGGAGCTCTGCCTTTGCTGCTTTGGTGCCCATCCCAGCTGTTGTCATCGTGAACTGGCACCAAGGGAAGGAACAGAGCCTCTGTGTCCAAGGGACTCTGCAAGAACACCTGCCTGTTTTCCTCCTTTCCTGCTGGTAGCTCTGGAGGGTGATCCCCCCACCCTTCTGTCACCATCTGTGGTTGGAACACGGAGCAGTAGCTGACTTCGGGAATCTTTATAATAATAATTAGGAGCCATCAAGTCATAACTGACTTATGGTGATCCTCATGGGGTTTTCAAGGCAAGAGATAAGCAGAGGTGGTTTGCCATCACCTTCCTCTGCTTAACAGCCCTCATCTTGCTTCGTGGTCTCCCATCCAAGGACTATCCATGGCTGATCATGCTTGGCTTCCAAGCTCTGACAAACTCAGGCTTGTCTGGAATCAAATATATCAAGGAATCAGGAAGATGATAATAATTTCAAGTTCAGGCATGGCACTTTTGAATATCTGTATGGACAACCTAACCTGTTTGGGCTGCAAGGTGATGACTCTTTAATTTCAGTACATAAAAATGTTCCTTAGATATTTGGAAAATGCTGAGAACAAATAATTCGAACAGGAATGTAAGTGTTCAAGTGAATACCATTGGGAGGGAACATTTATGTAACTTAGTTAAGGGCATTATAGTTTGGTTTTATGGACAGGAGACATTCAGGATGTGATATCCATGCAGCTGCTTTATATTAAATTAGAACCCCCTAGGTCTGTAATGATTACTGTGACTACAGAAATGGCTCTTCAGTGTCTCAGGTGAGATAGGTTTTTTCCTCCTGTTTACCTGTCTTGTTTAACAGGAGATTTGGGGACTGAACCTGGGACTATCCTCGTGGAAAGCTTTTACTCTGCAACTGAACTACATGTGTGTGACACAGAGAAAGAGAGATGGTCCTCCTAGCTTTTGATGAACATCTCCTGCAAATTCAATTTAATTCCTCATTTATTGCCAATGCTGAGAGCCAGTTTGGTGTAGTGCTTAGGAGCACAGACTCTAACCTGGGAGAACTGGATTTGATTCCCCGTTCCTCCACATGCAGCTGCTGGCATGACCTTGGATCAGTCACAAGTTCTCTCAGAGCTGTTCTCTCAAAAGCAGTCCTTGGAAGAGCTCTCTTAGCCTCACCTACATCACAGGGTGTCTGCTGTGGGGAGGGGAAGGGAACGGAGATTGTAAGCCACTTTGAGACTCCTTTGGGTAGTGAAGGGTGGGGGTATAAATCCAATCTCCTCCTCCTTCTTCTAGATAATCTTTCAACCAAAAAATTCACAACTATTTCCCAAAAATAATTTTAAAAAATCAGTTCTTGTTGATTCATACCCATCAGTGGAGTGGTCAGGGCAATCTCTTACTGGACATATTTGTATTTTTCTACTGTAGCCATCTTGAGGTCCTGTTGACTGATAGATGAGATATTTGAAATAAAATGGCATGAGACAAAATATAACAAAAGTTAGTCTAATTCCCAGTTGAAAACAGTGGGGTGAATAAGTGAAGGCTTGGTAGAAGGTTGGGCTTCCAGGCCTCCTTCCAGAGTGGGATGTTTCCCATGGATAGACTGCTTGGCCTGCCATCACTCCAAGTGGAGACAAGAGTAAAATAATTTTAAAAGATTTATCTGTTGCATTGCTACCTAGAAGTGATGCAGGGTGGCTTTAGGAACTGCTGGAAACACCATGGTAAGGCCATAGAGTTTGAAGCGATTCCAAGAGCTACCCTAATTCACTTCCCCTGGAAACGATGTAGCAATATAGCCAATGTCATGGATTCCCCCTTTTCCCTACCCTCAAACCTCCCACAGGTTGTCTGGCAATGATAGTAGCAGCAGTTGTTCCATAATTTAACATGGATTTTGTATTTTCTGATCCAGTATCCCTGGAATCAGTGTCTGGATTTATGGGATGGGCTGGAGCACATCAGGCAGGGCATTCTCCTCTGTCCACCAGGCTGGGACAGAAGGCTAGGTTAAGAAGGCTGCACCTCTCATAACCAATCCAGAAGCTTCAAGCCACTGGTTAATCAGAGGATCAAATGTAAGAAGAGCACTGCTGAGATCAGTGGCTTCTCCTTAATTCCAGACTTTTTTTTTTCCACACAGAGGCCAACCAGTTGCCCTGGAGGGCCAAGAAACAGGGCATAGAGACCAAGGCCTTCTCCTATTTCCTTGTGTGTGATGAAATCTCTGAGACTTCAGTCCACACCATTTGTGGTATTGTATGGGGCTGACAACCTCAGGCCATGAAGTTCACAGCTTCAGGCCGTGAAGTTCACAGCTTCAGGCCGTGAAGTTCACAGCTGAAGTCCTGTGTCCAAGAAAAAATCATGCCCTGGAGCAGCACATCCCTCTACCCAGAGACACAGGGAAGCCAGGGCCTGACAGTTATGCTATAGCAATCATTCCCATCTAGATTTTCTTGTGAATATAAGAGAATCCAATGAAGAATGACTGATTCAGTGCAATAAAAAAAACAACACTGCTCAATGGGGTCTGAATGCATCCTGACTAGCTACCTTATGTATACTGTGTCTTATTTGTTAGCATAATCCATGTTAATTCACTGGAATGTTAACATTAGATGGTAGCCATTTTTGCAAATGTACCACAAGTAGAGTTCTGTGGCTCAGTAGCAGAGCATACTGAAGGTCCCAGATTCTACCCCAGCATCTCTAGTTAAAATGATCAGATAGGTCAGGGGTGGGCAAACTTGCTCAGCATAAGAGCCACCTAGAACAGGGGTGGCCAAACTTGCTTAATGTAAGAGCCACATAGAATAAACATCAGATGTTTGAGAACCACAAGACATGAACAAATATTACTTGCTTTTATTGGAAAATAAGCAAATTTGCTTTTTACTAACATTAAATGAGACTGCCAAAAATAATAACAAAAGGGGTAAAAGCAGATATTGATAATGATATTAATTTGTCCAATGATACTTGTTTGCTAATGATATTTAGCTTCCCCAGCCGCCCTGCCGGGAGCCACATAATATATGTGAAAGAGCTGCATGCGGCTCTCAAGCCACAGTTTGCCCACCCCTGAGATAGGTGATGTCAAAAAATCTCTATCTGAGACCCTAGAGAATGACTGCCAGTAGACAGTACCGACCTTGATGGGCCAATGGTCTGACTCAGTGGTAGAACACTTTCTTTGCATGCAGATAATCTCAGGTTTCAGTCCCTGAACTCTCCACTTCACAGGCTCAGGTCAGAGGTGATACAAAAGTCCTGTGTCTTAGAGCTGCTGCCAATCAGAATAGACAGTACTGATCTCGATAGGCCGGCAGTCTGATTCAGTATAAAGGAACTTCACGTGTGTCAAGTCCATATCGCTGCTGTAGTATATAATGTACTGGAGTCACTTTGCTATTAGAGAGCAGTACTATAGAAGAAAGATAACTCGGTGCTCAAGGCAGGCCTACAAGGGCTCTTATTCTTTGTCAAGAAGTGTCACCAAATCCGACTGCCTGTATCCGCTGAGCCTTCCACCCTGCCCGTTGGCCATCCATGTTGGGCCTTGAGGCCTGGTTTGGTCTTCAACTTCTCTCAAAGAGAGGTTTTGCCTCCAGGCCCCATAATTTAATTTTCCAAAGCAATAAAAAGCGATCCACTTAGTAAGGATAAACTGAAACTTACTGGCAAGCCCAAAATACGGCTATTGATCATTCCCTCATTTAAATTCAGGGCTTGAGAAGCTGCCACCAATCACTGATTTAAACGCTTAAAACCAAATTATATCAGTTGCTAAGTGATGACACATGCCATGATTCAAAACATTTACAACAGCAATCAGGACTTTATCGTTCAGACTACAAATCACGGTTACACATTAAGAGGAAACCGTGATTCATTTGAGAATTAGACTTTGACGATGTATATATATATTTTTCCATGGGTCTTGCCTGTTTTAAAGTGCTGGCTGGGTTCATTTGGTGGAAGCAATTGTCTGATAGCTGAATTCAATTTAGGTGTTTTACTCAGAATGTGGTACCATGGATAGAAGCCTCCCCCTGACGGTAAAAGCTGCAGGAGCCCCTTTTGTCCCTCTCTTTGCCCTGTGCTTTGAACAAGGAGAGAACTGCCATTGCCAGGAATGTCATCCTTATTGGCAGCACTGCTTTTGGCCAGCGGGAACAAGGGCTGAGGACAGACTGGCAATCTGCCCCGGGATAGGTCCACATGGGAAGCGGGGGAAGGGAGGCTGTTCAGACATGCGCAGCTGTCCCTCGGCTCCCTTCTGCACTTACCCGCTTTGAAGCCGGTTTTCTTGTGCTTTAGAAGGACGCCGGGAGAAACTGGTGTCTGGAGGCTGTCTTGCACTTGCCTCCCACTTCCAGGCAGTGTGAACCGGAAGAAGGCGGGAGGCAAGCAGAGGCGGCAGTGCGAACGCGTTTTGCCAGTTTGCACATGAGCGCACATGCGCAAATTGCCGAAACAGCCCTAGCACAAGCTGCGGAGGCCGGCCCACCTGCGGCCACTCTGCAGCAGTCTGAACGCTCCGTAACGGCATCCTTGCGCAATACCCTGGCCAATGTGGACAGCCAGCCCCGAGGGATTTCCCCCCCGCAGCTATTGCCTCCGGATTCATCCCACTCCAGATTGCCAGTCTGTCCTCAGCCAAGGAAATGCCTGTAATGGCTCTACTTCCTTACTTGCTATAACAAAAATCAGTGCAGTGCTACTCTGTTTTCACAAACAGCATTTCATTAAAGATAAGGAGAGGCGGAGGTGGGAACTTCATCATAGTCCAGCCAGTCTGTACAAAGAGAACAAAGGAGAGCAAGGCTACTTGTATCAGCCTCACTAGTCAAGAACTGTCCTCTCAGATTCTCTCAGGGTCAGTCACTGTACAGAAGGGGATGGAAAAAGAAGAAGTCTATTTTCATTAAGCAGCAGCTGGAACAACAGTAGTATGCTGCTGTTCTGAACAGGGTGTTTTTCTTTAATGAATTGCTGTCATTTTAATTGAAAAATGGAGGATCTGTTATCTTAAAGAAGCACAGAATCCATCTCCTATAGCTGCTTTAGGGACTGATGACTACTACAGGTATCAGGAGCCTCTTTTCCATATGATGCCTGTTTCAAAGGCACAAGATATAATGTAGATCCAGGTGCACAACCATGTTGGTCTGAAGCAGAGGAACAAAGTTAGAGTCCAGTTTTATTTAAGTTCTAAGCTTTCATGTGCATGCACATTTTCTAAGATACACTGAAATGGAAATTAATAGTCCATACATACAGGAAGACAGTGAACAGCAAATTAGCCTACAACATAATGGAGATGTTTTAACAGATGCAAAGATCAAACAGGAATATCAAGTTTATATGGTCACCATATAAACTTGTCTGGATTTAATTATGGGAAAAACAGGAGACTGATGTGTAAACATATCCTTTTAAAAATATATTTTTATTAAGCGTACATGTATCCAGATATTTTATACATTATCTTACCACTTCGTTTTCATTAAGTTCTATTCTTAAAAGAAATCATATTAAACATTAAAAGCATATAGATAATCTCCATTGTCGTTATCATATTCTCTTTCTTTACCCGCTTAACCCATACAACTTCCTCTAATTCATGAGCTAAACATTATTAAATTCTTTGTTAATTTTATCTCAAACACCTTCTCTTCTTTAACTGGGCTCCCTCCATACACACTTATTTTATACTTATAATGCATCTTCTTCCAAACCTAAAAAAGAAAGTTGAACAGGGTTGCCTCTGAAAACTGGGTGTTGCAGAGAAATCTCTGCAACAGAGGGGTACCCTCCTCCCTCTAATTGAAGGTCTTGGGGGTGCACACCCTTCCCCTCCTTGCTATAACATTCATTTGACAATTCCGATCCTATTATCCACATCCTTGGCTGTAACTTACTCTATATTCTAACATACTAATATACTAACTATCTTACTTTATGAATTACTTTCCATCACATTTCAGGCACTTCCATTCCTTAATTTGGTTACTGCTTCTATTAAGTTTTTTCCTGTAATCTCATCAAACGCTGTAAACATTTTATTTTCCATATAAACAACTGAATGTCCCAAAGGTAGCCATCTATAAAGAATTCCTTTATCTCTGAGGATTTTCGCTGTTTCCCTGAGATGTCTTCTTGCTTTTAATACCTCCACTGGAATGTCAGGGAACAGATATACAATCATATCCTCCAAACTCAGTCCTTGCTTGTCTCTTGCAATTGCAAAAAGTTTATTTCTCATCTGTAGTTGCTTAAACTCAACAATAATGTCTGGTGAGGCATTCTCAGGAGTGTTTTTGGAGATGTTTAACTGAAAAGCAGAGCTGATGATTCCTTCAGGAGACATTGCTTCTCCTGCTGCAAGAAGGATTTAGGTCAGCCATTTATTTAAAGCTGCAGTGAGATTTTCTTTTTCACCAAAATTTACTGATACTCCGTGTATTTTGGCTTTCTTTTCTCTCAGCTTTGTTTCCTGGAGTATAATCTTATTCTTAGCCCATATTTCAAAATCCATAAGTTCTTTGACATCTGCAGTCTTTTTTGCCAAATGCTGCGCTGATTCAGCTTTTCTCTCTGTCTTTTTCAAAGCTGCAGTAAGTTCATCTAATTTGTTATTTATTGGCTGCAGTGTCTGTTTAAGCAATCCAAATTTCTTCTTTAATTGCCCAACCTCTCCACTCAGTAGCTTCATATCAGTCTTAATTTTATTTCTTATCTCTGTTAGGGCATGCAATATCACAGTTTGTTCACTTTGGTTAGGAATACTCCCACCTGTTGGCATTTCCTTATCAGAGAAGCCTCCAAATCTGAGACATCTGAGAGTTTGCTATCAATATTGCTCTTCTTAGGAGGTCTGTAAGGAGGGTTTTTGGCACCTTTCCTTGTCCTAGTTCTTCCCATACCTGGCATTGATATTTATTCCAGTCAAGGCTGTGTTTTCGGTAAGCAGAGCTCTAATTTCTCACGGGGATAGCAGGAGCTGGAAGGGATGCAGCCAGCCGGATGGTCGGGTGCCACACACCCCGGAGGAGACGGGTGTTGATTCGCTTTTCCTCTCAATGTAGCCTTCTTAATTGTAGAATACTAACAGTAAATTATGGAGATACTGTTGTTACGCTCCATTCATCTCCTTTCAAGCATAGAGGTAACTAACAGCATAATTTTCTTTGAGGGGGGTGAATGGTTGTGCAATGTTATGTCTCCTCTGTTACCAGATCAAAGAAATATATTTCAATATTCATTGCATTACATTACAATCCTTATCCAGTCTACTATTCCAAATAAGAAATACACTAAAATAAAGAGCACGTATAGCCCTTTTTGGTGAGAATACATATGAAAGGATGGAATGAATTTAGCATATGTAGTGAGATAGAAAGGCAATATTCCTGTTAAGTCCTGTGGGAGTTTGTTCCGAGTGTTGTAATAACTTGTAATCCAGCAGTTTCCCTTCCCAGTCTGTTCCTGAAGTTCCTTCGCAATAAAACGGTGACCTTGAGGTCACCCATTGAATATCTTGGAAGTTGAAGTGTTCTCCTACAGGTTTCCCAGTCTGGTGGTTCTTGATGTCAGATCTATCTCCATTTATCCTTTGGTGTAGGGTTTGACCTGTTTGCCCTGTGTAGAGAACCAAAGGGCATCGTTGGCTTTTAATGGCATATATAATGTTAGAAGATGAGTATGTTAATAAGCCTGAGATGGTGTAGTTGATGTTGTTAGGTTCAGTGAGTGTGTTGTCTGGGTGTATGTGGCAGCAAAGTTGGCATCTTGATTTATTGCATCTCCGGTATCGGTGTCCATGTTCAAATGAGATTTATTATTGTGGGTGAGGACTTGTTTGGGATTGGGGGGCTGTCTGTGTGCCAGAAAAGGTTTGCCCCGCAGTACTTGAGAAAGAGAACTGTTATCCAGTAGAGGTTGTAAGTCGCTGATGATGCACTGAACTATTTTGAATTGAAAACTTTATGTGATCATTAGTGGTGTTCTGTTATTGTCTCTTTTGTTCTGTTATTGTCTCTTGCAACAGGTTTTCTTTGTGTGCCATTCTGGTTTTGTTAATCTGTTTCCTGACTTCATCAGGTGGATACTTTAATTCAACAAAATTACTTTAATACTTTAATACAACAAAAAAGGTTGTTGTAGATCCCTCAGGCAAGACTCTTTGTTTGTAGGATTGGAGTGGATGAAGCTGTAGCATAGAGTTATTTAAATGTATCCAATATTTTTGTTACAGCTGGTGTCTGAGAGGTACCATAGCTCAATAGCAGAACAGAAGGTCCTTGATTTTAGTCTCCACAATCTTCTTATCGCCTTTAAGTGATAAGGTTAAGAGTAGGGATGGACATGAATTGAAATATGACCTGAAGTTCATCATGAACCAGGTCTGGATCATGCCATCCCACTCTCAGGAGCCCCCACAAACTTTCTATGAACCAACCAGGTGGGTTTGTGTGGTTCATGCCAGCAGACATGCTAGGACCAGTACCGGGGTGTGAAGAAGGCATTTAAAGAGACCATGTTCCCTTTAAATTGCTTTTTCAAGATCCCCCCTCCCCCACTCCATTCTGCTGGCCTCAGGAGCTGCCAGCAGCAGAAATGAGGGAGGGAAGATCCCCAAACCTTATGAACTTAATCAGTTAGCAAAGCAGGGGAAGTTCATCCTAGTTCATGGTTCGTGGGACCTCTCAAACTGGGATGAACCTCAATTTTCCCAGTTTGTGCCCATCCCTATTTAGGAGACTGCTCAGCCTGAAACTTGGAAATTTGTTGCCATTTGGAAAATGGCTAGATAGACCAATGACTCAGTATATGGTAGTTTAGCATGTACTTTAAGGCAGCAAAATGCATGGAAAAACCTTTTCAGTGTTTTTAGCAGAAGGGAAAACTAAAGAAAAGCAAAACTCTTTGATTCAATATTCTGAATTTTGAAAATTCTCTCTCTGTGGAAGGGCAACATCAACATTTAACGATTCTCTGTAGTTAATTCATTGCTGCTGTGAAGGCAATGGCAATTGCATCAGCAATGGAGAATCCACAGTGGGATTTCCTATACTGCCTTCTGACATTCCTTGTGGCTGCCATTAATCCCCCCCCACACACACACAAACACTCTGGGAAGGTAGATGCTATATGATTATAGTGTGACAGAGAAAATGGCTGCCACGAAGGGATGGTGGCAGTAAAATAGCACCACCGTAGGTAGGATGTTTGGAAATGTATACCTTCCTCTCCAGATGGCATCCTCACTTGTCTGGACTTCACTCTTTCTGGAGAGATCATAATTAAGCAGGGTTGGGGAGGAAAACCTGGAAAGTAGATGACTGAAGGAAGATGTTGTGTTGATGGCTTGAAAAACACCACTCCAATTTGGACCCTCAGGCTCCGGGGGTAAAACCCAGGATATTCAATAGACGTATCATCTTTGATATATCATAGGAGTTTGAATAAGTCATGCTCTGTTGTTTTGAGGAAGGACAGTAGACACAATAATAACCAAACTCTAGTATGTCTCTCTGTGCTTATTTCGCTTTGAACAATCACATCAGCTCTGAAAGAGGATCAAGGCCTTCTTAGTGTCTAGACCAAATAAAGCACTTTAGTTTATCTACACTCCAGGGTGTAAAAGAAAAACAAAATCAAAAGCTGGTGAGAAGAAATGGATGTACCAGCTGAAACAGTTTCTTCAATTAAAAAATGATGGGAAGGATAAAGCAAATTCCACCAGAACTGGAGGGTTTGTTGTCGTCATTTGTTTCCGGTGCTAAGTGATCGAGACCTTAACAGAAGATACAACCAAGGGAAAAGAAGTTAAACTAACTAAATCAGGTCAATGGTGTACTCAGATATTATACAGGCAAAGAGGCACTGAAAAAGGTCTGCTAGAATTCATATGAGCTGCATAGACAAAAGCCATGAGGGAGGGGGGCTGTAATGGGGAGGATAATTGGTTGGGATTGAATGGAAAAGCTGGCTGGATCCAACTCCTGCACACTCACACTCTCTCCTGCAGGGGTGTAGACTTTTGGAAATTTGGGGGAAGGCTCCTTAGCATGCGTGCTTTGCACGCTCGCTCGCTGGGGCGATGTTCTCCCCCCGGGAAACCACCGCACCTCCCCGGGCCCTTCCGAAGCCTGCCAGCCACTGCTGCCAGTGCCTCTCCCCCCCCCCAGCCACCCCTTCCCTCTCCCTCTCCAGCAGTGGCGGCCGGGCCTCGGAAGGACCTGGGGAGGCGTGGCAGCAGGTGCTCCGTTTTGCCGGGGGTGGCTGAGCCCCCCGGAAAATTTTGGGGGTGGCTCGAGCCCTCGAGCCCCCCCCCCCATACTCTACGCCGATGCTCTCCTGGAACACCTGACCACCAAGGGGGGAAAAAACCCTTCCCCTTTAAAACAGCACCAAAGCAGTTGTCAAGAGGAACAGCAAACAGAAGCAAAACAGAACACTCAAAAAGCAAGAGCCTTCTGGAAACCATTTTAGGCCATTGGACAGTCCTCTTTTTTGTTCCATACATGCACAATTTCAGCTCCGCCCTTGTAACACAGATGCTTTGATAAACTGGTGTTTTTCAAGCCATGAGCACACAGCAGGTTCTTGGATACGTATTTTTGTTGAGAGCCAGTGTGACGTGGTGGATCTGGAGGACCTGGACCCATTCCCCCTTTGCTTTGAAACTTCCTTGGGTCAGCCCATCTCATGAAGTTGCACTTACCTTACAGGGTACAGCCCTGCCCCCCCCTTTCTCTCTCTGACCCCTTTCTTACACTTCCAGAGCAATGAGGTTGCTGCTTCACTTTGACTGAATCTCATACCTCTCTGGTAAACTTTTAAAGACAGAATTACCAAAGTACTACTGATTTCAAAGGTTCTACTCTGCTGGAGGCAGAAGGGGAAAAATACCTATGGTTGCAGGAAATAGTCTCTCTCCCCCCCCCCCCGGCAAAAGCTTCTGTCTTTGAAACATCATGGCAGTGACATCACACCCATCCACAAAAAAGGCATGTGTAGGGCTTTAATTTATGAAGTGGCTTTTATCAAGTTAGGCCATTGGTCCAGGTAGCTCAGTATTGTCTATTGTGACTGGTAGGAATTTTCCAGGGTCTCAGGAAGATAAGTAAAGCTGGTAGACAGATTCCTCCAAATCCAGATACAAGTAGTGTATTTTATTTTATTAAGGCCAGTCAAAACAGCATCACATATTTTAAAGGACCTTAGCTGATGTTTAACAACTGCTGGTTATACAACTGGTTCTTACGTTGTCAACAGGATGGTCTTCATTTTGCTCCTACCCACATGCCATGGGTGCTCTTTGATACCAACCAGTCAGCGGTGACCACTGATGTCAGCTAAGAATCCCACATGTGATTCAGACAAAGAGGCTTTAATGCCATGGCCTGACAGATGTGTACTTTTCCCTCTCCTTTTTTGAACATCCAGCTTGATAAAGAGTTCTGGAAAACTCGGCTGCAGAATTCGTTGTGCTATTTTGGGTGACCTTCATAAAAGGTATTACACAGACTTTATTTTAAGCAGTGAAAAGTCTTTCTCCGCACCTGAGATCTCTCAGTCATCGATGCCAGATATTGAACCTGGGACCTTCTGCACAGCAAGCCACAGCCCTACTGAATTGGAGCAAGGGACGCTTTACAGTCAAGCTTATTCATTTGTTAGCATTTTCAGGCTAAGATGGAAATGATTTGCCTGCACTAAGTTTAAATCGTGAAGGTATCAGTGGCCTGCCTTGCTTCCACAAATTGGTGGATAGATGAGCAGCTGGACAATCACGCCAGCCTATAAATTACCTTCCCTCCCCCAGTGAGTTAATTGGTGTGATGCTGTAATGCAATAAAATTTGAGCTTCTGTGCCAAAAAATGAAAGAAAATGTAAGGTAGCTGGGGAAAGGAAATTGTAAACATGTTGATTAGCATGTGAAATTTTAATGAGATTCTGTTTTGATAGCAAAATCTTCAGAATGAGAGAGCAATGTAGCAACTTCCAGCAAATATTTTGCTTAATTAATGAATTTCAATAATTGATAATATTATCTAACACTTAAGCCCCATTACTGAAACCACTTGTATTTTCTTCCTTTTTAATGAGATAGTGCAGTAAAGAAGGGCAAACTTGTTTAAAATAAGCTCTCTCTGTCTGCCCCCCCTAAAACACTTGTTACAATCAGTCACAACCGCAAATCTGGAGTAACAAAACCTAACTAAGAGGGGGAAATAAAAAATCATTGTATCATGATTTCTCATTGCATTCCAAATACGGTGATATATATTGGGACAGGCCTCTGGCAGTATCCTGTATAATTTTTTGGCACTGAGTAGAAATGAGAAGTCTTTCACAGGAGGAGTTTCCGGTTCTGGTCGCTGCGGCAACTGGAGGTGCGGAGGATTGCTCCGTACCCAAGGTTGAATTCCTCGTCTTTCAAGGGGAGTTCAAGGTTTTGCTTTGGGCTCCCATAGAGACTCCCGGAGAGAGCTCTAAGCAAGGCTATCGTCTGAGGGGGTGATTTTCAGACGGCGGTCTGTAACCCCCCACTTTCTGGGCCGTGCAGGAAGAGAGGACAAGACAGCTTTGTGACTAGTGCAGAGCCACAGCTTTGGCCGTAGAACTGTAAAGAGGCTTCTACTATCGACGGAAATCTAAAGTTAAGAGGACCTGTCAGATAAGCTCAAAACTTCTGGACTTACTTTTATTTTGTATTCTATTTGTTCTATTTGTTATTCATTTAGATGCCAGGAGGAACAAGGCGAATTCATGCCATCTAGACCAGCTGAGTCAAATGCTTATTTAAGATGCAGCTGGTGTTGAATTTTGGCTTGGCATTATTTTGTTTTCAGGACTCCTAATATATGGCACAAATTTAATGACTGCTGTGCCCCTATTAGAGTAATCAGCCTTGGAGGACATTCAGTTGAATGGTGCTAAGGTGATTTGTTGGCAACCTTCTTTGATATTAGCATTTTTTTCCCCCTTTGGGATCAAGACGATCAAGCTATCGGTGGTGGATTGATCTGGTCTGCAAGTTGGTGGAGCTGATTCTACAAACTGGGATCGGTCAGCTAAATCTTTAAGGCTGCACTGTGTCAAGGAAGAGGCTTCTGAAGTTCTTTGTTTGGAGTAAAAACAGACAACAAAGAAAATAAAGAAGACATTGGGAGGAAAGAAGAACAGGAGGAACAAGGAAGATCACGATATTGGTGGTGGATTGATCTTGTCTGCAGGTTGGTGGAGCTGATTCATTGGGAGACATTGGGAGGAAAGAAGAACAGGTAATAGTGGAAAGAGAACTGAAGAAATCCAAAGTAATATTTAAAGGGAAACTTTGAGAAATTTTGGGACCTGATAAAATTTCATCCCAGGAGTTGCTTAAGCCATACTCTCTAAGAACTGTGAGGGGGAAAAAAGAAAGAGACAGTGAATGGGATAGACATTTTGGCATTTTGGAACTCTGTTTTTTCTTAGCTCACTCCTGAGAAAGATTGTGATTTTTGTTGGTTAGGTGTTATGTTGGGAACTGGTAGGGGAGGGGTGGCCTGGATTCCAGGGAAGTCTTGAACACTGCCAGGGGAAAAGTATAGAAAATAAGGGAGTGAAAGACAAAATAAAAGACCTGTAAGTCTTTAGCCATTAGTATAGATTAAAGTATAGGGAAAATAGTTAGAATAGAGAATTAGAAAATAGTATAGTATAAGGTTTAAAATAGTACAAAATTAAGGTTTAGAATAGTACAGGTAGAAAGATAAGATTTAGAATAGTATAGAATATTATAGAATAATAAGTAGAATTAAACATAGTATGTAGAAGTAAGTAAAGTAAGTAAAGATATAGGCACAGGTTGAAGAAAACCTTAATAATTAATAGTTAATTTTAGCTAGTTTAGGATAAGGTTGAAAGCTTGTGATAGTTCTCTTTTTCTAGAAAAAAATGGCAAGTGGGGGAAGGAAAATGTCCTTTTCAGGCCCATCGGGTCCCTCTCAAGCTAGTTCAAAGGAGCTTAGCGCTAAGGAGCTTAGTGCTCAAATGTATGACAACATAGCAGAAGTTATGAATCAGGTAGTACAGAACACTCTTCCAAATTTAATATCTAAAGCTATTGAACCTATGCAAGCGAAACTAGATATAATTACAGAACAATTATCAATTCAAATGGAAGAGTTTAAGAACCAGATTTTAGAAAACAAGCAGGACATAGCCAAACTGAATAATGCAAGTAAACTGACTGATTCAAAGGTTGAGGAGGTCGACCAGCAATTTCAAGAGCTAAAAATTAAATATGATTCTATGGAGAACTCTCTCATTATGTTAGAATTGGAGAAATCGGCTACCCTCCTCAGATTTCAAAATATCCCAGAGAATAAGGATGAAAATATTAAGGAGATGATGGTAGCAGCATTAAATGATTACCTAGGATTAGAGCCACCGGATGATATAGGCAAGGAGGTGGAAGTAGCTTATAGATGGAATTCGGCTTTTGCTAAACGCAACAAAACTCCAAGAGAGGTGCATATGCGCTTCTCTAAGGGAGCTATAAGGGATAAAATCTTGGATAGCATTAGGTCCACATCTTTTAAGATGAAGGAATCAGAAATTCATGTTTTAAGAGATATCCCATGGCGTGTGAGGGAGAAGAGACAGGAATACCACCATTTGGTGGCATCCTTGAGAATGCATGAAATAAATTATAGTGGCTTACACCAGAAGGGTTATTTTTTTTCTACAAAGGTACAAAACATAACCTGACCTCTGTATTCAAATTAGAACTTTTTAGCAAATCATGTTAAAGACTTGGGAATTCAAAAAGATACAAGCAGTGAGTCAGATGGTGAGCTACAAGAAACTTTGGAGCATAGGAAGGAGGAGAAATCAAGAATAAATAAAAATAAAATAAAGGTAAAGGTAAAGAGCATATGAAGTCTACCATCTCTAGTATAATGACAAAATTACAGGTCAGGAAAGAGGGACAGAAAAATAAGAATCATCATGGACAAGAAGACAAAATTCTTTCTATTAATGTTAATGGTCTTAGGCTGAGGACAGACTGGCAATCTGGAGCGAGATGAATGCGGAGGAAACTGCTGCGGGGGAAAAACTCCCCGGGGCTGGCCGTTCACACCAGCTGGTGTATTGCGCAACGGTGCCGATACGGAGCGTTCAGACTGCTGCGGAGTGGCCCCACGTGGGCCAGCCTCCGCAGCTCGTGATAGGGCTGTTTCGGCAATTTGCGCATGTGCGCATGTGCGCACGTGCGCTCATGTGCAAACTGGCAAAATGCCGCATTCACACTGCTGCCTCCACTTGCCTCCCGCCTTCTTCCGATTTACACTACCTGGAAGTGGGAGGCAAGCGCAAGATGGCCCCTGGACACCGGTTTCTCCCGGTGTCCTGTTAAA
The DNA here is from genome assembly GCA_029233225.1 of Lepidodactylus listeri. NCBI lineage: Eukaryota > Metazoa > Chordata > Lepidosauria > Squamata > Gekkonidae > Lepidodactylus > Lepidodactylus listeri. The sequence goes on along the minus strand of JARCFY010000009.1, from coordinate 100,314,276 downwards.
GCGGATGGAAAGCGAGTGGGAGATGGGTAAGTGCGAAATGGAGCCGATGGACAGATGCACATGTCTGAACGTGCTCCCTTCTTCCACTTCCAATGCGGGGCTGTCCTGCTTTACATTGCCAGTCTGTCCTCAGCCTTAATATTCCCCAGAAAAGAAAAAAGTTCTTCCTTCAAATACAAAAATTGAAGGCAGACATAATCTGCCGTCAAGAAACTCATATTAAGGGAAAATATATAAAAAAATTGCTTGAATGTAAAAAACTTGACATCAACTTTATAGCAGCAGATAAATTTTAAAAAGAAATGTGGTGTAGCTATGTATATTCAGGGACATCTATCACCGGAATTGGTACATGAATCGGAAGATGGTAGGATCATATTAGTTAAAATTCAAAGACAATCACGAACAACATTATTGGCAAATATTTATGCCCCAAATCAGAAACAAGAAATATTCTACCAAAATTAAGAGATTTGTTAACTAAACAGATATGGGATGATTTATGTATCATTGGGGATTTTAAAGCAGTATCAGATGAAGTGATAGATAGGATGAGCGTTACGTCTAAAACAAAGAGGGGTAATACATTGCCATTAACCTTTTTGCATACAATAGAAGAACTGAAAATAGTCGCTCTTTGGAGGGTTAAGAATAGAGATAAAAAAAGATTTTACTTTTTTCCCCTCACGTCATAAATCATGGTTGAGATGGGACTCGGTGTGGTCTTCAACATCTATGTTAGTTAATTTACTGGATGCTGAAATTTTACCAGCTTCATTCGTGGATCATAATCCTTTATTGATAACATTACAAGACACCCCAAGAACATTTAGATGGTCCCTGAAAACGTGGATGCTGAATAATGAGTCCTTTGTAAAGGAAAGTAGAAAAGAATTCGAAGAATTTTTTAAATGGAATATCCTCCCTGAAACAAATATTGATATTGTCTGGGATGCGTTTAAAGCATTTGCAAGGGGTAGAATGACACAAGATATGGTGTAGAAAACAAAATAAAATAAAATATCAAAATATTGTAGATCAAATTAAAAAAGAAGAAAATCAGCTGAAAAATGATCCTCAGTCAGAACAAATTAAAATTAGACTAAGAAAAGCACAGCATTTACTGAACTGTTTTCTTTTGGAAGAATTGGCAAAAAAAAATTATGTATGCCAAACAATTTTTTTTTTGAGAGCGCAAATAAGCCAACCAGAATAAGCCAAACGTAAAAAAAGATAGAGCGGAGAGATTTATTAAATTGCTTAAAAATGTGAGTGGTAAAGACTGTACGACTACCAAAGAGTTAAAAGAAATCATAGAAGATTTCTATGGGAAGCTGTACAAGCAAGAAAAATCAGAATTACAAGAAATTAACCGTTATTTAGACATACATGTGAAGAAAAAATTTACGGAAGAACAGATAAGACTTTTAAACGAACCAATTACGGTATTCAAAATATCTGAGGTCTTTAAAGCCCTTAAGAAGATGGTATCTCCTCTGAGTTCTATCAAACTTTTGAGGAACAAATTGCTATTCCATTGAAAATGGTATTTCAGAATACATACAAAGAAAAGAGAGAAAAGAGAATACCGAACTCATGGAAGGAGGCTTTGATTACTTTGATACCAAAGCAAGATTCTAACCTGTCTGAGGTTAAAAATTATAGACCTATTTCACTTTTAAACGTTGATTATAAAATCTATACAAATATATTAGCTAATAGAAACAAAAAGACTTTAGCCCAAATGATTTATCAAGACCAGGCAGGGTTTTTACCCCATAGACAACTGAGATACAACATTCATATCATTTTGAATATTTTGGAATATTATGAGTTTCATCTGGGGAAGCAGATGGCACTTTGTTTTGTTGATGCGGAAAAAGCATTTGATAAGGTTTCTTGGGGATTTATATTGGCACAACTAAAATGTTGGGATTGTGGAGAACGTTTTTTTACGATGGTAAAATCGATTTATGACAAACAAGAAGCTGTGGTTACCTTTAATGGAGTTTCTACTCCAAGATTTCCAATACAGAAGGGTGTAAGACAGGGCTGCCCTCTCTCCCCATTCCTATTTATTTTTGCTTTAGAGACTTTGTGTGATATTGTGTGGGAAGATGACTCTATTAAGGGTCTACGGATAAAAGGTGAATCCTTCAAACTTTTATCTTATGCAGACGATCTTGTTTTCATCCTAGAAGATCCACTTAGCTCAATAGACAAACTTCTCCTTATATTACATCAATATGGTCTTGTTTCAGGCTTTAAAATACTAAAAAACCAAAGATAATTACCAAAAACTTCTCTAACGATGTCTTACAGCAACTGCAGGGAAAGACGGGTTTTGATGTATCTACTAAAGTTAAATATCTGGGAATAACAATTACAAATAGGTGCAGCACGTTGTTTGAGGATAATTACAAGAGAATGTTGATAAAAATCAAGCAGGATTTGGAAAAATGGTGCAATTTACAGATTTTTCTTCATGGTCATATTGCCATAAGTAAAATGAGTATTCTTCCTCGTATGATTTTTCTTTTCCAGATGATCCTTATTATAAAGAATCGTGAGGTTTTTTTGTGATTTAGATAAAACTATATCAGATTTTATTTCGCAAAATAAAAGACCCAGAATTAAGCTTAAAAATTTACAAGAGAAAACAATCAGGGGGGGACTAGGCGTACCGGATTGGTTCCTCTACTATAAAGCTGCAGCCATGGTCTGGCTAAAGGATTAGGTTAAGCTAAATAATCCAAGACTGCTAAAACTGGAAGGTCACAACCTTCAAATGGGTTGGCACACGGATCTTTGGTACGGCCTAGAAAGCACACATTTTAGACAGCATATCATCTGAAGCGCTTTATTGAAAGTGTGGGAAGGGATCAAACATAATTTCTATTTTAAAACTCCAAAATGGGTCTCTCCATTGGAGCCGTCTATAAAACCCTCTTTATTGACGTCAGAGAAAAATATCTGTAGCTTGTCATGATGTAGTTTTGATATAGAGTTTTGGAGGTTGCTAGAGCATCTCAGCAATGTGTGGGATGTCCCTTCCAGTAAGATGACTAGAAACAATGTTTTGGCATTGCAACAACTGCTACCTGGGGCGGGGGGCAGGTTGTCCCCCTGTTTTCACCAACTTATCACCACTAGCCTCTGCATATTGTTCAAAAAACACATACAAAGAGCTGATGAGGAGGATAGCCCCTCATATAGTAGCTTGGGTGGTATGTAGGGATGGACATGAACTGGGAAAATGTGGTTTGATTCATGGTCAACCACAAACCAAACCATAAACCAAACTGAACCAGGAGGTCTGTTTACAAACTGAACTGGTTCGTGGTTCATGGCCCCACAAACCCTGTTGAAAGGGACCATAGTCTCCTTAAATGAGTTTGCAGGAAGCCCAAAAAACAGCTGAGCAATGGGGAGCAGCATGCTCCCTGCTGCTCAGCTATTTCGGGCTGTCTTGTGCAGTCCCTTTAAACTTTAAAAGGACTGCAGAAGACAGCCTGAAAAACAGCTGAGCTGCTGGGGAGCAGTCTCCCCACCAGCCCAGCTTTGGGGTCTCTTGTGCAGCGCTGTTTAGAGGGGCTGCCCAGGACAGGCTGAAGCTGGACCACTGGGGAGACTTCTCCCAGTGGGCTCAGTTCTATTGGGCTTCCTTGGGGCAGCCCCTTTAAACCAGGCAGCACAAGGAAGCCCACTGGAGCTGAGCCTGTGGAGAGAAGTCTCCCTGCAGGCCCAGCTTCACCCTCTCTTGCACAGCCCTATTTAAAAAGCTGCAAACGGAAGCCCAGAGGAGCTTAGGTCAAATCTACATCTGACTTTCCTGCTGGAATCATTTTAGTTTTTAAAAAACCCATCTATACCTGTTTCTAGTTTCAAACCATACTTGTTCTCAGGGGTCATTTCGTAGAAAAAGAGGTGCAGGAGCTCATTAGCATAACTCTTTTGCATAACTCATTTGCATATGCCACACCCCCTAACATACCGGAAGTGTGTCAGAAGACAACACCCACCCCTCATGCTCCACTCCACAGGTGAGTGAAACTGACCTGCTCTTCCGCCATTCCCTTCCCCATCCAATACTTTGTGCAATAAAAATAAGCGTAAAGCACTTGACACACTCTGACACACTTCCGGTATGTTAGGGGGTGTGGCATATGCAAATGAGTTATGCAAAAGAGTTATGCTAATGAGCTCCTGCACCTCTTTTTCTACGAAATGACCCCTGAGAACAAGTATGGTTTGAAACTAGAAACAGGTATAGATGGGTTTTTTAAAAACTAAAATGATTCCAGCAGGAAAGTCAGATGTAGATTCCTGCTCGAAATCACCAGGTTTCAAGTAGACTTGAGATACCCAGGACATGTGCACCACCCATCCCTTTCCCTTCCCCTCCCCAAAACAAGACACCCTGTGAGGTGGGTGGGGCTGAGAGAGGTCTTTTGAGAACTGCTCATGAGAGAACAGCTCTGAGAGAACTTGTGACTGGCCCAAGGTCACACCAGCAGCTGCATGTGGAGGAGTGGGGAATCAAACCCGGTTCTCCCAGATTAGAGTCCAACTCCTGACCACTACACCTAACTGATAAGGTGGAAGCTGCTGAAGGGTTGGTGAAATTTCTCCAGTACTTATGTGCCATGTGCCCAGATAAAAAATGGTATACTTAGAAAATTTATATGCCACCTTGAGCAAGTCTCTGGAAAAGCAGCACACAGTCATAAAAGGAACAATGATAAAATTATAAATATTAAAACAAAACATTAAAAACAATAAAGACCCTAGCAGGGCTTTCCCCGGGGCGCTGCGCCTCTGCACTGCTCGGGGAAGCCGAGGAGGGGGCGGGGCTTGGTCATGTGCCCTCCCCCTGGGCTCCTCACTCCCGAAGCTGCGCTCCTGTGTGCTCCCACTCCAATGGACCCCTGGGATTATTTAAGATATTAAAGGCGTACTCCTAAAAACACTTTCCTGAGAGTAAGCCTCACTGCATAGACTTCGGTAGGATTCTACATAGACGTGCTTGGGATGGCTTTCTTATTCTCCATGTTCTACAGTTCTCAACTTTTTTAGTACAGAGACTCACAAGTCCACATTTACTTGGCATGGTGACCCATCCAGGGGTGGCCCAAGGTTTTTTTTGGCACTGTAGGCAAACTATGATATTTTTGAGAAACCAGCAAACATTGCACAAATGGCACAGGTGCCCCCACTATGCACTCCAAGCAAGTGGCATTCCAACACACACAGCCTTTGACCACCATCTCCTTCTCCATTCCTCCCTCCAGTCCCTCCTAAGATTCTCATTATCCCTAGTAATCGTCAAGACACATCTTACTTGATCTATATCTGTATGTATGTGTCTATGTGTCTATGTATGTATGTAATGAAGAAAAAATGCCAATTAATATGTGACATGGAAGATACTGTTTCCCAGGTCAGATCTTGGTTTCCAAGATTAAAAAAAAAGAGCAATGGAAAGGGCAGCACTAGGGAGGGCTGGCCTGCAACCCACTTTCAGAGGCTTTGTGACCCACTTTTGGGTCTCAACCCACAGGTTGGGAAACACGGTTCTACATTATGATACTTTTGAGACAGACTGAACATTCAGAAAACATACCCATCCAAAGTTCACTTAAAATAGCGAGAAAACCAGTAATACTACACTAATAAACATTATCAACTACAATTTGAAGCACTAAAAATAATTAACAACAGCATAAACCACCATAACATAAAAACAATCATTGTTTCATTCCCTCCCTCTTGTGGCTTTTACTGTCAGTTCTTTTCAGGGAAATATAATACCTGTTTCTACTATGGCATATAAATTTTCTAAGTATACCATTTTTTATCTGGGCACATGGCACATAAGTACTGGAGAAATTTCACCAACCCTTCAGCAGCTTCCACCCCATCAGTTTGGTGTAGTGGTCAGGAGTTGGGCTCTAATCTGGGAGAACCGGGTTTGATTCCCCACTCCTCCACATGCAGCTGCTGGTGTGACCTTGGGCCAGTCACAAGTTCTCTCAGAGCTGTTCTCTCATGAGCAGTTCTCAAAAGACCTCTCTCAGCCCCACCTACCTCACAGGGTGTCTTGTTGTGGGGAGGGGAAGGGGAAGGGATGGGTGGTGCACATGTCCAGGGTATCTCAAGTCTACTTGAAACCTGGTGGTTTCAAGGGAGTAGGAAGAGAATGAGGGTGTGTTCTTTACGCTTATTTTTATTGCACAAAGTATTGGATGGGGAAGGGAATGGCAGAAGAGCAGGTCAGTTTCACTCACCTGTGGAGTGGAGCCGGAGGGGTAGGTGTTGCCTTCTGACACTCTTCCGTTATGTTAGGGGGTGTAGCATATGCAAATGAGTTATGCAAACGAGTTATGCTAATGAGCTCCTGCACCTCTTTTTCTACGAAATGACCCCTGAATAATCCAATAAGTATTTTTTGAGATATGGGGCCTTTCCTCCCTAGCTGGTGTTGACATTTTTCTTCCTCTGCTTTGTAACAAAGAGGGAATTTGTTCATTGCACTGTTGAGTTTTGAGGCTATTTTCTTCATCTTGAGTACGTTCATAAGGACGTTTCCAAACTATTTATTCTTTTACTAAGGTCAGCCAATCAAGTCTGCACAAGAAAGAGGAGCCTCAATCAGAAGGGCTGCATTCTGCACGGGTGCTTGAAATAAGCATCGTGACCCGTGACTGAAGATGGATTTTGAGAAATGAGTTGTGTTTCCTTATGAGATGGCAACTTGGCTTCATTCTTCTGATAAAATGCAATTAATAATCTGTTTCTTCTGTCCTTTGAAAGCTTGAAGTTTTAAATCACAACCTAATTTCAAACGCCCTTGATGTCGCAAAGATTTGCATTTTTGTAAAAAAGAAAAAAGACACACTTTACTCCAGCACAACATATTTTTAAAATGTATGGAATGTGGCAAAACATTTTTTTTATCTGTATGGTATGCCTTTTTAGAAGATTAGCAAAATGAGTCAAAATTACTTACTTTTAAGCCTTACTGATTTCACGGTCATGCTTAACTACCTCACTGAGAATTCATGAGACTGTAACTGTACAATCCTTTGCATGTATAGTCAAAAGTAAATTTCACTGTAACGCCCTTGTATACTTGGCATGTATTAGCTCAAGAATTACCACAGTTATCCAAGTACACATGATGTGTTACAGTGAAACTTGCAATGGCATATTAAATCAGTTACAGTTCCTTTGTTTACTCAGAAGTAAGTCCCACTGAGTTTACTGGGACTTACTCCCTAGTAAGTGTGTTTAGGATTACATCCTAACTGCAACTCTAAGGGCATTTCCTTGGAAGTAAGCCCCACTGTATAGACTTCAGTGGGATTTTGAGTTGTTATTGTGGTCCGGCTCTTCACAACCCCATGGACCACATCACAGCAGGCCCTCCTGTCCTCCGGAATTTGATTAATTTCATGTTCATTGCATCAATAACACTGTCTAACCATCTCATCTTTTGCTGTCCCCGTCTTTTTTTACCTTCAATCATTCCCAGCATCAGGGTCTTCTCCAGCGGGTGCTCCCTTCTCATTTGGTGGCCAAAGTATTTGAGCTTCAGCTTCAGTATTTTTCCTTCCAGGGAACAGTCAAGTTTGATTTCTTTTAGGATTGACTGTTTGATCTCCTTGCAGTCCAAGGGACTCTTGAGTCTTCTCCAGCACCATAATTCAAATGCATCTATTCTTCAGCACTCAGTCTTCCTTAGGGTCCAACTTTCACAGCCATACATTACTACCGGGAATACCATTGCTTTGACTATATGGACTTTTGTTGGCAGGGTGATGTCTCTACTTTTTATTATGCAATCTAGGTTTGCCATAGCTTTCCTCCCAAGAAGCAGGTATCTTTTAATTTCATGGCTGCAGTCATCATCTGCAGTGATCTTGGATCCCAGGAATGTGAATTCTGTCACTGCTTCCATGACTTCCCCTTCTATTTGCCAAGGAACAATGGGGCCGGATTCTGAGTAGGCTTGCTTAGAATTGCTGTCCAAAGTGCTTAGTGTAGGGCGTAGCCTGGCACCTGGTGGAGGGAAGGATGGATGGCTCGACAATAGGGGAGGAGAATGCAGATGGGGAGGGAGGTGTGAGTGTGGAGGCACAACAGCAAGCGTAGGAGGGAAGGGTGCCTCTGGGTACTCTCTGCTCAGGACCCACGGACACCTGGAACCAGCCCTGATTGGAATTCTTCAGTAGTGAGTTTCTCTCTCAGGAGGAAGCAATGAGGAGACTCTTTCCTGAAGCTGCCAGAGCCTCTCCTGGAGATAGATCAAGGTCAATAGCCATGTTAGTTTGTCTGTAGCAGTAGAAAAGAGTAAGAGTCTGTGTGGCTGAGACTGGGTCTTGAGCCATGGTTTTAATTGATTATTTCAGCTTGGGCCCAGCAGTGGAAGCATTCTATATATAGGCCCAGTGTGGTGCTGCAGCCTTCAGGGGTCCTTCTTTCTGTAGTGTCGAGTGGGAGCTGATTGGTCACCCTTATACTGTTCATTGATGGAAGAGTGAGGAAGCAGCTGTTCGGCAGTAGATGGTTGAAGCTGTGAGGAGGCTGTCTGTCCGAGCGTTTTCTGTTCGGTTCTGTGGTGAAAGTATTCCTTCAAGAATAGATGGAGGAAGAAGGCCTCAATCAACAACCCCCCTGCTCAAGATCCAATCTCAGCTGCGTAGACAAGAATGCCATAAGCAGCCTGAAAATAATCCAGATACTGTAATACAGTAAGTTGACAAGGGATGAGCCATTGTCATAATGGACAAGACAAACTGTACATGAGAAGCTAAGCAACAGGTCTCAGACACCAGTTTCTACAAGCTGCAGTCCTCAGACCCCACACATGAATACCAGCGACAACTCAACAAAATCATAAAGAAAGTATCAACACAGAAACAAATTTATATGGATACACTCTGGGAACCTCAAACAGGCACTTTCTACCTCCTGCCAAAGATACATAATATTGGCAACCCTGGATGTCCCATTGTCTTCAGCATAGGAACCATCACCATAGGAACATCAAGATATATGGACTCCATGCTAAGACCATATGTTATTAATACCACCAGCTATGCCTGTGATACCACAGACTTCCTGAGGAAACTGCAGTCCATCAACCGTCACCCATTCTAACCACCATGGATGTTGAGTCTCTGTACACCAACATCCCCCATAAGGATGGACTACAAGCCATTGGAAACATCATCCCTGACAACAGCAGATCTTGCCACTGAATTTTGCATGTTTGTTTTCACCCATAACTACTTCAAATTTGGTGAGAACTTAAAACCTTCAAATCAATGGCATAGTCATGGGCCCCCACATGGCTCCACAGTATACCAGAATTTCCATGGCAGATCCAGAACAGCATTTTCTGAACTCCTACCCATTGGCACCTCTCCTTTACTTGAAATTCATTGGTGACATTTTTATGGACCTATACCAAAGAAGCCCTTGAATGATTTCACCAGGCTTTCCACAACTTCCACCCCACCATCAATCTAACTATGAATTACTCTACACAAGAAATAAACTTCCTGGACACCACAGTGCGTATACATGAGGGACACATAAGTACCACATTATACTGGAAACCAATGTATCAGCCACATCAAACAAGCCTTATGCTATAGTTGCATTCAGGGGTCATTTCGTAGAAAAGGAGGTGCAGGAGCTCATTAGCATACCGGCTATTAGCATAACTCATTAGCATATACCACGCCCTCTGACATCACTGAAAGTGTGTCAAAAGGGGAAGCAAAAGGGGGGGAGGCCTCTTCAAAAGCCTCCCCTCCCCTTCCCCAGCCAGCCTGCCAAGGTGGGGGGGGGGAGCGAAGAGAGAAGGGGTTTAAACTTTAAACCCCTTCTCATTTCTCTCCCCCCTGCCTTGGCAGGCCAGCTGGGGAAGGGAAGGGGAGGCTTTTGAAGAGGCCTCCCCCCCTTTTTGCTTCCCCAGGTGGCCTGCGAAGGGGAAGTGAAGAGAGAAGGGGTTTAAAGTTTAAACCCCTTTTTTCAAGAGTCATGCCACAGTGGGTGGGCAGAGAAAGTCAGGAGGAGACATTTAAATGCCTCCCTGCACCTCCCCGGCCCTTCATCGCTCCCTCACCTTGGTAAGTGAGCAAGGAATGGCACCAGGAGGGACTCTGTGGGGCTTCTTCTGCCCACCCACTTCAGCGGGCAGAGGAAGCCAGGAGGAGGCATTTAAATGCCTCTCTGCACCCCCGGGCTCTTGGCGAGCAAGCAAGGAACTGCGTGGGGGGGGGCTCTGTGGGGCTTCTTCCTTCTCTCTAGAGTTGCACTGCAGCTGCGGCACAACTCTAGAGAGAAGGAGCGTGGGGGCGGAGCTTGCCACCATCGCCATTTGTGCCAGCTTCTGAGCTCCTGGAGCAGCGCTCTGGCAGTCTCTGGCCCCCAATGACCCCTGGTCGCATCTCCTCCAACCCCTCAGACGCAGATACTTGAAGGATCTACAGCAGGCATTTCCCCAGCTATAATAGCCTCCTGACAGGGTGAGAAAGATGATTGGAAAGGCCATAATGATCCCCAGTGAGAGCTTGCTACAAGACAAGCCCAAGGAAAATGACAACAGAACATCACTGGTGGTCACCTACAGCTCACAACTCAAGCTAGTTCAACACATTACCTATCCCAGAAAGTGACACTACCCTCACACAGGCACTGGGGGGCTGACCTTTTCTTGCTTACAGACAGCCTGCTAACCTGAAACAACTTTCTCACTAGCAATGACAAACTGCTTAACGGTAACATGGACTCTGGTACCGAGGTCTGCAACAAGCCAAGATGCCAACGTTGCTCTCATATAGATCCTAGCAACACCATTAGAAGACCCAAAACATCAGCTGTACCATCTCAAGTTCATATTCCTGCTCATCCTCTAATGTGATTTATGACATCACGTGTCAGCAATGCCCTTCTACCCTCTTCATTGGACAAACAGACCAGTCCCTTCAACAAAGAATTAACGGACAAAATTCTGACATTAGGAACCACAACATTCAAAAACCAGTGGAAAGATATTTTAACCTTCCAGGACATTCAGTTGCAGACCTAAAAGTAGCACTTCTCTTAACATGGAAATCAAAGGGAAATTAGAAAGAGAGATTGATGAACTGCAACTGATAATGAAGTTCAAGATAATGCATCCATCTGGACTGAATTGAGACCTAGGTTTCCTGTCTCATTACCAATGCTGCTTTCTCCATGCCTACTACCCCTCTGCATATCACACCCAATCACACCAGCAATTGTTATTTGCCTGCTCATGTAATAAGGCATCTGAAATCACTCTACTTTCCAATATATAGGAGAGATGGACTCCCATTCTAACTATCTGAAGTGGTGACTCATGAAAGCTCATACCCTGCCACAGATTTTGTTAGTTGTTAAGTTGCTACTGGATTCTTAATTCTTTTTTACTGCTGGAGTCTCCCCCCTCTCAGTGCTTGTTAGCACTGAAATGAATCCTATACAGATGGCACCTTGCAGCACCAATAATATCAGACGTATTAATCTGATAATGCTTTTATAGCTTTTATTTCAAAGCAGTGGTACTTTGAACTTTTAATTAAGAGAAAGATGACCCAGCATTATAAAAAGTTTTATGTGTAAGGCTGGAAATGAGTTCATCAGTTTGAGCAAGATCAAAGAGTGCCCGATCTCCTCACTGTGGTTTCAATACTAGTCTCTCTGCTTCCACACACACACACACAAAATGAAATTAAGACTGTGTTCATATGCGCCTTTAGATTCGACATAGCTGCAAATGCCTAATGGATCTAAAGGGCACGATCAGACAGCAACATCTGGGAAACATCCCGCAGTAATTAGCAACTGGTGCTTCTTCGCCACAGAAGCAGAGCTGAAAGACACCGGGGAAAGTCCGGCTCTAACTGGTTCCAATGGGCCACAGGTGGACTTTCCCCCATCTGATCGCTCAAGCATGCTCTCATGTTGTCAGGATGGTCTGATCAGGCCATTCCGATTTGGTGCTGTTTTCCCCCCCACCCTCGCAGTATGTGCATAATCATATACTCCATGGGGAGCCCTCAGTGTGGAGGTGCAATTCCTTGTTTATTTGCATGGAAAACAAACAGAAAAAAAGAGAGTCTCATTTGCAGTGGTGTCTGATCACACAGTGATGGGCTGAGCCCACAGCACAAAGGGATGTGTGATCTCACAACTGCATGTCAAATTCCTCTGGAGGAAACAGCCTTGCTTCCCCTCTGCTCCAAATGGCATGTGTGACTGCAGCCTAAAAAAAGGCAAGAAACAATGACAGCAACAATAAACCTCATTCATTTTTGGAGCAAAGAGGCTTAGAATTAGTACCAAACCTACATGTGCAACCTTGTTTAGATGCAGGTAAAGGTGATCAGGGAAAAAAACACACACATTGGTACAGAGGTAATGCTAATCACTTAAGTGACAAAAATGAAAGGACGCAAGAGTTAACCAAGGCATGGGGAACTCCCTAGATCTCTGAACTAGGAGGCTGAGCTAATAGTACACCTGCTGTGATACAGAATGGGGAGCTCTTTAACCAGAAACACTATTCCCAACCTCAAAATGTGCATAATTGAGAGGTTTACTAAAATTTGGCAAATATTTGTTAAATATTTATTTTCCTCTCAAGGTTTACTAATCCTGGGTGTCTCGGTTTGCAGGGCATTTGTAATCTGAATTCATCTGAAGAGATGCTCTCAACTTCTCAAGAGCTCTCATGCCTAGAAAAATACATGCTTGGGCCATGCTGCTAAAATTTCTGGTTTGTAAGGTATACAGGAATATACAGTTTGTAAAGTATACTCAGTGTATGTGCACCTTGACGTTTTGTCATGCTGGCCACATGACCACAGAAATGTCTTTGGACAGTGCTGGCTCTTCAGCTTGGAAACAGAGATGAGCACCAAATTCAACTGGCTTTCAAGCAAAGGAAACCTTTACCTTTACCAGGGTATGTATGGAAGCTATTGTTTGTTTGTTTTCTGAACAGTTTCTTGAGCATGCAGTAGGGCTGATTAGTGATTGCTTGTGTCCCGTCCCGTCACCCACACTCAGAGTGCATGATGTGTTGAATTAGTCGTGTGGCATTGATTTTTTGCAGTCATTTTTGTGAGTGCAGCACCACTACTTGAGTAAGGTTTCCATCAGTGTGCAGAATCATGGTTTTTATCCACGGTGTGATCAGAAGGATTTCTTGGAGTTACTCCTAATTAGTGGTGTCATTCAAAGAATGAGTTTGCCACAAGAACATTTACCATGAGTGAAGAAACCCAAGGGCTGAGCACTGCTACAAAGGCTGATTCTGTATCTGACATTTGTTCCACATTTTCTCAACAATGAGGAAAAGGTGCAGCTCAAAACCATATTCAAATAACCTAGGCCAATGTCATACTAACTAAAAAGTCATCACTGAATGACCATAAAACAGCTCTCCAAGCTAAAGAGCCCTAAGCGCTTCAACCTTTCTTTATAGGGAAAGTGTTCCAACCCTTTTATCATTCTAGTTGCCCTTTTCTGCACTTTTTCCAATGCTATGATATTTTTTTTGAGGTGTGGCGACCAGAACTGTACACAGTACTCCAAAAGAGGTCACACCATCGATTTATACAGGGGCATTGTGATACTGGCTGATTTGTTTTCAATTCCCTTCCTAATAACCCTCAGCATAGTGTTCACCTTTTTCATTGCAGTCGCACACTGTCTCAACATTTTCATGAGTTATCTACTACGACTCCAAGATCTCTCTCTTGGTCAGTCTCTGCCACTTCGGACCCCATCAACGTGTATTTATAGTTAGGATTTTTTGCTCCAGTGTGCATCACTTTGCACTTGGCCTCACTGAACCCCATTGCCACACTGATGTCCACTCGCCCATCCTTGGCAGATCTTTTTGGAGTGCCTCACAATCCTCCCTGGTTTTCACCACCCTGAACAACTTTGTGTCATCTGCAAATTTAGCCACTTCACTGCTTACTCCCAACTCCAAATAATTAATAAACAAGTTAAAAATCATCGGGCCAAGTGCAAATCCCTGTGGTACCCCACTGCTTACCTCCCTCCACTGAGAAAATTGCCCATTTATACTCACTCTCTGTTTCCTTTTAATTAGCCAGTTTTTTGATCCACAAAAGGACTTGTCCTTTTATTCCATGACTATTGAGCTTACTTAGGAGCCTTTGATGAGGAACTTTATCAGAAGCTTTCTGGAAGTCAAGGTAAACAACATCTATTGGGTCCCCCTTGTCCACATGTTTGTTTGTTTGGAAGGACAAGCTTGGTACCTATAAAGAGATGACACAAGCAACCTTTCCTCTCTTAGCATCTCACAGGGCCACTCATTCAAGACACATCCCTGGTCTACAAATAAGAGATCAAAATAGATCCTACAGTCACATATAATGTGTGCCATCGAATATTGACCAGAGGCCTGTCTGAAAACTGATCCTAACGGTGTAAAGATCTGGTTTTTTTGGCAGTTCTCTCTTTAAATCCATCAGAGTCAAAGATTGTGAGGAATTTCACACAGCCAGTATGTTCTGTTTCAGGAACTCTTCAATAACGGTTTCTGTCAGGCATTTCACACAGAACTGTATTAGTACCAGTTCCCTAACGGAACATATTGGCCCTTTCACACAGAAACGTGCCTTGGGGAAGCGTTCCTGAGCTGGTTTATCTTGAAACCTCCTTCCAAGCATTCTTCAGTTCTTGTACTGGTCCTGAAGAGCTACGGGGTGCTGTGTGAAATGCCCCTGAATCACTTCCTCCTCCTCCAAGTGTTTTTGCACCTCTTTTTGCCCCTGCCGTGATCTCCATGATTTTTTTTTTTAAAGAGCCAATCCAGGCTGAGTTTTAAAATGTGTCTGTGTGTGTGTGTGTGTGTGTGTGTGTGAGAGAGAGAGATATCTCCAGGCTGAGTCTTAAAACGCTGTGTGTGTGTGTGTGTGTGTGTGTGTGTGTGTGTGTGTGTGAGGGAGAGAGAGAGAGATCCAGGCTGAGTCTTAAAACACTGTGTGTGTGTGTGTTTGTGGTGAAAAGAGGCTTGAAAAGAAAGCGGCAGTCTGAAATGGCAAACCGCTTCGAAGACAGCCCCAAAACAGTAGGGGAAGGGCTGTCTGAAATGGCTGTCACTGTACCGATTTATTCCAAGCCGGTTCAGTAATGTTTTTAAAGGTGTAGTGTGAAATTCCCCACTCAGAAAGGGCAGTAAATCTAACCAACTCCCCACTTTGCTTTTCATTACCTGGTCGTCCTATTTGTGTCTATAGCCAAAACCCCATATAGCCATTTTAATCCCATAATCCTTTGTGCAATAGTTGTCATGTCCTGGCAATTAGAGGTCACCAAACACAATAGACATTTCACATAAATGTTACATTGCACTTGCAACTCCTGGGAATGTTATGAGATTTCATGGTTCAGACAACATTGTTTCATTCACAGAATCACAGCATTGTTCTACGAGTAATTGCATCATGCTCCAAAGGTTATAACCAGACATACCTTGTTCAGTAATGTGTGTATGTATCTGGACATCCACTAATTCACACCCCCAACACAAAGGTTAGATACTCTGCTTGGAGTAAGACACTGCTTCATTTTGCTCATCGTTTTCTTTGGATCTTTGTTCCTTGGACAGGTAAATATAGTCCCCTAGAATAAGTTCCCTTCTTTGTCTCTATAAGCTACCATCTTTATTTCTGAACGTGTATGTGTGTTCATATCGTGCTTTTCAATTAATAAGTTTTGATTTTATTCTTTAATTCTCTTTAATAAAAACCATTTCATTAATCACAGCCTGGTTCATTTTGAAAGTTCTACTGGGGGGGGGGGGAAATCCCTGTAAACTTAGATTTATTCCCATTAGATTACCCCCTCTCACGTTGTTTGGGTTTCCTGGCTAATTCCCCAACAAACTCAGGAAACCCCCACAACCACTTAGGGTAACAAAATCCAGTTGGAAAGTGGATTGAAAGTAGATTATTTAGTGTGTGTGACCACAGCCTAAGTGGGGGTAGAAGAGGAGTAACACATTTCAAAGAGACTGTGCAATCCGCCTTGAGTCCCAGGGAGAAAAGCAGACTATAAAATAACATAAATTAAGAAATAAACTTCAGCCAGGGTGTCTTGGTTCTTCCCCTTTTAAAAGTTTTAAAAGATGTCAAAGATTATTTCAGAACTACATCATAAAGAGGTTAAATATATATAAAGCAATGAGTCCAATGTTTAAGTATAGCCTGGCATTTCAACCAGAGTATCTTGATACACTGGTATGATGCAAATGGTTTTGAAGGTGTAATTATGCATGATGTTCAGTAAATATACTTCAGAGATGCTGGGAAAAGACAAACTTCCGACAAAAAAGTGCCTCAGTTTACCCCTTCTAAACACCCTTCTGAGATTGTCAAAGAGGAGCGCATTGTTACCAAACCCACAGTTCCTTTCTTTAATGTTGACAGCTGTTAATCAATCACGGAACTTAAACTGCCAGTTTCTCACTGGCTGCCTTGAGGATTCCTAATGGAGTTATGCTTGCAATCAAATTTTAGCATATTCACAGACTCAGTGCAGGATTAATTTCAGCCCTTAATTTTGCAAACTGGTTCCTGAGTCCCTCAACTGTAGCTTTAAACAAAAACTTGAGACTGAGGCTCCATCTACACATTACAGGGTGATTTTGCATTGGCTTTTCTCTCCATTGTTTTAGCAAACCCACATTGGAACAGGAATTCCCCTCTACATTGCATGGGGGCACATCCGGCCTGTGCTGGTATGCACTGGCTGCCAATAGCATACCAAATTTGCTTCAAGGTGCCGGTACTTACCTTTAAAGCCCTATATGGCCAGGGTCCGACATACCTGAGGGACCGACTTTCCCCATATATACCCCAGAGAGCACTGAGGTCGGGATCCCAGAACCGATTGACCCTTCCGGGCCCCAAGGATGCCAGACTCGCCACCCCTAGAGCCAGGCCTTTTTCAGTGGCAGCTTCACACTGGTGGAATGAGCTCCCGGAGGAGATCAGGGCCCTGCAGGATCTCTTGCAGTTCCGCAGGGCCTGCAAGACAGAGCTCTTCCACCAGGCCTTTGACTAGGAGCCACCCCCACTATTACCAATGAGCCAGGCCCACGGCCTTAATCTCCAGATTTACCACTGTGCCCAGGAAGATCACTGAACAGCAAATGGACTGGTGGTAGGGAAATTCAGTATGCCATCTGAGGTAACCACTGGAGCATTTTTATTGTTGTTCACTGTATTCAGAAAATTTTATTGTATTTACTGTACTTGTATTTATTGTATTTGATATTTTAACTGTTTTTATGTGTACTTACGATCACTGTAGACCAAATGCGTAAGCTGCCCTGAGCCCATTTGCAGGGAGGGCAGGGTATAAATTTAATAAATAAATAAATAAATAAGCTGCTGTCACTTCCTTTGATCATCAGATTTTATGGTACCCTCCACACTGCATGCCACTTTCACTTTCTTTGATCATTGGGTTTTATGGTACCTTCTGCGTAGATCTATGGGCATTCAGGGGTGACTTTGCAGTCAGTACCATGTTGGCCCAGGGTATTTGGTTCTGAGCTGCACCTTTTCCTCAGTGTTGAGAAAATGCGGGGTGAATGCCAGATGCAGAACCAGCCACAAAAAGTCTTTGTGTGTGCTGAGGAATAACACAAGATCTTTGTATCACATGTGTATGAGTTTTGTGGCTCCAGATGCACACCATCTCTTTTCTGTGGCCACAGAGTGCAGTGGGGGGGGGGGGGGAAGACACATACCAGCTAAGTAGTAGTACAGTTGGCTGTTTTAGTAAAAAAAACATGGATGGATCTGTTAGCTGAATTGCTTTAATTTAAGATGAGCAATTGGCAAATTACCGGGTTCTTTGCCAGCTATACCGAGGTCCCACCCCTTCCAGGAGTTCCCAGCAAAAAGGCACTGAGGCAGAAATCCTGTTAAAATGATGTTTACTATAAAATGTTGTTCAAGCATACACAAAACAGAATCTCACACACAAACATACAAGTCTCAGGAAATTTAGAAGAAGAAGAAGAGATTAGATTTATACCCCACCCTTCACTCACTTGGAGTCTCAGAGTGGCTTACAAACTCCTTTCCCTTCCCCTCCCCACAACAGACACCCTGTGAGGTAGGTAGGGCTGAGAGAGCTCTGACAGAAACTGCTCTTTTTCAAGAACAGCTGGTACAGAGCTATGGCTTGCCCAAGGTCATCCAGCCAGGTGCAAGTGGAGGAGTGGGGAATCAAATTCGGTTCTCCCAGATTAGAGTCCACGCACTTAACCACTACACCAAACTGGCTTTAGATAGAAAATAGCACTGTTGCATTAGCAGGAGTTTCGTTGAGGGGTGATACTTTACCTATCCTGGAGATGGAT
The DNA here is from genome assembly GCA_029233225.1 of Lepidodactylus listeri. Taxonomy (NCBI): domain Eukaryota; kingdom Metazoa; phylum Chordata; class Lepidosauria; order Squamata; family Gekkonidae; genus Lepidodactylus; species Lepidodactylus listeri. Next base: position 100,295,822 of record JARCFY010000009.1, on the reverse strand, counting down.
CCTTGTTCCAACAGAAGATTACAGGGATTGGAAAGGAAAAATGGGGTGTGTGCTCTGAACCTGCAGAAACACACCTTTTCTCTGTCTGCGCAGACCAGAGATTAAAGATGGCAGGAGGGTACTGAGATAGCAAGTGGGACTTGAGAGGTATAAAAAAGCAGATAGGGGTCGTGGAAGCTCAAGAGAGCGATTGCATGCTGTGCAAGGTCTTTTGTTAGGTGGTCTTGGGGGGCAGGCTGCGCTAACCACATCCCACTAACACACCTACTAGGTAGTCCGTCCCTACAAACCCTACCATTGGTTAAAGTAAAAAGAGAAGGGGATGCAGAGGGGTGGTCAATATTGCAACACTAGAGGCTAAACAGGAAACTGACACCTGGGCAAAGTCCGATGTGTCACTGGAGCCATTCTATTGTCTCTTTAATGGCCCTAGCTGGCCACTTGATGAGTTGAAGATTAGTTGCCAGGTAACCTCACTCAGCATAATCCGTGTAGGTATGTTGGAGGGGGCAGGGGTTGACCAGCGCGATGTAACAGAAAGAACCCTTATTGCAAAAGGAGTCTTTGTCTCTGTCTTGGTGAACTATCGTGGGTGCCAGCCTCCTGGAGTGGACTGGAGCTTCTCCCAGCAATGGAGAATGCCTGTAGTCCTTGCAGCATAGCAACCCAAGTTCAAATTTATGAATATTAAAATCCATAAGAGCACTTTGCAGTGCCTTGCTGGCCAACAGATCATACTCTCTCATACCTAGATCAGTCACATAATAATAATGCAGTTTACAAAGTAACAGAAAGATCTTGAAATGCTGACTCTCAGATGGAACAGAACTAGTTCATGTAAAGAAATGTTGGGTAAAACATGAGCATTGCTTGTGCAAAACCAAGGACACCCTCCCCAAGTTAGCAGAGTCTGGAATCACTTTGGAAAGAAAGTTATACCGGGGGGAAATTGTTTTAATATTTGTTTTACTTTGCTGGTTTTAAATGCTTTCTGCCAGTTTTGTAACTTTCCCTCGGAATTCAGCTGAAACTCTCTAGACCAGATGCGGTGGTGCCAACAATCCCAATCCAAGGGATTTTTGGTATAGGCCGGCAGATCACAAAATTACAAAAAAAAAAAACCTGGGGTGTGCTTCCACACACTCACCAGTTCTGGTACCTGCCACAAGCCTCTAGGACTACCCACACAGTCAGAAGCTATGGGGCAAGCTTCTAACTTTACTGGGATTAATCAAGAAAGTCAACCCTGCAAGGCAGGCCAGTTGCAGAACGAGTTTCCAAAACAATTAACCTGGTAGGTGGACTCTTAAGGTCTAAGGTACTGGAATAGGATTGAGGCACCTGAATAATCAAAGTATATTTATTAAAGTGTGCAAGAATATTTCAAAAGAATGTAGCAGTGAGAACTAAGACAAGGAAGCGACATTCAAGAGGCTTAACTACACAGTATGACATTAATTCCGAGTTACCAGATGTTACCCTTGTGAGTTGAAGTCAGGCAGCGATCCATGCCTCTCTGTCCAGAGAGCATTTTGCTAGGCAAGAGCCTGGTGCATTCCGAGGTTAGCTCACTGTACCTCCTAGTAGCTGAGGCTAGCTATGAACAAAGACAAGAAAAACTAACTTTTTAAAGCCTAAGATCTGAGTGGGCTGGGGCCCAATAGCCCAATCAAAAATCAGACCATTGAAGTTACCTTGACATGAGCCTGTTTCTAGCAGATGGTCCGGGGGGGGGGGTGTCGCTTAATAGTGGGATGGAGGGTTATCTGAAATCTCACCCATCTCTTCATGTAGTGTGAATCACAACACAAATTGAAGCAGAGATACCATGGCATGACAGTCCTGTCCAGGTAAACAAATGATTTGTCTCTGTACCTGAATTGTTATCCAAAGGTCACAAGACAATTTGCAAACCCTTCGGTACCAATTGCCAGTTATTTTCCATTTGGTCTCTTCAGCCGACTTGCAGGCCTAGAGATTAATACGAGGCCTGGTGTTTAATGAAAGAACAAGAAATTGACCTAAAGGTCCAATTTCTTGACAGAGGCTTTAGAATAATGGATATTGACAGATTTTTTTGTGTTTTTTTGTTACTATAGTGACATACTTAATATGATCGTTTAATTCATTTTTTGTCATTCATCAATAACCCTGTTCCTCATTCAGGTGTGAAAAATGGCAAACCCCAAACATGTATCTGATAGGACTATGTGTTTTGCAGAAGCATCATTTATGACTGGAAACGTCTGCAAGGCTTTTTAAAACTACCTCATGACAGGCCTGTGGCTTCATATCTAAAGTATCAGCATGTTGAAGGTACAGAAATTAAACACGTTTTTCTACCACTAAGGGATGGAATTTCAATTGTTTTTCAGGACTGGGGGAAAAAATATAAAAAATTAGTCTTCATGTGCAGAAAAGTCACAGGAAGTTACTGGATTTTAAAACTGACATAATTCTTGGGGAAGCAAACATCACTGGCAAACTCCTTGGCTTCACACAGAGAAGCACCTAGAATAGAGAGCTCCTAAACTAATTAGCTTGAAGAAGGAATCCCCGTATAGACATGCACATGTGCAAAGAATTGCATTACTAAAAATATCATCTCATTAAAGAAAAAAAAATCCTTCAGTGCACACAAAAGTATGTGTGGGAATTTATATAAAGTTGGCAAGGGCCCCAGCTGAACTATAGTACTGAGCGTATGAGATGTTGCTAGGGTTGCCGAGTCGATTCTACTCATCGGCAGGGGGGAGTCCTCCTTTGCCCGGGAGCTCCCCCGGCGCATAGAGTTTGGGGGCGATTGCCAGAGCGTCACCCTGGCAATGCCCCCAAAGTGATGATGTCACTTCCGGGTGACGTCATTACGTTGGGGAAGTCGTCCTGGCTGGATGACTTCGGGGGTGGGGTTTCCCCCACCGGCCGAATGCTGGCCGGCAGATCGGGAACCCCTGTAGCGGGGAATCCCCCGCCCCCCCGGGCTGACTTGGCAGCCCTAGACGTTGCATGGTTAGAGAACGGGACTAGGGTCTTGGAAACCCAGCTCTGAATCCTCACTTGCCCATGGAAACTTGTTAGGTGGCTTTGGGCCAGTCACACACTCACTGGCTGTGGTCACACTGGAGGCTTGGTGCAATCTGGCTATGCCTCTGTTTGCAGCAGTTTAAATAGTTGCAGGAAGTTTTGATCAGACATCTCACTCTGAACTGGCTCCACTGTGTGCTGGCCTCTTGGTCCATTGTTCAGATTGTTGCAGCATTCTTTTATTTTTGGTCTTTCACCCATGTGCACAAGCATGTATCCAAAGCTACGGCTCCTTTTTGACTGCTCTGTAATCTCTCTGCCAAGTACTCCGGTCCCTCTTAGCCTCCTTCTCTTTACCTCTCTTCCTAGGGGTGCGTTCAGATGGGCAGCTAATCCCACCATTGGCCCGGCTGTAATTTGATCTAGATCTTTTAAATCCAGCACTGCACGACCAGACAGCTCCCCCGTGAATCGCTTTACTGCGCGTGACTCTGCAATGGATTGTCTAGACGGCATCCACCTTAAGGAGCCATGCAGTTGGCTTTAAAAAAAAATCCTGTTTGTGCATGTGCATATGTGCACATCTGCATATGTGCTTATCTGCATATGTATATATGTGCATATGTGCATATATGCCTCACTGTCTGCGGACGTCACATGTTTAAGCGGTTATGCGTGCATCACAAGAGTTTTTTAAAATGGCAGCCATTTGGGATGGTCTGGAGACCATCCCTATGGACTGGTTGTGCGCTGGTGGGATGACCTGATGGTGGAAAGTCCAGCATTGGCCCATCAGCCAGCTTTAGACTGGACTTTAACCACTATCTTTTAAGTATGGATCCCCAGTGGGGATCAATGGGCTACTCACGGAAGCAGCATGATTCCCAGATGTTGAGGTTGGACGTGCACTTTAAATCCACCAGCCACTCATGCTTGGCATGGCTCAAAAGAGCCATTTGAACGCACCCATGGAAAACGGGGGGGGGGGGTGCAGATTCACATGAGAGTAGTCCCATTGACTTCAGTGCATTTACCTTTGTGTCAATCATGGGATGCTCTCAGGCTCTAATGCAGAAACAGGAGAAAGGGGTTTTTTTGGGGGGGGGGGTTGTCACTTGAAAACAACTCCCCCCGGGGACTCCTGCTCCAGAAAGACTACTTGGCCAAGATGACTGACAGTGCCAGGGGCGATTATCCAATTATGACAAAATCGCTACCTGATCACAAAGAGAGAGAGAGAGGCGAGAAAGGAAGGGAAGGTTCAGACTTCCCAAATGGCTTGACTTTGCAAAAGAAGAGTTCAAGCAGCCAGAAACGGGGAGTGGAAGCGCTGGCATCCCTCAATACTGGACTTTCCCCAGTGCCTGATTACTCCGCTTCCAAAGTGAGGCAAAGTGGGTCAGCCTCAGACTCATCTCTCTCACAAGGTGGTTGTGAGGATAAAATGGAGGAGGGGCTAATTGGGTAAGCTGCTTTGCCCACCCACTGGGGAGAAAGGTGGGGGTATAAATCAAGTCAATACACATATAACAACTGGCCACCGTGGGCGCAGAACAGCATCTGCTAAACATGCCTTGAGGCTGTTCTGAGAAGGCTTACATGGGCCTCTCACTATAGATAGAGATACGGGTCTAAAAGCACATCTGAATTGACTCCAACTTGCAATGGCTGTGTAGATCCTCCTCTTGGTGGATCAGAGTTGTCTGTTTTCAAAAAGACAGTACCTTAGTAATCTGGTAATGTTGCTTTCATGAGGCTGACTCTTTCAATATCTTTCCAAAGGGGAAAGAAAAGAGGAGGGTCACTGGCTCAGCAGCAGGGCACCTGCTCTTCAGGCAGAAGGACACCAGTTCAATCTCCAGGTACAGGTTGTGTCCCTGGTGATGTGAAAGACCTCTTCCTGAGATCCCAGAACACTGCTGCCAGTCAGAGTAGACAGTATGGACCTTAACAGACCTGTGTTCTGTTAAGGCAGCTTCATCCGTTAGTGTGTTTTTGACCAAAGTCCAACAGAAATTGGTCCCAAAAGTTCTTCCTCTGCATGCAGAGAATGTGTGGTGGCAGGTTACAATAATCCCTTGGGAATTTTGCCGTGTAACCAAACCAACAACATGCAGAAGATTTTTAAAAATTTGAACACGCCCAATTGAGGCACTGGAAAAATACCTTCAGCCAAGCGTACTGTCCCTGGTAATGATATTTTTCATTGTTCCCTGAGTTCATCTGCTTGCAGTTTGCTGTTCTTCATAATGATCCCCTCATTTTGCAAAGTACAGCACTAAATATAAATGGTGAAAACGATACCCATTTTTATTACTAATTGGCATATCTGTTGCCTTATAAATGAAGCTGGCTTATTCTTTTGGACCTTGTTTCCAAAAAGAAATGTATTGTGTTGTATTAATCGATATGGTTTGCCCATAATTGCCAGTGCTTGCAAGTTCCAGCCTTTTAATTAATTGATTATTCTGAGAGTAGCAATTCCATTCTTGACACTAACATGCCACAGCCGGGCTCTGTGAGTTGGTCAGCTGTGTGTGAAACCTAGGAGGTTTGCTCACAGTAGATAGGAGGCCAGGTGGGGGCGGGTGGAGTGCGGGGTAAATCAACAAACTCTTTTTAAGTAGCTCCTCACAGCAGTAGTCCTGTGGAGTCAGCAGAGATCAAAATTGGAAACCTCGTCACTTGGAGATTGCTCCTCAGCTTGTTCAGTGACTCAAAACAAATCAGTTCCTCTAAAAGAGGGCTGTTGCCTTGATGTGCCATTTGCTGCACAGGGATGTCGTAACGTACATGGAGTGGTGGGGTCATTGCGATGGGTTAGCCGTATGAGTGTTTCAAACCTATAAAGATTCCCGTTTATAGAAATACAGCATTGAAGATGGAACCAGTTCTGAGTTACATTCCCCTTTCTTTTTAAAGAATATTGTAATTATGCAAAAAATCTGAGGCTCGTCAATTATATATTTTTTTAAAAAAATTACCAGGGCCCTTTCTGCTCATGAGAAAACTTTTTTTTTTTTACAAAAGCAAATGAGTTCTTAATTTTAAATGCACATATTTTCTCATGCCGCCAACTTGTTGTTTATCTTTTATTTCTGTGAAGAAGAGCAAGTTACTCCAGGGAACATTAAAATAGGTTTAAAAAATTAAAAGTTTTGAACACATATGTTTAACTGACTTTTGAATTGATTAGAAGATGAGGAATGTGTAGGAGAGAACTGCTGAAATGTACCGTTTCTTGCCTCTGCAATGGATAATTTTTCCTCAAGATCCATTGTTCATTCTTACTCCCATTTGTTAAAAATTGAACATACTCTAGGGAAGTGTTGAACTCTCCCTTTATGTTTTCTTTATTGCTGATTAAAACATATAGGCTGCGGTCAGACATGTAGTTTGATCCAGTGTGGCCCCACTTCTAATTGATCCAAGGGTTTTTTTGTAACAGAGAGATTTGATCAGACCCCAATCCGCTCCAATGTGATTTCACACTGTGGATGATTGATCAGACAAAGCAGCCATAAGGTGGGGCAGTGGTTTTTTTTATCATTTGTCTTTTGAATATGTGCACAAGCATTTATGGGAAGCAGGGCCTCAAACTCCTGGTGGAATGGCAGCAGTTGGTGGCCAATGGGATTGCTGGAGGAGGCTGCTGGGATATGTAGTCCAGCATGGGGGAAAGTGTTTTTGAAATGGTGAATTTGAAAAATCAGTGTTTCAAACATTTCAAAGCTGGGGATGGGGGGAGAACAGAGAAGCCTCATTCTGTGTCCTGTGTGCTACTGGCATTTTTATTTAAAAGCTTGAAGCAAAGCTGGAGTCACAGGCATCATCCTCAGACTGCACCCCCTTCTCTGGAAAAAAAAATCTCTTAACCCCTTTCCCATCCTGTCTGCCACAAAGCACAGAAAACAGCTGATATACACAAGTGTCTTTCTTTGGAAGTTTTTTTTTAAAGAAAACACAGCTCTGTGTGTGGGGGGGGGGTGAGAGAGAGGTGGGGGTGAATATGCAGTTATGTACACATCGCTAACTAGTAAAAAAAAATGGTGGCCAAGAAAACAAGAGACCAGTTAGACCTGCCTGATGACTTGAGTGCGCAAGAGAATGATCAAACAACAGGAAATCTGGTTTGAAACCACCTCAGCCCACAAGGACTGGACTTTCACAGGTATCAAAGAAACGTGTAGTAAAGGGGGGAGGGGAATGGGATGCAGATGACTGGGACATGCCAGACAGATGTTGCTGTCTGATCATGCATTTTAAATCCAGAAGGGAACAGCAGCAGCAATGGATCAAACAGCAAATCGGATCACAGCCATAGCTGCTAACCAATAGGGTAAGTTACAATGATGCTTTTGTAAACTGCTATGATGATTTTTTAAAAATCAGATGACTTAGAGAGTAACTCCTTAATATCATAGGAAAGTGGTATGACCCTGTCCTACCACAGATACATGGAGGATTCCCACAGAGTTCAGTGGAATCCCCCCTCCCCATGCATGCATGCTTTTAGCCAGTGGAAGAGACCATCTTAGGGAATGGGAGATCTGTTTTGCCTCCCATATTATCACCTCCTTTTCAAGTTAGTCAAGATTAGGGATGGGCACAACCAGCTGATGAACTAAAGTTTGTCATGAATTTTGGGTGATTCATGGTTTGTGATGTAATGTTTGCAAACTGAAATACCACTATGAACTTTCACAAATTTTGATGCACCGTGGTGATTCATGAATGAAAAAAAGAGCAGTTTGATTTAAATGTCTAGGAGCTATTTAAACCACTGCTTTCTGCTCCTTACAAAATGCCACAGGGAGTAGAAAGCAGGGGTATAAATGACTCCCAACCATTTCACCGTCTGCTTTTTGCTCACCGCTGCTGCTTGTCGCCACCCAGCTGTTTGGTTAAAACCCTGCTTTCTCTACCTGTGAAAAGCTGTAAGGAGCAGAAAGCAGTGGTTTCAAACAGCTTAGTGGTGGGGCCACAACTCAGCAGTTTGGTTTAAATGGCCCAGAGCTTTCTGCTCCCTGCAAAAAGCTGTGGGGAGCAGAAAGCAGGTGTTTAAGCTCACAAACTGATACGGACTGGGTCAGTTTGCAAACCAGCCTTCCAGTTCATGTGGGTTGATGAACTGAACTGCAAAAATGTGGTTTGTGCCCATCCCTAGCCAGTGTTGGATCAGGCCAGTGAACCATCCAGTCCAATACTCTGTGTCACACAGTGGCTAAAAACACCAGGTGCCCTCAGGAGATCCAGCAGTGGGGCCAGGAATCTAGAAACCCTCCCACTGCTGCCCTCCCCCAAGCACCAAGAATACAGAGCATCACTTGCCCCAGACTGAGAGCTCCTATCTATACGTTGTGGCTAATAGCCACTGATGGACCTCTGCTCCATATGTTTATCTAATTCCCTCTTGAAGCCATCCATGCTTGTAGCCACCACCACCTCCTGTGGCAGTGAATTCCATGTGTTAATCACTCTTTGGGTGAAGAAGTACTTCCTTTTATCTGTTCTAACCCAACTGCTCAGCAATTTCATGGAGTGCCCACGAGTTCTTGTATTGTGAGAAAGGGAGAAAAGGACCTCTTTCCCTACCTGCTCTATCCCATGCATAATCTTGTAAACCTCGATCATGTCACCCCCTCAGCCGTCGTTCCTCCAAGCTAAAGAGCCCCAAGCACTTCAACCTTTCTTCATAGGGAAAGTGTTCCAGCCCTTTTATCATTCTAGTTAAAGCACGAAACACAGAGGTTGAGGAAGAAAATGTGTGACTCAGTGAAACTGTAGGGGGGATCTCTTCGCTCAGTTGTTGCATACATGGTAAAAAGCAAATCATCCCCATGGCATATAAATTTTAAAAGCTGTCAAGACATGAGGGGTGAGGGTCTTTTATTCTCCCATGCTGCTTTCTCTTCCCTCTGCTGAAACCTTCTATCTCTCTCCTCCTCCTTCCTGGCCTCTGCTACAAATGGTGGCATTATTAATCAGGGTTGCTGGACAACCCAAAAAATGGTGGCTGGGATCTTGCAAAGTACGGTCATCAACTCTCACTCTTTTTGTCAAGTGTTGTTTAACTCCCTCCCCCCCACCCCCAGTAGAAAAATCTCTTCTACCTGTACATAACCCATGGTGAGTAATCCATACTTTTTGATCCATAGTCCAGGTTCTGAATTAGATGTTAAAGTAGCCAGGGTACAGCACTTTTAGAAATTAAATTAACTCTTTTTTAAAAATCCATAACATTTTTGGTACTCTATATGTCCTCCAGGGAGTTTGGGACAGCATACACAACCTTCCCTCTGCAATTTAATCTTCACAACCCTGTGATGTAGCTAATACTGCAGGATTATGTTAGCACCCAGTTAGTTTCATGGTAGAGGAGGGACTTGAATCGAGGTCTCCCTCGTCCTAAATCAACACCCTGACCATTATACCAGACTGGCTTTATACCATTAATGTATACCATGCTGGCTTTTACATGCTGATTCCTTGATTGGTGGAAAGTGCCATTACGTTGCAATGGAGGGTTTTTAGGCCAAGAGATGTTCAGGGGTGTTCGCCATTCCCTTCATGTCATGACCCTAGAATTTCTTGGAGGTCTCTCATCCAACTAGCCAAGGCCAATCCTGTTTAGCTTCTGAGATCTGATGAGATTGATCTAGCTTGGGCTATGCAGGTCACAGCACTCCAGGACTGAGGCAGGTCAATATATGTAGTGACTAAAAATGAGTTTCTGTTCATGGAGGACCCTTATGTTATAGAAGGGCTATATCAGGCGTCACCCATCCACCTCTGTGATGGGGAGGACCGAGTTTAGCGAAGACACCAAAAAGACCCGTATGAACCTACATATCTTATAATATTTGGCTGCTCTACCAATGTCAAGTCAAGTCAAGTCAAGTTTATTTGTACGGTCAAGCGACTCTACCAATGTAACATCCTTATCTTGAACAAAGTTTGACTCAGACAACAGAGTCTGAAGCAGTGTGCTGGCACACAAAAGCTTATACCTCAAATTAAACTTTGTTGTTCTTAAAGGTGCCACTGGACTCAAACTTTGTTCTGCAGCTTCAGACCACCGGCGTAAACTATGGGGGGGCTCGAGGGCTTGAGCCACCCCCGAAATTTCCCAGGGGGGACTGAGCCCCCCCGGGAAAACATCGCGCCTGCCGCCGGCACCTTGCCGCCGCGCCTCCCGGGCCCTTCCGAGGCTCGCCAGCTGGTGCCTCTCCCCCCCCCCCCACCAGCCTGGCCATTCCTCCCTCCTTATCTCACCCTCTTCCTCTTTTAGGGGTGAGGGAGGGAGTGGCCAGGGTGGAGGGGGAGGGAAAGGCACCAGCAGCACTGGCTGGTGAGCCTCGGAAGAGCCAGGGAGGCGTGGCGGCTGGCGGTAGGTTTTCTGGGGGTGTGTGGAAACATCGCCCCAGCGAGCGTGTGCGCAAAGCGCGTGCGCTAAAGAGCCCCCACCCCCCCGGACTTCAAAAAAGTCTACGCCCCTGCTTCAGACCAACACAGTGACCTACCTGAATCTATCCTTTTCTTTAGAAGTTCTGCCCCAGATCCCTTTCCTTGTTCTCCCCATGTGGAAAGGTTGTTTTTGATATGACAAATTTGTGCCCTACACCTAAAGCCTGTAATCATACATTTAGCAAAGACTGTATAGTATGACTACTGTTTACGTAGATAAGAGTTTACTGGGCTTTGACCCAGACACTGAATAAATGGTAAACTGGAAGACCCCTGACTCAGAGGCTATGACAACATCCATGCTTTTAATCTTCAGAATTAGAAATGTTTTTTTTAAAGGCAATAGACCTGCAACTAGAAATGATTTAAAGTCAATAGGATGTCTGTTTAACAGCTCCACCATAAAGTACCTCAGCACTTTTATAGAACCTGAGGTGATGTTTATAGGACCTGAGGTGATGTTTGTCTTAATTACTGCTCACAAAAGGAATTTTTAAACAATGTTTTGCTGCCTTTCAACAGAAAGTAGGAAATAATGAGAAAGCGACATGAGATGCATACCAAAGGATTAAATTAGTTTGTTAATGGACAATTTGAGTTAATGGACAATTTGATCCAACCTGGTTGAGGGAGGAAGGCCCAGGGTGTGAGAACAGAGGCGCCTCAAGAAGGTACAATTGTTAAAGGCTGATGTGAGGATAACCAGTAGATGAAATGGCTTTTTAGAAAGGATTTGGCACATTTATGGAGAATAAGCCATGATATCTAAATGGGGCCTTCATGTTCCCCAGATGCTGGGGACAAGCAACAAGGGGGAAGGAATCTGGAAATCTGGGCCAGCTTGGAAAGATACATTGGTCTCCTTTTAGGAATCTAGAAGAGTCCAGATGAGTGGTATATAAACCATATAAAACCATATACCAACATGGGTCTTGCTAGAGTGGAACCAGAAAGACCTTTGTTTGATCCAGTAAGACAACTTTCTATGTTCTCTGGTTCTGACTATAGTGAATAATAGAGCTTCAGCAACAAGCTGTAATGATCTTAGCCCTCGGAAATAACTTCAGGCATGCTTTATAAACAGCCATACAGTTCTGCTGCTTTTCATTGCCATAGTAGGAGGCCAACTCCAACCTAGTTTCCAAGCATTAGTACTGCTTGTAGCTGGTTGGCATAACCTCCATGGCTAGTTGCCCGGGACGAGGTGCTCCAAGCTGTCATTGTGCTTCCATTTGTGTTTTAGCTCTTCTAGGCTCCTGTCCTACCAATTCCTGTTCTGAAATACTTGCTGAAACCAGGATGTGCTTAGGGTTGCCAACATCCAGGTGGGGTTACACCTCATCCTCAGACTACAAAGATCAGTTCCCCTGGACAAAATGGTTGCTTTGGAAGGTGGACTATATGGCATCATATCCTACTGATGTTCCTCCCCTCACCAGGCTCCACCTCCAAATTAGGTAACCAGAGAGATTATCCAGTTTGTGCTGGGTTGAATTTTTCTCCCCCCCCCCAATCCTTGTTCATTTCTACCCCCAAACCTCCAGGAATTTCCCAAACTAGAGTTGGCAATTATATAGCAAGGCCTCATGAGGTTCTCCTCTTACACTGATTGATTTACATAGCATCTTGGGAAACATAGTCCACATTGTGCTTGTGTGCAAGCTTATCTGTGGCTTTGGGTGATGGGCTTGTGTGTATGGGTACAGCCCTGAGAGTGGCAATGGAGAGGTACTTCTGGCTCTAACTCCTATGGTTCTGGTTGTTCTATCTCCATCCCAATCTCACCTGAAGTCATGATTGCTGTTCTGGATGATTTTGTGCCACGAAAGTATTAAACTGTTAAACTACTGAGCCAAAAGCTCAAGATGCATCCCTTTGTGAATAATTTGGATGATGGTTCATGGTGTCCTATATATATATAAACCCAGCATATTGGCACTTTCCGGCTCTCCCATTGGCTGTGTTGTACACCATCAGCCATTGGCCCATTAACTGCCACTCAAGAATATTTACGTGCCATTGGCTGGGTGCTGGGTCCCCTCCTCTCCCCCGCACACTACCATTCCCTGTCTGAATAAACTGCTAAAACTGCTGTGTGGCTCACTTTCTCCTCAGTGGCTTTTGCTAGGCAAACAAGCTTGGTTCTGTCAGTAAAAAGGAAAAGGCAAGAGGCCCTTTCCAGGCCTACTTTGGCCTTTGTGAGGAATTCATTGAGGTGAGTCCTGACAGGTTGCCATCTCCTGGTTGAGAAATTCCTGGAGATTTTGTGGTGGAGTCTACGGAAGCGAGAGTTTGGGGCGGGGAGAGGCCTCAGCTGAATATAATGCCATAGAGCCTACCCTCCAAAGCAGTTATTTTCTCCAAGGGGAGACCTAGGTTCTTGCTGTGGAAGCTGAGTGGGTGATTTCAGACCAGCCACAGACTTTCAGCCTAACCTGCCTCACAGGGTTGTTGTGCAGATCAAAAGAGGGAGAGGAGAATGATGTGAACTGCTTTGGTCTCTACTGTGGAGAAAGACTATACTTTTCCTCCTGGGGAACCATTGTTGCCAGTCTCCAGGTGAGGGCTGGAGATCACTCAGAATTATAACTGTTCTCCAGATGGCAGAGAAAATGGTGGACTCTGTGTCCTTATACCCTGCTGAGGTAGCCACCCTATGACAGCTAGTGCGACATAGCAGTTAGTGCTTCAGAGCAAATTATTTTTAAGGGTAGGAACACACAACACATTTTTAAAGCTATGATTTAAAGCAGGGAAAAACACATTGCCTTGGCAAGTTACTCCAGCAAAGCATCCATCAGCCAAACTCACATGATCCAGGGAGGAAGCTTGTGCTTCTTGCAACAAACTTTTGTCCTGAACAAACATTTGAGAAGCACCGGAATCAATAATCCAAGTGGCTCCTTCTGCTGGCTTGTTTGCCACGACCAATGTGGCTTGCTGATTGGGTACGGTGCGAGACCCTTTTTCATCTCCGCTTTGTCGCAAAGCAGAACAATTTCTCTTGAGATGAGTTGAAGACCCACAAAGAAAACATTTCTTTACTTTCAAGGCAACAGCTCCCTTGTTGCAGCTGGGCTGGCCTCCATTATCAGGACTTCTCTCCGGCCTGGCACGGTTCCTGGACTGGACAGCAGCCAATTCCCTCTGGTGATAATGCACCTCCTCGCCCAACAATCGGCCAGTCAAGTAACCCTCAGTGTGGAGGTGCAATTCCTCATTTATGTACAAGGAGAACAAATGACAACCCCCCCCAAATGACTCACCCACAGTTGTATCTGATCATACAGTGATGGGCTGAGCCCGCAGCTTCAAAGGGATGTGTGATCTTGCAACTCCGTGTAAAATTCCTCCAGAGGAAATAGCCTCACCTCCCCTTCACTTCAACTGGCACATGTGACCGCAGCCTAAGAATGGCATTCTACTTCAAAGGATAGGAAAGAAAGGATGTTCTCTATGTGCCCTGACCTCTCTGTCTCTAACTCTATGGTACAGTCTCTGAAGGCTGAGGCACAGGGCAGTGCATACTCCTCCACTTCCAACAGAAAATAGGGTTGCCAGCTCTGGGTTGGGAAGTTCCTGGAGATTTTAGGGTGGAGCCTGAGGAGGGAGGAGTTTGGGGAAGGGAGGGACCTCACTGGTATATAATGTGATAGAGTCCACCCTCCAAAACTGCCATTTTCTCTAGGGGAAGTGATCTTGATGGTCTGAAGATTAATTTTAATAGGGAGAGATCTCCAGGTGCCACATGAAGGCTGGCAACCCTAGAAATGAAGCTGTGGACAGCTTTCACGTTCTTGGGTCTTGCGTTAGGCTATGAATTTTCATAATTTGTGTATTTCCAGCCATGTCCTTCTGCCATTTATACTGGCCATACCAGATGGTTTCTGTGTAGCAGGAAACATTGATACAAGTGTCAAAATGGAACTATTCAGAAAATAGCTAGAAAGCATTTTTGTCTCCCTGGATATTCAGCAAGATTTGTTCCCTGGATATTCAGCAATAGAGCCAGTTCGGTGTAGTGGTTTGGAGCATGGACTCCAATCTGGGAAAACCGGGTTTGATTCCCCACTCCTCCACATGCGGCTGCTGGTGTGACCTTGGGTCAGTCTCAAGTTCTTTCAGAGTTGTTTTCTCACGAGCAGTTCTCAAAAGAGCTCTCTCAGCCCCACCTACCTCACAGGGTGTCTGCTGAGTGGAGGGGAGGGGAAAGGAGATTTTAAACCACTCTGACACTCCTTTGGATAGTGAAGGGTAGGGCATAAATAGTTCCATTTTGACACTTGAATCTCCTCCTCCTCCTTCCTGTCTTAGTTCAGCAGATCAGTTTCCAAGGAAAATTCCTATGCAAATTTGGACAAATCAGATTTGAGTTCAGTAGCGAATGGGAGAAGTTAGCTGACCACCAAAAGTAATTAGGTAGTGGTTAGAGTCCTGAACTAGGATCTGGGAGACCCAGGTTTGACTCCCCACTCTGCCACGGAAGCTCGCTGCGTGACCTTGAGCCAGTCACACACTCTCAGTCTAACCTACCTCACAGGTGTGTTGTAATGATAAAATGGAAGGGAGGAAGAAAGGCAAGTGTTCACATAAAGTAAATTAATAGTCATTTAAAGCCGTATCTATGCAACTATCCTTGCTTTGCCAATTCTGTTCGGAAACAGGACACATCCCCTCTTTTTGACTAGGCCTTGTTTTAATTTATTAACATGATTTAATTTAATTTGCATAATGGAACACCTCCAGGGCCAGCCAGGGGGCTTTGGACACCTTAGGGCAACTGGCCCCTGTGCCCTCCAACAGGTGTGCACCTGAAGCTGCTGGTCAATCAGACAGCAGGCAGAGGCATGCCTGGAGCTACTGGCAGTTGTGCACATGCCTGAGCTGTTGGCCAGCCAGCTGGCAGGTACACACTTGGAAGCCAATGGCCAGACAGACAGCCTTGGTGGCAGGGTTGGGTGCATTGCAGGTCTGCTTGCTTTTGGTGCCCTCACCCTCTGTGGCATCATAGGCAGTCACCTAGGGCTGCCTAATGGGTGGGCTGCCCCTGAAAACACTGTTGAGTTTTGTGCCAGTTTGGTTTCATATCCTAGAGTATCTCACCTCTCAGTAGGACTCTCCCAAAGTATGGATGACCTATGGTTATGGTAAAGCTCTCAGTTTACTGGCATCTATGCAAAAGCTAGGTTTTTAAAAAGGGTAAGACTGCTTCCAGTTTATAGTCAATACCATGATGTTTTTGTTTTCCCCCCCCCCCATATTTTATTCAGTTTTTTCCATCTTACAGTTACTATACATTCCAATCTTCTATTACATTATCTATAACTTAGATTCCACAAATTTCCATTCTCTTACAGTTTTATATTTTAGAGTCTATTATTATGTTTTATACTTGATCCATTTATACACTCTGTCCCATCTTTTCAAATAAATGTCTTCATTTAAATTTGACAAATTTATCTGCAGCTTAGCCATTTCTGCCAACTTTAACAGTTTACAAATTATTTCTTCTCTAGACGGTACTTTTCAGTTTTCCAAAATTTTGCAAATAGAATTCTGGTTGCAGTTAATATATAAATGATTATTCGTTCTTCCTCTTTAAAGTTGTCTGGTATTATATTTAAAAGAAATAACTCCGGTGTAATTGGCAAGTTTACATTGAATATCTCTAAAATTATCCTGTGCACAATTCTCTAACATTTCTGTGCTTTATTGCATTTCCACCACATATGAAAGAAGGAACGTATATTTGTCTTACATTTCCAACCATTTTTAGACAAGTTGAGAAAACATTTAGCAATCTTATCTGGGGACCAGTGCCACCTATGAAACATTTTCAAAATATTTTCTTTATAGGAAACAGACCTCATCATTTTTGCTGACTTCCATATTTTTGACCATTCCTCTATGCATATATACTTGTGATGATGTTATTATTATTTCCAACAAAATTTCAATAAACTTTATTGTACCAAAAAAAACCCCACACTGTTGAGTTTCTGGGTCTTCTGCTGTGCCCTCCACACCCTTCTTCTGTTCAGACCAAGGGGTAGATGTAATCAGCTGAGGGTAACGGATATGCATTAGGTTGTGAAGTACAAAAGTCTATATCATAATAAATGTGTTATTGTGTTAGTCTTAACCAGGGCTCTTTTTCAGCTGGAATGCACCGGAGTCCGAGCCCATCCCTCTCCTCCCCTCCCCGCCGGGCCTGGGCTGTTTGTACTCAAAGGGAGCTTTCCCTTTAAGTGCAGAGAGCCAGCAGGAAAAAGCCCCACCTGGCGATTGAGCACTGGGCTTCTTTGCACTGAAAGGGAGCTTTCCCTTTAAGTGCAGAGAGCCGGCAGGAAAAAGCCCCGCCTGGAGATTAAGTACCGGGCCTGGGCTCTTTGCATTGAAAGCTATTTGCACTGGGCTCTCTGCATTTGGCTTGACAACGATGTGTCACCACGCCTACGCTCTCCCTGCTCCAGTAAGTGCCTCTCCCCATCTATTTTTCTTCTCTCTCTCCCTCTCCCCCCACTTACTTACTTACTTTCTTTCTTTCTTTCTTTCTTTCTTTCTTTCTTTCTTTCTTTCTTTCTTCCTTCCTTCCTTTCTTCCTTCCTTTCTCTCTCTCTCTCTCTCTCTCTCTTTCTCTCTCATCTCCACCTTTCTATCTTTCTCTCTCTCTCTCTCTTCCCTCCTTCCTTCCTTCCTTCCTTCCTTCCTTCCTTTCTCTCTCTCTCGCCTTTCTTTCTTTCTTTCTTTCTTTCTTTCTTTCTTTCTTTCTTTCTTTCTTTCTTTCTTTCCATCCTTCCTTCCATCTTTCTTTCTTTCTTTCTTTCTTTCTTTCTTTCTTTCTTTCTTTCTTTCTTTCTTTCTTGTTGTTCCATTTTGTTCTTTGTAAAAAAATATTGAAAAAGGGGAGGGATGTAAAAAAGCAGAGAGCCCAGGAAATGCTGGTTTTGATGATATCTTTAATTTTTGAGAATCTCTTTAGTTTTCTCATGGCATCTTCTGTTTAAGAAAAGTAAGTTTGAAGCCTGAGTGTTTGTTGTGTCTTGTTGGGAATGGCTTGCACATATATGTGTGTCTAAAGTCTGTATTAAAGTTGTTTGATGCTAACTGCCATGCAAGAGAAAACATCTGGAAAAAGTAGCTTCATTGTTGTGTGTGTTGGCAGAACACTTGACTGTTGCATGGGGCTCTTTGGGGGACATTTGCAGAGAAACAGAGTTGTAACTAAAAATGAGCATGGTCAGCTGCACTTTGGAGATTGCCTGTTTTGTGGAATTTAAAAAGTGGGCAGAGTTTCTGAAGAAGATGATTGTCCCTCTTCTCCTGCCACTGGGCTGACATCTGCCTTTAACGGGCCAGCAAAGTTGATGTTCTTAAACCTCCTAATAAGAGAGATTTCTGCTTCTGAGGAGTTGACTTCCAACGATTGGTGATCTTGTGATGGTAGTGATACTTTTATGTGGTAAAGACCACCTGTTCACAGGATAATTTTACCTGTGGGACAGACTCTGCATGGTAACCACTCCACTGGTACATAATTGCTTGTGAAAAGTATTATAGTGTAATAATTCAGGTGGGTAGCCATGTTGGTCCGAAGCAGCAGAGCAAAGTTGGAGTCCAAAGTTTCATCCAAGGTATAAGCTTTTATGTGCATGCACACGTCTTCCATCTGAAGAAGTGTTGAGGAAATCCCTGGAGATTTGGGAGTGGAGGGTGCAGTTTAGGGGAAGGAGGGACCTAAGCAACCCACAACAGACACCCTGTGAGATGGGTGGGGCTGAGAGAGCTCTGAGACAACTGTCCTTGATAAAATAGCTAGTACAGAGCTATGGCTTGCCCAAGGTCATCCAGCAGATGCAGGGGGGGGAGTGGGAATCAAACTTGGTTCTCCCAGATTAGAGTCCACACACTTAACAACTACACCAAACTGGGTTGTTCTGCTAGTGAACTAAGGTTGCCAACTGCAGGTTGAGGAAATCCCTGGAGATTTGGGAGTAGAGCCTGAGGAGGTGGGGTTTGGGGGAAGGAGGGACCTAAGCAAAGCATAATGCCATGGACTCTACTTTCCAAAGCAGCCATTGACCTGGTCTCTGTGGTTTGGAGCTCAGTTGTAATTCCAGGAGATCTCCAGACCCCACCTGTAGGTTGGCAACCCTAAAAAATCATATTCAGCATGCCTGTTCTGCAGGAAGGCAAGCTGATTTCCATGGAAACCTAACCTTTAGGAATTGATTCCAATCCAGTGTGGGAATAATTGTTGGACATAAGATATTGGTTCAGGCAAGATTTTGTATAGATGGGACAGAAAATAATGTTTTTATTGGCTTTGTGAAAACTATTTTGACATCAAGGTAAACAGAATAAGAAGCAAAAGGTGGATGTGGCTGGATGACCACACTTCTGGTAACTTTGGGTGTGGCCTAATATGTTAATGAACTGCGCTGTCAGGGTTGTGGCCTAATATGCTAATGAGTTCCTGCTGGGCTTTTTCTACAAAAAGAGCCCTGGTCTTAACAAGTGTCAGAAGTGTCGGTACAGAGCCAGCTTGATGTAGTGGTTAGGAGCATGGGCTCTAATCTAGGAGAACCAGGTTTGATTCCCCACTCCTCCACATGTAGCTGCTGGTGTGACCTTGGGTCAGTCACATGTTGTTTCAGAGTGGTTCTCTCATGAGCAGTACTTGAAAGAGTTCTCTCAGCCCCACCTACCTCACATGGCATCTGTTGTGGGGAGGGGAAGGGAAAGGAGACTGTAAGCCATTCTGAGACACCTCTGGGTAGTGAAGGGTGGGATTTAAATCCAATTATTTCTTCTTCTTATTATTATTATTTCATTTTTATGTATGTTTAACCACTGCTTTCATGTGCTAAGGATTCCCTTTCTGCTTTTATTGCCATGGTGGTTTTAGAGGCATGTACTTTGGTGACAGAGCTTTCACACATGGGAGTTTGCACCATCAGTCCCTCGTCCCCTCCATTTCCTTTACATTTTTTCCCCTGCCATGTACCCAGAATTCTTTTTGTGATTCCCCCCCCCCTTTATATCAGGGCTGATTGCAAGAAAAAGATGTTGATGTGGGTGAGACCTTTGCAGCCCACAGTCAAATGTGCACCATTCCTTCCTGACGGCATGCTAGCATGTTTGGACTGAGTGCTTTTCAAAAAAACTGAAGGGCATATGGATGAGGAGAAAAACCTGGAAACAGGCCAACTGCCGCAGGATGCTGGATGGATGCTCCAAGAAAAGAAGCACTCCAATTTGGAAGCCAAGATGGAGAGAAAACTTCCATATGGAAGCAGCCGTAATTTGCAGGGGGATCTGGTGTCACTAGCCTACTTGTTCAGGGACTCAAATGCAGCTGTCTCCAATGTGATTTTATCTATTCAGAAAATTTGTATGCACCTTCTTCAGACCTGCTCTTAAATTCTATTGATAGAACATCCATCAGATTAGAAGCAGGTCATAAAACAGCTAAAATATATATATGGAATCCCTTACTTAAAAGCCCAGGTAAAGAGAAATGTTTTGGCCTGGAAGGAGAGCCTAATGTGACATGCCTAGAAAAAACCATGACCGAAGGAATGGCTATGTTTTTTTTTTAATTATTGTAGATTTCTTCTCATAGCGTTCTCATTAATTAAGATATTGCTCTGTCCAAGAACCTGTCAGAGCTTGGAAGAAATAAGTACTCTCCCAGCTGAAACTGAGTGTCTTCGTGGGGAAAAAAAATATCTTCGATTCTGGTAAGGTGTGTGTCTTGGTGGGAAAAAAACAACAACTTATATTTTAGTAAAGACCGAAGAGCAGACAGACAGTGCTATGAGTTGGCCAAGTTACCTTGGAGATTCTCTCTCTGGGGATCTGCTGTGGGGTAGTGCTACTGCCCACAGCAATCCCTCTTTGCTTCCACTTGTGCTCTACTAGTACCTTTGTAAATAAAGGCAATACAGTACTACAGAAATACCATAACTGAGAAGTATTGGAGTCGGGAGTCCATGGAACAGTGAAGCAGCTAGATCTTTATTGCTGGTCCGGATGAAGCATACAACCCAGGGCTCCGAGCCCTCCTTTTATGCTGGTCAGGGATAATCCCCTGACCTCACCCAACCGGCCTGATAGGCATGTCTATTTACATCTCATAGGTTCCCGGGGAGAAACCTAGGTACATGATTGGTGGCCTGTTTGAATCCACCTGGCCTTTGTTCTAACTGGCTGAAGCTCAGGTAGTTTCTTGGCCATGTGCTCTGGCCACATGGCGGTCGCCATTACTGGAGCACATGGCGACCATATGGTCAATACATAACAATAACCGTCCAGCGTGCTCTCTTCCAAAGGAAACAGACTTGGGGACCTGCTATGGCTGGACCGTCTCACTGCTTTGAGAAGTAGGAGGCATGAAACAATATGGCAGGCTCACATCTAAGACTACACCCATTCTTGAATTCTTGTACAATGCTGACAAAATTATCGACCCAACTAAATCAGAAGCTACTTATGGAGCATGCCAGTTGGGGCCAGTCAAGGTTCAGTTGTGGCTGGGGAATTTAAGCACTTTTCTATGCATTCAGGAAAACAGGTGATAGAATTATGAGTTGGTAGGGTGGGTTGAAGGGTGGTTATTAGAAGTTTTTTGTTTTTTTAAACTGCTCGCCCATGTATAGAGCTGCCATTCCCCTGATGGGGGCAGGGGTTTGCCGGCTTTCGGGGCCCCAGATCCACTGGCCCCAATCTGGCCAGCAGGGGGAACCCCACCCACAAAGCACCCTGTTCACGCCAATGCACCTGGCACAAGGATGTCACAACGTGCAGGGCACGTTGCGGGGTGGGGGGGGGGGAGACACGCTCTATCACTCAAGAAAAAAACTCTATGTTTACCATAGAGTTTTTCCTTGGATGACAGTGTCCCCCGCAATGTGCCCTATGTGATTATGTCATTTCTGGGTGATCTAATTGTGGCCCTTGTGCTTAGCGTGCATGCCGAAGAAGTCCGGGAGAAGGACCGGGAGCCCCCACCAGCAGCCAGATAAGACCTGGCAACCCTACCCATCTAAAAAGGGCCATGACCATAAGCACGTCAGGGACAAAAGTCTTAATCCTGGCACTTTGCACCTTGTGCAACATTTCTACTTACAGGGAAAGATGAAATAGGGTTGCCAGCCTCCAGGTGGGGCCTGGGGATCTCCCGCTTTCACAACTGATGTCCAGCTAACAGAGATCAGTTCCCCTGGAGAAAATGGCTGCTTTGAAGGGTGGGCTCTGTGGCATTGGACCATGCTGAGGCCCCTCCCCTCCCCAAACCCCGCCCTCTCCTGGCTCCACCCCCAAAGTCTCCAGGTATTTTCCAACCCAGACCTGGCAACCTTATTAATGTAGGGGAACTTTGAACATTGTGATTCCTCCCGTGCAGTCTGAATTGGTACAGTCCATTCTATCACCTCAGTATTTTGCCACCTCATTCTGCTGTGTGTCTAGATTGGGCTTCAGAAAGGCAAAGGCGTGGGGGTGGGGGAAATTTGAGTGTTTGGCCTAGCCTACATCACTGAAAATTTTTTGGCAGGCAGGTTTTAATTCAGTCTCATATGTTAATTGTGCTGCTCCTGTTCGCATCTTGATAAATTATCTTCCTCCAAGGGGAAAAAAGAACCCAAACTACTACTTGTAATGAAAGCAGCCCTATTACCATATTACCTCTTTGGAGTTTCATGACTGTACTTAAGTTTCAGACAGAGATTTATGAAAAGAAGAAATATGAGCAATGGATCACAAGCTATCACTCAGCTTCAGGTCTTCACAGCCCCCCCCCCAGCTGTTTGAGGATGCAGTAATTCACCTTGGGGGGGGGAAGGCTGTAAATAATGAATATAAATCACATAAACCTAACATGTGTATACATACCACAGCCATCTTATCGAACATCACCTACTGTTTTTCTGGGCCTCTGTTTAGTCTAACATTGATATTTTAAGAATGTGAAGTGACACTCGTAGATTTTCAAGATTTAATTGATCTTAAGTAGCCGATTGAGTAGCCAAGCCATTGGTACATAATCACTAGGGGTTGAAGTTATTCAGTGAGGATACAGCTTAAAGCATTTTTCTCCTACTGTGTTACTATAATAGAGGATGAGAAATAAAACATTCATGCAGTATGTATCTGATATGGCATATTTCAGTAAAGGAAGACACGGCCTACGGTTTGCAATACCTGAATGAGGCTGAGTAACTATGGAACGTTTTGGAGGTAATTCATTCATAAGAGTCGCCACAAGTCGAAAGCAACCTGATAGCACATAAACATACACATACACACACGTATCTGTGAGATATTTCTCCTTCTTTCCTCCAAGGAGCTGAGTATATATGGTTCTCTCTTCTACCTTTTATCCTCACAAAGATCTTAGGAGGCTAGGGCTGCCAAGTCAGCCCGGGGGGCGGGGGATCCCCCACTATAGAGGTTCCCGATCCACCGGCCGACATTCGGCTGGCGGGGGGAACCCCACCCCAGAAGTCGTCCGGTGAGGACGACTTCCCCCGTGTAATGACGTCACCCGGAGGTGACGTCATCACGTAGTGGGCGTTGCCAGGGCAACGCTCTGGCAATTGCCCCTTTTTGGGGCGATTGCCAGAGCGTTGCCCTGGCAACGCCCCCAACGTGATGACGTCACCTCTGGGTGATGTCATTACGTCGCCGTGGCATGCGCGCAAAGCGCATGCACCAGAAGAGCTTCCGGGGGGAGAACAACTCTCCCCCGCCGGTCAGTCGCCGGGACTTCGCAGCCCTATAGGAGGCTGGTTAAGCTGAAAGACCATAACTAGCTCAGAATTGCCCAGCAAGTTTTATTTCAGAATGAAGATGTGAATCTGGATTTCCAAGGTCTTTGTCTGACACTCAGATCACCCTGTCTGTCTTAGCCTACCTTCTATCTGTGTAGGGATGCCAGCCTCCTGGTGGGATCTGGGGATCCCTCAGAATTACACCTCATCTCCAGACTACAGAGGTCAGTTCCCCTGGAAAAAATGGATGCTATGGAAAGTGGACTTTATTTATTTGTTTGTTTGTTTGTTTGTTTTGATTTATGCCCTGCCTTGCCCGCACAGGCAGGCTTAAGGCGGCGTAGAACAAGTTAAAAGCAGATAAAACACAGATGCATAACGCAATTCAATAAATTACACTAAACTTTTCCATACAAACAATATAAGACAAAGTGCCATTGCATACAGATGGCGATTGCTGAATGATGGTCCAAAACCCAATAGCCATGGTTCAAATATGGATAACACATTCATCCTTGGCAGCTCCTAATCAAAAGCCTGGTGGAAGAGCTCAATTTTACAGGCCCTGTGGAACTGTGAAAAGTCCCACAGGGCCCTGATGTCTTCTGGGAGCTCATTCCACCAGTCTGAAGCCGCCACTAGCTCTGGTGGTGGCCAATTTGGTGTCCTTCAGACTGGGGAGAGTCAGGTGATTTTGTGACCCTGACCCCAGTGCTCTTTGGGGAACATATGGGGAAAGGCGGTCCCTCAGGTAGGCAGGCCCCCGACCGTTTAGGGCTTTAAAGGTCAAAACCAGCACCTTGAAGTGAATCCGGTATGCTATTGGCAGCCCGTGCAGTGCCTTCAGCACTGGCTGGATGTGCTCTCGTACAGGGAGGCCCTTCAACAGCCTGGCCACCACATTTTGCACTAGCTGCAGCTTCCGGATTTGGGACAAGGGCAGCCCCATATAGATAGTGTTGCAGTAGTCCAATCTCGAGGTGACCATAGCATGGATCACCGTAGCCAGGTCATTGCATTCAAGGAAGGGAACCAGCTGCCTAATCAGCCATAGATGATAAAAGGCTGACTTGGCACTGTCTGCTACCTGGGCCTCCATTGTTAAGGTGGCCTCCAGGAGCACTCCCAAACTCCTGACTCTCCCAATATGTAACGCTTGGCGCTGGCACCAATGGCACCCCACTGAAGGCCGGTAATGGGATCCCTACCCTGATCCACTCTGACTCAGGCACAGGACCTCTGTCTTCATTGGATTCAATTTCAGTTGACTTAGTCTAAGCCAGCCCACCACATCCTGAAGCGCCCGGTCCAGGTCATCAGGGGTAGAGTCAGACTGACCACCCAGCAACAGATATAGGTGGGTGTTGCCTGCATATTGATGACACCCTAGCCTATGCCTCCAGGCAATCTGGGCAAGGGGGCACATATAGATGTTAAATAGCATTGGGGATAACACTGCCCCTTGGGGAACCCTGCAGTTCAGCGGGTACCGCTGGGACCTTTGATCCCCTAGCGCCACCCTCTGTCCCCAACCTTGGAGAAAGGAGACAAGCCCCTAGAGCCCCATGTTGGCGAGGTGGCAGACTAGTAACTGATGGTCGACCATGTCGAATGCCGCCGACAGGTCCAACAACAACAGTACCGCTGTGCTGCCTCAATCCAGATAACTCCAGAGGTTGTCTGTGAGGGTGAGCAGCGCTGTCTCCATCCCATAGCCTGGGCAGAAGCCAGACTGGAAAGGGTCTAGCATGGAAGTGTCATCTATAAAGCTCTGCAACTGAATCACCACTGCTCTCTCAAGTAATTTGCCCAAATAGGGCAAATTTGAAACCGGCCAATTTGGCCAGGTCCAAGGATGATTTTTTCAGGAGAGGGCAGACCATCGCTTCCTTGAGCACTCCCAGGAACAGTCCCTCGGTGAGGGACTTGTTGATAATATCCCTGAGAGCACCTTGAAACCCCTCATGACCAGCTTTTATCAGCCATGAAGGACACGGATCAAGGCTGCATGTGGTTGGGCGTACCATTGAGAGCAATCTGTTGACTTTCTCTAGGCTGAGTGGATCGAAATAATCCAGAATGGGACCAAAAGATGTGCATGGGGCCTCGAGTTCACTCACTGTCTCAACTGTGGCGGGGAGGTCCCGGCGGAGTGACAAGACTTTATATGCAAAATAGCTCGCAAAAGCCTCCCAGCCAATATCCAATTCCCTAGCATTTGGTCTGCCATCTGGCTGGTCAGTTAACAACCAAATAGTTCTAAACAATTGTGCCGGGCGTGAGCTAGCAGATGCAATCATGGCTGCGTAGAACTCCCTCTTTGCGGCTTTGACTGCCATCTCATAGGATCTCATAAATGCCCTATAAGATGCTCTTGTTACTTCATTGCGAGCACACTGCCACCATCTCTCTAGTTGTCTGAGCTTTTGCTTCATCATCCACAGCTCCTGGGTAAACCAAAGAGCCCACTTAGAGTGAGGGCACAGAGGGCTTTGGGGAGTGATCTCGTCAATGGCAGCCGAGAGTTAGCCATGCCAGACCTTAACTAGCTCATCTAACAAGCTGCCAGGAAGCCTAGGTTCCCGAAGGGCCATCTGAAGCCGCTGTGGGTCCATTTGGCTCCGTGGGTAAGCTAAAATGCACTCTCTGCCCACACAGGGATGGAGTGCCACGTTCACATGGGCCCTCAGGGCATGGAACTGCTATTGCAGTAATTCGGTCCACTGCAACCCCCGCTGCGAAGATCAAATCAAGCATGTGACCAGCTCTGTGAGTGGGGGCTGTTACATATTGGGAGAGTCCCAATGCCACCATGGACGACACCAGGTCCACCACCTGTACAGAGGCCACATCGTCGGCATGGACACTGAAGTCACCCAAGACTGTCAGCCTAGGGTACTCCAATGCCCAGCCAGACATGGCCTCTACCAGGGATGACAGGCGTTTGTAAACCGCTCTGAGACTCCAAGTGAGTGAAGGGCGGGGTATAAATCCAATCTCCTCTTCTTCTTTCCATCCCCCACTGGTGATCTGGGGAGACCTGGCAACCTATTGTCTACGCAGAGCCTTTCCTTAACCCCCTACTAGTTCTACTGTCCCGGCTCACAGATTTTCTTAAAACTGCAATGCTGATATTGCAGTATCTCCTTTATTTCACTTTATTGTGCAGTCCCATTTCAGGACAAAGGGCATTTCTACATGGAATATCTGCCCTGTGTTCAATGCTATTGGGAAGTGTGTTCTTTTCTTGATTTCCCACAGCATCTTGGTGTAACTCTTAGGGTTTCCCTGGGCTTTCTCCAGTCTTTCTCAAACTTGTGTTGCTGCAGAATTTGGGGAAATATTGCAGTGAAGCTTGGTAGGAAAGTTTGGATGTTCTCACCTACTTAGCAGCCATTTCCCTTGCCTTTTCCTCAGCAGTAGCCTTTCCTTCCCCCAACTTGGGGGGGGGGGGAGCTTTTAAATTTGCAATTTAGTATCATTATATCTGTGTGTCTGCTTCTGAATTCTCAGCTTTCTTATTTTTTTTTTAAATATCTCTAGCTCTTTCTGCCTCCACAAAATAATGGGATAGAGACTTATTTTAAAAGTAAATGATACCTAAGCATTCACAGAACTTGTTACACTTATTGTTCTAACAATACATTGATATAACAATATTAAGTTGCTGATTTTTTTAAAAAAATGCCTCAGAAGCCTGGGGGAAAGGGGGGTGGCTGGTCCTGGGGGACTCAGGGGCATGGACATTGTGAAGACACGTGTCATATGAAAACCCTGCTGATGCTGTGCTGCACTGGTAGCCACACCGGCAACAGGGAAACCATACGAGTCTCCTGGATGGAAACTGCCAAAGTCACTTCTAAAGTAGGGCTGCCAGGTCCCCCCTGGCCACTGGCAGGGGATGGGGGGTAGGGTTGCCAGATCCAGGTTAGGAAACCCCTGGAGATTTGCGGATGGAGCCTGGGGAGGACAGGGACCTTGGTGGGGTACAATGCCTCCGTGTCCACTCTCCAAAGCATCAATTTTTCTCCAGGAGAACAGATTTCTGTAGTCTGGAGATAAGATGTAATTATGGGGGATCCCCAGGTCCCACCTGGAGGCTGGCACCCCTACAGTTTTAAACATAGCCATTTGCATGTGGGTAGGGGTGAGTGGGGGAAAGAATTATGGGGGGGGAATCAAACTATTCAAAACTATTGTTTAGCAACAGCAACATAAGCGAGCGAATGATTCAGAAGTTAACAGAACGTTCTTCAGACATATATCTCAGTCATTTGGATTAATTTATCCTTAACTGTTTGGGTTATCCTTAATCCAAAAAAAACCCTTCTCTAATAGGTTAGACTTCATAGCAAATTTTCCTTGACACCATGCTGTATTTTTAACTTTAATTAACTTCAGCAGTCTGCTCTTCCACCAGACTTGAAAAAGAGTCCCCGTCCCTTCTTGTAGGCCTACAGATCCCTTCCTCTACCACTAATTTCAAAACCCGTAAACTCCCGGATAGCAGTTTCAAGGTATAGACAGCCCTGTAATGCTAAAGGTCTTGTTTATGTTAATTTTCTTCTTGTTAGTTCTAACTGTGTTCAGACATCAGCTAGGTTTTTTTAAAAGTAAATTTCAACTTACAAACACAAAAACATAAAGTACAACCAACTAGAGTCATCTAAATTATACACAGAACATATATATATAGTCATCTGTCAATATATAGTCATATTACACAGCTTTCTTTGCATAGATATTTAGGGCCCAATCCAGAAACAGTTCTATTGATAATTTTGGAATTCTTGTGAAAACATTTGTCTATTTCCTTTTTAGAGCCAGTTTGGTGTAGTGGTTAAGGGCATGGACTCTAATCTGGGAGAACTGGGTTCGATTCCCCACTCCTCCACTTGCAACTGCTGGATGACCTTTGGCAAGTGATAGTTCTGTCAGAGGTGTTCTTGAAAAGAGCAGCTTCAGTCAGAGTTCTCTCACCCCCACCTACCTCACAGGGTGTCTGTTGTGGGGAGGGGAAGGGAAAGGAGATTGTAAGCCGCTCTGAGACTCCGAGTGAGTGAAAGGTGGGGTATAAATCCAATTGCCTCCTCCTCTTCCTCCTCCTCCTCCTCCTCCTCCTCCTCTTCTTCTTCCTTCCACTACAATCATCTGCAATCATTTAGATCATACACAAAACATAAACTACAATCATCTATATCATGCAATGATTGCTCGAATCATATACTTATATAGAACTTACTTATATATACTCTAGACTTTTCACTTCTATTTAAATATCTTTGTTCTATCTTTTCCAACTATCCTCATATCTAATCATCTGGATCTGGCGCTACAAGCTGTGGCTGGTTGGCTTAGACTGAGCTGACTGAAATTTAATTCGATGAAGACGGAGGTCCTGAGCCTAAGTCGAGGTGGCCCAGGGTTAGGGATCCCACTCCTAACCTTCGATGGGGCACCACTGGTGCCAGCATCGGAGGTTAGGAGTCTGGGAGTGCTCTTGGATGCCTCCCTAATGATGGAGGCCAAAGTAGCAGCCACTGTTAATCAGCCGTTTACCATCATCAGCTGATTAGGCAGCTGATTCCCTTCCTCGAATGCAATCATTTGGCAACAGTGATCCATGTGATGGTCGCCTTGAGACTCAACTACTATAATGCTCTCTACATGGGGCTGCCCTTGACCCAAATCTGGCAGCGTCAGCTGGTGCAGAATGCTGCAGCCAGGCTGCTCTTGGGCCTCCCTGTGCTAAAGCACTACACTGGCTGCCTATAGCATACTGAATTCCCTTCAAAGTGCTGGTTCTTACCTTTAAAGCCTTTTACAGTCAGGGGCCTACATACATGAGGGACCGCATTTCCCCACATGTTCCCCAGAGAGAGCAATGAGCTCAGGGATTCAAAAACATCTGGCCCTCCGGGGTCCCAAAGATCCTAGGCTGGCTTCGGCCAGGGCCTTTTCAGTGGTGGCTCTGTGCTGGTGGAATGAGCTCCTGGAGGACATAGGGGCCCTGTGGGACCTTTTGCAGTTCCACAGGGCCTACAAGATGGAGCTCTTGCACCAGATATTCACTTAAAGAGCCACACCATAGGACCCCTGTGCCCAGGCTGCAGCCTGTGCGTTGCTGGTGTGAAGGGACTGAGAAAGTTCTACATCAATTCTGATTGTCCCTCATTAGGATCTGCTGTTAAGATGATTTGTTATTCTGTCTTGCCATCAGTTTATTATGTGGCACACTAGCACTTTATGATCGTTTTTTAGAAATGTATTGTTTTAGCTGTTTTAAAATTTTATGTAAGCCACACTGAGCCTTCCTTGGTGGGGAGGCTGGAGTATAAATTAATTAATTAAATAAATACATTTATTGTTACAAACATATATTGCCTGACCCTCTTATCATTTTCTATTTTAATCTAAATTTATTCTTGGTTTCCAACCATATAATTAAAAATACTTTCCATTTTTCTTGAAATCCTGAGATGGGACTATTGTGTATATAAGATGTCAATTTTGCCATTGTCACATATACATTTAATTTATTCTTCCATTCCTTCAAATCTGGGCATCTTTCTGCCTTCCATTTTCCAGCAAATATTACTCTTGCTGCCGTCACCATATATTTAAATAATTCACCATGTATTTCTATAATATTGGTAAAATATTGGTAAAATATTTAATAACATATTTTGGGGATGCATCGCAAACTTGAGTTTTAATATCTTTTGCATTTCTTTGTGTATCTCTATCCAATATTTTCTTGCTTTTTTGCATGGCCACCACATATGATAGAATGTTGCATCTGTGTTCTGACTTTTCCAGCACTTTCCATTATACTCTTTATTCGTTTTTGCAATATCTTTGGGAGTAATATACCATCTAAAACGGGTGGCCAAACTGTGGCTTGGGAGCCACATGCGGCTCTTTCAAACATGTTTGTGGCTACCGGCAGGGTGGCTGGGGAAGTGAAGGGGAGGCAGTCTTCTCTTCCCCAGCCAGTGTTCCCCTCCCTGGGTAGGTTTGAGGTGGGCGGGGAGCAGAGAAAGAAAGCAACTTTAACTTTAAATGTGTTCTCAAAGCCCCCATCCCCTTGGCTGGCTTGGAGAAAGCATTTCTTTTTTTAAATATCATTATCAATATCTGTTTTTACACCTTTTGTTTTTATTTCTGGCATTTATTTAATGTTAATGTTAATAAAAAGCAAATTTGCATATTTTCCAATAAAAATGTGTGGGTTTTTTGTTCATGTTTTGTGGCTCTCAGACATCTGATGTTACTTCTGCGTGGCTCTTAAGTTAAGCAAGTTTGGCCACCCCTGATCGAAAACATTTTATACCAATCCTCCCTTAATATTTGGCATTCAGTAAATCGAATTTCTTTAGTCCGTAAGTTTTCACACTGACTGATGCATGTATTTTCTCCAAAATTTTGCATCCATTCTATCATATACTTGTGTAGTTACTATGTTTCTGTATCAAGTTGCAGTAACATTTTATAATTTTTTCCCCAATAGGTGGTTCAAATCTCCAGTGATTAATTGCTCAAAGGTCATTTTCTCTTGTAAACAATCCCTTTCTTTGTCTATTTTTTTAAAAAAATTAGATACCATTTGATAATATAACAACCACGGAATTACCCCCCCCCCCTTCATTCTGAGCTTCTTGCCAGGATTTTATTTTTCCTTGTCTGTCCATCACGTACTCATAAGTTACATGGACAGTTTTCTTTCTTGTACTGGTGCTGCAATAGATGTCAGCTGGGGATGTCAGTGGTGAGGTTGGTGGACTTATTCTGTTTCTGTGCTGGAACCATATTTTTTATAGTCAGAATGTGATTACCAGCTCGTCTTTGAATAGTTTTTAATAATTTCTTAGTCCATAAGTAATTGTTGATTCCTTCTTTAGTATCAGTTGTTTCCAGTTTAACATTCCTTCTATTTGGATTTATCATCCAATCTAACATCCAGACTACTGCAGCTGTTTGGCGATACAATTTGATAATTTGGAACAGCTAAATCTCCTCTTTTTTCCCATGCTGTAATATTTTAAATCTTATGTTTTGCTTCTTCCCACTCCATACAAAGTTATTTATTGTTTTCTGCTATTTTTTTAAAAAAATTCATCTATATAGATTGGTATTTCCTCTATATAAATTGGCAGGGGTCCGTTGGGGCCAGAGCGAGGTGGAGCAAAGCTCCGCCAGCTCAGGACTGGCCAGTAGGGCAGCCACGGGCTGAATCAGATTCTCTAATCTGATTCAGCTCACCGCCAAATTGCTGCCGAAATTCGGTGGCAACTTTAAAAGCAACTGGAGGGGAGGGGGTTTGAGGGAGAGGCTTCAAACTTGCAGGGTAGCTTTTGGAACCTCTCCCCCAAACGCCCACCAAGTTTCAAGAAGATTGGACTAGGGGGTCCAATTCTACGAGCCTCCAAACAGGTTGCCCCCATTCCCTCCATTGTTCTCTATGGTGGGAAAAAAGTAATGTTTTTTCCCACCATAGAGAACAATGGAGGGGATGGGGCAACATGTTTGGGGGCCCATAGAATTGGACCCCATGGTCCAATCTTCTTGAAACTTAGTGGGTATTTCGAGGAGAGGCCCCAGCAGCTACCCTGCAAGTTTGGAGCCTCTCCATCAAACCTCCTTTCCTCCAGCCCCTCATATACCCTATGAGTTTTTGCCATTGATTTCAATGGCCCATAGGATATAATGGGGCTGAAACTGACATTCCCTTTCTGACACACTTCTGGTGATTTCAGGGGATGTGGCATGTGCTAATGAGTTATGCTAATGAGCTCCTGCACCTCTTTTTCTACGAAAGGACCCCTGTAAATTGGTATATATATTGATATAGAGAGACAGTTTGGTGCAGTGGTTAGGAGCATGGATTCTAATCTGGAAGATCTGTGCTTGATTCCCCAGTCCTCCACATGCAGCTGCTGGTGTCAGTCATAAGTTCATAAGTTCTTTCAGAGCTGTTCTCTCAAGCGCAGTTCTTGGGAAAGAACTCTCTCAGCCCCATCTACCTCAGAGAATGTCTGTTATGGGAAGGGAAAGGAGATTGTAAGCTGCCCTGAGACTCCTTCGGGTAGTGAAGGGCAGTTTATAAATCCAGCCTCTTCTTCTTCTACTACATCTAACGTTTAAAACAGAAAAGACAACTTTGGTAATAAGTTCATTTTTAACAGCAAAAATTCTTCCTAATCACATTTTTTTCAGTCTTATCCATCTTTGTGAATCTTTAGAAATGCTCACCTAATCTTTTTGATAATTATCTTTATATAAATTATCATTTTGTCGTGTTACATAGATACCCAAATATTTTATTGGGTTTTTTTTTTTTTTTAGTAACATTCTGTTATTTTTTTCTGCCTCTTCTTGTTCTGCTTTGGTTGCCTCTAGTAATATTATCTTGGTCTTCTTAAATTCAGTTTATATGCAGAATAAATTTGAAATCTAATTATTTGTTCCATTGTATATTTCAAGGAAATGTTTGATTTTATTACTAGCTAGGTCTGACCCTGCTCTAGTTCCAGTAAAATTCTCACCTTCTTACACAGGGCCATTACAAAATCAATCAATAGTTCAGAAGGCAAACGATAAGCCAACTAAACATTCTTTAAAGCACTGACAGCCCTGATGATTTGTTATTCTACCAGGCTGCAAAGGCAGTTGCATGATTAAAAAAACCATAAATGTTCTAAAACACATCACACAGTTAATGCACACCACTTTGGAAACGACGTGATATCCGAGGCAATGCTCCCTCTGAACTGTGGAGTCTTGTGAGCAAAAATTCTACTTTGTGAGCTGCTGCTACTTTGTGAGCCGGAGGCTAAAAAACTGTGAGCTAGCTCACACTAACTCACCTTAGAGGGAACGCTGATCCTAGGCCATCTTCCCAATATGGAGCTGAGGTTGTGCTCTGATTCACACATGGAGCTCCTGTGTTAACAGAGGTTGCTTTATTCCTTTTAACAGCAGACCCACACTGGTTCTTTTTTGCATGTAAATAACTTATCTTCTCTACTTAAACGAATGGGAAAGCTTTTGTGAGCCAGGGAGTTTCACATGTGTATTGGAGCACCAAAAGGGATTGGTGGTTCAAACTATATGTATTGATAAATTCTAATGACAAAATGCATATACTGTCATAATGTCATTGTCGTGAGTGACCCTGGTGAATTTCTTTCTTCATATTACTTAGTATATGACCAGTGTGCAGAACTCTTCCAGTTTTACCCATCCGTTTTGTTGTTAGTAATATTTCATTGTGGGAGCTGGTCAAATTATTCCTTTGTTATTAATTTTAGCTGATTAGATAGGCTGTTGCTTATGGCTTCAGTTTGTCAAACTGAAAGCTTTGTCCTGGTTAAGACACCTTTTGGCCCCCATCCAGTTGTAAGCCGCCATGGTCTTCACAGTTTTTGGCACTACTTGATGACTGATTATCGAATTTCTGTATTCACTGAACCCAACCATCTCCCAGTTAAGGTGGTGTTCTCCTCCTGTGAAGCACTCCAGAGGCCAACAGGGCACTTTTAAGGTAAGCAAACCCACCTTATATGACGTGGTTATGTAGGGCTGTCAGCCCTCCCCCTCCCGTTCACCAGCAGGGACTAGGGTTGCCAGATCCTGGTTGGGAAACTCCTGGAGATTTGGAGGTGGTGCCTGGAGAGGGCACGGACCTCAGTGGGATACAATGCCATAGACCAGGGGTGGGCAAATGGCAGCCTGCAGGCCACATGCGGCCCGCCACAGAGTTTTTTGCGACCCGCCAAGACATGAAGATTAACAAGAGTAAATATAGATGCTCTTTGACAGACATTAACTTGCAGGCTGTGATGAGCAGGGGTCATTTCGTAGAAAAAGAGGTGCAGGAGCTCATTAGCATAACTCATTAGCATAACTCATTTGCATATGCCACACCCCCTAACATACCGGAAGTGTGTCAGAAGACAACACCCACCCCTCAGGCTTCACTCCACAGATGAGTGAAACTGACCTGCTCTTCCTCCATTCCCTTCCACATCCAATACTTTGTGCAATAACAATAAGCGTAAAGAACACACCTTCATTCTCTTCCTGCTCCCTTGAAACCACCAGGTTTCAAGTAGACTTGAGATACCCAGGACATGTGCACCACCCATCCCTTTCCCTTCCCCTCCCCACAACAAGACACCCTGTGAGGTAGGTGGGGCTGAGAGAGGTCTTTTGAGAACTGCTCATGAGAGAACAGCTCTGAGAGAACTTGTGACTAGCCCATGGTCACACCAGCAGCTGCATGTGGAGGAGTGGGGAATCAAACCCGGTTCTCCCAGATTAGAGTACAACTCCTGACCTCTACACCAAACTGATGGGGTGGAAGCTGCTGGGTTGGTGAAATTTCTCCCGTACTTATGTGTCATGTGCCCAGATAAAAAATGGTATACT
The DNA here is from genome assembly GCA_029233225.1 of Lepidodactylus listeri. Lineage (NCBI taxonomy): Eukaryota > Metazoa > Chordata > Lepidosauria > Squamata > Gekkonidae > Lepidodactylus > Lepidodactylus listeri. Next base: position 100,261,128 of record JARCFY010000009.1, on the reverse strand, counting down.
TAGGAAATTTATATGCCACCTTGAGCAAGTCTCTGGAAAAGCAGCACACAGTCATAAAAGGAACAATGATAAAATTATCAATATTAAAACAAAACATTAAAATCAATAAAGACCCTAGCAGGGCTTTCCCCGGGGCGCTGCGCCTCTGCACTGCTCGGGGAAGCCGAGGAGGGGGCGGGGCTTGGTCATGTGCCCGCCCCCTGGGCTCCTCACTCCCGGAGCTGCGCTCCTGTGCACTCCCGCTCCAACAGACCCCTGGTGATGAGAATCTCAACAAGCAATCTCACTCCTGATTTCAAAAAAATTGTAGAAAAGTGTAATAGGGTACATTTGTCTCATTAAACTGATTCTAAAATTAAATGTGCTTGCAGCTATAGGCGATATGAAATTAGCACAATAAATAAATTGAATAAAACTACCACTATTTTATTTAATTTATATTTATTGATTTTTATGATACAATTTATACTTTTTCTGAAATGCAAAGTTAAGTAATGAATGCAATCATTTTTAAAAGGTGCGGCCCTCCGCTAACCTCCGCTCCCACAAAGTGGCCCCCGAGCCAAAACAATTGCCCACCCCTGCCATAGACCAGTGGTGGCAAACCTATGGTACACGTGCCAGAGGCGGCACTCAGAGCCCTCTCTGTGGGCACGCACGCAGTTTGGGCATTCAGTCTCTAAAAGGAAAAAGACGACACAGACTCGAGGCTGGGCTGTTCTCAAACTTACAAAGTATGAGCCAAGGTTAGACAAATTATCAGCATGCATACAACAGCAAAAATCACATTAATTGTTCAAAAGCATGCCAAATGCAAACTTTTACCTTTCAATAAAACATTGTTTGTATAATTGAAAGCTCTGTTATTGTGTTTTTCTTTTAAGACAAAAGATGTTAATGTATGAGTTCTTTTTTCTAAACTAAAACCTCAGTATTCAGGTTAAATGGTCATGCTGGCACTTTGCGATAAATAAGTGGGTTTTGGGTTGCAGTTTGGGCACTTGGTCTCTAAAAGGTTTGCCATCACTGCCATAGACTCTAGCCTCCAAAGCATCCATTTTCTCCAGGGGAACTGAACTCTGTGTTCTGGATATAAGCGGTAATTCCTGAGGCTCCTACCTGGAGGCTGACATTCCCTAGGATATATATTGTGATGGCAAGAGATCAGGAACCCATGTCAGTGGCTATTAGCCACAAGGTATAGATAGGAACTCTTGATCTGGGGCAAGTGATGCACTATATTCTTGGTGGTGGGGGGGGGGGGCAACAGTAGGAGGGCTTCTGGTGTCCTGGCCGCACTGCTGGACCTCCTGATGGCACCTGGTATTTTTGGCCACTGTGTGACAGAGTGTTGGACTGGATGGGCCACTGGCCTGATCCAGCATTGACTTCTCATGTTCTTATGTCTTGTCTCATGTTATTTATATGTCTAGTTTGGCCCCAAGACTTTTGAGTAGTAATTATTCTGAGCTTCCATTTTTGTTTTGTTGATAAGCAAAGGTCATCCATTCTGCACAGGGCATATTACAGAATCAATCCGATGCTAGGAATGCTTGTCTTACATACTGATAAAATAGCTGATGATCTATGGTGAGCTGTCGCCTGCGTGTTTTGAAGATAATGTAAGGTGTCTTTACTCCACTTGTTCTCCAAGCCAGAAGAAGATAGTAGGGAGAAGTTTTCTAATTAATTGTATGAACCCAAAGAATAGTCGGCAGTTGGTCACTTATAAATAAATGTGTCTGACTCAGACAAGAGGATTGTTCCTTCTCTGTTTTGCTTCTTGTTTTAAATCCTTTGAACTTATTAATCTCGAGGGCAGTACAGCAAAAGACTTTACTGCTCTGGTAAACCATAATTTCTGTCACCAGAAACAGTAATTGCACACACGTTACTCAGTTCAGTTGAGACTAATAATACAATAGCTGTCAAATAAGAATAAGCTGCTACTGATTCCTCCTCATGTAGATGCATAATGCAATATTAAAGGTATAGAAGTCTGAAGTCGAGGAGAGAAATTACAAATCAAAGTGAAATGTTATGGTTCCCTTCAAGTTGCATGCATCTTTTGGGGTTCTCTTAGAGCTGTCAAGAAGCGCCTGTTTTGGTTTATCTTTCTCTCTCCCTTCCCTCTTAATGTGGGAACTGTTTCTCTTTCCCCTGTCTTTGCAAGGGCCACTAAAAACAAGTTTTGGCCCATTACCACAACAAAGTGAAATGAACAAGACCAAATCTAATCTCCCTAGACTTGCTGTGGAAGAGAGCTGTTCCAGAGAAGGAGCTGAGCCATTTAGCCATTGGGCCATCCAGCCCATTCTTGGGCCATCCGGCCATTAATCAAGTGTTCTTGGTGATTAATCAGTGTGCCTTTAGCCACAAAAGGATCTTGCTGCACTAGGATTGTGCCAAAGAACTCTGCACACATTTCATGTCCTTACAAGTAAGTCAGTTATACCCCAAAAAAACCACTGACTCATTGGTGCCTGACACTGCCTGCCCAAAGCTACAGATAAGTACTGGAGTCGAACCAATCTGTCCGGAGATCTCCCTCGTATGTCTTTATTTAGAAGTTGCCACAGGGCCTTAAACAACCCACTGTCCCCCTTTTAGTACTGCCAAGTGACCAGAGGGGGCAGGGGATCTGATGCCCCCAGGTGCTGTTGCGTGTGTGTGTGTTTTTTAAATGCAGCTTTGTATACTTCAAACAGGTTCTTACTGGAAGTAGCAAAGGGTAGCTCCAGGAATCACCAGAAACACTGTGGTTTTACCACAGAGTTTCCAGTGATTCCTAGAGCTATCCTTTGTTACTTCCTGTAAGTACATGATGCTGCATTTAACAAACATTTTCCCACACTGCTGCATCTTTCCCCCCACACCCTTTGGCCATTAAGACGACATTTCTGGCTGACCTCTCTCTTCCTCCAGAGAGCCAGTTTGGTGCAGTGGTTAAGTGTGCGGACTCTAATCTAGGAGAACTGGGTTTGATTCCCCACTCCTCCATTTGCACCTGCTGGATGACCTTGGGCAAGCCATAGCTCTGTACCAGCTGTTCTCTCAAGGACAGTTGTCTCAGAGCTCTCTCAGCCCCACCTACCTCACAGGGTGTCTGTTGTGGGGAGGGGAAGGGAAAGGAGTTTGTAAGCCGCTCTGAGACTACAAGTGAAGGGCGGGATATAAATCCAATCTCTTCTTCTTCTTCTTCTCCACCTCTTTTTTGGACAGAAAAGAGCCCCATGGCAGAATCTGTCCCCAAATTGCACTTTTGCTGACTACAGGCCATCCATGTTCACACAGTTACTGTAGTCCCCATCTACCATGATTTCACATCTGGTTTTGACTGCAGTCAGTTTAGATTCTCCGTGTTCATTTAGCTTGCCACTATTCCCATGCATATAGCCTTTTGAGCGGGTCTCTGGTAAAGACTTTTTAGTTCGGTTAGAGCCCTAGGAGGGCATGGCAAACACTTTCTGGACAGAAGGAATGGGGAGAGTACAGAAAGTCTGCTGAACCTGGGGACCAACTACAGTATTGTAGGCTGTTCTGATATTCAATTGTCTGATTCAGAGTGAACTGGAGAGAAGAGACAGTGGGACAAATATTCTGGCAATTTTTTCATAAGCTTGTACTAAATCATAAAATAGGTTTGGAATGTGAGCTGGGGAATTCCTGCTGTTTCTTTTATGAAGTGTCATTTTATTTCTCCCCTTGCTCCCCCCCTCGCCCCCCCCTATCTTGCATGTTCTTTCTCTGTACATGAACAGGAGTGTGTAGCTGACCAGGATTTGGGGGAGCTACTTAGAGCCTGGGGCGAGGTAAGACAGCTGGAATAAATCCATTACATTTCTAGAACAGTACACTGGCACCCCCCCCTCCAATTTTTTTGAGTAACTAATGTGTGCTGTGCTTTGAATTTCTGATTTTATGTAAAAGGAAGCACTGGGAATGAAATATATATTTTCTGTCTTTATTAGAGATGTCTGGTGCCAGCTTTCTCTCTTCCTGTAGAAAACTACTGTAAAATGTTAAAACAAGTAGAGTCCCATGTCACATTAAATAACACATTTTTTGTTCTAAGTATTAAATCCTAATATTTTATTATGGATATTATAATAATAAATATTAAGGCACCTTAAGAAGTTAATCATTTTGAGTTTGGGACTATTTTGTGGGGTGAGCATATATTTAAAACTTCCCATTATTAAGACGATTCCTAATTATAGCTTAACTAAATCACTTCTGTTTCCATGTTCCGGGTAACTAGATAGTTTTTATGCATTTATGTCCATTTCTTGAATATTTCTTCAAACTCCTCTCAAACTGTGTCAATATTCACTTGTTCAGTAATATCTTTTTTTTTGTCTTCATCTTCCCCCTGATTTTGGCTTTTTACTCCTTCTTACACATTTGGGAAGTTCAAATGAATATAATTAACAGAGACGGCAATTCTTGCTAGATTTGTCATATGGGTGACCTTGACTAATCATAGATCAAGGGCTGCTTGGGATGACATCACAGTACTACAAAATCAACCAGATTTAGAGTTGTGATGATGTCTTCCAGAGCAAATGGTCAACTTAGAGCAAAAAGAAGAAGAGAAGAAAGAGATTGGATTTATACCCTCCCCTTCACTACCCAAGGGAGTCTCAAAGCAGCTTACAAACTCCTTTCCCTTCCCCTCCCCACAACAGACACGCTGTGAGGTAGGTGGGGCTGAGAGAGCTCTGACAGAAACGGCTCTTTTCATGAACACCTCTGACGGAACTATGGCTTGCCCAAGGTCATCCAGCAGCTGAATATGGAGGAGTGTATGTAGGCCCCTGACCGTAAAGGGCTTTAAAGGTAAGAACCAGCACTTTGAAGGGAATTCAGTATGCTATAGGCAGCCAGTGCAGTGCTTTAGCACAGGTTGGATGTGCATGGGGAGGCCCAAGAGCAGCCTGGCTGCAGCATTCTGCACCAGCTGTCGCTGCCAGATTTGGGTCAAGGGCAGCCCCATGTAGAGAGCATTATAGTAGTTGAGTCTCAAGGTGACCATCACATGGATCACTGTTGCCAAATCATTGCGTTCGAGGAAGGGAACCAGCTGCCTAATCAGCCGATGATGGTAAACAGCTGATTTAGCAGTGGCTGCTACTTTGGCCTCCATCATTAGGGAAGTGTCCAAGAGCACTCCCAGACTCCTAACCTCCGACGCTGGCACCAGCGGTGTCCCATCAAAGATTGGGAGTGGGATCCCTAACCCTGGGCCACCTCGACTTAGACTCAGGACCTCTGTCTTCATCGAATTCAATTTCAGTCAGCTCAGTCTAAGCCAACCAGCCACAGCTTGTAGCGCCAGATCCAGATGATTAGATATTAGGATAGTTGGAAAAGATAGAACAAAGATATTTAAATAGAAGTGAAAAGTCTAGAGTATATATAAGTAAGTTCTATATAAGTATATGACTTGATCAATCATTGTATGATATAGATGATTGTAGTTTATGTTTTGTGTATGATCTAAATGACTGCAGATGATTGTAGTGGAAGGAGGAAGAAGAAGAAGAAGAAGAAGAGGAGGAGGAGGAGGAGGAGGAGATTGGATTTATACCCCGCCCTTCACTCACTTGGAGTGAAGAGCGGCTTACAAACTCCTTTCCCTTCCCTTCCCCTCCCCACAACAGACACCCTGTGAGCAAGGGTGTAGACTTTCCCATTTCCGGGGGGGGGGGGGGGCTGGGGCTGGGCCAGAGACATCACAGGCCATTGTCTCTGGGGGAGGCTCAGCACTTCTTGGAAAATTTCAGGGGGGGAGGGTCCAGCTCCCCAGCCCCCCTAAAGTTGACACCTATGCCTGTGCGGTAGGTGGGGGGGGTGAGAGCTCTGACAGAAGCTGCTCTTTTCAAGAACACCTCTGACAGACCCATGACTTGCCCAAGGTCATCCAGCAGGTGCAACTGGAGGAGTGGGAATCAAACCCGGTTCTCCCAGATTAGAGTCTGCGCACTTAACCACTACACCAAACTGGCTCTAAAAAGAAGATAGGTTCTAAAAAGGAAATAGACAAATGTTTTCACAATAATTCCAGAATGATCAATGGAACTGTTTCTGGATTGGGCCCTAAATATCTATGCAAAGAAAGCTGTGTAATATTGACACAGTCACAGCCCTCCTCAAAAACATCTAAATTTGGATACATGTGATGTATAGTGTCTAGCTGGATTGCATATAGTTCAATCCCATCTTTTAACTTTATTGCTCTTTTATCAGAGGAAGTTATGCCATGGATTAGTTTCCCTACTTGCACTGCAAATAATGCGAAGTCCAGTGGTCCTAGGGGAGAGAATCTGAGGTTTGTTCTGAGAAACCAAAGGCTTACCCTTCCAAGAGATGCAAAACATAACAGCTCTTCCGCTCTTATATGTTGGTGTCCAGCAGAGTATTGATGAGAGAGTGTTTTTGCAGCCAAACAATTCAGAAGTAAAACCTGAGGTGAAGGATTCACATCTGAGGATTGTGTAACTTCAAGGACTGAACATTTGAACTGAACCTTGGAACACTAAGCAGGTAAAGTCCTTGCCGTTTAGAATGATGGGTTTTAGAATAACAGACAGGAGTCATTGAACTTTTCCAAACTTCATGGTATGATGGTTGATTGAAGTAGTGGGGAGTAAGTCCCCTGAACATTCATTTCCTTCATAGAAAGTTTAAAAAAACAAAAAAACAAAAACAAAAAAGGGAAACAGCTGTCTGGACAGTTCACAAATGAACATTCGAAGAGGTGTATTAAATCTCCTGGACTCTGTTTGCAACTCAAAGCAGCACAGAAAACTGATCTGTCCTAATCTTGCTGGGTTCATTCTAAGTCTAGATAATCGGTCATGTCATAAAGAATGATATTTGGGTTCATGCTGCTGAATTAAATGTGACCCTTAACTTGAAGCCAGAGTACTGAGGTTTGAGGCATCATGGGAATCAGACTGCACCCCTATGATGTGTTTTGTATCTCACAACTATGTCGTGCTGTAACTCATGGTGTGTGCTATGTGCTGTCAGGTTGCTTCAGCCTTATGGCAATCCTATGAATTAATGACCTCCAAAACATCCTGTCATTGACAGCCAGGGTTGCCATTCCCCGGTGGGGGCTGGGGTTTACCCACTTTTGGGGGCCCCAATTAGCCGCAGCCTAACTGGCCAGTGGGGAAAGCCATGCCCCCAAACAGTCTTGTCTGAGAAAACGTGCCTGGTGTGATGATGTCACCTTGAGGTGATGTCATCATGCAGGGCACACTGGGTGGGGGATGCTCTAGCGTTTGAAAAAAAACCCCTCCATGGTTACCTCCCTCTAAGCTGTGGAGTCTTGTGAGCAAAAATTCTACTTTGTGAGCTACTGGCATTAAAGTTGTGAGCGAGCGGTTTGGCTACTGCATAAATTAGTTTGCTCTGGAGCCATCCTTCCTGAGCTAAGACAAAAATGGGTGCGCTGGAGGCTAAAAACCTGTGAGCTAGCTCACACTAACTCAGCTTAGTGGGAACACTGGACCGTAAAGTTTTTACTCAAATGCTGGAGCAACCCCCCCCCCACACACACACCAATGTGCCCTGCATGATGACATCACTTTTGGGGGGCGTCATCATGGTGCATGTGCAAAGTGCATGTGCCAAAAAGTCTCAGGGAAGAAGAGGGGTTCCCCCTCCCGGCAGCCAGGCAAGACCTGGCAAACCCTATTGACAGCCTTGCTCACGTTTTACAAACTGAAGGCAGTGTCTCCCTTTACTGAGTCACTAACTTGCTATTAGCATCAGTTTCTCAGTTTCCATTGACAGTTACTGTTGGGTAGATCGAGAGTAATTCTGGGTGAATTGGGAAAGCAACCACTGGGGGAGTTTGGCTTTACAGTATGGCAGGGAGGTAGAAAACTAACAGGGCAGATACAGATCCGCAGTGACAGACCACAGGATGAAGCTGAAGAATGCATTTGTGAATATTCAGAATGGCAATCCCTGGCTATAGAATAGCTATAACTCCAGCACCCACCCACCCCGCCCATGACTTAGATGGGGGCAAAAGCTTTCTAGAAGACTTATGGCTTGGCATATTGTACAAATTCACTATTGTGTATATCTGTGATGTGACATCTCTGAGGTTGCCAACAGCCAGGTGGGGCCTGGAGTTCTTCCAGAATTTTGACCAATCACCATGCAGTGGCAAGCTGCGCCCGCATCAACAAAAGCCCGTGTGATTGCGCAACTGCGGGTTAACTTCCGCCAGGGCAATTATCCTTGCTTCCCCCTGCTTCATCTCACACGTGATACTGCAACCCAACAAAGTTTCATTCATAGTGCAAGCTTTCGTGTGCAAAGCACACTTGTTTACACCCAAAAACTTACACTTTGAATAAAATTTTGTTGGTCTCAAAGGTGCCACTTGACTCAAACTTTGTCCTGTACAGAGACCTCTTCTTCAAAAATGCAGGCATTGTTCATCAAGCTGAAGACTGAACTGAGCCTATCACAGTTCGCTTGGGAAATCCTTTGAGGCCTAGCCAGCCTATATCTGTCACAGGACTCAAGAGCATCATGCCCCACTGAGGTCCCTCCCCGCTCCCAACCCTGCCTTCCACAGCCTCCAGCTCCAGAACTCCAAAAATCTCCCTACCCAGGGTTATCAACCCTTGACATTTTAACTGATTAGGATTATGACCAGTTGCACGTAGACACTAACAGCCTTATGGCTGCTATTGTTCTAGTATAATTTCATTATATTGGTCTAGTATAATTTCACTAGCGCGGGTTATATGCAGCAAAAGCATTGTCACTTGCAAGCAGATAACTTAATCACCAAGGTTAGGACTGGAGTTTCAAACATAAGTAGTGTTTGTCCCCGTTCTTTTGTGCTTCTGTTGCTATTTATGACTTCTCAGCACCGGTCTAAAAGCCTTTGGCACAAAGATCCAATTAAATGTGAAGGGCTTCTTTTGCTTTACTGAGGGATATGAGGAAAGGGACCCGCGTCTGAGCCATAAGGCAACAAGGGAATGAAAATTTAAGGGAACATATAACAACTGTACCAGCAGTAAAACAATGCGGGCAAGTAAGCCAATTTCCCAGCCCTCAAGTATAAAGGTAGATCTTGACAAGTTTATTCTTTTATATGGTATTTGATGCCTCCCATGGACTCAAGCTCTGTGGTAAGTGAATTTGACCTCTGGATGTATTATGTGGGAAGCTATAGCGTTCTCAGCTCTAAATCTCGAATCTAGGAATGCGGCCTACTCCTGGCCTTCCACCAGAGCACTAGCCATGAATTCTGGCTCCAGACGGTTCTACACCAGCTCCCCCCTGCCCCAAGTGAAAGTCTGTAAATCCTTTTGCCTAAGTATACAATCCCATTAACTTCCATCACACTGTGCATGAAATACCTGAGCGTACATCTCTAGCTGTTAACATGCTACAGCAATAATTGATAATTGGAATTTCTTGTGTAGACAAGCTCAAAGCACACAATAGCATAGGGTCGAATTATGTGTATGTTAGTGTTGTCTGGCAGGGCTTGGCAGCTGGAGGGAGTCTGGGGGGGCGGGGCCAGGGGGGTACCATCAGGCCAACGGTGTGACTTTGCTCCTGGGGAAAACCCACAACTGACAAGAGGATGTCTTGGAATCATCAAAAATTCTGTGGTAAAGCCATAGAGTTACTGGCGATTCCTAGAGAGGACTGATATTGTCACACCTTCACCCAACAGCCTTTTTTTTTTGTTTCATTTTCTCCCACTGCCACTCCAAGTGGGAGTGAGAAGACTAGAGTGCCATCAGGAGAAGAACGGTTGGTTTTATACCTCACTTTTCACAACCCGAAGGAGTCTCAGAGTGGCTTACAATGACCTTCCCTTCCTCTTTCCACAACTGACCCCCTGTGAGGTAGGTGGGGCTGAGAGAGCTCTGAGAGAACTGGGACTAACCCAAGTTCACCCAGCTGGCTGCATGTAGAGGAGTGGGGAATCAAACCCAGCTCTCCAGATTAGAGTCTGCCACTCAGGACCTACTACACCACAGCTGGCTCTCTCACCGTAGTGGGAGACCTGGAATTCCCCAGGTGGATGTAGCCTTTCACAAGCAGATCCAGTTCCTAGGTTAGGGAAAAAATAAATGAGTAAAGGAATTTGCATTGTCTGTGTCTCTGGGCTTTCCTGTTGCCAAGGTTATCACCTGTGAGAGCCCATTTCAACTTTTGGATGGGATTCAGATGAAGTGTGTGGGAATGAGTTTAGAGACAGAAATGAGGAACATGCTGAGGGCTGTGGCTGGTATTATATGCTTGGCCTGCATCACTTGTGGCACACCAAAATGACACGGCAGCCCAGACAGGGGTTGAGAAACTGTTTACTGCTTGTCTGTCTGAAAATAGCGGATGGCTCGGTTGGCATTAAAATGGCACACAAAGGTGAGTGGTGGAAAATAATGTAAAAAAACAATAGAAGAATAATCAATGACAGCAACTTTGCAGGTCAAAACCAGTGATGATGGCTTGGATCCTACTGCTCCACTGAGCAAAGTTTGAAGCCTTCCACCAAAGAAAGATCCATGTAAACTGGAGGAGGGTCCTTAGGTTGGAAGAACTTTCTCCAGCCTGAGGTTCACTGGATGCATGCCAATGACTACAGTGCAGTAGAGCCAGTATAGAGAGCCAGTTTGGTGTAGCGGTTAAGAGTGCGGACTCTAATCTGGGAGAACCAGGTTTGATACAGCTGCTGGTGTGACCTTGGGTCAGTTATAAATTCTTTCAGAGCTGTTCTCTCAAGGGCAGTTCTGTCAGAGCTCTCTTAGTCCCACCTACCTCACATGGTGTCTGTTGTGGGGAGGGGAAGGGAAGGGGATTGTAAGCGACTCTGAGACTCCTTTGGGTAGTGAAGGGTGGGGTATAAATCCAATCTCCTCCTCCACCACCTCCTCCTCCTCCTCTTCTTCTTCTATAGACGTTGAGGTACAGCTGGGAAGACCTAAGTTTGAATTCCCTGATCAGTCAAGAAATTCACTAGATGAAGGCCGAGGACAGATTGGCAGAGCGGCCGTTCAGACGGCTGCATCTGCCCTGAGGAGGCGGCCCGAACGCATCGTGTGTGGCGCCGCGCTCCTCCCACAGCAGCCGAGCACCACTTCAAAGTGGTGCTCGGCTGCTGCGGCGCGCGTTCCACCCGCCGGAGCGGGTGTGAATGCGCGTGGGCAGGGGGAGCCGCGCGGCGTCCGCCCGCCACCATAGGAAGCCGCCCACAGTCTGAAAGTTGCAGGTGGCTTCCTTCCGGCAGCATGCGAACGCCGCGCCACGGGGAAAATTCCCCCTGCCTTAGTCTGCTGCGCCACGGAGGTGTGGCAGACTGCCAGTTTGTCCTCAGCCGAACTTGGGTCAGTTGCTCTGTCACGGGCTAATGTACCTTACAGGGATGTTGTGCAGATAAAAGGAAGCATATATGTCACTTGGAGTTCCTTGAGGGCCTGGCAAATAAAACTGATGGTTGTGGAATAGAAAAGGAACAAAAATAACCACAAACTGCTCACATTTCCTCTGTAGTTCTTTGTTTCTAAAACTCTTACCATCTACTAGATGTTGTCCAAAAACACAGCAGAACACAATCCCCAGGTGCGGGTCTACCATCTAAATAATTGCAATATATAATTTTATTAGGTTTTCATGCAATACTCTCTTTGGGAGTGGGTTGATGGGAACCTCTGTGGAAACCAGTGAGAAGCTCAAAAGCCTATTTAAGTTATTCAGTCTCTGTTTTACATCAATTGAAGTTGTCAGTAAAACGCGGATTGTCTCCGTTTTAAGTGTATGAGTGACATTCGGGAGGCTTATTACTACTGAAAATGCCAGCTTACTAAATGTCCCTGCTAGTAGAAAGGTCAAGGTATAAGATGTGACTAATACCACTGTCACCAAGCTCATATATTTCAATGCCATTTTTTATTGTGCCTTTTCTTTTGGCATATATCGGATGGAAGGCTCATGATTTTTCATTCAGTTCCAAAAAAGAAAATAAAAAAGGAGGAGGTAATGGATAGCCCTCATTTGAAGGCACAATACTTTCATTAAAAGCATTTCAGCACTAGATGGATCATACCTATCTTTTTCCTTTCTGTTTCTTTGTGGTGAATTGCTTAGGGAAACCATAATAGTGACAAAGAGACATTTCCAAACAAGCTAATGTACAGAAGCTTCAGGGTAACTCAAAAGTATCCCCCCCCCTTCCCCATCTGCTCTCAACTGGGTTCTTTTGTTTTGCTTTCTCACTTAGTAACCCACATTTCCAGTAAAAGCCCCCTGTGATTCTTCATCACTGTCTCAGATTCTTCTGGGTTTTTATCTTTTCAAAGACATTACCTTAAGGAGAGCCAATTTTACTCAGTCGCTCGGCTGTAGTGAGTTGGCCATTTCAAAAACCTGTGAGTGAAATTTAGAGAGTCATCCGCCTCCATCAGTATTCCAGGCTCATGTGTCCAGGCACGGGGGGGCGGGGACACACACATCATTCTAGAACCACTGAGCCCTGAGCTCCAATGTATGAGTTACTGCAGGTGTCCTTAGATGCAAGTCTAGGGGCTTTTTCCCACTCACATTGTGCCGGCGTTCTGCCTCCGTTTGTCCCGGCGCTGGGTGTCAATTTCACACCCTTTGCTGCGGCGCGTGTGTTAATACGGGGCTTCGCGCCATTTTCTCCGCACCTTCGATAAACCTAAAAAAAAAGGTTTACCGAAGGCGCGGAGAAAATGGCGCGAAGCCCCGTATTAACACACGCGCCGCAGCAAAGGGTGTGAAATTGACACCCAGCGCTGGGACAAACGGAGGCAGAACACCGGCACAATGTGAGTGGGAAAAAGCCCTAGGACTATCCCTGGTAAATGGAGGGACTGGAAGCACTTATAGTCAGTGTGTTCACGTGAGATCCCCATCCTGGCTTGCCTCACTAGGGACTGCTGGAACTCAGACTCTTTCCAAGCGAAGTTTCGCTTTCCACTTTGATTTGTCTCCTGGTAGCAGCCAGTTCAGTTCAAAGGCTCATCATGATGGGCTCTTATGGTTATGATAAGTTATGTGGTTGTCTTTATACATTCTGTGTTCTGTGTGGCCTCTTCTTCATGATGCATAACAGAATCCTAGGAGGCTCACCTGGTGAGTAAGATGCAAACTATTTGGTTTCAAGGAGAATTCTCAGAATCTCACTGAGCTGATCAAGGTCCACCAACCAAAAAGCCAGGCCTATCATGTATTTTACAATTCTCCCTGACCCTTATTTTGCTATCCCAGGCAAGCTGCTTGAATAGGAGACTGAACAAGGACCTAATGGATAGGATCTGTGAGGTTTGATGGTTCATGTAAGAAGAACTCTACTGGGTCAGATGTTAGCCAAATTGCCTTGATTTCTTATCAGTATTGGGGAATTAGAGCTTAATAATTAATTGGCAATAGGCAAAAGGGGTCGCCACCAATATATACAGAGGTCCCACCTCTTCCAGAAGCACCAGAAATAAACAAGGAGGCTGGCTTCAGTAATAAAGTACTTTCTTTACTGAAAGGTTCTTATTCAGGCAAACAATACAGATTCACACATTCACTTATACAGAGCCTCAGAAATAAAGATAGAGCAAAGAGGGTTGCATTAGCAGGAATATCGTTGGTATCCACTGAGGGCAATAATTACCTGTCCAGAGAGATGTTGAGTTCCCACTGGAAAAATAAGGGGAAGCTATGAGGGGATTAGGGGCACATGTCCTGAACCCACAGCGACACGTGGAGACTCTGGCTGCGCAACCAAGAGCCGTGGAGGGAGGGTAGGGTAAGAGGTAGTAAAAACTAGAGAGAGAACACATTGTTGGGGGTCCTCTTTTATTAGGGGGGCCCTGGGGGAGGGCTTGACTGGACACCTCCCATGAGACCAGCCCTCGATGGTCTGCCCCAAAAGTCCTGTCCACTAGAGGAGAGGGGCTTAAGGGATTGGGCAATGTTACATTCTACCTGGATTGTGACAGAGATACCTGGAGGGCGGATATGACTCACTGGCTAAACCCTTTGTTTCGCTGATAGGCTTAATGGCTCTGAGCTGCAGAACCAGTTTCTGGCTAGCCAAGTCCATTGTCTATGGGAAGGCGGGAAAGAATCTTTTATTTCATTGTAGCAAGGAATGTTGGGGGGGGGTTGCCTGTGCAAGGAAGAAGAACATCGCTAATGGCGTATGAAAGCACATGTTCAAACCACAATGGTGAGTGGCTGTTACTGTGTGAGTATCTGTGTTAAGGGAAGTCTCTGGGAGCTGGCGACCTCGGGAACCACTGGCACATCGTCTCAGGCGTCGGCTGGCGTGTGTGTACAGCTGGCGTCATGATCTGGTCATATTTCATCTCAGTCCCTTTTAAACATTCAACAACACTGTCTATTGTTAGCACTTATAGACTTTATGTCTATAAGAGCACATAAGCACCTTGCAGGGCAACACAGAACAGTAGTCCACCTAGTCCAGCACCCTGTTTCCTACAGTGGCCAACCAGTTGTCCTGAAGTCCCAGCAAGAGGTAGAGCAAGACCCTGAAGCAGCGACCTGGTACTGATATTAGAAGGAGGAGGAGGAGGAGGAGATTGGATTTATACCCCGCCCTTCACTACCCAAAGAAGTCTTAGAGAAGTTTACAATTCCTTTCCCATCCCCTTCCCCTCCTCACAACAGACATCCTGTGAGGTAGGTGAGGCTGAGAGAGCTCTCTCAAGAACTGCCCTTGAGAGAACAGCCCTGAAAGAACGTGTGACTGACCCAAGGTCACACCAACAGCTGCATGTGGAGGAGTGGGGAATCAAACCCAGTTCTTCAAGATTAGAGTCCACACTCCTAACCAGTACACCAAACTGTCTCTCAAAGGTTTACTGCCTCTGGATGTGGCGATTCCTTTTAGTCATAATGGCTAGTAGTCATTGAAGGTCCTTTTCTCCCATAGTTTAATCAGTAAAGAACAAGTCTGAATCTTGAGGCTTAGTGAGAAAGGCATCATTATCTCGCCCTTGGTGAGAAATATTATCATTGCACCCTTGGAGAAGGTTCACAGTTTGCTGGAGGCCATTGAGTATGGTATAAGAGGAAACACTGAAAAAAAAAAACCCTGTGGAACAGGCAAGAAAGGGGGCCGGGGAGAGAAGAAAAACCCTTTACTGCTCCAGACAAGAAGGAAACATCATATATAAAAAAGAAAATTTTGGCTCCAAGACCAGAGAGCAAGGCCCGACTGGAACTGTTACAAGAGCCTTTGTAAGTTGAAAGTTCTGTTTGCTTGGTCTCCTGAGGAAGCAAACAATCCCTTATTTGTCGGTTTGCTCTCTTGCCAGCCCAAGCTGTGGACCTGACCCGAGGGGTGAAAAGAAAATTGCTTAGTGCAAAGGTGTGAGCGTCGCAGAGTGCCAGAGGGCAGCTATTTTGACTCTATTATTATTATTATTTTTTACATCCTTCCCCTTTCTCCTGTCACTGTGCCTGCAGCTATGGCCCATGGCAATAAGCGCCTTGGCCTACAATAGGAGGAAAGTATCATATCATATATTATGGTGCTGACACTTAGCAGTACCACAGTTATCCATTATAATCCTCTTTAATTCTCACTGCGGTAGCATAATGTCTTCTAATACAGCCAGAGAGAAGCCGTGATGGATGAGAAATCAGCTTCGTACTTATTTAAGCGAACCTATTCTGTTCCTGTTCATGATGCAGCCCGCGTCCTTAGGAAGCAGAAGCATTGTGCTCTTTTAATTCCCTATGTTACTTTTTTGGATTTCTCTCTCTTTTAGTGACTTCAGGCTTGCATTTGCCTCCTGTTTGGGGCTGGGTACCCAAGTGCCCATTTTTATATTATGGAAGTGGGGGACACTTAATGTTCGTCAACATAAAATTACCACATGATAAAGATGAGACTGGTGTGAACCCCTCCCTGAGAAATGTCGTTAGTTTCCTCAGATCTTGTTCTGGGCTTCCTTTGAATTTCTGCAGATGTTTCACCTTAGAAGGAATCTCCACATTTTCTTTGAATTTCACTTTAGGTGGAGATAATTTAAGAATATATGAAGTATCTCATCGAAACCGAACAAAAGTTAGAATCCAGTGGCACCTTTAAGACCAACAAAGTTTTATTCAAGGTATGAGCTTTTGTGAGCACTCACACTTCAGATTGGTTTGGTGTAGTGCTTAGGACCTCAGACTCTAATCTGGGAGGACCGGGTTTGATTCCCCACTCTCCACATGCAGCTGCTGGTGTGACCTTGGGCCAGTCACAAGTTCTTTCAAAGCTGTTCTCTCATGAGCAGTCCTAAGAAGAGCTCTCTCAGCCCCACCTACCTCATAGGACGAGGCAGAGGAGGCGATTGGATTTATACCCCACCCTTTACTACCTGAAGGAGTCGCAGAGCGGCTTACAATCCCTTTCTCTTCCCCTCCCCACAAAAGACACCCTGTGAGGTAGGTGGGACTGAGAGAGCTCTTACAAGAACTGCACCTGAGAGAACAGCTCTGAACACTCTGAATATTGAGCGAACACTCTTAACCAGTACACCAAACTGGCTCTGTTGTGGGGAGGGGAAGGGAAAGGAGATTTTAAGCTGCTCTGTGACTCCTTCAGGTAGTGAAGGGTGGGATATAAATCCAATCTCTTCTTCTTCTGGGGAGGAGGTGGCACCTGCTGCTGCTTCTCCTTACCACTGGACTCTAACTTTGTTCCATTGCTTCAGACAAACATGGCTGCTTTTGGTATAATCTGGTGACAAATGAAATCTGCCTGAGAAATATGGCTAATCTTCTTGATGCTGTTTTGATAAGTATTGAAACCTCTTTTTAAAAAAATCCTTCAAAATTTCTCAAATAACATGCAAATGTGCTTTGAACTATGCTTTTGATGGCATTTGTTGGCAACATAGCAAATGAAATCACAGCAGAAGCTGTACAAAGTTGTAAGGGCAATTGAGTAACGTAAAAAAAAAATGCCCTGAGAAATGAAGTATCTATTACTACTAGAAGAGAAACTACTACGAATTCTGCTCTGATGGACAAGGGTCATTTTTATTAATTAGAATGACCACTGATTTTTTGCCTAGATCAGAATTTGAAGCAACTTCTAGTATCTGCAGGAACGAAACCATTTGACGAATGGAGACGGAGGGGATTAACAAGACTTGTGAAATGTCTCATTTGAGAAGTTTTTGATCCTTGTTTTTGTACAATTTCCCTGACATGCCAGTTTTTCTTTGAGTAAAAAAAGATAACTTTTTATGTGACTTCAGAACAGACTAGCACACATGATAGAGGGGCCATGCCTCAGTGGCAGAGCATCTTCTTGCCTTGCAGAAGGTCTGAAGTTCAACCCCTGGCATCTCCAGGTAAAAGGATCAGGTTGCAGATGATGTGGAGTGCCTCTGTCTGAGACCCAGTAGGCAGTACGGACTTTCATAGATCAAGGGTATGAATCAGTATAAGACAGCATCTCATTTTAGAAAATCTGACTGATAACTTGTGTTTTTATTTTACTTACTTCTTTACATCCTGCCCTTTTCCCCAATGGGAAAACAATGGGGAATATTGTTTTCCTCTCCTCCATTTTGTCCTTCCCAGGGGTCATTTCGTAGAAAAAGAGGTGCAGGAGCTCATTAGCATACCTCATTTGCATACCTCATTTGCATATGCCACACCCCCTAACATACCGGAAGTGTGTCAGAAGGCAAGACCCACCCCTCAGGCTCCACTCCACAGGTGAGTGAAACTGACCTGCTCTTCCTCCATTCCCTTCCCCATCCAATACTTTGAGCAATAAAAATAAGTGTAAAGAACACATCATCATTATCTTCCTGCTCCCTTGAAACCACCAGGTTTCAAGTAGACTTGAGATACCCAGGACATGTGCACCACCCATCCCTTTCCCTTCCCCTCCCCACAACAAGACACCCTGTGAGGTAGGTGGGGCTGAGAGAGAGGTCTTTTGAGAACTGCTCATGAGAAAACAGCTCTGAGAGAACTTGTGACTGGCCCAAGGTCACACCAGCAGCTGCATGTGGAGGAGTGGGGAATCAAACCCGGTTCTCCCAGATTAGAGTCCAACTCCTGACCACTACACCAAACTGATGGGGTGGAAGCTGCTGAAGGCTTGGTGAAATTTCTCCAGTACTTATGTGCCATGTGCCCAGATAAAAAATGGTATACTTAGAAAATTTATATGCCACCTTGAGCAAGTCTCTGGAAAAGCGGCACACAGTCATAAAAGGAACAATGATAACATTATCAATATTAAAACAAAACATTCAAAACAATAAAGACCCTAGCAGGGCTTTCCCCGAGGCGCTGCGCCTCTGCACTGCTCAGGGAAGCCGAGGAGGGGGCGGGGCTTGGTCATGTGCCTGCCCCCTGGGCTCCTCACTCCCGGAGCTGCGCTCCTGTGCGCTCCCGCTCCAACGGACCCCTGGTCCTTCCAACTCATTGAGGTAAGCTAGGCTGAGTGTCTGTGGTTGGCCAAAGGTCACCTAGCAAGTTTCCATAGCAGGTTGTGGATTTATACCTGATTCTCCCAAGTTCTAATCAAACACTAATCAGTACACCACACTGACTAAGCTTACACTGGGGGTATACCCCAGAATACTACCTGCTGGGCATAGAGAACAGATCACTTTACCTGGCTTGTGTCAGGGACATCTGACATCGACATACTCATAAAACCATTTGTGATGCCTGTCAGCAGCAGGGACCTCACAGAATACATCCCTAGCCTTGGCATTTACCTGCTGGGCTATCTTCCCACGGACATGGACTTACTCCATCACTGGTGCTGTCTCTTGTTTGGTGCCAGTTTGGTGTAGTAGTTAAGAGTGCAGACTCTAATCTGGAAGAATCGGGTTTGATCCCCCACTCCTCCACATGCAGCTGCTGGTGTGACCTTGGGCCAGTCATAAGTTCTTTCAGAGCTGTTCTCTCAAGGACAGTTCTCCGGAGAGCTCTCTCAGCCCCACCTACCTCACAGGGTGTCTGTTGTGGGGAGAGGAAGGGAAGGCGATCGTAAACTGCTCTGAGACTCCTTTGGGTAGTGAAGGGCAGGGTATACATCCAATTCTGGCCGGGGGGGGGGTCCAGTCTTGGTCCAGGAGTCTTCTGGTATTTGTGTAAAGTGTGCACGCTGCTATTACATCACCCAGAAGTGATATCATTGTGCTGGGCATAGGCGTCAACTTCAGGGGGGTTGGGGAGCTGGAGCCCCCTCCAAACTTTTCCAGGAGGTGCTGAGCCTCCACTGGAGACAATGGAATGTGATGTCTCTGGCCCAGCCCCAGCCCCCCCCCCCCCGGAAACTGGAAAGTCTACACCCTTGGTGGGCATGTTGGGCGGGATGGCCTAGCATTTGGGGAAAAAACTCTATGGTCACCATAGAGTTTTTGCCCAAAAGCTAGAGAGTCCTCCACACAACGTGACCAGCATGATGATATCACTGGGCACATCGGGTAGGATGAAGCTTTTCAAGGGAAAGGCTCCCCAAGCCAGCCAACTGGCTGGCAGTGGATTGGGGGCCCTGAGATTAGGGGAAACCCCACTCCCGTTGGGGGGATGGCAACCCTTTGAGCTATAATTCTGGGGGATCCCCAGCAATGCTCCTTCTACACTGTGGAGTCTTGTGAGTGAAAATTCTACTTTGTGAGCGACTGTGAGCGAACAATTTAGCTACTGCATAAATTTGTTTGCTCTGGAGCCATCCTTCCTGAGCTAAGACAAAAATGTGCAAGCCAGAGGCTAAAAAAACAGAGAGCTAGTCCACACTAACTCAGCTTAGAAGGAACACTGACCCCCGTGTTCCACCTGGATGCTGGTATCCCTCATCTCTACCATGCTGATTCTTCACACCAGTGGTTAATCTGTTAGCAGTCTGAAAGGCACTGTAACTCCAGGTAACATCATGAAGTGTGAAATCAGAGTTGGTTCCTGTGAAACCTGTTGGTAGGTAGTCTCTCTTCGCTCCTTTCCTGCAGAGTGAAAAGCAAAATCTCTTTTCTTGTTGTCATAGTTTTGGGTGGTAAATTCAGATCCCCTCGCATACACACACATGTATAGCAGACAAAAATAGCAGAGAAAAACGGCAAGCAATAGATCCGACTTTTGGGTTATTCATTCTCTGTGGCTTCCTGAGATTATTCAGTGACAACTTGCTGTGCACTCCATCTTCAAGATTCAATGCACAATTATCTAGAAAAAAAATTCTCCTGTAGCCTCAGGAATAAATGGTTTGCAGTTAGAACAGAATTAGGTAAGAATGGATTTCTCCTCCCAATCAAATTCAAATACCTGCCGGGATGGGAAATACTGTCTAAGCAGCCTTTCAAGTTGGGGAAACACATTCACAGAGAGTTGAACAAATCATCTCTCTGTTTGGGACAATTTTGGCTGTCAGTAGAAACATATCCAGCTGTTTTGATTTCAGGTGTTACCTTCAGAGAGCTAATTTCACTTTAAAATCTTCAGCATTGCCTGTCAGTTTGACATTAGGTGAATTTTGCCCTTTCGTGCTGACATGAAGCAGACTTCAGTGTCTAAAAATGTGTGTGATGGAAGGCAATTTGGTTATCCACACCTCTCCAGAGGGTCAGTTGATGAACACATTTTTTTGACATCTTTTTCCCCCTATTTTGCTTCTCCTGGTTCGTAAATGAGTGCTCATACTTTCAAACATGGGCTGAGTTACGTCTAGATTGCCCATCATGCATCTAATGCCATTGACCGAACTTTCAGACAGACCCAGATCAGTTAGGGTTACCAACCTCCAGGTGGGGCCTGAAGTTTTTCTGGAATTACAACCAATGCTCCCTCTAAGCTGTGGAGTCTAGTGAGCAAAAATTCTACTTTGTGAGCTACTGGCATTAAAGTTGTGAGTGAGCAATTTGGCTGTTGCATAAATTAGTTTGCTCTGGAGCCATCCTTCCTGAGCAAAGACAAAAATCTGTGAGCTGCAGACTAAAAATCTTTGAGCTAGCTTACACTAACTCAGCTTAGAGGGAACACTGAAAATATACAACTGCTATCAGTTCTGTGCTGGAGGAAATGGAGGCTTCAGATGCTGGACTATACCATACAGGCTGGCTCTAGGGAGAAATGAGTTATCCGCAAAGAAAAACAAATACTGTTGGTAATAATTTTAGAATATATGTTATCGTTATTGCTGTTTCCTTTTTGTGTAGAGGTTCTATAATGGAATATAGGGTTGCCAGCTCTGGGTTGGAAAATACCTGGTGATTTTGGGGGTGGAGCCTGAGGAGGGTGGGGTTGGGAAGGGGAAGGACTTCAGTGGGATATAATGCCATCAAGTTCACTCTCCAAAACAGCCATTTTCTCCAGGGGAACTGATCTCTGTTGCCTGGAGATCAGCTGTAGTCCCAGGAGATCTCCAGCCACCACCTAGAAGTTGACATGCCTAATGGGATATATATATCCTAATGGGATATATATATAAATAAAACCATTGTTACAATGCATTTTCAGTGACTGAAGTTATGAGGAGGTTAAAAGCACTTAAGAACTGCTTTCAAGCTCAGGATAGGTTTTCAGTTAGGAGGGATGCTTTGAGGGGGCTCTTGATATCCAGATTTCAGAGCCAATAAAGAGCAAGTCTTGACCAAGTCTCATTAGCTGATTTTATTTATTTCCTTGTTTAAAACATTTGTAAATTGCCTTTCTTCCTTACAGAGCTCAAGGAGGCTCACAATATGAATTTTAAAAAAACCCATAGAAGACAGTATATAAAATACATAAAACCAAAATTTAAAAGCACAATTTAGGACTGATTTAAACAAATGCAGCTCTAAGTCAAACCATCTTTAGTGGCCTCCTAAAGATTGCTAGTGAGGGAGCCAGGCACACCTCCCTGAGGAGGTTGTTTGATATTTGTGGGGCTGCCACTGAAGAGGCCTTCTCTCACGTACCCACCAAATGAGCTTCTTTTTTAGAAGTTTTTTTTTATTAATCATTTCAACAAACACAACAATAATACAATAAGAGTAGAACAAAAATAAACAACGAACTTTCACTACCTAACACTGAGTTTTGTCAATATAGTTCTCTGCAACATTATGGCTGCAGTCGTATGTGCCAGTTGAAGAGGAAGGGAAGAGAGGCTATTTCCTCTGGAGGAATTTCATACACAGTTGTGAGATCACACAGTCTTCTGAAGCGGCAGGTGCAGCCTGTCACTGTGTGATCAGACACAACTGTGGGTGAGTCTCTTTTTTGCCATTGGTTTCTCTTGCACATAAAAAAGGAATAGAGGAGTTGCACCTATGGAGTATGTGATGTGCACATACCGCAAGGGGGGGCGGGGCATGGCATGGAGTCAGGTTGGCATGATCAGACCATCCCAACAGCATGAGAGCATGCTTGAGTGATCAGACAGGGGAAAGTCTGTCTGTGGCCTGTCAGCAAGCATTAGGACCAGACTTTCCCCTGTGTCTTTTAACTTTGCTTTTGTGGTGGAGCAGCACGGGTTGCTGACAATTGCAGGACACTTCCTAGATATTGCTGTCTGATCACTCCCTTTAGCTCTGTCAGGCACTCACACCTATGTCAGATCTAAAGGAGTGTGTGATCACAGCATATCTCTTTTATCACAACAGGGCTTTGATTGATAGGACAGTCAGGACAGCTAATGAGAGGGGTGCACTGAAACAATCTGGGGCAGCAGTGTGCTGGTAAGCAGGAGTCAGTCAGGATTTTGACAGTTAGGTTTTGTCTGTTGAAGGCTGGGAGCAGGCCACCAGACAGGAGACCTTGGTGAAAAGGGTTAGTTGTACCAGGAATGTGGGCTAAGCTACAGAAATGAGTTATGTCATGGAGCTGAGAATTCCCAAATTACAGCTGAGTCTGTGGATGGATTGCAACATTTAACAATAGTGTAACATAGTAAAAAGCTTGCCTGGAAAAGTTCCCCCCTCCTTCTCTGTGCCCACTGTTTATACCTAGCTCGTGTTTTGCAGATTACAGTAAAGTTTTTGACTATGTGGATCATGAAAAGCTATGGCTGGTTTAAAAGGAATGTGTGATGTGCAACCTATACTTGGGACAAGAGGCCACTGTTAGAACAGAATGGTTTCCAATTGGCAAAGGTGTCAGATAAGGATATATTTTATCTCCCTATTTCTTTAATGCATATACAGAACATATAATAAGGAAAGCTGCATTAGATGTAGATGAAGGAGGGAGTGAAAATTGGGAAAAGGAACATAAAGAGTTTGAGATATGTAGATTACTGGCAGAAAATAGTGAAAACTTGAAATGACTACTGCTGAAGGTTAAAGCAGAAAGTGCCAAAGCCGGAGTACAGCTGAACATCATGAAGACAAAAGTAATACTACTGGGGAATTATACAACTTTAAGGTTGATGGTGAAGACATTAATTTTTTTCAAGATTTTCTATTCCTTGGCACCATCATCAACCAAATGGGAGACTGCAACTGAGAAATTAGGAGACTGAGACTGGGAAGGGCAGCCATGAAGGAGCTAGAAAATATTCTTAAGTGTAGGAATGTGTAGGAATGTGTTGCCAGCAACCTGGACCAAGTTATTTCATGCTGTGGTATTCCTTATTAGGGATGGGCTTGAACTGGCTGGTGAGCTAAAATTAATCACAAATTATGGCTGGTTTGTGAAGTGATGTTCATGAATTGCAGAAGCACCATGAACTTCCACAAATTTTGATGCCGTACTTGTCAGTTCACGAAAAATAGCTCAGCTGTTTGGTTTAAATAGCTCAGAGCCATTTAAACAACTGCTTTCGGCTTCATGCAGAAAACTGTGGCCTGGGAAGCAGAAAACAGGGGTTTCCAAAGAGCTGAGTGGTGGGGACCAAATGGCTGAGCGAAAAGCAACGAGGAACAGAGCACAGAGTTTTAACCCTAATATATGAGCTGCGGTCCCACCACTCAGCTGTTTGGAAACCCCTGCTTTCGGCTCCCCATGAAAAGCCACAGGGAGCCGAAAGCAGGGGGTTAAACTTTAAATGGCTCACAAACTGATATAGACTGGTTTGGTTCGTGAACAGGAATATTGGTTCGTGATTTGATTTGAGGTTCAGCCACGAACTGAACTGCAAAAAGGCGGTTTGTGCCCATCCCTATTCCCCACTGCTATGTATGAGTGTGAAAGCTGGGTAGTGAAGAAAGCTAACAGCAAGAAAGTTGATTCCTTTGAAATGTGATGTTGGAGGAGAGTTTTATTGCTACCGTGGACTGCTCAAAAGACAAATAAGTGGGTTCTAGACCAAATCAAGCCTGAACTCTCCCTAGAAGCTAAAATGACTAAACTGAACCATCATACTTTGGTCACATTATGAGAAGACAGGAGTCACTGGAAAAGACAGTATTGCTCGGAAAAGCTGAAGACAGCAGGAAAAGAAGAAGACCCGACAGGAGATGGACTGACTCAATCAAGGAAGCCACAGCAAGACCTCATTTGTGTTTAGTTTTTTAACGCACACATCTTGTCTCTGTCATTTCATTTCTTCCCTCAGTTATCTAGGTTTGGGTAAATTAATGCCCAGGCTCAGGTTACATCTTCTTGAATCTTCATGCCTGCTGAAATTCCCCAGGCCAGTAGGGAAGGTACAATAGAGGGAGAAAATCCTACAGGGTGGGTCTAGTCTTAGGAAGCAATTACAGTCATTCCCCCTCAACTAACCCCCTGGGCCAGGGGTGGGCAAACTGTGGCTCGGGAGCCACATGCGGCTCTTTCACATATATTATGTGGCTCCCGGCAGGGCAGCTGGGGAAGCTAAATATCATTAGCAAACAAATATCATTGGACAAATTAATATCATTATCAATATCTGCTTTTACCCCTTTTCTTATTATTTTTGGCAGTCTCATTTAATGTTAATAAAAAGCAAATTTGCTTATTTCTCAAAAAAAGCAGGTAATATTGGTTCATGTCTTGTGGCTCTCAAACATCTGATGTTTATTCTCTGCGGCTCTTACGTTAAGCAAGTTTGGCCACCCCTGTTCTCTGCGGCTCTTACGCTGAGCGAGTTTGCCTACCCCTGCCCTGGGCTATTGGGAAGAGAAAATGAAGAAGGGAGAGATCCATGTATACCACCCCGAGCTCCTTGGAAAAAAACAGTGGGATGAAAATAAAATAAGTTTCTTCGGCTGTTTCCTCTTTTTTTCAACTGCTTGTCTTGTATTGAAAAGAACGGGAGTCGGCAAGCATCTCACACATCGTAATGTACAGACAGGGGAGCTGCAATTAGTTTGGTGATTCATAAGTTGTATGGACCCAATGCATAGTATATATATCCAGCCAATTTTTAAAAATGAATTTCTTCTCTCTCCCCCAACCCCCGTTTTGGTCCTCTGCCTAGAGGTTTCCTTTGGTTCTACTGGGAATCAAGTATTGTCATAAAGGGGGGGGGGGATACGCATAGCAGTGCGCACTCATCTTTAGTGCAGAGCCTTGCAATAAATCTAATTAGCATCCAAATTAAATTCCAGGCATTATTATTATATAGTAATGTACTGTACTGTGCTCAGCAATGATTTATTCCAGAAACTGATCAGGAAATGAATCTCGGGTGCCCATTTATATATATATTTGTCGGCACTCTAATTGTGCGCAGAGAAAAAAAAAAGTTTCAGTAAAAATAAGTCTGAAAACAGAAAAGTAAGAAAAGGCATTCTTCATTAAGATAAAAAAGGCTCTCTGCAGCTTAGAACTGTGGAAGCCGGAGCATTGTGGTCATTTATCTTTTGTTGAATGCAGCACTTTATCTGCTTCTTTTTGCCCTCTGTTATTTTTTCTTTCTCCCCCCCTCCCCCATTTTTCTTTCCATTGCATCGAGCAAGCCAGCGTCCCTAAGGTATTTGGCCAGCGAGTGATAAAATAACTTTTGTTCTGCTATCTATCTTGAGGGGAACATTTTCTCCATATCAACTTTACTCCTCTTCTTCACTTGTCCTAGTTCCTTTTTTTTTGGGGGGGGGGGTCTGTCCACTTAGATTGCTGCTAAAAGACACAGCAACAAGCTAAAAGTTGGCTGGTTGCTCCAAGGACTGTTTTGACTGGATTTTGCTCTGCGTTGACCACTATTGATGATGAACAGAAATAGCTCAGTGCCGTGAGCAGGATTGCCAGTTTGAGGTGGGGAAATACCTGGAGATTTTGTGGTGGAGGCTAGGGAGGGCAAGGTTTGAAGAGTGGCCTCAGTGAGGCATAATACCATAGAGTCCACCTCCAGTGCAGCCATTTTCTCCATGGGAACTGATTTCGGTAGTCTCCAGGCCCGATCTGGGAGGTGGCAACACTATCATGATGTCTGGACATGGCATAAGTTGTACTTGGGGGATGAAGAACTCAACGTAAGTTGGTGTCTCACAATACCTAGTTCTGCCTATCATCCATCCGTCCGTCCGTCCGTCCGTCTATCTATCTATCTATCTATCTATCTATCTATCTATCTATCTATCTATCTATCTATCTATCTATCTATCTAATAGATCTATCTGATCTATCAATTGATTGATATGTATGCTCAGCAGTGTCCCTGCACAACTTGAATTTATTACATGCACCACCAATTATTACTGCCCCTACCCACCATATCGTGCCACTTTTTTGCTGCTGAGAACATGGCCAGTTTTGCCCAGTAGGAGGATCAAGTGGAGAGTGGTGGATTGTCCAAACTGAACTGGAAATTTGTGATACTCTAGTTTTTCTGTCTTAGGGTTGTCAGCCTCCAGGTGGGGCCTGGAGATATCCCGGAATTACAACTGATCTCTTGAGTACAGAGGAAGATCACTTCCTCTGGAGAACATGGCTGCTTTGCAAGGTGGACTGTATGACACTATACCCCACTGAGTTCCCTCCCCAGGCTCTACCCCCAAATTTGCAGGAATTTCCCAACCTGGTGTTGGCAACCCTATGCTCATTTCCACACTTTGCATCCAACCCTGCCCCAGACCCACAAGCTGTTTCTCATTGGTTGTAGCTTAGTCAGTAGTAGGTATGTGTTCGAATATGTAAGGTCTGTTGTGCATAGATAGAGACGATGAAAAGAGCATCCTGCAGGGGGCAGCAGAAGGGACAACTAGTTAGCAACTAGTGAGATTATGGGCTTCCTAATACTTTCAAATAGTCTCCTCCTTATCTCCTGATTGGCTCAGTTAGGTCTCCTTCCTGCTCCTTCTGACTCCCTCCTAGTCAGTTAGACCGTTAGACTTCTCTTTCTCTCTCCTCTTTCTTACAAAGTTTGTTCTCTTCTTAATCAACCAACTTTATTCTTTAAACAGTTTATGCCTCACTTTACTGCATATCTAAACTCTGCCAACAGTATGAACATCAATAGTCAGTATGGACATCAATCCTATACAAAACTGAACTACTCAAGAGGGTTTTTTCTGCACAAATTATAGGGCTGCACTGTACAAAACAGCTTTACAAACTGGCTTGGATAAATAATTAGGGAGTGTTGTCAATACTACTGTGTATAGGTGTATTGTAAGTAGGATCCTATTTCTGTCATTTCTGTACCACTGAATAGCATAATAATTACGCTATGCTTAAGTTCTTTCCGGTGGTTCCAGACTTCTGAAATCCCAGCGCACTAGTTATTAAAGGTCTCATGTTGTTGATTGTTTTGGCTCAACATGTGTCATCCACTTTTAATCCCTGTGAGAAAAGGGGACTATAAAAGTAATCTAAATAAATAAATAAAATCAGGGGTCCGTTGGAGCAGGAGCGCACAGGAGCGCAGCTCCGGGAGTGAGGAGCCCAGGGGGTGGGCACATGACCAAGCCCCGCCCCCTCCTCAGCTTCCCCGAGCAGTGCAGAGGCGCAGCACCCCAGGGAAAGCCCTGCTATGGTCTTTATTGATTTTAATGTTTTGTTTTAATATTGATAATGTTATCATTGTTCCTTTTATGACTGTGTGCTGCTTTTCCAGAGACTTGCTCAAGGTGGCATATAAATTTTCGAAGTATACCATTTTTTATCTGGGCACATAAGTACTGGAGAAATTTCACCAACCCTTCAGCAGCTTCCACCCCATCAGTTTGGTGTAGTGGTCATGAATTGGACTCTAATCTGGGAGAACCGGGTTTGATTCCCCACTCCTCCACATGCAGCTGCTGGTGTGACCTTGGGCCAGTCACAAGCTCTCTCAGAGCTGTTCTCTCATGAGCAGTTCTCAAAAGACCTATCTCAGCCCCACCTACCTCACAGGGTGTCTTGTTGTGGGGAAGGGAAGGGAAAGGGGTGGGTGGTGCACAAGTCCAGGGTATCTCAAGTCTACTTGAAACCTGGTGGTTTCAAGGGAGCAGGAAGAGAATGAGGGTGTGTCCTTTACACTTATTTTTATTGCACAAAGTATTGGATGGGGAAGGGAATGGAGGAAGAGCAGGTCAGTTTCACTCACCTGTGGAGTGGAGCCTGAGGGGTGGGTGTTGCCTTCTGACACACTTCCGGTATGTTAGGGGGTGTGGCATATGCAAATGAGTTGTGCAAATGAGTTATGCTAATGAGCTCCTGTACCTCTTTTTCTATGAAATGACCCCTGAATAAAATCAATGCTTCCTCTTAAGAAACTGTAGTTGCAGACCTAAGGGTGCTTTCCTGGGAAGTGCCCATTGTATAGCATTGAACTTACTTACAAGTAGGCTTGTTTTGGATCACTTCCTATGTCCCCTTCCCCCCCTTTATTGGGCTGCAAGCAATAATGCAGAAATCATTCTATGGCAATGGCTCAGCACAGTATACCTCCTTTTTGTCCAGAGTCCTTGGCAAACCCCCACAAACACTTTCCCCTTCTGCAGAACAACTTCCTTTCTCTCTCAAGTCACTCTTCTGTACTAAAATGGGAAAACTGCTTATGCCTATGCTGAGTCTGACTGCATTTTTTTTCAGCACTATTAATTATGGCAGCTGTACAGCAAGTTTGCAAGCCCTGTGACTCAATAAGAGACATGCTGCTTTTAAACAGTAGATAACTAGTGTCTATGTCATATAAAGACACAGGAGGAGCCGAGACACCCTCCTAGGATGTTATAGTCAAGATAAAGGTTTCCCTTGCTCGAAAGCCAATCAAATCTGACTCTAGGGGGCGGTGCTCATCTCCGTTTCCAAGCCGAAGAGCCAGTGCTGTCCAAAGACTTTTCTGTGGTCATGTGGCCGGCATGACTAAACGCCGAGGTGCACGGAATGCTGTGACCTTCCCACCAAAGCAGTACCTATTTATCTACTTGCAATTTCTTGCTTTCAAACTGCTAGGTTGGCAGGAGCTGGGGCCAGAGATGGGAGCTCACGTCGTCTCGCGGCACTTGGGTCTCGAACTGCTGAGCTACCAACCTTCCGGTCTGCAGCTCAGATTTTTAAATTTGCTCCTGATTTTCTGGCAGCATAATAGCTTGCATCAAACTTTTCTGTTGGTAGCCTAGTGACAGAAGATTCCCTCTTATAGGCTGTGATCCATACCTAGGCATAAGAGGGAAACACCTCTGTGTGTGCACGTGGGAAAGTTCATTCCAGCAGCAGCTCCTTGTCTTTCTAGATGAGGGAGTTGAAAACAACAGTGTGCAAGTAGAAAGTTGGGCATAGTACTTTGGATCCCTGCCACAGTACACTAGTAATAATGGGAGACCCTATCTCAGTGCAATCACAATTGCTTCCAATGTTTTTGTCTTTTGTTTTCTGATACCCAGTCAAAGCATAAGCATTTACCATTCCAGTCAATCATGGGTACCATCTTTCAAAGCAGATGCTAATTTAAAGTCAATTACCTTTCCTTTGTATCAAAGCTCTATATAATCTATTCTTGGATACAGAATGCCAGACGTTAAACAATTTCCCGGTAGAGCATCGGCCTGAAGACAGAAAATACACAGTGCCCTAAAATAGCCCATCTACTCGATATCAACAGATCAGAAGGGCAGGATTTTTCATATCTGTCAGCTTAAACAGAAAAGGGACTTCAAAGGAACAATATTGTTTGATAGGAATTGGAAGGCAGAATTTCCATTCACCTTTGAAGTCTCTTGCAGCATGAGAAAACGCAGACATGCTGAGTTTCTTTTCTGGCGTGACTTCATTTCAGCTCAACAGATATCCACTATTTTAACAGAAAACAGCATACGATGTTTGACTTCTACATAAAACCACACACACATACACACACACACAGAGAGAGATACACATGAATGCAACTCTATTGCATGTGTCTTGATAACCCAACACTTGACTGACTGTGGGAAGTTTGAACAGACCTAATTTTTTTTTATTAAAAAAAACCCTATTCTGTATAAGGAACCCCTGGTTGAATCTTTTTGAAACTTGGATGTGCTTTTGAGGAAAGGCACCAGCAGCTATGCTGAAAATTTGCCCCCCCGGCCCCCTGTATACCCCCAGATCAATTTCCCATTATACCTTATGGGGACCATTGACTATAATGGTCCCCAACTCCCCATACAGTATAATGGCGTAAAAAAAGGTGGGATTTCCAAAATAAATAAATAAATCCCAAATCCAAATACCATACCAGTATAGGGATTCAGGAATATGAGGAAATATGTATTGGGGGGTGTTTTTCCCCCCAATATACCCCAATCCAAAAAATCCTGATTTTTTTTTCACACACCTAGAGCCAGGTAAAAGCATTCTGAGCCACAGCGGCGACCTGGTTTTCTAAGGTGATTGCTCTGTCAAGTAGCACTCCCAAGCTGCAAACCTGGTTTTTCAAGGGGAGTATAATCCCATCCAAGACTGAGGAGTTCTGAAGTACCTGGTCTGTCTTTCTACTATCCCAGAGAACCTCTGTCTTGTCAGGACTGAGTTGCATCTTGTTCACCCTCATCCAGCCCATTACTGACTCCAAGCACTGGTTCAGAACATTGGTAGCATTTTTGGAAGACAGTGGAAAAGAAAGGTAGAACTGGATATAATCCACATATTGGTGACATCACAGCCCATACCTCTTGATGACCACTAACCTTACAGTGCCCCAAAGGTCAACGGACATGTGGCAGAGCAGGTATCCTGGTTTATTAAAGCTGGCCATGGGGGGTTTCAAGGTGCCGTCCAGGAGATTATCAACAAGTCCCTCTCTGAGGGGCAGTTCCCAGGGGCACTCGAGGGAGCGATGATCTGCCCTCTCTTGAAAAAAAATCAAATCCGGATCCGGCCTAATTGGCTAATTACTGGCTGGTTTCCAATTTGCCCTATTTGGGCAAATTAATTGAGAAGGCAGTGGCGATACAGTTACAGGGCTTTCTGGATGACACTTCAGTCTTAGACCCCTTCCAGTCCGGCTTTTGCCCAGGACATGGGACACGGGACGGAGACAGCACTGGTCACCCTTACTGATGACCTCCGGAGACATCTGAATCCGGGGTGGTGTGGCGGTGTTGCTGTTGTTGGACCTGTCAGCTGCATTTGACACGGTCGATCACCAGCCGTTGACTTGCTACCTCACCAACATGGGAATATGGGGCAGACCTTGCAATGGCTCATTTCCTTTCTCCAGGGTCGGGGACAAAGGGTGGTGCTAGGGGAGCAGCAATCCACGAGGCACCCACTTGAATGTGGTGTGCCTCAAGAGGCGGTGCTCTCCCCTATGCTGTTTAATATCTATATGCGCCCCTTGCCCAGATTGTCCGGAGGTATGGGCTAGGGTGTCACCAGTACGCTGATGATACTAGCTCTATCTGATATTGGGTGGCCAGTCAGACTCCAGCCCAGAAGATCTGGACCAGGCATTGCACGCTGTGGCTGGTTGGCTTAGACTGAGCTGGCTGAAATTGAACCCGGCGAAGACAGAGGTCCTGTGACTGAGTCGGGGTGGCCTGGGGTGGGGGGGTCTCACTCCCGACCTTTTGCAGGGTGCCACTGGTGCCTATGTTGGGGGTTAGGAGTCTGGGAGTGCTCTTGGATCCCTCTTTAACAATGGAGGCCCAGGTGGCAGCCACTGCCAAGTCAGCCTTTTGCCATCTTTGGCTGGACCAGCAGTTGGTTCCCTTCCTTGACTGCGATGACCTGGCTACAGTGATCTGCGCAACAGTCACCTTGAGATTAGACTACTGCAACACTCTCTACATGGGGCTGCCCTTGTCACAAATCCGGAAGTTGCAGCTGGTGAAGAATGCCATGGCCAGGCTACTGATGGGTCTCCCTAAACAGAATCACATCCAGACTGTGCTGGCGGCGCTGCACTGGCTACCTATAGCTTACCAAATTTGCTTCAAGGTGCTGGTGCTTACCTTTAAAGCCCTATATGGCCAGGGTCCACATACCTGAGGGACTGCCTTTTCCCATATATACCCTAGAGCAGGGGTGGGCAAACTGTGGCTCAGGAGCCGCATGCGGCTCTTTCACATATATTATGTGGCTCCCGGCAGGGCGGCTGGGGAAGCTAAATATCATTAGCAAACAAATATCATTGGACAAATTAATATAATTATCAATATCTGCTTTTACCCCTTTTGTTATTATTTTTGGCAGTCTCATTTAATGTTAATAAAAAGCAAATTTGCTTATTTTCCAATAAAAGCAGGTAATATTTGTTCATGTCTTGTGGTTCTCAAACATCTGATGTTTATTCTATGCGGCTCTTACGTTAAGCAAGTTCGGCCACCCCTGTTCTAGGTGGCTCTTACCCTGAGCAAGTTTGCCCAGCCCTGCCCTAGAGAGTACTTCGGTTGGGGTCACAACATCGACTCTTGGTCCCGGGCCCCAGGGAGGCCAGGCTCGCTGGAACTAGGGCTAGGGCCTTTTCAGTGGCGGCTCCTCTCTGGTGGAACGAACTCCCGGAGGAGATCAGGGCCCTGTGGGATCTTATGCAGTTCCGCAGGGCCTGCAAGACGAAGCTCTTCCACCAGGCTTTTGATTAGGAGCTGCCACCATTTACCACCATCCACTGCTATTAACACCAGTGATGAGGGCTGACCCGGAATGAAGCTCCATGGTCAATAGGGTTATAGAATTTTAGAATTATAGACCATCTTGATCTACAAGGGAAAGATGGGGGTATAAATAACTAAACTTCTAGTAGAATGAGTGGAGACACTGAAAAGCAAAGAGTAGTGATATCACTGAATTTATGTTTGGAACTGGAGTGGAGTTGCCCAAACAAAATAAGTACCTTCCAGGTTCTCACCTTGACAGAAAAGACACCTGCTCTGCAATAGGGGAATGTTTGCAGAAACAGCTAAGTGCCCTTAGCCTCAGTCAACAAATATTGTGTTTGTGTCCTTGGGGCATAATTATACAACAAATATTGTAAATACCAAATCTAAATCGGGCTGTCTTTCCTTCAGATGAATTTTTCTTGCCTAAATAAGGACAAAAACATCATACTGTTCCCACTCTTGTATGTTGAAACAGTGCTGCATGTGTTTCACTTTTGCGCTGAACTTTATCTGTTTTTTTTTTCCAAGGGGGCACATATGTCTAAACTTTCTGTATTCATAGAAAATGGGGAGGGAAACAAACTACCTATACAAACTCATCCCAGTTTGTTAATGTCATTGTAATTTGTTCTTAAATCCTGGGGATTTAAGATGTGCATATGTTAATTTTTCTAGCAATGGTTATGTTGTAGAAAGGTTTTGTTGGCATGTAAGTACCATGGTCTGTGATTGTGACAAGTGATCATGCTAATGGTTTACCAAGCATTTGTTCTGAACCTGCTCAAAACTATGGATTCATCAGCAGCACAGCGTATGTGTAAGTTTACACTTAGTAAACGGCCACTTTTGCTAAGAAATCATAGTATGTGTAATTGTGCAAATGATACATAACAGAACACAGAAACAGCATGAGAAAGGGAAGTGGAAATCTAAAACATTGGCAGCAACTGAGCGCATAAAATCCAACTGTCCTTATTTACTAAGAAAGACCCCATTTTCTGGTACCTATTCCTAGTAGGTCACTGGTTGTCTTTTGGCTCTTTTTTTGCCCTTGGCGGAGGGATACCGTGTTACAATTTTGTTATGGTAAGTTGATAAAGTAGTAGGGTTGCCAGTTTCCAGATGGCACCTGGAGATCTCCCACTGTGACAGATCATCAAGGCCTAACAGAATCTGAGAACCTTTGAGTGACAGGCTGTTTGAATGAATTACATTGAGAGAGTCATTTAAGGAATGACAGTTGGGAACTGACAGTTGAAGAAGAGACAGTTAAGCACTGACTGTGGACTGGGAAGGAGGCTGAGAGAGTGAGTGGATCAAGGAGGATCCTCATTCAAGCCAAAAAAAAGAGAGAGAAATAGCTTCTAGTAAAGAGAAGTGATCCCTGCCCAGTTCAGAAGGGAAATAGCTTCTAGAAAAGAGGAGTGATCTCTGCTTTGGGTATAAAGAAGGGTTTTGGTAACTTGGTTGTATGTTCCTGCCTTCTAAACTTTGCATGTCAGTGAAACTCAGAAACCTATGCTTAATGTTTAAGTAGAAACTGAAAATGCAGCCTCTTTTTTTCAAACTATTAAAGACCTTGCTGAATAACATTAACACTTACTTGTTGGTAACAAATTATCTGGAATTTGTGTCAATATAAAATTACCTCAGTTTTATTATCTGTTCACCTCATATATCCTAACCTGATTCCACCTGACCTTTTCTTCTCTAAATTAAATAAAACTTTTTGATTATCTTGAACTTTCAACAGCCTCTCATGGACCATTTCAAGAGCAGAATATAAGAAGGTGATTTTTGTCTCTTCCATCAGTTCCCTGGCCTAGGCTTTTTTGGAGGATGGACTGTATGGTATTATACCTTGCTGAGGTCTTCCCCCTCCCCAAATCCCACCCTTCCTAGGCTCCACCCCCAAAATCTCCAGGTATTTGCCAACTCAGAACTGACAACACTGTAAAGTAGTTCTTCCACAGAGTTCAATTTCTTCCCCAGAAGTTCTAAAGTGCAATCTCTGAGAGGGGTGTGAATGGATATTATTCTTGTCTCTTGCACACACCCATGTAACAGCATGTGGGTGAATGCAAAAACGCCATGCTGAGCACAGCCTATCATTTGACACATTGCAGCTGGTTATGTACATTTTGAATTCTTGATAACATATTAATTAGTGCAACTGTTTTTCAAATATATCTTTAACCAAAAGAACAAAGCACCCATTTTGTCTCTTAAATTGGTTCAAGATGCATTTGTTGAAAGTAAACAAATATGGGAGGAAGAGTAAAATGTTCAGCAATGTGTAATAGGTCAAGAAGAGTGGATGGATGGAACTTGGGCAGTGGTCTTTGTGAAATGCTAGAAGATATGAAAACAGTTCTGTGTGATCAGTTTCTAACAGAAATCATTGGGACAGAAGTGTATCTAGATTTATGTGGAACATAACAACATTAAAAGTCTCCTGTTTAGAGAAGTAAAATTTCCAGTAGTTTTGAAGCCACTGGATAAAAACCATGGGGGCCCCCCTGAAATTTTGGGAAAAACTGAAAAACTTTCCAATACTTACTTTCTTATTAAATTTAACTTCTTTTAATTGATTTAACAACATAAAATGCATCATTTGAAACTTAACACATAAAGTTGTACTACTTGGCATATTTATGGAATTTAAAATGATAAATGCCTTCATCTGAGAGGGTTGAAGGTAGAAAAATTGTGTCGTAAACAAAGAAGTATTATTTGGACAGAAAATCTCTCATACTGTTACAATAGGCATGACTGCCAGGATATCTGGATATTAAGTTAAACTGCAGAACATTGAAAACATTGAACTCTTTAATAATGTATTCATTCAACACATAACATATTACTTAGTGCCAAATTATTTACAGTTAAACAGAAATATTGCTGAAAATGTTCTATGCCTATGTAGGAATTATCATTATCTAACACTGTAGATTGTCAAATAAAAATCTTCATACTACGAATCAATGCTACTTTTGAATAAGGGTGTGAAGAAATGCCCTTTTTTTCCTTTGGAGGTTTGAAATGAACAAAACCTTCATTTTGAGTTTTAAAAAGTTTTTCTCTCTCTCTGGGCAAAGAAAAGGCAGGAAGAGAGGAAGTCAGTTCAATTGTTTTCCAGACTTACCCCAGCCCACATTCATAAAAATGCTAATACATCTAGACAATAGGATGGTCAAATGCCCCCTGCCCCCCTTCAAGCATGGAACAGAGATTTGGAGGAATTAAATACTAGAGAGACTTCAGGAAGGAAGAAACTGGAGATCTCCAGGAAAAGCCTCTTTGACCCAGCATGACC
Organism: Lepidodactylus listeri; assembly: GCA_029233225.1. Lineage (NCBI taxonomy): Eukaryota > Metazoa > Chordata > Lepidosauria > Squamata > Gekkonidae > Lepidodactylus > Lepidodactylus listeri. The sequence goes on along the minus strand of JARCFY010000009.1, from coordinate 100,224,909 downwards.
TGATTCAGTGGGTGGGGGAAAAAAGAGGTGATAAACTCAGGGGAGCAAGGAGGAAGCCCTCTTTGGTGCTGAGTTCATCAGAGCAAGCAGAACTCTTAACTGAAGTCTGGAAAAGATGGCCATTAGCCATGTGGTGGCCTGGTCAGCTGAAGATAGCTTCAAAGTAGGGCTGCCAAGTCCAACTTGGGAAATATCTGGGGACTTTGGGGGTGGAGCCAGGAGACTTTGGGGGTGGAGCCAGGAGAAAGGAAGTGACATCATTTTGTGATGTCACATCCTGTGATGTTGCTTCCACATGCTTCCACATGAACTCATGAAGTTTCCTAATACTGAATCAGGCCATTGGTCCATCAAGGTCAGTATTGACTACTCAGACTGGTAGTGGCTCTCCAGGGTCTCAGGCTGAGATCTTTAATGTCACCTATTACCTGATCCTTTTTTAGCTGAAGAGGCTGATACCTCCTGCATGTCAAGCAGATGCTCTATCACTGAGCAACGGCCCTACTGAATCCTTCCTCATCTCGGCAGAATATGAAGCCCTAAGTGCTACACAAGTGCTAAATATGATTTTCATATCATAAGAACAGGAGAGAAGCCACAGTGGATCAGCCCATCCAGTACAGCCCATCCAGTACAACACTCTGTGTCACAACAGTGGCCAAAAATACCAGGTGCCCTCAGGAGGTCCAGCAGCGGGGCCAGAACTCCAGAAGCCCTCCCACTGTTGCCCCCCAAGCACCAAGAATGCAGAGCATCACTGCCCCAGACAAAGGGTTCCATTTAGACCTTGTGGCTAATAATAGCCACTGATAGACCTCTGCTGGATGGGGACAGAGAGAGAGAGACAGACAGACAGACAGCTTTTTCACTTACTCTTGCCCAATTCCCAGGCTTTATTTCTGGCCCTTGTTTCACCCAGCTGTTGTCCATGTAAGTCCCATAACTACTCCCCCCCCCAGCATAGGCTTTTTGGTGGCTAAAGAGGACCTTTGTCCTCCCCTTTTTGCCAGCAGAAAAGCTAGTTGGATCCATCCCTAATTTAAAATACCAGTTACCTGATGTACAAATGCTTTTAAAAATGCAGATTTTTACTGCCGGAGGGGGGGACACGGTTGAAAGAAACAGAAAATTGGCATAAAAATGAGGAATCCCAACTTTTATTTGCAGAAGGGAAATGAGGATTGGGGGGACCCAAACAGCCACGACAAGACATTTTAAACAATCCCACTCCCAGACCTTCTACAGGCAACCTCTCCTTGTGATGTTTACCTCTTTGGAAGTGACAGTTTATTCCTTTGACAAAACCACAGTGGACAGACAGACAGAAAAAAGAAAGAGGGGGAGGGGGAGAGACAGAGAAGGAAAAGAGCTCGCAGACCCCAGCTTACCCAAGCAGTTTACTCAGCAGCAACCTTGCACGCAGTAGAAAGAGCTTAGTCCCGCCTTAATCTCTGGGCGGGGCTCTCTTGCTGGCTCAGCTCTTAAAGGGGAAATTTCCCTTTTAAGAAGTTCAAGAGGCCAGTAGGGCAGGCTCCAAGGTTCCCCTGCTGGCAGCCATTTTGTCCCCCCGGTGGCCAATCTTGGAAAAGCGGGGGAAAGCTTTCAAAATCGGTGTTTCCCCCGCTCTACCGGGGGACTTGGCAGCCCTACTTCAAAGTAATGGAAATCTGTAGAGATCTGTGACTTCCTCAGCTAAAGGTCCTGTCCTATATTTTAACATCTGATAGGGCATGTATAGAGAGAGACAGAAAAATTGGGTTTTATCCATTTCTTTTGAATCCCTTGCTTAATCTGATGCTGTGCTAAAAGTATGCTTGTGAACATTTTCTTTTTAATAAATACCTTATAACTTTTGGTGCTGGCAGTGGTTCTCTATACCACACGGACCTCCACCATCTTGAGCACACTATTTTAAAAGGAGTGCTGGGGGAAAGCAAGCAGTTGGCAAGCAGCTTTTCCTCCAGGGGCACAAAAGGCAGTAAATGATTCCCATGGAGACCAGGTGCTGCACAGCAGGAGACACAGAGGCAAGGCCTCAGAATTTGGAAGGGAAGATGGGTCCTGACCCTCCCAGTGGGCAGTTCCTACAAAGGTCAGGTGGTGGTGGCAGGTTACTGGAGAGGGAGAAAAAAAAGCCTCTCCAGGTGTTTGGAAAACCTTGGAGGGCAGGGTGGAACAGGGCCTGTAGGCCTGACCAAGCCCATTCCACCACAAAGACCAAAGACCCATCTGGTAGGTTTACCAAGTCTGGGTTAGAAAATGCCTGGAGATTTGGGGGGTTGAGCCTGGGGATGGCAGGATTTGGGGAGGGGAAGGACTTCAGCAGGGCATAATGGCATAGAGTCCACCTTCCCAAACAGCTGTTTTCTACTGGAGAACTGATCTTGGTCATCTGGAAAACAACTGCAATAGTGAGAGATCACCAAGGGCCATCTGGAGTTTGGCAACCCTACCATCTGGTCCACCATCCTGTTTCACACAGTAGCCAATCAAATGCCCCAGGAAAGTCCACAGGCAAGGAAAGAAGGACATAGACCTCCCTACTGTTTCTCTCCTCCACCACCATCCTGTATTCAGTGGTGCCCTCTGACAACCTCTGACATCTGACAAACTTTAGAGGGCCTGTCCTGAACTAATTTATTAATCCCTTTTTAAAGCTATGAAAATGTGTGGTTGTCACCTCGTCTTAAAACATGGATGATAGTAATAATAATTATCATATGACATTGTGTGTAGTATAGCCAGGAGATCCTAAGATTGTCTGGCAGCCTAAAGTTCTAGTTCTTTTATTGTTATGCACCACTAGGTGCATAGCTAGGCATATTTTCTGGGCTGAGAGAGCTTTGAAAGAGCTGTGACTGACCCAAGGTCACCCAGCAGACTTCATGTGGAGTACTGCAGAACTGAACCCAGTTCTCCAGATTAGAGTCTTTCGCTCTTAACCACTGCACTATGCTGGTTCTCCTTACAATATGGAATTTGTAAATTACTTGCTGTGAGATGACTTTTAGCTTAGATGGTTTTACGGAGAGAGGAGAGAATTGGTGTGAACTTCTGCCTCTGTTTTGGTGCTGTCTGTGTGACTGCTAGTCATAGGCCAAGGACAGACTGGCAATCTGCCCTGGGAGAGCTCCGCTTGGGAAGCGGGGGAAGCGGGGGAGCCCTTTCAGACATCTGCAGCTGTCCCTCGGCTCCCTTCCGCACTTACGCGCTTTGAAGCCGATTTCCTCTCGCTGTAGAAGGACACCGGGAGAAACCGGTGTCCAGGGGCCATCTTCCGCATGCCTCCTGCTCTCATGCAGTGTGAACCGGAAGACGGCGGGATTCAAGCGGAGGCGGCTGTGTGAATATGCTGTTTCGGCAAACGCACATTGCCGAAACAGCCCTGCCACAAGCTGCGGAGGCCGGCCCACCCGGGGCCACTCCGCAGCAGTCTGAACGCTCTGTAACAGCATCCTTGCACAATACACTGGCCAGTGTGAATGGCCAGCCCCAGGGAATTTTCCCCCTGCAGCTTTTGCCTCCGGATTCCTCCCGCTCCAAATTGCCAGTCTGTCCTCGGCCATAGTTTCTGCTGTGGTAATACCACTTCTTCAACTGGCCCACACAAATATAAACCATGGGTGACGGGTATTGATTTGCACATTTGTCCCAGTAGTAGCCACGCAAGGTCGCAACATGATCATGTGAAGGCTATCATGGGAATAACTTCTGTGCTGTACTAATTACCTAAAAGGATCATCTGATGCATATCAATAAACCCTTTTAAAGATGATTGGCATAACACTCTTAAGCAAACTTACAGCATAGCCGTCTGTGTGGTCACTCCAAAAGATAGTTCCATGACTTCCTGTGAGATGTGCTTAAGACTTCAGTCTTTCCTTGATAGTCTTTCTGCGGCATTCCCAAGAGCCATCTGTCAGGAATGCTTTTGTTTTGGAATTCCTGCTGTTATGTCTTGTTTGTTATGATGCCTTGCATTGTCAGGATTCTGGTAGTTCAATCCGCTCAGTCTTATTGGCTGCCTAATAAAGGCTCCTTATTGGTCCTGAATCCAATCCAGGGAACCAATCACAGAGCCCTGATTAGGTCCAATGAGACTGCATGTAAATAGTTACAATGTATAAAGTTAACTGTTGAAACCCTATAAGTTGAGTGCCGCTCTTGCTAGAGCTGTCCCAGAGCTGAATTATGACTGAAATAAAAGCTTGCATTTGATTCATTGTCTCCCGACTTCAATACTTAAAACCTGCATTGAACCAGGGGGTTATTTATTTATTTATTTATTTTGGGATTTGTATCCCGCCCTCCCCGCAAGCGGGCTCAGGGCGGCTCACATGGGCCCACGGCCAATCAAACATTAAAACATGTAAAATCATTAAAACATTCATATAAATATAATACAATAAATACATTAAAAGATATAAAAGCTTCCATAGTATCGTTTCTGATGGCGGCTAGATGGCAGGCATACGCCCCCCCACCCCCACCGTGCAGGACCGAGCAGGACCAGGGTCATCATAGATGTTAAATGATGGATGGTATCATCGGTGGCGGCTCCTATTTAAAAGCCTGGCGGCAGAGCTCCGTCTTGCAGGCCCTGCAGAACTGCATTAGATCCCGCAGGGCCCTGATCTCCACTGGGAGCTCATTCCACCAGATCGGAGCCGCCACCGAAAATGCCCTGGTCCTTGTCCTGGCTAGCTTGGCGTCCCTGGGGCCAGGGACGGATAATCGATGTTCAGACCCCGACCGTAGTGCTCTCTGGGGTATGTACGGAGAAAGGCGGTCCCTAAGGTATGTTGGACCCTGGCCATATAGGGCTTTATAGGTAAGAACCAGCACTTTGAAGCGAACTCGGTATGCTATAGGCAGCCATTGCAGTGCCGCCAGCACAGGCCCGATGTGGTCATGCCTCGCAAGACCCATCAGCAGCCTGGCCGCGGCATTCTGCACCAGCTGCAGCTTCCGAATTTGCCCCAAAGGCAGCCCCATGTAGAAAGCGTTACAGTAGTCTAACTCAACGCGCCTTCAAAACCCCTTCCAATGATTCCTTGAGTTTCAGTATAGTTCCAAGTAAGTGTGAATAGGCCTGTAATATCTTAAGTCCAAGGACAAGTGCAGTTGTTCAAAGATTGAAAGTGATTTCTCCCCCTTTCCTTCAGTGACTAAAGTTCTGTGCTCTCCAAACCACTTCTTCAATCTCTCAAGACAAGCCATCTTTCCTTAATAGCGTGCACAACTTGGCTTTCACCACCTCATTCCGCTCCCTTATTTTTGTGCCGTGTAGCACAAGCTCCTTATCTTTCACCCCTCTGTTGTTTAATACTGATATAATGTATTATGCCACTCAGAGAAATCATTCGCAGTCTCTTTATGACTCTTCTGCATATGATAAATCATTCCGGATGACAGTCTCTTCCAGTTCAGAGCAGAGCCGTCCTCCATCTCTGCCAGTTTTATTGATAACCATCTTTGGACAGAAAGCCGGCTGCTGCCCAGTTCTGGGGGAATCTGAAATAGTTCTAAATGTAAAAAATTGTTGTTTGGGAATAAATGCGCCCTGTTTTTCTCTTTCTGTTTGAAAGACGTAGTGATGTTTAGGCTTCATTTGTTTTGTTTGAACTTTATTTTTTATTGGAATTTTATATATTACCAGACAAAACACATTTTATACATAAAAATGCTGTTGGGGTAGGAGTAGGCAATCCTAGCCCCTCGTGCTGTGTGCCAAAACATAGATATGTTATCAAATCCAGTAAACCCAGCTTCCTTCATATTTGAAGGGTAATGCCACTGGTTGAGCATCACTCGTCAACTTTCAGTCACTGACAAAGATGCCCATTAACGTATCCTTCTAGATTAATCTGATGTTTCATTAGGGTTGCCAGGTCTAGGCTGGAAAATACCTGGAGATTTTGGGGGTGGATCCGGGTGGGAGGGGCCTCAGCATGGTTCAATGCCCTAGAGTCCACCCTTCAAAGCAGCCATTTTCTTCAGGGCAACTGGAGATCAGTTGTAAAAGTGGGAGATCTCCAGGCCTCACCTGGAAGCTGGCAGCCCTATATTTTATCATTTTATTGTGATGTAGAAGCTTCAAGGCCATGCTTAGAGATTTCACATTCTTTCCAAGTTCCAGCATGTTGCTCCCCAAGAGGGAGAGGAAGTCATGGTGGGAGAGATCTTGTCATCAAGGAAAGAACTCAAAAGTACTGGCCTGTGAAATGATGAAGGAGGCTGGAGATTTCCAGAGCTACCCCCCAAACTGGTGGTTTTAACACAAGGTAGAATATATCCAAAGATCCAACTTCCTCCTCTGAGATACTCAGCAAACTTCCTCCTTTGAGAAACACGGCTAAAATCTTTTTGTTTGTCTTTGATGGACTGGGAGAACACAGGCAAGGCTTTGCTTAGCATTGCTGGCATTATGGATTTTTGTCACTCAGTTTATTGAACTTTTAAGTTCCTGGGACAATGATTTTTTTTGTGTGAGATGAATTTTCCACCTTTAGCAACACTAGGTTTTATTGCTTTGATGCTTGTAATGTTTTATTTTGGAATTCTGATATGTTGCAGAACAAATTTGGTATATGCTGAGCAATGCTCCCTCTAAGCTGTGGAGTCTTGTGAGCAAAAATTCTACTTTGTGAGCAACTGGCATTAAAGTTGTGAGCGAGCGAGTTGGCTGCTGCATCGATTAGTTTGCTCTGGAGCCATTCTTCTTGAGCTAAGACAAGCATCTGTGAGCCAGAGGCTAAAAAACTGTGAGCTAGCTCACACTAACTCAGCTTAGAGGGAACACTGATGCTGAGATATCATTTTCTGATATTATTTATTTATTTGATTTTTAGACTGCCTTCCCCTGCATGCAGGGCTCTGGGCGGTGATCAACTTGTCAATAAATACAGTTACAAGTAGGATTAAAACAGTTAAAAACAATAAGTTCTATGACTATTCCAGATGGCGCTTAGAGGACCAGTTTATGTCTGAACCCCATGGGGGAGAGGAGAAATGGGGGAGGCCAAGCTCAATGAAAAACCGTTGCTGTCCTCAACCATAGGCCTGGTGGAACAGCTGTCTTACAGACCCTGTAGAACTGCAGAAGGTCCCACAGGGGACAGATGTCATCAGGCAGAGAGTTCCACCAGGCCAGCTCCAGGGTCAAAAAGGCCCTGGCTCTGGTTGAGGACAGCTGGATGTCTCTTGGGCCAGGGATCACTACGAAGATCTTCTCCCCAGGGTGTAATGCTCTTCTGGGGGTATATATGAGCTGCCAACCTTCCTCCACTAACAATCAGCTGGCCAGCAGGGGGTTTACCAGCAGAAGGGCAAGGCAACACCACTTCCAGCATTGCCAGTAATGCCAGATACGCTAGTATTTGCACAAAAAATGTAAGTTTTTGCCCCCAAGCTAGTGTGTTCTGCATTGCTGGCAACTCATTGACATCACTTCCGGTGCAGAAATGATGTCACCACAAAACCGGCCTGGGCATTCTTAAACTGCCAGTAAGTTCCCCTTTCCTACACTGGAACATGTACTTTCACTCTGAATGGAACCAGGCACTGAATTTGAATTGGTCCTTCAGTGTTAAAAGCTTAAAATAATGAATCAAAATGTCAGCCCCTTGTAGGAATGCCAGCCTCCTGGTGGGACCCAGGATCTCATCCCAGCATTACAGCTCATCTCCAGATGACAGAAATTAGTTCTCCTGGAGAAAATGGATGCTTTGGAGGGTGGACTCTATGGCATTGTACCCCACTGAGGTCCCTGTCCTTCCCAAGCTCCACCCCAAACCTCCAGGAGTTTCCCAGCCTGGATTTGGCAATTCTATCCCCTCCCATCCCCTGCCAGTGGCTGTGCTGCATGCCAAAGTATAGACATTTTCATTGTCAAGGTAGCCTTTTTGTGAAAACGTGCAGAGAAAAAGATGGTTGCCAGTGGTGTAATTTTATCGGTAGACCATGTTTTGTAAAAGAAACCAGACCATCCACATGACATCTGGCCACTTTGTTTTCAGGATTAGGCTCAAGCGGTGCTATGTTCCCGTAGGGAATTTGAGAAACTGGGGTTATAGTGACCTCAGCACAATAAACATGAATTCCTAGCACCTCTTCTCCCCGAAGATTAAGTATTTATATATTCAATCATTTCTAACAATGTTATTAAACTACTAAAACATTTATTAGTAGAAAATATCTCTAGACTTTAGGAATGCACCAGATCCATATATTACAAACAACAATAACAATGGATCTGACAACTAGCGATTTAAATGGGATTAATTTCCCCTCAGGGTTTCAGGAGAACCATAAACCAATCAAGTCCTCTTCTCGTGTTATATGATATCGCCAGATTCCAAAGCCCTCCGTGAAATTATTTCCTTGTAAATCACTCCAGCTCATCCATTATGCTGAAGAAATATGATTTTTCAGAAGGGAGAAATATAGAAGGCCGCAGACTTTTCTCACTCTGCAGATATCTGTCAGAAGTTCTTTGGCAGCTCCAAGAGCTCCAGAGTTTAAGCAATCAGGGCTTTGAAAAGCAGTGAACGAATCTGACAGCAGGCACTACAGCAAACAAACTTTTCACAACCAAATTATTCGGCAGGAGCCGGGAGAGAACACACGGTTCCGTGTTCTGCTTGGCCGCTTAATGAAAACTCCCCTTTCCTGTAACCTCCCTTTTGCTGGATGTTGTTTGAGTTCGGGTATACACACACTACAAATTTATACTTTTTTTGATTTCAGTTTTAATCACCGTGTCTTCACCCAAAGCATTTTGGGGATTGTCGTTTCGTGAGGACACTGACAACCCTATTACAGAGCTCCTAGTCTCCTTCACAGAGCTACAGCACTAGAGTTTCCTAAGAGAGAAGCGGAATGATGGGTAACTGGCCTGTATCTTACGTTTGGCTTAGCAAAGTTTTGGTGTCTTCGGTTCTGAAGACCCTATCTTCAGTTTTCTTCCGCTAGAGAAAGAGCCTCTGAATCTGGAGGAAATCTCTTTAGGGTTGAGGAAGACTTCAACCTTTGGTGGGATACATGCCAATGATGGGGTTGCCACCTCTAGGTTGGGACATACCTGAAGATTTTGGAGGTGGAGCCTGGGGAGGGTGGGGGTTGGGGAGGGGAGGGACCTCAGCAACATATAATGCCATGGAGTCCAACCACCAAAACAGCCATTTTCTTTAGGGGAACTATCATAGTTGTCTGGAGATATTTGTAGTAGTGGGAGATCTCCAGGGGTCGTTTGGAGGCTGGCAACCCTAGCAACTAGCTTGAAAAGAACTAAATTAATGATGGCTAGAAAGCTGAGCCATGCTTCAGGTTGCCACCCTGCAGTGGGGCCTGAGAATCTTTCCATTTTGGGGGGCCCAGTCCACCTTCGGTCAGCTGGCTGGTGGGGGAAGTCCCACCCCCAAACAGCAGTGTTCCACGGGGACACTGCCGATATGATGATGTCACTGGTAGTGATGCCAACATGCTGGGGGCATCGCATGGCAATGCTCTAGCATTTGGGGGGACTCTATGGTTAGACTGTCAGACAAAAGGTAAGACCTGGCAACCTTAGTCATGCTGATGGAGTGTGAAAGTGCATACAGAAAGTGCATACAGAAAGTGCATACAGAGTGTGAAAATGGGCATAGAGGTAGAAATACTAGAGTAACACACTCCCCCCTAGTTTTCAGCTTAATTTGGGAAATCCATCAATCACTGCCTGGTCTGCTTACTGGATGTGGTTGGCCCTGTTCCCAGCAGTCACAAAAAAAGGGGGAAAGCATGAAATGGTGGGCTCTGCCCCTTGACCTTTCTCAGTTTCCACCTTTGGCCCTGCCCTGATTCCAGAACCTTTGAGTTCAACAGTTGCCAATCCTATGTCTGATAGCTACATGTAGTGAGTAGAACCCTTCTTAGGGAGGCTCTGTTTTCTCTAGAATACTTGCAAGAATGACTAATCCAGTGTTGTGGTTTCTCTACAAGGGTGGGGGGAGCAAGACTAGAAGCAATTTATTTTGGTTTGTGCAATGACACATATGCTGTACCAAATAAAAAGATGTAATAATCCTTCAAATGTCGATAAGAATTATTGAAAGGTAAAGGGTTTTGCTATCTGCTCTCTGATATTTTGGCTTCTTTTTTATTAAATTCATGGAAGATAATATTGTCTTCCAGATAACCTGCTCTGCTAGCATTTGTTCCAAAGTTTAATTTCCGAAACTATTCTTTTCCCTGAAAGATGGCAAGGGAAGCTCTCCATAACTCAGCTTCCCCTTTCCTTGCTCATACTATTGTCTTAAAGCTGGACTAAATGTTACATCCGCCATCGGAATGCCACTGGAAATGGCATCTCTGTTTCTCGGCCCCAACATCTGGAAAGACCATATCAGTTTCTAGAGGCATTCATTTCATTTTTCTGCTTCCTCTTATGGGTACAGTTAGAACTGTCCACTCAAGAACGCACTCTGATTTTGGATGGGTTTCTTTCCAGTGGTGAAAACCAGTTCTCATTACGTGAGGGCACATTCAAGTGAAATTGGCCATGCAGAATCGATGTCCTAAATGTACTCCTTTTTGATTTTACCGCATCAAGGAGTCCTGTGATTGCAGGAGGTAGATTCAAAGGCCCATCATTCTTTTTGTTGTGATTTGATGGAGAACTCTCAAATTTGAATCTCTGGATTTCCTGGTTTGGTTTCCAAAGTAGAACTAATATTTTGGAATTCTCCATAGTTCCATTATTACTGTTTTGAAAATTTCACAGAGTGATGTTGATGCAGTTTGCCTCAGCTTTCTGTCAGTTCATTTGTGTCTTTCCTCACCTCTTTGTTGCTAATGAGCTCATCATCGTGACCAAACATTGCAAACCACCCCCCAACTGCTCTTGCTATGACTGTAGCAAGAGTCTTGTTTGTATGGTATTCATATGGGTTTTTGTATGGTGTTTTACTGATGCCCGTGATTGCCCGTAGGCCACAGTGGAAACACTACACAAAAAGACTATTGGTCAGACATTCTAAATTACCTGCAGATAGTGATCGTGGCAACTGAGCATTTGGTGGACTCCTTATTTGTATCTGAACACCTCAAAGATGGCCCAGTTCTGGAAAAACGGGACCATGTAGGCACAGCACCATTGCACTTTCTTTTCTTATGGCTGCCATCCATCGATGCCATGTCTTGTGCTGCCATTGCCTCCAACTTAAAAGGAGCGTTATCAAAAGCACAAGAAAGCAGTGTCTGGCGATCTGCAATGATACTTATTCTTTGGCACTTCTGTGTACCTTTTAAATGGATTGGTTGGTTGCTCCAGAAAGCTCTTTAAACAAAGGTGCATGGCTTACTCGTCACCTTAAGGTGATGAAACTTGCAATCAATTCCTGTGATCGCAAAAGATCCTGCCCCAAATGCTAAAGTGCAAAAGTGTTATAATTAGAGACCACCCAGCTAAATAGCAATCAAAATAAGAAGTAATGGCTGAGAGCAGGGCTATTTTTGGGCAGGAACACACAGGAACGGAGTTCCGGCTGGCTTCTGAGTTGGCCACGCCTACAGCCCCTCCCTTGGGTTCCTCAGGCGCCTTGCAAGTTGTGGGGCGCCTGGTGAAGCCGATCCAGAAATTGCCTGCCTTCCCTCGGGTTCCCCATGCGCCCCGCAAGAAACGGGGCACCTGGGGAAGCCGATCCTGGGAGGGAGCTGTGCTGTCAGGGGTGTGGCCTATTATGCTAATGCATTTCTGCTGTTGGGTGTGGCCTATTATGCTAATGAGTTCCTGCTGGGCTTTCTCTACAAAAAAAGCCCTGCCTGAGAGTAAGTTATTAAGTAGCATTAGGAACTTACCTGTATTTACCTGTATGGTATTTTGTTATGACTGGTGAAATAAACATTGTTAGATATAAATGAGTTTATTCTAAGCATCTTACTCTCAGCCATTACTTCTTATTTTGATTAAAGCGCAAAAGTGGCCACAAGCCACTGAAACTTCTTTGGAAAAGGTGCAACCAAGTGACTCTAAAGATCACGTGGCTGTTGAGCAGGTGCAAAGCTGCTTAGCATGGCGTTTGGGATGAACATCGAATGGCAACACTCAGATAAGTTGGTGAGGGGGGCTCAACTTAGGCTTGCCAGGTCCTCCTTGGTTACCAGTGGGGGTTGCCAGATCAGGTTGGGAAACTCCTGAAGATTTGAGGGTGGAGCCTGAGGAGGACAGGGACCTCAGTGAGGTACAATGCCATAGAGTCCACCCTCCAAAGCATCCATTTTCTCCAGGGGAACTGCTCTCTGTAGTCTGAAGATAAGCTGTAATTCTGGGGGATCCCCAGGTCCCACCTGGAGGCTGGCACCCCTACCATCAGACCCATGGAGATCCACAGGCCCTGATTGGAGACTGGCATCCCTAGCAGCCTCAACTGATGCGTAAATGCAGAGCTTATAAAGTAAGCTGTGACTAGTCGTGAATGTCTGGCAAAGTAAAGTCTTATTTCCACCTGCTACTGGAGAGTCTTTGCACCTGAGATGTCAGGGCTTGATCTGGGGTAAGGCACGGGCTGGGTCACTGAGTCTTGGTTCTTCCCAGTGGACCAATGTACTGAGTAAGTCAGCCATCGTATGTATTACACTTCCTTCCCAGTCCATCTGCATGGCATTAGACCACACGTTACCCAATTCTTTAGTTTCTGTCCAAATTGCCGGGGGGGGGGGGGAGAGTCCCTATTGGATCTAGGTTTGTATTAATTTCTACTATATTAAACTTTATTTCTCTCCAAACTGAAACGGCTGGATCTTCTTTAATGCTTCAAAGACTTTAAACTACGTTTCTTTCTTTCTCTCTCTCTCTTTTTAAAAAGACCTTTCTTTCTCGGGAGTCAATCGAGTACAATTGTATTCTTTTCCGTTACCATACATCTAAATACAGCTATGTAAAAGGTTCACATGACACCCAGAAATGTAGTTTTTAAAAAGGCAATATGATGTGGTGTGTGTGTGTGTGTTTAAAGGTCTATTAATAATGAATTGGCTTCCCCATAGGATACAGGAAACCCACACATCACTGGAGCAAAGGGAGAACATTAAACATGGATATCTTTATGCCGAGGTAATACCCTTCCCATAATGCTTCTTTTCAAAAGAGCCTCCGAAATGGGACCCACTGAAGGCACAGAGATGGCTGTATACGACAGCTGCTGTTCCAAACGGTTCTAGAAACCTGATGTGAAAAGCGACAGGTAGCAGTCCTGCAATTGTCTACTTTACGTCTCGAATCTGGCGGAGGACTCCACGTGCTCATAATCGTTTCACACAGTCTGAGGATGTAGTCAAAGTATTCAAAGACATCTGTCTTGTTCGTTCATGGTGAATTGTGCCCTTTGAGTGGTGGAGGGAGTAACCTTTGCAAACTTCAACAGGACGGCAGAGATGGGGTTAAGCAATTTGTGAATCAGGTTTGGAGATTACAAACCCAGTTTTGGCTGGTTTGCTGACCATGAAAGTTAATAACACTGCTGGAACCTATGCTCTCAGATTAGGAGGGGTCATGGCTCAGTGCCAGGCAATCTGCTAGGCATGCAGAAGGTCCCAGATTCAATTCCTGACATCTCCAGTTTAAAGGATAATATAATGGCTAACGTGAAGGTTCTCCACCTGAGACCATGACAAGCTACTGCCAAGCAGAGTAGACAATACTGAGTGTGATAGAAGAATTGTCTGACTTGATATAAGGCAGCTTTGTGTGCTTTCAAATCAACTCCCAACCAGTTTGGTGTAGTGGTTAAGAGCGGCGGACTCTAAGGCTGCGGCTACACGGCCCCTTTAATCCGGGAGGGATCCCGGATGTAAAGGGGCCGCGTTTTTCCTCCTGCGGGTTGGGATGTTTACACATCCCAACCCCGGTGGCAGCGTCGGTGGCCGTGGCGGCCGCGGGAACGGTGGCCGTGGCTGCTGAAGAGGCGGCCGTGGCGGGAATGGCGGCCACGGCGGAGGCAGTGGAAACAGCCGCGGCAGCCGCGGCAACAGCAAAAACGGCGGCGGCGGCTGGAAAGGCAGCCGGAACCTCGGCAGAGGTGGCCACTGCGGCGGCAGAAGCGGCGGTGGCCTGATAAGTTGGGGGTATTTCCCCCCCCCCTTTTACACTTGGGCGCATGAGTGGCCATGCACCCAAGTGTAAAAAGGGGGGGGAATGGTGGGGGGGCCGTCTGGACAGCCCTGCTCTCGCAATGCTTGCAAGAGAGGGCTGTCCAGAAGGCTGGAATGCAGGTTCCTCCTGCGACTCCCGGGAAAACACTAGTTTTTCCCGGGGTTGGTAAATGCGGGAGCAGCCCGCATTGGAGCCCGCTTCGCTGCGGGACTCGCTGCGGGCCTATGTAGACGGCCCCTTTAAATGTGGGAGGAAGCAGCCCTTCCTCCCGCATTAAGGGGCCGTGTGATCGCGGCCTAATCTAGGAGAACCAGGTTTGATTCCCCACTCCTCCACATGCAGCTGCTGGTGTGACCTTGAGTCAGTTATAAGTTCTTTCAGAGCTGTTCTCTCAAGGGCAGTTCTTGAGAGAGCTCTCTCAGCCCCACCTACCTTACAGGGTGTCTGTTGTGGGGAGGGGAAGGGAAAGGAGTTTGTAAGCCGCTCTGAGACTCCTTTGGGTAGTGAAGGGCAGGGTATAAATCCAATTTTCCTCCTCTTCCCTCTTCTTCTGGTCTAACTTAGTATAAGGCAGTTTTATGAGTTCATGGCACTCACAGATTATATGGAAGACATATTATATACACAGGCTTCCTATTTTCCAATTAATTATTTTGTTTACTTTTTTTTTTTTTTTGCATGATCTCCCCCCCTGGTCTTTGGATACATAACGGGGGGGGGGGGACCCTAGTGTGATATTAAAGACGGGTGTCTTGATCAAAGCAAGAACTGTTGCAGGTAATACCTGAAGAGAGCAGCCTGATTTCCTAAAAACTCTGGGGAAATATGAATAAGGCTTCTTTGAACATCCAGAGCTCCTCACACCTTTTCATCATAAATTACTCAGGTTTGCCAGATAACAAACAAAGCTCTCGAAATCCTCGCCACAAATGCAATTCCAGATGATACAGCCGTAAAACTAGGAAGGACCACTTGCCCATTTCCCGGCTACTATTGGCAGATCTGTGTCTAGAATACCACCTTGCCTAAATCAACCACTCTGTATCACAGCCATCGTAGGTATTGCTTATTCAGATGCCCTCTTCTGTCGTACTGTCTCCCTGTGTGCTAGTTTGTATCTGCTGAGCTAATGCTTTTCGGTTAGCTCATATGGTGTAGTGGTTAGAGCGGCAGACTAGGACCCCCATTTCTGCCATGGAAGCTTGCTGGGTGACCTTGGGCCCATCACAAACTCTCAGCCTGGCCGGCCTCATAGGACTGTTGCTGTGAGAACATGCAGGAAGGGAGAACGATGTTCTAAGCTGCTTCGAGTCCCAACAGTGGGGAGAAATTCAGGATATAAATAAGTAAACACAAATGTTTCCCTTCCTCCTTTTCTTCATTCCACACTTCGGGAGCCAAACAAACAGTTGTGAAGACAACAGACTAAAAATGCTGTTACCCTGTAGCTCATATTTTAGGCTTTTTGCTGTGGTTCAGTGGTAGAGCATCTGCTTGGCATGCAGAAGGTCCCAGATTCAATTCCTGGCATCTCCAGTTAAAAGGACCAGGTAGTAGGTGATGTGAAAGACCTCAGCCTGAGGACTTGGAGGGCCACTGCCAGTCTGGAGTAGACAATACGGACCTTGATGGACCAAAAGGTCTGATTCAGTAGCAGGCACCTTCATCTGTTCATGTATGGGATGTTTGGGATGATGAAGGGATTAATTTTGGGGTAACAGGTTTTTTTAAAAATATATGAAATAATGATTTTCCATCACAGCTTCTCTCTTCTGGGTACATTACAAAAGAAAAATTCTTACAGATCTAAAGTCTACTGGGTTTGATCCAATTGTGAAGTGTTAAGATGCTTATGGTAGTGAATCTGTCCCAACTTCCCCTTTCTCCAGCAGCCACTGGGACACCATGGGGCAAAAAGCCGCACAACGCAGCTGGCTGCAGTGAAGAGGGGGAAGCAGGCCAAATCTTCTGGAACAAGACTGGAGTCTGCCCTGGGAGCAGGCATAGGCGTTTGCCCGCCCTCCATCTCCTTGGAGGAAGCATGGGGCGGGGGAGCTGATTGGGGCTCAGCATGGGAGCACTGGCCAATCGAGGTCTCGCTCAGCGGCCAGGTCTGGCAGTGGCTACCCTTCCTCCTCAATGCAGCCCAGTGTGAGCTCCCCACCCACCCACCATCTTTTTTAGACCATGTGGGGTTAGCTAGATACTGCTTCTTGGAACTGAGCAGGAATTTTTTGAGCTTCACTCAAACTGGCTGAGAGGGGGCCTTTTTTTTGCCTGCTCCACATGGTCAGAGGGAGTGAGGTATAAATAGGCTTGGGAAAGCTGGTTAAGCCCTAACTGTAAAGGCGGAAAAAACATGGGTTGAGGGGATTTTGAGTTGGCAAGTACCCCAAGATATCAGCAATGGGAGGGGGATCCTCAAACTGGGTACCTATGGGACTGGCAGTCAAGGTGACTCAGTTGGGGGCCTCTTCAGGGTTGGGGGAGCATGTGATGAGCCTTAAGGCTGTGCAGTCATGGGCAGGAATGTGCCCTCCATCCCCTCTATGCACTGGTATGCTGGCCACGATGAGAAAAGTCCAGAAGGGTCCCAGACCTGGCTCTGAGCCGGGGTGGGGTTGCCCTGTCAGGAGGCTTGCTTTGCAAGCATAATGCAACCCATGCTTTAACATGTTAATGAGATGGTACATATCAGCTTATGTGTGAATAAACTTCCCAGTTTAACCCATGTGTTGTGGTTCATTTGAGGGGCGGGCAGGCAAGAAGCCTTGGGCCAATGGAATGGAAGCATATGCAATCAATCCTATATATCCCATTCATGCATCTTCAATGATTTTCCCTTTGTCATACACTAGAACTGGCATCACTGATGCGTAGTAAAAGAGACTGCGCGCACACATGCACACACACACACACACACACACAATCAATACATTTAGATTTCTAAAGCTTTGACAGTAAACACTGGGAATATCTATTGGGATGATTTTCAGCTTTCTGAAAATCACAGGAAAGAAGAAAAGCATATTGTGCCTTGGTCTCCTGTGTTTGTGTGTGTGTGTGTGTGTTTGTGTGTTCCTGTGTTGTTTGTTATTTCTCTGAAAGTAGTGGTCCCACTTACCTAGGGTTTAGGTCAACATTTTCAGGAGCGGCCAGTCATTTAAACACATCTGCAACCTTAGAAGAAAAGGCACATGGTTACTCTTTTCATATAATATGCCATTATCTTTGCCTTTGTTTATATCTATATATCTAATTCCCAAGTACCCTCCTCGTGCGGATACCTAAATCCGTGCGGGGGAGGGGCACTTGGGGGGTGGGGTTTCTACACACGGGGGGCACTCCCCCCATGTGCAGAAAAATCTTAAATGTTTAAAAAGTTACAGCGTGCGCAGAGAACGCTGTGGCTGCTGTTGGGGAGGGGGTGGGAGATGGCTTGGCATGCCTTGGGCCTCATCGCCGCCGGTTGAACAGGGTAGGGGGTGGAGGCGGCTCGGCAGGCCCTGGCCTCGCCGCTGCCGGTTGAATGGGGGAGAGGGTGGGAGACAGCTCGGCAGGCCTCGGGACTTGCCGCTGCTGCTGGTTGAACGGGGAGGGGCTGGGAGGCAGCTCGGTGGGCCTTGCTGCTACCACTGCCAGTTGAACAGGGGAGGGGATGGGAGGCGGCTCGGCAGGCCTCGAGCTTCGCCGCTGCCGTTTGAACGGGAGAGGCAGCTTGGTGGGCCTCCGGCCTTGCCGCTGCCACCTCTGGAGCCTCACCAGTGCCGGGGGGGGGGGGGGGAGCTCCTCCTGCTTCTGCAGGCCGGGAGCTGTGGGGAATACTGCCCCTCCCCGCGAGTACTGTGGGTCCGCCTCTTGTATCTTTCTAAACAGAACAGAGCAAAATGGATGTTGAAATATCATTCCTGATGGCTTGTATCAGTGAGATATAGAGGGACTATTAGTCCATTTACAGGATGTAGGCTCAATCCCAAAGAGATTTTTTTTTGTAAGAAAGTTTTTATTTTTCAAAACATTAAAATTAATACATTTGTTTTATACAAATCCTTTTTTCCATATTATATAACATTTTGTTCTATTTGTATAGTCTTGCTTTTATCTTGTATTGGTGGTTTCCCACCACATCTGAAGCATAACACATTTTCCACTTTATCCAAAATAGTAATATTTATCTCTATGTTTACATTTCTGGTAACGGTTATATATCTTTAAAATACTTATATACCAATTCTTATTTTCTATATTCTTATATAATTCTAAAAAACAAGTTCATTATCTAATTATCCTTAGTACATTCATATACTCAATTTCTATTCCTTTATGCTATTATAACCATGTATAAATGTAGTTTTTCATGTCCCAATATTTTTCAACATATTCTTTCAAATCCTCCCAATCTTCTAAAAAAGTCTCTGAGTACAGATTATTCAACTTTCTAGTCCATTTATCCATTTCAGCCATATATAACAATTTTTTCAACCATTCCCACACTTCTGGTATTTTTTCATTTTTCCAATTTTGTGCATACACCATTCTTGCTGTTGTAATCATATACCATATTATTGTCCTTTTCTTTACATTTATCTCTTCTAGTTTAAGTCCAAGCAGTAACATTTCAGGCAACTTCTTAAGTGTACATTTCAAAAATTTTTCCATTTCTGCATGTATTATAGACCAATAAGTCTTCGCTTTATCACAAGTCCACCACATATGATAGAAAGAACCTTCTTTCTTTTTACATTTCCAACATTTGTTAGACATATTTTGATTAATATTTGCAATTTTTTTTGGTGTCATATACCATCTGTACATCATTTTAAAACAGTTCTCTTTTAGATTATAACATGTAGAAATACTCATTGCATTTTTCCATAAAAATTCCCAAGATTCCATTTCAATGTCTTTGTTTAGGTTTATCGCCCATTTTATCATTTGTTCCT
Organism: Lepidodactylus listeri; assembly: GCA_029233225.1. NCBI lineage: Eukaryota > Metazoa > Chordata > Lepidosauria > Squamata > Gekkonidae > Lepidodactylus > Lepidodactylus listeri. The sequence goes on along the minus strand of JARCFY010000009.1, from coordinate 100,205,835 downwards.
TTACCATTTCATCAGCATTAAACCATTTTAACAATACTTTATACATTTTAGAAATCATTTTTTCCCATCTTCCTCCCAAATTTGTTCTATTTCATTGCTTTTTTCTCTAAAACCAGATTTTTTATCACTTCTGTACATATCATATATTTGTCTGTACCTTAACCAGCCATAATCAAAGTCCATCTGCTGCTGCTCCTTCAATTTAAAGTCTTTACCATGTCTTGTTAACAGGTCTCTATATTTCAACCAGTCTTGTCCTTTGTAGTGAGATGATGGATTTAAAACTTCTGCAGGTACAATCCACATAGGTATTTCTTCTGGAAAAAAGTTTTTATATCTTGTCCACGTATCGATTAATGTTCTTCTCAAATAATGATGCTTAAACATATTGTCCATTTTTGTTTTACCATAATACAGATATGCGTGCCACCCAAACCTACAGTCATGACCTTCCAGGGACAGTAACTTTCTGTCTTGTAACATAGTCCATGTCCCTATCCAAGTCAAACATACTGCATCATGATATAGCCTTAAGTTTGGTAACTGAAACCCACCTCTCTCTTTAGCATCACACATTATTTTCATCTTAATTCTTGGTTTTTTCCCTCCCCACACAAACTTAGTCAATTCCTTCTGCCAGCATTTGAATGTTTTTACATCTTTCACAATTGGAATAGTTTGAAACAGAAACATTATTCTTGGTAACACATTCATTTTAACCACTGCAATTCTACCCAGCAGTGACAAATTTAATACATTCCACCTTTTAATATCTTGCATAACTTGCTGCCATAATTTCTCATAATTATTCTTATACAAATCAGTGTTTTTCATTGTTAGGTTTACACCTAGATATTTTGTCTTTTTCACCACTTCACATTCTATAAGATTTTGTAATTCAATTTGCTTATTATTTGGCATATTTTTACACATCACTTTCGATTTGTTCTTATTTACATAAAACCCAGCCAAATCACCAAACTCTCTTACTTTCTGCAACAAATATGGTAGTGTAGTCATAGGGTCTTCAGCTATAAACATCACGTCATCTGCAAAGGCTCTATATTTAAAAGAGAAACCTTTTATTGATAAGCCTTTCCAAAGAGATTTTTTTTAAAAAACCCTCTTAACAAATGGGGGATATTTATTAATAATCAAAGATCGAGTATAGTTCCCCCCAACTACAATACTGAAATCCTGGGAAAGTTGACATTTGCCTTCCTCTAAAATAATTAAAATATAGTGTACTGCAAATGTTTGCAATGCTAGATGTTAGGAGCTGAGTAGAAACCCTCAATTGTACTTTGGAATGTTTTGTTGAAGCAAAAACTGCAGCTGTTGGGCTATACCAACATTCCAAAATGCAGGGTGGGAACTGTATTTATTGATGCTATTTATAGATTGCTCTTCTCACTCAGACTTGAGGTGGATTACGCAGTGTAAGTCAAGACAACCGACAGGATGGGATTGCCAACATGCAATTTAATAGGTTTTGGACTGCGGAAATTTGAGAGAAATCTGAAACAAAGCATAAGTATTTAATATGATGTGTTAACTGATGCAAAAATTATATAGTAAGATAAGACATACAGCAACAGATAGTACATAGTATACACAGTGGTATCGTCTGACAATCCCTTTCCCATATTCAAAGTGTCTTTGTATTAACCTGTGTGAGAATGCCCTCCTAAATAGTTCAATTTTGCATAGTTTGTAGAATGCCAGCGATGTGGGGGCCTTCCTGAGCCAGTTTGGTGTAGTGGTTAAGTGCGCGGATTCTAATCTGGGAGAACCGGGTTTGATTCCCCACTCCTCCACTTGCCCCTGGCTGGATGACCTTGGGCAAGCCATAGCTCTGTACCAGCTGTTCCCTCAAGGACAGCTTGGGAAAGCGCTCTCTCAGCCCCACCTACCTCACAGGGTGTCTGTTGTGGGGAGGGGAAGGGAAAAGGAGTTTGTAAGCCGCTCTGAGACTCCCTTGGGGGGTGGAGGGCGGGGTATAAATCCAATCTCTTCTTCTTCTTCTGATCTCCATAAGGTAGAGGCTGCAACAGAGAATGCATGAGTGTGGGCAGTTGTCGTTCTTGTATTTTTCATATGTGTGTGTGACTGTGTGTGCCCCTGGAAGTCATGGTGACCTCTGGTGACTGACCCCTACTGTGGGCCTGGAGGATATTCAGAGAGGTGGCTGAATAAAGCCTGCCCCTGTCTTCCCTCCAAGTAGTTGCCAGAGTCGACCCTGCTTAGCTTCTGAGATCTGAGGAGCTCAGGCTTGTCTGGGCTATCCAGATCAGGTTGGCACTTGTTGTTCTTGTCCATTTGCAGGGTGGCACCTGCAGAAGGCCCTGCTCAAATGAGTGAAGCAAAGGGGAAGAGGCAGCCCTGCAGATACGACAGTCCGAGACCGTGAAGGGCTTTGTATGTGACAGCTGATACCTTGAATTGAACCCAATGACTAATGGGCAGCCAATGGAATGACTGGAGAATAGGATGAATATTCATGCTCCACTAGTTCCTGATACTATCTAAGCTATAGCATTCTGCATCAACTGAAGTCTCTGAGTTGTCTTTGAGGGCAGACCTGAGCAGAGTGTGTTATAATAATCTAGTCTCAATGTCACTCTTGCATGGATCTGGATAGATGATCAGCCAAATCAAGGTGGTGGGGGCAGGCTAGGTGAGTTGAATGAAAGCATCCTTTTGCAGCAGCATTGTTTCTCCTGCAGTTGTGTTGGATTCAGTATGACACCAAGACTCTAAACCAAGCCAGAAAAGGCCAGCTGAATCCTATCAAAGCACAATGTCCTTTAAGATCTTTGTCTTCCCAATTAGCATTACATCCGCCTTGTCAAGATTTAGTTTCAGTTTGTTCACTCTTAGCCATTTAACCACAGCAGGCAGGCAATGATTCAGAAGGACCCAAGGGCGTAGACTTTTTCAATCCCCGTGGGGGGGCTCTCTCGTGCGTGTGCGCGAAGCGCGTGCGCGCGCTCGGGACCATGTCCCCGCCGCTCTCCCCCCCGCCCCAGGGAGCCGCCACCGCCACTTCCCTCCCCCGGGCCGTGCCCACCCGCCCGCCGCGCTCCCCGCCCCCCTCCCTCCCTCCCTCTCCCTCCCCGCTCACCTCGGGTGGCATAGGATCGCTGCTGCTGCTGCTGCCTGCAGCCAGGGGCCGGCGCGTCGCCCTTGCGGGCCCCCGGCTCCCGCTCCGCCTCGCATTTCCCGGGGGGGGGGCTCAGCCACTCCCGGCAAAATGAACGCCCGCCGATGGCCAGTCAGCTGGCCATCGCAGCCTCTCTCCCCCCCGCCCCGCCCCAGGGAGGCAGGAGGGCAGGCCGGGGGTGGGGGGGAAGGAGAGGCGGCGACGGCGAACCCACTTTTCTTTGCCCTGAGGAGTCTCAAAGTGGCTTACAATCGCCTTCCTTTCTCCTCCCCACAACAGGCACCTTATAAGGTAGGTGGGGCTGAGAGAGTTCTGAGAGAACTGTGACTGGCCCAAGGTCACCCAGCAGGCTTCATGTGGAGGAGGAGTGGGGAATCAAACCTGGTGCTCCAGATTAGAGTCCACCACTCTGACCACTACACTATCCTGGCTCAGTATTCCCAGTATGATTTTCCTTTACATATCTATCTGAAGAAGTGAGTTGTGCCTCATGAAAGCTTATATTGAAATAAATGTTAGTCTTTAAGGTGCCACTGGACTTTTTATTTTATAAGAAGAAATTGGATGCAGAGAATTTTATTTGGAGACACTGGATACAGAGAATTTTCTTTCTCACAGTCCCATGCAGTCCTGAAATAAAGTTGATGGGCAGTAGATTCAGGACAGAGAAAGGAAAGTATTTTATATATGGTTTAAAGTATTTTATATATGGTATTTTATATATTGTTCCCCTGTTTTTTGCAGGGAAGAGAAGCTGGGAGGTTTGCTTTTCTATTCTTCAAAAAAACCCACAACTGTATTCTAAACTTGCCCATTGTGCCTTTTTGGCTTGGAATTTGGCACTGGATCTTAAATATTTTTGTGCATGTACATTCTTACACTCAGGGCTCCGTTGGGGCCTGAGCGAGCCGGAGCGCCGCTCCGGGAGAGAAGGGGCCGGGGGCCCCCGCGAACGAGCCCCGTCCTGCCCCCAGCCACCTTCCGCGGGGCCGCGGCTGGCCGCCGGCCCCACCAGCGAGCCCCGTCCCGCCCCCAGCCACCTTCCGCGGGGCCGCGGCAGACCGCCGGCCCCGCCAGCGAGCCCCGTCCCGCCCCCAGTCACCTTCCAGGAAAAAAACTCTCCCTCCCCCAGTCACCCCCAGAACCCCCCCTCCCTCCCCCACTCAACAGTTCCCTGGGCCCAAGGGAGGGAGAAGCCGGGCCTGAGTGGCTTAACACCACTCAGGCCCAAGCAAGGGGGGGGAGGGAAAGCCAGCCCCAGTGTGGGTAGAAGCGCCCCTCCCTTCCTTCCCTCTCTCCCCCCACCTACCTACCTGTTCCTTCCTTCCCCCCTTCCTCCCTCTCTCCCCCCTTCCTTCCTTCCTTTCTTTTCTCTCTCTCCCAACTACCTACCTACCTTACTGTTCCTTTCTTTCTTCCTTCCCCTTTCTTCCTCCCTCCTTCCTTCCTTTCTTTCTTCCTTCCCCCCTCCCTCCTTTTTTTTCTTTCTTTCTTTTCTCTCCCCCACCTACCTACCTTCCTTCCTGTTCCTTTCCTTCTTTCCTTCCCCCTCCCTCCCGTCTGGCCTTCTGACACACTGCCCATGACGTCATTCCGGTGACATCAGGGGGTGTGGCATATGCAAATGAGTTATGCTAATGAGCTCCTGCACCTCTTTTTTTACGAAAGGACCCCTGCTTACACTACTTCATCATGCCTCTCTCTTCCTTCCTCCCCAAATCATCATCCAGAATAAAAATAATAGCTTATAAAATAAAGGGTTTTCTAAACTATTTCAGTCCTGTAACATGGTTTGTCTCTATAAAGATCAGGTTGTCGATTTTTCCACTGTACCTAATGTACTGCATTTGTATTAACTGCATTTATTTATTCTTACACTGCCACTCGGGAATTGTAGTTTGAGCTAGAAAGTTCTAAGCATATGGCACAATTCATGAAATCCTGGTCTGTTCCCCCAAGGCTGTTCATATGTTCAGCTGTGACTGCGCACCAACTCACAGAAGCTTCTTGAGAACACATTGTAATGACTGTCAAGTGACCATCTTTTCCTGATTCTCATGAGAAAGGGAGACCATGAATATACAAGCCATCATCCCTCATGGTCTCTCTCCAAAGGAACTTAACCACAAGCCTTGTCTGTGAAATCAAGAACCTTGGCCAATGCCGGATACCAGTTCTGTGTACAGGAGGATCATGTCTGTTTTCCCCTACACTCATCTGTTTCCCCTGGAAGTAACAAAAAACTTTCCAAGAGATTCAAACAGTTTGTCTGATCTAGTTCAGCTCTCTCTTCTCTGGCTGGTGGCAGCTGAAAAAAATGGATATTCCAGGAATTTTACCACTGACCCACTGCCCTTCTTTCTATCAGCAGGATAATACTGAGACCAATGTTTGAATTATGTATATTGCAAATAAAACGGTTAGGGAACTCCAGTGAAGCCAGTGAGGTAGACCGGCCTGATCTCTTAGTTTGGTGTAGTGGTTAAGTGCGTGGACTCTAATCTGGGAGAACCGGGTTTGATTCCCCACTCCTCCACTTGCACCTGGCTGGATGACCTTGGGCAAGCCATAGCTCTGTACCAGCTGTTCCCTCAAGGACAGCTTGGGAAAGAGCTCTCTCAGCCCCACCTACCTCACAGGGTGTCTGTTGTGGGGAGGGGAAGGGAAAAGGAGTTTGTAAGCCGCTCTGAGACTCCCTTGGGGAGTGCAGGGTGGGGTATAAATCCAATCTCTTCTTCTTCTTCTTCATAAGTTCTTTCAGAACTGTTCTCAGCCCCACCTACCTCACAGGGCATCTGTTGTGGGGAAAGGACGGGAAAGGGATTGCAAACCACTCTGAGACTCCTTCGGGTAGTGAAGGGCGGGGTATAAATCCAATGTCCTCTTCCTCCTCCTCCTCTGCTATTACTTCTTCTTCCTCCTCCTCCAACTGGGGGTGGATCTGCAAGTGGATACTGTCTGCTACAGTAGTCTCCAATTATACCTTGTGAAAGGAAGCTCACCACTGTATCGCCGCCCTTGAACTTCTCACAGTTCAAGGAAGTGGCGGATGCATAACAAGATGTTGAACACAGGTCTAAATTAACAACACGCATCTGTGGTATGCTGGAAATCTCTCTTAAAGATTTACCTGAAAGCTTTCTAAAGGTGTACAGCTCACACTTTAATACTCTGACTATGGTGTCCTCACAGTGCAGTAAAGCCGCTTCCCTATATTAGCTTTCCTTCCCTCTGTTTTATTTACATGGGCAGCTTTGACGGGGCCCTGATGGGAGTCCATTGTCTAGGCGTCTTATCATGGCTGTGCAGTACCTACTCATTAACATTAGCAGGGCATGCAAGAGGAGTCATGGCAGGAATACGAGCCAGTTATGCAGGAAGCATAACGTTTTATGTTCCGTCTTCAAACTGTTGGATGGGCAGATAATTTTTGTGTCGAAAATGGAGGCGAGCTTCCGGGGGGGGGGGATATTGAGTAATAAAATGGCACGTCGTGCATGAATAGGCTTTAGAGAGAGTGTCTCAGCACTCGAGGCATTAATAAGAATGTAATTGTCTTGTACTAAAATAAATTTTCAATAATTTCTTTAGGTGGTAACCATAGCCAGAGGGAGATACTGGCTCCCATCTATATCGCTGTGTGCTGATGGCAGGGCTTTCGCCACGGGTTCCTGGAGGGTTTGGGGTAAACAGCACAAAGAGTAGCATGCAGTACAACCCTGTGTGTGTACTCTCCAATTTCGGGATGCCTAAACCATCTTATGGGGCTGCAGTGGCTCAAGTGGTTAAGATGCTGAACTTGAAAGTTGGTCGGTCAGCAGTTCGAGACCCGAGTGCTGCATGATGGAGTGAGCTCCTGTCTCTGATCCCAGCTCCTGCCAACCTAACAGTTCGAAAGCAAGAAATTACAAGTAAATAAATAGGTACCGCTTCGGTGGGAAGGTAACCGCATTCCGTGTGCCTTGGCGTCTTGTCATGCCAGCCACATGACCACGAAAATGTCATCGGACAGCACTGGCACTTCGGCTTGGAAACGGAGATGAGCACTGCATCCCTGGACTTGTATTCAACTGGCTTTTGAGCAAAGGAAACCTTTACCTTTACCTTAAACCATGTTTATTTCTATGAATACTTTGCTTTGGTGTAGTGGTTTGATGTAGTGGTTAGGAGTGCAGACTCTAATTTGGGAGAACCAGGTTTGATTCCCCACTCCTTCACATGCAGCTGCTGGTGTGACCTTGGGTCAGTCATAAGTTCTTTCAGAGCTGTTCTCTCAAGGGCAGTTTTCGAAAGAGCTCTCTTAGCTCCACATATCTCACGGGGTGTCTGTTGTGGGGAGGGGAAGGGAAAGGAAGAAGAAGAAGAAGAGAAGAGATTGGATTTATATCCTGCCCTTCACTCACTTAAGAGTCTCAGAGCAGCCTACAAACTCCTTTCCCTTCCCCTCCCTACAACAAACACCCTGTGAGGTAGGGAGGGCTGAGAGAGCTCTTTCCCAAGCTGTCCTTGAGAAAACAGCTGGTACAGAGCTATGGCTTGCCCAAGGTCATCCAGCCAGGTGCAAGTGGAGGAGTGGGGAATCAAACCTGGTTCTCCCAGATTAGAGTCCGCACACTTAACCACTACACCAAACTGGCTCTCAAGGAGCAAGGAGATTGTAAGCCGCTCTGAGACTCCTTCAGATAGTGAAGGTCAGGGTAGAAATCCAATCTCTCCTTTTCTTCTTCTTTATTATTCTGTAAAAGCAGGTGGGAACACTGCTGGATTTGACACAGAATACACCTAGACTAGCATCCTGTTTCTAATAGTGAACAGCAAGATTCACAAGTGACACATGAAGTTTATAGTCCTCCTCCACTGTTTTTTCACCACCATCTGGAACATTTAGTTATTATGTTCAATGCTAGATCTGTCCTCTAAGCCACAGGTCTTCAATCATGGTTTGCCAACTAGGTTTGCCAACTTCCACGTGGGGGCTGGAGAATTTCTGGAATTACAACTGATTTCCAGATGAATAGATCAGTTCCCCTGGATAAAATGGCTGCTCTGGAGGGTGGATTGTATGGCTTCCTACTCCAATGAGGTCCCTCACCAACCCCAGCCTCCCCAGTTCCTCCCACAAACCTCCAAGACTTTCCAAGCCAGGGACTGGCAATCCTAATTGGGACCCTTCAGTGGTTTGTGGTACTTCATCAGTCAGGTCATGATTTCCTCTAGAGTTGCCTTTTGGAAGCATCTGCTGTTAATGCTCATGCACAGAGAACAAGGGTTCCATGGCTGTCACTTCTCTTTGCACACCCAATGAGAAGACAAGCACAATAAGTTTACTTGGCAGTGGAGATGATGCCTCCATGGCTCAGATCCTATGCTTGTTCCTCATGAACACACAGCTTCATGTGGACCATTTATGTTCCCTGCCCTTGATTGTCTTGAACTGCTCCCCACGGTCCAGGCCTTGACATCAGTGAGGTCATATTTCTGCCATGTCTTCATATCATGTCATATCATGTCATATCATGTCAGCTCTGGCTGCCATTCCCAGCCGGGAGGTGGCACGTTAGTCCCCTCCAACCAGTCCCTCACACACCCACTTTTGGAATGTAGCCCGACTCTTACCAGCAGCAGCTTATCTAGCTGAGCCTCCCTAACTTTGAACATGTTGCTTTTCACAGCGTCCTAGCCGCTTCTCTTTTGCAGGTGCTAAATGTAACTTTCTTCCCACTTTAAGCCTGGGAATGAACCGTCCAGCGTACTTGGGCGCCTTTTTCTCTGCTTAATGATTGGAGGTTCTACTGTGCATTACACTGTTTGAATACACTATATCTGTAACCTCTCTAACCCCTTCCCACTATTACTGACTCAGGATGTGTAGACGACTATTAGATCCATGGACAATAAAGAATCTTCTAGTTAAGAACTTTGGTTGCAGTTTAAAATTTGTTAGACTCTCATGCTCTGATGTCATGTACTTGCAATCCAATAGCTCCTGGGTCTTGAAAGACCGCTCTTCTAAACTTTTAAAAATGCTATTTGAATTGGTGGCCATTGCTCTGTTGTGTGGTAATAAGGAATTTCATCAATTAATTATGTGTAGTATGAAAGTGTGAATATTGTCTGCTATGAATTTTTGTGAGTATTTTCAAGATTGGGCTGCTTGTTAATAGGGCTACTGTGGGTACCAGTAGAATTCTGAAATTGTCTTTAATAAGACTTGGCCAGTCAAAGGAAATGAAGATGTTGCTTGTATATATGTACGTGGGGAGTTGTTAGCAGAATTAGAGGGTTATATAACAAGACACTGTTACAATTGAGCTTTTGCCTAAATAGCTGCAAACAAGACCATGTCTTTTCTAGCTTGTAACAAAAAACCCTCCCAAAATATTTGATTGAAAAGAAAGTATAACAAAAGCATGCTGTTGAGATGTCTGTGGTCTCCATAAATATAGGGATCTTAATGATGAAATTATCAGTTTGACAGCTACATTGTAAATGAATGAATGGATGGAGTCTCTTGAAAGAGCTTTTTTAATTTGGATGGAAAGCAACTATAATATAAAACCTCAAATGTGCACTATTAAATGACATTATCTGCCATGGAACCAGTGAGCTGACAAAATTATATTGTGATTGAATAAAGACTCCAGAATGTCTGTGTGTGTTTTTTTGAGAAGTGGGAAAATACAGGCCATTTATAAACTACCCTGGTCATATAGTTGGTGTCTGGGCAAGATTTGCATGGATGCCACTCTGCATGGTTGGTTTCCTTGTGAACTGGACCAAGTATAACAGCTCAAATGAAGCCTGCCAAAACAGAATGGCTTTGCTTGAATGGGAACGTGGAACTTCATACATCCGACTACCTCGTGGAGTGTTCCCAAGTGATAAAGGCCCTGGTTACCACCCAGTTGCCTGAGCAACTTTTGAGTCATGTGACATGTCTCAGGGATGACATTCAGAGTTTGCTCGGGCTGCTGGGAAAGGTAGGCAGGGAATATGAGGTGTGTGGCACAGTAATTCCCAGAGTGCAATCTGGGAACATGCTTGAGTACCAAAAGATGACTATAAATTACTATTAATATTTAATTAATAAAAGGGAAAATGCTTGTTAAAACGTAAACCTAGAGTTCCCCCATTAATTCTGTTTTTTTATGCTTGTAGAAGTTCTGCCTGTGCTGTATTCTGCTCCTTAAACTACGGTTTGACTAAGGCTGATTTTACATCTCCCCTCTAAAGTAGTTTGACTGCTGTCTTTTCCTGTGCAGATTTCACAGTGGTGTGAAATTTCACTCCAGGGGGTTTAAGTGCACTAAGGCTGTTTTTACATCTGACTTTCCCGCTGGAATCATTCTAGTTCCAAAAAACCCTGCCCATACTTCTGTGCGGTGTGAAACCGTGCTGCCACTGAAATGTCCACATCTACTAATTGCCCTCCTGTGGTCAAGCTAGTATGCAACCGGCTTCATTCTGCTTTAAACAATTGCTGTTGATTAGTGCACTTAGACCCCCTGGAGTGAAATTTCACACCACTGTGAAATCAGCACAGGAAAAGACAGCAGTCAAACTACTTTAGAGGGGAGGTGTAAAATCAGCCTAAGAAACCACAATTGTTTAAAGCAGAATAAAGTGGTATAATATTAGCTTGAACACATTAGGGCAATTAGTAGATATGGACATTTCAGTGGCAGCATGGTTTCACACCGCACAGAGGTATGGGCAGGTTTTTTTGGAACTAGAATGATTCCAGCGGGAAAGTCAGATGTAAAATCAGCCTAAGAGATTTTCTGAAACCAATGTGGGAACTGGCGTATGTATAGTTCGTTACAGTTTACCATTATTTTTCAAGACACCTCCATTCAGTGTTATGACCTGCACATGCACTTTGAAAAAGCAATGGAGAAATACATTCTTGATGCAATCATGTGTATGTGAGCAAGCATTCTTTTTGTGCAGAGTTCTAGCAAGGGTCATGCATGCCTACCTACATGTTAGTGAAACACCACAGAAAAAGAATCTGGAAACAATGCAAGCACATCAAGGCTGCTTTTATGCAATACAGAGCTAGTGCTGATAATATTGCCCTGATTGTCACAGAACAGTCGTGTAAGCTGCTCTGAGCCTACGCAGCAGGGAGAGCAACCTGTAAGTCAAATAAGTAAATAAACTGTGAACCTGAGCTGTAGAAAAATTGTTTTGTTCATATATTGCTCCCTTTAATTGCCATTCTAAGTGTAGTCAAGTTATTCCCAAACCTCATTTTAAAGCCAAGGCCACCCACAGCTTGCCTTTTCTTCTTTGGTCCTTTTCGCATTTGCCTGCTACTTCAGATTTTCTTAGCATTTAAATCCAGACAATTTAAGTCCACAGCATCCAAACAACCCAGGGCAACAGCAGGCTGAAACAGGGAGATATTGTAATGCAGGATGGGGAAAAAACCTGGAATAGAAAGAAGGTTGAACTCAATTTTTGTGCAGAATTGGGGGGGGGGGGAGGGGAACCTGGATTAAAAAGAAGGTTGAAGGTTGGGAAGAGTGCAGGAAAGGCCTTTGTTTCACTCAACATGCCATGATGTCATCAAAGGTACCCTGGAATTTCTTCCCTAGTCTTATATATAGCTTAAATTTGGCTGGAAAAGATTTCCCTTTCCTGCCACATCAGCCCTAAGGATTTTCTTGGGATCTGAAAGATAAACTGGGGTGTAAGAGTGACTTGTGCTTTCAATTTTAATTTAGAAGAAAAAGTGTGCTTCAAACCCATGAGAAGTTGGAAAAGACTAATATCGTGCTTCAGACTGGCTCTTCCTGTGCTGAACAGATCCGCCCAATAAGACTGAAATCCAAATCTGGTGCATTTGTTCTACAAATTTAGTTCAGAGCATCAGAATAACAGAGTACCACAGGAAGCCATTATTCGGCTTTGTTGTAAATCTATGACTTTTCAGTTCCTGGGTAACCAAAGATGGGACTAGTCATAAAAAAGAACCTATTCCCTAACCACCACTTCATGTTTGATTCAGTAGAAATGTTACAGGCATCCATATATAGATATATATACAGAGGTGTTATTCGGAAGACTAGGGCTTGACTTGATTTACTGGAATGACAAAAATCCTGCTTTCTGTTGTCATAGGAGAAAAAATATTTGTCCTGCAGGACAGCAGGAAAGTCCTGCATAAACAAAGTGAACTTAAAATGAAGATTCGGCAATGAAGTAGCGGCATGAAGGCAGGAATTAATTTTGTGGGGAAGATAGACTTCTAGTTTTTTAAAGTGAAAGTGACTAATGGTTGTCTGATGGGATCAGTGAGAGTGGTGGCAGCCCTTGTCAGCGACTCCCAAAACATATATTATTCTCAGCCATCGATCAATCAGTCAAATATTTGGGAGGGGGAGAATCAGTGGCACTCCCCAATAACAAGATTTTAGCTACCTGAAGAATTAATCTTTAGCAAAGGCCCTTTCCTCAGCACTGAAAACAAAGAAATTGGGCCTTTAAATCTTTCCCATTTTCTGATGCAGCAAGATCTTGCAAAAACCAAAGGTTTATGAACCTTTTGCATTTCTTTGAAGGGTTTCTAATTACTGACCAAAATACCACACAGAGTTGAAATCAATGGACTTCAGCACACTTATTTTTTTTGGGGGGGGGGGGGACAGGTACTAATGAGACATTGGAGGATGGTTCATCAAAAAAATACTTCAGACCTGAGGAGTTTGCTCATCAGAGCAGTGTAAAACAGGAGCTGCATACAGATAAGAGAGAGGCCATTGGGGAAATTATGAGTTGTGATTTTTCAGTTAATGGTCAAGAACAATGTTCTCTTGTGAATTCACTACTCCCATGAGTACGTTGTTCAGAATTTAATTTCTGTGCTTGCCTTCACTGGGTTTTTGCTCCAGTTTGGCTTCTTCACTGCATCGGTTTTCCCCTCCCTCACCCATCTCTTTGTTTGCCAGTTGTGGCTCTTCCATGTTTTTCTTCAACTTTTCCCTGTGATTTTCAGACCACTTTTAATTGGGGGGGGACTCAGGGCAGGGGGACTGGGAGAGCCATAGCTGTGCATAAGGCAGGGTTATAAAGAGAAGTTCTCTCAATTCCTCTTTACATTCTTTACTTATCTCTGAATTCCAACAATATGCCCCCCCCCCCGGAATTTGAAGTCAGTTTCTAATTGAAGAGAAGAGAGGCAGGAGGGATGTTTGGGAAATTTCAGAATTCTACTCTGTAAATGTTCAAAATGATTTCATGTTTTGGTGTGTGTGTTTCTTTAAATGTTTGGTGTGACTGCAGTAATGTAAGAAGAGTGACAAAGGTAGATAAATGTGATGTGATTGGCTGATGACTGAGAGTGTGGGAGGAGAGATGTCTCTGAGATGATTCTGTGATTCAGTGTTCTTGAAGAGATGAGTGTAGAGAGTTGTGGAAAAAGTTTAGCCTTTGTGGCTGTGAGTGGAAAGAGTTCAGCTTGTGTGGCTAAGAGAGGCAGAGTTTAGCCTGTGTGGCTAACACAAACAGTTCAGACTGTGTGGCTAAGACAGGCAGACTCTAGCCTGTGTGGCTAACACAAACAGTTCAGCCTGTGTGGCTGTATGAGAGAGAGATAAGCCTGTCAAATTTGAGTTTTGTTTGAGATGTGTGTGATGCCAAGCTTTGTCAGTTATATGTTCTTTCTTCAACAACAGTTCAAAAATACCCAGAAACCTATTTTGTTCTTTTATAAATAAATCATTATTTGTTTAAACTTATCCGAGCAATCAGAATAGTCCTTCCTTGGGGCCACATAGTCCTCTGAAGTCATTCTACCAAATGGGTCATTCTACCAAAATAGAGAGAGTTGGAATTTTTAATTCCTCTTGGATGCAGAAACCTACCAAGTTCATGTACACAGAGTGTGTTTTAAAGGAGAAACAGTCTCCCCAGTAAGCGAGGACCTCACAGTAGGTAATGTCTTTCCAAAGCTTCTCATAGGAGCACCATCTGAATAAAATAACTGCATGGGCTGGAGTTACAAAAGAGTGCACAGGTTTCTCTTCAATGAGAAATGAAAGATATCAGATACCCCTCTTTTAAAAGGGGGAGGAAGAATCAGTAGGGCAGAATCCTATGAGATAGTTTAGATTAAGGGAGTGTGACTGGCCCAAGGTCAACCAGTGAGCTTCATGGCTGAGTGGAAATAGGCCTAGTTCAACACCACAGCACACTGACTTTCCAGTACAGTCCACATATATATGAATTATCATTTGGCACTTTGTGCATGGGAGGGTCATCATATAGCCTTTCTTTCTAAAGCCAGCTCCTTGCTTATTTCCACCAAAGTCATCAAGAATCAGTCCAGGTTTTCTAAGCCTTAATTTCCTCTTTACTACAGCTTTTAAGGAATGAACAGTGCAAGCCAGTCTGGTGTAATGGGTCAAACTAAGGCTCAAACCAGATGTTGCATCTTACATGATTTGTTTCCACATTTCCCTGATGTTCCAGATTTCCTCAGTGTTTGAGTCGAGGCAATTTAAATCCATGGCAAACCAGCATCCAAATAACCAGGGGAAACAGCAGGCTGTAACTGGGTTGACCACTGAAGGGAGGTAATGTAATACAGAATGGGGGGTAACCCGGAATAAAAAGAAGGATGAACTTGATTTTAGTGCAGAATGGGGGGGGGGGGGAACCTGGCTTCAAAGGAAGGTTGAATTCGATTTTTGTGCAGAATTGCTCAGAGGACACAGCAGTGAACATGGATTAAAAGGAAAGTGCAGGAAAGGCCATGGTTTGAGACACGGGTGCCCATCGTAACTCGCTGTCACACCAAAGAACAGGACGCCAAATGGATCAATAGAGCACTGTTAAGGTAAGATATCTTGTTCTTCTGTGTTGGGCACACACAGTTGGGCTAGGCATCTGACTTGTGTAAGATGTTATGTCTGCTTTGAGCCTACAAATGGCAAGGCCCTTGTTCAAACTCCCCACTCCATCCCAAAACTCAGTTTGGCTTATCTCCTCGGAGTTGTTGTGGAAATAAAATGAAGGAGCAGAAAACCATATGTGCTGCCCAGAGCTTTTTGGAAGAAAGATGGAATTGAAAATGTGATCGATGGAAAATGCACTAAACACTGGTTTCTGGTGTACCTCACTGTAAACAGTGTTCCTTCTTATGCAGGCATGGAAAAATGTCCAGTTATGGGAAAACACGGAGTATGTCCATTCCATTCACAGAGATCAGTCCATTTGTGTATTTGCATTTGAGTACAACAAGTCCAAATTCTGCATAGTCTGAGATTAATTTCTTAAGGCAACTCTAACATTTGCTTAAGTCCCAGATGATCTGAGTTCATAAATAAACAGAGATTCTCCAAAGATGGAGAGACACAGAGATGCTTATTAACTGGGTATAAGCAGGACGTTTAACTCTAAAACCCAAAATTGGCTGCCTTACAATTCCTAATAATTAGAATACAGATGAATGTTCACAGATCCCAATACACTTCTCATGAAACTAAATCTGCTACAGAGTCCATTAGTCCATACTGATATGCTTACTAATGCCCTGTTCATCCTCAACACTGAAAAGATTAAAACTTTCTCTTCTCTCTAATGCTCCCCCAAGCATTAATTTGGTTCTTTGACTGATTTTCTAAAGCTTATAATTGGGCCATCCGCAGGAGCTAATCAGCTATCATAGAATTCCAGCCAGATGAAGATCGGAGAGAGGAGTTCATGACTCGAAAGAACAAGATTTTTAAAAAAACTTTCTTTTAATTTTTTTTTAAAACAATGAATAGTAAAGCCAGCAATTAAAATGATCACAGCAATTTAACTCTATGGCTTTCAAAGAGCACCAGATTCTTTGCTTAGGAGAAAAAAAATTACAAAATCTTAGCAGAGCAAGGAGAAAGCTGCCTAATCCACAGATGATCTTTAGGAGGCACTGCAGTACTGTTAAGTCAGTATTGTTATCTGCATAAATACACTTGTATTCAAGTACAGAATTAGCTGTCGCCGCTTCCTGAATGCAGAACGTCTAGGGCCGGTAGGCTTCCTTGTTAGAAAGGTGGAGGAGCACCTCACGAAAGAGAGAAAGCTTTACTTTGCAATTAATTCATTTGCTATTTGGGGTACAACTGGATGCCAAACAGGCCACCACAGAACTAAAGGTATGCAATAATTGTGGTTCAAACATAGTTTCCATTATCTTTGTTATTAAATCCATTTGCTTTCACTCGCTAAGGTCAGAGCTGAAACCCATACCCCTCCAGCAGCTGAATTCATGTAGCTGAATTTCTGGATCTTAGGACATCCTGGGAAATACAGTCCCAAGGTGTTTGACTGTTTGATAGTGGCCACCATCTTTGGATTCAGTTTCCCAGGGTACTGCAAGTTGCAGTGCCTCCTGGTCCATTGAAAAGTTCGTACAGGATGGGTGTGTGAGGTTCTTTTCCTGCTTGATCATAGGCATGAACCAGTAGATGAACTTAAGTTCATTACGAATTTTGGCTGTTTCATGGTTCGCAAAGCAATGTTCACAAACTGAAGAACTGCCACAAACTTTCACGAATTTTGATGCCTTTCATGGGGATTTATGGTGGTTTGTGAAGAACAGAACGCAGGGGGTTAAACCCCTGCTGTCTGCTCTTCACGAAAAACAGTTCAGCCAAGTGGTGGCAAGTAGAAAGCAGAGGTTTAAATGGCTCCCAGCCATTTAAACCAAACGGCTGGGTGATGAGGCACTCCCTGATACTCAGCTGTTTGGTTTAAATGGCCCCTTGTTTTCTGCTCCCCAGAACGTTTTTCAGGGAGCAGAATGCAGGAGTTTAAAGTCTAAATAGCTCATGAACCAATATGAACTGGTTCAGTTCGCAAACCAACCTCTTGTTTTGTATCAGTTCGTGGTTTGTTTCGTGGTTCAGCCACGAACCACAAACCAAACCAAGCTGCAAAAACGGGGTCCATGCCCATCCCTATTGAGAGCCAGTTTGGTGTAGTGGTTAAGTGCGCGGACTCTAATCTGGGAGAACCGGGTTTGATTCCCCACTCCTCCACTTGCACCTGGCTGGATGACCTTGGGCAAGCCATAGCTCTGTACCAGCTGTTCCCTCAAGGACAGCTTGGGAAAGAGCTCTCTCAGCCCCACCTACCTCACAGGGTGTCTGTTGTGGGGAGGGGAGGGGAAAGGAGTTTGTAAGCCGCTCTGAGACTCTTAAGTGAGTGAAGGGCGGGATATAAATCCAATCTCTTCTTCTTCTCTCTCTCTTCTCTCTTCTTCTCTTGATCATCCTCTCCATTCTCTGCCTGACCAGGCCTATTGTGGTCACATTGGCAGCAGCCCCAGCACTGGCTCTGGTCGATACAGTAAGTGGAGGGGAGGAAGCTGCCCTCTCAACCTTCTTGAATTCTAAACCAGACACTGAAGCACCATAATAATCAATGTGGATAGTGTCATCAAGTTGCAGCTGACTTATGGTTGACCCCATAGGGTTTTCTAGGCAAGAAATGTTCAGGGGTGGTTTGTTATTGCCTGCCTCTGTGCAGGGACCCTGGACTTCCTTGGTAATCTCCCATCCAAATACTAACTAGGGCCGACCCTGCTTAGCTTCTGAGATCTGATGAGGTTGGGCTAGCCTGCACTATCCAGGTCAGGGCATGTTAACTAATACTACTGAATATTAGCAAAACATTAAAATCAAATAGGAAACTAACAACATTTGTTAATATTTAGTAGTATAATAGTATAATGGCAGCAATAGCAAAATGACATTTTCTGATTGCTTAATAAGTACCTTTCTCTCTCTCTCTCAATATTTGCTGCAAAACTATATCTGGTGAGACCCTTTGGGTAGAGAAAAGACAAGAGGTGGGGAAACAGGCAGTACAATGACATCCTCTGTATGTTGTGTTGCAGCAGGCATTGGATAGGACTCTATGGATCCGTTCCATTAATTCTGACATTTTGCCCAGCTCAGAAAAGCCTTCTTCTGATACAAAGGGCTCTTCAAAGCCTCTTGGGTCAAGGGAACACTCCATGGACCAGGGGAAAGTTCTGCCATTAGCAAAACAGATGAACAGGATCTAACCAACTAAAGGGAAGAGGGAAGTGACAAAGAGCAGTGTCAGTTCTGTATCTCTTACAGTGTCTAGTTCCACATTTAATAAAGGACAGCTTTCCACGTTAAGCTTTGAAGGTTTTAAAGCCAGGTCTCCTATAACCAGGGGGGAGGGACTGACTCTCACACACACAAAAGTACAGAAGACTTGCTTTGCTGGAATGGAACAAAAGTCTATTTAATTTATTTCATTGCTACTATAGTAGCCATTGGCTCTGAGAAACCCATTAAAAGTCCTCCGTTGCCGCTTCATAGCATGGTGATGTTGGAAGTATTTTAGGTTGTCCTCATAGCTTCCAGGGGTTTGAAAAAACCCAAGTTTCAGGCATCACAGGAAAACAAACAAACAGATGCAAAGAGACCCCAAGTGTGAGAAATGAAGGTCAGAAGAACCAGGATTTTCTTGGCACAGTGGCTTACTCTGCCCCCTACAATGTCCTCTCCAGGGCAGCCACTTAATCAATGGAGCTGTGGAACGAAATGCAAAGAATTCATTTTCCTCACAAGATTTTAGAAAAGGTAGTTCCAGTTTGTGTATTTATCCATCTGTACCGGTAATGGGGTCAGACAGAAGCCTTTAACAATATATTAGAATGTACTGAGGACTATTGTTACAGCAAATATATATACATTAGCAGATAATTTTCTGGTTTGTCAGTTTGGTTCATATGTTTAATGGGTACAGCTGTGCTTTATCTAGGATTTATAATGGCCCCGATGTTAATTTCTATCAAAAAACATAGACCCCCTCACATCTGACTATTTTTTTTTCAGCTTGAAACTGTCTTGTGGCTTAGAGTAATTATCTAAAAATACCTAATTCTTCTGTTAACCTTGAGGTGTTATGCAGTCATACTGCATTTCATGCTCTCCCATTCACTTTAATTGGAGCTGCTGATTCCAGACGGGTACTTGCGCTGGTCTATTGCAGCAAGAAGGGAGGAAAGCAAAGAGTCTTTTGGCACTGTAAAGACTAACAGATTTATTGTAGCAGACTCCAGCCTGTCAAAGATGATGCTACAGTAAATCTCACCGTCTTTAAGGTGCCACCAAATGCCCTTGTGTTTTCATGGGAGTGTACCTGACCCCAGTGTTTTCCTAGTGAAATCTTCATTTTAAAGATTACATACATAAACACACTGTGGCCTGAGGGGCTTAAATACTGCAGAATAATTGGCAATAGACAAAGACATAGAGTATGAAGTGGAACAGGTCACAGGGCAAAGTTTTAAATGTTTGGTCTACTCTTGAGTCCAGATAAATAGGATACAGTTCATACATGCCACTTCCTGCAGAATTCACACCAGTACTCAAATTACAGATGAGTCGAGGCTCCTGGCCTCCTTCCTCTTACAATAGGATCTCTGAGCTACTGTTTTGGAAGGTAGTAAGGGGGCATGCTTTGCCTCCCCCCCCCCCCCCCCCACGTAGCATTTCCATGCCCATGACCACAATCCCCAGGAACTGGGGCATAGAGTCTGGGAGTGGGAGGCATTGCTGAAGTCACTTTTCCCCTCCACGATGCTCTAGGAATTCTCCCACTCTCTATCAATTGGGTCAGTGCCTAGAGTGTCATGGAGGCTGTACTGTAAATGTGTCAGCATCACTCCCATGTCTCGCCCCCTCCACTGCTCACTGGATTCAGGGCAGGCATAGGAATTACGCCACCTGTGGCAGGCACCTGGTCACCCAACCCCTACTTCTGTTCAAGACCCTCTCTTGGTCCCCCTGCCTGGATCTTTTCACCATGTGTTTTTTTGTGTGTGTGCCTAACTGAGGAAGGCAGGCTAGTCTATACTACTTTGCTTACTCCAGGAGCATATTGCTATTTAAGGCTCCTGGGAAGAGTCCTGGTGGGCTGATGGCCCGACAAGCTACCCCAACCTTGGGCCACCCCCCACCAACCCTACTTTTCCCCAAAAACAGGAATGGGTGTAAGTCAGAGGCATGGGGAAGGAGGACTCGCGACAGCAAAGGATGCACCCTCCCAGCCTCTGTGATGGATAGGGTGCACCTGTCCAGTTTCACACTGCCCGGCTGCCCAGTGTGGCTGAGCACCTTTTGCTTGGGTTGGGCACAGTGGGCTCTCCCTCTGTCCTTTGGAGGTGTCAGGGCCAAGGCAGGGGAGTGGACCCTTTTCCAGGGCCATTTCTCTCCCCCCGGACCTCACCCACTCTGCTCCTGGTTGACTCTGTTGGACATCTGTTATGGCCCTGGAAGGATCATAACACGGCTGTGTTATGTATTGACCATGCGGTCGCCGTGTGCTCCCATAATGGCGACGGCATGGCCAGAGCACATGGCCAAGAAACTACCTGAGCTTCAGCCAGGTAGAACAAAGGCCAGGTGGATTCAAACCGGCCACCAATCCTGTACCTAGGTTTCTCCCAGGGAACCTATGAAATGTAAATAGACTTCTAATAGCCTATCAGGCCAGTTGGGCGAGGTCAGGGGATTGTCCCTGACCAGCATGAAAGGAGGGCTTCGAGCCCTGGGTTGTATGCTTCATCCGGACCAGCAATAAAGATCTAGCTGTTCAACTGTTCCATGGACTCCCAACTCCAATACTTATCAGGCTGGTTGCCCGCTCTCTTTCCCATATCACTCACTTTTGACCAGATACTCTCCTGTCAACCAGAGTCTCCTGCCGCTCCCCAAGCTGCTTCATAGTCTTATGTCAATTGAGAAGGGCCTCAATAACTACTTAAAGGTCTCCTTATATTTAGGGCAATCTCAGGAATCTGAAGAACTCTGGCTTACCCAAGAGATCAGTGTACATTCTTGAACTCTGGGGCAGGAGTGATCAGGAGGATGTTGGGAAGAGTCTACATCAAAAGGCTCTTAGGAGCAACACAGAATAGGGCTAGAATCTGCCCATTTGGGCTGGAGATTCTGCTGGGGGAGGGAGTGGCAGAACTTATGTCCCAGAAGAAATGCTTTGACCTAGCTTTGTGAAAATCCAGAATGGAGGATGGAAAACAATGAAGAGGTTTCTAGAAACCTCTTCATTGTTTTTCATCCTCCATTCTGGATGGAGGTTTCTAGAAACCTCTTCCCGGAATGCAGAGGCTGGAAGAAGGAGAGATTCCAGTAGGGATGGGCATGGACTGAATTACAAACTGAAGTTCATCATGAAGCAAGCCTGGTTCGTGATTTGCAAACCTCGGTTCGTGCAATCACCTCTCCCGTGAACTGCCCATGAACCAAACCATTTTTCTCAGAGACTTGTTTGGTTTGTGGAAGTGGTTCAAGGGCCAGCTAGCAGACATTAAAGCAGTCAGTTTCGCTCCCAACCTGGGAAGCAAAACTCGCCCCTGAAATGGCTGCTGGCCATTTAAATCCAACAGCCCAGCAGGTCCACCCACCATGGCCAGCAGCCATTAAACTGGTCAGTTTTACTCCCCCTTCCAAGCAGGGGAAGCAAAACCAGCCCCTGAAATGGCTGCCAGCCATTTAAACCTAAAAGCCTGGTGGGTCTGCCCACCAGCTGTTCATTTTAAATGGCCAGCAGCTATTCACCAGTCAGTTTTGCTCCCCCCTCTTTCATGCAGAGGGAGCGAAATAGATGGGTTTAATTGCTGGTGGCCATTTAAACCTAACAGCTGATGGATGGACCCACTGGGCTGCTGGGTTTAAATGGTTGGCAGCCATTAAACCAGTCAGGTTTGCTCCCCCTCACTTCCAAGTGTGGGGGGGAAGCAAAAAGTACTGGTTTAGTGTAGGAGTGGAGTCCAAGCAGCAAATTAAATGTTCCCTTTAATGTGTTTTGACTGTGGGCGCCACATGGGATATAGTCCAAGTGATTCACCTGGTTTGGGTTCAAGAGGTTTGTGGATCTTCTCCCCCTCCTTTCTGCTGGCAGTGGCTCCTCGATGCCAGCAGAATGGAAGGGGGAAAGATCTTCCAAAACCAATTTAAAGGGAATGTTCCCTTTAAATGGGTTTTAACAGTAAGCGCCATGAAGAAGTGGAATCCAAGTGGTGAATTCACCACTTTCAAATGGGTTTTGATAGTCCGTGAACCTCACAAACCTGAACCGGTTCATGTGTGGTTCATGTGACTTCACAAACCTCCATTTTCTCAGTTCATGCCCATCCCTAGATTCCAGTACAGAACAAGATGTGGCCTCTGTAAATGTTACCTTGTCATAGTGTGCAGACCAACTGGCGAAGGGGAGTTTTGATTAAGATTGAACTGCTAGTTCTCTTGTTTTAGAGCAAGTAAACAGGCATAAGACTTGGGGCTGCCTTCTATTCAAGGTTAGTATTGTGTGTTTATGGCTGTGGTCACATGGCCCTTTAAGTCCAGGAGCCCTCCCGGACTTAAAGGGGCTGCGGTTTTTTAGTTTGGGTTGGGATGTTTACACATCCCAACCCCGGCAGGCAAAGGCGGCAGTGGTAAGCGGCAGCAACGGTAGCGTCGGAGGAGGCGTGCAGCGATGGAGGAGGTAGAGGCAAGCAGCAGCAGCAAATGCGGCAGCAAAAGAGGCGAGTGGTGGCGAGCAGCGGAAGAGGAGGTGAGCAGCGGCAACAGCAGCAATGGCAACGGCGGCAGAGGAGGTGAGCAACAGCGGCAACAGCAGCAGGGGAGGAGGAACCCTTCCCTGAGCCCCGCCAGCTGCGCAGTAAGTTTGGGGTTTTTTCCCCCCCTTTTACACATGGGCGCTTGAGTGCCCAAGCGCCCAAGTGTAAAGGGGGGGAGATGGAAATGGAGGACGGGACCATATGGACAGCCCTCTCTCACAATGATTGTGAGAGCGGGCTGCCCAGATGGCTCAAATGCGGGTTCCTCACACAACTCCCAGGAAAACACTTGATTTTCCCAGGGTCAGAAAATGCGGGAGGAACCCGCATTTGAGTCCGCTTCAGCGCAGGACTAGCCGCGGCCATTGTGAACGGTCCCTTTAAATGCAGGAGGAAACAGCCCTTCCTCCCGCATTAAAGGGCTGTGTGACCACCGTCTGTGATTGGCAGTGGCTTTCCAGGGTCTCAGGCTGAGATCTTTTACATCACCAGCAGTAACCTTATCCTTTAACTGGAGATGGCAGAGATTAAATCTGGGACTTCATGCACTAAAAGATAATCCTCTTTCCTGAATGAGATTGTTATTGTTCATAACCTGTATCAAGTATATAATTCCCAAGCACATTCCTGATGGTCATGCATAAATCTGGCTCACCATGACCCAAGAACTCCATGAATAATTTGTACCGTATTGCATCCTGCCAAAAGAGAATCAGGGTGTGCGGCTTATAAGGACCAGAGAAAGAGATTAACATGGAGCAGAGTCAGGTGGTGGGGCTTATCCATTCATTGCTGCCCATCTAATTTGACCACTGATTCACACATGCCATTCTCTTCCAGCAAGAGGTCAGAACTTCCATGGGGGAAAAAAAATTGGCTTGTCATTACTGAAAGAGCTGTATGTATAAATTATTGATTGACTGAAGACCCTGAGTCTTCACAGTTGCTAAGGAGCTTAAAAGACAATTTCATTTGGGGAAGTAGTTTTTCCAGTAAATACCCAATTTTGTTAAGTCACCTCAGGCCTCGACAGGCTAGGTCATGTCATTGTTAAGTATCAGAAGTGATATGAGGAGGGCATACTAAATAGATTCTCAGATGAAGTGAACATAGGCTCTAAATCCTGCACCGGGAATTTCTGCAACGTTCACTAGAGATTTACTTGGGTGCTTTCTTTATTAATGTAATTAGTTAAGACTGCAATGGCCAGGTCTGCTCAATTTAAATAGATACCACCTTCTCTGTCTATGGAATTGAGTGGGTTTGGGTGCAAGAATAGTGGTAGACGGTTGATTTGAGGATTATATGGTAGACGGTTGATTTGAGGATTATATGAAACCATTTGCTGTTATACTCATGACTAAGAGATGCTGCTTTATGGATCATAACATAATACCGAGTCTGACCACTGGCCTATCAAGGTCAGTGACTCTCCTGCATAAAATTATTTTGCATTGCCTACTAGGGAGGGGCACAAATCAAATTACAAACCAAAAGGCCCAGTTTGTGGTTCACAAGCCTTGGTTCACGTGATCATGTCTCCCACAAACCGACCATGGACTGAACTATTTTTCACAGAGGTTTGCGAGACTCATGGGAGCGGTTTGTGGGCCAGACATGCTGGCACTAATGAATCGATTGTCCAGGGGATGGGAGGGGGGTGGACTTCTGCAGTCCTTCTGCAGCCCTGGATACACCAACAGTGGCACTCCAAAGCTTGATAGGCAGCTCTGGCTGCCAACAAGAGATCTCCCATTCTACTCTATGGGAGCAGAATGGATATATATCCCCAGCTCACACTCAGCTGCTTTCACTTTGCGGAAGGCAGGCAGAGAGGGAGTAGTATTCCCCCCCCCCACACACACACAGGCAAGCCTCACCAAACTTGGTGGTCAGGTAGAGGGGCATCCTTGCAGGGGGCCCACTGACACACTCCTAAGAGAGCACTTTTCCGGGGTGCCTGCTTTCTTTACCACACTGGGTAGGCAGGTAGAGGAGTGTCAGCTGGAGATTCGCTTGGAGTTTGGCATCTCTAGCCCACAGGTGGCCTGCTCTGTCATGCCATGAACCTCAGGAACCTTGAACAGGTTCATTAAACAGAAAGGTTTGTGGAGGTTCATGGTTCAGAAATCCCCACAAACTTTCATGAAGCTCCTTTTTGTTTGTTTGTGCCTACCCTTATTGCCTACTGCCAGAGGCATCTAACTTGCAGTGCTGGTGACTGAACCTGGTTTTTTTCTGCGTACAAGCATGCAATCCAAAACTGAGCCCCTACCCCTCCTAGTATTGCTGTTGACCCATATGAATGAGGTAATAGCCAGTAAACACAGGTTGCATTATCACATTAGTGTTGTATGTGGTCAGATTCGCAACGTCAAATTATCCTAAGAAATAATTGCAAATTCAGTCCAGGTTGTTTTTTAAAAATAAATAAATTTAAAAAAAATTAGCATTTCCCTATTTTCCCAAAGCCATCTTTAGTGATAGGATAATATCAATAAATAATAAAATGACAGTGGTGCAAGAAAAATCTGGCTGCTAAAGCGTAGGGAAAAGAAGGGCTCTGCCTTCATCTGTTGTAGAGGAGTACAGCAAAAATAAAGTGAATGAAGTTGGAGAGAGCCTGTTTTCGCAAGTTAGAATGAGTAAGTGACATTGGGGTGTGGTGGCTGAAGTGCCAGACCAGGATCTGAGTTCTGATCCCATCCCTCCCCCCCCCCCGAACTTGCTCAATGACTGTGGGCCCCGTCACCTCCTTTCACCTACCTTACAGAGGGTGCTGAACACATGAAGTTACCTGCTACTTTATAAGACTACTGGTCCATTAGGGTCACTGACTGCCAGTGGCTTTCCAGGGTCTCAGGCTGAGGTCTTTCACATCACCTACTGCTTGATCCTTTGAACTGGAAATATTGGGGACTGCATCTGGGACCTTTTGTATGCAAAGCAGATGCTTTACCACTGAGCCACAACCATTCAGTTAAGACAGTGTTTAAGAGGGATGTAAGCTGCCCTGAGCTCCTTGGATGAAAGGTGGGATAAAAATGTCCTAAACAGATAATGTGGGCCATGCACTTTGTTTTGTTTTAACCATGAATGATATATTGGTGGGTGAAAGTGCTACCAAGTTGTAGCTGACTTATGATGATCCCATAGGATTTGCAAGGCAAGAGGCAAACAGAGATGGTCTGACTTTGCCTGCATCCATAGGCGTAGACTACGGGGGGGCTCGAGCCTCCCCCGAAATTTCTCAGGGGGGACTGAGCCCCCCACCCGGGAAAATGTAGCGCCTGCCGCAGAGCCTCCCAGGGCCCTTCTGGGGCTGGCAGCTGCTGCTGCCGGTGCCTCTCCCCCCCCCCCACCTGGCCACTCTTCCATCCTTCCCTCTCCCTCCCTCTTTTCCCGTCGAAGGGAGAGGGAAGGAGTGGGGGGGGGAGAGAGAGAGGCCCCGGCAACAGCAGCTGGCGGGCCTCAGAAGGGCCTGGGGAGGTGCGGAAGTTTCCCGGCGGGCGGGGGGGGGGACATTGCCCCAGCGAGTGTGCGTGCAAAGTGCGTGCGCTAAAGAGCCCCCCCTGGAATTTATAAAACTCTACGCCCCTGCCTGCATCTGTGTAGTAACCCTGGACTTCCTTGGTGGTCTGCCATCCAAGTGCTAACCAGTGCTAACCCTGCTTAATTTCCAAGATTTTATGTGATTGGGCTAGCCTGGACCATCCAAGTCAGGGCAAATGACCTACCAGGCAGCATTTTTCTGGAAGGCGTGAGCATGATGCTTGGTATTTGCATGTCCTCACATTGATGGTATCTATGGCAGAAGCTATGTTGACTGCATCATAGCATTGAAATCAGACCAGATAGTGGCTTACTCTGACCTATTCAGTGAACTTCATTGTAGAACAGGGGTCAAATTACATTCCGATGCATATGTGTGGCTTTTTATGATTGGTGCGATTCATCCAGTTTGGTGTGGCACTTACGAGCTGTGGACTCTAATCTGGAGAACTGGGTTTGATTCCCCACTCCTCCACATGCAGCCAGCTGGGTGACCTGGGTCAGTCAAAGTTCTCTGAGAGCTGTTCTCTCAAGAGCAGTTCTCTCAGAACGCTCTCAGCCCCATCTCACAGGGTGTCTGTTGTGGGGAGAGGAAGAGAAGGAGATTGTAAGCCACTCTGAGACTCCAAGTAAAGGGCAAGGTATAAATCCAGTGTCTTTTTCTTTGTCATCCTTTTCACACATCTATATATGTGGGATTGTAGGGTACAGTAATCACAGCAAATGTTAATGTATTGCATTTTTATCCTATTGTGGCATTCTTTCATTCATTTGCTCCAGAAGTCATACATGAATGTCCAGGAGGAGCCAGGGGAATGTCCAGGGGAATGTCCAGGGGAATGTCCAGGGGAGCCAGTTTGGTGTAGTGGTTAAATGTGCGGACTCTAATCTGGGAGAACCGGGTTTGATTCCCCACTCCTCCACTTGCACCTGACTGGATGACCTTGGGCAAGCCATAGCTCTGTACCAGCTGTTCTCTCAAGGACAGCTCGGGAAAGAGCTCTCTCAGCCCCACCTACCTCACAGGGTGTCTGTTGTGGGGAAGGGAAGGGAAAGGAGTTTGTAAGCCGCTCTGAGACTCCAAGTGAGTGAAGGGCGGGATATAAATCTAATTTCTTCTTCTTCAGGATAACAGTCTTCTAGATATTGATCTGCTTAGCTTAATGTTGCTGTATCATTGGTCTACCAAGTACCTACCATATCTTCTGACCAGGCTATTAATGTACATACAGCTTGCGGTCATCTATCTATTCCACCCTTTCTCTAAAAAGTTCAGGAATATATGTATCTATATCTATATCCCTGCCCAGCAACCAGGAGAGACCAGGCAGTGGGGGTGGGAACATGGGAACTAAAACCAGGTGGTTTCTGTCAATTCCTTGAGAGGACTGATATCATTTCTGTACCCCCCCTCCCCGAAGTGATGTCACACCATCACTGACAATAATTGGTTTTTAGATTATTTTTCTTCTACCAGCAGCAGAGATAGTGTTTTGGAGTCCTAACTAACTCTGAAGCAACGACTTTATGCCATACCTTAAGACAGTGATAACACTACTGTTCTTTCCATGTAGATGGACCAAATTAATCCCTAGCTATCCTTCTTTTGGCCGTTGTAATATTTTGTCAGGGACAGGTCTGGACCACTGTGCTGTCAATGAACAAAAAACATTTTATAGTTATTTTATTACAGGAAGTGGAGTGGATGGGCCAAAGAAAATTCTGGCAATATATTCATAAATCTGTTAACGAGAGCCACGTTTTGAGGTAAATTAAAACTGCACTGGCTAAATGATTTATGTACTGCACTGGCCTTCTGCATCGAGTATAAATTAGAAAACAGCAAATTGTTTGCATATTTTGGATTACAGAATCCATGTAAAGCAAGCTTTAGCCAAATGTTCTTATATATATATATATATATATATATATATATATATATATATATATATATATATATATATATGTATGTATGTATATGTGTGTGTTTGTGTGTGTGTATATATATATATATCCCATGCAAAAAAAAACTTATGAAAGCTAAGAAATTAAGGAATGGTTTGCATGAGTATGTTCACTGCTCATGCTACAAATATCCATGATTTTTGGTTCCTGAAGCAAACTTTGCATATTTGCTTTTGTGAATAAATGTTCCTAATGAGCAACAGATTCACAGGTATTGTTGGCTCTCTTGCTGTTAATTTTTTAAAAATTTCTGTTTATTTGTGACACTAATATCCTACTTTTTTCCACCATGGAATTTGGATGGTTTTCATGGGATTTCAGTGAGGTCTCTCATCCAAACACTGACCTCCCATCCACATCTTCTGATACCAAGGGTTACTGTTAGTGTTGCCTGATCCAGTTTGGGAAACTCTTGAAGATTTGGGGGTGAAGCCTTGGGAGGACAGAGACTGCAGCAAGGTAGAAGAAAGGATTTACACCCTGCCCTTCACTACCTGAAGGAATCTCAAAGTGGCTTACAATCTCCTTTCCCTTCCCCTCCCCACAATAGACACCCTGTGTCTTTCGAGAACTGCTCTTGAGAGAACAGCTCTGAAAGAACATATGACTGACCCAAAGTTACACCAGCAGCTGTATGTGGAGGAGTGAGGAATAAAACTTGGTTTTTTTTCCAGATTAGAGTCCTAACCACTCCTAACCACTTCACCAAACTGCCCCAGAGTCCACCCTCCAAAGCATCCATTTTTGCCAGGGGAACTGATCTCTGTAGTCGGGAGATAAGCTATAATTCCAGGGGATCTGCAGTGCCATCCGTAGTTTACTGTAGGTTTTTGTTTTTTTAAAGAGAATCGTAATGCCACCTTTTCAGCCTTCCTTGGCTTACAACTAAAATGTTTAAACAAAGCTAATGAAAATCATTAAGGAAAAGTTTTCCCTTGCTCGAAAGCCAGTCAAATCCAATGCTAGGGATGCAGTGCTCATCTCCGTTTCCAAGCTGAAGAGCCAGCACTGTCCAAAGATGTTTCCGTGGTCATGTGGCCAGCCTAACTAGATGCCAAGGTGCACGGAACACTGTTACCTTCCCACTGAAGTAGTACCTATTTATCTACTTGCAAATTTCTTGCTTTCAAACTGCTAGGTTGGCAGGAGCTGGGACCAGAGATGGGAGCTCACTCCATCATGCAGCACTCGGGTCTTGAACTGTTGAACTACCGACCTTCTGCTGTGCAGTTCAGCATCTTAACCACTTGAGCCACTGAAACAAGTCAGTAAAAAAATGAATAAAAAGTATGTGTCCTCCAGGCACACCTCAAGCCACCCAAGGTATATCCTGCCTTTCTACTTAATAAGCTTCCAAGGCAGCTGGCATACTATGAATCAAAATAATTAAAATTTAAACTAAACCACAAACCAATTCAATAAAGTAGTTTTTAAACCCATTTTTTAAAACAGCAAATGTGCACAGAAAAAGCAGAAAACTCCAAACAGATATTTCTGTGGAGGACATTTTACGAAGAGGGAAATACCACTGAGAAAGTGTCTGGTCACAGCAACTGCCTAACCTCCAAAACTGGTTCTTTGTTCCCTGGGCTTTCTTCCACAGCTGACAAGCAAAATCCCTTTGTGTAAGGAACAGGCAAACTGCTACTGGACTTTACTACAGAAGGCAGTGTAATATTTTTTTTTTTTAAAATAGTAACCAAATGACTGCAGGTTTTAGGTGAAAAACAGTGCTTTGATTTGTATCCAAAACCAGCTGAGAATCAGCAAAGCTTTTTCCCCTCCAACAGCCACAGAAAATACTTTACGGAGTAACCCCTCATAGCCCTAGTTTTCATATTTTAAACTAGATTAGATTTCCAAATACTGTCCAAGGGCAGCCCCCCCCCCCCCAAATACAGTAATCTAATCCGGATATTATTAAAATATGGTTAATGATGTCAATGCAATTTCTGCCTATAGGAGAGCGAAAGGAGTATTAATTCAGCGTATGTAGAGTACTTTGTTGACTCTATGCACTGAGTGAGAACTGAACAATATCTTTGCAATGTTTATTTATTAACTAGATTTATTTTAATTGCTGTGTTACAGTGATTGCAATTGTTGTCTGCGTCTGTACTTTGATGGGAGCATTGAGAAATACCCAGCTCGATCTGGCTGAGTGTGATACTGATGAGAAATAACCCATCCTGATGTAAAATAGCTAGGCAGTTCTGAGTTGTCTTATTATTATTCACATTGTTCTAAATACTGATTAAGATTTAGTGGGTATTTTATGAAGTTTTAGTGGTGATTTTATTTTGTGATAACATAAGAAGAATCTGAATCAGTCGAGTGGTCCATCTTATCCAACTTCCTGTTGCACACAGTAGCCAACCAGCTGCTCTGGAGGGCCAACAACAAAGCACAACAGCCAAGGCCTTCCCATGATGTTACTTTGTAGCTAGTATTCAGAGATTTGCTACCACTGAATATGGAGGTTCCCTTTAGTCCCCATAGCTAGTAGTCATTGATGGACCCCTCCTTCTTGAATTTGTCTAATCCCATTTAAAGCTATCCATGCTCATGACCATTACTGATAGCAAATTCTGCAATGTAATCACTTGTTGAGTAGAGAAATACAAGCCGGAGGACCCGCGATACTCGCGGGGGGGGGGGTAGGTGAGCCTCTTCCCCCTCCTCTGGCCCCGCGTGCCGAGCCTCTACCCCGTACCCCCTCCAGGCAGCTTCCCCCCGCCTTCAAAACGACGGCGGCGGCAGGGAGACAGCTGCCCGCCGAGACTCCCCCCTGTAAGGCGGTGGCGGCAGGGAGACCGCTGCCTGCTGAGGCTTCCCCCCGCCTTCAAAATGGCAGCGGCGGCAGGGACACCCGCCTTCCACTGAGGCTTCCCCCCCTCCCTCCCTGCTTTCAAAATGGCGGCGGGGGCATAGAGACCTGCCGCCTGCCAAGGTTCTTCCCTCCCTCTCCCCCGCAAACGGTGGCGGCAAATCCTCGTCACGCCGCTTCCCACCCCCTCCCCTACAGTGGCCACAACGTTCTCTGTGCACGCACGGAGAACGCTTTAACTTTTCGGGGGATTTAAAGATCCCCTGAAAAGTTTTTTAAACATTTAGGATTTTTCTGCACATGGGGGGAGTGCCCCCCGTGTGTAGAAACCCCACCCCACCCTCCAAGTGCCCCCCCCGTGCGGATTTAGGTATCCGCACAGGGGAGGGTACTTGGGAATTAGATATATAGATTTCCTTTCACCCTTGCTCAGTCTGCCCATCAACTTCATTAGCTGACCCAAGTTCTAGTATTTTAGGAAAGAGAGAAATGTTATTTTTTTCCACTGTGTCTACCTCATGCATACTTATAAAAAAAATCCATCATAACACACACACACACATACACACACCAATTAGCTGCCCTTTTCTAAAGTGAAAAGTTACAGAATCTTTAGCCTCTCTTCATAGGAATGGTGCTCCACCCCTTAATCATCTTGGCTGCAGTGTTACCACCTCCAGTAGCATTTCCAACAGTTCCAATGTTGAGATGTAAAGCACCACAGGAAAAGAGGTGACTTGTGCCCGTTTCCTCTCAAGTTGCATCCCACTCTTTGCTAGGATCAACCCACCCTGAGGTCTAGCTTTTGAGGAGGGATGCTGGAGGCTGCGGGGAAGGGGAGGAAGAAGGGAGGAAAGCGCTTTTCCTTGAACTCATTCCATCCAATGTAATTTTTCATTGATTCCCCTGTTCCACTGCAGATCCCAAATCTGCTCTTCATGCAGTTCTTCAGCCTGCCATTTCATAGGTACTAAAACTATGAGCATGTGCAAAATAAGTGCATGGTTCCTCTTCATGTAACATGGTGACTGTATAGACTGGGGGAATCATGGGTAATGCACACTCCAGTTATGCACAATTGGTAAGTTTCTAGTGCATGATTATAATATCTGAAAAGGTCTTAGAAGATGATGACTTGGGCTGCGTTCAGAGCAATCAGCCCGGTTTTTTTAAACTGAATGAAATCATCCCGAAAGAATGGCATCCAGACGGTGATCCACTCACCTGCCTCAGTGCGCAGTTGTTCCGTGACCGGATGTCCAGACCTTACCGTGCTTTAACCACAAAGCCCGCATTTTTTGTTTTTTTTGGTTTTTTTTTTAAAAAATCCACACATGCGCATGAGCAGATGAGTGAACCAGCAAACCCCTATGCGAACACGCTTGCACACTAATGACCCTGTTGGACAGACCGATTCACTCTGATTCACGCATGTGCATGTCTCATGTGCACATGCGCAGACAGCTGCACCAAAGGTGCACATGTGCGCATGCGGCGAATTGGTTTTTTTAAAGATGTCGGTCACAGTCTTAGCGCGCAAGATCGCAATCAGACCATAGGCGTCAACTACGGAGGGGCTCGAGCCACCCCCAAAATTTTCTGGGGGGGACTGAGCCCCCCCCCCGGGAAAATGGTGTGCCCTCTGCTGCGCCTCCCTCGGCCCTTCCTAGGGCCGCCGCCATCTCTCTTTCCCCCCCCAGCCTGGCCACTTTGACCCTCCATCCGTCCGTCCAGGGGCCAGCTAAGCAAATGCCCAGCTGGCCCCTGGACGGACGGAGGGAGGAATGGAAGCAGGAGCAGTCAGGCGGGGGGGGGGGGAGGTGGCAGTGGCGGGGACATGGTCCCGGCAGGCGTGCATGCTTTGCACGCACGGAAGAGCCCCCCCCCAGGAGTTTTTAAACTCTACGCCCCTGAATCAGACATTCAGGAAGTGTGTGCCAAGACTGCACCACTCATCTACACCAGACTTTCTCAGGTATCAAAAAGCCACGGAGTATAGTGGGGGGGAAATGGGAGACAGATGACTGGGGCACAAAAGACAGCTGTTGCTGTCTGATCGTGCCATTTAAATCCGACAGGGAAGAGGAAGGGGCGCTGATCAAACTGAGCATCTGAACGCACCCTTGGTTAGTTTGTTCAGCTCAGCTCAGCTTTCGACACTCCGGCTGAGTGGTTGAACCAGTATTTCAAGTGGCTACTTTTTTGTAGTTCCCAATTGGAGGGCTTTAAGTGCCAGTTCTTTTCTCCAACACTTCTATTCTCATTTGGCAATCTGTCAATGCCACATTCTGTTTCAACAGATGCCCTCTTTAATGGCTTCTTTTCTGGGAAAGGACAGGAATCTAATTCTGATTAGGTTACCTCATTGTTGGCTCTGTCAAATAAACACTCGAGGATCTTTCCTTGATACTCTGCAATGCACATGTCTTCTCGATTACATCATTGTCCACCTGACAGAGACATAACTTTTGTACTGCCTCAAACACAATGCTTTCTATCTCTCCATCTGTCATATTTGTGTCCTGCCCTTCTTCTGAAGAGCTTAAGGTAGGGTTGCCAGGTCCTCTTGGTAACTGGCGGTGGAGGGGTGGGTAGGGTTGTCAAATCCAGGTTGGGAAACTCCTGGATATTTGTGGATGGAGCCTGGGGAGAACAGAGACCTCAGTGAGGTACAATGCCATAGAGTAAACCTCCAATGCATCCATTTTCTCCAAGGGAAGTGATCTCCATAGTCTGGAAATGTGCTGTAACTCCAGGGGTTCCCCAGCTCCCACCTGGAGGCTGGCATCACAAGATCATGGTGGCCTATGTAGTTCTCTCCTCCTCCATGTCATCCTCACAGTAGCCCTGTTGAAGTGTGTTAGGCTGGGAAGGGGTGACTAGCCTAAAGCCACCCACTGAGCTTCCCTGAGTCCTATGGACTTAAGTCAGTATGCTGATGACACCCAGCTGTATCTGTTGATGGACAGCCAGCCAAATGCCACCCCAGACTATCCGACCAGGGGTCTAGAGTCTGTAGTTGGTTAGTTGAAGCAGAGCTGGCTAAAACTAAATCCATCAAAGATAGAGGTCCTGAGGCTGAGCCTAGGTTGGGATGCCAACTTCCAGCCCTTGATGGTGAGCCATTAACACCAAGGCCTCTTATGAAGAGCTTAGGAGTGTTTCTGGATGCCTCCCTCTCAATGGAGGCTCAGATCACAAATATTACCAGACTGGCATTTTTCCATCTGTGCCAGGTCTGGCAACTGGCTCCCCTCCTGTCTCACCCCAGCTTTGCCCCAGTGATCCATGCAATGGTCACCTCCAGACTAGACTACTGTAACTCGTTCTATGCAGGACTACCCTTGAGACTGGCCCAGAAACTTCAACTGATCCAGAATGTGGTGACATGTGGGCTTACAAGCATGCCATCTAGAGCCCACATACAACTGGTGCTTTACCAGCTGCTCTGGCTCCAAGTTGAATACCAGATCATATTCAAGATTTTGGTTTAAACCTTCAAAACCCTACATGGTATGGGACCAACATATCTTCGGGACTGTCTCTCCTGGTATGTCCCCCAGAGAGCACTGTAATCTATGAATAACAGTCTTCTGGTGGTCCCCAGCCCCCAAAGTATTCATCTTGCCTTGACCCAGGCAAGAGCCTTCTCAGCTTTGGCCTGGTGGAATACCCTTCTGGATGAGATCTGGGCCCTGTGAAATCTGATCCAGTTCCACAGGGCCTGTAAAACAGGACTGTTTCCCCCATGCATACGGTTGAGGCAGTGAAGTTTCTGTCCAAATTGGCCTCCCCAGCCCCTCCCCCACCATCTATTACGTCATTGTACCAGTTCCACTAACACACAGGTGGCGTAACCTGACTCGAACAACTTAACATTATTTGTGCCCCAAGTCACTGTCTGATCTGATTTTATTCTTGACCTGTCATGCTGTTATGTGAGTCAGTTTTTAACAATTAATTTGTGATATTGTTTTTAACTTGTTGCCCGCCCTGAGCCTTTCTGCACAGGGGAGGGTGGGTGAAAAGTCTAAATAAATAATCAAAGGAAGTCAAGAGCTGTAGATCAGCACCCAAACCATAGGAAAACCTTAATATCTAGTCTAACTGATATCTAGTATAATGTCTAAAGCCTTAATGTCTAGTCTAACTATACTATGCTGGTGTCTGTGTGTGGGAGTCGTAACGAACTGGGAGAGTCCTAGTGTCGTCATGGACGACACCAGGTCCATTGCCTGCATGGAGGTCATGTCCTCGGCATGGACGTTGAAATCACCCAAGACTAACAGCCGAGGGTGCTCAAGCACCCAGCCTGATACGGCCTCCAGCAGGGATGGCAAGCTACTTGCTGGAGCGTTGGGTGGTCGGTACACCAGCCAGATAGCCAAACTCTCCCCGGCATCCCAAACAAAGCCGACACATTCCATGCCCACCAGATTCCATGGCGGTAGCACCCTGAAGGAGTAACCCTCCCGGATTAACAATGCCACTCCTCCCCCCTGCCCGAGAGTCCGGGATTGGTGAAGGACCGAAAACCCAGTAGGTGCCATTTGGGAGAGGGAGACAGTCTCACCCTCTTGTACCCAGGTCTCGGTCACACACGCCAGGTCCACATCCTGCTCAGACCAAAAGTCATGGAGGATTCTGGTCTTATTATTTATGGACCTGGCGTTACACATCACCAATGTCGGAGTGGGGTTCTGTCTCCTAGCCCCACAACCTACTACTTTTGGGATGAGACACAGATTGGAAGGAGACCGAGCACGCCCATGTGGTCCCACCGCCATACCTCCCCCTCCCCAGGAGCACCGGGATCCCTTGACTGCTCATGTGTCCGTTGGCGGCCTTTGCTAACTGGCCTCGGCCACCATTGGGCCACTTTACAGTGCTGATGGAACCACCGCTCTGGCCCTCCCACCCACTGACCGTCCAAATAGGTGCTGCTAATCCCAATCCAATTCGGCTACAATTTAGTTAGAGAAGCCCCCATCAGCAAAGTGCATACAGTGCTGAATAATAACAACAATTTCCCACCCAGCCCCAACCCACCTAAACTACCTAACTAAACTAATTTACCACAATTAAGGTGTGGGAACAACTACAATAAACGTCTAGGGCCACTATACTAACTATGACGAACTAACAAACCAAGCTAAAAAAAGATTTTATTTGCCAAGCTTTTAATTAAGTAGCTGCCTTATTTACTACCTCCACAGAAGAAGAACCTCCGCATTCAGAGGCAGTCAACCTCTGAATCCCAGTGCCAGGAGGTAACATCAGGGAAAGGCTTTGGCCTCTTTGCCCTCCAGAGGAATTGGTTGGCCACTATTTGAGACAGGAGGCTAGACTAGACGGATCTCTGGTCTGATTTAGCACGGCTCTTCTTACATTCATATGTTGCCTGCAGTTTTATTGGATTTATCATCTGTTTGTCTGGTGGTTTTTAAATTACGGTTTTATTGTATATATATTTTTTGTTATTCATGGCTGGAGGAGGGGGAGGAATACCTTTTTAGGTAAAAGGTAGGGCACAAACGATTTGAAATGAGAAACCCAATGTCTTAGACTTTAGCGCATGCTTACACTGGGGTTTTGACAGGGACTAGGTGTACATGTTAATTGCATGTGATCTCTTCAAGACACCAGGAACAGCAGCTAATTTACCTCACAACAGAGCATGACAGCTCATAGGTTACAGTGAAGGCGATACAATCCATATATAAACTTGATTTTTCTTTACATGTGCATTGAGTAATTCTCATGTTACATTCAAAGCATGAACAACTGAATGTGGGATTTGAACCCCATATATATTCAGATACTGGTCCCTGGTTTCATTTGTCAAGTGAACATGGGTTGGCTCTTTCTTACAAACAGATTATAAACATACATGCAGGATGAACACACATGCACTGTAACATGTGAACATGGCTAACTTCGGGGGGGGGGGCATAGTTCATACAGAGCGAAACAAAAACATACCTGCAGTATAATCTAGAATCCCACCACTTCATCCCATTGCTTTATTCTGCTTAAGGTTGTAGAATTATCCTTGGGAGATAAACCAGTTTGGTGTCGTGGTTAAGTGCGCAGACTCTAATCTGGGAGAACTGGGTTTGATTCCCCACTCCTCCACTTGCACCTGGCTGGATGATCTTGGGCAAGCCATAGCTCTGTACCAGCTGTTCCCTCAAGGACAACTTGGGAAAGAGCTCTCTCAGCCCCACCTACCTCACAGGGTGTCTGTTGTGGGGAGGGGAAGGGAAAGGAGTTTGTAAACCACTCTGAGACTCCCTTGGGGAGTGGAGGGCGGGGTATAAATCCAATCTCTTCTTCTTCTTCTTCTTCTACTCTCCCTCTAAAATAAAGCATTTTAAAGTCTAATTTACTTCAGTGGGGGAGTTAGGTGTGTACTTCACTGTCTCCCATTGTTTCATGTTGGCTGGAATGCATCTTCTGTTTTTTATCTGCAATCCAGGCCTTGACTGAATAAATGACACCAGTTAGTTGATCAATGCATGAAAACCGCGTAAGATTAGAAAGAAGGGGGCAGGAGAGAACTCATTTTCCTGAAGGAGAGATGGCGCACTACGCACATGAAATCATTCTGTTTGAAAGGATGGCTGTGAATGCCAACTAGACTCTGATTCATTTGACTGCAGAGACTTGGAATGAGAACACAGCAGTGTTTCCATTCTTTGCAGTGGTTTCTAGACATCCTTTTCACCCTCTTTGTTTTAATCGGCAGCAGCTGCTGACTGGTGCCCTTGTATTACTGCATTGAGCTTGTCCAAAATGGCTGTTCTGTGGTCCTGAAACTGACAAGAGAGATCCAAGGGTAGATCTTTTTAAAAAGGACTAAATTGTATAACGCTCATTTTTACTCTTTCCTTTTAAAAAAAAAAATAGAATGTGGTTCGTACTGAGTTTGTTGTGTTACTGTGGAGGCAACTTGAGTGTGCTTGGCCTGTTTTCAAAAAATTAGGGCCTCATTAGAAAGGAAACTGAACAGTTTTGAGCAAAATAGCCATATAAAGCTAGGAGAATTCACACTTGCTCTGAACGCCACATAACTGGCCAATTTGCAGTACGATCTGTTTATGATAGTTACTTCCAGGCTGGGAAGAAAGACTTGTGTGTGTGTTTTGCATTACACCTGTATGTTCCTAACAATGTATCATATGGAAAGCTGCTTCACTGAAACTCTGCATAGGATTGTACAGTAAAAGAGCTCTTAGTCTTTTCAGTTTGGTGTAGTGGTTAAGTGCACGGACTCTAATCTGGGAGAACCGGGTTTGATTCCCCACTCCTCCACTTGCACCTGGCTGGATGACCTTGGGCAAGCCATAGCTCTGTACCAGCTGTTCTCTCAAGGACAGCTCGGGAAAGAGCTCTCTCAGCCCCACCTACCTCACAGGGTGTCTGTTGTGGGAAGGGGAAGGGAAAGGAGTTTGTAAGCCGCTCTGAGACTCCAAGTGAGTGAAGGGCGGGGTATAAATCCAATCTCTTCTTCTCTTCCCTTCTTCTTCTTCTTCTTCTTCATTGTTAGCTGCCCATGTGCAAGAAGCAGTGAATACTCATGGAGATTCTAAGTAAAATAACTCAGTTTGCAAAAAAAAAAAAAGTTTGCTGATATTCTATGTAAAGTGTGACAAAGTGCGGGAACAGTAGGCTGAATGTTGGCAACTGGCTTTTATACAGGCAGATGAATTAGAGTGTGAAGACATGTCATCAGTGACTAATAGTCTGGTCCCTTATTATCCTGCACACAGTTTCGCTGCTCAGAATGTTTCTGACAAACAAAAACAGCAAGTGCTAAGTGTTGTCTTTCTACAAAGCAATTGGTCCTTATTAGGGTTTGCTACAGCATTCTCAGTTGTTTTTTTCCTTTCCTGCCTCCAGAAGCATATACCTTTGAAACTGAAGGCAAAACAGACAGTCACAGTATTTTCGCTTCACATAAATATGGCTAATAACAGTAATAAACACTTAGCACATATCTCATCCCTACGGAGGGCTTAAAGTAGCCTAAGATCTATCTAGTGAGAAATAAACCAACATTAGTATCCATGAGTTGCAGATGACAGGGAAGAGCTATTTTACCTCAGGATAGAATTCTAACTGATAAGCAGGGGTCATTTCGTAGCAAAAGAGGTGCAGGAGCTCATTAGCATAACTCATTAGCATATGCCACACCCCCTAACATACCGGAAGTGTGTCAGAAGGCAACACCCATCCCTCAGGCTCCACTCCACAGGTGAGTGAAACTGACCTGCTCTTCCTCCATTCCCTTCCCCATCCAACACTTTGTGCAATAAAAATAAGCATAAAGAACACACCCTCATTCTCTTCCTGCTCCCTTGAAACCACCAGGTTTCAAGTAGACTTGAGATACCCAGGACATGTGCACCACCCATCCCTTTCCCTTCCCCTCCCCACAACAAGACACCCTGTGAGGTAGGTGGGGCTGAGAGAGGTCTTTTGAGAACTGCTCATGAGAGAACAGCTCTGAGGGAACTTGTGACTGGCCCAAGGTCACCCCAGCAGCTGCATGTGGAGGAGTGGGGAATCAAACCCGGTTCTCCCAGATTAGAGTCCAACTCCTGACCACTACACCAAACTGATGGGGTGGAAGCTGCTGAAGGGTTGGTGAAATTTCTCCAGTACTTATGTGCCATGTGCCCAGATAAAAAATGGTATACTTAGAAAATGTATATGCCACCTTGAGCAAGTCTCTGGAAAAGCAGCACACAGTCATAAAAGGAACAATGATAAAATTATTAGTATTAAAACAAAACATTAAAAACAATAAAGACCCTAGCAGGGCTTTCCCCGGGGCACTGCGACTCTGCACTGCTCGGGGAAACTGAGTAGGGGACGGGGCTTGGTCATGTGCCCGCCCCCTGGGCTCCTCCCTCCCAGAGCTGTGCCCTTGACATCATGATGCCACTTTCCCCCCAGAAGTTACAGTATGCTGGCATGAATCTAGCGTGCCCATCCCCTAACTGGCTTGGCATCCCTAGTTTCATGGCCTTTGGATTCCACTCATTTTTCATCATTTCTGTGTAAAATATCTGTGTAGTGATTGCATCTGAAGAAGTGAATTGTTGCCCAGTAATGCTTATGCTGGAATAAAGTTCTGTAAATCTAAAGGGGCATAAAATTTCTGTTTATTTTTGTTGCACAAAGTAATCTGGAAAGTACTGTGTTTGAGGTGACATAAAAATTAAGTGGGTGACATTACTTCTGTATTCACATGTGTTAATGCTCAAAGGATGACCATCAGAGGTCCGTTGGGGCTGGAGCGAGGTGGAGCGAAGCTCCGCCAGCTCAGGAATGGCCACTAGGGCAGCCATGGGCCAAATCAGATTCTCTAATCTGATTCAGCCTGCTGCCGAATTGCCGCCGAAATTCAGCAGCAACTTTAAAAGCAACTGAAGGGGAGGGAGTTTGAGGGAGAGGCTCCAAACTTGCAGGGTAGCTGCTGGGGCCTCTTCTTGAAATGCCCACCAAGATTCAAGAAGATTGGACCAGGGGGTCCAATTCTACAGGCCCCCAAAAAGGTTGCCCCCATTCCCTCCATTGTTCTCTATGGGAGGAAAAAAGTTAACATTTTTTCCCACCATAGAGAACAATGGAGGGGATGAGACAACCTGTTTGGGGGCCCATAGAATTGGACCCCCTGGTCCAATCTTCTTGAAATTTGGTGGGTGTTTCGAGGAGAGGCCCCAGCAGCTACCCTGCAAGTTTGGAGCCTCTCCCTCAAACCCCTTTCCTCCAGCCCCTCATATACCCTATGAGTTTTTGCCTTTGATTTCAATGGCCCATAGGGTATAATGGGGCTGAAACTGACATTCCCTTTCTGACACACTTCTGGTGATGTCAGGGGATGTGGCATACGCTAATGAGTTATGCTAATGAGCTCCTGCATCTCTTTTACTACGAAAGGACCCCTGATGACCATAGATGTATGGCTCATCTTTCTATCTGCCATTATTGCTGTGGAGTGAGAGGTATTTGAAAATTTCTTGCATTGTGCAGGGGGTTGGACTAGATGACCCTGGAAGTCCCTTATAACTCTATGATTCTATAAAAAGGAGTTTTGGCATCTGAACACCAGATTTTTTTTTCATTTTAGAAAAAGAATCAGTCTCTAGACCTGTCACCTTTGCTGCCCATAATTTTGGAAGGGAAGGCACATAATTTGAAGGTTATTCTGACTTCCTCTCATTTTGATACCTTGTCCTTATTCTAATCAGAGCTGCCTTTGCCAGTTTTTTTTCTGAAACCAAGTTGCTGGCACTTAAGAAAACTTTACAAAACCTGAGTTTTCCAGAGACAAGCAACAATGAACAAACAAACAAAAATCTTTGCATGACAATTCAATTTCTCTGCCCTGATCTGGATAGCCTAGGCAAGCCCGATCGCATCAGATCTCAGAAGCTAAGCAGGGTCGACTCTGGCAAGTACTTGGATGGGAGACCTCTTTGAAACAGCAGCAGTCAGGAGGCAGGGGCAGGCTTTACTCAGCCACCTCTCTGAATATCCTCCAGCCCCCAGTAGAGGTTAGTCACCAGAAGTCGCCATGATTTCCAAATATGCACACACACACACACATGCACATATAAAAATACAACTCCATTTCTCTGTACTAACTCAGTTATTTTTAGGGATGTACACCTTTGCACTTTTTCATTTCTTTTCTTTTTCTTTTATTTTTGCTTGTTTTTGTTCCCAGTGTTGCCAATTTGTGTACCCCCAGCTGTTTTTGTGTTAATTTATATTTAAGCAATTTGATCTCAACTCTTAAAAATGGAACTTGCTATTCTCCCCCCCCCCCCCCAGTACTAAAATTCATTTTCTGTACTGATGGTACAGCAGCTGTCTCTCATGAGACTGCATCTTTCACAGGTGTTCAAAGAATTGACAAAATATGCTGGAAATAAACAGTCAGAGATCAGTTATGATCAGGGGTCTGTTGGAGCGGGAGCGCACAGTAGCACAGCTCTGGGAGTGAGGAGCCCAGGGGGCGGGCACATGACCAAGCCCCACCCCTTCCTCGGCTTCCCCGAGCAGTGCAGAGGCGCAGCGCCCCGGGGGAAAACCCTGCTAGGGTCTTAATTGTTTTTAATGTTTTGTTTTAATATTGATAATTTTATCATTGTTCCTTTTATGACTGTTTGCTGCTTTTCCAGAGACTTGCTCAAGGTGGCATATAAATTTTCTAAGTATACCATTTTTTATCTGGGCACATGGCACATAAGTACTGGAGAAATTTCACCAACCCTTCAGCGGCTTCCACCCCATCAGTTTGGTGTAGTGGTCAGGAGTTGGACTCTAATCTGGGAGAACCGGGTTTGATTCCCCACTCCTCCACATGCAGCTGCTGGTGTCACCTTGGGCCAGTCACAAGTTCTCTCAGAGCTGTTCTCTCATGAGCAGTTCTCAAAAGACCTCTCTCAGCCCCACCTACCTCACAAGGTGTCTTGTTGTGGGGAGGGGAAGGGAAAGGGATGGGTGGTGCACATGTCCTGGGTATCTCAAGTCTACTTGAAACCTGGTGGTTTCAAGGGAGCAGGAAGAGAATGAGGGTGTGTTCTTGACGCTTATTTTTATTGCACAAAGTATTGGATAGGGAAGGGAATGGAGGAAGAGCAGGTCAGTTTCACTCACCTGTGGAGTGGAGCCTGAAGGGTGGGTGTTGCCTTCCGACACACTTCCGGTATGTTAGGGGGTGTGGCATATGCAAATGAGTTATGCAAATGAGCT
Organism: Lepidodactylus listeri; assembly: GCA_029233225.1. Taxonomy (NCBI): domain Eukaryota; kingdom Metazoa; phylum Chordata; class Lepidosauria; order Squamata; family Gekkonidae; genus Lepidodactylus; species Lepidodactylus listeri. The sequence continues at coordinate 100,162,944 of JARCFY010000009.1, read as the reverse complement.
CCTGCACCTCTTTTTCTATGAAATGACCCCTGGTTATGATAAAGCTAATGTTATGTTCTTTTCGAATTCCCAGGGTAATGTTGATTGCCACTTTGGGGACAGGAAGGAATCCCCCTGCAGGCCAGATTGGCCAGGGATCCTGGAGGTATTTTGCCTTTCTCTGGGCATAGAGCAGTAGGGGAGTGGGGGGGGTAGTTGTGAATTTCCTGCATTGCGCAGGTGGTTAAACTAGATGATCCTTGAGGACCCTTCCAGCTCTATGTTTCTATTGATATGTTTAAGTTCAGATAGCTTATGAACAGGCAGTTCTTGGGTAAACCAAAATATTGATACAACAAAAGAACCATGTATATTGTAATATACAAATAATGACCAATTCAATTGAGTGCACAAAACACTAGAAAGCTAGTTTAATATAATAACAGCCATCTCTTGGAGCAAGTTTAGTTGTATATATATTTCAGGTTTATTATATATAATTCTTCTGGAAGGTGGGCTACATATTCACATCAGGCACAAGGGGAAACTGAATAGTCTGCTTGTGGAATTATTCAGTGTTATGATGCCAAAGATCAATGTTACAATGCCTTCCCTTCCTGTTGAAATTCAGGATTATAGAGCCAAAGAGGTTTTTTGGTTATTTTATGGGTACCTATTTGGAAATGATGTACATAATTGAGATCTAAAGGTGCTATAGGCTTAATTTCTCAGAGCTGATCTGAGACTCTCTAAATGTGTCATGCACAATACAATCCTATGCAGAGAGACTCTAGTCTGAGCCCATTGAAATACATGTGTTTGTTTATTTAGAGATATTCCCTTTTTTCCCCCCAAGCATCCTCCATTTTATCCTCACGGCAGCAACTCTGTGTAGCAGCACTTGCAGAACTGACTGTTGTAATCTGAAGAGTTAGCAGTGAATCACAGTTTCCTCATTTATACACCACAAAGAGCTCTGTGGACCACACTTGGGCTGATTCTGCATTGGCTTCCCCCTCGCTTTAGCAAACTCACGTTGCAACAGAAATTCCCCTCTGCATTGTATGCTGCTTTCACTTCCTTTGATCATTGGATTTTATGGTAGCTTCCACACTCCATGCTGCTTTTGCTTCCTTTGAATATTGGATTTTATGGTATTTTCTGCATAGATTTATGGCCATTTTATGACCATTCAGGGGTGACTTTGCAGTCAGTATGGCATTGGCCTGTAGTATCTGAATGTGATTTTGAGCTGCACTTTTTCCTCCCAGTTGAGAAAATGTGGAGTAAATGCTAGATAAAGAATCGCCCCTGAAGATGTTATAGACATTGGGATTTATCACTCTCCTTCATGGGTCAGTTATAAGGAAAACATGCACTAACAGACATCATGTATTCCTAAATAAGATATGTCCCTCAAAACCACACCAATAGCAAACCTCAGTGCAGGCTGAACTGTGGAGAAGTGCCGTGCAAGTAGGCCTCTTCCAGGGGTCCGCCTGCTGTCATTTTGGAGGTTCTTGATCAGCAGAAGTAATGAGACATAAGCATGTATTCTCTGTTTTATCTAAATACTAGGAATAAGGCCCGTTGTGGAAATAAATACAATGGGCTCTAGAAAGAGGCTCTGGGAGAGTGCCCCGGCCTTGGGCACTCAGCGTCAATTTGCTGTGGTGACCTCAGCAGGGTATAATGACACAGAGTCCACCATTTTCTCCAGGGGAAAATCTCTGCCATCTGAAGAGCAGTTGTAATTCAGTGTTATCTCCATCCCTCCCCTGGAGATTGGCAACAATGGTTCCCCATGAGGTAATGGGTGGTTTGAAGGGTGGAGTTTGTGGCACTGAACCTGTCTGATGTTCCACCCCTGCTGAAACCTCACCCTCTTCAGGGTCCACCTCTCATATCTCCAGGAATTTCCCAACCTAGAGTTGGCAACCCTACCTCCCAGCCAACCATCAATGTATCATTATCTGCCCCCTGGCTTCAACTTTCCAACTTCTCCCCCCTAGAGAGCAGTTGTAATCCTGAGTGATCTCCAGCCTCCACCTGGAGATTGGCAACAATGGTTCCCCATGAGGACTCGCTGGCTTGAAGGGTGGAGTCTATGGCATTGTACCTGTCTGAGGTTGCACCGCTCCTCAAACCTCACCGTCTCCAGGCTCCATCCCTCAAATCTCCAGGAATTTTCCACCTGGAGTTGGCAACCCTATCTCCTTCCCATCCAATCATCAACCTCACTCTTCTACTTTCTATCCCCCCCTCACAGCCTCCACTGTGCTCTGAAGCCCTGACTGCTATGTCACATAGGAGGGCCATCTCAGCAGGGTACAAGGACACAAAGCCCACCATTTTCTCAAGGGGAACTGATCTCTGCCATCTGGAGAGCATGTGTAATTCTGAGTGATCTCCAGCCCCCACCTAGAGATTGGCAACCATAGTTCCCCTGGAGGAAAGGCAGTCTTTCTCTGCAATGGGGACCAAAGCAGCTTACATCATTCTCCTCTCCCCCTTTTGACTTGCACAACAACCCTGTGAGGTAGGTTAGGCTTAAAGTCTGACTGGCGCAAAATCACCCACTCAGCAAGAACCTGGGTCTAGCAGATCCTGCTCTGAAGTGCTGACTGCTATGCCTAGGGTACCCAACCTCCAGGTGGAGCCTGAAGATCATCAGGAATTACAATTGAACTCCAGACAACAGATCTCTCCCCCCACCGAGAAAATGACTGCTTTGGAGGGTGGCCTCTATGGCATTCTGTTCAGCTGGCCCCAATGAGTTTTCTCCCACAGGCCAACATAGGTGTGGAAAGGGGCTTTCAGGGAAGCAAGCTTGGTTGCCTAGCAACAGGCACTGAGGAGAAAGTTGCCAGCTCTCATTAGGAAAATACCTGGAGATTTGGGGGGTGGATCCTGTGGAGGGCAGCATTTTTTGGGGGGGATGGAAGGATTCAGCAGGGTATAATGCCATAGGGTCTACCCTCCAAAGCAGCCATTTTCTCCAGGAGGACTGATCTCTATCATCTGGAGATCAGTTGTAACAGCAGGAGATCTCCAGGTCCCATCTGGAAATTGGCAACCCTAGGGGGAAAGTCAGCCGCACAGCAGGGGGTTGAAGAGAATGGTTTGATGCTTGCTGGCCCACCTCATTAGCCAGCCAGCCATGGCGGAGCTAAACAAGAGAGAGAGCTGTTTTCACAGTTATTCTGACAGGAAAGTCAGTGGGTGGGGGAGGGGGTTATGCTGAAAGTCCATTGTCTTTTCACTGACAGAAGCAGACCACTGAGGGGACAGTTAGACCCACCTGGCAGTGGGCGGAGGAGAAGAGTGGATCCAGCACCCAGTCCTTCCCCTTCGCTGGCTCTCTCCAGACTGAGGCCGAGACACTGGCCAGTGGCTCTGTGGGCGGGACTGAGGCAAAGCAGCAAGGGAATGCAGCCAGTGGCCAGGGACCCCTTTTGATTGGCAGTCCTTCCAGCCAACTGATTTTGGTGCCCCAAGGAATCTTGCTACTTGAAAACAGCTTTATATATAAGGAGAGATGTGTGTTCCACCTCTTGGTGCATCAGTTCTGCTTTTAGTATGTAAAAGTGTAGGAAGAGTCTAAGGCAGCACGCCTGTGTAGACTTTCTTAGGAAGAAGCCCCCTTGAACCCAGTGGGGCTTATTTAAATGTGAACATGCAGAGGACAGGACTGCCTCCCTCTCTTAGACTTTCTAATCCTAGTAAATATGCATCTTGCACAGGCTGAATCTTTGGGGAGGTGGTTTGTGTTTTTATTGTGTACTGGGTTCTACACATGAAGACGCAAGACAACAGAGTGATGATCAGCTCATGTTTACTTGTACAAAACACAACACACAAACCGGCCGGAGGGGCCAACTATATACAGCCCCCGGGTCATACCCACAGTCCCATTGGAGGGTTTGAATTTCCCGCCAAAGTCCTTATTAGTGCACTTCTGGAGGTTCAGGATCCTTGGCCCCTATTGTTTCCAGGAGCCAAGCTTGGACTGCATGTTGCTGGCGGTCAGCGGACATAACAGTTTTGTTTTGGTTTTTTCAGATGAGTAACATAAATGGCTTGAAAATGTGTGATTTTCACAAGATTTAAAACTTCAGTACCCAATTTGAATGTGGATTGGAATGCTCATTCACGTGTACAACCTGTTGAAACAGGCTGCATGTAGAGTTTGCATTTCTATTCATGGCTTCTGATCCTGCTGATTACATGCCTCTATAGATACTGATCTCTTTTGCTAAAACAAGACAGTATGTGCCATGACCCCAGTAGTCAAAATTAATATGAAGTTTCTGCAAATTGTTATCTCTGTTCTTTCTAATAATGCCTTTTTTACTTTAATAAAATCTACCTTTCACCCCCCACCCGATTCCTCACTATAGCAATCTGACTTATTTGACCAAAACAATTGGGGGGGGGGGGGTGTTTCAAAGCAGGTTGGTAAGGATTTATCTGTTTGACCTCCACTAATGCTTATGGTACCCACAGGACTAAATCTGAGCTCATGGCTTGTGAAATTATTCTCCCTGGAGTCACACTGATGAGCCTGATTATATACAAGATACCAGGAGGAAAAGATAATCACTTCTGCTGTAAAAAAAAAAATGATCGGAGGATGTGAGCTTTTAATGACAGTTGGAGCGGTTGATCAGGTACAAGACATCACGCAGACAATACCAGTTCCTTGAGGAGAAGCTGGTGGTGAAAAGTTCTTTCAAATCACAGCCAATTTATGGTGACCCTGTAGGGTTTTCAAGGAAGACAACAGAGATTCAGAGGTGGTTTGACACTGCCTGCCTCTGCGTAGAGGCCCTGGACTTCTTTGGTGGTCTCCCATCCAAATACTAACCAGGGCCAACCCTGCTTAACTTCTGAAATCTGACGAAATCAGGCTAGGCTGGGCTATCAAGCTCAGGTGAGCAGAAATTACCCACACAGAAATTACCCACACCTGGGAATAGCCCAATATCTGGCACATATGTATGTGTGGAGGTTCTGGCTTATTACACACTTTCTAGCTCACTAATCTGATTAATTTAGGATATGATACCATGTCAGTTTGGGGGGCCCAGTCTGATCCTTCACCCAGTGAGTTGCTGCTGTTGCTTAGCCTGCCACGGTGCCAGGCCTTGGTCTGAGTTGGAGAGGGAAGGGAGCTTATACCACGCAGCTCCTTCTCTGGTCGTCTCAGCCTGCCACCTCCACAGTCCCACTGGCCTCAGTCTGGAAGGAAAATACAGTGCCCTCTTCCTTTTCCTCCCCTCATTCTCTGCTCATCCATTCTTAAGAAGCTGGTAATGAGTCCTTCTCAGCTGCCCTCCCCATTTTTGCCTTATTAGGGCGGCACAGTCCTGTGGCTGTCCCTGGACTCTTGCAAGAGCCTCTGCTACCGCAAAAATCTGGGGGATGGCCCTTGAAGTAGCTGCCAATTGCCCAGCCAGAATGCTTCCAGGGAGGAACCCACCCGGGTGTGTTGTTGCTAGATGGCTGAGTCTGTCCCCCCACCACAATAGCAGCGATTGCTCTTGCCACCAGCTGTGGCAGTTCAGCCATCACTGAAGCAGGCGAACCTGCTGTGGAACAGCCACCATTCAATGGCCAGTATGTTCTCTGAGCCTCGAGCAAGGCTTCTTGCTTAAATACCTACCTATGAACAGGGGTCATTTGGAGGTGGAGCGTGCCGGAGTGCTGCTCCGGGAACTCAGGAGCCAGCCCAAATGGTGGTGGTGGCAAGCCCCATCACCCGTGCTCCTTCTCTCTAGAGTCGTGATGCCATTGTGGCGTGACTCTAGAGAGAAGGAAGAAGCCCCATAGAGCCCCCCCGCACCGTTCCTAGCTCACCCGCCCACCAGCTGAGGTGAGCGAGCGAGGAAGGGCCTGGCGGGGTCAGAGAGGCATTTAAATACCTCCTCCTGGCTTCCTCTGCCCACCCACAGAGCCACCCTGCAGACTTTCCAGTCTGCAACTCAGTGTCTTAACCTCTGAGCCACTGTGGCTCCCAGTGATAAAGCTAGTCCTAATAAAAGTGAATAATATCAGGGCTCCCATCCAACTCCTAGCCAAGGCTGAACCTCCTTAACATCCAAGATCTGATGAGATTGGGATAGACTGGGCTATCCAGGTCAGGGTAAAGCTATACTGGTGAGTTATTCACTGGTGGTTTTTCTCATTGGTTTTTACTGTGGGACACCAACATCAGCCTACAGTTACCACACTTAAAAAAATGTTACAGCAGCTTTTTAAAGTCAGTTTTTAAAGGCAGCTATGTGAAGTCAGCCCTGCAGCAGATCAGTTCTTTCTGTGGGGAGATGCCTGCAGTTCTAGAAGGCAGCCCGTAAGGCAAAGTCTTGCTCTGCTGCTAGGTTTGCCCCCAGCTGCTGCAGGGCTGGGGGCTGAGCAGCCCTCACTCTTAGTTAGGGTTGCCAACCTCCAGGTGGGGCTTGGAGATCTCCTGGAATTACGACTGATCTCCAAGCTACAGAGAATGATTCCCCAGGGGAAAATGGCTGCTTTAGAGGATGGCGTCTATTGCATTATATCCTCTAATGGCCCTCCACTCCACCCCCATCTTTCCCAAGCTTCATTCCCAAATCACCAGGATTTGGAAACACCACTCTTAGCCATCCTAACAAATGGCACCACCATGAAATCAAAGAGCGAAGCTGCTGTCTACACAGAGGCATTCTTGGCTTCCTGCCATATGCATTTCTTCATTTACGTCACTTCTACCCCACCTTTCTCCTTGGAAGCTTGCATCGTTGCCTTTTACTACATATTACCTGAATAACGACAGGCATTACACTCTTTGGCCACTAGGCTATATCTGACAGATCAGTTGAACAATGTGCCCAAACCTAGGCTGAAGTGTAGCTGTTGGTTGTGGAATCAGTTCATTTTTCTGGTATAATCCTAAAGAGAATCCTACTAAAGAGAATCCTAAAAAGAATCCTTGGAATCCTACTGAGATCCATGCCATGGGGGTTTCTCCCAGGGAAATGTTTATAGGATTGCACCAGGGGTCCGTTGGGGCCGGAGCGAGGCGGAGCAAAGCTCCGCCAGCTCAGGAGTGGCCACTAGGGCAGCCACAGGCCAAATCAGATTCTTTGATCTGATTCAGCCTGCTGCCGACTTGGCAACCTTAAACAGTGGGCAGCAGATCATGATAGATAGATTCATGGAGGATAAGACTATCCAGGGGTCCTTTGGGGCCGAAGCGAGGTGGAGCAAAGCTCCACCAGCTCAGGAGTGGCCACTAGGGCAGCCACGGGCCAAATCAGATTCTCTGATCTGATTTGGCCTGCTGCCGAATTGCCGCCGAAATTTGGTGGCAACTTTAAAAGCAATTGGAGAGGAGGGGGTTTGAAGGAGAGGCTCCAAACTTGCAGGGTAGCTGCTGGGGCCTCTCCTCGAAATACCCACCAAGTTTCAAACTTGGTGGGTATTTTGAAGAGAGGCCCCAGCAGCTACCCTGCAAGTTTGGAGCCTCTCCCTCCAACCGCTTCTCCTCCAGCCCCTCATATACCCTATGAGTTTTTGCCATTGATTTCAATGGTCCATAGGGTATAATGGGGCTGAAACTGACATTCCCTTTCTGACACACTTCCGGTGATGTCAAGGGACGTGGCATATGCTAATGAGTTATGCTAATGAGTTATGCTAATGAGCTCCTGCAGCTCTTTTTCTATGAAAGGACCCCTGGATTGTACTATTACCGTACCTAATGCTATGCTGGGAAAGACTGAAGGTCAAAGAGGAAGGGGACGGCAAAGGATGATATGGCTAGACAGTGTCATCCATGCGACAAACATGAAATTAAGCAGACTCCAGAACACAACAGAAGACAGGAGGACCTGGCGTGATGTGGTCCGTGGGGTTGCGAAGAGTTGGACTCGCCTGTGTGACTGAACAACAACAAAATGCTATGCCCAGGGCCAAATGCTGGAACTACTCATTGTTAGTGATGTTAGAAATCAGAATGGGATCAATTAGGGTGCTGTTTTGCAAGTGATATTTTTTTACTATCAGAGGAAATGCTCCCTTTACTCTCTCCGAAGCAGATTTTCTGAAGTCAGAGAGGAGAGATAATCTCTGTGCCTCTGCACCATTGAACATAATTGCTTTGCAGCACACTTGCATGCTGATTCGGTGTATTATTGCGTCATCTGCATCTTATGAAGTATTCGGGAGCTACAAAGGCTGAAACTGTAGTCATAACTGATCCCTGTAGGATGCATGACCTGCAGTTTTTAAAATGAAGACACTTAGGTGCTTCAAGAGCATCTTTTCTTTTGGTTGAAGGAAACTCAGTAGGGCTTTCCTCTCTGGTCCAGGCTAAGGTCCTACTTACCTAAAAGAAACTTCCTCCTAAACATCTCCCCATATGCTGTCATAGCAGGACATTATTATGCAAGTTGTTGCATGCCATCATGTGTACATTGGCCATTAGGGAAACCTAGGAAAAGTCCCAGTGGGTTTGGTCCCTTTTGTTGGGGCCCCTGACAGCAGGGTGGCTCCACAGAGGTTGTCCCAACCATCTAGTCCAGCATCCTGTCTCACACAGTGGCCAAGTAGTTCCTCTGGATGACCAACAGAAGGGCATAGAGGCTGAGGCCTTCCCCCAGTGTTGCCTCCTGGCTTAGGGCCTCTGAATGTGGAGGTTCCCCTCAGTAACCACCACGGCTAGTAGCCATTGATAGACTCAGGGGTCCTTTCGTAGAAAAAGAGGTGCAGGAGCTCATTAGCATAACTCATTAGCATAGCTCATTAGCATATGCCACGTCCCCTGACATCACCGGAAGTGTGTCAGAAAGGGAATGTCAGTTTCAGCCCCATTATACCCTATGGACCACTGAAATCAATGGCAAAAAAAAATATGAGGGGCTGGAGGAAAGGGGGTTTGAGGGAGAGGCTCTAAACTTGCAGGGTAGCTGCTGGGGCCTCTCCTCGAAATACCCATCAAGTTTCAAGAAGATTGGACCACGGGGTCCAATTCTATGGGCCCCCAAACAGATTGTCCCATCCCCTCCATTGTTCTCTATGGAAGGAAAAAGTGTTACTTTTTTCCCCCTACCATAGAGAACAATGGACGGAATCGGGGCAACCTGTTTGGGGGCCTGTAGAATTGGACCCCCTGGTCCAATCTTCTTGAAACTTGGTGGGCATTTCAAGGAGAGGCCCCAGCAGCTACCCTGCAGGTTTGGAGCCTTTCCTTCAAACCCCCTCCCCTCCAGTCGCTTTTAAAGTTGCCGCCGAATTTCGGCGGCAATTTGGTAGCAGGCCGAATCAGATCAGAGAATCTGATTCGGCCTCTGGCTGCCCTAGTGGCCACTCCTGAGCTGGTGGAGCTTTGCTTCACCCCAAAGGACCCCTGGATAGACTTATCCTCTATGAATCTATCTATCATGATCTGCTGCCCCCTGCTTAAGGTTGCCAAGTCTTACCTTCATAACAGCGGGGGAGTCCCAGTCCCTCTCTGGGACTCCCATGGGCATGCAAAGCGCACACGCGCCACAATGTCATCACCCAAAAGTGACGTCATCATGCTGGGCACATTGCCGGGGTGACGCTCTGGTAATCGCCGTAAAACTCTAGTACCATAGAGTTTTCAGGACGATTGCTAGAGCGTCGCCCAGTAACGTGCCCAGCGTGATGACGTCGCTTCCGGGTGACATGATCACACCAGGCATGTCGGCCTAATCGGGCCACTTCAGGGTGGGGTTCCCCCCACTGGCTGGATCCCGACCGGCGGATTGGGGACCCATTTAGTAGGAGAATCCCCCCTCCCCCCCGTGGGGACTTGGCAGCCCTACCCATGCTTCACACTAGGTGGGCAGACATGAGTCACTGTGAGGTTGGTGTGAGCTGCTGTCAGCTGGCAGTCCCTGCCCTGTAGAAGGCAAGCAGGAGCTGGCAGCCCTCACTCTGCAGGAGTTGAATCGGAGATGCTGCAATCCCATTCTTCCTCCTTTTCTCCCCCCTTCAGGGAGTGGCCTGGGGGAGGAGCTCTTTGCCAGGGCTGAAGCGTCTTGGTGGCAGCATCCTAATCCTGGAATTTCCTACCTCTGGCAGTATATGTGGCAGTGCACTACTGGTGTTCAGAACTTAGGCCCAACTTTTTTGAGTTCAGCTGGACACTTCCCCTATTTATGTATTTTTATATTGTGGCTCAGAGGTTAAGATGCTGAGCGGCAGACTGGAAGGTTGGTCACTTGGCAGTTTGAGACCTGAGTGCCGCATTGTTAGGACTTTTGTCCAATAATCAAGAAAATTCAGAGTAATGAATCTTGCTTTTCTGGAAAGAAGAGATTGCTTCTTTTAATTTAAAAGAAGTTTATTACTAAAGGAAAAAGGTAAACGGGATTAGCTACAAATAAACAAAACATGCTTACTAAGCAGCATTGTGCTGCGTCTGCACACTAAGACATCCTGATAGAGAGTGAGAGAGATTGCAATGGAGGATCTCTCCTTCTTCTTGACCCCTGAAGGAAACACCTGATATCATTGACCAATTAGCAGAACAGTACACCTTCAGCTTTCCTGGGCTTAGAGTTAATTGGCCAGCTGCCAGGTATTACTTCCAGGCTAACAAAGGTAAACAAACAAGTTGCATAGGTTAACCCTATAATGACTGAATTTCTCAGGCCTTGTGTTACATACTCATTTCTCCAACATGCATGACGGAATGAGCTCTCATCTCTGGCCCCAGCTCCTGTCAACCTAGCAGTTCAAAAACAAGAAATTGCAAGTAGATAAATAGGTACTGCTTTGGTGGGAAGGTAACAGCCTTCCGTATGCCTCAGTGTTTAGTCATGCCAGCCACATGAGCACGGAAATGTCTTTGGACAGCGCTGGCCCTTCAGCTTGGCAACAGAGATGAGCACCAACCCCTAGAGTCGGATTCGACTAGCAAGGGAAACCTTTACCTTTTACTAAGGTAGGTTTTAAAAAATATATTTCATTGTCAGTGCAGTTTATCATTTTGGATCTGTTTTACTGGTATGAAATAGACATGTATTTTTATATTGTGGCTCAGAGGTTAAGATGCTGAGCTGCAGACTGGAAGGTTGGTCACTTGGCAGTTTGAGACCTGAGTGCCGCATTGTTAGGACTTTTGTCCAATAATCAAGAAAATATGTGTATTTGTTTTGATAAACAAAAGGAATACTTGCTTTGGGTGTCTGCATTCAGATACAGGTACATTAAACCATAGTTTTAATTGAGAAGGCAGCCCTTGCAAGCCTGAAGAGCTGTTAGGCGATGGCATACCTGCTCAAAGATTGAAAGGGGTTGTGCTCTGCCCTCCCTCAAAGGAGGAGGCGCTGCTGGTGCTGAAGGCTCAAGTCGCCTCCTTCCTGTAGTTGGAGACTCCCATCTCTTCTGTGCCACGTAGCACTTTTTGGTCAGCTTTGGCTAATAACCAGCTATGGCCATACCTCAAAAAGCAAACTGTGGCTACGGGGAGCCATATTCTGATCACATATAGGTTAGATTGCTGTACTCTTACAGGGCTCACTTTGCCTTTGGAATGTCCTCCTTCTTGATGGTTGCCTGGCAACTTTTTACCTCAGGCACCAGGCAAGGAAAGGGTCTCATCTTCTTAGTGGCGGTTTTTAGAGCTGCCTCAAAGCCTGAGGACTGATTCATGAATACAGTTTTAAGATGGTGGTGCTGATGGTGGTGGTTGCTGCTGCTGCTGTTGTTATTGAAGCTGCCAATTATTTTTACACTGTTTTGTTGTCCCAGATAGGTTCTTTTTTACATTTATTTTTAAATTCTTTTAACAAAAAATATAATTGAACATTAAGCCAGCGTCAGTAGTAATGTACCATCTACAGAAATTAAAGATATACATAGAATTCCAGTGTAAAGACTGCAGTTAGATTAACATGCAGCCAATTACAGATCAGAGTATACATAGAAAGACTTTGAATTTATTCATCTTTAAATTATTAAGGATCTGACAGGTCATATTAAATTATGCACTAAAAGTAAATCATATCTCTATAATATACGTTACTGGGTAAAATATCCTTTTCCATTAAATATTGCACGGCAGGATACCAAATTTCGTCAGAATGGGAAAACAACATATCTTTGTGAATGATGTAGGTAGTACTGCATTGTTTTACCCAGTTCAAAATATTCCCATAGTCTTTCTTTCCAGGACCTTATAAAAGGAACTTGAGTACGTTTCCAGTAAGTAGCAATTAAGATTCCTGCCACCACCAGCAGATTTGATATCATTTCAATTACCCTCTTAGTACAATTCTGAGAATCCCAGCATCCCAATAAAACCGTTTCAGGGAAGAGTGGTAAACTTTGCTAGGTTCTTTGTTTTAATGTTGACAGTGCTGATATATGTTTATTTTTTTGTTATTTTTATGTGTTTAGCTGTTGTGTTGTTTGTACTTTGTGAAGTGCAACAACTAGGTCTCAGAGGAGGTGGCATATATATATTTTTTTTGTAACTAAAGAAATAAAGTGTAGGCACATGTGCGCGCACACACAAAACACCGCTTTTTCTGCTCTTGCCTGGTCAAATAATTTGCGAAATCAGAGAAACCTGAAAAACTGGCTACTAGGGAGAGGGTAGGTTATTATTATGCCAACTACCTTCTTTTCCCCTGGATGTCATATCCTCTTATAGAATTAATGAGTGGTTTAGTGCAATTTACAGTCATGTAATGGGATAGAAGTTAAGACGAATTCTACACAAAATGAATAGATCATGTACTGCATATTCCAGTGTGAAGATCTGAGGCAAATAATGACAGAAAAAGAATTCTAATAGCCTGGTGAACACAGCGGCTTTTTACCTTCATGGTACTGGCAGCATCACTGCCAAACCAGGACAGTAGCCATGTTGGTCTGAAGCAGCAGAAGTTTGAGTCCAGTGGCACCATTAAGAACAGCAAAGTTTTATTCTTGGCATAAGTTTTCATGTGCGCACACACTTCTTCAGATACTCTGAAAAGGAAGTCACCAATATTTACATATAGGTAGTGGGTGAGGATAATGTTGCCTTGAGGGGCCAATTAGAGTCAAGATGCATAAATAACTGAGCAGTAAATATAGCTAAGATGGGATGAAGTCACATTCATTCAGTCTTAGCTATATTTACTGCTCTGTTACTTATGTATCTTGACTTTAATTGGCGCTTCCTAGCAACATCCTCCGAACCCGCTACCCATATGTAACAGTCAGTGACTTACGTTTCAGTGTATCTGAAGAAGTGTGTGTACACATGAAAGCTTATACCAAGAATAAAACTTTGTCAGTCGTAAAGGTGCCACAGGGCTCAAACTTTGTTTTGCCAAATGAAGAGTTGGAATTTCTCCCCCCAAAATCCTGATTTTGCAGTGGCACTCTCCAGAACATTCCACACGCTCCAAAATCAGTTAGCTCCCTGACGTGTCACTCAGAAGCTGTCCCTATCCACTGGCTGTGAGTACTCGCGTACCATTGGCTGGGTGCTGGACCTGCTCCTCTTCCCTGCCCACTCCTTCAGCCACTGTGCCCTCTCAGAATTACTGGCAGACGGCTTTTTCTCTTGACGAAGACGCTTCTCCTGCTTCCCTCCTGTGGGGGACCAACTGTTACCTCAGTGGCTGTTGGTAGGTGTAACGAAATTGCAGTTACCTGTGTTTGTAAGATGGCTGCTGTCTGCGGTTTGTATAAAATGTTCCTCCATAAGGTTCAATTGAGCTGTAGTTCCAGAGAGGGGCCTGCAGGGGTATCACTCACTGGGTTGAATGCGGTTTCCTCATCTGCTGGACTACAGTTCCCAGCTTCCAAAAGGCCAAAAAGTGTGGGAAAAGAGGGACCATCCCAAGGGGCGGGCACCGTCAATATAGATTCCAGGGAGGGTTGTGTTTAACCCCTGTTGATTTATGCCCTGTTGGTTCATAGTGTGTGCTTACTCCAACAGTTATGCCTTATTCATTTAGTGTGTGCGCGCTCCATAATTGTGTAAATAGTAAAATAAATTCTTCTGTTCGGGTCAGTAATCTGTGTTGTGCTCTGACCCCATAGTCTCCCCCGCTCTGCACAATACCAAAGGGAGGGGGTAGCCCAGGGAAGCAAGGAAAGGCCAGACCCTTGGATTGCCAACTTTCCAGGGATCCCCCAAAGATAGGGGGTTCCATCTCTAAATAGGGAGATTTGGCTACAGGGGTCTCACTGTCCCTCTAAAAAGGCAGTGACCATTCAGTGAGTGGTGGCAGGGAACTTAAGGAGTGAGATATGCCCACGGGACGAGTGTGGGAGGTGAACAGCTGAGTTGTAAACTGGAGCCTGTTTTGCCACAGTAGGCAACCAAGCTTGCTTCAGACAAAGGAAGGAAACCCTTTGCAGGCCTTTGTGAAGAACTCATTGGGACCAGTCCTGACTAGGGTTGCCAGCTCCAGGTAGAGAGATTCCTGGAGATTTTCTGGTAGAGTCTATGGAAGCTGGGGTTTGGGGAGGGGAGAGGCCTCAGCTGAACAGAATGCCATAAAGTCTACCTTCCAAAGCGGTTATTTTCTCTGGGCAGGAGAGATCTGTTGTCTGGAGTTCAGTTGTGATCCCTGGCAATTTTCAGGCTCTATCTGGAGGTTGGGTACCCTAGACGTGGCAATCAGTGCTTCAGAGCAGGGTCTGCTAAATCCAGGTTCTTGCTGTGGAAGCTGAGTGAGTGATTTTGAACCAGTCACAGACTTTCAGCCTAACCTACCTCACAGGATTGTTGTGCAAGTCAAAAGTGGGAGAGGAGAATGATGTAAGCTGCTTTGGTCCCCATTGCAGAGAAAGACCACTTTTCCTCCTGGGAAATGTATTCATTTAAATTTCTATCCTGCCCTTCCGGCCAAGGAAACCATTGTTGCCAATCTCCATGGGAGGGCTGGAGATCACTCAGAATTACAGCTGTTCTCCAGATTTTACTTATTTTTATTTTATTTATTTATTTTACATTTTTACTCCGCCCTCCTCACAAGTGGGCTCAGGGTGGCTTATAATGTGGCACACAGTGCCAAGTCAGGATAAAACCATTAAAAACAATTTTAAAAAACACAAAAATAATATAACACATTTGCAGTACAAATTTGCTATTTAAAGTGCTTGCAGTGATGGTAAACAGCCATCTGTGGCATTGATCAGTTCCCTTGAAAAAATGGTGGACTCTGTGTCCTTATACCCTGCTGAGATGCCCCCTCTCCATGACAGCCAATGTGACATGGCAGTCAGGGCTTCAGAGCATGGTAGAGACTGCAGGTGGGGGAGAGATGGAAAACTGAAGAGTGAGGGAGAAATTAGGGTAGGTTGATGCTTGGCTGGGAAGGAGATATGGTTGCCAACTCCCAGGTGGGGAATTCCTGGAGATTTGAGGGGTGGAGCCTGGAGAGGGTGAGGTTTGAGAAGAGGTGAGACCTCAGACAGGTACAATGCCATAGACGCTGCATTCCAAACCACCTATTTCCTCTTGGGGAACCAATTTTTCCAATCTCCAGGTGAGGGCAGGAGATCACTCAGAATTACAACTGCTCTTCAAGTAGCAGAGATCAGTTCCCCTGAAGAAAATGGTGGACTCTGTGTCATTATACCCTGCTGAGGTTGCCACAGCAAATTGACACTGAGTGCCCAAGGCCTTGGCACTCTCCCAGAGGCTCTTTCTAGAGCCTGTTGTATTTATTTACACAACAGGCCTTATTCCATACACACACACACACACACATATATATCTACACACACACACACACCTCCCAGCATAACTTTTTAATGAGCAGATCTCTTCACTCTTCATCGTTAAGTGTTTGTCCCCATTTTTGTTCTAATTTTTGAAGAGAATAATCACTTTCAAATTTCACTACCAGCTAATTTTAATCTGAAAAACACTTTTCTGGTAACTTTTTCCATACTTTGGTCTTCTCAGTTTTCAAGTACCGGGTGAAAAACTTTTTATCCTCTCAGTTTTTGGTGGGAGATGAGGGCTCTGTCCATCCACACACTGTTGGATATTATTTATTTAGCACTTACTTCTTTACTTCATTTACACTCTGCCTTTCTCCCCAGCAGAGACCCAAAGTGACTTACATCCTTTCCTGCATTTTTATCCTCCCAACAGCCATGTGAAGGAGGTTAGCCTTAGAGTATGTGACTGGCTCTTTTAATATTGTTGCTTGGTGTCATTTTACTGGTTCTCTGGGGTGAGGTTTTATGGGTCATTTTAGTGGTATTTTGGCACTTAACATGCATTGTCTCAGAAATGTCTTATTGAAAGAAGGCAGAAAGATATCCTCAAATCAGTAACTACCAGCATCCTGTAGCCTTCATCAGTTCTCTCTGGCTCCTTTCTCTTTGTGTGTGCGTGTGTGGTTTCTTGGATAGGTTAAGCAGAGCCAACCTGTGAAACTCTCAACAACTGTACAAGTTTATCACTAAATCTTTTTCTTTTCTTTTCTTTTCTTCCTTTCTTTTTTTGCAAGCTGCCTAAACCTAGAGGAAAGGATTTCTGATCACTCAGTGTTTGCCTGTGTACTTTACAAAAGCCAGTAAATTGCTACTTCAAGCAAGTGTGTGCTTAGAGAAATGTCAATCCAACAACAGTCTTGAGAAATGAAATTGAGGGGAAAAATGAAGTGGGGATATTTTGATACATGGCCATATGTCTGGATTCTGGATTTTTCCCCTCATATCTTTGAGACTGCAAGTGATGAAACATCTGAGATGAGATTTTGGTACTGAGCACGTTCTGGACTCAGCAGCTGATTCTGCCACATGAACTCTTATATGACACACTTTGCAGGCTGTTTCATGGAAAGCAGAATCTACTAGGGATGATTTTGAGGTTCTCATCTCTATTGTTTTGACTTGAAAAACCCCTGTTTGGACTTTTTTGCTTCTTCCTTGTGCAAACGAAACTCTAGATTCTTCATTTTTCTGCCTTTTTGTTTGTCTGTCCCCCGGAATCTTTTACATAAAAGCCAGTATGTGTCAGTATGTCTGCATTTTAGGTACCTTGTACATGTAAACGATCTGCATTGTAAAATAAGTATCACACACACTGTTTACACAATACGAGCATCGTGCATACACAATACAAACAAATCTAAACACCACTTGTAGAGAACCAAAATCCTGGAGAAAAACATAAGCCAATTTAAAAAGAAACAAAGTTGGGGACTGGCCCACATTTGGAACCCTCCTTATTATGGATAGAAACATCTCTCTCAAAGTGAAGGGTAGAGGAATCCTGTGTGGAGTTGTTGTTGTTCAGTTGCACAGTCGAGTCTAACTTTTCACGACCCCATGGACCACATCACGCAAGGCCCTCCTGTCTTCCATCATCCTCCGGAGTTTGCTTAATTTCATGTTTGTTGCATCGATAACACCCAGGGCCGGTGCAAGGTTTGTTTGTTTTTTGCACACTAGGGGAGGCTATCTTCTGGCACTCCTCCTTGTTCCAACCAATTTTCAAACATTTTAGGAAGAATGAAAAACACAACATTTGAAATTGCTAATGTCTTTTTTTTTAATTGTGAGAACAAGTAATACAATCTCCGAATTTCTCTCTCGAACATTATTCAGTGTGTGTGACTGCAGCCTCTATGGCATTATAACCCAGTGAGGTCCCCCCTGCTCTCCCCAGGCTCCAACCCCCCAAATCTCCAGGAATTCAACAAGGCAGAGCTGGCAGAGGAGCACTGTGAAGTTGGAAGACCCAAATCTCTTTGGATGGGAAAAAACAGCCAGTTGCCTCCTCCAATCCGAATGACCTGTAGAATTCTGAGGGATTAGAATGGGCTGAATCCCTAAGGGAACATTCACCAGGGTTGCTAACTCCAGGTTAGGAAATACCTGGAGATTTGTGCAGTGCCTGAGGAGGTAAAGGACTTCAGTGGGGTATAATGCCATAGAGTCCACCTTCTGAAGTGGCCATTTTCTACAAGTGAACTGATCCCAGCCAGCCTTTCCCTGCCTGACTGGAGCACTTCCTGTGAAGGTGGGGAGAACTGCTGTAGAACAGCTGCCACTGGCCAGCTAGGTAAGAACATATGAACATAAGAGAAGCTGATGTTGGATCAGGCCAAGGGCCCATCAAGTCCAACATTATGTCATACAGTGGCCATACAAGTGACAGCCACTTGGACCGGGGAGAAGGCAGGCAGGAGGAGCGTCGGCCCAAGTGGCTGACAGCCACTCAGGCCGGGAAGAGAGCGGGCAGAGGAGCAGCTGTCAGCTTCTTGTGTTTATCTAATTCCGTCTTGAAGCCAGGACACTGTCCCTCCCCCAAACACCAAGAATACAGAGAACATCACTTTCCCCAGACTCAGAGTTCCTGGACGAGCTAGTCAGGCCTTCCCCCCCTAACTGCCAGCCGGTCAAGCCTGCAAGCCCAGCCTGCTCTCCCTGGATAGGGCGTGAGGGGCAGGGTCGGGGTGGCCAGGAGAACCAACTAGCCAAGAGGCCGCGGCCCAGGCCTCCCTTCTGAGGCACCAGCAGGCAGCTGGAGGACCAGGCACCTCGCTCTGTGTGCGCGCGTGTGCACGTGCTTCTCTCCCCCCCCCCCCCCCCCGTTCCCAGACATAGGGAAAGAGGTGCACGTCCGGGCCGGCAGTGGTGTCTGTCAGGTGCTCAGCTCGCTTTCACTTTTACTTGACATTCGGTGGCAGAGGGGCAGTAGGTGGGGGCCGTGGGTTTGGCTCTTCCTAGCAGGGGAGGGATGTGAAGCCAGGGAGGGAAGGAGACAGAGGCCCGGCCTTGCTCCGCTCTTTCCGCCACCAGTGAGCCATGCTCATAGGCAGCCGCCTCACTTTGCCTATATGGACGCACCGGCTGTGATAACATTGTCTACTCATCTCATCCTTTGCTGTCGCCTTCTTCTTTGACCGTCAATCTTTCTCAGCATCAGGGTCTTCTCCAGGGAGTGCTCCCTTCTCATTTGGTGGCCAAAATATTTGAGCTTCAGCTTCAGAATCTGGCCTTCCAGGAAACAGTCAGGGTTGATATCTTTTAGGATTGACTGGTTTGATCTCCTTGCAGTCCAAGGGACTCTCAAGAGTCTTCTCCAGCACCATAATCCAAAAGAATCTATTCTTCGGCGCTTGGCCTTCCTTATAGTCCAACTCTCACAGCCATACATCACTACTGGGAATACCATTGCTTTGACCATACAGACTTTTGTTGGCAGGGTGATGTCTCTACTTTTTATTATGCTGTCTAGGTTTGCCATCACTTTCCTCCCAAGGACCAGGCATCTTTTAATTTCATGGCTGCAGTCACCATCTGCAGTGATCTTGGAACCCAGGAACATGAAGTCTGTCACTGTCTGTGTGGAGTTACTACAATCTAAGTCAATTGATTTGAATGGACTGTGATGGGAGTAACTCTTCATAGGATTGCACTATTGATGAGTTTATGGTTGTGATCAAGGGATGGCCAAAAGATGGTCAACTGATGGCCAGAGAAGGTCTCTGGAACAAGTTCCTCTGTCAACACTACCTATGTTTAAGGGGAAAAAAGATACAAGAGAACTAGAGACAAAGGTGGGATTCCTATTGTAACCCTGCAGCACAGGATGGAGTTTTCAGTTGAATGTATTATTGCTTAGAACATCTTGAATTGTTTGGGGTTTGTAAGTGGTTGTGATCCCAAATCTTCCTATGAGCTGGATAAAAATCTGGCGGAATAAGTAAATGGAAAATAAATAAGCCATTGAAATCTAGACTAATATTATTAATGAATATGAATATAAAA
The DNA here is from genome assembly GCA_029233225.1 of Lepidodactylus listeri. NCBI lineage: Eukaryota > Metazoa > Chordata > Lepidosauria > Squamata > Gekkonidae > Lepidodactylus > Lepidodactylus listeri. The sequence continues at coordinate 100,143,216 of JARCFY010000009.1, read as the reverse complement.
GGACTGAAATTGAGGATAGTTTTTAAGGGACGGGCAAAACATCCATGAAGTGGTGTGTTACATTGGATGGAGCGTCAGACTAGAAGGAACCGGGGGAGGGGGTTACAGTTCAAATCTCTGTTCCTCCATGAAGCTCCATTCTCAGCGTGATCCTAAACACTGACACCCATCTAAGTCCACTCACTCTCAGCCAGCTTACCTCACAGGGCTGCTGTGTGGCTAAAATGAAGAGGAAGAAGAGGAAGAGGAGGAGGACACTGGATTTCTACCTCACCCTTCACTACCCAAAGGAGTCTCAGAGCAGCTTACAATCTCCTTTCCCTTCCCACAACAGACACCCTGTGAGGTAGGTGGGGCTGAGAGAGCTCTCTAGAGGATTGCTTTTGAGAGAACAGCTCTGAGAGAACTGGTGACTGACCCAAGGTCACACCAGCAGCTACATGTGGAGGAGAGGGGAATCAAACCCGGTTCTCCCAGATTAGAGTCTGTGCTCCTAACCACTACACCAAACTGGCTATCGTTTGGGAGCCGTATGCACCTTCCTGAATTCAGTGGAGGAGGAGATGGAATAAACATGTACTACATAAATAAATGGCCCAGGCTAGCTTAATCGTGGCAGATCTCAGAAGCTAAGCTGGGTCGGCTCTGGCTAGTATTTGGAAGGGTGAGACCACCAAGGAATACCAGAGTCGCTATGCAGTGTCTCTATGCAGTGTTGCTATGCAGATGCAGTCAGTGGCAAACCACCTCTGAACATCTCTTCCTTGAAAACACTACAGGGTCAACATAAGTCAACTGTGACTTGATGGAACTTTACACAGACATACCAATAAATACTTTTTGAATTCTCTTGCACCCAAATCCAAAGGTTTTAAAATTAATTTCCCTTCGCCAGATCATGCCCACTGTAATTTCTTCTACTCATTGCTCAGCTGAGCTTATGTTTACGAATGATGGTGCCAGGGAATCAGATTCTTATAACTATGCATGTGCTATCTAAGCTCCATCTTAATTTGGCTTTTCTATGCAGCACATTAAAACATACCATGAACATACATCCTTCCGGAGCACACAGGCTCAGTCCATATCCAGCTGCCTTTTTTGCATGTTTTATTTTGTCTTTACAATTAGTTCCTGAACAGATGGTAAAAGCACTGTTGAAATTAATATGTGCAGTAGAGTGAAATGAGATATACTGCCAATAATTCTTCGTATGTTTTGCATTTCTATAGCAAATTGCAGCAATCTGATTTTATTGACTGAAACTAAACCTGAGCTATGTCGAGACAAGGGGAAGAAATGAGGCCTCTGGAGGAAATGGATAAAAGGGGTCCACTGTACAGAAGTGTAACAAAAGGTTGTGTGGGTTTAATTTCTTTTCATGAGATTTGTAGTTGGTATACACTGGAATAAATGTACACTCTAATCTACTCTACGGGTTTGCTACTTGGGGACCTGTGAGCTCACACTAGATGGCCATTCCCTATTTCAAGCAAACTTTAAGTCAGTATAAGAATTTTGGTTTACAGTTCATAGAATCATAGAGTTGGAAGGGACCTCCAGGGTCATCTAGTCCAGTCCCCTGCACAATGCAGGAAATTCACAAATACCTTCACCCCAGTGACCACTGTTCCGTGCCCAGAAGATGACAAAAACAACAACAACAACAAAACTCCAGGATAGGGTTGCCAAGTCCTACTTACCTAATGGGGGGGGAGTCCTCCTTGGCCCGGGAGCTCCCTCGGTGCGTGCGCAAAGCGCGCACACCCAGTGACGTCACCCGGAAGTGACGTCACCACATTGGGGGTGTTGCCAGGGCGATGCTCTGGCAATGCCCCCAATGTGGTGACGTCACTTCTGGATGACGTCATTACGTTGGGGAAAGTCATTCTGGCAGGACGACTTTGGGGGTGGGGTTCCCCCCACCGGCCGAATGCTGGCCGGCGGATCGGGAACCCCTGTAGCGGGGGATCCCCCGCCCCCCAGGCTGACTTGGCAGCCCTATTCCAGGATCTCCAGCCAAAGTGGCCTGGAGAAAAATTGCTTCCTGACCCCAAAGTGGCAATCAGCATTTCCCTGGGCGTGTAAGAAAGAGCCACAAGAACGAAGCACTGAGGCAACCCGTCCTGCCCTCCAGTTGCTGTCTTAGGAAATGTATTCTGAGTTGGGCACAATGCAAGGGAAAATAACAAGTGTAGTAAATATGGGTATGAAATAATGGTTACAGTCAGAATTTTGATACATTTAGGGCAGCAGTTTTCAAGTTGGTTAGATGGTTGGGAGCACATCCCAGACTGATTTGCCAGTGGAGGAGCACCCGTATGCCTGCCACCTTAAACCTCATGCTTCAAGGAGACTTCTGGTGGTTATCAGTTTGCATGTAATATTGGCCAGACCTGTGGCCACTGTGATTGAGCCATGCATCTTAGAATCTACCCAAGGCTTCCTGGTATAACAAAGGAAAACTGGGATTGTAGGAGAAGATGCCTTCCAGGGTTACTTGGCTGCCATTAATCATCTTCCGGTTGAGGAATGCCCCTCATGTCTTTAGCAGTTTTTATCCTGCTCTTCTCCAATCATAACCCACCATGGTAATCTCTGCACCACATTTCCCCAATAGGGTTGCCAGCCTCCAGGTGGGGCCTGGGGATCTCCTGCTTTTACAACTTATCCCCAGCTGACAGAGATCAGCTCCCCTGGAGAAAATGGCTGCTTTGAAGGGTGGACTCTATGGCATTGAACCATGCTGAGGCCCCTCCCCTCCCCAAGACCCACCTTCTTCTGGCTCCACCCCCAAAGTCCCCAGGTATTTTCCAACCCGGACTTGGCAACCCTATGCCTCAATGAGCTTATCAGGAACCCCAGGGTTCCCCAGGGCACAAAGTGAAAAACAGTGCTGGGGACAGGGATTGTTTTTCTGTTGAATTATTCTGTCTTTTATTCCACTTCTCACCAACTGGCATGGATCGGGGTAACTGGTCTATAACCAATGTGGTGAAGGATCTGGTAGACCCAGATTTGAATCCCCGGTCTGCCACGGAAGTTTGCTGGCTGGCTTCGGGCCAGACACTCTCTTTTTCTCAGCCTAACTGACCCCACGGAATTGCTGTTGAGAGGACAAAATGGTGGAAGGGAGAATGATGTTGTAAGCTCTTTTGGACTCCATTGGACAGCAGGTAGGGTACAAATTAAGTAAATCGAATAACATAGGAATATAATTTCCAGACTGTCCTGGATTCCTTTTAAAAATGAGTATATTTCCTGCTTTTCAGTTCTTTGTGTGGCAGCCAATTGACATTTGAATTCTTTAAAAATTCTCTGTGTATTGATATCTGGACACAGGGACTTTTGCCAATGACCTCTAGAATTTTATCTCTGGCCACCTGAATTTGATCCAGGTCTTCAATCCTTTCCTTTTCAAATTATGTAACAATAATCATCATAACTGTATTGTGTGTTTACTTTTCGCTAGTCTTTCAGAATAGACTTTCATATTTCATAATAGACTTTCATAATAGACTTTCATAAACTTTAAACAATATTTTTACAGCAAATCCCAAAGCAGAGTTATACTTTCTAAGCCAATTGATTTCAGTGGACTTAGAAGAAGGGAGTAACTTTGTTTAGGATTGCACTGTAAATCCGTTTCCTGATTTTGCTTTGTATGATGTGAGAACAAATAAAATGCTAAAACGAATTATGTTTTCTTATGCACTTACTTCAGAGTAAACCTTACTGAAATCCATTGGATTTATTTCTGAGTACACTTGCGATGCATTGGGAGCAAAACATATGTTTCTCTTGGCTGTGTGCCCAGCCTATGCCTCGATCTAAGCAGAAATCAAAACGTTATAACAGAAAGTTATCTGTGTGTCTAACATATGCTAAGTTATCCAACTGCTCTTTTTCCAGTGTCTGCCCCAATCTGTCAGAGAAGATGTATGATTTATACCACCTACATTGTTTTTAAAATCATAAGGACTGACACCATTGATTATGGACAATGAGCATGATCCAGGAGCCAGGGGGGCAGTTCATGTGCTCTACAATGCTTCATACATTATATAGCTACAGCACATTAATGTACAGATAATTTCATTGTGTGCATGTGTATGCATAATTTATTTTAGCCATTACGCTTGCACAGATCACTTCCAGGAAGTTGTGGGGTCCCATCAAAACAATGCATTGTTTCTGCAGTCAGCTGATGTCCACTAGAAATACCCATCAAGATGATTTTTTACAAGGTATGCCCTGGATGTGTGTATGCTACACAGCAAATCTTTTTATTTCCTAAAGGGTGGACTCACCTGATAGTTTGAGAGAACTTCCTTCCTACTTGAGAACTGTGATGATGATTTTCTTGGTCGTATGTAGTAATTCTGGTCTAGCATGATATCTATGCACGGAAAAGGGGTTTTGCATGTGAGCAAAGACTATGGGGAGTTACACAAGACTATGGGGAGTGTAAAAGGCCACTGGAACAGGCTTCCCAGCCTCCAGGTGGGGCCTGGAGATCCCCCACTTTTACAACTGATCCCCAGCTGACAGAGATCAGCTCCCCTGGATAAAATGGCTGCTTTGAAGGGTGGACTCTATGGCATTGTATCATGCTGAGGCTTCGCTCCTCCCCAAACCCTGCCCTCTCCTGGATCCACCCCCAAAGTCTCCTGGTATTTTCCAACCCAGACCTGTCAACCCAACACTGGAAGGAAAAATAAAGCATAGTTTTTGTCCCAAGCATTACGCCTTTGCACACATACTGAGTGAAAGTCTGCTTTATGAGTCTCTGGCATGTGATGTCCACCTAGGCAGTGGAAATAGGGAGGGAGATTCTCCGATCCAGACGAGGAGTCCTCTTTTTGTTCCTCTTACTTGATCAGGGGCTGTTATGCACACGGGCAAAGCAGTGATCACATGGAAGCACTCATTATATAGAGTAGCATTTCCGCATGGAGATCACTTGCAATTTCCAGGACTGGAGTAACTCCTTACTGAGATGGTGCAATGCTATGTCAATCACAATTGCTCCGTGGAGAATCCCACATAGTGGAAACAAGTCAGCTAGTTTTTTGGAACCTACATGCTTTTCCTCAGGTGCAAGAGAGAAGGGGACCTTTTGGACATCAGGAAAGTCCTGTGCTGGGAATCAGAAAGCAATCAAATGGGGCTACAGTACCATCACTCTTCTTGTGCCCCGGAAATAAAATGTTAGGATCCATCCCAATGCATGTCTCTATATGTGTGATGTCTAATTCATGAACAACATGGCATCCTATGTGCTCCAGAGGGCCCATCAATGTGTGAACCAAGCAATAGTGTGAACCAGTTAGTTAGTCAGATATATAGGTATTCCTTGTGCATCATTTCATGGGGTTTGAAAAACAAGAGGATGTAGCTGGCTCAATATCCCCAATTGTGATCCTGATCAATTTAGCTGTTCTTAAGTCCCATTTTTTTTACAGCAAATTAACCATCATTGTGACTAATGCATGCCCATGGATTTCAGTAGGACTGAAGTGTGACTAGTATGACTTTGAAGACAAAATCTCATTCATTCATTCATTCATTCATTTACTCCCTCACTCACATTATTTCTAGTACTCTTTTCTCACCAGAACTCAAGGCAGATTACACAGAATAGTCCAAAACAGGGGTGAGACATCCAACAGATACTGCAGTAGGACTTGACTTGTAGAACTCTGGAATCAACCAGAGTAGAAGCAAAGAATAAGTATTAACGTGACATGTTAAACAAATGCAAAAATTACATAGTAGGCCCCTTCTTACAACAACAGATAATGCAAACAATATACAATTATTGGGGGGGGGGGAGCTCAGCTGTAGTACCAACACTTCCTGCTCCAGTTTCCTGAGTCAAAACCAGTTTATTCCATTTGTTGCCTTTATAGCCTAAAGGTATCGAAACTATTACAGACTGCCTTATGTCATTCATAAATTTGATAGACTTTGATGAATAGGCCTTTTTATGCATAACCATCAGAGAAAGTTACGCAGCCTTAATCCAAGTGATGAAAAGCAGAGCAGATTTATTTCTGAAAAGTATACAATGACAGAGATTTTTAATTCATCTTAATTAAATCTCCTAAACGGTTTCATACCACTTTGGGAACGAAGGGAGAAAACAGATATGTTGGCCACAATCCAGTGTTTTGTGCATGTGGGCTACAGATAATCATGTATGCAGGGAGGCAAGAAGACAGAGCTCAGCAGGACTGGGAGAGGATGTGTTTTGCATGAACAAGGTCCCAGGTTCAATTTTTGGAATTTCCAGTTAAAGCTACCTCAAATCACACAGCCAGGGGAGACTTCTCGAGATGCCAGAGCAAGAGCAGAGAACACATGACTAGGGCTGATCCTGCACCCATCTGTTTCCTCACAGTTTTTCCGCAGTAACACTGAGAGATTATTCTCCCTCTACACTACATGCCACTTTCACTTTCTTTGTTCCCTGGAATTTATGGTACCTTCTGCCATTCAGGGGTGACTTTGCAGTCAGTAAGGCATTGCCCTGGAGTATCTGAATGTGGTTTTGAGTGGCATTTTTTCCTTCCTCTGCATCAGATTTGAAGGGAACAATAAGCCGACAACTTGGCATGGCTTCACTGATCTCTGTCAGTTCCCCCACCCCTATTTGCCCCTCTGTATTTATCATCTTGTCATGAATTACTTGTCTCAGGCGGCTAATGGCCACTGAGGCAACTACTGACATGGGAAAAACTGCATACCAAAGCAGGACCAAGTGTTGAAAACAAAACAGATGGCAAGCTGACACTAGCCAGTGCAGAAACCAGGATCCGAGACAATGCAATGAAAACTGATATTCCCAGGCAAGGGGGAACCAGGATGAGTGCTGATAAAATGTAGGAGGAGAAGGAGGAAGAGGAGGAGGAGATTGGATTTATACCCCGCCCTTCACTGGGGTCTCAGAGTGGCTTATAATCTCCTTTCCCTTCCTCTCCCCACAGCAGACACCCTGTGAGGTAGGTGGGGCTGAGAGAGCTCTTTTGAGAACTGCTCTTTCAAGAACAGCTCTGAGAGAACTGTGGCCGACCCAAGGTCATCCAGTAGCTGCAAGTGGAGGTATGGAGAATTAAACCCAGTTCTCCCAGATTAGAGTCTGTGCGCGCAACCACTACACCAAACTGGCTCTCACCAGTTTGCAAATGCCAGATGCAGAATGGACCAAAGTGAACCAATAGCCTCTCTCAGGAAGATGAGATTTATGTACAACCTGTATCCCTGAGAGCACCTTCAATGTGTATTTTGTGTTCTTTGATAATTATGGAAAATATAGCAGTGTTTATAGAACTCAATGACCCCCATAATTATCAAAGAACAAGTTCCCTCCCCTAATGTGGTATGGCAAATTATATTAAAATCTCAGAGGGAAAACCAGGGAAAATATCCTATCACTCTGTGCATGGGCTATGGAGTTTTCCTGTGTTCTTCTGTGTTGCTGCAGTCCCTTTTGACCCCTGGAAAGATGGTTCCCAAGGTCATGGGCAGAGCTTTTTTTTTAAGAAAAAGCCCAGCAGAAACTCATTAGCATAATATGCCACACCTAACAGCAGAAAGTCATTAGCATATCAGGCCACACCTCTGGCAGCACAGCTCCCTCCCAGGTGCCCCATGGCTTGTGGGGTGCATAGGGAACTGGAGGGAAGGAAGGCAGTTTCTGGACTGGCTTCCCCAGGCACCCCACAGCTGCAGGTTGCCTAGGGAACCTGAGGAGGGGAGGCAGTTTAAATTGCCTCCCCTCCCTGAATCTGCTTGGCTTCCCCAGGTGCCCCGCGGCTTGCAAGGCGCCTGGGGAACCCAAGGTGGGGGAGGCTGTAGGCATGGCCAACTCAGAAGCCAGGTGGAACTCCGTTCCTGTGCGTTCCTGCCCAAAAATAGCCCTGGTCATGGGACATACACAGTGGAATAGTTATGCAGATTGGGGGGATCCAGAGTGGGGAAAGATGAGGGGTGAAATCACTCATCCTTCCACAAGTACAGCTCCATCAAGAGAATGTGTTGGTTTCACCTCTTTGCTCCTCTCTCTAACCCACCAATCCATACAGCTTATCCACCACAGGGATCCCATTACCTCAGGAATGACCAGAGGGCTGCAGGAACAAAGAGGAAGGCAGGAGAATGTCTGTGCACGGTGTTGGGATGTGCAAGGTCTCTAGTGCAGCCTTCTGAAGAAGATCTGAAGATCACCCAACGGGGGACAACAGAAGGACTGGTAATTAGTATAGCTAGATTAGGGACTGCCCACAATTTCAAATTATGTCCTTGCTGTCTCCTGATTGGCTCTTCTGGAGACTTCCTTGGCCAGGAGGGTGGGATAAAAATCTAATAAAGCAAATCCTGCAGAGCTTCCTTCTTCTTGTTGTTCCTCCTTCAGCAGTTAAGTTAGACCCTTAAGGTTCTCTTTCTTCTATGTTCTATAACAGTTTGTTCTTCTTCAATAAACCTACTTATTTTTCTCTAAGCAGTCAGCATCCACTTCCTTAGTATATAATGGGGGCTAGGGTTGCCAGGTCCTCACCTTCTGCTGGTGGGGGGCTCCAGCCTGCTCCCCTGGATCTTCTGGTGCACCCGTGATGATGTCACCCAGAAGTGATGGCATTCTGCTGGGCATGTGGTGCAGAGGATACGCAAGTATTTGCCCCCAAACTTTATGGTCATCAGCTGGCCGGCAGATTGGGGGCCACAAAATCAGGGGGAAACCTGCCCCCATCGGGGGGGATGGCAACCCTAATGGGGGCTGAGCTGCTGTAGTCCAAATGAAACAGAAGTTAATGATCCCACTGGGCACACCTAATTACTCTTGTCAGTATGCAGCCATAGGCCGTAGTCACACGGCCCTTTAATGCGGGAGGAACTGCTGTAAAGGGGCCATCCACAACGGCTACGGCCAGTCCCGCGCTGAAGCGGGCTCACATGCAGATTCCTCCCACATTTTCCGATCAAGTGTTTTCCCGGTGGTCGTGCAAGGAACCCACAATTGAGCTATCTGGACAGCCCTCTCTCACAATCATTGTGAGAGAGGGCTGTCCAGATGCCCCCCCCCCCAGGTTTTTTCCCTCTTTTGCACTTGGGCACTCAAGCGCCCATGTGCAAAGGGGGGGGGGAACCCGCTGAACTTACCAAGCAGCTGGCGGGGCTCGGGGAAGGGTTCCTCCCCCAGTTTTTGCTGCTGCCTTCTCCTTCGTTGACGAAGACCGCCTCCTCTGCTGCCATTGACTGCCTCCTCTTCCACCTCAGCCCACTTCTGCCACAGCTGCTGCCAACAGCCTCCGCTGCTGCCAGCCTTCTTCTCTGCCACAGCCCGCCGCCGCCAGCCTCCTTCTCCACCGCCACAGCCACCCGCCGTGGCCACCGCCGCCAGGGGTTGGGATGTATAAACATCCCAACCCAAACTTAAAAGAAGCGGATCCTTTAAATCCGGGAGGAGTCCCGGATTTAAAGGGCCAGTGTGACCACAGCCATAGTAAAGGGCAGTTGAGCTGTTCATCATTGCTGTTCTTGAATCGGGCTAATTATGGAGAAATGTGTCAACCAGAATGCACAGGCTTCTTCTTTTTCTAGATTTTAGCCTGTATTTAAAACTCTTTTTGCACATGACCTTTTTTCCTATATAAGAGTAATCTTGGGGGGTCATTGATTTGTATAAACATTGCCACATTTTCAACAATTATACATGTTTGAAAAGCTATACATGGAATGTGTTGCAAACACATGATCACTCTGCAAAACAGGCACATGCTCAGTTCTCAAATATGACAATATATGTTTCGTTTCTGACACATATATGGTTTATGCCTTCTGTACCTCTGTTTCCTCCATGTTTTATGACTGAGGTGTGTGTCCATGTGTGGATGTTTCACAAGTAAATGTGTGGCTGAAATCTGGGGATAATCCAGTCAAAACTGAGTTGTGAGATTGTGGTGGCTGTTCCTACCTCCAAGGATGCATTAATGTTTTCCAATTTTAACTTATTCTTATGTTTATCTCTAGTTTTGTCGGTGGTCTCTGTTTGTGGCTGTTTTGCTGTTGGTTCTGTAGATTTATTTGTATTGAGTATGCAAGAAGTACAGTTTTTATATGCATGTTTATGCTGTTTATCTATGCTATGAATGGGCATCGTTTATATGCATAATATGTGTATAGTATATAATGTTGATGTATTGGGACCTGAATAATGTTGGAAAATGTGTACATTTTATGGGGGCGGGAGGGGGATCAGTGTAATGAAACAGAAAATGGTTTAAAAATGAAGAATCATGAGTTTGGCTTGTACAAGAGAAAAGTAAAATCAGACCAGAGCTTTTCAGATAGAACTTTCAGGGAGGAGCAATTCAAAAGCTTTCCTACTCACATGGCAGCATTGCTTCATAGTGCTGTCACTGAGTGATGCTCATGCATGTATGAATTCATCCACAGTCATAGTAAATTGAAACAAAGGGCACTATCTAGCCAAAATAAGAAGGAAAAGAAAAGAAGAAGGAGTTGGTTTCATACCCCACCCTTCATCTCCCAAAGGAGTCTCAGGCCGAGGACAGACTGGCAATGTAAAGCGGCAGGAATGCGGAGGGAACTGGTGCGGGGGAAAAACTCCATGGGGCTGGCCGTTCATACTGGCCAGAGCAGTGCGCAGCGGTGCCAATATGGAGCGTTCAGACTGCCGCGGAGCCAGCTCCGTGGCTTGCGCAGCCCCGTTGCACTGGTGGCGCGTATGCGCCTATGCGAAATGGCAAGAGATGGGGACAATGCTTTCTTTCATCTGTGTTTTGTATATGCGCACATGCGCAAAACTCTGGCGCATTCACACTGCCGCCTCCGGATGCCTCCCACTTCTTCCGGTTCACACTGTTTGGAAGCGGGAGGCATGCGGAGGACGGCCCCTGAACACCGGTTTCTCCCGGTGTCCTGTTAAAGTGGATGGAAAGCGACTGGGAGACGGGTAAGTGCGAAACAGAGCTGATGGACAGATGCGCATGTCTGAACAGGCTCCCTTCCTCCACTTCCGACACGGGGCTGTCCCGCTTTACATTGCCAGTCTGTCCTTGGCCTCAGAGTGGCTTATAATCACCTTCCTTTCCTCTCCCCACAACAGACACCCTGTAAAATAAGTGGGGCTGAGAGAGTTCTGAGAGAGCTGTGACTGAACCAAGGTCACCCACCTGGCTTCATGTGAACAAGTGGGAATCAAACCCTGGTTCTCCAGATCAGAGTCCACTGCTCTTAACCACTACACGAAACTGGCTCATTATTAAATCCCATTAATTTCAACAGGACACACTGAAGTAAGTGTAAAGGGAGCTTATCCACTGGTATTACTGGGGCAGAGTTATTTGATGGTGTCACCCATCATCACTATCATTCTCAGTGACAGCTAACCATTTCCTCCTCCTCCTCCTTCCCACTTTTGTCTTTGCTAAGTCATTCTGCTCAATTCATCCCAGAAGTAACCCAAAGAGACAATTGTAAGTGTGCGGGACCTACGTACTCCCCTTGCAGCAAAATGGCATTTTGAATGTTTCGGTTGTATCAGTGATGAGTTTTTCACACACCCCAGATTTGGTTTTCAAGCTAGTGAAATCTGTTAACTGATGACAAGGGCGTGAAGCGTGCATCAGGTTATTTTGGTAACTGTTACCATTTGCTACACAGGTTTGTGGGAGGAGAAAAAAAGAAAACACAATCAGACCAAATGCCTTTTATTCTGTTTTCTTTTAAAATATTATGAGAGGGTGACAACGATTTTTTTTTTTGGAAAAAAATAGTTGAATAAATGTGTTTCTGAAACATTGGAAGGGGGGAGAAGATTTAAGAAGGAGTCCATATCAAATGTGGCTTGTTCTTCACTGAAGTCAAGTATAGCTTTATAATCTGACCCAAGATTTATTAAAGTGAGATTATCATGGAAGATCAATGTACTTAAGGACGCAAAGAACTCCAAATGATTTCAAAAAAGCCATTTGTTCAAAAACAGGGTACTACCTAAATTATATTCCTGAATCTATTCAAGTCAGCCCTTACAAGCTCCAGCAGGCTAAAACACTTGCCTTCCCACATGGTGACCCACCCTTACCCACCTAATATTTTGTATTTTACTTTCATTTTATTCATTTATTTACTACATTGGATTTGCTAGGCCACCCTTCCTTGCAAGCAGGGCTCAGGGCAGCTTACAACAGAATAAAATGCAATGAGTGGTTTGATTTAAAACCAGCATTAGAATCACCTTTAAAACGTGTATCAGTAAATAAAACAATATACATTCCAAGATGGCAGGAAAAAAAAATTCTGCTCCCCAGCCTCCTAGGAGGGAGGGGTTACAAGGGATGGGAGGAGTCTGTGAGACTGCCAGGTGTCATACTGTCCCATCACTGTCCTCAACCGAATGCCTAGTGATATATCTCTGCCTTGCATGCCCGGTGGAAATGTAGTCACTCCCTCGGGGCACAAATGTTGTCTGGCAGAGAGTTCCACTAGGTGGGGGCCAGGCCCAAAAAAGCCTTGGCTCTGGTTGAGGACAGCCAAATCTCCCTCAGGCCGAGGATCACCAGGAGGTTCTTATTTCCTGAGGGTAACGCTCTACTGGGGGCATACTGGAAGAGGTGGTCCTGAAGATATGTAGGTCCCTGACTGCTAAGGGCATTGAAAGCCCATCCCTTAAACCTGATCCAGTGCTTCACTGGAAGCCAGTGCAGCTCGTGCAGCACAGGTTGAATGTGTGCCAGCAGAGGGGTCCCAGTAAGGACCTGCAGAGCTGCATTCTGGATCTTTTGGAGTTTCCAAATCAGACACAAGGGTAGGCCCATGTAAAGTGAATTACAGTAGTCTATCCTGGAGGTAACAGTTGCATGGATTACTGTGGCTTGGTCGAGATGAGACAAGTAGGGAGTCAATTACCTAAACTGGCACAGTTGGAGAAATGCCACTCTGGCAACCTTCATGACCTGGGCCTCCATAGACAAGGAGACGACCAGGATCACACCCAGATCCCATGACTACCATCATTTAAGTGACTTACAATGAATGCATAAAAATACAGACTCAGGCATATTGCAGCAGTTGCTGAAAATTACCCTCAGCCTTTATATACCATCTCTTACCCATGATAATCATGGATATGAAAACTCAAAAGCAGGAAACCTCTGTCCTAAAGAGCTTTCCTCCAGCTTCAGAAACATTCTTCCAACTTCTGGCTCTTCCATCAGAAGCCAAATTGTGCTCATTGAGATGGTATGCCAACAAAGGGTAGTTAAAACTCTAAAATAAAGCCATTGACATGCCAACAGAAACTAGGGCTCAATTCTCATAAAGTTTGTTGAAATGGGATGGATTTTCAAAACTTATGGCACTTCACTAGAGAAGGTGCTCTTCATTTGTCCTTTGGAAGGTTGTTCCATAGGGCCGGGGGGGGGGGGGGGGAGGGTCGCTAGCAGACACAAAGGTTGTTTGACCAGAGGCCATATATACCACAAGAAAGGAAAGCAACTTTGAAAAAAATAGAGGGGAACCTAGCCATGGCCAGAGATGCAAAAGCTGGGCAAGCCAGCTCATGGTTGCTTACACAGGCCTGAGGAGGTCAGAAGACTGCCACTTGGAAACCCATAAAAAGAGAGGCAGCAGTAAGGCATGGCTGAGAAAGAATACCTTATCATTTTCCTCAGCACTTCCAAAGAGGTAAGGGAGCCAGACACTGAGGAGAGGCAGGGAGAGCAGAAGGAAATGGTATATGGACTTTCTCCTCTTTTGAACTGAGAGCCCAGGTAGGGGGAAAACTAGACTAAGAAAGGACATAGGCCAATTCCACAAATGTCACACACCTCAAGATGACCTTGAGGAGGCTCAGAGAACTAAAAGTGTGTAACTTTTCCAGTATCATATCCATTGTATCAATGAAATGTCCAATTTAAACTCAATGAGATATAAAAGTGCATGGCTATGGCTGGATTTTATGCCACATCTAGATGTATTTTAATACACATCATTAGGGGGTGTACATTACAAAATTCTTGTTGAAGATACACATGAAAATTGCTGGTACTGTGATTTTACAGACTGGTAGCACAAATCCAACCTTCTCCCTCCTTCCTGAACAATCCATGTTGTTTTTTTTAATCTTTGAGTGCTACTAGCAGACTACAGCAATGCACTTGTGTTTTTCTTTGATTCTGCTGATTTCCTGGGCAATTGTATTTCACCCTTCTAATCCAATGCTTGTAAAGGAAGCACACAGAGCACTTGCAGACATTCACCTTTGGAGACAAGCCACAAAGAGCCACAATTCTCTTCCTTGCCTTCCTTAGTGGGGTGGAGCCTTGTAGTTCTTTGCAAGTACTGTGGCTAGGAAAATACAGAGTAGAGGGCATCTTATTCAGGGGATATCCAAGAAACAGGGACACTGGTCTGCCAGAAGACTTGGGACATGACTCTCCCATAACAAAGGTTCCAGAACAGGCTCCCATTATGGGACAGGCTCCAGTTCTAGTTGGTGACTCCAACGGCAGACCGCCGGTAGCCAGCCCAGCACATGATGAGGGTTCCATGCCCCCACAGCCGGCTATCCAGACCGGTCTGCCTGACAGGGTTCCGGAAGCTCCAGTACCAGCTCCCAGCATTCCCCAAGAGAGCGCCAGCCCCCAGCCTATTTACAGGAATATGTCACCTAGGTTGGGTTCAAACTATGGGGGGAGGGGTGTTATGTCTGCTGACTGCCACTGGGTGCCAGCAACATGTAGCCTGAGCTTGGCTCCTGGAAACAATAGGGGCCAAGGATCCTGAAGCTCCAGAAGTACACCAAGAGGGTCTTTGGCAGGAGATTCAAACCCTCCAAAAGGACTGTGGGTATGACTCAGGGGGCTATATATAGTTGGCCACCTCAGCTGGTAACTTTGTCTTGTTGTGTACCTAATAAACTGAGCTATTTATCACTACCTCATCCTTCTCCTCCATGCGTCAGACCCAGTACACAATAGGGGCCCTACAAGTTGACTCCTTGGTCCAATTCACTTGAAAGTTGGGAATTCTTCAGTGGACAAGTAGTACTTACACCTATGCAATCTTGTCATTTCGATGAAAAATAGCAATGGCAGACTGATGAAAAGGGATAGGGGAGTTTTACAAAGAAGCCACTTTCACTTTGTGAAAGGAAACAGACCACAACAAGGAAGAATGACAAATGCAGAGTTTTCAGGGGAAATATATTATATTGTCAATCAGTCACTGTATGTGTAGGAAAATGAAATGAATGCAGACAGGGGTCTTTTTAATACCATAGCTGCCTGGAATGTTCATTTTAGGGTGCCGTATGACCGCCATTTTAGGAACCAGTAGAGAGAGATGCAGCTATGCAGACAAGTCACCTAATGGGGGGTAGTAAAAAAACAACAACCCTTCCTTCAATCTACTTATGGAGTCTTTAGATTATAGGGAGGAATGTGTTCTGTGCAAATTAGATGCCATTATCTTTCTAAACAGCTGCCCAGACCCTCATATACATTCTCCATTGAAAATAATGGTCCTGAACTCTGGAACACAACCCCCCACCCAGAGATCTGAATCCTGAACTTGTTTTAACTGGCATCTATGCCCTTGTAAGCCGCCCTGAGCCCACTTGTGGGGAGGGCGGGGTATAAAAATAAAGATAAATAAAATAAATAAAATAAATAAATACTATCCTACCCCCAAATAAGCAATCACAGTCATAATACCCCTTTCAAGCCCAGATCCACAATTATATATAAAAAATTTCTTAGTGCACATTCCAATTTATCATCATGATCTGCTATTTTAAAGAAAGGTGCAGAAAACAGATCATCTCTGGATAAGTTTACGAGTCCTGAAAAATTAAAATTCCTTTGCTTCATGTTGACAGTCCCCCAGGTCCTCATTAATTCCAGGCCTATATAGATAATGATACCAGAAGAAGTCGCCATCACAATTTTTTCAAACCACAGGGCTCAAAGATCTGCAACTGATGAGTCTCTCTTAACTGACAATTTTAATTTGATAGCTTCGAAAGGCAGGGGACCTCTTGAGATATTTTAATCAAATAGAAACTCGGCTGTCAGTTGATGGGAACATTTGGCATTTGGCAAGAAATTAGTCATGATTTTGCACAAATAGCCTTTGAAGAGTCCACTCTTGATTTTTATTATTGTAAGATAACTTTACAAATAAGAATGTAGGGCAACTCAGTGGATCATATCAGAATGTACATAATGGCATTCAGTTGAACTTTTACTTTATTCTATATTTATTTAATCTTTTTTGGGCAGGGATTCCTCTGATTTTTCTTGTCACTTTTATTGAAACACAATTTCTTTTGTTTGGTTCTTTTTCATTGGTACAAAATTACAAGGGTTCCTTTACTGTGTGAGTCTAGAAATGTCAAAATGAGACTATATTTAAATAAAACAATTTGGAGGACAAGTTAGATGTTACACACCACTGCATGCAATAAGTTTGCTTTAAATAATAATAAAAAAAACAGTCTAGGTGGGAGACTGTAGTTTTTACTGGAGGAATATCAGTGTGAGGGTGCTTAGTCCTTCCCCTGCTCAACATTTCACCAACAATCCTTGTAAATACACATCTGGAATACTAGGGGGGGACTGTTGAGGGTGGGGATAATTTTTTAGTATTAAAATGCTTGTAAGAAAGGATTTGAATGTTGTCCCACTGCTACTGCTACTGTATCCAAAATTGCATTGTCCTCCCTGTCAGCTTTTCCTTAAACTAATTTATTGGAGCATTCTTTGCCCCCTGAACCAACAGCATACTAGCATCCATAGAACCTTTGTCTATTAGCGAGTCATTAGAGACAGTCCTGAAGGTGGCTATTCCTAATGAAGTTGGCTGTTAGATGTGGATCACACACTGACATTCCAGGTAAATATGGGTAAATGGGTGTGACAGCTAATACCACAGACAGTGAAGCATAAAATCAATATCCTGGTTAAATACAAAAATATTAGCTATCGGAATTAATTGTTTCTAGGAAAGGAGGTGTTTCTGCATCTTTATATTCTTTACCTAAGACCATTTTTCAATTTTAGAATTTCACCCCCCCCCCCAAAAAAAAAAGACAGTAAAATTGCTACACACACATTGAGGCCGAGGACAGATTGGCAGTCTTGGCTGCTCTGCCTCCGCTTCAAAAGCGGAGGCAGAGCAGCCGTTTAGACGGCCGCATCTGCCCTGAAGAGGTGGCCCGGACGCATCGCGTCCAGCGCCGCGCTCCTCCCGCAGCAGCCGAGCACCACTTCAAAGTGGTGCTTGGCTGCTGCGGTGTGCGTTCCACTTGCCGGAGCGGGTGTGAATGCGTGCGGGCAGGGGGAGCTGCGCGGCGTCCGCCCGCTGCCGTAGGAAGCCGCCCACAGTCTGAACACTGCAGGCGGCTTCCTTCCGGCAGCGTGTTAATGCTGCGCCGCGGGGGAAATTCCCCCACCTTAGTCTGCCGCACCGCGGAGGTGCAGCAGACTGCCAATATGTCCTCAGCCTTAGTATGAACTAAATGTGTGTGTAGCAACTAAACTACACTACTCAACTAAACATCTTATACAGCAGTCTGTAACCTTTACTTGAGAACAGGGTACATCCATGTGATCTTAGGATAAGTCCACAAATTACCAATTACTTTAAGTTATTATTTTTTAAAATGTGGCATCTAGTCATGCCAGCCACATGGCCATGGAAAAGTCTTTCGACAGCACTGGCTCTTCGGCTTGGAAACAGAGATGAGCACCGCCCCCCTAGAGTTGGATTTGACTGGCTTTCGAGCAAGGGAAACCTTTACCTTTACTATATGAATGTTTATTGTGTGACTCTTCAGGTGTTCTTGATTTGAGTTCATATGTGTTGAGTGGTTCTTTCTGTGTTTGATGAACAAATTGGAAAGCCTAACAATCAAGTTTGTGCATTATGGACAATTTTATTGAGAATGAACAAATTTACCTTGACACTGTACAATACAAGGGAATGTCTCTTAACTATAAACTCTATCACTACCATCTTCTAACCTGTTGCTGCTGAGTCGAACACTACAGACTTTGCAGCCGGTTGTCCTGACAGCCAGTTGGTAGACACAATCCATTTTGCTGATGACTCCGAGGCTTAATTTGTGACTGGTGGAGATGTGAACAGGAAGGGACAGTTAGGGACAGGTTGATGTAGAAACATGAAGGGAAAAGCAAGACTACAGGGCAGGAAGGTGATAGTTTCCTCCGTCCATATGCCTAGGTTGTTTTCCCAGTGGTCTTTATGGCCATGATGATTTCTCTGATCTGGCCCTGAACACAGTAAGGTAGCCTGTTAGAAAGGGGGGGTGGAAGAGTGTGGCCTGAATGGTAATTAAATATTCTAGCTTAAAATGCTTAGAAACTTGCTTCCTTGGCTCTGCTTATTTTATTTATTTATTTATTTATTGGATTTCTAGGCCGCTCTTCCTGCTGTTGCAGGCCCAGGGCGGCTTACAGGACTTGGACATGCCAAGAGTCATAAAACAATAAATACAATGAAATTTAAAACAGATTAAAACGTTTATAAACATAGGAATGTTCAGTGCTATTCAATTAAATTAGATGGCGAACTGTCTACCCATACCCTACCAGGCCCCGGTACAATGCCATGGGGCCAGATGATGTTCACTGTTCACTGGGCCCCTTGTAGATGGTAAAACAAAGGGGGGAGAGAGAAAGGGGCGGCAGCCCCTATTCAAAGGCCTGGCGGAAGAGCTCCATCTTGCAGGCCCTGCGGAACTGCTTGAATCCTTGTTGCCATGAGAATGTAGCCGTGGTCAGAGAACCTGCACCCCTGTATACACAGTGAGCTTCCATTTTCTTCAAAAGGAGGAGGAGAAACAGGGTTCAATGTTGCTGGCAATGCTCCCTCTAAGCTGTGGAGTCTTGTGAGCAAAAATTCTACAATGTGAGCTTCAGGCATTAAAGTTGTGAGTGAGCGATTTAGCTGCTGCATAAGTTAGATTGCTCTGAAGCCATCCTTCCTGAGCTGAGACAAAAATGTGTGAGCCGGAGGCTAAAAAACTGTGAGCTAGCTCACACTAACTCAGCTTAGAGGGAACATTGGTTGCTGGCATTATCATTTGGTCATGACAAACACTGGCATCCATCCAATTTTTGGTGAAATAATCAAGTAGGTACAAGGAAGTATATTGAACATCAGAGACTCATTAGTAAAGGAATGAGTAAAGTGTCTAACTATTGGTGTTGTAACTCATAGGGCATGTCCCTTAAATGTATGCTTTGGATATGTTCAGTCATTCAGTTTTCTTGGGCGTAAATTATTGCTCATATCAATTTTGTATTCTTTGTATTCATTGATTTTTGAGGATGCTTATGTAATTTTGAGCCATCTGCTCATCTCTTGGAAGCTAACTGATGGTCAATTAAATGAATCCGCCATGCCCTTACTACAGCTAAAAGACTTGTATTACAGCGTTCGAGAGACAAGTGCCTACCTCTTATAAATCAATGGAT
This sequence comes from Lepidodactylus listeri, assembly GCA_029233225.1. Taxonomy (NCBI): domain Eukaryota; kingdom Metazoa; phylum Chordata; class Lepidosauria; order Squamata; family Gekkonidae; genus Lepidodactylus; species Lepidodactylus listeri. The sequence continues at coordinate 100,123,690 of JARCFY010000009.1, read as the reverse complement.
TCAGCCCATTACAACTTTATTAGTATTTGAATGCATGGTGTATAGATGACAATTACATATGGACTTATTTTTTAAATATTTGGAAACCTTTTATAGAAATGTATGTGTAGATCTGTCACCACTGTCGCTATATTTTTTGTTTTTACTTTATATATACTTCCCATCCCCTTTCCCCCTCTTTTTAAGGATTGCCTGATTTTCATTTTTTCTCATCTTGTTCTTTTTTTTCTGGTTTCTTTTGAAAGAAAGAAGGAAAGAGAGAGAGAGAAATTTTAAAAGTAGGTACAAGGAAAGTTCTCTCCTATATGGGAGCCAGTTTGGTGCAGTGGTTAAGTGTGCGGACTCTAATCTGGGAGAACCGGGTTTGATTCCCCACTCCTCCACTTGCACCTGGCTGGATGACCTTGGGCAAGCCATAGCTCTGTACCAGCTGTTCCCTCAAGGACAGCTTGGGAAAGAGCTCTCTCAGCCCCACCTACCTCACAGGGTGTCTGTTGTGGGGAGGGGGAGGGAAAAGGAGTTTGTAAGCCGCTCTGAGACTCCCTTGGGGAGTGGAGGGCGGGGTATAAATCCAATCTCTTGTTCTTCTTCTTCTATATTGCTGGTAATGCTTATGAAAGAAATAAAACGTTCAGTTCATCTGCTGTGTAGCATATAATGCAGAATGAGCACAGTGAATGCCTTCTGTTTGAAGATTTTCTGTTTGATTTGAATATATTTAGTAATTCTAAATAATTTATGATTCCCCCCCAATATACAGTACTTAGCAGTTGTCTTATATTAGCTTTAGGCCTACTCCCATCCTTCCCTGCATGGTTCCTAGAGCTGCCAACCTGCCAATAGCAACCCTTTGAGTCCAACCTTTGGGGAATGGTCTGAACCAGTTCAACACACATCCCCTGATATATTCTTCTGCCTCCAGCCACCTCAACAAGACGGCATGGTCTGCTGTATCAAAGGCTACAAATAAGGTCAATAAGAGCAACAAGAAGGCTTTGGCCCTTTCTGCCCTCTCCTTTTAATCCATGTTCACTGTGGTGTCCTCCAAGCAATTCTGCTCTAAAACTGAATTCAACCTTCTTTTTATTCCTGTTTTTTTCCCCATTCTGCTTTATATTACCTCCCTTCAGTGGTCAGCCCAGTTTCAGCAGCCCAATCTGCAAGAAGAAGAAGAAGAAGAAGAAGAAGAAGAAGAAGAAGAGGAGGAGGAGGAGGAGGAGGAGGAGGAGGAGATTGGATTTATACCCCGCCCTTCACTCACTGGGAGTCTCAGAGCGGCTTACAAACTCCTTTCCCTTCCCCTCCCCACAACAGACACCCTGTGGGGTAGGTGGGGCTGAGAGAGCTCTTTCCCAAGCTGTCCTTGAGAGAACAGCTGGTACAGAGCTATGGCTTGCCCAAGGTCATCCAGCCAGGTGCAAGTGGAGGAGTGGGGAATGAAACCCAGTTCTCCCAGATTACAGTCTGCGCACTTAACCACTACACCAAACTGGCATCTAGCATTTGTTCTGCTGTTTTACCAAATCCACGTTGGAACAGAAATTCCCCTCTACATTGCATGCCACTTTCACTTTCATGGATTGTCGGATTTTATGGCAGTGTCCAGGCTGCACGCTGCTTTCACTTCGTTTGGTCTCTTGGTTTTATGGAACTGTCTGCATAGATTTATGGCCGTTTTATGGCTGTTCAGGGGTGACTCTGCAGTCAGTATGGCATTGGCCCAGGGTATTTGAATGTGGTTTTGAGCTGCATCTTTTTCTATTCCAGTGTGGGTTTGGTAAAACAATGGTGCAAATGCTAGATACAGAATGGGCCAGCCTGCTGTTGCCCTGAGTTATTTGGATGCGGTTTTGCTGCAGACCTAAATTGCCTTGTCTTGAACACTGAGAAAATCTGGAGTGGCGGAAAGGACCTTTGTCTACACTCAGATGGAGGTCATCAAGTAAAGCTAGCAAAGCTATCTCTACTCCATAGCGTGGCCTGAAGTAGATAAGGAGATCAGTTATCCAAGAAGACCTGGAGCTGGTCTGCTACTGCTCCCTCATTCATTTTGCCCAGAAAGGGCAGATTAGAGACTGGGTGATTATTGGCCACAGGAATTTTCTGTAAGGATGCTTTTTAAAGTAGTGGATGGATAACCACCCCTTTGAGTGGCTGGGGGAAGGTGCCCTGAGTTAGTGACTGATTTATAATAGATATTAAGGTTTTGCTGATGTGATTCTTACATGATTTTAGCAGTCAGGATGGGCAGTCATCCAGGGTACAAGTAGTGGCTTTCACAAATTCCAGGATCTGGTTAACATCCATCAAAGATATTGGATCAAAATGGTCCATAAATAGACCAGGCAGTGCATTACGCCTTTCTTCTGGTGCATATGTGTTACAAATTACATCAGATCAGAGCGTATTCTCCATATTCTATCAGCAAAAAACCTTGGCAAAAGTATCAGAGCTAACTGTTTCTGGGGCAATAAAGGCTCAGATCTAGGCAGCAGTGGATGCTGAGCCCCCAAGAACAATTGGGATGGTTGTGAACTAGCTGATGCTCCAGTTGCAGAGAAGTAACATTTCTTTGCTGCCATCACAGCCACTTTATAGGTCTTCCAATGGGCCCTATAGCTTAATCTGTCAGAGTACTCTGTCAGTGTCATTCTGGATGTTTCTCAGCCCTTTTTGAGGTCACCCAGATCCACTGGGCACGATCATATGCACCCATTTGTGATTGGGAGAGGGACGATGCACTGGCACTTCAAAGCGGTGGGATCAGACGAGCACATCTGGGAAGTGTAGTGAAGCTGTTAGGACAACGTCGCAAAGGCCTGTTGAAGCAATTCAAAAAGCTACTGGTGAAACACCAGTAGCAAATGGTTTGCTGCGGTTCACAACCTGAGTTTCCCTGTTTGATCACACCAGGGCGGAAGTGGGGCATCGTGGATAGCATGATCACATGCTATCCCAACACCACAAGGGTTTTTTGTCCCCCTTCTCTGTGTGCGCATCATCGAAGACCCCCTTAGGGGGAGATGTGATTCATCGATCCTCCCCCCCACTGTTGAGGCAAATAATCGATTCTTCTCCTGCCCACCCCCCGTCTAAGCAAATCATCGATTTCCCCTTCCCCTGTTGAAGCACTTCATCAATCCCCCGTTTAAGCGCCTCAGAAACCCACCACAAAAAAAACAGTCGCCCGTGGTTGCTTGTGCTCACGCAACTGTGGCACAAATTGCTCCGGTGCAAATTTGCATCGATTCCTGTCCAGCTTATCTCACTCGTGTGGCTGCGACCATGGTAAGCCAGTGGCCTGGTTTTCACCTCAAGTGCAGGAGTTGTCGGAGAGGGGCAATCGTAGCTTCAAGGATCTTCACGTTCTGCATTCCCACTGCCGCAGCAGCTGAGCATGAATTTGGGATCCTAAAATTCCTCAGAGCCTTCTGGAATCCAGTAGGATCCACAAGCCTCTGGGGGTGAACTGTTTTAACCAGGTCCCTTTTCCAGCAGAGTGTTGGGGCCACTTTCTTGTTTGCCTTGAGTAGACTGTGGTCAGACCAAGCTTCAGGTTGGATCTCCAACCACTAAACCAAGCCTTCTGTTGAATGCTTAGTGCAGAGAATTAAATCTGAGGTGTAACCTCTTTCATATGTTGGACCATCACAATTTGAGGTATGTAGAGTTGTGGTATTTTTCCTTTGGATGGATTGATCAAATGAAATTGATATTGTAAAAAAAAAAAAGATTCAGCCATGATAGGTAGGCCCATTTTAGACATAAATTACTAGCATCTTTGACTGATCAGCATTGGGAAAGCGGAGCTCGATTCATGATGGGACATTGTTGCTTTAGTGGAATTATACAATGACTAACTCAAAGATCCTTGAAGGAATTTGTTTTTTTTTAGACTTCTATTTTTTTAGACTTTTATTTTCATTTTCCATATAATTCAGTTACACATTTGAAAAGACATTCATATTAGTTTACAGTAGAAAAAGAAAGAACAAACTTATGTTTATGGCGTAATGTCCAAATCTTATGTAATTAAGATTTTTGAGTCTGAATTTCTGTTTTAGTCTCTAACCAAGCATACACACTTGACCATCTTTCCAAAAATAACTCTTCATTTTTATTTTGCCATACTGAATTAAGTCTATCCATCTCAGCTATATCCAAGATTTTGTGTATTACCTCTTCTCTTGAAGGAATTTTTTTCTGATTTCCAGTTTTTGTGATTAAAATTCTCACAGAAGTAAGTATATATGTTATTAGATAAGTCTCTGTCTTAAAGTAATCTGGTATCATATTTAATAAATAAATTTCTGGTTTCATTGGTACACTAACCTTAAGCATTTCTTGTAGTAAGTCATGTATCATTTGCCAAAATTTCTGTAATTTTGGACACCTCCACCACATATGCACATAGGACCCTATTTTGGACTTACATTTCCAACAGTTGTTAGAGGTATTAGGGGAGCATTTCGATATTTTCTCAGAAAACCAATGCCATCTATAGAATGTTTTCTTTGTATGATATTGAGCTCATATAGTTTACTGATTTCCAGATTTTATTAAAGATCCTTGAAGGAATTTGGATGAGCAATTTTTCTACTGCAGAACACAGGAACAAGATTGCTTCATTTCAGAGAGCTGTATGCCAGGATTTGATTAATAGCCTCTGAGAAGCTGAATGTGTTCCTGCTGTCCTACAGCAAGCGCCATATGGTACATTATCACTTTCATTATAAACTGCATCTTAGAACGGTGACAAGTGCAATCCCTGACAAGCAGAAAAATCATCTAATGGGAGAGAGACCATAATTTGCGGTAGTAGAATTTGCTTGGTATCCTAGGGCATGAGGGCATACTCATGGGCAAAGTGTGTAGTTTTATTCAGTGGCATCAACATATGCCACAACAGAAAGGAAGTTTTGATGTTATTCCAAGCAGTGCTCCAGCGAGAACAGGTAGACAGTTAGTATTTTATCTGCCATAAAAGAAAAAGGCTAGGGAAAGAGTAATAGAACAACATTTAATACATGGGGAGAATTTAGAGGCAGAAATAAATTCAAGTTTCTGAATACAGTGCTGGAAAGGAAAACTCCCTGTCAGTTGGCGCACATTGCTTCAGGCATGGCCACAGGATCGTTTTCTTTTAAAATAGTGGAATGTCACCACAAACTTAGAAATCTGTGTGGTTCTTCCAAACAGTGAAGACACAGAGGTCAGAGGACAGGGACCTGGACCTTATTCAAAAGGTACAAACTAAGAGGGTCAAGCTAACAAAAGAATTATTATGAAAAATATAGACATTTACTAGGGTGTACACCTATATACTATATATAATATATACTATACTATAGAAAATAATAAAATTAAAAGAGACAGTCCAAGTATCAGACAATTAAAACTTAGTTCATAAGGAACTGATTGCAGTACATCTCAAACTGATGGATAAAATTTTTGACCTAAGGACCATATGCGTTTTGGCCCCTATGGCCCTATGGTCAATATTTCTTATTATACAATGACACACATCCCAAAATACATGCATTCAGAATTTTGTATATACATATATAAATGAGACCAGCTGTTGCTTTCTTAAATGCAATGCATTTGCTACAACTAGTAAAATGAGTCTGTGGTAGCTGTGCAAAGTCTCCAAATTAATCTGGTATCAAATGTCCCATTCGTCAGGATGTGTGTCACTTGATACACCTCTGTAATGGTTTTAGGGTTAACTATTTTTTTACAACTTTTGGGACTGTTTTATCTTAATGGGAACTGCTTTTAATATTTTATGCCAATAAAAGGTATTTGTTGTTGTTGTTGTTGTGTCACTTCCATCAAGTGTAATAGCCCCATAGGGGCTAAAACACGTATGGTCTTTAGGTCAAAAGTTTTATCCATCAGTTTGAGATGTACTGCAATCAGTTCCTTATGAACTAAGTTTTAATTGTCTGATACTTGGACTGTCTCTTTTAATTTTATTATGTTTTTATGCGTACACCCTAATAAATGTGTATATTTTTCATAATAATTATTTTGTTAGCTTAACCCTCTCGGTTCATAGCTATTTTTTTGGGTTGAGTCCCCTCCCTTTTTTCCCCCTTATTCAAAAGGTCCAAGATATAGTTGTCCTCCCCACCTTGTATTTCTAGATAGGACTTCTGGAAAACCAGTTCCCATTGGAGAACACTGCAACCTCTTGATGGTCTGATTCAACAAGAGACTACTTCATATAGTGAAAAACAAATATAGCCTTGTTAGTTTCCATTGTCAAAGGAAGCATTTCTTTGGGTGTAGATAGTGATAGTCCCTCTGGTCAGCTTGGCTGGTGATGTTAAAGAAAAGGGCTGTTTTCCTTTTGGAGTCTGAGGTGTCCTTTTGATGTGAGAGTACTGTGAAAATGAGTTCTCCATGAGATCATGGAACAGTTGAAGAGCCAACATGGTTTCCAGTGATTCCCAGAGAGGGGTGACAGCACTTCTGGATTTTTCGTGGACATGATGTCACACCATTGCCCATGGTACCCCCACATGTCCCCCCAGTCTTCCACTAAATACCCTACTAAATATTATTTCTTTGAATAGTGTAAAGTTTTTGGCCAATTTGTACCTAAACCTGTAGGAGAAATTGTATGTGTTTGCTAAACTTTCAGTTACACAAGAAAACCTTTTGTTCTCAGCTTGATACAGCAGTAAGCTTCATTCTCCTTCTAAAACCAATGGAACCTGCTGGTTTTCATACTTAGATGTATCACTGTGTGCAGCAGTCTCTTTGCACTTGAAAGAGGGAATAAAAACAGACGAGTAATAAAAATCCTACGCAGATCCTTTAGTGACTTGATGGTAGAACTACGGCTGAGGACAGACTGGCAATCTAAAGCGGGGCAGGCACGCTTCGCAAACGGAGGAAAGGAGCACGTTCAGACATGCGCATCTGTCCGTCGGCTCCGTTGCGTACTTACCCATCTCCCAGTCGCTTTCCTTCCGCTTTACCCGGACACCGGTTTTTCCCGGTGTTCAGGGGCCTTCCTCCGCATGCCTCCCGCTTCCAAACAGTGTGAACTGGAAGAAGTGGGAGGCATCTGGAGGAAGTGTGAATGCACCGGCAAAATGTTTTGCGGATGTGCGCATGTGTGCACATGCGAAAAACATCAAAGGAAAACAAAAAAAGTGCAGCGGCGCGCGCAAGCCGCGCGCGCCGGCTATGCAGCAGTCTGAACGCTCCATATCGCCACTGATCCGCATTGCTCTGGCCAGTGTGAACGGCCAGCTCCATGGGTTTTTCCCCCCACTCCAGATCCCTCCGCTTTGCCTCCGCTTCAGATTGCCAGTCTGTCCTCAGCCTACATATACTTCTAGAAAATCCAAGTCTAAACTTGGAAACAATATTGTATTCTGGATTTGCCACTGACATTTTGCTTTGAAAGTATTATGAAACAAGTTTGGTGTTTCCTTCTCAGGCATAATGTCCAAAGTCTTTGAAGAGTAGATAAAAGGGTTTTGATATGACAAAGAAAATTTCTCGAGGGGTTTCATCTGCCCCTGGCTTTTTCAGAGTGTTAAAGGTGATGTGACTGTGCACTATTCATAGTGTATTTAATGTTCATCCAGTATCTCTGGTCACAAGAAGTTGAGACATTGAATGTCCATATTATGTTCTACAGACTCTTCATCTGGCGGTGATGGAAAGTGACATCAAGTTGTAGCCAGTTTATGGCAACCCTGTAGAGTTTTCAAGGTGGGAGATGACCAGCAGGGATTTGCCATTGCCTGCCTCTGTGTAGTGTCCCTGGGCAATCTTCCATCCAAGTACTAACCAGGGCCAACCCTAGTTAGCTTCCAAGATCTGGTAAGATTAAGACAGCCTGGGCCATCCAGGTATTCACTTAATAGGTAGAAAGTGCTGTCAAGTCACAGCCCCATGGGGTTTTCAAGGCAAGAGACATTCAGAGGTAGTCTGCCATTGCCTGCCTCTGTGTCACAAACCTGGTATTCCTTGGAGGTCTCCCATCCAACTCCTGATTATGACCATGATGCTCTGATTTGGATTATGGTCTTAATCCTCAATTTGGATTATGACCATAATTATTGTGTGAATAAATTCCTTGTGTATTTTTTCTATCAGGGATAATGTACATCTGGAAAACTGCAAAGGGGAAAGGCCTTTTCACTCACCCCTATGGTTCCAGAACCCCTATGGTTCCAGAACAAAATCTGAGTCCAGTGGCACCTTTAAGACCAACAAAATGTAATCCTGGTTATAAACTTTCGTGTGCATGCACACTCCTAAGATACTTATACCCAGAATTAAACTTTGTTGGTCTTAAAGGTGCCACTGGACTCAAACTTTGTTCTATGGCTTCAGACCAACATGGCTACCCACCTGAAACTATGGCTGCAGTTCAGATCACTGCAGCAGACTAACTGCTCATGGATATATGCATCCCACCAATTGTTTTAGGTATCATCCAAATGTGATTATATAATTGTTCAGAGAACACTTTGTGAGACATCATGAAAACAAAACGACCAAAAGAGTATATTTTCCCCTTTCATTTTCTAGATTTCTCACAAGAGGTGTTCTTTGAACAATAGGTGTTTTCTGAACAAGGAGAACTACTGCAAATAATTACTCACTGCATGATCTTCTCATAGATCTTTCAAAAGAATAATGGATTCCCCCCATCCTATCAGCAGTGGGGTTGTTTTCACTGCAATTATGCTTAGTGTTCTCAAAGGTCTAAAACATAGTTACCTAAGCTCAAAAATAAGGTTAGGTGTACTTTGCTGGAGATCTAATTGGATAATAGCATACCTCTTCTTAGATACACATGAATAGTCGAACACAATTCATCAGCATTTCAGGCTGATTTATAGATTTCTCTCTGTTACAGAAATAGATGAAATGTTGAATTAGTACGGTTCTGCTGACTTGTCAGCCACGATATTTAACATGGTTTTCAAATCTTGCTCTAACCAATATTATTATTATGGCTTACCTGGGCATCATTTAAGAGAACAGGGAAACAGGATTTTCTCTCTGTGATGTTTCATACACTGTGTATGACTATGCCTCAAGGAAGCCTCATATCTTTGGTCAGCTCATGGCCTTAAACACTGAATGGGTATAGTTGCAGATTTATAATTAAAAGGTCCTCAGGACTATGCAGGTGTGACAAAGAAACTCACGTTTAAAGAGAGTTGGATAACATATTTTGTTTCCTGTCTTTATTGATATTAAAACAAGAACATAAATCACAGTATACACTATAGAGCACATTCTGAACCTTATTAATTTGGCTCCTTTTCTAGTTGGGGGGGGCTGCCAAAAGGAAGATGCACACCCAAGGATTTAACTGATACAAATTAAATGGTGTAAAACACTGAGATCCATTCATTGGTTTGGATCCAGACAGCTGTTCCACTGGTAAAAAAGGGTGTAAGGGGTCTTTGTTGACCAGCCAAAAGGAAATATTTGGGATTGTGAGACCTATTTGGAGAAAAACCATGTGGGGCAGAGGCAGTAGTAAGAAAGGGGATGGACTGACATTGAGTAGAAAAGCTGGTTGGATCCAACCCATTAGGAACCCATTTTGTTCAAAGACCCAGAACTACTTGGGAAATTTCAGTGTCAACCTAACATGTTTTGCATGACCACATCCATCCATCTCTGCAGGCACAACTCCACCCGTGGAGGTCAATATCTGCTTCTCCTAATCTTTCTTGGTTATATGCCATTCACAATACAACAATCATTATTTACAATTAACATCAATAGACATCTTTCTGTTTCCCATGCCACACTTTCAGCTGTCACTGTTAAGACCAACCAAACTCTGGTTGGATTCAAATGAAATTGGTGATTTCCACAGATTCCCCCTTTCCACTGCAGACCTCTCTCCTGTCATTCCTCTGGATTCCCCTATCCCACAGGAGTGGCCTTTCATGGAGTTCAGTGGGCTGCAGTCAGAAGTGGGAAGGCGGAAACTTTCCAGTCTGCCATTGGAGAATTTGGTCTGGATCCAGCCTTCTAGGTAGAATGATACAAGCAAAAAAAAAAAAAAAAGCTCATTGTGCTGCAGTATGAGCAGAGTGGGAAGACTCAATACATATGTAGGCTTCGCCTATTGTGGAGATGGTCCTCCACTGCATAGAGCTTTCCTCTGGCTTGTGGTGTTCTTTGGTTCACTGAAAGGTGCTGTCCTTGCATCTCTAGTTAAAAAGGATCAGGTAGTAGGTGAGGTGAGTCTGCCAGTCTGAGTAGACGGTACTGACATTGACAGACCAATAGTCTGCATCAGTATAAAGCAGCTTCAGGAGTCCATTCATGGGTTCATGTGTCCATACCTGAATGAAAGGTCCTAGTGCAGGAGGAACATGCTCCCCAGGGGGCTGCCCCTTAATGAAAAAGGGCTCAGTGCAAGTGGAATCAATGATTAGGATCCAAGCTACAGTTTTGTCCTAAGGGGTGAAAAAATCCTCACATTTCAGTTTGATCACCAGTTGTGAGCAGCACCCTAGAACATAATGAATGCCATTGAATGATAAATGCTCCTTAGCCAGTTTGGTGTAGTGGTTAGGAACACAGACTCTAATCTGGGAGAACCTGGTTTGATTCCCCACTCCTCCATATGCAGCTGCTGGTGTGAACTTGGGTCAGCCACAAGTTCTTTCAGAGCTGTTCTCTCAAGAGCAGTTTTTGGGAGAGCTCTCTCAGCCCCACCTACCTCACAGGCAATGCTCCCTCTAAGCTATGGAGTCCTGTGAGCCAAAATTCTACTTTGTGAGCTACTGACATTAAAGTTGTGAGCAGGTGATTTGGCTACCACATAAATAAGTTTGCTCTGGAGCCATCCTTCCTGAGCTATGACAAAAATGTGTGAGCCAGAGGCTAACTCACAGTAACTCAGCTTAGAGGGAGCATCGCTCACAGGGTGTCTGTTGTTGGGAGGGGAAGGGAAAGGGATTGTAAACTGCTCTGAGACTCCTTTGTGTAGTGAATGGCGGGGTATAAATCCAATCTCTTCTTCTTCAAAAGACAGCTGACCTTAAACAATGCATGATTTGCCCAGGATGACCCTAGATAATGCGGACAAGCCAGCCACTGTGCTGAATGTTGCATAAGTCATTTGACTTATGATCCTGCTGGTTTAAAATGGAGAACAAAGCAATGCAATGTAGGATGTTCAAGAAGCATTGTGAGCAAGGTGGATTTAATTCCTGAGCATCCTATTTGTGAAAGCTGAATATTCTCTAGTCATAGGACAGATCTGATAATAACTGTAGTGATGGAATGCCTATTTTTAAATCGACCCCTTTCCCATACATGTGAACTTGCCTGATAAGGGACATTTCCTTGTCACTTGAAATCTCTTCTTAGCTGAGGAAAGGAGGAACTGACGCTAACGCCTTATATATGCAGAGGATGTGCTCTCCTACTGAGCTACGGTCCATTCACCAAGACCAATTCAGTTCTTTCATCCCCTTCAATCCATTATCATATAATCAGGAACTCTGTATACCACAAAACTTGTTGCCTCCTGAAACTGATTAGGATTATGCATCATATCTATCAGGAATGCTTAACTTTGCCACTGGTCTATGCTGGCAGTCTTATGTGTGAGGCAACATTGTTTCTCTGTACATCCTATTCTTAACAACAAAGGAACTGTATTATACTTTGCATAATAAGATTGCAAAGCAACGTGTTTCTAAATAGAAAATAATATTCACACAAGGTCAACTAGAAGGATTAATACTTTTGCAGCTGCCTGGGAATGCTTTTATCCTGGTACAGATGTTTGTTATGCTTTGATATTCCTTTTCCATAGCCGCCTTCTCCCCCCCACCCCCCAGGAAACTTTTTTTTACAATGCAAAATTGAAAAGTGCTGTCTTAACATTTGCAATGAATATACACTTTCTTCTCTAATAGGATTCTTCACATCATTTGTGAAAGTGGAGCTCAGCAGGGCAATGATGGTGTCAAATTAAAAGAAAATGGTTTGATAATTATGGAAAATCTTTTCTCCCTTATCATTTGGCCATGATGGAGTGGTGACATGCCACTGATCTAATCCTCTAGACATACTTGATTGCAAATTTCCCTGCCCAACATTTTTAATTGTTGTTGTTTTTTTATTTTATATGTATTTAGCTCTGGTTTTCATTGTTTTAATGATGGGGTTTGGGGTGATTTTAATGGTTTTAAAATGTAATCTTATTGTGTAAGTTTTAATTGGTTAGCTGCATTGAAGGCCCTTGGAGGGCAGAAAGGTGAGACGTAAAGTCTGTAAAATAAATTAAAAAATAAAATCTGAGACTCAAGAAGGATTAGACTGCATATAGGCAGGGGAGGTTCCAGGTTTTGGGGTCCCCTACCCAATAGGCCACCTACCCCTACTCCAGTGAGAGGCACTAATACCCTAAGCAAGATACCAAATGATTCATCATTGGCTCAGCTGTTCCTCATGGCAATGGTACTAAGCAGCCACTGCCACTGCTGGCTCAGTCATCCTATGCCTTCCCTTCGGCAGGGGATCTGAAAGGCTGGAGTGGAGATGGAAAAGATGGACATGTACTGACTCAGGTTCCCAAAATCATCTGGTTCTTCCAGGCCCTAAACAGGCCAGGTTGGCCACAACAAGGGCCAGGGCCTTCTCTGTGATGGCCCCTCACTGGTGGAATGAGTTTCCAGATGACATTAGGGCCCTGTGGGACCTTTTATAGTTCTGCAGGGCCTGCAAAATGGAGTTCTTTCACCAGGCCTTCAAGTAGGGTGCCGCCTCAACATCATGGCCCTGGCCCTCCTATCAACATCACCACCAACCGGATGATTAACAGCTTGGCAGGAGCCTGGAGGCACCATTCAAATGATGACAGAAGATCACCATCTTTTAGTATAGCTATCTATTGTAGATTTATGGTTTTATATTGTATTTTTAATGTGATTTTGTTTTAATATTGGGAGTTTTAATCTATATTTATATATGCTGTTAGCTGCCCTGAGCCCGCCAAATGGCGGGGAGGGTGGGATATAAATTTAATTATAAATAAATAAATAAATAAAGTTCATCATGAATTTTGGCCGGTTCATGGTTCACTAAGCAATATTTGTGGAAGGGCAACCAGCATGAACATGCCTCAAACTTTCATGCTATTTGCGGTGGCTCCTGGCAGTTTGTGAGTGGATACATTTCTAAACAGACTGTTTCTGCTCGAACTGTTCACAAAACTTCAAAGCAGTTTTTGGTGACTTCATGGCGGGCACGTTTTCCCAAAGCTCCAGGAGACGCGACCTGGACCCAGCGGTCTGAAGGGGTCTCCAAACTGGATCTAGACCCCCAGGGACCCTTGTAGGGGGACCCTGCCTGAGGCACCTGGGGGTAGCCTCTCTCCGGGATGGTGATCCCAAGATCGAGGCACCCCCCCCCCCCTGCCTCCATAGGCTCAGCTACTGTCACAGCCTCACACCGGACAGCTTCAAAAGTCAGTAGCTGCAAAGAAGAAATGCCTATCTGTTACGCATGGCGAAGAGTGAGTAATTTTGTTGTTCTGGATTCCCTGTGGTGATCTAAGTTTAAAACAAAGGGTTTTTTTTAAGTTTAAATCCCCCCCACGCCTCTGCCATTTAAAGCAACAGAGCTTGAAACCTCTAAAGAAGCAGAAGGGGAAAAAAGACTTTTAGCCACTTAAAAGGACTTTTTCTTTAAAAGTAAATAAAGAGGGATGGCTGGATGGGGAGAAAAGATGGCAGGTAAACCAAAACCTTCCCCCAAGACTCAGTCCACTCTTCCCAGAACAAAGGCTGAATCCAGTACAGACCTGACTGCTATACTGGCTGTTGCTTTGCACCCTCTGATGGAACAGTTGAATACGGTGAATGTGAAACTTTATTCCTTACAGCAGCAATTGGTAGAAGCAAATAAGAGATCTGAGCAGACAGAAAAAGGCTTGGCAGAAGTTAAGACAAAAGCTGAGAAGACGGATGCAAAGCTGGCCACGATGGGGAAAAAAAGGATTTCTGATAATGATAATTTACTGAGACTTCAGATGGAAAGATCTTCTTTCTTCTTGAGATTCCAGGGTGTACCAGAGCAAAAAGATGAAAACCTCAAAAAGATTCTCAGTGAGGCAATCGCCCCTATGACAGATTTAAAAGAGGATCAAATACAAAGTGATATGAATATGGTCTACAGGACCTATCCTGAATTTGTAAAGAAGAAGAATCTGCCAGGAGAAGTTATGGTGAGGTTTTCCAAAAAGTCAGCCAGAGAAGTGGTGCTCAAGGCCACAAATAGAAACGTCCTGAAGATTCAAGAGGAAGACGTACTAAAAGACATTCCATTTGAGATTAGGAAGAAGAGGAAACCTTATAAGACTTTGATGGCGTTACTTCAATCAGAAGGCATTATATATCATTGGCTTACTCCAGAAGGTGTTGTCTTCAGCTTCAAAGAGAAGAAGCAAAGAATTGATTCGGCTGCAAAGGCCAAAAAAATTCTGGACAGTTGTAAAGAACAGAAAGATAAAACTCCATCAGAGGACTCTTTGGATTTGCAAGAGAGCATTTATGGTCTGGACTGTTCAGACTCTTTCGGGAAACAAGGTTCTGAAGATGAAGAGTCCGACTCAGCTTTGGGGCAGCAGCACCGAAACCCCAAAGAGGCAAGAAGGGGAAAAAAAGGAAATTTTAAAGAATAATAAGATGAATTTGTTGCTTGAAAGTCTTGAATGTATAAGTCACTTTTTTCAGTCACTTATGTAAAATAAGCTTTTAATCTAGATATTTTGCAGTTTAAAGCCTTGTAAGAGCCAGTTTGGTGTAGTGGTTAAGTGCGCGGACTCTAATCTGGGAGAACCGGGTTTGATTCCCCACTCCTCCACTTGCACCTGGCTGGATGGCCTTGGGCAACCCATAGCTCTGTACCAGCTGTTCTCTCAAGCTTGGGAAAGAGCTCTCTCAGCTCCATCTACCTCACAGGGTGTCTGTTGTGGGGAGGGGAAGGGAAAGGAGTTTGTAAGCCACTCTGAGACTCCAAGTGAGTGAAGGGCGAGGTATAAATCCAATCTCTTTTTCTTCTTCTAATTTAAAATTCTTCTTTAAAATTTGAAGTAGATATATCAGTATAATCCTTTGTTTTTAGCTTCTGTATACCTTAGGGTAGAGTAGGTTTTTTAGGTATTGTAGTGTTTTTAGTGTGTAGTTGAAAAAATAAAATAAAATAAAACAAAACAAAACTTCAGAGCAACAGGGGGTAGAATTCTCCAGCCTTGGAAACATCAATAGGAGCCCTCCAAAGCGTGAAGTACCACCCATGGCAGCCCAAGGGCAGGGAACTCTTCTTGGAGCGGCCTCCTGTTCCCACTCCACTTCTCCCTGCTGAGAAGGAGCAGGCCTCTTCTTCCTCTCGCTAGCTGCCACTCATTCCTCCAGTAGTGACATAGTTGGATCATGGTGCACCCTTTGCAGGTGCCTACAGAGGACAGCAAGTGTTGGGGGTTTGTGCTCCTCTGGACATGGGTGTGGCCCACCTGATACTCTGCCCCACAGGGGTCACTGGGGAGAGTGCAGAAATGTTTCTAAACTGTGGGGGGGCCCCCGCCCTCTGAATCACTGCTGTCAGATTCCTCCACTCTGAAGAGACCCCATAAATCCACTCATCAGCAAAC
The DNA here is from genome assembly GCA_029233225.1 of Lepidodactylus listeri. Classification (NCBI taxonomy): domain Eukaryota; kingdom Metazoa; phylum Chordata; class Lepidosauria; order Squamata; family Gekkonidae; genus Lepidodactylus; species Lepidodactylus listeri. The sequence goes on along the minus strand of JARCFY010000009.1, from coordinate 100,108,023 downwards.
TTGGGGGCAGGTAGAGAAGAGTCAGCTGGAGATCCCCTGCAAGCTCGATGTCTCTAGCAGGCTGCGGGGGGAGGCTTTCTACTGCATCATGAACCTCACAAATGGAACCAGTTTGTTTAGCATCTAAAAGTTTCTGATAGTACATGGTTTGCTCACTGGGCACGCCACAAACTGAACCGAACCACATTCTTCTGGTTCACGCCCATCTTTAGAGATGGACTCCAGCAAATGATTGTGGGTACCTATCCCTGATAACAGGCCTGGATATAGACATTTGTCTAAAGTACCACATGGGGCTGGTGGCAGCATATGTTGTGGTGTGGCATCTGGCAGGGCCCACTGACACTGACCCCCTCCTGCATGCCTCCTTTCCACCAGCTTGCCTGCCCCTTGCCTGCATTCCACCTCCTGTGCTCCTGGCTACCTGGGCTGCCCTGCTCTGCCAGGGAAGACTGTACAGGTGGAGTAAGTTGTGCTGTTTATGGATACAGCAGTTCCACTCCCAGCCACACACACTGCCCAATGCCACTGAGGAAAGAGCACATAGGTAACTATGAGAATGGGAGAAGAGAGGGTTTATGATCAGGCAAGGGAAGAATGTACAGGCAGATATGGGTGGGGCAGAGAGGGCAGTGGGAGTGGGGGTCCTGGTGATGGGTAGAGGAGTGGAGACCAGGAGCACTCTCTGCTAGGTGTGAGAGTCCAAGAGATTTCAAACCACAAACAAAGGGTCTTAAACAAGAACTTCTTTTATTTGATAGTGGATCAACTGGTTCACACTTCTTGAGTCAGTAATGGGGGAAGGAGGCATGTTAAGGTACAGTTATAGTGTATTCAAATCATGGTGTAGCAAAGAAACCTCCAATCAACAGTCAAGAAAAAGGGCGTCCAAATACATTGGCCCATTTGTTCCCAGACAGAAAAGTGGGAAGGAAAGTGGTTTGCACCTGTAGGAAAAAACTCAATTAGCAACAAAGCCTGTGAGAAGATTCAGTCAAGGTTACAGATAAGCAAAGGCAAAAGCGGAGGCGAGAGCGAGGGAAAGGAACACATTCCAGCAGAGGGGGAGGGGAGAAATGCGCAGACTACTGTGGTACATCCCACCTCCCAAGTGGGAAATGGCAGTCTCTGACACCAGGGCCCCTTAAAACCTGGAACCAGCCCTGGTACCATGACTGGGACCTTGATCCCAGTGGAGGTTTCTATCACTGGGTCTTGACCAGCAACTGCCCCCATGCTGCATGGTGGCCTTCTTTTGAAACTGAAGTGTATTTCTCTTGTGGTTTGTGAGAAGTCTGTGCCATTGTCCAATTTTTACACTTTCAGATGCACATTGAGGCAAAATTTTGGTGTGAATTTGGAGGTTCTTACTCATGGGGACCACCTAAAGAATTTTAATGAAACCAAAAAGATGTATTGTTGATACAATGAGTAAAGTTTCTTCAGGAGGTAATCTGAAAACTTCTAGTGCTATAGTCAGGAGGTCCTGCAATCCCCCCCCCCCAACTGTGGTGATGCTAATGATTGAAATAATTTGTGGTTCAGTACTGATGTCTTTAAAAATGCTTTTTTTAAAAAAATGAGCATCGATTGCTTTTAATGTCTGGTGGCTTTGACTAACGTTTAGTTTCTGTAGAAGAGTCTGGAGTTAGAATTTAGCCAGTAAAAGAAAGGGAAACCATTTTTTTAAAAAATAAATTTTTAATTTAAATATATATGTACAAAAAAAACACAGACATAAACATCAAGCACACACCCCACTCCCCACACAGAACAACAACCTACAGTGTGCACATAACAAAAAAGAAAAAGAATAAGTAAAAAAAAACAAGGAAATTAAGGCACGGATAGAGAGCTCGTCGTTCAGAATAAATACGAAGAAAGGGAAACCTGTTTTGGCAGCTGTCTGTTAAAAGTGACATATTGTGTCAGCGAGTTAGGGGAACTATGACCGATTTCTAAGTCAGCTCTCTCCAAGGGGTCTCGCTTCCTCCCTAAATGCTGAATTGGTGTGTTTATAAATAAATAGGTGTTACCAGACTCAAGTGACGCTTTGCTAGCAGTGGAAATGGCGTGGGTAAAGGGAAATAGTAGGCTGCTGTAAGTTACGATCATATTCAGATTGGCACATCAAAGGGTTTTAAACACTTAGGTCAAGCAAGTGGCTGTTATGTGGCTGGGGGAGGGAGGTCATTTTCCCTTTCATCAACTCCTGGGAGCATTGGTCTAGATTTCCTGACTTTAAAAAAAATCAGAGGAAACAATATTATTTTAACAACTACATTCTCCCACATACTGGCCATCTGCTTTCTTATCTATCGGCCCTCCATGCCCCTCACCTGCGCCGAGCATTTGCACTTGCTAGATGTAACGCCATTCCATCGGCTGTCACTCATGGTAGATATAAAGGGGTTCCATACTCAGCAAGACTCTGTGCGTGTAGTCTAAATCAGGTCGATTCAGTTCTCCATGTTCTCCTATACTGTCCCTGGTATGACGATATACGTCTTACTCTTTTAGACCCAATTCTATCTAACATGATAGGTTGCCCAGATGTTTTGAAGATGCGCTGTCTCTTGAACGACCTATCACCCGAACTAACTGAAAAGGTTGCTCTATTTTTAAGTTTGGTAATGAAGGATCGTTTGCACAACGCATAGCTACATAGGATTAACTTATTTTTCCTTGTTACCTTTCTTTCCGATTATGTCTCTTTCTGTAACCTGTTTTATGCCAATAAAGGTATATGTATGTATGTAACAGCTACATGTTGTTTTGCATAGTGGAATATTTTAACAACGACAACAAAAGAACGAGCTTCTTGTAGAAAAGGAGAAATATAGCAATTCAGACACTTACAAAATGTGCAGCACTTACAGCTTTGTTACGAGCGATTCCACAAAAAGTAATAATCCTCCTATAATTAGAGTAAAATATGATAACATCCTCTTTCAGGCATTTTTTTTTTTAGTAAAGAAGTAGATTATTGCCTTATAAAACAGCATGATAACCGACTTACATTATATTATTTCTGCTTTCCTTAAAAAATATGTTTTCAAATTAAATGCATAAAAATGCACAACACTACATCCCTAGTTAAGCATGGGTAACCTTCGTGGCAGTCGACAGAAGACTTTGCAGAGTTACTCCAATCTAAACTAATGGAAATCAGACCTGAGTAGCCCTGCACAGTGTGAGGCTGACACTCATTTGCCCCAGGCACCTCTTCAAAGAAAACACGAGACAACAGCTTGGGTTTAACTAGTTTATTCAATTAATTAAACTGATCTGCATCCTAGTTATACATGCTAACATATTTAAATGGGCAGGCTGTGCTAAGGCAGCCTGCCTGTGGCTGCCTTTGTTGGGCAGACCCACCCGGATGCCAAACACAGCCAGCGTCTTCTGTCGGCTTTGTTTATCATTGTTTGCATGCAATGTGCCGAGAGGTGCCTAGCCCCATTTGTGAATCAGCAAAGATAAGGCATAATATTAGAAGGATGAGGTGAGACCTGATTGTGGATGTGTAGGGATGAGGACCAAGACTGGGGACTGCTGGCATAGGAGTCACAGCCAGAAAAAAAATGTTTCCAAAGGCTATGAGGACAACAGTCAGGAGAAACTCCTTGGTATAGCTATCTCCTTGAGTCAAGTCTCAATAGCTTGCTGCTGGAGAATTAGCTGTGTACCCCAATTATGCTCCACAGAGCAGGGTGGACAATGGGGGGACTTGAAGTATTTCCTCCTGTTCCATGATGAAGACCCTATTTATTTCTGGTTGCAGATCATCCTGTGCCATGCATCACTGTGATCGTGATTTGCATAATGACTAATTGCACTAGACAAATGCCTTCTGAGCCTACTCTCGGATTGTGCCACATCATGGAACCACAAACTGGTTCGTAAACTGGAAAAGTCTGTGGAAGTTCATGGTTCACGAAATTCACGAACCTTCCATGAACCTCCATTTTTCTGGCCTGTGCCCATCCCTAATCAGGACCTGATGTTAAAAAAAAAATGTAATGTCTAGTTTAGTCCTTAGATAGAAGTAACTGCATAGGATGGTGCGGTTAAGTATTCACTGGTTCTGATGTGGGAGATGAACATCAAACACATTGCACTGAACAGATCCAGGGTTTTCAGGTCCCTCCTGGCAACTGGTGGGGGGTGGGGGGACTTGCCTGGAGAAATAGAAAGGCCTTGCCACTGGCATCGCACAGAAAGTGACATCAGCACACTGTGATGTCCAGTTCATGTTCTAGTATTTGGGGAGAAACTATCCATATAAAACCAGCTTCTACCATAGAGTTTTGCTCAAATACCAGAGCATCACCTGGACATTGCTGGTGTGATGATGTCAGTCCCTGTGCAATGCTGGCAACGAGGTGTGGGCCTTTCTCTTTCTCCAGGTAAGCCCCTCTTCCAGCCAGCTGATCGGTGACTGGGGGGCAGGGCCTAGTAGGGGACCCCTGCTTTCACCAGGGGGTCTGGCAACCCTAGACCGAGAGTGCCTCTGAGTCTGGGTCTTCAGGTGTGGAGAGGCTAAATTTCAGCCTTTGAAAGCCATACACCTTTAAACATGCAAGTTAAACTATTGCGCTAAGTCTTTAAAAGGTGGAGAACGCACCAGATCAAGGGATTTAGTTGCTTAGTGCTAAATGCATGAGGTCGTATCCGGGGCCTTTTCTTCAAGCAGTGAATGAGAGAGAATGGGGATTCTTATTCCAAAGATATATTCCTTTTTTGTTGTTGTTTACTAATATTTTGATGCTGAGATTGTGCTCATAAATATCAAGCAAATAGTAATAAATCCATTCTTTCCCCACAGCAGTTGAGAGCTTTGGGGCAGATGAACTGGCAGCAATTAATACTTCAATGTGCGTAATAAAATGTTTGCAGAGTTTAGAGTCGTTGCTTCCCTTATCAACTAATTAAAAGACAACTTGAGGCTAAGCTATCCAATAAATAGGCTGAGGAAACACACAGGGTGAATGTAAATATATTCTTCTCTGGGAATGCCAAAACAAGCAAAGTATATTCATGGGTGCTGCAAGAAAGGATGCCAAGGAATTGTGCAGATACTGGATTTTTTTTGTTAAAGAGGTTGCTCTCACTCTTCCCCTAGAGGCAGTTTTAGCCTATTTGTTGGTTCATCCTTGGAGCTCATCTGCACAGGATTCTGGAAGATCCATACATATTTTTCCCTTGAAAAACTGGATGTAAGGGCCCTGACCTGGATAGCCCAGGCAAGCCAGATCTCAGAAGCTAAGCAGGGCCGACTCTGGCAAGATGGGAGACCTCCAGAGAATACGAGGGCTGGGAGGCCAGAGACAGGCTATCAAGCTGCTTCTCTGAATGTCCTCTGTGCCCAGTAGGAGTTGCCAGAGGTTGCCATGACTTCCAGGCATGGGCGCACACACACACACACACACACACACACACACACACACACAATGGCCAAGGACAGATTGGCTGTTTTGGCCGCTCTGCCTCCGCTTCAGAAGCGGAGGCAGCCTGGACGCATCGCGTCCGGCACCGCGCTCCTCCCGCACCAGCCGAGCACCACTTCAAAGTGGTGCTCGGCTGCTGCGGCATGCCGCGCGCGCGTGTTCCACCCGCCGGAGCGGGTGTGAACGCGTACGGGCAGGGGCAGTCATGCGGCATCTGCCTGCTGCTGCAGGAAGCCGCCCGCAGTCTGAACGCTGCGGGCGGCTTCCTTCCGGCGGCGTGCAAATGCCGCACCGCCGGGGAAATTTCCCCCGCCCCAGTCTGCCATGCTGCAGAGGCGCGGCAGACTGGCAGTCTGTCTTCAGCCAATGTAAAAATACCAAAAGAAACAGAAAAACTGGATGTAAGGGATCCTGATTCAGACTGGGACTGCCAGGTATGGAGAAAGGGCATAAGGCTGTGCCATGTTCATGATTTGAACTGATCCCTGGAAGCCATTGTCTGCTCAAACATATAGCTACATGCACCACTACTTTGTATTTTTGTCCCTACAGTGTAGATTATAGCTCCCTGTGGCCTTTTCAGGTTGGGAAAATGGGACAGGGGGAAGGCTTAAACCCTGGCCCTTCTCACACTAAAGTCCCATTCTGAACCGGGCTCTCTGTCAGAATCTAAGGATTCTAACAAAAGTTACTGATATGCTTATGCTTGTATGCTTTGTATAATCCCTTTCTATGTAACCTGTCCTTGCAGTCTCTCTGTAACATCCTTTTATCTCATGTATCAGGCTCCCTTTATTGCCCTGGATTTATGGCTCAAGCTGGGTCTGGTCAATGTAACCATTTGGTCCGGGAGAGTGGCGACTTCAGCACATGAGAACAATCGGCCTCTCACCCCCGCGCCTCCGCATTCCTTTCCTCCCTGCCGGGGGAGACACGGACCAATTCTTATTGGCGTGTGAAGGCCTGGGCGAAGTTATTTGTTATGCACGAGATGGATACATCTGAGGGGTCTGGTTTAAGAAGGGAAATTTACAGCTTCACACTTAACCTTTTTCCTGTGGGAAGCAAACGGTCAAAGGACCTTTAGCCCACGGTTTTTCCCTCCCTGTGATTGGTTACCTATGGGTAATTCAAATTGTACTGGAGGGTATATTAGTCCTGCTTCTATTGTATACTTTATCTCTAACAATGATCTGATGACCTGTAGTAATGTAGTAATAGGAAATAAAGAACTCTGTTTCATCAACAAAGGTCTGATCCTTGACTACTTAGGGCAGAAGCCTCACACTCTCATGTGCTTGCTTTCTCACCTCCCCCCATAAGAAATTTTAAAAATAACAAAGGGAGCTCTTCTCAAAAATTTCCACATGTTGCATACTTGGTTGCTGGACTGAAGTCAATTGTAAACAATCCCGCAGTGGGTTCAAAACATCTCAAAATCCATTCATTTATTGATAGGTTTTTCACATTTTTTTCATTGCATGTTCTCAAAGTTGTTGACATCATAAATGACTGAATGGTTATATCACGGCAAAACAAGACGGGGGCAGGGCTAAGAGGAAGAGCATCTGCTTGGTAGGCAGAAGGTCCCAGGTTCAATCCCCGGCATCTCAATTTAAAAAGATCAGCTAGGACAAGAGTTGCTGCTGGTCTGAGTAGACAATGCTGACCTTGGTGGACTGATGGTCTGATTCAGTAAGGACGCATCATGTGTTCATTTTGACTAATTGATTCTGGCACAATGGAGGGACGTCTGACTGTTGTTTGCCATATCTCTGATGGCCTTAGGATTTGCAGCTTGAAACTGGAAGAAGGTGGACCTCAGCTGGACCATGACTGAAAAGTGCCTGGCTCCTGTTTCCCCTCCCCTTGAAGATCTCTGTTGTCAGGCTGTGAGGTATGGGGGCTTTGGGTTTCATGTTCTTGGGCTGAGGAACACAGTAAATACTGTGACATTATTTTATCATTTCCCCTTATAGGACTTGGGCAGTCTCAGGGCTCCCAGGAGCCCATCCAAGCACTGATTAGATACAGATCTACTTAACTTCAGCAAAATTGCTGTATCACATGACCTCCAACCTTAGCATTGGAGGCTCTGGTAAATATGGCAGCTGCTAGATCCTCTTCCTGCTTCAATACACCTAGTAGAATGACCTCGGACCATTCGATCACACTGTTTTGTATTTCCACAGCTAAAGATGTCGCATAGGGTTGGGCAAAGGTAGAACATGATGCCATAATGCAAGGTAACTTCTACTGGATGCTATTGGATGCAGAAACTCTTGTATATCATGTTAAGTTTAGCTGGAGGAAGTTAAGCAATTCCTGGATTTTTTAAATGGAGTAATAAATAGGACCTAATATTTTTAGCAAAAGACGTTTCTCCGTTGGAATTCCTCAGGTCAGTGTCTGAAGCTACACATAAACATATGCTGGGATACATAGATAGTCTCAGCACTTAATTTCTTTGAAAGAGAATTGTCAGGGCACAAACCTGTGTAGATCTTTCTCCCTCTCACCAAGAAACAGTCACCTCAAGCCCAGGTGTGTGGAGCTCCAGCTGACCGAGGATTTGATGCCTGTCTAGGTTTGTGACAGCTGTGAGGCTCTCTAGTGTGATATTAAACTTATATCACATCATAGAATTTCTACGAGGTCTTAGGGATGCTTTTCCAGAAATGCCATAATCCTGAAAATGCACATTCAAGCTCAATGGTGTCCATGGTTTGTAGATACTTAGCAACTTTTGAAAAGTCTTGAAGATAGTTTTGCATCATCCTAAATTATAAATTTATAGAAGGGCATAAACATGGCAATCCCTGCCTTCAGGGACTGATTTATTGGTGCGCACTGAGATAAAATAAATTTAAAAAAAGAAAAGAAAAGTAAACTTGTGACAGCATTTGCTCATATTACTGGCAAGATATCATTCTGTCATGGGAACAAGTGTCAGATCATTCTGATCTAGTATGACAGCTAGGAAAGGTCATGTGACAAGATTGCATCAGACTTTCTGCATGACTCAGCTATCCTAGCACTGTAACCTGATTGGTTAATGTAAATATATATTGGAGAGTGTTATGTGCTCTTTACTCTCTCTGAGTGTACACTTGTCTGCGCAGCACTCTGTCCGTTTTATTCCAGAGATTGCTGCTGAAAGTCTGTGTATATATTCCAGTTGTCCAGTTGTAAATAAATGTAAATACTCTGTATATAAGAAACAGAGTCACTCTGCTATTTTTGCGGTGCCAACATACCGTCAACTTGGTCAGTTTGTTGGTCATCTCATGGATTTGGAGTTCCATCTGATGAACAATCTGGTGGGTTGGGGGCACATATTCATTTGTGAAATCTCACCATAGTATCAGAGAGTTGGAAGGGACCTCCCGGGTCATCTATTCCTACCCCCTGCACAATGCAGGAAAGTCACAAATACCTCCCCACACACACCCAGTGGCCCCTGCCCCATGCCCAGAAGAGGGCAAAAAACCTCCAGGATCCCTGGCCAAACTGGCCTGAAGAAAATTGCTCCCTGACCCCAAAGTGGTGACTGGCATTTCCCTGGGTATGTAAGAGAGGGCCACAAGAACTAAGCACTGAGGCAACCCTTCCTGCCCTCCCTTTTCGTGACCTGCCTAAGTTCACAGAATCAGCTCTGCTGACAGATAGCCATCAGACTTCACCATCACCCTAGCTTAAATTCTTTATATAGCTCAAGGACCATCACTTCACCCACTATGGCCTATTGTTTTCTTACTGGCAGGGGTAGTTCTCTCTACAGCCCCATCATTTGGCCAGAACCAGGCATAGGATAAATCCTTGAAGTCCCTCAGCTCCTCCCAGATTCAGGATTTAATTTTCCATGCTCCTTCCTATGGGCTTTCTTCATTTTTCTATTTTTGTCTTGTGTTCAGCTCGTAGCCTCTATTTTTATATGCAGACTCTGAAATATTTTTGCTTCTCTTTTTGTCATGTTCTGAATTAATTCCAGCCCAGAGAATATCAGGCAGCAGCATTCAATCCATGTTCCAGACTTTACTAAAGTGCCATGATGATTTCTGATAAGACACTGATAATTATATAATAAGAAAAAATCCTCATTTTATAAATTAAGTAGTTTGGGGTTATATTGTTCCCTTGATATGCACATGTGAGTCTCATAACCAATGTTCCCTCTAAGCTGAGTTAGTGTGAGCTAGCTCACAGCTTTTTAGCCTCCAGCTCACAGATTTTTGTCTCAGCTCAGGAAGGATGGCTCCACAGCAAACTAATTTATGTGGCAGCTAAACTGATTGCTCACAACTTTAATGCCAGTAGCTCACAAAGTAGAATTTTTGCTCACAAGACTCCACAGCTTAGAGGGAGCATTGCTCATAACCATGAATGGTTGTTTAGCTCAAGCATTATGTGTGGGCATATTCCTTCCACTTCAGGATTTATTCTGTCTGAGTGACATTGTTGGCTTTTGCAGACGTTGACAATACGCTGAGAAAAACTTTGCAGGCAGCATATATGGCTTGTAACCAAAGATGTGATCTTAAAAGCATTTGCACAATCTTCAGTGGTCTCTACAAGCATTTTTGTAATCTTAAGCGGTCTATACACTGACATGGGTGCCTATGTGGAATGTACATATAGGCTGATGGTGACCTTGGAAGTCACTCAATCAAATTTCATGCCAGGCATGAACTCAGGAGATCGTTCTTGGTTTGTATTATTTATTTATTTAGAGCATTCCTGGGGGGCCACCCCTCCTGACACCTGCTTGAAGTGATTAGTAACACAGTAATAACAATCCTGGCCCAACTTGCAGGGTTAGTTAAATATCACTATGACAATGCATATGAAGGGCTTTAAACTGCCAGGTGAACCCGCTCGTGGGGAGGGTGGGATACAAATGTGAAATATTTAAATAAATTTAAATTGAGAAGTTCTAGTTTCTATATATATGTAGGTGTTCCACGTCTCCAGATGGTAACCTGGGAGCCAGAACTATTTTTTGCAGGTATCTTTTTCAGGATTCAACAGTCTCTGGTCACTCTGATGCCTCTCTCCTTGGGTAGGGGCTCACTATGTTGGGTTTTCAGTTCAGAGTACCTGGTCCCCAACTGAAAAAAGTTACAAATTAATGTATTGGAATTGAGAGCCATTTATTAAATCCTTACCTCCATTACAGATATATTCCACAAAAGAATTGGACTAAGACAAACAGACAACACATCTGCTATGCATATTTACATCAACAAGCAGGGTACTATTGGTTCTATGGTTCTTTGTTTGGAGGCCACATCAGTTTGGCATTGGGCTATGAAACACCAATGTCCTTACAGGCTATCCATATCATAAGATCAAAAATACAAGGACATATTTGCTCAGCAGAATGCCTTTTTCACACCATGAATCATCCATCAAAGCTGGTTACATCAAACCTGTTTTCCAGTATGCCCTAGTTCAGTGTTTTTCAACCACTGTGCCGTGGCACACTGGTGTGCCGCGAGATATTGTCAGGTGTGCCGCTGGATTTTTTCAATGAAAGAAATATGCCTTCTGGGCTGACCTTCCGGGACGCGTTTGCGCATGCGAGAAAGAACACTGGCGCGGTCTCGCTGATTCCGCTCGCACGCTCTGTGGCCGGCCTGAGGTAGGGTGATCTGCACCAAGACATTCCAGTAAACATGAATATGTTTGATGGTAACAGCTAGCTGTTTCTGTCAGGGTGGGGTTCAAATCAGTAACTGTCCCTCAGCGAAGAATGGGTGTACTGTGCTTCTCTTCAAATCACTTATGGTCAGCGGAATGCCGTTCACATAAGAGTAAGAGTTTAAACTCTCTATTTGAAAAACTTTAGCAGAATTGCAGTATTAAAATACATCCACATTATATTTCTTCTGAAACTCAGGTCAATGTTATGGGAAAGAGCCATTACACTTTGGATCTGTAACTTACGATTTCAAGTTGAGTGGCTATTACGTGTATTTGTAATACTGTCATAGTTAATACTTGAGCTGAGGCAACTAATGACCCATTTATCTTGTATTTCAGTGTTTTTCAACCACTGTGCCGTGAGATATTGTCAGGTGTGCTGCGGGATTTTTTCAGTGTAAGAAATGTGCCTTAGCTCGAAAAAGGTTAAAAACACTGCCCTAGTTAGACCTTTAGGCAACAAGATCAAATGTCGAGGCCCCAAAAGTTGGTTTGTTAGCTGGGTGTGATCCCCTTTCTATAGGAGACACATTCCAAGTTCCTTGGACAGGTGGTCTGTTATATGCATTCTCTCCCCCTTTCCCCTTATAGGCAGAGTGATTGGCAAGATATAAACAGAAGGCATGAACTGTATCCTAATAATGTCATTCTGGCCTCACCAACAATGGTTCACCAAGCTCTACTGCACAACTGGGTCAGCTATGCACACTTCCCAAGGGTGTCAGATCTTTTGACAAGGGGAATTGTACTCCAACACAACACCTCCAGATCACACCTCACAGCATGGAGGATATAACATCCAACTTAATTTTTTTCTGTAAAATTAAAGAAGGTTTACTCCATTCAGATAAACTGTCTACACATTCTTCATATGGCTCTAAATGGAAGTGATCTTCTGCCTGGGCAGATGCTAAGGGCATCTGTAATGTGTTTTGCTCTTTCCTGAGACTCCTTGTATGTAATACTGAAGTGATGTCTGAGCTATCAGAGAAAAGGGCAAAGAGGATGGGAAATTAAGGAACAATATTTTGGTTGCTCATCCACCTATTGGCTTCCTGGCAAATTGTTGCAGCTACATGTGAGTCAGAGGTGGACATCTGAGAGTGAGGCAGTGGGGATTCATAGGGAATCCCCAAGAGTTATGGACCTGGACAACTCTCAGGATTCCCCCCCCCTAAAGAGTTCACTGCTGTCTCTTGCAAATTACACAGTCTTTCCTGAATCAAATTTGGGGGAATTGGCTCTGCATTCTAAAATGTACTTGAGCAGCAACAGAATGAAAAGTTCATGAAACACACAGAGAATCTGTGCACATAATTTAGCAGACGTTCATTCACATTTGTCAGGGCCACCGGGAGTCAGTTAAAGTCGCTTTGAGGGCCAGATCTCCCCCATGGGCCATGATTTAGCCATTCCTACTATAAACAGTAAGCATTATAATCATACATTTCGCCAGCTGTCTCATTGCCAGTTCTCACAGCTGACTGAAGTCGCAATCTAATTACTTAAGAACTGACTGCTTGTTGCCAAAGAAAGTACTAATTTCTTATTTACATATTAGAAGGAGCATATAATTTCAAAAGGCCATTTTGATAATAGTGATACAGTTCGGTAAACACTATTAAATGGCCATTGAGCAGTAGCAATGATTCATGACTTCCTTCATTATCTTTGACTCAATTTAGATCAAGAGATAAATTGATGCATGTGAAATTTAAGGGCAACTTCTGATAACCTTTGAGACACCCTAGTGATTTGCTTTCACTACAAAGTCAATGGGAACAATGAGAAATAAAGAAAAAACCCTGAACAATCATGGTCACAGGTTATGCACTGCATGGGAAGACTTGGCTCATGGGTGCAGAAAAACAATGAAGTCAGCAAGACCAAGCAAGTAAAATAAATATAGCGTAGGAAGAAACTGATATCTTTGTGATTCATGTTAGAATCCATAATGGAGATCTTTATTTGTATGAGGCAGGGGTCCCTAACCCCTTTGAGCTTGTGGGCATCAGTGGAACTTTGACACAACATGGTGGGTGCAGCCATAAAGTGGCTACCACAGCTTACCTTCATTCACACAGTGCAGATCTCCCAAAGAAGGTGCCCTTATCCTCCACTGGAGGAAGCCCATCAGAACAGAATCAAAGCCCTGGAGAATCTATGCAGTAGAAAATGAAGGTGTTATTGTTGGTGGGCATTTTTGCAAGCCAGCAGAACCAGTACCACTGTGCCGATGCAAACCCAACAGGACTAAGGTCAAACTAGAGAATCTCTGCAGTAGAAACTGAAGGAGGGAGGGCATTTTTGCAAACCCAGCAGAACCAGTGCAATGTACTAGTGCCCAGTAAAACCCAGTATCAATGTGGCAATACTGGCTCAGTCACAATCCAAGCCGGGGGGGGGGGCATTTTTGCCCAGCAGAACCAGTACAATATACAGATTGCCTAGCAGTACCAGTGCAATTGCAGAGTGTCCAGCAGAACCCAGTGCCAGTGCTGCAATGCCGGCTCAGTTGGACTAATGTCAAGCACAGAATCACAAATTAAAGCAGGGTAGGGTGAATGTATCCATTCACAAACCCACATGAACCTCCACGAACAGCTTGAAAGTTTGTGGAAAGTTCAGGCTAGTTGACCCACTACGAACTTCACTTTGCAAACCACAAACCAGCCAACCTTTGTCATGAACATTAGTTCATGAGCCAGTTCATGCCCATCCCTAATATACACACAAAACTGCCTTATGCTACTAGCCCTTCTAAGTTCATTATTGTCTACTTGGTGTGTTGAAAGCTTTCTAGAGTCTTGGGCAACATAAGGTCTTACCTAGCAACTACTACTTGAGATCCTTTTTAGTGGAAATGCCAGAAATTGAGCGTGGGACCTTGTATGTGCAACATGTGCTGTACCATGGAGCCAGAGTACCATCCTTGAGTGCCAAATCCTGCTTTTTAGTAATGAAACAGACAAATATTTCAATTTCAAGACTGTCTTGTAGTGCTCTGCTAGGATAAAAAAAATCATCTGATGAAATCATTTCTGGTTTTTCAAAGCATATAAGTGTATTAATAAAATATTTCAATTAAATCATATTAATAATAACATTGACAATAATATTATTTTAGTGTTAGTGGCAAGTGAACCGTGCCATGGAAGATTATTTGCTGTGTCTGCATGCTTGCCAGAGCTGCCTGACTTTTATAATAATTCATGAGAAATTAATAAGCATTCATAATGAATAAACTTAGGGACAGTTTAATGACTATTCAACAGCAGCTCATGCACAACAAATCCAAATGTTTATCAAAGATGTTCATAAACTTGTTATATGAGCATCTTTAATGAACTGATTAAAACCCTTAATCAGCATTCATTATGAATTTCCTTTTGACTGGAGCAGTGTCCTCTGAAGGAGTCTCACTGGCCAACGGTTTCAAGGAAAAGAAGTCACAAAGATGCTCTATAGCAAAAAAGTGGGAGAGGCTTTTATTTCATGGTACAATGCAAAAAATAGCATTAACATTGGAGTTTTTTTAAAAAAAATGATGTCCAGTCACAGCTGACTTACGGTGACCCATAGAAATTTCAAGGCAAGAAATATTCAGAGGTGGTTTGCTACTGCCTGCTTCAGCATCATGACCCTGGTATTTCTTGGTGACTAGGGCCAAGCCTGCTTAGCTTCCAAGATCTGACAAAACTGAGCTAGCCTGGGCTATCCAGGTTAGGGCAAAGCTTTCAATAGGTTACAAATAATTCAGATGGCTTGGGGATCAGGATTAATCCCCACACTAGGGGCTTTTTCCCACTCACATTGTGCCGGTGTTCTGCCTCCGTTTGTCCCGGTGCTGAGTGTCAATTTCACATCCTTTGCTGCGGCGTGTGTGTTAATACGGGGCTTCGCATCATTTTCTCCACGCCTTCGGTAAACCTTTTTTTTTAGGTTTACCGAAGGTGCGGAGAAAATGACGCGAAGCCCCGTATTAACACACGTGCCGCAGCAAAGGGTGTGAAATTGACACCCAGCGCCGGGACAAACGGAGGCAGAACGTCGGCACAATGTGAGTGGGATAAAGCCCTAGGTGTTTGTACATTCCTATTAAAATATGAGTTGTTTGAACTGTGAGAATGGTTGTCATTGATATTGTATGAATAGTGCATAGCAGTGCTCTTGCAGTACCAAGTTGGCAACAATCACCACTAATCATGACTGATCCACATCAGGATCCACCGCCATATTGTACCAACTTTGTTTTCTTTTTTTGCATGGGGAAAAGGTCAGACCCTGTTAGTGGGCAGATCAGGAAAAGGTGGGTAGAACTCCCGCAGTAAACTAGAAACTACGGACTATGGGTTTCCTTGAGTATTTTTATTTCTATGTTCATTCCCACTGCCTGCATCCAAACCCTGAATCAACCTCAAAATCTTTTCTCATCCTCTTTTTTAGTAGTACATTTCTTTACTTCAGTTAATAAACCCATAGTCATAAAACATGAACTATAATCGTAGTCATCTAAATCACACATCTATAATCATCCACAACTACAATTGTCTACAATCATCTAACTCATATGTAAAACATAAACACAATCACCTAAATTATACAAAAAACATAAACTGCAGTGATTTAAATCATATATCAATGAAATCGTATCTATATAGAATGTATATATATTCTTAGTTTTCCACCTGTATTTAAATATTTTTAGTCTATCTTTCCAGTCTATCTTCATATCTAATAATGGATTTGTTACAAACATATGTTGCCAATTGTCAGAGTCTCTAGTAATCAGCACTCAACAGCATTCCTTAAGCAGGATCAGTTTATTGTAGTCAGGTTACTACATTTTTCTAAACACTATCTGTGTTAAGACTGAAGAGGGAAAGCGGGAATGGGATTTTATACAGGGTTCAAATTTGGGTGTCATATGGCTACAAGCCAATGAATGCCAGGTTACATCAGCACAGGAAATAACGACCCCTAGTTCTCAGCGGGAAACTTACAAGAGAAACCTGAGAGCATCTCCAGGGTTGGAGCTTGTCAAGGCAAATGCTAGAAAAGAATTGAATGTTGACACACTAGTGGCAACTCCTCACCCCCACTTTCTTTATGACCCCTTGCTGACATTCCTTCCTCTTTATGGCTGCCATATGGCTGGCAGCCTCCTCCCCCCTTTTCATTATGGCAGCCTAGCTGACACTAGTCTCTTATCTTTCTATATCATTTTCTAAATTTAAATTTATTTTTGATTTTCAGCCATATAATTGAAAAAAAAACTTTCAATTTGTCTCAAAATTCTGAGATTGTCCTGTTGTGTATATAAGATGTTAATTTTTCCATTGTTGTGTATTCATATAATTTATCCTTCCATTCCTTCAGATCTAGGCATCTTTCTGCATTCCATTTTGCTGCCAATATTATTCTTGCCGCCATCACTATGTACTTAAGTAATTCACTATACATTTTTGTAATATTACTTGGCAAAATAGTTAGTGACATATTTTTGGGATCCATCACAAACTTGAATTTTAATGTCTTTTGCATCTCTTCATGTACTTCTACCCAGTATTTTCTTGCATTCTTACATGGCCATCACATATGATAGAACGTTGCATCCATATTCTGACATTCCCAGCACTTTTCATTGTACTCTTTACTAATTCTAGCAATGTCTTTGGGAGTAATATTACATCTAAAACATTTTATACCAATTCTCCCTTAATATTTGACATTCAGTCAATTTAATTTCTTTAGTCCATAGGTTTTCCCACAGGCTCATGCATATATTTTCTCCAAAATTTTGCATTTTTATCATACAATGTTTAACTTGCTCTGTTTCTGTATCAAACTGCAATAACATTTTATAATTCCCCCCCAATAGTTGCTTTGAATCTTCAATGATTAATCGTTGAAAAGCCATTTTCTTTCTTAACTGGTCTCCTTCTTTAGCTATTTGTTCCTTAAATTTAGACACCATTTGATAATACAACAGCCATGGAATGTTTTGTTTTTTTTCATCTTGAATTTCTTGAAAAGATTTTATATTCCTTTTTTATCTATCATATACTCACAAAAGGTATCAATTGGAGAGGTCAATTGCGAGGTTGGCAGATGGGCAGAGTGATCCTGTGGGGTGGGGGCTAAAAGTGCACAGGGAGCCAACTGACCTCTGTGCCAGCATAAGTCCAAGATACACCCACATAAGGGCCACTTATGAGGCTGCAAACCCCCAGCGCTGCTCTGTCACTTGCAGGCACCAGTGGTGGGCTGTGATGGCTGTCTGTCACCTGTGCCAGCATGGTTGTGGGTGGTTTCAAGGGGCATGGCCAGAGTTAGTTGCCCCTGCCAAATGAGGAAAGTTGCAGCAACAAAAAAGCATGGTGTGAGAGTCCTACAGAGTCAGTCATCAACAAGTGTCCTTAAACAGGAATGAAAAAGGTTTGCTATGGTCATCTACACTTCTTGTGTCAGGAATGGCAGGGATAGTTATACAGAATTCAAAAGGGGTCTGGCGATGGCTTGTAACCAATCATACAATCGAATAAAATGGCGCTCAAATACTGGCCCAAGGTTCCCAAGAAAAAAGTGGGAAGAACCAGAGGCAGAAAAAAGAAACATTACATAGGCAGGCACCAGCAGTCTTCCAAGGTCAGAACGGTGCAGGGAGTGATAAACAAGCCATGAGAAGTATAACATAACATTCTACACTCCCAACGTCATAAGGGGAACGCATCCCACCTCCCAGGCAGGAGATGGCAGCATTAGCTAACACATGGCGTAGCCCATATGCATCCATGGGCCAGTCACAACTCTCAGAGCTGTTCTCTCAAGGGCAGTTCTTGAGAGAGCTCTCTCAGCCCCACCTACTTTACAGGGTGTCTGTTGTGGGGAGGAGAAGGGAAAGGGACTGTAAGCTACTCTGAGACTCCTTCAGGTAGTGAAGGGTGGGGTATAAATCCAATCTCCTCCTCCTCCTCCTCCTCCACAGGGGCAACCACTCACTGACAGGTAAGCCAGTGCAAGGATTCCAAACTTGCTCCGCCACTCCCCTCACTTGAGGCTGGGTGCTGTGACAGCATCTCCCAGACTCAAACCCTGTATCGAGTATATGTGTGTGCAGCACAAGACACAATTGGACGGTGGTTTGGCCCCTGAGATGCCATGGGAAAAGTTCCCTGGAAAGTTTTCTGGGAGATGTGTGTGGGGGGAATGCTCTGTCTTTTGCCTGGTACCCACCCTCAGCAGACCACAGACCTTGTCTGCAGTTGGGGTATGTGTGTGGCAGCTGCTCCGCTGCATGTGGTGAACCAGCTTGGCAAGGATTGCAGCCTTGCAGAACTGCAGCCTTGAGCTGCTGCTGCTGCTGTGGAGGATGGATTGCAAACAATCTGGGAGCACTTGAACAAGGACAGGTGAGTGTGAGTTGGAGGGTTCCATCATGCATCTCGGGGGGAGGGGTCGTGGTGAGCCTCCCCATGGGCCTACCTTTGCAGACCCTGTCAGGGCAACAGAACCATGGCTGAGCCTGGCATGGCACTCATGACCAGTTGCCATGTCTCTGTTTTAATTTCTCACAGGTGGAGATTCAGCAGGAAGAGTTGTGGGTGTGGCACATGCACTCTGTTCAATCAATGGTTCCAGCTCTCCTCTTGAAGTAGGGCATCTCCCCGAGCAAGCCCTTCCAAGTTCCACCTGTGATGCCATCCCACTTAGGCACATGCCATGCCAGGGATCCTCAGTCCTTGGGGAGGGGGGAGGACAGAGTTCTTACCCCTTGCCATGGATTCCAGGGTAATAAAGTCTCTGTTGTGCCACAATCATGTATCTGATGCTTGGTTTCTGCTAGATGACAGGAGCTCCACACTCTTCCATGCCCCACTTCCTTCACTCCCCATCTGCCACTCCCCCTGCAGGCTTCCCAAGGACATGTCTAAGAAGATGGGCTCTTGTGTGCTGTGTGTAGCGGGGGGGGGGGGGGGCAGGTTGCACAGGTCCCAGTGCTCATAGTAATCTGCCATACATAGCAGGGACCCAGCCACACAGACAGGTTACACCGTTCATCTCACAGGCTTCTGTGTGAAGAGGGGAAGGGCAAGAGGGTGGTCTGGCTGAATAAGGCTGTTTGTTGTAGTGGTTAGAGTGTGAGGCTGGACCTGAGAGATCCAGATTCCATTCTCTACTTGTACCATGGAAGTTAAGTGGGTGGCCTTGTGCCAGCTGCACACCCTCAGCCTGACCATCCTCATGGGGTTATTGAGAGTATGAAACGGAGGGGGGGAGATGCCAGCTATGGGGGGGTTGCTAATAAAATGAGTGAATGGATGAGGCTCCTAACTGTGTGTCTGCTCCAGGAAAGGAGTTCTCTGACACCCAGGGGGGAAGGCATTTATATAAGTAGCACTGAGGGGACAGGAAATCCAGGGGGTTCCGTGAGTCAGTGGCAGGGAGAGCCATTGCAGTGGTCGGACTTGAAGTGTTCAGGGGGTGGAGTTTGGGGGGCTTGGCCATGGGACATGCTGGCATGCAGGAACAACAAATGATGGTGAGTGTGTGTGCACCTGGAAGTCATGGTGACTCCTGGTGACTGACCGCTACTGGGGGCCTGGACGATACTCAGAGAGGTGGCTGAATAAAGCCTGCCCCCGCCTCCTGACTGCTGGTATTCCAAGGAGGTTTCCCATCAAAGGACTTACCAGAGTTGACCCTGTTTAGTTTCTGAGATCTGATTAGACTGGGCTTGCCTGGGCTCTCCAGGTCAGGGTTTCTTTGAATCTTTATCCATAAATAATTTTGGGTTCCTTCTTTAGTATCAGTTGTCTCCAGTTTAGTGTTCCTTCTATTTGGATTTATAATCAGGTCTGATATCCAGACTAGTGTGGCGGCTTGGTGATACAGTTTGATATTTGGTATGGCTAAACCTCCTTTTAAAAACAAACAAACTCTAAATTATTTTAAATTTTATTCTTGGTATCTTCCCACTCCACACACAATTATTTATCATTTTCTACCATTTTGAAGCTATTTTCATCTATATGGACTGGTAATATTTAAAACAGAAAGTTCAACTTTGGTAATATGTTCATTTTCTACCTAATCACAAAATTTTCACTCTTTCCCCTTTGTAAATCTTTACTAATGCTTACTCAAACTTTTGGATAATTATCTTTATATATATTGTCATTTTGCCCTGTTACATATATACCCAAATATTTTATTGGGTTTTTTTTTCTTGTAACAGCACATTATCATTATTATCATAATCATTATTATCATTATCTTGGTCTTCTTTTTATTCATTTTATATCCAAAATAAATTCCAAATCTAATTATTTTCTTCATTGTATATTTCAAAGAAATGTTTCATTTTATTATTGATATAACAACATTATTCATCTAGCTTTTCATTTTGCATTCTTCTTTATCTTCTTTTATTCTAACAATTCTGATGTCTTGTCTGATTTTTATAGCCAACATTTCCATTATCAGAAAAAATAATAGTGGTGATACTGGAAACGCCTGTTGTGTTCCTTTTGCTATTTCAATTTTCCCCATTAAGGAGCCATTGATTAAGATTCTAGCTTTTTTGTCTGTGTAAATACTTTGTATCAATTTAAATATTCAGTGCACCATTCATATTTTGTAGTACTTTCATTAAAAATAACCAAGACACATTATCAAAAGCTTTCTCTGCATCCAGAAATGTAAATGCTGTTTTTGATCCTTTTCATCTTGAATACTCAATTAAATTCAACAGATATCTGATGTTACCTTTCATATACCTCTTTGGGACAAATCCCATTTTATCTTCATGAATTAGGTCTGGAATACATGTTCTTAGTCTCTCAGCCATTATTGTTGTAAAAATTTTATAATCCCCATTTAGTAGTGAGAAGGGTCTATATGATTGTGGTGATAATGGATCATTCCTGTCCTTGTGTATTAAAGTTATATCTGCTTCTTGCCAGGTTGATGGTATATGCTTTCTCTCTTGTGTTTTATTCATTACTCTTTGCAAAGGTACTGCTAGTATATCTTCAAAGCATTTATAACATGTTGTTGTCAATCCATCTGGACCAGGTGTTTTATCTTTTTAAAGTTTTCTTATAGCATGGTTGATTTTTTTAATTATTATCATGATTCAAAATTATTTTATGTTTGGATGTGAATTTTTAAATTTTAGATAGATATATCTCCATTCCTTCTTCATCAATGGATTCTTCTTTATAGAAATTTGAGAATATTTTTTTAATTTGTTCATGGATTTCTTGTTCTGTGTGAACCACTTGATTTCCTTTCCTGACCCCAGGTATCCTCCTCCACCTTACATTTTCTTAAACAATAAGTCAAATATCTTCCAGATTTAGTTGCAAATTCAAAGTGTGTTTGTTTTAAATATTTCAATATTCCCCTGCATTTCTTCTACTTCTAATAAGTCCAATTGATTTTAATTGTTTAATTTCCTTCATTTTTTTCTTATTCCCAGTAGTCTTATGTTCCTGTTCTAGTATGTTCAATTTATTTTCTTTATAGACTTCTTTCTTTCTTGCAGCTATTGCCAATAAAGTTCCTCTAATGTAAGCTTTGCTGGCCTCCCATATTGTTGTCACAGGGAGTTCAGTTCTGTTATTCATATTAAAATATTCCATGAAGTCTTTTTTTGCATTTTTGTATTATTTCATCTTGTAGTAATAGTGTGACATTTAATCTCCACCTTCTTTCTCTCTTACTTCCATTCTTCCAGATTAACTCTATAGGATTATGATCTGCTGAGATCTTTGGCAAAATCTCTGCTTTCCCAACTGTTAACTCAAACAGGACTCAGTATCTTATTCCAAAACACTGAAATGCTGGACATCATATCCAATTACACAGGGAAGCCATTGAAATTCATAAATATAAACACAATTTCAACAGGAAAGAAGAGAGTTTAGAAATAAATAAAACATAGTTTCCAGTCCTGAAAAATACTAAATGCTTTACATTTTACAACAGCACTACAGATAAGAATAGAATTTCAACAGCCAATCCATATGCAAACAAACCTCCTCAGGAAAGCTTCTCCATTAGCATGTCACAGTTTGGGAAATTCCTACATGATAATGACTCAGCCACCTTCCTGAGTAGATATAAATTACATGCTTACCATTTTTCTTTTCACATTGACACAGAGAGTACTCCATCTTTATGTGTTATACCTCTGAGGATGTCAGTCACAGCTGTTGGTGAAATGTCAGGTACTACAATGCCAAGACCCCAGACATACAGTCCAGAAAATCTACAACAACTAATGAACTTGGGCCATGAAAGCTTTCAACAACGTGTTTTGAGATAAATTTTGAGAATCCCAAAATTTCAAGAGTGCCTCAAAATTATATCATTTTGATTCAGAAATATCCAAATGCACATCAGTAGTGGTTCTTCACAGTCATGGGTTGGGCTTCTTTTCCCAGCCAGCCAGATGCTTGTATCACTACACTAACTGTGTTCACAGTGATGGTTCTCACAGCTTGTTGCCCACATGCTGACAATTTGGAATCATGGCAGCCAATTCCTACAACTGGTTAACTCTACATGGAGGTGTGTCAGCTGGGGGGGGGGAATCCCTCTTTTAAAAGATTGTACCAATTCAAAGTAACCTAAAATTCCATGCTTAGAGTCAGTGGCATGAAGGCAAAAATTAAAAATGCAGGCCTAGTGTAAGAAAAATATGACACTTGGTTGAGCAGAAAGAATTAGATAGAATGTCTCTCCAGTGAAATACAGGAATGTCTGTGTTCACTAAAACAAGCTAAAGGATAAAGAGTGGAGTATGGAACTTTGTTCCTGGTTCCCCCACCACACCTTCTTGTAAACTCTGGCTCATGTGTTCTGTATCTTCATGTCTTTGGGTTGGATCTGATGTGGCACTGGAAGACTCAGATCATTTCTGCCTTCCCCTTCCCCTGTGATTACCCCAAAAGTGATACTGGGGGACCCAAATGAATTAAAAATAGTGCAATATGGCTATCTGCAGTGAAGAGAAGGGTGAAATAACCTCTCTGCCCCTTGCATCAGTGAAGCCTCTTGCTCCTGAGAAATACTTCTTCTGTAGAAGGAAAGGGTGCATAGGATCTGGTCTACTGTATTTTCTGTTCCCAGTGCACATGACTGGCTTCTGTTTGAAAGGTAGAGAACAACTGCACTGCTACAGTGCCACATCGTGGCATACCTTACAGTAGATGGTACAGAGCACAAGATAATGACACAGTGCTGCCATTTTAGGCAGAAGCCCTGTGTGGTTGTAACACATAGGGTGTGTTCAGATGCACCATTTGATCTGGTTTTGACACACTTCGAAAACAGATCAAATGTGCACGTTCAGACAGCAGCTCCTGTCCCCAGCCATTGCTTACCAGAGCAAATACTGGAGCAAAGTGTAGTATTTTGATACCAGGTCCTTAAGTGGTGTTTTCTATGCTCTCCCGGCTGAAAGCACATTTTCCCGTGTGATTGCGCAACTATGGTCGAGTCTTTAAACCGCCCCCCGCCGTGGAAGCCTCTGGCTTCCACTTTTCACCCGTCATTTTTATTTTTGTGTCAGCGATATGCGCATAAGCGCTACTCCACCCATGCATTTTTTTATTTATTTTTTTTAAATTAAACGGCCTCTAGTTTTGAGTTTGGGATTCCAAGGAGGCCAGTTTTGGGTGAAAAGTTTAAAGAGACATGTTCTGTCAGGGTGGTGAAATCACAGTGCTTGTGGAACTGTGGCAGGATTTGCACATGCTTTTGCACATGCACAAGGTTTTATTTTTTCAGATCTCCAGATAAGCGCCTATGCGCATGTGCAAAGTTAGGCAGGGAAATGGCATACTCTTCCGTGTGATCGCTATTGTCCGGAGTAAAAAAAAAGCCACATCAAAGCGGGGCGATTTGAGCCGGCTCCAGCACGCCGTCTGAATGCACCCGTAGTTCTGCCCTAAAGTAAAAAGGGGGAGGAAAGTGTAGGTTTTCTGGAAATGAAGCATGGCAATAGAATATTCTGCCTATTTTTAGAAATTAACAAACATTTAAGTGGAGACGATTCTTCCTCTCATAAACAAAATGAATGAATGTAATAAATAAATGTATTAATCATGAGAATTTCAGAGGAGCGAACCAGGATCTGATGTTTCTTGACACCAGCTCATCACCATTCCGTTCACTTTAGGATTCTGGTTATGTGTCTCATTTAAATTAAAAGGATAAAAAGTCCTTACAGTTACAAATTACATCTCATTCATAGTGATTATCATTTCAGCACCAAGGAGCTGCCCCCTGAAAGTCAAATTTTATTCAAATTACATTCATGACCTGCACAAGGAACTGTATATTAGGTATTTATTATTTAAGATGAGGGCATTTTCATTGGCACTGCAGTGAAAATTGCACTAATCTTAGTTAAAATTCATAAAATCCATGTTATACAGGGGGAATAAACGACTTGAGGTTCCCCGGAGCAGTAACAAAGGGGCCTAGAAAGAAGTTCTTCAGAACAAGTCTGCTTTTCTGGAGGCATGTACAAAGCAAATTAATTAAATTCACTAATTAGTTT
Source organism: Lepidodactylus listeri (assembly GCA_029233225.1). Taxonomy (NCBI): domain Eukaryota; kingdom Metazoa; phylum Chordata; class Lepidosauria; order Squamata; family Gekkonidae; genus Lepidodactylus; species Lepidodactylus listeri. Next base: position 100,083,297 of record JARCFY010000009.1, on the reverse strand, counting down.
ATTTACATGCTAGTAATTTGCTTTTGCAGACACAAATGAAGTTGGTAGTATCCAGGTTAAACCAAAAAAAATGATAATAGATAATACTTTGGGGGTAAGGAGAGGTGGGTGAGAACATTTCACAGCCAAAGGTAGCTCTTGCCAAAGTCTTATGGGAGAATTTTCATGACTGAAAAGTCAGTTTGGTATGAATATGGAAAGACATTTACTAATTTTACTACCGCCATTCTTTGCTGGATTTAGGCTAGGGTAGGGACGTGTAGTAATATTTTCTTTCCCACTCTGCAAAATGATAAAATAAAGAAAGCCAAACCACAGTGAATGAGCTCTCTTACCCTTAAGTAGCTTGGCCACTAGTACCATCCCCAGCTCTGTGTTGGGAAATACCTGGAGACTGAGAGGGGGAGCATGAGGAGGGCAGGGTTTGGAGAGGGGAGGGACTTCAGTGGGGTATACTGCCATAGAGTCCACCTTCCAAAGCTTGGCCACTAGTACAATCTTATTAAGTGGTGTGGGTAATTGGGGCAAAGACTGACCAAGAGAGAGATCTTGGAGTCGTAGTAGATAACTCACTGAAAATGTCGAGACAGTGTGCAACTGCAATGAAAAAGGCCAACGTTATGCTGGGGGTTATTAGGAAGGGAATTGAAAACAAATCAGCCAGTATCATAATGCCCCTGTATAATCGATGGTGGGACCTCATTTGGAGTACTGTGTACAGTTCTGGTCGCCACACCTCAAAAAAGATATTATAGCATTGGAAAAAGTGCAGAAAAGGACAACTAGAATGATAAAAGGGTTGGAACACTTTCCCTATGAAAAAAGGTTGAAGCGCTTGGGGCTCTTTAGCTTGGAGAAACTATGGCTGAGGGGTGACATGATTGAGGTTTATAAGATTATGTATGGGATAGAGCAGGTAGAGAAAGGAGTCTTTTTCTCCCTTTCTCACAATACAAGAACTCGTGGGCACTCCATGAAATTGCTGAGCAGTCGGGTTAGAACAGATAAAAGGAAGTACTTCTTCACCCAAAGCGTGATTAACATGTGGAATTCACTGCAACAGCAGGTGGTGGTGGCTACAAGCATGGACAGCTTCAAGAGGGAATTAGATAAACGTATGGAGCAGAGGTCCATCAGTGGCTATTAGCCCCAGAGTATAGATAGGAACTCTCAGTCTGGGGCAAGTGATGCTCTGTATTCTTGGTGCTGGGGGGGGCAACAGTGGGAGGGCTTCTAGTGCCCTGACCCCACTGCTGGACCTCCTGAGGGCACCTGGTGTTTTTGGCCAGTGTGTGACAAAGTGTTGGACTGGATGGGCCACTGGCCTGATCCAACATTGTCTTCTCTTATGTCTTATTTTGTGAGTCCTTCAAGACAAATTTTTATTATAGCAGAAGTCCTTTGTTAACTAGAGTCTGCTCCCTCAGATGCATGGAGTAATCTCACTAGTAGGGCAGCCAGCTCCGTGTTGGGAAATAGCTGGAGACTGGGAGGTGGAGCATGAGGAGGGCAGGGTTTGGAGAGGGGAGGGGCTTCAGTGGGGTATACTGCTGTAGAGTCCATCTTCCAAAGCATTTTCTCCAGGTGAACTGATCTCTGTCACAGTTGTAATCCCAGAAGATCTCCAGCCATGACCTGGAGGCTGGCAATGCTACTCACTAGGCAGGTTATGAAGAAGTGAAGTTGTAAAGTGCACAATGAAATACAGGAAAGAGTGTGAATCATGTATTTATTTAGATATTTATACCCCACTTTTCTCCCCCAATGGGGATTCAAAGCAGCTTACAGCATTGTTCCCCTTCCATTTTATCATTGCAATAGTACCACTGTGCGGCATGTTAGGCTGAAAGAGAGAGCAACTGGAAAAACTCCAGCAGCCATCTTAATAAGCACAACACAGCTGCTTCTTCCCAGACATCCCCAGAGGACCTCGCCTCCAAATGTTAACTCTTTCTTAACTGTGTCATTCTTTATAAGTTTTTTTTACACAAACGCGTTCTAGGAGAAGAAGAAGAAGAGATTGGATTTATACCCCGCCCTTCACTCGGAGTCTCAGAGCGGTTTACAAACTCCTTTCCCTTCCCTTCCCCACAACAGACACCCTGTGGGGTAGGTGGGGCTGAGAGAGCTCTGACAGAAACTGCTCTTTTCAAGAACAGCTCTGACAGAGCTATGGCTTGCCCAAAGTCATCCAGCAACTGCAAGTGGAGGAGTGGGGAATCAAACCGGTTCTCCCAGATTAGAGTCTGTGCACTTAAGCACTAAACCAAACCGGCTCAAAGTTCTCAGCATCGCTAGTATTTATCCAACTGTCTGGTTGCCAAAGTGTTGGGGATACCAAGCATGCCTTCCAAAGCAAAGCAAAGCATTGAGAGTAGAAGGGTGAAACTCGGCTTCAGATAGCCCTGCAAATGGTTCTGATTTTTGTTGGAAGAGTAACATGGGCAAGTTTTCTTTTTCTTTTTTTGTATTTTTGTGTGTGTGTGTGTGTTGGGGACATAGTTCATTATGTATGCAACACCTAAATGTAATTTGTCAGATTTATGAGTACGGACTGGTGAATAAAAAGGAAATTCCATATTTCTAAAAGTGACCCTTTTTTAGCAGCGTGACACAAACACACACACATATGGCATGCTGATACTCATCAAAATTCTTTTTTGCCATTCCTTGAAATTATTACTGATACTGCTCCCAAACAGAAGTTTTCAAACTTGCAGCAGATTTCGCTATTGATGGAAACTGGTGACAGCCAGTGTTCCCTCTAAGCTGAGTCAGTGCGAGCTAGCTCACAGTTTTTTAGCCTCTGGCTCACACATTTTTGTCTTAGCTCAGGAACAATGGCTCTGGAGCAAACTAATTTATACAGTAGCCAAATCACTTGCTCACAACTTTAATGTCAGTAGCTTACAAAGTAGAATTTTTGCTCACAAGACTCCACAGCTTAGAGGGAGTGTTAACTGACCGCTCTGGGGATTTAACAAATCCCTGTCTAAACCTAAGAATACATAAGCATACTGCTTTATATCAGGTCACAGGGAAAATGAGAATTAAAGACTGTAAAAATAAGCACTGAAAACAATAAAGAATTTAAATTTAAAGTGTAATTATTTCTTGCAAAAAGTAACTAATTATAAAGTGATCCAGACTTGTGAACAATAAAGTATTGAATATCAGAGTCACAATCAATGCTCCCTCTAAGCTGTGGAATCTTGTGAGCAAAAATTCTACTTTGTGAGCTACTAGCATTAAAGTTGTGAGTGAGCCATTTGGCCACTGCATAAATTAGTTTGCTCTAGAGCCCTCCTTCCTGAGTGGAGACAAAAATGTGTGAACCAGGGGCTAAAAAAACTGTGAGCTAGCTCACACTAACTCAGCTTAGAGGGAACCCTGGTCACAATGTTCTCAGTTTACAGTAGGTAATCTAAATACTCTCAATAAAACAACAGAATATCAGCCCCAGTGCTCAAGTTCTGCAAAAGTTATAAGATACTCGAGACTGTCTGCTCCCAGTCCAAAGTATGAGGTCCAAGATGTAAAGGTAAATTCAAAGATATGATGGTAAGCAGGGCTATTTTTGGGCAGGAATGCACAGGAACGGAGTTCTGGCTGGCTTCTGAGTTGGCCACGCCTACAGCCTCCTCCCCCCTGGGTTCCCCAGGCGTTTCACAAGCCATGGGGCGCCTGGGGAAGCCAAGCTGATCCAGGGAGGGAAGGTGGTTTCAACTGATCCAGAAGCCGATCAGGAAGCTGATCCAGAAACTGCCTTCCTTCCCTCGGGTTCCCCATGCATCCCACAAGCCGCAGGGCAACTGGGGAAGCCGATCCTGGGAGGGAACTGCGCTGTCAGGGGAGTGGCCTAACATGCTAATGAGTTCCTGCTGTTGGGTGTGGCCTATTATGCTAATGAGTTCCTGCTGGACTTTTTCTACAAAAAAAGCCCTGATGGTAAGTATGACACGGGACTAGGTTTCCAGAGTTAATTCTACTCATTTCAAAAACACAGACTTCTTTTTCTTTAGCATATTCAAATTATCTCAATCAATTAGGCGCAATGGGCTATAACCCCAGAGTGAAGTATCGGCTCAGTTTTCAGAAAAAAAAAACATACAATAGTGCACAGTAATAAGGGCACCAAATCCAATTTCTTACTGAGACAAAAGGTTCAAGAGACTTGAACTCTAGAAGTCTCTTGAACCTTTGGTCTCCATAAGAAATTGGATTGTTGCCCTTATTACTGTGCATTACCATGCATTTTTTTCTGTAAACTGAGCCGATACTTCACTCTGGGGTTATAGCCCATTGCTCCTAATTGATTTAGATAATTTGAATACGCTAAAGAAAAAGAAGTCTGTTTTTTTCCCCGAAACAAGTGAAAATAAATCTGGAAACCTCCTCTCACGTCATACTTTACCATCATATCTTCAAATTTATCATTGCATCTTGGCCCTCATACTTTGGATTGGGAGCAGACAATCTCGAGTATCTTATAACTTCTGCAAAACTTAAACACTGAGACTGATACTCTGTTATTTTATTGAAATCATTTAGATTACCTACTGTAAACTGAGAACATTGTGACCTCGATCTTCATACTTTATTGTTTACAAGTTTGGATCACTTGATAATTGGTAATTTTTTGCAAGAGATAATTACACTTTAAATTAAAATTCTTTATTGTTTTCAGCACTTATTTTCACAATCTTTATTTCTCCTTTTTCCTGCATAATTGAGGACTGTGATTCCTCTAGTTTGTTATATCAAGTCATGTCATTGATACATATAAACCAAATCCATCTATTCTGACTGGCAGAGTCCAGGCCTCCAAAGTGTCAGGCACAGAAAGATCTTTCCCAGCACTTACCTAACTAGAGATGAAGGAGATTGAACATAAAACATTCAATGGGTTGGATCCAACCAACTCTGTCAGTGATGAAAAAGAAAGGAAGGGGTCCACTTTGACCATCAAAAAGGCTATGCTGTGTGTCATGAGAACCACATGAATAAAAGCCATGTAGAACAGGAGTTGTAGTAAGGAGGGGACTTGTGTGAGATTGAGTAAAAAAAGCTGGCTGAAACCAACCCAATATGTAAATATTTGCACTGAGACACTACCACAGAAATTTTGTCTGAATAGTATACTCCAAATTCATCTTTTTTTTTTTTTGCTTTAAGTAAAATTTAGGATATACACACAAACATTATTGGGTATCGTTGTGGTGGTTGTTTTCATGACAAACTGTAAACCCTCCTGTGACCTTTCCTTGGCTGAAATTTCAAAGGCTTTTATATTTTTTGCCACTGCAAATTGCAACAAGTTTGAACTAGAAATCAGTACCTATAATTAGAATTCTGAAATTTCTCAGGGAGGGTTTTTGTAAAGTATCACACATTTGGAGGTTAACCATGAGGTAGAATATATCAGGAGTTTTTGAAGGAATAAAAAAGTTTCAAAATACTAAGAAAATGTCCTGGAGAGGAGAAATTTGAGAGGGCAGCGGGGTTTCCGCACATCCATAAGAGTATAATCCCAACATTAATCATTTTGGAAAATACAGGTTTCAAACTCTGAGAGCCCAAACCAAGAGAATTGCAATAAAACTCACATTTGGTTGAATATGAAAAGCTGCAAATCTCAACAGTGCGTCAACTTTGGAGAAGCATCTTTGTTTTTTCCACATGGCACAGTGCCTAGAATGTAATACGTCAGAATGAATTTTCTTCTGTGCTGTGGAACAAATTTGAAGATGACACGCATGCCATTCACTGTATTTTACAGACTGGGTGAGGTAGACAGTGCAACACAACTGGCAGAAATGCTAAGGGATGAAAGGTGTAATATTTCTGGGTCCACAATAGAAGATCAGAATGAGGAATGGCTGAAAAGAACTGCAATGCAAACAGCAACCATTAGGTCTTGTACATCAGTGCCTGTGACTTATTCCCAAAATAAGGTCATGTGTTTTTTAGTTCCTGATGTCTAGGTAAGGGGATGTCTCTAAATTATAAGTTCTATCCTAACAGAAGGTTGTAGTCTGAACATTCATTTCATTCCTGGATTCCTTGGTGATCTCCTGTCCAAGTACCAATTAGGGCTGGATCTGCTTAGCTTCTGAGATCTGATGAGAGCGAGCTACCCTGGGCCATCCAAATCTTGGCTGTCTTGATGGGCTGCAAATAATTAAGCTGAACACATCTCACCAGCCATGTAACTAAGAATACTTGCACACCTTGCTGTTTTGACTGACGTCCTGCTCACCAAACGCTAGTGGGGAACTGATTGTTTAGCAGGCAGTTCCACTGGCTCATGAGCAGTTCAACCCTGTTTGCCAGGTCAGTTTCTGTGCTTGCAGAAGTTATAAACAGTGTACATTAATCCCTCACAATTGTCATATATAAATAACCACCTCATTCTTTTTAAAAGTCTTACTATTTGGGTTTTATCTGTGTCTGTCCAACCAGTGTTAATGACTTATCAGTTTGGAACTGTAGCAGTGCACACACATGTTTTCATACAGCCTCATAATAGTTGTAATTTACCGTCCCCTACCTCATTTGGTCACTTGACCTAATTATCCATGACCCAGTGGTAAAAAATTCATTCCACTCTCTGCACAGATGTCAAAGCAACAGCAAGGCAACAGGAAATGATGAGTCTCTACCATCACAGCTGCCACACACTTGCAAAGCTGCTCAGCACCAGACTTGGTGGTTGCCAATCAACCAAGGCAAAACAGAAGATCTGAGGCTCAGTTCATGAGTGATCTCAGATGATGACAAAGGCATGTTTGTCCATTGAACACAATCAGTATCCCTACACACAACTCATCAGGCTGAACTCATTCCATCAGTTGTTGAATCCAGTTTGGCGTAGAGGTTAGGAGCACAGACTCTAATCTGGAAGAACTGGATTTGATTCCCCACTCCTCCACATGCAGCTGCAGGTGTGACCTTGGGTCAGTTGCAAGTTCTTTCAGGGCTGTTCTCTCAAGGGCAGTTTTCAAGAGAGTTCTCTCAGCCCCACCTACCTCACAGGCTATCTGTTGTGGGGAGGAGAAGGAGAAAGGAGATCGTAAGCTGCTCTGAGACTCCTTCAGGTAGTGCAGGGTGAGGTATAAATCCAATCTCCTCTTCTTCTTCTCTCATTAAGCTAAACATATATGATCCATAGCTGAGTACATTTTCTGGTTTTGATGCCTCCTTAAGTCATGCAACTGGAAGGCCATGGTTCATGGCTGGCAGGCTGCACTTTGTTTCGTAGGACACAGATTTTTCAGGCCTGGCCAACGTCTGTTGAGTAAATACAAACTGCATTCTGCAAGCAATCCTTTAGTTACCTAAAATCACCTCTCTAGTCAGTAAAATACATAACAGGGAACTCAAAGACCCCTTTCTTTTCTGTAGGCGGGGATGCACTCCTACCAGAATATCTGTCACAGAAATATTCCAGGGTAAATGAAGTAATGTATGAAGAGTTCCTCTCAGGACTAGAAAGTATTCTAGACTCCAGAATGCATCTGGTTCAGGTCTCGAGGGTCTAGCGTACAGGAATGATATAAGTCTGGTTTGAATGCAAATCCACTTCTGGGATCGGAGGTGTTGACAGAATCAGTTGAGGCTGCTAAAAAATAGTCCTTTGAAGATTGATGAAGTTTCATTATTCAAATCAGGCCTGAGTGTCTCCCATGACTGAAAATTATATGAAGCACAGTATAATTAAAAAGCCTTTATGCTTTTCTCAGGATGGAAGTAAATATATTAATTACATTAATTAATACGATGAAGTAATAAATCTGAGAAAGCCTTTCTCAGGGCTAATAGAAACAAATCAAAAAGGTAAAGATTCATTTTTCTCTGGAGGCTGAAGAAATTACATGCCGTTAAAAAGACCCCAGGGCAGAGTAAAAGAAATTAAAGTAAGCCATTCTGAACTCCAGATACGATTAGCAATTCTCACATGCGGGTTGAAAAAGATGCATTAAATCCATTCAAGAAAAATCCAAACATAGCTCTTCTAGAACTAGAATGCAAATCCCCAATGCCTAGTACATTAGTGGGCAGAAATAGATCAGTTTGGGATGAACGTATTTATCCCTTGCTGCCCCTAATGTATGAGCCTTCAATCCAGAACACTTCCATAGTGCCACATCTCTCCGGAATTGCTAACTCTAGCTTGGAAAATTCCTGGAGATCTAGGGTCGATGGATGGGGGGAGGGAGCTCAAGAAGGTTTTGATGACCCTCTGTGACGAACATTTGTCCCATAGTCCATGGCAGTCCACTCTCTGAAGCTGCCATTTCCTCCAGGGGAGCCAATCTCTGTAAACCCCCTACCTTTATCTGTTAGTCTTCCCCCACTCTTTCTCCTCCCATCTCTTCCTGGTCAATCTCTTTCTTCCCTCCTCCCCTTCTAACTTTGACCTCCTACTGGGCCACTGGAGCTGTCATTGCTTAGAGAGCCACTGTGTAGGCAGCAGGGCCCTTGAGAGACACCGTGTCAGTAGGGTTGCCATCCCCCCCAGTGGGGCCAGGGGATCCCCAGATTTTGGAGGCCCCAATCTGCTGCCGTCCTTTTAACTGGAGACGTTGGGAATTCCACTGCGTCTTTCCCCTCGGGAGCCACCACTTTGGGGGCAGGCCTCCTGGGTACGCAGCAGGACCTCCACCAACCTCTATGTTGGCAGCAGGGCTCCTGGCAGCTAGAAGCTGTGGGGTTGGCTGTCCAGGTAACTCATCTGCCCATGCTCAGACAATGTTGTAGTCGAGGGGAGTTAAAATCTCAATAGGAGTAAGTTTCAATATATTTCTGCAAACCTGTGGTGTCCCTGAGATTTTTTGGGGGGGGGGACCCCCTCTTTTTTGTGTCAGTGCAGGCCTGATCTGCAGATTTAGATATCTGTAGGTTGGCCCATGCTTGACTATTACAATATATGATTCCCAGAAAACTCCAGACCCCGCCTAGAGGTTAGTTAGCCTGCCTCTCTAGCTCTTCTTGGGCATGCTGCATGTACTGAATGAATCTATATGGGAAGAACGGGATCATATTGGCAAGCCACAACTCAGCCTATACACATTCAGTCTTCTGTAAGAACAGACTCACCGGACATAAAGCTGCATATCAAGTAGTCACAATCAGGAATTCTGCAAAAACACTGTTGTCATTCACTCCTGCACACTGCTAGTGTGCTCAGGACATCTGAACACTGTTTCTCTCTCCCTTAAAACACCTCCTAAAAGCCATTCCTTTTGTATAAAACCTTTGACCTGCAGTTCCTCCATAATTACAATTGGTCACCAGACCACAGAGATCAGTTCCACGGGAGAAAATAGCAGTTAAAAGGGTGGACTCTACAACATCACATCCCTCCTGCATTTCTGCCTCTCTCCAAATTCTTCCTTTCCCGGGTTCTACTCCCCAAGTCTCCAGGAATTTTCCACCCCATATTTGCAGCCCTAGTTGTGTGGCTGCTTTTGGCCATATGCCTACCTTCTTGCCCTCGTATATGCCATTCTTCCCTTCTCTTGTTTGCTGACATTTGGTGGGCTGGTGTGTGTGTGTGCTATCCCATGTCTTCTTCATTGGATAGAATAGGATCACACCACGTTGGTAGAAAGTCACAAAGAAAATGTTATATGTTGGAACTAAGGGACAAAGTAGGCTTTTAAAAGAGTTGTGGGGGGTGCAGAAAGGGAGAAATAACACTCCCGCAGGCCATTTTGGCTTGGGGAAATAGTGGGGGGGGCAGGTGCTCTTCCTCCCCCAAGCTGCAGTTCCAAACCAGATAAAGCTCCCACTGATTTCATTTTTAAATATGTGCATATGCATGTGTGTGCACACCTGGAAGTCATGGCAACCTCTGGTGACTGACTGTGTGTGCATCTAGAAGTCATGGTGATCTCTGGTGATTGACCCCCCCTTCTGGGGGCCTGGAAGATATTCAGAGAGGTGGCTGAATAAAGCCTGACCCCGCCTCTGGTATTCCAAGGAGGTCCCCCGTCCAAGTACTTGCCAGAGTCGACCCTGCTTAGGTTCTGAGATCTGACTGGATTGGGCTCCCCTGGGCTATCCAGGTCAGGATGTTCCTGCTGATTTTTAAAATGACATCCCCCGCTGCTGTCTGTGGCTGTGGGGAACATGAGCTGGATCACGGTTTCCCAGACATGATTTTTTTTTCTTTTTTTAAAAATCACATTTAGTTTGGCCCTAAATCTTTGCCGAACTTGAGGTTTCAGCTTTTGCAGAGCAATGAAGGTTCCTCTGGAAATGCTAGATGAGAATAGCCATGGTCCTATTCAATGCTCCCTCTAAGTTCCCTCTAAGAGAGCCAGTCAATGCTCCCTCTAATGCTCCCTCTAAGAGAGCCAGTTTGGTGTAGTGGTTAAGTGCGCGGACTCTAATCTGGGAGAACCGGGTTTGATTCCCCACTCCTCCACTTGCACCTGGCTGGATGACCTTGGGCAAGCCATAGCTGTGTACCAGCTGTTGTCTCAGAGCTCTCTCAGCCCCACCTACCTCACAGGGTGCCTGTTGTGGGGAGGGGAAGGGAAAGGAGTTTGTAAGCCGCTCTGAGACTCTTAAGTGAGTGAAGGGCGGGATATAAATCCAATCTCTTCTTCTCTTCTTCTTCTAAACTGTGGTGGCTTATAAACAAAAAAATCTACTTTGTAAGCTCCTGGCATTAAAGTTGTGAGCAAGTGATTTGGCTACGGCACAAATTAGTTTGCTCTGAAGCCATCTTTCCTGAGCTGAGACAAAAATGTGTGAGCTGGAGGCTAAAAAACTGTGAGCTAGCTCACACTAACTCAGCTTAGAGGGAACATGGATCCTAGTCTATCTAGACTTGCCCCTGCTAGAGCTATTTATGGACAGGTTTGGGGGAGCTTCAGTACTTGAAGAAAAAGGAAGCCAGCTGTTCAGATACCTGCCTCTCCAAGCTCCACAGACACCTCAGGCCTGAGCAAGGCTAGAAGCTGCAACTAGATTGATCAGGACTTGGTCTACTGCCGTAGCAAGGCAGGGTGAACAATGATAAAACAAGAATCTCTGAAAACTTTGTAATAGGTATAGCATGAGTAATATTAGGCACCACCCATAAATGTTTCTGACTTCCTTTTAGGGTTGCCAAGTCTTATGGACTCACTGGCGGGGGGGAGTCCTCCTGTGCCCGGGAGTTTCTTCTGGCGCATGCGTGAAGTGCGCACGCTCGGCAGTGTCACCGGAAGTGACGTCGGCACATTGGGGGGCGTTGCCAGGGCGACGCTCTGGCAATCGCCCCAAAACTCTATGGTATCATAGAGTTTTGGGGTGATTGCCAGAGCGTCGCCCTGGCAACGCCCCCAACGTGCCGACGTCACTTCCGGTGATGTCATTACGTCGTCCTTGCCAGACGACTTCGGGGGTGGGATTCCCCCCGCCGGCCGAATGCTGGCCGGCGGATCGGGAACCCCTTTAGCGGGGGATCCCCCGCCCCCCGGGCTGACTTGGCAGCCCTACTTCCTTTATAGAAACTCAACTCTTAGTAAAGATTTACCTGACTGTAAGGATTTCAAGGTGTGGATACATCATTCAAGGGTGTTAGCAAATAGTTTAGGTAGCACTTGTGTACCAGAAGATGATGAATGGACTGCAGGTGCATTGGATCTGGCCTAATTTGAAATGAGACTGGCCTACTTTGTAGACTTTTATAGACTCAAACATAACTTCGTACCTACATTCTCCTCCTCCTCCTCCTCATTTATATTGCACCTTTATTCCCAGTGATGGCCTAAAGTTGCTTACATCATTCTCTCCTCTTCATTTTTTTTTTTTTTGATTTAGTTTTTATTCATTTTCAAAATTTACATATATAATATTGACAATAATTTTCCAATAGAGAGAGCACTCTAATAACCTTTTCTTAACTTAAATCATATATAAGTATAAATTATTAATCACCTTCCCCATTCCAACCTAATATCATAACGCCGTTTAACATGTCTCCAATAGCTTAATTACTTATTCTTTTCATTTTACCAATTGTATACTTTGGCCCAAACTACTTTAAAGGATTCTTCATCTTTTCCCTTCAACGTTCTAGTGAGCTTATCCATTTCAATCACATCAAGAAATTTGTGAAGAAGTTCTTGGCTGCTTGGAATCTTATTGGTTTTCCAATACCTTGCATATGTAATTCTCGCTGCCGTAAAACCGTGTATTAAAATAATCTTGTCCGATTTTTTGTAAATTTCCAGTATCATATTAAGAAGACAAGTTTCTGGTTTCAAAGGTATTTTTTCCTTAATAATCTCTTAAAATAGATTTTGTGCCATTATCCAAAATTCTTTCGCCTTATCGCACCGCCACCACATATGAAAAAAGCTGCCAGAGTTCTTTTTGCATTTCCAACAGACATTCTCTATTTCCTTTGAGTACTTTGAAAGTCTCTCTGGGGTAAGGTACCATTTGAAAAACATTTTATATAAATTTTCTTTGAATGCTGCAGACCTAGTAATTTTAATATTTGTGGACCAGATTTTATGCCATGCCTCTAACTCAATGGTGTGTCCTATATCTCTTGCCCAAGAAATCATATTAGGTTTTACCACTTCTTCCATCATCTTTATTTCCAACAAGAAATTATAAATTTTCTTTGATTTTCCAGCCATATTCTATCAAATGTAGTGGGTTCCTTGTAGAAGCCTTTTATCTTATCCTTATTATACCTATCTTTAAGTTGTATAGTTTCCCACCAAGTTAGGCTAGCTTTCTGTTGCTGTGGTGTTTCTTGTAGCTTTAAATTATTTTCTCTATCTAATATATTTCCATAACATAATTTCTTACAATCCTCCAGCAATACGGGTTTAATAAAAGCTTCGCAGGGTGAAACCCAGTATGGGATCCTAGTATAAAGGTTGTGCCTTGTTTCCTCCCAGACTTTAAGCAGCGCACTTCTAATATTATGTTGCTTAAATGAGGAACCTATTTGCTTGTACCATAGACCAGCATGCCACCCCATAGGGAGGTCGAATCCCTCTAGATTTAAGAGCCTCGTATCCTTTAAAATTGCCCACTCTTTGATCCATAAAAAGGCTGCAGCTCTATAATAGGCTTGCCAATCTGGGAGTCCTAAACCACCTCTGTCTGTTTTCTCTTGTAAGTCCTTAAGTCTAATCCTGGGCTTCTTATTTTGCCAAATAAAGCCCTTAATCAACTTTTCCAAGTTACGAAAGAAGGTCTGATTTCTAATTATGGGTATAGTTTGAAATAAAAATAATATTTTTGGAAGGATACTCATTTTGATTACAGCAATTTTGCCCAGCAATGAAAGTTGTAACTTCCCCCATTTAAATAAATCTTTGCTAATATCAGATAATAGTAAATTATAATTGTCATCAAATAAAGAGCTGCACCTGCTTGTCATATTTATTCCTAAGTATTTGACTTTTTTGACTATTTCAAAATCTGTCTTTTCTTTCAGTAATTCCTTAGTTTCTTCAGGGCAGTTTTTTGTTAATATCACTGTCTTATGTTTATTAATTTTTAAGCCTGCCAATTGACCAAATTCTTGTAGTACTAACTGTAGCTTATCTATTGATGATATTGGGTCTTCTATGCTTGCACTTTATAATGTTGAGCTTTTACTTTTAATCCTTTAATATCCTCTTCTTCCCTGATTCTCTGTAATAGTGTTTCTATCACAAAAATAAACAGTAGCGGCGATAGGGGGCATCCTTGTCTAGTGCCTTTCATTATTGGGAATTTTTCTGTGGTTTCTCCATTAATCAAAACACTTGCTTCTTGTTCTTCATATATTACCTGAACCATGTTATGAAAATTTTCCCCACAGTCCCAGTGTGTAAGCTGTAACATAAGAAATTGCCAACTGACGTTATCGAATGCCTTCTCCGCATCTAAAAATATAAGGGCTAGTTGTTTATCAGATCTAATCTCAAAAACTTCCAAAATATCTAAAATAATTCTAACATTGTGTCGAATCTGTCTTTGAGGGAGAAATCTAGATTGATCTCTATAAATTGTTTGAGTTAACACTTTTTTGAGCCTGTTTGCTAGAATATTAGCGTAGATCTTGTAATCTACATTTAAAAGTGAGATTGGCCGATAGTTCTTAATATCATCGTTATCCGATCCTTTCTTTGGAATTAGAGAAATTAACGCCTCCTTCCATGTCTCTGGAACTTTTTCTCCTTCATATATATTTTGTATGATGTGTTTCAACGGATCTACTATCTGGTCCTCAAAACATTGATAGAATTCAATGGGGATGCCATCTGGGCCTGGAGCTTTACCTTTTTTCATCCTCTTTATAGCTTCTAATATTTCACCTGAGGACACTGGGTGATTTAAAGTCTCTTTTTGTTCTGGTGTAAATTTTCCCTTACCAAATTTCGATAAGTAACTCTTGATCCCTACAACATCTTGTTCATTTTGAGAGTAGAGCTTTGCATAAAATTGTTGGGCAATAGTTTTTAACTCCTTAATAGCAAAACAGACCTCTCCTGTCTCTCTTTTTAATTATTTTATATACCTTTCTGCCCGCATTTTTTTAAGTCTGTACGCTAGCCAACGGGAAACTTTATTGGCATTTTCAAAGTGATTTTGTCTGGCAAAGCTCAATCTTTGTGCCGTTTCATGTGATAAATGACAATTCAGTAGATGTTGGGATTTTTTTAAATTGGTTCTATATTTTTCAGAGGTAGGATCTTTCTTTAGTAGTGTCTCATCCCTTTGGATCTCAGCTACTAAATCTTTGTATTTTTGTTTGTTTATTTTCTTTTGTCTAATTTCTTCACTGATCAATATACCTCTTGCGTATGCTTTAAAAGCATCCCATACAATTAACATATTTACTTCCTGTGTCATATTATTTAAAAAAAAGAATTTAAAATCTTCCTTACATTTTTTAACAAAACTCTCTTCCTTAAGTAGCCAGGTTCTCATTGACCACCTAGACCTTCTAACTTTATTTTGTAGTGACAACATAACTGGATTATGATCCGAAAATGTTCCTGGCAGAATTTCTGCCTCCACCAGATCTGATAACATTAGTGTCGAAATCCAGGTCATGTCAATACGAGACCAAGAATGATGGCGGGCCGAAAAAAAAGTGAAATCTTTTTTGGTAGGGTTCCTTAACCGCCAGGCATCTACCATATTCAGTTCCTCTATCGTATCAGTAAATACACTGGGAGGTTGTTTTGAATCATGTATTTTCTTTTTAGAGTCTTTGCGATCCAACTTTCCATTCATCACTGTGTTAAAGTCACCTAACATAATCATCTTTTCAGCAGCATATTTTACAAGAGTTTCTCTAAGCGAAACGAAAAACTTAACTTTTTCTTGACCCTTATTAGGTGCGTACACATTTACTAAAACAAATTCCCTACCATCAACAAAAATCTTAACCATTACCAATCTGCCATCCTTAGATTGGTAGACTAACTCTGGTTGTAAATAGTGTTTGACATAAATCACAACCCCTTTTTTCTTCTTTAAGGGATCGGAAGATACAAAAGCTGAACCCAGTTTATTCCATGTCAGAAATTTATTATCTTTCGCTTTGATATGCGTCTCCTGTAAATAGAGGACATCTGCTTTTAATTTCACAAGCTGTCTAAAAGTTCTATGTCTTTTCTGTGGTCCATTTAACCCGTTCACATTAAGCGAGATTATCTTGATTTTCTGTCTGTCCATTTTTTTCTTTTGTAACACCCTTCCTATGTTGAAGTCTAGTTGTAACACTTGAAGTGGTTGCGTCTTGCCACCTGGCACCTCTGGGTTTTCTCAATTTTTGCTTTTCTCTGTCCTTAGTTTCTGTCCCCTCTTCTTCTTCGGAAGATGAGTAATCTTCCTTTTGAATATCTAACTCCTGACCAAACTTCTGCAGGAAATCATCTTTTTTTAAATATGGATGTTAAGTTATATCTTTTTCCTTTAAAAATAAATGAAATGCCTTCGGGAGAAAGCCAGTTATAAAGTATTTCATTTTCTCTCAAGGCCTTTGCCAGAGTATGGTAAGCCTGTCTTTTCTCCCTTATTCTCCACGGTATGTCTCTAAGTATTGGGATATCAGTTTCCTGCATTCTGAACGGTATCGTATTAGCTGTCTCTAGAATCTTATCTCTTATTAGCTTTTTGTGAAATCTTACATGGATCTCCCTTGGGCATTTGTTCCTTTTGGCATATGCTGAGTTACGGCGATATGCTTGTTCCATTTCAGCCTGCATCTCCACCGCCAAATACTGACCTAGATATTCTGCAAAAGCTGAAGCCAAGTTTTCTTTTATATTTTCTTCTTTACTTTCAGGAACGTTCTGTAGTCTAAGAATGTGCCCAGCTTTGTCTAGCTCCAAAGACATTAAAGAGCTTTCCAAGGAATCACATTTTATTTGAAGCTCTTGAACCTGCAGGTCTACCTCCTCTATCCTATTTTCATTGACATCCACAGATTTTTTAAGTTTGTTAATTTCTTGGGTGTTTTCTGTAATTTGTTTTTTGAATTCCCCCAGTTGTGTTGTAAGATTCTTATTCAAAAGGTCAATTTTGGCTTGCATGGGCTCCATTGCGTTCATTATTAAAGAAGGGAGCATTTCCTGTATACTCTGTTTCATCGCTTCCAAATTTTCCTGCATTTGCTGGCCCCATTCCTTCATGTTTAATTGTTCTGTATTGGTGTTTATGTTTATATTTTTTCCCCCACCAGAAGGGCCTGAAATCGAAGTTTTCCTTGCCCCACTTGCCATATTGATATTTTTTGTTCTGTTCTTTTTTAATGCATAGTCTGTTAATTTGAGCTATAGTTTTCCATTTTTTTTTGTTTATTTGCTTATTTTTTATATTGTTATAACTGTGTTCTTAAGCTCTAATAGTTTAATGGTTAATTATGACTATGACACCAATCTTATCTATCCTTAACTATCTTATCTTAACCTATCTTATCTTAGCCTATCTTAACTGTGAACTGACTTCTGCACTATCCTAAACTAAACTATCTAAACTTATCTAATTTCTACTCTATACTATCTTGCCTTATCTCTCTATAACGAACCTTCTACTTAATACTTAATTTGATTCCCACACTTCCCACAATTACAGGAAAATTAACTTCACACATATAATTAATTTGATTTAAGTACTTAGTCCATTACTAATCTTCTTTTCTTCTTTTCTTCTCTGTCGTTTCTTTAAATGTTATTTTGTGTGGCACTTCCAAATTATAACAGTCCCGCGTTAGGCATACAACATCATTTACTTCCGGCCGGAAAACCAGCTCTTTCGTGCCCTGCGTTAGGCTGCAGTACCTTCTCCCAGTTCAACGAGACCTCACCGGTTGATCCCAGAGTCACAATCTATTTTAAGTCTATATCCTTTCCCACTCATCCACGTCACCACACTGCAGGAAAAGAAACAAAGAAAAAACAAAACCATCCAACTCGAAAAAGGAATGTAAACAGTTCCACGGGCCAGGATCCAGCGTCCGGGTGTTGTAGAGTCCCGCCTCTCGAAGCCGGTCACCAAAACAAAGCCGCTGCTCTTCAAGACATGCTTCCTCGCGTCTCACTCCTCCATGACTCGGCTCTCTACTCCACTGGTCTTTCAGAGCTCGACGGGACCAACACCCAACACTCGAGCTGTACAGCTCTCCTGCTTTCCTCTCCAAAGAGTCGGCAATCCCACCCAAAGGGGTAAAGGAAGAAAACTGTTTACTTTCCTTTTATAAAGTAGAGATGCTCTCAGAGGGTTCCCGGTCGTTGCTATGGTCTCGGCTGTAAACGTCGACCTTCTTATCTCCCTTGCTCGCTTCAGCTGTGTCCCGGCATAGCAGGGCCGCCACCCTATTTCGCCCTGCCGAGAAATGGCTATGCCCGCACCCCCCTCCGGGGAGTCTCGGTGAGGGTTCGGTTGAACCAATAACCCCCAAAAAGCAAGAGAGAGTTCAGCCTAAGGTGCGGAGAAAATCCGACGCCCTCCGCTACCGTGAAGACCGGAACCGGAACTCTCTCCTCTTCAATTTTATCCTCAAAACAACCCTGTGAGGTAGCTTAGGCCAAGAGTGTGTGACTGGCCCTAATTCAGCTAGTGATCTTTCAGGGCAGAGTAGGGATTCGAATCTGGTTCTCTCTAGGTCCTAACATGACACTCTAACCACTACACTACACTAATCTCTAGTTCTGTTTTCTTCCTGCTTTCTGTCCCATTGATTCAACACCTGCATTCTTCTCAGAGGCTCTTTTGGAGAAGGAATGCAGAGTGACTCATTCCCACTTCTGTGTTTTTGTCATTCCTCCGATCAGGTGTCCTTTCGTAGAAAAAGAGGTGTTGGAGCTCATTAGCATAACTCATTAGCATATGCCACGTCCCCTGACATCACCAGAAGTGTGTCAGAAAGGGAATGTCAGTTTCAGCCCCATTATATCCTATGGGCCATTGAAATCAATGGCAAAAAAAACATGAGGGGCTGGAGGAAAGGGGGTTTGAGGGAGAGGCTCTAAACTTGCAGGGTAGCTGCTGGAGCCTCTCCTCGAAATACTCACTAAGTTTCAAGAAGATTGGACCACGGGGTCCAATTCTATGGGCCCCCATACAGATTGTCCCATCCCCTCCATTGTTCTCTATGGAGGGGAAAAATGTTAACTTTTTTCCTCCCATAGAGAACAATGAAGGGGATGGGGGCAACCTGTTTGGGGGCCTGTAGAATTGGACCCCCTGGTTCAATCTTCTTGAAAATTGGTAGACATTTTGAGGAGAGGTCCCAGCAGCTACCCTGCAAGTTTAGAGCCTCTCCCTCAAACCCCCTCCCCTCCAGTGGCTTTTAAAGTTGCCACCTAATTCTGGTGGCGAGCTGAATCAGATTAGAGAATCTGATTCAGTTTGTGGCTGCCCTACTGGCCAGTCCTGAGCTGGCAGAGCTTTGCTCCACCTCGATCCAGCCCCAACGGACCCCTGCCTCCAATGTTTAGAGGCCTTTTAGTTAACTGCAACATAAACTGGATGACATACAATTATTGCCATTAATGGGGCTATGATTCTATGTTTGTGAAATACAAACAATTGTTTAGTCAGAGAGTGCAACATTCATTGGACAGATTCAATCTCAATCTAATCTCTGTTAGTCGTCCTCCTAGAATCTGTGGCTTAGACTAGCCCTTGGGTAAGGTTGCAAGTGTCCTTCCAGGGGCGGGGGATCCTCTGCTCTGGGGCCCCTCCCCAGCACTGATCACCTGGCTGGTGGAGGACTTACCAGCAGGAAAACTAGGCCTCAGCCTATTTTATTGGCAATGTGGTGATGTCATGTGTGGCACGCACCGCACGTGATGTCATCACAGTAATGCAGGGATGTTCTGATATTTGTGCAAAAACTCTAAGGTAAAAATGACTTCTACCATAGAGTTTTTGCACAAATACCAGAGCATCCCCTGTTGATGATGACACGATGACGTCTCTTCCGGTGCATGCCAGAAATGATGTCACTGCATCATTGGTGACACAGGCCTAAGCCTCATTTTCCTGCCAGTAATTCCCCCCCCCCTCCGCCAACCCCCAATGGTTCCCAGGAGGGACCCGGCAACCCTACTGGGGAATCTGGCATTTTAACATTCAGTTCAATTTAAACTAATAAGTTAGTTAATTTTAAGCACAGCAACCTTATATTTAGGGTGTTTCTTTTAATTTGATTTCTAGTGTGTTTCTAAGTGTACCCGTACGGTTGCCAGCTCAGGGTTGGAAAATACCTGGAGACTTTGGGGGTGGAGTCAGGAGAGGGCAGGGTTTGGGGAGGGGAGGGGAGGGGCCTCAGCATGGTACCATGCCATAGAGTCCACCCTTCAAAGCAGCCATTTTCTCCGGGGTAGTTGATCTCTGTCAGCTGGAGATCAGTTGTAAAAGCAGGAGGTCCCCAGGCCCCACCTGGAGGCTGGCAATGCTAGTCCACCCATAAGTACCACATCTGAACCACAACATATCTTGCTACAGACCATGGTGCTTTATTCCATAACAGAAGTTAAAAAAAAAAGGAAGGCAATTGCAGGAAGCTGCCTGGAGAAGCTCGCTAGAGCCTTTTACTCGCAAAAGATGTGACGTGCTGTCAAAGTGGTATTTCTTTTGTTTATTTTAAAGAGTTGATTAACTTTTCAGAGGCCAGTCCTGAAGAGCATTTTAGGGTTGCCAGGTCTGGGTTGGAAAATAGCTGGAGACTTTGGGGGTGGATCCAGGAGATCAGTTGTAAAAGCGGGAGATCTCCAGGCCCCGCCTGGAGGCTGGCAACCCTATCAGAATATGTGGCTGAAACCAAATGCGTTTGTGAGGTTGATTCTGCCTCCTGCTTCACCATATCCTCACAGAAAATGTGGAGGCAACACTGATCCCCCCCCCCCATACACACACTGTATCTTTAGCTCTCCAGAAAAAAAAACAGAAAACATTCCCAGTCTCAATTTGAAATAACTCTTCCTTGCCTCTCACTTTAACCAGGAACAGGTAAAAGCAAAAATTATAATGCTTTCTGGCATCCAAATGCTTTCTGGCATCCAAAGTTTTCCCTCCATTTTCAAAGAATCTGAACAATAAACCTAATCTGTAAAAGATAGGTAGGTGTTTAGAGCTGACTGTCAAAGCAACATTTTTTATATCAACAGATAAGATCCGGGAGAAGCGACGGATGTCTCAGATACCCCAAATTATTCTCCAATGCACTCAAATTCTTTTGGTTCCTTTTTTTAAAATTAAGGGCAACTTCAGGGACTGAAGGTATTTGTTTATGATCCCCATTTGACCTTTGTCCTCTCTGCTGAATTTGGCAACAGGGAAATCAATGGCTCCACATTTTGATCCTGCTGTTCCCAGAAATAGATCACTATCAGGAGCTCAAAAGCTATCTGTTTCTGGGTTCAGTTTAAGGGGTGTTTTATTGCCTATGGCCAGGTACCCACAAACTGCAGGAGCAGCTCCCCCAGTAAACTTCACTCTGACAACTCCGCTTATCTGAGCAGGGATTTCTGCAGGTGCTGCCCTGCAAGCAGGTAAAATTGGTGGCCTTTGCCTGGTGGAATAGCTTACCTGGAAAGGGACTTCTAATCATGGGGAACGATACAGAAATGGAAGGTCCTGATTTTTGACCACAACATGACAAACTATTAGGGTTGCCAAGTCCTACTTTTAAAATAGCGGGGGAGTTCTTCTCTGTGTTGGGGGTCCCTGTACATGCGCAAAGCGTGCGCACGCCGAAATGACATCACCCAGAAGTGATGTCATCACGTTGGGCATGTTGCTGGGGCGACGCTCTGGTAATCGCCCTAAAACTCTATGGTACCATAGAGTTTTCAGGGTGATTGCTAGAGTGTTGCCCCGGCAACGTGCTCGGCGTGATGACATCACTTCTGGGTGATGTCATCACGCTGGGGCAGTTGGCCTGATTGGGCCACTTTGGGGGTGGGTTTCCCCCGCCAGCCTAATCCGGACCAGCAGATTGGGGACCCCTTTAGTGAGGGGTTCCCCGCCCCCTGGGGGGACTTGGCAGCCCTACAAACTATGCATTAACATGTCAATGCTGTGATTGTGTTTGCTGTAACATATTGAATAGGGGGGATTTTTCATATGCATGTCTGTGCATGTGTGCATGTGCGTGTGTGTGTGTGTGCACCTGGAAGTCATGGCGACCTCTGGTGACTGTCTGTGTGTGCACCTGGAGGTCATGGCGACCTCTGGTGACTGACCCCTACTGGGAGCCCGGAGGGTATTCAGAGAGGTGGCTGAAAACAGCCTGCCCCCGCCTCCCAACTGCTGGTATTCCAAGGAGGTCTCCCATCCAAGTACTTGCCAGAGTCAACCCTGTGTAGCTTCCAAGATCTGATGAGATCAGGCTTGCCTGGACTATCCAGGTCAGGGTGTATAATATTGAATATTGAACTGAACTGATGTTATTACCTCAGCCTTCTTCTGAGGAGCTTAGAGCAGCACACAAAATCATCCTGTCCTTCATTTTTATCCTTACAACCAGCCTGTCGAGTAGGTTGAGCTAAAAAGGACTAGTCCAAGAATACCCAAGGGCTTCATCGTGAAATAGGCATTTGAACTCAGGTCTTCCGGTTCCAGTCAGATGCTCTAATCCTTCCACCCCGCTTGCTCTTTACTGAAATTAGTAAACATGCTCCTCCAAAACTCAGTCAATTGCCTTTACTTATTTCTAGATTGTTATTATCATTGTTAGCAAGTACGGTCATAATCAAGACAGAACTGAATGGAAGATTAATTTAGGATGCTTTTTTTTAAATAAAAAAAAAACATCCACCAAGGATTGGCATTTTTTTTTAATATTCCAGCACTCAAGGCAAGTGCCTCGCAGGACGTGTGTGTTAATCAGAACATTCTTGTTGAAATCTTATCATTTTGATTGAGCTTTCCTTTCCTTTTCCTAACTTGATGCACTTGAATGCTTTAAAGAAACCCATTAATCTTATTTTTAAAGGAGGATATTAATATTGATCTGGTTTCTCTACGGGTCTCTTAAGGCGCTCAGTGCTGCAAGCCATAGCTATTATTTCATTTCTTGCAAATTGCAATACCCTCATTCTTGATCAAGAATGCTAAGATAATGCCATCTATTAACGTGCATTTGAAATGTCTAATGCAAGTGTTTGGACCCAGCTCTAGAGGTTGCATTTCACCATCCATCACCACACAAAAATATGCCACATTATTTTAAAAGACCTCTGTGTCTTGCACAGGGGTCAGTGGGGTGGAGCAAATCTTTCTTTTAAAATTCTTTGATCCTGGAAGTCCCACTGATACGACTTTCATCTTACCAGCACATTGATTTTTGCTCTGAACTCTAAAAGCACTTCAGTTCCAAGAGAAAACATCTTTCAAACATCTGAAGGCCCAAATTTAGGAACTTTTAAATGTGTATTTTATTTCTCATTTTTGTTTCAAAGGGATTTTTTTTTAACAGACCAGCTTATTATCAGCAGTGTGCTAGTAGTTTAAAGAATTTTAATGGCATCTAGTATGACTTAACAGACTCTAACAGATATTCAACTGAACAGTTATGTTGTGGAAGGACTGCACAAAGTAAAAAGTGAAGGCAATTATGTTGGCCCATCAGAAAAAAAAAATCCAAAGAGAGAAGGGAAGATTATCATAGTCTTTATCAGGACCACCAGGGGTCCTTTCGAGCAGGAGCTCGGGGGAGCACAGCTCCGGGAGTTGGTGCCAGCACCCCCCCCCCCGTGGGGGAATGCCTGCTTGTGTCATGGCTGCAGCAAAATGACCCCATTCCCTGGAAAGGTCCTTGTTCCTCCGACCAGCCTTCTGAAGGCTTCAGCCACCACTGTTCCTCCGACCAGCCTTCTGAAGGCTTCAGCCTCCACTGAAGCTATCCTCCCAGAACAGTGGTATTTCTGAGGCTTGGATTAGTAGCTGTCCCCTCTCTGCCAGCTCTTCCTTCCTTCCTTCCTTCCTTCCTTCTCTCTCTTTCTCTCTCTCTCTCTCTTTCTTGCCTTCTGACATACTTCCAGTGATATCAGGGGGTGTGGCACATGCTAATGAGTTATGCTAATGAGTTATGCTAATGAGTTATGCTAATGAGCTGCTGCCCCTCTTTTTCTACAAAAGGACCCCTGAGGACCACATTAAAAAAAATCTCAAAATAGTGAGGTTTGTTCCAGTTCCACAGACACTCTAGGAATTCCTCCAATTTCTATGGTAAAGATATAAAAGACCAGGAAAATTCCTAGAGAGTCATGGACATGGCAACTGGGCATGATGTTGCTTGCGATGTCTGCAATGTCATTCATCCCCACCCCATTTTCTTGCACTGTGAGAGTGGGGGACAGCCAGTGGGAACAGGAGGCCACCTGGCGTGGAGGGTAACCTGATAAGCCTACCTTACCTCCGCACTCACAGCTCACTCTCCCGGATCAAAATGGTGGCTGAACTCTCAGAAGAGGAAACACTTTCATGAGAGTCCAGGATGTCCAACAGGACATGCACTGTTTGATGTGCTGTTTTTCAAGAAAGCAGCGGCCGTGACACTAGAAAGAGAGTTATCTCCTCTGGTTCCTAGGTGAGGGCGGTGGCAGCAGAGTACAGACATAGTGGCAGGGGCAACTATTGCTGACATATCACATGTCAAAACACCCTGAGCTTCTGCTGGGAGCTCCTGTGACATCACAAAGGTCTTTGGGGGCAACCCACCATTTCCTGGTCAGAGAAACTCACTGAGATCACAGAGGGAGGTAAGATTTGTATGTCAGGAGGTGTGTGTGCTTCTAGGGGCAGATGGAATCAAAAAAGGATGGATAGGGCATGGCATTGCTTGAGGGGGATCACTTTCTTTCTTAAAAGTACAGACCCACAAGAATTTCTCCTGTGAATGCTTTTCTAAATCATTTAAAACATTTTATTAAAGGCATGCACTCTTTTAAGCAGCGTGGGGCGCTGTAGTTGACTAATTCCTGCACTGAGCAAGGGGGTTGGAGTAGGTGACCTCTAGGATCCCTCCTAACTCTGTGTCAAGAAACTGCTGTCCTTTAAGAGAGTTTTCTGCCAGAGTGTTAGCTTTCTTGACTATAGAAGTCATCAACCCCACCTGCTGGCTTCTTATCAGAATTGTTGCTTAGGCTGGCTGAAGTGATTAACTTACAGCAGCTGAGAATTGTCGTCTGAAGTGGTTGACAGCTTGCAATTTGGAGATCTATCCTGCTAACAGTTTTCTGTTGGCTAAATGGCTTTTCTTTCTGCACTGAGAACTTCAGCCCCACCAGGAGAAAAAAAATTGCTCCACAAGCCACAAAATCCTGGCCACGGGCCTGGTGCCAGTGGAAACTCATCTTCAAGGAGGCAAGGTGACTTTCACTAACAATATCCCACAGAATTTCAGTAGGTGTGATTTCCATGTCATACTGCTATGAATTTCACCTGTCAAGATTATCTTTTCAACAGAATTATCAGAGATACAGGATCATAATCTCCTGACTCATCAGGTTATCCTTTTTAGTCTCTAGAATTGATTTATTCATAAATCCTAGTCAAGATACAGACTGTTTCTGCTTCTGGATGGAGAGCTTTGCACAGCAGTAGGCTGATGAATATCCCATTTACGGATTTGTGGTAGTGGTGGGATCTAAAGGCTGATTATTCCTTAGTTTAAAAGGAAATCTGATAGACAAAACAACTAGAAAATAATAGTCAGTGCAGGAGGTCTTCAGCAGTACAGATACAATCTGAGGTCACATTTATTTAAAAAGAATGGTAGGGTATTTCAGTTCAGGAGAATCTGGTTTAATATTACATCCCCATGTACAGGGATGTGTGTATTCTGGAACTCTGTGATGCTGGCTATTATTGGACGTGCTATGTTCAAATCTTACTGGCTTCATCGCCTGCATTTCACAAATACAGCAAAATGAAATAGAAGCGTGGAGGTATTTTAAAGAGTAACAAAAAGTTAACATGAGCTTTGAGAGTCACAGCTTGCTTCACTAGATGCATGAAACATACATTCATAACAGATAGATTTAAAGTTACAAGCAACAGAAAGGGGCAAGCGTGGAAATGTTATAAAGGTAAAGGTAAAGGTTTCTCTTGCTAGAATGCCAGTCGAATCCAACTCTAGGGGGCAGTGCTCATCTCTGTTTCCAAACCGAAGACTTTTTCTGTGGTCATGTGGCTGGCATGACTAAATACCGAGGTGCATGGAACACTGTTACCTCCCCACCGAAGTGGTACTTATTTATCGACTTGCAATTTCTTGTTTTCGAACTGCTAGGTTAGCAGGAGCTAGGGGCAGAGACAGGAGCTCACTTCATCACGCGGCATTTGGGTCTTGAACTGCCGAGCTACCGACATTCCAGTCTGCATCTCAGCATCTTAACCTCTGAGTGTGAGACTTCTGCTCAAAGTAGTCAAGGATCAGATCTTTGTTGATGAAACACAGTTCTTTATTTCCAATCTCTACATTGGTACAGCTTCTCGGATTATTGTCAGAGATAACGCATATGACAGAAGCAGGTCTATTATACCTTTCTAAGCAGTTTGAATTACCCATAGGTAGCCAATCACTACACGGGAAAAACAGCGGGCAAAACGGGGCTCTGGCCGTTTGCTTCCCACAGGAAAGAAAGTGAGGTGTCAAGTTGTAAATTTCCCTTCCCAAACCAGACCCTTCAGATGTTACCATTTCACATAACAATCAATGGCCTCGAGGCTTTCGCACGTTGATAAGAGATGAGACTCGTCCTCCCTTGGAGTCCCAGCCGGGGCGAATGGAATGCGGAGGCAGGAGTGTGAGAGACCCATTGTTCCCATACTTTGAAGTAGTCATCCTCCCGCTCTGACAGTTACACAGACCAGGCCTGGTCAGGGTCATAAACCTGGGGTCCCATATTCTACATACATACTGGCCCAAGTGAGGGTTTACCTAGGGGGGGGGGTCATTGCATGGCAGGTGAGAAGGAAGCAGCATACATACATACATGGCAATATGAATATAGTATGGCATACAGACATGACAGTGAAAAGCACAGCAAGAAAACATAAGACATAGCTGTAAGCAATAGAAATACTTTGTCTGAATCAGCAGATTCTGACACTGAGCCACCATGACCCGTTATAAAGCTAGGGGAGTTTAAAACAATAACCAGTCAAAGAGAACTCCATCCAGAGCAGGTGAGGACTGGTCTAAACTATTGCTAGAATAGGATTATCCCCAAATTAGATCCATACAGGAAGATACCATGAGACAAAATAAGCAGTAGAGCGATTTTTTAAAGAATCCTGATGTAATTAACATATGTGGGGGTGGGTCATGCTAAGATATTAGAATCTATAACAAGTAAGAAACCCCAAGTCTGTGTTCTAACCAGGGGAAAGATAGTACTGAACTTTATTATCCTTAATTCAGCACTTTCCCTTTGAAGTTCTTTGTGAATAGCCACTGTATCTTTGTGAATAGCCAAAATAAAAGAAGTAAGAAATTGGCCTTCTCAAGACTGAGGTACGAACTAGAGTTACCAGTTGGCCTGGGCATGAACCAGTTCATGAGCCAAATTCAGTATAAACTTTGCCCGGTTTGGAGCCTCCAAACCAATGTTTGGGGAAGGCACCTTCCTCGAACATTTACCAGACTTTTGTCTGGTATGGCTGTTTGGGCCATTTTAACTTAACAGCTGAGCATTGTGGGTCCACAGCTCACCTGATAGGTTTAAATGGCTGTGAGCCATTTCACTGGTCGGTTTCACTTCCCCCCGCTTTGAAGTGGGGTGGGTCCACCTGTCAGCTATTAGATTTTAATGGCTGCCAGCCGTTTTACCCTTCCTGGGCAATCACACACACCCCTTCTCCTGGTCATGGCTTGCCAGGATTTTTAGGTTTGTGTCCATTCCTAGTTTCCATCACTGCTCCAGCAAATGGTAGGACATTTTGAGGGTCATTTTGAGGACATTTTGAGGGTCATTGAGGGTCATTTTGAGGGAGTAGGGCTGCCAGCTCCAGTTTGGGAAATATCTGGAGATGTTGGGTGTGGACCTCAGGAGGGCAAGGTTTGGTGCATAATGCTATGGACTCCACCTTCTAAAGCAACCATTTTTTCCCTCCGGGTTAACTGATCTCTGTCACCTGGATGTCAGTTTTAATAGCAGGAGATCTTCAGTCACCACCTGGAGGTTGGCAACCATACTGGGGAGCCAGGTTTGAGGCGTATGTGATGTCACTTCCAGGGAACACTCAAGACACTTCCCTTGATTTCTGTGGAAGGGCTGCAAAGAAATAGGGAAATTCCTAGAGCATCTCTATGGAAGCCATCCATCGTTTACTATAACAGTCCCAGACCAGATTAAAAATAGTTTACACATAGTTTGGGATAAAATACTAATCTGCCATAGATATTCTACTAAAATGTACATCCAGGTTATAATTGATCTAATCCAGCAATAATATCTATATACTAATTCCGAAGTGGCCCCCGAAGTGCGGATAGCTAAATCCGTGCAGGGGGGAGCACTTGGGGGGAGGGAGATTTTTCTACACACGGGGGGCACTCCCACCATGTGCAGAAAAATCTGAAAAGTTTTTTTAAAAAATTCGGGGGATATTTAAATCCCCCCAAAAGTAAAAGCGTTCCCTGCGCATGCACAGGGAACACTCAGGGAACTGGGGTGGCCCGGTGGTTGGGAGGTATCTAAGCCTTGCCGCCGAAGCCAGGGG
Organism: Lepidodactylus listeri; assembly: GCA_029233225.1. Lineage (NCBI taxonomy): Eukaryota > Metazoa > Chordata > Lepidosauria > Squamata > Gekkonidae > Lepidodactylus > Lepidodactylus listeri. The sequence continues at coordinate 100,055,103 of JARCFY010000009.1, read as the reverse complement.
GGTAGGAGGGGAGAAGCAGCAGGCCCAAGCAGCCGGGGATGGGGGGGTATCACTGGCCTGAGCGGCCTTCAGCTGATCGGGCCTCAGAGCCAGGGGTGGGGTGGGAGGAAAACTTACCTGGAGCCAGGGGCAGCGGGGGAGAGAGCAGTGAGGCCTGGCAGCTCTGTGCCACATGGGCCTCGCCAGGGCAACTGGGGGTGGGAGGGGGGAGAGAGCAGTGAGGCCCAGTGGCTCTGTGCCACGCGGACCTTGCCAGGGCAACCAGGGGGCAGGAGGGGGAGAGAGCGACAAGGCCCACAGCTCTGTGCTGGACAGGCCTTGCCAGGGCAAGCTGGGGCAGGGGGGAGAAGGGATGGCGAGGCCTGTGCAACGCAGAGCCGCAGGTCTCGCGGGAGTGGGGGGAGAAGGGATGGTGAGGCCCATAGCTCTGCGCCGGACGGGCCTTGCTGGGGCAAGCCGGAGTGGGGGGGAGAAGGGATGGCGAGGCCCATGCAGCACAGAGCTGCAGGCCTTGCTGGGGCGGTGGGGGGAGAAAGATTGGCTCCTTCTCTCCCCCCCCACGGGTCCCGCCTCTTGTATATTAATAAAAGTTAATATACAAATGGTCATGAATAGATTGACTCCTCAAAATCTACCTCAGAAAGTGAGCTCCCATTTAAACTATTCTTCTGTTTAATCATCTGGGCACAGAACCTACCTGTCACTCTAGTGACTGCTGGTATTTCATCAGGCAGTAATTTCTTCAAGGATATCTTATTCAATAGGAGCATGGGCTGTTTTAGAATAGGGAGGATTGCCATTTTCTGGGCTCCCCTCCCCACTCTTCAAGTCCTCAAGGGTAGGGGGCTGGAGCAGAAGGCAGGGGCTTGCCCACCACTGATGGGGAAATGGCAGATCTATCAGGAACGCAAGCCTGGGACTAGGGACTTGATAGAGATAAGTGAAATCACTGCTGGGGAAAAATTCAGACCTCCATTTTGTGATCTGGTGTCTGAACCTGCGACTCTGTTATGGTGAGCAAAATATGCAATAAACCACAACTATAACCCCCCCCCAAGTGTTTACCTTGGAAAATAAGCTGGAAAATGATGGAATGTCTAGTTGGAGAAGTGGCCACCGGCCTTTGGGGCTTGATACACCCCTAATGTCCCCATTTCATTAAACGTCCCCCCCCCCGAATTTTGGCTCAGCCTTATGCCAAACTGTGCTCATGCCATTCCAAGCACTGGGACAGTATGACAGCCAGTCTCTTAATGAAAAAATGCCTCTTATCAAAACAACGCGCTTTTTAATTTTAAAATGTTTTCAGCAAGGGGGTTACAGCGCCTGAGGCAGAGTGGAAGGGGGGAGGGGAGGGGAGAAGGATTATGAGCTGGTGACATCGATCACGCTTTCCATTCCCGAAATAATTCCCCAAAGATAAAAGGAATCCAAGAATGATGTTGGGTGTACTGTGGTGCAGCGGAACCTCAAGGGCACAATAAGCTCAGAACAAGTGCGTTAGCTGAAGATCAAATGAGACAATGAATTAGTTTGCATTTTTAACCTCTGACCAAAGCACACAATACCCTGAATACTGCTGCTGTTAATTGGGGAGCTTAAAAGACGAGCTGCAGGAAGCAGGGGAGGGGGGAGCTGTTGCCATCGGGAAGGAAAATGGTCTGATTAATTATGGCACAATCCCTCGTCTACTTAGTCCATTTGTGTAAAATCTTCTTCTTTTTTGTCCCAACACATATTGTTCTTTCGGATATTATTTAAATTGAGGCTCATGCAGAAAAAAAAAATAGTGTGTAAAAAGTAATTTGAAAAACACGTCAACAAAAACACCACAGACTTCATGAAAAGACTGCTCACATTTGGATACGACTGTTACAGCAGAACTCAGAAACACAGCACCTGCGGACAGGATGAGGACAATCTCAGGAAACAGCTATAGTTTAAATGTTTAGCAGGCTTATACCAGTTTCACCATCATGGCTTCCAACAAAGAATTCTGGGAACTGTAGTTTGGCGAGAGTTTTGACTTCATTTATGCAGCTTGGTCTGTTTTTTTTCTGAACTAAGTTCCACTTCACTGACTTGAATTTACTCCGTAGTCACTGTGTTTGGGATTGGAACCTTTCTTCTTCTTCTTGTTGGAAATAGGAATTACTGTTGAACCAGATGGAGTCCGTAGCGCAGGTTTGCGCTTATCAGTGTTCAAAAATGCAGAGTGCAGGCTTTGTGAAGAATCACTTAAATTTGATAGATTGTAGCATGTTGATTAGGGCCGCAGTGGCTCAGAGGTTAAGACACTGAGCTGCAGACTGGAAGGTCGGTAGCTCAGCAGTTCGAGACCCAAGTGCCACATGATGGAGTGAGCTCCCTTCTCTGGCCCCAGCTCCTGCCAACCTAGCAGTTCAAAAGCAAGAAATTGCAAGTAGGTAAATAGGTACCACTTTGGTGGGAAGGTAACACCTCGGCAATTAGTCATGCCGGCCACATGACCATGGAGAAGTCTCCAGACAGCACTGGCTCTTCAGCTTGGAAACGGAGATGAGCACCGCCCCCTAGAGTCAGATTCGGCTGGCTTTCGAGCAAGAGAAACCTTTAGCATGTTGAATATCATTGGGAAACGGTGAAATGTGTTTGAAGGTTCACAAGGTGAGTCTATTATGACCCATGTTTCCACCTGTGTTTCAACATCCTTCACATTTCAGACATTCACATGTGAATGTTCACAGTCACAAAAATCTCAGGAAAATTGGAATGTTCAGAATTGGAGTAATTGGAGTAATTTGCTAGTGTATATTGTCATACCTATTTCTATGTACACATAAACGAAGCCAAATTCTATTCCAATTTGTATCTGATGGAGGGAGCCTTGACTCTCAGAAGCTCATACCCTAGAAATCTTGTTGGTCTCTAAGGTACTGCCGGACTCGAATCTAGCCAACCGTACCACGGACCAATATGGCTGCCCTGTTGACTCTCTTGAGCAAGTCTGTTTGATTTCCAAAGTTCCTGGAAAAGCGAGTTTGAGGTTTTGTTTCATAGCAGAAGGGGAAATGTAAGGTACAGTTGTGGTAGCTGTCCAGATACCTCCATCTAGAAGAATGAGAGAATGGCAGGACTCAACACCTCTAAGCCATACTGCTTTAGGGAAGACCTTATGACCTTGCGATATCAGGCTGAGGATGTGTTTTGGAAAATGGAAATAACTAGGCAAATTTTCATTAGTCAAAAAGAAGAGGAGCTGAAAGAAGCCAGGGAAACGGAATTAATTACAAGGGAGCATTTACAGGAGATAGTTTAAATTGTTTCCCTGCCTAAAGGCACCTGAGAGCAATGTAGTGTTTTTTTTTGTATTTTTCATGTGTGTTTGTGTGTGTGCGTGTGCACATGTGTGTGAGTGTGTGCACCTGGAAGTCATGGGAACCTCTAGTAACTGACCTCTACTGGGGCCCTGGAGGATGTTCAGGGAGGTGGTTGAATAAAACCTGCTGTGATGCTGTGTCCTTTTTTGGATCGGTTGCCCGTCCATGTTCTTACTTTTGGAATAATCATCTTTGAATAGAATAGAAACTGGATTTCTTGTTCTGAAGAGGTTCAAGCTGAAGAAGCTCCTGACGAAACGGAGGATCAAAGCCGGCATCTTCGTCCTTCGTCTGAAGATTATGTGTCTTTATTTGATTGTATTTTGTACAAGAGAGACTTACACGTTTAGCTTGTAGACCCTGGTGGGTTGTTTACTATGCATATAGACCCTGTTGGGCTGTTAGATTGTTTATATTATATATTGTTTGTGATGTATTCTGTGTTAAACAGTGACTCTCCCTTTGCATAAAGCCTGCCCCCACCTCCCAACTACTGGTATTCCAAGGAAGTCTCTCATCCAAGTACTTGCCAGAGTCAACCCTGCTTAGCTTTTGAGATCTGACAAGATTGGGCTTGCGTGGGCTATCCAGGTCAGGGAGACAATGTAGTTTCATGACTTGGCCAATCCTCTAGATGAAACAATTTTCACCTCTTCTGGAGCCAACTGATGTGAGAGATCTAGACCCCAGTCAGATGTGCCTTCAGATCCACCTCAGCCGTGAATGCCTGACAGATCTAAAAGGCATGATCAGACAGCAACATCTGGGAAATGTCCCACAACCCTCAGCACCCGTGCTGCCCTGCCACAGAAGCGGAGTTAAAAGACACCAGGAAAAGTCCAGTCCTAATGCTTGCCGATGTGCTACAGATGCACTTTCCCCTGTTTGATTGCTCAAGCAATCTTTCATGCTGTCGGGATGGTCTACTCATTCCATCCTGATTTGGTGCCCTTTTTTAAATTATTGCTTAGCAGTATGTGCATAACTGCACACTCCATGGGAAACCCTCAGTGTGGAGGTGCAGTTCTTCATTTATGCACATGGGAAACAAAAGGCAAAAAAAAAAAAATCCCACTCAGCTGAATGTGCCATCTGATTGGGCAGTGACAGGCTGAGCCCGCAGCTACAAAGGATGTGTGATTGCACAACGTGAATTTCAACTGGGGGAAATAGACTCACTTCCCTTCTGCACCAAATGGCATGTCTGACCAATTCTCTCAGGGAGAAGATATTAGTGAACCGTCCCCGATCCTTGGAACATGTCCTTTTTGTTGTCAGTGGTAGAAGTCTTTAAAAAAAAAGATCAATGTTCTAAGGTCTACTCATTTGTATCTCACAGTTCCAAGACACTTCCTTGCAATTCAAACATACTCAGTCTCAGGGCTATTTTTGGGCAGGAACACACAGGAATGGAGTTCCAGCTGGCTTCTGAGTTGGCCATGCCTACAGCCTCCCCCCCTCCGGGTTCGCCAGACGCCTCACAAGCCGTGGGGTACTTGGGAAAGCCAATCCAATCCAAGGAGGTTCAGGTTCCCCAGACACCCTGCAACTGCAGGGCCCCTGGGGAAGCCGATCCAGAAACTGTCTTCCTTCCCTCGGGTTCCCTATGCGCCCCACAAGCCACGGGTACCTGAGGAAGCCGATCCTGTGAGGGAGCTGCACTGTCGGGTGTGGCCTAATATGCTAATGCATTTCTGCTGTTGGGTGTGGCCTGTTATGCTAATGAGTTCCTGCTGGGCTTTTTCTACAAAAAAAAGCCCTGCTCAGTCTAACCTATTTCACCGGGTTGTTGTAAGGATACAATAGAGGAGAGAAGAATAAGGTTAGCCACTTTGGGTCTTCAGTGTGGAGAAAGGTGAAATAGAAATAAACTAAATAAAAATCATACCATTTTTACATAACTCAAGGCTGGTCATGATAGAAATCTTTTCAGTAAAAAGATCTCAATATACCTGGCCAAGAGCGCCTTTCTTGGAAGAAAATGTTCACCATTACTCAAAAAAATTCATAGGGTCCCACTCACTTACTATGGAATAACTGCCTGTGGCTAAGGACAGACTGGCAATCTGGAGCGAGATGAATGTGGAGGAAACTGCTGCGGGGGAAAAACTCCCCGGGGCTGGCCGTTCACACCGGCCGGTGTATTGCGCAACGGTGCTGATACGGAGCGTTCAGACTGCTGCAGAGTGGCCCCATGTGGGCCGGCCTCCGCAGCTCGTGATAGGGCTGTTTCGGCAATTTGTGCATGTGCGCACATGTGCACATGCGCAAACTGGCAAAATGCCGCGTTCACACTGCCGCCTCTGCTTGCCTCCCACCTTCTTCTGGTTCACACTGCCTGGAAGCGGGAGGCAAGCGCAAGACGGCCCCTGGACACCAGTTTCTCCCGGTGTCCTGTTAAAGCGGATGGAAAGCGAGTGGGAGATGGGTAAGTGCGAAACGGAGCCGACGGACAGATGCGCATGTCTGAACGCGCTCCCTTCTTCCACTTCCAATGCGGGGCTGTCCCACTTTACATTGCCAGTCTGTCCTCAGCCTGTTATATAGATAGTTGATTGTCGACTCATTACTATGGGGAGTAAATGCATTGAGCATATAGAACAACCACAATTCCCTTTACCGTATAAAAATCATTCTAATAGAAAATGGGGGTAAATCTGAGAAGCAGGACATACTTCATCTTTGCGGCAGATCCACTTCAGGTATTAATCTAAATTTGTCTCCTAACTCCAGTTGCCTGGTGGAAGGAACAGGGACACAATAGTCAAGTCTGAGGCCACAAGACAGTAAAGAAATCATGCTAATATGCCCATTAATACTCCATGATGGGTCTTTATAAATTATGTGTCATTCATTAGCTGAGATGTTAGCTTTTGAGAGGAAGACCTGGTTACCATAATTAGTAGCAATTAAAAGAATTATGTAAGGTATTCTGCCATTCCTCCCCCAATCCTTTCAACACAAGGTCAAGGAGGGAAAAGGAACTGCTTAATTAAAATGTACATATGTCAACGGAAATTTGATACTAGCATATTAATGATTTAATTAACAAAAGGAAACTTTCTCACAAACTGACCCAGCTTGTGGGAAGTCTCATTGGCATGGGTTTCAGTGTAGAAGAGGAACTGGTTTCGGCACAGAAGCAAGGTTTGCAACGGAAATCGCTTGAAGCCATGACAGGGCTGAATATTAAATGGCTTATATTTTGAGAACACATCAGGCAGAAGAAGTGTGTGTTGGGGGGGGGGGAGAATGCAAATCAGAAAGCTGTCGAGCATGTCCAAACTTCTACTTGGGTAATTTCAACTTAAAAAATAATAATAATAATAAGAGTAATAAAAACCTGATACATTTAATGGGGAAAACACTGTGTTTTAAACGAGGTCGTTTCACTGAGAGACTATACAGACATAGTCACTCAAAACCTCTGCTGGGTACTGCTCTGAATATAAAAGGTTTCTGTACCTTGAGCGGAATCTGAGGGCTGTGATATTCTAAGGATGAAAGTAAACTAGTCTAAACTCCTCTACTGAATCGCAGTTGCCCTCTTTATCAGAGACAGTGTACCGGTGGTCTAGAAGCAGTCCCTGAAGCAGCTTTATATGGGTTCTGGTGGTCTTATCAGTGTTTAAGAGAGGTAAAAATGTTGTTTGTTTTAAGAAAAAATAAATAATGCACTTTGATTAGAAAGGAACAGATTTCCTTTGTTGTTTTGTGTGGATTGGTCTCCAGTGTGTTCCACCCCTCCTGAACGGTAGTTATCAATGCTTAAGAACAAACCACTAACAAAAAGTAAAGGGAGCAGAGGGAGGAGAAGAGTTGGTTTTATACCCCACTCTCCACTACCTGAAGGAGTCTTGGAATGGCTTACAATTGCTTTCCCTTCCTCTCCCCACAACAGACACCCTGTAAGGTAGGTGGGACTGAGAGAGTTCTGAGAGAACTGTGACTGACTGAAGGTCACCCAGCTGGCTTCATGTGGAGGAGTAGGAAAATCAAACCTGGTTTTCCAGATTAGAGTCTGCTATTCTTAACCACTACACCGAGCTAGGGAGGGAGGGAGGGAGGGAGGGAGGGAGGGAGGAAGGAAGGAAGGAAGGAAGGAAGGAAGGAAATTATTTTAGAAGAATTCCTGAAAAATTATTCAGAGATTGGAATATGTACAACCTGCTGTAACCTTCAGTTATTTTGTATGGCATTACTGATGCACATGTATACAGTGCTATATGTGTGCTAAGTGTTGAATATTGAACACCTGGGACCTATTGGCTGAGGTGGTCCAGATCAATGACCAATACGAATCTGACAGGTCTTTTCTGAGGTGTCATTGCCATGAATCTTGATATTTCAGCTTCGACGCACTGTAAAGATCAATAAGGATCTTGTAAAGTTTTGAGAGCAGGTTTTTTGAAAAATCAGAATATGTTTCCAGTAGTATTTCAAATTGAGATTTGTTTTTTTTAAAGGTACCCATAGCCAACAGATGTTCAGTTAGACTCTTTAATTGGTAATATTGGAGCCAAGAGAGCTTTTTGCCAACTCATTCCTTGAAGTGCGCCTTATTGTGTATTTTTCCTTGTTTCACAAGGTCTTGAATAGATATAAAGCCTGCAGAGGTCCAGTCCATGAACGCATCCCCTTCCAGGCCAGGTGGGAACCAACTGTGGTATGTAAAGGTCGAGAGAAGAGAGATGGTGGGTGCAAGGCATTGTTTCTTTTCGTCCCAGATCTTCAATGTGTTTGCTAAATATGGGTTGTCAGAAACTTGTTTTGGCCTCTGCAAACTGGTGAGCCAAAAATAATAAAATTTTATGTAAGCCACCCTGAGCCTGTTTCAGCAGGGAGGGTGGGATATAAATTAAATTAAATAAGTAAATATATGGAAGATTTCAAAAGGTTCAGCTAGATTTTATCCCTGTAAGTTAAGTTGTGTTGAAACAATTTCACATATCCTTTTTAATTGTCCTTTTAATGTAGAAATTTGGACTAAATATCTAACCCTATTTTGGCAAATAGGATGGGATTCTCTGATCACTTTAAAGTTCATTTTATCCTGAATGACTCCTCTCCAGATATAATTGAGAGGGTGGCTAGATTTTTGCAATGCACTATAAAGCTGGGCTTTGATAAGATATAAAGAGTCAGTTTGATGGTATGTTTACCCAATTGTAATCTAAAAGCAATCTATATTATATGTTCTATCTTATCAGTTTTATACACCAATAAAGGACTGATTGATTGATTGATTGATCATGATGATCATACTGATATGCACAGTGGCCATTCTGTCTGAAAGGGCCAACATGTGGATTTTCAGCTTTGGTACATGTAAACCAGAACCCTGAAAAATCAGCATTTCATGTAGCATGTACTGAGACTGAACATGTATGCAAAATCTATGGGGAATTTCACACAACACCTTTAAAAATGTTACTGAACCGGCTTGGAATAAACCGGTACAGTGACGGCCGTTTCAGACAGCCCTTCACCTACTGTTTCGGAGGCGTCTTCGAAGCAGTTTGTCATTTCAGACTGCTGCTTTCTTTTCATGCCTCTTTTCACCCACGTGGGCGATCACCATAATTTTTTTCAAGAGCCGATTTAGAGCGCTATAACAGGACACCAAAACAGTGCTATAGCAACCCCATTGAAATGCCTGAACCAAGTAGTTGGCTCTCAGTGGAGCCCAGGCATTCCAGTGGGGTCGCTATAATGCTATAATGCTGTTTTGGTGTCCTGTTATAGCGCTCTAAATTGGCTCTTTAAAAATGGTGAACATCACCTGCGCAGGTGAAAACAGGCACAAAAACACTTGTCATCAGAGGAAGCGCTTTGGGGGCATTTCACACAACACCCCATAGTGCTTTGAGACTGGTACAAGAACTGAAGAACACTTGGGAGGAGGTTTCCAGGTAAACCGGCTCAGGAATGCTTCCCCAACGGGAGAGGCATGTTTCTGTGTGAAAGGGCCAATATGTTCCTTTAGGGAACCAGTACTAATATGGTTCTGTGTGAAATGCCTGACAGAAACTGTTACTGAAGAGTTCCTGAAATGGAACATACTGGCTGTGTGAAATTCCTCTATGTGTTGCCCCTTTCAGACAGTAAGCCAACCATGTTATTAGAAGGCTTGCAAGTTGCATGCCCTCCTGATATGCATAGTTGGCAGGCTCCTAGTATATGCAATTTTAGCAGTAGCAAAGAGCAAGAGTCCAGTAGCACCTTAGACTAACAAAATTTGTGGCAGTGTATGTGCTTTGGTGTGTTACCACTCACTTCTTTGGAAGAAGAAAGAGAAGAAGGGATTGGATTTATACCCCATTCTTCATTACCCAAAGAAGTCTCAGAGTAGTTTACAATCTCCTGTCCTTTCTCCTCCCCACCATGAACACCCTGTGAGGTAAGTGGGGCTGAGAAAGTTCTTTTGAGAACTGCTTGTTTGCTGACCCCAAAAATTTTCCAACAGACCAGGATGATACCATACTAGCTAATATTTGTAATTGGCTCCCAGTAGAAGTGGATGAACTGCTTGATCTAATTTCAGATCTTAGGCAAATCCCCTGGACTGGATAGAATCCCCACTGAAGTACTTACAAAACATCCTCAGAAGTGGGCCTCTCCACTTGCTCATTTGTTTACTCAAATTAATCAATATGGGATAATGCCGCAATCTTGGCTGAATTCCATCATCATTCCTTTTTTTTTTTTTTAAAGGTGACCCTAACTGTCCAAATAATTACAGGCCAATCAGTCTTCTCTCTGTAATCAGCAAACTGTATGCCAAACACTTAGAAAGACACCTAAAAACTTGGGCACTCTCACAACAAATCATTTGTCCTGAACAAATTGGGTTCTCGAAAGGCAGTTCCACCATTGACCACTGTTTTCTCCTATCCTTTTTAGCTGACAAATATATGAATTTTGGTACCAAAAAACTCTATGCAGCTTTTATTGACCTGAAAGGTGCATTTGATTTGATCTCTAGACCTCTACTCTGGAAAAAGCTATAACTAATAAAAATAGACCCCCGTCTTTTATTTTTGATGAAAAAAATTCCACTTATCCACCTTCTGTCAAGTAAAATACACAGAAAGTGGACATCTGACAGCAAAGATTCCACTACAAAAAGGAGTAAAACAAGGCTGTATGCTGCCCCCCTTCTTTTTAACTTATTTTTAAATGATTTAGCTTCATACTCAGAGCCTATTAATGGTCACCCGCCTAGATTGGGTTCCAATGCCACCTCTCTTCTTCTATACGTGGCTGATACCAGAATTCTTTCATTTACAAAAGTTGGCCTTCCAAGATATTTACAGCACTTCTATAAGTACTGTCAAGATAATGTATTAACTATAAATCATTCTAAATCTAAAGTATTAGTATTTTCAAAATGCTGGTGCCTAAGTAAATGGGGAATCGGCAACACAGAAGTTGAACAGGTTAAACCTTTCAGATACTTTAGGGGTAACATTTCAATACAACTTAAAATGGACAATGCAAAGAGTTAGATCAATTTCTCAGGCGAAGCAATCTATCACCCAACTCAAGCAATTTTTCTTTATTAATGGAAACCAACATATTCCTTCTGCAATAAAAATGTATGAAACTAAAGTGCTTTCCCAAGTACGCTATGATTGTCCAGTATGGATAAAGGCACTTAACATCAAGTTTGAGTGCACCCAAGCAAACTTCTTTCACCAAATCTTAGGTGTCCCAAGGTGTGTGCCATATTCAGCTTTATGCCTAGAATTGGGCCAACATCTTATTCAAACAAAAGGTTGGCTACTGACCTTTAAATATTGGCTCAAAATTCACTGTAGAGCCTCGCCAAACTCTTTAATTGCACGTTTAAAAAATGATTTGCACAGCCTCCTCTGGTTTTCAAAAATAGAAGAAAAAAATCATCAAATAGTTTTTTCGACTGATTTATTTTCTCCAAATGGACGAAACCTCAATTTTTAGATCTATTAGGCAAAGGCTACTTGATCTAGAATTACAGAATTTCTGTCATTTACACCCACGTATCTATTCACAAACTCATCTTAATCTCTCAATCCAGCATGGCCAAATGGCCCACTATTTATACAATCTCAGCCTTCCTTCTCATCATAGAGCCTTCACACTGGCTCAGCTGAACATCTTTCCCTCAAACATGCTGTGGGGTCAATTTAACAATATTCCCCTCAGGAAAGACTCTGCAAATGTTCCAGTATGGCCCCAGATTCAATTTTCCATATCATTCTGGACTGCCAGCTGCACACATCCTCACGTATGACATTCTTATCCCTTTGGCCACACTTGTTTCCTAGTAATCTTAAAACTGTTCAGCATTTTCTGAATGATGTTAATACCGATACTACAATTATGGTTGCAATTTTTTTAACAGAATCAGCCGCACTTAGATACAGATTTTTAAAAAATATAATATGTATATTTTATTGTCCTAACTTACTCACCAGAATTAAATGTATCTTTTAAAGGTATCTACCATACTATTATGCCATTAAAGGTGTCTGATCTGAGAACTGCTTGTGAGAGAACAGCTCTGGAAGAACTTGTAACTGACTCAAGGTCACACCAGCAGCTGCATGAGGAGGAGTGGGGAATCAAACCCAGTTCTCCCAGATTAGAGTCCATACTCCTAACCATTACACAAAACTGGCTGTATCCAAAGAAGTGAGCATTGACTCATGAAACCTCATACCTAATCCTGCCACAAATTTTGTCAGTCTTTAAGATGCTACTGGACTCTTACTCTTTGCTACTGCTACATACAGACTAACACAGTGACCCATCTTGATCTATGTAATTGTAGCATCTGAGAAGTGCTGCAGAGGACTGGATATTTTGGTGGATTCACCACTGTGGCAGCAGCCTCCTCCCTCACCATAATCTCAATGGTCCCTTGACCCTCAGTAGTATGTTGGGGAGGGGTGCAGGAAACTGCTGAGGAAGAGGAAGGAGATCCAATCACTCTTGTGAAACTGTTCTATTTGTGAGGGTCTTGATTTGAACCCAACTTATAAATTTCTACTGCCTAAACATATAAACGTTTACACTCATAGGCTGTTTGCTTTGATCTTACATGAATGAAATGCCGTGGCTCTAGATTTCCTTTGTCAGCTTTCTGGATACCTTACTCCCCCCCTCCTCTTTTGCTATATTTATACTTTCATGTAAATCATAATAGTATTAAATATCACCAAATGATTTCTTTTATGGATGATGCCAGGCAGCGGCGAGACAGAAGCACTAACAGAGAGCGTAGGTGCTTGCAAGTTTATTTTCTTTTAACTCTGCTGAACAAGCTCCCTTTCCTTTCCTTGAGCCAAAAGGCTTTTCTTCTGGAACTCTGTCTAATTGATTTACTGCTGATAAACTGAGACAGCATAGAGGGAAGCAACAGATAATAAACAAAGCTCCCTCCTTAACTATGGGTGGTGGTAAAAATTTATAACCTGCCCAGAAACAAAGATAGGGGAGTACTTCTCATCTAATAAGAGGGATTCATTCAACATTCCTCTCTCAAATCATGACTCCCCTTTGGCTGACACTGCTACTGAAGTTGAATATGAAGGAACGGGAGATACTACAGATGGAGTGACAGCCATTTCGCTGTTGGAGGAGGAGACTAGTGCTGCTACTGTTACTACACACAATTATCCTAAACTCACTGCCTTAACAGTCGCTTGTATTTTTAAATTGGTGGGGGGGAAATGAGAAAGCCATTGACAAACTGACTCAGGTTGCAGGGCTATATGAAGAGAGAAAATCTAGTGCAGAAACAACCTTTGTGGCAGCCTTGGATGATGAATGGCCCAGATGTCGGGACACTCCTTACCCAGATACTAATTGCCTCCCGTTACAGGTGAAGCGGCCGGACGGGGGGTGGGGGGGGTAAAAACGAGGATTCCCTACTGTCTCATCTTACAAACACATAAAGTATGGATGATGTCTTCCAGTTTTATGTAAACCCACTAAAAAAAAACAAAAACCTAAATAAAGGAGTTTTTTCCAGTGGAACAAGCATAATTTACAAGCCATCTCTAACAACTGAGGCAGTTCCATTTTCTACTGTGTGAATCATTTCGTAGTGTGCTGCTGCATGGACTATCTATTTCTTCTTAAGCCTGTTTAAAACGTTAATATATTTAAAAACTCGTTAATATGTTTAAAAACCTGTTTGTAGATGGCCTAAGAAGTAATCTAATGCATACAAACTCAAGGCTCTCATATTAATTTTCTCAAGACTCTTGAGCACTTTATAGTGCTAATTACATCTATTACTGTGCCATTTGCTTTGAAACAGTCTGTTATGTTCCCCTTCTCAAATCAAAATCCCCAATTTTGCTTAGTAATGAAGAAAGTTCTATTTCAGTAAGCCTCTCTGATCTGGTGACTCTGATTTCATTTAGAAATAATAGGTTTATGCAGAGAAAGAACAGTGACACATATGTTTAATGCCGATAACTGACTCTGCTTATCAAATACATTCTAATTAAAGAGCCTTGCATTATAGGATAATATAAGTTCTGTCGGGACACAATATGGAAAGCATGTGCTTTTGCTAAGCAAGACAGTCATATTCTAATGGCTGGGAGTTACTGCTCTATAAATTTGCAACAATAATTCAGTGTTTCGGGAAGAAGTAGTTATAAAGACTGTGCCTGGAAATTGACAGTTTTGCTAGCAAGAGGTTCCCTCAGCACCCAGTATTGTTGTTTACACATACATAATCTCATAATATTTCCATGTTCTGTAACACTGATCATCGGAATTGTGTCCATAGGTGGCAAGGTGCCCATCAATGTGTTTCCTGGTGCCCATTTCCTTCTTTGCCAAAGCAAAGAGCTAATCCAGGCTTTCCTCCACCTCCTTGGGACAGGAAGTGATCCAGAAGAGTCCAGGAGGGATCACCTTTGTGTCTACAGGAAACTTCCATACAAAAACAACTGCCTCTGTCATAGGATGGCTGTAATGTAGTATGCTCTGTGTAGCAACCAGCCTGCCATGTGCTCTCAGGTAATGGCGCCTGCCGCGTTGCCAGAGCACATGGTCAGGCAGAGAGGGGAGCTTGAATCTGGAGGAACAATAGACATCTGGATTGAAAGCCTCCACCAATGTGGGACCTAGGTTCTCCCTGAGGAACCAATGCAATCAAAGGCTCCTCCAGGGAACCTATGACAAACATGCACATATGTTAAACCCCTATCAGGTCTTTTGGGTGCGGCCGGAGGTGTGGCTTCGGCCAGCATATAATGAGGGCCCTGGAGCCCTGGAAGCATGCTTGTTCTGACCATCTACTGGGCATGCTGAATCACTCAATAAAGGCTTCATGATTTCACCGTTCCTGGTCTCCTGAGTCCAGTACTCTTCAATGGCATTTGGTTTGAACCCCCCTACAACAGGCCTATATATATATATATATATATATATATATATATATATATATATATATATATATATATATAATGACAGGGCTGGTGCGGGGTGGAGCGGGGCTCCGGTCTTTCCCTCTCACCTCTCTCTTGACAGAACAGCGGATTGGCAGCATGGGGGAAGGGCTGCAGAGAAGAGCCCGGCTGGACAAAGGAAGGCCAGTCCAGCTTTCCTTCCCCTGCCAGGCTGGCCTAAGGGGCAGCAGCGTCCAACTTCAGCTCCCACCTCCCCCAGGCCTGTGGGCTCCTGACACCCAGTGTGTCCAACCTCACAGCCAGTGCCGCCTGCACCCTTCTTCTCCTCCTTCCAGAAGGTCCAAGGCGAGTGCAGCGGGATCCCACCCAACTTGGGCTCCAGGACGCTCAGCTCCTGAAGGTCAGCTTGGCTTCATCCTCTTCCTTCTGCTTCTGCTGGGGAGGCGGCGGGTGTGGGGGCTCAGGCAGGCCCAGCTGCTGCTTGGGGGGGGGGCTCAGCGCCATTGCCCTGCACTTCCCTTGGCCCAGGCTGAGTCAGTGCTGCCTCCATGAGCGAAAGCCCACCCATAGCTTCCGCCTCCCCCCACAGACACTGGTGAGGCCTCAGTGGCTCTCACCGGGCCCGTGGCTTCTCTGCACCTCCCCCCTCATGGGTTCCCACCACTTCCCCCTGCTCCCGCTGTTTCTCTCTCCCACCCAGCACCGGCAGCGAGTCTTGAATGCCTCCCAATCGCTGACTGCTGCAGTTCTGAGAGCATTCCCTGCACATGTGCAGGGAACACTCTAACTTTTCAGGGGATTTAAATATCCCCCATATAGTTTTTAAAAACTTTTGGATTTTTGTGCACACCTGAGGAGTCCCCCAAGTGTGCAAAAAAAATCTCCCTGCCCCCCAGGTGCCCCCCACACGGATTTAGATATCTGCACGCACGGGGCGCCTTGGGAATTAGATACATAGATATATATAATCTACTGAGGGGACCCACACAGACTCCTATGATTTTTTGGGTAACCAGCTTTGTTTTAAACTATAAGCCTTCCCCTCAGATACCAGGTGCTCTTCAGGTAGCAAGTGTGTAAGAATGGGTTCACAGCCATGAGCGAGCAAATAGAATATGGAGATCCCTGAGGCAAGAATTGTGTCTGGACAACACAGATGATTTATTTATTAATTTACAAGGTGGTTTCTGTTGGAGAAATGAGTATGAAAGACAAGACCTGGGATTTCAGTCATTATAGGGTTAACCTATGCAACTTGTTGTGTTTCTTAGTTTAACCTGGAAGTGCCTGGCAGCTGGCCAATTAACTCTAAGCCCGGGAAACCTAAAGGTGTACTGTTCTGCTAACTGGTCAGTGATATCAGGTGTTTCCTTTTAGGGGTCAAGAAGAAGGAGAGATCCTCCATTGTAATCTCCCTCTCTCTGTAGTAGGATGTCTTAGTGTGCAGACGCAGCACAATGCTGCTTAGGAAGCATGTTTTGTTTATTTGTAGCTAATCCCCGTTTCCCTTTTTCCTTTAGTAATAAAGTTTCTTTTAAACTAAAAGAAGCACTCTCTTCTTTCCAGAAAAGCAAGATCCATTACTCTGAATTTTCTTGAATATTGGACAAAAGTCCTAACAGTTTCAAAGGACAGATGAGCAGCACAGGTCTCCAGGTAGGCAAAGGAGAAACCTGGCAGAGGCGCGTACATTTAAGCTAGCTATGGCTTCAGATAGTAGTTTCAGGCATAAACAAGCTTTTACTGATTAGGATGGATCCTCTCTCACACACAGGAGTCCACTCACACCAGCCTGTCCTTTCCCAAGATTCAGAGTAAATGGTACAAGCTCAGCTCATTACCAGAGACAGGCCTAACAATTGGGTACTCTGTTCTCTCTCAGAGGCAGAGCTAAACCACTCTGCCACACTACTGAGCAGAGCCACCCTTCATTCTATATATATAGAGAATTCAACAAGATCCTAACACACTGGTAAAGTGGGTGGATTGAAACAAGATACAATTTAACAAGGATAAGTGCAGAGTTCTACATCTGGGTAACAAAAATGAGGAACACTGGATGGGGGATACAACTCTGAGTAGCAGTGTGTATGAACAAGATCTTGGGGTACGAGTGGACTGTAAGTTAAATATGAGCAGCCAGTGTGATGCAGCGACAAAAAAAGGCTAATGTGATCTTGGGGTGTATCAACAGAGGCATACCTTCCAAGATGTCATTGTCCTGCTGTATACTGCATTGCTCAGGCCACACCTGAAGTATCGTGTGCAGATCTGGAGGCCTCCCTTCAAAAAGGATGTGGACAGAATGGAGTGGGTTCAGAGGAGACCGATGAGGATGGTTGGAGGCCTGGAGACCAAGCCCTGTGAGGAAAGGCTGAGAGACATGGGAATGTTCAGTCTGGAGAAGAGGAGGCCGACACAATTGCTCTCTTTAAATATTTGAAGGGCTGTCACTTAGAGGAGGCCAGGAAGCTGTTCCTGTTGGCAGCAGAGGACAGGACTCGCAATAATTTGTGATTCTATGATTCTATCTACTCTTTTCTTGAGCCAGATCTGACCTCTCCCTGCTCTTTCCCCGAGGCAGAATTGAACTCCCTCTACACGCTCCTTGAGGCAGACCTCAACTAACTCCTGCTGTGGTCCCCTCTAACTTTCCATTCCCCTCCTGAAAGGCGATTGGATGCTGGAGCAGCACTCCCATAGGCTCAGCTGAGTGGCTGTTTTTTGCCTCTCAGGGGCAGGAAATCCTCCTGTCCATCACACTCCAACTAGGGCTGCCAATCTACAGGTGGTGGCTGGAGATCTCCTGAGATTACAACTGATCTTCAGGCAACAGAGATCAGTTTACTTGGAGAAAATGGCCACTTTGGAAGGTGGACTCTATGGCATTATGCCCCATTGATGTCTCTCCCTTCCCCGAACCTCACCCTCCTCATGCTCCACCCCCAAAACTGCCAGGTATTTCCCAACCCAGAGATGGCAACCCTACCCCCAACATATTGCAGTGTGCTCCAACTTCCAGCCCTTTTGGAGCTGGCTGCATCCCTCCTTCAGAGCAGCCATTTTGTGGTAGTGCCCAGAAATTTCTCAACATTCCAAAAGGGCCCACAGGTTTAACAAGGTTCCTGACCTCTATTCTATACATTTTTTAAATGTCACAATTCACGTTTGGAGGTCAAATTTCTACCCCTCCCCCAATCCAATGTTTACATTTTGGATGGGGGGAAAATGACCTCGGCTTTTGATATCTGCCTGTTTGGTTTTTTTTTTTTAACCTTTTCAATTAGACGTTTTCGGTGGACAAGGCAAAATGAACGGGCAAGGCAAACGTGAAACTGTTGCAAGTCATGTCTCAGATGATGTCAGATATTAACCACTATGTGGCAACCCTCAGATGGTATTGACTATGGCAGGTCTGATAATGTCTAATATTTATCAAGAACTATTGCCTGACTGCAATCACTGATTGTCAAATGCTATTATTACAGGATAATCCATTCTCAAACGCCAGAACTGAACATCCGTTTCGCACTTACCCGTCTCCCACTCGCTTTCCAGCCGCTTTAACAGGACACGAGGAGAAACCAGTGTCCAGGGGCCGTCTTGCGCTTGCCTCCCGCTTCCAGGCAGTGTGAACCGGAAGAAGGCGGCAGGCAAGCGGAGGCAGCAGTGTGAACGCGGCGTTTTGCCAGTTTGCGCATGTGCGCACATGCGCACATGCGCAAATTGCCAAAACAGCCTTATCACGAGCTGCGGAGGCCGGCCCACGTGGGGCCACTCCACAGCAGTCTGAACGCTCCGTATCGGCACCATTGCGCAATACACCGGCCGGTGTGAATGGCCAGCCCCGGGGAGTTTTTCCCCCGCAGCAGTTTCCTCCGCATTCATCTTGCTCCAGATTGCCAGTCTGTCCTCAGCCTATGATTCTAGGGACAGGGATTGTGGGATCGGATACCAGTTCTGTTCTCTTTTGCTTCAGTTCAGCTTGCCAGACTTCCTTGGTTAAAGTTCCCTCCCACAGATTTCACAGGGCCTGCCCCATATTTTCGGTCTGAAAGCAGAGAAGACCATTATCTTCTGGCAGTGTTCAGGTGCTTTCCTTTAATCTTGGCTCCACAGGCTTCCACTTGTGCATTATACTTCCCTTTCCCTGGCTTGTTCAAGTGGTAATGTTGCCAAATTTCGTAATTGGGGCGAGGTAGAGAAATAATGAGCTTTTTAAAAAAATCTGAGCCAAAATCCCTTCGAGCTTCAATTTGGCTTGACAGTTAAGACGCTGAACTGCAGACCGGTAGTTCAGCAGTTTGGGACCCGAGTGCTGCATGATGGAGTGAGCTCCCATCTCTGGCCCCAGCTCCTGCCAACCTAGCAGTTCAAAAGCAAGAAATTGCAAGTAGATAAATATGTCCCACTTTGGTGGGAAGGTAACAGTGTTCTGTGTGCCTTGGCGTCTAGTCATGCCGGCCACATGACCATGGAGATGTCTTCAGTCAGCGCTGGCTTTTTGGCTTGGAAACGGAGATGAGCACTGCATCCCTAGACTCAGATTCAACCGGCTTTCAAGCAAGGGAAACCTTTACCTTTACATTTCAAGCTCTCTCCTCCCCATTTCTTGTTTTTTAATGTCAGCAATTGGGTGGGTCGGGGAGTAAAGTAGTGCTCTTTGGGGGGCCTTCATTAGAAACAAAAGACTTACCAATTAAAAAATATTAGTTTTTTTTTAAAGATAGGACATCCTTTTGTCTCTTCCAGTCCTCCTTTCCATGAGATTCTTGCTCATGAGACAAGAGAAGGTTTAACCAGCTGGGTTGACCCCTCATTAGAGTCAGCTAGGAAGCTGGTCTACTCTCAACTGGAAGCAAAGCTCCAGAGCCTGCTGTCAATATAATTTTATGTTTGGAAGTGTAGGGTTTGTAATTTTTCAGTTCAGTTCAGGAGACAAAGGCTGTTTTTACATCTGACTTTCCCACTGGAATCATTCTAGTTCCAAAAAAATCTGCCCACACCTCTGTGCGGTATGAAACCGTGCTGCCACTGAAATGTCCATATCTACTAATTGCCCTCCTGTGGTCAAGCTAGTATTATACCGCTTTATTCTGCTTTAAACAATTGTGGTTTCTTAGTGCACTTAGACCCCCTGGAGTGAAATTTCACACCACTGTGAAATCAGCACAGGAAAAGACAGCAGTCAAACTACTTTAGAGGGGAGGTGTAAAATGACCCAAAAGGAAATACAAATCTTATGCTTCCTCCCGGGAAATGGAGCTCTCAGGTATGTTCAGGTAAGGCTCATTTCCAAATAAGAAGGGGTCAGAAAGGCATCCACTGTCTCCAGCAAGTTCTCCTCACCATTATAAACCTCTTTTCCTTACCCAGTGCTCAAGTGTTGGGCCAGTTCATGGCTTTCTGAATTGGAAGAATTCCTGCTCTGAATTTTGCCAGTCCTCATTAAACCCCCGCATTTGGAAATCACCACACTCCATATTTAAAATCCAAAATATGGAACCCTGAGAAAAAGACCCTGTTGGACTGATTCTTATGATACCAGGGTGTTTGCTACTCACTGTGCCTGTAGGAAAACAAAGGAAAGAATTGCAGATGCTATAAACATGGAAACAAAGATGCTCTAGATTTTTATGCTTCAAATCCAGCCTTCTCAGGTAAAAAACTACAAGACAAATGGTTGTGGGAGAGAAGCCTCAGGAAAAGAGAGAACTCGGTATGAGCTAAGAGGCATTCCTCCAGTGAGCTTGTGTATGTGGGAAGAAAATGAGTGCCAATGAATGCTGTGGAATGAAAGTTCCAGATACGATGTCCCCTGTCTCAGACCTCCAGACTGAGTGGCAAGAGAGGCTAGATAGCTAAATAGGCAGACTGACATTTCTTCCTGTATCTACTCTTCTGCCACTGTCCTCTTTGATATGCAGATTGTGATCTCAGGGACCAATTTCCCCTTCCTCTCTCTCTCTCACTTTACCGGCACTCACCAAGAGAAGGACATGCGGTCTTCTCTTGGCACCATAAGGCAGATGGGCCTCTCACCATCCACCACAATCCTTTAGCTCAGGGGTGGGCAATTGTTTTGGTTCGGGGGCCGCTTTGTGGGAGCGGAGGGTTAGCGGAGGGCCGCACCTTTTAAAATGATTGCAGTCATTAGTTAACTTTGCATTTCAGAGAAGGTATAAATTGTATCATAAAAATCAATAAATATAAATCAAATAAAATAGTGGTAGTTTTATTCAATTTATTTATTGTGCTAATTTCATATCATCTATAGCTGCAAGCACATTTAATTTTAGAATCAGTTTAATGAGAGAAATGTACCCTATCACACTTTTCTACAATTTTTTTGAAATCAGGAGATTGCTTGTTGAGAAACCACGTAGCCGACTGTCTTGGCGGGCCGCAAAAAACTCTGTGGTGGGCCGCATGTGGCCCCCGGGCCGCTATTTGCCCACCCCTGCTTTAGCTAGTAAATTAGTAATCTATCCAATCTCTGCTCTTTCCTATCCAAAGTGTACTTCTCAAACAAAGAGAGAAGCATTTATCTTCTAAACTTGCAGTGTGGCTCTGTGTAGCTTAGTAAACTGAGTAACCTGATAAAGTGACACTCCTGTGTTTGTAGCTTTATTTAAGCACTCTGCTAACTAATGGTGAGTGGACTGACCAGTTTACCTCAGTAGCTTAGTAAACTGTGTCGCTTAGTAAACTGAGTAACCTGATAAAGTGACACTCCTGTGTTTGTAGCTTTATTTAAGCACTCTGCCAACTAATGGTGAGTGGACTGACCACACCAGGTTACCTCAGTAGTGATGTCTACCAATTAAATATTGAGAGCAATGCAGCAAAAGATGCTGGTTTGTTTTGAAGCTGGCAAGTGTCTCCAGGTATTGCTGTACCATGAACTCTGTTTTTAATGTGTTAATTTGTAGATGGAAATGGGGGGGGGGGAGAAAACATCCTTGGGGAAATGAAGTAATAATGCAGGTTGATAAATGCACAAACAGCAGAAAGGAAGACTTTTGCTGAATAGGGTAAAACATATTCAATAAAAGAATCAGGAATATACTAAATATCTTATTGACAGAGAAGGATTACACTGTTTAATTAAAAAAGAAGGGGGGATATTAATTCAAGCCATTTATATGTTATCTGGGCAATTGGAATCCCAGCAGGAGGCATCTAATGCAGATTATATTTTGGGGCCTATTTAAAATAATTCACTGGGAGAATAAAAATGCAAAGAATGCATGTTCCAAATGAGCACACAGACATCCATCGCACCCCTGCAGGGCCACTTGAAAGAGTTGTGCGGGATGTGCACCTCTCTCGTTCTGCTGAGAGCACTTTTGGCGGAAGCAAACCTGACTTGACTTTCAAAATGTAATTACGACGGGAAAGGATGCTGCACTAGATTAACCACTTAAAGCCTCTTGGGGATTTAAAACAGGAATGTGTATAGCTGATGCAATACTTTGTTGCTGTCTATGAGATATTTTAAGGCCGATCGCAAAATGAACCCTAGTTTCCTTCCTAGCAGCCATCTTTACCAAAGGAGGGGATGAATGTTCTGGAAGTAATGGAGCAGGAAGGGTGATCCTCATTGTCCAGGTTTTTGGGCTTCTTCTCAAGGTTCCTGAGAGAAGCATGAAAAGAAGAGCTTATAGGGGAGGTATAAATCCCAGCTGAAGGTAATGGGAGGCAGGCCCAACTTTGGGACCGAGCTAGGTATCATGCTGGGGGGCTTTACGTTCCAGACTCCCAAAGATGAATCTTCCGCTAACATTAGTCTTTCACTCCCGGGCTCTGGCCACTGTTTTGTGGACATCTCTGTGTGGCTGTCATCATTAGAGTTCAACAAAAATGTCATAGCGATTCTAGCAGCAACAGAGGCAAAACTTTGTCGTCAGTTGGAATGGCAGGCATTCAGTGTCTGCAGCCCACTTCACATATGGCTGAAGATTGTTGCAGCCAGTTTGGTGTCATGGTTAAGACCGTGGACTCTACTCTGGGAGAACCGGGTTTGATTCCCCACTCCTCCATGTGCAGCCAGCTGGTGTGACCTTGGGTCAGTTACAAGTCCTTTCAGAGCTGTTTTCTCAAGGATGGTTCTTGGCAGGGGTCATTTCGTAGAAAAAGAGGGGCAGGAGCTCATTAGCATAACTCATTTGCATAACTCATTTGCATAACTCATTTGCATATGCCACACCCCCTAACATACCAGAAGTGTGTCAGAAGGCAACGCCCACCCCTCAGGCTGCACTCCACAGGTGAGTGAAACTGACCTGCTCTTCCTCCACTCCCTTCCCCATCCAATACTTTGTGCAATAAAAATAAGCGTAAAGAACACACCCTCATTCTCTTCCTGCTCCCTTGAAACCACCAGGTTTCAAGTAGACTTGAGATACCCAGGACATGTGCACCACCCAGCCCTTTCCCTTTCCCCTCCCCACAACAAGACACCCTGTGAGGTAGGTGGGGCTGAGAGAGGTCTTTTGAGAACTGCTCATGAGAGAACAGCTCTGAGAGAACTTGTGACTGGCCCAAGGTCACACCAGCAGCTGCATGTGGAGGAGTGGGGAATCAAACCCGGTTCTCCCAGATTAGAGTACAACTCCTGACCACTACACCAAACTGATGGGGTGGAAGCTGCTGAAGGGTTGGTGAAATTTCTCCAGTACTTATGTGCCATGTGCCCAGATAAAAAATGGTATACCTCGAAAATTTATATGCCACCTTGAGCAAGTCTCTGGAAAAGCAGCACACAGTCATAAAAGGAACAATGATAACATTATCAATATTAAAACAAAACATTAAAAACAATAAAGACTCTAGCAGGGCTTTCCCCAGGGTGCTGTGCCTCTGCGCTGCTCGGGGAAGCCGAGGAGGGGGCGGGGCTTGGTCATGTGCCCGCCCCCTGGGCTTCTCACTCCCGGAGCTGCACTCCTATGCGCTCCCGCTCCAACGGACCCCTGGTTCTTGGAAGAGCTCTCTCAGCCCCACCTACCTCACAGGGTGTCTGTTGTGGGGAGGGGAAGGGAAAGGAGATTGTAAGCTGCTCTGAGACTCCTTCTGATAGTGAAAGGCGGGGTACAAATCCTGCCTCTGCTTCTTTTTTGATTTATCCTTGCTTAGTACCTCAACATTTAATGAATGATCATTAGTTGATTCCTGGCAAGAGAGTATGGGAACTGACTTCATTGGAAAGCACTGAAATGCGAAGTGATATCAACATGTTATAGCAAGGTGATATCAACATCCCATGCTCCTAGAGCACATTCAGTCCTCATCAGCTCGACGAAGTGGGGATATTTTTATTTTGCTTAATCTACACAGTCATTGTTTTCTGCATGCTTGGGAGCAGCTAGGTTTACCTGGTCCCCCGTGGCCACCGGAAGGGGATGAAAGGCATAGGGTTGTCAGATTCTGGTAGGGAAACTTCTCAAGATTGGAGGGTGGAGCCTGGGGAGGACAAGATCCTCAGCGGGGGTATAATGTTATAGATTCCACCCTGCAAAGAATCCATTTTCTTCAGGGGAACTGATCTCTGTCATCTGGAGATGAACAGTAATTCGGGGAGATCCCCAGGTCTCACCTGGAGGCTGGCATCCCTAGGTCCAGCCAAGTACAGAACAAGGGGATTGGAAGAATGGAACTGTGAACACTGGAATGAAAAGAGGATTGGGCCTCTTCTCCTTGGGGAATTATTCTTATCATGAAGCTATTAGACTGCATTGAACTGGGTAGTTCATTCGTAATACCGGTGAGCGATGCCTCTCGATAAATAGGTAGCAATCCAAATAAGGGATATTATTGGATGTCTGAAACAAATGAACAAACAAAGAGCAACAACAATGGACTGATTAGTGATAGGAAAGCCTCTAGTGACAGATGGAAAAATTATTCGTGAAAAGCAATTCTTGTGAATGACAGGCTGCAATTTGAGGCTCGAAACAGCTAAAAGGCTTGGCAAGGCCTGCTGACATAGTCAGAGCATCGCCGTAAAGGTCTCATTCAAGCAACCCAAAATTACTCAGTGAGTCATAGAGCCCAATTGTAGAAATGACACCATAACGAGGAAGTGTAACAATCTTTCCGCTTCCCATTGAAATTTAATTCCCCAAATTGATAGAACAAGACGCTCTTTTTAGTGCAAATGATAGACATCTAGCTCGGTGTAGCAGAAGAATAGCCATGGCAGAAGAAAAAGGGAAGTGTTTAAGTTAGAGCATCATTTTGTTCAAAAGAGTAAATAAACACTGAAGTTTGGATTAATGTATATGTAATGCATTCTCCCTGGCTTAAGCCAACGCTTCCATTGTAAAGACATTCAGATTTTGCCTCCTGCCACAGTGGCAGGCGGCCTGCCCGGCCTCTAGACAGACTGGGGTGAAGAAAAGCAGAGGCCGCTTTTCCTACTAATTAATAAGCACACCTCCAATCAGACAATACTGGAGGTATCCATGAGGAGGAAGGATCAGATTATTTTCTTATATGTGAAAGAACTGCTGCTTCAGGATCTGAAAGCTTTCAGTGCTGGTCTTGTCATTTGATATTATGGTGTTATGTAAGGCCACCATTTTCTTCCACGTTCAGTTTCTATTAACCCTCTGCAGCTGGGGTGGGGGTGGGCAAACCTTCCCTTTCATGTCTTAAAGGCCCCAGAGGGCACTGAGGTCAGGCACTCAACATCGCCTGACTCTCCCTGGTCCGAAAGACGCTCGGTTGGCCTGTACCAGGGCCAGGGCTTTCTCAGTGGTGGCTCCTTACTGGTGGAATGAGCTCCCGGATGACATCAGGGCCCTGCGGGACTTATTGCAATTCTGCAGGGCCTGCAAGACAGAGCTCTTCCGCCAGGCATTCAACTAGGAGCTGCCACTGGGGGAAGAATTGGACATCACCCTGGTCCTGCCGGCCGCACCCCTTGCTGCCACTATCCACCATGAGAACTCTGTATGATTGAAGTCACCATCTGGTGTTGTAGTATATTGTTAGAATGGGATGTTAGTTTTAAACGTTGATTTTATATTGTAAACCTTATGGTGTTTTACGATTGTTAGCTGCCTTGAGCCGGTCCGCTGGCAAGGCGGGATATAAATGCAATAAATAAATAAATAAATAAATTAAAGAGACTTGGGATGGGGAGGTAAAGATTTATACAAAGCTGAGGCATACAACTGAAAAAAAAGCTAAACTCTTCCTCCTCCTGGATTTTACGCTGGAAGGCTATTCAACCCAGCTGGCCTGGAAGGAAAAAAAAAATAGGAAAAATTAGGAAAAAACAACCCAGTGAGATAAGACAAGAAAAGGATCAGAGTTTAGCTTACCTCACTCATATTCTCTTCAAACACACATTCTCTCTCTCTCTCTCTCTCTCTCTCTCTCTCACACACACACACACACAAACACACACACACACCCAACATGCACACTGCTTGAGGTTCCTGTGAAGGGCAGGAGAAGCCCATTCACACACAAGGCATGCCTATCTATGCCTCCTCCGCAAATCAGAGCTTAATTGCATGTAGAATGACAGAATCATCAATATATCTAATTATTAACATGGCCAGATCTATGGATACTTAAATCTGGAGAATGGAGCCATGAACAAACAAGACAGATCTTAAATCTCTGGGGAAAGCCCCAGGTTTGCAGAAGAATCTGGAAACATTGGGTGTGGATGGGTTAAAACCCCTCAAATAATAGAACTATAGCTTTAAGAAATGGTTCTCAGTGGCTGTTTAAGAAACGAATGTTCTCAGGCAACCACACAGTGTCACCAGCCTTGGTTTATATCAGTAAACGTAAAAAGGTAGTGAGGGAAGATGAGGGCCCTTTCCAGGGTTGTTTCAGCCTTATTGGGACCAACCCTGCAGCAACCATTCAGCAACCTTTGGACACAACTTGCATGACTCACCCAGGCCTGGCTGCTTGCTACTGTTCAACAGTGGCAGCCCACAAAAAAGCCAATGTGGTGCAGTGGATAGAGTTTCAGACTAGGATCTGGGAGACCCAGTTTCCAATTGCCACTCTGCCATGGTGCCCTTTGGGTGACCTTGGGTCAATCACAGCCTCAAAGGGTTTATGTGAGGATAAAATGGTGGAGATGAGAATGATGTGAGCTGGTTCAAGGAGAAAAGACAAAGTAAAAAAATTAATAAAGCTGAAGATCGGGGGGGATAAAAGGTACATTGATTGGTGGGTAGAAAGGAGAGAAGGAAGCAGAAAAAATATGAGTATATAAGGTTTACTAGGAAGACAGAAAGAGAAAATAGTGTGATAAGGGGAAAGTGAGGTGCCCCCTACAAGTCCTTGATGGTTCCCCACCATATATCGGGGCCTAGCCAGACCCATGCAGAGCTTTCCCAGGGAGAGGGTATAGGGGGGTGGAGGGTGGAGGAGGAAAAGCTGAAAACAGGGAGGGCAGATAAAGGTAGTTTGGCTGGTGGCTGGGAAGGTCAGGCAGAAGAAGGAATAGGGAAAAGACTAGAGTGGCTTTCAGGAAACGGAAAGAGGAAATAGCATGGGTGAGGGAAATGGAATTCCTCCCGCAAGTCTTGCAGGTCTTTCACTTATTATTATCTCACATGAACTGGGTCATAGCTTAAGGATTAAAAAATCCACACAATGGGGGCTGAGGTAGGTGGGCCATTTTCTACAAGCCGTGGAGGGGAAGCCCTAGGCTTGCAGAAAAAAATGAAATGCAATAAGTAAATAAATAAACAGACAAAAAATAGATTTAATGTCTGCTTTTTAAAAGAATGTGTGCCACTGAGGTCTTAGGAGATCTGCACTGTGGTCGTTTTATGGGTTGCCAGGCTAGGTGAAGGAAAGGAGAGAGGCTGCAAGTACTGTCAGGGAGAGGAAAAGCAAGAGGGAATGGGGAGATTAGATTCCCCCCTGGGAGTCCTTGTGTGAGGGATGAGATCTCTTGAATGTCTTTCCAATATGGCTACTTTGCTTTAAAAAGAGGAAGAGTTCCATAATTCTTTTTTTTTTTTACAGAATTGGTGTTCAGGTTTTTAAATGTGTAATTGTGTTTGCTGCCACTGTAAATCTGACTTTTTTATGCCCACTCCTACCAAGTTTATGGTGCTTATGCAGAGCCTCTGTGAGAGTCCTGCTCAAAGTAGTCAAGGATCAGATCTCGGTTGGTTAACCACAGTTCTTTATTGCCTATTCCTACATTAGTACAGCATCTCGGGTTATTGTCAGAGATGAGACAAATAATACAAGCGGGTCTATTATACCATTCCAAGGAGTTTGAATTACCCATAGGTAGCCAATCCCCTGTAGGGAAAATTGGCGGGCTAAAAGGTGTCTTGACCGTTTGGTTCACACAGGAAAAAAGTGAGGTGTTAAGCAGTAAATTTCCCTTCCCAAACCAGACCCCTCCGTTCACATAACAATTCATGGCTCCAAGGTTCTTTAGCATAGATAAGAGATGAGAGCCTTCCTCCCCTTGAAGTTACTGCCGGGGCAGCTGGAATGCGGAGGCAGGGATGTGAGGCCTCCTTGTTCTCACCCTTAGGGGTTGTCACCCTCCCGACCAAGACAGGATAGATACAGGTCCAATACATAAGGATTATAAGGGTACATAGTATGCATGCATGCAAGATTACATTGACTGAATTGACAGATTCTGACACCCTGCCCTCCCCATAATTCCCTTCACCTAGCTTTCTCCGGGAACATTTTATGAAACAGTTTGGTCAATCTGGGGGCATGAACATGTTCAGAACGAATCCATTCATTGTGCTCCGGGCCGAAATCTAACCATCTAACTAAGTAATACAAGTGGCCCCTTTTCATCTTGGAGTCAAGGATTTCAGTTATCTCGTAGTGTGGACTCCCCTCCTTCATCAGTGGAGGAGGAACTGGAGGAACTGGATGCCATGCATTCGGCCCAGGATCTTTCTTCAGAAGGCTGAAATGAAACACAGGGTGCACAGAACTCAGTGATTTAGGTAGTTCCAGTTCAAAGGAGACATCAGAGATTTTACGTAGTACTTTATAAGGTCCAACATATTTCCATCCCAATTTTCTGCTGGGTTGCAGCCCATGGATATTTTTAGTAGAGAGATACACGGAGTCCCCGGGTTGAAGGTCCCATCCCGGTGCTCGCCCTCGGTCAGCATATTTCTTGTAGTCCTCTTTGGCA
This sequence comes from Lepidodactylus listeri, assembly GCA_029233225.1. Classification (NCBI taxonomy): domain Eukaryota; kingdom Metazoa; phylum Chordata; class Lepidosauria; order Squamata; family Gekkonidae; genus Lepidodactylus; species Lepidodactylus listeri. The sequence goes on along the minus strand of JARCFY010000009.1, from coordinate 100,026,169 downwards.
TGGTCCAAGGCTTTCCCAATTAATGGCCAGGAGTCCTGGAGGCTGGACCACCAACTCTTAAAGTCCGAAGGGGGGGCCTGGGGGTTTTCCTTAAGGGTAGGGAGTGGTTTACCTTCAAATCCCCCCACTGCCATGAAAGGTGAAACCCCAGTAGAGGAGTGCACTGCATTATTGTAGCTATATTCTGCAAAGGGTAGTAATTCCACCCAATTATCTTGGTGGTAATTTGTGTAACATCTTAAGAATTGCTCAAGAATTTGATTAGTTCGCTCGGATTGGCCATCGGTCTCTGGATGGTAACCCGAGCTTAAGGCAGGTTCTATGTCCATTAGCTTCAAAAGCTCCCGCCAGAAGGTGGCAACGAACTGACTTCCGCGATCAGATACCACCCTTTTCGGAAAAGCGTGTAATCTTATCACGTGGTTGAAGAAAGCTTTAGCCATCCCCTTGGCGGTGGGTAACTGTTTGAAGGGGGTGAAATGGGCTTGTTTAGAGAAAGTGTCCACTACTACCCAGATCACTGTTTTCCCCTTAGACGGGGGCAAATTGGTAATAAAATCCATTGCTATGTCTTCCCAGGGTCTGGACGCGGTGGGTAGGGGATGCAACAATCCGGGGACTTTACCCCCCCGTTTTTTACACATTAAACAGGTTTGACAAGCTGAGACGAAATCCGAGACATCTCGGCGCATGCGCGGCCACCAGAATTGACGCTGGATCAGGTTAAGTGTCTTTAGGAACCCAAAGTGCCCAGCGAGCTTGGAGGAGTGGCAATTTAGCAAGATTTCCTTGCGTTTGGTCTTAGGCACCACTAATTTGTCCCCATGTAGCCAACAATTGTCCTCCCTTTTTGAACACTCTCCCACCGTCTCCAATTCCTCTATTTCTTCAGGAGCATACTCCCCCCCCCACTGGCAGTTCCCAGTGGTTAGCTCGGCTTTCTTTGTTTTGCTCCGGGTGACAACCGCCCCTCCCAACTGCTGGGGGGAGAACATGGAATCGAACACTTCTTCTTTCACACTCTCATGTTGGGGCAATCTGGACAATGCGTCTGCCAGAGAATTAGCCTTCCCAGGGAAATGTTTTAACACAAAGTTAAACTTTGAGAAGAAGTCAGCCCAGCGCAGCTGTTTGGCGTTGAGGGACCGCTGTGTGCGCAAAGCTTCTAGGTTCTTGTGATCCGTCCATATTTCGAACGGAGTTTGCGCTCCTTCCAACCAGTGGCGCCACGTAGTGAGCGCTAATCTAATGGCCGCGGCTTCCTTGTCCCACACTGACCAATTCCTTTCTGTATCGTTAAACTTTTTTGAGATGTAAGCTAAGGGGTGCAGTTTCCCCTCCGAGCCTCTTTGTAGAATGGCCCCCCCCATGGCTACATCCGAGGCATCGACATGGATTATAAAGTCTTTCGTCTCATCCGGATGGGCCAGAATGGGCTCGGAGGTAAAAAGAGTTTTTAAAGCCTCAAACGCCTTCTGACACTCCCCATTCCACGCCAGTTTCTCTCCCGGCTTTCCCGCCTCGGGCCCTCTCCCCTTGGTTTTTAACAAGTCCGTTAAGGGGAGGGTGACTTTGGCAAAATCCTTGATGAAGGTCCGGTAGAAGTTACAAAATCCTAAGAGGCTCTGCAACTGCTTTCTCGTTCGCGGAGCCTCCCATTGCACCACCGCCTCCACTTTCCCCGGGTCCATTTCCAACCCCTTCTGAGAAATACGGTAGCCCAGGAAGTCTACTGACTCACGGTGAAACTCACACTTAGACAGTTTCACAAAAAGCTGGTTTTTTAGCAATGTTGAAAGAACGTCCCTGACCAGAGTCACATGTTCGTTCTTATCAGTAGAATAGATCAAGATATCATCTATGTAACATAACACGCCCTTAAACAGGTGCTTGTGCAACACTTCATTGATTAAACTCATAAAGACCCCGGGCGCGCCACTTAAGCCGAACGGCATCACTAGGTATTCAAACTGCCCCAGGGGGGTGTTAAAAGCAGTCTTAGATTCATCCCCCTCCCTTATGCGCACCCTGAAGTAGGCATCTCGCAGATCCAACTTGGTAAAAATCTTCCCCTTGGCCGCCTCCGCCAAGAGGTCTTTTATTAACGGGAGGGGGTAGGCATTAGAGGTGGAGACTGCGTTTAGCCCCCGGTAGTCCGTGCACAATCGTAAGCCTCCATCCTTTTTCTTTCTGAACAGCACGGGCGCTGCAAAAGGGGACTTGGCGGGGCGGATAAACCCTCTTGCCAGGTTTTTGTCCAAGAACTTCCGCAGTTCTTCCCGTTCCGCCGGGCTCATGGAATACAATTTACCCTTCGGGAGTTTCTCGCCTGGGAGGAGCTCTATGGCACAGTCCGACAGTCGATGGGGGGGCAACTCGTCCGCCTCGGTCTCACTGAACACTTCTAGCAAGTCTCTATATTCTTTAGGCACCATGGCAGGGGCAAGGGCGAGCGCGGCCGCGGGAGGAGGCGGGCTGGGAGGTCCGGGGCCCCATCCTGGATCCCATCGGTGGCTCTGGCAGCGTTCGTCCACCCACGAAATCTTCCCCTCGCTCCATTTTATGTAAGGGTCGTGTGCCCCGAGCCAAGGGCTACCCAACACCATGGGGAACTGGGCATTGGGGGTGATGACAAAAGCTCGCTTCTCCCAGTGCTCTCCCGTTCCCAAAATTAAACTCTCAGTCTCGGCTATGCACTCCTCTTTCATTTCTGACCCATCCATCTGGGTAAACTTCAGGGGTTCGGCTAACGGGGTGACTTTGGGTCCCAACCCCTCCACTACCAGGGGGCTGATTAGGTCTCGCGCGCATCCAGAGTCAATTAAAGCGCGAACCCTCATGTGGGTACCTGATCCAGGGGTCACCACCGTCACTATCATATATAACAGGGGGCCAGGGATGCTCACCGGAGATGGCGCTTCTTGGCGGGGGACCTGCAGCTCTGCGCCGCTCACTGCAGGCCGTTGGAGTTTCCCGACATCTGCGCTTCCATCAGCTCCAGCTCTCCCTGATCACTCGCCACCCCTTCCAGCTGTAAAGCCCGGGGCTTCATGGGAGTTTTCCCCCGAGTCGGGGTGCTCGCCGGTCCTGGGGTTGAGGTCTTCGGGCCCTTCCCCCCTCCTCTGGGACACGCTGAGGCGAAGTGGCCACTCTCCCCACACTTCATACACAACCCCTGTCGAAACCTCGCATCACGAACGTCTTGCACGTTGGATCGGGGCTTCGCTCGAGGGCCTGCTCTGCTGGCTGCCGTCGCTGACGCTCCCATCTTAATTAGGGCGAAGCGTTCTTCCATGTCAGTCGCGGCTCTCATCCAGGTGTTCAGTGTGCCCGGGCGACCCCCTAGCAGCACTGTCTCGTAGATTTCCGGGTTCAGGCCCTCCCAATACTTTTCCATGAAGAGTTCCTCCGGCCATCCATGGATCTTGGCAGCGATACGCCGGAACTTGTCAGTGTATTCCCTCACTGACGACCTTCCTTGAAACAGCTTCCTCAGTTGATTTCTGGCTTTTTCCTCACCCAGCGGATCCTCGAACTGATGCCGGAGGGCCCACATAAAATTGTTCAATGAGCGCAACTCAGGGCCAGGGTTGTCGTGCAGACTCACATACCAATCGCTGGCGGTGTCTTTCAGCTTGGACCCGATGTAGCCGATGCGATCCTTCTCGGTAGGGTATAGGTGACCCCAACTGTCCAGGAATCTCCCGATCTCGAGCGTGAAGAAACGCAGCTTCTCGGGGTCCCCATCGAAAGTAGTCGTCAGCGGGTCGGAAGGGGGTGGGCGAGCGGCCGGCGCGGCCGGGGCTGGGGCCGGCGCGGGAACGGGCCCCGGAACTGGATCTGGGACGACCGGCGGGGCTGGTTGCGCCGGTAGAGCGGGCGCCTGCGGCTGAGCCGGAACCCCTCCGGGTGCTGGCTGCTGCTGTGGGGCTCCGACTCCTTGACCGAGGAGGGCGCCTTGCCTCGCCACCATAGCGTCGCGAAATTGGTGCTGGAGATCGAGGGCCAACTCGCGGAGCTCGGCGGTGAGTTGAAGCCGTAGGTCTCCCATCATCTGATCCAGCGGGACCGTCTGCTCCTCACGATACGGATCGGGCCCATACAGATCCAGTCCCTCCTCTTCGGGTGGCGGGCGACGCGGCCCTCCACGGTAGATCGGCTCTCGGTCGTCTCCTAGGTAGCTCGGTCTCCCTCGATCGGGCTGGTCTCCGGTGAGTGAAACTCTCACCCCTTTCCTGTCGTGCACCCATGAACTCACGGGTCGGCCCCCGAAGTGGCTCCAGGCGTACTGGGGGGTCACGTTCTGATGGGTAATCGGGCAGCGCGGAATGTAGTAAGCCCCCTGGCTCGTGGTCACCGGCACCTCGGGACCTCCTCCGCCGCCACCACCCCCGTTCCCCGGATCCGCCGGGGTAGCGGGAGCCTCCTCTGGAGTAGTAGGTTTGAGGGGGACAAGGTCGTCTTCTGACATGGTCAGGAACGGTTGAGTCCCAATCACAGATCTCTGACAATCTGTGAGAGTCCTGCTCAAAGTAGTCAAGGATCAGATCTCGGTTGGTTAACCACAGTTCTTTATTGCCTATTCCTACATTAGTACAGCATCTCGGGTTATTGTCAGAGATGAGACAAATAATACAAGCGGGTCTATTATACCATTCCTAGGAGTTTGAATTACCCATAGGTAGCCAATCCCCTGTAGGGAAAATTGGCGGGCTAAAAGGTGTCTTGACCGTTTGGTTCACACAGGAAAAAAGTGAGGTGTTAAGCAGTAAATTTCCCTTCCCAAACCAGACCCCTCCGTTCACATAACAATTCATGGCTCCAAGGTTCTTTAGCATAGATAAGAGATGAGAGCCTTCCTCCCCTTGAAGTTACTGCCGGGGCAGCTGGAATGCGGAGGCAGGGATGTGAGGCTTCCTTGTTCTCACCCTTAGGGGTTGTCACCCTCCCGACCAAGACAGGATAGATACAGGTCCAATACATAAGGATTATAAGGGTACATAGTATGCATGCATGCAAGATTACATTGACTGAATTGACAGATTCTGACAGCCTCTGAGAAACTTCATGCTGACTGTTGAGTATAGGCACCAATGCTCAGACTGCTGCGTTGGTGATTCATTTAATAGAATCGAATCACAGAGTTGGAAGGGGCCATACAGGCCATCTAGTCAATGCAGGATCAGCCTAGAACATCCCTGACAAGTGTTTGTCCAGCCACTGCTTAAAGACTGTCAGTGAGGGGGAGCTCACCACCTCCCTAGGCAGCTGATTCCATGGTTGCACAACTCTTTCTGTCAAAAAGTTTTCCCTAATAATATCCAGCCAGTACCTTCCTGCCCTGAATTTAAACCTATGATTGAGAATTCTGTCTTCTGCTGCCAACAGGAACAGCTCCCTGCCCTCCTCAAAGTGACAGCCCTTCAAATACGTCAAGAGAGCAATCTTGTCCCCCCTCAATGTCCTCTTCTCCAAACTGAACATTCCCAAGTCCCTAAGCCTTTCCTCTTAGGACTTGGTCTCCAGGCCTCCAATCATCCTCATTGCTCTCCTTTGTACCCACTCTATTTCCCAAAGTCCCTGACAGAAATAATCAATAAGAAAATAATCCAGTCAAAGGAAAACAACCCTTCGTCCCAATGAGTCAACTGTTGAGGTTAAATTTGTTCTCGGTTCTCTTCAGTTGAAATCAATGACACTAAACATGTTTAATTTTGGATTTGTACCCTTTTTTAAACAGATATTTTTCCATTGAGTAAAGTTACACATGACAAATAACGGGAAAGGAGTACTTTGCTATCTTAATATGACATAAAAAAGAAGATTCAGGTGGGTAGCCATGTTGATCTAAAGCAGCAGAACAAAATTTGAGTCCAGCGGCACCTTTCCGACCAACACAGTTTTATTCAAGGTACAAGCTTGCATGTGCATGCACACTTCTTTAGACAAAATGAAATGGAAGTCAACAGTCCGCATAGATAGGTTAGCAGTAAATTAGCATAATGAAGATGTTTAACAGATTGGAGCAAATGCAGCTGTAGCATAGAGACTGGATGTATACAATGTATCATTTGGTATGTAGGTGCGTTTGTCAGTCAGTAGGTTTCCAGTGAAAGGTGGTGTCTATTCGTCCATTGTATGTTTTCACACTAGTGTCCAAAAATGTATTTCTTGCATAGATTGGTCCATTGTCAGGTTGATGGTGGGGTGAAAGTTGTTGAATGCCTGGTGGAATATGCTACAACAACAGTACAGCACACAGTAAAAAATAGCAACGAATAACAGAAAACAACTGTGAGCTGAAATTTCCCACAAAATATTCACAAAGGAGACGTCATCAAAGTGAAATGCATCTATTGTCTGAGATAAATCTATCCATATAATCCACCATAGGAAAATGCAGAAGCCAAATAAGTCCATCAGAGGAAAATATAGAAGCCAAAGAAGCATGTTTTGGTCCTGTTACATAGCCACAGCCTTTAGAGGTGCTTACTGTGAGGCTTCTGCCCTAAGCAGTCAAAGATCAGACCTTTGTTGATGAAACAGAGTTATTTATTTTCTTAGTACTGCATGACAGGTTCTCGAATGTTTGTTAGAGATGCCACATACAATATAGTCAGAGTTAATACACCCTCCAGTGCAGTTTGAAACCCCAATATTCAACCAATAACAAAAAGGAAAAAAGCGCAGTTAAAAGATCTTAGCTGTTTTACTTCCCACAGGAAAGGTGAAGTGTGAAAGTTATAAATTTTCCCTTCTTGAATTAGGCGCCCCAGATGTGCTAGGCATATACATAACAAAGTGGCCTTTCAAGGACTTCTCACAGCGATAAGACAGTTCCGTGTCTCCGAGGGCAGGGAGAGGAGGAATGCATGGGGGGGAAGAGGCCATTTGGTCTCGGGTGATGTGTAAGTATGCGAGGTCGCCACTCTCCCGGATGAAATGGTTACATTGACCAGACCTTCAAAGAGCAATATAACTCAGGGCAATAAACGAAGGGGAGGAAACCTGAGACAGCTTGAGAGAGATAGCAAACGGTTACAATTGCATCTGCACATAGCAAGTTACACAATGCATAAAGAACACTTTGTTAGGATCCCAGGATCCTGACACTTACTAGAGCTTAGGAGACCTTGCCCAGTGTTAAAGAAACAGAATAGCATTATCTTGAAAGGAAATGGAATGAGACTCTCAGTATTTGTTCTTTGACCCTGAGGAAGGACCAGAAGTCAGGAACACTGGGAAAATTACCTAAGAAAAGTGTTGGACCTTTTTGGATATTTATCTTGTATATTTATTCTTTGGCTTTTATATTTTCCTATTATGGGCTTCTTTGGTTTCTGCATTTTCCTATGGTGGATTACATGGATAGATTTATTCCAGACAGTAGATGCATTTCACTTTGATGACGTCTCCTTGGTGGAATATGCTAACAATATAAACTAAGCTGATTATTCCTGTTTGATTCTTGAATCTCTTTAACATCTTCATTATGCTAGCTTATTGCTAACCCTCTAATTAGATGTATGGACTGGTAACTTCCATTTCATTGTATCTGATGAAGTGTACGTTCACATGAATAAAAAAGAAAGTCAAAATAACCTTGGGAAATAAAATGACACAAAATTGGGGGGGGGGGGGGTTTGCAGGAGATACTTTGGCAACTCGGAACAAAATGATGATGAATTATGTCTCTACAGTTTGAAGTGCTGTAATTAGGAGTTTCTCAGAACAGCCTCTGAAATGATACAGTTGTTCAGCTACATTTATTTTTAAATGAAACTTACTGATACATCCCATGCTGAATTATTTTCAAATGCTGTTGACAGTGAGGACAGCCATCGCTTTGAGCAATCTGAAAACATTGTGACATCTCAAATACATTCTGTGAATATTGCCAAGAAAAATTAGAAGGCGGCAAATATGTGTACATTTTGCCATCGCAATCAAGCATCAATCTAAGTGACTCTCTTGTCAAGCTGATCATAACTCTTGCTCAGAGCTGCCGTCACACAGACCAAATAATCCACTTTCAATGCATTTTCCAACTGGATTTTGCCAGTCCACACAGTAAAATCCAGTTGGAAAGTGGACTGAAAGTGGATTCTTTCGTCTGTGTGATCGCAGCCTAGTTGTTGTAAATGTGCATGTGTGTGTCTGGGTCAGGATCACATCCCCCTCCACATATTCCAAATTCTTGTCTGCACAGACACCTATGAATGTCACCTACAACCATGTAAACTATACAGTGCAAAAATATAGGGTCTGCAATCCTAAGAACTCTTTCCTGGGAGGAAGTCCCACCACATAGACCTGCATAGGAATCTGAGCAGACGTACTTAGGATAGCCGCATACCTTTGCAGACCCCCTGTGGGGAAGACCTTAGAGTGCACAGAATCTAACCCAGAGTAAAAACAGTGGGTGCAGTCCTGAACACAGCCACACCCCGGCTTTCTCCACACCGTTTAGGTTCCCCAATTCTTTGAGTGCTGAGGGAATGAAGGCTGGAGGGCAATGGACTTCGCGTACGGGTGAGAAAAATTTTGCTTCTCACCCGTACCCTTAGAGAAACAGCATGGAAAATGATAACTAATGCATTATCTGAATTGTCACTGGGGTTGCCTTAAATCTAGATGTGTGCTGTTTAATACAAGGTTGGTAGTCAATGCACAGCCCATGATTCAATCCTGGATGAGTCCGCCTACTTTTTCTGTGTTATCAAGATTTGGTATGACTAGACATATTAGCTGCTGATCATTCTTAATGTGTCTTTCCCACACTGATCAAATCCTGCACTCATTTGAATGCAATCTATACTCATTTGTTTTCTGCATAGCAATGGCTGCCTTTTGAATTTCTTAACCTTCTGCCCTTACCTTCTTTAAATAGTACTTTTCCTCCCCCTTTTTCTGTCTTAACTGAAAGGAACATCACACATCTGATAACGTAGGCTCTGCCCCAAAGGCGGTTGTGCAATATTTTTGTTAGGTTTTTAAGTTGCCCCAAGACTTGATTCTGCTGCAGATTTTCTGCATTCTCATTTTCTTTCCATATGTGTTTTGCTCTTTCTAGTGGTCAATTCAATATTACAACAGTTTATGTCCAACATATCTCCCTAAAGATTTAAACAGGTTTTTAAGCTAGGCATAAACTGATGTAATAGCAAATGGACCACTAGAAAGAGCAAAACACACAAGGGAACCCCCACTCCAATAGGAATTTACAAGTGAGGGAAAAAAGAATATAGAAAAACCCAAAGCTACCTCTCGGTTTTTTAAGAAATGAAACAGACTCTCTGAATCAACCTTAAATCCTCCCCCCATATACTTTGAACATTTCCAAAAGGAGCCTGTCAGAACTTTCCTTGAACCACATATCCCTCTTCACGCAGAGTTGCCCTTGAAAATTTTACTTGAAGTAATTTTATTTTGAGTAAATTTTCAGGTTTCCCTCCAAACAAAATGCCGGAGTAATTTCAAGGGGAAAGAACGAGAGTTCTGCTAAAACGTATCACCAGATTTCTCATAGAGCTCTGTTTGAGGTTAAATTGAAGGTAACTCCTGAAGCCAAACATCTGAGGAATTTTAGACAAAGGGAAATATTTCTGAGTCAATTTTCACATGCACCTGCTTTACAGACATTCCAAGGAGTATTTCCAAAGCTTGCATTTGAGAATTCTTGAGGCATAATGGTTAAAAGCTTGCTCTGTCAGTTAGGAAATTCTTGGTTCAAATTTCATTTCTGGAACAACCTCAGTGAACAGCCTTGGCCAAGCCGTTAACTCTGAGTTTCAGCCTTCCCATCTGTGAGATGTAGATAATAAACCTGTTGTAACCTATGGGATTATTGAAATAATGGATGTGGAACACCTTGAGCCTTGAAAAAGCAATCTATAAACATGATGCCTTATTATTCCAACGATGGTAGTATCGCTGAGTAATATTTGAGTAGCAACGGTTCCAAAATTAAATGGGAAGCATCTTACATCATTCTATTCCTTTGAGGACTTTGGACCAAATATTATTTCTAATACAGTGTTGACACTGAATTGACAGTTGAAGACATTTATTCACAATATTTTTATACTGCATTTCTGTTTTAAAAAAATAGATCCACAGGCAGTTCACAGATTAAAGTCAGACATAAGAGAACCAATAAAGTTTTGCTCGGAGTCTTAGAGCAGTTCATAACTGCCCCAAACCAGCTGCAACTTAAACTATAACTTTAGAGGCTGGATTCCAGTGGGATAGAAAAGTTCTCACCTCCATCTTCAGGAGTATTTTATAGAAGACAGATTTCCCATGGAAGCTGATTTCAACACACTGGGGCAACAAACAAAAAGGCCCCGCTCCTGATGAATTCTAGTGTTGGCTGATGTCATAGAATCCATCCTTTGGAGTTGCCATTTCCTCCAGGGAAACTGATCTCTGTAGTCTGAGAGGAGTTGTGATTCTAAGAGCTCTTCAGGCCCCATCTGGAGATTAATAACCTTAGCTGGGACTATGGCTGAGGACAGTGTGGCAGTTTGGCCCGATACAAGTCTGCTTTGCAAGCGGATTAAGAGAGCCCGTTCAGACAGCCGCAGCTGCCCGGCATTGCCGTGTTGCACTCCCCCAATCCTGAAGCGCTTTCATCATGCTTGAAACAGGTACCTGGTGAAACCGGTGTCAAGCCATCTGGGAGCACATTCATCCCGCTTCCTGGCAGTGTGGACACAAATAAGTGGCACATCAAGCGGCGCTGGTAATGTGAACCTGCTGATCCGGCTGCTGCACTCATGCACCTATGTGCAGGTCAGCAAAATGGACCAAAGCCGCATGCCACCGTGACAGCAGTGCCAGGGGCTGCCCCGCAGTGTGAACACTCCATTGTGGCTCCTCCCCGGTATGGTCCCGCATCAGTCTAGGCAGTGTGAACGGAAAGCCCTGTGACAACTTGGCCCGGGTCTTTTTTGCCCCGCTTCCCTTGAGCTTCATTTTGCCAGTCTGTCCTTGGCCTATAGCTCTGCCTTGGCTTGTCAGTTTTAGTAACATATTCATTGTGAAAGGATATAGCAGTGTCCTGTGTTCTGTAATTGTCTTGACCCACAGCCTTTTAAGAACTATGCCTCCTACTTGCCTGCTTACGAGGTTCCCGCGCCCTCGGCGAGCCGTTGGGCGCGGGGGCCGTTTTGCCGCCCGGATGGAGGGCGGGACAGATGGCTGCTAGCGACGCTGTGCGTCGCAACAGCGGGGGCATGGGCCGGCCTTAATAGGCACGGCCCCGCCCCCGCCTTCGCAGTTCGCTTTGGAAGCTCGGGCTGAGGAAGGCTCGTTGCGCTGGTCTGGAGCGCGAGCCTTCGAGCCCTGGGAGCTCGGCGGCGGCGGCTGTGGGCTGGGGAGTTGAGCTCCGTTATTGCAGAGCTGGCGTGGGCGGCGGCTCATTGGGCGTTCCCTGCTGGGAGCAGCAGCTGCGGACAGCATCTTTGCTCGTGGGGCAGCCGTGGTCGCTTCGGCAGCTCTCCCCTCGCGAGCAACTTGGAGTCCCGACGTCCTTTGGAGAGGCTCGGGCGACGGGGGCTGGCAGCTTTTCTTCCACGGCGGCTGCGGGTTGCTGCGGCGGCCGCTTCCGGGCAGGAGCAGTCGTTAGGGCCGCGGCTCGGCTGACGGCCTTGGGGGGAGATTGGTTAAGGGGGCTGGCAGTTTAGTCGGCGCAGCGGCCGCGGCACGCAGATAGCCACTACCACATGTGGGTGGCTCCGGCGTTGCGGCCTGGCCACGTGCTGACGGCGTCCTTGCTGGGGCGGCAGTTGGGGTTCTTTAGGCAGTGCCCCCCCGCGTACAAGGGCTAGTGTTACTGTGCCAACCCCCACCCCACCCCACCACTTTTCTACCACTACCACCACCGCTTTACTTCCCATTTTACGGGTGTTTGGCAGCTGGCCCTATTGGGAGACGGGGTGCTTGGAGTGGGCTTGGGTGGCGAGGGAGCTTGGTGATCCTCCTTTTTGGCCCAACTCTTACCCCCCCCCCCCCGTTCTTGAGCCACAGTGGCTTTTAGTTTCGGTTTTGAGGACACTTTCAGTTTCTATTCTGGTAGTGCTCCCCCCCCCACCGGGGTTAATTGGAATATAATTATAAGGGTTTGCTTTTGTAGTGGGGGCAATGGCGCCTAAAAAAGGCTTGGGTTCTTCAAAAGGTAAAGGTCCTGCTCCAAAACGGCCAGCCCCACGGCCTGTGCCTGCTTTACCAGCTGAGCCTGGTTCATCCGATGAGGAGGGAGACCCGGTCAATGCTGCCATTTTGGCTCGTTTAGCTGTGCTTGAACAGCAGTGTCAACTTCCCCCTGCTGTTCCTGCAAAGCCCCTGGGGGTTGAATGTGACAAACCTAACCAGGTCTCTTCCTTTCAGGCCAAGGTCTTAGCCCGCCTAGCAATGCTGGAGGATAGTCAAGGTGGCAGCACATCCACGTCGCTTGTTGCCGGCGGCCACCTGGACGAGGCCACTGGCCAGCAGTTAGTTCGGTTCCAGGAGCCCATGCCCGGGTGGGTAAGTCAGACCAACACACTGCAGAATTTCGGGGGTGGCCATGGGGGCCTGGTTCCCCGGCTGCCTCGGAAAAAATAACCACACAAGGGCTTCTTCCATCCAAGGGTGGTGGGTTGTGTCATAACACTCCAGCATGGGGGTACGGCATCCCTCCTCATTCCTGCCAGTGTTCACAGTCAGGCTGGCCAGGGTGGTCAGTGCCTCCCCCTGGTGGACATACATGTGAACAGGTTCCGGCTAGAGCTTTGCCCAGTGGGGATTTGGTTTTGCCCCTAGGTGACCATTTGTCTTCTGTTACCAGGGACCGAATTCTCAGGGGTGATTTTGTAGACTTTTTCACCCTTTTATTCAGGGAGTTAGAAAAGAAGGATAAGGAAGACCTAGATGAGCGGGACAAGGAACGTATTAAGAAACGTTGGGCTGACAGGTGTTGGCAAAACTGGTACCCAGGTTTTCTGATTTATACCGGAGTTATTGTCCGGTCCCAACCATGGAGAGCTTCTTCCCTGTTGCAATATATGGACATCATATATAAAGCTTATTCGGGGTTCATGGGAGTCGGTTGGATGGAGTATGATGAGGGTTTTCGTATGCGTGCCGCTATGAACCCATCCTTGAGGTGGGACCAAATTCACCCCTCCTTGTGGCTCCAGCATGTGTCCCCGGCGCGTCCTGTACCGGGTGATCACTCAGATAGTGGTCATGTGGTTCACAGGTTATCTGGGCCGCCCAGTGCTAAGGGGACAGTTAGCCAGGGAGTCCAGAAGCGCCCTCTTTGTTGGGAGTTTACATCTCAGGGCACGTGCAGCAGGAAAGTGTGTTCCTTTCAGCATGAATGCCCATTGTGTGCTGGCCCCCACCCCCTCTCCAGTTGCCCCAGGCCCAAGGCTAGAGCGGGCACACGAGGAGGTAAGCGCCCACTGGGGGGGGGCAGCCAGCAGGGGATGTCTGACAAAGGGGCCTAGTCCCATTAACGTTGCGGTTTTGGGTCGCTTGCTTCAAAGTTATCCCAATGTGGTTGATGGACAGTACTTGTTGGATGGTTTTAGGTTTGGGTTTCGAATTCCCTACCAAGCGGACAGGACGCCTTATATGGCTCCTAATTTGAAGTCCCTGGTGGGAATGGAACACATTGTACGGTCCAAGATCAAGAAGGAATGCAAGGAAGGTTGGGTTTTGGGGCCGTTTGGGACTCCCCCGGTCCCTAATTTGTGGGTGTCCCCGTTAGGTGTTGTCCCGAAGAAGGCAGCGGGGGAGTATTGCCTTATCCATCATTTGTCTTACCCATATGGGTCATCGGTGAACGATGCAATACCTCATGAGCTGTGTTCCGTGCGGTATACATCGTTTGACCAGGCCATGAGGGTGGTCCGTGCCTTCGAGCCGGGCGCGGAGCTGGCGAAATGTGACATCAAGTCAGCGTTTCGCCTCCTCCCTGTCCACCTGGGGGATTTTGAGTTGTTAGGTTTCGCATTCGAGGGAGCCTTTTATATGGACAGGGCACTACCTATGGGTTGTTCAGTGTCATGTTCAGCATTTGAAAAGTTTAGTTCCTTTTTAGAATGGGCCCTGCGCTGGCGCTCTGGCCACCAGGGTACAGCGCACTACCTTGATGATTTTTTGTTTGTGGGGCATGCAGGGACGGGCAACTGTCAGTTTCTCCTTGAGTCCTTTATTCGGCTGACGGAGGAATTGGGAGTTCCGCTGGCACATGAAAAAACGGAGGGCCCTAGTTCAGTGTTAGTGTTTTTAGGAATAGAAATTGATACGGGAAGTCAGTTGTGCAGGCTTCTGCTGGAAAAGTTGCAAGCATTGCGACAGTGTATAGTTTCAGTGTTGTTTCTAAAAAAGATTTCATTGGTTGAGTTGCAACGTCTGGTGGGCCACCTCACCTTTGCTTCTAAAGTGGTAGCCCCGGGTAGAGCCTTCGTCAGAAGACTTTGTGATGCTATGGCTGGCCTGCGCCGGCCTCATCATAGGACCAGGGTAACTCATGGCATCAGACAAGACCTGCTGGTGTGGTTGGAGTTTTTGGAGTCCTTTAACGGGGTCTCTTTCTGGTGCGAAGATTTATTGGTCGAGGCTGAGCTTCAGGTAGTTTCAGATGCTGCTGGATCCTCGGGCTTCGGGGTGTACTTCAGAGGGCATTGGTGCACGGAGGATTGGCCGGTGGGTTGGTTCCGGACAGGTTGGGTCAAAGACCTGGAATTCTTCCCAATCATAGTTGCAGTGAGGTTGTGGACCTTGGACTTTGCAGGACGTACGGTCCATTTTTGGTGTGATAATCTTGGTACTGTTCAAGTTATTAATTCATTGACGTCAAGATCTGTACGGGTCATGGCATTGGTTAGGGTTTTCACTCTTGTGTGTTTGAAGCATAACATATTGTTTAGGGTACACCATGTTCCGGGAGTTAGTAATGGGGTCGCGGACGCTCTTTCCCGTAAACAGATGGAGCGGTTCCGTCTGTTGGCCCCGGAAGCAGACCTTCTACCGGTAAGGATGCCGGTAGGTTTTTGGGAGATTGGCGGGCTGAAGTAGACAGAGCAATTGGCTTAGGTTTAACACCATCAACCAGGAAGGCTTATAGGAGGGCTGGTAAGGACTTTGTTTCCTTCTGATGTTTAGTTGGTCTAGCACCGGTGTGGCCTCTTCCCGTTCACCACATCATTCAGTTTTGTGTCTTCTTAAGAAGGAAGGGTTTAGCGGTTAATTCTATAAAGGGTAAGCTGGCCTCCTTGGCTTTTGCCAGTAAGGCGGCTGGACAGGTGGATCACACGGGTGATTTTAGGATTAGAAAAATTTTGGAGGGTTGGTCACAGGAATCCCCCCCTGAGTGAGATACCAGGGAACCACTGACACCAGCCGTATTAAAAGGCTTACGGGCTTTATGGCCTAGCATTTGTTCTGACTCTTATGAAGCGGCCTTGTTTCATGCTGCAGCACTAGTGGCCTTTTTTGGAGCACTTTTTTGGAGCAAGCTGGTGGCTGCTTCTCACCGTGATGCTTCTGGTCGAGCTCTCCAGCTGCGTGACCTTTCCTTTATAGGGCGGGGGGTTAAGGTGTTGATTCGCCTGTCCAAGACAGACCAGAGGGGGAAGGGTTCTGAGGTGGAGTTGGGCCGGTGTGAAGATGAGGAACTTTGCCCTGTTTTGGCGCTCCAACATTACCTGTCAGGGCGTGGGTCCTCGGATGGTGCCTTGTTCTGCCACAGGGATGGTTCTTCACTTACGAAGTACCAGTTTTGGTCAGTGACCCATAAGGCCCTGACTGGGTTGGGCCTGGGGGCCTTTCATTTTGGAACCCATTCCTTCTGAATTGGGGCTGCTTCCACGGCAGCTGCCATGGGTTACTCATTGGCTGCAATTCAGGATATTGGCCGATGAGGTTCTCATTGTTATAAAAGATATATCAGGCATTGCAAGTTTTAAGAGTTACTTATGCAGTTCTCATTTCAGGTCCAGGTGGCTGGCGGACGAGACGGAGAGTCCTGATCTGTGGCCACAGTATGATTTTTTGGGCGGCTCATCGGGCCAGGAGAACACCTGTGGGTTCTCAGCTGGGGCTCAGTGAATGGGCTGAAGTTGAGTGGCTGGGTAGGAGAGGCTTGCGTTGGCCTGGTCTCCTCACGCTACTGTTCGGGGTGAGGCATTTTTCTCCTCCTCATGTTTTGGTTCTCCACGTTGGGGAAATGACCTTGGACTGTTGAAGGGCATCGCATTGGTGCTCCAGGTTAAGGCTGATTTGGCCCGTATCCAGGCACGATGGCCGGATACTCTGCTGCTGTGGTCAGCAATTTTGCCCCGTCGTGTGTGGCGTGGCCAGGGTGACCCCAGGGGCCAGGATCGAGCTCGGCGGAAAGTCAATCGGCAGATCAAGAATGCCATGCTTGCAGGTTTGGGGCGTTATTTGCCTCACCCGGAGATACGGGCCGAGCTTGCCAACCTGTACAGGGAGGATGGGGTTCACTTGGCAAACAAGGGCAACGACCTATTTTTAGAAGACTTACGGCAAGGAATTAGGGCAGCCTTGGGCTGTTAAATGGCCGCATCGGTCAAGGCAGAGGCTTGACCTCGCAGGTGGCTGAGTATAGGGTATGGAGAGCAGAATTGGTAAGCACTTCAGCCAATCCCCATTTGGGATAGGGGTCATCAGGAATGGCCCTTGGGTTTTAGGGTTTGGGGCTGGGAATGTGATCTCCTCTGGGAACCTCCCGGGCAAGCGCCCCCTGAGGTTTTAGGGCCTCGGGGGTAGGCGCCCCCAGGGGGAGACCGCAGTGCTGGGCTGCCAGTTAGGGGCCAGGGCAATGGCCCTAGACTGGAGCCGGTGTCTTGCCCATACCAAGGCCCAGGAGGTTTGCTGATTGACACCTGCCTGGCCTATTCTGCTCCCGTTAGCTCCCTTGCCGTTGTTGTTTCATAGTTAAATAGTTAATAAAGTGGCCCTTGTTTGATACCAAAACAGTTGTCTGTCTCGTCATTCCGGATTGGGGGGCAACTGAATTTAACCTCTAGGGTGCTTGCCTACAACCATACCGCTTGCATGTCACCAGTTTCTTTTAGCCCAGGAAGATGGATCTAGTTGGAATAAGTTCTGGCTAATTCTAAATCCTGGAAATTCTTCTGATCCAGTAGCCTGTAAGAGTATAGCTACAGTTGTGTTGTGGTTGCTTTGATGAACATTGGGGAGAACAAGTTCAAATCTCCATTTAGGCATGAAATTTACTGGATGACCTTGGGCTAGTCTCTCTTAGTTTATCCTACCTCACATTTAAAAAAAAAAAAAACTTTAGCTTTTTAAAAATTACACAGCCAAAAACTACTGAGCACTTTTTAAAAATTACACCCGTATGAAAGGAAATGATAATGATAAGAGAGCAAGTTTGGTGTTGTGGTTGGGAGTGTGGACTCTAATCTGGGAGAATTGGGATTTGATTTCCCACTCTTCCACGTGCAGTTGCTGGTGTGACCTTGGGTCAGTCATAGTTCTCTCAGAGCTGTTCTCTCAGCCCCACCTACCTCACAGGGTGAATGTTGTGGGGAGGAGAAGGAAAAGGAGATTGTAAGCAGCTCTGAGCCTCCTTCGGGTAGTAAAAGGCAGGGTATAAATCCAGTCTCTTTTTCTTCTTCTAATGGGACAGAGAGGTATATCGAAGTCTGAGATACCATTTCCATATCACAAAATGAAGTTGGAAGACAATATTCTCCAGCAGGAGTGTGGCAAAATTTTGAGCTGTCATTTTTACTTACACCTCACTTTGCAACAGGATTGAAAAATCATCTCGTCACGTAGGCCATTTGAAAGGTTCCTTTTTGTTTCCTGCCTGAAAGAAAATATGATATTAATCCATGGAGAGTCAGGCTCCACGCTGCTTCAAATAAGATTAAAGGGACTCCCTGTGAGGGCAAAGTTCCATTAAGTTTATAAATATTCATGGCTATTTCAAAATGTTTAAAGCAGACTGAATTTCACTTAATTGCACATAGAAAATAATCTTTTTTTTAAAAGAATATTGTTAATTAGATTTTGCGTGTGTGTGTGTGTGTGTGAGAGAGAGAGAGAGAGAGAGAGAGAGAGAATATCTTGGAATTTGATGCAAAAATTGACTATACAATAGAAGATAGTACTCCACCAGTTACATGGGATTAAAGTGGTTTGTACTTTGGAGCCAGATTTACTTTCATCTCCAAGATTTCATATTATTGTCTAGGGTTCAGTCATCCATATTTCAGGGGTTGTCTACACTGTCAAGATGTTGTCTGCAAACCCAAAAATATCTTCTTGAGAGTAAGCCACACGGAATAAAAGGAGACTTACTCTCAAGTAGATCTGTCATTGCTGCCTGAGGTTCCTACCATGGGACTGAGATATCAGTTTCTGTGCACACAAAGAAGGAGTTCCATAGTGTTGCAGGATCTACCTCTTCCTGGATTCTAGACATGTTGCTTTGTCTCTCAGTATTACTGTGACATCCACTGATCAGCTTCACCATTTGGGAGTGCTGTTTGACACAGTGGTCGCCTTAGAAAACCAAGTGGTTGTGGTAGCCTAGAGTGTTTTTGCCCAGCTCTGTCTGGTGTGCCAACTGCCTCTGTTCCTGGGTCAGTCAGATCTAGCCAAGGTGATCCATGCCTTAGTTACATAGCCCAGAGATGCTGCCTTTACCCTAGAGTAGCCCCAACAGCAGGGGCACCCCACTTTCTGAACCTGAACCAGAGACCCACAAAACTCTGGCCAAGGAAGACCTGAAAACATTGAGCAAGTCTGGAAACAGGGTCTCCATTTTTAGATGACAGCCAGGCACCCTCAGAGCAAACCCCCTCCCAGAAGATGTATGCATATGACACAATGGGTTCCACCAGGAAGGTATCTGCATTTCTAAAG
Organism: Lepidodactylus listeri; assembly: GCA_029233225.1. NCBI lineage: Eukaryota > Metazoa > Chordata > Lepidosauria > Squamata > Gekkonidae > Lepidodactylus > Lepidodactylus listeri. Next base: position 100,007,257 of record JARCFY010000009.1, on the reverse strand, counting down.
GCTATTCAAAGGCCACCTGGCAAACAGCCCTCCTGTCTCCAGTACCTCACCCAGCCCTTTTGTGTGACCCCATGCTTATGTAACAGTCCTTTGCCTCTTTCCTGCTCCATCCCTCAGGATACTGAGATAAACCAATCATACACTGAAATGTTTAACGATCTTTTCTGATGCTTATCAGGGACTCATCTCCTACCTTTTGTCTATACTTGGGAACCTTTTCAAACTGCCCTGACGGGACCATTAATGGTCAGAAAACCCATTCAACTAGCCACCAAGCACCTGGCTGATTTAATCAAGGCCATTGTTAAGCCTGCCCCTGCCCCTCTGGAATGTCATTGGTTACATCCAGGTCTGGCTCCTCCTGATGTTGCACCCCCTGGGACCCAGGACTGGCCCAGGTAATCTTTTGTCCAAGACTCCATTTCAGAGGGTCCTTTTTCTCCTTTACGCTGGCCTCCTCACACCTTCCCCCAAAGTTCCTGTAAGAGATTAGGTTACCCAGCAACTAATCGCTGACTATCAAGTGACCTGGCTGAAGCCATCACGAGACCAGAGATTGGCACCAAGAAGACTGACCAGATGGTCCAGGTGTTAGATCCTGATTAGCACCTAGATTTGCAATATTGTCCACTCCTTCCTGCCCCCTCCTCCACATGACACGGACCAATAGTAGGGCTAGCAGAGACAGATAAACTAGCAGGTGTGACAATGGGATGTGGTCAGCGCAGCCCGCCCCAAAGCCACCTGATAAAAGATCTTGCACAACAGAAACACATGGCTAGCCACCTTCGACCCCTATCTTCTTACCAACCTCTTATGTCCAGCTTCCTGTACCCAACACCTTGCCTCCATCTTTAATCCCTGGTTTGCATAGCCAGGACTGGAGCGTGTATCTGCAGGTTCAGATCTCGTTCCCCCTATTTTTCTCATTCATCCCTCCCTCGATCTTCTCGTGGACGTGAACCACCCATCACCAAGATAGGTAACGTATTCCCCCTCAACGAAACTCCTGCTAATGCAACAGTGCTATTTTCTGTCTGATTTCCTTAGATCTTGTGTGTATGCAGTTTTTATTATCATTTCTTGTATGCTTGAACAACATTTTATAGTAAACATTAGTTAAAGAAACCACCCAGCCTCCGTGCCTATTTTCTGGGAACTCCTGGAGGAAGCGGGACCTTGGTATAGCTGTCAAGAACCCGGTATTTTGCCAATTGCTGATCTTAAATTAAAGCAATTCGGCTAACACTACACATTCTTTTTTGGGGAAATTAAGATTGTGGGTAGATACCCCCCTGACTGTTTCACCAATTAAAGATGCTCATTTGGTGGGCACACGAGAGAGCTTTTTTCTGTGACAGCCACACAATCATGGAACAATATCCCCAGGGAGGTGCACCTGGCCCCCTCACTCTCGGTCTTTGGGAGGCAGTTGAAGACTGTTTTGTTTAGAGCTTCATTTGAATCAATTTTGCTTTTATTATCAGCAGTCCTAAATGGGGTTTTAAAATTGTGAGTTTTATGGGTTCTACAGGGGAGGGGCTGTGGCTCAGTGGTAGATAAGGTTGCCAGGTCCAGTCTTGTCTCCCATTGGGAGGGGGGTTGGGGGCATTCCAGGAGGGGCATGGCCATCCCCGATGTGATGACATCACACAGAGTGACATCCTCCCATCCCAGACACAGCTTGCATGTGCCCCCACTTTCCCCCAACAATTTAAAGGGAACTTTTCCTTTAAATTGTTAGGACAAAAGCAAGGGCCATGCATACCTGTCCTGCAAGAGGAGAACTTGCCTCACTTGGAAAGAGTGGGTGCCACATGCACCAGCCTGCAAGAGGCAAATTTGCCCCTTGCAGGGCAGGTGTGTGTGGCACCCGATCTTTTCAAGTGGGACCACAGATGACTGTTGGGGGGTGGAGCTTCCCTTTGCCGGCCAGTTGGCCATCATCAGGGGGAAACCCTAAAAATTGGGGGAATCCCCGCCCCAACCTGGGGCTGACATCCCTAATGGCAGAGCATCTGCTTGGCATAAAGAAGGTCCCAGGTTCGATTCCTGGCCTCGCCAGTTGAAAGGATCAGGTAGGAGGTGATGTGAAAGGCCTCCACATGGGACCCTTGAGAGCCTCTGCCAGTTTGAGTGGACAACACTGACCATGATGGACCAAGGGTCGGACTCAGTTTAAAGCAGCTTCGTGTGTGACTACAGTAGTGTTTTCACTGTGTTTTTATAATGCTTTATTTATATTGTAAGCCACCTTGAGTTTCACAAGGAAGAAAGGCATCTAATTAATGTTTTAAGTAAATAAATTGAAATAGAATCTTTTTTTTTTACAGTGAGCCATTAAAAAACAAAAAACTAACCAAAAGAGGTGCTCTTAAAATAACATAACTCTTTGCTCTTTAATCTTGACTAAACTCAGGAATAGCCCTTTAAACCTTGCTGTGAATCATGTCCTGCCCCAAACCCCTATGTTCAACCATCTACTGAACCAGACACAGTGATCCTACTATCAGAAATGTCAACTCCTAACAGTTTCTTGGCAAAGGACAGATAAGCGTGGGCCCTTTGTTCTTGCTAGAGAGTGGATTCTGTTTCAACTAGCTTTGGTTTCTGATGTACTTCTTAAGCACGTAGAGGCTACATGGAGTTCATATATACAGAGGCCCCCAGAGTGCTTGTCCGAAGCTCGGCGTTTTCCTCCGCATAAGTAGACTGGTAAAAAGTTTTAGCTGACCCTTGCAACAATGCCGACTTGATCTGTCACCGTTACCTTGAAGATGCTTAAGAAACTCTTTGTCAAGCTTTTGTGTTTGATGAGTTGCCGTCATGACACCTATTCTGCAATCTATTCTTAGCTGGTAATACTACAAATATGCTGCTATGTATCATTACCCAAACCTGCCATGCTGGGCAGTCATTCCATAAAGAGTCATTTTTCGATCCAATGTAGCTGAGAAGCTGAGCAAAGGAAATGGCCCGTTTGCTGTCACAGACGCTTAATTTGCTATCTTGACAGTCCAATTGCGTCTCTCCTTATGACTTTAGAAAGTCAAGGTACGTGGTCAGGAAAATGACATGGTGGAGCTCCTCTTTTCGGAATCTGTTATTCCCTACCTCTGAATGCTTCCTCATGTCCAATATTTCATGGATACCCATAATACTAGCCTGGAAAGTATCCCATGTCAAGCTCTTCTTCCATTTGCACTGCTCTTCTGTGACATGTCAGTGCCAAAAATTATGTTGGGTAGGAGGTCATCATAAGTCGGCTGTGATTTGATGGCACTTTCCACCACCCACACCCCCGGGAAAAAGCACAATTGAAAGCAAAGTTTCAACACATCTAACAAGAAAAGCCATGGTAGGTCAGACCAATGGTCCTTCTTGTTTCCAACTAGAGATACCACTGAAGTTCCTTAAAGGCTCAAAATGTGGCCTTAGAGTTTTAGGAATGCAAACACAATAACAGATCGAAGTTACCTTCTGCATTGTACCACATATCCAAGCAGGAAACAAATTCCTCCTCCTCCCTTTCTTTCCTCCTTCTCCTCTTTTTCTTCTTCCTCCTCCTTGGCTTGTCTCTCCTCCCAATTACATTAACTGCTACAGCGGTTGCTTCCATGGTAGGTGGCAATAGCGCCAAACAACCAGCTTTCATAGTGATAGCATTGAGATCAATTGCCATTGGGACTACATTTCCCAGAGTGTTCCTGGAACTCTGCATGCGGCCAATAGGACCATGCACTGGGGTGGGGAGGCATTTTTCACATTCGTATTTCAGGAAGGGTATCTGTACTGGCATTCTGGATTATTCAGTTTCCCAATTCCATTTCAGGATTCTGATCTCCCCCCCTCCCCAGTGAATTTTCTGGGTGCTGGTTTTATTGATCAGCAATAGTTCTAATATTATGAAAGAACAGGAAATTTCCTGTATTCACTTTCCTAACTTGATGCTACACAGTCCAGGTCCCCTGAATATTGCTTAAGACACGTGGAACAGAACAGGAGCACAGTAAAGGAGGATGATATTCCTTGAGCAAAAGGGAAGAACTTGCTGCGTGTGAATGTAGCCAAGGCTTGGGATGGGATGATTTATGGGCTTCAAGCCTGCTTTTCCAGAATTCTCTGTAGATACCAGATGCTATAGGAGGAAAAGCTGACTGATATATAACCTCCCACTTCTTTTGGGCCAGCTAGTTCTAAGGTCTCCAGTCTCCACTGAGGATGGTTATTCAAATGAAAGGATGAAAGGACTGCCTTGATTCCTCCCATAAATGGCACCCTTGGGGTAAAGCTGTCAGTTATTTTTTTTTTCTGAAAGTGGAGGTGAATTTGGAGAACCTCATTCAGGAAAAGCATCAGTAGGGATTTCAACAGGTATTTCTTAGTAACACATTTTAGGATTGGGAGAGGGGAATTTGCTCATTTTTAGCAGCACTCAAGGGAAGTTAAAGCATTTGATAAGATTATATTCTAGTAATACCTGAAAGGGATGTAAAGAACTCCTGAGAGGGGTCCTTAGTCTCAGCTAGGAATGCTAGGAATGAGTTGCCTGCAGCACCAGGGTCTCTCAGAATGTCCTTTTTTTCCATTTTATTTTTCCTTTGGACAAATCAAGACCATAAACCTTTATTTTTGGCACCTTTTTCTCTGTTTCTGCATGCTGAATTTTTCCTTTTAAACTTATTTTCCCTGAACAAGAGCTGTCAAATCTGCCTTGAAAGTTTACTGTAGCAAATATTCAGTGTCAGCTTTCAAAGTTTGTTTGTTGCATACAGAGCTGACTTCCTGCAAGATATCTGGAGCTGCTGGAAATCTGATGAAGCTCACAATGTGTTTCCACATACAGGGTTTGTGACTTATACAATGATTAAGAACATAGCACCTGGAAGAATGCCATGGGTTTCGGGTACCTCCAAGTGAGACCCGGGGATCCCCTAGAATTACAGCTCATTTCCAGATGACAGAAATAAACTTCACCGGAGAAAACTGATCTTTTGGAATTTTATTTATTTATTTGTCTGGAAGATGGACTGCATGGCATTGTTCTCCAGTGAGGTCCCTGTCCGTCCCAGGCTCCATCCCCAAATCTCCAGAAGTTTCCAAACCTACCCCCCCCCCAATCTTCTGATGTTGTCCGGGGGCAGGGGGGAACTGGCAACTCTAGTTTAGGGTTGCCAGTCTTAGGTGGTGGCTGGAGATCTTTTGGGATTACAACTGATTTCCAGGCAATAGAGATCAGTTCACCTGGAGAAAACAGCTGCTTTGGAAGGTGGCTTCTGTGACATTATACCCCACTGAAGCTCCTCCCCTCCCCAAACCCTGCCCTCCTCAGGCTCTGCCCCAAATTCTCCAGGTACTTCCCAACAAGGAGATGACACCCCTACAGTGGCTTTCCTGTCCACATAATGTATCAATAATGACTGTTACATCATCATGCGCCTCTAACTCCAAATCTATCAATATTCAACAACAACATTTCAAAATAATAACTCAGTGGTACATGACCCCACTAAAACTCCACAAAATGAATAACAAGCTGTCACCAAAGTGCTGGAAAAACTGTGGCAGTATTGGCTCATACATACATTGCTGGTGGGAGTGCAAAGTGATACGCTCCTTTTGGCACTCTATTCTAGCCCACATTGAGCAACTCACAGGATATTTGATTCCAGAAAAGCCATTCTTCTCAACTACTGGAAAGATGAACAACTTCCTCAACACACTACAGAGCTGCTCACTCTTCTACTGTCAGCGACAAAAACGACTATAGCTTTGAACTGGAAAGACAACCACCCATTTTCATTGGACACTTCGTACTCCAAGATATGGGACCACCTTTTAATGGACAAAATCACACATAGACTGTCAAACACGGACCCTTCTATAGATTTATACTCCTTCTATGGCCAGTGGCACCCGATCCTGGAAAAACTAGAATACATTTTGGAATGACTCACACCCAATCAACAATCTAACTAATATACTTTCATTCGTAGGGACTGGGTACTATAAAAAGAGACTTATCTCAGTTCTATGGTACTGTTGGATATTCTTACCTATGTCTACTCTGATGTTATAGTACTTACCTGTTACACTTATTGTTATTGTTCATGTTATTTGAAAAAAGTTAATAAAAAATTGTTTTTTTTAAAAAAATAATGACTGTTAAGCTGAAGCATGCAGTTCCAGAGGGGGCAAAAGGGAATGTGTGGTTCCAAAGGACATTTGTGCAATTCAAAAATTCAAGTAATGCAAAAGTTGTACCTGTACAAAGTGACTGATAACAAGGGAGGCATGTCAGGCCCATCTAGAGCCAAGAGAGACCATGTCTATAGTGATTAGGAGCATGGACTCTAATCTGGGAGAACCGGGTTTGATTCCCCACTCCTCCACATGCAGCTGCTGGTGTGACCTTGGGTCAGTCACAAGTTCTCTCAGAGCTGTTCTCTCAAAGGCAGTTCTTGAAAGAGCTCTCTCAACCCCACCTATCTCACAGGGTGTCTGTTGTGGGGAGGGGCATGGAAAGGAGATTGTAAACTAAGACCCCTTTGGGTAGTGAAGAGTGGGGTATAAATCTGATCTCCTCCTCCTCCTCCTTCCATCATGCTGTCCTCTCCCAGCCACCCATGATGTATTTTATGAACTGCAGTTTTACACAAAATCCAGGACATTGAACAAAACCATGTCATTAATGAAATGAAAACACTTGCAATGAAAGTCTGAAATATTCCTGAGTATACTGAAAGCAAGGAGAAAATAAAGGGCAGTTGGCAGAGTAATTAACACAGCAATGGTACACAACCTGATTAAAGAATAAATAAAGGTTTATTTAGGAACTAACATACCTGATAGAAAAGAAGAGAGAAAGAGATAGATTCCTAACTGCATCTCTAGCTGAGAGAGAGGGAGAGACTGAGGTGTCGAACGTCCAAGAAGGAGGAAATTGCCCTCAGAGTAGCAATCTGGAGACAGACAAGGAATGACACTTGAAAGAAGAGATAAGGTGCTGACCTCACTGTCCTATCAAATTGTTTTCTTGCTGCCTCCTTCAGGGTCTGCTTCTCTTCTGTTTTGTACATGAGACATTGCCTTTTCCAACAAGGGCTAACATTATTAATGAAGGTTTATAATAGCTACAGAATCAGAAAATACAGTAATTTAGTTCTGAATGCTCTTTCCTAATCATATCATTATCGCCTGAACTATATCATCTAATGGGCAGTAATACTCCTATCTTTTGAACACTAATTCACGAGCACAACATGAGGGGGAGTGCCAACTAAAAAGTACTGTAAACATAAAACAACACCTGAGAAGATCCAAGTATTTTTTTTTAAAAAAGGAAAAATATAACTTATGAAGAAGAAAAGGGAAAAAAGTAACCTGCGAACTCTGTTAGCCCTCTGAAGTTTCCTTATTGTTTTCAGGGAAAGCGATTGGTCTTCACTGAACGTGACAGGTCTTGATCTATTTAAAACTCCACTTCCTCTACACTAGACTGATATAGTCATTTTAAAAAGGCCTGTAAAACTGGTGAAACACCAACAGAAATTCAGCCCACCAGCCACATTTCTGACATAGCTGGTGTCTATGTCGGACAGCAACAACCCCGTTCCACAATCTGTAATAGGATTGCTGCCAATTTTTTTTTTTTAAATAAGTATCTACGCTGAGGAGACGGGAGCCCCTTAATGGTGAATCAAAGAGTTCACTCTCGGAGCCCATTATGAAGTAAGCCCACAATCCTATCCTTGCCTTTTGGCATTGGTCCTTGCATGATTGATTCAATTTCAGTTCATTTGTTGATTATCATATATGCATTACAGTGCTTTTATTTATTTATTTATAGATTTTTAAGTTGCCACTCACCTGAAGGTTCCCATGGCGACTTACAACATTAAAACCAATAAAGGTAAAAACAGCCTAAAACGAATAACAGATATAAAATATTAACATTAAAATATTAAAACAGGGGTGGGCAAATTGTGGCCTGGGGGCCACATGCGGCCTGCCACAGAGTTTTTTGCGGCCCGCCAAGAAGATTTCAGGACTTCACGAAAATTGAGCCTAAATTCAATTTGCTCTCTTATCCCATCACTGCTGATATTGATACAGCATCTGAGGAGCTGCAGCTTGAACTTATTGACCTGCAGTCAGATCACACTGTGAAAGAAATGTTTAATGCTGTGACATTAGTTGACTTTTACAAATCTTTGTCTGCTGAAAAAATTTCCATGTATGAAGAAATTTGCTGGGAAAATGTTCTCTATGTTTGGGTCTACATATATTTGTGAGCAAAGTTTTTCTTGCATGAAGATCAACAAGAGTAAATATAGATGCTCTTTGACAGACATTAACTTGCAGGCTGTGATGAGAATCTCAACAAGCAATCTCACTCCTGATTTCAAAAAAATTGTAGAAAAGTGTGTAGGGTACATTTGTCTCATTAAACTGATTCTAAAATTAAATGTGCTTGCAGCTATAGACGATATGAAATGAGCACAATAAATAAATTGAATAAAACTACCACTATTTTCTTTAATTTATATTTATGGATTTTTATGATACAATTTATACCTTTTCTGAAATGCAAAGTGAACTAATGTATGCAATCATTTTAAAAGGTGCGGCCCTCCGCTGACCCTCCGCTCCCACAAAGCGGCCCCCGAGCCAAAACAATTGCCCACCCCTGTATTAAAACATTAAAATATGTGGCTATCACCATGCCACTACTAAAATAGCCCAGACACGTGGTTACCTCAAAGGCCAGTCTAAATAATTCAACTTTGCATGCCCTGCAGAAACGAAGTCCAGCAGGGCACAGGTGTCATCGGTGCATTCCACTGTGTAGGAGCAGCAACTGAGAAGGCCCTTCCCATGGGAACAGCGAACTGAGCCACCCTGGGGCCAGGCAACTACAAGAGGCCCCTAGACAATGACTGAAGGGAGCTTGGGGAGTAGTTATAGGAGACATGGTCTCATAAGTATGAGAGTCCCAGACCATTAAGGGCTTTGAAACTTAACACCAACACCTTGAATTGGATCCGGAGACTAATTGGTAGCCAGTGCAGCTGCGGCAGAACTGTAATAATATAAGCTGACCATTTTATTGTATTTCTTGAATCCCTACTGGACACTTTTTGACACTCAGCATATATTCCCATAATTAAAATAGCAGTCTTGTTTACTTATCATTTTATTTCCTGTGTATATGTCATGGTTAATGTTGTACTCAGGGGTCTGTTGGAGCGGGAGCGCACAGGAGCACAGCTCCGGGGTTGAGGAGCCCAGGGGGCAGGCACATGACAAAGCCCCGCCCCTCCTCGGCTTCCCCGAGCAGTGCAGAGGTGCAGCGCCCCAGGAAAAGCCCTGCTAGGGTCTTTATTGTTTTTAATGTTTTGTTCTAATATTGATAATTTTATCATTGTTCTTTTTATGACTGTGTGCTGCTTTTCCAGAGACTTGCTCAAGGTGGCATATAAATTTTCTAAGTATACCATTTTTTATCTGGGCACATGGCACATAAGTACTGGAGAAATTTCACCAACCCTTCAGCAGCTTCCACCCCATCAGTTTGGTGTAGTGGTCAGGAGTTGGACTCTAATCTGGGAGAATCGGGTTTGATTCCCCACTCCTCCACATGCAGCTGCTGGTGTGACCTTGGGCCAGTCACAAGTTCTCTCAGAGCTGTTCTCTCCTGAGCAGTTCTCAAAAGACCTCTCTCAGCCCCACCTACCTCACAGGGTGTCTTGTTGTGGGGAGGGGAAGGGGAAGGGATGGGTGGTGCACATGTCCTGGGTATCTCAAGTCTCCTTGAAACCTGGTGGTTTCAAGGGAGCAGGAAGAGAATGAGGGTGTGTTCTTTACGCTTATTTTTATTGCACAAAGTATTGGATGAGGAAGGGAACGGAGGAAGAGCAGGTCAGTTTCACTCACCTGTGGAGTGGAGCCTGAGGGGTGGGTGTTGCCTTCTGACACACTTCCGGTATGTTAGGGGGTATGGCATATGCAAATGAGTTATGCAAATAAGTTATGCTAATGAGCTCCTGCACCTCTTTTTCTATGAAATGACCCCTGGTTGTACTTACCTTGTTTGGTTAGATAGGTAGTAAAAGGCAAATGCTCACAGAAAGGTGGCAATATATATGGGAAACATTGGGTCGGATCCAACCAGCACATTCACTGGTGAGAAAAGGGCCCTTTTGACCAATAAAAGGGGTTATGCCGGGGCTTCTGGGACCAATATGGGCAAAAGCCTTGAGGGACGGGGACTGTAGTAAGGAGGGGAATTGGGCAAGATTGGCATTAAAAACCTTCCCGGATCCAGCCTGGGGCCCACAACTGAATGGGTGAATGAATGGGTGAATGAATGTTTGTCATACCTTTCTTTCACTGCTTGCTTTGCCTCACCCTTCTTTCCCACAGCAGCTGCTTCCCCTTCTTCTCTTCCTCTGCATCCTTGCTTCTGTCCACTGCTTCATTTTCTTCTTCTTTCACCTTCTGACACATTTACATGCAGGGGTCCTTTCGTAGAAAAAGAGGTGCAGGAGCTCATTAGCATAACTCATTAGCATAACTCATTAGCATATGCCACGTCCCCTGACATCATCAGAAGTGTGTCAGAAAGGGAATGTCAGTTTCAGCCCCATTATACCCTATGGGCCATTGAAATCAATGGCAAAAACTCATAGGGTATTTGAGGGGCTGGAGGAAAGGGGATTTGAGGGAGAGGCTCCAAACTTGCAGGGTAGCTGCTGGGGCCTCTTCTCAAAATACCCACTAAGTTTCAAGAAGATTGGACCAGGGAGTCCAATTCTATGGGCCCCCAAACAGGTTGTCCCATCCCCTCCATTGTTCTCTATGGAAGGAAAAATGTTAACCTTTTCCCTACCATAGAGAACAATGGAGGGAATGGGGGCAACCTGTTTGGGGGCCTGTAGAATTGGACCCCCTGGTGCAATCTTCTTGAAGCTTGGTGGGTATTTTGAGGAGAGGCCCCAGCAGCTACCCTGCAAGTTATGAGCCTCTCCTTCAAACCCCCTCCCCTCCAGTGGCTTTTAAAGTTGCCACCGAATTTCAGCAGCAATTCAGCGGCAGGCTGAATCAGATTAGAGAATCTGATTCGGCCCGTGGCTGCCCTAGTGGCCACTCCGGAGCTGGCGGAGCTTCGCTCCACCTCACTTCGGCCCCAACAGAACCCTGTTTACATGTAACCTCTTCCTGTGGCCATGTGAGGAAGGCATCCTCACAGGAATGTGGCATGTATGAAGGGGATGGGTTTTCCGGTTGGGAGAATGGAGGTCTGACACGCTTTGCAAATGCGCAAGGTGGACAGCGGCTCTTCCTGACAGCTTGGGTGGGTTAATCCACCCGACGCAACCTCACACAGGTAGTGTGAGGACCAGCAAGCAATATAATCCAGGTTTGAGCAACCTCGGTGAAGGGAAAGTCTCGGAGGAGACTTTTCCGACACCTTGAGCACTGCAGCCGAAGAGGATTCTTGCGAGTATCTCTAAGGAGCCGAGCTGAGCTGAAAAATTCAGCATAAAACCTCCAATTCCCCTGATTCCTTAACAAAGAAGACAAAGTTTAAACGTTGGGACCACATCTGAAGCGAAGTAACAACAAAAGGTAACGGAAAAAAGTTTTTTGCCTTACCATTGCCGCGTTTTGAAAGATGAAAAACAGATCGGGTGAAGCAATAGACTGATGTTGATTGGATGAGAGCAGTTTTGAAGTGCTAAAAAACCGAATTTGAACTTAAAAAGCCAAAAAAACAAGTTGTTTAACATTCCTGCGGTTAAAAGGAGTCGGGAGGGGAAGCCAAGCATCGCGAGACAAAGAGGGAGAAGGGAACCAAGCATCGCGAGATTAAGACATGAGGACTGAATCAGGAAGTGACGGCTAGAAGAGCAGACAAGAAGGAAAAAGGAGAAGAACCGGAAGAAGGTAAAGGGGACTCTAAATACTGCCGGACCAGAAAGGGGACTCTAAATACTGCCGGACCAGAAAGGGGACTCTAAATACTGCCGGACCAGAAAGACCATAACAGGAAGTGACGTGCAGAGAGCAGACAAGTAAAGAAAAGGAAGGGACAAAAGGAAACTACGGCAAGCCAGAAGCAAGGTAAAAAGACTATAACCTTTGACATTAACCATAGAGAAGTCGCGGCCGCCATTTTGGATTTATAAAATTTTTAAACTGCAATATCTCAAAGATTATATAACGTAGAAGGCTGAAACCAACATAATTTGACTTGGCAAGATTAGCTTGTTTGAATGCACTAATTGGTGTTTGATTTGGAAGACAAGATAAAATCGATCTTTTTAAAGAGGCAAAACGGACCGCGGACTAAGATCGAGAGCAGCCACATGGTCCTCTCCTACAATGGCAGCAAAAAAAGAAAAAGAGCTACTAGCCGTTATGGAAGCAATGGAAAAGAAAATGTTAGACGCTATAGGAGAGGTAAATGTTAAAATGAATAATATAGCGGCTCAAGCAGATAAAAATTGCATGGAATTAAAAGCAGAATTTCAAAAATTATCCACAAGAACACAAGATATAGAAACTAAAGTAAAAGAACTGGAAGAAAACACCCATAAGACAATGAGAGAGAACGAGAGGATGGAAAAGATGATGCATTATAAAGATATGCAAAACCACTTGAGATTTCGAGGGATTGAGGAAAAATTGAATGAGGATATTTTTACAAGAATGCAAGAAGCAATAGCAGATTTTTTACAAGAACAGGAAGAAGTTGTTAAAGAACACATGGATCTTATTTATAGAGTTAATTCTACATATGCAAGAGACAAAAACATACCAAGAGACGTGGTTGTCCAATTTACAATGAAAAGAACAAAAGAACAAATCTACAGGAAGTGCTTTACTGACCCCTTTGTAATAGATGGAAAGAAAATCATAGTAATGAAAGAATTGCCTAGAGCAATACTGCAAGAAAGGAAAAAATTCAAGCGTCTGACGGATAAACTGAAGGAGAAAAAAATCAGATTTCGTTGGGAAATACCTCAAGGACTAAGTTTTTATTATGGCAACTCCAGAGTAGTGATTAAAAGCACAGAAGAAATGTATGCATTCCTGGGAGAGAATAAAGATGATTTTGGAGATATTTAAGAATATATCAAAATGGATTACAAAATACTTACATGGAATGTAAATGGACTAAATTCATCCCAAAAACGTAGAATGGTAGGTCATTGGTTGGAAAAACAAAAATGTAATATAATTTGCTTGCAAGGAGCTCATCTTAAAAACCAAGACCATAAATATTTAATAAGGAAAAAATTGGGAGAAGAATTTTATTCTTTAGCAAGCAACAAAAAAAATGGTGTTGTAACATATGTCAAAAAAGATTTGGAACCCAAAGTAATATTCAAAGACAAAGATGGAAGATATTTAGCTATTGAAATTTTACTGCAAGGAGTGAAAACTTTGATTGTGAACATTTATGTTCCGAATGGAGCTAAAGAATTTTTTTTTAAAGAACTTCAAATGGAATTGGACAATGTAAACTATGATCAAATTATGATGTTAGGAGATTTCAACGGAACTGTAGATAATAAACTAGACAGGCGCTCTAAAAGAAAGTATGAGACGTTAGGGAAGCTTCCAAAAAACTTTTTTGAACTGATAAAACAAGAAAAGTTGGAAGATATTTGGAGGAAAGCTAACCCACAAGGAAAAGACTTTACCTTTTACTCTAATAGACATGACTCACATTCAAGAATTGACATGATTTGGATGACTACTAACCTAACCTTCAAGACAAGAAAAGTGGAAATTTTACCCAGAATAATCTCAGATCACAATCCGTGTTTATGGACAGCTGGGCAGATTAAAAAACAAAAGAGATGGAGAATAAACGAGGACTTATTAGATAATCAAGAAATAATTAAAAAATTACTTGAAGAAACAGACCTATACTTCCAAGTAAACATGCAGAAAGAAGTTAAAATTCAAACCGTATGGGATGCATATAAAGCAGTGATGAGAGGACTATTGATATCGTTAAATGCTAAAGATAATAAAAAGAAAAAAGAGCAATATGAAAATATTTTACAAGCCATTAAAACAAAGGAAGAAGAACTGAAGAAGAAACCAGGGAAAAAGAAACTGCAAAAGGAAATTTGGATGCTACAAGACCAAGCAAAAGCCATTTTGAACCAGGAGATGTACTGGAACTTAAAAAAACTTCAACAAAAAGCATTTGAAGGTGCAAATAAACCCGGAAAATACTTAGCATTGGCAATTAAAGAAAAAACGTGAAAATAAATTTATCACTAAAGTGATAAGAGATAATATTGAGATAATAGATAACAAAGGAATAAAAAGAGAATTTTTAAATACTACGCAAAACTTTTTAAGAAGGAAAACAAAGACAGAAGAAAGATTAAAGAATACCTGCAAACATTAAAGCTACCAAAACCAACAGAGAAAATTAAAGAACTATTTAATAATCCAGTATCATTACAAGAGATCAAAAATGCAATAAATGACTCAAAATTAGGTAAAGCACCTGGACCGGATGGATTTACAGCGAAGTTCTACAAAACGTTACAGGAGTCAGTTTCACCGGTGTTACTGCTATTGATGAACGATATAAGAGTTACTGGAGAGGTACCAGAAACCTGGAAAGATGCATCCATCTCACTGATCCCGAAAGAAAATCAGGATTTGACCAATGTTAAGAATGATAGACCGATCTCTTTACTGAATAATGATTATAAGATTTTTGCTAAGATTATAGCGGATAGACTAAAAGAGCACCTTAAAGAGACTATACAAACAGAACAAGCAGGGTTCTTACCTAATCGACAAATAAGGGACAATCTAAGAGTAGTAGTGGACGCTATAGAATACTACGACAAACATCCTGAAAAGGAAGTGGGCTTTTTCTTTTTAGATGCGGAGAAAGCGTTTGATAATTTAAACTGGGATTTTATGTTTGAAGTTTTAGAACATCTTGAGATCGGTGAATATATGCTTAACTTCATTAAAGCAATATATAAAGAACAGAAATCCTCAATAATAATTAATACTGAAAAGACAGACGATTTTAAAGTTGAAAAAGGAACAAGACAAGGATGCCCGCTTTCGCCGCTGCTATTTATTTGGATTTTAGAAGTTCTACTGTTAAATGTGAAGGAAGACAAAGATATTAAAGGCTTAACAACTAAAGGTTTTTCTTTCAAATATAGGGCCTTTGCAGATGATGTGATGTTTATAGTGGAAGACCCCTTATCCACATTACCACATTTGTTACAGAGAGTAAAAGAGTTTGGTGACTTAGCAGGATTTTATGTAAATAAAAACAAATCGAAAGTAATGTGCAAAAATATGTCAAATAAGAAACAAAACGAGTTACAAAAACTTACGGAATGTGAGGTGGTGAAAAAGACAAAATATCTGGGTGTAAACCTAACTATGAAAAATATTGATCTTTATAAAAATAATTATGAAAAATTATGGTTGCAAATTATGCAGGATATTAAAAAGTGGAATGTATTGAATTTGTCATTGCTGGGTAGAATTGCGGTGGTCAAGATGAATGTGTTACCACGATTAATGTTTTTGTTTCAAACTATTCCAATTGTGAAAGATGTAAAAACATTCAAATGTTGGCAGAAGGAGCTGTCTAAATTTGTGTGGGGAGGGAAAAAACCAAGAATTAAGATGAAAATAATGTGTGATGCCAACTACCAAATCTAAGGTTATACCATGATGCAATATGTTTGACCTGGGTAGGGGCATGGACTATGTTACAAGATAGAATGTTATTGTCCCTGGAAGGTCATGATTGTAGATTTGGGTGGCATGCATATTTGTATTATGGCAAAACAAAAATGGACAATATGTTTAAACATCATTATTTGAGAAGAACACTAATGGATACGTGGACAAGATATAAAAACTTTTTTTCAGAAGAGATACCCATGTGGATTGTACCCGCAGAAGTCTTACATCCAACATCAAGATATAAAGGACAAGATTGGCTGAAGTATAGAGACTTATTAATAAGACATGGCAAGGATTTCAAACTGAAGGAGCAGCATCAGATTGATTTTGATTATGATTTTGATTATGGTTGGTTAAGATATAGACAAATATATGACTTGTATAGAAGTGATAAAAAACACGGTTTCAGGGAAAAAAATAATGAAATAGAACAAGTTTGGGAGGAAGGTGGGAAAAAATGATTTCTAAAATGTATAAAGTCTTGCTAAAATGGTTTAATGCTGATGAAATGGTAAAAGAACAAATGGTAAAATGGGCGATAAACTTTAACAAAGACATTGAAATGGAATCTTGGGAATTTTTATGGAAAAATGCTATGAGTATATCTACGTGTTATAACTTAAAAGAAAATTGTTTTAAAATGATGTATAGATGGTATATGACACCAAAAAAAATTGCAAATATTGGTCAAAATATGTCTAACAAATGTTGGAAGTGTAAAAAGAAAGAAGGGTCTTTTTATCATATGTGGTGGACTTGTGATAAAGCAAAGACTTATTGGTCAAAAATACATGCAGAAATGGAAAAAATCTTGAAATGTACATTTAAGAAGTTGCCTGAAATGTTATTGCTAGGACTTAAACTAGAAGAGATAAATGTAAAGAAAAGGACAATAATATGGTATATGATTACAACAGCAAGAATGGTGTATGCACAAAA
Source organism: Lepidodactylus listeri (assembly GCA_029233225.1). Classification (NCBI taxonomy): domain Eukaryota; kingdom Metazoa; phylum Chordata; class Lepidosauria; order Squamata; family Gekkonidae; genus Lepidodactylus; species Lepidodactylus listeri. Next base: position 99,990,562 of record JARCFY010000009.1, on the reverse strand, counting down.
CTGGAAAAATGAAAAAATACCAGAGGTGTGGGAATGGTTGAAAAAACTGTTATATATGGCTGAAATGGATAAGTGGACTAGAAAATTGAATAATCTTTACTCAGAGACCTTTCTGGAAGACTGGAAAGATTTGAAAGAATATGTTGAAAAGTATTGGGATATGAAAAACTATATCTATACATGGTTATAATAGCATAAAGGAATAGAAATATATTATATGAATGTTTTAGTTAAAATTAGACAATGAAACTGTTTTTATTTAGAAATACATAAGAGTATAGAAAATAAGAATTGGTGTATAAGTATAAGTATTTTAAAGCTATATAACCGTTACCAGAAACGAAACATAGATATAAGTATTACTATTTTGAATAAAATGGAAAATGTGTTATGCTTCAGATGTGGTGGGAAACCACCAAAACAAGATAAAAATAGAATGTACAAATAGAACAAAATGTTATTTAATATGGAAAAAGGGATTTGTATAAGGTTAAATGTATTATTTTCAATGTTTTTTTTTTGAAAAATAAAAATTTCTTTACAAAAAAAAAGGAATGTGGCATGTATGAAATCTACAGTGTGGTTCAGCTTGGCAGCTTCAGCTCAGAAATTTCAGGCGTGCAAGCATGGCAGAGGGCCAAGAGAAAATCCAGGGATACTGGCTGTCGAAGCCACAAAAGCACGGCTCTGAGAAAGTTTTTCCCTCGCTGCTGTCCTAGGAAGAGGGGACCTTCTAATACAGTCTGTAGCCTTTCTGTCCCTCTCAGCTTTCTGAAACTCTTTCTGCCTGTGTCAGTAAAACATTCCAATTATTATTTTTATTTAATCCATACCCCTCCTTTCTCCTCAGAAGGGACCAAAAGCACCCTGCATTTTTCTCATCTCATCCATTTTATGCTAACAATGACCCTGGAGTGTAGGTTAGGTTGAGTGTGTTTGACTAGCCAAAGGTCACCCAGCAAGCTTCAGTGGCAGAGTGGGGATTTGAACCTGGGTCTAGTCCAATACCCTGACCATTATACGGCACTGGCATTCAAGAAAATTTCAGGATGATCTTCTTATCCCATGAGAAGATAGTTTACAGGCCCATACTGAGATCTGGAACATCATAATAAAAGATCTTATACTTTTGTTTAACGCTTCAGAACAGGGCTTTTTTTAAAAAAAAGGTGCCAGAACTCTCAAGAAGGAAGTCAAGTTTTCAATCTGTGTACTGAAAACTCATGAACTTTTAAATATTTTTAGAAGAACTTTGTTGAAGAGGTTCTGAACTTTGTTCTGGCACATTCCCCCAGGGAAAAAAAGCCCTGCTTCAGAGTATTCAAAGTCATTTATGTACATTATGTTAGGGTTTCCCACAATCTATATATCTAATAGCCAGGACACCCCCTCTGGGCAGATATCTAAATCTGCACATTGGGGGCACATAGGGGGAAAGAGATTTTCCTGCACACTTGGGGCAATCCCCCCAAAAGTAAAAGAGTGTTCCCAGTGCATGCGCAGAGAACACACTTGGAACTGCCTCGCCGCAGGGTGAGGGGGTGGGGGGGGAGAGGCTTGGAAGCCGTTTAGGCCTTGCTGGTGGTGCTGGTGAGCAGGAAGAGGCCTCGCGGGCCTCGTGGCTGGGAGCCGCTTGGTCCTCAGCACTGGTGCTGGGGGATGGGATGGGAAAAGGCTCAGTGGGCCCAGCAGCTGGGAGTCGCTTGGGCATTGCTGCTGGTGCTGGGGGGGCGGGGCAGGAGAAGGCTTACCTTCAGTGGCTTCCTCCTCCTTAATGTGGAGCTGTTTCTTGAGGCTGGGAGCCATTGGGAATACTCTCCCTCATGCATATTGCGGGTCCTGCTTCTTGTAATCCTATAAAATAAATTAACACTATAGTTCAGATGCCAGGGGTGGGTGGGGGTTAAGAGGGGCTTCCCTAAGACCATCTACTGACCTTATGGAAGAAGGGAAATACAAACCATGGACAGCCCAGCTTTTGAGCTTCTCTACTATACCTATCAACTGCTATATGATCTCCCGCCCCCAAAATTTAGAATTTGAGATTTTTTAAAAAAATGACATGAATTTCCGGTAGGATATACAGCTGCTCACGTTCTATCTTTGTACTTGTTCTGTTTCTTTTGACTTTCCTGAATGATAACAAAGCAACCAGATCAAACCCTTGGGGGCAATTAAGAGAAGCTAAAGTGGTATCATACATTCCAACCCTGTTAACGTGATCATCTTTTCTCTAGTACTGCTAGCACTCACAGCTGGGTTAAGATTTCCTAAGGCGAATGTGATTTCAGTTTTGCTGAGATGGAAAACAGTTGAAGGGAGACAAATGATAACGAAAGTATTCTGTTTCCTTAGAGATTGTCTCCTGCGAGGATAATGACAGAGAGATATAATGGCTTAGCTTCATCAACATTCTGCATTCCACTGAAGACTCCAACCAGACTGTTGTGATGTGAATGAATTAGACTCTAACTGTCAATTGCAAGGGATCACTTTTCAAAGAATAATGCAAACTTACCTCTTCTTCTAAAGAAGGATTAAATCTATTCATTTGATTAGATAAATCATATACATTTAGGAAGGTGGTGTATTATGATAATAGATTCTTCTCAGCGGCATGAACCACTGTACCTGGAGTGTACATCCCTCTCCCCACGTGCCTGGAAGCAAAAATACAGGAGCAATGCACTGCTCTGTTGGTTTGGCAAAGGAAGACACCAGGTCCGTAACATTTTCTCTGCCAGGCCAATCTCAAAATGACATATGGGACCAATGCTACATGCCTCTCTTCCTTTATACACCTGAAAAGAGATCTGAAGTCTGGACACAGAGTCCCAAGGGCATAAAATCTGAAATATTTAGCTCCACCAACATCTCCACGGACAGCCTACAGTGGCCAAAACTGGTTTGATCTGGGAATGAACAAAAACACTTTCTTACATTGGAAACACATGAAAATCAATCATTTTATTGACGTAATAACAAAGGGATACCCATTTGAAAAAGCCAAATTAGACCAAAAATGCCATCTCAAATTACCTTGGTTTGAATACCTACAGATAAACAATTTGATAACTACTCACCAATTCAAACACCCTATTTGATTAGGACTAACTGACTTTGAAAAACTAATGTACCGTAATGGCACTCAAAATAAAAGACCAATCTCAAAAGTGTATAAAATCTTGCTAAAATTAAAACACCCAAACCGACATCACTACCAAAACGCTTGGCAGAAAGACCTTGAAATAGAACGAACAGAAGAACAATGACAAAAAAATTGAAATACATCAACATATATCTCCAAAGCAATCTCAATACAAATACAAATGTATAAAGTAATCTCCAGATGGTACCTAACCCCAGCAAAACTATCCCACTACACATCATCGGTATCTTCTAACTGTTGGAAACAATGCGGCCAAAAAGGAACATTCATCCACAATTGGTGGATCAAAACATACTGAGAACAAATAATAACAGAAATAACACACATAACAAAAGTCTCACGCCCACTAAAACCAGAACTAATCCTTTTAAATCTATGGGAAACTATAGAAACTACTAAACTCATGAAAGACCTTATTATGACCATGATCACGGCAGCGAAAAACATCATAGCCTTAAAACTGAAAGATAAAAACGCCCCCACAATACAGCTCTGGCACACAAAACTATGGGACTATTACATAATGGAAAAAAAATCAGACAATATTCAATAAAAGGAGTCAAAGATTGAAAAATCATACACAACTCATAAATGGGCTCCATTCTTGAAATGGAAATCACAGCATGATGACTCGCTTGATTCCACTTCATGGGCAAATTTCAATACTGTTAAGAAGAAGAAGAAGAGGAGGAGGAGGAGGAGGAGGAGGGGGAGGAGGAGATTGGATTTATACCCCGCCCTTCACTCACTTGGAGTCTCAAAGCGGCTTACAAACTTCTTTCCCTTCCCCTCCCCACAACAGGCACCCTGTGAGGTAGGTGGGGCTGAGAGAGCTTTTTCCCAAGCTGTCCTTGAGAGAACAGCTGGTACAGAGCTATGGCTTGCCCAAGGTCATCCAGCCAGGTGCAAGTGGAGGAGTGGGGAATCAAACCCGGTTCTCCCAGATTATAGTCCAACTCCTGACCACTACACCAAACTGATGGGGTGGAAGGTGCTGAAGGGTTGGTGAAATTTCTCCAGTACTTATGTGCCACTACACCAAACTGGCTCTCACTGACAATTGAATAAATATTAGAATAATCACTTCAACCACCAATCTGTGAAATCTCAAGATATATCTACACTTGATCAAACCATGCCATAAATGCAATTCAAATGAATTCTGATGCAAGTTAAGGTTAATCTTATTGTTGTGGATATTAACCAGTGTATATTAACAAGTGCAACGAAGATGAATTTTGATGCAAGCTATTACTCACCATTTTATTTTGGATCTCAACCAGTATATATGTAAAACATTATCTATGAATTGTATCAATGTAAGTTACTGTTATGCTTGTTACTTAAGACCTAAACCAGCACATATGCAAAACTCATGAAATGTATCTACAAAGCATCATCAGTAAAATTATTATATTATTTAAAAAAAGAAGAGGAGGAGTTGGGTTTATACCCACCATTCACTACCCGAAGGAGTCTCAGAGTGGCTTACAATCTCCTTTTCCTTCTCCTCCCCACAACAGACACCCTGTGAAGTAGTTGGGTCTGAGAAAGCTCTTCCAAGAACTGCCCTTGAGAGAACAGCTTTGAAAAAAATTGTAACTGACCCAAGGTCACACAAGCAGCTGCATCAAACCCTGTTCTCCCCCCATGCTCCTAACCACTACACCAAACTATTAAAAGATTCATTACCACAAGCAGAACTTATAATGTTTTAAATTTTAATTTTCCATCTGTACATACATGAAAATGAATGAATAAATAATAAACAAGGAAGACTAGCTACCTGTAAACCAGCAGTTGCCACCCCAGCCAGAATAACGAGACAGACAACGGTTGGAATTAAACAAGGGCCACTTTATTAACTATTTAACAGAACATTGCAACAATGGGCAAACTAAGCAAGCTCAGGAACAGGCAAGGCAGGCATCACTCCCTGACACAGCCTCCTTGCCCTTGATATGGGTGGGTCACCTGGCTCCGATCTTGAGCCAGCCAGATTCTGGCTCGTAACCAGCAGCCCAGCATACTGGTTGCCCCGCAGGAGTGTCTACCCCTGAGACCACATGGACCTTCAGGGAGGAGCCTAGCCGGAGAGGTTCCCAGAGGAGATCACCATTCTCCACCCTGAACCACATAGCCCTGGGGCAGTATCCTGATGACCTCCTGTTCCCAAACGGGATATGCTGTAAGGCACTCTCCAGTTCCTTTTCTTGCTTGCACAAACCTGCCTCAGCTAAGGCCAAGCCTCTGCTTTGGCTTTCGCTACCCCATTCAGCAACCAAATGCCATCCGTATCCCGTGCTGCAAGTCCTCTAAGAATATTCCATTGCCCTTGTCGGAAAACTGCACCCCATCAGACCTATAAAGGTCCAAAAACTCGAACCTTATATTGGGGTGCGGCAAAAATAAGTCCAACCCGGACTCCATGGCCTTCCTCATCTAATTGTTGGCCTTATGTCTAGCCCAGTCAATACACCTGGGATCCTCTACACGCTGCCACACTTGGCAGGGGAGCATGGCTGACCAAATGATCTGCACCCTAAGCCACCTTGCTCTTATCCTCGCAAGGTCAGCCCTGGCCTGCAACACAAGGGCTATGCCCTTCATCAGCCCCAAATCATTGCCCCCCAGGTGTATGACCAGGATATGAGGAGGAGGCCCCCATCTCTCCTCAAACAACAAGGGAAGAAGCACAAGCCATCTCATGCCCCTCTTCCCAACCACTTGACCGTTGCCACCTTGCTAAGGCTGAGCTGAGAGCTGATGGGTGTCCTCTGTGCCTGATGAGCTGCCCAGAAAACCATGCTGTGGCCGCAGACTGTGACCCTTCATCTTGTCTCGCGGCCTGCAGCACCTGTAAAAAGAACTTCATTAAGAACGGGGAAACTAACCGAAAGAGCCTCAACAGAGCTGCACCTTGGAGGACCTAACATAACCTTTTTAGCAGCAGGATTTCCAGCACCCGATTCTCTGGCTATCGCTGCCCTGGTACCCCATGGCCGAAGCCATTGATGCAGACCCAGTCCTAAAGGAGTGTGTACCAAAGCGGAACCCGCCAAGTGTCAGAATCTATGGATTCTAACAAAGGTTTCTGGGGCTTTGTGCTGTATCGTGTAACCTATCCCTGTATTTGCTATGTAACCATTTCTGATGCTTGTTTGTTTGTACCTTGCAACCTTGCAATGCAATGTCCCTTTTCATTTATGGCCCTGGGTTTATGGCCCTGAACAGGTCTGGCTAATGTAACCATTTGTCCGGGAGGATGGCGACTTCAGAGCCTGAGAACAATCGGCCTCTCACCCTCCTGCCTCCGCATTCCTTTCCTCCCTGCCGGGGAAGACGAGGGCTACTTTCTTATCAACGTGTGAAGGCCTTGGAGAAAGCCATTTGTTATGTGAAAGATGGTTACATCTGAGGGGTCTGGTTTAGGAAGGGAAATTTACTGCTTCACACCTAACCTTTTTCCTGTGGGAAGCAAACGGTCAAAGGACCTGTTAGCCTGCGGTTTCCCCCCCCTGCTGATTGGTTACCTATGGGCAATTCAAATTGTGCTGGAGGGTATATTAATCCTGCTTCTATTGTATGCTTTATCTCTGACAATAATCCGAGGACCTGTAGTAATGTAGTGATTGGAAATAAAGAACTGTGTTTCATCAACAAAGATCTGATCCTTGACTACTTCGAGCAGAAGCCTCACACCGAGTCCCAGCTGGACCAACGCCCTCTGCATCACAGTCCAGAACTGAAACTTTGTAAGGGGGCTGCCATCCCTATGTTGGAACAAATAACCAGGGCCATCTCCCCTAAGTGCCAAATATTGGCCCAGAGCAGCCACTGGGCACAACCCGGCCTCGGAGCAACGGTCCAACTCAATGACCAAACCCTTCCTGTGTTGGTCTGTTTTCGACCTGCGCAGCATAATCCTAATCCTAGAATTCAGCATAGAGATGTCCCGCTGCTCCAGTTCTCTTCCCGAGGCATCATTGCGAGAGGAGGGCACAAGCTCACTAATCCTAAGAGCTCCAAAAAAGGCAATCAGTGACACCACATGAAACAGCATGGCCTCATAGCCATTGCTGCAACACGCGATCCACTGAGTCTCAAGTGCTCATAGCACCGCCGGGGTCAGGGGTTCCCTATAATCAGCAACCTCACCACGCTCTCAGGACCAACCCTTGAGCATCTTACGAATGCAGAAGTCACCCGTCATGTCCTCATGGGCAGAAGCCTTACTGGGAAAGGCCAAAGAGGACAGCTTACCCCTAATGGTGTGCGCTGACAGGCCTTCGCTCCTCAGTGTCACACAGAAGTGCACTCCATCTGTTTGCAAGAGAGAGCGTCAGCGACCCCATTGTTCACCCCCGGAACATGCCGGGCTTTGAACGAGATGTTGCAACGTAAGCACTGCAGAATGAAAGCCCGTACCAGTGCCATAACTCTGGGGGACCTTGATGAAAGGGAGTTAATGATGTGCACGGTGTCACTCCAGAAATGATTGTCACACCAGAAATGGACCATCCGATTGGCAAGCTCATCGGACCAAATCTACACTGCCGCGACAATTGGAAAAAATTCCAGGAAGGTAAGGTCCTTGACCCACCCTGCCTGGAACCACTCCACTGGCCAATCTCCTGCGCACCAATGCCCCCAAAAGTATACCCCAAAACCTGAGGAGCCTGCCGCATCTGATGAGATCTGCAGCACAGCCTCTAGCAAGAGTTCTACATGCCAAAGGGCTTTTTTGAGAGCGGCGTGGGCTTTTGCGACAGTGGCACAGCTTCTGATTGGCTTTTGCATTGAAAACTCCGTCATCGGACACATCAGACTGGTCATCCTGGGCGTCATCGGACTCAGCGGTACTACCCTGGTGTACAGCGTCAGAGCGACCTGGCATGTGGCTTTGGGGACTGAATTGTAGTTCGCGGAGGGATAGGTTGGCGGCCTCTACTCTCAGGGCCTCTTCAAGGGTCGATTCATATGTGAGAGTCTTTAGTAAGAGTAGGGCTTGCCTGATGCTCTTGTCTCTGAGGCCACAGAGCAGCTGATCTAAGAGGACAGACTTCAAATCGGTGAAGTGACAGTCCTGATCAGCCTGCCTCAGTGCGGTGAGGTACTCCGTGGCAGATTCACCCTCCTTCTGCTTCCACTGATGGAACGTGCATCGGTGTGCGGCAGCCAACGTCTTTGGGGTGAAGTACTCGGTCAGCCGGGCCTTGATTTTATTTATTTTTATTTTTTATTTATTTTTCAATTTATACCCCGCCCTTCCCGCGAACGGGCTCATTGATGATGCCGAGAGGGGTCTCGAGTAACTTAAAGGGGGCAACTAAATCTCGAGCAATGTTGAATACAGCCTGGCCACAGGTACTCAGAAAAGGGGCACGGCAGACATCATCTCCGTCAATACAATTTGCTATGAGGTAGCATTCAAACCGATCGAGGTATGACTCCCAGTTCCCAACCTTTGGATCAAATGGTTCGATATGGCCCTTGGATGCCATGCCCGTAGTGATTTAGCTCTGGGCACCCTTAGTGATTTCAGCTGGGCAGGCAGAGTGATTTCAGCCATTCAGTTAGGACTGGGATCCCATCCTCGTTGCCAGTTTTGAGCAGGAGGTGATGAATTCAAACAAACAGGCTTTTATTTAGTGACATTGTTCAGCTCAAAAGACAGCTCTATGAGAGCAGCACTTTCATTTATACTGTTCCAACACACAACTTTCAACAATGTAACTATATACAAGCAATACTATTTGACCCAAGCAGGGCTCAGTGATTGGATATCTAGATTGGCTTCAGGACCCATGGGAGTCTTTATTAATCAGCCAATAGGAATTGGAGCTTTAGGATACCAGAGCCCTTTTCAAGATATTACTGCTTCATATTCTAAACAAACACAACAGCCTCATTGTAGCTACTCTGGCCCTAAGAGATGTGTGTGATCATGTGAACTAGTTCCATACACAGTATGAAGGGCTAAGAATGGATTTATTTTATACCATGCCTCCCCCTTCTCAGTGAGATGAAAGTAATTCAGATGCTACTAAAACCACAACAGGAGCTTTGGAAACCTGAAGCATTTTGTCCTTCTGGATTGTAACTGAACTGATTTCTGAGCTGTTGTGTCAGCATTTCCTTTCACCTCATGAAAAAAAGAGAAATAAATCTGCATTTTGCTTGGAGGAAAAGAACTTTCTTTAAGAACTCTTTCAAGTAACAGGGCAAATTCATCCACCGACTGGTCTCCAATACTTTCCTTTAATTGTCTTGGCAATGCTGAGAAAAAACGGGCAAAAAGAATTGTAACATGATCCTAGCCATGTTTACTCAGATAAAAGGCCATTGATTTCAAGTAAATTTTCTTTCAAGTAACTCGTTTTAGGATCACAGCCAAAGGCTACAGTCCTAAAGTGCTTACCTGAAAGCAAACTCTATCAGAATCAGTAGGCCTTATTTCCATTTTAAGATGAAGATACTTGTTTCAGTTTAAAATTTTAGCTGACAGGGGTCATTTTGTAGAAAAAGAGGTGCAGGAGCTCATTAGCATAACTCATTTGCATAACTCACTTGCATATGCCACACCCCCTAACATGCCGGAAGTGTGTCAGAAGGCAACACCCACCCCTCAGGCTCCACTCCACAGGTGAGTGAAACTGACCTGCTCTTCCTCCATTCCCTTCCCCATCCAATACTTTGTGCAATAAAAATATGCATAAAGAACACACCCTCATTCTCTTCCTGCTCCCTTGAAACCACCAGGTTTCAAGTAGACTTGAGATACCCAGGACATGTGCACCACCCATCCCTTTCCCTTCCTCTCCCCACAACAAGACACTCTGTGAGGTAGGTGGGGCTGAGAGAGGTCTTTTGAGAACTGCTCAGGAGAGAACAGCTCTGAGAGAACTTGTGACTGGCCCAAGGTCACACCAGCAGCTGCATGTGGAGGAGTGGGGAATCGAACCCGGTTCTCCCAGATTAGAGTCCAATTCATGACCTCTACACCAAACTGATGGGGTGGAAGCTCCTGAAGGGTTGGTGAAATTTCTCCAGTACTTATGTGCCATATGCCCAGATAAAAAATGGTATACTTAGAAAATGTATATGCCACCTTGAGCAAGTCTCTGGAAAAGCAGCAAACAGTCATAAAAGGAACAATGATAAAAATATCAAAACAAAACATTAAAATCAATAAAGACCCTAGCAGGGCTTTCCCTGGGGCGCTGCGCCTCTGCATTGCTCGGGGAAGCTGAGGAGGGGGCGGGGCTTGGTCATGTGCCCGCCCCCTGGGCTCCTCACTCCCGGAGCTGCACTCCTGTGTGCTCCTGCTCCAACGGACCCCTGTTAGCTGACATAAAATTATTCTGCGTTCATGCGCATATTTTACAGGGCCTAAAAAAAACAGCTTTCTCACATTTCTTGCTGAAATGTTCATGTATGCCTTTAAATGGCCTTCATATGTCCTACAGAGTAATATGTGAGGTCCCATCCTGTCAGGGATCACATCGTAAACATGACCCCCTGATGTTGTATGTAATTAATGTGATCACATAACTGGGCATTGCTAACAAAAAAAGGCAAACAAATTTAGTTTCATTATTGAAGGCATTCAATAATGATGCCATTAATGATATTTTTCTTAGTTATTTTTGCATTTCATAGTTATGTATGTATGTATGTATGTATGTATTTATTTGTTAGACTTTTACCCCGCCCTTCCAGCATAGCTGGCTCAGATAAAGTTTTGCTTTCCAGACCTGTAATTGCCTTTTGGAGGCACTACTGAAGCACTATTAAACCAGAAACAGAACCAACCCAAGGACGAAGGTACTCGGACACCAGGATCAGGAGAAGCTGTTTTATTGACGTCAGACTCGGCCTAATGAGATTTTCAAAAAACAAGTACCAAGCCCCGATTTTATGCGGGCTTGACCTTAAATACCAAAGGGGTGTGAGTTTACAGAAGAGAAGTGGTTAGTGTCATTTGTGTACATTCTGTGTAATTTTCGTAAACAAAAGCATTCAATTACAATCCTGCGCGTGTCTAACAAAGTCACACTAGCTGGAACGTTTATTCCAAGCAATGTTGTGAACTGTCAGAATTCTCACAGTCTCCTGGCTTAGGCTATTTTAAGATAGTTGCATGCAGAACAATGGGCGCTTGTGTGCTTTTGCGCTTTTACGCATGCGTCTCATGTAACATCAGAGAATCTTGTGCTTTGGCCTTGCGGTTTCATAGCTTGCTAACTAAACAGTGGTTAATAATATGGCTTTTGAAATTCTATTCCTTCACTATATGTACTGATAGGGTACATTTAAGTTTCCAAAATGGAGCGAATAGCACCTCCTAGCCAATGTTTATAAACAAAAAATCTGCTTTGTGAGCTCCTGGCATTAAAGTTGTGAGTGAGCGATTTGGCTACTGCATAAATTAGTTTGCTCTGGGGGGCTTCCTTCCTTTTTTTTTTTTTTTTTATAAATTTTTATTGATTTTTCCCTATAACTACAACTATAACGCTACAATCTAAGCTACATATACCTTATACAGAGAGTACTTTATCATTTGCTTAATACTACCTTATTACATAATATAATTATGAAGCATTTAGAACCTTGGATAAATTTCAATTACTTGTTACTGCTACTATAAAAAATATCAAAACTATTTGGCAGGTACGCCCACCTAGAGAAATACGGTTAATTAAACAATTTATAATACATAAGTGCAATGCTTAATAAAACAGTTTAATCACTATTTCTTCTTTCGTCCTCTTCTTGTCTCAACAGTCTCAACTATTTTTGGAGCTGCATCTCCTTTTTCCGAGTCAGACACTTCTTCTTCACTCTTTGAGCTATCAAATCCATACATGCTTTCTTGCGAGGCCAGTGAACCATCTGAGTCTCTCCCAGTTTTCTGCTCTTTGCTTTTTCCAGAATTTTTTTCGCTTGTTGAACAGAGTCAATCTTATACTTCTTATCTTTGATGCTGAAGCATAGTCCTTCTGGAGTATTCCAACAATAGATGATAGACTCAGACTGGAGCCAAGATGTCAATTTTCCATAGGCTTTCCTTCTTTTCCTTATTTCAAATGGGATATCCTTCATCACTTTTACTTCTTCTCCCAGGATCTTCAGAGCTGCTTTGTTTGTGGTCCTAAGCACCACGTCTCTTGTAGATTTTTTGGAGAACCTTATCATAATTTCACCAGGCAGGCTTTTCTTTTTAGTATAATCTGGATAGGTTCTGTAAACCATATCCATATCACTTTTTATATCCGCTGCTTTCATGCCTGTCACTGGTTCAAGTGCTTCACTTAGCAAATTTTTAAGGTCTTCTCCTGTGTTTTCTGGCACATTCTGAAGTCTTAGGAAAAAATTCGATCTTTCCATTTGTAATTTCAAAAGCTGATGGTGGTGGAAGGCCTTTTCCTTCTCTGCCTTTTGCAGTCTTGCGTCTTGGTTTTTTACTGAAGTTTTTACTTCCAGAAGTTCTCGCTGCAGCTTCTCTGTGGATTTATTTGACTCTTTTAGTTCTAGCTGCATTTTGTCCATCTTGACGTTGAGAGCTGTCATTTGGTCCACTAGAGGTCGCAATAACGAGGAGAACACCGCACTCATCTCCGTGGTATCAACCTTTGAACTCGGAGCTGTACTTCCTAGTTTGGGGGAAGGTTTCGGTTTCCCCGTCATTGTTGAGGCTACGCTCTTTGTTTATAGATAGATAAGATGAACGAAAGGAGCAAATTTTCAAACAGCACTTATGTCCTTCTAAAGTTTATATCTCCAAGTGAGCGATGCTGCCATCTAGCAAGGCGGATGGGCTTTTATTCCTGCAGTAACGCCACATAAAGAGTCTCGTAAGTACACTAGTCCTGGAGACTAGTCAGAATTCTAGAGGGGGTGGGTGGGTTTCACTCCTCCCGCCGTCTTCCCGCTGTGTTCTGCTTTTCTTACTTCAGACTCACGTTTTCTCCATGCGTAACTGTCAGTTCCAGCCTCATTGCTTTGCACTCTCTGCTGCTTCACGGATTTGCGCTTTCAGCCATACGGCTCCCACGGTGGGGGAACCTATGGGGGTGATGAAAAGGGATCTCGATCCCTTGATTGCCACCGTAAGGAGAGATCCCCTTCGTGCCACCCCAGGCAGAGCCCCCTCACTGGGGTCTCTGGGGGCTCAGCACCAGTCCAGAGCCCCTTCTTCTCGCCGGGTATGGATCGCTCTCCCCGCAGTTGTGGAGGAGAGCATCTGCCATTATCACAAGTCTTGGGGGGCTTCCTTCCTGAGCTAAGACAAAGGCCCTGGACAGACTTAAAGTCTGCCGCTCCTCCGCGGTGCGGCAGACTAGGGCGGGGGGAATTTCCCCTGTGGCACGGCGTTTGCACGCTGCCAGAAGGAAGCCGCCTGCAGCGTTTAGACTGTGGGGGGCTTCCTACGGTGGCAGGCGGATGCCGCACGGCTCCCCCTGCCTGCGTGCATTCACACCCGCTCCGGCGGGTGGAACGTGCACCGCAGCAGCCGAGCACCACTTTGAAGTGGTGCTCAGCTGCTGTGGGAGGAGCGCAGCGCCGGACGTGATGCGTCCAGGCTGCCTCCTCAGGGCAGATACGGCCATCTGAACGGCCACTCTGCTTCCGCTTTTGAAGTGGAGGCAGAGCGGCCGAGACTGCCAATCTGTCCTCGGCCAAAAAAATGTGTGAGCTGGAGGCTAAAAAACTGTGAGCTAGCTCACACTAACTCAACATAGAGGGAACACTGCTCCTTGCTGTTTCAGATCAGGGAACCATCATCGGAGGTAAGCTGAACCCTCTTTTCCTCCTCTGCTGAGGCCCAATATTAATCTGGTCTGTGTGTGCATCTGAGAGGAAAACTATACGTTAGATTTCTTCACTTGTTTATACTTGTTTTCCTGTGTTTTCTCCACAGCCACACAGGGGCTGAATGATGCCTCCCCCCAAGCAGTTTTCTTGTGTAAATATGATGTTGGAGGAATATTTTGCTGATTTTGCTGCTCTCTGTGACGTATATGTGCACGTGGAGCAGACAGATCGGCTAAACAACTCCCCACAGTGGAGTTTTCACACAAGAAAACTGCTGGGGAAGTGTGAAGGCAGGAGCCATTCCTCCCCCTCTTCCCATAGTACCATTTTGAGCCCATCTGGGCTTTCCCCTCTCTTTCTCTCTCTTTAAAGTAGCAGTTTCTCACAGCTGCTTTGTGGCTGCAAGGAACATAGGGGAAAAGAGTGTAAACAAGTGAAAAAGTGTAATGTATCATTTGGCTCCATGGAATGACCGTTCGTGAAAACTTGAGGAGGACCTGGGGAAATATTACATGTTGTTAGTCCCGGAGACATTTTTTGCATTACTTTGTCTTTACTGCATTTCCCCCAGTAAAGTGACCATATTTTACTAATACTTTTGCAGCAGTTGTATATTTATTTACTACCTTTATACCTTGCCTTTCTACCCAATAGGGAGCAACAATGGGGGTCCCAAAACTGTCTGGCCCTTCCAGCCCCTACAGAAGCCAGGCTAGCTGTGACAAGGGCCAGGGCCTTTTCTGTGGGGGCCCCACACTGGTGGAATGAGTTCCCAGATGACATCAGGGCCCTGTGGAACCTTTTACAGTTCCTCGGGGCCTATAAAATGGAGCTGTTCCACCAGGCCTTTGATTACGGTGCCACCTTTTCGATACTGAGGCCCTGGCCCTAATACTAACACCAACTTAATAATCAACAGCCTGACAAAAACCCAGACTACGGCGGTAGATGATTACTTGGATGCTGAGAGAATACCGCCATGTTTTATGAATGTACTAGCACTTTGTGTTTTATTTTATATCTTGTTGGTTTTATTTAAATGTTAACATATTCTACCATTTTAACACATACCGTGTAAGCCACCCTGACCCTGCCTTGTTAGGGAGGGCAGGATACAAATTAAACAAACAAACAAGCAATTAAAAATGGCTTATATCATTCTCCTCACCTCCATTTCATCATCACAACAACCGTGTGAGGTAGATCAAGATGGGTAGCCGTATTTGTCTATCTGAAGCAGTAGAAAAGCTTAGTCTTTAAGGTGCTACTGGACTGTTGCTTTTTTCCTACTGCATGTGAGGTGGATTGGGCCAATAGTGCGTTACTTGGCCCAAGGTCACCTGGCAAGCTCCCATGGCAAAGCGGAGATTCAGACATGGGTCTGCCAGATACTAATCTGATATGGTAACCATTCCATTCCAGTGGCTCTCAAAAGAATATGAAACAACAAAGGAATCATCAACAGCAGCACACTGACAGATTCAAAAAGAAATTGTAACAGCTATATCAGCTCATACCCAGTTCACTTCCGTAGTAGGTAGGGGCAGCCTGGGTCTGAGAGCTTTTCCCCCAGGGCAATTTGGACCAATCAGACTGCTCGAACCCAGTCTGCAATTATGCTGATTGGGCACAGCAGAGTCATCTGTTGCTTCTGGTTGTACTGCAGCTACTCAGGACTGAACTGAGTGGCCCATGCACAAGGAGCTTCACCTTCACCCTCGCCAGATGGCAAGCCCTCCCAACAGTGGTAGTAGCGGGGCGGTATAAAAAGATTCCTTTGAATGTAAGATTATGTCCCCATGGCAGGGGCGAGATAGAAACAACAGAACATGTCCTCCTTTACTGCCCCTTTTAATCAAATGAGTCGCTCAAAGTTTATCTCCCCCCTGCTCAATAGAAACCCTGGCTGTTCAAATCTGGGATGTGTTAAAATGTTGCTCCTGGGAGAAAACCTCCAGGTGACTGCACTTTGTGCGAAATTCTGTGCAGCAGCCTACAAGACCCACCCAAACATACAAGAAATCCAATCTCCTCCTCCTCCTCCTAGACATGTTTGTGAGCCCTGCTCTTGTATACATTTTGATCGAGCTGTCTGGCATATGGAGTCCTGGGGTGCTCTGAAATGAAGGGTATTCGCTTCTAAATTGCCCCTCAGTAAAGAGAGAGGGTCTGCCTGCTTACACCTATACTTTATAGAGTTAAATAAATGCCAAACAGAAATGGCTTTCTTTTGTGGCATTCAACTCGTAACAGGATGGAAGCAAACCGAACGTGTTCTCATTTTCTTTGAATCAGTACCACACGTTTGGTCAAACAGGATTACTGTCAGCCTCTATCCAGGCAATCCTGGATAGATGCTGACAAGCTATGGACATTCATGTGGGCCAAATGTCTGACATTCATTTCCCTCAGACAGTAATTCAGAATAACAGATCCCAGAATAAGCACAATGACTAAACCTTCCAACAAAAAAATTAAAGGTTACAGGCATTGGGTGGGATCCAACCAGCTTTTTCGCTGCTCAGAATGGAAGGGCGGGTGTCCCCTTCTCTGATTATCAAAAAGGTTGTGCTAGGGACCAAGGGACCTGCATGGGAAAAGGTCACATGGAATGGATGTTGTAGTAAGGAGGGGAATTGGTTGAGATTGATTGAAAAAGCTGGCAGGATCCAACCTATCGAGGATTCTGTTATTTGAAGGAACAATGGTATGTAGAATTAGGATGGCTTTAGTTGGTATGGCAAAGTAGTTGAATGAATAACTCTGCACAGATCCATATGTGATTACATTAGAGTTGGTTCTGATTCATATATGCATATTCACTATCATTGTACTGTTTATCTCACAACTTGATTTTCCTGCATTGAAAAGAAAAACAGTCTAGAAGCAAATGATTACCAAATACAGGGCAATATACAACAAATGTGTTGATGCATTATCAAGTATGGTATATGTCTGTGAGTAGCTGGCAGCCGAATTATGAACTTAAAAATATTGGGTGGACTTCCTTACTACTGAAGGAAGACTTGGCAGAAGAGAGTCAAAGAATCTGACCTATTATATGTTAATTAATGTAAATATTTGCTTTCCTGAAAGTTTAGCACGTATTTGGTACTCACATTTCATCATGGGCACAATCTCTTCCTTCATACATTACCTGGACAGGGACCATATATTGAGATATAATTTAATCTACAGTGTTACTTTCATTTAGTTGCTGCCATTACAGCCACATAACAAAATGGTACATACACTAACCCGATAACTGCCCAGTATGGCACCCATGGGCATCATGGAGTCCACCAATATGTTTCCTGGTACCCACTTTGTTCATCTCTGAAACAAGGAGGACAATGAGGAGGAGGAAATTGGATTTATACCCTGCCCTTCACTTGGATTCTCAGAGCGGCTTACAATCTCCTTTTCCTTCCTCTCCCCACAACAGACACCCTGTGAGGTAGGTGGGGCTGAGAGAGCTTTTTGAGAACTGCTCTTGAGACAACAGCTCTGAGAGAAGTTGTGCCTAGCCCCAACTAGAGCCAGGGCATTTTCTGCCCTGACCCTGGCCTGGTGGAACATGCTCCCACCTGAGATCAGGGGCCTGCAGGATCTATTACAATTCTGCAGGGCCTGTAAAACAGAACTGTTCCACCAGACCTTTGGCTGAGGCGGCAGACATCCAGCCATCTTGGCCTTCCCTGCTCATGCTGCCCTATTTAATGGCCCTACAATGCTAAAGAGCTCTGCACAGCATCTTCTAGTGAAATGGATGCCTTATTGACCATCTAGACAGCACCCACACAGGAGGCACTCTGGACTACCACGAACAGGCCTGCCATCTTATTCCGAATTGGTTTTAAACTGGATTTCATTTGTATATTGTAATATTGTTTTTACTGTGAAATGACCTGTTGTGACCCGCCCTAAGCCTGCTTGCAGGGGAAGGTGGGATATAAATCAAATCAATCAGTCAATAAAAGGCAGGCAGTTGGCAAGTGGCTATTCCTCCAAGGGTGCACAAGGCAGTAAACGGTCCCCATGGTGACTAGGCTCTGGGCAGTGGGAGACACAGAGGCAAGGCCTCAGCAGGGTTGGACTCCCAGCTTGGAAGCAGGGTTGCCAAGTCTGGGTTGGAAAATACCTGGAGACTTTGGGGGTGGATCCAGGAGAGGGCGGGGTTTGAGGAGGCGAAGGGCCTCAACAAGATACAGTGCCATACAGTCCACCCTTCAAAGCAGCCATTTTCTCCAGGGGAGCTGATCTCTGTCAGCTGGAGATCAGTTGTAAAAATGGGAAATCCCCAGGCCCCACCTGGAGGCTGGCAACCCTACTTGGAAGGCAAGCTGGGAGTACTGACCCTCTCTGCGGGCAGTCCCTACAAAGATAAAGTGGTAGTGGCAGGTTACCAGAGAGGGAGAAAAGCCTCTCCAGGTGTTAGGGAAACCATGGAGGGCAGAGTGGAACAGGGCCGGCACACCAGAGCAGGCCTGTCCCACCACAAGGCCCTTTGCTTTTTGGGGGGAAAGTGTGGAGGGTTGACAGGCCACTCTTAATAAGTTGATTAGTGGGAGGTATAGAAGACAGCTTTCTATCATTTAAGCTTGAATATATCCATAGGTCAATCTTCGGACTTACTTCAGCCCCCTCCTCTTCACCCACTGACATCTGAAATGGCGCTGGTAAATATCAGGACACTGGGAACATTTCTACTATAAGACATTCTTGGTCGTTTACCAGAAAAAAAAAATAAAGTGATAGTGTCGCTGTTGTATATTGCCTGCCCATTGTCCTCGTCTCAAAGTACGTCAGACATGTTTTAGCGTTACAAGTTTCAAATGCAACAATAACGATAGAGAACGGTTGTTGTGGTTGATTGGGTCTTTAAAGAAGTCCATTTCCTCCGTCAGTCAGATCACCATGACATCTGGTTTCTTTCAGTTCAGAAGCAAAAGAGAACAAAATAGATTTGACAGGGCACTTTGACTGACATAAATTGAAATATATTTATACACGATTAAAGCAAATCCTAGTTTGCTTCTCTGACAGAAGAAAAGAGGGATTAATTTATTTGAAATTGATTTCTGCGACTTAATCATGTTTTCCCAATATGCTACATGGCCAGGAAATCTATTCATTTCTGAAAACCACATTTCTGTAAGTTCTTCCACCACATTTCTGCATTAAACAATAATTGTTCACAGCATCTGGAGTCATGGCTGCTGTCAGCGTGCCTTCAGTTTCTGGGGCCCAGGGGTTCTGGAAGGGCCCGCTGCTGTAAACTTTTCCCTGCCCCCCCCCCCTTTCTTACTTACAAGTGTTCCACTACCTGCGCTCCCGAGTCGCATGAACTGCCCAGCACCATCCGGGAAAGGGATACATGGGCAGTACAGGCAGCAATGAGTACAGGCGGTGAGAAGGCTGTGAGTGGAGCAGAAGGACAAATGTATAGTCAGGGAGAGGGGCACAAGGGTGGGTGGGCAAGAAGGGAGGCACAAGCAGGGAATCTGGCAGTAGGCAGAACACGGGAGAGCCCCCAATCTAGAACCAGTCCAGACTAGAGTGTCCTTGCAGCCATCTTTTAACTACTTCCCCCCAGGGCTATTTTTGGGCAGGGACGCACAGGAACGGAGTTCCGGCTGGCTCCTGAGTTGGCCACACCCAGCAGGAACTCATTAGCATAATAGGCCACACCCAAAAGCAGAGACTCATTAGGATTGGCTACATTAGGGGTATGTGGCCCAACATGCAAATTAATTCCTGCTTCAAAAAAAGCCCTGGGTTTTGACAACAAACAAAGTAAACAGAATAAGAAGCAAAAGGTGGGTGTGGCTGGATGACCAATCTTCTGGTAACATGGGGGTGTGGCCTAATATGCTAATAAGATGCACAGCGAGGGGTGTGGCCTAATATGCTAATGTGTTTCTGCTGTTGGGTGTGGCCTATTATGCTAACGAGTTCCTGCTGGGCTTTTTCTACAAAAAAAGCCCTGCTTTCCCCCTTATTAATGCTGCTGCTGCTGCTACTACTATTACTACCACTACTACTTCTACTACTAATCTTTACTATGGACTACAAGCCATGCAAACACAAAACAATCAGTGACTAATAACCCACAATAATCCCAATTACAATAGTGATTTAGATCCATAAACACAATTTAAATTTTAAAAAGCATAACATTTACACATGGGACATTAATCCAGCTTGTGTTTTCATAGCAGAAAACAAAACTCTTTGGTTGACTCCCATCAATAACATTTTTAGCTTCCTCTGATCTGGGGACAATTTAGTAGTCCCAGAAGATCTATATGTGCTTGGCTGTAAAATCTACCATGTAATAACGCGTGCCCCAGTGACTTAACCAGATTCTCTGAACAGGGGCAAAACCTATAACTGAAGGAAATATTTTGATATCTCCCAAACAACAGTGCTGAAGGAAGCACATTCAGTCTCACCAATGTAAATGCATGGCGATATTTTGGAACAGTTAATTTTGATAAGTAATGTGCATGTACTTGTGAGGAAACGTCAGGACTAAATCTAAGTCTGTTGTCAAATATAGGAAAGCTTTACGCATCATACTTACTTGGACTATTCTTGGACTGGGCAGAATCCCTATCACTAGTCAGTCATGAGCAAGCAGGTTTTAGGAAGGGCAGGTCAGTTTTAGACAATTATTACATCCTTAGCTTTTTAGTATACAAATATGTCCGCACTCTCGATGGTGTCCCCATGTAGCCTTTATAGACTTCCAGGCTGCATTTGATAAAGTATGCTGAGAAACATTGTGGTCTAAGCCACAAAGATATAATATAGATGCTAGACTTTTATTTCTGCTTGGGTCACTTCATCGTAATACAGCAATGCATGTTCATTGTAGTCAGGATGTCATCTTACCTTGGACATACCTGTGTGTAATAGTGTGTGGCAGGGCTGTGTGTTGGCTCCCCTGTTATTCAATTTTATATTAGGGGTGTTCCGCCAATATTCCAAGCAGAGGATATTCATGTGCCTAAATTGGGTACCGAACGATATATGCAGATGACATGATAATTATTTCATTAACTAAAATAGGATCAAAAAGAGCTTTTCAGGCCTTATTTAAGTATTGTTCTGATAACCAGTTCTCTATAAGCTAAAATTATTTCTTTTGGAACTGTCACTCCCCCTTTAAACGACTGGGTGATAGGGGATTATACAATTGAACAGGTTCTGTCATGTAAGTACTTGGTGTTATCTTTGCTGATAAACTAAGCTGGAAGCTGCATATTGAAGCAATCGTGGCTAAGGCTGAAAGGGAAATTGGAGCAATTGTTTTTTCTTTACAGCAGGTGCACAGTATATTCCTGCAGTTCTTCAAGTGTTTACAACTAAGGTATTAAACCAGCACCGGTGTAGGTGCAAGCAATTACCTCTTTTATTGAATTAATTCAATTAATTTTTTTGAGAATGATCTTTAAAGTACTTCAGTGCGTATCTTCAATGATCTTTAGATCAGAAACTGGCCCTGTGTCAGTTATAAACTTGGCCTGATTAGCAACCTTTAGATATAAAACCCGATAATTACTTATTAAGGATCAGAACAATTTTCTTTATAGTTTATTGATGGATCCACATATCCAGCCTGGTTTAATCCAATAGACAAGAAATTAGCCATTGTGGGGCTCTCTTGGTGCTTGCAGGCACTAGCTGGGGCGGAGGACAGACTGGTAGAATGAAGCGCAAGGGAAGCAGGGCAAAAAGACCCAGGCCAAGTTGTTGCAGGGCTTTCCGGTCGCCCTGTGTGGACTGATATGGAACCATACAGGGGAGGAGGCGGAATGGAGCATTTGCACGGTGGGGTGGCCCCTGGTGGCAGCGCCCCAGTTGTGAGTGGCTTTGGTCTGTTTCGCCGAACTGCATGTAGGCACATGGGTGCATAGGTGCAGCAGTAATTGGGGCAGGATCCCATGGCTGGGAGCTTTAACTTCGCAAGCTGGAAGTGTCCCCACGGACAGTTGTGCGCTCAAGCGCACAGCACGCATGGGCGGTTATGCCAGATCAGCGGGTTCACATTACCAGCACCGCTTGATTGTGGCTTATTTGCATCCATACTTCCAGGAAGCGGAATCAACGCGCACCCAAACGGCTTGCCACTGCTTTCACCTGATACTTTTTAAAAGCAGGATCAAAACTCTTCAGGACGGGGTGAGTACGGCACGGGATTGCCAGACAGCTGTGGCTGTGTGAACTGGCCCACTTAATCTGCTTGAGACATATGCCTATATCGGGCCAAACTGCCAGTCTGAACTCAGCCTGGGTGTATCAGCCAGTTTGGTGTAGTGGTTAGGAGCGCAGACTCTAATCTGGAAGAACCGGGTTTGATTCCCCACTCCTCCACATGCTGCTGCTGGCGTGACCTTGGGTCAGTCACAAGTTCTCTCAGAGCTGTTCTCTCAGAAGCAGTTCTCAAAGAGCTCTCTCAGCCCCACCTACCTCACAGGGCATCTGTTGTGGGGAGAGGAAAGGAAAGGAGATTGTAAACTGCTCTGAGTGAAGGGTGGCATATAAATCCAATCTCTCTTTTTCATAGGAGGTACAGAAATATGTCTCAACTCTAAAACTGGGGGAGAATCAATTGGCTCGGGGATCGCTATTTCCAGTCTGGATTTCCTCTTATCATCATCACTGATCCCAAGGCTAGTAGTGATTTCCCCACCATCAGAAGAAGAGGTAAAAAGTAGTTTCCATCTCTTGCTCCTCCTCCAGCACTTTCCCCCTTCTGGAGTGCTTTAGGCCACAACTGAGAGAAACAGGAGAAGCCGTTCTTCTGGTTCCAGAATACACACCATGGTGGATGTGACTGACTCAAGGAGTGTCATTTCTGGCCCAGGCTCTCTGCCTTAATCTAGCAATGCTGCTGAGATGGCTCCAGACAATGAGTTTCCAATATGTTCTTTAGCAATTGGCTCATAACTCTAGTGCAGGGGTGGGCAATTGTTTTGGCTCGGGGGCCACTTTGTGGGAGCGGAGGGTTAGCGGAGGGCCGCACCTTTTAAAATGATTGCATTCATTAGTTCACTTTGCATTTCAGAAAAGGTATAAATTGTATCATAAAAATCAATAAATATAAATTAAATAAAATAGTGGTAGTTTTATTCAATTTATTTATTGTGCTAATTTCATATCATCTATAGCTGCAAGCACATTTAATTTTAGAATCAGTTTAATGAGAGAAATGTACCCTATCACACTTTTCTACAATTTTTTTGAAATCAGGAGATTGCTTGTTGAGAAACCACGTAGCCGACTGTCTTGGCGGGCTGCAAAAAACTCTGTGGTGGGCCGCATGTGGCCCCCGGGCCGCTATTTGCCCACTCCTGCTCTAGTGTGTGTTTTTCTTAAGATCTCCAGAGAGCTAGGGTTTTTTGTTTGTTTGTTTGTTTTGGGGGGAGGAGTGTTTGTTTGGGGAGCTGGACCACTCATTAAGTAATTAAGAACATAAGAACACAAGAAGAGCCCTGCTGGATCAGACCAATAAGACAAGGCATAAAGCCACAGGGAGTTGTTAGTTGTTTCTGAGTAGTGAGTGGGTGTGGAAGATATGGAGGTGGGAGGATTGTGAGTAGGAGTCAAAGACCAATCAGAGCTAACCTTTTCCTGCACAACTTCTCTTTGTAAAGTGCCTTTTTCTTTCATGGCTTAACCCAGAAAGTGACAGCTGGGTTCACCTTCAATCCTGTGAATCGTAGTTTTTATTTTTCCCAGTCTAAGTAAGTTAAAATTCCAAATTAGTATCCCATTTCTCACACTGAAATAAAAGTCTTCTTCTTCTTTTTAAATAGGAGTGGCCATGGCTCTGTAGTGGAGCATCTGTTTAGCATACAGAAGGCCCTCGGTTCAATCCCTGGCATCTCCAGTTAAACATCTGGCAATAGCTGCTTGTCTGAGTAGACAACACTGATGCTTCTGGGCCCACTGGAAGCTTGAAGCTACTGAAGCTGATTACGTGTTTCATGTGAATAAGAGTATGAAAACCACAGCAGCTTAAAGGGAACACCCTGATGAAGGATGAACGCAGAAATGTTGTAATCAAACATCCAGACACAATGTCGTTGTTATGTATTGACCATGCGGTCGCCATGTGCTCCAGTAATGGCGACCGCCATGTGGCCAGAGCACATGGCCAAGAAACTACCTGAGCTTCAGCCAGGTAGAACAAAGGCCAGGTGGATTCGAACCAGCCACCAATCATGTACCTAGGTTTCTCCCAGGGAACCTATGAGATGTAAATAGACTGATAATAGCCTATCAGGCCAGTTGGGCGAGGTCAGGGGATTATCCCTGACCAGCATAAAAGGAGGGCTCGGAGCCCTGGGTTGTATGCTTCATCCGGACCAGCAATAAAGATCTAGCTGTTTCACTATTCCATGGACTCCCGACTCCAATACTTATCAGTCGTATTTATATAATAGTTCTTCATTGCTCATACATTGTACTTTTCCATTGTAGTGTATTGATGCACAAGTTGTCTATGG
Source organism: Lepidodactylus listeri (assembly GCA_029233225.1). NCBI lineage: Eukaryota > Metazoa > Chordata > Lepidosauria > Squamata > Gekkonidae > Lepidodactylus > Lepidodactylus listeri. The sequence continues at coordinate 99,966,058 of JARCFY010000009.1, read as the reverse complement.
TTTGCATTTTGTACTTTTCTATTGTTACCAGTTTGTGTATATTACTTTCTATTACATGTTCTTTAGCCTTTTGGCAATTTGTTATCGGCGAGTCTGTTAACTACACTTGTTTTTGTTTTCTATTACTATTTGATTAGATAATAGTGTAGCTAACATCACTGAATGGTGATTCAGTATACGGCATCTTCATGTGTTCACATTGCAGTTTGGGCTTTGAGCAGGAAGACAACAACAGGTGTTGTGGTGGCAAAATGCCTCTCTCATTTTGGTGCTGGGATTTGGCAGAAGGGTGGTATATTTTGTACTTGATTTTAATAATTATTACCATTGATGGTTGTCTCTAGTGGTTTTTCTCCCTTTTGGGTTACAGTTGCTAGGGACAACTATGCTGAAGAGTAAGCCCTTGACTCATGAAGTGTTTAATAACAGCAGTAATGAATCATGCTCAAATTCTGAAGGAAACAACTGAATACATGTGTCATAACACTGAAATACAACGATCACTACATAAACAGGTTGTTCCACGAACAGAAATATTTATATTCTTGTCTTTACTGTTTTTGCAACCAGAGTCATAAACAGCAAACCCTCATCCCACAATAAGGCTCGTTCCATAAGGAAGACATGGAAGAATGTAAAGGTTGCTACTGCAAAAGTTGTCGTGTGATCTGACAACAGCGGCTAGAAATTTTGCCACACGCAGAGTAGTTTGTTTGTCTTTGTCTCTAAGTAACCAGGATGATTTTGCTTCTGGAGAGAGGAAGTCCTGACTGAATAAAGGGGAGATCAGTTCATCTCTTAGCTGAAAATTTGGGATCATCAAGCGAAATAACAGAAATATGGGGAATAAAATAGAAATATGGAGAAATTACACTCAGTGATTTGTGTTCACAAACCAGACTCTTTCATTGTAAACCTCATCTGTGAAACAGAACATTTCTAATGCATTCTAATGTATACATTGCTAAAAGTCATCCTTCCATCCAAGCTAAAAAGTGTATCCCTCTAACCAAAGTATATTCAGTACGTTCAGCAGTTTGAGACCCGAGTGCTGCATGATGGAGTGAGCTCCCGTCTCTGGTCCCAGCTCCTGCCAACCTAGCAGTTTGAAAGCAAGAAATTGCAAGTAGCTAAATAAGTACCACTTCAGTGTGAAGGTAACAGCATTCTGTAGGCCTCAGTGTCTAGTCATACCAGCCACATGACCATGGAGAAGTCTCCGGACAGTGCTGGCTCTTTGGCTTGGGAACAGAGATGAGCACCGCATCCCTAGAGTCGTATTTGACTGACTTTCGAGCAAGGGAAACCTTTACCTTTTACAGGAATGGGGAAACCCTGTTTAAATTCCCACTCAGCCACAAAGCTCATTGGGCAACTCTGGGCCACTCATTCTTTCTTTGCATAACACATATCATGGTGTTGTTGTGAGGGGAAAAAAAACCCTGGAGGACTGGAAAGCCAAGTACATCATCTTGAGTTCCTTGGAGGAAAGGTAGGATATTGGATTCAGTTTTGAATTGATGATTGGATTGATTTCCAGGTCAATCCTAAGCAAAGTTACACCCTTCTAAGTCCATTGAAGTCAATGACTTAGAAGCGTATAATTCTGCTTAGGAATGAACTGCAAATCCTTTTTAGTTTCTCACCATAGTAACTGTGTGGTCCCACTTGGGTACCACACAAGGGCAGGCCTGCCATGCAGAGGTTTTTGAAGCCCTGTTCAAGGTGAGTGGTTTTGCTTCAGAGGCTGTACAATTTTTAAAAGAGTGCCGTGGGTTTTGTTGTTGAGGCCTATACAATTTCTACAAATATTGACAAATTCCAGTCTTTTTTAGGTTATTTTCAGGCCTCTTCTTTATTGGAAAGGTCTTCAGTGAAAGGAGCTTTATGAAACTGAACCTCTCTCAGTGGCGGCAGAGACAAAACTGAGGGAAAGGTGCACCTCCCTCTCCTAAGCACACTGGGAAGAGGCAGGCAAGCTGCATGGGAGAGGGGAAAGGTATACCCTCTGGCATTTTTTAGCTTCAAAAACCTCTCTGTGACAGGTCTGCACATGTGCAGTACTCATGTGTGACTGCTTGATGAACAACAGCTACAGGTAAGTGCAACCCTGTTTTTCCAAGCATCATAACACTAACCAAACAATTGACATATATATATATCGAAGATACGGCAATACAAACAAGAATTAGAATGTGCAGATATATTTTCCATTCAAATCAACTGTTCAAGGCAAGGAAAGTGGATTCCAAACTAAATTCCTTCTGTGAATTTAGTGGACAATCTGCTGTAACTTGTTTTATACAAATATGCATATGTCTGCGTATAAGTAATACAAAGAGAGAGAGAAAACTAACTATATGATTTGCTTCTAGTTTTCCCTGTAAAATTTGCACTCACCTCTGTCTAAGTCATAAAGGGAAGAGTTTAAAGTACCCCTTTATTTTCATTTAACTGACTGGATACAGACGTGCTTTGAAATCAAACGCTAATACCATCAGGGAGATGTTTTGCATTGTGGGCTGAAAATTATTTTCACACTTTCAATCCTTCCCTTTGCCTTGATATTGAAGATGCACTCCAGAGAATCAGATAATTCTGATTATTTTACTCTTCGCTACACTCAGAGGTCTCCAAAGACGACACTTATTACTTCAAATGTGAGACACCGCTGTGCGGATGAAATAAGTTTGCAAGTAATAAGAGCAAATTTTCTGTGGCAGTGCACTGTTTCTCTGAAATGTCCTCTACTCTGTTTGGTTTCTTTTTTTCCCCCTTTCCTTTTTTTTAAAAAATAGACACAGTAAACCCTAAGAGAAAGGCCAATATACAGTGAATTTGTTGGTAAATCAATTGGCAATTCTTCCTTTGCTAAAAGAAATGAAACTCTAGAAAAATATGCAACAAACTGCTACAGAATATAAATGCAGAGTGAGACAGGAAGCATATTCTTTGAATCTGGCTTTCTTGATTCTTAGGAATGGGCCTATTGTTATCATTTTGCATAAGCTAGACCTGATGGCAGACAAGAATGCTCATTGGTGCTTGATGGCTGGGGAACTTGGTCTATCCTTTGTAGTTAGATACAGGTGGGTAGTCATGTTGGCTTGAAACAGCAGAACAAAGTTTGAGTCTGAAACTTTGGCCCGTTTCGCATGCACATCTTACTGTAGATTTTCAGAGCAGTAAGCCTTTAATCTTGGCTTCTGATTCTGTGCCCATTATATGCACCATTCTTTTTCCTCCAGTGTATTTATTCTGCAGCTACATTTTAAAAAAACAACAACACACTTTTCTAAATCAGGATGAAATGTTACTTGTAACGTGTGTTACAAGTTGTTAAAACATTATGCAATTGCCTTATTGCAGCTGCGCAGTAGCATCCAACAAGCATCTTTCATTTAAATCCTCCTGGTTCAGGTTTTGCACATGCATTTTAGCATTAGTTCATTGAATGAAAGAAAACAGAAAAGAACACAGGGAAAGGAGGAAAACCCACTGTTGAAACTGACCAGACTTTTCCTGAAACTGACAAGCATCTGAGAAGCCCTGTTTCCCATATTGCTGAGCACTAGGGGATTCTCTGCTGTGTTATTGGCCACTGGGAAAAACGAGAGTCACTCAGCTTTCACGTGGCAGATTGGAACTTGCCTGCCTCTCCCCTCCTAGTGATTTCCGTGAAAGGCTTTTCCTGGGTACAGGGGAACAGAAGGAATGATGAGAAGTGAGGAGGGGGGAACTTCATACTATGGTATTCCCCGTTACTGTGTATGGATATGAAAACTGGAGAATAGGGATGGGCATAAATCAAACCATGAAGCAATATTCATGACAAATTTTGTCCTGTTTGTGGTTTGGGAAAAGAAGTTCATGACTCCAAGTCCCTTTAAATCCCTGCTTTCTGTTTCCCACTAAAGCTGGAAAACAGCTCCCTTTAAAGTTTAAAGGGACTGCACAAGTCAACCTGAAACAGCTGTGTTATGTATCAATATCACAGTTGCCATGTGCTCACATAATGGCGACCGCCATGTGGACTTCGCACATGGTCTGGATCTACCTGAGCTTTGGCCAGGTAGAACAATAGCTGGTCGGATCCTAAACGACCACCAGTGATGAGCCTAGGTTTCCCCCCAGGGACCTATGAAATGTAACCACATCTTAAGGTCCTATCAGGACATTTGGGCGAGGTCGGAGGATTATCTCCGACCGGCATAAAAGAGGGCTCTGAGCCGGGGGTTTCTCATGTTCCATCTTGACCCACAATAAACTACAATGCTGTTTTCATTATTACAGGCCTCCCGACTCCAGTACTTTTTAAGCTGAAAAGCTGTTTTTCAGGCTTTCTGCAAACCTCACTGAAAGGGACTGTGGTACCTTTCAACAGGGTTTGCAGGGCCACAAACTGCACAAATTGGTTAAGTTTGTGAATGAACCTCTCAGTTTGATTCAGGGTTCCATTCGTGGTTCAGCCACGAATCAAACCAAACTGAATTTTCCTGGTTCATGCCCATCCCTACTGGAGAATAAAGAAAAGTGACTGGAAGAAAATTGATTCTTTTGAAATGCAGTGTTGGAGGAGAGTTTTACAGGTACCACTGACCACCAAAAATCCCAAAGAAGTGGGTTCTGATCAAACCAAGCTTAAATTCTCCCAAGAGCAAAAATGACTAAACTGAGGCTATTGTCCTTTGGTCACATCATAAGAACACAAGAGTCACTGGAAAAGACAATAATGCTAGGAAACATGAAAGGCATTATGGAAAGAGAAAGAACACAAATTAGATTGATTGGCTCCATAAAGGAAGCCAAGGCCTCCAGTTTTCAAGACCTGAGTAAGGATGCCAACGATAGGACATTTTGAAGGTTGTTAATTCATTGGGTAGCTATAAGTTGGAAGGGTCTTCACATAACACAGAGAGAGGTGGCAGCTGCCAGTTTTGTCTGGATGCAATTCCCTGTGTGTTAACAACCAATCTGTAATAATGATTTATAAAGACTGATAAATATACATGGTACCTTATAGAGGCACATAATCAAAAAGACAGATTCCTGCCCCAAGGAGCTTGCAGTATAATTTTTGACAGAGGAGGCTACAAGCTGCAACACTGTGAACTTGTTCACATTTCTTTGGGTGTAACTCCCATTGATCTCAGTGGAACTGATTTCTAAGTAACCATGCATAGGATTAGGTTGTAATACTTAAAGTGGCTTATTATATTTCTGTGGAACGATTCCCAGTTTATTTCTTGCTTGTCAAAATTAGCAAACATCTAGCTAAGTCTGTATGTAATTGCAGCTGTTCAGCGCATAGACTCTAGTATTTTGATATAAATTGAGTTATTAGTAATTAAGGGAAATAGGCTTGTGCTCACAAGAGAACATGAGAGAAGCCAATGTTGGATCAGGCCAGTGGCCCATCCAGTCCAACATTCTGTCACACAGTGGCCAAAAACACCATGTGCCATCAGGAGGTCCACCAGTGGGTCCAGAACACTGTCATGCCTGCTCCTGAATTAGCCCCTGACAACCCTGACCAGGCGCCTTTAACAGACACAGACGTAAGTCTTGGGGAGTCAAGCCTGCAGCAGGACCCATCGGCGACTGTTCAGGCTCCGCCCGGTCCAAGCTCATCGCCCCCAGGCTCGCTTCCACCTGTGAGCCAGCTCCATGAACGTAGACGCCAGGAGCTAAGAAACAGAAGGAGTGAGGCGCGCATGTGGGGGAGACAAGCTCTAAGTCCTGAATACTAGCAGAAGCAGGACGGTGTCCAGAAGCTGCTAATTGTTTAATGAGCCGGCACGCTATAACAACAGACTGCTGGCTCTTAGCAAGGCATGCTGGCAACATTGATTCCTGGACAGGACTTCACTCTGCACCTCTCTGACTCCCGTGCGTCTCCTTGGACTTTGGACCTAGTTTTGACTTCGGACTCTCGGCTTTGGACTCTCCTGCATCTTGATCTTGGCTTTCTGACCTCCGGCATTCCTGTGACAACGTCTTCTGCTCAGCTCCTCTGAATCAAGGTGATTTACGGCTCTGACCTCTGGCTTGCTTAACGACCGCTCGGCTCATCAATTAGAACTGTTTGAGCTCTCTTCTTGGACTGAACTCTTGGCTGACTGTGGAACTGTTATCTGACCTGCGTTGTTTTGCCTAAGCCCCGTGGCCCTGTCATGACAAACACTAGAAGCCCGCCCACTCTTGCACCCCCACAAGCACCAAGAATACAGAGCACCACTTGCCCTACTGAGAGTTCCTATCTCCATCTGCAGCCCTAATTGTATGGGCATAATCCAGTTTATGCCGTAATCTGGATGGTCCAGACTATCCCAGTCTCATCAGATCTTGGAAGCTAAGCAGAGTCGGTTAGTATTTGGATGGGAGACCACCAAGAAATACCAGTGTCCCTGTCCAGAGGTAGGTAGTGACAAACCACCCCTGAATGTTCCTTGCCTTGAAAACCCTACAGGGTTACAATAATTAAGCTGTGACCAGACCACACATCACGCACACAGAGAGAATCCAGTTTACTATATATGGTTTTTTTTCCCCCTTGGTGGAATCTCTATATATACATGAAGAAACCTGTGCTTCTGTATCAAAATTAATTTCTTTAGGACTTTATAACAAGGAGGAAATGTCCAGGTGTTCACTACTTTGGGGGATTATGTTATCTTTGTAGGCGGTGTTGATTTTTGGACGTGTGAATCAGTTATCTCAGAACTGTTACTGCAAGTAGAACATGTTTCACAGAAGTCTGCTCAGACTCCATACTTTTCAACCAAGATTGCTCCTACATTGGCCAAATCATTAAATGGCATGACTCAGCCCTTGACCCTCAGTGGGTCCTTCAAGCAATTCTGCTCTAAAATCGAATTCAACCGTCTTTTTAATCAGGTTTTTTTTCCATTCTGCACCAAAATCTACTTCAACTTTCTTTTCATTGTGCCCCCCCTCCCCATTCTGCATTGCATTACCTCCCTTCAGTGGTCAGCTCAGTTTCAGCCTCTGTTGCCCCAGGTTATTTGGATGCTGTTTTTGCCCAGGACATAAATTCCTTGACTCCAACACTGAGAAAATCCGGAGTGGCAGGGAAATGTGGAAAGGACCTAATACAGTGGTATTCATTCTGTGGCTTGTTGCTATACCATCTGTGGCTCTTCTGAGCACTATTCTCCAATGTGACACCAGCTCCATGTTACAAGAAAGTGAGCAAGGTCATTGTCCAGTGAGGCTTGTAGTTGGCAGATGTTTCCCACCGTGAAGTGGCTGCTGCCACTGGGACTGGAGGACAGGTAAGCTTCAAGCTTCCCTCAACTATGGGCCTCATGCCAGGGAGATAAAGGGGCCATCCTCTCCAGCACTCTGCACTGCCATTCCAGCATCAAGGCAGCTTCTGGAAGAAGAGCAAACTGGCAGCAGAGAAGAAAACAGCACTGCAGCCACCCAGGAAATGAGCAAGCTGGCCACAGTAGCAGTGGTGGTGGTAGTAGTTTTACTCCCCTTTCTCTTAGGGTTGCCAGGTCCCTACCTTTTGTCAGTAGGGGGTTTCAGCCCACTCCCCTGGATGTTCTGGCACATGAGTGAAGCACGTGCACCACAATGATGTCATCCAGAAGTGACATCATCATGCTAGGCACGTCAGAGGAAACACTCTAGCATTTGGCCAAAAACTCTATGGTTACCATAGAGTTTTTAGCCAAATGCTAGAGTGCCCCCCTCGATGTGCCCGGTGTGACTCTTTGGGGGTTGAGCTCCCCCCACTGGCAGGTGGCAGATTGGGGGACCCAAAATCGGGGGAAAACCCACTTCCATCGGGAGGATGGCAAACTACTTTCTCCCCAATCAACCTGTTGTCCTTCAAGCAGCTTTGCAATCTCAGTCTTTCATCCGAGCAAGTGCGCCTCATACTGAGGAGATCCTGAGAAGTTTAGGAGGGAAAGCTAACAATTCAGCAATGGTAGGGAGAGACAACTCTGCATACTCAAAGGTACTCCGGTAATTAATACAGCTATGGTTACATAGCTAGTATTAATAGTTACACATTATGTTATTGTGTGTGTGCATGCTCTGTGGGGTGGTATAGGAGGCATATTTATTTATTTATTTATTTATTTCCTTCGATTTTTAGGTCGCTCTCCCCACACAGTAGGAGGAATTTTTTAAATGAAAATTGGGGGGGGAATGCTTAGAATAAAAACGAGTATACAGTAGTCAAGTCATTTTCTCAGTTGATACTTGTGAATGTGAAGAAGAAGAAGAGACTGAATTTATACCCCACCCTTCACTACCCAAGGGAGTCTCAGAGCGGCTTACAATCGCCTTTCTCTTCCCCTCCCCACAACAGACACCCTGTGAGGTAGGTGGGGCTGAGAGAGCTCTGAGAGAAACTACTCTTTTTCAAGAACAGCTGTGCCAGAACTATGGCTTGCCCAAGGTCATCCAGCAGGTGCAAGTGGAAGAGTGGGGAATCAAACCTGGTTCTCCCAGATTAGAGTCTGCGCACTTAACCACTACACCAAACTGGCTCCTTATGAGCCACGGAATCAGCACCAATGATCTAAGAGAGGCTCCCAAACTTATCTGACCCCCTTTCAGGAAACAAATTACTCCGCACCCCCCTGGAAATCTACCTTCAAGAAGTGGACAAAGAGATGCAGGTAGAGTCCACCACAATACATGCAGCTAGGCAGGCCAAGGCAGGCACAGAGCAGCAGTAGCTGAAGGCCTGAAGCCAGAGGCCAGCAGCAGCCACCATACAAGAGCCCAGCAGCAACACCAGCCTTACAAGGGTGCAATTTGCAAATGCATGGCTGTGATTGGCTGTGGGGACCCCTCATCACCTCCCCCCCCCCCCCGATCCCAGGGAAGACCAGGAGAAGGCAGGAAAAAGCTGCTTTAGATAAGTTCTGGACTCTTCTATCTTTATGCTTCTACCACCTCCTTATTTTTATTAAACCCCCCCAATTGTACCCAAGGCTTCTACCCCCAGGGGGCAGTATTGCCCACTTTGGGAACCAGTGATCTAAGAGAATATTGTTGTGCAAAACTCCAGTTCTTCTGTATACTGCAGTACAGGATATATACCAGACAGCATGATTTAAAAACTTTCAGCACTGGTATTCTGTCATCTTCGGAACCTATTTATTTACATTGGGAGAAATCTACTAAAATAGCAAGGAGTTCTTCAAACAGAACATAATTCCTCATAAATGTTTTCCTGTCTTAACCCAGATGTTAGTGGGAGGAATTTTTTAAATGAAAATTGGGGGGGGGGGGGGGATGCTTAGAATAAAAACGAGTATTTAAAAATCAATTGCAGTTAATTTCCCAAGAGGAGAGATTGTAATAATTGTGAAATAAAGTTGTGATAAACTGAAAGAAATATTGCACTCCCTAGGCTTGAATCCCAAACCACAGTTTAATTAAACATCAAAATATTATGCAAGAAGCAACAGGACAGGGTCTACTGTCAATTAACAGCAATCGAAAAAGCAAAAAAAAAAAAAACCCTCAAAAAGGTTCATGTGGCAGTTACGAGGAGGGTCCTTGGCTGCCATTTGTGTTTTTGAAGCTGGTCTGCGATAATTATAACAATAAAGTCATCACAAAGCATATAATCTTGGAATTGGAGGGCTACCGTGTACTAGAAAGGTCAACTGACTCAGCTTCACCATATCTACAAACCCTCAAATGGAAGGCAGCCACCTGTGAAACAGGCAGTTATTATGTGTCACAAGCAAAGGGCACAAAGGAATGGGAAGAACAGGCGCCAGAGGTCCTGAACCAACAGGAAATATGCTTGCTCATTGGCGAGTAAACATGTGGGCAAGTGTATCAGAGGTCAAGCCAAAGTCTTGGATCATCCCACACTAGTGGACACAATAGCAGCCAAGCATCCTTTGTGTGGAGTTAGCTCTAATCTACAGGAGCAGACAGCAGTGAATTCTGGGAGAAGCAGGCAGGAGTGTGGGCCAGATGTGTGCTGAACCAGACCAATGGGCTAGCCTGCCATTTATAAATGGACAAATGTCCTTTCAAGCCAACTCACTTTACTCCTTTGTCCATACTACATTAATCAGGAGGAAGAAAGAAGAGTAGTTAAGAAAAGAAGAAGGAACAACACAGGAAAAGGGGGTGATTAAATACTTAGAGCTGGCCTGGCCTCTCACAAAGTATTTTTTCATTCTTACATTCCATTATCACTCAACAAGTGTCGACTAATCAAGTTGAGAGAAACTGGATGACTGTGAGAGTCTAATAGATTACAATCCACAACAAGCAGTTCTTAACCAGAAAGTCCTTTATTGTGAATGGATCTGAGAGTCATCTACATGTCCTGAGTTAGTAATGCAGAGTAGAGGAAACTCAGGACAATTATACTGTATTCAAAAGAGTAGTGCGTTGTAATACCACCAATCAAGACAAAAGGAAAATTGCGCCCAAATAAACTGGTCAGTTGATCTCAGGCAAAAAGAGGGGGAAAGTTGCAGTTTGCACCTGGAAGGCAAAAGCGGCTGAGAGCGGAGCGCTCAAGGTTAGGGAGGCGCTGGAAGCGATAAGCCAGAACAGGCAAGGGAATAAAGGAGACATTCCAGAGACAGGCCTAGAAGGGGAAAGCGTACCACCTCCCACCCGGGGGATGACAGCATCAGCTGACAGTGACACAGGTATAATACAGACCATTACCCTTGTGTGTGGAAGAATACCATCAAGTTGCAGCCAATTTATGGCATCCCCATAGGTTTTTCAAGGCAAGAGACAAAGGCTGCGGTCACACGGTCCCTTTAAATCTGGGAGGGCTCCCGGATTTAAAGGGGCCACATTTTTCTACCATGGGTTGGGATGTCCCCTGCGGCAGCAGAAGCGGCCGCGTCGGGAACGGCGGTGGTGGCCGCTGAAGAGGCGGCGACAGCGGAAGCGGTGGTGGTGGCGGGAACAGTGGCAGCAGCCACTGAAGAGGCAGCGGTGGCCGCTGAAGAGGCGGCGGGAATGGCGGCGGCGGCTGCAGAAGAGGTGGCAGCAGCAAAAGCGGCGGTGGCGGCCAAGGACCCGCCAGCCACCTGGTGAGTTTGGGGTTCCCCCCCCCCCTATACACTTGGACGCTTGAGTGGCTAAGCGCCCAAGTGTAAAAGGGGGGGGGGTAATGGCCGGCGGGACTATCTGGACAGCCCTGCTCTTGCAATGATTGCGAAAGAGGGCTGTCCAGATACCTCAAATGCGGGTTCCTCCCGCAACACCCAGGAAAACTGTTGATTTTCCTGGGGTCGGAAAATGCGGGAGGAACCCGCATTTGAGCCCGCTTCAGCGCGGGACTTGGGGCGGGCCGTGTGGTTGGCCCCTTTAAATGCGGGAGGAAATAGCCCTTCCTCTTGCATTTAAGGGCCGTGTGACCGCAGCCAAACAGAGGCAGTTTGCCATTGCCTGCTGCTATGTAGCAAGCCTAGATTTCCTTGGTGGTCTCTGATCCAAGCACTAAAGAGGGCTGACCCTGCTTCACATTTGAGATCTGATGAGATTGGGCTAGCCTGGGCCGTCCAGGTCAGAGCACACCACCCTTATAGATTTGTAAAGTGGGGGGAAGGTCCTTACCACTGAAGTGAGTATTAAATTACCCTTTCCTCTACTTACTTTGTGTATTCAAGAACCAGTGATAAACTTTTGGCTAGTTGTGAGGCTAACCTCTCCTAGACCCTGGACATCACCCCATCCAAATGTGCATTAAGTGGTGTTTAATTAATGTAGAAGGGGTGCAGTGGCTCTGAGGTTAAGATGCTGAGCTGCAGACTGGAAGGTCTGTAGTTCGGCAGTTCGAGACCCAAGTGCCGCATGACTGAGTGAGCTCCCGTCTCTGGGCCCAGCTCCTACCAACCTAGCAGTTCGAAAGCAAGAAATAGCAAGTAGCTAAATAGGTACCACTTCAGTGGGAAGGTCACAGTGTTCTATGCGCCTCGGCATTTAGTCATGCCAGCCACATGACCATGGAAAAAGTCTTAGGACAGCGCTGGCTCTTCAGCCTACAAACAGAGATGAGCACCGCCACCTAGAGTCGGATTCGACTGGCTTTCAAGTAAGGGGAACCTTTATTTTTACTAATTAATGTAGACAAAATGACAGTGTTTTAAAAAATCACTGACTAAAGTTCACTGGCTGGGAAAATTGTGGCTTCCAGTTGTACAATATATAGTGAATTTTCAGAACAAGTCAGAAATCTGGAATGATTTTTTCCCCCAAGAGTACAGTGAATTTGGTTGTGGAAGGAATGATGGTGTGGCATAGCCTGATCTCATGTGAGCTTGAAAGCTAAGCAGCACTGCGACTTGGAAGGGAGACCAGCAAGGCAGAATCGGCAGAGGAAGGCAATGGTGAACCACCCCTGCTTCTCACTTGCTTTGAGAGCCCCTTGGCTGGGGTCACCATAAGTCGGCTGTGACTTGACAGCACTTTATGCATGCACAAATTTGGGTGCGGTTGACATGGTAAGAGAATTGGGAAATACATTATCTCTGTATAGTAAAGGTAAAGGTTTCCCTTGCTTGAAAGCTAGTCGAGTCCAACTCTAGGTGGCGGGGCTCATCTCTGTTTCCAAGCCGAAGAGCCAGCGCTGTCCGAAGACTTTTTTTCTGTGATCATGTGGCTGGCATGACTAAACGTCAAGGTTCATGGAATGCTGTTACCTCCCCACCAAAGTTATTTATCTACTTGCAATTTCTTGCTTTCAAACTGCTAGCTTGGCAGGAGCTGGGGCCAGAGAGGGAGCTCACTCCGTCACGCGGCACTCGAGTCTCAAACTGCCGAACTACAGACCTTCCAGTCTGCAGCTCAGCATCTTAACCTCTGAGCCACCGCGGCCCATCTCTCTGTATGAGCCACACTAAATTTGATTTCGTACAAAAACTGCCCCTCACTCATCATGACATGTGCTCACTTCATTGAGGTAAGAACTAAAAAAATATGATATATGCGGCTGCCCCCTTCCCATATAGATCTAACCCCCTTTTCCATGAAATCTACTAAAATTTAACAATGTCCTCTTACTAGTGTTGGGTGCCTCATCATCTTTCCTTCAGGCTAGCTTGTATCCAAGTGGCTATGGCTCCGCGATAAGAGTATCCGATTTGCATGCAGAAAGCCCCAGGTTCAGTCCCCAGCAATTCCAGTTAAAAGGATCAGGTAGGTGATGTGAGAGACCTCTGTCTGAGCCCCGGAATGCTGCTGCCAGAGTAACTTTGATGGACCAAGTTGAGATTCAATACAGGGCAGCTTCATATGTTCAGCTTCATATATCCATATAAATTCAAGCAGCCACTTGTGGAACACTGGTTTTTGTCTAGCTCCCCCCCCCCCCGGGATTATTTCTGGGGTCATAGAACCAGAGTAGCTGAACACAGCATGGGTTGGGGAGGGGCAGCGAAAAACTGGAAGAGGTCACTGGCAGAAGATGGAGGAGGAGAAGGGATTTGACCCCTTCCCCAGCTACAGCTTCCTCCGCTTCTGTGGCTAACTTACCCTGTGACACCTGGAATAATCTTCCTGGGGAATCTCCACATGCCTTCCTTTGCTGGGGGCTGGATGTAAGTCATGATTTAGTGCTGGTGATGTGGGAGGGCAGGGCTCATTTCGTAGCAGGAACTCCTTTGCATATTAGGCCACACACCCCTGGTGTGGCCAATCCTCCGAGAGCTTACAGAGCTCTTCTTACAGGGGCTACTGTAAGCTCTCGGAGGATTGGCTACATCAGGGGGGTATGGCCTAATATGCAAAGGGGCTCCTGCTACGAAATGAGTCCTGTGGGAGGGTATGGGGAAAAAAACCAACATTTTAATGTCAGGACTCGGTTAAGTTGTGCTTGACCTAATAGAGGATCTCTCCATCAGTGATTCTTAGCTATGGTGACTAAAGAGAGCCTCCATGTCCAGAGGTAGAAAACCTCTGAAGTCCTGAGCTAAGAGACAACATCAATGGAAGGCCTATGCTTATATGAAGAAGATATTGGAACTATACCCCACCCTTCACTCGGAGTCTCAGAGCAGCTCACAAAGTCCTTTCTCTTCCCCACAACAGACACCCTGTGAGGTAGGTGGAGCTGAGAGCTCTTTCGAGGACTGCCTTGAGAGAACAGCTCTGAGAGAACTTGTGCCTGACCCAAGATCACACCAGCAGCTGCATGTGGAGGAGTGGGGAATCAAACCCAGTTCTCCCAGATTAGAGTATGTGCTCCTAAACATTACACCAAACCATGTCCTGTTATGATCCTTCAGAGGAACAAATTATCTGCTGTGTGAAGTGTATTTATTTATTTATTCATTCATTCATTCATTCATTCATCCATTCAACTGCTGGACTAGATGGATCACTGGTTTTATCCAACAGGGCATCATATGTTCTTACCTTGCAGAGCATGCAAGCTGAAGAACTAGATACTTAAATGCATTTTTACAATGGACACATCTATGTCCTAGGTCCAACCTGGTTCTTAAGGTAAATATTTAGATAAATATATTGAGTGAACAAACTATAATAGATCAGTAGCACCCATTTTCACTCAAATTGGCAGGAGGTTTACTTTCTGCTGAAAATACAGCCCCCTTTCCCCTTCCACTTTGCTATGAGACTTATTTTTTTTGTTTAGGGGGAAAAAAGCAACTTATTTGCATAGGGAATATTATTTTGCTCTGAGAGATTACAGCAATTTGTTTCGAATCCCTCTAGAAACTGGCACATCAGCTCGGTTAGTCGCCTGTAACATCTGTGAGCATTATCTCGCAGACGATCCTACTATACCAACATGATTTGTATGTATGTGCACACTTTGTATGTGCATGACAACTGAAAAGGTGCATTCTATTATGTGCATTCTAGTGAGTGCTTGTGATGTTATGTGTGTGCAGAAGGTTTAATAGGATGGATGTCAAACAGTATAAATATTTATGGGGAAATGCTGGTTTTTATAGAAATGGGGATATTGCCAGAGATGTGTGTAACTTGTCTTTTCATCTTCACAGACATTTGAAGCTTGCACCACATCTGAGTTCATAATAGCAGAGATGCAGTTTGCAAAAAGCAGATCCCAATAATGGTTGTGTGGAGGAGCTCCGGTGGCATGATCAGTTAGCACGCGGTACTTTTACAGCAGGACGTGATGAACCAATAATGCTTGTGTATGTATTATCATTCAGAGCTTTGTTTAGTCCCCCGCCCCGAAACCACCAATAGGAATCGTTCTTGCAATGTTCACAAAGCTGACCTGTTGCCTGTCATGACACTTTTCCACAACAGCAAACATGTCATCCCCCCCCCCCCCCCACCACACACACTTTGGGAATATTCAGGTATCACCTATGGAGCCATTACTGTCGCAAATGCTGGTGGGGCCGATACACCAATCATTTAGCTGACCTTACAGAGCTGACATATTAGAGGTCGACTGTGGTTGGGAGCAGTGTTCCCTCTAAGCTGAGTTTGTGTGAGCTAGCTCACAGTTTTTTAGCCTCCAGCTCACACATTTTTTGTCTTCGCTCAGGAAGGCTGCCTCTGGAGCAAACTAATTTATGCAGCAGGCAAATCGCTCGCTCACAACTTTAAAGCCAGCAGCTCACAAAGTAGAATTTTTGCTCACAAGACTCCACAGCTTAGAGGGAGCATTGGGGAGATAGTGTGTTCCATGAAGAAGTAGGTCTTCTGGGTATAAACTCCTGCTCAAAAGGCAGATGACTGAATATGAATCTAACTTTCCCAATGAGTAGGGCTGCCAAGTCCAACTTGGGAAATATCTGAGGACTTTGGGGGTGGAGCCAGGAGACTTTGGGGGTGGAGCCAGGAGAAAGGAAGTGACATCATTTTGTGATGTCACATCCTGTGATGTTGCTTCCACATGCTGACACATGAACTCATGAAGTTTCCTAATACTGAATCAGGCCATTGGTCCATCAAGGTCAGTATTGACTACTCAGACTGGTAGTGGCTCTCCAGGGTCTCAGGCTGAGATCTTTAATGTCACCTATGACCTGATCCTTTTTTAGCTGAAGAGGCTGATACCTCCTGCATGTCAAGCAGATGCTCTATCACTGAGCAACGGCCCTACTGAATCCTTCCTCATCTCGGCAGAATATGAAGCACTAAGTGCTACACAAGTGCTAAATATGATTTTCATATCATAAGAACAGGAGAGAAGCCACAGTGGATCAGGCCAACAGCCCATCCACTACAACACTCTGTGTCACACATAGGGCTGCCAAGTCCCCCGGTAGGGCGGGGGAAACACCGATTTTTAGTCCTTCCCCCCGCTTTTTCAAAGTTGGCCACCGGGGGGACAAAATGGCTGCCTTAAAAGGGAAATGTCTGCAGAGAGCCTGCCCTGCAGTAAAAAGCCTCACCAGACATTTCCCCTTTAAGAAGTCAGCAAGAGAGCTTCCACAGCAAGGGAGGTCCGCCCAGAGATTAAGGAGGGACTGAAGGAGCTGCTTTTGCATGTGGCTGGCAAGGTAAGTTTCTCTTCCAGCTCTTTTCATTCTCTCTCCCTCTTTCTTTTTTCTGTCTGTCTGTCTGTCTGTCTCTCTCTCTGTCCCCATCCAGCAGAGGTCTATCAGTGGCTATTATAGCCACAAGGTCTAAATGGAAGTAAGTGCCTCTGCCAGTTTTTTTTCCTTCTCTCTCTCCCTCTTTCTTTTTTCTGTCTGTCTGTCTCTCTCTCTCTCTGTCCCCATCCAGCAGAGGTCTATCAGTGGCTATTATTAGCCACAAGGTCTAAATGGAACACTTTGTCTGGGGCAGTGATGCTCTGTATTCTTGGTGCTTGGGGGGCAACAGTGGGAGGGCTTCTGGAGTTCTGGCCCCGCTGCTGGACCTCCTGAGGGCACCTGGTATTTTTGGCCACTGTTGTGACACAGAGTGTTGTACTGGATGGGCTGTACTGGATGGGCCGATCCACTGTGGCTTCTCTCCTGTTCTTATGATATGAAAATCATATTTAGCACTTGTGTAGCACTTAGTGCTTCATATTCTGCTGAGATGAGGAAGGATTCAGTTGGGCTGTTGCTCAGTGATAGAGCATCTGCTTGACATGCAGGAGGTATCAGCTTCTTCAGCTAAAAAAGGGATCAGGTAATAGGTGACATTAAAGATCTCAGCCTGAGACCCTGGAGAGCCACTACCAGTCTGAGTAGTCAGTACTGACCTTGATGGACCAATGGCCTGATTCAGTATTAGGAAACTTCATGAGTTCATGTGTCAGCATGTGAAAGCAACATCACAGGATGTGACATCACAAAATGATGTCACTTCCTTTCTCCTGGCTCCACCCCCAAAGTCCTCAGATATTTCCCAAGTTGGACTTGGCAGCCCTAGTCACACAGTGGCCAAAAATACCAGGTGCCCTCAGGAGGTCCAGCAGCGGGGCCAGAACTCCAGAAGCCCTCCCACTGTTGCTCCCCAAGCACCAAGAATGCAGAGCATCACTGCCCCAGACAAAGTGTTCCATTTAGACCTTGTGGCTAATAATAGCCACTGATAGACCTCTGCTGGATGGGGACAGAGAGAGAGAGAGAGACAGACAGACAGACAGAAAAAAGAAAGAAAGGGGGAGGGGGAGAGAGAGGGAAGGAAAAGAGCTGGCAGAGGCACTTACCCCAGCAGCAACCTTGCAAGCCACATGCAAAAGCACAGCCCTTCAGTAGAAAGAGCCTAGTCCCTCCTTAATCTCTGGGCGGGGCTCTCTTGCTCGCTCTGCTCTTAAAGGGGAAATGTCTGTTGAGGCTTTTTACTGCAGGCTCTCTGCAGACATTTCCCTTTTAAGAGTTCAGGGCTGGCAGGGAGAGGGCAGGGCAGGCTCCGACGTTTCCCTGCATTCCTGCTGGCAGCCATTGCCTCCCCCGGTGGCCAATTTTGAAAAAGCGGGGGTAAACATTAAAAATCGGTGTTTTTCCCCGCCCTCCCAGGGGACTTGGCAGCCCTACCAATGAGCAAGGGAAATAATCTTCGACACAAGTTTATTGTAAGCATGAAATAGACAGATATTTCACCTAGCATATATAAATGCAGAAGAAATCAAAGGACAGAATGCAGACTTTCAAATATTGGGAGGGCTATCACATAGAGGAAATAAATTCTTGGTCTCTACTGCCCCATACGGCAAGACTAAATTTAATGATAAGATATGAGTGACTACAGATGGACACAGACTGGGAAAATGGAGGTTTGTGGATGTAATGTAGTATGCTCTGTGTTCTAACCAGCCTGCCATGTGCTCCCAGGTAATGGCGCCCGCCGCATGGCCAGAGCACATGGTCAGGCAGAGAGGGGAGCTTGAATCTGGAGGAGCAATATACATCCGGATTGAAAGCCTCCACCAATGTGGGACCTAGGTTCTCCCTGGGGAGCCAATGCAATCAAAGCTCCTCCAGGGAACCTATGACAAACATGCATATATGTTAAGCCCCTATCAGATCTTTTGGGTGTGGCCAGAGGTGTGGCTCTGGCCAGCATATAATGAGGGCCCTGGAGCCCTGGAAGCATGCTTGTTCTGAGCATCTACTGGGCATGCGGAATCACTCAATAAAGGCTTCATGATTTCACCATTCCTGGTCTCCGGAGTCCAGTACTCTTCAGTGGAGGTTCGCATGGGATCACAAATCATGAACACCCGCGAACCTTTCCGTTTAACGAACCAGTTGGTGGCTCATGGTTCGTGAGGTGTGTGGTGTGGTGGAATGCCTCCCGTGGGCTAGAGATGCAAACTCACGGAGAATCTCCAACTGACTCTCCTCTACCTGCCCTCCAGGTTTGGTGAGAACTGGATTTGGGGGTCCAGGTTACAGCCCCCCCCCCAAATCCGGTGCCCCCAGGAAAGTATTTTATTTATTTATTTATTATTTAAATTTGTATCCCATGCTCCCCCGCCATTCGGCAGGCTCAGGGCAGCTAACAACACAGTTCATATACAATAAAATTCCATAAAAACAACCACTATGTATAACCACACAATACAAACTTTAAAAGTACAATGCAAGATGGCGAACTTCGACGCCCTTGTCCGAGAGGCATCAGCAGGCTTCTTCAGACTCCTGAGCTTCCAGTTTATGGTGCAGATGGTCCTGATTGGTGGTCCACAATGATTGGGCCAGACTGTAAAGTTGAGGCAGCCCCTACTTAAAGCCTGGTGGAAGAGCTCCGTCTTACAGGCCCTGCAGAACTGTAAGCAGTCCCGCAGGGCCCTGATGTTGTCCAGGAGCTCATTCCACCAGTACAGGGCCACCACCAAAAAGGCCCTGGCCCTTGTTGTCACCAACTGGGCCTCCTTAGGCCCTGGAAGAATCAGGTGGTTCTGAGAACTTTATTGGTGGTCCGCAATGATCGGGCCAGACTGTAAAGTTGAGGCAGCCCCTCTTGAAAGCCTGGTGGAAGAGCTCCGTCTTACAGGCCCTGCAGAACTGTAAGCAGTCCCGCAGGGCCCTGTTGTTGTCCAGGAGCTCATTCCACCAGTACAGGGCCGCCACCAAAAAGGCCCTGGCCCTTGTTGTCACCAACTGGGCCTCCTTAGGCCCTGGAAGAACCAGGCGGTTCTGGGAACCCGATTGTAGTGCTTGCTGGTGTACATACGGGGAGAGGCGGTCCCTTAGGTAGATAGGTCCCTGGCCACCCTCTCTTAGGAGAGTGTTGAACAAACGCCCTGCAAGCTACAGATATCAAACTCACAGAGGACCTCCCCGGGATGCCCCTCTACCTGTCCTCCAAGTTTGGTGAGGATTGGCTGTTGGGAGGGGCCTAATAGCAGCCCCCCTCGCAAAGCAGGTGCCCCCAGGAAAGTGCTCTCTGAGGAAATCACAGCCACAGGTTCAGAAATCAGGACTGTGTCAAATGGACCCCCTGCAAGCTAGAAGCATCAAACTTGCAGAGGACCTCCCTGGTCAGTCCCTCTTCCTGCTCTCCAAGTTTGGTGAGGATTGGCTGGGTGGTGGTGGTGAGTAGCAGCCCTGTAGCAGAGGGACAGGTGCCTCAGAGCCCTGAAGCACTAACACTGTTCACATAGACCTCCAGTTCCTTCCCTCTCTGCCTTCAGCAGTAACTAGTCCCTCTCTTCCAAACTGCCTGCTGCAAAGTGAAAGCAACTGAGTGTGAGCTGGGGGTATATATCCATTCTGCTCCCATACAGCAGTATGGGAGGTCTCTTGTTGGCAGTCAGAGCTGCCTATCAAGCTTTGCAGGGCCACTGTTGGTGTTTCCAGGGCTGCAGAAGTCCCCCCCCCCGCCATTGCCTGGACAATTGATTCTTTGGAGCCAGCATGTCTGGCCCACAAACTGCTCGCACAAACCTCTGTGAAAAATGGTTCAGTGTGGATGGTTCATGGGAGACAAAACAGCACAAACAGAGGCTTATGAACCATGAACCAGGCCCGGTTTGTGTTGAATCTCAGTTCATTATTCAATTTGTGCCCATCCCTAAGCACTAGGATGGTGATAGGAGAACAGATCTGGACTGAACGTTGGGAGAAACTTCCCAGTCATGAGAACAGTTTGTTGGTAGAAGTAAGCATCTCATTGGAGGTTTTCAGCTAGAGGTTGGGCAGCTTTTGATTTCCTGCACTGAGCTGTGGGTTGGACTAGTTGACTTATTTGTTTTGTTCTTTGTTTGGCCATTGGAAATTTGACTGGCTGTGTAGATTTTTAAAAATGTTGCTTTGTATGCAGCTGCTACAAGTCCATAAGGATAGTCACTGTGGCCCTGAAGGTAAGCTGCAACAATCATTTTGTGGCTGTCTCTGCCTCCTGCAACAGCCATTTTGTGGTAGCCATTTTGTGGCTATGCCCACCATGTTGTGACAGAATTCCAAAGGTGCCTTTAGGTTCACAAAGGTTTGGGACCCATGAACTAGCACATTTTAATCCTGCTCTTCCCCAAACAGACTAGGGGTGGTGTGCATTTTTCTCACCCCTACACAAGGTATGTTCTACAAGGTATGTTAAACTGAGAGAGAGAGAGACAGGCCTAAGGCCACCCAGTAAACTGTGAGACTTCTGCTCAAAGTAGTCAAAGATCAGATCTTTGTTGATGAAACACAGTTCTTTATTTCCAATCTCTACATTGGTACAGGTTCTCAGATTATTGTCAGAGATAATGCATATGATAGAAGCAGGTCTATTATACCCTTCAGTAGAATTTGAATTGCCCATAGGTAACCAATCACCAAAGGGGAAAAACGGCGGGCAAAAGGGGTCTTTGGCCGTTTGCTTCCCACAGGAAAGAAAGCTAGGTGTTAAGCTGTAAATTTCCCTTCCCAAACCAGACCCCTTAGATGTAACCATATTCACATAACAAATGCTTTCCTCAAGGCCTTCGCACATTGATAAGAAATGGTCTCTGTCCTCCCCTTGTCTTCCCAGCAGGGATGAATGGAATGCGGAGGCAGGAGTGTGAGAGGCCCATTGTTCCCATGCTTTGAAGTTGTCACTCTCCCGGGCAAGCAGTTACACAGACCAGGCCTGGTCAAAGCCATAAACCTGGGGTCACATAGCATACAGCCATCCTGGCAAAGGATATGGTTACATGGTGGGCATAGGGGCAACTAAAAGCAATAAGCATGGATACATAATGGGTGCAAGCACAGGTTATACACAGCACAAAGCAATAGGAAGCATAGCAGAAAGTCCCAGAAATCCTTGTCTGAATCAGCAGATTCTGACATAAACTCCCATGGCAGAGCACAGCCTTAAAACTGGGTCTCCCAGATCCTATCCTGACATTCTAAACACTACACTGTTTTTTATATGCCCCTTCCTGTGGTATCTTGAGAGTTCTTAATCATGTCCATGCTCCATCTAGGTCTCAACCAATCACAGCCTGTGCCTTAATGGTTTTAATGGGAATTCATTTTCTTCTTGTAATTAAGCAAAGATGCAGATCCGAAATGTAAGAAAATAAGAAAAAAAGCTGTATTCCCTTACCAAGCTTGTAATTTTTTCCCCGTTAACACTACAGGGTCGTTGATGGTACCCATGAGCCTACCACAGATGCACATTAATTACCCGTTCTCTAATTACTAGGGTACCAATATAACTGTTCAACCATTCATTAAGCTTTCTTCTCAACGTCTCCAAAGCCCTGGGGACATAGGCAAGAAGCCTGCATCTCAGCAACATTAATTGAACCCTATTAACTCATAAAATGAATAAAAAGCTTTAGCTATTGATAAAAAGCCCTCTTCATTTAGTCTGCAAAAGCCGAGGTGCGCATATGAACATTTTCCTTCTCTGTGTGCATTCGAGTTGGCTATCAGGCAATGCAGCTGCTCACCACATTAGCTTCAGCTAAAAATCAACCGCACAAAATAGCCTGGCTAGTTTCTTATTTATCAGGTTGTACGCGAAGGGTAGCTAGGGGTACACACCAAATAAACAAACAAGAAACAACTCAGCATGCAGTTAATTACTTGACCAGAAGTCGAATGATGCATTACGATTGTGTTGGTGTGCCACCAAATTTTTGTGAGATTCAAGCTGGATGAACAAGAAGTGCTTGTGTAAATCCATACGGTGCACTCGTTTGTATATTAGTATGCCTTTTCATGTTGTTTCCAACTGCTTGAGCTCCATTTTTTGGAAGACCTTCTTAACCGCAGCAACCATCACTGAATAAAGGGTATCTGTGGACAATAGTAGAAACCATATTGCCTAGCTTACCCTCAGTCTTGAACACATGAAGTCAGATCATTGGTCTGTCAAGGTTATTGTTGTCTGTTCTCATTGGCAGCAGCTCTCCAGGGTTCCAGGTAGAGATCTTTTATGTCATCTGCTACTTGAGTTGAATCTAGGATCTTCTGCATGAAAAAGCAGATATCCCACCACTGCCCCCTTGGAGCTGGAAATAGTTGATCAGATATGACTTAAGAAGATGTCAGTGTGGGCAAACAAATCACCTCCATTGCCTTCACTTGGAACTGGGAAGAGAAATCTCATCCTTGTTATCCTGTCTTAGCACATGGTATATGTAGCTTCATTTGCTCTGCATGGCAAGGAGTTTATATGCGGAGTTACACAACAATCATTAGAATATAGAAGAGATGTTATAGAATTTCATAAATATACTATTTCAATGTGAAAGTTTCTCCCTGCAGTCATCTTTTTTCCCTCGCCTTACTAATAATAGAGTTGATAGTATCTTGTTAATATTAATGCCAGTTTTTGTCTAATGCATAATAACCATACAAAAATAAGAGTATAAAGTATAATAGTGGGTTGTATATGTTTATTTAGGTATTTCTGTACTACTGTTCTCCCCACCGGGGTTATCTAAGCAGCTGTCGAAAAACACACACACACAAGAATATAATTCAGTCGAATCAACAAAGAAAAAAAAATACAACATGATTCCAACTCATGGGCTGGTCCTAGAATTGCTGGGTTGGCACCCTCAATGCCGAAGGCTGTGACCTGTGGACTAAGAGACAAAAGGCTCAAGCTTTAGTCACACCAAGACTTTAATACCTGCAAGTGGGAAGGGAGGAACTTTCCTTTAGTCATCTTTGGGGTGCATGTGGCCGGGGGATGGGGAGCTGTCACTCTCCCATAATTAGATCACCGCTAATTAGATTATTCACTAGGACTGGGAGCCAGTTTGGTGCATAGGTTAAGTGCGCGGACTCTAATCTGGGAGAACCGGGTTTGATTCCCCACTCCTCCACTTGCACCTGGCTGGATGACCTTGGGCAAGCCATAGCTCTGTACCAGCTGTTCTCTCAAGGACAGCTTGGGAAAGAGCTCTCTCAGCCCCACCTACCTCACAGGGTGTCTGTTGTGGGGAGGGGAAAGGAAAGGAGTTTGTAAGCTGCTCTGAGACTCCAAGTGAGTGAAGGGTGGGGTATAAATCTAATCTCTTCTTCTTCTTCTTCTTCTTCTAATTTATGGTGGTCTAATTAAGTCCCCCCTCCCCCAGAAACTTTCTGGCTACCAGACTGGCTGGCTGGGGTGACAAAGTGGAGGAATATAGAAACATGGAAGGGGAATGACAGACCTTTTTTCCTCTCAGCTGCTTTCCACTGCTATGACAAGGGAGGGGAGAAGGAATTCCTTCCTGCCTCAGATTTACCCTCCTTGCCAAAGAGGAAATTGGAACTGTCCTGAGCTACAGGATGATGGAATTGGTCAACATCTGTCAAATACGGCAGCTCCAGTGGTGAAATGGGATCTCTCCTAAGAACACAGAGTCTAAAATTCAACTGAGCTGCTGCCATTTGTACGCGTGTCCTTTTGGAAATAATGGAGCGATGATGGTTGGCATGTCTTTAGATGTTAATCTGTATGCATATCCAGATGAAGAGGCTGCTTTTCTGAGCAGCCTTGCCTTCAAGGAGATATTCATCCCTATTCATGTTTGACCTCAGCTTGTCAACCAGGCAGGCCTGGATTAAAGGCGGGAGCATCAGCCTAATGGCTTTGGCAAAAGGGACAGGTTCTTTGTCTATCTGTCTGTGAACAGACTGTCAACCTTTGGGGAAGGGTTGCATAAAATCACTGAAAGGGGAAGGGGCGGGGGGGAACATTTACCCAAAGCCTATCCTCTCTTGTACCTCTGCAGTCCTGCACATCACGCTTTCCCCAAGCTTTGCAACATTTTTTATTTGTATTTAGCTCTCAGAAGTTAATGGCTTCTTAAAAATCAGGGCAGTCTTTTCTCTGTGAAGTTAATCTTTCAGTGTGTTCTCCTAGAGGACTGAGAAATCGCCAGATCAATCTGTGTCTCTCTTTTTTTAAAAAAAGGTCTTTGCCTCCTAACAATACCAAGTCTGTCACTTCCAAGGAAAACACTGGAAGGTTACATGGTTCTAAGTGAAACTTGATGGATTTTGGCATCATGGCAATTTACCTGCAGTCCACTGGATAGTGAAATCATTAGGAAGAAAACATTTACTTGCTTTCTTCTTTTTTAACCTCCCTTCTTCCAGAATGGGAGTTAAAGGCAGAGCTACTGATATGAATTACCTTACTCAAAAGAATGCCATTCCAAGTTGCGAGTATGTGGGGTGCATGAAGTGCTGTCAAGTCATTTCCAGTTTATGGCAATCTTATGAATTAATGTCCTCCAAAAATAAATGTCCTATTGTTACGGTCTTGCAAATGGAGGGCCATGGCTTCCTTGATTGAGTCCATCCATCTCATGTCCAGTCTTTCTCTTTTCCTGCTGCCTTCAGATTTTCCTGGCATGATTGTCATTTCCAGTGATTCTTGTCTTCTCATAATATGACCAGAGTACAATATGTTTAGTTCAGTCATTTAGACTTCTAGTAAGAATTTAGGCTTGATTAGATTTAAAGGAAAAGGTAAAGGTTTCCCTTGCTCGAAAGCCAGTCGAATCTGATTCTAGGGGGCGGTGCTCATCTCTGTTTCCAAGCCAAAGTGTTAGCGCTGTTGGAGGACTTCTCTGTGGTCATGTGGCCATAGGGCTGCCAAGTCCAACTTGGGAAATATCTGAGGACCTTGGGGGTGGAGCCAGGAGACTTTGGGGGTGGAGCCAGGAGAAAGGAAGTGACATCATTTCGTGATGTCACATCCTGTGATGTTGCTTCCACATGCTGACATATGAACTCATGAAATTTCCTAATACTGAATCAGGCCATTGGTCCATCAAGGTCAGTATTAACTACTCAGACTGGTAGTGGCTCTCCAGGGTCTCAGGCTGAGATCTTTAATGTCACCTATGACCTGATCCTTTTTTAGCTGAAGAGGCTGATACCTCCTGCATGTCAAGCAGATGCTCTGTCACTGAGCAACGGCCCTACTGAATCCTTCCTCATCTCGGCAAAATATGAAGCACTAAGTGCTACACAAGTGCTAAATATGATTTTCATATCATAAGAACAGGAGAGAAGCCACAGTGGATCGGGCCAACAGCCCATCCAGTACAACACTCTGTGTCACACAGTGGCCAAAAATACCAGGTGCCCTCAGGAGGTCCAGCAGCGGGGCCAGAACTCCAGAAGCCCTCCCACTGTTGCCCCCCAAGCACCAAGAATGCAGAGCATCACTGCCCCAGACAAAGGGTTCCATTTAGACCTTGTGGCTAATAATAGCCACTGATAGACCTCTGCTGGATGGGGACAGAGAGAGAGAGATAGACAGACAGAAAAAAGAAAGAAAGAAAGGGGGAGGGGGAGAGAGAGAGAAGGAAAAGAGCTGGCAGACCCCAGCACCTTACCCCAGCAGCAACTTTGCAAGCGGCATGCAAAAGCACGCCCTTGAGTAGAAAGAGCCTAGTCCCTCCTTAATCTCTGGGCGGGGCTCTCTTGCTTGCTCGGCTCTTAAAGGGGAAATGTCTGTTGAGGCTTTTTTACTGCAGGGCAGGCTCTCTGCAGACATTTCCCTTTTACGAAGTTCAGGCCTGGCAGGGAGAGCCCAGGGCAGGCTCCGACGTTCCCCTGCTGGCAGCCATTGCCTCCCCCGGTGGCCAATTTTGAAAAAGCGGGAGTAAGCTTTAAAAATCGGTGTTTTCCCCGCCCTACCAGGGGACTTGGCAGCCCTATGTGGCCGGCATGACTAAACGCCAAGGCACATGGAATGTTGTTACCTTCCCACCGAAGTGGTACTTATTTATCTACTTGCAATTTCTTGCTTTCGAACGGCTAGGTTGGCAGCAGCTGGGGGTTTCGCATGTATTTATAATATTAGTTGAGAAAGGATTACTAAGAGCTAGTGGCAGAGGAGAAAATGAAGTAACTGGTGATTCAACATTACCTTCCCCACAAACAATATTTCTCAAGCTGGAATTCAATACTTCAAATCTAGTTAACATATGTAGTTGGTCCAAAGATGGTAATCTGCTAAAAGAGCATAGAAGGTCAGAGTCAGTACAATCATGAATACCAGCTGAGTTGTTCATGTTGTTAATACTGGAAGGCAGCAGCTGGGGCCAGAGATAGGAGCTCACTCCATCACATGGCACTCGGGTCTCGAACTGCTGAGCTACCAACTTTCCGATCTGCAGTTCAGCGCCTTAACCTCTGAGCCACTGTGGTCCCTTTGATTTGATTTAGAGCTCCCTCATTAGTCTTTTGCCCATCTGTTGTCTCCATAAAACTCTCTTCCAACCCCACACTTCAAATGAATCAAATTTCTTCCTTTCAGCCTTTTTTATTGTCCAACTTTCACACCCATAGGTAGTAACGGTGTGTGTGTGTGAGACAAATATAGTAGAACACTGAACCTTAGATTGGGGAGATCTGTTTTCAAATCTCCATTCAGCACAGCTTATTGGGTGACCTTGGGTCAAGCACAGTCTCGTCTACATTTTTTTTTGGCCCATTATGATAAAATTTGGAGGGCAAGGCTATATATGTTACTTCGGGTATCTTAGAGGGAAGAGGCAGGTCCAAGTGGAAAGTATGTGATGGAAAGCCAAGTTAGCTACAAGAAGCAGCTGGGTGGGGGGCAATGTTGTTCAGGGCCATAGCACAAGAGAAAGAGGGCTTGTCCCAAGCCAGTTTGATGGAGTAGTTAGGAGTGTGGGCTCTAATCTGGGAGAACCGGGTTTGATTCCCCACTCCTCCCCATGTAGTTGCTGGTGTGACCTTGGGTCATTCAAAAGTTTTTTTCAGTGCTGTTCTCTCAAGGACAGTTCTCTAGAGAGCTCTCTCAGCCCCACCTACCTCACAGGGTGTCTGTTGTGTGGAGGGGAAGGGAAAGGGATTGTAAGCCACTCTGAAACTCCTTCAGGTAGTGAAGGGTGGAGTATAAATCCAATCATCTCCTCCTCCTCCTCTTTTTCTTCTTCCTCCTCTCTTCCCAGAGCTTAACACGGTCCCATAGGAGATGTTTCCCATTGGGGAAATGGTACAGGGGAAGAGTTATCCCTCTCTTCTTCAGTGATATGGCCCACATCCATATCAAGTCCTGCCACAGCTGATTTTGCAGCTAAATGACATCTCTGGGGATCCTTAAATGTCACATTTAGTCTAATCCTAAAAAGGGGCAAAAAAGAGAGAGAAAGTGTAATACGATGCTTTACTCATTCATAGAAGTAGAGAATCTGAAGTAATTAGTTCTAATTGAATTAATCTATTAAAATACCTAAGCGCAGATATTTCTGGTTGTGTGATAGAAGTTGTCTTGTAACATTTAATGTCTGATAGTACAAGTGAATGAATTGTGGGTTCTGTTCTTTGAACTAACACTGGCAAAGCAGAGAGCAAACCTTCAGAGAGTTTTACCTTTTACTGGGAGGGAAAAGTTTGCTTAATTAGAAGAGTTGTTAGAAAATACAAGTGGGCGAAAATTAACTCTATAGCTACTGCAAAAACAAGTGCCAAATTTAGAAAAGCTCCTGCAATTTGTCAACCATATTACAGTAAGTAAAATTCAAAGCAAACCAGTTTTCAGGTTACTGTCTTAAACTGTATTTAGGATTTTTTTCTATAAACCCAAGTCACACACACACAGAAATCTCACCTAATCTCTTCTGGGAGTTCTATCCAGAGAAATCTGATTTGCTTATCACATCAGAGCATTTTTTATAGAACAATAGCAGTCTTGTACGAAATTGCTTCTAACTTAAACATGTGATTCACAGCTAGATAAATGATTGGTTCTTAACTATTGATGAGATAATCCAACAGGTGCATTTAAGAATACATCTGATATGAGTTCATTATCTTTTCTAAAGCAAGATTCAAAGGCTGAATTTACCCCTTAAATTCTATTAAAAGGCAAAAAATCTGATATTTTTGCAGCTGTTTTAATCAGCTCTCAAAGATAAAAGGAAAAAAAAACCCCTTGTGCAATCAGAGTTCACCTAGTATGAACTCACACTACCAGAAAACCTGAATGATAAGCCCAAAAAGTGATGATATATTCAAAATACTGCTTCAAAAGTTTTAATTAGTAGTGCTCAATCATCTACTGTTCTGGTTTGTGTCCTGTTTGCTGGTCATGACCAAACAATCTGATCAGTGAGCTGTCCAGATGCAGAAAAATGAGCTTGGTTGTGTCCATTTGTAAAATTAGACTGCCTTCTCACATGATTAGACTGCTTTCTTGGAGCCACTGTCCCTTTCCTGACTGTTTTTTGTCACCCTTATTAAAAGGCACATAGTTAAAGGAGGAGGGGGAAAGTTTGGTTTTTTGTTTTTTGTTTTGTTTTTTAGTTGAGACTTACTACTTAGGTGTCTCTGTGTATCTTCCATGTCTCCTGGTGAATCTAGATAATCTTGTGGTCACTTCAGAAATGGATGCTGCTGACCATACAACCACAAAATCAAGGAAATCTGATCCAAGTACATTTACCCAGTGATGGTGTTCCTGCTGAAATTCTCTGCACAGAACCACAGTATGGAGAATCAGTGAATAGATCAAAGATACTGGTGCTTCAAATCACATGTAGTCTAAAAGCCAGAGAGGGTCACTCTCCTTCTACCCTCCTTAACTGCCAATAAAAAAGAAGAAAAGCTGTTTGGAGTTGGCATAGGCGATAATATTAGTGATAGATAGGGGGGCAGGGCTGATATGGAATGGTGAGGGAAATTATGGGCTTTTCAGTTTACATTAATATGGTACAACCAAAAATTATTACACTGGGACTGGGAACAGTCTTGGAAGTGCAGTATTAGGCTGAAAGCCTGGCAGTTGCTACCTATCTTAAACAACATACTTCTGTTGCTAAAAAAGAACCCAGACATTGGCCTCCTGTCAGACTTCTCTATTGAAAAGGAAGAAGATAAATGGATATCTGAAAAAGAAGGTCATAATCACAAATAATTGTACTGAAATGGATAGTGGGTTGGAGGCCAGCTAGATGATACCTGAGCAGGTGATCCACATTTACTCACTTCTAGATATTTGAGTCAGTACAATACAGGTTTTCAAAAGAAATTCTGTTCATCAAAGGTTGTTGTGGTGGATCAAGTAAGTTATGCTGGCATCAGTGTGACCTAGGATGATGTACTTCAGGCTGGTTCACACATGCTTCTTCATTACCTGGCTTTTCTTGCATTCTGTCAGGAGCCTGATGGGATGAAATAATGGGGAATGTCAGCTAATGCTGCCATCCCCTGGGCGGGAGGTGGTTCCTGACCCTTCACTGGCCTCATCTCTGTGGAATGTCTTGCTGCCTAGCTCTCTGTCTTCCCCGCTCTGTTCTCATGGCACGCTAATCTCCTCTCCCACTTTTCTGACCTTGGGTGTCTGTATACTAGCTGCTGTTTTATTTCAGGTCTGGAATGGTCTCCTTCTGGTTTTTTACTTTGGGAATAAAGAGCCAGTATTTTTAGTGCCTTTTAATCTCACCTTTGATTGGATGTACTAACCTAAGTGAACCCTTTTGAATTCTGTATAATTGCTCTGGCCTAATGATTGTGTGTCATTACTAACACAGAAAAGTGCAGATGACCATTAAGACCTCTCTTCAATAAAGATTTCCTGTTTAAGGACCCTTGTTGATGATTGACTCTGTGGCCTCTCACAGGGACACCATAAGCAGATCTCTATTTTTTAAGAGTCAAATAGGCAATTTTGCTCACTGGCATAGTGTAAAGGCAAGAAAGCTTAATCCTTCCATCCCTACATTGTTATTTCATTCTAATTCTCTTCCCCTGAGCTGTTCTTGGCTCCTTCTTTTGAGATTTTTCTTTTGTTCTAGGATTAATAGAGCTGTAACTGGGATGACTTGGATTGGCCAAATGTCATGGGGAGAAATGGCTAATCCCTTCCACTCCCACTCAGCTGAGTTAGTGTGAGCTAGTTTACTTTTTGAGCCTCTGGCTCACACATTTTTGTCTTAGCTCAGGAAGGATGACTCTAGAACAAACTAATTTATGCAGTAGCTAAATTGCTTACTTATAACTTTAACACCAGTAGCTCACACAGTAGAATTTTTGCTCACAAGACTCCACAGTTTAGAGGGAGCATTGCTCCCACTCTACTATGGCTCTAATCCCTCTATGTACAGTTGCTGTTTGTCTTTAAAAAGAAAAGAAAAAAAAAACATTTTGAACCTATTTCCTAGTATTTTGTCTGGTTTGGCTCCAAAATTATGAGCCAATCAAGTGAGAGTTTGAGAGAGCATGAAGAGAGATGTCAACCTATGGAGTTATGTCTGTGGTGGCCAATTTAATATGTAGGTAATCAACTGATGTTGTACATATAGGGGACCTGAGATGCTAAAATAAACAGGACTAGAGATGTGCTTAACTTAATGCTTGATAAGGTTGTAAGGTCCTCGTCCATTGGATTATGGAAGGTGGGCATTTATCTTCCTAGTGTTGTAGTATAAGTCATTTAGAAGCAGGAGGGGCACGGAGGGTCCATTTCTGTTGACCAATAGTTAGCCTCCAGGAGACAGTCAAATAATTTAAAAGTACATAAGCATACTCAAAGGTCAATGATTTTTAATACAAAATTGATGTTTGTAATTACTTCCTCCTTAAAAGACTGAATAACTGGACATGTCCAGAGGGATGTGTAAATTACAATGCCAGCAATTAGAAACTTTATTATTTTACTAAAAAGGTGTGGTGGTGTCCAATATATCCTAAACACACAGCCACCCACACACTGCTGAATAAGTTTCAGCTTGAGCTCCATAGAAATAGTAGGTATGACATTTCGGGTGATATCACATTGTTTTAGAAAAAGAGGGCAAGCTAGCTCCTTAGTCCATTCATCCCTGAGACTTTGCATATTATCTATATACTAATAGCCAAGTGTCCCCTGTGCGTGCGGATATCTAAAGCCACACATCAGGGGCACTTGGGGGGCAGAAAAATCTGAAAACTTAAAAAAAAACTACAGGGATATTTAAATCCCCCCAAAAGTAAAAGAACATTTCCTGCGTGTGCACAGAGAACGCTCTGTGAACTGTGGCGGGCTGGCAGCAGCTGGGAGCCGCTGAGGCCTTGCTGACAGTGCCAGGGGAGAGATCGGTGGGCCGGGCGGCTGAGAGCCGCTCAGGCCTCACCGCCAGTGCCCATGGGGGGGGAGACCAGTGGGCCCAGGCCTCTCCACCGGTGCCCCTGGGGGGTAGAAGGATTGGCAGGCTCGGGCCTTGCCATCGGTGCTGGGGGGGAAGAGGAGAAGGCTCACCTGCGGGTGCTTCCTCCTCAATGTGGAGCTCCTTCTCCCCCCATAAGTATCACAGGTTCCTGCTTCTTGTATCTATTAATCTACAGAACATTTATAAACAAATGAGCTTCTGAGTCAAGCATCGTCTCCTATGACAAATTTAAAAGCAGATTTTTTGAAAAATGATATGGATATGATCTATAAGGTATATCCTGAATACATTTAAAAAAAAAATCTGCCTGGGAAGATAGTAGTTAAATAGGGCTGCCAAGTCCAACTTGGGAAATATCTGAGGACTTTGGGGGTGGAGCCAGGAGACTTTGGGGGTGGAGCCAGGAGAAAGGAAGTGACATCATTTTGTGATGTCACATCCTGTGATGTTGCTTCCACATGCTTCCACATGAACTCATGAAGTTTCCTAATACTGAGCTTCTGCTGCTGCCTTGAGCTTTATAGGCTTGCAAGCAGCATTACCCAGACTGTGACTTTTATGCCACTGTTTTTTGTCGCTGAACAAGAGTCAGTGTTATGTAGCAGTCAGTTTGTTTGGCTGGGATCTGGGAGAGCTTGGCTCAAAACCCTGCAGTGCTATGGAATCATTTTATTTAATACTGAATCAGGCCATTGGTCCATCAAGGTCAGTATTGACTACTCAGACTGGTAGTGGCTCTCCAGGGTCTCAGGCTGAGATCTTTAATGTCACCAACCTGATCCTTTTTTAGCTAAAGAGGCTGATACCTCCTGCATGTCAAGCAGATGCTCTATCACTGAGCAACGGCCCTACTGAATCCTTCCTCATCTTGGCAGAATATGAAGCACTAAGTGCTACACAAGTGCTAAATATGATTTTCATATCATAAGAACAGGAGAGAAGCCACAGTGGATCGGGCCAACAGCCCATCCAGTACAACACTCTGTGTCACACAGTGGCCAAAAATACCAGTTGCCCCCAGGAGGTCCAGCAGTGGGGCCAGAACTCCAGAAGCCCTCCCCCAAGCACCAAGAATGCAGAGCATCACTGCCCCAGACAAAGGGCTCCATTTAGACCTTGTGGCTAATAATAGCCACTGATAGACCTCTGCTGGATGGGGACAGAGAGAGAGAGAGACAGACAGACAGACAGACAGAAAAAAGAAAGAAAGAAAGGGGGAGGGGGAGAGAGAGAGAAGGAAAAGAGCTGGCAGACCCCAGCAGCTTACCCCAAGCAGCTTACTCCAGCAGCAGGCCACATGCAAAAGCAGGCCCTTCAGCAGAAAGAGCCTCTCTGGGCGGGACTCTCTTGCTCTTTCTTAAAGGGGAAATGTCTGTTGAGGCTTTTTACTGCAGGGCAGGCTCTCTGCAGACATTTCCCTTTTAAGAGGCCAGGGCAGGCTCCGACGTTTCCCTGCTGGCAGCCATTGCCTCCCCCGGTGGCCAATTCTGAAAAAGCAGGGGAAAGCTTTAAAAATCGGTGCTTCCCCCGCCCTACCCGGGGACTTGGCAGCCCTATAGTTAAATTTTCCAGAAGAACAAGAGATATGGTGCTCAAGGCCACAAATCAATCAGTCTTGAAAATCATGGACAAAAATGTTACAGTCTTAAAAGATGTCCCATTTGAAGTTAGGAAAAGAAGACCCTATAAGAACTTAACTGTATTCCTGCAAAAAAAAAACAAACCTGTTTCTTACAGGTGGATAGTCCCTGAAGGCCTAATGTTTAAATACAAAGACAAGAAGGAAAAGATTGACTCTCTTCTTAAAGCGAAGGCTTTCTTGGACTTACAACAAAATCCAAAGAAGAAAACTGTTACGTCCGCTGACCACCACTGGGCACCAGTGGCATACAGTCAGAGCTTGACTCTGAGAGACAATGGGGTCAAGGATCGTAGACCATCACTAGCCCTCAATAAGAACTCTGGCGGGAAATTCAACCCCCCCAGTAGGACTTTTGGGTGTGTCCAAGGAGTTGTATGTAGTTGGACATCTTGGCCAGTATTGCATGCTTGTTGTGTACTCAATAAATCTATGCTGATCACTACATCATAGTCCGGGCTTTCCATGCATCAAACCCAGTACACAATAGTGGTGATGAGGATGGGATCCCACCGAGCGAGCCAGGCTGCCACGACCCCAAGAAAGACGAGAACCTCTGCTGCTGCTCCAGCCATGAGCACTGAAGGCAACCAGGAAAACACTTCCACATTGCAAGCACTGCAATGCAGCACGATGGCAGTTGCTCTGGAAGCAGGACTTGTCCCTCCATTCAACCCGGCACATCCCCAGCACTGGGAAACCTGGGTCAAGGGACTCAAGTCCATTCTGATATTCTATCAGGTGACAGAGGAGGTTTGCAAGAGGGGTCTCCTCATTGGTTCATGCGGCACTGCCACAGTCGAGGTGGCCCAAAATCTACTCGCTCCCACAAAGCTATCCGAGGCCACATTTGATGAGATCATCAAGGCACTCCAGGACCACTTCGTTCCTCAGCACTCAGAGATCACTCACCATGTGGCCTTCCATTTCTGGCTGCAGCAACCCCAGGAATCCACCACAGCCTACCTGGCAGAGCGCCAAAGGCTTGCAGCCGAGTGCAAGTTTGGGGCCCATCTGGAGGAGGCCCTCCAAAACCAGCTAGTCTGTGGCATCTGTGATGAAAAACTTCAGAGGCACATCATGGAGGAGGAGAAATGCACCCTCACCTCTGCCCTCTCCACTGCCACTGCATGGGAGAGGTCACATCCAACCATGCCCAGGTTCACGACCAGCCACCATTTGGCCACTGCACACCAGGCCAGTTCCGACCCCATTGAACCAGAAGGAGAAGAGGTCCACTGGACACAGCAGCACACCAGGTGGAGAGATCCAGGGACTGCAGCCTGCAGCAAAACCACAATGGAGTCAGCCTGACTGAAGTGTGCCAGCTGTGGGGACCATCACGACTGGAAGACATGCAGATTCTGGGATGTTACCTGCAGGAGCTGCAGCTGCTAAGGCCACATTGCACAGGCTTGCCGTTCAAGGGGGTCCCAACCAAGCCCTGACAACTCAGCCACCCCAGTGCTGCCGGTCCACAGGGCACCACAAAAAGGACATGGCCTCCAAGGACCTCTACCTGCTAGCAACTGAACAGGTACTGCGGCTTCTCAGCCAAACCTCTGCCCCCAAAATCCATGCCTGCACCATGGAGTTAGACTCTGGGTCTGCCTTCTCCATCATATCAGAGGAGACCCTTAAATGACTGTGTCCACATGGGGGCCCCCACCTGCACCCCTCACCCATTACCCTGATGGACTTCCAGCAGAACCAGGTGCCGATAAGGGGTGTGGGTAGCTTCCAGGTCCAGCACTGGGGATTCAATGGCCACCTGGACTTATTGGTGTTCAAGGGCAACCTAGTCAGCCAGCTAGGTTGTGCCTGGTTCGGTCCTTTGGGAATCTCTGTTGAGGGGATCCACAGCTGTGCATTGTGGGACTTTAGTGATGTCTGCAGTGAGTTCCTGTCCATTTTTGATGGAACTCTAGGCTGGTACACAGGCCCCCTGGTGTCCCTGCAACTGAACCCCATGGTATTTGCATGTGATCCCGGAAGGTCCCCTTCGCCCTGTGACCCAAGATAGATACGGAGTTGGACCACCTCATGGGCCAAGGGGTTCTGGAGCCCATCTTGCATGCCACTTGGGAAACCCCCATTGTCCCCCCATGAAGGCCAATGGGGACATCCGCATCTGCGTGGACTACAAGTGTACACTCAACAAGGCTCTCCAGGACCATGCCTACCCGGTCCCGGTTGTGAGCCATGTCTTGGCCACTTTGGATGGGGCACGGATATTTGGGAAACTGGATCTCACCCAAGGATACCAGCAGCTCCCCATAGACGAGGCCACAGCTGCTGTGCAGACCGTAGTAATGCACTGGGGAGCCTTTAAAGTAAAGCAGTTGCAGTTTGGGGTGAATGTCACCCCTGGACTATTCCAAAGTCTCATGGACTCTCATTTAAAAGGGATCCTGGGTGTCACACTGTTCTTCAACGATGTGTTGATCACCGTGGCCACACCTGAAGACTTCGCCTCCCACTTGCACACTGTCCTCCACCATTTCAACAAGGTTGGCCTCAAGGTGAAGCAGGAGAAGCACTTTCTCGGGGTCCCTTCCGTCGACTTTTTGGGCTTCACGGTCGATGCAGATGGCATCCATCCAGCCCGGGACAAGTTCAAGGCCATCATCGAGGCCCTGCCATCCAAGTCCAAGGCGGAGCTGCAGGCATTCCTTGGCCTCCTGAACTTTTACCACACCTTCCTCCCCCACAAGGCAGTGGTGGACAAGCCCCTGCACTGCCTGCTCAACAAACAGCCCCCCTGGACTTGGGGCCCTTGCCAGGTCACTGCATTCAAAGGGGTCAGAGCACTACTCATTTCCAATGCTATGTTAGTGCACTTTGATGAATCACTGCCGGTGGTTCTGGCCTGCAACGCCTCCTCCTACTGGGTGGGTGCCGTCCTAGCTCACTAACTTCCAGATGGCTGGGAGGTGCCAGTGACCTATTATTCCAGGACGTTGTCGGCTGAGGAGCACAACTATGCTCAAATCGACCGGGATGAGTTGGCAATTGTGGCTGGTGTGAAAAAGTTTCATGATTTCATCTATGGCCGCCCTTTCACCATTGTCATGGACCATTGCCCGCTCCTCGGCGGACTGGCAGATGCTGCAGGTGCTCTCTCCACAGGTCCTCCGCTGGTTGATTTTCCTCTCTGGTTACAACTACACCCTGCAGCACCACCCAGGGAAGGCCATGGGCCATGCTGACACCCTAGCCGCCTCCCCTTGCCCTCTGTTGAGGCAGACCCAGCTCCAGCGTACCACATGCTCCAGGTGGAGGATCTTCCAGACACCCTCCTCCAGCCGGCTGATGTCTCTCACCGCTTGGCCCAGGACCCCATCCTTTCCCATGTTCTGGGCTGGGTGGTGAGGGGGTGGCCCATGGCCACAGTGGGCCCAGAGTTTACAGTGTTCGTGTCCTGCAGGGATGAACTGTCCACCCACTAGAGGTGTTTACTATGGGGGGACAGGGTGGTGGTCCCCAGTGCTCTCCGTCAGCATGTCCTCCAGGCCTTACAAGAAGCACACCCAGGGATCATTTGCATGAAGGCCCTGGCCCGGAGCTATGTGTGGTGGCCAGGGATCGATGCAGAGGTCAAAGCTTGGGTAAAGCTCTGCCAAATGTGCCAGGAGGTCTGACCGAATCTGCCTAGTGCACCCACCCAAGCTTGGGAGTCCACCCACACAACGTGGTCCAGGCTGCACATAGACTTTGCAGGCCCATTCCACAGACTGTTTTTTCTGGTCACAGTGGACTCCTACTCAAAATGGCTGGAGATATGCCCTGTCTCAGCCACATCCTTCAAAGCCACTATCCGAGCACTATGCCAGATCTTTGCAACCGATGGGTTGCCTGACACCATCATCTCTGACAACAGGATGGCTTTTACCTTGGAGGAATTCTGGGAGTTCCCCAGAAGCAACCTGATCCTGCACGTGAGGTCTGCCCCATTCCACCCCGCAACCAACAGTCAAGCTGAGCGGATGGTGTGGACTGCCAAAGAAGCACAAAGTTGTCTCATGGAAGGTGACTGGGAATTCTGTATCAACCGCTTCTTATTGGTCCAATGGACCACTCCTAACCTGGTCAATGGCTGCTGCCCAGCTGAACTTCTAATGGGATGGTTGCCCACCATCTTACTGGATAGGCTACATCCAGACAGGCCCCCAGAGTCACATGGCCTGTCTGAGCAGAAGGAGGTGCCTAGAGGGTTCTTCCCCAAGGACCCCGTCTATGCCCACAACTTCAATAAGGGCTCTCTGTGGCTTGTGGCCTGAATCATTCACTCCACAGGACCCGTATCATACGAGGGCTCAACAGATGAAGGCCAGGTCCTGCGAAGGCACATTGACCAATTGAGGAGGCACCTGCTCCCGGCCTCAGCCAACGATCCAGCTCCAGGGGATGGTGACGGCGACACTGGACCCGAGTTTCTGGACGTAACAGCTCCGGAGTTAGCCCCCATTCCCAAGGCTGATCTGACCAAAGGAGCACTGGTCTCCAGTCCAGTGCCAGAGGAGGGCCCCCCGACCCCACAGCTGGGTGTCCAGGCAAGTCCACCAGACGGGCCCCCTGATGCTACGGTGGCGGCCGCACCAAGACATTCTCAGCGGGAACAACCCGGCTTATCTACAGGACTATGCCACATAGGTGGGCTCGAACTATGGGGGGAGGGGTGTTATGTCTGCTGACTGCCACTGGGTGCCAGCAGCATACAGTCAGAGCTTGACTCTGAGAGACAATAGGGGTCAAGGATCCTAGACCGCCACTAGCCCTCCAATAAGAACTCTGGTGGGAAATTCAAGCCCGCCAATAGGACTTTGGGGTGTGTCTGCCCTCTTTCAATAATACATTGCACATTTCTAGAAACATTCTTAGTGCACATATGCAAATTTAAATGCCTATATATGTTGCAACATATACCTGCATAGCCTTTCCATAACGATAATCTGTACTGAAATGTGCAATCAAGTCTGAAAGCCTTCTCCAAAAAAATAAAAAAAAAATCCAGAACACCCCAGTGCAAAACTGGTGAAACAGACATACATAAAGTTCTGCTGTATGAGGTGAACTGTTGCAACTGGAACTGGAACATTGTATTGTCCAAAGAATTCCTAAGAGGGATGAAAAAATGTGGGTTGGATCTAGGCAGTTTTCTTTGCTCAGTCTTGGCCAATTCCCCTTTTTATTACAGCCTCTATCTCACATGATTTTTTTCCATGAAGGTCCCAATGATCACCTCTTCCTTTTTTTAACAGTAGAAAAGCTGGTTGGATCCAACTCATTAACATCTGTCATGGCCCCTGGTGCCAGCCGTCAACTGCCCACCCATGGCCGTCCCGCCTGCAAACAAAGCAGACCTCCTGGGGGCTCCCTGGTATGTCCTCCTGTTGCTTGTGCCACACCTTGGCTTGGGTCTGAAGGGCCAAGGGGGTTCTTCAGATGAAGAGGGAGCAAGGGCTTCAGAAGACAGGCTCTGAAGAGGGTTACATCACCACTCTGCCCGTCCTGGAAATCTGGCCTTCTGGCCATACATTCAGTCAGTTTGGGGCTCCTTTTTGCTCTGTGCTGCATTCACTCTAGCCCCAGCCAGCCCAGTCGTCCTCCTCCCCGGCCATCTCTTTATTACCCCCTCGTTCCCTTCATGCCTCCCCCTTGTCGCCCTCACCTAAAGCAGGAGACTCCGAGCCCTCCCATTCAGGCCTCTCCCCAGGACATCCATGGGGTGGGATTCTGGGCCTCTTCTCGCTCCGGTGACTTCCTTGCTGCTGCCTTGACGGCTGAGAGTCACAGCCTCTCCTCTGGTGGCTGCAGCTGTCTTTGGAATCCCTGCCTCTGTCAGGGCCTGGCTCGTCCTGTGGCCGCATCCTGTCACCGCGGTTCACCTTCCTTGGCGGTGGCAATGCCCATGCTGCTCCCTCGGCAGGCCATTGTCTCTCTCTGCGGTCTCCTGGCCTGGACCTCATCTTTGTTGCCAGCTACCTTTCTTACTAGGGTACGTTGCTTGGGGGGGGGGCAATCCTTCACCATCGCAGCTCTTTGTCCCTGGGAGCTCCCAGTGTAGACCGGGACACAACTCTACCTCAAAGTCAGGGGACATGTGAATGTTTGAAATTGTTTTCTATTGGGCCAATCTATTAATCCGTCTAGCTCAGTCAACAACCTATGCTTTTTTCATAAACAAGCCTCACGTGCAGGAAACCATCAGCAAAGGATCGTGGGTGGGTTGGAAGAGAGCAAGACACGGTCTCAACTTTCTCTCTCTTCCCCCTCTAATTCTCACTCATCTTTCACTGGCTTCTAGAATCCAAACCTCTGGTTAGAATTAGAAAAGACCAAGAGTCCAGTAGCAACTGAAAGATGAACAAAATTTGTGGCAGGGTATGAGCTTTTGTGAGTCACTGCTCACTTCTTCAGTTAGAATTGACCTTTAGAACTGAAGAATACACTGGACTCTTTTCAGTGTGCCAACCCTCATATTAAAGGAACCCTCGTTGAAAATTAGATAGGAAGACACTTGTAAGAGCTTCCTTATGGAACACTCTGAAATAGTCATCACTTTCCCTACCAGATGGCTGTCACCACAGAAATGTCAAACATAATAATTAAAATCTTTATTTTGGAATGCATCTCACAGTTTGTGCCTGGTGGGAAGTGCTTCGCACCATGTGAACTTTAAGAGAACACTGCTGAATATAATTTGTCATGTTATTTTCAGTCACCTCCTTAGGATCTTCATTCTCTTTAAGGTCTTCATCTCAGATAATGGCACCCCGGAGTAAAACAAGGAACCCCCCTAACCAGCAGGCTTCTGTAAAGAAGTCTTGCTGAGCTGTTGGCATTTAACTGGTGTGGCCAATAAAATCATGCTGTGCCAGATAACCTGTGTTGAAAAGCAAGTTAAGTGTCAGGTTCTGGCCTTCATCTGAACCCTCGACCTGCAATGTTCCTCCAATGTCCATCTCCAATGGCAGCGAAAGGATGCTTCTCCCTGGAGATTTTTTGCTTATCTCAAGAAAACTGTTCTCACCTTAATATTCCTTCGGCATTTCTGGTGTAGCCACTTTCAAGTTAATCTTTAGTTTTGAAATCAATCCTCCCCTTTAAACCCACCACCTCTCATTAGAAACCCATGAATCGTTTATTTCCACACTGGATGATCAAGAATTTTTCTATTCTGCAATTGCTGGAAGGGACTTTTCTCTCTCTCATGAGATTGTATTTTGAAGTCCTGTAATACATTTCAGTAGTGTGACCTTTTCCAGTCTTGCTTCAGCCATGTACATGAGAGACACCAAAATAATCCCCCTCAAAAGAGGCTAGTCATGATGTACTGATCCAGCCTCGCTGTAGAGCTACCCATGCAAATCTGCATTTAAAAAACCCACCAAAGTGGGGTGTTAAATAGAGTTGCTAACCTCCTGGCCCCTGAATATCTCCTACTATTACAATCAATCTCCAGATAACCAAAATCAGCCCTCTGGAGAAAATGGCTACCTTGGAGGGTGAACTCTATGGCACGGAACCCTGCTGAGGTCCTTCCTCTCTTCAAACCCCTCCCTCCCCAGGCTCCACCCCCAAAATATCCAGGTATTTTCTAACCCAGAGTTGGCGACTTTAGTGATAAAATACAGCCTAAAATTTGCAATGGGGCCTCCGTCAAAAGATCGACAGATGGTGGAGGCAATCTCTAGATTTTTTTCCACAAAGTTCTGTCTGAGCGGACTGGTTTTATGAAAAGTTGAATATATATCAGCAGTGTGGAAGCTTTAACACACACGCGCACAAATACACACACATTCATACGCAGTATTGCCCTGAGACCAGCCAAATAATGTAGTACAGACAGCTACAAAATGAAGTGAAAGGATGCTGAAGTTCCCACCATTGGAAATCTGTGTATTTGCGTATGTACAGAAGCTGGCAGATGGCCAGCCAGTTTCCTGGTTATGAGAGCGGGGCCAGAGCTAAAGTGGGAATTTGGACTCAAACCGAGAGGACCCAGCCTGTAAGATCCCAGCCATAATGAATGTTAATTCTAACTTGGGGGGCGGGGGGCATGACATGAGGTTTTGAGACTCTTCCCCCACCCCTTACTGATTGATGCAGTTTGCAAGGGTTATCAACAGCAGACTTGAGTGCAGACTGGAAAACGGTCAGTGCAATCCGGTCCGCCAAGCAAGACTTCTTGGTGCCGTTCGTGCTGATTCTGTATTATGATGCTCGTTTGGCTCCAATAATCTTGGCAGGTATGTAGCTCTTAATGCATTTTTTGATACTGTGCTCTGACCCTGAATATCTGGTTTCAAGGCATAGCAGGGGTAGGTACAGAAACTTTATTCAGGTTTGGATTTGGCTCATTGCAGGTTGGATCTGGCCAGCTTCTTTGGTTCAGTGTTTCTCAGTGCCCCACCTTTTTACAGTCTCTGTCCCACATGCCTTTGGTCCACGCAGCTCCCATGATCTCCAGAAGAGCCTCTTGGATTGTCAAAGAGACCCCCCCTCCTTCTGCCTTCACTATGAAAAAGCTGATTGGATCCACCCCTCCTCCTCCTCCTTTTTTTTTGCAGTGTTTGGCTGGTTTTTATTCTTGATACCTGTGCTTCATTCTTGATACCTGTGCTTCATTCTTGATTCTAGCCTGATACCTGTGCTTCACTATGGTATTTAAGTTCTGTAAATCCAGTTATAATACTGATGATGTGAAGTTTGAAATGTAAGATTTGTGGTAGGAATTCTAATGGAGAAGACTGCAGTGTAAAAAATGAAGTAAGACATACATACTTTTTTTCCTCCACTGAAGGACCTCTCTGTAGACCACAGTGGCGGTTCTGCCCTCAGGTGCTAGGATCACCAGGCTGCTTGGTGAGCTCACTGTGGAGCAGGCAACATAGAACTGTCCATTTAAGGAGCAGTTGTCTGTTAAGTCAACTCCTGCCACCTTCCACGAAAGTGATGGCCTCTCTACTGGTGTTCCTGGATTGTTTTGCTGTAAGCATCCCACCTCCTCTCCTACACCTGGCAGCAGCCTGTCTAGTGTAGGAGGGGGACGAGGGAGGAGGATTAGAAGCCACTGTGGAGGCAGGGCTGGCAGGATCACTAAGGTGTTACTGCTGGGACAGACTCCCTCATGGCTTAAAGGCATCTGGGAGGTTGGGCCAGCAGCAGGGCTAAGGCAATCCTGATCTCCTCAACTGCCGTTAGCTCTGCAGTCTCCTGTAACTGTTTTTTTTTTTTTTTACCTCAGAACACTGAACTCTGCAGCTGACCCATCAGAGAGTGGGGGGTGCAAGTAGGCAGCAGCCTGGCAGGCTTATAGAAATCAATGGGGGAGCACATTTCTCCCCTTTTGACCCACTTAGGGGTTGAATTTCTAAAAATCCCTTCTTAGTGAGCACCTACACCATGGTAGGAGCGCTCTCCCCGAATTTGGTATTTCTAGGTACAGTGGTTTGGCCTGGGCATTGATTTTATGGTGGGGAGACTTTCATATATATGTATAAAAACACAGTGTTTGCCCTCTCTTTATCTCATATCTCATATCTTAATAACTGGAATTGAGAGCCTAATTATATAAGAACCTGAGGCTCTCACCTTGTTAGCCTCATGGTTTATCTGCCTCCAGGTAGGGTTAACAGCTCTGGGTTGGAAAATACTTGGAGTTGGGGGGGGCAGAGCCTAAGGAGGGCAGAGTTTGGGGAGGGACCTCAGCATGGTATAATGTCATAGAGTCCACCTGCCAAAGCGGCCATTTTCTCCAGGTGAACTGATTTCTGTCGCCTGGAGATTGGTTGTAATCCCAGGAGATCTCCAGCCACCCCCTGGAGGCTGTGTAGCAAAAAAAAAATGGCTATTCAGTATGTGTAGTATACTAAATCTGAAAAACACTGAAATGAAGGGATACACACAAAAATTCTATTTGCAAAACCTCTTTTTAACTATCCTTAAAAGATGCAGTACACATTGAATTTAAACATGTGAAGCTAAACCAAAGGGCATGAGGTTCACCACGTAGCATTAACTACGGCAATGGGTGTCCCAGGCAAGTCTCCGTTTCGACCCTTCATCAGGCTGTAATTATATGGTAAAGCCAGGAGCACGGAGACAAGCTAAGTAAAGCTGGATGCGCATGGGTGCCTTCTGCCAGTCCCACCAGCTCTTTACACACCTCCATTTGAAATTGCAACTGGGGAAGGGTTCAGGGGACTGGTGCAGGATGTGCACAAGCGCTTCTCCTCTGTTCCCAACTGCACTCCAGCACTCAGGCGTTATAACAAGCTGAGGAGTGTTACTATCTCCCTGGACACTAAGGCCTATTCAGTGTGCCAACTTGTACTGAATCTTTAAAGAATATTTAATAAGAGGGTTTTCAAACAGAATATTTGTGTGTATTCCTTCATTACAGCGTTTTTCAGATTTTGTATACCTCCTGGAGGTTGGCATCCCTACCTCCAGGGGCTAAGTATTCCTGCTGGTTTTGCGGCACCAGCACCGGGGGGGGGGGGGGACAGTGGCCTCGCAATAAATGGTTGATGGGCTGACTTTGAGCTGGTGTGCCTGAAATCCTGCTTTCTGCCTTTTCAGGTATGTCAAGGAACACCGGTGACCTCTCAGGTTCTGTCTGCATCATTTGACAAATCATTTCTGGTAGCAGCGCTCTCGTTGGCAGCCTCTGGAATGCCCAAAAAAAGAGCCTGCCTCAGCAGTGTGTACAAACGCATGACATTTTTAAAGGCTCTATTAAGGCTTGACGTGGCCGTAAAGCAGAAAGTTGCCCTCTCGGGACCACTGGGGAAATAGATTAGATGGGCTTCTCCCTAACAACATTAATGCTACCAGTCAAGAATAAAACATCCAAGAACGGTTCATAATTGCACGGTGGCCCTTTATCTGCATCCATTGTTCTCCCCTGCATTGTATTTAAAGATGGGCAAATATCTGTTTTGTATTCTAACTAAGGCAAAAACCCTATAATTAAAAAAAAAAAAGCACAGCGGCTGTTCATTACATGAGCAAAGAAAGAAAGTAATTAGAACTCCAAAATGCAATCCGGAGACGTTAGATATGCTTCAGTTGCCGTTCAAATTGTTCACATTTAGAACTGTGCTGGTTTACATGGGCATAAGTGCCAAGGAACTTTGTAAGATTTACTCCTGGGTAAATGCGCTGTTGGGATGTAGCTATAAGACACACGGATCTCGAGGAGCCTTAAGCACAGCTATTTGGGAACCAATTTTACCCAATAAGCAACAAGAGGGTGTTTTTTTTTTCCTTGGTAAGTGATAATGAGAGTCTCATGAATAACACACTTGAAACTTG
Source organism: Lepidodactylus listeri (assembly GCA_029233225.1). Classification (NCBI taxonomy): domain Eukaryota; kingdom Metazoa; phylum Chordata; class Lepidosauria; order Squamata; family Gekkonidae; genus Lepidodactylus; species Lepidodactylus listeri. Next base: position 99,921,128 of record JARCFY010000009.1, on the reverse strand, counting down.
AACTTTTCCTGCTCACTCTGCCCCATTTTCTTTTTCTCAGAGTCAATCGAGCATACCTCCAAACTGCTGAAGAGTTCACTATCTTAGAAGATTTGTTCTTCAAGGGTATGCGCTGCTTTGGCCGTAGAACAGTTGGTGGCACATGTTAATGAAGATCCTAGGCAGTCATTTAGTAAGCGCTGTCGCTGCATGCCTGGAGTCAAAGCATTTTATTTATCTGTTTGGACATTTATACGCTGCTTTCCTCTCCAATGGGGAGCCGAAGCAGCTGTGTGCCATTGGTTGAAGGGCAAGTGGGGGAGAAAAAAACCTAGGATGTGATATTAATCTCTGTGCGAGGTTAGCAGCATAAAAAAGCTCTCCTTCCCTTGCAAGCCACCCTGAGCCTGCCTTGGTGTGAGGCTTCTGCCTAAGCAGTCAAAGATCAGACCTTTGTTGATGAAACAGAGTTCTTTATTTTCTCAGTACTGCATGACAGGTTCTCGAATGTTTGTTAGAGATACCATATACACAACAGTCAGGGTTAATATACCCTCCGGTATAGTTTGAAACCCCGATATTCAACCAATCACAAAAAAGGAAAAAAAGCGCAGTTAAAGATCTTAGCCGTTTTACTTCCCACAGGAAAGGTGAAGTGTGAAAGTTATAAATTTTCCCCTCTTGAATTAGGCGCCACAGATGTGCCCAGGATATACATAACAAAGTGCCCTTTCAAGGACTTCTCACAGCGATAAGGCAGTTCCGTGTCTCCTAGGGAAGGGAGAGGAGGAATGCGGGGGGGGGGGGGAGAGGCCATTTGGTCTCGGGTGACGTGTAGGTGTGCGAGGTCGCCATCCTCCCAGATGAAACTGTTACATTGACCAGACCTTCAAAGAGCAATATAACTCAGGGCAATAAAGGGAAGGGAGGAAACCTGAGACAGCTTGAAAGAGATAGCAAGGAGTTACAATTGCATCTGCACAGAGCAACTATACAATGCATAAAGAATACTGTGTTAGGATTCTCAGATCCTGACACTTGGTGGGGAAGGCAGGGTATAAATTGAATAAATAAAGTGGGGAGAAGGGACTACCCAAAATCCAGAATATGCCCCCCATTTGGCCTCAGAGGTGTGAAATGTACCACAGAATGCTGAGTGTGGGAAGAGGACAAAATCCTGGCCACTGTAATAAGAAGCTCGGAAGCCAATAAAAGCAATATAAAATCATGGTGGTGTGTGGAGTAGTATGCCCCTGTGATTTGGGAATCGACAATAATGACCCTGCACAAGTATTATATTGCCGCTGTCCTAACCACAGCCCTGCCAGCCAGGTCCAGATTGCTACCAGTCTCTTGCCACATGGATAGCCAGGGCTGGGAGATATTTGTTGGCCTTAAGTCACATGCAGGAGGGAAGGCAGCAGGCCGTAGCCCAGGGGTGGCCAGACTTGCTTAATGTAAGAGCCGCAGAGATCACATGAGAGAAGTTAAAATAATAAATCAATAAATGTCAGATGTTTGAGAGCCGCAAGTCATAAACACATATCACACACACATTTTTTATTGAAAAATTTGCAAATTTGCTTTTTTACTAACATTAAATGAGACTTCTTCACCCAAAGAGTGATTCACACCTGGAATTCACTGCCGTAGGAGGTGGTGGTGGCTACAAGCATGGACAGCTTCAAGAGGGAATTAGATAAACATATGGAACAGAGGTCCAAAGTATAAATAGGAACTCTCGGTCTGGGGCAAGTGATGCTCTGTATTCTTGGTGCTTTGGGGGGGGGGGGCAACAGTGGGAGGGCTTTTAGTGTCCTGGCCCCACTTATGGACCTCCTGATGGCACCTGGTATTTTTGGCCACTGTGTGACAGAGTATTGGACTGGATGGGCCATTGGCCTGATCCAGCATTGGTTTCTCTTATGTTCTTATGTTCAAAATGTTCCATGGGCTCTCTAACCTTTTAAAATCCTCTCTTGTCTTGAATATGCTCCAAGCTGAATTGCAAAAAAGGGGGGGGGGAATGCTTTAAAAGTATTTCATGAAACAATCCCCTTCCCTCTTTGAAAACCAACTATTTATAACATTATCCATCCTAAAGGCAAAACCAGTGAGCTGTCTAGAGATAAATCGTATGTGCTCTAAAGCGACTGGGTTGCCTTAAGCCAAAGGGCCCATAGATCAGCAGTAGAGCGCATGCCAGTGAATGCAGAAGGTCACAAGTCCAATATGAAGAAACTCTAACCAAAAAGCTCTCGGTATAAGACAACTCCGTAGAAGGCAGCTTCCTATGCTTCCTGCCTTCCTAACAGCATTCCCCCGAGTATACATAACTGCCAACATTTGGATCAAGAATTTCCATTATGCAACATCTGGGGTTCTTTTGAAGTCAAATGGTTTTGCAAGGTTCGAGCCAATCTCAGACATATCGACAGGCTGCATTTGTGTATACATCTGCCATGAAATCTATTGAGGGTGCCATTCTAAATGAGTGATCTCCATGACCTTACCTAGCACGATGGGTAAGTACAAGATGCAGACTGAAGAACAATGCAAGCCATTCGTTAGAACAAGGGGTGGACAACTGGGGGACAACAGCCCACATCTGTTTCTCCAGAAGAATAACATTTACAAACTTTTGAATCCAGCTATTGTGGGAAAGGCCCAGATTTGGATGGTCCAGGCAAGCCTGATTTCATCACGGAAGCTAAGCAGGGTTGATCCTGTTCAGTACTTGGATGGGAGATCATGACCAAGGAAGTCCAGGCAATGGCAATAACCTCTATTTATCTCTTGTTTTGAAAACCCCCATGGGCTCACCGTGAGTTGACTGTGACTTGATGGTACCTGTACCCCTCCTACAATGCCTGGGAAAAGATTTTCACAAATTGTATCCTGAGATATATTCATTTTCTTTTTGCCATCAAGTCACAGCTGACTTATGGCAACACTGTAGGGTTTTCAAGGCAAGAGATGTTCAGAGGTGGTTTGCCATTGCCTGCCTCCAAATCATGAGCCTGGTATTCCTTAGAGGTCTCCCATCCAAATACTATCCAAGGATAACCCTGCTTAGCTCCTGAGATCTGATGAGATTGGGCTAGCCTGGTGGTAAGCAAAATGGCTGGAGCTGGGAAAGTGGCTCAGACATTACTGGGCTAGTTTGGGCCATCCAGCAGAGGGCAAATAGATCCATACCCCAAGCCAAATTTCAATGGTGTAGGGGAAAGTCCCATTTAGAAAAAAAATCTGTAAAGACAGGACACATTGTGTTTCATCATAATCACATACCCAGAGCTGAGAAAACACTTCCACGTGAGGCAGAAGATATCTGGCATTAATGATTGCTAATATTATTTGTAACTGGGGTAATTTTATCGCACCGTAAACACAACTCTCTGTGGTGAGATAAATATTCTCTTATTATCAGGAAGTCCTGTGTCTCCAGAGCAGTTAAAAAAAATCCCTATAACAGGGTTTTCTGAAAACAAAACCTCACGGGTATGCATTTGGAAGCTGAAGAAACAAAGTACCTCAATAGTCAGAGCAACAGATTTCTGGGGTTGTTATATATCCAGGATGCTTTTTTGTTTTGTTTACAGAAAAGATATGGCAAGTTCTAAGTGGCTGTACTTCAAAAGCATTGCTGACTCGTTTGTATGTGACAATATCCTAAGAGGAAACTGTTTTAGAGACCCACAGCAACATTAGCAGGTTCTGTCCTACTCTACTGAGTCTGTTGCATATGTCCTTCACAATATGGGAGCTGACAGGGATGTCCAAAGGAGACCTGGGGATCCCCCAGTATTACAGCTCATCTCCAGATTACAGAGATCAGTTCCCCTGGAGAAAATGGATGCTTAATTGTGACCGCATGGCCAGAGCACATGGCCAAGAAACTACCTGAGCTTCAGCCAGGTAGAACAAAGGCCAGGTGGATTCAAACCGGCCACCAATCCTGTACCTAGGTTTCTCCCAGGGAACCTATGAAATGTAAATAGACTTCTAATAGCCTATCAGGACAGTTGGGTGAGGTCAGGGGATTGTCCCTGACCAGCATAAAAGGAAGGCTTCGAGCCCTGGGTTGTATGCTTCATCCGGACCAGCAATAAAGATCATGCTGTTTCACTGTTCCATGGACTCCCGACTCCAATACTTATCAGTGGTGACGAGGATGGGATCCCGATGAGTGACTCTCCAGCTGACCACAGCAGCACAGTGAGCTCCATCCTGCCGGCCACAGGCATCTCCGAGCCCCAGCACTCCAACGCCTCGCCGCAAGCCTCTCTAAGCCCCGATCCTCCGGCACTCGCCAGCGCTGAGCCTCAGCGCTCCCCGGCACCACCGCAAGACCACGAGGACACCGCTCAAATAGCCGCCACCGCTCCTGCTCTGGTAAATATGGCCAATGCTCTGGGACCAATTACCCCTTTCGATACGTCTCGCCCCGAGATGTGGGAGTCCTGGCTCAAGATCCTGGGTTGCGCCTTTAAGGTCCGTGGAATAACCGATGCGGACCTAAAGAGCGCATGGCTCTTGAGTTCTGGAGGGGTGGAGGTCATGCGGGTGGCCCAGAACCTATTAGCCCCGCAAGACCCCATCAAGGTATCTTACAATGTACTAACCAAGACCCTCGGCGATTACTTCGCCCCGAAGCCCTCCAAACTAGCTAGGCGCTGGGAGTTCATACAGCGCCAGCAGCAGCCCGGGGAGTCAGCCGCCACCTTCCTGGCTGAACTCCGTCGACTAGCCGTGGGCTGCGAATTCCACCATGTGGATGACCACATGGAGACTGCCTTCATGGGTGGGGTCTGGGAAGCCAAGCTCCGCCGGTGCCTCATCGCAATGTCGGAGCCAATCTTGGAGAAGATGCTCCAAACAGTGGTCATGTTCGAGACAACACAGCCCCCAAGGTCCACCAGGCGACGCTCCCCGAACCCGACTCGAGTGAAGAAGAGGCTGTCCACCGGATGCAACCACGCTCGAAGAAGGGTGAGCCCAGCATCTCCAGGCCCTAGGGCCGGCACCCAGCATCTGTCCCGGTTCCCTCTTCTGCTTCCCTCAACAGGCAGGCCCCAAGGTGCGCCAGCTGCGGGGACCCCCACAACAGACGTACATGCCACTTCCATGATGCCGTTTGCTGAGCCTGCGGGAAAACAGGCCATCTCGCCCGGGCCTGCCACCTAAGGAACAGCCCCCGTGCCCCAGCAGCAAACTTTGAAGAAGTGGACAACGTCGTTCCCACGGCCACGGTAATGAGCTTGCCCCAGCCCATCCCGGGCGCAATTTCCGTGTCACTCTGGATAGAGGGAGTCCCTTGCTCCATGGAACTGGACTCAGGGTCCGCATATTTCATTGTGTCCGCAGCCACATTCAGCTGCCTCTGCCCGAAGGGGGCACGCTGGCTACGGCTGCTGGCCGGGTTGGTCCTCCGGGACTTCCAGAAAAACTCCGTGGCTATTAAGGGGCTAGCCAGGGTCCGGGTCCAGTACCACACCTTTAATGGCCTGCTAGACCTTCTCATGGTGGAGTGCAATCTGACCAGTCTCCTAGGTCGCCCCTGGTTCAAGCCGCTCGGAGTGCAGTGGACAGGAATACACCATGTGGGCTCCACCGACTTTTCGGCCATCTGCGAGGAATTCCCCACCATTTTTGACGGCTCATTGGGCTGCTACAAAGGACCCCCGGTTTCCTTCGACCTGGACCCAGCAGTCCAGCCCATCCGTGTGGCCGTCCGACGGCCACCGCTCGCCTTCCAGCCCAAAGTGGAGGCAGAGCTGGAAGAGCTCGTGGCACAAGGGGTGCTTGAGCCGGTCTCCCACGGCAAGTGGGAGACTCCCATTGTGACCCCCCTCAAAGCTAACGGGGAAGTCCGCATCTGTGCAGATTACAAATGTACAATTAATAAGGCATTACAGGACCACGCGTACCCGGTACTGGTGGTCAGCCATGTTCTGGCCTCCCTCGTGGGCGCCAGAATATTTGGAAAATTAGACTTGGCCCAAGCCTATCAGCCGCTTCCCGTAGGCGAAGCAACGGCCGAGGCACAAACGATTGTGACTCACAAGGGAACGTTCAAGGTAAAACGCCTCCAATTTGGGGTCAGCGTAGCACCCGGAATCTTTCAAAATCTAATGGATTCTCTCCTAAAAGATGTTCCAGGAGTGAAGCCATTCTTCGACGACGTCCTCATCGCCGCCCCGGACGCCGACACATTCGCAGCTCGCCTCTGGATGGTGCTGCAAAGGTTCCAGGACGCGGGTCTCAAGGTTCGAAAAGATAAGTGCACCCTGGGAGTCTTCTCGGTGACCTTCTTGGGGTTCCAAGTCACCGTGGACGGCATTCACCCTACAAAGGAGAAGGTAGTGGCGATTACAGGTGCACCCCGCCCGTCCTCAAAAGCGGAACTCCAGGCATTCTTGTGAACTTCTACCACACCTTCCTTCTGCACAAGGCGGCGGTCGCCGAACCCCTGCATCGTCTCCTGGACAAGGGAGCGGCTTGGGCCTGGGGCCCCAAGCATGATGCGGCCTTCCAGGCCGTCAAGGACCTGTTAGTTTTGAATGCGGTCCTTACGCATTTCGATGAGAGGCTCCCTGTCATCCTGGCCTGCAACGCGTCCCCCTACAGCGTTGGGGTGGTCTTGGGGCACCGGCTACCCAACAGAAAGGAGGTTCCGGTTGCCTACTACTCCAGGACCCTGTCGGCGGTGGAACGGAACTACGCCCAGATCGACAAAGAGGCTCTAGCGATCGTAGCTGGCGTCACGAAATTCCATGACTATCTCTACAGGCGGTCGTTCACCGTGGCCACAGATCACAAGCCGCTGCTGGGTCTCCTTGCCCCCCACCAGCAGACCCCTCACATGCTGTCCCCACGGGTCCTGCGGTGGTCAATTTTTTTGTCAGGCTACTCCTACGAATTGGTACATCGCCCAGGGAAGGCGATGGGTCATGCAGACGCCCTCAGCCGTCTTCCCCTCCCATCCTGTGACCCTGATCCGGCTCCCACTTTCCACATCACGCTTCTAGAGGACCTACCGGAGCGCCCCGTACAGGTATCGGATGTGGCCCGTTGCACACGGTGGGACCGCATCCTTTCCCGTGTCTCAGACTGGGTGGGAAGGGGGTGGCCAGAAAAACCAGGACCAGATTTCGCCGCTTTCATGGCACGCAGGCACGAACTATCGGCCCACAAGGGATGCCTGCTATGGGGATCTTGAGTGGTGATCCACGGGCCCCTGCGGCCCCGAGTGCTAGAGGCCCTACATGAGGCTCACCCGGGAATTGTGCGCATGAAAGCTCTGGCCCGGAGTTACGTATGGTGGCCAGGCCTGGACAAAGACATTGAGGGACGGGTCCAGAAGTGTACCAAATGCCAGGAGTCGTGGCCAGATCCGCCACATGCTCCTGTTCGATCCTGGGAATCTACTAACAAGCCCTGGTCCCGCCTGCACCTAGACTTCGCGGGACCAGTCCAGGACCGGTTGTTTCTTATCATTGTTGACAGCTACAGCAAGTGGCTTGAGGTAGTGCCGGTAGCTTTGACCTCCACCAACGCTGCCTTAAGAAGTCTCTGGTCGATCTTTGCAACACACGGAATGCCAGAAACTCTCGTGACCGACAACGGGACCGCTTTCACCTCCGGCGAGTTTCAACGGTTCGTGGAAGCCTGCGGTCTGCGCCACATCCACTCCACTCCATTCCACCCCGCAACCAACGGCCAGGCCGAGCGCATGGTGAGGACAACGAAGGACACGTTAAAGAAGATGGAGCATGGTGACTGGGAAGAGCAGCTGTACAAGTTCCTGTTCTGCCAACGGAACACACCCCACTCAGGGACCGGGCGCCGGCCAGCCGAACTTCTGATGGGAAGACGACTGGGAACCGTCTTGGACTGCCTACATCCCGAGCGAGCAATCGAGGGGAACCTGACAACGGAGGACCGGCCAGCTGCCCGAGGATTCACTCCTGAAGACCCCGTATACGCAAAGAACTTCGTGCGGGGTCCGACATGGCTCCCCGCAAGGATCGTCCGAGTCACAGGGCCTTATTCCTACGAGGTCCTTATGGAAGATGGCGTAGTCTGGAAACGGCACATTGACCAGATTCGATGCCGTACCCAGAACCACGATGATACCTAGGCCCCCAAACTCCCTGCATCAACAGACCGTGACATCGACACAACTCCAGAAGCAGCGCCAGACCCTGATCCGGATACTGCGGAGATGCCGCTTCTGCCTGCGGACAAAGCAGTCGCACCATCCACACCTGAATGACCCCTGAGCAGATAGGCCTCGCCAGCAGAACAACTACCCACACTGCAACCTGCCGACACAAGCAACACGCCCCGCCTTACAACCCCCCGGCGCTCTGGACGTGAGCGCAGACGCCCGGACTATCTCAAAGACTATGTGTGCAGAGGGGTTCTGGACTATGGGGGGAGGGGTGTTATGTATTGACCATGTGGTCACCATGTGCTCCCTTAATTGCGACCGCATGGCCAGAGCACATGGCCAGAGCACATGGCCAAGAAACTACCTAAGCTTCAGCCAGGTAGAACAAAGGCCAGGTGGATTCAAACCGGCCACCAATCCTGTACCTAGGTTTCTCCCAGGGAACCTATGAAATGTAAATAGACTTCTAATAGCCTATCAGGCCAGTTGGGTGAGGTCAGGGGATTGTCCCTGACCAGCATAAAAGGAGGGCTTCGAGCCCTGGGTTGTATGCTTCATCCGGACCAGCAATAAAGATCATGCTGTTTCACTGTTCCACGTACTCCTGACTCCAATACTTATGAACCCTACTTCAAACTGGGGGAAGTATGAAGAAGCCACACTAGAGTCCTTCCCACATTGGCCTGCCACTCCAGATTTTCTCCCTTTGCCCCGATCATGTCAATTTCCCACTATTTGCTGCACAGCCGCCTTTTGCCCCACAGCTTTGCCCGATTTCCCCCACATCTACTTGATCCTGTTTTGTAAGGATTGAGTAGATGCGGGGGAAATCGGGTGAAGCTGCAGGGCAAAATGCGGCCACACAGCAAATAGTGGGAAATTGATACGATTGGGGCAAAGGGAAGAGCGGGGGCGGAGCAGTGGCTATGGGAAATCAGTCTCAGTGTTTGAATGGAGGCAATTTAAGTCCATGGCAAAACATCATCCAAATAACCTGGGGCAACAGCAGGCTGAAACGGGGCTGACCAATGAAGAGAGGTAATGTAATGCAGAATGGGGAAAAAACCCAGAACAAAAAGAAGTTTGAACTCGATTTCAGTGCAGAATGGAAAAAGCCCAAACAAAACTCTGGATTAAAAAGAAAGTTGAATTCAGTTTTAGTGCAGAATTGCTTGGAGGATACTACGATGGACATGGATTAAAAGGAGAATGCAGAAAAAGCCTAGAAGGGCCTTGCTCCATGCCCAAAACTTCAGTCTGATGTAGTGGTTAAGTGCGCGGACTCTAATCTGGGAGAACCAGGTTTGATTCCCCACTCCTCCACTTGCACCTGGCTGGATGACCTTGGGCAAGTCATAGCTCTGTACCAGCTGTTCCCTCAAGGACAGCTTGGGAAAGAGTTCCCTCAAGGACAGCTTGGGAAAGAGTTCTCTCAGCCCCACCTACCTCACAGGGTGTTTGTTGTGGGGAGGGGAGGGGAAAGGAGATTGTAAGCCGCTCTGAGACTCTTAAGTGAGTGAAGGGCAGGATATAAATCCAATCTCTTCTTCTCTTCTTCTTATTTTATATTTCTGGTTCAGAAGAGTACTGTTTTTGAATTACAAACCTACGTGTGCCAGGGAAATGACAGAACACATTACATTGTTGTTTTTTTTAAGCAGCCATTGGAAAGTCTGCATGCCCTCAATACTCCAGATGTGTGAATCAGCATTCATCTGCATAATTAAATCAACAGCAATAACACAACCTGTCCTGCCTCAATGGTCTGACTCACATGAGCTTGGGAGGGGGGGACCATTTCCTGGGTTGGGAAGAGACCTGTTCCTTCCGTAACCTTGACCAAAGGACTTTACATTTGTACATCAGATAATTTGTAAGACAGAATTAGTGACTTTAAGTACTCGATAGCCAATTAACACGGCGACCTTACAGTCATGACATGCTTAGCTGCTGTGAAGAGTGGCGCATTGAATTTAGGATTAAAGGAGAATCTGACGATGGCGACAGTACATAGAATCCATTAGCGCATAGCGCAGCAATGGGTTTGATTCTTGCCATTTAATTGACTGGAATAATTGTGAGGCGCTCTTCCCCCGCCCTCATAGAATCTATTTTAGACGGTCCTTAAAGATGCGAGCTCACATTTGGCTGGCTTTTCATTCCACTAAAGGACAGCCAAAGCTATTCAATTCGGCTTAATTAGAGACTGCAGGTAATCTCCCCAGACTCTGTGTCAAGGATATCCTTTGATTTTTTTTTAACAGCCTGGTGTTTTCTTTATCTAAATTTGAAAATTGGATTAAATGTATATTGATTTTGTTTTGTTTTGTTCTCGGGGCCTAAAAGGGCTGCTGAGAAATTAATTCATAGCTGCAGTAGAGACTATTGAATACATACATATGTATAATTTTAGCTAGGATTAGTAGCTGCTGATGGTCTTGAAATGGGTGATGTAGTGGTTAAGAGCAGCAGGCTCTAATCTGGAGAAGGGAGTTGGATTCCCCCACTCCTCCACATGAAGCCTGGTGAGTGACCTTGTGCAAGTCACAGTGCTCTCTAAACTCTCAGGCCCAGTGCCTCACAAGCTGCCCTTTGTGGGGAGGGGAAGGTAAAGAAGGTAAGGTAAAGAAAAGCAGGGTATATTAACCAACTCTCCTCCTCCTCCTCCTCTGTCTCCTTCTTCTTCTCCTTTTTCTCTGCTGCTATGCAGCTTTGGCTGAATGAGGAACATGAAAGGAAAACCGTCCCAAAAAGCCACCACTAGGCCAAAACTAGTCTGGTGGGCGTGATCATACACACCCATTTGCGACACAAGAAGGACGATTCCCCGCCGGCTCAAAGTGGCGTGATCACACAAGCACATCTAGGAAGCATCCTGCAACCGGTGTCAAAGTGTTGCAAACCACTTTGAGGCGGTGGGGAATCGACTTATTTAGCTACCAGTGAAAAGGCAGTCTCAAATGGTTTGCGACGGCCCAGAACTGACCTTTCCTGGTGTGATCGCGCCAGCGCAAACAAGTGGCGTAGGGGAGTGGGCTTTTTGGGTTTTTTCCCCCTCCCATCCTGGTATGCGCATCATCGGATGAGCCCAAGGGTGGACAGGCAAGTCATTGATCCCTTGTAGAAGCAAATAAGCGCACTGAAAACAGCCGGAAAAAAAAACAAAACAACTCGCCTGCGGCTGCGTGTGATCACGCAGTGGTGGTTCGCCCTCACAGGTCCATGGACCTGTGTGATCCTGCAAAAGCGGCGCAAATTGCGCCGCCACAAATTTGAGTCACTTCCCGTCCGGCTTATCTTGCTCGTGTGGACGGGGCCTGGTGATATTCAACCACGATGAACACTTCGAGTCAAGTTTGCGGGCTCATCTGAGAAATTAAGAGATTTGCATCTTCCAGATACCCTTCTCTTTTGCCCTTGTCTTGCCCTCAGATGACATCCTAAAATGCTGTCCTTCCTAGGATTGTGTAAAATGATGTGGGGAATGACTTGAACTAATAGCTGAAGAAGGTCACGTGAGTTGACCGCATCTCATGCACCTTCACTGAAATAATACTAGGAAACAGTGCAGATGGCTGAACCACAGCGGTCAACAGAACTGATAAGTGTCCAGCCTTTCTTGTAGCAATTACTCAGGGATCATTCCAAATGGGGTACAAACATGTGTGTTTTGAAATCCACAATTGTTTGGGATGCCTGATTAGCTGGGATCACGTCATTAACATAGCAAGCATTATCTTTATCCTAAGTAACCTTAGTTCTATTCGTAAACTGCCAAATGGGATCGATTACTTTGCACTGGGATGTCATCATGTGCAATACATGATCCCTGATTGGTTGGTATATATTTTTTCTCATTCAGTATTTTTGCTCCATATATTCTTGTATTCTTCAGGGTTTTTTTTCCTGCCAAATCCTGCTGTTACTGGACTGGATCCAACTTCACATTGCAAACATTTAAGGGCATTTAAGTTTCCTTGAAAAGAGCTGTTTATTTTCAGCTTGTCTGGCTTCACATCACAAACCCCCACATTGTCTCTTATGTTATTCTTGAAAGTCCACTGAACCCCCCCAGGAGCAAACTTTGCAGTGTATTAACAGGCTGCTGTAAGAGGGGGCATGGAAAAGCCCACTCCTTGGATGGTTAGGTGCACACCTCTGTCAGTGTATGTGGGAGGGCTATAATTTACTGGTAGAGTACCTGCTTAGCATGCAGAAGGTCACAGGCTAATCCCCCACCATCTCCAGTTAAAAGGATTAGGTAGTGGATCATGTGAAGGACCTCTGCCTGAGACCCTGGAGAGTTGCTGTGGTACTGCCCAGAGGCCATTTGGGGCTGGAGCAAGGCGGAGCGGTGCTTCGCCAGCGCAGGAGTGGGCACCAGGGCAGCCATGGGCCGAATCAGATTCTCTGATCTGATTCAGCCCACCGCCGAATTGCCACCGAAATTTGGCAGTGGCTTAAAAAAGCAGCTGGAGGGGAGGGGGTTTGAGGGAGAGGCTCCAAACTTACAGGGTAGCTGCTGAAGCCTCTCCCCCAAATGCCCACCAAGTTTCAAGAAGATTGGACCAGGGTGTCCAATTCTATGGGCCCCCAGACTGCCCCCATTCCCTCCATTGTTCTCTATGGTGGAAAAAAAGTAACTTTTTTCCCACTATGGAGAACAATGGAGGGGATGGGGCAACCTGTTTGGGGGCCTGTGGAATGGACCCCATTGTCCAATCTTCTTGAAACTTGGTGGGTATTTCGAGGAGAGGCCCCAGCAGCTACCCTGCAAGTTTGGAGCCTCTCCTTCAAACCTCCTTTCCTCCAGCCCCTCATATACCCTATGAGTTTTTGCCATTGACTTCAATGGCCCATAGGGTATAATGGGGCTGAAACTGACATCCGGCCAGCGGAATGACTCCCGAATCCACTTGCATTGCCGAAACTGACATGCGGGGGTCATTCGGCAGCCGGAACAGATGCAGTCTGAATCAGGCCAAAAAAAGATTATTTGCAGACCCATAGTGGGCACAAATGGCAGTGGTGGCAAGCCCCTCCCTTAGCTCCCAGTGGGTCTGTGGAGGAAGCAAAGCGAGAAGGGGTTTAAAGTTTACACCCCTTCTGTTTAGAGTTGCGCGGCAGCAGTGGCACGATCTTTCCATTGTATTCTATGGGGCCCTTCTCACTTCGCTCCCCCCCCCTCTGCCTGCCTTGGCAGGCCAGCTGGGAAAAGGAAGGGGAGGCTTTTGAAGATGCCCCCCCTTTTGCTTCCCTTTCTGACACACTTCTGGTGATGTCAGGGGGTGTGGCATATGCTAATGAGTTATGCTAACAGGTATGCTAATGAGCTTCTGCACCTCTTTTTTCTACAAAATGACCCCTGGTACTGCCTATCCCCATATGTGCCCCAAAGAGCCTTGTGCTCAGTAGATCAACTTCTACTAGTAATCCCCAGAAAAAAACTGGTAATCTTGCCTTCACCAGGGCCGGGGCAGGGGCCGGGGCATTTTTGGCCCTGGCCCCATCTTGGTGGAATAAGCTCCCACTAGAGATTCGGGCCCTGTGGGATTTATTACAGTTACACAGGGCCTGTAAAATGGAGCTATTCTGCCAGGCCTTTGGTTGGGGTGGAGGACATACAACCCAGTTTGGTCCCTCCTGCTCAAGCTGCCCTTGATCCTGATGACAGCGAATTTACCACTCTGAGAACCCAGGCCGATCAGGTTCCATATCCACTCTGATGGAAACAGGCGCGGGACACCACGAGTTTTTGGAACGCCATCTTGTTTATGAAAGGAATTCGGAATGCTTGTTTTTAGAGTCTTTAAAGCTGATTGATTGTTACTTGCCCAGAGCCCACTTGCGGGGAATGTGGGATAGAAATAAAGTAAGCAAACAAATAATCAGAGTAAGCAATACTGACCTTGATAGAGCAAAGGTTGGACTGCGTTGAAGGCAGTTTGAGGTTAGCATCTTTACAGGCCTCCTGGTCACATTTGAATGCTTTTTTGTTGTCAGTGATGGCCCCATCTCATTTTTCATCAGTCCTTTAAAAATAATGTAATTTAAAAAATATTCCTGATGTTCTTGTGCCTCCTTGGGGTGGGAATGGTGATGTAGAAATCTAAACTGACCGCCACATTTACCTAAAAGGAAGAGTAGAGGTTTTTTTCCCCCATATATGCCTTTAAGAAAAAGAGGAAAATGACCTAAAATCACACACATGTTACAGCTATGTATGGTAACAACAGAACTTTTATATCTAACATTATTTAAAGGGGGATTATCTTGCATTCTGGATTGTCTTTCTTTCAGGTAAATATGGTAATTGGCTTAATCCAGTTTATTTATTTGTTTATATTATTCATAGTCCACCCTTCTCACAGGGACTCAAGACAGATTTTGCCGCGTGAGCCAGCATAATCACAAAAAATGGGACATTCAAAAACCAATGCATTAGGATTTTAGAAGTCTGGAACCACCAGAAATAACGGAAGCATAGCATAAGTATTCACATGACATATTAAGTGGTGTAGAAATGACATAAATAGGGTCCCAATTACAATGAGAGAGCCACAGCAGTATAGACCACAGTGAGGAGGAGGAGGAGGAGGAGGAGGAGGAGGAGAAGGAGGAAGAGGAGAAGAAGAAGGAGGAGGAAGAGGAGGAGGAGGAGGAGGCGGCATTGGTTATGCTCCCCGCTCTCCACTACCTGAAGGAGTCTCGGAGTGGCATACAATTGCCTTCCCATCCTCTCCCCACAATAGACACCCTCTGAGGTAGGTGGGGCTGAGAGAGTTCTGAGAGAACTGTGACTGACCCAAAGTCACCCACTAGGTTTCATGCAGAGAAGTGGGGAATCTAACAAAGTTCTCCAGATTAGAGCCACTCTTAAACACTACATCAAGGTGGCTTAATCATATATCCAAGCAAGTTTGTAAAACCATTTTGTATAGTGCAACCCTATTATCTGCACAGAAAATCCCTCTTGGATAGTTCAGTTTTGCACAGTTTAAGGAAAGCCAGGAGAGTGAGAGCTTTCCTGACCTCCTCAGGCAGGCTGTTCCACAAGACGGGAGCCAGAATGGAGAAAGCACATGTATGAGCAGTTGCTGATTATGCCCGTTTGCAGGTTGGCACCAGCAGAAACCCCTACTGACTTCAGTGAAGCTGTTGTAGTGGAGCCCAAGGAGAGAGGTGGTCCTGCAAATAAAAGGAGCCAAGGCCATGAAGGGTAGTGCGTTTGATAGCCAACACCTTAAACTGAGCCCAGTAACAGATGCGCAGCCAACCCATTTACCAACCCAGCACTGGCATCTGGAAACCCTTCAGCTGGAGATGATCAGCTGGAGAGAATTTAGTGGTATACAGATCAGTATCAGTTTAATACCTTTTGTGTTGACTAGATGTTTTCATCTCTAACTAAAATGTGTTTTGGACTTTTTTAAACCACAAAACTATGGGATGAAGTTTGATAAATCACCAAGGGGCAGCAACAGATATTATTTGCAAGTCAAGGGGTTCAAAGCAACATTCACAGCTCTGAGCAGCCCAACTCCCAATCACATCAACAGAGAAAGGGAACTGGGTTTTCTCTGTAAAAAGTGGGGACTGCTTTTGAGACCAGCTGTCATGGGCAAGCCAACTTCCTCCACCACTGAGGATAAGGACATGGAAGAAGCAGGCCCTACACCAGTGGAATGCCCACCTGAGCAGCTGGATAAAGAAGTAGATCCAGTGAAAGAAGCGTCAGGAAGCGAGAGTTGCTCATTCTGAAAGAAAAGGAACAGAGATCAGAATGTCAGTCCCTGTCGGCTTCTCCTGAACCAGCAGAATGCAGAAGACAGAGAGAGCACTTGACAGCCCGAGAGAGCTGAAGAAGGGTCCATTTAATCACAAGGTAGTGATCACTACTGGTTCCTGGAGTTGAGTCATTACAGGAGCAGGAATGGCAACCTGGTAAGTAGCAGCACCTGGGCTCTGGGGGATGAATCAGCGAATGAGGCAGATAAAAGGAAAACGTGGGGAATGGCTCAATGTGGAAGCAACCTTGCTTGCCATCACCTCTATGCGCTGACTCACTCAGTTAACAGATTACTACCTTACCGTACTGTCTTGCACCCTGTCCTGTTAACCTGTGCTTGTTTTTCCAGCTAGAAACCCAGACCCTGTCTCCTGCCCTGGCTTCCAAGCTTTGGACCCTGGACTCCAGACCTTCCTGTTTCCCTGACCTTTGGATTGAACCTTTGGCTCCCTGACTGTACTGGTTTCTCGACCTTGCTCTTATCTCTCACCTTGATTGACTGAGATTATATTTGTGTATCCTGGAGACCTTGGGTACAGTAAAAGTGCCAGGCTCTGCCCTGAACTAGACATTTGCAGTGATTGATTGTGATTGTATTTGTGCATCCTGGAGGCCTCGTGTAGAGTACAAGCGCCAGGCTCTGCCCTGAATGCAACGGCAGCTCTTCCGGCAGGCTGCCAATTAAAGCCAAATTGAGAGCCACCATTGCCAGGAAAAGCAGTTCATTCTAATGAGCTCCTAAGATTGTTTACTTTCCTGGTTGGTTGCTTTAATTTCTTGATAAAAAAAAGAAAAAGGGGGGGGGGGGAAACGAAAGCAAGCAAGCTTCAGATCATGATGACAAGGAAAGAATCCTTGTTAGTGAAAAGTTTGTGGGAATATGGTTTCCCTTCTGAGATCTTCACAGGATGTGGAAGTGAAGGGAAAACACATTTTATTTGGCAATAATTGCTGGAGCTCTTGGATGTGTTTGTAAGATATTTTGAAGGCAGAGTTACATCTCTCTGACTTCTTCCTCTAAGGGAAGTGCTGGAAAGTTAAGGCATCTTTCACATTGACATGCACAAAAGAATAGAAAGGACCAATCTTTTCCCACAATGTCAGTTCTTAACAAGGACTATCCACATAAGTTTGTTGCAGTTGTTTTGAATGGGATGAGAAAAAGAAAAGAAAAATACACGTGCTGGAGAGTTTGTACAAGCTAGCAATGGTATGAAAGCTGATTATGTGCAAATATCCCTTATACAATTTTGGGTTTTATAGCCATGTGGCAACTTTTCTCCCATTTCAGTTTGTGGGGGTAGAAACTTTTTTGGGGAAGGAAGTACATGTACTCCCTGTTACCCCCCCTTTACTTTGCATAGGAGAAGAGTGTAGCTGTATACATCCATATATATCTCAATGTCTTCTCCAATGACGGCTCAGCACTGACTGATCCAGACTTCATGCTCTCAGTTTTTGAGATGTGTGCTGTACTTAAAACCAAGAAGTGCATGCACAACCAACAGGATGAGAGAACACAGGTGTCCTCGGGATAAGACAGCTAATATTAGCTGCAGCTCACTGACAAGGGCACACATAGTGACAGCAGGAACAACTTCCATTCCAAGGTGAAGTCAGGTCAGGAGGAAATTCACTCTGGGCTGGCTATGGTTGCATCCACATAGTAATGATTCTGTGTTGTGGATCCGTTGCCCCTGTCAGTCCAGAAGCATTTGCAGTGGCAGTGGAGTATCCACATGGAAGTTTCTTCTGGACTTTCTTCAGTCATTCCCTCATGGTTACCATTTCCCTCCCCCATGCCACATACCAAAACAATGCCCTCTGGTGGCATGGCCAAGGAAATGACTTCTGAGAATAGAGTGGCACGGATGTGGAAGGTTCAGAAATGCACTTGCACTCAAACCGGCTCCAACTGTGATCATTCAGGAAAGATCATAGTAAAGCAGATTTGTGAACATCAAAGCATAGCAGAGTGGTAATATTTTCCCCTACGACACTGGAGTGGGGGTGTTTTGAAATGGGCAATAGCTAAATTGCTACAGTGTTAAGTTTTCTGAATTCCCAGCATTCATTTTAAAAGGCAAATCTCCAGTCCCTTTCATTGATGAGATACACCTTTCCCCTTCTATCTCCACAATGAAAGAAGCTAGATACTTACTTTAAAAAAAAGATGAAAGCTGGAAATTTATATCACCTAACAGATAGTATTGAAGGGCTGTGGTGGCTCAAACGGTTAAGACACTGAACTGCAGACCAGAAGGTCAGTAGTTCAGCAGTTTGAGACCCTACTGCTGCTTGACGGAGTGAGCTCCCATCTCTGGCCCCAGCTCCTGCCAACCTAACAGTTCGAAAGCAAGAAATTGCAAGTAGATAAATAGGTACCACTTTGGTGGGAAGGTAACAGCGTTCCACGCACCTTGCCATCTAGTCATGCCAGCCACATGACCACAGAGATGTCTTTGGATAGTGCTGGCTCTTCGGCTTGGAAACAGAGATGAGCACCACATCCCTAGAGTTGTATTCAACTGGCTTTTGAGCAAAGGAAACCTTTACCTTTACCTTACAGATAGTATTCAGAGGCCCAGACTCTTTCAGGTAATTGGCAGTTCCTCTGAAATGGCCCAGTTGGCGGCAGGAATGGGGGACACTGCCGAGGCCAATAGGCTGCCTCTAGCTGGCCTCCACAATGGGCATGGGTATGCCAGCAATGAGCTGGCACCACTAGAGGCTGCAGTGGGATGAAAGGCTATCTGAGCCACCCAGCCATTAAAGGTGGACAGCAAAGATTGGAAAAGGTGTGGCCACAGTGGGTTCACCTCCATCTCTCACAGGAGAGAGGGGTCTCCTGTGAGACATTGGGATGGGCAAGAGGAACTACACTAGGCACACAGCCCTTTTTAAGGATTCTGGGAGGGTGGCCAATGGAGATGCCCATCTGTTGGCTCTCTGACACAAGAAGCTTACCACAGGAGAGAGAAGAAGAAGAGAGGCTTTTTAAATCCTGCTCTTCTTTACCTTAAGGAGTCTCAAAGCTGCTTACGATCACATTCCCTTCCCCGCCCCACAACAGGCACCTTGTGAGGTAGGTGGAGCTGAGAGAGTTTGGAGAGAACTGTGACTGGCCCAAGGTCACCCAGCAGGCTTCATGTGGAAGAGTGGAGAAGCAAACCTGGTTCTCCACATTAGAGTCCACTGCTCTCTGGAAGGCCTGGTGCTACTGCACTGAATTGGCAGCTGCAGTGGCGATGAGAAAATGACAAGGAATTACTGCTATGTGGAAGATCCCTGGATGAACACTATACATGGGTAAATGCAACACAAAGTTTCATATCCCACTGACTGTGCTGATCTTCATAACAATACCTCCTCCCTGCCACTGGTTTCCAGCCTTTGGAAGGAGGAGGAGGAGGAGAATGGATTTATACCCCACCCTTCACTACCCAAAGGAGTCTCAGGGTGGCTTACAATCTCCTTTCTCTTCCCCTCCCCACAACAGACACCCTGTGAGGTAGGTGGGGCTGAGAGAGCTCTTTCGAGGACTGCCCTTGAGAGAACAGCTCTGAAAGAATTTATGACTGACCCAAGGTCACACCAACAGCTGCATGGGAAGGCGTGGGCAATCAAACCCAGTTCTCCCAGATTAGAGTTCACACTCCTAACCACTACACCAAACTGGCTCACAACAACAACAACAACCAAAATTATTTTTTAGAACTTCTGCATTAAGCTTGACAGGAATGTAGAAAGGGAAACGGTAAAATAGCAGCTATGTAATCCAATTATAAGATTGTCATCAGGGCTCATTTTGTAGCAGGAGCTCCTTTGCATATTAGGCCACACACCCCTGATGTAGCCAATCCTCCAAGAGCTTACAGTAGCCCCTGTAAGAAGAGCTCTGTAAGCTCTTGGAGCATTGGCTACATTAGGGGTGTGTGGCCTAATATGCAAAGGAGCTCCTGCTACAAAATGAGCCCCGATTGTCATCATGGTCAGAAGTGTGTCCTTTTTGTTTCTTTTTGTTTTCCTCCATTGTCATAATGACCCTTTCCAGCTCGCTCATTTTCAGTTCTTCGGATTTCTTTTCCATTTATTTGTACATTTATTTATTTATTGTCCACCTTTTTCACAGGGACTCAGGGCAGATTACACATAGTGACCCAGTACAATTGCAAAAAAAAAAAAGTACATTCTATACCCTTTACAACTGGAAGTTACAGCTGCTCCAGAATGCAGCGGCCCAGGTCCTTATGGGGACCCCTTCGCCAGCTGCCCTGCCTCCAGGTTGAATACTGGATCAGGTTCAAGGTTTGGTGAATTTTCAAGGCCCTAAATAGCCTGGGACCAATAGTACCTATGGGACCGCCTCTCCCAGTATGCCCCCCAGAGACCATTACGCTCTGCCCAACAAAACCTCCAAGTGATCCCTGGCCCAAAAGAAATCTGGCTCTCCTCAACCAGAGCCTGGGCCTTTCTGGCCTTGGCCTGGTGGAACTCTCTGCCTAGTGATCTCTGTGCCCTGCATGACTTGGCCCAGTTTGCAGGGCCTGTAAGACAGAGATGTTCCACTAGGCCGATGGTTGAGGACAGCAATGGTTTGCCAACAAGCCTGACCTCCTCTATCCCCCCTCCCCTCCAAGGTAAAGGGTATAAATTGGTTTTCAATGCCATCAGAACTAGCTGTGATTTGTACTGTATGGTTTTAGTTGTTTTAACTGCCTGCTTTAACTGAATTTAATTATTATTGATTGATTAGTATATGTATTTATTGAATGTTGTGCACCACCCTGAGCCCTTCAGGGGGTGGGTGGTCTACAAATCAAATTAACAACAACAACAACAACAATGATGGCATTAGGATTTCATAGTACTGTTAGAACAATTAAAATGTTTTGTCACACTTTTAAAATGATATATATGTTGGACTCCACATAAATGCCATTGATGCTGAAATGATGTAAAATTATATTAAAATTGGATAACCTAGTGTGAAAAGACTGGCATGAGGAAACAGAACACGGTATGAACATAAAGATTCATTGGTTTAATTCCATAAGCGAAAAGGTGAAAATAAAACGAGAATTTTTTTTTTGCAAAGCATTCCTAATTTTCAGTGATTCTTGGGGGAGGGGGGAATAATTTGTATTTTATTCCAATGTAAGCATTGCAATAATGTTTACATTTTTTACCTTATTAATGGATTTGAGTCAGGATTTTATTATAGCAAACAGAGGATCATTTTCTAGCTGAAATGAAAACAATGTCATGTAGTCCTGCCTTTATGTTTCACCTTGGCTTTGCCTTGTGCAAGAAGTGCTAACTTTCCCCCAAAATGTGGAGTAAAACAGCACTTGGAGTTTCCTATAATAATTGTGGGTTGGCTAGCCCCAAAGTAGAATTTCTGAAGCATTAAGGCTCAGGAGAGGTGAAAGTAAATGAGCAGCCCTTCAACCTAACCTACCAACCTGTCAGAATTGTGGCTGCAGTCGAGAATCCCTTAACCATGAATAGTTGCCCTTGAAAAAACATTCTGAACTATTAGAGAGAACATAGATGAACATCCCTGGGAATTACTGAAGTGGAAGATTTTTTTTTTCAAAAAAGGAATAAACAGTGCTGGATTAAAGAAGAAAAGTTACTCTATACCCTCTAAAAGGTCCATGGGGGTAAAACTGAAGTTCTCTTTAACAAGGTTCAACACTCAGGAAAAAAAAAAGGGGGGGGGGGAGTGAAGCTGACTTTGCTTCAAAAGGGTTTCTTATGTTTTCCCCAAGTTAAAACCTAAAAGTGCTGCAGCAGAAACTTGAGGGGAATTTTAAAAGGTTGGAATTTTTTACATCTCTCTCCCCCCCCCCCCCCCCCCGGATCCTGAAGTTTAACCCCGTCTACAAGCTGTTGTGCTGTCTCAAAACTGCCTAGTGTAAAAACAACATGAGAGAGCATTCAGCCAGTGGTGCCATTTTGTTGCTCATGTTGCTAGGCCTGCCCCCCAGTTCAGCTCAACCACCCCCAAATGTATCCCCCAAAGAGAAATTTCACAGCTCCTCTTTGGCAAGATTCTTATAGCAGTTCTGAGGGGAAGGTGAAGCACTTCTGACAAGATTAGCAACATTTCTCAGGACTTCTATGGTTTATTTATTATTTAGCTTTTATTTCTTACGTTATATTTATTAATCGCCCAGTCCCCACGATTGTTGGGCTCTAGGCAATGTACAAATTTTAAAACCATAAAAAACATAAAAAACGTATCAAGCAAATTATCTAATGATTAAAGCAAGTGGCTAAAATTTCTTGTATTTCTCTCCCACTTCTGGTCTGTGGATGCTACACAAGCACAGGGGAGGAAGTAAGCTCCATAAGGAGTAAAGGATCCAAGTAGGATCAAAGTAGGGTGCCAGCTATGATGTAAACCATCACTGTCTTCAACCAAAGTCCTGGTGGAACATCTCTACCTTTGCAGGCCCTGCAGAACTGCATAAGATCCCACAAGGCCTTGATATTATTCGGCAGAAAGTTCCACCAGGTCGAGGCCAGGGTCAGAAACAGGGCTGCCAAGTCAGCCCGGGGGATAGGGGATCCCCCGCTACAGGGGTTCCCGATCCGCCAGCCAGCATTTGGCTGGTGGGGGAAACCCCGCCCCAAAGTCATCCAGCCTGGACGACTCCCACACGTAATGACGTCACTCGGAAGTGACGCCATCACGTTGGGGGCGTTGCCAGGGTGACGCTCTGGCAATCGCCCCAAAACTCTATGATACCATAGAGTTTTGGGGCGATTGCCAGAGTGTCTCCCTGGCAACGCCCCCAACGTGCTGACGTCACTTCTGGTGACGTCAGCAGGCACGCGTGCAAAGCGCGCGCGCCAGTGAAACTCCCGGCAGACAGAGGACTCCCCCCCACTGGTAAGTTCACCAGACTTGGCAACCCTAGTCAGAAAGGCCCTGGCCCTGGTTGAGAACAGCCAGATCTCTCTAGGGCCGCGGACCACCAGCAAGGTGTTCTGTGAGGAATGCAATGCTCTCCCAGTTTTGTGTAGTGGTTAAGTGCGCGGACTCTAATCTGGGAGAACCGGGTTTGATTCCCCACTCCTCCACTTGCACCTGGCTGGATGACCTTGGGCAAGCCATAGCTCTGTACCAGCTGTTCCCTCAAGGACAGCTTGGGAAAGAGCTCTCTCAGCCCCACCTACCTCACAGGGTGTCTGTTGTGGGGAGCGGAAGGGAAAAGGAGTTTGTAAGCCGCACTGAGACTCCCTTGGGGAGTGGAGGGCGGGGTATAAATCCAATATCTTCTTCTTCTTTTTCTTCTTCTCCCAGGGGTGTTGTGAGTAGAGACTCCCAGGACTGATTTTCAATGAATAAATTGGTGGCTTTGTGAAAGATTTTATCACAACGCTAGAAGTCAACTGATGCCTTGACAAGTAGAACTGGTGGTGGATCATCATGTTTGTGTATGGACAAAGTGTCGTCAAGTCGCAGCCGACCCATCACATTGTTCTTCCCTCAGCCTCACAACAACCTTGTGACATAGGGTTGCCAGATCTGAGCTGAGAAATACTTGGAGACATTGGGGATAGAGCCTGGGGAGGGGAGGCAATTTAATGGAGTGTAATGCCGCAAAGTCCACCTTCTAAAGTGGCCATTTTCTTCAGGTGAACTGATCTCTCTCTCCTGAGGATCAGTTGTAATCCCAGGAGATCTCCAGCTATCACCTGGAGGTTGGCAACCCTACTTGTGAGGCAAATTAGACTGAGAAACTGTGACAGGCCCAAGGTCACCTGGTGAGCTTCCATGAAGAAGCAGGGATTGGAAGCCCACTCAGACTGCGGTGGTAGTTTGACCAGCTAGATGCTGAACAACGCCGCCATCATTTATTAGTACCATCTTTCCTAGCACTTGTTTGCACATATTGTGGTTTTACCTTTATCATTGTTTTAATGTATTTATATATATATTCTGTGAGCCTCTCTGAGCCTGCCTGGCAGGGAGGGTGAGATGCGAATTAAACAAACAAACAAACAAACAAATAAATAATCCCAGGCCCTAGTCTGAGGTTCTAACCACTACAACGTGCTGGCTGAGGTAAAAGATGAAATAGAGGCTTTGGGCTCATCGCTCACCAATATGCACCACAACCAGGGGTCCGTTGGAGCGGGAGCGCACAGGAGCGCAGCTCCGGGAGTGAGAAGCCCAGGGGGCGGGCACATGACCAAGCTTCCTCGGCTTCCCCGAGCAGTGCAGAGGTGCAGCGCCCCAGGGAAAGTCTTGCTAGGGTCTTTATTGTTTTTAATGTTTTGCTTTAATATTGATAATTTTATCATTGCTCCTTTTATGACTGTGTGCTGCTTTTCCAGAGACTTGCTCAAGGTGGCATATAAATTTTCTAAGTATACCATTTTTTATCTGGGCACATGGCACATAAGTACTGGAGAAATTTCACCAACCCTTCAGCAGCTTCCACCCTATCGGTTTAGTGTAGTGGTCAGGAGTTGGACTCTAATCTGGGAGAACCGGGTTTGATTCCCCACTCCTCCACATGCAGCTGCTGGTTTGACCTTGGGCCAGTCACAAGTTCTCTCAGAGCTGTTCGCTCATGAGCAGTTCTCAAAAGACCTCTCTCAGCCCCACCTACCTCACAGGGTGTCTTGTTGTGGGGAGGGGAAGGGAAAGGGATGGGTGGTGCACATGTCCTGGGTATCTCAAGTCTACTTGAAACCTGGTGGTTTCAAGGGAGCAGGAAGAGAATGGGGATGTGTTCTTGACACTTATTTTTATTGCACAAAGTATTGGATGGGGAAGGGAATGGAGGAAGAGCAGGTCAGTTTCACTCACCTGTGGAGTGGAGCCTGAGGGGTAGGTGTTGCCTTCTGACACACTTCCGGTATGTTAGGGGGTGTGGCATATGCAAATGAGTTATGTAAATGAGTTATGCGAATGAGCTCCTGCACCTCTTTTTCTACGAAATGACCCCTGACCACAACCCACACCTTTTGATATCAAATATCTACACGGGCCACTTGGATAGCTAAGTAAAGATTAAAAGATTTTACATACGGTAACAATTCTCTGCATATCTTTTAACTGAACAGCATCAATACAGTTCACCTTAAAGCTTTCTCTTTCTCTGCCTCTGCTTGAAGGCACCCCACACACACACACACTCATATTCAAAACAGGTGTCAGGGCCCAGTTTTTTTTCATGCCAAGAGTGATAAATGTGTGAAGCAGGCTGTCAGGAAAAGTTGCTGAGGCAAAAACACAGGGGTCATAAGAGAAAAATGAGATGCCTTCCGTGGGGAAGTGGAGTACTAAGAATGGATGAACTCGGAAGGAGCGGATGGCCTCTTTCACTCCCTGATGAGTTTTTATGTTCTTTTCTCAGTTGTCTCTCCAGCAATCATTTAATTGAAAAATTCAGGCCGGTTACCGCTTGCTGCCTCATGGCAGTGCTGCGGTCAGAGTAACTTCATTCCAGACCCATCTTCCTTGTTCCACAGTTGGACATTAGGATAACATCCTGCAGTTTTTACACAGGCACTCATAATATTTTTATTTTGGCTAAATTGGCAGTCATGTTTGTATACTTGCCAGGGTGTCTTACATTACCCTCAAGTCTCATTTAAGCATTGCTCTCTGTGTCATTATGATGTCTGCCTTGATATAAGCATTAGGCTGGAAACTGGAGGGCTGTGGGCCGAATAGTGGCGGGGAAAATATTGTGATATATATTTCTTGTCATCTTTCCTAACACCCTTCCTATCTTGCCAAAGCAGTTAGTAACCTGGGGGTCGAACTGGATTTCAAAGTTGCTTTCTTTGTATGTGAAAAGTTGCTGGAGCTGTTTATGTTTTCAAATGCACAATTCCTCAGCCATGGTGGCACAACTGCTAGACAACCGGGTGTGGGGAAATCAAGGGTCAAATTATCAATCAGTTTTGAAGTTCAGTGAGGATTTTGGAGTTAGGCTGGTGTTGATACATTCACAGTCTCATTTTTTTTCCTTTCATGTCTGTCTGGGTATTTCACCTATGTTTCGTAACAGAGCAAGTAAACGAGTCTCTAGGCCAGGGGTGTCAAACATATGGCCGGTGGGCTGGAACCAGCCCCCGCAGGGATCCTGTCCAGCCTGTGAGCAACTGAGCAACTGACGCCCTCCTGCTTCTTGCATCACAGCTTGCTTTTGCCCGGTTCTCTCCAGCTTCCTGCTTCTGGGGGACAGAAAGAAAGCCAAGCCTCCTTGTCCTTGATTGGCTGAGGGCTCTTCCTTTGGGAAGGAAGAAAGGAGGAGAAAAAGAGCCAGAGAGGGAGAGGGAGCGGGAGAGAGAGAGAGAGACCCGTGGCACCTTTAAGTCTAACAACATTTTGTTCCAGGTATTTATTCCAGCGGAATCAATGAGCCCCTCCCGATGAGGACATCTGCCTCCTGTGGCACAGTCATCGGCAGCCCGGGCTGTTCTGCAGTGGAAGCGGAATAAACAAATACCGGGGAAAGTCCAATATGAAAAGATTGTTTGTGGTTCCCTCTGACATTTGAACTCTCCTGCAGCGAAAGGAACCCAGAGGGATGTCTGAACTTGCAGATCCGTTTCCGCCACTGTTTATTTTTTTTAGTTGATTCCCATGTGCACATCTATCCACCTGCATTTAAATAAGACTCACCCTTACAGCTCATCCTGTGGTTGAAGCGCAACACTAATGTGGATGCTCCCCCATGGGACAGACAGCCATGCGGGTAACCACCACAGGGTGTGCAGTCCGGATGAAATGCTCCGCTACAATTTAAAGGGGTACAATTTGAGGTGCCACCAGTGTGATAATGCACCATGTTTCAGATTTTGAAGCACAGCTAGCTCTCTAAGCAGTACAAGCAGACCTGGGTATCATGACCATGGCTCTTTTACTCTTGTCACTGAT
Organism: Lepidodactylus listeri; assembly: GCA_029233225.1. Lineage (NCBI taxonomy): Eukaryota > Metazoa > Chordata > Lepidosauria > Squamata > Gekkonidae > Lepidodactylus > Lepidodactylus listeri. Next base: position 99,894,272 of record JARCFY010000009.1, on the reverse strand, counting down.
TGAAAGGGACAGTGTCCAGCATTGCATGGGCTTAGGAATGGAACTTTACCTCGGCAATTTTTGCCTACGTTAGAATGCATTCAAAATGGGAAACAATTTCTGGCCTTGATAAAACCTATTTGCTCCAAGCCACAGTTCCAAAACTGGAGAAGGTCCTCTGCGGGATATCCTTCTTGATATTTTCAGTACCTCAGGGAAAGCAACGGGACAGGCAGAAGGAAGTGCCTCTTCACTTTAAGAGGTTATGGGATTCACAGCAGGCTTTGGTGATTGCCACTAGTTTAGTTGACCTTAAAAAAGAGATTCAGAAATTCGCAGAGGGTGGGTTATCAATGACTGTTCGCCACAGTGGCTAAATGGAAACTCCATGTTCAGAGGCAGTCACTCTCTGAATCCAGAGCAGTGGTTGGGGTAACAGCAGCAGGAGGCTTTAGTCTCCATACCCAGTTCCTTGGCTTTCTCAGGGCATCTTTTTCTGCCCTGATCCCCACCTGGTGGGACACACTTCTGTTGGAGATCAGGGCCCTGCAGGACTTATTACTGTTCTGCAGGGCCTGTAACAGGGAGCTGTTCTGCCAGGCCTTTGGGTGAGGTGTCAGGCATCCAATTATCTATATATCTAATAGCCAAGATGCTATCCTCTGTGCAACTATCTAAATCCACACACTGGGGGCACATAGGGGGCAAAGAGATTTTCCGACACACTTGGGGCACTCCACAGGTGTCTAGAAAAATCTGAAATGTTGAAAAAACTATATGGGGGAATACTTAAATCCCCCCCAAAGTAAGAGAGTGTTCCCTGTGCATGCGCAGAGGACACATTGGGAACTGTGTCTCACCGCCATTGCTGAGGGGGGAGGCTTGGTGGGCCTGGTGGCTGGGAGCCATGCAGGCCTCACTGCCAGTGCTGGGGGGGGAAGGTTTGGTGGCCCCACCTGCTGGGCTTACCTACAGCCACTTCCTCCTCCTCCATGTGGAGCTCCTGCTACTTCAGCGGGGCAGCTGTGGGGAATACTCTCCCCCCTGCAAGTGTCATGGGTCCCCACTTCTTGTTCCACCTATTGGCCTCCTCTGGTGAACCTTCCATCCTCAAACAAGCCATTAGGTAAAGACCCATCATTTGGTCTTTGGCCTAGCGGCTCCAGGTTTGTTTGTTGTTTGGCTACCATATTAGGGCTGCCAAGTCAGCCCGGGGGGTGGGGGATCTCCCGCTACAGGGGTTCCTGATCCGCCGGCCAGCATTCAGCCGGCGGGGGAACCCCACCCCCGAAGTCGTCCTGTCAGGACGACGTCCCCATCGTAATGACATAATTTGAAAGTGACGTCGTCACGTTGGGAACGTTGCCGGGACGACGCTCTAGCGTCGCCCTGGCAACGCCCCCAACGTGATGATGTCACTTCCGGTGACATTGTCATGGTGCGCACGCAAGCGCGCGTGCCGGGGAAGCTCCCGGCGCCAGGAGGACTCCCCCCCACCTAAGTTTTTAGGACTTGGCAACCCTATACCATATTAAACTCCTGTGTCATCTGTTTCATTTATAGCTCAGTTTAAATATGTTTTCATTCTTTATTATGGATGATTTTATGAAGTGATTTGATTCTGAACTGTGGAATGTTTTAACTTTTGCTGCCATCCTTTCTGAGCCCATTTGCAGGGCGGGCAGAACGAAAGCCGAAACAAACAAACAAACAAATAAAACCTTTTGGCCACGCTGTGAATCAGGATGCCACACCAGGCTGATCATTGTCCCTGAACCAACATGACTGAAATTATTTGTTATTTGAAAGATCATTATAAAGCTGTCCATGGCAAATAGCAGCAGGACCAGACAGGCGCAGGCACCTACCAAATTTAAAATAGGGGACATGAAGAAGACAGTCAGCAGATAACATGACAGAATTGGAGGGGGGATTGGCACTTCCCTCTGATCTCCCTTCTCACTGCAAGACCCTGTGTGTTGGTTCCTCAGGATCCCCTCTTCCTTAGAGGAAGCCTCTCTGTGAGACCAGTGAGTTGTATCGGAAAAGTGGGGGAGGCAGGAAATCATGTCCTGCGATTGGAAAACTGAAGGCCGGATCCAACCCATCGCATGGGAGGAAGTTCTCCCTAAAGTATGCTGGATCAGGGCTGTGTAAGCCTTTAATCTTGAGGATAAAATCACATCACACTGATTCAGCCTGGAAGTGAACAGGCAGCCTAGCTCTGCTCAGGATCTGACAACATCTTTATCACTCCCCACCCCTTGATTAGGAGCAAAGATGCTGGTGCGATTGAGCCGTACTTGAGATAACTTCTGTATACCATCCTTGAGTATCTATTAAAGGCACTGCACTGGCTGCCTATAGCGTACCGGATAAGGTTCAAGGTGCTGGTGCTTACCTATAAAGCCCTATATGGCCTGGGACCTGCTTACCTGAAGGACCATCTCTCTCCATATGTTCCCCAGCGAGCACTATGGTCTGGATCCCAAAACCGACTGGTCCTGCCTGGACTGAAGGAGGCGCGGCTGGCATCAACACGGGCCAGGGCTTTCTCAGTGGCGGCCCCGCACTGGTGGAATGAGCTCCCGGAGAACATCAGGGCCCTGCGGGATTTGATGCAGTTCCGCAGGGCTTGTAAAACGGAGCTCTTCCACCAGGCTTTTAGGTAGGGGCCGCCTAGGGCAAACATCTTAGCCCTGGCCCAGTTCCATCTGCCGGCAATTCTATCTGCCAGCCTGTGTATGTTCACACAGGGATTATATACGAATGCGGTTCAGGTCCACCTGTGGGTAAATTTGTAATGCTGCCGATCTTGTGTAGAACGTGTGTTTATTTTAAATTGATTGTCATTTTAACTCTTGTCGTGAGCCGCTCTGAGCCTGCCATTTTGGCGGGGAGGGTGGGATATAAATCTCAGGAAATAAATAAATAAATAAATAAATAAATAAATAAATAAATAAATATTGCACTTTTTTCAGTTGCCATGTGTTTTTTTGCAATTCATGTCTACAGCCATTCAATCATCATCATTAGGCTTTCCTCTTTTATTATGGTTTTAGCATCGCAAAGAGGACAAAGGGTTCGAGTAATATTTCCTCCGATCCTTCTCTGAGTGTGTGTGTGTGTGTGTGTTCCTGTTAGCTCTTCAGTTTCTTCAGGCATTAGGGGCTGATGAGGATGCACTCGGTTTATGACACTGAGGATTGTAAGTTCTTTAGGCTTCCCCCTGTTTCCACTTCCAGGGCTTTGGAGCAAAAATAAATAAATAAAGGAAGGAAGGAAGTGCCAACAGCCAAATGCATGCCAGGTGTCACCAATTCAATGTTCCCTCTAAGCCAGGGGTGGGCAAATGGCGGCCCGGGAGCCACATGCGGCCCGCCACAGAGTTTTTTGCGGCCCGCCAAGAAGATTTCAGGACTTCAGGAAAACTGAGCCTAAATTCAGTTTGCTCTCTTATCCCATCACTGCTGATATTGATACAGCACCTGAGGAGCTGCAGCTTGAACTTATTGACATGCCGTCAGATCACACTGTGAAAGAAATGTCTTACGCTGTGACATTAGTTGACTTTTACAAATCTTTGTCTGCTGAAAAAATTTCCATGTATGAAGAAATTTGCTGGGAAAATGTTCTCTATATTTGGGTCTACATATATTTGTGAGCAAAGTTTTTCTTGCAGGAAGATCAACAAGAGTAAATATAGATGCCCTTTGACAGACATTAACTTGCAGGCGGTGATGAGAATCTCAACAAGCAATCTCACTCCTGATTTCAAAAAAAATTGTAGAAAAGTGTGATAGGGTACATTTGTCTCATTGAACTGATTCTAAAATTAAATGTGCTTGCAGCTATAGATGATATGAAATTAGCACAATAAATAAATTGAATAGAACTACCACTATTTTATTTAATTTATATTTATTGATTTTTATGATACAATTTATACCTTTTCTGAAATGCAAAGTTAACTAATGAATGCAATCATTTTAAAAGGTGCGGCCCTCCGCTGACCTCCACTCCCACAAAGTGGCCCCCGAGCCAAAACAATTGCCCACCCCTGCTCTAAGCTATGGAGTCCTGTGAGCAAAAATTCTACTTTGTGAGCTACTGGCATTAAAGTTGTGAGCAGGTGATTTGGCTACTGCATACATTAATTTGCTCTGGAGCCATCCTTTCTGAGCTAAGACAAAAATGTGTGAGCTGGAGGCTAAAAAACTGTGAGCTAGCTCACACTAACTCAGCTTAGAGGGAACACTGGTCACCATACAAGGCTCCACTGCCATTTCTGGAATCCATCAATCAGAGGAATTCTGTGTCTCAGTTAATCGACAGTGGTAGCCAGCTGGAACATCTCCCCATAGTTGACGTACAATAGGGCTTGTGCACAGTAGCTGGGATGCATACACATAGCCCTGCAAAATAAGAAGTCATGCTGACCACATGTTTTGTGAAGGAAAGAAACTGTCTTGAGTTTGTGTGTGTATGTATATATGTGTACGTGTGTATACTCCCTCTCGTTTCAAAGAGTTTTGAGCTGTGTACACGGCTGTAGACAGCCAGCATGGTATAGTGGTTAAGAGTGGCAGACTCTAATCTGGAGAACCAGGTTTGATTCCCCGCTCCTCCACATGAAGCCTGCTGGGAGGCCTTGGGCCAGTCACAGTTCCCTCGGAACTTTCTCAGCCTCACATACAGCACAAGGTGTCTGCTGTGGGGAGAGGGAGGGAATATGATTTTAAACTGCTTTGAGACTCTTTAAGGTAGAGGAAAGCAGGGTACACACACCTACTCTTCTTCTTCTAGCTTCCTCAATTTTCCTTCCCTACAGTCCTGTGGGGTAGGCTAGGCTGAGAGAACGGGGCTGGCTCAAGGCCAGCCAATGAGCTTCATGGCAGAGTGGGCAATCCAGGTCTCCCAGATGCCAATTGAGCTCTCTCAACACTACATCACACTGGCTCTGAAGCTCCTGAGCTGAGTGCTTTGACTATAGCTTGTTTTAAAGAACTATGCAGGCGCACACACGGCTGGTGGTTGGGATAGGGAATTGTGGGTGCTGTACTTGTCCACAGGCAAAATGTTCCATTCAGGTAAGAACAAAGTCCTCCTCCTGATTAGTCCTGTTTCCCTAGCTGAACAGAGAAGAAGAGGAGATTGGATTTATACCCCACCCTTCACTACCTGAAGGAGTCTCAGAGCAGCTTACAATCCCTTTCCCCTCCCCACAACAGACACCCTGTGAGGTAGGTGGGACTGAGAGAGCTCTCTCGAGAATTGCCCTTGAGAGAACAGCTCTGAAAGAACTTGGGACTGACCCAAGGTCACACCAGCAGCTGCATGTGGAAGGGTGGGGAATCAAACCCGGTCCTCTCAGATTAGAATCCGTGCTGCTAACCACTACACTAAACTGGAGCTGGGCATGCTGATACAAATTGTTCAGAAAGAGGGGACTTCAGACAGGCAAACCAAAAAAAAAAAGCAAAGTACTTCAGAATCTTGGGGGAAAGGCTGAGTGCCTGTGAAATTGTCTTCCTCAGTCTGTTAAATTAGTTCAGGCAATCAGTTCACGGGCAGTGATGTTTTTCTGTGGCATAGAACTAGTGCTGTGTAGCGGTTAGAGAGTTGGAGTAGAATCTGGGAGACCTGGATTTGAATCCCCATTCACCATGGAGGTTTGCTGGGTGACCATGGGCCAGTCACACACCTACCTCACAGGGCTGTTGTGAGGATAAAATAGAGAAACTGAGACTAATGTAAACGGTTCTGGGGCTCTATTGGGGAGGAAGAAGGGGGTATAAATGAAGTATGCATGCTTGTAAATTTCATCTTGTTTGGATTTCTGGATTTTTACCCCTCCCTGCGATTTTTTTTTTTTAAGCAAGTAATTCTCTTTGGCTAATGTATGCAGTGTGAGATATACTCTTCTGCTTTGAACCTAAGCATAATTTTCATCATTTGCATGACACGGATGTCATCCGGATGGCTTTAAATTTTACTGTATGAAACACATCAGTCATTTTAAATGGTGTTAATGTGTTAATTTGTTTTTTATTATGTGAAACTTAATTTGCACTTTGCCTGTTTCATTTGAGAAGATTAATCAGCCTGGGGGGGGAGGGGGGATGATCTTCCCTTGTAACTTTTTAACACTATTTGCCAGCTTCAAATGTCCTGACCAGATTTAATGTTCATTTGATGCTAAAACTGTGTACTTCTTTCTACTATATTTGGCAATCTTTATACAGTGTTTATTTCAGGCACAGTAACTGTTTTTAAGAATGTATTTGCCATTCCCTTAAGAAAACTTAAGAAGCCATTTCTCGTGCTAAACGGTATGTAGCAGAGACACTTGTAGCCAAACTGTATGGGATGGGAACTTCACAGTGTCTTTTATGGATCAGGTTTAGAAGAAGAAGAAGAAGAAGAAGAAGAAGAAGAGATTGGATTTATACCCCACCCTTCACTCACTTGGGAGTCTCAGAGCGGCTTACAAACTCCTTTCCCTTCCCCTCCCCACAACAGGCACCCTGTGAGGTAGGTGGGGCTGAGAGAGCTCTCTCAGGGACTGCTCTTGAGAGAACAGCTCTGAGAGAACTTGCGACTGACCCAAGGTCACACCAGCAGCTGCATGTGGAGGATGAAAGACTCCCAGATTAGAGTCCATGCTTCTAACCATTACACCAAACTTGCTCCTTGAAACAAGAAGGGGGCTGTGGCTCAGCAAGTAGAGTACCTGCTTTGCACGCAGAGGTCCCTGGTTCAATCCTGGCATCTCTGGTTGAAAAGACCAGGTAGGAGGTGATGTGGGAGAGAAGGCAACGTGGTATGGCTTGATCACATCAGATCTCAGAAGCTAAGCAGGGTGGGTAAGATAAAGGTAAAGGTTTCCCTTGCTCGGAAGCCAGTCGAATCTGACTCTAGGAATGCGGTGCTCATCTCCGTTTCCAGACTGACCAAAAACGTTTCTGTGGTCATGTGGCCGGCGTGACTAGACATCGAGGCACACAGAATGCTGTTTATCTTCCCACTGACGTGGTACCTATTTATCTACTTGCAGTCTCTTGCTTTCGAACTCCTAGGTTGGCAGGAGCTGGGACCAGAGATGGGAGCTCAACTCCATCATGCAGCACTCGGGTCTCAAACTGCTGAACTACCAGTCTGCAATTCAGCATCTTAACCACTTGAGCCACGGCAGCTCCTTAGATAGAATCATAGAGAAAACTCCAGAGGACAGCGGAAGACAGGAGAGTTGCAAACTCTCTATAGCCTGGTTAACAGAAACTGTTCTCCTTTAAACTTAGGGATTGTTCCAAATGCAAACCTTCCAGCTGTATACCTCTATCAACTCATAACTCCAAATTTGCACAGAGCCATCTCCTTGGCTAGGTTTAATGTTCTTCCTTCCGCTCTTCTATCTGGTAGATCCTAGCGGGTGCTGTCCTTGTACGAAACACTGCGTCGAAACTGTCCCCCATGTTCTCCTTCAGTGTCCTCTCTATCTGGCGTCCCATCGGGATCTTCTGTATCCCAGATTAGCTCAACTTTTAGAGACCTCTGATGATTTTAAGGTTCTTTTCTTGCTTGAGAATCCAGATACGGAAATAACTGAAATAGTACCAAAGTTTCTTCTCAGTGCTATGGTTACAGGTCCTGATAAGTACTACTATGTATTAGCTTTTATTATGCTCTTACTCTGTTTTCTCATGCTGTAATTCTAATTTTACTTTACATGGATTTTGTATTTTCTTATCTGTAATTAACCCGACCTCCAACTGTATGTGTGTGTGTGCCAATAAAGGCTTCTCTGATTAGATTAGAATCATAGAGTTGGAAGGGACCTCCAGGGTCATCTAGTCAAACCCCGACACAGTGCAGGAAAATCACAAATACCTCTCCTCCACACCCGCAGTGACTGCTGTTCCATGCCCAGAAGATGACAAAAAAAACAAACTCCAGGATCTCCAGCCAAATTGGCCAGGAGAAAAATTTCTTCCTGACCTTAAACTGGTGATCAGCCTTTCCCTGGGAGTGTAAGAAAGAAGAAGAAGAGAAGAGAAGAAGAGATTGGATTTATACCCCGCCCTTCACTCACTTGGAGTCTCAGAGCGGCTTACAAACTCCTTTCCCTTCCCCTCCCCACAACAGACACCCTGTGAGGTAGGTGGGGCTGAGAGAGCTCTTTCCCAAGATGTTCTTGAGAGAACAGCTGGTACAGAGCTATGGCTTGCCCAAGGTCATCCAGCCAGGTGCAAGTGGAGGAGTGGGGAATCAAACCCGGTTCTCCCAGATTAGAGTCCACACACTTAACCACTACACCAAACTGGCTCTCAAGAAAGGGCCACAAGAACTAAGCACTGAGGCAACCCTTTCTGCCCTCCCTTCTCATCAACTGCCTAAGTTCACAGAATCAGCATTGCTGTCAGATGGCCATCTAGCCTCTGACTGAAAACCTCCAAAGAAGGAGAGTCCACCACCTCCCGAGGAAGCCTGTTCCACTGAGGAACCGCTCCAACTGTCAGGAAGTTCTTCCTAATGTTAAGCCAAAAACTTTCTGATTTAATTTCAACCCGTTGGTTCTGGTCTGACCTTCTGGGGCAACAGAAAACAACTCCGCACCATCGTCTATATGGCAGCCTTTCAAGTATGTGAAGATGGTGATCACATATCCCCTCAATACTTTAGGTGAGGTATAACTAAAGCAGAGTAAAGCGATACCATCACTTTGCATGATACGTGGAAGGGAGACCTCCAAAGAAGAACCTTCAGAGGAAAGCCATGGCAAACCATCTCTGCCTGTTCACTTGCCTTGAAAGCCCCTTGGTGGGGTCACCATAAATTGGCTGCGACTTGATGGCACTTCTCACACACACACACACACACACACACACACCACATGCTGATGTCATGGCAGATCAGAAACTTCCTTGATTAGTAATTAACTTTGTAATTAATATGTCCTGTGTTTACCAGGGAGTAGGGATTACTGCAATTGTTTGGCATATCGAAAAATATAATAAAAAATGTATCTAACGGGTGAAGTTATTGAACAGAGTTATCTCAATTTTTCTCTGTCTTGTAGAGAAAAGAAAGCCATAATCTTTGCAGTCAGCAAAATGAAAACGAACTAGCCAAGTTTCCATAGTCAAGAGATATGCGTTGCTGAATGTGATGTAAGAATGCAGATATTAGGAAATAAAGCTGTAAGCTTCAGAAATCTCTCCATTTCCCATCATCTCTGAAAATAAAGATGCACAGTAGTTATACGGTTGTATATTCTGTTCAGTAAAAGGCTGCACAGAAGATGTATTCAGATAGTGTATTTTCTGCAAGAAAGAAATGGGAGAGTAAAAGGCACAGAAAAGTGGCTACTACCATTCATGGTTTGACATTCAGGAAGTCAACCTATTTTATCCTGGCCCGTATAAATATAATAAAAGCAATAATGATGGTGAGGTGATGCCAAAGACCTCGTCCTGAGACCGTGGAGGGCCACAGCCAGTCTGATGATACAATTGTGGCCTTGATAGACCTTGATAGCCAGCTGCATGTGCTCATATCCAGGGGTACAATCCAGCCCAGTTTAAGTGAGGATGGGCAACCCACTTGTGAAATTGCCTTCTACTGGATCAGACGGTCAGTCCATCAAGACAAGTATTGCCTGCTCTGACTGGCAGCCGCTCTCCAGGGTCTCAAGCAGAGGTCATTCATGAAGGACTATGCTTTTATATGTTAATGTTTGCACGCCACCTTGAACCAGTTCACCCGGCAAGGCGGGATATAAATGTAATTAATTAATTAATTAATTATTAGGTTAGCAGAGTGCTCAAGGGACCCAACACAGCAGACTCTGTCTGTTTTGTATGTGCTGCAAAGAAACAAAGTCCACACAAAGCCTCTTGATCTTTGCAGAATTAATTTGATTCCTTTACTGGAAGGAACTCCATTCTAGACAGGACAGAGGAGAGACAGGATTCTAATCTAACCAAACTAGCTTGGATGGGATGTTCTGCCCCGGAGACTTTTCTTCAAAGGGGTGGGATGGATTGTACCCCACCACCCTTCTGGAATGGACTGCAGAAGCTTGACTCAATTTCGCGATCGCATTTAGAACATACAGAGCAGATGACATGGTGCTCTAGAATGGATGGGGGATGCACATGATTGGCTGTTTCATGTGCTCACTGAGGACTTTTGCAACAATCCTGTTCCACTCTAAGAAGGCCTCTGCTTGATTAGCACTCATTTCTGACCTGGACCTGGTATTGTGTAGCAGTCAGAGTGGTGAACTAGGGATGGAAAGACCCAGGCTCTAATCCTGGTGTGCCTTGGGCTGGTAACTATCTCTCAGGCTAATCTACAGAAGAATATAAGAAAAGCCCAGCTGGATCAGACCAATGGTCCATCTAGCCCAGCATCCTGCTTCACACAGTGGCCAACCAGTTCCTCTGGAGGGCCAACAACAGGGCATAGAGGCCAAGATGTTGCCTCCTGGCTCTGGGATTCAGAGGTATAGTGCCTTTGAATGGGGAGGTTACCCTCAGTCACCGTGGCTAACAGCCATTGATAGACTTATCCTCCATGAATCTATCTCATCCCCTTTTAAAGCTGTTCCTTCCTGTGGCCATCACTATGTCCTTTGGCAGCGAATCCCACATTTTAATCGCTCTCTGTTTAAAGTAGGAGTTTCTTTTGTCCATCCTGAACCTACTGCCCATCGGCTTCATTAGCTGTCCTTGAGTTCTATTATTTTGGGAGAGGGAGAAACATTTCCCTTTGTCAACTCTCTCCACCCAATGCATAGTTTTATAAACCTCTGCCATGGCCCCACCCAGTTCGGTCTTCTCTAAACTGAAAAGTCCCAGACTCTTCAGCCTTTCCTCATCTGTCAAGAAAACCTGCTGCTTTTAAAAATAGTAATAGGTACATTTTGCCTGATTCCTTAGTTCTAAAGGTACTCCTGGTTCATGGACTAGCATTAGCTGCCTATGTTGCTAGTCTCTCAAAAATCAGGACCATGGACAGATCCTGCATACCTCCCCAGGCAGCTCACAATCAATGCTTTTCAGTGGAGACAATTCCCATGTTTGTCTGCCAAGCCTCAAATGGTAGATGTGGTTGCAAGAATCTGCCTTCATATATTGAGGAATGAGCCATTTAGCACGATAGCATTTCTACATGTAACGGAGCCATCTTCATTCATTTCAATTGGCTTTTAAAGTAGCTGTTCCAGTGAGCTGAACATGCTGGAATGTCCTGACATCTCTCCTTATATATAATTGTGTTTTGGGCATGGGCTCTCCTGAACATTCCACATGCTCCTAAATCAGTTGGCTCCCTGATGTGTCACTCAGGCTGTCCCTATCCACTGGCTGCATTGCTTGAGTCTCTCCTCCTGCATTCTAAACAGTTTGCTGTACCCCCCCTCCATAGCCAGTTGGAACACAAAGGTCATTTGCATATGCAGCCTGATTGGCCTTTGCCGCTAACATTCTAAACAGTTTGCTATCACTGTTGGGAGTCATTGAATGAGTCCTGAGGTAAAATACATACCCCAATCTTCCCTTAAACGGTCACTGGAGTCAGCCCTATAGCTAGGGATGTTTTTGAGAGGGGCCACCAGCTAATTAAATCAATGTTAATTAGTGACACTCCTTACAAGCCAGCCTTCTTCCCAGCCCACTCACTCAGGCTAGCCCAGCAAGCCCACCTGCCCACCCACCACACCACCGAGCAAGTCAGGCACCTCCTGCTACTGGAACTGCTGCCACCTCTGTCGCCACTGTTCTGGATGTCGCTGTCTAGGAGTGGAGCAAGGCTGGTGGGGAAGCAGCCAAGGCACTCAGTTATCTGGCAGCCAGGTCGGAGGCAGCACGGCACAGGCAGCAAGTTGAAGTACTTTGGAGCTAGCCTGGGAGGGAGGGGCCCAGAAGAAATGCTAGGGGGCCCGGCCCTGTGAGCCCCAAGTTAGCTATGGGCCTGATTGGAGTTGCCAATCTCCCTGTGGGGCCTGGAGATCTCCCAGAAATCACCATGTTTCCCAGCCACTACAGAAAATTTCCCAGCTATTACAACTGATCTCCAGATGACCAAAATCTCCAGATGACCAAGATCAGTTCTCCTGGAGACAATGGCTGCTTTGGGCAGTGGACTCTATGGAATTATACCCTGCTGAAGTCCCTCCACACCCCAAACCCTGCCCTCCCCAGGCTCTACCCCTCACATCTACAGGTATTTCCCAACCCAAAGTTGGGAACCCTGTAACTGGCTATGGAATTGCTTTCCAGACCCTTGGAACCCAGAAGACATGGCATAGGAGGAGGTGCTTTTCTACCTTAGCTGCCACTGCATAGCCCCAAATCAATATAAGTTGGGGATGGAGGGAACCATACCTCTTACCATGAGGCTGTCCTCCCATACTAGCCACTTGGGGCAGCAAAAGGACTTGAGACAGCCCTGCCTTATAGCTAAGCAGAAGGAAATAAATGTGGCTTGTCTCCCTCTGTTTTCCCCTTTCCTCTGCCACCCCACCAGCCACAGCTGGGACACTCACCTGGAGCTTCCTTCTAGAGCCCGTTGTATTTCTTCTCACATCAGGTCTTACTCCTAGTTACAATATATTACCATTTTAAAATCTCAGAAGTTTGAACTTGGATGACAGGCCTCGAAAAACATGTCTGCAATTCTCGGCCCCATCTGAAAATGATGCCCAAACACACGTACGTTTTCATAAGCCAAAATATACACAAATCTGAATTTCCTGAAATTTCATTTTAGATTAAATCACTTCCATGATAAATTTGTGAGGCTCCAGCCTGAGAAACTGTGCTTCCCTAACAAGACACTCTCTATATTTTGCCTGGCAGAACAACTGAGTTCACTTAGAATTTCCCTTTAAACAAAATCCCATGTTATCCTTACCCCAGCCTCGCTGCAGGCATCCTGGCTACTAAGAGGTAAGGTCTCAGCAAAAGAATGTTGACCAACAGCACAGTTTCTGTGAATGGGTCAGATCACACGGCCTACACGCAGAAGAAGCTGTGTGTTATTGGCAGAAAAACAAATACTGCAAACCAAAGTTCAAATACTGATTCTCATGAGGTGCACCCTCTTGACCTGAAATTATCATTCTGTTTGCAATTAAAAATTAGATCTATTTCTAATCTATGTGCTAGGGGTTTTTTTGCACTTGTGCTGTCTGCTGCATTCATCAGACTATGGATGCGAAACTGAAAACGCTTCCCTGAGAGTAAGCTCCACTGAATAAAATGGGACTTCCTTGTGCCAAATCCGGAAGCTGCAGCTGGTGCAGAATGCAGTGGCGCGGTTGTTGATGGTCCTTCCTGTGCGGGAGCACATCCAACCCACCCTAAAACTACTGCACTGGCTGCCTATAGCATACCGGGTAAAGTTCAAGGTGCTGGTACTTACCTATAAAGCCCTTTATGGCCTGGGACCTAGCTACTTGAAGGACTGCCTCTCCCCATATGATCCCCAGCGAGCACTTCTGTCTGGATCCCAAAACCGTCTGGTCCTTCCAGGGCCGAAAGAGGCTTGGCTGGCGGTGACCAGGGCCAGGGCCTTTTCTGTGGTGGCCCCGCACTGGTGGAATGAGCTCCCGGATAACATCAGGGCCCTGTGGGATCTTTTACAATTCCTCAGGGCCTGTAAAATGGAGCTCTTCCACCAGGCGTTTAAGTAAGGACCGCCCACACTTCCATCTTGGCCCGATCACTTGATTCGATCTTATCCGCCAGCCACTGTGACCGTCCATAAGGTTTACACCTGGATACTGCCATGATATACTGAGCTGAAGGCACGCCATTTGTATAGTGTTCATTGTTTTAAATATTTTAATATTTTATGATATTGCTTGTTTTTTATGCTTGTTGTGAGCCGCCCTGAGCCGCCGTATGGCGGGGAGGGCGGGATATCAATCTCAAAAATAAATAAATAAATAAATAAATAAATAAATAAATAAATAAATAAATGCTTAGCATTGCTCCCTACATGGTTGAGGATAGTAGCTGCTGTTGGGACATACTCAGAAGCTGACCACCTTAATGCCTGACTTGGTCTCAATGAAAGTTATCCTGTTTGCTGCGATGGACTTGAACTGTTCACAAATGGGAAGATAATCTGCAGGACAATGAGCCCAGCAATCAAAGACTCATCTGGCAAGTCACCCAGACCCAAATGTATCCCAGCACAACTGTTTTGGCAAAAATCACAACTTTCCTCCTGAATGACCTGAAGATTCTCCAACAACACGGTCCTCTCCCCCGCCTCCCAAATCCCACAATCCAAGACAGTAAACAACCTTGCTGGAGGAACTGGGGAAAGAAAGCTGTCAGTCAAGCAGTCTATCGGTTTTAGCAATCACAGTCTTTGCAGCATTTTACTTTCCCCCTGGTCCTGCACTGCAGTTCCCCAAGTAACAATGCACAAACATGTGTGCGTATGTTATGGGCCTTCAAGTTGCTTCTGACTGATGGTGTCCCTATGAATAAGAGACCTCCAAAATGCTCAGGTCTTGCAAACTGAAGGCTATGGCTCCCTTAGTTAAGTAAACACACAAACATACATATGAAAAAGAGAGAGTCAATTTAAAACTCTCAGTAATAATTGATATATTCTCCCCCACCCCCCCGCAAGTGTTTGTAGATGCCACTTGTAATTGGTGATCCAGTTACAATCTGAGCAGCAGGGAAGTTCATCTAATACAGAGAAGTTCATCTAATAAAGCCAGTTTGGTGTAGTGGTTATGAGCATGGACTCTGGGAGAACCGGGTTTGATTCTCCCCTCCTCCGCATGCAGCTGCTGGCGTGACTTTGGGTCAGTCACAAATTCTTTCAGAGCTGTTCTCTCAAGGGCAGTTCTCGAAAGAGCTCTCTCCACCCCTCCTATCTCACAGGGTGTCTGTTGTGGGGAGGGGCAGGGAAAGGAGATTGTAAGCCGCTCTGAGACGCCTTCGGGTAGTGAAGGGCAGGGTATAAATCCATTCCTTTCTTCTCTTCTAAGTGTCACATACCAATCAGCGTTGAAAAATCACACTAAGAACATGATTCAGTTGAAGGAAGAAAGGGCCGTCAAGTTGCAGCTGACATGGCAACCCCATGGGGTTTTCAAGGCAAGAGGCATTTAGAGGTGGCTTGCCACTGCCTGCCTCTGCATAGCAACCCTGGTCTTCCTTAGTGTCTTCCCATCCAAGCACTCATTGGGGCTGAACCTCCTCAGCTTCCAAGATCTGACCAGATCAGGCTAGATTGGGCCATCCAAGGCATGACACATGGTTCTAGATTCCCAATTTTTTTCCTCCTCCAACTTCCCTGTTCTACAAATATTATTACATGGAGAAAACTTTTCAACTTTGTCAGAAGAAGAAAAAACCGCATGGAGACAGTGAAGAGCAGGCGGGAGGGAGGCCGCACAGAGTCCCTCACTGAGCTCTCGTCCCTCCGCCATTAGCGGCAAGCCTGGAATGTCAACACCCGGAATAATATTTGCCTCTGAATATATTTTTTTTTCTCATCATGCACAGAGGATTTTTCTGTTTCAGCTCTGTCAGGCGAAGAAATGCATTTTTGGTGTTGATGAGCGGTGGTGATTAGCAGCCCCCAAAGAGACAAGGAGGAGTGGGGGTGCGATGGGACAGATGCAACTGGAAAGGCATGAAATCAGCCTTGGCAGTTACTATTAGCCCGCAGCTATAGCAACACCTTTTCCCCAGCAGGAACCCTTGTAGAGCAAGGAGTCTTCGTAATGACAGGGACGTACCTGGAGAGAATATTAAAAAATATCTGTATGCAGCGTTGTCATTTGATGCTCTCCGCTGAAATGTAGAATGATTTCTCCAGCACAGAAATCTATTAAAATTAATTCAGAAATACCTCAGGGATAGATTTGGTGTCGAAGAATTCTACAAGATGTGCAAATACTTTTTGGCTTTGATAAGGGAATTTATTAAACGCTAAGGAGAAGGAGTAACCAGAAAATTTAAGCTGGCACAAATGTCTCCCACAGTTCAAGGCAGAGCAAAAACATGGTTTCTTTATCTGTTTCAGAAACGGGAAGCAGTGGCCTAGTTTGAACTGATGGGGTCAACCTCAGTTAGGTCAAACTGTGGCGGGAGGTGGGTGTCACATGAGGGAATGCTCTTCCGCATCAAAATCCCTGCAGTTAGAAAACTAAGATGTTGGCGAGGAGGCTAAGCTAAAACTCTTCTCCCTGCCATCTCATTCCCTGCAGGGTGGCGTTGTCTGGTATGAGATTCAATGGTGTGAACCCTCACCTGCATTCTGACATGGTATGGCTCAGCTAGAGGATGACCTAGCAAGCAGTAGGCCCTAGATAAAGAATGGTTTGGGAAAATGTGTTTATTCTCAAGCTAAATCTACCAATCAAGTTTATTTAATGGCTAACCATTTAATGCATCAAGAGTCCTTCAGGACATACACTAATGAGAGCCCGTTTGGTGTAGTGGTTAGGAGTATGGACACTAATCTGAGAGAAGCGGGTTTGATTCCCCACTCCTCCACATGCAGCTGCCAGTATGACCTTGGGCCAGTTACAAATTCTCTCAGAGCTGTTCTCTCAAGAGCAATTCTCAGTCAGAGCTCTCTCAGCCCCACCTACCTCACAGGGTGTCTGTTGTGGGGAGCGGAAGGGAAGGAGATTGTAAGCCGCTCTGAGACTCCGAGTGAAGAGTGGGATATAAATCCAATCCCCTCTTCTACAGAGGAGTGTAGGTCTATTTTAAAGTGTGAGAGAAGGGCTACATCTAAATCTGTCCTAGTGCTGAAAAGTATTTTTATGTACACTTGGCCCTTACATTACCCAAACTGGGAAGAATTAGCTGTTACTGGGTTTCCAGACAGGTTTTTAAAAAGATGTTTTATTTATGTATACAGAGCTTTCCGCCCCCCCCCCCCACAGCAATGTTCAAAGAGAAAAGGAGCACAATCAACTGGTTCAAACTAAATTATGTCTTTATTTCCTGATAATCCACCACACAACCATAGAACCACAAATGAAATATGTATGAACCACAATGGACCACACTGCACAATAAAGCTCCCTCTTTTGCTTGCTCTCTCTCTCTCTCTCTTTCTCACACATGCACACACACACACACTGAGGATGGGGTAAGGGTGAGGGATGTGACACAGAGAGGGCGTGAAGGCTGTTCATATGGGAGATGCAACCTTATCTAAGGGATGTGAGAGGCTGAGAATCACAGGGAATCCGTGTAGTAGAAGTCCAAGGGGGCAGAGTATCGAGGAAAGAGGGTGAGGCGCCTGCAAAGTGGTCACAGGGCTATCCAGGAAGTGAAAGAAGCTGACACACACTTCACAGAACCAAACTGGTCCTTCTATGGAAAAGGACCCATAGCTGGACAGGTGACCTCACCTTCCCAGGCTCGGGATTGGTCCCAGCCAGGGCTTTTTTTTTTGTAGAAAAAGCCCAGCAGGAACTCATTAGCATAATAAACCACACCCAACAGCAGAAACCCATTAGCATATTAGGCCACACCCCTGACAGATCTGGGAAACCTACATTCAAATCACTACTCTGCAATGGAAGCTCTCTGGGTGACCTTGGACCACTCACATTCTTTCAGTCTATCCTACCTCACAGGGCTGTTTTTGTGAGGATAAACTGGAGGAGGCGAGAATTATGTTGCTAACTCATGAGGGGTTTGGAGGGGTCCACACCCACCAAGTTAACCCCTTACTCTAGTATTTGTTAAGCACCATTTTTCCCCCTCTCACTCTTCCTCCAAGGAGTTCAGGGTGTGTTGTATGCTGTTTCGCCTCCAGTTTATCTTCACACAACAACAACTGTGAGGGAGGTTAGACTGAAAGAGAGCGACTGGCCCAAGATCACTAAGCAAGCTTCACGACAGAGTGGGGGTTTTAACTGGAGACTCTCCCATATCTTAGTTCAACATTAAATCTTGGCTCTCATTTGATCCTGACTGATTACCTTCATTTCAGCTTACAAACATTCTAACATAAAATATAACCATAACCTTGTAAGAATCTCATAAATGAACTTTTAAACTATATTTTTAAGAATGATTTAAACATTATAAGTAAAAAGAGTAGACTTTAGTAGCGAAGCTAGTTTTGAAGGATGAACAACAAGGTTCTATTAGTTCAAGAAAATAAAGGCTTTTTAACAGTCTGCACTCAAAAAATACAAATGATCAGTCAGTGTTCCCTGTATGTACTACACATACAGTGTGTGTGTTTGTGTGTGTGTGTGTGAGAGAGAGAGAGATAAGGAGAAGGAGAATATAATATTTTGGCAAGCAATATACTCTAGCTACAGTAGACACCACTTGCAGGGGGGAGAGCGCATTAAAAACCATCTAGGCTACACACACCCTCTCCCATCACAAGCATAAGTCAAACCACAAATCCACTACCTGCCTTAAAATATGGGTAGCTGAGGATGAGAAAGGGTTTTTTTAACCATTGAATTCTTAGACCACAATAATTCTGTGGGTCTCTGAGGTGCTACTGGACTTGAAACTAGCTGTGCTACTGCAGACCAACATACACACACACCCTCTAAAAATATCAGTAAAGTCACTTTTGTTGGTCTTAAAGGTACTACTGGACTCAAACTTTGTTATTTTGTTAACACTGACCCTGTGAGTTAAAACTTAGCTTTTATACAGCTCATTTAAGTCCTTCACTTACATGTACACAATGACCCCTACAGCAGCCCTGTGAGGAAGGCCAGTATTATTTTTGTTCCACAGTGAGGATTGCCTGATTGACTTTAAAAAAATATTTTCAGACAGTAGCCATGTTCCTCTGCAGTAGGATTTGAGTCCAGTAACACCTGGACAAGATTTCCAGGGTAAAAGCTTACAAGAGTCTTTAAACCAGGGTCAAAACAAGGGGGGGGGGTGTTTCTGTAGTTCTGGCACCTGAGTTTTGGCCACCGAGTATGAAACAGACTACTGGACTGGATGGGAAACTGGCCCATCTGATGTCCTTAAACTGCTGCTAAGACCACACCCCCTCCAGGAACTCCATTGTAAAGTATACTTTTCATCCATCCTCCAAGCTTCTCCCTTACATCCTCCTGCCCCCCCCCCCACAACTCCAAGTAGCCTCGCCAGTTCTAGGGATCATCAAGCAAACTTACAAGGCAGAAGTCACCTGCTCACCTTCAGCAGGCTGCTGAGGCGGGCTCCTCCCCACAGCCCCCACCACAACTTCAAGTAGCCTGGTCAGTTCTAGGGATCATCAAGCAAGCTTGCAACAAGGCAGAAGCCACCTGCTCGCCTCCAGCTGGCTGCTGAGGCTGGCTTCTTCCCCTCCCCTTCTCCTATTCCAACTAACCTCATCAAAGCACCTTCTTCCTTGCTGGCTCTGGGGGGCGTGGCCAACTCAGAAGCCAGCCGGAACACCATTCCGGTGTGTTCCTGCCCCAAAATAGCCCTGGTCCCAGCAATGAAGTTTGAATCTGACCGGGTAGTTTGAAGGTAATGGCTGCCCAGATCTGGTGGGCAGATTAGGAGGAGACATCTGGCATTCTGAGGTGGAGTGATAATGGAGAATTGGGTGTGAGATGATGGTAAAATTGTCCCCTTGATGGATCATCCCGAGTGGATTGGATGTTAGGCTGCTTGGATTAATGGTTGGATCAGAGAGGATATTTAAGGTTTCCCCATTAACATAAAATGGTGCCTATTGTCCTGATGAAACATTCTTCGAAGCAAGGGATGTGTTTGTATTAGGCACATCTTGGAGCTGGCGGTAGGGGCTACTGACATCCTGCCTCTGTGATAGAATGTGGCTTGCTCATGGCAGAACAGGGTGTGCTTTCCCAGACTCATCCTAGGTATCCCTACCTCCCTTAGGCTTTTAAGGGGATGCCCTTCAAAACAACTAAGAAGGAATCAGGAATCAAACTGAGGGGTCCCATCAGGAGGGCATGTAGGGGTCTTACACTTATCCTGCTCTCTTTGCACAGACGCTGTCACATGCCACTAACCAGTAGTTCCAGATGGAGGAGTGAATCCCCACTTGTGGGGAAAGCTGCATTCAACCAGCAAGGTGAGCACCTAAAAGTGTGATCCTAAGCAGAGTGACACCCTTCTATAGAGGCCCGTTGCCTTTCTGTGTACATTGGCTTTCTGGGTTTCTATTTGCAGAAGACCTCTCGAGCAAGAAATATTCCTTGGGAATCCAACCCTGGTCCCCTTCTAGGTCTTCTCCATACTGGCAGGAACAGAAGGCTGCCCCCACGCCAGGAGAATACACTGGCCTCAGTGAACCATGTGTGGGTGCCAGGCAGGGTTGCCAGCCCCCAGGTGGGGCCTGGGGATCTCCTGCTTTTACAACTGATCCCCAGCTGACAGAGATCAGCTCCCCTGGAGAAAATGGCTGCTTTGAAGGGTGGCCTCTATGGCATTGTACTATGCTGAGGCCCCTCCACTCCCCAAACCCCGCCCTCTCTGGGCTCCACCCTCAAAGTCTCCAGGTATTTTTCAACCCAGACTTGGCAACCCTAGTGCCAGGCCTCACCCACTGAAACTGGGAGGCTGGCTGAAGGGATGCAAAGACCTTGACATGTCCTTCCCTTCAGCCAAGGAGTTAATGTCAGAGGGGTTGTACTTGGAAAACGTGCACTCAGTTCCACCCTTTAACAGACCTTGTAACCCACGAGGAGGAGTTCTGTATACAAAGGAAGGTGGGGGATGGGTTGGCAATGGCCAGCTGAGAAGTCCATATCTTCTGACTCTATTGCTGCCCCTAAATTTTCTTTCAAACCAAGCAAGGTATTTTCCCTTGCAGTTTAAAAGATCGGGGGAGGGGGGGAGCAATCAGGAGCAGGTCCATAGCCAGAATTTTTTTTTTTTGTTAGGGGGGCCTATACCAAGAGTGGGGAGGAATGCCAAAAATAAACCTGACGTGCCTACATCACCCAGAAGTGATGTAGGTATGCCTGTGATGTCGTGCCTCCCTCTAAACGCCTATACCACCTTTCTGCCTCCGACTCCTGGCTATACGCTCCAGTCAATGTCACAAGTCTCACCTCATGTCAATCTTGCAACCTCAAAGGCCACAGTGGGGCTCAGTTTGTGGGCAACTGGAAGAAGGGGGAAAAGGAAAAAGCCAGAGTACAAGGGATATCCGACTTACTTTGCTTCGGCGTCCTCTGTTCCCATCCAAACACCTGTCTCCAAGCAACACAGCCAGCTGCAAAGCTCTCCTTGATCGTGTTCCAAACTGGCAAGTGAAGCCGCCACACAGAAGAAGCAAGAGCCAAGCTGCAAGAGCGAGTGAGCCGGCTGCAGCCAACTGCCTCCCTGCTACACAGCTCAGAGATGGGTCTCGAAAGCATCCTCTGGAAGAGAGGTGGAGATAGCCACATTGGGGAGGGAACTGGCCCCGCAGGGGGTGGGAGTGGATTCACGCTGCACATCCCCTGGAGATAATTGATGCAAGGTCGGCTGGCTTGTCGGCCCCCTTGCTAGCTTGGGGCTTCCCTGGGAGCCGGCCCTGTTTCTAGATACTGCTGGAAGCCCCGAAGTACTGCCTGGTTCTTAGCAGGCCCCACCTGCCCTTCACTGCCGTGGCTGCCTCTCAATGCTGGCCTGGAGCTGCTGGCTCCCTGATGCTCCCCTGAGAAGAAGCTGCTGCCATGTTGCCTCTTGGCCAAGGGTGAAGCTGAAGGTGGGCAGTGGATGCAGCAGCCTGCTTACAATACCTGGCACTTGTCCTGTGGAAAGAATGGGTGGGAATGATGCTTTGGGTTTTTTTGGCAAACCAGAGCATGGACTCCTGATGTGCCTACATCACTTCCAGGTCACACAGGCCCAATAGGGTTATTTCCCGCTTCTTGTGGGGAAGTGGAGATAAGTTGGAGATAAAGGGAGTGCCCCAAACCAAAGGATCCTGCCCACATTGGGGGGGGGGGGGTTGGGCATCCCTAAGGAGGGGGGCATCACCCTTGTCAGCCCTCCCATGGCTACATGCCTGATCAGGAGGCACGCATGCTCACAGGTGCAGAAGAGAATGATGAAGATGATCGGGAGCCTGGAGACCAAGCCCTGTGAGGAAAGGCTGAGGGACCTGGGAATGTTCAGTCTAGGTGGAGGGAGGAACATGATTGTCCTCTTGAAGTATCTGAAGGGCTGTCACTTAGAGGAGGGCAGGGAGCTGTTCCTGTTGGCAGCAGAGGACAGGACTCACAATAATAGGTTTAAAGTACAGGTGGAAAGGTAACAGCTGGATATTAGGATTGATTTTTTGTTTACAGTAAGAGTTGTTGAACAGTGGAGTTGGCTGCATGGGGAGGTGGTGAACCCCCCTCCCCCCCCACTGATAGTCTTCAAGCAGCGGCTGGATGAACACTTGTCAGTGAGGCTTTAGCCTGATCCTACATCGAGCAGGATGTTGGACTGATGGCCTGGCTGGACCCTTAAACCCCTATCATTCTATGTTTTCTGTGTTTCCATGACTGCAGGGCAAATTAGGTAGGAATGTCACATAACTTCATGAGAGGCCTGGTTTAGTTTGAAAGTTTGAGTTTCTTTGATAGTTTCTGCACACAGTGCACCTGGAGTAGTCCCTTTCCCCTTCCCCCAGATGAAATTCAGGAGGCTATTGCTATTGCTATTGTTGCATCAGCTAAATATACATGGTGAATAATGGCTGAGAAATGAGACAATATGTATAAATAGTGATCATGCTGTGCAAAGAGAACGTAACATGGTGCCTAATGCTAAAATGGTATCAGAGTGCCACACAAGAAACAAATGGAAATGAGAAATCTGCCGGACAGTCTTGACCATGTGCAAAAATTAAAGGGAAAGGGGGAAATTCATACACACACACCCATAAAATTCGGTGACTACCCAAATGTGCATCTTAATGCAAATGCAGTCTATCAGCAGTGCATTAGTTTTAGTGGAATGTATATTCAGATGTGCATCCTATGCATACTCTTACTAAAAATAGTGCCGTGTCCAGGCTCAATTGCACATTGGATATACATATGATTTAGGCTGAATTCCCTGGTTATATGTTCTTGGCTACATCACTTGTGGAAGCACACATGATGAGAGTTACTCATTATTTCCTCCTCTTTTGAGGGGATAGGATATAAATATAACAAAAGAAAGTAGGAGCAAACTGTGTGTGTGTATTTATTTATTTATTTATTTATTTAGGGCATCCCTTCCTGGATTTTGTAATATGTGATACAAACTGTATATATCATGTTACAAATTCACCTGTGTGCTATACAGGGCTTTTTTTGTAGAAAAAGCCCAGCAGGAACTCATTAGCATAATAAGTCACACCCAACAGCAGACACTTATTAGCATATTAGGCCACACCACTGACAGCACAGCTTATTAGCACATTAGGCCACACCCCCATGTCACCAGGAGAGTGGTCATCCAGCCACACCCACCTTTTGCTTCTTATTGTGTTCACCTTGTTTCTTGTCAAAACCCAGGGCATTTTTTTGTAGCAGGAATTAATTTGCATGTTAGGCCACATACCCCTAATGTAGCCAATCCTAATGAGTTTCTGCTGCTGGGTGTGGCCTACTATGGTAATAAGTTCCTGCTGGGTGTGGCCAACTCAGGAGCTAGCCAGAACTCCGTTCCTGTGCGTTCCTGCCCAAAAATAGCCCTGGTGCTATATATAATAATATTAACAATATATGCCGTCAAGTCACTGCTGCCTTATTGCAACCCTATGAATTAATGACCCTGACCTGGATAGCCCAGGCTAGCTCGATCTCGTCAGATCTTGGAAGCGAAGCAGGTTCAGCCCTGGCTAGTATTTGGATTGGAGACTGCCAAGGAATACCAGGATTGTGACATGAAGGCAGGCAATGGGAAACCACCTCTTAACATCTCTTGCCTTGAAAATCCTGTGGGGTAACTATAAGCCAGCTATGACTTAGCAAAAAAAAAAAAATGACCGCCAGAACATCTTATTATGGACAGCTTTGCTCTGATCTTGCAAACTGAAGCTCATTGCTTTCTTTATTGAATCAATCCATCTCATGCTGGGTGTACCTCTTTTCCTGCTGCTTTCAGTTTTTCCTAGCATTATTGTCTTTTCCAGTGACACTGTCTTCTCATAATGTGACCAAAGTATGGTAGCCTCAGTTTAGTCATTTTAGCTCCTAAGGAGAATTCAGGCTTGATTTGATCTACAGCCCACTTATCTGCCTAGAGATTCAGCTAGGGAACCTTAATGAAGCTATTAGATTGCTTTACATGTTCTTGGTTGCAGATAGCCATGTTGGGCCAAAGCCAAAGCCAAAAGCCTATTATTAGACTCCACCCAAATTATGCAGTGTTCTGGACCCTGGCCAGAAGTTCCCAAAGAACCAACACGAGAGGATCGCAGAAGTTCCCAAAGAACCAACACGAGAGGTCCAGGTTTACTTACAAGGAGATCTTAAATAATCCATCAAAGTTATCAAAGAAGATGCAAGCTAAGCTTCAGTCAGCTGGCCCCACACACAGCAAAGCTTAGCCAGACCTTGAGACTGAGAGAATAACTAAAACTAGGCATCTTATATCCTAAATGCAGGCTGCGAGTCAAAGAATGATTGATTCAGCTATCTCAAACACTTGGATGAGCCAGGCCATCTTGCCCCTGGCTTCCAGTGGGGGGAAGAAATAATTCAGGCCTTGAAGATAAGTGCTGCTAACAAGCATGAGAAAGGGAGAAAATTCCCCTGAGAGCAGGACTCAGGGCAACTAAGCAAAGATGGACTCAACTGGGCCAATACATGCAGAACACTGTACAAGCTTCCAAATTATCCAGAACTTCATCAAGTTGGATGTTGGGGGGGGGGGGGGTACTCCAATGATTGTGGAATTTTGTCTGTTTGCTTACGTGTATTATTTATAGCCTGCCTTTCTCACTGGGACTTATGGCAGATTACACAGAGCAAGTTGATACAATCAACAGGATGGGGCGTTCAATAAACAATTCAGTAGGATTTGGGTTCCAGGACCAACCAGAAAACTAAAAACCAGAAGTGAAGCAATGTGTATGTGTTAACAAGACACAGTAAATGATACAAAATTACACAACGGGAGCCAGCCTAGAGCAAACTGTACACAGTAGTAAAGACCCCAGTTCCCAATAATTTATCTTTGTGAAGCCTTTTGTACAGTGCTACCCTATCAGCTGAGTAGAAAAGCCTTCTTGAATAAAGTCAGTTTTGCATCCTTTGCAGAAAGCCAGGAGAGAAGGGAGCCTTCCTGACCTTTTCTGGCAGGCCATTCCACAAGCTAGGGACAATGACAGAGAAAGCTCATGTCTGGGCAGTTTTTGATTTTGCCCATTGGTGTGACCATGGAAATATTTTTGTTTACTTTGGTATGTGTACCAAAGCCAGTTTGGTGTAGTGGTTAAGTGCACGGACTCTAATCTGGGAGAATCGGGTTTGATTCCCCACTCCTCCACTTGCACCTGGCTGGATGACCTTGGGCAAGCCATAGCTCTGTACCAGCTGTTCCCTCAAGGACAGCTTGGGAAAGAGCTCTCTCAGACCCACCTACCTCACAGGGTGTCTGTTGTGGGGAGGGGAAGGGAAAGGAGTTTGTAAGCCGCTCTGAGACTCCCTTGGGGAGTGGAGGGCGGGGTATAAATCCAATCTCTTCTTCTTTTTCTTCTTCTACTTGGCAGGCACAAGAGAATCTTGTCTAAATGCTTAGATGCACAATCATAATATTGCCAGATTTCATACCCCCATTCCCCCCCCCCATGAACACTAAAGATGTGAGTCCAGAATTTTATTTATTTATGTAAAACATTTCCATGCTGCATTACCACCCAAATCGGGTCCCCGTGGCAGTGTGCATCAAACATTATTGCATTTGAATATCTATCTCTCTATCTCTCTATCTCTCTATCTCTCTATCTCTCTATAAATAAAGTATATATACAATAATTTAGCAAAAACCATATAATGATTCAATAAAAAGATAATTCAGTAAAACATATAAACAGACATCACACAAACACCAGGAGGAGACCAATCACAATAACTGGGGTGATGCCAAATGGAACAAAAAACAACTTCACCTGCTGGTAAAAGATAACAATAGAATGAGACTGTTGAATCTCCCTGGGGAGGGAATTCCAAAGTAGTCATAATGAGTACTGAAGTCTCCAAGCTGTAATGGGAAATTATCAGAGTGAAACCCAACAATACCCAAAGGGGATACAGTTGGTTTGCCAAAGGTGAGCCCACAGGAAGACAAAAAAAGGAGATGGTAACTGACCAGGCTGGCAAATGAAAGAAAAACTTACAGTAAACTAGACTCCAAACAGTCATAAAACACACACACACACACACACATTTAAGCAATTCACTAGAAATTCAATAAAAGAATATCCAACGCTATCTGATAATAATTACTAGTATTCAACATTATGGTAATGATTAATCAAACATCCCACAAGAAAAAGAAAAGCGTATAGCAGCCACATGAGTGAATTTCCAAATACATCTACCATCCTTCAAAGAAGGGAAAATTAAGTAACATTCACAAGAGTAAATTTCCAGCCTCAAATAATGTACAAATAATTTGCAGGTTGAAATTAAATCAGAAGAACTTTGGGTAAACATTAGGAAGAACTTCATGAGAGTTAGAGCGGTTCCTCAGTGGAACCGGCTTCCTCAGGAGGTGGTGGCCTCTCCTTCTTTGGAGGTTTTCAAACAGAGGCTAGATGGCCGTCTGACAGCAATGCTGATCCTGTGAACTTAGGCAGATTGAGAAGGGAGGACAGGAAGGGTTGCCTCAGTGCTTAGTTCTTGTGGCCCTTTCTTACATGCCCAGGGAAATGCCAGTCACCACTGGGGGGTCAGGAAGCAATTGTTCTCCAGGCCAGTTTGGCTGGAGATCCTGGAGGTTTTTTGTCATCTTCTGGGTGTGGAACAGCATTCACTGGGTGTGTGTGTGTGTGTGGGGGGTATTTGTGAATTTCCTGCATTGTGCTAGATGACCCTGGAGGTAACTTTCAACTCTATGATTCTGTGATTCTACACGAATAAAGGCGAAGAGTCCTTATTACAGTCAGTCAGTCCTTTTTACTTAATGCAGTTCCGCAGGGCCTGCAAGACGGAGCTCTTCCACCAGGCTTTTAATTAGGAGCCGCCACCAATAATAACAGCAGCAATATCCACTGCAGTAGCATCTATAGTGTGAGCCAGCTCAGAATGCAGTCCAGACCTGATGGTTATGGTTGGTAGGTCCCTAACCTGATAGGAAGCCATCTGGTAAGATTGGAAGCACTTTATTGGAAGTTGATATGCACTTTATTGGAAATTCATTGTGACATATCTGTAACCTTGGAATTTTTATTGTTATTGTTGATTTTAAATCTGTTTTATGATGTTTTAACTGGCATTGTGCCCTTGTAAGCCGCCCTGAGCCCGCTTGTGGGGAGGGCGGGGTATAAAAATAAAGATAAATAAATAAAATAAATAAATAAATCAGAGAGCAGAATCTTCTTGTAAAGACAAAGTCACTCAAGAGTGAGGTCCAGCCGACCACCAGTAAGCAGACTGTTCCGCAATCTTTCTCAAGAGTCCCCCAGAAGCAGTCAAAAAGTTCCAAATTCACAACACCGACAGTTCCAAAAACTGCAAGGCTTAATTGGAGAGCCACCCTCTACCAAGCCATACACATTTCTCTGTAATCTAATAGGGGTATGGGCATCCACCATCATTTGTGCTGAGGCCTTCATGACAGAGGCAACAGCAGTTCCAATGATGCATGTGTCAGAGCTTTGTTTAAAATGCTGTTTGTCTAGAAGGCAAATGTGGTAAGCGGCCCGTTCATTCTGTGTTTCCTGGCATACATGCTTGAATCTGTCTGTAGCCACAGTACTGCGAGAATTATCAGTAGCATGGATTTATTTAATGGGCCTCCCATTCCTGCGAAAGAAGGGATCCCAGGACTGGCATTAGAATGCTAGATGAAAAAGTATCTCTCCTTGTTTTTACTGGGAGTGAAACTTATCGCCTATTACCGACCCTGACAGCAGAAGCCTAAAGTAGCAAAAGAATGGGAAACATTTTACAAAAGATGCTTGTCACCCGAACCTCTGATTATAGTGAAATACCTTCCCTTCCAAAACTATGCTCAGCAAGGGGGGAAAAATATACTCAGTAATTGCTTCGCAGAGTCATTTAAAGTGCTGAGCTAGCATTGTGGGTTCGGTTAAGAAACTGAAGGATGTCCTGCGGAATGAAACAGTGCATTTAACAAACTGCCTTCTGAGCTGACAAAGTCATGGAAATGTTACCCACTCTGACAAAGCTTACAAGGAGGAAATAAGTGCTTTGGAATAACAATGGAGTTATAACCTTGGTGTCCCACTGGCATTTTAAATACCATTCCTTTTCAGCCCACTGTTCCTTGCCACTAAAGGGTCTACAGCAGCTTCTCCGGCTGGAACAAAATGTCCTAGCAAACGCAAGGATGCTGCTGAAAACTGCAGCTCTGTGTCTTGCTCTGTTTTCTCCTCAGTAATAGTCATTTTTAAAAAAATGATATGAGGCCATTCCACTTCAAGGTTTTAATCCGTGAAGATGAGTCTGCTTGCACTGAGTCTCTGCCCTTGCTAAGGGGGTGTCTTATGAAGTGGAAGAGTTGGACTTGACTGTGCGACTGAACAACAACAACAAAGCTTCCAATCCAATGACAATCCAATGACTTCCTTTCTTGAGTCAACCCATCTCATGTCGAGTCTTTCTCTTTTCCTGCTGCCTCCAACTTTTCCTAGCATGATTCCAGTGAGTCTGGTCTTCTTATGATATGACCAAAGTACCATAGTTTGGTCATTTTAGCTTCCAGGGAGACTTCAGGTTCAACTTGACCGGAACCTACCTATTTATCTTTTTGGCTGTCCACGGTATCTGTCAAACTCCTCTCCAACACCACATTTCAAAGGAATCAACTGTCTTCCTGTCAGCTTCCTTCATTGTCCAGCATTCATATCCATACATAAGAATGGGCAGGGCTATTTTTGGGCAGGAACGCACAGGAACGGAGTTCCGGCTGGCTCCTGAGTTGGCCACACCCAGCAGCAACTCATTAGCATAATAGGCCACACCCAACAGCAGCAACTCATTAGGATTGGCTACATTAGGGGTATGTAGTCTAACAGGCAAATTAATTCCTGCTACAAAAAAAAGCCCTGGGTTTTGACAACAAACAAGGTAAACAGAATAAGAAGCAAAAGGTGAGTGTGGCTGGATGACCACTCTTCTGGTAACATGGGGATGTGGCCTAATATGCTAATAAGCTGTGCTGTCAGTGGTGTGGCCTAATATGCTAATTAGTTTCTGCTGTTGGGTGTTGCCTGATATGCTAACGAGTTCCTGCTGGGCTTTTTCTACAAAAAAAAGCCCTGAGAATGGGGAATACTGTGGCATGAATTAACTTGCTCTCCTTTCCCAGACACAAAGAAGGAGGAGGAGGGGGGTAGAAGGAGAAGAAGAGGAGGAGGAGCAGCAGCTGGTTTCATATCCCACCCTCCATTACCTGAAGGAGTCTCTGAGCGGCTTACAATCATCTTCTCTTCCTGTCCTCACAACACACACCCTCTGAGGTCCGTGGGGCTGAGAGAGTTCTGAGAGAACTGTGACTGTCCCAAGGTCACCCAGCTGGTTTTATGTGGAGGAGTGGGAAATCAAACCCAGTTCTTCAGATTAGAATCCACCGGTCTTAACTACTACACTAAACTGGTAATGGCTCCACACATTCAAGCCCTTTGGAATGTACGGATTGCCAGGTTCGCAGCCTGGAAGCATTTATACGGTGGTGGTGTTAAGGGCCAACAAGTTGTAGCTGATGGTGATTCCATAGCATTTCCAAGGCAAGAGGTGAACAGAGATGGTTTGCCATTGACTGCCTCTGCCTTGGACTTCTGTGGTGGTCTCTCATCCAAGTACTAACCAGGACCAACCCTGCTTAGCTTCTGAGATCTTATGATCTCGGACATCCACCAGTATTTTTGAAAACCATTTTCCATGTTGCAGTGTTCCAGCAGATCTCAGCAGCAATATGAATGCTGCTGGGTGCTGGGAAAATTCAAGATATAACTGTAACTTGAAGCTTGCTTGTGCTGAATCAGGCCATTGATCCATCCAGGTCAGTACGTTCTACTCAGACTGGCACTAGCTGGGTATTGAACCTGGACCTTCTGCATGCCCAGTAGATGTTCCACCACTGAGCCACAGTCTCTGCCACTGGGTGGATGCATCAGTGGATAAAATGAATATTCCTTTGTATTTCCAAGCCCTGACCCAGCAATATCCCATGAGGACCATGTAGGAACCACAGTTGTTTCTAAAAGCTCCGTTTGACGGCTATTCCAGCTGAGGCAAGAGAAATCCTCTGGATTTCCTCAAGTCGTTTCAAGCCATCTCTCTTTTCTTCTGTTTTAAAGTCATGGCATGGCTACTAATGAAACAGCAGGACTTGCGGTGACAGATCTCCATCCAAGCTGCAGCGAGATTAACAATGAAGGTCATCACAGATGAAGGATTTCACGTCCCTGTTTATTGGGGTTATTTGTTCGAGTCAACAGCACACGGCTAAATAAGTGGCCATTTTGAGACAAATTACCTATCTAAATGAGATGAACAAATGCCACCTCCCATTTAGGGCCCCGCTCTGAAATTTTTACTCGGAGTTATTCATTTCCGTAAATAGTTTGCGGAAGACGTGCATTCAAGCGCCATGTGCCCATTATCCTCTTAATAGGCCTTGCTGCTTTAAATCTTCTAGGAATGCAAATAACTGATAATTCTAGACTCATTAACTAAATCTCCAGAGACTTACTTTGCTTAAATGTTCCAAGGGGGCATGTTTAGCACTTCTGTTGGGATTGGTGAAATTCCAACCCCCTCCCTCAAAAAAAACCCTGTAAATTAAAGTTCTGCAGAGTGCCATACAATATGCATAATGAAACCCTCGATGTAAATTAAGAAGATTGATATGGCTGCATTTTGCTTACGTTATTCAATCTAAATGCTTCACAGGTTTTTATGAAGCAAATAAAGTGCTGTTTTTCCTTTGAATCCTCTCCTAAATGGTCACCGTGGATTCATTCAGACGTTGCCTCCTTCATATATTAAAGATGGAAGAGTTCTTCCAGGCCATATATCATAAAAAAAAGTTTTAAAAGCACAAGATAGTGAAGCTGATTTCACTTAGTCATGTTGGCTGGAACACAATTGGCTTGCACACTTTTAATCCAGTTTAGTTTGCAGAGTAATCAACGAAGACTTCAGCTGATGAGCCAACGGAAGTCCGTTTTAAGCAGAAGGGTTGAGCGTTAAGGACATACATTTCTACAGTCTCTTTAGGATCTGGCTTGATAACATGATAGGGAACATGAAAGACAGCATTAAAGAGGAAGAAGAGATTGACTTTACACCCCGTCCTTCACTCCCCGAAGGAGTCTCAGAGTGGTTTATAATCTCCTTTCCCTTCCCCTCCCCACAACAGACACCCTGTGAGGTAGGTGGGCTGAGAGAGCTCTTTCGAGAACAGCTCTGAGAGAATTGTGACTGCCCCAAGGTCACACCAGCATGTGGAGAAGTGGGGAATCAAACCCAGTTGTTATCTTCTATTATGATATGTCGCATTGCATTGTCAGGGCTCTGGTATCCTAACTCCCTCATTCCTATTGGCTGCCGAATAAAAACTCCTTATTGGTCCTGAAGCCAATCCAAGGAACCAATCGCAGAGCCCTGCTTAGGTCCAATGAGACTATGTGTTTCCAGTTACAATATATAGTTATTAGTTGGAACACTATAAGTTGAGTGCCGCTCTTGCTAGAGCTGTCTTTGAGCGGAACAATGTTTTGAACAAAAGCCTGCATTTGATTTATCGTCTCCCGGCTCAATATTTA
Organism: Lepidodactylus listeri; assembly: GCA_029233225.1. Taxonomy (NCBI): domain Eukaryota; kingdom Metazoa; phylum Chordata; class Lepidosauria; order Squamata; family Gekkonidae; genus Lepidodactylus; species Lepidodactylus listeri. Next base: position 99,862,361 of record JARCFY010000009.1, on the reverse strand, counting down.
ATACCAGTTCTCCCAGATTAGTATCTGTGCTCCTAATCACTACACCAAACTGGCTACTCCAAACTTGTTAAAGATGATCTTCCCTCCTAACAAGGACTGATAGCTTTTGGGGTTAAACTGGGAAGCTATTCCACAGGTATCACAGGTATCTTATCCCCAAGCTATTTAGCATATTCATGAAACCACTGGGAGAGGTTATCCAGGGATCTGGAGCGAAATGCCACCAATATTTGGATGATAATCAGCTCTGTTTCTCCTTAACATCTAAGCCAGGTGGGTCTGTGGAAGTCCAGAATAGGTGCCTGAAGCAGATAATGGAATGATGAGAGCCAATAAGCTGAACCTCAATCCAAATAAGACCGAGGTGCTATTGTTCAATAGAGAACCAGTCTGGGGACTGCAGAGCCAGCCTGTCAGAGGGGGTTGCACTCCCCCTAAAGGAGCAGGTTTATAGCTTAGGGGTGCTACTGGTCCTGGCTTATGGCTAGAGACTCAGGCTGCGGTCACATGGGCCCTTTAAATCCGAGAGCCCTCCTGGATTTAAAGGGGCCACATTTTTCTACCGCGGGTTGGGATGTCTACACATCCCAACCCCTGCAGCAGCAAAAGCAGTGGCCGTGGAAGCGGTGGCCGTGGCAGAAGCGGCAGCGAAGGCGAAAGCAGCAGCGGCCGCATTAGAGGCAGCGGCTGTGGAAGCGGCAGCCACAGAAGCAGCAGAGGTGGCGGCAGAGGCGGCCACAGCAGCCGCAGCAGCCGCAGAAGCAGCAGAGGTGGCGGCAGCGGTGGCGGCGGCCGTGGAAGTGGCAGCAAAGGTAAGTTTGGGAGGTGTTTTTTCCCCCTTTTACACTTGGGCGCATGACTGCCCAAGCGCCCAAGTGTAAAAGGAGGGGGGAAAATGGCCGACGGGACCATCTGGACAGCCCTGCTCTCGCAATGATTGTGAGAGAGGGCTGGCCAGATGGCTAAAATGCGGGTTCCTCCCGCAGCACCCAGGAAAACTGTTGATTTTCCCGGGGTTGGAAAATGCGGGAGCAACCTGCATTTAAGCCCGCTTCGGTGCAGGACTTTCAGCGGCCGTTGAGGAAAATAGCCCTTCCTCCCGCATTTAAGGGCTGTGTGACCGTGGCCTCAGTGCTTTTCATCAGCTCCAATTGGTTCTCTACCTGTATCGAGTCCTCAGAAAGCATGATCTGGCCACAGTGATCCATGCTCCAATCTCATCCAAGTAAATTACTGTAATGTGCTCTACATGGGGCTGCCTTTGGATACAGCTCTGAAAACTTCAGTTGGCCCAGAATGCTGCAACCAGGCTACTGTCAGGACACTGTTGCTTATAGGGATTGTATCATCTCTGTGCTGAAAGATCTGCTTGCCTATCTGCTTCTGGGCACAACTCAGAGTGCAGGTTCTTACATTTAAGGCCCTAAAGGGATAAAAGCCCGAGTATCTGAAAGATCATCTCATCCCATAATATCCAGACTGCCATTTCAGATCTTCATCTTAAGCTCTGCTCAATATGCCCCTGTTTTCAGAGATGAGACAGGTGGTGACTATAGACAGGGCATTTTCTGTGGTGGCACCCTGCCTTTGGAACACCAGCCCCCTTGAGGCTCACCTAGAGCCTACTTCACAATCTTTTAGATGCTAAGTGAAAACATATCTTTTGAACCAAGCATTTAATTAGGGGTTTTAGCTTATCAGCTTCTTAATGATTTTTTCTGTTTTGTGGATAGTTTTTTTTTTTTTTTAAAGGCTGCTAATGCTGCATGGCTTGTGTTTTAATATTCCACTTTAAGTTGGAAGCCACCTCGAGCAGGACTCTAAAACATGAAAATATTCTAAATAATTGTTAAAGGCATTCCATTAAATGGAACTTCTGCCTGAAATGCTGAAGACCCACTATCAGAATTATGCCTAACCTGACATATCTAATATTAGGCAAATACTGGTGGAAGTTTGTGTCGGCGCAGAGAGGATGCTGTATATAAACAGAATGTCCAAAGCACCGTGATGATGTGGAGTATATACAAGGGCCGAGGACAGACTGGCAATCTAAAGCGGGGCAGGCACGGTTCGCAAATGGAAGAAAGGAGCATGTTCAGACATGCGCATCTGTCCGTCGGCTCCGTTGCGTACTTACCCGTCTCCCAGTCGCTTTCCTTTCGCTTTAACAGGACACCGGTTTTACCCGGTGTTCTGGGGCCTTCCTCCGCATGCCTCCCGCTTCCAAACAGTGTGAACTGGAAGAAGCGGGAGGCATCCGGAGGAAGTGTGAACGCACCGGCAAAATGTGCGAAACACATCAACGAAAAAAGAAAAAAAAAAGCAGCGGCACTCGCAAGCCGCGTGCGCTGGCTACACGGCAGTCTGAACGCTCTGTGGCAGTCTGAACGCTCCGTATTGCCACTGATCCGCATTGCTCTGGCCAGTGTGAACGGCCAGCTCCGTGGGGTTTTTCCCCCGCTCCAGTTCCCTCCGCTTTGCCTCCGCTTTAGATTGGCAGTCTGTCCTCAGCCAAGGATTCATTTACAGCTATATACACAGTCTTATGTTGCACTCGCCAGACAGTCGGACAAAGTGCTTCGCAAGGCAAGGGGATACCAAGACTGGCACACTTAGATATGCAGTCAGGCAGCCAATCGATAAGAAGTGCTGATTCATCTTGCACCTCCTCTGGCTGATGCAATCCTGGCTGTCAGGTGACCTACCTAGGTGTCACCTTGATCCCCATGATCTATCTGACTCAACTGTTATCTTGCCAGCATATTTGGTCTCCATATGCCGACAGTTTGGGGCTACATGAAAACTCTCTGGGGGAGGGGGGTGTTAGTTAAACCCTTTTGGCTCCCCTCAAAATAATGCTGAAATCATCTTTAGTTTTGGCATTTGCTCAGGTTTTTGTTCTTGCCTCATCAATGATTCCATGGTGCTGTTTGCTCAACCATGACACCCCCATAATTCACAGAAGGTCACATGAAGCTGCCTTATATGGAGGGAGGCTATCAAATCTATCAGGGTCAGAATGGTCTACTCTGATAGGCAGCAGCTCTTCCAGACCTCTGGTAAAGGACTTCCACATCATCTTGTACCTAATGCTGTTTAACTGGACATGCTTGGGATTGAACCTGGGACCTCCTGTCCGCAAACTGTGCACTTCAAAGCAGATGCTCTACCGTGCCACAGCACCTTCGCTAGCTGTTTGACAATGCACTTTGGTGCATGGACACATGTATTTTTCTTGACGACATGCAAACTGGCTGACACCCCACCCCCCACCCCAGCCCCTATTCTTGAGGATACTGTTGAATTCCTGTATCTGTAGGCATCTTTTTGTCAAGTAATTGATTCTGAAGGAATCTTGCTTGATTTTTTTTTTCACTTGAGGGAAATGTCGTTTCCCCTCACAACTGTTGCAAGCTGCGTTGCTTTCAAGATTTAACAACAAGATAATGAAAACAGGAGATTGTGATTAAGGGACCAAGGGCAGATGTTGTTTGAGTAATGGGATTTGTCACAACTCTGCCAGAAGACTTTTTTTAAAATAAAAACCGCCACCCTAACATATTACTTCTGTCATTAACATTTTTAATGAAAGCTACAGTAGGTGGCTGTGCACACAAATCCTGCAAAGTAAACTCCTGAGAATCAATTCACCAAGTACTTTAATTCCAATTACTTTTGAAGAACCGCAAAAGCAAGAGACCCTAGGAGATGTCACCCAAAAGGATGAATGTTGCACAGGAAGGAGTACAGTTCTACAGTGTACTTTATCTACATCAACGTGCTCTAGTGATGGGGGGGAGCCACTCATGCCAAACTGACTAAGCTGATGAGACGACAGGAAACATTTTGGTTGTTGAAGAAACAAAGCTGTCTGCGGCAAAAGAATCCAAGTCCAGAAAGTCTAAAAGACAACTGTTCTCCACTGACTGACATGGAGGCCTATGGATGGAGGAGCTGTGCGAAGACTGGAAAGCCGGCTAGGTTAAAATCAAATAAGATCAATGGTGCCTGGATCTGGCCTAGAATGAGATCCTAGAAGTTATAGAAGACGAGGGCAGACAGAAGAGAGGTTAGGTGCAGATGTCAGAAGGGCAAAGCAAGTAAGAACATAAGAACATGAGAGAAGCCAATGTTGGATCAGGCCAGTGGCCCATCCAGTTCAACGCTCTGTCACACAGTGGCCAAAAACACCAGGTGCCCTCAGGAGGTCCTGCAGTGGGGCCATGACACTAGAAGCCCTCCCACTGTTCCCTCCCCCCAAGCACCAAGAATACAGAGCATCACCTGCCCCAGACTGAGAGTTCCTATCTATACTTTGTGGCTAATAGCCACTGATGGACCTCTTCTCCATATGTTTATCTAATTCCCTCTTGAAGCCATCCATGCTTGCAGCCACCACCACCTCCTGTGGCAGTGAATTCCATGTGTTGATCATTCTTTGGGTGAAGAAGTACTTCCTTTTATCTGTTCTAACCCAACTGCTCAGCAATTTCATGGAGTGCCCATGAGTTCTTGTATTGTGAGAAAGGGAGGAAAGTACTTCTTTCTTTACCTGCTCTATCCCATGCATAATCTTGTAAACCTCGATCATGTCACCCCTCAGCCATCGTTTCTCCAAGCTAAAAAGCCCCAAGCGCTTCAACCTTTCTTCACAGGGAAAGTGTTCCAACCCTTTTGTCATTCTAGTTGCCCTTTTCTGCACTTTTTCCAATGCTATATCTTTTTTGAGGTGGGGTGACAAGAACTGTACACAGTACTCCAAATGAGGTTGCACCATCGATTTATACAGGGGCATTATGATTCTGGCTGATATGTTTTCAGTTCCCTTCCTAATAACCCCCAGCATAGTGTTGACCTTTTTCACTGCAGTCACACAATGTCTTGACATTTTCATTGAGCTATTTGCTACGACTCCAAGATCTCTCTCTTGGTCAGTCTCTGCCAGTTTGGACCCCCTCAACGTGTATTTATAGTTAGGATTTTTGGCTCCAGTGTGCATCACTTTGCCCTTGGCCACACTGAACCCCATTTGCCACATTGATGTCCACTTGCCAATTCTTGACATATCCCTTTGAGTGCCTCACAATCCTCCCTGGTTCTCATCTGCAGATGCATGTCACCTGCAAATCTAGCCACTTCACTGCTTACTCCCAACTCCAAATCATTAATAAACAAGTTAAAAAGCATCAGACCGAGTACTGGTCCCTGCAGTACCCCACTGCTTACCTCCCTCCACTGAGAAAATTGCCCATTTATACTCACTCTCTTAATTCGCTAGTTTTTGATTCACAAAAGGACTTGTCCCTTTATCCCATGACTATTGAGCTTACTTAGGAGCCTTTGATGAGGAACTTTATCAAAAGCTTCCTGGAAGTCAAGGTAAACAACATCTATTGGGTCCCCCTTGTCCATATTTGTTTGCTCCCTCAAAGAATGCTAACAGGTTAGTGAGGCAAGATCTTCCCTTGCAGAACCCATGCCGAGTCTTCCTCAATAGATTTTGTTCCTCAATGTGCCTACTAATTTTTTTCCTTAATAACAGTTTCCACCAACTTACCCTGTATCGACATCAGACTGACTGGCCTGTAATTTCCCGGATCTCCTCTGGAACCCTTTTTAAAGATGGGAGTGACATTCGCTACCTTCCAGTCCTCAGGAATGGAGGCAGGTTTTAATTAAAGATTACATATTTTTGTCAGGAGAGCCACAAATTCACATTTGAGTTCTCAGATGTATGTCATCCAGGCCTGGTGATTTATTTGTTTTTAAGTTGCTTTTTTTTAAATTAAGCCATGCTATATTAGCATAGTTTATTCAACTGTTGTGAATGAATGTATGGATCTCCTGAAGTTGGTGATTAAAAAGAAAAAAAAATCCAGATGGCCTTGTGAAAACTGCAGAAAAGTTCAGATATACCAGAGGTAACTGAGGCTACAGCAGTAGGGGTAGGAAACAGGGCAAGAGTTAAGAGGGTCACATTTTAAGGGAGAATCCTTACCATTCAAAACCATGAAATAAAGTGAGTTTGTCCAAGAATGGCACAGTGCAAGTATTTATATATCTTAAGACATTCAGTAGGTATTTCACTCAACCTCTATACAGTTCTTTCACACATCAATTGAAATCCTTGACAGTTCGAAGCGAGTTCACTTGGGTTTCACGGCAAGGGTAATTGTCAGGAGAGACCAAGGCTAAGAATTGGCAAGGATATGAATCCGTGCTTTGCTGATCCACTTGAGGAAGAAGATAGAAAGCTCCACCGGGATTCCACCCACCTAGAGAGTCCAATGGTTTCCCTGCCTTAGCAGGATTATAAATGCTCTTGAATCTAGTACGGACTTTGCCTGGGCTGTAATAATCATTGACCCTCAAATTTGCTAAACCTTGCACCTATTAATGGCAGTGTTTGCTCCCTTGCCTTCCTTTTTTTTAAAAGATTTATTTATATCTTTTATAGTACAAAAATTTAACCATAATCAACATGTCAAACAGTAGAAAGGCATAAATATTGCTATATCGTGTAAGCAACAATAAATACAATTAATAAGTATAAAGGTCAAAGATTGTAAATTTTTCGTAATACCTTTCTATACATTAATATACTCAAAAGGGTCTTTACCATACAAATAACATAATACATTAAAAACAGAAATAAATTAAAAATAATTAATAATAATAAACAGAACAAACCAAAAAAAAAGAATAAAAGAAAGGACAAAGGGTTTATTCGAGACATCAGATGTGTAGTAACCTACTCTTTTAGAATATAGAAATAAGCTCAAGGTACCGTTTAGGAATAGTATTACAGGGAATATAATCGTTGAACATTGCCTCAATATAGGGAAGCCATTTAGAATAAAACCAAGCGTGCGCTTTACTTGTGTTATATGAGGGAACAGTCAATGATATCTTTTCCATGGAATAAAATTCCCATACCTTCATGTACCACTGATGTAAAGTTAAAGGGTTAGTCGATTTCCAGGTTGTTGTAACAACCTGTTTTGCTGCCATAATCATTGTTGAGATGAAGTCTTTTGTTAACTCTGTAATGTCACTGTCTGGCCATAGATCTAATAAACTGAGTTCGGGCGATACAGGTAAGGCTTGGTTAGTTATGTCTTTAATTGTATTGACTGTAGTATGCCAGAATTGTTGTACTTTCTTGCAGGTCCACCAACAATGGTAGTATGAGGCGACTTCGCCACAAGATCTCCAACATAAGGGTGAGTATTTGTTGTTAATATATTCTTTCTAGACCTCAGTCCCAATGCTGCATTCTTCCTACTTTCCACCCAGTATGATTTCTGGGTTACCAAAACCCCCAGCATCCCGACAGTACATTTCATAATTCTTTCGGTAGAGTGTGTCAACATGTATATAGCACTTTGGTTGTAGTTATTGCTTTTCTGTTTGCTACAGATTAACAAGGCCACATAGTAGTTCTAGCAAAGGAGTTCTATAGAAGAAGATATCGAAATGGGACAATGAACAAGCAAACCATTACTGCTTATGCTGTTCATACATTGACTGTTTTGAACTGTTTCATTGTTTGTATCTGACTGCTTGAAGTTAACTGTTACCATTCTGTTACCTCTTTGTTAGCATCTGTACCATAGGCTGAGGACAGACTGCCAGTCTGCTGCGCCTCCGCGGTGTGGCAGACTGGGGTGGGGGGAATTTCCCCCACACTGCGGCATTCGCACGCCGCCGGAAGGAAGCCACCTGCAGCGTTCAGACTGCGGGCAGCTTCCTGCAGCGGCGGGCGGATGCTGCGCAGCTCCCTCTGCCCACTCTTGTTCACACCCGCTCTGGTGGGTGGAACGCGCGCACGTGGCGCGCCGCAGCAGCCGAGCACCACTTTGAAGTGGTGCTCGGCTGGTGCAGGAGGAGCGCGGCGCCGGACGCGATGCGCCCAGGCCACCTCCTGGGGGCAGATGCGGCAGTCTGAACGGCCGCTCTGCCTCCGCTTTTGAAGCAGAGGCAGAGCGGCTGAGACTGCCAGTCTGTCCTCAGCCATAGTCTTTAATCTTCAAGAATTATAACCTCATTGGTTTACCCATGGTAGGATACTTACAATTTGCAATCCCTTATGAGGACTAGCCCACCAGGGCACCATTGTAATAGTTGAGATGCAGTTTGATCACCATCGTTTAAGGGTTAAGTTTACAATTTTAATCTTGATTTTACTGTTTTATAGTAATGTTGTAACCCACCCTGAGCCCATTTGTGGGAAGGGTGGGAAATAAATCAAATCAAATCAATAATAAAATCAATACAAACAGCTCTGTGCCGTTTTTGTAAACTCTGGAACGGTGTACCTCTTCTTTTCCCGCAAACATTGAAGACCACTGATTCAGACCGTAATTTATGAAGGCAGATCATGTCCAACAAATGTATTTGAAAGATTTCACATTTTACTGTCCTGAAATACAGGATGGTATAGTACAACCATGAACTGAGTGGTTTTAATCTGAATACTGTTAATACTCCTGATTTGGGAATATATCTTATACCACTGTCTTGTACCACTGGTCCAATTTCATTTTGTGACAAACATTGGTTTTGAACAAATAAAAAGAATTGACTAGCTGGCCAAATTAGGTTAAAATGTTTTAGATTTTCAGAAAAATTGGTACACATTCTTAGCTTCTTTTGAATGTACCCTGTGTGTTAATGGCACCCAAACAAGGGCTATTATCTCAAGTTCTCAAGCATTAGCAGTTTCCCGAGTTACACTTGGGCCCTCATATAAAGCTCTATGCATCTGAAGACTGTCCCCATGGTCTCTCAAAAATGTCCTACATGCTCCTCATTTTTTTTCCAGTCACCATACAATGGTGTCACACCAAATACAGTCACACCAAAACTAAGTGCTTTAAAATAACATTGTCTTCATTACCTTTTGCCTTAATGGCCACAAGATCTGCACCTGGAAATAACATAACTGATGCAACTTCCAGTGCTTTTCTTCCATGATTTGTAATTATCACTCATCTGGATGATAGCATCATCAAAGGTAAGATTTGGCAAGTGTGGGGGGGGTTTGGGGTTTTTTTTTTACATGCTATATTGCAGAATGCTGTTCATATTACTCACCATAACTGGTGAAAAAATTGAAAGGTTATCATTTGAGCCCAATTTTGCTCTTTGCAGTTAATTTAGTTAGCAGTTAAAATATCATGGTTTGGTTAATTTTCTTAAGAAAAATATAATAAATAGTATAACTACCCAGTGTTAGAGGTGAAGTTCTGTACTCTGAAGAATGTGTGCCCACCCTTTTTGCATGTTAGCAAACAGGAAAAAGACTAAGAAGGGAGGCCATCTTCTTTGAGTTTACAAAAAACTTAGTACATGATGGCACAGAAATAGAGGAAATATGTGAGTTTTCAATATGTTCCAGCCGCACTAAAAATCTTTAACCTGAAAATAAGCCCTCAATTATTCTTCGGAGCCCCTATTTGGATTGAATTAATAAATAAGGCAGTTGAGCAGGTACATTCAGGCTTTCTTCAGAAAATCTTGGGTGTTCCATCTTGCATCCCGTATGCGGATTTATGCCTAGAATGTGGCCAAAATCTCATGACTACAAGGGTGTGACTTACGATCTTCAAATTTTGGCTTTGATTACATTATAGCTATCCCTCTAGTTACTGCTTCCAGCTTTTGACAGAATCTAACTATTCCCCTTGGCTGGTCATTATTGAAAATAAATTAAGAACACTGAATATCCCTTTCGAATCTTTATTCCCACTTTCGGAACTGGAGGCAATGCAAACAATAAGGGACAGACTATTTGCGGCAGAGCTACTTGAACTGTACAGTGCAGCTAATAAGACATGTTCTCCCCTAAATCAAGGGATATTGCCCATTGTGGGTCATCCTGCTAGCTATCTTTAGCAACGTCAGACCCCAGCATTACGCAGAAACTTTTCACTTGCCAGGTTCAACGCTCTCCCTTCAGCGATTTTAACTGGGAGGTTTAATACTACTCCTTTCATTGATAGACTATTCCCCTGTGCAAGCGGGTCGATTGAAACATTGCCTCACATGTTATTGGAATGACATTACTATGCGAACATTCGGCACAACATTTTATCGTCATTACCTGGTGGTATCGTAAAGCTTCCTGATTCACACAAACTGCTATATCTACGAAACAACGTTGATGAAAATATAACCATCTCTGTGGCTACGTTCTTTCAGGCTGCTCTTTTTATACGTTCAGTATTGTAATGCAAAACTTGTATTGGCAAGATATGAAAGGGAGACTTATTTTATATGGATTCTAGACTATTTTTGAATGGATTTTTTTTTCCTTGTTGGTATATGTTCCTATCTTTTCTCTGTTTGTGTATTCTCTCTCATGCTGATGCCAATAAAGGTAACTAAAGCGAAAGCTATGTGGGTTTAATCCAGATTGAGATTTTTCCAGAATGGAATACACTTCCATCAGTGGAACAGAGCTTTCCTATCTCCCCCCCCCCGCCCCCCGCCCCCAGTGACCCACTGATCTTAGTCATCTGCTATTCCTTAGGGATAGGGGACCCAATAGAATGGCAAAAGGGGCAAATCAGTGGTTTACAGCAGGAATTGTTAGAAATTACATCTCCCCTTCTGGAAGAAAAAATGCTCTGTATCCAGCCCTGTATCTATAAGGGGGAAATGTGATAATATGCTGGCTAGAATCACATTTAGAATTTTTTTTTCCGAGGGGAGTGGTGGTGACCATTAAGAACCTTACCATTAAGAATCTTAATTAGTTTTAATCTTAAAACAATTAAAGGCATTAAGAATCTGTTCTGCCACTGTACTGTTCACTCAGTGTCACCCAGAAATGTTTTTTCAAGTGATAAGACTTTTGCATCTTGGACTCCAGGAAGAACTAGTAGAGCTCCTGACAGCCCACTGTGATCATACTCACTTCCACTTGGACTCCACATGGATTCTAGATGTGATTAATTTTCCTGAGTCCCCCTGGGTCATATTCCAATCTTTTTCTTTTGCTAGTGCTACTACTAGCCCACTGGATCCTTAGCCATCCAGGCTAGTAAGAACTTCCAGAGGTGGTCTGATGGAAGTCAATCACCAGTGCCTCAGTGACCACAGGGTTAATGTCCATGGATATAAAGAAAGGGTTTGAAGGCCTGTATTGAAAAAAATTGGCTTGATCCAGGAGGTCTAAATAATTTCCAACAAGTTTCACATTTGTATCTTCAAGGCATGACAGTTGGGATGACAAGAGAAGTGGCATGTCAACTAGTGGTGCCATCACTCCAGGCATCTGGTAGAGTATTCCAGAAAACAGATTGTGTTTACTTTCTCTTGTGTGGCAGCTCCCCAGAAAAATCTCACATATCCAACTAATTCCTGAGAGTCAGTACAAATCCTGAGGTTATAAGGGACTGGATACAATGAAATACACATTTCAAACAGGGCAGATGGGCTGGAAATAAAATGACCCAAGAAATATGTAGAACTTGTTCTAGATGGACTCATAGTTTTGGGGCTCTCCTGGAATCCCCTTCTCTTGGAAAGACCTCAAATGCAGCCACAAATGAATTTTTACCAGTTTAGGCAGATTTATGAACTGCCACCATTCTTGGGAAAATGAATCTGTCCACTGTCACACACATCTTAGTAATATTCAGTAATCATGTTGGATTACTGTAAAGTACTTCATGAAGGAGCTGTCTTTGGAGATGATTCAGAAACTTCAGTCAATGCAAAACTCTACAGTCTGGATGTTGTCTGGAACCTGGTATAATACATAGAGATGGGCATGAACTAGAAAAAATGAATTTTGGTTCACTTTGTGGTGTGCCCCTTTCATGAACCATGGGCAGTCACAAATAGGGATGGGCACGAACCAGGAAAATGTTGTTTGATATGGTTCATGGTTTGTGGCTGAACCCCGAAACAAACCCCGCATCAAACTGGTTTGTGCATTTTGAACCGGTTTGTGCATTTTGTGACCCTGCAAACCCCATTGAAAGAGACTGTAGTACCTCTAAATGGGGGTTGCAAAAAGCCTGAAAAACAGCTGAACTGTTTTTGAGCTGTCTTGTGCAGTCCCTGACCAGCAGAAAGGAGGGGAATCTCCTGGGAAGGGACTTCCGTTCCACCTTTCTGCTAAGAGCCACCACCAGCAGAAATGAAGAAAAGGAAGATCTCCCAAGAAGGGACTTTCTGCTGGCTGTGGGGAGCTGCCACCAGTAGAAAGGTGGGAGGGAAGATCTCCTGTAAAAGGACTTCACCTCCTCCATTTGCACTCTGTTTTCTGCTCCCCACAGCTTTTTGTGGGGAGCAGAAAGCAGGGCCATTTAAACACCTATTTTCTGCCCCCCTTGGAAAGCTGCAAGGAGCAAAAAACAGCAGTGGTTTAAATGGTTCTAAGCCATTTAAACCAAACAGCTGAGTGACAGTGCACTTCCAGCTGCTAAGCTGTTTTTCCTGATGAGCAAAAAGCAGGGGTAAACCCTCTGCTTTCTGCTCTTCATGAACCATCACAAGCCACCATGAATTGAGCCAAAATTTTGTGGCAGTTCATCCTGGTTCTTCAGTTCACAAACTTTGGTATGCAAACCTGAGCAGCCCAAAATTTGTGATGAACTTTAGTTTGTCAGTCAGTCCATGCCCATCCCTAGACACAAACTTTTAGCCTCTTCACAAACCAGTTTGGTTTGGTTTATGAGGCAATAGAATGCCCCCCTGGCATGCTAGAGACACCAAGCTCACAGGTGGATCTCTGTCTGGATTTACAGGGTCTGAGTTATGCCCCTCCCAAAGAAGGTGGCCCAAAAAAGTAGTTTCTGGGGAAAGGACCGACTGAAGCTCGAGACACCAAACTTGGAGTGCATGTAGAGGAGTATCTTCATTCCTCCTTATTCTTGGCCTTGGGTGGGTTCCAGGAGGTTCAGTACTGCATAGAATGGATCCTGGGCAAGCTAGAGACAATGAAGTTGCAGGGGACCTACCCCAGATGCTCCTCTACATGCCCTTTAAGCTGTTTCTTTAAAATTATGTAAACATTCAGAGTGGACACAGTCTGTTTGAAAATGTCTCCACTTATGAACTGGCGTGGACCTCCACAAACAACGTGGAAGTTCATGGAATGCTCATGCTGGTTGACTTGTCATGAACTTGACTTAACAAACAACAAACCAGTCAAAATTAATCACAAACTTTAGTTTGTGAGCCAATTTGTGCCCACCTGTAATAAAACACATGCAAGTTCAATGCTTTAGGAATGTCCAAAGCTCCCAATTTGTTTCTGAGCTCAATTCAAAGTGCTGGCTTTGACCTTTCAAATCCCTAAATGGCTGAAGTCCAAAGTACCTGAAGGACCATGTCTAGCAATATAAGATGAATATAGAAGAGTAGGGTTTTGCTGAAAATCTCTTGCTTTGCATTGTAGGGCTAGCAAAGAAGTCATTAAAAGCAAATGAACAAACTCTTTTGTCACCCGTAGGCTGTGGAATTCTCTTAGTCTGGTGATATGTTTGGTACTATCTTTGTTGAGATCAGCTGGTGTTTAAAAATCTGCCATGCCAGGGTTTTTTTAGACTCTGATAGCCGTTGTCGCTCCGTCTTCTGTTTGTGTTCTGCAGCTTTAGTTCTGAGTGCTGTTTTTTTTACTGCTTCCTGTTACTGCTGTTTTTAATGTTTCTTTGTCTTTTGCATTTCGTTTTCTGGTCTGTCTTCAACATTATCTGCCTGATTTTGTTTTAGTGTTCCCAGCCAAGCACCAATACCGAACTGTCTTCCAAACGTTAATGTAATGGTCACAGCTTCACCCACACCCAAGATTAATGTTTCTGGGTTCATATGCATCTTTTGTGAGCCATCATGATCATTCTTTGGAATAGAACAGGTAGTTATCGATCTTTCCAAACAAATAAAATAAACCAGCTCAGAAATGCCACTGCTGTAATGAACTCATGAAGCGGTGTTATCCTGAATCAGACCATTAGTCTGTCAAGGCCAGTATTGTCTATGTGGGTCTACAGGGTCTCAGGCAGAGGTCTTTCCCTTGGAGATGACAAAGAAAATCTTCACCATCCAAACCAGATGCTCTACCACTGATCCGTGGCCCCTTCTCTGGCATTGTTAACATAATTTTGCTTCTTATTCTGAAACAAACAAGAATTGAATATGTTGTTAAAAAGCATATTCTTCCATATTGGGCAACAAAAAAAGTTTTGTTTTTTAAATTGTTGCAAGAGTTTCAAGCTAGGAAATTTCATTTTAGTACTCCCAGCAAAATTCATATACCAACCTAACTTCTCCACAATGACATAAACACATCAGTGATCAAGTAGATGCTGTGGTTTGGGGCCCATTTTTCTCATTATATGATGACAGTAAGAGATTAAATGTATCCAGACATAGTGTCAGCTACATGTTGCCATTCCCAGGCAGGAGATGGATTCCTAGCTAGGTTCACGTCACGGACCTCACCCCCACCTTTGGAATGTATCTCACCTCTCACAGTCTGAATGTTATCTATCATGCCTCCCTAACCTTGGAAACGGGGAACTTTCTCAACGACTTTGTTGCTTGTGCTGTTGCAGATGTTTATTGTAACTTTTCCCGCCTATAGCCTGAGAACAAAACGTCTAACTGTATTTTGCGAGCTCCAGGATTGGAGCCCCCCTTTTCATTCCCAGTTTGAATGCACTATAACTGTAACCCCTCAACCCTTCCCTTTCATTACTGACTCAAGAACGTGTAGACGACTAATTGATCCACTGGAATAAAGACTTTCCTAGTTAAGAACTTTGTTTACAGTTTGAAATCTCTTAGACTCTCACACACAGTAGCACACGGGTGGGAGGAAGAAGAGCCATATTCTACTTTGTCTGGTGCTAATAGTGTTTTTGAGGTCCCACAATAGCCCAAGCCCGAAAGAAAAGACAGCAAGCCTATCCATCATGACTTGTTAACTCATCAGCTCTTTACAAGCTAGGAAGTTTTAAGCCTGGGTTGTACTTATGTGTGATAGGCTTCCCGGGAAAATGTGGATGCTGTTAGACATGAGTGCCAAGTCTTCAGTGACAATCTTGTGATGTTAGAGAGCTTTGTCCCATTCTTCTTAGCCTGAGCAAATGAGGTTGTGACCCCTATTTGAGATGTGGCAGCACAAGGACACAGTCATGCCAAGCAACTTGGGAGAGGGTGAGCAAGTTCAGCCTTGAGTTGACAGCCTGATCAAAACTTGGGTCTTGCTCAGTCAAGGGACACTGCCAATCAGTAAGTCACAGACATGAAGGTCTGCTCTGGAGGACACATGCAGCCAAACGAGATGGTCGACTTGAGTTGATAGAACAGACTGTTCTGTTTCAGATTTTTTTTGGGGGGGATACAGTTTTGAAGTGCTCCCCAAATGAAGACTCCCCACAGGAAGAAACCTAATAGAGTAGTGACCCTAAAGACTAGCAATCCTTGGTCTGACATGCTAGTTTTCTACATAGAATCATAGAGTTGGAAGGGACCGCCGGGATCATCTAGTCCAACCCCCTGCACAATGCAGGAAATTCACAAATACATGTTGTCTTTATTAAAGATAGGGGAGAATTAAAATGGTATCCTCCCCTGTACAGTCGGAAATAGTAGTGTCTATTCAACCAGTGCAGAATTCCCTACTGCCTTGATCACATTTTATTCTGCTGCATGTATAGATCTGGCCCATGTGTACAGCAAGCAGCTCACTGGCTCCACGTCTTGCCTTGCTCCTAGCTGTTTCTGCTTTGCTCCTTGCCCAGGCAATCCATCCCCTGGTCCTTCACATCTACCATTACCATTATTTGCCTATCTTATGCAGTGTGGTTTAGCGGTTAAAGTGTCACACTAGGATCTGGGAGGCCTGGGTTTGAATCCTCGCTCTGTCTTGGGAGCTTGCTAAGTGATCTTAGGCCAGCCACACAGCTTAACCTACCCCAAAGGGTTATTATGAGGATAAAGTGGAGAAGTAAAATTCCTGGCATTAATGCCTGTGAGCAGTTTGCCTCAGCCAAATGGATTCAAAAGAGGGACGAAGCTTCATTGGGTGATGAAATTGTTAGCAACCAATAGGGAGGCGTGGCTGTTTTGGGTTGTAGTCTAGCCATGCCTCCTCCAAGCAGGCTTTTCCTGCTGGCTGCAGTCAAGTGGTTGGCTATAGTTGGCTCAGATTTCAATTTATTATTACATGGGAAAGGGCCTTTTTGGTAGTGGTGTCACGTCACATTGTGCCAACTCTGTTATTGTCTGGGTGCCCAGTGAAAACATTTCAGTTGGCTTTTGTTCAGTAAGCTGATCTTTAGAGGTTAGTCCATCAGCTGCTGAGGGCATTTAATTAAATTCCGGGTGAAGAGTTGCTGATGTTGAAAAAGTCTTGTTACAATCTGCTGCTAACTATAATTGAGGGAACTGTTGTAATTTGGGTGAAGTGTTCTATCAGCTCCTGCTACTAAATGAAATTGGGGGAAGCATCCATAATTTATTTGTTGTGCTACAGTTTAGTTTATTGGAGGTGGTTGCTTTTGTTTTGCTCTATGGTACTAGACTATATTTTATTTAGGCTTGCCAGCCCTCACGTCCAGGCAGGGGATCCCCCGGTTTCAGGGGCTTCTCCACATCACAGACCAGCTTGCTGGTGGAGGAAACCCCGCCTCTAAACTGGGACATTGCCACGCGATGTCCCCAATGCAACGACATCACCCAGAAGTGGCATCATCATATCAAGGATGTTGTGCAGGGATGCTCTGGTATTTAGGCAGCCTCTATGGTTTGAGGGTGAAAAAACCATAGAGTTTCAACCAAATATCAGAGTGTCACCTCACAACATCCCCGACATCATGATGTCGTGCATTCCAGGTAATGTTATCGTGTCGGGGATGTCATGTAATGTTCCCGCCCACCCCCGAAACAACCCCCCAGGGGACCTGCCAACCCTAATTTTATTTTTATTTTTTTAAGATGAACACATGAAACCACTTTACACTTGATCCATCAAAGTCAATATTGTCTACCCAGACTGGCAGCAGCTCTCCGGGGTCTCAGGTAGAGGTCTTTCTCATCACCTACTGCCTGTTCCTTTTTTAACTGGAGACGCCGGGGACTGAACCTGGGACCTTCTGCATGCAAAGTAGAGGCTCTTCCACTGAGCCACAGCCCCTCCCTCAAATGTAGTGAGTTGTTTTTTTTTAATTACTGCAGGTTATGTGATATTTACTGTAGTGTATCTGAGTGTGTCTTTAATAGTGTTGTTTGCCACCTTGAATATTCTTGATTGAAAATAGGGAAGGGTTTAGAAAGTTTTAAAATAAACAAATACATGGACTGTCTCCACTGACCAATATTGCATTTGAATGGACGTAGTATAGAAGCTCTCAATGTATATGATAATGATTACACACCTGTCAGGGTTCTAAAGAATTCAGGATTACCTTGTGGGAATTAGGTGAGGGACAGCTGTGGAAGGTTGGGATCCATCTTGCACAATTTACTTTCTAAAACTGTGATTTCGGTGTACCAAGCCAGAGGACATACTCAGAATTTCTTATTAATTAAGGCGTAATTAACCTGCGGCCACTGATCATTGGTATGCACTCTTGATTAAGAGCATAGGAAGTGCCTAGTGGGATTAGATGAAGGTCAGTGCAGTCCAGCATTTCTTGCAAAGATCTCAGTAAACAACAGGCACTTGATGATCTACCAAGTTCTTCCTGGATGGTATGGGACAGGAAGACCATGGACATCTGTTGGCTCCCGGACCTGTTACCCCCATCTCCCGTCAGCCATGGGGAAGGTTCAGCACCAGTAGTGCTGCCAAAACATCTTTCTGGGAGGCTTACATGCACTGGAGAGGGTAATGAGCTGTTGTTTCCCCAACCTGTACTTTTACCAGCCAGAACTTGGTAGCTGGACCTCACCTTTTTCCCAGGAGATAGGTGACAGGACACTCTGAACATGTGTTTCCTGAGAGCCAGCACAGTGTGGTGGTTAAGAAAGGGGGACTCTAATCTGGAGAACTGGGTTTGATTCCGTGCTTCTCCAGATGAAGCCTGATGGGTGACCTTGGGGCAGTCACAATTCTCTCCAAACTCTCTCAGCCCCACCTAGCCTCACAAGATGCCTGCTGTGGGGAGGGGAAGGCAAGGCAATCGTAATTCACTTTGAGGCTCCTTAAGGTAGAGAAAAGTGAGAAATAATAAACAACTCTTTCTCTTCTTCTTTCAAAAAGAGGAATACCCAACATGAGACAGATTGGCTCAGTAAAGGAAGCCATGGCCTTCTGTTTACAAGACTTGAGCCAGAGCTGTTAATGACAGGACATTTTGGTGGCCCTTAATTCATGGGGTCTCATAAGTCGGAAGTGAGTTGACTGTACGTAGCACATGCAAGCAGCTGCTTGAATTGCTTGTGTAGTGAACTGGCTCTGACGTAGCCTGAAATAGGAACAAGAAGAGATTTCAATACATGTTTCAAACATTGGGGGGGGGGGGGAGACACAGAATGATATGGGTAAATGAATAATTTTACAGCAGAAGAGAATTTGTAACATCCAAAAGCACTTGTTTGATCATCAAAGCAGTGAAGTTACTTTATGCCATTTCAGGATTCTATCCAATGCGCTGTACCTGTACCTGAAAAAAAAATTGGGGCAAGTGTGCTTTAAATGGAACCACCAATCAACAGCTTCTGTTATGCCAGGTGTAATGATAGAAGAATTCCTTTAAATGAGGGAAATTGTGCATCAATTATATCAAATGTGTACCGCAGTACAAACGCTTGCTTGCAGTCCAAGTTAATGACCCAGTGAATTACTAGCAAAGACAGATTTGATTTTAATGTAAAATGTTTGCAACAATTTAAGCTCCACTCATCATATTATGTCTGAATACCTCAAGGCAATCCCAGGGCCATTATTTTAATAGGGTGCCATTGCTGAGTGTCCATTAACTGTCATAGTTTAAGTAATTTCCAGGTATCTTCATTTTAATATGGCACTAAATTACATTGTTGTTAATGGATCTGCATTACCAAAGTGTAAAACTGTATCAAGCATAGCTTAATTGATATGCATTTCAGTGGCAGATTAAATATGAAAGGAAACAGAGTTTGGAACGATAAGAAAAATATCCCTCCATACTTCATTTTGCAATTATTCTGCTCCTGAAGAAAGCATGGAGAGTTACTGATCTTAACGGGTTTTTTCTTGTCCTTCTATGGAGGAAGAAAGAATGCAATCCTAGAACCCCTTGAGAAGAGAATGTTTGTGACCTCCCCCACTGGAGGCTCATGGGATGCTCTGAGACTCCTTTGGGTAGTGAAGTGTGGGGTATAAAGCCAATCTCCTCCTCCTCCTCCTCTTCTTCTTCATTTCTGAAAGTGGGGTCACACCCCCATGCACTGATTATAGCACAGACCCTTTTCACCTTGTCATGGGCCCAAATCTTCTTCTTTAAATAAACGTTGGTGGTGGTGGGAAACACACTTAAGCTACAGCCAACATATGATGGTCTTGTAGGGTTTTCAAGGTAAGAGAAGGACAGAGGTGTTTTGCTACTCCCTGACTCTGTGTATTAACCCTGGACTTCTTTGGTGGTCTCCCATCCAAGTACTAACCAGGTTCTCTGATTCACTCTGCTTATTGCCACTGTGAAGCTGGCAATTGGTGATCTGTCTAATCTCCGGGAGGAGCCTGAAGTTTCCTGCAGTTCCAGGCAATCTCCCTGCTACAGAGATCTGTTCCCCTAGAGGAGATGGCAGCTTCAAAAGGTGCACTCCATGGCATCATATCCCGATATTGGGATTCAGGGGTTGGCCTTACAGTGGCTCCCCTCGTTTCTCCAAGATCGGGGACAGAGGGTGGCAGTTGGGGAATAAATGTCCAGAAGACACCCGCTATTGTGCAGAGTGCCCCAGGGTGCAGTGCTTTCCCCAATGCTATTTAACACCTATATGTGCCCCCTCGCCCAGATTGCCTGGAGACATGGGCTAGGTTATCATCAATATGCTGACAATATTCAGTTCTATCTGTTGTTGGGCAGCCAGTCAGACTCTAGTTCGGGAGATCTGTACCTGGCATTGAAAGCCGTGGCTGGTTGGCTTAGACAGAGCTGATTGAAATTGAATCTGATGGAGATGGAGGTCCTATGCTTGAGTCGGAGTGGTCCAAGGTTAGGGATCCCTCTCCTGACCTTCGATGGGGCACCATTGGTGCCAGCATTGGAGGTTAGGAGCTTGGGAGTGCTCCTGGACACCTCCCTAACAATGGAGGCCCAGGTAGCAGCCACTGCAAAGTCGGCCTTTTATCATCTATGGCTGATTAGGCAGCTGGTTCCCTTCCTTGAATGCAATGACCTGGCTACGGTGATCCACGCATTGGTCACCTCAAGATTGGACTACTGTAATGCTCTCTACATGAGGCTGCCCTAGTCCCAAATCCGGAAGCTGCAGCTGGTGCAGAACACAGTGGCGAGGCTGATGCTGTGTCTTCCCATGCGGGAACACATCCAGCCCACCCTAAAAGCTCTGCACTGGCTGCCTATAGCATACCGGATACGGTTCAAGGTGCTGGTTCTTACCTTTATAGCCCTATATGGCCAGGGACCTATCTATCTAAGGGACTGCCTTTCCCCATATGTACCCCAGCAAACACTAAGATCGGGCTCCCAGAACTGCCTGGTTCTTCCAGGGCCTAAGCAGGCCAGGTTGGCTATAACAAGGGCCAGGGCCTTCCTTGTGGCGGCCCCTCACTGGTGGAATGAGCTCCCAGAGGACATCAGGGCCCTGCAGGACCTTCTACAGTTCCGCAGGGCCTGTAAAATGGAGCTCTTCTGCCAGACTTTCAAGTAGGGTGCCGACCACCAAACTGTACCAATCAGGACCAACGGTACCATCAACGGAGGCTCATAGGTATGAGGGAGCCTGTTGATACCACTCAGTTGACATGGATGTTGAAGATCGCCATCTTTTATCACATTTTATGTCTACATAGTATGTTTTATATTGATTGATAGTTTTACTGGAATTTTAATGTATATTTATTATGCTGTTAGCCGCTCTGAGCCTGCCGAATGTCGAGGAGGGCAGGATAGAAATGCAAATATAAATAAATAAATAACTTCCTTCCTTTCTGAGCTCCCCTCCAAATCTGCCCCACCCAGAGACTGTCCCAAGTCTTCAGGAATGCCCCATGTTTTAGTTGGCAAACCCACTGTCTCCTAGCATGCTGCCCATAGTTTGGAGTGGGGTCCATCCACTGTTGATCCAGTTTGCAAGGCTGACATACCTGCCATCTAAAGCAGCATTGCACTGAGTCTGCCATTGGCCTTCTCCAAACCCTTTTTGGTTTCTCCTGCAGCTGTGCAGCTCCAGCTGCCTTTTGAATGCCCTGCTGGGAGCATGGTTGCCCTTATTTTCTGGTGTGTGTCTATGTAAAGTGCCATCAAGTCACAGCCAACTTACAGCGATCCCATAGGGTTTTCAAGGCAAGAGACATTCAGGGGTGGTTTGTCATTGCCTTTTTCTGCATACCAACCCTGGACTTCCTTGGTCTCCCACCTAAACACTAACCAGGGCCAACCCTGTGTAGCTTCCGAGATCTGACGACATTTTGGACCAACCTGGGCTATCCAGGGCAGGTCGAGAGATGCTGTTTCTGGTGCACCCTCAATAATACTGCCTCTGCCACAATAATAAAACTTGTAGGCACCCAACATTATTGATCGACAGTAGATTCAGGGCAGACCAAAGCAAGCACTTATTTGAAGTTTGATTCACATATGTCATTCACTGCCACAGGATATAGACATGGCCCATAAAGCACTAGTTAAAGTTGCTTTTAAAAAGGAATCAGACCAGTTCATGGAGGATGGGACCAATAGCGGCTAAGAGTCATGATGGCCAAATGCAACCTCCATGGCAGTAACCCTGTGAGTACAAGAGGGAGCTTTGTCCTCTGTGCCCTTCTTGTAAAACTTTCAGGGACATCTGGCCAGCCACTGTGTGAAACTGGATGCTGAACTGGATGGACCACTGTCTTGATTCAGCAGGGCACATCTTCTATTCTTTTAATCTTATGGGAGAAGAAGTCTGTGTGATACTGGGAGCTCCTTGGAGAAAAGGTGGGATAAGATGTATGAACTTAACCAATGTTTAACATTTGCTGTTAAAGCTCTGCTTCACAGTTGCACCTTATTAGGAGATATGAATGGCCTCCATGAGAAACAGGGCCTTTATTTTGCAGCCCTGGAGTTGTAGAACATCCTCCCCTTCTTCTATTTGCTTTTAGTGATCTGGAGTTTGTTTCTATTATGCTTCTGCTGTTGTTGTTTTTTTAAATGATGTTATATTACTGCAGGGGTGTAGACTTTTTAAATCCTGGGGGGGGGCGGGGGCTCTCTCGTATGTGCATGTGGCGCACGTGCGCTCGGGACCATGTCCCTGCTGCTCTCCCCCCCTGCCCCAGGGAGCCGCCACCGCCGCTTCCCTCCCCCGGGTCGTGCCCACCTGCCCGCCCGCCCGCCCGCCGCGCTCCCTGCCCCCCTTTCTCCCTCTCCCCGCTCACCTCAGGCACTGGCGGCGGCATAGGATTGCTGCTGCTGCTGCCTGCAGCCGGAGGCCGGCGCGTCGCCCTTGCAGGCCCCCAGCTCCCGCTCCGCCTTGCGCTCGGGGTGTGTGGGGGTGGCGCAGATGAGCGCCGCCTCTCTCCCCCCCTGCCCCAGGGAGGCAGGAGGGCAGGCCGGAGGTGGGGGGGAAGGAGAGGCAGTGTCACCGGCAGGTGCTCCATTTTGCCGGGGGTGGCTGAGCCCCCCCTGGGAAATTTCGGGGGGGGGGGGCTTGAGCCCTCGAGCCCCCCCGTAGTTGACGCCCATGTCTTACTGGATTTTCTTGCTGGTTCCAATTCTGGTTTTATTTTATTTTTTTTGGTAGACAACTGTGGATTCTTTTATTGAAATATCATATAAAAATCCTTTAAATACTGCACAGAAATAATCACTACTTTTAGTAAAACCCCACTGGCAAGTTAGGGGTGTGCAGGAACAAATCATAGCTTCCAAAGGAAGCTTGTTTATGAAAACTTTTGCTTCTTTGGAATTCCACAGATATTTTCCCAAAGCACAAACCACTCTTCCTCCTTGAAATGTTGATCTATGCTAAATTCAATAGCAAAAATTGTGTCCATTTCTCAGTCATCGTAGTTATCAGAATAGCAACTACAGTCAACATCTGAATCATCTGTTTTCTCATACATCTCTACTATTACATGCCCATCTATCTCAGGATGGCCTTTGAGAATGATATACAGGGACAGAGAGTTTGCAAGCTACTATATTGATATTCACAGGGAACACCTGGCTGCAGACCATCAGAGGTTTCAGTCATTACTCTAATAACCTTTAGATATGAAATCAATTCGCATTGTACATTTTCTGCAAGTCTTCCAAATTAAATAGCTCCTAATGAATGTCAGTGCCTAAGAAGAGCTGCATTTTCCAGCTGTACCAGTCAAAGATTTGCTGGAACTTATCACCGTTAAACCATAAGTATAACCACAAAACAATTAAACTGTATGTTCATATTACTGAGTCAATTAATTGACCTGATTTATCAATTAGACTTAAGAATTATTTCTTTTAAAAAAGTCCATGAGTATGCGGGTGCAATTGAAGTGAGGTGTTTTCTCTTTATCCACTTATCTGCTTTTAAGAGGAAACCAGCAGTGCTTAAATTAGTAGATAGGGCTGCCAAATTTGGCTTGGGGAATTCCTGGTGATCTGAGGGTGGAACTCAAGGAGGCGGGGTTTGGGGAGGGGAGGGACCTCAGCCAAAGAGTCCACACTCCAAAGCAGCCATTTGTTCCAAGGGAACTAATGTAATCTGAGGATGGTTCTGGAAGATTTCTAGGCCCAATTGAAGGTTAACCATTTTTTTAGTAGAACAAATATGAGACGTGTTGTTTGTTTATTTAGATGTTTTTTTTCCCTTTCTTACCAATTGAGGATCCAAAGCAGCTTAATGCAGTGTTCTCCCATCCTCTGCCAGGTGGGTTAGGTTGAGTGAGACTGGCTGGCCCATGGTCACCCACTGAGCTTCAGTGACAGAGTGGGGATATGAACCTTGGTCTCCAAGATCTTATTAAGTGTAAGTTTGTCCCCGGTGTCTGGGAATAAGCAGGGGGGAAAGCAAATGAGAAAGTGAACTGATTTCTTATACCTCATCCCTGGTGGTTTCTTGCTGAAGGAAAGCAGAGTCAGCAAGGAAACAGAACATAAGAATTTGTTACGGAGGCACTTTCCATACTTTCCTCCTGGAATGCTCAAAGTAAGAGTATACACAATGATTCAGAGAAAGAGACCTGTTGGTCTGTGCCAACATAGGGTAGCTGGTCCCCTGCCTCCAGGGCATTAATTCCTTCCTTCTGGGCTCTTCCACGTTCTCTCTCTCTATTTTAACTTGTGTGTCCCTATTGCTTTATTTTTTTTGCTCCCTCTAGTGGTTGATTTGATATTATATCCCTGTATGTTCACACAAAAATCTGCAGTTTAAATCTGCAGGGAGATGTGCCAGATATTCAGAGATGTAATATCAAATCAACCACTAGAGGGAGCAAAACATGTGATGGAAAGAAAAAAAACCTGAAGCAGAAGGGACACACAAGAGACAAAAATGAGAATGTGGAAGAGCTCTTTAAATCCTTTTGTCCATGAGAAGCCCTTCCTTTCCCAAACTCTCCAAATACATTCCCTCCACTCATTAAGGTGAAATTGGGGGGTGAGGAGGTTGGATGCCTCTTGATCAACTACTGAGGCCAGAGCAAACATGGACCTCCTCCTGTCTGGAACTAAGAGTCCACAAATCTAGCTGTTTGTGACAGAAGCATTCCTGGAATTTATCTGCTGCATTCCCAGATTGGTCTGACATGCTGGTGTTTTTGTTTAGGGTTAGGGATCCCTCTCCCAGCCTTCGAGAGGGTGCCGTTGGTACCAGCGTCGGAGGTTAGGCGTTTGGGAGTGCTCCTGGACCCCTCGTTAACGATGGAGGCCCAGGTAGCAGCTGCTGCGAGGTCAGCCTTATATCAACTTTGGCTGATCAAGCAGTTGGTTCCCTTCCTTGAATGCAACGAACTGGCGCCAGTGATCCATGCTTTGGTCACCTCAAGATTGGACTACTGTAACACCCTCTACACGGGGCTGCCCCTGTGCCAAATCTGGAAGCTGCAGCTGGTGCAGAATGCTGCGGCACAGCTGCTGTTGGGTCTCCTTGTGTGAGAACACATCCAGCCCGCCTTAAAAGCACTGCACTGGCTGCCTATAGCGTACCGGGTAAAGTTCAAGGTGCTGGTGCTTACCTATAAAACCCTATATGGCCTGGGACCTACTTAGTTGAAGGACCGCCTCTTTCCATATGTTCCCCAGCGAGCACTTCAGTCTGGATCCCAAAACCGTTTGGTTCTATCAGGGCCAAAGGAGGTTCGGCTGGCAATTAGAAGGGCCAGGGCTTTTTCAGTGGCGACCCCATACTGGTGGAATGAGCTCCCGGAGAACATCAGGGCCCTGCGGGATCTGTTACAATTCTGCAGGGCCTGCAAGACGGAGCTCTTCCACCAGACTTTTAATTAGGGGCCGCCTAATGTACACATCTTGGCCCTGGCCCAATTCTATCTGCCAACCTGTGTGAACGTATACAAGGATTACATCTGAGCGCTGTTCTGATACACTTACTGAAGATATGCTATTTGTATGCTACTGATCTTGCTGTATAAGTTTAATTGTTTTAATTGATACTGTATGTATTATTATTTGTGTGTTGTTAGCCGCCCTGAGCTGTTGGCGGGGAGGGCGGGATATAAATCCCATGAAATAAATAAATAAATTTGTTTATATTTGCCACCAGTGAAATCACGCCATAAAGCACTGTCTTGCCAGAGTGGTCCTCCGGTATGGAAGTCAGCCCTAGATTGAAGGAGTCTCTTGGTTCTAGAGTGGCAGACTTACATGTGAAATCCATTCCTCAACTGACACTGGAAACAATATTGTTCAACACTGTAAGCTTCCTATTTGCTATGAATACCAACAGATGGTCATGTTCTTGGGTTCTGGGCTCTGGCCGCTGTTCTGGTGGATGGCTGAATGGAGATGGGAAGATAACCCCTTTCCTCCAAGCCATTTCCCCAATAAAAACTCACTCACAGTTTCTATTAGCTTCACATGGCAAAAAACAAAGGCAGGTTTTAATCCATCGAGGCCATTTTATACATCCTTTGCCAAGACTAGTGTAGTTGGCTGAAGCTCTTGCAAACGGTTCCAGGATGTATCCAAAGACACAAGTACCTATCCCCTGCTCTCATTTTAAGGTGCAACAAATTTCTGGCCCTACAACAAACATTTTTCTTCTGCTTAATGTACACCTTGGGTGTAACCTCTTTGTTTCCCACAAAACCATTTTGTGTAGCTTAGCTCTTCCAATTTGCATAAAATGCACACCGTGCAGAAGCTTTTGTCATTTCACTACACTGAAATTAGCATCACAATTAGTTCCACCACAACTATTTTTTTTCCGCAGAAGAAAAGCCAATGAATCACTGTAAACAAGCTTTGTCTAATTCTCTGCCCATAATTTTTGCTCATCTGATTTATTGAATATAAACACCTTCAGTTTTGTTTTTTGTTTTTTAAAGGATGAACAGAATACCAGTGGGCCTTTTCATCCACAGTGTTCTTGAAAATAGATCCAGGTGGGCAGCCGTGTTGTTCTGAAGCAGCAGAACAAAGTTCAAGTCCAGGTACACCTTTAAGACCAACAAAGTTTTATCCACGGTATAAGCTTTCATGTGCACACCCACTTCTGTGTACACATCAGTTATCTGAAGAAGTGTGTGTGCATACAAAAGTTTATACTTTGAATAATGATGGTCTTAAAGGTACCAGTATATTTGAACTTTGTTCAAATGTTCTTGAAATGCATTTATTAACTGCTTTAAACAATTACACACAGAGACACACACTAAAAAATGACAAGTTTCTCTCTTGCGTCCAAAGGAGACGTGACACAAAGTCCCTAGTACTGGGACTTCTGCAGTTTTTTTTTTTTTTAATGCTAATTTTCAGCTAAAAGATGGTTGCTTAGAAGATTGTAGATGGGTCACTGGTAGGAGGTTTTTAACCATTTCCTCCCATGTATCATGATTTTTTTTAAAAAAAAATATTTACATCAGTTATCCCCTGCCTTTCTCTCAAATGGAGACCCAAGGTGGCATATTGTTCTCTCCTCCATTTTATCTTCACATAAGCCCTGAGAGGTAGAAGAGGAAAAAGAGACTGGATTTATATCCTACCTTTCACTCACCTGGAGTCTCAGAGTGGCTTACAAACTCCTTTCCCTCCCCCTCCCCACAACAGACACTCTTGTGAGGTAGGTGGGGCTGAGAGAGCTCTTTAAGAACTGCTCTTGAAAGAACAGCTCTGAAAGAACTTGAGACTGACCCAAGGTCACACCAGCAGCTGCATGTGGAGGAATGGGGAATCAAATCCAGTCCTCCCAGATTAGAGTCCGTGCACTTAACCATTACACCAAACTGGCTGTCAGGTATGTTAAGCTGAGAATGTGTGACTGTCCCAGGGTCACCCAGCAAGGTTCCTTGCCAGAGTGAGGAACCTGGACCTTTCAGATCCTAGCCCCAAACTATGACCCCTTGTTTCCTACATTTGGGGAACTCACGGGGGTCAGCATAGCCTAAATGCAATGGATGGCCCTCCTCCTGGGAGCCCCCCCTCACTGATCATTGGAGAATCTTCCCTTCCAGGCAAGAATTCTCCAAGGAGATGGTTCACTGATCTACGTTGGAGAATTTCCAGATATTGACCTGTATCCTACGACTCCATTCAGTGAAGTTTGAAAGCTTTGTCCAGCCTAAGAAGCCTTCCCCCAATGAAGGGGCATCTTACACCAGTGGAATGGCTTTTGCAGTGCTTTCTCCTTCTGCATATTAAAAAAAAGAAGCACATTCTCTTCGGGAGGATTTCTCAAAATGCGGTCACACCTTCTAAAGTCAATCTCAGCACAGACTTTTTCCATCCTGTCATGGGCCCCAGTCTTCTTTGTTAAATACATGGGGTGGCAGAAAGTGCCCTCAAGCCTCAGCCAAGATATGGTGATCCTGTAGGTTTTTCTTTTCTCCCCCCACCCCCCAAAATGATCTTTTATTTATATAATAACAATTTACAGTAGCACTTACTATTAGGAAACCACAACAATAACAACATAATTACAAACACACAAAAACACAAGAGCAATAAAGGCAAACAGCTACTCAATATCTATATATCTAATTCCGAAGGCGCCCCCTGTGTGAGGATACCTAAATCCGTGCAGGGGGGGCACTTGGGAGGCGGGGAGGTTTTCCTACACATGGGGGGCACTCCCCCGTGTGCAGAAAAATCCGAAAAGTTTAAAAAAAACCTTCAGTGACCGTAGAATCTCCCAAAATACCTTTTGAAATGGCACCAACTCCAGACATCAACTGTGAGGAGATTAGAATGTTTGGGGGAGGGGGGGAGGCTCTAACTGTTTCTGTCAGTAAAAAGCAGGGTTTTTACTGGCAGCAGTCTAGGGTTGCCAAGTACCCCCCCGGCCACCAGCAGCAGATCCAGATCCAGGCTAGGAAACTCCTGGAGATTTGGGGGTGGAGCCTGGGGAGGACAGGGACCTCAGTGAGGTACAATGCCATAAACTCCCCCCTCCAAAGCATCCATTTTCTCCATGGAAAGTTATCTCTGTAGTCTGGAGATGAGCAGTAACTCCAGGGGATCCCCAGGTCCCATCTGGAGGCTGGCATCCCTAGGCAGCACCCTCTGTGTGACTTGATACCACCTGATTTGCATGACTTAATTAGGCCCAGCTGTTTTGCTACAGTTCATCAGCAGCCACCCTATGAAAGCCATTGTGGTGCAACAGTTCGAGCTTCAGACTGGGATCTGTGAGACCCAGGTTCAGATCCCCAGCTTGCAGTGGAAGCTGACTGGGAGATTTTGGACCAGTCACATACTTTCAGCCTAACCAACCTCACAGGGTTGTTGTGCAGATAACAAAGAGGAAATAATAATGTAAGCTGCTTTAGTCCCCATTGTGGAGAAAGACTGTAATTTTCCTAGGTAGAGGCTGAAGGGGAGGGGGGTGGAGATAGAAAGCTGAAGACAGATAAAGGTAGGTTGGCTGTTGGGTGGGAAGGAAATAGGGTTGCCAACTCCAGGTTGGGAAATTCCCAGACATTTGAGAGGTGGAGCCTGGGGAGGGTGGGATTTGAGGTGGGAGGCAGAAAGAGAGAGAAAGAGTGATGAGGTGGGGAGGCAGAAAAACAAAGGGAATGATGACAGGTCAGAAAGAGAGAGGAAGTAACATACATGGAGGAGAGCGAGAGAGTAAGAAAGGGGGGCAGAAGGGAGAAAGAGTGTGAGAGAGGTAGGGGGAGAAGGGAGGAAGCAAAGGTGTGAGGAATGGGATAACTATCCTGCAAGTTTCTTGCAGGTCTCCACTTGTATAGCTATAACCTTCAGATTATCAGGATGTGCCTTTTTACAATGTTTGCTAATAGAAATAATACTGAATAAAAGTTATTATATAGCCATTCGGATATGTGATCCTCTTTCACCAGTTTGGTGTAGTGGTTAAATATGTAGACTCTAATCTGGGAGAACTGGGTTTGATTCCCCACTCCTCCACTTGCAGCTGCTGGATGACCTTGGGCAAGCCATAGTTCTGTCAGAGCTGTTCTCTCTAGGAAGTTCTGGAAAGAGCTCTGTCAACCCCACCTACCTCACAGGGTGTCTGTTGTGGGGAGGGAAAGGGAAAGGAGTTTGTAAGCCTCTCTGAGACTCAGAGTGAAGGGCAGAGTATAAATCCAATCTCTTCCTCTTCTTCTTCCTTTTGAATGTGTTTGATATTGTTCAGAGAATTTAACTTTTTAATAAATGTTGCAATTTTTTAAAAAGAGAGAAAATTTAACTTTATAATGCTGGTTGACATCTGTAAGCTGTTTATTTCTTCCATTTATCTTTCTAATGGAAAACATACGATGTTCATGTTGTTTATTATTGATACAGCTGATACCGGTTGTTAACTAAAAGTTCAAATTGTATATTTGTTCAAATAATGAAAATCTAATAAAATGTTTTGGTTTTTTTAAGAAAGTGCCTTTTTAAGCTCACTGTATCTTTCCATATATTCAAGAAAAGGGAACCAACGTTCCAAATAATTGGAATGAAAGTCCGGATTCTCCGCCAAGGAAACAAACATCTGATAGTTTGTTCATGACCAGGTATTCCCATAAGCAGGGGTCATTTCGAGCAGGAGCTCAGGGGAGCGCAGCTCCGGGAGTTGGTGCCTGCTTGTGTCATGGCTGCAGCAAAATGACCCCATCCCCTGGAAAGGTCCTTGTTCCTCCATCCAGTCTTCTGAAGGCTTCAGCCACCACTGAAGCTATCCTCCTAGAATAGTGGTACTTCTGAGGCTTGGATTAGTAGCTGTCCCCTTTCTTTCTTTCTTTCTTTCTTTCTTTCTTTCTTTCTTTCTTTCTTTCTTTCTTTCTTCCTTCCTTCCTTCCTTCCTTCCTTCCTTCCTTCCTTCCTTCCTTCCTTCCTCCCTTCCTCCCTCCCTTCCTCCCTCCCTCCCCCCCCCCTCCCCCCCCTCCCCCTCCCCCCCCGGTGATGTCAGGTGGTTTAGCATATGCAAAAAAGTTATGCTAATGAGTTCCTGCACCTCTTTTTCTACGAAATGACCCCTGCCCATAACTTATCAAACCACATATTCAATGAGGGTTGTATATGACTTATCCAGTGCCTAGCCACTGAAGTCTTGGCTGCCTCCAACATATAAGAAATGACATTTTTCCTGATAGCAGGAACTTCTGTCCCCCTCAGTAATTTAAGCAAGGCCTCATAGGGATACTGTGACCAGTAATGTCACATATCAGTTTAAGAACAGTGGTCCAATATTGCACCATAACAAGGCATGTCCACCAGCAGTGAATGCAAGACCCTGGCTGCCCACATCCCCTCCAACAATCGGGACTATACGAGGGTCAAATGTGGTGTAAATGTAGAGGGGTCAAATGCCATCTATGAACTTTTTTTTTGGAATTGGATTCTTCTATTAATAGCCCTCTTGAGAGAGACTGTAGATGACCAAATTCTTGCCCAATGATGCTCACTGAAATCCCCTGCACAGTCCTGTGGCCAGCGTTGTTGATAATTAGCCATTATTCCAGGCAAGAGGCGAACAGAAACGTTTGCCATTGCCAGCCTCAGCATAGTGATCCTGGACTTCCCTGTTGGTTTTCCAAGTGCCAACAGGGGCTGGCCTTCCTTATCGTCCTGATGAGGTCAGCCTGGCCTGGGCTATCCAGGTCAGGGCACTAAAATATTAGTATGATGGGAAGGAATTAAGGGCATTCAGTCTATAGCAGTTCCCCTGGGTAGATCCCAGCCTCAGTCCATGAGAACCTGGACTCCAGCACTACCGCCCCCAACACCTGCATTAATAATTTTGCTTTTTGGTATGATTCTCCATTCTGTAGCCTCCTCTTTTATGCTTTCAGACTCTAATCTACATTTCCCCCCTAAATCAGAATAAAAATAGGTGTGAAAGAAATAAAAGATTCTATAATGGAAGAGTCCAAAAGAGAGAGAACTTGTAATAAATTTTATCTGCAGAAAGACTTCTTGCCCAGAACATCCCAGGGGGTTTCACAGGTACAAATTATGTGTTTGCTAATGAGCGCAGGAGTCAGACATTCTTTCAAAATCAGAATCCATGTAATTTTTGTGGGAGCAAAGATGCATTTGCTGTTTGGGGGAATAAGCTTTTAAGGGATTGCTTTTATGACTTTGCTTAATCATAACAGGAGGTTTACAGATATGTATTTCTGCACCACAACTTTTCCATAGAGATTTCAAATTTCCCTAAAATTATTTGGAGGGGGGAGAATGTCCAAGCCTGCACTGTAATGTTGAGTGGGTGATTGTGTGAGTTAAAAGAACCATAAACCTATAATTAGCAAAATTATCACCTGCTAAAGAAGTCTTATAGAATGACAATCATAATTATACGTTTTTAATCCTCTTGGAGTAAAATGGTTCATTAAGCAAAAGGGGGGGGGGGATTATTTTTGAACTTGTGATGAGTCTTCAGAAAAGGAAAAACCTCACTGGGAGAATTAGTGAAGACCTGCTGAAATATGTAAAGTTCATGGGATGTCAAATTGTGTTATTCCCCATACATTAAAATAACACTTAATGGACTTTGATGCAGTAAAATAAAATAGGTGTTTTCCTCTGATGCACATAAAAAAACAAAGAGGCTTTAAAGTCAGTGTATATTTGTGTGTCTGTGCGCATGAGCATGTGCTGACATGATGCATGTAAATTTGGAAGTTTTGAAAGTATAAATCCACATGGGACATCAAAAGGAAAACTAGGACGATAATCTCAGAAGGATAATTGGAATATATTACTAATGTCAGAATGTTAATTGCCCATATTTTAGGAAGATTTTGTGTGTGTGTGTGTGTGTGTGTTAAGTATCATCAAGTTGCTTCCTACTTACGGTGATGCTATGAATTAATGTCCTCGAAAATGTCCTGTGATTAAAAGCCTCCCTCAAGGCTGTAGCTTCTTTAATAGAGTCAGTCTATCTCACATTGGGTCTGCCTCTTTCTTCTGCTGTCTTCAGCTTTTCCTAGCAATATTTAGACCTTCTTTCCAAATCTGTGGCATATCAGTGTAATTTAATGTAGAACGAAGGACAGCCTTTCTTTTCTCTTTTGTGAGCTCAGTCAATACTCAGCTATGTCGAGTGTAGGGATGGGCACAAACTGGGAGAGATTAGTTTTGGTTCGTGGTTTGTGGGGCTGCACGAACCACAAAGCTTCAGGAGCCTCTGTGTTTCCCAAACCACTTTGTTTCATGGGCTTCGTGACCAGGTTAGCATGCTGCCCCAGCTGATCTTCTCTTGCCGCTCCCCCCCTTCCATTCTGCTGGCCTTGGAGAGCTGCCACCAGTAGAAAGGAGGGAGGGAAGAGCTCAGATCTTCCCTCCGTTCCATTCTGCTAGCCTTGGAGAGCCACCCCCAGCAGAAAGGAGGGAGGAAAGATCAGCTGGGGTTGGCTAGCTCATAAAGGAGCCAGGCCTGCTGGGAGAACTCACCCTGCAGGCTGGGATGGGTTCTGTTGGGCTGCCCAGTTTAAACTGGACTGCCCAAAAGAGCCTTCAAAGCAGCTGATCCTGCAGGAAGAACTCTCCCTGCAGTCTCAGCTGGGTCTCTCTTGGGCAGTTCCTTTAAACCAGACGGCCCAAGACGGCCCACATAGCAACTGATCCTGCAGGGCAAACTCTCAGATCTTTCCTCCTTCCTTTCTGTTGGCCCCACAGAGCCACTGCCAGCAGAAAGGAGGAAGGGGAGGGAAGAGATCTCTCCCCCCCCCCTTTCATTCTGCTGGCCTTGGGGAGCCACCACCAGCAGAAAGGAAGAAGGGTGGGAAGTTCTCAGATGTTCTCCCCTTCCATTCTGCTGGCCTCAGAAGCTGCCCCTAGCAGAAAGGAGGGATGGAAGATCTCAGAACTCTCCCCACTGCCTTGGTGGGGGCTCTACTGGGCAGCCTGGTTCAAACCAGACTGCCCAACTGAGCCCGCAAAGGAGCCATAGCTGGGAGAAAGGGGGGGGGATCGACCAGGAAGCCATTAAACCCCTCTGTTTTGCTTTGAAGTTGGGGGGAGCGAGAGGGGTTGCTGAAATGGCTTGCATCTATTTCAGCCTAACAGCTGACAGGTGCACCATCCCACTATTATGCTGAAACTGATGCAAGCCATTCCAGTGATCTCTCTTGCTCTTTCCTGCTTTCCACCATAAGCTGCCCAAACCTCCCAATAACCATGTGGAGGGTTATGGGAGGGTCGTTGATAAGGATGGGCACAAACCTCAGTCTGCAAACTATGACTTGGCGATTTTTGTGATTAATTTAGGTACACCATAAGAAAAGATTAATACACCACCTGGCCTATTCACAGATCATAGGTCATTTTAACCCAGTTTCCATGGTGGATGTTGACAAGATTCTGGGATTTGTGAAGGCCACTACTTTTACCCGGGATGTTTGTCTTTTCTGGCTGCTAAAATCATGCAAGGATCACATAAACCAGTGGTTCTCAACCTGTGGGTCGGGACCCCTTTTGGGGTCGAATGACCCTTTCACAGGGGTCGCCGGCTGGCGTCCAAGGCCACCCCGCCAGCAGGAAAGGGCCCCACACAAGCTGATTGCCATTGGAACCTAACTTTTAGGAACTGATTCCAATCCAGTGTAGGAATAATGGTTGGACATAAGATATTGGTTCAGGCAAGATTTTGTCTAGATGGGACAGAAAATAATGTTTTTATTGGTTTTGTCAAAGCCGTTTAGACAACACAACAAATAATTTTATGGTTGGGGGTCACCACAACATGAGGAACTGTATTAAAGGGTCACGGCATTAAGAAGGTTGAGAACCACTATGAAACAAACCTTTAGCATTTATTATCAAGCAGTCACTAACTCAGAGCATGTCCTTTCAGCTCCTCAAAGAGGTGGTTATCCATATGCTGCTTAAAAAGCCATCCCTACAAAAAAAAAAAATGATGTGGCTATACTCCAGTCTCTAATTTGCCTTTCAGGACACCGTAATTGAAAGAGCAGTAGTGGACTAACTCCAAGTCTTCTTGAATAACTCCTCTGCTCTAGACCCTTTACAGTCTGACTTCAAGCGAGGCTATGAGAAAGAGACGTCACCACTAGTTTTAGTTGATGACCTCCATCTGAGCAATTGAACAACAACATCTTTGCATTTTACAAAATAAGAACTGTCTGTGGTCCTTCAGTGTGATACATATATCCAACATAAATTTGCCTCACCTATATGCCCTCACAAGACAAACAAACAAACAAACAAACAAAAAGCCCTGGGGCATACCACCAAAAATGGGTAAAAATAGTACACATGGAGTTCCATTTTACAACATGGAATATTCGGATCAGAATGGTGTATTTGTGGAACACTTCCTAATGCAACAGAATTTGGAAGGGTCACTGAGGCCCGTTCTCCACACAAGAATGTGGTCTGGTGCACCGACCCCAGTTTCATAGTTTTTATTTCTTGGTTTTTTTAAAAAAATAATAATAATAATAAGCAGCATGTTTCCTTAGCTATATCCAGGGGACATTTCGTAGAAAAAGAGGTGCAGGAGCTCATTTGCATAACTCATTTGCATAACTCATTTGCATATGCCACACCCCCTAACATACCGGAAGTGTGTCAGAAGGCAACACCCACCCCTCAGGCTCCACTCCACAGGTGAGTGAAACTGACCTGCTCTTCCTCCTGACCACTACACCAAACTGATGGGGTGGAAGCTGCTGAAGGGTTGGTGAAATTTCTCCAGTACTTATGTGCCATGTGCCCAGATAAAAAAATGGTATACTTAGAAAATTTAGATGCCACCTTGAGCAAGTCTCTGGAAAAGCAGTACATAGTCATAAAAGGAACAATGATAAAATTATCAATATTAAAACAAACATTAAAAACAATAAAGACCCTAGCACGGCTTTCCCCAGGGTGCTGCGCCTCTGCACTGCTTGGGGAAGCCGAGGAGGGGGGGGGGCTTGGTCATGTGCCCACCCCCTGGGCTCCTCACTCCTGGAGCTGCGCTCCTGTGCGCTCCCACTCCAACAGACCCCTGGCTATAGCCCATTGTCTCTTGTCTTTTGTAAAGAAGGAAAAGGAGATGCAGACTATTAGAAACTGAAAACCTGTCTTCAGACCTGTGCATTATTTGAGAGGTAATTTACAGAAAACACATCGTCTTTGGGAGGCTTTGCTTTCCCTTCCCATATCAGTGCTATTCTTTCTTTACTGAAAACGTCTTTGTTCCTTGACAGAGCTGATGCCCTCCTAGAAATATTGTGAGAAAATAGTAATTAATCTGGAAAGCATATAAAGCAACTTCTATAACAATCATTGGTAATGAGGACAAGAAGATGTTTTAATTTATGTTCGGAAGAACCTAGCCCAGAAAGGAGACTATAATGGTATCATTTCCCTCAGAGTGTGTTCACAATGAACTTGAAAGGGAATTATAGCTATTAACAATGCAAAAATGAAATGACATGATTTTTTTTGGGTGCAGTTATTTTAGGTCCAAATGAACCTGAGACAATAAATCACTGAAGTGTAGAGACACATGTACATTGAATGAGACATTTCACTCCACTTCATGCATCAAAAACAAATTAGGATGTTAGCAAACCTTTACCCAAGGCATCCGGGGCCTCCCACTCAACACAACCGCAGCTGTGTGATCCATACAACTGGAGTTTCTGTTAATTAGCCATTTCTGTGTGGGTCCCAAAGGTTGCAGATTAAAGTAAAATAATGACTACTACAGTCTCCTAGCCCTGTATAGTTATATTCTTTTTTGTTAAAGGGGGAAAAGGAGAAAATGAAGATGCAAATGTAATTTGGCCTGGAAGACACTGCTAGCAACTTGTGAGGTCCACTCTTCATGAGCTGTCAGGTCCTAATTAGCGTCCCACTACCAGACTGCTTTGCAGTGATGTTAGTGCCTCGTGAACGAGGCACTAAGCTCCCCACTGCTTTGTTTGGGATAACTTAACGCAAACATGTCACTGTGTCTCTTGCCTTCGGCCCAACCCAGTTGTTTTCTATTATGTCAGCCACTGCTCTGCTTCCCTCCCCAGCCCTCTGCCAGTTTGGTGCAGGGGTTAAGAGCGCGGACTCTAACCTGGGAGAACCAGGTTTGATTCCCCACTCCTCCTCGTGGAGTTGCTGATGTGACCTTGGGTCCGTCATAAGCTCTTTCAGAGCAGTTCTCTCAAGGGCACTTCTGTCAGAATCTGCTGATTCAGACAAAGTATTTCTTCTGCTTATAGCCATGTTTCAGATATGTTCTCTGTGTTTGCTGCTTAGCTTTTTATAGTACTGTATGTACGCTAGCTGCCCTCGTGAACACCTGTCATGTACCCCTCATTCTGACCAGTATGTATTAGCATGTATGTAGAATGTGTAACCCCAGGTTTATGACCCTGACCGGCCTGGTTTGTGTAACTGTCAAAGCGGGAGGATGTCAACTTCAAAGTATGGGAACAATGGGCCTCTCACACTCCTACCTCCGCATTCCATTCATCTCGGCCGAGACTCCAAGGGAGGACAAGTCTCATCTCTTATCAATGTGCGAAAGCCTCGAGGCCATGGATTGTTATGTGAACTGGTAACATCTGAAGGGTCTGGTTTGGAAGGGGAAATTTACAACTTGACACCTCACTTTCTTTCCTGTGGGAAGCAAACGGCCAGAGCCCCTTTTTGCCCGCCGTTTTTCCCTTGTAGTGATTGGCTACCTATGGGTAATTCAGACTGCTTAGAAAGGTATAATAGACCCGCTTCTGTCATCTGTGTTATCTCTGACAATAATCCGAGAAGCTGTACCAATGTAGAGATTGGAAATAAAGAACTGTGTTTCATCAACAAAGATCTGATCCTTGACTACTTTGAGCAGAGGTCTCACAACTTCTCGAGAGAGCTCTCTCAGCCGCACCTACCTCCCAGGGTGTCTGTTGTGGGGAAGGGGAAGGGAAAGGGATTGTAAGCCACTCTGAGACTCCTTCAGGTAGTGAAGGGTGGGGTATAAAAACAATTTCCTCATCTTCCTCCTCTTATGCTTCTTCCAAAAGGGCATTTGCCTCTCTAGTCCCCATATTCAACACTAGATTAGTATGCCAAAAGTACCTTGTTTCCCTTTTCAGTATTTTTGTGTGTGTGTTGCTGAGTTAGAATCACAGAATCACAGAGTTGGAGGGAACTCCAGCGTCATCTAGTCCAAACCCCTGCACAATGCAGGAAATTCGCCAACACCTCCCTCCACACCCGCAGTGACCCCTGCTCTAAGAGGGTCGATCAGATCCTAACTCCAATTATTGCATAACCCCCATAAAACAAATTTCTAAATGTGTTCTTAAGAAAAGCATACCCCAGAGTAAGTGTGCAAATAGCCAGTCACTCTGTGGCAAGTAAGAATGATTCCCAGATAGGATTGCCCAGGAAAAAGAAATTCAGACTAGCTCAAATTGATTTGAATTAAGCCTGTTTGGTGTAGTGGTTAAGTGAGTGGACTCTAATCTGGGAGAACCGGGTTTGATTCCCCACTCCTCCACTTGCACTTGCTGGATGACCTTGGGCAAGCCATAGCTCTGTACCAGCTGTTCTCTCAAGGACAGTTGTCTCTGAGCTCTCTCAGCCCCACCTACCTCACAGGGTGTCTGTTGTGGGGAGAGGAAGGGAAAGGAGTTTATAAGCCGATCTGAGACTCAGAGTGAGTGAAGGGCAGGATACAAATCCAATCTCTTCTTCTCTTCTTCTTCTTCTTCAAGGGGTGAAGAAATCAGCAGCCAACATTTCTCAACGCATGGGGATCAGCCATGTCAGACAGGTGCAGTTGTAGCAGCTGTTTTAAAAGATGGCAACTCAGCTCCTGAACAGCAAGGCAGGGAAAAAAAAAAACTCTGAAGAGTTTTGGTGGTTTTTCCAGTGTTAGGCTACACGTAGCCCATTCTGTGCAAATTTGGGCTGCCATTTTTCTGTAGTCTAACAAGGTTTGCAGATGTCTTTGCAAGTAATGAGAATCAGTCTAATGCCTCTTAATCTTAATAATTCTGGCTCCATACATTCATTCCACTCTGATCATGTTCCAATTCAAAGACATTTTAAGACAGATAGCAAATCTGAGAGTTAAAACAAAAATAAAAAAAACACCAAAATAATCCTAGATGTGCCCTGGGATTCCATATCATTCATGTCCAGGGCTCATTTCGTAGCAGGAGCTCCTTTGCATATTAGGACACACGCCCCTGATGTAGCCAATCTTCCAAGAGCTTACAGTAGCCCCTGTAAGAGGAGCTCTGTAAGCTCTTGGAGGATTGGCTACATTAGGGGTGTGCATAGGCGTACAGTACAGGGGGGGGGGGCTCGAGGGCTTGAGCCACCTCCGAAATTTCCCGGGGGGGGGGCTCAGCCACCCACAGGAAAATGGAGCACCTGCCACCGCGCCTCCCCAGGTCCTTCCGAGGCCCAGCCACCGCTGCTGGAGAGGGAGAGGGAAGGGGTGGGGGGGAGAGAGAGAGGCACCAGCAGCAGTGGCTGGCGGGCCTCGGAAGGGCCCGGGGAGACGGGGCAGTTTCCCGGGGGGGAGACCCCTGCCCCCTCAGGATTTCCAAAAGTCTACGCCCCTGGGGTGTGTGGCCTAATATGCAAAGGATCTCCTGCTACGAAATGAGCCCTGTTCATGTCCCAGCCACCGATGCCCTATTCACTAGGCAAACAAGGGAAAAAGTTACTTGACTTTAAGATGCCCCATCGATAGGGCATCCCAGACTGACTCAACTCTACCTCAAAATGTTGCCCCCAGAACATTTTGGCTGGAATTCATCTCCTCATTCTTGCCCCACAGCATCTCATAGACATACTGATTATGGAAGCACAGAAGACTAAGGCCCAATCTCTATCCAGCATTTGCTCTGCTGTTTTGCCAAACCCACGTCGGAACAGAAGGTCCCCTCTGCATTGCATGCCACTTTCACTTTGACGGACTGGTGGATTTTATGGCAGTGTCCAGACTGCATGCTGAGTTCACTTCCTTTGATCTCTCAGTGCTGTGATTACTGTCTGGATAGATTTATGGCCATTTTATGGCCATTCGGGGGTGACTCTGCAGTCAACATGGCTTTGGCCCAGGGTAGTTGAATGTGGTTTTCAGCTGCATCTTTTTCTGGTCCAGTGTGGATTTGGTAAAACAATGGACCAAATGATAGATGCAGATTGGGCCTAATTCTTCATGGGCTAAGAAAGATAAAAACAGAATAACCTGTGAGGGCTAGAGAAGCATGACAGGTCATGAGAAAAGAGCACCTGCTTTTTAGTAAGAGCCAGCCTCTTTTCTTGAGCAATGAGACCAAAACCTGGAAATGTTGTCTCCAGAACTCTCATGTCCCTTCCCTGAAGACAGAGAGAAGAAGAATTGTATGTCTTTATACCCATTTTTTCTCTACCTTAAGGTAGAAATCACATTCCCTTCCTCGACCCATAACAGATATCTTGTGAGGTGGGTGGGGCCGAGAGAGTTCTGAGAGAACTGTGACTGGCCCAAGGTCACCAAGCAGGGTTGACAGGTCTGGGTTGGAAAATACCTGGAGACTTTGGGGGTGGATCCAGGAGAGGGTGGGGCCTCAGCAGGGTACCATGCCATAGAGTCCACCCTTCAAAGCAGCCATTTTCTCCAGGAGAGCTGATCTCTGTCAGCTGGGGATCAGTTGTAAAAGCGGGAGATCCCCAGGCCCCACCTGGAGGCTGGCAAGCCCAGTCACCCAGCAAGCTTCAAGTGGAGGAGTGGGGAATCAAACCCAGTTCTCCAGATTAGAGTTTGCTGCTCTTAATCACTACACTACATCAATGCACATCGCACAGAATATCATAGCACCCCAAGACCTGCTGGACGTCTCATACGACGACCTCAAGAAGCAGCTTGGGAACTACTTCGCGCCAAAACCATCCATGTTGGCATTCCGGGTCCAGTTCCTCGAATGGAAGCAGCAACCGGGAGAGAATGCCGCCACGTTCCTGGCCGACCTCCGCCGCCTGGCAGTCGGGTGTGAGTTTAAGAACGTGGAGGACAACCTGCTAGGCAGCTTCGTGGCAGGGGGTAAGAGAAGCCAAGCTCCGCTGCCGGCTTATCACCACCCCCGAGCCAACCCTCGAGAAGGTACTGCAGGCTGCCGTCGCGTTCGAGGCGACCTACAAGGACAAGCAGGCGTCCAAGGTCCACCGCATCGCCTCCTCCGGGTCTGAGACAGATGAGGACGAAGACGTCCACCAGCTACGCCAGCGCGCGCAGAAGGGTGAGTCTCGAGGCTGCGCCCGGCACACCACAGCCACCACCGCCTCCACTTCTTCCAACCCCAGCAGGCTGCCCCCGACGTGCGCTAGCTGCGGGGACCCCCACGAGAGACGCTCCTGCCGTTTCCGGGATGCCGTTTGCAGAATGTGCGGGAAGACGGGGCACATTGCCAGGGCCTGCCGCTCCCGGAACACGTGACGGTCCTCCGTGGCCTCCACCGCCCACTACGAGGCAGTTGACAGCACCTCTTCGGCCACCCAGGTACTCCAACTACGAGAGCCCCTCCCCGCAGCAATCCAGGTTAACCTGCAGATCGGGGGCACCCCCTGTTGCATGGAGGTTGATTCCGGGTCTGCCTACTCCACAGTCTCAGCGGCCACTTTTAAAAAACTGTTTCCGCAGTGGAACCCCCAGCTGCGCCGGCCAACTGCCCTCGTGCTCCGGGACTTTCAGAAAAACCCAGTCGCCATCAAGGGGCTGGTGCAGGTCCAGGTGCAATTCCAGGGCGTATGCAAATCCCTCGACCTACTAGTGGTGGAGCGGGACCTCAACAGTCTGCTGGGGCGCGCTTGGCTCAAGCCCCTGGGGATGGGCATGACGGGGGTTCACAAAGTAGAGTTAGCGAATTACGACTCAGTCTGCGCGGAATTCCCAGCCGTTTTTGATGGCACCCTCGGTTCCTACCGGGGTCCTCCAGTCTCCCTGGACCTGGATCTGGCCGTACGCCCAATCCGGGTGCCAGCCCGGTGGCCGGCTTTAGGAATGCGGCCCAAGGTGGAGGCGGAACTAGACAACAGAACAGCCTTCACATTGGGAGAGTTCCAGCGCTTCACAGACCTGTTCGGCATCTGGCACATCCGCTCGGCACCGTTCCACCCAGCTACCAATGGACAGGCAGAATGCATGGTTCGCACAACCAAAGACGCCATCAAAAGGATGGACACTGGGGACTGGGAGCTGCAGCTAATCAAATTCCTTTTCAGCCAGCACAACACCCCACACATGGGAATGGGTCGCCGCCCAGCGGAGTTGTTGATGGGCCGGCGACTCGGCACCATACTGGATTGTCTCCACCCCGACCGCACCATCAATGCTGATGCAAGGACAGAGCTCCGGCCAGCCGCCCGAGGTTTCGCGCCTGAGGACCCCGTCTATGCCCGGAACTACGCCCGGGGCCCAGGGTGGATCCCGGCATGGATCATCCAAGCAACTGGCCCACTCTCGTACGAGGTCGGGACAGAAGAAGGAGCAACCTGGCGGCGCCACATCGATCAGCTCCGGCGGCGCACTCCGGACCACACACCAAGTGTTCCCAAGTCAGCACTTCCTGTGGAGCCATCACCAACCCAGCTAGGGGACCCTGATCCGGAGGATGAAACCTCAGAATCCCTACCGGAGAAGCAGCCCGTGGACGGAGCGCCGGCCGAGCCACGGCCCAGCACTCCCGAAAGCAACCAAGAGGGCACCCCGATCCCAGGGCCTGCCAAGGCCCCGCGACCTGCAATGCCCCGGCACTTGGGCCGCGAACGTTGCTGGCCAGAGTACCTTCAGGACTATGTCTG
Organism: Lepidodactylus listeri; assembly: GCA_029233225.1. Classification (NCBI taxonomy): domain Eukaryota; kingdom Metazoa; phylum Chordata; class Lepidosauria; order Squamata; family Gekkonidae; genus Lepidodactylus; species Lepidodactylus listeri. The sequence goes on along the minus strand of JARCFY010000009.1, from coordinate 99,819,822 downwards.
CCGAGTGGGACCGAACTATGGGGGGAGGGGTGTTGTGTACTAGTCACGAAATGGCGACTGCCATGCGGTCAGAGCCCATGGCCCGATTCTACCTGAGCTTCAGCCAGGTAGAACAATAGACAGTCGGATCCAAAACGACCACCAATAGCCAGCCTAGGTCTTCCGCGGGGGACCTATGAACTACAACTTAAGACCTAAGGCCCTATCAGAACTATGCACATATGCTAAGCCCTTATCAGGTATTTTGGGTGCGGCCAGAGGTGTGGCTCTGGCTGGCATATAAGCAGGGCCCTGGAGCCCTGGCTGCATGCTTGATCTGACCATCTCCTGAACATGCTGATTCACTAATAAAGTCTTTGCTATGATCATCATACAACTCGCCTCCCGACTCCAGTACTTTCCAGTGCATTTCTTTGTCCTTTGCCTCATTACTAAAGCAGCGGCACTATGAACTACCTTAAAAAAAAATTAGCTAGATGAGATCCCGCAGTCAGTACAGGGAAGCAGAAATGAATGTCGCTGGTCCAAATCCTACAATTGCATTAAAATATATATTTAATAAGAAATAACAGGAGGTGCACGCTTGATGAGCCTGGCCTGCCTACAGCAACACAGGAATCTGCCCAAGGCTCATTTCTGCTTCTATAGATAGAGTCACAGCCACCTGACATCGCTAGGGATTGCCCTCCCAAGCAAGCCACCTGCCAGGGGAAACTTCTCGCATGTTGTTTTTTAAATTACGGCTACTGTGGAGAGAAGAAGTAATGAGGAAAAGAAGAAGTCAGATGCCGTGTCATTTTGCCCTGGCTCTCTTCAACTTCTCTGTCAAAATAGAATTCCCCCCCCCCTTCCTGTGAGCAGCGCGGGAGTCAGGAGATAAACCGTAGCCAATATGCTTGTCACAAGTCGTGTGGCTGTAACACCAGACAAACCAGTTGGGAAGGTAACACAGAGCTATGTGAAAATGACAGGGAGCTGAGACTTCTCACTCAGTCTTGCACTGGAGGGGGAACAGCAGCCTGCTAGTGGAGGATATGGCAAATTATTTCCACTGCTCTTCTGTTCTCTACGTTGGCTTTCTGAGGCCTACTCCTCTAGGCCACTGCTTCAGTGTATATTGATGGAATCTCTGCTCAGTTTGGAGTTGTGTGGATCTAAGCCCGTATATATTGTTGGGTACAGACAGGTCTCTAACCCTATGTCAAACAGAACAGCTTAATTTTTTTTTAATACTTGAGTTCTTCTCCTAGCATATCATTAGTTTAATTCTATTGTGGTCCTAAAAAAAGGTTTTCAGTTAAGTTGCCTTCTTCCGCTGCTCGAATGGTAACAAACAATAATGAACACAGCCTTTAAAGTATTCCTAATAAAGCCATCAGAATAGACGCTTGTGACACAGCATCATTTATGGGGGGGGGGGAGACAACATCTTCAAAGGACGTTATAACACTGAACCCTTTGTTAAGAGAATGAAAATGAATTCCTCATTTTTAATTGCAGCTGATAATGTTTAAAAATTATGAGTGAAGGCTAAACTTTCGTAACATTTGCATTTCTAATTATCTAGTGGCCCATTTTTACAGCGGATTATAGCGAAACCTAATTGTCTTATAATAACATTGGTGCTCTAGTTTGAGAATTACTTTTTTTTAAAAAAAACCTTGTTTTTGCTGATTTACATACATTTGCATAACTTAGAAAATTTATATTTGCTAGGATTTTTGTTGTTGTTCTTTCCCCATTGTTGTTAACTGCACATAATGGCAAATGGCTGAATTAAGCCATTCCATAAAGCATTTTTATTATTGCACAATAATGATTTATATAATAAGATGCACACATATTTTTTCCTTGCCCGATCTATTAAAATGGCACCTCACACAACAGATAAAGAGAGGGGGAAAAAAAGGAGATTAACATTGAATTTCAGTGAAGACTTCAGCTGAAAGCTAATTGCAGGTGATGAGAAGAGATCTAATAAGTTCTCCCCCCGTGCACTAGATGCAAATCCGAAACTTCAGACCAACTTCAGTTAGAAAGGACCAAGAAGCCCACTTAACAGCTTTCTTGGAATTATGTAACTCCTGACAGCTTCATAATAACTTATTTTGAGATGGTGCAAGGAAGCTGCAGGTGAAATCTGGGAAATCTGATTCCTTACATGTATAGACGCTAAAGGATTCTTGAGTACGTGATTCTCTTTGCATCAGACTCTGGGGGATCCACCAGGCAGGAGAAAGTAAAAGATTTTTGCACGATCAGTGTCAAGCTAAAAAAAAAAAAAGTGGGTCATGTATGCAGTGACAACAAACATCAAAGGCCTAAAATCAATATCCTATGGGGGGGGGGGGGACCAACAGACCTAGATCTGATTGGGTACTGCCCGTCAGGATATAGAAATATAGATGCTGAAGCTGAAATTTGGTGATCTCCAGTGGGAATATGTCAAAATGGAAAGGTATGTTGTCCCATCTTCTGTGGCGCTTCCCTCTATAAATGCCATGACAAGCGAATATTACCCAGTTCTTTTTTAAATATATATTTTTTTAATTTGACCATTTGTATTTAGTACAATCAACAAATACACAAGCATGTAACATGTTACAAAGAAATAACATAACAAGCAACAAGGACAGATCTTGCAACTTATAAACATCCTTAACACGGCATTTCAGTTAAGTACTTCCATTTCGGGGGGACCACTCCCACCTGCATCAAGTAGTTCAATATCATCGGCCACACTTCTACAAAATTTGAGGAGGGAGGATTCTTTTCAAACTGATTCATCTTATAGGTAATTCTGTCCATGATGTATATCTCCCATACCTTACATTGCCATATATGAAGCGTAGCTGAATTTGGGCATTTCCAATTAACCGCTACGGGTGTTTTGGCAGCTATTAGAAGGTATGAGATGTGCTCTTTCCTAATATTTGGGACTGTACTATCCTTCCAATAATTAAAAAAAAACCAATATCTCCAGTATCACTCAGTCGTGAATGCTCCTCTCTTGTATTTTTAAATATACAAAGTAGGGGAGCTTTGTGGGATGCTGGGCAATAATATTTCACCTAACTGGTAATAAAACCATGTGACTCTTTTGAATAATGAATGGGTTGCCTTGATTGATGAATAACAAATAACTAGTAGAAGACCAGTTGCCTAAGTGAAGTAACTGGGGGGCGGGTGTCCCCTTCCATACCCAATACGAGGGGGGAAAGCCAGTGGAAAGGGCAGCTAAGATCTTTAATATAGGCCTGATCTGAGAGACCACTGCCTAAGAAGAAAGGACCTTCAGCACGCAGCTGTTTTGCTTACAAACCAGGACTTGTATGGGGTGAACATAGTTACAAAGGGTTTTGCTTGGTAATAGACCAAGAAAGTAAGAAGGACCACCATGTCACTTCTCTTGTTTGCACAGTTACTTTCACAGTCAACTAGTTGAGCACTGAAGCAAATGAGTTGTGTGTTTTTCTTGGACCAGTCCACCTCCGAATCTGATCTGGCCAGAATGGGGGTTATTAATGGTCCCTAAACAATACTTCTCAAGCTACTCATAATTGCTGTCTGCAGTTTCTTCTGACAGTTTCATTATGTTTGTCTGGTTTAGTACTTCCTAAAAATATCAACACATTCACATACATAAGTTTCATGATGTTTAGGGATGCTTAAACACCTTGTTAAGCACTGCCTGTTCAGTAGGGGCAAACAGGAAGCTGATCTTCTGATGGACTAATGATTTGTTGATCTGTTCATGGCTGTTTGGTAAGTTACTCTAATTTCCTTCTTAATAGTACTGGATAAAGCAACTGGCTTTTCACGCACATCTGTTTGCACACAGCCCCATGAGTTCTTCTTCTACTACTACTACTACTACTACTTCTACTTCTACTTCAATTTATGAATTGCCCCGTCCCTGTAAAAACAGGGCTCTGGGTGATATACTGTTTTGATCGGCAAGCAATTTGTGTAAATAACAATAAAGCAATTATGTGCCGTCAAGTTATAACTGACTCATGGCCACCCCAGGATCATGGAATTTGCAAGGCAAGATGTAAACAGAGGTGGTTTGCCATTGCCTTCCTCTGCATAGCAACACTGAGCTTCCTTGGTGGTTTCCCATCCAACTATTAATCATGGCTGACCCTGCTTAGCTTCCAAGCTCCAACGAGATCAGACCCTATTTGGGTGCAAAGGTGGTATATACACATTCTCTCCTTATATATAATTCTGTTTTCGGGTGGCAATGTTCCATATGCTCCCAAATCAGTTGGCTGCCTGATCTGCCACTTGGAAGGGCTGCCAATCCCCTGGCTGCATTGCCTCACTGTGTTGCCTCAGTCCCACCCACAGAGCTGGCAGCCAGCATCTCGGCCTCAGTCTGGCTTTTTTTTTTTTAAAGAAACAGTTAAATCAGTCACAAGTCATATAATTTGGTCATTAATTATGAATGTGTGTGAGGTTTGTTTGTTTGTTTTTTTTAAATCCTACCATTTGGTTGTGTCCAAGTATCTTTCAGGTATGTTAATGGTTGTTGATTGGTTTGGATAGCCATTGTTTTCATGTGTGCACATTTTTGGAAACAAACCAACCCTGATGCAAACCTATTCAGCAGGTATTAGTCATTTAGGTGCTGAACTGAACCAACCCAGCGATCAGCTCAAATATGATCATCACAGTTAAACAAAGTGAGTTTAAACAATCAGATGTGTTCACACAAAATTTGTGGCATCACTAATGCTAATGCCATTGATGCCACCAAGTCTATCCACAACCCCTTCTTGTTATTTAAATAGGGATACCCTGAAATTCTCCCCAAAATTTTGAGTTTGGATTTACCCAGTCTTGTTCCAAAACAGTATTAGAATTGCAAAGAAACAGAAATAGGCTTGTGGGGTGGAGGTTGAAGGTATCCTGTTTTCTCTATTTCTGAAGCCGTATCTTGCTGCATACCTACATGTTCGTCAGCTGTGAAAAATTGAATCTGTTGAGCTGGATGCAGTGTGGCATTATTAGTAGCCAGCTTTACAACACTGCATTTAATAATTAAAGTCAAACAATGGTCCCAGATACTCATCACAATACTGCAGTCACAACAAATCCCTTGAGGCTCTATTTAAAGCTGCTATTAAGTAATTTGCCTCAATTGAAATCCAAAGTCATTTTAGGGATTCATCTTCAAGAAAACATATCCGGAAATCAAAGTGGGTTCATTTGTTTTTTTTTGTTTTTTTGTTTTTTTGCTATTGTCAAGCTGAGTTCTGGCCATCCTTAGTGAGGCTTGAAAGCAAGGGACATTCAGAGGTGGCTTGCTATCACCTCTCTCTGCATCACAACCCTGGTATTCCTTGGAGGTCTCCTGTCCAAATACTAGCCAGGGCCTGCCCTGCTTAGATTCCAAGACTGACAAGGGCTGAGGACATATTGGCAGTCTGCCGCGCCTCCACAGCATGGCAGACTAAGGCGGGGGGGATTTCCCCCACGGCGCGGCATTCGCACGCCGCCGGAAGGAAGCCGCCCACAGTGTTCAGACTGCGGGCAGCTTCCTACAGCAGCGGGCGGACACCGCGCGGCTCCCCCTGCCTGCACGCGTTCACACCCACCCTGGCGGGTGGAACGTGTGCTGCAGCAGCCGAGCACCACTTTGAAGTGGTGCTCGGCTGCTGCGGGAGGAGCGCGGCGCTGGACACGATGCGTCCGGGCCGCCTCCTTAGGGCAGATGCAGCCGTCTGAATGGCCACTCTGTCCTCAGCCAAGATCAGGCTTGCCTGAGCTATCCAGGTTAGGGCAGGACTTTAAAGAGTTTTGCTAAGACCAGAGACATTTTTGAGTGGATTAACTCAACTCATTGTGTTGTTCATTTATTATACTTATTCCACAACTTACCTTCCATCACAGAATCTGTGGTGGTGTACACAGTATAATTAGGAGGTCATGAACGATTCAGGTCCTGAATGGACCTAGACCGGCCTAAGTTCAGCACAATCAGTTTGTCATGTGCCCTCAAAACATACTGTCTCATAAAATGTAATTGCAGCCTCAGCACCTGGTGGAGGAGAGAGGGCAGCGAAGGCGAGCAGCCCTTTACAACAACCCACCAATAACACAATCACTCACAATGTTTTGGAATAAAATGGCCACAACTTGTATTGGTTACAGCGGTAAGATATCTTGGCACAGCATGGGTACAATGGATCCTGGCATCAACTGACTCACCTGCCAGTCAATGTATCTCATCCCACCCCAGTGGATGGGAGAACCATCAGGTTCCACAAGGATGACAGCCACTAAGTGGTCTCCCCTGCCACCTGAGTGTGAGGGTAACCCATCAACAGCCCCTGAGCTGGGCATGCTCCTTGAAATCACCCACATGAGGGCAACCCATTGCCAGCCCCAAGATGAAAGACATAACAACATAAGAGAAGCCAATGTTGGATCAGGCCAGTGGCCCATCCAATCCAACACCCTGTCACACAGTGGCCAAAAATATCAGGTACCATCAGGAGGTCCCCCAGTGGGGCCAGGACACTAGAAGCCTCTCCCACTGTCCCCCCCCCCCAAGCACTAAGAATACAGTACCTCACTTGCCCCAGACTGAGAGTTCCTATCTATACCTTGTGGCTAATTGCCACTGATGGACCTCTGCGCCATACATTTACCCAAATCCCTCTTGAAGCTGTCCATGCTTGTAGCCGCCGCCACCTCCTGTGACAGTGAATTCTACCTCAAGATCCCTTAAGGGGATCCCCATATACCAGGAAAATGGGTGCACAGGCCGGTTTTCCTAAAATAGATCTGGGCCCATACTGATACTGCCCCTAGGTTGTGACAGGCCATTTTATCCAGGGAAACTGTAGTCTGGAGGGAGATCAGTTAAAATTCCAGATCTCCAGGCCTCATCTGGCGGCTGACAAGTCTAGACTGAAACTGCCTGTGTTTCTGTATATTCATAGGCGTAGAGTACGGGGGAGCTTGAGCCACCCCCAAAATTTCCTGGGGGGGGCTCAGCCCCCCCTGGCAAAACGGAACGCCTGCCATTGTGCCTCCCCAGGTCCTTCCGAGGCCTGTCCATCACTTCTGGAGAGGGAGAGGGAAGGGGTGGCCGGGGGGGGGGGGGGAGAGGCACCAGCAGCAGCGGCTGGCAGGCCTCGGAAGGGCCCAGGGAAGCATGGCGGTTTCCCGGGGGGGGGAGAACATTGCCCCAGCGAGCGCACGCGCAAAGCACGCATGCTAAGGAGCCCCCGCCCCCCGAACTTCCAAAAGTCTACGCCCCTGTGTATATGTGAGAAACCTGTTCTGTGCCTTTTCCAGTTCCCTTTGGATTACTTTGGGGATTATCAGTTGTTTGCAAACTTGGACCTTTGCCTTGGGAAGTCAGCCTTCACTCAGGCTGATTTTCTTTCACTCTTCCTATAACTTTGGTCTCCTGCCTCAGCCCCTCTTTAGTGGATTACTTATTGTCTGGATGATTGCAGTGGCTGGCTCTTGGTGTGGGCTTGTCGTATTGGCTTTTACTGGGAAATGCTTGATATTATTTTGACTGCTGATTCTTCTGCCCAGATATTTCTCTTATTCTCATATGGTTGCAATCCCTGGATTGGGAAATTTCTGAAGGTTTTGTTGGTGAAGCAGCCTAAATAGCTCAGACTAGCCAAGGCTTCCCAGAACTTGGAATCCAAGGAGGGTTGACCATAGTCAGTCCTTAAATGGGAGACCCTCAAGAAAGATAAGGAAGGCAATAGGAAATCACCTCTGTTTATGCTTTCAGAAACCCATGAGGTGTAATTCATTGGGTCATCATATTGGTTGTGACTTGATGACACATTACCAGGGGTCCGTTGGAGTGGGAGCGCACAGGAGCGCAGCTCCGGGAGTGAGGAGCCCAGGGGGCGGGCCCATGACCAAGCCCCGCCCCCTCCTCGACTTCCCCAAGCAGTGCAGAGGCGCAGCGCCCCGGGGAAAGCCCTGCTAGGGTCTTTATTGTTTTTAATGTTTTGTTTTAATATTGATAATTTTATCATTGTTCCTTTTATGACTGAGTGCTGCTTTTCCAGAGACTTGCTCAAGGTGGCCTATAAATTTTCTAAGTATACCATTTTTTATCTGGGCACATGGCACATAAGTACTGGAGAAATTTCACCAACCCTTCAGCAGCTTCTACCCCATCAGTTTGGTGTAGTGGTCAGGAGTTGGACTCTAATCTGGGAGAACCGGGTTTGATTCCCCACTTCTCCACATGCAGCTGCTGGTGTGACCTTGGGCCAGTCACAAGTTCTCTCAGAGCTGTTCTCTCATGAGCAGTTCTCAAAAGACTTCTCTCAGCCCCACCAACCTCACAGGGTGTCTTGTTGTGGGGAGGGGAAGGGATGTGTGGTGCACATGTCCTGGGTATCTCAAGTCTACTTGAAACCTGGTGGTTTCAAGGGAGCAGGAAGAGAATGAGGGTGTGTTCTTTACGCTTATTTGTATTGCACAAAGTATTGGATGGGGAAGGGAAGGGAGGAAGAGCAGGTCAGTTTCACTCACCTGTGGAGTGGAGCCTGAGGGGTGGGTGTTGCCTTCTGACAAACTTCCAGTATGTTAGGGGGTGTGGCATATGCAAATGAGTTATGCAAATGAGTTATGAGCAAATGAATAATGAGCTCCTGCTCCTCTTTTTCTACGAAATGATCCCTGCACATTACTATCGTTGCTGCTGCTGTTGCTGCTGTTAGTATTCTGGTGTGTTTTAGTTGTGGGATTCTGGGGGAAACAGTTTCTGATTAAAGTCTGTCCAGGTTCTCATTATCTTTCCCAAGCTTCTAGATGCATCTCACTGCTTTGTTAATGAATTTCTTAATGCTTTTGTGAGGCTGTTTCTTAAGCTAGATGTGGAACTTCTGCCATCAGATCTTAGAAGTGAGAAGCTACAGAGGAAGCAGCCTTATAATCAGATGGTTTGAATGTGGATTTGGACTTGAATTTACATTCACACCACATAGGTCTAGTGATATGGATCTGTTTCTGCTTCCATACAGCAACATCCTAGAATACCTGTTGGGTTTCCAGGGGAGCCGAGAGAGCTTCAGCACTGAAGAACAAAACCTCACCATTTGCATGTCCTTACCTTCCTGTTGACTTTGTCCAACTGACACAATGGAGGACTAAACTATAATCAACCAGGGTTGGAAACTGTCAACTCCCCACTTGACATTTCAGTAAGATATAATATGAATATGAACTGACGAGTTGTATTAGTTTAGTCTGTGAGGAATTTGTATAATTGGCATACAAGGTCTTTTGATGTCAGGGAACTGGGTCTTTGTATACTCTTGGGTAGCTCTAGTTAATCAAAGAGAGGGGATGCGATATTCTCCACCCGTTTGCAGTGGCTGTGGGGGGGGGGGAGCCATAAGAGGGAACAATGTGCAAATGATGTGAAAATGCTGCCTCTGACTTTTCTCAGTGTTTGACACTTCAAAGAGACAAGTGCAGCTGCTCACCTCGAACAAACACTTGTTTACTTCACGATAACACAGGCTGGCCAGCAGCCAGCAGCCGACTTGCTATGTAAATATATTTACAAGAATCTACCCTGGCCACAGAGGAACCGAAGCCGGCGAAGATAAACCTCAGGGTGGTCTGTGAATTATATTCATTTACTAAACTGTGGATCAAGCCTCTACAATGTTACTCTTTGGCCTAGTTTATGCCATCTGCAGTGTCAAAAAATATATGAAACTTCTGGTGATGGGTGACACCCCACTCCAGCTTGGTTAGTTCTTAGGATCAGGGTACTTCCTTCTTCCATATCATCCCGCTCACAAGTTAACATTTTGTTCTCATGCCCTGCTCAGCATTCCCTTGCCTATGGCAACCACAGACAGGACTTTTTTTTTCTAGTGGCACTCCATCTGTAGAACCTCCCACTTGAAATGCCTGTGGTGTCTACTCTTTTGACGTTAGGCACTTGGTTAAGCCATTTTTATTTGCCCAGATTTTAACTGAGCCTTCCCCCCACCCTTCTGGTCCTTTTCTTTTTTTTAATCACCCATTGTGCATCTTAGCACCTGGTTTATGTCCAGGCATGTTTTTGGATTGTTACTTTACAGGTCTGTCAATTTCACAATGCAATCCTGAACAGAGTTATGTCTTCCTTGAGAGCCAGTTTGGTGTAGTGGTTAAGTGCGCGGACTCTAATCTGGGGGAACCGGGTTTGATTCCCCACTCCTCCACTTGCACCTGGCTGGATGACCTTGGGCAAGCCATAGCTCTGTACCAGCTGTTCTCTCAAGGACAGCTTGGGAAAGAGCTCTCTCAGCCCCACCTACCTCACAGGGTGTCTGTTGTGGAGAGGGGAAGGGAAAGGAGTTTGTAAACCGCTCTGAGACTCCAAGTGAGTGAAGGGCAGGGTATAAATCCAATCTCTTCTTCTTCTTCTTCTTCTTCTTCTTCTTCTTCTTCTTCCTGAGCCCATTTAGCTCTGCCCTGTTGGTTATCTTGGGGTTTTCTTGGTGTTACACGGTTACTTTATTGTTTAATTTTGTTTGCCTTTTAAAATTTGATGTTGTTTCCTCAATGGCTGGTTGGGATTGAAGACTTATGTGTATGTTAAGTGCCATCAAGTTGCTTCTGATTTATGGAGACCCTCGTATGAATTACATCCTAACATTAACAGCTTTGCTCAGGTCTTGCAAACTGAGGGCCATGGTTTCTTTGACGGAGTCAATCCATCTCATGTTGGCTCTTCATCTTTTCCTGCTGCCTTCACCTTTTCCTGGGATTATTGTCCTTTCCAGTGACTCTTCTCATGATGTGACCGAAATGCAATGCCCTCAGTTTAGTCATTTTGAATTCTAGGGAGAGTTCAGGTTTGATTTATCTAGAACTCACTGATTTGCCTTTTTTTTTTACTGTACCTTTTCTTATTTCTTCTCATGTTAGTGTATTGTTATTTTGAGACGTTGTCTCGCCCACTTTCATTGCTGATGCTCCTAATTGGTCTGTTTCTTTGTATGCCATTATACTACATTTCTATTTCATTTCCTATGCTATTCATACGCTATTTGTTCACAACTGAAGCCAGTTTTATGAGAAACATTCAGATCAAGAAAGCAGAAAAATGGCACATTTTCATTCACTTAATATACAATCAAAATTCAAATGAGTATTTATAGTTATAACTTCAAAGGCTTGAAATTAAAAATTCTTAATGGCTGTTGTCTCAGAATTTATCTCCAGAGCTAAGAATCCAGAGTCACCATCTGAATGTAAGGAACCTGATAACCCAGCCTCAGCTCCTCCAAGAATGCCCCTGAGGGATCTTAAAAAAAAAAAAAAAACTGGATCCAGTTGGTGATTGACTCTTAATATAAGGATGACTTATGCCTTACTTGTGCTCTTTCTGGGAAATACTGATTTACCAACTGACTGCCTCCCTTCCTCTAGCACCCAGTTTGAACAGTGGAAGTCTAAGTGGGATCATTCAAAAATAGTAAAGAGTTCATTAAAAGTAAAAAGTTTACATACATACTCTCTGCACAGCAACGGACTGAGCAAGGCATATAAAAGAAATACCTAAGCATGCAGCTCCTCTGGCCCTTACTCTGGACATGCCCTAGTTGATCTTGTTCTAAGACAGGCTCTTTAACTTAGAAGTTACAGGGTTCTAAAAGCCTCCCATTATCTTCAAGTCTTTGGCTGTGTTCACACACAATAAATAATCCACTACCAATCCACTTTCAGTGCACTTTCCAACTGGATTTTTATTGTGTGAACTGGCAAAATCCGGTTGGAAAATGCATTGAGAGTCAGTTTGGTGTAGTGGTTAAGTGTGCGGACTCTAATCTGGGAGGACTGGGTTTGATTCCCCACTCCTCCACTTGTACCTACTGGATGACCTTGGGCAAGCCATAGCTCTGTACCAGCTATTCTCTCAAGGACGGTTCTGTCAGAGCTCTCTCAGCCCCGCCTACCTCACAGGGTGTCTGTTGTGGGGAGGGGAAGGGAAAGGAGTTTGTAAGCTGCTCTGAGACTCCAAGTGAGTAAAGGGCAGGATATAAATCCAATCTCTTCTCTCTCTTCTTCTTCTTTATCGCAAGTGGACTGAAAGTGGATTATTTAGTGTGTGTGACCACAGCCTTTTCCTAGGCAGCCCTTTGTCTACTACACATGGCCATGGTGGCCATCAGATAGAGATTAGGTGCTGGACTTTCTTCCTCCTGCATAGACCTGGTGAAATGGACTCTTTTCCTTCCAAGTCAAATGATTTTATTTCTTCTTTTGGGAAACCTCCAGGAAGATACAATCTAACTCCTCACTTCCCCCAAATCTCTCTGCTCCTTCTAGGAGTAAGATCACCAGTTAAGGTAGGAGCTGACCATTTCATCCCCTCCATCCAGGAAGGTCATTAGTATTTCCAAAACTTTGAAGGCCAGAGATTAGCTGACTTCCCATCTCCTGACTCTAGACAGGAGAGAGTGAGAAAACTTTTAAAACTGAATGCGGAGGCTTTATCAAGCCCAAACCTGCAAACAAAATGCATTTCTCCAGAGTGGAGAAAGAGATTGCATGTGTGTGGATGGCATGGGGCCAAGATTCAGAAATGAGGAGTTCCTTCTGGTATTCCTCTGGCTGGCAGCCTTCCTGTCCCTGCTCTTTAGAAAACTAAAGGTTTGCACCACTGTTACATTTTCTGTGCAGAAAAATGTGTTGTTCCTACAGAATCCAGTAAAAAATTTTTTTTATCTTTGATACAATTTTCTAAGCTTTGTACCACTTTTTTCATGTTCACTTCCATCCATATTTCTATCTCTAAATAATCCATTCTACAATATTACGTTCCAAAGCAAGTTATACATTTATGCAGCACCTTTTGCCTTTCGGAGCCGGCTGCACTTTATCCGAATGTAAATTTGCTCAGTGACAATAGACTGCCACAACTGTACGGTCTTGGGGAAATTGTTCATGTTAATGCCATTTAATAAGCATCTCTCACAAGGACGTGGTGCCGTTTGCTGCAAGCCTTTGTTCTCAGAACAGCTGCATCAGCACGATGTGCAGCGAAAGAGATGTTGAATGTCACCGCTTATCAAAAGAACTTGTGATCTTCTATAACCCAGGAATACTTGTTGTTTGGAAATGATGATTTGAAATCTGGCCTTGAAATTCCTTCGATAAAATGCGAAGAAGCACTCTGAAGCTCTGCTACTTGATGTCAAATTAAGGGGACAGTCGAGTTCTGCACATTTTAGGGAGTCTTCTGTCAATATTGTGTAGAACCCAAAGCAGCAATGAAGTGTGTGACCTATTTAAATTCTTCTGATATATCCCCCTGATAAATCTAGCAAAACGAGTTTGTTCTACCGCTTAATCTGATGTTAGGTCAAATCTGTCGATACTGATTGAACTGTTGTTAAAAGAAAGCAGCTGGGAGTTTATCTACCTTACCCCCTGCCATATTTCTGTTGCCCTTCCCCCCCAGTTAGCTACAGTATGGGTGTGTTCAGATGTGCACATTTGAGCCATTTTGAAATGCTTCAAAATGGATCAAATGTGCATGATTAGACACCTGCAGCTGCCTCCCGTTCCCAGCCGTCACTTACCGGAGCAAATTCCGGAGCAAAGTGTAGCGTTTTTAAGACCAGGTCCCGAGGTGGTTTCTCCTGTGCTCTTCCGGCTCAAGCCGCATTTTCTGCTGTGTGATTGCAGAGCCGTTTTTGAGCCACTTCCGAGTCTTTAACCACCCCTCACCCCCCCGCAGAAGCCTCTGGCTTCCGCTTTTGCCCATCATTTTTTTTTTGTGCGGCGGCGATATGTGCATAAGCGCTTCTCCGCCTTTCCGCAAAAAAATATATTTTTTAAAAAAAATGGCCACTATTTCTGCCTTTGGGATCCCAAGGAGGCTAGTTTCGGGGGGGGGGAGTTTAAAGGGCCGTGTTCTTTCAGGGCGGGGAAGTCATGGTCCTTGTATAAACTGAGAGGCTTTGCTCTCCTGCTTCTGAGCATGCACAAGACTGTATTTTCAGATGCTTGCTTATGTGCATGCGCAAGCGGCAGAAAAAAAAAAGCCTAATACATGCTCCCATGTAGATGCTGGGGAGCCACTTGAATGCTCTTTGAAGAGTGTTTTTGAAGAGTGAGTGTGATCGCGATGGTCCGGATCGGGACATTTTGAGCCGTCTCCAGCATGCTGTCTGAACGCATCCTATGAGAGTGAATATAATTTCAGGGAGAATTGAGTTAGCAATTCTTATTTGTCATAATGGAACCTCCATGAGCAGAACTGGTATATCACTAGTAAGGACTATACATTTTGGCCATACCTCACCCTCCTGAGAAATTTCACTAGTCTTATCTAAACCTTATCTAAATGCTTTCTAGATATTTCATTTACAGAGCAAACCCCACACTGATTTCAAGGTTTCCCATCAGGTTAAATCTGGTGACAGTTAATCACTTTCCACCCTGCCCAAGATATCTTGCTAGACTGACTGGAATTCTTTTGAATTCTGTAGAAATTCCCCACAAATTTTATCTCACAAGTGGATAAGCAGATTCTCTCTGAATGTAGCTTTAGGTAAAACAAAAAAATCTGATTACTGGAATTGCATAGACAAACAACAGGAGATAGGCACTAACATATTCTTGTTCTGCTAAAGACTTCTGACTGGCTGTTTTTGGAGTTCAGAGCTAGACAACACCTTCTCCAGTATGGCAGTAACAGCTCGGGTTGTTAGGAAAAATTGTCTTACACGCACTTTACCTAGTTTCTCTCTGAAATCCAACAATGGTTTTTCTTTTCCTCCTCTTAGGAATTTGGAGTCTGTTTCAGATCTGTTCTGTTTTGATCAAAGAGAGGTTCGAAGTGATGAGAGGCGGGAAGGGAGGTTCCACACAATTTTGAACTCTCACTCTGTAGATGCTCAGAGGCAGGCGATGTATTTCCAAATGTTCCTATCCTCCTGCTAGAGCACCAGCCTGCGGTGCATAATATCAAACAATATCAAACAACTGCCACAGCTGAAGTTGAAGCTCTACAAGGTGAAATCAAACAGATTTTTTGAAAAGACAAAGCAAGAGAATAAGGGGGATCAGTGGCTAGATATCAAAAAAGGGAATTTTGGAGGGGGGAAAGAAATTCCCCTCCCTGTAATAACAGCAGAAACAACATCCTTACATTTCTTACATTATAGACAAGCATGCCTGGTGTTTTCACTGCGTAGAATTTTTATTTTTATTGCTTGAAACCAAAGGCCATAATAATATAATGAGAGTTGCCTGAGCAGTAATAAATATTACAGTAAAAACACAACAGGGTTAAAAACAATGTTAAAATGGTCAGGACCAGGACATAGTGGAGAATACAGCATGTTGAACATGAGGGTGAAAGTTTTCTTGGCAGCCAATGCATACAGGGACATCATATAGGCAGGGGTCATTTCATAGAAAAAGAGGTGTGATTTGCTATGGAATTCAGAAAAAATTAAGATCTTAAGAAAAGAACAACCAAGTCTCTTAACTACGTCTTTAACACTATGGGAACGTTAGAGAAAAATACTAGCTCCCGATATTTCAAGCATAGCCTCTTACACAAACCAAATTTGGTTTGAACCTGGAAAGTCAGGAAAAACCTACTCAGAATGGCAAAATGCAGGACTGACTAGAATAGAACATTTTATTGAGAAAGGCGCAGTAATAGATAAAGCAGCAATAGAATTAAAAATTAAAAAACCAGTGCACTGGTATAAATATTTACAAATAAAACACTTGTTGGATTCTCCCCTATTACAAGCTTCAAGAAATAGAACAAAAACTCCCTTTGAGAAACTGATTAGTCAAGCAAAGGGCAATATAGAAGGTTTAAGTACAAAAATCTATAGACAATTAATAGAAGCTAAAGAGAAGAAGGTAACCTTATACCAAAAGCTATGGCATCAAGATCTAAACAAAGATTTAACCAATGAAGATTGGTTGGACATATGGTCAGCTCCTAGTATAACTTCAAAAATATATACAATCAAGTTTCAGTCATTTAAAATAATATCAAGGTGGTATATCCCCCCCACTATTTCTAATAAAATAAATAGCGAGTTCTCACCAAACTGTAAGAAATGTGGCCAAAGAGCAAATTTTATGCACTGCTGGTGGGACTGTCCGCAAATTGCGCTGTTTTGGAAAAAAATCTTATATGGTATATTAGAGATTACCGGAAACAATTTACCAATGAAACCAGAAGTTATTCTCTTAGAGCACTGGGGAAATATAAAATTAATACAAACTGAAAAGGTAAAGATTTCCATACTATTAACAGTAGCCAAGAATCTTATTGCTAGTAGATGGATAGAAGCATCTGCTCCAACAATAGTTAAGTGGCAGCAAAAGTTGTGGGATTATTTTCTTTTATCAAAGCTATCCTATTTAACTAGTGATAGCCCTCCAAGATTATATCAAAAGAAAGTTGTCACTGTATGGTTTACAATAATAACCTACTTAACCAAGAAAAAAATCCTTCCGGCGAACCAAGCCTATCAGAAAATGATATATCTGTGAAATAAAGCTTTAATTATGGCATATTGTTAATGTAATGAGGAGTTTATAATGTAAAAGATAATATAAGTTTAGTATGCTTATGTGAAAATTGTATTGTATTACATTTTATTGTTGATTATGTTGTTATAAAAGAAAAATTAATAAAAAAAAAGAAAAGAAAAAAAAAGAAAAAGAGGTGCAGGAGCTCATTAGCATAACTCATTTGCATATGCCACACACCCCAACATACCGGAAGTGTGTCAGAAGGCACCACCAGCAGCTGCATGTGGAGGAGTGGGGAATCAAACCCGGTTCTCCCAGATTAGAGTCCAACTCCTGACCACTACACCAAACTGATAAGGTGGAAGCTGCTGAAGGGTTGGTGAAATTTCTCCAGTACTTATGTGCCATGTGCCCAGATAAAAAATGGTATACTTAGAAAATTTATATGCCACCTTGAGCAAGTCTCTGGAAAAGCAGCACACAGTCATAAAAGGAACAATGATAAAATTATCAATATTAAAACAAAACATTAAAAACAATAAAGACCCTAGCAGGGCTTTCCCTGGGGCACTGCACCTCTGCACTGCTCGGGAAAGCCGAGGAGGGGGTGGGGCTTGGTCATGTGCCCGCCCCCTGGGCTCCTCACTCCCAGAGCTGCGCTCCTGTGCACTCCTGCTCCAATGGACCCCTGCATATAGGTGATATAAGGATCATCATCAGATAAGAGGGGATATAAAGGCTTCTCTAAGTTTGTGGAAGGCAATGCTAGGCAAATAGGAAGGTCTGGTGTGATCCCGTTTGAGCAGTTTAAACCATGGGGAAAATCTAGAAACGATAATAGTTCTCCTATCTAAGGCAGCATCTATATTGAATCCAGAGGGAAGCCCTGGGGGTCAACAGGTATTGACCTGAAAGCCAGTTTGGTGTAGTGGTTAAGTGCAGGGACTCTAATCCAGGATAATTGGGTTTGATTCCCCACTCCTCCACATGCAGCTGCTGGGTGACCTTGGGTCAGCCACTGTTCTCATAGAGCTGTTCTCTCAAGGGCAGTTCTTGGGAGAGCTCTCAGCCCCACCTACCTCACAGGGTGTCTGTTGTGGGGAGAGGAAGGGAAGGAGATTGTAAGATGCTCTGAGACTCTGAGTGAAGGGGGGGTAAAATCCAGTCTCCTCCTCCTCCTCCTCTTGGGTAATGGCAGAAAAGCCTGAGATAGCAGGCAACCCAAGAGATGGCTTTCTGGAGCTGGATAAAGCACTGCTTAGAAAGATGACTAGAAGGAGACTTCTTCAGCTTTTTCCCAGTAGTTAATTCAGGCACTATGGGCATGGACCCTAATGGAAGGCAAGCCAGATTCACCTTGCAGCAGTTCAGCTGAAGAGTTGTGCGGCAGGATCAAAATTCTCTTTAGAAAGGAGTTTTGTGTTATCTCCAGGCTAGATATCCTGTTGTCGTCCCAACTCCAGAACTCGACCCCATACAGGAGTTATATTTTGACTACATTTCTACACCGCTTTTCTTTGTTAATCAAAGTGGTTCACAAAAAATCCAGAAATGTGATGTGTTAAAACACTAACCCAGTTAAAACCAGATCAGGAAGAAGTCCATGTGTGCAATATGGGCTTGCTGTCTGAATACTCGTTGTCTGAAATGGGGGAGTGAGGATGAGGGTTACAGCATAGGGCTGCCAAGTCAGCCCGGGGGCGGGGGATCCCCCGCTAAAGGGGTTCCCAATCCGCCGGCCAGCATTTGGCCGGCGGGGGGAACCCCACCCCCAACGTCATCCAGTGAGGACGACATAATGACGTCACAGGAAGTGATGTCAGCACGTTGGGGGCGTTGCCAGGGCGACACTCTGGCAATCGCCCCAAAACTATGATACCATAGAGTTTTGGGGCGATTGCCAGAGCATTGCCCTGGCAACGCCCCCAACGTGCTGACATCACTTCTGGTGACGTTGCTGGGCGCGCGCGCTTTGCACGTGCGCCAGGAGAAACTCCCGGCCAGAGGAGGACTCCCCCCCCGGCCGGTGAGTTTTGAAGACTTGGCAACCCTATTACAGCACCACAGGTCTTTCTCTCTTTTTTTCCCACCACAGAGCACTCAGTCCTTCTGTCAGTCTCAGTGCTCCCTCCTTTTTCTTCCCTGGCCTGCCCAGGAACCCCATCTTTTATTCCCCTCACAGCTCTGGTCCCATCCTCTCTGTCCCCTTGGGCCTCATCAGCCACCCTCTTTCACTGGCCCAACTTCCCCTGCACCTGGTTTTGGTCCAGTTGGCCCAGTGCTCCTGCCCTCCCACTCAGAAATCTCCCAGCTAGTCCAGGAAGATGCTCTGGTCTGGCTTGGATCAACTGTCAGCTTCTTGGCACTGGATATACATATAACATAAACTAAATAATATCATCAGCCGGTGTTGGGAGACAGCCCCAAATGTTGGCTGCTGCTGAGGCCAGCTCACCTACCATGCTTATGGAAAATCTTTTATATTGTTTTCTATATTACAAATTATTTATACTCTTCCTTGATTCAAGGTGAGCCATCTTTTTTCTTTCCTTGTTCTCCAAATGAGTTCAGTTCAGGTGTACAATCCCCACCACATATTACTGAAAACAGTTGGAATTTATCTATATTTGCTCAAAAATAATTAGAATGCAGCAGTTAACCATTATGGCATGATGTTGCCCTATGGAATATGTAACAGCACAGGTTTGATCTTAACTGTCAGCTCCGGTGCTTGTTCCAGTAGCATTAGAAAGGTTAATGTATATGTATTTTCTTATTCAAGTACTTGCCCTGTAAACTCAAGGGGCGTTCTAATATCACATTGTGCTTCTTTCCAAATGAGAACATAAGCTAAATTGCTATTGCTGGTGGGACTATTCCCGTGTGTCAGGCTCACATCATTCGGTCCAATTACATTTTAAGAAACTGAATCTGCTTCACCAATATCACAGTGACCTATGGCTTGGCATGCTGTCAAATCAGTAGATTTTTTTTTTTAAAAAAGTATAAAAAAGACAAAGTGTTATGCAATTAGTAGGTCATGAATGTCAGCCATACAGAAAGAATCTCTTGATATGATGTCCAAAGGAGTGCCAGTCAAGAAACTATGGGATTTTTACATCATGGCTAAACAAATGGATAATATATTTCTTAATGAACATCCAGCTTCTTCCTCTAATTTTGCAAGTAGACTATTTGGTACAGCAAAAGGAAATCCCCAAGCAGATAAATGATTTGTGTCTGTGGTAATCTTTACCTATATCACTCTTTTGCTAGACCTCATTTGTATCATCCTGTGCTATTTCTTTATGAACCTCGTAAAAGAGAATGTGGATTTGGAGGTAATCTGTTAATTTTAAATAGTTATATGTACTTGATGGAATTTCTTTGAATGTATTATGTTTTAGTTGTTAGATACTCAGTAGCTTTGCAAATTTTGCTATTTTCTATTATTCTTTATTGCTTTATGTTACAAAAGAAAAAAAAACTAATAAAATTCATATATATATATATTTTAAGGTGATTGGTGGACACTCCCAAGTATCCAAGCCTGAAAAATCTACAACAACTAATGAACTCCAGCCGTGAAAGCCTTTCACAGCATATTTAACTCCCAAGTATACTGAAATACTAACTGGATACCGAAATTGGTTCCTAGGTCCTGCTGTACTTCAAACAGCCAAACAAGAGTGGGCCCTGGACCTTGTCAAGTTAAACCCTGATGCCTCGTAATCTCATTTCCAGTTATTTGTGTGAATGGTAACTCCAATAACATTGAGCAGGGATCTAGGTGAACCGAGGGTGGAAAGACAGAGATACAATCTGAAATGGATCTGAGGGGCACCTAAAAGTTAGGGGGGCTGCGACCTGGTGGCAGAGCATTGACTTTGCATGATGGAAGATCCAGTTTCAGTCCTAATGTATCTCAGTTAAAAGGAACAGAGAGCAGGTGATATGAAAGACTCCCCCCTGGGATCTCGGTGAGTTGCTGCCAGTCTGGGTAGACAAGACTGACCCTGACAGAAGAAAGTTCTCAGCAGAAAACAGCTCCATGCATTCAGATTTCTTGCAGATATTTAGAGTTTAGCTTAATCCCAGGGCATACCCATCTATGGACCACATTTTTTGCCCTTCCATCTTCTTAATAAAATCCTGTGTAGAGAGCCAGTTTGGTGTAGTGGTTAGGAGCCTGGACTCTAATCTGGGAGAACTGGGTTTGATTCCCCACTCCTCCACATGCAGCTGCTGGTGTGGCCTTGGGTCAGTCATGGTTCTCTCAGAGCTGTTCTGGAAAGAGCAGTTCTGGAAAGAGCTCTCTCAGCCCCACCTACCTCACAGGGTATTTGTTGTAGGGAGGGAAAGGGAAAGGAGGTTGTAAACTGCTCTGAGATTCCTTTGAGTAGTGAAGGGCAGGGTATAAATCCAATCTCTTCTTCTCTTCTTGTAATCAAGCATGCACTGATTGACCCCACCCTTCCATCATGACAGATGTTTACACATTGAACATCTCATACGTATAGAGGTCTGCATAGAGAGAAGAATACATTACAGAAGAATACAGACAATTGAATAATGAAACACACTATAGAAGGAGTAAAGACAATCCATCTAATGTCATCAAAAAAAAAAGATACAGGTAGGGAAGAGGGAATTGCAGAAGGCTATATAAATAGAATCACATATGATTACCTCTTAAAATCAGAGGAAAGGGTGCCACAATTTTATCTTCTACAAAAAATTCACAAAGACACCCTCTCAGTCCCTGGCAGACCAATTGTCTCTGGCTGTGGGTCTATTTTGGAACCCTTGGCCCAATATCTGGACCTTTTTATCAAGCCCTTTGTTCAAACCACACACTCATATTTAAGGGACACTATGGATTTCCTTAATCACATCAATAATTCACAACTACAGGCAGAAGACTTGGTTTTTGCCACCCTAGATGTAGTGTCCTTGTACACTAACATTCCGCATGTTGAGGCCTTGGATGTTCTATGGGAGGTATTAGATGAAAGAACAGAGCAACCCATCCCCCCTACATCATTCCTCTCCCACATTGCTGAACTATGTTTAAAGAAACAACTTTTTTCAGTTCCAAGGAGAATTTTTCTGGCAAACCTCAGGAACTGCCATGGGATGTAAATTTGCACCTGAATTAGCTAACCTATTTATGGATAGGGTTGAAAATAAATTCATTTTCCAAAATAATAATTCTTACAAGAAGCATATTATTTTTTTACAAAAGATTCCTAGATGATATCTTCTTGATTTGGAATGGCACGATGGAATCTTTGACTGAATTTGGCCAATATATAAATCAGATACATAACACAATTAAATTTGAATTAACATATGACAATTATAAAGTACATTTCCTAGATGTGGAAATTAGAAGGATAGGTAACAATATACAGACAGAGGTTTATAGAAAACCCACTGATGCCAACTCTTACTTAGCAATGGATAGCTTCCACCCAGGACATATCAAAAGAAATTTACCTTACTCCCAGTTATTAAGACTGAGATGCAATTGCAGTGAGGACAGTGACTTTAAAAGGTAAGCGGGCATTTTAATGGATCAACTTGCTAACAGGGGATATTCATCCCGAATTTTGAAAAGAGCTTTTCATAGAGTCTGTAACACAACTAGATCATCTCTAAAACTCATAACCAAAGGGCAGAGAGGATGATTATACCCAGGGGTCATTTCGTAAAAAAAGAGGTGCAGGAGCTCATTAGCATAACTCATTAGCATAACTCATTTGCATATGCCACACCCCCTAACATACCGGAAGTGTGTCAGAAGGCAACACCCACCCCTCAGGCTCCACTCCACAGGTGAGTGAAACTGACCTGCTCTTCCTCCATTCCCTTCCCCATCCAATACTTTGTGCAATAAAAATAAGCATAAAGAACACACCCTCATTCTCTTCCTGCTCCCTTGAAACCACCAGGTTTCAAGTAGACTTGAGATACCCAGGACATGTGCACCACCCATCCCTTTCCCTTCCCCTCCCCACAACAAGACACCCTGTGAGGTAGGTGGGGCTGAGAGAGGTCTTTTGAGAACTGCTCATGAGAGAACAGCTCAGAGAGAACTTGTGACTGGCCCAAAGTCACACAAGCACCTGCATGTGGAGGAGTGGGGAATCAAACCCAGTTCTCCCAGATTAGGGTCCAACTCCTGACCACTACACCAAACTGATGGGGTGGATGCTGCTGAGTTGGTGAAATTTCTCCAGTACTTATGTGCCATGTGCCCAGATAAAAAATGGTATACTTAGAAAATTTATATGCCACCTTGAGCAAGTCTCTGGAAAAGCAGCACACAGTCATAAAAGGAACAATGATAAAATTATCAATATTAAAACAAAACATTAAAAACAATAAAGACCCCAGCAGGGCTTTCCCCGGGGCGCTGCGCCTCTGCACTGCTTGGGGAAGCCGAGGAGGGGGCGGGGCTTGGTCATGTGCCCACCCCCTGGGCTCCACACTCCTGGAGCTGCACTCCTGTGCGCTCCTGCTCCAACAGACCCCTGATTATACCTTTAACTTATAACAGTACAATCAAACCGGTGCAGACTATGATAAATAAATACTGGCACCTTCTACCAAACATCCCTAGATGCCAAAATCCTCCTTTGTTCACAGCCAGGAGGGCTAAAAATCTCAGAGATGTACTGGTTAGAAGCAGGCTTCCTGAACTGAAGGACACCAGCTGCATGAGGGAGGGTCATTTACCTAAAGGTTTTTTTTCCCCTGTGGGGGCTATTTTGTAAGTAACTATGCTGAGACTACAAAATGCTTTTACAATTCTACAAGGACTAGAACTTTTTTGTTGTTGTTAATTCATGCTGTAACTGTAACAGCTGAGCAGTTATTTACTGTGCCCAATGTCTACATGAAAAAAAAAAGTGGGGTTAACATCAAAACCAGTGAAAGTTAAGAATTGGTGAACACAGGAGCTGTATTAGATTAAAGAAAAGGAATGCACCGCTTGTCAATCACTACCTGGACTTGGGTCATACTGAAAAAGAGCTGAACTTCTGGATTATTAAAACAATTCAGACTACAAATTCAAACATGCTCAAGCTTCTCCAAAGAAGTGAGTTATTTTGGATGCATCATTTACAGATATCAACTCCTCAAGGTGTGAGGCTTCTGTACTATCAGTAAGAGATCAGACCTTTAAAGTTAAACAGAGTTCTTTATTCTAATACTGGAACAGGTTCTCTTTGTTTGTTAGAGATACATGACAGTAGGCCACATCAGTTAATATACCCTCCAGCCACAATTGAATACAGACATAGGACCAATCAGAGTCAATCCACGAACGCGGGAAAAAGGAAGATGACCGTTAAGGTTCCCACAGCAGAGGTGAGAAAGTTATAAAAATTCCCTTCTTGATCTGGGTGACCCACATGTGTGAAAGTTAGGCGAAACAGTCGGTCTGCAACAATAAAAGAAGTCCCAAGGTTGTAACAACATGATAACATTCCTTGAGCCTCAAAGGCTGAGGGGGAGTGAGTTGAAGTGAGAGCCATTTGTCCATGTGACGTGCAAGAATGTGAGGCGCCATCCTCCCACCCAGAGAATGGTAACATTAAGCAGAGCTGATAATATATCTCAAGGCAAGCAGTAAATACCAAATGGTTCCACAAAAGGAAAAGACAAATCCCTATGCAATAAAAGTAAGACAGCTTACTCCAGCAATACATGCATAAGATTGTCAGATTCTGACACAAGGACTGAATGGAGAAGTGGATTGGATCTTCTGCCTCTGAAAAAAATGTTTACCTGTCACTTTGTTGGTGGTTATGCTGACTTGTCTCCTTCCCCTCCCCCACCTCCAGTTCTCTCTCTCCTCTTCACCCCTCCCAACTTGTAACCCCTTCCTTGGCAAGAACATTGTGCAATGCGTGTGGGTGATTCCATCCTCCCTGGGTCCACTATATAGGATTGTAATGTCAGCAGTTTGCGACTTGACTGTTTCACTTGATGGAAGTGACACACATCCTGACGAATGGGACATCTGATGCCAGGTCTGTTGCCTGTTTAAATATCCTTGGGGGAAAATACATTTAGGTTAAGTTAATTCTGCATTATACTAACTTTAAACTTTAATAATTATGATTATTTTTATTTTTATCTAAATTAATTTGGAGAATTTGCACAGCTACCACAGGCTCATTTTACTAGTTGTAGCAAATAGCATTTAAGGTAATCCCAGCGTAAAATTATTTCTATTTTTTAAAAAATATATTATTACATATATTTATTGTTGACACATAAATAATCTGGCTTTTTTTCTCCCCCCCCCTTCCCCCCAACAATTTCCGAAAGCAACACCTGCTCTCGTTTATATATATGTATATACAAAATTCTGAATGCATGTATTTTTGGATGTGTGTTATTTTAATAAGGAATATTGACCACTGAGGAGGGCCCATAGGGGCCGAAACGTGTATGGTCCTTAGGTCAAAAGTTTTATCCATCAGTTTGATATGTACTGTAATCAGTTCCTAATTAACCAAGCTTTAATTGTCTGATATTTAGACTGTCTCTTTTAATTTTATTATGTTTTATTTATGTGTACACCCTAATAAATGCTTATATTTTTTATAATAATTCTTTTGTTAGCTTGACCCTCTCGGTTGGCAGCTATTTCGGGGGGTTGAGTCCCCCCCTTTTTTTTTGCTTTTTGTGACCTTGGGCCAGTCATAAGTTCTTTCAGAGCTATTCTCTCACGATCAGTTCTTGAAAGAGCTCTCTCAGCCCCTCCTACCTCAAAGAGTGTCTGTTGTGGGGAGGGGAAGGGAAAGGGATTGTAAACCGCTCTGAGACTCCTTCGGGTAGCGAAGTATAGGGTACAAATCCAATTTCTTCTTCTTCTGAATAAAACTTTGTTGCTCTTAAAGGTGCCACCAGACTCCAACTTTGTTCTAATTGTGCTAGTTACAAACCTGTGAAATGGGCACATGAAAACAAAAAGTTTATTTCACACAACTGGTAACAAATCTCACGTTCCATGACAGAAAACACACAGAGATTCAGTTCACACATTCAAGGCCCACTTCCCCATGGCACAACCCTCGATTGCAGGGGTGGGACCATTACTTGGTGGTAGAGTATGTGTTTTGTATGCATGGGGTCTCAAGGTTCAATCCCCAGCATCTCCATTTAAAAGGATCAGGTAACAACTGATGTGAAAGGCCTCTCACTGAAACCTTGAAGAGCTGCTGCCAGTTGGAGTAGATAGTACTGCCCATGGTGGACCAATGATCCCTCTCAGGATAAGGCAGCTTCGTATGTTTATTGCCAGGGTGCTACAAAGCTTACAAGGTGTCCTTGGGACAATCTGCATCTCTCAACTTAGCCTACTATACAGGGATATTTGAGGGTAAAAGAGGGGGTATAATATAATGTATGTTACCCTTAGATGTAGGACAAATAACAAACATTATAAATAAACCTGTTACACGATAATAAAGTCAGAAAATAATATAATGCTTCAAAAAAAACTCTTCATTTTTTTCCCTTACAAAACAACCATCAAGATCTCGGGTGGAAAAGAAGCTAGGAAACACCTTGGAAATGCTTCAAGATCCTGTTATACTGAAGCCAATTAAAACACTTGTAAAGTTGATATTTGGGACCCCTGTTGATTTCCCCAGTGCAAGGACTCACATAATACTGGGGAAAAGGTATTCCTCAAAACATCTATATGCTTCCCTTCAGTTAAAAAACCACCTGGCCTATAAAACTCAATGACAGGGTCTTCCCCAGGGTGCCATTTTTTGGACAAAGAAAATGAAATGGAGCACAGGCTCTTTCTTTTCCCTCAGCGGAGCTTACACTGCACTCTCTCTCTCTCTGTCTCTCTGTCTCTCTCTGTCTCTCTCTCCATCTGTTTGCCTGGCTCAACTTGGGGCACCAATGTGTTTAAAGAAAGTCATAGTGTTTGCCCACCAGAACTCTGTACTCAGCAGCCATCTTTCACAGGAAGCGAGGGGGAAGGCCCCCCAAAAAGAGAGAGAGAGAGAGAGAGAAAGAGTTGTGCCTAAAACTTTTCTTGAAAAACAAAATGTCACCTTTTCAACTGACTGTAATAAAACTTCCCAAGGACTTCTTCAGAGGACTGTATGTTTACAAATGGGAGGAGACAATCAAATCTCATAAAAGTGAGATCTTCAGAATAAATATTTTTTGAAGCATTCCAAGCCAGATAACTGCGGTTCTTGGATTTTACTGCCTGTCACCCAACAATCAAGTCTAGCCCTTTTCTTCACACACGAGACGTAAGTGAGCAGAGACAAACATTTCATTAAGCCTTTAGAGTTATGCCTTAACAAAAGTCTATTTTTTAAAAAGAATTCCAAATCCTGACAGCATAAAATATACTGAGGTTTAAAAATACTCAAAGTGGTTTCTGAGATTTTTCCCCTCCTCACCGAAATGTTGCTGGAGGAGGAATAATTGTTTTCTGAGGGGCAAAAGAGATCTTCCTTCAGGCCAAATCTACAAGGTCGATCGAACAGGTGTAACAGATTTTCTTGCTCCAGGGAAGCTCCGGAGCAGTGCAGTGATACTCTGGAGGAAATTGTGAGCATGGAGCAAATGGTGGGAAACTGACCAGAAGCTCCGGTGCTAGCTTCGGTGTAAACCGCGGGGGAAAGCTAGTGAGAAAAGGCCCTAAGAGTTAACCAGGTTGCCCATTACAATTACCACATGAATGCTTCTTGGCTCTCCCAGAATTTAGAAATACTACAAGGAATCAAAACTATCCGCACATAGAAGGAAGAAGAAGAGTAGGTTTTTATTACCTGCCTTTCTCCACATTAATGAGCCTGACAATTACATTCCCTTCCTCTCCCCACAGCAGGTAGAGTTGCCACCAATCAGCTGGCTTGTAGGGGGGGGGGGCTTACCCAGAAAAAGGGTGAGGCCCAGTCAACATTGCCGCAACATGTCTATGTCACTTTCAACCATAGAGTTTTTGCCCAAATACCAGAACGTTGTCCCAACATCGCTGCATGATGACATCATTTCTGGGTCACCTTGGAAGTGATATAGACACATCACTGCAATGTCAGCTGGGCCTCCCTCCCAGTCCCGGTAAGTCCCCCCATCCCCCACTGGTTGCCAGGAGGGACCTGGCAACCCTAACAACAGCACCTTATGATGTAGATGGGGCTGAGAGAGTTCGGAGAGAAATGTGACTGGCCCAAGGTCACCCAGCAGGCTTCTGGTGGAGAAGTGGGGAATCCAACCTGATTCTACAGATTAGAGTTTGTGTCAGGAACTGACAATAGCATCTCTGTGCTTTGCTTTCGTTTTCTTTGTTCTGACGGACCCTTTGACTGCATCCCTTATCTGTCTTAACCCCCCTCCCCTGACTGGTTGTAAATGTCACTTTGAAGTATAGTGGTTGCTCTGTTTCATGTTACAATTTCTAGGCGGGAGAGTGGGGACCCAAATTCCTAGGTGTCATCTAAAAACAAATGGTCTTCACTCCCATGCATTTCCCCCTCCCTTATGTCCGGGCCAGTGTATGTTATCTTGTTGTGAAGACCTTGGGCACTTCTTTATGGCCACTTGCCTGGAATTGTTGTGCCTAGCTTCACACATGTGGGTCACTCAGATCAAGCAGGGAATTTATAACTTTCTCACCTTGCTGTGGGAACCTCAATGGTCCCCTTTCTTTTTCCCGCGTTCACCCTCTAATCCTGATTGGCCTAGGGCTGGGGTTCAATTGAGACTGGAGAGTATATTAACACTGTCTGTATTTCATTAAGCATCTCTAACAAACATTGAGAAGCTGTTTGCAGTATTTGACAATAAGGAACTTTGATTCAACAAAGGTCTGATCTCTTGCTGACTATACAGAAGCCTCACAGTTTGGTGCTCTGAACCACTACACCCCACCACGGGTACTGGCCGTGTTACAGTTAATCTGCCCTCTTTCTTTTTTGCTCATCCATTAGGAAACATTATGTTGGGTTCAGAAACTTCCTTCCTCTGTGGGTCAAAGTACACATGAGTCAGGACACAGGGCTGCAAACACTTCAGAGGTGAAGAAGTGGCTGCAGGCTTCCTTCCCACCATTTCCACCACCACCCCTTCCCCTCACACAGTCTGGAGCAACGCTCAGCAACACAACTCTTTCATGGTGAGTTACACCAATCCTACCCGTAACAGCAAGTCGTGTCAGGTGCCTGTGTGTATTTTGTGTATTTTTGTGTATTTTGTATACTTATATATTGTGTATACTTTGTGTATCTTGACCCTAAATGAGTCTTCTTTTGTGAGGGAAAAAAGCTTCCAGTGTCACATAAAGAATATCATTGGCAGAGGGTCTTTGGATCCATCTCAATGCCTTTTACAGGATTAACTGAACTTATTTTCATCAAGATAAGAAATACGTTGTAACTGTAACCATGACAATGGTTGTGTCACAACTGATGGATGGTGAAACCTTAACCCTCTTAATCCATCTCTAAAAGACTGTCAGCAAAAGTGTTTTTCTTTGGCCTTTGCTAATTGTTTTTAGCGTGAATGCCCTCCAGATATGCTTGTTCCTTTAAAATATTATTTCCAAATCTTTATTTCTTTGTGCTACCAGTCTGATGTAGTGGTTAAGTGCATGGACTCTAATCTGGGAGAACTGGGTTTGATTCCCCACTCCTCCACTTGCACCTGCTGGAAGACCTTGGGCAAGCCATAGCTCTATACCAGCTGTTCTCTTAAGGTCAGTCGTCTCCAGGGGTCATTTCATAGAAAAAGAGGTGCAGGAGCTCATTAGCATAACTCATTTGCATATGCTACACCCCTAACATACCAGAAGTGTGTCAGAAGGCAACACCCAACCCTCAGGCTCCACTCCACAGGTGAGTGAAACTGACCTGCTCTTCCTCCATTCCCTTCCCCATCCAATACTTTGTGCAATAAAAATAAGCATAAAGAACACACCCTCATTCTCTTCCTGCTCCCTTGAAACCACCAGGTTTCAAGTAGACTTGAGATACCCAGGACATGTGCACCACCCATCCCTTTCCCTTCCCCTCCCCACAACAAGACACCCTGTGAGGTAGGTGGGGCTGAGAGAGGTCTTTTGAGAACTGCTCATGAGAGAACAGCTCGGAGAGAACTTGTGACTGGCCCAAGGTCACACCAGCAGTTGCATGTGGAGGAGTGGGGAATCAAACCCGGTTCTCCCAGATTAGAGTCCAACTCCTGACCACTACACCAAACTGATGGGGTGGAAGCTGCTGAAGGGTTGGTGAAATTTCTCCAGTACTTATGTGCCATGTGCCCAGATAAAAAATGGTATACTTAGAAAATTTATATGCCACCTTGAGCAAGTCTCTGGAAAAGCAGCACACAGTCATAAAAGGAACAATGATAAAATTATCAATATTAAAACAAAACATTAAAAACAATAAAGACCCTAGCAGGGCTTTCCCCGGGGCACTGCACCTCTACACTGCTCGGAGAAGCCGAGGAGGGGGCGGGGCTTGGTCATGTGCCCACCCCCTGGGCTCCTCACTCCCAGAGCTGTGCTCCTGTGCGCTCCCGCTCCAACGGACCCCTGGTCGTCTCAGAGCTCTCTCAGCCTCACCTACCTCACTTGGTGTCTATTGTGGGGAGAGGAAGGGAAAGGAGTTTGTAAGCCACTCTGAGACTCCCTTGGATAGTGAAGGGTGGGGTATAAATCCAATCTCTTCTTCTTCTACTATTGAACTGTGAGTGGGCTGGGTTATTTTCAAATGGCACAGAGTTCCTATGGTACCCTGGTAACAAACACATCTCTCTGGCAGTGAGGATGGATGTGGGAGGGAAGGTGGCATGGTATAACCCAGTCTTGTCAGATCTCAGAAGCTAAGCAAGGTCAGATGGGAGACCACCAAAGAAGACTCTGCAGAGGAAGGCAACGGCAACACACACACACCACTTTCCTTTGAAAGCCCTTGCTGGGATCATCACAAGGTGATGGCACGTAACACACACAGGATGGATGCAAGAAAAATGGCTCTGCAGCCCAAAATGGCAGCCCAGAATTCTGTTCTTCCCCTCCCTAGCATGGAGTACAAATAACTCCATAGCCTAATATGGGGAAGCTGTTCATTCTTCACCCTCTTATTACAGTCATTGTTACTGAAGAGGGCTAGATAAAAGTACATCAACAGCATCAGAAAACAAGAGATAAAGTTCTAAAGAAAACCACAGTGAATGCAATGTAATGCTATTTTCCCATATCCTTGAGGTACAGGCTTGCCCAGAAGATTAGCAGATTTAGTAGAACTTCCAAATAGTCAATGCAGCATAATGGGCCTGCTCTGGCCCGCAGGCCCTATTCCACCCTGCCCTCCAAGGTTTCCCCAACAACTAGAGAAGCTTCTCTTTCTCTCTCAGGTAACCCGCCACTACCACCTGACCTTTGTAAAGGGTCAGGACTCCCAGCTTCCTTTCCAAGATCTGAGGCCTTGCCTCTGAGTCTCCCACTGTCCAGCACCAGGTTACCATGGGGACAGCTTACTGCCTCACCTGTAGAGGAATAGCCACATGCCAACTGCCTGCCTTCCCTGTGGCTCTCCTTTTAAAATAGTGTGTCTGAGATGGTGGAGGTCTATGTGGTACAGAGAACCACTACCAGCATCAAAAGTTATAAAGTATTTATTAAAAAGAAAATGTTCACAGGCATACTTTTAGCACAGTACCAGACTGAGCAAGGGATTCAAAAGAAATGAGTAAAACACAATTTCTCTGCCCCTCTCTCTATACATACTCTGTCAGATGTTAAAATATAGGACAGGCTCCTTAGTTTAAAAAGTTACAGATCTCTACCATTACTTTGAAGCTTCCTTCAGCTGACCAGGCCACCGCATGGCTAATAGGCACCTCCTCCAGACTTCAGTTAAGAGTTCTGTCTGTTCTGATTGACTCAGCATGGAAGAGAGCTCTTTCCTTGCTCTCCTGAGTTTAATCACCTCTCTTTTCTCCACCCACTGACCAGGTCAGCCTGGGTCAAAGAGGCTTTTCCTGGAGATCTCAAGTTTCTTTCTTCCTGAAGCCTGCCTTTGCATACCAACCCTAAACTTCCTTAGTGATCCCCCATACAAGTACTAACCAGGGCTAATTCTGCTTAGCTTCTGAGAGCTGATGAGATTGGGCTAGCTTGGGCCATCCCAGGGCAGGGCTGGTTATGGTAGGCCTGATATCTTGTGGAAAACACACACACAAAACAGCTGCCTTGGGGTTAGGGATGGGCACAGACCAGAAAAAGGCAATTCATTTTGGAGTCTGTGGTGGTCCACAGACTGAACCTTGAACCCAGCTGAGCCAGGAGGCTTGTTAATGAACTGAACTGGTTCACTCAGTTTGTGGCCCTGCAAATCCCATTGAAAGAGGCAACAGTCTCTTTAACAGGTTTGCAGAAAGCAGGAAAAAAAATAGCTGAGTAGTAGGGAGCAGCTTGCTCCCTGCTGCTCAGGTGTTTTGAGCTGTCTTCTGCAGTCCCTTTAAACTTTAAGGGACTGCAGAATACAGCCTGAAAAACAGCACTCAGCAGAAAGGGGGGGGGGTTCTCCTGGGAAGGAACTCCCTTCCCACCTTTTTGCTGGCCACAGCGAGCCCTGGCCAGCAGAACCGAGGAGGAGATCTCCCAGGAAGGTATTTTGGGAATGGAGATCTTCTTCCCCTTCCTTTCTGCAGGCTGCAAGGAGCTGCCACCAACAGAAAGGAAGGAGGAAAGATTTGAGATCTCCCCCCCCCCCATTCCAGCAGGTGGCCAGCAGAATGGATTTGGGGGGGGGAGAGATCTGAATTCTTCCCTTCCTTCTTTCTGCTAGAGGTGGCTCCCTGTGGCCAGCAGAAAGAAAGGCATGGAAGATCTATTCAGAAGGGACTTAGCCCCTTCCATTTAAGCCCCTCTTTTCTGTTCCCCACAGAAAGCCACAGGGAGCACAAAGCAGCAGTGGTTTAAATGGTTTCAAGCTATGTGAACCCTGCTTTCTGCTCCCTGCAAAAAGCCATGGAGAGATGAAAGCAGGGTTTTAATTTCTCTGGGCCATTTAAACCAAACAACTGAGTGGCAGGGAGCTCCCAGCCACTCAGCTGTTTCTCTTGAAGAGCAGAAAGCACCCAAATTCATGGTAGTTCATCTCGATTCTTCAGTTCATTAACTTAGGTTCGCAAACCCCGAAGAGACCAAAATTCATGATGAACTTTTGTTTGTCAGCTGGTTCACGCCTATCCCTATTTGTGGTGCAGAATCACACTCTTATGGACTGTGCCCAATAAACCCAGAAACTTTTCTGTGCCATGGCAATACATGTCCCCATGTATGGGGGAGGGGGAAAGAATCACTTATTTCTCCACAATAGCCATTCCATTGACCCACTGAATTGTATTTTGCTGAATTACAGCAACTGCTTGGAAGCAACCTCTTTGTAAACAGTGTAACCCTTCTGTAATTCAGCAAAACACAACTCCTTGCTGTCAATGCTGCTTATTGATGCACAGAGAGCTTAGAGAAAGGCAGGCTTGTGCATTTTGCATGTGTTCTCCAGTGAGTGAAGCCCTTAAACTTCCCAAATGGACATCCATGTTAACATCAAATATCTCCATAGCAAGCATTTATTTTCTTTGAGTCTCAACTTGTATGTATGTAGATATTGATTGTAAACAGGGGTTCAGAGTGTATATTCAATCAATGAGACTATTATATATTAAAAAATCTAAATCGTGATTTAAGCCACACTGTTTTCTCACTTGGGTAAGCACATGGGATTCCAAATGGTTCTTAATTTGCAGAAAATGCCACCTTTTTGAATAGCAAGACTGGAAGAACTTCCAAAGGATCAGTTGCACTCGAAACCCTTTATCCAAGCACAAACAGACTCCCACATAGATTACTTTTTCTGAACTGAAACCTTTGTGACCCCTCTTCTGCATTGAGAACCCAACCGACATTGGAGCATTAAGTCATAACCTCCCATTACAGAGCAACATTCTGTTACAATCACCCTCCGTGAAAGTGGGGGCAGGACACCTAATTGGACCGTTTCCTCCCCCTCCCCTTTCTACAGAGAGCCAGTTAATTGACAAGTGATTTTGTTGATTAATTTACTGGAACAAAAAGAACAACGGGAGATGGATGACTTTGCGGCTACTTTGTTTTCTGGTGGTGGTGGTGGTGGGGGGAAGTGCTGCAAGGCTTTGCAGAATGCCGGCTCCACAGCCGGCTCCTATATTTATTTAATTGTCAGACAGAGGCAAAAATAAATAAATAAAATAAAATAACTGGACGACCTATTGTCTACAGTTGACAGAGCAGAAAACAACAAGGAAGTATAAGAAACAAAGAAGAGCCTCGAGTGAAAACATAGTCTAGCGCTCCCCCACCTAGAGTTGGATCCATGTGGACTTATTTTGCACTGCCTTTTGGCAGACTCCTAATGCATACAGTTCCTGATGGTATTATTCAAACATATCAAGCTGCAGGCAGCTCCCGTTTAGAAGCATCTCTAGACAGAGGGCATCATTTACTGCTGCTTGTATCTCTTCACCCCTCTAGCCTGTTCCTTCTCTGACAAACAACTGCACTCAATGAACCCTTTTTGGCTTCTTTGGACATGGGCAATGATACCAGCTTGTTCTGCCCATTCCAACCATTTCCCCCCACACACACAAGTTCAGAGCTGATTGGTGCTCCCAAACTTAAATAGACCACTGGCAAAGAATATATGCCACACTGGCTTAATTTAATATTGTCTGTTCTTCCGTTCAAGTATTCCCCACTCCTTTTATAGCAAGAGATTATTATTCCTCTACCAGTGATGGTTTACCGCTAGGCTGTTTTTAAGGGAACAATCAAGTTCATGAGAAATACTTGCTTAGATATTCATGACCATTGTTCTTCCCAATGGAAAGGCTTATGACATTTATCCCCGCAGCAACAAATCAAGTGAGGTAGGTTGGGCTGACAGTGACTGACCTGTGGTCACCCAGCGAGCTTCCATGGCAGAGCAGGGATTTGACCCTGGGTTTCCTAGACCCCAGTTCTACAGTGTCTACTATAGCACATACAGTCAAAAATCATGTATTTCTCTTTGTTCTGGATTGTTCTAGCTAGCAAAATATAGAAGGCCATCACATCTAGATGGAGAAGACAAGACTGGCTTGTTCCTAATTCAAACTCTTGAAATAGAACCAGGTAGAAGAAGAAGAAGAAGAAGAGATTGGATTTACACCCCGCCCTCCACTCCCCAAGGGAGTCTCAGAGCGGCTTACAAACTCCTTTTCCCTTCCCCTCCCCACAACAGACACCCTGTGAGGTAGGTGGGGCTGAGAGAGCTCTGAGACAACTGTCCTTGAGGGAACTGCTGGTACAGAGCTATGGCTTGCCCAAGGTCATCCAGCCAGGTGCAAGTGGAGGAGTGGGGAATCAAACCCGGTTCTCCCAGATTAGAGTCTGCGCACTTAACCACTACACCAAACTGGCTTTTAGGTAAGCTAAAAGTTAAAAATTATATTTAAACAATTTTAAAAATTATAAAAAACAATATTCTATTTAGCTTCCATGTTGCTTTTCATTCTAAATAACCAAGTCCCCCCCCCCAGATAATTTGAAGAAAGTAGAGAAGAAGTTAAGCACTGGTTTGTTCCTAACAAAATACTGAGCTGTATCAAGAGGCTGACACCTTTCAATATAATAGGATTACTCCTGAGGAAGATGGGGACGAAATGAGCTTATATCCGGGTGCTCATTGAGAATGATGGACTTTTCCTTGAGAATGATGGACTCTTCCTTGTAATATTATACGGTTTCATTTATAATATAATATCATGTTTACCTTGAAAAGATTTATTAAATGTTCTAGTCATTCACATCACAGTGTCTGCTTGTTTGGTGTATTTCCTATTTTATCCAGGGGAGCTGATCTCTGTCTCTGGAGATCAGTTGTAAAAGCGGGAGATCTCCAGGACCCACCTGGAGGCTGGCAACCCTACACCTTATGCTTTCTAGCTCAAAATATAGTTCAAGGTCTTGAATATCTGTCATTTTCCACTCCCACTTAGTAAGATTGCCACTATGTATCCCAAACATGTGGCCTTTCCCCAAATATCGCCATCAGGTCTTGAACATATAAAGCTGTCATTGGTCCACCTAACCAAACATCCGATATTCTGACTGGCAAAGTTCTCACTCTGTCTCAAAATCTGCTGAGGGGCGAACTGAAGAAGAAGAAGAAGAAGAAGAAGAAGAAGAAGAAGAAGAAGAGACTGGATTTATATCCCGCCCTTCACTCCCCAAGGGAGTCTCAGAGCGGCTTACAAACTCCTTTCCCTTCCCTTCCCCACAACAGACACCCTGTGAGGTAGGTGGGGCTGAGACAGCTCTTTCCCAAGCTGTCCTTGAGGGAACAGCTGGTTCAGAGCTATGGCTTGCCCAAGGTCATCCAGCCAGGTGCAAGTGGAGGAGTGGGGAATCAAACCCGGTTCTCCCAGATTAGAGTCCGCGCACTTAACCACTACGCCAAACTGGCTCTTAAGGCTCTGACAGTCTCTTGTCTTGTAGACATGAGAAGAAGCTGACATTGGAATTTTACTATCATCGGATGTGGTCGAAAGTGCAGGTGTCATCATAATGACCAGGGAGTTTTGCTCTTTTAGGATTCAAGGAGGAAGCTGCTGATTACCATGGATGGCAGGGAAGACTGATAAAGACCGCTGCAACAAAAGCTGCATATTTTAGCGAGAAGGAAGTCTGAACAGGGGAAGCCATTGATTTATATGGGAGAGATTTATACGATCCCTCTACCAGTACAAATTCCTTAAAATATATGTCTACCAACACAAAACCTCTGAATGTAATTCTCTTAAAATATATGTGCTCATATTTTGACACACTGGGCTCATAAACATGTCTATCCGGATCCCACATCTAGCCTTCTAGCATGGAGGTAAGGTTTAGCAGATACAACCAGGAGTGGACTTTATAGGGTGTAACTCTGCTTTGGACAGCAAGGAAAGATAACTGGACTCAGTCCCTGCTTTTCCCTCTGCCCCCCACCTCCGAAGGGTTGTAGCCAGTGCTGCTACCTGAGATCCTTTTAACTGGAAAATTCCAAGAACTAGATCTGGGATTTTCTCTCTTCAAAGCTTGTGGACTAACGAGGGTTGCTAGCTGTAGGCTGCGAAGTTCCTGAGGATTTTGGGGTGGAGCTGCATACAGTCAGGTTTGGAGAGGATAGAGACCACATATGGGTATAATGCCATACGATGGCTGAGGACAGCAACAGTGTTTTGGTTGCTATGTAAATCACAAGGGAGAAGCAGTCATGAATGTCTGTGTGAGTGTGCATGATTATATGTTGCGAGTCGCTGAATGATGGCACTTTTTAATTTCATTGTACAATGACAATAAAGAATATTATTATTATTATTATTATTATTATTATTCTGGAGCGGAAGGAAATCGGGGGCAAAAGCTGTGGGGGAAAAGTGCTCCGGGGCTGGCCGTTTACACTGGCCAGTTTCCCACGGGAGCATGCAGTTACGGAGCATTCAGACTGCCACAGAGTGGCCCTGGGTGGGCCAGCCTCCGCGGCTCATGGCGGAGCTGTTTTGGCAATATGTGCATGGGTGCCTATGCGCATAGGTGCATGGCCACAGCAGCAGTCTAAAAATTTTAAATCTCCCCACCTCCTGTATTGGGGCTGCTTGTGCACATGGGTGCATGAGCACTCATGCACTCATATGCATCTCTCCACAGTGGCGTGTTCACACTGCCGCCTCTGCTTGAATCCCACCTCCTCTCGTCCACACGGCCGGGAAGCGGGATGCAAACGGCAGACAGCCCCTGGACACCGCTTTCTGCTGGTGTCCCTCTGAGGTGGCAGGGAAGTGGCTCCGAAGCAGGTGAGTACTGAACAGAGCTGAGGAACAGCTGCGGCTGTTTGAACTGGCTCCTTTCCCCCGCTTCTGAATCGGAGCTCTTCCACCCCACATTGCCAGTCTGTCCTCAGCTGATGATTCCACATTGGCTTTTCCCTCTGTTGTTTTATGAACATAAGAACATAAGAGAAGCCAATGTTGAATCAGGTCAATGGCCTATCCAATCCAACACTCTGTCACACAGTGGCCAGAAATACCAGGTGCCATCAGGAGGTCCACCAGTGGGGCCAGGACACTACAAGCCCTCCCACTGTTGTCCCCCCCCAAGCACCAAGAATACAGAGCATCCCTTGCCCCAGACTGAGAGTTCCAATTTATACCTCATGGCTAATAGCCACTGATGGACCTCTGCTCCATGTTTATCCAGTTTGGTCCACATATTTATCCAATTTGGTCCATACGTTTATCCAGGTATCCAGTGAAACCCACATTGGAACAAAGATTTCCCTCTGCATTACATGCTGGTTTCTCTTCCTTTGATTATCAGATTTTGTGGTACCTTCTGCATTGATTTATGGCCATTCAGGGGTGACTTTGCAGTCAGTATGGCTTGCCTCGAGGTATTTGCAGGGGTCTGTTGGGGCTCAGGAGTGGCCACTAGGGCAGCCATGGGCCGAATCAGATTCTCTGATCTGATTCAGCCTGCTGCCGAATTGCCGCCGAAATTCGGTGGCAAATTTAAAAGTTACTGGAGGGGAAGGGGTTTGAGGGAGAGGCTCCAAACTTTCAGGGTAGCTGCTGGGGCCTCTCCCCCAAATACCCACCAAGTTTCAAGACGATTGGACCAGGGGGTCCAATTCTACAGGCCCCCAAACAGGTTGCCTCCATTCCCTCCATTGTTCTCTATGGGAGGAGAAAAATTAACATTTTTTCCCTCCATAGAGAACAATGGAGGGGATGGGACAATCTGTTTGGGGGCCCGTAGAATTGGACCCCATGGTCCAATCTTCTTGAAACTTAGTGGGTATTTCGAGGAGAGGCCCCAGCAGCTACCCTGCAAGTTTGGAGCCTCTCCCTCAAACCCCCTTTCCTCCAGCCCCTCATATACCCTATGAGTTTTTGCCGTTGATTTCAATGGCCCATAGGGTATAATGGGGCTGAAACTGACATTCCCTTTCTGACACACTTCCGGTGATGTCAGGGGACGTGGCATATGCTAATGAGGTATGCTAATGAGCTATACTAATGAGCTCCTGCACCTCTTTTTCTACGACAGGACCCCTGGGTATTTGAATGTGGTTTTGTGATGGACTTTTTCCTCCCAGTTGAGAAAATGTGGAGTGAATCCTAGATGCAGAATCGCCCATAGAGTTCACCATCCAAAGCTGCCTGGGGTTTTTTTGGGGGTGGGGTGGGGTTGGTCATCTGGAGATTAGTTGTAATGCTGGGAGATCTTCAGGCTGCACCTGGAGGTTCCAACCAAAAGAGAATCACGGAAGGAATATCAAGCAAGGCAACCAGGGCAACCGTGAAAAATTAACTATGAAAAAAAAAAGTCAAACATTCCACAAAATTCAGTGTCTATCCATTCATTCAAACAAATTCATATAAACAATCCACCCCGTGCATATCAATACCATGTCCATAATTTCAGCAAACATTCCAGAACCACACAAAATAGGTGGGCTCAGAACTAAATGACGAATCCAATGAAGGGCACAGCGCCCATGTGTCATAATGCTTGGTAAGCCTTACGATAAATCGTCTTTCATGAGATGTTTACTGGCAAATAACGGTACGATGGATGTTTGTGATCTGAGCCCACCTATTTTGTGTGGTTCTGGAATGTTTTCTGAGATTACGGACATGATATTGATATGCACGGGATGGACTGTTTATATGAATCTGTTTGCATGGATAGATACTGATGTTTGTGGAATGTTTGTCTTTTTTCATAGTTAATTTTTCACGCTTGCCCTTG
Organism: Lepidodactylus listeri; assembly: GCA_029233225.1. NCBI lineage: Eukaryota > Metazoa > Chordata > Lepidosauria > Squamata > Gekkonidae > Lepidodactylus > Lepidodactylus listeri. Next base: position 99,780,431 of record JARCFY010000009.1, on the reverse strand, counting down.
CTGCCTTGTTTGATGCACCTGGTGGCCGGCAACCTTAGCCTAACCCAGGGGTGGGCAAATTGCGGCCCGGGGGCCACATGCGGCCCGCCACAGAGTTTTTTGCGGCCCGCCAAGACAGTTGGCCACATGGTTTCAGTCAGGCCTCCGTTGGGCCTGGAGCACAGAGAAGTGGTGCTCCGGGAGTGAAGTGTCCAGGGGGCGGGCACATTACCAAGCCCCACCCCCTGCTCCCAGCAGCCCTGTTGGGCGACGAGGAGGCAGAAGAAGGAAGGTAAGTTACCTTCCCTCCCCATCCTCCTCTTCCCAGGGCTGCAGCGCTCCGGGGAAGCCCTGCCCGCCCCCACCCTCGCCTTCCCCGGGTTAACTAACGAATGCAATCATTTTAAAAGGTGCGGCCCTCCGCTAACCTCTGCTCCCACAAAGTGGCCCTCGAGCCAAAACAATCGCCCACCCCTGGCCTAACCCATGGTACCTATACACACACAGACACACACACACACAATTAATGCTAAAGTTCTCTTTCATTTTCATTTAGAGCAGAAAGTTGGAAAAGGTAAGAAACTGTTTAAGCAGTAGTGGATATGGCTTTTAAACATTTCACGTCCGCCTAGAAAATACAAGGTGTTGACTGTCATTAACCACATCAATATATTCCAATTTGTCGCAGGTTTTTCTATCATGCAGGACTTAGTTTGCCAAGTATCATTGCTCTGGCTTGTCAAAATGATAAAATTCCATCAAACACACTCTGTTCAAATCAGCCTTGCAACTGTATGAATACACTCTATAAGAAGATATTCGGAAAATGTACCTGGTCCAGAATGCAGCACAGAAGCTTCCTGGCCCCCATTGCTGGGAGTCTCTAACACCCTTCCTAGAAGCACTGGTTACTAGCCAGTTAGCAGGTTTCATTTCCAAGTGCTCGCTTTGACCCAAAGTGGTCTGGGTCCAATACTCCAAGAGCCTTCTCCAATACACGATCATCCATGATAGCCATCTTGGTGTAGTGTTTAGGAGCACAGACTCTAATCTGGGAGAACTGGGTTTGATTCCCCACTCCTCCACTTGCAGCTGCTGTGTGTGACCTTGGGTCAGTCACAAGTTCTTTCAGAGCTGTTCTCTCAGGTGCAGTTCTCGAGAGAGTTCTCTCTGCCCCGCATAGCTCGCAGGGTGCCTGTTGTGGGGAGGTGAAGGGTAAGGAGATTGTAAACTGCTCTGAGACTCCTTTGGGTAGTGAAGGGTGGGGTATAAAACCAATCTCCTCCTCCTCCTCCTCCTCCTCCAACAGAGGCCCAACTACCTACAGAGAGCCTGCTTGTCATAAGAAGCAGTCCTGCATTAGGACATTAGGACAACACTTACCAGACTAGAACCTACGCAGCAGTGACACCCTCACTGTGGAATTCTTTGCCAACTGGGGGAGCGGGTATGTTTGGATCCTTCCTGCCTGTTCTTCAGAAACCCATTAAAACTTTGAATGGATTAGGTGCGCCTTTGGTTGTTGCAGTGGAGTTGGTTTGATTAATCAGCTAGTCAAGAGCTTGAAGCCACTGGAGCATTTTCATCGACTGAAAGTTTTCTGCCTGCAAAGAATGACTTTTCTTGCCTCCCCCTGCCGCTGCAGCCCACAACGACCCTCCCTGGTGTTCCTGGGGAGTTCTTTCTGTGTAAAAGAAATGCTTTGTGAGTCACATTTTGATGTGTTTACTGATCTCTATGCAAATTAGTTAGTTTTACTGGGTTATGTAAGCCTTAGCACTTAAAAAGAAATAACACCTGCTTTAGTTCTACCAGTGCCACAGACAGATTTCTGTACTTATTAGGACATTATTTCTGATATACTAAACACACACACACACACACACGGGGGGGGGGGGGGGAGAGATGCCTAATGACACAGCAAAGTTATTGCATTCTGATAGAACCAATTAGAATCCTAATAGGATCATTTATGGCTTACCCTGATAGACTAAATTGACAGGTACCTTCCAGGAAAGCCTTAGGTGATGACAATGAAGGCAATACAGTGAATCTATCTATCCACATTAGTATCCTGCTCTCCTTCCCTGGAGCTGGTGGTGGAGTATATGCCTTTCCCCTCCTCCACTAAAGAACTTGATGCATGCACTTGGACTCTCCCCTTCCCCCCAGACTTAACTGTACCTATATATCTATTTCTCAACTGTGAGCAGATCCGCAAATATCTAAATCTGCAGATCAAGCTACAGAGGAGGTCAGGGTAAGGAGGGGAGAAAGATGGGGGGAATGTTGACAGGGAAGAGGAGGGGGAGAGAGAGGGGAGGGGATAAAGAGGCATAGAAGATTATTTCAGCAGAGGGGAGACGGAAGGAAGCAAAGGCCGGGGGCTGGGGGAGGATGGGGGAGGGGTTTAGAAGCAAAGGCTGGGGGAGGGCCCCCAAGTTTCAGGGACGGCCCCCCACAAGTTTCTTGCAGGTCCCCACTTGTATAGTAAATTTGAGTAGAGTAATGTAAAAGAAAAAAATGCAGGACTGCCATACAAAAGGGCAGCCTCGTGTTAAGGTCTTCATTTTCACCTTCTTAATGTGTAGTTCACCTTATTCTGTCTCCTGACATCATTATCCTGTGCATTTGTGCATCACCAGAAGACAATTATGTGAAATAAGTGGAGGAAAAGCATGTTGTAATATCATCAGGTCAAGGGATAAATCAAGCTACACATTCAGGAGGACTCAACGGGGAATATTCGTCATTTTTACAACCACCTGTATGCACATCGTTGAGGACAGGGGGTGATAGAAGCCCATGACGATGGTGTCATTTGAATATGTTGGGGGGGACTTCTGCTGCATACAGTTTTGACTCCTTTTACTCCCCCATCCAAGATGGAAAAGTCATGCATTCCACCCAAGGGGGGAATGTTCACTAAATGCACATGTGTCCATTTCAGCTCAGGGTTCCTATTAAATCATAACCTATATATTTTACAGAAACAATATAAAATTTTCTTGTTCAGGCAATGTATAACAGAGAGGATCCAGCAGATATGGGAGTGAGCTTTTAAGGCCCTTTGATCCGATCATCACCAATTTAATTCCTACAAATGGTTGAGTTGTGCATGAACTTAAATCGCTCCTACTCTTATTCGTAGGAGGAATTCCAATTGCATCTCTTTAGTTAAACATGTCTTTGTTACTTTTTTTTTCTTAAGTCGTTAACTGCCTTAAGGACATAAGATGAACCCTGCCAGATTTGACCAGTGGTCCATCTAGTTCAACTCCCTATCTCATTCCACGGCTAAGCTGTTGCCCTGGAGAGCTAACAAACAGAGCAGAGAAGCCATGATCTCCCCCTGGTGTTGCCTCCTAGCACTGGTATTCTGAGGTTAAATCCCTCTAAGTCAGCAGTTCTCAACCTGTGGGTCGGGACCAGTGTTCCCTCTAAGCTGAGTTAGTGTGAGCCAGCTCACAGTTTTTTAGCCTCTGGCTCACACATTTTTTGTCCCAGCTCAGGAAGGATGGCTCCAGAGCCAACTAGTTTATGCAGTAGCCGAATTGCTCGCTCACAATTTCAGTGCCAGTGGCTCACAAAATGGAATTTTTGCTCACAAGACTCCACAGCTTAGAGGGAGCATTGGTCGGAACCCTTTTTGAGGTCGAACAACCATTTCGCAGGGGTCGCCGGCTGGCGTCCAAGCCCGCCCCTCCCCTCCCCGCTGGCAGGAAAGGGCCTCGCGCTCGATCGAGTGCGAGGTCTGGCCTCCCGGCTCTTTGCCCTCAAAGGGAGCTTTCTCTTTAAGGGCAAAGAGCAGGGGTTGGTTGGAAATAGCTTGCAAATATATGTGTGTCTAAAGTCTGTGTTAAAGTTGTTTGGTGCTAACTGCCATGCAAGAGAAAACATCTGAAAAAGTAGCTTCATTGTTGTGAGTGTTGGCAGAATTTTATGGTTGGGGGTCACCACAACATGAGGAACTGTATCAAAGGGTTGCAGCATTAGAAAGGTTGAGAACCACTGCTCTAAGTCCTGGAGGCTCCCCTTTGTCACCACAACTAGTAGCTATTGATGGACTTTTGCTCCAGGAATTTAACTCCCTTTGAAAACTATTTCTCTTATTTACTTCATTTATTCCTCATCTCCCCCCATGGGAACCCAAAGTGGTTTACACCATTCTTTTCTCCTCCACTGTATCCTCACAACAACCCTGTGAAATCAGTTAAGCAAAGTGTGTATGATTGGTCCAAGAACCTCCATGGCAGAGTGGGCATTTGAACCTGGGTCTCCCAATTTTACTGTTACACCACACTGGTTCTTTATGCTACTAGCCATTACTATGCTCCAAAGTACTCACTGATTAAAGAAGCACTTTCTTTCCCTAGGCTGGAAAAAGATAGGAAAGATATTGAACAATGTAAGTGGTAGTAGAAGAAGAGGTTGGATTTATACCCTGCCCATCACTACACAAAGGAGTCTCATTGCACCTTGCAATCTCTTTTCCCTTCCTCTCCCCACAACAGACACCCTGTGGAATAGGTGGGGCTGAGAGACCTCTTCAAGAACTGCTCTTGAGAGAACAGCTCTGAGAGAACTCATGACTGACCCAAGGTCGCTCCAGCAGCTGCATGTGTGCAGCCCAAAGGTGCTGCCTTACTCTCAGGTATTTCCAAAAGTGGGGCACCCCACTTCTGACCTGAACCAGAGACCCGCAAACTCAGGCTACAGAAGGCACCTTTAGCCTGAGCCACAGAGCTAGCCATAGCTTTGCAAAAGGATTTCCATTTCAGGTTGCAAAGGCAGCCTTCCGAGAAATCTCCAGTCTTTCCCCTCCACCGAGCAATGCATGTGTATGAAACAATGCCGAGTTCCACCGGGTACAGTATCTGCATTTCTAAAGCTATTCAGAAGCCGCCTGGCAAATAGCCCTTTCTGTCTCCAAACCTGCAAGTAGTCAAGTATCTCCAATCTTTCCCCTCCACCCATATGAAACAATGCTGAGTTCCACCAGGTAGAAGAAGAAGAAGAGATTAGATTTATACCCCGCCCTTCACTCACTTGGAGTCTCAGAGCGGCTTACAAACTCCTTCCCCTTCCCCTCCCCACAACAGGCACCCTGTGAGGTAGGTGAGGCTGAGAGAACTCTTTCCCAAGCTGTCCTTGAGAGAACAGCTGGTACAGAGCTATGGCTTGCCCAAGGTCATCCAGCCAGGTGCAAGTGGAGGAGTGGGGAATCAAACCCGGTTCTCCCAGATTAGAGTCCGCGCAGTTAACCACTACACCAAACTGGCTCCCAGTACCTACATTTCTAAAGCTGTTCAGTGGGCATCTGGCAAATAGCCCTTTCTGTCTCCAAACCTGCAAGTAGACCCTTTTGTATGACTCCTGTACCTATGTAAAAACTCTTTTGTCTAAAACAACTGTCCCTCCTACCCCATTCTCGATACCAAGATAAGCCAATCAAACATTCAAATTATTAACAATCCTTCCTTATGCTAATCAGGGACCTATTTCCCACCTTTTGTGTAAACCTGGGAACCTATTCAAGCTGCCTTAACAAGACCATCAATGGTCATCGAGCCATTCAGCCAGCTCCGGTAGAGCCAGCGAGCACCTGGCTAATCTCATCAAGGCTATTGTGACTCCAGACTCTGCCCCTCTGGGACCTCATTTGTCACACCTAGGTTTTACTCCTCCTGTTGTCACACACCCCTGGACTCCTTATTGGTTCAGGAAATATTTTGTCTTCACCTGAGACAAGCATCTCAAGACCTCTCGTTGATCTATATCCACCAAAGCACATGACCTCGACTGTGTGTCTGCCCAGATGCCAACAGTCAGTTCATCCCCAAACTGTGTTTGGGCCATGATCTCTTCTCCATGGACCTCTGCACATATGGACAGGTAGTATAACCTCCATAACTGATCCTCCTATTAGCTATCATCACCTCTGTTTTCTTAGTTCCAAACTGTGTGATCTTTCTTAAATACTTAGTGTGCTTGTAATTAGGAAAATTCTTCAATAAAAACTATTTAATTTACTCTTCAAATCTGGAGTCTTCCTACTGTACCAGACCTTGGTATAAACAGGTGTGTGACCCCTCTGGCTTCCCCTGCTGCCTAGCTAATTTTCCCCAACAATGGGGCAGGTCATTGGTGGTAACATGTGGAGAAGTGGAGAATCAAACCCAGTTCTCCCAGATTAAAGTCTGTGCTCTTAACCATTACACCAAACTGGCTCTCAGAAGTCAAGGATTAATTTGATTTCTCAGCTAGCTGTGCAGTGGAACTTTGGGACTTGTGTTTCTCAAAAACACCCACACTGATGCAGCATGAAGAATTGCATTTGAACACAAAGGAAGTTTCAACAGCAGCTTTTGATATCACTTTATGTTCCCCTGCTTGGAGAAAAAGAAAATCCCCAATTCATACTGAGTATCCACAAGTTCCTTGGAACCTAACCAACCCAGTTTTCTCATCAAATATGGAAACGGGTCAGATTTTATCTCCTTTATCAACTACCTGGCAACCAGACACTCATTCTTGAACTATTGTTGTGTCCGCTGTCCCAGCAAGCGTTTCCCCATTATCAGCATTCTCCCAGCATCTTTGCAAACTGTACTTCTGAAGATTCAGCTCCCCCAGGAGAGGGACGCTAATGGAGAGAGATCAAGTGCTGAGCACAGCCTGCCAATAGACACCGAGAAGATGTACACTTGGAACAACAACCCGGGGAGACACAATTTGGAGTGAGATCAAATAACACCACATGGTTATTAGGTACCCAAGAGAGGCATATTTTGTTAACAGCGCTCAAATTGTCTTATTGTAGCGGTAAGGTATCCAAGAATGTGTTGAGCAAGAAATGAAACATTAGGAGATAAACAGACATTTATTATTGGGGGGGGGGGGGAATGAAACAGGCCAAATTGGGGTTTGGTCTAATATAGGATGCTAAGCTGTTGATGCTATATTAGGACCAAATAATGGAACTAAAACACAAACAAACCATGATGCAGCATAGTCTTAAATCTAATGGTAGATGTATCCAATCAAACAAAATACCACTGTATTTTCATGAGATAGAAGTAATACTGAAAAGACTCTCACTGAAACCAATATGATCAGACCAATTTATTTAACAAGCTTATAAAAGCCAACCCTCCATTTCACATCCCCTCCCCACAGGTCAGTGGACAAGAACACAATCCTGATGCCTTGGATCCAAATCATTCCACAGGCTCAGGCGATCTCAGTAAAGGCCCTGCTTCTCCACATAGATTTCCTTTAATAAGAGAACTCTCATGTAATGTAAGGATTCTTAGAAAGGACTAACTGGAAGATCTCAGTGGAGAGGCTGGGAGAAACACTCTTACACAAGGCCAAATGCTTTCTAAATGCATTCTCTTTCTTCTAAACTATTCTTTCCCAAAGTGGTAACACTCAGAAGGATAGCCTCCTTTCCCCGATACCAATGCTTCTGTAAATTGTTTTAAGCCTTTTCACAGCAATGCACTCTCATTCTTTCGCAGCGCAGTACACATGTCCCTTGCTTAAAAAAAAAAAAGTGGGAAACACTTTTTAGTAGGAATCCCCAACTTTGTTGAATGTCTGGACACTTTTGGCATGTTGAGAACAGGTAATGGGTGGCACAACAAAATGGCTGCTGTAGGGTAGGACCAGCCACGAAATGGCTGCCATGAAGTCTAGGTCCAATTACAAAATGCCAGGAGGTTTCACAAAAGGTTAAGATGTTCCAAGAGAAGCATTGCCCTATTATGGCAGGAGTTGTTTCCAAATGGGTAGGCCCTGTAGACACAAAGGTATTTTACGGGCTCTTCTGAGGTGCCTCTTGTTCCAAAAAGATGGGGGAAAGCCAGGATTGCCTCTTAACTTTGGTAGAGAGGTAAGTGAGTGCAAAGAAACACATGGACAGTCAAAGTCAGTCAGAGCTTCCAGACTGGTGTGTTTCTATCACAGGACATCATAGCCTCCACAGATACAGGATTGGGATGCAGTGTTCTACAGCTATCCACCGAGGCGAGACTATCCCTGCATCCATCCATTAAGTGGGTCCAATTAATTGTCCATCTGACATTGGACTGAGGCTATCAGTACAAATACTGTGATGGAGGAAACCAGTTTTCCTAAATATCTGATGAGAGGCTTAGGCTGTGATCACACACACTAAATAATCCACTTTCAGTGCACTTTCCAACTGGATTTTTACTGTGTGAACTGGAAAAATCCAATGGGAAAGTGGATTGAAAATGGAATGAAAGCGAATTATTTAGTGTATGTCACCGCAACCTTTGTCTGGGAAAGAGGTATTTTGTGGCTTCTTAAATCACTTATACTGTAGCAAAAGAAGTTCACCCAAAATATGGATATGGCATAAGTAAGCTTCATTACCTATCTTCCGATTAAGGGTGCAACTGATATGTACAATTTTGTGCTTCAGATTATATTAGTTGCTGCAAATAACTGTCCCAAAACAGGCAAAATGTTTAAGAATATCTGCCCCCTTCCCCAAAAAAATCACCCAAAAATTGTGGTTGGAGGTGCAATTCATCCAGTTGCTGATAATGTTCCTGATGCAGCTAAAGTCAGTAATGCCTATTTCCCACTGAAAATCAGTGAAACAAAAGTTAACGCTTTTAACAGGACTTAATCCTCAGACTAACTTGATTTGTATTAGAGTAGACTCCCCAGTGTTTGTGAGCCTGTGGACACCTTGGAATTCTGACACAGGATGATGAGTGCAATGACAAAATGGCTGCCACAGGAGGTGGAACCAACTACAAAATGTTAGAAAGTGACATCATGCATAACTCTCATAGTAACTGTTCAATATTTCAGGCAGAAGCTCTGTTTAACCCGACAGAAGCCACTCAAGACTGGGGCCGCAGCAAGAGGAATCAGGTGACATCAAGCAGAAAATCTGGGAGGATCATCCAATTAATGATGTCAGTCGGCATTGCAAAGATCACAGATCTCCTTTTGAAGGTAAGTAGCCTGACCATCTGCTGTCATTATTTGGGAAAGCAGGAAAACTTGGAGGAAGAAAGGGACACATTTTGTCTCCAACTTTCACTTTAGGTGTAGCTCTCCTCATGCTAGCAAGCAAACTACCACAAGATGGCAGCTTGTAAAAGGAACCAAAGAAGTCATGAACGCACACATATGTCTCTTTTGAAATGTTGTGCTTTGCAGTATATTGGACAGGGTGTGTGTGTGTGTGTGTGTGTGTGTGTGTGTGTGTGTGTGTGAATGTATGTATATATGTGTGTATCTCTTTCTCTGTATATACACACAGAGAAAGACATATTTAACCTCCCCAAGGAGCCAGTTTGGTGTAGTGGTTAAGTGCGAGGACTCTAATCTGGGAGAACCGGTTTGATTCCCCACTCCTCCACTTGCACCTGGCTGGATGACCTTGGGCAAGCCATAGCTCTGTACCAGCTGTTCCCTCAAGGACAGCTTGGGAAAGAGCTCTCTCAGCCCCACCTACCTCACAGGGTGTCTGTTGTGGGGAGGGGAAGGGAAAGGAGTTTGTAAGCCGCTCTGAGACTCCCTTGGGGAGTGGAGGGCGGGGTTTAAATCCAATCTCTTCTCTTCTTCTCTTCTCAATATACTGCAAAGCACAGCATTTCAAAAGAGACTCAGAGAGCTTCCCAGATCAATACTCTGGAGTAATTCTTATGGCACCATGTCAATTGAACTCTTCAGCTGCTCTCAGTTCTCAGACACTGTAAGAAGATGAGGAGGATCGCCATAAAAACCCTGGCTGCCTTCAGTGCGTAGGCAGTTGTGACTCAATTAATTTTAGTTACCATTCTCTCCGATGCAGAGGGTACCACGGTGAAAGTACTAAAAGTTTATTAGAAATATCTCAGTAGCTGTGAAAAGAAGCCAGGGTGTGTTCTTTAACTACTCTCTTCATTTCTAGGAGCCTCTCAGGATCTGACAATGATGTCTTTGTACTTTTCTGTACTTTACTTTCGATTCCTTTGTTTTAGCAGACCCCTCGCTTATGCCCCTTATCTGTCTTATCCCCCCTCCCTCCTTACAGCTATAAATGTCACTTTGAAGTATATTAGTTGCTCTGGCTTATGTTACAATGTCTAGGTGGGAGATGGGGACCTGCATTCCTCGGCGTCATCTCTAAACAAATGGTGGTTACACCCTTGTATTCCCTCCTCCCTTTTTCCGGGCCAGCGTATGTTATCTTGTTGTGAAAACCTTGAGCGTTCTTTATGGCCGGGTGCCTGGAAATGTTGTGCCTAGATTCACACATGTGGGTCACTCAGATCAAGAAGGGAATTTATAACTTTCTCACCTTGCTGTGGGAACCTTAACAGTCCCCTGTCCTTTTTCCCGCGTTCACCCTCTTGTCCTGATTCGCTTAAGACCGGGGTTCAATTAAAACCGGAGAGTATATTAGCACTGTCTGTATTCCATTAAGCATCTCTAACAAACACTGAGAACCTGTTTGCAGTATTAGACAATAAAGAACTTTGATTCAACAAAGGTCTGATCTCTTGCTGTCTATTCAGAAGCCTCACAGAGCCTCACTCAGATACCTATTTTTATTTGGTCAAAGCCTACAAAAATGGCCAGTTAACTGCTTCAACCCTATTGTTTGTATGTTATACAGAGCAATCCGGAGCTGGTCTACTGAGAATCCTACTCGGGTCTACTAAGTGGGGCTTCGTCGCAGGAAAAGGTCCTTAACTGAGCGCCAGTCTAATTATGGAGCTGCTATTCTGCTCCCGAAGGGGTCCCACCAGAGAATGGGAAGCAGGCGAAAGACTGAAAAGCGTGGTCACAGAAGCTGCAACCATGTCAGCGTCCCCAGCAAGCACACTGTCCCATCCTGTAGAGATCACAGGGTGCGACAGAAGAGCTATGATGGACAGGGAAGGCAGAACCAATAAATGGGTGGCAGGACCAGCACATGCCACAGCTAAAGGGCAGAAAGGGACAAGGCCACAGACCATGGGGTGGTGTCTGCAGCACCCCCACCCCCTTGAAGGAACAGTGTCCTGCCTTATAGTAACTGGGCATCTGATAGATCAGTCTCTCCTAACTGGTGAAACCAAGAAGGTCCACAGTCCATATGATGCAAAGGCCATAATCACCAAGAAAGGGGCGGGTGGAGACAACAAGGGAAGTGTGCCAAGTCATGGCTGCCTCACTGGTGGGGGTGCCTCCTGGCAGTCCACCCAACCATGCTGCCAAGGCTGCCCCTTGGCCACTCTCTGGGCCACGCCTGTTTGTGGTGGAGCAGGAGGAGGGCCGCCAAGGTAAGGAGGCATGCCACACCACTGACAGATTCCCCCAATAGCCTCTCGATGAGCACTTGTCCATCTCTAATGCCCCCTGCGACAGCCAGCAGCCCTTCCAAATGCCTTGCAGCTACCACCACAGGTGCTGCCAGCCGTTCCATGCGCTGATGACCCCTGGAGAAAGCATCCCTCCACTCATGACAGGTCTCCAGCCACTCCCACTCAATCACTGCCCACATGGAAGAGATGGTGGGGGATGAGCTGTACTGGCTGTGGGCCCATGCCTTGATCCCTGTCAGGGGACCGGAATGTTCCCCATATCCCCAGGAGCTGCAGTGGCCAAAGCAACTAGGCCTTGAAGTACCTGCCCACCTCCCTCACCAGCCCTCTCCCCATCTTCCACTGCCCAATTCCATCCTCTCTGAAGACATCAAGTCCAGCTGCTTTGGGTTGCCACCAGCGGTTGGCTCTGGGGACCATATGATGCCCAGCATCTGGAGGACAACTGCCCCAGCTGCAGTGGCTCATTTTGAAGGGGTCAGGGTATGAAGATGGTCCACGAAATCAGCAGTGAACATCAGGGTGCTGTGGTCTGCCATCCCATTGCTGACCTCCATCTCCTCCATAGTAGGGTTGCTGGGTGCTGGGTCCTCAGTGGAACACCCTACGGGGGTGGACAGAATGCCCACAATGGTGCAGACTCCCTCCTTCCCTAGCCCTGAGGCTAGCATAACTTCCCCCCACTGATGGGAGGTGCAGGCATTCCTGGGCTAAAATGGCTTGGGGAGCCAGCTACCTCTTGCTATGCCCCCTGGTCCACCCACTTCCATGCCAGTGCTGGGACCTATGCCACTGCCCCACCAACAGGCAGCCATTGTGGGGCTGCAATGCCAGTGGAGAGTGGCAGGGTAGCACTAGGGTGCTGCACCAGCATCGCTCTGCCGTGTGCTGGCATGTTTCCAAGCTATGCCAGTGTAATGGTTCATCAGCTTTCTTCGCACTCTCCCCTCCCTTTAGACGGTACGGTTAGGGTTGCACTGATAGCTTCCTTCTTAACAATGTTTCCTGACAACTAGAAAAAGAGGACACTCGCAGGTGGGAACCCCTCCCCCCAACTAAACAAAGGGAAAGAATATACAGTGACCAATTTGTGAGCAAATGCAAGTGGTTCAAGGTCTATAGTTTTTGGATCCCCTTCAGTCTTCCCTAGACAATCTCAAATCGCAGAGTCCCTTTTGATAGTCTTCATATTCTTTAAAATGAAACCCCAGATGGGGCACATGTTTATTTCCAACTTATATATAATGTGGGTAAAACAAATCTATTTCCCTGACAACTTGTCAAAGCAAAATATCATAATGTAATTCAAATGTACATGCTACACTGGATCAAAAATGCATTCAATTTCAAAATGGCTCTCTTCTGCTTCCTGTCTGACATCAATCACTTCTACGGGTGATGTGTCAGTCATAATTCCACCTGCAAACAATCCCATCCTACCGAAGTTTCCTCACAAGTACGTTTCACTGATTCGATGCAACCTCCCCGCAAGCATATGTGCCCTTGGCACTGTCACAGTTAACACCATTGAAGTCAGTGAGGCTTACTTTCAAGTAAATGTGTTTGGGATTGGACTGTAAGGCTGGGATTGTGCAGAAAAACTCCATGGAAGAGGGGGATTTCTGTCAGCAGAGTGGGACTTTCTTGCGTCTCCCAGTAGCTCAGAAAGTAGAATTTCTGCTCACAAGACTCCACAGCTTAGAGGGAGCGTGGCCTGAGAACTATTTTTCCTATACTGCTTTCCTATAATGCTCTGGAGACTTAAATAGGGGCTAGATAGCCCTCTGATGGCAATGCTGATTCTGTGGACTTAGTCAGATCATGAGAGGGAGGGCAGGAAGGGTTGCACCAGTGCTTAGTTCTTGTGGCCCTTTCTTACACACCCAGGGAAATGCTGATCACCACTTTGGAGTCAGGAAGCAATTTTCCCCAGGCCAGTTTGGCTGGGGATCCTGGAGGTTTTCTGCCCTCTTCTGGACATAGAACAGGGATCACTGGTGTATGTGTGTGGGGGTGGTAGTTGTGAATTTCCTGCATTGTACAGGGGGTTGGACTAGATGACCCTGAAGTTCCCTTCCAACTCTATGATTCTATGAATAAGGAAGAAAACAAATTTGGGGCATAGTTAATAAAATGGAAACTGTATGCATTTGTTTGATCCCCACATATTCAGAAAGCTTTTGACGCTGTACAGTCCCCGAAAGTTGCTGTCCCTTGGAGCTCCTTCCAGCTGTCTTTATGACTTTCTTTCAGGAATACTTATGTAAATACCGTCAAGTTGCAACCAACTTATGGTGACTCCAGCCAGAAGCTTTCAAGTCCAGTGAGAAGCACCTCTTCTACAGAGCCTTCCTTGGTGGTCTCCCACCCAGGGGTCTGTTGGAGCGGGAGCGCACAGGAGCGCAGCTCTGGGAGTGAGGAGCCCAGGGGGCGGGCACATGATCAAGCCCTGCCCCCTCCTCAGCTTTCCTGAGCAGTGCAGAGGCGCAGCGCCCTGGGGAAAGCCCTGCTAGGGTCTTTATTGTTTTTAATGTTTTGTTTTAATATTGATAATTTTATCATTGTTCCTTTTATGACTGTGTGCTGCTTTTCCAGAGACTTGCTCAAGGTGGTATATACATTTTCTGAGTATACCATTTTTTATCTGGGCATATGGCACATAAGTACTGGAGAAATTTCACCAACCCTTCAGCAGCTTAAACCCAACAGTTTGGTGTAGTGGTCAGGAGTTGGACTCTAATCTGGGAGAACCGGGTTTGATTCCCCACTCCTCCACATGCAGCTGTTGGTGTGACCTTGGGCCAGTCACAAGTTCTCTCAGAGCTGTTCTCTCATGAGCAGTTCTCAAAAGACCTCTTTCAGCCCCACCTACCTCACAGGGTGTCTTGTTGTGGGGAGGGGAAGGGAAAGGGATGGGTGGTGCACATGTCCTGGGTATCTCAAGTCTACTTGAAACCTGGTGGTTTCAAGGGAGCAGGAAGAGAATGCGGGTGTGTTCTTTACGCTTATTTTTAGTGCACAAAGTATTGGATGGGGAAGGGAAAGGAGGAAGAGCAGGTCAGTTTCACTCACCTGTGGAGTGGAGCCTGAGGGGTGGGTGTTGCCTTCTGACACATTTCCGATATGTTAGGGGGTGTGGCATATGCAAATGAGTTATGCAAATGAGTTATGCTAATGAGCTCTTGCACCTCTTTTTCTACGAACCCTGCTCCCACCCAAGTATTGGCCACGCTTAGCTTCTGAGATCAGACGAGATTCGGCTATACCATGCCACCTTCCTACTTCCCTAGTAACTCCAACTAAAAACACATGAGCAGAAACAAGAAGCAAATGTGTTATTTTTCAGGCTTCTTTGACTCTTTCTGATGTCCTGTCCTTATAAAGAGCCAAGAGACTAACTTACAGGGTAGATTCTCTTCTCTGATATTCAGAGCACTGATATACTAAAGGGTGGCATATGCCCTGTGCAGATGTGCTGTTATCATACATCCTGTAGCTTGACATAGTTCGTTAAACAGTTTATCAGCAGATGAAAGGATAAGGATGTGCAGGAAACTTATCTTCAAAGACATCTCCCCATATAGACAATGACCCTCTGAAAAACAAACAGCACAGTATGTCAGCAAGGGATGCCAATTAACCAGAAAACAAATCAGTCCCTCTCAGAGATGCTCAATCACACACAGATTCAGTTTGCAGCGCATCTGCAAGTTGCCATCCGCATCAATAAATGTTCAGTCTGTGATCAGTTTGCACAAGTTCAGTTATGTAAATGAGCCACTGGTGCCTGCATCCCTCTTTGGCCATTGCCACCTCTCCATCTGTTGTTCACCTTCACTTTTATACACAAATTACAAAAAATTCACTGTTAGAGACCTGAAGATGGAGTCCAACAGATGGTCCAGCAGGTACAAAAGAGACTACCAACCTCAGTAAATGTCTAAAAATTAGGAGGATATATTTTTTATCCCACCCTTCCACTAGGTAGTTCAGGATAGGTACACGTGTCTTCCTTCGCTGTTTTATTCTCACACAACATGCAAATGGGCAAAGGTCACCCAGTAACCTTCATAGCTGTGGGGAGATTTGAACCTGAATCTTCCAGGACTTAGTTCAAACTCTAACCAATATACCACACTGGCTCTGTAGGGTGAACTCCTTGTAGGGAAGGAATTCTGAACCAGCCTGAGTTACAAAGAGTAACACTTGTATCCATAAACTGGATGAAAATATCACTACATTTTATTTCCTCAGTAGAGTTACTAAATCAAACCTCCCAGGGTTGGATCCAGTCAATTTTCCCTCTCAGTCTCACCCCATTCCCCTCTTTATTGCAGCCCGCAGGGCTCGTTTTGTAGCAGGAACTCATTTGCATATTAGGCCACACATCCCTAATGTAGCCAATCCTCCAAGAGCTTACAGTAGCCCCTGTAAGAAGAGCTCTGTAAGCTCTTGGAGGATTGGCTACATTGGGGGGGTGGCCTAATCCTCCAAGAGCTTACAGTAGCCCTTGTAAGAAGAGCTCTGTAAGCTCTTGGAGGATTGGCTACATGGGGGGGGTGGCCTAATATGCAAAGGAGCTCCTGCTACAAAAAGAGCCCTGGCAGCCCCCATCATATATGGTTTTTGCCTATGCAGGTCCCGTGATCCCAAGCATAGCCTTTTTGGTGGTCAAAGAGGACACCATCATCCCATTTTTACCAGTGGAAGTGCTGGCTCAATCCAAGCCATTGGGTTGAATCCAAAGTAATTAGTAATTTCCACTGATTTCCCCCTTCTCATTGCAGTCCCCTGTCATGTCATTCCTCCGGGTTTTCTCTTACATAGGAGCAGCATTTCATGGAGATCAGCAGGATGACACAGGAGGGGGAGATATGAAAGTTCCCCTTGGCCATTGAACAATTTAGTCTGTCTTTAAGGAGAAGTAATCAGATGTACTTAAATTGTAACATCATGTGACCTGATGAAACAGCATGTGACCTGAAACTACTGAATTTGACTGTTGTATGGCTTTGCCATAAAAGAATGCCTGGCAATGGAAGTTTTGTCAGACGCATGTCAGCCTTCATACAGATACAAACTCTGCATTGAAGTCTTCTAAGTATCGACATTCTGTACTTAAAAAAAATATTTTGCTCCAACCTCAGGCTCTCTGAACTATCAGTGTGTTTAAACACAATTCCTTATAAAAAGTACACAATATACCAGAAGATATAAATTTGAGCAAGCTCAAAAAGAAAAGCCTATCTTGCTGATAGCACAGGTCGTCACTTTATGGCCACGTTCAAGAGGTCGCAGTAAAAGCAGTAGGCAATTGTCCCTCTGCATTCCCTGAAAAGCTGTGAAGATGAAAGCCCGTGTCAGACCGATGGTGGTAGAAAGTGCCATCAAGTCACAGCTGACTTACGGTGACCCTGTGGGGTTCTCAAGGCAAGAGGCACTCAGAGGGGGTTTGCCAATGCCTGCCTCTGTGTGGCAACTACAGGTGTGCACTCGGTATATACGGAGCCGTATCAGTATTTTTCGGGTATCTATTCAACTGAATCTGACTCGCCGACTGATCTAGCTGCATCCCATATTATTTGGCTTTTATTTGAGCTCAGCGTCACTTGTCAAAGCAGCACGAGTTCACCCACCTTCCAGGCGCACTCGCGCCGCTTCTGGGTTACTCATGTGCAGGGGTCCTTTCGTAGAAAAAGAGGTGCAGGAGCTCATTAGCATAACTCATTAGCATAACTCATTAGCATATGCCACGCCCCCTGACATCACCAGAAGTGTGTCAGAAAGGGTCAGTTTCAGCCCCATTATACCCTATGGGCCATTAAAATCAATGGCAAAAACTCATAGGGTATATGAGGGGCTGGAGGAAAGGGGGTTTGAGGGAGAGGCTCCAAACTTGCAGGGTAGCTGCTGGGGCCTCTCCTCGAAATACCTACCAAGTTTCAAGAAGATTGGACCACGGGGTCCAATTCTATGGGCCCCAAAACAGATTGTCCCATCCCCTCCATTGTTCTCTATGGAGGGAAAAAATGTTAACTTTTTTCCTACCATAGAAAACAATGGAGGGAATGGGGGCAACCTGTTTGGGGGCCCATAGAATTGGACCCCCTGGTCCAATCTTTTTGAAACTTGGTGGGCATTTCAAGGAGAGGCCCCAGAAGCTACCCTGCAAGTTTGGAGCCTCTACCTCATACCCCCTCCCCTCCAGTGGCTTTTAAAGTTGCCACCAAATTTCAGCGGCAATTCAGCGGCAAGCTGAATCAGATCAGAGACTCTGATTCAGCCCGTGGCTGCCCTACTGGCCAGTCCTGAGCTGGCGGAGCTTCGCTCCACCTCGCTCCGGCCCCAACGGACCCCTGCTCATGTGCAGCTTGGCTTTGCAAAAGCCATTTCAAAACCAAGCCATGTGCGTGCCTTCCTTTCCCTCTCCCAGTGATACTGTGGCAGCGGCATGTGGCAGCGAGTGAAGGGAAAGCCATTTAAAGCCTTCCTTTCACTCACCGAGGTGTGTCACCACTGTGGCACAATCCAAGGAGGGAGGGGAAGGTATTTAAAACCTTCCCTTTCCCCCCCAATTCATGGTGTGACTCGGGGAGGGGAGGTCATTCAGATACCTTCCCTTCCCTCTCTGAGTCAGACCAAAATGGCAGCATGCCTCAGGGAGTCAAGGGAAGGGAAGGTATTTAAAGAGATTATGGTGCAACTTTAGGAGGGAAAGGAAGGTATGTAGTGGTATGGGGGAGTGCTTGAGACTGCAGCATCTGACTTTGTCAAAGATGAGCTCTGAACCAGCACCATGTTGTTTTAGGGGTGCCAAGTCAGCCCGGGGGGCGGGGGATCCCCCGCTACAGGGGTTCCCGATCCGCCGGCCAGCATTCGGCCAGTGGGGGGAACCTCACCCCTGAAGTCGTCCAGTCAGGATGACTTCCCCAGCATAATGACATCACCCGGAAGTGACGTCATTACGTTGGGGATGTTGCCAGGATGATGCTCTAGCAATCGCCCCAAAACTCTATGGTACCATAGCATTTTTGGGCTATTGCCAGAGCGTCGCCCTGGCAATGCCCCCAATGTGATGATGTCACTTCCAGGTGACATTATCATGGTGCGCGCACAGTGGAAGCTTCCGGACCCAGGAGGACTCCCCCCGCCACCGGTAAGTTACAAGAACTTGACAACCCTATGTTGTTTCAAAGTTTAATCTTTTGGTGGCTGGCTCCAGACTGTATTTCTTGTACAGAGCAATGATAACGTGATTGCTATCATTTCACATTGGATCTCACTGGGTCATAAATCTTTAACTGTGCAATGCACACTGTCATGGTACACTTAAAGAGCAGGGAAGAATGAATCTGCTCCATGACAAATTTAGTTTCACATCTACCTCAGTTTTGGGCTCTTCCACATTCTCATTTTTGTCGCTTGTCTTTCTCTCTTTCTTTGCTGCTATTGTTGTTCTCTTGGCCACACATGTTTTCCTCCCTCTCCTGGTTGATTCAGAATTAAATCAGTGTATGTCAGGCATAAAAACCTGCAGTTTAAATCTGCAGGGAAATATGCTTGTGATGAAAAGTAAAGGTAAAGGTTTCCCTTGCTCAAAAGCCTGTCAAATACAACTCTAGGTGGCAATGCTCATCTCTGTTTCCAAGCTGAAGAGCCAGTGCTGTTCCAAGACTTCTCCATGGCCATGTGGCCAGAATGACTAAATGCTGAGATGCACAGAATGCTTTTACCTTTCTACAGAAGTGGTACCTATTTATCCACTTGCAATTTCTTGCTTTCAAACTGCTAGATTGGCAGGAGCTGGGGCCAGAGATGGGAGCTCACTCTGTCATGAGGCACTCGGGTCTCAAACTGCAGAGCTACTGACCTTCCTGTCTGCAACTCAGTGCCTTAACCTCTGAGCCACCACGGGCTTCTGCCTGAGATACCCCAATTTAAAATCAAATCAATCACTAGAGGGAGCAAAACATATGCAGGGAGGAAAAACTGATGCAGAGGGGACACACAAGCAAAGAAAATGAGAATGTGGAAGAGCCCCTGAACAGCTCCCAAATGAACACTCATGGTCTGATCACTGAAGTTTCGAGTGATAACTTGTGCATGGGATCACTTACACCTGTTGAACACCTATATCTGTGTGGTTCTAAAACAGCCAGTAGTATTGTCATATAACTTATATTATATTATATTATATTATATTATATTATATTATATTATCTGACAGTCCAACACAATGCTTTATTGATTGATTGTTGGCTGGCTTTTTTAGTATGCAGATGCTTGTAAGTCTTCTTTCCTGCTCCTGTACTCCATTAAACACATCTCCTATAAAATGACCTGGGAACCAGTTTAGCAAACCAACAGTAATCTTATAAGAACATAACAGAAGCCAATGCTGGATCGGGTGAATGGCCCATCCAGTCCAACACTCGGTCACACAGTGGCCAAAAATACCAGGTGCCCTCAGGAGGTCCAGCAGTGAAGCTGGGATGCTACAAGCCCTCCCACTGTTGCCCCCTCTCTCCAAGCACCAAAAATACAGAGCATCTAGGGCTGCCAAGTCAGCCCGTGGGGCAGGGGATCCCCCGCTATAGGGGTTCCCGATCCACCGGCTGGCATTTGGCCGGCGGGGGGAACCCCGCCCCAGAAGTCGTCTGGTGAGGACAACTTCCCCCGTGTAATGACGTCACCCGGAGGTGACGTCATCACGTTGGGGGCATTGCCAGGGCGACGCTCTGGCAATTGCCCCCAAAACTCTATGGTATCATTACGTTGGGGGCATTGCCAGGGCGACGCTCTGGCAATTGCCCCAGAACTCTATGATACCATAGAGTTTTGGGGGCAATTGCCAGAGCGTCGCCCTGGCAACGCCCCCAATGTGATGACGTCACCTCCGGGTGACGTCATCACATTGCCGTGGCGCGTGTGCAAAGCGCACGCACCAGAAGAGCTCCCGGGGGGAGAACAACTCCCCCCCGCCAGTAAGTCAAACCTACTTGGCAGCCCTAAGAGCATCACTTGCCCCAGACAGAGAGTTCCTATCTGTACCTTGTGGCTAATAGCCACTGATGGCCCTCTGCTTCATCTCCTGCCATTGTTACCCCATCATATAACTATTATGATATCCAGCTTGAGAGTTGGATCAATCTCACCCAGTTCCTCTCCTCACTGTAGCCCCTGTCCCATGGCTTTTGTACCAGTAGGCCCCACAAATCCCAGCATAGCTGTTTCAATGGATCAAAGAAAAATCTGGAAAAGCTGGTGAGATTCAACCCATTGTATATATCACAGTACTTCTTATACCTCCTTCTATGAACCTGATGAACTTGACAGACAGTAGATTCAGGACAGACTAAAAGAAAGACCTGCTTCATACAACTAACTCACACAGTTCACTAAAACAAGATGCGGAACTGGTCAGTATCTTATATAGCTTTAAATTCATGAAGGATAGCTCAATGGCTAAATGGAATTTTCATGTTCAGAGGAAGTATATGTCTGAAGGGAAGGACCTTCATACCTTTCTTGTGGGCTTCCCAGGAGCATTAAGTTGGCCACTGTGGAAAATAGAATTTTGGACTAGACACGTCTTTGGCCTGATCCAGCTGTTTTTTTAAAAAAAAATTGCTGTCAAAGCACAGCCAATATATGGTAATTCTGTAAGGGTTTTCAAGGCGAGAAATATTGACAGGTGGTTTGCCATTGCCTGCCTCAGTGTAGCAATCCTGGACTTCTTTGGCGGTCTCCCATCCAAATACTAACTAGGGCTGACCCTGCTTAGCTTCCATGATCTGATAAAATCAGACTAGCCTGAGCTATCCAGCAAGGGTGTTTCATATCCCTCTGCCATCCTTTTTGCTGTTAGAGAAGAAATACCATTTTGGGGGTGGTGATGGTTGACTATAACACATAAAGCTGTCCCCAGATACCAGAAACCAACAATGTTCCTTAAGCAGGATCAGTTTATTGATTACAGTATTCTCTATTGCTCTAAACACTTCCCGTGTTAAGACTGCTGGTACAAAGGAGGGAAGGGTTAGATATACCAGGTTCAAACAAGGGTCGTCTGGTGGATACAAGCCAGTAAGCAACAGGTTAACTTCATGCTAAAACTAACAGCTTTTAGTTCCCAGCAGGAAAGCAGTGAGTTTCTCTAGAGTCTCCAAGGTCAAGGCTTGACAGTGTGGGCGATAAAGAGTCCAGGAGAATCGAAACTTAGAATACCAGAGGCCGAGGCTGAGCAATCCCCCCCCCCCTTATGGCAGCATAGCTGACAAAAGCTGACTGTCTTGCCTGTATGAAAGAGGTATTTCAGTCCATCAGACTCCACAGATTGTGCCCAGTTTAGTTCCTGCACTGTTTAGAGACCCTCTGTTGTTTGGTGGCTGTCCCGATCCCGGGACTGGGCGGGGTGGCAACGGCCTCACCAACCCCTCAGCTGCCCTGCCGAGGGCCCCGACACCACCCCCAGGACTCACTGAGGGGCAGGAGAGCTGAGAGGAGACGACCCACGGCGGCGGATGATGGGGCGCCAAGCAGGAGGAAGAGCAGAGGCCCAACCAAGATCCATGGCCAGCGGCAGGCGCCGCAGCAGTGGGCGCAGCCACTCCAGCGCAGGGCTCCAAGGCCAACAGCAGCACACGGGAAGGAGGGGGGTGCGAGGCACACCAAGCCGCACCGGGCCTGAGAGCGTGCCAGCGCCCCCAGGCTCCCCACCCGGGGCTGGTGGGGGAAGACAGGGCGGACCCAGAAGCCCAGGAGAGGCCTCGGCGTTGAGACATAAGAAGGAGGGCGGGGCCAGGCAGGGAGGGGGAAGAGAAGGGGAAATTGGGAGGGAAATGAGGATAAAAGCAAGGCAGCCGAGTGGAGCCGGGGAGGAGAGGCCTGGAGGTGACATTTGCCAGAGGCACAGAGAGAAAGGGCAAGAGAGACTCACCCCAGGGATGCCACTTAGGAGGGTGTGGTGAATTAACCCCCCCTTTGGGCACCATATCTGAAGCTCCGGCTGTCAGGAGCAGGGGGCAGATGAAGTGGCGGCACGAGGTGCGGCTGCCGAGTCCAGAGATAGTGACCCTGAGTCCAGAGACTAGTGTGACAGTGGCAACATTCCCCTCGACAAAGACACAACCTGCATTGCAAAGAAGCAATTGTCATTTGACTGATTGAGTTCTGGGAAATTCTTTTTGTGCCCTGTTTTACTGATGTGCATATTTGCACGTAATCGTCTCCGCTTTGAAAACAAGACCAGGTCAATGGATTTCACCCGTCCAAAATTATATTAGTGTAACATCTGCACATTCTGAGAGCCAGTGTGTTGTAGTAGTTAAGAGCAGCAGACTCTGATCCGGAGAACTGGGTTTGATTTCCCACTCCTCCTCAAGAAGCCCAGTGAGTGATCTTCGGCCAATCACGGTTCTCTCAGAACATTCTCAGCCCCAGCATTCCCCTGGGTGTGTGAGAAAGGGCCACAAGAACTAAGCACTGGTGCAACCCTTCCTGCCCTCCCTTCTCATGATCTGCCTAAGTTCACAGAATCAGCATTGCTGTCAAATGGCCATCTGGCCTTTGTCTGGAAACCTCCAAAGAAGGCGAGCCCACCACCTCCCGAGGAAGCATGTTCCTGTTGGTACCTGTTGTGTGTGTGTGTGTGGGGTGTGTGTGTGTGTGGAATGGAAGGTGATTGTATGCCATTTTGAGACTCCTCAAGGTAGAAAAAAGCAGAGTACAAAAAAACCCCACTTCTTCAAATTCCAAGTGTTTTCTGTAAAAGATGCCTGTTCGTTTTCGGGAAGTCTGATCTCAAACATCAATACCGCTATATCCTTTCTTCCTGTGGGCCAAAGCATGGCACAATCAGAAACTCAGTTCCAATCTTCTGCATCCACACGGCTACAGAATGCATTTAGCAGCGCAAATAGGATGAATCAGGTCACCAGCCCTCCGCATCCGAGGAGAAGCACAACAGCTGCGGGAGGGAGGAGAGAAAAACTTAAAAGGGAACGGGCCACGAAGAGACGGAAATAATGTCGAAGGGGTTGCTGGGATACATTTGGAAACGGCGGTGGGCAAAATTGTTCTTGCTTTATTCAGGAGAGAAAGGCTTTCTGCAGTCACAGTAACAATTGCACAAGGGTTACTAGAATAACAGCAGGCAGCGTGGCAGCAAAGAAAATCCGATCTATTCTCAGCAGTTCTTTTGGGTCAGTGTAACAATGCCTTCCTGTTCAAACACCCGACTCATCAACTGCCTACGGTTCAGAAGGCTGAAAAGGGACCGCTGTCCCATGCCCTGGGCTTTATACAAGGTGCAGAGACTTCAAATGTAATACTCAAAACAGGCATAAAGAACTTGGTCATTCTTGCCAATGCTAGAATGGCTGTGAAGCTGCTCAGCAGGTAACGTACAGGCTTGGCAGGGGGCGGGGCGACCAGCCTGGAGAATAGGTTGATTAAAAATAATTGTCTTGCCACACATTGCCCCCTAGAGGCCACAGTAGTAAAAACATATAAGATGACCCCCTTCCCCCCCCCCCATGCTGTCTTCTGCAAACAAAAACACTGGAGGATCTCTGTCTCTCGATACTTTTCAGCCTGGGGTTGGATCCAGAGCATCACATGGTTAAGTGGGGTGTCCCCAACTCTGGCAGCAGCCCATTAAGCCGCCCCACTTCTGTTTCCGGCTTTTAAGGCTGATTTTACATCTGACTTTCCCGCTGGAATCATTCTAGTTCCAAAAAAAACCTGCCCATACCTCTGTGCGGTGTGAAACCGTGCTGCCACTGAAATGTCCATATCTACTAATTGCCCTCCTCTGGTCAAGCTAGTATTCAACCGGCTTGATTCTGCTTTAAACAATTGCTGTCGATTAGTGCACTTAGACCCCCCCTGGAGTGAAATTTCACACCACTGTGAAATCAGCACAGGAAAAGACAGCAGTCAAACTACTTTAGAGGGGAGGGGAGAGACTTGCTGAATTGCAACTGATAATGAAGCTCAAGTTGCATCCTTTGGACTGAATCAAGACCTAGGTTTCCTGTCTCATTGCCAATGCTGATTTTCTCCACCCGCTACCTATCTGCAAATCACACCTAATCCAATCACACCTGCTACTGTCATTGGCCTGCTAATGTCAATTGGCATCTGAAATCATTCCACTTTCCATTCGATAGGGCAGATGGACTCCCATTCTAGCTGTGTTTGAAGAAGTGAGCAGTGACTCATGGAAGCTCAGACCCTGCCACAAATGTTGTTAGTCGATCATGAAGGCGTTGCTAGACTCTTGCTCTTTTCTATGACTTTCAAGAGACTCTCAGGGGCAATGCAAGGGCAAAGTGGGAGTTTGCAGTAGAATGTATCTATTTATTTGTCACACTTATAGACCGCCCTCCGCACACACAGGCTCAGGGCAGTTCCCATAGCTTGGCCAATATGCCAAGGTTCATATAAAACATTTAAAACCAGCTAAAACAATCAGCAAATTACAATGACAAAAAAAGTGTTAAGCAATCCTTTCAACAACTTTTTTTTGATAGCTGAGCTGGAAAAAATATAGATTTATTATGGTAGGCTGAGAAAGCCACTAAATGAACCATAATAGAGGATACAGTTAGAGCCAAATCCTTCAAAGAGAGCAAATAACCAAATACAGTCACTAGCAGGCAAAATTCCAGTAGGATTTCATAGGTGGATATAGGGCTGCCAAGTCAGCCCGGGGGGCGGGGGATCCCCCGCTAAAGGGGTTCCTGATCCGCTGGCCAGCATTCGGCCGGCAGGGAAACCCCACCCCCGAAGTCATCCAGCCCGGACGACGTAATGACGTCACCGGAAGTGACGTTAGCACATTGGGGGCGTTGCCAGGGCGATGCTCTGGCAATCGCCCCAAAACTCTATGATACCATAGAGTTTGGGGGCGATTGCCAGAGCGTCACCCTGGCAACGCCCCCAACGTGCTGACATCACTTCTGGTGACATCGCCGGGCGTGCGCGCAAAGCGCGTACGCCAGATAAACTTCCAGAGGGAGGAGAACTCTCCCCCGCCGGTGAGTTCTTTAAACCTGGCAACCTTAGGTGGATACCCAGTTCACAAATCTGCCACACACATAATCATAGAATTTCCTGGTGAATGGTGTCCTTAAGGGGACTAGTAAAATAGCCTCCTTGAGGAGACTAGTACCTTGGCAACCCTGTCTGACCAGAGCTTTAGGAGTTCGCCAGCCATGCTGTGAGATGCAAGGGCTGGACCTTGTGATGACAGACCTTGTGATGACAGATATGAATTAGGTGACCCTTATCCAGAAATGGAACAAACCTACTCTTAAGATACAGTGCACATGCAGAAAACCACATCTGGCAAGGCCAGAAAAGGGATATATATATATATATATATATAGAGAGAGAGAGAGAGAGAGAGAGAAAGAGAGAGAGAGAGAGAGAGAGAGAGAAGGTGGGAAATCCCAGTGTGTTGTTCTGCAGTCAGGGCACACCCTTGGACCCAACCAATGCTAAAACTTTTTAACTTAGCGCCCACTCTGTAGATTTCCATTTGCCTGCTCCTAGAAGGCAACCCACTGTTGTACCTTTGATAATTTGAGGAGTGGAGAAAAATGTGGGAGGAAATAGCATTAATGGTGATGCTCTAAGAATTTTCCCTTAGTCTTGCTGGTCTTTACCATGGAGATTAGAATAAATTCCTAGCACATAAGCCAGAAGTGGTGTCGTGGCCTCCAGAAATTCCACCCTCCCCAGGCACCACTCCAAAAATGCCATCGCATTCACCAACATGGTGCTGTGAACACGGCGCCGCCGCTGTCTCCAGAGGACGATTCCGTATTTCTGATCTCCACACAAAAATAGATAATTTTTAACAGAATTAATCAGTTTGATTAGTACATAATTATGATTAATGCTCCTGTTTGTAAACAAATCAGTGTTTTTTTCTGCTCTCAAAGATATTTTTACAACAGTATGAGGGATACAGGGAATACAGAAGATTTCTGTTCCCCAAAGAAATGCTGCATTTTAACAAGCTGCCAACCTCCAGGTGGCAGCTGGAGACCTCCTGGGATTAGGACTGAAATCATATTACCCGGAGAAAATGGCCACTTTGGAAGGGTGACTGTAAGGCATTATACCCCACTGAAGTCCTCCCCCTGCTCCAAACCCCACCCCCTCAGGCTCCACCCCCCCAAAGCTCCAGGTCTTTCAGAACTCGGAGCTGGCAATCCTATTAGATGCTGCAGGTAAATATCCCAAACTAGCAACAGATAGATTTCCCTTAATGGCAAACAAAAAGAGAGCCAGGCTTCACTGTGAAATAGCTGGCTGGATTTGTATATTGAACAGGCAATGGGTAATAGCTTGGCATGGGCCCCAGTGAGAAATGTTTCTTAGCAAAGAAAGGATGAACAATATCAAAAAGACAAACAACATACCCAGAGATCAGAGGAAGTTGTCCTGAAAAGAGATAACGCCTTAGGAGAGGTATTAGCAACACCATCCTAAACTGAGTTACACCCTTAAAAACCCATTGATGCCAATGGATTTCAAAGAGTAACCAGGGGTCATTTCGAGCAGAAACATGCAGGAATGCTGTTCCGGGGGTAACAAGCAGGGCTCCGTTGGGGCCAGGGCGCGCCGGAGCGCCGCTCCGGGAGAGAGGAGGGTGGGGGGCGGGGACTTAACAAAGCCCCGCCCCCCGCTCACTCTTCCCGCCGGCGGCAGGCCGCTGCCGGCAGGGGAAAAGCCCCTCCCCGGGCCACGGCAGGCTGTGCCGGCCCTGGGAGAAGCCCCCTCCTTCCCTCCCCCCCTCATACTCCCGGGGCCGGCGGCACCCCTCTCTTCCCTGGCAGGTGCGTGCCGGAGCCCAGCCCGAGCGAAGCCTCTGAACCCGTGTTCTCTCCCACCCCTTCACCAGGCAGGGCGACAGAAACGCTTGCCTTCTCCAGGGCTTCC
This sequence comes from Lepidodactylus listeri, assembly GCA_029233225.1. Lineage (NCBI taxonomy): Eukaryota > Metazoa > Chordata > Lepidosauria > Squamata > Gekkonidae > Lepidodactylus > Lepidodactylus listeri. The sequence continues at coordinate 99,753,159 of JARCFY010000009.1, read as the reverse complement.
TTGGAACGGTTGTGCCTCGCAGCCCGGTCCTGGGGGTAGGAAGCGCTTCCTTAACGGGCCTTACTCTCAAGTCAGGGCCCGCTCCCTCCACTCCCCTCCCCACCGGCTGGAAAGCGCTCCACACCCAGTCTCTGCATGGAGCCTTCTAGCGGATCTCCTTCTCCGTGGCGGCAACAGCAGCAGCAATGGGTGGACTGGGCACAAGCTCGTCCTCAGTGGCGAGAGGCAGTGATGGCTCCCATTTCCCCAGGCTGGCGTCCCTGAGCCCTTCTCCAGATTCAGCTGCCGCCCTTGCCTCAAGCGTCCCCGGCCTCCAAGGTGAGCCAAAAGGTCCTGGGGGGCCAAGGGGGGGGGGGGTTGCGGTAGAGAGTGGGAAAAGAACAAGAAACCAGGGGGGGGAAGAGAGAGAGAGAGGCAAAACCAGCCGGACTTAGTAAAAGTGCCCAGCAGAGGAGGAGGAGGAGGAGGAGTCTCGCTGCCCTTCCAGGCACCCCCCCCCCCCCGCCTGACACTTGGGGAACCCAAAGCCCTTGCTTCCTGGCCTGGCGCCCCTGCGACGGGAGACGTTGCTGACCCTGCGCCCAGCTAATGTCTCCAAGCAGGGCCCTGATCCCTCCCCACTGCTGGGTAAGTGCCTGACTCCCCGGGGGCCTTTTAAATCTGCCTGCTGTTTGTCCCTGATTCCCCCACAGGCGCGCCTTTCTGTGCCATGGGGGGGGGGGTGGATCTCCTGCCTCGCTCGCTGCTCTTCCCCCACCCTTGCATCATCCTGTCTCCCTGCTCGGGCAATTCCTTAGCTGCCGGCTCACACATTTTTCTCTCAGGAAGGAGGGCTCCAGAGCAAACTAATTTGTGCAGTAGCCAAACTGCTAGCTCAGAACTGTAATGCCAGTACAAAGAAGAATTTTTGCTCAGGAGACTTCCCAGCTTAGAGGGAGGGCTGTGACCCTCTGCAAGGAACGGAAAAAAAAATACAACTTTGCAACCAGAAGGTTGCAACTTGGTGCTTGCTTTATGGGAAGTGAGCCCTCAATTCCGGAGGAGGGAACTTGTGGCTCCAGCAACACAGGATCGGGCTGTGCAGTTTGGTGAGCCTGACCTCGTTTGCTTGGGAAGGAACTACTTTGAGTCTCCTTTGAGACTTCCTTCGTTTACACTGCACATCTCTCCCTCCTTCCCCGTCTTTTTTCTGGGTTTTTAGAGCTGTAGGTTGGGTACACCTGAAGTCTGCTGCGACCTACACATTTCCTCTTTGGCTGCCTCCGCGGGCTGTAGACTAGGCAGCTGATGTCCCTTTGAAGTGCAAATAGAATGCTGGTGTTACTTTCCAGTTCAGTAGCCGAGAGCACGGGTTATCTCACCCTGAGGTGGAGGGGCCAGCGCCGCAGAAGAGAACTTTATGCTATAGATGTGAGTGGGGACATAAGTGAATGAATCACAGGTGCCAAGTTCCTTAAGGAAGTGTGTCCTCCTTGCATGTTTAACGTTTCTGTGCAATGAGCCTCAGGAGTGGTTTGATGGGGGGGGGGGCGTGCTAACTGAGCATTCGTTTCCTATAGTCCCTTCGCCTTAAGAAAGTGCTTAGGAGCAACACAGCTGTGACGTTTCTCAGGAATTTCCCTCTTTCGGACGTCGTGATTGTGGGCATATGGACTTCCCTTCCTGCCTAACCTAATTTAAAGGAGTGCATCGTGCTTTTTACTTGTTTTGATTTCCCCCCACCCAAACCCTACCAGTTTTCCCACTACAGGGAGCGGTACTTCAGAGGGAGGGCAACCTGAAATGCATGGTGCCCCTGTTAGTATTGTGCTGCACAGTCCTGCAATCTTCTCTGACACCTCTTGCTCTGAATCACTGCATCAAAATCTGGAGCCAGTGCCTGTGCTGTAGCAATCTTGCATATGCTGTTTAGATGTGTATCTAAGTTAAAAATGTACTTTTAATTTATTGATGTTTATTACAGAAAAGACCTGTTCACAAACCTACATTGTCCCAAACATACATAGAATTTTAGAAGCAAAAGCCTTAGATTGGGGGTAATTCAGACCCCAAAACTGGTAAAATTTGCTAATGCCAACTTCAGAAAGCTTATCCTTCAGTACAGCATCACACATTAACTTGCAGGCTGTGATGAGAATCTCAACAAGCAATCTCACTCCTGATTTAAAAAAAAAACTGTAGAAAACTGTGATAGGCTACATTTGTCTCATTAAACTGATTCTAAAATCAAATGTGCTTGCAGCTTTAGATGATGTGAAATTAGTTCAATAAATAAATTGAATAAAACTACCACTATTTCATTTAATTTATATTTATTGATTTTTATGATACAATTTATACCTTTTCTGAAATGAAAAGTTAACTAACGGCCGAGCAAGGGGTGGGGGAGAAGCGCCTAGTCCGTCTGTCTGTCTGTCTTCCTTCTCTCTCTCTCTCTCCCCACCTACCTACCTACCTTCCTGTTCCTTCCTTTCCCCCTTCCTTCCCCTCTCCCTTCCTTCCTTCCTTCTCTCTCTCCCCCCCACCTACCTACCTACCTTACTGTTCCTTCCTTCCTTCCTTCCTTCCTTCCTTCCTTCTCTCTCTCTCTCCCACCTACCTACCTACCTTCCTTCCTGTTCCTTTCCTTCCTTCCCCCTCCCTCCCTCCCTCCCTTCTTGCCTTCTGACACACTTCCGGTGACGTCAGGGGGTGTGGCATATGCAAATAAGTTATGCTAAGGAGCTCCTGCACCTCTTTTTTTACGAAAGGACCCCTGGTAACAAGTTCAGGAGCGGGCATATATGATGATGCGCTGTGGGAAAAAGCAAAAGCATACTAACTCGATCTGTATTGTCATGCTTGTTGTAGGGGAGCTTCCCTGCAAGAGCAAAGGAAACCTAAAGTGTCTTTAGTCAAAGTGTAAAGCTGGCTCACCAGCTCTGAGTTGGGAAATACCTGGAGATTTTTGGGGTGGAGCCTGAGCAGTGGGTGTTGCCTTCTGACACAGTTCTGGTGATGTCAGGGTGAGTGGCATATGCAAATAAGTTATGCTAATTAGTTATGCTAATGAGCTCCTGCACCTCTTTTTCTACAAAATGACCCCTGAATAATTATGTTTAGGGCTGCACTGTAGGTTTCCCAGCCTCCAGAAACAAAAGTTGCACGTAAAACTTAAGCAAAGTATTTTTTTTTAAATCAACCAGGATATTAAAAAAAAAAAACAACCACCTCTTGATTGTAAATTATCTTGCAATCGCCATCTGTCTTTGTGGGATGTAGCACCAGGCAAAAATCTATTAATATCTATCGTATAGCCTTTTGCAGACTTAATATGCAGCTTGCACAATTTCACTCCTTTATTTCAACTTCCTCTGCTTGCCTTTTAAAGTGATTAATACTCAGAGCCTCGGAAACATTGATTAAATGAAAGTGTGGGGGGTAATAACCTGTCAGTTATGCGTAGCTAAAAGCGTGGCTCTTGAAAGCAAACAATAATAACAATAAAATATAAAATTATATCAAAGTGTGCCTCTGAGCATAAAATTCAATCTAGCCTTTTTAAAATAATAATAATAATAATGGTGCACATTTATAGACTCTTTGGAATGACTTGTTCCAAGTGGGAAAATATGCCAGTAATAAGTCAGTAAGTAACAGTAAATTGCTCAGAAAACGGGATGTAGGATACGTATGTTTGGGATTAGTGCAAGAAGCAGATCTGTGTTCTTTTTTCATCAAAAGAAGACAGTCTCCAGATCTTTACTGTATACTCAAGAAACAACAGAGATCCAGAAGAACCATAGCCTTTAATTAAGTCTGCATTCCCTCCCTCTCTGATGGGAAACGCTTGACAGCCAACGCAAACTGTGTTTTTATTTTTTTTAAAAAAAATTCTTACCCTTTAATTTATTTTGTGAGAAGAAAGGCTTGCCATAACAACCTTATCGACTCTGAAAGTTATAACCCAAACAAATGTAATCTGCAATGCATTTGCTTATTTAGCAACGCTTCCTGGGAAAGTGCTGTTTTGTCTTCACGTCTGCCTCTGAAGGAATTCGAGCATTTCCATTTCTTCGCTTTTTGTCTCAAAACTACCTATGCACATTCATCCTTATCCAAAAACAGCCATTTTTTTTTAACTCCTGTCAGAAATATCCTTTCTTCGCCCAGGAGTCAAAGACCCTGACCAGAGCTTCTAAAGAGTTCAGTCTTCGTGGAAACAGACATACAAAATGGCAGACAAGTGCAGGTGTGAGCTTCAAAGAAATCGAGGGTTTATAGAAATTGATATCCTCAGTAGAGAATGGTTTTGACTAGAGTTGGAAAATAGCTAGTTTTAAAATGAAGATACCCATACCTCAGAACAACTGTCTTACTTAGAGCTCTACGTCTGCAAAGATTTCGTTTATACAAGCCCCCCCCCCCCTCTCTCTCTCTCTCGGCTTCGTAAGATGTACAAACCTGACTTTTTATTACTTTATTTGTAGCATTTAAAAATGTCTGCATGCTGGCGGTAGAAAGTACTGTCAAGTTGCAGCCAGTTTATAGCAACCCCACGGGGTTTTCAAGACAAGGGATTTTCAGAGATGGTTTGCCACTGCCTGCCTCTGTGTAGCAAACCTGGACTTCCTTGGTGGTCTTCCAGCTTCTGAGATCTTACAATCCTGGCTAGCCTGGGCCATCCAGATCAGAGCACTTGTAAACTATTGGTGGTGCTGGTGGTTATGATGATGATGATGCATATTTTATTACCTCATTCATCCAGGAAGAAGAGAGAAGAAGAAGAAGAGATTAGATTTATGCCCTGCCCTTCTCTACCCGAAGGAGTCTCAAAGCAGCTTACAATCCCTTTCCCTTCCCCTCCCCACAACAGACACCCTGTGAGGTAGGAGGGGGTTGAGAGAGCTCTCTCGAGAACTGCCCTTGAGAGAACAGCTCTGAAGGAACTTATGACTGACCCAAGGTCACACTGGCAGCTGCATGTGGAGCCGTGGGGAATCAAACCTGGTTCTCCCAGATTAGAGTCCGTGCTCTTAAACACTACACCAAACTGGTTGTCATGGATGATGGTATATTGGAGAAGGCTCTTGGGGTATTGGACCCATCCAGCAGCTGCAAGTGGAGGAGTGGGGAATCAAACCCGGTTTTCCCAGATCAGAGTTAGCAGCTCATATCTACCAACCCAGAAAGTAGTTGTAGTTTTCCTCCTCCCCTACACACCTGTAAATTCTGCTTGCGGCACATCAGCCAGTCTTATAAACAAGCTACAAGCAAATTAATCAGACAACCAGTCATTGTAGTTCATTTTTAAAAAGCATACTGTTTGGTGTTTGTTTAGTTCCATATAATCCTTGAGGTTTACAAGGCAAAAGGAACTGAAACTGAAACACAGCAGCCACTGCACAGCAACAAAGCTGTTCAGCAGTGAAGCAGACACATTTGAGGTTCATCTCATGAGTAATCAGAGCTGTTGAACATGGTAAATCTTCCAGGGCATTCACAAGCTCCTCGGCAGCAGCTGACGGAGACCTCTGAAGACCCTGATCTCATCACATGTTCATACAGTCACACATTGGACAACGTAGTCATATGTTTATAACACAGTAAAATAATTCATTATGAACCTGTGAACTTCCCTTACAAGGTCTCAATTATTCCCAGGTCCCATTGAGCTCTGCACTTTGCTGGATGGCATTTATTAAATCAAATTGTATTTCCAGCAATTGTATTTTCCTCCCGTCTGATCCTGCTGCTCAATGCTATTAGCCAAGAAGGAACTCAGAGGGAAATTCCACAAAAACAGCAAGCACCAGTCAAAACCTAAAGACACTTGAATATTGCAGTTTGAGTTGGCACATGTGCAGCATCACCCATTAACTGTAGTTACTACTAACCTCAAGTGTATTGTGTGTGTGTGTGTGTGTGCGTGTGTGTTAAGGCCAATTATTTTCTGTTAGTTTTTAACAATATATGGCTTGGTTCCAGTCAGCTTTTTTTTTTGCTCAGCCTTGCTCAGCTCTCGTTCTTATCACAGCCCCTACCAGACTGGGTTGCTAACCTCCAAGTGGCACCCGGAGATCTCCTTTTCTTACAATTGATATTCAGACACACTAAGCCTGCTTCAGCGGGGAGGGTGGGGTATAAATTGAATGAATTAATGAATAAGATCAGTTCCCCTGGAGAAAATGGCTGCTTTGAAGGGTGGACTCTATGGCATTATATCCTGCTGAGGTCCCTCTCCAGCTTCCCCCCAAAAAAATCTCCAGGTATCTCCCAACCCAAAGCTGGCAACCTTACTCCTGAATGGCTTTTATCCATGCAGGACCCATGATCCTTAATCTAGCCATTTTGGTGGTCACCTCCTTCGTTTTCCTGCACCTGAAAAACCAGTAGGGTCTAACCTGAGTGGTCCACTTCTGGTAGGGCCTGGGGATCTTCCAGAATTACAACTGGGCCCTAGACTACAGAGATTGGTTCCCTGGGAGAAAATGGCTGCATTGGAGGGTGGCCAATATAGCATTATATCCCACTGAGGTCCCTCCTTTCCCAAACGCTGTCCACCCCAAAAATCTCTGGAAATTTCCCAACCCAGAAGAGGCAACCGTAATCCAAGCCTATGTCTTCAAGGTAGGCAATAGTGAAGAGAGATTGGCTTCATACTCCCCCACCCTCACAAAACAAATATTTTTGCACAACACATCCAAAATCCAAAGTACACAGTAGAGGGGCAGGGCTGCACCTATCATCCCCATCTTTCGGTCACACAGTTGAACTCTGAACAGAACCGATTTAAGTACAACAACATAGGCTGCGGTCACACACACTAAATAATCCCCTTTCAATCCATTTTCAGTGCACTTTTCAACTGAGTCTGCCAGTTCAGACACTGACAGTGGATTGAAAGGGGATTATTTAGTGTGTGTGACTGCAGCCATAGACTGTGGGTGCACGGTCATGAACTCCGCCTGTTGAAAGGTTCCAAATATGGGAGACACCCTGTTGATTGGTGACATCGTGGCTGACTCCATTGAGACTCTCACCTTGAAGGTCTGGGGGTCAGAATTGGGCAGATGGGATGTGATGTTCCTCTGGTTTTCAGTGAGTGCATGCAAAGCCCTCATTCTTCACTGGATGACAGGAACCAACAGAGCCATGGACCTGAGGGTGGAGGATACGTTGATCAAACAAATAAAGTACCAACTAAAAACTTAATATCAGATACACCCGGGGGGGGGGGAGAGATAGAATTCAGGAAATCTGTGATCTGATATCACTTTTCTCCAGGGTTAACAGCAGTTATGGGGTGCCTGGGCCACATAGAAAACACGTTTACTGTGTCCCTGGAGTACACCATGGGATGGACCATATGACTGAATGAAGCGTCCACTGTTATAAAACCCTGACTGCATGTGGAAAACCAGAGACAAGAGATTCTAGCCTAGCTTTTTCCTGGATGTGCCAGTTTTCTATAATAGTGAAGGGTGGGGAGGCCTGCAGAATCAGCCTGTCTTGGAAAGGGTTGCATTCCTCCCACCAAACAAACAAACCCTCAGCATGGTGTTGTGTTTAAGTGTAGCAGAATCTAATCTGGAGAACTGGGTTTTATTCCACATTCCTCCACTTGAAGCCTGCTAGGTGACCTCGGGCCAGTCACAGTACTCTCTGCCCTCTTTTAACCCCCACTAAGTCACAAGGTGCCTGTTGTGGGGAGGGGAAGGGAAAGGTGATTGTAAGCCACTTTGAGACTCCTTAAGGTAGAGAAAAGCAGGGTATAAAAACCTTCTCTTCTTTTTCATCTGACACAGGCCTCTGTTAAGAATTTTAGAACTTGTGTCTGTACTACAGCATGTACATTTTTTGCTCAGTAGACTGAGGGTGACTTCTTCCCCCAATTAAAGAAAATTATTCTGAAATATAGAATACACAATTATTTATGGGCAATGTTCACTGCTAGCCTCATAATCAGTTAAAGGAGATTTATGGGTGAAAAATTAACATGTATGGAAATGAGGCAAAGAATTTTAAATTAAAATCACTGCATTTTGTGACTTACTTTTGGTTTATCACATAAAATATGTTCATTCAAGCTGTTCTAAAATGTTGTTGGTGAATTTCATACCCAGAATACTCATTAACTCGCAGGAAAGCAATAGGTAAATTACTGTAGTGAGGTGTGTTATATATATATATATACACATACACATATATATATATATATACATACACATACACATATATATGTAACTATTATAGTTCAAGTCAATGCAATTTAATAGAGAGCCTGGAACATCATATTTTATTATGTTCTATATTTTTAAATCTGGGATTTATTCATCAAATTTAAAGAGGTATGTCCAGGGCTGATTATGTATAAATACAAAGGATGGTGGGATTTGATAGAAGAGTTTGCTCCAAAGAGAATTTGCTTTGGCAGACATTTTCAATACGAGTTACTCACTCAGAAATGACTGTACCCTTGCACAGAGACTCACTTGAGGTGGGGACTTTTGAGTTCAACAAGAACAGCATTAAGACTCCCAGTTTGTTTCTGGACTCAATTCAGGGTTTGGTTGTCAAGTGTGAAGACCTAAATAGCTTGGAATTAGGTAGGGTTGCCAGCCTCCAGGTGGGACCTGGAGATTTCCTGCTTTTATAACTGATCTCCAGCTGACAGAGATCAGCTTCCCTGGAGAAAATGGCTGCTTTGAAAGGTGGACTCTATGGCATTGGACCATGCTGAGGCCCCTCCCCTCCCCAAACCCCACCCTCTCCTGGCTCCATCCCCAAAGTCTCCAGGTATTTTCCAACCTAGACCTGGCAACCCAAGATTTAGGGTATCTGAACAACTGCTTTCAGAGTTTACCTGAATTCTAAGTAGGCCTCACATGGCAAACAGCAGGAGATGGAGGGGGGGCTTCAAGGGAGAGCAAGGACATGGGGGAGTTGGCTGTCAGTGATGGGGTGATGTTACTTGTGGACAGGGCTCATTTTGTAGCAGGAGCTCATCTGCATATTAGGCCACACACCCCTGATGTAGCCAATCCTCCAAGAGCTTACAGTAGCCCCAGTAAAAAGAGCTCTGAAAGCTCTTGGAGGATTGGCTACATTAGGGGTGTGTGGCCTCATATGCAAAGGAGCTCCTGCTACAAAATGAGCCCTGCTTGTGGAGAAAACCAGGAAGTGACATTGCACTTCTCTAGGAATCACCTAGAGAGTTTTACCATAGTGTTTTTGGCAATTCCTAGAGAGGACTGACATCACTTGCAGGGAAAATTGGCTGGAACTGATGGGAAAGGTTCTTCTGCTGCCCCCCCCCCTGCAGACCTACTTCCAGATTAAACTGAAGTCATCAAGGTGTAGGGTGCGCTCAGAGTTCAAATAATTTTTTGATTGATTTTCTGCTATTTTACAGAAACCTCTGGGAGAAATTCTCAGGGGTTCTCCTGGAAGAATTGACAAACTGTTTTTAAACCTTACTAAGCACAGTTGTACAGAACCAAATGGTTTAAATCAACTCTGCTTGACAGCAAAGAATGTTTTAATTAGGCCAGATGTTTTATGACCTTTTGAACTAAACTGGTATGGCCATCCCAGAGGTGTTCCAGCCAATTTCCAATTAAGATGTACTTTCCACCTATCATATGTTGAGATTTATGATGGAATCCTCTTGCTTCAAAGGACCTAACAAAGAAATTGGTCAAACTGACCTGGAGACAATCCTCCTCCTGACTCCTTGAATCCAGCTTCCAACGACCACACTCTCCGTTTGTACTTCGGACTCTGTTCTTTTGGTGCCTGCTGGCTACCCCTTGATTCTGACCTTGGACTGGACTTGGACTTTCGCTCTCTCTCACCCTGCTGGCACCCAGCCCATGACAGATTGGTTCTGAACTTGGATTTCCCTGAACCTAGTCCAACTCTCTAACCCCCCATACTTTAAAAGATTATTTGACGTTAATTGTATACTAATTTTATAATGAAATAGGATTTAGCCTGCCAATAGGGTTGCAAGATCTTACCTGGCTGCAGATGGGGGGGGGGGGTCCCTCCACCCGGGATGACATCACCCGGATGTGACATCACCTAGAATGACATCAGCCGGAAGTGATGTAATCACGCAGGGCACATTGTGGGGAACACTCTGTCATTTAAGGAAAAACTCTATGGTTTTTCCTTAAACAATTAAGTGTTTCCCCCTGCAATGTGCCCTGCACAATGACGTTACTTCCGGGTGACATCATTGTACCCCCATGTTGGCACAAACCAGGCAGTTTGGGGATAGGGTTCCCCCTGCTGGCCATTCAGGGGAATGGGAACTCTAGCCTGCCGTGAAGTGCCTTGAGGACCTTTGGATGAAAGGATTGGCAGCAGGTTTTGGGTGTCACCCATTTCCTTCCCTGGAGCACTGCCACCCATCAGGACTGAGAATCCTGAGTAGATTCACCAGTGTACTGCATTCAGATGTCATAGTGAACAGAAGTTTGTCCATGGTAGATACAAACCACAGCTTCTTGTTTTGGCCATGCACTCAGCTTGTACATCTCCCAGCTCACTTCCCACCATTTCACAACCCCTCTTTTCACAACACCATGGGAGGAACCATTCCCTTCCTCGTAAATAAACTCTCTCACAATGCCCCCATCATCTGATTCCTTATCCCCTATCCCTGTTGAGCCCAAAATTCAAATACGCTCTGTAAATCCTAATGTTGCCCTCTCAGCTAGCCCAATAGAAAATGCCACTGACAGTCAATGGCAATACTCTTGTAAAATGAAATGAAAATGATAAGCTGGAATGTGGCTGGCTGGAAAACCAAATGTTCCTTTCCGGGAGTCAGTGCCTTCCTATCTACTTTTGACATTTTCCCAATACAGGAGATTTGGCTAAGCAATGCCATAACCCTTCCACGACAGGGGCATAGACTTTTTAAATCCCTGGGGGGGGGCTCTCTCGTGCACGTGCGCGCTCGGGACCATGTCCCCGTTGCTCTCCCCCCCCCCGCCCCAGGGAGCCGCCGCCGCCGCTTCCCTCCCTTGGGCCGTGCCTGCCTGCCCGCCTGCCGCGCTCCCTGCCCCCTCCCTCCCTCTCCCCGCTCACCTCGGGCGCCGGCGGCCGGCGCGTCGCCCTTGCGGGGCCCCGGCTCCCGCTCCGCCTCGCGCTCGGGGCATGCGGGGGTGGCACAGATGAGCGCCGCCTCTCTCCCCCCCCCGCCCCAGGGAGGCAGGAGGGCAGGCCGGGGGTGGGGGGGAAGGAGAGGCGGCGACAGCCGGCTGACTAGCCACCGGGCACTCCATTTTGCCGGGGGTGGCTGAGCCCCCCCCCCGGGAAATTTCTACCTCATATCATCTGCCCTTAGTATCTCCAAAATAGAAATGGTGGCCTCATCTGATTTGATTCTGGCTGTTCTGATACAATTGATTGCTTTCTCTTTAATAGTAATATCAGCCTATATACCCCCAACTCAAAATCGACATGTACTGACCTCCTATTGGTCTTCCTTTTTGGAAATCTATGATAACTTGACCTATCAGTGTCCTAACCATCGAATCTTTATGGCAGGCAACCTCAGTGCTAGAATCGGTCAAGTTGATGAGTGCCTGGTAAAAAAAAAAAAAAAATAGCTAGGTTGTGAGCCAGAATCTGATCCAGTCTTCAGTCCAGAGCCAGTGCAGCTGGTGGAGCACAGATGGAATATGAACACTCACTGGAGTTCCAGTGAGGACTCATGCCTCTATTCTCCCCAAGCTCCACCCTCAAATCTCCAGAAGTTTCACAGCCCTACCCCCAATCCCCAAGAAGTGGCTAGGGGGACCTGTGAACTGGAGCTTGATTCAGGTTTCCCAAGACTTCTATCACATTCTTTAAGTGCTGGGGCAAAGGAAGAAAGGAGGATGGGTGTGGATATACAAGTGTGACACTTTGGCTACTCTATAGATACGGATAAGTGGTCCAAAACCTGGAGTTCACTCAAATATTTGAAAGTGGTAGGATATAAAGAAAATATATATAAGATCTTTCACCTCTGGTATTGGTCCCCCGACAGGTTAAGTAAATGTTTCAAAAATGTCCCGAATGTATGCTGGTTATGTGGATCTGAAGGAGGATCTTTTTTCCACATGTGGTGGATGTGCAAAAAGATGCAAAAATATTGGGAAATGGTAGGTAAATGGATTTGTGAAGTTTTTGAATTTGAACTACCTCTCAAGCCTGAAGTTTTCTTATTGAATATGTTTCCGGAGAAAATGAGTAAAATGGATCAGAAACTGTTGGCTCACATCTTGACAGCAGCGTGAATATTAAGAGCAAAAATCTGGAAAAACTCTGCACTACCGGGCAAAATGGACTTAATATATAAACTTTTGGACTGGGCCGAAATGGATAAACAGAGCTACTTATGTAATCTGGATAACAAAATGGATCCAAAGCTTGTGTGGTCCAAATTATATTTTCAGTTATAATGTTTTTGAGCTCTGTATACCAAAAATGATGTTACTAACTGGTTAACTTGAAAAAACTTAATAAAATATGTAATATATATATATATATATATATATATATATATATATATATATATATACACACAAGTGTGACAACAAGCTGTGTAGGGTAGGGTTTTCAGGTCCCCCTGGCCACTGGTGGGGGATGGGGTGGGGCTGCCAAATCCAAGCTGAGAGACTCCTGGAGAGTTGGGGATGGAGACTGGGAAGGACAGGGACCTCAGTGGGGTACAATGCCATAGAGCCCACCCTTCAAAGCATCCATTTTCTTTTCTTTTCCTTTTCATCATTCTGTTTAAACAATTTTTATTAATTATCATATACAGAAATACCAATAATACATCCATTTTCTCCAGGGGAACTGATATCTATAGTCTGGAGATGAGCTGTAATTCTGGGGGATTTCGAGATCCCACCTGGCAGTTGGTATCCCTACCTTTTGGGGCTACTTGAAGAAGTCGGGCCTCAAAGCTGCCCCCCAATTTTTGTCTGCAGCTATTACTGGATCTGCTCAGTGGTAGTGACCTCTATTACCTCCCTGCTCACTGCAATCTTGAAGCAGCATTAGCCAGAGCAGAACTAGATGTGGACGAGGGTGACATCTTTCCCCCAACTTCACCCCACTCCCCAGTTCTCCACCAAAGGTGCAAAACATGAAAAGGAGCAGCTTGTACTCAGCATGACCTAATTTAATATATTTTTTAAAACTACTGTAATTTTCAGCAAGGGTATCTGTGGGCGTGTAAGCTCCTTTCAGTGTTCAAGGGACCTTAATTGCATCAAAGAATCTATGTAGGGTTTGTTTGTGTGTTGTGCTGCTTTTAATCTGAACTTTTGATGTCCTTCTTAATTCAGGTTTGCCATGAACTTTCTTCTAGTACTGAGAAGGTGGGACAAACTTTTTAAGAATTTGAACTTTATTTTCTACCAGAAATGTATTAGAATTCCCAATTAGATTTCATAAGGTATCTTTAGTTTATTAACAGTTAGATCAGTTATAGAATAGTTCTGTTCCCATAATGCTCTTTATTGTACTGGCCATTTATTTTTGCCAAATAAACAGCAATCTGATTTCCTATTACAAATTTAAAAGGGGGGGACATTGAATTCAAAACTGCTTTTAATTAAGTTTAAAATGTCACACCACAAAATTCTGGGTTTGAAAATTAGTTAGCCATATGTTATATTTTGTAGGGAGGCATGAGTGCGTCAGCTATTTTGTTTTCATTATGGACTTAATTTGCCCAAGAGGATCTGCAGGTCAAAAATGCAGAGATAAGATGTTTAAAAAATCATCCCTAAAATTTGGAATTTCACTGTCTGTCCCCCCCCCCCAACTGATCATCAAAAAAAATAAAACATGCAGTGTTACCAGTGTAATTTTTGCCACCAGAAGGTTTCTCAACCAGGCTAAAATGGGATTTCTGGAATTAAATACCATTTCTCTCTACTTGAATTCAAACCCAAGAGGTTAAAACATGGAAAATCTGTACATAAAGTATTTTAAATGTTCATAACCTACTTTTTTTTAAAGAAAGAAATCCAGTTGATTTACACCATAAACTCTATTTTTGTTCACTGACAGTTGCCTGTGAATGCCCGGTGTCCTAGAACATGCTGAAATGTTTTCTTGATGGTGTGATGACTGAAGAAGAGATTTGAGTGTTAACCCCCTAGATTCATTATTCTGTTGATATACTGGGTTTGGTATAATGCTCAGCGGTGTGCGCAACAGACTTTGAGGCCTAATGGGAGCTCATAAAGATAGACTTAATCAGCTAGTTTCAGTAACTGCATGCTTGAATGAATAGAGCTCCGCCTGATAATAAATTAATCAATTCATTATTAGTTGTCAGGAAGCTTTGATTATTGCATCAGTGTATGGAAAAATTTCACAGTTGGGAATCTGCAAACGGCTTGTGTGCTGCAAATAAAATGCTCATATTCAAGTATATAAAATCCATGAGTTAATTTTGCAATCAAGCTCTTCCCTTTAGCTCAATTTATTAGGGAAGTGGGAAACTGATAAGTATTGGAGTCGGGAGTCCATGGAGTAGTGAAACAGCTAGATCATTATTGCTGGTCCGGATGAAGCATACAACCCAGGGCTCCGAGCCCTCCTTTTATGCTGGTCAGGGACAATCCCCTGACCTCACCCAACTGGCCTGATAGGCTATTAGAAGTCTATTTACATTTCATAGCTTCCTTGAAAGGAACCTAGGTACATGATTGGTGGCTGGTTTGAATCCACCAATTACGGGAGCACATGGCGACCGCATGGTCAATACATAATAGAAACATCTAGACTGTGCTGGCTGAACAGAAGAGTTTGAGTGTTATCATAAAACCGTTAAACAGGTTTAACCCAAGTGGGCATGAAAATGACTCTGAGCAGAATGTGGAGGATCATCTTCATCATGGGCTTTTGGTAGAACAAGAAAGTGCAAGCTGCAGTAACATGGACATGAAAGAGGGCCATGGCCCTGTGAATGCTTGTTATCGGTGCTGTCAGCGGTCATTTTCTAGAAAAAGAGGTGCAGGAGCTCATTAGCATAACTCATTTGCATATGCCACACCCCCTAACATACCGGAAATGTGTCAGAAGGCAACACCCACCCCTCAGGCTCCCCTCCACAGGTGGGTGAAACTGACCTGCTCTTCCTCCATTCCCTTCCCCATCCAACACTTTGTGCAATAAAAATAAGCATAAAGAACACACCCTCATTCTCTTCCTGCTCCCTTGAAACCACCAGGTTTCAAGTAGACTTGAGATACCCAGGACATGTGCACCACCCATCCCTTTCCCTTTCCCTCCCCACAACAAGACACCCTGTGAGGTAGGTGGGGCTGAGAGAGGTCTTTTGAGAACTGATCATGAGAGAACTTGTGACTGGCCCAAGGTCACACCAGCAGCTGCATGTGGAGGAGTGGGGAATCAAACCTGGTTCTCCCAGATTAGAGTCCAACTCCTGACCACTACACCAAACTGATGGGGTGGAAGCTGCTGAAGGGTTGGTGAAATTTCTCCAGTTCTTATGTGCCATGTGCCCAGATAAAAAATGGTATACTTAGAAAATTTATATGCCACCTTGAGCAAGTCTCTGGAAAAGCAGCACACAGTCATAAAAGGAACAATGATAAAATTAATCAATATTAAAACAAAAAATTAAAAACAATAAAGACCCTAGCAGGGCTTTCCCCGGAGCGCTGCACTTCTGCACTGCTTGGGGACGCCGAGGAGGGGGCGGGGCTTGATCATGTGCCCGCCCCCTGGGCTCCTCACTCCCGGAGCTGTGCTCCTGTGCACTCCCGCTCCAACGGACCCCTGGGTGCTGTTATCCATTCAGTCCTGTTTGACTCTTGGCAGTTCTATGAGCTAGCTCTCTCCATTTTTTTCTGGTTTTGTACTGTTTCTTTGAGTTGTTCCATGCTCAGGCTGGTGTTGACTTTTATGGTTCTCAGCCACTGTGTTCTTTGGCAGCCAGGTTTCCTTTTGCCGCTAACCCATCCAAGCATAGTTGCTTTTTCTAGTGAGTTCTTCCGCATGACATGGTTGAAATAAGTCAATTGAAGTTTTATGATTTTTTTCTTCCAATGGCATGTCTGGTTTTATGTGCTGCAATACTTGCCATAGCTCTGCACCAGCTGTTCTCTCAAGGACAGTTGTCTCAGAGCTCTCTCAGCCCCACCTACTTACAGGGTGTCTATTGTGGAAGGGAAGGGAAAAGAGTTTGTAAGCCGCTCCAAGACTCCAAGTGAGTGAAGGGCGGGATATAAATCCAATCTCTTCTTCTTCTCTTCTTCTTGTCACCTTTGCTGTCTAAGGAATGCGCAGGAGCCTTCTCCAGCACCATAGCTCAAATGAGTGAATGCTTACTTGAAAATAACCATTGAACCCACTGTTTTTGTTTTCATTTTCCAAATGTGGGTGATTCAGATGAAATCAGGATATACTGAGACAATCACTAATCAGGAGGTAAAAGTAAGAGTTCTAGCTTCTCATTGCTTCCTTAGTTTACTTTAATAAAACTTCCTTTGTCAAAGTTGAGACAAATATGTACAGTAGGAATTTAAATGTACTGGCCCATTGGTTGCTTAATTTCTATATCTGGGAGTTTGATAGTTTGAATCCCACCCACTGGAGTCGAGGGACCACACGAACCACATTGACCCCATGGACAAAAGCCATGTGAGACAAGAGCTACAGGGAGGAAGAGGATCAGGTAAGTACCAGCTGGAGGAAGACAACCAAAGGTGGACCAATCTGGGCACCTGCCATTCCTGCACTCTGCTCAGCAGCCAGTTGTACAAACAAAAGGTGAGAAATCTGTCAGCTAGTGCTTATAAATTACTATAATGCCCTCTACATGGGGCTGCCCTTGTCCCAAATTTGGAAGCTGCAACTGGCGCAAGATGTGGTGGCCAGGCTGTTGTTGGGTCTCCCTGTGTGGGAACATATCCAGCCTGCACTGAAAGCACTGCACTGGTTGCCTATAGTGAACCGAATTCGGTTCAAGGTACTTACCTTTAAAGCCCTTTATGGCCAGGGACCTACACACCTAAGGGACCGCCTTTCCCCATATGTTCCCCACTGAGCGCTACGATCTGGTTCTCAAAACCGCCTGATTCTTCCAGGCCCCAGAGAAGCCAAGCTTGCAGCAATGAGGGCTAGGGCCTTCTCAGTGGCGGCTCCACACTTGTGGAATGAACTCCCGGAAGACATCAGAGCCCTGCGGGACCTTGTACAGTCCCGCAGGGCCTGTAAAATGGAGCTCTTCCACCAGGCCTTTGATTAAGGAGCTGCACCCATCCATCTGAGGCCCTGGCCCCAATACTACCAATACCACCAATAACAACATCATTAACAACAACGATATCACGAACATCAAGATTACATTGATTGAACAGCCAGCGCACCCCTGATAGGACCCAGACCATGCGCTTAATTGACATTTTCACCATTTTATAACACCATTTTCACCATTTTATAATGCCATTTTCACCATTTTATAACGCCACTGCTAGCACATTATGTATCTGTTTTCAGACTTACTTTATTGTAATTCTATTCAAGGAATCATTTTATACGTTGTTACGTTGTGAGCCGCCCTGAGTCTGCTGCAGCGGGGAGGACAGGATAAAAGTCAAAATAAATAAATAAATAAATACCATTTGGTGTTTAAATTCATTTTTCTTCAAGTTGTTTTGCACTTCTGCATTTTCACACAGCTAT
Source organism: Lepidodactylus listeri (assembly GCA_029233225.1). Lineage (NCBI taxonomy): Eukaryota > Metazoa > Chordata > Lepidosauria > Squamata > Gekkonidae > Lepidodactylus > Lepidodactylus listeri. The sequence continues at coordinate 99,735,447 of JARCFY010000009.1, read as the reverse complement.
ATGGGCAACGGAGCTCCCTTCCTATGCCACTTCAGCATGGGATCTGGCTATCCAGGACTCTGGGGAGTGACCAGTTTCCCCTCCTGGAGAGCTACAAAAGCACTTGCAAGGCAAGGAAACAAAACGCCATCACTACAGCTACCCTTTAGAAATTTAATTTAATAAATATATAAATGCCATTTGATAAATGTTCAGCTCACAGAAGCGCAATCTGGACACATCAGAGCCTTGGCTCATGTGTTATCATGGCTGCTAAACATGGCCTTTTCCCTGGCCAAACCAGTTTTCCATCAAGTTTGTAGAACCCCTACTTGTGACCCATGTATAGGCTATGGGATTCAGTACTGTTGTGATGAGAAAATGAAGGATGTCATGACTGACCCACAAGAGACCCTGGCTCCAACCAAATCATCCTCAGTCCTGGGAACCAAACAATAAAATCCTTGGGTTTCAGACAGAGGACAACTTCCCGTCTTCATAGACCAATAGGCAACAGGACAGCAATAACCATTCCCACCTGCCAGGAAGAGCCACAATAGGTTTGTTTGTTTGAGATCAGGGCTCTGCGGGATCTTATGCAGTTCCACAGGACCTGCAAGATGGAGCTCTTCCACCAGGCTTTCGATTAGTAGCCGCCACCGTTGGCACTGTCTCCCATCACGAGTGTCACCGGCGATGTGGGTTTGCCCTAAACGCAGCCCAGGCTCCAACCCTGATAGGAAGCCATCTGAACGTTACTGTTACTATGACTGGAAGCATTTTATTGTAACGACTTTATTGTTGCTTCTATATTTTAAATGTTTTATGCTGTATTAGATTCAGCACTTTGTGCCCTTGTGAGCTGCCCTGAGCCCACTTGCGGGGAGGGCAGGGTATAAATTTGAAATAATAAATAATACATTTGTTTGTTTTTGATATCCTGAGTTAGGGCCATAAAGGTTGAGGATGGCCACCTTGTTATGATTGGGTAAAGGTGATGGCAGGAAGCATGGGGACTCAACCCGCATTTCAGGATGGGTCCAAGGGAAATCCTCCTATCTGGGAGAGAAGGAGTTAAACAGGTTTTACAAACTCTCTGAAAGGGGGCAATCCAAAAACTATGGAATGGGAAGAAATGGAGTGAAGTCCGCATTGACCAGCCTCTGTTTCAAAGTTCCAGCTGTGCATTTTGTCCATTCCTCTAACAGGAAAGTCAAGGTAAAACCAGTGAATTGTCCAACTTAGTTAGCCTCAAGGTTTTTTCTTCTTTTCCCCGTAACACTTCTGCAAATGTTCTGGTACCTTTTTCCTGTGCAGCTATGCTCCAAGAAAACAGGGATGTATGTTAGTTTTTTCCTCACACAGTTAGTGAATAAAGACCACTTTCTGACTGTGTGGATCATGAACATAAATGGTTGGCTGTAAAAGAAAAGGCTGTGCCACAACTTCCAATTGGTTTGATGCACAACCTGTACTCCGGACAAGAGGCTGCTGTTAGGACAGAATGCAGAGAAAAAAGAATGGCTTCCAATTGCAAAGATGTCAGCCAAGGATGTATCTTATCTCCCTGTCTGTTCAATCTGTGTATAGAGGCCACACAAAAGGAAAGGCTATGCAATGGATTGTGTGCAAACCAAATATTAATATATACAGGGCAAAAAGTACAGTGTGGTGGGTGAAAACATATTTACAGTGCAAAATACAGTAAAGTATGAGCAGAATGCACTGAACTGACGCTGTGTAACACCAGATCCATTAATAATAAGACCTTAGCTTTGAAAAATTACTTTGCAGCACAGAAAGTGGACCTGGTGTGTGTGTGACTGAGACCTGGATGAGACAGTCACCTTAAAAGAGCTGGCTCTCCTGGGTTTCTCAGTTAGGGTTGTCAAGTCCTACCTTTGCAATGCCGGGGGGACTCCTTGCCCACCCGGGAGTCTTCTGCCGTGCGCGCAAAGTGTTGTAGCTTAGCAAGGCACATCATGTGCTCTTATGGATTTTAATGTTCATAAGTTTTGAACTTTGGGATGTTATGCTCTAAAGGACTAAATGCACTCTTTATTGCTGTAAGAGGCTCCAGTCCATTCCAGGAGAAAACACCCACCATAGTTCACACAAAGACAGAGACAAGGAATCCATTTCAAAGGGTTCTTCTGTCACCTCCGCTAAGGCTACCCCCAACCCCCTCCAACATTCCTGCAAGGATTATGCTAAGTGAAGTTACCTGGCAACTAATCGCTTGCCCATCAACTGGCCAGACCAAGGCCATTAAGAGACAATGGAATGGCGCCATGACTCATTGTAGCTTGCCCAGGTGTCAGTTCCTGTTTAGCACCTAGTGTTGCAATATTGACCACTCCTTCACATTCCCTCCTCTTTTTACATTGACCAATGGTAGGGTTCATGGGGACAGACTACCTGGTAGGTGTGTTAGTGGGATGTGGTCAGTGCAGCCCGCCCCAATACCACCTTATAAAAGATCTTGCACACCATACAATCGCTCTCAAGCCTCTACGACCCCTATCTGCTTTCACTCCCCTTACGTCCAGCTTGCTATCCCACTATCCTGCCTCCATCTTTAATCCCTGTTTTGCGCAGCCAGAGAGAAAAGTGTTTCTGCCGGTTCAGATCACGTTCCCCATTTTTCCTTTCTACCCCTCAATCTTCTTTTGGAAAAGGATCACCCATCTCCAAGACAGGTAAAGTATCGCCCAACCAACGAATCTCCTGCTCATGCAAACATGCTATCATCTATCTAAGTTTCTTAGGACTTGTGTGTTTGTGTGTATGATTCTGTTTTTGTATGCTTGAGAACATTTTGCAAGTAAACATCATTTAAATGGACCACTCCGCCTCAGTGTCTATTTTCTGGGAACTCCTGGAAGGGGTGGACCTTGGTATAGTTGGCAAGAACCTGGTTATTTGCCAATTGCTAAACTAAATTAAAGCAATTCAGCTAACAGCGTGTGCAGTGCGATGACATCACCCGGAAGAGACATCATCGCGTCGGGCACGTTAGGGTGGGACCTCTGATATTCGAGGGAAAACCATAGAGTTTTCCCTTGAATTACAGAGTGTCCCCCTCAAAACGTGCCTGACACAATGACATCACCTCCGGGTAATGCCATCGTGCCAGGCATGTTGCCACTGCCCGGCAATTTGGGGGTGGGATTCCCCCCTGGTGGCCCAATCCGGGCCAGCAGAGAGTGGGCCCCTGGAGCGGAGGTTTCCCTGCCCCCCAGGATGACTTGGGAACCCTATTCTCAGTCCTCCATCAGGTCTGGACAAAAGGAAGGGGTGGGGGAGTGATATGGAAGAGGCTTTCTCCTTCAGGTCACCCCCTGTACCAAGGATCACCAGTACTGATTATGTAGGCCTGGTGTAGGATGCTGAAGACAGTTTGGCTATCTGGCTAATGCACAAGCAGATACCCTGTCGCTCCTGCTGGAGGCAGTATCGATCTGTGGCCTAATATGCTAATGAGTTTCTGCTGTTGGTGTGGCCTATTATGTTAATGAGTTCCTGCTGGGCTTTTTCTACAAAAAAAGCCCTGGTTGCCATCAATATGCTGATGACACCCACCTATATCTCTTAATGGATGGCCGACCCTATTCTGCCCCAGATATTTTGGCCAGGATGTTAGAGGCTGTGGCTGGGTGGCTAAAACAGAGCCAGCTGAAACTAAATCCATTGAAGACAAAGGTCAGGGGGAGCAAGAATGGAAATCCAACTCCCATCTTTTGATGGGGTGCTGCTAACATTGGCACCTTCAGTGAAAAGTTTGGGTGTGTCATTGGATGCCTCCTTATCTATGGAGGCCCAATTAACAAATGTTGTCAGGTCGGCGTTTTACTATCTTTGCCAGATCAGACAACTGGCTCCCTATCTCTCTCCCACTGACCTGACTACCATGTCCCATGCAATGGTCACCTCCAGGCTGGACTACTGTAACTCACTCTATGCAGGGCTACCCTTGAATCTGATCCAGAAGCTTCAGCTAGTCTAGAATGCCATGGCACATGATCTGACAGGAACACAGTTAAGAGCACACATACATCTGGTGCTCCGCCAGCTGCATTGGCTCCCAGTTTAAAACCAGGTCATGTTAAAGGTTTTGTTTTTGATCTTTAAAGCCCTAGGCAGTCTGGGACTAACAGACCTGCAGCACCGTCTCTCCCAGTATGTCTCCAGAAGAGCAATATGCTCAATGGACCAAGATCTACTGGTGGTCCCCGGCTCTAAGGATGTCCACTTAGCTTCAACCAGAGCTAGAACCTGGTAGAACATCTCTCTATTGTGATCTGGGCCCTGCAGGACTTAATGCAGATCTGCAGGGCCTGTAAAATGTAGACCTTTCATCAGGCCTCTGATTGAGGTAGCAGAGATCTATTCACTTGTCCTCCCCTTCCCTGCATTGCTTGATTTGCTTGCTTAGTATGATCTACATGTTTTGCCTGCCCCAATAGCATCAACTAGGGTTGCCAGGTTTGGGTTGGAAAATGCCTGGAGATTTTGAGAGAGGATCCAGGAGAGGGCGGGGTTTGGGGAGGGGAGGGGTGTCAGCATGGTACAATACCATAGAGTACACTCTTCAAAGCAGCCATTTTCTCCAGGGCAGCTGATCTCTGTCAGCTGGAGATCAGCTGTAAAAGCAGGAGATCCCCAGGCCCCACCTGGAGGCTGGCAACCCCAACATCAACTGCCATCCATCTGCACACATTCAGGGATTTGTACGGGAGCAGACGAAGCTGGAAAAGCCAGATGATGCCATCAACTGTTATTACTGTATTTGACATGATTTTATTATTCTGTTATTACCATTAATTATTGGTTGTTTTAGATGTCATTGTATTTAACTTTTGTTGTGACCCGCCCTGAGACTGCTTGCAGAGTAGGGAGGGCTAGAGGCCCAATTAAATTTTACAAATACACAGAGCTTTTTTTGTAGAAAAAGCCCAGCAGGAACTCATTAGCATAATAGGCCACACCTGACAGCAGAAATTCATTAGCATATTAGGCCACACCTCTGACAGCACAGCTTATTAGCATACTAGGCCACACCCCCATGTTAACAGAAGAGTGGTCATCTAGCTACACCCACCTTTTGCTTCTTATTCTGTTTACCTTGTTTGTTGTCAAAACCCAGGGCTTTTTTTGTAGCAGAAATTAATTTGCATGTTAGGCCACATACCCCTAATGTAGCCAGTCCTAATGAGTTTCTGCCATTGGGTGTGGCCTATTATGCTAATGAGTTCCTGCTGGGTGTGGCCAACTCAGGAGCCAGGTGGAACTCCGTTCCTGTGCGTCCCTGGCCAAAAATAGCCCTGCAAATACATAAAATAAAAAGAAGCTGAAATGACTGAGGGCTACTGTATGTGAGAGTCCAACAGAGTCAGTCAGCAAGAAGTGTCCTTTAACAGGAAATCTTTTATTGCAGAAAGGTCTTAATGGTCATCCACACTTCTTGTGTTAGTAATAGCGATTATACAGTAGGCCAGGACAGATATACATTGTTCAAAAGATTAGTTCATGTGAATACCTCCAATCAGAGAAAAGATAAAAAGGTGCTAAAAATACTGGCTACTTGTTCCCAGAGTAAAAGTGGGAACGAGACATTTTACACCTGGAAGAAAACAGCACCTGGGAGTCAGACACCCAAGGTCATTGAATCAAGCGAGGCGATAAGCACACTATGGGAAGGGAGGCAGCCAAGACATTCCATGGATATGAGGCCTCACTGAGCAGGAACCACCTCCCGCCCAGGATATGGCAGCATTAGCTGACCCTGTACTCTAGTCACATTGTGAGAAGACAAGAGTCACTGAAAAAGACAGTACTGCTAGAAAAAGTTGAAGGCAGCATAAAGAGGAAGACCCAACATGAGGTGGATTGATTCAGTCAAGGAAGACACGGCCCTCAGTTTTCAAGACTTGAGCAAGTCTGCTAAAGATAGGATATTTGGGAGATCATTAATTCATAGCATAGGCATAAGTATAAGTTGGAAGCACCTTGAGGACACTTACCACACAGAGACACACACAGTTTTTGTTAAAAAAATTGAGATTTTTTTCTGCAAACCTGGGGCATTTTTCAGGTTTGCAGAAATATGTACCTTGGCTGCAGATAGACTGGCAGCTTGGAGCATTTTGGAGGTGGGGCAAATTTCTCCATTCCAATCAGGAACAGAGAATCATGGCCACACATCACAGCTGGAGGCACCTGGGTATCGTGCACGGGCCCGCAAAGGATCATCCAGAATGTTTCCATGCCCCATCCACTTAGCATGGGTTTTTTTAAAAAAATCTGTGGCACATGTGCATATGCACAACATGAACTGTGGGGCAAAAGTAAACAAACCTCCGAGGACAGATTGGAGGGTTCATGCCGCCAATCAATGCTCCCTCTAAGCTGTGGAGTCTTGTGAGCAAAACTTCTACTTTGTGAGCTACTGGCATTAAAGCTGTGAGTGAACAATTTGGCTACTGCATAAATCAGTTTGCTCTGGAGCCATCCTTCCTGAGCTAAGACAAAAATGTGTGAGCCGGAGGCTCAGAAACTGTGAGCTAGCTCACACTAACTCAGCTTAGAGGGAACACTGCCGCCAATCCATTTTTGTGTGTGTGTGCTCCCCCGCATTAAGATATCCAGAAATGCAGGAGGAATATGTGGGGAGCCATTTGCACCAGATTTTACCCTGTCTCCAACTCATCTTCCAGTGAGGTGAGTGTGAATGGGGAATGGCTGGCAGATGTGCCTGTGTGACCCTGCCAGTTTAATCCATTAGGGGAACACAGCTAGATGAGCCCAAACTGCCAGTCTGAATGCAGCTCTTGTCTGCTTATGGTTCTTATCACCAGATTTTAGTATTCTGAGATCTGGTCAATTTGGCTATTAGAATATTCAAGTGGGAACCTGCAAGAAACTTGATCCAGCCAACTTGCCCCCATAGACGGAAGAATGAGTCAGACAACAAACATGGGATTAACGGCCACTTTGTTTCTTAACAAAAACTTGGCAAGGGCTTAACCTAACAAGCGGCATGGCCAAGGCCTGGGGTTACCATTAACCCCACCCTTGCCATAGTATGGGCAATGCACCTGCCCCCCGGGGTCATAGCCCGCTATAAGCGGCTCGAACCCCAGGCAGCCCAGCCTCGGAACATGCCTTGATGATGCCTCACACACAGCCGCAAGGTCAGTGCTGAGTATCCCTCAACGGCACTCCAAAAGGCAGCCTGTTCCCCTCATCCCAGGCCGCAAGGCTGCAGTAATGATCCAAACAGGCCCCTTTCCCACCAGGGTTGCTGACAGGTGCTTACCAAGCCGCAACAACTATTTACTAAACTTCTGCCCAACCATAAAGTGACAAATTAATGCAGACGCCAGCCCAGCCAATTCCTCAATCCACTGCTAGCAATGCAGGGTAGGCAAAAAACTCCCCCGTCTCGAGGCCAATCAGAGCAGAGGTAAAAGATTCCTACCTGGCCTCCCTAAGAAACGGGACGACCAGCCAAAAGCCTGCATTACCTACAGGGCGGGAGGGTGGGTCGAGCACAAGGCAGGAATGAGGCTGCTGGGGCCGGGGCTGTCATTCAGCATGCTAGCCCCGCCCCTCAGCAAAACCAGGCTGCAAATGCAGCCAGTCTGATCAGTCCCCCTTACTAGGAGGCAACTTGTCCCCCACAGCTGGCCTTCCGTCCTTTTTCACTCTGCCTTAGCCAATTTCCTTCCTTACTATAACCCCAGTTCCACGTGCCTTTTCTCCATGCAGTTCCCATGATCTTCAGTGTAGCCTTTTTGGTGTTCAAAGGGGGCCCTTTAATACTGCTTTCACCTGTAGAAAATCTGAGTGGATCCAACCCAAACAGCATCAACCTAAAGCACTTGAATTTCCAATCTGATGTAGTATTCCATGTTACAGTTTCAAAAGTTAAAAGGAAAATTATACATTTGTGGTTTTGTTTTGTTTTGTTTTGAAGTGGGGGAGGCATTTTTATGAATATCCATTTCAGACTCCAGCACCTGCTCAACCATAGAGGACAGGGCTGCCAAGTCAGCCCGGAGGGCAGGGGATCCCCCGCTATAGGGGTTCCCGATCCACCGGCCGGCATTTGGCCGGCGGGGGGAACCCCGCCCCAGAAGTCGTCCGGTGAGGACGACTTCCCCCGTGTAATGACATTACCCGGAGGTGACATCATCACATCATCACCAACATGATGATGTCACCTCCGGGGGACGTCATTACATTGCCGTGGCACACGCGCCAAGCGCACGTGCCAGAAGAGCTCCCGGGGGAGAACAACTCCCCCCCGCTGGTAAGTCGCCAGTACTTGGCAGCCCTAATAGAGGAGTGCAAGCTTAACAAGAGTTATGCAGCAACTACGATGGACTGAATCATTAGTTACACTTTTGTTAAATATACCTTAGGCAAGATAACTTAAACAGGAATTGGTTAAGGGCAGAGTACTTACTTTGCCAACATACGTTCCAAGCAAATAACAAGCCTTGCAGAATTCAGAAGCAGCAGCTGGTACACAATGATAAGTAATTGACCCTGAGCAAAGACTTTAGCTTGTGTGTCCTTATCTTTTCCCCATAATGTAACTGACTTGAGACACTGTTAGGCACAGAGTCCTGGCAACTAAAGATTCTGTTTACAGTTTTGCTGACTGAATATGTAGAATCTGTCTGGAGGCCCTGAGAAAGACTCATAAATAGGTATTATGGGGTCACACACTAGAGTCTCACCGGGAATTTTCACCACTGAAGTCTTCTTGGTTGTCCTCAGCAGAACTGCAACACTTATTCTGAGTGGGGGAAGAATAAATATCGGAGAAAGTATCCATCTACGATCTGAAGCAGCGATCAATGAAATTTCAATTGTAAATTGCCTTAATAAGGACTAGGGATGGGCACAGACCAGAAAAAAATGAGGTTTGTACGGGTTTGTGGGTTTTAGGGACCATGAATTTTCACTTACCATTTTGTTTAATGGGCCGGTTCATGGTTTGTGCAGTTTGTGACTTCAGGATGTGGTAGAACACCCCCCCCCCCCATGTGCTAGAGATGCCAGACTTGCAAGAAATCCCCGGCTGACTCGCCTCTACCTGTCCTCCAAGTTTAGTGAGGATTGGATTTAGGGGGGTGAGTGACAGTCCCCAAAACAGGTGTCCCCAGGAAAGTGCTCTTTGGGGAAATCGCAGCTACAGGTTCAGGAGTGCGTTGAATGTACCCCCTGCAAGATAGAGGCACAAAACTCACAGAGGAGCTCATGAACTGATTTTCTTTTGGCAGTGCTAAATGCTCCTCTGACTCCATCTCCATCCCCAGAAGTACATCAAGGAAAAGAGGCTGTTTCTCTGATACCCCTGTTGATACTCCAGGACAGCTGGGCCCTGGTGGCCTGGAAGGATGGGCTTCTTCCATGCGGATAGGAGGGGTGGATTTCTTCCCCCTGGGATGAACACCCTTGGCTCCCACCTTCACCCTCGTCATTGCACAGAGAGGAGTACTATGTGTTGAGTCTGTTTGTTGACAAATGGGCAGGAGAGTGTGGGTCCTCAGCTGAGGAGCCCCAGTAGCCTTGCCCTCCAGCCCTGATGTGGGTTGAAGTAAAGGTGGTGGCTCAGATCCCTGAATCCACAAAGACACTCCTCAACCCCACAGTTTACTCCCTTCCTCATTTCACTCTCTGCCTCTAATAAACTTCTTCTCTCCTTCCTCTCTGTCTAACACTGCCTGCTGAAAAGTAAAACCAGCTGTGTGTGAGCTAAGGGTATATATGCAGTCTGCTCCCATAGACTAAAATGGGAACTTCCTTATTGGCTGCCAGAGCTGCCTGTCAATCTTTGGAGGACCAGTACTGGCATTTCCAGGCCTGCAAAATGGCGGTAGGAGAACATCCCTACCTGGTTGCCTTGACAAGTAATCCCTTGGCACCCGATTGTCTGGCCCATGGACCTCTCCCATGGACCAAATGGACCACCTGAAAAAATATCATGGTGGGTGGGCAGTCCATCAAAAACTCAAATGCACGGACTGGGCAAATGGACCATAAACGTCCCCCCCAGTCCATGATGAAATTAAGTCAGTGGTCCAGTCTGTACCCATCCCTAATTAGGACTGACTGCCATATTTTTTTTGGTCAAGGCAGTATTTCATAAGGGTCCGAGTTACCAGGAGTGCTCATTATGAGGAGCTGAACATTAATTTAAAGATAGAATGGAGGTATTGGATTTAAAGCATTTTATTTATTGATTGATTGATTAATTTAATTTGTTCTGATTTGTGCCCCACTCTCCCCACCAAAGCAGGCTCAGGGCAGCTTACATAAAAATGGCAACAGATAAAACAACAATGTAAATATCTACATAAAACACAATATGGTTACTAAAAACAATTCATATCGCAAATGTGGTACAATAGTAGCAGCATACGTAATGAACATACAGTCAGCAATTGATTTCCCTGTTGGCATGCTCAGGCTGAATGATGATGATGTAGGATGAATGGGTGGATGATGATGTTATTGGGCCCAGAGTCTTAGATAGTTATGTGTGGCTCCTTACCTGAAGGCCTGGTGGAAGAGCTCCATTTCACAGGCCCTGATAAAGGATGCTATCAAATCTGTCAGCCCGATAATACAGCTCAAAATCTTGGTCCTCCTTTGTTGGAAGTCTTTATTTTTGCACCATTTTCTGTTTCGCCAAGCTGATTCCCCCCCCCCCCCCCCATTAACAAATCTCTTCAGTGGAGCTGGATCAAGATGGGTTGCCATGTTAGTCTCTCTGTAGCAGTAGAAAAAAGCAAGAGTCCAGTAGCACCTGAAAGACTAACAAAATTTGTGGAAGGGTATCAGCTTTCATGAGTCATTGCTCACTTCTTCAGATACAATTTAAACCCTTGCTTTCTGTCCCCCATCGCTTTTTGCGGGGAGCAGAAAGCAGGGTTTAAATGGCTTGGAGTGGTAGTCCCACCACATAGCTGTTTGGAAACCCTTACTTCCTGCTCCCTATGAAAAGCCACAGGGAATACAAAGCAGCGTTTTAAACTTTAAATGGCATACTAACTGATATGAACTGGGCTGGTTCACAAACCAACCTCCCAGCCATGAACCACAAACCAAACCAAACTTCAAAAAATGCAGTTCATGCCCATCCCTACTCAGAGAATAGATATGGAGGCCCAACTCCCCCCCCCCCCCCCACCCTGGAGTCAGGGCAATTCTGAGTGGCAAAATAGAACATAGGGAAAGTTTAAATACCCCCACAAATTCATACATACAGAGGTGCATTTCACTGAACACATGACGCTGCCTTATATTGAATCATACCCTTGGCCCATCAAAGTCAGTATTGTCTACTCAGACTGACAGTGGCTCTCCGGGGTCTCAAACAGAGGTTTTTCCCATCACCTACTGCCTGGTCCTTTTAAATCGAGAGGGCAGGGATGGACCCTGGGACCTTCCGCATACCCTGCACTGAGCTACACCCCCTCCCTCATGTCTGTGTCTCTCCTGTACCTTGTCTAGCTCAGGTCACACCCTTAAGCTTTTTCTTGACGCATCAAACCTAAGTTGCTGGCAGGAACTTATTCCGCTTCTGATTTTGTCCCAGCGTATGCCTACATACACATCCTTAGGTGTCAAACCGTCCACCTGCTGTATGTTTGCCCTTTGATTTTCAAGTCATTAAAAAGATCCCCATGTGGACACATTCTGTTTCTATTCTTTTTCTCTCACAAACAATGTTTGTGCCTGCAGTATGACAGCTTTCAAAAATGCCAGACCTTCCAAACACATACCTCATTTGACTTATCTTCCCATGCTGTCTGGTTTGCTGAAATTTGCTGGGGGTTTTGTTTTTAATTAAACATATGACCTTTGCTGTTGTGTCTCTTTCTGGAGTTAGGATTTCAGGTTTCATCGCTTTCTTCTTCTACTGAGGCATCTTTCTTGTTCACATTCTCCACTAGTATTACCTAGCAGATAGGGAAGGAACGCAGCAGGGTATAGCCTGATCTTGTCAGATCTCAGAAGCTAAGCAGGGATGGTCCTTGGATGGGGACCACCACCAATGAAGGCTCTGCAGAGGAAAGTGATGGCAAGCCACCTCTGCTTCTCACTTGGGTTGAAAGCTCCTTGCTGGGGTCACCATAAGTTGGTTGTGACTTGATGGCACTTACATAATATTTTCCTATGGGGCCAATTCATCTTACTTGCAATGGTATGGAACAGTGGTGGGCAAACTGTGGCTCGGGAGCCGCATGCGGCTCTTTCACATATATTATGTGGCTCCCGGCAGGGCGGCTGGGGAAGCTAAATATCATTAGCAAACAAATATCACTGGACAAATTAATATCATTATCAATATCTGCTTTTACCCCTTTAGTTATTATGTTTGGCAGTCTCATTTAATGTTAATAAAAAGCAAATTTGCTTATTTTCCAATAAAAGCAGGTAATATTTGTTCATGTCTCGTGGCTCTCAAACATCTGATGTTTATTCTATGCGGCTCTTATGTTAAGCAAGTTTGGCCACCCCTGTTCTAGGTGGCTCTTACATTGAGCAAGTTTGCCCACCCCTGGTATGGAAGAACCTGTCTTGTGCCTTCCACCCATGCCAGTCTTCCTGTTGAGGAGCCTTGGTCACATGGTTCCTGAATCCAAACGATATCAAAGGTATCTAGGTAAGGATTGAGGGCAACAATCCCTACACCGCTGCTGGAAGAGGAACTGGGCCTCCGTCACAGTCAAAACCAAAATAAACACGTTCCTAGTCCAGTTTTATCCCCTTCCCCCCTATTTCTGCCTTAATTTCAGGGAACATCGGGGGGGGGGTGTTAAAAATCCCTGTATGTGTGTTAACTACTGGGTTCTGGATGCACTGCATTGATTGGCTCCAGTGTTCCCTCTAAGCTGAGTTAGTGTGAACTAGCTCAGGTTTTTTTAGCCTCCAGCTCACACATTTTTGTCTTAGCTCAGGAAGGATGACTCCAGAGCAAACTGATTTATGCAGCAGCCAAATCGCTCACTCACAACTTTAATGCCAGTAGCTCACAAAGTAGAAGTTTTGCTCACAAGACTCCATAGCTTAGAGGGAGCATTGAGCTCTAGTTTATTCAGTGTGTTGGCCAGCAAGGCACTTTTAATGCTCTTATGAATTTTGATATTCATAAGCCTGAACTTTGGGCTGCCTTTAATGGAAGGGCCATGTGCTTTCTTCATAATAGGAGCCAGCTCCAGCCCATGCCAGGAGGCTGACACCCTAGACAGTTCACCTGAGACAGAGAGAAAGCCATGAGGTTTCTTTCTGTTTCAGCACACGCTGGTCAACCCCTGCCCCCTCCAACATACCTGCATAGTTATGCTCACGCGGTTGCTTAGCAACTAATGTTTGGGCCATCACCCAGTCGGCCAAGTCATTGACTAACAATAGATGTGGCCAGGTGAGTCATCGGACCCCAGGCCAGGTGTCCACTTCCTGGTGAGATCATAGTTTTGCAACAGGGTCCATCCCCTGGCCCTCCTCCCTTCGTTCACCTTTAACCTATGGAAAGGTCCAAGAGGGACAGACCGCCTAGTAGGTGTGTTAGTGGGAAGTGGTCTGCGCAGCCTGCCCCAAGACCCCCTAATAAAAGACCAAATCCAGAGGCACTCGCTGTCTTGAGCCGTCGTCCCCTGTCAGCTTTACTACCCCTTCAGTCCAGCTTGCTGTACCCAATCCTTGCCTCCATCTTTAATCCTCTCTCTCTGGAATCGCGATCCAGGAGAACCACGTGGTCTCGCAGGTTTGAGCCTCGTGTCCCCATAGCCTTTCTATTTTCTCCCCATCCAATTCTGCCATCGTTTGGACCACGCATCTAAGGTAAGGCACTGCTTCCCCACCAACGATTACCTGCTCATGAAAATGTGCTATTTTCTGTCTTTATTTCTTAGGCCTGTGTGAGTGTGTGTGTGATTACATTTTTGGTATGCTTGAGACACATTATTAAGTAAACAACATTTAATTGGACATCTGCCTCACGTGCCTCTTTCCTCTAGAACTCCCGGGAGGGGTGGGACCCTGGTATAGTTGGCAAGAACCCGTGTATTTTGCTGATTGCTAAACATAAATTAAAGCAATTCGGCTAACAAGTGATTTCAGGAAACCTACAAGTACAAAATCGAGGGCTTGCTTCCCTGTTTACAAAGCATGCAAAGATCACACCCCAACACGCCCCACTCCCAACAATAGGCCATTTACATAATACTACATCTCTACTGGCCCACTCCAGAATCCTGGTAAGCTATTATTCTGGGTAACAAGCTCAGAGATGACTCATGGCTCAGTGGATGACTCATGGCTCAGTACACAACAATGCAGAAAACAGACTATGGTGTGAGGTCTAGGCTGTGACGCCCGTTCACGTGGGGTGCTTGCAGATCTCTCAAGTCTTCACCATCTTGGTGAACTTTCCCAAAGCAGGTTCAGAACTCTCCAATTAAAATGGTGGGACTTCAGTTACATTCTCAAACATGCCTAACCTCTCCACTGTGTCCGATTAGTTGATTTTGTGAGTGCTAGGGGTGTGCATCATGAACATTTCGTTATAGCTTTGTATCTAGGCTTTGGGGGGAGGGAGGAGATTTTTGCCGTGATTGCTTATTTCCAGGTAGGACAATACATTTTGGGATTCAAATCCTTGTGGTTTTGGAGTTCAGCACCCTTTATTTCAATGGGGAATGTTGCTGAAATCTGGGACAGATGTTTATAAAGAGAATGTCACCAAATCTGTACAGAACCTACTCCTCCCTCTGATCTAATGACTACCCTTCAACATCTCAGGTGAATTGGACCAAGAAGGTCATTTTGTAAAAGCAGACACCTCTTGGTACAGACTCAGTTCTCCCCACTGATTCCTAAAATGGTGGTCAAGCATCAGCTGAGCAGAAGGGCTCTGGCCTAGGGTTACCAACTGCCAGGTGGTGGCTGGAGATCCCCTGGGATTACAACTGATCTTCAGGGGACAGACATCAGTTCACCCGGAGAAAATGGCTGCTTTGCAAGGTGGACACTATGGCATTATACCCCATCAAAGTCTCTCCTCTCCCCAAACCCCTCCCTCCTCAGAATCCATCCCCCCAATTCTCTAGGTATTTCCCATCCTGGAGTTGACAACCCTGGCCAGCCGCAGCATTAAAGAAAAAGAACAGCAAAAACAACCTGCATTATCCAACTCTCACAGAGACTGGCTGATTATAAAAATGTCTTACCTTTCCACTGAAAACTCTGCATTTGTCACCCTTCCTTGTTGCGGCTTGTTTGTTTCCTTTCATAAAGTAAAACTGGCTTTCTTTATAGACCCCCCCCCATCTTTTTCTATTGGCCTGTCATTATGAGGATGCACTAAAGCAAAGGATAAGAAGAGCTATGGGGAACAATGGGAGAGGCCTGCCAAATGAAGGTCCACTCGATACAACGGGAACCAGGAATCCCAATGGACTATCAGAGTCCCACAGCAATCAGTCCCAACAATGTTCCTTAATCAGGATCTAGTTTATTGAGATCAGTAAAGGCAGGTCATCTGTGAATACATTTTGTGTCAGAAATTACTCTCAGGGCAGGAGAGGGGTAGTTATACAGAATTCAAAGAGTAACCCCTGAGGGATGAGAGCCAATCATAAAAGGCAAGCAAGCATGCCCAAACTAAGGAATACAGGTTCCCAGGGGAACAACTAGACACCAAGGTCAGAGCTGGGCAAGGAGATAAAACAGACAGCGGGAAAAGAAAGCTAAAATTCCAAGAGATTCAGGCATTCACCCAGGTGCCACCATCCCTCTCCCCACCACAATGGCAGCATAGCTGACATGGTCTTGCATTGGCTCCATTAAAATACATTACAGCACACAAAAGTTGCAATGAAAATGTGGAGCATACAAAGAAACTTGCCCTGGGCCTGGAATGTCATCCTCCAGAGTAGAATAATGACCTCTAGGAGTAGAATGGACCTAGACAAAAGGCTCCAGGATTGGAATGAGGGCCCCCAGAGTGGCCTCTGGGGCTGGAATCAGTGTTCTGGCAGTTGTCATTTCAGTTCCAGACTACTGATTCCATTTCCAGGCCCTGTCCGTCCACTCTGGGGACCGCCATTCCAGACACAGAACACTTACGCTACGTCATTTCACTCTCGGGGCTCTCATTCCAAGCCTATGGTATGCCTTCTAAATCCATTCCACGTTTTTGAATCAACTTTTGTTTTCTATAACACACACATGCAAACCTTTATTGTCATAACAAAGAAAGATACAAAATACCTTAGAGAGATTTGAGGAGGGAAATAAACAACAGGCCACAGAAATTCTCCAATACAGGCGATATAGCAGAAATGTAAGCACAATCAGACCTTAAGTAAAAAGAGCAGGCACATAGTCTTCCCCTGTCTAGCTCTTTAACCACGTTTGGTATCTATCTCTTTTGCTGCTAGGACCAGAAACTCTTCCACCTGCTCGGTGACTGAGGAGCATTTGTCAGCTAGCAAAGGTTCTCTCCATATATTTGTCGCAAAATTGAGGGTTAGGAGAAGTACTTTAATCAGGCAGCATCAGTGGACAGTAAGTAATGGGCAATCTAATAGGATATGTTGAATAGAATCGGGTTCTTTGCCACACCTGCCAATCTCTGTTCATAAGGGATGCCCTTGTACCTGTGACAAACCACAGACAAAGGAAATATATTAAACCTATCCAACAAAAAAAGCTCAGCCAGGTTCAATATATTTCATATTTCAATGGAGCACATGCAACTCAGTTGGCATTCCTGGCTCACATTATATTCAATGGTCCTTTAGGCATCTCCCATTGTTCCCAATGGGCATTCTTGTAATTTGTTTTAGTACATAGTGCCCCAGTTCTCTATGTGTCTAGCCACATTAGAACAAAAGGGTTCCACCACCCCAAAGAAGGAAGGAAAAGTGGATTGCGTCTCTCTGTGGCTTGTGCCCAAAAGTGATTGGCTAGAAGTGGTCTGTTTTCCTTCCTTGCAAGGATCCCTTTGGAAGGGAGTGATTCCATTGCTCAAGAAATCAGTAGGATCAAGGAAGAACATGAGCGCCTGACTGCAAGGAGCACTCAAAGTCAACAACAGCATGGATTTCTTCAGGAAGCCTCGTTTTGTTTCACTAAGGATCCCAGTTCTGAATACTGCTTTGCAACATCGCAGTAATGATCTGAAACAGTGATTTCCATGTATATCTTTGACTTGGGCATTTCATTATGCACACCTCTGATGGAAGCCTCTCAACAATGGTCACACATCCATCCAAGTTCATATTATATGGATCCTCAAAGTTTGCTTAGATATAACTGCCATTGGGGAAAAAAGAAAAGAGCTACTGGATTCAGAGGATACTTTAAATTATGGTATCAGGATATTAAAATTATTTCATTAAGTGTTGTGCTTTACAACAGCCTACCAAAATTACACTATGTGGTGAGTGTGTCTGAAAGTTTAAGAAGTATATTTTTTTTTCAATTTTATATGTGCTGAGTGTGAAAATCCAATTTTTCCTGCCCAAGACAAAAGTCTTGTCATCACTTTGTTGATATGTTCTACAGGTGGGATAAGAAAGGGCTATAGGTCAGTACTTGGCAGGTTAAAAAAAATCCTCACAGACATATTTCTTGGCAAAGAAAATGTATTTTGATTTGACCAAATTGTAGGCCTCTCAAGGCTGTGAGTTTAAGTTTTATTTCTCTGAGCTTGTAAAAAAGAAATATGTGGTGGGGCCCCACCTAGGAGGCTTACATCCTGTGATTAGGTTTTTGATATGAAATTGAACTAATTCATTGTTAAATATGGAAAACTATGTAATATTGATCTTCTCTGCTTGAACAGAACCAAGGATGTTATCTAAAATGACATTTGTATTATTTAGAAACTACAAATAAACACTTAAAATATATATGTGGAGGTCTTTTTGTCTGCTAAAATGTTGCTGGATTCATAGACTGAGCAGCTTATACACCTCTCGTTAAGGAATGCCATACAAGCTTTCCCACCAGTTGTGGTTATCTCTGCACTGTACTCCTGTACCTTCTGAAGAAAGATGAGTGGCCACAAGTGATGGAGCATTACTTGTGGGATGAGGGGAGCATATGTACATGAGACATGTGTTGGTGCAACTTTCATTTTTCAATGTAGCTCAAATCCATACAATAGCCTGAGTCTAAGAATGAAAGTCCTTCTTCTCCACCTTTTACTTCTTAAAGCTTCCATCATGTTATACACCTGCTGTAAGGGACAACGTACTGCTCCAAGTTTGGAAGGAATCCAAGATTATAGGCAGTTTGGAAGCGGAGAAGAGGCATATTCAGAGGAACAATGAAAATATCTGAGATGGAGAATTAGTAAAGCCACCAAATTAATACCAAACAATTACATAATGACCAATACTAATAGCCCACTAGTATAAGACAAATATTCCAAGCCTCCATACAGTCCATGAAATATACTTCACTCCAGAGGAGGTTAAAGAGATACAGTAAGAGACTAAAGCAGCAGCTACAATGACTGAGCAGGTACAGACAGGGAATATAAATCCCAAGGCCACAAAAACTCAAACGGGAATAAATATGGTTAGTCTTTAAAGTACCACTGGACTTCTGTTTTGTTACACTGGATTTCTGGTTGTTGTTGTTTTACAATAGACCAACACAGCTACCCATTTGAATTATCATGTTCTGCAAGTCTTGGCAGCCGATAATCTGCAAAAGTAATCCAGATGAGAAGAGAAGTGAAGGCTTGTAGTAGGCAGGGGCGTAGACTTTGTAGATCCCCGAGGGGGGCGGGGGCTCTCTCATGCGCGTGCGCAAAGCGCGCGCGCGCATGGGACCATGTCCCCTCCACTCCTCCCCCCCCCGCCCCAGGGAGGCAGACCCACGCTCACCTTTGCTCGGGGCGCAGTTGCGGCAGCGGCGGCAGCCAGCTGGCTGGCTGACTGCCGCACGCGGGAGCATGTCCCCACCGCCTCTCTCCCCCCCCCCGGCCCCAGGGAGGCAGACACGCGCTCACCTTTGCTCGGGGCGCAGTTGCGGCGGTGGCGGCAGCCAGCTGGCTGGCTGACTGCCGTGTGCACGAAGCGCGGGAGCATGTCCCTGCCGCCTCTCTCCCCCCCGCCACCCCAGGGAGGCAGGAGGGCAGGCCGGGGGTGGGGGGGAAGGAGAGGCGGCGACGGCCAGCTGGCCGGCTGACTGGCCACCTGCAGGCACTCCCTTTTGCCGGGGGTGGCTGAGCCCCCCCCGGGAAATTTCGAAGGAGACTCGAGCCCTCGAGCCCCCCCATAGTTGACGCCCATGGTAGTAGGTGCCTGAACTTGTGACTTCACCACAGAACGGGAGAAGCCTTAAGCAGGCAAAATCTCAGCTGGGGGGATGGATTCTGTGCTGGCTTCATAAAAGTGTTTCTACTGGTAAAAATGGGTGAATCCTGTTTGATCCCCCCCCCCCAAAAGAGGCTATGCTGGGGACCATGTGTGACAGGGCCTTAATAAAGAGGGTGTTAGCAGTCCATGTGTGACAAGGCCTTAATAAAGAGGGTGTTAGCAGTCAGACCCCTTCTCTTGCTGAGGGTAAGTTTATAGCTAGAAAACCATAAACCATAAACCATAAACACCCTTCCTACAGTATTATCTCAAATATCAAAAGTACAATACACTGCCTGGCCCAAAATGACACAAAATGGATGCCAGGCAGAGACAAGCCTGGACATGTACTTTAGAAGTGTGAGTAAAAGCAGCTGGCTAACTAATGACCTCCTCCCCATCCTACAGAAATGCATAACTTAGGACAAAACCTATTGCCTTTCCTTGGACTAATCTCGTCAACACCCAGCCTCATTTCCCTGCAGCCATTTACCCTAATTAAGCAACACTTGATGCTATTCACCAAACCTGGTAGTTTTCCCCATCCAGTACTTACAAAGTCCGCAAGCACCAGTTATAACAATAGTCCACCTCAGATAAACCCATCAAGCTTCTCCCAAATCATTGTCCACATCTGAAAAACCCATCAGGTTATTGTTTTGGGGACAAATATGCCAGCTTGCCCCAAAGAGCATTTTGTCCTATATCTGGAGTCCCTAGCCACCTGTGTGTGTGTGTGTGTTCTGGGACCCATACATATATATTTATATTATTTATTTATTATTTGGATTTATATCCCACCTAGCCAGCATTCACTGGCTCAAGGCAGCTACACACCCAAATCAGTGTGGGCATGTCTCTGCTGCCTCCGTGGACCTCCTTCTTCGAGACTGGTAACTATAGCCTTCTCCAAAATTGCTTTCTCCCCTCTCCTCCCTGATTTCCTCTTAGCTAGCTTGTGTGTTTTAAGTGTGTTTGTGTGTGTGTGTTTGTCCTTTTATTTCTCTTAAAAAAAACACACACACACAAACCTTTCCAGCTGAACATCTGCCTGGTTTATTTAAGAGTTCTCTTAAGGAAGAATTCCTTTAAACACTGGTGGAGAATTCCATTTACCCCCCTCTCGCTCTGTCTCCTTAAGCTAATTTCCCCCAATTGAATAGGAGACTGCCTATTTGGTAACAAGGGGAGATGGATGATATTGAGCAAAAATGTTACTTGGACCCAAACCTCTAATTCCAGTTACTCTCCGAAACTGAAGCTCATGGAGGGTCAGGCAGCACAGAAGTATCTGAAGTCAAGGCAGGTTGTTGGAGGGTTAGAAGTCAGCAACAGATTCATAAGGCACAGAAGAAATTACATTCTCAGGCAAATCAAGGTCATACATTCATGGAATCAGTGGGAGGATAGGCCAGAACATGATCAAGGTCAGGCAGGGATCAGAATCTATAATGCATTGCATGGCACAGGCAAAACGTGAGGTCAGACAGAGACCAATAATTAGGATCAGCCGAGTGAGTATAGTGTCTACACCACTAACAAGTCATTCAGGCTGCAATTACAGAATAAAAATGTACAGAATAGATTAAACTATAAGTTCACATGAAAGAATGGATTGGGATGCATGGATCTTTTTGCAAGATCAAGAGCAGAATATTTTCCTGTGATGTCAAAAAACTGGAAACCACCCTTTTTCATTGACAGACATTTCTAATTTGCTCAACAAAGCCCATCAGTCCTTTGCAAAGTGGAACATAAGTGGTTCTGCTGTGGTCTGTATATTCTACAGTGGGGAGAGATGAACATTATGAGGATGGATTGAAGTTCTGCAGGTTTCTCAAACTGTCTTTGGGATCAGCAGAATACCAACTCAAGTATTCCCACAGGCGTCTGTCTCAAATCACAATGTTCGATCCCTGCCTGGTGAGTTATACCTACTCCTGATCGAATCTGAGAGGGATGGCCCTTTCCCCTTTATAGTTTGTGCTTCTTTAGCTTGGCATGCTACTAAAGCATCACAGAAATGAACTGAGTCTATCCATCTCTTCTTCTCAATAATTTAATGTATAGAATTTTATTTCCCCAGAGTGATTCAATTTCAAAGGGCTACCCACCTGAATCTAACTGCACAAATGTTTTCCTAGCTAGAGGGAGGCTCCCGCTGCAGATGAAAGCATAGAACCCCTCGGCTGGGCATGAGTGTTTTCTCAGTGTACTGTGAGCATAGCCAGCACATATATTTCTCTGTTTATTTTCCCTCATCTTTATTTCTGCTGTGTCCTTTATTACTTGTCCTCTCCAATGCAAAATTGATAAGATGCATAGAAGGCACAAAACTTTAAGCCTACTGTGTTGAAAATTAGACTAAGTCCCTTTGCTCGTCTGAAATCGGCATGATAAAAAGAAAGGACATTGTCTCATCCAGTAACCAGCGGTTGTTGCAGAAAGGTTGTTCTGACGAGACACCACATCAACATTTCACCTTCCAATGAGGCCACCAAAGCTAATCACCTGCCTGCACAGACCTACCCCAATTGTTTGTAACACAGTGATGAATTATCATTTACGTGTTGGACTTTCAAACAATATCTCCATCTTGTCCGGACTGAATTTTAGTTTTTCTTCATTAAGGTCCTGTTGATGACATTCATAGGTCTTAAATCAATCTACCTCCAGAATTCCAGGTGATCTCACTCAACACTTTCAGGCAGATGTTAAATAGCACAGAGGACCAAGTTAACGCCCTGGGGATTGTCCTAGCAAAAAATGACATCGAATTTGAGCAGCAGTCCCCCAGCACCACTTCTGGAATCTTTCTGCCAAAGAAGTGTAGAACCACTGAAAAAGAGTATCTTCATGTTCAGTTTAGAAAAACACCATGGTCTGGATCAATTAGCAAGGATGCCCTTCCTCCCCAAAATGTATCAGTCAAGGGGCTTTTCTGCAGTTTCATTTTTCTTGCTTGTGTATTCCTGTTTCTTCATTGGGGAGGTCATGTTTTTTTCCCTCTAGTGGCCTCAAATTAAAATTCAACACTGGTCCTCAAACAGTTTTGAGGTTTTTTTAAAAAAGTACTTTCTTTTTCTTTTTCTTTAAACCCCCCCCCCCCCCAAAATATTAAAGGGTTCTCAGTATGGAGCCTCACTAATACGGAACCTCATATTCAATGCGGAACTTCCCCTCAGTCTCATCCCTTCAACTCCATCATCACTTTTCACCTTACCCATTTACCCTAAATTAGCAACACCTAACCCTATTCTTAAAAACCTGGTAGTTTTCCCATCCAGCAATCATCAGGTCATCAGAGAACATATACACCTTTATTAAGGTAAAGGTAAAGGTTTCCCTTGCTCGAAAGCCAGTCGAATCTGACTCTAGGGGGCAGTTCTAATCTCTGTTTCCAAGCTGAAGAGCCAGTGCTGCCCAAAGACTTCTCCGTGGTCATGTGGTCAGCATGACTAAACTCCGAGCTGCATGGAATGCTGTGACCTTCCCACCAAAGCGGTACCTATTTAACTACTTGCAATTTCTTGTTTTCGAACTGCTAGGTTGGCGGGAGCTGGGGCCAGAGATGGGAGCTCACTCCGTCACGCAGCACTCGGGTCTCGAACTGCCGAGTGACTGACCTTCTGGTCTGCAGCTCAGTGTCTTAACCTCTGAGCCACCGTGGCCCCTACACCTTTATTACACCTCAGGAAAAACCCATCAAACCTCTCCAAAACATTTGTCCATCTCCTGAAAACCAATCAAGTTCTTGTTTTGGGGGGGCAAACATGTCAGCATAGCCCCAGGGACCATTTAGAGTAATTTACGGTAAATGGGTACGGGGGAAAGTGAGGCTGGAGTTCATAGGATGAGACTGAGTTGAAGTCCTTGCTTCCCGGGAAACCTATTGTCCTTAATTATGCATCTCCTTAAGGTGGGGAGAGGGTAGTTAGTCAGTCAGCCACTTCTGATTCACCTTCAAACATTTCCCCAGCCCTGTCTTTGGCTTATCTCTCACTGGCATCCATTTTGTGTCATTTTGGTCCATACACTGTGTGTATATGTATGTGTGTGTGTATGAGTTTGAGATTATATTTGTATGAAGGGTGTTTATGTTTAAGTTAAAGAAGGCTCTCAACCCTTTCCTCAGGTTCCTGAGCTAAGCCAGGAGTAAAATATCATACTGTGACAGGGTGGAACAACCAGAGTTCTTCAGGAAAGAAAAAAAAGAGGTAACTAGGGCGGCTCAGTCCCAAAGGGAAAGAAAAACTGAGAGAAAACCTTGCTTCTGAGGGAGGGAAGTGGATGGGTGTGTCATAATCTGATACAGAAGGGTTTTTTCTCAGCGATTGCTACCTGAAATCCTTTAAACTGGAAATGCCAGGGACTGAATCTGAGACTGTCTGCCTACAATGTCTGTGCTCTGCCAGTGAGTCACAGCCCTTTGGCTTTGTGGAAGCTAATCTGTGTGGTGGATGTTCCCAATGTTCAGCTGGAAGACTGATGGCAGTCTTTTATAACAATGTTGTATGAAGTTCCTGAAATATTTTTTGGGGTCTTGAAAAGTACTTAGGCCTGAATTACTGGGAGCAATATTTCCAAACCAATTTCTTGTATTATACAAAATACAAAGAATAGGAAAATGTTTGTCCTGATCTCAGGACATGTGATTTTCTCCCCTGTAATAAGTCCACTTAGATGTTGTATCATGCATGTAGATGTTTTGACTCTTGTCTTTTTAGATAATTCACAACAGCTGTACAACAACTGTACAAAGCCATAAGAACATAAGAGAAGCCAATGTTGGATCAGGCCAGTGGCCCATCCAGTCTAACACTCTGTCACACAGTGGCCAAAAACACCAGGTGCCCTCAGGAGGTCCAGCAGTGGGGCCAGGACACCAGAAGCCCTCCTACTGTCCCCCCGTCAAGCACCAAGAATACAGAGCATCACTTGCCCCAGACTGAGAGTTCCTATCTATACTTTGTGGCTAATAGCCATTGATGTACCTCTGCTCCATATGTTTATCCAATAAGAAAGGCCAGACTCCAGCAGGACTGTAACAAATGAAACAGTTCTGAAAAAAGATCTTGAAACAGTGTCTTCATTACCTGGCAGACTGTTGATTGTTACACTTTACTAGGAATAAGGCCCGTTGTGGGAAGAAATGCAATGGGCTCTAGAAGGAAGCTCCAGGAGAGTGTCCCGGCTGTGGATGGTAGGGTGGCAGAGGGAAGGGGAAAAGAGTGGGAGGCAAGCCATGTTTATTTCCTTCTGCTTAGCTATAAGGCAGGGCTGTCTCAAGTCATTTTGCTGCCCCAAGTGGGTAGTATGGGAGGACAGCCTCATGGTAACAGGTATGGTTCCCTCCACCCCTGACTTATGTTGATTTGGGGCAATGCAATGGCCGCTAAGGTAGAAAGGCATCTCTTCCTATGCCATGTCTTCTGGGTTCCAAGGGTCTGGTTCCATAGCCAGTTACAGGGTTCCCAACTCTGGGTTGGGAAATACCTGTAGATTTGAGGGGTAGAGCCTGGGGAGGGAAGGGGTGGGGAGGAAAGGGGTGGGGAGGGACCTCAGCAGGGTATAACGCTATAGAGTCCATTTCCCAAAGCAGCTATTTTCTCCAGGAGAACTGATCTTGAAGATCTCCAGGTGCTGCCTGGAGGCTGGCAATACTAAGGAGAGGGCCAGACCTGTAGATTTGAGGGGTAAAGCCTGGGGAGGGCAAGGTTTGGGATGCAGAGGGATTCAGCAGGATATAATGCCATAGAGTCCATTGCCCATAGCAGCCATTGTAATAGCTGGGAAATTTTCTGTTGGAAAAATTATGTGCTGTGGCTGGGGAACATGGTGATTTCTGGGAGATCTCTAGGCCCCACAGTGGGATTGACAACTCCAGTGACTGTTTAAGGGAAGATTGGGAGATGTGTTTTACCTCAGGACACTTTCAACGACACAACAGCAATAGCAAACAGTTTAGAATGTTAGAGGCAAAGGCCAATTAGGCTGCATATGCAAATGACCTCTGTGTTCTGACTGGCTATTGTGGGGAGAGGAACAGCAAACTGTTTAGAATGTGCGAGGCAAGACTCAGGCAACACAGCCAGTGGACAGGGATAGCTTGAGTGACACATCAGTCAGCCAACTGATTTTGGCAAGCATAGAACGTTGCCGCCCAAAAAATACAATTATATATAAGGGCAGGATTGCATTATGCACTGAATTGGTGTACTTTAATTGTTACACTTTACTGTATCATGCACTATATATAGGGACTGTTCGCACTGAATGCCCTGTATTGTTTGCATTGTTATATATTAACAATTTGGTTTTTACACAATTAAGGATAACTTTCTTTTTTTTTCTTTTCATGTGGCTTCTGGTATTTTGTGATGTTCTCAGTCAGAAGGCCTGTTAGTATTTAAAGACTTGAAGGTCACAATCAAAGTTATGAATGTCAATGGAAAAAAAAAATTACAGTGCATTCCTAAGCAAAGTTACACCATCCTCAATCTGTAGACTTCAACAGACTGAGGATAACTCTGTTTACTATCATGCAGTGAAGCATGTACCGTATTTTTCGCTCCATAAGACACACTTTTCCTCCCCAAAAAAGTGGGGGGGAAAGTGTGTGCGTCTTATGGAGCGAATATGGACCTTTTCTTACCTGTAACAGGGCTATTTCTTCAGCAGGAACGCAGGGGAACGCCATTCAGGCTGGCATCCCAGCCTTCCCCGCCCCTCCCTGCTGGGCCTGAGCTGTTAAGACTTAAAAGGGAAACGGCAGGAAAAACCCCACCAGGCTAAGTACTCTTTCCCTTTAAGTGCTTTTCCCCTTTAAGACAGCCAGCAGCAGAAAGCCCCGCCCACAGATTAAGCTCCATGGCTACTTTGCACAGAAAGGCCTGGCTTTGCATGGCATGCCGACGTCTCTCTTCTTTCCTTTCTCTATCTTTCTTCCTTCCTTCCTTCCTTTCCTTTTTTCTGTCTGTCTGTCTTTCTGTCTCTCTCTCTGTCCCCACCTTTCTTTCTTCCTTTCTCTTTCTCTCTCTCTCTTCTCCTCCTTCCTTCCTTTATCTCTCTCTCTTTCTTTCTTTCTGTTTCATTTTTCCTGTTTTCCTCCTCTAAAAATAAGGTGCATCTTATGATCAGGTGCATCTTATGGAGCGAAAAATACGGCACTTAACTCTCCCATTCAGACAAATGAGACATCACAATATAGCACCCTAACATTCCTCAAAACAAATCTGATTTAAGAACAGTTCCCAATTAGTATTAAGATGATCTCTGAAAGAAGGCCAATCATTTTTAACACCTGATGTTCAGTTATGATAGGCCACCTGACAAAATCCCACTTGACAGAATCCTCTCAAGCTGTTGACAGCTGTCCTTGATTATTTTTCACCTGCCTATTGACCTTGTTCACCACAGGTCAAGGAAATGTCATACGTATACTTGAAAATTACTACCTGTCATTTCTTTTGGACAGAGCAAATGCTGAGGGGGGGGGGAGTATTCCAAATCCCTTTAAGTCTCCATTATAGATAAATCCACTGACCTTTCAGTATCACCACCATTCAGCAAAAGAACTGCATTAAACAACAACAACAATCAAAAGACCAAATTAAAACAGGTGAATTTCCTTTAGCACAGCCGCAATGTCGCAGAGGTGTTTGGCTTCCCACCAATGCCTGCCACCAACCTGTTCTTTCTTCCTGAGTCAAGCAACAATGTTTGTGCCAAGAGTTAAAACTTGACTCTTACAGAACAAAATGCTATTCACTCTGGGGCGACCAATCAACATTCCAGTTAAGGCAAATGGATGTAGAATTGTTGGCCCCATTGACTGAAGTGGGATTGAAACAGCTGCAGGTAAATTGCTTAGCTAAACTGTGGGGATCTGAAAGTTACCAAATGCTGGAGTTGCCAATGAGTTTTACCTAAAACGGTGATTCATAGGATCCAGGAGATACTGGCAGCCCTTGGAACATTATCAGTGCTTTCTCAGCTTGCTCATTTGAAAGACACTGTACATCACAGTCAATTTGCCCCTGCACTGTGTAGCAGCAATGGTTTGTCCCAAAGCCAATTCACATGGGGTTCAAAAGGCCAGGCCAGTGCCTCTTGTTGAATGGGAACATACATACACACAAAAATGCACCAGAATGCTCCACCATGTGAAGCCGTTCCATGGAAACTGATTAGGAGCTCTTAGGTAGACGAGTCAACATTGGAAGTATTTACTGAAAGTAGGGTGAAAGATGAAAAGCGACTCAGCAGTGGACTTCTGAGGTGAATTCAGATGCTCTTAGGCAACAATATCCAAAGTGTTTCCAGAGAAGTCAATGAAAATGGATTATTCCTAATGGACCAAGGAGCGCTTCATTCAATGCATAATGCACATACTGAATTCATTCCTCTACAAGGAGGCATGCATTAGGTGGTGGAATAGGCTGCACCATTTCAGAATGGTGGGAACATTGTATTTTTATGTATCCCCATGACAGAATGAGAAGGAGGAGGAGGACGCCCTTTAAATAATAGAATGGACAAGGGGGGGGGGGGCGCGATATTCGCGGGGGGAGAAGCTGACAGCCACCCCCTCCCCTACAGCAGCCACAGCATTCTCTGCGCACGCGCGGAGAACGCTTTAACTTTTCGGGGGATGTAAAGATCCCCCGAAAAGTTTTTTAAACATTTAGGATTTTTCTGCACATGGGGGGAGTGCCCCATGTGTGTAGAAACCCCACCCCCCAGTGTCCCCCCACACGGATTTAGGTATCCGCACAGGGGAGGGTACTTGGGAATTAGATATATAGATATCAAGGCAAAAGTCTCTTGCCTGTCTCTTGACAATATGTGCAGTTTCCCACTTACAGGATGTTATTGCTTACAGGATGTTATTGCAGGGGAGCTTGAAAAATATATAACTTCTTACCCATATTCTACAACAGTACTGCCTTTCAACTCAGATCCCTTTATAAAGGGGACAGACACATCTGAGGAACAGAGGTTTGTTACTGGATATTAGCCATGACAATGACTTCTATGTTCAGAGGCAGTACACTTTTGAATCCCAGATCCTGGGAATGTGCAACAGGAAGTGGCTGTTTACATCTTCCCCAAAGGCTTGAGACTTCCCCAAAGGCACGATGCAATTGGAGATCAAGTGCCACACAATCTGGGCCCTTGATCTGATCTAAGCAACTCATGTTGTGTCTACTGAGAACCAGTTTGGTATAGTGGTTAAGTGCTCGGACTCTAATCTGGGAGAACCGGGTTTGATTCCCCACTCCTCCATTTGCACCTGCTGGATGACCTTGGGCAAGCCATAGCTCTGGCACAGCTGTTCTTGAAAAAGAGCAGTTTCTGTCAGAGCTCTCTCAGCCCCACCTACCTCACAAGGTGTCTGTTGTGTGGAGGGGAAGGGAAAGGAATTTGTAAGCCGCTCTGAGACTCCTTTGGGTAGTGAAGGGCAGGGTATAAATCCAGTCTCTTCTCTCTTCTTCTTCTACATATCCCACTGATTTTTCACCAAAAGCAAAAGTGCCAACCAAGGCAAAAAGAGCAAGAAAATAGGAAGTTTTTGATATAGCTTGCAACATTTTTCATTGTGTGTATGTGGGAATGTGCATAAAATGAATTACACAAATTTAGATAAAACACTTCCAAAACAGGTAAATCTAGGGCATAAAATTAGATTCTGCTAGTCTGAGATCTATTCATCTTTCCTGGATTAAACCAAACTAAAAGTATGCAGGTAAAGAACTGGTGGCTATGTCAAATTAATATGTGTGATTTAGCTCCAATCACCTGTCTTGGGCCCATATCGCCAGTTCACAGTGTTAAGATGACAGTAGAATTTCAAGCTAGGGAGTGAACAGAAATTTCCTCTTTGGCTCCCCCCCCCCCATTCATTTATATTTTCATCCGCTAATTTGGTTCTCTGTTTTTTTTGCTGTTGCTTTTGTAGATTTCTGTGAATTTAAGCATGTGATGTACATCATTTATACATCTAATATCCAAATGATGCCCATTTATTTTCCCCCAAGTAACACTGAAGAATGGCATCCATTTTCAGAGGGAAAACAAAATGGAGCAAAAAGAAAGAATGCTAAGGGAGTGAGGACAAACTCAGAACAAGGTTTGGGGGTTGGGAGAGTGGAAGCGAGAAATTTGAGCTTGAGGCCACCTTCCATGGCAACTATTTATTTATTTATTTATTGGATTTATATCCCGCCCTCCCCGCCAAACGGCAGGCTCAGGGCGGCTCACAACAAGAATTAAAATACAGTCACTTTAAAACAACATACAATCCAAAACAAGATCGGCAGCATACAGTATTTCCGCAGGTGAGTCCGAACAGCACTCATATATAAAACTTGTGTAAACATACACAGGCAGGCAGTTCGAATTGCTGGCAGATGGAACTGGGCCAGGGCTAAGATGTTTACTCTAGGCGGCCCCTACCTATAAGCCTGGTGGAAGAGCTCCATTTTACAGGCCCTGCGGAACTGCATCAAATCCCGCAGGGCCCTGATGTTCTCCGGGAGCTCATTCCACTAGTGCGGGGCCGCCACTGAAAAAGCCCTGGCCCGTGTTGTTGCCAGCCACCCCTCCTTCAATCCAGAAAGGGCCAGTCGGTTTTGGGATCCCGATACTTCCATGGCAACTACATCCACTACCTTTTCTCAGAACCTTTGAAGTACCCACAGCTTCAGCAAGGTTGAGGATCTCAGTCTGGACCCTGGATGCGCAATGTCCATTGACTTCTTGTTGCCCCTTTCTGTTCCACGCTCCTGTCCCGTGACCAATTTGCTTTTGCCAACAGGGCAGAGCTCCACTCCTATCCTCTCCTTGTTTCTTATTTTCTGCAAATATGTCTTAAATCCTGCTTTTCAAACCACAGCTCCTGCCTTTTCCAACTCTCACTCTTACAGTCTGCCTAGCACTTATATCCCCTCCAGCATATTTCCTTAAATGTTGTAAGAGCAATTTAGAACCAGAGCCCCTCCTCTTTCCTGCTGTGTCCTTTTTTTTACTCATTTTCTTGATGTTTTCAAATAAACACCCTTATTTCAGCCTTCTAGCCATTGAGGTTCCTGTCCCTTAGGTTTTCTATAGCCATCTTCCCAGTCCTCAGCCTGCCTTTATACCAAGTACTAATCACAGCCAATCTGACAACTCTCTCTTCCCTCACAGAGGCAGCACTGCAAACTAATTAGTTCCCTGGAAAACTGAACACTCTATGCCACCATTGCCAGCTCAGCCAATCAGTGTCAGAAGCTTTTCTGATACAAGCACAATGCAATATAGATAAGCATTTATTATTTGGATCATTAAAAAGTGAAACTGACAACCCAAAACGCCTTCCGAAAGAACTGTTCTTGAGTTTGGTTGGCAGGATTATTAAGGCCGCAAGATGAAGAACAAACAGGTTGGAAATCTGCAGCATTTGGATGCATCATTATGTTATATTTCTGTCTAACAAAAGCAAATAAGTCTTTGTTTAAAATGCTGGGCATGTTCAGCCCAATGTTACAATGTCAGAATATTCTTAATACTCTGAACATGTACATGATAATAGAAGTCTCCAGGTGGAGGGCAAAGCTGCAGAGGTTCCAAGCTGGGGATCAATATATGCGATAGACTGCCTTGGGCAAAGAACTTTACCAAAATCAATGGGGCTCACCTATATGTTGCCTTGAGTCCTTTACGCAGCTGTGGGGTGACCCCAACATATGAACAACGTAGTGTCAGCCAGGCCAAACTACAGTTCCAATAGCAATTTTGTGTCTATGAAGCTGACGTTGAGCCAACCAGATCCAAAAACAAAGAGTAACAAAGGGATACTTAGCAATGAAGATGCATCAAGCAAGAGGAAAGTATCTAACATGCTGAGGGACACCACTTTTTCCTCTGGATGACTTTCCCCCACTGTATTCCTGAGAAGTATTGGAGTCGGGAGTCCATGGAACAGTGAAACAGCTAGATCTTTATTGCTGGTCCGGATGAAGCATGCAACCCAGGGCTCCGAGCCCTCCTTTTATGCTGGTCAGGGATAATCCCCTGACCTCGCCCAACTGGCCTGATAGGCTATTATCAGTCTATTTACATCTCATAGGTTCCCTGGGAGAAACCTAGGTACATGATTGGTGGCCGGTTTGAATCCACCTGGCCTTTGTTCTACCTGGCTGAAGCTCAGGTAGTTTCTTGGCCATGTGCTCTGGCCACATGGCAGTCGCCATTGCTGGAGCACATGGCGACCACATGGTCAGTACATAACAATTCCTTTCCCTCTTTGCTGTTCCTAGCCAAGATGACTTAAAGCATGTTTTCGGTGTTTTAAGGCAAAGATCTGGGAAACAGATTTGCAGGTAGGAAAGCAATGAGTGAAGGAAGCGTTGAAATTCTCATTTGCTGCACTGCTCAGCAGCAGTTGGGCCGAGACTCAGGTTCCCAGTCCTGGGTCTACTTCTGAGTAGATATAAGCAGATTCTTGCACTTCTGTCCTGCTTAAGATGAGATCCTTCCCCACTCCTAAGGATTCAAACTAAAGATCCTCTGCCAAAATTCATGAACGCTGGGCTTTTCCAAGTGCTTATTTTCCTCCCTCATGTGTTCCTGCTGGTATTTATGCCAGACATAAACCGGTGTAATATTGAATCGACCATTAGAGGGAGCAAAATGCACGTGGACCGGGGGGGGGGGGGGGGAATCTCCAAAGCAACAAGAACACACAAGTGAAAAAAATGAGCATGTAAAAAAACCCTTTGATAGAGCACTACCTTTGATGGATGAGACATACATCCAGACACATTGGATATTTGGTACCAGAACAATTCGGAGAGCATGTGCAGTTACCATGAGAGATTATCCATGGCCCACTGCGTAAACTTTTAGCAACTGCACATTGCATGAGCAACACCTGGCTCTAAAGAAAATCTTTTTTTCCATATATTTATTTCTGGATTTGTGTTGTTTTACAATAGTAATATTGACCACTGAGAAAGGCCTAAGGGTCCGAAACACATATGATCTACTGGTCGTAAGATATACCCATCAATTATATATGTAAAACTATCAACTCTGTGTGTCAAAAGTTTTAAGAGTCTGATATCTGGACCATTGCTTTTAACCTATCTTATCTTTTATTAATGTGTACATCATAATAAATATTTGTATTTTTATAATAACTTATTTTGTTAGCTGGACCTTCTTAGATCACAGCAAAATGTATGCTGCCATTTCAACCCATGAGCTACAGGAGGAAAATAATGAGCTATAAGCCATGCTCACAGGGTACATAGTCCTTGCAAACTGATGGCTCCTTTAAGTACAAAAAAAAGCAAAACATGATCCTACCATAATGGGCCTGTATTGTTTATGTGCATTTAGGAAATTAAATTTTGAACTAAGAAAACCCTGCTGCAACATTCCAAATCATTTGCTTTTCTACTGTTTTTGTTGCATGTTATTTTTTGTTACATGTTATGTTTTGTTATTTTTTTTACATGTTATAACCTAAAAGAAAATTGTTTTAAAATGATGTACAGATGGTATATGACACCAAAAAAAATTGCAAATATTAACCAGAATATGTCTAAAAAATGTTGGAAATGTAAAAAGAAAGAAGGTTCTTTCTATCATATGTGGTGGACTTGTGATAAAGCGAAGACTTATTGGTCTATAATACATGCAGAAATGGAAAAAAAAATTGAAATGTACATTTAAGAAGTTGCCTGAAATGTTACTGCTTGGACTTAAACTAGAAGAGATAAATGTAAAGAAAAGGACAATAATATGGTATATGATTACAACAGCAAGAATGGTGTATGCACAAAATTGGAAAAATGAAAAAATACCAGAAGTGTGGGAATGGTTGAAAAAATTGTTATATATGGCTGAAATGGATAAATGGACTAGAAAGTTGAATAATCTGTACTCAGAGACTTTTTTAGAAGATTGGGAGGATTTGAAAGAATATGTTGAAAAATATTGGGACATGAAAAACTACATTTATACATGGTTATAATAGCATAAAGGAATAGAAATTGAGTATATGAATGTACTAAGGATAATTAGATAATGAACTTGTTTTTTAGAATTATATAAGAATATAGAAAATAAGAATTAGTATATAAGTATTTTAAAGATATATAACCGTTACCAGAAATGTAAACATAGAGATAAATATTACTATTTTGGATAAAGTGGAAAATGTGTTATGCTTCAGATGTGGTGGGAAACCACCAATACAAGATAAAAGCAAGACTATACAAATAGAACAAAATGTTATATAATATGGAAAAAAGGATTTGTATAAAACAAATGTATTAATTTTAATGTTTTGAAAAATAAAAACTTTCTTACAAAAAAAACAAAACAGATACCCTGTGAGATAGGCGGGGCTGAGAGAGCTCTTTCAAGAACTGTTCTTTCAAGAACAGCTGTGCCAGAACTATGGCTTGCCCAAGGTCATCCAGCAGCTGCAAGTGGAGGAGTGGGGAATCAAACCCAGTTCTCCCAGATTAGAGTCCGCACACTTAACCACTATTCCAAACTGGCTTGGAAGCTAAGCATCGTTGGCCATGGTTTGTACTTGGATGGAAAACCACAAAGCAATACCAAGGCTGCTATGCAGAAGAAGACAGAGGCAAACCATCTCTGATCGTCTCTTGCTTTGAAAACTCCATGAGGGGTCCTCATAAATTGGCTGTGACTCGATGGCTTTTAATTATTGCCCTGACCTGAATGGCCCAGTCTAGCTCGATCTCATTAGATCTTGGAAGCTAAGCAAAGTCAGTTCTGGTAGGTACTTGGATGGGACACTACCAAGGAAGTCCAGGGTTGCTACAAAGAGCCAGGCAATGGCAAACCACCTCTCCTCATCTCTTACCTTGACACCTACAGAGTTGACAAAAGTTGGCTGTGACTTGACAGCATTTTTCCACTGCCACCAAGTAAAGATAATACTCTAGAAAAGATGCATGCTTTGGGTAGGGGAAATTATCTTCAGTGTACTTCATTTTATTCCCCCATGCAATACAGCATCTAGTTTCTGGTGCTCAGCAGTGAGTAATTATTATCATTGCCCCCCACACTCTTGTCAAAGGCATTATTGCGCACAAAATATTCACAAGGTCATAAATGACCAGCCACCCAATTTCATTTTTGAGAACTTTTGTTGACAAAGTGTTGAGCTGTGAATTTGAATATCCATTAGTACAATCGCCACAGATGATGCACTGCATGGAGAAATCTAATTGCATTGACTCCTGTGGTAAAAGGATCATAGATCATGGCGGCGGCGGGGGGGGGGGGGGTGGAATCATGGACTTTGGTATGTAGGTAAGAAATAAAGAAACGTGCTAATCTGAATTCTATTGGCATTAATGCCTCAAGTTTATAGAGTGCTATATTTATGGTGGGGAGACCAGGTACATTATCCGTTAAATCACATTATCTTGCTTAAAAGTGCCTGCCCTTAAGTTGTTACCCTATGTCCTGCTAGTGGCTATCCAGTCTCTTCTTCTCTAGGTTTTAGAATATGAGAGAACAGTGACTTTTGCCATTGTTGATTGTTACAGTTCCTGGCTCTGTATTTAGTGATGTGGGTGAAGTCTGAATGGCAAGAAGTCAGAATAAAAATTCCAGATGCTGGAGAACCTCCGCTCCATTGCCCATTGGACCCAAATCCCTTTGAATCCAAACTGCAAGAGATTTGCTCCTCCCTCTCTGATAGTTAAGGGTGCCAACTTCAGTGGGCGCCTGGAAATCTCCCAGAATTATAACTGGACTACAAAGATCAATTCCCCTGGAGAAAATGGCTGCCATTGAGAGTGGACTCTATGGCATTATACATTGCCAAGGTCCCTTCCCTTCCCAAATGCCACCTTCCTCAAGGTCCACCCCTAAATCTTCAGGAATTTTCCAGTCCAACCATACAATAGCCAGCCATTCCTTTCAATTCTCTTCACACATATAATGCAACAGAAAATGGAGGCTGCAGGGAAGCAGGGAAGGCTTGACTTACCCGCGGCCTGAATTTTATGGCACTGGGAGGTGGGTAAGAGAGTCAGCCAGAAGCAAGGCTGGCCACAGAGGCTGTTGGGAGGGAGCCAGGCTGCCCAATGGCAGGAAAATTTAGGCCTCCCCCCTCCCCAAGGGACCAGTTACAAGATCCAAATGGGGATCTGGGGGAAGGACATCCCAGGTGGAATGGGCTTAACCCACACCCACAGCCCCCATTTTGGACAGCCTCATGAGCGGAACAGCTGGTTAGAGAAAGAAGAGGCCCTGCCAGTCTTCTCTCTGACTAGAAACAGGGCTCCTGAGCCTATTTCCAACAAGAAACCTTGCAGTGTCTTTTCTACCTGTACTGCGTTTCCCTCCTGAGAGTCACCCGTTCTCCATTTCTGAAGGCAAGAGAAAGAGATTGGCAGAAGTACAGATTATGCATAATCCATTCACTTTTGCATTCAAAGAGCCACTCGAGGTTTCTTGAGCGTGTGCAAGGAAAACTCATAATTCCTCTTGAATATTTAGTGAGGCGAACCTCAGAGAGCCCACCTACCTGTAACTGAAGGTATGAGCAGTTGCTAATATTTGAGAAGCGTCCAGTGAATAGCAGAAGTGCACACCTGTTGAGTTCACTGCTGGACTGCAGATACCTCGATCATGAACTTTGCCACACATAGGGCTTTATAAAGTTATTGTCTATCATTTTAAGTTGTGGCATGTTCAGCCAAATGACTCAATTATGCTAACAAATCAAATTTTCTTAAAGGCTTCAGGTTGTTGGATTTTGTTTTGTTTTGGGTAGTATGATATAAATGTCCATTCATGAGTGTCAGTTTCCAGCAGCTTTTGATAGGTTAGCAGGCAGAACAAAAGACACAAACCTATTGGACTACTTTCTATGTTCTTATATTCTGTTTGGTGGGGTTTTTTTCCCTGGGGAGGGGGGGGGTAAACATTTACCCTGAGTATATTGATTGGTCTTTTTCAAGCATTATAATTTAAG
Source organism: Lepidodactylus listeri (assembly GCA_029233225.1). Taxonomy (NCBI): domain Eukaryota; kingdom Metazoa; phylum Chordata; class Lepidosauria; order Squamata; family Gekkonidae; genus Lepidodactylus; species Lepidodactylus listeri. The sequence goes on along the minus strand of JARCFY010000009.1, from coordinate 99,699,057 downwards.
CCTGTCAAAGGCCACTCCTGCTTTGAAACCTCTTTGGCACCAACTCCTTATGTACTAAGTGTACATTTTTAACTGGAATTTCATAGTTGCAACCAGGTTGCCTCTCAAGAGAATCGGTAAGCAAATTCCTTACCACCCACATGTGTTGATATATTTGTTCTGGCCAGTTCGCTGGTTTTAGACAGTTGAGGATGATTGCAATATTCAGTATACCAAAACCACAAATCCCTTAAAACAATTACATGGTGCTAATGTTGCTGATTCTAAAATGCTGGTCATTTCTCTCCAGATCTGCTGCTTCTGTGGACCTTTCCAGTACTGGTAAATACTACCAGTTCCCAAAATGATTGCAGTATCCAATATGATTGTGATATCATTCCCAAAATGATTGCAGTAAAGAGCAGTAAAAAAAAAGATTTAAAACTCACTGCACTCTCTCTCTGTTGTGTTCGTTTCTTTGTTTGTTTGTTTTTGCAATTTACCTTCTCCAGAAATGCTCTGATCTAGATGGCCCGAACTAGCTCAGTTTTGTCAGATCTTGGAAGCTAAGCAAGGTCTTGATTTGTACTTGGTAAGGGAGGCCATCTAAAGAAGTCCAGAGTTGTCCTGTAGAGGCAGGCAATGGCAAGTCACCTGTGTTCAACACTTGGCTTGAAAACTATGCAAGGCTCCCAGAAGTTAGCTGCAACTTGATCGGACTTTCCACATCCACTATATCCAGAAACAAGCTTTTAAAATAGGGGTCCACAATACATAGCTGGTAGTAGCCAGTAGTTTGGTGGCTGCTACAGAGTAGCTCATGCACCCCCTAGAAGACTTAGAAAATGATTGCAAAAAGGCTTTCTTTCAAAATGGTTGTTATTTCATGGGATTTTTCTATGTGCTGCTAAGCTGGAGATTTCATTTCTGGCACACATCCTAGTCAATGTTCTGTTTCTAGTCTCAGAACAAAGCTGGCTAACATGCTGAGACCACAGGAAGCAGCACAGAATCTTTAAAAAAATATTAGAAGTAGCTCTCATTCAAGAAAAAGTGCTGGCAATCTTCCCCAACTTTACGACTATCGGAAATGGCAATACTGGTGGCCAGTGTTATGAACTAGACAGGTATTTTGGCAGGCCTACTCATTTTGCCGGTTAACAAGCTCGGTTCTTCTCAACAGTCATACAGTTTTGTAGTTTGGCTTGACCATCCCTAGCCTCTGTTCAGCAGTTCCACCCAGGCAAGCAGCAAAAGCAGAAAGTTTATTGAGTCCCTAGTGCAGGAGTCCACAACATGGTGCCTATAGCTGCCATGGTGTTACCCAAAGAGGCAGTCTCCAATTAGTTGGGGGGAATCAGCATAGGACAGGGGTGGGCAAACTGTGGCTCTGGAGCCGCATGCGGCTTTCACATATATTATGTGGCTCCCGGCAGGGCGGCTGGGGAAGCTAAATATCATTAGCAAACAAATATCATTGGACAAATTAATATCATTATCAATATCTGCTTTTACCACTTTGGTTATTATTTTTGGCAGTCTCATTTAATGATAATAAAAAGTAAATTTGCTTATTTTCCAATAAAAGCAGGTCATATTTGTTCATGTCTTGTGGCTCTCAAACATCCGATGTTTATTCTATGCGGCTCTTATGTTAAGCAAATTTGGCCACCCCTGTTCTAGGTGGCTCTTACACTGAGCAAGTTTGCCCACCCCATAGGAGACTGAGAAAGGGGGCAACCAGAATAGAAACACAGCATTTACAGGGATTGTCTCTGTGAGAATTCTTGAATAAACAGGTGATTTTTTTTAAAAAAAAGTTAAAGAGTCTTTTTATTAACAAGGAAAATGAAGGGGTGGGAGTTCATTCAGCAAAACACACAACATTCAAGAGCTAATTGGAAAAAGCAGGGAGGAGCAGGGAATAGCCTTTTGGGAATTGGGCGATAGTTACCAGTTCTGGAGAGGTCCACAGAAGCAGCAGATCTGGAGAGAAATTGCCAGCATTTCATCCTGTGAAGGAGAGAAAGAGAAGTCCACAAGTGGGGGTCTAAGTGGTTAGTACCAAGAACACACTGCACACACTGAGCGGGTTTTGGGGGGGGGGCTGATTCTTAAAGGAAAATTGTGCCCTGAGGCTGTGGCCAGGCATGTGTACTTTCTGGTGGGCAACTTTTAGAAAGCAATCATAATAATGATTACTTCACTGGGATTAAACAAAGGTTTGGGCTGTAGCTAGATTGCAACTAATGGCCCTGTCAATGACCCAGGAAGGAGTAATTCATTTGATTACGTTATGCATGTCTTTAGGGTAAGGGAAAGACATCTGTTCTGACCACCTCCTGATCTAATCAAAATATATTTATTTTACTTTCGCAAGGAGCTATGTGACTGGCATCCATGTTTGGACAGTGCCCTGGCTTGCTCAGGCCCTGGTAGTGCTTGCCCCAGGATACTCTGAGTTTCAGGAAGGGTCTGGCTGCTAACAGTGGCACCTGCCAACATCTTTCCTGGTGCCCAGCATGTGTTTTTAGAAAGTGGGCTGAGCCAGGAGGGGCTTTTGCCCAGCAAGGTTTCTGACTGGCCACTGGAGATTTGATTGATAAAAGAGATGGCCTCCACTTGTCCTACAAAGGAACCAGGCAGCTGGCATTTAAAATCAAAAAGGTAGCAGAGTAGATTTTAAACTAAATCTTGGGGGAACGCCAACAGGAGATTAAATGTCTCTGGTTCAGGTTGGCTCATCTCTAAGATATGAAGGGGTAGCTGTTAGAGGGAAATGGATTAGTACTAGCCACTGAGAGGGTAAGAAACAATACTGACTGTCTGACAAGGTCTAGAAGACAAAGGAGGATGGTTGCAAGCCTAACATGTCTTGAAAATTATAGATATTTATATACAAATGCTAGAAGTGTCTGAGCTAAAATGGGGGAACATAGACAGAGTGGGAATTTTAGAAACTTGGTGCGATGAGGATAATCTTTGGGATAGAGTGATTCCTGGATATTAATTATATCAGAAATAGGTAGGAAAGGGTCGGTGGTGGAGTGGCTCTGTATGTCAGAGAGGGTAGACAGTCCAGTAAAACTGAGAATGTAAGAGAAAGTGTGCGGTCACACACATCAGATAAAGTGAGGGGGAAGCGAGGCTATTTCCTCAGGAGGAATTTGACCTGCAGTTGTGAGATAACACCTCCCTTTGAAGCTGCAGGTGCATCCTGTCAGTGTGTGATCAGAAGCAACTGTGGGTGAGTTGTTGTGGTGGGTTTTTTTTTTGCCATTTGTTTTCCATGCACTTAAACAAAGAATTGATGAATTTCACCTCTGCACGAAAGCTCCCTATGGATTTTGTGATAATGTGCTTACTGAGAGGGGGGGGGGGGCAATGGCATGGAGTTGGGATGGCCTGATCAGACCATCCTGATGGCATGAGAGCATGCTGGAGAAATCAGACAGGGGAAAATCTGTCCATGACCTGTTGCAACCCATTTGCTACTGGATTTTCCCCGGTGTCTTTGCTTCTGCAGTGGAGCAGAATGGGTTGTTGATAGCTGCAGGACACTTCCCAGATGTTGCTGTCTGATTGCTCCCTTTAAATCTGCCTAGCATTGGCACCTGTGTCAGGTCTAATTGTGTGTATGATCACAGCCAAATAGATTCACTTTTAGAAGTGCTATGGGTGGAAATATTGTCCCCAAAAGGAAGCTTAACTCTGGGGGTTTCTTATCACCAAACAGATCAAAAGTTAGAGGATGATTTAAAAATTGCAAAAGAATTAAGGACAGCAGCAGCTAAACAAAATAACTGTGTCATAATAGGTGATTTTAACTACCCACACATTGATTGGGTCAATATGTGTTCAAGTCAGCAGGAAGAGATTGGGTTTCTAGATACTCTCAATGACTGTGCCATGGAGCAGATGGTCACAGAACCTACCGGGGGGAGCAATCCTGTACTTGGTCCTAAGTAATGCTCAAGACCTGGTGAGAGATGCGAACATGACAGCACCAGTTGGGAACAGTGACCATAATGTTATTCAGTTCAACATTTCTGTAAATAGGGAGTTGCCCCAAAAGACCAGCACAACTACATTTAACTTTAGAAGGGCTAATTTATCTCAGATGAGGGGGCTTGTGAAGAAAAAAAACTGAATGGAAACGTAAGGAGGGTCAAATGCCTTCAGGAAGCATGTAGACTATTTAAAACTACAATCCTGGAAGCTCAGATAAAATGTATACCTCAGGCTAGGAAAGGTACAAATAGATATTTTTAAAGGCCTGAATGGTTAAGAAAGAAAGTAATGAAAGCAGTAAAAGGTAAGAAGGATTCCTCTAAGCAGTGGAAGGCTCGTCTGAGTGAGGTAAATAAAAGGGAGCACAGGCTGTGGGAACTAAAATGCAAGTCGGTGATCAGACAGGCAAAGCGGGACTATGAGGAACATAGTGCAAAAAACATAAAAATCAACAATAATTTTTCTTCACATACATTAGTAGCAGAAAACCAGCCAGGGATGCAGCAGGGCCATTGGATGACCAAGAGGTAAAAGGATACTAAAAGATGATAAGCAGCAGAGAAGCTGAATGCATTTTTTTTTGCCTCTGTCTTCACTATAGAAGATGGGAAGTGCTTGCCCACTCCAGAACCACCAATTTCAGGAGGGGTGTCAAAAGACTTGAGTTGGATTGAACTGATGAGAGAAGAGGTCCTATGACTGATGGACAAATTGAAAACTGAAAAATCACCAGGCCAAGATGGCACACACCAAAGAGCTCTGAAAGAACTCGAAAGTGAACTTGTAGAGTTCCTGACAAAAATATACACTGCCACAAGAAGTGGTGGCAGCTACAAGCATAGTGTGAGGGTGTCCCAAAGATGCAGTCAGCAACCGGTGTTCTTAAACAGCAAGTCCTTTATTGCTAAACAGGTCTTGTTGGTCACTTACACTTCTTGTGTTAGTAATGCTGGGCATTCATACACTCAGGATTGATATAGAGTATTCAAAGGTTAGTTCATAATGGCTGCTCCAATCATAGAGAGATAAAACGGCGCCCGAAATATACGGGCCATTTGTTCCCATACTAAAAGTGGGAAATATTACAGTTTGCACCTGAAAGGGAGAAGCGGCTGGGAGCTAGGCACTCGAGGTCGGGGAAGCGAGGGAGGCGATAAGCTGCTAGCCTGAGAACAGTGAGCACATTCCAAGAGAGGGGGCCTAATCAGGGGAAACCGCCTCCCGGCTAGGGGGATGGCAACATTAGCTTACACATAGACACCCTTGAGAGGAGAATGAATAAACATGTGGAGCAGAGGTCCATGAGTGGCTATTAGCCACAAGGTATAGAGGGAACACTATGTCTGGAGCAGTGATACTCTGTATTCTTGGTGGTTGGGGGGCAACAGTGGGAGGGCTTCTGGACCTCCTGATGGCACCTGGGTTTTGGCCACTATGTGACACAGAGTGTTGGACTGGATGGGCCATTGGACTGATCCAACATGGCTTCTCTTATGTTTTTATATTCTTAATCAAGGCTGAAAGAGAATCTAAACATGGAGTGGCTGAAGTAAAAACAGGGTAGGATGGTGCTGAAGCTAACACTGTTGAGAGCTGTGTCAGGATGCTGACAACACCCTCATCTGGTGAAACCATTAACGGAGACTTGTAACTATATTATTCAACAAGGTGTTCTCCCCCCATCTTGGGAACAAGCGTCCATTATAGTACTACCTAAGGTTGGAAAAGACTCCACATCTGTTAGCTCTTATAGGCCCATATCTCTCTTAAATGTGGATTTTAAAATTTTTACCTCTGTTTTAGCTACCAGGTTAAATTCTTTTATAACTACCTATATCCCCCAAGATCAAACGGCTTTATGACATCTAGAGACCTGATAGATGCAACGTATAGAATCTTTAGTCTATTGCACCATTGTAATATATATCACCATGAAGCTGTGTTTATTGGTTTAGACATTGAAAAAGCTTTTGATTCGGTTGATTTTAATTTTTTAAAACAAACATTGTATTATTTAGGTTTTGGTGATAATTTTCTTCATATAATTAATACTCTGTATGATCAACCTAAGGCCCAATTTAGAATAAATGGATGCTTTACAAAACAATTTTTATTGAAAGGAGGTACCCGACAGGGATGCCCCCTGTCCCCGATCCTATTTGCCTTAGTGATGGAACCACTGGCATCTGCTATTCGATCCCATGCTAATATTCATGGTATTCAGATACGAGAGAAACAATTTAAGATTTCTATGTTTGCAGATGGTATTTTGCTGTCTATCACTCAGCCTTTTATATCCATTCCAAATTTACAACCTATTTTATCCAAGTTTAGTTTGGTGTCTGGACTAAAGGTTAACATACATAAGTCTTATATATTTCCAGTACATCTTTTTTTTTAATGTTTTTATTAATTTTATACATTAACACCATTAACATTAACATTAACATACCAACAACAATATTAATAAAATACTATACCAACTATCCTAACAATAATCACTATAATAAAGTTACTAATAAAATACAAAATTCAAGTATTTTGGGGGTAATACACAACAGTTTGTAGATGATTTCGAGATGTATTCAAAAAAACAGAACCATTTTTCCAAGAAGTTATTTTTCACTGTTGGAACTTCGCTGGTTTGTATTTGAAGAGCTAATTTGTCCATCACAGCATAGTCCCATATTTTTAGGAACCATTGTCTTATTGTCGGGCATTCTTTTGCTTTCCATTTTTGCGCAATCTTAGCTGCCGTTAAAAACAAAGATGCCAGGTCTTTAGTTTGCTTTGTTGATTTCATATCTGGCCAATAGTTTAATAAGACAGACTCAATCGTAAAAGGAATAAAGCAATTCAAAATATCATTAATCAAATTTACAATTTTCTTCCAAAATATAGCAATTGCTGGACAAGACCACCAGCAATGCTTAAAGGTTCCAATCTCCCCACAAAGCTTCCAACAAAATGGTACAAAATGTGGGTTCACATGGGAAATTCGCAGGGGGGTCATATACCAGCGAGAATATAATTTAAAGTTCTGCAATTTAATATTTAGAGCTTTTGTTGAGAAAGAACTGGAAGCCCATATGTCATGCCACTGAGTTTCCGACCATGATACATTGCAGTCTCGGTGCCAAACTTTTTGAAGAGAAGACATCTGGCTCCATGTATTTTTATTAATCATTTGATAAATTAAAGAAATTAGCCCTCTAGAATTTTGTGATTTGTCTGACAAACGAGTTTCAAATGGGGAAAGAGCTCTAGTTAAAAGGGAAATAATATTTGGATTTTTAAGAAAGTGGTTGATTTGTTGATAATGTAACCACGGAATTTTTATTTTATATTTATCTTCCAACTGTTCCTTAGAAAACACTCCATGCTTACCACAAAGGTCACCCAGTACATCTTAACCCTTCAAAAATATCCAATCTTAAGGAACTCACTCTATATAAATGGATACAAAAATCTGTGTTATATCTTGGTATCAATATACCTTTAGATTTAAAAAGCTATCAGCAATTTAATTTTGATCCGCTTATAAAGGAGATTAAAAAAAACTTGAATCATGGAATAGATTAAAAATTTTCTGGCATGATAGATTAAGTATTATAAAATCCTATATACTACCCAAATTTTTATTTCTAGTCTGAGCTTTGCCTATTAAAATCCCTATGGGTCAACTTCCTGTGGTGGGCGCAGTAATGGCGGCCGCATCTCCCCGCACTGCGGGAGAAGTGTGCTGCTCTCGGCGGGAGGGAAGGGGCTATGGACTGGTGCTGAGCCCCCAGGGACCCTAGTGAAGGGAACCTGTCTGGGGTGCTTGGAGTTTGCCTCTCCCAGCGGTGGCGACTGTGGGATCGAGGCATCTCTTTACCCCTATAGATTCCCTCCATTGGAGAAGACTTCGGGCTACAAAGCGCTGCCGTGGAGCTGCAAGACGGACTGCTCGGAGAGGTGATGACTAAATAGCTACGCAATGGGCTAAAGCGTGAGTCTCTGTTAACTTTGGAATTAAAGCGTTTGGGGTGAGGGACGGAGGATTCATTCCCCACCCACCCTTTACTGGCGTTGTTTACCTTAAGACAGAAGACTTTCTCACGGTCTTGCTGTGAAAGTAATAGTGTCTAGGTGGTGCTGAATTGCTGGATCGCGCAGAGGAAAAAGAGAGCTTTCAGATTATGTGTATTTGAAGAATAGACATTGTTTTTTCAAGGGGTCCCTTATCTAACTGTAAACAACAAGACGAAATGAAAGAAAATGACGGGGAGACACCCCTCACCTAGAGTCGGAGGAAACCTTCCAGGAACAAAGAGTGAAACCACTGAGTCAAACGTGGCATTTACAGCGCTATTGCGACCCCTAGTGGAGCAACTAACTGCAATCAATATTAAGCTGGATTCCATGCAAAAAGAATTGTCTGTCTCAAACAAAAATTCACAAGAGCTCAAGCAGGAATTTTTGGACTTTAAAGCTGTAGTCCATAAGCATGATTCAAGATTGGCAAAACTGGATAAAGAGAGAGCCACACAAGGAGACTGTATTCTAAAACTTTAGATGGAATGTTCTAACTTTTTCTTAAGGTTTCAAAATGTACCAGAGCAAAAAGGAGAGAATTTGCATAAGCTGCTGAATGAAGCATTGGCCCCAGTGGCAGGTTTGGAAGCGGAAAAAATACAAAGCGATATGGATGTGGCCTATTGGTCATACCCAGAATTTATTAAGAAGAAAAACCTGCCAGGGGAAATAATGGTCAGATTCTCTAAAAGATCATCCAGATATGTGGTGTTAAAAACCACCAACAGAGCATCTTTGAAAATTCAAGAAGAGGAAATTAAAGTATTGAAAGACATTCCATTTGAAATCAGAAAGAGAAGAAAGGCATATAGAAATCTGACTTTGTGGTTACAATCTGAATCAATTTCTTATCGTTGGCAAGTTCCGGAAGGCCTGCAGTTCGGCTACAAAGACAGAAACTATAAAATTGACAATATTGAACAGGCAAAGAAATTTTTGGATGAACATAAAAAGAAGGAAGCTGGAGCTGCACAAGAAGATTCTCTGGCGTTGCAGGAGAGCATGTATGGCTTTGATGACTCAGGGAGTGGTAAAACATCGAGTGAAGACTCTGACTCTGAAAAAGGGGTGGCCGCCCCAAAAGTTCCAAGCAAAAGGCAGAAGAAAAGAAGAGAACCAAAGAAAAAATAATGTTGTAACTGTACTAACCTTATTTACACATCATGTATCAATATAAACGTTTTGTAAAAATCTTTTTATCTCTTAGTGAGACAGGAATTGCAACATGTCATAATTGTATCAGCAAAAATGTTTTTTAAGAGTAAATACCAAGGAGTAAAATCGCTTTTTAGATATTTTAACTTTATATACTCTGTAACAAATTGTCCATCTTGTATACCTTAGGATAGTTAGGGGTTTTTTTTGTAGCTTTTAGTGTAAGTGTAGGGAAAAAAATCAATAAAAATACTTTTAAAAAATCCCTATGGATCAACTAAGTAAATGGCAACAAATGCTTTTAAAAATGTCTTGGGCGTATAAACGCCACAGAGTTAATTTAACCACAATATGTAGACCGCCCTCTATGGGTGGGCTAGGTTTTCCTGATTTAGCTAAATATTACCATGCTTCACACTTAGTTAATATAATTAAAATGCTACAAGATCTATACCATCAAGATTGGATATATATTCAACAGTTCTACACCCACCCATTTAATATTTCAGACACTATATGGCAAGTTCAAAGGGAAAGATCTCAAAACATTCAAAATAGCTCTCTACTCAAAACCTTCCTGTTTACATGGGACAGTAAAATGAAAAACTTACTACCTCCTATATCGCGTTATCAATCTTTATATAATCAACAAGGTCTATTTACAATGAATATATTTCCCCACTCTAACTTATAGAGGAAAGCAAACTGTAATATATTATTAGACGTTACCGATCATAAATCTTTATTGGACAAATTGAAATTGGAAGCAAAATTGGGAATGGATATTTCTTGGTTTCAATATTTACAACTTAAATCATTGTGTCATCAAATAAACCTTTCTTATATTTTGAAACAGCCATTAACACCTTTTGAATCGGTTTACAAATATGCTATGTCTTCAAGTCAACATCTTATTGCTCAAGTTTATTTAGTACTACACTCCATAGAAGGTAATAAGTGTTTATCATATCAAATTAAATGGCAAAATATGTCTACTAAGCCCTTGGACGAAGATGCCTGGAATAAAATCTGGACCTCTTACCCGTTCAAAACGAGTATTATCGATGTGAAGCTACAAACCTTTAAGATGTTGTCATTTTGGTATTTAATGCCTCAGAAACTGTCCCATACTTCAAAAGTAGTGAGCTCTATATGCTGGAGGCAGTGTGGACAACAAGGGACATATGTTCATTGTTGGCTATACTGCCCTGTATTGGAGGAATTTTGGAAAGATATTATACAACAAATCTCATATATAACTGGTGTAGAGTTACAACTTACTTTGGAACACATTCTGTTAAATTACTGGCTATTAGGTGTAACATCTTCTACTACACTTAAGGCTGTAGCAATATTACTCTCTGCTGCAAAAAGTGTTGTGGTGTCAAAGTGAAAATCTAATTTGAGCCCAACCAAGCTAGACTGACATTCTAAAATTTGGAATATATACCGTATTTTTTGCTCCATAAGACTCACTTTTTCTCCCAAAAAAAGTGGGGGAGGGGGGAAGTGTGTGCGTTTTAACCCCCCCTCACCTTTCCCAAGCCACGGCACCGAGCAGAGCTAGGTGCGTCTTATGGTCAGGTGCGTCTTATGGAGCAAAAAATACGGTATGTTATGGCAAAGATTTCAGATAATATTAATATCACCCATGTTTCTGCAACTAAATCAGAGTTTGTATCTATATGGTCCCCTATATTGGAATATTTGGTGCATCACAAAGAAATTCCAGATGTTTTAGATTTATTACATCTCTGGTAATTATGTTGTATGTTATTTTATTGAGTCTATATCTATGCTTATGTACATAATGATTGTTTTGATTATCTTTATGTTTTAGACTGAAAATACTCTACCTGTATACTGATATACATTTTGTTGTTGTATGAGAATAAAAATTATTTTAATAATAATAATAATAATTAAAGGCTGAAAGAGAATCTAAACATGGAGTGGCTGAAGTAAAAACAGGGTAGGATGGTACTGAAGCTAACGCTGTTGAGAGCTGTGGCAGGGTGCTGACAACACACTCCCTTTACAATCACTCAGTGCCAAAGCTCTTCACTCATAACAAACAAGCGGTGCTAATGCACCTTGCGTTAGGCCCTTACAAGCACAGACAAGCCAGGGAGATGATGCTAGAAAAGATGTTCAATAAGCAACTGAACCTGACAGGAATCAGCAAGGTCAGAGTGTAAGAAACAACAGGAAGACAAGAGCCAAGCAGAAATCCTGGACATGGCAAAAGCAAAGTGAAACCTTACAATGCTATCTAAAATGCCATTAGATGCCGCCCTGCATCACAGAGTTATACACTCAGTAAAAAGAATGATGTTTATTGTCTACAGCTTACATAGGGGCTGTTTCACACACACACAAACAAATTCGCTCATGTGTTATGCAGCCAAAATCAATGGCTTCCAGTCACATTTGGGTTGACTTAGCACAAGTTTCCTGAACAGTTTCCTGAACCAGTTTCCTGAACAGTTTGTCATGTATCTAGATTCAATCAGAATCATCATGCCCACTTTCAATCCATTCACATTTGTGAATTCTTCCAAATATGGATCAACTTATGACCTAAAAAAGCAGTTTATCACACTATGATGACTAGGCCCATAGCCAGGATTTTGTAATTTGGGGAACCTTTAAATAAGTCAAGGGCACTGACGTCACAATTTTTTTTAATATATATATATATATATATATATATATATATATATATATATATATATATATTAAAAACCTAACTTTTGCAGCATTTGCACTCTGCCTGCCTATGTGGGGAAGCAAGCCACACTTGGGAAAGGGGTGGTGGTGGGGAGTCCTCCGGGCGGCCCAGAATGCCGGGGGCCTGGGGGCTGGATGGAAGTCATGGGGCTTTGGCAGGAAGATGGGAGGGGGCAGGCCCCAGAATGCCCCACTGTAATTATGGGCCTGATGGTGACTGTTTTCTCTCACTCAGAGTCCCTCCCCCTCTCCACAACTCTGTCCCAGAGATTCAGGGTTACAGGCAGGCCTGGGAGTCACAATTCACCACCCATCTTGCCTCTTCTAAAACAGATAGAGGGCCTTGACCATTTCACATTCCAGGTCCTCTCTCTCACTAGCAGGCACCAGTAGGTAGGGCATCCTAGTCCCTTTTAATAATCAGTCCATATTCTGACACTGCACAGAGCTACTGGGGATGGAAACACAAACACTGCTTCATTCACACACTAACACTATTTATTTATATTCTAACACACATTTATATATAGACTGAGATCTTAGCTTGTGTGTGTGTGATGGGGTTTTTTTTTCTCCCTGAGACCATAAACAAGCAGCCCACAGGATTAAAAAAAACAAAAAACAATAACAACCCACACACAAAGAATTAACTTTTTAATTGGTCTGAAGGTAACACTGAAGGGAATCAGGAAGAGGTTACAAAGTTTCTTTTTGCTTGAATTTTTGAACTGTTCCTCTCTTCAGGCATTTGAGATGACTTATTACAAGTTGTTCTTTTCCCAGTCAGTGTTTAAGCGTCTCTTCTGCCACGCTGCTAAGCTAATTGCTGTTCTCAGCCGTCCCTCTCCCCAGCATCTTATTAGTTCCCACTGGTCACTCTTTTAACCTGAAAAATTCCACAGAGAATGCTGCAGGGAAAGGGCTTGTACCTGTTCCTCCAATGTGAAAGGGCCAGGATATGCAACATTTAACAAGACCGACTAAACACACAGGATTTAGGCTTATCGGGTTGCCTGTTTTTGTTGGCAACTTCCTGGCGTGGGTATCTGTTCCCCGCCTGTGAGTGAGCAGCAGAAGCAAAAAAGGGAGCAGGGAACAGTGTCAAATACCTGGACAGGATGTCACCACCTTATGCTGTGCTCTAGAAATTTCTCCAACCTTGACAACAAAATATAAAGATTAGGAAAATTCCTGAAGCATCACAGGAGGTGGTGCCATCAAGAACATAAGAGAAGCCAGTGCTGGATCAGGCCAATGGCCCATCCAGTCCAACATTCTGTCACACAGTAGCCAAAAATACTAGGTACCATCAGGAGGTCCACCAGTGGGGCCAGGACACCAGAAGCTCTCCCACGGTTGCCCCACACACACCAAGAATACAGTGCATCACTTGCCCCAGACCCAGAGTTCCTATCTATACCTTGTGGCTAATAGCCACTGATGGACCTCTACTTCTGGGTAGTCTCCTGAAAGTGATGTTGCAGAATCATGCAACACTGTTTTTGTCAGTCTCTGCCCCCCCCCCCACCTGTTGTCATCAAAAGCCCTAATGGGGCTGCCCTTTAAGACTTTTCAGAAGCTCCCAAATATCACTTGTTGGATTTAAGCAGAAGGAAACATATTGCCTCTTTGAGTTGATCACTACACTGGTTCCTATGTGGGGCACAATTCAAGATGCTTTTGACCTTTAAATGAGCTAAATAGTCAGGGTCCTTGGTACCCCAGAAGAACATCTACTCCCATACCAATTACCTTGCTTCTTCAGACTTGCACGCCTTGAATCTCCTAGAAGCTGAGCCTCTTCAGTGGTTACTCTGAGACTGGGGCACTCGTTCCCACAGAATGTGCTTGCCTCCTTTCCAGTTTGGTGCTTGAAAAGTACTGGAGTTGGGAGACCAGTAGAAATGATTTCACAGCAAGCTCTTTATTTGGTGGTCAGATGAGGCATGAATCCCTAGGCTCAGGGGCCCTCTTTTATTCTGGTCGGAGCCACACCTCCGACCTCACCCAAATATCTCAATAGGACCTTACAATTGTGGTTACATGTCATAGGTTCCTTCGGGGGAACCTAGGTGCTTGATTGGTGGCAAGTTGCAATTCGGCCAGCTATTGTTCTGCCAGACTCAAGCTCAGGTAGCTGGCCTGGCCCTGTGTGTCTGGACATGTCTCGACATGTCTGGACATGTGGTGGTTGCCATTACCAGCACACATGGTGACCACCATTACATACATTACAGTGCTTTTTTCTTTTCATTTTTTGTTCTGGATTAGGTTGTGGTGATTACATGTGTTTTATCACTCTTCCTTTTCTTCTGAGAGGAAGGAAACAGGTCTGTCTGTCTGTCTGTCTGTCTGTCTATCTATCTATCTATCTATCTATCTATCTATCTATCTATCTATCTATCTATCTATCATCTACCCATCTATCTATCCATCCATCCATCCATCCATCCATCCATCCATCCTGTCAAAAAGGGGATTTGTTTCTTTTTATTTTGGGGGGGATGGAAGGGGGGGAACACAGGAACACACAACACTACCTAGGAGAGTTTAAACCCTCTCAAGGTCTTTAATGTAGACTACTACGAGGTATTTTAAAGCTTCCCAACAGTCCAGGAGGAAAAGACCCAAATCTCCTGTCTGGCTCTGGAACTTAACAGAGAAAGTCAGCGCTGCAGAGTGTAACTGCAGTCTGAGTTCAGAACAAACAAAGTCTTGTTGGTAGTAGTAGTCAAGGATCTAAGGCAAATAGGATTTAAGCTTTGAGGCTTGTTAAAAGCAGGTACCACAACAAGATAAAATATATTTTAGTTTATTTAGGTGCAAGAACATAAATACAAGACTGTGAAGGACTGAAAACAACAAAAACTTAGCTTGCCCAGCCTAGCTAAAACATGAGGCATCAATTCACTGTTACCTTCCCAAATTCCATAGAGACAGAAGTTCAGCATACAAGATGTTCAGTCTTTAGCCCATCCAGGCAGAATCAAAATGGAATGCCATTGCTGGGTTGTTGTAGTACTATTGACAGCAGAATATGTCTTAGCACCAGGCAGCTTCCTTCATACTGAAGTGGGACTTATTTTATAGAAAACTGGTATCTCAGAAGATCAGGCCTTTACCCAATGAGGGGCCAGGAAAAGGATGTCAACTTTTCAGGTTGCTATGTAAAAGGTATCCCATAATAATCTTACATCTGTCAGAATCTGCTGATTCAGACAAGGATTTCTGGGACTTTCTGCTATGCTTCCTATTGCTATGTGCTGTGTGTAACCTGTGCTTGCACCCATTATGTATTCATGCATATTGTGTATTCATGCTTATTGCTTTTAGTTGCCCCTATGCCCACCATGTAACCATATCTTTTGCCAGGATGACTGTATGCTATGTGACCCCAGGTTTATGGCTTTGACCAGGCCTGGTCTGTGTAACTGTTTGCCCGGGAGAGTGACAACTTCAAAGCATGGGAACAATGGGCCTCTCACACTCCCGCCTCCGCATTCCATTCATCCCTGCTGGGAGGACAAGGGGAGGGCAGAGACCATTTCTTATCAACGTGCAAAGGCCTTGAGGAAAGCATTTGTTATGTGAATATGGTTACATCTAAGGGGTCTGGTTTGGGAAGGGAAATTTACAGCTTAACACCTAGCTTTCTTTCCTGTGGGAAGCAAACGGCCAAAGACCCCTTTTGCCCGCCGTTTTTCCCCTTTGGTGATTGGTTACCTATGGGCAATTCAAATTGTACTGAAGGGTATAATAGACCTGCTTCTATCGTATTCATTATCTCTGACAATAATCCGAGAACCTGTACCAATGTAGAGATTGGAAATAAAGAACTGTGTTTCATCAACAAAGATCTGATCCTTGACTACTTTGAGCAGGTCTCACAACATCCCGTAATAACTCTTACATCCCATGATGGTCTATATCCCATAATACTTATAGCCAGATCTATTTTTGGGCAGGAACACACAGGAACGGAGTTCCCGCTGGCTTTCGAGTTGGCCACGCCTACAGCCTCCCCCCCAGGTTCCACAGGTGCCTCAAAAGCCGTGTGGTGCCTGGAGAAGCCAAGCTGATCCAGGGAGGGAAGGCAGTTTAAACTGCCTCCCCTCCTCAGGCTCCCCATGTGCCCTGCAAGCTGCAGGGCACTTGGAAAAGCCAATCCTGGGAGGGAGCTGTGTTGTCCTGGGTGTGGCCCAATATGCTAATAAGTTTCTGCTGTTGGGTGTGGCCTATTATGCTAATGAGTTCCCACTGGGCTTTTTCTATAAAAAAGCCCTGCTTATAGCAGTGGGGGAAACCAGAAGTTATTCTGCAGCATAACTTTTTTTAATCCCTGCACAGGTGTTAATGGGTCAGTTGTCAGGAATGTGCTTAATTGGTTGGTAACGGGCTGGTAGAGCCTCTCTTATAAGTCTCAGCTGCAAGCAATTTCACAAGGTCACTAAGAGTCTCTTCTTGCTATCTCTGTGTCCGAGAAGAATTCTGGTCTCTGGGAAGTTTTATTACAGGCCTCACAAGAAGCCTGAACCAAGAGTTTAAACAAACATTGAAATTAAGAAAGCATTTTCTTTACACGACTGATTTCACACAAGCCACTGTTCTGCCCCCACTTTCAATTTTCCCACTATGTGCTGTGTGGCCACATTTTGACCCGCAGCTTTGCCCGATTTCCCCTGCATCTTCTAGATCCTCAAAAAACAGGATTGCGAAGATGCGGGGAAAATCAGGGGTGGAGCAGAGGTGGAGCAGGGGTGGAGTGGGGGCTTGTGTGAAATCAGTCAGAATGTATTTTTATTTCACCCTTCTTCCAAGGAACTCAGAATAATATATATGGTGCTTTCTTTCCCCATTTTATCTTCACAACAATCCCGGGAGGTAGATGAGGCTGAAATAGTGTGAAAGAAGTGAAGTGGTTGTATGACTTGTCTCCAAGACAGCCATCATAGCTATGGCTTATGTGTCAAATCTAGGGTCACCAGGTCCCCTCAGAGTCCCCAGCACGGGATTTGGGGGGGCATTACTGGAGGAGGTGGGGAGTCCCCAATGTAATGACATCACACATAAGTGACATGATCACATTGGGGAGCAGCTGTCCCCCATTTCTCCCCGGAAGCATTTAAAGGTTCTCTTTAAATGCATCTGGGGAGAGGTGGGGGGGAGGCCATGTGTGCCTGCATTCCAAGCCCCAAATTCGGGTCAGAGTGCAGGCATGCAGCCCCCACCTCTCCCCAGCAGTGTTTAAAGACATCTTTTAAATGCTGCTGGAGTGAGGTGGGGGGAGGCCAGGTGGTCACTCTTGGCAGTGGGGCTTCCCCACCCACCAGCTGGCTGGTGGCAGGAAGGAACCCCCCCAAAATTGGGAACACCCTGTGTAACCGAGGGGTCTGGCAACCCTATTCAAATCTCTTGTTCCTTTTGTATACTGGAGCTCTCACTTTTTAAATATATTTGTGAAGGCAGTAAAGGCTTCCCTTTGTTTCTCTTTTGCCTGAGCCAAGATTTCTTCAGAGGCAACAATTCTACTTCATTAATTTCTACACAGCTTCTTTTTCTGTCCTTTTTCCCCCATTTCTTCTCTTGCCTTGAATTGTGATCAACTTTGCCATTGACGTCGTTCCTTTGTTTCATTCCCATTCTTCGTTTTCTACCTCCCCTCTAAATCGGCCTGAAACTAAACATGCCCTGCTGAGTGGCAAAGCTTTCTGCACAACATGTAGCTCCAGAAGCTTTATACATTTCTTCAATTAATACACTCACACTTTTAAATATAATAAGTACAATATGCCATTAGCACTTCTTTCCACCCAACTATTCAGCATCAGGAGTTGGCCACTTCCACCGATTCTCTCTGAGAGAAGAGTCATGAGTCCCATTAACCAGCCTTCATTTCCATGTAAGAATATGATGCCAAATATTTATTGAAACTTGGACAGACAAAGCAAATTTACATTTGGAACCAATGCGATTTTGCCTTGTTAGGAAGGCACTTTAGCTCCTGGGCTACCTCCAAAAATTACCATGTGATTCAGGCTTTTCAAAATCTTTAATTTTTGCATCCAAATGGACCATATGTCAAGTACCTAGATTTTCAGCTGAGATAACAGGGAGGGGGGGAAAACCTCCAATATTCCTTCTTTGTCAGAAAAGAATAGGGATGTGCCCAGTCCCAGAGTTTTAATATTTCAAACACCTGCTGTTTCATTGTGCCATTGCCAACAAGGAATGAATGGGATGCCATTGTCAATTGTTTCCTTGTACTGTCTCTCAATCTGGACAGCTGTCTTATACTGCAACCGATTGGCTCAGAGCCTCTCCATCCTATGTGAATATTATTACCCACCATTTAATTTTCCTGGAGTTCCAGAACCCTCACTTCAGATACCTGGTACAATATATTTAGCATCTTTTCTCCCACTCTTGAAAACAGGTGCAGAGGAGGAAGGAAGGTGTTCAAACTGTGAGTCAGATTGTCGGGACAAATTTTATTCTGATCTCTCAGATATTTATTTTACAGTCTCAATCCCCTAAAAATAAACCACAGGATCAAGCTAGGGTTTGAAACTGACATGTAGAATGGTATCCTGGATATGCTCACCGACTTCAAACGAAAAAAAGACATTTTCATGGAGATACTGCACCATCATCTATACATCTAAAGCAGGGGTGGGCAAATTGTGGCCCGTGGGCCACATGTGGCCCGCCACAGGGTTTTTTGCAGCCCACCAAGACAGTCAGCCACGTGGTTTCAGTCAGGCCTCTGTTGGGTGAAGTGTCTGGGGGCGGGCACATTACCAAGCCCCACCCCCTGCTCCCAGCAGCCCTGTTGGGTGATGAGGAGGCAGAAGGAAGGAAGGTAAGTTACCTTCCCTCCCCCAGCAGCCTCTTCCCAGGGCCGCTAAGTTAACTAAAATGCAAAATTAACTGAAATGCAAAGTTAACTAACGAATGCAATCATTTTAAAAGGTGCGGCCCGCCGCTAACCTCCACTCCCACAAAGTGGCCCCCGAGCCAAAACAATTGCCCACCCCTGATCTAAAGCAACATGTGGCTCACATCTGTGGATATCTAAATCAGCAGATTGGGGCCACACTGACACTAAACAGATTTTCATGTAAACTTGCAGAAAAAAGTCTGAACTCTTCAAAAATACATTGAGGGTTTAAATCCCACCCCTGGCAAAATTGTTGGTGGTCGTGTTGGAGCCCAGGAGTCGTGGCAGGCCCCACGCTGGCTGTGGTGGAGACAGGAAGCCACTGTGCCTGCATCAGAGCCTGGGAGCTGTGGTGGGCCTGACAGTGGCTGCATCAGAGTCCAGGAGCCATGACAGACCCAGTAAAAAAGGGGGAGATGGGATTTCCCCCACCGTGAGTCTCACAGGCTCATGCTAATCTATATTCTAATAGCCAAAATAGCCAGTTCTGAGATACTTAAATCAGGAGACTGGCTCAATGAACAGACATGACAGATCTTTCTGCAAACCTAAAAAATGCCTCAGCTTTGCAGAAATACAAGGGGGGGGGGTTAAAAACCCAAATGATAAAAGAAGTGTCTGTAGCTTTAATAAACAGATACTCTCCGTGACTGCTGCTAGGCAACCACAACAGACTAAGTTTGGGGGGGGGGGGGCAGGGCCTTTTCCAGGGCTGTTTTGGCCTTTGAATGGGGACTCATTGGGACCGGGCCTGCAAAGAACCACTGGGATACTACATGACTTGCTTGACTCATGTAGGACTGGCTGCTCACTAATGTTCAAGAGCAGCCACCTCATGAGGGGTAGTATAGTGTAGTGATTATAGTTTAGGACTAGGATCTCAAATCCCTGTTCTTCCTTGGCGCTCTGGGTGACCATGGGCCAGTTACACATTCTAAGCTGGACTTACCTCATAGGCAGGAGCAGACTGGCCATTACGACACCTCTCAGTGGGCCAATGGCCTCTGCCCCGCCTGGGTTGGGCCAGCCCAGTGGCAGAAGAGCTGAGCCTGGCCTGCCTGAGTCAATGCAAGTCAGTGGTGGTGGTGCCTGCCCCCCCACCCCGGACAAGGCAGAGGAGAAGGCATCTGGCCTGCCCCACCCAAGGCAGGAAGGGGGAGGAGGTGCCCAGCCACATCCAAGACAGGGTGAGGGAGGAGGTCCTCAACCCACTCACTGCACCAGAGGCAAGATGGGGAAGCCAGCCTCCAGCCCACCCAGTCATTGTATGAAACCAAGGAAATAGCACCCAGCCAGCCTGAGACAAGGAAAGTGGCATCAAGCCAATTGTTTAGGCAGGTGTCTCTTCCTCCCTCCCTCCCCCCTTTGAGAGGGCAGGGCAGAGTCAGGCAGACTGCCCTTTCCTCTCTACCTGCATCCTTTGGGGAGATGGAGCCATGGTTGGCTGGGAGGGGAGTCCCTAATCCAGGGTTTTTCATTCCCATTCTGTCACTGCTCACAGTTTTTTTGTGAGGATAAAATGAAAAGGTGAGTGTTGTAAGCTGTTTTGGCTCTTAATTGTTGAGAAAGGGGAGGTATAAGTGAAGTAAATAAAGAATACATTGAGTTGAAGATGGGAGGACAGATTGGTTAGATCCTTTTGTGGGTGGGAAGCAGGGAAGGATGAAAATTATGGGGGTTGCCAGGAGTGAAAGAGGAAATAGTGTGGGGAGGGTGATACTGGGGAAAATGAGATCTTTCCCCTTCCACTCACTGCAGGTTGCCCATTGGGCAACTGGACTCACCTGGGCAATCGGCACCATGAAACTGGGCCATAGTTTTTCTGGGTGGATGCTGCCATGGGTATGGAAGGAGGGAACTGAACATGGGGTGGAGAAAAGTAAATTGACTGGTAGTGAAAAGGAGAGAAGGAGGCAGGAGAAAGGGAGAAGGTAATGGGGTTTTCAGAGAAAGGAAAGATGAAATAGTGTGGGAAGGGAAAAGGAGATGCCTCTCGCAAGCCCTTGTGGGTTCCCACCTGTATATTCTAATTCTCAACCCAGCCAAATTTGAGGGTACCTAAAATTGGAGATTGAAGCTGTGAGTGGATAAGACAATTTTTTCAACACCCCTGGAGAATACCCCAGGTTTGAAAAGCAAAACAAAACATTGGTGAGTTTAAAAACCCTAAAGGATTGCCTGTAGCTTTAAGAAACAGATGCACTCATTGTGCCATTGCTAGGAAAACACAACAATCTGGTCAGCATTCTTGGCTTGGTTTATATCAGTAAAAGGTAGGGGAAGGGCACAGGACCCTTTGGAGATTGGAGGAAGGGCTCATTGGGTTCAGGCCCAGCAGTAATTAGTGGCAACTTGATACAGCACAAGTTCCACACCTCACCCAAACTTGGTAATGTTCAGCTAAAAATGCACTAATTCTAAAGGTATTAAGAAAGAGTTACCATTATTCTCTAAGGCAGTGGTTCTCAACCTTCCTAATGCCGCAATCCTTTAATACAGTTCCTCATGTTGTGGTGACCTCCAACCATAAAATTATTTTCGTTGCTACTTCATAACTGTAATTTTGCTACTGTTATGAATCGTAATGTAAATATCTGATATGCAGGATGTATTTTCATTGTTACAAACGGAACATAATTAAAGCACAGTGATTAATCACAAAAAACAATATGTAATTATATATTGTGAAATATTTATTCCTAATTACAAATAAATGAAATTTTGTCTTGAAGCATAATGTAGCATGGGTAACAGTCTTAATATGACAACAGTAAACTACATTGCTACATTTTGCGACAGTGTGTGTAAAAAGCCAACGTCAGTGCAAAGGTTGAGATTGCTTCTTTCTCACCAGATCAGAAATTCTCGGGGCAGTCTTTGCAAGAGCACAATGAAGATCATCATCTATAACAAGTCTACTTCTGTATTTAGACTTGATAACCAACAAGCTGGAAAACCCTGTTTCACAAATATATGTTATTGAAAATGGAAGAAGAAGGCGCAACACAGTCTCAGACAGAACAGGATATGACTGCAAACACTTGATCCAGAATTTTGTAACTGGCATTGTAGAGAAATCAGTTCTTGCTGCATCACTGTTAATAAGTTCAATGAACTCCTCTTGTGCTGTCTCAGGAACATCTTCAACTTTGGCTGAGGACAGACTGGCAGTCTCCGCCGCTCTGCCTCTGCTTCAAAAGTGGAGGCAGAGCGGCGGTTCAGACGGCCACATCTGCCCGGAGGAGGTGGCCCGGATGCATTGCGTCCGGCACCGCGCTCCTCCCGCACCAGCCGAGCACCACTTCAAAGTGGTGCTCGGCTGCTGTGGCATGCCATGCGCGTGCGTTCCACCCGCCGGAGCAGGTGTGAACACGCGCGGGCAGGGGCAGCTGCAAGGCGTCTGCCCGCCGCTGCAGGAAGCCGCTCGCAGTCTGAACGCTGTGGGCAGCTTCCTTCCAGCGGTGTGTGAACGCCGCGCCGCGGGGGAAATTCCCCCCGCCCCAGTCTGCTGCGCCACGGAGGTGCGGCAGACGGCCAGTATGTCCACGGCCTTTGACTGTGAATGGGCTTCTGGCAAGTGCAAATGGGGTGTCAGGTAGATTTGGAAAGTACGATGAAATTTCGTCTGCAAGCATGTGCAAGTGTTCTTTCACAGAAATGATCGTAATCCTTTTGTCTGGTTCAGTGTCATGTTCCTCAAAGAAAGCAGATAAGGTAGGCAACATGTAAATTTTATTTTCATCCAATTTTTTTTTTTTGTTGCCAAAGCTGAAGTTTCATTTGGAATGATCAGATCTTTTCAGACAAATCGAGGCATGTTGCATTTGGTCCTTGCAGTGGTAAATTTAACTCATTCAAGATGGCAAAGATGTCAACCAAGTAAGCTATTTTCTGCAGTTCACTTTTATCACTGAAAAGTGCTTCGAACTGCAGTCTTGCTTTCTGATTAAAAAACGTTTGAGTTCATCACGAACTCAAAAACATGTTTGAAAACTTTTCCTCTCAACAACCATCTCACTTCAGTGTGAAATAGCAGAGCACTGTTTGGCGCATCCAACTTGTTGCACAGTTGCGAAAACAGTTGGATGTTTAAAGTGCTTGCCTTTACAAAATTGACAGAACTTATGATGCTTTTCATTACTCCCTATAATTCTTGTCTTCATTGCTAATATTTGCTGATGAATCATACAGTGAGTTCTGATGACTTTTGGTGACTCGTTCAGTACTAAACGTTGAAATCCAGATTGACATCCTAGCATAGCTGGAGCACCATCTGTGCAAACACCAGAAACCTTTTCCCAAGAGATCTTATGTTCTTTCAGAAAAGAACCAACTGTGCCAAATACATCATATGCAGTAGTTGTCATTTCAAGAGGTTTGCAAAAAAGAAACTCATCTTTAAAGTCACCATCATTAATATACCTCATATAAACCAGTAACTGTGAATAGTTTGCAATGTCTGCAGATTCATCAAGCTGGATACTAAATATTGGAAGTGGAGCAGATTTAATTTCCTGGATTACCTGATCAAGAATATCAGCAGACATGCCATCTATTCTTCTGCGGACAGTGTCATTTGATAAGGAAATTGCACTCAATTTCGTAACAAATTCATCTCCAATCATAACTCGAACAATGTCTTTGGCCGCTGGCAACAGTAAATCCTCAGCAATGGTGTGAGGTTTCATAGCTCTGGTGATTCTGAGTACCACCAAATATGAAGCTTCAATGGCCGCTACGTTTTGTTTGTGGTACTTGCCACCAGTGTCAAGTCTGGTTTTCTTGAGCCCATCAGATTTGCTTCTAAAATAGTTGGTATCCTTGCCAGCAAAGCTCGGATGCTTGCTATCAAAATGGCGTTTTAGCTTGTTCGGCTTCATAGATTCGGCTGATAGAACTTCACAACAAATAACACATTGTGGTTTCTCAATTCCTGCTGTAATTATTGAGGTAAAACCGTACTGTAAAAAATCCTCACTATATTTTCTTTTCTTAACGTTCTTCTCTACACGATCCATTGTCATGGGATGGTTTGCTAATGAAAATAATATATAACAACAAGATAAGGCACCCGCGATACTCGTGGGGGGGAGTACCCTAGTCCTCCTGGGGCCCCCCCCGGGGCAAGTGGTGGCAAGCCTCGCTCTCCTCCACCCCCCTCCCCAGGTCAAGTGGCGGCGGTGAGCCCCGCTGCTCCTCCAGCCACCCCACCCTGAGCAGCTCACAGTCATGGGACCCACTAAGCCTCCCCCGCTGCTTCCCTCCCGCCCTCCCACCCCATTCTCATTTGGGCTCAAGTGGCGCTAAGCCACTCGGGCCCAGTGTTTCGGCCCCCCCACCTCGGTGCTTCTTCCTCCCTCCCGGATCGTTCAGGCCTGAGTGGTGCTAAGCCACTCGGATGCGGCGTCCCCCCTGTGCTTCCTTCTCTCCCACCCCCTCGGCCCGTTCTCATTTGGGCCCAAGTGGCGTGAAGCCACTCAAGCCCGGCGTTTCGGCCCCCCCTGCCCCGGTGCTTCCCTTCCTCCCTCCCTCCTGGCCCATTCTTGTTCCCTCCCCCCAACCCCCTCCCCCGTTCTCCAGATGGCAAGCCTCTTCCCCTCCCTCCCCCTGCCCTCTTCAACGGCGGCGGCGAGGCCCGCCGCGCACCAACCCCCCCAGAGCTAAAGCGTTTTCTGCGTGTGCGCAGAGAACGCTTTAACTTTTCGGGGGATTTAACTATCCCCTGAGAAGTTTTTTAAAGTTTTAGGATTTTTCTGCAAGCAGGGGGGTTACCCCCCACCTGCAGAACCCCCCCTCTGCCCTCCAAGTGCCCCCCCGCGTGGATTTAAGTATCCGCACACGGGGGGGCACTTGGGAATTAGATATAGAGATAGCTTTAATAATATCAAAGATGATACATGGCATAGTTCAGTCAATACAGTTCATTAAGGTTTCCTATGATTTACCATTCTCTGTGTTGTTTTTTACATACCTGTTACTATCACAAGGGGGCAGTATTCACATCAACCACAGCTGAATATAAAAAGACCAATCAGCATCCAGATTAAGTTCCCATGGTACAGATTTTTTTTTTTTGCAGTAGTTTGATGATTTTACAGTACATGATTTTACATTTACCCAGTAATTATAATTCATGAAGTGTCGTTTTACCTCCAGTACTTCTGCTTTCAACACAGCAGCTGCTTTCTACACAGTAGCTGCTCTCTACACGTGTGTGACTGGTCCGCATAAGTACATTATGGTGCCAACACTGTCACATACACCTGTATTTGTATGGGGTGTATGTGATGGGATTGGCATGATGATGTCATCATGCCAGGTAGTCGTATGTGGGCATATCTGCATGTGGGCGGACCCGCCTGAAGACGGATAGAGAAGCGGTGTCTTGGTTCCTAAGACCATCAGAAATATGTGTTTTCCGATGGTCTTAGGCGACCCCCGTGAAAGGGCCGTTTGACCCCCAAAGGGGTTGCGACCCACAGGTTGAGAACCGCTGCTCTAAGGGTTTTATGTTGAATTATGCAGATTTCCTTTATAAAGATGTTCATGAATTTGTTCATAATGCTGTAACATCTGTAAGGTTAACGTTTGCTCAAAATTGGAAGAATGTAATTCTGAAGAAGGAACATTGGTTAGAAAAAAATAGCAGCGTGCATTTACCTATGTAAACTAACCTGTTTCTTACATGGCCAAGTGTCTGATAAATTGGGGAACTTGAATGTTTTTCCTATCTAGAATGAGAAGATAATTTTGAGTCTATAAAATTCTGTATTCTGTATTTTTATAAAATTATTTATAAAATTATTATAAAATTCTGCATCCTGTATTTTTTTTTTAATTAGGTTTATTCCTTTCGTCTTCTTTTATCCAATAAAACTTTTTTTTAAAAAAAAATATGCACTAATAATTATTTACTCCACAGAAGATCAAACAAGTAACAAAGCTACAGAAATCACAAAATGTGCCCAAAAAGTAAACAGCAAACAAAGATATTGGCAATAGTAAACACACATACTCCAATGCTCCCTCTAAGCTGTGGAGTCTTGTGAGCAAAAATTCTGCTTTGTGAGCTACTGACATTACAGTTGTGAGCAAGTGATTTGGCTACCGCATAAATTAATTTGCTCTGGAGCCATCCTTCCTGACAAAAATGTGTGAGCCGGAGGCTAAAAAACTGAGCTACCTCACACTAACTCAGCTTAGAGGGAACACTCACTCACAGACACACACACACACACACAAAATAATAGGAAATATTTGCAATAATGAGAAAAGGACTCCAGATGTAATCCCATTTTGACAGTCTTCACTCACTGAAGCTTGGTTCTTAATATACTGTAATACATGACAACCAACTTAATACATTATATCACAGCTGAATGGAACAGAACACTTTATGCTTTTTTCTCCATTTTTTTAAAATAAAAACCTGAAGGAAAATCCTCTGTGGCGCCATGGCTAGGCAACTACAACAGGCTTAGTTTCTGTCAGTAAAACACAGGAGAGGGGACAGGGCCCTTTTCAGGCCTGTTTTGGCCTTTAAGGGAAGACAAATCAGGATGACTTGATACCGCATGACTTGCATGACTCAACTAGGTCTGACTGCTTGCTAACTTTCAACCACAGACACCCCACGGAAGTCAGTGCGGTGCAGTGGTTAGAATTTCAGACTAGGACCTCAAATCCCCATTTTGCCCTGGAAAATCACTGGGTGGCCTTGGGCCAGTTACACATTCTCAGCCAAACTTACCTCACAGAGGCAGGGCCAAGACTGACCACTAAGAGCACCCGGATGCCTCCTGGTGGGCTGATGGCGTCCCCGCTCTACCTAGGCAGGCCAGCCCTCTGACAAAAAGGCTGAGCCAACCCACGCAACCTCCTTGTAAGGCAGGAGAAGTGGTGTCTAGCCAGCCAAGGGAAAGCCTGGCCCATCAGAACTCTGCACAAGAGGTGAATCAGGGACAACAATAGCATCTGGCTCCGCCTGCACAAAGTGAGGCAGAAGCAAGGTGCCCAGCCTGGCCAAGGCCCAAATGAGGCAAGGCAGATGGCAGTGCCTGCCAGAACCCTGCACAGGGCACACGGCAGAGCTCAGCTTGGCCAAGTCCCATGTGAGGTGCAGCTTGGCAGACATGGGGGTGCCTAGCCTGGCCAAGCCCTGTATGAGATGAGGCAGAAGGCAGCACCTAGCTGAGCCCCACACAAGATAAACAGATGGCGTTGCCCAGCCAAGTGCCACGCAAAGTGAAGCAGACAGTGGCAACCAGCCCAACTGAGCCCCACATGAGGTGGTACAGATACTGGTACTCGGCCAAGCCCCACGTGAGGAGAGGCAGACAGTGGTGCCTGGCCCAGCCAACCCCACACAAGTTGAACTGAGTCCGATGTAGCACCTGGCCCAGTTTAACTTCATGCAAGGCAAAGAGCAGTTCCCAGCTGAGCCCTGCATGAGGCAAGACAGACGGCAATGCCAAGCCTGGCTGAGCCCCGCATGAGTTGAGACAGAGAGAGTGTGAGATAAGAATGCATGACTTAATGCCCCCAGCTGTGTTTGCAAAGCCCCTCAAAGTTCTTTTATCTCTCAGCACAGAAGACAGTTACCCTGGACCAAGTGGACGACTGAAGTGAAATTATTGAATTTTCCAAAAACTTAGATCTAACAATGCAAAATTGTTGTTTCTAGTCTGATGGGTGCCCTTGAAGTTTTATCTGTATCTTTTCGAAACAGAGCTCGTGGGTGTTCAATAGATACGACTGCTTGCCTGATCTTGCGTAGAGATAGATTTATCAGGATGCAGAGGCAGTCTGGAACTTCCATACATTCCAAAGAGTCAGATTGAATGCCTCTCTTCTTCAACACGACCTGACACTAGAAAGAGGTAACGTTTGCCTTTCTATTTTCTCAACTGAACAAGTTATTAATGCATCATGGGAGGTAATTTGAAACAGGAGTCATCCTTTAGGGAATCATCCTTTAGGGAGCCAGTTTGGTGTAGTGGTTAAGTGCGCGGACTCTAATCTGGGAGAACCGGGTTTGATTCTCCACTCCTCCACTTGCACCTGGCTGGATGACCTTGGGCAAGCCATAGCTCTGTACTAGCTGTTCCCTCAAGGACAGCTTGAGAAAGAGCTCTCTCGGCCCCACCTACCTCACAGGGTGTCTGTTGTGGGGAGGGGAAGGGAAAGGAGTTTGTAAGCCGCTCTGAGACTCCAAGTGAGTGAAGGGCGGGGTATAAATCTAATCTCTTCTTCTTCTTCTTCTTAGGTGACACCTGGGCCATCATCCAGATGGCTTAAGAACACTTCTGGTACCTACATCTCGCATGGCTTCCTCGATGTTTATTTTTTCAAAGTACCGATTCCTCATTGACCCTGGAGTTCACGTTTCTCAGGAGCTGGTAGATGTTTGTTCTCTCGCACTTGAGGGGTAGCATTTTGTGGATGGCCAGTGTGGTGTAGCGGTTCAAGTGCTGGATTGAGATCTGGAAGGCCCAGGCTTGAATCTCCACTTGGCCGTGGGAGCTTTCTGGATGACCTTGGTCTAGTTACTCTCTCCCTCCCTCAGTCTAACCTAACTCATAAGGTTACTCTGAGGATAAAATGAAGGAGAGGAAAATAATATAACCAGGAGTCCGTTGGAGCGGGAGCGCACAGGAGCGCAGCTCCGGGAGTGAGGAGCCCAGGGGGCGGGCACATGACCAAGCCCCACCCCCTCCTTGGCTTCCCCGAGCAGTGCAGAGGCACAGTGCCCCGGGGAAAGCCCTGCTAGGGTCTTTATTGTTTTTAATGTTTTGTTTTAATATTGATAATTTTATCATTGTTCCTTTTATGACTGTGTGCTGCTTTTCCAGAGACTTGCTCAAGGTGGCATATAATTTTTCTAAGTATACCATTTTTTATCTGGGCCCATGGCACATAAGTACTGGAGACATTTCACCAACCCTTCAGCAGCTTCCACCCCATCAGTTTGGTGTAGTGGTCAGGAGTTGTACTCTAATCTGGGAGAACCGGGTTTGATTCCCCACTCCTCCACATGCAGCTGCTGGTGTGACCTTGGGCCAGTCACAACTTCTCTCAGAGCTGTTCTCTCATGAGCAGTTCTCAAAAGACCTCTCTCAGCCCCACCTACCTCACAGGGTGTCTTGTTGTGGGGAGGGGAAGGGGAAGGGATGGGTGGTGCACATGTCCTGGGTATCTCAAGTCTACTTGAAACCTGGTGGCTTCAAGGGAGCAGGAAGAGAATGAGGGTGTGTTCTTTACACTTATTTTTATTGCACAAGGTATTGGATGGGGAAGGGAATGGAGGAAGAGCAGGTCAGTTTCACTCACCTGTGGAGTGGAGCCTGAGGGGTGGGTGTTGCCTTCTGACACACTTCCGGTATGTTAGGGGGTGTGGTATACGCAAATGAGTTATGCAAATGAGTTATGCTAATGAGCTCCTGCACCTCTTTTTCTATGAAATGACCCCTGAATATAACCCACTTAAGGTCCCTATGGGGGAGACACATGAGATATAAATTAAGCAAATAAATAAATATCTACTAAACAGATAATAACACTTGCCTAAGTTGGAGGGTCTGTGAAGCACTCAAGGAAAAACAGCTCTAGGAGCACTAAATAATATTTTCAGAAAGACTAGTATAAAAGAAGGTGCTTTAGGAAGCTTCTGATAAAAGCTACAAACACAAAGTAAGGTTGCCAGGTCCCCCCTGACCACCAATGGTGAATGAGGGCATAGGATTGCCAGATCTGGGTTGGGGACCTCCTAGAGATTTGGGGGTGGAGCCTGGGGAGGACAGGGACCTCAGTGGGGTAGAATGCTATGAAGTCCATCCTCCAAAGCATCCATTTTCTCCAGGGGAACTGATCTCTATAGTCTGGAGGTGAGCTGTAATTCTGGGAGGGCCCCAGGTCCCACCTGGAGGCTGGTTTCTCTAGCATGAAATTACAAACACTCCTTTCTGGATGCAAACAACAAAGCAGTATAAATTCTGACAGGACCAAACATGCCAGTGGTAACCCTGAAGAGCAAAAGAAAGTACCTGGAATAGCTGAAAGTTAAGAACATAAGAGCCCTCCTGGGTCTAGGGATGTGCATTCGGTTCATTTGAACCAAATGCACCCCTGAAAATGGCCCATTCACACCCCTTTCGGGCAGCCACAGGCCGAATCAGATTCTCTGATCTGATTCGGCAGTGGCTTAAAAAGCAGTTTGAGGGAGAGGCTCCAAATTTGCAGGGTAGCTGCTGGAGCTTCTCTCCCAAATACCCACCAAGTTTCAAGAAGAGGAAGATGAAGAAAGTAATGTTTTTTCCCACCATAGAGAACAATGGAGGGGATGGGGCAACCTGTTTGGGGGCCCGTAGAATTGGAGCCCGTGGTCCAATCGTCTTGAAACTTGGTGGGTACTTTGGGGAGAGGTTCCATCAGCTATCCTGCAACACTGGAGCATCTCCCACAAACCCCCTTTCCTCCAGCCCCTCATATACCCTATGAGATTTTGCCATTGACTTCAATGGTCCATAGGGTATAATGGGGCCGAAACTGACATTTGGCTGGCCTAATGACTCCCCAATGGGCTTGCATTGCCGAAACTGACATGCAGGGGTCATTCAGCAGCTGGAACAGATGTGGCCTAATTTGGCCCAATTCGAATCAGGCCAATTTTTAATTTTTACTTTTTTTGCACACTCCTAGCTGGATCATACCAATGGTCTATCTAGTATAGCATCCTGTCTAACACAGTGGCCAACCAGTTCCTCTGGATGGCCAACAACAGGGCACAAAGGCCTTCAAGGCTTTCCCCTGATGTTGCCTCCTGGCTCTGGGATTCAGAGATTTAGTGCCTCTGAATATGGAGGTTCCCCTCAGTCACCATGGCTAGTAGCCATTGATAGACATCCTCCATTAATCTATGTAACCCCCCTTTAAAGCTGTTTATTCCTGTGGCCATCACTACATACTGTGGCAGCAAATTCTACATTTTAATCACTCTCTAGCCTTTTTCCCACTCACATTGTGCCGGCGTTCTGCCTCCGTTTGTCCCGGCGCTGGGTGTCAATTTCACACCCTTTGCTGCGGCGCGTGTGTTAATCCGGAGCTTTGCGCCATTTTCTCCGTGCCTTCGGTAAACCTTTTTTTTTAGGTTTACCGAAGGTGTGGAGAAAATGGCGCGAAGCCCCGTATTAACACACGCGCCGCAGCAAAGGGTGTGAAATTGACACCCAGCGCCGGGACAAACGGAGGCAGAACGCCGGCACAATGTGAATGGGAAAAAGGCCTCTGTATTTCCTTTTGCCTGTCCTGAACCTATGGTCTATCAGTGAATGCCTTCAAGGTTTAGTATTTTGGGAGAAGGAGAAAATTTATCTTTGTCAACTCTCTCCAATCCATACATAATTTTATAAACCACTATAATGTCCTCCCTTAGTCATTTTTTTCTAAACTGAAAAGTCCCAACTCTTCAGCCTTTCCTCATAGGGAAGGTGCTCCAAAGTTCTCAAATGAGAAGAAGGGAGGGTATGGAACCTAGTCAACCTCCAATGGCTAGAAAGACAGAAGACAAGAATTGTCTGTTCCCCCATCGAATGATCTATCCAGCACAAACATTCCTGGAGGCTGTTTGTGCCACGTCATCTTATTTGTGCCACATTTTCCACAACTCTAGCTAAATCAAACCAAATCTAGGGGGCAAAGACATCTTTAGGGGAAACTACTCATTAACTGCCAGCCAGGCATTAACCTTTCCTGTTGACTCTGTAGGCCTGAAAATCCTCTTTCAAGAAGAGGGAGGTCCACTCCATTGCTGTGAGCCAGCCTTTGTTCCTCTATTGTATATTGAGAGCCACACACACCAGTTCAAGACTAGGCCCAACACAAGGCTGACTATAAATGACCATATTTAAAGTGACTCGTTTTGCAGGAGTGCTATAGGGGGGTGGAAATCCAGAGAAATTGCAAGTTTGAGTGTTTACACCTGACTGCCATAAAAACAGGGCTCAGCAATTACAGAGCACATTCCGAGCCTTCCGAGCACCTTCCCAGGGATTATCTCAGCACCATTTGCAACAGCCCAGTAAGGCAGATCAGTATTTTCAATGCCTGTGCCAGCCGGGGTTGGGGGCTGAGGCTGTGATAACAGTGGCTTGCGTAAAGACGCCTGGTGAGTTAATGGCTGAGTTGAAGTTGAACCTGGGACTCTCCTGCTGACGCTCTTAGCTATTACATTTGCCCGGCATACAAACACTGAGTGAAATCTAATTGCCAAAAATTACAGTGCAACAACTTTGTTTAATGCTGGGTGGCCAGAAGTTACAGGTTCTGAAAGGGATCGGGCAAAGAGTTTGTGCAAAGGGGCTTAGTTAGCTGGCTAGCACTATGGGATCTTCTTTGGTCCTTATGAAGAGAAGGCGATGCCTTCAGCAGCTGACACTGCCTCCAGTAACCTCAAGTTAATGCTGCTTTGCCACAGATCCTTTTTCTTGGGCTGCGGCTACACGGCCCCTTTAATCCGGGAGGGATCCCGGATGTAAAGGGGCCGCGTTTTTCCTCCTGCGGGTTGGGATGTTTACACATCCCAACCCCGGTGGCAGCGTCGGCGGCCGTGGCAGCCGCGGGAATGGTGGCCATGGCTGCTGAAGAGGAGGTGGTGGTGGGAATGGTGGTGGTGGCGGAAGTGGCAGCGGCCGCAACGGCCACGGCAACGGCGAAAACATCCACCGCGGCGGCGGCCGCTGAAGAGGCAGCGCGGCAGCTGGAAAGGCAGCCGGAACTCCAGCGGAGGTGGCCGCAGCGGCGGCAGAAGCGGCGGTGGCCTGGTAAGTTGGGGGTATTTTTCCCCCTTTTACACTTGGGCACATGAATGGCCATGCGCCCAAGTGTAAAAAGGGGGGAAAATGGGGGGGGGGGGCGTCTGGACAGCCCTACTCTCGCAATGCTTGCGAGAGAGGGCTGTCCAGAAGGCTGGAATGTGGGTTCCTCCCGCAACTCCCAGGAAAACACTAGTTTTTCCCGGGGTCGGTAAATGCAGGAGCAACCCGCATTGGAGCCCGCTTCGCCACGGGACTCACTGCAGGCCTATGTAGATGGCCCCTTTAAATGCCGGAGGAAGCAGCCCTTCCTCCCACATTAAGGGGCTGTGTGCTCACAGCCTGTATTTGACTTTTTCACTCTGTGCAATGACATATTAGGGTTGCCGATCTCTAGGTGAGGCCTGGAGATCTTCTGGAATGACAACTGAACTCCAGACTACAGCAATTAGTGCCCCTGGAGAAAATGACTGTGAGAGCGAATTTGGTGTAGAAGAAGAAGAAGAGATTAGATTTATACCCCGTTCTACAGACAGAAGAGGACAAAGGATTTTGCCTCCTTCTCCTTCCCGATTGCAGACGCCATATACTGCAATCCTCAAAATAAACTGTCCTGGGATTGGAAAGGCCAAAAGGCCGAGAAGCGATAAGGATTGGAAAGACTGCTGGGGAGAGTGGAAAATGGGAAAGATTAGCAGTTCTTGAAGACAACTTGGAAACTTCTGTCCATGCAGGTCTCAAGGTCCCCAGTATAGTCTTTTTGGTGGTCAAAGGTGACCCCTCTTCCTATTTTCACCAGTGGAAAAGCTAGTTGGATTCAACCCATCAGTTCTATGATACAGATTGCTGGAAGGAATTTGGAAGTTAACAGGATTGTGGCAGTCTTGTCCTTCTTGGTAGAAGGATGATCTGATCTGGTGTGATTGGATTAGATGACTAATGCTCCCTCTAAGCTGTGGAATCTTGTGAGCAAAAAAATCAATTTTGTGAGCTACTGGCATTAAAGTTGTGAGTGAGAGATTTGGCTGCTGCATAAATAAGTTTGCTTTGGAGCTATCCTTCCTGAGCTAAGACAAAAATGTGTGAGCTGGAGGCTAAAAAACTCACTCCAACTCTATTATTCTATGATTCTTTTATTAATTTGTTACAGATTTTAATCTTGAAATTTGGACTCTTTCTAACACATGATAATATTGGTTGCTATGCTTTTAACTTCTTAAATTGCTGGCTGTAAACCATTTTGAGTTTTGTTTCATTTTGATAAGATGGAGGTTTTGTTCTCCAATAAATAAACAACACTCTCAGTTGAGGAAAGACCGCTCAGAAGGTTTCAAAATAAATAAATGCAATATTAAAACACTCCATACAACACATCAGATTGCAACTCCAAGTTCTTGACCACTCCATTCCTCATTGTTTTCCCAAGTGTATCCTTGAATTAAACATGAAAGTCTCCAAGCCTATTAATGAACTACATTAATTAAGGCCTCTTTCATCTTCCTATTTAAACTAGATTGCTAATCTAGGGAAGGAAAGTGGCATGGTATCATTGTAAGCAGTCAAAACTCTCCTCCCTCAGAGGGGCAATTTAGCTCTTACAGGCAAGTTGGCATAAACACCCATCATATAATGTCACCACAAAAATCATAAACATAAGACACTATCTGGCCCAAAATGACACAAAATGGATGCCAGCCAGCCATGGCTCACACAAATCCTTCCAAGTGCTCGGGGGGTGGCCTTCGAAGATGTGGTAGAGACGGGGCTTATCTCCAGCCACTTTGAATATGAATCTACTGTGACCAGAAACAGCAAGCCATGGAAAGGCCTGGCAAAGTCTATATGAAGCTGTGACCATGGTGTCTGGATGGATTCCCAGACTTGGGTGGGTGCACTCAGTGGATTTGTTTGGACTTCCTAGCATGTTTGGCAATACTTCACCCAAGCCTCCACCTCTGTGTCGATCCCGGGCCACCCTACATAGCTTTGGGCCAGGGCCTTCATGCGGACAATCTCTGGGTGTTCCTTGTGTAGGGCCTGGAGGACTCAGTGCCACAAGCCATTGGGGACCACCACTCTGTCCTCCCACAGAAGGCATCCCTTGTGGGTGGACAGCTCATCTCTGTGCACTGTGAATTCTGCAAACTCTGAGCCTGCTGCAGCTGTGGGCCACCCCCTCACCACTCAGCTGAGAACGCAGGAGATGATTGGGTCCCTGGCCAAGTGACAGGCAATGCTGGCCACCTGCAGGGGGGAGCTCCGGAAGCTCCTCCACCCAGAAGACCCCTTGATGGATGGCATAGACAACAAGCTAGGGGCATTGGGATGTCCCATTGCCTAGCCTGGCCAATGCTGCAGGAGGTATGAGTAGCCGGCCAAGAAAATAGAACAGTGGAAGACCCGCGAGGATAGGACTTGCAGCATCCACTTGTCGGGTGCAAAGATGCCGAGGAGTGGGCAATGGTCCATCACTATGGTGAAGGGCCGGCTGTATAAGAAGTTGTGAAATTTTTTGATGCCTGCCACAATCGCCAGGCCCTCGTGATCTATCTGGGTGTAATTCCACTCTGCGGCTGACAATGTGCATGAATAATAGGTGACTGGCACCTCCTGTCTGTTGGGAAGCTGGTGGGCCAGTACAGTGCCTACACCATGGGGGGAGGTGTTGCACACCAAAATGACCGGCAAGGATTCGTCTAAGTGGGCCAACACCGTGTTGGAGATCAGGAACACCTTGACCCCTTTAAATGCCGCAGCCTGGTGGGGGCCCCACACCCATGGGGCCTGCTTGTCTAGCAAGTGATGCAGGGACTAACGCTGCCTTATGTGGCAAGAAGGTGTGGTAGAAATTCAGGAGTCCAAGGAACGCCTGGAGTTCAGCCTTGGATTGGGGCGCCGGAGCGTCCACAATGGCTTTGACTTTGTCGCGGGCAGGATGGAGGCCCTCTGCATCAACTGTGAACCCCAGGAAGTCAACCAAAGGCACCCCCAGGACACACTTTTCCCATTTGACTTCCAAGCCCCTGGAATCAGAGGAGCACGGTGTGCAGACAGGATGTGAAATCGTCCGACGTCACCACAGTGATCAACACGTTGTTGAAAAACAGCATGACTCTGGGGATCCCTTTAAGAAGAGAGTCCATTAGGTTCTGCAACAGCCTGGGGGCGACACTCACCCCGAACTGCAAACTCTTAACCTTAAATGCCCCTCGGTGGGTGACTATGGTTTGCATGGCTGCCATGGCCTTGTCCATGGGGAGTTGTTGGAATGCCTGGGTGAGATCCAACTTGCCAAAGATCTTTGCTCCAGCTAATGTAGCCAGTATGTGGCTCACAACCAGGATGGGGTAGGCATGATCCTGCAGTGCCCGGTTGAGGGTACATTTGTAGTCCATGCAGATGCAGATGTCCCTGTTCGGTTTTACCGGCATGACTATAGGGGTCTCTCATGCAGTGTGGGAGACTGGTTCCAGGACTCCCTGGGCTACCAGGTGGTCCAGCTCTGCATTGATCTTAAGTCATAAGGCGAATGGAACTGATTGGGAGCACATGCGGATGGGCACCACCTTGGGGTCCAATTGTAGGGACACAAGAGGGCCTGTGTAGCACCCCAGGGTCCTATTGAATACAGACAGGAACTCCACACACACACTTCCGAAATCCCAGGAGGCACACTGCTTGATCCCCTCAATGCGGATGCCCAATGGCTCGAACCATGCCCACCCCAGAAGGCTAACTAGGTTGCCCTCTACTCCAATCAAGTCCAGGAGGCCATCATAGTTCCAACACTGGACTTGGAAACTCCCCACTCCCCGACTCGGAACCTTTTTCCTTTGGAAGTCCACCAGGGTCACCGGGGACAGACACAGGTGCCCCCCCATGGACACAGCCTCTTTAGGGTTTCCACCAAGATGATGGATGCTGCTGCCCTGGAGTCTAGCTCCATGGAGCAGGGGGACCCCTCTATGATGACCCAGACCTGGATTTTGGGGACAGGGGATTTGCTGGGTAAGTGCAGTACCTGAGGCGGCAGGGGGGGGTTGCTCGTGAGGAGATACAGCTCATCTGTGTTCTCATCCACTTCGTAGTGCACAGAGGTTTTTTTGCCATTGCTGTGCTAGGGCTTGGGACCCCCATTAACGGCAGATATGTGTGATGTGTCCCATATGGCTGCAGCCCCGGCAAGTGGCATACCAAAACTGACATGTCTTCCAATCATGTGGGTCCCCGCAGCTGGTGCACTCTTGCTTTGGAGGCCTTGGGGCTTGACCGGTGTGAGGTGCTGCATCCCAGTGTCTTGTGGACTGTTGGGTCCAGTGGACCTCTTCACCATCTGAGATGGGGGCCTCGCTGATTGCCCAGTGTGTGGCCAGTAGCCAGGTGTGACCTCTAACACACAATTGTGGCAGACAGGGCGGAAGTGAGGGTACACGTCTCCAACTCCATAATTTTTCATATCAGCTTCTCCTCTCAAAGATCACAGACAAACTGGTATCATAGATCCATCCCCAGCTGTGCCCCGAACTCACAATAAGATGCCAGGCATCACAGCTCTGCCAAGTACCCCATAGCGGACTCGTTTGGTTGCTGTGATCGGCCATGGAATGCCCCGTGACACAACGTTTCTGAGGGCTGGTGAATGGTTTTGGAGCACCTGTTCTATCTCTGCAAATGTGGCGCCTTCCAGCTTGTTGGGCAATAGCAGGTTTCGCGCAAGATCTACTACAGAGGGGTTGCAGGACCCGAGAAGGAGACCCTTCTTCTGGTCCTCCTCCATGACCTGGTAGAAAGTCAGAATAGACTTGAGGCCAGTTATCTATGTGGACCATTGTTGTGGATGGGCTGGGTCGAATAGTGGAACCAGCCTGGCTCTTGGAGTGACTGCCATTGTGCCATGTGTTGGAGGCATGGAAGCCGACTCCGTGGCCTCAGTGCTCATCGGGTGGAGTGGCGGCAACCGTTCTTCTTCCTTGATGCCCAGTGGCCCAGCTAGCTCAGCGGGATCCCATCTTTGTCGCCATTATTGTGTAGTGGGTTTACCGCATGGAGAGGCAGGATGACAGAGTGATGAACAGCTCTAGTTTATTGGTACACAACAAGAGATACTTACTGGCCGAGAAGGCCAACTATATACAATCCCTGAACCACACCCTCGGGTCCCATTGGGGGGGGTTAAACTTCCCGCCAAAATCCCTATTGGTGGCTTCATGGAGGTTCAGGATCCTAGGCCCCTACTGTTATCTGGAGCCAAGCTCAGGCTGTCTATCACGAGCACCCAGTGGCAGTCCACAGACATGACAGAGAGAGAGAGAAATAATGGGTGGGGGAAGAGGGGAGGAAGCAACAGCATAATTGAAGCTGGGATTGAGGAGGATTCCTTGCTGCCACTCGCCCATCTCCAATGTTGTTTTTCCCACCATAAGAATGGCTAAAAAGTAGGGGGAAGTTTTAAAAACGCAACTGCAAAACCTTGCAAGCAGGAGAGAATGATCATTCTCTTCCTAATCTCTGTAGCTGCAGGCTTTGCTGTTTTTTTTTTAAACCATTCTCTCCAGCTTCTAACTACTTCTTTCCCCCCCCAGCTTGCACTCTGCATCTTCCCACTCCTTCTCTCTTCCAACTGACTGGAAGCCAGAGGGAAGTTACAAGTGGACAGCTGAGGTGTCACTAATGGATGGGTGGACACAGTGACCGAGAGGTAGGGGGCAGGTGGAGAGGAGGCGGGATTTCCTCCGACCAGTGTCAGTCTGTGCAACAAATAAACCTATATGCAAATAAACTTATATACATATGAAAGAAATATTGCATACAGAAGAAGAAACAGCAGAAGAACGAGGAAGATTGCAAGCAGACTATTCAATCCATTTTTACCATGAACCAAATTAAGATACAAAGCGTTGCAATAACCCACAAATGGCAGAAATTGCAGCAGTATTTGAAACTAGTGATGGAAGTACCACCAACAAGGAGAAGTATCAGCATATATCCAAGACTAGGAATAAGGCCCGCTTTAAAACATTCCTTAGACAAATAAACTGCCAAAGACAGCTGTGTGGCTATGGGTGGACATGGACTCATCTCAGGCTGAAGAAGACTCTAGCCCTGCAACCACACAATTCTCCACAGCAAGGCAAGAGACTGAACAAGCAAAGGCGCCTCAGGCTGATCCATTGATAACTAATGACCATTTAAACAGCTGCTTTTGGCAGGAGCTCTCAAAAGGAGAATGGTACAGGACACAGTAAGGCAATCTTTGAAATCTCACCTCACATAAACGATTGTAATTCCTGGGCAAACTCCTCTTTGAAGCCCACTTCAGTCAGCTGGCTGACTATGCACAAGGGAACTGAGCAAGGCTA
This sequence comes from Lepidodactylus listeri, assembly GCA_029233225.1. Taxonomy (NCBI): domain Eukaryota; kingdom Metazoa; phylum Chordata; class Lepidosauria; order Squamata; family Gekkonidae; genus Lepidodactylus; species Lepidodactylus listeri. The sequence goes on along the minus strand of JARCFY010000009.1, from coordinate 99,660,001 downwards.
GATGGTTCTCTTTCCAGTGTTCAATAAAGAAGAAAGGGGAATCAAAGGGAAGAAGTGGGCCCCAACTATCACTCCCTTCCCTTCACAGAAGGTGGTCACAGAGCTTCCTTCTCTCTTAAGAGGGCACCGCTCAGAACAGTTGAAAGAATCTCTGCCCTTTTTTTTGTCAGAAACAGCAATCCATCATCTGTACCGTACAGAAAAATGCAATGCCAAAAGTACCTTACAAAAGAGGATGCCTTGCCAAAATGAGAAAATCCAAAATGCTAGCAAATCGGTCCCGCAAAAAAAAAGCCATTTAAAAAGTAACCAACTATACTATGAAAAATACAGTATTATTATTTTAAATCCAGATAAATGCATTCATACACAGCCAACAGAGACAAGGAAAATATGGATATTGGAATTTGGACTCATCAGCCAACACTGCAGCTGGAGAACGTGACGTAACTTTATATACGGAAAAACCAAAAGCACTTCAAAATGCAGAACACATGATTATATGATATAGGAGACATGATGCATATCTGACACCACTGCTCTTGAAAGCATTTCATAACTGAAAAATCAAGAGATCACTATAACAGTTGTTGCCACAATGGAAAAGTAACCATTCTGTCAGTACGGTGTCCAACATAACTTTAAAAACTCTTAACTGGGCAGCATCCCCTTTTACAGCATTTCTTAGAAAACATTCATCAATACAATAGCACACTTTTGTTTGTTTCAGTGGGAGCTCAAATACATAATGTGCCAGGCCATGGAGTCTACTGCGTCTGTGTTCAGGGATCTGTCAACCATAGCATAACAAACCTTTATCCAGATCATCAAAAACTGCCAGAATATGGCCAGTTATATAATACAGATACAGGGCCGGTGCTTCCATAAGACGAGGTTAGGCGACCGCCTAGGGGTGCAGAACCCTGACGGGTGCAGAGGCCAGCAAGCGGGGTGAGGACAATGGGGAGAGCAGCCCTGACTACAAGCAGGAATCCTCATCTTTGTGTTTTTCATTCTTCCTAAAATGCATTTATGTTTGAAAATTGGTGCGCACACGGTGGGGGGGGGGGGGGGGGCGCCAGAAGGTAGCTTCGCCTAGTGCGTAAAAAAGCCTGGCACCGGCCCTGTACAGATACTACTAAAACAAAGCACATAAGAATGGAGAGAACTGAAAATGTGAACCTTAATGCAGAATTAATGCACAACTTAATGACGTCAATGCAACAAATAAACCTATATGCAAATAAACCTATATACATATGAAAGAAATATTGCATGCAGAAGAAGAAACAGCAAAAGAACGAGGAAGATTGCAAGCAGACTATTCAATCCATTTTTACCATGAACCAAATTAAGATACAAAGCGTTGCAATCACCCACAAATGGCAGTAATTGCAGCAGTATTTGAAACTAGTGATGGAAGTACCACCAACAAGAATTATCAGCATATATCCAAGACTAGGAATAAGGCCCGTTGTGGAAATAAATACAACGGGCTCTAGAAAGAGGCTCTGTGAGCGTACCAAGGACTTGGACACTCAGTGTCTATTTGCTGTGGCAACCTTAGCAGGGTATAAGGACACAGAGTCCACTCTTTTCTCCAGGGGAACTGATCAATTCCATCTGGAGAGCAGTTGTAACTCTGAGTGATCTCCAGCCGTCACCTGGAGATTGACAACAGTGGTTCCCCAAAGGGAACAGCTGGTTTGGAGAGCAGAGTCTATGGCATTGTACCTGTCTGAAGCCCCACCCCTCCTCAAACCTCACCCTCTCCAGGATCCATCCCTCAAATCTCCAGGAATTCCCCACCTGGAGTTGGCAACCCTATCTCCTTTCCAGCCAAGCATCAATTTACCTTTATTTTCTCCTCACTGTTCAGCTTTCCATCTCTCCCACACACCTGCAGCCTCTACTGTGCTCTGAAGCCCTGACTGCCATGTCACATTGGCTGTCGGGGGGGAGGGGGGATCTCAGCAGGGCATAAAGACACAATGAGTTTTCTCCCAAAGGCCAAAATAGGTGTGGAAAGGGTCCTTTACTGGCAGAAACCAAGCTTGGTTGACCAGCAGCAGGCACCAAGGAGAAAGTAGGGTTTCCAGCTCTGAGTAGGGAAATACCTGAAGATCTGGAGGGGTGGATCTTGTGGAGGGCAGCATTTGGGGGGGGGGGGGGGAGGACTCAGCAGGAATTTCCCAACCTGGAGCTGGCAATGGACTGGCCCCAATGTGTTCCTCACAAAGGTGTAGAAAGGGTTTTGTTTCTTCGATAATGATATTTAGCTTCCCCAGCCGCCCTGCTGGGAACCACATAATATATGCGAAAGAGCCACATGCAGCTCCCGAGCCACAGTTTGCCCACCCCTGTGCTAGACCCAGGTTCTTGCTGAGTGGGTGATTTCAGGCCAGTCACAGACTTTAAGCCTAACCTACCTCACAGGTTTGTTGTGCAAGTCAAAAAGGGGGAGAGAAGAATGATGTCAGCTGCTTCGGTCCCCATTGCAGAGAAAGACTACTTTTCCACCAGGGAAAGTATGGTTGCCAATCTCTAGTCGAGGGCTGGAAACCACTTTGAATTACAAGTGCTCTCCAGATGGTAGAGATCAGTTCCCCTGGAGAAAATGGTGGACTCTTTGTCCTCATACCCTTTATGACAGCCAATGTGACACAGAAGTCAGGGCTTCAGAACACAGTGGAGGCTGCAGGGGGGGGGATGGAAACTTGAAGAGTGAGATTGATGATTGGCTGGAAAGGAGATAGGGTTGCCAACTTTAGGTGAAAAACTCCTGGAGACTTGAGGGGTGGAGCCTGGAGACAGTGAGGTCTGAGGAGGAGTGGGACCTCAGACAGGTACAATGCCATAGACTCCATCCTCCAAGCTAGCGAGTCCCTCATGGGGAACCATTGTTGCCAATCTCCTGATGGGGCTGGAGATCACTCAGAATTACAACTGTTCTCTAGGGGGGAGGAGATAGAAAGCTGAAGCCAGGGGGCAGATAATGATACATTGACAGTTGGCTGGGAGGTAGGGTTGCCAACTCCTGATGGGGAACATTTGTGGAGATTTGAGGGGTGGACCCTGGAGAGGGTGAGGTTTCAGCAGGGGTGAGACCTCAGACAGGTTCAGTGCCATCAACTCCACCCTTCAAATTACCCATTCCCTCATGGGGAACCATTGTTGCCAATCTCCAGGGGAGGAATGGAGACCATCGCCGCTAGAACATCTGAGGTGAGAGTCTCCTGGCGGGAAATCAAGTAGACACTGGTACTGGATATTGGGGTTTTATACTTGCTACCATCTGTGAGTGATTGCCTAGCTTTTAATGTGATTTTAATGTGATTGTGGAATTTTATGTGTTTTAATTGTATATTTATACTATGTTGTGAGCCGCCTAGAGCCAGTTTTGGTAAGGCGGGATATAAATCGAAATAAATAAATAAATAAATAAATAAATAAATAAATAAATAAATAAATAAATCATGCTGAATTACAACTGTTCTCCAGATGGCAGAGATCTTCCCCTGGAGAAAATGGTGGACTCTGTGTCATTATACCCTGCTCAGGTCACCACAGCAAATTGACACTGAGTGCCCAAGGCCGGGGCACCCTCCCAGAGCCTCTTTTTAGAGCCCGTTGTATTTATTTCCACAATGGGCCTTATTCCTAGTATAGATATGTTACTGAATACATTATCCACAATCCATGTGGGTACATTAATCCACAGGCTATATGTGTGATGGATGGGAAATGCAGTAAAGGTTTTCCAAACCTTTCCAAGACAACACCAAAACAAATGTCAATGGGTATCCCCTCAACCAAAGAAGAAACAGTGGACAAACAGTAATTTTAAAAATTAAGGGAAAATGTGTAGACATAGACAACAGATACGTGGTTCCTTATAACCCATACTTATTTTATTGGTTTTTACTGTTTTTGCAACCAGAGTCATAAACAGCAAAACCCATACTTATTAAAATACTTTCAAACTCACATTAATGTTGAAGTGTACTCCAGTATAGCTTTTATAAAATATTTGCATAAATGTGTTTACAAAGGCCATGCCTGTGCAAATTTGGCAATCAGCCGCCCTGAGCCCGTTCGCAGGGAGGGTGGGGTATAAATCTAAAATAATAAATTAATAATAATAATAAAAATAAAATAATAATAATAATAACAACAACAACAACAACAACAAATCACAGTAAATGATGGAGTCCAAAATTATGATGAAATCACAAATTATGTCAGTGCAAGATAACGCTGGTCCAACTGAGGCTATGTGGAGAATCTGAGTACAATTTACATGAATAATCACATACAATAGTATGACTCCCCGTACATCCACAACAAATACTTTTTACAGAGGGCAATTAATGCCTTCAGACTTACAACACTGTGGCAATAATGCTTACTATCTTTACCCAGATATGCCAAAACATTACAAATGAGATGCAGAAAAAATGAATGGGGAAATAATAAAAAAATAAAGCAAAAGTGGAAACAGTCATAGGGAGGATGTCTGCTGTGTCTCCAACTGACACTGGGCATTTCTAATTAAGATTATTACTATCACGTGTCCCAAATGCTCAGTCATTTCAAGATCTGGGAACTCTAGAAGGGACAGTCTATACAACATTTAGAGAAACAGCAATAAGTAGAGGATTTTTGGCAGAAGACACTGAGTGGGAAAAGACCATTGAAGAAGCAGCAACTTTTAAAATGCCTTTACAACTAAGACACATATTTGCATACATCCATGCATTTTAACAGCCATTCAACACAGTGCACCTGTGGGTGAAGAAAATCAAAAATGACAATGTCAAACTTGCCTCTAGTTTGCCATGATTTCTGATGGGACTAATAGGGAGGGAAATTCCTGTGGGGTGTGTGTGTGTGTGTGTGTGTGACCAGCTTTTTGTAGTGGCGAAAGTAACTCCTAAAACAGCCGCCCTCTGGGAATGACCTTGGTTCACATCCCTGCTTGCTTCTTTTTAGAGATAATGTTTCAGTGATTTACAGGTGCAGTTGGTAAGGGGGTAATGTCTAGGTGGGATGAATGTGGTGACTTATTGGTGGGGCACTGTTTGAACTGTTTATAACTTTGGGGTTTTGCCCCTGAATTTTAATTCTGACTCAGCAAGAGTCTCAGCTTGGCACATCTTTATTTCTCAATAAACAAATCACTTCCAGAGAGTGTTGTTCAGAGTAATTTTGTCCAAGAGTCTGACAGACCTCTGGGAAGATCTTACCAAAAATCATCCTCCAAAAGAAAGTTACAGTTTTGCTCTTCAAGAGATAAATGACAGCTTAAAAATCTGTGGGTTAAGAAATGACGTGATAGGGTTACCCATCCCAGAACATACACCATTGCTACAACAAGAAGCAGCAGCTCAAGAAGCACAACTACACGTTGGACTGGAAATCACATCAGAACAACTAATAATAATTGAAGAAATACTAAAAGCAACACAATGTACCCAACAAATGCCTAAAACATACTTTTTAGATGCACCAGGAGGGTGTGGGAAAACATTTATATATCAAACATTGATACATATTTTATTGGGGCAAGGGGGGGATGCATTGGTGTAGCTTGGACAAGTATAGCAGCCATGTTACCTCTAAAGGAGGATGAACAGTACATAGTTTAAATTACCACTAATTCTAACAGAAAATTCTGTATCAGCTCTAACAGTAAAGAAGCCAAAGATATTCAGGAAACATTATTAACTCTATGGGATGAGGCATCTATGGCATCAACAAATGCTCTTACGGTAATACACAGATTACTAAAAGACCTCATGCAAACCGACATACCCTTTGGAGGAAAAGTAATTCTATTAGGTAGAGATTTCAGACAAATTTTACCAGTTGTACCACACTCATCAAGCCAGGCAACACTACAAAACTGGAGACAAGCTTGCTTTGGCCACTTTTCAAAATACTCAATTTAAAAACAAACATGAGAGCATAATCAGAGAACACCTTTGCGCAATATGTGTTAGAAAAGGAAAAATGGAATCATCCCAGTGCAAACAACCATATCAAATTGTGCAATAAGACTATCACAACAGTGCTTAACAACTGACATAATAACAGCAGTCTATGAAGCTACTTTCACAGCACAATCTATTCTTCAGCATTCAGTGTCTGTAATCCCAGTTCCAAAAATGAACAGTGTGATTGAAAAGTACTGGAGTCGGGAGGCCAGTGGTAGTGATTTCAGCATAGCAAGTTTATTTCAGGTCCAGATGAAGCATAAGAAAATGGAGGTCAGGGGGCCTGCTTATATACACAGGTAAGCCGCATCCCTGACTTTGCCCAAACAAGGCAGTTGGATAAGGTAATTGAATAAGTTCCAAAGTAACTGAATAAATTTCAAGGTAATCCCAGGATAATAGTTGGATAATCCCAGGGACGGATAAATCTCAAGCAATGCTCCCTCTAAACTGTGGAGTCTTGTGAGCAACAATTCTACTTTGTGAGCTACTGGCATTAAAGCTGTGAGCGAGCGATTTGGCTGCTGCATAAATTAGTTTGCTCTGGAGCCATCCTTCCTGAGCTAAAATAAAAATCTGTGAGCTGGAGGCTAAAAAACTGTGAGCTAGCTCACATTAACTCAGTTTAGAGGGAACACTGGTCGCAAGGTAATTTAATAAGTTTCAAGGTAATTGGATAATCACAGATATAATCACAGAACATAACAGTGATGATATTAGGGCCATGGTCACACAGTCATTTTGATTGGGTTTCACTGCTGTTCCTTCTCGCATTTAAAATTGCTGCTCAGACGCCCACATCTGTCTCCCGCATCAAAGTGGTCTCACTCGGGCAATCCTCCCAGTTCCCTAGTGAGTTTTCTGACACCTGGAAAATCAAGTGCTTTCCAGATATTTGTGCTTTGAATCCGTGATTTCACCGATCTGGACAGCCATCTCTCGTAATGATCACAATTAGGTCATCTGAATGTCCTTCTCACAATGCCCCCCCCCAAGCGTCTGCCACTGTGCACATGAGCAATTCTGTGCTGAATAAATTCAGTGTATAAATGTTCAAGTGCACATATAGACCCCAGCACTCGGTTGGACATCATTGGTTAATTTTGTTCACTGTTGGGGGGAGAGACTTGCAAAAACAAGGGAGTACAGCCAGTCCCAGTGGAAGCAGTGATTCGACTATGTGTATATGTGCATGTGCAAAGCCATTAAAAAAAAAAAAAGCTGCACCGCCACTTGGGCAGCACGGCTATCTGTACAGTGCCCAGAGTCTTGTCACATGATGCAAGTGGTTTGGGGAGAAATGTGTGATCATCCCAACCTGGAAAAAAAATCCCCGGTCAAATCTGTTGAGTGAACAAATTGGGATAAGCTTGCCATGTGACCACGGCCTAACACCACGGTACTTTATAAAATGGATGGAGAAAGTAAAACTTAGTATAGTGTAGATGAGGTAAAGTCAGAAGAAGTTGGTGAAATAATGAAATACCTCACAGAATTTTTAAACTCATTGCATAGTAGTGGATTACCTCCACATAAACTGTCACTGAAAACAGGAGCAATAGTGATTCTGCTGAGAAACTTAAATCTAAAACATGGATTGATGAATGGCACCCATCTACAAATACTGTATGTCAAAATAATGGCCGAGGACAGACTGGCAATGTAAAGCGGGGCAGGCACGCTTCGCAAATGGAAGAAAGGAGCACGTTCAGACATGCGCATCTGTCCGTCGGCTCCGTTTCATACTTACCCGTCTCCCAGTCGTTTTCCTTTCGCTTTAACAGGACACTGGTTTTACCCGGTGTTCAGGGGCCTTCCTCTGCATGCCTCCCGCTTCCAAACAGTGTGTACTGGAAGAAGCGAGAGGCATCCGGAGGAAGTGTGAACGCACCGCGAAAAACATCAACGCACATGCGAAAAACATCAACGGAAAACAAAAAAAAAGCGCAGCGGCAGTCTGAACGCTCCATGGCAATCTGAACGCTCCGTATCGCCGCTGATCCGCATTGCTCTGGCCAGTGTGAACGGCCAGCTCCGTAGGGTTTTTCCCCCGCTCCAGTTCCCTCCACTTTGCCTCCGCTTCAGATTGCCAGTCTGTCCTCAGCCAATAACAGGTGAAGCAGCTGGGCAAACTGTTATACCACCAAGAATTGATTTGATATCAACGGGTACATTTTAAGGTTGCCAAGTCACTTACCTCCAGGAGCGGGGGAGTCCCGCTCCTGTTCTGGGAGCCTCTCACGTGCGCGAAGCATGCACATGGTGTGGTGATGATATTTCAATGCATCCCTGCACCCCCTGCCTTTCCTAGCTTGCTCACCTGGCAAACAAGCTAGGAAAAGCGGGGGGAGCCTTTGCCAGGCTTCTTCTGCTCACCCGCTTTGGCGAGCGGGCAGAGGAAGCCAGAGGGAGGCATTTCAATGCTTCCCTGGACCCCCCCTCACCTCCAGGTGATGTCATCATGCTGGGCAGTCGGCCGGATCGGGCTGCTTCGGGGATGGGGCTCCCCCTGCTGGCCAAATCCGGACCGGTGGATTGGGGACCCCTTTAGTGGGGGATTCCCTCCCCCAGGGGGACTTGGCAGCCCTACAACATTTCCTTTCATGCCACAAAGATGACAGTTTCCATTAAAACTAGCCTTTGCAATTCTGATGAATAAAACATTGCAAAATGTAAGCATATACTTAAAGGAACCAGTCTTCACCCATGAACCCATGTTGCAATGTCCAGAGCAAAATGCTTTAAAAATTTTAAAATCCAAGTTTGCAGCACTCCAATCCAAGGATATTTTAGAAATGAAGAAGGGACTTTTACATCCAATGGGCTATTCAAAGAAATACTTTAAATGAACAGCAACAATGAAAAAATATTACAAACAACAGAAGAATACAGAAAGAGAAGAACTGTGAGATTTAGAATTAACACATACAGGAACACACAAAACCAACAAGGAAATAAAATAAAAGAATTAATGCTTTGCAGGGGTCCTTTGGGGCCGGAGTGGCCACTAGGGCAGCCACGAGCCGAATCAGATTCTCTGATCTGATTCGGCTTGCTGCCGAATTGCCGCCGAAATTCGGTGGCAATTTTAAGTAAAAAAAGTAACACTTTTTTCCTGCCATAGAGAACAATGGAGGGGATGGGACAATCTGTTTGGGGGCCCATAGAATTGGACCCCGTGGTCCAATCCTCTTGAAACTTGGTGGGTATTTCGAGGAGAGGCCCCAGCAGCTACCCTGCAAGTTTGGAGCCTCTCCCTCAAACCCCCTTTCCTCCAGCCCCTCATATACCCTATGAGTTTTTGCCATTGATTTCAAAGGCCCATAGGGTATAATGGGGCTGAAACTGACATTCCCTTTCTGACACACTTCTGGTGATGTCAGGAGATGTGGCATATGCTAATGAGTTATGCTAATAAGTTATGCTAATGAGCTCCTGCATCTCTTTTTTTACGAAAGGACCCCTGATGCTTTGCATACATTCGGTGAACTGTATTGAGTGGGTCTCATCACAAGGCAAATATGCATTTAGTAACTACAAATCCTACAGTTTCAAAAAAAAAGTTGCAATTACAACTTAAAACAAACTACAACACATTACACAATATTTTATTGTGGCTAGCATAATTCTATATGCAAGCTGTACCGATCTCAACAAGTACTATCCCCAAATCTGCATGATTAGGATGGAAGGCCTGTCTGAATTCCTCTCTACTTTATGTCCTGTCCTGGAGCCAGGTTTGCCATATTCTGCCTGAAGACCTTTTAAAAGATCCATGGCCATTAGTGGGATAGCAGCCACTGCAACTTTTTCCATTCCACCCCCAGTTCTCTTACCCATGTTCCTTCTTACCATGTGTTATTAAAAATAGAGTTCTACTGGCCACTGTTTGAGGGATCTTACCTCACACTAGGGAGGGCTGCATCTGAGGTCCAATCTGCATTGGTATTTCCCACCGCTGTGCTAATGATCTCACATCGTCTCATAAATTTATGTCTGCATTTTATGCCGCATCCACTCTCCTATTGTTTCAACTCAGAATGGACTGTCTGCATCATTATATTGCCATTTAGTGATGACTCCAAGGTCACCAAGGTGTCTCATCGCCTCATCTGGATTTGGTTTTAAGGGGCTACAACTGCTCCTCCCCACCCTCGAACCGCTGTGAGCAAAAAGCAGACAACTGGAGCTGAATTCTTTCTCCCCCCTCCATCTTTTCTAAGGAGATGCGCAAATTGTCACAAAGGAAACAAGTTAGCTAAAAATCCAGTCATCTTCATTTAAAAGCAGGCACGGAACATTTTTCTGCAATCATATTTTTTTTGGGGGGGGGGAGGGTTGGACGCATGCCCACCCCCTCTCTTGCACACTCTCCCTAAACAACTTCCATCCTGATGCAGACAGAGGAGAGCTTTATACTGAGCCAAATGGGAACCCGTTGCTACAGTAACACAGGACAGCTTAACATAGCAAACGCAGATTGGGCCTGAGACTTCTGTTAATAGCACAGGAATTGGATCATTAAAGAAAAAAGATCGCAACCCCAGTTGTCTGGGACCCAGACAAAGAAAAATCCTATTTATCTCTTTAGCCACTAGGTAAAAAAATTCAGGAGGAGGAGGTTGGATTTATACCCCGCCCTTCACTAGGGTTGCCAAATCTGGGTTGGGAAATACCTGGAGACTTTGGAGGTGGAGCCAGGAGAGGGCGGGGTTTGGGGAGGGGAGGGGCCTCAGCATAGTACAATGCCATAGAGTCTACACTTTATAGCAGCCATTTTCTCCAGGGGAGCTGATCTCTCTCAGCTGGAGATCAGTTGTAAAAGTGGGAGATCCCCAGGCCCCACCTGGAGGCTGGCAACCCTACCCTTCACTCAGAGTAGTTTATAATCTCCTTCCCTTCCTCTCCCCACAACAGACGCCCTGTGAGGTAGGTGGGGCTGAGAGAGCTCTTTTGAGGACTGCTCTTGAGAGAACAGCTCTGAAACAAATTGTAACTGACCCAAGGTCACACCAGCAGCTGCCTATGGAAGCATGGGGAATCAAACCCATGAGGGATGGCTGCTCTGATATCTCTGTGTTGGATTAGATGTAATTAAATATCCTTCAATGGAAAACTAGCTTAGTTCTCCAGCATAAGGGGAGATGTGCATGACCCTCAGCCTCTATCCTTCAGCATGAACATCAAATACTGCAGCCTTACCAGGCTTCTAATGTGTATCCATTACAATTTTTGCCTATGAAATTCTTCTTTGGGTCGCGTAACACAGAAAATCGTAAGTGAGCTGCCATGCCAGAAGAAGCATCCAGATGACTGTAGCATATAGTCATCTGAACAGCTGCTACCAGCATCTTGCCAAAAGCTGCCTCCTAGCCTTCTTACACTTGCCGAGAGCTGCCTCCTAGCCTCCTTACAGCGCCGCCATCTGCTCATTCATCCACTGATCTTTCAACAGCGACAAAGAAGACAGCGTGATGTCCCTGTCACCGCAGGGTTTGTGTGAGTCGCTACTGCAAGGGAAAACTCGATGTTGCCAGAGAGCAAGGCATTTTGCAGCGGCACATAAAAAGAGCAAGAAGAAACGGACCATGGGCACCTGAAACACCTGTCTAAACCACTGGCTGGCCCCATCATCTGAAGACTCCAGACACATCTTCGTCCCAGGAGATTATCCCATGCCAAATTTGATAACAAAAAGCCCAATAACTGGGATCAAGCTGTGGGAAAGCCACGAAAGCTGCTTGTTGAGTTACTGAGGGCTTAGGTACTCCCTCCAACTTTATTTAATAGCATTTTTTATATATATTGAATTCTAATCACTGAGCTACTTACATCCCATCTGCTAAGCTGCTTAGGAAATGAACAGCATGTTTCCAAAGCACATGCACTGAGAAGAAACTGTCAATTGTCCATTAGGGGATTATTCTTTTGTGGTAGTTGTCATTAGCCCCGCCATTCTCTGGTTCCTTACTAAGTAATGTGACATTTCAAAGTCAATAGATTTTCCATTGTGCGTATGTGCACTCCAGTTCTCCAGTTCATTTGTTTTCAAGCATGACCGAAAAGAAATAGCTTGATTTTGAGAGTCATTTCTGCATGCCTGCAAAATGTCCAAATAACAAACATAGGTGGAGTTGGAAAATCTCAGTACCTTTCTTCCCAGACAAATGAAAGCTAAGCATGGGGCCTTGGCAGTTTCGGAAACAAGACAGCTGGTTTAGTGTGGATTATGTTAAATCTGAATTCATAGAGTCAACTGTGGTGTTTTGGCATATGACCAAGAAACTGTCACAGGCTGGGTGCAGGCAGGGCGAGAGAGAAAGTCCACGTCCAGTCCGAGGTCAGAATCAAGGGGGTAGCAAGCAGGAGCCAAAAGAACAGAGTCCAAAGTACAAACAGAGAGCATAGTTGTTAGAAGCCAGAGTCAAGGAGCCAAGAGTTCAAAGCACGAATCAGGAATCAGGAGCACGGGCGAGGGAGGTGCAGAGCAGGGGCATAGGGTTTTGTAAATTCCGGGGGGGAGGGCAGAGGCTCTTTAGCATGCATGCAAAGCGTGCACACTCGCTGGGGTGATGTCCCCCCCCGCCGGAAAACCTCCGCACCTCCCCAGGCCCTTCCGAGGCCCGCCAGCTGCCGGGGCCTCTCTCTCCCCCCCCACTCCTTCCCTCTCCCTTCCCCGGGAAAAGAGGGAGGGAGAGGGAAGGATGGGAGAGTGGCCAGGCGGGGGGTGGAGAGGCACCACCAGCAGCAGCTGTCGGCCTTGGAAGGGCCCCGGGAGGCGTGGCGGCAGGCGCTACATTTCCCTGGGGGGGCTCAGTCCCCCCCGGGAAATTTCGGGGAAGGCTCGAGCCCTCGAGCCCCCCCATAGTCTATGCCTATGATGCAGAGCATCATCAAACTGACTAATTGCTGGCACAAGGAACCAGCATCAGGAGGGGAAGCTAAATATCCCTCAGGTCGGAGGAGGCGAGTCAGGGGGGCTGCCTGTCAGGCGTTGTTCCTCTGCCGCTGTTGCTGGGACAGGTGGTAGGGATACGCTGGCGAGCTCTGAGGTTTCATCAGGGTCAGGTGTGGGCTGTGCTGAAGCCGGGAGCATGGTCTCAGCTGGAGCTGGGCCGCATCCTCAGCAGGACTCATGACAGATCCTATTTTTACTCTAGTCCTTTGATGCACTGGCACGAGAGAGAGAGAAGAGGAGATAGAAGAAGAGATTGGGTTTATACCCCACCCTTCACCACCCAAAGGAGTCTTAGAGTATCTTATAATCTCCTTCCCCTTCCCCTGCCCACAACAGACATGCTGTTAGGTCGGTGGGGCTGAGAGAGCTCTTCCAAGAACTGCCCTTGAGAGAAAAAGCTCTGAAAGAACTTGAAACTGACCCAAGGTCACCCAGCTGGCTGCATGTGAAGGAGTGGGGAATCAAACCGAGTTCTCCCAGATTAGAGTCGATGCTCCTAACTACTACACCAAACCAGCTGTCAAACTGGTACAATGTGCCCCCCCTCTTTCTCCCATCACTGGCCATCTCTCTGCTCTGTAGACCATGGTGTGGGGAAAATCAAGACAAAGGTGTAAGACTTCCTCCTCCAGAGTAAAGAGCAAACACAGACACACACACACAAACACAGACACAGGACAGAATGGTGATGAGAAAGAACCAGATCATTGCCACATGAGGCAGAACCACTAACTCTGAGCATCAATAGTGTTAGGACTTTTGTCCAATAATCAAGAAAATTCAGGGTAATGGATCTTGCTTTTCTGGAAAGAAGAGATTGCTTCTTTTAGTTTAAAAGAAACTTTATTACTAAAGGAAAAAGGGAAACGGGATTAGCTACAAATAAACAAAACATGCTTACTAAGCAGCATTGTGCTGCGTCTGCACACTAAGACATCCTACTAGAGAGTGAGAGAGATAACAATGGAGGATCTCTCCTTCTTCTTTTTTTTTTATAATTTTTTATTGATTTTTCTCTATGACTACAACTATAACGCTACAATCTAAGCTACATATACCTTATACAGACAGTACTTTATCATTTGCTTAATACTACCTTGTTACATAAAATAATTATGAAGCATTTAAAACCTTGGATAAATTTCAATTACTTGTTACTGCTACTATAAAAGTTATCAAAACTATTTGGCAGGCACGCCCACCTAGAGAAATACGGTTAATTAAACCATTTATAATACATAAGTGCAATGCTTAATAAAACAGTTTAATCACTATTTCTTCTTTCGTCCTCTTCATGTCTTAACAGTCTCAACTATTTTTGGAGCTGCAGCTCCCTTTTCCGAGTCAGACACTTCTTCTTCACTCTTTGAGCTATCAAATCCATACATGCTTTCTTGCGAGGCCAGTGAACCATCTGAGTCTCTCCCAGTTTTCTGCTCTTTGCTTTTTTCCAGAAATTTTTTCGCTTGTTGAACAGAGTCAATCTTATACTTCTTATCTTTGATGCTGAAGCATAGTCCTTCTGGAGTATTCCAACGATAGATGATAGACTCAGACTGGAGCCAAGATGTCAATTTTCCATAGGCTTTCCTTCTTTTCCTTATTTCAAATGGGATATCCTTCATCACTTTTACTTCTTCTCCCAGGATCTTCAGAGCTGCTTTGTTTGTGGTCCTAAGCACCACGTCTCTTGTAGATTTTTTGGAGAACCTTATCATAATTTCACCAGGCAGGCTTTTTTTTTTAGTGTAATCTGGATAGGTTCTGTAAACCATATCCATATCGCTTTTTATATCCGCTGCTTTCATGCCCGTCACTGGTTCAAGTGCTTCACTTAGCAAATTTTTAAGGTCTTCTCCTGTGTTTTCTGGCACATTCTGAAGTCTTAGGAAAAAATTTGATCTATCCATTTGTAATTTCAAAAGCTGATCGTGGTGGAAGGCCTTTTCCTTCTCTGCCTTTTGTAGTCTTGCGTCTTGGTTTTTTACTGAAGTTTTTACTTCCAGAAGTTCTCGCTGCAGCTTCTCTGTGGATTTATTCGACTCTTTTAGTTCTAGCTGCATTTTGTCCATTTTAACGTTGAGAGCTGTCATTTGGTCCACTAGAGGTCGCAATAACGAGGAGAACACCGCACTCATCTCCGTGGTATCAACCTTTGAACTCGGAGCTGTACTTCCTAGTTTGGGGGAAGGTTTCGGTTTCCCCGTCATTGTTGAGACTACGCTCTTTGTTTATAGATAGATAAGATGAACGAAAGGAGCAAATTTTCAAACAGCACTTATGTCCTTCTAAAGTTTATATCTCCAAGTGAGCGATGCTGCCATCTAGCAAGGCGGATGGGCTTTTATTCCTGCAGTAACGCCGCATAAAGAGTCTCGTAAGTACGCTAGTCCCGGAGAGGGGTGGGTGGGTTTCACTCCTCCCGCCGTCTTCCCGCTGTGTTCTGCCTTTCTTACTTCAGACTCACATTTTCTCCATGCGTAACTGTCAGTTCCAGCCTCATTGCTTCGCACTCTCTGCTGCTTCTCGGATTTGTGCTTTCAGCCATACGGCTCCCACGGCGGGGGAACCTATGGGGGTGATGAAAAAGGATCTCTATCCCTCGGTCGCCACCGAAGGGAGAGATCCCCTTCGGGCCACCCCAGGCAGAGCCCCCTCACTGGGGTCTCTGGGGGCTCGGCACCAGTCCAGAGCCCCTTCTTCCCACCGGGTACGGATCGCGCTCCCCGCAGATGCGGAGGAGCATGTCCGCCATGCTCGCAAGTCTTGCCGGAAGTCCGATCTCTCCTTCTTCTTGACCCCTGAAAGGAAACACCTGATATCAGTAACCAATTAGCAAAACAGTACACCTTCAGCTTTCCTGGGCTTAGTGTTAATTGGCCGGCTGCCAGGTATCACTTCCAGGCTAACAAAGGTAAACAAACAAGTTGCATAGGTTAACCCTATAATGACTGAATTTCTCAGGCCTTGTGTTACATACTCATTTTTCCAACAAATAGTGCATGGCGGCCCCTTTCCAGTAGAGGCTTATGCTGTTCCTCAACCGTCAAGGCTAGCCCCAACCCACCACATGGCACCTTCTTACTAGTTTGCTACTGGGAACTGGACTGTGCTCCCCTCCCCTCCCCTTCCCTCCAACAGGCAGATTAGGAACAGATCAATATATCCCAAATTGAATTAGAAATCAAAGGCAGTGCCATTTATCCTAGCATTTCGGTCACTGCATCCAAACCCTGCCTTGAATATCAAAATCGTCTCTTGGTGGTGATAGCAGCTGTGGTCACTGGCACCTCCTTCTAAGAGACTAGAGGTAGGGATGGGCACGAACTGGGAAAAGGCAGCTCAGTTTGGAGTTTGTGGCATGTGCGGTTTGTGAACCATGGACTGTCATAAACTTTTTGACATTAAATGAAATGGTTCGGTTTGTGAAATTTGTGATGTGATAGAATGCCCTTCCCAGCATGCTAGAGACTCCAAACTTACAGGGGATCTTTGGCTGACTTTCCTCTACCTGCCTTCCAAGTTTAGTGAGGATTGGATTTATGGGGTCTGAGCTACACCCGCCCCCCAAAAAAATGCCCCTGTGAAAGTGCTTTCTAAGGAAATGACAGGCATAGGGTCAGGAGGTTCAGACAGAGAATAGATCCTGAGCAAGCAAGAGAAACCAAACTCATTGCAGAGCTCCAGTTAGCTATTCTCTACTTTCTAGCCATTTTAATGAGGATTGGCTTTATGGGGTCTGGGTTATGCCCCCCCCCCAAGAAGGTGCCCCGTCCTCCATTGTTTCCATTGAACTAAGGTCAAACCAGAGAATCTCTCAGTAGAAACTGAAGATGGGGACATTTTAGCAAGCTCAGCAGAACCAGTGCCACTGTGGCACTGCAAACCCAGTGAAATGTCAGGCACAGGTTCACAAGTACATAGACTAGACCCCCTGTAAGCTACACATACCAAATGCACAGGGAATCTCACCCTGCCACCCACTCCTCTATAATCTCTCCAAGTTGAGGGAAGATTATATTTCTGGGAACCCAGTTATGGGCCCCCCAAAAAGGTCTCCCCAGTGCTCTCTCTGGAAAAGACAGTTGTAGTTACAGGAGTCTATGGAATGGCCTAGGAACAAGCCAGCGACACCCAACTCAAAGGGAAACTTTACTTGGGCAGACCCCTCCCCAGCCAGAAACTGGCAACAAGAAAAGTATCCCCCATATGCTCACAGCTTCCCAAGTCTCCAAAGGCAGGTTCTGAAGGTCAGAAAGCCAGACATAACAAGGTTTCTGTTAACTTTTAACTTTTTTCCTCCCATAGAGAACAATGGAGGGAATGGGGGCAACCTGTTTGGGGGCCCGTAGAATTGGACCCCCTGGTCCAATCTTCTTGAAACTTGGTGGGTATTTCGAGGAGAGGCCCCAGCAGCTACCCTGCAAGTGTGGAGCCTCTCCCTCAAACCCCCTCCCCTCCAGTGGCTTTTAAAGTTGCTGCCGAATTTCAGCAGCAATTCGGCAGCAGGCTGAATCAGATTAGAGAATCTGATTCAGCCCGTGGCTGCCCTAGTGGCCACTCCTGAGCTGTCTGAGCTTTGCTCCGCCTCGCTCCGCCTCGCTCCGGCCCCAACAGACCCCTGCATATACCTGTATTCTGGTATGTTCATAATGGATTGAGAGAGAAAGCCTATGCAGGTCTACTCCATGGGGCTTACTTCCAGGAAAGTGCTCTCTTAAGTCTGCACTGATTTAAAAAAAAACATATTTCAAGTTGAGGTCCACAGATTATTATTTTCTTTTTGGTAAAATATGTGCAATCCCTCCCTTGCTCTTGGGAAGTACCACAGATACAGTACCTACAGTGAGACACCAGCAATAATAATTGCGGGAGGGGGAATGCTGATGCAATCTCAAAATCTCTGAGCTAACAGGATGTGCCATTGTCCCTAAGCAATCCCCAGGACACAGAGTGGTCACAGTCCCAAACCTATAGCAACAGGTTTTAACATGAGGCAATATTCTATCAAACTTGTGGAATAGTGGCCATGGGAACCAATGCAAATGGCAGAAATTGTCACTTAACTATAAGCACTTTGTCATCTGAAGGAATGTTTCCAAGCAAGTTACACCCAGTGCAAATCTTCAGATGCCCATTCTTTGTCTAGCAATATATTCAACCTCCGATAATGCTAATGTGTGCTGTGAACCAAAGAGAGTCCAGGCTATTAGGAACAGATGAAATCTTTGTTGTAAGCTCCAATTCCTCTCATTTTAAATTAGAATACATTCTAACCAGGCACGTATATATGTTAGGCTAAACTTAATTTAAATTTAGCCATACCATTTAGCAGATGGCTTACCTGTATGAGACACTAGAAAAATCTGTCCCAAAAGAGAAACTTTAAATTACTTGTAATGCGATTCTAGCATCTGTGCATTGCAGGACAGGGACCTTTGTAATATTCGAAAAGACAGAGATACCATGTAGCCCTTATTTGAAAAGCGAACAAAAAATTACAAAACGGTCTTTAAAAGTTCTAAAAATAAATTCTACATATCTCATTTTGAAGCAACAACTGCTAGGCAGTTTCTAAATCCAGTGGAGGGGATTATTAGAGGGTTGTGAGGCCATGCCATGGCAAACAGCAGGAGCATTGTGGGAAAGGACATGGGGGGTATGTGAGAGTGCCCCTGTGCCACTATGCCACTTCCAAGGAAAACCTAGAAGAGATGTGGGTACTTCTAGCCAGTGCTCTCTCTAAGCTGAGTTAGGCTGAGGACAGATTGGCCGTCTCGGCCGCATCTGCCCCCAGGAGGCGGCCCGGACGCATCGTGTCTGGCGCCGCGCTCCTTGCGCACCAGCCAAACACCACTTTAAAGTGGTGCTCGGCTGGTGCGGTGCGCCCCGCGCGCACGTTCCACCCACCGAAGCGGGTGTGAACATGCGCGGGCAGGGGTGGCTGCGCAGCATTCGCCTGCCGCTCCAGGAAGCCGCCCGCAGTCTGAACGCTGTGGGCGGCTTCCTTCCAGTGGAGTGGGAATGCCGCGGGGCTGGGGAAATTCCCCCACCCCATTCTGCCACGCCGGGGAGGCGCAGCAGAAAACCAATCTGTCTTCGGCCTTAGTGTGAGCTAGCTCACAGGGTATTTTTAGCCTCCATCTCATACATTTTTGTCTTAGCTCAGGAAGGAAGGCTCCAGAGCAAACTAATTTATGCAGTAGCCAAATCACTCACTCCCAACTTTAATGCCAGTAGCTCACAAAGTAGAATTTTTGCTCACAAGTCTCCCCAGTTTAGGGGGAGCATTGCTTCTAGCTATCGCTGGAAACCGGAGTTTCTCCCAGAAGTGATGTAGTGATATAGATGACATCACCCAGCTGGCTGCATGTGGAGGACTGGGGATTCTCCAGTCCTCCAGATTAGAGTTCACAGCCCTTAACCACTGCACCAAATTGGCCCTCTACTACACCAAACTGGACAGACTCATCAAGCACCATTAATTACACTCATGCAAACTGTCCTGAGTTTCCCTAGGTCTTTGTCTACTTTGGGAAAGCTGTTCAAGGTATTGCTTTTGGGGGACACTCATCATCCGTACCCCCAGGCAGTGTTTTGCCCTACAGCTGTCACATGCAGCTATAACCCTATAACCATAGCACACTATAACCATAGCACACAGCTCTCAAGTCTGTGTGTGTATGTGCGTGTTCTGGAGGCCCACTTGCATCACACCCTGAAATCCGTTTGGGTTCCTTCCATCTCTGTGAAATGCTGGTTTATTTCACAGTCTTCTCCACGGACTCTACTTTCCTGGACTGGTAAATATAACCCCCCCCTCCCCCCAAAAAAATTCTTTCTATTTCTGCTCTTTCCTTCATTTTCCTTAGCTAGAGTGTGTTTTCTTTCAGGGTACATTTGCTTGTGTGTGTGTATCCTCTTAGACCATTTTATTACTTGTTCAGTAAAAACCCATTCCTTTCAACTTAGACTGGTTTATTTCTGAGAGTTTCTCTAAGTGAAAAATCCCCATAAATGCTGGTGGAGATCTCGCTAGTTACCCTTGTCAAGCTCCGCCTCCGTCCCCGGGGGCGGCCCCCCCGTCGCCGTGGTCTCCCCCAGGCAAGCGAGGCCCCGGGCAGGGGAAGAGTCAAACTCTGGAGGAGCAGGGCCTCAGAAATGACAGGGGGTGGGGTTCAACAGCACCCACATCGCCCTCCTGCCTCCGGGTGCCAATGTTTGTCCTTCTCTCTGTCAGCCCCTTCACAGTGGCACTCCCCGGCCAATCCTCCTCGGCCTCTGGCTTTTCCTCCTTTTATTCCCCTCTTCCCCTTCCCAGAGCTCTCCCTGGCCTTCCCCCCCTCCTACCTTAGCCCCGCCCCCCTTTATAGTGAAGGACGCCCTCCTTCCTCCGGGTGTGTGGGTCGTCATGGCTTGCATAGCCGCGTCCCGGGAGCCGATGCGTCAGCTCCTGTGGCTGTTCCAGCATCTCCAAGGCAGCTCCTTCCCTCCCGTCTCCCAGCTGCGGCTCGGGCTTGCCTCCTTCTGGTGTCGGCGTTGGGGAGGTGGTCCATTCACCTGGCTCTGTGTCGGCTGCGGGTCACCCCCCTGCAGCAGCTGTGTCGCCGGGCCGCAGCGGGGCTCGGCGCTTGACTCTGGCCTGGGTGAGGTGTGGGTGCAGGGTGGTGAGGACGCCGCTCTCCTCCTCTTCGGGCGGGGTGCCGGGCCCGGCCGCCTTTCCTCCGCCGCAGCTCGTTGCGTCTTCAGGGACTGGGCGTCCCTCATCCTGCTGCGCCCTCTACCCGGGTGAGTCGGGGACCTGGCTAGTGCTGGGGGGGAAGGAGGTCCTCTCTGCCCCCCGCTGGGGGGGGACGAAGGTCGCAACCGCCCCGGTCGGGACAACCCTCCACTTGCAAAGCTTTGCCTCCTCTGCTAATTCTCCATCAAAGAAGACAGACCCTTTTGAGTAACAGGTCCCAGACAGGGAAGTTTGTGTTGCGTTTTCACCAATATGCAGATGATGCCCAGCTCTACCTTTCCTTTCCACCTAATTCCAAGGATATTGCTAATGTTCTGAACCAGTGCTTGGAATTAGTAATGGGCTGGATGAGGATGAACAAGCTGAAACTTAGTCCTGACAAGACAGAAGTTCTCCAGGTTAGTAGAAAGGTCGACCAAGACGTTTAGATCCCTCCTGGCTTGAGTAGGGTTATACTCCCCTTGGAAAGCCAGCTTTACAGCTTTTGAGTGCTGGTTGGCAGAACTGTCACCTGAGGAAACCAGGTGGCTAAGGTGGTTTGGAGTGCTTTTGCCTCACTTTGGCTGGTGCATCAACCTTTCCTGGGTCTGTCAGGTCTAACCACAATGATCCATGCCTTTGATATATAAGGCCCCTGTAGAGATCAATGGTGTGGCCTCATTTAGAATACCGTGTACAGTTCCAGTCACCATATCTCAAAAAGGACATTGCAGACCTGGAAAAAGTACAGAAGGGCAACCAAGATGATTAAGGGGCTGGAACACCTTCCCTATGAGGAAAGACCTTCCTTATGAGGAAAGACTCTTTTCAGTTTAGAAAACAGACAACTAAGGGGGAACATGATAGAGTTTTATAAAATTACTAGGAATAAGGCCCGTTGTGGAAATAAATACAATGGGCTCAAGAAAGAGGCTCTGGGAGAGTGCCAAGGCCTTGGGCACTCAGCATCAATTTGCTGTGGTGACCTCAGCAGGGTATAATGACACAGAGTCCACCAGTTTCTCCAGGGGAAGATCTCTGCTATCTGAAGAACAGTTGTAATTCAGTGTGATCTCCATCCCTCCCCTGGAGATTGGTAACAATGGTTCCCCCATGAGGGAACAGGTGGTTTGGAAGGTGGAGTCTATGGCACTGAACCTGTCTGAGGTCCCACCCCTGCTGAAACCTCACCCTCTCCAGGGTCCATTCCTCAAATCTCCAGGAATTTCCCAACCTGGAGTTGGCAACCCTATCTCCTTCCCAGCCAATCATCAACT
Source organism: Lepidodactylus listeri (assembly GCA_029233225.1). Lineage (NCBI taxonomy): Eukaryota > Metazoa > Chordata > Lepidosauria > Squamata > Gekkonidae > Lepidodactylus > Lepidodactylus listeri. The sequence continues at coordinate 99,638,050 of JARCFY010000009.1, read as the reverse complement.
TCACTCTTCAACTTTCCATCTCTCCTCCCCGCAGCCTCCACCGTGGTCTGAAGCCCTGACTGTTATGTCACATTGACTGTCATAGGGGGGCCATCTCAGCAGGGTATAAGGACACAGAGTCCACCATTTTCTCCAGGGGAACTGATCTCTGCCATCTGGAGAGCACTTGTAATTCTGAGTGATCTCCACCCTTGCTTGGAGATTGGCAACCATAGTTTCCCTGGAGGAGAAGTAGTCTTTCTCTGCAATGGGGACCAAAGCAGCTGACATCATTCTCCTCTCCCCCTTTTGACTTGCGCAACAACCCTGTGAGGTAGGTTAGGCTTAAAGTCTGTGACTGGCCCAAAATCACCCATTCAGCAAGAACCTGGGTCTAGCAGATCCTGCTCTAAAGCACTGACTGCTACGCCTAGGGTAGCCAACCTCCAAGTGGAGCCTGAAGATCGCCAGGTATCACAACTGAACTCCAGACAACAGATCTCTCCCCCCCCCCAGCCATTTTCTCCAGGGGTACTGGTCTCTGTCATCTGGAGATCAATTGTAACAGCGGGATATCTCCAGGTCCCATCTGGAGTTGGCAACCCTGTCTCCTTCTCAGCCAGTTATCAACCTACCTTTATTTTCCCCTCACTTTTCAGCTTTCCATCTCCCCCCCACCTGCAGCCTCTACCGTGTTCTGAAGCCCTGACTGCTATGTCACATTGACTGTCATAGGGGGGCCATTTCAGCAAGGTATAAGGACACAGAGTCCACCATTTTCTCCAGGGGAACTGATCTCTGCCATCTGGAGAGCACTTGTAATTTTGAGTGATCTCCAACCCTCACCTGGAGATTGGCAACTGCTTACCTGACTGTGTGACTTCAAGGACAATTGGTGGTGGCTTCCACTGTGTGTGGGGAGGAAGGTAGGCACCATCTTCCTGCCTCCTCATTGCAGGGGTGGGTTGGGTGTCCTAGCCTAAAGCACTCCAAACCTTCAGACCAAACTTTGTAACTATGAAACCCTTTTGTGCCAGGAGCCAAGTTGGACATAAGAACATTAGACGAGCCCTGCTGGATAAGACCAATGGTCTATCTAGTCCAGCATCACATCTCACATAGTGGCTGTCCATTTCCTCTGGATGGTCAACAACAGAGCATAGAAGTCAAGGCCTTCCCCTGATGTTGTCTCCTGGCTCTTAGTGTCTCTGAATGTGGAAGTTCCTCTCAGTCAACATGGCAAGTAGCTAATCATTGCCCAAGATGAAGATAGATACCCACCTCGTCAAAGAGATTTGGTGTCTGATGCCCAAAAAGAAAGAGGGAAATGCCTCCTGTCCTTTATGGTTAAAGAGTAGAAGGAAACAAAATGGCACCCAACAGCATGGCTATCCAGTAAAAAAAAAAAATCCAGTAGAAAATATCCTTTACCACACATGGGGTTCACATATTCTACAGAAACAGTACCGATAGGCTTCAGTGGGAAAACAGAACAAAACATGCAAGCTCTAGATATGAAAACATCTTGTGCATCCATCCCCAGCACATATTCTTTTGAAGATAATGTTTGAAGTGATTACAGGAAGCACAGTGCATGCCCTCACCCACCACTGCTTTAGAGCCTCCAAAATGATTCTGAGCAGCCATTGTCTATTTTCCCCTTCATGACTCAGAAAGTCTGACGCAACATGAAAATGCGCAAAGACAACAATACCAAATATCTGTCTACCTCATACTGCTTCTTAACTTATTCTAAGCAGATTATTAAAATCTAAAGACCTAGACCACATTTGAACAGTTGTGAAAATCTATAACAAATGCATAGAATTTCACAGCTGAAAGAGTGATAGGTCTACTATTCTAATAAAAGAGGTAATGTCTCCATAAAATCTATAGTTGGGAGCAAAGGCAGAATTAAAAGGTTTCTAGGCTCAGAAAAGTAATTACATTCAAAGGTCACCTGATACAGGATGTCTACACTACTTGCACCATCATCACATAATCTATCAGAGTATGGTTTCTTAAGATACCTTCCTTGCAAAACTCTAGATGGTAAGATGTTAAGGCATGCCAACATAATGTCAATCGTGACAATGATAAATTTCCTGTTCTGATATGATTTTCTGTTATTTTTCTGTTTGAGAAATATACACATTTTGGGGATGGATTCAGCCAGTTTTTCCACTGGTGAAAATGGGAGGAAGGAGGAAAATGGGAGGAAATGTTTTTGACCAGGCAAAAAACCTATGTGGGGGATCATGGAACCTATATGGACAAAAGTCTTATTAAAAGCTCGTTGTAGTAAGAAAAAGAATGCTGTAAGATTGAGCAAATCAGTTTGCTCCTTGCACTGCTTGTAAGGGAATGTGTGGTAAAAAGAAATGGTCTTATCCTTCACAGTTTACCTTCCTCAAAACACTTTTTGAAATTAATGAGAAGGGAGGTCTGCAAAGTCTTGTCTAATTTGAGCTTAATGGAAACTCTTTCAGTATCTCTCAACTTTGCCCAAACATGTCACCTGAGAAAGAACCCCTAGAACTTAGCCTAAGTCAAAATCTACTGAAAACACAGAGCAGTAAGGAAAGCACTCCCGATAAATTTATTTATTTATTTATTTATTTATTTATTTATTTATTGGATTATATCCTGCCCTCCCCGCGAACGGGCTCAGGGCGGCTTCCATGGGCCCAAGGCCTAAATATTACAATTAAAACATATAAAATCAGTTACAATATATTCCTAGATAAAAGACAATTATTACATATTAAAGCTTCCACTGATGGTGACCTGATAGCAGGTCCGAGCCCCGCACCATCTTGCCTGGGCTGTGTTGAGTCAGGGTCAATCACAGCTAATTAATGTGATGGATGGCTCCGGTGGTGGCTCCTATTCGAAGGCCTGGCGGAAGAGCTCCATCTTACAGACCCTGCAGAACTGCATCAGGTCCCGCAGGGCCCTGATCTCCTCTGGGAGCTCATTCCACCAGACAGGAGCTACCACCAAAAAGCCCTGGTTCTGGTAAGCCTGGTGTCCTTTGGACCTGGGACGCTAAGTCGATGTTCTGATCCTGACCGCAGTGCTCGCTGGGGTATATACGGAGAGAGGCGGTCCCTAAGGTATGTTGGACCCTGGCCATATAGGGCTTTGTAGGTAAGAACCAGCACCTTGAAGCAAACCTGGTATGCTATAGGTAGCCAGTGCAGCGCCGCCAGCACAGGCCTGATATGGTCCTGCCTTGCAAGGCCCATCAACACCCTGGCCGCGGCATTCTGCACCAGCTGCAGCTTCCGGATTTGCACCAAGGGCAGCCCCATGTAAAGAGCATTACAGTAGTCCAACCTCGAGGTGACCGTCACATGGATTACTGTGGCTAGGTCATCACGGTCGAGGTAGGGAACCAACTGCCTCACCAGCTGTAGATGGTAGAAGGCCGACTTGGCAGTGGCTGCTACCTGGGCCTCCATTGACAGGGAGGGATCCAGGAGCACTCCCAAACTCCTAACCTGCAACACAGGCACCAACGGTGCCCCGTTGAAGCTCGAGAATGGGACCCCCCACCCCAGACCGTAACGCCCCAGACACAGGACCTCCATCTTCGCCGGGTTCAATTTCAGCTTGCTTGATCTGAGCCAATCAGCCACTGCATGTAACGCCCAGTCTAGATCATCTGGGCTGGAGTCCGACCGGCCGCCCAACATCAGATAGAGCTGGGTGTCATCCGCATACTAAAACTTGCACTTCCACCATTGTTTCTTGAGTATTTTACCAGACGAGGACACCCTGGATTTGCTTCTGTTTTTAATTCAGAAGACATTTATGTGGTATGAAAGCTCTAAGTGACATTATGCAATTCATCTCTGCAGTGTCCTCTGGGGTCCAGTGTACAGGAGTAAGCTTACCTATCCAGATAGTCAGCACACAGGAGACTCTGGCAGCTACAATAGGTGGTGTTGCCAAACTCCAGGTGGTGGCAGGAGATCTCCAGGGATTACAATTTTTATCCAGGCAACAGAGATCCATTCGCCTGGAGAATATAGCCACTTTTGGAAGATGTACTGTATGGCATTATATCCCACTGAAGTCCTTCTCATCCCCAAACCCCACCCTCTTCAGGCTTCAGCCCCAGAATATCCAGGGATTTTCCAACCAGAGTTGGAAACCATAACAATAGGCTTCTTTATTACTTCCAGCAGGAAAGACACACTCACCAGTAATCACAAGCAACACACTCTGAACTACAACTAAGTGAGGCCTCTCTCATTCATGCCTTGAGGGTGAAAACAGCAACTAGTTTGTGAGGGCTGACTTAAAGACACACATACATATATACACACAATCGCTGCTGTATACTCCCCTTTGGAGTAACTTTACACTGTCCATCTGAGCAATTTCTGACTTTGGCAATTGCATTTGAACTTGAAATTGGGCCACCAGCCTTCAGAGAGCTAAGATCATCCTTTGATAGAAGGGGAATGGCATTTGTCATTTCCTAGATCAATCTAACACGACTCTGTTAGAAGGAAACTAGTAAAGAGGAGAAGGACGACCGATGACAAACACTTGCCAGAGTATTTCAACATCTAATTAGGAATGTTGTCCCAGCTAGTGGCATCTTTTCTTTGTAAAGCTGCATGAGAAGTATCCCCTGCCTTAATACAAAGTCCTGCAGCTGACAGACCAGAAGCAGGTGATGTCTCTGAGGTTAGTATGCAGTTGCCCAGAACAGGAAAGAAATGATTAAATGTCTGCAGTGCCAGCAGGAAGGAAGTTCTGTGACTAATTCTAGTGAGATTTCATCCTGTCATTCTTTACCATTATTAAGTACAGGCTTGTATACATGATACTTTCTAAATGAGGACATTAAAGGATACAGGGTTGCTTTTAATGGGGAAAAAAGATTTCAACATACTATTGTCTAGTAAACATAAGCAGCAAATGTTGTCTAAGGCTGTGGTTAGATAACAGGGTTAGTGTGGTCTGACCCTGCCTCTAATTAATCCAGGATTTTTTTTATAACTGAGAGCTTTGATCAGACATCTTATCCTTAACCTGCTTCACCACGTAATCACCCTGTGGTTGATCAATCAGATGTGCCAGCCATGGAGTGGGGCGGTTGGGGAGCTTTTTTATTATTTCTTTTGACCATGTGTATAAGTGTTTATTGGAAGCCATGCTTCAAACTCCTGGAAGGATAACGGTGGCTGGTGGCCAATGGGATTTTTGGAGGAGGCTGCTGGGATATGTAATGCAGTGTGGATGAAGTGTTTTTGAAACCGTGCTTTGGAAGTTTTTAAAAGAAAAACACAGTTTTGTGAAGCTCCTGTGTGTGAGAGATGTCTGTAAAATGTCTGTAAAAATAAACACGCTTCATAGCCATAGTGCTAATATGCAGTTATACATACTTTGCCAACTGCCTCAAAAAAAAAAAAAAAAAACCTAATCAGAAGGGAACTTCAGTCTTCCCAAACAGCTTGAGAGTAAATGGATTGATCAGACTTCCGGAGATGTTGGGTGAGACCACTGACATTAGGAAGGACTGTACTTTTTCTGGTGTCAAATAACTCCAAATTGAAACCTGGTAAGAATGGGGTGCTGAAGACTGGGGAATGGAAGACAGATGTTGCTGTCTGATCATGCGTTTTAAATCTAGAAGGGAACAGCAAAACACCGGATCAAACCGCTCATTTGATCACAGCCTGTGATGGTATAATTCCACCCATATGATCAGTGGTGCCTCTAGAGAAAGCTGACAGGAATGTTAACTGTATCAGTAACAGGTATTTCAGGAACTTTGATAGATGATAGGAACTGAGCTTCTCAATTGGACAAATTTTGGTTTGCAAGTTATCAGATTCGTCACATAACAAGGACTGTCTTCTTCTGCAGCCTGAATTTAATTAGAAGAATGCTGGGTGGACTTTTGACATTCATGGCTGGTCAGTTGCTTAAGACTCTTGTACATTCTCAGAAGGAAGGAAAGACCTGGGAAGGGGGAGGAGCATAACAGTCTTCATATAAAAACAATGGCAATTTTTACTATAAGTGTAAAAATCACATGGACATTATATTTATTTATTTATTTAGATTTATATCCCGCCTGACCAACATAAGTGGCTCTAGGCGGCTCACAACATTAAAATCAGTACAAACAATATAAATTAGTACACTAAAATACAGTACAATTTCAATTTCAATTTTGATTGGTGGCAAATTACAAATATAATTGGTGGCAATTTAAAATACCAACACCAGGGCAACAATAACTCCCCCCAGCCAGGAGGCTACCACCAACTGTTATACCGGGCCTGTGTACTTCTCTGGCCACCTATCAGTGGCCATTTCCTCCAACGGCGGCCCCAAAAGCCTGGCGGAAGAGCTCCGTCTTGCAGGCCCTGCGGAACTGCAAAAGGTCCCGCAGGGCCCTGATGTCTTCCGGGAGCTCATTCCACCAGTAGGGGGCCGCCACTGAGACGGCTCTATTCCGGGTGGTAGCCAGCCTGGCCTCTCTCGGGCCAGGAAGGGCCAGGCGATGTTGCGTGCCTGACCGTAGTGCTCTCTGGGGTATGTATGGGGAAAGGCGGTCCCCTTATACTCACCATCTTCCTCAGAGGAACTATTTCCACGAATATTTAAATAAAGTGATAAGACTAGCAAAATAGTTCAGACAGGCCCTGCCATCTCCAAAGGCTAGAACAGTAGCCTTGTTCACATATTATGCTGAAGACACATATGTCCTGCCCATAGGTGCATATACCAGTAAGAATCTGTTCATTTTACCAGTGAAACCAGGGACCAGTCCTAGGATAAAAGTGGGGCTTGGGTCACTTGTTCAGCTGTACAAGCGTTGATTCTAACATGAAAACTACTAGGGTAGCCAGTTTTGGGTTGGGAAAACCCATGAAATATTTTTTGGGGGGTGGATCCTGAGGAGGGCAGGGGCTACGGAGAGGAGGGATTCAATGGGGTATAATGCCATTGAATCTATCTTCCAAAGTAGCCATTATCTGGAGGTGAACCAATCTCTGTCATCTGGAGATGGGATGTAATCCCACTTCAGACTTCAGTTTTAGGGACGCCATTTTTAATTTTTCCATCACATAAATACTCTCTGGAAGTAGGAATATTCCCTCACAAAGTAACAGCCATTTCAGTTCAGCTCTCCTTTCATTTGATCATTTCTTCCTGGAAACCGTGCCGTCATGTCACAGCCAACTTGCGGCAACCGCAGCGAGGGGCTTTCAAGGCAAATGAGAAGTAAAGGTGGTTTGCCATAGAAAGTTCTTAAGGCTGGACTCAAATCCTAGTCTAAATATTTTTTTAAGCACTTGGCTGTTTATTCATTCCTGAAGGAAAAGGATTTCAGTTCATGGCCCAGTGCATCTTCAAAGGAAGGTAAACTTTCAGATTTTGAGCCTTTATTCAGACTCTGTTTATAGTGCTCCCATTCCTGTCATTCACATGTCAGATCACAAATGGACCATAGACTGTGTACAATGGAAAAGTTTCAGAGCTTCACATTCCCATTTTGACAAAATGATTTAAGAAACGCAGAAGGAACCAAAGGGGGGGAAGGTTTCCGTCATGCTATTGTAAACCACCATGAACCACGAGGAAAGGTGGGGTATAAACATTTTAATAAATATGTAGAATGAATAAATATGCATTTCATCTGGAATATAAGTGTTTTTAAATAATTTTTATCCTATTAAAACACAGCCGCTATAGTCCTTCTGAAACCTCACCTTTTAAACTGATGCTTAGCTGATCTTCTTATTAGTTTCATGGAAATATAAAATTCCTGTGTCTACAGATAAACAATACCAAAGTTTTAATATGAGGAACAACTAAAATAACATTCGAAACCACAACAAAAACCACTGAAGGGACATTTTAACCTTCCAGCACATTCAGTTGCTGACCTAAGAGAAGCAGTTCTCTCACAAAGGGAGATTACAGAGAGAGACTGCTGAATTGCAACTGATAATGCAGCTCAAGATAGTGCATCCGCCTGGAATTAATCGAGACCTGGGTTACCTGTCTCACTACCAATGCTGATTTCTCCATGCCTGCTTCCCCTCTCCATATCACATCTAATCCAATCATCCCTGCTATTATCATTTGCTTGCTAAAGTCATTCAGCATCTGAAATGACTCTGCTTTCCAAGATATAAGGACATATGAACTCACATTCTAGCTGTATCTGAGGAGGTGAGCAGTGACTCACAAAAGCTCCTACCCTGCTACAAATTTTGTTAGTTTTTAAAGAACTATGGGACTTTTCTTTTCTTTTCTACTGCTAACATAACTGGGGTAGTAGTCTCTAAGCCTTGCTCTGGAACTAACTAAAAGTCATATCCACTAAATACCAGTCTAGTAACACTGTTAAATATAAGGGGATGATTCTTAGTTATAAATTCTATCACCACAGAGTACGGTTGCCAGACTCCATGTGGGCCCTGGAGATCTCCAAGAATTACAACAGGTTTCCAGACTACAGAGATCAGTTCCCCTGGATAAAATGGCAGCTTCTGAGAGTGGATTCTATTGCATTATACTCTGATGTGGTCCCTCCCCTCCTCAAATTCTGCCCTCTCCAGACTTCACCCCCAAATTCTCCAGGAATTTCCCAAACTAGAGTTGGCAACCCTGTACTTATGTGTAGGATGAAATGTTGGTGTCCATGTCAGGCAAAGGCAATCAAAAAGCCTGACATCTTATGGGTAAATGAAAAAAATGGTGCAAAGAAGAAGAGGAGGAGGAGGAAGATGATGAAGGAGGAGAAGATATTGGATGTATACCCCCCTTTCACTCCCCAAAGGAGTCTCAGAGAGGCTTACAATCTCCTTCCCTTCCTCTCCCCACAACAGACACCTGGTGAGGTAGGTGGGGCTGAGAGAGCCCTTTTGAGGACTGTTCGTGAGAGAACAGCTCTGAAGGAACTTGTAACTGACCCAAGATCACACCAGCAGCTGCATGTGGAGGAGTGGGGAATCAAACCCAGTTCTCCCAGATTAGAGTCCGCATTCCTAACCACTACACCAAACTGGCTCTCAGAGAGTGCGATTGCTGAAGCTACCAACAGCTTCAGATCAGCAGAAAGGGATGGCAGCGGACGGGAACACTGGCTGTGTGGCTCTGTGAAATCTTTCATTCCCCGCCTTCTAATGTCAAGCCAAAATAGTTCCAGAAAGAACTTCCTGTCTGGCAGAAACTGAGATTGGGTATAATGCTGCCACAAGGGTGATGCCCCATCCTCATCAGAGGATTGCTTTGTAACAAGATGGTGGCATGATTGGGTGCCAGCACAGCCAAGATAGACAGAACAAGAGGGAAATACGAATTAGGAAGGAAACACTTTTGCAGGAAATAATGCCATCACCACGCCACCCCTCCCAAAGCACAATGTCATTGAATACTTCTGAAAATATCACCTTGCCAAAAGGATATGTTTTTATCTCCCTTTATGGTGCCATGGTACCAGGAGGACTGATGACTGGGATGTAGGAGGAATAGGGGCAAGCATGATACAAACACACACACACACACGTTATTGAAAAATGCATACTTGTATGGGGGAAATGCAATGTGGGGCTATTCCACTTTCTCATTTTCCTCACTTGCAAGTTAATGTTGCTGTCCATTGCAGCTTGGGAGGGGGCAAAGCAAAGGAAGAATGGTTTGCAACCTCGTGCTGCCCTCAGGCTGTGGTTGGTGGGTCCATTTGGGGGGCTGGCTGGTAGAGCGGGCGGAGCTGTGGTGCTCGCCCTCTGTTTGGCGTTATTGGCTTACCCTCCTCACCTCCCTTTTTTGTTTTGGGTGTTGTGGGTTGCTTTTTATTATGCTTTGTTTTCCCTGTTATTTTTATCGCAGCTTAAGTGGTTTAGGTCATTGGATGGATCCTTGGGGGGGGGGGGGGGGAGGCTATGGCTCTGAGCCTGGCTGCTTCAGCCATTATCATCCCTGAACTCACAATATAGCACAGCCAATATGTGACTCTTTAAGTATAGCTTTTCTTAACTGGCTGTTAAATTGACATTAAACAGTTTCCCTTTATGCAACACCCTTTGTTTTATTACTAGCCAGGAAGAAGTGCAACAAATACTAAACGTTCGCCATTAAGTTTGTTTGTTTTAAGGAAAGGGCTGTAGATGCAAAAAACAACACCACCTTTTGCAGCTGAGCCACAAAAATTGGGGGAACGACTCTAAATTCAGAAAGAATATGTAAAAACATGAAATAAAATATGGCCTTTCAAAGTGCAGTCCATTGTAGAATTCCTAATTAGAGCACGAAGCAGAACTTGAGGAAACAGCTGTACATCATTGCAAACTTCCTTTTTTATCACTGTGTTTTTCACTCCCTTCCAGCCGGAATCTGAAACAACAAGCTGTCAGAATAAAAACTGTCTCCTTACACTAAAGAGAAATTGATGCAAAGGGTGATCTAATAATGTGACACTCCTGTGTCATTTTCTCAGGTTTTATGAAAGACTTTGGGCTTTTGGTTGTGATAAAGTTCTTGCAATTAAGGATTTTTTTTTTTTAAAAAAATGTAATTTTGTGCCTTTTCATGTGCTCAGAGCATTCCACTACTTCATAATCAGAAGGACAGGAAGTACACACAGCCATGATTCCCCCCCCCCCCCCCAATTTATACGGTTAAAACATTTGTGTACCGTTTTTTATGAAAGCGGCTTTTAATGTGAATACAAATTTCAGCAGCACTTAAAAGTCCATGCAATTGTGGTAGATTTGGATTTACAGTGATTATCAGGCAGGGAAATCCTTCCAAAGATTCAGTGATATTTGTTTGTGATTTCTCCACTCTGATAATAATCCAGTTTTAAATTATATCCTAAAATAACAGTTACCCATGTTTGTTAAACTCCGTAACCATGTCATTTTTAATCTATGTTTTGCTTTTATGTACTAAATATTTGATTTTCTCTTATGTATCCAAAAGCCAACGTGCTTTCTCAAATAAAGAAAATTAAACTACTAAAGAAATCAAAGCAGCATTGGTTAAACACACAACAGTAAACTGATGTTAGAACAGAAGTATAAAGCTGAAAAATGGAGTAGAAATAAAAACAGTTGGTGAAAAGCAGCCCACAAAAATTGAAGCAACCCTGAGGAATCAAACTCATGCTAAAAATATAAACTCAAAGCAAAGCAAACTCAACAGAATAAGAGAAACAATATTTTTTGGATGTAGTATCTCAAACTACACAGAAGATCTCAAGTGCTCATTGTGGAGAAGAGATTTTTAGAAAGGTGGTATCAACAATGAGAAGACCTAACCCAACCAGCTGCCTCACTTTAGAAGAAGGGGACATTCATTAAAAGGAAGCTCAGAAGATTTCAATGATTATGTTATGGATTGATTGGGAATGGCCAGATGGAGTTGGTAAGATTGGCACTACTCCAGTTTCTATGTTTTAAGAAGCATCAGACACAGAAAAGCCTTTTTCAAAACCTACTACCCAAGATCCTTAAACTTGAGATGCAAGAAACTGAGACTGGAACTTTCATTATGCAAAACATGTGTTCTCCCATTGAGCCAGAACATCACAGTTTTATTCATGATTTATGTAAAATAGTGCTTGATGGACCTGGGAGATTCAGCTCTTATCTACATCCACTGAAGTATTTTTTTAAAGATATTTGTTATGAAATTGTTTGTTGTATTAATTGTTGCCCCAGTGTTGTTGTAGTTATTCCATAAAAGCCATCAATGTAATGGAACATATTAAAATCCAATAATCTATGGTGATGGTGGTGGAGGAATGCGTTGTCAAGTCTCAGCTGACTTATGGTGACCCCATAGAATTTTCAAGGCAAGAGACCTTCAGAGATGGTTTGCCATTACCTGCCTTTGTGTCATGACCCTGGTATTCCTTGGCGGTCTCCCATACAAATAATAGTCAGGGCTAATCCTGTTTAGCTTCTCAGATTTGATGAGATTGGGCAAGCCTGGGCTATCCAGGTCAGGGCAAGAATCTATAGATCAACAAACAAATCAAATTATGATCAAAAATTGTCCACAGCTTTGCTCAAGAGGTGCAGTGATAGAATATATAATTTAAAGAGATTGCCTTATGTTACAGAATTTGTAACTCCCTAAGATCACATGACTCTAATCAGTTCTAGAATAAAGTTACTGTACAAGAGGGTTTTTTAAAAAATAATTTTCCACAACACTTACATCATTCATACAAACACTTTGTTCATAACAAACATATCTTATTACAATGATCCTTTACAAAAAATCATACTTCTATACACTTCTCTATATACAGATCATCCATCCTTCCGTATATAGCTCTTAAACTGTCAAACACACTAAATTTCTTGGTACCCACCTATTCCACATTATTCCAAGATTTTGTATCTTCTAACATTAATTACTAAATTATTTATAAATAGATATATAGTTATGAACACACACACACACAAAAAAAGAATAAACAAAAACTTACCGCAGTGAGAATTAGTTGGGCAAAAAACTGGAAATCTGAAACTGTTCCCTCTTCAGAGAAAATAATTCATAAACTATTAGAATTTGCTAAAATTGATAAATTAAGCCAAATAATTCATAAAAAAGATAAAAGATTATTTCAGAATACTTGGTCGAAATTTTATGGATGGATAAAAGATAAGTGACTCCAAAATTTTAAATGAGTAGTAATATGCATCTTTACTGGTGGTTGTGGTATTGTGTATAATAACTGTACAAGAGGTTTTAGTTGCTGTCAATTTAGTTTCAGCCATTCCTCAATCTAATAATCTTTAAGTGTGGAACCACAACTATTACAAGAGCAACAGAGAAATGATTTTGCAGTGTAATAGTGACTATTTTAATCACAGAAAGCAACTGAGGATATTTTCAGAGGTCATTGACAGGTGGTCATTTTGACAGACACAGGTTCAGAAAGTTCAGTAGTATATATTTCCGGTCTTTGGCGTTTTAATGGCAGGCGCGTCCCCAGAGAGCTCTGGGAGACATGACCCACATCCAGCGGTTTGGAGGGGTGCTGACTGGATTTCGGCCCCCCAGGAGCCCTTGTAGGGAGCATCCTGCCCAAGGCGTGAGGAGTAGCCTCCCCCAAGGTGGCAACTGAGGGATAGAGGCTCTCCTTTGCCTCCATGGGTCCTGCCACTGCGGCACCTGCGGGCACAAAGAGGCACACACTGGATGGCTGCAAAGATTAAAAACAACAACAAGAAAGAAGGCTTACCTGATCATGTGGCTGAGGAAGTGTGAGTGCTGCTATATGATTCTCCAGTTTGAAATAGAAGCCAGGAGTCAGGGGTGGTGGTTAAAGTTTAAATCCCCCCCTTTAAATGCAGCGATCTGCACTAAGAGTGGAGATTCTACCATTTTAAGTGGCTGAGAGTTAAACAGGAGCCTAGAATCTGTATAAGAAGCTGGATTGTAGAACTTTTCTGACCTTTTGCAACTTACTTGGATATTGTAAACAAGAAAAGAATGACTGGATGGGGAGAAAAGATGGTGGGGAGATCAAAGCCTTCTCCCAAAACTACATCAGCACTTCTGGCATCCAAGCCTGAAGCAAGTAAAGACCTGACTGATAAATTGGCTACAGCATTGTGCCCTCTTATGGAACAAATGACTGCAGTTAATTCTAAGCTGGATAATTTACAAAAGCAGATTGCAGATGCCAACATAAAATCAGAGCAAACAGCTAAGGAATTGGAAAAAGTTAAAACCAAGACTGAAAGTATTAATTTAAGACTGGATGTGGTGGAAAAGGAAAGGACCTCAGACAAGGATTTTTTTTGAAGCTTCAAATGGAAAGGTCATCTTTTTTTTTAAGATTTCAAGGTGTCCCTGAATAAAAAGATGAGAATCTCAAGCAGCTATTGAGTGAAGCATTGGCTCCAAGCTGATATATTGCAAAGCGATATGGATATGGTCTACAGGACCTATCCTGAATTTCTGGGGGGGGGGGGAAACCCTGTCTGGAGAAATTATGGTGAGATTCTCAAAGAAATCTACTAGAGATGTGGTGCTCAAGGCCACTAACCAGACTACCTTGAAGATCAAAGAGGAGGAGATTAAAGTTTTAAAAGACATTCCATTTGAAATCAGGAAGAAGAGGAAATCCTACAAAAACATAACTACATTGTTGCAAGCAAAAGACTCCATGTACAGGTGGTTGACCCCTGAAGGACTAATATTTAACTTTATGGATAAAAAGCAGAAGATTGATACTGTTGCAAAAGCAAAGAACTTTTTGGAACAATGTAAGGAAAGAAGAGAGAAGACGTCCACAGAGGAAGAACTGGAACTACAAGAAAGCATCTATGGTCTGGAAAGCTCCAACACCTCAAAGAGTAATGAATCTGAAGAAGATTCTGATGCAGAGAAGGGAGCAGCTGCTCCAAAGCCCCCGAGAGTCAAATCAGAAAAGAGAAGAAAGAAGAAATAATAATCATCTCTATGTTAAAGATCTACTTTTTGATGTGTATTCTCCTGTTTGAAATACAGCCATTTATGTATTTTTTTAAAGATTTTGGGTAAAATAGTAAGATTTTTGCTTATAATGCCTTGATATATTATCTAGGGGGGGTTTTTTTGTAGGTAATTGAAGCTTTTTTCTTATCAGAACAGCAATTTGGTCTTTGTATACCTTAGGGTAGAGTAGGTTTTTAGTATAGTATCTTTTTTTTTTTTTGTAGTGTGTAGAAAATTCAATAATTTTTTTTAAAGAAAGTTCAGTAGTATATAGAATGGATCCTGTGCAAAACAGAGAGATCAAAGACACAGGGGAACTCCCCCTGATGCTCCTCTACATGTCCTCCAAGTTCTGCCCCCCTGTTGCTTTGAAGTTCAGTAAATATTTAGACTGAGTGGAGGCAGTCTGTCTGGAAATATATTTCTTTAGGAACCAGAGTGAACCTCCACGAAAAAATTGAAAATTCGAGGAAAGTTTGTGCTGGCTGACCTGCCATGAACTTCATCTTGTAAACCATGAACAGGCCAAAATTCATTGTGAACTTTAGTTTATGAGCTGTTCATGTCCATCCCTATTTATACACACAGGTATTCCTGAATGTGCATTGCCATCACTTGCTCAGTTCCTTTGCCTAGAAAAGGGAGTTTAGAGATTAGCCTGTTACTGGATACATAAGACTGTTGTCTTCAGGTGAGGCCTGGAGATCTCCCAGAATTACTCTGCTGAAGTCCCTCCCCTCCCCAAACCCTGCCCTTCCCAGGCTCCACTCTCAAACCTCCCAACCCATAAATGGCAATCCTAAGAGGACTTCTGGAAAAAAAATAGAATGACTGCATCTTTTAGCAGCTGTGGAAAACTCCTTCAACCTAAGGCGTATTCATGATTTTTCAATGCCATCTTACATGATTTCACCAACCAGGAAGAATTGATATTTAACTTGCAGGTGGTAGCCCTCCACAAACTGAAGTACTCTCTTGTCTTGAGTCAGGAGATCAGCCCAAAACTGTCAATAAATTTCCAACAAGCAGATGCTTCTGATCCCTCCGGCTTCAACAATTAACCATACAATGCTTGTGCCGAACATCTGTTTGGGAGGGGAACAAAAGGAACAGGATTTACCCTACCTGAGAATGGATGATCAGGGATGACTGGAGTCTCAACATGGCTATATTTATTTATTTCTCTATTGCTCAGGAAATGTGCTAATACTATTCAAAACCTGTATTGGCTCTTATTGTCAGTTGTTCATATGGGCAGAGGAATAAAGTACAACAGAATAATAATAACAAGCAACTTCTTAATGCCATCTGTAGTGGGCCTTCTCCAGTTTGTGGCCCATCAAGCTGAATACTGACCTCTGGTCATACAGGAGTTTGGCAAGCACTGGGATTTTTCAGTTCCAGGCAGGAAGGAAAACAAGGGTTTTTTGAGCTCCTGGTAGATTGACATAAATGGTACAGGCCTGATTTAGAGGGGGGAAATGTGTTTCTAGTTTATCAAAAGGTCCCCCCCCCCCCGACACCTTGCAAATTTCCCTCCATATCTCTGTCTCTATGTACATTGCTTGGATCATTGCTATTCTGGTCAAATGAGGATAGGACCTCATTGGCTTTCCATATGCTCCATTTCATTTATAAATGGGAAAAAAAGCTGGCTTTGTGCCATGGATGTTGTCACCATTGTTGTCTCCAGCTGTTGTGAGTGGCATGGAAGCAGTCGGTTTCCTCCCTCTCATCTTCACTCCAGTGTGTTAATTCTTGGAACATGTTCTGTTTCCTGAGGCATTTTTGGCAGGCACAAAAGCCATTCTGCTACAGTTTACTTTATATATATATATATATACACATACATACATACATACATACATACACACACACACACACATTGTTCTGAAGACCACTGAGGACCACAAAACAACAGTTTTTCCCCCAGGAACAGATATTTTCTAGTTTTGCTAAGGTAACTTTTTGTTGTCTATTTTGAGACCAGTGAGGACGCTGAAACCTCAGTCTCTTTAGAGAGACATTCCAAAGATGCTACCATATGTGCTGGTTTTCATATGTTTATTAAGGATGTGTGCCTATGTGCTTTTTGTTTCTTCTGTTTTCATACGTGGGCAGAAGCCTTTTCAATTTGCCCATTTTCCCGGCTGATGTTTGGGATGCATTTGATTCTTTCATGTCATTGGGGCAGAAATAATGTTTAAAAAACCCTGATGGGCAGAATTTGTGGCACAAAAACAGAGAATGGTGTGAATCAAAGACTGACCGATTTTATGCACATTGGAGAGAAGTAAAATTGTAATGGAGATGATTATTATCTGGAAATAGCACAGATGAGAAACTCAACTGGCTTGAATCTTCCTTGGGGAGGCCATGGGTTGCAAAGGGAACGTGTTCAATATGTTATTATCTAGATCATCTCTTATCTAAAGGACGCAATATGTATCTAAGGCCAGTGGAAGTCTTTGCTGCCTCAAACAAGGGGAGGGAGTGACGGGAGAAGGTGTGCCCAGCCTTCAACTCATGCTGCTGTTTTCTGGCTCCAGCACTTGAAGGCAGGTGGTGATGACATGAGTGGTAGGGTCATGCTCAAATGATGTTCGTTTTATACTGAGTCAGGCTCTTGGTCTAGCAAAGCTCAGTATTGTCTATTCTCACTGGCAGCAGCTTCCCAAGGTCTTATGTCTTCCACTTCATCTGCTACCTGATCCTTTTACCTGGACATACCAGGGATTGAACCAGGGACCTCATGAATGCCAAGTAGGTGCTCTGCCACTATGCCACAGCTATTCTCATCCTTCCTTCCCACTTGTGCCCCCATCAGCCCCAAAGTGGATTTCCATGAATATTTGCATCCCATTGTAGCCAGGCAGCAGTGACTAGGGGTGTGCGTTCAGTCTATACCGAGCCAAATAAATACTTGAAAAATACCTGTATTCAGCTGCCAAAGTAGCCCCATCCAAATAACAGCCATGCAATCCACTGTGAAATCTCAACTCAGAAGAATGAAAGAAAACAATGATGGTGTATTTGTAGGCCATTTTCAATTTACTTTTTGTGTAACTAAAGATACATAGAGTGAAATCACACTTAGGATTGTATATCTGGCAGGTTAACCATAGTCCTGGAGTAGAGGTTTTTCCTTTGAGGGCAAACAGGGCCTAGGGACTATCTGAAATATTTGGGGGGTAGGGTTGTGTGTGTTAGTCCATGGAATGAACTTCCTGATCTCTCTCCTCACTTCTAATAGCAATTGCTGTCAAACAAAAGACGATGCAACACAACGGGCGCGATCATACACACCCATTTGTGACACAAGAAGGACGATTCCCTGCCGGCTCAAAGTGGCGCGATCACACAAGCACGTCTGGGAAGTGTCCTGCAGCCGGTGTCAAAGTGTCTCAAACCACTTTGAGCCGGTGGGGAATCGGCTTATTTAGATACCAGTGAAAAGGCAGTCTCAAATGGTTTGCGATGGCCCAGAACTGACCTTTCCTAGTGTGATCGCGCCAGCGCAAACAAGTGGCTTTGGGGAGTGGGCTTTTCGGGGGGGTTTTCCCTCCCATCCTGGTATGTGCATCATTGGATGACCCCAAGGGTGGAGAGGCAAGTCATTGATCCCTAGTAGAAGCAGATAAGCGCACTGAAAATGGCCGAAACACCCCCCCAACTCGCCCGCGGCTGCGTGTGATCACGCAGCGGCAGTTCATCCTCACAGGTCCATGGACCTGTGTGATCCCGCAAAAGCGGCACAAATTGCGCTGGCACAAATTTGTGTCACTTCCCATCCGGCTTATCTCGCTCATGTGGACGGGGCCAACAAAGAGTTATCAAAACTGTCTATACACTTTTAAAATGTTTAATGTTCTCTTAAAAATGCTAAAACAAATGCAACTTCAAAACTCTTTATTGCATTCATTTTAATGTAACCATTATATTAATTGGAAATCTTTATCTCAAACTGAAAAAAATATTTTGTTGTTAACTATTGGGGAGTGTGGTCAGATTACATAAGCAAACCAGTCTTCCTGGATGCTTGAATTATTCAGGCACAATTTACAAATGCAAGGGACCAGAAAAAAAAAAAAAACCTGGCCAAGTCTGCATGCTATATCAGTAGATTGATACTTCACAGGTAAATCTAAAACTTGAACAGTAGAGCACAACATTATACAGACCACCAGTGTGAATACACAGGCACTCCCAAACTAGCAGGAGTGCCAAAATTAATAACTCCCTGACTCACTGTATTAATGTGTTCAGCTCATAATCCACAGCTGTATTATGAACTGAGTGCCATTCCCCCCCCCCCAGTCATTCTGCCCCAGCTCAGAATGTTAACTGAGATACGCAGGATCAGCATTCAGGAGACCAAGCACTGAAAACCACCTGCTTTGAAGATGCCTATGTAGAAGTTCTTTAATGTTAACCCCTTGCCCTCAGTAAAACTCTCTTTGATTGCTGTGAACGAAGGTTGTAAATTAGGGGATGAGAAGAGCTGGAGGCTAGAGAAAGGGAAGGGGTTGCTTCCACAGCTTGGAAATGCCGGGTTTAAAGGACCAGCATTTTGCAATTGGGATTTTCAGACGTCCTTTCCCCCAACTGCTTTAATAATTAATTATGCAACACATGACTCAACTGCCTGATACTACAACCAACTGGGGGGAGCACGGAAGGGTAAAAATGGAAGCTCGCTACATATGACAAGCGTGCCAGAAGTGTAAAGAAGGGAGTTAATATTGGGTGGAATGCAGGCTTTGGGGGAAGTAGTTTCATGAGGAAAGAACTGGCACTTGTGGAACGTTAAACAATCCGTAAAGAAATGAAAATTAACAAGTTCGTGAAACATCTGCTTCATGAGAGAACCCTTTTGCTGAATGCTTGTTGAAAAAGCTCATAAACACTTTTATCCAATTTCAACCCTTGCTCCAAAACCTTCAGTAAATTATAAGCAATTTCGACGCTCATTTTAAAATAATGTTACTGAACATATGGTGTCTCAACTTCAACCCATACGTGAAACTTGGCTAGTAACAGTCACCTGTTTTGGAGAGTTTTGATAAAGATTCCTGAGTTAATGATACAAAGTCTATAGGAAAAGTGTAGTATAAATCTGCATGTCACAAAAGCTGTTTTATTGCAAAGGAACTTCAGGAACAGAATGGAAAGGGAAATTGCTGAATTACAAGTTAGTACAACATTCGGAGCACCCCCCCCCCCCCCCGACTCAACAGGGATATTGGTTTCTTATCTCATTACAAATGCTAAACTCATTCAGACCTTACATATGGATTCTCACCAAGAAGCACTATACACCCTCCATATTCTAGTGAATTTCTTTTTAAATAGTATATTGGAATAGGGATTTTAATATAATGCATTGGAATTTATTTCTCGGATCTAATGACAGAGGAGACATATACTGCTCAACCATTCCCCTCGCCTCAAAGAAAAGATCACTGTTAATTATCTCCACACTTGAGGGGAAGCAAATGGACTGTTACAAAAGTAAAAGGATACTTGTACACAATCAGTCACCCATTTTGACATACTTTCTGTTTTTTCCCATAATCAAATCCAAACAAACTTAACTTGTTCAAACAGTTTAGTTTTTGCATATTAAAACATTGTCATTATGCTGTATGCTAATTTACTGTTTGCCATCTCTCTCTCTGTATATATCAATGAACTGTTACCTTCCATTTCAATGTATTTGAGGAAGTGTGCCTGCACATGAAAGCTCATACTTTGAATAAAACATTGTTGGTCTTAAAAGTGTGTTATGTATTGACCATGCAGTCGCCATGTGCTCTAGTAATGGCGACCGCCATGTGGCCAGAGCACATGGCCAAGAAACTACCTGAGCTTCAGCCAGGTAGAACAAAGACCAGGTGGATTCGAACTGGCCACCAATCATGTACCTAGGTTTCTCCCAGGGAACCTATGAGATGTAAATAGACTGATAATAGCCTATCAGGCCAGTTGGGCGAGGTCGGGGGATTATCCCTGACCAGCATAAAAGGAGGGCTCGGAGCCGTGAGTTGTATGCTTCATCCGGACCAGCAATAAAGATCTAGCTGTTTCACTGTTTCATGGACTCCTGACTCCAATACTTCTCAAGGTGCTTCTGGACTCAAACTCTGTTCTACCAAAGAAGAGAGTTTGGAAGGGAATGAATGAAGGGAGATATGGAGATGATCCTATCAGTAATGTCCTAGAGACGCCCTGCTTCAAAGAGGATTGTTCCTCTACTGCCTAAGTGTTGGAGGATCCAAGCCCAATGCAAATCTCTCCCAGCACAGGCAACTTCCCCCATATATTTGCTGTCAATATTGAATTGAGGCAGTGATGCCTCAGACTGATTACTAGAGCTCTGATGATGTCATGGAACCCTCATGAGCATTCCAAGCGCTGAATGTCTGTGGTGCTGTCTCCGTGAGATTTAGCTTCACTAATGCCAATGTATCTTGGGAAGGAAACCTTATATACCAGAGGTGTTGAACTCATTTGTTACGAGGGCCAGATCTGACATAAATGTCACTTTGTCGGGCTGGGCCATGTGTGCCATAAACCGTAATGCCGGGTACCAGAGATATAAGCTTTATAAAGGACAGCAACTGGTAAGCTCCGAGTTGGTGTGTCCTCACTGCAAGGCTGGGAGAGGGGTGCAGAGGAAAACCCATGTGGGCAGACTGGAGAGCCAGCAATGCAGATGCTCCCGTGCCCCAACAGAAGATTGTCTGCGCGCACACACACACACACACACACACACACACACCTGCGCAAACGCTGTTGACTGCAGCCATCTGGGACAGCATCCCCAGAGCTGCAGGCTGAGTGGAGAGGTATGAACGCTACTGTGGCTCCCAACTTACCAGTCCCAGAAGTGAAGGGGTTCTGCTTGATTGCTGCAGACAAAGGTGTCCTGCTGTGCTGAAGGCACGATCAGAGTGGCTCATCCACTCACCCTTGAGCAGCCTCCTGTTCCTTCTCTTGCACCAGGACAGGCCTGGTCTGGCCCCTGGGCCTTATGATTACTTTTTGATTAGTTCTTGTTTTATAACAGCTTCACCTTGTAGAGGAAGGGCCGTGGCTCATTGGTGGAGCATCTTGCTTGGCCTGCAGAAGGCCCCAGGTTTGATCCC
The DNA here is from genome assembly GCA_029233225.1 of Lepidodactylus listeri. Lineage (NCBI taxonomy): Eukaryota > Metazoa > Chordata > Lepidosauria > Squamata > Gekkonidae > Lepidodactylus > Lepidodactylus listeri. Next base: position 99,616,445 of record JARCFY010000009.1, on the reverse strand, counting down.
CGGCATCTGTGACTGAAAAAAGGACCCGGTGGTAGGTGATGTAGTAGGTGATGTGGAAGACCTCTGCTTGAGACCACTGTCAAACTGAGAAGACAGTTCTGACTCTGATGGACCAACAGACTTATTCTGCATAAGGCACCTTCATGTGTCCATTGAGTTCGATCCACCTTCACCACCCCCTTTCCTCTTGCTTGAACCTTTTTTTTAATTTATAGTTTTATTTCATTTTTTAAAAAAATATATACATCCACTTCTACATCCGGTGCTTTCAAACAGTTACTACAATCAGGAACAACACACTTGTGTAACAGGTACATCAGATAAGTCTTCTACATTATCTTATTTCTTGCTTTATTTCATGTAGACCTCTATAAATATCTGGTAGGGTGGGGACCGCACGGAACCTCCACATACCATACCTTATTACAACTTATTTTGGTCTATGTATTTCTTCTTCAGGTCTTCCCCTTTTAATCTTGTACTCTTCACATCTCCTATCTTTGTGTTTTTTCCTTTGTAGTTTCTTGTTCCTTTCTCTACTATCTAGACACCTTGAATTCATATCTAGACACCTTGAATTCATAATGTTGCTTGAACTCTTAACTATACATACAGCTGCCTTGGATGGATACCATCAAAAGCTTATGCTGGAATAAATTTTGTTAGTCTTTAAAGTGCTACTGTTGTTTAATAATAAAAAAAAATAGTTGGATGGATCTCACAAACCTGTTCTGCCACAAGGTGGTCCCCCGATGCAACTTAAATAGTATTGGAGTTTTACAGGGGAATGAAGAGTGCGTATGTTTCTAATTTATACACAGCAGTGTTGTTTACTATCCCACCTTCCACAGAAAATGATGTAGTCTTAAGTACCACCAGAATCAGTACCATCCCAACACCGCCACCATAAATCTGCTGCATGCAAACAGTTTTAAAGTACAATTATGTTTTTTAGAGAGGGAGAGGAAAATCTGGAGAAGGAGGACTGTCAGATGCCTGTAAGGTGATAAAATGCATGTTACAAGCTTTCTTTATGATCTTGTACAAGGCCAAATGGCAGAAACAATTTAAACTGACACAGAAAAGCAGCCGTCTCATTCCCTTCCGTGTTCTCCGGATGATAAAAAGAATGCCTTTTTGTGCTTCATGATCATTTTGCAAAACTTTATGAGCAGAACAATAGCAGGCTACCAAGTTGAAGTTGAAGTGCTCCCCCCCCCCCCCCGTTTCCTCTCCTGTGCATAATATGGAATATAGAATGTATTCACAAAATTACAACTAACATTCAAGAGACTGTCCTTTTAAGGGACTAGTGATTTTGTTTACACAAGTAAACAAAATTCAGAAGAGAGGCTGAAACTGCAAATATCTTGTTCAGTACACTCTGAAAAGTAGAAATTCTTCAGCTAGCCTTTCAAAAAGTTATTGGTCATTGAGGAATATATGACCCAACTCTGTTTTGGCTTTGTGTCCTTTGGCATTGGTTTCATTGGTCTTGCAACACTGTATTCTTTGCGCTTTGCCTATCCACCCACCCCCTATCTAGGCAGTGGCCACCCAGGGCCTCAGACTTGTTCCACGTGACCTTTTATTTAATCAATTAATTGATTGATTGATTTGCACCCCGCCCTCCCTGCTGAAGCAGGGTCAGGGCGGCTTACAAGGCCATTTGGCAATAAAACATTAAAACAATAAAACAATAATCATAGAAACACAGTAATATCCGAAATATAAGGTGCTCTGTATGGTAGGATGGCAGGAATGGTTCTAATCATCCACCATAGAGTCAGCACTAGTACTTACAGAGAGGTCTTCAGAGGTGTGCAGAAAAATCCTAAAACTTAAAAAAAAAACTTTCAGGGGGGATATTTAAATCCCCCCAATAGTAAGAGTGTTTCCTGCACATGGGCAGAGAATGCTGTTGGAACTCTGTGATGGCCTCGCTGCCGGTGCCGGGGGTGTGGGGGGGAATCGGCAGCCCAGTGGCTGAGAGCTGCTCAGGCCTCGCTGCTGGTGCTGGGGATGGGGCGGGGAAATCGGCAGCAGTGGCACAGGTGCGCCTCTCGCTCTCTCCCTCCCCCTGCTGAGCAGCTGCCTTACCTGAACTGCCCACTGCAGCCTTGATTGGCCCACTCCAACTTTCCCCCCAAGTTCCTCACAGGAGTCTGCTCCTCGTGTCCCAGGGATGGGGAGGATGAGAGGGGTTTGGGAGCGGCAGCCTCTGTGCAGCATGGTGACTTCCTCTCAGAGGGGCATGGAGGGGCAGGCTGAGCCTGGGTGGGTCTCTTTGGAGCTCCTTTTGCAGCCTGGCATGAGCTCCCTCCCCACATGCATTTGCAGCTTGCCCCCTCAGCCTACCCACTGCAGCTGTGGTGCCTGGCCCTGTCCTGACCCGCACAGGTGTGTGTGTGTGTGTGTGTGCCAGAATGTATCCTCTCCTAGTGGGTGGGAAAACCTGGGGCCATCACTGCCCAAAAGCCATTTCAGATTGGGACAATGGTATGGAGGGAATGTCTAATCTCTCTAACCCTGTCTTGATCCAAACTGGGCCCACACATACCTGGGAAGCATACTGTGTCCCATAGGCATCAACTACCGGGGGGGGGCTCGAGGGCTCGAGCCTCCCCCAAAATTTTTCGGGGGGGGGGCTCAGCCTCCCCCGGCAAAATGGAGCGCCGCCAGTGGCCAGTCAGCTGGCCAGCTGGCTGCCGTCACTGCCTCTCCTTCCCCTCCACCCCCAGCCTGCCCTCCTGCCTCCCTGGGGCCGGGGGGGGGGGGGAGAGAAGCGGCGGGGCGCACGCACAAAAGAGCCCCCCCCGGGGATTTAAAAAGTCTACGCCCCTGCTATGTCCTAACCGAGGGGCATAACTAAAAGAAACCTCTAATATTTAAATAGGGATTGAATTTATGAACCATCTGGGCAATTCGAGGGGGGGGATAGCTGATCAACTTCAGTTTGATTTCCATGTGCATCTTCAACACTTGACAATGTGCAGCCAAATTAATTGAAGGGTCCCTTTTGGGGAACATTGGATTTGAATTAGGAGTACTTGAACATCCTCTTGTGCGGCTCACAATCTGTTTCCCAGTCATGAACAGGGAGCCAATAGTCCATTGATCAATTCGCTGTTTGCTGGCAGTCGGAGACACTTCATTTGGTGACTTTTCAAGTATTCAAACAGAGCAATCAGCAGTATTTCACACATGTCCATTCTCACAGAGTTTGATAACAGTCCTGTTTCCCCCCTACTCCCATACCTGTTACTACTGCATGCCATTTGGCAGCCAATGGTATAAATCAGTAGTGAGTAAATCAATCTCTCAGCCAGGGATTATTAGTAAACACTCAGGTTTTTTTTAAAAAAAATAAAAGTATTACCATTTGGTGCTCATTTAAATCTATGTGATCTGTGTTATTTAGGCATGCACATATTTGCATTGTCTTATGGGAAGCTTTCTGCTTCCCTTGCATGTTATTTAATAACCTGCCCTGGTAATTCATGATCCCCAGGAGAAACAGTTTCACCTACTGCACAGATGCAAAAGCCCCCACAACAGTAAGTAAGAATACTCCATCGTCATTGTTCCTGCCCAGCTGCAAAGCTATTTGACAGCTGTTAGAAGTGGTTGACAGGCAGGTAAATTGATCAGACATTTGGCTCACAGGTGACTGTGACTGTCGAATGATGTAGGTTCATGGCAACTCTAATTTGAATATAATTTGATATTGTATGGCATGACTAGTTATGATGGGGGGGGGGTGTTTGGCATAACTGAACAGAAAGAAAATGCCTGAAAAATAACTTACCAATATTTTTCAGGTATCACTTATGCCAAATAGAGAACAGAGATCTGTACTCAGCTATTGGTATAACTGATCCCGAAAAAAGCCATTTTGGGGGCTTTTATTCGGGTGTGGTCAGCTATAATGAGAGCCAGCATGTAAATGCATTTTGCAAATATATAGATATAACTACTGGGCTATTTTAACAATTCAATTGACCATTATCATAACTCATGTCATTATCACTCTATTTTACAGACATCAATGAAACTTATTAACAGCAGCTATTAAAGCCAAAAGTATGAATAACACAGCTGAATCCAGCTGCATCCAACGAAGACTCCGGATTGTGTTCTTCGTTTCGATAAATCTTTGTCAGAAGATTTAAAATGAAAAACATCATTAATGACCAATTAAACATTCACAAAAATATATATGAGACAAAAACTTCAAAAATTGCAAAAAATTACAAACATATATTAGATTCATTGAATACTACATATTAATTTCACCAGTTTCACTGAGATGAGGAAACTCCATGTTTATGTAATAAGCATAACTACTATTGAGCAGAAATTGCTTCATCCTATTTTTTTAAAAAAAATGGAACAAAAAACCAAGGAACAGTGGGTCAGTGTGAGGCTTCTGAGCCAAGTAGTCAAGGATCAGACCTTTGTTGATGAAACAGAGTTCTTTATTTCCAATTACTACATTACTACAGGTCCTCGGATCATTGTTAGAGATAAAGCATACAATAGAAGCAGGATTAATATACCCCTCAGTACAGTTTGAATTACCCATAGGTAACCAATCACAGGGTAACCAATCATAGGTAACCATTCACAGGGGAAGAAAAACCACGGGCTAAAAGGTCCTTTGACCGTTTGCTTCCCACAGGAAAAAGGTTAGGTGTGAAGCTGTAAATTTCCCTTCTTAAACCAGACCCCTCAGATGTATCCATCTTTGGCATAACAAATAGTTTTCTCCAAGGCCTTCACACGCCGATAAGAATTAGTCCGTGTCTCCCCCGGCAGGGAGGAAAGGAATGCGGAGGTGCGGGGGTGAGAGGCCGATTGTTCTCATACGCTGAGGTCGCCATTCCCCCGGACCAAATGGTTACATTGACTAGACCCAGCTATAGCCATAAAACCAGGGCAATAAAGAAAGCCATAAAGGAAGGTTACATAGCGACTACAGGGACAGGTTACATGATATACAGGGACAGGTTACATGAGGCAGGGGATTATACAAAGCATACAAGCATTAAACATATCAGAAGCTTTTGTTAGAATCCTTAGATTCTGACACTCAGAAAGCACTTAATTCATTACAAAGTCATATATACTGCCCAGATACTGAATGCAAAATGCTTACCATTAACCAGAGAAAAAAAAATTATAGATGGGCTACTGATCCTACAATGGAACTACTCTCATGTGGCCAGCATGCCTTAAGGAAAGCCCAAAGGGAGCTCACACCACAAGAGTGAGCTCCCAAGTGGCAAGTTCACCTGGAAAGTATTTAGATACCTTCTCCAAGTTCCCGAAAAAAATTGAGAACCCCCAATATTTCCTAAATCCCAATACCATACTGATATTAGGATTTGGAAATATGATATTTTGGGGGTTCAATAAACTTGAACCTGAAAAATACCATTTTTTTTCATACTTCTATTTAAGATGTCCCAACAATTAAGTCCATTCTATCAAATTTGGATTTGTTACTCAGATCTTATTATTACTTGTCCTTGTTTGCACCAGTCTTCTGTTTACAAATTCTAATTCTTCTTGGAATTACCATTTCTTTTCTTTGAAAAGGTTTTGTTTCTTGGCTTATATTCTAAGTCTACTCCAAACTTTCATCTTAATGATATCTTGATGCTGACTGAGTTATGGACAAGGATTTCACAACAACAAGATTGATCCTCCAGCAATATTTCCACATTTGTTTCACTGTAAGACTATGATACACATCTTACACTTGTAATTAAGTCAAATTGAACTCAGTAAGGCCTGGCCTTCTCCTGTATAAATATTCTTCAGATAGCCATGCAAGTTTTAAAGCATCACAACCAGAGCATACAGTTCCAAAAGACTGGTGTTCTCTTCTCCGTCCAAGAGAACATTTCCCTGAATGTGGGAATAAATCTTTAATGTTTTGTTCCAAATTTTAACTGAATTCAGAAAAGGTATTTTGTACAGCCTGATCAACATGATAAAGCTTATGATGTTCCTGGCTGCTGATATGATTCTAATGAGAATATTTGCCATAAGTGTTGATTTTTTGCAAACAGTGATATGCAATATACAGTGTAAATGATTATTTTTTTTTAAAAAAAAATCCATCACAATGTGTTCCTCTCCCTTCTCTAGGGGCTCCCATATCCCATGAGTCACTGCTAACAATCCAAAGGAAGTTGTAGAAGCCATCATTTTAAAGGAGAATAATAGGCATACGGCTAGATTTGAGTCTGGTAGCACCTTAGAGATCATCAAAAATTTCCAGGGTACACCTTTTGATAGTCAAAACTCTCTTCATTGGATACCCTGGGAACGTAATGTAAATATACTAATTGCCATGGGCTTAAAAGGATTGCCACAAGGTTATTCTTGAGATGGATTTCTAAGGTGGCCAACCAGCCACTCAACATGCCAAATACACATGGCTCTTGGTTAACAAGAGCCTTAATACCTAGGAGCTGCATCAGCTCTTCTCAGCTTCTGGTGCTTGGACTAGAGGCCACTGGATGGAAGTAAATTGTAGGAATTTGAATCTTTGGCCTGGTTTGCTTGCTATGAATCTCAAGGGGAAAATCCTGTCATACAAATTAGATAGATAGATAGATAGATAGATAGATAGATAGATAGATAGATAGATAGATAGATAGATAGATAGATAGATGAACAAATAGGTCATGTGAAAACAGAAATCTCCTTATTGTGACTATATCACATGGACCAGAGCTAACTCATGGAACTAGATATCTTCTTTTGATAATCCCCCCCCCCCAAAAAAAAGAATTTGTTTGAGAGTGAAAGAAGATATTCTGGATCAGATCAATGGTCCAACTAGTCCAGCATCCTGTTCCCAGCAGCAGCCAGTCAGATGCCACAGGGAAGCCCTTACAACCAGGGCTTGCCAACAGCAGGTATCAGCTGCTGACAGCTCCTGGACATCTGACCATCAGAGTAATTTTCCTTGAAATCCCTTGAAGTCCCATTCATCAGTCACGGCTAATAACAAGCTGTATAGCTATACTTTGAGTTCCTCTAGCTTTTCTGTTTTTCTAAGCAGAGATTTATACTTTGCTTCTATTTTCTGCCTGCTTACTTTCTGGGAGCCTCCCCATTTCTATAGTGAAATATTACTACAAAATGTCTGGACCTTGGTATACACAAGCATTGTTCCATAATTTAATTTTATCTTGATACATGTCTGTGTGAACTTGTAAGGGGGATGCTCCGAGTGTTGGGAGGGTTATACACTTTTAGGCCATTTGGATAACAGCCGCCACTTCTTTTGACAGTGATTTCCTCCATTTGTCCAGGAGGGGAGTTAGAGACATTTTTGATTGAGATCCTCTGATGAAGCTAATCACAAAACTTGTTGGGAATCTCAAAGGTCAAATAAACTACTCTCCCTTGCCCCTTGTTTCTTCTTCTTTTTCTCATACTGGTGTGGACAGTTTGGTGTAGTGGTTAGGACTGTGGACTCTAATCTGGGAGAACTGGGGTTGATTCCTGACTCCTCAAGATGCAGCTGCTGGTGTGACCTTGGGTCAGTCATAAGTCCTTTCAGAGCTGTTATCTCAAGGGCAGTTCTCAGGAGAGCTCTCTTAGCCCCACCTACCTCACAGGATGTCTGTTATGGAAGGGGAAGGGAAGGAGATTGTAAGCAGCTCTGAGACTCCTTTGGGGAGTGAAGGGTGGGGTATAAATCCAATCTCCTCCTCCTCCTCCTCTTTCTGAGTGAGTTCCACATGTCAGTTACACATTGTGTGAAATAGTGAGATGGATCCTGCCCCTATCCTACCACTCCACTGAACAACATTTATTTATTTATTTATGCATTAAAACATTTATACCCCATTTTTCCTTTTGGCTCAAGTCTGAAGCCTTTCTCCTGTCTGAGTAAGAGCCCCTTAAGGGAGTCTCCTTATGCTAAAAAGAAGGCTACTTGAAGGATGGTTGGATCAGCCCCAGTACCTCCTTTTGTCTGTCTTGAACCTACTGTCAACCAGTTTCATAGGGTGACCTTGAGTTTTAGTATTAGGGGGGATGGAGAAATTTCATTTTATCCACATAATGTATAATTTTATTGACGTCTAACATGTTCACTTTTAGTCACTTTTCTGGGGGTTTTTTTGTAAAATAAAATGTCACTGAAGTTTTATCTGTACTGCATACGAAGAAAATTAGTTCTGGAGAAAATCTGAGAACCATGGGAAATTTTAAAACATTCTGACCGTATATACACTGAACAGCCTTTAATTTAAATTTAATAGGGTACCAAGTGCTTGTTAAATAGAAATCTGATTACCAAGTTTATTTATTAGTACTTAGCAAGTATTGTAATAAAGTGTCATCTTGTTATACAGTTTGTAAAGCTCAATAAGGGGAGTGTGACACTCCATATAAAGTGAGAAGAAAAATATTTTCACAAGAATAATTCCATAATCATAAATGATATTGCAATTAAAAATGTAATTGCATGGTAATTTCACATTTTATGGTACTACAAGTAAAACCACTGTTTCTCGATATTCCTGAATCCCAGTACTGATATGATTGGATTTGAGATTTTTTGAGAATCCTGATTTTTTTCCAGCTCCATTATACCCTATGGGGACGATTATAGTCAATGGTCCCCATAGAGTATAATGGGGAATTGATCTGGGGGTATCCATGGGGATGTAGGGGCTTGGGTTTTTTTTGAGATAGAGGCACCAAATCTGCAGCAAAGCTGCTGGTATCTCTCCTCAAATGAACCCCCAAGTTTCAAAAAAGATTGGACTAGAGGGTCTTATTCTATAGGCCCCCAAAGAAGGTGCCTCATCCTCCGTTGTTTCCAATGGAGGGGGGAATAAAGGCATTTTAAGGGATCATGGTCCCTTTAAACACCTTCTGCAAGCTGTGAGTGAACTCTGAAGGCATTTAAAGGGCTCGCTGCTCCTTTAAATGCCTTCTCCACATTGAGAGTTAACTCCAAAGTCATTTAAGTCATACAATACTATCTGCTCCTGAGACATCTAGTTAAACTATACACAGTACTTTATGAACATGTTATATTCTTATCTGTTTTTATTGTTTTTAATTGTATTGTGTGTTGTATCTGATGGTTTTATGTTGTTTTATAATGCCAAATGGCCTTATAGGCTGCCCTGAGCCTGCTTTGGTGAGGAGGGTATAAAATAAATGAATGAATGAATGAATGAATGAATGAATGAATGAATAAATAAATAAATAAAGGGACTGAGAGCCCTTGAAATGCCCTTTAACTGTGGCTAGCAAGCATCCCTGGATAATTCCAAATATTTTCAGGATTATCTGGGAACAGTTATGTCAGACAGCCAAGAATAGACTCTAATCTGTATTGGCTGAGAAAATACCTGGAAAATACCCATCAGGTTTGAGCAGATCAGGAAAAATTTTATTTATTTATTTATTTATTTATTTATTGAATTTATATCCCGCCCTCCCCGCGAATGGATTTTTTTGGTAAACTTTGTAGGCCTGTTTCACTGGTCCACGAAGTAGCTGAGCCAATCTGTGAACTCACACAGACATTTCAACAATAACGATAACATAACATTCTGCAAATACTTAGACGTCAATACAAAGACAGAAGTATTATTTTTTCCCAATTACAGTTAGATGAATTCCTCAAATTAGTGATGCTTCCAATTCTTGCATGATCTAAGCAGCAGCTGGAAATTCACATGTTACATATCTCAGCATGGTGTCATCTCGAACAAACACTTGTATTGAGTTGCTCACAGTTACGTTTGTTTTATTGATAGACAAGTGAATGGGAGAGAAAGCATCTTGCTGAAGCCCAAACATAAGTCCACCTCTGCAGGTCAGCTTTGACTAAGGTTGCCCAGGTCCACAGCTCTTTGCTTAGGATTGGTTCCTGGAACCCCAAAATGTATTAATATGAATGAGCAGGTCTCTTTTTTTTTTTTTCTGGGGAACATGCCAGAACAGAGTTCCAGGACCTCTTCAACAAAACCATTTTCTTTTAATGTTTAAAAATTCGTGAGTGTTCATTATACAGACTGAAAACGTAATTTCCCTCTTGAAAGTCCTGGCACTTCTTCTTCTTCTTTTAAAAACACCCTGTGAATGAGACATGATTTCAGATTTATCGTCTCTGCTGTTTTTATGCCAAAAGTAACAATTTGGAATCCATTTCACTCTTATGCAAGGAGACCTGCAATTTTTATCTTTGTGACAGCTCCCCTACTTCCTTGCATCAATTTTTTTCTCATAAAATGTCCACAATTTTCATTTTTTAAAAATTCCCTGTGTGTGTGTGCATCACTAAACTAGCATTGTGTGCTATGGGTTGAATCCAGAGGTGCTGTTCCACCGGTGTAAGGAAACCTATGCCCATGTAGGAACACGACTTTTGCTGTTTCTTCCTTGCATTGCAGACCCTCACTATTCCCTGAGAAACTCAACCCCAGGAGCAGAATTTCAGGGGTATGGTGGTCTCCAACAGAAGAAGAGAAGTGAAGAAGTCCCACTGTGTGAGCTTCATTCCACTTCTGTGCTTTTCATCAAAAGCTCTCTGTATGTGCATACATTGTATGCATAAATACCATGCCTTGGATCCATCCAGGGGTCCTTTTGTAGAAAAAGAGGTGCAGGAGCTCATTAGCATAACTCATTAGCATACCTCATTAGCATATGCCACATCCCCGGACATCACCAGAAGTGTGTCAGAAAGGGAATGTCAGTTTTAGCCCCATTATACCCTATGGGCCATTGAAATCAATGGCAAAAACTCATAGGGTAGATGAAGGGCTGGAGGAAAGGGGGTTTGAGGGAGAGGCTCCAGACTCACAGGGTAGCTGCTGGGGCCTCTCCTCGAAATACCCACCAAGTTTCAAGAAGATTGGACCAGGGGGTCCAATTCTATGGGCCCCCAAACAGGTTGTCCCATCCCCTCCATTGTTCTCTATGGTGGAAAAAAATGTTAACTTTTTTCCTCCCATAGAGAACAATGGAGGGAATGGGGGCAACCTGTTTGGGGGCCCGTAGAATTTCTTCTTGAAACTTGGTGGGTATTTTGAGAAGAGGCCCCAGCAGCTTCCCTGCAAGTTTGGAGCCTCTCCCTCAAATTCCCTCCCCTTCAGTTGCTTTTAAAGTTGCTACCGAATTTCAGCGGCAATTCGACAGCGGGCTGAATCAGATTAGAGAATCTGATTCAGCCCGTGGCTGCCCTAGTGGCCAATCCTGAGCTGGCGGAGCTTTGCTCTGCCTCGCTCCGGCCCCAATGGACCCCTGGATCCATCAATATACAAATGGAAATACAGATGGATTTAGTGTCATTCCGCTCATAGCACTTTCCTCCCTATATCTTATAGTGTCCAAGAATCAGTCACACAACTTCTTCCACAAATGGAAAACTGGTTCAGGCTACACTATATTTAACTTAGCATAAGGGGCAAGCATAATCCCCTCCCCCCATTCTACTTGTGCAAGGATCATAGTGCATGTGGAAAACTTCTCATAGATTCAAGCCCATGTGTACTGTGTGCTTTGTGCTGTATACCAAACGACTGAAATGAAATTGCAGCACAAGCAGAATTATTTATTTATTTTGAGATTTTTTATTCTGCCTTTTCCAAAGCGGGTTAAGGGCAGGTCCCAAGAAGCCATGTCCATGACTCATTACAATAAAATCACATTAGAAACAGTTAAGACAATAAACAATAAAAATGTATGCAGGTAGCAAGAGTTTCATATCTGTTAGAGCCACAGGTGGAATCAAATGGGCCCTTAATTCATTTATTTATTCAATTTATATTCCACCCTCCTCACAAGCAGGCTCAGGGCGGCTTATAGTAATCAGTACAAAATAACAAAATCATCTGAGTACTTTGATTAATGCTAAATTTTGGTTTTGCTCAAAAGGCGGTGTCATTTTCCAGTTAGTATGCATGCTTAAACTGTGTAGTCCATGCACAATCATGCAGGTCTCACTCTCTATACTACTCACTATACTACTGCATGCAAGATTTTTCTCTCTCTCTCTCTCAGAGAGAGAGAGAGAGAAATCTTGCATGCAGTAGTACAGTGTGAGAGAGAGAGAGAGACAGAGAGATTTCATAATAGGAATAAACCAACATAGTGGTTAAGAGCGACAGACTCTAATCTGTAGAACCGGGTTTAATTCCCCACTCCTCCACATGTAGCTGCTGGAAGACCTTGGGTAAGGCACAGTTCTCTCAGAGCTATTCTCTCAAGAGCAGTTCTCTCGGAGCTCTCTCAGCCCCACCTAACTCACAGGGTGTCTGTAGTGGGGTGAGGAAGGGAAGGAGATTGTAAGACACTCTGAGACTCTGAGTGAAGGACAGGGTATAAATCCAATCTCTTCTTCTCTTCCTCTTCTTCTATATTGGATTTCTTTTTACAATAATTTACGTATTTGTCATTAATCCACCCATGTGGAATAATTCAACTCTTCAGCCCTCTAGTGGAGTCAAGTTTACATGTAAAGATAAAGGTTTCCCTTGCTCGAAAGCTAGTCGAATCTGACTCTAGCGGGTGGTGCTCATTTCTGTTTCTAAGCTGAAGAGCCAGCACTGTCCGAAGACTTTTCCATGGTCATGTGGCCAGCATGACTAAATGCTGAGGTGCAGAGAATTCTGTTACCTTCCCACTGAAGCGGTACCTATTTATCTACTTGCAATTTCTTACAGGCCTACATGAGCAAGCAATAAATGGTGGACAGGTTTCAGTTACATAAGGTAGAACCAACTTAAAAATGGAGATTTTCAGGCTGAAATGGCCGAGATGAGGAATGGCAGTGCTTGCCAGAAGGCAGAGCAGAGCAAGATGGAGCCATCCACCGGTTGTCTGCATGATTTTGCTTAGACACTCACTCTGTATCATGGCTTGCCTCTCTGAGGCCCCTTGCCACGTGTCAGACTTCCTTCAGGTTGTAAAAGGATGAAAAGTCTGTGTTTCCCTGTTCCTTCCCCTCACCTTCCCATCTGTCCTCCCCCCACACACCCTCTGCATGGCCTAGGGGCTTTCGTAATAGCTTGGCTCACAAGGAATAAGGAGGACTCCCAGTGCATGAACCTATCTCACAGGGTGTCTATTTTCTCCGCCAGTATGTGTGACCGTCTTTTGTTGCTAACACCTAGGCGCTACTCTGATGCTCTAAACTGAAGAACCGCCATCTGTAGAAGGTTTTCTAATTTTATATGTTTTAATGTTTTAAATATTAATCTGTATTGTTACCTGCTGTTAGCCGCCCTGAGCCTGCCATTTGGCGGGGAGGGCGGGATATAAATCTCAATAAATAAATAAATAAATAAATAAAATGAACCAATGATGAACGTACAGCCATGGTGAGCTTGCCCTGGTGTTTCCAATCCGCCATTCCACTTATCTCTAAAATCTGCTTAAATTAAATGTGACTGGGGAGTTTATCCATTGCTGAGAATATGAAGTTGTCGACGATCACAAACAAACAGGCTCATTTGAGATACGATGAAGTACAAAGGATCAGGAAACCGTCCAGCTGTGTGACAGAAAGAAGTCCAGGAAAGCTCCAGCTGTTTATGCAAATGCCAATAGTGAGAGTCTGGCATCCTATCAAGGACCAGAAGATCAGTGGCGTATTTGTATACTGGCGTTGATGTGTAATGGCTGTTTACGGCTTCAAACAGAGGGGAGGGGAAAACCCTCACTTTTCTGTAATGATTTACAGAGTTGGGCATACCGAGGAGGGTTGGTTGTGCCTAAATGAGACGTATACAGTTGAACCTTCCTGGGAATTACTTAAGTAGCTTGTATTCCCTAAACATACATCAAAGTAAGGGAACGGTTGTTTGTTTCTTTCAAGTAAAATTGGCACCAAAGCTCTAGTACAGCAGAGGGACACATTGCTAGGACCCTGCTCAGGAAAAAAAAATGACATCTAGGACTATTCAAGGACTTTACAAGGAGTTCACTAAAATACCCATAATTTCATGGGAGGAGTTGGTTGGGCATTTCTTAAGCTGCCAGTGAATTTGACCTAAGGCAACTTTGTATGGTCCTCCTCAGGTGTGTGAGAACAGGTTTAGAAGTTCTGGGGCAACGTAAAGGGAATCAATAAAAAAAATAATACTGTTTGTTAAGCTGAGATGTCTGTGATCGTGTTTTCTAAATTGCTAGCGCAGTTATCCTCACATTTGGGTGACTCTCCTCGCGTAAAACACCTACAAGAATTCCAAGAGTGTTTGAAATTTATTTCTTGAATGTCATTTTTCAAGGTGAAAGTGCGAGAAGCCGCTGGGAGGAGGGAAGAAGGGAAAACCGAGGGGAGATAAAGGTAGGCTGGCTGGGTTTTTTCAAGAAGCTGGGGAAAGGGAGAGGCCATGGGAGCTTTCAGGGAAGAAAAGAGGAAATAGTGGGGGAGGGGAAGTTAAGTTGCCCCTTGCAAGTGCTTGCAGGTCCCCTATTTGTCTTCTTCTAATTGCTGTTGTTGGAGCCATTCTCTACCTATTGTGCATTTCAGTTATTCCTTTCGACCATTCCAAAATGCTTGCTGCTTCAAAACATCCCTCATTCATATCAGGGATGAGCTAAAGTTTGCAACATGGTTTCTTTATATATTAACTTAAACTTTAATGAAGAGTTTCCATTGTCTGCTTTTTTGCAGTCTGCTTTGTTGGTGCCCCAAAGAGCCTTGCACTCACAGGATCAACATCTACTGGTTATCTCCAGCCTAAAAGATGTCCACTTAACCTTGACCAAGGCCAGGACTTTCTCTGCCCTGGTGGAATCAGCTCCCACTGGAGATCAGGGCTTTGCGGGATCTTCTATCATTCTACAGGGCCTGTAAAATGGAGCTGTTCTGCCAGGCCTTCGGTTGAGGCAGCGGGCATCTATTTTAGTTGGCCTCCCTGCTCTGGCTCCCAATCTGTTGAAAGGGCCCATTAATTGAGAGGGCGGTGGCAATACAGTTGCAGGGCTTTATGGATGACACTTCTATGTTAGAACCCTTCCAGTCCAGCTTTTGCCCAGGACACGGTACCGAGACAGCATTGGTCACTCTTACTGGCATCTGGATCAGGGCAGTTCAGCGGTACTGTTGTTGCTCGACCTGTCGGCTGCATTCGCCATGGTCAACCATCAGTTACTGACATGGGAATCCAGGGGCTTGCCTTGCAATGACTTGCTTCCTTTCTCCAGGGTCAGGGACAAAGGGTGGCACTAGGGGAACAGCAGTCCAGGAGACACCTGCTTGAGTGCAAAGTACCTCAAGGGCAGGTGCTTTCCCTGATGTTATTCAACATCTACATTCCCCCCCTTCCCCAGATTGCCCAGAGGAATGGACTGGAGTATCACCAGTATGCTGATGACACCCAGCTCTATCAGATGTTGGGCAGCCAGTCAGACTCCAGACCAGAAGATCTGGACAGGGCACTGCAAGCCATGATGAGTTGGCTTAGACTGAGCAGGCTGAAGCTGAATCCAGCAAAGACGGAGGTCCTGTGCTTGACTCAGGGTGGTTTGAGGGTAGGAATCCCACTCCTGATCTTTGGTGGGGGCACCATTGGTGCTGGCACCAGAGGTTAGGAGGTTGGGAGTGCTCCTGGATACCTCCCTAATGGTGGAGGCCCAGGTTGCAGCCACTGCTAAGTCGGCCTTTTACCATCTTCGGCTGATTCAGCAGTTGGTTCTCTTCCTCAGCCGCAATCACCCGGCTACAATGATCCATGTAATGGTTACCTCGAGACTAGACTACTGTAATGCTCTCTACATGGGGCTGCCCTTGTCACAAATCCAGAAGCTGCAGCTAGTGCAGAATGCTGCAGCCAGGCTTCTTGATGGGCCTTCCCAAATGGGGGCACATTCAGCCTGTGCTGAAGATACTGCACTGACTGCCAATAGCATACCGAATTCACTTCAAGGTTCTGGTACTCACCTTTAAAGCCCTATATGGCCAGGGTCTGACATACCCGAGGGACTGCCTTTCCCCATATATACCCAGAGAGCATTACAGTTGGAGGCACAGAATTGATTGACTCTCTCAGGCCCCAAGGATGCCAGGTTTGCTGCTACTAAGGCCAGGGCCTTTTTAGTGGTGGCTCCATACTGGTGGAATGAGCTCCTGGAAGATATCAGGGCCCTGTGGGATCTTTTGCAGTTCTGCAGGGCCTGCAAGATGGAGCTCTTCCACCAGGCTTTCAACTAAGGAGCCACCCTCACCACTACCACCAACAATCGTGGTTATGGGCATGGCCCCAGCTCTGAGATCGAGCCATACCATTGTGTGACATAAGATGATTACCAAGTTGGGAACCGACTGTTTACTTCCTGCAGCATGCCATCTTAACTAATGAAGAACTATTACTATCACTTATGATTTATCTGACTGTTTCAAATGTTTTTATGATTTTAAATAATAAAATATCTGATAACTTGACCTGAAGTTGTTGTTTTTTTTTTAAACCCATTCAGGCGTTTGTTTGTTTGTTCAAGGAGAAGTTTATTTAAACACCTAATCTGATAAAAAGGCATGCAATCATTTTAGCTGAACACTTTGTGCCTCTGTACAGCATTAGAGAATCTAGTGCTATTGTGCAATTGCCCCCTTGAACGAAACACGTACACACGTAGTGGGTTAAACTGGGTATTTATTTATTTATGAATAAGCTGATCTGCTTCAATCATCTTCATCAAGCACGGGTTACTTCAAGCCTGTGAAGCGGGTTTCCTTAGGGCAACTCCACCCTGGCTCAGAGCCAGGTTCAGGATCCTTCCTCACCCTACTCGTCACAGCCCGCATGTCACATGCATAGAGGAAATGCGAGAACACACACCAGCCCAAGACTGCTAAGCCCTTAAGGCTTGGCGCATGCTCCCCGTCCCTGAAGAGGCCCACGGCCGGGCACCCTAGACTGCTAAGCCACTAGGCGCTCAGCCCGAGGACCCCTCCTATCTGAGATATCCGGGGGTGCTTGCCAACAACTAAAGTCCAACCTTTAACCCATGCTTTTCCGCCTGCTCAGAATGGGCCTAACCAGATTACCAGGCCTATTTAAATCCTGTTCCTCCCCAGACCATGTGAAGCAGGCAAAAAAAGGTCCCCTCCCGACCAATCAGAGGGAGCCCAAAAAATTCCTGCATAGCCCCGACACCGGCAACTGGCTAATCCCACATGGTCCAACATAGAGGGTGGGCGGGTGGGAAACTCTTCCGTGGCTGGAATGGCTGCTGCCTCACTGCAGCCACTTCCTTAGCCCAGCCAGTCCCTCCTGATAGGTCCGTGCTAGACCCTCCTTGGCTTTTCCACTCCCCCTATTCATTCCATTCAAGGATGTGGGGGGGGGGGCAGAAGCCGGCGCTTGCCCAGGGGCAAGCATGGGTCTTTTCTTTGTTTGACCTTTCCCCACTCCTTTTGTTTGGCTTGCTTTGTCTAGCTTACTTGGTGCTTACTAGCATGAGAGGTGCTTGCTGATCAGATTTCAGGAGATGCCTCCAGAGAGTGTCAGAAGAACATCTTGGCCACTTGAACCGTTTTGCTGAGCATTTGGTTTTCCCTTCCAGGTTTCATGAGGTTGGGTATAGCCAGTGGTGTGAGCTAAAGCCCTCTCAGCCCTTTGACTCTTATCTGTGAATTGCAACCCATGAATGCCTTTAGATGAACCACCTCCTGAATTCCAGACCAGCCCAAGACAGTTTGTTGCTTTGGTGGCTTTATTTATTTATACTGTATTTATTTGAGGGTTTTTTGGGAGGGGGGGTGTTGTTTGTTTGTTTTGCTGTTATGAGCCTCTTTTACCCTGTTGGCAAGTAAAGTGGGGTACAAATGTTTAAATAAAATAAATAAAACACCTGCATCAGTGAAATTATGAATGTGGTGGTGGAAAGTGCCAACGAGTCACAGCTAGGGCTGCCAGGTTCCCTCTAGCCAATGGTGGGGGGTGGGGAGATAGGGTTGCCAGATCCAGGTTGGGAAACTCCTGGAGATTTGAGGATGGTGCCTGGGCAGGACAGGGAACTCAGTGGAGTACAATGCCACAGAGTCCACCCTCCAAAGCATCTATTTTCGCCAGGGGAACTGTAGTCTGGAGATGAGCTGTAATTCTAGGGGATCCCCAGGCCCCACCTGAAGGCTGGCAACCCTAGTCATAGCTGACTTATGGTGACCTGGTAGAGTTTTCAAGGCAAGAGATGTTCAGAGATGATTTGCTGTTGCCTGCCCTGGACTTCCTTGTTGGTCTCCCATCTAAATACTAACCGAGCCAACCCTGCTTAGCTTCTGAGATCTAATGAGACTGGGCGAGCCTGGGCCATCCAGGTCAGGGGATATTACGAACACACTCAACCTTAGATTATTGATTATTTCAGCTTGTTTCCATATGCCTGGCCTGCACAAAGCATGAGTGATAGTGGACAGCACAGAAAAGGTCATAGCTAGCTAAGAGAAGGAGGAGGAGGAGGAAGAGGAGGTTGGATTTATACCCTGCTCTTCACTACCCAAAGGAATCTTAGAGCAGCTTACGATCTCCTTTCCCTTCCCCTCCCCACAACAGACATCCTGTGAGGAAGACAGGGCTGAGAGAGCCCTTTTGAGAACTGCCCTTGACAGAACAGCTCTGAGAGAGCTGTGATTGACCCGAGGTCACGCTAGCAGCTGCGTGTGGAAGAGTGGGGAATCAAACTTAGTTTTCCCAGATTAGAGTCCGCTCTTCTAACCACTACACCAAACTGGCTTTAACAAGGAGATGAGAAAGTAATCAAGAAGCTTAAGGGCCAAAGGGCCACACAAGTGGCCAGCCAGTCATATCTGTAAGCCACCTCAGCTGTGAGAAGACTTACAGAAGAGTTCCCACCTCAAGAGAAGCCATACCACTGCACCTGGAAAGGGTGCAGCTGGAAATGGTACCTTAAAGACTGATCCCTTCTCATGCTAATCAGAGTGGGAGGTCATATACGATTTCCTCCAGCTTGGGTTTATCACTGAGGAAAGGATATTTATTTATTTATTTGTTTGTTTGTTTGTTTGTTTGTTTCAATTTATATCCCGCCTTACCAAAACTGGCTCTAGGCGGCTCACAACATAGTATAAATATACAGTTAAAACACATAAAATTCCACAAATCACATTAAAAGCTAAGCAATCAATCACAGATGGTAGCAAGTATAAAACCCATTATCCAGTACCAGTGTCTACTTTATTTCCCGCCAGGAGACTCCCACCTCAGGTGTTCTAGCGGCGATTCACTATGCCGCCTACTAAGGGCCGTTCCCCCCGGTGGCGGCCCCAAACGCCTGGCGGAAGAGCTCCGCTTTGCAGGCCCTGCGGAACTGCAAAAGATCCTGCAGGGCCCTGGTGTTCTCTGGGAGCTCATTCCACCAGTAGGGGGCCGCCACCGAGAAGGCCCTGCTCCTGGTAGCCGTCAACCTGGCCTCCCTCAGGCCCGGAAGGGTCAGGCGATTTTGACTGCCTGACCACAGCACTCTCTGGGGTATATACGGGGAAAGGCGGTCCCTTAGGTAGGCAGGCCCCAGGACATATAGGGCTTTAAAAGTTAAAACCAGCACCTTAAACCGGATCCGGTACGCTATAGGCAGCCAGTGCAGCACCCTCAGCACAGGCCTGACATGGTCCCTCACTGAGAGGCCCATCAGCAGCCTGGCCGCAGCATTCTGCACTAGCTGCAGCCTCCGGAGCTGGGTCAAGGGCAGCCCCATGTAGAGAGCGTTGCAGTAGTCTAACCTCGAGGTGACCATAGCATGGATCACTGTCGCCAAGTTGTTGCATTCGAGGAAGGGAACCAACTGCTTAATCAGCCGTAGATGGTAAAAGGCTGCTCTGGCAGTGGCTGCTACCTGGGCCTCCATAGTTAAGGAGGCATCCAGGAGCACTCCCAAGCTCCGGACCTTCAGCGCTGGCACCAATGCCCCCCCCCCCGAAGGCCGGTAGTGGGATCCCTACCCCCGGTCCACCCCGACTCAGGCACAGGACCTCCGTCTTCATTGGATTCAGTTTCAGTCGACTCAGCCTAAGCCAGTCTGCCATGTCCTGAAGCGCCCGCTCCAGGTCATTCAGGGTGACCCCGGACTGGCCGTCCATCAACAGATACAACTGGGTGTCATCAGCGTACTGATGGCAGCCCAGCTTGTGCCTCCGAGCAATCTGGGTGAGAGGGCGCATATAGATGTTGAACAACATGGGAGATAACACTGCTCCCTGAGGCATGCCACATACCAGCAGGCGCCTCTGGGACAGTTGCTCCCCTAGCACCACTCTCTGTCCCCGACCTTGGAGGAAGGAGACAAGCCACTGTAAGGCAAGCCCCTGTACCCCTATGTCGGCGAGGCAGTGGATCAGTAGCTGGTGGTCGACCATATCGAACGTGGCCAACAGATCTAACAACACCAGCACCGCCGTTCCGCCCCGATCCAGATGCCGTCAGAGGTCGTCCGTGAGGGCGACCAGTACTGTTTCCGTCCCATGACCCGGTCGGAAGCCGGACTGGAACAGATCTAGCACAGAGGTGTCATCCAGGAAACTCTGCAACTGAATCGCCACCGCCCTCTCCAAAATCTTGCCCAAATAGGGCAAGTTGGACACCGGGCAATAGTTAGGCTGACAGAGAATAACTGGTCCAAGATAACCTAGTGAACTTTATGGCCAAGTAGAGACTCAAATTCTCTTGTTCCAGTCTAACGCTCTAACAATACACTAGAATAGCTTACAAATAATTGTATGAGTCATATCATATGAAGGAGCCTTACAGTGTGTCAGAACATCAGTCTGTCAAGGTTAGCATCATCTACCTTGACTGGTTCTTCAGGGTTTCAGTCTGAGGTCTTTCAGATCACCTACTCCCTGATCCTTTTAGCTGTAGGCGCTAGGAATCAAACCAGAGCCCTTCTGTATGCAAAGCAGATGCTCTACCACTGAACCATGGCCCCGCCTCTCACTGGCATCCCAGATGTTGGAACCCACCCCATACCTTCATTGTACATGGTGCTAGTTCCTCTTTCACTGACTGGATCTCCTCCCTTCCCCCCAAAATATGCAAGACATACAAAGAAAAAAAGGGGGGGGACTTTGTTTTCTCATTCTTAATAGAAGAAGAAGAAGAAGAGAAGAAGAGATTGGATTTATATCCCGCCCTTCACTCACTTGGAGTCTCAGAGCGGCTTACAATCTCCTGTCCCTTCCCCTCCCCACAACAGACACCCTGTGAGGTAGGTGGAGCTGAGAGAGCTCTTTCCCAAGCTGTCCTTGAGGGAACAGCTGGTACAGAGCTATGGCTTGCCCAAGGTCATCCAGCCAGGTGCAAGTGGAGGAGTGGGGAATCAAACCCGGTTCTCCCAGATTAGAGTCCGCGCACTTAACCACTACATCAAACTGGCTCTCCTTTAGCAGTTTGTTTAACATGACATTGTTCAAGTTCTGTTTTTTAAAAATATATAAAGATACTATGTCAGGGGTTGAGGAGCAGCTGAACCATTCTATCCCTAAGTTGTAAAATTCTGCCAAATATAGCAGGTATCCTAGAGAGTGGGTTGTGTTTTTTTTAAAAAAATGACTTGTTCTCCTTGTTTTCTGAAGGTGATTAATCAAGATGTCCTCTAAACTCAGCAGCACTACGCGGAAAACCGTTTCTGTACAAAATCCTGCCAATCTTTTCTGGCTGCTTTAATTACCCAGAGACCCAAGCGTGCACAATTTACTGTTATTTTTGTGCAATAAATGTCATTTTGCATTTAGACAAATAAAGATTAAATGCAAAGGATCGATGGATGCTAATATTATTGGTAGAGAGGACTGCTTAGATTGCTGTAATTTGCTCAGAGTTATTGCTTTATTGAAAAACACCATTTCTAGAAATTTTAATGACTCGTGCCTATTTCCCAAGTGGCCCCCCATAAACGATGCCTCGTCTTTCCCCATTCACATTAACGACAGCACTAAACCCAATCTGTATCTGTGTATTTGATAAAACAAGCAAACAGCAGCAGCCTGTTGGAGAAGAAAGATGTTCATATTTTCAGATCAAAGTGGGCAGACATGTTGGTCTAAAGCAAGAGGACAAAGTTAGAGTCCAGTGGCACCTGCAGGACCAACTAAGTTTTATTCTTTTTTTTTTTTGGTCAGTAAATAAAGAACTTTATTGTGGAACCGAAGGTCATTTTAATGTTCCTTGCTTGTGGCTGCCACCTGTTTGGCAATCCTGTCCCGATCCCTCTGCCTTTGTGGAGTAAGTTTTCAGTCTTGGGTTGTATTAAAAGGGCCATAGCATCGAAATTGCAGGAGGTCATAGCCCCTCTGTATACTGCCTTGGTCAGGCCCCACCTGGAGTACTGTGTGCAGTTCTGGAGGCCTCACTTCAAAAAGGACATGGACAAAACTGAGAGGGTGCAGAGGAGAGCGACGGGGATGATCAAGGGTCTGGAGATTGAGACCTACAAGGAAAGCCTAAGGGCCTTGGGAATGTTTAGTCTGGAGAAGAGGAGAGTGAGGGGGGACATGATTGCTCTCTTTAAGTATTTGAAAGGCTGTCCTTTGGAGGCGGGCGAGGAGCTGTTCCAGTTGGCAGCAGAGGATAGGACCCAAAGCAACGAGTTTAAATTTCATGCAGAAAGGTATCGGCTGGATATTTGGAAAACCTTTTTCATGGTCAGAGTGGTTCAAAGGTGGCGAATCCGGTCATTAGATCCCATCTGTCTTCTTTCCAGCAGGTAGGCAAACTTTACAGCATCTTGGCTGTGTAGAGTATTTTCCCAACTTCTATAGGGGTGATTCTTAAATTGAGCTTTGAGATGCTATGGTTTCTACAAGAGAGGCTGAATTCACCTTGTTGGATGCATCTACTGTTCTGTGATCCATGAAGTGAGGGGACTTCATGCAGCATCAATCCCCACTCTAGTGACTAAGGCCCAATTTTCACCTCCCCTCTGAAGTAGTTTGACTGCGTTTTTTTCCTACGCTCATTTCACGCTGGTTTCAAATTTCACTCCCTGGCTCTGAAGAGTACTAAGCAACAGGATTTGTTTAAAGCAGTATAATGCGAGCTTCACCACAGGAGGGCAATTAATGAATGTAAACAGTATTTTTAAACTAGAACAAGTATGGTTTGATACTAGAAACAGTTATAGACGGGTTTTTTTTTGTTTTTTTTTGAAAATAGAATGATTCCAGCGGGAAAGTCAGATGTAGATTTGACCTAAAGGGAAACCTCCACATTCAGAGGCCTCTAAATCCCAGTGCCAGGCAACACCAGGGGAAGGCCTCGGCCTCTGTGCTCTGTTGGCCCTCTGGAGGCACTGGTTGGCCACCGTGTGAGACAGGATGCTGGACTAGATGGACCACTGTTCTGATCCAGCAGGGCTCTTACGCCCATGTCCACTAACTATATTCATTTGAACTAGAGCTTAGCTCCCAGAGCAGAACCCGAAAAGACACTGACCAAAGCTTTCTTGCCTCTGCAGGTATATACCTTAGGGAAAGGCAAGGCCCATGGAGAGCGACTGTGCAGGTTCAAAAGCAGCATTTATAACCTAACCTGACAACTTTTAAAAATAGACATCCCATGAGGATCCAGAGAACAGCAATCAAGCATCCCTCATCAACAGCTAGGGTTACCGACTCCAGGTTGGGAAGTTCCTGGAGATTTGGGGCAAAGCCTATGGAAGGTGAGATTGAAGAGGAGAGGGGTCTCAGCAGGATATAATGCTGTAGGCTACACCCTCTAAAGCAGCCATTTTCTCCAGGGGGGAACTGATCTCTGTAGTCTGAAGATCAGTTGTAATTCTGGGAGATCTCCAGGCCCCACCTGGATGCTGGCAAGAAAAGGTCATATGAGGAATAAGTTAATAGACTGAAGTTTATAGCTGCATGCATAAGTGTCACATCTGTGTGTAAATTAGCTTTCTCTTCTGCTGGCTGGAATGCAAAAATCCAATAAACTGTTAATAAAAAGGGAAAGGTCATATGTAAATATCAGAGATCTTGAAAATGAACCAGAAAATGTGATGGTTTTCATTAAAAAACCCTCCCAAAACATGTACTGTGACGTTTGGCTTGAGCTGTGTGTGTGTGTGAAATGTTTGTTCTGAAAAAGCGACATATTCTACATGTTCTTCAGCATGTGATCTCTGAACAGGTTAGATGAAATCTGTCTGTCCTAGTCACTCCTAGCTTTGGTATACAGCTCCGAAAGAAACCATTGCCATTATGAGCTCATTCTAATCCACTGTACATGTTGGTTTAAAACTAAAAAATGACTGAATATCATACTTAAAAGACAGTTTCAGAGAGACAAAACCAGTACATTACCATCTTGTCTGATGGAATGTTTTAATATCTGTATCCATTTTAAAGTTCACGGTATCTTCTTAATTACCATAAAGACTATTCAAACATTCATGGATTCTGAATTTTGCATTTATGATGGAACTTTGTATAGGTTAAAGAGACCTGCCCTGGACAGGCCAGGCTAACCCAGTCTCATGAGATCTCAGAAGCTAAGCAAGGCTGGCCCTGGCCAATATTTGGATGGGAGACCACTGAGGAATGCCAGGGTCACTATGAAGAAGCAGGCAGTCAAGTCCTGGTCACACGAGCGAGATAATCTGGGGCGGGGAAGTGAGGCTATTTGCTCTGGAGTAACTTGACCACAGTTGCGTGATCACACAGTTCTGGGAAGCTGCAGACACAGCCCACCACTGCGTGATCAGACACAATCATGGGTGAGTCGGGTTTGGGGGAGGAGGGTTGCCTTTTTTTTCCCGATGCACTTAAACAGGGATAGATGAATAGCATCTTCGCCCTGAGGGCTTCCTATGGCAGTATGTGTCAGAATCCGACAATAGAATGCTTGTTTTTTTGGGTCTGTGATCTATATTGTAGCCATGTGTTATTCACTGCTTGCCTTGAAGTATATAATCTGCTCTGCTAAATGTAACTATCCCTTACCGGGAGGATGGCGTGCCACATTCCTGAACGTCACATAAACAATGGGGACTATCGCATCCGTCCCTCCCACTCGCCTTTGAGGCTCGAGGCATTTTATCTTGCTATTCTAACCTTGGAGACTCTCAGATTGTTTCTAACCAAATGTTTAGCCTATCATTCACACATTTGGGTCACACAGGGCAGGAAGGGAATTTGTATTACTTTCCCACCTCCTCTGTGAGAACCAAATGGTTGCCACTTTTTCCCGCTTCTTTGTATCCGCTCTGATTGGTCCACTGTATTTGTTCAACTGTGCCTGAAGGTATATTAACCCATGTTACCTATTGTCATGTATCTCTAACAAACATCGAGAACCTGAACCATTATTGGAATAAAAGAACTTTGCTTTTATCAAAGGTCTGGTCTGATAGTGTCAGCTCAGAAGCCTCACAGTATGCCATGATGCACATATTAAGAAGGGGGGGAAAACAACAGCATGGTGTTGGGATAGCTTGATCAGACTATCCCCGACACCATGAGTGCGTGCTGGAGCGATCACATAAGGAAAGTCCGTCTTTGGCCCGTAGCAAACCTGTTTGATACTGGACTTTCCCTAGTATCTTTTAACTCCACTTCTTCAGTGGAGAGAAACGGATTGTTGATGGGTGTGGGACGCTTGCCAGACATTCTGGTGTGATCGCACCCTTAAAATCCACATGGCATTCGTGCCTATTGCACAGCTAATTCTTTGTGTGATTGGGGCCTCAAATCACCGCTGAATGTCTCTTGCCTTGAAAACCCCATGGGCATGATGGCTCTGTCTGTCTGTCTGTCTGTCTGTCTATCTATCTATCTATCTATCTATCTATCTATCTATCTATCTATCCATTCAAATGGTTATAAACTGCACATTACTAACAAATTTAGGAGGAAAATCATAAGAAACCCATAGGATTTTTTTTTTTTTGGTTCTTGTGAATGGTGGACCACCACATAGGCCACCGTAAGCCTCAGAGAAAGGGTAGGATAAAAATGTAATATACATAAACTGACCTCAACGTCTCACTTTTACATTTTCTATCAACTCTATTCCCAGATTTTATCACCTTTGCCTAAAGTGTGGGCAGACTTTACCATCTCCAGGTTCCCAATCAGGATGTCCAGCGCTGGTGTGATGCAAAAGGATGAGATCTGCATGACGGAGTTTGACCACGTGATAATGTTTTGGTGGGTTCCAGGGAGAGATGTGCAAAGCCCCCCCCCCAACCTTACTATCACTTTGCTTCCTTCAAAATTCCTCAGATGTTCTGCCTTCGTATTTGCTTTGTCATTTTGCTACAGGTGGAATGCAGTGTTAACTCTATTGTTATCCAGAAAGAATGAGCTATCCTTTTGTGAGGGTGCTTGCATCTCATTGAAAAGTCGTACTTTGAGATGTTGTTTTTATTCGACCTTGCCAAGTCTAGGTTCCCCCCCCCTTTTCTGCAGCCTTTAGACATTTGTAAAGGGGGAAAAAAAAACCCTTCCTGAGGAGGTGGGGCGGGGGGAAGCACCACTCTGGTTCAAAGCAAAACAGTTGCCTTAGTAATTTTGTTTTAACCTTTAAGACAATTAGCTTTGGGCAACTAAGCAAATTCAAAGCTTTGAACAGCCTAAATAAGACTATTTAAAGGATAATTATATTCAAAGAGGGTTTCAGTGCTGACATTTTTTCCCCCCATAAACAGAAAAGGCTCCAGAACCAGCTCTGATTAACTTTCCTTTTTTTGTGAGGATAAGCCATTTTTTTGAAAGAATCTGAGATTTAAGTTTAACCTCTTAAGACTGCTTCCCCTCAGCTGTTCTGCTACATTTCATCTGGTTCTGCGGAACTGTTTCCTAAGGTTTTGGGTTGGGTCAAGATTCACAATAGCCAGGGTGGTGGCTAAGCACGACAGACTCTAATCTGGAGAACCAGGTTTTGATTCCCCACTCCTCCATATGAAGACTGCTCGGAGACCTTGGAGCAGTCACGGTTCCCTCAGAATTCTATCAGCCCCGTCTACCTTACAAGGTGCTTGTTCCGGGGAGAGGAAGAAAATGTGATTGTAAGCTGCTTTGAGACTCCTTAAGGGAGAAGAAGAGTTGGTTTTTATACCTCACTTTTCTGTATGTTAAGGAGTCTCAAAGGGGCTCACAGTCATACTGCCTTCCTCTCCCCATAACAAGCACTTTAGGAGGTAGGTGGGTCTGAGAGAGATCGGAGAAACATCTGAGAGAATTGTGACTGGACCAAGGTTACTGTTATGTATTGACCATGCGGTCGCCATGTGCTCCCGTAATGGCGACCGCCATGTGGCCAGAGCACATGGCCAAGAAACTACCTGAGCTTCAGCCAGGTAGAACAAAGGCCAGGTGGATTCAAACCGGCCACCAATCATGTACCTAGGTTTCTCCCAGGGAACCTATGAAATGTAAATAGACTTATAATAGCCTATCAGGCCAGTTGGGTGAGGTCAGGGGATTGTCCCTGACCAGCATAAAAGGAGGGCTTCGAGCCCTGGGTTGTATGCTTCATCCGGACCAGCAATAAAGATCTAGCTTTTTTACTATTCCATGGACTCCCGACTCCAGTACTTATCAGTTACCCAGCAGGCTTCATGT
Organism: Lepidodactylus listeri; assembly: GCA_029233225.1. Classification (NCBI taxonomy): domain Eukaryota; kingdom Metazoa; phylum Chordata; class Lepidosauria; order Squamata; family Gekkonidae; genus Lepidodactylus; species Lepidodactylus listeri. The sequence goes on along the minus strand of JARCFY010000009.1, from coordinate 99,588,871 downwards.
GGTGGAGCTGGGAATCAAACCCGGTTCTCCAGCTTAAAGTCTGCCACTCTTAACCACTATACCACAATGTCTAGAGAAAAGGAGGGTATAAAAAAACAACTTCTTCTTCTCCTCCTACTCCTTCTATAGCTTCCCAAAATGTCAACTGGGGGGCTGACTGACAATGGCCCTTTGACTTTCCCAAACACCAGAGGTAGCCATGTTGGGCTGTAAATCATGCCACTTCTCAGGCAACTGAAAATCCTGTGCCTCTCTGTCAGCTCAGCCAACCAGCATCAGAGGCTTCGCCATTACAGCACAATACAGTGTTGTTGATTATTTGGCGACTTCCCTTACGGGCAATTGTCCTTCAATGCCTTGAGCTTGATTTTCCTCCATTTCTTTTGTTCACTTTAATACATGCCTTGGTGGGGGAAAAAATGCTCCTTAACATTTTTGAAAGTTATTATTTAGGGTCCCACTATGGTTTAAAATCTATATGCTTTATAATAGTTTTTCCCCCTGTTGGCAAGCTTTCTCAAAGGCTGAGGGCAGCTCTTGCACTGTACAAAAAAAAAAAATTCAGATAATACCCGGAATTTCTGCTCATTTGCCCTTCGCAAACAGGTTATTATGTTGCACAGCTGAGCTTGTGGTGACAATGACCACCGTGTGGCAGGTGTTCTGCAATGCCGGAGAATAAAATCCCTTTGGGGAAGTGATGTATTCTCTTAAATGTCAGAACCTTACTGGCAGTTCCAGCATTTGCATGATGATAAATACAGCAATTACAGCCATTGAATTGTGCATAAAATAATCCAGTTCCAAGCTCAAATTAACCCTAGATTTGTTGGTGGTAGGAAAAGAAATCTGAATGGTACTTCTCCCTCACAAAGCATGGCATCCCTTCAAAATGCAACTTGTGTCATAGTTCCAGAGAGAAAGGGAAATGAAAGCCAAAAATGCATACATAACACACACAAATAACAGAAAGCACTAGAGATATCACTGGATTTTTCCAAAGGATAATTTGAAGGCAAATGTGGAGTTTCTTGCAGTGAAGTTCATAGAAAGTAAAACAAAAGCACCTGTACAGTTGCGAATACATAGCTAAAAACTCAGAACAGGGGGAAAAGCCCACAGGGCTTTGGAATAATAAAGTATCTAGCAGAGCACATGCATACAAACACACCGTTTGCTAGTCCTCTGCTCCAAACTACAGCTTCTGAAGTGCTTTTCTGTCAGCTAATGTTGCCATCCCCTGCCCGGGAGGTGGGATGTGTTGACTGGTGACGTCGGGTGTGTGGAATGTTATGTTATACTTCTCATAGCGTCCTTATCGCTCCCTGCTCTGCTTTGACCTTGGGAGACTGCTGGTGCCTGCCTCTGTATCTTTTCTTGTGTCTGGCTTTGTTCCTTCCTGCTTTTTCCATGTGAACCTAAAGCCGGTATTTAGGCACCTTTTACATGATTTTATGACTGGTTACATTCTTTTGCCAGACCCTTTTGAATTCTGTATAATTATACTGTCTGGGGATTGTAATAGCTATTACTGACACATAATGTGTAGATGACCACAAGATACTTTTCTCAATAAAGACTTCCTTTGCTTAAGGACACTTGTTGGTGACTGACTCTGTAGGACTCTCAAATTTTCATTGATAAAACTGTTTGGATTATGTTGTGTGACTTTTCATGTGATGTCTAGTTTGCTCTTAGGCCACCATTGCGAGCTGCCTTATTTGGGGACCTTAGATTATATTGACCAAGTCTCAGGTAATACCACAATTAACAGTTTAGCCTGTGTCAGAGTTAATACAGTAGAGCAGTTACTGGATATGGTAGTTACAACTCAATGAAACCATAGTACGCAGTTCTAGAATGGTTCAGGTGGGTAGCCGTGTAGGTCTGAAGCATCAAGTCTAGTGGCACCTTAAAGCTTTGTTCGTCTTAAAGGCGCCACTGAACTCAAACTTAGTTCTAGAATGGGCTACTCAACCCACTATCACCTTACAGTTGATGGTTTGAGCCAATATCTAAAACATGTAAATTATTTGCCTTCAAATAGTGGAAAAGAAACAGAGATAGAAGGGAATAGAATGGAATGGCTAGAACTGAGAGCAGGCCAGTTTACCACCTAAGTGGTTACCTGGGGTACAAAAGTAGTAGAAGATGCCACCTGGCAGTCCCTCCACATTCCACCTTGCAGTGGCGCAGAAGGAAGCAGGTCACCCTTCCCGCTCATGTCTCTTCCACAGAGACTCACTGGAGTTTGCAGGAAGTTGGAAGTCATGCGCTCCCTCCCTCTCTCATGCCACTCTCATTGAGCACTGATGAGCCATAGAGTCTCCAGAGCCCCTTGGAGTTAGTGAGGGTGCAGTGGAGGAAGCGTATAACCCCTTCCATTTCTGTTGCTGCCACATGAATGATGACCATCACTTGACATGGCATAAAGACCTGACCCATCCCAGGCACAGATTGGTATGGGGAGCTTTGTCTTGTATCACACACTTTTAGAAGGCATTGAGAGAATAACAAAATAAGAATGGAGGAGATTTTGTCAGTTTGATTCGATGGTCCGTGCAGATTTTTGTAAACTGCAGGTTGAAATCACAATGACCAAACATGGTACAGTTGCAGTGAAAAGGTGGGAAAAAATGACACCAGTATTATGACTCCAGGATTTGGGCATTCTGAGTAGTGTTTGTTTGTTTTTTTCCTAACCTGCTGTCAGAATCTGCAGATTCTAACAAGGGTTTCTGGGAATGTATGCTATGCTTTGTAACCTGACTATGCTATGCTTTGTAGCTGTTCCTGTAACCTCTATGTAATCAATACTATTGCTTATTAGTTTGGACATTGTGATTGTACATCCCATGATCCTGAGTTTATGGCTCTGACCTGGTCTGGCCTATGTAACCCTTTGCCCGGGAGAGTGGCGACTTCAAAGCCTGAGAACAATGGGCCTCTCACACTCCTGCCTCCGCATTCCTTTCCTCCCTGCTGGGAGGACAGGGACCAGTTTTTATCAACGTGCGAAAGCCTTGGGGAAAGCATTTGTTATGTGAAAGATGGTTACATCTAAGGGTCTGGTTTAAGAAGGGAAATTTACTGCTTCACACCTCACCTTTTTCCTGTGGGAAGCAAATGGCCAAAAGATCTTTTGCCCATGGTTTTTCTCCCATGTTGATTGGTTACCTATGGGCAATTCAAATTGTACAGGAGGGTATATTAGACCTGCTTCTGTTGTGTGCATTATCTCTGACAATTATCTGAGGACCTGTATCAATGTAGACTTTGGAAATAAAGAACTGCGTTTCATCAACAAAGATCTGATCCTTGACTACTTTGAGCAGAAGCCTCACAGATTGTCAGAGAACTGTGACTGGGATTTGGCCGTTCCTGACCATGTCGGACGACGGTACTCTTCCCATCCCTACAACCGAAGATCAACCGGTGACCCCGGCAGACCAGGGTGCCGGTGGTGGAGGCGGCGGTGGGGAGCCCGAAGTGCCAGCGACTACGGCTCAGGGGGCTTACTACATCCCACGACCACCTCCTCATCAGAGCGTGACCCCGAGGTACTCATGGAGCAATTTCGGTCGCGGGACCGTCGACTTGTGGGTGCACGATCGGAAGGGGGCACAGGTGTCGATCCAAGGGGACCGCACCGAGCACGGGAAACCGAGCTTTTTGGGAGATGAGAGAGAGACGATCTACGGAGGAGACTGGCGTCCCCCGCCCTTGGAAGAGGAGAAAGGCGCACCTTACGGGCCCGATCTCTACGGGGAAGACCAGACCCAGACCCTGGATCGTATGATGGGAGATTTACGGCTGCAACTCACTGCGGAATGGCAAGAGATAGCCCTCGACCTGCAGTACCAGTTCTGCGATGCCCTGATGGCTATGCAAGCAGCCCGCCCGGCCCCAGGAGGGGCCGGAGTCCCAGGAGGAGAAGTCCCGCAGCAACCGGCTCCCCCCGGGGGAGTTCCCGCGGGAGTCGTCCTGCAACAAGTGCCTCCGCAGGTCCCGCAACCCATCCCCTGCCCGGTTCCCATACCCGTCCCGGCACCCCCCCAGGCGCCAGCAGGCCGATGATCCGCCAGGCCCCCACCGATCCATTGACGGCTACTTTCGATGGGGACCCCGAGAAGCTGCGGTTCTTCCTCATAGAGATCGAGCGATTTCTAGACACCTGGGGACATCTCTACCCCACAGAGAGGGACCGGATTGGCTACATAGGGTCCAAGCTGAGGGACACCGCCAGCGACTGGTATGTGAGCCTGCACAACGCCCCCGGGCCTGAATTACGCTCAGTGCACAACTTCATGTGGGCCCTCAGACAACACTATGAGGACCCCTTGGGAGAAGAGAAGGCTCGGAACCAGTTACGGAAGCTGACCCAGGGGCGGTCCTCGGTGAGGGAGTATACGGACAAGTTCCGGCACATAGCAGCCAAAATTCAAGGCTGGACCCAGGATCTCTTCATCGAAAAATACAGGGAAGGTCTTAACCCAGAGGTGTACGAGACAGTGCTGCGAGGGGGAAGACCAGGCTCGTTAGCCACCTGGATGAGAGCGGCCGCAGACATGGAGGAATGCTTCACCCTCATCAAGATGGGAACTTCAGCTACAGTCCAAGCCAAGGCAGTCCATAAGGTGAAGCCCAAGCTGAGCGTCCAAGAGATCCGGGACTCCCGGTTCAAACAAGGGCTCTGCATGAGGTGCGGGGAAAGCGGCCACTTCGCCTCGGCGTGCCCTCGTGGCAGCGGGAAAGTCCCCAAGACCTCCACCCTGGTGGCCAGGAGCACCCCCAGCAAAGGGAAGACCTCGTTCAAACCCTGGGCATTACAGCTGGAAGGGGCAGTGAGCGAGCAAGGGGAGCTGGAGCTGACGGAGACCCAGATGTCGGGAAACTCCAACGGCCTGCAGTGAGCGGCACAGAACTGCAGGTCCCCATTCGCAACGCGCCATCTCCAGTGAGCATCCCTGGCCCCTTACTGTATATGGTAGTGACTGTAATAGCCCCCGGGACCGGGACCCACGTCCGGGTGTGTGCATTAATTGACTCTGGGTGTGCCCGGGACTTGATCAGCCCCTTAGTAGTCAATGGACTAGGTCCCAAGGTCACCCCGTTGGGGGAACCACTTATGTTTACTCAAATGGATGGGTCAGAAATGAAAGAGGCATGTGTGGCAGAGACTGAGAGATTAATAGTGGGGACCGGGGAGCATTGGGAGAAGAGAGCTTTCGTCATTACCCCCAACACCCAGTTCCCCATGGTGTTGGGGAGCCCCTGGCTGAGCTCCCATGATCCCTACATCAAATGGAGCAAGGGGAAGATCTCGTGGGTGGGCGAGAAGTGCCATACTCATAAGTGGGACTCGGGATGGGGATCGGGTCCCCCGGCACCTCTACGAGCGGCCGCGCTCACCCTGGTGCCTTCCACCGTCCCCAAGGAATATCAAGATTTAATGGGGGTGTTCAGTGAGACTGAGGCGGATGAACTACCCCCTCACAGACTTTCGGACTGCGCCATAGAGTTACTCCCCGGAGAAAAGTTACCCAAGGGAAAACTCTACTCCATGAGCCCCTCGGAGAGGGAGGAGCTAAGGAAGTTCCTCGACAAGAACTTGGAATAAGGCTTCATCCGCCCTGCCAAGTCCCCTTTTGCTGCCCCGGTGCTGTTCCGGAAAAAGAAGGACGGGGGGTTGCGCTTGTGCACGGACTACAGGGGGCTCAACGCCGTGTTGGCTTCTAATAAAGACTTGATAAAAGACTTGCTAACAGAAGCGGCCAAGGGGAAGATATTCACTAAGTTAGATCTCCGAGATGCATACTTCCGAGTGCGCATCAGGGAGGGGGACGAATTTAAGACTACTTTTAATACCCCATTGGGGCAATTCGAATACCTAGTGATGCCGTTCGGATTAAGTGGCGCGCCAGGGGTCTTTATGAGCTTGATAAACGAGGTGCTACACAAGCATTTATTCAAGGGGGTGTTATGTTACTTAGATGATATCTTGATTTATTCAACTGATAAGAAAGAGCATGTAAAATTGGTCCGCGAAGTACTGTCTACGCTGTTGGAAAACCAGTTGTATGCCAAACTGTCTAAATGTGAATTTAATAGAGATTCAGTGGACTTTTTCGGGTATCGCATCTCCCAGAAGGGGTTAGAGATGGACCCTGCCAAGGTAGAAGCGGTAGTGCAGTGGGAGGCGCCCCGAACCCGAAAACAACTGCAGAGCCTATTAGGATTTTGTAACTTCTACTGCACCTTCCTGAAAGATTTCGCCATGGTTACCCTCCCGCTAACCGAACTCCTCAAAACCAAAGGGAGGGGCCCGGAAGCGGGGAAACCTGGGGAGAGGATAGCCTGGTACAAGGACTGTCAAAAAGCATTTGAAACTCTAAAAACTCTGTTCACCTCAGAGCCCATCCTCGCCCACCCCGACGAGACGAAAGAGTTTGTGATTCATGTAGATGCGTCGGATGTGGCCATGGGGGGAGCCATCCTACAGAGGGGCCAGGACAATAAATTACACCCTCTGGCTTATATCTCCAAAAAGTTTAATGACACAGAAAGGAACTGGTCGATATGGGATAAAGAAGCTGCCACCATACGACTGGCCCTGACCACCTGGCGGCATTGGCTAGAAGGAGCGCAGACCCCTTTTGAGATTTGGACTGATCATAAAAACCTGGAGGCCTTGCGTACCCAGAGGTCTTTGAATGCCAAGCAGCTCCGGTGGGCTGACTTCTTCTCAAAGTTCAATTTCGTGCTTAAACATTTTCCTGGAAGGGCAAATTCACTAGCAGACGCTCTGTCCAGATTGCCCCAGCACGAAAGTCAAAAGGAAGAAGTATTTGACTCCATGTTTTCCCCCCAACAGTTGGGAGGAGCCATCACGACCCAAAGCCAGAGTAAGCAGGCAGCAGTAGAGTCATGGGGGGATAAGTGGGGGGGGACTATTCCCCGGAAGAGGCCAAAGAATTAGAAGGCATAGAGGAATGCTCCTTCCGAGAGAACAAATGTTGGTATCATGGGGACAAGCTCGTGGTGCCTCGGGCCCAAAGAAAAGACATACTGCTGACTTGTCATTCCTCGAAACTAGCAGGACATTTTGGGTTCCTGAAAACGCTTAACTTAGTCCAAAGGCAATTCTGGTGGCCACGCATGCGCAAAGACGTTTCGGACTTTGTTACTGCCTGCCAAACCTGCTTGATGTGCAAAAGAAGGGGGGGGGGAAGTCCCGGGACTGTTGCACCCTCTGCCCACCCCCTCTCGTCCATGGGAAGTGATAGCTATGGATTTCATCACCAACCTGCCACCTTCAAAAGGGAAAACGGTGATTTGGGTGGTGGTGGACATGTTTTCAAAGCAGGCTCACTTCACCCCGTTCAAACAATTACCTACAGCTAAGGGGCTGGCTAAAGCGTTCTTTAAGCACGTAATTAAATTACACGCTTTTCCCCGACGTGTGGTATCCGATAGGGGCAGTCAGTTCGTTGCCAACTTCTGGTGGGAGCTTTTGACCCTAATGGACATTGAACCGGCCATGAGCTCTGGTTACCATCCAGAAACCGATGGCCAATCCGAATGAACTAATCAAATACTGGAGCAGTTTCTGAGATGCTACACTAATTACCATCAGGATAATTGGGTAGAGCTGCTGCCATTCGCTGAATACAGCTATAATAACGCTGTTCATTCATCTACAGGAGTGTCCCCGTTCATGGCTGTGGGAGGCTTCGAGGGGAAACCCCTGCCCACCATAGAAGAAATGTCAGACACCTCACCCTCAGACTTTAAACGTTGGTGGGCAAATTTGCAAGACTCATGGCCATTGATTGCTAAGACTCTAGACAAAGCCAAAGAGGATTACAAGAAGTATGCGGATCGTGGAAGGGCTGAGGGTTGGGACCTTCAACCAGGGGACTCGGTCTACCTATCCACAAAAAATATACATGGACTGCAACCCAGCAGGAAGCTGGGGTGGAAATATGTTGGGCCCTACAAGGTGTTACGCAAAATTTCTGATGTGTCTTTTGAGTTAGAATTACCTAAGTCACTGAGTTCTGTGCATCCTGTGTTTCATTTCAGCTTATTGAAGAAGAATCCTGGGCCGAATGCATGGCATCCAACTCCTCCGACTCCTCCTCCACTGATGAAGGAGGGGGCACCCCATTTTGAGATTTCTGAAATCCTGGATTCTAAAATGCGCAGGGGTCGTTTACTGTATCTTGTTAAATGGGTAGACTTTGGCCCAGAACTGAATGAGTGGGTTCGATCTGAAAATGTTCATGCTCCTAGATTAGCTAAAGCTTTTCATAATAGATTTCCGGATAGGCCGGGGTAGATTGATTTTTCGGGTGGCAGTGTGTCAGAATCTGCAGATTCTAACAAGGGTTTCTGGGAATGTATGCTATGCTTTGTAACCTGACTATGCTATGCTTTGTAGCTGTTCCTGTAACCTCTATGTAATCAATACTATTGCTTATTAGTTTGGCCATTGTGATTGTACATCCCATGATCCTGAGTTTATGGCTCTGACCTGGTCTGGTCTATGTAACCCTTTGCCCGGGAGAGTGGCGACTTCAAAGCCTGAGAACAATGGGCCTCTCACACTCCTGCCTCCGCATTCCTTTCCTCCCTGCTGGGAGGACAGGGACCAGTTCTTATCAACGTGCGAAAGCCTTGGGGAAAGCATTTGTTATGTGAAAGATGGTTACATCTAAGGGTCTGGTTTAAGAAGGGAAATTTACTGCTTCACACCTCACCTTTTTCCTGTGGGAAGCAAACGGCCAAAAGATCTTTTGCCCGCGGTTTTTCTCCCATGTTGATTGGTTACCTATGGGCAATTCAAATTGCACGGGAGGGTATATTAGACCTGCTTCTGTTGTGTGCGTTATCTCTGACAATAATCCGAGGACCTGTACCAATGTAGACTTTGGAAATAAAGAACTGTGTTTCATCAACAAAGATCTGATCCTTGACTACTTTGAGCAGAAGCCTCACACCTGCTAAGTGGATGATTCTCACACTTATGTTTCTCAATAGATACCAACTTAAGGTGATAAACCAGATAAAATGCCTTTCTTTTTAAGAGCAGACCACTGCATACATATTACTTTCCCCAGAAAACATTGAAACCATTAATTATACAAAAAAAACTTAACACGGTGTATAAATAAGATGGGAGGGAAGGATTTGAACTCCTTGAACATAAGAAAGCCATAAAAGATCGGAGGGTTTACAGACGTGGGCATCGCTATAACAAAGCATGACACATGCTGTTGCCTTATGGTCTATCAAAGCCTACTTACTGTGACTGGCAGCAGCTGTCCAGGGTCTCAGGCTGAGATCTTTCACTACTTGATCCCTTTCACTAAAGATGTCATCAACTGAACCTGAGACCTGATGCATGCAAAGGAGAGCCATAACCCTTCTCCCTTCATTACAATGGACTCTAAAGTTTCTTCTGGCAGTTCCTTGGCAAGATATGCCACCAACAAACTGTGACAGATTAACACAGTATGTGAATTCTACTTTGCCATAGTCCTCACAGGATGCCCAAACTAGAGAAATGGAGAAAAAAGAGAATCGGGTCACACAGGCCTATGACTGCAGTGCCAAGAGATAACTTGCACACATAGATGAGCCACTGCACATAGAACTTCCACATCTACTTCATATTCCAGAGCCAGTCTGGTGTAGTGGTTAGGAGAGCAGACTCTAATCTGGCAGAACTGGGTTTGATTCCCCACTCCTCCCCATGCAGCTGCTGGGTGACCTTGGGCAAGCCACAGTTCTCTCAGAACTGTTCTCTCACAGGAGCAGTTCTCAAAAGAGTTATGTCAGCCCCACCTACCTCAGGGTGTCTGTTGTGGGGAAGGGAAGGGAAAGGAGGTTGTTAACCGCTCTGAGACTCCGAGTGAAGGGCAGGGTATAAATCTAATTTAAACTCTTCTTCTTCTTCCTCCTCTTCCTCATCACCTCCCCTTCCTTCAAATACTTTTTCAAAAGAGAGTTCACCCATTCAGCCAAGCCAAATGCTATTCAATAGAGAAATCAATGGAATGAATGTACGCGTATGAACCACGCCAAAGTTCACCAGTGTAAAAAAGGGCCCTAAAAGAGGGGAGGGGGATTTTTGTATACAAAACTATACAAACCCTCACAAACCAGAGACAAAAAGTGGAATGAGTCTGCTACCAACCCATTTGATTAATCTGCCCTAGACGCCCTAAGAATCTTACTCTCTGTCTTCGGCCAAAAGAAGCTGAGTTCTCATATATGGAGATATTTTCTTCTGATCAGGACTGGATGAGGAATAAGAAACAAAATGAGAAAACGTGAATCACCACTGCCTTCGCCATGGTTATTATATTGACAAAACAGAGTTTCCCCTCTCAAGAGCTGCCAGTAGAGACACTCCACGAGAGATTAAAGAGAATATCACTTTTTCATATCTGATTTTTCTCCTGCCATTTAAAATGATGTTGGCTTCACTTGAGTCTGAGCTGTGCCTAGCAGAACTGATCCAGAATATTAACAATGAGGCTGATTCCTATGAGAGTAATTTTAAAAGGGAGGAGGGGAGACCCTTCTCAAAATGCCAAACAATCCTTCTGATGCGATGCTTGGCCAGAAGAGAAGGGAATTAAGAACCCCAGCCAAATATGTCAGTAAAAGATAAAACACTTTCAAGGTGATTCTATGCTTGTCACAACAATTAACCCATTAATAAGTCCTAACGTGGAGCCTTTGCCATTTCAACAACATCCCTTTTTGTGTCTACAAAAAATATTCTTGGGAGGTTACGCAGAAAAGGATTTTTCTGTGCCTTCGTCCCCTTCGCTCTCATGATGAGAATGTTTGATTAAAAAACATGGAACACAAGCTTATCCCGTATTGCGAGTTATTTTGCCTTTCACCAACGGCTTGACAGATTTAGTCTCCATATGTATTTTGTGAAATAAATTGGAATTCCAGTTCTATGTGTGCTGAGGTTTTTATTGCTGGAAAATCTAGTTGTCATTTTGGTTTAGTCACCCAAATATTAGGATGGAACAACTCAATTTAAGTAGCACAGTTCCAGAGAATACATATTTTCTCTCGAAAGATGTAAAGGCATGAGCCTCTGTCCTTCTCCAACAATATGGCATTCGATATGACAAAACCCATAAGAACATGATAGATGCCTAGAAAGGATCACAGCAAGGGACCATTTAGTCTAGTACTGTGTTTGCAATATGGAGCTGAATCTGCTTAGGGATTTTTTCCCACATGGGCAGAGGGAAATCAGGAGTATGGTCCAAGAAGAAAATCCATTAAAACTTTAGATCCAGATGTAGGCAGGACAACTGATTTTGTGGTGGGGCAGCACCGTTTCAGGATTCAAACCCGTGTTTTTTTGGAGGGGAGGACCATTATTTCCAATGGGCACCCATTTGAGGGTCTGGTGCAACTGTTTTGAAAGATAATGGTCCCACACTTGCACAGGACATACTGCTCCCTCAAATCTAAAGGCTCCCTAAGTTTCAAGCAGCAAAAGAAGAAGAGATTGGATTTATACCCCGCCTTCACTACCCAAAGGAGTCTCAGAGCGGCTTACAAACTCCTTTCCCTTCCCCTCCCCACAACAGACACCCTGTGAGGTTGGTGAGGCTGAGAGAGCTCTCTTGGGAACTGTCCTTGAGAGAACAGCTCTGAAAGGACTTATGACTGACCAAAGGTCATACCAGCAGCTGCATGTGGAGGAGTGAGGAATCAAACCTGGTTCTCCCAGATTAGAGTCCCGCTCTTAATTACTACACCAGATTGGATAAATGGGTTCAATTTGGGTTTCTAATTTTTTAAAAATGAATAGACAGTCACAACAATAAATACTGATAACAGGTTAAGCAATCAAGAACACACACAAAAATCGGATCCTAAATCAGCAAACACTGGTTTAGACAGAAGCAGCAGCACTGTAACCATTGGTTGCAGTGATGTTCTCAAGGAGTCTTATATACACAGTTGTGTCTTTTCTGGAAATCTTTTTGCTGAGCCATGTTGAACTGCTACCTAAAAAATTTGGATTCTGACACTATATATTATTATAGCGGCTAGCATAAGATTTAGCCAGGGTATGGAGGAAAAAGAAAACTCCGATGCAAAGACAGTTCATAGATAAAATTAAAACTTTTAATTTGAATATAAAGTTGTCAACGTTACTATAAGGTTCTCGCATTAGGAGATGAGTCACTGGAAAAGACAATAATACTAGCAAAAGTTGAAGGCAGCAGGAAGAGGAAGAGCCGACATGTGATGGATTGACTCAATCAAAGAAGCCACGGCCCTCAGTTTGCAGGACCTGAACAACGGCATTAATGACAGGGATGCCAACCTCCAGGTGGGACCTGGGGATCCCTTGGAATCACAGCTCATCTCTATACTACAGAGATCAGTTCCCCTGGAGTGGGGGAATTGATGTTTTGGAGGGTGGGCTCTATGGCATTGTACCCCACTTGGGTCCCTGTTCTTCCGGGTCTCCATCCCCAAATCTCCAGAATTTCCCCCGCCTGGATCTGGCCACCCTCCACCTTATCCCCAGCCAGTGGCTGAGGGGACCTGGCAACCCTAGTTAACAATAGGACATTTTGAAGGACGTTAATTCATAGGGTCACCATAAGTTGAAAGCGGCTTGACTGCACTTAACACATGCACACACAACGCTGTCAATATTTCAAAGGACTCTGGATTCATTTTGGATAGGTATAATGTGGAAGAGTATTGCTAACCAGATGGAAAAGCTGTTACAAATGTAATTATTTGGCATATATTTTCATAATTGTACAAATAAAAGAATATTAACAAAAAAAGCAGCAACCATGTAATTAAAAGCTTTGTAAAAATGCAGTCAGTTTAACTCGATGCTGAAAACCTGATATCTCAGGACCAAGGCGGGGAGGAGAGCCATCGAAGAAATCTCGTGACTGGTGCCCAATCTCTTGACATGGGAAAAACAGATGCATCCAGAGAAAAGCCTGCAAAGATTATTTCCTCCCAAATCAAGCTAGTTCACAGGCATTTCTCTTGCAGCTCATAAGCAATCCCAGGCAACCCATTTGGAAACTACTTCTCTGAAACACTATATTAATACTAAGTGTTATTGTTACTTAAACCCAGACTGAAAATGGTTCAATGCTGGGCAGTTAATTGCTGAAAGAAATTTTACAGAGAGGTACAGTCTAAATGCAAAATATGCAAACTCACCTTTGTTCCCTTATTAGCATTTGCTATAAAGATCCAAAGATAATGAAGTATGTGTTATTTTCAGGGGGGACACGGCACTGATTTTCAAAAGACATTCAGAGAAGAGAGGAAATAAAAATTGCCAGTATCTTCATGTCTGTAGGTGGAGATATGAGACCATATTTCAATTATAATCATTTTTTATTTTATTTTTGTCTTACACATTGGATACTTGCCTTTCATCACCTTTGCAGAAGTCTTAGCCGGGAATGGAATTTATTTGAAACTATTTTGTTTTGGTTTGTCAGCCTAATCTGTCTGAAGCCACAAAGAACGGAATGTTAGCAAGGACTTACTTCTGCATTTGCAGATGTACCTCAGCATAACTATTTATGTGACAAGGTGAAACAAAAAAAAGAGGCTTACTTAGTAGACGACATGTAAATGTTGGGATATGGCACTTCTGCGATATAGGAATGTGCAAGAAAAAAAAAGTAGCTAGATTCAGATCCTTTCTTGTTTCTAAAACCTGAGTCAAATTCTGTACTATCAGGATTAAAGGTAGCCATGTTAGGAAAGCAATCCAATAGTCACCCCCCCCTACAATTCCAATTCCTTGAAATTCTCAAGGAATTCTACCCCTCATTCAAGAGACTGTCTCTCCCAAATCTGACAAGTGAAAAAGTAAAACTCTCCTTTCCCCCCCAAAGACAAGTAATAATGCTCATAGAACTATATTACATATACTGAATATATAAACACATACAATATTTCAAGAAAACATAATGTACATCATAAAGTGTCACAAACCACAAAATGATAATTCTTAAAAGAATCACTATCCTAAATAGTCCACAAGCACAAGCCCTCCAAGGGGCAATAACAATCCAACAGTCTCCCAAATTTGAGGCAGAGAGGAGGCAGCATCCCTATGATACAACCAGCAGATTTTTTTTTTTTTTTAAGATTTCCAGTTTTGGTGATCTTTATGGCGGGAGCGTTCTCCCGGAGCTCCGGGAGGCATGACCTGGACCCAGCAGAAGGAAGGGGTGCCAACTGACTTTTGGACCTCCAGGAGCCCTCATAGGGGGCATCCTGCCTGAGACTCAAGGGGAAGCCTCTCCCAAGGTGATGACCAAGGGAGAGAGGCTCCCCTTTGCCTCCATAGGTTCTGCCACCACAGCACCTTCAGGCACATAGAAGCACACACCAGAGGGCTGCAGGGATTGAAATGAAGCTACAAGAAAAATTACTTACCTGAAATGCGTGGCAAAATTGTGAGTGACTTTCTTCTTGAGATTTTCTGGTCTGAACATGAAGCAAAGAGCAGGAGATTTAAACTTTAAATCCCCCTCCCTCTCTTAAAGAAGCGGCACCATATTAACAACTGAGAATCTGACTCTTTTTTTAATGGGTGGAGTTTAAACAAGAGTTAACTAGCTAACAGACATTATAAAGCAGGAGCTGTTACAACTCCTTTTAACATTTTGGAAGTTGTAAATATAAACAATGACTGGATGGGGAGAAAAGATGGCAGGGAAACCTAGACCTTCTCCCAAAACTGCATCAACACTTCCGGCAGTTAAGCCTGAGACAAGTACAGACCTGACTGTTGTATTGGCAACAGCATTGCACCCTCTGATGGAACAATTAAATACTGTTAACTCTAAGCTGGATGATCTCCAAAAACAGGTGGCCAATGCTAACATGAGATCTTACCAAAAAGCAAAAGAATTGACAGAGGTTAAAACCAAAACAGAAAAGCTTGATGTAAGACTAGATATGATGGAGAAGGAAAGAGCCTCATATAAGGAGTATTTATTGAAGCTACAGATGGAAAGGTCAACATTTTTTTAAGGATTCCAAGGGGTCCCTGAACAAAAAGGTGAGAATCTCAAAAAGATATTGAGTGAAGCTTTGGCTCCTATGACAGGTTTACAAGTGGATTCACTACAAAGCGATATGAATATGGTTTATAGGACCTATCCTGAATTTGTGAAGAAAAAAAAAATCTGCCAGGAGAGAGTATGGTGAGATTCTCAAAAAAATCAACTAGAGACATGGTGCTCAGGGCCACACAGGACTATCCTGAAGATCCAAGAAGAAATGAAAGTGTTAAAAGACATTCCATTTGAGATCAGAAAGAAGAGGAAACCCTATAAAAGTTTAACTACATTTCTGCAAGTAGGGGGCATCATGTACAGGTGGTTTGCTCCTGAGGGATTGGTTTTTAACTACAAGGATAAGAAGCAAAAGATTGACTCTGTTGCAAAAGCAAAGAAATTTCTGGACCTTTGTATGGACAGAAGAGAGAAAACGTCCACAGAGGGATCATCAGAACATCAAGACAGCATTTATGGACTGGAAAGTTCGTATACATCAAAAAGTAATGAATCAGAGGACAAAGAATCTGATACAGACTTGGGGGCATCAGCACCAAAACCTCCGAGAGAAGAAACAAAAAAGAGAAGAGGGAAGAAAAAATGAACATTGTTGCATTAAAAGCTACATTTGATTATTGTTTCTCTTGTTTTGAATTTTAGCCATTTATGTATTTTTAAAGTTTTAAGACAAGAAGTATTGATTAGGTAGTAATTTAGAATGCCTGGATATTTTATTATTTTTCTTGTAGTAATTGAAGTATGGATATTATAACAGTATAGTAATTTCATTCCTGTGTACCTTAGGGTAGTTTAGGGGCTTTTAGTTTAGTGTTTGTGTAGTTGTAGAAAATAAATTTAAAAAAAAAATTCAAAAAAAGATTTTTTTAAAAAAAATTATAATCTGTTCCCTACAAAGAAAGCATGCCATCTGGTGCAACCTCCATGGTGTGGGGGGAGGGGACCTACAGCCTACCAGTCGGTAAAACAGATCTGTTGTCTGTGTGTGGTTGGGGGGGGTCTCTATCTATCTACCCACCTGCCTTTCCTCTAACCAATGCAATGCCTCTTCCCTGCCTGCCTAGCAAACACACAACTCCGGATAACAGCATCACTTAGGTGAACGGTGTTACATAGGATCGGAAACACCTCCCAAGCCACTGAGAAATACTGCGTACAATTCTAGACCTCACATTTTTTTAAGATATCACAGAGCTGGGGAAAAAATGCAGAAGAGGCCAACCAATATGATGAAGAGGTTGGCACTTTCATAGGGAAGCCAGCCTCCAGGTGTGACCTGGGGATCCCCTGAAATTACAGCTCATCTCATACAGACTATGGAGGCTCGCCCCCCTGGAAGAACTGGATGCCTTGGAGGGTGGACTCTATGGCAATATACCGCACTGAGGTCCCCATCCTTCACAGGCTCCATCCCCAAATTTCCAAGACTTTCCCAACCTGGATATGACAATCCTACCCCCTACCCCAATGCCCCCCCAGTGGCCAGAGAGGACCTTGTAACCCTAAGGTTTCAGTATGTGGAAACATTATAGGGTGCAGAACTTTCAGTTTAGAAAACACAGTTAAAGGAAAGACAAAAGAAGCTTTATAGAATTACTAGCCTGACACCCATTCTTCGCTATGGTATTTAAGTTCCGTAAATCCCGTTATAATACTGATGATGTGAAGTTTGAAATGTAACATTTGTTGTAGGAATTCTAATGGAGAAGATTGTAGTGTAAAAAATGAAGTGAGACATACATACTGTTTTTTCTCTCTCTACTGAAGGACCTCTCTGTAGACCACAGTGGCGGTTCTGCCCTCTCGTGCTAGGATCACCAGGCTGCTTGGTGAGCTCACTCTGGAGCAGGCAACATAGAACTGTCTTTTTAAGAAGCAGTCATCTGTCAACTCAACTCCTGCCAATTTCCACGAAAGTGATGACCTCTCTACTTGTGTTCCTAGATTGTTTTGCTGTAAGCATCCCACCTCCTCTCCTACACCTGACAGGCAGCTGCCTGCCCAGTGTAGGAGGGGGAGGAGTATTAGAAGCCACTGTGGAGGCGGGGCTGGCAGGATCACTAAGGCGTTACTGTTGGGGTGAGCTCCCTCGTGGCTTAAAGGCATCCGGGAGGCTGGGCCAGCAGCAGGGCTAAGGCAATCTTGATTTCCTCAACTGCTGTTAGCTCTGTGCAGTCTCCTGTAACTCTGCAGCTGACCAATCAGAGAGTGGGGGGTGCAAGTAAGCAGCAGCCTGGCAGCCTCATAGAAATCAATGGGGGAGCACATTTTCCCCCTTTTGACCCACTTAAAGGGTGAATTTCTAAAAATCCCTTCTTAGTGAGCACCTACACCATGATAGGAGTGCTCTCCCCAAATTTGGTGTTTCTAGGTCCAGCAGTTTGGCCTGGGTGTTGATTTTATGGTGAGGGGACTTTCTTCAGAAAACCTTCTCAAACCTTCCTGTCCTCCTATTAGAGTACTACTCTGTGACGTGTAAAATAAAATAAGTTACAAAAGGGTGCACTGATTTCTCTTCAAAGAGAAATCAAAGTGAAATGAAAGAGAAATCTCCATTTTAAATGGGAAAAGAAGAAAATAAGAGGAATCAATTGTTATATTTTAAAAAGTCAGTTTTGGAAAAACAATTCCATTCCCCATTACAAAAAATAAAAAATGGGAACCAAATGCAGTTGATGGTACAGTGAACAGCAGAAAACAGAATCACTGAGCATAAAATATCATTTAAAGTGATGTCCCTGATATTCTCATATTTGATGATGCAAAATCACTCTTTCCTCTCATTGGTCCAGCCATTTCATTCTTCCCCTGCACAAGAAGTTGAAACCAGACAGTGAGGTGCCAGAATAGCTGGCAGATCAGAGTGTTTCTGACAATTCCCAGATGTCAGAAATAATTTTGTTTGGATACGAAATGTCCAAAGCATGTGCTTGGTTACAAATGAGTTGAGTTTGAGTTGTACATTGGTTAGTCAGTTTCTGAGTGCAGATGATGATCAGTGCAAAAGCTAACTGGTCTTTGTGTTTGTTACAATTAGGCCCCTTTCCAGTGATAAGAATTGTCTACATGTAGAAAGCCAGTGAAATGGGTCAGTTAGACATAAACATGAGTGAAATCCCTGAGGCATAACTGGATGGCACAGATCATTAGCTCAGGGCTAAGTTGGCTGGAAGATCTGGGTTAGGGATCCCCTTGGGGATCACATGACTCTCTGCCCTAACACTTTGTGCCTAAAGGGGAAGCAGCCCTGACATGCCTCCTGTGGACATCAGTGTTTTGCTGGGAGGAGCCTGAGTAGTACATGTAGCAGCTGATCTGTTTATTTACTCCCTGGGGTGCAAGGAAGATCACATAGTGCAAGTCAACTATAATCAACAGGATAGAACGTCCAATGAATAACGCAACAGGATTTGTTCTGTTAAAATCTGGAACCCACCAGAAATCTGAAAACAGAACTGAAATAAAGCATAACTGTTTTCAACTGTTAGCAGAGTTCAGAAATAATCCAATCCATGCTTTGGAGTTTGCTTTCAATGAATTTACTGCAACAGGATTTTGCAGAAAGACAATGACTACAGGCCACTAAAACAACAGAGCAGCCTTCAGAGCACAAAAACTAACACAGACGACTGCATAGCAGAGAGAGAGGAAAACAAAAAGTAATCTGAACTAGGGGTGTGCACAAAAAAAAAATGGGGGGGGGGTTTGTTGGTTTAGATATACCAAACCCCAAAATATCAGTATTTGCTGATATTCTCGAATCCCAGTTTTGGAGGTAGAGTGGGCCAGCTTCACTCCCCTCTGCTCCCAAGTGCGGGCCAACTGGGGAAGCGATGCACTGGGGATTGCCGAATAGAAGCTGAATAGGAACCTTTTCGGGAAGCCGAATCAAATCAGAGCCCGAATAATGCTGTATAGGCATTATAGCCCCCCCCCTCCCCCAAGCTTGGCCGAGCCGAATACACATCCCGAGCCTGAACTACAAGTGAAAAACATTCAATAAACCCTAAACACTAGAGAATGCTCCACAGCTCCCTCAAGGGTACAAGAGGACTAAACTACTCTACCAGCACTATTTACAGTAATTAGACTCTTAGCAGGCTTTCACCTCTCCAGCACTGACACGATGTGTTAAACAATGCAAAAATTCCATAGTAGGCTCCTGCCGGCAGCAACAGGTAGTATGAGCTGTACACAGTAGGATAGACCACAGTTGCTAAAGCTTTACCTCAGTAACTTTCTAAACCATTCTGTACACTGTGATGGATGCTGGACCAAGGTGGAGTCAACAAAATGGGTATCAAGTCTATTTACTTGCACTGGAAGCAGACTAGAGAAATTACATAGTCCACTGCAGATTCTCTGATGTAGCAAACCAGGCTATGCCCCTTGATTTATACAGTAATGTTCTTTTCATTTTGTGGTTGTAAGCAATTTCTAAAATAAATTTCTACATGGTTGGCACATGCACAACTTGCTGCAGCTTTTCAGCCTTCTGTTCTTTTGCATCAGTTCCCTCTCCACCCCATCTGATGAAGTCTCATATGCACAGTGATACAACACTGCAAAAAATAATAATCTGGAGGTGGTTACATATGACAGCACTGAGCTACTGTACACTACTGGTATGCACTCTGCATTTGTAAGTCAAACAAAAATAATCATGTTGTCATACTATATACCATCACATCAAACCTGTTTTCCTCAGTTTATAAATACACATATTTGCATTGGTCCAACAGACCACGGGTGTGGGGGGGTGAACAAAAGAAGTTCTGCCCATCTGGATCAACTTAACTACCCATCTGGATCTCAAAGAAGTTAACAACGGTGGTTAAATTGTACTTGCACTTTGCTCTGTATAGGATTTGAAAAAGAATACTGTGGAAAAGTCCTAATGCATCCATTCCAGTTTTGGAAACAAGTCCAAGTAATTTGGGGAACTGTAAAATCCATGGAGAAATGTGAATGGAGAGAATTTCGGAAGCCTACCTAATATTACTTTTTAAATCTATACAGGAAGGAGTGGGGCTCTTTTTTGAGCAGTAGTTTCCAGGCTCAGAAGGACACTTGAAAGATACTTTAATAAAGTGAAAGATGTTGTGGACTATACTGCTGTGTATAGTATATAGTACCAGTTGCTGCATGTCTTATCCTATTTACAAATGAAAGCCAGTTTGATGTAATGGTTAAGAGCATGGACTCTAATCTGGGAGAACTGGGTTTGATCCCCCACCCCTCCCCATGCAGGTGCTGGTGTGACCTTGGGTCAGTCACAAGTTCTCTCAGAGCTCTTAAGGGCAGTTCTCTCCGAACTCTCAGCCCCACCTACCTCACAGGGTGTCTGTTGTGGGGAGGGGAAGGGAAAGGAGATTGTAAACCGTTCTGAGACTCCTTGTGAAGGGCAGGGTATAAATCTGATCTCTTCTCCTCTTCTATGTAACGTCCATATTGTTTAACATGTTATGTTAATACTTTTGTTTCAGTTTGGTTTTGGATTTCGGCAATCCTGATCCTATTATTCCGATTACTGGATGTCCTAAACTGTTGATTGCATTGACTTACACTATGCAATCCTCCTTGAATCTCAGTGAGACAGGTGCGCTATAAATAATGTAAATAAATTAAATTGGATAAGAGGCTTATCCCAGAAATTGTGCTTTCAGCCTAGTGAACATCCCACATATTTAAAAGAGGAACAAAGACTTGCTCTGGCGGCATCCACTTCTCTGCATGGCGATGTTCTTCCTCCCTGCTTCTCACTTCGCAAATAAAACCATTTCTGAACTATAGGAAAAAGCCCAGTGGCACATTTTTAAGGCTAACAAACTTTATTGTAGCATAAGCTTTTGAGAAACACAGCTCTCTTATGCTACAATAAAGTTTGTTAGTCTTACAGGTGCCACTGAGACTTTTTACTATTTTGCAGCAACAGACTAACACGGCTAACTCCTCTGCATTGCAGAACTTAGAAGGTCTTATGCTTATTTGAATCTAGGGTCTCTGTTACCCTGATGGATGAATATCTGGGGGAAAGAACATTGTGTTCTCCTGGTTTTAATATTATTTTCTTCATAAACAAAGAATGAGAAAGAATGCGAGTGAAAACAGGAAACATACATGCTCCTGATGCCACTGCATGTAAAAATGGTGATTATATTCTTGAGTGTGTGCACTGTGTGCCAGGCGTGTAGAGTTTAAAAACTCCCGAGGGGGGCGGGGGCTCTTCCGTGTGCACGCGCGCCCGCCGGGACCATGTCCCCGCCGCTGCCTCCC
This sequence comes from Lepidodactylus listeri, assembly GCA_029233225.1. NCBI lineage: Eukaryota > Metazoa > Chordata > Lepidosauria > Squamata > Gekkonidae > Lepidodactylus > Lepidodactylus listeri. The sequence goes on along the minus strand of JARCFY010000009.1, from coordinate 99,567,470 downwards.
CCCCACCTGACCACTCCTGCTTCTGTCCCTCCGTCCATCCAGGGGCCAGCTGGGCATTTGCTTAGCTGGCCCCTGGATGGACGGAGGGAGGGTTGGAGTGGCCAGGCAAGGGGGAGAGAGACGGCGGTGGCGGCAGCCCTAGGAAGGGCCGGGGGAGGCGCAGTGGAGGGCACACCATTTCCCCGGGGGGGGGGCTCAGTCCCCCCCGGGAAATTTTGGGGGTGGCTCGAACCCTCGAGCCCCCCCCCGTAGTTGACGCCTATGCTGTGTGCTGTAAAACAAATTAAATTTTGTATCAAGCTAATTTGAAATCTATGTCCTCAATCCCCTACATTCTTCATCCTGTAACTGTCATGGGCCAGCCTGCTGCCACCTCCTCCTCTTCCTCTTCCTCAGAGGAACTGGCAGAATTGAGTCCGGCACCAATGAAATCCCCACCTGAGCAGCTGGGTCCAACAGCAGAGCCATCGGGGAAAGCATTAGGAGGCGAGAATGTTTTCCAGTCATGGCGAGGCTGCTCAGCCTTCCAGGAGAAGAAAGAGAGACCATAGAGGCCAGTGTTTCCATCTCTGTTGGCCTCTCTTGAACCAGGAGAGCATAGATGGAGGAGAGAGTGATTGACAGGTCTAGAGAGAAGACAAAGCACTCTCCTGATGGCTCAGCAATGGTCAGTGTTAATTCCTGGAGCAAAGTCCTTACAGGACCAGGACTGACAGGCTGATGGGGAAACTGTAAAGATCTGCACCTGTAGGGAGGTGAATTGTAAGGAATGACCCCTGGGCCTCAGGGATGAGTCAGCAAAGGAGGCAGAAAAAGGAACAAGCTGAGCAAGGCTTGGTGTGAGAGCAGCCTTGCTCAACCACCCCTCTGTGAGTTGACCTGCTTAGCAAACAGAGCGCTACCATGACTTGCTCCATTGTATCTTGTCTCTGGTTGCTTGTGCTTGCTCCTAAAGCCTGGGACACAGACTCTGTATCCTTTACCTCTTCCCAAGCCCTGGAACCGGATCTCTGAACCTTCGACCCCTTCTTACCTTGACCCTTAGACTGGACCTTCGATATCTGGCTCTGGTTTGTAGACCTTGCCTCTCTGCCTACTGTTGTGCCTACTGTTACTGTATTTGTGCATCCCAGAAACCCTGAGTAGAGCAACAGCACCAAGCTTGGCCTTGAATGTGACAGTAACCATCATGTAACTTGTTTTATGCATAGATTACATTTTTGTTCCATTCATCCTGGGAGATATATGTTGTGATTCAGAGATGCAAGGTCTTTTGAGGAGCAATTATTGATTTTATTTTATTATCCTAATTGCATAATTACAAAATTATGACCCCAGAAAGTTAAAAGTGGGCACATCTGGCAGTAGGGTTGCCAACTCAGGGTTGGTGAATTCCTGAAGGGGTGAGGGTGGAGCTTGGTGAGACACCCCAACAGAGTATAATGCCATAGTCCACCACCCCAAACAGCCATTTTCTCCAGGGGAACTCATCTCTGCCACCTGGAGATCAGTTGCAATTCCTAGAGATCTCCAGGCACCACCTGGAGTTTTGAAACCCTACTTGGCAGCAAAAAAAGCAGTCATTACAGCCCCCACCTGAGGGGGGGGGGGAGCAGATCCATCCCAGAATGCTAGAGCGCCAGCAATACAAATGAACAGCAAGGAATTAATTAACCTCTGAGCACCTGGGAAACAGCACATTTAGAGACAGATATAGGAAGAAGTAAGATCTTTAGGCAGACAGAATAGTAGGGCTTTCCATCGGACCTTGCTGGATTTTAAAGAAGAATTTAGTGCTATATTAACAACCCAGTGCAGAGTTACTCTTATCTCATGGGAATCACTGGTTAGACTGTAGTGTGTGAACAGTCTGATGGAACCAGAATTTCAGTTTCACTTGCAGCTGATTGCAGAAACTGAATTCTTCAACAATGGATAAAAAGCCTTACCGTGGCAGCTCCCCCCTCCCCGCCAAACTCATGTAACGTGTAACTTTTAGCATGTCATCTACATTTACAACATTCATACCTAGATGTTTAGTATTGTTACCAGGAGCTAAGCCCTTGTGATTTCAGTGGAATTTGTCTCCCAGCAACTGTGCTTCAGATCAGCACCTAAAAGAAAAATTCACCTCCTTTGGGCAGAGTTTAAAGAGCTTACAACTTTAAAAGGCTGAAATTCTGTTTTATATTAAATGTTAGAAGGTTAGCAATAGACTGTATTAAGGTTAAAAAAAATCACTCGTAAAGTGAATTGCTTGATCAGATACAGGAGAAATGGTTATGTCAGATGATAAACTTGGTCACTAAAGCCCAGTTTGATAAGAATTGGCACTTACTTCAAAGCTTTTTAAACAACTTACCTTAGTAACAAATGTATCTGGGAACCAGGGCTTAGTCCAACGGTGGAAGGCCCCAAAGATATAGCCAAAGCAGGCCATCTTTGGATTTTCTAAAGGGCGAATGAGGGTCTACAGGTAGGAGACAAGGCTTAATATTTAGAGCCACTGTCAAAAATGGAACCTATTTGTACCCAGCAAATAACCTAGTCTGAACATGTTCTCTGCAAACTAAGACTTAAGGTTCTCGGAAGTCAGTTGATGAGGGCTCGTCAGGTGATGCCTGAAGCTGCAGTGGGAATTGCGAGCTAGGTGGCACTGCTGGCTGCAAGGAGGTCTAATAGATCCTCTCTGCCATTACAAAATTATGGTTTCAGTTCATACAAGGAGGATGTAAAATAAAGATGGGGATTTTCCAGCAGAGACGAACAACTGGAAATCATCTCTGGGCAAGCCCCAGCTCTCTTGGCCTCACCTCACCTGCAATATGGAAATAGTATTTTGACCTAACTTACAGGGTTGTTGTGAATACAATACTCTCTCTCTCTCTCTCTCAGACACACACACAGACACAGGGGTCATTTTGTAGAAAAAGAGGTGCAGGAGCTCTTTACCATAACTCATTTGCATAACTCATTTGCATATACCACACCCCCTAACATACCGGAAGAGTGTCAGAAGGCAACACCCACCCCTCAGGCTCCACTCCACAGGTGAGTGAAAATGACCTGCTCTTCCTCCATTCCCTTCCCCATCCAATACTTTGGGCAAGAAAAATAAGCGTAAAAACACACCCTCATTCTCTTCCTGCTCCCTTGAAACCACCAGGTTTCAAGTAGACTTGAGGTACCCAGTCCCGGTCCTGGAGTTCTTTGGCACACACACAAAGCTCACATGCTGTGATGATGTCACCTGGAAGTGACGTCATCATGCAGGACACATTGGAGGGGATGCTCTATCATTTAAGGAAAAATTCTATGGTTTTTCCTTAAATGATCAAGCGCTCCCCCCCCCGGCAACGTGCCCAGTGTGATGATGTCACCTCCAGACTATGTCATTGCACCAGGCACACCAGTGCGCATGAAGATCTTTGGGGCCGGGGTTCCCCCCCACCAGCTGGATCAGGGCCAGCAGACTGGGGGCCACGAAATCAGGTAAATTCCACCCCATTGGGGGAATGGTAGCTCTATCTGTCTGTCTGTCTGTCTATCTATCCCTTCAGTCTGAACACTCTCGAGAGCTTAGTAACTGCCATGCAGTATTTTTTAAGGATCAAACATACACATTTTTATCAATTTATTCAACAACCGATAAGTTAATGCTCAACTTCTACCATTATTCTAATGGTTATCTCATGCAAATTTCCTGCATGAAAGCACTGGCGGAGAATGTTCTCATCATGTCAATAGTTACCCTGGATCTAAACACACCAGCAATTTGAAAGTACATTTCAACTGAATTGGTAAACATTCAAATTTAAGTTCGAGACTTTTAAAAGTCTCAGGGAGGTTTACTTGATAGAGACCTGGACCTGGGAAAGGACACTGTGACTTTGTTTCTACTCCTTCCTCCAAGATAAGCACAACTGAAACACATTGTTGAATTTATATTTAAATTTGAAATGGGCTGAAAATAACAAGACACAATGAAGGTAAAAGCAGACGTCACTTGAAATTCTGGGCCTTTGCTAAAGATCTGTAAATATATCACCCTACCATAGTTCTTATGCATACATGACCATTGATAAAATACCAAAAAAAAAAAACAGTCTTAGTATGATAGTCTGCCTAGTTGTATCAAAACTCTTCATTGTGCAATGTTGATCCAATGTGCAGGAGTGCCTAGGCAGATCAGTGAATAAAACACTTCACACACCCACACCCACACAAATCTTGATGCAATATCATACGTCCAATTTCAAATTTGTCCCCAGAGTGTCAGTCAAGAAATCTACACGACGAGACAGTGGGGCCTGAAGATCTACTGGAATTACAACTGATCTTGAGACTACAGGGATCAGTCCCCCCGGAGAAAACAGCAGCTGTGGAGGGTGGACTCTGTGGTATCATCCCTCCTAAGCTCTTTCCTGTCTTCAAACTCTGCCCTCCCCAACCACAGTTGCCAAATCTCCAGAAATTTCCCAAGCCAGAGCAAGCAAAGCTAGTTGGAGGGTAAGAGAGAATGGGGCAATCAGAAGTTTAAAAAGTAGTGATGGGAAGTTTTGGAGGGAGGGAAAAGTGGTGGAGAGAAGTTGTGGTGACAGAAACATGGAAGCTGCAATGGGAGGGTTGGAGGAGCAGAAGAAAAAGCACCAATGGAGAAAGGAAGAGAGAAGGCAGTGAGGGCAAGTGGGAGGGGGTTCCATCTCTGGCCCCAGCTCCAGCTAACCTAGCAGTTCGAAAGCAAGAAATTGCAAGTAGATAAACAGGTACTGGTTCGGTGGGAAGGTAATAGTGTTCTGTGTGCCTTGACGTTTAGTCATGCCAGCCACATGACCACGGAGAAGTCTTTGGACAGTGCTGGCTATTTGGCTTGGAAATAGAGATGACAATCACCCCCTAGAGTAGGATTCCACTGGCTTTCGAGCAAAGCGCATACAGTCCCTGCACAGTGTACACTAGGGGCGTTTTCACAGATGCCATTAGCCTCTCATTTCCTCCTCATTTCCCCCTGTGAGACTCCTCCTGAGCAACTGTCTCCAATTTTCCACTACAGCAATCAGCTCCTCTTCCCCCCCGCAGTTTTCTGTTCACAGTAGTGGTTGCTGCGAGGCTTTCTGCTGCTGCCCTGTCCATTTCCCCTCCCCTTCCCTCCCCTTCCTTCCCCCCTGCTCCTCCCTCGTTCCCCGCTTTTCCTTTTTTTTAAAAAAAAATGCATGCGTGGTAACGTTATAACGACATAGTGGAATGATGACAGTGCATCACCCGCCTTCCTCTTCCCAGAATTCATCAAGTCCCTCCTCAGTATTCAAATTTTCCCGCCGGTCTGGGTTGAAGCAAAACGATTGGCGGGCTACACGGACTTCCAATGTCACTGGAGGACCCCCCCCCCATGGGTGGATTCTCCGATGTGAACTGAAATGTCATGTGCTTAACCCGATCAAGGCAACAAAATGGAGGATGGGCAACATGGCATCAGCTGGCCCCTGTAAAGTAAAAAAAAAATTACATAAATGTTGTTGGTGGTGGCGGCAGCTAAGGAGGAGCAGCATGACACGCAGACCAGTCTCCCCGCTCCGCAGGAATAGTTATAGCCCCTAGAAAACATTTCTGTGACTTTTCTGCAAAGAAGCGCGCCCAGCCTGCTCGGCAGGGGCTGCTGCTGGGGCCCAATGGCACCCAGCTCCCAAATGGCCAATGGAACGCTACCAATAAATGGCAAATTAACCCCCCCACACATAATAGATGTGAACATGTGTGTATTATAAAAAGACAACAATTGTGCCGTCTTCCCTTGCTGCATCAAAATTTCATTATGATGTTATAACGTTATAAGGGCCTTTTTTTTAAAAAAAAGGGGGGGGAGTTATGCTTCAGGATCTTAGAACTGCACACAGGGAGCAGGAAGGAAGACTCGTGTCCCCAGCCCGCCCGCTTGCTTGCCGCGGCTTCTCTGCGGGTTTCTAGAAAAAAGCACCCACCGCCAGCTCTGCAGGGGCTGTTGCTGGGGCAGCCCAAAGAAAGGGCAGTAATCATCTGCAAGCACAGGGAGCTCTTGGGCCAATGGCACCCGGCTCCTGCTACCAAGAAACGGCAAATCCACCTCGCCAACGCAGTCCCTGTGGTGGGATCTTGCCTCCCTGCCTCCTTATTTCGATATAACGTTAGGAGGGCTCTTTTAAAAAAAAAAAAATTCAAGAAACGCCCACCACAGGGTGGGCCACATGGAGGGCGGGCGAGTGGGTGTTTTCCTCCCAGCTTCTCCACCGGAGTAAACAGGAAACACCGCTAGAAACAGGATTTTCTTGCTCCAGGGATACTCCGGAGAAGTGCGGTGATACTCTGGAGGAAATTGTTAGCACGGAGCAACTGGTGGGAAACTGACCAGAAGCTCCAGTGCTAGCTTCGCTGTAAACCCCAGGAAAAAGCTAGTGTGAAAACGCACTTGATCTTTCTTTATACATGCATTAAGTCTCATGTTACATTCAACACACGTACCGCTGAATATGTGACTGAAACCGCCTACTTACGAGATACCGGTCCCTGGTTTCATCTGAAAAGCAAATGTGTGTCAGGTCTTTATTTATTTAGAACAATTTTATGCCCCTTCTCCAGGACCTGTCTGAAGCAAATTAAAAAGTTTTTTTTAAAAAAAAAAAGAAAGAAAGAAAGAAAGAAAGAAAAAGAAAGAAAACATTAAAAGACATTAATTAGCATTCAGCATTAAAAACAGACCAGCATAAAAATATAGATCATAAAAACAGACCATAGACAGCTTACAATATTAATTTCTATGCTGATAGTGTTTAAAAAGCTCACCCCCTTAATTAAAAGCCTGAGTGTATGAAGACACTTTAGCCTGGCAAACATCAGGAGATGGGGTGGGGACTTCTGGATTGCTGGGAGGGGGGGTGATTAGCAGCCCCAGTGCAGTGATGTCACTTCTGGCATGACCTGGAAATTACCTCATCATGCCAAGGTGATGTTGTTTGGGGCGAATGCTGTTTTGGGTGAATGCTACAGTGTCACCCAGCATGATGGTGTTACTTCTGAGTCATGCCAGAAGTGATGTCATCATACCAGTGTCACTGTGTGTGTGACATGCCTGACCACACAGCACCACTGTATGAGACTTGAGTCCACAAGATCACAGCACACCAAACTGCACCACACCAGCGGAGTGTATTTACAGTTTATTTACAGTGCTATAAGATATTCTGACATCCATTGGCAAAGTGCTTCGCCAGACAACTGAATCATGAGAAGAGAAAAGATACTCTGTACACTCTCAAATATATACAGTATGGTAGTTATACATCAACCAATCAGTGAGTTGCTGAGTCATGATGAGTACATTATTCACTGTTACAGATAGAGAACAAGCTCATACATGTTCCTGTCCTGTCCACTTGACCCAGTCACACGACTCCTGTTAACTGTCATTCTAGATCCTTATGATCTGACAGCTCATTGTGCATGCAGACTGAGAGTCTCAAATACTGACAACCAGAGATGCCAATCAAATCCCCCTTCTTTTGCCAGGCATTTCCTCCCACTGCTCAGATTAATGTCAGTGAGCAATGGGATCTGGGGGTAGTAAAATGGTAAGCCTGCCTGGTGTTTAAAATAAAGCAGCGTAGGCACCGGGTAAACCTCAAGGGGAAGGGTATTCCATAAGTGAGGTGTCTCTGCTGAAAACACAGAGCCTCTAGTACTGAAATAATCAATAAAACATATGCAATCCTATTAATGTTGTTTTCTTGTAGTGTTTTATCGGTGCATGTCTGTGGATTGGTCATGCAGTGTGGGGGGAGATGAACAAATGAATGGAGGGAAGTGAAAGATGTGGCAAAAATGCTTGATCCAGTTTTGCCATTTGATTTTTGCATTTTTCCAACTTAAGTCAGGAGTGGAACACAGCTCAAAGAAGAAGAAAAAAACCCTGGAACAATCTAGGAAAGGAATGGGGCAATCTGCACATCACTAAAAGTCCCCCCCCCAATCCAAGATAGACAGCACAAGCACCTGACATATCCCAATATGCAGATGGGTAGGGTACCTTTGGAGGAAGTCCTACTTTGGAGCAGATCATAGAATCATAGAGTCACAGAGCTGGAAGGGGCCATATAGGCCATCTAGTCCAGTCTCCTGCTCAGTGCAGGATCAGCCTAGAGCAGCCCTGACAAGTGTTTGGCCAGCCACTGCTTGAAAACTGCCAGTGACGGGGAGCTCACCACCTCCCTAGGCAGCTGATTCCCCTGTTGCACATCTCTGGCTGTAAAAAAGTGTTTCCTAATATCCAGCCGGTACCTTCCCACCCTTAATTTAAACCCATTGTTGTGAGTCCTATCCTCTGCTGCCAACTGGAACAGCTCCCTGCCCTCCTCATCTGCAGGTTTTAAGCACATATAGCCATTCAAGTATTTAATTCATGCTCCTCCTTTGGCTTTTACCAATTTCGGAATGATTTTTATAGGCCTGGAATGAGACTTTTTGAAACCTTCTAAAGTTTCCGAAATTATTGCATTTCAGAACTTGAATCCATTGAAGGGCTGTATTACAAATCCTAGAGAACAAAAGTATTCAATTCCTGATGAGTTAACAGTCAAACAGATTGGAGCTTTTTTAAAAACAATCTTCCTGAAAGGCAGAATATATTAAAAACAAACAAACAAAATCCTTGCATGAGTTGAGTGCTTATGAAACGATCCATCTAGACAGCTCGAGAACGTGGCTTTTCCTTCCGCCAATAAAGCGAGGACCGGGAGAGCAAAGAGGTGATGCAAAGGCAAAATAAAATAATTAAAGGCTAGAAATAGCTTCCATATTAGCAATAGATTAAAAAGCTTATTACCATAGGATGGGCAGGTGTGAAGGGGCCAAAAGATCGATATCCTCTCTGCAGTTAAAAAAAACAAAATACTGGTGAGATGAATCCCAGCCAAAAAAAAGGGGAAAACTCAGATGGAAAAGGACAATGCATTATGGCTGATAAACTGGGGGTAGAGCCTGAGGAGGGGAGGGGAGGGTCCTCAGTGGAGTATGATCGTATAGATCCCATCCTCCAAAGCAGCCCTTTTTAAAAACAGCAGTTGCAATTCTTGGGGATCTCAAAGCTCCACCTGGAGCTTGGCAACTCTTTCCTTTATTCAAACATTCTTTCCTTTATTTATTTATTTATTACATTTCTATCCCGCCTATCCAGCAAGCTGGCTCAAGGCGGCTACCAACCATAAAATACCATAAAATGGTTTACAAACTTAAATAAGCAACAGCAATAATAAAACAATATAAGCAACAATCAACACTGGCAGCAACAGGGTTCTCCTGGTGAGAGGCGATGGCAGAAGGTTCAGCAGATTGGGCAATAATAATAACCTACATCGCCCCAGTGGCGGCTCCTAAGGAAAGGCCTGGCGGAAGAGCTCCGTCTTACAGGCCCTGCGGAACTGCAATAAGTCCCGCAGGGCCCTGATGTCATCCGGGAGCTCATTCCACCAGTGTGGAGCCGCCATCGAGAAAGCCCTGGCCCTGGTACAGGCCAGCCGAACGTCTTTTGGACTGGGGAGAGTCAGGCGGTGTTGAGTGCCTGACCTCAGTACTCTCTGGGGCACATATGGGGAAAGGCGGTCCCTCAAGTAGGCAGGTCCCTAACCATATAGGGCTTTAAAGGTCAGCACCAGCACCTTGAACCGGATCCGGTATGCTATAGGCAGCCAGTGCAGCGACCGCAGCACAGGCTGGATATGATCCCGCATAGAGAGACCCATCAACAGCCTGGCCGCGGCATTCTGCACTAGCTGCAGCCTCCGAATCTGAGACAAGGGCAGCCCCATGTAGAGAGCGTTACAGTGGTCAAGTCTCGAGGTGACCATAGCATGGATCACTGTGGCTAGGTCATCGCGCTTTATTCTATACTTCATGCTTACAGACCAATGGGTCATAAGCAAGCAAGTTCGATAACCCATATGGTACAGAATAACACAATCCAAAAATACAGAAAATAACCAAGCAACCAGAAATACCAAGTACAAGGAATAAAAGATACCGGTATGGATTAAAGTCAAAACCATTGATAAAAATTTTGCAACAGCAAGAGTTACACTTGGGTTAGTATCCGTTAGAAGCTTTGTAACCAATTCTTGTTTTGAGACACAGCCCCACTTCTGAATATATACTGAAATATACTGGGTTCAGACGCATAGAATGATCAGCTCATAGTTTATTAGTGATTACAGCAAGGAGAAAAGAAGACTGGCTATCCCTGGCCGAAGCCTGGTATTTATGCCTGAAAAGGATTACACCCCAAACACACCCCACTCCCAACGATAGGCTATTTACACTCTATTGTTTCCCGATTGGTTTCCTCTAGGATCCCTGTCTCCCTACTGGCCCATTCTAGGATCCTAGAGATCTATTGTTATGCATCCCAAGCTAAGTCCTTTTGCAAGTCAGTTCAGGCTCAATACATACCATATACCAGGGGCGTTGACTTTCTAAATCCCCGGGGGGGGCAGGGGCTCTCTCGTGCGCGCGCGCTTTGCGCGCGTGCGCGCACGGGACCATGTCTCTGCCGCTCCCTCCCCCCCCGGCCCAGGGAGGCAGACCCGCGGCGGCAGCCAGCTGGCCAGGACTGCCGCCCGCGCGAAGCGCGCGGGCGACTATGTCCCCGCCGCCTCTCTCCCCCCCCGCCTCAGGGAGGCAGGGCAGGCCGGGGGTGAAGGAGAGGCAGCGACGGCCGGCTGGGCGAGCATTTTGCCGGGGGTGGCTGAGCCCCCCCCGGGAAATTTTGGGGGAGGCTCGAGCCCTCGAGCCCCCCCGTAGTTGACGCCCATGCCATATACTGTGACCTATTTATCTCTAGTGACTTTATGCTTCTTACAATCAAGAAGGAAGCACCAGATTGGCAACACTACAATAGACCAAACATGCTGGAAGAGTGGGGAATTGTCATGGAAGCTAGGAATGCAGGTATTTGGATAGTGACTAGAGACACAAAGAAATATGCCATGGACACCAACTCCAGCCTCATCCAGAAACATTTGGAGCCTCATTAGCCCAGAGACAACCTGTGGGCTGGCTGGGTGTATTCCACACTGCCGGGTCTCAGGTTTTGGCTCTAAGGCTTTGGTTTGGGGGCTAATTCTCAAGGTGACCAGCTGAAATCTCAGGGCTAGCCTATGGCTCTGATGGTTTCTTTGAAGACACAGTCTGGCCTTAACTAACACAGCCAGTGCGATGTAGTGGTTAGAGTGTTGGACTCATACTTGACAGATCCAGGTTTGAATTCGCGCTCGGGCATGGAAGCTCGCTGGGTCCCCTTGACCAAGTCACACACCCTCAGCCTAACCTACCTCACAGGGGGTGAGGATAAAATGGAGGAAAGGAGAATTATGTAAGCTGCTTTGGGTCCCCATCGGGGAGGAAGTCAGGGTATAAAGGAAGGAAGTAAATAAATAAATACATTGTGTGTTAAGCATATAGTTAATATCCATGTTATTGCTTTTTATTGTGTGTGGATGTGTGTGTAGAGGGGAGGGAGTGAATAGTCCCTCTCTTCAAAACCTCATGATTCTGTCTATTTTTATTCCCAAACACGGTCGCCAACTCTGGGCTGGGAGATTCCTGGAGTCTGGGGAAGGTGAGGTTTGAGAAGGGAATGGACCTCAGTGGGGTAGAATGCCTCCAACCACTTTCTCCAGGGGAACTGATCTCCATGTCTCAAGATCAGTTATAATACTGGGAGAACTCCAGTCCCTACCTGGAAGTTGGCAACCCAATCCAAAAGTCATGTGACTGATGGTGTGTGGAAGCATGGTGGTATGGGAAAAAACCATTATAAGTACTGCTACTCAATGTAACATCGTCAGGCCCTACCCCATGGTAACACCAGGGCTCACCCCACTAGTCTCAGAGTTTGGGATGCTACCGTTATTGCAAGAGCTCTGCTGGAAAATAGTTAGAAAACCCAACAGTTTGAACCTTCTGCAGTGCTAAGGTGCTTGCGACAAAGGGCAGTCACACGCAGATGTGGGGGCTCAAGTCTGAGTTACTGCGGACAGTGCCACATGCTCACAGACTACCTTCTACATAGGGTCAAAGGCGGATCATGGCTGACTTGAGCAAGTGGATTTGCTTTCATGCTTATACATGTGGACAACTGCAGTGTCTAACTCAAAGAGCTCTTCTACAGATCTGACCACTGCAATTGCTAGCAGCGAACTTTTATTTTCGTGGAAGTCGAATGTTCCTGCGTATATTCTGGAACCACAATGGTTCAACTTCTCCGAAGCTTTGCAATGTATCTTCCACTTCTTCTCTTCTTGTTTTTTTAATCCTCAGTTAAGAGCTTTCTGAAGATCAGGTGGCTGAATTAACTTGTAAGCAGTAATGGGAAAGATAACATTGAGCAGCAAAGGTGAACTGCATTAAATTTAACAGTTGGCTTTTTACTAGTGAACTGAGAACTAATTAGAAGAATTCTCAAGAGCTCTGGGTATTTTGTGTATGGTTTTTAAGGGGCCGTTTTGTTTCTATTTATTGTACTATCTAGACATTTTATGATTGTTATTTAAAGTTTAAGTATGCCATGACAATCAGAATATACTGTTATTATGAATTAATGAACCGTTGAAAAAACCAGTAAACAAAGCTATTGCCCTTTGGTCACATTGTGAGAAGACAAGACTGACTGGAGAAGACCATTGTGCTAGGACAAGTTGAAGGCAGCAGGAAAAGAGGAAGCCCCAACGTGAGATGGAATGACTCAACGGAGTCAGTTTGTAGGACCTGAAAATGGCTGCTGCTGATAGGATGTTTCGGAGAAGTCAGAAATGACTTGACAGCACTTAAGACATAGAAAGCTAAACGACTTCTGGAGTGGTGGTTCCAAACCATGTTCCTAGAAACCAGCAGGTTTCCTGAAAGCTTCTCGAGATCATCAGAGATTCCTCAGTGAGAAGTAATGTTGCCAACAACCTAGAGAAGAAAAAAAAGATGTCCTGCCCCATTAAATGGACTTTCAATGTCCACAATTACTGACCTTCACTTGCGGTGCAGTTTTAAGGGTGCTGAGTGCATTCTAGAGTACATCTCAGTTCATATGGGGCAATGGGGGAAAAAAAATGTTTGATATGTCAGGAGGGTATGTAGAGCGAGGAGGCAAGGTCTCCTGCTCTGGCCAATCAGCAGCTCTTCCCAGTTAAATTATAGAGTTGGGCCAAATGCTAAAGTGTTGCACTCTATGTGCTATCTCTTCTGGGTCACACTGCATTGCTGGGGACATCACAACATTTTTGGCTAACCACCCCCCCAGGTGTTTCCCACCGCAAAGCACACAGTGTGCTACTTTAAAAGTTGTTCAAGAATTCTCAGCTATTCAAGGAGTTCTCTGGGCTGGGCACCACCCAACATATTTCCAGGTACTTCCCAGCCCACAGCTAGCAACCTATCATAAGCCATGAGGCTGGGTTTTATGGCCAGAGGAGCCCCAGCAGTGGGCACCTGATGAAGCGGACCTTGTGCTTGTATCTGAAGCAAGGAAAACCATGCTATCCTTGGAGGATAAAAAAGACAATTGATAAAGAAGGGTGTCAATGGCTCTGCTTGTCATGGGACAGAACAAAATGGATACTGTGTACCGTGTAAGGTTGTCATTTTTTAAAAAAATATATCCTTTGAACCTTAAAAAAAACCGGTTAATGCTGTCTGAATTTGCCTCTGTAGAAATAAAAGGAGAACACTTTGACTCACATACAGCCTCTACTGGGAAAGTACCATGGATATATTTACTACACAGTGCCTGAGCCCTAAAATAGATCAATAAGCTGTTTTTGCAGGGTCCATTAGGCCCCTTCTCTTCAAGCAAAAAGGAGGCAGTATCAACATTACGGTTCTCAGCACATTTTTATCAAGGTCTCCGTCTTCTATTCAGATTTCTGCCCCCTCTAACTTTCCAAAGCTCTACCTGCCAAAATTCGTGTCAGCCAGTCGTAAATTGGCCCAGAAGTGCAATCACCATTTTAGCTAATAAGGTTATAATGACCTTATCTGCCATTATAGTTTGTAGCTTGGCAGAAGTGTCATAGCAGCAGGTGGATCGAGATCTCCTTCTAACAAGCTATCATCAGTGCAGTCATAGTGTGTTAATGCACAAATTGCTACCCAGCATCCCTGGCTTATTCTGCAATCGCTTTCCCAAGTTGGATACTTATTTGCGGTGTGTTGTTTGTATAGTCCGGGAATTCAGACTAAAGTTGAAAAGCGAAATATTAGCAATGGCATCATTTTATTAATGAATGTCATAACTTTTTTTAACATAGACACTGGGTTAGCTTTCATGAGACCCAAAAGCTGATATTGCTGTCTTGGAAGCAAGTATTTTCCATCAGTACACCACTGGACAGATCTTACTACTTCAGCTACCTATCAATTAGGATACTACTGCTGTCAGCTACGCTGCCATATCCCGCCCGGGAGTTGAGACTCGACTCGTGACCCGCCACTGGAATGTGCTCATGTGCTGTTTAGCTGTCTGGCTTCCTTATCACGCCCTGCTTTAGTTCGCTACGCTCCCAGCTTGCTTGCTTCGCTCCCAGCTTGTTCAAGGTCTGGGACAAATCCTCCCCAATTATGTTATTCCTTTTGCAGCTGCTCTCAAAAACATTTAATAGAAGTTCCCTGGGAACTAATGCAAAATAACCTGGTTGCTGCCATTTTCATGTGAAACCTGTTCAGGGGTTGGAATAATCTTTTATATTTTCTGATTGGTCTAGATGTAGTGAGGGGACTTCCAATTGCTTAGTATAAGACTAACTGTTTGTTTATAATAAAGTCATTACTAACAGGAAAAGTGTAACTATTCCAATAAGTATCTCTTTGCAAATAAAGGACTTTCTGATTAAGGAGACTTGTTGCAGACTGCATCTTTTGGGACAATCTCACACTGCAGACTGTTACCATGAGATCTGTACCAAGAAATTAGGACTGCTTATACAGAAAAGTTTGCATAGTCAGTTCTTTTTTTTTTTAATTGCTTTTTCCCCCTATACTACTACTACATGCTAAAACCTACGCTAATCTATATTATACAGAGAATACAGTTTGTAATGTTTCAAAGTAAGAATATTATTATATTGAAAAGCAATGTTAAATCTTGGTATCATCTGTTAAATCTATTTTGTTGTCTAGATTAAAAATAAAAGCTAGATGACTGGATTGCATACAGACATAGAAGTATCTAAAATCTAGGTTAACATCATTATCTGACATAGTGCATCACGATATCAAAAAAAACAATTCAACATTATTTTTTCTTCAGTCCTCTTCTTTTCTTCTTTCTTTCTTCCTGAGGCTTAGGAGCCGCGGCCCCTTTTTCAGAATCCAACTGTTCTTCAAGTTCTCCGCTTTCTGAGCCATTAAATATAAATCATTAAATATAAATCAAGAACACAAATCCAATATGTGTAAGTTAGAGGATTCCTTTCCTTTTGCGTGTATTGATTTTGTTTTGCTAAGTTTTTTTTTTGCTGTTGTTCTAGATTTTTGTATTGTTCAAAATAATAATTCAATAAAAATTTCTTTTAAAAGCCACTAGTACACTAGACAGTTTAGGAAAAGAGATATGCATGTTATGGGCCTCAGGGTGAGACCTGGAGTTTCCTGGAATTCTAACTGATATCCAGACTACAGAGATCAGCTCCCCTGGAGAAAAGAGCTACTTTGGAAGGTAGACTCTGTGGCATTGCACCCTGCTGAGCTTTGGTGTAGTGGTTAGGAGTGCAGACCCTAATCTGGGAGAACAGGGTTTGATTCCCCATGCCTGCATATGCAGCTGCTGGTGTGACCTTGGGTCAGCCACAAGTCCTTTCACAGCTGTTCTCTCAAGAGCAGGTCTCAAAAGAGCTCTCTCAGCCCGCAGGGTGTCTGTTGTGAAGAGGGGAAGGGAAAGGAAATCGTAAACCGCTCTAAGACTCCTTTGGGTGGTGAAGGGCGGGGCATAAATCCAATTCTTCTTCTCCCCTCCCCAAACTCTGCCCTCTCCAGGCACCGCCCAAAAATCTCCTGGAATTGTTCATGCCAGGAGTGGTTACCCTACAGTAGAATGGTAAAGTAAAAGGGACATGGCATTTAAGCTTACATGCCACATATCTACACTGTATTTATTTAAATCATCTATGTCTTTCTTCTATAAAAGGTCTTTACAGTAGTTTTTTTAAAAAATCAATAAAATGACAAAGCAACACATGAAAACTACAACCAATAGCCAAAATAAAACAAGAGCCTGCAATCGTTTTAATTTGCCATCTAAAAGGAACATCTGAAATTACTGTTTCTTTAGATTTTGCACAGTTGGGGCACCATCACCAAGAAGGCCCTGTACCCACTTGCTACAGGCTTAAAGGGAGGAGAGAAGAATGAAGCATGATATAAGCCAGTTTAAGTCCTCAGTAGAGAGAAAGGTGGGGTATGAGTGATGTAAACAAAATAAATAATAAATGCAATAAATTTCAAAAGCCGCCTGGTTCGATTAAAAACTGATTTCAGTTTCATTTTTCCCCATTCTAAAAAAAATATAGGGTCTCTTGGTTCCAGCCAGCCTACATTTTCTCTCAACCTCAATCAATTCCCCTCCTTACTACAGTGCCTATTCCACATGCCTTTTGTCTACGCAGATCCAAGGATCCTCAGCACAACTTTTTTGGTGGTCAAAGGGAACCCCTTCCTCCCTCATTCATCATAAGAAAAGCTGGTTTGATCCAACCTTTTGCACCAACTTCTTCTCCTTGTGCTAAATTTTCCCATTAAAATTAATGTGAATTCCACACCAAAATGAGTTAATTGCATACAAATAGTCAATAAGACACCAATGACATAACGAAGTATTGCAATTGATATAGAGTTGCCAACCTCCAGCTGCCACCTGGAAACCTCATGCTACTACAACTGATCTCCAGATGACCAAGATCAGTTCCCCTGGAGAAAATGGTGGTTGGAAGGTGGAGTCTATTGCATTACATCCCTGCCGAGGTCTCCCCTCTCCAAAACCTGTCCCCCCCTCCCCCAAAACCTCCAGGTATTTCCCAACCCAGAGCTGGCAACCCTAAAATGATATCTAAGTATACATCACATACAAATTGTGTAATTAGGGCTGCCAGCTCCAACTCTGGACATTCCTGGAGATTTTGGCATGGTGCCTGTACAGTAGGAAGGCCAGGTTGCCTGCTTTGGAGGGCAACCTCCTATCCTTGACCTCACTTCCTTGTACTGCTTGATAGGGGGAATAAGGGGGCTAAAACAGTGTCCCACAAAACTGCAGTGTAATCTGCAGTGTTATGGCTGTGTAATCACAAAGTTATGGATTTAACATAAAGTTTTGAGGGACTCCTAGAGCACCCCGTGACATGGTGGTGTTACTTCCAGTCATGTTGTTAGGGAGAGTAGTTTGGGGAGATGATCTCTGTAGTTTGGAGATAAGCTAAAATTCTGGAAGACCTCCAGAGTCCAGACCTTACCTTACTCTACATATAAAATAGAATAAAATACCATAAATAAAACAAAAAAAAATTACATCAGTGAGTGCACAACACATGGTTTAGTTAAGCTAACTACGGCTAGTGTGGTTGTCTGAATGGAGGCCAATCCTTTGGTTGATTAGGGTATGTCAAACCAGAATCAGATACTACGATTTAGCTGTGGTTTTGAGTGATGTCTTAATTCTGGCTTGTTTCCTGGTGCCACCATTGCTGCAGTACAGAACCTTTCCTTTCTTTTATTGTTATTCCTGTGACCAAAGGCCTTAAGCATAAAACCAATACATCACCGCAGAGCAAAACAGACAAAACAGACAATGCCAGCATAACATAGCACAACACAACAGAACAGACAAGAAGGTCAAATACCAAAACAATAAAATACATATATCTCATAAAAAGGTCTAAAAGACACTGGAGAATAAGATATAACAGTGGACCTACACAATTACCCACCAGGTCAGCAAGCTAATACTCATGTTAACATTTTAAGGAGATCACTGTTGTCATATATTTTGGAACTGATCGAGTTATTTCTGGATCAAGATCTGCCAACAATAGAAATACCACCCGGGACTCAACTGGAAACTGATATCTAAACAAAATAGAGCCCCAGGAACAGTTCATTGATCACAAAATAGCAAAAAGTGGTCTATCGTCTCAAATGCACCAGATACACAACCACCAAAACGCTCTGAAAATTGAATTTTAGCAAAGTGCCCTCTCAGTTCTGCAGTCGGCAGGACGTTCAGCATAAAAGCACCCCTATGGCTAGGGATTGCAATACAGAATTGGATTCCCGTTGGGTCTTTGCAGGGGAAAGAACAAGGGTAACACAGCCAGCAAGCCAGGAGTCGAATGAGTTTCCATGAGCCAGATCATAGCAGAAATAAATGACAAGTTTCCCTTAGATCTGAACCAAGCTGCAGTGTGTATCTGGTCACCTGTGACATCTGTTGAACTGGGGCCAGGGCATTTTTAGATACACGCTATTACCGAGTGAAGCTTACCGTGACTTCTTGTTTGTGATCGAAGACAAAGATGTATTCTTCACACAGCACTACAGAAACAAATAATTAATGCAAATCAGAGCATTTGATCAGAACAGGCCATTCCCAAAAGCAAGGTAGCAAATGCTGGGAGAAGCCCACAAGGAGATGTGTTTAAGGTGACAGCCCAAAAGTTAAGGCCAGAGGAAGATAAGGAATTCCACCCCCTACAAAACTGTTGCATCTAAGGGTCTTTATTTGATGCTCCCTCTCTCATAATACAAGAACTCGTGAGCACACAGTGAAATTAATAAGCAGTAGGTTTAAAATAGATAAAAGAAAATATCGTATTTTTCGCTCCATAAGACGCACCTGATCATAAGACGCACCTTGTTTTTAGAGGAGGAAAACAGGAAAAAATGAAACAGAAAGAAAGAGAGAGAGAGAGAGAGAGATAAAGGAAGGAAGGAGGAGGCGAGAGAGAGAGAAAGAGAAAGGAAGAAAGAAAGGTGGGGACAGAGAGAGAGACAGAAAGACAGACAGACAGAAAAAAGGAAAGGAAGGAAGGAAGGAAGAAAGATAGAGAAAGGAAAGAAGAGAGAGGTCAGCATGCCATGCAAAGCCAGGCCTTTCTGTGCAAAGTAGCCACGGAGCTTAATCTGTGGGCAGGGCTTTCTGCTGCTGGCTGTCTTAAAGGGGAAAAGCACTTAAAGGGAAAGAGTACTTAGCCTGGTGGGGTTTTTCCTGCCGTTTCCCTTTTAAGTCTTAACAGCTCAGGCCCAGCAGGGAAGGCTGGGATGCCAGCCTGAATGGCGTTCCCCTGCGTTCCTGCTGAAGAAAGAGCCCTGTTACAGGTAAGAAAAGCTCCATATTCGCTCCATAGGATGCACACACTCCCCCCCCCCACTTTTTTGGGGAGGAAAAGTGCGTCTTATGGAGCGAAAAATACGGTACTTCTTCACCCAAGAGTAATTAACACGTGGAATTCACTGGTACAGGAAGTGGTGGCAGCTACAAGCATAGACAGCTTTAAGAGGGGATTGGCTAAGGAGCAGAGATCCATCAGTGGCTATAAAGCACAACATACAGACTGAGCACTATGTCTGGGGCAGTAATGTTCTGTATTCTTGGTGCTTGTGGGGCAACAGTGGGAGAGCTTCTGGAGTTCTGGCCCCACTGGTAGACCTCCTGATGGCACCTGGGTTGGGCCACTGGGTCACAGAGTGTTGAACTGAATGGGTCATTGGCCTGATCCAACATGGCTTCTCTTATGTTCTTATGGTGAAGGTAGGGCTATTATTGGGGTTATTTGGCAGCCCCTGAAACTGGAATTACTGGTAAAACCTTGTGTGATAAATTATTCTGTCTCTTTGCCGTTAAAAAAGAGAAATTATTCTCTCTCCTTAAGAAAAAAAAAAATAGACCAGACAGTCAAGCTAAGGATGGGTTAGCAAAAAGTGAAATATTGAAGATTGAACATGCGTACTTGAAATGACCCCTCATTGCTAACTCGTGTGCAACACAAGCTTGTTTATGAATTAGATAAGGGCTGAAAGGCCATGAATGCTGGACTTGCTCTTTGACCAATTCTCATCGGAGCATAGGCTGAAAATATGTGTGATGCAGAACGACCCAGAGCGAGGGCTTATTTAAGATACTTTTAGCCCACTTTCCCCCCACCATGATGGCTAACAGTGACGCCTACTAATATACCCTGTATGTATCCAGCAATGAGGTGAATCCATACTGTGATTACAGATAGCATTGGAAACATAGGATTAATTAATTCACTCATTTTAAAATGTATCCATCCTCCTTTCTCCTGCCAAAGAAGACCCAAGGGGCCTTATAATTTAAGTCACAACCAACAGTACAAGACAATACAACAGAAACAACAATGATAAATGTCTCAAACAGAGGCTCTTCATGTTAGGAATAGCATTAGGCTACGGCTGAGGACAGACTGGCAATGTAAAGCGGGATAGCCCCGCATTGGAAGTGGAAGAAGGGAGCGCGTTCAGACATGTGCATCTGTCCGTCGGCTCCGTTTCGCACTTACCCGTCTCCCACTCGCTTTCCATCCGCTTTAACAGGACACCAGGAGAAACCGGTGTCCAGGGGCCGTCTTGCGCTTGCCTCCCGCTTCCAGGCAGTGTAAACCGGAAGAAGGCGGGAGGCAAGCGGAGGCGGCAGTGTGAACGTGGCGTTTTGCCAGTTTGCGCATGTGCGCACGTGCGCACATGCACAAACTGGCAAAACGGCCCTATCACGAGCTGCGGAGGCTGGCCCACTCCGCAGCAGGCTGGCCCATTCCGCAGCAGTGGGGCCACTCCGCAGCAGTCTGAATGCTCCGTATCGGCACCATTGTGCAATACACCGGCCAGTGTGAACGGCCAGCCCTGGGGAGTTTTTTCCCCCCAGCAGTTTCCTCTGCATTCATCTCGCTCCAGATTGCCAGTCTGTCCTCAGCCTACATTGTTTAACAGACCTAAGACACTCAGGACTTGGTATCAGATTCCGACCAATATGTCCTATCTAATGTTATTGATAGTTACACACACAAGCCTTGGGAACTAAGAGACTCTTCGTCGCTGACCTCCCGCTGTTTCCCCTGATTTCTTTATGCTTCGAAGAGTTTTCCACTGTAAGGGCTTGAAGCCTTTTCAAATATTTTTCAGAGGCTCTCCCTCCCTCCCTCCCTGCCTGCCCGCCCCCCATTCCCAGCAGCAGGCCTACCAGCGCTTTGTTCAGATGCCGAGACACCAACGGGGAGATGCTTGTCATTTTGACAGCCACATTACATTCCCAGAAACACGTGGCCGGGTGTGTGTGTGTGTTGGGTTCTTTTTGCCACAGAGGTGAACAGGAAAGCAGTTATTCTGTGACAGCGTTACTGATAAGAGAGAAGTGAGCAGAAATAAAGAGCTCTCTTTTGTGCGTGTACATGCAGTGTGGTTATGTGCGATATGGCAGGGAGGCATCTGCTTGACTACCCAAGCTCTTCAGGTTACACACACACACACACACACACACACACACAAGCTATTCAGGATATATATATATATATTAGCATTAGGCTACGTTGTACATACATATATATGGCTTTATGATTTAGATGAACGCTGACCCATTCCTTCCTCTATTATAAATGGATAAAGTTATGACAGCTTTCACCCAGACACAATACACACCCATACGTGTATATATCACACTCGCAGACACGGAAAGTTCATGAAGCCTTTCTTTTCATTTTATAGACTCTACTAAAAATAGACTAAGTATAATATCTCACTGCAGCCTTTTTTTTTTAAAAAAAATCAATGAATGCCCCCCCCCCCGAATTTATCCAGAGTTACGACGTAGTTGTTTCTGTCTGCTTGGTGCAATTCTGTACTTGGGAGTGCAGGATGAAGGAGCCCACAGTAATTGTGGGGCTTTGGCCCTTTCCGCGCTCTCATTTGAATCCATGTTCACCGTGGTGTCCTCCAAGCAATTCTGCCCTAAAATCGAATTCAACCTTCTTTTTATTCTGGTTTCCTCTCTCCCATTCTGCGTTACATCACCTACCTTCAGTGGTGAGCCTAGTTTCAGCCTGCTGTTGTCCCGGGTTTTTCTGGATGCTCTCTGCATCTGCCGGCCCCTCCAGATTTTTTCAGTGTTTGAGTCAAGGCAATTTAAGTCCAGGGCAAAACAGCATCCAAATAACCCAGGGCAACAGCAGGCTGAAACCGGGCTGACCACTGAAGGGAGGTAATGTAAAACCTGGAATAAAAAGAAGGTTGAACTCGATTTCAGTGCAGAATTGGAAGGGGGGGGGGGGGACCTGGATTAAAAAGAAGAAGAAGAAGAAGAGAAGAGATTGGATTTATACCCCGCCCTTCACTCACTTGGAGTCTCAGAGTAGTTTACAAACTCCTTTCCCTTCCCCTCCCCACAACAGACACCCTGTGAGGTAGGTGGGGCTGAGAGAACTCTTTCCCAAGCTGTCCTTGAGAGAACAGCTGGTACAGAGCTATGGCTTGCCCAAGGTCATCCAGCCAGAAGGTTGGATATGATTTTAGAGCAGAATTGCTTGGAGGATGCTGTGGTGGACATGGATTTAAAAAAGAGTGCTGAAAGGGTCACAGACTTAGGCCCAATTTTCACCTCCCCTCTGAAGTAGTTTGACTGCTGTCTTTTCCCAAGCTCATTTCACGCTGGTTTCAAATTTCACTCCAGAGGGTCTGAAGAGTACTAAGCAACAGCATTTGTTTAGAGCAGTAGAATGCTAGCTTGACCACAGGAGGGCAATGAACGAATGTAAACATTGATTTATAAACTAGAACAAGTATGGTTTGAAACTAGAAACAGGTATAGACAGTAGAAAATCAGATGTAAATCTGCAGAAAGGCAGATGTAAATTTGACCTTAGATCACCTCAACTCAAACACAGAAAATCCAGAGTGGCAGGCAAATGGGGAAAGGAAAGCTTTGTTGTTAAGCTCAAATAGCCAGGGATTTTCTAAAGTAAAACTGGGAACAGCACAGTGGTATGGAGTTATAATTTGCACACCACTCTAATATACTGTTGGGAATGTCTTCGGCACTGGGAGGAAAACCCTTGATGAGGGTCTGGGGTTCGAGAGGACTGTCCATTTCATGCTGATACCAGCTACAACAGCTAATATAGCACAGCTTTTTCTGGACCTGAATTTGGGACCCAAATGAATGTTCTTTTGGATTTGCACATGTTTTTCTCAAAACGGCATATGTTGACCCTGGTTGTGCATTTATAAAAACTCTGCCACTGGCTTTTTATACACCATGGCTGGCACCCTACTTGGACCCCTAACTCCTTATAGAGCTCACTCCCCCCCCCCCCCCGAATGTGTGAAGCACTCACAGACCAGACATGGGAGAGAGCTACAAAATTTCCACCCATTGTTTTAATTACTGTATATTGTTGGGCTTGGTTTTGTGCGTACGTTTTTATGCTTTTAGAACTCTGTACACTGCCTAGAGCCCCACAACCATGGGGACAGGCGATTAATAAATGGAATGAAATAATAAATGGAAATAAGTACATACTCAGTGTTACTAGCAGCACATGTAGAACAGGGGTGGAGAGCCCACATGTGATGGTTACCACTGAGTAGCAACCACAAGGGAAGAAAGATTTGTGCTTATAAGCTACACACTGGGAAGCAGCAATCGAAAGGGTGGCAAGGTTTCATGGGGCAGATAATGCAGCACAACACTTGGGTAACGATCAACAGTACCTACCATGTGCGTATTTGAGGTATATGATGCATTTGCCCTAAGCAGAGAACTGCCAAGGGTTTTAAAAAGTGTTTGCTGTCTTTATTGAAGAAGAAGAAGAAGAAGAAGAAGAAGAAGAAGAAGAGGAGATTGGATTTATACCCTGCCCTCCACTCCCCAAGGGAGTCTCAGAGCAGCTTACAAACTC
Source organism: Lepidodactylus listeri (assembly GCA_029233225.1). NCBI lineage: Eukaryota > Metazoa > Chordata > Lepidosauria > Squamata > Gekkonidae > Lepidodactylus > Lepidodactylus listeri. Next base: position 99,543,507 of record JARCFY010000009.1, on the reverse strand, counting down.
CTTTTCCCTTCCCCTCCCCACAACAGACACCCTGTGAGGTAGGTGGGGCTGAGAGAGCACTTTCCCAAGCTGTCCTTGAGAGAACAGCTGGTACAGAGCTATGGGTTGCCCAAGGTCATCCAGCCAGGTGCAAGTGGAGGAGTGGGGAATTAAACCCGGTAGAAGAAGAAGAGAAGAAAGAGATTGGTTTTATACCCTCCCCTCCACTCCCCAAGGGAGTCTCAGAGTGGCTTACAAACTCCTTTTCCCTCCCCCTCCCCACAACAGACATCCTGTGAGGTAGGTGGGGCAGAGAGAGCTCTTTCCCAAGCTGTCCTTGAGGGAACAGCTGGTACAGAGCTATGGCTTGCCCAAGGTCATCCAGCCAGGTGCAAGTGGAGGAGTGGGGAATCAAACCCGGTTCTCCCAGATTAGAGTCCGTGCACTTAACCACTACACCAAACTGGCTCTCATTGATAATTGGAGATGAGGGTTCAGCAATACAGCTGACCAAGATTGCACAAATTTCAGACCCTCCATGCTAAAAATTACCTATGACTCATGCACAGCAGCCAGCAGGGCTTAATATGTCTCCAGTATTCAAGTTGTGTGAACCATTTTTGGTTGCAGGTTGTGTAGACCAGGGATGAGCAGAAGGAGGCTCATAAACTGTCACTGGTGTCCCCGCAATACACAGAATGCACCCAACACTTTAATTTGTCATGAATGATGACTGACAGTAAAAAAACAAACAAACAAAGGAAGTTTAGAAAACTTATTGAGGGCCAAAAGTTAAAAAACACACACAAGTAAGTATAGACAAAAGAGTGTTTATTTCAAAGACATATAAAAACCTTGTAGGCAGTGTTCACTCTAAGCTGAGTTAATGTGAGCTACCTCATAGTTTTTCAGCCTACAGCTCACACATTTTCATCTTAGCTCAGGAAGGATGACTCCAAAGCAAACTAATTTATGCAACAGCAGGGGTCATTTGGTAGAAAAAGAGGTGCAGGAGCTCATTACCATAGCTCATTTGCATAACTCATTTGCATATGCCACACCCCCTAACATGCCGGAAGTGTGTCAGAAGGCAACACCCACCCCTCAGGCTCCACTCCACAGGTGAGTGAAACTGACCTGCTCTTCCTCCATTCCCTTCCCAATCCAATACTTTGTGCAATAAAAATAAGCGTAAAGAACACACCCTCATTCTCTTCCTGCTCCCTTGAAACCACCAGGTTTCAAGTAGTCTTGAGATACCCAGGACATGTGCACCACCCATCCCTTCCCCTTCCCCTCCCCACAACAAGACAACCCGTGAGGTAGGTGGGGCTGAGAGAGGTCTTTTGAGAACTGCTCATGAGAGAACAGCTCTGAGAGAACTTGTGACTGGCCCAAGGTCACACCAGCAGCTGCATGTGGAGGAGTGGGGAATCAAACCCGGTTCTCCCAGATTAGAGTCCAACTCCTGACCACTACACCAAACTGATGGGGTGGAACCTGCTGAAGGGTTGGTGAAATTTCTCCAGTACTTATGTGCCTAGATAAAAAATGGTATACTTAGAAAATTTATATGCCACCTTTAGCAAGTCTCTGGAAAAGCAGCACACAGTCATAAAAGGAATAATGATAAAATTATCAATATTAAAACAAAACATTAAAAATAATAATGACCCTAGCACGGCTTTCCCTGGGACACTGCACCTCTGCACTGCTCGGGGAAGCTGAGGAGGGGGTGGGGCTTGGTCAAGTGCCCGCCCCCTGGTCTCCTCACTCCCGGAGCTGCGCTCCTGTGCGCTCCCACTCCAACGGATCCCTGTGCAACAGCCAAATCGCTCGCTCACACCTTTAATGCTGGTAGCTCACAAAGTTGGATTTTTGCTCACAAGACTCCGCAGCTTAGAGGGAGCATTGCTTGTAGCGGCCCAGATAAAGCCTCAGGTCTCTCCTGCAGCAACAATGTGACGTGGGAAAGTCTTATTTAGGCTTCTTTCTCTTCTTTTGATTTCAACCTGAACTGCGAACTGGTGCTACTTGAATAAACGCAAGTTTACTTTTTTTTTTTTTTTTTGCAATATGTTTCTTGGAAGATTTATTTACTACACTCAGTATCACACTACTACAACTGGGCAAACTCTGCTATATTAACCAAATACCCCAATAAGCCAAACATTTTCATCAACCACGTTCAGTCTGGTATGTTACATTGCAATGATTGCACACACAGAAAAATGGTTTACACAGTGTACCACCAGATGCAGTGACAGTTTCTAGGCAGGAAGAGATCATATTTTTGTTCGCAAAGTTGGTTTCGTAGATGAATTGTGATCTGATGTGTCAGGTCATACCGTATCAGAGACTGGAAAGACAGGGAGGTGAGAAGAGGTGAAGCAAACGAGAACATAACTGGAGGCACAAAAATACTCCCTTTGACACATTTTTATTTATTTATTTATTTATTTATTTATTTATTTAATTCAATTTCTAGGCCGCTCTCCCCGCATAGCAGGCTCAGCGCGGCTTACAAAGTTAGGTGAACATTGTTCACAGTAAAACAATTAAAACAGTTAAAACGAATTAAAACATTACAACATTATATAACAAAACCTAGACAAATGTTGAAGTGCTCAGTGCTATCTGATGGCATGTCAGGTGGTGTTACTCGTAGCCGACTATTGGTAGCATCAAGGTCCTCAGCGACTTGAAAGTGATGTTAAATAGCACATTCGGTGGTCACTAAGTGGCAGGGGGGCATGGCAAGGGCGGCGGCCCCTATCCAAACGCCTGGCGGAAGAGCTCCGTCTTACAGGGCCCTGATCTCTTCCGGGAGCTCATTCCACCAGCTAGGGGCCACCACCGAAAAGGCCCTCCCCCTGGTGGCTGTGAGCTTGGCTTCCCTTAGGCCAGGTATGGCCAGGCGATTTTGGGCCCCGGACCGAAGTGCTCTCTGGGGTGTATACGGGGAAAGGCGGTCCCTTAGGTAGGTCGGACCCAGGCCATTTAGGGCTTTAAAGGCCAAGACCAGCACCTTGAAGCGAATCCGGTACGCCACTGGCAGCCAGTGCAGTGCCTCCAGCGTTGGTCGTATATGCTCCCATCTCGGGAGACACATCAGCAACCTTGCTGCGGCATTCTGCACCAGCTGAAGCCTCCGGATTTGCGCCAAAGGCAGCCCCATGTAGAGAGCGTTACAATAGTCTAGCCTCGAGGTGACCGTTGCATGGATCACTGTAGCCAGGTCTGAGCGATCCAGGAAGGGAACCAACTGCCACACCAGCCTCAGATGGTAAAAGGCCGATTTGGCAGTGGCTGCTACCTGGGCCTCCATTGATAGGGAGGGATCCAGGAGCACACCCAAACTCCTAACCACCGGCAAAGGCACCAACGGTGCCCCGTCGAAGGTCGGGAGTGGGAGCCCCGACCATGGACCACCCCGACCAAGGCACAGGACCTCCGTCTTTGTCAGGTTCAGCTTCAACCTGCTCAGCCTGAGCCAACCAGCCACGGCGTGCAATGCCCGGTCTAAATCGTCCAGTCCCGTGCCAGACTGGCCCCCCAGCATCAGATAGAGCTGGGTGTCATCCCAGCCCTGCCCTCCTGACAATCTGGGCAAGGGGGCGCATATAGATGTTAAAAAGCATCGGGGACAGAACAGCCCCTTGGGGCACACCACATTCCAGTGGGTGTCTCCTGGACTGTTCCTCCCCGAGCACCACCCTTTGTCCCCGACCCTGGAGGAAAGAGACCAGCCACTGTAAAGCAAGTCCCTGAATTCCCACGTCGGCGAGGCGGCGAGACAGCAGCCGGTGATCGACCGTGTCGAACGCAGCCGACAGGTTGAGCAGCAGCAACACCGCCACACCGCCTCGATTCAGATGTCTCCGGAGGTCGTCTGTCAGGGCAACCAGCGCTGTCTCGGTCCCGAACCCCGGGCGAAAGCCTGACTGAAAGGGATCTAACACCGAAGCGTCATCCAGGTATCCCTGCAACCGTATCGCCACCGCCCTCTCTATTAATTTGCCTAAATAAGGCAAATTAGAGACCGGCCGATAGTTCGCCAATTCGGCCGGGTCTAAAGTAGGTTTTTTTAGGAGAGGGCAGACCATCGCCTCCTTGAGTGCCTTTGGGAACTGCCCCCCTAGGAGGGAGCAGTTAATGATCTCCCTCAGCGCACCTCGGAACCCCTCGTGGCTCGCTTTAATAAGCCAGGAAGGGCACGGGTCAAGGGGGCACGTGGTTGGACGCACGGTCACAAGTAACCTGTCAACTTCGTCAAGGCTGAGCTGGCCAAAGGCATCCAAACCCGGCAAACCAGACATGCAAGGGGCCTCAAGTTCACTCATTGTATCAATTGTGGCAGGGAGATCGCGGCGGAGCGCCAAGACTTTATCCGCAAAATAGCTCACGAAAGCCTCACAGCCAATCTCTAATTCCCTATTGTTTGATTTGCCCTGTGGCAATGCTGTCATTGACCGAATTGTTCTACATAATTGTGCTGGGCGTGAGCTAGCGGATGCAATCTCTGCCCCCAAGTACTCTTTCTTGGTGGCCTTGACTGCCATCTCATAGGCTTTCATAAAAGTCCTATAAGATGCTCTTGTAGCTTCATCGTGAGCACGCCGCCACCATCTCTCTAGTCGTCTGAGCTCCCTTTTCATAAGCCGTAGCTCCTGGGTATACCAAGGGGCCCGCCTGATACGGGAGCGCAGAGGGCGCCTAGGAGCGATCTCGTCGATGGCTGAGGAAAGTCGGCCATGCCAGTCTTCCACCAGCTCATCCAGCGAGCCGCCAGGGGGTCTTGGATCCCTCAGAGCCGCCAGGAGCTGCCCTGGGTCCATCTTGCTCCGAGGGTAAGCTAAAATACGCTCGCCGCCTAAACAGGGTTAAAGTGGAATGTCCAGGCGGGCCTTCAGTGCATGGTGGTCCGACCATGGTACTGCAAATGCAGCAATCCGGTCCACTGTTACCCCCGCTGCGAAGATCAAATCGAGCGTGTGTCCTGCCTGATGAGTGGGGGTCGTTACAAGTTGGGAGAGTCCTAGCGCCGCCATGGACGACACTAGGTCTGCCGCCTGTATAGAGGCCGCGTCATCGGCATGGACGTTGAAATCACCCAGGACTATCAGCCTAGGGTGTTCCAGCGCCCAGCCTGTTACGATCTCCATCAGGGCTGGTAGGCTCTCCGCCAGTGCGTTAGGCGGTCGGTACACCAGCCAGATCGCCACACTCTCCCCGGCCCCCAATACCAAGCCAACACACTCTAGGCCCGTGATCTCTACATGCGGAAGCGCTCTGAAGGTGTAAACCTCCCGGATGAGTATCGCCACTCCTCCCCCCCGCCCTCTGGTCCGTGATTGGTGTAGGACCGCAAACCCAGGCGGGGCAAGCTGGGAAAGTGCTACTGTTTCCCCTTCCCGCGCCCAGGTCTTGGTCACGCAAGCCAGATCCACCTGCTGTTCTTCCACAAAGTCCCTTAGGACCCTGGTCTTGTTATTTATGGATCTGGCATTGCACAACACCAATGACGGAGGAGGGTTCTTACTCCAGACCCCTCTGCTGACCTCCTTCGGGATGAGTCTCAGGCTGGAAGGCTGCCGAGCTATTTTATTTCTCCGCAGCCTTCCCTTCTGCACCTGCCTGGACCCACCGCTATTCCTTCCCCTCCCCAGGAGCACCGGTATTTGTTGGCCAAGCATCACTGCCCCGCGATCTTCGCAAGCGCCTCAGTTCGCTGGGTCTGCCGTGTGCTGTTGGCTGTCTTAATTTTGCGAGGGTCCTGGTAATCTCCCTTACTTCTCTTTTTAATTTAAGTCCCAATTTGGCAATTTTTAAGGCAGTACCTGTGAGGACAAAAAATGGTCATGTTGTATTGACACACTTTAATCTGAGGGGGTCCATTAAAAGTAGTAGACAATAAGCAGTACAAAATCAGGGGATAAAACACTGAAAGTACAGGTAACAGAAGAACCCAGGCAGGGCAGGATGAGAAATATCAGGGCCTACAATCCAGTATAAGTGTAAAACTGCCCTACATTTCACCAGTATAGAAGAGAGATTTATGAATATTCTGAATGATCTTTTTTGAACAAACTGGGAATTTTCTCAGTATTGATTAGCTCTTCAGCAGTCCTACACCTATTCAGGGATTCTTTTTTAATGCTCATATGAATCCCCCACCCCACTCCAATGTTATGGGTATGCATATTTTGTTGTTTGTTGAGACTGGGACCAATGTGTTCTGCATCTTCCATCACCTCAAAGTTTTTTTCTTGTAAATGTTGTAGAGAGACCTCTACAAGGGCAGTTTTCTGTTCATTTTGCCCCTTTCTCACCTTTCTGTTATGGGCTGCAGTGGCTCAAGTGGTTAAGATGCTGAACTGCAGACTGGAAGGTCGGTAGTTCAGCAGTTCGAGACCCGAGGTGCTGCATGACAGAGTGAGCTCCCGTCTCTGGTCCCACCTCCTGCAACCTAGCAGTTCGAAAGCAAGAAATTGCAAGTAGATAAATAGGTACCACTTTGGAGGGGCCAGATCCAGCCAGGAGCCTGAAAAGGGACAGCAGGGTTCCTCTAGTCTGGTCCGGGCAGGGTTTGATCCAGAGCCACTCTGGTTTCCTTGCCTGGGGAGTGTCAGGTGGCTCTGGAGAAAGCAGCTGAGAAGCCAAACTTCTTTCTCTCCCGTCCCCAAATCTGCAGCTATCCCTTTCTTTTTTGGACTGCCCCCCCATTCCCTCCTTGCCAGATCCTCTGCAGTTGCACCTGAAGGGGGGGCTCCAAGGTACTACCCCCACCCCAAAGTCCCTCTTCCTGGATTTTTCTGCACTTTTACTCAGGGGGGGAGGCTTGAAGGAAGGAGAGGAGTGCTGAGACAGAACCCCACCTGGAGTTCTTCCCTGGAGAAAGGTGGATTTAAACTGTCCAGAAATATATATATATATTAAAAGGAGCCAATCTGGCGAAGGGAGGGGGGAACAGAAGGGTCTCTGGGGCTGGGGAGCCCATCTCTGCATCTTCCGGGGGGGGGGTCTCCTCTCCTTCCCGGCCTCTCCACCACCTTTCCTCTCTCTCTCGTCAGGCTGCTGCCAAAGACCTTCCAGAGCCGAAAGCGGGGAGGAGGATGCCGGGGGAGGTGGCGTCCCAGGCCGAGGGACTCTGTAGAGCTTCAAAGGCAGGGCCTCCCAGGCCGAGGGACTCTGTAGAGCTTCAAAGGCAGGGCCAGGGAGAGACAGGCCACCAGCCACTGCCCCAGACAGACCCCGCCAGTCTTTCCCTCCCTCCCCCGGCCACCCAGCCTCGAGGCGCACTGGAGGAGCCCTTCCTGGGAACATCGCCACAAAACCAGGAGTGTCCAGGCCTGTGAGGAGATGGAGGTCCCAGTCTGGGAGGGAGGGAGGGAGGGAGAAGGGGGGGAGAGAAAGAAAAAGAGAGGGGAAGGGAAAGAGAAAAAGAAAGAAAGAGAGAGAAAGGGAGAGAGGGAAACAAAAGAAGAACATGAAAGAAAAATGAAGAGAGGGAGAAAGAGAGAAAGAGAGAAGGAAAGAATGGGAGAAAGAGAGAGAGAAGGGAGGGAGGGAGGGAGAAGGAGAGAGAGAAGGAAAGAAAGATCGAGAGAGGGGAAAGGAAGGAAGGAAGGAAGGAAGGAAGGAAGGAAGGAAGGAAGGAAGGAAGGAAGGAAGGAAGGAAGGAAGGAAGGAAGGAAGGAAGGAAGGAAGGAAGGAAAATTTTGGTGGCAGCTAGTCTTGGCATGAGTGAGGCTTTTTGTCTGCAGAGTGGGCAGTGCCTGCTTCCCGCTTTGCCTCACCTCTTTCCTTCTCGAGGTGCTGCTCCACCATTGCTCTTCTCTTTCCCCACTTGCAAGCTTGAATTTCCCTTACGGAAAGAGAAGAGCCACAGCAGAGCAGTGCCTCGAGAAGGAAAGAGGCGAGGCAAAGAGGGAAGCAGGGACTGCCTGCTCTGCAGACAAAAAGCCTCGCTTGCACCAAGACCAGCTGCCACCAAACTGCCCGCACTCACCATCATTGCCTTGTTCCTGGCCACTGTCCTCCACCACCATCTTTGTCTCCCCCATGATGTCCCTTCGGCAGGGGGAGTGGAGAGGGAGGAGGTGGCATGCCAGGGGGCTCCCAGCTGCCAGGCCACTGATCACCATCACCGCCAGGCCATGCTCACTCTCTTTTTGGCGGGCAAGGTGGCATACCGGCACCTGTCACGTGGCTTGCTGCTGCTGCCCTTGCAGGAACCGCAGAACAGAGTGCAGCCGGGCCTGCCATCTTCCTCAGGTCTTTTGGTGAGGGAGGGGTGGGGAGGGGCGGGGCAGGCTCGAAAGGCAGCTAGAACGCCATTCCGGCGCATTCCAGCCCAAAAAGAGCCCTGAACTTACTACTGCAAAATGACTTTTGATCTTCACAGCTATTAGTTCCTCATGTTTTAGGAATGGATTTTTATGCCTCCAGAAGTCAAAATGAGACAAAGAGCAGACAGTCATGAATTCAGCTTTGGCTGATAAGGCTGAAAAAGCCTTTGCACATCCTCGGTGACAACAGCAGGACCGATCCAGTAAAGACTGCCAAGTCTTCAATAATGCTTGCAGCTGGCAGGCTCATTGGGATGTGGAAGGTAGAACTGAAAGGGCTATTGAGCCCCAGAAAATTCCTCGATACAAAGAAATGTTAGCCTCTCATTAGAGAAGACCAGGGGTCATTTCAAGCAGGAGCTCGGGGGAGCTCAGCTCCAGAAGTTGGTGCCAGCCCCCCCCCCCCCAGGGGAATGCCTGCTTGTGTCATGGCTGCAGCAAAACGACCCCGTCCCCTGGAAAGATCCTTGTTCCTCCCACCAGCCTTCTGAAGGCTTCAGCCACCCCTGAAGCTATCCTCCCAGAATAGTGGTATTTCTGAGGCTTGGATTAGTAACTGTCCCCTCTCTGCCAGCTCTCTCTCTCTCTCTCTCTCTCTCTCTCTTTTCTTTCTTTCTTGCCTTCTGACATACTTCCAGTGATGTCAGGTGGTATAGCATATGCAAATAAGTTATGTTAATGAGTTATGCTAATGAGTTCCTGCTCCTCTTTTTCTACGAAAGGACCCCTGGAGAAGACAAATACAAGCTGGGAGAATACATGTTTCCATCAGCTTTGACAAATCAACGTACAGGAGTAGCAGTGCGCAGCAATGGATGTGAACAAGGTTTTGGTTTACAGGTGGACTGTAAGCTAAATATGAGCGGTCAGTGTGATACAGTAGCGAAAAAGGCTAATGTGGTATGGTCTCAAGGTTTATCAACAGAGGCATAACATCCAAATCGCAAGATGTCATAGGGTGATTCTGCCTCTAGCATTTACTCCACTTTTTCTCAACTGGGAGGAAAAAGTGCAGCTCAAAACCACATTCAAATAGCTCGGGCCAACACGGTACTGACTGCAAAGCCACCCCTGAACGGCCATAAAACAGTCATAAATCAATGCAGAAGGTACCATAAAATCCGATGATCAAAGGAAGTGAAAGCAATATGCAATGCAGAGGGGAATTTCTGTTCCAATGCGGGTTTGCTAAAGCAATGGAGGGGGAAAAAACCAATGCAGAATCAGCCATAGTCCCACTGTACACCACATGGGTCAGAACTGTGTGCAGTTCAGGACAACTCACTTTAAAAAGGATGTGCACGGAATGAGTGGGTGCAGAAGAGAATGATGAGGATGATCAGGGGCCTGGAGACCCTATGAGGAAAGGCTGAGGGACTTGGGAATGTTCAGTCTGGAGAAGAGAAGGTTGAGGGGGGACAGGATTGCTCTCTTTAAGTATTTGATTCACCCTGTTAAATATCTATATCTACAATGGTAAAACACGTAAACAAAGAATAGTGCAAATGAGCTTCAAAAGAGCTCACTAAAGTTCTCCAAGAACAATAAGTGAGGAGGCCTTCCCACTCTTAGGGAGGTCATTCCACCCAATAGGGGTTGCCACAGAGAGAGACAGAGAGCACCCTGGCACATCACGATTTAACACCTGTCCCATGAAGATGATGAAGAAGAAGAGATTGGATTTATACCTCCCCCTTCACTACCCAAAGGAGTCTCAGAGTGGCTTACGATCTCCTTTCCCTTCCCCTCCCCACAACAGACACCCTGTGAGGTAGGTGGGGCTGAGAGAGCTCTTTCAAGGACTGCTCCTGAGAGAACAGCTCTGAATGAACTCCTGACTGACCCAAGGTCACAACAGCAGCTGAAGGTGGAAGAGTGGGGAATCAAACCTGGTTCTCTCAGATTAGCATCCACACTCCTAACCAGTACACCAAACTGGTTCTCTGACAGGATAAACAGCAGTGACTAATCAGCAGGATGAACTTCCCATTTAGGTTTATAGAGGTTTCATTACTGCTGGACAGCAGCATTCCACCTCCAGTAGCATTCATATCAAATTACAAACTAAATACATATATCCCCCCCCCCCCCATTTTTCACAGCAGAGGCCCTCATGGCATGTGTTTACTTCTACTGGCTCTGCCTTCTGGAACACTTCGCACTCTGACCATTTAAGCTCATTCATTCTTTGGAAGCAATGAAAACGGGAAAGGGAAACATCTGTGTTCAGATCTCATTCCAGATATCTTGGTTTCCTCATCAAAGGCAGCCAAAAGAGACAGAACCTCATCAAGTCTAGCTCTTAGCGCTGTTCCACTTTTTATAAATTCAGTGTTTGACTAGGGAAAAAAAAATATGTTCCCCCCCTCCCCATTTTAAAACGCTTTCATTTATTTGCCACACTGTGAGATTTAATGGTCTACACTTCTGGAAGACCATTTATAGTGAAATAAGAGATAAGAACACAATCACTTACACAGGATTTGGAATATAAAATGTGCCATTGTGTCACAGCTAGGATGGCCAGCTCTGGGTTGGGAAATGCCTGATGATTTGGGGGGTGGAGCCTAGGGGGTGTGATATAGGGAGGGGAGGGACTTCAGTGAGGTATAATGCCATACACTCCACCTTCCAAAGTGGCCATTTTCTCCAGGTGAACTCATCTCTGTCCCCTGGAGATCAGTTGTAACTCCAGGAGATCTTCAGCCACCACCTGGAAGTTGGCATCTCTGGACAACCAACTGCCAGTGACCTCATGAAGTTCCACCTCATGGGGTTTTCAAAGCAGGAGATGAACAGAGGTGACTTGCCATGACCTTCCACTGCATAGAAGTCCCAGTCTTCCTGGGTGGTCTTCCATCCAAGGACTGACTGTAGTCAACATTGGCACCTTGTGAGATAGGTGGGGCAAAGAGAATTCAGAGAGAATGATGAGTGGCCCAAGGTCACCCAAAGTCACCCAGCAGGCTTTGAGGGAGGGGAGTGGGGAATCAAACCCAGTTTTCCAGATTAGAGTCCACTACTCTTAACCACAACACCACACTGGTTTAGGAATAGGCTCGTGTGAGATCTCAGAATAAGTAATAAATACACACAGGAGCACTTTGCATGTTTGTATGTTTTTACTGCACTGGCATAAGAAGAGGGGAAGAAGAGATTGGATTTATACCCCACCCTTCACTACCCAAAGGCATCTCAGAGAGGCTTACAAACTCCTTTCCCTTCCCTTCCCCACAACAGGCACCCTGTGAGAAAGGTGGGGCTGAGAGATCTCTGACAGAAACTGCTCTTTTTCAAGAACAGCTGTGCCAGAACTACAGCTTGCCCAAGGACATCCAGCAGCTGCATGTGGAGGAGTGGGGAATCAAAGCCAGTTCTCCCAGATTAGAGTCTGCGCACTTAACCACTATACCAGACTGGCTCTGTGGATGGTATAGTTGGATTGGATTTCTGGCCACTGTTCACTCCACCTGCCCCTCTTCTTCATTTAAAGACTTCTATTTGGTTCCATACTGAGCCACATTTGGCTGGAGAGCCATAGGCTGCAGCTTAGCACAAAATCTTTGCCCTCAACCCCTACTGAAACTAAATCTTACTACCTATAAGCAAGAAAATGTCCCCTTTGCCTTCCTGTGTCAAACTGTCAATTGCAAGCTTCTCGGGGCAGGAACTCATCTTCTAAAACTTTCTAATACACCAGCCACACTGAATATTCTACACAATGTGACTGGAGCTAAAGCAGGGGGTTTAAAGGGACTCTGAGTCCCTTTAAACCCCAACTTTCTGTTCCCCATGAAAGCTGCAATAACAGCAGGGCAGCAGGGAGGTGCTCCCTGCTGTTCAGCTGTTTCAGGATGTCTTGTGCAGCCCCTTTAATCTTGAAAGGAACCGCAGAAGACAGCCTGAAACAACTGTGCAAGTTGCTCCCTGTCTTTCAGCTGTTTTTTGGGCTTTATGAAAACCCCATTTAAAGGGACTGTGGTCCCTTTCAACAGGGTTTGCAGGGCCACGAACCACAAACTAGTTCAGTTCACAAACAAACCTTCTGGTTCAGTTTGGTTCATGGTTCGGTTCGTGATTCAGCCATGAACCAAACCGAACCACATTTCCCTGGCTCATGCCCATCCATAATTCCTTTTGCTTCAAAAGCAGACACACAGGAGAAATGTTCGTCAAACACAGTGCTGTGTAAAAAGAGAGAAGGGAATGGGAACTGAGGGACCCTAGCAGACTCGATTAATCCCCAAAAATAAGCTAAAGCTGATGCTTGCCTACCATGAACTAGATGCTTTTTATAGCTTTGCAAGGTCCAGAAAAAAACCACCAGTGATTTGAGTGACCAGAGTCACCCTGAGTCACCAAGAAGACATCTGGGGAACTTTTCAGTCAGAAGACCCAACCGAGTCACAGGAAGGACAGCCAGTCTAAAGTCTCCTGATGGTGCGTCTCCCAAGAGCAAATAAGACACCTGAAGTAGCTATGTTTACCACCCCGTCCTCAGCAGCATTGCACCCTTGTAAAGTCTACTGAAGACAGTGGGCTTACATATGTATGTAAGTCCTGTCAAGACTCAACCAACTTATGGCAACCCCAGCTAGTCGCTTTCAAGGCAGGTGAGAAGCAGAGGCAGTTTGCCATTGTCTTCCTCTGCAGAACCTTCCCTCTAAGTACTGACCCTGCTTAGCTTCTGAGATCTGAAAAGATTGGGCTATATCATGCCGACTTCCCTCCCTGCAGTGGACCTAGAAGGGTATTATTCTGCTTGGGACTGCACCATTTGTCACTCTGTGAGACCAAAGAGCAAGCATGACTACCTCCACCGTTACACCCCTAGCTAGGGTGTAGACTTTCCAATTTCCTGGGTGGGGGGCGGCTGGGGCTGGGCCAGAGACATTACAGACCACTGTCTCCAGGGGAGGCTCAGCATGTCTTGGAAAAGTTCAGGGGGGGGGGGGGCTCCAGCTCCCCAGCCCCCCTGAAGTTGACCCCTATGACCCCCAGGAGAGCATTACACATTTCACAGAACAACTTGCTGGTGGTCCCCAGCTCTAGAGATATCTGGCTGTCCTAATCCAGGGCAGGGCCTTTTCTGCCCTGGTCCCAACCTGGTGGAACTCTCTACCAAATGACACCAGGGCCCTGTGGGATCTTATGCAATTTTGCAGAGCCTGTAAGGCAGAGATGTTCCACCAGGTGTTTTGTTGAGGACAGCAACGGCTTACATTACGGCTGGCACCCTACCTGGATTCTACATTCCTTGTGGAATTTACTCTCTCCCCATGGCCATGAAGCACCCACAGACCAGGTATGGGAGGGAACCATACCATTTTCGCCACTTGCTTCTAATTATTGTATAACACACTAGATACGGTTTCATGTTTTTACGGCTTTAAGATTTGTACATCACCTAGAGCCCCACAATCATGGGGATTAGATGATTAATAAATGTAATGTAATAAATAAATAAAATAACACAATTTTTGCACTTCTGTATTAGCGTATGTTCCATAAAAAGCTGAACAGTCAAAAATCAGTCCAAGCTTTCAGAAAAGAAAGAAACAACCACTGGTAACCTGGACAGTTTTCAGTTTCAGTTTGATTTATTACGATCCAAGATCAGAATTCAAACCTGGACACAATGTGACAAACTCCAAATGGTTTTAGAGAGTCTGGTGTCCATAAGCAGCCATGACAGGGGCAATGCTTTCAGAACTTGAAAGCGTGTACACCTGTTCCAAATGGTAATTTGGTGTCTTTTAGCCAAGCTGGTCCTGCAGTGCTAATAGGAATAAAAAGCAGTCATTTGTGTGTGTGTGTGTGTGTGTCATTAAAATCTTCTGAAGTTGACTCTTAGCGCACACAATGAGGAGATCTATGGAATTCACAAGCGCCTGTTTTTACATAGCCCCTTTTAGACCAGAGCAGACTTTCAGGTTCAGGGGAAAAAAAAAAAAAACCTGGCAGGGATTTGAAAAGAAATTCGTGCAGGTGTTCTCAGCCAGGCGCCTTCCATGAAGCGAGAGAAAATGACCAATATCAAGCATTAATTGAAAAGACGACTAAGGAGCACACCGGGAGATTTTTTTTTTTTTTTTAAATTAGTTACCTTTAACTTCAGTGGCAGCAAAAGTGTTAGAAACTATTTTGGGAGATCAGATGAAGGAGTCCTTTGAAAAGCTCAGCTTGATTAAAAAAAAAACAGAGAGGAAGGCCATGAGTCACTCACGTGACGGGCATCTTTTACCGATCTTGCTAAAGCTAGGCGATCTAAGAAAAGGGATTTAAATCAGAAGAACATTAGGCCAATTTTCCAGTTAAAGTCTAATGTTAGAAGTCTAATTTAAACGGGGGAGAAGAATGCAATGAGCCCAAGAGCTAGCACAAAACCGGTTCTAATAAATCTGCAGTTTTAAGGACAATTTCTGGAGAATAAGCCCTATTAATTAACACGAGGCTTGCTTCTGGGTAGAACTGCTTAGGAAGGCTTCCCCAAGAGACCTCGCAACAAATTAGGAAATCCCAGTTCTTTTCTCTGCCACAGGCTCACTTGAGAGCCTTAGCCAAATCACCCACTTTCATTTCTCCCATCTGCAACAGGCGGGAAATGTTACCCACCTCCCCTACAGGATTGTTGTAAAGATTACTCTCTTTGATACTACACTTCTTTCTCTCTCTAGTACATTTCCTTGAGCCTGTTTGTCATCCACATATGGTTCCTCCCCCCTTTTTTATCCTCACAATAACTCTGTGGTCAGTTGGGTGGAGACAGGGACAAGCCCCACTCTCTGAGGGTGGAACGACACAAGATGCCTGATGTCTTGAGTCATGGAGGTGTGTGACCAGCTCTGTGTGGAGCCTGAGAAAAGAGGTGAAATCCCCCCCCAGCAATGTTTCTGCCTGTTATGTCCGGTACCTGACTCATTGTCCACAGACAGGGAACATGTCTGGGCATGTTTGCCTGTAATGGGATGTGAGAACAACAGGTTCCGTCCCCAGAAAACAATGGGCCTAGGGATCCTGCCGGTCCCCTTATCAGGGGCTGAGGATATTTGAATGGACCTATGACAGCCCCTGGCGGGAGACTACTCCCTGTTGGACCAATCCCCTTAAGGGGGAACACAGTCAAGGTGTGGTTTACCTGTACCTATAAGTGAGTTACTCATCCCTTTGTCCCCATGCTCCATCTTGACCCTCAATAAACCACAGTGCTGATTTCACTGTTACCAGCCTCCTGACTCCAATACTTTCCACTGCCAGTGAAAGTACATTGTGAGAGAAACCAGAAGCTCCTTCTGCCCCTTCATAGAGTTCCCTCACAGTGCTGAGGAAACAAGCACTTCTTCAAGGTGAGTTCCCCTGGTGTAAGTCTGACTGAAGGTCTGGTCACTCTGTTGGGATATTTGGTTAACATAGCAGAGTTTTGCCCAGTGATAAAAACAGGATACTGAGTGCTGTCAACAAATCTCTCAAGAGGTATATTGCAAAAAAAAGGTAAACTTGCATTGATTCAAGTAGATCCAGTTCACATTCAGGTTGCAGTCAAAAGGAGAGAGAAAAACCTAATCTAAAGAGAACTTTCCCTATCACAAATGGCCAGCTTGTACCATAGAGTTTCCAGCAATTCCTGGAGCTACCTTAAGTCACTTCTGAGGTGTTTTTTTTTTTTAAGTTTCAGAATTTTTATTGAAGTATATTTGAAAACATATTTACGTAACTCGTATACAATAACATTATACTTATACTTAACACCTTTTTTAAAAAATGTTTTACAAATCATTAATTATCATAGCTATTAAATGTGAAACAATTTGTTACAACTTGGATAAATTCATAAACTAAATACAACAACTATCTGATTTCTATTTTAAAGGTGTTTAATATTAAACTATCAATCCTTAACATTTATGTAATGTAGTGTGTGCTCAGACTAAACAAAGAAGTTTTAACATCATAACCATTCCATCTCAACAATTACCACTTGACCCCTCCATACTACTGCTTAATTTATCAAACGAAGACAACTCAAAGGAAAAAATATCGAAACTTACATCTTCTTTACTGGCGATTGCAAGATTGACCATAGCGGCATCATGGAAATCTAAGAACCCTCCGAATATATTATCTTGGATAAACAAATGTTGGGAACATATTATCATGGACAAGATAGCAGACTCCGTTGAAAACACACTTAGACAGTATGCCGGACAAGCTGGCCATTTGTGATAGGGAGTATGAGAGGAAGAGGAGGAGATTGGATCTGTATCCTGCATTTCACTTGGTGTCTTAGAGCAGTTTACAATCTATTTCCTTTCCCCACAACAGATACCCTCTGAGGTAGGTGGGGCTGAGAGAGCTCTGACATAAACTCTTGAGAGAACATCTCGAAAAAGAACGTTGACTGACCCAAGGTCACCCAGCAGCTGCATGTGGAGAAGTGGGGAATCAAACCTGGTTGTCCAGATGAGAGTCCACCACTCTTAACTACTTCACCAAACTGGCTCTCAGTGATGGCATTGCCTCTACAGGAGAGACATGCAGGGACATGGGTCTTCATGGAAGGCCATATGAAGAGAGAGGGGACAAAGAGAGAGAGGAGGGAGGGTGGGCAGCTCTCTGGTTAAGACAAAGAGAGGTATCCCATTCAAGGTGACAACACCTATACACCCTTAGAGTGATGTTGCACCACCCAATATCCAGGCATACTGAGTTGCTTACTTCAACACATACATTGTGACCTACCCCGTGTGGTGTGTATCGTGTAGTCATGACCTGAGTTTTATGGCTACCTAGAGATTTGAGCTCAGTGAAAAATGTAGACTAGAAGCAGTTTCAGCTTAAGTTTCTCTGACTCCAGTTCTGACCACATCCATAGGAAGGTCTGGACATTCAAGATGAAGGAGGAAAGAGTTGCAAGGAGTGATGAACATTCAAAGCTCCCTTGTGCCAGATCAAACCACTGGTCCATCTGACCTAGGATTGTCTACTTGGACTTGCAGTAGCTGTTGCCAGAGATTCTTTCAACTGGAGATATGGTGTTCATGGGATATTGAACATTGTACTTTACCACTCGAAACTGAACTCTCCCGAAAAGCTAAGATAACTGAACTGATGAGACTACCATTCTTTGTTCACATTAGGAGAAGACAAGAGTCACTGGAAAAGACCATAATGCCAGGAAAAGTTGAAGGCAGCAGGAAAAGAAGAAGACCCAACATGAGATGGATTGGCTCAACCAAGGAAGCCAAGGCCCTCAGTTTGCAAGACCTGAGTAAGGCTGTTAACGATAGGATGCTTTGGAGGTAATTAATTCATGGGGTCACCATAAGTTGGAAGTGAATGAATTGCACTCAATATATGCCCACACTTTTTGTCACAAAGGTATAGCCCCCTTCTTTAGCTGTCTCGCCACTCCCCCTGTTAGCCGAATTGCTTTAATTTAAGATTAGCAATTGGCAAATAACCGGGTTCTTGCCAACTATACCAAGGTCCCGCCTCTTCCAGGAGTTCCCAGGAAATAGGCACTGAGGCGGAGTGGTCTGTTTAAATGATGTTTACTTGCAAAATGTTCTCAAGCATACAAAAACAGAATCATACACACAAACACACAAGTCCTAAGAAACTTAGATAGATAATAGCACTTTTGCATGAGCAGGAGATTCGTTGGTTGGGCAATACGTTACCTGTCCTGGAGATGGGTGGTCCTTTTCCAAAAGAAGAATTTGAGGGGTAGAAAGGAAAAATGGGGAACGTGATCTGAACTGGCAGAAACACGCTTCTCTCTTGCTTCAGACTCAGAGATTAAAGATGGAGGCAGGGTAGTGGGATAGCAAGCTGGACATAAGGGGTGTGAAAGCAGATAGGGGTCATAGAAGCTCAAGAGAGCGATTGTATGGTGTGCAAGATCTTTTATAAGGTGGTATTAGGGTGGGCTGTGCTGACTACATTTCACTAACACACCTACCAGGTAGTCCGTCCCCATAAACCCTACCACTGGTCAATGTAAAAAGAGGAGGGAATGTGGAGGAGTGGTCAATATTGCAATACTAGGTGCTAAACAGGAACTGACACCTGGGCAAGCTGCGATGAGTCATGGCGCCATTCCATTGTCTCTTAATGGCCTTGGCCTGGCCAGTTGATGGGCAAGCAATTAGTTGCCAGGTAACTTCACTTAGCATAATCCTTGCAGGAATGTTGGAGGGGGCTGGGGGTAGCCTTAGCGGAGGTGACACAAGAACCCTTTGTAATGGATTCCTTGTCTCTGCTTTTGTGTGAACTATGGTGGGTGTTTTCTCCTGGAATGGACTGGAGCTTCTTACAGCAATAAAGAGTGCATTTAGTCCTTTAGAGCATAACATCCCAAAGTTCAAAACTTATGAACATTAAAGTCCATAAGAGCACATGATGTGCCTTGCTAGGCTACACCCCGGGAAAGCAAAGAACAGGCATCAATTTCTAGGCTCCAAAACATACAAGAAAGCTGTGATGAGTGATATGCTTGAACTTCTTTCCTTGACATTCTGTAGGCATAATTTCCAGATCCATAGGCCTTCAGGGACTTGGTAACCCCAGATTAAGTGGGGGAGGTCTGTTTTTTTTCTTGGTTACTGCTGTCTGATTTTAGTTGTTGTTCCAAAACTCTGCTATGTTAAATGTATTTAATGCTGCCAGTTTTTATCTAAACCCCTCTTGACCCCGGGGGGGGGGAGCCAATTCCATTTAATAAGGTAAAGGAGTGTCTGTTATGATAATGAGTAATGTTTTTGCAAAAGGGAGGCAAATCCCACTATCAACATAAATAATCACAGAACTCAGTTGGGTGTGTGTGGACTAATCTTTAAAGTGTCCTTGTTCACCATTTCACGTCACCAAAGTATAGTTGGAAGTAATTACTTAGTGACATCTGTTAATGTTTGCACAGCATTGTTTTATGTCCGTAATTAATTTTTACGTCCTTCCTTGCTACATTATTAAAGATGTTAAATAAACCAATCACTTGATGTAAGTTATAGACTGCAATCTATAAGGCCATTGCCCTAGAGAAGAACTGGAGCTGTCCCATCAAAGCTCCTGAGCCATGCCTGAGTCCGGGGGGGTACACAAGTTGTGATCCACAGACGGTCACTTGCGGAACATGGATGCGGAAGGATCGAATCATGCAAGGCAATGGGAAATTTGCGGGTGGATCATTGAAGCATTTTAAAATGTTAAGATCAGATGTGCTGGGGCCGTGATTTAGACTGGTTGTGCATGGTCTTTAACTCTTCCCCGTGTGATTTCAGCGATGCATATTCTCACATGCTGTGATTACATCAAACAAGGAAAAAAGACAGGCAACTCATCTTTTGCCAGTCTTTTTAAACAGCAAAGTGGGAAAGGGTCATTTTCCGTCAATGAAAGGAAGAGTTGAAGAGCTTGTTTCCTCAGTCTTAACATACATCAACAGAATGATATGGCTGCTTTAAAACTAATCAATAGAAACATAGTATCCAAGCTATAAGAAGCAGCAGTCCTCCTCTGACCTGTGCTTGTCAGATCTCACTTATAGTCATATATGTCCACTCTTCTTCTACACCCTTCCATTGTAGCCTTCCAGTAGTAGACTCTACCCTTTAAAGAAGATGTTGACCAAGTGGAATGAGTTGAGAAGAGGGAAAAGCTAATCCTAGGAGGAAATGTTGAAGAAACTGAGTACGTTTAGCTTGAAGAAGTTAGCACTAAGGTGGGCGGGAGCATAGCAGTCTTCAACTGCAGTCACACACACTAAATAATCCACTTTCAATCCACTTTCAATGCACTTTCCAACTGGATCTTGTCAGTTCACAATCAATTACCTAAAGGCCTGTCACATTAGAAGAGAACAAAGGTTTGTTCTCAGTTGCTCCAGAGGGTAAAACTAGGGCTCTGGTCACATACACACTAAATAATCCACTGTCAATCCACATTCAGTGCACTTTCCAACTGGATTTGAACTGGCAAAATCCAATTGGAAAGTGCATTGAAAGTGGATTATTTAGTGTATGGCTGAGGACAGACTGGCAATGTAAAGCGGGACAGCCCCATGTTGGAAGCAGAAGAAGGGAGCACGTTCAGACATGCGCATCTGTCCGTCGGCTCTGTTTCGCACTTACCCATCTCCCACTCGCTTTCCATCGCTTTAACAGGACACCGGGAGGAACCGGTGTCCAGGGGCCGTCTTGCGCTTGCCTCCCGCTTCCAGGCAGTGTGAACCAGAAGAAGGTGGGAGGCAAGCAGAGGCGGCAGCATGAATGTGGCGTTTTGCCAGTTTGCACATGAGCGCACATGCGCACATGCACAAACTGCCGAAACAGCCCTATCACGAGCTGCGGAGGCCGGCCCATGTGGGGCCACTCCGCAGCAGTCTGAACGCTCCGTATCGGCACCATTGCGCAATACACCGGCCGGTGTGAACGGCCAGCCCCGGGGAGTTTTTCCCCTGCAGCAGTTTCCTCCGCATTCATCTCACTCCAGATTGCCAGTCTGTCCTCAGCCTATGTGACCACAGCCTAGATTTAACAGAAGTAAGTGACAGTAGGAAGATATATTTTGACTGAGCATCTCTTCCTAATGGTGAGAGAAAACTGGCAATAGGACCAATGACCTAGGGGGGTGGCTGAACTCTCTCTTGCTGAAGGACTTCAAGCAGACCATGGATAAGCATCTGTTCTGGATGTTTTAACTTTGGGTTTCTTGCACTGTGCAGGGTTGGTTACGGTAGCCTATTATGCCCTTCGAGTACTCTGATTCTGTCAAGTTCCATCTGTGATTTTTCCACACAAGCATTTCTTAAAGGTTTTATTTTTTATATATCACTTATCCGTTTAATTATTAGACATGGAGATTGTCCTGACCTGGATAGCCCAGGCTAGCTTGATCTCATCCGATCTGGGTAGCTAAAAAGGGTTGACCCTGACTAGTATTTGGATGGTAGACCTTTAAGGAATACCAGGGTCATGACTCAGAGGTGGGCAATGACAAACCACCTCCGAATGTCTCTTGCCTTGTAAATTCTATGGAGTCACCATGAGTCAGCTGTGACTTGATAGCACTTTCCACCACCACCAGAGGTGGAAATTAACTTCTGTTTTCTGAACGCACGTACCTTTATTTGTCTTTAGAGATTCCAAAACTGAATATCACCTTTATGGTAAACCAAAACTCTTTGATAATGATTAAAAGAAGGTTCATAAGACCATTCCACTTTTGGGGGCCAAAGACAATGCTGCTGTCTCCAAGGGTCATACATATTTAACAAGTGATCTGCCATATAATTTCACAGACAAATATAAGTCTCTGTCTTGTGCCACTTTGGCAGCAAGGAATTGAGCCCCGTCAGCAGTTGTAAATGTCTAAACACCAGCTAGAGAGAACAGAATCCAATCTTTTATGTGCCTTGGGACACGTCCAAACCTTTCTGATTTTCCTCCGCAATCCCACTGACTGGGAGCAGGTGTGCCTTAAAGTGATAAGAATTCATCAAGGCCCGATTGTTATCGTTTTGACTGCTCTTTCTTAACTTCTTCCTGTTGTGCACACCTGGCCCCAAAGGCCTCGCATATTCTTTAGAGCAGGCAAGAGCCAACTGAGAAGTATATTCTTCCTTCCTTCCTTCCTTCCTTCAAAAAAAAAAGTACAACTGATAAAATGAAATTGTTGTATAAATGGGAAGTGGTGGATGGAACAACAGGACCAATCTCACACGAGAAGAGGAAAGCCACCGGATTTAGTTGGCAGCCATATCTATGGACATATTTTGAAACTAGAGATATCAGCCTCCAGGTGGGACCTGAAGATCTCCCAGAATTACAACTCATCTCCAGACCACAGAGATGAGTTTCCCTGGATGCTTTGGAAGGTGGACTCTCTGGTGTTGTCCCCCACTGAGGCTGAGGACAGATTGGCTGTCTCGGCCGCTCTGCCTCTGCTTCAGAAGCGGAGGCAGAGCGGCCGTCCAGACGGCCACATCTGCCCCCAGGAGCTCCAGTGGTGCTCCTTGCGCACCAGCCGAGCACCACTTTAAAGTGGTGCTCGGCTGGTGCGGCGCGCCCCGCGCGCGCGTTCCACCTGCCGAAGTGGGTGTGAACGCGCTCGGGCAGGGGCGCCTGCGCGGCGTTCGCCCGCCGCTCCAGGAAGCCGCCCGCAGTCTGAAAGGGGAAGGCGCGGCAGAAATCGAGTCTGTCTGCAGCCTGAGATCCCTGTCCTCCCCAGGCTCCATCCCTAAATCTCCACGAGTTTCCCAACCTGGATCTGGCAACCCTATGCCCCACCCAATTCTCTGCATGTGGACAGGGGGGCCTAGCAACCCTATCTGAAATTCAGGATAATGGGTAGATGTTTTCATTCTAGTCAGGTTAGAAATGTTCTCTTGTACCTTAGTGACTGCTGCAAGAATGCTTCCGAATTCCTTTCCAGAGCAGTGATTCTTCTTTGGATGTATGCATTTATTAATTAAAATGTTTCGATCCCACTTTTCCCATATGGTGGAGGGGGCACTTAACCAATCCAAAAATTAAAAGCATGCAAAATAAAACAAGCCTCCATTGACCCCTCTCCCCACGGAAATGCCTGCAGCTTAAGTGCCACTGAACATTCCTGCAAATAAAAGGGCCACACAGTGCCTCCTACAAATTTCTCAAGATGGTGCTCCCCTCATCTCTTCCGAGACCCTGTCCCACAAGGTGGGGGTTATTATGGGAAAGGAATGGCCAAGCGGGCAACAATATGATGGGGGAAATGTACTATTCTGACTCAAAGTTTGGTGTAGTGGTTAAGTGCGCGGACTCTTATCTGGGAGAACTGGGTTTGATTCCCCACTCCTCCACTTGCACCTACTGGTGTGACCTTGGGCAAGCCATAGTTCTGTCAGAGCTGTTCTCTCAAGGACAGTTGTCTCAGAGCTCTCCCAGCCCCACCTACCTCACAGGGTGTCTGTTGTAGGGAGGGGAAGGGAGTTTGTAAGCCACTCTGAGACACCGAGTGAAGGGTGGGGTATAAATTCAATCTCCTCCTCATCATCATCATCATCAATGCCCAGAGTGGAATTGCTTGTGTATTCTTTCACCCATCTCTGGCCGAAGACAGATTGGTTTTCTGCCGCGCCTCCCTGGCGCGGCAGAATGGGGCAGGGGAAATGGGCCGCCAGAAGGAAGCCGCCCGCAGCGCTCAGACTGAGGGTGGCTTCCTGGAGTGGCGGGCGAATGCCGCACGGCCGCCCCCGCCCGCGTGTGTTCACACCCGCTTCGGCGGGTGGAACGCGCGCGCGGGGCACACCGCACCAGCCGAGCACCACTTTAAAGTGGTGCTCGGCTGGTGCGCAAGGAGCGCGGCGCCGGACGCGACGCGTCTGGGCCACCTCCTGGGGGCAGATGCGGCCGTCTGAACGGCCGCTCTGCCTCCGCTTCTGAAGCGGAGGCAGAGTGGCCGAGATGGCCAATCTGTCCTCAGCCTCTGTGTCCCATATTCTTCCGGGGCAGGGAGTATGAGTTGGATGTGCACAAGACTGCTCAAGGAGGAGCTGGCAAGAATGAATGGAGAGGAGGGAGAAGTGGACAGAAGCAGGAAGCCACCTCCAGCATCCCCTCCCAGGACTGTCAACTCTGGGTTGGGAAATAACTGGAGGTACTGAGGCTGGAGCCTGGGGAGGGCAAGGTTTTTTTGGGGGGGAAGGATATCGGCAGGGTCTCATTATGACGGTCCACCATTCAAAACAGCCATTTTCTCCAGGAGAACTGATCTTGGTCCTGTGGAGAGCAAATGCAATCGCTGGAGATATCCCGGTGCCACCTGGAGCTTGGCAACCCTATCCCCCCTTTTGAGGTGCCACCAGACATGCATTTGGATACCCATTATCGTTGTGGAAATACGATTGTAACACATATCACAAATACAAAAAACATGAATAAGTACCAAAACACACATCGACAAGAAAATTTCAGAGGCTGATTGAATGGATGGAGAAAATGGATGGTTTGGAGGGTGGACTTCATGGCACTGTACCCCACTGAGGTCCCTGTCCCCTGCTGCCTCCATCCCCAAATCTCCAGGAGACCCCCAACCTGGATCTGGCAACACAACCCCCCTACCCCCTGCTGGTTGCCAGGGTCTCATCTGAGGGCAGCAGCACAGTGGAACAGAATGAGTGGTCATTGTCTATCTGAAACCAGAGCTCAACTTCCTGACCCACATTATCGTATGTGGGAGAGCTCTAGCTGAGGCCACTTGAGGCCAAAGGTTCACCAGAATGGCAGGGGGGAATGATTCAACTGGCCTTCCTCCGAATAGCAGGATTTCTCTGCCCAAAGGAAAAAGTATTTCTTTTTCTTCTATATTCCCATCAGCCAACTGAAATGATATTCCACAGGAGGTGACCCAGTTGATTCTTCCGCTCATGCCGTCTAGCTGTCGGTTTTCAACAGACCCTGCTTATCAAAACGACATTAGGTATTCAGAGACACATCAAATGCTTATGGTTATACATAAAGAGAGCCATTCAACGATAAGCGATTGTGTTGAGAACAGAAAGAGCCGTGCGGTTGCAGAGCGCCTATTCATTTCGGTGGCGCTTGTGCATTACATTCTGTCAGTGCATTGTGGGTCAGATCGGCCTGCCTCCTTCCCTGCTGCTCCTCAGGGATTTCAAAACCCACTAGCTGAGGTGTCTGCCTCACCTTGCTTCACCATGGCTGAGTGAGAGGGGACATAGCTGGGATCAGAGGAGAGAGAAGACAAGACTGGATTTATACCTCGCCCTTCAGTACCCAAAGGCATCTCAGAGTGGCTTACAATCTCCTTCCCCCTCCCCAGAGTGGCTTACAATCCCCTCCCCACAACAGACACCCTGTGAGGTAGGTGGGGCTGAGAGAGCTATTTCGAGAACTGCCCTTGAGAGAACAGCTCTGAAAGAACTTATGACTGACCCAAGGTCATACCAGCAGTTCCATGTGGAGAAGTGAGGAATCAAACCCAGTTCTCCCAGATTAGAGTCTACGCTCTTAACCACTGCACCAAACTGGCTCTCAGATCAGAGAAGCCTGATATCCTGAAGAGAAATAAGCACTAATCTCATGGCTATATGTGGTTGTTTGGATGCAACATGCTGAGGGCCTTTTCCATCATGACCCCGAACTGGTGAAATGCTTTGTCTGGGGAGACTCATGCCCTGTGGGACTCATCTGCATTCTCCACTGCATGTGAAAAAAGAAGAAGAAGAGATTGGATTTATACCCCACCCTTCACTCCCCAAGGGAGTCTCAGAGCAGCTTACAAACTCCTTTCCCCTCCCTTCCTCACAACAGACACCCTGTGAGGTAGGTGGGGCTGAGAGAGCTCTGAGACAAATGTCCTTGAGAGAACAGCTGGTACAGAGCTATGGCTTGCCCAAGGTCATCCAGCCAGGTGCAAGTGGAGTAGCGGGGAATCAACCCCGGTTCCCCCAGATTAAAGTTCACACACTTAACCACTACACCAAATAGAGTTAAACCACCAGGGATTCCACTAATGTGATTTTGGTGGACTCCGCTATCAATGCTGTCATTTTCTTTAAATGCCAAAAGTGTTTGCCATGTGCTGAGTT
The DNA here is from genome assembly GCA_029233225.1 of Lepidodactylus listeri. Classification (NCBI taxonomy): domain Eukaryota; kingdom Metazoa; phylum Chordata; class Lepidosauria; order Squamata; family Gekkonidae; genus Lepidodactylus; species Lepidodactylus listeri. Next base: position 99,517,587 of record JARCFY010000009.1, on the reverse strand, counting down.
CTTAATGGAATTTTATTGAAATTATGCTTTTGTTATTGTTACTGTACTGTTATGTTGTTGCTGCCCAGAGCCCCATTCTGGGGGAGGGATAAAAATCCAAATAAAGGGGTGGTTTTCCAGGGGTGTACAGTGTGAGACCAAAGACTGAACTGGGAGTCCAGAAGACTTGACTTTCCTCTGCCTTCCAAACAACCTGGACCTCAGTAAGTTTGCAGGTGTTCACTATAGAACCGTGTGTGTGTATTATGACATTTTTACTGTGCCCTTCCTCCAAGGTTCTCAGGGTACATCAGTCTCCCTTCCTCCATTTTACCATCACAACAACCCTTGGAGATAGGCTGGGCTTCAAGAGCATCCAGGTGAATTTCATGGCAGAGTTGGATTTGATCTACCTGCAAAGAAGGGGGTAGAAAACACAATCATCCCAGAAAACAGATCAGCTAAATCAGAGGCTTAAGAGGGGTGTGTGTGTGTATATTGTTATTCTAAAATATGTAACTGGATCCAAGAAAAAAATACAGTTTTAACAAAACTCACTAAATGTAGAATCATAGAATTGGAAAGGACCGCCGGGGTCACCTGGTCCAACCCCCTGCGCAATGCAAGAAATTCACAAATACCTCTCCCTTCACACCCGCAGTGACCCCTATTCTCTGCCCCGAAGATGACAAAACACCTCCAGGATCTCCAGCCAAACTGGCCTGGAGGGAAAAAAAAAACTGCTTCCTGACCCCAAAGTATGTAAGAAAAGGCCACGAGCACTAAGCACTGACGCAAACCTTCCTGCCCTCTCTCTCATGATCTGCCTCACTTTAAAGATAATATCATTCAGAATAAAACCACTAAATAGCAATACAAAGAGCAGCTAACCACAAATGTGCAAAGAGGCATATTCCCTAGCGATACAGACCAAAAAAAAAAAAGTGCTTAGACACAATTGCCTTCCTCAGTGGTCACCAATCAATGCATCAGAAATTATTAAAAGTGATACATGATAAATGCACATGTAACCAAATGCACTGCCCTTACTTAAGAACATTCCTGATCGGGCAAAACAATTGGAATCTACAACGAGACGGCCAATTGGCTTGTTTCATGCAAAGTAGGGGGGGAACCATGTCTTCCACTGCAGTAGGGCAAACTACATTTTAAAAATAATTCCTCAGGTTGCACTAGGGATTCCAGCTTCCTGTTGGGACCTGGGGATCCCCTGGAATTACAGCTCATCTGTAGACTGCAGAGATCAGTTTCCTTAGAGAAAATGGATGCTTTTGAGGGTGGACCCTCTGGCGTTGTACCTCGCTGAGGTCCCTGTCCACCCCAGGATCCATCCCCAAAATCTCCAGGAGTTTCCCAATCCTACCCTCCCATTCCCCATTGGTGGCCAAGAGAGACCTGGGAAATCTCAGTTGTACACTGGAGATCCTAATCCTATATTTATTTTTGGAAGAAGAAGAAGAGATTGGATTTATACCCCGCCCTTCGCTACCCAAAGGCATCTCAGAGTGGCTTACAATCCCTTTCCCTCCACCTCCCCAACAGACACCCTGTGAGGTAGGTGGGGCTGAGAGAGCTCTCTTCAGAACTGCTCTTGAGAACAGCTCTGAAAGAACTTATGAATGACCCAAGGTCATACCAGCAGCTGCATGTGGAGAAAAGGAGGGGAAAAATACACCTGTCTTTGTAAGTGGCAACTCGCAAGTTTGGGGTTTACATATTTTGAAAAGCAAAAAAGAAAAAAAAAATAAAGAGGCCATATTTCCGGACTGACTACTTCAAACAAGTGATCACTATGACAAATCTCATTTTAAATACCTTTACTATTTAATACCCTTACTATCTAAAAAGAGGACACCTGGTATGGGACTATGGGAGGCTCTCTTGGGCTCGTCGCAGCTTCTATCTGTCAATAGGCCTCTCTCTCAAGACAACACCTAGCCTTTTTCAAGACCCTCTGAGCCCTGGAGCACCACCACACAGGACATTAATGAATTCCTTCGGTTTAATTCTGCATTGTGCAAATTTCTGCCTTTGATCTCTCCAGAGAATTTCCCCTTTCACGGAAAAGAAAAAATCTACATTTCCCACCTTTTTTCCCTCCCCGTTTCGCTTTGTGCCCTTTGACCTCCTCCGTTCCAAGGGCATTTCAATTTCAGAAGAGCAGCCACAACAGCAGCGGGAGGACAGGAGGTATTAGCAGCAGGTATTTTGCCAGAGCCGCTTTGAAGAATATTTCGGTAATGAAAGGGATAATTGGGGCTCCCTGCCTCTGCTGTAATTGAAAACCGAGCATTGCGCCGTTTCCATTTAACTTTATTGCCTGAGTTCAAATCATTGTGTAGTTGAGAAAGCGGGACCAGAATAATCTAATGCTTTCAGTTCGGTCCCCCCTCCCCTCCCTCTCTGACCATTCATTCCCTGGTTTGAAACACAGCACCGTACAATGAAACAGGGGCAGCAATAAGACACATTCTTTTATTGCAGTTCAAGAGGACCATAATTATCAATTCCATTCCTGAGCATTTATTGCTCACCAAAAACACTATTTGCTTATTATGGGGCCGGGCAATGAGATGATCCCCGCTGGAGTGGGAGCCTAGTAATGGATTGACAGCAATGATCCCAGCAATTGTCGATGACTCACAATCCGACTGCCTTTTTATGCTACTCGCAATCAAAAGGATTAACCAGCTAACAATATGTTTGAGCCTTAGCTTGGGGTCATAATGTTTTCATTATCAGCAGTGGATCCATTATAAGTTCACGGCCGCTGACTGGCTAAGAGCCATCAATCTGACATTGAATCCCAGAGAAGGCATGAGAGGTGGAGCCCATTGGTGGAGGAAGAGGAAGAAGAGGCAGCGGCGGCGGCGGAGGAGATTGGATTTATACCCCGCCCTTCACTTGGAGTCTCAGAGTGGCTTACAATCTCCTTCCCCTCCCCCTCCGCACAACAGACAGGTAGGTGTGGCTGAGAGACCTCTCTCAAGAACTGCCCTTGAGAGAAGAGCTCTGAAAGAATTTATGACTGACCCAAGGTCACACCCGCAGTTGCATGTGGAGGAGTGGGGAATCAAACCTGATTCTCCCGTATTAGAGTCCACGCTCTTAACCACTCTACCAAACTGGCTCTCAGAAACAAAAGGATTATACCAGGGGTGGCAGACATGTGGCCCGGGGGCCAGATCAGGCCCCCAGAGGGCTTCTATCAGGCTCGCAGTAGAACTGGCTGGCTTCTTCTTCCAGTTCTGCTGCTGCTGTGTCATCGTAGGTTTGCAGCTTACAGATACACACCAGAACAGCATACTCAAGATTGCAGCAGCACAGACATTTTCATGCAATAATTCAGAGGAAGAGGTATCAGACACTGTTAAATAAACAAAATATTGCAAGAGTGCTAATGTTTTAAGCATGTTTTTTTTAAATTTTAAGTTTAAAAAAAACCCCTTTGTGTGTGTGTCCTTTATAAAGTTTATATCTCCGCTACCTGGCATTACATTTTACGACACACATGGCCCGGCCCAACAAGGTCTCATTTATGTCAGATCCGGCCCTCATAAAAAATGAGTTTGGCACCCCTGGATTATACTGTTTTAGGAGGGGGGGGGGTGCCAGTGTCCACATCTCCTGATTTGGCCATCACCAACATGAGGCAGGTTAGATCGATCACGTCAGATCTTGGAAGCTAAGCAGGGTCAGACCTGGTTAATATTTGGATGGGAGGCCACAGATAATATCAGGGTCACTATGCAGAGGCGGGCAATGGCAAACCACCTCTGAATGTATCTTGCCTCGAAACCCTACGGGATTGCCATAAGTCAGCTGCAACTTGTCAACACTTTCCACCACCACCACCAACATGAGACAACTTGGGTAAGACAGAGCTTGGGTGCAAAGTGTGGAAATAGGCACAGACACGGAAATTCTAGAACAGCACAAGCTCCAGTTTGATGTGGGAAATCCATTGGTCTCTGCCTGACCTGTTTGCTGGCCGGGTCCTACTGCCAGTAGAAACAAACAAACAAACAAACAAACATAGAGCTGCACAATATAGCAGGCAGGGCCAGCTAGGACTGGTGGTGCACTGTGTAAGCTTGGTAGTGGAAGGACAGGACTGTGCATTGTCAATGCTACACTTAAAAAGAGCCTAGAGTCTTTTAATGGGACGTGTACTCCCGGATTTTGTTATAAATTGACATTCTGTAGCTTGGTCCCTAGATGGGACTAGCATTTCTAGTTGCAGTTTGGATTGAGCTACAGCAGAGGTTGGCAATTTGCTGCTGGTGGGCACAAAGGCGCCCACCCAAACCTTTCCTGGTGTCAGCTAATGCTGCCATCCCCTGCCCAGGAGGTGGCATGAGTCACCCTGTGACGTCGGGTACATGGAATGTTATGTTTTGTTTCTCATAGCTTGCTTAATGCCTGGCTCTGATCTTGGAGGACTGTTGATGTCTGGCTATGTATCTTCCCGCTTTTTCCCTGAGAACCTGAAGCCAGTATTTTGGGCGCCTTTTACTTGATTTATATGATTGGTTGCATTCCTTTGCGAGACCCTCTTTGAATTCTGTATAATTGCCCTGCCTGGGGATTGTTCTAACCATTACTGACACAGAATGTGTAGATGACCATAGCAGACCTTTCTCAATAAAGATCAACTTCTTGGAAGCTGCTTGTTGTGGCGGACTCTGTAGGACTCTCACACCTGGTACCTGCCAAGTATTTTTAGAGAGTGGGTGGGGCCAAGTAGAACTTTTACTCAGCAGGGCCTCTGATTGGTTTTGCAGATTTTTTTTTAGTTGCCTTGGCCACGGCTGCCATCAGAGCACTGCATGTCTGAAAGGAAGCTGTTGCTGCGATCACATGCACTAAATAATCCACTTTTAATGCACTTTCATTGCACACTCCAGGTAGATTTTACTGGCCCATTCTGCATCTAGTATTCACTCCGTTGTACCAAGCTCACACTGGAACAGAAGATGTGGCTCAACTGAATGTGGCACCCCTGAACGGCCATCAAATGGCCATAAATCTATGCAGACCATTCCATAAAACTGAGAGATCAAAGGAAGTGAAACTGGCATGCAGTGTGGAGGCTTCCAGAAAACCGAACAATCAAAGCAAGTGAAAGTGGCATGCAATGTAGAGGGAAATTTCTGTTCCAACACAGGTTTGGTAAAACAGCGGAGCAAGTGCTAGATGCAGATTGGGCCACTGTGTGAACTGGTGCATTGAGAGTGGATTGAAAGTAGATTATTTAGTGTGTTTGATCACAGCCTGTGTGTAAGTAAGAAACTATCTTTAAATAATATGCTCATTTTAGAAGGTGTCCTGTGAAGAAGAGCTGCCGCCTGAAATGCTGAAGAGTTCTGCATAACCTCAGCCCTCTGAAATGTTGCGGTTGGTTCGGCCTCCTGTGGCAGCCATGTTGGTGTTGCACCCACAACCCTGGGTCAGAATTCCAAAGGCACCCACAGGCTTAAAAATGTTGGGGACCCCTGAGAGAGGGTTTACCTTTGCTCCATGTTTCCTTTTCCTTTAAGAACTGTCACTCTCAAATTATTGTTTCACCCCCCCCCCCATTTTATGAAAAAATTCTGTAGGGGGAAAGATAATAGAAAAACCAGAGTGCTCTTTTTTGTAATTATAGAGCAAGTGTAAAGTTTGTAACTTTACTTACATTTGTCATGGAGGAAATCAGAAGTCACTTCTTATATTTTTCTCTTTCTCTTACCATCTTTCTTCTTTTTTTCCTTTGTTTCCTTTGTGCTTCTTTTTAAATATCTGTTGAAAAAAATCTAAATAAAAATTATTCAGAGAGCCAGCTGTTTCCTGGGAGACCTATTGTCCTCAATTACACATCTCTGTGGGGCAAGGAGGAGGCCATTAGTCAGTCAGCTTAGTCACCATTGTAATGCTAGGCTTCCAAAGACTGCCAAAACTGATCCCCCAAAAACTTTGTTCACTAAAGCATGAAAAAGAAAAATGTTTTCAAAGCTTTAGGCTTCCCATTCCATTCCAGTCTCTTTCTCTCTTTACATCTCATGTCAATTTCATTCTGTGCTGATGATCCCCCCTTTATTTTGTCTGCATACAGCACTGTGTTTTGTTTTGTTTTTGCATTAGGGACTCTGCCATTTGCCTTATCTCTGATCCGCCTTTCAAGTCAATACCAGCAGGAAACTAAACTTTGTGCAGCTCCTTTTAAACTTTCTCCTTGTAAATAAAATAAAATACAATAAAAATGAGGGAGGGATTAATCTTGTACACTGATGAAGGGGGGATGACGGCGGAAAGTGCAGAGTGGGCTGAATGACCTTGATGTGTGCAGGGAGTGACCGAGGGGTGGCAAAAGGGTGGGGGAGAAATCCAAGGGAATATGTATACTTTTGAATTACCTTTGGCATGGAAGTGAAATAAGGGGAAATTGTAACAAAAGCACTCTCAGAAAACCCGGAGAAACAGTGACTAGAAAGCAAACTGTGTCCTGAAGAGAGGGAAATCAATGCAGAATGGCAGACAAAATCCGATCGACGTGCATGATGAAAACGAGGGAAAACACTCATGCATAATAGGCCTATATCTGGGCAATGAAATTATTATCATTATTCAACCCATCAAAGTGGAATTTGAGGATCCATTTTGGCAGGCAGTCATATGAAGAGGTTAAAAGGCCCCTGACCTGTCTCCCCTTGGAACACCTGCATTTAGAGACTGATCACTTCTGAAAGGTAGCTGCCAGCACCTATGACAAAACAGGACTTTTCATTTCTCTAAATGAGGCCAGAATGGATGTCTCCTGGCAGAATAATTGAGCTGCAGGCAAATTGCCAGCCACTCAGGATGCTCTAACTTCAATATGTTCTGCAGGCTGTTTGTTAGGCCAGAATTTGAATGACAAGCAGAGTATCACAGCCATATTGCTCCCTCTCTGCAGGACTCTCGCTGGATCAACACGGACGAGCCATGAGTATCAGGTCAGATCTCAGTTGTAGATGCCTCAATTAAATGTGGCACTCCCATCAAATGCTCATGTGAAATTGTCTCATCTTTCAGTGTGGGGGTGCTAATCTGGTATTCACAACATTTTGCACGTGCCAGTGTTAAGAATTCATATCATCTTCTGTGGATATTAAAGGCAATGACAGTTTACCAAGATCTGACACAAGACTCACTCCCCCTCCCCAAAAAAACACACCTGGGGCATATTGAAACTTTTTAAAGAAATCCCAGTGCTTTTCATAGTTTCTGGGTATCACCCATTTCATGTAGTCGTGGAATCATAGAGTTGGAAGGGGCCACACAGGCCACCTAGTCCAAACCCCGGCTCACTGCAGAATCATCTTACAAGCACCTTTGACAAGTGTTTGTCCAGCTGCAATCACACTAAATAATGCACTTGCAATCCACTTGCAATCCACTTTCCAACCAGATCTTGCCAGTTTACCCAAAGTGAAATCCGGTTGGAAAGCACATTGAAAGTGAATTGAAAGTGGATTATTTCGTGTGCATGATTGCAGCCACTGGGAGCTCACCACCTTCAAAGGCACTACTGAACAACTCTGACTGTATTTTTTCCCCAAATATCCAGCCAGTTCCATCAACCTGTAATTTTAACCCATTATTATGAGTCCCATCCTCTGCTGCCAACAAGAACAGCTCCCTGCCCTCCTGTCAGTGACAGCCCTTCAAATGCTTAAAGACTGCAATCATGTCCCCCCTCAACCTCCTCTTCTCCAGACTAAGGGTCATTTTACACCTCCACTCTAAAGTAGTTTGACTGCTGTCTTTTCCTGTGCTGATTTCACAGTGGTGTGAAATTTCACTCCAGGGGGTCTAAGTGCACTAATCAACAGCAATTGTTTAAAGCAGAATGAAGCCGGTTGCATACTAGCTTGACCACAGGAGGGCAATTAGTAGATGTGGACATTTCAGTGGCAGCACGGTTTCACACCGCACAGAAGTATGGGCAGGGTTTTTTGGAACTAGAATGATTCCAGCGGGAAAGTCAGATGTAAAAACAGCCTAAGGCCCAATCTAGACCTCCCCTCTGAAGTAGTTTGACTGCTGTCTTTTCCCAAGCTCATTTCACGCCGGTTTCAAATTTCACTCTCTGGGTCTGAAGAGTACTAAGCAACAGGATCTGTTTAAAGCGGTAAAATGCTAGCCTGACCACAGGAGGGCAATTAACAAATGTAAACAGTAATTTTTTAAACTAGAACAAGTATGGTTTGAAACTAGAAACAGGTATAGACAGGGTTTTTTGAAACTAGAATTATTCCAGCAGGAAAGTCAGATGTAGATTTGACCTAAACATTCCCAAGTCCCTCAGCCTTTCCTCGTAGGGGTTCGTCTCCAGGCCCCCAATCATCTTCATCACTCTCATCTACATCTGCTCCATTCTGTCCACCTCCTTTCTGAAGTGTGGCTTCCAGTCAACAAGATCTCACTACTATCAGAGAGTTGTTTAGAAAAAAAAAATCCATGTTTTTATTCATTGCTAATCTAATGTTGTCACCAATATGCATCAGGTAGAACATACTTCAATGTGAGCTGGTTGTGAAGAAATGAAGAACTGATTTGTTTGTTCTTTGTTTGGGTAACCTCTAAAGTAAATTTGTCCTTTTTATTTTCTGAGGCATTTGCTCTGAAATTTCTTTTTATTAATTGAAGAACAATCAAACCTTTCTTCCAAAGGAGCTCAGTGGGAATCTCTCCAGGCAAGGAAAGGCATATTGGCAATGGAATTTATTTACATTTCTCTGCACTGGTGGGATCGTCACACCAGGTAGGTAGGAAGACAAGCAAGGCAGAGGAGTATACTGGTTAAAATATTATTTTAGGATTGAGAAGGAGGAGGAGGAGGAGATTGAATTTATACCCCACCCTTCACTACCCGAAGGAGTCTCAGAGCAGCTTACAATCCCTTTCCTTTCCCCTCCCCACAACAGACACACTGTGAGGTAGGTAGGGCTGAGAGAGCTCTCTCGAGAACTGTCCTTGAGAGAACAGCTCTGAAAGAATGTATTATTTACCAAAGGTGACAACAGCAGCTGCATGTGGAAGAATGGGGAATCAAACCTGGTTCTCCCAGATTAGAGTCCGCTCTCTTAACTGCTACACCAAACTGGCTCTTCAAAGCCAACTTGCCATGACATTCACTTGTTGATCTCAGGTCAGATATCTCTCAGCCTAACTTACCTCATAAGGATGTTGTGAGGATAAAAGGGAGGGTGGTGGGTACACCATCCCAATCTCCTTGCAGGAAGGGTGGGATAAAAGAATTGACAAATATAGAGACAAATTGATCATTGTTGCTTCCCAAGGAACAGAGATGGATCATAACATGCTAATGCCCTTTCCATGCTTAGTTTAAAGGGCAATAGCAGCAGCAGCAACAACAGAATAATTTAGTTATCTTAAGTCATTTTTTAAAAAAAAATTAGAGGCCATATTTGGGGCCCCTAAATTGTAGCTTATTTTGCTTGTGCAAAAATCCTGCTCTCCCTGGGAACTTGCAAACTCAACACAGCAGTGGGGGAATGCAGTACCCAGGGAACTCTGAAAAACTGATTAGATTCTGAAAACAGAGTTGCTTGGGTAGTTTTGAACATTTTCTGCATTATTGTGTAATATTGTATCTGGCTGTCATCTGCCACCATGCATCTGTTGACCAATTAGCCAATGAGGTTTTAAAAGTTCAGATTGTTCGACCTCAACATTGCCGGGTCCCAGTGTTAAACAAACAATGGTAAAACTTTTGTGATCAAAACACTGTTGGGTCAAGAGTTAAGCAGTTTGTTTTGGCAACCCAATCGAAAATATATCTATTTGCACGGCATTTCAGTTGAATCCACTTCCAAATAAGGGATACGGATTACAGTCTAGAGGGGACAAAAATCAATTCAATTGAACTTTCAATCAGTCAATTTAGGGCTATGTAATGAGAAGGACATGTAATAACAGAGTCGAGTCCTTCAAAGGTTTTCCCATCTCAAAATGATAGAGAGTTTGCCAGCTTGAAATCCCCCCCCCCCCAAATCTGTGTATTAGGTATGAGATGGAAACCTTCTGAATGAATTATGCAGCTGTCTAGTTTACGAATTCTATTCTGGGAGTTACTAAATTCAACTCCTTCCAACATGGGGAAATTAATTGGGCATCTACTGTGTATCTGACCTTGGGGCTGAAAATTCCAATCCAAGAACCGAGGCTGCCATCTGATTGCCCTTCCAGATGGACCAAGACACCCTGTTGCCTCTTTTTTCTTGCTCCCATAGGTTGTTATTGTGAATAGATTTGTTCTGCTCGTTCTGCATGCTGTTACTGATGGTTGGTTGGTTTGTTATCCAATGCATATGGATTTATACCCATACTATACTATCAAGTATAAGAGATTTACTCAAAGACAAACAACACTGAAAAATGGTCCAGAGCATGGAGCAGCTTCCTGACTCTGCAGCTGTTGCGGTCCATAAAGTAATGGGGGAGGGAGGATATTGACAAGAATGGGAGAAATAGAGAAGTGGTAAGTTGACAGAGAAGGGAAGGGGTAGATTGATGGATAAAGGTGGGAGCAAAATGGGATAGGTTGACAGAGAAGGGGAGGGGCAGATGGACAGAGAAGGGGTGGGGCAAAAGAGATGGGGTAGGGTGACTGATAAGGGGAGGGGAGAAAGAGGGGGGTTATCAAAGAAGGGGAGGGGGATAAAGAGAGGTGGGGGAGGATTGACAGAAGGGGAGTGAGTGAGAAAGAGGGGGGATATTATTAGAGAAAGGGGAAGAGGGAAGGAAGCAAAGGCAGGGAGGGATGCACCCTCCTCACAAGTTTCTTGTGGGCCCCCACATAAAAATAAAACACACATATTGGCCACAACACAAATCAACGTTTGATTTCTCTTCCTCCTCAGTTGTGCAGGAATGGCCATTTGGTGCACTAGGAGCAACATCCTCTGCTACTTGGTCAACACCCTTTCCCAACACACATAAAAGAGATAGGGAATAGGGTTCCCGGGTCCTCCCTGGGTACTGGCAAGGGATATTGGAGGTAGGGTTGCCACATCTAGGTAGGGAAGCTCCTGGAGATTTTGGGGATGGAACCTGGGGAGGACAGGGACCTCATTGGGGTACAATGCCATACAGTCCACCCTCCAAAACATCAGTTTTCTCTGGCAAAACCGGGCTCTGTAGTTTGGAGATGAACTGTAACTTTGGGGGATCCCTAGATTCCACCTGGAGGCAAGTATCCCTAGTAGGGAATGGATTATGTTACAAAGCTGGCAATCCATTAGCATTCTGGAACTTCATCCATGGCTAGGAACATATTGAATCCTTTCTATTTCTGTTTTTATTGAAGACTTTTCAGTAACAGAAAGTCCTTTCTGGCCCCTTAATATGGAAGAATCATGGCAGATTATCCCTGAACAACTGACCTCCTGAATTTCTTCCTACCGAAATTGGTTTGTTTCATGACATTCAGGATGCAATAGCCTACGTCGTATTTTTCACAGCAGGGTGGTTTATGACTGCATCTTGTAAATTACTGTGCAAATCCATGCACATAAAATGCTGTAAAATATTATACATTATGAATGAGGAACCAGAAATTCAATTAAAAACATTGCTACATAAAATACAACAATATCAAATCTGGCAGAGGGAAATACACTTAAAAATTTAACATGGAAGAATTATGGCTTTGAGAAAAGGATTTTATTTGCTCAGATAAAAATCATTCTTATAAATAAAAAGTAATGCATGGGTTGCACGTAACTCACAAATGCCATAAATCATGAATAAAATTAACATTCGATTTCCACAAATCTGTATTGGCACTGTTCTTTCCTCTGCTATCTGTCTTGGAGTAATCACAGCACACCTGAGGGACCTTTTTTGCCTCTTTTCAGTTCATAAGGCTTACGTTTTAGGCTACGCCAGGTGATGAAGTACGTGCCAGAATTATTGTAGGGTATTTGTCAGTAATATTAGATCCGGTGACTTGTAATTCTGCCCGGTATTCTCTGAGGTGATTAATCATGCCTTCTTAGTTTAGTTTAGTGACTAATTTGCATTGTCAGAGACTTACAGCCCTCAGGTTCACATGAGACAAGGTGAACTGTACACTGAGCTACTTTGCAGAAAATAAAGCTCTTTCCCCTAGTCAGTAGTTTTCAAACTGTTCTGGGGAATCCTACAATTGTGCAGGCCTATGAGTTTGCCCCTGTCAAGTTCCTATAAAGAGAAACACACACAAAACTCCAGTCCTCAGTGTGAACTGCCTCTGATTTACAAGCACACAGAGGCCTACCTTGATAAACTTCTCAGAGCTTCACTCACGTCAGGAGGACATGCCCCTCAAATGTGTTTTTGATATGAATGGGCACAAACCCATAAATGAACCCCACTTCAAGCACAAACCAGGTTGGTTCGTGGTTGGTTTAGAACCAGTTCGTTTGGTCGCATAATTCCTGAACCTAAAATGAACCACCTTTTTCCCATGGAGGTTTGGGTGGTTCATTAGAATGGTTCGTTCTCCAGATAGCCTGAAGCTGATTCAATCAATCCTTAGGCAATACTGGATGTGGACTTGTGGAGAGCCCTAGAAACATCCAAGGCAGTTGTTTGTGGCTTGATTGGCAGCTCTGGGAGCCATCCACGGAGCTCCCATTCTGCTCTATGGGAGCAGATTATATACCATACCCTAACTCAGCTACTTTCACTTTGTAGCATGAAGAGAAAATAGTCATTGTGAGAGCAGAAGAAGAATTGTTTGCTGCATGGCTGATTTACAGGAGGCTTTGAGGGACTCCTTTTCCCTTCACAAAGCGAGACAAGGTGTTCATTGCTCTGATTTCAGGGACCAAACCTGAAGCTAGAGCTGAGCTTTCCTAGGGGCACCTGCTTTGGGGAGCTGTAACTCTGGCATCCCAAATCTAGTCTTTGCCAAACTTGGAGGGTGGGGGGAGGAGAGCCTGCTGAAGACTCCCTGTGAGTTTGGCATCTATAACTCATACGGGCAGTGTTCTACCACTGAGCGAAATGAAGCAAACAAACCATGAACCGGTTCGGGAAACTGAAAAGTTTGTGTAAGTTCGTGTAAATGAACCACCATTTTCCCAGTTCATGCCCATCCCTAGTTTTCAAAATCGGGTTTGAGCTTTGGGACAATGCGAATAAATGGCTGAGCCTCACAGCATATAAAGAGTTCTTTTCCTTCACCAGTGACTAACCACAACCTGACACTCCTCAGTAAAGTCTCCAAGGCCGATGGTTCACTCTGCATTAGACTTTCTACATAAGCAATTGAGATAGGCCCTGGACTCAGACATTCCTTCTAGGATCAGGATCTCAGAAAGCTTCATGATTAGACTTGCAGCAAACTAGAGAAGAAGAAGAGAAGAAGATATTGGATTTATACCCCGCCCTTCACTCACTTGGAGTCTCAGAGCGGCTTACAAACTCCTTTCCCTTCCCCTCCCCACAACAGACACCCTGTGAGGTAGGTGGGGCTGAGAGAGCTCTGAGACAATTGTCCTTGAGAGAACAGCTGGTACAGAGCTATGGCTTGCCCAAGGTCATCCAGACAGGTGCAAGTGGAGGAGTGGGGAATCAAACCCGGTTCTCCCAGATGAGAGTCTGCACACTTAGCCACTACACCAAACTGGCTCTCTAGGTGTCTCTAGGTGGCAATCTAGGTGATACAAGAGGACTCCATGATGGGTTCAGATGTTGGTAATAAACTAAGCAAGTCTCCATACTTTGGACATTTTTTTTTAATCTGCATCTCTAGTGGGCTGTGACATCTTTTGGACCACTCTTTTGCATCTTTTATATTGATCAACAAAGGCTTTTATCTTAAAATGACTGGCAATTGTTTTGTGTGTTTAGGAAATACTGAAAAGCATCAGATGAAGTTTCTGTTATGGGCTACACAGTGTATCTAGTTGTGACCAATGGTCCCTCTAAACTGTGGAGTCTTGTGAGCAAAAATGCTACTTTGTGAGCTACTGGCATCAAAACTGTGAGAAATTTGGCTACTGCATAAACTATTTTGCTCTGGAACAACTTTATTAAAATAGAAGTACTAGACAAACAATTGAAACCCTTCTAATTGGAAGGGAACAGTACTTCCATTTTAATAAGCTGCAGTGATACTAGCCACAGTGACTGAGGGGAACCTCCAAATTCAGAGGCAATAAGCGTCTGAACCCCAGACCCAGGAGGCAACCTCAGGGGAAGTCCTCAGCCTCTATGCCCTGTTGTTGCCTGTCCAGAAAAACTGGTTGGCCACTGTGTGAGACAGAATGCTGGACAAGATGGACTATTGGTCTGATCCAGCAGGGCTCTTCTTATGTTCTTAAGCAAGTGGATTGTGTCCAAAGTGAATCTGGATGTTCCCATTTAAGAGGAACCATGAGGGAAGAAAAAAAAACACCTTTTGATAATGTTAGTGAATTTGGTTGGGGGCAGGGACGCCAGCCTCCAGGTGGGACCTGAGGATCCCTTAGAATTACAGCACACAGCTAAGCTGCGGGTGGTTACCTCTGTCCAGCTGTGAGTCGTTATTTCTATCGAGCACTAAAGTCCAAAGTTTGTGCTCATGATGAAGGTCTCCACAAAGGATGCAAAATGGTTATGCCCTGGGACTACAGCTGCCAGGACATTTTATCAAAAGCAAAACATAAAGTTGAATCTGGAGAGTCATGCTCAGGAGAAACATTTAAAAAAATCTCAGGGAAGTAAAAAGAGTTTTGATTAAACACACATTTTTGCATGAGGAATTCCATTGTCTCAGATTGTAAAGCTATGCTGCATTTCACTCTTACTTAATTTCAGCTTAGGAAGGAGAGTTGTGGTGAGGAATGCTAGAACACCTGTCAGTTTGGGTCAGTTCTGCTTGCCAGTCGTGAGCAAGAATCTATTTTTTCCCAAATAGTTCAGCTGTTCACCAGTAGTTCAAGACTATGTGAATACACTTTTTGTGCTTTCAAACAATAAGGTAAAGGTAAAGGTTTCCCTTGCTCGAAAGCCAGTTGAATCCGACTCTAGGGGGCGGTGCTTATCTCCATTTCCAAGCTGAAGAGCCAGCACTGTCCGAAGACTTTTCCGTGGTCATGTGGCTGGCATGACTAAACACCGAGGCACACAGACCGCTGTTACCTTCCCACTGACACGGTACATATTTATCTACTTGCAGTTTCTTGCTTTCAAACTGCTGGGTTGGCAGGAGCTGCGGCCAGAGATGAGAGCTCACTCTGTCACACAGCACTAGGGTCTTGAATTGCCGAGCTACAGACAATCCAGTCTACAGCTCAGTGTCTTAAACTCTTGAGTACAAGAAAGGGCAATTGGCGGTATTTCATGCATACACAGTCTTACATACCCAATGGTAATCTAACAATGCAGTCCTAAACTGAGTTACACCCTTCCATCGAAGTCAATGCCGTTTGACAGGTTAACTTTGCTTAGAATTGCCCTGCTGGTTTCCCCCTCCCCCCAGACCTGTCATTGATGCTCACCACTTGGCAGCCAATCATAAAAACAAGTGGTGAACAAATTAATCAGTCAACCTATGAATATAAAGAAAAAAATTGACTTCAGACGTCTGTTTGGTGTTTGTTTACATCTGGGTTATCACTGAGTTCATTTCACACAAGCACATTTGTGCAAAGCTTTATGGGAATTGTAGTACCCACCTCCGACATCATTTAATTATCTATGACCCAGGGGGAGAGTTAATTTCCCCTAATGGGCAGATGCAAATGTGTCTTCAAGGCTGAAGGAAACGGAACTGAAAGATCACAGCTAATGTGCATCTGCAAAGCATGCTCAGCTGCTGCTTGAGTGAGAGAGCAGACGGGCAAGGACACATAATCATGGCTGGCCACACTACATTCTCTGGCTGAACCTGTTTGCCCCAATGTCTGTGCTATTCCTAACTGCAGGCAGGTACTGTTTACCTGTTCGAAAGCAAGAAATTGCAAGTAGATAAATAGGTACCACTTTGGTGGGAAAGTAACAACGTTTCATGCGCCTTGGCGTCTAGTCATGCCAGCCACATGACCACGGAAACGTCTTCGGATAGCACTGGCTCTTCGGCTTGGAAACAGAGATAAGCACCACCCCCTAGAGTCAAATTTGACTGGCTTTCAAGCAAAGGAAACCTTTACCTTTACCTTTTTACAGTTTACCACAGATTTCAGTCAGATGATTTATATCTTTTCCACAGCTCATAGAATCATAGAGTTGGAAGGGGTCACACAGGCCATCTAGCCCAACTCCCTCCTCAATGCAGGATCAGCCTAGAGCATCCCTGACAAGTATTCATCCAGCCACTGCTTGAAGACTGCCCGTGAGGGGGAGCTCACCACCTTCCTAGGCAGCCATCTCCACTGCTGAACTACTCTTACTGTATAATTCCCCCCCCAAGTATCTAGTTGGTGCCTTTCCACCCATATTTTAAACCCATCTTTGCCACCAACAAAAACAGCTCCCTGCCCTCCTTTAAGTGACAGCCAGCCTGTAAGGACCCCACCCCCTCCTCCAGCCAAGACCCCCTTGGTTATTTGGGGTCCCCATCTTATTTTGGACTTAGTTAGTAGGCACTCCCCTTTACAGCCTAAGTGCCAAGGGAGGCTGAAACTTGGAGAGCCTCATAAAGACAGCTGGGTTCAGCCATGGCATAGGAAATCCCCAGGGACAGGCAAGGAGGGGTGTGCAGGCACCAGAAACGGATTAAGTGTGTAAACAAAAAGAAGGTTCCTTTTATCATATGCGGTGGACTTGTGAAAAAGCGAGGAACTATTGGTCAATGATATATGAAGAAATGCAAAAAATTGTGAAATGTACTTTTAAAAAAACACCAGAATTGTTTTTGCTAGGTCTTAAATTGGAAGATATAGATGTCAGTAAACGGACAATGATATGGTATATGGTGACAACAGCAAGAATGGTTTATGCACAAAACTGGAAGAATGAAAGAACTCCAGAGCTTTGGGAATGGCTCAGAAAACTAGTATTTTTGGCTGAAATGGACAAATGGACGAAGAAACTGAACAATCAAGATTCTATGATATTTTTAGAAGAATGGAAAGATCTGCAAGAATATACAGAAAAGTGTATTGAATTAAAGGGAGACATATTTACATTGTCTAACTATTGAAAAATCGGTAATAACTGTATATGTATCTAACATTTTTAGGAATGGAATAATATATAAAAACATTAGAGGTACATATGTTATAGAAAAAGAGCTAAATACTCAATCTTTTTTAATTAGTAATTTACCTGTTAATCTAAATCTAAGTACAGGTGCGGGGACTGCTAGAAGCCTAGAAGGGGGGAGGAGGAAGAAAAAGAAAAAGAGGTCGATAAAAAAATAAGATGAATGTACTGTCTAATGAAAATGGTGACTTCAATAAAAAAAAATATATAAAAAAAGAAACGGATTAAGTGCAGCCTCCCCCAGTTGAGGGTTCTCAACAAGAAGAAGACTTCTGTTATGTCCGCTGACCGTTTCAGTGCAACAGCGGCATACTACTCCAGGGAACAATAGGAGTCAAGGATCCTAGACCACCTCCAATAAGAACTCTGGCAGGAAATTCAAGCAAGCGACAAGCATACTTTGTTAGAGTACACAACTAAGCATGCATAACCGGCCAATAGGACTTTTGCGTGTGTCCTAGGGACTGTATATAGTTGGCCATCTTGGCCGGTTATGCATGCTTAGTTGTGTACTCTAATAAAGTATGCTTGTCGCTATGTCGTTGTCGTCCGACTCTTCAGTGCAACGAACCCAGTACACAATACTTCTCTTCGTTCTCAATAACAAAAGACCTTTCAACGCTGGAATATCCTGGCATATCTTAGAGGTGTCTGCCCGGCCAAAGGAAGTTACTAGGACATTAACCAATGCCCAGTTCCCCCTTTCCCCCCTTATTCTTACTCAATCAAGAAGGGCATTCCAGTCATTAATTTACACTCCATCCTGTTTCAGGCGCTATCTTGTCTCATCCAAACCTTTGTGTCAGCCCAGATCTGGCTCACTCCAACCTAATCAAAGCATGCTGATCATGTTCCCTCACCCAGGCCCTTTGTGTCCGTGAAGATTTGGCTCACAGTAGCCTAATCAAGGTATTCCCCTCATTTCCCCCTGCCCAAGTTTGACAGCAGTTAACTTTCAAGAAGCCAGTGAGATTCAGGTTTATTCTGGCCCAATCCAAAGCCAGGACGGTCCAGATCCCAGCTACCCTGGAGCTCTTTTGTCCATAAAAGAAGAACCCCATGCTATAGCAAATTGTCTCTCAGATCCCTGGTACAGATCACTGATGGTCAGAACCAGTGTTCCCTCTAAGCTGAGTTGGTGTGAGCTAGCTCACAGTTTTTTAGCCTCCAGCTCATGCATTTCTGTCTTAGCTCAAGAAGGATGGCTCCAGAGCAAACTAATTTATGCAGTAGCCAAATCACTCGCTCACAGCTTTAATACCAGTAGCTCACAAAGTAGAATTTTTGCTCATAACACTCCACAGCTTAGAGGGAGCATTGGTCAGAACTCTGGTTTCCTGCTGAGAATCTCTGCTGCCCTTTGCAGGTTTTTTCTCCTTGCTAGACCAACTCCTCACTCTGCTCTTTGGACCTCAGTTGTGTTTACCCTTGGACCTCCCCAAGGAGGTACACTTTATGTACAGTGTCTTAATAATGTGCACGCCACTCCTGTACACTGTAAAACCCAAGTGGTTTATTTAACTATTGGAAGCCTTTATATGATAAATAAATAAATGGTGATAAAACCACCATTCCAAAAGAATCTTGATTCTTACCAAGACTGCCTTTTTTTTTTTGCAGAGCTTTATCAATGCCTATACGTGCATCGAAAATGCAGTAAAAGAGCTGAAAGCTGTGGCAAACCAGGCATGCACAGAGATAAATTCAGGATTTTAAAAACATGGAATGATGGATAATTCCTATTAGTCACATGCAATCACTCCTCTGAGCAAATCACAATTTGCTCACAAATTGGAGCAGCACTCTCAAACGACTGGAAAGAACTTCACTTCTTATCAAGTACTTCATTTGTTTTCAGTCATATCCCTAATGTTTTGCAGATGCAAATTCTTGCCCTGCTTTCCTTCCCCTATCCTCCTTCTTCATTTGCTGTTTGCTCAATTCAGTTGTCAGAAAAAAATAAATAAATTTGCGTACATACAAAATGCTTTCTTGGTTGCTTTGCTGAGGCCAGGGGAGAAAATGGCATGGTTTATCCCTCCCTTCTGTTCGGTCCTCTCCTTTGCTCCACTCAACTCTTCTTGTGTTACTAGAGTTGCCAAGTCTCCTCCCCTGACCACTGGTGGGCAATGGAGAGTAGAGTTGTTAGCTCTAGGTTGGGAAACTCCCGGAGGCTTGGGAGTTGAGCCTAGGGAGGACAGGGACATCAGTGAGGTACAATGCCATAGTGTCCACCCTCCAAAGCTTCCATTTTCACCTTTTTTTGTTTGCTTTGAGAACAAAGCAAGCTCCAGATATCAGATTCTATATTTCACTTGTTTATTTGAATAACCCTTACCATGGAAGTTATTTTCATATATTCTTTGAGGGAGAGAGGGAGGGAGGGAGGAAGTAAGGACCTAAAGTCACTAGAGTTCTGTGAATTATACACACACACTGTCATATTCAGGGCTAAACCTGACACTGTTGCTCTAGCCATAGTTTCTAGGATACACAAATACAATGACAATAAGTACATAAATTCAGAGAAACCAGGTCTACACACCAGTCCAGAGTCAGGCATAGGCGTCAACTACGGGGGGGCTCGAGTGCTCGAGCCACCCCCGAAATTTCCTGGGGGGAACTGAGCCCCCCCCCAGGAAAATGGTGAGCCCTCTGCTGTGCCTCCATCAGCCCTTCCTAGGGCCACTGCCGCCATCATCTCTCTCCCCCCCGCCTGGCCACTCCGACCCTCCCTCTGTCTGTCCAGGGGCCAGCTAAGCAAATGCCCAGCTGGCCCCTGGATGGATGGAGGGAGGGATGGAAACAGGAGCGGTCAGGCGGGGGGGGAGGCGGCAGGGACATGGTCCCAGCGGGAAGAGCCCCCGCCCCCCCCAAGAGTTTTTAAACTCTACGCCCCTGGAGTCAGGTATCCAAAGGTCCAGCCCAAGGGTCAGGGTAGGAGGGTCCATGGGTCCATTTGCCAGGCTTGGGAACAGGTGCAGGGTATAGGGCCCCAGGCTTCAAGAGCAAGCACAGATTACAAGAGATAAGATACAAGGCAGCATGTCAGGGTAGAGCTCGCTTTGCTAAGCCCATCAGCTCCCACAGGTGTTGCAAGTGATGTTGCTGCCACACTAAGCCTTGCTCAGCATGTTCCTTTTATCTGCACCTCTGTCATGGGGGGGTGAGGATGGGTCATTGCCAGCGTCGGCAGAACCCACCGCTGGGCCCTCTAACGCTGGGGAAATCACTGACTTACTGGCACAAACTGCAATGACACCTGGTTCAGAGGCGGCTGACAAGGAACAGACACAGCCAGAAAGCCTTCCTGATTCACCCCCGAGAATAGACCACCTGCCAGGGTGGCTCTGGCAAGATTTAGAGGCAAGAAGACGTCTCACCCGCCTGTCAGCCCTGAGTTCTAGCAGATGCAGGCTCCTAGTGCTGCTGCACTAATTGGAACCCGCAGCAAAGGGCTGTTTAGCCTCAGAAACTGGGCTGGCTTTTTGTGGAAGCAAATGTCACCCGCCCCGGACGTATTGCTCCTACTCAACTCCTTGATCTTGCTCTGACTTCCTGCTCTTGGCTCCTGACCCTGGCGTGAACAACACCGGCTTCTGGTTTGTGATATGGACTTCCGCTCTCGGCTTCTGACATCCTCTTTCAGCTCCTGACTTCAGTTTGTCCGACCTTGCTCCTGGTTAGTGATTTGGACTCTTGTTATCAGCTCCTGCTTCCCTCTCTGGCTTTTGACCTTGGACTGAACCGGGGCCGCCGCCTGCACCCCAGACCCTGACAACCTTCTGCTGACTCATCCCCCAAGAGCCAGGGTCACTTCTTACAGTTACATTCATCTTCCTACAGGTGCAGGTCTTTTACTGTTTCCCTATCAGCCTGTCTGTCCTGGTCCTGCAAGGACTCCCCTCCAGGAACTAACACCAGGGGTCCGTTGGAGCGGGAGCGCACAGGAGCGCAGCTCCGGGAGTGAGAAGCCCAGGGGGCGGGCACATGACCAAGCCCCGCCCCCTCCTCGGCTTCCCCGAGCAGTGCAGAGGCGCAGCGCCCCAGGGAAAGCCCTGCTAGGGTCTTTATTGTTTTTAATGTTTTGCTTTAATATTGATAATTTTATCATTGTTCCTTTTATGACTGTGTGCTGCTTTTCCAGAGACTTGCTCAAGGTGGCATATAAATTTTCTAAATATACCATTTTTTATCTGGGCACATGGCACATAAGTACTGGAGAAATTTCACCAACCCTTCAGCAGCTTCCACCCCATTGGTTTGGTGTAGTGGTCAGGAGTTGGACTCTAATCTGGGAGAACCAGGTTTGATTCCCCACGCCTCCACATGCAGCTGCTGGTGTGACCTTGGGCCAGTCACAAGTTCTCTCAGAGCTGTGTTCTCTTGAGCAGTTCTCAAAAGACCTCTCTCAGCCCCACCTACCTCACAGGGTGTCTTGTTGTAGGGAGGGGAAGGGGAAGGGATGGGTGGTGCACATGTCCTGGGTATCTCAAGTCTACTTGAAACCTGGTGGTTTCAAGGGAGCAGGAAGAGAATGAGGGTGTGTTCTTTACACTTATTTTTATTGCACAAAGTATTGGATGGGGAAGGGAATGGAGGAAGAGCAGGTCAGTTTCACTCACCTGTGGAGTGGAGCCTGAGGGGTGGGTGTTGCCTTCTGACACACTTCTGGTATGTTAGGGGGTGTGGCATATGCAAATGAGTTATGCAAATGAGTTACGTTAATGAGTTCCTGCACCTCTTTTTCTACGAAATGACCCCTGACTAACACTGAAAGCTGCCTAGCAGCCAAGCGGGCGCTCCTTTGTTTCCCCCAAGCCACCAAGGACCTTCTTCTGCTGGCTTGTGGGGGGGGGGGGATCCAGCCTCTGTGGCATTTCTTTCTCTTCCTGGAAGGCTGAGCAGCCCAGCCATGACTGGGAAGGATTCTCGCTTCCTGATGCCTCCTCTGTTTGGTCTGCTGCTAGACCTGGCTGCTCAGGTGGGGATTCTGCTGGTGTGGGGCAAGGATCTTCAGATTCCTCCTCATCCGAGGAGGTGGTAGGTGACCAGCCCATGACACCCACACACACACACATAACTTAAAGCTAAACATTTCTTCAATTACATTCCATGTACATCCGTTTTTAAGAACATAAGAGCATCTGTGCTGGTTCAGACCAGTTCCCGTTGGTGACGGAGTTAGTGCGAGCTGACTCTAAGCTAAGTTAGTGTGAGCTAACTCACAGTTTTTTAGCCTCCAGCTCACACATTTTTTTGTCTTAGCTCAGGAAGGATGGCTCCAGAGCAAACTAATTTGTGCAGTAGCCAAATCACTCACTCACATCTTTAATGCCAGTAGCTCACAAAGTAGATTTTTTTTGCTCACAAGAATCCACAGCTTAGAGGGAGCATTGGAGGACTCACAATATTGGTTTTAAATTATAGGTGGGAAGAAAATGGCAGGATATTAGGAAACCTTCTTCTTTTTTTACAATAAGAGAGTTCAGTGGTGGAATGGGTTGCCCAGAAATGTGATGTTTTCTTCTTCCTTAGTGGTTTTGGAGGCTGGATGACCATATGTTAGGGGTGATTTAGGTTATTTTGCATTGTACAGGGGGTTGAACTGGATGGTCTATAGGCCCCTTCCAACTTTTTAATTCTATGATTCTATGAAAAGTTCATCTAGTTGTGCATCCTGGCCTCCAGAAGTCCACAAATATGGTATGGAGACCAAAGCCATGTGGTTTCCCCCAGTCCTAGAATTCCAAGGTTTATTAACTGCATGGATTTGTGTAATTCCCCTTAAAAGTTAACTACATGAGTGGCTGTCATTATATTGCGTGGTGGTGAATCCCATAAATTAATTACTCCTTGAGTGAAGAAGTATTTCTCTTTGTCTGCCCTGAATCTACTGTCCATCAACTTCATGGGATGCTTGAGAACTGCCACATTATACAAGAAGGAGGAACTATTCACTTTTTTTTCATTCCATGCATAATTTTATGTACATTTGTCTTCATGCCCCTACTTGTCTGTTCTCTAAACTACTTAGCTTTTTTTCATAGACAAGGTAATCCAACCTACTGAAGCTTTAGGTTAATCCCATCTCCACTTTTCCCAAGTTCTACAAAAACTTTTTGGAGATATGTCGCTTAGAACTGTACACTGTATTCCAAATGCAGCCACACCATAGAGATAGAGGAAGAATACTGCAGTCCTAGCTAGTTGCAACCATGTTTCAGTTCTGATAATAACAATGTCCAGGATTTACATGAGTACACTCTCATTTTCCACATATGTAATTTTTCTACTGTGGGCTATCTGTTTAGCATATTCCACAGGCCATTAGAGGAGTCAGCGATAACTGAACCTATTTTTATTGGCAAAGACCCCAGGGTGGTGATTCTAGACTGCAACCAAGAAATGGATTGTATCACATTCTATCCAGTCGTAAAGTGGCTGGGTCCCATGCTGATGGCAAAAGCAGGTCAACCATAGATAATGTAGGACTCCGCAGGGGACTCCACAGATACATGAGGAAACACGACTTTGTAAATTAACCAAAAGAAGAAAAAAAAGCTTCCATGTCATAATACTGTGGGGTAGTGGATATGATGGGTTCAAGTGCCACCCTGGTTGTGAAGCTCACTGAATCATGCTAGGCTAGTCACTTCCTCTTTCAGCTTGACATAGCTTGGAGGGATATTGTGAAGATAAAATGGAGAAGGGAGAGTAAAGAAAGGGAGAATGGAAAATGGTAAAGGAAGCAGAAAGTGCTGGTTTTCCATAGCACAACATGGTGGTGGATGCTATAACTTCTCAGAATATTTTAATAGCATTTCTTCTTCATGGACAATAGAAAAACATTCTGTGGTAAGTATAACTCTGATTCCTCTTTGTAAAAGAAGACTTGTAAGAGCAGCCCTCAAAAAGAGCTCTCTCAGCCCCACCTACCTCACAGGGTGTCTGTTGTGGGGAGGGCAAGGGAAAGGAGATTGTAAGCCCCTCTGAGTGAGGGGTGGAGTATAAATCCAATCTCTTCTCCGGCTGCCCCACCCAGTTGTTTGAACGTATATTGTTAGATGCTGACCCAGCCTAGGAAACTAAATGGAGAAACTAAAATCCTCCTTTTGTCCTGGGTTGATAATTGAACATAAGAGGGGGATGATAGTTCAAAAATAACAAACTGTTTTATTTAACTTTGAGGGGAAATGGTCAGGTTGGAATCAGGTGTAGTACTTATGAGGTGTACTAGGCTTGCCAAGTCACTTACGTTAAATAGCGGGGGAGCACTGGTCCCGTCTTGGGACATTCGCATGCAAAGTGCACACTCAGCGCAATGACATTGCCCAGAAGTGACATCATCATGCTGGGCATGTCACCGGGCAACGCTCTGGTAATTGCCCTGAAAACTCTATGATACCATAGAGTATTCAGAGTGATTGCTAGAGCGGCATCCAGTGACATGCCCAGCATGATGATGTCACTTCTGGGCAATGTCATCATGCCGGGCACGTTGGCCAGATCTGGCCACTTCGGGGGTGGGGTTCCCCCCACTTGCCGGATCCAGATTGGGGGCAAATTTAGCAGAGGAATCCCCAACCCTCTGGAGGGACTTGGCAGCCATAAGGTGTACAGACAACAGGAATGAAATAAGCCTGTTAATCATACCAGAGAGAGATTTCTTGGTAGTTTTTCTTATGCAATCTAGCACAAACTTCTTTGTCTTACAGATACTTAAGTTGGTGGAGGAAGGAACATTCAAAAAAAGTTCCAGATTCCTTCCTTACCCACAGGCTAAGGATCACTCCCTTCTTTTTGGAGTTATTTCCTTTAGATTGGATAGGGATCACTCCCCTTTTCTAGGAGCAATTTCTCTCAAGCTTGAGTGGGGATCCTTCTTGATCCTCTTACTCCCTTAGCTGTCCTTCCCAGTCAACTGTCAGCTCTTGACTGTCACTCCTAACTGACACCCTCAAGTGAAGAATTCCATTTGAATCCCCTGTCACTTAAGTCTCTCCAGATCAGGTTACAGCCGTAATCCTTTACTATCCATCACAATTGTTTTTTCCCATACATTTTTGCCTGGGAATTAAGATTACAGGAGGCCATCTTGGCTGCCCTATCAACCACAGAAGCTCACCTGGTGGGTACATGAGAGAGGACCTTTTCAGTGGTAGCCCCATGATTGTGGAAGACCCCCCCCCATGGAGGTGCACCTCCTCCCACCTCATTTTTGGTCTTCAGGAGGCAGCTGAAGATGGCATTTGATTATTTTAGCTCTTCTGTCTACTGTCAGTTTTAAATTACTGGTTCTAAGTTAGTGGTTTCATGCATTTTTGTATGTTTTATGGCTACTTATAATGTAAGTTGCCTTGAGCTGTTGTAAGGTAGGAAGGCAGTTAATAACTGTTTTAAATAAATAATAAATAGTTTTAATGGAACGACCCTGAGGTCTTTGCAGAAGGAGTAGCATAAAAGTATGACCAACAAATCATAGATATGGGCTACTCATTCTTATCTGGGCCAGAGTGATGACCCCATAAAAATGCCCCGAATGAAGAATAATTGTCTTATTGACTTGGAATGATGCTTTGACTTTCCTTCCTGGTTTGAATTTGTTCTTGTTTTTTTCTGGTTGTGCTGGGAATAACACCATGCTTATTTCCTCCCTTTCTTATTTAGTATTACTGTACCACTAAATTCTCAAATATATCCCAGCCACTAGGACTTAGCAATTGTTTTTATTGCAAGCATAAGGCAATCGCATCCTGCTTCAAAATGAAAAAGTGAGTCCAAATGAAAACCACTTCCCTCATTAGTGGTGAGGAATGTCTGCGCGGCAACATAAAACAGAAAGTGTTGCATGCTACAACTTGTTTTTTTTTTCCTGACAAAGAACAAGCGTAGCTCAGTGTGATAAATATTCCCTATTTGTTCAAAACATTTCTTCCCCGTTGATTCGATTTGTACAGAACATCGGAACTGTGGGTTATGTTTGTTATTCTATGAGCTTCTGGGAATGGGGAGGTGTTTTGACCTTAAAACATGATGAAATTGCTCAGCCTTACCTTATATGGCCTCCTGAGTGCCCAGCATTGCAACACCGTGAACTGATGCTGCAAGGAATTCAGATTTATGAAGGCAAAAAAGCCTGGAGTAACATAGCAGATCAGCAGAACCTGAGTGTGGCTTAGATCTTTAAACTGAGTTCAGAAACAACAGACCCCAGATTTAAAGGGGGCGGCAGAAAAGAGTACTACTTACATGAAGCTTGTACATAATTCCCCCCCCCCCCCAACAGTGTATTTGTTCTTTTCTCTAAGATCCAGGGCTGTAGTCAGGATTTTTCGGTTTGTGGGGCCCCCATTATGCATTTTTTTTCTTGTGGGACACACACACACACACACTTCAGCCAGAATAAACAATGCATTCTCCATTCCCAAAGACTTTTTCAGCCCACAGACCTCTGAACCAAATGCAAAAGGAACGGAAGGACTATGTTCTCTTCTTGCTGTTGGGGGGGGGGCTGGGATGGATGGGAAGTCGGGGAGCTTGGTAGTAAGTCAGGGGGCTGGGCCCCAAGAGGCCCTCTGTAGCTACGGGCCCGTTAAGACCACTGTTTTCCAGATTTTTTTTCCCTTAAGGGAATCCTTTCCACATTGATGTTATGTCCCACAGTATCCCCGAGGCTGACATGGAAGAGTCGGCCAAACCACCAGGTACCTTTGTGTCCCAGGGAACATGAAAATCTCAGCAGTGGAGGAAGATTGCAGGGAACATGAAAATCTCAGCAGTGGAGGTTCCCACTGCTGGACCTCCTGATGGCACCTGGTGTTTTTGGCCATTGCATGACAGAGTGTTGGACTGGATGGGCCACTGGCCTGATCCAACATTGGCTTCTCTTATGTTCTTAAGATTCCCTGCAGGCTCCAGCAGCTGCTGGGCCAGGAGGAATGAAAAATCAGCTTGCGTACCAGCTACAGAAGACACACTGGGTGCGTTCACACTTGCAGATTTGAGCTGGCTGCAGCCGGCTCCAATCTGCACGTTTACACTGTAACAGCTGGCTCTCATCCCCAGTCGTCACTCAGGTGCAACAAAGTGTCTGAAATCCGAGACCAGCTCCCCTGCTGGTCTCAGCTGTCCTCTTCTGCCTGCAGCCGAATTGCTGTGCTGTGTAAACGCTGAGCTGTCTCTGAGGCACTTCCGAGTAACCCCCTCCCCTTCCCGCGGAAGCCTCTGGCTTCTGCTTTTCGTCCGCCATTTTTTTTTTGCATTTAGCAAGATTCGCATGAGCGCCCATACGAACCTACATTTAAAGGACAGATTTGCAAATGGAGGCTAGTTCTACTGTGTACATAAGTTTGCAGTCACGATGAGGCTATTTTCGGGTTGAAATATCACAGCGTTTTCAAGTGTCTAAAGGAATCAATGATTTGGTCCGGTGGTGCTGCGCATGTGCAAAAAAAATTTTCCCATCCGCCTGCATGAGCGCTTATGCGCATGCGCAAGCGGCGAATTTTTTTTAAAAAACCCCGAAAACCCACCTTCACCCCCGTTGTTGGTGTGAACGTGGGGGAGCCACTTGAAGGCGACAGGAGGAGAGGTTAGTGTGATTGTGATTTTACGGAACCAGCTGTTTGCAGCCGGCTCCAGCAGGCTCCAGCACTCCAGTGTGAACACAGCCACTGATCAAAACTGTGGAATCCAGGGACTGAGAGGTACAATCGTTACCCTATGCAAAAGGTGATTCTCCAGGATGACTCAGGGGGTCCCAGAGACAGAGATACTAGTGATCCTGATTGGAAGAGTACCCATCGTGCAAGAAGGGATGGCCCTTACTATAGCTTCCAAGGTCTTGTCCTTGTGGATAACCAGGGTTGGCCCAGTCATATACCTGGAAAGAGGGGCATGCAGGCCCATTTGTAATTCCCTAGATCTTGGAGATGGAGCAATTATTCCTGACCAGCTCCTTTCTATTCTGCTTTGTATTCTGACTGAAGAGCTTCCCTGGAGTATGAGCAACTGGCTTGGATCCTGCCGCTCCCTCTGCTGGTGAGTTCCTCTGCCTTGTGCATGGGTGAGTAATCAGAGCTCAGGTCCAGCATTGTAGAAAACTGGACAATTTAATTTGTCTGCCATGTCTACTCAGGGGTCATTTCGTAGAAAAAGAGGTGCAGGAGCTCATTAGCATAACTCATTTGCATAACTCATTTGCATATGCCACACCCCCTAACTTACCGGAAGTGTGTCAGAAGGCAACACCCACCCCTCAGGCTCCACTCCACAGGTGAGTGAAACTGATCTGCTCTTCCTCCCTTCCCTTCCCCATCCAATACTTTGTGCAATAAAAATAAGCATAAAGAACACACCCTCATTCTCTTCCTGCTCCCTTGAAACCACCAGGTTTCAAGTAGACTTGAGATACCCAGGACATGTGCACCACCCATCCCTTTCCCTTCCCTTCCCCTTCCCACAACAAGACACCCTGTGAGGTAGGTGGGGCTGAGAGAGGTCTTTTGAGAACTGCTCATGAGAGAACAGCTCTGAGAGAACTTGTGACTGGCCCAAGGTCACACCAGCAGCTGGAGGACTGGGGAATCAAACCCGGTTCTCCCAGATTAGAGTCCAACTCCTGACCACTACACCAAACTGATGGGGTGGAAGCTGCTGAATGGCTGGTGAAATTTCTCCAGCACTTATGTGCCATGTGCCCAGATAAAAAATGGTATACTTAGAAAGTTTATATGCCACCTTGAGCAAGTCTCTGGAAAAGCAGCACACAGTCATAAAAGGAACAATGATAAAATTATCAATATTAAAACAAAACATTAAAAACAATAAAGACCCTAGCAGGGCTTTCCCCGGGGCGCTGCGCCTCTGCACTGCTTGGGGAAGCTGAGGAGGGGGTGGGGCTTGGTCATGTGTCCGCCCCCTGGGCTCTTCACTCCCGGAGCTGCGCTCCTGTGCGCTCCCACTCCAACGGACCCCTGTGTCTACTGTACATTCTGAGGGAAATTCTCACATGCACACTCCGATTGTAGAGGCATTGTGAAGAATGACCCCCTAGTACATGTCTAGAAGAGGCTGCGCATTGCAAATGAAAATGAGTGGTCAGCTGGTAAGGCATGTCTGATCTTCTTTGGAGCTCGAGGTAAGATTTTGAGGAATCCTAAGGTTCTCCAGAACACATCCCTAGGAACAACTCTCTAGAGATCTCTTGATGCAGTTTTAACAGGATGTATAATATTTTTTTTTCTTTAGTTAACATAGAAATAGTACATACAGAAAGAAGAAAGCTGTGGGCTTACATAGATGTATAGAGAAGTCTTTCCTCAGAGAACCAAGGTGGTCGCTTTACTGTGGATTCCAGGGAGGCAAAAAATGTCCCTTACAACAACAATCTTTATTGGCATATCAGATGAAAGAAAAACAAACAGAGGGAAAATGAAATCCTAATACATATAACTTCTTTTAGAAGCCAGGCACAGAAAATTTGCCACCCTTGCCGTCTTTACATGCTACCAGGTCTTAAGACATCATCATGTGTGGGTGGGGGGATCCCACCTCTCATGGCATTCATCTCTCTGTGTGTGTAAAATGCCCTCAAGTCACAGCCAACTTATGGTGATCCTGTAGGGTTTTCAAAGAAAGACGCTAAGGTTGCGATCATATGCACAATTAGACTCGACATAGGCGTGAATGCCTGGTGGATTTAATGGGAGCAATCAGACAACATCATCTGGGAAGTGCCCCAGAGCTGTCAGCAAGCCATTCTGCTCCACTGCAGAAGTGGAGTTAAAAGACACCAGGGAAAAAACAGTGGTAAATAGGTTGTGACGGGCTATGGGCGGACATTCCTTGTCTGATTGCTCCAGCACACTCTCATGGCGTCAGGATGGTCTGATCAGGCCATCCCAATTCCGTACTGTTGTTTACCCCTCCCTCACAGTATGTGCATCATCGCAAACTCCATAGGGAGCCCTCAGTGTGGAGGTGCAATTCATCGATCCCTCATTTAAGCGCATGGGGGGAAAATGGGACCCAACAAACCCACAACTCACCCACAGTTGTGTTTGATCACACACTGATGGACTGCGCCTGCAAAGTTGTGATCATGCAACTGCGGGTCAAGTTCTGCTGGAGGAAATAGCCTCTCCCCCCCCCCTGCTTTATCTCGCGCATGTTACCACAACCTCACAGAGGTGGTTTGCCATTTGCATAACAATCTTGAAATTCCTTGGTGGTCTCCCATCCAAGTGCTAATCCTACCTTTTTTATATTGGCAAACATAGCTCATTTACTGAAGTAAACCTGAGAGGCTGCCACCAGTGTGAAAACAGAGACACCTCTGATCTTTGTGCTGCTGCTCCATGCAATAAACCGTATGGCAGGGCTACAGGTCAGTGGCTTCCCTGAGTGGTGATGTACTGTGAGGTTCATGTGTGACTCCTTTCACCCAGGTTCCTCTAACACAATAGTACTATAAAATGTTCCAGGTCAGGATGATATTTTTTCAGATACTGTCTATTTTACCGTCATGACCTTATTCCTAACCCTTGACTCCTTGGCTGGTGGCTGCCTAATACCCAAGACTGTCCATGAGTGCTAAGATTTTTTTTTTTTTTTAATAAAGAATGGTGGCAGAACAGCCTGGTAAAAGCACAGGAGTGAAAAACCTTTCCTAGAAGATGGAGGAGGAGGAGATTGGATTTATATCCCACCCTTCCTTACCCAAAGGAGTCTCAGAGCAGCTTACAATTTCTTTTCCCTTCCCCTCCCCACAACAGACACCCTGTGAGGCGGTGGGGCTGAGAGATCTCTCTTGAGAACTGCCCTGGAGAGAACAGCTGTGAAAGAACTTATGACTGACCCAAGGTCACACCAGCAGCTGCATGTGGAGGAGGGGGAAATCAAACCCAGTTCTCCCAGATTAGAGTCCGCGCTCTTAACCACTGCACCAAACTGTGTCTCAGATTCTTTCCTGAGGAATCTTATTCCAGTTTCAAGATAAACTTGCTGACTTCCCAGCGTGTTTCCTAGAAATGGTTGAAATTTAAATTGTGGAATTCACTGACAGAATACACAGCGATGGGCACTGGAATAGGTGGCTTCAAAGGGGGATGGGACAGATTCCTGGGGGAGAGGTCCATCAATGCCTACTAATCCTGACGCCTAGAGGCAACTTCCACATCCAGTGCAGCCAACCTCAGAATACCAGTGCTAAGATCCAATATCAGGGGAAGGGCTTGGTCTCTATACACTGTTTGTTGGCCGTTAAAGGCAACTAGTTGACCACTGGGTGAAATGGGATGTTGAACTAGATGAACCACAGGTCTGATCCAGCAGGGTTCATCTTAAGTTCTTGTCCTCTTCTGCTTTGTTTCATTAGTTCAATGGTGCTACCTTTCAGTTTTTATCCTATTCAGCAGTGTATTTCCCAGATATGAAAGGATATCATTTTCCACCCCCAAAACATCCTAGATATAGCACAATGACTGTAGCCTTCACAAGTGAATACACTGGCACACCACAGTCTCCTGTCAAAACCCCCCCCCCCCCCCCCAATTTACCTTAAACTTTTCTACCTGAGAATGGTCACATTTCCTTAACTTAAAGGTACGGAGCAGGAAGATAACAGAAAAGAATGTGAAATAAAAACTGCTGCCATTTTAAATTTAATACATTTCTGTCCCTCAAGCTGTCCAGCTAGAAAAGCGCCTAAGGCCTCTTCAAAAATGGAAGATGCAAAGCAATACAAATATTAATTTTAAAAATAGCAATATACAGAGGAATTATTTGTCCTATACTTGCTCACAGCCACACATCCTCACAGCGGTGTGTTACAGACACATTTAAGGGCTTCTTCCAAATACCTGTCGGAGAAGAGGCGAGATCTGCAGGCCCAGGGTTCAACTTTAAGCTGAAAATTTGGGTAGTCACTTGGGCAAAAGTTGCAGGATCAAAAGAACTTGACACTCTTATGTTCTCCTCTGTTATTTCCATCGTGGCCTCTGAAAGTCCACCAGAAACTGTTCTGTTTCCCAAATGACTCACACTAACACTCAGCTTAGAGGGAACACTGGTCCAAGCTAGCCTGACCTCAGGGCCAGTTCAGGGGCGGGGGGAGGCAGGCAGAGAGTTCCCAGGGCCCTGTCCCTTCCTTTGCTTAGCCCCAGGCCCTCTTCTGCCACCCTCCCCCTCTCCCACCCATTCACATGCCTCCCACTTGCCTGTGTGTCCTCCCCCCGCCCCCTTGTGAGCCCTCACAGCACTGATTCTCATAGCCACCCCCACTGCCTTCAGCCCTTTCCCCAGAGGCACTAGCAACGCACACCTGAGAGCATGAGTGATGGAACACTAGCAAGTGAACAAATGGTGGGTGACATTATTGGGCCCTGTGAGAAAACCCCAGGCCCTGGCAGCTGCCCTATCTCAGGGCATGCTGATGCCAGCCTTGCCAGATCTCATAAGATCATAGAAGCTACGCAGGGCGAGTACTTGGATGGGGGACCATCAAGGAAGTCTGGCAGTTGCAAAGGCAGGCAACGGCAAACCACCTCTGAACCTCTGTTGCCCTGAAAACCTTACAGGATCACCACAAACCGGCTGCAACTTGACAGCGGGGAGGGAAAAAAAAGATGCTATGTGGATTAGCTTTGTGCCTGGATAGTGTGAGGTATCCTACTTGACAGCCATCCATATAGCCAGGGGTCATTTCGTACAAAAAGAGGTGCAGGAGCTCATTTGCATAACTCATTTGCATATGCCACCCCCCCTAACATACCGGAAGTGTGTCAGAAGGCACCACCAGCAGCTGCATGTGGAGGAGTGGGGAATCAAGCCTGGTTCTCCCAGATTAGAGTCCAACTCCTGACCACTACACCAAACTGATAAGGGGGGAAGCTGCTGAAGGGTTGGTGAAATTTCTCCAGTCCTTATGTGCCATGTGCCCAGATAAAAAATGGTATACCTAGAAAATTTATCTGCCACCTTGAGCAAGTCTCTGGAAAAGCAGCACACAGTCATAAAAGGAACAAGGATAAAATTATCAATATTAAA
The DNA here is from genome assembly GCA_029233225.1 of Lepidodactylus listeri. NCBI lineage: Eukaryota > Metazoa > Chordata > Lepidosauria > Squamata > Gekkonidae > Lepidodactylus > Lepidodactylus listeri. The sequence goes on along the minus strand of JARCFY010000009.1, from coordinate 99,484,317 downwards.
ACAAAACATTCAAAACAATAAAGACCCTAGCAGGGCTTTCTCCGGGGCGCTGCGCCTCTGCACTGCTTGGGGAAGCCAAGGAGGGGGCGGGGTTTGGTCATGTGCCCACCCCCTGGGCTCCTCACTCCCGGAGCTCCCGCTCCAACGGACCCCTGCATATAGCTGCTTCTACAGGCTTCCCTGCATATTTTTTTTTCATCTCCATAGGCTTATGCCTTTAGAAATATGCTATATTTGTAAGATGCTGCAGCCAAACAGAAGGGCTCCTTGTCATGATACAGGACAAGCATCCTACAGCTGCCTAGGGAATGTAAAGCCCCCCCCCCCCCAGTAACTACAATTCCACAGAGGAAGCACCGGAACAAGATTGCATGAATTGTTCCAGAGCTGAACAACGCCTGCCTCTGCCATTAATAGACACCAAGTCAATCAGCCATAAGTAAAAGGGGGGGGGGGGAGATACCTTACAACTGCAAGACACTAAGTGAAAGTTAAATGAGGGGGCTGACAGGAGTGGGGTGAGGTGGGAAAGCAGTCTAGCCACGTATGTGCAAAATCACTGCTTTGCCCAACTGAACATAGGCAAACTGAACGTAAGTGAACTTTTTTTTTTTTTTGAAAATTCGACAGCAGCAATTACAACTTGTGGGTGGACTATGAATTGAAGCAGCAGGCAGTCCAGCATCCCTGCTATGTCCATGGATTTGTTTATTTATATCCCAGCTTACTTTCTGAGACTCAAGGTGGCCAACAACTGAAGGACAAGTCGCAAGGACAGAAAACAAAAACATAAGATTCGGTTAATAGTATCAAAAACAATCCACAGATGGAAAACACACAGGCCAAAAAAGGCAGCCAGATCTGGAAAATACTTTATTTACCACCAAATGCCCTCTGAAACAGAACTGTCTTTCACTCTGCCCCGAAGGCAGTCAGACTAGTGCCCTCCACACCCATGCTGACAGAATCTTCCTAGGGTTGCCAGCTTCAGGCTGGGAAATATCTGGAGATTTTGGGGGTGGAGATTGAGGAGGGTGGGGTTTGGGGAGGGGAGAGATATAATGCCATAGACTCCACCTTCCAAAGACTCCATTTTCTCCAGGCAAACTGATCTCTGTTGCCTAGAAAATAGTTGCAATCCCAGGAGATAGCTGGTCACCACATGGAGGTTAGCAAGCAACCCCGGCTATTCTTACCGTTGAGAAAGCCCACGACCTAGCTGTTGCCAGAGGACATTGTAAGCAGAAGGCTGTGGTGGACACGAGAATGCCTTTGTGTCAAGTTTGGCCCCAAAATAACTGGCCCAGGAAAGTATACTGGATCATGAATCCTGCCCTTCTTGTAGTAACGCCACGCATAATAAGCAATTCTGCGCTTGCCTCTCTGAGAAATGAATTCCATACGTCATTCATGCTCCCAGATCTTTAAGAGAGAATTAATTGGTATGAGTCATTTTTGTAATGTTCCTTTAATCATTGCAGGTCTATAGAATACTTAGTAAATAATCAGAATAGCTGGCGTCGGGCTCTTCAAGGCACTGTGCAGATATTAACACACAAATAACCCAGCAGGCACCACCGTCTCAAGGCTTTAAGGCTATGTGATGTTTTAAAAGAGTGTTAATGTAAAGTCTCTTAAAGGAATGATTCCAAACCAAGATTAAAATAAGTAACATTAATATTTCCCAGACTGATTTATTTAAAGTACTCCATTGATTCATGTTTGTTTTTTTTTAAATCAACTCTAACTATGCTTAAGTCTTTACCACTGCCAGTTCTGAGTCTTTCTTCTCCTCTAAATAGCAGTTATTGTTATAAAATATAATCATGTTTTTTAGCATTCCTCTCCTTCAGTTAGCGCTTAGGGCACTTCACAAATCACAAGAAAACCCACCCATTTCTGGAATGTAGTATAAAATTACAAAGTAACATACAATTAGTGGTGCTGCTGACGTCTGCAGCTGCTAGGATCAGGATACAGATTTTGGTGGCTCATAATGTGCTCTCCCGGTCTCTGAGTTGGGCATTATGAGCCATATCTTCTTTTAGGGTTCAGATTGTAACCTGAGAGGAACAAATCCCACCCTACTTCTCTGTTGCACCAACCCAACCCACTTTGGCTGCTTCAGCCAAATGCTGTATCTATGGCTCTGGCAGGGGTGATGGCAAAGCTCGCCTGATCCCTCCTCTTATCAACTGCTGCTCCATCAGTGTCCCAGAAACTAGAAGCCATATAAATTGGCATTTCCCAAGGGTTTCTGACACATGGGACACTGAGGAAGGAGAGTGAAAGTGTGAGACAGAGAGAGGCCCTCTGTCTCATCTGCTTGCCATTACCATGGTACCTTCAGTCATAGAGATGGGTGGGACATCTGGGATTGGAAGCTCATTGGAGAGTTAAGGGAGCAATTCCAAAACCCTGAGGTACTCAGGATGGTATCTCTGAGTGCACTGCAGTATTTCAAAAGTTGTGAGGTCCACTTGGGAAATCACAAGCCATATTTTATAGGAAAGCAGCTCAATTTAGTGAGCCCAATTCATAGAATTATAGAATCATACATGGAAGGGACCCCCAGGGTCATCTAGTCCAACCCCTGTCACAATGCAGGAAATTCACAAATACCTCCCACACACACACACCCAGTGACTGCTGTTCCACACCCAGATGATGACAAAAAAACCCTCCAGGATCCCTGACCAAACTGGCCTGGAGAAATATTGCTTCCTGACCCCAAAGTGGTGATCGGCATTTCCCAGAGCATGTTTTTTTAAAAAAACCAAACCAAACCAAACCAAAAAACTGGAGATGCCAAGAATTTGTCCTGAGACTTTGTGCATGCATACACCCATGCCCACATCCTGGACATCAAATGTTATCTACTAGATGATTTCAGATAGATGTCATGACATAATTTTTTAAATACTGTCATATAAGAAGAATTGAAATACCATTAAGTAGAGATATCAAATATATGACAAATATCTAATATCAAAAGGCACTAAAGAGCACATTCATCTCATCTCCTTAATTCTTAGTGCATACTATTGCCGCTTCTGTGTATACATCTCCTTTCCTGTATTGGGACTAGGAATACCGGGCTCCAGGGTATCTTACGGAATTACAGTTTATCTCCAAACTACAGAGATCAGTGCCTTTGGAGTAAACCGGTGCTTTGGATGGTGGGCTCTATTGCAAGGTATTCCACTGAGATCCCTGGCCTCCCCAGGCTTCATCCCCAAATCCCCGGGAGTGGTCACCCACGGGGTTGCCAGGTCTGGGTTGGAAAATACCTGGAGATTTTGGGGGTGGATCCGGGAGACGGTGGGGTTTGGGGAGGGGAGGGGCCTCAGCATGGTACAGTGCCATAGAGCCCACCCTTCAAAGCAGTCATTTTCTCCAAGGGAGCTGATCTCTGTCAGCTGGGGGTCAGATCAGCTGTAAAAGTGGGAGATCCCCAGGCCCTCCCTGGAGGCTGGCAACCCTAGTCAGAAATCAAGTTACAAACTTCTGTTTTTATAAAGAAGTATTGTCACAGTTGTGAGTCCTCCCTCCATTTCTCCAGTGATAGAAAAATGTATTTTTTCCCCCCGCTTCAACCTGGGGATTAGGTTAATATACTTGACTTGCCCGCTAACATCATGTTCAGTGGAGGTATGGCCTAGTTGACAGCAGAGACTCAGTAGCATCTCGATTATCATTCTCCCTCAGATGTTAAGACTGCAGTTCTGTGAATGGAAGTCTCTCTCTTTCTCCTCTCCCCACTGAGAATCCAGAAAAAAATTCTAATTTCAATGTTCATTTTAAAAAAAAAAAAAAAAGCTCAAACAATAACAGGCTCACAAATTAAAGAGAAGCTAACAGTGACCCTGATTCGTAGTTAGATAGAGGCCAGTGCCTTAACTAGAACAAACAAAACTGGAAGCGAAAAGACTCCACAGAAATTCAACCTATACGCTTGTTTGCAGTGCTAAAGTTTGGTGTAGTGGTTAGGAGCGCGGACTCTGGGAAAACCGGGTTTGATGCCGCTCTCTTCCACATGCGGCTGCTGGTGTGATCGTGAGTCAGTCATAAGTTCTTTCAGAGCTGTTCTCCCAAGGACAGTTTTCGAAAGAGCTCTCTCAGCCCCACCTATTTCACAGGGTGTCTGTTATGAGGAGGAGAAGGGGAAGGAGATTGTAAGCCACTCCGAGGCTCCTTCGGGTAGTGAAGGGTGGGGTATAAATCCAATCTCTCCTCCTCCTCCTCTTCCTCCTCCTTCTTCTATAAGTACCTCTTCTGATCAGGTGAATGCAGCTGTTCACTGGAAATGGTTTTTTCCTTTTTACAACGTGGAAAAGCCTGGGGGAGAGGCAAACATGACAGTTGGCCTGGCCATTGGGCTTGCCGGTGGACTTGGAGAGCCACAGATAAAGCGTCTTTGTTCATCTTCATGGAATTTGCTGGTGGTCCCAGGGCAGCATGGCTTTCTTCCACCAGGGGAAGGGCCATTGTGATTGTGGCACCCGCCCTCTGGAATGCACTGTCAGAAGACAACCATATGCAACCGGACCTGATGACATTTCAGAGAGACTGTAAGGCAGAATTATTCTGGCGTGCTTATTGTGAAGCATAGTTTGTGGGCAATTTTTGGTGTTTGCGGGGGTCCCTATGGCTTTAGGGAGGGGATCAGATTGGTTTTATGTATTTGTATCATCTGATACGATTCGGTATTATTGGATCTTTATTACATTACTTGTGTGTTTATTTTAACCGATGTAATCGATGTACCTGTTTCAATGGTTCTGATTGTTCATTGTTGTAAACTGTTTCAAGCTCTTAAGGCAGTGGTTCTTAACCTGGGTTCGATCGAACCCTAGGGGTTCGGCGAGTCAGTCTCTGGGGTTCGGTGGGGCCTCCAACTTAGTACTATTACTAAGTACAAAGAATTATTTTTCACTAAAGAAGGGTTCGGTGAATGCGCATATGAAACTGGTGGGGTTCGGTACCTCCAACAAGGTTAAGAACCACTGTCTTAAGCTGAAGAGAAATTCCTCATCCCAATGGGAAGCTGTTTGGGCTTCCCCAGTTCTCCACTGTAGAATGATTAATAGACAACTCCAGCACTTCAAATTAGTAGCGCGTTGGTACCTTACTCCTGAACGGCTTTTTAAATGTAATTATAAGCCAACCCCACTATGCTGGAAACAATGCCAACAAAAGGGGACACTGGTGCACTGTTGGTGGGCATGCCCCAGAATTAATAGATTCTGGATTGAGGTCCTTTTGGAGATCCACAAGATTACTGGTGTAATAATTCCTAACACTCCTGAATCAGTTTTACTACACCATTGGCCCAATGTGTCCCTCACAAAACAGAGAAATGAACTGGTTTCCCTGCTGTTGGTGGCAGCCAAAAATTTAATAGCTTTAAATTGAAAACTAACCCGTATCCCTACCTTATCGAAATGGGTCTCAAAACTTTGGGACATTATAGTTTCTGACAAATTGGCGACTCAGCTTGTATGTTCTGATAACCCTAGACAAGACAATAATTTTTTTGGAGAAATGGTTTGGTTATTTCGATTATATTAAAACAACACAATCTAATACTTATTTAATTCCGTCTAAATAGAAAAAACTTTATTTTTTACTGAAATTATGTAATTGAGACATTGGAAGATGTTGTTTATGTTGGTGTGGATGGTATTGTATATAGATTGTTGGATTTGTTGTATTCATATTATATTACTATATTTGAAATGTTTTATTTGGTTTATTGTTGCAAAATAAAAAATGTTAATTGCAAAAAAAAAAAAAAAGCTGAAGAGAAATGGTATAAAAATGAAACCAACCAATCAATAAAGGGACAGGATATTTTCCCCCAGGCCTGTTGGCAACAAGTGCTCAGAGGGTGATCTCCCGCCCCCTCCTGCTCTCAGACAATTGAGTGGCAGGAGAAAGTGGGAGGTTCAACAGCTGGATTCAATCCATTTCAAAACTGATTAAAGTAACATCTCACCTGATTTCTAAGCCTCCTTTGGATTGAATGGCTCAAAAGAAGGACACATCTCTATGCCAGTCGGTTACTTAAGACCTGGCATATGGAGCACAGCCAATTATAAGCTTTTGGTTGTAAGACAATCCGACACCACAACGCTGCCAAACCCACCCCTTTGGAAGGCGGATTATCAATAACAGGGCAATGTAGTTCACTGACGTGTCTCTTTTTTTGGCTTCCGTCTACCACTTTTAAATTGCATTTTGAACATTTGATTGAAAACACACACAAAGCAATCCTGTGTAGGGATAATAGACTGCATGTTTCTGGACTTTGGAGAGCTGGAGCTGATAATAGAACGACAATAACCGCTCTGCTGTCTCACTTCCCTTGACATTTAGATGCTGATTCACTGGCATAGCAGAAGTTGCTGGGGTTGCTTGCTCCTTTGTGATTCAAATAGCATCTGAAGAATTTAGTCTATTTGGAAGTCTTTAGTGCCATGGTTGCTCATGGTACAGGCAAGGGGTTGGGTTCAGCCAGCTTTTTTCACTCAATCTCACCGAGTTCCTTTCCAGAGCCAGTCTGGTGTAGTGGTTAAGTGCGCGGACTCTAATCTGGGAGAACCGGGTTTGATTCCCCACTCCTCCACTTGCACCTGGCTGGATGACCTTGGGCAAGCCATAGCTCTGTACCAGCTGTTCCCTCAAGGACAGCTTGGGAAAGAGTTCTCTCAGCCCCACCTACCTCACAGGGTGTCTGTTGTGAGGAGGGGAGGGGAAAGGAGTTTGTAAGCCGCTCTGAGACTCTTAAGTGAGTGAAGGGCGGGATATAAATCCAATCTCTTCTCTTCTCTTCTTCTTCTTCCTTACTACAATCCTCATTCCACATTGTTTTTGTCCATGCAGGCCCCATGATTGCCAGTAGAGCCTTTTTGGTGGTCGAAGGGGATCCCATCCTCCCCTTTTCACCAGCAGAAAAGTTGGTTGGATGCAATCCAATAGCTGCTCCCCTTAATTCATTTTGCTGATAACAGAGATATAATATAGCCAGAGCCAGATTTTGCGCATTGCGACCAGTTTCGTTCCTGCACAATTGACAGTCTTGAACCCCCCCCCCCCAAGTTTCATGGCTGAGTCCTTAAAGCAACCTACTTTTTAATACAGAGCTCTAATAGCTTGTCTCATCTTTACAGGAGAATGCATCATTTTAATGATCTGCAGTGGATACGCTGCCAGTGTTTCATTATTAAGCAGTCAGTAGCATCTGTAATGACTCCAAGAACCAATCACAATTTTCACAAGTGAGTCTGTCACAGGAAGGTACCCAAAGACACCAAAATAGTAAGTCTCAACACAAAATATAAAACATTATTATTATTGTTTCTCTTCAACAACATACCTTTCAAGTTGGAGGTGGTGGCAGCCCCACACGACACAGTGGTGTGGGGCAGAGGAGAAAGCCCATGCACGGCATATTTTTAGATGCAGAGGGAATGTCCTATTGAAGATTCAGATCCTGCGAGCTCTGCATGCCAGTGAGTAATTCAGCATCCCTGTTGCAGAAGGGAACCAAAATCTTTCTTCATTCTATGGAAGGTCCTTTCCGCATTTGCCTGCCACAGGGCCAGAGTTTTCCAGATTGTCATCCTTGTCCCAGATCTTGAAAAAAATCAGATCTGATTCTCCATTCGTTCAATACAAAATCTAAGGTCTATGAAATGGAACTTATCTTTGCTGTGCATTGTAAACCAAAGATAACTGATCCCAAAGCATCAGCCTAACTTTGGGTTTGTTTTCATAAGCTTTGTTTTGTTTCCTCGGGGTCCTGATTTTCTGCCTATTCCACATCTCTATTAACATTAACAGCCCTGCTGCTTGTGGGACCAAACTCTGCGATACAGGAGTGTGCCTGCTGTTCTGATGGTCGGGAAGCTGCCGGGAGAGAAGCCGAAGGAAGTTCTGAGTTAAAAGGAGTGCAGTGCAGGAAGAGAAGCCTACAGCAAGGGAAATTATACCTTTTTTTAGGACCAAAAAAGTCATTAAAACCCTGGAAGAAAGCCATTGGAATTCAAGCAATAACCCAATCAGCAAGAAACTAGGCAGGAGAGAAGAAACAGATGCTGTAGCTTCACTCTCTAGAGAAAATCTCACAAGAGGGGTTTCGATGCTTCTCAGTACCTGAAATTCAATACTGGAAAGGTGAGGAGTTTTGAAATTCAGATTTGAAAGAAAAACCCTTAGTTTAGGGGTGGGCTCACTGTGAATCAGTGATCTTTTTTCTTCCCCTTATGGACCATCTGTTCTCTTTCGGCAGTCTTTCAATCTCAAACTCAAGAAATTTATAGCTTAAATGCCTAGGAAATTAGTTTTTTTTTTTTTTTTTTAGAAAAAAATGCACACCAGATACTTTGAAAGTGTCCTTTGGACTTCACTTTACAAAGTACACTGTCACTGGTTTCAAGAAGTCCTCTTTGGTTATTACTTTCTCCATTGGTGAGGAACACGAAGCAGAAACTGGAAAGAAGGCGATGAAGCTCTGATTTGCACAGACCTGTCCATTCCTTGGTTTCTCTGTCGTTGATTATAGGCCACTGAATGTGTGAATAAGCTCCACTGCGACTCCTTCTTGAGATGAAATCAGGTGACATGATTTCTGTCGATGATGACGTTAGATCTGTGCAGGGTCCATTCACACGTGCAAATCAGCTTTTGGTTTTGCAGTCATTGTGACATGAATCAGCCTTCGGAATATAATTGTAGACACATTTACTCTGGTCCCAGCTCCTGCCAACCTAGCAGTTCGAAAGTAAGAAATTGCAAGTAGATAAATAGGTACCACTTTGGTGGGAAGGTAACAGTATTCCATGCACCTTGGCATCTACTCATGCTGGCCACATGACCACAGAAATGTCTTTGGACAGCGCTGGCTCTTCAGCTTGGAAACGGAGGTGAGCACCGCATCCCTAGAGTCGGATTCGACTGGCTTTCAAGCAAGGGAAACCTTTACCTTTACCTTACTACTGAAATCTCTGGAGGCATGCATTGGATCAGGTTCAACTGTGTATCTTCCCAATGCAGGGCCAGTGGGAGACCAGTAGCATATGCATTTTTAAAAAGTATGTGCATAAAACCTTATAACCAGGGGTCCATTGGAGCAGGAGCGCACAGGAGTGCAGCTCCGGGAGTGAGGAGCCCAGGGGGCGGGCACATGACCAAGCCCCGCCCCCTTCTTGGCTTCCCCAAGCAGTGCAGAGGCGCAGCGCACCGGGATATGCAAATGAGTTATGCAAATGAGTTATGCTAATGAGCTCCTGCACCTCTTTTTCTATGAAATGACCCCTGCTTATAACTCATCCCCAGCAAAACCCAGTGAAAGCATCTCAGAAAGCGAACCTAAGAAAGACCTTTCTTAGAGGCAATGGAGAGCTACTGCCACACAAAACAGAAAATAGTTGGCTGGACCAATGATCAAATGACGTAAGGCAAGTTTGTATCTTTCGCTTAATGTTTAATCTGTGCCCTTGGGTCCCAGACCTTCCTGTGGATATTGGATCACTGTACGACTGAGCCTGAAGGAGGCCAATGCGTCAAGGCATCTGTCTGAGCGGCAAGGCAAGTTCCCTAAAGGTGGTCCTAAATGTCAGGCAGATGGAGAGAGGAGGTGGAAAAGGCCTGGAGAGTGAGGAAATGAAGCAGGAAATGAAGTCTAGAACCACAGAGAGGTAATCAAAACACAGCATTAGGACCCTTTTCCTACAAAGTCCCAAATAATGTCATTGAGATAACACAGGATATTTCATTACACAGAATATTGATGTAAAAAATATATTGTATAGATTATCATTATTAAAGAGAGCCAGTTTGGTGTAGTGGTTAGGAGTATGGACTCTAATCTGGGAGAACCGGGTTCGATTCCCCACTCCTCCACATTCAGCTGCTGGTGTGACCTTGGGTCAGTTACAAGTTCTTTCAGAGCTGTTCCCTCAAGGGCAGTTCTTAAAAGAGTTCTCTTAGCCCCATCTACCTCACAGGGTGTCTGTTGTGGGGAAGGGACGGGAAAGGAGATTGTAAACCACTCTGAGACGCCTTCAGGTAGTGAAGGGCAGGGTATAAATCCAATCTCTTCTTCTTCTTCTTCCAAATACTACATACCAAATTCATCAACAAACATGGATGCTGATTTATTTGGCAGGCAAGTAAGTCTTCCTGTTTGACTCTGTAAGCCACTGTAAGCCTCAAGGTCAAGCCAATGAAAAGTCAGCCATCCACAACCTTGTTTAGTCACTAACTTCAGGCACTATGAACCAATATACTTGGGGTCCTTAGTCTTGAGGGTCCTTGAGGCAATTTCTTCTCTACGCTCTAATGAAAAACAGGCTACCTACAGTAGGATACCGAGTGGGGGGGAACTTTGTGGAAACAATGGGGAAATCTGTATAAGGACAGGAGAGGTTTGCATCAATGATATCATGGGTGGTGGTACAATGCAATGAGTGGGACTAAAAAGAAGTACGTGGATTTTCAAAGGCATACAGTGGCTCAAGGGAGAGGGCTGAAGCTTCTCAGGAGACCCACATTTTAATTAGCCTGTGACTGAGACCCTGAGAGCCAGTTTTGTATAGTGGTTAGGAGCATAGACTCTAATCTGGGAGAATCAGGTTTGATTCCCCACTCCTCCACATGCAGCTGCTGGTGTGACTTGGGTCAATCACAGTTATCTCAGAGCTGTTCTCTCAAGAGCAGTTCTTGAAAAATCTCTCTCAGCCCCACCTACCTCACAGGGTGTCTGTTGTGGGGAGGGGAAGGGAAAGGAGATTGTGTAAGCCGCTCTGAGACTCCGAGTGAAGGGCAGGATACAAATCCGATCACCTCCTCCTCCTCCATCTTCTTCTTCTTCTTCTTCTTCCAACCATTTCAAGTGACTGTATGATTCTTGAGTTTCCTCTTCACTCTGTGACTTTAGACTGGATCACGTCCAGAACTTGTCTTCCTCAAGATTGGCTTTTGTCAGTCACCCTTCTTTGAAAATGAATGTCAGTGATTCAGCCTAGATTCATGCAAGATGTTTTGCGTCTGTGTTAACAGAGTAGCGTTTGGGACTGATTCACTGCCTGGGCTATCCAAGTCTGACATCAACCAAATTACATAGATCATTCATTTTATGATAAGGATCATAATTCTTCAGTAAAAAGAAAAGCAATTGTGTTGAAGCTCAATGAGAAATGACACTTTCTGAATGATTTCATCCCCCCCCCCCCCTTCATCAGAATGGTTCTGAGAAGCCACTGCCACATTGGCCTCAGATTTCAGGTTCAGTTGAATGAATGACAACTTGGAGCTATGGGGAATATCTTCCTCCCTCAGAATAGACAAAAGATACCTGTGATGATCCACAAAAAGATCCCAAAATAACATATGTGTAATCCTCTTTGGTGTAGAGAGCCAGTTTGGTGTAGTGGTTAAGTGCGCGGACTCTAATCTGGGAGAACCGGGTTTGATTCCCCACTCCTCCACTTGCACCTGGCTGGATGACCTTGGGCAAGCCATAGCTCTGTACCAGCTGTTCCCTCAAGGACAGCTTGGGAAAGAGCTCTCTCAGCCCCACCTACCTCACAAGGTGTCTGTTGTGGGGAGGGGAAGGGAAAAGGAGTTTGTAAGCCGCTCTGAGACTCTTAAGTGAGTGAAGGGCGGGATATAAATCCAATCTCTTCTTCTTCTTCTTCTCTTTCCATACAAGGGCCAATGAATGTACCACAAGACAGCACACAAGTTTTTGAGTTCCCCAGAACCCTTTGTCAAACTGTTTTGTGATATGTTGTAACAAAACTGTTTGTGTTTTAAGGCTCCGCTCTAGGATATTTTACAGATCTAATGGAAATTATTTTGATTTCCCTCAGAATTCTTATAACCACCCCCCCCCCCGAGCTGGTTGACCCGAATCGGCTATGAATTTCCCTTTTGTTGAATTTCAGCAACAACAAGCCTAATGGTTTTCTCATTGGGTGGTTGTTTGCTGGCAAGACAATGACACCTTTTTTTTATTTGTCTCATTCCTTGACAGCGTTGAAATAGAGCAAGTGTTTCAGACCTTAACCTTGCGAGCTAATCAGAGTGCCTTGACCACAGCTGACACTGTTACTCAAAGACCACTGGCAAGCTGCGTGAGGGAAGGTTTGGTACTTGACCTTGCTGCAAAGCTGTCACAAGGCAGAGTCAGGGGCTGTTATGTAATGTTAAACCCTACCCTTATTGCTGTCATTAAAACTATCTGCAGAAGCAAACTGGAGTGGGGGTAGGGTTGGTTTTATGCATTTTAAATGAAGGCTTTGGTGGAAAGTCTTGCTATGCTCTTTTGCAGATCCACCAATCTCAATTTCCAATCTCTTTTGGAGATTTTTTTTTGGGGGGGGGGGGTTTCAACCTGAATTTCCCAAAGCTCAGGAAGATGCAGTCCATGGAAACTGTGTTATCAGCCTTCTGCTCCAAGAATGTTCCTTCTCTCAGTTTTCCGTTTCCCCTAAACTAAGAAAAGAAAAATGGTGGACAAAAGAACCAGAGAAAGCTGAAGGCTTTCCTTAAGTTTCATGCTCACTACCATGGAAGCTTTTGAACATGGTCCTGGAAACTCAAGGTGGGAGGCACTTTTGCAAGCCCGACAGAGCCAGTGGCAATGTGCAGAAGTCCAGCAGAACCCAGGGCCAATGTGGCAGTGCAAGCCCAACAGAACCAAAGTCAAAGCAGAGAATCACAGCAGAACAAATTCAAGCAAGGGTGTGTGTGTGTATTTTGCCAGTGTTGTGCAACTATGAATGGGACACAAAGGAAGTCTGGCAAACAAAAAGAAAAACCCTCTTGAAACTGACAGGCACATTTGAAACTGCCACAAGCAGTCTGGCAAGCCCATACAGATCCCTGGGTGACACAGTAACAAAGGGAAAATGGGGAAGGGAAGGAGGGAGGGAGGGAGGTCTGTCCCTGGGAGCCTGCAAAGGCTGGTTCCTGATCTTTCTGCCTAATCCTGAATATTTCCAGGATTTTTCAGAACCATTTTTCAGTATCCACCCCAAATCCCCAGATATATTTGGGATGCCAAATATACCCCAAAATACTGATAAGATATTTGAGGGGTATCTTTACAGCTTGGGTATATCGAAATGCACACTTGCAATCCAATGTTTCACTGCCAAAAGAATTCTGGAAGGTCAATTTTTGATTGGGCAGTGTATTGAAAGGAGTATACACTCCTCAGCTTATGTCTGAGAAATGTCTTAGAACAGCTGATATTTGTATTTAAGTGTGGGGAAAGGCAGAAAGAAGGGAAATGACAGGTGAAAAAACTCCTGTCAAGTCTTTACAAGCCAAGGTAAAATTTGGAGAGGGGCTGCACTTGGCTCTTATTGACTTAGGGTGGTACTTCTCGAACCCCAAAGTGGGCTGCAGCTCTCTTCCAGGTGGGTCATGAGGCCAGGTGGTGGAATTGGCTTATTAAGTCATGCTGTCAGCAATTGGTTTATTAAAACATCACATTTGTTTGCCAAAAAAAGCCATTCATTAATTAATATTAAAGTGTTCAAACCCCCTGCCCCCCCCCCCTGGTATACACTTAGTAATAATTGTGTGCCATCAAGTCTCAACTGGCTCATGGTGACCCCAGGACTTTGGAGTTTTCAAGTCAAGAGAGGAGCAGAGGCCTTTCTCTGCATAACATTGTCATTGCCATTGCCTTCCTCTGCATAACAACCCTCGTCTTCCTTGGTGGCCACCCCTCCAAGTACTAACTGTGGCTAACCCTGCTTAGCTTCCAAGTTCTAACGAGATCAAGCTAGTTAGGGCTATTCAGCACACACATAGCTGGTGCTTATATGTCAGTGTGCCTTGATACACTCATCATTTAGCTACCATCACATTTAATTTGCTTCTGGGTTACTGTATGGCCGATTTCACACTAGCGTTTGCCCCAGGTTTGCCCTCATGCTTGCACCGGAGCTTCTGGTCAATTTCACACCAGTTGCTCCGGGCTCATGTTTTGCTCTGGAGTATCGCCCTGCTGCACCGGAGTTTCCCTGGAGCAAACAAATCCTGTTTTTAGAGGATTTTCCTGTTTGCTTCGGGGGAGAACCCAAAATGAAAACACACCCACTCGCCCGCCTCTCATCAGGGCTGCCCCATTGTGGGAGTTTCTAATTTTGGGGGGAGAAAACCCTTCATCACACTATATCAAAAGGGCTGAGGTTCCAAGTGGGAAAATGAAGAAAATACTCTGGAGGAAACTGGGAGGGGAAATTCCGGAGAGAACAAGAGGCAACTGGCCAGTGCGAAATCAGCCTATATTTTAACTCAAGCGTATGGACCTGAATACTGTATAAACTTTGAGACCTATTTCTGTGATACCTTTTACTTTTAAACACCCCCTCCCCCCAATCAGGAGTATCTAACAACAAGCCCAGGTCTTTAATGAGTATTGCATTTTATAAGCATGCATTATCTCATCCTGACAGTCCATGACACTGAAGGATTAACAGATTATTAAATCAATGAAACTCATCATTGGGGTAGAGACTATTTAGAAAAAAAATGTTATATTCATTAATGCAGGATGTTTATTTTACTGGCATTTATTACAACAAACCAATTAGCTATTATTGTACATGTCAAAAGAATTAATATGAGATTTGGGCAGCAATTCACCATTGATTGGTTGAGCCATCGTTACAAAGTGTTTTTTGAATGGTACAAAGTAGCTGTCTAAACAATGACCATGCTAAATTGTGTATTTGCAAAGGAAGGGTCTTTTATCCATGGATGGTCCTCCATAGAATTCCATATTTCTGGACGTTGGGGGAGAGGTTGTGAAACAGAAAATAAAATTAAAATAGGAGGATCATTGAAAACTTCATTGTAGTAGCCCAGGACTCAGAAATCTTAGCAGTCCAAGACTGGTGCAAATCTTCCTGGAAAAAGCAACCATTTCTAGACACCTTCACAAATGATAACCGAGTGGAACCTTGAATGGACCAAGCTGTCTAAGTGGATAATATCATAACTATCATGTTTGTAATCAAGCATGAGATGACACATTTGAGAGAAATCTTTTGCTAATGTACACAAATTGCTTCTTTTCCTTTTGAATATTAAACCTAAGAGATAACACTTAAAAGAAATATAGTAGCCAGTTGTGCTATAGGGCCAGGCTGTCTTGTGATAAAGAGTAACAAAAACAAGCTTCATTAAATCTTCTCAGTTACCAGAAAAGAAGCATCTATTCCCTGATGCCATGGTCAGGTCATTCTGGTGCCCTGCATGGAATCTGTTGCATTTTGTGCCAAGTATGCAATTGTGTGGTAGGATGCATCTTTTAAATAACTAAGGCTGTGGTCACATGCATCATTTGAAGCGGAGGGGAAGAAAGGCTATTTCCTCCGGAGGAATTTGACACACAGTTGTGAAATCATGCAGTCCTTTGAAGCTGTGGGCTTAGCCTGTCATTGTATTATCAAATGAAACTGTGGGTGAGCTGGGGTTTTTTGCCATTTGTTTCCCTTGTGCATAAGCAAGGAATCACACCTCCACAATGAGAGCCCCCTATGGAATATGCAATGATGGGCATACTGTGAAGGGGGGGGGGGACATGACACAGAGTTGGGATGGCCTGATCAGACCATCCCGATGGTATGAGAGTTTGCTTGAATGATCAGACAGAGGAAAGTCTGCTCGCGGCCCGCCTTATCTGGATATCACTGGACTTTCACCAGTGTCTTTTAACTCCGCTTCCATGGGGAAGCAGCACAGGTTGCTGACGACTGTCGGATGCTATCCAGATGTTGCTGTCTGATCACTCCCTTTTGATCCATCAGGCATTCACACCTATGTCAGATCTAAAGGAACGTGTGATCGCAACCTAACACTAGCTATATAGCATTGCTTGCTTTTTACACCTGCACCTATTCCTGAAATGACTGCAAGATTAGTTAAATTCATGGAAAGACATCAAAGGTACACTTTTGCATAGAAATAGTGAGTCTCAACTAAAAAACCTCAACAAGTTTAGTTTTTCCTTTTAACCATGGTTGTTTCCACATTTGCCTGCCACTCTGGAGGTCTCTTCCAACTCTATGAGGAATTTCACACAGCCAATATGTTCCGTTTCAGGAACTCTTCAGTAACAGTTTCTGTCAGGCATTTCACACAGAACCATATTAGTACCGGTTCCCTAATGGAACATATTGGCCCTTTCATACAGAAACGTGCCTCTCCCGTTGGGGAAGCATTCCTGAGACGGTTTACCTTGAAACCTCCTCCCAAGCATTCTTTAGTTCTTGTACCAGTCCTGAAGCACTACGGGGTGCTGTGTGAAATGCCCCCAAAGTGCTTCTTCCTCTGAGGAGTGTTTTCACACCTCTTTTCACCCACACAGGCAATCTCCTTGAATTTTTTTAAAGAGCCGATTCAGGCTGAGTCTTAAAATGTGTGTGTGTGTATGTGGGGTGTGTGTGTGTGAGAGAGAGATCCAGGCTGAGTCTTAAAACACTGTGTGTGTGTGTGTGAGAGAGAGAGAGAGAGAGAGAGATCCAGGCTGAGTCTTAAAATGGGGGGGGGGTGAGAGAGATCGAGATCCAAGCTGAGTCTTAAAATGCAGTGTGTGTGTGTGTGTGTGTGTGTGTGTGGGAAAGAGAGAGATCCAGGCTGAATCTTAAAATGCAGGGGGGGGGGGAGAGAGATCAAGGTCCAGGCTGAGTCTTAAAACACTGTGTATGTGTGTGTGTGTGTGTGTGTGTGTGGCAAAAAGAGGCACGAAAAGAAAGCGGCAGTCTGAAATGGCAAACCGCTTTGAAGACAGCTCCAAAACGGTAGGGGAAGGGCTATCTGAAACGACCATCACTGTACCAGGTTATTCCAAGCCGGCTCAGTAACGTTTTTAAAGGTGTTGTGTGAAATTCCCCTATGATTCTATGAAATGAACGCAACTGAATTCATTTTAACACATTCAAACAGCTTGGAGAACAATCGGTGATATAATTACAACCAGGACACAAGCCAAACCAGCAGATAAATGAGGGTAACTACTGAAAAGTAGAGGTGCTTTATCAATAAGAAAATGAAAACAAAACTGAAAGGACTGTTCTGGTTCACTTCTTTCTACTTGGGAGTAAAACTTAAGGAAGCTGTAAACCGCACTCAATATATTATAGGGTGCAATCATCATTTGCTCTGATCAGTGGGCTGTTTGACACTGATCTCCGTGCACTGTGGCTTCCACCCAGCGTGAGACAGCAAACCCATCCTCGCTGCATTTCCTTGAAAGCATCCCATATCACTATCTAATCCTTCTGGTGTTGAGCTTGGATGCTTAGCCCTCTGCAAACTTATGTCTTATAAATTTGGAATCCTCTTTGAATTATTACTTTATGCTGAATCAAAAGAATGCTGAGTGACTTTAAATTCACTTTTTTTCTATTATGGAAAGAAGCTTGTGTTCATCTGGGAAACTCACTTATTTTTAAAGAAAATACATGACAAATGCCAAAAGGGGGGGGGGGGGGAATCCGTTTTTTTTTTTTACCATGCAGAAAGCACTAGTGATCCATTGTATTTAATTTGGAGAAGAAAGCTTAAGAATATGATGTCTAGACACACACATATGCAAAGCATGATTAACTCTGAATAGCATTTCTATAAGTATAACTGATTTAAGACCATGCAAATTGAACAGTAAGCTTCTCGGAACTTTTAGATGTATTTTATCCACGCACATTCAGAACTTCAACAAATTCCCTCGCCTTTTCATCATCGCACATTCTGAAGACGTTTCAAAGGAGGAAATTAAAATATTCTGCTACAATTATTTTATTTTGTAACAATTGACAGGCATGCCAGTAACACTGAAATTACTATTTTATTTGTTGCATTGTGTTTATTGCATTCAGCTGAGTATTTTAAGCACACCGGAAAGAAATACTATTGGAATGCCATAGAACTTTCACTTCTGAGCAAACATGCTTAGGATCATGATGCACTATTTTTTTTTTCTGGCAACGGTTTTTCCTGTGTGCATTTTACAATATCATTTATGCACCAGTACATCAGCATTATAGATCTACAAATGGGTAACCTTGAGAAACTCAGGGACAAATTTCTTTACTGGTCCCTGCTTTCTCCTCCAACCTCAGCACCACCATTCTCCACACCTCCTTTGACTGCCTCAGTCTACAATCTCTTTCCTTCAACACCCCCCTTCCTTTCCCCTTTTTTACATCAACACTGTTTCCCACCTCCCTTTACCCTTGCCGTCCTACTATCCCATCTGTCCTTGGTCCTACTTCCCTGTTGCCTTATCCCCCTCCTCTTCCTCTTTGTCACTGGGAGGGAAAGAAATCAGTGCCCGGGGGAACTGAGTGTTGAGTGACAACCATATTTGAACTGGGCGGGAGCTCACAACTGGCTGTGAACTCCCTCCCAGTCCAAACACTGTTGGCATCCAGCACCTGCCACTACCTTCTCCAATGCCACTGTGATGCCCATTGATTTGGGGAGGTTGCTATGTACTAGAATAGCCTCAGCTCCCCTTGCAGACATTGCCAGCACTCAGAGTCTACCACCCCCACCCACCATCTTCTTTCCCTTCCAGCAACCCCCTCCCCTCCAATGCATCTTGCTAGGCAACTTACAAGGTGGTGACTAATCTCATGACCTGGCATCAAGAGATCTCATTTTTCCTTTAAGTTGGGGAATCTCTAAAACCCTGTGCCATCCCTTTCAGATTTCAGAACTCCTCTCCCCGGGAATTCACCCAGGTTTCTAGAAAAATCACCCTTGCATTGCTCTTGTTCCATTGATTTTTTTTTGTCATCTGCATTTTTGTTCAGAATTAGATATAATCATCATATCAATGACCTTCAGTGCATGAAGCTGAATCTTTCAGTAGTTCACAAAGGCTGTTGAATCATGAACCTCTGTATAGCCACCATTAGAGGGTTGCTTTTCGGATGGAAGGGAGCTGCGGTGACTCAGAGGTTAATACGCTGAGCTGCAGATCGGAAGGTTGGTAGCTTGGCAGTTCGAGACCCGAGTGCCGTGTGATGGAGTGAGCTCCCATCTCTGGCCCTAGCTCCTGCCAACTTAGCAGTTTGAAAGCAAGAAATTGCAAGTAGATAAATAGGTAGTTCACAAAGGCTGTTGAATCATGAACTTCTGTATAGTCACCATTAGAGGGTTGCTTTTTGGATGGAAGGGAGCTGCGGTGATTCAGAGGTTAATACGCTGAGCTGCAGATCGGAAGGTCGGTAGCTTGGCAGTTCGAGATCCGAGTGCCATGTGACGGAGTGAGCTCCCGTCTCTGGCCCTAGCTCCTGCCAACTTAGCAGTCTGAAAGCAAGAAATTGCAAGTAGATAAATAGGTACCGCTTTGGTGGGAAGGTAACAGTGTTCCGTGTGCCTCGGTGTTTAATCATGCTGGCCACATGACCTTGAAAAAGTCCTTGGACAGCACTGGCTCTTCAGCTCGGAAACAGAGATGAGCACCGCCCCCTAGAGTCAGATTCGACTGGCTTTTGAGCAAGGGAAACCTTTACCTTTCGTATGGAGTCGCTGCTTGTGTGTATGCCTACAGAGCAAATATATTACACTTCCTGCCTCCCTTTGTACATACTTTCTCCCAGCTGGCACAGCTTAGCCATACCCACTCCTGCCGTTTGATCCGTAGGTGCTCCACAGACATGCTTGTGGTAGGGAGGCTGCCTCCCAACAGAAACATCCACTTGCCTTCTCTCTGTCTTTCCTGGCCTGGCCAACTCCCAATGCCACTGGTCACAGTTCTGTGAATGTGGGAGGGAGCACTCCTCCTCCTACAGCAGCCCTCCAAACCCCCCCCCCCCAATGTTGCTTCTGAGGGTCTTTTCATCTCCCAGGATAAGCATTTCAGGGGGTACATTGGGCTGCTTCAGGAAGGGGGAGACAGGGAGAGTGCACTTCCATGCAATAACCTTTTGATGTTCAGATTGTCTTTGCTGTTCCCAGTTCTCTTGATCTGCTACTCGTCACCCCGGCTTTTGACACTGGTGAGGTCAGAACTTTGGCTCCTTCTCATCCTGCCATATTCAAGTACAATAGGACCTTAGAGACCCACAAGATTTTGGTGTTGTGAGCTTTTGGAAGTCAAAGGTCATATCATCAGATATCTTCAGTGTCTGATGAAGGGAGCTTTGACTCTTGAAAGCTCATACCCCCAAAATCTTGTTGGTCTCTACAGGCCTATTGGACTCTAAGGTACTACTGGAGCATGGGTAAGAAAGAGTGAAGAAGTTGGCTGGATCCAATACATTAGGAGCCACCTCTAAATATGCATCCCGGCACGAAATCAAAAAGGAAAGTTTCCAAGAATAGTTTGGGGCACAGGGAAGAAGAGGAGGAGGAGGAGGAGGAGGAGAGGTTTTTAGACCCATTTTCCTCTACCTTTAGGAGTCTTGGAGTGGCTTACAATCGCCTTCCCTTCCTTCTCCCCACAATAGGCATCTTACGAGGTAGGTGGGGCTGAGAGAGTTCTGGGAGAACTGGGAACAGACCAGAGTCACCCAGCTGGCTTCATGCGAAGGAGTGGGGAATCCAACCCAGTTCTCCAGATTAGAATCCAATGCTCTTAACTGTTACACCACAGTGCTGTTTCAGATTTCACTGGAGGTAGGGCAAGAGATCTTGGGAGGTCATGTTCTGAGGAACACTGCTCTTGGATCAACAAGATTAAATTTGGAGGAAAACCCCTACTCCCTCTGGATAGTTGTGTTTGGTTTTTATTGCTCACGTTAACTCCAGCAATGTGATCAATGTAAGTCAAAAGCAGTCCCTCCTTTATCCACAAAGCAATTTGGGTCTTTGGCTGGCGCCTCAAGGGCCACTTAATTATTTTTAACAACAAACACAGTGTGTCAAACCAGAGGGCTAGAGAGAAACAGAAGGGCTCTTCAGGAAATGTTCTGAAACACAGGAAATCCTCCATGTGGCACTCAAGCTGGACATCTCCATGCTATTAAGAGATGGAGATATATCAGCACAGTTATTCTCATCACAGCACTAAAGACTGAGCAGACAACACTCCTAGCCTAGGAAACACTGAGATTAGATTTATTTCCAGCATCCCTTCATGTGAAACATTTTAAGCATATCTGGCAGTTTCTAGTAGAGCAAGTCATTTGCATGATACATAAAAGTCCCCATTCTATTAGAGAAAAGGAGATGATAAGAGTTATGATTATTATGGGATAACCTTACTTCTGGGGGTTTGAAGCGTTTAATGGAGCCGCACCTTCTGTTTCGCGAGGCTTCAGGTGTCTGACTGATGGATCATCTACCCTGCACCCTATATAACACTTATGAAATACATATGAAAGTAATAAAACACCCATGGAGAGGAAGCATTTGGAAATGGCAAATTACAGACTTTTGGCGATATTTGTTTTATGTTATAGCCTCCAAACATCTGGGCTGAATGCCGACTGTGTGGATTTCGCCTCCCATTCCATCACGAGAAGGTGCGTTTATGTTGCAGTTAAGCTGTCAAGTCGCACAAGATGAAACAAAAAAGAAGCTGGAAACATACATTAGCAACATAGATTGCCATGTTTAATCACACCTTGAAAGGAGAGGGGGGTGACGAAAGATTACATCTGTACCCTTGTAATAGACTTAATTTGCCTCTTGTTTTGAATGCGGTTTGAATAATCGATACAACTCATCAGCATGTGTGGAATAAACTAGTGTCAAAGGAACTGTGCTTTTAAACACCACATACTGCTGAGGGATTTTTAAAAAGTAGAAAGCACATCCCACAATACTGTGGTAATACGTAACGGGCATTGCAGAGATGCTATAAACAGAGGCTGGGACGAGACACAACAGCAATCACAGTGTTGCTGCCCCAAAAGGTGACCTCATTACGAGTTCGCCTTCTCCAAGTTCAAAAGCTTGGAATAAAGAGAGGCTGCATACATTTTTTCAACCGCTGACAATAAACTTATTCGAGGGTACTTCACAGGGTCAGATTTAGGCCGCTTTCTATAGATGGGGACAATTGTTACAGGCATCCAAGATGGAGGTATGATTTCTGAGTTATTGATTTGAGTACAAACATGGGCCAACCACTTACTGTTGAGTATAAACATGGGCCGGCTGCTTACTCCACCATTCTGTGTTAGCTTTCAGAAGATCAGTCGGTATAAATCTGGGCCTATTTATATATGAACTGCAGTTTTACTGTATGGCTCAAGACCTCCAGTTGAAGGAGCTCATTGTTAATTAAGAAAAGTAGTCCTTCTCTATAGTGTCTAGTTAAGGGAACATCTCCTGCTTGGCAGGAAATTAGAAGGAGAAGGAATGGGGAAAAAAAAAATTCAAGTGATGACTTGGCATCATATGTTTCCTTAACTTCAACATTACAAGAAGACAGGAGCATAACACACAATTTCTCATTTCTGTGGCAATTGTAAGAGGTGCCCAAGTGGATCAGACAAGTGGTTCACACAGCGACGAATGCGTTGCCCGGTGGGGGTGGCAAACAGGGTTCAGAGATTAAGGCCTTCCTCCAGTGTTGCTGCCTAGGTCTGCCATTCAAAGGTTCCAAGACTGGAAGCTCCATTTACTCATTTTAGCTAGAAGCCATTGAAGGACCTAACCTCTACAAATATTTCTTTATTTAAACCCTTTGTATGCCAACTTTTCACTGGGGATGTGCATTTGGCGTTTCCTAGCTGAATGAATACCCGAATCGTGCCTTTTCATCATGATTCAGGCATTAGTTAAGCCAAATCAAATTCTCTGATCTGATTTGGCTTATTTATAAGAGAATCCTGAATTAATTTGGGAATCCTGGATTTTTCAGCTCTGTTATACCCTATGGGGCCATTATAGTCAATGGCAAATTTCCTGGGGTATATTCAGTGGGCTGGGGGGGAAGGGGAATCTGCTGGGCTTCTTGTAGGCCTGCCTTGCTTTTCCCCCACCTTTGGAAACAATGGAGGTTGGGGGCAACCCCTTCGGTTGTCCATAGAATTGGATCTCCTGGTCGAATCTTTTTGAAACTTGGTGATTCTTTTGGGGAGAGGCTCCAGCAGACACTGCAAATTTGATGCCTCAAACCCTTTCTCCCCCACTGAATACACCCTAGGAGAGTCAAAAAAATTGGGATTCCCAAATCTTACTCGAATTCCAATACAATACTGATATTGTAATTCAGGTTTACAAGGGCAGCCACACAGAGAGTGCATTGCAGTAATCTAATCTAGATGTTACCAGGCCATATATCACAGTGGCAAGATCTTTTCTGTTCAGGAAGAGTCATAGCTGGCTCCCCTAGGCCACAAAACAAGCTTCCATGGCGGATTGGGGCTATGAACCCTGGGTCTCCCAGATCCTAGTCTAACTGTTAACCACTACATCATACTAGCTGTCTTCTAACTTTCAGATTAGGATGAACCTTGGCCAGAGCTGGCTGTTTTTTTCTGGAGATGTCTGCAGCTTTGTTCTGATTTGTCTTCCATCTTCACACCATCTTTTTAGAAGGCTTGACTCCTTGACCTGTATTCTTAATAAAATGGCTGCAGCTGTTCTATCAAATCCAAATGGAACCACAACAAAGGATCTTTAAAGTGCATGGCTTTTTTGCCCTTGAATCTTGAATATATCCAACCATACACCTTTAGCCACTGCATATAATCTTGCATCTACCCATGGAATTAGTGCCCTTGTATTCTATAACTGACAGCTGAGTGGGAGTTAAGTTTCTTCTTTTGCCATTGCCACCTGGAAATCACTGCTGGCAGACTTCATAAGAAAAAAAAAAACCACACGATTCAGCTATCAGAGCAGCAGAAGGACTTTTTTTAAAAAGTGTGTAACACATTCACTTAAACTAAGTATGGGTTTGTTAAGTTTTTGAACACATGAAGCGTCCTTATACTGAATCAGACCCTTGGTCCATCAAGGTCAGTATTGTCTACTCAGTCTGGCAGCGGCTCTCCAGAGTCTCAGGTAGAGATCTTTATCATCATCTACTACCTGGTCATTTTAACTGGGGATGCCAGAGACTGAACTTGGGACCGTCTGCATACAAAGCAGAGGCTCTTCCCACTAAACCACAGCCCCAACCTTGCTTGCTTTAAAAGGTGGCAAAGAGAATGTGAACTAGTTTTCATAATTAAACATGAGTCTCTGACAGCAGACAGAGGTCTGTTTGATTTTATTCCTGTCCAGGGGTCATTTCGTAGAAAAAGAGGTACAGGAGCTGATTAGCATGCCTCATTAGCATAACTTATTTGCATATGCTACACCACCTGACATCACCAGAAGTATGTCGGAAGGAAGGAAGGAAGGAAGGAAGGAAGGAAGGAAGGAAGGAAGGAAGGAAGGAAGGAAGGAAAGAAAGAAAGAAAGAAAGAAAGAAAGAAAGAAAGAAAGAAAGAAAGAAAGAAAGAAAGAAGGGACAGCTACTAATCCAAGCTTCAGAAATACCACTATTCTGGGAGGATAGCTTCAGTGGTGGCTGAAGCCTTCAGAAGGCTGGTCGGAGGAACCAGGACCTTTCCAGGGGACGGGGTCATTTTGCTGCAGCCAGGACACAAGCAGGCATTCCCCTGTGGGGGAGGGGGGGCTGGCACCAACTCCCGGAGCTGCGCTCCCCCGAGCTCCTGCTCGAAATGACCCCTGCTCCTGTCCAACATCTGGAATATTGTAGGTCCTTTTACAAACAGAGGATAAACAGGATGTTGTTCATCAACAGGGCTTTCTTGAATCAGATCAAGGCACATCTATTCCATTGGATCTCAGATCTCCTTCACTTCAGTGTTGAAACCCTAGGTAGAAAAAAAAAAAGGCTTGGAGGCTGTGGCACCGGCATATGAGTGATTATAAGATTTCTAGGTCCGAGTAAGCTTAGGGACTCATTGTGACATCTGATACTTGCTGAGGATGTGGCTGACACTCCACACTTTGTCCTGTGCATTACCAGATAAATATGTCAATTTCTTGTTGTACTAGTCATGATGGGAAATACATTAGTAATGTATTAATGCATATCTTTTGAGCTAAAGTATACTGGCTCAATAACTGTATTTGCATTGTTTTGAACTGGTCTACTTGGAAAAAGTTGTAAATAAAAAACATTATTTTTAAAAAATGCCACAGAGAACAGGCCACCAGTATAGACATTGAGGTCCCGGCTCCAGGATCCTTTGATTAAGATGCTGCCCGCCTGTGCCCCTGTACCTTATGCAATTGTTCTTCTTGCTAATACTACAGTGCAGTGGTTCTCAACCTGGGGGTTGGGACCCCTTTTGGGGTCGAATGACCATTTCACAGGGGTCCCTGACTGGCGTCTGAGCCCGCCCCACCCTTCCCCGCCAGCAGGAAATGGCCCTGCGCTCGATCGAGTGCGAGGTCTGGCCTCCCGGCTCTTTGGCCTCAAAGGGAGCTTTCCCTTTAAGGGCAAAGAGCAGGAGTTGGTTGGGGCCGGAGCCCCACCCCCTGCTTCCAGCAGCCCTTCCAGCAGGGGCCATGAGGAGGAAGAAGCCAGCAGGTAAGTCAATGGCCGCTTCCCCCTCCCCGCCACCACCTTTAGGGCGCTCTGCTGTCGCCTTCCCTGGGCTTCATGCCAAAGCGGAGAGCCCAGGAAAGGTGGCAAAAGCCGCCCCCACCTTCCCTAGGCTGCGCAACAAAGTGCAGAGCCCAGGAAAGGTGGCAAAAGCCCCCCTGCCACCTTCCCTGGGCTCCACGCTGAGGCGCAGAGCCCAGGAAAAGCGGCAAAAGCCCCCCCACCTACCTACCTTCCTTCCATCCTCTCTCTCTCCCTCCCTCCCACCTTTTTCTCTCTCTCTGTCTCTTCCCCTTTCTCTCTCTCTTCCCCCTTTCTCTCTCTTTCTCCCTCTTTCCCCCCTTTCTCTCTCTCTCCTCCCCCTCTCTCTCCCCCCTACCTGCAACAGCCTTTCCCCCCCCCCACCTACCTTTATTTTCTCATGGCATCTTCTGTTGAAGAAAAGTAAGTCTGAAGCCTGAGTGTTTGCTGTGTCTTGTTGGGACTAGCTTGCAAATATATGTATGTCTAAAGTCTGTATTAAAGTTGTTTGGTGCTAACTGCCATGCAAGAGAAAATATTTGAAAAAGTAGCTTCATTGTTGTGTGTGTTGGCAGAATTTTATTATTGGGGGTCACCACAACATGAGGAATTGTATTAAAGGGTTGCGGCATTAGAAAGGTTGAGAACCACTGCTATAGTGGTTGATCTATGGTTGTGATCACATTGGAGGATTGGTGTGATCTGGCAGTGCCTCTATTTGCAGCAGTTTAAATCATCACGGGAAAGGGAGACCAGACAGCAGACTCTGAAGCAGCCTCACTGCATGCTTGTCCCATGGTCAGCCATTCAGATTACTGCTGTGGGCAACCGCAGAGTTGGAAGATGGCCACAGACGGGAACAGAGAAGTCTCCCTGGGGAAACAGTTCCAGAGTTTTGGTGCCACTACCAAGAAGGCCCTCTCCCAGGCTGCCACCTGCCTAATCTCAGAAGGCCAGGGCACCGAAAGCAGGGCCTCAGCATGTGTTTGGCATGAAAGCCAATGGTGCTTGCATGGGTAATGTGCTCAGCAAAAACCCACCCAGCAAACTCCAGTGAGCAGTTTGGCAAGAGCTCAATGCAATTATCAATAAGTCAAGGACAAGTTCATGAGCAGTGATCAAGAAGCAAATCAAACTGGCAAGAGTTCAACCCTCCCTGGGGTAAGCACAGGCTCCCTTGTGGAAACTGAGCTCTGTTACCTGGCAGAAAACTAGGCTAGAGCTGGGGACCTGCTCTCTCAGATCATGGAGAACAAAGCAGCGGCATCCATATGTTTTCTCTGAATGTTTCAAGGCATTTTGCACATCAATGCCATAATCTAAGTTCTGCGTCAGCGAACCCTTATCCCAAGTAAAATGTATCAAATGCATTGCGTGGTAGAACTGGAAGAGTTTCAAGGAATGTTTTCAGAGTCGTGATCATGAGCTGATATCTAGTGGTTTTCAAAAAATGAGTAACAAGCTCTTAAATAGTCTCAGTTGAATTGTTAATATGGGTTGGTAGGCGGCTGTGCAATAAGAATCTGTCGGCAGCTGGGTAATAGTATGATTTAATCTCCTCCACAGAAAATTACCTTGATTGTATACGTATTGTTGGGAGTTATGTTGGTGGAATGTTTAAAATGAGTTACCTCAGAGGGTTAATTCATACAGTTTGATCTTGTGTGGGTTGGTTGCGGTGGGTGACTAGGGGCAGAGAGCCGGTGGAAAATTTCAAGCAGCCAGTGTAAGTGACTTAGTCAGGAGGGTATCTGTATGAAATTACTCATTTCCTGTCCTGTGTACATTTGTGCAAACTTAAGATGAGGAGCATTTCATCTCCAGCTCCCCCTCAGAAGATACGTATAGGAAAGTGGCCAGAAGAGAACTAAAGTCCCATGTTTTTCTCCCCCTCAATTAATATTTTTATTGAAATGTTGTAAATATTACAAAAATAATACAAAAATACACAGCAAATTTTTACAGCTCACATAATGGAACTTAACATCAAGATAGGTAAAGGTAAAGGTTTCCCTTGCTCGAAAGCCAGTCAAATCCAACTCTAGGGGGTGGTGCTCATCTCAGTTTTCAAGCCAAAGAGCCAGTGCTGTCTGAAGACATTTCTGTGGTCATGTGGCCAGTGTGATTAGATGCCGAGGCACACAGGATGCTGTTAGCTTCCCACCAAAGCAGTACCTATTTATCTCCTTGTGTTTTCTTGCTTTTGAACTGCTAGGTTGGCAGGAGTTGGGGCCAGAGACGGGAGCTCACTTCATCACGCAGCACTCGGGTCTCGAACTGCTGAACTACCAATCTTCCAGTCTGCAGTTCAGCACCCTAACCACTGCACCACCACGGCCATCCATCAAGATAGTAGTACATAAAAGAACCAGAGTGATAAATAATAATAATAAAATTGCTGCATGGAGGTTGAGATACAGAACAAAGTACAGAACACAAGTCATCGATTATTTTAGGAATGTTCTGTTGAGAGGTCAAATACTCTAAGATGGGGAACCGGATATAGGTAAAATTAAAGGGTGGCAAGTGCTTGTCGGCATAAGATTGTCCATAAGCTTAGCCATAAGGTAAGAATCCCACAAATTGCCACAAATTGGAAAACAGCACTGATACCCACTCTCTCACATTGGCGTAAAAGACCCATGTTTTGTGAACAGTGACACTAGGCTGAAATGAACTGTCACCTTCACTCTTGGCTTCAGACTGGATATTGGCCCCTTTACCCTAGGCCGGCCCCGGGGGATCCTCCTTGGCCTTCTCATAGACCAGTTTCATTCCCCTTCCTCCAGTCCCCTCATGCTCCTTTCACACCTCTGTGCCAGCTGTCAGGCTCAAACAGCATTCTGGCCTCCAGCTGGCTCCACCCCCCTGTACACCACTCTTTGCTCTCTTCTTCCTTGGATGAGCCATCTGCGCTGCAGCTGGCATCTCCTCTGTGGACACTTCTCCATCCTCCTCCACTTTCCCCTTGCCCCCTGCTGGCTGCCAGATGCAAAGGCCATCACTGTGGCTTCCAGCTCCTCCACTTCCCCGGCTGGCCTTCTCTCCTGGCACCTTTGTGGCCTTGGAGACCTGCCTCCTCCCCCCCTCCTCTGTGGCAGTCTCTTTTTTGCTGTCCTTTAACACTGCTCCTCACCCAGGAGAGCCCAACTCTCTCAAAAGATTCCCAGTGCTCCCTCTGGCCTGCCCTCTGGCCCACCTGTCTCACACTCTAGACAAGCTGGTTGGTGTGCCCTGATGCTGTTCAGGCTTCACAGATATACCGAGATGGCCACATGAACCTCTGGCAAACTTAAGCTTTCCAATGTAGGGAAGCAGCAGGATTTTATTGTATAGACATAGTCAGGGGGCCATTGGGGCCGGAGCGAGGCGGAGCAAAGCTCCGCCAGCTCAGGACTGGCCAGTAGGGCAGCCACGGGCTGAATCAGATTCTCTAATCTGATTCAGCTCGCCGCCAAATTGCTGCCGAAATTCGGCAGCAACTTTAAAAGCCACTGGAGGGGAGGGGGTTTGAGGGAGAGGCTCCAAACTTGCAGGGTAGCTGCTGGGGCCTCTCCTTGAAATGCCCACCAAGTTTCAAGAAGATTGGACCAGGGGGTCCAATTCTACAGGCCCCCAAACAAGTTGCCCCCATTCCCTCCATTGTTCTCTATGGGAGGAAAAAAGTTAACATTTTTTCCCTCCATAGAGAACAATGGAGGGGATGGGACAATCTGTTTGGGGGCCCATAGGATTGGACCCCGTGGTCCAATGTTCTTGAAACTTAGTGGGTATTTCGAGGAGAGGCCCCAGCAGCTACCCTGCAAGTTTGGAGCCTCTCCCTCAAACCCCCTTTCCTCCAGCCCCTCATATACCCTATGAGTTTTTGCCATTGATTTCAATGGCCCATAGGATATAATGGGGCTGAAACTGACATTCCCTTTCTGACACACCTCTGGTGATGTCAGGGGGCGTGGCATATGCTAATGAGTTATGCTAATGAGTTTTGCTAATGAGCTCCTGCACCTCTTTTTCTACGAAAGGACCCCTGGACATAGTGTTGTCAGCTGCCCTGAGCCTGCCGAATGGCAGGGAGAGAGGGATAGAAATCTAAATAATAAATAAAAACAATTAATAATTAGCAGTTTGTATAGTTAGCTTGAAATGCAACATCAAAAAAATAACAACAACATTAAGATTGTGGCATCCGGCCCCATCACTCCTTGGCAAATAGAAGGGGAAGTTGTGGAAGCAGGGACAGACTTCATGTTCCTGGGATCTAAGATCACTGCAGACGGTGGCTGCAGCCATGAAATTAAAAGACGCCTGCTCCTTGGGAGGAAAGCGATGGCAAACCTAGACAGCATAATAAAAAGTAGAGACATCACCCTGCCAACAAAAGTCCATATGGCCAAAGCAATGGTATTCCCAGTAGTAATGTATGGCTGCGAGAATTGGACCATAAGGGAGGCCGTGTGCTGGAGAATAGAGGCTTTTGAATTATGGTGCTGGAGAAGACTCTTGAGAGTCCCTTGGACTGCAAGGAGATCAAATCAGTCAATCCTAAAAGAAATCAACCCTGACTGTTCCCTGGAAGGCCAGATACTGAAGTTAAGCTCAAATACTTTGGCCACCAAATGAGAAGGGAGCACTCACTGGAGAAGACCCTGATGATGGGAAGGTTAAGATAAAGGTTTCCCTTGCTCGAAAGCCAGTCGAATCCAACTCTAGGGGGCGATGCTGATCTCCGTTTCCAAGCTGAAGAGCGAGCGCCGTCCAAAGACTTTTCCATGGTCAGGTGGCCAGCATGACAAGACACTGAGGCACATGGAACGCTGTTACCTTCCCACTGAAGCGGTACCTATTTATCTACTTGCAATTTCTTGCTTTTGAACTGCTAGGCTGGCAGGAGCTAGGGCCAGAGATGGGAGCTCCCTCCATCAGATGCTGGGAAAGACTGAAGGTAAAAGAAGAAGGGGATGACAAAGGATGAGATGGTTAGACAGTGTTATCGATGCAACAGGCATGAAGTTGAGCAAACTTTGGAGGATGACAGAAGACAGGAGGGCCTGGCGTGATGTGGTCCATGGGATCGCAAAGAGTTGGACTCAACTGTGCGACTGAACAACAAAGAACAATATGGGGGGGGGGGAATCAAACTCTCCAATGAAGTTGAACTCATATAGTAGGACCATTTGATATGTTACATTTCTGTATATCTAAAAACATAAAATTTGCATACATTCTACAAATATGTTTTATTTTTATTTAGTTTTTTTTTTGTATTTTTGGGTGCGTGTGTCTGCACCTGGAAGTCATGGCAACCTCTGGTGACTTACCCCTACTGGGGGCCTGATGGATGTTCAGAGAGATGGCTGAATAAAGCCTGCCCCCACCTCCTTTCACTGGTATTCCAAGGAAGTCTCCCATCCAAGTACTAACCAGAGTCAACCCTGCTTAGTTCCCAAGATCTGACAAGATTGGGCTTGCCTGGACTATCCAAGTCAGGGCTACGGACATATTTTAGAAACAGATGGGTCAGAGGATCTGTTCTGCTAACAGTGATGCATTCCTCCAGAGCAAGACCCCTTGCTCAGGAGTAAGAGACTTTTCTGCTAAAAATAGGGGAAAGCATCTCACTGTAGGAAGCCCCTACCGTTAGAAGAACAGACCAATCATAATGTGGATTGCCTGAAAATCCCAGTCCAATGTTTACAGGTGGGGAGAATCTGTAAATGTTTGGCTCTTTTAGGGTTTGCCTATGGTCAAGGAGTTCAAATATTTCTGCCTGAATTCATTTTCGAAATCCAGGTTTGGCTGCTGCGTGGTGAAAGTCCGTTGATTGTTTGATGCCCACTGCATGCCTACCATGTTTTGTGTTTTAGCGCTTTCCCAATAGATTGTAACATCTCCTGATGTGCGGTGGTGGAAAATGCTTGAGAGAGCAAATCATTGATTCTTTCCCTCTATATCAAAGCTCCTATTTACCTATTCCAGAAGTAAACATAGAGGTAACTGCTTCTTTTCCCCCTTTAGGGCACATAACAATTTATTAGTTATTTATTGATGCATTTTTAAAGTTTTACGTCCTGACTTTCTGCCTGCACAAAGGTCACCAAGACGCATGATGTAAAACAAATGTAAAACAAAACCAGAGTGTCAGAGGTGGCAAAGAGCTTCTGGGAAAGTTTTTTTCTAACTTGATATTGTGGGAGTCATTTTAAAGACTCTCACATGTAGGGTTTTTGGTTTCATGCAGCAGAGTTAAGCATGATGACATCTGACAGGAAAACACAATGGATTCCTGGAGAATTGTCAGAGTATTGTTTTACATTGTCATTTCCCACAGAGTGTGAGTATTTTAAGAATTCATATAACCTGTTCACTTCAGTAAAATGTCTCCCAGCCGTGACTTGCCCTCACCTACATACATGTCTATTTTAAGATCTTCCTGAGATGTATAAGAGCATTCATCCAGGTGACTTTCCCCCTCACCTACTCTGAACAATATTTTGTTGAGCTGTCAGCTGTGTTGAAACAGGGTATGGTATTCTCGCCATTACCTGAACAAGAATATTTAAATAATGCTGTCTCATAACACTGCTCCAAACACAGGGAGGTTTTACACTTAGGTTTTAAGGATGCAAAAGGAAGTCTTCGGTTTCTCTGTTCAACTGATAAATGATAAATGAATTGCTTATGGTTGTTTTTGTGAATGGTTTTAATTGTGTTTATATATGGATTTTTATGTAAGCCGCCTTGAGCCTGCCTTGGAAGGGAGGGTGGGGTATAAATTGAACTAATCAATAAATAACAAATAAATCAAATTATGATGTTTCAAATAGCTGTTCTTACTCCAAGTTCCAGAGAAAGAAGTTAGCCGCGAAACTAAACCTTCTTTCTTTTTTAATTAATATAATATTTAAATGTATAAAAGTTATAATAGCTCAAAATGTTACCTTAGGAGGCAAATACTTTTGAAATACATGTTTACCGGTTGATATATATAAAGGTGCAGGAGGGGTGGGAAGTCATTTAATGTTTATATCTTTTTAGCTAAATATGCAACTTTATAAAGAATGGAATATGTATAAAAGCTAATTGCATTTGAAAATAATGGAAAAATAAAAAAAATTATTCCCAAATTCCAGAGACAGAAGAAACGATGTTGCTCAATTGCTTGCTGAAGTTCATGCAAAAGCATACCTTATTTATTTATTTGCATTATGTCAATTGAAATTCAGTTCTAACTTTGTTTGTTTCTGTCAAGCTTCCATCTTTTATGTTGTCTGTTTTAATATTCTTTCAGTGTCTCTTCGTTTTGGCAGATTGGGTGCCATTACAGTCCACAGCCATACATATCTCTTAGGAGATCATAAAGAAGATGAAGAGATTGGATTTATACCCCGCCCTTCACTACCCAAAAGAGTCTCAGAGCGGCTTACAAACTCCTTTCCCTTCCCCTCCCCACAACAGACACCCTGTGAGGTAGGTGGGGCTGACAGCTCTGACAGAAACTGCTCTTTTTCAAGAACAGCTGTGCCAGAACTATGGCTTGCCCAAGGTCATCCAGCAGCCACAAGTGGAGGAGTGGGGAATCAAACCCGGTTCTCCCAGATGAGAGTCCACTCACTTAACCACTACACCAAACTGGCCCACAGTATACTACTGTGGTCTATAAATCTGCAAAGTATACTACCGTGGTTTGGTCATAAAAGTATACTAATGTGAGAAGACAAGAGTCAGTGGGGAAAAAAAACAATGCTAGGAAAAGTTGAAGGCATCAGGAAAAGAAGATCCAACATGGCTTCCGGTCTGGATAAGATGGGGATCTGACACGATCTGCGAGCTGAGCAGACCGGACAGAGGTTCTGTTTGACAGCTCGGGCGTTAATCAGCCCGACGCAACGCTCCCCAGATAGGGGAACGTCTAGCAAGCAATAATTACCCAAGGGTGAGTAGAGATTGGTTAAAGATTAGTCTCGGAGGAGACTTGTCTGAGACTTTGATCCCCTCCCCCAACGAAGGTGTTGCCTGGAACTACTACAGGAAAATAAGATCCAACATGAGATAGATTAACTCAATTAAGGAAGCCATGGCCATCAGTTTGGTGCAGTAGTTAGAAGCACAGCCTCTAATCTAGGAGAACCGGGTTTGTTTCTGCACTCCTCCACATGCTGCCATTGGTGTGACCTTGGGTCAGTTACAAGGTCTCTCAGCTGTTCCCTCAAGAGCAGTTCTCTCAGAGCTCTCTCAGCCCCACCTACCTCACAGGGTATCGGTTGTGGGGAGGGGAAGGGGAAGGAGATTGTAAATCGCTCTGAGACTCTGAGTGAAGGGCAGAGTATAATTCCAATCTCCTCAGTTCGTAAGACCTGAGCAAGGCTGTTAACAACAGGACGTTTCAGAGGGAGTTAATTAATAGGGTCACCATAAATCACACACAGTGATCCATAACAGTATTGTTGCGTATGTTGACTGACCACATATTTGATAACAAAAAAAAACAGTTGTCTGATATTTTCTTGATGGGTGCTAGTTGTTCAGAAAGAGCCCACTGATGGTTTTATTACCAGCCATGGAAGTTTGATAGAGGGCAGAAGGGGCATTTGTCTCTCTGTATAGGAAAATAAATAAAAATTAAGACAATTGTGTTTTATTTCAGGTACTGGAGGGAGGCTAGTCACAAAACTGGGCAATTTCAACATTTTCTGAGGCAGGTTCTGATCATACCCACATGCCACAGCTAATGAAATATCTGACAGTGCAGTCTCACATAGAGTTACACCATTCGCATTCCGCTAAAGTCAATGGACTCAAAAGGCTGTATCTTTGCTTGCAATTACACTATAAATATATGCACTAAATACCCAGTCTATCAATTCACACACACAAGTGATTGATTTTGATATTTTAAAAAAACTTATAGCCAGGACTTTTTTTGTAGAAAAAGCCCAGCAGGAACTCATTAGCATAATAGGCCACACCCAACAGCAGAAACTCATTAGCATATTAGGCCACACCCCTGACAGCACAGCTCCCTCCCAGGATCGGCTTCCCCAGGTGTCCCGCCGCTTGCAGGGCACATGGGGAACCCAAGGGAAGGAAGGCAGTTTCTGGATCGGCTTCCCCAGGTGCTCCACAGCTGTGGGGCACCTGGGAAACCTGAGGAGGGGGAAGGCAGTTAAAATGGCCTT
Organism: Lepidodactylus listeri; assembly: GCA_029233225.1. Lineage (NCBI taxonomy): Eukaryota > Metazoa > Chordata > Lepidosauria > Squamata > Gekkonidae > Lepidodactylus > Lepidodactylus listeri. The sequence goes on along the minus strand of JARCFY010000009.1, from coordinate 99,449,568 downwards.
CCCTTCCTGGATCAGCTTGGCTTTCCCAGGTGCTCCGCGGTTTGCGTGGCACCTGGGGAACCCAAGGAGGGGGAGGCTGTAGGCATGGCCAACTCAGAAGCCAGCCAGAACTCCATTCCTGTGCATTCCTGCCCAAAAATAGCCCTGCTTATAGCATATGTATGTTAAAGGTAAAAGTTTCCCTTGCTCGAAAGCCAGTCAAATCTGACTCTAGGGGGTGGTGCTCATCTCTGTTTCCAAGCCAAAGAGCCAGTGCTGTCCAAAGATATTTCCATGGTCATGTGAGCCGGCATGACTAAACGCCGAGGCACATGGAACGCTGTTACCTTCCCACCAAAGCAGTACCTATTTATCTACTTGCAATTTCTTGCTTTCAAACTGCTAAGTTGGCAGGAGCTAGGGCCAGAGACAGGAGCTCACTCCATCACACGGCACTCGGGTCTCGAACTGCCGAGCTACCGACCTTCCGATCTGCAGCTCAGCATCTTAACCTCTGAGCCACTGCAACCCCTTATATGTATGTCGGGGGTGTGCAATTTTATTTAATTTGGTATTTTTCTGCATGGGTCTATTGGACCGGGGTGGGGGAGGTATTTCCAGAACACCCCAGATCCCAGTACTGATACGGTATTTGGATCCGGGATTTTTTGGAAATCCTAAAGGTCCAAAAGACAGGAGAAGAAAAATGCCAGATTTTTTTTAAAAAGCAAGTTCAGTCCTACAGAACCTACAGAACGGGCCAAACCCAGGATCTGTGTGCCTTGAGAAGGTCGCTCCATGAGGCATGTAGGTTGGGATGGGTTCTCCTGCAGCCCAGTTTAAACTGAAATGCAGGAGGAGCAAGCTCCTGGATCTGCATGCCATGAGAAGATCACTCCTCAAGGAACGTAGATCCTGAGTTTAAACCAGAGTGCGTGAGAATCCAGCCCCCAGGCTGAGCCGACAGGTACAATCTGCTCCCCTGGGCACAACCTATCCTCATCTTCAGGCTGTCTTAAGGTTTAAAGGCACTGCAGTAGAAGCCCCACAAACAGCTAAGAGGCTTTCCTCTGCTTTCGGATCTACCAGTGGTTCCCAAATATTTTTTCCCGATTTCACAGGGAATTTTTTTCTGGTGTTCCTGAGAAAATCTGGATACATTTGCGGAGCCAAGATATACCCCCAAATAACCAATAAGGTATATTTTCAGTTCGGGTGGACCCAAATGCACAGCCATAATGTATGTTGGCAGTAAATAGAGTTGGGTGAGAAAACTGGATGAAAAAAATGGATGAAAAAACTCCACTGGAAAAAAAAAATTGTCTGAGAACATCTTTTTCCACTGGAGAAAAGCTGCCTCTATCAATCTAAGCGAAAGAGAGTAATAGGATCCAACTTAATAAAGTCCCACATGAAGTCAGGAATTGACATTGTCACCCGCCTGCAAATGGCTGTGTAAGGAGGCATGATTTAAGCAGTTGCATTCTGTGCAACCAGAGATCACTGGCAGAATGCCGGTAGTAAAATGGCTGTTCCTTCTCATTTTCCAATAATGATATAACTGATAGTTGAAGATAAAAGGGAATTTTCCATAAGGAGACTGAAAATACTGATCACCTATTCAGTCTTCTTGAGCTCCCTTGGAAGCCCCCTCGCCCCAGATCTTTGGAACAACCTCCCTGCTGTGGCCCACCTGGCGCCTAATCTGCCATCGTTTTGTTGCCAGATTAAGACAGCCCTCTTGACAGAGGCCTTTAAAGATCTACCTGGAAATTCAGGGGTCTGTTATGATTAGTTTGGTGCTTCTGTCAATTTTTTTTTACTGTTTTTACTCTTTCAATGTTCTTATGTTTTCTTATATTAATTTTTAATTTTAATGCCTGTTTACTGTATTTATTGTATTTTACTGTTTTATAATTGTTGTAAACTGCCCAGAGAGTTTTAACAATTTATTTGTTTGCTTGTTTAATTAGATTTATATCCTGCCCTCCTTGCGGAGGCAGGCCCAGGGCGACTTACATTAAAAGTTAAAATATTAAAATAACAATGCACTGACACAATACAACATCATAAGATTCATAAAAATACAATCAGAAATACAGGTAAAGTGCTGATGGCGGTAACATCCCAATGGGCCGTGTTTGGATGGTAACAAAGGTATAGCCAAAATTGGTGTACAGAGTATCCCTCGCTGTTAACATTGTTGTTGGCATAGAGGGCCTTAACAATTCAATTGTTGTTAGTGGTGGCTTCTAATTGAATGCCTGGTGGAAGAACTCTGTTTTACAGGCTCTTTGGAACTGTAGAAGATCCCACCAGGGCCCTGATGTCTTCCGGGAGCTCATTTCACCAGTGTGGAGCCCCCAGTGAAAAGGCCCTGGCAGATGCCAATTTAGCATCTTTCTGTCCAGGGAGGGTCAAGCGGTTTTGAGACCCCAATCTCAGTGGCCTCTGGGGAACATGTGGGGAAAGGCAGTCCCTCAGGTAGACAGGCCCCAGACCATATAGGGTTTTAAAGGTCAAAACCAGCATCTTGAAGTGAATCCGGTATGCTATTGGCAGCCAGTGGGTAGTACAGAAATAAAACAACAACAACAATAGCCATATGCCGAGGGAATCCAGAAAAAATTACTCTTCCTGTCAAGTGATGCAGGGTGTGAACTGTGGCGGGATCCTGCACAGAGTGTGAAAAGCTGATACAGTCTTTTCTTCTTTTTTCTGTGATTCCCTCCAGCTGTTAGTTTAAATTTGCCTCCTGTTTGTTGCTATTGATGATGATTCTTTTGTGTCATTCTAAGCCCCATTTTTTGCCATTTGTATATTCTACATTTATATACAACTAAGAAAAAATGACACTGAAAATGCAGGGAGGGTGGTATATAAATCAAATCAAATAAATAAATTTGAAGTGGAAATATTTGTTATAAGGCATGTATGCTGTACAGAGGAGAGGAAATCTAAGACCTGTACTCTCTCCTCCCCACCCCAGTAGCCCTGACCTGGAATGGACAGGCTAGCCTGATGTCCTCAGATCACTGGAAACTATGCAGGGTCAGCCTTGGTTTGTATTTGAATGGGAGACCACTAAGGAAGTCCAGGCATGCTACACAGAGGCAAGCAACGACAAACCACCTCTAAATGTATCTTGCCTTGAAAACCAGCTGTGAATTGATGGCCCTTTGCACCCCTATTACAGCCCCGTAAAAATGACCCATCTGGACACTGATGGTCCATGCAGAGAGGGAGGGCAGGCATGAATAGGTGACTCTGCCTAAGTGCAATTGCTGCCCTGTCTGCAAGATTCGCAGGAAGTGTCCATGTGAATGCTCCCTCTCCATGATCAGCAACATTCTAAAAGCAGCAACACTGATTTGTGGGGAGAGACCGTATGTATGGACACTTCCTCCATGTGTTTGCACCATGCCGATGTCTCGGAACTTGTCCGGAGGTTGGGGGGGGGGGGGAGGCAGGCTCAGCACGTGCATGTTTTCCCTTTCCCATGCATTGTCAGTGCATGAGGGGGTATCTGTACATGGCTAATAACTTTCTGTGTACATGGCTTGCATTACCAGTAAAACATATAAGCTGCAAATAATTGCCTCCCTTTAATACTTCCTTTTTATAAACTTATTTTACTGCAGTGTTTTCACTTTCTTCCTGGACAATGCAACTTTTTCTCTTGCCGCACCACCATATGAAACTGCATCTGGGTCAGAGAGAGAAAGAGCTGGTGGTGCTTTCCTGTAGCTGTAACGGAGGCATCATTAACCACGGTAACATCAGCAGCCACAGCAGGCACCTTGTGTATAACCTCCCAGGAAGCGGGGAAGGTCTTTGCCAAAGAGCAGGCTCAGGAGGAACCTGTCAACACACCAACTGCCTTGGAAAGTTAACTTCTGGAGTCTCCTGTTTGCTTTAGTCAACAGCTGGCAAAGGTCCCTACACAGCAAGAGGCCCTGAGTAGAAGTCGACTCATGAAAAAGAGAATGAGAAAGGGGAGGAGATGGCTCGCGTAACGTATGTTCAGATGTTGAGAAGAATTTGTTTGGTTTTACATCAGAACAGAACTTTGTGCACACATAAAATAGAGGAGAGGAATTAAGGCTGAGGACAGACTGGTAGTCTCAGCCGCTCTGCCTCCGCTTCAAAAGCGGAGGCAGAGCGGCCGTTCAGACTGCCGTATCTGCCCCCAGGAGGCGGCCCAGACGCATCGCATCCGGCGCCGCGCTCCTCCCGCACCAGCCGAGCACCACTTCAAAGTGATGCTCAGCTGCTGCGGCGTGCTGCGTGCGCACGTTCCACTTGCTGGAGCGGGTGTGAACGCAAACCGGGAGGGGGAGCCGCGCGGCGTCTGCCCGCTGCTGCAGGAAGCCGCCCACAGTCTGAACGCTGTGAGCGGCTTCCTTCTGGCGGCGTGCGAACGCTGCGCCATGCGGGAAATTCCCCCTGCCCCAGTCTGTCCTCAGCCTAAGACAAGGTTTCTGAAAAGGGAGACCTTGTTTTTCAATAAATGAGATTTAAGAACATTTGGGTGGATTCATAAGAGAATGTTCACCGATTGATGGGTATGTGGGCGTTTCAGAAACCTTAGAGTAAAGAAGGTCAGTGGGATGAAGTTATATAACCATACCAAGCATTCAGCTCCCCCATCTTGCTACCTCTCAGGTCTTCAATTTTAACTGCTTAGTAACCTTAGTTTTTCTCCTGTGTGTCGCATGAATTGATGTCCTAACGTCATCAGTACCACCCTTTGATGGTTTTATTGTTTCTTATTGCTTCATTTAGTATTTTGCTTACTAATTTTGATTTCAGTGTAAGCAGGTTTTATTTTTAAAAGCCTACACTCTTCCTAAATGAACAATTACAGAATGACCATAAGAAGTACTCAATAGATTGAATGGAAATTATGGATTGGAAATTATGCCATTCTGTTGAGCAGGGATACAGTACTCAGGTACTATGCAGTTTGCCTTTGCTATTTGACCCCCACATTCTCACTTGGATTGTGCATCTCACTTGTGCAAATTAAACCAGCAAATATTGATTTTGGTTCCATTTTGTGCCTACTTGCTAAAGTTTTTTTCCTTGTAAAATATATGGAATTTTAATCATATTTGTGCAGTAATAAATTAGCATAAATAAATACATTTAGTCATTTGCCTACATGCCATGGCACATAGGCAGTCAAATTCCTCAACAGATAACAACTTGCTAGTGGTCCTCAGTCCTAAAGCTATCCTGCTGTCCTCGACCACCGCCAGGGCCTTTTGGGTTTTGGTCCCAAGCTGGTGGAATTCACAGGGTCTGTAAGGTAGAGATGTTCCGCCGGGCCTTTGTTTGAGGACAGCAATGGTTTCCATCTTAGCTAGCACCCTTTCCTGCTCCCACTGCTTCTTGTATCTGCCTTGCACTCATCTCCCCCTGCCCGTGAAGCAGCCAGCAGTCTGAAATTGGATCAATTAGTACACACCAGGCGCTTTGTTTGAAATGTGTTATTTGATGATTTAATTGTTTTATCTTGATATATTTTTATGGATGTTGTACATTGCGGAAAGAAAGGAAGGAAGGAAGGAAGGAAGGAAGGAAGGAAGGAAGGAAGGAAGGAAGGAAGGAAGGAAGGAAGTCAGACATTATGTGTATATTTTGACTTGGATCCTATAGTACATCTCTGAAGATGGAAGGCAATTCCATCAGTGAACCAGGACGTCCAGTCCTCTTCCTTCCCACAGCAGTCCAGGATTCTCCCTCAAATGCTGCTCCTCTGAGTCAGGGAGAGAATCCTCATACATCGAAGCTGGAGGCATTGTCAGCTAGGCTGTCATAACTAAAAGGAGGGGAGAGAGAGAGATGCTGCTATGAGGCAAAGGAGGGGGGAGAAGGTTTGGTGTAATTGCTGTTGTAAACTCTGGAATGTCTCCTTTGACGCTCTCCTAACATTTGCCACTGTTTACACAAGATCTCGAGTTTCTCTGGTGAGTCTCCCGCCTGAATGCTGAAGCCGTTATTCTCAGCGCGAGAGTACCGGGGCACTCGTTGGCTTGTAGCCAGCTAACACCTCAGTTTGAATCGTGTATATAATCTCATTTCTGTTTCCCCGCTTTAGTCTTAACACAGAAGTGCTTAGGAAATGTCTTAGAAAATACTGACTCCAATAAACTGAACCTACTTAAGGACAGTTGTTGAGTGCTGATTTACTAGGGAACCTGACAGGCATGATGTAAGAAGGGGCAAGTGTCAAAAACTGCCCTCCCTTCCGTGAGCTGAAATTTCATCCAGATCCAAACCAATGCATATAAATTTCACTGTGTATATAAATGCCCCATAAACTGCATATTAAAAAACAACAACAACAAAAAAAAGACAACATGTTTACATAATAAAATGAATGTTCAGACCTGTTGCACAATTCAACTGACCCCCCCCCCCGGTCACTCTCACTAGAGTCAGAGCTTCTGAGAAGCCCAGCCATGCTGGTGGCTTTGTCCCCATGGGCAGCAGGGGCCTCAATCACCTGAGTGGGCCAGGGGGGGTTATATCACCACTTCTGTCTCGCTCCTCCTGGGCCGCTAACCATCATTCTCTCTGGCAGTGGCAATGCAAACTGTAGGCAATCCTCCTCAGCCCCTTCATGCTGCCCTCCTTTTATCCCCATCCCCACTCCTCCTGAGCTCGCCCCCACTCATCCTCTTGCTACCTTGCCCCCATACTTAGGTGGAGATGCCGGGCCTCAGGTGGGGCCTCGACTCCAGGAGTATCTTCCAGGGCGGGGTGGGGAGCATGTGAGCCACTATGCCCAGGATGCTGGGCTCCTCTCTCGCCCTGTGGTTGGTGGCTCTGGGGTGAAGCTGACTGTTTTGCCATGGTGGGACCACACCAGGGCTGGACCCTCCCATCGGCTCACTCCCAGCCTCTCTGGGCCTCCAGGTGAGTGTGGGACTGCTCGTGGGGGATTTTTCAGCCACCAGTGGAGGTGCCGGTGGCAGTGGGTGGGCTGTGGGAGGCCTGTTGGTGGGACAAGACCCAATAGTGAAAAGGAAGAGAATTAAAACCAATGAAAGACATTAAAATAAATGGAGGAGAGAACACTTGCTCATCCATATTTAATTTTATTTATTAGTTTATTGCAATCAACGGTCAGCTAATTTTTTTAAAAAAAATAACCATGTATGTTACACACTAGATACATAAGCAGCTGTTCTATGAAAAATTACTACTAGTCCAATTGTTTCCCTATTGAACATTCCAGGGTGTAAAATTTTGCTACTTTAAAGGTAGTTTCATTAAAACAGTCAGCCAGAAGAAGAAAAACATTAAAAAATCATTGGATCTGCCTAAATATTTGTGTTTTTAAATAAAGATTTTATTTTTATAACACAAACAAACATAAAAACAAACAAACATAAAAGGGGGTAATCTGTCACCATTCAGAGATTTCTTTTACATAGTCAACTGCCTGATTGTAGTATTTTGTATGATTCACCGTATATAGTTAAATTAATACTAGAGAAAAAAGTAAAGCTTAACATATTATTTCCATAAATGACTATAGCAATTTTGAGTTTTGTACTTAAGTTTTGTACACACTAGATACATAAGCAGCTGTTCTATGAAAAATTACTACTAGACCAATTGTTTCCCTATTGAACATTCCAGGGTGTAAAATTTTGCTACTTTAAAGGTAGTTTCATTAAAACAGTCAGCCAGAAGAAGAAAAACATTAAAAAATCATTGGATCTGCCTAAATATTTGTGTTTTTAAATAAAGATTTTATTTTTATAACACAAACAAACATAAAAACAAACAAACATAAAAGGGGGTAATCTGTCACCATTCAGAGATTTCTTTTACATAGTCAACTGCCTGATTGTAGTATTTTGTATGATTCACCGTATATAGTTAAATTAATACTAGAGAAAAAAGTAAAGCTTAACATATTATTTCCATAAATGACTATAGCAATTTTGAGTTTTGTATTGATTACTTCATACCAGTTCTTCCTACTAGTTATAGAATTTTTTCCAAATGTTTTCAAATGTAGAATCTGGTTGATCTTTCAGAATTAAAGTCAATTTGTCCATTTCTGCTGTTCCCAAGATTTTGTTTATAAGTTCTTTCGTAGGTATTTCTGCTTTTCTCCAATATTTAGCATATAAAATTCTGGCCATTGTAGCAATATATAGTATAAGATAAAAATCAATTTTTTTTACACTTTTCAGTACAGTACTTAACAAAAATATTTCAGGTATCAAATGGATAGTATATTTCAAAATCTTTTGAAGCATTTCATGAATTCCAGACCAATTTTTTTTTTGCTTTGTCACAAAGCCACTGCATATGGTAAAAAGATTCAACCTTATTTTGACATTTCCAACATATATTTGAACATTTAGGATCAAACTTTGCTAAGTTATTAGGTGTAATATACCATCTGTAAAACATCTTATATATTTTTTTTGTATGAAATTGCTTTTGTAATTTTAATATTTTTTCCAGATCAGTTACCATTTATCTATATCTATATTATTTCCCAGATTTTGTGCCCATTTAACCATAACATTTTAAATAATTTCATCCTGCACCCCTTAATGTCAAAAAGAAAAGTGTAAAGTTTTTTATGTTTCTTTTCTGTACATAAGAATATCTTATCCAGTTCTGAAAATTTATCATAGAAGCCTAACAATTTGTCTTTACTGTATCTAGATTCAATTTTCATCTTCTGCCACCAAGATAGGTTTTCTATTGGTTTAAGTTGGTTTTTGTTATTCAGTAAATCTTCATATCTTGAGGTTTCTTTTTCTTGGTATATGTTGGGGTTTGTGAATGCTTCTAATGAAGCCACCCATCTTGGTGTTTTAACATAGAAATTCTTCCTTTCTTGTTCCCAAATTTTTAGAAGGGATGCTCTAATAAAATGTTGTTGAAAATAGTTATTAGCACTTGCTTTTCCATACCATACAAAGGTGTGCCAACCTAGATGTAGGTCATGGCCTTCTATTTTCAGAAGTCTTGTATTCTCTAGAGTGATCCAGTCTTTTACCCAAGTCAAGGTCGCAGCTTTATAATATAAAAACCAGTGTGATAGGGCAAAGCCAGCTCTCTCTTTAGCATCTTGTAGTGCTTTGAGCCTTATTCTTGGTCTTTTATTTTGCCAAATAAATTGGGTAGTGATTTTTTCTAGTTCTTTAAAATATTTTTGATTTTGGAGAATTAGGATTGTTTGAAATAGAAAAATTAATCTCAATAGTACATTCATCTTTTCCCCCCTTTTATTAATATAATTTTCATTTTCAGACTACATATTCTTTATATCAAGTCACAGTCCAACACAAAAGATTATATAACTACTAACATAATAATAATAATAATAATATTCTTCATAACAGACTTTCATTAAATAATTTATACAATATCTAATATCAGAACCATTACTTTTAACCATATAAACCTATTAGACAACTGTATATTTGTATAATTTCCTCACCATCTTTTTGAGTCATTCATTTCTTTTTCAACCACTCATAAAACCTCAACCAAATCTCTTTAAACTGAGCGTCATCTTTTTCATGAATAATCAGACTTAAGTTATCCATTTCTGCTAACTCAAATAATTTACTAGAAATTTCCTCCATAGATGGAACATTCTGTGATTTCCAAAGTTTAGCCCAACAAATTCTTGCAGCTGTAAAAATGTATATAAGCAACACATTATCAGTTTGGCTGTATCTCTCATGCAATATATTCAACAAAAAAGATTCTGGAGTAAGCAACAAATTAATACCTAAGATTTCTAGTATCAATCTTTGTATCCTAATCCAGAAATTTAGCACTTTCGAACATCTCCACCACATATGGAAAAATGTCCCTATGTTCTTACCACACTTCCAACAAAGGTTTGAACCCCTACCATAACATTTAACTAGTCAGGTGACCAATGCCATCTAAAAAACATTTTATAATCATTCTTTTTATATGAAATGGCAGACATATATTTCATGAATTTCCAAATCTTTGTCCAGTCATCTATTTCAATAGTGTATCCAAAATCGTTCATCCAGGAAATCATATTGGGTTTCACTACTTCATCCTGCATTTTTTCGTCCAGTGAAAATCTATATATTTTTTGTATTATTTTCTCTTGAGGAGTTAACCGAACATTCTCGAAATCATTTCTAATTTTAGCAAATCCTACTTTCCTATCTATTTCAAATCTTGATTGTATTTGGAGTTTTTCCCATCAGGATAACCTGCCCTCACATTTCATTTGCAAAACTTCATCTGTTTTTATCTTATTATCTTTATCTAACAAGTCCTCATATTTTACCATCTCTGCTTTGTTAAGTATTGAAGGTTTTATGAAAGCCTCAAGCGGAGAAACCCATCTAGGTGTTTCCATGTAATATTTCCTCTTTACTTCCAACCAAATTTTTATTAATGCATCTCTTAAAATATGATGGCGAAAATTAGTATGCACTTTATCTTTCTCGTACCAAATGTAAGCGTGCCACCCCATGTATAGATCATGTCCCTCAAGCTCTAATATTCTGAGATCTTCTAGCCTGATCCAATCTTTGATCCATATTAGTGATGCAGCCTTATAATAAAGTTCCCAATTTGGTACTCCCAAACCACCTTTCTCTTTTCTGTCTTGTAGTAGCTTCCATTTTATTCTTGGCTTTTTAGGAAACCAAAGAAAGTCCCTAACTATCTTATCTAACTCTCCAAAAACCCTGTACATATGCAGTACAGGAATATTCTGGGCTAAAAATATGTATCTGGGTAAAATATTCATCTTAATTGCTGCTACTCTGCCCATCAAGGATATTTGTAGATTCTTCCACTTCTCCAAATCTATTATTCTCAGTAGTACATTCATCTTGATTGTAGCTATTCTTCCCATAAAGGATAATTGGAGTTCTTTCCACTTTTCCAAGTCCTTTCTAATATCTTTCAAAAGTTCAATGTAATTATCTTCTCTCAAGGAACTGCAACTATTTGTTAAATTTATTCCCAGGTATTTAATTTTCTTTTGTAGTTCCAAGCCCACCAATCCTTGAAGCTGTTGTGCTTGCAAATTTGTCATGTTTTTACCAACATTTTAGGGTTTTTTACAATTAACTTTGTCCAGCTATATCTCCGTATTCCTGTAATCAATTGTTTTTGTAGAAACTGCAGGTTCTGCCAAAATAAAGACTAAATCATCTGCAAAGGCTAATGATTTGTATTCTTCTCCTTTTAGCTTGAGTCCTCTAATTTGTTAGTCTGCTCTGACTGCATCATTTAAAAGTTCAAGAGCAAAGACAAATTATAAGGGTGACAAAGGGCAGCCTTGTCTGGTTCCTTTTTGTATCTTGCTTTTATGTGTTAAGTCTCCATTAATAGAGACCTTGGCTTGTTGTTTGGTATAGATTGCCTTGACCATATTATAAAAATCTGCTCCCGTTTGTGTAGTTTGAAGTAGATATAGCATGAAGTTCCAGCTAACATTGTGTGAAAGGCCTTCTCAGCATCTAAAGATATCAGAACCAAATGTTTTTCTGGATGAGCTTCATAGTATTAAAGGACATTCAAAACCATTCTTACATTATTTCTAAGTAGTCTTTTAGGTAGAAAACCTGCTTGATCTTTGTGGATCATCTGCGAGAGAGGTTTCTTCCTTCTTGCTGCTAAAATAGATGCACATATTTTATAATCTACATTCAACAGAGATTGGCCTATAATTTTTAATGTCCTTTTCATCAGTGTTTTGCTCATGAATGTTATTAAAGCTTCATTCCATGCATCAGGAACCCCTTCACTTTTTATATTTTGAAACAGCGCTTTTAATTGTACAGTCAGTTGGTATTCAAAGACATGGTAACATTCCACTGGAAAGCTATCTGGTCCTGGAGTTTCTGGGGGGTTTTTTGTTTTGTTTCCTAAATGCTTCTGTCATTTCTGCTAAAGAAATGGGACCATTTAATATTTTCCTCTGATCTTCTGTAAAAATTTTGGGTTTGTGAATTTTGAGATACTTTTTCAATTTGTTCTTGTGTTGCTTCTCTTTTGTTATATAAGTTTGCATAGAATGACTCCATGATTTCCTTTAAGTCTTTCAATTTGTTCAGTTTGTTCAATTTGTTCTCCCCAATCATTTTTCAGTGTTTTGATATATTTATTTTCTTTTTGCTTTACGTAATTTATATGCCATCCATCTGGAAGGTTTATTAACATTTTCAAAAAAGTTTTGCTTGGCATATCTTATTTTCTTGGCCAATTCCTGTGTTAGCAAACAGTTCATTTGGTGTTGTAGATTTCTTTTGTTCATTTGTTGGATTCTGTTTCAACAGTTGTCCCACCTGGGTTCCCACCAGAATTACAGCTCATCTCCAGACTACACAGATCAGTTCCCCAGGAGAAAATGGATGCTTTGGAGGCTGGACTCTATGCCACTCTGTGACCTCCCCAGGCTCCACCCCCAAATCTCTGTAAGCTTCCTAACCTGGCACTGGCAACCCTACCCAATATTCTCTGCAGGTGGCCAGAAGGGACCTGTCAACCCTAGCCTCTTTCTACCATCAGCAGTTTCTACATCCTTTCAACTATATCCCATGTCTCAGAATAAACAACACAGACCATCATTTGTGACTGGAAAGGATTTTGTTAAGATTATTTAATTCCCAAATTGGCTTTCAAGTTTACTTCGCTTATGGGAGACAACAATACCTTTATGTTTTCAGTCAGTCTGTGTTAGTTGAAATGCTTAGCACCATTTTACCAAGCTTTAGTAAAGTTTAATTAAAGGCTAGCATTTAAGACCCACGAGAAAGCTAAATTCCATTTATCAGGACTGCAGGCATACTATTCCATGTTTTATTTGGTCATATACAATGCTTGTAAACATATACCTTCCCAGGACTATTTGTTGTCAAGTGGACCTTGGTTTCTAGGGGAATCTTTCCACAGCACACTCGGTAATATTATGTTCTCTATGAGGAAGGAATATAAAAAATACAATGAAATTATAGAAAGCAAAGGACTATAGGAAATGGATTTTTTTCAAACCTATAAAGTTCTTGACTGCAAGCAACCAAAATTGTGGAAATCATAAATAATACTGGCTTTTATGTTATGCCTCGAGTACATTTTATAGGCTCAAATGGAATACAATAAGAAAACAATAAAGTTCTCCCTGGATAGTCCATAAGTTATGGAATAAATTTTCCTTCCTGAGCAGGGAAGGAAACAGTGAAGGGACACTTTTATCAGCTGCCCCATCTTGCTGAGGACTCCTCCCCACTTCCCTTGGGCATGGCTGGAGGGTGGGCTGGATCTAGGATTGCCAGGTCCCCCTGGTCACTGACAAAACAGGGTATAAATAGGGTTTTCCAACTCGATGGGAAAATACCTGGGGATTTGAGGGGTGGCACGTGGGGGAGATGGGGTTTTTTGGAGAGGAGAGGGGCTTCAGCAGGGTACAATGCCATAGAGTCCACCCTCCAAAGCAGCCATTTTCTCCAGGGGAACTGATCTCTATTGCCTGGAGATCAATTGTAATAGTGGGAGACCTTGAGGCCCCACCTGGAAGTTGGCAACTGTAGGTATAAAATATTTAAATAGGTCAATATTTGAGCAGGGGATTGAATCTGGTACTCCCTGAGAACAAAAGCAGATGCTCCACCACTGAGCCCCAGCTCCGCCAATGGCTTCTTTTGAGATCTACATAATGGCCAAAGAAGCTATTCTGCCAGATAAACTGATGAGCAAAATGGAACTTGTTTTTCATTTTCCAGTACAGTAAAAATACTAAGTAAATTGCGTGTTTATTTTTCCAAACAAGGTTTAATGAAACAGCTTATTCAAGTAATAAATAAGACAGCTAGAAAGACCATTTCCCAAGAATCAATGAAAATCCAAGGTGAAATTGGAGGGCTTTTCACACAACCTGGTCATTATCTTTCCATAAATGGTAGTTGTTGCAGCTATTATGAACCACAAAAAAATATAAACATGTTCATGAAAATAATTACACTTTGACTCACTTGAATGGCATCAGATGACCTGTGTACTAACATTTATACAAGTAATATTTTCAGTACCAGTATTTTCCTAGTATACAAACCTCTTTAAAAAGATATATAGCTATAAAATAATGATCTTCATTTTCAAGTCAGCATGAAGACTACTTCTGATTGAGACTGCGGATTGATCTGTGTGTCAGTTTAGGACGTCTCCGACAGTGTCATCCTAATCATACACCCTTCTATTGAAATAAGTGGACTTTGAAGGGTAACTCATCTTTTAGGCTGGCACTGCAAACAACTGATGGATAGTTCTGGTAAGGGCAAGGGAGTTATAGTGGTTAATGTCACACTATGGCAAGGGAGAAAGAAGATGACATTCTCCTTCAACCATAAAGTCCCCAGGTGACCTTGGGCTGGTCATACTTTTTCATTTGGACCTTCCTTCAAGGATTGTTTTGAGGATCAGATACAAGGATTAACCATGCAAGCTGTCCTGAGCTCCTTGAAAAAAAGCAGGATACAAATGAAATAGATAGATAAACTTATAATCAATTATTATCTAAACATAGTCCTGGCCTTACTGGTGGACCTTCTGGTGGCACCTGGTGTTTTTGGCCACTGTGTGACAGAGTGTTGGACTGGGTGGGCCATTGGCCTCATCCAGCATTGGCTTCTCTTGTGTTCTTGTTAGGTTTACATACTTAGGAACCACTGGGATACATTCCAACAAGTTTTGATGGAAAGATTTGACTAGGTTTAGCAAGGACCAGAGATACTGAAGACCTTTTAGCAAAGGAAGTAACCATGTTTCTGGAATGATCCTGGACATCACTAGAAAGCAGCAGATCATGGGCTGCTTCTGCAAATTCTTCTGCCCCAACCAACCCTGATCCTGACAAAATAGAGGTGCTGATTGTAGAAGGAAGGATTGATCAAGGAATTGAGGCCATATGCAGTTGCACTCCCCCTAAAGGAGAAGGTCTGTAGCCTGGGGGTGTTGTTGGACTTGCACAGTCCAGCACTGGCATTGCACTGGCATTGCACAGGAAAAGATGTCATCATGCCAGCACTTTCTTGGTGGTATTTGGGCAAAGACTCTATGGTAAAACTGGCTTCTGCCAAAGAGTTTTTGCCCTAATACCAGAGCATCACCTGGAAGATGCTGGCATGATGGCATCACTTCCTATGCAGTGCCAAAAATGTAGCCAAGACCTTTGTCTTTCTACTGGTAATTTCCCATGCCAGCCAGCTGATCAGTTGCTGGGGGTCAGGGTCTGGTGGTGGGGGAACCCTGCCTCTACTGGGGTGGGTGGGGTCTGGAAACCCTAGAACATACTGAAGTGCTGTGGTAATCTTCAGATGCCCTGCTTCTGACAGGTGGCATCCCAAGAACAGGATCTCTCAGTTTTTAGCACCAAAATTATGGATACCCAGTGATACTCATTTGTTCCCTTCTATCACTGTCTTCCATGAGTGGGTGAAAGCTTTCCTATTTTGTTTGGCATTCCCTTGCAGCACAATCCAATACAAAGTTACTCCAGCCTAAACTCATTTTCTGGTTCATGTGCTTATCTGTATGCATTTATGTACTGGTGTCTTGGTGAATTGTTTTTATTGTTTAATATACATATGCATTTTAATTTTTTGCATGTTTGCTGTAGGGTTGCCAGGTCCAGAAAACTTGCTGGTGGGGGACTTTAGGGGGTGTCCCTGGAGGGGGTGGGGATGTTCCCAACATGATGAGGTCAGGCAGACATGACAGCATCTTGTTCGGGAAGAAGCCTGAACTCCAAGCAGCAAATTCGCAGCTTGGAGTTCAGATGGTGGTGGCGGCAGCTCCTTCTTGTAAAAAGCATTTAAAGGACCCAATTGGCTGGCAGCAGGAAGGAACCCCCCAGATTGGGAAAACCCCATGAGACTGGGGGGGGGGGGGAATCTGACAACCCTAGTTTGCTGCCTTGGGGACCCAGAATGAGATCTTTAGGACCCTGGGGAAGGCAGCATAAAAAATATTTGAAATAAAATAACTTGGCATACATAAGATTCAACCAGATTCTAATACAGTTCTTCCCCTCTGTGGAAATCTTTAGCTATCCTTTTTGGGGAGAATAAAAACCTTTAATAAGTACAGCTTTGAAAGTGTCTGAATGCCGTGCTGAAGAAAAGAGTTGAATTGCTCTGAAAATCGACCTAACCTATCAGAGTTTCCTCCTTCCATCGGAGGTCCCCGACCCTGCCTTTCTTCATCTGTGATGGCACCCAAACGACCTTCTTTCCCATGAGACAGGATCACAGAGTTTATTGAGCCACTCACTTACTGTGTGGTCCTGGGAAAAAATCCCCCACGATTATCTTATTAGTCTGTTGAAGATTTTGTGGTGCTTTGAGCCTACTTTCCCTTTTAGCAGCCTTGAAAGAAGGAGACAATCATTTTGCTACCACTGGCACAAATTGATTAATCTATGTTCATAATTAGGCATTTCTGTGCTTCACTAGATAACTGACTACAAATGTGATGCCTGCTTTTGTTAAGAGGGTGGGTGGTGTACTAGATCAGTTGATGAACTATTTTCCAGGAAGACTGGGGCGGGGCGGGGGGGGTCCTCTTCAGAAAGCTTCTCTAAGAGACAGCTGGCCTGTCGTTACCAACCTTCCCTGTAGTGATGAAGAAGAAGAGAAGAGCTTGGATTTATACTCCACCCTTCACTACCCAAAGGAGTCTCGGAACAGTTTACAATCTCCTTTCTCCTCCCCTCCCCACAACAGTCACACTGTGAGGTAGGTGGGGCTGAGAGAGCTCTGTTGAGAACTGCTTGTGAGAGAAAAGCTCTGAAAGAACTAGTAACTGAGCCAAGGTCACACCAGCAGTTGCATGTGGAGGAGTGAAGAATCAAACCCGGTTCTCCCAGATTAGAAGAAGTAGTTGGATTTATGGCCCGCCCTTCACTCAGAGTCTCAGAGCAGCTTACAATCTCCTTCCCTTCCTCTTCCCACTACAGAAACCTTGTGAGATAGGTGGGGCTGAGAGAGCTCTTTCAAGAACTGCTCTTGAGAGAATAGGTCTGAGAGAACTGTGACTGACCCAAGATCACACCAGTAGGCTTCATGTGGAGGAAGAGTTGGGAATCAAACCTGGTTCTCCAGGTTAGAGTCCACCACTCTTAACCACTATACCAAACTGAACAAGAAGAGAGTCTTGGGTCTCCATCAATGTTCCCTCTAAGCTGGGGAGTCTTGTGAGCAAAAATTCTACTTTGTGAGCTACTGGCATTAAAGCTGAGAGTGAGCGATTTGGCTCCTGCATAAATTAGTTTGCTCTGGAGCCATCCTTCCTGAGCTAAGACAAAAATGTGTGAGCCGGAGGCTAAAAACCTGTGAGCTAGCTCACACTAACTCAGCTTAGAGGGAACACTGGTCTCCATCCCCTGCCCACTTCAGGAAAGCATACCACCAAGCTCAACAGCCTGGTCCATCCTCCATGAATTGCAATTACAAACAAGAATGTGGCCCAGAATCCCATGGATATTTTCAGAGGTTCCTTGGCATACCTTCACAAGGAAGAAGTCTCATGAAGCTAGGCGTTTGTTCTTGAGAAACCCCTTTGAAGGTAAACCTCCTATTCATTAAAGTATCCCAAAGTTTATCTCTGCTTTGGCACTCCAGCTTCTTCCCTCGCCACTGCTCGGCCCAGTGTTTTTGTAGGTGCCAGTATGCTGGATGGTTAGGTGGGAGTAACAGCCTGTAGAACTTGAAGGCTGACCTGAGGATGGTGCCACCTCATAGAAGCATATTGGACAATGTCCCTACACCATTGGGAAATCCCCAGGTTATCAGAACATTGCATAAGGCTTTACAGCTGCTGAGGTTGTATCTTATGTATTCTGCCTGGTGTAGGGCACAACTTTCACCCATCAAACCTATTGTTGGTGCTGCTGAGCACCAAGGAATTCCACTCTCCAACACTCTTGCTGTAGAACCAATGACCAGCTGCTGGCTGGGAAAGCCTCCCTTCATTATTAAATGCCTCGTAGTGCTCACAAATTATCCCTATACTTAGGATAGTAACCAATATGATTCCTATCAAACTAGTCACAGCTGGACCAGTCCACATGACCAGGCCTAATTTTAATAATCCAATCCTGTGAAATGTGGAAGTGGGGGAAAAAAGGCTCTTCCTCTATGCCAGTCTGAAGGAGATGGGGGGAGGGATCCAACATAGTTCCAGAGGTTGGTCTTTTCCACATTCTTATTTTCCTCACTTGTAAGTTCCTGTTTCTTTGGGGGGGGGGAGGGTCTGATCCACATGTGTTTTGTGCCCTCTAGTGGTCAATTCAATATTACACCGGTTTATGTTTGGCATAAAAACCTGCAGTTTAAATCTGCAAGGAGATTTGTTGGACATAAACCGGTGTAATATCAAATCGTTTTTTCTTTTATTACTACACTTGATCTTAACCAAAAGGCCAAGAAGCAATTAAACTGACCACCAGAAGGAGCAAAAAAATGTGTGAAACATCCCCCCAGAAGAACAAGCAAGCAAAATGAGAATGCAGAAACACTCATGATCAGTTCTTGAATTACTCAGGATGAGAATGCAAGGGCAGGGAAGTCGCTGCAAAAAATTTAATGAGGGAGGCAGAGTGAGCTTAAAGAGTCACTCCTTATGTCTGCTGATTGGCTGGGCCACATAAGATATCTGACCCAGCCTTGTCTCCTAGCGCTTACTTTGATATGGGGGTGGAGCAAGAGGATAGATTTCATTCAGCTAGCTTATTCTGCCATTTGTTTTATAATTCTGTTGGCAACCATTTGCTGTCACAAGACAGTAGTTTTGCAGTATCTGTCTAGGTGTGGAAATGGAGAGGAAGTGTCTTGTCCATAGCAAAAGCCTAGAATTTGAAAGGGTAGCTCAGATTTGGTCTCCCCTAATCTCATAGGCTGAAACCATAAACACAGTAATTCCCAGGCCATCTGGAGCTGGCTTGGTTACAGACGTTATCTGGAAAGCATATGACTTGTCCATCAACTGTCTGGGAGGGCCCAAGTGAGTCTTTAGTTTCTGCGAACACACAACGTTTCCCTTATCCTAAACCAGACTGTTAGTGTATCAAACCCAGAATTTATTTCAGCTGGAGCAGTTCTCCAAGATCTCCTTGTAGAACACTTTCCCAGAAGCCTACATTCAGATGGAGATGCCAGGGACTGGACCCGGCAAAAGGCTTAATACATGCAAAAGATGTATCCTAGCTATCAGGGCTGAAGAAAGAACAAAACGAAAAACCTGGGCCCGAATAGCATGTTAAAAATTATGGAACATCAGCATTGTAAATGTCCTACATAGTTTAGGACAGTTGTGGCCAAACTCGCTTAACGTAAGAACCACACAGAATAAAACATCAGGTGTTCGAGAGCCACAAGACATCGACAAATATCACACACACATTTTTTATTGAAAAAATATGCAAATTTGCTTTTTGTTAACATTAAACGAGACTGCCAAAAATAAAAGCAAAAGGGAGGAAAACAGATACTGACAATGATATTTATTTGCCCAGTGGTATTTATTTGTTTGCTAAGGATATTTGTGTGTCTAAGAGAGAGAGAGGTGGAAAGAAGGAATGAGAGAGGTGGAAAGAAAGAGAGAGAGAGAGAGAAACAAAGAAATAGATGGGGGAAGGATGAAGGAAGAGAGGCAGAAAGAAAGAGAGAGAGCAAACGATGGGGAGCCTCCTGGGAGCCACACAATATATATGAAAGAGCCACATGTGGCTCCTGAGCCACAATTTGTCCACCCCTGGTTTAGGATGAAGCATTTACTGGTAATAAATTAATCAAGAATCAAGAATGCCAATTCACTAGCTAGGCAAATAGGCTTCATGTGTGACTCTGTAAGCAACTACCCTGATGTTGGGTAGTTGCTTATGGGTGCAACCTCGTTTGTCCACTAACTTTAGACAATATGGATCAATGTATTAGGACTGCCTCAGGGGCAGCTTGCCCTCATTCCCACACCCCTATTAGCCATGGACACTCTCCTTTTAAGACACACTCCTTATCCCCCTTCCTTCCTAGATTAACCTACAAGGTAATAGGGAAAGTTAGATTTTTCAGTGCAGGTATTTGAGTGTCTTCATGTGATGACGAGGATACATAATGAAGACAGAGCTACCCAACTAACTCCCCCACCCAGCTATTTGTTCCAGCCATGGTTGTCCACAGGTGCTTATCTCTACCCCATGTGCTGAGTGCATCAGTTCTTTCATAGAACGTACATAAAGATGTCTTATTGACTGATTGATTGAATTCATTTATAGGCTGCCTTACTCCCCAGTGGGGACACAAAGCAGCTTACATCATTCTCCCGTCCTCCATTTCATCCTCCAACAACCCTGTGAGGTAGGTTAGGCTAAGAGAGTGTGAATGGCCCAAAGTCACCCACAGAACTTCTACAGCATGGATGAGTATCCTTCCAGATACTAGCCCCACGTTCTTACCCATTATACCACATTGGGTCTCAAGGCCAGTATTGTTGACTCAGACTGGCAGTAGATGATGGGGATTGAACCTAAGACCTAGAGCCGGTCTGGTGTAGTGGTTAGGAGTGTGGACTCTAATCTGGGAGTCCCAGGTTTGATTCCCCACTCCTCTACATGCAGCTGCTGATATGACCTTGGGTCAGTCACAAGTTCTCTCAGAGCCGTTCTCTCAGGTGCAGTCCTTGAATGAGCTTTCTCATTCCCACCTACCTCACGGGGTGTCTGTTGTGGGGAGGGGAAGAGAAAGGAGATTGTAGGCCACTCTGAGACTCTTTTGGGTAGCGAAGGGTGGGGTGTAAATCCAATCCCCTCTTCCTCCTCCTCCTTCTTCATGTCAAGCAGATGCTCCATCACTGAGCCACAGCCCCTCCTCCCTCTACCACCCGTGGGTGAGTCATATGAATCACTTCAGTATAGTGGATCCAGACAGAGGCCCCGTCCACACTGTCACTTTTGTCGCTCATTTCTCCCTATTGCTTCAGGTTCCCCCACTCCCCATATGTTTTGTTCTCTCTAGTAGTCCCAGAGGGAGCAAAACACATGTGGAAAAGGGGGAGGAACCCAAAGCAATAGGGAGAAATGAGCAGCAAAAGTGACAGTGTGGACGGGGCCAGAATGTTCTATATGGCTGCAGCATGAGGCACACAGAGCTTCAAGTTAATACATTATTCTGACACTTTTTTTTTAAAGTGAGCTGATTTTTATAATTTGACTGTATGCATTTATATTACCACTTGATGCAATTACTATAAACATCTTCCAAGACAATAATTTTCTGTAATCTCTTCACTGCCGAGTATTTTCCTACCAAGGATCATCAAATTTCATCATGGAAAGACATTGAACTCACCATGCCCTATAGATACACTCCTCCGCCCCAAAGTAGAAGAGGCTTCAAAACAGCAGGGAGTTTATTGGAATACCACGCAGGCTGCCTCTCCATTCTGTGAATATCCATTAAAATCAATTAGTGCTTTTATTTCCATAGAGTCTTCTATAATCATTTGCTCAAAGTGCTTCACTAAGATTAATATAGTACATTTTCAAAGTCACTCACAAGTGATCATTATTATTACTTACCAAATAATTGATAATATTCTCATCATATTCAGTTAGATGCTTTATCATTCATCAACAGGTTGAAAATCCAAGCAACAGTACAACTAGAGAAATCACACTGGTCATATGCTAGCCCTCTGCTATATTGGAGGCACCCTGACCTATGTGGCCCAGGCTAGTCTGATCTCATCAGATCCCAGAAGCTAAGCAGGCTCAGTCCTTATTAGAACTTTCCTTATTAGAACTTATTAGAACCTTTTTTCTTCTTGCTTGCTGAGCAGCCCTTTTATCTCTTTTCTTCTTATTTATATGTTTATGGATGTCCCGCCTAGTCACTTTATTAGAGAGAGAGACAGAGAGACAGAGACACTGGCTCAGCCCAGGGAACTGAGGGAAGAGGCAAAATCACCTTCTTAAATTTTGCTTTTGAAATTGTACGCAAGAGGCTTTTAAAAGTTCAAAGTGAACAAAATGTTTTATTTAACTTGGAAGAGAAAAGGTCAGGTGGAATCAGGCGTAGGATGTATGAGGTAAACAGATAATAAAACTGAGGTAACTTGGTATGCACAAAAACACCAGATAATTTGTTGCCAACAAGTAAGGTCACTGTCATATTTGTCACTCATTCGTTCCTATTGCTTCAGGGTCTCTCCCCCACCCCCCATGTGTTTTGCTTTCTCTAGTAGTCCCAGAGGGAGCAAAACACATGTGGAGAAGGGTGGGGAGAGAACCCAAAACAATAGGGGAAAAAAAGAGTGACAAAAGTGAGTTATACAACAAGGTCTTTAAAACTTTGAGGACAGAGGCTTTCTTTTCAGTTTTTTGCTTAAACACTCATAGGTTTCTGAGTTTCACTGGTGTTAAAGTTTAGCAGCCATACAATCACATTTCCGAAATCCTTCTTTATACCCAAACCAGGGATCACGCCTCTTTTTTAGAAATTATTTCTCTTCTTAACTGGGTAGGGAACATTTCTCTTTACTATAAGTTATTTCCCCTTTTTTTTTGCTTGAATGAGGATCCTTCTTGATCCACTCACTCTCTTAGCCTCTTTCTCAGTCCACAGTCAGTGCTTAACTGACTCTTCTTCAACTGTCAGTTCTCAACTGTCATTCCTTAACTGACTCTCTTAACAGAATTCCATTTGAACAGCCTGTCACTCAAAGACTCTTAGGCATTAACCCTTGACAGTCTATCATAGACACCCTCTTTGGGAAAGGATGTTTGACGATAGAAAAGGCAAGATATAACTATTTAATAAATAAAATAAATTAATATGAGGGATGATACTGTGAATTATATTTAACATTAAAACAGACTTTGAGACTTTAAAACGGCCTTTAAAATAAAGTATATATAGAATAATCAGGCAAATAAAATGTCTAAACAAATACACATAACAACAGTTAGGCCATGGTCACATGGCAAGGAAACTGCGAGATATGTCCCGCAGAACTGCTATTGGGTTTTTTTATTCTGGGGTGGGGATGATCACACATTCCCCCCCTGAACTGCAACCATTGCAGGTTCAGTGTTCAGATAGCCATGCTGCCATTTGGGTGGCACAGCATGAAATGTTTTTTAAAATTGCTTTGCGCATGCGCAAATGTGCATGGCCAAATCCGCTAAACTAAAAAAAAAAAAACCATGGCCAGAATGCACAGCCCCCCATTTGCAGGCAAGCAGAAAGCCTGCATTCCTCCCCGGGGACTTGCAACGAGTTTAGCAAAACTGACCGTGCATGGATCAGAGACAGCTGCTTGGCTGGATCCAGCCAAGAAAGGGCCACACTGTTCTCTTTCTTCTCCGCTTGCAGAAGGGAAAGAGGCACCCAGACTGAAGGAAGGGAAAGGAAAGGAGAGGGGCTGGCGATCCAAGGGGGGAGGAGAAGGTTGCCCTTGGAAGGCTGTGGCTGTTTCCACTGCTTCCTCTGATCTGTTCAGATCGGCGAAAATGCGGACTTAAAGTGCAACTCTTGGGAAAGTACTTGATTTTCCCAGGGTTGGAAAACATGCAAGGGACCCGAGAGTATTGTGGGAGTGAGCCCGCTTCGGTATGGGAGGCAGATCGGCCTGTCTGATCAGCAAATATAAATGTGCGAGGGAGCAGCGGTGAAACCCGATCAAAAGGACCATGTGACCGGACCCTTAGTGGAGGAACGCAAAACAAAACAATGAAGTCTTCACCTGCAAGTGAAAGACAACAGTGGATGAGACAGATGACACGCCCTGAGGAGGACCATGATCAAGAAGGCACTTTCTTGGGTTTCCACCTGTCTAGATTCAGATGGCAGGAGCACCTGAAGTAGAGCTTACAAAGATGAATGGAGTGGATGTGAAGGCTCACATGGGATAGGTGGTCCTTCAGGTCTGCTGGTCCCAAGCTGCATAGGGCTTTAAAAGTCAACTGGAACTGGGCCTGAAAACAAATTCAGAGCAATATAGATGGAACAAGACTAGAGTGGTATTGTCCGTAGGACCCTTTCCAATCAACATTCTGGCCATTCTTTTCCAACTCTAACTTATACTAAGCTGAGCAGAGGTTTTCTAAGCCATGCCGCGTTACCTGGTTCCTGCAAGACTCTATGGTATGGTGTGGTTGCCTAGGCATTATACTAGCATCGCTACCTACTTCCTCTGAACTGTAATTCCCAAATAGTGCTGTGATAACTCACATGTGCAAAATGGCTGAACCAACTTAATATTCTAGAATTTAAGAAGCATTTATAAACGGCATGCTTTGGAAACATGACAACTCTGACCAGCAGTGGCTCTCCAGAATCACAGGCAGATGACTTTCGTATCACCTACTGCCTGTCTCTTTTTTCAAATGGAGATGCTGCATGCAAAGCAGATGCTCTACCGCTGAGCCATCACTCTGGAACAGTCTGCCAGATTATGTCAGACAATCACTTAACCATTCGGTTTTCATAAAACTCTGAAAAGCAGAACTTTGAAGGGCGGGTTGGGGACTTCCTGTTAAAAGGGCCTGGAAGCAAACTGGGAACCAGTGTAGATGGGACAAGACTAGAGTGATATGGTCCCATGGCCCACTACATATGGAGGGATATGGTCCTATGGCCAACTTCAGTCAATGCTTTGGTCACAGCATTCTGTATCAACCGCAGTTTCCAGACCGTTTGCAAGGGCAGCCCCACAGAGTGTACATTCCAGTAATCTAATCTGGATGTTACCAAGTACCACAGTATGGTATGATCTTTTCAGGGTTGGGTTGGGTTTGGTTATAAATTTTATTAAAAAAAATTTAAAAAGTAAAAAAGTATTCCAATAAATTGCAAACTTCAGATATCAAATATAAAGTAACAATTCCAAAAATACACATATACACATAAAGGAAATGCCAAATACTCAATATGTCAAGATTATCATCTCTCCCAAGGCCATTGGAACTTGCTCTTTGCAGAAAAGGCAATATGTCAGGCAAGTCACTTTAATAACACTGATTTGCTGGGTCATCTTGAGACACGAAGCTGAGAAAGGGAAACCAGACATCCTCAAAATTAGTAGAGTAAGAGCTTGATTCTTTATCTTGAATTTTTGTCACAACATTTTCTAAAAGGCACAAATAGCAAATTTTCCAAAAAGACCCTGATCAGGAATTAAAACACTTGGATTGATCCTTATGTCTTTGGAGAGTCTGATCATAATAGCACTCATTGATGATGAGACATGAAATCTAGGTCTTAGTTCAGTCCTGGAGGATGCATTGTCTTGAGCTTCACCGTCAATGGCATTTCAGCAGTCTCTCTTTCTAATCTCCCCTTGAAATTCCTTTAAGAACACCGATACTCTTAGGTCAGCAACTGAATGTTGTGGTTTCTAATGTCAGACTTATGTCCATTTATTCTCTGCATCATCCTGGACTGAATCCTTTTGGATGGAATTGAGACTGAGGTTTCCTGTCTCATTACCACTTCTTGTATCTTCACACTTATTCATATCACACTTTATTCAAACAAGCTTGCTATTGTCATCCACCTGCTATTGCCATTTGGCACCTAAAGTTTATATCTGACATTTATGTCAGATCTTGCCCTTGAAACAAATGGGTTTGATCCTGTGTTCTAGACCTTCAGTGGATTCCTATGTTGCATAGAATTGCCACAGATCTTGTCTGTTTCCATCAGCCCAGGGTACATGCTCTTGAACTGTAAGCTCTTACCCTTGACTTTGGGACCTTCTTGTTGTTCACACCTCTTCTTAGGTCCACACTGACTCCATCAGCTTGATGTTGGCTCAGTGGAATGTTCTTACTTTTCTAGATTGATGGTGTACATGGTTCCCAGGAAAGCTGGGATGACAATCATCATGTGAGTGGAGATACATGTTGCTGGAACTGAATAGGGAGGTGGGTTTTCATAAATAGGGCCCATGTTCCATGATACCACTACTCTATGTGAAAGCCCTACCTTTCTCCTAAATATCAGGGCCCAAGGGAAGCAATACAAGACAATCTACTTGAACACAAACCCTAGGCACAAGACAAATATGAGATCAATGATGCCCAGCAATCAGCGGAATCACCTCCCTCCTTTTCCCCTAGAGCCCTCTGAGGCAACTCTAACTACCCTGCTGAACGACTCTATCACAAAGTCTCTTTGGATCAAGAGAGCAGCCTGGTTCACCTCCTTTGGGAGGCTATGCCAGAAGTTGGGTGCAGCTACTGAGAATGCCTACAAAGAGGCAAAGAGCCAATCACACTTTAGTGGAGGAAGGCACAGTCTGAGATCAGAGTTGCTGTACAGGTCACTACAAAGACCTGATCATTCCATTCAGACATCACACCACATTACAGCCAAAGGTCTAGCACAGTGTCTGAATTGACAGGCCAGGTATGGCAACTGGTCTGCGTCAATGGAGGCCCTGGCCCCAGAGCAACAGGAAGTGAAAATATGTTCAACAGAGCTGGCCTCCAATGTCATATCCAAGACGGAGCTTAGCAGCAATAATGTGAACTACGGGGGGAGTCACACAAATGAACCACTGCACAGGTAATCATTGGAGAACTTACTTTGCTTCCCTGCCTACGCCAGTGTTCCTGGGAGTGAGCAGCCATCCAGCTGGAAGAGTTCAAAATGCAATTACTCGAGAGCTGGCAGAGTGAACTCTGAAACTCATGAGAAGATGTTTCTGTGCACTGGGAATGAATGGTGATGGAATAACCACTAGGAGGTGATGCTCACCTTAAGTATCACAGCACTTACATCTAAGAAGACTCAGTTTCTAAATCTTGTATGGTGGGAAAGTGGCTACCCATCATACAGTTTCATAGTATTACATGCAACTGTCAGTTAGCACTGCCATAACTTACTGTTGACTGCTATTATCAATAATCCTGCTGAGTTCGTTTAATGCATCAATGCTAAAAGTTGTTATGGCCTATCTGATGGTTAATTAACCTTGCTTTACTTTTGAATTCTATTTCATCTCCTCTAGGTCCTGGATGGGAGATAGCATCGGTGGCGTGACCCCCACCTCCGGAATGCGCTCCTCGCTTGCTTTGCTTGCTTTGTGCATGCTCATTGCTCATTAGCTTTTTCTTCGCTCCTATCTCCTGTCCGCCTTTCCCTAGTTCACGGCCTTGAATGGGAAGCCTCCTGTTATGTATTATATTATTCACAGGTGTTATGAGTTTTGTACTTGGTTTTCCTTGGAAACATCTGCCCCAAAAATCTGATTAGTGATTTTCCTGAGAACCTAGTTTGTCGCGCTTTCCTTGGGAACAGTGGGCCAGTATATTTGGGTGCCAATAATCCTCCCAAATGATTGGTGGAAGTCGAGGGGGGCATATTTCATATCAAGTATAATTGTAGTTGTATTCCTGTGCTTGGGCATTACTAACAGAAGTGTATTTGACCAACAAGATCTTTTCTGCAAATAAAGGACTTTCTGTTTAAGGAGACCTGTTGTGGACTACATCTATTGGCACAATCTCACAGCAACTGGGGTTTGAGGGCATTCTGTACCAGGAGAATAAACTCCCCAAATGCATTAGTCCAAGGCAAAGCAAGATTTCAGTATACATGCCTCTCCCTTGAAATGCACACTAAAAGTTCTACCACGGTTTCTAGTAAGTAGACAGTTCACCCAGTTTAAGGCACATTGCTGTTAAGCATTAGTCTGAAGAGGCACCAGCAACAGCAGAAAAAGACACTGTAATAGGACACTAAATAAATCTAATAATTAAATGAACATGTATGATTATTTTTATCTATATTCTAATTCTGAGAGGGTTTTTTTTTCTGTGTGGATACTTATATCTGCCAAAAGAAAGCTCACTCTCCCCCAACAGCTTTTCCTACATAGTCAGGGGCCTTCCTCAGTTTGCAGAAAAATCCAAAAAGTTAAACAAAAACCTTCAGGGACCATTGAATTCCCCCCAATACCTTTTGAAATGGCCTTCGCAGGGATCTCTAACTCCAGGCATCAACTGTGAGAGATTAGAATGTTCGGGGGGGGGGGGGGAGGTTCTAATGGTTTCTGTCAGTAAA
This sequence comes from Lepidodactylus listeri, assembly GCA_029233225.1. Taxonomy (NCBI): domain Eukaryota; kingdom Metazoa; phylum Chordata; class Lepidosauria; order Squamata; family Gekkonidae; genus Lepidodactylus; species Lepidodactylus listeri. The sequence goes on along the minus strand of JARCFY010000009.1, from coordinate 99,421,483 downwards.
AGGCAGGGTTTTTACTGGCAGCAGTCTAGGGTTGCCAAGTACACACCCTGGCCACTGGCAGCGGATCCAGATCCAGGCTGGGAAACTCCTGGATGTTTGGGGGTGGAACCTGGGGAGGATAGGGACCTCAGTGAGGTACAATGCCATAAACTCCACCCTCCAAAGCATCCATTTTCTCCATGGAAAGTTATCTCTGTAGTCTAGAGGTGAGCAGTAATTCCAGGGATCCCTAGGCAACACCCTCTATGTTACTTGATACCAGGGGTCTGTTGGGGCCAGAGCAAGGCGGAGCAAAGCTCCGCCAGCTCAGGAGTGGCCACTAGGGCAGCCATGGGCTGAATCAGATTCTCTAGTCTGATTCAGCCCGCTGCCGAATTGCCACCAAAATTCGACAGCAACTTTAAAAGCAACTGGAGGAGAGGGGATTTGAGGGAGAGGCTCCAAACTTGCAAGGTAGCTGCTGGGGCCTGTTCTCGAAATACCCACCAAGTTTCAAGAAGATTGGACCACGGGGTCCAATTCTACGGGCCCCCAAACAGGTTGCCCCCATTCCCTCCACTGTTCTCTATGGGAGGAAAAAAGTTAACATTTTTCCCACCATAGAGAACAATGGAGGGGATGGGACAACCTGTTTGGGGGCCCATAGAACTGGACCCCCTGGTCCAATCTTCTTGAAACTTGGTGGGTATTTTGAGGAGAGGCCCCAACAGCTACCCTGCAAGTTTGGAGCTTCTCCCTCAAACCCCCTTTCCTCCAGCCCCTCATATACCCTATGAGTTTTTGCCATTGATTTCAAGGCTAATGTAGAGTCCCAGGCTGCGGTCACACACACTAAATAATCCACTTTCAATCCACTTTCAGTGCACTTTCAAACTGGATTTGCCAGTTCACACAGTAAAAATCCAGTTTCAAAGTGCATTGAAAGTGCACTGAAAGTGGATTATTTAGTGTGTGTGACCACAGCCCCAGTTGGAACACATGCAAGAGATTTGATCCACAAATTGCTTAGGATAAATGATTGCAACAGGCAGCAGAGCAGTCTGCCTCCTGCCATTGGCCGGAACCCAACGCTACACAGAGCTATCCTTAGCAGAGTTCCACCCATCTAAGTCCATGGAAATCAGTGGGTTTAGAAAGTTGTAACTCTGTTTAGGATTCCACTGTTAACTAGTTCTTTGTGCCTGTACACTTATTTGCTGTTTCGTATGTTGTGACCTGGTTTTCGGATGCTGCCTGGAACCCCTTCTGGGAGAAAAACAATGTACAATTGTGAACAAATATGTAAACACATATGTAAATTATGTAAATATGTAAATAATGACCCAATTAGAATTCTAGTTGAGAGGGACTCGACTATTACTAGATGCAAGCACTCAGTGTCTTCTCACAACGAAATTACTTTGGAGAGGATTTATCTTTAAATGAGAATGGTATACTGTTTTGAAAGGACTCTCTCCTTAGCAAAACAGCACGTGAATCAAAGCAATATTCTAGTGAAGGTAACTGTGATTATTCCCCTTCTTTATAAACACCAAGAAATCTTAGTCATTTTAGTAATGTGAGGTCTTCATTTTGACGTACATGATAAACACAAGGATTATTTTTTCATGTACTAAGTGGTTGTTTTTTTTTTCTTTGTCCAAGTAAAAACACCTAAAGAAAAGTTAGCTCAAGATACTTTCACATCTCAGTAGGAGCTGTATTCTCTTTTGAACACTCAAATGAGTAATTAAACCGTATATATTTAGCAAGTAATCTATTGCATATATTTCTTTTTTTTTTTAAAAGGAACAAATCGTCTAGCTGGAAGACAATCTCACTTTGCTGCCGTTTGATTCATGATACAAAACACTTTAAATAATTCTCTTTGAATATCTGTGTGGGGCTTGCGTTATGCTGAAGTGAGAAGGTTCCCAGCTGGGGAGAAATTTGGATATGAGATACTTTAAAAAAAAAAAAAAAAGAAGTACACAGTTTGTTATTGGAACACACACAAATACAATAATTACAAGGGAAACAGCTTCCAAGGAAGACTTCTTAGACTGTTGTAAAGGAAGAAAGAAAAAACCAGTTACTGTTCATTATCTCCAAGCCCGTAAGAGCTCCGTCCAAAGAAATATCTTCCAACAGAGGAATTATACAGCAGTAGTATTCAACTTGAGAGTCCTCAAAGGGTTGGGGGGGGGGGGAGCTGTCATGGCCAATAGCTACAGTTGGACCTATTATGTTGTTTAGGTGGATTTAACCTACATAGTAGGGCTGCGTATTCAACCAGGCTTGCCACTGGCCTGAATTTCCACATATCTTGAACACCAGAAAGCCTATGCTAGGGATTGTGGGACTAGGGATATCCATTTGGATATATGCAGTCTGAATATATATACCAAAAAAAAAAACCTAATTGGTATTTTCTGGATATATTCACATCTCCAAATAGTATCTGGGATTTTCCAGGAAACCAGGAAAGGGGACCCAGAAAATCCAGGAAATATTTGGGATTAGCTGTGAATATTAGGAGCCAGTGTTTAAAGCAAGGGGATGCAAAAAAAAGTAGTTTTCGGGTTCTGGCATATTGAACCAGAAAAATATTGGTATTTTCTGATATTCCAGAATCCCAGTACTGGTATGCTTTGTGGATTAAGTAAATATTCGGGATTTCTGAATTTTTAAGTCAATGGCCATAGGCTATTATGGAAAATCAATCTGGGAATATCTGGGACTTTGGGGGGGGGGCTGCTGTTTGGGGTAGTCGCACCAAATTTGAAGCATAGCTGCTGGTGTCTCTCCTCAAAAAAAACCCTTCCAAGTTTCAAAAAGATTGGATCAGGGGGATTGGAATCACAGTCCCTTTAAATGCCTTCTCCAAGCTGAGAGTTCACTCTGAAGGCATTTAAAGGGACTGAGAGCCCTTTAAATGCCCTTTAACTGCAGCTATCCAGCCATTTTCAGATAGCTGAATAAGTAGCCCACTTGCTAACCAGCTAAAAAAATACCTGGAAAATACCAATAAGGTATTTTTTTAGGTATTTTTTTCAGCTCAGTTTATGCCAACGCACACCCCTAGCTTGAAGGTTCCAATCACTATTTTCTTCTTCTTTGTGTCTGTGTCTTCCTGGGCTTGGTATCAACTTGCCATGTTGGTTTTGCTTTGAGTATCTCCTTTTAAAATCAGTTTTGTTCGTCTTGCACCATTGTATTATTTGCACTAGTTGGTTGTTGTTGGGTTTGAGGTTTGCAGTGGATTTTTGGGTTTGACATTGCCTTTGATTCTTGGGGTATACATTAGCACAGATTTTCTGAGTTTACATTGTTGGGCATGCAACAGTGTTCATATTCAGTTTGGCTTGGACAATTCTTTGGTTTAATATCAAGTTGGATTCTCAGGATGTACATTTGTTGTGTTAGGCTTGCCACACTTTCCCACAGTTCTGCTGGGATTCCCTGATTTTGCATTGGTTCTTTGGAACTTTTGCTTCTGTTTGCATCTGGCCATGGGTTGCTTTGCTTGCTATTGTGTCTCTGGCTATTCTTTGCCCTGGAGAAAGCTTGGAATCCCCCTTCCCCATAGCAAACAAAGGAGGTTGGCTGGGCAAACCTTGTTCAGGGGCCCAGAGGTTAAATTAACTTTGTTTGTTTGTTTGTTTGTTTGATTGATTGATTAATTGATTTATACCCTGTCCTCCTTGGCTGAAGCAGGCTGAAGCAGGCTCAGGGCAGCTTGAAATTGGGGGGTTATTTAAAGGACAGGCATCAGCAGCTCTGCCATGATTTTGATGCAGTTTGGTCAAAAATAGTCCCCCTAGCCCTCCAGAAAGATTTCCCACAGAAAATAATGGAGACAAATTATATCAGAATCCCCTCCCCCAAGCCCAACAACTGGATCCGATCAACCAACCAGGATTTGAAACCTGGAAAACTGGGAATGCCTTTTTTTTTTTTTTTTGGCTCCCTGATATCCGGATCTGAAAAATGCCCATGTTTTTCGAGCTGCACATCCCTACATGGGACCTGCATGGACAAAAAACACCAAAAAACAAATGGAATGGGGCTGGAGTAAAGAAGGGGAGTAGGTAAGACTGAGTTTACAAAGCTATCTGGATTCAATCCATAAACTGCCCCTGAATTATCATTTGTCACCTCCCACAATCAAAACTTTCATAGCCTCAATAGTAGCTCACCAGAGTAGCTTGTATATCGCCTAGAATGTCCCTGGGCTCGAAGAAGGGGCTATTTTTTTCAATTTTCCCCTCCCATGGCAGCCCCAAATGCCCCCTAAAATGCTGCCCCAGGGGACCCAGGGATATCTTGGAGGAGGAATCAGCAGTCTCTTATGGAGTGGGGAAATCAGCAAAAACCGTGTTGCCTCCCCCACACGCTTTATGCCTATAGAAATCTGAAATGGGATCCAAGCGGGGTTATCAGCTCTGGGCTGGGAAATTCCTGGAGTTTTTAAGGTGGAGCCTGGGGAGGAAAGGGTCCTGGGGAAGAGAGGAGCCTCAGCAGAATGTAATGCCATAGATTAAAGTGTCCTGCCCCCACTGCTGGACCTCCTGAAGGCACCTGGTGTTTCTGGCCACTGTGTGACAGAGTGTTGGACTGGATGGGCCACTGGCCTGATCCAACATTGGCTTCTCTTATGTTCTTATGTTCTTATTTCACTCGCCAAAGCAGGCATTTTCTTCAGGGGAACTCAGATCTGTAGTCTGCCGATCAGTTGTAATTCTGGAGGACCTCCAGGCCCTACCTGGAGATTGGCAACCCTCTTTGTGCAACCCTAGGTCCAAGCCAAAGTGTGTGTTTTCCCCAGTTGAGTCAGATGTTCTCACATTCAACCTGTCAATCACCAGGTAACAAGAGATCCAATGAATGGCATGACTGATGTTCAGTCAGCAGATAATTTCAGCGTACATTTTGTAAACCCTTCAGCCTTTAAATTTAAATGAAAGGCTCGGAGATTAAGCAGTACGTGCAGACTTCCAGAAGAGAAACACAATTAAGCACACAGGGAAACAGATAAATGAACCTTGGCAACCGCTTGCCGTTATTGTGTGTTCTGCCAAATCAATCCTGCCTGGAAGGGGTTTGGATTAGGGTCAAATATATATGCATATATGTATGTATGTATGTATGTATGTATATATATATATATATATATATATATATATATATATATATATATATGTATGTATGTGTGTGTGTGTGTATATATATATATATATATATATATATTTCACAAATCGTGTCCATTTCCCTGTGATAATTGATTTCTGCCATGCTAACCAATGTGGGGGGGGGGGAGGACACAAGATGGGTTTTTTGTGGGTTTTCCTTTTGTGATTGAGTCATATGAATGATTTACTGTGCTCCCAAGCTAAAGGAGCCAACATATTCACACATATCAAAGAAAGAAACAGAATAAATACAGGAGGATACTGAGTCATCTTAACCCCAATGCATTTTTTAAAAAGAGAAAAATGCAGCCTATTACAAACAATAAAGAAACTAACCTTGGATGAGGTTAGCAGTTAAGCCTTAGGTCTCATCACAGTACCCAGGGGTCATTTCGTAGAAAAAGAGGTGCAGGAGCTCATTAGCGTAACTCATTTGCATAACTCATTTGCATATGCCACACCCCCTAACATACCAGAAGTGTGTCAGAAGGCAACACCCATCCCTCAGGCTCCACTCCACAGGTGAGTGAAACTGACCTGCTCTTCCTCCATTCCCTTCGCCATCCAATACTTTGTGCAATAAAAATAAGCATAAAGAACACACCCTCATTATCTTCCTGCTCCCTTGAAACCACCAGGTTTCAAGAAGACTTGAGATACCCAGGACATGTGCACCACCCATCCCTTCCTCTTCCCCTCCCCACAACAAGACACCCTGTGAAGTAGGTGGGGCTGAGAGAGGTCTTTTGAGAACTGCTCATGAGAGAACAGCTCTGAGAGAACTTGTGGCTGGCCCAAGGTCACACCAGCAACTGCATGTGGAGAAGTGGGGAATCAAACCCGGTTCTCCCAGATTAGAGTCCAACTCCTGACCACTACACCAAACTGATGGGGTGGAAGCTGCTGAAGGGTTGGTGAAATTTCTCCAGTACTTATGAGCCATATGCCCAAATAAAAAATGGTATACTCAGAAAATTTATATGCCACCTTGAGCAAGTCTCTGGAAAAGCAGCACACAGTCATAAAAGGAACAATGATAAAATTATCAATATTAAAACAAAACATTAAAAACAATAAAGACCCTAGCAGGGCTTTCCCCGGGGCGCAGCGCCTCTGCACTGCTCGGGGAAGCTGAGGAGGGGGCAGGGCTTGGTCATGTGCCCACCCCCTGGGCTCCTCACTCCCGGAGCTGCGCTCCTGTGCGCTCCCGCTCCAACAGACCCCTGGTCATAAGATCACCATATTGTACAAATGTTAACAATACCAAATAAAACCACTACTCCCCATCCGACCTGGGGGGGGGGGAGCTTTTTTCTTACTTTATTTTTTATAAATATATGTGTGTGTGGATGTGTATATGTATGCTTAGAACTTTATTTTATTTATGATGTTAAAACAGATGGCTTTAGTTTTAGAACAGTCAGTAGAGAGTGTACACTCGCAGTTTTTTCCTGTCATACCATAGTTAATGAATAACCAAATTCTCTATGTCCCATTAAAGAAGAAGGACATGAACTAGGGTTGCCAGCTCCAGGATGGGGAATTCCTCAGGGTTTTAGGAGTAAAGTTTGGAGAGGGTGGGGTTTGGGGAGGGGAAGGGGGGGTTTCAGTGGTATAATGCCATACAGTCTGCCTTCCAAAGTGGCCATTGTCAAGGGGAACTGATCTCTGTCACCTGGAGATCATTTCTAATCTCAGGAGGCCTGCAGTCACCACCTGGAGGTTGGCAACCCTAACATGAACACATTCAATTTCTTTTCTGTGTTTTTCCAGTAAAGGCTGTTTTCATTTGAACTGATGGATTCACCTTCCAGATCAAGAAAACATTTAAGTTTTGTTCTAAATACACTACAAGCTCTTGTTTCCCCATTTTCCTTAAGAAGCTCCCTTTGTTTATGAGATAGCAGCTTTAGGAGGAGGACCACCCAGGGTTCAGCAACAGTGAGGACTGCTCAGAGGAGGAGGGACCCTGTGTAGCTAGCCTGCAGTCAACAGGAGCCAACCAGCAAAGAAATGAAGTGCAAACACTCACTGACTTGCAGCTGAGAGTGGGTGCACAATCACTGCCACTATCCAGCTCTGATCTGGCAGTTGAAGGCCAACTTCCTGCCCCTACTTCCCCAGGGTCACCAGCTCCCTTGGAACGCAGCAGAAGAAAGCTGAGAACAGACTTAAAGGCGAGGTGTTGGAGTGCATGCCTCGCTGATCAGTGCCAGCTGCCTGCTGATCATGAAGATGAATCTTCGCAGGATTGTTACTGAGAAGCTGGCTACACGCATGACTTCTCAGCTGGTGGCTATAAAGTCTCCAGAGAAGCTGGTGGGCATGGACACAATGTGTCCCATAGATGCTGAAACTGCTGACAGTGCCTTGATTGATTTCTTGGTAAACCTGATCCCTGACCTCTTCACTGTGCTGATTTTCTGTAACTGCTTCTGGCCTTGTTTATATCGGAACTTGGAAAGACACTGTAACTTGATACCTGAAGCCTGTTCCAGTAGCAGGCTGCTACAGAACAGCCATTTTGGGTGCAGAAGCATCTGGGGACATCATCACACACCTACAGCCATCAAAGAGACAGTAATAGCTAGAGGGCAATTGAAAAGAGAGAAATAGAAGGCAAGAAAATGGTTAAGCACCCCCTTTCCCAGCACTTCTCTAATCCTCATGACCGATTCTTGAAGTTTTAAAAAAGGCTGTTGGAAATTTTAAAACCATCAAATGCATATGATATCTAGTTTGATTCAGATATCTATATATCTGTTTCTTGAATGTGGCCCCCATCTGTGGATACCTAAATCCATGGATCATGACCACTTACCCAAAATAGGTTTTTCTTTAAACTTGGGGGGGTGACCCCTCAAGTTTACTGAAAAATCTGAAACTTTAAAAAATACACAGAAGAAGAAGAGGAGGAGGAGAGATTGGATTTATACCCCACCCTTCGCTCAGAGTCTCAGAGTGGCTTACAATCTTCTTTCCCTTCCCCTCTCTACAACAGACACCCTGTGTGGTAGGTGGGGCTGAGAGAGCCCTTTTGAGGACTGCTCTGACAGAACTATGGCTTGTCCAAGGTCACACTAACAGCTGCAAGCAAAGGAGTGGGGAATCAAACCTGGTTCTCCCATATTAGAGTCCGTGCACTTAACCACTACACCAAAATGGCTCCTTAGAGGGGGGTAATTTCCCAAAGAAGTAAAATAGCATTCTTTGCATACATAAAGAGAGTGCACCTACTTCCAGAGACCATTGGAGGAGCCTGGGAGCAGTGCTGGGCCTGGTGAGAAAATGGGGGGAGGGAATCTCCCCTGAGTCTCGTGAGTCCCATACTTGTTATACTGAATATGGATATTATAATACTTGATCTACGTCTACAGACATGTTTGTATCTTGAAGGAATGAGGCATATTTAAATAGTGATTCTTTAAACCTGACTGGAACCTCATTGGTTTCTCACATCATTGAGACTTTGGGGGCCTTGCCTAATCCTAGTTTGCCACCAGCTTCTGACTTCAGATTGTATCATTCATTGGAGTTCAGATAACATCGCTATGCATGGTGACTTTTCAATTGTCCAGCGATAGAGCAAGTTTCTGGCTATCATAATAGCATATATGATGTCCCACAGTAGGATAGTTCCACAAACGTGTATACCCTCTTGAAAGGAGTTAACAACTTCTGTTTGCAGAGCACCAGTTTGGAATTTCGGGTCGGTTACCTCTGTCCCACCTTGCAGTCTGAGTGAGAACACAGTCTTTTGCTGTGTGTCATTTGGAACATTGAAATCTGTCTTCCTGAATAGATAGCTGGAATCTGAGTATGCAATATATGGTCTCCTTGACAGAATCCAGCTTTACACATCTTTCATGGCCATGGGTTCTACCCCACCCCCACAATTCAATGAACTGTAGTTTGGTAACTTGCTCAGGATTCTGTTAGAGTTCCCTGCCAAAGAGGAACTGACAAAAACCAAATTAAATATGTAGGTAACTCTCATGCTCTTATATTCCAAGGAAGGATGGAAAAGACCTTGTTTGCCACCCTGAGCTCCTTTGAAAAAGGGTGAGATTAAAAAAAAATGCAGTCAATATACAATTACTGTGCAGATAGATTCAGGTGGGTAGCTGTGTTGGTCTGAAGTAGCAGAACAAAGTTTTGAGTCCTGTGGCACCTTTAAGACCCAACAGAGTTTAATTCTGAGTACAAGCTTTCGTGTGCTTCAATGTATCTGAAGAAGTGTACATGTGCACGGAAGCTGATGCCCAGAATTAAACTTTGTTGGTCTTAAAGGTGCACTGGACTTGAATTTTGTTCTATTTCTGTGCAGGTTAGTCTTAAGAACATTTCGAGACATGTTTTAAGAATTTAGTGTAAAACCTGCCCTAAAAGCCATACATTAACACATGCAAGTTGTTACAATAAAATAATTGTGTCTAGTTTAACAAAGAAGACTGCAAACAAGTCAAACACAAAAACAACTTATTATTGCCACATACATATGGAGTCATAAGCAAAGTCGTAATTAATAAGACATACAGCTCTGGTAAATGGGGTGTCGGATCTATAGTTAAGTCACATATTTCTGTTTATCCCATAACCTTAAGAATTATTCAATTGGGTCTTGACCCTGGGGATTATATCAGTTGTTTGTGCTAACAGAAGGTCAACACAAGCACGTAATTAATACTTATCTGGGATTTACAGTAAGCCAAAATCAGCCAGACATTTTAAGCAAGATGAACACTAGCTGAGAGCATGCTATAAATCTTGATAATAACTAAAATTACCGGTAGATTAATGTGCATATTAAGTGAATAGATAATAATTTCTTTTCCTTTTTTTGTAAATAAAACAACTTTGTTTTTTTAAGTATTTTGGATGCAACCCAGACTCCATTATACTGAATAACAAAATTCATATTTGGTGATGGAAGAAGGATTTTGCCCTTTTTTAAAAAAAAAAATGGCCATTTCCAATGGTATGGTTAAACATTTTGATTAGGGAAGAAATGATTGGGGCTAATTGGACCACAACCCTATGCACCTTTACCTAGGAGTAAGTTCTTTTGAACTAAATGGGATTTACTTCTGAGTAGAGCTGCTTCAGAGGGCTCCCTTGCGCCACTGGTTTCAACTTAAGCTGTAGGAATAAAAGTGGTGCATTGACTACCCCCTCTCACTAAATCTTGAGAAACCAAGTTGCAGCTGACACTGGATAGTTTTCTGTCTTCGTTTAGCAGAACGGAGGTTTCTTTTTTCTCCTTGTAGCTTCATATGTAGGATTATGTCACAAATGCACACAGGAATCTTCATCTTAACACCTGTTACATTTTCATCTTGTCTTTTCTCCAAGGATGTCCGGTTATCTCCTCTTTCATTTTATTTTCACTTCAGTGATGCGAAGTAGCTTAGCTTGAGAGACATTGACTGGCTCAAAGTCACCAAGTGAGATTAACAGCTGCATGGGGATTTGAACTGGTGCTTCCTCAGTCCCAGTCCAACATTCTACTCACTTCTGTCACTGGATCATTCTGCATCTTAGCATTCAGTCCGCTGTTTTACCAAACCCATGTTAGAACAGAAATTCCCCTCTACATGGCATGCCCCTTTCACTTTGATTGATTGTTGGATTTTATGGCAGTGTCCAGACTGCATGCCGCTTTCACTTCATTCGATCTTTCAGTTTTATTGGTACGGTCTGCATAGATTTATGGATGTTTTATGGCCATTCAGGGGAGACTTTCAGTCAGTACAGTGTTGACCCAGGGTATTTGAATGTGGTTTTGAATCACTTTTTTTTTTCTGTTCCAGTGTGGGTTTGGAAAAACAACGGAGCGAATGCTAGATGCAGAATGGGCCACTGACTCCTCTTTGTTATCATTTATTTATTTCATTTATACCCTGCCCTCCCCACAAACAGGCTGAGGGCAACTTACGACATTGGCACCTGTTGCTGATAAAACCATGTAAAACATTAAAACATTATAAAGCAACAAGTGGAGACCCGCAAGAAACTTGCCGGATGGTTATCCCATTCCTCACACCTTTGCTTCCTCCCTTCTCCCCCTACCTCTCTCACACTCTTTCTCCCTTCTGCTTCCTCTTTCTTACTCTCTCTCTCTTCTCCATGTATGTTACTTCCTCTCTGTTTCTGACCCATCATCATTGTTGTTGTTTTTCTGCCTCCCTACCTCATCTCTCTTTCTCTCGCTTTCTGCCTCTCACCTCAAATCCCACCCTCCCCAGGCTCCACCCCTCAAATATCCAGGAATTTCCCAACCTGGAGTTGGCAACTCTATTTCCTTCCCACCCAACAGCCAACCTACCTTTATCTGTCTTCAGTGTTCCATCTCCACCCCCCTCCTTCACAGCCTCTACCAAGGAAAATTACAGTCTTTCTCCACAGTGGGGACTAAAGCAGCTTACATTATTATTTCCTCCTTGTTATCTGTACAATAACCCTGTGAGGTTGGTTAGGCTGAAAGTATGTGACTGGTCCAAAATCTCCCAGTCAGCTTCCACCGCAGGATGGGGATCTGAACTTGGGTCTCACAGATCCCAATCTGAAGCTCTAACTGTTACATCACAATGGCTTTCCTAGGGTGGCTGCTGATGAACAGTAGCAAAGCAGCTGGGCCTAATTAAGTCATGCAAATCAGGTGGTATCAAATCACACAGAGGGTGCTGCCTAGGGATGCCAGTCTCCAGGTGGGACCTGGGAATCCCCTGGAGTTACTGCTCATCTCCAGACTATAGAGATAACTTTCCTTGGAGAAAATAGATGCTTTGGAGGGTGGAGTTTATGGCATTGTACTTCACTGAGGTCCCTGTCCTCCCCAGGTTTCACCCCCAAATTTCCAGGAGTTTCCCAGCCTGGATCTGCTGCTGGTGGCCGGGGGGGGGGGGGTACTTGGCAACCCTCGATTGCTGCCAGTAAAAACCCTGTTTTTTGACAGAAACCATTAGAACCTCCCCTCCTCCCCCAAACATTCTGATCTCTCACAGTTGATGTCTGGAGTTGATGCCATTTCAAAAGGTATTGGGGAAAATTCAATGGTCCCTGAAGGGTTTTTTTTTTTTTTAAACTTTCTGAATTTTTCTCCAGACTGAGCAAAGCCCCTGACTATGTAGGAAAAGCTGTTGGGGCAGAGTGAGCTCTCTTTTGACAGATATAAGTATCCACACAGAAAAAAACCCCCTCTCAGAATTAGTATATAGATGCAGTACAAATGGTACTTTAAAAGGTATGCCATTGGAAACAGATGCAGTGGATAACCAGGCAATCAGTCTTCCAATGCAGAATTATGTCTTGAACATGTATAACAAATTTCAAACCAACATGTGCATAGTATTACACCAACGTTTTCACTTTAGTCACCGATGAAGAAGCATCTTATTAAGAGATTTTAACAGATATTTCAAAACAGAGGCTGTGGTCACACGCACTAAATAATCCACTTTCAATCTACTTTCAGTGCACTTTCCAAATGACTTTTACTGTGGCCCATTCTGCATCTAGCATTCACTCCGTTGTTTTACGAATCCCACACTGGAACAGAAAAAAAGACTGCAGAGTCATCCCTGAACGGCCATAAAATGGCCATAAATCTATGCAGGTGGTACCATAAAACGGAGAGATCAAAGGAATTGAAACTGGCAGCAAAGGAAGTGAAACTAGTGTGGAGGCTACCATAAAATCTCACACTCAAAGAAAGTGAAAGTGGCATGCAATGTAGAGGGGAATGTTTGTTCCAACGTGGCTTGGTAAAACAGCGGAGCGAACGCAACATGCAGAATGGGCCTCAGTGAACTGGCAACATCCAGTTGGAAAGTGCATTGAAAGTGGATGATTTAGTGTGTGTGACTGCAGTCTCAGACTCCTTATGCAATAGTTTTCGTATTGCTGCTATGCATCTCCAAAAGCAGTTTTTGCTCTGTCTAGACCCAGAAATGCAACCCTACTAAGGAAAACAAATAAACTAAAAATTAATCCAAAGTTTTTGTTGTTGTTGTTGTTTTTTCTGGAGAGAGCTGTCTACAAGAAATCGCTGTCCTATAAAACGTCCCCTCTGTCGCTATGACTACTAGGGGTAAAGTCGACATTCATTCTGAGACTTTGTATCCATTAAGTGAGTCAGCTTCTTTGGTCTTTTAATTAAATAAAAGAGGTTAATTGCAGTAGAAACTGCTTTTCAAGCCACCATCAGCACAAGTATTTGGAAAGTTGGGTGCCTCTGACCTGAATCGCTAGCTTGGCACACTTCTGCCTCTGACCTCAACTTGTTTCAGTGCTAGAATCTAGTTGGACAAACATCATTCCATTCCTGTAGAAGAAGAGGAGGAGGAAGAGACTGGATTTATATCCCGCCCTTCACTCAGAGTCTTAGAGTGGTTTACAATCTCCTTTCCCTTCCCCTCCTTACAACAGACACCCTGTGAGGCTGAGACAGCTCTTTTGAGAACTGCTCATGAGAGAACAGCTCTGAGAGAACTTGTGACTGACCCAATGTCACTCCAGCAGCTGCATGTGGATGAGTGGGAAATCAAACCCAATTCTCCAGCTTGGAGTCAACCACTCTTAACCACCACACCAAACTGGCTCTGTATAAGTTTGTGTTGGGAGTTTATGTGATGAAAAGATCCTCAGGTTTTAGGAAGAGACTGGCCTGTCCTCTTTTGAGTATTCAGTTGATACACAAACACCATTACCAATCATGGAGAGGAACAAAATAGTGTAAATCAGGGGTCTCCAACGTGGTGCCAATGGGATCCATGGTGCCCTCTGATACCTTTCCTGGTGCCCCCCCCCCAGTGTTCTAGAAAATGGGTGGGGCCAGGAAGGGCTGTTGCCCAGCCAGGTTTCTGGTCATCGGAGATTTGATTGGCTGTGCAGTTTGTTTGTTTTTTAAATGTTGCCATGGCAGCAGCTGCCATCACAGTACAAAGATTTTGTAGTGAGTAGATCCAGGGCAGCTAAGAGACCCCACAGGTCCATAAATAGAGATCCCCTGTAGCCTTCCCCCATTCTACCCAGATTGAATTTATACATCTACTAGGAATAAGGCCCGTTGTGGGAATAAATACAACGGGCTCTAGAAAGAGGCTCTTGGAGAGTGTCAAGGCCTTGGGCACTCAGCGTTAATTTGCTGTGGCAGCCTCAGCAGGGTATAATGACACAGAGTCCACCATTTTCTCCAGGGGAACTGATCTCCGCTACCTGAAGAGCAGTTGTAATTCTGAGTGATCCCCTGCCCTCACCTGGAGATTGGCAGCAGTGGTTCCCCAAGAGGGAATTGCTGGTTTGGAGGGCAGAGTCTATGGCATTGTACCTGTTGGAGGCCCCACCTCTCCTCAAACCTCACCATCTCCAGGCTCCACCCCTCAAATATCCAGGAATCCCCCACCTGGAGTTGGCAACCCCATCTCCTTCCCAGCCAAGCATCAACCTACCGTAATTTCCCCCTCACTTTTCTTATTTCCTCCCTTCCACCACCTGCAGCCTCTACCGTGCTCTGAAGCCCCTCTTATAAACACAGGTAACTGCCATTTCTTTTCACCTACCAACAGTTGAACCTTATGGGGGAACATTTTAAACAAACCACTGGCAGCAGCCATCTTATAAACACAGGTAACTGCCATTTTGTTTTACCTACCAGCAGGAAGGAAGATGGAGAAGTGTCTTCATCATGAGCAAAAAACCGTCTGCCAGAAATTCTGACAGGGAACAGAGGCTGAAGGAGTGGGCGGGGAAGATGAGCAGATCCAGCCAATGGCATGCGAGTATTCACAGCCAGTGGATAGGGACAACTTCTGATTGACAGGCCAGGGGACCAAAGACTGGGGTGGCATGTGGAATCTTCAGGAGCGTGCCACCACCATGCAGAGAATTATTATATAGAGAGATATGAAAGCAAATCACATGACTTGTTCAGCTCTACGGGCCCCTGAGGTCATCAGAGTCTATGGAATTAACCCCATCAGTTTTAGCACATCTCACATTGACCTGATTAGATAATCCTGGAGGTCAATCCAGTCCAAGGCCAAAGGGAAACAGGGTACCACAGGACAAACTTCCACCATAATCCTTTTCATAGAGGAAAGACAGGAGTTAGATCATCATGTTTAATGGAGGAAAACACATTAAAGGGGTGAATGCCATGACTGCAGGAATGGAGGCAGCATCTTTCAGGTGGCTTCATGCCATACTAGCTCTGCTGAAAAGCTAGGGTTGCCAACCTCCAGCTGGCCCCTGAAGATCTGGAATTTCATAGAATCACAGAGTTGGAAGGGGCCATACAGGCTATTAATCCAACCCCCTGCTCAATGTAGGAACAGCCTAGAGCATCCCTGGCAAGTGTTTGTCCAGCCACTGTTTAAAGACTGCCAGTGAGGGGGAGCTCACCACCTCCCGAGGCAGCTGATCTTGCTGCTGCACAACTCTTACTGTAAAAAGGTTTTTTCCTAATATCCAGCTGGTACCTTTCCACCTGTAATTTAAACCCATGATTGTGAGTCCTCTCCTCTGCTGCCCACAGGAACAGCTCCCTGCCCTCCTCTAAGTGACAGCCCTTCAGATACTTCAAGAGAGCCATCCTGTCCCCCCTCAGCCTCCTCTTCTCCAGATTGAACATTCCCAAGTCCCTCAGCCTTTCCGCACAGGGCTTGGTCTCCAGGGCCCCAATCATCCTTGTCGCTCTCCTCTGCACCCGCTCCATTCTGTCCACATCCTTTTTGAAGTGAGGCCTCCAGAACTGCATTCAATAGGCCAGGCAGGGCCGGCCCATCCACTAGGCAAACTAGACTACTGCCTAGGGTGCTTCCTGGTGGTGAGCGATGAACTGGCCTTCCAAGCTCCCCCCCCCCACCCCCCGTGCTGGAGCTCAGCCCCGGGACAAGTCCAGAGTTGTAGCTGGCAGGCAGGCAAACTTCTGTTTTGCTGGGTCCGGGTGCAATTCGAGCGCTGCGGGAAACTGCTTGGGACGCTCAGCTAGGACTGCCCAGCCACGTGGGTGCAGAAGATCAGTACCCGGATGAGTGCAGGGCGGGGGGGGGGGGGGTGGCCAGCTAGGGTTGCAGGAAGAAATCTTAGGGATGGTTTTGAAGGAGGGGGAGAGAAGAGTGCTGCAGCATTTGAGGTGAATGAGTGGAGGGGGTTTGTGATCTGTTAACCCCTTCCTTCTCTTGTTTTTCCCTGGGCAATTGTAATGTCGTATGCTCTGTGTAGCAACCAGCCTGCCATGTGCTCCCAGGTAATGGCGCCCGCCGCATGTCCAGAGCACATGGTCAAGCAGAGAGGGGAGCTTGAATCTGGAGGAACAATAGACATCCGGATTGAAAGCCTCCACCAATGTGGGACCTAGGTTCTCCCTGGAGAGCCAATGCAATCAACGGCTCCCCCAGGGAACCTATGACAAACATGTGCATATGTTAAGCCCCTATCAGGTCTTTTGTGTGGCTCCGGCCAGCATATAATGAGGACCCTGGAGCCCTGGAAGCATGCTTATTCTGACCATCTACTGGGCATGCTGAATCACTCAATAAAGGCTTCATGATTTCACCATTCCTGGTCTCCTGAGTCCAGTACTCTTCAGCAATGGAGGGGAAAAGATGTGCGTGTGAGCAAACAAAACATACATTTTCATTTGTGTTTGATCCTGTGAGGGCAAATGAGGCTGGTCACAAGTGCAGGGCAGTCTGGTTTTCCAAGGGATGTGTGTGTAAAAGATGTTCTCCGCTACCCCTGCCACGCACAAACTTATTGTGCAAAGGCCTTTCCTCCCCTAGGAGGAGAAAGGCAAGCAGGGCCCTTTCCTGTGCTCTTAAGACTGGGCAGTGCTGTCTGGGCTATCTGGAGGGCAGGAGAGACACCCTCTGCTCCCTCCCAGCAGGAAGTGGGAGGCTGTGTCTGAGATTTCTGTCCTGCAGGGTCCCATCTCCCATTCCTGAATAGCTTTGGGGCAGGTGGGGCCTTGGGCAGATGCCCCACCAGGCTGACCCCTGCCATTCCCCTTTGGGGTAGTGGTTAGGAATGCAAACTCTAATCTGGGAGAACCGGGTTTGATTCCCCACTCCTCCACATGCAGCTGCTGGTGTGACCTTGGGTCAGTCCTAAGTTCTCTTAGAGCTGTTCTCTCAAGAGCAGTTCTTTCAGAGCTCTCTGAGGCCCACCTACCTCGCAGGGTGTCTGATTTGGGGAGGGGAAGGGGAAGGAGTTTGTAAGCTGCTCTGAGACTCCTTTGGGTAGTGAAGGGTGGGATATATATCCAATCTCTTCTTTCTCCTGCATCAGTCTGATCAGCCCCTGATAATCCCATTCTACCGAGGGGCAACTGAGGCTGAATGACTTGGGCCCCAGACGAGATGGTGACCCCACAGCAGAGGCCGAACATCATTTGGCAGTTTCTCTGTTCCAAGGTTCAATCTGCTAGGCCACATTTCCTGAAGGGGCAAAATTCCTAAAATGCATTTATTTTTGAAAATTGGTGGGCGCACTGGGGGGAGGGGGGGCACCAGAAGGTATCCTCGCCTGATGTGCAAAAAGACCTGGGGCCAGCCCTGAAGCCAGGTTTGGCCTGACCAACGCAGTGTCCAGCGGGACTATGACGTCTTGCAATTTGGATGCTATGCCTCAGTTGTGCTCCACATTTGATCTCCCTTGCTCTGTGCTGTGCAAGTGTTCTAACGATTATCATTCCTCAGATTCATGAATGAAAGAAAATGGCGTCGGTTGCATCCTAATGGAGGAGGGGGACATGAAGTGTTTGCTACCAACATCACGGTGTCAATGAGCAGGCCCACCCCCATTACCAGAACTGCCCCCACACTTACCCAGGAGCTACGGAATGCTCTCTTGGGAAACCACTGTGCAAGCTAACATGCAATGGTTTCTAAGCAACTTTGCTCCTATAGTTGTTTATTCCTGATTGACTCTCGGTGTTTATGCAATTACTAGCTGACCTAGATCCTCCATTGCCTCAAAATAACACAAGTGGCAACCCTTTAAAAGACAAACAAGCACACCTTAGCTCACTCTTGACAACGGCAGACTTGCAGTACATTATTGCATAAATATAACTCATTCTCTGTTTGGAAAACCTGATGTCTTTCTTTATTATGGGTTGCCTGCATCTGCCTGGGTGAAAAATGAACTGCTTAGATTGGACGTTTCAGAGTGTCAGGATCTGACAAAAGCTTGCTTGTTCTATGCTATGCTGAAAGGTTACTTTCTGTTTCTTTGTACCTTGCTATCACCTAAATGTTTTATTGCTTGCCTTGAAGTAGAAATTGCTGTCCTGCTTAGTGTTACTTTTTCCCCGGGAGGATGGCCTCTTGCATTCCAATGTGTCACATAAACGACGGCTATCTTGCCATGGCTTCCTCCCCCTCCTGCCGGAGACTCTCAGGGTGCTATCAGAGTGGGTATAGCCTTGAAAGTTATTTTATTGTCACTGCCCAAATGTTTTGCCTAGGAGTTAGCACATCTGGGTCTCTCAGGGCAAGAAGGGAATTTTTATAACTTTCTCACCTTTGGTGGGAACAAACGGTCACCATTTCTTTTCCTGCATTTTGTGTGTATGCTGATTGGAGGGATTTGTTTATGCATCTATGCCTGTAGGTATATTAACCCAAAGCATCTTTGTTCTGCATCTCTAACAAACATTGAGACCCTGTTCCAGTATTTGAAATAAAGAACTCTGTTTAACTACAAAGGTCTGATCTCTTGCTGATAATACAGAAGCCTCACACAGAGCTACGTTGAGGTGGATGCTTTTCTTGATGGGTGACACAGGGATACAAGTTGCTTCAACTGGGACCAGCTCAAAGCATTCCAGCTCCTTGAAACTACACTTGTTATCGACTTGAGTGCCCTCATTCAGCACGGAGCTCTGCATAAATGACGCCAGCAAGTGCAAGAGAGACCAAGGAAGGGAGAATGCATGCACCCAAATGGAACAGCCCCCCCCTTTCCCATGGCCGTCACCAAATGGTCATGTCTCTGAGAGGTGATCACTCCTTTCCTATGCCTGGTACTTTCACCAACTTCTTATAAGAACATAAGAGAAGCCAATGGCCCATCCAGTCCAACACTCTGTCACACAGTGGCCAAAAATATCAGGAGGTCCACCAGTGGGGCCAGGACACTAGAAGCCCTCCCACTGTTGCCCCCCCCCATCCTTATCCTCTTCTCTTTCTTTGCAGAGTGACCATCCATTTATGAGACAAAAATGAATGCCTCCAGTTTGGTGTAGTGTTTAGGAGCGTGGATTTGATTCCCCCCTCCTCCACATGCAGCTGCTGGCATGACCTTGGGTCAGTCCCAAGTTATTTCAGAGCTGTTCTCTAAAAAGCAGTCCTCAAAAGAGCTCTCTCAGCCAAAACTTACCTCACAGGGTATCTGTTGTGAGGAGGGGAAGGGAAAGGAGTTCATAAGCCGATCTGAGACTCCTTCGGGTAGTGATGGGCGGGGTATAAATCCGATCTCTTCTTCTTCTTCCACCTGCCCCAGGACTTCAAAGGGACTAATTGTAAAATCAGGAAAAAAAATCAACATTTGCATCGGATGAACCACTGCTTTGAAACTTAAAGACTGATTATTGACAGAGTGAGGCATAAGTAAAGGATGCCAGTTTCCTGGTGGGACCTGGGGTTTTCCCAGAATTACAGCTCATCTCCAGACCACAGAGATCTGTTCCCCTGGAGAAAATGGCTGCTTCGGGGTGGGGATGTGTGGATTCCATGACATTCTTCCCCACTGCGGTCTTCCCCAGGCTCCATCCCCAAATCTTCAAGAGTTTCCCATCCTGGATCGGGCAGCCCTACACCCCCCCTCCTCCACCGGTGGCCAGGGAGGATTTGACAACTCTAAGGCTGTTTTTACATCTGACTTTCCCTCTGGAATCATTCTAGTTCTAAAAAAACCTGCCCATACTTCTGTCCGGTGTGAAACCGTGGTGCCACTGAAATGTCCATGTCTACTAATTGCCCTCCTGTGGTCAAGCTAGTATGCAACCGGCTTCATTCTGCTTTAAACAACAGCCGTTGATTAGTGCACTTAGACCCCCTGGAGTGAAATTTCACACCACTGTGAAATCAGCACAGGAAAAGACAGCAGTCAAACTACTTTAGAGGGGAGGTGTAAAATGACCCTAAAAGTGAGGGACATTGAACCTTTGTTTCACTTCAGATCCTGCAGATATCTTTGGCACAGGAGACTGAACAGTTTTACAGAATATTTATTTAGGATGTCTTCTGGTAGTCTTGGAGAAGAAATGTGAGTGACCGGGGGTCTCTGGAATAGTGGCTGCAGGAGTCACTCAGTCCAATAAAAGCTATTACGCCAGCTCCTTAAGAAAAAGTCAGTCCAGGGCTGAAAAACATGATATTTTAGACTACATAGAAAGGTTTGATGTTTGACTCGTAGAATCATAGCACTGGAAGGGACCTCCAGGGTCATCTAGTCCAACCCCCTGAACAATGCCGGAAATTCACAAATGCCTCCCCACCCAAGTGACCCCTGTTCTGTGCCCAGAAGATGACAAAAAACCTCCAGGATCCACAGACAACCTGGCCTGGAGAAAAATTGCTTCCTGTAGACTTCCTTCTAGATTATATAACTTTAGTTGGTTCTAGAACATGGCTTAGATACTGCTTTATATGATGTTTTAGTTGCTCTTCATATTAAGTTGTTTTAAGGCATTCCTCATTCTGGTCATTTTTGTCTGTGAACCCAGAAATATTTCACCGTGAATCTGCTGATCATTTGTGACCTCCTCCCTTCAATATCATATGGATCAATCCTAGGCCTGCCTGTTGGCACTTCTTTCAGAATTAGGGTGTCCAACCTCCAGGTGATGCCTGGAGATCTCCCAGAACTGGCCTCCAGTCCAGGGATTGGTTACCCTGGAGAAAACGGCTGCCTCGAAAAGCAGGTAGAATGTCAGTATATCCTGATGAGGTCCTTCCCCTCCCCAAACCCCACCCTCCCCAGGCTCCACCCCCCAAAATCTTCAGGAATTTCCCAACCCAGAGCTGGCGACCTTATTCACAATGAACTCTGAATGCCAATTCACATGTTCATGTTCAACCACCTGTAGATTGATCACTCTTAGCTAAATGTAGGGAAAGCTGATCACAAACGTTTTGGGATTTTTCCCATGGATTGCCACAGCAACCTAACTAGCAAAACACCACCATTAGATGTGAACAATGGGAGGCCCGCAAGAAACTTGCGGGGAGGGGGCATTTCCTTCATCTTGCTGGGCCTGCCGCTCGCCCCCCCATGGGCTCCCAGCAGTAGGATACTTGCGGGGGGCAGGTGAGCCTCTCTCTCCTCTCTCTCTCCTCCCTCCCTGAAAAAAAGCGGTGGCTGTGTGCCGAGCCTCCCCCCCTCCCTTCCCCCTCCCTTCCCAAAAATTGGCGACAGCAGCGGCTGCGTGCCGAGCCTCCTCTCCTTCCTACCTTCCCCCTCCCTCCCTGGAAATCAGTGGTGGTGGCTGTGTGCCGAGCCTCCTCCCCCCTCCCTCCCCGAAAACAGCGGCGGCGAGGCCCACCGCCCACCGAGCCCTCCCCCCAGCCAAAGCATTCTCTGCGCCTGGTGCTTCTTAAACTTCACAATTGACCTTTGTGGCAAAGTTGACTGTCATTTCTGGTATCCAAAAATGAAGTATCCAAACTTTAATTTTGTGGCTGTGTTATCTTCTCCCATATACTTTGGATTTTTTTTCCATCTCCTACGTAGCCAGGACTTGATTGGGACGATAAGCTGCAATGTGCTGTTGTATGCATATGCGAATTCATCTGCCCAGGAACAGATGCATGCTGTGAGGACTGGGCCTTCGAGATAAATCTGCTTATTAGCTACACGCTGCGCAAGCCACCGCCGTGATCACTTCGGAGTTAAGACCACAGTTTCAAAAAGCACACACGGCAAATTGGAGTGTATTCATCCTTCAAATGCCAAGGCAGCTGCCTCATCTCATTAGGAATTTAGAAAGTTTATGCGCGTACTTTATCAATAAGCACAAGGAGATTTGCATGAAATGGTGTTCCAAGGGTTTTGTTATACCTAAGAGGCTACTGCTGGGGGGCGGGGGAGGAATTTCTGAGGAAAACTAACATCCTATATTGGGTTGGATTCCATATTTGGCCAAGCATGTCCCCCACTTCTTCCTTCTTTCCTCAGGGGGGGGTGTGTTGGGGGGGGGGTCACTCATGAATTCACCTATTGCTGACAGGATTTTCCCAACTTCTCCCACCTTTGTCCCCCTATTGAAGGGTTTGAACAATGACATGACTGCCAGGTGATTTTAGCCCAGCCATCTTCTCTTGCTTCTTTCTGACTGGACACAGAAAGAGTGATGGCAAGGGTTTTCTGTGGAGGCAGCTCCTCACCTTGGTTAGACTCTGATGGAGCCACCAGAAACAACCAAAATTTCTTAAGACTGAATTTGACCATTCCCCCATTCGCCATTAATTTGTCCCAAGCTGGCAGGGGGGAAGGGGGAGGGAGTGCACCAGTGTTGACTGAGCATGCAGCATTGCTTCTGGTTTAACTAGGAATTTATGGGTGAATTCTAGAGCATTGCTCCAACATAATGTTGTTAACTTTTGGTGTTTCACCATAAGTGACATCATGGGCTGGTGTGGTGTTGGTGCACCAGGGCTGTGATCAGATGTCCAGTTTGATCCATTGCCATTGCTGTTTCCTTATGGATTTAAAGTTCATGATCAGACAGCAACATCTGTCCATTATGTCCCAGTCATCTGTGTGTGTGTCCCCCCCCTGCCTTTACTGCATGTTTATTTGATATCTGTTAAAGTCCGGTCTTTTGGGGCTGAGCTGGTTTCAAACCAGATTTCCTGTTGTCTGATCACCCAGCCGATCAGGCAGCTCTGATAGGGCTCTTGTTTTTCAGCCATCATTTTTTTTAGTAGTTAGTGAAGTGCACATGACTGCTTATTTGCACCACTCTCTCTCTCTCCCTCTCCCACAGGGGCTGCTCTAAACATTGTTTTCTGCATAGAAACATTCAAATAAAAACACCCCTGTCCTTCAGCCTTTTCCTGGGATTTGGGGAAGGGGTACATTGAAAAGTTTAGAGAGGGAGACTACATGTCCCAGCAGGCTGATCAGCACTTGAGCTCATGCCTAAGGAGTAAACTTTTTTAAAATGGTCTACAGCTCCATGAACTACATATCCCAGGAGGCATAGCAACACTTGTGGGCATGCTTGAGGGAAAAATGTTTTTTAAAAATGGCCAGCAGCAACACTTCTTGGCTGCAGGGACTGATATGCATCTGATCACTCAAGAACGGTATAAAAGAGCTTTGAAGAGTACTAGAAGGGGTGAGTCTGATCAGTATTCTCTGTCATAAAATACTCTAGATCAATTAGAGGTGGGGCAACAGTGGATTAAAATGCACACCTGACTGTAGCCCAGTTCCTTCCCCCATAGCCAAGATTTTGTGGCTTGTGGGGCTTTCTCAGTGCAGAAAGAAAAGTCATTTAGCCAATAGAAAGCTGTTCCTAGGATAGATCTCTAAATTGCAAGCTGCCATCTACTTTAGATGACAGTTCTCAGCTGCTGCAAGTTAATCACTTCTGCCAGCCTAAGCAACACTTCTGATAACCAGCTGGCAGGTGGGGGTGATGACTTCTATAGTCAAGAAAGCTAACACGTAGGCTGAAAAACACTATTGAAGGAGACCAGTTTCTTGACACAGAGTTAGAAGGGAACCTAGAGGCCACCTACTCCAACCCCCTTGCTCAGTGCAGGAATTACTCAACCACAGCACCCCACCCTGCTTAAAGAAGTGCATGTCTTTTTTTTAAAAAATGCTTTAAATGATTGAACAAAAGCAATTACAGGAGAAATTCTTGTGAGGCTGTGCCTTTAAGAAAGGGGGCAGAGCTCTCAAAAGCCCCACCATCACTATGGGCCTGTTGCCGGATGTAACTGGCAACTCTACTTAAGGGCCAGTCACTTACTCTCAGCTTACCCTACCTTATAAGAAACAAAAAGAGAAGAATACTGTAAGCTGTTTTGGGTCCCCCAGCTGAGGAGAAAGGCAGAGTATAAGATCAAAATATATCAATAACATTAAAGCTGATCAAGGAAGTGTTGTGAGCAAAGAAAGGGTTAAATTACACAGCCAGACAGCCAATCTGAGGTCCTCAGCATCATGTTTGGAGGACTGATACCAAACAGGTTGCCACTTCAGACAGATCTTTGTACCCACATTCATTAGCAGTGGAATACTTCTACTTTGAGAGCCAGTGTGATATAGGGGTTAAGAGTGGTGGACTCTAATCTGGAGAATGGGGTTTGATTCCTCACTCTTCCTCCACATGATGCCTGCTGGGTGACCTTGGGCCAGTCACAGTTCTCTCGAAACTCTCTCAGCCCCATCTACCTTCCAAGGTGTTAGCTGTGAGGCAAGGAAGGGAAGGTGATTGTAAGCTGCTTTAAGACTCCTTAGGGCAGAGGAAAGCAGGGTATAAAAACCAACTCTTCTTCTTCCTTTGAATTGCTAGTTCTGCTTTGAAATTACAGCTCTTTGGACTCATCGATAATTTCTATTGACTCCTTTCACTTTTATTTAATTACTTTCCCATTAGATGCCCCCCCCCCGCCCCAGCGTCTTCAGTATTTATGCAATCAAAATCCTACACTGCAGAGACACAGGCTGCCCACCTCTTCCTTGACCTTTAAATATTAAAAGATAAGCAAAAGTCTCTTGAAAGTGAGATTTAGAACATCAGAGGCGTGGGATTTTTCCCTCCCAAAAAAGTCATTAAAACATTCTGTCTTTCTGAAGCAGGGTTGCTGTTGCATGCAAGAGCTATGAATAAAATCAATAGCAAGCTACAGATTCCGCCAGAATAGAACTTAACAAATGGTAATGTTCTACACAATTACAGACAAGAACCCCCCAAAAAATGAATGGGAAGGGCATTGAAAGTGATGAGGAGAAATCATGCAAACTCGTTCCATTGGGATTTACTAGCGAACAAGCAAGGGGCAAGTGGGGTGGTGTCTGGCTTATACTGTGATGCTATATGAACATGTAATTGCTTGAGCTGGTGCCAAGGAAACAATACGTTGACCAGAAGCTGCACAGTTGTGAGCATTGCAAGGAGGTAGTGGTTAAGAGCGATGGACTCTAATCTGGAGAAACAGGTTTGAATCCCCACTCCTCCTCCACATGAAGCCTGCTAGATGTCCTTGGGCCAGTCACAGTTCTCTCAGAACTCTCTCAGCCACAGGTCCCTCTAAGTTGCCCTAGGGGGTGCTGGCACACAAAATTTTATCAGGCAGCTCAGGAGTTGTGAGCTTCTGCTCACAAGACCTATTTTTTTTCTTCCATTGGCAACAATGGAGAAAGGGGGCACCTCTTTCTGAGGCCCATAAAATTGGACCCCCCCCCCCCCCCCGGTTCAATCTTTTTGAAACTTAGAGAGGTTTTTTTTTTAGGAGAAACACCAGCAGCTATACTGCAAATCTGATGTCTCTACCTAAAAACACACACACACCCTCGAGCCCTAGATACCCCCGATCAAATCTCCATTATAGCCTATGGGGCCTTTTGACTATAATGATCCCCAGATGACATAATGGAGCCAGGGGAAAAAAAGTGATTTTTTTTTTGCACACCCCTATAATGTTTTTCAGCATGATTTGTAACCTGCCTTGAGTCCCAGGGACAATTGGGATATAAATATTTGAATAAATATGTGGTTTGGTCAGGTTGATAACATTTAAGCAACTTCCTGCTTGTTGTTGTAGTGTTTCTGGGCTGTATGGTCATGGTCTTGGCATTGTAGTACCTGATGTTTCGCCAGCACCTGTGACTGGTATCAGGGGAGTAGAGTTTTGTAAATTCCGGAGCGGGGGCTGCTGTCGGAGCCTCTCTCTCCCCCCCACTCCTTCCCTCTCCCTTCACTGGGAAAAGAGGGAGGGAGAGGGAAGGATGGAAGAGTGGCCAGGTGGGGGGGGGAGAGGCACTGGCAGCAGCAGCTGCCGGCCTCGGAAGGGCCCCGGGAGGCCCAGCGGCAGGTGCTACGTTTTCCCGGGGGAGGCTCAGTCCCCCCGGGAAATTTTGGGGGAGGCTCAAGTCCTCGAGCCCCCCCGTAGTCTACGCCTATGACTGGCATCCTCAGAGGTATAACACAGAAAGATGGAGTATTCTCTGTGTCAATGTACTCTCTATGTCAGTGAGTATTCCATCTTTCTGTGTTATACCTCTGAGGATGCCAGTCACAGCTGCTGGCAAAATGTCAGGTATTACAATACCAAGACCATGGCCATACAGCCCAGAACATCTACAACAATTCATGAACTTCAGCCATGGAAAGAAATTGGATATCTGCAATTTACATTAAACTCAGCCTACTTTGCCAGCTTTAGTCATAAATTACTTATGTAGTTGATGGCAATTGCAATGTAAAATTGGCACAATAACAATTTTCTGCCAGCTTGGGGAATTGTTCCTTTAAACTTGCCCTTTCCCCAAGTAAACAAAATCTTGAAGAATCTGCATCTTCATCTTTTTTACACCTTAGACAGCAACTTCCTTGTTTGTTAGGTTAGGCAGGGTTCTGACAGTGATTGTCCCTTCTCTATTATACTTGAACTGTGATGCTGTATAAAATCAAAGCAATGGTCCAAGTGGAAAGGGGTGGGTAGACATGTTCTCCAGAGGCCAGGTCTACCAATAAAGTGGAAAGAGGTGGGGAGACCTGTTCTCCAGAGGCCAGGTCTACCAACACAGCACAAAGGGGAGGGTCAACCTGTCCTTCAGAGGACAGGTCTACCAATGTAGTGGAAAGGGGTGGATGAAATTTGACTGGATTCTGTTTTCTCTTATAATGTTTAAATTATTCTTTTTAAAAAGTTTAAATATAATTTAAAATAATTTATTCTGAGATTTTTACAAGGTTATGGAAGTAATCGTCTAAAAAACTAATGTATACTCGCTCACAACTTTAATGCTACCAGCTTTTTCCAGGCAGCAGGTAGAACTGCTGCTCACAAAACTATGGAGCTTAGAGGGAACATTGCTTTCAGTCCCACCAACCTCACAGGGTTCCTGCTGTAAGGAGAGGAAGAAAGAGCCAACATGGTGTAGTGGTTAAGAGCAGCAGACTCCAATCTGGAGAATCAGGTGTGATTCCCCACTTCTTCTCCACATGAAGCCTGCTGGGTGACTTTGGGCCAGCCACAGTTCTCTCGGAACTCTCTCGGCCCCACCTACCCCACAAGGGGCCTGTTGTGTGGAGAGGAGGAAGAGGAGGAGTTGATTTTATACCCAGCCCTTCACTACCCAAAGGAGTCCCAGAGCAGCTTATAATCACCTTCCTTCCCTCTCCCCACAACAGAGACCCTGTGAGGTAGGTGAGACTGACAGAAATGGAAAGGTGACTGTAAGCCATTTTGAGACACCTTAAGGTAGAGAAAAAGCAGGTTATAAAAACCTACTCTTTTTCTACTGAAGACAAACAGAGAGGAAATCATATTGGTTTTTCCCTTCGTGTCTTATTTTGAGAGTTTCCATAGTCATTGGCAGGGCTTTTTTTTGGACAAAAAGCCCAGCAGTAACTCATTAGCATAATAGGTCACACCCAACAGCAGGAACTCATTAGCATATTAGGCCACACCCCAGACAGCACAGCTCCCTCCCAGGATCGGCTTCCGCAGGAGCCCCACAGCTTGCAGTGTGCACAGGGAACCTGAGGGAAGGAAAGCAGTTTCTGGATCAGCTTCCCCAGGTGTTCCGCGGCTTGTGAGGCACCTGGGGAACCCAAGGGGGGGAGGCTGTAGGTGTGGCCAACTCAGAAGCCAGCTGGAAATCCATTCCTGTGCGTTCCTGCCCCAAAATAGCTCTGGTCATCCGTGACTCCACCTAGAAACAGAATTCTGGACCTCAACAGACCTGCAATGGGATCCATCATGGCAGTCCTAACGTTCTTATCTTGCAATTGCCAAAATGTTGCCTACGCCTGTGACACTTCTCTAGAGGCATCCCGAGCTTACGTTTTCCCCAGGTAAATGATAGACAACACTAAACTCTTATCACTATGTCTTCTGACCATGAGGATAGAGATGAACGCTTAAGTTGGCGGTTCCATTGTTAGCCTGACTGCTCTTTATTTTATCAATATGTGGGGGAATATTCGCTCTTAACAATCAGCAGTAGGCGTTAGGGACCTTCACCTGTGTATACAGAGGCTGGACTTCTCCAGAACTCCCAAGGAACTGACACGAGACTCAAGTCAAAGTTTAAAAGGAGGAATTGTTTACTTTGTAAGAATAAAATGTTTTTACACAAATGCTCCACAATCATACACATAATTACACAGATCTAGGAAATTAGGTGGAATTACAGAGACGTTTGCATGAGCAGGAATATCGATGGTATCAGTTGATGGTGATATTTACCTATATAGGAATCTGGCGAAGTCCTGCTGCTGTAAGAGGAGGGTGTCTTCGGACAAAGGAGAAAGGAGCGTGGTTCGGAACCTGCAGAAGCCACGTATCAGACCCCAGTGGTGCACCCAAGGATCCGGGAGGGAGGAAGGAGAAGAGGGAGAGGAGATACTGGAAATCTGACTCATGACTCTTGGGAACCTATATTTATTGGGGGGTGTTACCAGGAGGTTGGCAAGGTCAGAGACCTTCCTAGGAACGCCTATAGATGGTCCATTCTGTGTCCCTAGCCACTAAGAGGGTCCTATAGGAGTGGCCAATATTCAGATCTACCTGATGGTCAGGACAGGATGTCAACGTCATCTGCAGCTGGCACTGTCCTCTAGTTGAAAGCGGGCTCTGAGCAGCAAAACCAGTTCATCAGGAAGCATCCCGCTGTCTTCGCACCCCTGTGTGAAGTTCTTTGATGTGCCAAATGGAGGGGAAGTTGAAGGAGGGGGCCCAAGCCTGTGTACGTGTATGGAGTTCATACCCTCATGGAGTTAGTGGTATGTGTCTCTAGCCATAAAGGATGACATGGCTCTTTGTGTATTTGAGTGTCTGTGTGCTTTGCGACAACCTCCAGGCCTGGAGGTGGTAACCTCAGAAAATTGTGCTTTGAACCTCTGTTGGAAGTGTTTGCTGTCATTTTCCCACTGGTTACTCTGTGCAACAGTCCATCTCACATAATCAGCAACACAGTCCATTCACTGCTTCTACAGGTCCCCAGAAGAGTACAAAAGAATATTGCTCTGGCTTACAATATTTCATAAGAATAGTTTGATAGCCCAGCCTAGGCTTCTTCGGCATCATGCAAAATGGCACAAAACTGGAAGTAATGGCATTGCATGGGGGTGACACTCCAGGCTTCACCTAAAACTCTAGAGCATCTTCCTGACACTATGACATCATTTCTGGTTTCATGTCTGAAGTGATGCCTGGAGAGCTTCCACAATTCCCCCCTTCCCCGCTAGCCTATAGAGCAGCAATGGGAATAGAGGTTGCAGGCCACAATAGCAAGAGACCTGCCCCCCTAAACTAGCTGGTCAAACCAACACTGTGGTGTAGGGAAGAGGAGCAGGCAACCAGCCACCTGTGTAAAGAAAGTACCTACCTAGGTTTATAATAAAGGTAAGTCTGAATAGTGTAAACAATTTGGAGCTGGAAACCAGCCAGGTACATAGCAATAAAGAGACATGAAGGAGAAATCCAGACTGCAGAAGCTATGAGGTAGCCCTTGGATAGAGATGCCTTCTAGAGCCTTCTAGAATAATAGCTAAGGGGGCTATCTCAAGAGGTAAGAGGCTGGGTCCCTCCAAGGAACAAAAATGCTGTATGCATCAAATGGAAGTAGAGTTGCCAACCTCCAGGTGGGGCCTGAAGGCCTCCTGAAATTACAGATCAGCAGACTACAGAGATCAGTTCCCCTGGAGAAAATGGCTGCTTTGGAGAATGGACTTCCTAGCATTATACTCTGTGGGGGTTCCTCCACTCCTGAATTCCATAGTCCCCACAGAATTTGGGCAGGGCTTTGGAGACTGTGGCTGGGTGGTTACAGCAGAGCCGACTGAAATGTAACCCAGTGAAGATGGAGGTCCTGTACCTGAGCTGGGCGGGTGTTAAGCTCAGGAATCAGGCCCCCAGCCCTGGACAGGGCACCACTGGTGCCGGTGTTGAGGGCAAGGAGTCTAGGGATGATCCTGGATGCCTCACTTTCTATGGACCTTCTAAATTAATGCAATGTATGATTTTGCCATCGTTTAAACGTCTTTAAGTAATTTATTGTGATAATCTGTTTTAAATGGTTCTGTAAAATCTCTTGTTGTTACTCGCCATGAGCCTGCTTGTGGGGAGGGTAGGATAGAAATCAAACAAAATATAAAATAAAATAAACCCCAAAAGAGGACATTTTCATCAGTTTTTAATAAAAAGCCCGAAAAAGGATGGGCAGCACAAAAGAGGGTGCGTCCTCTAAAAAGAGGACATCCAGTAACCCTAAGATGGATGGATGGATGGATGGATAGATGGATGGATGGATAGATAGATAGATAGATAGATAGATAGATAGATAGATAGATATAGATAGATATTCAAAAGCCTTCAGTATGAAGGAGTTTCTTCCCATTCTTGTTTTGCTAAAGGAAGGCCTGTGCAGGATCTGCCTTTGAAAGCCACGTGTCTATCACTCACAGCCTGCAATAGCACTAGTCATGCCAGGATACTTCTTTAATGGCAATAATCCTTAAGCACCACAGATCCTAATTATTGGAGCAGCAGTGGATTGTAATGCATGATTGCATCTTCTGAGAACACAAAATGGATGGTGGCTCAGCTGTCTATTGTTCCAGCGATGAACATCAGGTCTGGAAGTTCTGTCCCTTAGAGGTGACAATTATCTCAGCAAGAGACCCATCAAATAACTTGCTCCCTGCTGAACAATATTCATATATACACACTGCCAGTACTTTAATAATTTCAGATAATCTAATCATGGATTCAAGGTTTCATTTAGTTTGCTGATGATTTTTTTGGTATTTTTTTTTAATTGGTCATAATCACATACTGGCGGCGGGGGAGGGGGTCCTCCTAGGAGTCTGTTGCAGAATAGATCTGATTTAAATCAAATTGATTTAAAGCATGATTTAAATTGCAAGGCCAGAAGACTCGACTGTGGTTTTCTACATAAAAGTGCATTCTTGCTGGTTGCTATAAGCTTGGTACATACTCCTCACAGCTCAGAGTTGGATACAGCATTGCCAAGTCCCCCCCGGGGGCGGGAAAACCCCCGCTCCAGCAGCCCATTGCCCACCCGCTGGGATCGGGCTGCTGGGGGGAACCCCACCCCCCAAATTGCCGGGCTGAGGGGAACATGCCCGGCACAATGACGTCACCCGGAGGTGACATCACTGTGTCGGGCACATTGCGGGGGGGGGGGGGACGCTCTGTAATTTGAGGGAAAACTCTATGGTTTTCCCTCGAATTACTGAGGTCCTGCCCCCAACGTGCCTGATGTGATGACATCACTTCCGGGTGTTGCTAGGAGTATCCCCTTCGCGCGCATGCCAGGAGTATCCCGAAACAAGAAGGACTCTCCCCTGCCAAATGCCAGGTAAGACTTGGCAACCCTAGAAAATACGGCTCACTGTACATTAAAAAAAAAACCAAAAAACTTTTCATATTAGATGCACGGGTATATTAGAAGAATGAATGATTGGTTGGAGCACGGTGGATCCCAATCATGGTATGGTAGATACCAAATCAATGAAAGTTATGCCCAAATACTTCAAGTCTTCTGAAATGTAGTGCTTAGACAGTTTCACTTCTGTGTCTCCTGCCTGGACCTCTGGGGCAGTCTTAACCAATAGGCAACAGGGGTAACTGCCTCAGGCCCTGTGCGGTGGGGGCAGCCACCTATGCTCCCATTCCCCAGTTGTGGGGTAGAAAAACAAAAAAAGATAGCTCCCACTATTGCCACATTCACCTGTCTTGTCCAGGGTTTAGGCCACATAATCACAGCAACAGTCACTTACGCCCAGTTGGACTTGGGCAGCTGTTTCAGCTTCCACTTGTGTCTGCTCCATACCCGAGCCTGGGCAGCCGGCTTCTGGTGAAAGTTTCTACTCACCTCACATTAGGGCTGCCAAGTCAGCCCGGGGGGTGGGGGATCCCCCGCTACAGGGGTTCCCGATCCGCCAGCCGGCATTCGGCCGGCGGGGGGAACCCCACCCCCGAAGTCATCCAGCTTGGATGACTTCCCCAGCGTAATGACATCACCCGGAAGTGACATCACCATGTTGGAGATGTCGCCCTGGCAACGCCCCCAACGTGGTGACGTCACTTCCGGGAGGCTCCCGGGCGAAGAAGGACTCCCCCCCGCCAGTACGTGAGTACGACTTGGCAACCCTACCTCACATGCTGAGGGCTGCCCCCTTCCTGGCCTAGGGCTGCCAACCTCCAGAGAACTTGGCATGATTCCTCATGGGTTTTTGAAGCTTTGATGCTCCTCGGAGGTTCAAAGTGTTTTTGATGATCAATGATAAGCTCCAGTACAGAATTATCAACGGAAGACTGCATGAACTATACTCTCTGATGAAGATATGAATGCAACACTTGATACTACCTGGGATCTGTGTTAGGAGTAGTTCAGTTTAAAGATTGCCATGCCCACGTGGACATACTGCGGAGTTCTAAACCTTGCCAAGTTAATTTCGGCATTTAGTGGATGTTCCGTGGCTTTTGAAAATACTGGTCCGGCTCAAGGTTTATATCTTTATTGATACCATTGTTTAAAAAGGACCTCTCTTGTTATTCATGAGCTTTCTATCTTGGATAGATTTATGTTTTTTGTATTTTTTTCATTGTGTTTGTATGAAACAATAGAAAATTGGTCATTTAAATACTTAGGAACGTTTCATAAATCAAACAAACAGAAAGAACATTTAGACTTTTTATTTGAATATTTATTGTTTAAAAAGCGTACAGCATTTAGTTTAGGCTATTAGATTAAGAAGAAGAGATTGGATTTATACCCCGCCCTTCACTTGTAGTCTCAGAGCGGCTTACAAACTCCTTTCCCTCCCCACAACAGACACCCTGTGAAGTAGGTGGGGCTGAGAGAGCTCTGAGATAATTGTCTTTGAGAGAACAGCTGATACAGAGCTATGGCTTGCCCAAGGTCATCCAGCAGGTGCAAGTGGAGGAGTGGGGAATCAAACCCGGTTCTCACAGGTTAGCGTCCACGCACTTAACCACTAAACCAAACTGGCTCTCAAAACCTCCAGGTGGGGCCTGGGAATCTCCTGGGATTACAATTGATCTCCAGGTGCCAGAGAACACTTCACCTGGAGAAAAATGACCACTTTGAATGGTGGATTCTATGGCATTACATCCCATTGAAGTCTCTCCCCTCCCCAAATCATACCCTCCTCAGGATCCACTACCCCCCCAAAAAAAATTCCAGCTGGCAGTCCTAGCTTGACCCCAGCAGAGAGACAGTGGTGAGCCTAGTAGGGGGCAGACTTTTGTCCAGGGCAGTGTTCCCTCTAAGCTGAGTTACTGTGAGTTAGCTCACAGTTTTTTAGCCTCCAGCTCACAACTTTTTTTTTCTTCGCCCAGGAAGGATGGCTCCAGAGCAAACTAATTTCTGCAGTGGCCAAATCGCTCACTCACAGCTTTAATGCCAGTAACTCACATGGTAGAATTTTTGTTCACAGGACTCCACAGCTTAGAGGCAGCAGTGGTCCAGGGCCCTTGCTTCCATGGGATGCCAGTCTCTAGGTGGAACCTGGAGATTCCCCTGGAATTTCAGCTCTTCTCCAGACTACAGAGATCAGTTCCCCTGGAGAAAACAGGTGCTTTGCAGGCCAAGGACGCCTACAAATGAGCCGCTGATCGAAAACAGCAAGAAGGACCTCTGTTAAGGGTCGGAGATCGCGTCTGGTTGTCGACCCGGTATCTGCGGTGATCAGGCTGGTCCCCCAAGCTGGATGACTGATTCATCAGACCCTACCCCACTGAAGCCAAGATTAACCCCGTCGCTTTCCAGCTGCAGTTACCGGCGCACCTGCGGATCCACCCCGTGCTCCACCGCTCCCTGCTGGTCCCTGACATGCCTCCGGACCCCCTGTGTCCCACACCTCCTGCACCGCCACCACTTGTACTCGTGGATAACCAGGAGGAGTATGAGTTACGACAGATCCTGGACTTGAGTCTCCATCATGGCACCCTCCAGTATTTGGTGGATTGGGAGGGCTACGGGACCGAGGATTGGTCCTGGGAACCAATGCGCTATCTCCATTCCCCGGACCTCATCCACCAATTCCATGCGGACTACCCGACCAAACCCGGCCCTTTGGATGGGGGGGGGGCTGGGGGGGATAGTGTCAGGAGTGCCTCTGAAGACCTGCCTCCTTCGGACCTAAGTGCGGTGGAGGATCAGTCCCCAGCTCCAGAGGAGCCTCCACCTGAACCAGAGGAGGCTCAAGCAAGCACCTCTCAGGGCATTACCCCAGCACCAGCAGCAGCTGACCCACAGCCAAGCTCAAGCCCACCCGATTCACCTCCTCGGGTGGAACAGCTAAGGTCACGATACAGGCAAGACTTAGCTGCTAGGAGAAAAGAGGCACTCATGTGTAGTCACAGATCACTCAGCCCTGAGTTTTAGAAGGAGCCGGGACCTCACTGCCAGCTGCTAAGAAGCACAGGAAGTGGCTGAGTATTTAGGCACAGCACAAAGACCAACAACTTGTGCTAGCAACAAGTCATTCTGGCTAAGCTCTGCACCCGCTTGAGTCAGCTAAACCTGATCCTGGACCTTCTGGCTCGTGACTCCAGCTCTGTCTGACTTCGGCTTGATTCTGGACCCCCTGGCTCGAGACTTCGGCTCTGTCTGACTTCAGCTTTTGGTTGACTCCTTGGACTGGTTTGCTCGTGAGTTTCCCCCTCTGACCTTGGCTTGGACTGTCTCTGCGTTCGGCTTGTGTTTTGGACTTGGTAATTCGTTCCTGATTTGGCTTGACCTTGGACTGGCTCGGACTTCGGCTTGGCTTCTGACCTGCTGACACCCAGCCTGTGACAGTTACTAGACCCTTCTTGTGGTGCAGCAAGGGAATTCCTAGAAATAGGGAAGCCTGATGCTGTGCCACAAGAGAGGACAAACTGCATTTTTGCACCTTGGACTGCAAATATCTCTGGGGAAATGAGTGAAAGAGGCAGAGGAATAACAGTGCAGGAGTGGGGAGACCCGTTTGTGTGAAAAACATCTCAGATCACCCTTCCCTCAAATCACCCTTCCCTTTGACCATGCACCTCTGAAGCATGCATTTTCTCCTAGTTCTCCCAAAGAAAGCCAGTTTCCAGTCTGACTTCTCTGTCTTATCTCAAATCAATGTGCCTGCCCACTTAATGAAGTAAGAATGACAGCCCCCCCCCCAGCATCCTTGCAAAAACAACAACAAAAGGAGCTACGAAATGAGCAGTCATCTGCCAGTCACCTACAGAGCATCTCCACCTGGGATTTTTCAGCATTCAGCATTCCTTCCAAAGCACAGGTACTCACAGCAGTGCTTATTTTAACAGGAATTCTATTTCTTCAGGCAGCTTTTAAAGAGGGAAACTGAACAGATGCTGAACATGAAAGTAAAAGGAAAGCATGGTGGATGCTAGAATGTGCATCCCATAATTTTCCATCTGGTTAACTCTTTCTCTCATGGCTGCACTGTCCTCAGTGTTTACCTATAGGAACAGGCAGAGGGAAATCTTGAAAATCCTTTCTTTCACCGAGTGTTCCATGCCAGTAGGGTTGCCAACTCCAGGTGGGGCCTGAAAAATCTTCTGGAATTAAAAATGATCTCTAGGCTGCAGAGATATGTTCCACTGGAGAAAATGGCTCCTTTGGAGGGTGGACTCTATAGCATTATGCCCTTCTGAGGTCCCTACCTTTCTCCGACCATCTTCCCCATGCTTCACCCCCAAAGCTCCAGATATTTCTCAACACAGAACTGGCAATTCTACATGTCAGTAGCCTCAGTCTCAAAGGAAGAACCTCAAAATATGAAGACTGTTTTCTTAAAATGCCTTTTGCCCTTTCCCAAAAGAGTGGCATCTGGTTTTGTGCATAGTCAACAATGTGTGTAAACATACAAACACTTCACTGAGAAATCCCGCTAGCCTTCCCAGACCTCCTTAGATGCTGTTCCTGAGCAGGATATTCTGAATTCACATCAGTTTTTTTTTTTTCCTGGTCCCAATCCTGTCCCATAAAAGTCACCCATTTCAAAAAAAAAAATCCTAATATTTAGCTCACACTAGGGTTGCCAGGCCATGCACCACACAGGAGGATTGGGGTTAGAGACACGAGGGTGTATGGCATTGCATGTGTCCTTATGTCACTTCTGATGAAAACCTAAAAGAAGAAGAGAAGTGATTCGATTTATACCCCACCCTTCACTACCCAAGGGAGTCTCAGAGCAGCTTACAATCTCCTTTCCCTTCCTCTCCCCACAACAGACACCCTGTGAGGTAGGTGGGGCTGAGAGAGCTCTCAGA
This sequence comes from Lepidodactylus listeri, assembly GCA_029233225.1. NCBI lineage: Eukaryota > Metazoa > Chordata > Lepidosauria > Squamata > Gekkonidae > Lepidodactylus > Lepidodactylus listeri. The sequence goes on along the minus strand of JARCFY010000009.1, from coordinate 99,384,801 downwards.
CAACTGTCCTTGAGAGAACAGCTGGTATAGAACTATGGCTTGCCCAAGGTGTGGAAAGGGCCTTTTACTGAGAGAAGCAAGCTTGGTTGCCTAGCAACAGGCACTGAGGAGAAAGACAGTTGCCAGCTCTGATTAGGGAAATACCTGGAGATTTGGGGGGTGGATCCTGTGGAGGGCAGCATTTGGGGGGGGGGGATGCAATGACTTAGCAGGGTATAATGCCATAGGGTCTACCCTCCAAAGCAGCTATTTTCTCCAGGGAAGCTGATCTCTGTCATCTGAAGATAAATTGTAACAGCAGGAGATCTCCAGATCCCACCTGTAGATTGGCAACCCTAGAGGGTAAGTCAGCCACACAGCAGGGGGTTGAAGAGAATGGTTTGATGGTTGCTGGCCCACCTCATTAGCCAACCAGCCATGGCGGAATTTCACAGTTTATTCTGACAGGAAAGGCAGTGGGCGGGGGAGGGGGTTATGTTGAAAGTCCATTGTCTTTTCACTGACAGAAGCAGGCCACTGAGGGAACAGTTAGACCCACCTGGCAGTAGGCAGAGGAGAAGAGTGGACCCAGCACCCAGTCTGACCCTTTCGCTGGCTCCCTCCAGACTGAGGCCGAGACGCTGGCTGGTGGCTCTGTCGGTGGGACTGAGGCAATGCAGTGAGGGAATGCAGCCAGTTGCCAGGGACCCCTTTTGAGTGGCACTTCTTGCAGCCAACTGACTTTGGTGTCCCATGGAATGTTGCCACCCCAACTCGTCTTTATAGATAAAGATTTTAGTCATTCTACCTCCCACCCCCCTAGTTTGGCTTGTTGAAAACTTGTAAAATGGTTTTATCCATTCATTCCTTTACTCAAGAAAGTTTACATACCACACAGGCTTTTAGACAAAATAATATAACAATAATTAAAAAATGCATGTTACAGGGAGCATTTGGCATTTTAGGAAAAGGCACATATTGAAAACAAAATTTAAAACATTGAATTAAAATTAAAATAGCCACAGAATCACTGCATATTTAACTAGGCACTGAATTAATGGCAGTAGCTTGGATTTTTAGTGCAGCTGAGATATATTTGGCAACTGTCAGAGTAAAGAGGCTTCAAAGATCCTCTTCCAGTCAATAGAGATTAGGTGGCTTTTCTTATTGGGGCTTTCCCTAACTGCTTGCTTATTTCACCACCTGCTTCAGTGTTTCTGCCAATACAATCTTTATTCATCCTGCTCCAGTCTTAAAGCAGAAAGTAGTTCAGGACAACCCAAATTAAAACTCATTTTATACTTCATAGTTATTCCCAGTTTATTTGCTCTTATCCATACCAATTTTTGCTTCCAGTATAAATACTCCTCCTTTTCACTTTCGCACACAGCCATACCATCTCCCCCTGCTAAAACACTCTTGAGTGCTGGCCCAGTTTGACTGTCTCTAAATTCCTACAATTGGTTCTTCTGCAATGACTGAGCCTTGGATATTCTTTCCTACAATCTCCCCCCCCTCCAGAAAAGAGGATATGTGAGCTAAAAGGAAAACACTGAGATGTAGCAAATAGGGGTGTGCAAAAAAACAAACAAACACATTTTTTTCCTATTCACATCTCTTGGACCCCCCAAAATATCAGTATTCTGAATATTTCTGAATACTAATATCAGTACTATGTTGACATCCAGGTAAATATTCAGGAAAACTGAATTTATTCAGCTCCATTATACCCTATGGGGACCGTCCCCTTCGGGTATAATGGAGAATCAATTTGGGGGTAGTTAGGGCTCTGGGGGGCTGTTTTTTGAGGTACTGGTGCCAAATTTGCAGCATAGTTGCACGGTCTCTTTAAATACCTTCTAGCTGCACCCAAATAAAAGCCGAATAATAGTTTTTATTTGGTTATTTCAGTAGCCAAATCAGATTCTCCAGTCTGTATTTGTCTGAATAATCACCCGAAAAATACCAATAAGGTGCTTCACAGGTATTTATTTGGCTCAGTTTATACCACGTGCACAGCCCTAGTAGCAAGTCCAGAAAACTGCTGACATATAATGTTCAACACAGCCACATACATATTATGTATGTTTGTATGTATGTAGGTGTGTGTATGTATGTATGTATGAGGACCTCAAGAATTGTCCTGTAGTTTGTTGCTTGCCCTGCCTGAGGCAACCTGACAGGATGACTTGCATATAGAGTTGCCAGCTCAGGTTGGAAAATATTTTGAGATACCTGGATTTCAATGGGGTAGAATGCATTAGAGTCCACCTTCCAAAACAGCCATTTTCTCCAGGTGAACTGTAGTCTGGAGAACCCTTGTAAGCCTGGGAGATCTCCAGGCCCCACCTGGAGATGGGCAGCCCTATTTGCATGGGTATCTAGCCAATGAAAGATCAAGCACCACAGGCTTAAGATTACTATCTCCTCATCTTAACTTTGGTGCTGAGCACAAGGTCACACCAATGTTTTGGCAGACTCTCGCCACTAGTTGGACTCTTGAAGGCAGCTCACAGTATTCCCAAGCCCCGCCCCGCCAAAGCCTGGCCTTTCACAAGCTTGCCTCAAATCTGTCGTTGGCTTTTTTGACAGTCTGTCCCCATGTTCACCTGTCAGCCATTGAGCATGAAGTAACACTAGGACTACAGAGGAATCGAGCGACGTGAATGTGCAAGTGAAAGTGGCCCAATCCATCAATTATGGTGCAGTTTTATTAAATTTAAAAGGTAACCAGAGATCACGATGCTTTTCCCCGAATGAAGCCGCTTTCTCCTTTCATTCCTTGATTACTTATTCAAACTGAGTTGCTGCCGTGTGCTTTAACGGCAGGAACCCTGTGTCGAGGCATTCATGTTCGCTCTTCCAATCTGCAGTTTACTGTACTCAGCTCCCTGAGGAATAATTAATATCTCTGCCTAGATTGTCTTTGGCAGCTGAAAGGCTGCTTCTCACATAGCATCTGATGCTATTATCTCACACAGGTGTTGCTGAAGCAAAAGGTCCACCCGTTCCAGTAAGCTGGCGCACAAGACTGACGCCCCCCAGGGACTTGGAAAACATCATTTGAGAAACCTGCTCTCCATCACCTGTTACTTATTTCCAAATTGTTAATGGTCTCATTAGGCATATTATAGAGGATGGCCCACGTATTAACTGTCCCTTCTTCCTACGTGAGTCGGCCTAAATTCAGAGTCAAATCCTCATAGTTGGATAAGATGTTCAGAAGTTTTGTTGTCTATTGCCTGGATATTTGAATGGCAGCTACGCAACAGCACCTTGCCCCCCCCCAACTCTTCCTTTTCAGTTTTCATCAGGGATATTTCAGCTTTGGAATTAACAGTGCAATCCCAAGGAGAGTTGCAGTGAAGTCCATGGGTTTAGAAAGGTGTAACTTTGTTCAGGATTGCGCTACAAGCCGTGCCTTCTCAGATAATAACATTCCCTTTATTTATCTTCTGTGGCTACCAAGTAGCAAAACCCTAATCTAAAATTTAATGGAAGAAGAACATCAAGAAGAAGCAACAAAAAGTGCTTATTGATTCTTGATCCTAGAGAAATGGTGAAATATAGAGGGTAGAATGCTAGGCTTGAATAGAGATGATCTGAGTTCAAATCCTTTCTCAGCTATGTAGCTTGCTAGGTAACCTTGGGCCAGTCATTATTTCTCAGCTTTGCATGGTTATTGGGGGGGGGGGGGGGAGAGACCAGGATAAGCACATGGAAATTGAAATCCATGGTTGTCATACATATGTGATAAAGAATTGAAATCGAGACCTGGAGAAAATGATTTCCAAATATAAAAGTACATTCCTTTCCTGTGCTTTGAAAGAAATAAAATGAAAAGTTGCTAAAGTTTTTTGTTTTTTTTTAATTCAGAAAAGTCCTCTAGTTTATGTTGAGTTGTGCAAACAGCAGACACACTCCAAAATTCCTCTGTGTTTAATTAAACTATTTAAAAATACTGCTTCAGGAGAAGAAGTCCAAGGCAAATCTTTAAGGAAAGGTATCAGAAAACAGTTGTGATGAAGTGCCACATTCATATGTCTTGTGGAAACATAGAGGCCAATGAAAGTGTATTCCAGCAGCGATGTTCATGGATTGCAGTCCAAAGTGGAATCCTTGCATCTGAAATATTGAGTGCTAGTCCACCCAAGCTTATGCATGAATTTTTAAAAAGTATTTAGGCCGCCACAAGACTGCCCTTTATTGTTTTGCTGAAACATGGCTAACCTTCTGGAATCATTATCAGTAAGGTTGCCAGGTCCCTTCTGGCCACCGGTGGGGGATGAGGGGTAGGGTTGCTAACTCCAGGTTGGGAAAGTCCTGGAGATTTGGGGGTGGAGCCTGGGGAGGACAGGGACCATAGTGAATTACAAGGCCATAGAGTCCACCCTCCAAATCATCCATTTTCTCCAGGGCAACTGATCTCTGTAGTCTGGAGATGAGGTGTAATTCGGGGGGATCCCCAGGTCTCACCTGGAGGCTGTCATCCCTAAATCAGCTCCCTATGCAAGAGATAATTGTTGATTCAGTGTCTTAGAATTTTCAGACATCTTTGTAGTACTTTAAAGGACTGCAGCTGTAGTGTGGAGGAACAGACTAACACGTGCAAGTCCCCCAATTCACTTGTAAAATGTGTGTGTGGGGGGGAGGTTTTTAAACAAAATCAGAGTGTACAGGTGGGGGTGATCACACTTCTCTCAATCCTACCACGTTTGTGCTGTGGGATTGAAAAAATATTTTCTCCAAGCCAGACTCCACTACTGAAATCAGCTGGGCTGTGAGGAAAATGTTGAAAGGCAGAAAGGCAAGGCAGAAAATAGTGGACGCCTCTGTCTCCCACTTGAGGACTCTGGGAAAGGAAATATATTACTAGGAAATATATTACATTGTGGAAAGAAATACAACAGGCTCTAGAAAGAAGTTCCAGGTGAGTGTCCTGGCTGTGGCTGGTGTGGTGGCAGAAGGAAAATAGAGGGAGGCAAGCCATGTTTATTTCCTTCTGCTTAGCTATAAGGCCTGGATGTCTCGAGTCATTTTGCTGTTCCAAGTGGGTAGTATGGGAGGAGAGCCACATGGTAAAAGGTATGGTTCCCTCCACCCCTGGCCCTGACTTATGTCAATTTGGGGCTGTTATGTCCACTGATGATCTCACAACAGCAGCAACATAAGGCTCGAGCTTGACTCCAGAAACAATGGGAGTCAAGGATCCTAAACCCACACTAGCCCACCAATAAGATCTCTGGCGAGAGATTCAAACCCGCCAATAGGACCCGAGGTGGGGTCTGGGCGACTGTATATAGTTGGCCCTCGCAGCCGGTATTGCATGCTTGTGTTGTGTACCAATAAACTGGCTGATTGTCGTTGTCCGTCTTTTCAATGCCTTGAACCCAGTACACAGTAGGGGCTATGCAGTGGCAGCTAAGGTAGAAAAGCACCTCCTCCTATGCCATGTCTTCTGGGTTCCAAGGGTCTGGAAAGTGGTTCCATAGCCAGTTACTGGGCTGCCAACTCTGGGTTGGGAAATACCTGTAGATTTGAGGGACAGAGCCTGAGAATGGCAGGGTTTTGGGGTGGGGAGAGACATTTTAGATTCACATGCCAATTCACCCTTCCAAGTGCCTATTTTGCAAATCAGAAGCCTAGTTGCTTGTAGAATCTCTGTAAAACGTTTATCTTGCCCTTCTTTCAGAGCACTCAGGGAAGCATGCAGGGCTCTCCTCCTGCTGTTTTATTCTCTCAACCAACCTGAGAGGTGAGGTCAGCTGAGAGAGGGGGACTGGCCCAAAGTCACCCTTTAAGCTTCATGGAGGCAGGGGTTATCTAGGTTTTTATTTTGTCAGTTTAAATTGTAACAAATCAATTTTGATTTGTAATCAGTCTCCAGCCAGAAATGTGTCAGGTGTCAGGAAAGGTGTTGTTACCCAAAGAGGTGGTCTCCTAATTAATTGGGAAAAATTCGTCTAAAGGAGACAAGTGAGAGGGGGTAACTGGGATTTCCACCAATGTTTATGGAGATTTTTCCCTTAGATAACTCTTGAAATAAACTGGTCATATGGTCAAATGGAAAGGGTTTTTATTGAGATAAGAATAAAAGGGCAACACACATACTCAAACACACTGAAAACACACCCAAAGCTAACTAAGAAGAAATCAGGGAGGAGTGGGAGAAAGCAATTTTGGGAAAGGCTATACATTTACTAGTGTCAGAGACTGAGGTCCATGGAGGCAGCAGTGAAATGACTAGTGTTTCATGGAGAGAAGGAGAAAGGGGTGTATGTACGGGTCCCAGAATACACACACTCTGCTATATAGCAGAATGCTACAGTTATAGGAAAAATGTGTTGATGTATGTACCCCCAAAACGATACCTTGATGGGCTTTTCAGAGGTAATGATTTGGGAGAACCTTGCTGGGTTTTTCTAAAGGTGTAAATAATTATTGATGACCCACTAAGCACCAGATGGGAAAGCTACCAGGTTTGGTGAATAGTGTTGCTAAATTAGGGTAAATGGGTAAGGGGGAAGTGAGGCTGCCCAGAAAAGAGATTAATCAGTAGTTTATTGAGAGACCTATTGTTCCTAAATTATGCATCTCCCTAGGGTGGGGAGAAGGTCACTAGAGAGCCAGTCACTCTGATTTCACTTTCCAAAAATGTTTCCCAGGTTTGTCTCTGGCTGGCATCCATTTTGTGTTATTTTGGGCCAAGCAATGCCTTATATTTATGATTTTTGGAGGTGATATTATATGAAGTATGTTTCTGTCTCTCTCTCTCTCTCCCTGTAAGCACTAAACTGTCAAATAAAGTTCCCAGTTTAACCCATGATGTGTGTTGTGTTTCATTTGAGGGGTAGGTGGGCAACCAAGTTTGATTCCTCACTTCTCCTCCACATGAAGCTGGCTGGGTGATCTTGGGCCAGTCATAGTTCCCTCAGAACTCTGTTAGCCCCAGCTACCTCACAAGGTGCCTGTTGAGGGGAGAGGAAAGGAAGGTGATTCTAACCCACTCTGAGACTCCTTTGAGTACTGAAGAGCAGGGAATAAAAACCTTCTCTTTTTTCTTCTTAAGTGAGGGATAGAACCCTCACTCAGTGGGTTAGGTGTACAAATCAGTGGGTGGTTGGGTAAAGTTAAAATTGACATATATTTCCTACAGGAGCCCATGGATGTTGATTTGATTTCCTCAGGGGTCATTTCGTAGAAAAAAGAGGTGCAGGAGCTCATTAGCATACCTATTAGCATGACTCATTAGCATATGCCACGCCCCCTGACATCACCAGCTGAATGTCAGTTTCAGCCCCATTATACACTATGGGCCATCAAAGTCAATGGCAGAAACTCATAGGGTATATGAGGGGCTGGAGGAGGGGTGGTTTGAAGGAGAGGCTCCAAACTTGCAGAGTACCTGCTGGGGCCTCTCCCTGAAATGCCCACCAAGTTTCAAGAAAATTGGACCACGAGGTCCAATTTTACAGGCCCCCAAACATGTTACCCCTTCCCCTCTGTTGTTCTCTATGGTGGGGGGGAAAAAAAGCATTACTTTTTTCCCACCATAGAGAACACTGGAGGGAATGGGGGCAATCTGTTTGGAGGCCAGTAGAATTTGACCCTCTGGTCCAATCTTCTTGAAACTTGGTGGGTATTTGGGGGAGAGGCTCCAGCAGCTACCCTGCAAGTTTGGAGCCTCTCCCTTGAACCCACTCCCCTCCAGCTGCTTTTTAAGTTGCCACCGAATGTTGGCGGCAATTCAGCAGCATGCTGAATCAGATCAGAGAATCTGATTCCGCCCATGGCTGCCCTAGTGCCCATATATGACATATTACCCATATATGACTTCTCTCTCTCTCTCTTTCTCTCCCTCCCCTCCCTCCCTCCCTCTCTCTAGGTGTAAAATTCAGGGTTGACCTATCATTGCCTTTTTTATCTGTTTTCAAGTCCTTTCATTCTGATGAAAGTAAATCCCAGTATTTCCTGTAGTTATGTGACACTGTTATGAAAACGAGGCCTGCATTTCCCCATCTTCAAAATTCTGACTGAAGATTTATGCAAACATGTCAGATTCTCTTGAACAAATCCAGTGATACTCAAACTCAGACTGGCAAAGGCCAAGACCATTTTATTTAAGGTGTGAAGCAATTAGGGTTTCCAAATCAGTGTAATGTAACAGGAGATGGTAATTTTCAGGCCTGAAGGTAGAGCCTGAACACATATCAATTCCCCCCAAACCCCCCCCCATTTGTGCAGACAAAGAAAAGAAAAGAAAATCCAACCAATGGTGATGGATTCCTGACTAGAAAAGTGTACTGAATAGTCCAGAATAGTATAAATGGCCGACTGGCTTCTGGAGGCAGTTTTGGGGTAGATGAGAACTAATAAACTGATGCTTAATCCTGATAAAATGGAAGTGCTACAGGTGGGTGGAAAGTCTGACCTGGGCTTTAAAATGTCACCCATTCTGGATGGGGCTGCCCTCCCCTTGAAGGAACAGTTCCATAGTCTGGTGGTGCTCTTGGTCCTAGGCCTACTGTCTGATAAGAAGATGGCAGCTGTGGCCAGGAGTGCCTTTTACCAGCTTCAACTGATGAACAAGCTGCAGCCTTCCCTGGGCAGAAAAGATCTCACCACTTGGTGCGTGCCCAGTTACATCTAGATGAGATTACTGCAGTGCTTGAGGCTGCTCTTGAGAAGTGTCTGGAAACTTCAAGTGGTGCAGAATGCTTCAGCCAGGATACTAATGGGAGTGGGTTGTAAGGACTGTATCATTCCAGTCTTGGCTTATCTACATTGACTCCTAATTTCCTTCCAGGCACAGTTCAAGGTGCTGTTCTTGACCTTCAAAACCCTGTATGGTTTGGGACCAATATACCTGAAGGATTGCCTTCTTCCTTGGGAACCTCCTCAACCCCTACAGTTGTCTTTGAAGGCCCTGCTTTGGGTCCCCCTGTCTTCTGAAATTAGGCAGATAGCAACCTGGGAAAGGGTCTTCCCGGTCTTGACACCAAAGCTCAGGAGCTGTCTCCCAGGGAGATTTGTCTGTTCCCTTCTGCTGCTGTTTTCCACCAGCAGGTGAAGACTTTTTTCTTTGTTCAACACTCTTTTGACGAACCCTTTTTCCCTAATCAATGTTTTTATGTTTCATATGTATTTTATCTCTATTGTGTGTGTGGGTCAACTTTATTTTTAACTTTTTTGTGTTTTTAATTTGATTGTGTATGTTTTAAATTGTTAGCTGCCTTTGCAGCCCTTGTAAGGGCAGAAAGGTGGGATACAAATTATGTAAATATATAAACATTCTGCTTACAGTGAAACAGTTTTAAAAATCTTGTGCTCTTGCTTTTTAGTGATCATTTCCCCCCAACCCAAACAGTGAAATTTAGTAGTAAACTTGATTTTAAAGTGGCACCTGTTTAATGTATAAATGTCATAAAGAATGATGTGCAGTAAAAATGCTAAGGCAGTTAAAGAAAGAATAAAATAAGGGGAAATAGCAAAGAAAAGAGGCGGGAAGGAAATACAACAAAATGTGTAGAAACGAGAATGAAAATGGCGTATTTGTACACCTTTACTGCTGATCACAGCTGCAGTGGCTCAGAGGTTAAGATGCTGAGTTGCAGGCCGGAAGGTCGGTAGCTCAGCAGTTCAAGACCCTAGTGCCGTGTGACGGAATGAGCTCCCGTTTCTGGCCCCAGCTCCTGCCAACCTAGCAGTTCGAAAGCAAGAAATTGCAAGTAGATAAATAGGTACTGCTTCAGTGGGAAGGTAACAGCATTCTGTGTGCTTCGGCGTTTAGTCATGCTGGCCACATGGCCACAGAAAATTCTTCAGACAGCGCTGGCTCTTCAGCTTGGAAACAGAGATGAGCACTGCCCCCCTAGAGTCGGATTCAACTGGCTTTCGAGCAAGGGAAACCTTTTTACTGCTGATCACAACAAAGAAGAATTGATGAGTATTCTATGGGTTTAAGTTATATGTGGATACAGACATGGGGATGCCAAGAGGGGTAGACAAGAGATACAGTCCAAGTAGCCATAATCATCCTTTGGGCTCATGGAAATGGGCAAGTCATATAATTTGTTTCCATATGAGATTCAGTCAGATAGGAGAAGGTTCCAGAGGGTATCTTAGCCTAAAGCCCATAGTGGCTTTGGAAAGCTGTGCACAGGTATCTTGCCTTAGTCCTGGCTTCTTCTGTGACACAGTCATTGCACGCTGCCTGGGCTACTTAGGCGTCTGGCCAGAACAATTCAAAATACAGACTTCTCTAGGCCTTCAGTCTCTCTCATTGTCTCTCAGTGTCACTGACCAAACCATCATTGGTTAAGGCTAGGGCTGCCAAGTCAGCCCGGGGGGGTGGGGGATCCACCACTAAAGGGGTTCCCGATCCGCCGGCCAGCATTTGGCCAGCAGGGGGAACCCCACCCCCGACGTCGTCCAGCAAGGATGATGTAATGATGTCACCGGAAGTGACGCAGCACGTTGGGGGCATTGCCAGGGCGACGCTCTGGCAATCACCCCAAAACTCTATGACACCATAGAGTTTTGGGGCGATTGCCAGAGCATCGCCCTGGCAATGCCCCCAACGTGCTGCGTCACTTCCGGTGACGTCAATGGGCGCACGTGCAAAGCGTGCGCGCCAGAAGAAACTCCCGGCGGGAGGAGGATTCCCCCCCGCCAGTGAGTTTTCAAGACTTGGCAGCCCTAGTTAAGGCAAATCAAGATCTGAGCAATCATCTGGGAGCTGATTCCCGATTTCAGCCTAGTTAATATGGGTCCACATTATGGGTTAGGTCCAGTCACCTTTTCAGGGCCACTGAGGGGGCTGGGACTGAGCAGACAAAACTCAGGGGGCCCCAAATCAGCTGGAGGGCCCCTGAAGACAGTGTCATGCTGCAGTGATGGAATGCATTTACTTTTTAGAAACTTTTAAAGCAGTTCTGCACAGCAGCCACTGGGGCCACAGGGAAGGCAAAGCACAGTCAATAACAGTCACTCTGCTTTCTGCTTAGGATGCCTTTCTGCAAAGGTTACTACAAGGAGGCAAATGCTTGCATATCCTGCTAAACTCATCAACTAAGCCAGCACTGGAGTAAAGCAAGACCAGCCAGCACAGTTCATGGCTGCTGCAGTCATTGTCAGGTTGCAGCTTAGGGCTGCCAAGTCCAACTTGGGAAATATCTGGGGACTTTGGGGGTGGAGCCAGGAGACTTTGGGGGTGGAGCCAGGAGAAAGGAAGTGACATCATTTTGTGATGTCACATCCTGTGATGTTGCTTCCACATGCTTCCACATGAACTCATGAAGTTTCCTAATACTGAATCAGGCCATTGGTCCATCAAGGTCAGTATTGACTACTCAGACTGGTAGTGGCTCTCCAGGGTCTCAGGCTGAAATCTTTAATATCACCTATTACCTGATCCTTTTTTAGCTGAAGAGGCTGATACCTCCTGCATGTCAAGCAGATGCTCTATCACTGAGCAACGGCCCTACTGAATCCTTCCTCATCTCGGCAGAATATGAAGCACTAAGTGCTACACAAGTGCTAAATATGATTTTCATATCATAAGAACAGGAGAGAAGCCACAGTGGATCGGCCCATCCAGTACAGCCCATCCAGTACAACACTCTGTGTCACAACAGTGGCCAAAAATACCAGGTGCCCTCAGGAGGTCCAGCAGCGGGGCCAGAACTCCAGAAGCCCTCCCACTGTTACCCCCCAAGCACCAAGAATGCAGAGCCTCACTGCCCCAGACAAAGGGTTCCATTTAGACCTTGTGGCTAATAATAGCCACTGATAGACCTCTGCTGGATGGGGACAGAGAGAGACAGACAGACAGACAGACAGAAAAAAGAAAGAGGGAGAGAGAGAAGGGAAAAAAGCTGGCAGAGGCACTTACTTCCATTTAGACCTTGTGGCTATAATAGCCACTGATAGACCTCTGCTGGATGGGGACAGAGAGAGAGACAGACAGACAGACAGACAGACAGAAAAAAGAAAGAGGGAGAGAGAATGAAAAGAGCTGGAAGAGAAACTTACTTTGCCAGCCACATGCAAAAGCAGCTCCTTCAGTCCCTCCTTAATCTAGGGCTGCCAAGTCCAACTTGGGAAATATCTGGGGACTTTGGGGGTGGAGCCAGGAGACTTTGGGGGTGGAGCCAGGAGAAAGGAAGTGACATCATTTTGTGATGTCACATCCTGTGATGTTGCTTCCACATGCTTCCACATGAACTCATGAAGTTTCCTAATCCTGAATCAGGCCATTGGTCCATCAAGGTCAGTATTGACTACTCAGACTGGTAGTGGCTCTCCAGGGTCTCAGGCTGAGATCTTTAATGTCACCTATTACCTGATCCTTTTTTAGCTGAAGAGGCTGATACCTCCTGCATGTCAAGCAGATGCTCTATCACTGAGCAATGGCCCTACTGAATCCTTCCTCATCTCAGCAGAATATGAAGCCCTAAGTGCTACACAAGTGCTAAATATGATTTTCATATCATAAGAACAGGAGAGAAGCCACAGTGGATCGGCCCATCCAGTACAGCCCATCCAGTACAACACTCTGTGTCACAACAGTGGCCAAAAATACCAGGTGCCCTCAGGAGGTCCAGCAGCGGGGCCAGAACTCCAGAAGCCCTCCCACTGTTGCCCCCCAAGCACCAAGAATTCAGAGCATCACTGCCCCAGACAAAGGGCTCCATTTAGACCTTGTGGCTAATAATAGCCACTGACAGACCTCTGCTGGATGGGGACAGAGAGAGAGAGAGAGAGAGACAGACAGACAGACAGACAGACAGCTTTTTCACTTACTCTTGCCCAATTCCCAGGCTTTATTTCTGGCCCTTGTTTCACCCAGCTGTTGTCCATGTAAGTCCCATAACTTCTCCCCCCCCCGCCCCCAGCATAGGCTTTTTGGTGGCTAAAGAGGACCTTTGTCCTCCCCTTTTAGCCAGCAGAAAAGCTAGTTGGATCCATCCCTAACTTAAAATACCGGTTACTTGATGTACAAATGCTTTTAAAAACGCAGATTTTTACTGGGGGGGGGGGGGGACACGGTTGAAAGAAACAGAAAATTGGCATAAAAATGAGGAATCCCAACTTTTATTTGCAGAAGGGAAATGAGGATTGGGGGGACCCAAGCAGCCACGACAAGACATTTTAAACAATCCCACTCCCAGACCTTCTACAGGCAACCTCTCCTTGTGATGTTTACCTCTTTGGAAGTGACAGTTTATTCCTTTGACAAAACCACAGTGGACAGACAGACAGAAAAAAGAAAGAGGGGGAGAGACAGAGAAGGAAAAGAGCTCGCAGACCCCAGCAGCTTACCGGAGCAGTTTACTCAGCAGCAACCTTGCACGCAGTAGAAAGAACTTAGTCCCGCCTTAATCTCTGGGCGGGGCTCTCTTGCTGGCTCAGCTCTTAAAGGGGAAATTTCCCTTTTAAGAAGTTCAAGAGGCTGGCCAGGGCAGGCTCCGAGGTTCCCCTGCTGGCAGCCATTTTGTCCCCCCGGTGGCCAATTTTGGAAAAGCGGGGGAAAGCTTGAAAAATCGGTGTTTCCCCCGCTCTACCGGGGGACTTGGCAGCCCTACCTTAATCTCTGGGCGGACCTCTCTTGATGTGGAAGCTCTCTTGCTGACTTCTTAAAGGGGAAATGTCTGGCGAGGCTTTTTACTGCAGGGCAGGCTCTCTGCAGACATTTCCCTTTTAAGGCAGCCATTTTGTCCCCCCAGTGGGCAACTTTGGAAAAGCGGGAGGAAGGACTAAAAATCAGTGTTTCCCCCGCCCTAGCGGGGGACTTGGCAGCCCTATTGCAGCTTCTTGACAAGGTCATTGTTTCCAGCAGTCTGTTTCCCTCTTCCTTTCCTTCTACCCATTCCTCTTTCCTTAATTTCTCTTCTTCTTTTCCACACTATTCTCCATTTTGCTCTTTTCCTTTCACAATATGCCTTCATTTCTCTCTACCATTTTCTAATCCCTCCCCTCCTTTCTCAGTCTTAGTCTCAATTTCTCATCTCTATCCTGGTTGGCAATTTAAAAGTATTTAATAGTAGTACAGCAGCAATTGATATTATGAACAGAAGCCAGAGAGGAGGAAAGAGTTTATATTTCACCATGATCTATCAAAGTAATTAAAGAATGCTCCCCCCACACATTTAGTGGTTACACATGTGGAACGCAAGTTAGAACTTCTCCCCCTCCTCAATTAGATGTAACAAGAGGCGGGACCCGTGATACTTGAGGGGGGGAGAAGGAGCTTCACAGAGTGGAGCCAGCAGCCGCTGGTGAGTCTTCTCCCCCACTCCACCCTGACACCCACAGCGAAGCCTGGGCCCGCCAATCCTTCTCCCCCACACACACCGACGGTGAGGCCTGAGGCTTCTAGCCACCGGGTCCACCGATTCCCCCCCACGGACACTGGTGAGGCCTGAGTGGCTCTCGTCAGGCTCACCACTTCTCTCTCCCATGGGCAATGGCAAGGCCTGAGCAGCTCTCGCCAGGGCCGCCGCTTCTCCCCCCCCCCCCCACGGGCACCAACATACGCAAGGAACACTCTTTAACTTTGGGGGAGATTTAAATACCCCCCCAAATGTTTTTTTTTTTTTTACTTTTAAGATTTTTTCTGCACATGTGTGGAGTCCCCCAAGTGTGCAGGAAAATCTCCCTGCCCCCCAAGTGCCCTCTTCGCGCAGATTTAGATATCCACACAGAGGGGGCAACTTGGCTAGTAGAATGTAGATTACATTTGAAACATTGTTCAGGAAGTGGGTTGTTGTTGTATTGGTGGGCAATTGAATATCCCTCTGTTAATTCCACTTCACTACTGTAGACATCAAAGTTCATGTTATATGACAAATGACACAATCTTTTTAGAAAACATGCCAGCAAAATCAGTCCCAATGATCCCAGTGCTTCTCATCCAGCACCACTACATAATAAATTTGCCCCTGGTGCACAAGAGTAAACTTAGATAGATTTCTTACCGATAAAAGTGTTTTTTTTTTAACTATAGTCCACTTCATCAGATGTAAGAAGTATACATATGAATGTATATACAAATTTTAAAATTTCAAATCAGACACATGATTTGGATCAGGGACATGGGGGGGGGGGGCATGGTGGCTCTTGGCAGTCCTGACCTTTTTTTTAGCTCCATCCTGACCAGTCCCCTCCTTATTACAGTCTCTGTCCCACATGGCTTTTGTCCAGGCAGATTCCACAGCCCCCAGCAAACATTTTTTTTTGGTAGTCAAAAGGGACCTCATCTGCTCCTTTTTTACCAATGGAAAAACTGATTGGATCCAACTGACCCATGTGTGTATCTGTGGATGGAGAGTTCACTACATAGATCTGTTGTGGTATGCACTAGCCCTCAAAAGCTTATCCTATGATGAGTCTGGTCTTCTTCAAGGTGCCACAACTCCCCTTTCTTCTTTCTTCCCCAATAAAGTTATCCTCATCACTTGGCAACTGGGCAAGGTCAGGTCATATTTTAGCTCTGCGTCTTCGCGCTTCCGTCTTTGGACCGCTGGGAAGTGGACAACAGCAAGCCTCATCAAATCAAACCCAGTCAAAGCTGTCTTTTGGTTAGAGGTGCAAACATGCCACATGGAGGCACATTTATATTCTGTGAGCATGAATGAAATATGACAAGGATGCTTCTCTCTCTCTCTCTCTCTCTCTCTCTGTGCATGCATGAGCTTTTGCTTTGTGGCTCTGAGGTAGCAAGATGTCTAGGATGGGGGTAGGGAGAGAAAAAAAAACCTGCCAGAAAATGTAGCACTTGGAGATTTCATCAATTCATTTTTTAAAATCTAATTGCGTCCCTAATCATATTACGTATTTTCAAGCCTCCATACAGTCCTGTGTCCTCAGGCTAGCTACTTTTGCTTCCCCCCCCCCCCTTTCAGGAGAGGAAATTCAGTTTCCTGCCATTTCTTAAGTGCAAGGCCACTTCTTTTTTGCATGCTTCAGCATTCAAAGATGAATAATCAAGTTGAAAACTTCACTTTGCTGCCGAATTCTCCAGCAAAGCAAGGTGACCTTCTGTCAGTTTCCATTAAAAAGATCCACCTCAGGATGTCTCGCACAACTAGATATGAATGCTAACTCTTATTTAAAAGAGACAGGAGACACTAGGATTACGATTCCCATGTTGTATCGCACCGCTGCACACTGGACATTAGTGCTGGGCTATATTTCTTTGCGTCCAAAGAACAGTCAGTTGAATTTTGATTTAGGAAAACTGGGCACAATTTCATCTCTGCTACAGGCTCATTGCCTAGAGCAAGTCCCTCAGTCTCAGTTTCCCATCTGTAATAAAGGGGGCAAGGAGAAGGACAAGGTAATGATTTTCTGGTATTTTGCAACTTAGGTCTATATGACCAATGGAGAGTGGTAAAAATGACCATGAAAATATTCTTCAAAATCACTGTAAAACCACAGATGATTCTTTTTTCAAACTGTGGGTCAGGATCCCAAACTGGCTTGTGGGTGTCTCTCAGGCCAGTCATGAAGCCAAGAGGGGGGATAACAGTGGAAGCTGGAACAAACAGACTCTGGGAATCACAATGACAAACTTGGGAGTGCCTCTGAAGAATGTTCAACAATGGTCATGAAATGCAGCCTGTAGCTCAATAATGCTATATGTTTATAAATACCAAACATGAAAAAACCAAGAATATAAACTTGCTTAGTATGAATTGATTCAAGAGCCCTGCATTTTATGGTTCAAGGAAAGTACAGTAAGATTTGTAAAAATTGCATCCCGTTCAAAAAGCTTGAGAACCATGGCCACAGACAATATTCACGAAAGGGTCAAAGCAATCAATGAATTTAGTCATAAGCATTATAGTAAAAGTCCAGCAAATGATGGAAACCCAACCTAAAGATGTGCTATCCTGCACAATTAGTGGGTTAATACGTACTAGTTATCTATAAAGATGTAAAGTCCTGGGAAATAAACGGAAAAAATTGAAAAAAACCCAGAGTTTTTTCCTTTTTTTTCTGAAACCTTTTCTGTTTTTTTTCTGAAAAATTGAAAAAAGAAAAGACATTGATTACAGAATGTTTTATTTTAACATGATGAATAAAATATTTTAAGACAAGGTGTTCAAATATTTTCCAGATCGTTTCTAGAAAGTATGTATGGTATCAAATTAATCTGATTTCTGTGCACTGAGGACAAGCAAGTCCTAGGTTACAAACTGAACTCTCCAATGCAAGAACAAGATGCAGGTGATATTGTCACAAGAAAAGAAAAGAAAAGTTTTGTTTTTGCATGGGGGTGGGTGTACTGGTGCTCAGGCTTCACTAGGCCTCAGAGCATTGGAAGAAAATATAGAGCAACAAAAAGGACCTGAAAGTATAGTTTTTAAAGGTCCATAATAACTGTGATAATGACAGACACAACAGAGTAGCTGCAGAGGCAGAGACTGAAACTGATAATTACAGCTCAGAAAATGATTCTGATTAAATTTCATGCCCCTTCATTGAAACTTAGTTCTACACTACCCTCTATACACTTCTCCCCACTTTAATTATCTTTATGAGAATGGGGTTTTTAATTTAATACTGTGAAGAGGAAATATAAATAATTGTTACTTCCGGATTTTTTAAAATTGTTTTGTGGAGATTTTTTGGTCTGTTCCATATAAACTAGTAAATAGTTCAGGAGATGGTTGCTCCATTTGTTACAATCACAAATAAATATTATTTCAAAAGTAAATTCTGTTTGCAATAATTGTTTGGATACACTATATTTTTAATATGCTAGTTGTGATAATTTCATGCCAAGTAAAATTCTCCATAATCATATTTTATGTTCCTAAAGTAACAGAATGGCTTTCAATCTGGAAAAGAAAAAAAAAAGTACTAATGCAGCATTTTTTCCCCAATTTTTTTGAAAAATTCCGTTTTTTTCCTGGGAAAAAAACACAAGTTTTTCCCGAGCTTCAAAATTTTTAGAAATTTTACATCTCTAGTTATCTGTACTATGTGTCTTCTTAGCCCTTCAGACTGGTTAAACATGGAAACTTTTGTTATATGTTGGTTGCTGAACATAAGAGGGAACTGGGGTCCTGTCCTGGTCCAGGCCAGGCCTTCCCACAGGACAACCCAGGGCCAAGTTTCAATGAGCGCTCACAACCCCCAACAAATAACTTCACCACCGCAACACTCTCCAGAATACAGAAGGACATTAGGGGGAGCGAGACATCCCAAGGCATGGCAGCAGCAAGGTAGTGAGGGAGTGCCACATTGGAGGAGATAGGAGGCTGCAGCAGGGGCAGGGTGACTCATGGCAGTGGCCAAGCAGTGGTGGCCAGGGGCAAGCCCAAGAATGGCGATGGCAGGAGCCATGGCAGCCCAGCCCAGCCCAGCCCAGCATGGGCTGCTGGAGCGCAGCTGGGCCAGATGGGACCCACATCTTCCCCTTTGAAGGGAGGTGGTGCCAGATGGTGTGGGGTGGCTTGGGAGAGGGGAAGGATAAAAGAGGCATTGGAATGGCTGATGAGGAGGTGTTGATGCTGCCACAGGGAACTAATAAAGAGAGAGAGTTCTCAGCACAGCACAACGCAGGGCTGGAGGGTGAAGAAAGCTCTCTAAATGCCCCCCTATTCTGATGCCATTCATTCCTTTTCCCTTTGAGGCCTCTCCTATTCTCCCAAGCCAGGTCTCAGGGGACTGCCAGTGGCTGCTAAAGCATCACCCCTTCTCAGGAGGGAAAAGGAGGCAGCAGGAGGCAGCAGGCCAGACCAGGAGCAACAGCGACCTGTGGACAACCCCCAGCAGAGACGAGTGAGTGTGACAATGTGGTGGAGAATACGGGTGCTTCTGATTCACTAAAGAGGCCCCTGCCTGCCCACCCCACAGGGGTGGTGGCTCCCGACCTTCAGACTGGACATAGCCCGACCGAGCAGTGAACCACGCTCTGATACCTCTTGCACTGATTCATCCAGATCGGAGGACAGCCAAGAGTCTGTGAAGCTTCGCCACCCCTCAGCAGTGTCAAATCCACTAGCCATGGACCTCACCCAGTTTGACCAGTGGTTGGCTGACCGCCAGGCCCAGCTCCTGTGAGATGTAGCCCAGCAGCAGCAGCAGCAGTCACAAGCCACCATGATGAGGGATCTTCAGCAAGCCCTCATTGCGGCTGGCCGGACCCCAGCAGGAGGGGGAGGGAATCCCCACCCACCATGGGGCAATGGCCAAAGTTAACAAAGTTGGGCCCAGAAGACAAGATCGAGGCCTCCTTGGAAGCATTCGAGCAAGCAGCTGGACACAACCCGGCCTTGGAACAACGGTCCAAATTGATGACTTAACCCTTGCTGTGTTGGTCCATTTTTGACCTACACAGCATGATCCTAATCCTGGAATTCAGCACAGACATGTCCCGCCACTCTAGGGCTCTACCCGAGGCATCCCTGCGAGAGGAGGGCACCAACTCACGGATCCTAAGTGCCTCAAAGAAGGCGAGCAGGGACGCCACATGAAACAGCATGGCCTCATAGCCATTGCTGCAACACATGATCCACTGAGTCTCAAGCCCCCGCAAGACCGTCGGGGTCAGGGGTTTCCTATCATCAGCAATCCTACCCCGCTCTCGAGACCAACCCTTGAGCATCTTCCGAATGTGGAAGTCGCCCAT
This sequence comes from Lepidodactylus listeri, assembly GCA_029233225.1. NCBI lineage: Eukaryota > Metazoa > Chordata > Lepidosauria > Squamata > Gekkonidae > Lepidodactylus > Lepidodactylus listeri. The sequence goes on along the minus strand of JARCFY010000009.1, from coordinate 99,365,180 downwards.
CGTGTCCTCATGGCCAGAAGCCTTACTGGTAAAAGCCAAAGAGGACAGCTTACCCCTAAAGGTGTGTGCAGAAAGGCCCTCACTCCTCAGTGTCACACAGAACTGCATTAAGTGGGACACTGATATGGGCCATACCTGTTCCAGTCCAACTTCCTCCCGGAAGGCCAGGAATTGCTTACCGGCCTTCATGTAAGCTCTCCGGGTGGAAGGGGCAAGGGCCAGACTCATTGCCCTGTTGGCCTCAGCCCTCCAATCTCCCACACCTCTTCAGGCATTCGAGCTGGTTGCAGGTCGGCCTCTGGTGCCAGCTGGTGGAATCTCTCCATCTGTTTGCAAGAGAGAGCGTCAGTGACCCCATTGTTCACCCCTGGAATATGCCGGGCTTTGAACGAGATGAAGCACTGCAGCGTGAATGCCCGTACCAGTGCCATGACCCCCAACCTTGACCCCCAACGTCCCCCAACCTTGACGAAAGGGAGTTAATGACGTGCACGGTGGCCAGGTTGTTGCACCAGAAATGGACCGCCTGATTGGCAAGCTCATCGGACCAAATCCACACTGCCATGACAATTGGAAAAAATTCCAGGAAGTTAAGGTCCTTGACCCATCCTGCCAGGAACCACTCCACTGGCCAATCTCCCCTGCACCAATGCCCCTGAAAGTATACCCTAAAACCTGAGGAACCTGCCACATCTGAGGAGATCTGCAGCTCAGCCTCCAGCAAGAGTTCTTCCTGGCAAAGGGACACCCTGTTGTATGACTCCAAAAAATTGTCGCCAGACAAGGAGGTCGTCCCATATACCCCTGATAACTCTGGTCCTATGGTGTGGAAGATGGAGGCCCCTCATAGACTCGCATAGCCGCTCTACAAAGGTCCTGCCCGGCGCAACAACCTTACATGCAAAATTTAAGTGACCAACAAGATGCTGTAGCTCTAACAGTGTAATATTGGATTGGCACATTGCAGAGTCGACACACGCCTGCAATGCTGACAATTTATCCTGCGGCAATTGGCAGCACTGCCCAACCATGTCAATCTCTATTCCCAAATAAATTAAAGCGGTAGTGGGGCCCTCTGTTTTTTCATGATTGAGGGGAACACCCAGTTCCCCAGCAAGGCCAATGAAACTGGACAGCAAAAAATGACACTGGCCAGTACCTTTGCGCCCAGCCCAAAGGAAATCATCCAGGTAATGGGCCGTGCTACTGAATCCTGTACTGTATCTCAAGGCCCATTCCAAAAATGAGCTGAACCTCTCAAAGGCAGCACATGACACAGAGTATCCCAAGGGAAGGGCACGATCCATATAAAACTTACCCTCAAAGGCAAATCCAAGCAGTTCAAAGTCCTCTGGGTGGACCAAAAGAAGGCAAAAGGCAGATTTGATGTCGCACTTAGCCAACTCTGCCCCCTTGCCGCAGAGGCGAACCACCTGCATGGCCTGATCAAAGGAGGTGTACTGGACGGAACACAACTCACCAGGTATCGAATCATTCACCGACCCCCCATGCGGGTAGGACAGGTGGTGAATGAGGCAAAATTCACCTGGTGTTTTCTTGGGCACGACTCCCAGTGGAGAAACTCTAAAATTACAAACCGGAGGGCAGGAAAAGGGGCCTAATACCCTACCTTCCTTACATTCCTAATCTATCTTTTCCCTAACAATCTGCTCCCTACCAATAACAGACTTTAAATTGGGAGCTAGGTAAGGAGTTCTCCTGCCCTGGAAAGGAATCCTAAATCCAAACTTGAATCGTTCCCAGAGATAAGTGCGGTCATGATGGTTTGGGTAATAAGCAAGCCACCACCGCAACTCATCCAAGTTAACTGGGCTGGGACCCTTTATAAGAAGGGGGGTTAACACTCCCTCGCCTCCAAAACACTTACTTCCCTCCCCCCCCCCCGGCCTTTTGGCCTAGGGCAGTTGGAGAAAGCATGAGGCCCGGCAAGCAAGGGGCACTTGTGCCAAAAGGAGCAGGACTTGCGCCCACAGGTGCCAAGGGAGGTAAACTCCCAACAAAGTAGGTGTCTCTGAATGGCCTGCCCTGCCTGAGGACACGTACTCACCTGCGAATAGGTTCTCTTTACAAAATGGCCACTGTGAGACCTCTCCCCTCCCATGACCCTGTCTGGGGACATGATTTGAAGCCAGAGATCCGGGTGGATTTTATCCCACCAAATAGAAGGGTTCATGGCCACCCTCATCCGAAATTCCTCATCGTACATTAACCAAGCAGGGATTGGAAAGTCTGTAAAGGCTCTATAAATGATGTCTATGTATTGGTTCATCGCCGAAGCCCTCCACAGCTGATGCCGTACAATAACCGCAGTGTAAATAAGGAATCCAGGGAACCAATTTGCCCAGGTCCTGTCAACAACGTGTTGCTTCAGATGCTCCTTTTCCCTCTCCTCAAGGTTATCCTTATCTTTTTTCTCCATCTCATGATAGAGAAGACTGAAAACATCAACATATTCCCCTTTTAAGATTTTTTCCTTGGTGGCGATGGCCAAATGATGGTCCAAGGGCAAATCAGAGCCACCACTAGGCAACACCCCCACAGGAACTGCATTGTACAATGCACTCCCAGGACATGGAAAGGTGATGCCTTGCTGGGGGTACCCCCATGCCAGCCAAGATGGCTGAACTGCCTGTGAAGAGACCATTCCCAGATAAGCGGGGCCCAAGGTCCTCCCCGCCTGTGGCAGTCTCCTTATCTCCTTTGCCATGAGGCACCATATAAAGCGCCACCTGTTGATCCCCCAAGCCTTGCCCAAGGTGTCCAGACACCGATCCCTCGCCACTCTCAGCAGCACCCGCATCACGTTTGTCCTCGAGGAAAGCCAGTCACGCCAAAACCTGAGCTTGAAAAGACAAATGAGACTCAGATTTTTGCATAGAGCCTTTAGAAGATGAACCCCTCTCCTGTTCCAATGCAGCCAGCCGCAGCAAAATGGCTGCATTAACAGGATCCTGATCTTCCTCGTCCTCAGATTGATCAACTGGAGCCGGCCGTGCAGGAGGTCATTTGGGAGCCAGCTGCTTCCCTTTTCCCCTGCCCTGGCCTTTCCTGGAAGCCATGATAAGCAGTGTTTAAAGTACAGTGTAGAGCTGCCCAGATACAGCAACTGTACAGAAAGAAGGGGGGGCAAAGGAAAGCAGAGGCAGCCAACCCCAAAATGACCACTGAAGCTATCGCAAAATGGCTGCCACACAGGAACACAAAACGGCCAAGAATGGGAACTTAAAAAGGCCGCTGCACAGAAAAACAAAATGGCCAACCATGAGAACTCAAAATGGCTGACCTGAGGGCCTATCCAAGTACCCTCCTAAAATGGCTGGCAACCACTTAACCGCCCCAAATAAGGGGGGGTGGAAAGTGGGGGGGCAAAATGGCCGGGATTGGGCGTTCCCTCCCCACTGTAATCCCAAATTGTCGGGGGGGGGGGTGATCAACAGAAGGTGAACTGGGGGATGTAGCAAAGGCGATGGGGGGGACAAAAACAACCCCTCGATGCCAAAGCCCCCTTGCCAGGTCCCCCGGCAGCCCAACCCAGCAATGGACTCCCTAAACAAAAAGGGGGGTGTGGGGGGATGGACATCCGCAGGCCCACCGCCTAGGCCACAGCCGCCACTGCCTGATGCCGCCACCGGGCGAGAGGTGCAACCAGCCAGAGAGAGGAAGCTGCCACCGAGAGCAGCAGAACACTGCCAAGATGCTGACACCACGAGCAGTTCGCCGCTGCCGAGCCGCTGCCTGCGCTGGCTGCCTGAGCCCAACGAAATGCCGCTGAGGCAACAGCCGCCACCGCCCGATCCCGCCACCGGGCAAGAGGCGCAGCTGAAGAGAAGGTCGCTGGCGAGTGCAGCAGACGCTGCCAAACACCGCCGCCATGTGCTGTATGCCGCCACCGAACCGCAGTCCACTCCGAAGCCTCGCCAATGAGCACGCAGAGACAAATAACAGGCAGGAGCAGGGCACCACCTTATATAGGCAGCCCTGCCCCACCGGCTCCAAAATAACATGATAGCACAATTAACCGTGCTGCCTCGCTTTCAGACGAGATGGCAAAGTGGCTCCCAGGCGCACAAGTAGCTCGCCGGGAGACGAGCTTCTTCAAAAGTCAAAAACTTCATTGATGCGTTCGATAATTTCTATTCTACTGTGGTCTACAACTCATACCCACAATAAAATTTTGTGTGGGAAAACCAATCCGGAATCATTCAATGAGAACAATAGTCCTTATTTGATGACATTGGCAAAAAAAAGGTTCTTGTTTTCCAGTGTAGAGATTATCCTGCTATGTGTACTGTGTGTATGCTAATGAATTGATTTGGGTCAACAGACGAACGAGTCAAATATAGTATTGGTTGATCAATTCTGTTTATTTTGTAGATTTAGTTTTCTGACCTTGAGCATGGTGTTTTCCCCGTGTTTATTGCCTCAGACACTGTGGTCCTGTTGAGTTTGTCATAGGGTAATTAACATGGCAATGGTGATAACCTGACTAAACAGTACATAAAGGTTTATTTAGTAACTATCATACATGATAGGAAGGAGAAGAGACAGAGATAAGTTCTGTTGTGTACTAAGACCACAGTCGCCTGGTCTCTCGTAATGGTCACTGCCACATGGACAGCGCACACGGTCAGAATCTACCTGAGCTTCGGCCAGGTAGAACAATAGCCAGTCGGATCCTGAGCGACCACCAATTACGAGCCTAGGTCTCCCGCTGGGGGACCTATGAACTGCAACCACGGACTTAAGGTCCTATCATGACTTGTGGGCGAGGTCGGGGCATAGTCTCCGGCCGGCATAAAAGAGGGCTCTGAGCCCGGGGTTTCTCATGTTCCATCTGACCCTCAATAAAAAGCTTTGCTATGAAATCACTACCACTCGCCTCCCGACTCCAATACTTTCCAAGTTCCTAACTACATCTCTAGCTGAGAGAGAGAGAGAGAGATTCCCCACAAGCAGCTGTGCCACCCTCGCTCTTCTGTTTCCGTGGTTGTATTGGTCAATTTCACACTCTTCACTGCACGGCCGCACTTTGACCTGCATTCCCCTCCAATTTCTCCCATGACTTCTCAAGCTCATAAAACAAGGATTGAGAAGACACAAAGGAAATCCGGGGGGGGGGGGGGGGGTCAAAATGCGGCCATGCAGTGAAGAGTGTGAAATTGACCAATGCAACTGAGGGAAACAGAATAGCGAGGGTGGCACAGCTGCTTGTGGGGAATCAGGGTGTGTGTGAGAGAGAGAGAGAGAGGGAGAGAGAGAGAGAGGGAGAGAAGCAGTTCTGAGGAGAAAGGGGGAAATTGCCCTAAGATCTGGAGACAATCAAGGAATGACACTTGAAAGAAGAGAAAAGGTGCTGTCCTCATTGTCCTATCTAATTTTCTTCTCACTGCCTCCTTCAGGGTCTTCTTCTCTTCTTCTTTGTACACCAGACTTTGCATTTTCCAACAGTGGCAGCCATACTTAGACACAGAAATAATAGTAATTCCACAGACGCAACAATTATTTATCCAAGCTTTATTGAAACTATACTAGCCTGTCTTGGTATTCCTAGATATATTGCCTAAACAGTGTTGCCGTTAGTGCCGGAAGCTAGGGTGGATGTCCTGGACTCCTTCTTATGGGCTTACCAGCAGGATGGGGGAGACCAAGGCAAGTTGTAGTTTTGCCTTACCATTGATAGGGGGCAGGACATAAGACAATTAATTCCTCAGTCTAAAATTACCTACCTGCACCACTACTCCTGACCTGCTCCCCATTTCAATTTGATTGTTTTTATTGTGAAATTTCCAAAGCAGGTCTAGTCTCAGGGAGGAGATTCCTCATCTGTGACGCATCTAGCAACAAGGCTGTAATGGCAGATGAAGCCATCATGAAAATCAGGAACAATTACACAGAAATAGACATTCACAAAGCCATTTACACTCTTAAAGTGCAGAACACAGCATAAAAATAAGAAACCAGCATAGTTTTTTCAATTAAAAAATGATCTTGGGACCAGCTATAGAGAGCAATAAAATGCCCACAAGTTTCTGAACCAACTTTAATGACAAAGGGTGGAGGAGGAGGAGGAGGAGGAGGAAGAAGAGATTGGATTTATACCCCACCTTTTACTACCTGAAGGAGTCTCAGAGTGGCTTACAATCTCCTTTCCCTTCCCCTCCCCACAACAGACACCCTGTGAGTAGGCAGGGCTGAGAGAGCTCTTTCGAGAACTGCCCTTGGAAGAATAGCTCTGAAAGAACTTGTAACTGACCCAAGGTCACACCAGCACCTGCATGTGGAGGAGTGGGGAATCAAACCCTGTTCTCCCAGATTAGCATCCGCACTCCTAACCACTACACCAAACTGGCTCTCCAAGGGGATCAGACCAGAATTCTACTGGCAATGGGACTAAATGCCTCACTCTTGACACCTAACAAACTAAGATATCAGTCCCTTCGATCGCCAGATGGTCAAGTTGCCATACTGGCTACTACTAAGATTAGGGCTGCCAAGTCAGCCCGTGGGGTGGGGGATCCCCCGCTAAAGGGATTCCCGATCCACTGGCCAGCATTCAGCCGGCAGGGGGAACCCCACCCCCGAAGTCGTCTAGCGAGGATGACGTAATGACGTCACCGGAAGTGACATCAGCACGTTGGGGGCATTGCCAGGGTGACGCTCTGGCAATCGCCCCAAAACTCTATGTTTTGGAGAGCTGGGAGCCTGCAGCTGGCCTGAGGGACCTGCTTGGCTCTCGTGATAAGCCTTGCAGAGGTGTTGGTGCCACAACAGCAGCAGCTGGAGGGGAGCTGGGGTGCTTTCGAGCCGCCTGGCGAAACGAGAGGAGGGTGGCGACGGAGGCAGCCACTGAGACCTTGCAGCACGGCTCGTGAGGTCGGCAGTCGCCTGGGCTGCCTCGGAGGGGGCTGGCGGTGTGGAACGCTGAGCAGCAGCAGCTGTGTGTATGTGTTGCCCTGGCAACGCCCCAACGTGCTGACGTTACTTCTGGTGACGTCGCTGGGCATGTGCGCAAAGCGCATGCACCAGGAGAAACTTTTGGCCAGAGGAGGACTCCCCCCGCCGGTGAGTCCCTAAGACTTGGCAACCCTAACTAAGAGCAGGAGCTTTTTGATGGAATACCAGTAGAAGTGGATCACACTATAAAAAGGAGAGAGGTATTTAGAGGGTTAATTCAGTTCTGAAGTGCTCCAATAGATAGAATATATATGTTACCTAGCAACTAATTGGGCTTAGAAGTTTCTCTTCTAGTTTCTGTTTTGCTTGTTTGTCTTGCTCTCTACCTGGAGAAAGCTCTGCTTATACTCCTTCTCCAAATATGGAACCTTAAATTTCTGTGTGTTTGAAAGCTAAATCAAGGCTTTTACTCCCTGGAAAAAAGCCTTCAGCCTGCACTCAGTCATTTGTTTACAGCCACACCCATCACTTTTGCAGGGTAAACCCCCTGAAAAAACAGTGTTGTTTTTCATGCAGAAACCTAGACATGATATCACGGCCAGAACACAACACTCTAGGAATTCTTCAAACACCATAGAGACATGGGGTTGTGGCATCATTTCCAGCCTTTCACAGGAAGTGACTCTGCAATGGAAACAGTGCTCTCCACCCATTTTCCTCCCAATGCTCGGAGGAAACCTGTAGGGGGACGGACCACAGTGATAGTCAGAGAATGCCCACCAACACCAGGTAATTGGTAACCCTATGCTAAATGCAACACAACAGAGATTATGGTTCACAAATAGTGTCCCCCCTAAGCTGAGGTAGTGTGAGCTAGCTCACAGTTTTTTAGCCTCTGGATCACACATTTTGTCATAGCTCAGGAAGCATGGCTCCAGAGCAAACTAATTTATGCACTAGCCAAATAGCTCGCTCACAACTTTAATACCAGTAGCTCACAATAGTAGTTTTTGCTCAAAAAACTCCACAGCTTAGAGGGAGTATTTCCTAAATTCAACATTGTGATATACAGTAAACATTTCCACCTTGTACAAAACAGCGTTTCACATAAACACCATTAATAAAAAGCTCGTCCATGAAGCTTCTTTCTGCAAACTTCTCATTTAACAAACTTTCTACAGAATTCCAGCATCTTCTTCAGTTGTTTATTAGACTTTCTTTATCAAGAAATCTTCATAAACAAGCAAAGGTTATTCTCTTTATCACAATGAAATCTGGCAGGCTTCATCTTCACAAGGATTGACAGTTTATAAACATTTCTTTTTTTCATTTTAACAAGAAGACAACAAATCCTATCTCCTGTGATAGTCCCCGTCTCTTTTTTGCCAAGTGACCAAATACTTTGAAATAACTATAAACAGTAAACATTCTCGTATGCTTTAAGTGAAATTCAAGTATTTTCAACCACATAGCCACAGAACTTCACATGTAGAATTCCTCCCCATTGCTTTCCAACCATGCACTAATATATAGGATTTCCCAGCCCCCCCTGGCCAATAATGGGGGATGGAAGGTAGGGTTGTCAAATTTTGGTTGGGAAACTCCTGGAGATTTGGGGATGGTGCCTTGGGAGGACAGGGATCTCAGTGGGGTACAATGCCATAGTGTTCACTCTCTAAAGCAGCCATTTTCTCCATGGGAACTAAACTTTGTAGGCTGTTTTTACATCTGACTTTCCCGCTGGAATCATTCTAGTTCCAAAAAAACCTGCCCACACCTCTGTGCGGTGTGAAACCGTGCTGCTACTGAAATGTCCACATCTACTAATTGCCCTCCTGTGGTCAAGCTAGTATTCAACCGGCTTGATTCTGCTTTAAACAATTGCTGTTGATTAGTGCACTTAGACCCCCCTGGAGTGAAATTTCACACCACTGTGAAATCAGCACAGGAAAAGACAGCAGTCAAACTACTTTAGAGGGGAGGTGTAAAATGACCCGTAGTCTGGAGATGAGGTGTGATTCCGGGAGATCTCCAGGTTTCACCTGGAGGCTTGCCTCCCTACTAATATCAGATCTAACATTCCCTAAATATTCAAAGGTGGCCATGTTAGTCTTAATAGAAAATACTTAAAAAAAAAATCCAGACTGTGGGTTGGATCTAGACTAAATTTTTGTTATGCAGAACAGAAACTTCCTGTTTCTCCACTTCCACAGCAACTCACTGATCAATAGGAGTGTAGAGTTTTTTAAATTCCGGGGGGGGGCTCTTTAGTGTGTGTGCTTTGCGCTTGCTGGGGCAATGTTCTCCCCCCCGGGAAACCGCCATGCCTCCCCGGGCCCTTCCGAGGCCCTCCAGCCACTGCTGCCGGTGCCTCTCTCCCCCCCTGCCCTGGCCACTCCTTCCCTCTCCCTCCCTTTTTTCCGGGCAAAATGCCCAGTGTGGTGACATCACCCGGAAGTGACGCCATCACGCTGGGCATGTTGCCAGGGTGACACTCTGGCAATCACCTTGAAACTCTATGGTGCCATAGAGTTTCAGGGCAATTGTTAGGATGTTGCCCTGGCAACATGCCCAGCGTGATGGCGTCACTTCCGGGTGACGTCACCACGCCGGGCATTTTGCCCGGAAAAAAGGGAGGGACAGGGAGAGGAAGGACAGAGGAGTGGCCAGGCTGGGGGGGGAAGGCACCAGCAGCAGAGGCTGGCGGGCCTCAGAAGGGCCCAAGGAGTCACAGCGGCACAACAGCAGGTGCTCCATTTTGCCGGGGGTGGCTGAGTCCCCCCCTGGGAAATTTCAGGGGTGGCTTGAGTCCTCCAGCCTCCCCCTGTAGTCTACGCCTATGCTGATCAATACAGAATATTGTTTCTGGGGCAAAGCACCCTTATTTCCTTCTAAGGTTAATGTGATTATTAGAGGGCCTAGTCTGACTCACAGGTGTTAGTGATTTGGGCCTTCCTGCAGATACCATCCTTATCTCTTTCAAGGCTGGATTCAAGAAGGTGGTAACTGGTTAATCATGAGAACCTCTGCTCTGTTGTGTACCCAGATGGGAGGGGGGATTAGGAACAGATGTTAACATCTTCTGGAAATTTCCGTCAAGAGAGATTCCTGATTGGATCCAAGAGACCCCCTGGTGGTGCCAGAGGGCAAAAGGCTATAATAAATGTATAGGCCAGAGGGAAGCCATGCTAATTTTATGCTCATGCCATGCTAGTTCGCTTTGATATCTTATGTTTCATTATGATGGACTGCAACGTATAGAATGCTTTTATGCTACTGCTTGGAGTTGATGCTGCAAGAAGTCTTGCCATCTCATACCAGGTATCCAGTGTATTAGACAGAACAGTTAGTTTCTTTATTTTCTCGGTTGCTAAGCTATAGAGATTGCATTGTGTCATGAAATCTTTTTTTTTTAAATCCTTTTATAAACCTTTATATATTTTAAAGGCAGGGCTATTTTTGGGCTGGAATGCACCAGAACAGCATTCTGGCTGGCGTTTGGCCTGCCCCTCCCCGCCCCACCAGAGGGAAAGGGCCCTGCACACCCGGTCTCTTGAGCAGAGATCAAGTGTCTGGTGCCTTTCAGCTCTCAGTAAGTGCTGGTCCGGCAGAGCCCCCCCACACACACACCGTTCCTAGCTAGAAGAGGCGGGGGGTGCAGAGAGGCATTTAATTGCCTCCCTGGGGCTTCCTCTGCCCACCCACTGAAGCAGACGAACAGGAAAAGCCCCGCAGAGCCCCCCCCCCCACCGTTCCTAGCTTGCGCACTGAGGCACGCAAACTAGGAGAGGGGGGTTGCTAGGGCTGCCAAGTCAGCCCAGGGGGCGGGGGATCCCCCGCTAAAGGGGTTCCTGATCCGCCGGCCAGCATTTGGCCGGCGGGGGGAACCCCATCCCCGAAGTCGTCCAGCGAGGATGACGTAATGACATCACCGGAAGTGACGTCAGCACGTTGGGGGCATTGCCAGGGTGACGCTCTGGCAATCGCCCCAAAACTCTATGATACCATAGAGTTTTGGGGCGATTGCCAGAGCATTGCCCTGGCAATGCCCCCAACATGCTGACATCACTTCTGGTGATGTCGCTGGGCGCGCGCGCAAAGCGCATGCGCCAGGAGGAACTCCCAGCCGGAAGAGGACTCCCCCCCCCGCCGGTGAGTTCCGAAGACTTGGCAACCCTAGGGGTTGCCTCTGCCTTCCTCTTCCTTGGCTTCCTTTAAGTGCAGGGAGCCGGTCTTGCTGGTGGGGCAGGGCAGGGGCTTGAGCAGGGGTGGGAAAGCCTCCCTCCATCCCCATCTCTTTGCCCTCTTTCTTTCCCTCCTTCTTTCATTCTCTCTTTCCTTCTCTCTTTCCTCCTCTCTTTCTTTCCCTCTTCCTTCCTTCCTTCCTTCCTTCTTTTTTCTTTTCCTCTTTCCCTCCTTCTTTCCTTCGCTCTCTCTCTCTCTTTCCGTGCTGTCAGGGGTGTGGCCTAACATGCTAATGGGATTCTGCAGTTGGGTGTGGTCTGTTATGCTAAGGAGTTCCTGCTGAGCTTTTTCTACAAAAAAGAGCCCAGTTGTCTGCTTTATTTCTGTGCATTTAACCTCAAGGACCCACAGGACTGGGTATTGCTTAAGGAACAAAGAGCAGTAACCCAGGGGGACCCAGGCTTGTGTTCTTGACAGGGACCCAAAGGGACAATACGAAGAGGGTCTGCAGCAGGAAGAGGAAATAAGTAGAAATTGCCAGTTTAGTCTGGGTCCATCTCGTACCTTTAAATCTCATTATACATTTACAAAGTCCTTGCTCCCCCCCCCCCCAGTGTGTCCACCTCAGTTGACAGACATGCTTTGGGGCTCCCATATTCTAATTCTAGGGTTGCCAAGTCGGGGATGGAAAATACCTGGAGACTTTGGGGGTGGATCTGGGAGAGGGTGGGGTTTGGGGAGGGGTGGGGCCTCAGCATGGTACAATGCCATAGAGTCCACCTTTCAAAGCAGCCATTTCCTCCAGGGAAACTGATCTCTGTCAGCTGGAGATTAGTTGTAAAAGCGGGAGATCCCCAGGCCCCACCTGGAGGCTGGCAGCCCTATCTAATTCCCCAGCTCATGCACCTTTGATTTGGATAATGGGGAGAAGTGCTTAAGCCTCCTCCATGCACTCTTTTTCCTGCCCTAAAACACCCCAAGGGAGCCATTATGTGTTCTGTTGGGGAAACTAACCTGACATGATGCACTACACACATGTTTTCCCCATGGGGTTTCAGGTTAGGAATGAAGTGCAGGGGGAGGGGGCACACCACTTCATCTCATGTGTCATGGTCTTGGTGTGACTAGGGCCTAGATGCACTTGGCTACTATGTTCTGAAACTCCCAGAGCATATCCGTCAACAGAACTGAGGCATACGAAAGTGGTTAGGCCTCATAACTAATTTTTACAAAACAGGGTATCAGCTCCTTCATCAGATGCTACTGTGACTGTTACTGCATGCTAATCAGTATGAGAAATATTTGTGCAATTTTTTTTTTTACAGGAACATTCATCAATAAAGATTATGCATGGGTGGGTCAAGAGTACAAAGCGAAGTTATTCTCTACCATAAACCCTGTTTAGATCTGGATTTGCAGTCAAATTTCTGAATAAATTCCTCTTCTGCTACTCAGGTTCCATCCACCTATCAGGTGTCTGAGGATAGCTTCTCCGCTGTTCCCGATGGGTTTTAAATGTATCTGTTTGAAAATTTATATCTACCCTTTCTCCTGATGGATGGGATTCGATACAGAATAACCAGAGAGATCAACTCTGCAATCCTAAACAGAGTTACACCTTTCTAAATCAATTTAAGACAATAAACTTAAAATAGAGTAATTCTTGTCTAGGATTGTGTTGTCAGTTTTTCAGCCATAGTTTTCTTAGAATGCTTCCTTGCTATGTCAGTTCATGTCTACTTTATAAATATTTTTTTCCCGATACAGCCCTGTTTCTCCAACACTGCATTTTTGTTTGGACATTTTCTGCAAGATATCACATGCACATCATGGGTAGAATGCCATGTCCTAAACACATTGGATTTAGTATTGCCAACTTCCAGATCAGTCCCCCTGGAGAAAAGGGCTGCACTGGAGGGTGAACTCTATGGCATTGCACTCTGCTGGGGTCCCTGTCCTCGCCAAACCCCACCCACCCTTGGCTCCGCCACCAAAATATCCAGGTATTTCCCACCCCAGAGCTGGCAACCCTACCAGGATGTGATTGTAAGAAGCATCCTTGCCAATTTATTTTAGTGAGGATAGGGGGAGGGAATGTGTATACGCCCTTTAAAGCTACAGCTAAATAAGGTTATGACATCTTTAATTTATTTGGAAGGGTCCATGGCACTAGGATGGCAGGGGTGGAAAGAGCCATCCAATTACAGGTGACTTATGGCAACCCTGTGGGGTTTTCAAGGCAAGAGAGAACCAGAGGTGGATTTTCGTTTCCTGCCTCTGTGTCATGACCTTCGTTGCGGCCCCAGTGCCAAGAAAAAGGCATGGGGGAGGTCACCAAAGGATGAACCCTTATTCCCTGTGCTCCATCAGCCCGTTTTATGACCCTGGTTTAAATAGCACATGCACAACCTGGCTTGGAATAAATTGGCCACAACTTTATTGGTTACAGCTGAAATAAGAATTGGCACAGCATGGGGAACTGGATCCTGGCCATTGACTGACCCACCGGCCCACTGATGGTCTCCTGGCCATCACAGCCCACTGGCTGGGGCCATGAGAACCATGAGATGACAGGTCACTGGATCCCACAAGGATGGACACCACTAAGTGGTCTCCCCTGTCGCCTGAGTGTGAGGGTATTTCCCCGGCATGCTCCTTGAATCTCTCACCCCAAGATCTCTTAAGCTGGCCAGCTTTCCTGAGTATGGATCCGGCCCCATACTGATACCACCCATGTTGTGACAGGTATGAAAATGAACTGAAGCATATACCCCACATGCAGTCCCCCACTGACAGAGGGTGGGTGGGCAAAAACCTTAGCAACAATGCCTCTCTAGCCCTCTCCAGCCTCCGGGATAGACCTGGTAGTGGCCAGGGTGGGACCAAACTTCCTGAACTTGTTGCAGCCCAGCCACCTCCCCATGTCCAACCCTGCCGGGGAAAGCTGCCATTTGCCTCCATCACCCTCTTTGCCCTTCCCCCACTCTACCCGCAGGGCCGCAAACAGGACCCATGGTAAATCTGGGCCCCACCTATTCCTCAGAGGTCTCCCATCCAAATACCAGTCAGGGCTAACCCTGTTTAGCTTCTGAGATCTGATGAAACTGGGCTTGCCTGGGCCATCTAAGTCAGGGCAACACTCAGATAGGGGGAAGTTAAACTATTTCCCATGTTAGTTTCCCAATCTAAATCATGTCAGTAACATATTCCCAAATTCCTTAACGGCCCATTCAGATACACAAGTGAGCACCTGAAATTGTAGATGTCAGTTCAGGGCTTCCTCTGTCTCTTTTTAAATAAAATTAAGGATATTATAAGATTCAATCACTGATCCCCTGGTGTTTCATGTAGTTGAGACCTAAGTATCTCAGCTTGGTTACCTACTAGTCACCAAATTAAAGTGCTCTTTTAAATAATCGTCATTACCAAAGGGCAACTGTGGTCATTGTTTACTGATTGTTTTCCCTTGTAGGAACGCTGTTGCTAAGGTTAAAAAAAAGGTGTGTAAAATAGCAGCTAATCATTTGGACAGCAATTATTGGGGATATTTAATGCAAATCTCTTAGATCATCTATTAGCAGCCGAAGTTGCCTATTTTTAGCAGCCTCTTGATTAAAAATTGTATCTGAATAATGATTTCATTGTTTAAGGAGTGACATTTCAATCTTCTCAAGTTTTACAGAGAACTTGTGATTACACTTGTAGGCGCTGAACACCTAATTTATAATAATATGTGAAACACATGTACAGAAGTATGAGCATGAATTCGGAAAATGACCATCCTGTCATGACCATCCTCTGAAAAAAGGAAATTTCTGGAAGAAGGGGAACTCACTGAATATGAACGTGAAGTATGAATAAAGCTGATGTTTCAACGTGAGCTAGAATGGTGTAGTGGTTAAAGTCCTGGCCTACAATCTGGGAGACCCAGCTCCAGATCTTCAGTTTGCTGTGGAAGGTCTCTTGGTGACCTTGGCCTAGTCATAGGCGTCAACTACGGGGGGGCTCGAGGGCTCAAGCCACCCCCGAAATTTCCCAGGGGGGGCTCAGCCACCCCCAGCAAAACGGAGTGCCAACCGGGCCCTTCCAAGGCTGGCCAGTCGGCTGCCACTGCTGCCTCTCCCCCCCCACCCTGGCCACTCCTGCCTCCGTCCCTCCCTCTGTCCATCCAGGGGCCAGCTGGGCAAATGCCCAGCGTGCTGGCGTCACCCGGAAGTGATGCCATCATGCTGGGGACGTTGCCGGGGCGACGCTCTAGCAATCACCCCGAAACTCTATGGCACCATAGAGTTTCAGGGTGATTGCCAGAGTGTCACCCCGGCAACGTACCCAGCATGATGGCGTCACTTCCGAGTGACGCCAGCACGCTGGGCATTTGCCCAGCTGGCCCCTGGATGGACGGCGGGAGGGATGGAGGCAGGAGTGGCCAGGCCCAGGGGGGAGAGGCAGCAGGGACATGGTCCCAGCATGCGCGTGTGCAAAGCGCGCACGCACACAAGAACCCTCGCCCCCCCCCCAGATTTTAAAACTCGACACCCCTGGGCCCAGTCACTCTCTCTCACCCTAGCCTACCTCCAGGGTTGTTGCTGTAAAAATAAACTTGAGAATGAGAGAATGATGTTGTAAGCTGCTTTGAGTCCACATGGGGGCGGGAAGTGAGGCATAGATTTCTAAATGAATAAAGAAAGTAGTCCATGAGACTTGGCAACTGTAAGTGTTGGCCATGTGTGTCTGAATGGATCATTATGGAATGACTGATACTGACTGAAAATTTTTCTCTCTCCTCCAAAGCCTATTCACTTGCAGCTGGAAGTCACTGTGGCCTGGCTCTCACATACTTGAGTATCACCTAATTTTTCTTTATTTAAATGCTATATGCATTTAATAATGCAGATGAATGTATGAAAGGATGCCACTGAAGAGGAGAGAGGC
Organism: Lepidodactylus listeri; assembly: GCA_029233225.1. Lineage (NCBI taxonomy): Eukaryota > Metazoa > Chordata > Lepidosauria > Squamata > Gekkonidae > Lepidodactylus > Lepidodactylus listeri. Next base: position 99,349,148 of record JARCFY010000009.1, on the reverse strand, counting down.
TTCTGGGGTGCTACCTGCTTTAAGGTGGCATAGCCTGCTGACTCACTGGAGCTCTTGGTTCTTCTAGAGGCACCTGGTCTTTTTAAATAGGGGTTCAAGCTAAGATGCAAGCTGAAGGGTTCTTGCTCTCTTGTTCTCAGCTTGGGAACTGTATGGACATCAAGCCCTGGATCTGAGGACCTGTAGTGGACTGGAGAATCCTGCCTCCTGCAAGTGGAGTGAAGCTGATCCTGGGCCTCCATTTTTATACAGGAGGGAGGGTGGGGATATACCTTTCTGTTGTTTGTTTTATACCAAGTGAAAGCTAATTGTATCTGTGTTCTTGTTTTGTCCAGAGCCAAGTGAGAACTGGTCTCTGAGCTTGTTTGTCCTATATAGATGGTATCTGGACTGTTGTCTTTAAGTTTAGTCTGTTATTGTCTCACCTGCTGGCTGGGGAAGTGTCTGAGGGGGCAGAATAGGGATGGGGAAGATGCCATGATACATAAGTTGTGGGGCAGGGAAAGATATGCGGTGTTATACTGGGATTTGGTATTATACTGCGGTTTGGGAAATACTCGGCATTCTCGAAAATATTTGGCTGGCCATTAGAGCGTGTCAGTTTCTGACTCACTCTCCCTCCCCTCAGCTTCCCCAGCTGGCCACCACAGCAGGCCGACTAGGGAAGCAAAGACAAATTGGGGAGGTTTTTATAGATGCCTCCCCTTCACTTCCCCAGTCAGCTGCCATGGCAGGTGGAAAGTACTGGAGTCGGAGACGCGGTGCAGTGAATTCAGCCAGCATACTTTATTAGGTGGTCAGATGGAGCATGCCAAAAAGGCTCCAGGGCCCGCTTTTTATGCTGGTCGGAACCACACCTCCGGCTGCACCCAAACGAAACAATAGGGTCATACATATGCAACCTTTATTTATTTATTTATTTATTTATTTATTTATTACATTTATATCCTGCCTTGCCAGCGAACCAGCTCAAGGCGGCTTTAGTCATAGGTTCCCCGGGGAGAACCTAGGTACCTTATTGGGGACCACTTAGGATCCATTCCTCTACTGTTCTCCTGGCCAAAGCTCAGGTCACGTGGCGGTCGCCATTACAGGAGCACATGGTGGGCAGCCATTACACAAATCAGCATGGTACATTACAGCAGGCCAGCTGGGGAAGCGAAGACAGATCAGGGAGGCATCTTTAAATAAGGATATTTGGGGGGTATTTATTCCATTCAGCAAAGCTGAATGCACGCCCTTACCTCAGCAATGTCATCCTTAAAGAGTTGAGTGAATCAGGAACAATGTACAGTCCCCACATCTAGAGAAATCAAGTGGTGTTCGTGATTGTTTGAGCCTTCCAGTAATAAATGTTTACTAAGACCATCCGAAGGATGGGTGTACATCATTCTGTGGTTTTATAAGGGTACCCTGTTAACTGGAATACAACTTCTGAGGGATATTCACACTCCCATTTGAATGCTGCATGCATCTCATCCCAATCACTTTGGTTAGAAATGCATAATAACAACATCCAACAGCAAGGGGAGCTCTAACATAAGCTGGAGCTAATCAGTGAGGGGTGATGGAGGACAAGAGACCTGGGGAAAAGTTCTCAGACCTAGGAAGGAATGGAATCATCACGTTCGGAATGGGAAGGCAGAGGTGTCCGAAACCAGGAAGGATATAAAATAATGGCAGCCAAATAATATGTGATGGTGATCCAACACAGTGTGTGTGGCTGCTGAACTCTCATAGGATTTACACAGGTTATCTGTGCGCAGCATGGCAGGCTAGGTAGGAGAAGAAAGCAAAATGTGACTTCTTTCCAACAGTGAGCAAGGAGAATCTCAGAGCGAACAAAAGAATACCGGAAAAGATCCCATCTGTGGTTGCAGTTCTATTTCATGCCAGCTTCGTCTTTATAGACTCTCAAGCAATATGATGACAGGATTTAACTTTGGAAATAATCCTCAAGATGAATTTACTACCCAAGGTTTTGGGGATGTTTTTGGGCAGACTGCATAGAAAGTGGCTGTACAACTTTGTCCTTGTTGGAGACTATCAGTACAGTAGAAAACAATGCCCCCAAAGTCCAGCCTGTTATACTGTCTTGGGTTTATTCCCTTGCCCTTCCATTCATGCCATCCTGTCTCAACAATGTCCTTCTGCTTTCTCCACTGTACAAATAGGAAAGGCCTTGTGCAAAGGAATACATGGCCACAAATCTGACATTAAAATCCAGGGCATTGTGCCACTGATCTAAATTCTACTATTCTTGTACAAAATAATTCAACAGGAGAATCCAAATTATAGTTCATCAAGAACTTTCACTTACATGCACGCACGCGCACGCACACACACACACACACACACACATCTTATCAAGGACTTGGATTGTCTTACTCCCTGTAGGTGCTAATATCTTAACATGCCCCATCCATTACAGATGTTAATTAATTCCATTAATTATATCTATCCCATTAATTAATTCCATCTATACTGCTATAATTTTCCAATGGGATCTGCTTATGACTTTTTGTTTTTACTTTGCACTTTTTCAGAGGGACCCAGCACAATCTTTCCTGGAACTTTGATGCTGTTTGTGGATGTTCATGTTGGTTCATGAGCAGATACATTCCCATTGCTCAATCAAAATGTTTACACAAATTCAAAGCAAGAACTTAGAGGGCATGTAGAGGAGCACCTGGGGGAGGGCCTCTGCAACTTAGATGTCTCTAGCTTGCATAGGATCTGTTCTATGCACTCCTGAACCTTGGCCATTTTGATAAGGACAGGTTCAGGAGTGTACAGAATGGACCCTGTGCAAGCTAAAGACACCAAATTTGCAGGGCACTCCCCCTGGATGCTCCCCTACTTGCCCTCCAAGTTTGGTCATTTGCCCAGAAAGCTATTTCCTGGGGGCACCTGGGGGGGGGTTGTAACTTGGACCTTGTAATTACAATCCTCACCAAACTTGGAGGACAGGTAGAGGAGAATCACCCAGAGATCCCCTGTAAGTTTGGTGTCTCTAGCATGTGGAGGGGAGCATTCTACCACCTCATGAACCTCACAAAACGAACCAGTTCCTAAAGTGGCTAAAAAATTCGTAATGGTCTATGGTTCGCGAATGGTGCATGTCGCGAACCATGAACTGAACCACATTTTCCCAGTTCATGCCCATCCCTAACTTTTTCTCACTATGCAAGGAAGGATATTGGAGAGAGGTGTACATGGATCTCTTGTACCTTGCCGGCACCACCAAGATTAAAAGTATGTGATGGAGAATAGAGAGAAAACTACTTTTGAGAGCTTTTCTTCTGTCGATTTTTTTTAAAAATGTTGGAACTTCTCCATTGGGTGGGACCATGAGTGGAACTGCATTTTTGGTAATCTGCCATGAGTTCCAGCAAGAGCAGCATGTGATAAATGAAGCAAAATAAAATTTTAATGGTGTGATTTGTGCTTTAACTGGTAATTTTATGTGGGTTCATTTTTAGCATGCAGCTGATGGTGCCATCTTGGTAGATGGCATAGAGGTAGGATAAAAAGTGTCTATCAATGCATGCATAAATAAATGTATGAAACCAAACATGAAGTATGCTGCCCCAGCACACATTTACCCAGAGGCCTCTGTGCCACTGCAGGGATGATTTTCTGATTTTCATTGGGAAGGGTGGTAGCAGACCATGACACTGTTTTATTCCTCTTAATGCCAGGAAGGCTAGAGATTATTCTACTGCCAGGGACCTCTAGGGTGCTATCGCACCTCCTAAAGAGTGGCATGCTAGAATGTTTCCTTTCACCAGCACTATCATTGTTGCCCAAAAGGTGGGACACAAAAAAAGGGCCACATTGGAGCATTCAAGGAGATGGTTCCATGAACTCTCTAGTAATCATGGCTCCAAGGTGGGGGGGGGAGTGCTTCCCCCCTCCGGAATCCTAAACCTACTGTTAGAAAGACTGCAAGCAATCAGGTGCCCAGCAGTTAAAATGAATGAACTCAAGATCAGCTCATCTTCAGAATTTGTCTTCTTTTTTTGGACATCCTTGAATGGCATATAAAATCCTGCAGCTGATTCAGGACACCTTGAGCAATTCGTTGCTGGAAAGCTGAGATATAAATACAGGCTTGGACCCTAAGAACCATTATCAGGTGTTTCAGTCACAGAGCGTATCTTCCCACCCCTATGTGCCTTCTGCAGTCTCCTGCCCTCGACCCTCCTTGGCTAATCCCAAGACCTGAGGAATGGTTTGGATGTAGGATGGGAGCTGCAGCTTGGTGGGAAAGTCAAGGGAACATACAGTCCCTTCTTTGTGCAAGAGTAACTGTTACCTGTTCACACAAGGGATCAAACCCATTGTAAATTAGCTTGACAGATGACAAGTCCAAGGAGTATTTCCCTAGCCCCACTGATGTGTAAGACTCCAGTAATAATAGAATGGCCGGTCCAGAGTTTAAGAAAAACATAATCAGTTCTTGAATTGCAATGTTATGGCACTCCAAGGGGTGCACTTCGTTGAATGCTAGGATATTTGTAATTACACTAGGGCTGCCAAGTCAGCCCGGGGGGCGGGGGATCCCCCGCTATAGGGGTTCCCGATCCACCAGCCGGCATTCGCCAGCTGGCATCCGGTGAGGACAACTTCCCCTGTGTAATGACATCATTACACTTCCCCTGTGTAATGCCCTGGCAACGCCCCCAACGTGATGACGTCACCTCCGGGTGACGCCATTACATCGCCATGGTGCACGCGCAAAGCGCACGCGCCAGAAGAGCTCCCGGGGGGAGAACAACTCCCCCCCGCCGGTAAGTCGCCGGCACTTGGCAGCCCTAAATTACACATATATAAAATATCGATTCAGGTGCATAGCTGTGTTGGTCTGAAGCAACAGAACAAAGTTTGAGTCCAGTGGCACCTTTAAGACCAACAAAGTTTAATTTTGGGTAAAAAGCTTTTGTGTGCATGTTGGTCTTAAAGATGCCACTGGGCGCAAACCTTATACAAAATATGTCACATAGCACAAATCCAAATGCACCTTCTTTCAGTGATGCTACATTGCAGAATCTAAAACAAGCGCAACATGTTTCTTTTTTTTTAAGTAAAGCTCCAATGTCTAAGCTTTTTAGGACAGGCATTAATTATATTATTCTAGCTTTTGGCAGTTTTACACCTTCTCTTGATTAAATACCAACAAAAAACTGCAGACTCAGTCATACCACAGAAAGGGAAGACCTTTTTCATTTATATCCTTTAAGCTTCTCCAAAAGTACATTTAAAAATTGTCTAGCCGAGGCATATGTAATGGCATGTGGAAGGGAAGGACTCATTATCGATCGTCAGACGGATGTACTAAATTCTAATTCATAACTGTTTGACCCCTTCGGATAGTTCAATAAGATACACACAGTTGTATCAAGAATAAATATGCTAAGAATAATTAACATTTCAATTACAGAGATGGCATGCAAGGTAGGACTTGGACAAACTGGGTTGTGTGGAGCAGAATGCCCCCAAGGGTAATTTGAAAACAATGGGTGATTGTGCATAAATCTGCAAAAACAGACAGAGCAACATAGATAAAGTATGTGCCTTGTGTAAGCTGAGGGCATCAAGAGATAGCAAAGAAACTTGGAAATGGCTGCCATCCAGTTCCATAAACTTTGTTTCTGTCACAAGTCTTCCATTTAAAAAAAAAAAATGACAGGCCTTCAAGTGTCGAAGCTTCATAACAGCACAACCCCGAACGGTTTTATTAGGCAGGCTGATTTGTTTTTCTATTCTTTCAGCTAGATGGCAGAATCATTCGAGAATGATTCACTCAGTTCTGTTCTAAATTCTCAGCTCGCTGCTTGAATGAAATTGCAGCTCACCGAATTTTGTTGAGAAACAAGGAATCTATTTACTGCTTCGTCTTACAAATATTCAAAAGCACTTGTGTGGGAGAGAAGATGGGTGAGACTGTTGACTTGTCTAGAATATGGGAAACTTCATCGAATGCAGAGTTCATATTTCCAAAACTTTTAACAAACAGTAATGATACTTTTTTTTTTCTATGTTAAATCTGAAAACACACTTTGTTCCATACCCAGAAAAGTTTGCTTTTAGAATGCTATGCATATATTTCTATGCATGCCACCGTTGTAGGGTTAGAATACAACCATGTATGCAAATGCTAATAAATTATAATTATGTTCAAATAATAAAGAAACTATTAATATTTATGTGTGTTTTTTCTTTCTTTCAACAAATACAGATTTCATTTGTGCATAAATTCAACAAAGCAACATAGAGTCTCTGGGTTAAATGTGTTACTGGTGGCCCATCGTCTGAAACTTTAGATGGAAGAATTATAACCTAACAAGGATTTGGACTGAACAGAGAAGCTGCCTTGCAATTTGCACACATTCTGAATTTGAGGAGTCATGATATTTTGATATTCTGGAAGAAGACTTCTGAAACGAATATCACAATCCGGAGATGTCGTTAATTAAATGGAAATTTATGAAATATGAATTTATGCACACATGAAATCTGTATTTGTTGAAAGAAAACATACACACATAAATATGAATAGTTCCTTTATTATTTCAACACTGTTATGATTTATTAGCGTTTGCATACACTGTCGGTTGTATTCTGGCTTCTGTAGATTTGACTGTGTGATCTCTTGTTATTTCTGTCTTTTGTTGTAGAGTTGCCAGGTCTGAGTCCCCAGCAAGGGGACTTGGGGGGGGTCCTGGGGGGGGCAGGGACAGCACCAACATGATGACATCACATAGAAGTGATGTCATCATGTTGGAGACTGGCATCTGTGCTCCAAGACACAAATTTGAGCCCTGAAAACCAGGGGAACCCCTGCTGGGACCTGGGGGATAACATTAACAACCCTACACTGTTGTGAGTAGGGTCGCCAGCTCTGGGTTGGAAAACACCTGAAGATTTCAAGGGTGGATACTGAGGAGGGTGGTGTTTGGGGAACATAGAAACTTCAGTGGGGTATAAGGGCATAGAGTCTGATAAGTATTGGAGTCGGGAGTCCATGGAACAGTGAAACAGCTAGATCTTAATTGCTGGTCCGGATGAAGCATACAACCCAGGGCTCGAAGCCCTCCTTTTATGCTGGTCAGGGACAATCCCCTGACCTCACCCAACTGGCCTGATAGGCTCTTATCAGTCTATTTACATTTCATAGGTTCCCTTGGAGAAACCTAGGTACATGATTGGTGGCCGGTTTGGATCCACCTGGCCTTTGTTCTACCTGACTGAAGCTCAGAAAGTTTCTTGGCCATGTGCTCTGGCCACATGGCGGTCACCATTACGTGAGCACATGGTGACCGCATGGTTAGTACATAACAGAGTCCATCTTCCAAAGTGGCTATTTTCTCCAGGTGAACTGATCTCTGTCGCCTGCAGATCAGTTGTAACAGCAGGAGATCTCCAGCTACTACCTGAAGGTTGGCAACCTAGTTGTGAGCACTGTTCCTCTAAGCTGAGTTAGTGTGAGCCAGCTCACAGTTTTTTAGCCTGCGGCTCTCACATTTTTGCCTTAGCTCAGGAAGGATTGCTCCAGAGCAAACTAATTTATGCAGCAGCCAAATCGCTGGTTCACAACTTTAATGCCAGTAGCTCACAAAGTGGATTTTCTGCTCACAAGACTCCACAGCTTAGAGGCAGCGTTGGTTGTGAGCATGGGCGTCAACTACGGGGGGGCTCGAGGGCTCGAGCCTCCCCCGAAATTTCCCGGGGGGGGCTCAGCCACCCCCGGCAAAATGCTCTCCCAGCTGGTGTCGCCGCCTCTCCTTCCTCCCCACCCCCGGCTTGCCCTCCTGCCTCCCTGGGCTGGGGGGGGACGGAGCAGCGAAGAGATAGTCGTGCGCGTGCGCTTCGCACGGGCGGCAGTCAGCCAGCCAGCTGGCTGCCGCCGCCATGGGTCTGCCTCCCTGGGCCAGGGGGGGGGACGGAGCGGCGAAGAGATAGTCGCGCGCGCATGTGTGCTTCGCGTGGGCGGCAGTCAGCCGGCCAGCTGGCTGCCGCCGCCGCGGGTCTGCCTCCCTGGGCCCGGGGGGGGAGCGGCAGAGACATGGTCCCGTGCGCAAAGCGCGCACGAGAGAGCCCCTGCCCCCCCCGGGATTTAGAAAGTTGACGCCCCTGGTTGTGAGTGTGCCTTTTGGAGGCAGATAGGGTCAGAGGCAGAGCAACAACTTATGGAGAAAGATCGTGGTTAGGAGGATGGTGATTCAGCTGAGATGAACATAACGGACTGCCTGGTAAAGGAATGATTAGGAGATGGCCAGCACTGTAAACCTCCTCTCTGAATGGCTACCTGAGCCTGCAGAGGCCTTTAATTATTTTTTTTCTGTCATGGGACAGTCATTTGTCCCCAACTAGTGTTCTTAAGAGAAATTGTCTTAGCTCAGTTTTGATCAAAAGGGAAATGGGAAGAGAAGAGAAGCAAGAAGGGAAGTTGGCAGACTTTCAGAATTTTCCTTTGCAGATGCTCAGAGGCAGGCAATGTCTTCCCAAGTCATCCTCGCTTATAGCTAGAGCACCACCCCACTGTGTGCAACATCCAAAAACAATCAAACAAAAAAAATTGCAAGGTGTCATAAAAGAGTGCATAGAGTAGGGTTGTCGGGTCTCCCTTGGTCACCGGTGGCGGATAAGGGGGTAGGGTTGCCAGCTCCAGGTTGGTAAACTCCTGGAGATTTGGGGGTAGAGCCTGGGGAGGAGAGGAATATCAGTGGGGCACAATGACATAGAGTCCACCCTCCAAAGAGTCCATTTTCTCCAGGGGAACTGATCGCTGTAGTCTGGAGATGAGCTGTGATGGGGAGGGGGGCTCCCCAAGTCTCACCGGGGAGGGTCTCTAGTATAGAGGTAGGCTTGCCATCTTCCTGGCAGGGAACTCCATTTCCCAACACAGAGGTCCAAACTAGATGTTAGGCACAAAAGTGTGGAATGTTACCCTGACAGCCAGGGCCAAATTACAAATGATATGACAGCCCAAACTATCTTACTTTACAAGACCCCACAGAATCACAGAATATTGTTTCCTCAGAAGAGACACTGAAAATACACACGCAAAAGCTTTATTTTTATTTTTTGCAGCTACACTAGGGAGGAAGCAGAATGAAAAATTAGTTTTCTCATTCAGAGGCCCTGGTGTGTGTGTAAAGTGTGGTCAAGTCACAGCTGACTTATGATGGAGGCCCCAGCAAGAGGCTTTCAAGGCAAGTGAGAAGCAGAGGGGGTTAACCATCACCTTCCTCTGCAGAGACCTCCTTGGTGGTGGTCCCCATCCAAGGACCATCCCTGCTTAGCTTCTGAGATTTGACAAGATCAGGCCATACCATGCTGCCTTCCCTCCCTTTAGTGGTCCTTAAGTAAAGGTAAAGGTTCCCCTTGCTCAAAAGCCAGTCAGATCCAAGTCTAGGGATGTGGTGCTCATCTCCGTTTTCAAGCTGAAAAGCCAGCACTGTCCGAAGACATTTTTCATGTTCTCATGGATGGCATGACTAAACACCTTCCTGAGCCTCTGTACTTCCTGAGCCACTGTAGAATTAGACACCTCCAAACCTCTGTTCCCTGCTTGGAATGCTGTTACCTTCCCACCAAAGTGGTACCTATTTATCTACTTGCAATTTCTTGCTTTCAAACTGCTAGGTTGGCAGGAGCTGGGACCAAAGATGGGAGCTCACTCCATCATGCGGCACTCAGGTCTCAAACTGCCGAACTGCAGACGTCCCAGTCTGCAGCTCAGCATGTTAACCTATCTCTAAATCTGGCTGTATTCATGGCCCTTAAAAACAAAACAAAACCCCCTGCATTAGAGAGGTGGCCAGGACGGGAGAAAGGGCAGGAAGAGAGATCTTTAAACTCTTTCCTGCTCACTAGTTCCTCATTCTGAATTCCATTTTAGTGCATTTTTATCCCACCGTCCCTGTGAAGTACTCAAGGTGGTCTACATGGTTCTCCTATCCCTATTCTATCCATAGAAATACCCTAACTAAAACACCTCCTTAAAAACAACAGCTTTTTATATACAATAAAGATAATGGATAGGAGATGGCAAAAGCATGGTAAAAATGCCCATGTACAGAACCATTCTGAATTATTGAAAAACGTTTCCCCCCCCAAAGTTCAAGTGCCATGCTCACAATCTGTGAACAAACTGCACACTGAACAAGAGAGAGTATATTTACACCTCCCTGGGTGCCAGGCAGGTTTTTTTTTTGGTCTGTGTATATATATGTATGTGCACTGGCAGTGAAATCCTATGCACTTACTCCAATCTAAGCCCACTGCATTCAATTGGAGTGACTCTGCATAGGATTGTCCTGACATTCACCTATAAATACATTCCCTTTCACATGTATATCATGCACTTATGGAGGGTCCCCCCCCCAGCATTTTATCCCACCGCAGGAGTGCCAAACATTCCACTTCGAACTGGTGCTATGACCCATGATACTGTCAACTCTGCAAGAACTGCTTTGCAAAGATTAGCTGATACACGCTCTCTTCTCCCCAGATAAGCTAAATATTTAATGTCTGAAAGTTAAGCAACCTTATGAAGCAAGTGACACTGCCAGAAAGCTTCTGGCATGTAAAAGAGGAGATGGAAATGCTGTTGCCATTTCAATAAATAATGGGGGGGGGGGGTTTGACGTGATAAATGACTCTCCAGACATTTGGGCCTGATTTAAAAATAAAATGAGAACAATTATACACCACGGAGCCTGAGCCCTCACCTCTAGCCATTATTAGGTTGAGAGATCAGTTTGCAAACTTTTAGTTAAAATGAAAAACAAAACAAAATAAAACCCCCAAGGATTTCAGAAGACATTGCCAGTCTTTCTTGGGGCTTCTTCACTTTTTGTTACAATCCTTTCTCAGACCTGTTTTGCCTCAACTCCCTATAATTAAGAGGATTCTTGAGCCAGTCTTGAAATGATCATTCATCTTCTGACTGGAAATAAGAAGGGAAGGATGAGGAGAAATGGACCCAGTATCAATAATGGACGGCCTGTGTGGGAAAAGAAGCAAACAATGGCTTCCATTAGAGCATAGTGGACAGGTCCCATATCCTTAGTTCTAGGTTGGCACCCCAAGGCTGGAATTTTCCTGACTGCTGGACTCAGCATAGGGTTGTCAGCCTTCAAGTGGTGGCTGGAGATCTCCTGCCATTACGATTGATCTCCCGGTGACAGAGATCAGTTCACCTGGGAAGGAAATGGCTGCTTTGGAAGGTGGACTCTATGGCATATCGTATCGTATACATTTATTGACATTTCGGCAATCACAAATAATAATCCAGTCAATAGAACAGAGAATGCAGAATGCACCAGATATCAAACTTCATACAATAATTTCATAATGAGAGGGGAAGGAAAAAAAAGACTGAAGTTCCTCCTCTCCTCAGACCCCGCCCTCCTCAGGCCCCACCCCCAAATCTTCAGGTATTTCCCAGCTAGAGCTGGCAGCCCTAACTCAGCCAGGGCTTATCAGGGAAAGGGCAAATCTTTCTTTCTTAGAAGTTGTTCTCAAAACCCTGACTTCTAACAATGTATATTTTGCATCATCTAGAGCTGTAACATTTCTTTTGAGAAACTTAGACGTGCACAATATCAACTCTGTATTCCCCCCCCCCACTATGTATCATCCTTGCCTTTATATACACTGTGCTCTTGTCATTTTGCTGAGCTTCTTTCCACCACTCCTGGAGGAACTAGATGATCCTGCAATTGTTTGCAATAAAATTAGTTCAAGGGACCTCCAGCCCAACAAGCCTTGTTAGGCCCATAGGCCGATCCCCGATCAGTCTAGCATCATCATGAACAGGATCTGCAACTAGGACTCTCAGGGCGAAGGACTGTGGGACTGACCTAGTGTGCATTGGTAAGGGTTTACTCCCACCTTTGAAAGGTCTTATACCCTACTCTGGTTTCTCAAGGGGAATTAGGGTTGCCAAGTCTCGAAACCTTACTGGCGGGGGGGAGTCCTCTGCTGGCCAGGAGCTTCCCCGGTGTGCGCACAAAGCGCGCACGCGAGGCAATGTCACCGGAAGTGACGTGAGCACGTTGGGGGCATTGCCAGGGTGACACTCTGGCAATCGCCCCAAAACTCTATGGTATCATCGCCCCAAAACTCTATGGTATCATAGAGTTTTGGGGCGATTGCCAGAGTGTCACCCTGGCAATGCTCCCAACGTGCTCACATCACTTCCGGTGACGTCACCTGGCGCGGGGGAAGTCATCCAGGTTGGACGACTTTGGGGGTGGGGTTTCCCCTGTCGGCCGAATGCTGGCCGGCGGATTGGGAACCCCTGTAGCGGGGGATCCCCCGCCCCCCGGGCTGACTTGGCAGCCCTAAGGGGAATATGCAGAGAGTCCCAGTTTAAGGCCCAAATTAGCCCCTGGACAAAACTAATTCAATTTCTGCTGACCCTGAGGATAAATTCAAAATAATTTAAAGTTCATCTCCCCAGGGCCACCCTTAGGGTAGATGATATGACTGTACAGTCCAGGTGAGGGCAAATATTTGCCCCGAGGTATGTCTTTGGCCAGGTAAATTCAGCTCTGTCAGGTAAACTGGAATCCCTCTCTTAATTCCCAGTGGATGCGCTTGTCAGTGGGGTTCACTGAAAGCCCTGTCACCTGTATAAATTATAATCTGCTATCTGCCCCAGGCCTCAGTGGGTCCATACATACATGGCATCCAAAGCTGTTGATTCTCCTTATCCCGTGGCAACTTGGAATCCGGAACAGCCTGCACACTAAATGTTTCATCACAGCACTTCCAAGCAGAACCTGTTTCTTGGTGAATGCTCTTTAAATAATATCCTGGTATGCCACTAGAGTGAGGTTGTATTTGGAAATCCATTCCCATATAAATAATATCAGCAGATAGCTGGTTGGACACCATTTTGTCCACCTGGCTGCAAGCTCTCTCAAGTCTCCAAGAATCTTTTAAGCACCTTTCTTGATCCCTCATTCTCTAAATAGGAAAGATAATACACACTCCCCCCTCGATTTTGTGATAGACAGGTGTTGGCCACTCAGAGAAGAGACACCTCCTCATAAAGAAAATGGTGAGGGAATACTGCCAAAGCCAGCAGGGCACAGTACCCATGCTTTGCTGCTCCCACACTTCTGAAAAGCCTGCTGTGGGGTGACCCCTGGCTTCTTCCAAAGTGTCCAGTTACTGAAGGGTGAAGATAAGCTGATAATCAGGTTACCAAATGAGTGCATGAATGAGGAAAGTTGTAGACCCAGAACTTCCTAGAACATATTTAAAATATATTGGGTTCAGATTGTGTAATCAGCTCATAGTTTATTGTGATTAGAGCTCAACTCAAAAGACAACGCTAGCAGGGTCAAAGCCCTGCTTATATGCATGCAAAACAGTGCACCCCCCACACACACTCCCTGTGATAGGCTATTTACAAAACATTACTACTTGACTGGTATACTCCAGAGTCCTGGTCGGCTATTCTTCTTGTGCTCCAAGCTCAGCCGGTTTTTAGGGTGATTCAATCGGATGAGTCAAACATGGTGATTCAATTAGGGATGATTCAGTCCCAATACATAACAATATTCTTAGCCACTGCACTAAACCATCTCGAATTAATCTCGAATTATCAAACAGGTACATCTTTGTCTCACTCTTGTTTTCAGGGATGTTTCAGGGATGATCTGAATGCTGCCATCACCGGTCTGTTTTATTTGTAATTTTATATGTAATTTATGCTGTTTTAATTTGATGTTCTAATTGTTTATGATATTTTAACTGTGTTAGCCGCCTTGAGCCAGCTTGCCCAGCAAGGCGGGATATAAATATGAATGAATGAATGAATGAATGAATATATTAAAAAAAATCATCTCCTCCATTTTAGTGTGTGGACTCCAGTCTGGGAGAACTGAGTTTGATTTCCCCACTCCTCCACTTGCAGCTGCTGGATGACCTTGGGCAAGCCATAGTACTGTCAGGGTTGTTCTGGAAAGAGAAGTTCTGGAGAGAGCTCTCTCAGCCCCACCTACCTCACAGGCAGTGTTCCCTCTAAGCTGAGTTAGTGTGAGCTAGCTCACAGTATTTAGCCTCTGGCTCACAGATTTTTGTCTTAGCTCAGGAAGGATGGCTCCAGAGCAAACTAAATCATGCAGCAGCCAAATTGCTTGCTCACAATTTTAATGCCAGTAGCTCACAAAGTAGAATTTTTGCTCACAAGACTCCACAGCTTAGAGGGAGCATTGCTCACAGGGTGTCTGTTGTGGGGAGGGGAGGGGAAGGAGTTTGTATGCCGCTCTGAGACTCTGAGTGAAGGGCGGGGTATAAATCCAATCTCCTCCTCCTCCTCCTCCTGTTCTTCTTCTTCTTTCTCACAACAAGCCTATGAGGTAGGTTAGGCTAAAAGACAGTAATTAGTCCAAGATCATTCATGAGCTTCATGGATGACTGAGGATCTGAACCTGGGTCTCCCTAGTTCAACACTGAGCATGAATGCTTTTTTTTTTTAATATAAAAATGAAAAAAGCGTCAATACTCGTATACAGGTTTGGACCCATTTCCATTAATTTCCCTGTCATGACTTGCGGGAGACCCCTCCCAGAGAGCCAGTTTGGTGTAGTGATTAAGTGTGCGGACTCTAATCTGGGAGAACCAGGTTTGATTCCCCACTCCTCCACTTGCACCTGCTGGATGACCTTGTTGCGCAGCACATCTGTAGCACCCCTTTAGCCACTCCAGCCCCTTGCAGCCACTCCTGCCACTTTCAGCACCCCAGCCGTCCCAGTTCTCACCAGCACTTCACTCCTGGAGCTCCTCACAGCAACCACACTAACACCGTTATGTGGTGAACTATGTACAGGATTTTATTTATAGGATCAAACTGCTTCGCCAGCACCATGACATTAGAGAATGGACACACATCAGTACTGTACAATTTCTTATATACATGTAGTGACCAATCAGCTTTTTACTGAGTCATTATGACTGACCCTTCAGCAGTGCCAGCCATAACCAGTTTAGTCTAGCTCTACACAGCTACCAATTGACAGATAGCTGTCAAACAGATCTGGCTGATCTTAGTGCTGGAGATTAACTGTCAACAGACCTTGGGCAAGCCATAGCTCTGTACCAGGTGTTCTCTCAAGGACAGCTTGGGAAAGAGCTCTCTCAGCCCCACCTACCTCACAGGGTGTTTGTTGTGGGGAGGGGAAGGGAAACGAGTTTGTAAGCCGCTCTGAGACTCCAAGTGAGTGAAGGGCGGGATACAAATCCAATCTCTTCTTCTTCTTCTTCTTCTTCTTCTTCTAGTACTCCATACTGGAGAGTACCACAAATACCCCCCACCAAAAGACCTGCTGAACAGTACGCCACACCGGTTCTATTCTCATAATGTTTAAGCGAGGTGTGGCTTCAAAGGATAAGCTCCCAGATGATAACACAGTAAGACGCATGTGTTTAATTTCATGGTTATGCAAATGGGACAATGATGTATGCATATACAGAGCAGTTCCTCAATATCCTTTTAATCACACAGGATTTGGAGCAGACATGCTAATAATTTTGGAATAAATAATTATTCCGTTACTTCAACCAAACTGCAAATGCCCTTGAATTGATTAACTTGTGCTCCTCAGTCTTGTGTTTGTGCGGCCAACGGGAAACTGTCGCCTACTTAATACTTGGCAATGTCAGACGGAGTGGAGATCCATACACAAAACTATGGGGATAGCAAATTAATTTGAAACACCATGTTGACAGTAGAGAAATAAGGCTCGGTCCATGGAGAATAATGGAGAATTTGTCAGCTTGTAAACAAAGGAAGTCCCCTTGATTATGTCTAAACTGGTCATTTCAAGCTAATTCCCTTGGCAACCTCCCATCAATTTTTTTTATTAAAAACAGCATGACATAATTATTGGGGGGTGGGGTGGTAAAAACCAGATTCCCACTTCCAAATACACTCCTATCACAATATTTCTAGGAATCTTGACCTTCTGTCTCGCTTTCCCACTATTCATGACTATTTCTTACAACAGTTATGCCTGTCATGGGTAACAGTGAAGATACATTTGCTTTTATCCCATAGAAAACAAAGGGTTGGATCCAGCCAGCATTTTCACTCAGTTTCATCCAGTCCTCCTTCTTACTACAGCACCTGTCTCACATGGCTTTCCTCCACAATGGTCCCCTGATCCACAGGACAGCCTTTTTGGTGGGACCATTGCTTCCTTCGTTACCAATTGAAAAGTTGGTTGAATCCAACTCAGAGAGTATGGGTTGTATCCAAACAGATTTTCTTCTGGTGGGAAAAAAAAAGGAGAAGGGACTCCCCCTTGACTACCAAAAAGGCTTTGCTGTGTGTGAACAAAAGCCTTGAGGAACAGGAGCTATAGCAAGGAGAGAATTAGGATGAGATTGAGTGAAAAAGTTGGATGGATCCAACTCTATAAATGAAAGACACATGACTGGGATGCTGAGTGCCCTTTGCATTCATGGTAGGCACTTCCAATTTTTTGCTGATTCTCCCTTCAACTGCATGCTTTCTGCTTTGACTCTGGAGATATTCCTTGGGGTCCTTTGGGAAGAATAGAAGACTACAGAGGGATGGGGAAGAAAGTCACAGTTCATGCAGGGCATCCCTGTTTACACTGCAAAGGATCCCAGTCTATATTTTTAAACAACCCAGATAAGCAGCAATGGGAACATATATAATGGGGAACTGGGAATACATGTAATGAATACATTTGAAAGTTTAAGAATGGACTTCTGGTATTTTTTGCAGGAAGCACTGGTATAACACAAGTAGACCTCTGGAAAGTGTGCTTCAGATGTGAAATGCTTTTTTTTAGTATTCACATATTCTAAGCCCATTCACATGGAGGGCAGGGTAAAAATACAAATAAATAAATAAATAAATAAATAATAAACAAACAATATGGAATCAACATTTTTTTCCCCTTTGCAAAGACAGGTACCATTTTTCATTCGTTATTTTCATATGTTGTTCTGAATCTACTCAGTCTTTTTGCAGCTCCAGATATATATCACTAGCGGGACATATACTTTGGGTTTCTTGGTGGGAGGAAAGCTGGCAGCACCTCATGGGATGATGATTGGACAGCGGGGATAAATTCTGTATTTTACTGCTGCCACAAACTGCTTATGTCAGTGTACTTGCACTTACGTTGGCCCAGATCCATTTGCTTCTACAAGACTTTGCTGTTTCCGGTACTGAATTATGTCCATATAAGTGGTTTGTGAATGCCAGCTTCAGTGCTGAGGTGATATTGACTTTCAGAGTCAGTGGAAATATTGTAGCAGAGAATGCAAACAAGTTTTTAAGCCAAATGCTAAGCAACTAACTTGTTTCAATAATTGTTTTGAGCTGTGAATTTCCAACTGTGTTCCAAGGAAACGGCAGGTTCCTCTGAAGCTTATCAAATGTTCTTCAATGAGAAAAGCCATAATGTGGGATTTAGAACCACTGGGGCACCATTACTCATCTTCCCCTTCAGTGAGAGGACATGTTCAGCTCACATTGTATGAGAATACGGCTCAGCAAACTATGCTGGTACGCCTACTTGGATCAATTCCATTTAAGCCATTTGGCCTCCCATTGTGGTAACATACTGGATGAACCTAAGTCCTCTGACACGGATATTGGAAACAGGAGGAGCTCCATCCCATCTGTGTCTCTGTTTATTAATGTGCTTCAAAACTAGCCTTCTACCTTTCCAAATTTGTTCAAAACAGCTGACAAGCAAGATGATAACATTAGAATAAAACAAATCCACAAAGTTGATCTCAAAAGTTCACAGACCAGAAGCCAGCATAATCCAAACAAAGAAACAGCAGCTTTTGCTGTCCAAATTTCTCAGCCAAGTGCCCTTTGAAAAATAAAAGCTTTACAAACTCGCTGGAATAACAGAAGTGTGGGGGGGGGGGGAAGGGAGCCAGTCCTCCTCCAGCAAACTTAACTATTTCACGGGGTCTATCATTGTAAAGGATCAGGCCAACTAACGCCAGCTGAACTTGATATTGTGATGGAACTGCTAGTTGAAACGTATCGTCCAACTTAGCAGGTATGTTTAGGCTGGCACACACCCTTAAGAATATAGGTGACAGATCTTGAAGGGTTTAAAATGCCAGTTAGAGTGGTTCCTCAGTGGAACAGGCTTCCTTGGGAGGTGGTGGGCTCTCCTTCTTTGGAGGTTTTCAGCTAGATGGCCCTCTGACAGCAATGCTGATTCTGTGAATTTAGGTAGATCCTGAGAGGGAGGGCAGGGAGGGTTACCTCAGTGCTTCATTCTTGTGGCCCTTTCTTACATGCCCAGGGAAATGCTGATCACCCCTTTGGGGTCCGGAAGCAATTTTTCTCCAGGCCAGTTTGACTGGAGATCCTGGAGTTTTTTTTTTTTGTCATCTTCTGGTCATGGAATAGCAGTCACTTGGGGGGGGTGTGTGGGGGGGAAGGTATTTGTGAATTTCCTGCATTGTGCAGGGGGTAGATTAGATGACCCTGGAGGTCCCTTCCAACTCTATGATTCTATGAACTATAAGAACCAACATTGTTCTGACTCCAGGAGCAACAGCAAGTAGGGTTTTCAAGGGTACCCTGAAGCCTGAGTCCAGAATACAAGAACTACAGCACAAGAGTTGGAGCCATAGCTCAAGAGTTGGAGCCTTGAGAACAGCTTGATTCATCAAGGCTGCCCTCAAAGCCCAAGACTTACATAGACTGAGAGGCCCTACCTGGCCTGGAAGCAGCACTTGAGACTCATCTTGTCAAGACTTAATTGAGTCAGAATCCTGTGAAGGACATCCAGTCTACTGGAAGCATAGTCTGGCCCAAGAGCTGGAACACAGGCTACATGTCTGGCATTACGTTTCCTCTAGGTTGCTTCTGTACAGGCCTCCAGTTTCCATTGCTTCTGCCAAGTGGTGGCAGAGCCTGGAGGCTGATGGTCCTAGACCTGGCCCAGCTGTAACAGAGACGTCACTGCTTCTGGAACATCTACTGGGTCTCCTAGTGGAGACTTCTCGATTTGTAAATTGGTCTCTGTTTGTAAAGCTCTTGGCACATGGTCTCTGAATCCGGGGGTTCCAGGTCTTCCAGTGATGAGGTATTGACTGCAGGCTCTTGGGGCATGGCCTTGGGTGACACAAGCTCTGGGTCTGAGGGAAATCTTGCGGTGCTGGGGAATCCATGGGCTTTCCGATCTGCCTCCAACAAGAATCCTGTCTGTTCCTGAAGGTCATCTGGGTCCTCCTCTGATGAGTCAGAGCCTGCCTCAGCAGGGATCATGGCAAGCACATAGAATTGGGCACGTGGAACAGACAGGCAATCAGTGAAGTGGTTTTCTTATTGGCATAATGTGTTCGCCGTACAAGGCTGCTATCAATAGACAAGTAACCATATCTTTATACTTGTTTTACATTGTCTCCAAGAGACTTTCAAGGATGGCCCCCAAAGTAGAAGCAGAATGAAGCAAACAAGAGGCTCCAGGCACATCACTCAGCATGGCAAGACTGGCAATGTCTAGAATGGATAAACATTTATGAGCCATATAAAGATGATGAAATACAGATCTTGCTACCAAACCCACTTACTCTTCCAGCAACAGAGCTTGATCAGGGAATATTCCTAAGCTTTTTACACAGACAGAGATTATGTCCAGTCTCTGGGGATAACTTTGCCTCTTTATCTAGTGTTCTGACTCCACCTTCCCAACCAGTATGACCTTCGCCCTGTCTGGATTCAATTGCAGCAAGTTCACACTCATCCACTTGTTTATTATGAGTATTAATCCCCAAGAGACCAATGAAACAAGACTAAGAGCAGGCCTGTAGCCATATGGCACATTTGGAGGGTGATGCCCCGTCGAATGTGCCCTGCCCCCTCTCCCAGCCCTCTCTCCCCTGCCCATCCCTCCTAGGAACCTGCCAGCCTGGGGGGATGACCACGCTTGCCTGCATGCCTGGTGTTAGTAGGGAAAGTGAGAGGGCACTGGGACTGCTGGAAGCCAAGGGAGGCAGCTGGCAGGGCACGAAGCCTGCAGCCCTCATCTGTGTTTGCTTCGCCTCGCCCACTGGGCTCTCCTTCTCCCTCTGATTCACACAGAGGAGGCAAGCAGGGCAAATTTGGGTGTGGAGAAGGCAGGCAGGGCAGTGAGGGCCCCCACTGCCAGAACAGTGGGGGAAGAGCTTGCTGCCAGCATTATGTGACCCTGTCGGCTTCGGGGAAGGTGAGCAGTTGTGCAACTTTTCTGGCTACAGGGCTGATATTTTCTGGCTATCGGGCTGGGGATCACACAAAGGGCCTCTCGCATCTCCGGATTTACCTAGCCACCAGTGTAAAAATGTAGGGATCAGTAGCGGGCAAGCGGTTTTACTTTAACTGTGTTCCCTCCCCCCTTAACCAATTCCGCCACCACCATCCCTGAAATAGGCAGGGGTCTCTTTCTTTTCAACTGGGAGATTTAAAAGTTTCTCACTTTGCTTTTCAAAGGAGTGAAATACAGTCAAAAGAGTGAAATACAGTCCTGGTGATTCAAAACAATTTGTTGGCAGGTTTCTTTTCTAAAAAGAGAAAGGCTTTGACCTGGGAAAATAGAATTAAAAGCTGGCAGTGAAAAGGGATGACTGGCTGACCAATCATTGGATCAGTTCCAGGTCTGATGTCACCACATCGGGGGCATGTGCCCCTTCCATGGAAAATTTTCTGGCTATGGGCCTGACTAAGGGTGATGCCGAGCCAATCCAGTAACTTTATCTGGATTGGAATTAAATTCAAGCACTTGTGTATGTCTCTCAGTAACAATAGACTTTTTGCAATGAAAAAAAATGACCACCAGCTTTTTTTCATGTACCTTCCAAGAACTGGCTTAAGGATTCTCTTTGCTGCAAATAATGTTATTAACACCTTGTGTAGGATTGCCGGCTCCAGGTTGGGAACTACCTGGATATTTTGGGAGTGGAGCTTGAGGAGGGTGTGGCTTATGGAGGGGACAGACTTCAATGGGTATAGTTGTGACCTTGGCTCCCATCTACTGTGGCTAACAGGAAGTTTTTGAGGAACTGACAATCATCACACAAAGGGTGCAGCTGCCTCCACCATCATTGCTAAGCAAGTAGCATTCTAACATGCTTACCCTTAGCATATGGAGGTTATATCCCAGCCTTAGACCATCCTCTCCTTCTCCACTACTCCCTCTAACACCCCAGGATTCTAAGAAGCTCACTCTAGTAACCATTAGAACATGTTTTACTTGATCAACATATATATTCGGTGAAGAGTACTGGACTCAGGAGACCAGGAACGGTGAAATCATGAAGCCTTTATTGAGTGATTCAGCATGCCCAGTAGATGGTCAGAACAAGCATGCTTCCAGGGCTCCGG
This sequence comes from Lepidodactylus listeri, assembly GCA_029233225.1. NCBI lineage: Eukaryota > Metazoa > Chordata > Lepidosauria > Squamata > Gekkonidae > Lepidodactylus > Lepidodactylus listeri. Next base: position 99,327,754 of record JARCFY010000009.1, on the reverse strand, counting down.
GGCCCTCATTATATGCTGGCCGGAGCCACACCTCCGGCCGCACCCAAAAGACCTGATAGGGGCTTAACATATGCGCATGTTTGTCATAGGTTCCCTGGGGGAGCCGTTGATTGCATTGGCTCTCCAGGGAGAACCTAGGTCCCGCATTGGTGGAGGCTTTCAATCTGGATGTCTATTGTTCCTCCAGATTCAAGCTCCCCTCTCTGCCTGACCATGTGCTCTGGCCATGCGGTGGGCGCCATTACCTGGGAGCACATCGCAGGCTGGTTGCTACGCAGAGCATACTACATTACATTCGATGAAGAAAAAATCAGCTAATGTATGACATGAAAGAATGTGGAATAAATTCTGCATGTGAGTGGAATGTTTCTGGAATTTTCATTGCAGAGTGGGAGCTGCTGGATGATCCTAGGAGACCCCTCTGGAAAGAGCCATACATTACTGTTGCCCTTTTCCTATAGTCATTTTCTTCATATGGTTAATTTGTTTAATGTAGTTTTTTTATTTTAAATGTTTTATTATAATTTTAAAATGCATTTTTAATTATGACCTGTTTAGTGGTGGGTCACCTTTTGATACCAAATAGGAGAAATATATATATATATATATATATATATATATATATATATATATATATATATATATATATAAAAAAAACATAAACATAATGAGTGTGTGAAAGAAATCACACAGGCGGGTTAATATAAAAATTAAGTTGGGGAAAAGAAGGGTTATGGTTTAGTCTTCATTTTTGCCTCCTCTGATCTCTTTAAAACTTGGGTTTTTTTCCTCCCCTTCATATCTCACCTTTGGGATACTGAAACATTCATCCAAGTCAGCAGATGTTAATCTTGTTCCATTCCCAATATCCTCTTGCTCTGTCATTCTCTCCATGTAATAACAGGCCTGCTCATTCTTCATCTGTCATCTTTTGGACTCTCTTGTCCTCTATAGCACCATCTTCCTAACTTTGACTCACAGAGTTCTAATTGCTTTACGGCCTATCAAGCTGTCCTAATTCCTCACATCTTCTTCTTATGGATCTGCTCCTGCTAAAGTCTCCACCGTTCTGCCCTTCATCTCTTCCTTGATTTGAATGCCTACATGATGACTGAATAAATGCATTTTAAGTTAAGCAATTTAAAATATATTTTTTTACAAGGACACATAAAGGGAACAGGCTTCTACAATAAAATTAAGTATACTTATTTGTGTTTGTATAATTTTAGAAAGCAAATTAATAGTATAGAGGGGATTAAAAAAAAGGAAAAGGAGGATTGTATAACATAATTGTATTTATCAAGGATAATTATATATTACAGGGTGTATAAAACAGAAAGTATGGCCGAGGACAGACTGGCAATGTAAAGCGGGGCAGCCCCGCGTCGGAAGTGGAAGAAAAGAGCCCGTTCAGACATGCACATCTGTCCCTCAGCTCCATTTCGCACTTACCCGTCTCCCAGTCGCTTTCCATCCGCTTTAACAGGACACCAGGTAAAACCGGTGTTCAGGGGCCGTCCTCCGCATGCCTCCCGCTTCCAAATAGTGTGAACTGGAAGAAGCGGGAGGCATCCGGAGGCAGTCTGAATGCTCCGTATCGGCACCACTGCGCATTGCTCTGGCCAGTATGAACGGCCAGCTCCGTGGAGTTTTTCCCCTGCACCAGTTCCCTCCACTTTACCCCCCCCTTTACATTGCCAGTCTGTCCTCGGCCTATTTCTCCCCAGCATCACCTTCATTATATTTTTTAGGACATTATCTATAAAATGCAATGATCCTTATTTCTGTTGGGGTACTGTTATATTTAACATTTTAAATTACAAATGTAATAACTGATCTATTTTGCAACTACATTACTTCTACATAACTACTATAACTTTTAACAGATAGGTAATATATCAAAATACAAAGGGAAGTCTACAAAGGATGTTTCTGCTCATATATATATATTTATATTCAAGAGATTACATCTAAAACTTGGTCTCATTCTGCTGCTGCATTGCAATACATTGATATACACTTTTTAAACCGTTCCTTATTCTAAATTTGTCTTTTGCTTGCATAATGCACATTCCATCTCTCCTCAAATTTCATAACTGATCTGTTTCACAAACAGGTTAATTTTGCCACTACTGCATAGTCAGCAAGTTTATTTTTCCATTCTTCTAAGCTTAGACAGACACCTGATTTCCATTTTGCTGCGTAGATGATTCTCGCTGCTGTCACCATGTATCTGAATATCTCTTCCATTTTTTTTGGTAATTTATTAGGTAGTATGCCTAAGAGCATATTCTTAGCTTCCATAGGGAGTTTGAATTTTAATATGTTCTGCATTTTTCCATGCATTTTCTTCCAATATCTTTTTGCTTTTTTACAAGTCTACCACATATGGTAAAAGGTTCCATCTATGTTTTGACATTTCCAGCATTTTCCTTTGTAGTTTTGATCAACTTTGTCAGTATTCTTTGGGGTTATATACTATCTAAAAAAACATTTTGTACCAGTTTTCTCTTAATGCCTGGCTGGCTGTAAGCTTAATTTCTTTTTCTCATAACTGTTCCCATTGATGCATAGGTATCTGCTTTCTAAAATTCTGCATCCATTTAATCATATCTTTTTCATTTGCTCTTCTTCTGTTTCTAATATTCTAATAAGTACATTCAGTATAAAAGGCCATGTTAAATTATCAAACCCTTTCTCTGCATCCAGAAAAAAACCCCACTGCTTTCTTTCTTTTCTTGTTCACAAATTTGATTGCATCTATTATTAATTGTATATTATCTTTCATATATCTCTTTGTTACAAAGCCTGTTTGATCAGTGTGTATTAAATTTGGTATATATTTTCTTAAATCTTTCTGCCATTACTGTGGCAAAGATTTATAATATTTGTTCAGCAGAGAGCTAAGTCTATACAAATGTGGTAGCATTGCATCACTGCCTTCTTTTTATATTAATGCTTCTTGCCACATCGAAGATATTGTCTTTCCTTCTTTTATCTCATTCATAACTTTTTGTAATGGTATGATTAAAACTTCAAAGTGTTTGCAGTACATTGCTGTCAGCACATCTGGACTTGGTGCTTTGTCCTTTTTCATATTTTTTATTGCCCGAGAGACTTCTTGAATTGTTATTGTTTGGTTTATTATTTTTTTTCTGTGTTCTGGCATAAACTTTGTGGTCAGGATGTCTTTTAGATATTCTCTTATTCCTTTATCTGAGACAGACTTCTATTTGTATAATCCTGAAAAAGGACTGATAAATTGTTCTTGAATTTCTTTTTCTGCAAATATAATTTCATCTCCTTTCTTTACACATGTTATTACTCTTTTTTCTTTCTCCTTCCTAAGAGAGTACGCCAAGTATCTGCCAGGTTTGGTCACATGTTCAAAATGCCTTTGTTTTAGAAATTTTAATTTTTCTGTACTTCCTCCATTTCTAACATGTCTAATTTAATTGTCTGATCTTCGCTAGCCTGTCTTTATTTGAGTAGGGGTTTGATTTGATTTATTAAATTTCTACCCCACCCTCCCAGCTGGAGCCAGCTCAGGTTTGTGCTCTTGCTCCAATCTTTAGATTTTTTTTGTACTATTATCTTGATTTTTCTGATTTTTCTCTTTTCATCTTGGCAGGAGCTGCTAATAAGAATTTTTTTTTTGCTTGCTTTCTACATTGTAGCTGAGGACATTTCTTCTGTATTTTTTTTTTAAATCTTCCAGATTTTTTTTTATTTTTCCTTACTACCTCTTTTTGTAGTAGAAGAGTGTCATTTAATCTCCATCTTCCTCTTGATTTTTTATTCCACTGCCAAACTACTTCTGTGGGCTTGTGATCTGCAAATATCTTCAGTTGAATCTCTGTTTTGTTTATATTTATTGTTAAGTTTTGTTATATCCAACACATACCTATTCTTGAAGGTGTTTGATATCTATTTGGGGGAAAAAATGTAAAATGTCTACCCTTTGGATGCTTGGTCCTCCTGGCATATTCTAAGTTCAGCATTTCCAACTACTGGAATACATTTTGAGGTCATTTCCTACCTTTACAGTTTTTTGATCTGTCCTTCTTTGGATCTAGTACTCTGTTCATGTCCCCAAATATCGTTATATCTTCATCTTGAAATTCTAGCGTAAGTGGGGGGGGGATTTTTTTTTTTTAAATAGAATCCTTTGGCACATATATTGTTGTACACCTTGCCTTCCAGAAATCAAGTTTAAAAAAAATAGGTATATTCCATCTGGATCTCCAAGTTCTTCTAATACATCTAATTGTAGGTTACTTATCTAAATGCAGGGCTCATTTCATAGCAGGAGCTCCTTTGCATATTAGGCCACACACCCCTAATGTAGCCAATCCTCCAAGAGCTCACAGAGCTCTTCTTACAGGGCCTACTGTAAGCTCTTAGAGGATTGGCTACATCAGGGGTGTGTGGCCTAATATGCAAAGGAGCTCCTGCTATGAAATGAGCCCTGTATAAATGGCTATGTCACACTATTTGTTTTGAGCTGAGGCAAGATATGCTTTACCTAATTTTTAATGATTTAAAAAAAGGTTATGTTTTTTTTCTTTATGTGAGTTTCATGTAGGCATAAAATATCTTTGTTTTGCTTTTTAAGCTGATTAAAAGTTTTTGTATGTTTTGATGATGAAGAAGAGACTGAGTTTATACCCCACCCTTCACTACCCAAGGGAGTCTCAGAGCGGCTTACAAACTCCTTTCTCTTCCCCTCCCCACAACAGACACCCTGTGAGGTAGGTGGAGCTGCGAGAGCTCTGACAGAAACTGCTCTTTTTCAAGAACAGCTGTGCCAGAACTATGGCTTGCCCAAGGTCACCCAGCAGGTGCAAGTGGAGGAATGGGGAATCAAACCCAGTTCTCCCAGACTAGAGTCTGTGCACTTAACCATTACACCACATCTGTATCACATCTCTTGTGGATCTCTTAGAGAACTTCATAACTATTTCACCAGGCAGGTTTTTTTTTCCTTAATATATTCTGAATATATCCAATAGATCATATCCATATCACTTTGCAATAATTCCGCTTAAACACCTGCCACTGGAGCCAACACTTCACTCAAAATCTCTTTCAGGTTCTCTCGGTTTTGCTCAAAGACACCTTGAAATCTCAGAACATATGATGTTTTTTTTTCCATTTGGAGTTGTAAAAGCTGGTCTTTATCAGAGGTTCTTTCTTTTTCCACAACTTCCAGCCTTTGTTTTATCTCTTTTGACTTAGCTTCAACTATTTTGACTGATTTTACAGCTTCCTCTGTTTTTATGTTGGTCTCCTTCAAGTATTTTTGGAGAGCTTCAAAGTTGTTATTAAGAGTAGTCATCTGGTCCAATAGAGGGTGCAGTGCTGTAGCCAACATATTAGGGAAGTCAATATGTGCTTTCAGTTTAGTAGCTGGATGTGTTGAGCTGGCAGTTCCTGGAGAGGGTTTTGTCCTCGTCACCATCTTTTCTGCCCGATGTGTCATTGTTTTCATTTGAGAAAAAGCTCTTTTAAGTCTCTGAAAGTTTGTTAAATCAAACACTTTCAATAGTTTAGCATTTTACTCAGCCAAATTGTAATCTTCAAGGAAAACCCATCACTCTTTGCCCCTTGTAACCACTCAGTCATTTAAAAACTTTTCTGGGGTGGGTGAAATCCCTCCCCCTCCATCACTTAAGGGGCATTCGGATGGCTGCTTTTATGCTTAACTAGTTTGAAGACATGTGCACTCACACTTCATTCCACAACTGTGAAGTAAGGAGAGCTTCAAACCACTAGATCACTTGCTCACTCGTCCAGTGTGTGCCTTTTGTGCCATTGCTGGTGCCATGATGGCAGGGCCTGTCAGGGCAAAGAGGAGTCTTGATCCTTTGACCACAGCCTTGGGAAAGGCACCTCTCATGCCCCAGGCTACAAGCCCCCTCTAAGGGCTCAGTGGGGGTTCAGAATCAACTAGTACCCTTCCCAGCCACCGTGTTTGTGGGGTGCTCCTATCAGAGCTTAGCAGAGCACACCCACCTGCAAGTCACCAAAACCCAGAAATCCTATAATGCTCTATATGTAAACAGAAGAGAATAATCTAAAGGAGTGGATTACAAGACAAAAGGTTTCAGTTCCATTCTTTTCAGTTCTGTTCCAGTTGCCGTTCTTCTTTTCAGTCTTCTCTTAAAAAAATATTTTATGAACGTTCCATATACTATTTTTAATTTAAATATAAGAGTATATAACAGTTAAAATTATACTGTTGAAATAACCAAACTAAAATATTTACCTGTTATAGTAAGGAAAGATGTTATCCTAAAACCTTATATTAAAAGTATTTGTAACAAATACTGAATATTCTTAATAAGAGTGAAGGGAATTTTAAAAAGTAGTTACATTCTGTTCATGCTGTTTGTAGTAAATAATGATTATTCTAAGTGAGTGTTATAATCTATGTCACCAACAGAACTGTTTCTTTATTATCTCTTAATACTTAAAAATTAATAAAACGGGGGAAGGTTGGAAAAGGGGGTAAAAGAAGATAGGTTAAATAAAGATGATAGGAGTAAAATTGTATATGTATATATATATATATATAGAGAGAGAGAGAGAGAGAGAGAGAGAGATGAAAAGTAAAAGGTTAGAAATTTTATATTAAATAATATTTGGAAAAATATGTTGAAAAAAGAAAAGGCATGAACAAAAAAACACAAGAAAGATAAAGAATATATATAGGCTCTTATAAGTCGATATTAGTCTTAGAATTCACCCAAAGCAAGCAAAAAATAAATTTGGGGGGGGGGGGTCAGCCCAGCGTTTTTGTTTTTGTTTCCTGGTGCATTGATTTGTCTGAGTTTTCTTTTCTTTTTTTAAGAAGGGAAAATATTGTAAAAAATAGTACAGAATTTTCTTGTTTTTTGTTCAGTGGAGTATCAAATAATGTGCTTAGGTAAATAATTATGCAGGACGGAAAAATTAATCTTGTACTTACTGATGAAAGCCAGTAATCAGAGAGCCAGTATGGTGTAGTGGTTAAGAGCGTTGAACTAGTATCTGGTTGATCCCCACATACATCATGAAAGCTTGCTGGATGACCATCCATCAGTCACACTCTCTCAGCCTAATCTGTCTCACAGGGTTGTTGTGAGGATAATATGGAGGAGAGGAGAATTATGTAAGACACTTTGGTGTATAAAATAACGTATAAAATAATTAGATAGAAATAAAAAAAATACTAGTAAATTTGCAGAACGTTTGAAGTTTTATTGTTTACTACTTCAAAATTTGTAAATAAATGTAATGGATGAAAGTGCCTAAATGGCTGCAATAAACAAACCAAACAACCTATTTTCCAGCCCAAGAAACAAGAATTACAATGCAAGAGGACTTACAGAATATCTTTATCCCTTCTTTGACAGGGAATATGTCTTAAAAATTGCCAAATATAACAAGAAACTGGGTATCAATGACTTTATTTAGGATCATCTTTTTTAATACTATGACAAGGGCAAATTAACTCATTCAATTTAGAACATATTAGTACTGTATTATAAGTTAAAAAGGTACCATTTCTATCCTATGATATTTCTCTAAAATGTCATTTTTTTTCTTTTGAAAAACCAGTTGGTTGACCAGCTAAGGAAGAGGCCTAAGGACTGGTCATTTCAAATGGCAAGATGCCACCAAGACAACAGTAATCTCATGTAGGTAAAAAGTTAACTAAATTATGCAAAAATAACTTGAGTTGGATTTTACAATAATGGAAATCTATGCGTAGCTCTGGCTTAAAAGCAACACTTTCTTCAAAATGGAAAAAGACAAATTGAAATCAGTATTAGAGAAAATAAGGGGAAAAGGAAGAAAAAGATCTTTAGGTGCAATTATTTTCTGAGAAGTCAATTTTCTGGAAATAACCAGAATTGCTGTTTCAAAGGAGTGAATGATCTGCCAAAGAACCTGAAGCTTTAATATGCATTATTATTCATTATAATGTTCATTATTCAGAGTTGCCACTGAATATCACCTAGGGATGCAACTGATTTTTGTGACTACTCTGGTTCAAATCAAAAGTTCCTTTTGCAGTTTTTTTTTATGTTTGGGCTGAAAATCTAGAAGTCAAATTTCCTGATCACATGATCGAAACTAGATACGAAGCGACAAAACCTGTTATCAATTTATACCTTTTGTTCATACTTTGGGCATGAAAAGTAACACTATCTGTGCCATGAACTTGTGTGCTGATTCTGATACACGCTTTACTAGCACAACAGATGCTAGCTGACCATTTCTTTACTAAGCTGATGATTCAATACATTCAGCAGATAATGCCTCAGTTTGGGCTGATAGTTCAGAGCTAGTCCCCTGATAGCTCTGAGGCCTACCCATAAGACCTGGGAGAAGATGATCTCTTGTAACTAAGGTACAGAAATATCTGTGTATGAAGTACCAGAAAGTTTTGAATTTGGAGGTGGCTCTAAACTGCTCTAAGCTGGCTGGAGCACCTTGGAGTAAAGGATTTCTCTCTCCCCCCCCCTTCCTCCCCCTCTCTCTTTCGCGCATGATTTATTTGTTTTGATATTTATATCCAGCTTCCTCCCGCCCAAGAAAGCTATGCTCCTAGAGTCTCAAAGACAAAACATACCCTAAGGCAAGCATTAAGGAGTAGGGTTGCCAAGTCCTACCTTCTGCGTTGCTGGGGGGGGAGTCCTTGGATGCCTGGGAGTCTTATGGCACAAAGCTTGCGCACCGTGATGACATCACCCGGAAGTGATGTCATCGCATCGGGCACATTGGGGTGGGACCTCTCTAATTAGAGGAAAAAACATAGAATTTTCCCTCGAATTATAGAGCATCCCCTCCAAAATGTGCCCAACGCGATGACGTCACCTCCGGGTGACGTTATCACGCCGGACACAACCACCGCTCAGCAATTTGGGGGCAGGGTTCCCCCCGGTGGCCCAATCTGGGCCAGCAGGGAGCGGGCCACTTGAGCAGGGGTTTCCCCAACCTCCCAGGGGACTTGGGAACCCTATTAAGGAGGCAATATCAGGTGAGGCCCTTGGCCTTTATTACCTGAGAGCCCCTGTAGTGTAGTGGTTAAGAGCAGCAGACTCTAATCTGGAGAACCAGGTTTGATTCCCCACTCTTCCACCTAAAGCCTTCTGAGTGACCTTGGACTAGTCACAGTTCTCTCAGAACTCTCTCAGGCCCTCCTCCCTCACAAGGTGCCTGCTGTGGGGACCACTGGTCTGATCCAGCAGGACTCTTCTTATTTTCTTATTTGCTTATGGATCTGCCAACTATATGGATTGAGATTAGGAAAAGAGAAATGAAAGAACTGGTCTTCTGGGAGCAAAGTAACAACCCAGCTAACCAAAAGGCCTGAACAATGAGAATAACTGCACAAGAACAGCATTGCAAATCACCCACCACAGTAATTGAAAATTGAAAGGTGATTGGACTACTGCAATGCTCTCTACATGGGGCTGCCCTTGTCCCAAATCCGGAAGCTGCAGCTGGTGCAGAATGTGGTGGCGCAGCTGTTGATGGGTCTCCTCTTGCGGGAGCACATCTAGCCCTCCTTAAAACCACTGCACTGGCTGCCTATAGCATACTGGATAAGGTTCAAGGTGCTGGTGCTTACCTATAAAGCCCTATATGGCCTGGGACCTATCTACCTGAGGGACCATCTCTCCCCACATGTTCCCCAGCGAGCGCTTCGATCAGGATCCCAAAATTGCCTGGTTTTCCCATGGCCAAAGGAGGCCCAGTTGGCAGCCACTAGGGCCAGGGTTTTTCAGTGGCAGCCCCACACTGATGGAATGAGTTCCCGGATAACATCAGGGCCCTGCGGGACCTATTGCAGTTCTCCAGGGCCTACAAGACGAGCTCTTCCACCAGGCTTTTAAGTAGGGGCCACCCAATATTTACACCTGGCCCCGGCACAACTTAGAATCCGCTAGCCTGAATGATCTCCCACCGACCACATTGGTTAACATCTAAGACACTACCCGTTAATTGTAGATATGCCATCTTGTAGTGTGCGGTTGTGCTATTGTGCAGTTTGTGTGTTTTAAATGTTTTAATGTGTATTATTGTAATATATATGCTGGTAGCCACACTGAGCCTGCCATAAGGTGGGGAGGATGGGATACAAATTGCATAAATAAATAAATAAATAAATAAATAAATAAATAAATAGTTACCCTCACCTAACCTAAACCTTACCCAAACTTTAACCTAACCCTAACCTATTCCTAACCCCAACTCTAACCATAACCTAACCATAACCCTAGCCCCCTAACCCTAACCTAATCCTAACCATAAACCTTACCTAACCATAACCTTAACCATAACTCCAACCTAACCAGAAATCTAACGTATCCCTAATCCTACCCTAAACCTAATGCTAACCCTAATCTAACCTTAACCCTAAACTAGCTCTAACCCTAACCCTATCCAAACCCTAACCTAACATAACCCTAACCTAACCTAAACCCGAGCCTAATGCTAACTCTCACCCTAACCTAACTCTAAATCTAATCCTAAACCTTACCCTATCATAACCCTAATTTTAATGCTAACCATAACCCTAACCCTTACCTGACACTAACTACAGTAGTCTTGTTGGCTAAATCTTGGAGATAGTATCTTACTGATTATGGAATGGTATATTAATTTTAGCTTTTTTTAAAAAAAAGTATTTTTCCATAACACTGAGCAACTGAAACTGTACACATCCCTTTGGACAATGAAATAAAATGTAATTTGGTTAGCAATGTTTTAATATCTGGGAGAGGCAATGTAAAGATATGACCGATGTTTCCATTCTGCTCCTTAGATTGTGGTGCGCTTACATGTTTATGATACAGGTTTTAATAAAAATGACAAGATACCTCCAGGTAATCTTTTGAGCTTGAAAAATGAATAACTGTAGCCACTGCTGCCTTTGGGACAGTGTAGAACAGTTTTGGTAACTGATTTTAAAAACCACAAAAGACAAACCCGAACTGGGTAAAGTACAGATCAGAGCTGTTACCCCATCAGATTATCTAATGATAAGAGTTCTCCAGGGGATGTGCTATTTCTAACACTTTCAAAATATTCACAGCTCTTTTAATAACTACATCTGGTCTTTAATAATTCTCCTTGTGTTAGGAAAACATTACCGGGGGCAGGGCTTTTTCACATGCATCCATCCATCCATCCATCCATCCATCCATCCATCCATCTATCTATCCATCTATCCATCTATCCATCTATCCATCTATCTATCTATCTATCTATGGCTGAAGACAGACTAGGAATCTGCCGCGCCTCCTTGGCGCGGCAGACTGGGGCGGGGGAATTTCCCCCGCCCCGCGGCGTTCCCACGCCGCCCGGAAGGAAGCCGCCCGCAGCGATCACACTGCGGGCAGCTTCCTCAAGCGGCGAGGGAATGCCGCGGGGCCGCCCCAGCTCACACGCGTTCGCACCCGCTTCGGCGGGTCGAACGCGCGCTCGGGCCGCCCCACACCAGCCGAGCACCACTTTAAAGTGGTGCTCGGCTGGTGCGCAAGGAGCGCGGCGCCGGATGCGATGCGTCCGGGCCGCCTCCTGGGGCCAGATGCGGCCGTCTGGACGGCCGCTCTGCCTCCGCTTGTAAAGCGGAGGCAGAGCGGCCCAGACGGCCAGTCTGTCTTCGGCCTATCTATCATCTTTAAAAAAAAAACACACCATGTTAATCAAAGGGAGATCTTCCCACTTCGGTGGGAAGGTAACAGTGTTCTGTGCGCCTTGGCATCTAGTCATGCCAGCCACATGACCACAGAAATGTCTTCGGACAGCGCTGGCTCTTCAGCCTGGAAATGGAGATGAGCACCGCATCCCTAGAGTCGGATTCGACTGGCTTTCAAGCAAGGGAAACCTTTACCTTTACATAATTTATAGTGTCAGCATAAGTCTGAAGCAACTTTATGGCACTTAACACACAAATTAATGTCAGCCAGTAATTATAAATGAACAAATTTTATGTCATAAAAAATGCCTTACTGTTTGGTATTCATTCAAGACTAAGCTGCTGTTAAGATTATTTTTCGCATGCATGTTTTTGCACGGCACCAGGGGAGTCATAATATTACCCCCTGTATCATTTTAATTACTTGACCTGATCCAGATCCTCCACATTTCGGGGCGGGGGGGGGGAGTTCCCTTTCACTTACCACACAGATGCAAGGCAGAAGGAAATGAAATTCCACAATCACAGCTACTATGCAGCTCAAAGGATGTTTGGGAACAGTTAGAGTCAGGCATCAGTGACACAAGCTCTGATGTTTGCTCATGAATTATAGTGGCTGTAAAATGTAGTATATTTACAACAAGGTTTGTGGCAATCTTAAATATAAGTAGTTATTAGTAGATATCTAACATGATTGGGGAAAAAAGTTTGCTGAAACGTGATCTATGTTATCTAACCCTCGTGCTTTATCTAATTGAGGGGCTCCAAGGTATTTGCAATTGTAGTAACTTGACTCCATTTTATTTTTATCCCCCCACCACAGATTTTATCCCTGAACATAAAGTCAGGGTGGGGTGTTGTTCATGTATTTATTTTGTAAATTGTATACTTAAAATTGTGATGAATGGTCAGTTAGAGGGATTACCACCAATTGTGCTGGAATGTAGATGTGGTGAGGAAAGAATAGGTCAGGGGTCCCAACGTTTTTTTTTAAAACAAAACAAAACAGATTTTATTATTTTCTACTTATTCAAAATTTTACATAGTTACTTTCAGAATATTATCATCACTAACCCATTTTCTATATAACTATGTATTCCGGTTACAATTCAGAACTCGGGGTCCCAACCTTTTTGAGCCTCTGGGCACATTTGGAATTTTGACATGGCATGTGGGTGCAGCAACAAAATGGCTGCCACAGGAGCTGCCACAGAATGGCTGCCACAGCTTAATTTCAGTAACATAGTGCAGATCCTTCTGCTGTGGTGGCAACTGCTGCCAAAGCAACATTTTTTTAAAAAAGAACAAAACAAATGTATTAACTAATTCAATTACAACATATCAACAACATCCTAACATAATTATATTATATAGACATATACATACACAGACTAAAACCTAGATTTGCATTACAGATCTTAGGAATAGCCCTAAAGCAAGAGGAATTCCAGATTCCAGCCAATCAATTCCAGATTCCAGCCAATCAAATCTCCAACAGTCAATCAGAAGTGTGGTTGGGCAAAAGCCCTACATGGCCCCGCCCACTTCCTAAAAATGGGCCCCATTATGGGGACCAGAAAAGGTGTCAGTGGGACCATGTTGGGACCCCTGGAGTAGGTCTTTGCACAATACAAAATATTCAGAATATTCACTGTATTCAGAAACAATATCAAATACCCTGCAAGAACCTATTTCTTTTCAGGGCAAATTCACTGGCACTTTCAGTTTTACTTCTTTGGCAAAATGTCTGTCCCAGGTGAAGAATCGCAGTGCACCTCCTGGCACCTTTTCAGCCACATGATTATCTCAGTCAGCCTCATTGAAATTCTTCTCTGGCATATTCCTCTGAAAGTTCTTTCCTCCTTACACCCCTCCCAATAGAATGCACTTTAATTAAGGTGAGATGCAACGAGCGTAATTAATAATCTGAAGATTAATTGCTAAATCATGATTAGGAGATGGCTACTAGAAAAGGTTGTAAATTAAGTCTTAACTGCAAACGCAGCAAGTGATTAGCTCTACTTTCTTTTTTGGGGGGAAAAGATACAAAGGGGGAAAGAAAGGAAGTCAGATAAACAAGAAAGCTTAGGTTGCGGTAGCTGGTAGAGATTGACAGTGTGCATTAAAATGATATATAAAATACAGAATTGGAAACTGATCATAGCTATGGGCATGCTGGGGCTGGAGCGGTAGAGGAGTGGGAGGTCAGTTGACACTGCTAGTCAGAACATGCTACATTAGGCAAATATAGTTATATTTTGGTGGATGGAATCCCTCTGTGTACTTGTAACCTCCATAATCTTAAACTAAGCACCATTATCTGAGTTTGCTGTCTTGGTAAAGATTGTTGGGAGACTTTTCTCCACCCACTGTATTCTATATGCTTTTACTCTAAAATAGCTTGCAGTGATTTAAAAGAGTATATGCCCTTCCACCATTCAGCTAGACACACACAAGGGAAAACACACACACACACACACACACACACAGCAATCAGTGAAAAAAAATAGTGGTCAATAAGACCTCCCTATCCTTTCCTTTTTACCAATGGAAAAACTGGGTGGCTGCAATCCAGTTTTTACAAATGAATACAGCAGTAGGAAATTTTGAGCATGTGCTCTGTTTCTCCATTATTCGTCCATTCACCTCACACCAACATCCCCCATCATCCACCTTGGCCATATCAACCCCTGCCCTAGACTTTGCTCACTGATCCATCTCAGGGCTCATCCTTCTGACAAAGTATTCTCAAATCACAAGTTGGCAACTAGAGTTGCCAGCCCCAAGTTGTGAAATACCTGAAGATCTTGAGGGTGGAGCCTGAGGAGGCCAGAGTTTGGGGAAGAGAAGGTGTTTAGTGGGGTCTAATGCCATAGCCCACCATCCAAAGTTGCCATTTTATCCAGGTGGACTGTTCTCTGTCACCTGGAGATCAGTTGTAATCCTAGGAGATCTCCAGCCACTGCCTGGAGGTTGACAACACTACTGGCAACAACCCTAACCAAAACCATCTTCTCTCAGCATTCAGCTTGCTAGTAAGGACAGGCAAAAATTCACAGGAAGTACATGTTGTTGCAACTTTGTCTGGAAGTTATAATGTTTTGTCTGATACAAGATTAGAACCAAAAATGGTATGTTCTTTTCAAACATAGGTTCCGTGTACAAGCATAATTAAGTTTTGCTACCACAAATGAGGAAACTAGTCAGACTAGCCCTCCTTTATGTGCTACAATGTGCATGCACAGATCTTTATTATTATTTTTTGGCATTCTATAATTTATGTTGCATTGCTCTAAGACCACTGCAAATATTGAAGTCAAGGTGCACGGAGCTAAGAAGTACAGAAATGTCTGTGTGTCAGTAAAACTCCCTGGACAAAGGGTGCATAGTGCAGTTTTCAAGACCATAATCCATTACCAGTTTCACACAATAAATGCAACTACAACAATAGACTTAAGTACTTTAAAAAACAAACAAACATAAGCACCATAAACACAGAGCTGAAATGCCATCGCCTCTGCTGTAAGAGTTGCAGCCAGCTTTCAGGAGGCTTGAACATGGTCCAGCAAATGAAGGTGACTTCCTAGCATGTGGATTCTAGTAACTCTGAAGTCATCATACATTATAGCTTATAAATGATTATCTTAACCAAAGCTCCAAAAATGTGCAATTACTCATGCCACCTCTTTGACAGCTGATGATCTATGGGGTGATACAATTCTTCATAACAAAGGAACCAGTAAACAATACACTTGATATATAGTTAACACTGGATCTGTTGCCACAAGGGGTTCCACATTTTCATGGTGCACGAAATTTCATGCTGAATAGAATTTCGCCTCAAATTTGTGAAGTTGCTGCAGCATGTAAAGCATGTAGCTGCCATCTTGTTCTCCTCCAAGACTCTCATTTGCTAAAACACAACTGCAACTAAGGGTCAAGCTAGGTATAACAGGAGGAGACCTTTGAAGTGATTTTCTTCTTTTTTTTGCCAACAAGTCACAGCTGACTTACAGTGATCCTGTATAGTGACCAGTTTTCAAGGCAAGAGAAGTTCAGAAGTGGTTTGCTAGTGCTTTCCTCTTGCATCATGACCCTGGTACTCTTTGGAGGTCTCCCATCCAATTATAGCCAGTGTCGACCCTGCTTAGCTTTCAAGATCTCGTGAGATCAGGCTACCCTAGACTATCTAGGTCAAGGCTGTGATTTCTTGTGGACTTTTAAAAAGAGTAAGCAGCCATGAGAGAGTACAGTTTAGATTGGAGTCATGTTAGAGAGGATTTAAAACTATCTCATTCATATTTCCTCAGCTTCATTTTACCCTCTGGAGATGTTATTTGCCTCACATAATAATAAATATATATATATACATACAGTCAGGGGTCCGTTGGAGCGGGAGCACACAGGAGCACAGCTCCGGGAGTGAGGAGCCCAGGGGCGGGTACATGACCAAGCCCCGCCCCCTCCTCGGCTTCCCCGAGCAGTGCAGAGGCGCAGCGCCCTGAGGAAAGCCCTGCTAGGGTCTTTATTGTTTTTAATGTTTTGTTTTAATATTGATAATTTTATCATTGTTCCTTTTATGACTGTGTGCTGCTTTTCCAGAGACTTGCTCAAGGTGGCATATAAATTTCCAAGTATACCCTTTTTTATCTGGGCACATGGCACATAAGTACTGGAGAAACTTCACCAACCCTTCAGCAGTTTCCACCTTATCAGTTTGGTGTAGTGGTCAGGAGTTAGACTAATCTAAGAGAACCGGGTTTGATTCCCCACGCCTCCACATGCAGCTGCTGGTGTGACCTTGGGCCAGTCACAAGTTGTCTCAGAGCTGTTCTCTCATGAGCAGTTCTCAAAAGACCTCTCTCAGCCCCACCTACCTCACAGGGTGTCTTGTTGTGGGGAGGGGAAGGGGAAGGGATGGGTGGTGGACATGTCCTGGGTATCTCAAGTCTACTTGAAACCTGGTGGTTTTAAGGGAGCAGGAAGAGAATGAGGGTGTGTTCTCTACGCTTATTTGTATTGCACAAAGTATTGGATGGGGAAGGGAACGGAGGAAGAGCAGGTCAGTTTCACTCACCTGTGGAGTGGAGCCTGAGGGGTGGGTGTAGCCTTCGGACACACTTCCGGTATGTTAGGGGGTGTGGCATATGCAAATGAGTTATGCTAATGAGTTATGCTAATGAGCTCTTGCACCTCTTTTTCTACAAAATGACCCCTGTATACAGTCATCATATGGGATTATATGTTTCTGGGGAAACATTTGACACACACACACACACACAGAGCCACATCATGGTCCTAATAGCAATCAGAGGTCACCCCAACGCTCCCTCTAAGCTGTGGATTCTTGTGAGCAAAAAATTCTACTTTGTGAGCTCCTGGCATTAAAGTTGTGAGCAAGCGATTTGGCTACTACATAAATTGGTTTGCCTTGGAGCCATCCTCCCTGAGCTAAGACAAAAATGTGTGAGCTGGAGGCTAAAAAAACTGTGAGCTAACTCACACTAACTAAGCTTAGCGAAAACACTGCTCACCAAACACTACATGTATTCATGGATATCCTCGTGAAATGTCTTGTTTGACCTCCAAGTTACAGTATGGGTTTCTCATATATCTTGGAAATCAAGGATATTAGCAAGACCATCATAACAAGAGTGAAAAATCTGAAAAAAATAGCCTAAATTTACACTCACGTGTTACACTAAGGGGTCAGAGATATATGTCCACACCAAACTCTTGTCAGTGTTTATGGTGACCCCCTTTCCATTTTGAGCCCAAAGCAACACTTGAGCATGATCAGGGCTATTTTTTTGGCAGGAACGCATAGGAACGGAGTTCCGGCTGGCTTCTGAGTTGGCCACGCCTACAGCCTCCCCCCCCTTGGGTTCCCCAGGCACCTCACAAACTGTGGGGCATCCAGGGAAGCCAAGCTGATCCAGGGAGGGAAGCAGTGTAAACTGCCTCCCCCTCCTTGGGTTCCCCAGGCGCCTTGCAGCTGTGCGGCACCTGGGGAAGCCGATCCAGAAATTGCCTTCCTTCCCTCGGGTTCCCCATGTGCCCTGCAAACCGTGGAGCACCTGGGGAAGCCAAAATTGAGAGGGAGCTGGGCTGTCAGGGCTGTGGCCTAATATGCTAATGAGTTTTGACTGTTGGGTGTGGCCTATGATGTTAATGAGTTCCTGCTTGGCTTTTTCTACAAAAAAAAAAAAAAAAGCCCTGAGCATGATGAAGAAAACCTGCCTTCAACCCTTTCTCAGTCCGAAACATTTCTAGCTTAGATTAAGGGACACCCCCCCTCCTTTTTGGTGAGGTTGGAAGCTTGGAAGAAACACTGAGAATACAGATATAGATTGAAATCATAAACAAAGTTTATTGATGTGATTAATATGAAGATTTGGGCTGGACAATCAGCAAACACAGTAAGTCAAACATCTAGACATCAGATCAAAGGCAGTGAGGAACCCAACATCAGAAAAGTAACCAAGACAGATAATGGGTATACAGAACCAAGGCTTCTCTACTCACAAGACAAGGGTAGTCATGGGCAGGCAAACATATATTTTCGGAACAGATTCTGGCTCCAGTTACAGAGCAGGAGGCTAGAAGTGTTTATTTCAAGGTATGGAAACAAATGAAGGGTCAAAGATTTATTTATTTGTTATGTATTTATTACTTTAGATTTATATTCTGCCTTGCCAAGACAGGCTGGCTCAAGGCAACGAACAACAAGTAAAAGGCAATAAAACAACAAAATACAATAAGATCCTCATAAACATAGTAAATACAGAGAGTGAGCTAGACATGCTTTCTGACTATCCAATTAAAAGGCAATTAATCAGCAGTGAAAGGGCATTTCAAGGGCCTGAGATTATTTCCACATAAGGAAACTGTGGGGCTAACTACTTGTTATACTTATCCTGCACAGGGATTTGTAGCCAGATATCAGTTGCAAGCTCCCTCCTTGGGACTCAGTTCTCAAATGTATGGGGATCCATGTTGGAACAGAGAGAGAGAGAAGAAGAAGAAGAATAAATTGGATTTATACCCCACCCTTCACTTGGAGTCTCAGGGTGGTTTACAAGCTTCTTTTCCTTCCTCTCCCCACAACAGACACCCTGTGAGGTAGGTGGGGCTGAGAGAGCTCTTCAAGAACTGCTCTTGAGAGAACAGCTCTGAGAGAACTGTGACTGACTCAAGGTCACTCCAGCAGCTGCATGTGGAAATGTAGGGAATCAAACCTAGTTCTCCCAAATTAGAGTCCACACTCTTACCACTATACCAGACTAGCTCAGGACATGAAATGTGGGGAAAATAGGCTTCTGCCTTCCCTTCATGGCATTTCCCCAACCTGAAACAGCTCAGGGGGACACTACCAAATTGCTAGCTGAACATGTAAACCATCAGTACACATGCAACCCCCAATGGGAAAAGTAGTGTCTTGGAGGGAAGTTTTGGTTTGGGAAAATGGCATGGAGAGGAAGCAGAAACCCTTTCTACCCATGTGTCATCATCACCCAGGTCCAACTTGGGGCCCTGCATGCTTGAGAACTGAGTTCTGGTTACAAGTCTCCCTGGAGGACAAGAATACAATGTAATGTGTAGTTATGCCCAGAGTGGAAGTCTCCAAGTGGGGCAGAGGGTGTGTGGGGAAAGTCTTGGACTGACTGATCACCAGTGGCTTTGGAGGACAACTCAGACAGCCTTTGTTCAGTTACTGGATCATCGGACATGTGGTGGCAGCTTAAAGGGTGCACTAAAGTCACCACACCTGCCATCCACCACCTCTTATTCCTATCATTCCCTTCCCCAGCCTCTCACATGCCCAGTCCAGGAGCCAGAGTAGCTAATTCTCCTTCCTTTCTTGTTTTCCAAGCATTTTTAGACAGCATGGCAAGCTGCACATGCCCAGGAGGGCTTTCCATAGTCTATGTGGTCTGTAGTAGCCCTATGTATTTCTGCAGATCACATATATGGACTGCTCATAGTGTGCCCTCAAATGGACTCGATGGCTTCTGAATTATTTGGCTTGCTTTCCAGTTCATATCCCCTTACCATTAGAGGTCTGTAATCTCTCTTGAGCAATCTTTATCAACATTCTATAAATTTCCCTTGACAATCTTACAATCTATATTCTAATTCCGAGAGTTTTTTTTTTCTGTGTGGATACTTTTATCTGCCAAAAGAGAGCTCACTCCCCCCCCCCCACAACAACTTTTCCTACATAGTCAGGGGCCTTTCTTGGTCTGCAGAAAAATCCAAAAAGTTTAAAAAACAAAAAACAAACCTTCAGGGACTGTTGAATTCCCCCAATTCCTTTTGAAATGGCATCAACTCCAGACATCAACTATGAGGAGATTAGAATGTTCGGGGGAGGGGCAGGCTTCTAACTGTTTCTGTCAGTAAAAGGCAGGGTTTTTACTAGCAGCAGTCTAGGGTTGCCAAGTACTCCACCTCCAGCCACTGGCAGTAGATCCAGATCCAGGCTGGGAAAAACCTGGAGATTTGGGGGTGGACCCTGGGGAGGACAGGGACCTCAGTGAGGTACAATGCCATAAACTCCACCCTCCAAAGCATCCATTTTCTCCATGGAAAGTTATCTCTGTAGTCTGGAGATGAGCAGTAACTCCAGGGGATCCCCAGGTCCCACCTGGAGGCTGGCATCCCTAGGCAGCACACTCAGTGTGACTTGATACCACCTGATTTGCATGACTTAATTAGGCCCAGCTGCTTTGCTACTGTTCATCAGCAGCTACCCTATGAAAACCATTGTGTTGTAACAGTTAGAGCTTCAGACTGGGATCTGTGAGGCCCAGGTTCAGATCCCCATCTTGTGGTGGAAGCTGACTGGGAGATTTTGGACCAGTCACATACTTTCAGCCTAACCAACCTCACAGGGTTGTTGTGCAGACAACAAGGAGGAAATAATAATGTAAGCTGCTTTAGTCCCCACTGTGAAGAAAGACTGTAATTTTCCTAGGTAGAGGCTGCGGGGGAGGGGGGTGGAGATGGAAAGCTGAAAACAGATAAAGGTAGGTTGGTTGTTGGGTGGGAACGAAATAAGGTTGCCAGCTCCAGGTTGGGAAATTCCTGGACATTTGAGGGGTGGAGCCTGGGGAGGGTGGGATTTGAGGAGGGACTACAGACCAGTATAATGCCATAGAGTCCACCCTCCAAACCAGCCATTTCCTTCACTTAAACTACCATTGCCAGCCTCTAGAGAAGGGCTGGAGAGCACCCAGAATTACAATTGTTGTCCAGGTGACAGAGATCAGTTCCCCTGGATAAAATGTCTGTGTTGGAGGGTTGCTGAGGCTGCTTGCCTCCCCAAGCCTCACTGTGCCAAGGCTCCACCCCCAAAATCTCCAGGAATTTCCCAACCTGGAGCTGGCAGCCCTATGGTGAATTGATCTCTGCAGCTGGGAGATCCATTGTGATTCCCAAAGCACTGCCACTGCTGCTGTGGGGGGAGATGAAGCAGGCAGAAGGCTGGGAAAGTGATGGGGCAGAAAGAGATAGTGATGGAGTGGAGGGGGCAGAAAGAAAGAAAGAGTGATGAGCTGGTAAGGTGGGGAGGCAGAAAAACAAAGAGAATGATGACAGGTCAGAAAGAGAGAGGAAGTAACATACATGGAGGAGAGAGAGTAAGAAAGGGGAGGCAGAAGGGAGAAAGAGTGTGAGAGAGGTAGGGGGAGAAGGGAGGAAGCAAAGGTGTGAGGAATGGGATAACCATCCCGCACGTTTCTTGTGGGTCTCCACTTGTCTATATACTAATGGCCAAGTGCCCCTGTGCACATGGATATCTAAATCTGCACTTCGGGGGCACTTCGGGGGCAAAGAGATTTTCCTGCACACTTGGGGGACTCCCCAGGTGTGCAGAAAAATGTGAAAACTGAAAAAAAAGAAACTATATGGGCGATATTTCAGTCCCCCCAAAAGTCAAAGAGCATTCCCTGCACATGCACAGAGAACGTTCTGGGAACTCTGTGGTGGGCCTAGTGGTTGGGCAGCATCTGGGCCTTGCTGCTGGAGCCCAGGGAGGGAAGCTTACCTTTGGCCACTTCCGCCTCAGCCGTGAGGTCCTCCCCCCCCCCCGAGTATCATGGGTCCCTCTGCTTATTGTTTTCTATTAGCAAAGCCTCTCAAATTAATCCCACTGAAAAAAATACAGGGGCAGCTAGAGATGTACAAAAATATCCAGAGAAGTGATGCCTGAGCCAGACCTTCCACGTCTGCCTTGACATTTCCTGAGGAAAGTGGTTGTTAATTCTACTAGTAATGAACCCCCCACTAAAAGAAAAATACTACCCTGTTTTACATCTTGCATTTAAATACTATCCACTGTGCCTTGCAGTTTGGTGCATGTGCATAGCTATATAAATAAGATATAAGAGGACTGAAGCAAAAATTAGTCCTAGAATTTGTTAGTACAGCCAGATGATAAATTACCTTGTTTGCTAACAACCATATTCTGGTAGGATCATATACTCAACCAATTAATTCAGGTAATTGTTTCCAGCCTAAAAAAAAAGATGAGACATATATCAGTGCTAAATTAGTTCCATAAAATACCTGGCACAAATTAATCAGCTGAAGAACTGATCCTAAACATTTTGCTACTCTGCTGATCTGTGAAGTGTTGTGGTCTTCCGGACGTTGATGTACTGCCTCAAACGGTTCTCCTGTGTCCATTAACAGTTAAAATGCCCATTATTAGTCTGCATAGAACTATAAAGCACTAGCCAAAAACTGAAGGGAGGATATCTTATCCTGTACAACTGGTCTACAATAAATAGTGAATACAGATAAATGCCATCTAGACTCAAGACCAGAAAGATCGTGGTGCAAATTCATGTTATTTGGAAAAGTCCTGCTGAAAAGATAGAGTTCTGAGCTGGCACAGAGTTCTGGGCACTGAAGGCAGAGAGATAAACAGTATCTGGTTTATACATGTATTAAGGCTGGTGGTGATACGCTGCCTGTTGTGATGGAGCAAGCTGGTACCCCATTCCCTATCATGCACATAAGGTGATTCTGCACTGGCTTTTTCCTCCATTGTTTTAGCAAACCCACGTTGGAACAGAAATCCCCCTCCGCATTGCATGCCACTTTCACCTTCTTTGATCATCGGGTTTTATGGTACCTTCTGCATAGATTTATGGCCATTTTATGGTCGTTCAGGGGTGACTTTGCCGTTAGTATGGTTGTGGTTTTGTGCTGTATCTTTTTCTCAGTGCTGAGAATGCCAGAGGCAGAACAACTGTATCTTTGACAAGGAAAAATGACCTGAATCAGGTCGACACAATATTCCCATCATATATTATCTGGTACATTTATCTTATTTCATTTATGTACATCCCTTCTTTCTCCCCAATGGGATCCAGAGTGGCTTACGCGGCTCTCCTCAACTCCATTTTATCCTCCCATCATTCTCATGAGGGAGGTTAGGCAGAGTAGATTGTTGGCCCAAGGTCGCCCAGCAGGCTTCCAGGGCAGACAAGGAGGATCAAAACCCAGGTCTCCCAAATTCTAGTCTGACACTCTACCGGCTACAGCATGCCCATGAAAGGGATTAAATGTGGTGGAGGTAAGGTTGCCAGGTCCCCCCTGGCCATCGGCGGGGGATGATGGAGTAGGTTTGCCAGATCCAAGCTGGGGAAGTCCTGGAGATTTGGGGATGGAGCCTGGGGAGGACAGGGACCTCAGTGGGATTCAGTGACACAGAGCCCACCATCCAAAACAGCCATTTTCTCCAGAGGAACTGATCTCTGCAGTCTGGAGACGAGTTGTAATTCCAGGAGATCCCCAGGCCCCACCTGGAAGCTGGTATCCCTAGTTGGATGGTAAGAGGATAAACATAAACATGTTAGTTTATTCAGCATGGAAACAGGATTGTTCACTTAGGTCTTTAAGAAACTACCCATTGTCCCAGTGACCTCACTCCTTATGGCCGTGGGAAAGAAGCCATCCAAAGTACACAGCCTACACAACCATGGGGGAAGGGAGTAGTCAGCAGCATGAATTGGTATGACTTTTGAGACTGTGTACCATGTGGGATGCAGTCTCAGCTACATTTCGAAATATGTTCAGGCTGCCTCAAGAGTTCAGCTTGAAAGACAACAGACAGCTTTATTCATCCACAAGAAATAATCTGCAATATACAGACATTGGCATTTTCAATTTAAAGAGGTAAATGCATTGAAAATGACATCACTCTAAACTTGTTTTATATTTATTATTTTTAAACACTAGAACCTAAAGGATGGGGGACACGGGGTATCACTAAAAAAATAAAACAGAAAAATGGGGAAAAAATCAAAAAGTACGACAAGTATTAGTATGGATATGTTACACTCTGAACAATCCTACATTATCTAAATATAATCTTGTGAAAATTAGTTGCTTTCTAGGTAAAGGTAGCTATAGTCCACAGTGTTCGTTTTCAGGTGTTCTGTTGTCATTCATATTTTGTTGAACTTTGGTTTTATTATTTATGTTTTTTTCTTCTTAAGTTTTCTCTTAGTCTTTTGTGGTTTGGGAGCAGCCACTCCTTTCTCTGATTCTGAGGTTGTGCTACTAGCCAGTTTGGTGTAGTGGTTAAGTGCGCGGACTCTAATCTGGGAGAACAGGGTTTGATTCCCCACTCCTCCACTTGCACCTGGCTGGATGACCTTGGGCAAGCCATAGCTCTGTACCAGCTGTTCTCTCAAGGACAGCTTGGGAAAAAGCTCTCTCAGCCCCACCTACCTCACAGGGTGCCTGTTGTGAGGAGGGGAAGGGAAAGGAGTTTGTAAACTGCTCTGAGACTCCAAGTGAGTGAAGGGCGGGGTATAAATCTAATCTCTTCTTCTTCTTCTTCTTCTTCTACTAGTTTTGCTAGAGCTGCTGAGGATGTCCTCCGGGTCACCATCATTTCCATCCTCTTCTTCCATGTTGTCCTCTGTTTCTCTTTCGTTTGGGCTTTGTTGCTGTTTCAAGAAGTGGTTTGCTTTCTGGATAGAGTCAATCCTTATCTTCTTATCTTTGTGTTTGAATACAAGTCCTTCTGGGAAGATCCATCTATAAGGGGTTGAGTTATTTTGAAGGAAACTGATTAAGTCTTTATATTGTCGCCTTCGCTTCCACACCTCAAATGGAATATCTTTTAGAATTTTTATTTCTTTGGCTTTAATTTTCAATGTCTTTCCAGATGTAGCTTTCAAAACAGTGTCTCTTATTTCTCTTAGAAAATTTTACAAATATTTCTCCAGGAAGTTTGCTCTTCTTAGTAAATTCTGAATACATTCAGTAAATCAAGTCCATATCATTTTGCAATATGTCTTGCTTAAGTTCTGTTATAGGTTCTAGTGTTTCACTTAAAAGTTCCTTTACGTTTTCTCTTTTTTGCTCAAGGACACCTTGAAACCGTAAAACATACATTTGGAGTTGTAGCAGTTGAGCTTTGTCTGAAGTCCTCTCTTTTTCCACTTCCTCTAGTTTTTGTTTAATGTATTTTGTTTTGGATCCAACTTTCTTCATGGCTTTATCTGTAGCGTCAGCTCTTTTGTCCATCCATGTCAGTTGCTTTTGAACATCATCTGATTTACTATTGACGTTAGCCATTTGCTCCATCAGAGGGCTCAGTGCCTGTGCTAATAGCTTAGAAAAGTCCACAGCTGCTTCCTGTAACTGGGTGGGAGTCGATGGTTGGTTATTTCCTGTGAGAGGTTTCTTTTCAGGCGCCATTTTTCTCCCTCTCCCAGTCATTGTTTACACAGGAAGAAAGTTTTCAATTTTAAAGTCAAAGCTCTCCAATTTAGACATGCTTAGGATTACTTTGCACCTTTCAGTCTGCTGTACAGGCTCACAAGGTCAGTTTCACTTTTTCTTTTTAAGTTCTCATTCAGGAACCATTTAGTTTGAGGGGAAGGATCTCCAACTCCTCCCCCACCCAGTGCTTAACTTAAGAGTTTAAAGCTGACTCCTGAAAGACTCTGCCACTTTTGTAGGGGATCGATGAACTCACAGTTTTCTCATGTTTGATTTACTGTAGGAGGGTAGTAATGCTTAATTTCTTGTCTGCTTGTCCAGTAGCCAACTCTGAAACGGCATGATGGCTCCACTGCGGTAGGACCTCTTGGGGCAGGGAGAGCCTCGATCCCTTGGCCATCACCTTGGGAGAGGCTCTTCTCTGCACCCCAGGCTAGGAGTCCCCTACAAGGACTCTGGGGGGGACCCGGCCAGGCTGAGACCCCCTCCTATCCGTAGCACCTCAGCACGTCCCCATCGGAGACTCAATGAGACACGTCCGAGTAGCAAGCCGCCTAGACTGGTAGTCTATACTTTTTTATATTTGAACAGTTCACCTACTTGGCTATAAGAACTGGCACAAGATTCTGCAGATAACTTCGCAGCTCCTTTGTCTGATCTACTCAAAGCCCATCTGAAGTAGTAAAATGACTTTGGAAATGGACCACATCAGACAGCAGCTACTAGCTGCACTGTTTACAAAGGCAAGATAGCTAAAGCTTGCACTAAAGAACTTGGGCACTCCATGGAATTGAAAGGTGGGGCATGTATTATCTAAGTTATCATCCTCATTAAGGGGCAAGACATCTGATTCATTCACTTGTTATGAGCTAAACTGTAATTTTGTTATTGGTGCTGTTAGCTGCCTTGGGAAATAAAGACGAGGTATGAAGTGCATAAATAAATAGCCAGCTAAAAACAAAACAGCAGTGCATAATTTTTTTTAAAAAATCCAGCATGTCATAGAGGATGAAAGGCCAGAACTCTACTAGGGAGGCTTCCAAAATTGGAGCCAGTATGGTGTAGTGGCTAAGAGTGGTGGACTCTAATCTGAAGAACTGGATTTAATTCCCCTTTCCTCCACAGGAAGCCCGCTGGGTAATCTTGGGCCAGTCGCCCTTCTCTCAGGACTCTCTCAGCCCCACCTACCTCACAAGCAATGCTCCTTCTAAACTGTGGAGTCTTGTGAGTAAAAATTCTACTTTGTGAGCGACTGTCATTAAAGTTATGAGTGAGCAATTTGGCTACTGCATCAGTTAGTTTGCTCTAGAGCCATCTGTCCTGAGCTAAGACAAAAATGTGTGAGCTGGAGGCTAAAGAACTGTGAGCTAGCTCACACTAACTCAGCTTAGAGAGAACACTGCTCACAAGGTGCCTGTTGTGGGGAGAGGAAGGGAAGGCAATTGTAAGCTGCTTTGAGACTCCTTAAGGTAAAGTGGGGTATAAAAACCAACTCTTCTTCTAAATTCCCCTCCCTTCAAATATTCTCTTTGAATTGTTGCTTCTGATTTACCAAGTCTCTGTGAGGAAGCAGCACCCATCCATCTGCTTTCTCTCATTCTTTTGACTTTGGTGTCCAGGGTCTATAAAGGCCACTGTGTGAGAGTCCTACAGAGTCAGCCACAACAAGTGGCTTCTAAGAAGTTGATCTTTATTGAGAAAGGTCTGCTATGGTCATCTACATGTTCTGTGTCAGTAATGGTTAGAACAATCCCTGGAGAGGGCAATCATACAGAATTCAAAGAGGGTCTTGCAAAGGAATGCAACCACTCATATATATCAAGTAAAAGGCGCCCAAAGTACTGGCTTCAGGTTCTCGGGGAAAAAGCGGGAAGGTACATAGCCAGACACCGACAGACTTCCAAGGTCAGAGCCAGGCAGTGACCGATAAGCAAGCTATGAGAAACAAAACATAACATTCCATGCACCCGATGTCACAGGCTGACTCATGCCACCTCCTGGGCAGGAGATGGCAGCATTAGCTGACATTCTGCTCCCCTAAAACGCCTTCCACACCACCAGGTTTCAGTGGGTACCATCTATGGAAGGCACGAAGCAATACAGGAGTGTTAACATGTTCAACAGCAACCCATTCATTTTCCCCAGGCCCAAATTCCTTCCACTGCACCAAATAGTACAAAAGACCCCACTTCAATTTAGAGTCCAGAATTTGTGCAACTTCATAATGGGGTTCACCATTCATCATCATAATCATCAGAGAAGTTGGTTGCTGGGGTCTTCACAGGTTTGGCCCAGGGTCCCTCTTCAGTAGGATGAAATGGAAGATGGGATGCAAAGATTTCAGTGATTTAGGTAACTCAAGCTCCACAGTGACCTCGTTAATTTTATGAAGCACTTTGAATGGTCCAACATATTTCCAGCCCAATTTGCAGCTGGGTTGGAGTCCCCAAATGTTTTTGGTTGACAAATACACTAAACCCCCAGGTGCCACCCAGGCACCCTTTGTCCGCTTGTTTTTTGTAGTCCATTTTGGCCTTATCCAAAGTTTTTGCAATCAGCGGCCAAGATTCCTGCATTGATTTCCACCCAGCCTGGGAGTCACCCACCCTGAAACCAAAAGGGGCTAGTTGCAGAAGGCCATAAAGGGGGAGACACCCATAGACGAATGAACTGCATTATTGTAATTGTATTAAGCAAAAGGCAACAAGTCAAACCCAATTGTCTTGTTGATAGTTCGAGAAGCAACACAAAAAATGTTCAACAACTTGATTAATCCTCTCGGTTTGGCCATCAATCTCTGGATGGTAAGCACTGCTGAGCAACTGTTCCACCTCCAACACTTGCAACAACTCCCACCAGAAGTTGGCAACCAATTATGACCCACAGTCGGAGATTACCTTACGGCAGATCGAATGTAATTTGATAATATTGCTCATAAACACCTTAGCCAGAGCTTTTGCTGTAGGTATCTGTTTGAACGGGATGAAGTGGGCTTGTTTGGTAAACAAATTAACAACTACCCAGATGACAGTCTTTCCTTTACTGGGGGTAAGTCTGTGATGAAATCCATGGAAATCACTTCCCATGAGCGACTGGGGGTCTCCACATGTTTCAGGAAGCCGGGGGGGGGGTTCCCCCCCTTTGTTTACAGATCAAGCAAGTTTGGCAGGGGCCCATGCTACATCCCCACCCATACGAGGCCACCAGAATTGGTGCTGCAACAAATGGAGCGTCTGTAATATCTAAAGTGGCCCGATAATTTTGATTTGTGAGCAGAATACATAACCTCCCTTTGGAGGGAAAGGGGGATGACCAGTTTAGCTCCTTTGTACCAGCAGGTATCGGGGGCTTGTTCCACCTCGGGATCCCCCTGTATCTCACCCTGATCAGCATCAGTATAAGCTCAGGCACAATTCTCCTGCCCTGCATTATCAGTTGTATTGCAGTCAATCTGGCTTTTGCTCCGAGTGACAACCCCCCCTCCCCATTGGGCAGGCATGAACATGGAATCGATGACTTCATCATGCAGGCTATCATGTTGTGGGAGGCAGGAGAGCACATCTGTGAGAGAGATGGATTTCCCCGGGAAATGGTAGAGTGAGAACTGAAATTTCGAGAAAAATTCAGCCCACTGGAGCTGCTTAGCATTGAGCATCCTGTGGGTTTTAAGTGCCTCAAGGTTTTATGATCAGTCCAAACCTCAAACAGGAGGCACGCACCCTCTAGCCAAGGCGCCATGTAGTCAATGCCAACCAAATGGCTGCAGCCTCCTTATCCCACACTGCCCAGTTGTGCTTGGTCTACCCAAACTTTTTAGACACATAGGTGAGGGGGTGCAGCTTTCCATCCTCCCCTTCCTGGAGGATCGCCCTCCCCCTGGCCACATCTGAGTCATCTACCTGCTCAACAATTTTTTTTTTTTATTCTCATTGGGGTGCACTAACCCAGGCTCTGAGGTGAACATAGTCTTAAGAGCCTCAAGCACCTTATGACATTCAGGGGTCCAGTTGAGTTGATCCCCAGGTCAGGCACTCTCTGGACTCTTCCCCTTAGTATTTAGAAGGTCCGTGAGGGGTAGGCTCTTGTACCAGTTGGCTGCACTCTCTTGCATCCTTGATCCGATGTAACCGACTCGCTCCTCCTTGGTAGGGAATAGATGGCCCCAATTCTGCAGGAATCTCCCAGCTTTTTTGGGTTTCCATCAAAAGTAGCGTTGAGGAACTCCTTAGGCATGGGTTGTTGGGGTACTGCAGGTCTTGGAACTGTGGATCCTGGGGGGCAGCCTGCCCAGCCCTGGCTCTGCGGGAACCCCCTGTGGCTGTGGTGCCGGCTACTGCAGAACAGTCTCAGGCACCTGATCCTCCTCTCCCTTGATTACTGCTGCAATCACCTTAGGAAGGTCCATGAACATCTCTAGTATTTCCTTCTGCACCTTCTCTTGCAGAGCCTCAAATCTTTGGTCCATATGAGCCCACAGCTCACTCGAGGCCCCCGCTGCCCCAGGACACTCGAGACCATTGGGAGGTTGTACTGACTTATTCCAGACTCCTGTCTAGGCATCAACCATGATTCCAGGGGTGTAGCTGATAAATGAGTTCAGGAGTACTGGCCCTGTTTGGGTCTTTCATAGACCCACCGACTGGCCATGGGAATCACTACCTTTTCCTGGGTAGTCACCGGCAGCTCTGACGAAAGTGGGTACTTTCTCATTGCCATCCATAATTGGGTGAGAGGCAGGATCCCAAGCAAGTCCTACAGAGTCAGCCACAACAAGTGGCTTCCAAGAAGTTGATCTTTATTGAGAAAGGTCTGCTATGATCATCTACATATTCTCTGTAAGTAATGGTTAGAACAATCCCCGGGCAGGGCAATTATACAGAATTCCAAGAGGGTCTCGCAAAGGACCAATCATATAAATTAAGTAAAAGGCGCTCAAAATACTGGCTTCAGGTTCTCAGGAAAAATTGAGAAGATACATAGCCAGACACCAACAGTCTTCCAAGGTCAGAGCCAGACAGGGAGTGATAAGCAAGCTATGAGAAACAAAACATAACATTCCATGCACCCGACGTCACAGGGTGACTCATGCCACCTCCCAGACAGGAGATGGCAGCATTAGCTGACATACTGCCCCTGTGTGACTTGCTATTTTAGGACTAGACCATGTAGGCTTGTTCTTAACCATCAGTTATTTCAGGATGAAGGACATGAGCAGCTTTTCCCTATGAGTGTTTATTCTCCTGTGTTTAATAGCAGTTTCTACCAAACCTCCTAGGAGGGCACATGTGTGTGCTGCCTGAATAATATGTTTGCCAATGCAGCAGCATGCTTCACTTATTTAAATCTGTACACTTTAAACTGTGAGGAACACCTGCACCTAAAATTTAATGCCTTAGTGCAACCCCCCTTTGGAGCATCAACTATTGTTTTGAATGTGTTAATTAGGAACAGAGAAGCTAATTGTTGGCATAGAATTAGTAGGGGTCATTACTGTGATCTGGTGATGCACATGTGATGGCACCCAATAACAGATGAGGTAGTAAAACTCTTTCTGCACAGTGCCATTTCAGACTACATGTGGGGAATCCGCTGATACCCAGAAGTTCCAAGAAAGCAGTCAGCCCTGTCATGATCTGTATATAGGGTTCCCATCCTCCAGGTGGGGCCTGGGGATCTCCCGCTTTAACAACTGATCCCCAGCTGACAGAGATCAGCTCCCCTGGAGAAAATGGCTGCTTTGAAGGGTAGACTCTATGGCATTGTACCATGCTGAGGCCCCTCCCCTCCCCAAACCCCACCTTCTCCTGGCTCCACCCCCAAAGTCCCCAGGTATTTTCCAACCCAGACTTGGCAACCCTATAGGACTGGGAGACAAGGCCTAGTGAGGCCTAGGCCCAGGAGACA
This sequence comes from Lepidodactylus listeri, assembly GCA_029233225.1. Classification (NCBI taxonomy): domain Eukaryota; kingdom Metazoa; phylum Chordata; class Lepidosauria; order Squamata; family Gekkonidae; genus Lepidodactylus; species Lepidodactylus listeri. The sequence goes on along the minus strand of JARCFY010000009.1, from coordinate 99,296,409 downwards.
TGTGTGAGAGTGGAAAGCAGACAGCCTACAATCCCCCCAATGCTTGGCGACAGTGGTAACCAATTGGTGTCCAGGGATTGTATGAGGGGATTGTTACTTAAAAGTTTGTGGGTTGTGGAACTGCATTATTTTTCTCTCCCACAGAGTTAAGCTGAGAGAAACAATCCCTCACTCAGGACAGAGTGAGTACAGCCTGCCTGGTATAGGAGGCTGTGGGCCTTGAATAATAACCGGTTAAGAGAAACAGGTAGCTGCGTTAGATTTGTTTTATTTACCTTTGGACACTGTTAGATATTTTAAGCACCTTGTCTTGTTTTCCTTGCCCCATTACTGTCTTAATAAACCATTTCCTTAATGTTCTCTGCCTGGTCATCATGCCTATATTTCTCGGCTTAAAAGGGGCATTTTGACTGGGCTTGGGAGAATACTCTGGGCCTTCCCAAGGGACCCCTACTCCAGTGTGGTGGCAGAGGAAGGTGGCAACCCACGGGGCGCCATGACAAGCCCGATTACGAGTCCCAACAGATCCTTGAAACAAACTTACTTCCCCAGGCCCTACTTCATGTGAACATGAAAACATTCAAGATTCTAGAAAAAAAAAATCTCTTCTGTCCGGACCTGCATAGCCCAGGCTAGCCCAATCTCATACATTCTTGAAAGCTAAGCAGAGTAGGCTCGGGTTAGTACTTGGGACTTTTGCACATTCTCATTATACTCACTTGTGCATTCCTGTTGCTTTGAGAGTTTTTTTCTGTTCTGCATGCATTTTGCTTCTCGTAGTGATCGTTTCTGTATTACATCGCATTATGTTGGGCATATCTCCCTGAAATCATGCCAGACATAAAAAGTGTAATATTGAATCAACCACTAGAGGGAGCAAAACATGTGCAGAATGGGGCAGGGGGGAGAAGCCACAGGAACACACAAGTGAGGGAAATGATAATGTGGAAACGCCCTTGTATGGAAAACCACTAAGGGAATTTAGGGCTGCTATGCAGAGGAAGGCAATGGCAAACCACCTCTGAATATCTTTTGCCTTGAAAACCCTAAGGAGTCACCAGAAATTGGCTGTGAGTTGATGGGGGGGGGGGGAATCACCTTTATCTTTGTCTAAATTCAGTAGTATTTAACATCCTTGGGGCTGGCTCCATGGGTCTTTTCCCCTAACAGTGGTGTTATCCTCCAGTATAAGGGGACTTTTCCCTGACACAAGAGGCTCTTGCCTAGCTGCTCAGTTATCAGAAGAGGAAAAAAAAATCCAACCAATCCCTTTTGCAAGGAAAGAGAAAACAGGTACCTTTCACTGCCTCAGCCGTAAAAGAAAGCTTTGTGTGACTCATTGCAAACATTATTGGTTTCTTTGTCCAACGCGCAAGCCCTAAAAATTCAGTCCCATTCCTCCAAAGCACAAATTTGTAGCAATGGCAATACTATTTTAATTACATGTTATAAAATTCTGTTGGCTGTAGCCTGATCCAAGTTATTCTAGCTCTGCATGCGTTGGACTCAGATGCAAGCAGAGAATGCCCCTTTTCATCACTGCCTGATTAAACTGCTGAATATCGTCTGCAAGAGTCACTAGAATAATTCAGCTAGATATGATAGAAAATTTGCACTGAATACCTGTATGGCATGAATGTAGTTTCTACATTGCAGGGACATTGCGGTTCCCCCCAAGCTGTCTAATATACAAATATAAAAAACCAATAAAACCCTAAATCTAGTTGGCCATGAAAAATATGGGGAAACAGTTGCCACTCCACATTCCACAGGTTATTATGACCTCTGATAACCTGTCATGCCAGTATTTTTTTTTCTGTAATGAAATGGAAACATTCCCGACCATTTTGTAGCTTTCTGTGTAATTTTACAAGAGGAGAAATGGAAGGAGTGACAACAGAAAAGATTATATAGTAAGGACACAAAAGTTACTTTGCTTCAGGGAGAGATGGAGGATAGCATCTTAAACATTCTCAACTGTATACGTTGGGATTGAAAAGAAGGCTTTTAAATGTTTGGCAATGATCAGAGGTTTCTGTTGGCAGACTAATTAACACAGCGACGGGGCACAACCTGTGTAAAGAATAGATAAAGGTTTATTTAGGAACTGACATACTTTATAGGGAAAAGGAGAGACAGAGATTGATTCCTAACTGAGCCCGTTCGCGGGGAGGGCGGGGTATAAATTTGAAAAATAAATAAAATAAATATAAATAACTACATCTCTACTGAGAGCGAGGGTAGACTGAGGCTGTGCTCAGACAGGCAAAAAGATCCATTGTGGCCCTGGTTCGAATTCATCCATGTTGTTGTTGTTTTTTGTAACAGAGTTTTGATCAGACTGAACCCCCTTAGCCCTCCTCACCACATATTCACCCTGTCATTGATTGATCAGACACAGCAGCCAGGGAATGGAGCCATCAGGCAGCTTTTTTAAAAATCATCAGTCTTCCAAGCATGCACATAAGCACTGATGGGAACCAGCACTTCAAAATCCTGGAAGAAAGGCAGCTGCTGGTGGCCAATGGGATTGCTGGAGGAGGCTGCTGGGAAATGGAGTCCAGTGTGAGGGTACTGTTTTTGAAACTCTGCTTCTGAGAAATCCCACATTTCAAACATTTAAAAGCAGGGTGGGGGAGAACAGAGAAGCTTCATCCTGTGTCCTTTGTGCTGCTGGTGTTTTTATTTAAAAACTTGGAGTGAAGATGGAGTCACTGGCTTTATTCTCAGACTCCCTCCCCCTCCCTCCGTCTCTGAAACAAACTCAGCTTGTCAATTAGCCCCTTCCCTACTCTGTGTACTGCAAAGCTGTAGGCAGGAGACACATGAGCGGTGATCCAGTCATGTGCACATTGACAACAGGTGTGTGTGTGTGTGTGTGTGTGTAGCAAAAGAGCAAGGAAAATGTTCAGATGTCCTAAAAAGCTTCAAATTGCTAGGAGACAGTACAGACAGGTGGGAATGGGAAGGAAAGCCGGAAGCAACCGTAAAGTACTTGATTTTTCCAGTGTTGAGAAAACCGTGATGGAAGAGGGTTGCTTGCCGGAGGGTGACAAGCACCAGATGGGGTGCAAATGTGGCCGTCTGATCATGCATTTAAAATCTGTTAGGGAGTTGTGGTGACACTGGCACAAAAGGATCATGTGATTGAAGCCTGAGTGTAGCACTTTGAGAAGAAGGGGGAAATTGCCCTAAGAGTAGGAATCATTCCGGAGACAGACAAGGAATGACACTAAAAAGGGGAGAGAAGGTGCTGACCTCACTATTGTACCTAATTGTTTTCTTGCTGCCCCTGCAGGGTCTTTTTCTCTTTTCCCTTGTACACCAGACATTGCCTTTTCCAACAGTTTCTAAACTGGACATCTATGAGAAGTTTCTCTTAGGAAGACCAGTCATTGCAGAGGAGCTTCCATTAAAAAAAAACAAGCAAACAGTTATGTCCGCTGATGTCCGCAAGGCAGCGACTTAAGGCTTGAGCTTGGCTCTGGAAACAGTAAGAGTCAAGGATCCTAGACCCACACTAGCCCTCCAGTAAGATCTCTAGCGGGATATTCAAACCCGCCAGTAGGACTGTGGGTGCAGTCTAGGGACTGTATATAGTTGGCCATCACGGCCGGTAGCCATGCTTTTTGCGTTGTGTACCAATAAACTAGATGTGAGCTACGTCGTCGTCCACCTCTTCAGTGTTTAGAACCCAGTACACAATAGTGGTGATGAGGATGGGATTCCTTTGAGCGAGCCTGCTGCCATGACCCGAGGAAGCTGATGATCGCCGTTGCTGCTCCCTCCACGGGCAACCAAGATGCCCAAGGAAACGCTTCCACATCACCCTGCGCAGCAATGGCCTCCACTCCAGGAGTAGACCTGCCATTCAACCCAGCAAAGCCCCACCACTGGGAGGCATCGGTTAAGGGACTCCACTTGATCCTGATTTATCACCAGGTGACCAAGGAAGATAAAAAAAAAAGGCTTTCCTGATTGGAAGCCTGATTGTTGGAGACAATGTGGGCAACAGGGGACGTATATTCATTGTTGGCTAGAATGCCCGGTTTTGGTGAATTTTTGGAACGAAGTATTGCAACAAATTAAATATATTACTGGAAAAGAAATACAATACACACTGGAGAATATTATATTGAACCAATGGGCCATGGGAACTATTTCAATTAGTATGACTAAGGCGGTAACAATTTTACTTTCAGCTGTGAAAAATACAGTAGCAGCAAAGTGGAAATCTAATATAAGCCCAACTATACAAAACTGGTGCTCTAAAATTTGGAGCATATATATAATGGCAAAGATTTCAGACAACATCAATAATACCCAGGTACCCAAAAACAAATCAGATTTTGGGTCAGTATGGTTTCCCATTTTAGACTATTTAGTAATACGAAAAGAAATACCGGAAACTTTGGACTCGTTACATCAATGGTAATTATACTGATTGATATGGCGCTTAGTATTATCTCAATATGGTGATTGTGTGTTGTAACCTATGTTTTTAAATCTTTGTTCTGCCTGCATATTGTTTTCTTTTGTGGGTTAGTTGTTGTTTGTTATTATTATGAAAATTCAATAAAAAAATAAACTAAAAACAAGAAAAAGAGGCTTTCCCATCAGTTCCTGTGGCACCGAGACAGTCGAGCTCGCCAAGAACCTATTGGCGCCCACCAGGCTCCCTGAAGCGACTTTCAACCAAATCATCAAGGCACTGCAGGACCATTTCAACCTGCAGCCCTCCAAGATCACCTGCCATGTGGCCTTCCAACAATGGCTACAGCAGCCTAGGGAGTCAGCTGCCGCATATCTGGCGGGCTGCGGAGTGCGAATTCGGAGCATTCATGGAAAAAGCTCTGAGCAACCAGCTCGTGTACAGCCTGAGGGACGAAAAGCTGTGACAACACATAATGGAGGACGAGAAGTGCACCCTCGCCTCCGCTTTGACCATGGCAACCGCCTAGGAGAGATCACATCCAGTAGCGGCCAGCTCCTCATCCAGCCACCGGGTGGCCACCGCCCCTATGATCAGCTCTGACTGCAGCAACAGAGAAGGAGTCCACCGAACACAGCTGACCAGAAAGTGCAACCTGGGGACTGCAAACTGCTCCACACTAGCCACAGAGTCTCCCCAACAGGATTGCACCAGCTGTGGGGACCAGCATGAGTGCAAGACATGCAGATTTAGAGATGCTGCTTCCCGGAGCTGCGGCCAATCTGGCCACATAGTGAGGGTCTGTCGGTCAAAAAGTTCCCAAGGCCCACCACAGCAGAGCCCCACCACCACAGAGCCATCTGGGTGCACCAGGAGGAGGATGCCACAGTAGAGAACCTCTACCTTCTGGCAGCAGATCAGGTACTGTTACTCCCCGGCCATACATCTGCCCCTAAAATCCAGGTTACGGTCCAAATTGAGGGGTCCCTATGCACCATGGAATTAGACTCTGGGTCTGCCTTCTCCATAATCTTGGAGGAGACCCTAAAAAGACTGTATCCGCAAGGGGGGCCCCACCTGCACCAGTGTCCCGTCATCCTTGTGGATTTCCAACGCAACCAGGTGCCGATCCAGGGCATAGGCAGTTTTCGAGTCAGGCACAAAGATTTTAACAGCCACCTAGACTTGTTGGTAGTCGCTGGCAACCATAGCAGCTTACTGGGGCGCATGTGGTTTGGACGGTTGGGGACCTTGGTAGAGGGGATTCACAGCTGCTCTAGAGACTTTAATGAAGTGTGTAGCAAATTCCTGTCCATTTTCGATGGGACCCTGGGATGTTAAACAGGCCCCCTGGTCTCCCTACAACGCAACCCGCAGATAGCAACCATCCCCATGTGGACTAGAAAGGTCCCTTTCGCCATGCTTCCAAAAATAGAAGCAGAACTGGACCACCTTGTGGCCCAAGGGGTCCTGGAACCCATTTCGCACACTCCCTGGGAGACCCCCATCGTCACACCCATGATGCCTAATGGGGACTGCATGGACTATAAATGCACTCTGAACCGGGCCCTCCAGGATCACACTTATCCAGTCCTGGTTGTAAGCCACATTTTGGCTATGTTGGCAGGGACAAAGATCTTTGGAAAGCTAGATCTTGCCCAGGCTTACCAACAGCTCCCCGTAGATGAGGCCACCGTAGCCACACAAACCATAGTCACACACAGGGTAGCCTTCAAGGTTAAGAGACTGCAATTTGGGGTAAAGGTCACACCAGGCCTATTCCAGAACTTGATGTATTCTCTCCTTAAAGGGATCCCTGATGCCACCCCATTTTTTTTTTAATTTATTTTTGAAAGTTTTTGCACAATTATCCATTTCCATATTAACGGAGCCCTTCACCATTATTCAACCATACATATAATTTGGACCAGATCTTCATTGGATCTGTCCTAGCACTTGTATTCAAAAGAAAACCTAACTTACAGAGTTCTGCCCACTCCAACAATCTAGTAATCAATATTTCTTTCCCCGGTAATGATGTCGCTTTCCACGCTTTAGCCCGCGAAATCCTAGCTGCCGTTAAGATATATACAAGTAATTTTTGATCATTTCTCAGCAATCCCTCCGGAAATATATTTAACAAACAAATCTTGGGTAATAATGGGATATCTAATCCCAACACCTCTTTAACCAATGTGTTCACCATTAGCCAATACCCCTTCATTTTTTTACAATTCCACCACATGTGATAATACGTTCCAACTTCAGTACCACACAGCCAACATTTGTTTGAGACATTGTTATAACATTTGTGGAGCCTATCAGGGGACCAGTGCCATCGGTAAAATACCTTATAAATATTTTCTTTATAATTTACCGCCCCTAAAAATTTAATTGTTCTCCAGATTTTTGCCCATTGGTCAATTTGAATACTATATCTGAAATCTTCTATCCATTTTATCATGTTAGTCTTTACTCTTTCTTCTTGCATTTCATATGTTAGGATGATCTTATAGTTGCTTTTAAGTTTGTTATTAGTCATCCAATTTACATCTAATTGGTTTGGGGTCATCTCAAAGCCTACTTTTCTGTCCAAATTATATCTAGAAATTAGTTGATTACCCTCCCACCAAGACAGATGTAGATCCGTTTCTTTCGCGATTTGTTCGCTATTCTTTAACTCACCCTTTTTATCCAGTATTTTATCATAGGTTAACAAGTTTTTTGTGTTTACAAGTGATGGTTTTGCAAACGCCTCCAGTGGTGAAACCCATCTAGGTATTTTCTTATAAAATTTCTCTTTTATTGCTAACCAATTTCTCAGAAGAGCAGCTCTTAGTATATGCATGCTAAAGTTAGTATGGACCTGATGTTTGTTGTACCATATGTACGCATGCCAGCCCATATAGAGATCATGTCCCTCCAGAGCCAAGATCCTACTATTATTCAAAAACAACCATTCTTTCACCCAGAGTAAAGCTGCCGCTTTCCCATAAAGCTCCCAATTTGGCAGGGCAATCCCTCCTTCCTCCTTCCGATCTTGTAGAATCTTCCATTTTACCCTTGGTTTTTTAGGGAACCAAATGAATTTTCTCATAGATTCATTAATTTTTTTATAAAATATTGCATTTTCTTTTAATAGTGGGATCGTTTGAGCCAAAAACAGGAATCTTGGAAGGATATTCATTTTTATCGCGGCCACTCTACCTAACCAGGAGAGTTTTAGATTTTTCCAAGTTTCAAGGTCTTTTTAAATTGTGTTGAAAGATATTCCAGGTGTGAAGCCATTCTTTGACGATGTCCTGATCACAGCCCTGGACATCGCCACATTCAAGACCCAGCTGTGGTCTGTCCTCCAGCAGTTTCAAGATGCCAGCCTTAGGGTGCGCAAGGACAAGTGCATCTTAGGAGTTCCGCCAGTCACTTTCCTGGGGTTCACCATAGATGTGCAGGGCATCCACCCCACTCTGGAGAAGGTGGCGGCTATCACGGAGGCTCCCACCCCTACATCAAAGGCCGAGCTGCAGGCGTTCCTCAGCCTCCTGAACTTTTACCATGCCTTCCTTTCCCACAGGACTGTGGTAGCAGAGCCCCTACACAGGTTACTGGACAAGGGGGCTAAGTGGGAATGGGGGCCGTGACACTCAGCTGCTTTCAAAGCGGTGAAAGGGCTGCTAGTGTCAAACTCTGTACTGGCGCATTTCAACAAGTCCCTGCTGGTGGTCCTGGCATGTGATGTATCTCCATATGGGGTGGGGGGCTGTCTTGGGCCATCGACTCCCCGATGGGTGGGAGGTGCCGGTGGCTTATTATTCTCACACCCTGTCAGCGGCTGAGCGGAACTACACCCAGATAGATAAAGAAGCCCTGGCTATAGTTGCTGGTGTCCCCAAATTCCATGACTACTTGTATGGCAGAACTTTTACTGTGGCCATGGACCACAAACCACACCTGGGCCTCCTTGCTCCACACTGACAAACCCCACACATGCTTCCCCCCAGGTGCTACGTTGGTCCATTTTTCTGTCGGGGTACCAGTACTCCTTGGAGTATTGACCAGGGAAAGCAACTGGCCACAGGAACGCCTTGAGTCACCTCCCGCTTCTGTCCAGCAACCCAGACCCGGCCCCTGCCTTCCATATCACCCTACTCGAGGACCTCCCATCAGGAGGTCCACCAGTGGGGCCAGGACACTAGAAGCCCTCCTACTGTTGCTCCCCCCCAAGCACCAAGAAAGGAAAGAAAGGGTGAGATGAAAAGGGATGAAGGATTAGAGTCAAAAGCAAACTCTAATAAGAGGCATGGCCCAACTTGGAAAGGTCCAGATTCACATTATACTGAGGTATGGAATTTCAAATTGGGGGAGTTCTTTTTTCGATATCCCTCAAATTGAACTTTACCCCATAATTACTTTAATACATTAGCTTCTATCTATGTCAATCTAGTTAAATTTATGGGTTGTCACTTTTACAGTTTAAAATCTGAATACTGCAGTTCATGGTATGCTGAATGTCCTGAATCAGTTCCCTCATTTTCATTCTACTTGCGTAGCCATGGACTGGAATAGCTTTTGGGAAAGGAAGCCTTTTGAACATACACATGATGTCTGAAGAAGTGAGCAGTGAGTCATGAAAGCTCATACCCTACCACAAATCTTGTTAGTTAGAGCCAATTTGATGTAGTGGTTAAGAGTGCAGACTCTAATCTGGAAGATCTAGGTTTGATTCCCCACACATACATATGCAGCTGCTGGGTGACCTTGGGCAAGCCACAGTTCTCTTGGAGCTGTTCTCTCAGGTCTCAAAAGAGCTCTCTCAGCCCCACTTACCTGACAGGGTATCTGTTGTGGGGAGGGGAAGGGAAGGAGATTGTAAGCTGCTCTGAGACTCCGAGAGAAGGGCGGGATATAAATCTGATCTCTTCCTCTTTTTCTTCTCCTTTAAGGTGCTATTTAACTCTTGCTCTTTCTACTGCTACAGACAGACTAACGCGGCTACCCATCTTGATCTATACACATGACAGTTTCACATTCAACACTCTACTAAAACTAACAATTTGCAAGGTTTCCACCCATCCCTTCTGAGACTGCCAGTGTAATCCTAACAAAGTTTTATTCTAGGTATAAGCACATGAAAGTTTATATCCAGAATAAAACTTTGTTGGTCTTAAAGGTGTCACTGGACTCTAACGTGTTCTGCTGCTTCAGACCAACATGGCTACCCATCTGAGTGTAATCCTAAACAGAGTTACACCCTTCTGAGCTCCTTGTCTGCTATCAGTGCAATCCTAAACATGTGTACTCAAAAGTAAAGTCCATTAAGTTCAATTGGACTTACCCTCTAGTAAGTGTGTTTGATTATGCCGTCTCATGCATAATTTACTCATAAGAAGTTTGTAGTTTTTTTTAAAAAAAAATCATATACTGAAATCAGCATAGTAAACATAGGTTACGATCACACACACAATTAGCCCCGACATAGGTGCAAATGCTGGGTGGATTAAAGGAGCGTGATCAGACAACAACATCTGGGAAGCACCCCGCAGCCGTCGGCAACCCATTTTGCTCCACCACAGAAGTGGAGTTAAAAGACACCTCGGAAAGTCTGGTAGCAAACAGGTTGCTACAGGCCATGGGTGGACTTTCCCCTGCCTAATCACTCGAGTGCACTCTCATGGCATCGGGATGGTCTGAACAGGCCATCCCGACTTGGTGCCATTGTTTTTTCCCCCCTTCTCAGTATGCGCATTATCACACACTCCATAGGGAGCCCTCAGGGCTGAGGTGCGAATCATTGATCCCTCGTTTAAGCACATTGGAGACCAATGGCAAAAAAAAATAAAAATGACTCACCCACGGTTGCATCTGATCATGCAGTGGTGGGCTATGCCCACAGCTTCAAAATACGGTGTGATCATCCAACTGCGGGCCAACTTCCGCCAGAGGAAATACCCCCCCCCCCTTATCTCACACGTGTAACCACAACCATATTTTGCCCTTTTATTATATTGTAAATAATGGCCAAGGATTGCATATTTCATATTAAAATACTGATCGTACAGTTCTGATACATAACCAATCTTGTTAAGATACCATTGCTGAAATGGCCCTGTGTTTTCTGTAGCTCCTCATGTTTCTTCAATGCTTTTGAGATACACATTTTGACTTTGTATTCTTCTCAAGAGCAACCATCATTTCTGCAAGTGGTTCTGGCCAATATTTGGCTGTCAATCATTCTGCCAGTAGTTCATCTTTACAGCATACATCTAAGTAGATCTTAGGAGATAGTAACAAAAATGACATTACTTGAATGAGCGGCCTTCCTATATTGCTGAACGGCTTGAGGAAATCTTATCCTTTAAGAATATAGAATTACTATAAATTGCCGAGTTAAGTACTATTTCTTATATTTATCTTTCTTTTAATTTTCTTTACTGAAATCCCACAACTAGTATTAAAGTATTAGTAAAGTAGCATTAAAGTGTCAGAAATAAATTGTAATGTAAGCTCTTTTAAACTGATTCGCATATTCCGATACTTTTCTTCTGTATATAGGTCACACTTCATGCCTTTCATTACATGGAACATTTTAAATGATTCTTCATGTGCGCTAAAAAGCATTGTTGGCTAGGGACAGGATATGAACACCATAAATAAAAACAATGTCAAACTTGTTCCCATGGTTCCATTGTTAGGAGAGGCAATAATGGGAGATACTCCACTCTTGGGGACAAGTATATATTTAACCTTTAGACTGTCAACCACGTGGAATAAAGTACCACACCAACCTGTCTAGTGCTCGCCAGTTAAGATCTGCATCTCTCATACCTTGCTGTTAAGCCCAGAGGGCAGACCGGAGATAATAATAATTTTAAAAACAGCCAGAATTGTCAAGCCGAGATTTCGCAAGCTCAGCGGTGGGGTTGCCTAACAACCCCCAGAAACAATGTCACAGCTGAGGAAGGGATGAAGAACGAAGGGAGGGGGTGGAGGCTGTAGGTATTGCTGCATAGCCCCTCCTCTAAAAAACCCATGTCTTTTTGCTCCTGAGATCCTCTGGCCACCTTCTGAAATCAAATGTGTGGATGAATCCATCCAATTTTTTTATATCAAGGCAAGGTGAGAAGAAGAAGATGATGATGAAGATGATGAGGAGGAGGAGATTGGATTTATATCCTGCTGTTCACTACCCAAAGGAGTCTCAGAATAGCTTACAATCTCCTTTCCCTTCCCCTCCCCACAACAGACACCCGGTGAGGTAGGTGGGGCTGAAAGAGCTCTCTCAAGAACTGCCCTTATTTATTTATTTGTTTGTTTGTTTGTTCGATTTCTAGGCCACTGTTCTTCCCACTGTTGCAGGCCCAGAGCAGCTTACAAGGCTTGGACATGCTAAGATTCATAAAACAATAAATACAATAAAGTTAAAACATTGTAAACATAGAATATTCAGTGCTGTTCAGTTACATTAGATGGCGAACCATCTGCCCCAACCCTTCCCGGCCCCAATAGGCTGTCAAGAGCCAGCCGGTGTTCACTGGGCCCCTTGTTGATGGTGAGAACATATGGGGAGAGATAGAGGCGGCGGCCCCTATTCAAAAGCCTGGCGGAAGAGCTCCCACAGGCCCTTGAGCGAACAGCTCTGAAAGAACTTGTGACTGACCCAAGGTCACACCAGCAGCTGCATGTGGAGGAGTGGGGAATCAAACCTGGTTCTCCCAGATTAGAGTCCACACTCTTGACCACTACACCAACCTGGAGGAGGGCAGTGGAGCTCAGCTTCTATCAGCATATCATTTGGCATGCAGGCAAGGATGTCAGAGGTACAGTAGCCTTGCTAATCAGAGCTTTGAACAGCCAGGAGGGTGCATTTGGTGTAGTGGTTAAGTGCGCTCTAATCTGGGAGAACCTGGTTTGATTCTCCACTCCTCCACTTGTAGCTGCTGGATGACCGTAGGCAAGTCATACTTCTGTCAGAGCTGTCCTTGAAAAAGCAGTTCTTGAAAGAGCTCTCTCAGCCCCACCAACCTCTTAGGGCAGGGGTGGGCAATTGTTTTGGCTCGGGGGCCGCTTTGTGGGAGCGGAGGTTAGCGGAGGGCCGCACCTTTTAAAATGATTGTATTCATTAGTTAACTTTGCATTTCAGAAAAGGTATACATTGTAAAAATCATAAAAAACAATAAATATAAATTAAATTAAATCGTGGTAGTTTTATTCAATTTATTTATTGTGCTAATTTCATATCATCTATAGCTGCAAGCACATTTAATTTTAGAATCAGTTTAATGAGACAAATGTACTCTATCACACTTTTCTACAATTTTTTTTTGAAATCAGGAGTGAGATTGCTTGTTGAGATTCTCATCACAGCCTGCAAGTTAATGTCTGTCAAATGTCTGTTAATGTCTATATTTACTCTTGTTGATCTTCATGCAAGAAAAACTTTGCTCACAAATATATGTAGACCCAAATATAGAGAACATTTTCCCAGCAAATTTCTTCATACATGGAAACTTTTCAGCAGACAAAGATTTGCAAAAGTCAACTAATGTCACAGCATTAAACATTTCTTTCACAGTGTGATCTGACTGCATGTCAATAAGTTCAAGCTGCAGCTCCTCAGGTGCTGACAGTGGCCAACTGTCTTGGCGGGCCGCAAAAAACTCTGTGGTGGGCCGCATGTGGCCCCCGGGCCGCCATTTGCCCACCCCTGTCTTAGGGTGTCTGTTGTGGAGAGGGGAAGGGAAAGGAGTTTGTAAGTTGCTCTGAGACTCTGAGTGAAGGGCGGGGTATAAATCCAATATCTTCATTAATGAGGGAGCAGGCTGAAACCTGCTTAACCCAAGTTTCATGTTTCATTTTTCGTGATGGTGGGCATCTGTCATGGGGGAAGGGAAGAAGTTACTTAGCTTCTTCAAGAGTTCTTTGTGCTATAGAGGGTACTAGCAAGTTAATATTTGTAACTAGACATGGAGTAGATCTCCAAATGGAAGGAAGACTTCCTGGCTTCTCCAATCCCCCCCCCCCCCCCAAATCCTCTGCTTTTGTGTTTACCAGTCCAAGAACAAATTCACCTTGTCGGAATAACAGGTTGAGAATTAAAATGTTCTTTTTGAAAAGCCTGGCAGCATTTCTGCTCATAATCCTATATTTATTTATTTTTAAAATGTATTTATTTTAGCATAGGGAGCTATTGTTTCAAACCACATCTGGACCGATGCTTTGCATATAAATGGGAATCACACTGTCAGGTATTGTCAAATGTTCCAAAATGATCTACTGTGTAGTCAGCGTAAGGGATTCATTGCAACGGGAGGTCAAAGACAAGCATGGTAGCTGGATTGGGTAGTGCTGGAGAATTTCTGTGCCAGCCGGCATCTGTGGCTATGAATGCTAATACAGGGATAAATACAGTTCACACTTCCAAGCAAAAATGCATCACCTGTGGGCCAATAAGTGTTTAATCCCCTCACATTCAAGTCAGTTCACTGCACTGACGTTAGTAAGAACATCCTGAACCGGAAAGGTGACTATGCAACCTGAAACTCCATAGAAGTTCTGAAAAAGAGTGAGGATACAAGTTGCCTCATTTTGATCTAGGAACACTGAGGGCTGAGTGTGCTGAGTATCGAAGTGTACCAAGCAGAGAAAGCTTGAGTTTCAACCAGCTCCTACTGAGTCCTTTTCAGGTGTTACAGTCATACATTTGGGGAGCCTACCAACTGCATCTAACAGAAACTTGTGCTACCATGATATGAAGATGAAGAGATTGGATTTATACCCCACCCTTCACTACCCAAAGGAGTCTCAGAGCGGCATACAATCCCCTTTCCCTCCCCCTCCCCACAACAGACACCCTGTGAGGTAGGTGGGGCTGAGAGAGCTCTTTCGAGGACTGCGCTTGAGAGAACAGCTCTGAGAGAATTTGTGACTGACCCAAGGTCATGCCAGCAGCTGCCTGTGGAGGAGTGGGGAATCAAACCCAGTTCTCCCAGATTAGAGTCCGTGCTCCTAACCACTATACCAAATTGGCAGCTGCCATCCATCCATCCATCCATCCATCCATCCATCCATCCATTGTCCTTCCTTCTCAGTGAGAGTCAAAGTGGAATACTCAATGATAAAAACTCTGGAGGGTTCCTGACCTCAGTGCAGGAGCAGCCCAGAGCATCCCTGACATTCATCCATCCATCCATCCATCCATCCATCCATCCATCCATCCATTCATTGTCCTTCCTTCTCAGTGAGAGTCAAAGTGGGATACTCAATGATAAAAACTCTGGAGGGTTCCTGACCTCAGTGCAGGATCAGCCCAGAGCATCCCTGACATTCATCCATCCATCCATCCATCCATCCATCCATTGTCCTTCCTTCTCAGTGAGAGTCAAAGTGGAATACTCAATGATAAAAACTCTGGAGGGTTCCTGACCTCAGTGCAGGAGCAGCCCAGAGCATCCCTGTCATTCATTCATTCATTTATTTCATTTATATCCCACCCTTCCCACCGAGGCAGGCTCATGAGACTCACGGTTGGTAGCCTCCTGATACTCGAGGCTTAAAAAGGAATTATGTCTCTCCAATAAAATAGTCCTTCCAGCATCCCCTAAACGAGACATATGACATCTAGTCCCAAACAAAAAGAGCGGAACAGCATATAATATTGTGATAATGTCTATAGGTAGGACCCAAATGCTGATAACATTATAACAAAGCTGTGCTTGCCTTTATAATCCCCAACGATCAGCAAATTCCTTATAATTTCCGGTGATGAAACTAACACTAGGGGAAAATTGACACCCGCATTGCAACTGAGACGGGAGAACAATGTGACCATGATGCTCCAGCAAATAAAATATTTATATCAGCCGCAGTCAATTTAAGAGGCAATAGGTCGACTGTATTATATCTCTACAGGAAGTATTGAGTAATGATCTGTGTCAAGATGACATTATTGGATTTCACCCTTCCATCCTATCTTCAGCAGGAAAAGAAAGAAGCCAGTTGTCCAAATCAGTTCGACTTACATGTGACCCTTATTTAACTGAAGGGCTGCAAACCTACTTCGAAATGAACCACATAATAGGTCTCTCGATTTCATCCACAATGGACCAGTAGGTTTCTTTTGAAATCCACAACCCCCTGTGAACTGTAGACCAATACAGGCACTCTTAAATTTCTCCTTGGGAATAATTCATCAATATTATAAGAAAATGGCCTTTCCAATATTAAGCAGTGCCTTAAGTTACTTAAAAAAAAAAAAACAAATAATAAATACTCTTGTCATGTTAATAATGCCTAACAGTCCTGCTACACTTGTGGAATGTTCCTGAAGTAATTCAAAGCCATTATCTCAAACGGAAGCTCTTGAAGGCAGAACAGTCTTGTCTGAGCTGATATAAATTTGCTTCCAAGAATTCTCTTCAACAATCTGGTATGTAATTGTAATGTTGAATGCATGGGCATATTGAGACTACTTAAGCTGATGGCTCATCATAAAAACTTCTGCTATGTTATGGTTCCAAAGCAAAGCATAATGGTTTGGAGGAGATGTTGGTGTCCTTGCAAATTAAATTGGCAACCACTAGTGAGGCATGGCTTTGGGGTTCAGGACAAAGTGTAAGAAGGGCTGTGGCTCCATGGTACAGCATCTCTTTGGCATGTAGAAGGTCCCAGGTTCAATCCCCGACATCTCCAGTTAAATGATCTGGCAGTAAGTGATGTGAAATATTCTGCCCGAGACTTTGGAGAGCTGCTGCCAGTCTGAGTTGACATTGTTCACTCTAAGCTGAGTTAGTGTTAGCTAGCTCACAGTTTTTTAGCCTCCAGCTCACACATTTTTGTCTTCGCTCAGGCAGGATGGCTCCAAGGCCAACTAATTAATGCAGTAGCCAAATTGCTTGCTCACCACTTTAATGCCAGTAGCTTACAAAGTAGAATTTTTGCTCACCAGACTCCACTGCTTAGAGGGAGCATTGGATACTTACTTTGATGGACCATGGGTCTGATACATTATAAGGCAGTTTCATGTGTTCAAGAAGAAGAATCGGTTTTTATACCCTGCTTTTCTCTACCCTAAGGATTCTCCAAGCAGCTTACAATCACCCTCCCCTCCTCTCCCTGTGAGGAGATAGGTGGAGCTGAGAGAGATCTGAGAGAACTGTGACTGACTCAAGGTCACCCAGCAGGCCTCATGTGGAAAAGTGAGGAATCAAAACCAGTTCTCCAAATTAGAGTCCCCCGCTTCTAACCACTACCATGCTGGCTCCCAGCGTTGAACAAGCACAGAAACAGAAATACTGGTATTAATTTGATCTGGAAAATCCCATCAGCATATTTAAAAAGTGGCACAATATTGGGAGGGGGGGGTTAGTGCTGACCATGATGGTATATGCTGTCAGTGTGGTAGTGCAAGGGCACTACCATGCACCATCAGTGCTACATGTGTGGTTGAATATTCTCCAGGTGGTCACTGAATACTTGAATATTCTCCCCGGTAGCTATGTTTCCCTGTTTCCTATACTGAGGATCCTCTGGTGAAATGCCAAGAAACCAAAAGGCAATGACACAGCATGGGAGCGAACCCAGAATTGGGTGAGCTGCCTGCCACTCAACTGAATTGACCCCCCCCAGCCCACCTGTTGAGGATTCACATGGGTGCCGGCCAGGGGTCATTTTGTAGAAAAAAGAGGTGCAGGAGCTCATTAGCATACCTTAGCTCATTAGCATCACTGGCCGAATGTCAGTTTCAGCCCTATTATACCCTATGGGCCATTGAAGTCAATGGCAAAAACTCATAGGGTATATGAGGGGCTGGAGAAGAGGGGTTTGAGGTACTTTTTCCCCA
This sequence comes from Lepidodactylus listeri, assembly GCA_029233225.1. NCBI lineage: Eukaryota > Metazoa > Chordata > Lepidosauria > Squamata > Gekkonidae > Lepidodactylus > Lepidodactylus listeri. The sequence continues at coordinate 99,279,139 of JARCFY010000009.1, read as the reverse complement.
CCATAGAAAACAATGGAGAGAATGGGGGCAACCTGTTCAGAGGCCTGTAGAATTGGACCCCCTGGTCCAATTCTTTTGAAACTTGGTGGGTATTTGTGGGAGAGGTCCCAGAAGCTACCCTGCAAGTTTGGAGCCTCTCCCTCAAACCGCCTCCCCTCCAGCCACTTTTAAAGCTGCCACCGAATTTCGGAGGCGATTCGGCAGCAGGTCAAATTAGATCAGAGAATCTGATTTGGCCTGTGGCTGCCCTAGTGGCCACTCCTGAGCTGGCGGAGCAGTGCTCCGCCTCGCTCCGGCCCCAAAGGACCCCTGGTGCAGGCCACTGCGTGGTCCCCGTGGTAAGAGCCTGGCTGACAGCCCCTGAACTGGGTATGCCACTGCATTGACTCCACCCCAAGTCCTCTTAAGGGAGTCCCCAAACTGGGGGAGGTGGGCATGCAGGCATGGCCTTCCCCTCAAAAAGGATATGTCCCAATCCCCAAACCACCAGCAAAAGCTGTGACAATGGGAAAAAAACGTGTAAGAGAAAAAGCCAAAACACAAACCTGTAACAACCAAAATGCAGAGAAGGTGAGGGGGGGAAAGCCATGAACCGAACAGAGGGCAGCAGCCCAGTGGCAGCCTTGTAAACAGAGAAGGGGGTATGAAGGAAAGCTCTTGGGACCACCCACATGGCCACTTCCTCTTGTTCTCCAGCCCTGGGCTGCAAAAGCAGCTTCAGGTGGGTCTTTGCTGTGGCTTCCTAGTATTTGTGACGTTGGCTGTTTTCAGTTATCTGGGATCAGATCTGTTATGTATTGGGGCTGGAACATTCCAGGACTGTTTCTACCAGAGTCTGGCTGAGCTTGGAGCTCTAGAACAATACCCCACAAGGACTCTGGAGGTGGCCAATGAGGAATTAATGGTTCTGACAATAGCCTATTGTTGGAAGTCGTTTGGGAAATGGGTGGTGTTGCATGCTATTTAAACAGGGCCATTGCCCTGTTTGTTTCCCTTGTCCATGCTGAATCACTAATAAAGCTGAGCTGATCACTTGACTTTGGGTCTGACCATCCATGGAACCCAGTATTTAACAAGATCCCCTTTGAATGGTGAAGGTTAAGATTGCAGACTTTGGCCCCTCCGATCTGGGACTTTTGGCCTTGCTCAGTTAATCTCTTGAAAAAATGCAGCCACATTCTCCACTCAGTAACTGAACTTAATTGCTATAGAAAGTTTTAGAACAAAGTGAATGCTTTGGTCAGTATGTGCAATGTGTTGGTTCATGCCCAGTGTATCAACTATGCATTTGTTTCTATAATTCTAATTCTTGTCTGCTTTGGGGTTTAATTTTTATCCTGTCTTTTCTGTTCAAAATTAATTTTAATAATGTGCAAGAGTTTTTACTGTGGGGTCCTTCTCTTATTTGTATCTAATGTAACCTTATGTTTTATAGATGCCCTGATGAAGCTTTTACAGTGAAACATGTAGGGGCTTTGTATAGCAATAAACTGTCATCTGACATCTTTTTTTCCCCCCTGATCTGGCTTCGTGGCACATTGCTTGGTGTAGCCCTATTTTTCTTTCTCCAATAGGGTTGCCAACTCCAAGATGGCAAATCCCAAGAGCCCTGGGGGTAGAGCCTGATGAAGGTGGGCTTTGGGGAGGAGATGGACCTCAGAGGGATATAATGCCCTCGAGTCAACCTCCAAAGCAGCCATTTTCTCCAGGGGAAGTGACCACTGTAGTCTAATCTTTGTTTGTTTGTTTGTTTTCATTTTTTAAAAAATATTTATTTTTATTTTTCAACTAATACAGTTATCAACTAGAAAAACATCCGTGGTAAATTACAAGAAAGAAAAACAATACCGTTACATATATTCTATACCGTGCCTTTCAATACCTAGATTCTTTTTTTATATAATAATTTTTATTCAAATTTTGTGCAATACATAGATTAATTTGCATAATGTAAATATTACAAGATACCACAAGGTATAACAATAGTTTGTGGATAAACATACATAAAACATGCGTGGAAATGGCACAGTGTATATATTGAAGATAGCATTTTGAGAGAGTGAGAATCCCAATTGCTTTCCCGTAAGACCAGTTAAAAATAGAGTTTTACCCATACTCAGCTTTGAACAATACAAGTACAAAGAGGTTAATAAAACATATTCTTAAAAGATTTTACCATAACTAGAGAGTGTTCATAATCGGTGGAATGTCCATTTGTTTAGAAAGATATTGCAGCACTGAGAACCATGTGGCAGTAAAAGTGGTGAGGTTGGAACAAGCATCAAGTTGCGTAAGATTGTCCGAGAGTTTTGCCATAATATATAAATCCCACAACTTTTTATGCCATTGAGAAAGTGTGGGTGTCAATGCTGATAGTCTAATCTTTGTCATCTGAAGATCAGCAGCAATTCCTGGGGATCTCCAGGTGCCATTTTCCATAGGTTTGCTGGACATTCAGTTTTTGAACTGATCACTTCCTAAAAACAAAAAACAAATCATCTCTGTTTTTAATCTCATCTGCTGTGGTAGTTTGTGAGGAGAAAATGGCACAATTGCAATGGCCTACCAGAACACAGAGAAATTCATTGTTTAGCATTGTTGTTTAGCAACAGCAGGCTAAGTCAGGATTTTATTTTTTTAAAAAAATATATACGTGTATGTGTGTGTGCTCCTGGAAGTCATGGTGACCTCTAGTGACTGACCCCTACTGGGGGCCTGAAGGATATTCAGAGAGGTGGCTGGATAAAGTCTGCCCCCCCACCTCTGGTATTTCAAGGAGGTCTCCTATCCAAGTACTTGTTAGAATTGACCTTGCTTAGCTTGCAAGGTCTGACGAGCTTGGGCTTGCCTGGGCTATCTAGGTCAGGGTAGTTCAGGATGTATTAACACCCTAAACAGAATCCGGGTGTTGAGAAACAGTCAATGTCACCTTGTTACTTGCAGAAAGAATACCCCGGTTTTCATGCTACAGGAAACAGAAATGTTACATATTGACTGCCTTTGCAAATCCCATAGCACACTCAAGAGCTGTAAATAACCACCTCCCGTTCCCGAGACTGAGGGTTTTACAACAGTAAAGCTAGCAATGGCTACATTTTGAAAACAGGTGAGAGTTCATAATTAAACGCCAGCTAGTTTCCAATAGGGCTAACAGATAAAATCACAGGTTGAAATGAAATTATGCTATCCAAAATAACATTCTCTGTGGACATTAAATGAGCTTTCCCTGGCATCTTCAATATAATTTAATTCTGAAATGCTGTTCCTTCTCGTGGTTTAAGTGCCAACAGTATTAAAATTCCTCACAGTACTATATGTGAAGACTTTGGGATTTCCGCCTTCCTGAGAAAGTTTACTCCAAAAGCCAATGTCAGATCCTTCAGATGTGTTGCCTGAACAGGGACTTCCAAATTCACTTCAGATTTTGCATTGGGTGAAATGTGGTGGTTCTAAGCTTAAGGCTTTTTGCCTGTAGTACCATAACAGGCCTGTATAGTTCATGTGGCCGACTAAATGAATAGCCATACGTGGGGTTGGATCCCGCAGAAGAGCCTCTTGAAGGGGAAGGCTCAATTGAGCCTGAGGAAAGCAGTACCATTGGTGGAACAAATCCACAGGATCTGCAGGACCATCTTGGAGTTTCCAAAGATCTTTGCCTCTCTACCCCATACATTGAAAATTCCTGCAACCCCATTTATCTGACTGTGGCACCTGCTTCAGCAGTGGCCAGCAAGTGAAGTAGATAGTGTTGGAAGAGTGATTAATGCAACAGAGGCACACATAGGATCCTAGTGTAGAGGAAACTTTATTCAAGAATTACCATACTTGATAGTAATGAGCTGGGACATCACTAGCTAAGGGGGGGGGGAGAGAAAGAGAGAGAGAGAGAGAGGTGGACTTCCAAGATGAAGCAGGATATTGCCCCAAGACTCCTGGTCCAAGCTTTTTGAAATTGGGGGGCGGGGGGGGGCGGGGAGAGTTTGAGGAGAAGCACCAGCTGCTATGCTGCAAATTTGGTGTCTCTACCCCAAAAACAGGCTCCCCAGCCCCAGATACCCCTGGATTGATTCTCCATTATGCCCTATGGGGACCATTAACTGTAACAATCCCCATAGGGTATAATGGAGCAAAAAAAAAAAGGGGTTTACTGAATATTTCCTGAATCCGAATATCACACTAGTATTTGGATTTGAGAATATTACGAATTACTAATATTTTTCAGGTTCAGTATGCCCAGACCTGAAAAATACTACTACTTTTTTGCATACTCCTAGGCCTGGAGATCTCCTGCATTTACAGCTGATCTTCAGACTACAGAGATCAGTTCCCCTGGGGAAATTGGCTGCTTTGGGGCATTGCACTATGCCGAGGTCCCTCCCCCCTCCAAACCCCAACCTCTCCAGACTCCACCCCCCCAAACCTCCAGGTATTTCCCAACCCAGAGCTGACAACCCTACAAAATACTGGTCAACCTCTTTGGTCCTGCGGCTGTTCCAGAGAGACCACTGACCCTTCCCCCATTATTGGGAAATGTCTTTGCATACACTTTACTGTTCTTTTGTGGGAATCAATGCAGTTCCCATACAGTGTTCCAAGAGAACTGACTAGTCAAATTAAATATTAGTTCTTTAAGCAGGAATATACTCCCTGTTTCAGAACGCTTTATCATTACTACATAATGGTTCTGACCTTTCATATATTGATTTTGCTATCTTTTCCTTGTAATACAACCTCATACCATTTAATTTTATTGCGTTTGCACAACAATAAGTGAGGGCCTGGAGATCAAACATAAGCTATATGGCATTTTTTGTATTTTTTTTTAAAACAATCTTTTTATTGAGCTTAATTAAAACAGAATGTCTTGGAATAACCAGCAATTATAGCAGGTGGCAAACGTTACCTGGAAAAGATAATAGCCATATATTTAAAAAAATCACTGACTGAAAACTAGAGGTGAGAGCATTACTTGTTTCTGACTCTTCATTGTTTCATAATCCCACTTTGCCCTGGGTTCCACTCTTTCTAAATTCACAGTTTAACTAGAATAATTTCTGAAATCAAGTACAGCATTGGAGCAGGCACAAATTCCCTTCAGCCTTCAGTGCTTCCCCTTCTCCACATTACTTATGAGCATTTATATATAAAACAAAAAAGCTATCATGTATAATCACAATGAGATTCTTTCCTCTCTTTTTTGTACTGTTTTGCTGATGCTTACATACATTCCTCCGTGCTGGTGAGGCATTGCAACCAAAGATTCTTGATTCAACTGTTGTTTTACTGATGGTATTGAAATGTGTACCACTTGCCTCTGGCATTGGAAAGTGCTGGAGTGAGTGACAGCATGCTTGAACATTGGGGGATGCTATGTCACTCTAAATGTATATAAGTGTTATCTCCTTGAGTGGGATGCCTCTCTTTGTCTTAACCCGGGAGCTGCCCTCAGACCCCTTCTTCTCTCCCTTTGTCTTCTCACTCGCTTCACATGACCTTCGATGGAAACACAGGCCTCTCTGCACATCATTCCTGTAGATACAATGCCCTCATACTCCGTCACACATGGCCATTTGTGAGAGGGTCTCTTCCGTTGACTGCAACCTGAATGTGACCTGGATCTACTTGAATAAATGTAAATTTACCTTCTTTGCAATATACTTGGAGATTTATTTACTGCGCTCATTATCACGCTTCTATGATTGGGCAAATTCTGCTATATTAACCAGATATCTCAGTATGAAGGTAGTATAGATTTAAAACAACAACAACAACAACAATATCAAAACAGTTGTGCATTAATGCTTGTATAGGTTTTTTTTTTTTTTTTTAAAAAGGTACCCATGCATGTCAGTAATGCAGAAAGGTGGAAAGACACACATACATGGAAGCAAGAATATCAATTCTGGGAAGAACTTTTATTTCATTGTTTTCACAGAAGTTTTTCCAAATATTGCAGGCATCACTTGCTGTTTTAGGCAACACATTCTTCCTTCTCTTGCACAGGCAAGAACACATCTTTTTAGATGGTGGTTGCTGCAACCTGTTACCTAAACACACACACACACACAGGCTGTGGTCACACGGCAAGAAAATTGCGATTTTGATCCCGCTATAATTAGTATCAAGATTTTTTCCCCGGGTTTTTACAAACCCCAAGCATTGGGTGAGGAGGCTCTGGTCACCATCTAGATGCAGCCAGCCCCGCTCTCCTCTGCTTGCTTGCCTGCCAGCCCGCCCAGCTCTTCCTTCCCTGCCCACCGGCTTCCCCCCCCAGCAACTTTCCATGCCGCTTCCTGCTGCCCGCAAGCTGGGCATGCTCCCTGGTGCCAGGGGCTCCCTCCTTCCCTCCTAATGCTGCATTGGGAACTCCTGGGGCGGGCGCCGCAGCCTGATTGCCTGCCAGCCCGCCCAGCACTTCCTTCCCCACCTGCCAGATTCCTCCCCCCAGCAACTTTCCACACTGCCTCCTGCTGCCCGCTGCTACTAGCAAGCTGGGCATGCTCCCTGGTGCCAAGGGCTACCTCCCTCCCTCCTAATGCCACACTGGGGACTCCTGGTGTGGGCAGGACCACAAACTCTGCGCTGGATGCGTGCTTGGATGTTTATGTAGAATTTTTTCAGCGAGGGAGTGCTCACGTGCTCAAAGGTAGAAGCTGGGGGGGGGAACCTCATAGTGCAAAGAACGGTCAGACAGCCCTAATCGCGATCATTGCAAGAGATGGCTGTCCAGATCAGCCAAATTGCAGAATCAAAGCGCAAGAAGCTGGAAAGTACTTGATTTTCCCAGTGCAGGAAAGCGCGGTAGAGAACCGAAAGGATTGCGCGAGTGAGCCCGCTTCGGGGCGGGAGGTGGGTTGGCCTGTCTGATCAGCTACTTTCAATGTGAGAGGGAACAACAGTGAATCCCGATCAAAACAGCCACGTGACCCACACACACACCTTAAGAACTATAGTTTTACTTAAAAGGACATTGTATAGATTTCATTAAGAATAGATACAATTAATTACCATTTGTAAGCCAGTTCTAGTGCACGTAGAATGGCAGATGATGCCTGCTAGCTTCACGAGAAGGGTGCATGTATATGTGTGAGAGAGGCTCTGGCCTGCTTGCTGCCACGGAGGGAACATCAATGGCTATGGACCCTGGGGCGTTACAAGCTGGGGTAGCTTGGATTGTCCCTACCCTCTTTCCTCTTCTCTCATTTGCTCTTCAGCAGTCATGGGGCTCCACATCTGCTGCCATCGTTTGAAATGGGAGGGAGAAGTAAGGTTTCCAGACCCCCTGGTGGAGGTGGAGGTCTCCTGCCACTAGGCCCTGCCCCCACTGCAATCAACTGGCCAGCAGGGGGACACCAGGAGAGACAGGGAGGCCCAGGCTTTGTTGCTGGCAACACAGCAGTGACACTACTGGAATGCACCAGAAGTGATGTCATCACATCACCAATGTTTGGGTGATGCTCTATTCTTTCAGCAAAAACTCTATGGCAGAAGCCATCTTTGCTGTAGAGGGGTTTTTTTGTCCAAATACCAGAGCGTCACGATGATGTCACAACATGATGACTTCACTTCTGGTACATGCCTAAAGTGATGTAGACACGTCTCGGCTGACATTGCCCAGCCCTCCCACTTGTGGTAAGTCCCCCCCATCCCCCACTGGTTGCCAGGAGGGACCAGGTGATCCTAGGGATAAGTCAGCCAGTCTATCCCTCCCTCTCCCCTTCCCCACTCATTTATCTTTGCCTCCCTACATATCTGGACCACATCTGAAGAAAGGTAGGTTTCCAGCCCATCTCTGGCAATCAGTGGGAGCCTAGGCAGGTAGAGATTGGATTAAATTGCATTGTACAACACCACAGTGTCCTTTCTGGCTGAAAATCTAGAAGCGGTGTTGTGACATTGGACAAAGCTCAAGGAATTTCCCAGATCTCTGTGGCAAAAAAACATCAAGTTCTGGGGAAGTTCCAAAAGTGCTGCAATCTTTGGTGATGTCACTTTCAGGTTTTCAACCAGAAATGAGCCTGTGGTGTTACACAGTGCCATTCCCTCTTCCCTTTTTGTCTCATGCCACTCATTTGAGCAGTGGCAGGCAGCGGGAGCAAAAGGCAGGAGCAATCTGCTCCCTTCCCCCTTGAAAAGAGTGCACTCAGAGAAGGAGAATCTGTCGCTTCAGTTGTTTTAGGACTGGGATATTTGGAGGTGATGTATGAATTTGACAAGCCTTCTTTGTGGCCGATAGGTTATATTTTGCTAATTTCTGCTTTGAACATTACGTGGTTAATATAATTCCATCAGTGGCTATTAGCCACAAGGTATAGATAAGAACTCTCAGTCTGGGGCAAGTGATGCCCTGTATTCTTAGTGCTTGGGGGGGCAAAAGTGGGAGGGCTTCTAGTGTCCTGGCCCCACTGCTGGACCTCCTGAGGGAACCTGGTGTTTTTGGCCACTGTCTGACAGAGTGTTGGACTGGCTGGGCCATTGGCCAGATCCAACATTGGCTTCTATTATGTTCTTATGTTAACAACAGGGACACACTGTTGGAACTATACTAACCAAGGACTAATCTAAACAATGTCAGTTCATATATATACAGCAAATGCTCCCAACCTGAATAGAATTATTTGTAACACTGGGGAGCAGTCAGAAGCCTTCTGATCTCCCAGCTATTCTGAAGCATCGCTGTCTAGTTTCATTTTCCAGGACAGAGAAAATGACTTCATTGACATCAGTAAGCAGAGAAGTGAACAGACCTTCCTGTAACAGGATCATCCCTATTGGTATTTTTGAGCACTCCACTTTCAGTCAGTAATTGCACCCATATAGTGAGTTTGGAAGGTCTTTCTGATTCTATGGCCCATTCTGCATCTAGCATTCACTCCGTTGTTTTACTAAACCCACACTGGAACAGGAAAAAAGATGCAGCTCAAAACTACATTTAGATACCCCAGGCCAACACTGTACTGATTGCAGAGTCACCCCTGAATGGCCATAAAACAGCCATAAATCTATGCAGACAGCACCATAAAACTGAGAGATCAAAGGAAGTGAAACCCGGCATTCAGTGTGAAAACTACAATAAAATCCAACAATCAAAAAAGTGAAAGTGGCATGAAATGCAGAGGGGAATTTCTGTTCCAAGGTGGGTTTGTTATAATAGCGGAATGAATGCTAGATGCAGATAGGGCTGCCAAGTCAGCCCGGGGGGCGGGGGATCCCCCGCTATAGGGGTTCCCGATCCGCCAGCCGGCATTTGGCCGGCGGGGGGAACCCCACCCCAGAAGTTGTCCGGTGAGGACGACTTCCCCTGTGTAATGACGTCACCCGGAGGCCGTGGCGCGCACGCAAAGCGCATGTGCCAGAAGAGCTCCCGGGGGGAGAACAACTCCCCCCCCCGCCGGTAAGTCGCCGGTACTTGGCTGCCCTAGATGCAGAATCGGCCTATACGTGCATATGTTTTGGGCTTGCATGAGCTATTGCATTATCTGGGGCTGAAAGTGCCAAGCAGGGACTATCCATACATATTAATAGCAGGAAGACAAAGACATGGGGGGGAGGTAGATGTAGGGAGAGGCTATAACCCCCCCCCTTCCTTACTTTCACTGGCAGCTTTTCTGCTTTCCAGAAGAAGGTCAGACAGGGGCTATAGCTTGATCACTTCCTTCCCCTATGATAGGCAGCCAGCCCATCTACCTGCCCAATGGGGAGCAAAGGCAAAGGTTTTGCTTAGATACTAACAGCACACAGAGTTGCAGAAACAAGGGTGGGGGGAGAATCAGAGGCCCAGTCTTATCCCCCTTTGCTGACAGGCTACCTATCTGCCCTGCAGACTGGAAAGATATTGACAAGGTTTGAAGGCCTGTCTCACCCACAATGATAGTGGCCCTTTCTGCACTTATTCTGGAGAATCTGAGGAGTCATGCCTTCAAGGGTTGACTTCATAGTTGCACACATTCCCTCTGCACTGGTTCCTTCCCCCCTTCCAGTTTATTTATTTGTGTATTCTGCATGCATTCTGCATCTACAAGCAAAACCCACATTTTTCGAGCTAATGGGCTGATTTATTTAAGATGAAGAGAAAGGCAAGTATCTTTCAAAAGTTTTAACTGCAGACCCAACCCCTCCCTCTGATTCTGCAAAAAGAAAGGGAAGGGAGGGGAAAATTTAGGCCCACAGATGGAAGACTGACATATTTGGGAGCAGGGAATCCCCTAGTCCTTTTATATTTACTGATTCCTTCTTATGCTCTCTCTGGCTTTTTTTAAAGATTGACTGAGTGGAAGGACACATCCTTTTTTGTCTTTGGAGAAGGAGGGACAGAAAACAGAACAGGGAGGGAGTGTCAGCCTAAAGAGAAAGAGATGGAAATGGGAGAGGGCAGTGGGTTGCACTTAAATACCCACAGAAACAATTCTACTTTAGAAAGGATTAGCCATTTGAAAGCAGATGAGAACAAAGAATTGCAGTGAAAGGAGTTTTGGTAACTGTGGGACAACAGTGTGCTGGAAGCAGTCTGAATGCTGATTCTTGTAAAACAAATGCAGAAACAGGAGAAAGCCCCGGCACAAACTGGAACTGAAAGTGGGAGGAAATGCACAATGGAAGAATAGGATGCACTCAGAAACTGAGGCAAAATATGGGTGCAGAAAGGACCAGTAAAGGGCACATGAATGCAACTGTACACACTCAGTAATGTCAGATACACATCATGCTGCAAGGAGACCCAACCCTGCTTTCTCACCCTTTCCTCACTGTTGTTTGCTGTTTGAAGCATAGTTTCTCTCAGCCTGGCTCAGTTAACTGAAGTCAGCTGACCTACATGATGGTCCGGGGGTCGGGAAATGCAGTGAGATAAGATATATAAGGTAGCAGGATTTTGTCCTACTACCTGCACCCTCAATTTTGTATTAACCACCCCTCCCCTCCAACAAAATCCCTAAAAATCCATCTTGCATGAGATTATAAAACCTAACTTATTGGCCAATTGATGCACTTCTTTACACCCACTCTGCGGATCAGATTTGTGAATGCCCATAGGATATATTCCCTTCATTTATATCTTGACTTTCTCCCCAAAGAGGATCCAAAGTGTCTTTCATAGTTCTTCTCTCCTGCATTTTATCACAACAGCCTTGGGAGGCAGGTTAGGCTGGGCATCTATAATTGGCCCAAGGTCACCCAGCAAGCTTCCATGACAGAAAAGGGATTCGAACTCGGGTCTTCCAGATCCCAGACTGACACTCTGTCCACTACACCCTGCTGGCTCTTAGAATGAGCATGGAATGAGCATCATTTCTCTTATCTGCTTGAAGTTTGTCACTCAGGAAGGAGGACAGGAATTTCGTTTCAATGTGGGGGACAGGGATTGCACCCAGAAATGTGTTTCCGATTGAAACAGAAGGAAACTGCAATTAGGTTAAGTTTCTAATTTGACTAACTTGAATTCCACATCAGAGACCCCAGCTCAAGTTTCTAAATGCCTTAAGAACCAAACTTGCACCCTATATTGCCAGATTCATTTGGTTTCCTCTGAGAGGCATTCCGCATTGCATTTCAGATAGAAGTGATTTATGATATCCATGCTACATACAAAGGGGAACCTCATCTGTGCAAACAGGCATACCTGTATCAATGGATTTGCTTAGAATTTGAATAGCTGACTAAAAGGAGACAGGTCATTGGGCTTTCCCACACGCTAGACTTACTCCTGATTTTCTTGGTAGTTGATCCACAAGAATTGGAATTCGTTGGGTGTGGATTTTCCGCATGGCTGTCCTCCCTCTGCATTTTCACACTTGTGGAGTCAGTTTGGTTTTTTTCCCCCCTACATGTGCCTTAAATGATGAGGATTTTCAAGGGAGGGTGTTGTCATCCTTGGCATCATCATTGGTGGTGTCACAGCACCCCCTTGTTTATTTTTTGTGTGTGCTTGTATTAATGTATCAATATCACTGCTGCATTTTTAAAAAAGCACTAAAATACAGAAGTATTAATCTGCCATTGAAATGATAGGTGCAGCAGGATCTCTGAGTTCTCAGCTTTAATTTTTTTAAAAAAGTAAGTCTCTATGCCCTTCCCTCATGGCGATACAAAGAAAAAGGTGAATCTCCACAAGGGAAACTGCTAGAGACTTACTTTAAAAAAAAAAAAGAAAGCTGGGAATTCAGAACACTTGCTAAACTTATCATTACGATGCTATATCAGTATTTTAGTGGCTCTTTTGCTTTAAAATGATGTATAGGTGGTATATGACCCCGAAAAAAATAGCAAATATTAATCAAAGTCTGTCAAATAAATGTTGGAAATGTAAACAGAAAGAAGGTTCTTTTTACCATATGTGGTGGACTTGTGATAAAGCCAAAGCTTTTTGGTGTATGATTCATGCTGAAATGGAAAAAAAATTAAAATGTACTTTTAAGAAATTGCCTGAAATGTTGATGCTTGGACTTAAACTAGAAGATATAAATGTAAGTAAAAGGACATTAATATGGTATATGGTGACAACAGTAAGAATGGTTTATGCTCAGAACTGGAAATGTGAGAAAACTCCCGAGTTATGGGAATGGTTGAGAAAACTGTTATATATGGCCGAAATGGACAAGTGGACTAGAAAATTGAACAATCGAGACTCAGAGACTTTCTTAGAAGAATGGAAAGATTTGAAAGACTATTTAGAACAATATTGGGACATGAAAAATAACATTTTTACACTGTCTAACTTCTGAAGGGGAATATAGGGAATGTTTGTAAGCAGTCTGGAAACAATGATATTTGTATGTGATGTAAGGTTATTATTATAAATATGATATTACACACTATAAGCAGAAATGTTACCTGTAAGAGATAATACTTATAAATTTTGTTAATTACAATGAATGGAATAATGGTGCAGGGGTGGGTGGGAAACCACAAGTTTATTATATAATCAAGATACACAGTTATACATGAATTATTGTTGAGATAACATTGATAACAATGTGTAAGATAATGAAAGAGAGCAAAAATAAAAAGTTTGTTAAAAATATATATATTTTAGGGGCTCTTTAAAAAATTAAAATTAAACCACTCATCTCTGGGGTAGGACAGAGGAGAGGGTGTAGTTTGATGTTGATGACCATCCAGTCATCAAAAAGTGGGGTGGAGGTAGCTGGGAGTGGGCGGGCCAAAGGCCCAATCTGCATCTAGCATGTGCTCCGTTGTTTTACCAAACCAACACTGGAACAGAAAAAAAAAAGAGGCAGCTCAAAACCACATTCAAATACCCCGGGCCAACACCGTACTGACTGCAGAGTCACTCCTGAATAGCCATAAAATGGCCATAAATCTAGATAGACAGCCACCATAAAACCAAGAGACCAAATGAAGTGAAAGCAGCCTGCAGTCTGGACACTGCCATAAAGTCCAACAGTCAATCAAAGTGAAAGTGGCATGCAATGCAGAGGGGGAATTTCTCTTCCAACATGGATTTGGTATAACAGCAGAGCAAATGCTAGATGCAGATGGGGCCATAGAGTACTGAAAGCAACCTTATGCACAGGGGACAACACAACCCAAAATCAGTTTCCATTAAAAGTTTAAAGTAAATGTGGCCTCAAAAGAATTGGAATAAAAAACAGAGGGGGGGGGGAGAGAAGAAAATCAAAGCAAAAACTAAAGGCACAGAAATGCATGCGGAAATCAGGGGCTAAACCAAAGCAGTATGGAGCCAGAACCAATGAGAAAAACCCACGAGAAAACCCACTGTCATTTATCCACAGTGATTAAGTGGTAGACTCTGGCCGAGGACAGACTGGTAATGTAAAGCGGGGGCAAAGTGGTGCGGGGGAAAAACTCCACGGAGCTGGCCATTCATACTGGCCAGAGCAATGCGCAGTGGTGCCGATACGGAGTGTTCAGACTGCCGTGGAGCCGGCGCGCGCGGCTCGTGTGGCTCGCGCGCACCGTTGCACTTTTTTTTGTTTTCCCTTTCATGTGTTTCGCATATGCGCATATGCGCATAACTTTGTGCCGGCGTGTGTACACTGCCGCCTCCGGATGCCTCCCGCTTCTTCCGGTTCACACTATTTGGAAGCGGGAGGCATGTGGAGGGCGGCCCCTGAACACCGGTTTTACCCGGTGTCCTGTTAAAGCGGATGGAAAGTGACTGGGAGACGGGTAAGTGCGAAATGGAGCCGAGGGACAGATGCACATGTCTGAACGGGCTCTTTTCTTCCACTTCCGACGCGGGGCTGCCCCGCTTTACATTGCCAGTCTGTCCTCGGCCTCTAATGACATTTTAGGGACCAAAAAATGCCTTGAAAATCATGCAAATTCTGAGAATTCGTCTGATCCTTCATTAGAAGACTGTTGCTGCTCATCTTTGTTGAACATGTGTTAGTACAAAGCAAACCTTCAGAATCAACAGGCACCAGTTCATCTAAAACAATGCTTTTAAAAGGCTCCATGGCTCATAAGACAGCGTGCACTTGTACTTTAATTAAAGAAGCCAGTCCCCAGTGTGTCATTAATACAGTATCTGTGCATGGGCAATCCAGAGATGTTGGCATTTGGTTTTGTTCCTTTGGAAAAGCTCATTACGTTTTTGCAAAGCGCCGCACAATTATATCAACGGTGCCCTTGTAATTACAAAGGGAAATAATTTGCAACCACAAAGTTTCCATCAGCTGTTCTTTGGCATGATGTGAGTTGCAGGGGGGGGGGGAAATCATCCATCCACACTGATGCTGTGCAGATCACAGAGCAGTTTTCTGGACCGATGCAGTAGACATAGCGGTTCAGAGTGTGAAACTCAGGGGCAAACATTTGTCTTAAGATTTGACTTTGAATCTGAAATATAGCCCCCCCCCCCAGTTCTAGTTCCAACTGTGTCTTTTAGTGGCTTAGCAACCAGCACGGTGTACTGATTAAGAGTGGTGGACTCTAATCTGAAGATCCAGGTTTGATTCCCCATTCCTCCACATGAAGCCAGCTGGGTGACCTTGGGCCAGCCACAGTTCTCTCTAAACTCTCTCAGCCCCACCTACCGCACAAGGAGCCTGTTATGGGGAGAGGAAGGGAAGACAATTGTAAGCTGCTTTGAGTCTCCTTGTCCCAGCCCTGGGCATGCCCAGTGCACCTGTCCCTAGCCTATTCAACGCTGGAGAGATCCAAGCCTATTCCGAAGGCATGCCAGACACCAGTACAGGCTCGACTCACCAGGCTCAACTTACATTGTGGGGGCTCCCAAGTCCCCAGGACCACCAATAACCAACCCTGCAGAGGAGACCTGCCCAGTTGCTCTCAAGCAGGTACGGCTTGGCTGGGTGCAGTGAGGCTCTGGTGCCACAGAAGAAGAAGAAGAAGAAGAAGAAGAAGAAGAAGAAGAGATTGGATTTATACCCCGCCCTCCACTCCCCAAGGGAGTCTCAGAGCGGCTTACAAACTCCTTTTCCCTTCCCCTCCCCACAACAGACACCCTGTGAGGTAGGTGGGGCTAAGAGAGCTCTTTCCCAAGCTGTCCTTGAGGGAACAGCTGGTACAGAGCTATGGCTTGCCCAAGGTCATCCAGCCAGGTGCAAGTGGAGGAGTGGGGAATCAAACCCGGTTCTCCCAGATTAGAGTCCGCACACTTAACCACTACACCAAACTGGCTCGCTGAGAAGCTCAGTGCACCTTAAGGAGCGGGTATAGGTGGTGGCCTAAAGGTCGGGGCTGATGGCCCCACCCTGAAGACTGGCAGTGGGAGGAATCCGAGCTTGGCAGCATGGAGGAGTCCACACCCAGCGTTGAGGGGGACCATCTGGGGTTATAGAGGAGGCAGGACTGAGAGGAAAAGGCTGACTCTGGAGGGGGCAGGGTTCAGGAGGATATATAAAGGCTGGGGGACACTGAGTTTGGGGAGGAAATCATTGGTCTCCCTGGTGCCCAGAGAGAGAAGGGAGCCAATGAGCTGGGACAGAAGGAATGATGAAGTAACCTTCCACAACCAGCTATTCTGAGACCTCTGGGACCCCAGAAAGAGGGAAGGTGTGGCCGCAGCAATGGCGGAAGATAGACCAGACCTGGCGGGATGAAAGGGGCTTGACTCTCCTTAAGGTAAAGAAAAGTGGAGTATAAAAACATCTTCTTCTTTAGAACACTATGGCCGATTTCGCACTAGCGTTTGCCCCAGGTTTGCCCTCATGCTTGCACTGGAGCTTCTGGTCGATTTCAGACCAGTTGCTCCGGGCTCACGTTTTGCTCTGGAGTATCGCCCTGCTGCACCAGAGTTTCCCTGGAGCAAACAAATCCTGTTTTTAGAGGATTTTCCTGTTTGCTCCGGGGGAGAACCCAAAATGAAAACACGCCCACTCGCCCGCCTTTCATCAGGGCCACCCCATTGTGGGAGTTTCTAATCTTTTTGGGAGAAAACCCCATCGTCACGTTATATTGATAGGGCTGAGGTTCCAAGTGGGAAAATGAAAAAAATACTGTGGAGGAAACTGGGAGGGAAATTCCAGAGAGAATGAGAGGCAACTGTGAAATCGGCCTATTTGTTTCTAATCTGTTTCTAATCAGGTTTGATTCCCCACTCCTCCCCATGCATCTGCTGGGTGTCCTTGGGTCAGTCACAAGTTCTCTCAGAGCTGTTCACTCAAGGGCAGTCCCTTCAGCTCTCTCAGCCCCACCTACCTCACAGGGTGTCTGTTGTGGGGAGGGAAAGGGAAAGGAGACTGTAAACTGCTCTGAGACTCTCAGTGAAGGGCGGGGTATAAATCCAATCTCTTCTCTTCAGTCTCTTCTCCCTTCATTTGCAGGTAAAATTTCCATGAAGAACCAGTATCACTCATTGAACAAAACATAGGCTGATTTTACACCTCCCCTCTAAAGTAGTTTGACTGCTGTCTTTTCCTGTGCTGGTTTCACAGTGGTGTGAAATTTCACTCCAGGGGGTCTAAGTGCACTAAGAAACCACAATTGTTTAAAGCAGAATAAAGCGGTATTATACTAGCTTGACCACAGGAGGGCAATTAGTAGATGTGGACATTTCAGTAGCAGCACGGTTTCACACTGCACAGAGGTATGGGCAGGTTTTTTTTGGAACTAGAATGATTCCAGCGGGAAAGTCAGATGTAAAATCAGCCATAGTGAAATACAATGTTCTTTCCTGCTCATGTATTTCAGGACCCTGCCAACGTATACAATATGCTGTTCCCTTTCAAATGTGACCGATATTTCAATTTCTTCCATCTTCTCATTTTATCATGGGGTTTTTTTGGTTTGTTTGTTTATTCTGGGTTTCTTTATTTCCTCCATTTGCATCTATCTACATTTGAGGGCCTTCTTGCATCAGGGGGACAGTAGATGCCCAAAAGTTCACTAAAGTCAGGCTGGATTGATGCGCCACCCAAGGCAACAAGGTGTCTTTGGAATTCTCTTTCATGTGGGAGGTGTTTTTCCTTCCCATATATGTAATGGAATAATTCATCATGAGCAGATAGCAGTTGACATCTGTAGCTCTTGCGCTGCCTTAAATCACATAACACATATGCTGCAGGTTATCACCATATGCCACACACATTTTTTCTCCTATTGAAAGATATATTTTTAAGCATTTAGGAAGAGATCCAATGGAGTTGCAATGAAGGAAAGCAAACACCAGAGCTGATTAATGCGCTCAGAGTTTTCAACATGGTTTCTCTTCAATAAGTTACAATGTCTGAGCAGGATTGCTCCCCAAATTTCACCAAAAGTGAAATTTAAGTGAGTTTTGGCATGGTTCTTCAGAAGAAGCATCTGAGGAATTTCCCAAGGCAACCAAATGAAACTCTGTAGGGAATCCATAGCGGGTATTCAGAAATTCCTCAGGTATTCATTGGATTTTGCCCTAATGTGACATTTGGAGGTTCCTTTTCGAGGGGGGGGGAGTAATTTCAAAAAAAGCCAAAAGAGTTTCAGGAATATGAACGAAGCTCCTCAGAGAACATTCCTTTTATAGGCATGCTTGGAAACTGACGTTCCTTCATGAGGGCGGTTGGACAGCTAGTTTCATTCTTCAGCATTTCAGTGCTAAATCAGAAACTCAGGATGTATGCTATCATATATGCCAATCTAAGACCTACAAGGCCTTGTTTCAAAGGCTAAAGAGATAATGTGGAGATGGATCAGAAGGAGGAAAGACTTGGAGATAAGTGGTTGAATGACAGGTAGGTCCTTTGACCAAACGTCTTGAGCATGAAGCTACTGTAATGGTCTACTGGTCTCCCTTAATGTGTCCAAATCAGTTTTGCATTCTCTAGGCATTCCACACAGGGACAGGCTTTCCCGTTGTCGATCTGGTTGCTGATCCAGCGCAGAAGCCATGGAGCTTCCACAATGTGGGTTTCCCCACAGTTTCCCTGCCCTATTCCCTGAGCAGCAGCCACCCCTCCTTCCCCAGGCCTCTGTGGCTTTTTCTATTTTGTTTTTAACCAGCTATTGGATAATGTTACAAACAATATGTGAAACAAGTTTTGTGAATTTTCAGCTTTTTAAAAAAGTAAGTTTCCAACACTATGGAATTGTGTAATGGAATGTCTCCCTATATCTCCACAACAGAAGAAGCGAGAGACTACTTAAAAGGGGGAGAGGGAAAGGAAGCTGAGAATTCACAGAATCTGTTGCTCATATGGTTGTCATTGGTATAGTGGTATATTGATATAATGCTATGCAATTGCCATTTTTTTTTGAAAAAACACACTCTGCTGGTGACTGGAGGAAATGGCCCACTATAGGGACAATGGTCCAATCTGCACTGGTATTTCACACCATTGTGCCAACGATCTCACATTGTCTCACAAATTTCTGTCTGCATTTCATGCCGCATCCTCTCTCCTATTGTTTCATCTCAGCATAGACTGTCTGCATCATTTTATTGCCATTTAGTGGTGACTCTGAGGTCACTATGGTGTCTCATCACCTTATCTGGATTTGGTTTTAAGGGGCTACAACTGCTCCTCCCCACCCTCAAGCCGCTGTGAGCAAAAAGCAGACAACTGAAGATGAATCCCCCCCCCCCAATCATTTCTAAGGAAAGGTGCAAATTGTCACAAAGGAAACGAGTTAGCTGAAAATCTAGTTTGCATTTAAAAGCAGCCAGGGACCATTTTTTTGCAATCATATTTTTTTTGGGCGGGGGGAAGGTTGGAAGCATGCCCACTCCTGGGAGGTCAGTCCTCCCCCCACCCTGCACGCTCTCCCTAAACAACTTGTGTCCTGATGCAGACGGAGGAGAGCTTTATAGTGAGCCAAATGGGAAGCCGGCACCACAGCAACACAGAACAGCTTTACATACCAAATGCAGATTGGACCATATTCAAAGGAAATAGCTGTCATGTGGGCAGAAAAATGTGAGCACGGGTTGAGGGTGTTTTTTTTTTTTTTTTTGAACTGGCAAGCACCCTGATATATCAGTTATGGCGGAGGTCCTGGATGCATCTGGGGTCTAGCCCCTTGGTCCTCTCACCTCGAGAGCTGGCTACTTCACACCCCCAGAAAGGTAGAAGGGTTCTCTCCTCTCAAGTAGACCTTCTGGTCCTTGGGTTCCCTCCTGGGATGAAAGGAAACAATTACCGATCCCACCGTCCCACACATTTCTCCAAAAATCAACACAGTTTTATTTAGGAGGAGCAAAGATAAAAACATCCCATACGTTAGTTTTCTCCAAAAATCAACACAGTTTTATTTAGGAGGAGCAAAGATAGAAACACAAAGATATCTCCCTTTGACACTGCGGGTGAAAGCCCTGAAAAAAACAACTAGGGGAGATAATAGCAATGTTTACAAAAGTTAAAATGTGAAGGCAAAGTTCTGACCATATGAAGCAGTTTTTACGGAGCTCCTAAAGGCAGAGTTGTCCTTGGCTGGAGGTTAGCAAGCAGGCAGGCAGAAGAAAGCAGGAAGGAAAGTCCTCCATCAGTCAGCCATGAAGCCTTGTTGTTTCAACGCCGCCGCCCTGACCAATTAAGGTGAAGGGACTAGCTACAGCTGATTGAAAGAAAAAATGCCAAGGTTTCTTATATCCACTCTAGGAAGACCAGATGATATTTCACTTCAGATTTTTTTTTTAAATACATTTTTATTGAACAGCTTGAACAAATACAAATGATAACATCAACAGTATCAGCAACAAACTGAGCCTAGAGGTGAGTACAACATATTCAAAGTTTTGTTTGACATTGTGTTTTGTATTAATATCTACAACCTTTCACATATTTAATTTGTGTTTTAACCTTCAATTATGTGATCAAATTATATGTAGCAAATTCTTTCATCTATGAGAAATTTAAGGGAGACGCACCACAATAATAAATAGTGTTTCTATAGATAAGGTAAAGATAAAGGTTTCCCTTACTCAAAAGCCAGTCAAATCTGACTCTAGGGATGCGGTGTTCATCTCCGTTTTCAAGCCGAAGAGCCAGCACTGTCCAAAGATGCTTCCGTGGTCATGTGGCTGGTATGACTAGACACCAAGGCGCACAGAACACTGTTACCTTCCCTCTGATGTGGTCAGGGGTCATTTCGTAGAAAAAGAGGTGCAGGAGCTCATTAGCATAACTCATTAGCATAACTCATTAGCATATGCCACACCCCCTAACATACCAGAAGTGTGTCAGAAGGCGACACCCACCCCTCAGGCTCCACTCCACAGGTGAGTGAAACTGACCTGCTCTTCCTCCATTCCCTTCCCCATCCAATACTTTGTGCAATAAAAAAATAAGCATAAAGAACACACCCTCATTCTCTTCCTGCTCCCTTGAAACCACCAGGTTTCAAGTAGACTTGAAATACCCAGGACATGTGCACCACCCATCCCTTCCCTTTCCCCTCCCCACAACAAGACACCCTGTGAGGTAGGTGGGCTGAGAGAGGTCTTTTGAGAACTGTTCATGAGAGAACAGCTCTGAGAGAACTTGTGACTGGCCCAAGGTCACACCAGCAACTGCATGTGGAGGAGTGGGGAATCAAACCCGGTTCTCCCAGATTAGAGTCCAACTCCTGACCACTACACCAAACTGATAAGGTGGAAGCTGCTGAAGGGTTGGTGAAATTTCTCCAGTACTTATGTGCCATGTGCCCAGATAAATAATGGTATACTTAGAAAATTTATATGCCACCTTGAGCAAGTCTCTGGAAAAGCAGCACACAGTCATAAAAGGAACAATGATAAAATTATCAATATTAAAACAAAACATTAAAAACAATAAAGACCCTAGCAGGGCTTTCCCTGGGGCGCTGCGCCTCTGCACTGCTCGGGGAAGCCGAGGAGGGGGCAGCACTTGGTCATGTGCCCGCCCCCTGGGCTCCTCACTCCCGGAGCTGCGCTCCTGTGCGCTCCTGCTCCAACAGACCCCTGGATGTGGTACCTATTTATCTACTTGCAATTTCTTGCTTTCGAACTACTAGGTTGGCAGGAGCTGGGGCCATAGACAGGAGCTCACTCCGTCATGCAGCACTCAGGTCTCGAACTGCTGAACTACCAACCTTCTGGTCTGCAATTCAGCATCTTAACCACTTGAGCCACTGAGTTTCTATACAAGTCCTCAAACTGGTTACCTAGTGTGAGACTTCTGATTAGATCCAATAAGCCAGGCCTTGTATTGCAAAACAAAGTCTTTATTCTTAATGGTCTTTCAGGAAACACTTGCGTTGTTAGTGATACCACATACAGAATGGGAGGAATTGATATACTGTATTCAAACAGGGGCAAAAGCACGGGTACCAATGAGAATAAGAATATAAAGCACCAAAATGTGCTACCATTACTTTCTCAGGGAAAAAGGTGTGTAAGCAGAGCTACATTCCGATCCCCGGCCCTGTGTGTAATCTACATGCATCCCCACGCAAAAGACACCTGGAAAAGCAGAGGCCCAGTTGCCCAAGGTTACAAGTGCAGCAACAGAGATAACTGAAGTCTAGCAAAATATATGAGCTCACTCTGAGGAAGGAGGGGTGAGGCGGGAGGAGGGGGGAACCGCCAGAAGGGAAGCCGATGCCGATCTCCCACCAGGACCTGAAACAGGGACTGAGAAAAGGAAGCAAACATGACAGGGAACCTGACACCTAGAGGCTTGGTAGTCCAGGTGACTCAATTGGGGGCCTTTTCTTTGTTGGGGGAGCATATAACAACCCTTAAGGCTTAGCACTCCATCTCCTCTATGCCTTGGGTGTGCAGGCTGTGAAAAGCAGGGCCCAGAAGGATTCTGGACCTGGCTCTGAGTTGGAGTGGGCTTGCCCTGTTAGGAAGCTTGCTTTGCAGGTACAATCTACACATGCTTAAATGGTAATGAAATGGTGCAGATCAGCTCATGTGTAAATAAAATTCCCAGTTTAAACCCTGACTTGTGTGGCGTTTCATTTGAGGTGTGGGCAGGCAAACCCCGCTTCCCAAAAGCACTGAATCCGGAGCAGATAACCTGTGTAGGAATGGCCTTTAATAATCAAAATTTCCTCCGCATACCTAAATGTTTTCATTTCTGTAACCACACTTTTCTATAACCCCACATTTCCATAACCACACTTTTCTGCCATCATTGCATCTGCATGTTGTAGGCTAGTGAAGTTGCACTGAGTTGTCAGAGGCATTAAATCTTGCTTTTAATTATTTGTATGTATTTAACTCTGTTTTCAGTAGCTTTAATGATGCATGTTTTTTGGGGGGGGTGATTTTGTTTCAAAGTTTTTTATGTATCATGTTTGTTTTAAAATGTTATCGCCCTTAGCGACCCTTGGGAAGGGAGAAAGGCAAGATGCAAAGTGTTGTAAGAAAATAATAAATTAAGTAAATATTTTTTAAAGATCAACAGCATTTCCGTTACAGGGGAGTTTCCAGTCAGAGGAATGGCGGTCTGACGCACTTTGCAAGTGCGCAAGGTGGACGGCGGCTCTTCTTGACAGCTTGGGTGGACAAACCCACCTGACGCAACCTCACACAAGTAGTGTGAGGACTAGCAAGCAATATAATCCAGGTTTGAGCAAGCTCGGTGAAGGAAAAGTCTCGGAGGAGACTTTTACAACACCTTGAGCACTGCAGCCAAAGAAGATTCCTGCAAGTATCTCTAAGGAGCCGAGCCGAGCTGAGCTGATTAAATCAGCATAAAATCGCCAATTCCCCTAATTCCTTAACAAAGAAGACAAAGTTTAAACATTGGGACCACATCTGAAGCGAAGTAACAACATAAGGTAACGGAAAAAAAGTTTTTGCCTTACCATTACCGCGTTTTGAAAGACGAAAAGCAGATCTGGTGAAGCAATAGACTGTTGCAGATTGGATGAGTGCAGTTTTGAAACGTTAAAAAGCCGAATTTGAACTTAAAAAGCCAAAAAAAACAAGTTGTTTAACATTCCTGCGGTTAAGAAGAGTCGGGAGGGGGAGCCAAGCATCGCGAGACAAAGAGGGGAGGAGGGAACCAAGCATCGCGAGACCAAGCTGTGAGGATTGAGACAGGAAGTGACGGCTTGAGGAGCAGACAAGAAGGGAAATGGAGAAGAACCGGAAGAGAGCAAAGGGGACTGTAAAAACTGCCGGACCAAAAGGACTACAACAGGAAGTGACGTGCAGAGAGCAGACAAGTAAGCAAGAGGAAGGGACAAAAGGAAACTACGGCAAGCCAGAAGCAAGGTAAAAAGACTATAACCTTTGACACAAACCATAGAGAAGTTGTGCCCGCCATTTTGGATTTATAAAATTTTTAAACAGTAATATCTCATAAACTATAAAACTTAGAAGGCTGAAACCAACGAAATTTGACTTGGCAAGACTAGCTTATGTGAACACATTAATCGGTGTTTGATTTGGAAAGTAAAATAAAATCGATCTTTTTTAAAGAGACAAGACGGATCGCGGACTAAGATCGAGAGCAGCTACATGGTCCTCTCCTACAATGGCAGCAAAAAAAAAGAAAAAGAACTACTAGCTGTTATGGAAGCAATGGAAAAAAAAATGTTAGACGCTATAGGAGAGGTAAATGTTAAAATGAATGGCATAGCTGCACAAGCAGATAAAAACTTCATAGACTTAAAAGCAGAATTTCAAAAATTAACCACAAGAACACAAGACATAGAAACTAAAGTAAAAGAACTGGAAGAAAGTACTCAAAAGACAATGAGAGACAATGACAGGATGGAAAAGATGATGCATTATAAAGACATGCAAAACCATTTGAGATTTAGAGGGATTGAGGGAAAATTGAGTGAAGACATCTTTACAAGAATGCAAGAAGCATTAGCAGATTTTTTACAAGAACAGGAAGAGGTTGTTAGAGAACACATGGATCTTGTTTATAGAGTCAATTCTACATACGCAAGAGATAAAAATATACCAAGAGATGTGGTAGTCCAATTTACAATGAAAAGGACAAAAGAACAAATCTACAAGAAGTGTTTTACTGATCCTTTTGAAATAGATGGAAAGAAAATCATAGTAATGAAAGAACTGCCTAGAGCAATACTGCAAGAAAGGAAAAAATTCAAGCGTCTGACGGATAAACTGAAGGAGAAAAAAATTAGATTCCGTTGGGAAATACCTCAAGGATTAAGCTTTTACTATGGCAACACCAGAGAAGTGATTAAAAGCACAGGAGAAATGTACGCATTTCTTGGAGAGAATAAAGATGACCCTGGTGATATTTAAGAATATATCAAGATGGATTACAAAGTACTTACATGGAATGTAAATGGACTTAATTCACCCCAAAAACGTAGAATGGTAGGGCATTGGCTGGAGAAACAAAAATGTAGTGTAATTTGTATACAAGAAGCTCATCTTAAAAAAACAAGACCACAAATATCTAATAAGGAAAAAATTGGGAGAAGAATTTTATTCTTTAGCAAGCAATAAAAAGAATGGTGTTGTAACATATGTCAAAAAAGATTTGGAACCTAAAGTAATATTTAAAGACAAAGAAGGAAGATATTTAGCTATTGAAATTTCACTACAAGGACAGAAAACCTTGATTGTGAATATTTACGCCCCAAATGGAGCCAAAGAAATTTTTTTTTAAAGAATTACAAGTGGAATTGGATAATGTAAATTATGATCAAATCATGATGTTGGGGGACTTTAATGGAACTGTGAATAACAAATTAGACAAGCGCTCTAAGAGAAAGGATGAGGCATTAGGGAAGCTTCCAAAAAACTTTTTTGAACTGATAAAACAAGAGAAGCTGGAAGATATTTGGAGGAAAGCTAACCCACAAGAAAAAGATTTTACCTTTTATTCTAATAGACATGACTCGCATTCAAGAATTGTCATGATTTGGATGACTACTAATTTAACGTTTAAGACAAGAAAAGTGGAAATTCTACCCAGAATAATTTCAGATCATAATCTGTGTTTATGGACTGCTGGGCAGGTAAAAAAACAAAAGAGATGGAGAATAAATGAGGACTTACGAGACAACCAAGAAATAGTTTAAAAATTACAGGAAGAAACAGACCTATACTTCCAAGCAAATATACAAAAAGAAGTAAAAATTCAAACTGTATGGGATGCATATAAAGCAGTGATGAGAGGACTATTGATATCATTAAATGCTAAAGATAATAAAAAGAAAAGAGAACAATATGAAAATATCGTACAAGCCATTAAAACAAAAGAAGAAGAACTGAAGAGTCGACCAGGGAAAAAGAAACTGCAAAAGGAAATCTGGATGCTACAAGACCAAGCAAAAGCTATTTTGAACCAAGAGACGTATTGGAACTTAAAAAAACTCCAACAAAAGGCATTTGAAGGTGCAAATAAGCCCGGAAAATATCTAGCATGGCAATTAAAGAAAAAACGTGAAAATAAATTTATCACTAAAGTGATAAGAGATAACATTGAGATAATAGACAACAAAGGAATAAAGAGAGAATTTTTTAAATATTATGCAAAACTTTTTAAGAAGGAAAACAAAGACAGAAGAAAGATTAAAGAATACCTGCAAACATTAAAGTTACCAAAACCAACAGAGAAAATTAAAGAACTATTTAACAATCCAGTATCATTACAAGAGATTAAAAATGCAATAAATGACTCAAAGTTAGGAAAAGCACCTGGACCAGATGGATTTACAGCGAAGTTTTATAAAATGCTACAGGAGTCGATCTCACCAGTGTTACTGCTATTAATGAACGATATAGGAGTCACGGGTGAGGTCTCAGAAACTTGGAAAGATGCAACCATCTCACTTATCCCGAAAGAAAATCAAGACTTAACTAATTTTAAGAACTATAGACCGATTTCTTTACTAAATAATGATTATAAGATCTTTGCTAAGATTATAGCTGACAGACTAAAAGAACACCTTAAAGAAACTATACAAACAGAAAAAGCAGGGTTCTTACCTAATCGCCAAATAAGGGACAATCTAAGAGTAGTAGTGGATGCTATAGAATACTATGATAAACATCCTGAAAAGGAAGTGAGTTTTTTTCTTTTTAGATGCGGAAAAAGCGTTTGATATTTTAAATTGGGATCTTATGTTTGAGGTTCTAGAACATCTTGAAATTGGTGAATATATGCTTAACCTCATTAAGTCAATATATAAAGAACAGAAATCCTTTTTAATAATTAACACTGAAAAGACAGACGATTTTAAAGTCAAAAAAGGAACACGACAAGGATGTCCACTTTCGCCGTTGCTATTTATTTGGATTCTAGAAGTTCTACTAATAAATGTGAAGGAAGATAAAGATATTAAAGGCTTAACAACCAAAGGTTTTTCTTTCAAATATAGGGCCTTTGCAGATGATGTGATGTTTATAGTGGAAGACCCTATGACTACACTACCATATCTGTTACAGAGAGTAAAAGAGTTTGGTGACTTGGCTGGATTTTATGTAAATAAGAACAAATCGAAAGTGATGTGCAAAAATATGTCAAATAACAAACAAACTGAGTTACAAAATCTTATAGAATGTGAGGTGGTGAAAAAGACAAAATATCTAGGTGTGAACCTAACAATGAAAAATATTGATCTTTATAAAAATAACTATGAGAAATTATGGCTGCAAATTATGCAAGATATTAAAAAGTGGAATGTATTAAATTTGTCATTGTTGGGTAGAATTGCGGTGGTTAAGATGAATGTGCTACCACGATTAATGTTTCTGTTTCAAACTATTCCAATTGTGAAAGATGTAAAAACATTCAAATGCTGGCAGAAGGAATTGTCTAAGTTTGTATGGGGAGGGAAAAAACCAAGAATCAAGATGAAAATAATGTGTGATGCTAAAGATAGAGGTGGGTTCCAGTTACCAAACTTAAGGCTATATCATGATGCAATATGTTTGACTTGGGTAGGGACATGGACTATGTTACAAGATAGAAAGTTATTGTCCCTGGAAGGCCATGACTGTAGGTTTGGGTGGCACGCGTATTTGTATTACGGTAAAACAAAAATGGACAATATGTTTAAACATCATTATTTGAGAAGAACGCTAATGGATATGTGGACAAGATATAAAAACTTTTTTCCAGAAGAGATACCTATGTGGATTGTACCTGCAGAAGTTTTAAATCCAGCATCACGTTACAAAGGACAAGATTGGTTGAAGTATAGAGACTTATTAACAAGACATGGTAAAGACTTTATATTGAAGGAGCAGCATCAGATGGACTTTGATTATGGTTGGTTAAGATATAGACAAATATATGACATGTATAGAAGTGATAAAAAATCCAGTTTTAGAGAAAAAAATAATGAAATAGAACAAGTTTGGGAGGAAGGTGGGAAAAAAAGGATCTCTAAAATGTATAAAATTTTGTTAAAATGGTTTAACGCTGATGAAATGGTAAAAAAAAATGGTAAAATGGGCGATAAACTTTAACAAAGACATTGAAATGGAATCTTGGGAATTTTTATGGAAAAATGCTATGAGTATATTTACATGTTATAACCTAAAAGAAAATTGTTTTAAAATGATGTACAGATGGTATATGACACCAAAAAAAATTGCAAATATTAATCAGAATATGTCTAACAAATGT
The DNA here is from genome assembly GCA_029233225.1 of Lepidodactylus listeri. NCBI lineage: Eukaryota > Metazoa > Chordata > Lepidosauria > Squamata > Gekkonidae > Lepidodactylus > Lepidodactylus listeri. The sequence continues at coordinate 99,251,177 of JARCFY010000009.1, read as the reverse complement.
TGGAAATGTAAAAAGAAAGAAGGTTCTTTTTATCATATGTGGTGGACTTGTGATAAAGCAAAGACTTATTGGTCTATAATACATGCAGAAATGGAAAATTTTTTGAAATGTACATTTAAGAAGTTGCCTGAAATGTTATTGCTTGGACTTAAACTAGAAGAGATAAATGTAAAGAAAAGGACAATAATATGGTATATGATAACAACAGCAAGAATGGTGTATGCACAAAATTGGAAAAAATGAAAAAATACCAGATGTGTGGGAATGGTTGAAAAAATTGTTATATATGGCTGAAATGGATAAATGGGCCGAGGACAGACTGGCAATCTGAAGCGGGGCAGGCACGCTTCGCAAACGGAGGAAAGGAGCCCGTTCAGACATGCGCATCTGCCCATCGGCTCCGTTGCGTACTTACCCGTCTCCCAGCCGCTTTCCTTCCGCTTTACCCGGACACCGGGTAAAACCGGTGTTCAGGGGCCTTCCTCCGCATGCCTCCCGCTTCCAAACAGTGTGAACTGGAAGAAGCGGGAGGCATCCGGAGGAAGTGTGAAAGCACGGCAAAAAGTTTTGCGCATATGCGCATATGCAAATATGCAAATATGTGCATATGCAAATATGCGGAAAACATCAAAGGAAAACAAAAAAAAGTGCAGCGGCACGCGCGAGCCCCGCGCGCTGGCTATGCGGCAGTCTGAACTCTCCGTGGCAGTCTGAATGCTCCGTATCGCCGCTGATCCGCATTGCTCTGGCCAGTGTGAACGGCCAGCTCCGTGAGTTTTTTCCCCCGCTCCAGTTCCCTCCGCTTTGCCTCTGCTTCAGATTGCCAGTCTGTCTTCGGCCATGGACTAGAAAGTTGAATGATCTGTACTCAGAGACCTTTTTAGAAGATTGGAAAGATTTGAAAGAATATGTTGAAAAATACTGGGACATGAAAAACTACATTTATACATGGTTATAATAACATAAAGCAATAGAATTAGAGTATATGAATGTACTAAGGATAATTAGATAATGAAGTTGTTTTTTATTTTAGAATTATATAAGAATATAGAAAGTAAGAATTAGTATATAAGTATTTTTAAGATATATGACCGTTACCAGAAATGTAAACATAGATATAAGTATTACTATTTTGGATAAAGTGGAAAATGTGTTATGCTTCAGATGTGGTGGGAAACCGCCAATACAAGATAAAAATAAGATTATACAAATAGAACAAAATGTTATATAATATGGAAAAAAGGATTTGTATAAGATAAATGTATTAATTTTAATGTTTTGAAAAATAAAAAAAAATTACAAAAAAAAACACACAGCATTTTCGTTACAGTATTTTAGAGTCAAGTCGATCATAATGACACAGCTGTGGGTGTTGCTTTCTTTTTAGATAGATAGATAGATAGATAGATAGATAGATAGATAGATAGATAGATAGATAGATAGATAGATAGATAGATAGATGGATGGATGGATGTAGGGAAGAAAACTTGCCTTGGCAACCATTTTCTTTAATTTCTTTTGAGCTACGTCGGGTTTGCACAGTATGTACTCACGGATACTGACATGATGACAAGTGTGTAATGCTTTGATTGAAACATGGGGTTTAAAATAGCACTGCCCTCCAGCCATGAACTGATGTGATCAGCAAGAAACATGGTGTATATGGGATTTGGTTGCTCATGCTATTACCTTACTGGATGTAACGGGCTATTGCAGAATACAAGAAAATGAGACTAGAATCAGCCACAAAAAAGGGGGAAAGACTAAAACAAAACAAAAAAAACCCACCTGGGAACATCATGATTTGCTTATGATTGGTGACATATCACTATGTACATCACTACATTTTAGAATCCTGCAAAGCAAATACTTTAAGGGTGAACAACTGAGGAGAGATAGTATGCTTGGGAATCAAAATATTTCCGACCCCCCCCCCCCCCCCGAATATAGTTCCTGGAATATGGAATACCTACCATGATTCAGTGTCACTTATTTACTGTTTTTACAGTTGATTTTTTTATTCTTCTGGGAACAGACATGTGGGCAATGCTTAACAGTCGGGGATCACAACAATATATAACTTAATGAAAACTGGCTCTCTTTGGACAGCTACCTCTGGCTTGGGACATTTCTGGAGATTTGGCGCTGAAGCTTGGGGATGGTGGAGTTTGGGGAGCTCTGCAGGGATGTGATGCCATAGAACCCCCCCCCCCCCCAAAGCAGCCATTTTCTTCAGAAGAACTAGAGTTAAGTTGTAATTCCAGAAGCACTCCTCACCTACCTAGGCTGCTGGCTGATGTTTCTAAGGTCAAATTTCAGGAAGCTCTCAGTCTTCACGAGTGGACTTTTTATCCCTTCTTTGATGTTCATATGTCATTGGTTAGTTTTTGACATTGACAAAAATGTTAGTGGAAAAAAATGCTTCAACACCCCCCCCCCCCAATATGTTATTATTAAAGATGGGTAGTGTTGTCTCATGGGCAGTTTAATTTTATTTATTTATTTCAATTTTCTAGGCGCCCTTCCCTGAGGCAGGGCTCAGGGAGGCTCACATCAAAAATGAATACAATGCAATAAGAAAATTAAAACAACATTAAAATATATTAAAACTATTCATCAGAAAAAAAATATTATGTCCAAGATGACAGATAATTTCAGTATTCACCTGCCCCCTGGATGGAGGGAGAAATATGTAGAAAAAGGGGTTACGTGGCGGGATTATGAGAGTGCCAGACCATTACTGTCCTCAATCAAATGCCTGTTGTGAATTCGTTGACATTCCCTTTCTGTATGGTGTAAGTGTTTTAACCTTAAAGTAAAAAAACAAAACAAAAAAACCAAAACCTTTGCTTAGTTCCATTTTTCATTTGTGTGTGGCTGGTTATGGCCTAGCAGGGCCCAGGCCAGACCTTGCTCGCATTCTAATAAAGTTCAGTTCTGTTTTGGTAACAGTGTTGTGGAGATACTACAGATAGTATAATTATCCCCAGTGAGTAGTTTTCAAGCAGTCCTGGTGTATAGTTTTTAAATATATTTTATGACTGGATTGAGTTATGATTAAGTTTTCTTTATTTATCCCACCCCAATATGTTTCGGCCCACCCATGAGGTATTCAGACATACACTGCAATGGCATGAGCTTGCGCCAAGGGGGAGGTACAGCTGCATCCAGCGCATGCTATTGTGTACTGCTCCTTGCAAAATGGTTCAGAGGAAGAATTATTTTATTGAACAAGGGTTCAGTGTAGCCCTGTACCAACATGATATTTGTCTCTCTGCAGGGAGATTTCTTTCTTTTTATAATGACAGCCTACAAGAAACCAAAATCAAATTTGCAGGGTTAAAGTGGGATGATCTGGCTTTTTATGCAGCCTATGATTTTCTCCTGGTAGAGTATGGGAAATGGAACTTAAAGGGGCAGAGTAGAATGCCTGGAAAGTCACATGACTTGAAAAGGTGGGGGCCCAAGGGCTCGGAACCCACTGTTGATAGACAGATAACTGTCGGAGTGGTCAGTTAGGAACGGACAGTCAGAGAACCGCGAGTTGGAGAGAGAGTCCAGCCGGGGACGTCAGAGAGAGCAGAAGGGCAGTCTGTGTCCCTCGGTGCTCTGTGGGAGCGAACAGCATGTGAAAGCTCAGTGAGAAGAGCTAAGGTGTCTGACTTGCCGGAGTGGGAGCAGACAAGTGAACTTAAGAATACACACAAACGCTATTCAGTACTGTCAACCAAAGGAACCTGACTGAAAGGGAGATTAGGGAGGCTGAGGGGCAGGACGGTCAAGAGCCAACTAGGGCTAGTGTGAGACCGGGGTGCCAAGCCAAGAAACTGTACATCTCCACTCAGCAGGACAGGAGGGTGAAGTCTGAGTGCTTAGCGAGTGTGTGCAAAGTGTATCAGAACATACCATCTGCAACAAAGTAACAACGAGTCTGTAAAACAGTCAAGCTTAATGTGACATCAGAAACAGTAACATCATGACAATATAAGCAATCTCCGCAATATCCCTCCACTTATACTCAATTGTACCAATAAAGTTGTATTCAGTAAGAGAAAAGCTGTGGTGCCTTTTGAAAAGGGATTTCAGACCAAAGTACACAGGGTCCCAAATATTTACCTCAGACACTAAACGCAGAGACCAAATATCAACAAACCCCGAAGAGACTATATTGTAAAACTGTAGCTACTTTAATTGGAGGAAACTGGTCAGCGGGTTTATTATTAGATAGAGAGAGGCTGATCCAGGTTACCTCAGGGACCCCGTCACCCAAAGTAGGACAGGAGATCCGCTCGCTCGCTGTCGGTCAGAGTTAGGGGACTGGTTGGTAAATAGGTGAGGGGTCGACTTTGTTATACCATGCCTTGCTGTGGCCTCCGACCAGGGACCCTCTGCATTAACGTGAGATAGTGGCCTTCACAGGTAACTCTTAGGCCACTCACTTTACATCCAGTGACTGATACGGCACTCCCTGCACCCACCAGTTGACCTCAGTTCCTTCCCATACAGAATATTCCTTCCCATTGCTGAAGTTTTGTGCCATTGCTGGGCCCCCAGGTTCAGCACTCGGTATTGTGACTGGGATGATGGGGTATAAATCTGGTAATCTTTCCTATTATATAAAGCCATTTTAAAATTCCAAGGGGCAAGATTCCATGGGGCGCCAAAATCAGTAGGCTGGACAGACTGCCACTCAAAAGGGGGGCCCTGGCCACTGGATGCATTCACTCCCTGCTTTGCCTCAGTCCCACCCACGGAGCCACCGGCCAGCATCCCGGCCTCAGTCTGGAGGGAGCCAGCGAAGGGGAAGGATCCACTCTTCTCCTCCTCCCACTGTCAGGTGGGTCTAATTGTCCCTTCAGTGGCCTGCTTCTGTCAGTGAAAAGACAATGGACTTTCACCATAACCCCCCTCCCCCACACACTGCCAGCGTGCCCAGAATAAACTGTCAGAAACAGGGGGCATTTCACAGAGCACCCCATAGCGCTTCAGGATCAGTACAAAGAACAGAAGAACGCTTGGGAGGAGGTTTCAAGGTAAACTGGCTCAGGAATGCTTCCCCAATGGGAGAGGCACGTTTCTGTGTGAAAGGGCCAATATGTTCCGTTAGGGAACTGGCAACATAGCTTGCTTCTCTGAAAGCACCTTTCCACACCTACATTGGGCTCTGGGAGAAAACTCATTGTGGCCAGCTGAACAGAGTGCCATAGAGGCCACCCTCCAAAGCAGTCATTATCTCCGGAGGGGGGGGGGTGTAATCTGTTGTCTGGAGTTCAGTTGTGATACCTGGTAATCTTCAGGCTCCACCTGGAGGTTGGGTACCCTAGGCATAGCAGTAAGCGCTTCAGGGCAGGATCTGCTAGACCCAGGTTCCTGCTGAGTGGGTAATTTGGGGTCAGTCACAGACTAACCTACCTCACAGGGTTTTGTGCAAGTCAAAAGGGGGAAGGAGAATGATGTCAGCTGCTTTGGTCCCCATTGCACAGAAAGACTACTTTTCCACCAGGGGAAGTATGGTTGTCAATCTCCAGGTGAGGGCTGGAGATCACTCAGAATTACAAGTGCTCTCCAGATGGCAGAGATCAGTTCCCCTGGAGAAAATGGTGGACTCTATGTCCTTATACTCTGCTGAGATGGACCCCTTATGACAGCCAATGTGACATAGCAGTCAGGGCTTCAGAGCACAGTGGAGGCTGCGGGAGGGGGGAGATGGAAAGTTGAAGAGTGAGGTTGATGTTGGCTGGGAAGAAGATAGGGTTGCCAACTCCAGGTTGGAAGATTCCTGGAGATTTGAGGGATGGACCCTGGAGATGGTGAGGTTTGAGGAGGGGTGGGACCTCAGACAGGTACAATGCCATAGACTCCACCCTCCAAGCTAGCAAGTCTCATGGGGAACCATTGTTGCCAATCTCCAGGTGGGGACTGGAGATCACTCAGAATTACAACTGTTCTCTAGGGGGAGTGGGGAGGAGATAGAAAGCTTGAAGCCAGGGGGCAGATAATGATACATTGACAGTTGGCTGGGAGGTAGGGTTGCCATCTCCAGGTTCCTGGAGATTTGAGGGGTGGACACTGGAGAGGGGGAGGTTTCAGCAGGGGTGGGACCTCAGACAGGTTCAATGCCATAGACTCCACCCTTCAAACCACCCGTTCCCTCATGAGGAACCATTGTTGCCAATCTCTAGGGGAGGGATGGGGATCACGCTGAATTACAACTGCTCTTCAGATGGTAGATCTTCCCCTGGAGAAAATGGTGGACTCTGTGTCATTATACCCTGCTGAGGTAGCCACAGCAAATTGACACTGAGTGCCCAAGGCTGGGGCACTTTCCCAGAGTGTCTTTCTAGAGCCTGTTGTATTTATTTCCACAACGAGCTTTATTCCTAGTAAATAAATAAAATAAATAAGCCCTCCCACAGTCCTGGCTGGCTCTGGGCTCCTTTTGCCAGTCCTTTCATCAATCCTTTGGGGCCAGGGCTTGCTTGCAATCCTGCAGCACCCACCCATCCCTTCCAGTGCCCTCCTTTCCAATCCAGCCACAGCTTTCCTATCAGCACTGGTGTTTTTTGGGGACCCAAATATTCTTTAAGGAGGGAGGAATTAAAAATCTCTGTACTCCCCATAATTCACATAGGCAGAAGGCTAGGGTTGCCAGCTCCAGATTGTGAAATACCTGGAGATTTGGGGGGTGGAGTCTGACAATGGCATGGTTTGGGGAGGAGAAGGACTTCAGTGATGTCTGAGCTAGGGTTGCCAGCTCTGGATTGGGAAATACCTGGAGATTTGGGGAGAGGAAGCCTGAGGAAATCAGAGTCTGGGGAGGGGAAGGACTTCAGTAGGGTATAATGCCATAGAGTCCACCTTTCAAAGAGGTCATTTTCTCCAGGTGAACTGATCTCTGTCACCTGGAGATCAGTTGTAATCGTGGGAGATCCCCAGCTACTACATGGAGGTTGGCGACCCTAGCTCTAATGCCATAGAGTCCACTGTCCGAAAGCAGCCCTTTTCTCCAGATGAACTGATCTCTGGGGCTTAGAGATCAGTTGTAATCTCAGGAGCTCTCCAGCCACCACTTGGAGGTCGGCAACTCTACAGAAGGCAATTATCATACAAGAAAATGGAGGCTGCTAAGTTTGGGGAAGTTGAGGGGCAAAGGATAACTGATGGGTGAAATGATTTGTGTAAATCAAGGCAAAATTTGGAATAGAACTGGGCACAGCTTATAATGGCTCAGAAGGAAGCGGCCTCCATATTTTCTAACGCATCTCTATCCCTACCTGAAAGTGGAGAACTGAGCTAGCAAATTCAGAATTTAATCTTCCCGCATTTTAACGGACCAGTTTCACTTAATGTTTTCCCTGAAGCCTGAGACATAAGGCAAAATTCTCACAAACTTTCTCATTCTTCCTCAAGCCTGAGGCAAGGATAAAAGGCCACCAAAAATGTTTTTTGCCCATCTCAACTTCATTTGTTTTTATTATTTTCAAAGGAATCTTTTGGAGATCTGTTCCCACAGCATTTTTTTTTTGCCTCATTGACAATGCCTCTCCCCATCCTATCACCCAGAGGGCATCTAGTAAAGTGCCTTTGCTGTGGAAAGATTTTGCTTGTGGTCTTGTTTTTCATTTTGGAAACTAACGTGCTGCTGTCTTTTGTGCTAGGTGCCTGTTTCTTTCCAAGACTCCAGGGAGGCATGCTGGGAATATGCTCCCTTTTATCAGTTATTTTCCCTTATTGTTCTTAAAAGGCCTACTGTTGTTAGCAGCTATTACAGATGTTATTTGAATTATACAGAGGACAGCTAATGAAAAAAAAAATGTTGACCACCGCTGTTTCTGACATTTCTAGCATACCAAATGGAACAAATGTTGTCCCTTGACAACCAATAAAGATGGTTTCTGTTGTCTCTATGGGTTTTGAATGCTCACATATACACTTTCAAATATTTCTGTGTAATTTTGATTTGAAATGTGTGGTTGTCATGGAAAGTGCGTAAGTCACAGCCGACTTCTGGCTGCCGCATAGGGTTTTCAAGGTAAAAGATGTTCAGAAGTCATTTGTCCTTGCCTCTGGGTTGTGACTCTGGACTTCTTTGGTGGTCTCTCATCCAAACACTAACCAGGGCTGACTCTGCTTAAGTTTTTAAGATCTGATGAGATCAGGCTAGCCAGAGCTACCCAGGTCAAGGCAATTGGAAATAGAAACGTACCCTTTTCAAAAAAAAATAGCAGTCACAGTTTGGATTCCACTCAGTCTTATCTTGTTTGGGCCAACAGACCAGACTAGACTGGAGATAAGCAACTTTAGCCATGGTTAATACTTGGATGCCCTTAGCAGGATAGTCCAGGCTGTCCTGATCTTGTCAGATCTTGGAAGTTAAGCAGAGATAGCCCTTGTCAGTACTTGGATGGGAGACCCTTAAAGAATATCAGGGTTCCTACACAGAGGCAGGCAATGGCAAACCACTTCTGAATATCTCTTGCCTTGGAAACCCTACAGGGTCACCATAAGTCAGCTATAATTTGACAGCAAGGGGGGGAGTACTTGGATGGGAGACCATCAAGGAAGACCAGGGTTGCTATACATTGGTCCCTTCCACACGAGCGAGATAATCTGGAGGTGAATGAAGGCTTTTTTTGCTCCAGAGCAATTTGCCCCGCAGTTGCGTGATCACACAGCTCCATGGACCTGCCAGGGCAAACCGCCGCTGCATGATCAGACACAACCGTGGGTGAGTGGGTTTTTTTCTTTTTTTTTTTGCAGTGGGTTTCCAAGGCGCTTAAACGGGGGATCGATGAATCGCTGCAAGGGGGGAAGGGGGAATCAATGATTTGCCCCCCATGGGCGTTCGATGATGCGTACACAGAGAAGGGGACAAAAAACCCACATGGCATTGGGATAGCATGTGATCACACTATCCATGACACCACACTTCCATGCTGGCATGATCACATGGGGAAAGTCTGGCTGCGGGCTGCAGCAAACCGTTAGATACCAGACTTTCACCAGTAGCTTTTTACCCTGCTTCTCTGCCGGATCAAATCGGTTTGCCCCAGCTTGCCAATGGTTGTGGGTTGCTTCCCAGATGTACTGGTATGATCATGCCAGTTTGATCCATTGATGAAGCATCTCTCTAGCGTGGCAAATAGGTCCGTGTGGAAGGGACCATAGAAGGCAATGACAAACCACCTCTTCTCTTGTCCAGAAAACTCCCATAAGGGGTTACTCGAAGGCTTATTATTATTATTATTAGTAGTAGTAGTAGTGGTAGTACTATAGTATAGTATAGACTCCTCAAACAGTCTTCAAAAATCTGATGAAACAATCACAGAATTATGGAACTTAGGGTTGCCAAGTCCGGGTTGGAAAATACCTGGGGACTTTGGGGGTGGAGCCAGGAGAGGGTGGGGTTTGGGGAGGGGAGGGGCCTCAGCATGGTACAATGCCATAGAGTCCACCTCCAAAGCAGCCATTTTCTCCAGGGGAGCTGATCTGTGTCAGCTGGGGATCAGTTGTAAAAGCGGGAGATCCCCAGGCCCCACCTGGAGGCTGGCAACCCTAATGGAACTGCAGAGTCAGATCATCAATCTATCAAGGCCAGTCTTTTCTATCCTGACTGGCAGCAGCTCTCCAAGTTTTCCAGGGAGAGATCTTTCACCTCACCTGCTAGTAGTTCTTTTTGACAGATTAAACCACATTCCAGCTTCCTTTTTTTCAAATGTGGGGATGCTGGATGTTTGCTTCTGTTATGTTATTACAGCTACATGAAGGCTGGACACTGAATTTGATTATTCGCTTGTTGAATTCATTTCCCACGAGGCACTGCTCCACCATCGCTCTTCCCTTTCCCCTGATTGTGTGTGTCAATTTCCCACTATTTGCCCTGTGCTGCATTTCCCACTATTTGCCCCGTGCTGCTCAAAAACCAGCATTGCGAAGCCCCAGGGGAAATTGGGTGAAGTCGTGGGTCAAAATGTGGCACAGGGCAAATAGTGGGAAATTGACGCACACAATTGGGGAAAAGGAAAGAGCGATGGCGGAGCAGTGCCTTGTGGGAAATCAGTCTAAGAGTTTTGCTGCATCAAGGAAGGTGTGAATGCCATGACTTCCATTTATTGTGATGAGTGACTCCTGTGCTTGAGAACACAGGCAAATGTATTCTGTGATGGTGACCTACCGGTGTTTCATTTCTTTGGCCATGGTGGTTCTTGGATGGGAGACCACCAATGATGACCAGGGTTGCTATACAGAGGAAGGCAATGACAAACCACCTCTGCTCATCACAGAGATCTTACAATATTCTGGGAAACACATATCACAATATTCTGGAAGCTGCATGTTCAAAACATTTATAAAATCGCTTTAATGTGGCTCTAGGGTCCAGAATCATTCTTTCACTAGAAAATAGAAGAGACAGAAAAAGCTCTTTCTTCCAATAGCCCATTTTGTAAGAATATTACAGGGGAAAACAAGCATTAGGCTTGGATCCTAAGCACTGGAATCAATGGAGCATTTCCAAGAAAGAGTCATCATGTTAGGATATAGACAGAGCTGTCATTTTAAGTGCAGTCGAAGTGGTTCGAAAACACACCTGTAGCCCTGAACATAAATGCTTCAGAAGACTACAGTTCATACATTGCTTCTACCCTTCTTACAAAGTTATGCTTTGCTTCTACGAGGCTTGCTCTGGTTTTATCTTACCAGTAAGCAGGGTCAAAGCAGCGTATGTGCCATGTACAAATTTGTAACTTGGACACCACTCCCTGGATCCCATCCACATAACTGCATGAATAACAGAAGAACATTTTCATATTTCTTAGGCAATATCATAAATAGAGCATATAATTACCTCTTTTTAGATGTCTGATTTTTGTATGCCAACTTGAGCAAAGAGGTAAGTGGGATATAAATATTTAAATGAATGGATGGGTGGATAAATGAATGAATATGGTGTTGGTTTTGTCCTTTAAAGCCATACATAGCTTGGGACCAGGGTATCTGAAGGACTGTCTTCTCCTATAGGTTCCTGCCCAGCATAGGCGTAAACTACGGGGGGGCTTGAGGGCTCGAACCACCCCCTAAATTTCCCCGGGGGGGGGGCTCAGCCACCCCCGGGAAAATGGAGCACCCAGGCTGGCTGGCTGGCCGGCTGCCGCCACCACCGGCTCTCCCCCTGCTCCATTCCTCCCTCCCTCCGTCCAGGAACCAGCTGGGCAAATGCCCAGCGTGCTGGATGGAGGAATGGAGGCAGGAGCAGGCGGGGGGAGGTGGCGGGGATATGGAACTTTTGCCAACAGGCGTGGGCTGCCACCTCATTTGCCCGCCTGCTGGCTGCTGCCGCCTCCCCCCCCGGGACTGGCCTGGCACACTGGGCAGTTGCCCAGCTGGCCCCACCGAGGCAGAAGTGGCCAGGCTAGGTCAGTCCGGGGGGGCCACGGGGACATGGTCCCAGCACGCACGCGCATGCACAAGAGGCCCCCCCGGGGATTTTAAAAGTCGACGCCTCTGCTGCCCAGGGAATTAAAATCACAGAGAGGCCCTCCTGACTGTCCCACCAATCAAAGAAGCTCATCTGGTGGGTACAGGAAAGAGGGTCTTTTCAGTGGCAGCCCCCCCAATTATGGAATGACATCCCCAGGGAGGTGCACCTGGCCAACTGACTTTCAATCTTTAGGAGGCAGTTAAAAATCGTTCTGCGTACGATGGCATTTCATTAATTTAGTTTCTATTTGCTGGCTGTCACATTTTGAGCTAAAAATTGTATTTCTAAAAGTATTTTGTATGGTAGGTCTTTTGTTTACATTGTAACTTGCCTGGATTTCTGTAAGGTAGAAAGATGGCGAATAAATATTTTAAATAAATAAAAAAAGATAAAAATAAATGTCATGGGAATGCATGCTGCCGACGATCCTTCGGATACTTGTGGCTACTATTTTGGGAGTGATTTAAGACGGTCAAGCTAACAAAATAAGGTATTATAAAAATACAAATATTTATTATGGTGTACAAGATAAAGTAGGTTAAAAGAAATGGTCCAAATATCAGACTCTTAAAACTTTTGACACTCAGAGCTGATAGTTTTACACAGGGCTTTTTTTTGTAGAAAAAGCCCAGCAGGAACTCATTAGTATAATAAGCCACACCCAGTAGTGGAAATGCATTAGCATATTAGGCCACACCCCTGACAGCACAGCTCCCTCCCAGGATCAGCTTCCCCAGGTGCCGCACGGCTTGAAGGATGCATGGGGAACCTGAGGGAAGGAAGGCAGTTTCTGGATCGGCTTCCCCAGGTGCCCTGCAGCCATGGCAGCTTAAACTGCCTTCCCTATCTGGATCAGCTTGGCTTCCCCAGGCGCCCTGTGGTTTGTGAGGTGCCTGGGGAACCGGGGGGGGGGGAGGCTGTAGGCGTGGCCAACTTGGAAACCAGCCAGAACTCCGTTCCTGTGCGTTCCTGCTCAAAAAAAGCCCTGGTTTTACATATTCAATTGATGGGTATATCTTATGACCAGTAGACCATATGTGTTTTGGCCCCTTAGGGCCTTCCTCAGTGGTCAATATTGCTATTGTAAGACAACACACATCCAGAAATAAATATATGGGGGGAAAAAAAAGATTTTTTTTTAGAGCCAGGTGTTGCTTTCTGGAATTATCAAAAGGGAGAAGGGAAAAAGCCAAATTATTATATATCTTGGATCAGTCACAAGTTCTTTCAGAGCTGTTCTCTCAAGAGCAGTTCTCAAAGAGCTCTCTCAGCCCCACCTACCTCACAGGATGTCTGTTGTGGGGAGGGGAAGGGAAAGGAGATTGTAAGCCGCTCTGAGACGCCAAGTGAAGGGTGGAGTATATATCCAATCTCTTCTCTTCTTCTTGTGTGAATAGGGTGACGTATATTTTCTAGCTGCATGAACATAACATTGGGTTTCTCAGTGTATACATTCACAGTCACTGAAGCTGTACACGCATGGATGAATACATGTATTGTCTGATTCACAAAAGTGGTGACTGCGAATTTTGGGAGAATTGCAGGGGCTGTGCATGCCTATTACACATTATTGGAATGTGAAGATGGAACATCTGAAAAGGGTTCTTATGATGGGCTAAAAGATTGCAGTATATTCTGGGCCTCATTGGATCCCCAGTAAAGGTGACCCATCCTTGGACCACCACCCAAATTGGGGCCCCTAATGGTAGCGCACCCTCAAAATTCATGCATCTCTGGATGTGTGTTTAAAAGGTCAGTCTGGATAAATTGTTGGGTTTAGGAGACCTAGAGCAAAAGCCCCCTGGGTGTTTACTGTTGTCTCTCAACCTAACCTTTTTTGAGAGTTGTTATGATAAATCACATAGATCTGGCACGTAGGGTACAAATAAGTGACAAATTCCCTTTGATGATGGGGAATATTTTACTCACTTAGATACACCTATCTGCCTTTGGCAGATCTCTTGTCCTTCCACTGTGAACTTCATTTTAGAATTAAACTGATTGTACTTTTCTCATATTCTCCCTTCTTTGTTGAATTTCCCACAGCCATTTCCTGTCAGCAGTAGAAACGCACACATCAGTTAGACTGCATTGAAGTCAAGGCGATAATTCAGTCACAAGATTCTGTAGAGCCGGCATGGTTTATAGAAAAAGCACCATCTCCTGAGACTGAAATACAATCCTGTGGTTGTACATATATGACAGAATGAGTATTTCCATTTCTTCTGGGATGATCACCCTCATTTATTCAGACCATAATTTACAAAATACGTCCATATTTAGGGGAATGCTGTTTACAGGCCCTTTTTTAGTGGAAGAGGCAGCAGAAGCAATTGTCAACATCCCCTTTTAAAAGCAAAGTTTGAGTCCAGTGGCGCCTTTAAGACCAACAAAGTTTTATTCAAAGTATAAGCTTTCATGTGCCACTGGACTTGAGTAACTACCGACCTGAATCTATCCCTTTTAAAGACATTTTAAACCATACCCTTTTTGTCAATAAAACCGAGTCAGGGTGAGTAACAATAAAATCCTGTTTAAAAACCCAACACAGCATGGGAGAAACCCAGATATCAAGGGGCGACTCATCAACAAACCACAGCAGCCAGAAATATTCCAAATGATATTCAGAACAACTAAAGTTTTACTGCATGCTGAAAATACAGAAGACTTATAGACCTACAGGAGTCCTTTGAAAGCCATTCAAGAATCTAGGTGCTGCTACATGAAAAGCTCCTCTACCATCTGTCTTAATCCAGGTAGCCAACTATAATTCCAGGAGAACCCTAGTCCCCATTTAGAGCCATAGAATTACAGAATTATCGAATCATAGAGTTGGGAGGGACCTCCAGGCTCATCTAGTCAAACCCCCTGCACAATGCAGGAAATTTACAAATACCTCCCCCTCCACACCCCCAGTGACCAGTGTTCTACGCCCAGAAGATGACAAAAAAACTCCCAGGATCTTCAACCAAACTAGCCTGGAGATAAATTGCTTCCTGACCCTGAAGTGGCGATTAGCATTTGGGGGGGGGTAACCCTATACCTGGGGCCGCAGTGGCTCAGAGGTTAAGATGCTGAGTTGCAGACCAGAAGGTCAGTAGCTTGACAGTTTGAGACTCTAATGCCGTGAGATCCCATCTCTGACCCCAGCTCCTGCCAACCCAGCAGTTCGAAAGCAAGAAATTGCAAGTAGATAAATAGGTACTGCTTTGGTGGGAAGGTAACAGCATTCCGTGCGTCTCAGCATTTAGTCATGCTGGGCACATGACCACAGAGAAGTCTTCAGATAGTGCTGGCACTTTGGCTTGGAAACAAAGATGAGCATCGCCCTCTAGAGCCAGATTCGACTAGCTTTTGAGAAAAGGAAACCTTTACCTTTTACCTTTAACCCGATACCTGAAGTGTTAGATTTTCATCTAAGAATTTTCTTATGTTCCTATGGGAAGTGATGTTGTTCAGTTATCTTGGGACAGTTGCAGTTTTTAAAGACAAAAAAAGGGCAGAAAAGGCTTTCTACTCATTTAAGAGGAAGCATTTTATTATAAGGGCCCCCTAACCACAAGATGCGGTCAAAATTTTAGCCTTTTAAACAATTGTACTCCCTAAGCTTGTTACAAATATAACACAATGTAGACCACATTTCCAGTTGTCGAACACAGAAGAAACTAACGATGCAACCATGCACAGAGCTCCTAACTGATTCCAATGGACTGAGACTGGAATAACCTTGGAGAGGACTGTGGTGTAATCAGTGCCCTTGTCAGGCTGACAAACAGTATACATCAGGATGGCTCCCATGGAGACACCCAGCCAGTGGAGGGGGACAATTTGTGTTGATTCCCTACTACACAACTCCCACCCCATGGTGTTCCTGTAGTCACCCCCAGGGGCAGCATTTGAGGTCATCTGGGGCAGCAGCGAATGGCAAGGAGAGAAGAGGTCCCATTTCATTAATAAAAATCCTTTCCATCTGTGATTTACCTCAGGATCCAAGCCTATGATTAGGGTTGGTCAGTGAAAGGACCAGGAATAAGAGATGCTTCAAGCTCCTTTCCCTAGACAACTGATGTCATTGGAGGGGTGTGCTCTTATTTTCCTGTTACCCAACTGCTAAAATAAGTGTTGCCAACCTTTTTAAATAATTTTTGAGCCATAAACTATACGCCACTAGATAATCCGGTGTGTGTGTGTGTGTGTGTGTGTGTGTGTCACTAAACTCCAGTAATGGGTGAGGGTCACTAAACTCCAACAATGGGTAGCAATATCCTTTTGCCATCATTTAATACACTCTAGTATCACAAACCAAAGCTATACCATTAATTAGATTTCAAGTTGTAGAATAATTAAGCTATGCCTACAGTTTAGCAGCAAAAAAAAAAAAAGGAAATGCCCCCCCCCCCCCATTCCTACCTTTGCTAGGAGAAATTGTAGCCAGGTTTAGAGCATCTGAAAAATCATCCCATAGTAATAGTCGTAGTTGTTATGTATCAAGATCACGGTCACCATGTGCTCACGTAATGGCAACTGCCATGTGGACATTCACACACGGCCTGAATCTACCTGAGCTTCGGCCAGGTAGAACAATAGCTGGTCAGATCCTAAATGACCGCCAACCATGACCTAGGTTTCCCCCTCGGGGACCTATGAACTGTAACCACTATCTTAAGGTCCTATCAGGACATTTGGGTGAGGTTGGAAGATTATCTCCGACTGGCATAAAAAAGGGCTGGGAGCCCGGGGTTTATCATGTTCCATCTTGACCCGCAATAAACTACAATGCTTTTTTTCACTGTTACCAGCCTCCCAACTCCAGTACTTTTCAGTAGTAGCTTATGAAATTTATATAACACTTTTGTTCCCTTACAAGGGCCATGAAGGCGGTTAATATTTTAAAACTTACATGGTAAAAACCACATTTTAAAACCATTGAAATCAATTTCCTCAGCACACATCATTAAAGCAAAGATAGATAACAACAATTAAAACATTGATAGGAGAAGAAGAAGAGATTGGATTTGTACCCCAACTTCACTACCCAAAGGAGTCTCAGAGTGGCTTACAATCTCCTTTCCCTTCTCCTCCCCACAACAGACACCCCATGAGGTAGGTGGGGCTGAGACAGCTCTTCTGAGAACTGCTCCTGAGAGAACAGCTCTGAGAGAACTTGTGACTGACCCAAGGTCACACCAGCAGCTGCATGTGGAGGAGTGGGGAATCAAACCTGCGTCTCTCAGATTAGAGTCCATGCTCCTAACCACTATACTAAACTTGCTCTCTGGAAAGATGGCTCACTGAAGGAATGCCAAACAAAACAGAAGATGGCAACAGAAGGGGACAGATGAAGCTCTGTAGAGAAGGAAATTCAGAGCTTTGGAGCCATGACTATGATAGCCCTCTCCTGGGTTGCCACCCACCTAATCTCATTAGATTGGGGAACCTGAAGCAGGCTCTCCAAAAATGACCATTGTGGTCAGGCGGGTTCATAAGGAAGTAGGTATGTTGGTCCCAAACCATTTCGTAGAAAAAAAAGGTGTAGGAGCTCATTAGCATAACTTATTTGCATATGCTAAACCACCTGACATCACCAGAAGCATGTCAGAAGGCAAGAAAAAAAGAAGAGAGAGAGCTGGCAGAGAGGGGACAGTTCTTATCCAAGCCTCAGAAATACCACTCTTCTGGGAGGATAGCTTCAGTGGTGGCTGAAGCCTTCAGAAGGCTGGTTGGAGCAGGGACGTAGACTTTGTAAATCCCCGGGGGGGGGCAGGGGCTCTTTCGTGCACGCACACAAAGCGTGCGCACACAGGACCATGTCCTTGCCTCGGGGCGTGTGGGGGGGGGCGCAGATGAGCGCAATCTCGGCAGCAGCAGCAGCCAGCTGGCCGGCTGACTGCCGCACGTGCGAAGCGCGGGACCGTGTCCCCGCCGCCTCTCCCCCCCCCCGCCCCAGGGAGGCTGGAGGGCAGGCCGGGGGTGGAGGGGAAGGAGAGGCGGCAACAACAGCCAGCTGGCCAGCTGACTGGCCACCAGCAGGCACTCCATTTTGCCAGGGGTGGCTGAGCCCCCCCCCGGGAAATTTCGGGGGAGGCTCGAGCCCTCGAGCCCCCCCGTAGTTGACCCCTATGGGTTGGAGGAACAAGGACCTTTCCAGGGGATGAGGTCATTTTGCTGCAGCCATGACACAAGCAGGCATTCCCCCGTGGGGGAGGGGCTGGCACCAACTCCCAGAGCTGAGCTCCCCTAAGCTCCTGCTCGAAATGACCCCTGGTCCCGAATGATATATGAAGCACTGAAGTTCAAGATCAGCACCTTAAATTGTGCCTGGGAACAAATCAGAAGCCAGTGTAGAAGGGCCAAGACTGGCGTGATATGGTCCCTATGACCCACTCCAGTCAGCATGTTGTCTGCGGCATTCTATGCCAAATCCAAGTTTCTGAACAGTTCTCAAGGGCAGCCCTACATAGAGTGCATTGCAACAATCTAATCTAGTTACAATTAATTTGGGGTGATTTAGTCAGATCCTGTTCTGTTCAAATTGGCTAGCACCTCTCTTCGTCTGCCTGTTTAAGTTCTGGACGAGCATTGTTTTCTGAACTTCTTTCAAGAAATCATGTTGATAAACAAACTCACTGTTAGAAAAAAAAAATCCACTGCATTTGTGGCCGATCATTAGTCACTAATCAACCCTACTAAATTCAACTAAAACCACTATCTTTCTTGGCAAACCAATGACCTGGCAACACTCCACAATGCACAGTGGGTTAATATAAGCAACCAAAGCCCGCTCAGCAGGCTGGATCTGGGATATGGAATAGTAGCTGTGGTGGGAGATAGGCCAGGGTATACAAAACAGAGTTACCCACACTGAATTTCAAGAAGAAGAAGAAAACAAGGAAGAAATGCAGTAAGATATTAGAGGAAGCTCAAAAGCCTGTCAGCTGTAGGGGTGCCAAACTCCCGGTGAAGCCTGGAGTGCTCTTGGAATTACACATGATCTCTACAGTACGGAGATTTGTCCTTCTGGAGAAAATGGCTGTTTCGGAGAGCGGACTCTCCAGCACCAGATCCTTGCAGATCTCCCTCCTTTCCCCAAACGCTGCCCTTCCCAGGCTCCACCCCCAAATCCCCAGGAATCTCCTAATCCAAAGCCAGCAATCCTTGTCAATTCCAAGCATCTCCAGATCTTAAAAAAAGAATGTTGGTACCAACAACCATGGCTTACCTGCCAGACCTTAAACACCTTTCAATATGCCTGTTTCTGTGTGTGGTCAAAAAGATGCAAGAATCCTAGACACACATCTTCTCACCTTCCTAAATTCACACTGGGGTAGCCTGAGGATAAAAAGAAAAATAAATCTTCCTTCTGAGGCTGAGGCTAAAGGAACTGATGGCTTAGTTGTCTTCAGGAAATGCATCCAGTCTGCATATTAATGCACAGAAATGGGAAGAAAGGATGATAAAGGGCCAAAGTTCCTCCAAAAGCTTAGAAGGAATTCCAAAAATCTAGGTGTAGTAAAATCAGAGAGAGCTTACTGAGGAGAATAATCAGTAAACTCAAGCCATCATTATGATGTCAAGCATACAGCAAAATGCTCATGTGTTAATGTTAACTATGAAATATCTCAAGCATGCTGACATAATGTGGTATCCTCCACACAGGTTATCTGTCCCAAGTTCAATGCTTTCTGCTGTAGGTGGGCGTGGGGGGGATTTGGATTTTCATGTTCTCATGTCAGCCATTTTCCCTGACTCTGTCGCCATGACAACCATCTCCTCCCCTGCTACCAGGGGCTTTAACTTTTTTTAAAAAAAATCATCTCCATAATATTCAGTATATGAGGAAGTGAGCAGTGACTCACAAAAGTTCATACCCTGGTACAAATTTTGTTAGTCTCTGGGTGTGTTCAGATAGGCAGCTAAACCCTCCGTTGCCCTGGCTGTAATTTGAGCTGGATCTTTTTGATCCAGCATTGCACGACCAGACAGCCTGCCTGTGAAGCACTTCACCACACATGACTCCCACGGTGGATTATCTAGATGGCATCCACTGTGAGGAGCTGTGCGGTCAGCTTTTTTTAAAAAAAAAATCCTGTCTGTGCATAGTTGTTTTTTTTTGCACATGCACATACTAAAAATGCTAAAAACACAGCCAACGGTACCTTCCTCTAGGTACCGTTTCACTTAATAAAGCTGATTGGTTTTAGGGACCCTTCAAAAACATAACATTGTTTGGATCGCTTGAGAAGAGCTCTGGGGACATTGCATGTTTAAGCAGTTATGTGTGCATCACTAAGAGTTTTTTTTTAAAAAAATGGCGGCCTACGGGCTGATTGTATGCTGGTGGAATGACCTGACGGTGGAAAGTCCGGCGTTGGCCCGTTGGCCAGCTTTAGTCTGGACTTTAATTAGTATCTTTTAAGTATCGGGGATCGATGGGCTACTAACGAAAGCAGTACGATTCCCAGAAGTCGAGGTCTGGACGTGCATTTTAAATCCACCAGGCACTCGAGCTTGGCCCGGCTCAAAAGAGCCATCTGAAAGCACCCTCTAAGGTGCTACTGGACTCTGCACTAAAATATGGTTATACTGAAGCAAGTGGAGACCCACAATTCTCGCAGGAGGGACCCCTCCTCCCATTACCACTGCTGCCGGCTTCCTCACTGCTTGGATGGGGTGGTGATGGCAAGTACTCCCACACCTCCCTGCCTGACTCCTGGTTGCCACTTCAACTGGAGGGAGGGCTTTCTGGCTGGAGGGACTCCCCCACCCTCCAGCCCAGCTCCCCCCTTGCTAGTTCAGTTGGGGGGGCTGTGAGGATTCCCCTGCCCCCCAACTCCCTCTATGTCAGCTCAGTTGGGGGGGGGGGGGAGATTGCAAGGACTGCAGCGCTTCCCCACCTGATGCCTTGGTTGCTGATTCAGTGTGTGGGGTTGCTGATTCAGTGAGGACTTCCCCCCCACACACTCAGCTCTCTCCTTGCTAACTCAGCTGGATGGGCTGTGAGGACTGCCAAACCTCCACATCCAACTTCCTAGTTGAAGGTTCTGTGGAGGAAGGGCAGCAGGCCTCCCCACCAAGTCCCTCCTTGCCAGTTCAGCTGGGGGGGGGCAGCCACGAGGGTTTCTTCCCCTTCTTTGCCACTGGTGAGCTCTGCTGAGGCTTCCCCCCATTACTGATACCGGTGGTGAGCACTACGTGGCTGACAGGCCCGCCAAGCCTTCCTCCCCCAAGGACTCTGCCTTCCATCCTCCATGTGGCTCCCAGCCTCCGCTGAAGCATTCCTGCAGCCATCTGACAGAGGAGGAGGTAGGGGTGTTGCACAGATGACATTCTTTTATTGGGAGAATTTAAACCCTCCAGTTCATTTTTATTAAAATCTTAGGATTTTTCTTCCAACCTAGGGGATCCTTGAACTTCGGAGGGGGGAAAAAAAACTATTTTGTGTAAGTGTGCCCCCTATCTGCAGATTTAGGTATCTCAAGGTAGGGGGCACACTTGAGAATTAGATATATAGATACCTGCATAACTATAGGTGTAGCAGGTTGTCTAAATTCCCATCTTTTTTAAAAAAAAAAAAAAAGTCTTCCCAGCTTCTTCCCTCAGGGAGATATGAGTAGAGGAGAGAAGAGATTGGATTTATACCCCAACCTTCTCTCAGAGTCTCAGAGCGGCTTACAATCTCCTTTCCCCTCCCCTCCCCACAACAGACACCCTGTGAGGTATGTGGGGCTGAGAGAGCTCTTTCAAGGACTGCTCTTGAGAGAACAGATTTGTGAGAACAGTGGGTGACCCAAGGGCACACCAGCAGCTGCGTGTGGAGGAGTGGGGAATCAAACCCACTTCTCCCAGATTATAGTCCATGCTCTTAACCACTACACCAAAAAGGCATATCTGCACAATGGAAGAGATTTGAGACTTACTTTAAAAAAATGAAAGCTGGGGATTCAGAGAACATTCGGTATAATAATATTCTAGTGCCCATTTAAAAAAAAAAAAATCAAAAGCTCTCTTGGCCCAAGACAGGGGATGTGTGAGGCCATCACTTCAGGGGGATTTGGGGGAGGGAAATGGGGGAAACCTGCCATGTTGAAGCCCTGCTGCTGCAGTGCTTAATCTGCAGCTGTATCAACAATGGAAGACCCACAAAATTCCAACCCCATGTGTTTCATGTGTCCCATCTATGTCATGTGTTTCAGTTAAGAAGGGCAAGACAAGAAGCCAAAGCGGACAAGCAAAAAATGATGGTGACATGCATGTATCCATGCAGATTCCCTCGGGAGACAGCCATAACATCCACCCAGGCAAGCCATTCTCCACTGACTTTTCTCTGTAAAGAAAAATGGTTGCATCAACTGGGAGTCTTCCTCCAGCTGATATGGTTTTGAGTTTGAACAAGAGGGCAGTGCAATCTGCAAGCATAGGAACACTTCTGGACAATTTGTGAATAGTTGTCATTCAGTATCACATAAGCGAGAACTGTTTTCAGACATCTATATGGCATGCTACCCCTTTAATTATGAATGGAATCAATAGGAAAACATGATTCAAAGTGCTGGAAGTGGCATGAAGAGAGAGGTTATCATTTAGGGTGGAAACAGCTAAAATACTGAGAAAAAAACAAAGCAGTAAGAGTTATACTTTCAGGGTACATTTTGCGATTCGATCAGTGCAATCTTAAGCACAGCTGCATCCTTATAAGCTCTGATAGCCCAGGCTAGCCCGATCTCATCAAATCTCGGAAGCTAAGCAGAGTCAGCCTTGGCTAGTATTTGGAAGGGTGACTGCCAAGGAATACCAGGGTTGTGACACAGAGGCAGGCAATGACAAGCCACCTCTGAAATGTCTTTTGCCTTAAAAACAAGTCCAGCTCGCCATCTACTGATGCATAATGCTAAAAGAAGAAGAAGAAGAAGAAGAGATTGGATTTATATCCCGCCCTCCACTCCCCAAGGGAGTCTCAGAGCGGCTTACAAACTCCTTTTCCCTTCCCCTCCCCACAACAGACACCCTGTGAGGTAGGTGGGGCTGAGAGAGCTCTTTCCCAAGCTGTCCTTGAGGGAACAGCTGGTACAGAGCTATGGCTTGCCCAAGGTCATCCAGCCAGGTGCAAGTGGAGGAGTGGGGAATCAAACCCGGTTCTCTCAGATTAGAGTCCGCACACTTAACCACTACACCAAACTGGCTAGAGCTAGAACTTTTGCTTGCCAGACAATTTTAGGATTTCCTGGCTATACTACACACAACGCCATACAATAATAATGACAACAACAACATCCTTATGCATTCATTGACCTCAGTGGCCATGAAACGTAAGAAGAGTTCTGCTGGTTCAAGCCAACAGTCCATCTAGTCCAGCATCCACACAATGGTCAAACAGTCACCCGAGAAGACCAACAGCAGGGCACAAAGGGTATAACTGTTTAGGATTACACTGTAAAGCTGCAAGGCAAAACATGCATACTGACAAGTCATTCTCATGGAACTCAGTGGAATTTACTTTAGGATTGTACTGTCGGTCTCTAGATTGCTGTGAGACTAATCTTAAACAGGTCTACTTAGAAGTCCCGTTTTATTCAACAGGGCTTACTCCCTGGAAAGTGTTTTCAGGAGCGCAGCCTTGGATGCTTGACATATACCAAAGATAGAGTTTCTTTCAGAGACAAATGATTCATCTCTAATAAAGTAACCACTGAAAGATAGTGGAGACAGATGAAAATTCTAATTATTAAATAGTAGATAGATAAAGCATGGGGATATGCTTCCATGGCAAAAAAAAAAATAACTAATTAACATTTCTTGTGAAGGGGAACAACCAAAAACAGAATTCATTTGCCAGAAATGGGATGTCTTTTATTAAATTCAACGAGGATCAATTATATTCTCAAGGAAAATATTGTTTTAATATGTTATGAATTCAATATGTAATGGATTTTGTATGCTATATACTTAGGGTTAGGACTATCGTTATCAAATTATGTATCTGAATCGAATAAGAAGAAGACAGTAATATACAAAAAGAAATTTGGATATTTTATAATAACCCTATTTATGATTTCCAAAAATGCCCCCAAGCAAACAACCTACCTTACAGACAGAAAAAACAGTGTCCGAAGGGCTTACTATTTTAAAAAATTATTTAAGGATGGAAACATTTAAAAAGTGAGCGTTAAAAAAGCACCACAAATTCAGAATGGTTCACTCCAATATGAGATTAGCTGTTCCACATTTGTCCCTGTCTTGTACTAGGCATGAAATTCCATAGTATAGAATTCTATAATGCAAATTCTATAATACAAGGACTTGCAGGAGCCATCTCATTTCTGCTCCCTCTCAACATTCTCTTTCCCTTTCCTGAAAGCCCCCATAGCCTCTCCCCATTTACTGTTTCCTTCTCTCCTTTCCACCGACTCGTCAGTCTACCTTTATCTGCCCCGTCTTCACTTATCTCTCCTTTTCTACACCCCTGGTGGCCTCTCACCCACAGGTATGGGCATAAACCAGCTCATGAGCCAAAATTCGGCACAAGCTTGGGGTGGTTCAGAGCTCCTAAACCGATGTTCAGGGAAGGAATCTTCTCCAAACATTTACTGGACTTTTGTCTGACCTGCTAGGTTTAAATGCATCCTTGGTGGTCTCCCATCCAACTACTAACCAGGACTGACCCTGCTTAGCTTCTAAGATCTGAGGAGATTGAGCTAGCCTGGGCCATCCAGATCAGGGGACTAACTGCAGTTAGGCTGTAAAGCAGGATTCAGCAGTCAGGGAGATGATCATTCAAATCCTGGTTTCAAATGCTGGTTTAATTGCCTTTGTTCTGTTCATGCATTTATGTAGTCAAACAGTATGTGAGGAGAGAGAGGAGAACCAAGCTAGGACTGAGCCAGGGTATCTGCATTAGTTTGTCACATAAAATCATAGTTAAGACTAACTGTACTTATTGCTCCAACTTCAAACTATGGTTTGTCATACTAAACGAACCACAGATTCAGGTGGGTAGCCATGTTGGTCTGAAGCACAGTTAGGGAAGTATGTTGTTGAAGACTTTCACGGCCAGAGTTCATTAGTTGTTGTAGATTTTCCAGGCTGTATGGCCATGCTCTTGGCATTGTAGTACCTGACGTTTCGCCAGCAGCTGTGACTGGCATCCTCAGAGGTATAACACAGAAAGTTGGAGTACTCTTTGTGTTAATGTAAGAAGAAAGTTAGGGAAGCTTCACACATTCAGGAAAAAAACCCACACGAACCACAATTAAACATTTGCATTATGTCTGAAATAAACTTTTAACTTTCAAAATATGACCAAAAACTCTAGGAACTTTTGAGGGTGTGGCTTGGATTTAGTCTAGAAGTTTCTGTGGGCACCTATAGAACACAACTTTCCTACCTCACCACTCCCATTGACAGCCCAAAATGTCCCTTGAAATACTGTTCTTGTGGCAGAGGGTACCACTATGTGTGTGTTAAGAGCCATTGAATCTTGGCTGACTTATTGCAACCCCTTTGGGCTTTCAAGGCAAGAGGTGAACAGAGGTAGTTTGCCATTGCCTGCCTCTGCTTAGTGACCCTGGGCTTCCTTGGTGGTTGTCAGAATCTGCTGATTCAGACAATGTATCTTGCTGCTTACAGCCATGTTTCACTTTGTGTTTGCTGCTTTGCTTTTTATAGTACTGTATGTATGCCCTCATGAACTCCTATCATCTACCTGTATGTGTGCCCTCATGAACACCTGTCATGTACCCCTCATTCTGGCCAGTATGTATTAGCATGTATGTAGAATGTGTAACCCCAGGTTTATGACCCTGACCGGCCTGGTTTGTGTAACTGTCAAAGCGGGAGGATGTCAGCTTCAAAGCATGGGAACAATGGGCCTCTCACACTCCTACCTCCGCATTCCATTCATCCCGGCTGAGACTCCAAGGGAGGACAAGTCTCATCTCTTATCAATGTGCGAAAGCCTTGAGGCCATGGATTGTTATGTGAACTGGTAACATCTGAAGGGTCTGGTTGGGAAGGGGAAATTTACAACTTGACACCTCACTTTCTTTCCTGTGGGAAGCAAACGGCCAGAGCCCCTTTTTGCCCGCCGTTTTTCCCTTGTAGTGATTGGCTACCTATGGGTAATTCAAACTGCTTAGAAAAGTATAATAGACCTGCTTTTGCCATCTGTGTCATCTCTGACAATAATCCGAGAAGCTGTACCAATGTAGAGATTGGAAATAAAGAACTGTGTTTCATCAACAAAGATCTGATCCTTGACTACTTTGAGCAGAAGTCTCACAGTGGTCTCCCTTTCACACACTAACCAGAGCCAACCCTGCTTAGCAGCCAAGAACTGATGAGACTGGACCATCTGGGGCCACCCAGGTCAGGTCAGGTCAGGTCAGGGGACCCCTGTTAGGACTTTTGTCCAATATTCAAGAAAATTCAGAGTAATGAATCTTGCTTTTCTGGAAAGAAGAGATTGCTTCTTTTAGTTTAAAAGAACTTTATTACTAAAAGAAAAAGGGAAATGGGATTAGCTACAAAACAAACAAAACATGCTTCTTAAGCAGCATTGTGCTGTGTCTGCACACTAAGACATCTTACTAGAGAGTGAGAGAGATTACAATGGAGGATCTCTCCTTCTTCTTGACCCCTGAAAGGAAACACCTGATATCAGTAACCAATTAGCAGAACAGTACACCTTCAGCTTTCCCGGGCTTAGAGTTAATTGGCCAGCTGCCAGGTATCACTTCCAGGCTAACAAAGGTAAACAAACAAGTTGCATAGGTTAACCCTATAATGACTAAAATTCTTAGGCCTTGTGTTACATACTCATTTTTCCAACACCCCTTCTCAAGACCTGAAATGCAAGTCGTTATACATGCATACACAAACATTATTCAACATTAGCATCAAGCATATTCAGCATTTCACGAAGTCTTTCAAACTTGTCTTTCGTCAGTGGCTTAGTCAGGACATCAGCCACCATCTCTTCTGTACGACAATGCTTAATCTCTATCAGCCTTTTCTGGTACAAATCTTTAACTAATGCACATTTAATACCTATAGATCTACTTCTAGCAGTCGTGCTCTCTTCCTTACATATAGTTATACAAGCTTGATTATCCTCTAACATAAGTATAGGTACAGGTTCAATTATTCCAAAATCTTTCAACATCTCAAAGATCCATTCAAGTCTGCTGACCCCTAGTCCCAGGATTCCCTGGGCATTTCAGGCTGTGGCAGGAGTGCAGATGGGAGAAACTGTGCGGCGTCAGCCAAAATCTTTGTGCCTGTGGAAATGTTACTCCAGATCTAGCCATGTCCCTGCAGCATGAAAAGTAAATACATTTGCATTGCAGGTATACCTGAATTCTAATATCATCCGCTAACTGAAGCTGTCTCCTAACCATCTATTTCCCTAAGAATAATTCAGTACTGACTGCATTTCGTCTTTGGCTGAGTGTCAGCGCACTTTCCCAGTCATGAAATCCTCATTCAGTAACATGTATCACAGAAACACAGTTTCGGCAAGCAGTATTATGGTTTAATGACGATCATTAACTTTTTCACCGTCCCTTAGGTAGACTTTCTGCTCTGCAGCTGCTGTTTCTGCATTACTCACACAGTCAATATTGTGTTGCCATTGCTGGGGGTTTTTTTGTCCCTCCCCCCTCCACACACCTGACTCCTTTGTGGCCAGATGCTACTTAAAAGCATCAGAGTTGTACCAAGAAGTTGCACTCGCATTGATTTCGTTCCAACTGAGTGTGTAACAGATGGAGTTGCCAGACTTGGGCTGAGTGATACTTGGAGAGGGTGGGATGAGGGGAGGGGAGGGGAGGTACCTCAGCAGGGAATAATGCCATAGAGACCAGTGTTCCCTCTAAGCTGAGTTAGTGTGAGCTAGCTCCCAGTTTTTTAGCCTCCAGCTCACCCATTTTTGTCTCAGCTCAGGAAGAGTGGCTCCAGAGCAAACTAATTTATGCAGTCGCCAAACCGCTCACTCACAACTTTAATGCCAGGAGCTCACAAAGTAGGATTTTTGCTCACAGGACTCCACAGCTTAGAGGGAGCATTGATAGAGACCCCCCCCCCCAAAAAAACCAGTCATTTTCTAAAGTCTGTCATCTGGAGATCTGTTTTAATTCTGGGAGATCTCCAGACCCCACCTAAGAACATAAGAGCGGCCCTGCTGGATCAGACCAGTGGTCCATCTAGTCCAGCATCCTGTCTCACACAGTGGCCATCCACTCCTCTAGAGGGCCTGAAGGATGACAACCCTAGCAGCAGATTAGCCAGGACTTTGACTTCAAGAACACTACATAACTAGTTGGAGACAATTTCAGTGAGGCCCCCCCCCAAAAAAAAAGTCTGGCAGGGGTATGCTTTGTCCTGCTGGTATAAAGAGCCTACGGTTGTGATCAAATGCACAATTAGCCCCGACATAGGTGCAAACGCCAGGCAGATTAAAGGAGTGTGATCAGACAACAACATCTGGGAAGCGCCCCGCAGCCATCGGCAATCCGTTTTGCTCTGCCGCACAAGCAGATTTAAAAGACACCTCGGAACGTCCGGTAGCAAACAGGTTGCTACAGGCCACAGATGGGCTTTCCCATGTCTGATCGCTCCAGTGCGCTCTCATGGCAATGGGATGGTCTGATCAGGCCATCCCAACTCGGTGCCATTGTTTTTTGCCCTTCTCAGTATGCACATCATCACACACTCCATAGGGAGCCCTCAGGGCTGAGGTGGGAATCATCGATCCCTTGTTTAAGCGCATTGGAGACAAGTGGCAAAAGAACCCCCCGACTCATCCGTGGTTTCATCGGATCACACAGTGGCGGGCTGTGGCTGCAGCTTCAAAAGACTGTGTGATCGTGCAACTGCGGGTCAACTTCTGCCAAAGGAAATAGCCTCTCCCCCCTCCCCGCTTTATCTCGCATGTGTGACCGCAACCTAAGGCTCCCAACAATCAGGGAACTTCCTGAAGAACAGGTAAGAAAGTGTAAGAAAAGAAAGAGAACTGTGAATAATAGGGGGACAGGAGAAAGGACTATAACTGATACTCCACCTCACTATGGCTGTAACAAGATTGCTCCCATATATTCTTTTATGGATCACAGGGGTGTTGCCAAACTGTCTTGTATGCCACTCCTTCAGGTTACCCTCTTCTGTTTACATATAGAGCATTATAAATGATTATCATCTAAGATATATTTGCTAGTTGGAACGTTAAGGCAAGTCTTAAAAAGCATAAATATTAATCCTGTTCTCCTTTTGTAAGAAATGTAATTAGTTCAAATGAAAGTCAAGGGAACCTGTACCCAAGATAACAAGCATCACCGCTAACACTGTCCTGTAATGATGGTTTGCATAATGTCCCTTTATGTGCTTTCTAAATATTTCATGCACAATCGCATACTTAAATCCATTATTATTAACATCACACAGCCTGATATTCAAGGTTAACGGGAAGTGCGAAGACAGTAATTTGGTGTGGATAGATTCTTCCTCTACTGAGACGAGTGAATGCCCTCTTCTAACAAAACCATGTCTCCGTATAACCCATCTGTATTGTGACAATCTTCCTCCTGCAAGATTTTTATCCATCTTATGTTCATTCAGTCCTATAGCTAAGCAAGAAGTACACATTGTGCTCCCTCCTTGATGGCAACATTTGAAAGATAAAGACTTGCACCGCAATGGATATACCACAGGAATAACTAAGTGTGCACATGGAAATACCCTTGGATGATGATGTGGCGAGGCTACAGCAAAAGTCTGGAGAAGATCTGAAAATGGTGAATTCTATGGGAGAAGACATTTTGTCTTTCATTCTCCCACCCCCATCCCCCTTCATGAACTGCATGTCAATTGCGGCACGGGATTTGTAAAGAAGGATTTATGACTATACAATTATGTATTTTTCAGTATCTCTACCTGGGCTGAGAAATATTTATTAACAAGATTTTTACCTCACTTTTCTGCCCTCATATAGCCACAAAGGGAGGTAACATTTTCTTTTGCTATCAAGTCACTGCTGATTTATGATGCACCCCCCCCAGGTTTTCAAAGCCAGAGATCTTCAGAGGTGGTTTGCCATTGCCTGCCTCCATGTCCCAACTCTGGTATTCCCATGTGGTCTCCCATCCAAATATTAGCCAGGGCCAACCCTGCTTAGCTTCCAAGATCTGACAAGATCAGGCTAGTCGGAGGCTGCAACCTAGTCATCCAAGCAGTGGGCCTGGGTCTAAGAGCACTCCCAGAATATGGACCTGTTCCTTCAAGGGGAATGCAGCCCCAACCAGAACAGGTGACACCTTAAAACCCGGATCAGACCTTCTGCCCACCTGTAGCAGTTCCATCTTGTGGGGATTAAGTTTCATTTTGATCTTCTTCGTGGTCTCTGTGCATCACACCTCTGGGATAATGTGCGCCTGCGCCGATCCTGATTGGTAACTTCAAAGCCAACAGATTTTCGCGCCAACTCCCCGATCGTGCGCTGGCTCCACTGCGCATGACCGGGGAGGGGCACGAGGATCCCGCCAGTTCTCTTCTGACCGCCGCGTCGTGAGGATCCTTTCTCTCCTGCTCCGGTCAGTAGTTTACTTTCCTATCTGAAAAAAGCCTTCAGACTGATTTTTCTCCCCTATTTGAACTCGGACTGTTAACTGGACTTGATTTTGGAAATCCCCCCCCTTACTTCACCGCTCGGCCTATGGCCCAGAGGTGGGGGTTCTTTAAGAGGTGCCTGCAGTGCGGCAGTAAAATAGCCCCACCGGACAAGCACTCCTTGTGCCTTCTTTGTCTGGGCGAGTCCCACCGAGTCGACTCCTGTGCAAGTTGTGCGGCTTTCTCGAAGCAAACTCGTAAAAATCGAGCTGCGAGGCTCCGGGTTGCCCTCCTCGAGTCGGCATTGTCCCCGAAGATGTCTTCTTCCGAAATTCCGGCGTCTTCACCGACGGGACCGACGGGACCGACGCCGTCTCCATCCCAGAGCATCGGTACCGACAGACCGGCACCGAAGAGATCAATCCCCTTGCCCGATACTCCTGCTAAAAAGCGCAGAGAGGGCAAGGAGGAGAAGGGCAAGCTGAAGCACAAGAAACCCTCGAGTGCTTCATCGACGCGTGGTGCGCTCGACTCAGCCCAGTCCGGGCTTGACCAGCTTGACCCGAAAGATTGCGAGCAACCCAGGGATAGATCGATCTCCCTGATGCCGCGACCGATCACCTTGACGGACTCTGACCTCGACATAGACCTTACACAGGTCCCTCAGGATACCCCCGACGTCAAGGCGAAACCACCGTCAGCACCGAGAGGGGATAAGGATTACCGCTCTCCGGCTCCACCAGTGCCGTGGGACATCCAGCAGTGGAGATACCTCTACGGCTCCTACCCACCTCCGCCCCAGTGGTACCCCACCGAATGGGATCAACAATCTATCTCTTCCAGAGTGTCTCGGTACCGAGAACCTACATCAGTACCGACACCGACACCTACATCGGTACCTCCGAAATGGATGCCCGACATTGATCCTCGTCCATTGCCGACAACACAAGACCTGTCAAGCCCGACCCCTCTTGCACCATCCGAGCACTCGGCACCGGGGTCCCCGGCATCGTCCGTGTCGGGAGACCAATCACTTCCGCACCCGTCTCCGGACACACAGGTCACCGAAAACCTCCCAATCTCCCCCTCCGAGGATGTGAAACCCTACAGAGAACTGATTAAGAGGATGGCACATTCACTGGCTTTGGCCACGGCCCAACCGACTCCGACGGCCACAGACTCCATCTTCGACATAGTACAGATGGATACGTCCACACCGGTGGCCCTCCCTTTCATATCGGTCCTGATGACTACGGCCAAAGAATCCTGGCCTCATCCCTCATCTACCCCCATCTCCAGCAAACGCCTAGACCACATGTATAGGATCCAGGAGCCTGGGGCAGAATTTTTGTTTGTCCACCCCAAACCCAATTCGGTGGTCGTGACACCCTCCACCAAGGGTCATAGTGGTCACTCCTCCCCACTGGACAAAGAAGGACGCAAAATAGATTCCTTTGGCAGACGTATTTATTCAGCGGGCGCATTGGGCCTAAAGATTGCAAATTACACCGCCTGCATGAGCAGATACCAGTACTCGCTCTGGGAGCAGATGACTGCCCTCATCGCCCATCTCCCAGAGGACAAGCTACGCAATGCCAGAAAGATCCAGAAAGAAGGCATGTCTTTGGCCAAGCTTCAACTCTCAGCCTCTAAGCATTCGGCAGAAGTAACCTCCAAGACGCTCACTTCAGCAGTGTCCATCAGATGACATGCCTGGTTGAGATCCACTTCTCTTCCTCAGGGCACCAAGACCTTGGTGGAAGATCTTCCATTTGAAGGAGACGGGCTCTTCAGCTCAACAACGGACACAGTCTTTCACGAGCTTGATAAGAGCATGAAGACTTCCCGCAATCTGGGAGTATCTCAGCCTAAGCAACAGAAACAGAGAACATGGCAGAGATCGTGGTCCAAGAAACAGCCACAAAGGCCTCCCTCTGAACCCCAATGGCAGAGGTCGCCGCCATCTACCTATCAACATAAACCTTACAATAACAAGCCCCGTTTCCCAACCGCTCCGACGTCTAAGGCAAAACCCCCCAAACCGAGCAAGCAGAGCTTTTGACTCCCACCCCCGCTCTGACATCTCCACCTGTCTATCACCCTACCTGACAGCATGGCAACACATCACTTCAGACAAATGGGCACTCTCGGTCATCTCCGAGGGTTACAGAATAGAATTCTTCAAGATACCAATGGAACACTACTTCATGGTCACTCCCCCATCTGACACTCTAACATCCGAGGTCGAGACCCTGCTGAGCAAGGATGCAATAGAACCAGTAGCGACCCAGCATTTCCAACAGGGATTCTATTCCCACTACTTTACAGTGCCAAAGAGAGACGGGGGCCTTCGACCCATCCTGGATCTTCGGAACCTCAACGCGTTCATAACGTACAAAAAGTTCCGAATGACCACCCTTCAGATCATTCTACCTTTGCTGGAAGCGGGTTCTTGGATGGTGATGCTGGACCTGAAGGATGCATACTTCCATGTGACCATTCATCCTTTCTACGCTTTGCGATCGGTCCACGTCACTTCCAGTACAAGACACTACCATTCGGCCTCTCGACGGCACCCCGTGTCTCCACAAAACTAATGGCAACAGTAGCGGCCCACCTCCGCCGGCAGGGCATCCACCTATACCCCTACCTGGACGACTGGCTTCTGATCGCACCCTCAGCATCAGACCTGCAAGACCACATCTCCCTAATGCTCCACACCCTGGAGACTCTGGGGTTGACAATAAATACAAAAAAGTCCATGCTCACCCCCTCCAGATGGTGCAATTCATCGGAGCTCTTCTCGACTCCCTACAGTGCAGGGCGTTCCTACCTCCCAGCAGAGCCTCGGACATCGTTTCTCTCCTCAAAAATCTGAGAAGGAACCGGGAGGTGACAGCTCGTCAGATACTGCGACTCCTGGGACTCATGGCAGCAACCACCATGGTCATTCCCTTCGCACAGCTACACATGAGACCCTTGCAGCTGTGGTTCCTCCGTCGGTTCAGGCCAAGCCTACACCTTCTGTCCAAGAGATTCCGCCTCTCGGACTCGGTGGTTCAAGCCCTGGAGTGGTGGCAGGTGCCACAGAATCTCCAGACGGGCGCCCCCTTTCGCCGCCCTCCCCCATCAGTCACTATTACCACGGACGCATCCCTATGGGGCTGGGGAGCCCATCTCGGCGATCTGTGCGTAGGCGACAAGTGGGATCCATCAGTAGCCCCCAATCACATCAACTTTCTGGAGCTACTTTAGAAAAAATTACGGACTACATCAAACAGACATTTATCCAAAACCCTCTAATTTTGTAGGGACATGGTCTCCATTCCTGGAATATTTATATGCATCAGATATTCAACCATATAAACCTATATATCACATTCTACTTCAATGAACATTCATGTAATCACCTGAATACACAAACACCCAAACAAACAAACAAAAATATTTATACCTAAACAAAACCAAAACCCTCTGGAAATCACAAGCTCACTCTAAAAAACAATAATTACTACCTTCTAGCTCTGACTTACATCAGTACTATCAGCATTGTAACAACTATTAGTAATAACTAATAACAACTATTAGTTATTGATAAGTATAGCTCATATTTTTTGTGACATTTCCCTAACACCGCAATGTTAATAACTTTGTGCAACTTGTTATTTAATCAGTTCTATGTATCTGTATTACCAAAAAACCAATAAAAAGAATTTTAAAAAAATCTATTTTTAAAGCCCCAGAGATGGCACTTTGTAAAAAAAAAAAAAAAAAAAACTTTCTGGAGCTACTAGCGGTCCGTTACGCAATCCGGTCCTTCCAACACCTTCTGTCGGGAAAGACGGTGGCTGTCCTCACGGACAACACAACCACGATGTACTACATCAACAGGCAGGGTGGTACGGTTTCCCGCAGTCTTTGCCGGTTAGCGATAGAACTCTGGACAGAATGCCAATTGCTGGATATCTATCTGGTGGCGAATCATCTTCCCGGTCAGCTCAATATGCAAGCAGACTTCTTGAGCAGAGGGGGTGCATCCCTACACGATTGGGAGCTCAATCCGCGGTACTTGACCCCAATCTTCAGCCTCTGGGGTCAGCCTTCTGTGGATGTCTTTGCTTCCAGAGACAACAAGAAGTGTCCCCTCTTCTGCTCCAGGGCAGGTACAGACCCGACGTCCCTGGGGGACGGCCTTCTCCTCTCCTGGTCGGGATTACACCTTTACCTGTTCCCTCCAATTCCACTGATACTGAGGGTAGTACAGAAGCTACTTGCAGAACAACCACTAGCAATCCTGATCACACCCTGGTGGCCGAGGCAACCTTGGTCCCCCACCCTCCTTCGTCTCTCCGACGGGGTGTACACTCACCTTCCGATGAACCCAGACCTCCTATGGATGTACAAGGGTCTGGTGCTGCATCATGACATACCCAGACTGAAGCTGACAGCTTGGCGAATTCGTCCTCCGAAGTGGACCCTCGCATAGCGAATGTCCTCCTCAATGCCCGTAAACCGTCTACCCATCGTTCCTACGAGGCAAAATGGAATAAGTTCCTGGCTTTCCTTGCTTCAATAGGACGACCTTCTATTCCATCTACACTGAATGACATCTTTGGGTTCCTCTTGTCTTGTAAGGACAGAGGATTGTGCCACGCATCCCTTCGTGTCTACCTTTCAGCAGTTTCGGTTAACCATCCAACGATAGATGGCTATTCCGTTTTCTCTCATCCCACTACGAAGCAATTCCTAAAGGGAATGTGCCGTCTCTTCCCAACAGTTAAAACCCCTGTTCCAGCATGGGACCTGCCTCTAGTGCTGCATAAGCTAATGGGCAAGCCATTTGAGCCTATGGCTTCTTGTAGCCTGCAGCTTCTTTCGTGGAAAGTAGCGTTTCTTGTGGCTCTCACTTCGGTTCGATGGGTGAGTGAGCTGTCGGCTCTTCGATGTGACCCACCATACCTTACCTTTCATCAGGACACAGTGACCCTGACTCCTGATATTACTTTTTTGCCGAAGATAGTTTCGGACTTCCACATTAAAGCGGACATCACCCTACCGGTGTTTTATCCTGAACCCAAGGACCAGACACAACGTTGCCTGCATTCCCTCGACGTTAAGAGAACCCTGTCATTTTACTTGGATCGGACTAAATCCTTTCGCAAGTCTCCAGCTCTCTTTGTCGCTCATGCCCTTCCCAGACAGGGACAGAAGCTGTCGTCTCAGAGACTGTCTAAATGGATTGTTGAGACGATAAAGCTCGCCTACCTCCTGGCCAAGCGGCCATTACCGGCGTCCCTGCGGGCTCACTCTACTCGAGCAGTGGCTGCCTCGACAGCTTTTCTCAAGGGCATCCCCCTGGGAGATATCTGCAATGCTGCTACATGGACGTCTCCTCACACGTTTGTGAGGCACTACGCCTTGGACGTCCATACCCATCAGCGATCGGCGGTGGGCCGTGCAGTTCTGCAGACAGCTCAGATGTGAGACCTTCAGCACCCACCTCCAGGTATGTGGTGTAATTATTGCTCGCTATTCTCCCAGAGGTGTGATGCACAGAGACCACGAAGAAGATATACAGGTTGCTTACCTGTAATTGGAGATCTTCAAGTGGTCATCTGTGCATTCACACCACCCGCCCTCCTTCCCCTCTGCTTTGGGTCTCCCTTGTACTTTCTTGGAGGCTGCTTTTAGCGGTCAGAAGGAACTGGCGGGATCCTCGTGCCCCTCCCCGGTCATGCGCAGTGGAGCCGGCGTGCAATCGGGGAGTTGGCGCGAAAATCCATTGGCTTTGAAGTTACCAATCGGGATCGGCGCAGGCGCACATTATCCCAGAGGTGTGAATGCACAGATGACCACTCGAAGATCTCCAATTACAGGTAAGCAACCTGTATTTAGTCTGCATCCGCTCCAGAACTGCCTCCAGACACCCGTTCAGCGTTTCTACAGCCTTCCTGGGATCAACAGGAAGTGCAACATAGTGTGGAACATCTTCTGTATATGGGTGATTTGTCTTAGATTATGCCCTTTTAAATTGTTTTTGAGAACTTGGCGACGTTGCATTCTTTGCTTGAGTGGCCTCATGTCAGGTCTGCTTTTCGCCGTGGGTGCTTGGCTTTGACAGAGCTATAAATTCTTGAGTTGTACTTTGGTTGGATTCTCTGACTGTACATTTGCTAGGTTGGCAAAAGTGTTCCTATTCAGTTTTGCTTGGGTGATTTGGGGGAGTTCTACATTGCTATGGATTCTCAGATTTTATATCCCCCCTCTCTAGGAATCAACGGAGACTGGCTTGGGCTTCGGCATCTTGTTTAATGGCACATAGAACTGGACCCCCCTAGGTCCAGTTGGCTTGAAATTCAGAGGCTTGAAATTCAGCAGCTGTGCTGAAAGTTTGGTGCCAGTAGCTTTAAAAACAGCCCTTCTACACACACCCCTGAAAGATTCCTCATAGGGAACAATAGAGACAAAAGATATCAGAATCCCAGGTGGGGGAAAGGAATCTGGATCAAAATACCAAACAGGTATTTCAAACCTGGGAAACCAAAAATACCAATACTTTTTGGCTCCCTGATACTCAGATCCAAATATATATATATATATATATTTGGAGCAGTATATTCCTAGTCAAGAAGCAGCTGGTGTGTTTACTCTGGCTAACTGTGAGACTTCTGAATCTAACCAATAAGCCAGACCTTTGATGAAGCAAAGTTCCTTTATTCTTAATGATTGTTCAGGTACTTCATGTTTGTTAGAGATACTTGGTTACATACAGCAAGGATTAATATACCCCCCACCTTCAGGTACAAGCAGGCAGAGGGCCAATAGAAATGGTTACAAAAAAGCGCGAAATTCTCAGAGCCGTTTGGTTCCCACCAAAAGGGCGCTAAGGCACTAAAAATTCCCCCCATGTTCCCCAGTGACCTTTAAGTATAGATTGCAAGCCAGGCACCTGGTAAGAAAAACAGTTCCACAGTTCTCCAAGGTTATAAAAGCAGATAAAACACTCAAGCATCCGGAGAGGGAAGAGGGAGGTGACAATACAAGATAGCCGGGCTGGTTTATGACACGATGGAATGCAGCAAGCCACCCTCCCGGGGAGAGAAAGATACATTAAGCGAGACAGACCAGAAACTTCTAGGCAACCCATTAATTACAGATGGAGACTCCAGATAGGAACAACAAATGGCAGAGGCTAAATGAAACAGACTCTGACACTAACAAGCTCAGAAGCTGTTCTTTGCTTCTAGTCAGTCCCTTCTCCAATAACAACAACAATAACATTCTGGAAATTACTCTTTATGGGTCAGTGCCAATGTTCCCTCTAAGCTGTGGAGTCTTGTGAGCAAAAATTCTACTTCGTGAGCTACTGGCATTAAAGTTGTGAGCAAGGAATTGGCTACCGTGTAAATTAGTTTGCTCAGGGGGGGGGGGGGCTTCCTTCCTGAGCTAAGACAAAAATGTGTGAGCTGGAGGCTCAAAAACTGTGAGCTACCTCACACTAACTCCGCTTAGAGGGAACTCTGGTAAGTGCGATACCGAACAAGCCTCTGGGGGGTTATGAAACATAAAGGCTTTGACTTTGACCCCATGGGTTATTACATTCTTTTTTTTTTTTACCAACTGCGGTACTCTCGTCAACTACAGCAAGAGACTCTTCCACTAGCACTGGCAGAGCCAATGATGATCTTCAAATCCTCAGAGAGATGAAACACATTAATAGGCAGAACTATTCCTTTTCTGAACATCCATTTAATTTAAATGGGATCTTGTGTGTGTAAACTGCCGTCAAGTCGCCGCTGACTTAGGGTCATTTTACACCTCCCCTGTAAAAGTAGTTTGACTGCTGTCTTTTCCTGTGCTGATTTCACAGTGGTGTGAAATTTCACTCCAGGGGGTCTAAGTGCACTAATCAACAGCAATTGTTTAAGCAGAATGAAGCCGGTTGCATACTAGCTTGACCACAGGAGGGCAATTAGTAGATGTGGACATTTCAGTGGCAGCACGGTTTCACACCGCACAGAAGTATGGGCAGGGTTTTTTGAAACTAGAATGATTCCAGCGGGAAAGTCAGATGTAAAAACAGCCTTAGGGTCATTTTACACCTCCCCTCTAAAGTAGTTTGACTGCTGTCTTTTCCTGCGCTGATTTTACAGTGGTGTGAAATTTCACTCCAGGGGGTCTAAGTGCACTAATCAACAGCAATTGTTTAAAGCCAGTATTATACTACCTTGACCACAGGAGGGCAATTAGTAGATATGGACATTTCAGTGGCAGCACGGTTTCACACCGCACAGAAGTATGGGCAGGGTTTTTTGGAACTAGAATGATTCCAGCGGGAAAGTCAGATGTAAAAACAGCCTTAAGGTGACCCTTGGTAGGGATTTGCAGGCAAGTGAGAAGCAGAGGTGGTTTGCTAGTGACTTTCTCTGCAAAGTCTTCCTTGATGGTCTCCTCTTCAAGTGTTGACCCAGCTTAGCTTCCAAGAGTGGGTTATGCTATATCATTCCAAATCCCCATTGTGATGTTACCTATACCCTCTCTCTCTCTCTGTTCCATTCTGCATCTAGCATTTGCTCTGCTGTTTTACCAAACAGAACAGAAGTTCCCCTCTGCATTACATGTCCCTTTCACTTTCTTTGATTGTCGGATTTTATGATAGCCTCCGCACACTACATCCTGGTTTCACTTCCTTTGATCTCTCGGTTTTATGGTACTGACTACAAAGTCACCCCTGAAAAGCCATAAAACAGCCATAAATCTGTGCAGAAGGTACAATAAAATCCAAGTACCAAAGAAAGTGAAAGTGGTATGGAGTGTGGAAGCTACCATACAACCAGATGATCAAACAAAGTGACAGCAGCATGCAATGCAGAGGGGAATTTCTGTTCCAGCACGGATCTTGTAAAACAAGAGGGAAAAGCCAATGCAGAATCAGCCACTGTCTGCATAGATTTATCACTGTTTTATGGCTGTTCAGGGGTGACTCTGCAGTCAGCACAGTGTTGGACCAGGGTACTTGAATGTGGTTTTGAGCAGACATTGGGGGTTGGGTAAAATAACAGAGCGAATGCTAGATGCAGAATGGGCCTCAAACCCCACCCCCCATGTAAACATCTGATAATGGTGTGAAACTTTTGAAGTAGACTATATATACGAGCGATAATATAAAGGGGAAGTTATGGTTTTAAATGTTCGCCATCTAAGGGTGTGTTCAGACGGGCAGCTAATCCCACCATTGGCATGGCTTTAATTAGATCTAGATCTTTTTAATCCAGCATTGCACGACCAGACAGCTCCCCCATGAATCACTTTACTGCATGTGACTCCACAATGGATTGTCTAGATGGCATCCACCTTAACAAGCTGTGCAGTAGGCTTTTTTAAAAAATCCTGTTTGTGCATGCGCATATATGCATATGTGCTTATCTGCATACATGCATATCTGTATATGTGCTATGTGCATATGTGCCTCACCGTCTGCAGATGTCGTGTGTTTAAGCGGTTATGTGTGCATCGCGAAGAGTTTTTTTTAAAATGGCAGCCATTTGGGATGGTCTGGAGACCATCCCTGTGGCTGATTGTGTGCTGGTGGAATGACCTGACGGTGGAAAGTCAGGCATTGGCTTGTCGGCCAGCTTTAGACCGGACTTTAAGCACTATCTTTGAAGTACGGATCCGCGATGGGGATCGACGGGCTACTAACAAAAGAGGCACAATTCCCAGATGTTGAGTCCTGTACATGCACTTTAAATCCGCTTGGCGTGGCTCAAAACAGCCTTTTGAACGTACCCTAAGGAAGGCTGCAGAAACCCTGAACCAGTGCTTGAAGCCTGCAAAGGATCCGGGAGTAAAAAAAATGGCCCAGCAGCACAGAAGCCAGTGAGGACAGAGTTCCAACAAACTAATTGGAGCTGAGTCCTGAGAAGCAGAGATAGTGTGGGTTAGCCATGACAGCTGAGAGTTGTCAGTATGAGCTGAGAGTTAATTGAGAACAGGGGAACTGTAGAAGGAGAAAGATTTTTCATTAAGTCCCTTTATATTGTTCAGCTAACCAAGTCTAAAAGTGTTACTGAGTTACAGCAGGCTGTGATTATTTATAATGGTTTAACCGGTGTGAAACAAAGTGGTTATTTATGCCTGCCCAGAAGGAGTTCCCTGGCATGTAAAGTTTATAAGCTTTCAGCTCTCACTTCCAATGTTACGCCAGTTGAGTTTGGGCTGTACCAGATAAGCCTTGATCCTGTTCTGTCTTAAAAGAAAGCCTTCTTCTCTCTCTCATTTATTTCAGTGCTCAGTCGTCAGCCACAGGTCTGGGTGACCTTTATTGCCAAGCCAAATCCTGTCTCAGAACAAGATTTCTGCTTGTATCACCGATGCAGTGGGGGAAGCAGGAAAGTGACGGACCAGAGGTGAAATCTGGTGAGGCGAAATTTGGGAATAGTCAGAAATGCTGGCTGTCACAGAGTCTTCAGCAACATGTGGGCAGTACTACTTTAACCAGAGGTGCTTCGCAAAGATTCCTTCTCTCTCTCGCATTATTTATCGTCTGTACTGAAGTATCAGGAATCTTTATTAGAGCTAATAGCCAAACATAAGACAAATCTACCAATCACAAAGTAAATTAACTTTGTATGCTGATAACATTGCACATACTCTCAGGGAACTAATGTTATCAGGAACAGCTGTTATTGGTTTTAAAGACCAAATTAACTGAACAGAAATTTGAATGAGGTATGTTGCAAAAAAACGTATGGTGATCAAAGTTCCCTCTAAGCTGTGGAGTCTTGTGAGCAAAAATTCTACTTTGTGAGCTACTAGCATTAAAGTTGTGAGCGACCGATTTGGCTACTGCATAAGTTAGTGTACTCTGGAGCCATCCTTCCTGAGCTGAGACAAAAATGTGTGAGCTAGAGGCTAAAAAACTGTGAGCTAGCTCACACCAACTCAGCTTAGAGGGAACATTGATGGTGATCCCAGCAAGGGGCTATCAGAGCAAGTGGAAAGCAGAGGCGGTTTGCCACTGCTTTCCTCTGAAGAGCCTTCCTTGGTGATCTCCCTACCGAGTATTGGCCCTGCTTAGCTCCCGAGATCTGAAAAAGACCAGGCTATATCATCCTGCCTTCCCTCCCAAATCTGAATTAGTGGGGTTAAATCTTAAATCATGCACTCAAGGGACCATAGGGACTCTTTCAAGAATTTCATGGATAAAAAGTAGAAGATGAGTTTGAAGAACTCTTAAATCCAGGGGTCATTTCATAGAAAAAGAGGTGCAGGAGCTCATTAGCATAATTCATTTGCATAACTTATTTGCATATGCCACACCCCCTGACATACCGGAAGTGTGTCAGAAGGCAACACCCACCCCTCAGGCTCCACTCCACAGGTGAGTGAAACTGACCTGCTCTTCCTCCTTTCCCTTCCCCATCCAATACTTTGTGCAATAAAAATAAGCATAAAGGACACACCCTCATTCTCTTCCTGCTCCCTTGAAACCACCAGGTTTCAAGTAGACTTGAGATACCCAGGACATGTGCACCACCCATCCCTTCCCCTTCCCCTCCCCACAACAAGACACCCTGTGAGGTAGGTGGGGCTGAGAGAAGTTTTTTGAGAACTGCTCATGAGAGAATAGCTCTGAGAGAATTTGTGACTCGCCCAAGATCACACCAGCAGCTGCATGTGGAGGAGTGGGGAATCAAACCCAGTTCTCCCAGATTAGAGTCCAACTCCTGACCACTACACCAAACTGATAAGGTGGAAACTGCTGAAGCGTTGGTGAAATTTCTCCAGTACTTATGTGCCATGTGCCCAGATAAAAAATGGTATGCTTAGAAAATTTATATGCCACCTTGAGCAAGTCTCTGGAAAAGCAGCACACAGTCATAAAAGGAACAATAATAAAATTATCAATATTAAAACAAAACATTAAAAACAATAAAGACCCTAGCAGGGCTTTCCCTGGGGCGCTGCACCTCTGCAGTGCTCGGGGAAGCCGAGGAGGGGGTGGGGCTTGGTCACGTGCCTGCCCCCTGGGCTCCTCACTCCCGGAGTTGTGCTCCTGTGCGCTCCCACTCCAATGGACCCCTGCTTTAATTATATTCTGGTAACTAAAAATACAGAGAAACAAATGCAAAATTACAGTAGTGATGATGGTGCTATTACCAATTTTTCTTTCTTTCTGTACTTCCCATATGTTTTCCCATGAATGCATGAAGACAATGGAAGAATGTGATATAGAAACATATTAATGGGGAGATCAAAAATTGCTTTGGAGGTATTATAGAAGATTTGGAAAAAAGAGATGAATATCCTCCAACTGTCAATTTATTATTTGGCTTCACAAGTAAAGTCTATTGCCAATTGGTGTATAAAAAAGCCATTAAAATTCTGGCAGATACAGGATGAGTATAAGGTGGAAGTTCCATAATGTGCACTTTTATACTTTAAATAAGCGAGACAAATGCAATTTTTGGATTTAAAAAATCTGGCAAACTGGGAGAAGATGAAATACACATTGACAGCCAATAAATATTCATTGACCCCTTTCCTTTCCATTGAAAAATAAATCCTCAATTAATTGGGAGATGAGAGGCCTGAGTAGGATTGAAATGTCCCTTATCAAAGAACAATTGAGGCAGTATGATGATGTGTCAACAGATGAATGGAAATAGAGATCCTTTCCGCATTTGCCTGCCACTCCAGATTTCCTCAGTGTTCGAGTCAAAGCAATTTAAGTCCATGGCAAAACAGCATCCAAATAACCCGGGGCAACAGCAAGCTGAAACCGGGCTGACCCCTGAAGGGAGGTACTGTAATGCAGAATAGGGGGGCAGAATAAAAAAAGGGTCATTTCCGCACTAGATCTGAAATCCTGGTTCAACCTTGTCCCTGAACTTACATTCTACACTACATGTGAGTTCACCCCTGTAATTATCTCGAGCAGGGGTCATTTGGGGCCAGAGCCAGGCGGAGCAGAGCTCCGCCAGCCCAGGAATGGGCACTAGGGCAGCCACAGGCCAAATCAGATTCTCTGATCTGATTTGGCCCGCCGCCGAATTGCCGCCACAATTTGGTGGAAGCTTAAAAACAGCTAGAGGGGAGGGGGTTTGAGGGAGAGGCTCCAAACTTGCAGGGTAGCTGCTAGCTCCTCTCCCCGAAATAGCCACCAAGTTTCAAGAAGATTGGACCACAGGGTCCAATTCTACAGGCCCCCAAACAGGTTGCCCCCATTCCCTCCATTGTTCTCTATAATGGAGGGGATAGGGCAACCTGTTTGGGGGCCCATAGAATTGGACCCCGGGGTCCAATCTTCTTGAAACTTGGTGGGTATTT
Organism: Lepidodactylus listeri; assembly: GCA_029233225.1. Classification (NCBI taxonomy): domain Eukaryota; kingdom Metazoa; phylum Chordata; class Lepidosauria; order Squamata; family Gekkonidae; genus Lepidodactylus; species Lepidodactylus listeri. Next base: position 99,207,772 of record JARCFY010000009.1, on the reverse strand, counting down.
CGGGAAGAGGCCCCAGCAGCTACCCTGCAAGTTTGGAGCCTCTCCCTCAAACCTCCTCTCCTCCAGCCCCTCATATACCCTTTGAGTTTTTGCCATTGACTTCAATGGTCCATAGGGTATAATGGGGCTGAAACTGACATTCGACCAGTGATGTCAGGGGGCGTGGCATATGCTAATGAGTTATGCTAATGAGCTCCTGCACCTCTTTTTCTACAAAATGACCCCTGATCTCGAGGTATTTTTACATTCTACACTACATTCTAGTTCACCCCTGTAGTTATCTTAGGCCGATTTCGCACTGGCCAGTTGCCTCTTGTTCTCTCTGGAATTTCCTCTCCCAGTTTCCTCCGGAGTATTTTCTTCATTTTCCCACTTGGAACCTCAGCCCTTTCGATATAGCGTGATGAAGGGTTTTCTCCAAAAGAATTTAGAAACTCCCACAATGGGGCGGCCCTGATGAAAGGCGGGCGAGTGGGCGTGTTTTCATTTTGGGTTCTCCCCCGGAGCAAACAGGAAAATCCTCTAAAAACAGGTTTTGTTTGCTCCAGGGAAACTCCGGTGCAGCAGGGCGATACTCCAGAGCAAAACGTGAGCCCGGAGCAACTGGTGTGAAATCGACCAGAAGCTCCGGTGCAAGCATGAGGGCAAACCTGGGGCAAACACTAGTGCGAAATCGGCCTTAGAGTATTTTTTGTTTCCACATTACATTGAGGTCACCCCAGTTTCGCCCCACACTTGTCCTGGGATAAATGGATGCTGTTATAACCAGGGATAAATGCAAGGTATTGTGTCCTGAGTTGAACTCTGATAAAACCAGGGATGAGATCCAAGTGGGGAAAGGACCAAGGTTGAACTCGATTTTAGTGCAGAATTGCTTGGAGGACACTGCAGTGGACACTGATTAAAAGGAGAGTGCAGAAGTGGCCAGAGTAAAAAAGCAGCTGGGTACAACCCTATCTCAACCATCCTCAAATCTTCACTTGACCATGGATGCCCACTGGGTGACCTGGGGCAACCATTCATTCTCAGCTCATTCATTCAACAAGAGCTGATCTGCAATATGGAGGTCGGGGTTTGAATAGATGTTCTCGGCAACTGCAAAAAAAATAAAATAAAATTGAGAGGTGGCTAAAGGGCATTTCAAACAGCCTTTGTATGACTGACCTCACTCCTTGGGTTTCTGAGAAAGCAGAGGACAGAATGGTGAACTAAAATGCTTTTGATTTTCAGAAGGTATACTTTTATACAATTTTGGAACAATGTACATAATTTTTAAAGTCCCTGGAAAATTGGGAAAATTGGAAGGAATTCTGTGTTGGAGCCAACCAACATTTTGTTACCAAAAAAAGAGAGAGAGGATTTTATTTTATTTTTATTATTTTATTTGTTTGATTTATACCCCACCCTCCCCACCGAAGCAGGCTCAGGGCTATGGAAATGTTTGTCTATGAGAAAAAGAGATTATGAGACATGCATGGACAAAGGTCCTGGGTGGGTGAAGGGGGATTCCGTAAAGAGGGAAATAGGTGAGATCAATTGAAGAAGCTGACTGGATTCAACCTGTATGTTTCTGCTCCTCATGGCTTTTCACAGGGAGCAGAAGGCAGTGGCTTAAATGGCACCCAGCCATTTAAACCAAACAACTGAATGGTGCGGAGCTCCCCACCACTCAGCTGTTTCGCATGAAGAGCAGGAAGCAGGGGTTTAAACCCCAACTTTTTGCTTTTCACAAACTGCCACAAACCACATCAAAATTCATGAAAGTTCATGGCAATTCTTCAGTTCACGAACATTGCTTCACAAACCACGAATTGCCCAAGATTCATGATGAACTTTAGTTCCTCAGCCCAGTTTGTGCCCATCTCTAGAAATGAGCTGTAATTCTGGGAAATCCCCAGGCCATATCTGGAGGTTGGCATCCCTAAATCCACCCCTGGATGCAGAAGGCGCTCTTGCCTTCTAGAATTCACAGATTTTGCCCATGGTGAGGACCTACTATACTACAAACTATACATAACTTTACCAGATCATTGAGAACTAGGCCAAAGGTTTGGACATCTGCAGTAACTTTGGGTTGCCAGCCCCCCCCCCAATAATAAATGGTTTCTGTGTTGATGGCATGACGTCACTTCTGGAGAAACCCTGGAAGTGATGTCAGGCCTCTCCAGGAATCACCAGAAACTTTATGGTTTTACTTTGGACTTCCTGGCAATTCCTAGAGAGGTGTGACATCACTGCCACATTTTTCCAGAAGTGATATTATACCATCACCCATGGTCATCTCCTGCCCCCCTAGTCTCCCTAATATATATGCTATGGATTTTTATGTGCTTAAAAATAACAGTACTGTAGAGATGAGCAAAGCAGTCAGTTCTGTCATGTATTTATTTTCACAGTCTATTAATCTTTTTTTTTAAAACTTGCTTTAAAGAACAAGGTACTGAACTTACTTCCTAACACATAAGAAGACATTCCTCCCCCCCCCCCCCAATTTACTTCTTATATCTCTGCTAAGATTTGATGTAGTTGCAGAAAAGGTGAGTGGTCTGCAACTCCAAAAGCCTAATTAGGAAGAAAAATGTTTCTGGGGATAGCCGAGACCTGCTTCTGTCCCAGCTTCTTAATCTAGTCCTAAAAATATATGGGTTGGGGCAAACCATTGTACAACTGCCGATTCCGTTAGTTTCTCTAATTGCAGGCACTTCATCAACTGACAAAAGAAAAGCCTCAGTGGGTGCACCTCTTCAAAAATCTGGGACAATTTACATGTAATTTCAGGAAGCAGCAGGCATACCCAGCTGGAGAAAAATAATAATAAAATGACTTCCTGTAATCGGGAAAAAAAGGAAGTCTCAGAGCTTTCTCTCTCTCTCTCTTTTGTGATTAAAATGAAATTTGTTACTTGAAGTCTTGTTTTAGTAATTACCTCTTACTAATCCAGCACATTTTTTGGCTCTCAGCTGACCCAGTGATGGCCTCCATCTTCGAAACAAAATGGATTTCCGAATGTGACCCTGTGTAGTTTTGCCATCAGAAATGGTGACTTTTGCTGAGACTGCAGTGATATAGCATCGGGTGACTGTTGTGCATTCCACAAAGAATATCTAACCGCAAGTAGCTGTAAACACTGGGAAAGCAACTGTGAATACTGAAATAATTTTTGTTGGGTTGTGTTTTTTTTTTTTTGGTGGGGGGGGACTCATCTAAAGCTTGTCTGTGACATGGACAGGCCAGAGAGGGAAACCACTTACCTGGGGGCAGAAGGTGCTTCTTGTGAGGAAAGCCTGCAGCACGGCTAGAAGCAAAAGGCTATACGAACAGAAGAAGAGGAGGAGGAGGAGGAAGAGGAAGAGGAGGAAAAAGAGGAGGACAAGGAGATTGGATTTATACCCTACCCTTCACTACCTGAAGGAGTCACAGAGCGGCTTACAATAACTTTCCCTTCCATTTCCAAGCTGAAGAGCCAGTGCTGTCCAAAGACATTCCAGTGGTCATGTGGCCAGCATGACTAAACGCCGAGGTGCACAAAACACTGTTACCTTCCCACTGAAGTGGTACCTATTTATCTACTTGCAATTTCTTGCTTTCGAACTGTTAGGTTGGAATGAGATGGGCACAGAGACAGGAGCTCACTCTGTCACGTGGCTCTAGGGTCTCGAACTGCCAAACTACAAACCCTCCAGTCTGCTGCTCAATGTCTTAACCTCTGAGCCACCGCAGCCCTTATTATAGTCCTAGATCCACCATATACCCTCACCAAAAAATAAAATAAAATAAAATACAGAATTTTATTGTATGTGTGTGTTTGGGGGCATTACTGCTTTAAAAAAAATTGGATAGACATTCCAATTTTGGGACATTTTTCCTGTAGCCGCCATTTTCCAAGATGGTGGATATGGTTATTGCAATATTTAAAATTTACGTAGGATGCTCATCCTAGTGTCAACATACATGTTTTTAAGGGCAATAAAGCCAAATTCACTATTATATTAGTTGTAGCCACAGCCATTTTTCCTGTAGCCACCATTTTGCAAGGGGGTGGAACTTTTTTTCACATTTTTGGTAGGATACTCATATTGGTATCAAACCATATGTTTTTAAGGTTGATAAAACCAAATACACTATTCCTTTTGTCATAAAAACAAAATAAAGTATTATCTTTAAGGTTTGTAATATTTGGGCAGAAAGGATAAATCCAGACAAACTTTTTTTTATAAATGTTTATAATATTGGTCCCAGCTCCTGCCAACCCAGCAGTTCGAAAGCAAGAAATTGCAAGTAGATAAATACGTACCGCTTTGGTGGGAAGGTAACAGCATTCTGTGCACCTTGGCATTTAGTCCCACTGGCCACATGACCACAAAGAAGTCTTCAGACAGCGCTGGCTCTTTGGCTTGGAAATGGAGTTGCGCACCGCCCCCCTAGAGTCAGATTTGACTGGCTTTCACGTAAGGAAAACCTTTACCTTTATCTTTAATATTGGGACAAAATGTAGCCGGAGAATTGTTAAGGTGATACCTCCTAAAAGTGCAGAAAATTATTTACTCTGCTGCCTTAAATAACAGTTCACAAAATACTAGAGTGCTCATTTGATACTTATCGTACTTTTACGTTGGTTAACCACTCATTCGTAAAACAGGCTACAGTCCTAATACAAAATGTTGTCAGCTCTGGGTTGGGAAATATCTGGAGATTTGGGGGTGGGGCATGCAAAGGGCAGGGCTTAGGGAGGGGAGAGACCTCAACAGGGTATAATGGCATACAGTCTGCCCTCCAAAACTGCCATTTTCACCAGAGGAATTCATATCTGTAGTTTGGAGATACGAAGGTTGGCAACTGTATCTAAATAGCCCAGGCCAACTTGATCTCATCAGATCTCAGAACCTAAGCTGGGCCAGCCTTGGCTAGTATTTGGATTTGAGACCTCCAAGGAATACCAGGGTCATGACATGAAGGCAGGCAGTGGCAAGCCACATCTGAACATCTCTTGCCTTGGATACCCTACAGGGTCACCATAAGTCAGCTGTGATTTGACGGCACTTTTCACCACCAACCCTATCGGAGGATGTCCTGTCCCTGAAACCCAGACTTGTAGACACTTCCTGCATGGTAGGCCTCAGAGAAGCAGAACCCCCTCTCAGAAGGGACACTTCACCAGTACAACCACCAGCCCCCGAGTCAGAAGGGCCCTCAAGACAGGAGGCATGGGTAGACCCCCTTCCAGACCACCCCAGTCTCTACCAGGACCATGGGAAAGGATAAGGCAAGGAGCCAGGGTGGAGGACCTAAGAAGATGCAAGAGTGCACGTCTGGCAGCCCACAGCCACTCTTCCCTTGTAGAAGCAGGGGACTCCAGGGATGAATCTTTACAGGATATGGACCCTGCTGCTCCTCAGGAGGAAGAGGAATGACTCAGCTAAGAGCATTGATCCTGATTATTGGACCTCATTGCACGTGGAAAGGAAACTGGCTACCTGAGCTGGTTGTGACACCAACTTTAGAGGCTCTGCTCTCATTGCTACTGGTCTGGTCCCAGCCTTGCTTCAAACATCATTACTGTTTAAAATGTGGCACTTTACAATAATGCTGCATACTTCCAGTTGAAGACTGGTGAAAAAGCTGATGTAAAGAAACGAAACGTCACTTTTCTCCAGTTCTGAATCTGACCCAAAGCTCATCTAAACCTTTGCTACAGAAGGTAGTCATGTACTAAAGCAGTAGTCCCACCACATCGGTATCACTGATAATGTCACGGTACACTTTGCCCCGTGCTCAGTTGTCCAGTTTGCACTGGATACTATGCAAGGATCAGCCTCCTCAGTACTACTAGTGATTTGCAGTCCAAAGGGCAGGAAAGGGTGAGCTGGGGGGAAGGGAGGTGACCAAAAACAAACCCATGCCCAGACAAGTTGGAGTAAAACAGGCCATAGCTTTATTGGCTATAGCCACTGGGGCATTGGTTCAGGATAGGGCGAGGATCCAGGCATCGGGCAACCTGCCTGCCAGGTAATACAACTCCTGCCTCAGCCCCTTTACCATGGGGAATCTGTAGTGGCAAATCCTGTGGTTCCACCTGGGAGCAAGCCATACCCCTACCATCTGGGAATGCAGCAGGGCAATAGCCCCTGAACCAGGGCTGCCAATCTCCAGGTGAGGCCTGGGGATCTCCTGCTTTTACCACTGATCTCCAGGGGGCAGAGACCAGCTCCCCTAGAGAAAATGGCTGCTTTGAAGGGTGGACTCTGCGGCATTGTACCCTGCTGAGGCCCCTCCCCTCCCCCAACCCTCTCCCGGATCCATCCCCCCAAAGTCTCCAGGGATTTTCCAGTCCAGACCTGGCAACCCTACCCTGAACTGAGCATGACATTGACTAGCTCCATGCTGAGACCCCTTAAGCAAGTTCCCAAAATGGGTGAGGCAGACGTGCATAAAGTAGGGTTGCCAGCCTCCAGGTGGGGCCTGGGGATCTCCTGCTTTTACAACTGACCCCCAGCTGGCTGAGATCAGTTCCCTTGGAGAAAATGGCTGCCTTGAAGGGTGGATTCTATGGCATTGCACCATGCTGAGGCCCCTCCCCTCCCCAAACCCCACCCTCTCCTGGCTCCACCCCCAAAGTCTCCAGGTATTTGCCAACCCAGAGTTGGCAACCCTAGCATGAAGGTCTCCCCCCAAAAAATGGATCCAGCCCAATGAACAAATTGTCACCAGAACTAAGCAGAAAGTGCCCGCCAATTGTGAGCGGGACCAGCTACAGTAACAGCTTGTAAAAGGGAGGCGAAGGCCAGGGGAAGCCTATGCATCCCCAGTCCTCCAAGGTGTTAGAAATATGTTCCTAGACCAAAACCTAACTTCCAGCAATTATAGGGTTAAACTTGTTTATCCTAGTGTTTTGCAGCTAGACCCAGAGAAGAAACCTGGGAGCTGACCAATTGATGTAAAGCCCACAAGCTACCAGACTATTGTATTTCTAACTGGAAGTCAGGAAGAAAGACAGAATCGCCATTCTGTCTCACTCTGTTGCAGGGGTCCTTTGGGGCCGGAGCGAGGCGGAGCGCAGCTCCGCCAGCTCAGGAGGGACAGTAGGGCAGCCAAGGGCTGAATCAGATTCTCTGATCTGATTTGGCCCACCCCTGAATTGCCGCCAAAACCCCTGAATTGCCGCCAAAAACTTTAAAAGCCGCTGTAGGGAAGGGGGGTTGAGGCAGAGGCTCCAAACTTGCAGGGTAGCTTCTGAGACTGCTCCTCCAAATGCCCACCAAGTTTCAAGAAGATTGGGCCAGAGGGTCCAATTCCACGGGCCTCCAAACAGGTTGCCCCATTCCTTCGATTGTTCTCTATGGTGGGAAAAAAGTAACATTTTCCCCACCATAGAGAACAATGGAGGGGATGGGGCAACCTGTTTGGGGGCCCATAGAATTGGACCCCATGGTCCAATCTTCTTGAAACTTGGTGGGCATTTCAAGGAGAGCTATCCTGCAAATATGGAACCTCTCCCTCAAACCCCCTTTTTTCCAGCCCCTCATATACCTTATGAGTTTTTGCCATTGATTTCAATGGCCCATCGGGTATAATGGGGCTGAAACTGACATTCCCTTTCTGACACACTTCCAGTGATGTCAGGGGACATGGCATATGCTAATGAGGTATGCTAATGAGTTATGCTAATGACCCCTGCTCTGTTGTAGAATGTCTTAGAGTGTAGATCGGAGCAATGCTGCTCCTTAGAAAGCATGTTTTGTTTATTTCATAGGATTCCCGTATTCCTTTCCCTTTAGAAAATAAATACTTTTAAACTGAAGGAACCAGTCTCTTCTTTCCAGAAGCAAGATCCAGAACTCTGATTTTTTCCCCCTCTAATATTGGGCAAAAAGCCCTAACACAGGGCCCTGACCCCCCCCCCCCCCCGGCTGCTCCAGGTGGCCAGTGACTGGCCAGTTGGCTGACCAAGCAGCCAGTGACTGGCTTGCTAGAGCTGCAACTGGGCTCGCTCTGCAGGCTTACTGCTACATGAGGTTCCCTCCCACATGCCCTTTTGAGTATGTGACACTGGGACTGTGGAGGTAGCAAATATCTTTCCTGATAGGTGAACTCCTGCTTAGATTTCAGCTCATCTCCAATTATAGCTCATCTCCAAACTACAAAGATTTGTCCCCCTGGAGAAAATGGCTACTTTGGAGGGCGGACTGTATGGCATACCCTACAGAGGTCCCCTGTCCTCCCCAGGCTCCATCCCCAAATCTCCAGGAGTTTCCCAGCCTGGATCTGGGAGTCCTGCCCCTCATGCCCCGCTTCTGGTGCAGGGGGACCTGGGAACTCTAGCTAACATACATTGAGGCCGAGGACAGACTGGCATTTTGGCCTGATATAGGTTCACTTTTCAAGCGGATTAAGAGAGCCCGTTCACACAGCCACAGCTGACTGGCGTTGCTGTGCCACACTCACCCGGTCCTGAAGTGCTTTCATTGTGCTTCAAAAAGGTACCTGGTGAATCCGGTGTCAAGCTGTCTGGGTGCACAGTCATCCTGCTTCCTTGCAGTGTGGAAGCAAATAAGCCACACATCAAGCGGTGCTAGTAATGTGAGCCCGCTGATCTGGCTGATCTGGCCCATGCACCCATGTGCCTATGCACACCTCAGCAAAACAGACCAAAGCTATGTGCCGCCATGGCAGCACTGCCAGGGGCCACCCTTCAGTGTGAACGCTCCATTCCGCCTCCTCTCCAGTATGGTCCCGCATCAGTCTGGCCAGTGGGAATGGAAAGCTCCGGGACAACTTGGCCCGGGGCTTTTTGCCCCGCTTCTGTAGTGCTTCATTTTCCCAGTCTGTCCTCGGCCTAAGTTTGCTCTCAAACTTCCAACTTTTTGTTTCAAGTGTATTTACAATGTCTTCATGTTTCCTATAGTATTTGCCCTATACATCTTTTCTGATGGTTTTGTGTTTGTGCCTTTTCATATGTACTCATGTATGATGCAACTCCTTCACTTCGCAGCTCACAGCCTGTTTTTGTAGGGTATTGTGCAATCTTGTTTTCCAAAAAACTGCTTAATTCGTATCAGTAACACTTTGGAGTCTGTATCTTCCTACTAACAATTATGTACTCACCAGGCTGATAGGAACCTGAAGAAACAGAGATCTCCTGCCTAATTAGCATCTCTGTTTACACTGGCAATGAAATATTGTTTATTGTCCCAGAAGATTTTTAAAAAAACAAAACACCCTGGCATAGACATGCCTTCTATTGATGCTAACTGGATGCATGTTCTTCAAGGTCTATGTGCTAATGAAACCATAATGGACTGTTACCCTACTGCTCAGTTCAGCAAAATTTGAAGCCTTCTTCCATCCTAAGAAACCTTCTTTGACTGAAGCCAATGACCCCGTGTTCCACTTCCTCAGAGCTACACTATGATTCACATTATGTCAAGTTTTGAGAGCCAGTAGTGATTAAGAGCAGTGGACTCTAATCTGGAGAAATGGGCTTGATTCCCCACTCCTCCACATGCAGCCAACTGGATGATCTTGGGTCAGCCACAGCTCTCAGAGTTGTTCTCTCAAGAGTAGCGCTCTCAGAGCTCTCTCAGCCCCACCTACCTCACAGGGTGTCTGTTGTGGGGAGAGGAAGAGAAGGAGATTGTAAGCCACTCTGAGACTCCTTTGGGTAGTGAAGGGCAGGGTATAAAACCAACTCTTCTTCTTATGGTCTAACAGAGACCATAAAGAATACTTTTACAGAGACGATTCATTTTCTGAAGGAAAAAAAGACAGGCATACAGAAATAGCACATCGCAAGAACCAAAATCTGAGGAGAGTTGTCATGAGTCAAAATTGCAGGAAGTCAATTGCATTAATGAGTCAAAATTGCAGAAAGGGCCTTGGAAATGGTCTTGTAGGCAAATTAATAAGTAATTGCTGGTCCAGGTCGAGAGGTCTCCCTAGTATCTGATTGATATATTTTTAAAATATATATATATTTTTTTTTCCAATTTTCCAATTTTATTTCCTTTTCCCACATTGCTATATTGTGCCTAAATTATTCTATTCTGTTTGTTGCATTTGTTTTACACAGTTCCAATGACCAAAGAGTGGTTGCTGGAGCTTGGAATTGTTGTAGATCTGGCAGGCCAGCATAGCTGCCAATGTTGAAGACTCCTTTCAGGCCATGCTTCTTTTTTTTTTTTTTTTGGTCTTGGCTTTTGCAGATGGACAATATAGTCCTACTGGGTTATATATGGCCAATTCTGAATGGATATAAAAAGCCAAGGCCTCTTTCCTACAGGTGTGTGTGTGTGTGTGATGTTTGGGAGTCTCATTCTGTTGTGTCCTTAGCCCAAAGTACGCTGTCAAATAGATATAGCTGAATATAGATTTTGATCAGTTGATGTTAAATATTGGGGGGGGGGGGGGGGTGTTTGGATTTTGTTTTTCTTTTCCTGTGGCTTTACATTTTATAAATGTATATTAACCCATAATGGAAAACTTTATAATATAGGTGGATTAGCCTGAGTGATTGCACCTATAGGAGGTGGTATTGCATTGTCTATTGTCTATCACCCTCTTTTTTATTATGGTTCAGTGTTTTCTGCCTTTGTGGCATGTTAAACTTTAGATAGTTTAGTTTCCAATTTCTTTGTACACACTGGCTGCAGTCACACAGTTTGGTGTAGTGGTTAAGTGTGCGGACTGGGATAACTGGGTTTGATTCCCCACTCCTCCACTTGCACCTGCTGGATGACCTTGGGCAAGCCATAGTTCCGGCACAGCTGTTCTTGAAAAAGAGAGTTTCTGTCAAAGCTCTCTCAGCCCCACCTATCTCACAGGGTGTCTGTTGTGGAAAGGGGAAGGGAAAGGAATTTGTAAGCCGCTCTGAGACTCCCTTGGGTAGTGAAGGGCGGGGTATAAATCCAATCTTCTCCTCCTCTTCTTCTTAATAATCCACTTTCAAGCCACTTTTAGTGCACTTTCTAACTTGATTTTTACTGTGTGAACTGGTAAAATCCAGTTGGAAAGTGCACTGAAAGTGGATTGAAAGTGGATTATTTAGTGTGTGCGACAGCAGTCAAAGGCCAAATCTACACCTCCCCTCTGAAGTAGTTTGACCGCTGTCTTTTCCAACACTCATTTCACACTGGTTTCAAATTTCACTTTTGGTTTTTTCCCTGGATCTGAAGAGCAGTAAGCAACAGGATCTGTTTAAAGCAGTGCAATGCTAGCTTGAGCATAAGAGGGAAATTAACAAATGTAGACGGTGATTTTTTTAAACTAGAACAAGTATGGTTTGAAACTAGAAACAGGTATAGACAGGTTTTTTTTTTTTTTTTAAACTAGAATGATTCCAGTGGGAAAGTCAGATGTAGATTTGACCAAAGACTGTTTTGTTGCCCTGGTTAGTTTTTCATTGTTTGCTTGTAAGGCTTTCTCATTTCTAACTCTACCTCTGTTCTATTTTTAAATTAGAGATGTGTGCTACTTGATTGAATTTTTTGTATCAATTTAAGGAAATAAATACTGAGGGGGAGGGAGGGAGGGGGAGAGAGAGAGAAAGAGAGAAAGAGAGAGAGATTGTTAACTGTTCTGAGACTCCAAGTGAAGGGCAAGGTATAAATTCTCCTCCTTTTCCTCCTCCTCCTCCTCTTCTTCTTCTGTCGCCAGCTGCTTTGAAGGGTCTGTTCCCTCTAGTGCCTATGAGGACTAAGGCTAAGGATTATGGAGACACAGGTTAAAATGACGCTGCCTGGGTGAACATGGCCAATCTCACAGCATAACCTATGTTGCAGAGTCGTTGGGATGCTAAAATAGAAAAGCCAAGAAGTTAACTTACTGCTTTGTGTTCTTCGGAAGAATGATGGGATTTTTTTTAAAAAAAGTGATAGATTCTGATGGAATCTATGCAAGATGTCTACTGGAACATTATAAATCAGTTGAATATGCTAAATATTGTAATACACAGTTACATTACTACTGATGTTCTAAGGCAAAAGTGCAGGACAGTATCCTTGGCAGATTGCTGGCAGAAACACTGCGTAGAACTATGGGCTGAAAATTGCAGCCTTCTGAGTTTTTCCCGATAACTTGCCATCACATACGACTCAACACATGAGATGGATATAATTGTTCTGCCCCTTGTCTTGCCACTCAGTCTGTGGCATGGAGAAGTAGTGAGGAAATGCTTAACAATGGAAGTCCAGGACATGAGGCAAGTTTCAGGTAGCCAGGTCCCCCTGGCAACTGGTGGGGGATGGGGGGGGGTAGGGTGGACTGATCCAGGTTGGGAAATTTCTAGAGGTTTGGGGATGGAGCCTGGGGAGGACAGAGACCTCATTGGGGTACAGTGCCATAGAGTGTACCCTTCAAATGTTCCTTATAGTTTGTAGTTCAGCCTTTCCCTTCTGTGCAGAGACAAGGCTGTGTTGATAATTGATGTCACACTTAATGATTCTCCCATAAAAAGTACAGTCTGATCCTATGCAGCTGTACATGGAAGTATGTCCCTCTGAGTTCATTGGTGTTTTTATCATACAGGGCTGGCTCGCTAATGATGAGGTAAAGTGGTGGTAGCAGATTTGGAGGGGTGACAGCCACTGCATCTGCTACCACTCCTGGCATGTGCTCCTCAAGCTTTTGCCTCACAGTCTTACCTTGACTTCACCCCCACTCCTTCATTCCTTGTGAGCGCTCTCTGAGAAAACCCTGTTGGCATGAGCATGTGACTGCACAATGCTTAAAGATGGCTGAGGAACAAGGAAGAAATGCCAGCTGTTTCAGATGGAGGGAAACTGGGGTAAAACACTATCTCAGGTATTCAGGGATGGTTTTGTGACATTCCGAGTTGAGCGGCCCTTGATAATGTGGTAAAGATGCACCAGATTTCAGCTTAACATCTTGATGGAACACACGTTGCCTCTGAAGTCAGTTCTCCAAGTCGGTAAGGCCATAGTTTGCCCATTTTATCAACTATCTTTCAGCTGTTGCTCATGAGAATCTTGTTGTACACATTCAATGGAAGCAGTTTACACATTCCTTTGAGCATCATCAAGGGTTGAGTGATGAGAAATCAAGTTATTATTATGTATTCTTTTAAATTATTTATTTATTTTAGAGAAAACACTGAGGGGATAGAAAATAAAAGGGAAAAGGGTGAAAATGGGTTACACAACATAATTACATTTGTTGAAGACAATCATGTAGTACATTATCTATCATCTATATATCTGTCTGTCTGTCTGTCTATCTATCTACCCACCCACCCATCCACCCACCCACCCATTCAACTATCACCTTAAGTGCATAATGTATGACAGAGTTCATTATAATTTTAAGGTGTTATTTATAAAACACAATGATTCTTATTTCTGTTGGGGTACAATTGTATTCATCATTTAAGTTTTATGTTTTAAACTTCATAATTAATCTATTTAGACTACACTGGTTTCATCATTGCTACATATTCAAGATAACATATTTTTGCCAGTTCTACATATTTATTGGAACCTTTATTAGATAAGCAGTATATCATGGTGTAAAAGAAAGTCTATTATTTATGTTATATAGAGAACCCGTTTATATTTTGTATATTACATTTGAACAGATTTTAAGTCTACTTCTATTTCATTTCCATACATTTGTATATTATATTTTCTCACTTTGTTTGTCCCCTGCTAGCATAATACACACAATACACACTCCATTTCCCCTTAATTTTTGTAATAGACCTGTTTCTCAAATAGGTTGTTAATTTTGCCATTATTGCATATTCCACAAGTTTATTTTCCCATTCTCCTAAATGTGGAGAGATGTCTAGTTTCCATTTTGCTGTGTAAATAGTTTTCACCACTGTCACCATGTATTTGAGTAACTCTTCTAAAATTTTGGTAATTTGTTAGGCAGAACACCTACCAGCGCGCTCTTGGCTTCCACTGGGAATTTAATCTTTAACACACTCTACATTTTTCAGTGTATTTCTTTCCAGTGTCTTTTTTTGCATTTTTACAAGCCCGCCACATATGAAAGAATGGTCCATCTATGCCTTGACATTTCCAGCATTTTCCTTTGTAGTTTTTATGCACTTTCTCAATGTCCTTTGGAATTATATACCATTTGCAAAACATTTTGTACCAATTTTCTCTTAGTGTCTGGTTGGCTGTAAATTTAATACGTTTTCCCCATAGTCGTCCCCACTGTTGCACAGATATCTGTTCTTTAAGGTTTTGCATCCACTTAATCATTTTTTTCCCCACTTATTCATCTTCCATTTCTAGCTGGAGTAAAATCTTATGGCTGTGGTCACACACACAAAATAATCCATTTTCAATCCACTTTCCAACTGGATTTTGCCAGTTCACACAGTAAAATCCAGTTGGAAAGTGCACTGAAAGTGGATTGAAAGTGGATTATTTCATGTGTGTGACTGCAGCCTATATATCCATCATAGTGAACGCTCTTTTTGTTTTATTATCAGCTGCTCAAATTCAGTTGCATTACAACTTCACCTTCAATTATCTGCTTTAGTCTTGAGACTAACTGATAATATATCATCCATTGAATGTTTACACCTTCATCTTTAATATCATACCAATACCTGATGTCCCCCATCTTGATGTCTTGTCTCTAGTATTACATCAGCATAATGAAAGATATCCTGGGCATTTTTACCCATTGGAATGTTTTAGTACTTTGATATAGATTTAGCAGTAACAGCCTGAATAGCCCAGGTTAGCCTGAGCTCGTGAAAGCTGGGCTGCTAAGGATGGTTGGCCGTGATTAGGATCTGGATGGGAGACCACCAAGGGACACTGGGGTTGGTATGCAGAGGCAGGGATTGCAAAGCACCTCTGCTTGTCTCTGCCTTGAAAATCCCATTAGGGGTGGCCAGAAGACATGTTTGACTGCATTGCATTTTCATATTATTATTGTTGCTGCTGCTGTTGATTTTGTACATTGTGTAGCATTGGAAAATAGTCAACACAATTGATTTTCAGTAGATCCATTTTTGTGTCAAAATGAAAGCTCTATTTTTACAGTTTTTGGGGGGGGGGATTCTTATTACCATTATTTGGCAATTTCAGCAGTCCTTGCCGACTAACGTTCTCATTATGCTCTGTATTATTGTACCATTAAAACCTAGAGTTAACGGTTTGTTTTGATACTTGTAGGAAGTGACTACAATTCACATTATGTTCTTCACTAACTTACAAGAGTCTGTTGTGAGATCTCAGGGTTTTATCGTTTGTTTTATTTTTAACTGTCAGAATCGGTCCTGGGGAGGGGGTTGGGGACGGAAGCATTCCGCCTTCTGGCCAATGTAAGTTTAAATTAAAAGCCTTCTCAGTCCCCATAGAGAGCAACCAACTGGTACAAAAAAAAATACTAGAATGGAGGAGTGGACAAGCTTCGTTCTCATCTAAAATCTTTATTACAAGAGGGATACCCCATTTCTGCTTCTCGTGTAAAATCTTGTGAGGTCTCAGCCTTACAGTATTTTAGCTCTAACTCATGTCTAAGGTTTGGGATCTCTTGTGAACCCTTGGGCACTGGAACACATGAAGCTGCCTTGTCCTAGCCCCTGTACACCTGACCCCCTGCACGTTGTCTGAACGCACAAAGAGGGAGAGTAGGCATGACTGCACCCGACCTGCCCCCAACCTCTGCATGACCACCAGCTCACAAAGTGCCCACATGTGAAGACAGTATTCGTGTGAATTCTCCTCCCTGCTTTCCAGTCATTGCTGATCACAGAGAGGGAGCATTCATGTGGACACTGCCTCTGTGTGTAGGTAAGCACCACATTCAAGAGCTGGTGATCGTTAGAGGCAGGGGCAGGGCCTGAGCACTCATGCCTGCTCTTCTTCCCCATGGTCCATTCTGCAGCTGGCATTCACTCCACATTTTCTCAGCACCCGACTTGGTTCCCCCTTGCCTCAGAGTATCTGCTGTCATTGCATTACCTCAGATCCTGGTTTCAGCATTGGCTAGCGTCAGCTTGCCATCTATTTCATTTTTGCTGCTCGCTCCTGCATTGGTATACAGATTTTCCTGTGTCAGTACTTGCCTCGGTGCTCATTAGCCGTGTAGGAGATGCTTTGGATGGTGGATTGCACCCAACTGTGCCAAGGAATTCATGGCGAGGTGGTAAATACAAAGGGGGAAATGGGGGCAGGGGAACTGATGGAGATGAAGCCTATTGTTCCCTTCAAATTGGAAGCAGAGGAAGGGAAAGGTGTCACTCAAAACCACATTCAAATACTCTGGGGCAACACCGTACTGACTGCGAAGTCACCTCTGAATGGCCATAAATGTACACAGGAGGTACCATAAAACTAAATGAACAAAGAAAGTGAAAGTGGCATGCAGCAGTAAAGGGCTGTTGAAAAACTGTGAGGAAACAGCTGGGTGCAGTATCAGTATGCAATATTTCAGTCAACACATGGAGGTGAACATAAGAACATAAGAGAAGCCAATGTTGGATCAGGCCAGTGGCCCATCCAGTCCAACACTCTGTCACACAGTGGCCAAAAACACCAGGTGCCCTCAGGAGGTCCAGCAGTGGGGCCAGGACACTACTGTTGCCCCCCCCCCCATGCACCAAGAATACAGTGCATCACTTGCCCCAGGCTGAGAGTTCCCATCTATACTTTGTGGCAAATAGCCACTGATGGACTTCTGCTCCATACGTTTATCCAATGAAGCCATCCATGCTTGTAACTGCCACCACCTCCTGTGGCAGTGAATTCCAGGTGTTAATCACTCTTTGGGTGAAGAAGGACTTCCTTTTGTCTGTTCTAACCTGACTGCTCAGCAATTTCATGGAGTGCCCACCAGTTCTTGTACTGTGAGAAAGGGAGAAAAGTACTTCTTTCTCTACCTGCTCTATCCCATGCATAATCTTGTAAACTTTGATCATGTCACCCCCTCAGCCGTCGTTTCTCCAAGGTGTCATGGGTACAGGGCAACTTTGAGTCAGAGTATTGTTCTATTGAGGCTGTTTTTGTCTGACTGGCAGCCACTCTCTAGGGCCTCAGGTTGAGGTCTTTTATATCACCTGTCACCTTGTATACTTTCAGCTGTGGATGCAGGGGATTGTACCTGAGGCATTCAGAGCAGATGCTGCACCTCTGAGCCACCGCCCCTCCCCACTGAACCGTCCATTCTCCTGCCCATTCATAATTAAGCCTTCTCCGCAACATTATGATGCCTCAGTTTCCTGAGAAACTTTCCCCTCTATGTTTGGAGTTAGAGCACATATGTTTCAGTTCAATCACCCCCTTTTCAATAGAACATGAAAAACCTTAACCATTCCCAAAACCAGCCGTAGTGCGCAGCATTGTTTTTAGATTGTGACTAATTATACGTGTCTAAGCTGTACATTTCTCATCTAATGATTACAGATGCACAAAAAGCATCAAATGCTTCATTCATGCCATAGCAGAACAAAAGACTAAACATTGACATGCTACATTTTCTGCTTTCACAATGCGAGGGGACAGAGAGCTAAAAGACAGCACACATTGTAGAAAAAGGCAGGATCAGATCTGAGCTGCGAGGAGAAAAGCTCTTCAACGGCTAAACAGCTAATGTGAAAACATTCTGAATGGATTTAATTCCAGTGGACATGACATCCACCTGACAGAGAAGAGAACAAATGTGCCTGAGCAACAGGTTAAACAACTGCTGCATAAATCAAATGTGAAATAGGTTCCTGTGCATCAAGTCTACAATGGTACTCATTTAGACAGTGGGAATCAAAAGTGCTTATTACATAGAATCATGGAAGGGGCCATCCAGGCCATCTAGTAGTCCAACCCCCTGCTCAATGCAGGATTCGCCTAGAGCAGGGGTGGCCAACCTGTGGCTCGGGAGGCACATGCGGTTCTTTCACACATATTGTGCGGCTCCTGGCAGGGCGGCTGGGGAAGCAAAGGGGAGGCATGCTTTTTCTCTTTCTCCCTTCCTTCCTTCCCTCCTCCCTCCCATCTATTTGCTTTCCTAGTTTCTCTCTCTCTCTTTCTTTCCACTTCTTTAATTCTTTCTTTCCATCTCTCTCTCTTTCTCTCTCTCTCTCAATATCATTAGCAAACAAGTAATATCATTATCAATAACCGGTTTTCCTCGTTTGTTTTTATTTTTGGCAGTCCCATTTAACGTTAATAAAAAGCACATTTGCATATTTTTAAAAATAAAAACGTGTGTGTGATATTTGTTCCTGTCTTGCGGCTCTCAGACATCTGACGTTTATTCTATGTGGCTCTTACGTTAAGCAAGGTTGGCCACCCCTGGCCTAGAGCATCCCTGACAAGTGTTTGTCTAGCCACTGCTTGAAGACTGCCAGTGAGGGGGAGCTCACCAGCTTCATAGGCAGCTAATTCCCCTGTTGAACTATTCTTACAGTAATCTCTCCCACCTAATATCCAGCCGGTACCTTCCCACCCTTAATTTAAACCCATTATTGTGAGTCCTATCTTCTGCTGCCAACAGGGGCAGCTCCCTGCCCTCCTTTAAGTGACAGCCCTTCAAATACCTAAACAGAGCAATCATGTCCCCCCCCCCAACCTCCTCTTTTCCAGATGGAAATTCCCAAGTCCCTCCCCCTTTTCTCACAGGGCTTGGCCTCCAGCCTCCTGATCATCCTTGCTGCTTTCTTCTGCACCCACTCCATTTTGTCTACAGTCTTTTTGAAATGAGGCCCCCACAACTGCACACAGTACTCCAGGTGTGTCCTGACCAAAGCAATTTGAATGTTATGACTCTGTTAATCAACCCCGAGACCACAGTCTTCTTTTTTGCCGCTGTGTCACAATGATTGCCCTTTTGTTAGCTTACAGTCAACCTGTACTCTGAGATCTTGTTCACACACACTCCTCGCATATTGTGTGCATTTTACTTCTGGAACGACATCTCTCCCCCCCTCCACTTCTTCCAGGAGACTTGCTACCCCTAACACCAGTGCTAGGCGTTGGGGGAATCTCATTGTCAACATGCCACATGACAGAGAGTGATGCGAGGAAAGGGAATTGTGTGAAATCACAATTTCTCCTTGACTCTTTTATATGAGGAAAAGCTTCAGGGATCCATCCAATCCTATAACACGCCTTCAAAAACCAACCAATCACCCCAAACTTCTGAATGCTTCTGAAAACACCCAAGATCTATATCCGCATCATCAATATTTCACTATCAGTGAGAATGAAGGCCACAGGAAAATGTAACAGAAGCCTTCTCCAAGAAACGTCACTGTTGGGGTATTTGATTAATATAGCAGTTTGCCCAGTCATAGAAGCATCGTACTGAGTGTGGTCAATAAATCTCCCAAGAAGTATATTGCAAAAAAGGCAAACTTAACATTTATTCAAGTAGATCCAGTTCCCATTTAGGTTGCAGTCGAAAGGAGAGAAAAGAAGCCTCATCTAAAGAGTCCTTTCCCTGTCACAAATGGCCGGCTTGTCTGGGCTCATGTGCATTGGAGTATGAGGGAACTGTATCTATGGGAGAGACAGGGTCTCCATGGAAGGCCATGTGCAGATAGTGAGAGGACAAAGCGAGAGTCGAGATCTGAGGGCAGCCCCTCGGTTAAGACAAAGAGAGACATCTTATTCAAGAAAAGAACACCAGTACGCCAGTGTCTCCCACTATCCAGGCATGCGGAGTTCAATGTTCCCTCTAAGCTGTGGAGTCTTGTGAGCAAAAATTCTACTTTGTGAGCTACTGGCATTAAAGTTGTGAGCAAGCAATTTGTCTACTGCATGAATTAGTTTGCTCTGGAGCCGTCCTTCCTGAGCTAAGACAAAAATGTGTGAGCCAGAGGCTAAAAAACTGTGAGCTAGCTCACACTAACTCAGCTTAGAGGGAACACTGGCTGAGTTGCTCCCGCCAACAATCACATACATTCTGAGTGGTGAAAAAGGAAGAGAAGAACACAGTTGTGACTCAACCCTATGTTATGGGTCAGCATGCTCTGCCTACACGTTTGAACAGATCACGGAATCTGGAATATGCTGGTCTAAAGACCATAATAAACACACAAACAGACAGACAGACAGACAGACTCTAGAATTGCTTTCACACTGCAGTCCACCCATAGATAAAAGATATTTAATTGGGAAACTGAATCAGGACCACTGACTCTTCTAACTTGCATGGCATATAAAGTCGCCAACCTCCAGGTGGTAGTTGGAGACCTCCCACTGTTACAACGTGTCTCCAGACCACAGAGACCAATTCTCCTGAAGAAAGTGGCTGTGTGGTATAGTGGTTAAGAGAGGCAGACTCTAATCTGGGGCCCTGACCTGGATAGGCCAGGTTAGCCTGATCCTATCAGTTCTTGGAAGCTAAGCAGGGTCAGCCTTGACTAATATTTCAGTGGGAGACCTCCAAGGGATCCCAGGGTCATGACGCAGAGGCAGGCAATGAAAAACCACCGCTGAAATGTATCTTGCCTTGAAAACAAGTCTAGCTTGCCACCTAGTGGTGCATAACACTAAAAGAGCTAGAATGTCTTGC
Source organism: Lepidodactylus listeri (assembly GCA_029233225.1). Lineage (NCBI taxonomy): Eukaryota > Metazoa > Chordata > Lepidosauria > Squamata > Gekkonidae > Lepidodactylus > Lepidodactylus listeri. The sequence continues at coordinate 99,187,282 of JARCFY010000009.1, read as the reverse complement.
TGCCAGACAATCTTAGGATCTCCTGGCTATTCTACACACAATGCCATACAATAATTATTATAATTATTATCTAGTCTGGAGAGCCGGGTTTGGTTCCCCATTCCTCCACATGAAGCCTGCTGGGTGAACTTGGGCCAGTTGCAGTCCTCTCAGTGCTCGCTCAGCCCCACCTGCCTCATAAGGTGCCTGTTGTGGGGAGAGGAAGGGAATGCATTTGGAGACTCCTTAAGGCAGAGAAAAGTGGGGTATAAAAACGGACTCCTCCTCTTCCTCCTCCTCCTCCAAAGGTGGAATCTGTGGCATTCTACCCTGCTGAGGTTCCTCCCCTCCCTAAACTCTCCCCTCCCCAGTCTCCACCCCCAAAACCTCCAGGTATTTCCTAACCCAGAGCTGGCAACCCCCATGTCACAGATAGCGGAGCTGGTTGGCTAGTAAAGGGATGTCAGGCAGTGAACAGGTCACTTAACTGAGGCTACTGTCTGATGGTCACTCTGATGTCTGAGGTCTCTGCCTCATGTCACCTCCTCATGCAGCCAGCCCTGCCTGGTTTCCACTCGTGGTAGTGTTCAGATAACACGATACATACATTTCATTCAATTAAAATCTGTATAATTAATAATTAAGAGGTGGGAAAACTAAAATGAAGTTGTAGATTTCATTTTCTTTACTCTTCAGTTCATTAACTGATAGATGGCTCCATGGAATCCGTTTTCACAGCAGAAATTCTCTAGAGCAAAATGAAAGCAAAATTGGAGATTCTTCCTTAGACAAAACATCTAAAGAAGTTGGAAGGAGGTCTAAAATGCTCTGATAAGCAGTGTAATTTCTCAGGAAAGTTTCATGTGTCCTTTTAGAATACCCAACGTCCCATTTCAATGTTGTTATTATGGTTAAATTTTACTAATTCTACTATGTGGTTTAATTTAGCTCTTAATACAGCTGGGCAGTTGGGGGGGGGGGGGTGTCAGCCAACATTTTAGAAAACCAGGATTTGAACCCACATCTCAAATGCATCCTTTTATAGTGTTCTTGTTCAGATAACACATTTTTTACACACAAAAAAAATGCTGTTGCATTCATGTCAGGTAAAGATCCATATTCTCTGCTGCAATTTTATATTTCTTAATTAATTTAGGTCTTCCCATTCAGAAGACAATGTGCCAGATCGGAACATTTATTTTCCTCCATGTCTTGTGCATGACAGCATACTTTTCACTTAAATCTTTATGTGGATAGCCTGCTGGCAATTTGGCTGCACCCCTCTAATTAAAGTTAATGGGGGGGAAATATCCTGACTGACTCTCAGAAGTTAACAGGAATTTTATTAGCATCTTCAGCAGAATCAGGTTTTCACCCAAGGCTTTGCAGATGAACTGGTACAACATCACGGTGTGAAACCCAGCATGTATTCAGTGTGTCTTTTACAACTGCCTGCAAAAATTATTTCCACATGCTGTTTATTCAGCACATTGACAAACAGTGAGACAGAGAAGAATTCATACAATGTGTATAATAATGTCCCCCAAATCAGGGAAAATGCCAGATCAAAAAGGAATTTTGGCAAGCTTAGAACTATATACTTATTTATTAATATTAACATTGCTCCAAGGAGAAACAGGTCTCTGCCCCAACAGCCTACACTCAAAATGAGGGGGGGGGGGACGACTGAAGGAAAGCCAATGGTAGCATGGCTTGAATAAACTCTGACCTGGATGGAAAATCTTTATGTGGATGGTCCAGGCTAGCCTGCTCCTGACAGATCTCAGAAGCTAATAGGGTCAGCCCTGGTTAGTACTTGGATGAAATCCAAGAAAGACTAGGGCTGCTACACAGAAGCAGTCAATGACAAAACACCACTGTTCATCCCTTACTTTGAAAACCCTATGGGGTCACCGTCAATGTTCTGTCTATCCCCCCCCCCCCCCCCCACTGAGCAGAGCAATTCACATCCTGAGCAGAATATAACTGCTGTCATCTTAAAATGGGCAGTGGGCAGTGCAAGACCCTGTGCGGCTCCAGACTGCTGCTGAGCAGGACTTCCAGTGTTAATGAGCGGCCACTCACAGGCACAGTTTAGAGGGAACACTGGTCGCCATAAGCTGATTGTGACTTGTCAGCACTTTCCATCGCCGTATATACATACCCAAACATACATTCCCTAGGGCTTGTTTGAGCTGTGGACTCTAATCTGGGAGAAGCGGGACTGATTCCCCACTCCTCCACACGCAGCTGCTAGTGTGACCTTGAGTCAGTCACAGTTCTCTCAGAGTTGTTCTCTCAAGAGCAATCCTCAAAAGAGCCCCACCCATCTCACAGGGTATCTGCTGTGGGGAAGGGAAAGGAGATTGTAAACTGCTCTGAGACTCCAAGTGAAAAACAGAGTATAAATCCAATCTCCTCCTCCTCTTCTTGTTTTCATGAATGAAGTGAACTTTGAGAATGGTCTGAGAGAGAGGGAGAGAGAGAGGGAGGGAGGGAGGGAGGGAGGGAGAGGGAGAGAGAGGTCGGACTGTTTGGAGTCCTAGAATAAGGAGCAGCAACAGGCAGACAGTGGCACTGGTACATAAATTCCTTTGGGTGATAGAGTCAAAGGAGTGGTGATCACAGGCAGGGTTATATTGAAATACAGGTTGGGATGGGTGAGGGATGGAACACTTTAAAGGTATGGAAAAGGATATCGTATTGGAAGCAGAAAGGGATCGGAAGCCAGGGAAGAAACTTGAGGGAATGCTGCATGGTCTGAGTGGTGTGAATAGTTCTAGTATGGTGGTTCTGGAGGAACATGAAGTCCCTGAGGTGGGATAAGAGAAGAACACTGCAATAACCAAGCCAGGAGAAGATCAGAGTACAAACAAGGGTTTTGGCCATTGGGATGGAAGCTGTACTTGTCTTTGGGTGTGCCCAACCGGTCTCTGGAAAGATGACACTACACCCTGTTCACAAATGAAAGACACCCCCTGCCATGATCAGGGATGTTCTTCTTTTAGGTCCTTCAGAAATAAAAAGTGTTTTGGTGGGTGTGGTAAAGGACATCTGCAAATATTACGAGGGATTTAACCAAAGATGTTATAATCTCTCTACACCAAAGTATCCTTTAAAAACCCTTGAACAGAGCCATTCTTCATTAGGAAATATGGGCTTATGTTCAGATCCCTTCTCAGTTATGAAGGTCATCGGCTGATCTGGCATTGAGCACTGGTGCTGTGTGGTACATGAAGTGGTTTGCTATTGCCCGCCTCCAGGAGTACCTGATTCAAATCTCCCTTTAGTCATGAACTCACTAGGTGGTCTTATCCGAATGGTAGAAGGAGAAGGAGAAGAAAAAGAAGAAGAAGAAGAAAGAAGAGATTGGATTTATACCCTACCTTGCACTCAGAGTCTCAGAGTGGCTTACAATCTCTTTCCCTTTCCCTCTCCACAACAGACACCCTGTGAGGTAGGTGGGGCTGAGAGAGCTCTTTTGAGAACTGCTTGTGAGAGAACAGCTCTGAGAGAACTTGTGACTGACCCAAGGTCACACCAGCACCACCCCTCAGCAGCTGCATGTGGAGAAGTGGGAATCAAACCCAGTTCTCCCAGGTTAGAGTCCGTGCTCTCAACCACTACACCAAAGGTTACTGAGACAACATATATCATGTGCTTTGATGACAAGTATTATTACCTGAATCTTGATATGGTTCCAGCAGGTGTCTTCCAGTTGGATTATTTTAGTACCAGAAGACAATCTTCTAATTAAACAGAGGCAACATCAATTTATTGCCATTTGTGTTGGCTGAGACCAACTGGAACATCTGCTTGTCTCCCCCTCCGGTATATCATTATTCCCAGAATTATATTTGCTAGTATTTTGTCCAATCCAGTTTTCCAAAACATTGAAAGCAATTATTATCTTTTGGGAGATGATCTGAACAACAGGCCTTTGCTGTTGTGGTTAAGAATAGCATTCTGGCAATGTCACACTCGCTTCTCCATTTGTCACTGCGGAAAGCTCATGCAGGGGATTATGAGAGGAACCTTCTGCAAGGTTAAAGATTTCAATTAACAATTTGAGAACATCACCAAAGTATGAATTATAGCGAAACGTTTGATGAAAATTAACACTTGCTCTTTTACGCGCCATGATGCATGACAACATAGACAATGAAAGATAGCTCCTCATCCTTCATTACCGATGCCACGCGCACAATGGATCAGTTGACATTAAATTGTTTATCTTAATGACATGGAAGCTCTGGATAGATAGATACTGACTTTCAGAAGGAAGCCTTCGGAATGCTGGGCAGTGATGGAGCATCTCTTCTTACTGTGCCCTATCTGGCAACAACAAGGTAATATTCACAGAGTTCTTGGCATTGCCTAGAACAATGGCATATCGGAGTCAAAAATGGGATCCAAATTAGGCTAATCTGTACCCTCCTTGTACAAGCATGGGTTTCCAATCTTCTCTGTCTTTAGCCCTGTGCATACATATGTAGATATATCTCTCTGTGCATTGAAAAGAGATCCCAATAATGATAGCAAGTCCTGCCCTGCCAAGCATGACCAAAATCTATGCTCAGGGTAGATCATCTTCGCAGGGGCCTCCCCATTTGAATGAAAACCTGCAAATCATGTAAACTATTTGTTGGGAGGGGGGAAGCATAATATTACCACTACTGAGAGAGCCAGTTTAGTGTAGTGGTTAGGAGCACGGACTCCAATCTGGGAGAACCAGGTTTGATTCCCCACTCCTCCACAGGCAGCTGCTGGTGTGGCCTTCGGTCAATCACAGTTCTGTCAGAGCTGTTCTCCTTAGAAAAGATGGGGGGGGGGAGAGAATTCAGCTCCAGTTGTCTGTTTTTTGCTCACAATGGTAGAGGGTGGGGAGGAGCAATTGTAACACCTTAAAACCAAAATCAAGATAAGGCGATGAGACACCATAGTGACCTCAGAGTCAACACTAAATGGCAATAGAATGATGCAGACAGCCAATGCTGAGTTGAAACAATAGGAGAGTGGATGCGGCATGAAATGCAGACAGAAATTTGTGAGACGATGTGAGAACGTTGGCACAACATTGCCAAAATATCAATGCAAATTGAACCTTAAAGGGTAATTCTGCATTGGCTTTGCCCTCCATGAAACCGGTTTTCAGCTGCACTTTTCCCTCCCAGTTGAGATAACGTGGGGTGAATGCTAGATGCAGAATCGCCCACAGGGGGGGGGGGTGAAATTGCTGACCAAAGAGGCAGGAAGTATAATATAATCTCTTCCCCCTCCTCATTGCATCCCGCTGACCCACATGGCTATTACCGTACGTGGGTTCCAGAGTTGGAAGGAACTGTGGGAGAAGAAAGCTGGGAACATCAGCAACCATCATATCACTGCTTTCCACTGATGGACTGCTGGATCCAACCCACTGTACATAAAAAGTTCCCTAGAAAAGTTGTATGAAGTACATAATACTGCCCCAGAAAATCTGGCAGAGGCGTTGGAGGCTGTGGTGGGATGGCTGAAACAAAGCCAGCTGAGACTGAATCCTTCTAAGACGGAGGCTCTGTGACTAGAGTGGGGAGATTCTGGCATGGGGTGCCAGTTCCCCGCTCTTGATGGTGTGCCCTTAAGACTGGCACCTACTGTTAGGAGCCTGGGTAAGAAACAGTTTGGTGTAGTGGTTATGACTGTGGACTCTAATCTGGGAGAACCAGGTTTGATTCCCCACTCATCCACATGCAGCTGCTGATGTGACCATGGGTCAGTCATAAATTCTTTCAGAGCTGTTCTCTTAAAGGTATTCCTTGAAAGAGCTCTCTCAGCCCCACCTACCTCACAGAGTGTCTGTTGTGGGGAAGGGAAGGGAAAGGGATTGTAAGTCACTCTGAGATTCTTTTGAGTAGTGAGGGGCAGGGGTCATTCCGTAGAAAAATTTATGCTCATTAGCATAACTCATTTGCATATACCACACCCCCTAACATACCAGAAGTGTGTCAGAAGGCAACACCCACCCCTCAGGCTCCACTCCACAGGTGAGTGAAACTGACCTGCTCTTCCTCCATTCCCTTCCCCATCCAATACTTTGTGCAATAAAAATAAGTGTAAAGAACACACCCTCATTCTCTTCCAGCTCCCCTGAAACCACCAGGTTTCAAGTAGACTTGAGATACCCAGGACATGTGCACCACCCATCCCTTCCACTTCCCCTCCCCACAACAAGACACCCTGTGAGGTAGGTGGGGCTGAGAGAGGTCTTTTGAGAACTGCTCATGAGAGAACAGCTCTGAGAGAACTTGTGACTGGCCCAAGGTCACACCAGCAGCTGCATGTGGAGGAGTGGGGAATCAAACCCAGTTCTCCCAGATTAGAGTCCAACTCCTGACCACTACACCAAACTGATGGGGTGGAAGCTGCTGAAGGGTTAGTGAAATTTCTCCAGTACTTATGTGCCATGTGCCCAGATAAAAAATGGTATACTTAGAAAACTTATATGCCACCTTGAGCAAGTCTCTGGAAAAGCAGCACACAGTCATAAAAGGAACAATGATACAATTATCAATATTAAAACAAAACATTAAAAACAATAAAGAAGAAGAAGAAGAAGAGATTGGATTTATACCCCGCCCTCCACTCCCCAAGGGAGTCTCAGAGCGGCTTACAAACTCCTTTTCCCTTCCCCTCCCCACAACAGACACCCTGTGAGGTAGGTGGGGCTAAGAGAGCTTTTTCCCAAGCTGTCCTTGAGGGAACAGCTGGTACAGAGCTATGGCTTGCCCAAGGTCATCCAGCCAGGTGCAAGTGGAGGAGTGGGGAATCAAACCCGGTTCTCCCAGATTAGAGTCTGCGCACTTAACCACTACACCAAAGACCCTAGCAGGGCTTTCCCCGGGGCTCTGCGCCTCTGCACTGCTTGGGGAAGCCAAGGAGGGGGTGGGGCTTGGTCATGTCCCCGCCCCCTGGGCTCCTCACTCCCAGAGCTGTGTTCGTGTGCACTCCCGCTCCAACGGACCCCTGGTGAGGGGCAAGGTATAAATCCAATATCTTTTTTTTCTTGGGTGTGATCCTGGATACCTCTCTGACAATAAATAAATAAATGCAAACAAAATTACAGAACTAATAGTGAGAAAGCAGACATCCAAAACCAAATCAGAGTATCTGTTGGTTAAAAATGTAAATGAATATAAAAGTATAGGGAATATTGGTTCACGCACCTATAACAGATCACTGGATTCATGCTCACTTACTAATGTACAGGTCTGAATGATCTCATTCCAAACACATATATATATATATATTTTACACAAGATTATGATCACATTGTTAAAAGCCCAGGTTTGTATTGGGATATTTGGTTAATATAGGAAAGTTTGCCCAGTCATAGAAATGTGCTACTGAGACCAATTCCGCACCAGTGCTTTGCTCCCTTTTCCACCATGATTAAATTGGCCCGAGTCAGTTTCCACATCACGTTTCCACATCCACATCAGTTTCCACATCCATGCACGTTTCCACATCACAGAACTCTGACCCGGGTCAATGCCGGGAGTCAGTTTGGTGTAGTGGTTAAGTGAGCGGACTCTAATCTGGGAGAACTGGGTTTGATTCCCCACTCCTCCACTTGCACCTGGCTGGATGACCTTGGGCAAGCCGTAGCTCTATACCAGCTGTTCTCTCAAGGACAGCTTGGGAAAGAGCTCTCTCAGCCCCACCCACCTCACAGGGTGTCTGTTGTGGGGAGGGGAAGGGAAAGGAGTTTGTAAGCCGCTCTGAGACTCCAAGTGAGTGGAGAGCGGGGTATAAATCCAATCTCTTCTTCTTCTTCTTCCTCTTCTTCTTCTTCTTCTTCTTCTTCTCTTCATTTCCGCATCTGTCCATGCACCAAATTTTGAGTCCCCGCCCTTTTTTCCCATGCCTTTTTGTTTGAACTTAGGCGGAGTTGCATTGTAACGTCATCATGGCCTTGCCCTTTTCCCCCTTTTTAAACAGAGTTGGGGTTGCATTATAACGCAACCTTCCCATTGAATGACTAGTATGCTTACACATGCGTACAAGATGGCTGTGGCTTTTTTTTGCACATGTGTGGTGTTGTTGTGATGTAACAATGTTACAATGTTGTCATTGGCCACTGTTTTTTAAATGTCCATGAAAGTTCAACTCAGCTTCCAAAGCCCGCGAAAGTTCAACACAGCTCCCATGTGATGTGGCACAACAGCACATAGGTCAACAACCCCCCTCGCATGCAGGATCACAACCCGCCCTCCGCCTTTTTTGTTGTTGTAACATTTCCCTTCTCTCTTCCGCAGGATTGTTTTTATTTTTTAATGCCCATGCAAAAATAATATACTGCAAAGTTTATGAACACGGCAACCAGGCATAGACGGTGGCGTCTCATTCTTGCATTGCAACAAAATGCTGGAGAGATTACATGAAAACCCACAGACGAGAGGCAGGAGACGTTACATAGCCATGTTGTTGTAACACAATGAGGGCTGGGGGACAAAAAAAAAGATGGGAGAGGGAAAGGAGAGGTGGGAAAGGGGAGGGGAAGATGCAAAAGAGATGTTAAAGGGGAGGATCATGAAATCCCAATTTCGGAGTTCCCCACTAGAATGCCCCAACTTTACTCCCATGGCAAAAAAAAATAAAAAAAAATCTGAAAATCCCTGAAACGGAAGATTCGGGGGAAAAGAGGATTATATTTGGGCCAACTGCTGAACTGGGGCAACAAGTGGGGAACTGATGCTCTGCCGTGGATATTATCGAGAGATGATGCCGGGGCAACTGCTGGTGTGGAACTGGCCTGAGTGCAGTATCTCTTAAGAATTAGGGTGCGATCACACGGACGTTTACTGTGGGCTTCACGGCTGTTCCGTATCGCAATTAAAGGGGCTGACCAGATGGCCGCATCTGTCTCCCGTCTCGAAGCCGCCGCCCCCCCGCATTCGAGCCCGCCTTTCAAACCACCGGGAAAAACAAGTACCTTCCGTTTGAGCCATCGTGCTTGAAAGAGCAGCGCGGGAGAACCCGGGTTTAAATGCCCGTGTGATTGCACCCTTATATTGTAAAAAAAAAGGTAAACTTAACATTTATTCAAGTAGATCCAGTTCACATTTAGGTTGCAGTCAAAAGGAGAGAAAGAGAAGCCTCATCTAAAGAGCACTTTCCCTATCACAAATGGCCAGCTCATCTGGCATCATGTGTGTGGGAGTATGAGGGCACTGTATCTACAGAAGAGACCTGCAGAGACATGTGTCTCCATGGAAAGCCATGTGTAGAGAGTGAGAGGACAAAGGGAGAAGGAGGGGGTCAGAGGGCAGCTTCCAGATTAAGGTCCATTATGCCAACGATTAAGGTCCATTGCACCATTATGCCAACAATCTCACATTGTCTTACAAATTTCTGTCTGCATTTCATGCCGCATCCACTCTCCTATTGTTTCATGCCAGCATCGGCTGTCTGCATCATTTTATTACTTCAAATTACAGTCTCATGGACAGTTAACCAATACAAACACAATATATACCTTGAGATGACAACCAATATAAACAGACTCTTCTTTAAAGTTACTAATAAATACACTGGTGCTCAGATTTGAAAGGAGCAGTTTGCCATAGAAGTATTACAGAAGTCTTCCATTCATGTAGTCTTTAAGTGGGAGGATTCTTTGATAAAGATAAAGAAACAGGCTGATAGTAAACCGGGACCCCATCAGAATCTTTCACAAGCTGTACTAAGCAAAAGTATATGCTGTAAAATCTTTCACAAAGTTGTATGGAACAAAAGTACATGCTGTTGTTTGTTATTATTGGTTATTCTAAGTACTAGACTATGTTGTAATTTGTTGTATTGATACAAACCACAAGGAACACATAAGTTACACTGAGCACCAGTGTATTATTTATTAGTAACTTTAAAGAAGAGTCTGTTTATATAGGTTGCCATCTCATGGTATATATTGTGTTTGCATCATTTCTTTCTAAAATTTTACCATCACCTCAAGCATTTTAATTGTAAATTTGTGACTGTGTTGTTGTATTCTTTTAATATGTTTTTAATGTTTTATGCTGATTTGGCACTGCATGCCACATTGTAAGCCACCTTGGGCCCACTCGCAGGGAGGGCGGGGTAAAAGTGTGATAAATAAATAAATCATTTTATTACTATTTAGTGGTGAATCCAAACTCACTACCGTGTCTCATTACCTTATCTGGATTTGGTTTTAAGGTGCTACAATTGCTCTTCCCCATCCTCGAGCCGCCGTGAGCAAAAAGCAGGCAACTTGAGCCAAATCCCCCCCCCCATCTTTTTAAAGAAAATACACAAATTGTCACAAAGGAAACAAATTAGCTGAAAATCCAGTCATCAGCATTTAAAAGCAGCCAGGGAACATTTTTTTGTGCTCATATTTTTTGGGGGAGGGTGGGAGCACGCCCACCCCTGAACCATTTGTTATTTCCTGGGGTAGTCCCCAGCACAAATGGGAAGCCGGCACCACAGCAGCATGGAACGGCTTTACACAGCAAATGCAGATTGGGCCTAAGACAAAGAGAGGCATCCCATTCAAGGAGATAACATCTAAACACACTTACAGTGATGTCACAACCCCCCCCCCCCCCAACAGGGCCAGGAATGCTGTGTTGTTCAGTCCAACAGTTTGCAACATAGGAAGGAACAGAAAGGAGGGTTGGGTTAGGCACACAAAGAGGTGATTTTTTTAGGTGCTGGCTTAGGCTGCGGCCACACGGGACTTAAATGTGGGAGGAATTTCCTCCCGCATTTAAAGGGGCCGACCACACGGCCTGGCCTAAGTCCCGTGCTGAAGCGGGCTCAAATGCAGGTTCCTCCCGCATTTTCCGAGCCCGGGAAAAATCAAGTGTTTTCCTGGGTGTTGCGGGAGGAACCCGCATTTGAGGTTATCTGGACAGCCGTCTCTCGTAAGCATTGTGAGAGCAGGGCTGTCCAGATGCCCCCCCCCACACCATTTTTTTCTTTTTTTTACACTTGGGCGCATGGCCACTCATGCGCCCAAGTGTAAAAGGGGAAATAAAAAAAAAACCCAACTCACCAGGCGATGGTGGGTCCCTGGCTGCTGCCGCCGCCATTTCCGCCGCCGCCACGGCCATGGCCGCTGCTTCTGCCACGGCCGCTGCTCCTGCCGCCGCCACCTCTTCAGCGGCCGCGGCTGCCGATCCCACCACCGCTGCGGCTGCTGCGGCTGCCGCAAGGGTTGGGATGTGTAAACATCCCAACCTGCGGTAGATAAATGCGGCCCCTTTAGATCCGGGAGCCCTCCCAGATTTAAAGGGGCCATGTGACCGCGGCCTTATTTTTCAGCAGTTCCTACTAAACTGAACACACAAACACAGAAAAAAAAGATGCAGTTTAGGACATAGCTGGAAAGGGGTGAAAATTGTCCCTACCACAGACAATGTGTTCCCAGCGATGGGGGACAGGATAAGTACTAACCCAGTTGTGACAGCAGAGGACTGTTTTGCTTTCTCCCAGAAAGAGGTATTTTTGAAGGGAGAAAATGTTTGGAAATCAGTTGGCACACTATATAGCGGGTAGCCCTGTAACTGAGAATCCAGATCAGGATTATGCAAATTTGTGATGCTTGTTATGCAATTTCAGGGTTTTTTTGGGGGGGGGGGCTATTTATGTGATGTATGGCTTATCAGCATTATGTTATCTTTGTATGGATTAATAATCAAAGTTGGTGGGAAGGTGGCATGATATAACCTGATCTTGTCAAGTCTTAGCCCGTGGTCACACAGGACTTTATCGTGGGAATTATTGCTGTTTCCTCTGGCTTTTTAATCTCCTGTTCATATGGATTCTGCTCTGAAGTTCACTCACTGGCACAACCCTTCCACTTTTCTCCTGCATTTAAGGACCCCTGGAAACACAAGTATTTTCCAAGTGTTAGCACAAGTAATGTGCGATTGAGCCAATCCGGACAGCCCTCTCTCACAATGATTGCAAGAGAGGGCTGTTCAGATCATCCCTCCTGGTTTTTTTCCCCATTTTTGCACTTGGGCACTTGGGCACTCAAGCGCAAAAGTCCAAAAATGGGGGGAACCGCCCCATGCTCTGCTCCTGGCCCTGAACCCCGTCAGCCACCACCGCCTTTCATTCTCTAACCCAAAAAATTACCAGGCGGTGACTGGCGGGGCTCAGGGCCCAGAGCAGAGCCCAGGGTGAGCCAGGCAGCCAGGATGGGTCTGCCAGTGGCTGGTGGCGGCGGCTGGTGGTGGCGGAGGAGGGTGTTGAGCGCTCTCCTGTGAGCAGGAAGGGTGCCTCCCCCAGCTGCCGCCGCCACCAGGGTTAGGATATATGAACATCCCAACCCCCCCCCCCAAAAAAAAACGGATAAAATCCCAGCGGGATTTTATTCGGGAATCCGGTGCCGTGTGACTGCACCCATAGTTGATAAGTACTTGAATGGGAGACCACCAAGAAAGACTGTGCAGAAGAAGACAATGGCCAACCCCCTCCACTTCTGACTTGCCTTGAAAGCCTCAGTCGCCTTAAATGTCTGTCTCTGCTTGATGGCTCTTATGTATACATGAAAAATAATCAAAGTTTGGCTGAAGTGCTTGTGTCCCAGCCTAGACAGACAAAAAGCCCTTGAGGGACAATGTGCACTTTCAAATCTCTTCACAAAATCCTTCAAATGCACCTCAGAATCCCTCACATCTCCTGTCTCCATAGGGACCCCACATTTGCCTTGTATTTGTTTTTCAGATGGATCCTTTCAGCAACATTCTGAATTGTCTTTGCCACACATTTAATTCCGTGCAGATATTTCTCTTCAGCCTCCGTCATTCTTTTCTCCTTTTCCCGAGCATGGGTTTTCTTTTTATTCTTCATTTGGCAGTTGCTGAGTAAATGCTGCAGGTGAAGGCCTAATGATGTCTGGGTTGCTTTTCTTTTATCCCGGCTTGATGCTTAGATACAGTGCCGACAATAAAAGCCTTTTTTCAGAAATGCAATACGGCGGTCTTGTCTGAAAAAAGCACTTCAAAACACAGACGGTGCACTAATACCTCCCTTTGTCAGACACAGACACACAGTCATTCACTTAACCTCAATTCTCCCTGCCCTCCACTTACAGACATCACTCAAACACTCCTGTTTCCCTGCTTCTTCTAAAGGTCCAACCACACATTACACACAGCTGGGAATTTCTTTCACCCAATGCATTTTATTGAATTGAAAAGCAACCTGGAGGTTGCTATTGGGGGTTGCTATTGGGAGTGGTCAAAGCAATGGTATTCCCAGTAGTAATGTATGGCTGCGAGAGTTGGACCATAAGGGAGGCCGTCTGCTGGAGAATAGAGGCTTTTGAATTATGGTGCTGGAGAAGATTCTTGAGAGTCCCGTGAACTGCAAGGAGATCAAATCAGTCAATCCTAAAAGAAATCAACCCTGACTGTTCCCTGGAAGGCCAGGTACGGAAGCTGAAGCTCAAATGCTTTGGCCACCAAATGAGAAGGGAGCACTCACTGAAGAAGACCCTGATGCTGGGAAAGACTGAAGGTCAAAGAAGAAGGGGACAGCAAAGGATGAGATGGTTAGACAGTGTTATCAATGCAATGAACATGAAATTAAGCAAACTCTGGAGCATGATGAAAGACAGGAGGGCCTGGTGTGATGTGGTCCATGGGGTCGCGAAGAGTCAGACTTGACTGTGCGACTGAACAACAACAACATTGGGAGTGGGAGACTGGTTAGGGGGTGCATGGATTCACCATTTCCCTCTAAGCCCTTTGTCCGCTCAGTATCATTTCCTCCCCAAAAGCAGTGAAAAAGCATATTATGGGCTGGACCCGCTGAAGCTGTTCCACTGACATGCAGATCTTATTTGTAGTACAAGGGGTATTCTCCCAGTGCAAGTAATGTGTTCCATGAGAGTAAAGCTCTTTGAACCAGAAGAAAGCTCTGAAAGCAAAATGTGTACATACAATCTGATGTATATGCTTGAAAATAAATACATGAAGCTACCTCATACTGAGTCAGACCACTAACTTCCAGGCCCATAGCTATGATGGGGCTTTAGGGGGCTCTGTCCCCCTTTTAAAGGCACAGCCCCACAAGGATTTCTCCTGTAAATGCTTTTTTTCAATCATTTAAAAACATTTTTAAAGGCATGCATTCCTTTAAGTAGAGTGGGGTGCTGTAGTTGACTAATTTCCGTACTGAGCAAGGGGGCTGGAGTAGGTGACCTTTAGGATCCCTTTTAATTCTGTGTCAAGAAACTGGGCTCCTTTAAGAGAGTTTTTCTGCCTAAGCGTTAGCTTTCTTGACTATAGAAATCATCACCTCCACTTGTCAGCTTGTTCTCAGCATTATTGCTTAGGCTGGCAGAAGTGATTAACTTGCAGCAGCTGAAAACTGTCATCTAAAGTGGTTGGTAGCTTGCAATTTAGAGATCTATCTCCAAGGTCTCCTGCAGAGGTCTTTCCCTCACTCACTACATGATCCTTTTAACTGGAGATGCTGGAGACTGATATTGGGGATTTTTGCATGCCAAGCAAATCCTTTACCACTGAGCCATAGCCACCTCACCACTACTCAATAAAATTTAAAATATGACTAAAATGGAGTATCAGGCTCAGGCAGGGATTGGCAGGGAGGCATGCTCTCCAGCCAAGAGGGGGAGGTGCAGAACTCTGGAGAAGGAATGCCCGCCTCCAGGTGGAACCTGGGATCCCCCAGAACTACAGCACATCTCTAGACTACAGAGATCAGTTCCCCTGGAGAAAATGGATGCTTTAGATGGTGGACTCTGTAGCACTGTACTCCACTGAAGTCCCTGTCCTCCCCAGGCTCCACCTCCAAATCTCCAGGAGTTTCCCAGCCTGGATCTGCCAATCCTACTCCTCCATTCCCTGCCAGGGGGGACCTGGCAACCCTAGTAGCATCCCCATGGTGGTATGTCCACTGCTGCATAAACAGACCTGGTCTTCGGGACTGGTGAAGCCGTAACTGCATCTTTGCAAGAATAGTGTCCTGGCCTCACTGCTGGACCTTCTGATGGCATCTGGCATTTTTGGCCACTGTGTGACAGAGTGTTAGACTGGATAGGCCATTGGCCTGATCCAACATTTACTTTTCTTATGTTCTTGTGTTCTTATATGCTGCAGATTTTCTACAGTTTAAGCTTATAGAACTGGCAAGATCCCCAGGACATCTATGGCTGGAAGAATAAGCAGCAATGCATGGTTGAATGAATCCAAAAGAATGGGGAAAGGACTTCTTTTGAGTGGGGCAAAATCAGCAGAACAGAATCCTGACCAGCACAGGGGAACATTGATGAGAGGTTGTGCTTCCTGGCAAATGAAATAAGTGGGATTTGCTCCTTTAAGTTATTAAGCAATCACACCCCTATATTTTGCATCACTTCTCCACAGCTTATGTATATAAACCATTTGTATACAGTTCACATGCAGAAAACATTCAACAATGTATATATTTATGGGTATTTGCATGAGGAAACAGAAAGTAATGTAAAAATATTGACTATCGGATTCATTTCTCGCAAAGGGAAAACAGAATTGAAGCGGGGATATTAGAATGAAGCCAGCATGCCTGCAAAAATTATCTTATCCTTAGCTTCAATTTCAACCTCTCCCTTGTGCAAATGGAGCCTGTGATTCTTTATTTTTGCATCCTTTCCTGTTTCTGGGCACTAAATTCTTTCCCCATAAAATGTATGCATTTTTTTTCATGGCAATCTTTGTATATATAAATCAGCAATATACATTATACACGTATAATCTAAATGACACAGACTGTACATATAAATTGCATTGAAAAACTATGAAAAGGTACGTGCACAATAGAAACAAATCTACAAAACCAAGAACAAGAAGTAGGGAACTGGAAATTTTAACCAAAATATAGAGATGAATTCTCCCTCCCCCCCACCCCGCTTGCTTATTTGTCTGGTATTTCAACTTCAAGAGGTTCCTCATTATAATATGACTGACGTTGCAATGACCATGCAGAGTACATTTTCCACTGCCATCTCGGTTAGTCCTGCTTCTATTAATTCAAAAGCAACATTCTGTCACTAACTTTAATGGTAACAGAACTGTGGGGTGGTTTTTGTACACATTCACTTGTGAAGCTCTTTTTCTCCATTTCATACCTGTTCCTAGTAGACTGACTTTCACCAGACGGCTCCCACATAAAGAGCACTGAAAAATACTTGTGTGTGGTCATGGGTGTGCTTAGCCAATTGGCAGCAGGGGCAGCTGCTGGCCCGTAGATATGGTGGGGGCATCTGGGGCTCTGCCTCCTTTCTTAAAGGGACAGCCTCACAAGATTCCCATATGAAAACCCTTTGTTTTTCCCGTGGCAAGCCACATACCTATGGCACAACCCAGAGTCAGGGCAGCAGAGAAAAGGGCCCTCCCCCTCCCCTCCTTGGTTCTTCTAACTCCCCCTGCAGTTGAGCTTCAAAGCTGGAGGCAGAAACTCCCACCCTGAGAGCTGTGCCCAAAGGGTGCTTTGCAGAGGCCAGGGCCTGATGGAAAAGCACCCCAGACAAGAAGAGCCTGTGGGAAAGTGCTGGCACATTGTGAGAGCTCCCGCTCCCCTCCAAGAGGCCAGGGCAGGCACATTTTGCAAACAGCAAGACAGTTTCTAAGGCTGTCTGCACTTCAAATGCCTTGCATAAGAGTAGCTGGCAAAGCTGGGAGGCTTCTGAAGAACCCAAGAACATAAGAGAAGCCAATGCTGGATCAGGCCAATGGCCCATCCAGTCCAACACTCTGTCAAAAAGTGGCCAAATATACCAGATGTCATCAGGAAGTCCAGCAGTGGGGCTAGGACACAAGAAGCCCTCCCACTGTTGCCCCCCCCAAGAATACAGTGCATCACTTGCCCCAGACTGAGAGTTCCTATCTATACTTTGTGGCTAATAGTCACTGATGGACCTCTGTTCCATATCTATATTCTAGTTCTGAGAGTTTTTTTTTTCTGTGTGGATGCTTATTTCTGCTGAAAGAGAGCTCACGCTCCCCCAACAGCTTTCCCTGCACAGTCAGGCCCCTTCCTAAATCTGCAGAAAAATCCAAAAAAAATAAAAAAAAAAACTTCAGGGACAGTTGAATTCCCCCCAATATTTTTTGAAATGGCATCAGCTCCAGGCATCAACTGTGAGGAGATTAGAATGTTTGGGGGAGGGGGGAGGTTCTAACTCTGTCAGTAAAAGGCAGGGTTTTTACTGGCAGCAGCTCTGCACATGCGCAGAGAAGGGACTTATGGGAGGCACAGGAAAAGCTGCTGGGACCGTGAGGGAAGTCGCCATGGCAATAACTGTCCCTGCCACTGCTAGGACAGCAGCAGCAAGAACTATTCACGCTGCCACTGGGAAGCTGGCCCTACCGCTGGTCAGCTGAAGTCTGAGGAGGCAAAGCCTGCTTCAGCCCCTCTCCCTCACCAGAAACAGAAAGAAGTGGAGTTCTTTGAGAAGGGAGAAAGAGAGAAAGAGAAAGAATAGGGGATTGTCTGTTGCAGGGAGAGAAAGAAAAAGAACAGGAGACTGTCTGAGGGTTGCCTGAGGAAGGAGGAGAGAAAGAGGAAGAGATTGTGTGGGGGGGTAGAGAAATAGTGGAGAGAAAGAGGGGGCAGACATGGGGTGGGAGAAAGAGGACAGTGCCTGAGAAGGGCAGGGGTAAGAGAGGGTGAGACGTACAAGGGGTGAGAGGAGAAAGGGGGTAAGAAAGGATTGCTAGAGATGGGGTCAGGAGAAAGCTGACACAGAAGGGGTGAGAGGAGAAGGGGAGGGGAGGGGAGATTGGTAGATAAGGGGTGCATACAGAAAGACTGAGAAGGGAACTTTGACAACCAAGGTGGGAGAGGGAAACAAAGGTGGGGAAATGCCCCCTCCCCAGAAATTCCTTGTGGGGACTGCTGGCAATGAAGACTATGGTAGGGCCACAATACATTATGCAACATTTTGTTGCAGGTCCCCTCTTATGTTTATCTAATCCCCACTTGAAGCTGTCCATGCTTGTAGCTGCCACCACCTCCTGTGGCAGTGAATTCCATGTGTCAATCACTCTTTGGGTGAAGAAGTACTTCCTTTTATCTGTTCTAACCTGACTGCTCAGCAATTTCATTGAGTGCCCACAAGTTTTTTGTATTGTGAGAAAGGGAGAAAAGGATTTCTTTCTCTACCTGCTCTATCCCATGCATAATCTTATAAACCTCAATCATGTCATCCCTCAGCCATCATTTCTCCAAGCTAAAGAACCCCAAGTGCTTCAACCTTTCTTCATAGGATAAGTGTTCCAACCCTTTTATCATTCTAGTTGCCCTTTTCTGCACTTTTTCCAATGCTATAATATTCTTTTTGAGGTATGGCAACCAGAACTGTACACAGTTCTCCAAATGAGGTTGCACCATTTATACAGGGGCATTTTGATACTGGCTGATTTGTTTTCAATTCATTGAAACCCCTCAACTATCAGTAGCGACAGTGGCAGTAGTAGTGGTAGCGGTGGTAACAGAGGCGGCCCCAAAAGCCTGGCAGAAGACCTCCGTTTTACAGGCCCTGCAGAACTGTAAGAAGTCCTGCAGGGCCCTGATCTCCTCTGAGAGCTCATTCCACTAGAGTGGAGCCACCACTGAGAAAGCCCTAGCCCTTGTTGTTACCAGCCTGGCCTTCTTGATGTTTGGGAGGACCAGCTGGTCCTGGGTCCCCGATCGCAGTGCTTTCTGGGGGACATATTTCTATTTGTGGGAGTATCTGATTCCAGAATTTCTTAATCACATGGCAACTAGTCTATGTGTGGATAAGCAGTCAGGTGCCCTGGATGAAAATTTTGGCCACAGTCTGAGGTTGTTAAAAGGAAACATGATCTTTATTTACTAACATACAGTCTCAATTCAATAGAACACAAGGGCACCAGAAAACTACCTCCAAATATTGCAGGGTGTTGCAGAAAAGAGGGTTGCAAACAAACAGTGAAAAGAACACAGCAGTCTGATGCAGAATTACTCCAGTCTAAGTCTGTGGATTCCAATAGGCTTAGACTAGAGACACTCTGCAGAAAATTGTGTTCAAAAAGGCATACAAAGGCTGCATTCAGACTGGCAGTTTGGCCAGATATAGGTACCCTTCACAAACGGATTAAATGGGCCTGTTCTCACAGCCACAGCTGTCAGGCATTCCCCAGGCGTAGTCACCCTGTCAGAGGACGACTTGGAGCCAGGTTAAAAAGCCACCACCTCCAAAGTTTTTTTGTTTCCTCGCACATTCATCGTGCATGGCCGGCTGTCTGAACATGGGCTGATGTGCTACAATAGTGTGGATGCATTCCCACGGGATGTCTCCATGGGTAACCCACAGTAGGGTGTGTTGTGTGGCTGATATGTCCTGCAACATTTTAAACTGGGTCAATTAGAGGTGGCACTATATCACAGCGAGCTGACAGTCTGTCCGCAGCCAAAGAATAGAATAAGACCCCGAAGGGGGCAGCAAGAAGACAATTAGATAGGACAGTGAAGACAGCGCCTTCTCTCTCCTGTTAAGTGTCATTCCTTGTGTGTCCCCAGATTGTTACTCTCCAAACAATTCCCTCCTTCTTCTGGAAAGTGCCACACTCAGTCTAAGCCAGTCTCTCAGTAGAGATGTAGTTAGGAACCTATCTCTGTCTCCCCTCTTTCCTATCAAGTATGTTAGTTCCTAAATAAACTTTTATTTACCCTTTAATCATGTCATGCACCATTGCTGTGTTAATTACTCTGCCAACACATTGCACTGGCTGTGTGGCAAAAAACTCTCTGCAATTCTGGAATTTGATTTTTTTTTCAGCTGTACCATAACTCAGAGGGACTAAAATGTAGGACATAGGAATAAAGGGGGGTGGATAGAGGGAAAATTCATTTGGACACTGCATGGCACTTTCAGACACACTAAACAACACAATCCACTTTCAATGCACTTTGCAACTTGATTTTACTGCGTGAAATGGCAAAATCCACTTGTACATGGTCACTGAAGGGGATTGAAACTGCATTATTCAGCATGTGTCAAAGCGCCTGTCAGACTACTCCATGACCCCCAAAAATCTCCAAACGTCTCTACAGCAGAACTGCTTCTCCATCCCTTCTTCTCTTTCATGTTTGATTTCTACCATACAAAGGCTGTGGCCACATGCATGAGATAAAACCGGGGGGGGGGGAGGCTATTTGCACCAGAGCAATGTGACCTGCAGTTGTGCAATCACACAAGTCTGTGAAGCTGCAGGTGCAAGTTGCCACTGCATGATCAGACACAACCGCAGGCAAGTTGGGTGTTGTTGTTGGGTTTTTTTTGTCATTCTTTTCTGATTCGCTTAAACGGGGGATCGATGAATTGCATCTCCACCCTGAGTGCCTCCAATGGCAGTATGCGATGATGCACTTACTGAGAAGGGGGGGAAACAACAGCATGGCATCGGGATAGCCTGATCAGACTATCCCCAATGCCACAAGTGCGCACTGGAGCGATCACGTGGGGAAAGTTCGTCTGTGGCCCGCAGCAACCTGTTTGATACTGGAATGCTTGATACTGGATACACTCCCTGCAAAGTGTCAGCTTGCCATGATATAGTGCCGCCTCTAATTGTGCTCCCTAGTGTTTTTTTTCCAGCAGAGCAAAACGGCTTGCTGACGGGTGCGGGACACTTCACAGATGTGCTCTTGTGATCGCGCCCTTAAAATCCGGCTGGGAGTCGTGCCTATCACGTGGCTAATTCTGTGCGTGATCAGGGCCTAAGAAACAGAATGAGATTGACCAGCTCCAAATATGGAGGATATGCTACATGTCATATAATTAATATATAACTCCTTTATCTTTGGATTCTTTTTGCCCTGTTGGCTATGAATAGATTTTTCAAGCTGACAGGGTAGGAGAGAAACAAGGGCTTAAAGAATTAGAAGAATTAAAAGATGTGTGCTTGTAGATACTTTGTACCCCATTGGGAATCTAGTTAGCTAGCTAGCTGGATAGACGGACGGACGGACGGACAGACAGACAGACAGACAGACAGACAGACAGACAGACAGACAGACAGATAGATAGATAGATAGATAGATAGATAGATAGATAGATAGATAGATAGATAGATACACACATATATATAAGACTGCTAGTCCATGCTCCTAGGGGCCTGGCTTACACCGAAACATGCAAATGAACAAAATACAGGAGTTAGTCACACCTGTGCCATGCTGAGCCGCTGAACTGAAATCATCCTGTGTAAATATAATTACATAGCAAATTTAATAAATACTAGTGGGGTTCTCAAATCAACATTTGTAGATTTGCAAATTATACTATATAAATGCTTCATACACACTGAGTGGCAGATTTCAACATTTACTGAGCTAGGATGATTATTTGGTGGATAATGGTTATAATTGCTTTCCCCCCAAAAGCGGCACACCATCTTGTATCAATTAAGAGCCTTATTTTTTTTTTTTACACGCCAGCCTTCCTTTTGCCATTTCAGCTCCACAAGAGAAAGAGAGGGGGAAAAATATTTTCTTAAGAGACAAACAGGATGCTCTCATGAGTTACAAACAAGGCGTTTGAAAGTGGGGAATTAGTAAATATTTTGTAACGCTGCTGATGGGTGCTCAAAGTAAAGTATTTAATTAACACACAAAACTGTTATTGCTGCTCTAGCTGTAATAATTGCCAATAATTGCTTTGCAGAATTAAAGAGTTACCATAAGCAGAAAGAGCTATGAAAGTTGAAATATAGAAAGTTTCCATTTTTGTAGCCATTATTCTCCCCATGAAATTGCTGATAGCTTATCACATTTCTGTCATGTTATTCCTCCAAGAAGCTTAGACAGTCATCCCATTTCACCCTCACAGTACTCCCTGCAAAGTTAATTAGGCTGAGGCATGCATAACTAGCAGAAATCTCTTGATCAACGCATGGCTGAATGGAAATTTGAACTATGGTCCACCTTAACTGTATCACTCTACCCACTGCATTTTTGTAGAGATTAATTGTGTGATTCCATTTTGGCACTGAAACTTGTCCTTGCACCAGAGTACAATTTCTGTGAAATCTCTGACCGAGTATATGAAATATTTCTCTCTCTGCTACTTTTGTTTGGGAAGTGTTAGGGTTGCCAGGCAACTAGCAGGAAGGCTGTGGATGGGGATACGGGTGGGGCATGACACTGGCTGGGGTGTCACATCACTTCCAGTAAAAGACAGAAGTGACATGCATAGCTCTAGGAATTGCTGGGAACTCTACGGTTTTACCATTGAGTTTCCAGAACAAAGTCTGAGTCCAGTGGCACCTTTAAGACACAGTTAAAGCAGTTAATCCAACGTCAGCCATACTTATTGCTCAGTTACTTATACATCTTGTCTCTAACTAGCCCTTTCAGCACCTGCCCTTACCATGGTCCCGCTATTGTATATGCAACCACCTGGAGGCTGGCAACCCAGTGGGTGAGGAATGCATGGAAGGTATCTGATCCTCGCATAAACATATCACAAGGTCCAGCCCTAAATGCTGCTGTAGTTTGTCTGTCTGTCTGTCTGTCTGTCTGTCTGTCTGTCTGTCTGTCTATCTATCTATCTATCTATCTATCTATCTATCTATCTATCATCTATTTATTTAATTTATATCCCGCCTTGCCAGCGAACTGGCTCAAGGCGGCTAACAAGCATAAAATACCATCAAAGGTTTACAATATAAAATAAACAGTTAAAATTGATACCACATCCTACACAGAACAGATGGCGACTTCAGAGTTCTCATGGTGAACAGAAGCAGCAAGGGGTGCAACCAACAGGACCAGGGTGATGTTACCAGATCAGTTCCTCCCCTTGGTGGCGGCTTCTAGTTGAAAGCCTGGTGGAAGAGCTCCCTCTTGCAGGCCCTGCGGAATTGCAATAAGTCCCACAGGGCCCTGATGTCATCCGGAAGCTCATTCCACCAGTGGGGAGCCGCCACCGAGAAAGCCCTGGCCCTGGTACAGGCCAACCGAACGTCTTTCGGACCGGGGCAAGTCAGACGATGTTGAGTGCCTGACCTCAGTGACCTCTGGGGCCTATATGGGGCCCCAGAGGTGTTTAATATGTTTAACAGTTGCACTTTGAATTTAGTTAATGGCCGTGCACTTTAATTCCGTGCATTTGATATCATTTTAATACTCATAAAAGCTATCCCAAATATCAGAAAAAGTATAAATAACTTATAAAATAAGTTGGGTCCCACAGCCTGTAGATTTGTACTCAAGCATTGTATTATTAGTGTTCCAAGTTGTAAAGGAGGAAAAAGTCATATTTTGACGTTTATTGAATCTGGAGGCTCTATCCTGCCTCGCCTTGGGCATAAATAGCCGGCATGCCAGGCATGTGGAGTATGACGCCCTCCACCCAGACAAAGTATTATGTTCTTCACCCAGACAGACAAGACCCTCGGAGTGCTCATCATTTTGGGCCATTTTCATGCCTCGTTGTCTGCAATTATTAGTATTAGTATTATATTAATTTAATTAATACATATTATTTATATTTTTTTTTCTTAAATAAGGCCATTTCCCCAGTTTAGGGGAAAAAATGTTTGTTTGTTTTTTAAAGTACCTGAAGCTCTGGAAGACAAAGTGTCCTTTCTCCACGGTGACCAAGAAAGAACTGAGGGAGGAGCGCTCTCCCCTCCTCCGCCGTGTGTCCACTTGGGGGTGGGACGATTCCACCCTCAGCTCAAGACGGAGGGGAAGGGGAGCACTTCTGAGGCTTCTCGAGACTGCTGGAAGCTTGAAAAATGGATCTCCATGGCTGGCCAGCACAGTCCCATGTGTGCCTGCACAGAAGACACTCGATGGACAACAGTTACAGGTAAATGCAACCCTGTATTTTCTACCCATGAGTTGACTTGAGCAGAGCCATGGTCCCCCCCAAGTTTAGAATTAGTAGCCAATCAGAAGCAAAGTAAAACTTTTGATCTGGCTGCCATTAATTACCAAAGAACAATTATGGAGGCATGAAGACCTATTAGACAAGAAAAATGCTTTAAAATGACAAGATGTTTTACAAAGGCAGGGTGTTGGTTTGAATTGGTGGGAAAGGGTACAGCTAGAATCTAGATATGCAAAAGATAAACAGATTGGTTTTCATGACCACCCTACTGAAATGGACAAAATAGTGTTGGGTACAGATGTAAAATTTATAAAGAAGTTCTATAATAGGGTATTAGACATGGAATTCCAAGATGAAATAATAAAAAATCTTCAATGATCAGATAGGCACAAAATATAGGACATAATATTCAGTTAGACCAGTGGGCCAAGGTTTGGAAAACAAATATAAAATTCACAAAAGCTATTCCGTTTAAAGAAAATATATATGAACTGTTTTATAGATGGCCTATGACACCAGAAAATCTTGTGAAATGGTACCCAAATATGTTGAATGTATGTTGGAAATATAAACAAAATACTGGTTATTTTTTTTCATACGTCGTGGACATGTAATGTAACAAAAAATACCAGATGTGGATTCATGAAATATTACAAAAAAAATAATAGATACAACTATACCATTTGTACCAGGACTGTTTTTATTAAACATTATCCCAGATATATTTTTTAAAAAAAACAGATATATACATGATTGTACATGTTATAACTATGGCTAGGATTTTGTATGCAAAATACTGGAAAAATGAAGAAGTACCACCAAAAGAAGAAATAATTTATAAGTTATTAGAAACAGCAGAAATGGATTCACTAACTTTACAGTTACAAGGTAAAGGAGAAGAAACTTTTGATAAGAACTGGTCAAGGGTATATGAATGGCTAGAGGACTATGGCTGATGACAGACTGGCAGTCTGGCCTGCTCTGCCTCCACTTTAAAAGCGGAGGCAGAGCAGCAGTCCAGACTGCCACATCTGCCCGGAGGAGGTGAGCCGGACTTAAAAGTGGTGTCCCGGCTGCTGTGCATGCATTCCACCCACTTCCAGCGGGTATGAATGCGCACCAGCCGGGGGAGCCGCACAGCATTTGCACACCACCAGCGGAAGCCACCGGCAGTCTGGACGCTGCGGGTGGCTTCCTTGCAGCGGTGTGCAAACACTGTGCGGCGGGGGCAAATCCCCCCACCTTATTCTGCTGCGCCACGTAGGCACGGCAGAACACCAGTCTGTCCTCAGCCTATCTTAACAAGATTTAAGAACTGGAATATAAGTTCAGATTCTTGAAAGTTTAAACTATGTGTAAAAGACTGGTTTTATTTAGACAATTTTAAGTAGTTATTATGACTAAAGACTTCACGTTTGTTGTATGTTGATTTCCCTTTTCTGTTTGTTTTGTTGCTATGTATTGTCTACTTTCTTTTCTTTTCTTCTGAAAAATAATAAAGTAGTCTTTCAAAAAAAGAAAGAAAAGGGAGACAATCAATGAAATTTCTGAAGAAGTGAAGATCCAGCTGCCTCCTAGAGAGAGCTGTGGAGGTACAGTCATCATCATATACCCGAGACTAAAGTTCTCTTCTCCACCCAGGCCATCTCATTCTACAGCAGTGGTTCTTAACCTTGTTGGAGGTACCGAACCCCACCAGTTTCATATGCGCATTCACCGAACCCTTCTTACTGAAAAATAATTCTTAGTACTTAGTAATAGTACTAAGTTGGAGGCCCCACCGAACCCCTGAGATTGACTCGCCGAACCCCTAGGGTTCGATCGAACCCAGGTTAAGAACCACTGTTCTACAGTATCTTTCCTGAAGGATTCTGCAGATTGTTGGTGCTGATGGAGAAAAGGGACATGCCAAGACCTGGATGGGAAGATCCATATTAATTCATGGGCAGAGGTCCAGAGACTTCTTCCCTACCACCCTTGGTACTGAGCTCTGGCTCTTACATTAATATTAAATCATTATGAATTACAGATAAATGTATTAGGAAAAGTTGCTGCAAGACACTCTGAGCTCATGGACAGAACGGGATATCAATCATAAAGCACAACTCAGATCTGTCCTTTCAATCAAACACAGCAAAGAGGGTTGAATTTTACTACTTGCGTCCTGAGAACTTCCTTATCATCCCTGGAAACAGCTGGACAGCATTTTTTTTTAAATAATAAATGATCTGAGAACTATGATTTATCAGAAGAGTTTGGGGATGTGTATTGATGAAAAATGAGTTAGTGAAACATTCACAGCCTACAGCATCCTACATATTGAGAGGTGTGTCGGGGGACTAACAGCCTGTTCCCCCCACTCTTGTATTGTTTATTCACAACATAAGCAAAATATTGCCATGCATTTTTTTTCAAAGATGCATCCTTGCCGCAATAGATCATGCTTTCTTGTCAGGAGTCCTCCATTGTGTGGCGAGAAACTAACAAGATGCAGTGAGACTCTGACAAGTGTTTTGACATGGGAGAATTATCAATCAGAGCCTCTAGTTCTCTGGCAAAACTCATCTGCCTCCCAAAACAAATCTATTGTTTTAATTAGTTGGTGAAGAACTGAAGGGGAATCTGTAAATTTACATAGCAGATTGTGAGCTGTAATTCGTTCAGTGTGAGGGTCAGCTTATATGTTGCTAGTTACATTTCTTATTTCGAAAGAGCCCGAGGCAAACTCCTTTCTCTATTTTATCCTTATGATAACCCTGTGAGGTTATACTGAGAGACAGTGGCTGCCTTGAAGGGTCACCTCATGAGCTTAGTGGGCAAGTAGGAATTGGAATCCAGATCTTCCTAGTTCTACTCAAACTGGTTTTCTCAACCAACACACATAGCCCCCTTCACTCAACATATCCAGGGGTGACATTGCAGCCTGGTTAGTCCTGAGGAATCCTGACACAAAAAGCCTAAAGTTCCCTGAGCTTGGTGGCCATCTTGAACAAAATAGATGTCTATCAGTGAAAGACCCTGTCTCTATATAGCATTTTCTGTCAGAAACCAGTGACCGAAAGAACAGTTGAAAGTCGTTTGTCCGACACTAAAGGTTCCAAAAGTACAGCTTGAATCTGCTGACTGGAATAGGTCAGAAAGGCCTTGGGGTTGTATTTGTTTGAAGAACTGCTAACCACAGGTCCTGATTCTGCTTGAGAACAGTTGGGAACAACTGGGAACAGTTAAGAACAGAAAATGAAAATAAAAACTCAGTGCAACTCAAACAGACTTTGAACATCTGGACTTGAAAAAATGCCTTTTCAAAGTCATTCTTACAATGATACTTCTTTACAAGTAAAGGACTCCAAAAGTACTTAACTCCAGAATGACAGCCTGTTGGGATACTGAGGTGCAAGGTACAGGATTTTGGAACTCACTTTAAGCAAGTTCATGGCAAAGGAAGAAATGAATCGACAGTTAAGAAGTTCACAAGCCAGCTAGATAGATGTTTATGACTGGGGGTGGAGGTCAGACAGAGTTAAGATGGTGACAGGATAACAACTCCTTGGAGAGGCTCCCGTTTATTTTACTCTATTGACTGGGAGTGATGCTCTCAGTCAAAGGATGGAAACAGCTAAAAATGGAACAAAACAGGAAGCTGAAACACTGGAGTCCACAGGGAGGACTGATGTCTCAGAACTCAGATGAGAGGTCCATCAGTGACTATTAGCCACAAGCTATAGATAGGAACTCTCAGTCTAGGGCAAGTGATGCTCTGTATTCTTGGTGCTTGGGAGGGGGGGCAACAGTGGGATGGTTTCTAGTGCCCTGGCCCCACTGGTGGACCTCCTGGTGGCACCTGGAGTTTTTGGACGCTGTGTGACAAAGTGTTGGACTGGATGGGCCATTGGCCTAATCCAGCGCTGGTTTCTCTTATGTTCTTACGTTCTTAACTACTGCTGCATATGTAAGCCTGGTATCAGCAGCCACCATCAGCAGTGTGTTTGTGTCTTCCCCATCAAAATGGGATTGGGGACTGGGAACGGAATGGGGCTGCACATGTGCCAAAGATTCTAGCTTCTGAGGATAGCTAGAGGCTCTGTACTCCTTGAAACAGGTCAGTGCGTAGCTGACAGGGATTTTCAAATGTTTAATTCTGTAGGGCTTGTGAAGAGAAGAAAAGATTTTCATACCATGCTTTTCTCATTTTTTTTTGGGGGGGGGCGCTGTCAAATCACAGCTGATTTAAGATGACTGCATGGGATTTTCAAGGCAAGAGATGTTCAAAGGTGCTTGGTATTGCCTGCCTCCATGTCATGACCCTGGTATTCCTTGGAGGTCTCATATCCAAATCCTACCCAGGGCTGATTCCTTCCATGATCTGACAAAATCGGGCTATCCTGGGCTATCCAGGTCAGGACTTCTCTAACTCAAGGAGTCTCAAACCAGCTTATTGTCACATCCCCTTCCCCACAACAGGCCCCTTGTGAGGTAGTTGGGGCTGAGAGAGTTCTGAGAGAGTTGTGACTGCTCCAGGGTCACCCAGCAGACTTCATGGGGAGGAATGGGGAATCAAACCCAGTTCTCCACATTAGAGTCCACCTCTGTTAACCACCACACCATGCAGGCTTTCATGCTGTTTCTCTCTCTCTCTGTGATGTGTATTTTCCTGTTGAACAGGGTTCTACATAGGGCCTAGAAGTCAAAACACTCCCAAATAGAGAGTTCCACCTCAGTTCAAGAGGCTACCTCAGCATGCAGCATGTGGACTGTAAAAAATATTTTTTTTTTATGACTGTATCCTAATTCATACCTTCATGTATACCAATGCATTTGCTATCTAAGTGATCCTGTATATCCCTGTAATTGCCCACCATTTTCTTTGATGTAAATATCTGAGAATACCTTGAAGAGAGCACACATTAGTAGAAGTTACACTTACCACCTTTGTAAGACAGGGCAGAACCTTAGTCCCAAGACAGACCTCGGAAGTGTCTGTAGGCATAATTGAGGGCTTCAAAGGTGTATGCTAATACTTTTGGAACTAGGTACCTGAAAACCCCACAATTCATGGACATGTGCTGCTGAGTAGGACAAAGACCTAGAAAAGGTCCAGATGTCAAGCTGACAAAAGGAAACTCAAGGAGCAGGATATGGAACCGTCATACTGACCTCAAGGATCAAAGCCAAGACATACGGGGTGGTGTAGATGATACTTGTTTTGGAGGCAGGAGAAATGAAAAAGGGAAAATGAAAGATATTAGGAGGAAATTATAGATTTTGTCCACTTGGAAAAGAAAATGACTTGAAGTAACTTGAAAGGATATGATTGCACTTAGGATGACACTGCTAGTTTGTTCCAGTCAAACAGTTCAATCTCTGGGTCGGATGCACCACTCCCTTTCTTACTACAGCCCACATCCCACATGGGTTTTGTGCATTTGGGCCCCACATTCCCCAGCATATCCTTTCTGGTAGTCAAAGGGGACCTCTTCCTCCCATTTCCACCAAAGGAAAAGCTGGATAGATCCAACCCTCTATGTTCCCTAGTCATAGGCGTCAACTACGGGGGGGGGGGGGGGGGGCTCGAGCCCCCCCCCCAAATTTCCCAGGAAAATGGAGTGCCGGTGGCCGCGCCTCCTGGTCCCTTCCTAGGGCCGCTGCCGCCTCTCTCTCTCTCCCCCCCCCATGCCTGGCTGCCTCCGTCCCTCCCTCCGTCCGTCCGTCTGTCCGTCCAGGGGCCAGCTAAGCCCAGCTTAGCAGGAGTGGCCAGGTGGGGGGGGAGGCAGTGGGGACATGGTTCCCCCCCGTGGATTTTAAAACTCTCTCCCTCCCTCTCTCCCGCTCACTCACCCCCCCCCCACTTCCCTGGGACTCTCCCCCTAGCAGGCGGTGCCTCACCACCACCGATGCACCAAGGGAGCGGGTGGACCAGCAGGCGAGGAGCAACCAGCTCTGCTGCCTGGAGCGCGACTCGAATGGCGAGCGCTAGCCTGCGCACGTCCTCTGCAGGAGCCAGACGGGATGGAAAGATTGCCCCCCCTGCTCCGGGGCCTGTTGTCTCCTCCCAATGCCCCTGCAAAGAGGCCGGGGAGGCTCTGCCAGGAGAGCTGGCCCCTAGTTTCCCTGGCCAGCCGGCTGGCTCGAAGGCTGCTCCGGGGAGGGGGGTGTGGGGGGGGAGATCCTCCCGCTTTCTTCTCCCCCTGGCCAGGGCAGGGGGCCTCCCGGCTCAGCAGCTCCTCCTCCTCCCACGCGAGGGCTCAAGGGCGGCGGCGGCACTTTCCCCCCTGCTCTGGCTTGCCCCCCCCCACGCCCTCCGGGGCTGGCCGCAGCCAGGAGAGGAGAGCAGACGGGACAACTGCAGGAAAGCCTGGCAAGGATACCCACGTGGGGGAGGACAGTTCGGTGCTTGGGTTGTGCTTTTGTTTTGTTTTTTAAATGAACTCTTTTCTTCTCCCCCTGGCCAGGCGGGGGGTGGGGAGGCAGCGGCGGTGGGAACGTGGTCCCAGCGTGTGCGCGTGCAACTCACGCACACACACAAGCGTCCCCAGCCCCCCCCCCCGGGATTTTAAAACTCGACGGCCATGTCCCTAGTCATACCACATAACCTACAGAAGCAAATCAGATTTTGATTGACACTGGGTGAAAAGACACTGTATCGAGATGGAAAAGGAACAAGAATGGTGACTCTGTGTGATCACCAGAGCATGAGGACAGCACCTACACCATGTGTAGAAACCAGAACCACACAGGTTGTATCCCTGCGATCAGGAAAGAATGGAAGATTGTGGGACTAGCAACCATCATAATCAAAAACAACAACAGCAAGAGGAGACTTTTAAAGCAGCCTGAGCAATCCTTACCATTCCTCTGCTATAAGTTTTCAGCAGTGCTCAGTAAAAAGTGTGACTTCAGTGTCCATGTCGATGATGCGACTTCTTCGCAGGCGGTGGACCTGGTATCATCCATGGTGGCACTGGGACTCTCCCAATATGTAACGGCCCCCACTCATCGAGCCAGTCACATGCTTGATTTGATCTTCATGGTGGGAGGTGAAGGCCCAGGTGAATGTGACACCCCAACCCTGTTTGGGCGGCGAGCATATTTTAGCTTGCCTGCGAAACCAGATGGGCCCTCTGTGGCTTCAGATGGCTCTTCGGTATCCAATACCGCCTGGTGGCTCGCTAGATGAGCTAGTTGAGGGTTGGCATGGCCGACTCTTAGCAGCCATCGACGAGATCATCCCCAGACACCTTCTGTGTCCTCGCTCTAGGCTGGCTCCTTGGTACACCCAGGAGCTGCAGCTGATGAAACAAAGGCTCAGATGGCTAGAGAGACGGTGGCGGCGTACTCACAACGAAGTAACAAGAGCATCTTATAGATCCTATGAGATGGCAGCCAAAGCTGCAAAGAGGGAGTTCTATGCAGCTACGATTGTGTCTGCTAGCTCATGCCCAGCACAATCAGGGCTCATTTTGTAGCAAGAGCTCCTTTGCATATTAAGCCACACACCCTTAATGTAGCCAATCCTCCAAGAGCTTACAGAGCTCTTCTTACAGGGGGCTACTGTAAGCTCTTGGAGGATTGGCTACATCAGGGGTGTGTGACCTAATATGCAAAGGAGCTCCTGCTACGAAATGAGCCCTGAGCACAATTATTTAGAATGATCCGGTCCTTAACTACTTTGCCACAGGGCAGACAAAACATGAGGGAATTGGATATTGGCTGTGAGGCTTGTGCGAGCTATTTTGCAGATAAAGTTTAGTCACTCTACTGTGACCTCCCTGCCACAGTTGAGACAGTGAGTGAACTTGAGGCTCCATGCACGTCTTCTGGTCCCATTCTGGATTACTTCAATCCACTCAGCTTAGAGGAAGATGACAGATTGATCTCAATCATACACCCAGCCTCATGCAGCCTTGATCCGTGCCCCTCCTGGCTAATTAAAGCTGGCCATGAGTGATTTCAGGGCACCCTAAGGGATATTATCAACAAGTCCCTCTCTGTGGGGCTGTTCCCAGGGGCCCTCAAGGAAGTGATGGTCCACCCTCTCCTTTAAAAATCATATTTAGAATCAGCCGAATTGGCAAACTACCGGCCGGTGTCCAATTTGCCCTATTTGGGTGAATTAATCGAGAGGGCGGTGGAGATACAGTTGCATAGCTTCTTGAATGACACTTCCATGCTAGATCCTTTCCAGTCCGGCTTTTGCCCAGGCCATGGAATGGAGACTGCACTGGTTGCCCTCACAGACGACCTCTGGAGGCACCTGGATTGGGGCAGGATGGTGGTGCTGGTGTTGTTGGACCTGTCAGTTCGACACGGTTGACCACCAGTTATTTGCCACTGCCTTGCCAACACGGGGATCCAGGGGCTTGCCTTACAATGGCTCGTCTCCTTTCTCCAAGGTTGGGGACAAAGGGTGGTCATTGGGGAGCAGCTGTCCCGAAGCCACCCACTAGTTTGTGGAGTGCCTCAAGGGGTGGTGCTTTCACCAATGCTATTCAACATCTGTATGTGCCCCCTTGCCCAGATTGCCTAGAGGCATGGGCTAGAATGTCACCAATATGCAGATAATACCCAGCTCTATCTGCTGTTGGGCGGCCAGTCTGACTCTACCCCGGAAGACCTAGTTTGGGTGCTACAGGATGTGGATGGATGGCTTAGACTGAGTCAATTGAAATTGAATCTGACGAGGATGGACGTCCTGTGCCTGAATCGGAGCGGTGCAGGGGTAGGGATCCCATTACCAGCATTCGAGGGGGCACTGTTGGTGCCAATAATGAGGGTCAGGAGTTTGGAAGTGCTCCTGGATGCTTCCTTAACAATGGAGGCCCAGGGAGCAGCCACTGCCAAGGCAGCCTTTTATCATCTGTGGCTGATTAGGCAGTTGGTTCCCTTCCTCGAACACAATGATCTGGCAACAGCGATCCATGCAATGGTTACCTCGAGGTTGGACTACTGCAATGCTCTCTACATGGGGCTACCCTTGGTGCAACTCCGGAATCTGCAGCTGGTGCAAAATGTGGCGGCCAGACCGCTGATTGTCCTCCCTATGAGGGAGCGCATCCAGCCTGTGCTAAAGGCATTACACTGGCTGCCAATAGCGTTCCAGATCTGCTTCAAGGTGCTGTTTTTGACCTTTAAAGCCCTTTATGGTCAGGGACCTGTCTACCTGAGGGACCACCTTTCCCCGCATGTGCCCCAGAGAGCACTACGATTAGAATTACAAAATCGCCTTGCCCTCCCTGGTCCAAAGGATGTTAGGTTGACATCGACTAGGACCGGGGCATTCTCTGTAGTGACTCCAGCCTACTAGAATGAGCTCCCTGGTGAGATCAGGGCCCTGCAGGACCTTTCATAGTTCTGCAGGGCTGTGAAAATGGAGCTTTTCTGGCAGGCTTTTCAGGAGGAGCTGCATCTTACTAGCCATGCCCTGGGCCGACCTAGAGCCAGGAGTCATCTAGGGCTGACCTGGAGCCGGGAGTCATCTAGAGCGGCAGTTCGACTATGTCAAAATGCATTTTACTCAGTGCGCCACCATTGCTATAAGCTGTTTACTATGTAGCTTGTTCTGAAATGTATTTTATATTGAGATATATACTGTTTTTACTGTTTTACTGTTTTTATGTAAGCCATCCTGAGACTACTTTGGTAGGGAGGGCAGGGTAGAAGTTTAAGTAATAAACAAACAAACAAACAAATAAATAAAAGGACTAGAGTCAGTCCCCTAGAAAATATTTAAAAATATGTAGGAAGGATGTCCAGGCATGCATTTATCTTTTATAGAAATAGCAAAGGCTTCTGTGTGGAACAAAGCATACTAATGCTAGGAATCAAATGAACTGGCACCGTAACATGCACACATTTGGAAGATCCTACCCTCACCAAAAACAGCCTGTCCGCTTTTGTGGATAAATGCTTCAGATGTGCAAGCTCACTTTTGAAAGACCTGAAAATGCCCACTTAAAAGAAAGTTTCCCTCTGACCATCTTTCACACCTTGTTTCAAAGGGTCTGGGTGTGCACAAGGCAGAATCAGACATGCAGTTGCAATTTCACATTGATTAAAGGCTGTCACGGACAACATTCATAAAATTCGCATGTATCAAAATTGTTCCTGTCCAGTTCTGATGTTCTTTGGCTTATCGCATCCATTCCTCCCCACAGGCAATTTTCTGGCATCTTTCAATACACGCCACTGAAAGGCACACGAGAGTACCGCAGAATGCATAACTAGATTTCGCTCTATGATCAGGCACCTGATTTTTCAGGATTACCATTCATGAACACAGAGCCATATTTTCAGAAGTTGGTACAGATCCTGCAGTCATCCCGCCCCCTGATACACACACACACACACACACACCCACCCCAAAGGGTTTTGGTTTTTGTTTTTTGCCAGGGATGCTGTAACATTTCTCATCCCTGATGTTTTTCACAGATGATGCAGTCTTGAAAAGGCGAATGAGTCCCAGCCTCGAAGACCTTTTTAAGAAGTAAAATATTTACCTAACTTTCAAACACAGAGAACAGATAACTGGATAGGCGTAGTGCCGAGCTCTTCCCTGATTTGCAGTCGATCCAGCAAGCACAAGAGCCGTGAATGAGCAAAACTGAAACCAGAAGAGGCAACTTCTAGGCCCAATTATTTACTAGGCAACATCACCTCCCCCCCAATGTATTTGATAACTTTGTAACCGAATTAACCTTTTAATTACCTCTCAATTTCTATAGCATATAATTCATTGCATTTGATATTCCGGCAGTGTTGGCCTAAAGCTTCTGTTTTCAGATTTCCTTCTCTCTTGTGTGAACTGAATCCATGATTATTTACTTTCTTGCTGTGATGGATTCTTGCTGACTTTTGACTTGAATGTGATGGGTGCCTGTTGAATTTTGGAAAGTTGTTGGCTAGAGTTGCCAACCTCCAGGTAGGGGCTATATATCTCCTGAAATTACTGCTGATCTCCAGATTACATAGATTGCTCATCTGTCCATCCATCCATCCATCCATCCATCCATCCATCCATCCATCCTTTCATTCAGTTTTTCAGTCCATTTGCGAACTTTAAGACCAACAAAGGTTTAATCAAGGTATGAGCTTTCGTGTGCGCGCACACTTCTTTAGATACAATGAACTGAAAATAGAAATAACAGTCATTCATTCAATCAATCATTCATTCATTCATTCAAATTTTTATCCCACCCTCCTGGCCCAGGCCAACTCACGGTGGCTTACAATGCAATAAAATCCTGAGGTACATACAATACATCAATAATATAAATACCATATTAAAATACCATGTTAAAATCAGTATAATAATAAAATGCTAGGCATTGTAACATCAGCCACACTGGTCTGCTCCAATGTCGTAAAGTGCTTCAGATGTCATACAGATGTCTTAAGAGGGGATTGGCTCAGACAGTAATATAGAGGGTGGATGGTAAATTAGCATACAGAATAATAAATAAACCTTTAAATAAACCTTTGTGGGTCTTAAAGGTGCCACTGGACTCAAAATTTATTCTACTGCTTCAGACCAACATGGCTGCCCACCTGGATCTACATTCATTCACTCACTCACTCACTCATTCACTCATTCACTCATTCACTCACTCATTCATTCATTCATTCCACCTCACCTGGAGAAAATGGCTGCTTTGGAAGGAGGACTGTATGGCATTATACCCAACCAAGGTCCCTCCCCTCCTTAAACCTCACCTTTCCAAGCTGCTCCCTCAAATCTCCAGGTACTGCTGAGCTCAGAATTGGAGAAATTATGGCTTGTGACTTCTGAGTTACTTTACTTCATTTAACTTCTATTATGACTCTAAAGTTTTGCTCTTCTGAAAACCAAGAATGTCCCCATGGCCATCAGGAATTCAGGGTAAGGCTCTAAATTAAAGATAATAAAGGAGGAGTAGGGGTAAGGGTTGCCAGGTCCCTTACCTGTTTGCAGCGGGGGGGGGGGGGAGGGGAGAGAGAGAAACTCCTGTTCCGGGACTTTTTGTGCATGAGCCAGAAGTGACGTCATCACACTAGGCACGCTGCCGGGGACACTCTAGCATTTGGCCTGAAAACTCTATGATAGGAAGGAGTGGTGAGGAAGGAATAGAGTTGCCAGTTCTGGGTTTGGAAATACCTAGAGACTTCTGGGGTACAGCCTGAGGGTTTGGACCTCAGCAGAGTATAATGTAATAGAATCTACCCTCTGAAGCAGCCACATTCTCCAGTGGAACTTATCTTAGTCATCCAGAGATCAAGTGAAATAGTGGGATATCTCCAGGTGCCACTTGGAGGTTGGTGACTCTAGGGAGGAGGGAGAAAGCGATCACTCTCTTTCTTCCATTCCTCCCTCACTGCTCCTGAGACAGGGGAAGTGTGCAGCCATAATGGCTGCTGCATTCAAAATAATGGCCCTTTAACCTTTGTAGGGCCAATCTTTTTAACGGGCGTCAGACCTGGCCTCTGAACATTAGAGGGTGGGCCTAACAGCTCCTTATTTTTATTGGCCCTCATCTCATCGGTTCTGTGGTGGAATGGCCCTTTTTATTTGAAAGGGTCATTGTTTTCAATGGTGTTAGACCTTGGTTCTGGAGTTTGGAGTCCACACTTCCCCACTGAAATGACCCTTTAAAGTTTACAGGGCCCATGTCCCACAGACCAACCTGTGGTCATGGCCTGCTTCCAGGGTCATCAGCTTCCAGGTGATGTCTGGAGATCTCCACTGTTACAACTGCCTTGGGGGGGGACTCAGGTTGAGTATGTTGTTGTTGTTTTTTTAAACAGGCATGGCTTTTGAGGTGCTGAAATTCATCAATGGGAAAAGTTTAGGAAGTCTGAGTCCAGTGGCACCTTTAAGACTGACAAAATTTTATTCTGGGTATAAGCTTTTGTGTGAAGAAGTGGGCACACACACAAAAAAAACCTTATACCCAGAATAAAACACTGTTGGTCTTAAAGGTGCCACTGGACTCAAACTTTGTTCTACTGCTTCAGACCAACATGTCTAGCAACTTGAATCAATCTTCCCGAAATTTCAGAATGACACAAATTATGCCCTTTAAAGTAGCCTGACCAAAAATTAAAGGGAATTATTTGAAGTGTGTTGCATACCCTTATTTTAAACCCATCATATTCAACTGGTTGGGAAGGAAGTGACTCTGCTTAGGACCAGGGGTCATTTTGAGCAGGAACGCACAGGAGCGCCGTTCCGGGAGTAACAAGCCCAGGAGCGGGCACATACAGGTGATGCTCTGTGGAAAAAAGCAAAAGCATATTAACTGGATCTGTATTTCCATGCTTGTTGTAAGGTAGCTTCTCTGCAAGAGCAAAGGAAACCCAAAGTGTCTTTAGTCAAAATGTAAGGCTGGCTTGCCTGCTCTGAGTTGGGAAATACCTGGAGATTTTTGGGGTGGAGCCTGAGCAGTGGGTGTTGCCTT
Organism: Lepidodactylus listeri; assembly: GCA_029233225.1. Lineage (NCBI taxonomy): Eukaryota > Metazoa > Chordata > Lepidosauria > Squamata > Gekkonidae > Lepidodactylus > Lepidodactylus listeri. The sequence continues at coordinate 99,149,995 of JARCFY010000009.1, read as the reverse complement.
CTGACACACTCCCAGTGATGTCAGGGGGTGTGGCATATGCTAATGAGTTATGCTAATGAGTTATGCTAATGAGTTATGCTAATGAGCTCCTGCACCCCTTTTTCTATGAAATGACCCCTGCTTAGGACAGAACAACAACTGACATACATGCCTGTCCTTAAATAATAGTGTGTATGACAATCATGGGGTCAGATAAATTATGCCTGCATTTTCTGATTTCTTTGTTATTAGCAGACTATCACTTGAAAGCATTTTCTTTATTTTGCAGCTATACCCAAGTGCTCACTGGCAAATTAGCTCTGGGAGTTTTAATGCACAGTATATAATGGCTTCCCTTAAGATCTGTCCATTAGTGAAAGACATCATTTTAAAAAAATATTACCCCAGTACAATTTTAAAACAGGTCTTTAGTGCTCTGCTGACTGGTTTATTAGCTTGCACTGTTAATTAGTTGAAAGTCAAAATCTCCAAGCAACCAAAGCATGGTCACTTATAACTTTGCTCATTAGCGAGTCCACAGCACTTCCTGCTTCAGTTCTGGCGGCTTTATCAGGAGTAATATACCATTTCTCCTGTTAAGATTACTGCATGCTGAAAACTTTTAATGGGCATTAATTACTGCTAAAGTATGGAATTTTTCAGGTAAATATAATCATCATTTTCATTCAAGCTGCAACTTTTTTGTATGGTGTTTTGATACCGCAGGACATAATTGAAGCCGTTAGCCAAAAAAGAGCAAGGTAGGACAGATAGGTTGGAGGTAAACAGGAAGGTGGCATGCAGACAGGTGGCAGTTTCATTGCAGTTAGACAGGCAGCAGGCAGGATGAAACCTGGTATGTCACCACACCGGGGTAAACCAATAGCTGCATTCAGCAAGAAGTAATCCAGGCTGACAGAATACAGCCGAGTGCTACTGGACTGGCTTTCTGGTGTAGGCCTTGGAGACTGCATGTTCTACTTCAGTATACAGTAGGGTTGCCAGCTCTGAGCTCAGCTGGAAAATACTTGGGGATTTGGGGGTTGAACAAGCCTAATACACAGAGTTGCTCTGTCTGCAGTTCCCACATCCTGTTATAAGCCTCAGTGATTCAGAGAAAACAGGAACAATACCTAGTTTACATGTTACCCAGTACCACTGTTCCAGACACACCCAAAGTTAAGTATTACTTGAGTTTCCTTTCTGTCCATGGGAGCAACTGAACACATGCTTCAGTTTCTTGATGAAACTTAAACACAGCGAGCTCTGGACAAGCCAATCTCCTGCCCAGAGTTGCCCATTCCTGATCAACCAGGCCATGTTCCTTCCCAAGCTGTGATGCCCACCCCATGGAATGAATTGCCAGAGACTGTAAACAGAGAAGCTGCTGTAATTATCCTTCAGCAATATATTGGTACAACAATGTTGTAATGCCAATTTTAAAATAATGTGAAAGCCCTGTTGGCCCAGGGGAAGGAGACGGCCACTTCCAGGGGACTGGGACAGGGAAACTGTGGAAGCACCTTCCATGCAGAAGCCCTATTGCTGCTGCATTCAATCTGCAGCTGCTTCAGCAATGGGGAAGCCACAAAATCCCACCCCTGTGTACAGGGGTCATTCCGTAGAAAAAGAGGTGCAGGAGCTCATTAGCATAACTCATTTGCATATGCCACACCCCCTAACATACCGGAAGTGTGTCAGAAGGCAACACCCACCCCTCAGGCTCCACTCCACAGGTGAGTGAAACTGACCTGCTCTTCCTCCATTCCCTTCCCCATCCAATACTTTGTGCAATAAAAATAAGCGTCAAGAACACACCCTCATTCTCTTCCTGCCCCCTTGAAACCACCAGGTTTCAAGTAGACTTGAGATACCCAGGACATGTGCACCACCGAACCCTTCCCCTTCCCTTCCCCACAACAAGACACCCTGTGAGGTAGGTGGGGCTGAGAGAGGTCTTTTGAGAACTGCTCATGAGAGAACAGCTCTGAGAGAACTTGTGACTGGCCCAAGGTCACAGCAGCAGCTGCATGTGGAGGAGTGGGGAATCAAACCTGGTTCTGCCAGATTAGAGTCCAACTTCTGACCACTACACCAAACTGATGGGGTGGAAGCTGCTGAAGGGTTGGTGAAATTTCTCCACTACTTATGTGCCATGTGCCCAGATAAAAAATGGTATACTTAGAAAATTTATATGCCACCTTGAGCAAGTCTCTGGAAAAGCAGCACACAGTCATAAAAGGAACAATGATTAAATGATCAATATTAAAACAAAACATTAAAAACAAATAAAGACCCTAGTAAGGCTTTCCCCGGGGCGCTGCGCCTCTGCACTGCTCGGGGAAGCCGAGGAGGGGGTGGGGCTTGGTCATGTGCCCGCCCCCTGGGCTCCTCTCTCCCGGAGCTGCGCTCCTGTGCGCTCCCACTCCAACGGACCCCTGCCTGTGTAGAAGATACCTTTGTCTTTAATGTTCCACAAGAGTTCTGGTTATTTTTTTCCCCTGCAACACACTAAAAGTGCTGGAAACAGCAGCATAAATTGAACTGAGATGGCAGAGGGCACAGGGGTTAGTTCCTCCTGCTCACATTCTCCATTTTTTTAATAGACTCTTCACCCCCATGCTTTAACCATGACCAGAGAGATCTGTGAATAAGAGCCAGTTGATGTAGTAGTTAAGAGTGTTGGACTAGTCACTTGTTCCCTGGTCCCTTACTTTGAACTCGCCTACTTTAGGGAGGCTGGAGTCTTCAATCAAGAGATAATCAATAATGCCAGCACCTTGTGAGGAGACAAATGTAAAGTCTCCAAAAGGATCGATAGTGCTGTTCCCATTTAAAATTGTTAATGACAATCTGGAGGCCATGCTCACCAGATTGGCCCCCAATCTGTTTATACCTTTATCTTTAAAATGGCACGTTCCTTCTGTGGTGTTATGATAGAGGAAGTTTTCTTTCCAGAAATTGGAGTGGAGCAGTTCATTATCTTTTGAGCCAATCCTTGCACTGAAGTCCCGCCCCCCAATTTATCATAACAGCTTGTGGGTGGCTACTTTGTAGATCTAGCACAGGGGTGTCAAACTCATTTGTTATGGAGGGCCGGATTTGACATAAATTGGACTTTGTCAGGCTGGCCCATGTATGTCATAAAATGCAATGCCAGGTACCGCAGATATAAACTTTATAAAGCACACAAACACAAAGATTTTTTTTAAAAAAACTTAAAATAAAAAACGTGCTTGAAACATTAGCATTTTTGCAATATTTTGTTTATTTAACAGTCTCTGATAACTGACACTTCTTGCTCTGAATTATTGCATCAAAATGTCTGTGCTGTAGCAATCTGGGAGGGGGAGGAGCCTCAGCCCAGTGCAGGGAGCAGAAGCTTGCCTATCTATCTCTCCTGAGCGATTGAGAGAGTCTGGGAAAGCAAGCTATGATGCAGCAGCAGCAGCAGAACTGGAGCAAGAAGCAGAAGATAGATAGTTCCTTGCGGGCCTGATAGAAGCTCTCTGGGGCCTGATCTGGCCCCCAAGCCACATGTTTGACACCCCTTATCTAGCAGCTATTCCTCTAAGATTGACCACTGGGTATCAATGTCTGTTTTGGACATTTTAGGAAGGTAGATATTTACCAACAAGCTCTCTTTGGGACTGGTGGCTATCTTCACTGCCATAGCTAGATTTGTAGGGCAGGGGGAAGAAGGAATGATTTGCCCAGGTTACTGAGTGCATCCTTTTGATTTTACAGCAGGTAGACAGAAGGAGTTCTAACCAGTTAGGTCGCAGGGGTTGCATAGCCAGGACTCCTGTATCATAATACAGTCAAAATTTGCTAGTAGAGAAGAGGTTTCAGGATCTGACATGGACTAGTCGGACTAGTATTTGGGAGACCTGGGTTTGAGTCCCCACTCGTGCCATGGAAGCTCACTGGGTGACTGTAAAGCTGAGGTTAGGGGTCCTCCTCCAGGTGCACAGACTCACGTTCCACACTTGAGTTCAGTCATTCCGGCAGGGCTTATTATCCAGCCAAATAGAATTGGATGTATATATTTTAACGGTGAAGGCCAGCTGATTTTAACTGTTTGTTGTATTCTGACCAGCCAGGGATGTTTGGCAGCTATTCTATTGTTTTGTTCACCAGTCCTGGATTGCTATGGTTTCTAATTTTGCCTGGATAATAAACCCTGCCGGAATTATTGAACCCAAGTGTGGAACGTGAGCCTGTGCACCTGGAGGAGGACCCCCAGCCTCAGCCTTACAGTCGCCTTGGGCCAGTCACACCCTCTCAGCCTCACTTACCTCACAAGGTTGTTGTGAGGTTGAAATGGAGGAGGGGAGAATGATGTAAGCTGCCTTGGGTCCCCATTTGGGAAATAAATAAATAAGTAAATAGAGTGAATAAAGTAAATAAATACATAAAATGCCCCCCAATGTCTTTGTGCACCCTAGCACGTCATTTTCAGAAGCCAGTGCAAGAGTGAATGCGGAGGAAATGACATCAATGTCCAGCAGGAAGTGAAGAAAGTGTGGTGTAGGAAGTGAGTCTTGTTATGGGCAAACGTGGCGTCATTGCTAGACTAAGGCTGGAGAGACCCAAGTTCAAACCCTCTCTCAGCTATAAACCTCACTGGGTCACCTTCAGCCCCTCAATCTCTCTCAGGCAGTCTCATCTACCTCAGAGGTTTGTTATGAGAGGCTGCCTTAGGCTCCTTGCAAGAAATGTGGAATGAAAATAAAAGAGTAATTAAGATGTTTTAGTAATTAACATTTGTCTAGCACCCAAATAATTAGCTTGGGTACAGCATATTTATGCCTTGATCTGGATAGCCCAGGATAGCTTCGCCTTGCAAGATCTCAGTAGCTATGCAGGGTCAGCCCTGGTTAGTATTTGGATGGGAGGCCAGCGAGGAATACCAGGGCGGCTACACAGAAGCAGGCGATGACAAACCACCTCTGAGTTTCTCTTTCTCTGAAAACCCACAGGGGTCACCATAAAGTCAGCTGCCACTGGGTGGCCGGGGGGGAGGGGCATTTGTGTAGCACACTGATAATCTGTATAGCAATCCTGGAAGGCAGGCGCAACATTTTAAAAGTAAGAAATTGCAAGTAGATAAATAGGCACCATTTCAGTGGGAAGGTAACTGCATTCCATGCACCTCAGCATTTAGTCATGCTGGCCACATGACCGTGGAAACATCTTCAGATGGCACTGGCTCTTCAGCTTGGAAATGGAGATGCGCACCAGCCCCTAGAGTCAGATTCGACTGGCTTTCGAGCAAGGGAAACCTTTACCTTTTAAGGACGTTTTGGAGATCATTAATCCATCGAGTCACCATAGGTCAGAAGCAACTTGATGACACACAACACAGAGACACATAGTTTATTTCATGGTTGGGGGTTTACAAGTTTGTCCTCTTAGAAAGTCTGTAGTTTGTTACTGGGCAGTCTAGACCCCTTGATACTGAAGGCAAAAGCAGAAGTAGAATGGACCAAGGAAGATGGAGGAGAAAGTAGAGAGGGGAGCTGTAAGAAAAACAGAATAGAAACCACAAGTGGAGACCTGCAATAAACTTGCAGAATGGTTATCCCGTTCCTCACATCTTTGCTTCCTCCCTTCTCCCCCTCCCTCTCTCCCACTCTTTCTCCTTTCTGCCCCCCCTTTCTTACTCTATCTCCTCCATATATGTTACTTCCTCTCTCTTTCTGACCTGTCATCATTCTCTTTGTTTTTCTGCCTCCCCACCTCATCACTCTTTCTCTCTCTTTCTGCCCCAACACTCCATCACTCTCTCTTTCTGCCCCATCACTCTCCCAGCCTCCTGCCTGCTTCCTCTCCCCCCACAGCAGTAGTGGCAGCGCTATGGGAATCACAATGGATCTCCCAGCTGCAGAGATCAATTCACCTTAGGGCTGCCAGCTCCAGGTTGGGAAATTCCTGCAGATTTGGAGGTGGAGCCTTGGGACAGTGAGGATTGGGGAGGCAAGCAGCCTCAGCAGGGTATAATGCCATAGACTAAACCCTCCAAAGCAGACAATTTTATTCAGGGGAAATGATCTCTGTCCCTGGACAACAGTTGTAATTCTGGGTGCTCTCTAGCCCTTCTCTGGAGGTAGTTCAAGTGAAGGAAATGGTAGTTCAAGTGAAGAAAATTGCTGGTTTGGATGGTGGAGTCTATGGCATTATACTGGTCTGTAGTCCCTCCTCAAATCCCAGCCTCCCCAGGCTACACCCCTCAAATGTTCAGGAATTTCCCAACCTGGAGTTGGCAACCCTATTTCCTTCCCACCTAACAGCCAACCTCCCTTTATCTGTCTTCAGCTTTCCATCCCTCCCCTCCCCTGCAGCCTCTAACTAGGAAAATTACAGTATTTCTCCACAGTGGGGACTAAAGCAGCTTACATTATTATTTCCTCCTTGTTATCTGCACAACAGCCCTGTGAGGTTGGTGAGGCTGAAAGTATGTGACTGGTCCAAAGTCGCCCAGTCAGCTTCCACCACAAGATGGGGATCTGAACGTGAGTCTCACAGACCCTAATCTGAAGCTCTAACTGTTACATCACAATGGCATTCATAGGGTGGCTGCTGCTGAATAGTAGCAAGCAGCTGGGCCTAATTAAGTCATGCAAATCAGTCAAGTCACACAGAGGGTGCTGCGTAGGGATGCCAGCCTCCAGGTGGAACCTGGGAATCCCCTGGAATTACTGCTCATTTCCAGGCTACAGAGATAACTTTCCATGGAGAAAATGGATGCTTTGGAGGGTGGAGTTTATGGCATCGTACCTCACTGAGGTCCCTGTCCTCCTCAGGCTCCACCCCCAAATCTCCAGGGATTCCCAGCCTGGATCCAGATGTGCTGCTGGGGGTGGGGTACTTGACAGCCCTAGATTGCTGCCAGGCATAGGGTAGCCAACCACCAAGTGGGGCCTGGAGACCCCCCCCCCAAAAAAAAAATTACAACTGAACTCAAGACAGCAGAGATCTGTCTCCCTGGAGAAAATGGCTGATTTGGAGGGTGGTCTCTGTGGCACTGTACCCAGCTGAGGCCTCTCCCTTCCTCAAACACTGCCCTCCTTAGAGTCCACCTCAAAACCTCTAGGAATTCCCCAGCCTGGCTGGCAACCCTTGTCAGGCCTGGCCCCAAGGCTCCCTCCCTGAAAGGCCTGGAAAGGGCCCTCCCCCCTCCGTCTGCCTTTTACTGACAGAAACATTTAGAAGCCCCCCCCCCCCAGCAAATATTCTAATCTCTCACAGTTGATGCCTGGAGTTAGATCCCTGCAAAGGCCATTTCAAAAGATATTGAGGAGAATTCAATGGTTCCTGAAGTCTTTTTTTTTTTTAAACTTTTTGCATTTTTCTGCAGACCGAGAAAGGACCCTGACTATGTAGGAAAAGCTGTTGGGGGAGAGGGAGCTCTCTATTGGCAGATATAAGTATCCACACAGGAAAAAAAAAAAACTCTGGGAAATATTATATAGATGTTCTAAATCCCACTTTTTGTAGTATCCTGCTTGCTTCAAGCTACGAAGGTAGGTTTGCAGGTAAGTACTGAATCATGTAAGTGACTCAAGGCACCGGTATGTTAGATCTGAATCCAGGCTATAATCCCAAGCACACTTACATGGGCATCAGCTCCACTGAACATAGTGGGACTTGCTTTTGAGTAGGTATGCACATGAGTGTGCTGTCAGACCATTAGCTTATTTTGCCACTCCAGTGCTCTAGTGATGTTCTATTTTTAGTTGTAAAATGATGGATGGTATGATTTTCCAATATTCATCCCTGGGAAACAGCAGTCCCTTTCCCAACTGTTAAGAGTGCCTTATAACAATCTTGGTAGAAGAAAACTAAGAGCTGCCATTTGATAGGTTTCACATCTTCAGTATCCTAAAATGCATGCAATGTGGGAAAAAAAATAAAGTCTTCTTGAGGCAATTCTGGAGTCAAGAAAAGGAGATCCAGGCTTCCTTCTTTTTAAACGTCAGCTTCTTGTGAAAAGAAAAATCACTGACAGACTTCAATTAGTAAGTTATCTGGGTGCTTTGTAAACATACTCTATCAAAAGATTAGAAGGATGTTGGTGAAGTCCCTTCATAATGCATCACCATCCGGGGGAAACTAAGAAAACATCATCCAGCAGATGTTATTGTTCCACAAAGTGCTGTTGACAAATGTGCTACTAATGGCCGCGGCAAATTATTTGTCATTTTCAAAGGTTCTTTGATACCGTCTGGAGACCTCTGCCATATTTCATATTGATTAAAGGCTGTCACGGACAACATTTATAAAGTTCACATGTATCAAAATTGTTCCTGTCCAGCTCCGATGTTCTTTGGCTTATCGCATCCATTCCTCCCCACAGGCAATTTTCTGACATCGCTCGATGTGTTAGGCAATCCGTACCCAAGGAATGCAAACAAACTGAATAAATCTTATGGTCTGGGTCTTTCCAGTTCATGCTGGCAGAACCAGACTTAGCTGTACTGTGCTCCCCACCCAGTTTTCAGCCTATCAGCTGGAAATATCCCCAAAGTGCATATTCTAAATCTATGTGAGCTGGGCTGCGTTCACACTGGAGACTTGGCGCGATCTGGCCATACCTCTATCTAGGGGTCATTTCGAGCAGGAGCTCGGGGGAGCGCAGCTCTGGGAGTGGGTGCCAAACCCCCTCCCCCATGGGGAAATGCCTGCTTGTGTCATGGCTACAGCAAAATGACCCCGTCCCCTGGAAAGGTCCTTGTTCCTCCGACCAGCCTTCTGAAGGCTTCAGCCACCACTGAAGCTATCCTCCCAGAATAGTGGTATTTCTGAGGCTTAAGTTAGGCTGTTTTTACATCTGACTTTCCTGCTGGAATCATTCTAGTTCCAAAAAAACCTGCCCACACTTCTGTGCGGTGTGAAACTGTGCTGCTACTGAAATGTCCACATCTACTAATTGCCCTCCTGTGGTCAAGCTAGTATTAAACCAGCTTGATTCTGCTTTAAACAATTGCTGTTATTAGGGCACTTAGACCCCCTGGAGTGAAATTTCACACCACTGTGAATTCAGCCCAGGAAAAGACAGCAGTCAAACTACTTTAGAGGGGAGGTGTAAAATGACCCTTAGTTGCTGTCCCATCTCTGCCAACTGTTTCTCTTTCTTTCTTTCTTTCTTTCTTTCTTTCTTTCTTTCTTTCTTTCTTTCTTTCTTTCTTTCTTTCTTTCTTTCTTTCTTCTCTCTCTCTCTCTCTCTCTCTCTCTCTCTCTCTCTCCTTTCTTTCTTGCCTTCTGACATACTTCCAGGTGATGTCAGGGGGTGTAACATATGCAAATAAGGTATGCTAATGAGTTATGCTAATGAGCTCCTGCACCTCTTTTTCTACGAAATGACCCCTGCCTCTATCTGTGGTAGTTTAAATAGTTGCAGGAAGTTATGATCAGACATCCCACCCTGAACTGGCTTAACTGTGCACTTGGCCCATGGTTGATCATTCAGATTGTTGTGGCATCCTTTTGTTGTCGTTGTTTTTCACCCATGCACATAAGCCTGTCTCTGAAGCTCTGGCTCCTTTTTGACAGCTGCATAATCCCTCTGCCAAGCACTCCAGGCCCTCTCAGCCTCCTTTCCTTTGCCTCTCTTCCGTGGAATACTTGGAGGGGGAGTGCAGATTTACATGAGAGCTGTCCCATTAACATCAGTGCATTTACCCTTGTGTCAATAGTAGGATGTTCTCAGACTCTGATGCAGAAACAGGAAAGAGGTTTTTTGGGGGAAGGTATCTGCCACTTGAAAACAACTCCCCTGGGAACTCCTGGTCCAGAATGACTACTTGGCCACAGTGACTGACAACTCCAGGGGTGATTGTTCACTTATGCGCACATAGCTACCTGATCAAACAAAACAAAACAAAGGAGGTAGAAATAGAATGAAAGGTTCAGACTTCCCAAAGAGCTTGACTTAACAACAGGGAGGTTCAGACATCAGGAAATGTGGGGTGGAAGTGCTGGCACTCCTTAATACTGGACTTTCCCAGGTGCCTGATTACTCAACTTCCAAAGCGGGGCAACATGGGGTGCCGATGACTGGGGCATGGAAGGCAGATGTTGTTGACTGATCATGCTGTTCAAACACACAAAGGTAACACTATTATATCACGGCAAACTGCTCGTGTGACCACAGCCCTGGTGTAGCAGGAGTGAACTGGTCATGTGAACTCGCAGGGGAAAGGCTAGCCAAAATGGAGACCTTGAAGGCAACAGATCATTGACAGCAGATGCTGCTGTTGAAAGGAAGGAGCTTTCCAGGACTTGAAAAAGGAGATTCGGCTGCTATCTGGGCAGAGCTCCTGAGCTCCCAATTGCCATCACAGCTGGGACAGAGCTATTCCCACTCTGGTCCTTTCCGCACTAGACCTTAAATCCTGGTCCAACCCTGTCCCCGAACGTACATTCTACACTACACATGAGTTCACCCCTATAATCATCTTGGGGCATTTTTACATTGTACACTACACTCAAGTTCACCCCTGTAATTATCTTGGGGTATTTTTTGTTTCCACATTCAACTGAGGTCACCCCGGTTTCGCCCCACACTTGTCCCGGGATAAACGGATGCTGTTATAACCAGGGATAAATGCAAGGCATTCTGTCACAAGTTGAACTCTGATAAAACCAGGGATGAGATCCAAGTGCAGAAAGGACCTCTGTCACTAGGGCTGCAGATAGGGTTGCCACGTCCCCCCAGGCCACCAGAGGGAATGAAGGGGTAGGGTTGCCAGATCCAGGTTGGGAAACTCCTGGAGATTTGGGGATGGAGCCTGCAGAGGACAGGGACTTCAGTGGGGTACAATGCCATAGAGTTCACCCTCCAAAGCAAGCATTTTCTCCAGCGGAACTGATTTCTGTAGTCTAAAAATTAACTGTAATTCCAGGAGATCCCCAGGCTGGCATCCCAGTGGCAAACCTCCAGGTGGGCCTGGAGATCTCCAGCTATTACAATTGATCTCCAGACAACCAAGATCAGTTCCCCAGGAGAAAATGGCAACTTTGGAGGGTGGACTCTATGGCATTGTACCCCGCTGAACTCCCTCCCCTCCCCAAACTTTACTATCCCCAGGCTCCACCCCCCAAAAACTTTAACCAGTAACTACTAAGCAGGAGGCTGGGTGTAGAAAATGCTGCTTTTTGATGGGTAGTTGATGAGGGTTTCATTTTTATTTCTATCAACCATCAAGTTTTCTTTCTTTGACATCTTTTATTCCCCCCCCCCCCCCCCGTCTTTAATTCCTTCGACTGTGAGCCGGTTGGGATGGAAGACTTTGCAGTTGAGAACGCTGCTTCAAGCTGCTCTGAGCCCATGGGATAGAGTGGGATATCAGTATAAGCCAAATGAAAGCGAGTGTATTTTTAGAATGGAAAATGCAAAAAAGAAAACCAAACACCCCCAAAACAAAAACAGAAAATAATCTCATGCCGTCACCTCCACATCTGCCTTCCCTAGGACGGGACTGCACTTTTTAAAAAAAAAACCTTTATGCTGAGTATTTTTCCTTAAAAATGAAGAATATATGTTTGGATATTTCTGTATTTGCTTATACTTCATCTCACTCATAATGTTAATAGGTCTCCATTCATATTTGAAAAACATACATTACATCAGCCCAAATTTGCTCGGGGTTAAAAATATGCAGAAATACACTTCTATGCATGTGTTTTCAAGTTGGTTTAGGAAACTGTGATTTCAGATGGGAATTCTGTGCAGCATTCGCCAGCCTGATCAAGCAGGCTGGGCTACACACATATGAAAGGGTAGGAAATGCAGTGGGGGGGATCATAAATAAATAGGGGCTACACTTAGTGCCCCCTTCCAAAGTGCTGCTTGGCATAGTTATACAGCTTACTGAAACCCTTTATCAAGAAAACTTAAATTCTACACGCATAATTAATTATTTAAACTAAAGAATGTCCACAAACGTCTCTCAATCTGCATTATTCATTTTGTTTACCGAGATGGAGATTTGGAAGAATTCAAAGTACTTTTGGGGAAGGACTAGGGTGATCAGCGGCGAGGGCAGAAGGGAGGTAAGAGTCAAACAGCTACCTGAGGACTTTGGGTTTCTGATCTTGAAAACTTTAGGATGTGTCAATCCCGGCCACAGTCCTCATCGGTCACATGCCCCAGCAGTCAGTGCTTTGGAACAACGGATTCTGGGCCACTGCTCTGCAGCTGGGGTGAAAGTCATGCCACTGAAACTGGGGAACAGTTTTAAAGGAAAGAATACGTGAACGCATTCAGCTGCCTTACACTACCAGGCCTTGATCCATCTAGTGCCGTGTGGTCCATGACTGGAAGAGATTCTCTAGAGTTCAGAGAAATGTCTCTCTCCACACAGAACAAAAGCTCACACCTTGAATACACCTTTGTTGATCTTACAGATGCCACTGGACTCTAAATTTGTTCTACTGCTTCAGGCCAACACAGCTGACCACCTGGAGCTCTTCCCACTTAGACAGAGAAATGTCTCTCTCACCTTTGTTCCCTGAGATCATTCAACAGGTAATGCAAGATACTGAACCTAGAACCTTCCCCTTATGCCTTATGTGATGTTCCACTGAACCACAGCCCTTTCCCATAACAGTTGTCATTCTAATGTCCCTCTCTTTTGTAGGTCAGGATTAGGGTATTCAGTCCAGTTCCTGATCTCAGGTCCATACAGGAGTGATGGCTATGTTCCAAAAATAGGGAAGGAGATGGAGAACTGATTTGCAGACTAAATAGATTGCTTATTATGTATTTATTTGTTGAAAGCATTCATTCCACTTATCCTGGAGAACATTTCTGCTTTGGAAGGTGGGTTGTATGGCATTGTACCCTACCAAGGGCCTTCTCTTCCCTAAACCCTGCCCTCCCAAGTTCCACCCTCATATATCCAGGTATTTCAGACCTGGAGTTGGCAACCTTATCCAAACAACATCTGTTTATTAACAAGGAGATGCGGGGATAGAAGCAACTGGCTGCAGAACCAAGGAGCTCAGGCTGTCTACACTTCTATCTCATAAACAAAGCGAACTAAGCAAAGGGCTCCAACCCGTGAGACTAAACCAGCTCACACAAATATCCGAGGGGTGTGTGTGCGTGACCATTATATTGCAATGTATATACAATGAACACACCAGTCACAACTAAGATACTTCAGACAGACCATCCCAATCTATTCACATTTCTTCCATATTGTCTTCCTGCCACTATTTGCACAGCCTGAGATACTTTAATATCTATTTCTTCCTTTCCTGAGAGGTGCATTCTCTCTAGCAGTTTAGCTCCTAAGGTATTTTCCTCTGTTCACTCATGCAACTACCTGTGTACACACACACCCTCTCTTTTCATCTTTCATTTCTTTGGATTCATTTTCCAAGTCTCTTGCCTGAGTTGAATTAATTTCATAGTACTGTGTGCGTGCTTTATCCTTTGCCGCGGCAAACAGAGTATCCGTAGCCATCACATAAGCTATCAGAAGCCCCTCCACAAACAAAATGTTTCAGATCTGTGCTGAGAAACTGCATTGTGACATGAGAAATGGTAACTACATATAGAATGTTGTTTTGCTACCCAAATAACTCTGGCCTATTAATGGATGTGAAATCTCAAGAGAGCCCCTTTTTGTTGCAATAACTAATAGGCTTTCTGGGTCATTAAATGCATTTTTCTAATCCATTTCCCTCACAAGCAAAAAACACACACAAACCACTTGGAGTTATTACTGTTAGAATCCAGCTATTTGCACACATAGATACAGGCTACAGTGTTAGGAGAAGAAAGAGTGAAGAATCTCTTTAGGTTGGTTTGACAATATTTTAAAGAATAGATTTAAAAAAAAATATCTGTAGCTCAGAGTTACTGTGTGAATGAACTTGGGTAGAGATTGAATTAATATTGGAAGGATTTCTGTCCACTGAAGTGGGATTTCCCAGTTTTTCCTTCTCTCTGCACCCTAAAATGCCCCAAATGTTGTTCCTGGGGGATGGGAGACCTTTAGAAATACATTGAAGGGGAGTCAGAGGTCTGCCGTGGGAGGGAGTGAAACCCCACTTGAATGGACATAAGCAACTTTCAATATGTGCACACAGCTTGTATCTAGGTTAGTGCAGTGTACTGTGGTGGACTAAATGTTATATTTGGATTTAAATAAAAACGCCTTGGACTTTTCCACATTCTCATTTTCTTCACTTGTAAGTTCCTGTTCCTTCGGGGGTGCTCTGTTCTGCACCTGTTTTGCTCCCTCTAGTGGTTGATTCAATATTACACAAGTTTTATGTCTGGCATAATTAGCAGTTTAAATCTGCAGGGAGATATGCTGGACATAAACCTGTGTAATATCAAATTGACCACTAGAGGGAGTAAAATGCAAGCAAAAGAGCAATCCCCAAAGAAACGGGAATTTACAAGTGAGGGAAATGAAAATATGGAAAAGCCCCTTGGATTCACAGCTCTGCTCAACCAGGAAGTAAATTGCACTAAGGACTACAAGAGATATGGTGGGTATGGGAAGAAGCATACATGAAGCACACATTAAGCTGCTGTATATGTACACACTGATAGGCAGATGCACAAGTGCCACATATCTAGTTCAGCTTTCTGAGGCAGAGTCTACATGTTACATAACTGCATGTCGTGTTTCCCATGTGGTTGCTTGCTATGATGGTTTTCCATGTGGTTGCTTGCCATATACCAGCTGCAAATTCCTCAAGGGAACTCTACTTAGAACTGCTGCAAGGGCCCAATTCTGGCTGGGACCACAGTGCAGAGAGGTCCCTCCCTTACCCCCATGCCATTTTCCCAACACAAAATGGTACCAGGTGTTATTTTCCCCACTGGGGAGTGTGCCAGCACATGTGCTGAGTGTTTGCATGTGTAGCCCCCAAATCCCCCCACTGGGTGCCATTTCAGGTCAGGCAACCAGCTTCGAGGGAGGGAGGAGTCCCTCTTCACTGTGCTGTAGTCCCAACCAGAATCAGGCCCTCTTCTAAGGAGACTTTCAGTGAAGAACTTTCAGTAGGCATCCTGCTGCAAGTCCTTGTGGTTGTTGGCCCAGCAAGGCACTGGTACGTGCTCCTATGAATTGTGATATTCATAACCCTGAACTTTGGGCTGCCTTGAATAGAAGGGACATGTGCTTTCTTCATAATAGGAGCTAGCTCTAGCCCAAGCCAGGAGGCTGACACCCTAGATAAGTTCATCAGAGACAAAGGGCTCCTCTTGCCATGAGGTTTCCTTCTGTTTCAACAGACGCTGGCCACATACCCTACCCCCTCTACTACACATCTGGATAGATATGCTGCCTAGCAACTGATGTGCCAGACATTTACCAACAGGCTAAAGTCATTGATTAACAATGGACTTGGCCAGGTGAGTCATCGGACCCCAGACTCAGTGTCTGTTTCCTGATGAGATCATACTCTTGCAACACTGACCAACCCCTGGACCTCCTCCCCTTTGTTCACCTCTAACCTATAGAAAGGTCCAAGAGGGACGGACTGCCTAGTAGGTGTGTTCGTGGGTTGTGGTCTGCAAAGCCCGCCCCAAGACCCCCAATAAAAGTCCAAACCAAGAGTCACTCGGCCTGTTGAGCCGTTGCCCCCTATCAGCTTTACGACCCCTTCAGTCCAGCTTTCTGTACCCAACCCTTGCCTCCATCTTTAATCCTCTCTCTCTGGAGTAGCTACCCAGGAGAACCACGTGGTCTTGCAGGTTCAAGCCTCGTGTCCCCATAGCCTTTCTAGTTTTCTCCCCATCCAATTCTTCCTGACATCGGACAACGCATCTAAGGTACTGTGCTTTTCCCCATCAACGATAACCTGCTCATGCAAAAGTGCTATTTTCTCTCTTTATTTCATTAGGCCTGTAAGATTGTGGGTGTGATTACGTTTTTGGTATGCTTGACAACATTATCCAGTAAACAACCTTGAACTTGATACCTGCCTCACGTGCCTCTTTCCTTGAGAACTCCCGGGAGGGGTGGGACCCTGGTATAGTTGGCAAGAACCCGTGTATTTTGCTGATTGCTAAGTGTAAATTAAAGCAATTCGGCTAACATGGTGACCATGTGGCCAATGTAATGTGTAGTTTGGCACTCAGCCTAACCCACTTCCCAGAGTGGTACAACCAGATGGTGGAAAGTGCCTTCAAGTCATAGCCGACCTATGGCAACTCTGTAGGGTTTTCAAAGCAAGAGACATTCAGAGGTGGTTTGCCGTTGCCTGCCTCTGTGTCTCAAGCTTAGGCTTCCGTGGTGGTCTCTCATCCAAGTACTAACCAGGGCTGACCCTTCTTAGCTTCTGAGAACTGATGAGAGTGGGCTAGCCTGACACACACCCCCTCAAGAGAGCCAGTTTGGTGTAGTGGTTAAGTGCGTGGACTCTAATCTGGGAGAACCCGGTTTGATTCCCCACTCCTCCACTTGCACCTGCTGGATGACCTTGGGCAAGCCATAGCTCTGTACCAGCTGTTCTCTCAAGGACAGCTTGGGAAAGAGCTCTCTCAGCCCCACCTACCTCCCAGGATGTCTGTTGTGGGGAGGGGACGGGAAAGGAGTTTGTAAGCCACTCTGAGACTATAAGTGAGTGAAGGGTGGGATATAAATCCAATCTCCTCTCTCTTCTTCTCAAGACAACAAGAGTCCCTTGGAGAGCAATGAGATTCAGATGAGACTTAAAGATTAAATAGCTGTTCACTGATTAGCAAGAAACTTAAAGGGCATCTATATACTAATAGTTGGCTAAATCGTTGGATACTTAAATCCAGTGACTGAAGCTGTGAATGGGCAAGGCCGATCTACAGACCCGGAAAGGGGTCCAGATTTGCAGACAAATGCGAAATCTAAATATATATATTTTAAAAGCCAAAAATGATTAAAAGACCTTCTGGAGCTTTAAGCAACAGATGCCCTCAGTGGCTGTTGCTAGGCAACCAAAGGATTTCCTGCAGAGTCTTAGTGAGTAAAAGGCAGGGGGAAAGGGCAGGGCTCTTTCCAGGCCTATTTTGACTTTTGACTCATTGTGGCCAGATCTGAATTAGGGTTGCCAGCTCCAGGCTTGGAAATTCCTGGAGACTTGTTGGTAGAGTCTAAGGAAGGCAGGGTTTGGGGAGGAGAGAGACTTCAGCTGGTCTGAAATAGAAGAAAGCTCCTAGATAGATCCACCTGACCCAGTCCATAATGTGTGTGCTGTAAGTTTTTTTTGTTAATTTAAAACTGTGACCAAATGATTTGTCTGAAGAGTCTCCGAAGAGGATTCCCTTCATGATTGCCAGTGCTTTTGGCTTTTTCTTGCCTTTCCTATCCTTATTAGGTGGTGGCTGGAGATCTCCTGGGATTACAACGGATTGCAACAGATCTCCAGGCAATTTCCCCTGGAGAAAATGGACACTTTGGAAGGTGGACTATATGGCATTGTACCACATTAAGAAGAAGAAGAGATTAGATTTATACCCTGCCCTTCACTCGGAAGTCTCAGAGTGGCTTACAAACTCATCTCCCTTCCCCTCCCCACAACAGACGCTTTGTGAGATAGGTGGGGCTGAGAGAGCTCTGACAGAAACTGCTCTTTCAAAACAGCTCTGAAAGAACTATGGCTCACCCAGGGTCATCCAGCAGCTGCAAGTGGAGGAGTGGGGAATCAAACCGGGTTCTCCCAGATGAGAGTCTGCACACTTAAACCACTACACCAGACTGTAGTCCCTCCCCTTCCCAAGCTCCACATCTACTTGCCAATTGAGGACACAATTTGTGCACATTTTAAAAAGGGCTCTAGTTTACTAAATGTATGCCACAATAAATCTGTTTGCCTTGAAGGCAGCCCAAGACTTCTGCTTGTTTGCACACCCTCCAAGTATATTTCCCAAGAAATATTTCATAAACCACTTACTTCCCATTCACAATCTGCTCAATCTAGGGTTACAAACTCTGGGTTGTGAAATACCTCAAGATTTTGGGGGTGGAGCCTGTGGAGGGAGGAGTTCAGGGAGGGGTGGGACCTCAGTGGGGTATAATGCCATAGTGACCACACTCCGAAGCAGTCATTTTCTTCAAGGGAACTGATCTCTGTTGCCTGGAGATCAGTTCTGGTTCCTGGAGATTTCCGGACACCCTTGGAGGTTGGCAACCCCAGCTGAACCTCCGCATTAGCACATTCGGTCTGAAGTCATGCTGAAATTGCAAAACCAGGCCCCAAAGTCCCAAACGCTCTCAACATTCTTCCTTCTAGAAACTGAACTTGCCTGTCAGGTAAGTTATAATAAAGTCTGGAGGTCTTTTTTCCCTGGGTCACAAAATGAATACAATTACCCAGAAACATCATTGTCATGCAGGTTGTCCAAGGTGCTGAAGGGGGTCTAATTTATAAATAATCACCAGTGCACCAATTTTTGCCCAGAACTATTAGCTGTTTCTATTTGCCTTAATTCTCTTCATTTAATTACAGGTAAGGCCTGCTGGTGTTTCAGAAGCCAGCAATAGCTATTCTTATCACAACATGCCGACATGCAGCTTTTAATCAGCAAGAAAGAAGGAAATAAACAGCTCGTTTAATTTAGGGAGCGTGCTTGATAGTTTCTTCAGCTGAAACCAAGCAGGCTGCTGGGTCAGGGGACCTGAAAGTTATCACGTGAGAACAGTTGAGCCATATCTGAGAAAGGGGGTGGGTCTTACTGAAATGTGCATTTCAGGTTGCTTTGTGTGGTTTCCCTATTACTAGTTTGGCTACTGATAAACAGCAGTGATGTCGTAGGAATATATTCCCAAGACCCAAAGAAGCCACAATGAGTAGGAAGTTCTTTGGATATTTAATTGCAACAAAATGTCGGGAAAACAGTTAGGCCAAAACAGCCAGTCAAAAATCGTCTGCTCTCTGAGCAATATAAGGAAATACATAAAGGTTGTTTGTTTGTTTGTTTGTTTTTTTAAAAAAACTTTTAAAATATCTTTATTAATATCATAGTAGTACAATCACATGAAGTTTGAATGTGCATACAACAGAAAAATAACATTTCAACCAGCAACAGTGTAACATACAAATCAGAAATTTGACATCTTATTGTACAACAGAAGACAAAAAATAGCTTTAGAACAGCATTAAAATGTGTAGTGATAGTGTTGAGATTCACACTGAATTACATAGCTCTGAACAGGGCTCTTTTTGTAGAAAAAGCTCAGCATGAACTCATTAGCATATTAGGCCACACCCCTGACAGCACAGCTCATTAACATATTAGGCCACACCCGATGTTACCAGAACTGGGGTCATCCAGCCACATCCACCTTTTACTTCTTATTCTGTTTACCTTGTTGTTAAAACAGTTTTGACAAAACCAATTAAAACATTATTTTCTGTCCCATCTATACAAAATCTTGCCTGAACCAATATCTTATGTCCAACAATTATTCCCACACTAGATTGGAATAAATTCCTAAAGGTTAGGTTCCCATGGAAATCAGCTTGCCTTCCTGCAGAACTAGTATGCTGAATATGAATTTTTAGGGTTGCCAATCTACAGGTGAGGTCTGGAGATCTCCTGGAATTACAACTGAGCTCCAAACTACAGAGATCAGGCCAATGGCTGCTTTGGGAAGTGGAGTCCATTGCATTATGCCTTGCTTAGGTCCCTCCTTCCCCTAAACTGCACCCTCCACTCCCAAATCTCCAGGGATTTCCTCAACCTGGAGTTGGCAACCCTAGCTCACTGGCAGAACAACCCTAGGAGCCAGTTTGGTGTAGTGGTTAAGTGCACAGACTCTAATCTGGGAGAACCGGGTTTGATTCCCCACTCCCCCCCTTGCACCTGCTGGAAGACCTTGGGCAAGCCATAGCTCTATACCAGCTGTTGTCTCAGAGCTCTCTCAGCCCTACCTACCTCACAGGGTGTCTTTTGTGGGGAGAGGAAGGGAAAGGAGTTTGTAAGACGCTCTGAGACTCCCTTGGGTAGTGAAGGGCAGGGTATAAATCCAATCTCTTCTTCTCCTAGGTTTGTGGATGCACTGGTCAGGAGTAGTTTGTGGACTATTTTATTCAAGGTACAAAATTTTATTCAAGGTATAAGATTTCATGTGCCACCCACACTTCTTCAGATGGATGACGTGTGCATGCACACAAAAGCGTATACCTTGAATGAAACTTTGGACTCCAACTTTGTTCTGCTGCTTCAGACCAACACAGCTACCCATCTGAATTATTACACTATAATACTTTTTACAAGCCATTATGTACCAGTGGAGTGGTTACCATGCAGAGTCTGTCCCATAGGTAAAATTATCCTGTGAACAGGTGGTCTTTACCACATCAAAGTATCACTACCATCACAAGATCACCAATCGTTGGAAGTCAACTCCTCAGAAGCAGAAATCTCTCTTATTAGGAGGTTTAAGAACATCAACTTTGCTGGCCCATTAAAGGCAGATGTCAGCCCAGTGGCAGGAGAAGAGGGACAATCATCTTCATCAGAAACTCTGACCACTTTTTAAATTTCACAAAACAGGCAATCTCCAATGTGCTGCTGACCATGTTCATTTTTAGTTACATCTCTGTTTCTCTGCAGATGTCCCCCAAAGTCCCCCATGCAACAGTCAAGTGTTCTGCCAACACACACAACAATGAAGCTACTTTTTCAGAAGTTTTCTCTTGCATGGCTGTAAGCACAAAACCACTTTAATACAGACTTTAGACACACATATATTTGCAAGCCATTCCCAACAAGACACAACAATGAACTCAGGCTTCAAACTTACTTTTAAGCAGAAGATGCCATGAGAAAACTAAAGAGATTCTCAAAAATTAAAGATATTGTCACAAGCAGCATTTCCAAGGCTCTCTGCTTTTTTACATCCCCCCTTTTCAATAATTTTTTAAATAAAAACATGAAGAGCAAAATGAAACAAAAAGGAAGGAAGGAAGGAGGGAAGGAAGGAAGAAATGAAGAAAGGAAGGAAGGAAGAGGTGGGGGGGAGGGAGAAAGAAAGGGAGATGATAGATAGATAGATAGATAGATAGATAGATAGATAGATAGATAGATAGAGGAAGGAAGGAAGGAAGGAAGGAAGGAAGGAAGGAAGGAAGGAAGTTGGAGGAGAGAGAGAGAGAGAGAAAGGGAGGGGGAGAGAGAAAGAGAAGGAAATAAAGGTGGGGACAGAGAGAGAGCAAAAGACAGAAGGAAAGACAGACAGAAAGAAAGAAAGGTGGGGGGGAGAGAGAAGGAAAACAGATGGGGGAGGCACTTACCAGAGCAGGGAGAGCGACGCGAGGTCGGCAAGCCAAATACAGAGCCACGCCTTTCCTGCAAAGAGCCTAGCCCCATGCTTAATTTCTGGGCGGGGCTTTCTCCTGCTGGCTGTCTGCACTTAAAGAGAAAGCACCCGGTGGGGGTTTTTCCTGCCAGATCTCTGCAGGAACTTTCCATTTAAGTGTAAACAGGTCAGACCTGGCAGGGAGGGGGCAGGGCAGGCTCGGATGCCAGCCGGAGTGGCGTTCCTGTGCGTTCCTGCTGAAAAAGAGCCCTGGTTCTGAAATATCCTAGATATAGGGAAGAAATTAAGGAAAACATCCAAGATTAAACAATTATCAATTGATATGAGCAAATACTCTGGTGCAAAATATATAAATACAAGTAGAGACCCGCAAGAAACTTGCAGGATGGTTATCCCATTCCTCACACCTTTGCTTCCTCCCTTCTCCCCCTACCTCTCTCACACTCTTTCTCCCTTCTCCCCCCTTTCTTATTCTCACTCTCTCCTCCATGTATGTTACTTCCTCTCTCTTTCTGACCCATCATCATTCTCTTTTTTTTTCTGCCTCCCCACCTCATCACTCTTTCTTTCTTTATCTTTCTGCCCCTCCACTCCATCACTCTCTCTTTCTGCCACCATCACTCTCCCAGCCTCCTGCCTGCTTCCTCTCCCCATACAGCAGCAGTGGCAGTGCTCTAGGAATCACAATGGATCTCCCAGCTGCAGAGATCAATTCCCCATAGCGCTGCCAGCTCCAGGTTGGGAAATTCTTGGAGATTTGGGGGTGGAGCCTTGGGACAGTGAGGCTTGGGGAGGCAAGCAGCCTCAGTAACCCTCCAAAGCAGACAGTTTTATCCAGGGAAACTGATCTCTGTCACCTGGACAACAGTTGTAATTCTGGGTGCTCTCCAGCATTTGTCTGGAGACTGGCAATGGTAGCTCAAGTGAAGGAAATTGCTGGTTTGGAGGGTGGAGTGTATGGCATTATACTGGTCTATAGTCCCTCCTCAAATCCCACCCTTGCCAGGCTCCGGCTATCAAATGTCCAGGAATTTGCCAACCTGGAGTTGGCAACCCTATTTCCTTCCCACCAACAGCCAACCTACCTTTATCTGTCTTCAGCTTTCCATCTCCACCCCCCTCCCCTGCAACCTCTACCTAGGAAAATTACAGTCTTTCTCCACAGTGGGGACTAAAGCAGCTTACATTATTATTTCCTTCTTGTTGTCTGCACAACAACCCTTGAGGTTTGTTAGGCTGAAAGTATGTGACTGGTCCAAAATGTCCCAGTCAGCTTCCACCACAAGATGGGGATTTGAACCTGGGTCTTGCAGATCCCCATCTGAAGCTCTAACTGTTACATCACAATGGCTTTCCTAGGGTGGCTGCTGATGAACAGTAGCAAAGCAGCTGGGCCTAATTAAGTCATGCAAATCAGGTGGTATCAAGTCACACAGAGGGTGCTGCCTAGGGATGCCAGCCTCCAGGTGGAACCTAGGGATCCCCTGGAATTACTGCTCATCTCCAGACTACAGAGATAACTTTCCATGGAGGAAATGGATGTGTTGGAGGGTAGAGTTTATGGCATTGTACCTCACTGAGGTCCCTGTCCTCCCCAGGCTCCACTCCCAAATCTCCAGGAGTTTCCCAGCCTGGATCTGGATCTGCTGCCAGTGGCCAAGGGGGGTACTTGGCAACTCTAGACTGCTCCCAGTAAAAACCCTGCCTTTTACTGACAGAAACCGTTAGATGCCTCCCCCTCACCCAAACATTCTAATCTCTCACAGTTGATGCCTGGAGCTGATACCATTTCAAAAGGTATTGGGGATAATTCAACGGTCCCTGAAGTGTTTTTTAAAAACTTTTTGGATTTTTCTGCAGACTGAGAAAGGCCCCTGACTATGTAGGAAAAGCTGTTGGGGGAGAGTGAACTCTCTTTTGGCAGATATAAGTATTCACACAGAAAAAAAAAAACCTCTTGGA
The DNA here is from genome assembly GCA_029233225.1 of Lepidodactylus listeri. NCBI lineage: Eukaryota > Metazoa > Chordata > Lepidosauria > Squamata > Gekkonidae > Lepidodactylus > Lepidodactylus listeri. The sequence goes on along the minus strand of JARCFY010000009.1, from coordinate 99,126,785 downwards.
ATTAGTATATAGATAGTGTTTAACCTGAACACTTGAGCAATCAAGAAGGGTTGACATAAAGAAGTGGTAATTGAGCAAAGGATAAGACTTCACATCCACTGCTGTAATTGAGACAAAGCAGGGGATATGAAGTCGTTCTGTGAGTGAAAATCCAATACTGGAAACCATTTCCTGTTGAAATAAGACTTAGTAGGTGTTAGTAGGGAAAGATGGAACATATTGGTGTCAAATTCCATGAGATACTGATCCCACAATTTACAAAACCACAACTTTACTGTGGGTGGATTGAAATCTTTCCAACAAGGGGCAATGGCTGTTCTTGCAGCAAAAAGCATAGTCTCAATGATTGGTTTGGACTGGTGTTTGATGATGTGATCAAGCCAGCATTCTAAGAACAAAGTTTTTGATTGGAAAGGTACTTCGACTTCTGTAATCATTTTGATATATTGTAAGACTTCCTCCCAGAAAATTAGGATCTTTTCACAGTGCCACCAACAATGCGTGAATGAACCTATGTGCTGGCAACCCTTCCCGCAAGAGGGAGATCTTGTAGAGCACATATGTGGGGTAAGATACCAGCGTGTCATGAGATACATGAAGTTTTATAACCAAAATGACATAAGCAAAAAGATAACATACAGAAATCATAATTGGTTAAAACAGCAGAGTGTCATTTGAGAAGAAATGTATTCATTGGTCAGTTACAGCAAAAAGTGTGACTATATGACATCTTAAATATTGATTTAACTTAACTTCATTTAATTCTACCCAAGGGTTCTTCATACCCAAACAAAAGGTATTGTTTTCTGATAGGAAACTAAAGACCTTGGTGACCCAGACACTACAAAGTTCTACCCTAATCAACTTAACTATGAACTCTATACTTTGAGAAAATACATCTATTGGAAAACCTGTCTTCTGCCATACCAGCAATACTGCACTAAAATCCTGTTATAATCACCAGACAGCTAGATAGCTATTTCATCAAAACAACTTAATAAAGAAAAAAAATTCATGTCTCGTCTGCTAGCATCAGTTAGAAAGGCACTCTAACCTACACAGACTCTAACCTAACTGGACAGAGTCTTAATAAATCCTAATAAAGCCTTAATATTGAAATTTATAAGGCCAGAAAATATGAATCTATGAATACTCTGAATTAAAACGATTACATATATTCCCATCCATGCTACAGTGACAACAGGACTTCCATATGGTTGCAAACTCTGGGTTTGGAAATACCTGGAGAACTGACGGTGAAACCTGGGGACCTTGGTAGGGTATAATGTCAAAAAAAATCCACCTTCCAAAGCAGCCATTTTCTCCAGGAGAAGTGGAATAAATAAATAAAACTAAATAAGTGATGTCTGTAGTCTGGAGGTCCATTGTAATTTCTGGAGGTCAGCAACCTTACTTTCCTGGGGCAGATATCCCTACAAGTTTTCTGTTACAGCAGCCGTCCCGCCTCCCCCTAGGCCACTGAGGCTGTTCCATTAAAATAAACAGCAATTTCATACTATTATATTGCTGTACCACTGTAACACTAAACCCCAATAGTCCCATGAATTTCCAGCCTTCATTTTTTTTTTTTAAGTCTCTTGCTTCTTCTGTGGTGGAGATACACATTTCTCCATATACATCTACAATGAATTTACAGAATCAGTAAAATGTATTGTTATAAATGGTGTATTTATATAACAATATGAAGATACCGATTTAAAACAAGAAGCCTCCTAGTGGTGGTGGGAGGAAATGTCTGCCATGGAGACAGGCAGACTCTGTCTGTCTGTCTGTCTGTCTGTCATTCATTTCATGGGATTTCTATCTCACCCTCCCCCACATGTGGGCTCAGGGCAGGTTACGGTAACCAAATAAAGCAATAAAAACAATGCCATATAATTCCAACTTCAGATCTAAAACCCAGACTAATTAATACTTTATGGTGGTCCGTATCTCAGCAAAGCCCTGGTGGATGCTGCATGTATGCCCATAAAGGGCCAACATAATAAGCAAGCCCAGGCCACTGCCTTTGGCACAAGTTGGTAAAATGCACGTGTTGGTATAGTGCACAACACAGGGGGGTTAGGCCAAGGGCCGAGAAGCTCTAGACATGCATAACGTCAAGGATATCCAAGAAGCCTGGTGATCTATGTCTAGGCTTAGAGACTGGTGTAATGAACTCAGAAAAATATAAACTGTTCTCTAGGACAGGGTGCATCAGAGAATCCACTCTTTCTTGGGAAAATACAGCCCTTAGCCAGCCTGCAAAGCCTTATGGGATGCTCAGCCAAAGAACTAATAGACTAGTGGCCAGAGCTAATTCAGTTTGGTGAGAGCCAGTTTGGTGCTGGGGTTAAGAGCGTGGAATCTAATCTGGGAGAACCGGGTTTGATTCCCCTCTCCTCCACAGGCAGTTGCTAGTGTGACCTTGGGTCAGTCACAAGTTCTTTCAGAGCTGTTCTCGCAAGAACAGTTCTCAAAATAGCTCTCTCAGCCCCACCCACCTCACAGGGTAAATGTTGTGGGGAGAGGAGGGGAAAGGAGATTGTAAGCCAGTCTGAGACTTCTTCGGGTAGTGAAGGGCACGGTATAAATCCAATCTCCTCCTCCTTGCCAGCTCTATGGTCAGGAGGACTCATATCATTTGCCTCTTTCCATATGATTAGGTCACTTAAACAGTAGTCCAACCATTGGCAGCCGAGGTAGAAAATGGCCTTCATATAGCTAGAATAACAAAATCCAGGGGATCGTGGGAGTGATTATATGCTCTTGCCCTCCAAAAAACCACATTTGTGTCCTTGAGACGTTCATAGGCTGTGGTCACACGGTCATTTTGATTGGGTTTCACTGCTGTTCTCTCTCACATTTAAAATCGCTGATCAGATGGCTGCATCCGCCTCCCACACCAAAGTGGGCTCACTCGCACAATCCTCCCGGTTCCCTAGTGGGTTTTCCTACACCTGGAAAATCAAGTACTTCCGGGTGTTTGCACGTTGAATCTGTGATTTTGCCGATCTGGACAGCCATCTCTCGCAATGATTGTGATTAGGTCATCTGTACATCCTTCTTGTGGTAGTCCCCCGCCCCAGCTTTCACCTTTGTGTGCATGACCATTCCTGTCCTGAATATATTAAATGCATGAATGCTCAAGTGAACATAAAACAGCGCTCAGTAGTTCATTTTATTTGAGCATGCATATCTGCACACATGTGTGCATGGACATGTGTGCATGCACAAAGAATTTTTCAAAAAATGTGCCACACCGCCACTTGGGTGGTGCGGCTATCTGGACAGTGCCTGGAGCCTTGTCGCACAATGCAAGCAGTTGGGCAAGGGATGTGTGATCACCCCAACCTGCAAAAAAAAATATCCCCGATCAAATCTACAGCAGGAACATATCTCGGTAAGCTTGCTGTGTGGCCACAGCCCTGCAGAGGCTGCCTGTGGGTGAACAGAGACCACACTGATGGGAGAGGGTCTGAACTAAGAGGTTAATATTTGTGTGGGCTAAGGAAAAAAAAATAGTAAGTATTGTAGATTTATTTGTAAGGGTGTCGCTCCGTTCTGCAACCACCCTGTCTGTAAGCTTAACTCCATTCCAGTATCCCTCTTGCAAAACGTTCTAAATGTTTATATCCTCAAACTAAAACTAAGCTGGTAAAAAAAAAAAAAAAAAGCCTGAGTATTTTCTTTCCTCTACATCCCCCCCCCCCCCCCCGGCAATATACCAATGGGCTTATGTCAGAGAAATGTTCATGATATGCCACTCCCCCCCCCTCATTGAAACATGTCATCTTCTGCTCTGTAGATTAGGACACACAAAAGCCCACCAGATTATCAGGGCTGGGCTCCCCCGCCTTGCAGCAGGAAAGGACAGAATTATGTTGCTGCCACCGGTGAAATACGCTCCTGGTTCGGCTTTTTCGGTGTTGTCGATTATGAACTCGCTATCCCATTCAGCCTGTATTTTTAACACACAGGCTCCTTTTCATTCTAGAATCTCATTTTGTTCCTGGAAGAATGTTCACTGATTGCTGTTTTTTTTTTTCCTGCAAAGACTCTCAAGATATTCTTTCCCACTGCCTCCCTTCTATAACTTATGAGCTGCCTGCCATTCTCTTTTGACGGCCACCTGTGTTTCTTCTTGCTCCAAAGGTTGGACAGATTACTTTGCCTGAGTTCTAAAGGAGGAGTGATTGGGAATGCTCCATCACCTGCGGGTTCCATTTGTAGCCAGTCTCCAAGTTGCCCTCAATGCTGCCCCTTTGGCAAAGTGTTTGCCTGTATTCCGTTGCACAAAAAAAAAAAAAAAGCCACACGAGCATCTCAGGCTGCTCCCTGCCTCCACTGCTGCCTATCTACTGCTGGCCACATTCTTCAAGTGCACCAGACATTAACATCTGCCAGTGACTGAAAGTTGTGAGTCAGTTTCCCTCTACCCGCACATTGCCTGTCTTCCACAACTCGTGGCTTGCTGGTGGTGTCTGGCTCTCAATTAGCTCAGCTCTCTAGCAGTAGGGCCAGGGTTTTTCCTGTGGTGGCCCCGTATCTGTGGAATGCCTTGTCAGGGGAGACTCATGCCCCGCAAAAACCAGTTAAGTTCTGCAGGGTGTTTAAAACTGACTTATTTCAACAGGCTTTCACCTGATTGCGAATGTCGACCTATTTCTTGTGAAATCCACATAACCTCTGGGAATGTCTGGGTCAGCACCGTTTCAGAGCAGAGCTTTGTACGGATAATTTTGTTTAGCTCCACCCCCATACACTCCTTCAGAATGTGGTTTACTTGATGAAGTTGGAAGATACAATTGCTGAGTGACACAGCCTTACTCTCTCTGTTCTTCTCCTCCGCTGTAATAGCTCTTTTGGAGACCATCTAAAGCAGCGATGGCGAACCTTTTAGAGGCCAAGTGCCCAAACTGCAACCCAAAACCCACTTATTTATCGCAAAGTGCCAGCACGACAATTTAACCTGAATACTGAGATTTTAGTTTAGAAAAAAAGAACTCATTAACATCTTTTGTCTTAAAAGAAAAACACAATAACAGAGCTTTCAATTATACAAACAACTTTTGATTGAAAGGTAAAAGTTTGCATTTGGCCTGCTTTTGAACAATTAATGTGATTTTTGCTGTTGTATGCATGCTGATAATTCATCTAACCTTGGCTCATACTTTGTAAGTTTGAGAGCAGCCCAGCCTTGAGTCTGTCGTCTTTTTTCCTTTTTAGAGACTGAGTGCCCAAACTGTGTGCATGCCCACAGAGAGGGCTCTGAGTGCTGCCTCTGGCACGCGTGCCATAGGTTTGCCACCACTGATCTAATGCCTCAAAATGTGGAACAACTGATTCTGACACAGAATATTTTTTTAAAAAAAATCAATAACCATGCTATGTAGACCCTATATGGAATTTCTTACAGTTGTTATTATATAAGTATCTACTCCTGCATGTTTCTCTTCTCAGGGAATATTGCTTGTTTTTCTACCAGCCAATTTGCCATACACGGTTCATCTTCAGACCGTCTCACTTTCAGGAATAACATGGTAATGATGCTAAAATTATGTATGGGGAAATCCTAATGTAGTCTTCTTGAAACTCAGTTGTCTTCCCCTGTGGGCCTCTTTAAACTGTTCCCGGTACCCGCTATTTTCCCAGTTGGCAGAAAGTCACAGGTTCAATCTCCGGCTTCTCCAGCTAAAACGATTGGGCAGTAGGTGATGGGAAAGAACTTGAGAAACTGGAGGGTAGCTACCAGTCTAAGTAGACAGAGATGTACTGACCTTGATTCACTGTAAGGCAGGTCTCTGTGTGTATGTAGGTTCACGTGTGTTCAGACTGTAAAATAATGTAATTTGTGTGGCTGCATGAATGTTTTGCAGCACAGCCAGTCATGAGGGTTACTAACCTTCAGATGGTGGCTAGAGGCCTCCTGGAATTACTACTGAGCTCCAGGCAACAGAAATCAGTTCACCTAGAGAAAGTGGCCAGTTTGGAAGGTAGACTCTATGGCATTATACCCCATTGAAGTCCCTCCCCTCCCCAAACCTACCCTTCTTAGGCTCTAACTCCCAAATCCCCAGATATTTCCCAACCTGGAGCTGGTAGGGTTTCCTGGTGGGATGGGGGTAGTGTTGCCAGATCCAGGTTCGGAAACTCCAACTTGAGTTGGGGATCTCCGGACTGAGATGTGGAGATGGCGCCTGGGGAGGCCAGGGACCTCAGTAGGGTACAAGGCCATAGAGTCCACCCTCCCAAACATGCATTTTCTTCAGGGGAACTGTTATGTTTGTTTAGAATATGAAGCAGGAATAGCTTGAAAAGGGCTTTGGTATCCTAAAGCTCCAATTCCTATTGGCTGATTAATAAAGACTCCCATGGGTCCTGAAGCCAATCTAGATACCCAATCCCTGAGCCCTGCTTGGGTCCAATAGTATTGCTTGTATTTAGTTACACTGTTGAAAGTTATGTGTTGGAACAGTAGAAATGAAAGTGCTGCTCTCATAGAGCTGTCTTTTGAGCTGAACAGTGTCACTGAATAAAAGCCTTTTTGTTTGACTCCATCGCCTCCTGCTCAGTACTTAAAAGGAACTGATCTCTGTAGTCTGGAGATGAGCTGTAATTTGGGGGGATCCCAAGGTCCCACTGGAGGAGGGGCTCCTCCCTATCCCCAGTCCTTTCTGATGAATCTTTAATGGCTAGATGATAACATGTCCCCAAGGATACCCTGGGAACAGCAGCAATATACCACTAAAATTCCCACGCTTTACAAATACTGTGGGGTTTGATCCTGCTCAGAACCATGGGGCAAGTAAGAGAAGGGGCTCCTGTTCCCTCTCTACACTGTTTTTTTTTTAAGAAACTAGCCTCCATGGGTCATTTGGGCGCAGGAAAATGGTGTGGGGGCAGACTGCTTCCTCTTCGCTCCCCTTGCTGTATCCCTGAGCAGGATTGTCCCACCCCTGTGGAATTCCAGTTGTAAAATGGACCCAGGGAGGCCATATCACTCAGATAGAGAGCCAGTTTGGTGCAGTGGTTAAGTGCGCGGACTCTAATCTGGGAGAACCGGGTTTGATTCCCCACTCCTCCACTTGCACCTGGCTGGATGACCTTGGGCAAGCCATAGCTCTGTACCAGCTGCTCTCTCAAGGACAGCTTGGGAAAGAGCTCTCTCAGCCCCACCTACCTCACAGGGTGTCTGTTGTGGGGAGGGGAAAGGAAAGGAGTTTGTAAGCTGCTCTGAGACTCCAAGTGAGTGAAGGTGGGGTATAAATCCAATCTCTTCTTCTTCTTTTTTGTCCCTAAGTCTTTGTGTATGTGTGTTTGTACTAAAGTCTAATCAATATTAGTACTTTGGTCTACTTGATCTAGTCCCTGGGTTGGATCCAACTGGCATTTATGCAGGTGGGAATGAGGGGAGAGGGTCCCCTTTGATCCATACAAAAGGGTTTACCGGGGATCGTGTGACCTGCATAGCCAAAGGCCATGTAGGATGGGGGCTGTTGTGGAAAGGGGAACCAAGGCTGTGCAAAAAAGCCCGCTGAATCCAACCTCCTGTGCAGCAACAGTTTCAGACTAGTAATAATGACTTAACCATAGAGTGCTCTGAAGTCAGGGGGAGATCTAATTTTCTGGGAAAAGCAAAAAAGAAAGAAATAAGAAATAGGAATAAAACAAAGCTTAACTATACATCTGAAGATGTTAAGCCCAAGCGAGCTACAGACAGATGTCTCTGAATCATTCATTAAAATTGGCCACTTATTACAGCATCACATTTTTTAAATAGCAAGCGTAAATTTGCATTTAGAATACCAAATGATGGTAGCAATTTAAAACATCACATTGATAGATAATGGGAAAAGTTGGGTGTTTTGGTTTTTTTTTTTAAAAAAAAGACAATCTAAGCACAAACCATTGATAAATCCGTGCCAAATATTTATAGACCCAATCTGAGGTCATTTTTGATTTTCAGCCCCATTTTATTTTCTTCATGTGAGTGAAACTATTTTTTTAAAAAAAGTTACAGTGGAGTAATTATATGTTTCTGTTGCCCTGTCAAATGTTAACTAATGAAAGCAAAGACCAAAAAAAGACAATGGTATATCTTAAAGACTAACATATTTATTGAAACAAGATCTAATTCCCAAGTGGCCACCCCCATGTGGATATCTAAATCCACGCAGGAGGGGCACTTGGGGGGCAGAGAGATTTTCCTATACATGGGGGGAACTCCCCCCATGTGGAGAAAAATCTGAAAAGTAAAAAAAAAAAAAAACCTTTGGGGGGAATATTTAAATTTCCCCCAAAGTAAAAAAGTGTTCCCTGCGCATGCTTATGCACTTACCTCGGCTCCATGGCTGCTGCTGCTGGCAGTGGTGGGTGGAGAAGCCTCGCCTGGCCTCGCCATCACTGGCAGGGAGTGAGGGGTGGGGGGAAGAGCTGGGGGGGGAGAGAAATCGGCAGCCCCCGTGCCTCTGAGGTGCGCGGGCCTCTCCAGGCCAACCAGGGGTGGGGGGGAGAGACATCAGTGGGTAGACTTCTGGAGAACAGGTCTACCCAGCCCTTTCCACTCTATTGGTAGACCTGGCCTCCAGAGAACAGGTCTCCCTGCCCCAGTCCACTCTATTGGTAGACCTGGCCTCTGGAGAACAGGTCTACCAATAGAGTGGCAAGGGCTGGGTAGACCTGTTCTCTGAAGACCAGGTCTACCAATGTAGTGGACTGGGGCAGGTAGACCTGTTCTCTGGAGGCCAGGTCTACCCAGCCCTTGCTAATCTATTGGTAGGCCATCAGCCGCTCGAGCCTTGGAGCGGGGGGGGGGGGGAGATTGACGGGGTGGGGTGGGGGGAAGAGAATTTACCTGGGGCTGCAGCCTTTAGGAATTCACCCACCCCCCGCAAGTATTGCGGGTCCCCACCTCTTGTATATATATAATAGCCAATATCTCCTCTGCTTGCAGATACTTATTTCCATGGATCTGGGTCACATGGAGGGTAAACAGATCTTCCAGCAAACTTGGGGCAGTCCCCATGTTTGCAGAAAAATCTAAAATGTTTTAAAAAGTATATGGGGATACTTAAATCCCCCCAAAAGTCAAACTGCTTACTCCGTGCACGTGCAGAGAATAGACTTACTGAAGCGTGGGAAAAGCTGTTGGAGCTGCGAGGGAAGTCGCCACTACTTTGCACCCCACTTGTGGGGAGGGGGATTCCCCCACCTTTTCCCCCTCTCCCCTCTTTACAATAGCTTGTACCCAATCGATCCATTCAGCAAAGTTCAAGGCCTTTCTCCAGCCTAAGCAGCCTGCCTTCATCTTAAGTGAGTTTTTCACTGCTGCAAGTCCCTCTCCCCCCACATCAACTCACAGCTGACTTATGGTGACTCTGTTTTGTTTTACAGGCAAGAGTTGTCCAGAGGTGGTTTGTCATTGCCTGCCTCTGCGTCATCACCCTGGTATTCCTTGGTAGTCTCCCATCCAAATACTGACCAGGGCTGACCCCTGCTTAGTTTCTGGGATCTGGCAAGATTGGACTAGCCTGGGCTATTCAGGTTAGGGGTTAAAAGGGCTTGGAAATGCTGAAATTTGGCTGCATTATTCCTACTTATTAGACTGGGACCATTGGAAGGGCTGGAAAAGAATGCCGTCCGCTTCCCTTGTTTTTAGAGCTTTCATAGACTTGCGCTTTCGAACAAATTTATTCCATTTTCAAAACAACTTATGAATTAAAACAATAAGCCCTCCCCCTTCCCCCCTTTAGTTCTGATCTTGTGTTCCCTCTCCCCCTTCCCGGAAAGTGGCCAGACAGTCCAGAACTCGGATGAATTTTTTAAGGATTTCATTTAATCTGACAAACTGGGATGGGGTGATGATGATGATGATGATAACAACTCTGAGGTAAGCTTCATCTGAGAAGAGCCATGTCTCCCCATCCATGTGAAAGACAAAGGGATACTGTCTTCCGAGTGTCACTTACTTCTTTTAAAAGTATATGCATTAAAAAGAGTAAATTGGGGAGCACCTTTTCAACTGCTCAACAGGTTTGTAATGATTAACTTAGGCTGAGGACAGACTGGCAATCTGCCCCGGGAGAGCTCCGCTTGGGAAGCGGGGGAAGGGAGCCCGTTCAGACATGCGCAGCTGTCCCTCGGCTCCCTTCCGCACTTACTCACTTTGAAGCCGGGTTTCTTGCGCTTAAGAAGGACACCGGGAGAAACCGGTGTCCAGAGGCCGTCTTGCGCTTGCCTCCCGTTTCCAGGCAGTGTGCACCAGAAGAAGGCGGGAGGCAAGCGCAAATTGCTGAAACAGCCCTATCATAAGCTGCGGAGGCCGGCCCACCTGGGGCCACTCCGCAGCAGTCTGAACGCTCTGTAATGGCATCCTTGCGCAATACTTGCCAGTGTGAACGGCCAGCCCCGGGGAGTTTTCCCCCCGCAGCAGTTGCCTCTGCATTCATCCCGCTCCAGATTGCCAGTCTGTCCTCAGCCTTAATCCATTAACATGTTAATGTTCTGCCCCTCCTTGTTTTACACTTAGAGAACAAAACGAGAATGCTTGTAGAAAAGCTTTTCTATCGTTGGCATTGGTCCCCTGACAGGTTACACAAATGTTATAAAACCGTGTCGAATAAATGTTGGTTGTGTGGAGGGGAGCTTGGAACATATTTCCACATGTGGTGGAAATGTAGAGTAGCTCAGAACTACTGGAAAATGGTGAATGAAATGATTAAGGAAATGTTGGATTTAGATATGCCATTAGCTCCTGAAATTTTCCTGTTAAACATAATTCCAGAGGGACTGCCTAAACATGTACAGAAGCTAATGGCTTATATATTGACTGCGGCTAGAATAGTCTGGGCCAGTGCGTGGAAGTCTGTAGCACTCCCAGGAAAAGAAGCGGTGATTGTCAAGCTGCTAGACTGGGCAGAAATGAATAAATTGGCTTTTTCTTTGAATACAAATGCAAAGACAGATCCGATGAAGATTTGGTCCAAATTTTATGGATGGATAAGTTAATTTTGTGTGACTCCGAAAATATGTTTAAGTTAATTATGTAGATAACTGTATAAATGTATAAAACCAATCAAAATAAATTTAATTAAAAAAAAGAGAACAAAACAAGAATGGATGGAAATATCGCTTGTAACACACTCATTATGAAGCTGGGTGTTAACCTTCTGGAAATGCACAGCCTCAAGGTCTGAGAAGGGGGCTAACATTAACGGACTGAGCACGGAAGGAAATGAGTTCCCTGACACTGCCTGTCAGCAGTGATGATCAATGGCAGCCACTGCTAGCAGTGAGAGATGTTTCTTATCAAGATGGAAGGAGAAAGTGCAGGTCAGTCCTTTGCTCCATAGCTCAGTGACAGCACCCAAATGGGTTGACCCTTGAGAGCCAGTCTGGTGTAGTGGTCAGGAGTGTGGCCTCTAATCTGGGAGAACCCGGTTTGATTCCCCACTCCTCCACAGGCAGCTGCTGGTGTGACCTGGGGTCAGTTACAAGTTTTTTTCAGAGCTGTTGTCTTAAGGGCAGTTCTCGAGAGAGCTCTCTCAGCCCCACCTACCTCGCAGGCAATGTTCCCTCTAAGCCGTGAAGTCTTGTGAGCAAAAATTCTGCTTTGTGAGCTACTGGCATTGAAGTTGTGAGCGAGTGATTTGGCTACTGCATCAATTCGTTTGCTCTGGAGCCCTCCTTCCTGGGCTAAGGCAAAAATGGTGAGCCAGAGGTGAAAAATCAGTGCGCTAGCTCACATTAACTCATCTTAGAGGGACCACTGCTCACAGGGTGCCTGTTGTGGGGAGGGGAAAGGAAAGGAGATTGTAAGCCACTCTGAGACTCCCTTGGGTAGTGAAGGGCAGGGCATAAATCCAATATCTCATCCTTAAAACAGGGGGCTCAAGTAGGGTTGCCAGCTCTGGGTCGGGAAATACCTGAAAAATGTGGGGGTGGAGTGTGAGGAGGGTGGGGTTTGGAGAGGGGAGGGACTTCAATGCCATAGAGTTCAGCTTCCAAAGTGGCCATTTTCTTCAGGCAAACTGATCTTGATTGCCTGGAGATCAGTTGCGATGCCAGTAGATCCCCAGCCACTACCTGGAGGTTGGCAACCCTAGGCTATATCCTGACTCCATTGGCAATTTCCAACAATTCCCACTTCCCACTCATTCATCAGAATCCCCTGTTTCCCAGAAGCAGCATTTCATGGAGAAGGTGTGTCTGTTGTTGGAAGGGAGAAGCAGGAAACTTTCCTCCAATTGATGGGAAATTTAGTGTTGCTCCAGTCACAAGGGAGAGGGGTACGATAGGTGGAAGAAAGTCTTCTGGTTCGTGTCTGAGTTTCCCTAGAGAGATGGTCCTTAGAGTGCCATGGACGTGTGTGGAAGGGAGTGCCCATGGTACATTGCCACATGTGAAACAAAGCGGAAACAAATTTGCCCCCTGCACCCAATTTTCCATTTGGCTTCCAGCCATTTCTTCTGTAGCCATCAACATTTGATAGCTTGTGACAGATGGCATGTAGAAATAGCCAGCATCAGGACTGCCTCTGATGGCTAAAATGTAATGTGGTGTTAAATGTTATCCGGACTTTATTAATTCGCTCAGAAAACATCAGCAAGGCTACATTTTTTTTAAAAAAAAGAAAGAAATTGTTTCAATTCCATTTTCCCTTGGAAGTTTGAATCAGCTGTAAATTACAGATTGGCAACGACTGGAGACCCACTGCTAAATCTGGCTTCCTAAGGGCTACACTACATTACATTTTGTGGCTAATTGTGTTGGGGTTCTCCGGACCCGACATGCTTTCCCGAAAATCGCACAGCAGCTGTGGGTAAAGGCAGTTTGAAAGTCCGTAGGAACCCAATTCTGCTTGGCACTGCTTCTAGTTTCCCTTCCGTGACATTTTCCAAAGCCTAAACAGCCCCAGCAGGGACTGATTTGCCTAACTTTGGTGGAACTGCTTGTAGTGTTTTCCAAGCACCCTGCAGCTCCAAAGCTATGCAAATACCTTCCTTCTGGGGCCATTTTGGCTTAGAAAAACACTGAGGTGGGAGTCACTTCTGCTCTCACACTGCACTTCCAAGTAGAAATGTGCTCCTGTTGATTTTTATTTTTTTTAAAAAACGTACATTTCCGCACAGTTGCTATGCGTGACTGCAGAGAAAGCATGTTGTATCCAGGGAAGCCCAACCAACTTGCCCCCCCCTCCCCGATGTAACATGTATCTTTGCCCTAAGTGCATGCCCACATGTGTTACATCCAAGTGTAACTCAGTAAACTTTTTTTTCCTTACACCCATATAGGTTAAATGATTTATTGAAGTCGTTTCCAGTAGTAGCGTAATACTTTCTGAAAGGTCCCAGCTTCCGTGAATGATATCAGACAGCCTCTGCCTGCTTAGTGCAGACTGAGGGTATGAACAATACTCCCTCTAAGCTGTGGAGTCTTGTGAGCAAAAAGTTTACTTTGTGAGCTACCAGCATTAAAGTTGTGAGCAAGCAATTTGGCTACTGCATAAATAAGTTTGCTCTGGAGCCACCCTTCTTGAGCTAAGACAAAAATGTGGGAGCTTGAGGCTAAAAAACTGTGAGCTAGCTTACACTGACTCTGCTTATAGGGAACACTGGATATGAACTGGTATCCTAGGAGTTCAATTCAGACTCCAGGGGATTCCCATGTTGCCCCCATAATAATGTGTCACCCTCTGAAAGCAGGCCATACATTCAGCAAAATACATTGGTAAAACTTCCATGAACTACTGCTGACTGTTGGTATGCATGTGTGAAAGGTTCTGTATGGGAAAAAAAAATACATTGCCTCTTGTGACTGACTGTTTTGTAAAAGCTCATAAGTGCTGTGTAAACATGTGGAGAGCTGTGAAGGATTGATGCCTCACAGAGTCTTGAGTGACAGACTGCTTAAAGGGACTTGATTGGTTAGCGTCACTTGACCAGAAAGACTTGGGAACTGACTGCTGAAGAGAACAGTTTAGCTCTGACTGAGAGCTGGAACAGTTTAGCTCTGACTGAGGAGAGTTTAGCATTGACTGAGAACAGTTTAAACACTGACTGAGGACTGGGAAAGTTGGCAAGGAGGAGTGGGAGGATTGGTGAAGACTCCCATTCATGCCAGAAGAGAGATAGTTCTTCTAGTTAAAGAAGTGATTCACTGCCCAGTTAGAAAGGGAGATAGCTCAAAGAGTGGGTATTTTGGTTTAGATGGGAAAAAAGGGTATCTGGTAGTGTATCCCTGCCTTCTGAAACCTGAAGAGTCAGTTAAACTCACGAAAGTGAACTGGAGTGTTTAGGAAACACTGAAATAAAAGGCTCTCATCTCTAAGATTCCAAGACTTTGTGAAAAGTTTAAGAACTCTCAATTGCTGGAAACCTATGAACTGGACTTTGTAATTATAGGTCACCGGAAAGTTATATTTGATTCACCTCAGACATTTTACTCCTGATGTCACCTGACCTTTCCCCCTCTACATTGAATAAAATATGTTGTTTATTTTTGAATGTTCTAAAGCCTCTTGTGTGCCATTTTCAGAAGTTTAAGTTAAAGAGGTGATTTTCTCTTCCCTCAAGTTCCTGTGCTGAGCCAGCAGCACAGTTCAATTAAATAAAAGGGTGAGATAGCCATAGATCTTCAGAAAAGAAGAAAATAGAAAAAGGGACTGCTTAGCCAGAAAGGAAGGAAAAAATAGAGGGGAAACCCTGCATCTGAGTAAGGGAACAGGGCTAGATCATCATATCTCCATATATCAAACTACCAGTAGGCTGTAACTCTGACCTGGATGGTCCAAACTAGCCCAATTTTGTGTGATATTGGAAGCTAAGAAAGGTCAGCCATGGTCAGTACTTGGATTGGAGACCACCAAGAAATTCCAAGACCACAACACAGAGGCAGGCAATGGCTAACTATCTTTGTTCATCTCTTGCCCTGAAAACCCTACGGGGTTGCCATAAGTTGGCTGTAACTTGACAGTGCTCTCCACTATCTCAAGTCTGATCTGAGACTACTTAGATACATGGCCCCACTACTGGACCTCCTAGTGGCACCTGGTATTTTTGGCCACTGTGTGACAGAGTGTTGGACTGGATGAGCCATTGGCCTGATCCAACATTGGCTTCTCTTATGTTCTTATATTCAAATAAGGTGGACTTCCAGAATTTTCTTTCAGCTCCCTGCCTGTTTCACTCATACACAATCCCCCCCCCCCCCAGACTGTTTAAAAGAAAGTTCTAGAGTGGGTATTTTTCCTTCAGACTATAACGGGGAATGATATGACAAAATTCAAAGTCTAAGGTGGTGAAATAAGCTAAGGCCCCAAAAGATGTAGGCTTTTTCTTCCTCTTTCTTCATTCTCCGGAATAATGATACATTGGCAAGATCTATAACATCTTCCTATGCTTTCCTTCTTCTTCTTCTTCCCATACTGGTATTCATAGCCCTTTACGTCATATTTCTTTATGACTAAACAAATCTCTTTGTTTCCATTTAGCTTCTCCCTGCCTCCTGTAGTTTCCCAAGAACCTCTCTCTTCATCCTTCTGCAGACTGGCTCTCCCAACCTCTTAATTCTTCTTGCAGGCTCCAGAAGGGATAGAGGGTGAAGCATTGGAAGGAATAAGCATACACACAACCATTCTTTTTGGTAAAAAGATGGCCACAGCTTAATTTTATTAATACAAAGAAGCAATGATGCAGCATAGGGTCAGATCCAAGCAGCGGCGTAGACTTTTAAAATCCGGGGGGGGGGGGGGCGGGGGCTCTCTTGTGCGATGTCCCCGCCGCTCTCCCCCCCGCCCCAGGGAGCCACCGCCGCCGCTTCCCTCCCCCGGGCTGTGCCCGCCCGCCGCACTCCCCGCCCCCTCCCTCCCTCTCCCCGCTCACCTCGGGCGCCGGCGGATTACTGCTGCTGCTGCTGCCTGCAGCCGGGGGCCGGCGCGTCGCCCTTGTGGGCCCCCGGCTCTCGATCCGCCTCGTGCCTAAGTTTCCGGGGGGGGGCTCAGCCTCCCCCGGCAAAATGGAGTGCCTGAGGGTGGCCAGTCAGCCGGCCGTCGCCGCCTCTCTCCCCCCGCTCCCCACCCCAGGGAGGCAGGAGGGCAGGCCGGCAGGGTGCTCCATTTTGCCGGGGGTGGCTAAGCCCCCCCCCGGGAAATTTCGGGGGGGGGGCTCGAGCCCTCGAGCCCCCCCGTAGTTGACGCCCATGGATCCAAGCATCAGGCGACCACACCTGCTGCCCGATAAACCTCAGCCCCAGCCCACCTGCTGGAGATCAACTGTGGAGTGACAAGATACTGAGACACATGTGGGTGCTGGCCTCTACATGGCCCCCTTGCCACCTAGTGGTGGAGCCAGCCGGCATCCCCCACCTGAGTACATGGCTGAGTGGCTCCACACTCCAAGGCCCCTTATGGGAGCCCTCAGAATGAGGGAGGCAAGCACACAGGCATGGCCTCCCCCCCAAAGGATCCATCTCAGTGCCCAAATCGCCAAGCTGTGACAGTAAAGAGCAAATTAATACTAAAATATTCATCATGTAAGAGTAACACACAAGGGTGAATGGGTGGGTAAGCTGGCATATCAAGGAACACAGAGGCCAAATCTTCATGCTGGGCCTGTTTAAATAGCCCCCTGGCCTATTCCCCACCTGTGTCTGCACAGTAGAGTTCCCATTTCCTCCTACGGGGGTGGGGGTTTGCCCGCTTTTGGGGCCCCCGATCCGCCGGCCCCATTCCAGCCAGCAGGGGAACCCTGCCCCCAAAATGTCTCATTTGCACTGACATACCCAGCGCAATGACATCACCCAGAAGTGACATCATCATGCAGGGCACGTTGTGGGGGATGCTCTATCATTTGGGGAAAACTCTATAGTTAACCATATAATTTCCCCCCCCCCCTTAAATAATAGAGCATCCATCGCAATGTGTCCTGCACTATGACATCACTTCTGGGTGATGCCATCATGGTGAGCGTGCAAAGCACACATGTCAAAAAAAAATCCCAGACTGATGGAGCCCCCCCCCCCCCGCCCCCCGCTGGCAGCCAGGTAAGACCTGGCAACCCTACCACAGAGTGACTCATGGCCTGACATGGCACACAGCCAGAGAATGGGCCCCATCCCCACCTCACTTTTCCCAGAGGACACCATGTGGCCAGTCCTACCTCCTTCTAGCCTCCCCCACCTCCTGTACCACAAATGACGGTGGAAGGTGAGTCTTGGCCATTTTTTTCTTTTTAAAAAAGTCTTCAATAGTCCTGCATACATGAGCAATATGGGCAAAACAGATGCACGGGGAACCCAAAGAAATGCAGTCACCCAGTTTTCCATTCAGCTGAGCAGGCTGGCCCCGGTCTACATGCAGATGCTATAATCTGAGAACAGTGCCTATGCATACATAAACCATTAACGTGTAGGATTCATCCTGCACACCACTTTCCCAACATTACTAAGAAGGGAGATGGAAACTGTCTGAGTACCGTTTGCCACAACCCCATTGCCAGCTCTTGTGTCCACTCACAGGGCACAAATACATTAGCCAAACCATCAGTTTCCCTGCCATCCTCTAAAAAGATATAGGCTCTACCAGCCGTCTGGAACTTCCTGTTCCAACTCACATCAGTGCCATTTCCCCTGCCCCAAGTTACTTGCAGTGGCCTTCATTGCCCTGAATTTTTAATTGGAAACCAGAGAAGGAAAGAGAGAATGATGCTGCTGGCCGAACCCTAAGGACCAAACTTCATGATACGTGTAGGGTCCCCTCTAAAAATCTGCCTGTCAAACATAAAGGCACTGGGAGTTTAAGGGTGAAACTTGACTCAGAGTGGAACCATGAGGGTTTGAACCAGGGGTCATTTCGTAGAAAAAGAGGTGCAGGAGCTCATTAGCATAACTCATTTGCATATGCCACACCCCCTAACATACCGGAAGTGTGTCAGAAGGCAACACCCACCTGTCAGGATCCACTCCGCAGGTGAGTGAAACTGACCTGCTGTTCCTCCATTCCCTTCCCCATCCAATACTTTGTGCAATAAAAAATAAACGTAAAGAACACACCCTCATTCTCTTCCTGCTCCCTTGAAACCACCAGGTTTCAAGTAGACTTGAGATACCCAGGACATGTGTACCACCCATCCCTTCCCCTTCCCCTCCCCACAACAAGACACCCTGTGAGGTAGGTGGGGCTGAGAGAGGTCTTTTGAGAACTGCTCATGAGAGAACAGCTCTGAGAGAACTTGTGACTGGCCCAAGGTCACTCCAGCAGCTGCATGTGGAGGAGTGGGGAATCAAACACGGTTCACCCAGATTAGAGTCCAACTCCTGACCACTACACCAAACTGATGGGGTGGAAGCTGCTGAAGGGTTGGTGAAATTTCTCCAGTACTTATGTGCCATGTGCCCAGATAAAAAATGGTATACTTAGAGAATGTATATGCCACCTTGAGCAAGTCTCTGGAAAAGCAGCACACAGTCATAAAAGGAACAATGATAAAAGTATCAATATTAAAACAAAACATTAAAAAAAATAAAGACCCTAGCAGGGCTTTCCCCGGGGCGCTGCGCCTCTGCACTGCTCGGGGAAGCCAAGGAGGAGGCGGGGCTTGGTCATGTGCTTCTCACTCCCGGAGCTGTGCTCCTGTGCACTCCCGCTCCAATGAACCCCTGGTTTGAACCTTTCCCCTTTGCCATTCTCCCAGGCTGAAACAGCCATGGGGGACTCTTTGTTTTTTGTTTTGTTTTTGTTTCTGCTTTGTCAGGGGCTACTCATGTACCAGTGTGCTACATGTTTCCACAGTGGACAACCAATGGTTCCGGGGGGGGGGGGGGTGCTTTTCCAGTTGAAAAAATGCCACAGGAGAAGGTGAAAGCCCCTTCTCCCTGTGCATCATGGTTCTGATCCAAATTGGGACCTCTAGGGTTGCCAGCCTCCAAGGTGGCCTGAGATCCCCTGGGATCAGTGTTCCCACTAAGGTGAGTTAGTGTGAGCTAGCTCACGGTTTTTTCAGCCCCTGGCTCCCACATTTTTGTCTAAGCTCAGGAAGGAGGGTTCCAGAGCAAACTAACGCAGCAGCCAAATCGCCAGCTCACAACTTTAATGCCAGTCGCTCACAGAGTAGGATTTTTGCTCAGAAGACTCCACAGCTTAGAGGGAGGATTGCCTGGGATTGCAACGGATCTCCAGGTGACAGAGATCAGTCCCCCTGGAGAAAATGGCCACTTTGGACGGTGGCCTCAATGGCATTATACTCCATTCAAGTCCCTTCTCTCCCCCAAGCCTCACCCTCCTCAGGCTCCACCCCCAGAATCTCCAGGCATTTTCGAACCTGGAGCCGGCAACCCTGTCATCACCTGAGAATACAAATCACATCCAGAAACTCCCAGCACAGGTCTGATTGACAGTCCCCAGGTAGACCTGCACACTGATCATATTGTTGGGCTCTCTGAGAACCAGCAAGTCTATTCCCAAGAGCACGTCATTAAAAAAAAAAGAAACATTTAAAGCCCCTTTGTTTCTGTATCTTTCTGGATCAAGGTCTATGGCTTGGCTCCAGTAAAACAATTTTGCAGAGTAGGCTTCAGGAAACATGACTCTCCTGCTTTTTTGTCCCTATGAAGCCCCCTGGACTTCTGCTTCTGGTGATCAGTGGATGCTCAGGAACTGCAGAGAGGGCCAAGTAGGGGGTTGGCAGAAGGACAGGCAATCACAGCTCCCCTCCTCCCCAAAGACAAGTGTGCTCTTAAATCTTTGGAACTGTGTGGCTGGATACAAGCCTGCATCTATAAGGGACAACTTAGCTTTAAATGTGTGGGTTTTTTTTTTAAAATGAGGATCACAACTGTCAGAAAATATCACAGCATGTAAGTGTGCATAAATTTACACTCGGATTGCGAAAGAGCACCAGAGCAAAATTTACCACTTCCCTAAATTGTGTGCAGCAATCTTTTTAAAAAGTCAAGAAAATGTCGCCATTGGCTGCCCAAAATAGCTTTAGGCTTTGGCAAAGCTAATATTGCTATATATCAAATACTAATAAACTTGCTGTGGTTTGCTAGTGGATTAAATTACAACACTACATTACGGTGATATTGTAATACGGCGGCAAAATAGCATTGCGAAGTACAATATTAAGTTGCAAACTTTGTTATGATGGCTGGGGTGACAAAAAAGAAAGAAAGAAAACGGATGCTTGCATTCAAAAATAAAAGGCAAACTTTACAAAAGGCTGTGCATGGATTTAAAAAGAAAAGAAATCTAACATTTGTTCCCCGGCAGCTTTTCACTTTGCTGATCTGAGGCGGACTCTCCACTCTTGCTGCTGTGAAAAATGGAAAGGAGGAAAGGGACCGTGACACAGTGGCAGACCATCTGCTCTGTGTGCAGAAAGTTCATGCTTTAGCATTGCTATTTAAAAAAGATTAGGTAGTGGGCTATTTGAAAAACCTCCACCCGAGACCCTGGAGGGGGTGCATGTTCAAGTACCGTCAAGTCACTTCTGACTCATGGCGACCCTATGAATTAATGACCTCCAAAGCATCCTACCATTAAGAGACTTGCTCAGGTCTTGCAAACGAGGGCCCTCGTGGCTTCTTTGAGTCAATCCATCTCATGTTGCATCTTCCTCTTCTCCTCCTGCCTTCAACTTTTCCTAGGATTACTGTCTTTTCCAGTGACTCTTGTCTTCTCGGAATGTGACCAAAGTATGGTAGCCTCAATTTAGTCCTTTTAGCTTCCTGGGAGAGTTCAGGCTTGATTTGATCTAGAACCCACTTGTTTGTCTTTTTGGTGGTCCACAGCATTCATAAGACTCTCCTCCAACACCACACTTCAAATGAATCAAGTTTCTTTCTGTCGGCTTTCTTCATTGACCAGCTTTCACACCCTGAAGAGCTACTGCCAATCTGAGTTGACAATAAGGGGCAAGGCAGCTTCTCTAGTCCATGTTAGGTCACCAGTGCTTATCAACAATGACTGGGTCCACAACGATTTGGGAATAATACTAACTCCTGAGACGACTCTCAGCCTCTTCCCTCACCAGGGCAAAGTACTGGGATATTTGGTTAATATGGCAGAGTTTGCCCAGTCACAGAAGCTTGATGCTGAATGCAGTCAATAAATTCCCCAATCGGTATATTGCAAAAAAGGGAAACTTACATTTATTCAGGTAGATCCAATTCACATTCAGGTTGCAATCAAAAGAAGAGAAAAGAAGCCCTATCGAAAGAGTACTTTCCCTATCACAATTGTGTGCATGTGGAGTATGAGGGCATTGTACCTCCAGGAGATATCTGCAGAGACATGGGTGTCCATGGAAGGCCATGTGTAGAGAGTGAGAGGGCAAAGCAGAGAGGAGGGTCAGAGGGCAGCTTCCAGGTTAGGACAGAGAGAGGAATCCCATTCAAGGAAATAACACCTGTACACCCTTAGAGTGATGTACCATCCTCTGATATCCAGGCATGCTGAGTCGTTCACTCCAATACAAAGGTACAGTGTTGGCAGAGAATCCCTAATATGATCAGTTGGGGGGCTATATGAGTGACCGGGGGGGGGGGGGGGTTGTAGAAAAAGCCCAGCAGGAACTCATTAGCATAATAGGCCACACCCAACAGCAGAAACGTATTAGCATATTTGGCCACACCCCTGACAGTGAAGCTCCCTCTCAGGATCTGCTTCCCCAGGTGCCCCACGGCTTGCGGGACGCCTGGGGAACCCGAGGGGGGAGGCTGTAGGCGTGGCCAACTCAGAAGCCAGTTAGAACTCTGTTCCTGTGCGTTCCTGCCCAAAAATAGCCCTGTGGCTGACAGCTCAGACAGAGAAGGGGGCACTCCCTCCCTCTCTCTGCTTCACCCTCCTTCATTCTCCCTTTCCTGGCACCTCATATGCTGATCTGGCAATGCCTGTGTGCATTTTAACTGGAAATTATGTTGTATTTATGTATTTTTATTGATGTAAATCACCCAGAACCCAGTGCGTTCAGGGATTGTGTGTTTCAGAAATCCGAAGTATGTATGTATGTACAAATAAATAAATACATGCCTGTTTTTATTTGCATCCTGCTGCTGCTTGAAGCTTGAAGCAGCAGCAGACAATAGGACCTTTTGGAGGAGGATGCCCCACCTTGATTGGGGAATGTCAAACCTATACCGGGAGGTCAGGTATGACTGCTAACCACCAGGAAGGTGTTTTTGTTCTGGGACATCGCTCAGTGGGCAGAGAGTTAAATCTCACTGCTGTGGTCTCCAGTTCATATGCTTGTTCCCATGGCTGTTTTTAGGGCCAAAGCACATGTTAGGATTTTCAGAAAGATATCCTTAATGACACCTGCAGTTTGTTCTGCAGCTGAAGACAGGAATCAGGAGAGAACAGTTGAAACCTGCTCCACCTAGCTGGCAAGAAACAATTACCTTCAGTCTGTAGTGCACAGTTAGAACTGAACTTAAAACCTGTCACCACTGGCTTTGAAGGCCTTATTTATTGACTATCTCTGCAGTCAGCAACAGGAAACAATTCTGATGCATGACCTGTGGAGTAAGCCTGGTTTTTCTGTTGTCTTTGGTGAGCCCAATGAAGGTGAGGAGTGCCCGGGCATGTCCAGAGAAGGATTTCTGTTTCATAACTATGTCGTCTCATGCTGTATGTAATTTACTTGGGCGGGGGGAGGCCATGCACTCATGGTTGGGCTGCAAACGCACTAATGGGAAAGTGTGTACTGAAAGCATCAACCTCGCTCACTCTGGAGGGGCCCTGCACAACTCACTGAAGTCTCCAGTCGGCCTTTACACTGCTAGACACCAAACAGAATAGTCATGGAGGTTCTCTGCCAGAATGACAATGATTAGGGATTTTTAAATTAACCTGTCAGCGCTTGGCAGGTATTAACATGTACATACAAATCTGGCCAGTGCACAAGTAGTCATGAAATAGTCCTGAGTGACCAGAAAAAGATGTAGCTAATTTAACAACTTCTGGTTATGAATGATGGTCCAGCTCAAGGCTCCACGGCAGTGCCTTTCCTTTCATGAGGGAAGTCCTGGGTTCGATCTCCAGTTAAAAGGACCAGTGAGGAGGTGATGTGAAAGACCATGAACCTGGAGAGCTGGTGCCTGTCAGAGTAGACAGAACTGAGCCTGACAGACCAAGAACCTGACTCAGTGTAAGGCAGGTTTGTGGAGTATGCATCCAGATGCTGCAAGCACAGCAAAACCCTTTGTGAAGAAATGCATTCTGGTTCCCCCTGGGAGATTTGAGCTGAGCAAAACCGCCACTGTGTGTTTTAATAGGGCAGAGAACAAGCAGGAGAGGAGGAAGGCAGTGCATTTGCTTTACAGACATACCTCAGCCCATCTTCATACAAATGCTAATAGATCTAGCTGGAGAGATAATGGGTTGGTCAAGAGTTTCCCCTTTCCCCAAGCAGGGCACAGCGATTTGAAGAAATAAGAATTGTAGATGGTTTTTGCAAGAGATTCCTGGAGATTTCCAGGAAAAACCTCTTTGACCTGGCCTGACCTTGTCATTGGGGGAAAGTGAGGAGATAAAACTCAGGGGAGCAAGGAGGAAAGTCTCTTTTTCCTTGGGTGCTGAGTCCATGAGAGCACACAGAACTCTCTGCTGAAAAGGCAGCCATTGACCAAGTTCTTGCCTAAAGAGCTGGCACAAGCTTCGAGATAATGATAACTTTGTAGATATCTAGAACTCCTAAGCTAAAGATCCTGCCCTATATTTCAACATCTGCTAGGGCATGTATAGAGAGAGGGATATGCATTTTACCCTTTTCTTTTGTATCCTTTGCTCAACCTGGTGCTGTGCTAAAAGTATGCTTATGCTCAGTTTCTTTTTTTAATAAATACTTTATAACTTTTGATGCTGGTGGTGGTTTTCTGTAACATATAGACCTCCACCATCTCAGGCATGCTATTTTAAAAGGAGTGCCAGGAGGAAGGCAGACAGTTGGCAAGTGGCTATTCCTCCAGAGGCGGACAAGGCAATAAACTGTCCCAGTGGTGATGAGGCTCTAGATAGCAGGAGACACAGAGGAAAGGCCTCAAAACTTAGAAGAGAAGCTGGGAGCCCTGACCCTTCCAGTGGGCAATTCTGTGCAAAGGTCAAGTGGCAGTGGCAGTCTACCTAAGAGTGGAAGCAAAGCCTCTCCAGGTGTTGAGAAAAACCCAGGCGGCCAGAGCAGAATCAGGCCTGCAGGCCAGAGTAGATACATTCTGCCACACCCTTTAAAATTTTGAAATAAATCTTTGCAACAACTAATACAAAAGAGAAGTCAAAAAAGGGGGAAATCAAAAAATATATATTGGAATCTGACTGTGTGTGATCAAACATTTCTCACTTCATCTGAAAACCACTAATTATTATTTTCTCAATATTGGCCCTGCAGTCATGGACCATATTTTTAGCAACAACTCTATTTACATATTTTAGAAATTATTTGCCAGTGCTATTAGTTAAGAGATTTTAACCTAGTTTTCAAACCTTTACTTCCATTTCTAACACACCAGCACAATAACCACAGATTTGATTGGGATCATATATTCTGTTACATCTGTAGTCATTTTTCTGCCTTTCCTCCAAATATTCCAGATCTTATGACAAGACCTTACCAGTACTGATAATCATCTGCATTTCTCAAACTTCATTTCCACTGTTCTGTGATCATATTACTAATCTCTCCTGACCTTGCTGGTGTTTCATACCATCTACCAACCCTTACATATTTACAGAAAAACCCTCAAAATGATAAAACCACTAGGGATGGGCACAGACTGTCTCACAAAGTAAAATTCATCACAGATTTTAGTCGGTTTGTGGTTCACAAAGCAATGTTTGTGCAAGGGCATCCAACATAAATATTTCATGAACTTTGGTGCTGTCCATGGTGGTTTGTGGTGGTTTGTGAATGGCTACATTTCTGGACAATCTCCATTCAATTAAAATGTTTACAGAACTCCAATGCAACTGGGTGGTGGAATTCTCCAACCTTGGAAACCCCAATAGGAGCCCTCTAAAGCTTAACAGGCACTGTTGTCTGCCAATAACAGAGTTTCCATTCTGCTCTATGGGATCAGAGTGCCACACATGCGCTTAGCTCTGCAGCCTCTCTTCTGTTGACTGTTGACAATTACACAGAGAGGCAGGGAACTTGTTAAAAGCAGACTAGCTGAGATGGGGTTTGGGTGTTAGGTAAACTCAGGGCTCTGAGCCACTCCATCCCACTGCTCATGCTAAGCAGAGGGGCTCAGCTTCTGGGTGCCTTGGCTGAGTGAGGACCCACATTTTATACCCTCCTGATTGCGAACTTGTCACCCCTGCGGGGATTTGGATGTTAGGTGGACTCAGGGCTCTGAGCCACCCATCTCTCTGCTCACACTGAGTGCCTTGCCTGAGGACTCAGGTTTTATACCCTCCTGATTGTGAACTCCTCTCCCCTGCTGGGGTTTGGGTGTTAGGTGAACTCAGGGTTCATGGCCATGCAAGAGAGGTTAAGCCAGATGACAGCTTTGGGTGACCAGTACTCCAGGGGATTGGCATCAGGAGGCTCAGGGGACTTGGCAAGGTATTCCTTCGCCATCACCTCTGCCTAATCGTCTGCCCTTACACAACTGGCATCCACACCACTGTTGACCTACCTACTACTGACCTCCATACTACTGACAACCAGTAGTTGGGCTTCTCCCAGGTTGGGCTCTTGATCTCCATGTAGGGTGGTCATGCAGGAGATGACATCCTGTGCAGCACTGTTCTGCTCCACCAAACACACAAGCATGGTTTAGATGGAGTTCCTCATCCCCTCCCTCTGCCTGTCATGGGCAGACTTGATGCTACACCAGAGGTGGGCAGCCAGGCACTGACAGGTCTCAAGCAAGGACAACATTTCATGGGAGGCAGCATCCCAGGTGGCTTTGACAGTGCTCCCTCGCTCCCGAGCATTCTTCACCACCAGCTGAAGTGTGTACACCAGCCAGACAATGCCCTTGAGGCGCACACGCTTCACCTCTGCAAGCATGTTGGCACCAGCATCCATGACTATGTAGCCAAAGTTGCTGCCACCCACCCACTCCATCATGCTACTCTGTATCACACAGTGGTGATGTTTTGCACCATGTGGTCTGCACCCATCCCCTTTACACGGAGCAGAACCACTTTGTAGCCTGGTGGCAGGACTGTCCCCTCCTGGGGCCTGGGCTGTTCCCCGACAGTTCTGCTGGCTGCCCCAGAGGTCTGCCATGAAATACATGGTTTGGCCTTGTGCTCTGGAGCCTTGACCATTACCACCGCAGCTAGTAAAAGCCCACATCTTCCATGAGGGAGAAGAGTTGGCCATCCACAGCAATCATCTCACTGAAAAGGCAAGTGACTGCTTCCTGGGCTCTCCATGTAGCCCTTTTGACCTCTTGGAGGGGGCCCACCTTACTGTCCCACCCAGGGCAGGCCAAGTGTGAGGAGCCTTTCTTAGAGGACCCTCCTGCTCCCCTCCACTTCTCCCTGCTGAGGGGAAGTGGCCCTCCTCTTTCTCCCACTGGCCACCACTCTCTCCACTGGTGACAGCATGGTTGGGTGCTCTCTTTTGCAGGTGCCTACAGAGGAGACAAGTGTTGGGACCGGTATGTGCCCCTCCAGACATGGGTGTGGCACTGTGCCACATGGGAGTCACGGGTGTGTTTCCAAACTGTGGCCCCAGGACTGGAGAAGGTGGGAGGGACAGCTGCTTTCTGGTGATGGGCTTGGAGGGGTGATGAAGGGGCGTACTCGAGGCAGGAGCAGCAACAGCGAGCTGGGACGTGAAAGGGCAGGATGCTTTCCCCCACCCTCTGAATCACTGCTGGCAGAGTTCTCCTCTCCGAAGAGTGTCAGCAACTGCTGGTGTCTCTGGGCAGTGCGAACACCTCCTTTGCCTCTGCAGAGCCCCAGGAACAGATCAGGGGGAATAGACTCCAAAGTCAGGCTCCAGTGGCCTGGCAGAATAGGACTGGTCCCTGGGGAGGGGGGTCTGTAGTACACTGTGGGTGGAGGACTTCTTTCCTCCTATGACGAGTATCCTTTGCACCCACTTTCACCCTAACGGCACAAAAGGTGTTCACACTCAGGAGGAGTGGGAGGGTATAAATATGGGAGAGCTTGGGGGGGGGGCATCCATAACCGGCACCCCAGAAATGTTATCCACCCCCAATGTGGTGAGGTTGTAGAGGAGCTAGTCGTAACATCTAATATGGAAGCAACCCTGGAGGCACATCTATTACTTAGGAACATACTTGAAATAGTCCCTTATTTATTTATTATTTGATTCATATTCATATTCATAGGTCAAGAAATAATAAAAAGCAATATTACACAATACAATAAAACCAATTTGAAAGCATTTAAAGTGGGCAGTGCAATCTATTTGTTTCAGTTCCTACAGCCGGAATGGATGGTCCAGCTAGGGTTGCCAAGTCCCCCCGGGGGGCGGGGAAAACCCCGCTCCAGTGGTCTGTTGCTTGGCAGCCAGGATTGGGCCACCGGGGGGGAACCCCACCCCCAAATTCCTGAGCTGAGAGGAATGTGCCCAGTGCCATGACATCACCTGGAGGTGACGTCATCGCGTCGGGCACGTTTCGGGGGGGGGGATGCTCTGTAATTCAAGGGAAAACTTTATGGTTTTCCCTCGAATTACTGAGGTCCCGCCCAACGTGATGACATCACTTCTGAGTGACGTCATTGCAGCATGCACATGAAGCACGTGCACCAGGAGTATCAACAATGAGGAAGGACTCTCCCCCGCTGAATGCCAGGTAAGACTTGGCAACCCTAGGTCCAGCGCTGAACCTTAATGATCTCATGAAGCAGCAATAGGGAGGCCAGCTGGTAGATGCCCGCTGCCTCAGCCAAACAGCTCCATTTTGCAGGTGCTGCAAAACTGTAATGGGTCTCACAGGGGCAGGGCCCTGATCTCAGTTGGAAGCATGTTCCACCAGGCTGGAGCCAGGGCCGAAAAAACCCCGGCCCTGGTTGAGGCTAAGTGGGCATCTTTCAGTCCCTGTGCATTCTCTCAGTGGATGGACACGTGTCAGCACTTCAGTCCATAAATACTTGGTTAAGCAAGAGAGTGTAAACAGGGACTAATCACTTAACATGGAAAACTCTGATTTCCACTTATCTGGTGAAGTTGGGATGCTCACCAAGCTGGCGTGGGGTTGCTTTGAGGAGTCCCTGTTGGTTCTGCTGGGCACATTGTACTGGTTTTGCTGGGCATGCAAAAATACTGTCCTTCAGTTTCTACTGGTCACACACACTAAATAATCCACTTTCAACTGGATTTTTATTGTGCAAACTGGCAAAATCCAATTCAAAAGTGCATTGAAAGTGGACTAAAAGTGGATTATTTAGTGTGTGTGACTGCAGCCTCAGGGACTTTCATTCCGTTCTCCTGGGCTTCTATTGTCCTTGTTTTGTTTTGTTTTGTTGGGGGCGGGGGTTTGCTGTCCCTACATCTATGGGAAGCAATGGAGGATGGGGGAACTTTCTTTTTTGGGGGGTAACTTAGACCCTGTACATCCAATCCTCACCAAACTTGGAGGGAAGGTAGAGAAGAGTTAGCTGGAGGTCTGCTAAGTTTGATGTATCTAGTTTGCACAGAGTACATTCTATACACTCCTGAACCTTCTGAACCTGTGCCTGTCATTTTCCCAGAAAGGACTTTTGGGGGGGCACCTTCTTTGGGGGGTCATAACTCGGACCCCGAAAATCCAATTGACACAAAACTTTGAGGTAGAAGAGAGTCAGTCAGAGAACTCTTGGGAGTTTGGTGTCTCTAATATGCCAGGGACCATTCTACCTTGTCACAAACCTCATGAATTGAGCTGGTTTAATTTCACATAGTTTTTAAATATATACATATATATACATATATATATCAGGTTCTTGATTTCTGAATGTTGACATATCTAATTCTTGCCTAGGAAATCTCAGAACCCATCTAGGACCACTGGTACAACTTACTATTTCGTACAGTTTACCAGTTCTGCTCTGTATTCATGTGCCAGATTACTGACTACTGCTGGCCAAAAGACCACAAAGGTTCCAATCACAACTCTTTCCTTCTACTTATGCAGTTCTTCATCCGTTGTAGAGCACCCCCCATGCCCACCAGGAGGTGCCTGAAGAATGCTGGCCTTGCATGAGCAGGAGAACCATATGATGGACAACAAACATAACATAAGAACATAAGAGAAGCCAATGTTGGATCAGGCCAATGGCCCATCCAGTCCAACACTCTGTCACACAGTGGCCAAAAACACCAGGTGCCCTCAGAAGGTCTAGCAGCGGGGGCAGGAAGCCCTCCCACTGTTGCCCCCTCCTCAGGCACCAAGAATACAGAGCATCACTTGCCCCAGACTGAGAGTTCCTATCTATACCTTGTGGCTAATAGCCACTGATGGACATCTGCTCCATATGTTTATCCAATTCCCTCTTGAAGCTGTCCATGCTTGTAGCTGCCACCACCTCCTGTGGCAGTGAACCCATGTGTTAATCACTCTTTGGGTGAAGAAGTACTTCCTTTTATCTGTTCTAACCCGACTGCTCAGCAATTTCATGGAGCAATTTCATGGAGGATCCAACACAAAGTGTTATGACAGAAAGACCATGGATTAAATTTTACTAGACATTTTCAGTGGCAGGCCTGTGTTTCCTGGTATCCTCTCATTCTATTCCAATCAAGGTTAGATCTCTTTGGATTGATGACATCTGGTAGGCTTATGGTTAAATTCAAAGAGGATTAGCAGTTAAACTAGGGTGGCAAAAAACAATAAGAGAGCCTGGGGTATTTCTGTATAACAGCCTGGATTAGCTGAGGCCTCTCTGTTTCGTTCCTCTCCCATAAGGCTTCGCAGGCTTAGCTATTGTCATCTCTCAAGCCTCTCTCTATAGCCTGACAAGGCACTCTGCTTCCAGTAAGTTCACAATAAAGTCCAAACATTGAGTTTGTCTACTGAAGGCTCTTAGATTCTTAGAAGGAACTTTGCTATGATATTTCTGACTCTTTATTTTGACACATAACATCCTTGACTGTCTACGGTAACTAGGGTATGTTCTTTTAATTTTGATATGCTTCTGCTAGAAGTGTGTTAACTTTAAGTCATCTATGTGGGCTGGACTTATGGGCACTGAGGGTATAAATTGCTGAAGACTTTGTTGCTCTGAGCTGGTCATCAATCAGCTCTCGGTGAGCTCTTGCTGACTAGACCAGGATGCTCTGTATTTCATACTAGTGCACTATGTTTGTGTTGAAGTATTCTGTGCTGAATATGAAAATGCTATGTTTTCATTCTAAAAGATCTGTAAGTGCTAAAATGCTTTCTGTCCTTAAGAAGCATATATGTAATCAACTGGTTTTGTTTAAGAGCTATGGTCTCTTACCCTTGCCAGTCTCTACCCGACCAATAAAAGAACTAAGGGAGGATGGGAGGGTCTCGGGGAAATAATCCTGGGATCCCAGAATCCAACAACCACATATTTGAATTTATTGCAGTTTAGACCCACAAGAGAAGGCACTAGATGGGGGTTACAAGGGAATCAACTAGTGTTAAAACTAGATCTTCTGAAATGCCATAAAACCATGAAGGGGGCATAGCATAAGACAAAAAGAGTTGGGAGATTTGTGCTAGGACTATAAAAGTGACTTTCCCTAACTTCTGCTGCTGCTAAATCTGCTAGTGATGCATTATGGGCAGCGTAAACTTTGCTCATTTCATGAGTAGTGACCAGCACTTGTGTCTTTCCTCCTCAATGCACTGTGCATGGACTTGAGCATCTCCATGAAATACTCCATGAATATTTCCCTGACTCTTTGGTTAAGGAACCAAGGCCACAGTTCCTATGAGAGATCCATTTCCCATGATGCACAGTGGATCCAGGGTCTTCAGACTGCCCTGCACAGCAAAGTTGGGGGCAGAAATATTTGTGGGGAAGGCCCAACACATTTTCAAAGGATCTTGCTAAGTTTAGTTATGACCTGTAGATATGGCAGTTGGACTAGTTTAGGTGTTTGTTGGATTGCTGTCCTGTGAGACCCACAAAGGTCTTAAAACATGGTATTGAAAACTGGTCTCCTGCCCTCCCCAAACATTTTTTGCAGTTTCTGTATTGCAGGAGCTGAAGAAAAATCACGCCCGTCTCTTTTTTTCGGTTTGGTAGCTGTGTGTCAACAGTTCTTTTAACAGTTATTTGCTAACAAACAAGCAAAAAACCCCAAGCCTCAAATCCTTCGCTAACATAAATCCCTCTAGCCCTGCAAAAATTAGGCTAAATCCTTCCACCGTTGGTATACATCTAATTGCATCATATTTGATGCATGCCGAAACAAATGTCATTAAACTGTTACATTATACCAAACAGAAAACAAATAATTCCCAGCAGCCCAGACAAACAGAGGTTGATTATATTCCATGAGCAAATGTATGAAATGTGTACCATTCGACGCATGCTCCGCCAAGCCAAAAACAACCAAATTGTTGATTCAGAAGGACAAAATGCAACCATTTATATATTCGAGGAGCTCAAGAAAAATTACTCCTGTCATTCATCAGAGTACAAGTAATCAAACGCGTAGATTATTCATAGTGTATATTTCCCTATCAGATGCCACTGAACCAATCTTTTGGTTCAGAATATGTTCTGATATTCCAGAAAACAGCCACTGAATCTGAAATTAAGATGTGTTCTAATATTAACAATAATTGAAAGATCCAATTAGGTTGCTAATTTAACATTTAGAAAGCTTCTTTTGGTAGATTATATGGGAACAGGAGGGAAATAAGAGACAGTTGAAGAGCTTCTGAAAGTGGCGGGTGGCATTTGTGCCACCATCAGAATCTAACACAGAAATTTGCATCACCAAATGCAGTATTTCTTTTTTCACCCATTCAGCTTCCAGTTAGTCGGGCCTAGGTAACACCCCCATGAACAGCTGGACCCAAGCCCAGTGGTGAAGAAGAAGGAGACGACGAAGGAGAAGAAGGAGAGGAGGAGGAGGAGGAGATTGGGTTTATACCCTGCCCTTCACTCGGAGTCTCAGAGTGGCTTACAATCTCCTTCCCTTCCCAACAGACACCCTGTGAGGTAGGTGGGGCTGAGAGAGCTCTTTCTAGAACTGCTCTTTTGAGAACAGCTCTGAGAGAACTGTGGCTTGCCCAAGGTCACCCAGCAGCTGCATGGGGAGGAGTGTGGAATCAAACCCAGTTCTCCCAGATTAGAGTCCATGCTCCTAACCACTACACAAACTGGCTCTTAAAGACCAACAAGAGTTTCCGGGTATGAGTTTTCAAAAGTCAAAGCTCCCTTAGTCAGACGTGAGTAGAAATGTAGATCTCTGGGTCCTTTCATTCTAGTCAGGACATGGGAGGGGTGTTATGCTTCTAGGATGCAAAGGTACCAGGCATGACTAGAATAAAAAGACTCCAAGATCTCCATCTCCATTCATGTCTGACAAATGGAGCTTTGACACTCAAAAGGTTATACCCTGAAACCCTTGTTGGTCTCTAAGGTACTGCTGGACTTAGAACTTGCTATTTTACTGCAGACCAACATGCCTATCCTCTGAAACATACACCCATGAATTAGGGATGCCAGCCTCCAGGTGGGACCTGGGGATCCCCTGGAATTATAGATCATCTTCAGACTACAAAGATCAGGTCCCCTATGTTAGGACTTTTGTCCAATAATCAGAAAAATCAGAGTAATGAATCTTGCTTTTCTGGAAAGAAGAGATTGCTTCTTTTGGTTTAAAAGAAGTTTATTACTAAAGGGAAAAGGTAAACGGGATTAGCTACAAATAAACAAAACATGCTTTCTAAGGAGCTGCATTGTGCTCCGTCTTCACACTAAGACATACTGATAGAGAGTGAGAGATTGCAATGGAGGATCTCTCCCTCTTCTTGACCCCTGAAAGGAAACACCTGATATCATTGACCAATTAGCAAGACAGTACACCTTTAGTTTTCCCGGGCTTACAGATAATTGGCCAGCTGCCAGGTATCACTTCCAGGCTAACATAGGTAAACAAACAAGTTGCATAGTTAACCCTATAATGACTGAATTTCTCAGGTCTTGCATTACATGCTCATTTCTCCAACACCCTAGAGAAAATGGAAGCTTTGGAGGGTGGACTTTGTGGCATTTTCCCCCACTGAGGTCTCTGTCTTTCCCAGGCTCCACCCCCAAATCTTCAGGAGTTTCCCAG
Organism: Lepidodactylus listeri; assembly: GCA_029233225.1. Lineage (NCBI taxonomy): Eukaryota > Metazoa > Chordata > Lepidosauria > Squamata > Gekkonidae > Lepidodactylus > Lepidodactylus listeri. The sequence goes on along the minus strand of JARCFY010000009.1, from coordinate 99,093,564 downwards.
CCCATTGTTGTGTACTGTAACTTACCGCTATGCTTTGTCTGTGACCAATATATATATATATATTTAAATAAAAAGGAGTTTCCCAGCCTGGATCTGGTAACCCTACCCCCCATCCCCTGCTGGGGGCCATGAGGAACCTGGTAACCCTACGGCATGAATGTATACCTCTTCAGCTGACAATGGATGAACTACCTCATCAAAAAAGAAAAAAAGGGTGAAAGTTCTTGTTGGTGAGGTGAGACTGGAGAAAGTCTGTCCATTCTTTCTCACAAGTTGTCACCCAGTGCTGCAGTTGGCAGCCGATGAAGGGGCAGGTGTGAGGAATTCCCAGGTGTAGGTAGGTGGTTGTTCATTTGCACAGTCGAGTCTAGCTCTTCGCAACCCCATGGATTACATCACGCCAGGCCCTCCTGTCTTCCTTTGTGCTCCAGAGTTTGTTTAATTTCATGTTCATTGCATCAAGAACACTGTCTAACCATCTCATCCTTTGCTGTCCCCTTCTTCTTTGACCTTCAATCTTTCCCAGCATCAGGATCTTCTCCAGTGAGTGCTCCCTTCTCATTTGGTGGCCAAAGTATTTGAGCTTCAGTTTCTGGCCTTCCAGGGAATAGTCAGGGTTGATTTCTTTTAGGATTGACTGATTTGATCTCCTTGAAGTCCAAGGGACTCTCAAGAGTCTTCTCCAGCGCCATTGCCACCCCAGCAAGAATAACGAGACAGACAACAGTTTGGAATCAAACAAGGGCCACTTTATTAACTATTTAAATAGAACATCGCAGCAACGGGCAAAACTAAGCAAGCGCTGGAATGGGCAAGGCCGGTGTCACTCCCAGACACAACCTCCTTGCCCTTGAAATGGGCGGGTAACCTAGCTCCAGTCTTGAGCCAGTCAGATTCTGGCTCGTAATCGGCAGCCCAGCATACTGGTAGCCCCCCAGGGGCGCCTATCCCTGAGGCTGCACAGACCTTCAGGGAGGAGCCTAGACTGAGAGGTTCCCAGAGGTGATCACCATTCACCTCCCCAGACTGCAAGGCCCTAGGGTGGTTCCTGATGACCTCCTGTTCCCAAACGGGATATGTCATGAGGCACTCACCAGTTCCATTTTCTTGCTTGCATAACCTGCCACATGCAAGGCCAAGCCTCTGCTTTGGCCCTTGCTATTCCACTCAGCAACCAAGTGCCAACCGTATCCCATGCTGCAAGTCCTCTAAAAATATCCCATTGCCCTTGTCTGTGAGGTGCACCCCATCAGGTCGATACAGGTCAGGAAACTCGACCCGTATGTTGGGGGTGCGGCAGAAAGAAACCTAATTCGGACTCCATGGTCATTCGAATTTAACTATTAGCATTACGCCTAGCCCGGTCCATACACCTGGGGTCCCCGGCATGCTGCCACACCCGGCGGGGAAGCATGGCTGACCAAATTATCTGTACACCAGGCCACCTTGCTCTTATCATTGCAAGGTCAGCCTTGGCCTGCAATACAAGGGCCATACCCTTGATCAGCCCCAGATCATTGCCCCCCAGGTGTATGACCAAAAGATGAGGGGGAGGACCCTGCCTCTCCTCAAACAACAAGGGGAGGAGCGCCGGCCATCTCATGCCCCTCCTCCCCCACCATTCGACCGTCGCCACTTCACTGAGGCCGAGCTAGGAGCCGTCGGACATCCTCCACGCCCGATGAGCTGCCCAAAAGACCATGCTGTGGCCGCAGACTATGACCCTTCGTCTCATCTCATGGCCTGCAGCACCTGTAAAAAGAACTTAATTAACCACGTCCTAAATGAAGCCTAGCAAGACTTACACATTACAATGCCTAACATAACCCTTATAACACAGTGATTTCCAATGCCCAATCCATTGGATTTCACTGGTGTGGTACCCCATGGCTGCAGCCATTGACACGGCCCCGATCCTAAAAGAATGGGAACAAAAATGAACCTTGCCCAATCCCAGGCATACCAAGGCCCTCTGTGTCATGGTCCAAAACTGAAACTTTGTAAGGGGGGTGCCATCTCTGTGCCAAAACAAATATCCAGGACAATCACCACAAATTGCCAAGTACTGACTAATGGCGGCCACTGGGCACAACCCTGGCTCCTAACTAGGCCCTAATTCAATAACTAGCCCCTTACCGCATTGATCGGTTTTGGATCTATGCAGCCTAATCCGAAGTTTAAAATTAAGAATTGACACATCCCTATGCTCAAGTGTGGTGCCAGAGACATCAGTACGAGAGCCCGCCACAAGCTCACTAATCCTGAGTTCCCCAAAAAAGGCAGTCAGTGAAGTGGCGTGAAAAAGCACCGCCTCATAGCTGTCACGACAACAAGAGGGCCACTGGCTCTCTAACCCGCACAGGACCGTGGGTGTCAAGGGTTCCCTAGTATCAGCTACCTTAAAAGCCTCTTGTGACCACCCCTCGAGCATCTTCCGAAGACGGAAATTGCCCGTGGTTTCCTTGTGACCCGAGGCCTTACTGGCAAAAGCCAGTGCAGACAGCTTACCCCAATAGTGTGTGCTGAAAGGCCCTCATTCCCCAGTGTCACACAAAAATGGATCAAGTGTGACACAGGAATAGGCTGCAAACCAGCTGCAAACCAGCTTCGTCCCTGAAGGACAGAAAAAGCTTACCCACCTTCAGGTAAGCTCTTCTGGTGAAAGGGGCAAGGGCCAGACTCATTGCCCTGTCGGCCTCAGCCCTCCAATCTCCCACACCTCGTCAGGCATCTGTGCCGGGAGCAGGTCGGCTTCTGGAGCCAGCTGACGAAACCTCTCCATCTGTTTGCAAGAGAGAGCATCAGCGACCCCATTATCGACCCCCAGAACGTGTCTAGCCCTGAAAAAAATGTTAAGCCTTAGACACTGCAATGTGAAGGCCCGAACCAAAGCCATAACCCTGGGGGGATTTTGACGTAAGGGTGTTGATGACATGTACCGTGGACTGGTTATCACACCAGAAGTGGACCGTCCGATTAGCTAAATCAGTGGACCAGATCCACACTGCTGGGACAATTGGGAAAAACTCCAGGAAGGTGAGGTCTTTGACCCACCCAGCCCGAAACCAATCCATGGGCCAGTCCCCAGCACACCAATGCCCCCGAAAGTACACTCCATAACCCGAGGAGCCCGCAGCATCTGAAGTAATCTGCAGCTCAGCCTCGAGGAGGAGTTCCTCGCGCCAAAGAGAAACACCATTGTATGAATCCAGGAACTGTTCCCATACAAGGAGGTCTTCCTTCATCCCCCGGCTGACTCTGGTCCTATGTTGTGGAAGATGGAGGCCCTTCATTGAGTCACATAGCCTCCTCACAAATGCCCTGCCAGGTGCCACAACCTTGCATGCAAAGTTGAGGTGACCAACCAACTGCTGCAATTTTAACAGAGTAACCTTCAAGAGGGACCTAACCAAGGTTACCCGCGTCCTTAAAGCCTCCAATTTGTCCCGGGGTAACCTGCAGCACAAACTAACAGTATCAATCTCTATCCCCAAAAACGTTAATATGGATGCCGGGCCCTCAGTCTTTTCTTGAGCAAAAGGAACACCAAGTTTCTCTGCCAGGTAGACAAAACTGGACAGCAAAAAGCAACACTGCCCAGAATCCTTCCTGCCCACAAAAAGGAAATCATCGAGATAATGGGTGGTACTACAGAGACCAGTCCTGAATCTCAAGGTCCATTCCAAAAAGGAACTGAACCTCTTGAAAGCAGCACAGGACACCGAGCAGCCCACGGGAAGGGCCCGATCCATGTAAAACTTCCCCTCAAAGGCAAATCCGAGTAGCTCAAAGTCCTCCGGGTGTACCGGAAGGAGCTGAAAGGCAGACTTAATATCACACTTAGCCAATTCGGCCCCTTCCCCGCAGAGGCAAACTACCCGCATGGCCTGGTCAAAAGACGTATATTTTACTGAACATAATTCACTTGGTATGGCGTCATTCACCGACTCCCCACGACGGTAGGACAGGTGATGAATGAGGCGGAACTCACCCGGCGCCTTCTTAGGCACAACTCCCAACAGGGAAACTCTCAAATTAATAACTGGAGGATAATCAAATGGGCCCAAAACCCTACCTTCCTTACACTCCTTAGCAATTTTGTCTCGAACTATGGCTTCCATACCCACAACTGACTTTAAATTAGGTGCTAAGTAAGGAGCCCTCTTCCCCTGGAAAGGTATCCGAAAGCCAACTGTAAATCCCTCTAAGAGGTAACCCTGATCACCCACCCTGGGGTAACTTCGTAACCAGCGTCTCAGAACTCCCAATTTAATTGGGCTGGGTCTCTTTGTCAGAAGGGGGATTATAATTTGCCCCACCCCCTGGGTGCTTGCCACCCTTCCCTGCACCCTGGCCTTTGGGCCGTGGGCAACTGGAGAAGGCATGAGGTCCGGCACACAGGGGGCACTCGCTTCTTTCTATATAATTCATGGCTGCCCACTCTAGGTTGTGAAATCCCCAGAGATTTGGGATGTGCAGCCTGGGGAAGGCAGTGCTTTGGGAGGGGAGGGAACTCAGTGGGGTACAGTGCCATAGAGTCCACCCTCTAAAGCAGTCATTTGCTCCAAGAGAACTGATCTTTGGAGATCAGTGATAATTTCAGGAGATCTGGTGAATCTAATAAAACATTTGGAAGAAGTGAAGGATGAGAGCATACAAACTGAAACTTAATCCAGATTAAAATGGAAGCCTTGTGGATTAGCTGTAAAGGTGTACAGCCATACTCTAGGTGGGTTTACTATCCCTGAAGTAAATTTCACAGAGTGAACATGCTGTTAATTTCTTTGCCTTTGGTTAAGGGGTAACATAAATATTGAGATGTTTCCTGTGTGGGTTTTTTTTTTTTTTGGTTCAATTTGAATTGAAATCCAAACAGGGACTTGTGGCAGGGACCTTTGCAAAGGTCTTCTTTAGCTATCTTTAAAACTCCCTTCCTCCAGAGCATGGTTGAGTGCCCTTTTATAAGGTTTCCAGCATCTCCTAAAACATATTTTGGAAGACCATGAGCAGAAGGGAATGATAGCACAGAGATAACCATAGATTGCATGCCTCTGTACGTATTTGCGTGGGGGTAGGTAGATGAGCTCTATCTTCCGTCTCCCACATACAGAAAAAGCCAGTCACATGCCTTCCAACATTTCACATGAAAACAGGGACATCTGTGTCGCATCCAGAAGACTGCCTGAGTGCCCCTCCCACCTTTATTTTCTTCTCTGCCTCCTGCGGATATTTTCTCTGCAAGATCCCCTCCTCTGGTGACAAGGCAGGTGTTCCCTCTTGGAGTTAAAAATGTACTAGGAAAAACAGCAACCCGATCATGTCTCTCGTTGGACAATAATATGTTATCAAGAGTTCGAAATGAACTTTTCCCATTGGTGAATCAGCTAGGCAGCACTTTAAGATTTTATGAGTGCACATCGACATACCTAGGAATTAAGAGATGAGACGCATTTGTCTCACTTAGTGCCGCTCCATGTGTTACAAAGCCTGTGTGGCTGCCACAAAGAACATATACTGGTTGTTACGTACTTTCCAGGCATGTGCTGGTGTTATGTCCTGGACACAATTCCACAGACAACCAGGCTGTGATTCTCTGTGTGTACACTTGTATGATTCTTTGATGTGACCAAACATGTAATGGTGCTGGCCATGCGGTCTGACCACATGGCCTGGAAAAGGTACAAGCATGAGGTAAAAGAACAATAGCACCCAGGTTTCTAAAAATCCACCTATCAGGGGCTTAGTATATTCAAATGAACCAATGTAAATCTCTGGCAGGAAGATTAACCTATCCTGCAGTGTGGGTGTGGACGGGGACGAGGCTTTTCTGTGCATATAAACTGACCCCCGGGCCACCTCAGGTATGCTTGCTCCTGACCTACAATAAACTCCACTATGCTGAAAATCACTCAACCGGCCTCCAGACTCCAGTACTCTTCAGCTGGCCTAATTTGGGGTCAGGAATGGGGAGGAGCTTCAACCTTCCCACCTGTGCCACTTGCCCAGCCTGGAAGGGCTCTGGGGAAGCTGCTATTTACTCTGTTTGGAAAACCTTCAGCTACTCTCATGCTGGGCTTTTTAAAATAAAAATAAAATAAAAAGAGGTGCTGGAACACTCAAGAGGGAAATGTTTCAATCTGTATACTGAAAATTCATGGACTTTGAACCATATTAAAAGAATTTTGTCAGTTCTGGAACTCCATTCCAGTTTGTTCCCCTAGGAAAAAAGCCCTGCTCACATGTAAGTTTCCCAAATAATGGCATCCTGTGTTAGGTCAAGAAAATGACACAGGAAAAGGCTGAAGCCCCTTCCTCATTCATGCCATAGTGCCAATCTGGACTGAACCCAGCACATATTCTACTCATAAATGTGATTGGTGGACTTCTGCAATGAAACTGTATGATGAATTGGGATGTATGGAGTATATCTTTATGAATATGCAAGCATTTTGCAAGATTTTAAATTAGTGGGTAGACATACATGTATCCTTTGCTCTCAGTGAATTTGCCCCTGCCAATTAGACAGGGATGAAAAAGTCAACCGTGTGTTATTGTATTGTTCTTTGTGTAGGGATATTTGGTCATTATACATTGCACTAATCTTGTCAAATTTTATAAGCAGGGCTGATGAATTTTATATTTCCCTTCTTCTTTCAGATTGTTCTAATGGAACCATCTTTAAGATGGCCAAATTTTGCACCTTGACACATTCAACAAGGAAGCTGCTGGTTAAGTTTTTTTTAAAATTGATTATGTCTGTACTATTGAAATAATTCTGTTAAGTGACCTTGAAATTTTATTGTATGTTAACGTTAAAAGAACATAAGAACATAAAGAGAAGCCAATGTTGGATCAGGCCAGTGGCCCATCCAGTCCAACACTCTGTCACACAGTGGCCAAAAACACCAGGTGCCATCAGGAGGTCCAGCAGTGGGGGCAGGACACTAGAAGCCCTCTCACTGTTGCCCCACTGCCCAAGCACCAAGAATACAGAGCATCACTGACAACTTGGTCTGTGTGTCAGTCTCAGCTCATCTATGACCATAGCACATGCACACAGACACAGACACAGACACACAAAATATATGTGTATGTGTGTATTTTTTTCCTCCCTTGAATGACAGAGCAATGAAAAGTTATAAGTTTTCAACACTGCCTTGGCCAGTGCCCAGAGATTTGGGGGGTCAGTGCTTGGGGAGGGTGGAGTTTGAGGAGGATATGATGTCACTTCCTGGTGATGCTGTAGACTGCCTTTCTAGTCTGTTCTTTACCATGGAGAGTGGGAACATTCCTAGAACATCATTAGATGGAGGCCATTTTCCCTCCCACTCCTCAAATCCTTGGGGTGAGAAATTGGGGCTGAAGTCTGGCAATTTTTCAAGGTGGGCAGATAAATGGGAAGCTGTAATGCCTGTTTCATTAGTGCCAGGGGTCATTTCGTAGAAAAAGAGGTGCAGGAGCTCATTAGCATAACTCATTTGCGTATGCCACACCCCCTAACATACCGGAAGTGTGTCAGAAGGCAACACCCACCCCTCAGGCTCCACTCTACAGGTGAGTGAAACTGACCTGCTCTTCCTCCCTTCCCTTCCCCATCCAATAGTTTGTGCAATAAAAATAAGCGTGAAGAACACACCCTCATTCTCTTCCTGCTCCCTTGAAACCACCAGGTTTCAAGTAGACTTGAGATACCCAGGACATGTGCACCACCCATCCCTTCCCCTTCCCCTCCCCACAACAAGACACCCTGTGAGGTAGGTGGGGCTGAGAGAGGTCTTTCCACAAACTGCTCATGAGAGAACAGCTCTGAGAGAACTTGTGACTGGCCCAAGGTCACACCAGCAGCTGCATGTGGAGGCGTGGAGAATCAAACCCGGTTCTCCCAGATTAGAGTCCAACTCCTGACCACTACACCAAACTGATGGGGTGGAAGCTGCTGAAGGGTTGGTAAAATTTCTCCAGTACTTATCTGCCTTGTGCCCAGATAAAAATGGTATACTTAGAAAATTTATATGCCACCTTGAGCAAGTCTCTGGAAAAGCAGCACACAGTCATAAAAGGAACAATGATAAAACTATCAATATTAAAACAAAACATTAAAAACAATAAAGACCCTAGCAGGGCTTTCCCCGGGGCGCTGCGCCTCTGCACTGCTCAGGGGAAGCCGAGGAGGGGGCGGGGCTTGGTCATGTGCCCGCCCCCTGGGCTCCTCACTCCCGGAGCTGCGCTCCTGTGCGCTCCCGCTCCAACAGACCCCTGATTAGCGCCTATCCCATGTATGGTTCACAGTGGAAAGTGGGAGAAATAAATAAACAGCATCAGTCCATGACTCCATCATGTTCAGATGAGTACTACCACACTGTGCTGAATTTTTTTTTTTATTTGTGGAAAATCAATTTCTCCACCCCAACTTTTTCTCCGCTAAAAAGCATCTACCAAATTGCATTAAGGTTCAGTGACCTCCGCCTTCATTAATTTCCACTTGATATTAGAAGCAAACAAACCAGTAAAGGTTTGCTTCGCTTCAGAGGCTTGGTTAAAAATGTTCTGACTTCACCATCCATCCATTCCATTCATTTATATGTCTTTTTTTAGTCTATTAAAGATCTAATCACAGAAGTCCCCGACCAAAGACAACTCTCATATTCATGTACAGCTGTGCAGCTGCCACACTAAACTTACCCTGCCTGCTTTTAAAATAAATAAATAAACAAATAAATAAGTAGATTGGGCCATGGGGACCGTGCAGCCATATGGCACATGAGAAAATTGTTCTGCGCATTTGTATTTGATATACTTCCATGCCAAATGAAAGCGAGTGGGAACTATACACATAGCCCTTCTCTCTTATGCAGTCCCATATGATTATTTCAGACAATCAAGAGTTGAAAGTGACCAAGCTATTACTGGTGTCTGTTTGTTTATGTTTTCACCTCTCAGAAACTAACTTGCTGAATAAGCAAGGTGGCTTAGTATTCTGTATATATTTGATTATGTATGTTATGCCATTAAAGGTCGGAATTGAATTGAAGCAAGTTGGCTTACAAACACATCACTGAAGCAATTAAATCCAAGCAAAAAACAATACTGTACAGTAAAATACACATACATAAGAACAACAATTAAAACATAGGACAGGAAGGCAGGATCACTGTGGGAACGCCAGATAAAATAAGAAAGTACTGGCTGCTGAAAAGGCAGATCAGCCAGCTGTTTGGTAGACTGCCAGATTGGTGTAGAGCCAGTTTGGTGTAGTGGTTAGGAGCACAGACTCTAATCTGGACGAACGGAGTTTGATTCCCCACGCCTCCATATGCAGCTGCTGGTGTGACCTGCGGTCAGTTACATGTTCTCTCGGAGCTGTTCTTTCATGACCAGTTTTTGAAAGAGCTCTCTCAGCCCCACCAACTTCCTTCAGGTAGTGAAGGGTGGGGTATAAATCCAACCTCTTCTTCTTTTCTCTTCGTATTTGTTTATTTAATTATGTGCATTTATACCCTGCTTTTCTCCCTAGTTGGGACCCAAAGTGACTTACATTTTATTTTATCCTCACAATAACGTTATGAAATGGAACCCAGCAAGTTTCCAGGGCAGAGTTGGGATTTGAACCTGGGTATCCCAGATTCTAGTCTGACACTCTAACCACTACATCTCACTGTTTTCAGGGGTGGTATCCTTTCTGCGCTTCTCTTCCTCAGAAGAGGTCATGGAAGTGTAAATATTTCTCTCTGCCTTCAAGATTGCCTTCCCACAGCAAATTCCGCTGTGGCAACTTGGCTCATCTGAGCGAAACCTTATGAAGGTGCCACTCTATAAAGCAACAATGTCAAGATGGTAGCCAAATTGCCTTAATTTATTAATTAATGTGGGGAATTATAGTTATTGAATGGTAATAGGCAACAAAAGAGATCAATTACCTATGTATACAGGAGTCCTGCTTATTCCAGTGACCCAGAAATAAAGACAGAGACCAGTTCTTAAAGTAGTGGTTTCTTTACTGATATGATACTGATAAAGTAGTGGTTTCTTTACTGGATATGATGTTTCACAGGGGACACCTTGCATACTTAATGAAGTGAGCGTGGCAGAAGTGATGTTACCGGACATGATGTCAGCCTCCCCACCCCTTGCCATGTCACTGGAAGTGACCCCTGACCCCATCACCAGATATCACCTGACCACCCCCAGCCCTGCCCGCCTTATCTAGCACCACCCACTGTAGCATCATTGAACTTCTGCCTTCTGCAGCCCACCCTGGAAATAGGAAAACCACCAGTGGGAATGCCCAAGTGCAGCCATGTGACCTCTCTAGCGACATGCCTCGTCACCCCTGACCAATTGCCAATGACCTGGGACCTGCCCAGGAGAAGGTGATTGAGGAAAGAAGCCATTTGCGCTAGCAGCAGACACAGAGTCGGGCTCTTGCTGAGGACATGGACACCCCTGGAAGCCTCTTTGCCACCCCACCGCCATTGTTGAGGCCTGTTTTTGGTGAGAACAGGGACAACCCCATCAGGCACCTGGTATTCAATGAGGTAAATCACTCCATGGACAAAGAAAACATAATGCTTCCAACATGGGGAGGCCATCATGGTGGGGAGCTGAAGTTTTCCAGCTACCCTGCAGATGAGATGGACATGGGAATACCCAACCCACTGTGGTGTATTTACCAAACTCTGTTAGAGGAGTCTGAAGATGAGGAAACTCCTGAGGAGTATGAACTTGAAGTGGCTTTAAATGAATCCATGGAAGTTGAAAACAGAGTTTCAAACTCACAGGTAATGAGGTAATGGAGTGGCTGTGAATGGGTGTATAATGAAGTCAGGGAGAGTGGCAATTGAGGAGGCCTTTTTCACTGATTTTTGTTTTTATTCTGTTTGTGCAGTGTGATGAGGACTTTATCCAGGCTTTTGGCAATCTGCACATTGGTAACCCTGTTGATGTGAACCTCTCATATGTATCATGTTTTTGTACCAACATTCCCCCGGTGACAAGAAGAAAAAAAAGAAAAAGAGGGGGGAAAGAAGAAGAGGTAGTTTTGTAACAATAAAAACATTTGTTTTTTAACCTTGCATGCTCATTTTGGGGTTAAGCAGGGTGATGGCTGACCAAGAGGAGGAGGACTTAAGGCACATATATTATACACGGGGAGAAGCAGGGAGCTTTGGTGGGGTGAGACCTCTTTTCCAGTCAGCCAAAAAGCAGTGTAAAACTCTCACAGAGGATAAGATTACTATGTGGCTTTCAGAGCAAGATGCTTATACATTACATAAGCAGGCCAGAGTCTACTTTAAGAGAAACCAGATCATAGTTTCTGGTTTGGATGCCCAGTGGCAAGCTGATTTAGTGGATATGCAGCAGTTATCCAAATATAATGATGGCTATAACTACATTTTAACAGTGGTTGACATACTATCTAAATATGCCTGGTCCACAGCCTTAAAAGACAAGACAGGGAAGCCTTTAAGGATATCTTCAGTCAAGGCAGAATACCCGCCAAGCTTCAGACTGATCTTGGTAAAGAGTTTCTAAACCAGTCTGTAAGCAACGTGTTAAAACAGCACAGAGTTCACCCCTTTTTCACCCATAATGAATTCAAAGCTGCCATTGTGGAGCGCTTCAATCGTACTTTAAAAACCAAAATGTGGAGGTATCTTACTGCCAACAACACATTCAGATATATTGATGTGTTGCCACTGCTCATTCAAAGTTACAATCACAGCTTTCACAGGTCAATCAGGGCCTGCCCTGTGGATGTAAACTCCACCAATGCACAGGCAGTGTGGAAAACGGTATATGGAGATGGTGTTGGGGCAAATGAAACTGAGGGGAAGAGTCCTTTCTTTAGAAAAGGGGACCATGTACGAGTCTCCAAAATCAAAGGAATTTTTGTAAAAGGATATGAACAGAGCTACACAGATGAAATATTCATAGAGGAGCAAGTCATCTGTGGAGGCAAGAGGCCTGTATACCAGCTAAAAGATTATGCTGGAGACTCTGTCATAGGATCATTTTATCCTGAAGAGTTACAGAAAGTTAAGAGTAAAGGAGACAGAGCATATCAAATATTAAAAAAAATAGTCTCCAAAGGAAGAGGTAAGAGAAAATACCACCTGGTCAAGTGGTTAGGGTGGCCTGATAAATTTAACAGCTGGGTCCCAGCTTCTCAATGGTACGATCCTGTATAGAAAAAATGGCTGATAACAGCTTCTACATCACCCTTCCTAGCAATGCACGCACAAGTGTTTTTCCACAGAACACTGCTTCCACCTTTACCATCCGTCTAGCTCGACTATTGGACCTTCCAGGGGGATGGGATGTAGGGCTGGTGGAGATACCCTCCCAGCTGGAACATCCTCACTGAAGATGCCACCTTTGGAATCATTGACAGGGAGAAGCAGTAGGGTTTCAAACCCCCCCGCGGGTATTACTCAAGCATTCCCGACATTCTAGGGAGAATGAAAAGCATCATGCAATCTCATCGGCACCCCCCTGAACTGAGCCTGGACTATGATTGAGTGTTTAGGAAGTGTTTAGGGAGTGTTGATTTGTGCACCACCCTGGATAGCCTGACACTTCCTGTTTTTGGCAGAGATGCATTTTAATATATTCTGAAAACAGGTCTTCAGAGCTTTCCTCAAGATGCCACATCTCACTACTAGACATCACTGTATAACCCGTCTCTAGAGCCTTCATCAGTTCTACAGAACACCACATCCCTTCTAGAGCTCTTTCCTCTGCTGAATGCTCACAACGCACCTTCTGCTTAGCCTCTGCATATGTGCGACATAGGGGGGAAAGAAGTTTGTCATCCACCTTATAGGGTAAAACATGGAGAAAGAGACCTCGAGGTGGATGCACCCTAAGTTTGACCAGGCTGAAATATTCAGATAGGGGGGCAAAATCTTTATAAATAATTTGTGGGTGTCCAATAAGATATTTCTTGGTCTTGTTCACGAAGGGGTACAGGCTGGTGAAGTCATAATAGTGTATTTTTCCACCTGCCTTAGGCTTGTAATAAAGACAAATAGCATTTGTCCAGCCCCCAAAGAGAGCCTCTCTAGGTTGCAGAGGGGTTGGGAATTTCATCTCCCTGAGAGAAACCCCAAGATCCCTGTCAGTCTCCACCATCTCTTTCCACTCATGTTCCCATAGGTGTTGGAGAAATGCGCATGTAATGCAAGGCCTGAGAAATTCAGTCATTATAGGGTTAACTATGCAACTTGTTTGTTTACCTATGTTAGCCTGGAAGTAATACCTGGCAGCTGGCCAATTGACTGTAGACCCGGGAAAACTGAAGGTGTACTGTCTTGCTAATTGGTCAGTGATATCAGGTGTTTCCTTTCAGGGGTCAAGAAGAAGGAGAGATCCTCCATTACAATCTCTCACTCTCTATCAGTATGTCTTAGTGTGAAGACGGAGCACAATGCAGCTCCTTAGAAAGCATGTTTTGTTTATTTGTAGCTAATCCCGTTTACCTTTTCCCTTTAGTAATAAACTTCTTTTAAACCAAAAGAAGCAATCTCTTCTTTCCAGAAAAGCAAGATTCATTACTCTGATTTTTCTGATTATTGGACAAAAGTCCTAACAAATGGTAGCAGAGGATGGTTCTTAAAATATGGTTCTTCTCTTAAAAGGCTTTCTGGATTGATTGAGAAAGAGAAATAGGGAATAAGAGCTAGAGGCTTGGATTTTTAAAACGACCATTTTTTTTCCTTCCTGCTCTCAGAGCAATCTTGCAGCCAGAAAGGCCCAACCCTGTTTCCTTGCTGATCAGGGGAAAACCTATGCTGGATTGTAGTTTGCCAGGAGCAAAGGATTCTTTTTTGACTGGATTAATTTTTGCCTGCTGTAAGTGGAGCTGAGCCTTGGAGCACTGAAGAGACTCTGCTGCCTGGAGAACAAAGGAAGGCGAGGCAAAGGAGCTTTTGAACTTCCCGCTGCTGCTGCTGCTGCAGAGAAAGGAAAGATTAACCCTGCCAGCTCCTGGAGAAGTAGATGACTGAGCCAGAACCTGTGCTTCTACCTCAAATCCAAAGGGACGTGAGTAAAAAAGAAAATGGTTTTTAATGCCCCATCCCAAGAAATGCCAAACCTCAGACTTACAAAGGCTAACTATCAGTGGTGGGAGGAGTATTTGAAGAGTCGCCTGCAGACTCACAATGCCCTTCAAGTATTAACAACTGAAAATCCTCCAGAAACTGACCCTGATAAGACACAATTCCTTATGATGGATGGTTTTGCTAAAGCCCTGATTTTAGGGAGTATCCCCTACACAGAGGTACCAGGATTAAGAGGGCTAGCCACGTCCAGATTGATGCTTCAAAAGTTAAAGGATAAATTTGATAAACACAGCAAGAGTAAAATCTACTCCCTCAAGGGAAAGATTTTTGATTTCAGGATGAAGGAGGGAGACTGCCTTCCCAAAGAGATGGACAAATTAATGGGCATTTACACACAGCTTAAAGACCTGAATGAAGCACCCTCTGATACAGATATGATTTCTTCAATTCTTAAGGGTCTGCCTAGCTCCTATAAGTCTGTAACCAGTATGATTAGACTGAAAGATGATCTGACTCTAGAAGGTCTTTTGTCTGCACTAACTGAGGAATATGATTCTAGAAATTTGAAAGAAAGTTTGTCTGATGAGATGTCTGTTTTGAGCCTAAAGCATGGACAGAGATTTAAAAGGAAAATAGAGTGTTTTATATGTGGGAAAAATCATCTTGCAAAGTACTGCTCTTCTAAGAATGCACCTAATGATGAGCCCCAAGAACAAAGAGCCACAGGAGCACATGGTTCCAGTAACAAAGAACCAGCCAGTGGAAGGGGAAGCCATTATGGGAGGAGCAGAGGTCACGTTTCACATGCACAGCACAGAGGCAGAAAGTTTGCAGCACAGACACAGAGCAAAGGCAATGCTTTTAGGATCACTGATGATTTTAACACAGATGATAAGAAAATATTTTTAATCGATTCTGGTGCTTGTACACATGTGTGTAGAGAAAAGGCCTGGTTTAGTAACATAGATGTTGAAAACAAACCAAGAATTTACCAAGCTAACAGGCAATTATTGAATGTACAAGGCGTTGGGACTGTAAAATTGCGATTGTCCACTACAGATAATCAATTAATTGAAGTTGAATTGCAAAATACAGCTTATGTGCCTGAAGCTGTTGAGAACTTAATTTCAACAAAAAGCCTTATGAATACTGGCCATATTGTAGTGCTCAAACCAGAGCAAGGAAGCAAGGTCTCTACCAAGGATGGAGAGCTTGAATTTAAAGTGGAAGAGAAAAATGGCTTTCATTACCTTGTAGCTTGTGATGATGAGGAGACAGAAACTTTTGATGTTGATCCTGATGAGGAAATAGAGACTGTTGATGATAAGGAACAGGTTTGCCAGACTAAGGATGCTTGTGATGATGCTTGTAAACATGAAAAATGTTTATTTTCGTGGCATATTAAAATGGGACATAGAAATTTGAAATCTGTTGAGCAATTGTTAAAGCAATGTGGAATACCTGTTGTGCATTGTGAAAAGAGTAAAACTAGATGTGAGACATGCCTCAGAGCAAAGGGAGATGCCCCAAGTTATTCTGGGAAAACTCCAGTGCAAAATCAAGAATTTTTGGAAACTGTATACAGTGATCTTGTTGGGCCTTTACCTGCATCCCTAGGTGGGAACAAATATTTTGTGACTTTCACAGAGAATAAAACAAAATACACTTATGTGTATATGCTGAGAAGTAAGGATGAAACACTGCGTAGATTTAAAAATTATGTGGCTATTGTTAAAAATAAATTTGGCAAAGCACCTCAAAGCTTACTCACAGATGGAGGTGGTGAATATTGTAATGCTGAATTCAAACAATTTCTACAAGAGCAAGGAATTCAACATAAAGTATCCATTGCCTATTCACCCCAACAAAATGGAGCTTCTGAGAGATTAAATAGAACACTGCAAGGGATGTGCAGAGCTATGCTGATGCATTCTGGACTGCCAAACGGTTTATGGGCAGAAGCCCTGAACACAGCAGTGTACTTACACAACAGATTACCCTCAAAGATTGTTGGAACCTCCCCTTTTCAGGCTTGGTTTGGAAGACAGCCTGGTCTAAGGCATATCAAAGCTTTTGGAGCAAAAGGGTATGCACACATACCAAAGGAAAAGTGGGGAAAGCTTGATTCCAGAACTGAAACTGGACTTATTGTAGGCTATCCTGTTGGTGGGAAAGGGTACAGGATATACAATCCCCAAACCCACACAGTAGAAGAATGCAATGTTGTTTTATTGATGAGACTGTATTGCCTAGTGTTTCCACTGCAGCTGATCCAAAGATGCCTGGGACTGCACCTGATGAGTTCGTTGCTTGGCTACCTGTAATGACTGCTGGTGAACTGGCCGGGGAACTGGCAAGTGAAGCAGCAGGTCCACCTTCTGAGGAAACTACTGAAACAGAAGGGGAAGCAGGGGCCACACCAGAGGAAGCGGCTCAACCCACGGCAGAACCCACAGCAGAACCCACACCCGGTGTGAGGCGATCAGAAAGGAGCACTAAGGGACAACCTCCAATGAAGTATGGATTTTGTGAACTTGTGCAACCTGCAAAGGAACCCAAGAACTGGAAGGAAGTTTGCAACTTACCTGCGAGTGAAAGAGGCAGATGGCTTGAAGCAATGGAACAAGAGCTGCTATCCATTAGCGAAAAAGAGGCCTGGACTCTCACTCAACTACCTCAAGGCAGAAACCCTGTTGGATGTAAATGGGTCTTCAAAATAAAGCACAAGGAAGATGGAACTGTGGAGCTATACAAAGCACGCCTAGTAGCTAAAGGCTACTCACAGCAATATGGGACTGACTATTTTGAAACTTTTGCTCCAGTTACTGACCAAGCAACGTTCAGAACACTTCTAAGTGTTGCAGCATCTAGGAACATGATAGTAGAGCATCTTGATGTAAAGACTGCTTTTCTCAATGGAGAACTATCTGAGGAGATCTACATGGAACAACCTGAAGGTTTCAAGGTCAAAGGTCAAGAAAACTACGTCTACAAACTTAATAAAGGACTCTATGGCCTAAAGCAAGGAGCAAAGGCCTGGTATGACAAACTTACTGAACTTTTAAAGAAGCAAGGCTTCAAGCAAGGGAAAGCTGAACCTTGTCTGTACACTAGAATCAGAAATGGACAATACCAGTATGTTCTTGTTTACGTTGACGACTTGATCGTGGCTTGTCAAAACAGAGGAGACATCAAAGCAATAGCTGATGGACTGAATAAGGAAGTGGAAGTCAAACAGCTAGGAGATGTTCAACAATATCTCGGAATGCAAATTGAGAGACTCAAGGATGGAACTTTTCTTTTATGCCAGAAAAGAAAGATTATGGACTTTATAGAATCTGTTGGCATGAAGAACTGCAAAGCTTCAACAATCCCACTTGAACCTGGATATCTGAAGGAGAAGGACGGCACACCACTAAAGGACATAGGAGGATACAGAGAGGCTGTCGGAAAGCTCTTGTACCTGAGCAAATCAACGCGTCCAGATATTACAGCGGCAGTTGGATTTCTAAGTAGAAAAGTAAGTTTGCCAAATCATCATGATTGGAGTGCAATAAAGAAGATGGCACGTTACCTAAGAGGAACAATGGACTTAAAACTAAAAATTGCATCAACTGAACAACCAAGACTAGTTGGCTACATGGATGCCAGTTGGGGAGAAGAGATGAACAACTACAAGTCTACCAGTGGATACCTATTCTTTTATGGAGATGGACTGATAGACTGGACTAGTAGAAAGCAGACTGTTGTAGCGCAATCCACAGCAGAAGCTGAGTGCATTTCAGCAGCAAGTGCCTGCAGCAGACTTGAATGGATCTTTGAGATGTTGAAAGATTTTGGAATAATTGAACCTGTACCTATACTTATGTTAGAGGATAATCAAGCTTGTATAACTATATGTAAGGAAGAGAGCACGACTGCTAGAAGTAGATCTATTGGTATTAAATGTGCATTAGTTAAAGATTTGTACCAGAAAAGGTTGATAGAGATTAAGCATTGTCGTACAGAAGAGATGGTGGCTGATATTCTGACTAAGCCACTGACCAAAGACAAGTTTGAAAGACTTCGTGAAATGTTGAATATGCTTGATGCTAATGCTGGATAATGTTTTGTGTATGCATGTATAATGACTTGCATTTCAGGTCTTGAGAAGGGGTGTTGGAGAAATGTGCATGTAATGCAAGGCCTGAGAAATTCAGTCATTATAGGGTTAACTATGCAACTTGTTTGTTTACCTATGTTAGCCTGGAAGTAATACCTGGCAGCTGGCCAATTGACTGTAGACCCGGGAAAACTGAAGGTGTACTGTCTTGCTAATTGGTCAGTGATATCAGGTGTTTCCTTTCAAGGGTCAAGAAGAAGGAGAGATCCTCCATTACAATCTCTCACTCTCTATCAGTATGTCTTAGTGTGAAGACGGAGCACAATGCAGCTCCTTAGAAAGCATGTTTTGTTTATTTGTAGCTAATCCCGTTTACCTTTTCCCTTTAGTAATAAACTTCTTTTAAACCAAAAGAAGCAATCTCTTCTTTCTAGAAAAGCAAGATTCATTACTCTGATTTTTCTGATTATTGGACAAAAGTCCTAACAATAGGGACCTAACTGCAAACCCCCGGCTTTTCAGATAACTTTCTTTCATTTGTGTTTTATAGTGTAATTCCCCAAAGGTAGAATCTGTCAGCGGGTTTCTCTCGGTTGGTGTGAAACAGGCAAAACATCCATGGAAAAAAACATCCATTGAATTCAAATACTGTGGGTTGCCCTCCAATGACTGCATAACCATCCAGAAAATAAGGCCCTATTTTAAACTCACCACCTTTCAGTGCATGCTGTATCTCAACACCTTCTTTATGCTCGAGATATAGTAGCCACTGTATGGAGGCTGTTGAAAATCTCTTTGTCTGTCTGTGGTAATGGTCATGTGGCAACAAGGCAATTGTATAGGTTTTTAAAAACATGTGTCTATACATGGCCATACACACACCAGCAAGAGTGATATACTTAAAAGGGTCAATTCCTGACATGGAAATAATTTCCCCCCTGTACAAGAGACAAGCCTTTCTCAGGATTTTAACATCCTGCTGACAATAATAGGACAGCTCTTTTTGGATGTCAAACACAGTGTTTTGATTTTCCTGGTACCAGGAAAGAAAGTCTGCTCTCTCACCAGGCATCATATTATCAATACCGTAATCCTCCATCTTAGGTAAAGGACCAATACAGCCACTATTTGCAACAGTGTTAAAGAAATGGGGGAAGAACCCCTTACAACCCAGAAATCCCATGGCCTGGGGCATTTTTGCAAGCTTCATGGGTAAAAAAAAATTAGGTATCCAGAAACGGGATGCCCAGTTTCTTAACAGTAACACACATCAGTTTTCCACCCTGCGTGATGAGACCCACCTCTAGCTTTTCCACAATCAGCTGTCTAATGATAAAGTAATTATCATAGCCTTTCACATTGTGGGCTAGAAACGTGTAATCCTGGAACTTTTTGTTGATAAACTTTTTAACAAAGTCTGAAACACAGTTGGTTCATTTGAATTCCTAGGTATCACATTCTTCTAGACCCACTGCAAAAATGTAATTTGGTATATGTATTCCAGTTTCTTGCATACATTCAAAATCATAAAAGACATACTTCTTTGTTATTTCATTCTTTTTAAGAGGAGGAATGAAGCAGCAGTGGGTGTTTATATTACCAACAGGTTCCTTACACTGCTTACACCGCCGAACCCGGCACGTTTCTCTGGAGCATAGGCAAGGCATGATTTGCAGTAGCTTTTAGTTTTGCAGATATTTGGCAAAGCCATGTGCCTTTCTAATCAGGCTCTGGATTTGCAGTATACTTTACAATTAGGGCACCTTTCCTCCGCCTCCTGCTGAATAGTGTGGGGCTCCAAACATAAGTGGCATCTATATTTGCAATTATGTGAGTGGCTATAAACATTACCACATACAGCACAATAACTTTTCTTACCAAAAAATGCCTTTACATTTCTAATTCCACAATAGTGATCATCATGGAACAGGAGGAAGTGTGTTTGAGAGTATGCAGGGGCCACGCTTCTAAAAATTTCCCGGCCTTTTCCTCCATTCAGTATCATGCCGATATTTACCTTTAAGTTTTTTTTCAAATGTGGCCACATCAGATAGTAATATTTTCTGCTCATTATATTAAAAAAAAACTTAAGCTCCTTATACAACAAGCGTGCACTTTCTGTCAATTCGGGAATGGGAACCAACTTTTCCGCCATAATTCCCAGGAGGCTTATCCCAAAGCCCAGGTTAGCACTGGTATTACTAGGATTTAATAAGTGCTGTTTTTTTTCCTCTTATGGATAGCCTCACTGTAAAGAATGGTGCTTATATCTCCTCCCCTTCCCACCTCTGTTTCTGATTAATGTCATAACTAGATGCAGGGAACCATGAAGATGGATTTCTGCATTACTCTGCATAAGGTTTGCCATCTGGTTGATAAAGTCATCAGCAGGGAAGCCCCCCACTGGTCTTCTCACAGAACGCAAAGAGTCACTTAACCCCCACCCTGCAAATGAAGCTGAACTAAATCCCCCTGCTGGACTCTGCCTCTCATCTCATTGAGTAGCCCCTGAATAGATTGGTGGATCCTGTACTAGTAATGGGTGGGTTAACTGTTCGAAGTTCACAAATCTAAAAATGCTCATATATTGATCCATCGGCAAGTGCTGCAATTGCCGTTCCCATTGGCCTTCCCTTTTTAGATATACCCTTGGGGTTCAGGGGATGGGGGAAGCTCTTGTAGTGGTAGTTCTAAGGGGTTTTCTTCTAAGGGGTGGCACATACAGAGGGTACAGCAGAGTTTCTTGCCAAATGGGAGGTGGTTGGAGCCTCTTCCTCTGAGTGGGGAGAATGGTCATCAACCATGCCATCATTTGTGCTCTTGGGCTTTCTAACTTTGCTAAGGAACTTTAAAAGAGATTCACTTCTTTTTTGGTGAGATTTAATAAGTCTAGCATTATTCAGTCACTTTAGTATAACTCTTTGCCAGTTTTTTTTCAGTTTCAAGCTATAACGAAGTCGACCCCTCACCTATTCACCAACCAGTCCCCTAACTCTGACCGACAGCGAGCGAGCGGATCTCCTGTCCTACTTTGGGTGACGGGGTCCCTGAGGTAACCTGGATCAGCCTCTCTCTATCTAATAATAAACCCGCTGACCAGTTTCCTCCAATTAAAGTAGCTACAGTTTTACAATACAGTCTCTTCGGGGTTTGTTGATATCTGGTCTCTGCGTTTAGTATCTGAGGTAAATATTTGGGACCCTGTGTACTTTGGTCTGAAATCCCTTTTCAAAAGGCACCACAGCTTTTCTCTTACTGAATACAACTTTATTGGTACAATTGAGTATAAGTGGAGGGATATTGCGGAGATTGCTTATATTGTCACGATGTTACTGTTTCTGATGTCACATTAAGCTTGACTGTTTTACAGACTCGTGGTTACTTTGTTGCAGATGGTATGTTCTGATACACTTTGCACCCACTCGCTAAACACTCAGACTTCACCCTCCTGTCCTGCTGAGTGGAGATGTATAGTTTCTTGGCTTGGCACCCCAGTCTCACACTAGCCCCCGTTGGCTCTTGACCGTCCTGCCCCTCAGCCACCCTAATCTCCCTTTCAGTCAGGATCCTTTGGTTGACAGTACTGAATAGTGTTTGTGTGTATTCTTAAGTTCACTTGTCTGCTCCCACTCTGGCAAGTCAGACACTTTAGCTCTTCTCACTGAGCTTTCACACGCTGCTTGCTCCCACAGAGCCCCGAGGGACACAGACTACCCTTCTGCTCTCTCTGACGTCCCCGGCTGGACTCCCTCTCCACCTCACAGTTCTCTGACTGTCCGTTCCTAACTGACCACTCTGACAGTTATCTGTCTATCAACAGTGGGCTCCGAGCCCTAGGGCCCCCACCTTTTCAAGTCATGTGACTTTCCAGGCATTCTACTCTGCCCCTTTAAGTTCCATTTCGTCACACAAGCATTTGGCTTTCGTTTGGCGTGTGGGTTGATGCCTTCTGACCTGCCCCCCACCCTGCTGCCTGAGCCCCCTTTCCCCTCCCCTGTTTATACAAGGGCTGTTCCTTATAATTTGTAAGTAGTTGTCAGTGAAAGACCCCATTATAGCTTGGAAAGCCTTGCGAGATACCCCTATGTCTGTAGAGTGCAAACTGGGAACTTGTCTAGCGGCAGCCATTAGTTGACTGCCTGTATGAACCATTAAGCTTGCCATGTTCTCTAACAATGATGCCAAAGAAGTAGTGACAATGTCCTTTTTCTGTTTCTTGCAGGGTGGCTCAAAGCCATGTTGTTTTCGTTTACAGTCAGTTTGGTGACTGTGTGCTGCATTTGATCTACCACATTCTTTGGACTTCGACGTTCCTTTCACACA
The DNA here is from genome assembly GCA_029233225.1 of Lepidodactylus listeri. Taxonomy (NCBI): domain Eukaryota; kingdom Metazoa; phylum Chordata; class Lepidosauria; order Squamata; family Gekkonidae; genus Lepidodactylus; species Lepidodactylus listeri. The sequence continues at coordinate 99,071,076 of JARCFY010000009.1, read as the reverse complement.
AGTCTGTTGTTGGGCATGCTGCTCTGTGGTTTTGCAGCTCTTTACAGGTTGGAGCGTCAGATGGGTGCTCTGTTGCTGCTGCTGGTGGCTCTGGTTGAAGATACTTTGAGGAGATTTGTGCTCTGTTAGGTAAGAAAAAGCAATGGAAATAAAATTTCTCAGCATGAACAACCATCCCAGCCTATCCCCCCCCCCCTTTATTTTGTCACAGCACATCATGCATTTCAAATATTTTGATATACCTTGCCGTTCCTTTTTGTGCAGTACTGTCCCCCAAAGAGTCTGTGGTGTGTTCTTTGCTATAAAATTGCCACCATGTGGTTATTTCAGGGCTTCGTGGCTTTTATCATCTGCTGAAATCCAGAGAAGCCAAAAATAAAAAAATCTTTCCTAAATAAAGCCACTTTGCTAAAATAGACTGCCGTGGTTTGGCTTCTTTAAAGGAAATAGCCCTCCCCCCCAATATAAAATAAAATGAATTTGAAAATTACACACAAAAAATAGAAATAACACCCCCCCCACCTCCCCCGGTATTTCAAATATTTAAATATACCTGGGGAGGGTGTTTTGTGTTTCATCGCATTCCACAGAGTATCTGGAGGGGGCTCATTCTCTAAATAAATAAAAAAGGCCACATTGGCTTACACTGAGTTAATACCCCCCTTACACACACACACACACACACACACACACACACACACACACACACACACAAAACATTAGGAAGTTCAAATATTTTAATATACCTTTCCATTCCTTTTTTTTTTGGCTTCATTGAGTGCCACAGAGTCTGTGCAGAGGTCTCTCTCTTTTTTCTTTAGAGGTCTTATCAGTGCCTCTTTTGGGGGTTGTTTTTTTTCCTCATTTAAATAGGAGACGGCCAACAGTAAAAATCTGCTTTTGGTCAATAGACAGGCAGTTTTTAAAAATAAAGAACCCCCCTCCCCCAACAATACAACCACACTGGACAAAGTGCTTAAAATACATTCTAGAGAAATGCTGTATACCGGTTTGCTTTGAAGAACTTCCTGCAGACATAGTAATTTCTTTAATTTTCCCCAAGCCTACAAAATGAGAAACAGAATTTTGAAAAAAACACACACATGCTTTTGTCCCATTCTCCCAGTATCTCTTTTAATCCCATCACCAAAAGGAGCTCACCTAGATAAGAGATCTGGTGTTCTTCACTATCTAACTGAGGGGCCTCTGGAAAGGCTGGGGCCACTCCCAGGCTAATCCATCCCTCTGTGGAAGCTGCCCCCCCCTGGTTCTGAAGGAGCACATGGCCGGCTTGGGGATATTTGGTAAGCCCATTTTTAATTTTTTTATTTTATTTACAAAAAAACAATTATACATATATATTTGTCTCCTCCCCAAGTTTTGTTTGTGGATATCAGAGATCTAAATATTTGGGGGGGGGGGGGCTGTGACTATCCTTGCAGTTTAAGCAGGGCAAACACACACACCCCCCACGAAAAAGCAGCCAGGCTCCCTGCTACGATACACCACAAACATAGGCCCACATGTTTCAATAACCATGGTATTACAGGCAATTACCAGATAGGCAAAACATACAGAGTGCCTGGTCTCCCTCAAACTACCTTCTAAAGAATTACAAAAAAAAACAAGATACCTGGTTGCTTTGAAGATTTTCCTTCAGACATAGTTTTATTCCCCCCAAGCCTATAAATGAGAAACAGAATTTCAAAAACCATGGTTTTGTCCCGTTCCCCTGTCCCCCAGTATCTAATTTTTCTACCCATTAAAGTAAGGGAGAGAGAGAGAGAGAGATCTAGTTTTCTTCAGTACCAGGGCAGAAAGACGCCAGGGCCCTCTACCACTAATCCTTTAAAAACCTTTGTCCCATTGTGCAAGAGCTGATCCAGGATTGGTCATTCCTTCTAAACCCACCCCTGATGGCTGTTAACATAGTGAAGCCCTTCCCCTCTGCGGAAGCTGGCCCCTCACTGCATTGCTTCTGAATCAGCTGGTCAGCTTTTGGGATATATTTTACTTTGTAAGTAACCCCATTTTTATTTTTATTTTTAAAAAAAAAATTCAAAAGCAATTATACATACATACATACATACGTGTGTGTGTGTGTGTGTGTGTGTGTATCTCCTCCCCAAGTTTTGTTTGTAAATATCAGAGATCTAAATATTTGGGGTGGGGTGTGTGTGTGGCTGTAACAGGAGGACCATAATTATCCTTGCAGTTTAATCAGAGCAACCCCCCCTCCTTTCTGTGGATGAGACATGTCTGGGCAAGAAAAACAACACTTAATTTCAAAAAAACCCATTCCTTTATTTCCAGTTTTATTTACAACACTGAATTTCAAAATGTATATTTTATTTTACAAGCAGTAAAAAGGAGCAGCCATCTCTATTTTACATCACTGTGACCCCATTTAATTTTCGAGCTTTCTGGCATGTAAAAAAGGACCTGTAATGGATGTCTTTAATATAATTTCGAACATGTTTTATAAACTCCATGTTGGAGGGCTGCAGGATGGTTTCAAGAGCCTATTCTGAATTTGCAGAATCACCAATTGTATTTAGTAAATCAAATATTAGGTCCATATATTCTTGTGTAAGAAACAGGCATTTCAACGCATAAGCAATTGAAGTCACAAGAAGGATGATAGGACTTGAACACAGTTCATCACACACAAATTTAAGTTTTCTGTCCATCATTTCAGGAGACCACCCTAGACAATCATGAGAAGCTTGCGCTGGGGCCTGAACAGAACACCCCATATAGGTTTCAAAACAATATTCATTGAAACAGTATTTTACAACACCATGAACAGTGGCCCTTATAATGCTCTTCATGGGGTCTTCTCATTGCCGAGGTGGAATAAAGGCAGTGCCCACATCCGTTTTCATGTTTAGAAGCTTTCTAAGAGCCAAGACCCTTTCATTCGCAGTAATGTCAAAAGATAGTGGAGCTGCAGCTGTTGGTTGTTTCTGTTAGAAAGGTTTGAGAAGGTATTTTTTTTAAGTAGCTTTTAAAACACTATGCAAAGGGTTTTTTTTTAAAAAAAATACCATTCCCCCAGCCACTTTCAAACACCCCCCCTTCCATTTTTCCCCTTCCAAATTACCTGTGTCTGGGAGTTCTCTGCTGGAACTGGATATCGGTAATCTGGTACTTCTGCCATTACAGAATCCGGAATATCCCATATTTGGCTGTCTTCAGTGATAGATGGCATGTTGGTACTTGCATCTTCAACATTGCTGGCTGGGAACTAAAATTAAAGAGCCCATTTTCCTTTTTTTAATCTTACAGAGCCTATGCATGCTTTGTGTTCCACACCACAGTTGCTTTCTCATCCCCCCCACCACCAATACATTTTCAAAATTACCTGTGCCTGGAAGTTCTCTGCGGGGATCACTTCCTGGGATTTCGGCAGATCTTCCAGCAGCCCTTGCCATATTTGGGAAACCTTGCTTGTAGGCAGCATGCTCTCAGCATCCAAACTGAGCCGTGTTTCTTTATCATGCACCAGTGCAGGAAAGTAAAGCTTCAAAGGAACAAAGTCTTCATCCTCATCACTGCTCATATATATTCTTTTAAAGTTAGGTCTCACCAATTGCAGTGGGCTAGAAAGTACCAGGGGTCTCACAGGGGTGTCCATGTCCTCAGCAAGAGCCTGACCACGTGTCTGCTAGCACAAATGGCTTCTTTCCTCAATCACCTCCTCCTGGGCGGGTCCCAGGCCATTGGCAATTGGTCAGGGGTGACGGAACATTTTGCTAGAGGGGTCACATGGCCGCACTTGGGCATTCCCATTGGTGGTTGCCCTATTTCTGGGGTGGGCTGCAGCAGGCGGAAGTTCAATGATGCTACAGTGGGTGGTGCTGGACAAGGGGGCAGGGCTGGGGTGGTCAGGTGATAGCCGGTGATGGGGTCAAGGGTCACTTCCGGTGATGTGGCAAGGGGTGGGAAGGCTGACGTCATGTCCAGTAACATCACTTCCACCATGCCCACTTCATTAAGTATGCAGGGTGCCCCCTGTGCAACATTATATCCAGTAACATCACTTCCGGCATGCCCCTCATTAATATGCAAGGTAGGTCCTTTTACTACTCACATGCTCTTTTTTTATACACTAAAAGGGTGACTAGGTGGGCTTATCTTTAATCAGTCCCATGGTCCCCAGGAAGACTAGAAAAAACCAGTTATTGATGGTCAGGAGAGAGGATCAGTACTTGGGCAATTGACTTAATGTTTCTAACCAGTGACACTTTTCAGACAGGCAAGTTCAAGACAAAAGCAGGAGAAAAGAAAATCCTCTCAGGTGCTTGGCCAGCTGGGCTATCTTGATTAGTTTAGGATGGATGAGACAGCCAGCTAATCTGGTCATGACCAGGTCCTTTTGTTAAATCTGAAACCAAGTTCTTTTGTTTAACCTGAAACTGATTACATGTGGTTCCAGATGATGTTGCTATACCCCACCCCTCACTACACAAAAGTGTCTTAGAGCTGTTTACAATCTTCTTTCCCTTCCCCTCTCCACAACAGACACCCTGTGAGGTAGGTGGGGCTGAGAGAGCTCTGAGAGAACTGTTCATGAGAGAACAGCTCTGAAAGATCTTGTAAGTGACCCAAGTTCACACCAAGAGCTGCATGTGGAGAAGTGGGGAATAAAACTCTGTTATTCCAGATTAGAGTCCGTGCTCCTAACCACTACACCAAACTGGCTCTCAAGCAAGGTCCTGCTTAGTAACCAGTGGGGGATGGGGGGTAGAGTTCCAATTCCAGGTTGGAAAACTCCTGGAGATTTGAGGATGGAGCCTGGGGAGGACAAGGACCTCAGTGGGGTACAGTGCCATAGAGTCCACCCTCCAAAGCATCTGTTTAGTTATGAAGGGGAACTGATCCCTTCAGTTTGGAAATGACCTTTAATTCCAGAGGATCCCCAGGTCCCACCTGGAGGCTGGCATCCCAAGTTTTGCAGGGTGTAACACTGCTTAGGGTGGTATTGTGAGTGGCACAAGGCCACCCAAATGAGCATCATGAATGAGTTCTTCCAACTTGAACCACTACATCACTCTGGTGCTCTCCACTATACTCACCTCCCGAGGTAAGCCCACCTGGCTGTCTCCCCCACAACCAGTAGAACATTTACGGAAGAGTCAAAGGAAAGCAAGGCTGGTTCTAATGCTTTGCACTCTGTGCTTGCTGATGGTTATTCTGATTAACTGTTTTAATATTGGTTTTCAAGGTTGCTTATATTTAGTGTTGTTGTGTTATTGGTGAGGGACCGTAAACTGTTCTGAAGGCCTTAGGGTGCTATGGAATGGGATGTAAATTTAAACTACATCCAGTACAGGCCTAACTATACTTATTTGGATATAAGTTCCAAAGATTTTAATGGGACTCACAGCCCATTGGTCCACATCTCTGCATGAGAATTAGTCCAACAAACTTTAACCAGTTTGTTTTGTAATTTCCAAGGAAGTATAGAATTTTCTTAGATGGTTGATCCCATTGCTGTATTGTTGTTCTTTATTGACATTACATTTTATCTCCTTTGTTTGGAAGCTTTTTTTCCCCACCCTGTCTCCGTATAGGCTTCAAAAACACCCCTCCCAACCTGCCCCCAAAGGCACAAAGTCTCTGATCTCTAGACTGGATTGCAACCTTCAAAAGAATCTTGACCATAACGAAGGGAGGTGACACTAGGAAGGAGTTAGGGTCAATGTTCCCTCTAAGCTGAGTTAGTGTGAGCTAGCTCACAGTTTTTTAGCCTCCGGCTCACACATTTTTGTCTTAGCTCAGGAAGGATGGCTCCAGAGCAAACTAACTTATGCAGCAGCCAAATCACTTGCTCACAACTTTAATGCAAAAAAACCAATCAGAGCTACTCCAATTTGGAGCAGGAGTTACTTTTTTAAGCTGAAGATGTAAATATGGGGAAAAGAAGGAAATAGGAGAAGTGGAAGCTGTTGGGACAGAGGTGTTCAACCTTACATAGCACAGCCCAGGCCTAAATAACAGAGAGGAGAAAAGTGCTAGGTCTCTGTGTGGTGCAAGTGTGGTCTGAAAAGTAAAGGGAGACAGATCAAGATGAGGAGCAAAGATATACCTGTCCTAGTCTGTAAAGAAATCAGATGAAAGAAAGGAGGGATCCAGAGTGTATCGGGAGCCTCTGTTGCAGTTCAGTTTGTAGCCAGGATCAGACTGATTTCAGCGGGGAAGAAGACCAACCATGAGTTGGGTAACAGGTCGGATCCAGAAACCAGCTACAAATTTTGGGGCCTGAGAGGCGGATTTCATCCTGTTTTAGTTGTACTGAGAAGGGAACAGTGTCTCTGCTATGGTGGGAGCAGGTTCTGGCTAGAAACTCTGGTCCAATCTGCATTGATATTCCCCACCGTTGTGCAAATTATCTCACATTGCCTCACAAATTTCTGTCTACATTTGATGCCGCATCCACCCTCCTATTGTTTTATCTCATTTTCACCTCGTTTTCATCTCATACCATCATTTTATGGCCATCTAGTAGTGACTCCAATGTCACTACGCCATCAGTTTGAAGGTGATACAACTGCTCCTCCTTACCCTCCAGCTGCTCTGAGGAAAAAGCAGACAACTGGAGCCGTTTTCTCCCCCCCCCCATCTTTTCTTAGGAGATACGCAAATTGTCACAAAGGAAACAAGTTAGCTGAAAATCCAGTTGTCTGCATTTAAAAGCAGCCAGGGAACATTTTTCTGTGATCATATTTTTTTTTTGGGGGGGAGGCTAGAAGCACACCCACCCCTGAACCATTTGTTATTTCCTGGGGTCCCCAGCACACCCTGCCTGTCAACTGCTGTGTGTTTTGTGTTTTTTACCCAGCTAGTTACATCTTTCCTCACCCCCTGCCTCCCCCTCTGCCAGTCACAAAACAAAAATAGGACCCAGGGTAAGTAAGAAAAACCAAAAGTCAACAAATACCATGCTACAGATGATTCCAAAATATCTCAAGTAATTTTTATATATGTATTTGTTTTTGTATTTTTTTTTCTACTGTATCTCTTACAAATTATTCACAAAAAATATTAAGATCACAGAAACATCACATGGAAAGAATCATATATCCAATAATTTAAGAAAAGAAAAGATTGGATTTATACCCTTCCGTTCACTACCCAAAGGAGTCTCAGAGTGGCTTACAATCTTCTTTTCCTTCCCCTCCCTACAACAGACACCCTGTGAGGGAGGTGGGGCTAAGAGAGCTCTGACAGAAACTGTTCTTTCTCAAGAACAGCTGGGCCAGAGTTATGGTTTGTCCAAAGTCATCTAGCAGGTGCAAGGGGAGGAGTGGGGAATCAAACCCGGTTCTCCCAGATTAGAGTCTGCGCACTTAAACACTACACCAAACTGGTATAACAAAAATTATATTGCACAACCCCTATATTAATACCATTCCTCCTTAATTATACAAAAGTTTCAAGAAGGAGGATTCCTTAAAGTCTATTTTGGATTAGTATTCATTCTTCCTCCAACAGAGGTCCAGATAGCCTCCTGTTTCAGGGTCTCCCTCAGGGAGTTCAACAGATATTTCCAAACACAAGGTTGCCAAATACCAAGATATTCATCCAATTTTCACCAATGAACACTGCAAAAAAGTCTCTCTTGATGAGCTCAAGGCTTCCTCCAAAGTGAAAGGACCAAGGTTTACTCAGGTATAAGCTCTCTTTCCTCTGTGAGGGCAGATCTGCACACACACCCCCCACTAGCAATCCAAAAGAGTCCAGTGGCACCTTTTAGACCAAGGTTTATTTGGGTACAAGCTCTCCCTCCTCTGTGAGGGCAGATCTGCGCTGTCAGGAGTGTGACCTAATATGCTAATGAGTTTCTGCTGTTGGGTGTGGCCTATTATTCTAATGAGTTTCTGCTGTTGGGTGTGGCCTATTATTCTAATGAGTTCCTGCAGGGCTTTTTCTACACCCCCCCGACTTTACTTACAGTGCAATGCTAAATTCCACTGTGGAAGGGCTTAGGATCAGGGTTAATTTCATAGCAGGAGCTCCTCTGCATATTAGGCCACACACCCTTGATGTAGCCAATCCTCCAAGAGCTTACAGTAGCCCCTGTAAGAAGAGCTCTGTAAGCTCTTGGAGGATTGGCTACATTAGGGGTGTGTGGCCTAATATACAAAGGAGCTCCTGCTACGAAATGAGCCCTCCTTAGGATCCTGACTAGTCCACGTGTGAGAGACATCCAAGGGATTCTGAAAGGAAGCTGCTAAAAGTTTCAAAAAGAGTAGCAAGATTTCTTGACGGCATGGGTTCTGCCCACATCTATTATTAACGTGATAAATCGGAGTAATCTACCGGTGGAATTCAACTGTTTTTTGCTAACTGATTGTGTTTGTCTGAATCACCACTGGGCCCCCTCCTCCACATCTTATCAGCATCTGTCCTTTCAATAATTTATAGAATGACCTTTAAATAAAACAATTTAATGAGACCAAACTGTGATTAATGCTGCTTTAATTCCAAACCAAGTTCGTTTTTGGTTCTTTGAATGAGCCATTAGACATTTGTAGTGATCAAAATGAGGAGTTTTAATCTTAAATTCCTTATTTTCTTCTCATTCGATTTTTAAAAAAAATCCCATTGGGATGTTTTATTACTGACTTGCATAAATATTACAAATGAGATGCCAAAAGCTTCCCATTCTATCCCTAACTTTTGTTAAATTCACTTTGGAAAGGGTCTACAACCCAGGACCCTACTGTGCTAAATCTCAACTATAAAAGTCAGTGATGAGTACCTGAGGTCCATTCAGCTAATAATGAAATATCACATCCAGAAGAATAAGAAGAAGAGATTGGATTTATACCCCGCCTTTCACTTGGAGTCTCAGAACGGCTTACAAACTCCTTTCCCTTCCCTTCCCTTCCCTCCCTACAACAGACACCCTGTGAGGTAGGTGGGGCTGAGAAAGCTCTATCGAGAACTGCTCTTTCAAGAACAGCTCTGACAGAACTATGGCTTGCCCAAGGTCACACCAGCAGGTGCAAGTGGACGAGTGGGGAATCAAATCCGGTTCTCCCAGATTAGAGTCCGCACACTCAGGGCTCATTTCATAGCAGGAGCTCCTTTGCATATTAGGCCACACACCCCTAATGCAGCCAATCCTTCAAGAGCTTACAGAGCTCTTCTTACAGGGGCTAATGTAAGCTGTTGGAGGATTGGCTACATCAGGGGTGTGTGGCCTAATATGCAAAGGAGCTCCTGCTACGAAATGAGCCCTGCAGACACTTAACCACTACACGAAACTGTTCATGTTCATGATCATATATGGGGCTCTATAAGGCTTCCAGCCCCCCACTGAGAGGGGGCAAAACATCTCCTGGCCACAGCTGTCACCCCCCTACCATCAGTTGGGGAAAATGGTGCAGAAAATGGGGGTAACACCAGCAGTATCCCACATGCTGGTCTTACTCCCTGTGCACCAAGAAGTTATGTCAGTGCAGCACTGGGGTTCTGGAGGGTTGTTTAAGGGCAGCAAAGAGAAATATCTTAACAGCACCGTCCTAAGTAGAATTACACTTTGGCTTGTACTGAAAGAGAGCACAAAACCTTTGGACCAAGGAGGGTGATAAAGTATAAAAAAAAGTTGAATTCTTATATTTATGTATGTCACTGATTTTACAAAATTATTATTTTTAGTTTGCCTTCCATCATGATTGACAGTCTGAAGTGGGCATCATCAACACTTAGACAGCTTGTCCGTTTTCTTGTTCTCCCCACTTGGGGGTTCCTGTTCCTTTGGTTCCCCACCCCACTGTTCTGCATGTGTTTTGCTCCCTCTAGTGGCTGATTCAATATTACATCACGTTATGTCCAGCATATCTCCCTGCAGATTTTAATTGCATATTTTAATGCTGGGCGTAAAGCGATGTCATATCATATGACCAATAGAGGAAAGAAAACACAAGCAGACCAGACAAAAAACAAACGAACCTGAAGCAACGGGAAAACACAAGCGAGAAAAATGAGAATGTGGAAAAGCCCAAACACAAGTAATTCTTTCTGAAACTGCTATGTTATTTGTGCATCAATAAATCTGTATGACACAATATATGAACATTACATGCATAATTTATGTAAATACTGTATAAAGCAGGGAAGTGACTGTATTTCATTACTTGATTCAAAACTTGGGAGTTTCTTTTATGCTTAATGCTTAGGGCAAATTGCAGTTTTCTTTGTCCTTACAACAATAAATAGTAAAACAGATATTGAAATTAATGTTCAACTTTGTATATAAATGGAGTAAAAATGCACATTGTAGGAAATACCATAGGTCAACACCAGATCTTTGAATTGTACCTATAAGTTCCATGTGCTAGCAGCCTAGTTGCTACATTTTGAACCAGTTAAACTTTCTAACAGAGGCAGTGTTAACAAATGAGCAACAGAGGCAACTGCCCCAGGCCCCACACCAGGGGCCCTGGATCTCCCCCTCTGCTATGGATGGGGCAGCCAACTTGGGAAGCAGTGGCTGCTAGTATGTGACTTGTCTGGAACTCAGGCAGCTGGGTTAATAGTAGGATGACTGCTGCTTGCACCTACCCATCCAAGGCTTGGGAAGCTGGCTTCTGGTGGCAGCATGCTGGCAGAGGACAGACATGGCAGGGGGGCAGCAGGAAGCAGCAGTGATTCTGGGGCCCCATCCTGGATTTTGGCACAAGACCCTATTATCACTAAGACCACCCCTGATTTCTGAACTATCTTCATGGGCAGCTGACATAGAATTCACTGCAATAGTCCAACTTGGATGGATAACCATGCTTCTCAATCTAGGACAGCATTTGGGAGATCTACAACGCTGGTTAAAGGTACTATGTCCCATAGAGGAGACTGGCACTTCCAAAATGGGTGCCTGCTCTTTAAAGAAGAGTGCCACCTTTTCCTGAACAGGTAGACTCTAATAAACCTCGCTTGACATTATCAAACAGCAGCAACTTATTCTTATCTGAGTCGAGCCTTGGTTTATTACTCACTGCCACTGACAGGCACATCAGCTGTTATTAGTACTGGTACTGTACCATTTGTTTAATCTATATATCTAATTCCCAAGTACCCTCCCCCATGCGGATACCTAAATCCGTGCGAGGGGGCACTTGGGGTGGGGTGGGGTTTCTACACATGGGGGGCACTCCCCCCATGTGCAGAAAAATCCTAAATGTTTAAAAATCTTTTTTGGGGATCTTTAAATCCCCCGAAAAGTTAAAGCGTTCTCCGCGCGTGCACAGAGAACGCTGTGGCCGCTGTAGGGGAGGGGGTGGGAAGTGGCGTGACGAGGACTGGCCGCCGCCATTTGCAGGGGGGAGGGAGGGAAGAGTTTTGGCGGGCGGCAGTTCTCTATGCCCCCGCTGCCGTTTTGAAAGCAGGGAGGGAGGGGGGGAAAGCCTCAGTGGACGGCGGGTGTCCCTGCTGCCACCGCCGCCGTTTTGAAGGCGGGGGGAAGCCTCGGCAGGCAGCGGTCTCCCTGCCACCACCGCCTTACAGGGGGGGAGCCTCGGCAGGCGACTGTCTCCCTGTCGCTGCCGTCGTTTTGAAGGCAGGGGGGAAGCTGCCTGGAGGGGGGACGGGGGGAAGGAGTTGTCAGCTTCTCCCCCCCGCGAATATCGCGGGTCCCCCCTTGTACATTTATATATTACAATAAGAATTGTGGTGTCTTTAATATTCTGATCAAGAATGAATCAAGCAAAATGGTGGGGGAACATCTCATCAAGTCGCAGCTGACTTTGTTGGAATGAGCAGCTCAGCATGCCTGAAAACTGAGGGGCACTACATCACTCTAAGTGGTCATAGATGTTATCTCCTTGAATGGGATGCCTCTTTTTCTCTTAACCTGGGAGCTGCCCTCTGCCTTCTTCTTTCTCTCCCTTTGTCCCCCCTCTCTCTTTACATGGCCTTCCATGGAGATGTGTGACTCTGTAGGTCAGCTTGGTGTAGTGGTTAAGAACACGGACTCTAATCTGGAAGAACTGGATTTGATTCCTCACTCCTCCACATGCAGCTGCTGGTGCGACCCTGGGTAAGTCATAAATTCTTTCAGAGCTGTTCTCTCAGGAGTAGTTCTCAAAAGAGCACTCTCAGCCCCACCTGCCTCACAGGGTGTCTGTTGTGGGGTGGGAAAGGGAAAGGAGATTGTAAACTGCTCTGAGACGCTTTCAGGTAGTGAAGGGTGGGGTATAAATCCCATCTCTCCTTCTTCTCTTCCTGTAGATACAATGCCTTTGTACTCCCAAACATGTGATGCTGGATTAGCTGGCCATTTCTGATAGGGAAAATACTCTTTAGATTAGGTTCCTTTCTCTTCTTCTCACTGCAACCTGAATGTGAACTGGATGTACTTAAACAAATGAAAGTTTACTCCACACCCCCTACTTTTTAGGAGATTTATTTACTGCACTCAGTATCATGCTTCTGTGACTGGGCAAAACTCTGCAATATCAACCCAATATCCCAATAGACTTATGGTGACCCTGCCGGGTTTTCTAGACAAGAGACACCCAGAGATGGTTCACCATTGCCTGCCCCTGTGTAACAGCCCTGGCATTCCTTGCTGGCCTCCCATCTGAGTACTAACCAGAGCCAACCCTACTCAGCAGTCAAGATCAGGCTAGCCTGGGCTATCCAGGTCAGAGCAGGTAAGCGAAATAGTTACCCCTACCTGCTATACCCCTAAAGATGGATTTGAGAATTTCAAACTTTCTTATTGTGGCGTTCCATGGAAAAGAGGCCTCTTCACAGAGCAATTCTAACCAGAGTCACCCCCTTCTAAGAGCCCTGAAGTCCAAGGACTTAGAAGGGTTTAACTCTGCTCAGGATGGCACTATCAATGCTGCAAACCAAAAGATGATTTTGTTATTCTCGGTAAGCTTGAGTTGCTCAGCCAGGCAGCAAGAGAGGTTGTTGAATTCTTGATACATGCATCGCCGCTGCTGGAAAATGTGGTTAAGAAATCCAGATTCTCCAACATGAAATGAGACACACAATTTTGCACAATTTTCCCCCTGGTCCAACCTTCTTGAAACGTGGTGGGTATTTCGAGGAGAGACACCAACACCTACCCTGCAAGTTTGGAGCCTCTCCCTTAAACCCCCTTTCTTTCAGCCCCTCATATACCCTAGGAGTTTTTGCCATTGATTTCAATGGCCCATAGGGTATAATGGGGCTGAAACTGACATTCCCTTTCTGACACACTTCTGGTGATGTCAGGGGACGTGGCATATGCTAATGAGGTATGCTAATGAGTTATGCTAATGAGCTCCTGCACCTCTTTTTCTACGAAAGGACCCCTGCTTTTAAGCGATGTGCCCACGTGACTTCAATGTGACTGGAAGCGAATTCCATCACAGAGGTTTTTGCCCAAAACTCAGAATGTTGTCCTGATGTCCCTGATGTGCCTTTGTCACTTCTGGGTTATATTGGAAGGCACATGAGCACATTGCTGAAACATCAGGTGAGACTCCTTGTTCCCAGTAAGCCTACTCTCTATCCCTCACTGGCTGCCTGGAGGGACCTGGCAATTCTAGGGGTTTGCCATTGCACTGACCATGGCCAATCCTGCTTGCATTCCAAGCTCTGGCAAGTCCGGCCTCCTCTAGACTATTTAGGCTGCTGTGAAGACTATTTCATGGATAAATATTCACTGATCCATATTTCTAACTTTTTTTGGTGCCAAAGAACTCTACCTGCTATTTTTGGTCACTGTATGACAGAGTGTTGGACTGGATGGGCCATTGGCCTGATCCAACATTGGCTTCTCTTATGTTCTTATGTTCATATGTGGTGGCTCAGGCTGCTTATCTTCCGCTGCTAGACATTCCACCCCATCAAAGGGCTTTTTCTATGGCTCGATGGAATGTCCTCCCCTCTGCAGTAGTGGAGGGGAGATACAGGAAGGCTTTGTTGTTCGAAAGGGTTCGCCCCTCTGTGAGCAGGTCCTGCTATACTGCCATCTTTACCAGTTGTCAGATCTGCTGCCATTAATTGTCCGGGCTGGGGCCTCTATCAGTAATCGTCTATCTGTAATTTATGGCCAGCCTTGAGGTTTATTGCCTGTCCTGCTTAATGTGTCTTTTTCTTCCCCGGGAGGATGGCTTGCCGCATTCCACCGCGTCACATAAACAGTCTGGCTATCTTCTCTCGCCTCCTCCCTCTTTCTCTCTGGAGTCGTGAATGTTTTATCTTGCTTTTGTAACCTTGGAGAACTGTTGAACTGTTTCTAGCCAGGTGCCTGGCCTGTGAATTGCAAGTAGAGGTCACCAAGGGGCATGGGGGGGAATTTAGTGCTTTTGCGCCTTTTTTGTGAGAACCAACGGTTGGCTCTGATTGGCCCTTTGCCTGCTCTCACCTTACTGTGTATGGTATATTAATCCCTGTTGCCTGTAACCAAGTTATCTCTAACAAACATTGAGTACCTGAACCATCATTAAGAATAAAAGGATCTTTTACTTCACCAGAGCGCCTGGCTTATTTGATTTGACTCAGAAGCCTCACACCAGGAAATTCAGGCAAAGTTTATTTTGCCTTTGTTTGGTAAGTCTTCGGCCTGTTCTGTTCCACTCACTGAAGTTATTAGAAAGTTTCTATCAGGAGCAAAGACTCAGATCACATTTTCCTGTGCCAGATTTTTTTTTGCAGAAGCTTGTAAAATTCACAAGGAAGTAATTCAGGTGTACAGCTGAAGTCCAATCCTTAGATGCGGTAATTCGTAATATTGTAATATTTGTTTCATTTTTAAAATTTAAACCTTTAAAATTGTATATTTATTTTTATATGATTGTCACTGATTTCGTGCTGGTCCTGAACTGCATTAGCAATAAACGGAAACTGATTGTGATTCTAATGTTGCTGCCTCCTGAAAAAGATCAGAGAAGAACAGGCATCTAAATTTGCATATTGGGGGTGCCCAGAATATGGCCCAATAGATAAATAGATGTCCACCATGCAAGGCCTTTTGACATCACAGAGCTTCTGCAAAGATTTCCAAGCTCAAGTTGGGCACACTCAGGATCATAGGCGTCAACTACGGGGGGGGGCTCGAGGGCTCAAGCCTCCCCCGAAATTTCCCGGGGGGGGCTCAGCCACCCCTGGCAAAATGGAGCGCCCGCTGGTGGCCAGTCAGCCGGCCAGCTGGCTGCCGTCGCCGCCTCTCCTTTCCCCTCCGGCCTGCCCTCCTGCCTCCGTGGGGCGGGGGGGGGGAGAGAGGCGGCGGGGACATGGTCCCGCGCTTCGCGCACGCGGCAGTCAGATGGCCAGCTGGCTGCTGCCGCCGCCAAGACTGCGCTCATCTGCGCCACCCCCGCACGCCCCGAGCAAAGGCGAGCGTGAGGCACTCCTGCTGCTGAAAGAAACCGGGTCTGCCTCCCTGGGGCCGAGGGGGGGGGAGGAGCGGCGGGGACATGGTCCCGTGCGCACGAGAGAGCCCCCGCCCTTCCCGGGGATTTACCAAGTCTACGCCCCTGCTCGGGATGGAGCTACTGACAATTACAAGTCTCTAGTGAAGCTGTCTGTCACTTTCAGTTCATATTTTTTGGGTGTACATGGAGAAAAATGAGTGTGTGTGGGGGGGTCTACTGAGCTTCCTGTCACTTTCCATTTCATTGTAATGCTAAGTAAGAAAAAATGTCCTAAAAATATAAACTTACTCTGCTCATAATGCCCATTTTTTTTCCCTCATGTCAATCATCTGCATTCTTGAACTGCTAATAGGCTTGTGATTTAGAACACCCTGCATTTTAGTTCTATGTGTTTCACTCTTTGCCATTGGCAGCATGCATCGGTTTACTAGGCTGGCTGCAGTTGGTGCATGTTCAGGAACATGGCACATTTGCTAGCCTTAAGAGTGAATGTGTGCCTTGAAGAGTCACATCTGGAAGCCCAGAGCACAGCTGCAAGGCCCTGATGTTGAACTAAACATCAGCCAATCTAAACCGTACACAGAACACTGTGGTGTGGTGACAGAATTTTAGATATACTGGCCTGTATCCTACTCGGATTAACCAAGTTTGAAGCTTTCCTCCAGCCTAAGGAGCATCTCTCCAAATTAAGGGATCTTCATAGGGATGCCAGCCTCCAGGTGGGGCCTGGGGATCTCATGGAATTACAGCTCATCTCCAGACTACAGAGGTCAATTCCCCTGCAGAAAATGGTTGCTTTGGAGGGTGGATTCTATGGCATTGTACCCAATGAGGACCCTGTCTTCCACCAGCTCCATCCCTGAATCTCCAGGAATTTCACAACCTGGATCTGGCAACTCTAGCACTTATGGGAATAGGGATTGCTGGTTAAATAAATGTGCTGGATGCTCAAGCTTATTGCTCTGCCTTGTCCCCAAATGAATCCTTAGCAACCAAACCCCACCTGACTGAGAATGCCATGGTGACAGCCCCATGCTTGATGGGACCCTTTCCTCCCAGGCCATGGAACCATCTCACACAGCCGGCAGACAAGCAGACCAGCTACCCAGGAGCCCTCTGGCACAGCTGGCTTCCAACTGCTCAAAGCAAAAGGAGACACCCAAGGATGATGTCAGCTGGGAGCAATGGGGGTCAAAAGTGCAGAAATGGCCAAAGGAAGGAGTCCCCAATGTGTTGCCTGCTAGGGATGCCAGTCCACAGGTAGGGGTGGGGGGTCCCTTGATTTGGTGGGCTCCTGTCTGCTGCTGGCCCGATGATCGGCAGGAGAAGCCTCGCCCCTAAGCCCTACCCCCAACAGTGGTCACTGGCGGCCACCCCTCTCCCTCCCCTCTTGTGAGATTTAAAGGGCTCTCCAGCTAACTGGCAAGAGCAAGTGGCCCACTGACCAGCTGGAAGGCCCTTTAAATCTTGCAGGAGGAGAGGGAGAGGGATGGCCACTGGTCGCACATCTAAACTCCAAGCAGCAAATTTGCCACTCGGAGTTCAGGCACATACCACCACCCTCAGCTTCTTGGCCAAAGCATTTAAAGGGACCCTTGAAGTGCAGGCACATGCTGCCTCTGTGTCTTCCAATGCATTTAGAGGGTTCCTTTAAATGCTCTGGGCAAGAAGTGGGAGGGTGCATGCCTGAATTCCAAGTGGAAAATTCGCTACTTGGCGTACAGGTGCATGTGATGTCGGTCCCCAATGTGATGATGTCCTTTTGCATGACATCATCAGGTTGGGAATGTCCCTGCCCCCTACAGAAATTCCCCCAAAGTCCCCCACCAGGGACTAGGAAGGACCTGGAAGCCCTATTGCTGCTGACATCTTTCCTGGTGCCCGCCACATGCTTTTAGAAAGTGCATGGGGCCAGTTGAAGCTTTTGGATTGGCTGTCCATTTAAAAAAAAAATTCAGCAGCAGCTGCCACCACAGTACAAAGATCTTCACTGTGTGACTAAGGCTGCGGCAGCCATTTTGTGGCCGGCTCCACCTCCTGCAGCAGATATTTTGTGGTGGCCATTGTGTGGCTGTGCCCACCATGATGTGTCAGAATTCCAAAGGTGCTCCCTCTAAACTGTGGAGTCTTGTGAGCAAAAATTCTACTTTGTGAGATACTGGCATTAAAGTTGTGAGCAAGCGATTTGGCTACTGCATAAATTAGTTTGCTCTGGAGCCATCCTTCCTGGTCTAAGATGAAAACCTGTGAGCCGGAGGCTAAAAAACTGTGAGCTAGCTCACACTAACTCAACTCAGAGGGAACACTGTTGGAGACTGTTGGCTAAAGGCTTCAAGCTGGCCAGCTGGAGAGACAGGAGCTGGACCTGAGGATGCCTGAAGATACAGGGTCATGGAAGCTAAGAAGGTAGAGCTTGCCCTCGCATAAACTTGAGTGGCTTTGGGCTACCATCCTCACCAGCACTTGCCCCCCCTCCTCTAATTGCTATTCCATTTCCTGTTTCTAGCCTCACCTATAGGAAAGCAGCCGCCAAAAGCAAGGAGGCCTTTGAATTATAAAAGGAGGGAAGAAAAGGTTGAGTTATGAAATGCAAACACGCTCCAAAGAAGTGCAGACAATGAGATTAAAAAAAAAAGTTTCGGCTTTACTCGGAGGGCCTTAGTGATAATATAATAATAAGCTCCATGGCAACCAATTGTGCCATCACAGAAAGAGGATTAGGAGAACTTTGAGTGGGGGGGGGGGCTGTGCAGCAGGAGAGAGTCTACCCGCACAAGCCAAGCTCTCACATCCATGCAAATACGCAAGGCTCAGTAATAAAATTAGAAGAGGGGTGCCAATTGTATGAAAAGGGATTTGCCTGTTTCTCCTCTTGCTACATCCTTTGTTGACCAGACTTTTAATTTCCCCCCCAGCCATGACAACCCCAGGTTTTGTTTTTTTTTTTGATGAAAGTCAAATATATTTTTGCTATAATAATTTCTCGGGGGGATCTATATATACATTGCCCTGGCCAGAAGTTCAACATTAATGGCATTTGCCAGTGTTGAAGGTCAGGTTTTGAAGCTGAAATTTGATTTCTGGATTTGACAGCCTCATTCCAAGAGAAAGCTGAGATGAACCTTCAGAACATGCCAGTTTTAATTGGCCTAATAAATGAAGTTATATAGAATGGATTGAACGTCTGTTTTTAGCGATGTCAACTGTAGCAGCTGATGCTCTGACACGACCAGATTTTGACATCTACTTCATGTCAGATGGCTCACGGTCTGTTGTTTGTTAAGGCAAAAAAAAAGAAGACAGTAAATGACAAAATTATGGCACTTAAGGGAAGATAGTTTTGGACCACAGCCGTAATTTTCAAATGTCTATAAATCTTACTTTGTGGAAGATATGTAATAAGTGAAAACTTCAAATTGTTTTGAAAGTCCTCCGGGAGTTTATAAAGTGTGTGTGTGTGTTTTACATGTGCAAAATTTTTGTGACTTACCTTTATCCATCAGAAGCGTTACACATTTTCTAATGTCTCAGCGAATAGTTGACACAGCCATTCTTAATTTGCTCCAGTTCTTTGAATGACCTTCCTAAACTTCCTTTAAGAATAGCCAAGCTACTTAAGCTTTATATATATGTGCACTGGCAAACCACCTCTGCTTCTCACTTGCCTTGAAAGCCCCTTGCTGGGGTTGCCATAAGTTCACTGCGACTTGACAGCACTTTACACACATACACATACACTGAACAGTCGACTGGTGAGAGGTGTTATCAGCAGGCTTATACTTGTGGCCTTCTCTGAGGCCTCTGACTGTCCAGCATTGGAAAAAGAATAGATGAACCTCTGGTCCCACTGGTAAAATAAGAGTTCATCCTTCTGTTGTGAAGAGGGGAAGGGAAAGGAGTTTGTAAGCTGCTCTGAGACTCCGAGTAAGGGGTGGGGTATAAATCCATCCTCCTCCTCCTCCTCTTCCTCCTCCTCCTCTTCCTTCTTCTCAGTTTTGGCCTCTGTTCAAGAGCTATACTGGCATTGGCTGGCCTTTTCAAAGACCTAGATGCTGGAGCTTCTCTTCCTCTGGTAGCCTCGCTGTCTTGGTTACATAGGCATTTTCTCCAGCTTTCTGCCATCTTTTTGAAATCTCTTCCTATGTCTCTCACCTGTGTGCTCTCTCAACTTTGTTGGCATATACTATCCCATTGCTGCAGTGTCACAGTCAGGTAGTCAGCTTCCAGATGACACCCTTGGGGAGCCTTACTCTGGGAACTGGTCTTGCACTACTCCACAATGTCACTGCCAGGTGGGTACCCAGTAGTGGCATCACACCATTGCACAGCGCTCTAGGAATCCCCCAAATCTTTTACAAAATATCCTGGAGCATCATGGGACATCAGAATGTTACTTTCAGGAGACATGGCAGCATTGCACAGTGCCAGGTCCCCCCCCCCACACACACACACACCACACACACACTTTTGCTTCTGCTGTCCAACCAAGCAGCAGTGGGAGCCCAGGGGCTGGGAGAAAGAGGTTTCTCCCTAATGCCCCCCCCTCCCATTGATGCCAGCAGCCCTGGCTAGTCTGGCTGACGCTTTTAGGTTGTGCTCTGCTTC
Source organism: Lepidodactylus listeri (assembly GCA_029233225.1). Classification (NCBI taxonomy): domain Eukaryota; kingdom Metazoa; phylum Chordata; class Lepidosauria; order Squamata; family Gekkonidae; genus Lepidodactylus; species Lepidodactylus listeri. The sequence goes on along the minus strand of JARCFY010000009.1, from coordinate 99,051,091 downwards.
AAGGAGTTTTATTCTCTAATATTCAGTCTGGTGTAGTGGTCTGGTATAGTTTGATTCCCTACTCCACTTGCAGCTGCTGGATGACCTTGGGCAAGCCATATCTCTGTCAAAGCTGTTCTCTCAGGAGCAGTTCTTGAAAGCGCTCTCTCAGCCCCACCTACCTCACAGGGTGCCTGTTGTGGGGAGAGGAAAAGAAAAGAGTTTGTAAGCTGCTCTGAGACTCCGAGTAAGGGGTGGGGTATAAATCCAATCTCCTCCTCCTCCTCCTCTTTTTCCTCATCTTCTTCTTCCTCTTCTATTTGCTTCTGTTATCTTTTTTTTACTCTTCATCACAAGTCTATTTTAGATGCTCCTTTCACCACACCCCTATTTTATTTGAACTGCCTTCATAGGTGATTATTTTCAGCAGACAGCTGGTTCCTTGTCTCACTCCCTATTAGGCAGCCATGTAGAAAGTGGTGGGATGTTTCTCACAATCCTTTAACTTCATTTTTCCCCCTCTTTTTTTCACTTCTCTGACTATTTTGAACTTTCAGACGACTGAGAAGATGTATTAGTTTAAATTCTGACAACCTTTTTTTCCTTCTCCCCCATTATTCCCAGGTGCCTGAGTGTTTGGTGGGAGGAGGCTACAGTTGTGTATGTGTGTGTGTGTGTGTGTGTGTGTGTTTAATTATTTTCAGTTGAGCTTGGTTTGGGTTAGTTCAGGCCTTTTTAGGCTATTAGTTTGTGTTTTATTTTATTAGACTTCTATTTAGTATTTTATTATTCTTTGATCTTTTTTTCACCTAAAATCCCCTTTATGATCCCCAATATAGGGCATTTTAGGAATTTTGGAATCCCCAATATAGGGCCTTTTAGGAATTTTGGAATTCACTTGACAAGAACTTTTAACAGTCAAATAAGAAAGTCCCTAATTAAATCAAAGCTACAGCAACCACTCATACAGAAGAGGGCAGAAAAGACAATAGAGCCCCCCATTAATTGATCTAGAAATCCCTTTAGACCATAAAAAAGGTTCTAATCAAAATTTAAACCACTGACTCCTGCAGCAGATGAATAAAATAACCCCTCTGAGAGGCATCAAAACAGATATGGAGAAGTGGGGGAGGGGAAGAAATAGATCTTCAGGAACAAAGCTTGCTAAATACCTTCAGCCATCTTCCGAGAGAGGAACAGCAACATGTTGAACAAAAGGCCCTTGCAGCCATCAGGCAAGTTGATAATAATATTCATATTAATGGAAATTCTAAAAACAATGATCTTTTTATACACACAGCCCAAGTAACTAGATCAAAGGAAAAGAATGGCTCTGATAGTGAGGAAGCTGGGGATCCAAATCCAGTGAAGGGAAACCTGCAGGGAAAATCCAGAATAGTCTCAAACCATAGGCGTAGAGTACGGGGGGGCTCGAGGGCTTGAGCCACCCCTGAAATTTTCCGGGGGGGGCTCAGCCACCCCTGGGAAAATGGAGCGCCTGCTGCCACACCTCCCCGGGTCCTTCTGAGGCCCAACAGCCACTGCTGGAGAGGGAAGGGGTGGCGGGGGGTGAGAGAGGCACCGGCAGCAGTGGCTGGCAGGCCTCGGAAGGGCCCAGGGAGGCGGGCGGTTTCCCGGAGTGGGGGAAGAACATCGTCCCAGTGAGCGAGCATGCTTTGTGCGCATGCTAAGGAGCCCCTGCCCCCCCCCCGGGATTTCCAAAACCCTACGCCCCTGTCTCAAACGTTAGTATTCTGATGGATCACAAAGCCGTTTGCTTAGATGCAGCTAGTAATGCATGACTTAAAAAACAACCCAAATTCATACTAAAGATGTGATCATGGAATATTTTAGGGTACAATTCCTTTGAGGTCAGAGGATATCTAACTCAATTCAGTATTACGCTCTTACAAGAAACACGGGCTACTGAGGATTTTTCTTTTCTCCCTGGGTCTGTCTCCTTTTGCTCACCTATACCAATGGTGGGACCACGGTGAATGAATGAGTCTATACAAATACAACAAAACACTTTTGCCAGCAGCGCTAGACTGGGAAGGCAGCTGCTGACTTGGAAAGATCTGGATATTGGCTACTCTTTGCAGGGAATTTTACAGGCGCTGGTTCCAGACTTAAACACAGAACTGCTTCTCTGAGTGTCCTGGCTTTGAAGATTTTACATTTCAAAGTCTTACATTTGAATGTTTTTAATATTTGCATTTTTATGATTTTAAGTTTTATGGTTTTATGGTTTTAATTGGTTTTATAATGTATTGAATTCTTCTGTTGTAAACTGCCCTGAGCCCCATGTAAGCGGGGAAGAAATCCAGTGGAATTAATTAATTTGCAACGGGCAGAAATCTAGATGCTTGTTGGCCATCAATGCTGAGAGGATCTTCAATAATTCCTTGTTGTGGACAATTCAGATCTGCAATACGTGTTAACCGGTACTGTAACATTTAACACATTTACATGGATCATGTAACTTCTTTTATTGAGTTTGCAGTCAATTGAATCACTTTGTAGTTGACTGTATGTTAATAAGCATTAGAGACAAAATTGTTGTGAAGCATAATTAATTTATTCCATTAGAATTATTCAAATAGGGTTTAACAAATATTGTTTAACACACTGTTTTGTTGTCTTTGTGTATACTCCTTTTGCTTACCAGCAGCAAAGTATGAACACGACAGAAGACAGGAGGGCCTGGTCCATGGGGTCGCGAAGAGTTGGACTTGACTGTGCGACTGAACAACAGCAACAACAAAAAACAAAAGTATGGCTGAAAAGAGAGAGCTAGTGCTGGCTTGGCATGTCTTCATTCCTCCTACCAAATGTTAAATGTGTCAAAGTTGAAATTCTGTTCATCTTTGGCTATGGCAGTGAAAATCCAAAAGGAACATAATAATTTAATAATAACCATCGTTTATATCCCCCCATCCCTAAGTGTAATTCAATTAAATCAAAATTAGAGCGCAGTGGAAAACTATCAAAAATGCAATGAATTCTTTATATCGAAAATGCAGTGAAAATGATATCGAAAATGCAGCGGATTCTCTACGGCCAATTTAATCTTCGTTGGTGATTTTAGTGGAAGATTAAGCAATATTACTCAAGTGATCTGATAGATGTAGAAGAGGGTGATGGAACTGACTGTATAAACAAAATGGTTACAGGAAGATTTACAAATGGTAAGAAAACAAATTCTGCAGGGGAGAGGCTGCTAAAATTAGGGTTGAGAAACAGATTATCGATTATAAATGGAGAGCCTGACATGGATAATTCTGGAGACTTTACATGTATGAACTCGGGGTGGGGGGGGCAGCATTATTGATTATATAAGCTTAGTATTGACTTAAGCTATTTGAGGTCAAAAAGTTGAAACTTGAACAACAACAAAAATAGTGTGGAAAGCCTAAAGAAAAGAACTGCAAACCAATCTATAGCAAAGAACAAAAATGGATTTGATCAAACTATAAATATCCTTCTGGGTATCATATATGGTATTTTATACACGTAAAGTTCCAGAAGTCTTAGGTCCATTTCAGTTCAAGTGCAACCCATACCTTTTCCACAGGGTCAAATTGTCCTCAAATGTTCTCCAGTGCCTAACAAATCTAAATCATTCCACCCACCACCACTGCCAATCTCTTCCTAAGTAGCTATCCCTGTCTGAGGAACAAGAAGCATTTCAGAGGAAGCTATTTTAGGCTGATTTTACATGTGCATTTTTGTAACAGCTTCATTCCAGCACTCCCAGCACCGGTAACACATTGGTGTCAAAGCTGTTGTAGGGGAATGCCCACATCTGACTGAACTGGAGTGAAAGGGGTCATTCTTTTGAAGTGCTGTTAAGAACAGGATTTGTTTACAGAGGTGTGAAGCCAGCTTGAGAGCTAGAGGGCAATTAGCAGCTATGGACAGTTGAGAAGGAATGCAGATTCACACTTGAAAGAGATGAGGGCGAGTTTTTTTTGGAAGTAGAATGATTCCAGCAGGAAAGGCAGATGTAAAACCAGCCTTAGCCCTGGATACATTCACACACAAGAGGAAGGGGAATGGAGAATATAAAAACTCACACAGAGAAAGAATAAGTTCAGAAGATGAGCAGTGGGGAAAACGGACCATAAAATGCACATATTCAGAAGATAACCAAGGGCAGAAAGGGGTGCTCTGCAGCTCTGATGTTCCCAACTCTTACTGCTTCACAGTTGGTCTGTTGGTCCTGTCTATTTATTTGTTTATATTTATTTACTTCATTTATATTCCATCTTTTTCTCCAGTGGCCTTACCCAAGGCAGCTCACATCCTTCTCCTCTCCTCCTTTTTATCCTCACAACAACCCTGTGAGGTAGGGTAGGCCAAGAGTGTGTCAAGGTTACCCAGCAAGCTTCCATGACAGAGTGAGGATTTGGACCTGGGTCTCCCAGATCCTAGTCTGACACTGTAACTATTGCATCACATTGGTTCTCAGCATCCTAAAAGCTTGTTTAGTCTCCCGTTTACAGGATCCTGGTCCTTATCCTGTGAATGGTAGGAAGGACCAAGCTTCCATGACAAAGTAGGAATTCTGCATCTCCTAGATCCTAGTGCAACACTCTGGCTGAGGACAGACTATGTTCTGCCGCGCTACAGGAGCGTGGCAGAACAAGGCGGGGGGGGGGGACTGCCCCGCAGCACAGCGTTCAGACGCTGCCACAAGGAAGCCACCCGCAGTGTCCACACTGCGGGCGGCTTCTGGTGGCGGCGGCAGAACGCCGTGCAGCTCCGCCCACCCGCGCGGGTTCACACCTGCCGAAAGCGGGTGGAACGCGCGCGCAGCCGCCAGGACAACACTTGGAAGTGGTGTCCGGCAGCTGCAGGAGGAGCGTGCCGCTGGACGAGGTAAGTCCAGGGCACCTCCGTGGGGAAGATGTGGCAGTCTGGATGCCCGCTCTGCCTCCGCTTTTAAAGCGGAGGCAGAGCGGGCCAGACTGCCAGTCTGTCCTCAGCCTCTAACTACTATGCCACCCTGGCCCTCGACATAATAGGTTAGACCAAACTGGCCAGTTATGCTGCCAGGCAGATAACCAATGGCCTCAAACAAAGCATCAATATGTCATACCAGTATACCAGGTAAGTTGGTGGAAACTGTTATTAAGGAAAGAATTAGTCGGCACATGGATGAACAAAATCTCTTGAGGAAGACTCAGCATGGGTTCTGTAAGGGGAGATCTTGTCTCACTAACCTGTTAGTGTTCTTTGAGGGAGTGAACAAACGTGTGGACAAGGGGGGGACCCAGTAGATGTTGTTTACCTTGACTTCCAGAAAGCTTTTGATAACGTTCCTCATCAAAGGCTCCTAAGTAAGCTCAATAGTCATGGGATAAAAGGACAAGTCCTTTTTATTATTTATTTATTTATTTATTTAGATTTATATCCCGCCTGACCAACACAGCGGCTCTAGGCGACTCACAACATTAAAATCAATATAAATAATATCAATTAATACATTAAAATACAATACAGTTACAATTACAGTTTCAACTGGCGGCAAATTGCAAATATAATCATTGGCGATCTAAAATACTAATACCAGGGCAACGACAGCTTTCCCGGCAGCTTTTGTGGCTCAAAAACTGGCTAATTAAAAGGAAACAGAGAGTGAGTATAAATGGGCATTTTTCTCAGTGGAGGGAGGTAAGCAGTGGGGTACCACAGGGCTTAGTACTTTGTCCGATGCTTTTTAACTTGTTTATTGATGATTTGGAGTTGGGAGTAAGCAGTGAAGTGGCTAAATTTGCCAGTGACATGAAGTTGTTCTGGGAGGATTGTGAGGCACTCCAAAGGGATTTGTTGAGGATGGGCGAGTGGGCGTCAACATGGTAAATGAGATTCAGTGTGGCCAAGTGCCAGAAAGAGATGCACATTGGAGCAAAAAATCCTACTTATAAATACATGTTGATAGGGTCCGAACTGGCAGAGACTGACCAAGAGAGAGATCTTGGAGTCGTAGTAGATAACTCAATGAAAATGTCGAGACAGTGTACGACTGCAATGGAAAAGGCCAACACTATGCTGGGGGTTATTAGGAAGGGAATGGAAAACAAATCAGCCAGTGTCATAATGCCCCTGTGTAAATCGATGGTGCGACCTCATTTGGAGTATTGTGCACAGTTCTGATTGCCACACCTCAAAAATGATATTATAGCATTGGAAAAAATGCAGAAAAGGACAACTAGAATAATAAAAGGGTTGGCACACTTTCCCTATGAAGAAAGGTTGAAGTGCTTGGGGCTCTTTAGTTTGGAGAAATGACAGCTGAGGGGTGACATGATCGAGGTTTATAAGATTATGCATGGGATGGAGCAGGTAGAGAAAGAGGTACTTCCCCCCCCCCTTCTCACAATACAAGAACTTGTGGATACTCAATGAAATTGCTGAACAGATAAAAGGAAGTACTTCTTCACCCAAAGAGTAATTAACACATGGAATTCACTGCCACAGAAGGTGGTGATGGCTACACGCATGGAAGGGTTCAAAAGGAAGCAGAGGTCCATCAGTGGCTATTAGCCACAAGGTATAGATAGGAACTCTCAGACTGGGGCAAGTGATGCTCTGTATTCTTGGTGCTGGGGGGGCAGTGAGAGAGCTTCTAGTGTCCTGGCCCCACTGCTGGACCTCCTGAGGGCACCTGGTATATTTGCCCACTATGTGACAGAGTGTTGGACTGGATGGGCCATTGGCCTGATCCAGCATTGGCTTCTCTTACGTTCTTATGTTCTTATGTGGGCAGGGAAACAGGACCTCCTCCCCATTCCTCCCACCATCCCAATTGGTCCTTTCAGATGTTCTAACTCTTTCTGGACTGTACCATTTCTGACACAGGAGGAAGTTCACATGAGGTGTTTTTTGTATTGAAGTCAGGAGACGATAAATCAAATGCAAGCTTTTATTTCAGACATCATTCAGTTCTGGGACAGCTCTAGCAGGAGCGGCACTCGACTTAAAGGGTTTCAACAGCTTAACTATATACATTGTGACTATTTTCATGCAGTCTCGTTGGACCTAAGCAGGGCTCTGTGATCGGTTCCCTGGATTGGCCTCAGGACCAATAAGGAGTCTTTATTAGGCAGCCAATAAGATTGAGGGGATTGAACTACCAGAGCCCTGACAATGAAAGGCATCATAACAAACAAGACATAACAGTACTGCTCCTTCATAGGAAACTAGATGCTGGTGAGAAGAGTTCTAGGCTCTCTGCCTCCCACACTTGCCAGTTTTCTACGTGCTGGGAATCTTTGATATGGGAAAACATTCCGTTATGCAAATCTTCACCCACGGTCTGAAATGGTACAGCCCAGTTTTTACCAAATGAAACTAAAGCTTCGGTAAGTCCTTAGAGATGATTTACTTGATTTTTCCAGAGGCAGCCGTGAGGAGAAATAAATTTCCTACCTGATGCTATAAAGAATTTAGCTTCATTTGAGGCATTAAAGTCTCGAAATGTTCTGAACTGTCAGACCTGATTATGATAACTGGTTTGGGAAGTCAACATAACATGACAGTTAGCATAACTAGGTGTGACATGTCATCCCCATAATACGTCAAGTTTAATAAAAGGGCTCTTTTTTATCTCAGCCTGCTCCAACTTTTTTATTATTTCATAAGTTTTCATCCTACCTAATGTATCTATCAGCAGTAATAAAGTGTGAGGGTTATACTACATAATGACATGCCTCAAGACACGCATTGGAAGCGGAAGACCAAAATCCAAGGAGGTTCAAACTCCCAAACAAAGTGGGCTTCTAACATGCTGTCAGGTCTACTGTATGCAACTGATTTAACACCTTTTAAAAAATATTTTGCATACTTGCACACCTGAATAGGATGGTATCATTTTTCCCCAGACACAGATGGCCCTAGACAGGCGCCTGAGGCATAAAAACACAAATGCCTGATATTTAAAAACAGAACAATCAATGCAATAATTGACAATTAGCTGCCCTTTCATGGTACACACACACCCCCCCCAACAACTCTGCTGCATATGATGATGAATGGTGAACTGTATCACTCCCAGAAGAGGAGGAGGAGGAGGAGAAGATTGAATTTTTACCCCAGCCTTCACTACCCAAAAGAGTCTCAGAGCGGCTTACAATCTCCTCCCTTTGCTCTCCCCACAACAGACACCCTGTGAGGTAGGTGAGAAGAAAAGGAAGACAGAGATAGAGTAAACCCTTTCAATTAGTTTGCTGTGAACCTCCATGTCTCCCAATCCAGAGTAGAGTCACATGGAAGACAGCAACATTGCAGCTGGCATTAAGAGAGAAATTAACAGTGTGACTTCTATAGTTAAATCATAGGCTGGATTAGGGTTGCCAGCTCTGGGTTGGGTTGGGAAATACCTGAAGATATGGAGGATGGAGCCTGAGGAGGGTAGGGTTTGGGGTGGGGGCAGATCTCTGCAAAATATAATGTCATAAAAGTTATCCTCCCAAGTAGCCATTTCCTCCAGGGGAACTGATCTTGGTCAACTGGAGATGACTTGTAATAGTGGGAGATCTCCAGGTGCCACCTGGAGGTTTGCAACCCTAGCCTGGATAGTAGACTATGGAGAAATTATACCATAATGGTAGAATTGAGGAGCATCCGACCAAGTAGATTCTGTATATCAAACAGCCTGTATGGTATGTTGGTTAGAGTGCTGAATGAGAAGTTGGGAGAACACAGATCTCCACTTTGCCATGGAAGCTTGTTGGGTGACCTTGGGGGCGGAAACACACTCTCAGCCTGACCTACTTCACAGGGTTGTTGTGAGGATAAAATGAAGGCAGGCAGAGTGATGCATGCTGCTTTGGGTGTCTGTTGAGGAAAAAGGCAGGGTACAAATCAAGTGAAATAAAAGAAATTAAATAAAGAAAATTTCGGATGGTCAAAAGGAAGTATTTCTTCAAAGAACAGAGTTATCTTGCAGAACTCCTTGACACAAGAGATACCGATGGCCACTGGCTTAGATGACTTTTAAAGGGGGATTCGAGAAAAGTACAGTGGTAAAACATAGCATGCTTTCAATGCCAGTTCCAGCAGGGGTAGATTATGCTCGGCAGATGCTAGCTCTGGAGATGTTCCACTGGAGTCAAGCATAGAGCTTCTGTACACTTTGCTCCAGGGGTCATTTTATAGAAAAAGAGGTGCAGGAGCTCATTAGCATAACTCATTAGCATAACTTATTTGCATATGCTACACCATCTGACATCACTGGAAGTATGTCAAAAGGCAAGAAAGGAAGGAAGGAAGGAAGGAAGGAAGGAAGGAAGGAAGGAAGGAAGGAAGGAAGGAAGCTGGCAGAGAGGGGACAGCTACTAATCCAAGCCTCAGAAATACCACTATTCTAGGAGGATAGTTTCAGCGGTGGCTGAAGACTTCAGAAGGCTGGTCAGAGGAACAAGGACCTTTCCAGGGTCATTTTGCTGCAGCCATGACACAAGCAGGCATTCCCCTGCGGAGGGGGGGCTGGCACCAATTCCCGGAGCTGTGCTCCCCCGAGCTCCTGCTCGAAATGACCCCTGCTTTGCTCTACATATTACTGTCTAAACTAGGGATGCCAGCCTCCAAGTGGGACTTGGGGATCCCCTGGAATTCCGACTCATCTCCAGGCTACAGAGATCAGTTCCCTGGAGTAAATTGACACTTCGGAGGACAGACTCTATGGCTTTGTACCCTACTGAGGTTCCTGTCCTCCCTAGGCTCCACCCCCAAATCTCCAGGGGCTCCCTAACCTAGAGCTGGTGACCCTAGGCTAAGCCCAGGGCTGCATCCACATATCACTGGATGTCGTGCTAGCATTGCTGTATTACAGTCATTCACCTCTAGGATTGTCTTGCTCACATGAGAAAATCCATTTCTGAATGATTACGATAACAAAACCATCGACCAATAATTAATAATGTATCATTGTGGAGACGGGTGTGTATGTGTTGCGATTCAAATTATTACCCATCTCATAACTAAAATCCATTAATGATTGGATTTCAGACATGACACATTGGTGCACAGTTGGAAAACAAGTCCTGTAAGAAATAATGGTGTTGGCTAACATTTAAACACGTCTCTCTGCTGTGCAGATTTTATTTTCCTCCCTAAATATATTCCATTTGCCCAAATGTCAGTGTTTAAAGATAAGCCGAGTTTCGATGGTGCTATTAATATGCAACCTTTCCACCAGAAATATTCAACGTGTGCCGTACACGGCATCTGGACCTTGGAATTGAATTTCTGAAGTTTGTCATGCTTTTGTAGAATTATATGTGGATCAGTAATCAGGCTTCAGAAACTGTCATTTGTGCTGCACACAAATTTAATAAACACATTAATTATGGAAAGGATATTTCTCAAGCCAATGCAAGGGTCACCGGTCTCTAGAACAATTTCTCCCCCTTGACTGGTAGAAACGGAAACACCATTAACAGTTTCTGTTTTCTAGAATGGTATTTTAATTTTCAAAGAAAAATCAGGAGTGCTGGGTATGGATGAGACAGGACAAGGAAAGAACTCTGCAGGGTGGATCCAACCAATTTCTCCACTCAACCTTGCTTAAGCCTCGTCCTTATTACTGCCTCTGTTTTGTATTACTTTTTGACAAAGCAAGTCCAAAGGTCCCCCACATAACCTTACCCAGTGGTCAAAGGGAACCCCTTCTTTCATTTTTTTTTTGATCTGCACGAAAGCTAGTTCGATCCACCCCAGTATACCAGAAAGCAAACTGTATGGGCATAGCAGAAAAATCTTAGATTCATCAAAACAATAATCAGAATTTGTGAGGGGAGATTACCATTTGGTGGACGAGACTGGAAGGACTAATTGAAGAAAGCCAAACAGTGATGGTGATACGGATGATGAGAGAACCCTTGCGGGAACCTCTTCAGAAATCAGACAAGGATGGCAAGATGCTGGAATCTTCATTTTATCAAGTATTTAATGTGTGGTGTATTTTTTTTGGTTTTTTTACTGCATTTGCTGTTGCCAGTTATATATTTGTCTCTACTATGTGCCTTAAGAAGATAATAGGATCAGAAAAATTCAATAAATAAATAAAAAAGTCAATAGTCAGACAACTTTTAAACCACATAAGGACGGGTTGAAGATATGCTTCTCTTCATACACCCACTTTTATACTTTCTGATTCAAGAACTAAGCCTGAGTGCTTTTCTGCATCCTCAATTTCCTCGCATGTGTGTTCCTATTGCTTTGGGGTCCCGTCCCCCACATTCTGCAGGTGTTTTGCTCCCTTTAGTGGTTGATTATCACCAGGGGTCATTTCACAGAAAAAGAGGTGCAGGACCTCATTAGCATAACTCATTTGCATATGCCACATCCCCTAACATACCGGAAGTGTGTCAGAAGGCAACACCCACCCCTCAGTCTCCACTTCACAGGTGAGTGAAACTGACCTGCTCTTCCTCCATTCTCTTCCCCATCCAATACTTTGTGCAATAAAAAATAAGCGTAAAGAACACACCCTCATTCTCTTCCTGCTCCCTTGAAACCACCAGGTTTCAAGTAGACTTGAGATACCCAGGACATGTGCACCACCCATCCCTTTCCTTTCCATTCCCCTCCCCACAACAAGACACCCTGTGAGGTAGGTGGGGCTGAGAGAGGTCTTTTGAGAACTGCTCATGAGAGAACAGCTCTGAGAGAACTTGTGACTGGCCCAAGGTCACTCCAGCAGCTGCATGTGGAGGAGTGGGGAATCAAACCTGGTTCTCCCAGATTAGAGTCCAACTCCTGACCACTACACCAAACTGATGGGGTGGAAGCTGCTGAAGGGTTGGTGAAATTTCTCCAGTACTTATGTGCCATGTGCCCAGATAAAAAATGGTATACTTAGAAAATTTATATGCCACCTTGAGCAAGTCTCTGGAAAAGCAGCACACAGTCATAAAAGGAACAATGATAAAATTATCAATATTAAAACAAAACATTAAAAACAATAAAGACCCTAGCAGGGCTTTCCCCGGGGCGCTGCACCTCTGCACTGCTCGGGGAAGCTGAGGAGGGGGCGGGGCTTGGTCATGTGCCCGCCCCCTGGGCTCCTCACTCCTGGAGCTGCGCTCCTGTGTGCTCCCGCTCCAATGGACCCCTGATTATTACACATCTTTTGTTGGGTATAAAAACCTGCAGTTTAAATCTGCAGGGAGATATGCTGGACATAAAGCAAAATAATACCAAATCAATCACTACAGGCAGCAAAACAGAACAGAGCAGTGTGGAACAGAAAAAAAAATCCCTCTGAAAGAACCCAAGTGAGAAAAATCAGAATGCGGAAAAGCCCTAAACCACTGTTTACCTGAACTGAGCTCACATACTCCCATTTCCCATCTCTTCTAACTTGGCCTGCTCCAAGTATTGCCTCTCCTGTGTCCAGTTTTTGACTGAAAGCTCCTCACGGTAGTGACCCTCATTTGTTTGCTATATTATGCATATTAAATGGAACTATACAGCTAAATGGATAATGTTCTTAAGACTGTGGTTCAACTGCATCCCATAGCTTACTTCCCATGACACCATCAACTGACATGGTAGAGAGGGACGTCTTTGAGGGTGCCCATACAGCCAGTGCTTTGCCAGCTGCGCTGGTTGCCAATTGAGTACCGGATTAGGTTCAAGGTTATGGTGTTAACCTTTAAGGCCCTATGCAGCCAGGGACCAACTTATCTGCAAGACTGTCTCTCACAATATGTTCCTCGGAGAGCTTTATGCTTGGCAGAACGTAATTTATTGGTAATCCCTGGCCCAAACTACATCCTCCTAACCTCAACCAGAGCCAGAGTCTTTTCCGCCCTGGCTCCAGCCTGGTGGAACAAGCTCCCAACTGAAATGGAGCTGTTCCGCCAGGCCTTTGGTTGAGGTGGTGGGTGCCTCACTATATTGGCCTCCCCTGCTCCAACCAGCCTCCCTCCAACTAGCCTATATTTTTTGTTATACTGATTTGTATCATAGGCTGGGGGCTGGCCAAATTATTACTTCAATGAAGAAGAAGAAGACGAGATTGGATTTATACCGCACCCCTCACTACCCAAAGGCGTCTCAGAGTGGTTTATAATCCCTTCCCCTTCCCTTCCCCTCCCCTACCCACAACAGACACCCTGTGAGGTAGGTGGGGCTGAGAGAGCTCTTCCGAGAGCGCCATGGGGTTTCCAAAGCCCGCCAGTTCCCATCCCAATTTACTGGCTGCTACACAGGCAAACAGAAAGAGCAGATAGTCGTGCCAAGGTAGCTGAGCAGGTTCTGTAATAATTGAGCATGTTGAGGAGTTTTTACTGTGAAATCTGACAAGTAGCTTTTTACCTCAGCAGACTGGGAATCTTAGCGCTCCCACCTTTATAGCGTCCTTGCTTCCGCTTTTATACCACATCATTCTTGACCTGAGCGAAAGAGTGTTAGAGGAAAATACAACAGAATTCTGTTTCATTTGACAAATGTGCAGAACATACTGCCGGAAAGAACAACAAAAAAAAAAAAGTAGCTTACCACAAGAGCAGGTACCAACGTCTTTCATGTATGGGTTGTCTAGAGAGCAACTAGAGGGTATACATTGCCTGAAGCAAACCTCAGGATTTTGTTTCATTTACTGTAAAAAAAAAATTAGCAAGAAAGTTCTCACACATATGGATGCAATTGTAGTATAATATTATCGTTAAAGCACTGACCTACAGCCAAGGTACACAAAACGAAGCGCTACAGCTCATAAGAGGACTAAAAAAGACATCTCTTTTATCATCACACCAGCCTAAAGGCATCCCAACATAACCTCCATGGTTCAACTTCAGTGGGATCACGAAATGTCAAGGCCTGACTGAAGAATTTGTGGGGGGAGCTCCACCCCAAGTAATGTGCCCTTGAAAGTTGGGGTATCTTTTAGAACTGTCTGGAAAGGCCGGAATGTTCAGAGAAAATTAACCTGCTAACAATTAATTTATAAGCAGCTTGTTAGAATTCTTTCCTTTTCTTCAGAGCAAGAGTTTAGGCAATCTTTCAGACATATTTATTAAATCTTAACTTTCTTCTTTAAAAAAGAAACGGACAGTAAATATTTTCAGGCAGACATTTGATTTCTCTAGTGTTTCTGAAAAGGGAGTGGCACGTGCTGAGAACAACTGGTGCTCTTACTGTGAGGTAGGTGGGGCTGAGCGAGCTCTCTCAAGGACTGCCCTTGAGAGAACAGCTCTGAAATAACTTATAACAGACCCAAGGTCACACCAGCAGCTGCAAGTGGAGGAGTGAGTAATCAAACCCAGTTCTCCCAGGTTAGAGTCCATGCTCCTAACCACTACACCTAACGGACCACGACACCAAACAAAAACCAGTGTAGAAAAGCTGATAACCGACAAGGGTAGAAAGAATAAGTGAACATAAAATAAACTAATTGGAAATATTTGCAGAGAATACTCCTCTCTTTCCATTAGCTAAAATTTTAGTCTGGATCCAACCCAGGGGCGTAGACTTTTGTAAAATCGGGGGGGGGGTCTCTAGCACGTATGCTTTGTGCATGCGCTTGCTGGGGCAATGTTCCCCCCCCACCAGGAAACCTCCACGCTTCCCCGGGCCCTTCTGAGACCCGCCAGCCGCTGCTGCTGGGGCCTCTCTCTCCCCCCCCCACTCCTTCCCTCTCCCTTTGCCGGGAAAAGAGGGAGGGAGAGGGAAGGATGGAAGTGTGGGGGGGAGAGAGGCACCGGCAGCAGCAGCTGCCGGCCTCAGAAGGGCCCCGGGAGGCGCGGCGGCAGATGCTACGTTTTCCCGGGGGGGGGGGGGGGCTCAGTCCTGGGAAATTTCGGGGGAGGCTTGAGCCCTTGAGCCCCCCCCCCCCGTAGTCTACGCCTATGATCCAACCCATAACCTGCAATTTGAAATGGTATGTTATGGTCCACTTCATCTCTTTCTACTTCTTATGAAGACCAGGCCTGAGCTTTTATAAACCTAGAAGGTTTGGAGTTGCAAAATAATTGGGGGTGGGGAATGAATTATTCCTATGCAACATATTTTTTCTATCTTTAAATGTTCCACCTTCCGACTTGGTAACAAGAAAAAAATCACAATTTGAATATATTTTAACAATTCATACATTTACTGTGTACTAGTAGCTCTTTTCCTCCTAACTATGTTATTTTTCTTCCCTTGTAGCATAGCTTCCTCTAACTCTCCATCCTTCTTCACAACCATCTAATTTAGATTCTATACACACACAAGGGGAGGGGGGGAGAAATACCTAGAGGGAACAGATTTCAAAATGCGGCTGCCAAGAGACTAGGTGAATCATATACTTGAAAGACTAAATTAAGCCCTGGTACAACACAAGTAATTTCACACGGTTAATCCAGAGCACTTTTTGGTCCTAAGGAACTCTGTAAAAGAAACAGACCAACTAGGATCTGTCTGTACCATTTTGTTTTTTAAGTGATGTTACCTTTTTTTGTCCTGTAAATTAAGGGCAGCCCAATCACTCCAGTAGCAACCACACAGAGTTGGAAACTGTCTTGTTCTGGGTTTTCCAGAATTCAAGGAAGGAATGATTACAAAACACCTCGATTCCCAACTGTCCGTGGAGCCATACCAGTTAGCAGGATAAGATGTGGAAAGAATAGCTGTCAAAAATATCTCATAACATAGCTTAATTTTAGTTATTGTGTATAGATGTAAAGAGTTCCATGTACCCAGTTGAAGTCTGGATCTGTGTTTCTCTCATAGCATCTCTGCCTGACAAATGGAGGACCTCTCTCGAAACCAAGGGAATTTTTAGAATTAAAGCCAAACAGAAGTCTCATAAGGAAAAACAAGTTGGTGTCATTCTTTTGGTACAGTACTTTGTAGGGATGCCCGCCACTAGGTTGAGCCTGGGGATCTCTTGGAATTGCAGCTCGTCTCCAGATTACAGAGATCAGCTCCCCTGGAGAAAATGGATACTTTGGAGGGTGGACTCTGTGGCCTTGTACCCTCCTGAGATCTCTGTCCTCCCCCGGCTCTGCCCTTAAATCTCTAGGAGTTTCCCAACTTGAAGCTAACACACACACAGACACACATGCTCGTGCCAGTAGCCAGAGAACCTGACTAATCTTTTGTCAACTGCAGTCCACTTTGGCATCTCCATTAATTGTGTTCTCTTTAGGCAAACACACATATCCAAAGCAATGCTTCCTCTAAGCTGTGGAGTCTTGTCAGCAAAAATTCTACTTTCTGAGCTACTGGCATTAAAGTTGAGAATGAGCAATTTGGCTGCTGCCTAAATTAGTTTGCTCTGGAGCCATCCTTCCTGAGTGAAGACAAAAATGTGTGAGCCAGAGGCTAAAAAACTGTGAGCTAGCTCACACGGCTGTTTTTACATCTGACTTTCCCGCTGGAATCATTCTAGTTCCAAAAAAACCTGCCCACACTTCTGTGCGGTGTGAAACCGTGCTGCTACTGGAATGTCCACATCTACTAATTGCCCTCCTGTGGTCAAGCTAGTATTCAACCGGCTTGATTCTGCTTTAAACAATTGCTGTTGATAAGTGCACTTAGACCCCCTGGAGTGAAATTTCACACCACTGTGAAATCAGCACAGGAAAAGACAGCAGTCAAACTACTTTAGAGGGGAGGTGTAAAATGACCCTAACTCTGCCCATTCAGAAGGCTATGATCAGAAATGATGTTACAGTCTGAGTTTCTTAGGATTCATCCCTCTTGATTTTGATATTTATCTGATGTTGTAAGAGATCACGAGACAAGTTTTTGTTGCAAGGTTTCCATTCAGAAGAATTTCCAATGAAACAATATGTCATTCCGGAGAGCTTCGTTAACTATGGAAGACCAGATCCCTTTTACACTTTTTTGTACATTTCCATCATTGTAGAATAATATTTGATTATATGAACATTTAAGCGCACTGTAAACAGTTTCCTTGGAGTCTTTCTTTGTTGGTGTTATTGTGGCTGTTATCAATTGTATCTTCCAAGTGGGGCCTAGAGATCTCCAGGAATTACAGCTCATCTCCTGACTAGAAAATATGAGTTCTCCTAGAGAAAATGATTGCTTTGGAGGTAGTACACTGTCATGATACTTCGTTGAGGCCTCTCCCCTCTTGAAGCCTAGAGTTGCCAGGTCGCCTCGTCACTCTGGTGGGAGTATTTGGGGATGCTCTGGTATTTGGGCAAAACTCTATGGTTTTTTCACCCTCAAACCACAGAGTTTGCCCAAATACCAGAGCGTCCCCACATGACATCTCCAACACAATGACATCACTTCTGGGTAACATCATTGTATCAGGGCGGGGTTTCCCCCACTGGCCAGCTGGTCTGCGGTGGGAAGAAGCCCCTGAAACTGGGGGATCCTCCACCTAGACCTGGGGGCTGGCAAGCCTACTGAAACCCCACCCTCTTCAGGCTCTACCCCAAACCTCCAGGAATTTCTCAACCTGCAGTTGGCAACCTTATGCATGGAGTTAGGTTCCATTTAGAGTGACTGACTGGCTCAGCCAGTTTGGTGTAGTGGTTAAGTGTGCGGACTCTAATCTGGGAGAACCGAGTTTGATTCCCCACTCCTCCACTTGCACCTGGCTGGATGACCTTGGGCAAGCCATAGCTCTGTACCAGCTGTTCCCTCAAGGACAGCTTGGGAAAGAGCTCTCTTAGCCCCACCTACCTCACAGGGTGTCTGTCGTGGGGAGGGGAAGGGAAAAGGAGTTTGTAAGCCGCTCTGAGACTCCCTTGGGGAGTGGAGGGCGGGGTATAAATCCAATCTTTTCTTCTTCTTCTTCTTCAAGGTCACCCAGTAAGCTCCCATGATGCAGCAGGGATCTGAAGCTGGGTCTCCTAGATCCTGGCCCAACATTCTAATCGCTACCCCCCTTAAAAGGTCAGCATCGGTCACACCTTTTCGACCAAGCAATCTTGCTGAGTGTCACTGCATGTGAGCCAAGAACCGAACAGAAATCCATTCACATCACAATTCCCCCCCCTTAGTCACTATGCAAATATAATTTTGCAGTTCAAGTGACATTCCGGCTGGCTGATCAGAAGTTCTAGATTGTGCTCCTAGGTGGTATGAAGGCTCTGTTTAGTTGTGAAACAACATTTTCCAGTTGTTATAGCAACCAATTAGCACGTACTCTTGTTCAGGCAGTGTGTGGTGCGCCAAATGGGAAACTTGATTTAAATGGAACTATTTTCTTGGCGATTTCAATCACCTTGATTTAACGTATTTATTGCACTTATTTATTGAAATGAATCTATCCTGTTTTGCCCTTTCTAAGAGGGAATAAAGCAGCCAGTAATCTACCCTTACCTGAACACAGACCACCATCATCCATTGCACTTCACAGTGCTAGGTGCTTGACTTCGCCAGCTGGATAACTAAAAAGGGCATGCAACAATAAGTCCTAAAAAGAAATCCCACACAGGACTATGCAGAAGTAAGTCCTATTTTATTCAATGGAACGTAGCCCCAGAAAAGTGTATTTTTTTAGGATTGCAGGTGCATTCTGTTTTGAATTTCTCACTTATATTTTCTTAAACAGACTTATATTTCCCTTACAAAAAGCCCTTTCCCTTATTGAGATAAAAAGAGAGATGGACTAGCAATTTTTCACACGATTGCCTCAGAAGGAATCGCAAGGAGTCCCTGGCCGATTTCACACTGGCCAGTTGCCTCTCGTTTTCTCTGGAATTTCCCCTCCCAGTTTCCTCCGGAGTATTTTCTTCATTTTCCCACTTGGAACCTCCGCCCTTTTGATATAGTGTGATGAAGGGTTTTCTCCCAAAAAAATTAGAAACTCCCGTAATGGGGCGGCCCTGATGAAAGGCAGGCGAGTGGGCATGTTTTCATTTTGGGTTCTCCCCTGAAGTAAACAGGAAAATCCTCTAAAAACAGGATTTGTTTGCTTTAGGGAAACTCCGGTGCAGCAGGACAATACTCCAGAGCAAAACGTGAGCCTGGAGCAACTGGTGTGAAATCGACCAGAAGTTCCGGTGCAAGCATGAGGGCAAACCTGGGGCAAACGCTAGTGCGAAATCGGCCCCTGAGAGATGACCCCTCAGTATATGGCACCCATTGAATCCTGTGGCACCCATTAATGGAATGTGCATTTCCTGGCACCCACTTACTTCTTCCCCACAGTAAACAGGCAATCCTGGCTCCTGGCTCTTCTGCAACTCATTAGAATAGAGGGCATTTCCAAAGACTCCAGAAGACATCACATTTGAGTTGGCTGTGACTGTGAGCACCCATTGAAACACAGCTGCCCCCACCGTACAGGAACACATGAAGTTGCCTTATAAAGAATCAGAACGCCATTTCATCAAGGTCAACCCTGTCTACTCAGATGGGCAGTAGCTCTCCAGGGTCCCAGGTAGAAGTCTTTCAGATCACCTTCTACCTGATCTTCTTAACTGGATATGCCAGGGATTGAACTTGGGACCTTCTGCATGTCAAGCAGATGCTCTACCACTGACCCATGGCCCCTCTCCACTTGGCATGGAATGCACCTTCAGTAGTCAATATGGACTGATCCTGCCTCCCATGGCAGTAATTTTGTGGCAGTGCCTGGCACTGCCCTAACAAAAGAAGAAGAAGAAGAAGAAGAAGAAGAGATTGGATTTATATCCCGCCCTTCACTTGTAGTCTCAGAGCGGTTTACAAACTCCTTTCCCTTCAACTCCCCACAACAGACACCCTGTGAGGTGGGTGGGACTGAGAGAGCTCTGAGACAATTGTCCTTGAGAGAACAGCTGGTACAGAGCCATGGCTTGCCCAAGGTCATCCAGCCAGGTGCAAGTGGAGGAGTGGGGAATCAAACCTGGCTCTCCCAGATTAGAGTCTGTGCACTTAACCACTACACCAAACACCAGGAGGTTTTGAAGGCAGGGAGGATATGAAGTCACTTCCTTGTGATGCTCTAGAAATCCCCTCTAATCTCTATGGTAAAGACCATAGGGAAATGAGGTAATTCCTAGAGCATCTCTGTGGAGGTCATTTTCTGGCCATTTTACTGTCACTCCTCATTTTCTTGAGGGCTGGGGACGGGAACCAAGGGCAGGGATTTACCTGTGGGGGGCAGGGAAACAACCAGACTACCCATTCCCATTTTTCAAAATTCTGAAAATGCCCAAAAGTTCAAGAAGGGTGAGGATCTTTAACTTACTGATGAAGGTCATTTTTTGTGTGTCCTTCTTAAATACTGGGTTCTGGACACATTGCAGTGATCAGCTCTAGTTTATTTAGTGATTTCAGGAACACTACAAGGACTGAATCCAGGGCTGGCTGGCTGCCCTGTTTATAAAGCATGCACACCTTAACACACCCCACTCCTATTTACATAACACTACATCTCTATTGGCACACTCCTGAATCCAGGTAAGCTATTGTTCTGGGATAACAAGCTCAACCCTGCTAGCTCAGTGATGACTCATGCTCAGTACACAACAGTCCTCTTCCACAGCATTTTCTTCCATGTCTCTTGTCTTCTTCTTTGTTAGGTACTTCCCATCTTTCATGACTTAAGAAACGAGTGAGCATTGTGCAGAAAATCAGAGATTTATATATTATTTTGGGCAGGGGTCATTTCGTAGAAAAAGAGGTGCAGGAGCTCATTAGCATAACTCATTTGCATAATTCATTTGCATATACCACACCCCATAACATACTGAAAGTGTGTCAGAAGGCAACACCCACCTCTCAGGCTCCACTCCACAGGTGAGTGAAACTGACCTGCTCTTCCTCCATTCCCTTCCCCATCCAATACTTTGTGCAATAAAAATAAGCTTAAAGAACACACCCTCATTCTCTTCCTGCTCCCTTGAAACCACCAGGTTTCAAGTAGACTTGAGATACCCAGGACACGTGCACCACCCATCCCTTCCCCTTCCCCTCCCCACAACAAGACACCTTGTGAGGTAGGGGCTGAGAGAGGTCTTTTGAGAACTGCTCATGAGAGAACAGCTCTGAGAAAACTTGTGACTGGCCCAAGGTCACACCAGCAGCTGCATGTGGAGGAGTGGGGAATCAAACCCGGTTCTCCCAGATTAAAGTACAACTCCTGACCACTACACCAAACTGATGGGGTGGAAGCTGCTGAAGGGTTGGTGAAATTTCTCCAGTACTTGTGTGGCATGTGCCCAGATAAAAAATGGTATACTTAGAAAATGTATATGCCACCTTGAGCAAGTCTCTGGAAAAGCAGCACACAGTCATAAAAGGAACAATGATAAAATTATCAATTTTAAAACAAAACATTAAAAACAATAAAGACCCTAGCAAGGCTTTCCCCGGGGCGCTGCGCCTCTGCACTGCTCGAGGAAGCCGAGGAGGGGGCGGGGCTTGGTCATGTGCCCGCCCCCTGGGCTCTTTACTCCCGGAGCTGTGCTCCTGTGCGCTCCCGCTCCAACGGACCCCTGATTTTGGGACACTTTTTCTTACATTAGGGAATTTTCATAAGGAGGAAGCGAGTGCTACACAGAACGGTTAGAGTTTTATTTTGTATTCTCTGTGACTTTGCAGCTCTATAGTCTTATAGAAATGCTAACTTGTTTATATATATATTGGGCTGAGCTGTGGACAGCCCTGTCTTGGTTTTCTCTGGCTTTAGCTGGCGCTGCTGGGCTCCACTAGCCTGTTTGGCCCGGCCTGGGATTTTTCACCCTTGAGACTCTTCACCCTTGGGCAGAGCGGTGGCATTTGGGCTGTGCTCCGGCTGGTTTCATTTGGATCTTCTGGCCTCATCTGGCATTGCTGGGCCTCACAGACTGGGCCGGCCCTGTGGTCCCTTTGTGCCGCAGAGATCGGTGGCACTTGGCTTATTTGGCCCAGCTGACACCCAGGTCTTTTCTGGCACCTTTAGGCTTTTAGGGGCCATTGACTCCAACATATACTGGGTTCCTGCGGGTGCTGAGGACCGGAATCATCTTTGATCCTGGCAGCATGCAGATGATACATCTAGGCTGGGACTGGCCCTCAGAAGTGACAAATTGGTATGATCTGGTTTGGGGATGGCCAAGGGTGCTCTCCAACCAAGTGTTCAACAACTTCAGCTGAGCCAGGGGACAGGAGACAAATGTGGGGTTAGCTAGGATAGTATAGATAAGTTATGTAGTTAACAGTAGTCCTTTAGATAGTTCCCACCCTTTATATAGAATTAGTTCGTTAGAATAGATAATTTTAGTCTTGCAGGAAGGGGAGGGTTAGGAAGTAGAGAGGTCACGGTGGGAAATGTTGGTAAAATTGTCTTAACTAGGTTTTATTGGATTACTGTTTAACTAGAACCAGGGTTTTGGAGGGGGGGGGTCTGTACTGGCCGCCAACGGCCTGAGGCTGCTGCGAAGAACGACTGGTGATGCCTGGGCTACAGATTCCAGTGCTCCTGGGGAGGGGAAAAAGCGGTGGGTCGAGGCACAGAAGGGAGGGAAGGGCGCTAAGGAATAGGAAAGCTCAATGCCCTTCCAGCCTGCGACTCATCCCAATAATAGTTGGCAGAGGGGCTAGGATAACAAACCCCCCTCCAACACTGGTGCTGTGCAATACCAGGTTGATAAACAACAAGGCCAAAGTTCTCCAGGATTTTCTGGTAGAGCAGAAGGCCGACCTGGCGTGCATGACCAAGACCTGGGTGCGGGAAGATGAGATGGGTGCTCTCTCCCAATTAGCCCCCCCTCCCGGGTTTCTCAGTCCTGCACCAATCACAGATTAGGGGGCGGGGGGAGGTGTAGCAATTTTCATTTGGGAGGCTTACTCCTTCAAGGCACTCCCGTTGGTGGAGATCGTGGGTGTGGAGTGTGTCGGCATGGTGTGGGAGGCTGAAGAGAGTTTGGCTGTGTGGCTGGTGTACCGACTGCCTAATGTACTGGCCAACAGCCTGCCGTCCCCAATGGAAGCTGTATCAGGCTGGGCGCTGGAGTACCCTAACCTATTGGTTCTGGGTGACTTCAACTTCCATGCCGATGACACAGCCTCCACTCAGGGAATGGACCTGGTCTCATCCATGGTGGCACAGGGACTCTCTCAGTACATCTTGGCCCCCATGCACCAGGCAGGGCACACGCTTGATCTGATCTTCGCTGGGGGAGTAACAGTTGACCAGATTACTGCTTTGGCAGTACCATGGTCAGACCACTATGTCTGAATGTTTCACCCTGACCTCTAGGTGGTGAGCTTATTTTAGCTTGCCCATGGAGCCAAATGGACTCCATGTGGCTCAAGATGGCACTGCGGGATCCAATGCCCCCTTGCAGCTTGTTGGATGGGCTAGTGGAGGACTGGCATAGCCGGCTCTCCGTGGCCATTGACAAGATTGCTCCCAGGCACCCTCTACACTCTCACAACAGGCCCATGCCCTGGAATACCCAGGAGCTGCGGCTGATGAAGCGAGAGCTACGATGGCTAGAGAGATGATGGCACCGTGCTCGCAATGAGGCTACAAGAGCATCTTATAGGATGTTTATGAAAGCCTACGAGATGGCAACCAAGTCAGCAAAAAGGGACTTCTATGCTTCTGTGATTGCATTCGCTAGCTCACGCCCAGCCCAATTGTTTAGAACGGTTCAGTCTTTAACAGTTCTGCCACAGGGCAGACCAAACACTAGGGAATTGGAAATTGGCTGTGAGGCATTTGCGAGCTATTTCGCCGATAAAGTCTTGTCACTCCGCCATTACCTCCCCACCACATTTGAAACAGATAGTGAACTCGAGGCCCCTTGCATACTTAGTTTCTGGGCTTAGATTGGTTTGGCCTGCTCAGCCTTGAGGAAGTTGACAGACTGCTCATGACTGTGCGTCCAACCACATGCATCCTTGATCCGTGCCCATCCTGGCTGATTAAAGCTGGCCACGAGGGCTTACGAGGTACTGCCCAGGAAATTATCAACTTGTCCCTCTCTGAAGGGCGGTTCCCGGGGACACTCAAAGAAGCGATGGTCCACCCTCTCCAGAAAAAATCACATCTGGACCTGGCTGAATTGGCAAATTACTGGCCGGTGTCCAATTTGCCCTATTTGGGCAAAGTAATTGAGAGGGTGGTGGCGCTACAGTTACAGGGTTATTTGGATGACACTTCAGTCTTAGAACCCTTCCAGTCTTGCTTTCGCCCAGGCCATGGGATGGAGACAGCTCTGGTCGCCCTTACTGATGACCTCCAGCGACATCTGGATCAGGGTGGTGGAGCAGTGTTACTGTTGCTCGACCTGTCGGTGGCTTTCGACATGGTCGATCATCAGCTGCTGACCCGCCGCCTCGCTGACGTGGGGATACAGGGGTGAGCCCTTCAATGGCTTGTTTCCTTACTACAGGGTTGGGGACAAAGGGTGGTGCTTGGGGGCAGCAGTCCATGAGACACCCACTCGATTGTGGTGTGCCTCAGGGGGCAGTGCTCTCCCTGATGCTGTTTAACATCTACATGCGCCCTCTTGCCCAGATTGCCCAGAGGTATGGGCTGGGGTGTCACCAGTACGCTGATGACACCCAGCTCTATCTGATGTTGGGTTGCCAGTCCAGCTCCAGCCCAGAAGATCTGGACTGGGCATTGCACACCATATCTGGTTGGCTCAGACTGAGTAGGCTGAAATTGAACCTGGCGAAGACGGAGGTCCTGTGTCTGGGTCGGGGAGGTCTGGGTTGGGGTATCCCACTCCTGAGCTTCGATGGAGCACCATTGGTGCCTGCGTCAGAAGTAAGGAGTTTGGGCATGCTCCTGGATCCCTTCCTGACAATGGAGGCCCAGGTAGCAGCCACTGCCAAGTCAGCCTTTTACCATCTTCAGCTAGCTCAGCAGCTGGTTCCCTTCCTTGGCCGCGATGACCTAGCTACAGTGATCCATGCAATGGTCACCTCGAGGTTGGACTACTGTAATGCTCTCTACATGGGGCAAACCTGGAAGCTGCAGCTGGTGCAGAATGCCATGGTCGGGCTATTGATGGGTATCACAAGGCGGGACCACATCCGGCCTGTGCTGGCAGTGCTGCACTGGCTGCCTATAGCATACTGAGTTTGCTTCAAGGTGCTGGTACTCACCTTTAAAGCCCTATATGGCCAGGGTCCAACATACCTGAGGGACTGCCTTTCCCCATATATACCCCAGCGAGCACTACGGTCAGGATTGTACCATCGACTTTGTGGCCCAGGCTCGAGGGAGGCCAGGCTCACCAGAACCAGGGCCAGAGCCTTCTTGGTGGCAGCTCCTACCTGGTGGAATGAGCTCCTGGAAGAGATCAGGGCCCTGCGGGACTCAATGCAAGATGGAGCTCTTCTGCCAGACCTTTGGCTAGGAGCCGCCACTGGCAGTACCATCTTACTATGAGTATCATCTGAGATGAGGGCCCTTGGATACCTGAACACTTGAATACTGGAACATCTGAATGCTGCCCAGACTGGGCGGTCAGGGGAGACCGGACCCCAACCCTGACAGGAATGCCATCTGATGATTCCAACTGACAGAAGCACTTTATTGTAAATTAGTGTAATGTAATGTATGCTATTTGTAATTTTTTAGCATTGTGATGTAATTTAACTGTTTTATGATGTATTGGGTTGGCACTGTGTGCCCTTGTAAGCCGCCCTGAGCCCACTTGTGGGGAGGGTGGGGTATAGCAGGAGCTCCTTTGTATATTAGGCCACACACCCCTAATGTAGCCAATCCTCCAAGAGCTTACAGAGCTCTTCTTAAAGGGGCTACTATATATATAGTCAGTAGAACTTGAGGTGAAGTTTCCAAAGAGACTGTACAGCATTTACAGGCTGAATATGATATAGCTGAATGATGTTCTTTAAAATTATCTCTCTCTCCAACCTACCCAGCATCCCTCTTTCCACTGTCCCCTTAAGTGAAACCTAAGGTTTATTCAGATGCTCCACTGGTGAAGGAATTGTCATTCCTCCAACTGTTTATAGGCTTCTCAGTTACCTACCACATATCTTAATAATACTCTATCCGATTTTCTTTGACATTTCCTTTCTCTCTAAAAACCAACCTACACATTATGATTTCTAAAGTTACTCAGATCCAAATCGATGTGCTTCCCCCATAGACACAGAACAGCTGTGGAGGATGGCATTTGAAAAGACTGCAGGTGCATGATCTGGCTCAGTGGTGTTGGCTTAAGAGGGACTCCTCCCTTCCTCCCTGTCCCATTTTTCTGATCTGAAATGACCAAAGGGGAGTTATTGCCCCATTTTGGAGCTACACATACCTCTGCAGATTTTCAAATGCTGTTCCCGGTAGCTGTTGTGGGGTTGTGAGAAAAGCAAGTCAGGTCGAGGAAATCATAATGTATTGTTTAGCCCAGAATAACATTCTGCTTCCAGTTTGACAAGAGGTATTGGCCTTTTTCATATTTTCATTTCCCCCGCTTGTGTGTTCCTGTTGCCTCAGAGTCTCCCCCCCCCTTGTTTTTCATGTGTTTTGTTCCCTCTAGTGGTCAATTCAATATTGCGTTGCTTTATGTCCAGCATAAAACCCTGCAGGGAGGTATGCTGGATATACAGAGATGTAATATCAAATTGACCACTAGAGGGACCAAACCAAAGAGGAACAGGGGGAAAAAATGTATAACCCAAAGCAACAGCAGCACACAAATGAGGAGAATAATAATAATTATTATTATCATCATTGTTACTATTATTAATTGGATTTATTAATCGCCCCATCCCGGCTCGCAGTGAGCTCTGGATGATGTCCAGGACACAATGCCGTAACATACAAAGTTCAAAACAATACAATTTGCAAACAACATTCGTAAAAATCTCAGCGTAGATAAAAGATCCAAGATGGTGATTTTTCTATATTATTATGGATCCCGATTCAGGACTACCTGTCCCTTTTTCTTCTGGGCAGGAGACGAGAATTCAGGATATGGAGGGGAGAGGAAAGAAGGGTGCCAGCCAGTGGGTAACCATTGCTGCTCTCAACCAAAAGCCTGGCAGAACATCACTGCCTTACATGCCCTTGCATAAGATCCCACAGGGCCCTGATGTCATTTGGCAGAGAGTCCCACTGGGTCGGGGCCAGGACTGAAAAGGCCCTGGCCCATGTCAAGGACAGCTGGACATGAGAGTGTGAAAAAAAACCCCATCAATGGTTTAAAGAAAGTGTTCACTTCAGGAGATTTCCAGCTTGATCATCCCAGGCTGAGGACAGACTGGCAATGTAAAGCGGGACAGCCCCGCGTTGGAAGTGGAAGAAGGGAGCGCGTTCAGACATGCGCAGCTGTCCGTCGGCTCCGTTTCGCACTTACCCGTCTCCCACTCGCTTTCCATCCGCTTTAACAGGACACCGGCAGTGTGAACCGGAAGAAGGCGGGAGGCAAGAGGAGGCAGCAGTGTGAACGCGGCGTTTTGCCAGTTTGCGCATGCGCACACATGCGCAAATTGCCAAAACAGCCCTATAACGAGCTGCAGAGGCCGGCCCACGTGGGGCCACTCCACAGCAGTCTGAACGCTCCGTATCGGCACCGTTGCGCAATACACCGGCCGGTGTGAACGGCCAGCCCCGGGGAGTTTTTCCCCCGCAGCAGTTTCCTCCGCATTCATCTCGCTCCAGATTGCCAGTCTGTCCTCAGCCCCAGTTTCCCCCACTCGGGATGTGTAGAATTCTTTCTGGTTAGTTCCATGCTGAGATTTTTCTCTTCTTCAGTAACCAAACTGGAGCCTCTTAAAATGCATCCACATGACATTAATTGTCTCTTCGCTGTGCTTGGTACACTCTTTCCCAACCCTGCTTTGCTACAGTATTTTGGAAAGAGCACTGCATAAGCACATGGCAACACTATAGCAATGGTCGATTTTAAAAGAAGCCCTCCAAGAGCCCCTCACTAAAACAGGAGTAAAAAATACAGCCGATGGAGGGAAGTGTGCCGAAAACTCCCATGTGGAAGCTCCATTGCCACTGCAGAGGCCTCTGTGTTTTTCATCCACAGCAGCAATGAATGAAACGCGGGGAAATTAACTGTGTGGGGACAACGCACACCTCTAATCTCAGAAGTGCATAATACCCTGTCCTGGCTTTAAAAGCAAAGCAAAGCAAAACAACTCAGTGAGGTATAAACTAGATTATCCCAAACTATGAAGTAAATTACACTGAGAGACAGCAAGTTGCCTGTGGCCATTCAGAAAGCTTCACGGGTGACTTGGGTTTTGAATTCCTGTTTCTCTTGACATAGTCATATACATTTATCTGCTACTCCAGATGTGGCTGACATATCAAGACACATATGGTGGCCCTCCAAGGATTCGCAGGCCTTCATCTATTTGCTGCCTGCCTGAGACTTGGAAAAAAAAAAAAAAGTGAAACTATGGGAGGGCTACAGCATCTGGAAAGCTGCTTGCATGGTCGACGGGATGTCTTAGCTTGCTGTCTCAGAGATTGTGCCTGCACTGCAGTAGCTCTCTAAAAATGTAAAATCCCCTTGCACAGAGCCACTTGCCAGAGCAAATTGTTGGTTCCCGCTATCATAGTAGAAGAGCCCTGCTGGATCCGTCCAAGTGGGTCTTATCTCACCCAGCGAGTGCCTTCAGGAAGCTGACAAGCAGGGCATGAAGGGAAGAGCCGTTCCCCGCCACTGGCTCCCAGCAGCTGGCAATTAGATGCACATATTGCCTCTGACCATGGAGGTTGCATTCAGCCATCCTACCAATAGAGTCTCCATGAAGCCACCTAACACCCTTTTAAAGCTATTTAAACTAGTGGCCTTCACCATATCTTCTGGCAGTGATTTTCATAAGCCTAATTTTGGGGGGGGGCTTCCCTTTGTCTGTTCTCAAGCTACTGCTAATCAATGCCGCATAGTACAATCCTGAACAAAATTACAGTGCAAACTCTGTTTAGGATGGCACCCATTCAAGTTCTAGTGTTATAGCAGAGGCAGAAAAGAGTTCTTTGCATTCACTTTTGCGACACACAGTTCTGTATATGTCTGTAAAGCCCTCCTTTTGTTTTTTTCTGAAGTAAACTTAAAAAGAAATCCTAGGCATCATGCATGCTCAGGAAGACAAGGCAAAGGTCAGCTTTCTGGGTTGTTGACTATTCATCATAGGGATGGGCACGAATCAGCTGACAAACTGAAGTTCATCATGAATTTTGGGTGGTTCATAGTTCACATAGCAATGTTCACAAACTGAAGAACCGCCATGAACTTTCATGAATTCTGATACAGTTCGTGGCAGTTTAGGGCTGCCAAGTCCAACTTGGGAAATATCTGGGGACTTTGGGGGTGGAGCCAGGAGAAAGGAAGTGACATCATTTTGTGATGTCACATCCTGTGATGTTGCTTCCACATGCTGACACATGAACTCATGAAGTTTCCTAATACTGAATCAGGCCATTGGTCCATCAAGGTCAGTATTGACTACTCAGACTGGTAGTGGCTCTCCAGGGCCTCAGGCTGAGATCTTTAATGTCACCAATTACCTGATCCTTTTTTAGCTGAAGAAGCTGATACCTCCTGCATGTCAAGCAGATGCTCTATCACTGAGCAACAGCCCTACTGAATCCTTCCTCATCTCGGCAGAATATGATGCACTAAGTGCTACACAAGTGCTAAATATGATTTTCATATCATAAGAACAGGAGAGAAGCCACAGTGGATCGGCCCATCCAGTACAGCCCATCCAGTACAACACTCTGTGTCACAACAGTGGCCAAAAATACCAGGTGCCCTCAGGAGGTCCAGCAGCAGGGCCAGAACTCCAGAAGCCCTCCCACTGTTGCCCCCCAAGCACCAAGAATTCAGAGCCTCACTGCCCCAGACAAAGGGTTCCATTTAGACCTTGTGGCTATAATAGCCACTGATAGACCTCTGCTGGATGGGGACAGAGAGAGAGAGAGAGACAGACAGACAGACAGACAGAAAAAAGAAAGAGGGAGAGAGAGAAGGAAAAAAAACTGGCAGAGGCACTTACTTCCATTTAGACCTTGTGGCTATAATAGCCACTGATAGACCTCTGCTGGATGGGGACAGAGAGAGAGAGAGAGAGAGAGACAGACAGACAGACAGAAAAAAGAAAGGGAGAGAGAAGGAAAAGAGCTGGAAGAGAAACTTACTACAGCAACGTTGCCAGCCACATGCAAAAGCAGCTCCTTCAGTCCCTCCTTAATCTCTGGGCGGACCTCTCTTGCTGTGGAAGCTCTCTTGCTGACTTCTTAAAGGGGAAATGTCTGGTGAGGCTTTTTACTGCAGGGCAGGCTCTCTGCAGACATTTCCCTTTTAAGGCAGCCATTTTGTCCCCCTGGTGGCCAACTTTGAAAAAGCGGGGGTGAGTATTTAAAATCGGTGTTTCCCCCGCCCTACCGGGGGACTTGGCAGCCCTATGGCAGTTCGTGAACAGAAGGAGAGGTTTGAACCCCTGCTTTCTGCTCTTCATGAAAAACAGCTAGGCAGCAGGGCTCAGCTGTTTGCTTTAAATGGCTGAGAGACATTTAAGCCACTGCTTTCTACTCTCCACAAAAAGCTGCAGTGAGGAGAAAGCAGGGGGTGGGGGACAGCTCCCAGCCATTTAAACCAAAAAGCTGAGTGGTGAGGTTTGGTTTAAATGGCCCCCTGCTTTCTGCTTCCCTTGGCTTTCCATGGAAAGCAAAAAAAAATAAGGGTTTAAATAGCGCCGAGCCATTTGATACCCTGCTTTCTGCTCCCCACAAAAAGTTGTATGATGTAGAAAGAAGGGGTTCAAACTTTAAATGACTCACAAACTGATATGAATGGGGTCGGCTCATGAACCAACCTCCCATTTGTATGGGTTTGTGGTTTGTGGTTCAGCCATGAACCACGAACCAATCCACAATCATGTGGTTTATGCCCATCCCTATTCATCCACTTGCATAAGGGAGCAATCTCCCCCTTATTTCTCTTTTACATATTGCATGTTTTACACACACACATAAAACCGAGAGAAGCACAAAGTTGTCTCTTCTTTCCCCACATGCTCAAAATTTGCTATTACAGCGTGCTGTCCTTCTTTTTCTTTCTTTCCAAAGTTTTATTTTAATTAGCACCTAATAATAGGTTAGTCATTTTCACCGTTGACGGGTTTAATACCCAGGTGATCTGAAATTTAGGCCTTCACGCAGTCTGATGAACATTCATGTGCATTTCATGACAATTCAGCAAAATTCATCAGCCGTTCATCAACACAGCTTATGAGCAAAGCTCATTAACATTTCACTGGGCGTTTAGTGTGCAGGAGCTCTTGAGAACTAATGATGAACTCTATCCACCTGAGTGCCTTCTGCCCCAAGTCACCGTAGTGGATGATAACGCTGCATAATAAGGTTAGCTGTTTACATTATGCAAGTCAACAGGATCTCTAAACATAGATGCAGAACTTGGCTTTTAATGGATAAAACTGCTGGAGCGCATCAATCAGTATTTTAAGATACAATTACTAGGCAAAACCAGCTTGGCGCCTAATCTATAATTTCAAGGGTTCACAAATTCTCTTTGATCCTGTTATGTTCCCATTTAAGAACTCCAAAAAATAGGTCACATTTAAACCCTCCATTATTTGTTGAGTTAGACAATTAAACTTAGGATGTGCAAAACCCCACGTGATTACACAACACTGCTGGCACTCTCCCAACTCTTTGTAGATTCTCCCAGAATGCCTCAGACATTTTGTCTGATGAGGAACTTTCAGATTCACCCCAGTACTGAATGCTTTTGTGGCAACAGGACCTTTAATTGGAGAGTCTTCATCTATTGATTTACAAACAGATACAGCTTTCTGCTGAGCGAAATCAGTTGCCGAGGCAGCTCGTGATATAATTCAACAGAGCAACAAAACCCTGAAACCTCAGTCCATGAAAACACAGAACTATCAAAGACAAAAAAACGACAACCCCGAAACAGCAGCAGTCCCTAAAGGAACATGACAATAAATGTAAGCAGCAAGCAAAGCCCAGCTGATTTTTAAAACAAAAACCCACCACACACACACAAATAAGCAGCACATAAACCATTAATAGGAACAATCCCTCAATCAAGCAGAAAGCAGAAACTGTTACAAATGTGAACTGGCTCTATGTCGATAGCAGAACTGATGTGTCCTCCATCTAGTGTCGCCAGCCTCCAGGTAGCACCTGGAGATCTCCAGCTATTACAGTTGATCTCCAGATGACCAAGGTCAGTTCATCTGGAGAAGTCGGCTCCTTTGGATGATGGGCTCTATGGCATTATATCTTTCTGAGGTCCCCTCCAACCCCGACTACAGGCTCCACCCCACCAAATATCCAGATGTTTTCCCAACCCAGAGCTAGCAACCATACCTCCATCTGAAGACAATGTTATCTTTGCCCAGAATATCCAGACTAACCAAAAAAAGTAGCCAGATTCCACTGCAACTGGATATTGTGGCCAGTTCCCTTGTTTGCAGTGAATCTGGCCTGGAAATAGTATACATGCCAATGTCACCAAAGGCAATCCTGGGCTGCACTAGAAGGTTTGCACTCACCAGAAAGCCTTCAGCACAGAGCAGAGCCACCAGCCTTACACTGCTGGAGGCAGCAAATGCAAGTATGCATGCCTCGGGAATGTCCCTGTGCAATGCTCATCCTTCCTCCTCTGCTATGCTGTTTCCTTACAGGCTGCCACAGAACTGGATGAGACACTATAGCACTCCTCCACAAGTAGGGGCAAGCAGAGACGAGAGTGTGCCTCCCTTCCCTTCTCACCAGTGCACCTGCCCCCCCCCCCCCCCCGGCTGTCCTTACAGGGGTGTAGTTTTGAATACAGGCTTGCACACGTACAGTCAAACACACATCAGTTCAGATCAGTGGTTGATCCCAAGATTTTATCTGACAAATTGACCATGCAAGACTGGATTGCATTTGAGTCCTTCAACTGTACTGCTGGGAAAGAAAATAAGGCAGACCTTAACCCTCTTTCTCCACCCCTTTTAATGTGGGGCTTGGGTCATCTGATCCAGCTCTGAGACAGCGTATAAAGCAGCCATTTGCCAGGGTGGTTAGAGTGTCAGATAAGAACCAGGAAGTCTGGCCTCAACCCACCCTTCCCCTCTGTTATTTTTTAATTATTTAGAAGAAGCAGGGGTCCGTTGGAGCGGGAGCGCACAGGAGCGCAGCTCAGGGAGTGAGGAGCCCAGGGGGCGGGCACATAACCAAGCCCTGCCCCCTCCTCAGCTTCCCCGAGCAGTGCAGAGGTGCAGCGCCCCGGGGAAAGCCCTGCTAGGGTCTTTATTTGTTTTTAATGTTTTGTTTTAATATTGATAATTTTATCATTGTTCCTTTTATGACTCTGTGCTGCTTTTCCAGAGACTTGCTCAAGGTGGCATATAAATTTTCTGAGTATACCATTTTTTATCTGGGCACATGGCACATAAGTACTGGAGAAATTTCACCAACCCTTCAGCAGCTTCCACCCCATCAGTTTGGTGTAGTGGTCAGGAGTTGGACTCTAATCTAGAAGAACCGGGTTTGATTCCCCACTTCTCCACATGCAGCTGCTGGTGTGACCTTGGGCCAGTCACAAGTTCTCTCAGAGCTGTTCTCTCATGAGCAGTTCTCAAAAGACCTCTCTCAGCCCCACCTACCTCACAGGGTGTCTTGTTGTGGGGAGGGGAAGGGGAAGGGATGGGTGGTGCACATGTCCTGTGGGGTGGAGCCTGAGGGGTGGGTGTTGCCTTCTGACACACTTTGGGTATGTTAGGGGGTGTGGCATATGCAAATGAGTTATGCTAATGAGCTCCTGCACCTCTTTTTCTACGAAATGACCCCTGAGAAGAAGTGATTGGATTTATACCCCACCCTTCACTCAAGAGTGTCAGTGTGGCTTACAATCTCCTTTCCCTTCCCCTCCCCCACAACAGGCACCCTGTGAGGTAGGTGGGGCTGAGAGAGTTCTTTTGAGCGCTGCTCATGAGAGAACAGCTCTGAGAGAACTTGTGACTGACTCAAGGTCACATCAGCAGCTGCATGTGGCAGAGTGGGGAATCATACCCGGTTCTCCCGGATTAGAGTCCGCGCTCCTAACTGCTACACCAAACCGGCTCTCTTTGCTTCATTTGTACCCCACTTTCTCCCCAGTGGGGATGGCAAAGCAGTATACACTGTTCTTCTCACCTCCACTTTATCCTCACAACAACCCTGCAAGGTAGGTTAGGCTGAGAAAGTATTACCGCCCCTAGGTCAACCAGTGAGTTTCCATGGCATGAGTGAGGATATGAACTCCAGGTCTCCCAGATACTGGTCCAACACTACACCACCCTACACTGGTCACTGGGTGATGTTTGCCAGTCCCTCTCTGTCAGGCTGCTCCCAGACATGCAGTAAGAAGAATGAGAGTTAGGTCGGAACACTGTCCATGTAACCCCATTCTTACACTGCTCACTGCTGCAACCGTCCCCCCACCCCATCCCTCCCCCCTTTTTTTTATGCACCACCCCTGTGCAAAACCAGAGGCACAGAGATGTCCCACAGCCTTTCTCTACCAAACTGTGCTGTAACAATATGGTGTGGCTCAGTGTGTGTGCACCATCGTTTTTTCCCCCCAACTTATGGAGTTTAATAACTCCACAGCAACCAGGACCAAATTAGAATTTTACAAGAGGTGGGGACCCGTGATACTTGCGGGGGAGGGGAGCTCCATGTGAAGAGGAGAAAGGTAAGCCTTCTCTCCCCCCATGGGCACTGGCGAGGCCTCATCGATTCTTGCCGGGCCCGCCGCATCTCCCTCCCCCTCACAGGCACCGGTGAGGCCTTATTGACTCTCGCTGGACCCGCCACTTCTCCCCCCCCCCCACGGACACCAGCGAGGCCTCATCAGCTCTTGCCAGTCCCACTGCTTTTTCCTCCCCCCCCCCACAGGCACCGGCGAGGCCTCATCAGCTCTTGTCGGACCCGCCACTTCTCCCTCCCACCCCCTGGCACTGGCAGCAAGGCTTGGACACCTCCCAATTGCCGGGCCACCACAGTTCCCAGAGCGTTCCCTGCCCCCCAAAAGTTTTTTAAAACTTTTTAGATTTTTCTGCACACATGGGGAGTTCCCGACATGTGCAGAAAAATCTCCCTGCCCCCCAAGTGCCCCCTCCATGTGGATTTAGATATCCACACAGAGGGGGCAACTTGGCTATTAGTATATAGATTAGAGCATAAGCAGGGCCTCCTCTGGGTCCTTCTAGGATATAACCAGCCATAGCCAGCAACCAACAATACAAGTGAAAAGTGAAACTAAAGCAAAGGCTTTTACCTTAAGGAATCACCGCCACAGGAGGTGGCGGCGGCTACAAGCATGGACGGCTTCAAGAGGGAATTGGATAAATGTATGGAGCAGAGGTCCATCAGTGGCTATTAGCCACAAAGTATAGATAGGAATTCTCAGTCTGGGGCAAGTGATGCTCTGTATTCTTGGTGCTTGATGGGGGGGCAACAGTGGGAGGGCTTCTAGTGTCCTGGCCCCACTGGTGGACCTCCTGAGGGCCCCTGGTGTTTTTGGCCACTGTTGGATTGGATGGGCTGCTGGCACAGAGCGTTGGATTGGATGGGCTGCTGGCCTGATCCAACACTGGCTTCTCTTATGTTCTTATGATTGTATTAAAATAACTATCCCATACAATAAGGGAATGTCAACATGGCTATCCTGTGAATTAGTAACCTATCATTAGCCAGTTTGGTGTAGTGGTTAAGTGTGTGGACTCTAATCTGGGAGAACCGGGTTTGATTCCCCACTCCTCCACTTGCACCTGGCTGGATGACCTTGGGCAAGCCATAGCTCTGTACCAGCTGTTCCCTCAAGGACAGCTTGGGAAAAGAGCTCTCTCAGACCCACCTACCTCACAGGGTGTCTGTTGTGGGGAGGGGAGGGGAAAGGAGATTGTAAGCCGCTCTGAGACTCTTAAGTGAGTGAAGGGCGGGGTATAAATCCAATCTCTTCTTCTTCTCTTCTTAACAGCCTTGCTTAGGTCTTGCAAGCTGAAGCCTGTGGCTTCCTTTATTGACTCAAATCCATCTCATGTTCAGTTTTCCCCTTTTTGTACTGCTTCCACTTTTCCTAGCAATAGTGAAAAAGTTAAAAGAGGTGCATGGTGCACAGAAGTGAGCTTCCCAACTAGAGATGCCAGCCTCCAGGTGGGATCCGGGGCTCCTCTGGAATTACAGCTCATCTCCAGACTACAGAGATCAGTTCCTCTGGAGAAAATGGCTGCTAAAAAGGGTGGACTCAATGACATTGTACCCATTGAGGTCTCTGTCTCCATCAGGTTCCACTCCCAAATCTCCAGGAGTTCCCCAACCTGGAGTTGGCAACCTTACCCCCATCCCTGCCAGTGATCGGGGGGACGGGGACCCGGCAACCCTATTCTCAACACCATTCTGAAGGAATGGTTTATTATTGTCAAAGAAAAGTACACAACACCATTTTGAAAGTGGGATTTAGCTCTGCCCCTCCTGGTAGTGGCAACAGAGGAAGTGTCCACGTGGATACTTCCTGTAGCCCCTCTAAGTATTCCACTTTAAGCCAGAGAAAAACAGGCATAGCTCCCCCCCCCCTCATTAAAGGGGAAAACCTCAGGAAAGCCACAAGTTGTGCTCAGAATGAACGCTAAGTTATGTGGGCATGCCCCTCTTATCTGCAGGCTTCCTGGTTTCCATGTGGGGAACCAGCCTCAGTGGTGCTGTGATTTTAAAATGAGAAAGGGATAGTCATGTACAGCTTCTGAGCTTGTTGGAGGGAGGGTGGAATAAAAAATGAGATAGATGACAGAGGATAGACAGACTGATGATGATGATGATAATTATGATGAAGAAGAAGATAGACAGACAGACAGACAAGATCTGAAAGTCAGCACAGAGTGTTTGTGTTTTAGAAGAAGATGAAGAAGAAGAGATTGGATTTATATCCCACCCTTCACTCACTTGGAGTCTCAAAGCAGCTTACAAACTCCTTTCCCTTCCCCTCCCCACAACAGTCACCCTGTGAGGTAGGTGGGGCTGAGAGAGCTCTATTCCCAAACTGTCCTTGAGAGAACAGCTGGTACAGAGATGCCCAAGGTCATCCAGCCAGGTGCAAGTGGAGGAGTGGGGAATCAGACCCGGTTCTCCCAGATTAGATTCCGCACACATAACCACTACACCAAACTGGTTTTAAAACAGAGCAGCCACTTTATATTCCACAGGAGCCTGCTATAGTCTCGAGAAACACAATTCACTTGGCAGGGCTCTTATTTGTTTATCGGCTTACTGCACAGAGTAGTCCAATAGCTCTTCAGGCTTCTTACTCATCGGTCACACACAAGTTTCGTATTTACATTTCCGCTCCTCCTTTTATTTCCTCCTCGTCTCCCATTCACCGGCGTTCTCCTCCTAAGGGCTTTCGACGCCGCTCCCGCTGTTCTCACACACGGCAATTAACCCACACTAAACTTCACGCATTCTGACTCAGCCGAGCATTTGTGTATTAAATTTCCACTTTCGCAGGCTGCATAAATTAAACATCGGGGAGGGGGAAGAAATCCAGAGGATGTTAAGGTGCCCTCTAATATGTTCCAGCAGTGGCCTTGGCCATAATGTTGTTGCAAGGTGCCCTAGGGGTATGGCCTTGATTTCCCACTTAATTACTCTTGGTCTCCATTACAGTCTTAACACCACTAATTCAGTGCTACAAAGTCACTAATCAAGCAGTGTGAATTTAATTAAAGGTATTTTCCCTCTCCGCAGCCCCCTCCCCCAAAGAGGCAAGTTGCTATTTAGCTTTCTAAATCCAGCTACGGTTTTATTTAAAAGTTATTTATAAGGGAATGAGTTTATGATCATAAATGTCTGCTAAGCAGCTGTAACACTCCCTCCAGCTGTCGCTATTAGGTGCAGTGCCTATTTTCTCAGTAGGTATTCTAGCGGCTGGTGCTCACAAAATGTGTGCCCGGTAATGGAGCTGGCTTGCCAGTATGCCTGTTTCGCTGACACGGTCGTTGTACAAGAAGAAGAATAAAGAAGAACTTCCTGGGTTTTTTTTTAAACGTCTGGATAATGTCTGTAAGGGGATTACAGTTTGGTGTAGTGGCTAGGAGCACGGACTCTAATCTGGGAGAACCGGGTTTGATTCCCCACTCCTCCACATGCAGCCAGCTAGGTGACCTTGGGTCAGTCACAGTTCTCTCAGAGCTCTTCTCCCATGAACAGTTCTTTCAGTGCTCTCTCAGCCCCACCTACCTAACCAGGTGTCAGTTGCGGGGAGAGGAAGGGAAGGAAATGGTAAGTCACTCCAAGACTCCAAATAAAGGGTGGGGTATAAATCCAGTCTCCTCCTCTTTCTCCTCCTCCTCCTCCACCTCCACCCAACAATATCTGGAGTCAAGGTTATCAACAGGCCCGGAGAAAAATGCCCCAACCCTTTAACAGAGGCTTAATACATAGCAATCGATAGCTGAAGCTTAGATGTAAAAAACCTCCTCTAGTAAACAATGTCCCCTTGTGGCTCTGTTAAATCGACAGGGCTTTTATTCTCCAGGCAAATTGGCAGTCCTGTCCTGAGTTCAAAGACCTTTCCAATCAGTAAATATACAGATCTCCACTTTAGACATCACATGGAAACTTAGGAAGCCCTAGCTTGGAAGCTAAGTAGGGTCAGCCACTGTTAGTACTTGGATGGGAGGCAGGGTTGCAAGCTTTGGGTTGGGAAATACCTGGGGATTTTGGAGGCGGAGCCTGGGGAAGGGTGGGGTTTGGAGAGAGGAGGGATTTCAGTGGAGGATAAAGCCATAAAGTCGACCTTCCAAAGCAGCCATTTTCTCCATGTGAACCGATCTTGATTATTAGGAAATTAGGAGATCTCCAGGTACCCCCTGAGGGTTGATGATAACCCTAATGGGAAGCCTCCAAAATCAAGGACATCCAGAGTCACACAGTGGCAAACCACCGCTCCTCATCTCTTGCCTTGAAAAACCCTGGGTCTTGAGATCACTGTGAGTCAGTTGTGCTTTGACTGCACACAATTATTATTATTATTAGTAGTAGTAGTAGTAGTAGTAAACTGAGATTCCTGTTTATTCATTTTTAAATATTTGGTAGTGCAGTCCTATGCAGAATTTATTCCAGTCTAAGCCTAATGAGCAGTTGCTCAAGTGGATAAGATGCTGAACTGCAGACCGGAAGGTTGATAGTTCAGCAGTTCGAGACCCAAGTGCTGCATGACGGAGTGAGCTCCCGTCTCTGGCCCCAGCTCCTGCCAATCTAGCAGTTCAAAAGCAAGAAATTGCAAGTAGATAAATAGGTACTGCTTCGGTGGGAAGGTAACAGCGGTGGGAAGGTTGGCATTTAGTCATGCCGGCCACACGACCACAGAAACGTCTTCGGACAGTGCTGGCTCTTCGGCTTGGAGATGGAGATGAGCACCACATCCCTTGATTCGACTGTCTTTCGAGCAAGAGAAACCTTTACCTTTACCTAAGCTAATACAATTAATGGGTTTAGGCTGGAGTAATTTTGCACAGGCTCACACTCTCTGCCTGACTTGCGGATTCCTCAGCATTGCTAGTGAATTTTATTTCCCAAAGTGAAAATCCCACAATCGCATCTGTGAAGAAAGGTACAGAATACAGCAGCGGGTTTTGAAACGACACCTCCCTGTGCAAGATATTTCCATTTTACGTCTATTCCATAGAACTGAGAAGGAAGCACCTCATCCGTGAATTACCAAACTGGTTAGATAGGTTTTGAGCCCTATATAACATCATAAGTGGTCCCTGGCACTAAAGCCATCCGGCTGTCCTTGACCAGGGCCAGGGCCTTTTTGGTCCTGGCCCCAACCTGGTGGAACTCTCTGCCAAATGCCATCAGGGCCCTGTGGGACCTTAGGCAATTCCAGAGGGCCTGTAAGGCAGAGATGTCCCACCAGGCTTTTGGTTGAGGACAGCCAGGGGTCCGTTGGAGCTGGAGCGCACAGAAGCGCAGCTCCGGGAGTGAGGAGCCCAGGGGGTGGGCACATGACCAAGCCCCACCCCCTCCTTGGCTTCCCCGAGCAGTGCAGAGGCGCAGCGCCCCGGGGAAAGCCCTGCTAGGGTCTTGATTGTTTTTAATCTTTTGTTTTAATATTGGTAATTTTATCATTGTTCCTTTTATGACTGTGTGCTGCTTTTCCAGAGACTGGCTCAAGGTGGCATATACATTTTCTAAGTATACCATTTTTTTATCTGGGCACATGGCACATAAGTACTGGAGAAATTTCACCAACCCTTCAGCAGCTTCCACCCCATCAGTTTGGTGTAGTGGTCAGGAGTTGGACTCTAATCTGGGAGAACCGGGTTGGATTCCCCACTCCTCCACATGCAGCTGCTGGTGTGACCTTGGGCCAGTCACAAGTTCTCTCAGAGCTGTTCTCTCATGAGCAGTTCTCAAAAGACCTCTCTCAGCCCCACCTACCTCACAGGGTGTCTTGTTGTGCGGAGGGGAAGGGAAAGGGATGGGTGGTGCACATGTCCTGGGTATCTCAAGTCTACTTGAAACCTGGTGGTTTCAAGGGAGCAGGAAGAGGATGAGGGTGTGTTCTTTACGCTTATTTTTATTGCACAAAGTATTGGATGGGGAAGGGAATGGAGGAAGAGCAGGTCAGTTTCACTCACCTGTGGAGTGGAGCCTGAGGGGTAGGTGTTGCCTTTTGACACACTTCCTTCCTTCCTTCCTTCCTTCCTTCCTTCCGACATACTTCCAGTGATGTCAGATGGTGTGGCATATGCAAATGAGTTATGCAAATGAGTTATGCTAATGAGCTCCTGCACCTCTTTTTCTACGAAATGACCCCTGAGGACAGCAATGGTTTCCATCCTAGCCAGCACCCTTTTCCATTCCTGCTGCTTCTTATATCTGCCTTGCCCCGCTCTCCCCTGCCCGCGAAGCAGCCAGCAGCCTAGATCAGTTTTGTCTGATCTGTTTGAAATGTGTTATTAAAAGTTTTAACTGTTTCATCTTGATCTGTTTTTATGAATACTGTACATTGCCCAGAGCCCTGCATCAGCAGGGATTGGGCGATTGACAAATTTAATGTATAAATATAAATGCATACATAAATTTAAAAACAACAACAACAACAGTGGCCACGCTGGAGCAGACCAGTGGTCCATCTAGTCCAGCATCCTGTTTCCCTCTGTGGCCAATCTGGTGCCACAGAGACTGCTGCACACAACAGGCTAGATCTGGTGACTGCTCCCAAACACCTGACCATCAGAAGCATTTCCCTCTGAACCCTGATTCACCTCTCATGGCCAATGCAGAAAGCATTTGGTGGAAAAAATGAAACTTCAAAGGACACAGCTTTGTTGCTGTGTTCTAGAGGCATAAAACCGGAAAGCGTTAATGATCAAATTAGCCCTAAATTAAATTAAACTGGGATTAAGCTAATCATCTGTGTAATATTTCTTGAAATCGGATGTGCCACACGCTTTCCCTTTAAAAAGTTGGATGCAGCAGAAGGC
Source organism: Lepidodactylus listeri (assembly GCA_029233225.1). NCBI lineage: Eukaryota > Metazoa > Chordata > Lepidosauria > Squamata > Gekkonidae > Lepidodactylus > Lepidodactylus listeri. Next base: position 99,009,712 of record JARCFY010000009.1, on the reverse strand, counting down.
TGTGGAGATATCGATTTGATCCCTATTTATGGGAGGCATGCAATATAATATTGGTGAGGCAAGACGTGGTAAGCTTCTCTTTTCTCGGCCGTCTGTGCTACAGTCTACCTAAGGGAGTCCTTCTTGACTTGTCTGTGGCTGTGATCAGATGTCCAGTTTGATCCGTTGCCATTTGTTTTCCCCTTATGGATTTAAAGTACATGATCAGACCGCAACATCTGTCTGTCATGCCACAGTTGTCTGTGTCCCATCCCCCCCCTTTACTGCATGTTTGATACCTGTTAAAGTCCGGTCTTTTTAGTCTGAGCTGGTTTCAAACTGGATTTCCTGTTGTCTGATCACCCAGTTGATCAGGCAGCTCTGACAGAACTCTTGTTTTTCAGCCGCCATTTTTTTTTAGTAGTTAGCCAAGTGCACACGACTGCTTATTCGCACCACACTCTCTCTCCCCCCTCTCCCACGAGGGCTGCTCTAAACATTGTTTTCTGCATAGAAACAGTCAAATAAAAAAAACCCTGTACTTCTGTGCTTTGGGGAAGGAGTATCTAGAGAGTAAACTTTAAAAAAAATGGTGGATGGTCCCATGAACTACATATCCCAGAAGGCATTGCACCACTTGTGGACATGCTTGAGGGAAAACTTATTTTAAAAAATGGCTGGCAGCAACACTCCTTGGCTGCAGGGTCTGATATTTATTTATTTATTTAACTTATATCTCACCCTCCCCACGATATGTGTCTGATCACTCAAGAATGGCATAAAAACGCTTTGAAGAGATCAGTATTCTCTGTAATAAAATACTCTGGATCAATTAGAGGCGGGGCAACAGTGGATTAAAATGCATGTCTGACCGCAGCCAGTGTTGCAGTTAGCGTTATAGAGTGCATGCATTTAGTTATAGATTGGGAGCCACACACACACAAAAAATAATAAATCCAGGGGACATACAACTCCCAGTCCGTTGCTTGATAATGGAACATTCAGAAATCAGTACTGAGACATTCTGAGCCAAAAGTAATTCATACATAAATAGCTAGATTGTAATAAACTGCTGACGGTTGTATAATTTACCGAGGCCTTACTATGTCTTAAAGCTTAGGAATCTACAAAATATCCTTTAGAAATTTCACTAGGTTTGCAGATACTCTTTTAAACGTCAAGATTCCTTGGACATTTTGTTCAAGTTGATGCTGTGCATCACAGACATGTGCATCACAGACAGGAAGCATGTGCGGCATGGGCAGGAGACATGGATAATGGGGCCTCCAGAGAAAGGCCACTTTGTACAAACAGCCATGGAAGAGAACATACATTCTTTTACCATATTGCAAACACCAATCTTCTCAGAAGCCTTATATGTAGTCCAGCTCAGGATTCGAACACAGAACTCCACTGCTCTCATTGGGGATAGGAGGATAACAACTTGCCTTGGTTTACCTTGGGTTATTTACCATCTGGCATCCCAATGCCCTTTCCTCCTTTAACTGCATTATATTGGGACACCACGGAAACAGTTTGAAGTCGTCTGAACGCCATCATTGTAAGGGGTAGGATTTTACAAATTTTAATGTCTGATTTTATTGTTCTCTAAAGAATGTTATAACCCACCCTGACCCCATTCACAGGAAGGGCTGGATAGAAACTGAATCAACCAATAAATAAATAATAATGAACCACACCCTGGTAAAAAGGGGAGGGGACTCTCTTGCCTCAAATGTAGATTGCCTCAAATCTTTCCCCCCTCATATACCTACTGTGCTATTGGCTCAATAATCAACTGTCCTTCAACAGCCGCTAACAGTATCTCCTGCACATTATAGAAGAAGGAAGAGGAGGAGGAGGAAGAGGAGATTGATTCATACCCCAGCCTTCACTACCCAAAGGAATTCCAGAGCAGTTTACAATACCTTTCCCTTCCCCCTCTCCACAACAGACACCCTGTGAGGTAGGTGAGGCTGAGAGAGCTCTTTCGAGAACCACTCGTGAGAGAACAGCTCTGAGAGAATGTGTGACTGAGCCAAGGTCACACCAGCAGGTGCAAGTGGAGGAGTGGGGAATCAAGCCCGGTTCTCCCAGATTAGAGCCAGCACTCTTAACGCTACACCAAACTGGCTGTGCATAGGGCAGAAAAGAGGCCATCCCTTGGAGATATGGTGGGACAGCATCACTGCGAGGTGAGTACAATGTGATGCTAGAACTTGAACCAAGATATGCAGTTCCACAGCACTGTGCCTATCTCTACACGCTTCCCTGCCCTGGTGTATATACTTGGCTTTGAGACTGGGATCAAGACATGATTCCCAGGGCCACATAATGCATCGTTTTCCTCAGCTCCCAGTTGGACGTGTGGTTACAGGAATAGGGTTACCAGCTCTGGGTTGGGAAATACCTTGAGATTTTGGGTATGGAGCCTGGGGAGGGTGAGACTGGGAGAGGGACCTCATAATCCATCCTCCGAAGGTGCCATTTTCTCTAAGGGAGCTGACTGCTGTCATCAGGAGTCACCAGCTTCTGTGCTCAGTCTCAGCCAATTCCTCTTCTTATTACAGCCCCTGTTCCCTGAGCCATTTGTCCATGCAGATCTCATGATCCCCTGTTATAATTAGAGACCACCCAGCTAAACAGCAATCAAAATAAGAAGAAATGGCTGAGAGTAAGACACTTAGAATAAACTCATTTATATCTAACAATGCTTATTTCACCACTCATAACAAAATACCATACAGGTAAATACAGGTAAGTTCCTAATAACTTGTAGCTACTCTTTATTTATTCCAGGAGCCAAGCCTCTGAGTAGTCCTTTTTTTTTTTTGTGAATATTTTTTATTGAATTTATAAAATTATTTAAAAAACTACCCCTACCATACAAAACTATCCCTACTGAAGCAGAGAATATTAAATCGCAATAAAAATGCATATAATAATGAAATACACCTCCATTCTGTAAGAATGTAAAAAAAAAAAGTTTTAGGTAATACTGGCTATACAACTGCAATTGCATGCGAGTGGATAGAATTACCAAAACTTTCCCCTTAACATCACTTATATAATAGAAACTGTTATGTATTGACCATGCGGTCGCCGTGTGCTCCAGTAATGGCGACCGCCATGTGGCCAGAGCACATGGCCAAGAAACTACCTGAGCTTCAGCCAGGTAGAACAAAGGCCAGGTGGATTCGAACTGGCTACCAATCATGTACCTAGGTTTCTCCCAGGGAACCTATGAGATGTAAATAGACTGATAATAGCCTATCAGGCCAGTTGGGCGAGGTCAGAGGATTATCCCTGACCAGCATAAAAGGAGGGCTCAGAGCCCTGGGTTGCATGCTTCACTCGAACCAGCAATAAAGATCTAGCTGTTTCACTGTTCCATGGACTCCCGACTCCAATACTTCTCAGAAACTATTTTCTCCTCCTCCCCCTCCTTTTTGGTCTAGCCATTCCTCTTGGGGCTTCCAAATGTTTAGGGGCAGCTGCTCCCTGCATTGAGTCAGAGTCCTCTGAAATGCTACTAGATGAGCTTGACGATCCATCCAAGTTGTGTATGATGCCTTCTTCCTCTTCTTCTTCCTCTGCTGGTTTCTTCTCTTTCTCCATTTTTTGGTAAACATCCAAAAAAGTCTCTGCTCCTTTAAGAGAGATGATCTTTTCCTTCTTCCCGTTGTAGTTGAAGACCAGGCCTTCCGGATAAATCCATTTATAAGGGATGGAGTCCATTTGCAAAAACTTCATCAAGTTTTTATATTGCCTCCTTTTTTTTCTTATCTCATATAGAATGTCCTTTAAAACCTTAATTTCCATTTCCTTGATTTTCAAGGATGTCCCATTGGTGGCCTTGAGCACCACATCCCTTGTTGTCCTCTTAGAGAATTTCACCACAATTTCTCCAGGCAGGTTATTTTTCTTCACAAAATCAGGATATGTCCTGTAGACAATATCCATATCGCTTTGTAGGTAATCCGCTTGCAAACCTGTTATTGGATCTAACGCTTCACTAAGGATTTCTTTTAAATTCTCTGTTTTTTGCTCTGGAACACCTTGGAATCGTAGGATATAAGATGCTCGTTCCATTTGTAATTTTAAAAGTTGGTCTTTATCAGAGGCCCGTTCTTTCTCCACCACTTGTATTCTTTGAGATAACTTTTTTGTCTGGATTTCAACTGATTTAGATGACTTGATCACTTCCTCTATCTTGCTGTTGGATTCTTTAGTCTCTTTTTGAAGAGCATCAATATTCTGATTCATTACAGTCATATGATCCAGCAGGGGGTGCAGTGCCACAGACAACATACTTGGAAGATCTATGGTAGCTTCCTGCCTAGCAGCAGGAAGAGAAAGAGCTGTAGCCTTTGGAGAGGGTTTCCCTCTGGGTGCCATTTTTTCTCCCCTACCAGCCATTATTCTGGGGGGGGATTGCTATTCCAGGGAGAAAGAATTTAAACATCCAGCTCTACATCAGCCTCCACTGCGCTTGCATTACAGGAGCTAAGCCAGCGATCCCAGCCCTTTGCTTGAGAAGTTTTTGCTGAATGGGGGGGGGAACACCTTCCCTCCCCCTGCCGCTTTCTTCAGGGCGACAGGACACTTAAATGCCCTATTGTGTGGGCTCACTTACTCACAGTTCCCACAGCTCTCCGAGCCTCCTCCGCTGGTAAGGTTCTTTCATTTCAAATCGCTTATTTCTCCACTCGTTTCTCTGGTAGCCGCTTTACAAGCCCAAAGGCTCCCCGACGCCGGGACCTCTAGGAGCATCGAGGCACCTCGATCCCTCAGCCAATGCCTCGGGAGAGGTGCCTCTCGCGCTCCAGGCTAGGAGCCCCCTGCAAGGGCTCCAGGAGGGCCCGGAAACCCGCTGGCCCCCCTCCCGATCACCAGGGTTGCAGGCCGTCTCATGCGGAGCTCTGCTGAGATGTGCCCACCATTAAGCCACTGAAAACCAGAAGTGCCTCTGAGTAGTCCTGAAGAGAGTTGCCAGAGTTGCCAAATACCATATAGATAAATACAGGTAAGCTCCTAATGTTACTTAATAACTATTACTAATTATACCCTTAATGACTAACTAATCTTTATTTATTCCAGGAGCCAAGCCTTAGAGAAGTCCTGAAGAGAGTTGCCAGAGTTGCCAACGAAGACACCCATTTAATTTCCTTCGTTTTGTTTTGAGGATCTTCTTCACAAGCTATCAATCATAATGACAACAAAGACAACAATAAACATTGTATCCTGTAACACGAACCATTAACAGTAAATATAAAGAAATGACTAAAGACCCAATATAACAGGACTTTAACTGGGCCATCTTTACCATATAATCCTGTGTCAACGTGTCTATTTAGTCCTTCTTATTTTAAGTCCTTCACGGAGAAATCTACAAACATAAGGAACAATGTCAATATTTATAAAGAACAAAGTCACTATTTCATACTTATCAAGGGCTACCCAAAACAATACAAAACCACTCACCAATCTGTAACATAAATATTTTCCTACTCACTGGAATACTAAGAAACACACTTAATAAGCGTAACTCATTACTCTGTCATTCATAAGGTGCCTAAGATAACATCCATGGGCTGTTTCTTAAATAAGATCCCAACCTAACTAATCTTTACAATTAAAAAAACGGAACATGCTGCTAACATTCACAATTAAAAAGACAGTACATATATTCACAAATAACATGACAGGTCCATATCAGTATTTAAACCTTGAGGCTGCAAAGTTTTCAAATGATATATCCAGTAAGATTCACGTCTCTGAAGGAATTTCTGAGTGTCCACTTTATTATACCTATTTGTCTTCAAGATTTCCGGCACTACAAACCTAAAATCATCACAGGTGTGTTGTTTTTCTCCAAAGTGGGGAACAAGGGGGGAATCCATTCTCTGCTGTCTTATACGAGATTTATGTTCAATAATCCTAGTGCGCACCATCCTTGTGGATAACCCTACATAACACAACCCACATAAACACTGAATTAAATAAGTAACTTTTTTTGAAGAACAATTTGAAAAAAATGTGTCAATTTTAAATTAAATGAAGGGAAATTTATTTTAGTGGTTTTCCAGGCTTGTGGACAGACTACACATCTACTGCAACTATAGTGCCCAGGGTTGGCCACCAGAGGTCTGTCTAGCACTATCATATCCGTATGGACTAGTAGGTCCCTAATGCTTTGAGTCTTTCTAAAGCCAATCCTAGGTTTATTGGTACATCCTGGTAAATCACTTCCCACATGCCAATAAACCTAGGATTGTCCGGCCTTTTCCTTCTATTTTCCTGCTGGTTGGCTAGGCGCTGTCCGAAAGATTAGCTGCGTGCTATTCAGAGTTTTCCCTTGGTGGATTAAAACTACTCCTTCCTGGTTCCCACATGCACACCTTTCCCCCTGGGAGTTAATCGGAGGAACACCTTTCATAAAAATGCACTTCCCTTGCAACTGTTTATCTCCCTTTTGCACTGCAAACAGCTGTTCCTTGAGGAACTATTTTTATTTATTTATTAATCTAGACTTTTAGGCCACCCTCCCCTGAAAAACAGGGCATAGGGTGGCGTTATAGCACAATAAAATTCTAATACAATTTATGAATTACAGTTAAAAATCCATATATATATATATATATAAAATATAAAATAAAAATATAAAATAGGCCTAAAACAATTAGGAAAGCAGGAGGGAAGCTGTCTTTTTTAAAAACTTTTTTTTTGGGGGGGGAGGCAGGCAGGCCAGCCCGGCACCCTCCGACAGAGGAGGAGGCAGGAGGAACACAGCCCTGACCACTCACCTTGCCACTCCAGTGGCAGGCAGCATCCTACTCCTCAGCCCCCCAGTTCCCCCCGGGGGAGGCTCAGCACCTTATGGAAATTTTCAGGGGGGGGCTCGTGCTCCCCAGCCCCCCTGAAGATGACGCCTATGCTCCTGAGCATAAAGCTCTTCTGTGAGTATACCGGGAGAGGCAGTCTCTTTATTATTATTATTACCCCATCTGAATTTCTGTAGGGATTTCTTCTCTTGAGTAAACTGGGAAAGTATTTGGGTGGTAAGAGTGGAGTGGCCATGTTTCCTTCTTGTTGGTCTTCCTGTCAAAAGGCTATCTGAGAGCCTGTCTAGCGTAGTAGTTAGGAGCGCGGACTCTAACCTGAGAGAACCTGCTTTGATTCCCCACTCCTCCATATGCAGCTGCTGGTGTGACCTTGGGTCAGTTACGAGTTCTTTCAGAGCTGTTCTCTCATGAGTGGTTCTTGAAAGTGCTCTCTCAGTCCCACCTACCTCACAGGGACTGAGATTGTAAGCCACTCTGAGACTCCTTCGGGTAGTGAAGGGTGCAGTATGTCCGATCTCCTCCTCCTCCTCCTCCTCTTCCTCTTGCTCTTCTTCTTCTTCCTGTTTGTAGCAAGGGATTTCAACCCCTGCCTGTGGAGTAAGGGATGCCAGCCTCCAGGTGGAAATTGGGGATCCCCTGGAATTATAGCTCATCTCTAGAATACCGAGCAGTTCTCCTGGAGAAAATGGCTGCTTTGGAGGGTGGCTTCCATGGCACTGTACCCCTGTCCTCCCAAATCTCCAGGAGTTTCCCAACCTAGATGGGCAACCCTACACCCCCACTCACCTCTGGTGGCCAGGGCTGACCTGGCAACCCTACTGTGGAGCTTCAAGTAGTGTAGAACTTGCAGGGGTCCTACTTAGTGTGCCACAGTCTACCCTACAGTGGAGCATGCCATGATTCCTTTTATTCCTTCTCTTGTTGTGTTGGAGGGGGGCCGGGTGTTGTTGGCATTGCTGTACATTGGTTGGCTGTTCCACATAGGGCTGACAAAGGGGCACAACTGACATGCCTCTCTGTGACTGGTTTGGTGGAGTGGTTAAGAGTTCAGATTCTAATCTGGAGAACCATGTTTGATTCCCCACTCCTCCACATGCAGCAGCTGGTGTGACCTTGGGTCAGCCATAAGTTCTCTCAGAGCTGTTTTTTCAAGGGCAGTTCTCTCAGAGCTCTCTCAGCCCCACCTATCTCCTAGGGAGGGGAGAGGAAAGGAGATTGTAAGCTGCTCTGACTCCTTTGGGTAGTGAAGGGTGGGGTATAAATCCAATCTCTTCTCTTCCTCTGATTGGTGGATGTGGTCGATGTTCCAAAGTATGCCAGTGTGGCTCTTATATTCTCAGCTCTTTGGTGTTGGGTCGGGGGGGGGGGCATTTCTTTTTTGTGCTAAGAGAACACAGGATACAGAGTCTCTCTGCCGGCATTTACAGTTCTGGTGCCCACTCAGTGCTTTGAGAAGATTTTTGTTGCTGTTGTTATTCCGTCGCACAGTCGAGTCCGACTCTTCACGAACCCACGGACCACATCACGCCAGGCCCTCCTGTCTTCCCTCATCCTCCGGAGTGCGCTCAACTTCATGTTTGTTGAGTCAATAACACTGTCTAACCATCTCATCTTTTGCCGTCCCCTTCTTCTTCAATCTTTCCCAGCATCAGGGTCTTCTCCAGTGAGTGCTCCCTTCTCATGTGGTGGCCAAAAATAGGCAGCATCAAATGGGACCTTTCCCAGCAGCACACCTGATTAGCCCTTAGAGATTTGATAGGTATATATATATATATATATATATACACACATACACATACACACACATACAAATATATATATATAGGCAGCATCTGCTAGCATAGTGGCTGTGCCCACCATGCCCACAGGCTCAAAAAAATTGGGGATCCCTGCACTAGTGAATGCAGAAAGAAAAAAAAATGGTGGTTTAACAAGCTGGCCATTTTCAGAATACATTGGTTCTTGGTGAGCACAGTAGATAACGTTCGACTAGCAAATAGCTGCGATGACTGTTCATATGACAATGGAGTCGAGCAATGACTGCCTAACAGGCTGCAAGGAAACTCTCAGTTTGGCTTCACCCTTTTCTTGCATATCATGAAATAGGCAGTGGTGATTTTATCATCCTCGACATATTACCAACACCTCCAAATCAATGCTCCCTCCAAGGTGTGGAGTATTGTGACCAAAAATCCTACATTGTGAGCTCCTGGCATTAAAGTTGCGAGTGAGCGATTTGGCTACAGCATAAATTAGCTTGCTCTGGAGCCATCCTTCCTGAGCCGAGACAAAAAATTGTGAGCTGGAGGCTAAAAAAAACTGTGAACTAGCTTACATTAACTCAGCTTAGAGGGAACACTGCTCCAAATGTGTTTTAGGAAGGATCGGGCAGCAAGCTCCCTCACTTCCACTCCCTCCAATGGAATTTTGCTAGCCTTACAAGAAAACATCGTTGCTTTCCTTAAAATTGCTTCGCCCCCACCAGGACCTCCTAACTTTTAAGTGAAATGCACCGGCAAGCCATTCAAGAGTAATGCTGAGCTAAATGTCACGGGACTGGCCCAGTCCCTGTCAAGAAGACGCACAACCTGTCAGAGGGACATTTTGGTCCCAGTAGGTTGTATGGAGTCAGCATCCTTCAGAGTGTGGGGTAATCCTTGCTCCCTTGAGAACTTGACCGCATCTGCCCCAACACGTTCACATGTACTCTACCGTCAGACTGGATTTGCTTTGGATTTTTTTTTCTAAAGGTTGACAGTATATCAGGATTTCTAATACCTTCATGCTGAAGCTTGAACATCTTGACATTTTCCATTCAGCGTTGCGCCTTGCAATGGGAAGAGCAAACTCTGTATAATTACAAATATTTACTCGGCTAGAGTTGAGTACAGTCGAAACGTTCCCGCATTCCGGACATTTGAATACCAATCCCCAAAGTAAGATTAGTGGTGTGTGGCTAATCCTTTAATCGCTGAGGCAAATTATCTTGCCAAAGTTGGGAAATAGCCTCTTGAACAACATTTTATCAACAGAAAGATTAAGCTCTTGACAGGAAATATTTAATTAATTTCTCAAAATGTACATCCTTATTCTGCCGGTGGCGAGTCTGCAGGGTAGGAACGCTGTGGGACACCTTTGCCGGAGACGCATTTTGGCACAGGTTAATGTGTTAATCTGCCGTGCGCAATATAATCCACTCGCACCTGCTAATGGTCTATCTAACTTCTCCCGAACTTGTCACTGTGAGCAGTTAAGAGGAATACCAAGAGGAGGGGGAGGGAAGAGAATTCAGGGAACAGCAACCATTTGCCAAGATGAAAGCTCTCTGCTGCTCTGTTTCTCTGTAAAGACACCAAGGAATATATATCTAGTTTACTGTTATCCCATCCACCTTCCCAGGGATTCAGGACAATGGTGCATTGCTCTCCCTTGTCCATTTTACCCTCATTTAGTTATTACGGTGTTTTTATGAATGATTTTAACTATATTTATATATGTTCTTTTATGTAAGCTGCCCTGAGCCTGCCTTGGTGGGGAGGGTGGGGTATAAATGAATGAATGAATGAATGAATGAATGAATGACAACCTGGTGAAATAGACATGCCTAGATGAGGGTGACGGGCTCAAGATCACCCAGTAAGCTTCATAGCAATGTGGGGATCTGAACCTCAGTGTGCAAGATCACAGCCCACTACTCTAACCACTATACTACAGAAAAATCTTCAATGTCACCTTTTTTCCCAATATTTTATTTCCTGAGTAGAGAAAAGGGAGTGTTTTGATTATCCCTCCCTTCTTCCTGCAACTTAACAACCACAACCTGTGGAAGAACCAGGGGTCCGTGGGGGCCGGAGCGAGGCGGAGCAAAGCTCCGCCAGCTCAGGAGTGGCCACTAGGGCAGCCACGGGCCGAATCAGATTCTCTAATCTGATTTGGCCCGCTGCCGAATTGCCGCCGAAATTCGGCGGCAACTTTAAAAGCAACTGGAGGGGAGGTGGTTTGAGGGAGAGGCTCCAAACTTGCAGGGTAGCTGCTGGGGCCTCTTCTCGAAATACCCACCAAGTTTCAAGAAGATTGGACCAGGGGTCCAATTCTACAGGCCCCCAAACAGGTTGCCCCCATTCCCTCCATTGTTCTCTATGGGAGGAAAAAAGTTAACACTTTTGGAGGGGATGGGACAACCTGTTTGGGGGCCCGTAGAATTGGACCCCCTGGTCCAATCTTCTTGAAACTTGGTGGGTATTTCTAGGAGAGGCCTCAGCAGCTACCCTGCAAGTTTGGAGCCTCTCCCTCAAACCCCCTTCCCTCCAGCCCCTCATATACCCTATGAGTTTTTGCCACTGATTTCAATGGCCCATAGGGTATAATGGGGCTGAAACCGACATTCCCTTTCTGACACACTTCTGGTGATGTCAGGGGGCGTGGCATATGCTAATGAGGTATGCTAATGAGCTCCTGCACCTCTTTTTCTACGAAAGGACCCCTGGGAAGAACAGTGGTACCCACCATCACCCTGCCACTGCTGCGTGGTAAGTGACAAGAGAAGACGGTGTGGAGAAGGCTGGCTTGATCCAACCCACCCTCATCATGTCCTCTCTCACCCACGAGAACCCTTTTTCCGACTCGGACCATCAGTCTCTCAAGATCAGTCTTACTCAAATTGGTTGCTGGCTCTTCAGGCTCCGAGGCGGAGCTCTTTCACATCCCTTGCTATCCGATCGTCTTCCGTGGAGATGCTGAGGACTGAACTTGGAACCTTCTGGATGCCGAGCAGATGCTCTCTGTCCTCCGTGAGCAGACAGCAGGGCTGATCCACCGGCGCTGAAGAAGAGGATGTACATTCACCTGTTGCTTTCAGTACAGAGCCAGTTGATATATATACACCATGCAAGCCCACACAAGGTCGTACCATTCTCTTTGTAACCAATATTCCACCAGGAGATATTCACCTCCCATGCTTTAAATAGATCAATAATATCTCACAGTCCAATACCATACTGCCAGAAACCTGGCTGATGGAAGCTGGTCATGCTGCCAATATTATAGAAGATAACACTGCCAAACTCCCCACAATATCAATCAAGATAAAATGGTGGACATCTTCATTCAAATGCAAAGAAGATCAATTTGACGGCTGTAACAATAATTTTTAAAAACCTGATGGGGCATGTTCAAGAGCATCGATATTATTCATCAGATTTCCATTTTTTGTTTACGTTTGGAACCTCCCTTCGACAAAGTGGGGACTAGTTCCAGAAATTAATATGCAGCCAATGTGACGCCTTGAAGAATCTTTTTTTTTAAAGAATCACATGAATGCATTGATTAATGCACAGAACCTAGATCTTGAACCAGCCTTCCAAACATCACAAGCTTTCATTGCAGGCCAACCCATAACAGCCCGTTCCAGGAGGAACAGTTTGACTTTCAGATTTCCGTGCTGTCTTTTACTTCCCATTCAAGCTTAGGCTGCATTTAGCATAGCCCATCTGTTTGCAATTTACTTTGATTGTTTTCTTTTAGGCTTTTGTTGTTGTTGTTTGTCCTTGCTTTTTTTTGGGTTCCAACTGGGATAGCTGTTCTCTAGATTTAGTAGCCTTGACTTGGCTCATGAATGCAAAGCAATCAGAAGGCACACACACTCACAAAATAATTGCACATCTAGCTCGCTGGTACATTTTGATTCTGCCCGACTTCTAAGGCGCTCAAGGCAGCAAATGGCATCCTCATTCCCTCTTTTTACCCTTCCACAAGCTTGTGAGGTAGTGTAGGCTGAAGAAGAAAAGAGATTGGATTTATACACTACCCTTCACTACCTGAAGGGGTCTCAGGGTGGCTTAAAATCTCCTTTCTCTTTCCCTCCCCACAACAGACACCCTGTGAGGTAGGTGGGGCTGAGAGAGCTCTTTCAAGGACTGCTCCTGAGAGAACAGCTCTAAGAGAACTTGTAACCGAGCCAAGGTCACACCAGCAGCTGTATGTAGAGGAGTGGGAAATCAAACCTGGATCTCCCAGATTAGAGTTTGTGCTCCTAACCACTATGCCAAACGGGCTTGCCCAAAGCCACCCAGTGAAAGTCATGGCATGGTGCTGATGTGAACCTGGATACACCAGATCCTTGTCCAACATGAAAATTGCTACAGCACAGTGGTTTGAGATCACATGCTACAGAAAGCACACTGTAGTCTCTACCCCAATAGTTGGGGTGTGTTAACAGGTACTCAGGCAAATGTTTACTTTCATCAGTTGAATCGTATTTGAATAAACAATCAGAAATGATGCACCTTCATGAAGCATTTATCAAGGTTGGGTGCATAGATGCCCATTTAGCACATGATGTCCAAGTTGTCAGAGGTGTGGCAGGAACCAGTGTGGTATAGTGGTTAACAACAGCTGACACTGATCTGGAAAATGGGGCTTGATTCCCCACTTCTCCACATGAAGCCCACTGGGTAACCTTGGGCCAAGCCCAGTTCTCTCAGAGCAGTTCTCAAAAGTTCTCAGCCCCACCTCACTCACAAGGTGCCTCCCTCAAGCCACAAGATTGTGGGGAGAAGGGGAGGCAATTGCAAGCTGCTTTGAGACCCTGTGAGGTGGAGAAAAGCGGGATATTGAAACCTTCTTCATCCTTTTAAGCATTCAGGACTTCACTTGGTTTTGTAAAGGTTTGTATGCTTGAAAAGGATCCACCACCCCTCTGATCTTCCACAGCAAGGACATTGACATCATCACCCAGGGTTAACCTCAGCTGCAACACTTTTCAGCAGAGTCTGTTCATGCATTTTTTTTTATTTTACCTGTCAATTTTTGGATTTTGTTTACTATTATATATTATATTGGTTATTGCTGAAAAGTGTTCTCTAAATCTAACAAAAATGCAACAAATAACATACCAATGGGATCCTTTTTTGGTCAGGTTCAAGATGGACTCTTTGCCAAAGAAGGAAGGAGCTCCCATTTGGCTGTTTTATTTATAACAGATAACCAATGGGATATCTCTGTATCAATCTGTATAATGTTATGCCATTTCTCCAGGAATCTAAGTGCAGTAAGACAGAGATTTTCTGACAGGACTATGGTTGAGGACTGCAGCAGGTTTCCATTCTAGCCTGACTCCTTCCTTCCTTCCTTCCTTCTTCCCTCCCCCCACGGAGAAAGGGACACTAGGTTGTGCACCTCATGTACCATCTGTAAAGAGAGTTGCCAGCCCCCAGGCCTGGGCTGGGGTTCCCCCACTTCTGGGAGCTTCAATCTGTCCCCAACCTGCTAGCTGGTGGGGGAAGCTCTGCCCCCAAGCTCCACCCCCAAGAACAACCACCCACCTGGCCACCCCTCTACTTCCCAACCCAACCCCAAAATGCCCCCCAAATTCCCTGCCGGAGCGATGAGGGGATCTGGCAACTGTTCGTTAAACTGTTACGCTTATTTTAATTCTTCTAATTCTTTGAATTTAACCCAACTGTGAATGTTGTTTTTGGAAATGTTGTTCCCTGCCCTGAGTCCTGTAAATGGGAGAGGGCGGCTTATAAGTCAAAATAAATAAATAAACAAATCCCCCATCTTTCATTTTATTCTTAAGAAAGCCTTGTGAGGGACATTTGGCTGGAAGCTACTGACCCAGAATCACCAACTGATCTTTGTGGAAGGGTGGGGAATTCAGCCCCAGTCTTTCCAACCTCACAGACTCTATAGTTTAGACCGTATAGTTTCTCAGCCCACGTATTCGTGAATAAGGCATTTGTGTACATAATTAGTCTTTTCTTTCTCTCATTAATCATCTTCATACATTACATTTGGAGGGATCCAGTAACATCAACCAGGAACATACTCTACCTTTGATAGGGCTGACAAGCCCCTTGTCCTAGAGGGGAATCCCCTGCCCTGAGTTTTCATTCCATTAAAAAAAAAAACACCATAGAGTTTTCAGTGATTCCTAGAGTTACTGCCATCACTTCTAAGTATTCCCCAGAAGAGATCCTACCACCCCACCCCACGTCCCTGCAACCCCCCCCCCCCACCGGTTGCCAGGTTTAGCCTGAGATGCTCACAATATGCATGGTCACCATTTTGCCTGAACAGAGAAAAGTACATATTTTCACGTTTCAGTAAAAAAAACAAAAAACAGAATACTGCATTTTTTAGAGCATATGTTTGGGATCTGATCAACTTGAGTTGAGTCCTTAAAACATATTTTATTGCAGTGTGAAACCTGGTCTGATTTGAGAGAAAGGTATTCGTCCTCCCTCTTAATGGGCTATGTGAATTTACCATCCTCCAAAAAAAAAAATCGTCCAGTTTTTTCTTGTAGACAAAAATTGCCTTAGCAGTTGCTAAATATTTAGCTGTGGTGATTGCCTGTAAGAGGTTTGGATCTCGATCTGTTCAAGACCTTTAAGTCAAAAGCACAGTGAGATAAGATGAAGGCGTAGAGGTTCTTGCAGTCCTTGAGGGAAGATATAAAAAAATTCCGTTAGAAGAATGCGTATGTCCCTGTGGTGATGGGAAAATAGAAACATTAGAACGTGTTATCTTCAGTTGTAAGATGTATAATCAGCTACGTGAAGTGTATATATTGCCCATACTTTCAGCCTATCTAAGGAGACTTAGGGCTTTACTTTTCTCTAAAATGCTCTCTGATAAGAGCCAGGACATAGTATACAAGGTTGCTAAATATGGATGGTTGGCATTGAAGTGTAGGAGATCTCTAACTAATATACAGAGGGACTGCCCCAATTCTGTTATTTATGAGAACAATGACTCTGTATTTTCCACACTGAAATTTATTCTATTATTGCTATTTATTTATTTTTAGTGTAACCTATTGTGTTATATATTTATATGTTTTCTCTACCATTTTTGTACTATTCTTGCTGGTCTCGGACTGTAGTAATCAAGAGGGAGGGTTGGATCTCGATCTGTTCAATACCTTTGAGTCAAAAGTGCAGTAAGATAAGGAATAGAGGTTCCTGGGTACTGCAGCCAGAAAAAAAAATACATGCATTTCCCTTCTCAGACAAAATGGCAATCACATATATAATGATTATTGCTGGTAGCTTGCATGAGTGGTATGCTCCTATGGACACCCCCAAATGTAACATCAGAAAAGCCCTGTTGACCTACAGGTATGCAGCACTGTAGAGTGCCCTGGGTTCGTGCCCAGGTGAGGAATTAAGTCCAGTTCTATTTCAGTGAATGACATCACATTTTTTGATGCATGCAGCTGGTCAAAGCTTTTCTTGTTGCTCTGCACCTCTCCTAAAGACAGAGCAATCCTATCAGGGGGGGAAATATGACAACCATAGACCCAGGTCTAGATTCTTGCAAGAAGGGGGAGGAGGAGGAGGAGAAAGAAGAGGAGAAAGGGAAGGGGATTGGATTTATGTCCTGCCCTTCATTACCCGAAGGAGTCTCAGAGCGGCTTACAATCCCTTTCCCTTCCCCACAACAGGCACCCTGTAAGGTAGGTGGGGCTGAGAGAGCTCTTGAGAGAACTGCCCTTGAGAGAACAGCCCTGAAAGAACCTATGGCTGACCCACGATCACACTAGCAGCTGCATGTGGAGGAGTGGGGAATCAAACCCGATTCTCCCAGATTAGAGTCTGTGCTCCTAACCACTACACCAAACTGATAGGGTTGCCAGCTCTGAGTTGGGAAATGCTGGGATATTTGGGGGGTGGAGCCTAAGGAAGGCAGGGTTTGGGGAGAGGAAGGACTTCAGTGGGGTATAATGCCACAGAGCCCACCTTCCAGAGCAGCCATTTTCTCCGTGTGAACTGATCTTTGTCGCCTGGAGTTAGCTGTAATTCCAGGAGATCTCCAGCCACCACCCGGAAAATGGCAATTCCATTGCTTGCGTATCAAACCTAAATGGGAGCCAGTCCCAGTCTAGCTAAACTGCCAGGCGGGCTGCATGAACAAAACGAAGCAAACCCAACACAGTATATCACATACTGAGACATACCATGGAAAATAATAAAGATCGGGCTTCCTCCTGACAAGGTTTGGCTGGCTTGGGTGGGGTGGAAATCTAAGTAGGGCACGATTTCCGAAAGCTGCCTCTTTAATAATGCAGTTCCATTGCACCAGGGCCCCATGTTGTCTGTTTACTCAGGCAGGTGGCTTCACCAGAGAAGAGAAGTGCTGATAATGCAATGTGTTGACCCATATATTCTGTCCCAGCAGACTGCGCCAGCTGGCTTAGCATGTGCTTATTGTTTCAAACAGGCCACACATCTCCCCCCACCACCCTCCCCTTCTATCACATTCCTCTACGGAGATCTGAATGTAAATAATGTCATGTAATGCTACAGACTCTCTCAGCACAGGCTGCTCCTGAAAAGTTCCAATTATTATTTTTTTTTTCCTTTCAATGGACCTCCCCCCCCCCCGCCCCAAGTTATTTATTTGCACTTTCAGCTTCCCAGTTTGCTAAAGGAAAGAATGGTTAATGGCAAAGGATGCCTGCGGAGCCTCTCTTCTTGCTAGATTTGGGAACTGGTGGATTATCTGATATTTTTAAGAGACAAGCGTGGATAAGTGATTCTTTCACTTTGATTTCTGGAGTTCGATTTGACAGCTGCACACGCATGTATTGCTAGAAGTTTTCAAAGCACACAGACACACACACACACACACACACACACCGGTGATCTTATTCAGACAAGGCAGGGGTGGGCAAACTTGCTCAGCGTAAGAGCCACCTAGAACAGGGATAGCCAAACTTGCTTAACATAAGAGCAGCATAGAATAAACATCAGATGTTTGAGAACCACAAGACATGAACAAATATTACCTGCTTTTATTGGAAAATAAGCAACTTTGCTTTTTATTAACATTAAACGAGACTGCCAAAAATAATAACAAAAGGGGTAAAAGCAGATATTGATAATGATATTAATTTGTCCAATGATATTTGTTTGCTTATGATATTTAGCTTCCCCAGCCGCCCTGCCGGGAGCCACATAATATATGTGAAAGAGCCGCATGCGGCTCCCGAGCCACAGTTTGCCCACCCCTGAGACAAGGCAATCAAACACCTCTGGAAGGAGTACCAACAGTCTGGCGTAGCGGTTAAGAGCGCAGACTCTAATCTGAGAGAATCGGGTTTGATTCCCCACTCCTCCACATGCAGCTGCTGGTGTGACCTTGGGTCAATCATAAGTTCTTTCAGGGCTGTTCTCTCAAGGGCAGTTCTCTCAAGAGCTCTCTCAGCCCCACCTACCTCACAGGGTGTCCGTTGTGGGGAGGGGAAGGGAAAGGAGATTGTAAACCACTCTGAGACTCCTTCGGGTTCTGAAGGGTGAGGTACAAATCCAATCTCCTCCTCCTCCTCTTCCTCCTCTTCTCCTTGGATCCTTGAAATGATGTTGATTTAAAATAAGTGATATTTTGACTTTATGTTTTACTTTTGTGTCTGTCGTTTCCATTGTCATGTTAGGCAACCATGTGAAATTGCACATGGGAACAGTCATGTGCATGGCCGCAGGGTGTACAGCTTATACAGTGGTACACTGTTGCCTGTTATGTGGGAACTGTGACGGGTATGCCTAGGCAATGCACCAACGCCTTGGGGATCTCTGGAGGAGAGGTGCACTAAAATAGGGATGTGGTCCTCCCAAAGGAGAAGAAGAGGAGGAGGAGGGGTTGGTGTTTATACCCCACTTTCCTCTACCTTAAGGAGTCTCAAAGCAGTTTACAATCACCTTCCCTCTCTCTCTTCACAAGAGTCACCTTGTGAGGTAGGAGGGGCTGAGAAAGCTCGGAGAGAACCGTGACTGGCCCAAGGTTTCATGTGGAGGGGGAGTGGGGAATCAAACCCGGTCGTCCAGATTAGAGTCCACAGTTCTTAACCACTACTCCATGCTGGATTTGAGGATGAAGCTCACCACTAAAGACAGAATGGCATTGTGTATTGGCAAATGTGGGTTCCCCAAACATACCCAGGGCTACCGCGGGAGGCCTGCTGCCTGCAATGTCAGCTGTATTGCTATGCCACTTCCAGAGAAAACCCAGAAATGACATAGGGTAGCGCTAGGAATCATCAGAAACTTTTAAGTTTTTACCAAAGAGCCTCCAGCTATTCCTAGAGCTACCCTATGCCATTTCAAGGTTTTCCCTGGAAGTGACAGAGAAACACAACCTACATTGCAACCCACCCCACCCCAAGTCCCCACCCCTCCCCCTCCCACTGGTTGCAAGTCTTGCCAGTTAAGGTAAATGAGGGGTGTAGGGGCCTTTTAGAATGGGGAGGGGCATGCTTATGCTGCTGTTTCTCCTCCGCATCGGCTGCGGTCACACACACTAAAGAATCCACTTTTAATCCACTTTTAGTGCAGTTTTCAACTGGATTCTACCAGTTCACACAGTAAAATTCAGTTGGAAAGTGCACTGAAATTGGATCAGAGGTGGATTCTTTAGTGTGTGTGACCGCAGCCAAAGGCCCAGTTTACATCTAGCGTTTGCTCCACTGTTCTACCAAACCCACGCTGGAACAGAAATTCCCCTCTGCATTGCATGCCACTTCCACTTTGATTAACTGTCAGATTTTAGGGCAACGTCCAGACTGCATGCTGCTTTCACTTTGCTTGATCTCTCGGTTTTATGGTACTGTCTGCTTAGATTTATGGCCATTTTATGGTCATTCAGGGGCAACTCTGCAGTCAGTAAGATGTTGGCCCGGGATATTTGAATGTGGTTTTGAGCTGCATCTTTTTATGTTCCAGTGTGGGTTTGGTAAAACCAGGGGTCCTTTCATAGAAAAAGAGGTGCAGGAGCTCATTAGCATAACTCATTAGCATAACTCATTAGCATATGCCATGTCCCCTGACATCACCAGAAGTGTGTCAGAAAGGAAATGTCAGTTTCAGCCCCATTATACCCTATGGGCCATAGAAATCAATGGCAAAAACTCATAGGGTATATGAGGGGCTGGAGGAAAGGGGGTTTGAGGGAGAGGCTCCAAGCGGGAGATCTCCAGGCCCCATCTGGAGGCTGACTACCCTATTCCCTACCTTACAAGGATTCCATGAGAGCTGGATAGTTCTGGAGGTGGGAAAGTGGCCTTATCTCTTGGCTTTCAACACACTTGCAGCATTTTAATTACTATTACTATCAGAATGAGCTACTCTTAAAGATGTAGTGGACGATGTAGTGTACCTCTTCCCCTCTGACCTCCATAACAGCTTCATATGTGATACTATTAGGGGCCTGGAGATCTCCCGCTTTTAAAACGGACCTCCAGCTTTTTAGAAGTGGAGGACTTGGTGCTGTTCCCTGTCTCGGACTTAAGAAGATGGCACCAGAGAGTTTAGACAGATAGAGAGGTCAGGACACACAGAGAATCCTTTCCTTCCTGCTATCTGATCCTTTCCTTTGCAGTAGAATGCTACTCTTAGGGGCAATTCCCTCTGCTTCCGCTGCCCTCTCTCTCCCTCACTCTCTCCTCTCTGTTGCACACAAAAAGAAGGTGCTTGATCTCCATCTTGCACCATGGAGGCGGGACATGCGTCCAGCATCCAACACCATCTAGCTAGTTAGAATAGGTAATCTATATCCATACCTTACCTGCACTCTCAACCGTGTATTTCCTTTAATAAATATTACTTATTAGTTTTAGACTGACTGCTGACTCTGTGTGATTTTGTAAGTCTGTTGCCACGCCAAGCCCCAAGCTTTGCTGCGTTTAAGCCTTTGAACACTTTGCTATTTTTTTTTTCTCATGGTTCCCTGGCAGTACTTAGTCCAAAGAATCCAATACAGCTGACAGAGATCAGCTCCCCTGGAGAAAATGGCTGCTTTGAAAGGTAGGCTCTGTAGCACTGTACCATGCTGAGGCCCCTCCCCTCCCCAAACCCCAGCCTCTCCCAGATCCAACCCCCCAAGTCTCCAGGTATTTTCCAACCCAGAGCTGGCAACCCTAAAGTATCCCCAGCCCCAACTCTGAAGAACACAGTCCAAAACGCTGCCTTGTACATTTTGGTCTTTATTAGCTCTTTTGCTCAAGGAAGGAACTGTGATTCAACAATACAGCATGGCTTGTATACAGAAGGCCACTGGGTCAATCCGTAAGTCTGAAGAGGGCATAGGAGTCTTATATCTGACTTTATGACCTGGCCTAGATGGCCCAGGTGAGCTTGATGTCAGACCTTGGAACCTAAGTCAGGACCGGCTCAGGTTACACACACTAATTCCCAAGTGCCCCCTGTGCATGTGGATATCTAAATCCGCACATCAAGGGCACTTGGGGGGCAGAGAGATTTTCCTGCACACTTAGGGGACTCCCCACGTGTGCAGAAAAATCTTTAAAGTAAAAAAAAAAAACATTGGGGGGAACACACCTCGGATCTGTGGCTGCTGGAGGTGGTGGTGGGTGGAGAAGAGCTTGGCGGGCCCGGTGGCTGGAAGCCGCACGGGCCTTGCCATCATTGGGGGGGATAAGGGCTTGGGGGGAGCTTGGCAGGCCTGGCAGCTGGAAGCCACACAGGCCTTGCCATTGTTGGGGGGGAGCTTGGGGGGAGAGCTTGGGGGGGGCCCGGTGACTGGAAGCTGCATGGGCCTCGCCATCGTTGGGGGGGAGGGAGAAGAGCTTGGGGGGAGAGCTTGGTGGGCTCGGTGGCTGGAAGCCACATGGGCCTTGCTGTCATTGTTGGGGGGAGAGCTTGGTGGGCCTGGCAGCTGGGAGCCATGCGGGCCTTGCCATCATGGGTGGGGGGAAAGAGCTGGGCAGGGGGGAAGGCTCACCTGCGGCAGCTTCCTCCTCTATGTGGAACTCCCTCCCACAAGTATCATGTGTGCCCCCTTCTTGTGTGTGTGTGTGAGTGTGTGTATACCTTCATACCTCTCTGAAGCACAAAACATCCTGTCTTGTTTGTTGAGCTGTTATTCTGCAATGCAAATGTCTTGGCGAAAAGAAATACATCCACCTGCCAATCACCCAGAAAACAGATGCTCTAGTACAGGTATTCCCAGTGTGGTATCCGTGGATTCCATTGGGGACTGCCAATACTTCCCCTCCCCTGGCACCCAACAAGTTTTTCAGAAAGTGAGCAAGGCCACTGTAAGGAAGGGCTTTCTACGGGTTGTCCTTATTCAAATGAAAGAGTTTTCCAGGGTTGCAATAGCCACTGGAAG
Organism: Lepidodactylus listeri; assembly: GCA_029233225.1. NCBI lineage: Eukaryota > Metazoa > Chordata > Lepidosauria > Squamata > Gekkonidae > Lepidodactylus > Lepidodactylus listeri. The sequence goes on along the minus strand of JARCFY010000009.1, from coordinate 98,987,759 downwards.
ATCAAGAGAACTCGTCAGCACCGGGGCTTGTGGTTCTATTCTTCCTTTTGGCGTTCCCTTTTATATTCCCCTTGTTCTTTCTCCCTCCCCTCCCCCATCCTCCTCTTCATTTCTTTTAATCCCCCTTCTGCAATATATATATATATAGAGAGAGAGAGAGAGAGAGAGAGAGAGCAAGCAAGGAAGGAGGTAGTGTGTTTGGCCCTGCCTCCTATGGAAGCAATTTGGGGTCTCACACCACCTCTTGCTGAAGCCATTTTGGGGTCGCACTCATCGCCTTCTCTCAAAACTCCAACAGGATCCACATGCTGAAAAGGTTGAGGACCCCTGCTGTAGTAGTTCCTGGGCTCAGACCCAAGCACACTAAATATTCACACTTTTATTCAGTTCTCTTGGGGTTATGAGCTAAGATTTGCCCCAAAGAGATATGTAGAGATTTGTAGGTGAACAACAATTATATTACCTTGATAGATGATAGATAGATAGATGATAGATAGATAGATAGATAGATAGATAGATAGATAGATAGATAATTAAGCACCCCTAAAAATAGTTGGGTCTAGATATTCCTACAGATGCCATTGTTAACTCCCAGTTTGGTGTAGTGGTTAGGAACACAGACTCTAATCTGAGAGAACTAGGTGTGATTCCCCACACCTCCACATGCAGCTGCTGGTGTGACCTTGGGTCAGTCACAAGTTCTCTCAGAGCTGTTCAAGAGCTGTGGAACTGTGTGTCTTGGTTCAAGTTCTAGCCTTATATTGTAGTCACACTGCAGTGATGCCATCCCATCATATTTTCAAGGGAAAGCCTCTTTTCTGTCCTAGGGTGTCTGTTGTGGGGAGGGGAAAGGAAGGAGATTGTAAGCCACTCTGAGACTCCTTTGGGTAGTGACAGGTGGGGTATAAATCTAATCTCTTCTTCTCCCTTCGCTTCAAACTATGAGCACAAAGGGAGAAAACACAACTGAGATCTGATTTTGGTAAGTATTGCTACTATGGTGGGAGGACAGAACTGGCTCTGGAGAGAAATCTCATGTCAAGTGATGGAAAGTTGTTTTCATGTCTTTAAACTAGAAGGGGGGAGTTGACCTCAAAATGCAAATAAGAGTGCTTATTTTTCAAAAGCAAAGTCTTTGACACTAAGGAGGTTAATGAGGTGAACTGGACTAAGGAACATATAGTTTCTAATGCTAGACTTGGTTAAAACATCTTTAGATTTAAAATACGTACCCTTTCTCCAGCCTGTATTCCAAGCCACTAAAATCAATTGGGCAGACTGGTAGATTTAATTATTTCTTAGAATATTTATATCCTACCTTCCTCGTGGCTCAAGGCTCTGATACACAAGTACCCTTTTCATCTTCTAACCATAAAAAGGACATTTGCATCATTATGAGACACATTTGAATTACTTGTCAGGCTTTGGTTATTATTCTGCTACGGCACTTCCCTCAGAGAACATATTTTAAGAGTAGGACCTCTTGTGTGCCTGTAAAGTGCTCTCAACTAGTCGACTTATGGCAACCCCAGCAAAGGGGCTTTGAAGGCAAGTGAAAAGCAGGGGGAGTTTGCCATTGCCTTCCTCCGCAGAATTATTCCTTTATGGTCTCCTTTCCAAGTACTGACTCTGCTTAGCTTCTGCAATCTGATGAAATCAAGCTATGCCAAGTTGCCTTCCCTCTCTATAGGACCTAATACTGGATAAGATAAAAAACAGAAATAGAAAAGGGAGAGTCTCCGTCCTCCCCCCCTGGAAAATTACATCCAGAGAATAAAATAATATCAGATGGATACATGATAACCAGGATTGCCAATGTCCAGGTGGTATCTGGAGATCTCCTTCTATTACAATTGATCTCCAGATGACCCAAGATCAGTTCCCCTGGAGAAAATGACTGCTTTGGAGGGTGGGCTCTATGGTATGCCCTGCTGAGATCCCATCCCTTCCCAAACTGCTCTCCCCAGGTTACACCCTCTCCCTCAAATCTCCAGGTATTTCATAATCCAGATGATAACAGATGCATGAACCTGTCTGTTCTTGGTTATTCAGTGTTCCCAGTGTTTTCCCCTAAGATACACAATTGACTGTTGCACCAAATTTTAGACAACTGCTGTCCGAAAATTTTACTCCTCTCATTTTTAATGTTTAAATGCTTTCCCAAATAGATTGTAATGCCTCCTAAGAAGGAAAATAGTGGCAGTTATTACATAACTAATTAAAGACACTCTTGGGGAGGGGAAGGTAGGAAGAAAATCCAAAACTGACTAATATACCCTACATTCCCTGACTAGGACAATGAATTCTTGCCTGTCTGTCTCTTAATTTATTATCAGTGACGATCAGCCAGCTGTTTACATTGCACTCCTAAAGATACTTTCTTGGGGTTTAAGCCACAATGAGTAATATGAAACTTACTTCTGAGTAGACCTGATTAAGAATGCTCCTGTAATCTTAAAACCCAAATGACATCAACAGCAAAAATAGACATCAGTAATTAAATTTTCCAAGTTGGACATGTTCGGTGTCCATGTCAGAGTCTCTAGTAATCAGCACTCAACAATGTTCCTTAAGCAGGAGCAGTTTATTGTGGTCAGTTTACTATACATTCTGTAAACACTATCTGTGTTAAGACTAAAGAGGGGAAGCGGGAAAAGGGATTTTATACAGGGTTCAAACTGGGGTGTCAGATAGCTACAAGTCAATGAATGCCACGTTACCCTTGCATGGAAAATAACGACTTCTACTTCCAAGCGGGAAACTCTCAAGAGAAACCCGAGATCTTATGTAAACAGGGACAAATGTTAGAGGGAAATTGAAAATAACATTCCAGCGTCAATAGCCCCCTTTCTTCATAGTGGCCACTCTCTCTCTCCCCCCTTTTATTTATGACAGCCTAGCTGACAGTCCATTATTTAATTCTTCTGGTTAAAAGTACTCTGTTATGTATTGAGCCTGAACTTACTTGCAAAAGGACTTAGCTTGGGACACATAACAATAGATCACTAGGATCCTAAAATGGACCAGTAGGGAGACAGGGATCCTAGAGGAAACCAATCGGGAAACAACAGAACCTATTGTTGGGAGTGGGGTGTGTTTGGGGTGTAATCCTTTTCAGGAATAAATACTGGGCTTCGGCCAGGGATAGCCAGTCTTCTTTTCTCCTTGCTGTAATCACTAATAAACTATGAGCTGATCATTCTATGCATCTGAACCCAGTATATTTCATACTTACAATGGATCTACAGAAGATCTGGGAGAAAATGGTCCCATCTGGCAAGCAGGGCCAAGTAAGATGAGACAGCATCCCCTAGTTCATTCTGGGGACACACCAGCACTTTGTAGAGTGGGTTCCCACCCGGGAACTCCTTTTAAAAGCACCATAGGAGCCTGATTTTGGTTGGACTACTGCGGTGTAGGAAGGGGGGGGGGCCTCCCTCTTCCAATTTGGTGTAGTGGTTAGGAGCGTGGACTCTAACCTGGGAGAACCGGGTTTGGTTCCCCAGTCCTCCACATGCACCTGCTGGAGTGACCTTGGGTCAGTCATATGTTTTTTCAGAGCTGTTCTCTCATGAGCAGTTCTGGAAAGAGCCCTCTCAGCCCCACGTGACTCACAGGGTGTCTGTTGTGGGAAGAGGAAGGGAAAGGAGTTTGTAAGCCACTCTGAAACTCCTTCAGGTAGTGAAGGGCAGGGTATAAATCCAATCTCTTCTTCTTCCCCTGCCTCCACCTCTTCCCCAGTGCTGTTTTGGGAAATGGCGCACAGGAGAAGGCAAGAACTCATGATCCCTCAGTGTCACGGTGGTCTCAACCAGAACTGGGCCCCCCACTAGGGTTACCAGCTCCGGGGTGGGAAATGACTAGAGATGTAGTGGGTAATGGAAGAGAAGAAAGGGCTGTGTCTCTGTCACAGCTGGGTGATAAGGCCAGGAAGAAGAAGAAGAAGATTTTTATATCCCACTTTTTCTACCATTAGGAATCTCAAAGTGTCTTACAATCATATTCCCTTCTTCTCCCCACAATAAGCTCCTTGGGAGGTAGGTGGGGCTGAGAGAGCTCAGAGGGAACTGTGACTGGCCCAAGGTTACCCAGCAGGCTTCATGTGGAACACTGGTGAATCAAACTCCATTCTCCAGACTGGAATTCAGTGCCCTTAACCAGTACACCATGCTGGCTCTCAGGAGGGAGGAGGTAGAACAGGTAAGCCGAGAAAGGAGACTTTGGGAGGCTTGATGGCAAATTTGGACTTGCCTCTACAGAATGAGCAAAATGGCTAGCTTAAGTTCACTAGATCTCAGAAGCTAAGCAGTGACAGTCCTAGTTAGGACTTGGATGGGAGACCACCAAGGATTGTTTGCTATGCAGAGGCAGGCAATGGAAAACTACCCCTGAATGTCTCTTGCCTTGAAATTCCTAGGGGGTCGTTGGGCGATTCTGCATCTAGCATTCGCTCCACATTTTATCAACTGGGAGGGGAAAGTGCAGCTCAAAACCACATTCAAATACCTCGGGGCAATGCTGTACTAAATGCAAAGTCACCTCTGAATGGCCATAAAAAGGCCATAAATCTATGCAGAAGGTACAATAAAACTCGATGATCAGAGAAAGTGAAAATTGCATGGAGTGTGGAGGCTACCATTAAATCCGATGATCAAAGGAAGTGAAAGCAGCATGCAATGCAGAGGGGAAGGTAAATTGAATATTAAACTGCATTGGTTTAGACATAGGCGTCAACTTCAGGGGGACTCGGGAGCTGGAGCCCCTCCCCCCAAAAAAAAAACTTTTCCAGGACGTGCTGAGCCTCCCCCAGAGACAATGGCCTGTAATGTCTCTGGCCCAGCCCCAGCCCCCCTGGGAAGTCTATGCCCTTGAGTTTAGATAGCTTCAATTTAAAAAAACAAACAAACAAAAACTAGCTGAATGTTTAAACTTGCCCCAAATTATTATAGGGCCCTTTGCAGCTCTAGAGCAATTACTGAATTCCTCTGGCCAGGTAAAACGGGGTACTTTCCCCACAATATATAAAATCTTGATCTCTTCAGATAGTGTTAAACAGGCACGGTATCAAGAAAACTGTCAAAGGAGCTGTCAGTTGGAATTATCTGAAGATCAATGGTCTTGGATCTGGTCATCTTATATCTTTAACACCTCTTCATTTGATACAAAACTTCAGACCTTTAAAATTCTATCTCATGGATAGTTAACCCCTTTTAAATTGTCTCCTATGTCTTCTAAATGGGCTCCATTGTGTTGGAAAATGTGTGGAGAAGTGGGTTTGTCTGAGCATTGGTGGAGGTACAAGGTTATCATGGCATTTGGGGAACATGTTTGAAATTGGATTTATATTATGACTGGTTTTAATATACCTGTGGAACCAGAAGAACTCTTATTTCTAAACTACTGGTCACATCTAGAGATACCAAATTCTACTCAAGAATCAATAGCTACATTATTGATTGCAGCATAAACAGCTATAGCTGCTAAATGGAAAGACAAGGCAGGGCCTTCTATAAATATGTGGCATAACAAGATATGGAATCTCTATATAATGGGGAAAATCACTGATCAAATGACTCAAAGTAATATGGATATGGATATATATTTCAAATTTGTAGTAAAATGGTTTGCTGTATTAGGTTATTTGGCTCCTCACAATGTGATTCCTAAAAAAATGGTCTATATGAACTTGCTTAAGATCTGACATCAAAAAAGGTTGTATTATATGTTTGGTAGTTGGCTGATTTAAATTCGGTGTTATGATCCACTTCTCAAATGCAATATAATTGAGAAGTATTTTGTATGACCTTCTGTACATCTTATTTTCAATATCTTACTTATTACAAGGTTGTACAATTATGATGTGTTCATGTTTTGTATATATATTGTAATAAGCTCAATAAAATTAAAACAAAACAAAACAAATGAGAGCGAGAGAGAAAAAAGATGGATTTATACCCCACCCTTCACTCAGAGTCTCAGAGAGGTTTAGGCTGAGGACAGACTGGCAATCTGGAGTGGGATGAATCCAGAGGCAAAAGCTGCGGGCGGGAAATCCCGCGGGGCTGGCTGTCCACATTGGCCAGGGTATTGTGCAAGGATGCCGTTACGGAGCATTCAGACTGCTGCAGAGTGGCCCCAGGTGGGCTGGCCTCCGCAGCTCATGATAGGGCTGTTTTGGCAATTTGCGCGTGTGCTCATGCGCAAACTGGCAAAACCCTGCGTTCGCACTGCCGCCTCCGCTTGCCTTCCGCCTTCTTCCGGTTCACACTACCTGGAAGCGGGAGGCAAGCGCAAGATGGCCTCTGGACACCGGTTTCTCCCGGTGTCCTTCTAAAGCGCAAGAAAACCAGCTTCAAAGCAGGTAAGTGCGGAAGGGAGCTGAGGGACAGCTGCACATGTCTGAACAGGCTCCCTTCCCCCGCTTCCCATGCGGACCTATCCCGGGGCAGATTGCCAGTCTGTCCTCAGCCTTACAATCTCCTTCCCTTCCTCTCCCCAGAACAGACTCCTTGTGAGGTAGGAAGGGTTGAGAGAGCTCTGACAGAAACTGCTCTTGGGAGACCAGCTCTGACAGAACTTGTGACTTACCCAAGGTCACTCCAGCAGCTACATGTGGAGGAGTGGGAAATCAAAAATGGTTCTCCCAGAGTAGAGTCCACACTCCTAACCAGTACGCCAAACTGGCTCTCTGGGTGGATTTGTGAATATCAAATGGAATATAAAGGTTTACAGCAGGTGATATAATTTCAATAAGGACAAGGATCCAAATATCGGTTCAGCTTATTCCATGGGCTCAAAGGTCCTGGGGATCTTTTCTTGGACCCCTCCCACACAGCACAGCAAAAACAAACTTAAAATGGGGGAGGGGTTAGAAAACAAATGCAAAAGCATGTACAATATGGCATGGCGGTCTGTGGGTTTTTTTTTTAAAAAAAATCTTCATAACTCTTTGGACTATTTAATTTATTTCACTAATTTTCCCCACCTTTGTCCTATACAGATCCAAGCCAGCTTACAATAAAATGAAATCAAAATTAATTTTAAAAGAATTATGAAACAGCCTCCATAGACAAATGGAGATAGCTAATCCTTTGGATCCTGGCTAATGAATTGTGCATGAAGGATTGGGGGGGAAATAAATATTAAGACAGCCTGAGTACCATGCAGATGCCTAACAAATACTGTTTTTAGTGAGGATAACAGCAGCACGCTGAAGGCAGATCTGATCTAAATGACAGGCAGTTCTCACTTACCAGGAATAGCGCCAGACCAGGGAAGCTGGTAATGTATTCATGAAAGAATCCGGTAGCCAAGGTCAACACCGTGGGCTCCTTCTACACTAATGCCACTGTCCCTCCTGGTCAGGGAATGACTGCGTGGAAAGAGACGGCTCCTCCATGCGGGAAAGAACCACACTGTCAAAAAGTGTGAATCGACCATGCAAGCTGAGAAATGGAAGTTGTTGGACCCTGAAGTGAGGAGGGCAGGACTGTTAATACATTGGAAATCTGGAGTGGCGAGAGAAGTGTTGAAAAGCAGAATCGTACGTGTTCTGATTGAGAACGTTTGTTGCAATAGGAAACAGTCAGGTTAATGATGGTATTTGGGAGGTCCTAGTTCAAGTATGTGGGGGTTTACTTATAAGAAATTTTGGCATTGTTGGTTGAATTATGGAGTCTGCTTAGAAGAAGGTTTCTCCTCAAAATGTGGAAATTATCTAGAAGACACATCAGCATTTAAAAAAGGAAGATTCCTATTTGTTATCTATGGACATCTGTACACAATAAGAATGTAAACATAAAGAATATTAGAAGGAAGAACCACATTCCTTTGTTTTTGAGAATATTATTTGTTGGATAAAGCTTCTGTTTAAATTCTACTATTGCAGGGGTGGGCAAATGGCGGCCCGGAGGCCACATGCGGCCCGCCACAGAGTTTTTTGCGGCCCGCCAAGACAGTTGGCCACTGTCAGCACCTGAGAAGCTGCAGCTTGAACTTATTTATATGCAGTCAGATCACACTGTGAAAGAAATGTTTAACGCTGTGACATTAGTTGACTTTTACAAATCTTTGTCTGCTGAAAAGTTTCCATGTATGAAGAAATTTGCTGGGAAAATGTTCTCTGTATTTGGGTCTACATATATTTGTGAGCAAAGTTTTTCTTGCATGAAGATCAACAAGAGTAAATACAGACATTAACAGACATTTGACAGACATTAACTTGCAGGCTGTGATGAGAATCTCAACAAGCAATCTCACTCCTGATTTTAAAAAAAATTGTAGAAAAGTGTGATAGGGTACATTTGCCTCATTAAACTGATTCTAAAATTAAATGTGCTTGCAGCTATAGATGATATGAAATTAGCACAATAAATAAATTGAATAAAACTACCACTATTTTATTTAATTTATATTTATTGATTTTTATGATACAATTTATACCTTTTCTGAAATGCAAAGTTAACTAATGAATGCAATCATTTTAAAAGGTGCGGCCCTCCGCTAACCTCCACTCCCACAAAGCGGCCCTCGAGCCAAAACAATTGCCCACCCCTGTACTATTGTATCTTGATTATATAATTTATCATTAGAATACACTGTGACTGCATTTAAATTGTTGTAGTGCTGTTGCAACCACAAGATATATCTTTGGTACTAAGCTTTGGTTACTGTGGCTGGTCTAATTGGTATATTTGCCCTGTTCATATGTGACACACCTACTTCCTGCCTGTATGCTCATGCATCTATTTGTAAGAAAGAGCCGACAGGGCACATTCTCTGTATGAATGAAACCAAGGATGACTACCTGGATAAATGCAGGATTTGTATCACATGTTTTTAGAACGGATAAAAGGAAGTACTTCTTCCCCCAAGGAGTGATTAACACATGGAATTCACTGCCATAGGAGGTGGTGGCTGCTACAAGTATGGATGGCTTCAAGAGGGAATTGGATAAACATATGGAGCAGAGGTCCACCAGTGGATATTAGCCACAAGGTATAGATAGGAACTCTCGGTCTGGGGCAAGTGATGCTCTGTATTCTTGGTGCTGGTGGGGGGGCAACAGTGGGAGGGCTTCTAGTGTCCTGGCCCCACTGCAGGACCTTCTGAGGGCACCGGTGTTTTTGGCCACTGTGTGACCAAGTGTTGGCCTGGATGGGCCATTGGCCTGATCCAACATTGGCTTCTCTTATGTTCTTATGTTTAGCAGTATGTACGGTGATTGTAACCTGAGAATTACTTCCTCAGCATATGTACAAAGAACAATCAAGTGCATCATGTTCATGGATTCAATGAGAGTGTTCATTGTGACTTGTGAGCAGGGCTTGTGTCCGTGGCCAGCCAGTGGATGCGCAGCTATGGGCTGCCTGCCACAGATGAGCTCAGCAATTTGCCAGCCTGTCAGCTGTTCAAAAACTACCCGGGACCCCTACATGTTCTATTCAAGAAATGTTGGATTTTATCCTCAAAATGCAAGAAGCAAGTGTGTGTGTGGGGGGCAGGAAATACACCAGTAGGCAGCACCACAACACTCAGTGGTAGCCGGGGGAGGGGCCACTGCGCTAACGCAATGATACTACCTTATATTTCTTCCTGCTACATGTTGTGGAGAGATGAGAACTGGCAAGACATGAACCAGACTGGGAAAACCGAACAGGCCTTGCTAAAGCACTTGATCTTTCGACACCCTTTTCTTAGAAAGACGGGACTGCAAAGCTGCCGCTGAAAAGGCCAGAGAGAGCCCTTTGAAAAAGAGTGGCGTCTTCTGATTTATTTAATCAAGAACGGCCATTCAGCTAAGACATTTTGTTTCCCTTTTTACCTGTGGTTGGTTCGAGGAGCCTGTTTAACCAGCATTTACTGGAGAAAGCGCTGACATGCATGTCTGGCCTCGATATATTCAAATCAAGCGGTAAGCCCCAGTATTGCAACAGGAAAGAAATGCTTTATTGCCCTTTGAGGTCACGATGACAACAGCAGAAAAGGCAATTCAATTTATGTGCAGTGGAAGCAGGAAAAAAAACAAAGATAAGAACAGATGTAGAATTTAAACCATGGTGGGAACTGTTTCACAGAGCCAGTGGGTATGGGATTTCAGAGTCTGACTAATGATTTGTGTACCGCTGGGCTCGCTGACATAGAAAAAGCGCCATCAACAGATATGCTCTTTAAAAAAAATGTTTCCTTCCGTGAACAAACATGGTGAGCCTAGTCAGAAGGATGAATGTCGATTAACTTCTGGCCGACGTGTGCGGCCTACTAGAGTCAGGTACATGTAGTAATACTCAGGAACTATGCTCCCTCTAAACTGTGGAGTCTTGTGAGCAAAAATTCCACTTTGTGAGCTACTGGCATTAATGTTGTGAGTGAGCGATTTGGCTGCTGCATAAATTAGCTTGCTCTGGAGCCATTCTTTCTGTGCTGAGGCAAAAATGTGTGAGCTGGAGGCTAAAAAAACCCTATGAGTTAGCTCCCACTAACACAGCTTAGAGGGAATATTGCTCAAGAAGAGATTCAACTTTGGCTGGTGGTAAAAGTGGTACTTTTGACTAAGAGTGGGAATGAAAATTTTAATGACCGAGACAGACTGGTTTTTTAGTAAGATGTTCACCTTCTTGGCAGAGTTCAAATATGCGAAGGCAGTGGAGCACTGACTGTTTAGAAGAAGAAAAAATAAGTAGGTTTATTATAGAAGCACAAACTGTTATTGAATACAGAGAAAAAGCCTTAACTAACCAGTCTCACTGCTATAAAAGGAACAAAGAGCAACCGGATGCTCTACAGGAGCAGGAAGTCTCCATAAGAGCCAATCAGGAGACAGCAAGGACACAATCTGAAAAAGTGGGAAGTCCTGAGTCTAGCTATGCTAACTACCAGTCCTTCAGCCATCCCTCTGTACGATGTTCTTCAGATGTTCTTCATAAGGCTGTACTATAGACCTTGCAGATACCAACACAGCTAAGGAATAGGCACAGGGACAATTTAAACTGGATTAGAGCAGCAATCCCCAACGTGGTGCCTGTGGATACCATGCAGCCATCCTGTTGCCCACCTGCATCTTTCTCAAGTTTTCCCAAAGCCAATCCTGGCTTTTCTCTACTCACTGGAGCAGGTGTGGCTTCTCAAGAGCTCAGGGTGGAGGCATTTCCCTGTGTGTTCAGGGAGCACCCTTTTAAACCCATCTACCTTTATCATAGCAGGATGCATAGCTTGGACCCTCCTGACATTTCCTTGAATGTTCCATAGGGCTCTTAACACTGCCTCAGCAAATGCCAGAATATTTGGGGGTGGTGCCTAAAGTGGATGGAGATTGGAGACAATGTGATGTCACTTCTGAAAGACACTCTTGGATGCCTCCCTTAGGTTAATTCCTAGAGCGTCACTATGTGAGAGACGTTTGTCTATGACTTCTTACTTCCTCAGGGGCAGGGAATTGGGGCTGGTAATTCCCCATCTCAGGTGGGTAAATGGGAGGCCTAATTCCCCAACATTTTGTTTTTGGACCCCAACTCCCATGCCAGCCATTTTCTTGAGGTGCTCACTACCTGATCTCGAAAAGAGTGGCTAGAGGTCCAACACAGTTAGGGACACCTGGGTTAGACAGTCAAAGAATTTCTTGAAAGCAAGGGGCAGCATCCACAACTAAAGACATTTAGATTCAGTTTGATTTATGCCTAGGGTTGCTGAACTCCAGGTTGTGGCTTCTGGGATTACAACTGATTTTCAGGTGACAGAAATCACTTCACCTGGAGAAAATGGCTGCTTTGGAAGGTGGATTCTGTGGCATTATACCCCACAGAAGTCCTTATCCTCCCCAAACCCCACCCTTCTCAGGCTCTGCCCTCCCCACAAAAAAATCTTCAATTATTTCCTAACTCGGAGTTGGCAACCCCATTTATGCCTCCAGTACCTACTAGCAAGGATGTCCAAGTCCCTCACATCAAAGATTTAATAAATATCCAAGACCATGGGATAGATACGTAGAAAATGCCATGAAAATAAGCATACAGGTTTTGCATAGCACTAATTAGTTGATGGATGTAGCTATTTGCAGCCAGCAAAACAAAAGCCTCTTATATATCAGTACTCAAGGTGTGCTTTATGAAAGATGTTTTAATAAGCATGACTGATTCGTCATAGTGTCCAGATTTATGAACATGGCATAAAGACACAAATCAATGTAGCTAAGAAATCTGCTGGAGAAGTCTGAGTTCTTGAAAACATTTCACCTGTTAATGAGCGCAAGGGGGCCGCTTAGGACGTGTTCAAAACATCTACCGCTCCCAACAAGTTAATAAAAAAAAAAAAACCCTGCTGTGCGTGATAAATGTCTAGGAAGCCTATAAATAGTAGACATAAAATAATTAAATGTAAGGGGTAGAACAGGCATTACCCTACTTTGGTGGATTGTGGAAAAAATATACAGCTGAACTTCAGAATACAAATCTCAAAGACAGAGAGATACACAAATTTCTGCCAGGAGGCTACGGGGAAATAAATGATAAAGAAGGCAAGATTATTTTTTTCCAGAAAAGAATGCAGGTGATCCTTTGCCTCAACTACTGCGTGTTCTGCATGAAGCCGTGCTCAGCTATGTTAGTTGGTGCTGGGGTGCCAAAGGGATAAAAGTCTCCCCCCTCCCCTCCCCTCCCCTCCCTTCCTCTCCTCCCTGAGGCACCTGGATTTCTGCCATACCACTGTTGTAGGCACCAAAGGCAGCACAAAAGGAAAGGCCAGAAATATAATATTTGAAATATAACTTGCCTTTCCTGAATAGCCCAAGGAAGTTTGCCAAATCAGATAAAAAGGGTTCAAAAGGTAAGGTTAAAAAACAGCAACTGAAAAGCAGCAAGTCAAGCCCTAGCTTCAAAACTCAGCCCAAGAAAATGTAAGGAATGTCCATCACGAGGAGCCCTGCTGAAAAAGTAGTCTTGCATGCCTTGTGGAAGATCAGCAGCCACAGTGTCGTCAAAACCACCTGGGGTAATTGGTGGCATAGTGCAGGGGCGTAGAGTTTAAAAAACTCCCGGGGGGGGCTCTTCTGTGCGTGCACATGTGAAGCGTGAGCTCCTGCCAGGACCATGCCGCCGCCGCCTCCCCCCCCACCTGACCACTCCTGCTTCCATCCCTCCCTCCATCCATCCAGGGGCCAGCTGGGCATTTGCTTAGCTGGCCCCTGGATGGACGGAGGGAGGGTCGGAGTGGCCAGGTGGGGGAGGGGAGAGAGATGGCGGTGGCGGCCCTAGGAAGGGCCGAGGGAGGCGCGGCGGAGGGTGCACCGTTTTCCTGGGTGGTCAGTCCCCTCGCGAAATTTTGGGGGTGGATCGAGCCCTCAAGCCCCCCCGTAGTTGACACCTATGGCATAGTGTAGTAGGCTGCTTCCACATGTGTGCAAACTATTGTTGTAGTGCATTGAGAGCATATTGTCCAACACTGGCTCTTTCTGCACAGACAACTTGTTCCAGAGAATCTGAGGAGTCAAGCATCAGGAGTTGACTTTGCAGTTGCACACATTCTCTCCGCACTGGATTTCCCCCCTCCAGTTTATTTACTTGTGTATTCTGTATGCATTCTGCATCTACAAGCAAAACCCACATTTTTGGTGCTAACGTACTGCTTAATCTAAGATGAAGAGAAAGGCAAACATCTTTCTAAACTTTTAACTGCAGACCCGATCCCTCCCTCTGATTCTGCAAAAAGAAAGGGAAGGGAGGGGAAAATCCAGGCCCTGAAATGCAAGACTGACACATTTTGGAGCAGGGAATCCCCTAGTCCTTTTATATTTACTGATTCATTCCTATGCTCTCTCTGGCTTTTTGAAAGTTTGCCTGAATGGGAGGACAGATCGTCTTTTGTCTTTGGAGAAGGAGGAAAAGAAAACAGAACAGGGAGGGAACGTCAACCCAAAGAGAGAGAGGCGGAAACATGGGAGGGCAGTGAGTAGCACTTAAATACCTGCACAAACAATTCTACTTTATAAAAGCAAAATATTGGTTTAGAAAGGGCCACTGTCTGAAAGTGGCCATAACAATGACAATAGAAAAAGGTTCAGTGGCAGAACTGAGCAAGCCATATGAGGAGGAGTAAGGAGATGCTGAAAACAATACAAATTCACACATAGTTACTATAGTTTAAATAGAAATGCAACTCCCTGTCATGTCAATTGTGCCTGCTGTGTAGGTGCTAACCATTGATGGGGTTCCCCTATGCTCCTTACTTATGGTTATTCCCATGGGATTCACCTCAAACAACATGGTTAGCTTCAGCAGCCCTTCTTCCAACTGTAGGCAGCTGTGGGTCTATGGCTGCCAATGGGGAAAGGGGATCTCCATCCCCAATTCCTGTTGCTTGGTGAAGTGGTTGGGATAATTTAGCACTTTGCAGAAGTTCTTACTGGAAGTGACAAAGGGTAGCCCTAGCAATCACTGAGAATTCTGTAGTTTTACTGTAGAGTTTCCACTGATTCCTAGAGCTACCCCTTGTCACTTCTGGTAAGAACTTCTGCTAAGTGCATGAGGTTGCATTTTTTTTAAAAAAAATCACTGTCACTTCTGGGTTTTCCCCGGAAGTGAAACTGTTTCTCCACCCCAACCCTCCCAGTGATTGCCAGGCTTGGCCTGAAAACCTTAGTCATTGATGAGATAAATGCTAGCAGATCTGTTATAAAATATTTAGTAATTTATGCAACAATAAAATACGTGAGTGTAGTACTAGAGTGGGTCATTGGTTGTAGTTTTTCTTCACATACCATCCTGAAAGGAACAAATAATTGACATGAGGCTACTTCATACAAGGACACAGCTTGTACATACTACATGAGATAAAGGTACTCAAACACCCATTGGCTTGATTCAAGTTCTGTTTGCCAATCACAAGCAGGAGCCCTTTTTTTCCCCCATTGAGCAGTTTGGCTGTTTGCAAGCAAATCAAGCCTGTTCACTGGGTTACTTTTTGTGCATCCAAACTGTACAATACAGTATGACAGGCAGTAGTTCATGCGCACATTCTCATACAAACCAATGGGAATCCAACTTTCCCCCACCTCCACAGTGAAAGACCACTGTATGTCACCTGGCAGCCAGTCATATAAACTGTGAGCCAACCTCTCAGTCAGCTAATCATTAAAAGCAAAAAAAACAACAACATTTTATTTTTAAAATTTTATTTATATATTTTTAATTGACTAGATTTTTATTCTACCCCTCCTCCAGAATGGGGCTCAGGGTGGCTAACAACAACAACAATATGACAACAACAACAATGTAACAACAACAACAACAACAAAACTATAATTTCAATAAAATCTAATTAAAACTCAACACACAGCTTTTAGCATTAAAGTCCACAGTATGGCTGGTGGAATCCACCAAAATTACATTTGTGGAATGTCTGGTGAAATAACCCTGTCTTACATGTCCTGTGGAATCCAGACAAGTGTTAGCCCGACTGCTTTATTTAGTTATTAATATTGGGGAGATATTAAAATAATCAGCAGTAGGCAATACCGGGCCAACACCTGTTTATACAGAGGCTGTGCCTCTCCCAGACCACTGAAGAACAGACACGGAGGCTAGAATCAGTGCAAAAGGTGTTCCTTTTATTAAAAGAGTTTAAGAAAGTCTCATTCAAATGTTACAGAATCACACAAACGCTTATACAGCTCTAAGAAATTAGATAGAGTTAAGGGATGGTTGCATTAGCAGGAAAATCATTAGTATCCATCAAAGGTGATAATTACCTGTCCAGAGAACTGGCTTGGTCCAGCTGGAAGAATGGGTGTTTCAGGAAGGAGGGGAGAAGGAGAACGTGTTCTGAACCTGCAGCAACACGTGTCGGACTCTAGTGGTGCACCCAAGATCCCGGGAGGGAGGGAGGAAGGAGGTAAAAGGGATACTGACTGAGGTTTGGGAGCTTACTCCTATTGGGGGTCTCTGGGGGCTGGCAAACACCTTCCATGGGAACACCCCTGGGCTGATCCACCTAAAAATCCTGACCAATGAGGAAAGGGCAGGGGGTGGTCAATGTCAAAGGTTCACCTAATAACTTCTGGAGACACCTGTCTGGAAAGGAGGTAAATCATCGCTAGGACCATTGTTCTCCTGAAAGGATTAGTCTTTTGACCTAGCTGAAACTGATTGTCTGCTGGCTGGGTCCACAGCCCGTGTGGAATCAGGGATAATCCCTTTATTTCGCTGGAACAATGACTGTGGGAGGGGAGGAGGTTGTGACCTGCGATCTGGTGGAAATGTGCTGTTGAGGCTTTATGAGTACATGTGTAAGCCATAGTGACACGATGGCTCATTCTCTGTGTAAGGGCTTTTTGTGTAAACGGAGAAGTTGGGAGGTTGGCAGCCTCGGGAACTTGCTGGAACATCGTCTCCTGGCATTGGATGGCATCTGTCCACGGTTAGCATCTGTCCCTGGCCACTCAGCATCATAGCTCCTCTTATACATGTTCAGCAACACAGTTTATTTCTTAAACTTATAGTGTTTATGTCCATATGAGTGCATAGGCACTTTGCAGGGCTAACACAAGTCCTGCAGGGCAGAAGTCTCCTCAGACAAAAGATGCCACCAGATCAAGGCCATGATGGAAAAGGTCCTCACCAAATGGGTAGATCAAGGACCAGGTGCCACCAAAAATGCACATGAAATGAAGACACCATGGGTAGTAATGTTGCCAGCCTCCAGATGTGGCCTGGAGATCTCCTGCTTTTACAACTGATCTCCAGCTGACAGAGATCTGCTCATCTGGAAAAAATGGCTGCTTTGAAGGGTGGATTCTATGGCATTGTACCATGCTGAGGCCCCTCCCCTTCCCAAACCCCGCCCTCTCCCAGATCCATGCTCCATGTCTCCAGGTATTTTCCAACCCAGAGCTGGCAACCCTAATGGAGAATCATAACAAGAGTGGTGGTCCCTTAGGTATGACAATCCCAGACTATTTAGGGCTTTAAAGGTTCCTACCAGCACCTTGAATGTGACCCAGAAACCAACTGGTTTTCATTTAAGGCCATGTTATCCCTGTTATTTCATGCATGCATGTTTTCACATAGCCTTATGGGAATCACAGCTTCCCCTCTCCAGCTTCACCTGATTTCCCATCACAACCCTCCATAGCTCTGGGAGAGATCAATTTCGCCCAACTGCACAAGTGTAGAAGCAGCTGCAAGGCAGAAGGAAATGAGTACTTAGAGTTCACAGTGCTCTTTTTCTAATACTGTTCTACTCTTCTTCCTTTCTCCCTCTCACTGGCTGCTGCTTTCATTTGGTTCCCAGCTTTCTTCCATAATGATCCCTCCCCAACTTCCTTTCCCCCTCATGGTAGGCAAACCACCATTTTGTGTGTGTGTATGTGTGTGTGTGTACAGGGATTCCTGCAATGTCTGCCCAGGTCTAGATATTGTCAATCTCATCCCCCTCCCAACTTTTAAATGAAATCCAGCCCTGTGCCACCCACACACCCAAACTGTAATTATTATTATTATTATTTTTAAAAAATCTGTATAGTGGAGTCATCTTTGAGAATTAGCTGCATGATGCAATAAACAAAACATCAGATCATCATCTTAAATAAAATTTCTTCATGTCCAGATCTTCACGGCACAGACCTAGAGAGAGAAAAAAAATCCAGAAATACAATACCCTTAGTCATTTACTGTTTCAGGATGCCAAATGAATTTCCCATTATTTTATTTTTGGATCACAAGGACGTTTCTAATCTGATCATGTAGCTTAAATCTTACTGAAGGGAAGAATGCTAACACTGGAAAAGAACACAAAGGAACATGGCCTTCCTCAGAAGGAAACTTCATTAGTCTATCATTGAAAATTACATAAAGTAAAAGGCTTAAAAGGAAATGGAAGATCTGTGTTCCTTTTCATTTCCATTTTGAAGATAAACTTGGAGATCATGCCAAAGCAATATGAAAAGCATCCAATTAAATTAAAATGAAGGTCAAGAAATGCAAAGTTAATATTGCGACGACTGTTGCTCGATGAGGTCGGGCCTAGGGATGTGCATTCGGTTCGAATGAACCGAACCCCCCCCCCCCTCCCCGAATAATCTGATTCGGCTGGCCAAACAGGGATTCCCTGAATGGACACCGTATATTCAGCATCCATTTGGGAAATCCCTTTGCTGGGTGAGGGGAAGGCAAGGGGAGGCATTTAAATGCCTCTCTGCACCCTCAGGGGCCTTTCCTGGTTCATCCACCTCAGCAGGCAGGCCAGGAAAGGGGGGGGGGGGCTCTGCTGGGCTTCACTGGCTTGCCCGCTTCATTTGAAGGACTTATTCAGATGACCCCATACCCCAGTCTGCTTATTAGCCCATCCTTAATGTTGCTTTCTTGGCCTTTGGGAGGAACAGTGTGATTGGTGGTCCAGTCCTAAGCAGAGTTATTCCTTTTGAAACCTGTAGACTTCAATGGGCTTTGGAGGATCTAACCAGGCTTGTAATGTCACTCACCTAGGACTCCTCCTGCCGAGGCTCTGCTGCTTCTTTTGATGCTTGGTGGAGCGGCAGGAGCAAAACAGGGAGGGGGGAATTGGCATCACACTGATGCCATGAGC
Organism: Lepidodactylus listeri; assembly: GCA_029233225.1. NCBI lineage: Eukaryota > Metazoa > Chordata > Lepidosauria > Squamata > Gekkonidae > Lepidodactylus > Lepidodactylus listeri. The sequence goes on along the minus strand of JARCFY010000009.1, from coordinate 98,969,186 downwards.
CCTGAAGCAATGTCAGGGTGATGCTCTAGGATTCACTTGAAATTCTATGATTTCACCATAGTTTTGAGTGACTCCTGGAACACTGCATCAACATCACCTCCAGGGTCATGCCACATCATGGCATCAGTGCAGTATTGTTCACTGAAACTCTAATCCCGTCTCCCAGTGGTTGCAAGCATAGTGGTGGCAATTCTAGATCTAACTCTGTTTAGGATTGCACTTGAAAGGATCCCAGAAGTGATGTGAGTGTCTTTTCTTCTTATGTGAGAAGATATAACTTCCTTGCCTCAGGATCCTGCTGCAGATAGCTTGCTTGGGGCCTAGCAGAGCCTTAAAGCCTGTCCTGAAATATATTCCCAAATATCATACAAGCACTGCACACCATCTTCTCTCTACCACCGTTCCAGAGAGCCTGCTTGTAGTTTTAGTTCCTGGTTTAGGAGTTACCACAGTTTCCGGATTAAATGTTCTCCAATCTTCAACTGCAATCGGAAATCATCTGTATTCATGAATTACTACAATCCACAGACAGGTTTGACTGGCCCCTTTCAGATTTATTTCCAGAACTGCCTGTTCAGCTGCTTAAAATCACCACAGAATACATTAAACCACCATGTATACCACTCACAACAATTTGCCACATAATCATCAAAGCATAGTATATGTTGATGAACACCTGGAGGAGAGATATGAAGCGTCACAAACATCTGGCCAGCTTGACTTTCCGGCATGAACAACTCTGGTGCAGGAAGTTATAGAATCATTATCCTTCTCTGAAGAGTTTTGTCTTCTTAAGCCATTTCAAAAAAAAACACAACAGTCTGAAACCAGCAAATCACATTAGGATCCTAATGGAATAAAATTTAGTGCTGATTCTGCAAGCTACGTCCATTTCTTAGATCAGAAACCAAAATGGTCTTTCTTGAAAAGACAATTTAATGATTGAATCAAGGCATTTCCCCCCTGAACTGGCTTCAGTGGAATATCTCCTTTCTCAACACCTTGTTATATGATTATTTTGCTTTTCTACTATTCATCTTCTTTGTGTAAAACCTATCAGCACTGAAAGAACTACATAACGGGCGCGATCATACGCACCCATTTGCGACACAAGAAGGATGATTATCCGCCGGCTCAAAGTGGTGCGATCACACAAGCACATCTGGGAAGTGTCCTGCAGCCGGTGTCAAAGTGTTGCAAACCACTTTGAGCCGGTGGGGAATCGGCTTATGTAGCTACCAGTGAAAAGGCAGTCTCAAATGGTTTGCAACGGCCCAGAACTGACCTTTCCTGGTGTGATCGCGCCAGCGCAAACAAATGGCATTGGGGAGTGGGCTTTCCCCCCCCCCCCATCCCGGTATGCGCATCATCGAATGATCCCGAGGGTGGAGAGGCAAGTCATGGATCCCTTGTAGAAGCAGATAAGCGCACTGAAAACGGCCGTGGGGAAAAAAAAAAACCAACTCGCCCGCGGCTGCGTGTGATCACGCAGCGGCGGTTCGCCCTCACAGGTCCATGGACCTGTGTGATCCCGCAAAAGTGGCACGAATTGCGCTGGCACAAATTTGTGCCACTTCCCATCCAGCTTATCTTGCTTGTGTGGACGGGGCCAACATATCTAATTTTGAACCTGACCACAGGTTCAAAACAACAACAACAGAGAATGGGGCAGGAAACATATGAGGAAACACCTGGGGCAACCATCAAAGGTATAGAAAAATAACCAATATTTATTTATTTTTTAAAAAAAAATGTTTCAACAAAAAGACTGAGATCCTGCCAAGCTACACTGCAAGAGCTCACCATCACTTTGAATGAGGCGGGCAGGAGCCACTGCCAAGTGAGGGCACGTTACAGCTCCCCTCTTGCTTGTGTGTGTGTTAAGTGCCATCAAGTGGCTTCCGACTTATGGTGACCCTATGAACGAACAACTTCCAGAGCATCCTATTGTTAACAGCCTTGTGCAGGTCTTGCAAATGGAGGGCCGGGGGCTTCCTTGACTGAGTCAATCCATCACATTTTGGATCTTCTTCTTTTCCTGCTGCCTTCAACTTTTCCTAGCATGATTGTCTTTTCCAGTGAGTCTTGTCTTCTCGTAATGTGACCAAAGCAGGGGTCCGTTGGAGCAGGAGCGCACAGGAGCGCAGCTCCGGGAGTGAGGAGCCCAGGGGGTGGGCACATGACCGAGCCCCGCCCCCTCCTCGGCTTCCCCGAGCAGTGCAGAGGTGCAGCGCCCTGGGGAAAGCCCTGCTAGGGTCTTTATTGTTTTTAATGTTTTGTTTTAATATTGATAATTTTTTCATTGTTCCTTTTATGACTGTGTGCTGCTTTTCCAGAGACTTGCTCCAGGTGGCATATAAATTTTCTAAGTATACCATTTTTTATCTGGGCACATGGCACATAAGTACTGGAGGAACCCTTCAGCAGCTTCCACCTTATCAGTTTGGTGTAGTGGTCAGGAGTTGGACTCTAATCTGGGAGAACCGGGTTTGATTCCCCACTCCTCCACATGCAGCTGCTGGTGTGACCTTGGGCCAGTCACAAGTTCTCTCAGAGCTGTTCTCTCATGAGCAGTTGTGAAAAGACCTCTCTCGGCCCCACCTACCTCACAGGGTGTCTTGTTGTGGGGAGGGGAAGGGAAAGGGATGGGTGGTGCACATGTCCTGGGTAACTCAAGTCTACTTGAAACCTAGTGGTTTCGAGGGAGCAGGAAGAGAATGTTTTTATTGCACAAAGTATTGGATGGGGAAGGGAAGGGAGGAAGAGCAGGTCAGTTTCACTCACCTGTGGAGTGGAGCCTGAGGGGTGGGTGTTGCCTTCTGACACACTTCCGGTATGTTAGGGGTGTGGCGTATGCAAATGAGTTACGCTAATGAGCTCCTGCACCTCTTTTTCTACGAAATGACCCCTGGACCAAAGTATTATAGTTTAGTCATTTTAGCTTCTAAGGATAGTTCAGGCTTGATTTGTTCTAGAACCCACTTATTTGTCTTTTGGGCAGTCCACGGTATCCATAAAACTCTCCTCCAACACCACATTTCAAAGGAATCAACTTCCTCCCTGTCTTTTGCCTGACACAAACTAATAAACAATGTCATGCAGTTTGTCATGAGACTCCCCTGTCCCCCATACTGAGGACTGCAGTTTTCTGAGGATACTGATAATTGTACCGGCACTCTCACCATTTCCCCCTGCAAGGCGGTAGCACAATTGGAACTTGGTTGGCAATCTGTTTTTTAAACTGTATTGCTACTATGAAATTGAGGGATTTCGCTACTATGGAATGGTATTGTGATTTTTATTTGTTTTAAACTACCTGATATAAATTTGGTTTGGTTTTGTATTACCCTGAGCCCTATTGGAGAATGGGTGGTATAAAAGCTAACAACTACAACAACAACACCTACTTCCCTCCCAGAACCACAGTTCTCAGGAATGCTTGGAAGGAGGTGTGGCTACTGAAACAGCTTTAGTCTATGGTAGACATGTCCAGGGGTCATTTCGTAGAAAAAGAGGTGCAGGAGCTCATTAGCATAACTCATTAGCATAACTCATTTGCATATGCCACACCCCCTAACATGCCGGAAGTGTGTCAGAAGACAACACCCGCCCCTCAGGCTCCACTCCACAGGTGAGTGAAACTGACCTGCTCTTCCTCCATTCCCTTTTCCATCCAATACTTTGTGCAATAAAAATAAGCGTAAAGAACACACCCTCATTCTTTTCCTGCTCCCTTGAAACCACCAGGTTTCAAGTAGACTTGAGTTACCCAGGACATGTGCACCACCCATCCCTTCCCCTTCCCCTCCCCACAAGACACCCTGTGAGGTAGGCGGGGCTGAGAGAGGTCTTTTGAGAACTGCTCATGAGAGAACAGCTCTGAGAGAACTTGTGACTGGCCCAAGGTCACGTCAGCAGCTGCATGTGGAGGAGTGGGGAATCAAACCCAGTTCTCCCAGATTAGAGTCCAACTCCTGACCACTACACCAAACTTATGGGGTGGAAGCTGCTGAAGGGTTGGTGAAATTTCTCCAGTACTTATGCTCCATGTGCCCAGATAAAAAATGGTATACTTAGAAAATTTATATGCCACCTTGAGCAAATCTCTGGAAAAGCAGCACACAGTCATAAAAGGAACAATGATAAAATTATCAATATTAAAACAAAACATTAAAAACAATAAAGACCCTAGCAGGGCTTTCCCCAGGGCGCTGTGCCTCTGCACTGCTCGGGGAAGCTGAGGAGGAGGCGGGGCTTGGTCATGTGCCCGCCCCCTGGGCTCCTCACTCCCGGAGCTGCGCTCCTGTGCGCTCCCGCTCCAACAGACCCCTGGACATGTCTATTGTATATCCTGGGGACCGCTCACAGATTGTCGAACGTTTGCACACAGAAACAAACTCTTGAGTCCAGGATAAAAGAGCTCATAGGTACCACACATGATTAATTGCCCTTGGATAATATATATTATGTCAAGGAAAAAAATTAAACACCAGACCTTTTGATCCACCTCCAGATTTTCCTACAACTAAATACATCATATGTGGACTTCTGAAACCTGAACACCAAAGTGATGGATCAGTGTAATTAATCAATGCTGTTCAATGTGTCATGCGTTTGCATATAAATCATCCTTTCATTAGGAATCACTACCATTCGTTTTCTTGCTGCATACTGTGGTACAGGGAGATTTGGTGTTCTGGAACTGAAAGGTTTTTGTGGGTTTTTTTGGTATGCATTAAAATTTAAGCATCACAGCAACCAGTGTCCTATTATTCACAATATCCTTTCACCGTTGTAGTAACTACATGATTACAATCATTCGTAGCATAGAAATATGGTTACTTTAACATAAATTCAGCAGTTGACAAAAATGCTTGCTGTTTTCACTGTCGCTTAAGTAAAAGAGGATGGGACATGATGTTTTAAAAGTGAAGCCAAAATGACATATATGTTTTTATAGCTAAGTGTCTAAAACAAGCAATAGGGTTCAAATAGTTTTCAAGTGACCATTGGGGAGGGGAGAAAAAACAACAACATTGATTTGATGTATGTGCTGAGCAATTAATCCAGTTCTGCCTCAGCTAATTGGAGACTGCCACTTTGGGTAACAGTAGATCTGCTGTAGTGTGGTAAAATCACCAAATACCCTTTCCCCTAGTGCTACCCTCTGTCTCCAACCTTGGAGAAAGGAGACAATCCATTGCAAGGCTGTCCCTTGAATCCCCACATGAATGAGGGGCTGAGTCAACAGATTGTGACTGGCCATGTCAAATGCTGCTGACAAATCAAGTCATATCAGCAGCACTGACCTGCCTTGATCAATCTGTCTGTGGAGGTTATCTGTGAGAGTGACCAGTGCGATCTCTGACCCATGGCCAGGGTGGAAACTGGGAAGGGAAGGAATCCAGGGCCGAGGTGTCATCCGGGGAAACCTGGAGCTGCTCTGCTTCCGCTCTCTCAACCAGCTTATCCAGGAATGGTAAGCTCAACACTGGGTAGTAGTTGGGTAGATCATTGAGATCTAGAGATGGTTTCTTTAAGAGTTGTCTAACCACTGCCTCTTTTAATGTCCCCAAGAAGACCCCTGATCTCAGGGACAGATTTACAATATCCAGCAGGGGAGCCCACATTCCTTCATCGCTAGCTTTTACCAGCCATGATGGGCATGGGTCCAAGAGGCAAGCGGTAGGCTTCGCAGCATCCAGGATCCTAGCAACCTCAGACTGTAAGAACAGGCTGAATTGGTCCGACTGCGGACCAGAGAATGGCCCAGAGGCCTCCAGTTCACATTCTGTATCAATATTAGCAGACAGATCCTGGTGGAGCAACAAGATTTTACCCCCTTTCTAGGGGAGGAAAAGTCATTTTTCTTTTCAAGGATTATTCTTATTCCCAAGCCTTTTAATATTTTACAAATATTACATTCTATATTTAATATTTTATTATTATATAATATATATATAAATATTATATTCTATATTTAATATTTTACAAAAATTACATTCTAAAGGTATAAAATCTAAGTAAAAATCTTGTATATAAAAGAATTGTACTTCAGGAGAAAGCCTATAAAAGTCATCTGTGTCTTCATGGTAACTGCATTTTCTTCCTTGAATGATGTTTATCTGTAACCCCTTGAAAAGCTTTTAGTTGTGATACAGAAGGTTCTTGTTGGAAGCAAGAACTGTATGTTCCCCCTTGAGCTTCTGATCTTCACACAGTTTTGCAGGGAAAGTATTTCAAGGACTTGGGTTCACAGGCATATTTTTTTTCTCTCGATATTCCATTTTGCAGTTTTTATATTCCAGATTTCTCCCCCCCCCATGCAACCTTTCCAGAAATATTTTTTATTTCAATTGATTCTTTCCCCCTCCCTGTAAATTTCAGGAAAGGCAAATTAATGAAGTGATATAATGAACCTAAGAAAAATAGTACGCCACAGAACTGAATTTGATGCTACAACAAAATTTACTAGGTGCTGGAAACCTCAAACAGTTTTAACTAAGGGGTTATGAAACTATAGTATTTTATCGAGGCAGCAGAGTTGAACTGTCTATAAAGGGTATGAAAGAGGGGGGGAAATAACACATCAAAATGTATGGGCTATGTGGTGATCAGAAGAACCTGACTCAACAAGGTTGGCTGCTACATGAAACAGGCTGCTGGAGTAGATGGACCACTAGTTTGACCCAGTGGGGCTGCTTTGATGTTCTTGCAGAGAGTTGCCCTTGAATGTAGCTTCAAAAGAGAACACAACTTCAAGCTTACAATATACAGAGGACTAGAACTGCCTGGTTCCCTGCCATGGCAGCTTCCAGCACCCAAACTCTGGGTCTTACCCTTGCTCTATAGAGCAGTGGGAGGGGAAAGGGCGGGACATTGGAGACACAGCCATGATGTCACTTCTCATTGAAGAAGAGAAGAAGAGATTGGATTTATATCCCACCCTTCACTTGGAGTCTCAGAGTGGCTTACAAACTCCTTTCCCTTCCCCTCCCCTCCCCTCCTCATAACAGACACCCTGTGAGGTAGGTGGGGCTGAGAGAGCTCTTTCTAGAGCTGTCCTTGAGAGAACAGCTGTGACAGAACTATGGCTTGCCCAAGGTCATCCAGCAGCTGCAAGTGGAGGAGTGGGGAATCAAACCCAGTTCTCCCAGATTAGAGTCTGTGCACTTAACCACTACAACAGTGTTTGGAAGAGACACTACCATGTCTGACATTCCAGCATTTAACCTAAGAGATTTGGCGAATTCCTAAAGACATGGTGACATCACTTCAGCAGCTCAGCCAGAAGTGACACTATGGCATTCGTGATGTTACCCCCTCCTCCAGTTCCACCTACAAAATGCCCCCAAGGATTATCAGCAGAGGCCTAGCAATTCTACAGGAGACTGAACCCACTACTGGGTCTTTCTATTACTTTAATGTATTCTTTCATGATAATGAAAATTAATTAATAATGGGGGGAGTTGCATTCTCAGAGAAATAGGAATTGTGCCCAGATAATACCACTGAGATACAATATTTATTATTTCATTAATTTATACCCCACCTTTCTCTCCAATGGAGGCCCAAAATGGGTTACAATGTTGTTTTCTTCTTCATTTTAACGTCACCACAACCGTGTGAGGCCGGTTGGGCTGAGAGAGTGTGACTGGCCTAAAGTGTCCCAGCAAGCTTTCATAACAAGAGTGGGGATTCAGACCTGGGTCTCCCAGATACAACTCCAGCATTCTAATAGTGCTAATCACCTGTTCAGCAGGGTGAGAAATGTGAGCCAAAACAGAAATTCATAATAAGATCTTCTCTGGGTTCTTCTAAGGTGAACATCTACCATAAGGATCCCTGCTTTAGATTGTGGCCATGACATGGGTCGAGAAGGGGCTTATTTTTTCCAACCTTGCATGATTCAAAAATCAAAATGGATCTATCTGTCTCTATCCATCCACATCCATCCACCCCATGCTGCTAGACTTTATTTTTCCTTTTCCAAGGCCAACAGTTTAGAAAAAACGTAGTATAATGCACAAATACGCTCTTCGTTGTTTCTCATTTTTGTTGGTTGTCATCGTCAGCCTTTCTTTTCACTGCTCACTTTTGGTGCTCTCTTTAATCCTATTTTAAATTTGAACAGTTTATACATACTGCTGCGCTACCAATGCAAAAAAAAAAAGCATTTCAAATAGTTTTAATTAACCATGTTTAACATGATGCAGCAGAAAAATGGCATGGCAATAAAGTCTACTAAGAACAGATTAGAAGGGAGCAGTTGTAATTGGTGAAACCATGCCAAGTTGGAAAGGTTCCTCCACTTTTGCTGTGGCCTAGAACCAATCAGGGTCCCTTACAGGTTTGGAAAGATACAGTTGTGGATCTCAGAGCTTCACTTGTGTCTCAACACCATCTCCAGCCTTTTTTTTTTTTCGTTTCCTATCCCATCCCTGCATGTATCTGTATAAAGTCTACACAAACATGTACACACACAACACACATTCAGGGACAGGCCAGCTATTTAACATATGGCTTTCCCACATCCTCATTTTCCTTGCTTGTGTGTTCCTGTTGCTTGGGGGGGGGGGGGGGGTTTGTCCCCATTCCACACATGGCTTGCTCCCCCTAGTGGTCAATTCGATATTGCATTGCTTTGTGTCAGGTATATCTCTCAGCAAATTTAAATTATAGGTTATTTATGCTGGACGTAATATTGAACCGACCATTAGAGGGAGCAAAACACATGCAAAACAGACCCCACCCCCCAAAGCAACAGGAACACAAGAGAGGAAAGTGAGAATGAGGAAAAGCCCATACAGAGAAAATTCCCAGTGAGCATTTCCCCGGGGGAAGGGGGGCACTGGCAGCCAGAGGCAAGCAGAGCTGAAACCCAGTAGTTCTGCCAGAGTTGCAGGGGACCCTCACCATAAACCTGGTCAGTGGTGCCAGTGATAAGTGTCAGTTCACCAGCTGCCATTAGCACTGCTATCTGGGTTTGATATGAGGAGTGATGTCATGAGCAGCGGCTAGGAAGGTTCACTCCTGGCTGCCACCACTCTGGCGTGGGTCTCCTTGGGAGGGCCCAGAGCACCCACCCGACCCCTTTTTACAGGACATTTACAACAGGTTTCTCCTGGTACATGACCAAATGAGGCATGAGGGCCCAGGCAGAGTAACAAATAGTTTTTATTACTAGATTGAATAACAACTTTAGATTAATAACAAATAGGAAAAAATGAGCAAAGTAAAGGCAGGTAAATCAGTAAAATAATAAATCCTAACGTGTCTGTTTACACCGTCCTGGCCTTCCCTAAGTGCCTGTTTACATTCGAACTCACCCCCTTTTGGGACGAGGGATCCTTCTTCTGCAGCAGCTTCCACCAGCCCTGCTCCCTGAGAGAGACCCCCCTCCCACTCTGGGCAAGGCCTTTTATCTCCCCCCCCCCAGGATCCACCTCCTGTTCCCCTGCTGGTGTAGCTTTCCCTCCAAAATCTCCTGTTACCCAATCACAGGGTCCAGAGGGAACCTGAGAAATGTAGTCCCTGGTGACTACTCCCATGCAGGCTTCCCTGGAGTCCCTAGGCCACCCCAGAGCCTGCGAAGCAGTAATCCCAAAAACCAGATCGGATCAGGAAGAAGGCACACAGACACCAGGAATAGAAAAAGTCAAAAAAATATGGTACTATAAACCTCAATCTGAATAACAGTTTCAGATACAAGCGAGCCCCGTTTACAGTTGGGCTTAATCTTTTATACTAAGGAGGCAGAGAATTTCAGTAAGATGGAACCAGTGTCATTTCTACACATTTGACATCATTCTCGTAAGCAAAGGTATTCTATTTCATGCTTGCGCATGTCAATTACAGGAAAGGAATCAAGAATGTTCAGTTAAACATTGCTGCCAACCGGTATACTTTCTCATGCCTCTTCTCTAAGCTAGGATGTTCAAAGAATAAGAAGCCATTGTAAGTAGTTGCAACTTTGGAACAATAAGCTTCTGTACAGGCATTTTGCTGAAACGCAAACATACAGTGTAACACCAGAGAACTCTTTATGCATGTTTGTATCTGTGCTGGCTTTGCGGTTTCAAAGAATTAGCTTACTAAGGCAATAAAATTTGTTTTGCCACTTCTCTCTTCACCTGTAGACTGCACCAGTTGGCCCAGGGTCATGAGACAACAGCACTATTTATTTATTTTATTTATTTCATAAAGTTTATATCCCGCCCTCCCCGCCAATGGCGGGCTCAGGGCGGCTAACAGCGCAAAGTAACACAAACAATGTCATTAAAACAAATAAACTTATACCACAAGATCAGCAGCTACAATTTATCTTCAGAGTGTATCAGGTCAGCACTCAGATGTAATCCCTATATGAGTGCAGATGTCCTTGCTGGCAGATGGAATTGGGCCAGGGCCAGAATGTAAACATTAGGCGGCCCCTACTTGAAAGCCTGGTGGAAGAGCTCCGTCTTGCAGGCCCTGTGGAATTGTAACAGATCCCACAGGGCCCTGATGTTCTCCGGGAGCTCATTCCACCAGTATGGGGCCACCCCTGAAAAAGCCCTGGCCCTTGTACTTCCCAGCCGCGCCTCCTTTGGCCCAGGCAGGACCAATCGGTTTTGGGATCCTGACCAAAGTGCTCGCTGGGGAATGTATGGAGAGAGGCGGTCCTTCAGGTAAGCAGGTCCCAGGCCATATAGGGCTTTATAGGTAAGCACTAGTTTGGCACTCCACAAAGGCCACTGATCCCTGAGCCGTTTAACTTCCCAGGTTGCCCCTGAGCATAGTTGTGGCTGGTGAGTATGTTTGAGTCAATGTACACACAAGCAGGGTTGCCAAGTCTCGGTTGGGAAATACCTGGAGATTTTGGGGGTGGAGCCAGGAGAGGGCGGGGTTTGGGGAGGGGAGGGGCCTCAGCATAGTACAATGCCATAGAGTCCACCTCCCAAAGCAGCCATTTTCTCCAGGGCAGCTGATCTCTGTCGGCTGGAGATCAGTTGTAAAAGCTGGAGATCCCCAGGCCCCACCTGGAGGCTGGCAACCCTACACACAAGGCCTGAGTGCAAATAGAATTCCTCAGCCTCCCACTAGGGATATGTGCAGAGCATGGTCGACTCGGGTGGAAAAGTAAGTAACACATGTGCCAAACTGAGTAAAAAAGAAAAGAAAAAGAAAAGTTCCTAAAGGCAAAAACCCACCTCCTTTCATGGAATATAAAACTTTCAGAGACTTTGGGAGGATAGTTTATTCCCCATGCTCATAAGATTTGGGCAGAGAAACCTTGACAGGGAAGGGAATATGGAAACCTTGTTTATTTCTCCTTCACTGGTCAATTCTCGGTATGTTCTTTCTTATGCATCACTCCGAGGCTTCATCCACACATCACTGGATATGGTGCTATTGGTGCATTACACCAACTTGGATTCTCCTGTGTGACCAAACCAGTTCAGTTATGAAAGACTGCAAAACAGCAAGGACAACAACACAACATCTGAGAGCCAGTGTGGTATAGTAGTTAAATTGTTGGATTAGGATCTGGGAGACCCAGGTTCTAGGGCTGCCAAGTCAGCCCGGGGGGCGGGGGATCCCCCGCTAAAGGGGTTCCCGATCCGCCGGCCAGCATTCGGCCGGTGGGGGGAACCCCACCCCCGAAGTCGTCCAGCGAGGATGATGTAATGATGTCACCAGAAGTGACGTCAGCACGTTGGGGGCATTGCCAGGGCGACGCTCTGGCAATCACCCCCAAACTCTATGATACCATAGAGTTTTGGGGCGATTGCCAGAGCGTCACCCTGGCAACGCCCCCAATGTGCTGACGTCACTTCCGATGACGTTGCCGGCGCGCACACAAAGCACACGCACCAGGAGATACTCCCAGCCGGAGGAGGACTCCTCCCCGCCGGTGAGTCCCTACGACTTGACAACCCTACCAGGTTCAAATCCCCAGTCTGCCCTGGAAGTTGGCTGGGTGACCTTGGGCCAGTCACACACTCTCAGCCTCACCTGCTTCACAGGGTTTTTTTTTGGGGGGGGGGGATAAAATGGAGGAGAGAAGAACCATGTAAGTGGCTTTGGTACCCCACTGGGGAGAAAGGTGGGATATAAATTAAGTAAATAAATAAGAATTATCCAAGGATGCCTGGTGACCTTGAGCCAGTCCCTGCCTCTACCTCAGAGGAGAACAAAGTTTGAGTCCAGAGGCACCTGGAAGACCAACAAAGTTTTATTCATGCACACAAAAACTTGTACCTCGAATAAAACTTTCTTGGTCTTCAAGGTGCCCCTGGACTCAAACCTTGTTCTGCTGCTTCAGTCCAACATGGCTACTCACCTGAATCTATCTACCTCACAGGCTTATTGTTGTGAAGATATAATGGTAGAGGTGGGAGCCAGCCAGTGCTCCCTCTAAGCTGTGGAGTCTTGTGAGCAAAAATTCAACATTGTGAACTACTGGCATTAAAGTTGTGAGCAAGCGATTTGGCTGCTGCATAAGTCAGTTTGCTTTGCATCCGTCCTTCCTTAGCTAAGACAAAAATGTGTGAGCTGGAGGCTACAATACTGTGAGCTAACTCAGCTTAGAGGGAACACTGGAGCCAGCATTGTGTTGTGGTTTGAGTGCTGATCTAGTATCCCGGAGACCCAAGTTCAAATTCCCTCTCTGCCATGGAACCATGTTGGGTGACCTTGAACCAGTCACCAGCCAGTCTGGTATAGTGGTTAAGTGCACTGACTCTGATCTGGGATAACTGGGTTTGATTCCCCACTCCTCCACTTGCAGCTGCTGGATGACCTTGGGCAAGCCATAGTTCTGTCACAGCTGTTGTCTCAAGGACAGCTCTGGAAAAAGCTCTCTCAGCCTCACCTACCTCACAGGGTGTCTGTGGTGGGGAGGGAAAGCAAAAGGAGATTGTAAACTGCTCTGAGACTCCAAGTGATGGGCAGGATATAAATCCAATCTCCTCCCCCCCTCCTCCTCGTCTTCTTCTCATGCTGCCATCCTAAACTACATCACAGGGCTGCAAAATGGAGGGGGGGGATGTTGTAAGCCACTTTGGTTCCTTACGGGGGTGAAAAGTGAGGTATAAGTTATATATACATATATATATATATGTATATGTGTATATATATATATGTGTGTGTGTGTGTGTGTGTGTGTATATATGTATATATATGTATATATATATATATATATATATATATATATATATATATATATATATATATATATATATATATGTATGTTTTATACTGCTTCCAGTTGCCAATGTGGACAAAAGTGGGGTATACATTATCTACCAAAGTAAATATTTGTGATTTTTGTTGACCCTACATCTCACTCAAGCCCCACAGCATAGCCAGATGATTTAGAAGGGCAGAGAAGACCTCTCTCCCTGTTTCTGACTGTCTCTCAACACCACAAAGAACTGACTCCTTTTTTCCCTCAAGTGTTCTGTGTGATCCAGAGAACCTGGAATGGGATAGGAGGCCCTCCTACCTCTAGGTTCTCTGCAACATCCGGCACATCTGGAGAAGGGGCAAGGTCTCACTTCAATCTGGTCAAATTTGACAGGAAATACCAGCCCAATGTGTGGTTCTGTCTAGCCATCTGGCATCTACCTTGGTGGCTTCTTGATCACTGTTTTGGATCCATGCGACAGCTATCTAAGCATTTAAAGTTCAGGGTCTTATATATTTCAAAATACAAGCATACCTTCTAGAATGAACTTTCCCAAACGTGTTAGCATTGTATGATGGAGAAGCTGTATTTTCAGTTGCATTTTCTTCCTTTAAAGAATGCAGGCCATTCAAGATTTATAGTTCACTCCAGTATACAGTTTTTAAGGGAATCGGGCCAAGTATTCAAATCATGCCGGTACTGAAAGAAACGCACAGTGAAGAGACCGATAATTTACTTGTTCATAAAAGTTTTATGTTACACATAAAATGTTATTGCTTTTAGTACTTAGTGGTGATGTGAATTGCAGCCCAGACCAGAAACTTATGCTGTGATGCAGCAGTAGAAAAGAATTATATAAGTCAACAAGAGAAAACTTATCCTTTTTAAAAAAATAAAATAAAAGATAGCTTCCTGTACTCACCGTTTCATGAATAAATTACAGAGCAAAATGAAACAAAACAAATGTTTGCTTAAAATATCTTTACACTTGACTTATCCTCAGAGACAGAGCGAAACCACGACAATAGCTGATTTTTTTTCTTAGTTGTAACCCTTATATCTATATCAAGCTTTTGCATTTTAAAATATGTTAGTAAGGTATACATGTGACCAATGTGCAAATAGTTGTGCCGTAAATGTCAACTGGGCACCAAGGATTCAAACCGGTAATTGTGGAAATTGCGGCCTCTCCTTCCAAAGTGAAACCTTAAGTCTTTGGGACTCTGCCTTTGAAACAAAAACCACCAGATTTATCTGCAGATGTTTGCCCGCCCACCCATCGAATGAAACACCACACAAGTTCTGGGTTAAACTGGGAATTTATTTACTCAAAAGCTGGTCCGCGTCATATATACCATTTAAGCACAGGTTGCATTGTACCTGTGAAGCAGGCTTATTAACAGGGCAAACCCAGTGCAGCTCAGAGCCAGGTCTGGAATCCTTCCAGATCCCACTCATCATGGCCAAGCGCATAGAAGAGACAGAGGAGCACATTCCTTCCCATGACTACTGAGCCTTAAGGTCCTTGGCTAGAATAGTCAGGGAATGGCTGCCACTGCCACTGCCTGATAGGTCAGTGCCCCAGTGCTGAGCCCCAATAGGTCCCCCCACCCTCATAATTCCATCTGAGGATGTGGGGGGCGGGCAAAAGCCTGTGCTTGCTGATGTGCAAGCACCGTTCATTTATCTGGAAAATTTAGATGCCACCTCTCCAGAGACTTGGTCAAAGTAAAAACAACTTAAATGCACAATAAAACAATACAAAGCACTAATCCCGCCTTCTCGGTTTAGAGCTGCAATTAAAATTGCACAAAAGGATAGCCTAAAACTGTCTTAAGTACAAGTCATACGAACAACACTCTGGCAGGGTATGAGCCTTAAGAGGAAAACTGACAGCTCAAAGAGTAGAAATGAGCAAGAGACCAGGAGCACCTTAAAGACTAACAAGATTTGTGGCAAGGTAGGAGCTTTCATGAGTTACTGTTGACTCCTTCAGATATCGCTAGAATGGGAGTCCATGGGTGTGTTCAGATGCTCAGTTTGATCCGCACCCCTTCCTCTTCCCTGTCGGATTTAAATAGCACGATCAGACAGCAACAGCTGTCTTTCATGCCCCAGTCGTCTGTCTCCCGTTTTCCCCCCACTATACTCCGCGGCTTTTTGATACCTGAGAAAGTCCGGTGCAGATGAGTGGTGCAGTCTTGGCGCGCACTTTCTGAATGTCTGATCACGATCTTGTGCGCCAAGACTGCGACCGCCATTGTTTAAAAAAACAATTCTCCGCATGCACACATGTGCACCTTTGGTGCGGCCATCTGCGCATGTGCACATGAGACATGTGCATGTGTGAATCAGCATGAATCGGTCTGCCCAACAGGGTCATCAGTGCGCATGCATGTTCGCATAGGGGTTTGCTGGTTCACTCATCTGCTCATGCGCATGCCTGGATTTTTTTTTTTAAAAAAAACACACACAAAAAACGTGGGCTTTGTGGTTAAAGCACGGTAAGGTCTGGACATCCAGTCACAAAACAACTGCGTGCTGAGGCAGGTGAGTGGATTGCCGTCTGGATGCCATTCTTTCGGGATGATTTCATTCAGTTTAAAAAAACCAGGATGATTGCTCTTCAACGTTGTCGTCTGAACGCAGCCCATATGTCCTATATCTTAGACAGGTCTTAAAACTGCCTTAATCCAATTGTGGCTATAGCTATTGCTCAGTTACTTATGCATCCTGACTCTAATTAGCCCTTCCTGACAACACCTTTCTCAGCCTCTACCTATATATAATGGTTGGTGACTTCTGTTTCAACGTATCGGAAGAAGTGTGCATGTACACAAAAGCTTATATGCAGAATAAAACTTTGTTGGTTCTAGCAGCACCACTGGACTCAAACTTTATTCTACTGCTACGGACCGACCAACATGGCTACCCATCTTGAAAACTCAAAGGATGGCATGAGAGCCATATGACTTCCATTAAACACTTCAGTAAATGCTTTAATCTGGCACTTAGGACTGCTAGGTTACCCACCACAGTGGGCAACAGAAACCCCCCATCCTCCTGACCCATGCTGCCACTCAATAGAGCAGCAAGAGAAAACATGGGGGGGGGGCAATCTTACATGACAGTGTAGGAATGTTCCAGATCTCCATGATTTTTTACCATAGAGATCTGGGAAATGTCTAGTGCATTGCTGATGCTGTGACATCACAGCACCTGCATCCTAAACTGTGCTTGGAATCAAATAGACAGTCATTGCAGAACTTTCAGCAAAAATAACTATTACGTTATTCCAGACTCTCTCACTTCACGTTCCATCAAGCGGAGTGCAAGACCAAATTAGACAAGCTTGATGTAGTGGGCAGAGTGTCAGCCTAGGATCTGGGAGACCCAGTTTTAAATCCCCACGCTGCCCTGGAAGCTGGCTGGGTGATCTTGGTCCATCCCACCTCTCTCATGCTATCCTGCCTTTCCAAGGTGGTGGTTGGAAGGATAAAAACAGAAGGAAGGAGGAATGATGCTGTAAGCTGCTTTGTGTCCCTGCTGGGGGAAGTAGGGTGTACAAATCTAAATAAATAAAAACAAGACACAAAAGAACCCTAATGATGAATGCCCATCTTTTAAAAAATGCAAATGAGATGCTCGAGGCAACTGTTTTTAAGATTGGGGAAGGGTCGCGTGGTATGGGGCACGAGGTGCGGGACACAAATTGAAGTTGCCTTACAATAAATCAGACCATCAGTCCATCAAAGTCAGTATTGTCTACTCTCGGAGTTTGTAGTTTAGTTTATTGTAATTAGCCATTGGCCGTTACAAAATTACAAAGTACGAATTGTGAATGAACTATAGGTTAATAGCAGAATATACAAAAGTACCAGAAATCAATAACAAAATATGGCTAATTGGATACAGTAGCCTGAATACTGCCTCTTCCTGATGCCACCTTGGAATACATATTCTTTGCAGCAAGGGCAAATAATGAAACTTAATAAGAGATCTATGCATCAGTGTCAGATAACAAAAATGAAATTTTATCTTCAACTGGGTAAGCACTAAGACCAGATAAAATACCTGCTAAAAATTTAGCCCTCGGACTAAAATAAAGTGGGCAAAAGAGGACATAGTGAGGTAAATCCTCAAGTTCGTGGGTGCCACAAATACATAGATGATGGACCAATGGTGTTTGATTGAACTGGCCCTCCAAAACTGCAGTTGGCATTGACTGAAACTGTAGAGAAGTAAAGGATGCTCTAAGTACGTGTTTAGAGATATTGATTAAGTATGGAGTTCTAGTATGGCCCGATTTAATTGATTTATACCATGGTGCCACTTCTGATTTTAATATCAAAGAGCAGTCTAGCCAAGCATCAAAGTCATAAATCCAGTTTATAGCGCCTAAGCTATATGGCAAATACCTGCTGACTAAACTGGAAGACTGGGTATTATCCACACAGACTCCCAGCAGCTCTCCAGCAGGTCTCAGGCTGAAGTCATTAATTGGAGATACTGACAATTGAGCTTGTGACCTTCTGCATGCCAAGCAGCTGCTCTGCTTCTGAGCCACAGCCCCTCCCATGTCTTTTTCTTCCTTGCCTTTTCCGCGCTATGACCCTCCTCGCCAACTTTGGCCTTCATCACAGGGCCTGCTGCAGGTGCTTGGTCCACAAATAGCATGTTTGTCGTCCACTAGTGCAAGGGCATTCTTGGTGGCTGTCCCTGGCCTCTGGAACCAGCTTCCTGAGAAGGTTCATGCCCTGCAGGACCCCCTCAAGGTTTTGGAGAGCATGCAAGGCTGCCTTTTGTTTTGGGCAGCATTTAATTAACCACGAGAATGGGCGAGCTGGTGGGCTGCCCAGATTCATTGCAGAGCTGATGACTAGTTGCCTTTTTGATTAGAATCTGTTTATTGCATGTATTTGTATTTATCAGTTTCATTGTCTGTGTTTAAGTTTTAATGCTAGGCTGTGCATGTTGAGGAGAAGGTGTGGGTTATAAACTGAATTAATTGTTTAATTAGTTTCCAAAGCCCAAGCTCCTGACTGGGAGAAGAGACAGATGCCTGGAGTTGCTAATTGACTTTTCAGCAGTGGAAGACAGAAATTGCCACCCTTTTGTGTAGTGCTGAATCGGCACACAAGGTACTAGGCAGGGACAATGAACTCAACAAGGGATCAGAGTACACTTCCTGTATGCTGCATGCCTGGGACTGCAGGTCCCACAATGCTGGTGGGCTGCATTAGGCACTGTGAACACCACAAGCCATGCAGGCCCGCCATATCCCTTAAACAAGAATGCTCTGAACTTATTTAACCCAGCAAGGTTTATGGACAAACCCTGACATTTTAAGAGTAGGTAACTTTTCTCCAAACTCAACAGTGGCCACAGGATAGGAAAAGGTCAGTTTACATTCCAATCCCAAAGAAAAGCAATGCCAAGGAATCTTCAAGCTACCACACAATAACACTCATTTCACACACTAGCAAGGTCATGCTCAAGGTCCTAAAAGCTAGGCTTCAGCAGTATGTGGATAGAGAACTACCAGAAGTACAAGCTGGGTTTCGAAGAGGTAGAAGAACTAGAGATCAAATTGACAACATTCACTGGATTATGGAGGAAGCAAGGGAGCACCTGAAAAAAACATCTACTTCTGCTTCATTGACCAAACTAAAGGCTTGGATTGTGTGGATCACAGCAAACTGTGGCAAGTCCTTAAAGAGGTGGGACCACCTCACATGTCACCAGACCACCTCACATGTCTCCTGAGAAATCTGTATAAGGATCAAGAACCAGCAGTTAGAACTGGACATGGAACAACTGATTGGTTTAGCATAGGAAAAGGAGTACGACAAGGATGTATATTGTCACCCTGCTTATTTAATTTATATGCAGAGTACATCATGTGAAATGCTGGCTTCAATGAATTAGAAGCTGGAATTAAGATTGCCAGGAAAAACATCAACAACCTCAGATATGCAGATAATACCAGTCTAATGGCAGAAAGTGAAAAGGACCTAAAGAGCCTTTTGCTAGGGTGAGTGCAAAAGTTGGCTTGAAACTCAACATCAAAACAACAGCAACAACAACAACAACTAAGATCATGGCATCTGGCCCCATTACTCCTTGGCAAATAGAAGGGGAAGTCATGGAAACAGTAACAGACTTCATGTTCCTGGGATCCAAAATCACTGCAGACAATGACTGCAGCCATGAATTAAAAGACACCTGCTCCTTGGGAGGAAAGCTATGGCAAACCTAGGCAGCATAATAAAAAGTAGGGACATCACCCTGCCAACAAAAGTCTGTATAGTCAAAGCACTGGTATTCCCAGTAGTATTGTATGGGTGCGAGGGTTGGACTATAAGGGAGTCCGAGTGCCGAAGAATAGATGTGTTTGAATTATGGTGCTGGAGAAGACTCTTGAGAGTCCCTTGAACTGCAAAGAGATCAGATCAATCAATCCTAAAGGACATCAAACCTGACTGTTCCCTGGAAGGACAGATGCTGCAGCTGAAGCTGAAGCTGAAATACTTTGGCCACCAAATGAGAAGGGAGCACTCACTGGAGAAGACCCTGATGTTGAGAAAGATTGAAGGTAAAAGGGAAGGGGCCGATGGCATGCTGGGTTAAGTCCCGGGCTGGACATTCAACTGGTGGAACTGCCTGGCCTCGGGTTTGGTATTGCTGTACTGGGTGTCGGGAGTAATGTGGGCCGCCAACTCCTGTGGGTTTTTTTCTGCTGTTTTATGTCTGTTTTAAGTTAACTTAACATAAATTATACTGTGCTGTTTTAATTTCTGTAAGCCGCCTTGAGTCGCCCACGGCTGACTAGGCGGGATATAAATTCAAATAATCAATAAATAATCAATAAATAAATAAAAGAAGAAGGGGACAGCAAAGGGGGTACAGAAAAATTATTAACGGTTAACAATTATAGACATATCGTAACTGTCTCAGACAACATGGCTACCATTAATGTTGGAGTGTACAATGCATCCTGGTGTTATACGTGGAGTTAATAAGTTGATCCTTCTCAGAGAGAAGTGAAAAATACAAATTGGGCGTTTTCTCACTAGCTTCCCCCGCGGTTTAGACTGAAGCTAGCACCGGAGCTTCTGGTCAGTTTCCCACCATTTGCTCCCTGCTCACAATTTCCTCCAGAGTATCACTGCACTGCTCCGGAGCTTCCCTGGAGCAAGAAAATCCTGCTAGGAACAGGTTTTTCTTGCTCCAGGGATACTCCAGAGCAGTACGGTGAAACTCCGGAGGAGTTTGTGAGCAGGGAGCAACTGATGTGAAACTGACCAGAAGCTCCGGTGCTAGCTCCGGTGTGAGCCCCAGAAAAAAGCCAGTGCGAAAACGCCCAAATTGACAATACAGACAAAATTTAAATGTAGTCTATGCTATAAGTTATAACTTTTCAGGTAAATGTGGTTTGCAACATATGATATAAGAAGAATAGCAATTATCTCTTTCTCCAGTTATAAATACAGATACAGGGGGATGTTATTTACCCATGCTTGGACCCCCTGAAATGTGCAGACTCCGGGTGACAGCGGAGGACAGGGGCCTGGCGTAATGTGGTCCATGGGGTCGCAAAGAGTCAGACCCAACTGTGCAACTGAACAACAAAAAACTGTCTCTTGGTGTGGCTAGGGAAGCAGCCCCCCCCCCCCCCCCCAATCTGGCATTAATACTGCTAACCCTTTTTCCTTTTTTAAATGGGCTCTTCTCCATCCCCACGATGTTCCTTAAATCGAGTGCCCTGCACAGAGAAGACAGCAGTTGCATAGGACTCTCTTGTGCTGCATACAGAACAGGTGATTGGTCACAGCACTGCTTACCGGGGATTACGGTCAGAGATTCATTGCTTTCAGGAATTGTAATTTCACATCTCACCAGTGAAAGAGAGGTCACGCTCTCCTCGGAGAAGGTGCTACCTGCCTTTGGGATGCTAAAAATAGCATGCCCATTTGATTGCCTGGCTCCTGCGCAGAACTTGTCACTGTAACTTAATTTGATTTCTGAAAGAACAATGGCCCCGGGAGGCATTTGTGTGTCTATGTTTTTTCATCACATAGCTGAGGCATGTATGATCACTATTCATTTGCCAATGTATTGAGTGGCATTGATGTTCATGTAGGGTTGAATTAATGTTCATTCTGAACTAGAATGTGAGGGGTGGTGGACCTCAGTGGTAGAGCATCTGCTTGGCTAGTCTCTGGCATTTCCAGTTAAAAGGATCGGGTAGTAGGTGATGTGAAAGACCTCCACCCAACACCCTGGAGAGCTGCTAGTTGTCTGAATAGACAGTACTGTTCTTGATAGATCAGTGGTCTGGTTCAGCATGTGTTCATTTATCTAGTTTTGTTACATTACCATATCCTTCTAATCACCATGGTTAGTTTGGTGTCGTGGTTAAGAGCATGGACTCTTATCTGGGAGAACTGGGTTTGATTCCCCACTCCTCCACATGCAGCTGCTGGTGTGACATTGGGTCAGTCACAAGTTTTCTCACAGCTGTTCTCTCAAAAGCAGTCCTTGAAAGAGGTCTCTTAGCCCCACCTACCGCACAGGGTGTCTGTTGTGGGGAGGGGAAGGGAAAGGAGGTTTTAGGCTGCTCTCAGACTGTGAGTGAAGGGTAGGGTATAAATTGAATATCCTCCTCCTCCTTGTCCTCCTCCTCTTCCTCTTCTTCTTCCTCCTCCTCCTCTTCTTCTTCTTCTCTCCAGACCATGAAAACTTAGGATACAAATTAGGTATAATCCAAAATGACATTGTAGTTTCATAATATCCAAATGTGTCTCTGGAACACACCAATGAAATTATTGGCAAAGCAAATATATAAGCTGCTCCGGCTCTATGACATGGACAACTTGACCCCGGGACTGTATATTCTATGGAAAATTCCTGTCAAGGAGCAATTCAGTAACATTTGCTTTAGAGACTGACATAAGGAAACAAAATAGCCCTTTACACTGAAGGGCGTATAATCTAAATTTGATTGGAGTGCAGCAGACCATGGCTTGGGAGATGCAGGTTCCTATCAAGATAAAACCATTGACCTGGTTGGAAACCTTGGGTCGGCCATGCTCTAGCAGCCAAATGTGCCTGACAGGGTGGTTGTGTGAGCATAAAACAGAGGAAGAGCCATGTATGCACCTTGAGCTTCTTGGAGGAAAGGCGGCCTAAAACTGTACGAAGCCAAACAACTTTCGCTACTTATTAATAGGGTTGCCAGCCTCCAGGTAGGAGTACCAAAAATATATATATCACTGTGTATAATAAATATATGTGTACAGTAAAACAATTTTATGCTTTATTCTTTTTCTTTACAGTTCTCTAAATGTTAGTATTAAATATTATCAAAAATATATTTCACCCAAACAATACATAGAAAAATATATATTTTACCCAAACAATATAACCAGTGCAGGTTCACATTCAGATAGCACCTTATCAAAAATACTTATTACTAGTCCCACGGGACTCTAGTAATATACCCGTTTCAAATGAATCTTTTTCAAGGACCGTGATTCTTATATAAATACCATAAGGTACAATAATGTTTCTTTTTTTCTTCGTGAGCTCTTGAAATAACAGCATTGTCTAGGGTCCCATCAGAACCCTTGTGGCAAATGTAATGACCTATCTAAGATATCACGATAGAGATATCATGATAGATACCATAGAGTTTTCCCTCAAATTACAGAGCATCCCCCTCAAAACGTGCCCGATGCAATGACGTCACCTCTGGATGATGTCATCGTGCCGGGCACGTTGCAGCAGCCTGGCAATTTGGGGGTGGAGTTCCCCCGGTGGCCCAATCTGGGCCGGTGGGTAGTGGGCTGCTGGAGCGGGGGTTTCCCCGCCCCCCAGGCCAACTTGGGAACCCTAATCTGCACCGCAAGCAGTGTCACTGATACCCATCCAGAGGCCTCTTAGCTTCAAAATCAAAAGCTGGCAATGCTTGTTGGTCTTTGATAACTCATTCATACTGAAGAGTGCTGGACTCCGGAGACCAGGAACGGTGAAATCATGAAGCCTTTATTGAGTGGTTCAGCATGCCCAGTAGATGGTCAGAACAAGCATGCTTCCAGGGCTCCAGGACCCTCATTATATGCTGGCCGAAGCCACACCTCCGGCCGCACCCAAAAGACCTGATAGGGGCTTTACATATGTGCATGTTTGTCATAGGCAGGGGTCCTTTTGTAGAAAAAGAGGTGCAGGAGCTCATTAGCATAACTCATTAGCATAACTCATTAGCATATGCCACGTCCCCTGACATCACCGGAAGTGTGTCAGAAAGGGAATGTAAGTTTCAGCTCCATTATACCCTATGGGCCATTGAAATCAATGGCAAAAACTCATAGGGTATATGAGGGGCTGGAGGAAAGGGGGTTTGAGGGAGACACTTTTTTCCACCATAGAGAACAATGGAGGGGATGGGACAACCTGTTTGGGGGCCCATAGAATTGGACCCCATGGTCCAATCTTCTTGAAACTTGGTGGGTATTTCGAGGAGAGGCCCCAGCAGCTACCCTACAAGTTTGGAGCCTCTACCTCAAACCCCCTCCCCTCCAGTCGCTTTTAAAGTTGCTGCTGAATTTCAGCGGGAATTCGGCAGCAGGCTGAATCAGATCAGAGAATCTGATTTGGCCCGTGGCTGCCCTAGTGGCCACTCCTGAGCTGGCGCAGCTTCGCTCTGCCTCGCTCCAGCCCCAGAGGACCCCTGGTCATAGGTTCCCTGGAGGAGCCTTTGGCAGCATTGGCTCCCCAGGGAAAACCTAGGTCCCACATTGGTGGAGACTTTGAATCCGGACGTCTATTGTTCCTCCAGACTCAAGCTCCCCTCTCTGCCTGACCATGTGCTCTGGCCATGCGGTGGGCGCCATTACCTGGGAGCACATGGCAGGCTGGTTGCTACACAGAGCATACTACATTACACACACAAACAAGATAAGATCCACATCGTTGGATATTCTGCTATTGTAAGGAGGTACGGATCCTGCCCTAATCACAATGCTGCTTTCTAACCGCAAGAGACAGATATGCATGTGGGACTCTGTGCATAGCTCTCAGAGAAGGCTGTTTTAAAACAAGCTATAACATTTTTTTTTAAAAAAACCAAACCTTAACTGAAAACGAGAAAGATTCCGAAAGAAGCAGCGGTATCTCCTTGCAAACATCACTGATAAGAGCGGAAGACCTCAGCAGAAAGTTTATGTTCACCAGCTGTCCTGTACCTCAAGCAATTTAGAAAACTGTTTTTGGAAAGCTGCCAGAAAGAGTGGTGGGTCACTTGCACAATGCAAAGTGGTAATGGCACTTCCACAGACTGCTCTGCAATTAGCAGTGAGCTTTTCTTTCCCTCCTTAATTTGATTATTATTGTAATTTGTAACATATTCTCGGTGGATAATGGGTAGCAAATTAGGAAGAGTAAGAAACTGCCGAAGCTGTCGAAGCTGTCGGAGTGAGTGACTCAGCGTGCCTGGATGTTTGGGGTGTGTGTGTGTGAACGTGTGTGTAGATGGTATCTCCTTGAATGGGATGCCTCTCTTTGTCTTAATTTAGGAGCTGCCCTCTGACCCCTCCCCTCTCTCCCTTTGTCCTCTCTCTCTTCACACATGACCTTCCCAAAATATGCCAGCACTGTTCAAAGGGTCAAGCTAACCTGATGAAAAAATATGATCAAACCCAGGGGTCATTTCGTAGAAAAAGAGGTGCAGGAGTTCATTAGCATAACTCATTTGCATAACTCATTAGCGTATGCCACATCCCCTAACATACCAGAAGTGTGTCAGAAGGCAACACCCACCCCTCAGGCTCCACTCCACAGGTGAGTGAAACTGACCTGCTCTTCCTCCATTCCCTTCCCCATCCAATACTTTGTGCAATAAAAATAAGCGTCAAGAACACACCCTCATTCTCTTCCTGCTCCCTTGAAACCACCAGGTTTCAAGTAGACTTGAGATACCCAGGACATGTGCACCACCCATCCCTTCCCCTTCCCCTCCTCACAACAAGACACCCTGTGAGGTAGGTGGGGCTGAGAGAGGTCTTTTGAGAACTGCTCATGAGAGAATAGCTCTGAGAGAACTTGTGACTGGCCCAATCTCACACCAGCAGCTGCATGTGGAGGAGTGGGGAATCAAACCCGGTTCTCCCAGGTTAGAGTCCAACTCCTGACCACTACACCAAACTGAAGGGGTGGAAGCTGCTGAAGGGTTGGTGAAATTTCTCCAGTACTTATGTGCCATGTGCCCAGATAAAAAATGGTATACTTAGAAAATTTATATGCCACCTTGAGCAAGTCTCTGGAAAAGCAGCACACAGTCATAAAAGGAACAATGATAAAATTATCAATATTAAAACAAGACATTAAAAACAATAAAGACCCTAGCAGGGCTTTCCCCGGGGCGCTGCACCTCTGCACTGCTTGGGGAAGCTGAGGAGGGGGTAGGGCTTAGTCATGTGCCCGCCCCCTGGGCTCCTCACTCCCGGAGCTGCACTCCTGTGCGCTCCCACTCCAACGGACCCCTGATCAAACCATATATATATATTTATTTATTTATGGCATACCCAATAGCAAATATTAAAAGTTTAAAAAACAAGCGGTCTGACAGTCAGACTTCATAGAACATCAACATGAGCTTGAAATAAGCTTTAGTCGTTTTACATGCAGGGCTGATGATTTCACAGACATAGTTGATGCATATATCAAATGACCAAGAGGACCATATGTGTTTTGGCCTCTGGGGCCTTCCTCAGTGCTCAATAAAACTATGTTAAAAAACACATACACATCCAGAAGCAAATATATATAAACTGAAGCCAGGTGCTGCGTTCTGGTATGAAATTTCCCAGGCCTCTGGATGTGTGTGACATCAGCAAAGAATTACAATACAGTCCATGGAGACATACATCTTTGCAGGTCCCTCCTGTAGAAACAGTGTCCTCATATTCCCACACGCATGATGCCAGACAAGCTGACCATTTGTGATAGGGAAAGTACTCCTTAGATTCGGTTTCTTTTCTCTTCTTTTGACGGCAACCTGAGGGTGATCTGGACTTACTTGAATAAATGCAAGTTTCCCTTTTTTGCAATATACTTCTTGGGAGATTTATTGACTGCACTCAGTATCATGTTTCTTGAATGGGCAAAAGTCTGATATATTAACCAAATATCTCAATGGAACAAGAAGAAGAAGAGGAGGAGGAAGAGGAGGCAAATGAGGAGGAGATTGGATCTATACCCTGCCCTTCACTCGGAGTCTCAGAGCGGCTTACAATCTCCTTTCCCTCCCCCTCCCCACAACAGACACCCTGTGAGGCAGGCGGGGCTGAGAGAGCTCCAACAGAAACTGCTCTTTCAAGGACAGCTCTTGACCGAACTATGGCTTGCCCAAGGTCATCCAGCAGCTGCAAGTGGAGGAGTGAGGAATCAAACCCGGCTCTCCCAGATTAGAGTCTGTGCATTTAACCACTGCACCAAACTGGAAGCATTGTGTCATTTTCCTTTTCAATGAATTATTTCTCCCGCTTTTCAGAAATGAGTTATGAGCTTGACCTTGTACACTTCATGTTCCATAGTTCAGCTCAAAATGCCTCAGAAGGAAACAAATAGTTACTAAAGAACTGAATGTCTCATTCCTTCCACGGGGAGGGGGAAAAGTTGTTTTTAATGACATTTCGAGCAAATGAAAAAAAAAAAAACCAACAACCCCAAAATAAAACAAAATTCCTTCCTTGCTGTTTAATTATTATATGGTAACAGAACTCCCCTCATACAAAAAACCCAACCCTTCAGTGTCTCGGTCTCCCTGTAAGTCTACGCCTGAACAAAAAGTGATCTGTCTGTGACAAAAGAAACAACATTGGTTCCTCCATCCTCAGATCACATTCTTGTCACCCACAACAAAACACCAGACCAAGATTATGGCTGTCATGATGTGTAGGAC
Organism: Lepidodactylus listeri; assembly: GCA_029233225.1. Lineage (NCBI taxonomy): Eukaryota > Metazoa > Chordata > Lepidosauria > Squamata > Gekkonidae > Lepidodactylus > Lepidodactylus listeri. The sequence continues at coordinate 98,942,052 of JARCFY010000009.1, read as the reverse complement.
CAGTTATTATCTGAGACAAGCTCATGGTTGTCATGGAGGCCATGGAGTTCTGAGCTGCTTCTGACAAGGTATCCTCAGCATGAATGTTGAGGTCCCCCAGGACAACTCAGGGGTCCTCGGCACCCCCCCCCCCAAGACCAGGGGGCTGTTAGGCAATGGGGTGGGTTGTACACTAACAGAATCCTAAGCCCATCTCTCAGCTCCAACATTCAGTACACAGCCTCAGCAGCAGCAGTCTCCTGGATGGGGCATGCTAAGGGGATAGAATCCTTATAGACTATAGCAACAGAACTTCACTGCTTGCCAGACCTATGGTGATGTATCACCGAGTACCCCGAGGACATAGGGTTGCCGGGTTCCCCCTTGCCACCAGCAGGAGATAGGGGGGGTATGGTGGCCAGATTCAGCTTGGGAAACTCTTGGAGATTTGGAGATGGAGCCTGGGGAGGACTGGGACCTCAGTGGGGTACAGTGCCATAGAGCCCACACTCCAAAACATCAGTTTCCTCCAGGGCAATTGATCTCTGTTGTCTAGAGTGGAGCTGTAATTCCAGGGGATCCCCAGGTCCCATCTGGAGGCTGGCATCCATAGTGTGGGGAGAGGTTAACCCCCCCCCCCCGCTCCATTACGCCACTTCTACAGATAGTTCTGTGTATCAGGACTAGCATAAATTTGTTATTACAATAAAGTTTAGAGTTTATTCAAAGGCTAAGCGCATTTTAATATAAAGACAGAAATAACACACTCTGAAACTGAACAAAGTTTGAGTATAAACCAGAATTAAACTTTGCTGGTCTTAAAGGTGACACTGGACTCAAACTTGGTTGCGTTGCTTCAGACCAACATGGCTGCCCACCTGAATCACACTTTGAAACAAGTACACTTATTTATTCATCTGAAATACTTGTCTTTCACTATCCTGACAAAATATTCCTGACACAGCTTACAATATTACACACACACACACACACATTCAATATATACATTAAAAAATACTGACAAAAATAGTATTAAAGCCATTTAATGAACCACTAAAAAGAGCGGACGGGCTTGAACTCCCATTTATTTTTTCCCTTCCCTTTTTAATTATTTGAATGATAAGCTCAAAATTAGCAGATAACTTCTAATGGCAATCCCTAATTTGCCACAAACTTAATGATCATTTTGTAATTGTTTTAATTCATGCTTTATTAAGTACTGCATTGTATTTTATTTCAATTTTCAATAAACAGAGTATACATTATAAAAGCAGGACTGAAGAGCTTAAAAAACACTACTGCCATCCTCTTCCCAAAATATTTATTTTATTTTATTTATTTATTTTTTCAGCTTTATACCCCGCCCTCCCCGCGAACGGGCTCAGGGCGGCTCACAAGGGCACATGTGTTATATTCAATACAATAACATTTAAAATCCAGTTTAAAACCCCATAAATTAGATCCATTAACAACAATAACATTTCAGCCACCACTGAGAAAGCCCTAGCCCTGGTTCCAGGAAGCCTGGCCTCCCTGGGGCCTGGTACACAGAGTAGATTTTGGGCCCCTGACCAAAGTGTCCGTGGGGAACATATGGGGATAGGCGGTCCCTCAGATATGTTGGATCCTCGCCATATGGGGCTTTAAAGGTAAGTACCATCACCTTGACGTGAACCCGGTATGCTATAGGCAGCCAGTGCAGTGCCACTAGGGCAGGCTGGACATGGTCCCTCTTAGTGAGGCCCATCAACAGCCTGGCCGCGGCATTCTGCACCAACTGCAGCTTCCGGATTTGTGCCAAGGGCAGCCCCGTGTAGAGAGCATTGCAGTGATCCAGCCTCGAGGTGACCATTGCATGGATCACTGTGGCTAAGTCATCATGGTCGAGGAAAGGAACCAACTGCTGTGCCAGCTGCAGATGATAAAAAGCTGACTTGGCAGTGGCTGCTACCTGGGCCTCCATTGTCAAAGAGGAGTCCAGGAGCACTCCCAGACTCCTTACCCCCAACATGGGCACCAATGACACCCCGTCAAAGCTCAGGAGCGGGACCCCCCACCTCAGACCGCCCTGACCCAGACACAGGACCGCCGTCTTCACCGGGTTCAATTTCAACCGACTCTGCCTGAGCCAACAAGCTACGGCATGCAGTGTCCGGTCCAGATCTTGTGGGTCAGTGTCTGACCGGCCGCCCAACACCAGATAGAGCTGGGTGTCATCAGCATACTGGTGACACCCCAGCCCATACCTCTGGACAATCTGGGCAAGGGGGTGCATATAGATGTTAAACAACATTGGAGAGAGCACCGCCCCCTGAGGCATTCCACATTCAAGCAGGTGCCTCGTGGATTGGCGCTCCCCGAGCACCACCCTCTGCCCCCGACCCTGGAGAAAGGAAATGAGCCACTGCAAGTCTCATCCCTGTATCCCCACATCAGTGAGGCAGTGGGTCAGCAGCTGATGATCGACCATGTCGAACGCGACCGACAGATCAAGCAACAGCAACACTGCCACACCGCCCCGATGTCTCTGGAGGTCATCAGTAAGGGCGGCCAGAGCCGTCTCCGTCCCATGACCAGGGCGAAAGCTGGACTGCTAGGGGTCAAGGACTGAAGCTTCATCCAGGTAACTCTGTATCTGTAACGCCAGTGCCCTCTCAATTAATTTGCCCAAATAGGGCACATTGGACACTGGTTGGTAATTAGACAATTCGGCCAGGTCCAGATGTGACTTTTTCAGGAGGGGGTGGACCATCACCTCCTTGAGTGCCCCCGGGAACCGCCCCTCCACAAGGGACAAGTTGATAATTTCCCAGGCAGCACCTCGCAACCCATCGTGGCTGGCTTTAATCAACCAGGATGGGCACGGATCAAGGGTGCATGAGGTTGGACGCACAGATATCAGAAGCCTGTCGACTTCCTCTAGGCTGAGTGGGCCAAACCCATCTAAGCCTGGAAACGAAGACGTGCAAGGGGCCTCAAGTTCACTCACTGTTTCCAACGTGGCGGGGAGGTCACAGCAGAGTGCCAAGACTTTATCCGTAAAATAGCTTGCAAATGCCTCACAGCCAATTTCCAATTCCCTAGCGTTTGGTCTGCCTTGTGGCAGAACTGTTAAAGACCAAATTGTTCTAAACAATTGGGCTGGGTGTGAGCTAGTGCATGCAATCTCGGCAGCATAGAATTCCCTCTTTGCTGGCTTCATTGCCATCTCATAGGCTTTTATAAACATCATATAAGATGCTCTTAATAGCTTCGTCACGAGCATGGCCCCACCGTCTCTCTAGCTGTCGTAGCTCTCGCTTCATGCACCACAACTCCTGGGTATACCAGGGTGCAGGTCTGTTGTGAGGGCGTAGAGGGCACCTGGGAGCGATCTCATCGATGGCCGTGGAGAGTACATACAATGCAGAGTTAATGCTGAATAAATTTGTATTCTTTTAAAATATTTGGTAGCTCAAAATATATCCTATCACTAAGTGATAGACCACATTTCACAGCCATTCCATAAATTACATGCATGCAAACTGGAATTTGTTGTTTAGCCTCCCTGAGCCTCCTCTTGAACTCACAAAGCTACAAAGCCCGTTTGGGGGTCCCAATCTGCAGCCTGAGAATCACTGAATTAACCAAAAGCGAAGGAGGACACAAATGTTTTTTGCCTGGCAACCAAGAAAAAAAGAGCTAATTTGGCATTAGACAAATCTTTGGGGGGACAGAGTTCTTTGTCCTTAGGGAAAGGACACCCCTTTTTTTACTAGGGTTGCCAGGTCCCCCTCGCTAACAGCAGGGGGTGGGGGGATAGGGTTGCTAGATGCAGGTTGGGAAACTCCTGGAGATTTGTGGATGGAGCCTGGAGAGAACAGGGATCTCAGTAGGGTAGAATGCCGTAGGCGTCAACTATGGGGGGGTCTTGGGAGCAGATGCCACACCTGAAATTTCCCAGGGGGGATTGAGCACCCCTGGCAAAATGGGGCACCTGCCCGCCACTGCGCCTCCCCACCTCCCTTCCTAGGCCCGCCCCCCTGCCTGGCTCCCCTGAACCCACTCCCCTGAACCGACTTGCTCTCTCCCTCCCGGGACCATTTTGGCGACTGCTGGGGTGACACTCTAGCAATCGCCCCAAAACTCTATGTCACCATGGTGACATAGAGTTTTGGGGCAATTGCCAGAGCGTCACCCTGGCAATGTGCCCAGCATGATGACGTCACTTCCAGGTGATGTCATCACACTGGGCATTCACCTGGATGGCCCCGGGACGGAAGGAGGGAGAGAGTGAATGGGTTCAGGGGAGTGCATTCAGGGGAGCCGGGAGCCGGGGGGGGGGAGGCTCTGGCACACAAGAGCCCCCGTCCCCCCTGGGAAATTAAAAAGTCTATGCCCCTGTAGAATGTCATAAAGTTCACCCTCCAAAGTATCAATTTTCTCCAGGGTAACTGATCTCTGTAGCCTGGAGATGAGCTATAATTCTGGGGAATGCCCAGGATCCACCTAGAGGCTGGCATCCCAACCTTTTACACACATTGGCTGGGTATCTTTCCAAACTGAGAGCCAGTTTGGTGTAGTGGTTAGGAATGTGGACTCTAATCTGGGAGAACCAGGTTTGATTCCCCACTCCTTCACATGCAGCTGTAGGCATGACCTCGGTCAGTTACAAGTTCTCTCAGAGCTGATCACTCAAGAGCAGTTCACAAAAGAGCTCTCTCAGCTCCACCTACCTCACAGAGTGTCTGCTGTGGGGAGAGGAAGGGAAAGGAGATTGTAAGCCACTCTGAAACTCCTTTTCCTTCCCTTCCCCACAACAGACGCCCTGTGAGGTAGGTGGGGCTGAGAGAGCTCTGACAGAAAATGCTCTTTATCAAGAACAGCTGTGCCAGAACTATGGCAAGGTCACCCAGCAGGTGCAAGTGGAGTGTAAGTAAATATTCCACTACATCTATTTCTTACTTCACTCTTGGCAACAAACAGCACCTCCCACAATATTTTTACTTCTATTTCATTGAGCTCCCATGAATCTCTCTCTCTCTCTCTCTCACGATTGTGCAAGTTCAACATAAGGGGCTTCATCAAATGGCAAGATAAACGGTAGACCCTTGGCTTACTTTTAATTGTTTATCCAGTCAGGATTGTGTTTCTTCTCCAAAGCCAGATCCGTACCTGTCAGATAATTTACAGGGGGGGAACAACAGCTCCATAAGGTGTCACTGTAGATCTAAGATGGGAAGCACAAATGAATTCTTAGAGAGCCTGACAGGAGAAAAGCGGGGAGTTTCTACATCATACAATTTTTAACACTGCAAAGACTGAAATAGCCTACTGTCTTTAAGACAGGCTGCAGTCGTAGACCTCTATTAAAGCAAAACGTAGAGCTAATTTCCTTTTAATGGTGCCTTTTTTTGCGAGTGCACTTTATGTTTTGACACAAGTCCTTCAATAATTGCGGTAGCAAAAGTTCTGCTTTTGCAGTTCTTGCTACTTGATAATTTACTCTTCGGCAGAGAGTTTCATAACAGAATGTTACAAAAGACTGTGGGATTTCTTGCTGCCCAAAGCTACCCAAATATTAGTGCTTCAATTATTGAGTAATCATTCCAGAGGAGTAGCAAGATATTATGATCAGGGTTTTTTTTGGGGGGGAGGGGGGAAGAGGAGCTGGAATTCTCAACAGGGAAATTAAGTTTTCAATCTGTATACTGAGAACTCACGAACTTTTAAACATTTTTAACAGAATTTTGTCAAAGAAATTCCAGAACTCTGTTCCAGTGTGTTCCCCAGAAAAAAAAATCGAGTATGATATCAGTAAAATTAAATGGAAGTCCAGGGGCATGTTATAGGCCAACAATCAATCAATCAATCAATCAATAAATAAATAAATAAATAAATTTCAGCATGGGTTAACTGGGTTGCAATCCTTCATCTTAGGGTTGGTTGTCAGCTTCCAGGTAGGGCCTGGAGATCTCCTGGGATTGCCACTAATCACTGGACCCCAGAAATCAGTTCCCCGGAGGAAACGGTGGTTTCAGAGGTAGGACTCTATGCCAGCACGCCCCCAAGGAGCTCACAGATTCCGGCCTACTAAGGGGCAAAGTAGATGTGACAGCATTGTGTCAGTTTGGTGTAGCAGTTTGGAGCGCAGACTCTAATCTGGGAGAACCGGGTTTGATTCCCCACTCCTCCACATGCAGCCGCTGGTGTGACCTTGGGTCAGTCACAAGTTCTTTCAGAGCAGTTCTCTCAGAGCTCTCTTAGCCCCACCTACCCCACAGGGTGGCTATTGTGGGGAGGGGAAGGGAAAAGATATTGTAAGCCACTCCGAGACTCCTTCAGGTAGTGAAGGGTGGGGGTATAAATCTAATTTCTGCCCCTCCTCCTCCTCCATGAGGATGTCACTGCCATTTTAAAGCCTTAAATGGGTAATTTAAAAAAGCTGTGAGGGCATGAACCTGTTTGGGCCTGCAGCATGGCGGGACAAGGCACTCTTCTTTCCCTTGTGTCTTTTCAAGGGTCAAAATGACTGGGGAGGGAGGGTGTTCCAGCACTCAAAAAGACATGGGGGGGACAAGTGACCCTGTCCCAGAACTCTGCAATCCTTGTGGAAATTTTAAATTGTCCGTCCCCCCGCCCCTTTAGAATATTAGACACATGTTAACAATGCCAAAAAAAACTTGAATTATGCAGGTAGAAAACAATGTAGTAAGAGTCAGATAATTCATCCAACAAAGAGATAATATATACACATTTATGGTTGCTGACCTCCAGGTGGAGTTGGAAACCTCCTGGAATTACCACTGATCTCTAAATGACAGATCAATTCCTCAGAGAAAATGGCTGCTTTGGAGTGGGGACTTTATGGCATTATACCCTGCTGAGGCCCCTCCTCAGGCGACACCCCCAAATATCCAGCTATTTCCCTCGTGGGAGTTGGCAATCCTATCCAGAAACTTTCTTGAACAACTGCGTTATACGGAGTCATTACCTCTCTTGGGGGTTTACTTTTTGCATTTGTGTGTGTGCATGTGTGTGCCCATGTCTGTAAGTCAGGGTGACCTCTGGCAACTCCCACTGGGACACGAAGGACATTCAGAGAAGTGGTTTGATAGTCTGCCTCTCGGCCCTGGCATTCCTTGGCGGTCTCCCATCCAAAATACTTGGCAGGGTCGGCCCCGCTCAGCTTCTGAGATCTAACAAGATCAGGCTTGCCTGGGCTATCCAGGGCAGGGCGGGCCTAATTATCTCTTGATCGATTCTGTCTTACATTGTTTTGGAATGCCAGATTGTGAAGGCCTTCCTGACTTTCTCAGGCAGGCCATTCTAGAAGCTGGGGAGCACAACAGAGAACGCACCTGTACAGGCAGTTGTTGATCTTGTCCATTTGTGGGGTGGTGCCTGAAGAAGGCCCTACACGGATGAGCTAAACTGTTGGTGGAAGGGAAGAGGTGAAGAGGCAGTACTGCCGATATGAGGGCCCAGGGTCATGAAGAAGAAGAAGAAGAAGAAGAAGAAGAAGAAGAAGAAGAGATTGGATTTATACCCCGCCCTCCACTCCCCAAGGGAGTCTCTGAGCGGCTTACAAACTCCTTTCCCTTCCCCTCCCCACAACAGACGCCCTGTGAGGTAGGTGAGGCTGAGAGAGCTCTTTCCCAAGCTGTCCTTGAGGGAACAGCTGGTACAGAGCTATGGCTTGCCCAAGGTCATCCAGCCAGGTGCAAGTGGAGGAGTGGGGAATCAAACCCGGTTCTCCCAGATTAGAGTCTGCGCACATAACCACTACACCAAACTGGCTTTCTAAGGGCTTTGTGTGTGGTAATCAGGGCTTTGTGTGTGGTAATCAGTACTGTGCATTAAGCCAGGTAGCTGATGGACAGCCAGTGGAGTGACTACAGAATGAGTCTTCAAGGGAGGACCTGTGTAGAGTGTGTTATGGTGGTCTAGTCTCAAAATTGATTTGGCATGGATCCAGGCGTCCAGATCATCCAAGTCTATGTAGGGGACCATCTTCCAGGCTAAACAGAGTTGAAGAAAATGCCCCCCACACACACATTAACAGGCTTCTCTCCAAGACAAATGCAGGGTATACTAACTAGGTATGCAGGCTCTTAACTGAATCAGCAGGGGTCAGCTGAACGAAATGGGAAGCATCATGCCAGGATCAATTTGTTCAGTCTTAGCTATTTAACCCTGCAAATAGGTGTTGTCAAAACCACAGGAACACAGAAGATACGACTGTTTGTGTTCAGTTGTGGGACACGAACTGTGGTACACAACAGCTTTAAAAAAATCCTCATGTTAAAAACAAACAATAAGGAGAACTTAAGAGGGGTTCTCTGCTGTTATGGGGCCCCATTCCACTGCTGAATCACTGAAGTCCAAGCATACCTCAGAAGATTCCTCTAGGCTAGTCATTGACAGAGGGGTACACAATTAACTGGATAGCAAAAGCATTTTTATTCTCTCCTGATGTCTGGATGGAGCAACCAAGAAATCAGGAAAGTGATACCATGAAAACAGGGCTGGCAAAAGATCTGATTCTGAGATGATTCTGTTCGGCAGGAAAATCAGCTAACTGTTCTAGTTGGCCAACATCCATGTCAGGCACATATCTACTTTCGTTATTCCTCCTGCAACCTGGGAAGGCTGCAGAATAAGGCTCTGGCAACCCTACTTAGAAGGGCATAACTCTGTAGGGTTGCTCCAGCAGGGGGATTTGAGGGGTGTTTCGGGGGTGGGAAGGGAAGCCCCAAGCCCCTCCCCCAAGAGCAACCACCCACCCAGTCACCCCTCTCCCTCCCTTCCTGCCAGATTTAAAGGGCTTGAGCTGATTCACGGGGTCCATGTGGCCCATGGACCAGCTGGAGGGCCCTTTAAATCTGGCTAAATGGAGGAAGAGGGGTGGTCACTCTTGGGGGCAGGACTTGGGGGCAGGGCTGGCTGGGGCAGATTGGAGATCCCAAAAGCAGGGGGACCCCCTGCCTGGACCTGGGGGCTGGCAACCCTATAACTCTCCACAGGGTGGCTCTGTTATCTGTGTTGACTGTATTAAAGAACGGGCATGAAATGGGTCTGGTCTTGATTAGTTATTATTCAAAAACAAAGCCTTGAAATCCAGTGGTACATTTAAACCAAATGGATTTGACTGGAGAGATTTAAGACGGCTTAATGCGGTCTGCATTTGAGGGCCTTGTGCATGGCGTACTGCTGTGACTAACTTGGGGGGGGGGGCATCACGATCAGACGCCAGTTCCAGCTAGTTTCCTCCCCGCTGAATGAACTGTTTCCACTTTTCGTGGTGTGAGGCCTTTTCAGGCTGTGACTTGGCAGATGGCAGGATGCCGCATGCATCTTGGCTTGTCATTTTGCATCAGCCTGGAATAATCCTTCGGCATTGTTTCTTCCTGGAGGAAGCAACAGTGTCTCCAAGCGCAGCATGTGCTCGCACAGGGACACAGTCAAGTCCCAACTCCGACAAAAACAGAAGGAAAGGTAAGACGTGCCAGTATTACTGTTTTCGGGATTACTTCAGTCCGAGAACAGTTGAAATTCCAGCTTAGGAGCTCTGCCCTCAATGTGATCATATTCAAAGAATATAAAAACCCGACAGTCCCTCCAGCTGATCAGCATAATTCCTGTGATTTCCGGTATTAAGAAGTCGAACTTATTATCTTGACTTCTCATAGAGCTGGATTTCCAACAGCTTCTGATTTCCCTGGAACCTTTTCTTATTTTCAAAAGTAGAACTTTCTTTTTTGTCAAATCAGTAGGCAGATTATGGGGGAAAGCACCAGGGTGGATCAAGCAGAAAGTTTTGACTGAGGTAAGGGTGGATGATTGTTCACCACCACCACCCCATGTTGTTTATGGGAAGATAATAGAATCACAGAGTTGGAAGGGATCTCGTGGGTCATCTAATCCAACCCTCAGCGCAATGCAGGAAATTCACAACTACCCCCCCCCAACACCAGTGACCCCTGTCCCATGCCCAGAAGATGGCAAAAAACCTCCAGGATCCCTGGAGAAAAAATTGCTTCCTGACCCCAAAGTGGCTATCGGCATCTCCCTCGGCATCTAAGAACCTAAGTTCCTTTCTCCCAGAAGCAGCAGGAGGAGGAATTTCGGGCTTTGACAGAAAGGGGGAGGTGCGGAATTCACTCTCAGTTGACAGAAATCAACCTTTCTTTTCAGCTGTTGGGGAAGTCCAAGTCTGCACATGAAGCCTGGGTCAGTTCAGATGGCAGAAGGGTTGTTGCCACTGCAATGTTCCCTCTAAGCTGAGTTAGTGTGAGCTAGCTCACACTTTTTTAGCCTCTAGCTCACAACATTTTTGGTTTAGCTCAAGAAGGTTGGCTCTGGAGCAAACTAATTGATGAAGTAGTCAACTCGCTTGCTCACAACTTTAGTGTCAGTAGCTCAGAAAGTAGAATTTTGGTTTACAAGACTCCACATCTTAGGAGTATTGCTAGGCAGGCAGGACAACACACTGATATTCTTCTGACCTGACAAGCAGTTGAAGACAAGCAGCTCTAGAGTTGCCAGGTCTGAGTCAGGAAGTATCTGGAGATTTGGGGGGCAGAGCCTGAAGAAGGTAGGTTTTAGAAGGGAGGGGATTTAGTGGGATACAGTGTCATAGGGTCCACCTTCCACAGTTCTCCAGGTGCATTGATCTCTGTTGCTTGAAGATTGGTTGTAATCCCAGAAGATATCCAGCTACCACCAGGAAGTTTCCAACCCTAAGTTGCTCTGGCAGAGGAGACTGGCCAGATTCAGCTCTATTGGATGTTTGGTGTCATCTGACCGGCTTCAGTTAGTAAGGGTAAAATATCTGTAGGACTGGCCAACTGATTGTGCTCAACAATCCCAGCAGGACTGGGACTAGGGATGGCCATGAACTGGGCAAATGTGATTCCATTTATGGTTTGTGGCTGAACCATGAACTGAACCAAGCCAGAAGGCTCGTTCATGAACTGTTCATGTGGTTCGTGACTTTGCAAATCCCACTGAAAGAGACTGCAGTCCAATTAAAAAGGGTTTGCAGAAAGCCCCCCAAAACAGCTGACCTGTGGGGAGCAGCTTGCTCCCCACCATGCAGTTATTTCAGGCTTTCTTCTGCATTAAATATATACAGGATCAGGTTACGGCCTGCATTCATCTGTGGAACATTGCAAGATGGTTTGAAAGAAGCTTGTTGCATGTTTATCCTGAGTTTTGTGCTAGACTGAGGCATTTCTATCTAAAGGAAAGCCCCCATAAGATCATGAAATCCAAATTCTAACATTCATTATTGTATTTGTGGCTAGTTTAGGTACTGCTTTCAAGACCACTGCCTCTGAAGTCAGCAGCCTGCCAGTAATGTGCAAGTGGGAGGGGACCCCACAAAAATAAACGAATGACACATTTCCAAAGGAATGCAGGAACATGGAGGCACTGAACATAATTGTAACCAAACCCATGTGACTCGTGCATCTCACACCTAGATTGATTTCACACAAGCCGCTGCTCTGCCCCCGCTCTTCCCTTTCCCCCAACTGCACACATCAATTTCCCACTATGTGCTGCATGGCCGCATTTTGTCCTGCAGCTTCACCCAATTTTCCCCGCATCTTCAAGATCCTGTTTTTTGAGGATTGCGAAGACACGGAGGAGATTGGGTGAAGTTGCAGGTCAAAATGTGGCCGCGTGGCACATAGTGGGAAATTGACACGTGCAATCGGGGGAAAGGGAAGAGTGGGGGCGGAGCAGCAACTTGCATGAAATCAGTCCTAGTTCTTTTACAAAATGCCAGATCTGATTCCCCACTTCTCCACATGCAGCCAACTGGTGTGACCTTGGTTCAGTTATGAGTCATTTCAGAACTATTCTCTCGCAAGCAGGATTTTGAGAGAGCTGTTTCAGCCCCACCTACCTCACAGGGTGTCTCTTGTGGGGAGGGGAAGGGAAGGAGATTGTAAGCCGCTCTGAGACTCCGAGTGAAAGGCGAGGTATAAATTCAATCTCTCCTCCTCCTGAAATCTTTGTTCTGAATTATGAACTCTGGCAAACTTTCCTGTGGCATGACTGTTCATTTAACATAAAGAATTTACATCCTGTTTTGGTACATGCATCGCTTTGGGATTCTTGTGCACAGATGCTTTTTTTGGGGTCTCTTGTGCACTCCTCCGGTACAATTGAGATTGCTAATTATCATCCCTGCACAACCTGCCCTAGTTTGCCACATAGCAGATGTGGGCAGATGTGGGGAACATCGAGATGGGCTCAGGTGTCACCATCCGCATAGCAGAAAGGACAATATCAGCATATGCAATCCCATGCCACATCTTTTTGCTGGGTTTGCTTTCTGGTAAATCTGACTGTGTGTTATTGCCCAGTCGAAGGGAAGGGGAGATCTACCTGGAGATGAAATTTAAGGCAAAGGAGAGGTTAGATAACTCCATGATTGAGAGTGTTGTTTCAGGTTTTGTAAGGTGAGGATTCAAGGATTCAAAGGCCCGCTGGCAAGTTCAACTTATATAAATGAACCCCAAATGCATTAAGAATATTTAGTGCAGCGTGTTTTTTTACATTTAGCTCCTGGTATGCATGCCACTATTATGCATTGGGTTCCCTCTTCAAGCACATCTTCAAGCACCTCAGGGAAGGTTGAAGGACTTAGGAATGCTCAGTCTGGAGAAGAGGAGGTTGAGCGGAGACCTGATTGCTCTCTCGAAGAATCTGAAAGGCTGTCACTTAGAGGAGGGATGGGGAGCTGTTCCTGTTGGCAGCAGAGGAGAGGACTCACAGTAATTGGTTTAAATTATGGGCAGGAAGGTACAGGCTGGATATTAAGGGGAAAAAATTACAATAGGAGTAGTTCAGCAGTGGATTCAGCTGCCTAGGGAGGTGGTGTGGTCCCCCTATCTGGCCGTCTTCAAGCCGTGGCTGGAGGAACACTTGTCAGGGATGCTCTAGGCTGGTCCTGCATTGACTAGATGGACGGTGTGACCCCTTCATCTCTATCCAAAATCCTAAATGCTAGTTATGCCATTTAAAACCCTTTAAGACTTATCTATGACCTTGAAACCTCAGAACCACGTATCAGAAGGACTGTCTCCTCCCATATGTCCCTGTGCACCAACTATGGCCCTCAAACTGCCACTGACTAGCATTTTCCCCACTAAAGGGACCCCACCTGGCATCAACCAGAGCCTGTGCCTTTTCCATTGTAACCCCCACTGTAATGGGCTCCTTGAAAAGATGGGGGCACCATCTCTAGACATTTTCACAAGATGCTCTAAGACCGTTTTATTTGCCGGGGCTTTTAAGTGGGGTATGCACTTCAGGGGGAGGGAAGGCAGCCTGGTATGGCCCAGTCTTGTCAGATCTCAGGAGCTAAGCAGGGTTGGTACTTGGAATGGAAACCACCAAGAAAGATGGTGCAGAGGAAGGCAATGGCAAAGCACCTCCATTTCTCACTGTCCTTGATAGCCCCTTGCTGGGGTCAACCTGATGGCTCTTTATATGCACGCACACACAAGAACTTTGGGTATCGTTACAAGGGGGGTTTGTCTGAGGTTTTATTCATTTGGTTCAACATTTTGAGATTTTGAAGTTACAATCTGCAAACTGCCTTGAACCATGAGGGAAAGCAGGATGGAAATATCGCAATAAAATTAAAAAATAAATATGTTATGGAGAGAGACGATGCTTCCAGTTTTGCCACACTGATCTACAGTGGTTTCATTACCATGACAGGGCAAAAAAAAATGCATTAGCCCAGTTACCAAGGCAATGGAGACAACATTCCCCCTTCCCTGTGTGGCCCCTGATAAACAGCTTCCAAAAAAGGGGGGGAGGTGTGCTTAATGAGTAGTGGTGGCTGGAGATCTCTTGGGACTACAACTGATCTCAAGGTGACAGAGATCAATTCACCTGGAAAAAATGGCCACTTTGGAAGGTGGATTCTATGGCCAAGGACATACTGGTATTCTGCTGCACCTCCGCGGCGCGGCAGAACAAGGCCGCTGTGCGGCAATTGCATGCCGCCGCAAGGAAGCCACCTGCAGCATCCAGACTGTGGGCGGCTTCCGGCGGCAGTGTCGAACGCCGCGCGGCTCCCCCACCCGGCGTGCGTTCACACCCGCCGGAAGCAAGTGGAACGCGCGCCGCAGCAGCCGGGACACCACTTTTAAGTGGTGCCCGGCTGCTGCGGGAGGAGCGTGGCGCTGGACGCATTGCGTCCGGGCCGCCTCCTCCAGGCAGATGTGGCGGTCTGAACGGCCGCTCTGCCTCCGCTTTTAAAGTGGAGGCAGAGTGGGCCAGACTGCCAGTCTGTCTTCAGCCTATGACAATATTCCCACTGAAGTCCCTCCCCTCTCAACCCCTGCCCCCCTCCTCAGGATCCAACAAACCCTCCCCCAATATCCAGGTATTTCCTAACCCAGAGCTGGCAAACTTGTTAACAAGGAGCTCAAAAGGGATTGCAAATTTTCCTTTGTTCTAAACGGAGTGCTCCATCCAACACTTTTTATAGCATATAATACATGTATATAACATACACACAATACTTTTTATAACATTTTGCATTCTAGTCCATTTAGGAGTTAAGAAGATCCTCACAGTAGCCTCAGCATTAACAATCCATGTTATGATGGATAACCCACCCTGTGCCCTTTATGCTGGTCTTCTTCCTTTCACAGTTGACTAGGAACAAGGAAGAACCTGGCATGTTTCGTCCCCTCAAGCTTGTTATACCTGTCCTGAAGAAATCAAGGGAAGCGCGTTAATCGACTGCAGCATACCACCAGATGTTTGCTCTTGTAGCAAGTCATTAAGTTTCAAAACAGAGATTCTAAATATAAAACATCTGCTCTGTTGACTTTGGTTTCCCTCTTCTTTTTTTTGTCTCAACCTACATAACAAAGCAGTGGTGAGAGAGACTCAGACAGAAGACAGATTTCTTCAGTATCAAAATCAGCCGACATGATGCATTTAGAGTTATAGGAGTGTACTGAAGTGATTTAAAAAAGCTGTACAGATAGCCATTGCATATATGTCTTTACTTAGCTTATACCTCACTTTCCTTCCCAGTGGGGATTCATCATGATTTACAACATTATCTACTTCTCCATCTTATCCTCACAACAACCCTGTACCGTAGGTTACACTAAGTGTGTGTGACTGATCCAGGGACACCCAGCAAACTTCCATGTCAGGGTATGGATTAAAATGTAGGGCTCTGAGAAACTTTAACAACTGCACCAGGCTATCTCTCATCCAGTGTAGCCATCTTGATTTGGGATGTGCATACCAAAGTTTCCAAGCTGAAAATATACCTGGAAAATGCCTCTATTCAGGTTGCTCTGTTTATGAAATGGGGAAAAAAACAGAATTATGGAACTGTCTGCTTCATGAAAAAGTCCACACAAAATCAGGTGGAATGGAAGATCTTTTTGAAGGACTGCAGCAGATGTTTCAGAGCAAATGGTATCATATTTTCAGGGAACCAAGTCCCAAAACATGCCCCCCCCCCTCAAGTTTGAAGGGAATTGGACAAAGGGGTCTGACTCAGTGTTCCCTCTAAGCTGAGTTAGTGTGAGCTAGCTCACAGTTTTTTTTAGCCTCCAGCTCACACATTTTGTCTTAGCTCAGGCTCCAGAGCAAACTAATTTATGCAGCAGCCAAATCACTCACTCACTACTTTAATGCCAGTAGCTCAAAAAGTAGAATTTTTGCTCACAAGACTCCACAGCTGACAGGAAGCATGACTATAGTGTCTGACACCAAAACAAGATATCGCCAGCTGTCTTGGTCTCCATCGTTTCTTAAGGAGAAATAGCCATGGTTGAAAACTTCAGTCTGGTCTATCCCTAAGCAACCTTCATTTCCCCATACACGAGCACCCCAAAAACTCTATTGGCAAACAAACCAGCACAAACAACAGAAAAAAGAACCCTTCCAAACAGCAAAGGTCACCCCCCACCCCAGAAGAGCAACCTCCAGAAGTACCAACGTGTTAAAAAAAATCAAAATCAAAAACCAAATCAGACAGCAGAAAACCTAAATAAAACTAAACCAGAGGGGGAAAGGGGGGCATACATTTAATCTCTCTTAAAGAACATAAGAGAAGCCATGTTGGATCAGGCCAATGGCCCATCCAGTCCAATACTTTGTGTCACACAGAGGCCAAAGCCCAGGTGCCTGATCTCTCTCTCTCTCTCTCTCTCTCTCTTGCTCTTTCTTTCTCACTCACTCACACACACACACACAAAACCATGAAAATAAAACACTGAATGCAGAACCCGAATTTAAGAAATCTATTATCTATAGTTTTAATCTCCCAGCAGAGCAATAAAGCCAGGAACGTCAGCCCAATCTGCATTTCCTATGTAAAACTGTTTCATGTTGCTGTGGTGCCAGCTTCCCATTTGGCTCAGTATAAAGCTCTCTTCTGTCAGAAGGGACACAAATTGTTTAGGTAGAGCATGAGAGAGAGGGGGGAGGAGCGGCCTCAGGAAATAACAAATGGTTCATGGTTGGGCACGCTTCCAAACCCCCCCCCCCCCAAATTGATCACAGAAAAATGTTCCCTGGCTGCTTTTAAATGCAGACAACTGGATTTTCAGCTAACTTGTTTCCTTTGTGACAATTTGTGTATCTCCTTAGAAAAGATTGGGGGGGAGGAAACGGCTCCAATTGTCTGCTTTTTGCTCACAGCAGCTCAAGGATGGGGAGGAGCAGTTGTAGCCCCTTAAAACCAAATCCAGATAAGGCGATGAGACACCGTAGTGACCTCGGAGTCACCCCTAACTGGCAATAAAATGATGCAGACAGCCGATGCTGAGATGAAACAATTGGAGAGTAGATGCGGCATGAAATGCAGACAGAAATTTGTGAGACAAACGGTGCAAAATAGCAATGCAGATTGGACCATCATGAGTCCTGAAGTGGTTCTCACATCGTCAGGGCACAGCACAGCAGCAACAGACAGGCACAGTCATCTCTTGGTTCCCTGCAAATCTGGTGCCATTTGTTCTAAGAACGGCCACTCCAGACTCCCATAAAGATCTTGTTTTCTTAGAGGAAACCTATATATCCAGGAATGTGGGGGGTGGGGATGAAAATAAACTCAAACTGGCAAAAAAGATACCCAAAACTTTGGGATTCTGGTATTGGTGGTGGAAAGTACCCTCAAATCACAGCTGACTTATGGTGACCCCATGGGGTTTTCAAGGAAAGAGATGTTCAGAGGTGGTTGGTTATTGCCTGCCTCTGTATCATGCCACTGGTATTCCTTAATGCTCTCCCATCTAAAGACTAGCCAGGGCTGACACTGCTTAGCTTCTGAGATCTGATGAAATAAGGCTAGCCTGGGCTATCCAGGTCAGGGAATGATATTAGTTTCCCCCCCCCCCCATACCTAATTTAAATTTTACTGAGGTTTTTCTCCCCAAATGTACATCTCTAATCTTAATTGTCAAAACATGTTTATATTATTATTATTATTATTATTAAATTTACATGCTGCCTCTCATTGCCAAGCAGTCTTGAGGCAGCTAACAACAGTTAAAGTATTAACAGATATCAATTAAAAACATGATACAAATAAAACTAGAAGGCAACACACATTAACAGACCCTGTTTTGCAGGCCCTGTGGAACTTGAATGAGTCTTGCAGGGCCCATGTACCATCTGACAGCTGGGAAAAGAAGAAGAAGAGGAGGAGGAGGAGGAGGAAGAGGAGGAGATTAGATTTATACCCCACCCTTTGCTACCTGAAGGAGTCTCAGAGCGGCTTACAATCTCCTTTCCCTTCCCTTCCCCACAACAGATACCCTCAGAGCAGGGGCGTAGACTTTTTAAATCCGGGGGGGTGGCTCTCTCGTGCGCACGCGTGCGTGCTCGGGACCATGTCCCCGCCGCTCTCCCCCCCCTGCCCCAGGGAGCAGCCGCCACCGCTTCCCTCCCCCGGGCCGTGCCCGCCCGCCGTGCTCCCCGCCCCCTCCCTCCCTCCCTCCCTCCCTCCCTCTCCCCGCTCACCTCGGGCGCCAGCGCGTCGCCCTTGTGGGCCCCCAGCTCCCACTCCGCCTCGCACTCGGGGCGTGCGGGGGTGGCGCAGATGAGCACCACCTCTCTTTCCCCCGCCCCAGGGAGGCAGGAGAGCAGGCCGGGGGTGGGGGGGGGGGGAAGGAGAGGCAGCGACGGCCGGCTGACTGGCCACCGGGCGCTCCATTTTGCCGGGGGTGGCTGATCCCCCCCCGGAAATTGGGGGGAGGGCTCGAGCCCTCGAGCCCCCCTGTAGTTGATGCCCATGCCTCAGAGGTAGGTAGGGCTGAGAGAGCTTGAGGGAACAGGTCTGTCAGAACTATGGCTTGCCCAAGGTCATCCAGCAGCTACAAGTGGAGGAGTGGAGAATCAAACTCAATTCACCCAGATTACAGTCCACTGCTCCTAACCACTACTATGGCCTATTATGCTAACAAGTTCCTGCTGGGCTTTTTCTACAAAAAAAGCCCTGACTTATTGGCTCTCCTTGCAGTCCAAGGGACTCTCAAGAGTCTTCTCCAGCATCTTAGCCTTAATCACAGTTGGGCGATAAGACAGAATTCCAACTTTATTTGTTGTCTGGATAAATGTTAACATTTCTGCATCCATTTTAGGCTGCTCAGGTACCTTTGATCCTCGGAGCCATTTTCATAGACAGCATGTTAACAAACTGCAGCGCTTGCATTTGTGCCTAATATGGGTGGTGTTGTGTTTTTTTTTTAAAAAAAATCAGTCTTGGCACACAACTCTCAACAGGTGTCCACAAAGGCTTGTAGAACTAATGCACAAGTACCAAACAAATCAGAGGGCGGCCTCCATTCCTAAAGAGACAGCATTAGCAGTCTGTTCTCCAGGCTGTCAATGTAAACAGTGCCTGGCTTGCCATCTCTCACCAAGCTACCAGTGAGTGCCCACATATGCCAGTGAAGCAGATGAAGAGGACTGTGGGCAAAAAGACCTGTGAAAATGACATAATTCCCCATAGTGAACAACTGGGAAGAGGAATGCCGAAGTGGCACCCACATTTTTGTGAATAGAAGAGACCACAATCTCAGAGCTAAGAGGGAATAGGAAATTAACCACTCATTGCAAGGAAAAAAAAATAAATCAAATCAAACTCAACACAGTTGGGATTTTTATGTAATGGAAAAGACATTAGATCAGCAATCACAAGGCAATGAATAGTCCTTATATATTGCACTTTGTTGATATGTGGTTCCCTGCAACAGAATTCATTTCCAGTAACAAATAATTATTTTATTGTTCTTACCAGATGTATGTATTATTATTGTGAGATCCTTTGCACTTGTTTCTTTTGGATGCTTGATTTGTTTATGCCATCTATCAGCTGAGTTCAGCCTATCAAACTGCACTGTATCAACACTGCACTTGGTAAATTCCCAAAGTTTCGTTCTCGGTTCCTGTCTAATTGTTACTTTGAGTGCTGGAGAACATTCTGATGCGGACAGTTCATCTCACCAACTTTTGAATCTCAGAACACTGTAGAAATATTTGCATATCTGAAGCTCAGTCACTCATTCTTCACGCTTCCTTGCAGGCAAGCCTAGCCCATGGCAACGCAGTCAGGCTGTGAACCATCCATCGTTATTTTTGCTAATATAATATTCTTTCAATATGCAAAATTTTGTGTTAATAACAGTCTCAACCCATCTCACACTAGGGTTGTTACTGTACCCATTTTACAGATGGTGAACTGAGTCTGAAAGGCTGTGATTTGCTGAGGTACAGTTTGAACCCAGGTGCAACTTGTGTTATTTGCGTAGCTACATCTTGCCTGGCAAAAAGGGAGAGCCAAATTGGGTGGGGGGGTCATGTATACATTTTAAAGAAATTTAAAATGAATTCTTAAATCCTGTGTGCTTTTCATAATGTTGATGCCGGGACAGTTGGAGACAGCTATCAGACAGGATGTGTGTGCTTAACTTGTCTGCTGTTTATTGTTTAGAAATAACTTTATTATTGTTTTAATGTAGCTCACTGTTTTTAATGTATTTATATATATGCTGTGAGCCACCCTGAGCCTGCGTGGCAGGAAGGGCAGAATACAAATTAAAGAGGGCGGGATACAAATTAAATAAATACATTTATGTACAAATGTCATTAATGTTTACTGGACTTGTTCAACCATCCTTTTCTATCTCTGGTTTGTTTAAGATCATTATTAATGTTTCAGTGCTTACCGTATTTTTCGCTCCATTAGACACACCTGATCATAAGACGCACCTTGTTTTTAGAGGAGGAAAACAGGAAAAAATGAAACAGAAAGAAAGAAAGAGAGAGAGAGAGAGATAAAGGAAGGAAGGAGGAGGAGAGAGAGAGAGAGAAAGAGAAAGGAAGAAAGAAAGGTGGGGACAGAGAGAGAGGCAGAAAGACAGACAGACAGACAGAAAAAAGGAAAGGACGGAAGGAAGGAAGATAGAGAAAGGAAAGAAGAGAGAGGTCGGCATGCCATGCAAAGCCAGGCCTTTCTGTGCAAAGTAGCCACGGAGCTTAATCTGTGGGCGGGGCTTTCTGCTGCTGGCTGTCTTAAAGGGGAAAAGCACTTAAAGGGAAAGGGTACTTAGCCTGGTGGGGTTTTTCCTGCCGTTTCCCTTTTAAGTCTTAACAGCTCAGGCCCAGCAGGGAGGGGCGGGGAAGGCTGGGATGCCAGCCTGAATGGTGTTCCCCTGCATTCCTACTGAAGAAAGAGCCCTGTTACAGGTAAGAAGAGCCCCATATTCGCTCCATAAGACGCACACACTTCCCCCCCCCACTTTTTGGGGGAGGAAAAGTGCGTCTTATGGAGCGAAAAATACGGTAATTCTTTGTCATACTATTCCGTTTTTACACTGTTAACAATTTGACAGTAAAGCTTATACCAAAAAATATCATTAAACTCAATGTATTAAAGCAAGCATGTTCTTTTTAAAGCGGGTATTTAAAAGCCTCCCTGCCACTGGTGTAAAAAGGAGAACAGAAAGGCTGAAGGAATGGTAGGCAGTAACTGATGATGGTCAGTCCTATGGGAACATCCCACTGAGCAAAATTCAAAGAACTCCACAACTATGTCTTCGTAGACTTTGGGAGGGACGCTTCAACAACAGTGGCCACCAACCTCAGGGATTTCTAATTTCTCATCTTTGCTGTTCCAACCTAAAATTCTGTTTGGATTGCATAGGGTTGCCAGCCTCCAGGTGGCAAGAAACCCAAACAGCAGAGGAGCTCGGAAGGGAGTAAGTTATTCAAAAGATACAAAAGATCAAACCGTGCATAAATAACTCAAAATATTCAACAGTCAATGAGTAAGATCATCTGAACCTATATAAATAGTGTAGTTTATCAAAAAGACAATATGAATAGAAACTCAAAAATACGTGGTCCAAATGAGATACATCACAGTAGTTGGTCTAATGTACATTAAGAAGGTAAAAGATGCTGTTTATTATTCAACAATACTGTAGCTGGGCGGTTTTGGTGTTCCACTTTTGTGGTAGAAAAGCGATAAGGCAACCGGAAGCTGGCAGGGCCGTTAAGTGGATACACAAGCGGTGAGACGAGTTTTTCGAAGAGGAATTATAAAAAATGATATTTGGACTTTTCACTGTTTGAGGAATTTGATTTGGACTATTTCTGAAGGTTGTTTGTGTATTTGGACCGTGCATTTTTGAGTTTCTGACTATCATGTTGTATTTTTGATATGCAACACTATTTATATAGATTCAGATTATCATAAGACTGTTGAATATTTTTTTCATTATTTATGCACAGTTTGATCTTTTGCATCTTTTGTATAACTAACGGCCTCCAGGTGGTGGCTGGAGATCCCTCGGAATTGCAATTGATCTCCAAGAGACAGAGATCAGTCCCATTGGAGGAAATGGCAGTTTTCAAGGGTACACTCTATGGAATTATATCCTCCCTAAACTTCCTCCCCTCCCCAAATGCTTCCTACTCCCGGAATTTCCCAAGGCAGAGCTGGCAACCTTAGGATTTCACCTTTCCCATCAAACCCATGATTCTTGAATTCAGTACCATTTCTCCTTTCCTTGCCCCTATTTCCCTCCTGTGCATGCACTGTTCAACATTACTTGTGCTTCGATAAGCCAGCATTAGACATTATAATATGACGCCTGTCCAAATCAGCTCTCATTCAAAGGAGACCATGTCTTTGAACTGAGTGGTACTCAAGGCAGGAAGCCAGCTGAGGCCCAAAAGTCATCCACAATGAAGAGAAAAATAAAATCCTCGTGGTAGATGTCACCATGCCTTTCAAAATCTTGGCAGCTGCCAGAGAACAAAAGCCTCAGAAATATTCCCCTCTGGCAAATGCACTCAGAGAAAAGGGCATGAGAAGGGTTGCTAACCTCCAGGTGGTGGCTGGAGATCTCCTGGTATTTCAACTGATCTCCAGGCAACATAAACTGGTCCCCTGGAGAAAACAGCTGGTTTTGAAGGTGGGCAGTATGGCATTATACCCAGCTAAAATCCCTCTCCTCCCCAAATCCTGCCTTCCCCAGGCTCCATAACCCAAATATCCAGGAATTTACCAACCTGGAGCTGACAATGCTAGGTATGAGGTTTCTGCTCACACTCCACTGTTTGGGGACCTAGGCAGAACAGAGGCTAAGAAGGAGCACATGTTGTGAGCTTGTGGCAAGGGGGTCGAGCAATTCTCAGGCTACACTAGTAAGAGGAACAGGGCTGTAGTTACAGTGGGGCATTTGGGGGTACTGCCCCCTTAATTAAAAGACCCGCCCCACAAATAGCCATGCCCGAAACCATATTGTGGAGGAATATTTTAAAATATCTGCATATGTGTGTGTAGAAACCTTATTTTTGAGGAGAGACCCCTGCAGGCAGCACCTCTGGGTGGCTTTCCTTTCCCTCCCACTGTGGAATTTTTTTGGGGGGGAGCACTTCATGGGATCTGGGAAAAGATAGCTGAGTAGGCATTTAAATGCCTGCCTTTTGAATTCCCTTCCACAGGGCAAGAAAGGTTTGAAGGGCCCTCAGGAGTGGCACCTTCAGTATATCCCTTTTTTCTAGCCCAGTCCTGCTGTGTACCACCTAGGTCACAGTGAGTCTTGCATGTTTTTGCATATTTCCCAAAGGCTCATGGGAATGGTTTTTTTAAAGTTTCCTAGGAACTGATGTGCTTGCTACCCTGTCCCTTGGAAGGAAGATCTACAAACAGACACAGAGTCTTACCCTTTAAAGACAGGCATTCAGATTAATTTAATTAACTGTGATTTAACTGCCCCCTTAAAAATTTAATACCCCCTTCCCCCAAAAAAATCCTGGCTACTGGACTGAAGAGGAACCAGTAAGAGGAACCAGTTTCACACAAAATCTCCCTAAATCAAAGGGAGATCAAATAAATGTACCTCTTTAGGATGCTCCTTGAGTGTTTTCTACTGAGCAAAGGCTTTACAGATGCCTCCCAAGTTAGAGTGATCTGAGGTCTTGGAATTTACCATCTTGCTCCCAACTGTGATTGGAATCTTGATAGACTCAAGCCTGACCTCCTCTGCTTCTTAAGATTTATGGACAAAATTATCTACAGCCAAAGTGTGATTTTCCTGAAGACTAAAGAGATAACCCCTGCTAAGGTAACTTCTCTCATGGGATTATAAAAACCTTTAAAGAATTTATTGAAATAATAACTTTGGCAAAAAAGTGTAATTAAGAAATCAGGAAGCCAAATGGATAAGGGATTAGTTAATTTTCCCATACCTAATTTTTAATTTTTAATTTTATTTTTGATATCCACATGCTTGAAAGCTTTCTGGCCGCAAAGATAAATCTGCCATGTAGATGTTCTTATTTTTGCTTTAGAGGATTACTTGGTTTTGGACAATTATACATAATAGGAGATAAGACTCTGAGACATTCTGGGACTATTTGACCTTGGTTGCCATGGTGAAAGGATACAAATTCCTGACAGCTAAAAATGAAAATAACTGATTTGAAAACATTCTGGAGCAGTTACTTTGATTTATTTTTTAAAATGTTGTTGCCATGGTGAAAAGACACAAATTGCTGATAGCTTAAAGTGAAAGTATTTGATTTGAAAACAGTCTCTCTCTATTTCTATCTTTTCGTATTTTGGATCTTATGCTATAATAACTTCCAGAAATAATATCGATTGTGAAGATTCATCAGATCAATCTGTCACCTCAGATATGATGCAGAAATTACTTGAACAAATGGGATGCAGAATAGAGAGTAAAATAGAGAATCTTGGAAACAAGATAGAGGCTTTTGAGAAAAGAATGGATGAGAGTTTTGGGAAATCTCAACAGGAAACAAAAGATGTCAACAAAAAAAAAACCCTTGAAGGGTGGTGTGAAAGAATATGGCCGCCTAATCCCATTCCTCTGCCTCACTCTCTCACACTTTTACTCACCTCAGCGACCATACATTCAACTACGGGTATCAATCTATGGAGAACTACGACAAAACATTTAAGCTATCTTCTAAATACAAAATTAAGAAGATACAAATGATGCTCGTCACTAAATAATCGGAGAAAAATTTGGACTCTCAGCTGGCTACTGAGGTGAAAATGGTGTCCGGAGGCGAGAACATGGTAAAGCAATCAAATGGAGTTTCATCTACTGAAGTAGCCATGACCTTAACTGTTATGGAGAATTCTATTTTAGATAAAATTTCTTTGATGTTTCGCCTGATGTATGACCAAATGGAGGCAATACAAAAATCCTTAACTGAAACTAAAACTGTAGCCGAAACCGCAATGAGCAAGAGCCTTGCTGCCCATAATGAAGTGCAGCAACTCCAAATCTTAGAAGATGTGTTAGCAGAAAAAGCCTTAAAAACAGACATGGCTCTGAGGCAAAATAACCTGAAGATTCATGGGCTGGAGGAGAAAATTGAGAACAATGGTAACTTAAATGATTTGCTGTCTAACTGGTTAAGGGGGGAGGTTCTGCCTGCGGGAGATCTATCCCCCATTATAACAAAAGAGTTTTGTGCTGGTCCTTTGAGCCTTCTTAAATCCAGATCTTGTAGAGACATAATAGTTACTTTTTTGGACTTGAGATACAGGAAAAAATCCTCTATGTTGCCAGGCAAAAAGGGCACCTTACTTACAAAGGGTGTGCTATTGAAATTTATCCTGATCTTTTGAAGGAAGCGTTGATGAAAAGGAGAGAGCTAAAGCCGGGTATCGCATGTCTTACAGAGGCTAACATTCACTATATTTGGGCATCACTTATTGTGCTGCAATTTTCCTTTAAAGGGAAAACTCATAGAATCGCAGCGAAGAAGGAGGGCATCGAATTACTAGGTTGGCTAGAGACAGAGATCCTGATGGAACTACCTAAGCCGTCCTTTAAGAGGAAATTCAACTTGTTATCTCCCACACCTCCTGAAACTCCAGAGCTACAAGAAGAGTCCTCCTGAATATATAACTGTCTAAATACTGAACCTTAAGTACTTTCTAGTGAATCTGTTGCTCAAGTTATTATTGTCTCCTTTTTACATAGCTTACAAGTATTCTTCCTCTTTTCCCGCCTTTTTTTAGATTGGGTCTCAGTTGCAATTTATGATGTTGATCTCATACTGACTGAATGATTTCTTGTTATTGTGATGAATTTATGCATTTTTATCTAATTAATTAATTTTTTATCTAATTAATTGTTGATATGAAGTCATGGTAGTTTTTTATACGCGTAAATTGATTGTTGGGGGGAGGGCCGGGTAATGAGGGGTTTTTGGTCTTCCTTGATTGTCTTGGCTCTCATAGTTAGGTGCTGGGGTAAAGTGAGTGTCATCTCTTCCCAGCCATCTGCAGAAGGTAAACTCTGCAGAAGCCCAGGGAGTCACTTGAAAATATCTTTATAAATATCATTCTTTAAAGTTCGTGTTATTAGTATATAAGTTATAATTAAGGTACATGTTTGTTTGAATTCTGATCTTGGATCGTAATAAATCAAACTGGCACAACTATTCTTTAAAGTTCTACATTTTATAATTTTTACAAATTTTCTCAACAGACTTTATTCAACTGGATTAGTGAATGAATTTATCAATCTCACCTTAAGAATCTACAAACACAAAAAACATATAAGTGCAAGGTCTTATTAATTCAGCGTACTAGTTGTTGCTCTTTATAATTAATTGTCATCTGACATATTCCAAGTGTTGTGTTTGCTTGTTTTTGTTTGTTTGTTTGTTTTTTGTTTAGTTTTGTCTCTTTGTAGTTGCTTTGTGTGTGTGTGTATGTATGTGTGTGTGTGTGTTGGTGGGGAATCTAGTGAGAGTAAAGTAGTGGAGAAGCTATATATAACTGCTGATTAATACTGTTAGTGCTATCCCTTAATACAACTACATTTTCTTTACTTAACTGGTGGACTACAGAGGGAAGCTAAGTCTATGCTACCTAATATTTTAAAGTGTGGTAAGGAGTCTTGGTGTATTGTTAATTGACAGCATTTTCTATACTGGTTTCTTGACAAGCTGACTTCATTAGCTGTATTACTAATTTTGCATTTCTATTTGCTTGTTATATTTACATAGTACCAGAACTGTGAGTAACCATGCAGAACGTAATCAGAACCTTTTCTTACAATGTGAGAGGACTGAACAACATCATTAAGTGTAAGAGAATTCAGAGTCAAATTGTTAAGCTTAATCCGGACATAATGTTTTTACAGGAGACTCACGTCAGGGATGATATAGTACCACTGTTCAAAACAACAACAACAAAATTCTTATCAATTTCTAGCTAAAGGCACTTCCAAATCTAGGGGGACGGCCGTCTTAATCTCAAATCGTGTGATTTTTCAACATCAGGCTTCCCTGAAGGATTCACAGGGCAGATTTATCTTTGTGAAAGGTATCTTAAATAATAAACACTTATTATTTATTGTGAAAGGTATCTTAAATAATTATTATTATTGTGAAAGGTATCTTAAATAATAAACACTCTGGCATCCATTCATGCACCTAATTCAGAGCAAATTACTTTTCTTGAGCAGACCCTGCAAAAACTTGCTGACTTTCAATCAGGGGAAATTATTATTGGGGGGGGGGATCTTAACTTTATTATTGACTACTCTAAGGATAGATACACATTTTATACTTCCTGCAGAGCATGAAAGCAAAAAAAATTACTAAACAAGCCAAAGTTCTTGACTCTTTTGATCTAACTGACATATGAAGGCAACAACATCCCTTAGATAGGGACTATATATTTTATTCTGTGTGTCACTGTACATATACACACATAGACTATATTCTTGTGTCTCCTTCTCTGATCAATCTAGTACAAGAATCTAATATAGGATCTCAGTTACGGTCAGACCACTGCTGGGTGCAATGTAATATAGATCTCGGTAAAGAAAAGAGAAAACCTCAGTCATGGACTCTAAACAGTTCTTTATTGTTAAAAGACACAGAAGTGGCTTCAATAGAACAGAGCATTAAAGATTTCTTTTCAGACAATCCTGTAGGCTCAGTATCTCCAACTATACGTTGGAATGCTTTGAAACCGGTACTGAGGGGACACTTGATCTCCATGGCTTCCTTTTTGAAAAAGGAAACACAAAAGAAAATATTAGCTCTCCAAGAAGAGATAGATGCCTTGGAAACCCAACACAAACAAACTGGTAGCCCAAAGGTATATAAGTGACTACTAGTGGAAAGGAAAAGAATGGAATTATTAGAGATGACCCATATATATATATATATATATATATATATATATATACACACATACACATACATATACATATACATATATACACATACACATACACATACACATACACATACACATACATATATATATATATATGAATCCTTTATTTTAAACAGAGAGGTTGGGCTTTCACTCCCAAATCTTTAACATTCTTATCCAAAAAGGTAAAACTTAACCAACAAACCAGGAAGATTTCAGCCTTAAAAGATAGTCATGGCAAATTACAATTTGATCAGACATAATCTCACAGATTTTTGTGAACTTCTACAAAAAGTTATATAGCTCAACAAACGTTGCTCCTTCTGCTCTGAGTGGATTCTTTAATAAGCATCCTCTGGTTAAAATTCTTTCAGAGGAACACAAAAGTCAAATGGAGGCACCCATCACACCTCAAGAGGTGTCAGAGGCGATTAAAAAGCTTAAGTCGTCCAAAGCACCTGTCCGGATGGTTTCACATCTGAATTTTATAAGCTCTTTGCTGAAAAATTGGCCTCTCTGCTAGCTGAAGTTTGCAACTGTATATTAAATATGGGATATCTTCCGCCATCGTGGAACAGAGCAGCAATTATAGTAATTCCCAAACAAGATAAAGACCCTGCTCTACCAGCCTCCTATAGACCTATATCCCTTCTGAACACTGATTTCAAAATTTTTACTACAATTCTGGCAAACAGCTCAATTCATTTGTAGTGCAATATGTGGAACAGGACCAAGTTGGCTTTATGCCCCACAGAGATATAACAGAAAATATACACAAAACCATTACAATCCTGAATCATTGTAAATCGCAAAAGTCATGTGCCGCCTTCCTCTCTCTAGATCTAGAGAAGGCCTTTGATTCAATAGAACTTCCCTTTCTCAAAATGGTGATACAGCAAATGGGATTTGAAGATAATTTTATGACAGCTATTAATGTGATCTATGCAAATCTGATGGCATACCTTAAAATCAATCATCTCAATTCTGAATCTTTCCAATTAAAATGTGGTACTTGCCAGGGTTGCCCTCTCTCCCCTCTCCTTTTTGCACTTTGTATTGAGCCATTAGCCAATTTGATCAGGAGTGACGATGAGGTAAAAGGTATTACACTTCATCAAAAGGAATTTAAAGTTTCACTTTTTGCAGATGATATGTTGCTCTATTGATCCCATCCCTCATCCTCACTAAATTCAATCCAAAAACATAATTTAGAATTTAGCTCTGTATCAGGGCTCAAAGTGAATAGTGCCAAATCGTGCTTGTTGCCCATTAATATGGGCAGACAATCAATTCAGCTCATTAAATCAACTTATGAATATTCATGGATTACAGATTGTTTGCTGTACTTGGGGATTAAACAACCTTTAAACTTCCAGAAGCTTTATGAATTCAACTACTCCCATTTAGAGCACAATATTCAATCTGAACTCAAAAAATGGCAGAAGCTAAACCTTTCATGGTTTGACAGGTTTAATATTATAAAACCTTTTGTCTTACCTAAATTTAGTTTCATTTTTCGTACTGTTCCAATCTCACTCACTACTAAACAATTGCATAAATGGCAATCCATGTTGCTAGATTTTTTTTTTTTTGGTCCTACAAGAACCATAGAATTAAAAAAAACCACTCTATGTAGACGTTCTGAGAAAGGGGGAATAAATTTTCTGAATTTGGCTATTACAAAGCCATCTACCTAGCACAGGTAGTCCGACTGTTATTTGCTGATCCTAACTCTGATGTGGCCCAACAATATGCAAGCTACACAATCCCTTATGACATTAAGGAAGTAATTTGGCAGTCATCATCAAACAGACCGAAAACAATACAACAGAATCTCCTACTGTCTGCAATGCTAGGCACTTGGGATCATATGAGACAATCCCTTCTACCTCCGACATCCCGTTTCCAAACCTTCACAAATCAGATCTGGTTCATTCCGGGCCTATTGAGCTCAGCTTTTCAAAACTGGAAATCAGCAGGAATCACTATTCTGCAAGATCTTACTGCTCAAAAACTTCTACATAAAATTGTTTTGGAAACTAAGATACGACATAAAATACCCTAGTTGCAGTACTTCCAAATTTCTCATTTGTGCTCACAGATTCAGTTTGAAAAGTTATTACAGGAATCACTTATGGCTTTTGAGTCGGTTATTGCCACAGCTAAAATGTCACAAACGGGTCTGATTTCTAAGATTCACAGAATTTTGGCTTCATTGAATGATACAGAACTATTAACTTATCAATCTAGGTGGCATAAGACATGCAACAATATTATTTCTAGTGAGGATTGGGATAAATCTGGTCCTCTCCTCCATTTCATTCGAAAATCATCTCAGTGAAGCTACAATCCTTCAAAATTCTATCACACTGGTATCTGACTCCCAGTAGACTAGCCCGCATAAACAGTACTTATAGCCCTAAATGTTGGAAAGAGTGTGACTATCCAGGTGATTATACACACTGTTGGATTTTTTGCCCCCAAATAAGCCCATTTTGGAATGAAGTAATAGAACAAACCAAGCTCATTGAATCAATCAGGATAAATCTGATGCCGGAAGACCTTTTTTTGAACAGTTGGGCTGCTGACTATGACAGTGCCTCCATCATTGAAAGAATTTCAATATTACTTTTTGCAGCTAAATCCGTCATTGCCACACGATGGAAAACAACAATGACGCCCACTATTTCTCAATG
The DNA here is from genome assembly GCA_029233225.1 of Lepidodactylus listeri. NCBI lineage: Eukaryota > Metazoa > Chordata > Lepidosauria > Squamata > Gekkonidae > Lepidodactylus > Lepidodactylus listeri. Next base: position 98,911,668 of record JARCFY010000009.1, on the reverse strand, counting down.
GCATAAAAAGTTGTCGGATTTATATATTATGGCTAAACTCTTGGACAATCTTGCGCGAATTGACAAGTGTCCTACTCAAACTACTTTCACTGCTACCTGGCTACCAATTTCAGAATATCTCTCCACCCAGCATAGTATTACCAAAATTATGGATTATTTATGGTTCTGGTAAATTCAGTTCTCTATCTTTAAAGGTCTAAGACAGTTAAAGTTTGTTATGATGACTTCGATGTTATAATCTGCACTTACAACTATATGGTTTACGTTTTTGATAACTCTACAATATGTAACACTTTTTTTTGCATGGTTTACTTCCCTTAGCTCACAACTAGTTATATTAAGTGTTGGTGTAATCAGTTGACTTGTTGACCAACTCTTATTGATGTTATATTTGAATTATATTTTCAATAAAATTTATTTAGGGCATGTTACTGAGGGGGTTCGGCAAATCAATGATAAAGTGGCTGCTGTTGAAAATAAAACAGAGGAGACTGGCAAAGAACTCAAGAGGCATATGTATTTTTTAGCCCTTACGGACTTGAGAGAAAAAAAGAATACTGTCTGAGACTGAGAGATATCCAAGGGGCAAAAAAAAAAAAAACTGATGAAGGTATCAGAAAGAGGATTACATTACTTTTGGCAAATTTTTTTTTACAAAGGGAAGATATGCAATTTACAGAAGATTCTGAAGACTAAGATACAGCAGAAACCAGACTCTTTTACGTTATATAGTTTTGTTCCTATATTCGATTTTTGCAGCAAAAAGGATATACACATTGAAATGGAAATGTCCAACAATACCTATAGGAGAAAAATGCCTGAAAAAGATGTTGGACTCTGCAGATACAGCTAAATTTCTTGTATTGGTTAGGGGAAAGATAATTGCTTTACTTATTAGAGATTGCATGAAAAAGATAAGGATGGTGTGTGGCTTTTCTCAATAAGAAATTTGCTTCAGGGAAATTAAAAAGAGAGTTTTTATATAATCAAGGAAAATTCTGTAATCAAAATTATATTTGTTGTAGAGAAAATCCAAAGCCTTTACTGTCCCTCTTCCCCCCCCCTTTTTTGGCCTGTTTTTCCATTGATGTTTGTGTATGGTTTCATTCCCCCCCCCGTATGTCTCCCAGTTTTATTCCTCTAATAAAATTTAAATTTCTTCACAAAATCAGCCATGAAAGGAAAATAACCAAAGCCACTGACACATATATAATCAATATGAAAAGAAATAAAATATAGAGCATTTGTTCATCCCTACCCCTCCAGAAGATGGGTCTGTCAATGGCTATTAGCCATCATGGCTAAACGAAACCACTCCACTCTGCAAAGTTTGAAGCCTTTCTCCAGCCTAGGGAGAGGTTAAACCCAACTTAAGTGGCTTTGCTGAGCAGGCCTTCATGGGACTTCATGGGCAAAGCTAGAATGTCACCAGCTATCACATGATGGGTTGAAGCAGGAGGAGAGCTATTGTCTTCTTACGAGGGTTGCCAGCTTTGGGTTTGAAAATACCTGGAGATTTGGGGGGGGGGGTGTGCCTGGGGAGGGTGGAGTTTGGAGAGGGACCTCAGCAGGGTACAATGCCAGAGAGTCCACCCTCCAAAGCAGCCATTTTCTCCAGGGCAACCAAGATGATTTGGGGGTTGAAGCACCTTCCCTGTGAAGAAAAGCTGAAGACTCTGGGACTTTTCAGTTTAGAAAAGAGATGACTAAAGGGGGGCATGATAGAGGTTTATAAAATTATGCATGGGGTGAAGAGAGTTGACAAAGAGAATTTTTTCTCCCTCTCCCAAACTAATAGATCTTGAGGGCAGTCAATGAAGCTAATGGGCAGTAGATTCAGGACAGACAAAAGGAAAGACTACTTTACACAGAGTGATTAAAATGTGGAATCTGCTGCCAGATGATGTAGTGATAGCCACAGGAATAAACAGCTTTAAGGGGGGATTAGATAGATTCATGGAGGATAAGTCTATCATTGGCTACTAGCCATGGTGACTGAGGGGAACCTCCACATATAGAGGCACTAAGCCTCTGAATCCCAGAGCCAGGTGGCAACGACAGGGGAAGGCCTCGGACTGTCTGTCCTGTTGCTGGCCATTCAGAGGACCTGGTTGGCCACTGTGTGAGATACGATGCTGAACAAGATGGACCATTGGTCTGATCCAGCAGGGCTCTTATTATGTTCTTATGTACTTATCTTGGTCATCTGGAGATCAACTGTAATAGTGGGAGATCTTCAGGTGCCACCTGGAGGTTGAAAGCCCTACTTCTTATTCTGCATGTGGACATCTTGTCAGACAGTGCTGGAAACAGGATGGTGACTGGGATGGAACTCTGCTCTGATTCAGGGAGTCTTGCCTTGTGTGCTTATGTACCTGGCAATTTTTCCCCCCTGAAATGGAGAGGTCTTGCAAAACTCTGTGATATGACAGGCAGGTGGGCTTCTGTCATTCAATAAACAACAACAAAAATATCAAAAACTTCTACTGGGCATGCCCAAGTCTGAGATGGTCTCTTTGGTAACTGACTATTTCCCAAGGAATTTGTGTTAGGGGGAGGATATTACTAGCAGGGTTACCAGCTTCAGGTTAGGAAACTCCTGAAGATTGGGGGGTGATGCCTGGAGAGGACAAGGTGGGGTACAATGCCACAGATTCCATCCTCTGAAGCATCCATTTTCTCCAAGAGAACTGATCTCTGTAGTCTGGAGATGAGCTGTAATTCCAGGGGATCTTCTGGTCTCAGCTGTAGGCTGGCATCTCTAATTACTAGCAATCCTGCCCTCATCCATGTTCAAAAATCACACTGAGCTTCCCACTGCTTGCTCCCAAGTAGGTGTATACAGGATTGCTGCCTAAGAGTGCAATCCCCTGCAGATTTACACCAGTTTTAGGCCCCCAGTTTCAATAGGCATAGCCTGGAATGACTCTGCATAGGACTGCACTGTTAACCATCCCCATTTCCAATTGCAAATGCATTCCGCATCTTAGCAAATTGTATACCAAGGGGGCGGGGGAATAGATGTTTGTAAAAACGAGGAAGCCTGCTGGGTTTAATCACCACAAGCAATAAGTCACTTAAAATCTGCTGCTAACAGTGCTTTGGCATCTTTTATTAGTAGCTATATAAAAACCCCTTTGAATTTTTAAAACACATTGAGGCCCTTTCTGTCACAAGCGTTGGTACAGCAATATTCCAACTGACCTACATTCTTGAGCTTACTTTTATGTTGTGCCATTGCTTTCCTAATGGCTAAGAGAACTCACTCAGGCAATGAACTTGGAAAATTAGTCACTGGCCTTTCATTTTCTGGGGCCAGAGTCAAATGCAGCCCTTACCAGAACATCTTATTCTGATTGGATGCCTGTAGGCTGTCAACGAAATGAGTTTCAGCAAGCTACATTCCTAGCAGTCCACACGGTTGACTTCTCTATATAAGCAAAATACATTTTTTTCCCCTGCTTTATGAGAGCTGAGAGTTTCCTGCCATCCCAGTTCACCACAGGGTGGGACATTCTGTCAGATCTGAAATTCCTTGAAGAAATAAAAAAAATGGGCCATGGGTTTTCCCTTCACATATTGATAGAGAGGGAAATTGCATGTAACGATGAAGCATATAGCCTTGGACAAGGATGGTGCCCAGGCCTTTATTGGCTATCCTGAATTTTCATTCAGGCATTCTCAGTGGCGGCTCCTTACTGGTGGAACGAGCTCCCGGAGGAGATCAGGGTCCTGCGGGACCTATCGCAGTTCCGCAGGGCCTGCAAGACAGAGCTCTTCCACCAGGCCTTCGATTAGGATCCGTCCCCCACTGTACCATCACAGAACTGTGGCCTGGACAGTTGGTTTGACTGTAGAGGTCAATGAAACCTCAGACCATCTTTGAAATAAGAACACCAACAGCACTATTATTATTCATAGGTTTGAATGTTATGATGTTTTATTGGTTTTAAATTGTATTAATTATTTATATATATTGTAAAGGGGTTTTAAAGAATGTCAGCTGCCCTGAGCCTGCTTTGCAAGGAGGGCGGGGTACAAATATAGCAATAAATAAATAAATAAATGTGCCGGACGATTGCTTTCTAAGTAGAGAGATCCGGCTGTCCTTGACCTGGTGGAACTCTCTGCCAAATAAGATCAGGACCTTGCGAGACCTTATGCAATTCTGCAGGACATATAAGGTAGAGATGTTCCGCCAGGTGTTTGGTTGAGGACAGCAAGGATTAACATCATGGCTGGCACGCTACCTGGACCCTTATTCCTTACAGAACTTACTCCCCCCTGAATGTGTGAAGCACTCACATACCAGATATGGTGGGGAGCTACAACATTTTGTCACTCGCTTTTAATTACTGTATGTCGTTGGACTTGGTTTTTATGTTGTTATGCTTTTAGAACTTTTGTGCACCGCCTAGAGTCCCACAATTGTGGGGATACGCGATTAATAAATGGAGACAAACAAATAAGTAAATAAGTTAGCTTTCCTTTCCACGTGCAGGCAGTGGAAAAGAGCTAAGTGTATGCAGAAAAATCTTATCAGTCTTCTATAGGTTGATCTTCTCCAAACTATGGGTTGGATTAGGGTTGCAAATTCTAGGTTGGGGAATTTCTAGAGATTCCCGGGGGGGGGGGGAGTTGAAGCCTGGAGAGGGACCTCAGAGGGAATGGGGAGGCTCTTCCCACACTGGAATTGGTCCCTCTACCTTAACCATAATACAAAAGTCCACCAGGCAAAGCAGTCATTTTCTCCATGGGAACTGATCTCTAGTCCAGAAATCAGTTGTAATTCTGGGAGATCTCCAGGCCCCACCTGGAAGTTGGCAACCATATTTGGATCCCATGGATCTGTCCAAATTAACAGCAGCACATTTCTCCAGTGCTAGATGACTTCTCATACATAAAAGACGAATCCACCAAGAGCCTTTTAGGTCAGGGGAGGCTGTTTGCGCTGGGGGGAGGTGCCCCTGTGAGCAAAACAGATCTCCAAGTTGATCCAAGTTGATCCAATACCCATCTGCAATGAAAACCAGTGTGGTGTAGTAGTCAAGAGCGACAGAGTCTAATCTGGAGAACCCTCTGAGCTTTGTACCCCCGTGACATACTGGAAAAACCACTCACAAAAGCATTAAACACTGCAGTCAATATGGAAATATCCCAAGATTTTTGAGCACAACATAATAAGCACTAATTAAGCCTACTGAAAACAATGACTCTTCCCACACTGGAATCGGTCACTCTGTCTTAACCAAAATACAAAAGTACTGAATGGTCAGTTCATTGTGAATGTATAAATATTGTCATATGCGGGCTAGTATCTGGGAAGCCCAGGTTTGAATCCCGACTCATGCCATGAAAGTTCACTGGGTGACTTTGGGCCAGTCACAATCTCTCATGTAACACAGGGTTGCTGTGAAGATAAAATGGAGGAAAGAAGGAGGAAGAAGAGGAGGTTGGATGCATACCCTGCCCTTCACCATCCAAAGGAGTATTAGAGTGGCTTACAAACTCCTTTCCCTTCCCCTCCCCACAACAGACACCCTGTGAGATAGGTGGGGTCGAGAGAGCTCTTTTAAGAACTGCCCTTGAAAGAACAGCTCTGAAAGAACTTGTGACTGACCCAAGATCACCCAGCAGCTGCATGTGAAGGAGAGGGGAATCAAACCCAGTTCTCCCAGATTAGAGTCCATGTTCTTAACCACGACACCAAACTGGCTGAATGGTGCAAGCCACTTTGAGTCCCCTTTGGGTAGAAAGGTGGGGTATAAATGAATTAAACAAACAGATAAAGAAATATGCAAGGTAGCTGAAAATTCTGGGTATTCACCACATAAATAACAAACACAGAACTGAATATACTGTTCCTTAGAATCATTTTCCTACCTCTTTTAGAGTATCTCTTCTTTTTGTGCTTTACAGCTCTCCCACTGCCTCCTTTAAAAAGTTTTTCTTTTTTTAAATCCAGCCTAAGGGGTATAGAAAGGAGCAAACAAAAATTGCATGGAGCTAACCTAAGAAGGTATCAGATGACTGGAAAATAATAACTCATCTAAAGCACAGATCTGTACAGTGAATTTAAGGACAAACCTAGCCTATAAGAAATTCAAGCTGAACCTCGTTACACACAGTAGCAGAAATGAGTCAGTGAGCCAATAACAAAAGCAAAGGAGTGTAAATCAGTTCAAGGGAAGAGGATCAATTTTCAGTGGAGGAAGGAGGCAAAGGATACAGTCTCATGTCTTGACTTTTAGGGCCTTGCAAAATATAGATCGACCTTCTTTTCATTTAGGTTATGCAAGCAGGTCTTGGAGGGCTGGCCCTTAAGCATTCCATTTTAGCACACTGAGCAATTTCATTTCAAGTGAGACAGTTTGTACCACTTCAGATCTGAAATGCTTTGCTGCACTTAGCTGTGCTTCTCCTTGTGGACTGTGGCCAAGGAATCCAGTTGTGTAACTGCAAAGAAGCGGAACAAAGTTTGAGTCCAGTGGTGCCCTTTTAAGACCAGCAACATTTTATTCACGGTATAAACTTTTGAGTGCATGCACACTTCTTCAGATACAATGAAATGGAAATTACCAGTCCATACATATAGGCAGGGGTCCTTTCGTAGAAAAAGAGGTGCAGGAGCTCATTAGCATAACTCATTAGCATTACTTATTTGCATATGCTACACCACCTGACATCACCAGAAGTATGTCAGAAGGCAAGAAAGAAAGGAGAGAGAGAGAAAGAGAAAGAAAGAAAGAAAGAAAGAAAGAAAGAAAGAAAGAAAGAAAGAAAGAAAGAAAGAAAGAAAGAAAGAAAGAAAGCAAGCAAGCAAGCAAGCAAGCAAGCAAGCTGGCAGAGATGGGACAGCTACTAATCCAAGCCTCAGAAATACCACTATTCTGAGAGGATAGCTTCAGTGGTGGCTGAAGCCTTCAGAAGGCTGGTCGGAGGAACAAAGACCTTTCTGGGGGACGGGGTCATTTTGCCACAGCCATGACACAAGCAGGCATTCCCCCATGGGGGGGGGGGGCTGGCACCAACTTCCGGAGCTGTGCTCCCCCAAGCTCCTGCTCAAAATGACCCCTGCATAGAGGTAATTTCCATTTCATTGTACCTGAAGAAGTGTATGTGCACACGAAAGCTTATACCTTGAATAAAATGCTATTGGTCTTAAAGGGGCCACTGACTCAAAGTGTATTCTGTTGCTTAAGTCCAACATGGCTACCCACCTGAATCTATCTGCAGAGAAGCTAAGATTTAGCAGACATACACACATCGCTGCTACTTTATGATATTATCCCTCTCTGTCAAATTCAACCAGCAATTTGAGCACGGGAAGGGAGAACAGAACTCCACAGCCCAAGATTCAGTCCTTCAGTGGGGATTCTATGGGTAATACAATATAAAATACCTTTGTGTTTTAAGTTTTAAATGTGCCATGTTTTGATTTTGAAGAGTCCTCTACTCTTTAGCCTTGAAGGGCTCATATAAGCAAGGAACACCAACATATAGACCAGGAAGCTTTTGGTTCAAATCTTATTATTTGAGCTGAAGACAGGAACATTTGGCTGGTTGCTCTCAGAAACAGTATGTGGGACTGGGTGGACCTTCTGATCCAGCAAGGCGATTTTTATTTACTTAACAGAAATGTATGACCTCTGAGAAACAACTGAAAGGTTCTTGAACATTGGGATTGAGATTCACACCTGCTTTCCTCATAGCTGAATGGGATATTGGTGGAAAGAAGGAGCATCTCTAAAGTATAAGAGGAGGAGTCACCTCTGCCCATCATCTGTGAAGAATTCCTCCTGGTCCCATCCCCCTCAATGTCCCCCAACCAACAACCAAAAGATGGCAGCACAGGACCCTCAGTTAAGAACTGCCAAGAGGAGTAGCTGTCCAGCATCCCCCTACTACCTTCCTCCCTCCCCCACCCAGCCCGCTCCAGCCTATTGTCAGTCAGCTGCATTGTCAAGTCACGATCCCAAACTATTTGGAAGCCACTATTACATTGAGCCTGGGGGCATGTTTATTCAGAGAATGTCATAGTACAAGTTGCAGTATATCATCTGTGACAAAGTGTGGAAATCTGAATACCAAAACAGCTGGGGTTCATTAATCAAAGTTACTGGGAAACTGGGAGGAGCAGGGCCATGGGGGAGGCAGACATTGGGCCAATGGTGTGATGTCACTTCTGTGGAAAACCTGCAAATGACATTATGATTCCAACACCACTCTGACCAGCTGTGGGAAATGAGAGGTGGGGGATCTCTCCCCCCCCACCCCTGCTGGGGGACTAACAACCCTAATCATTATATCTGTCAGATCCCTGGTCAAGTTACTCTCAACAACTCTTCGTTGGCAGTGATAAGTTTATTGAGAAGTATGCATGATCCAGAACATCACTTGTGTTCAGGGGTCCATTGGAGCAGGAGCGCACAGGAGCGCAGCTCTGGGAGTGAGGAGCCCAGGAGGCGGGCACATGACCAAGCCCTGCCCACTCCTCGGCTTCCCTGAGCAGTGCAGAGGCACAGCGCCTTGAAGAAAGCCCTGCTAGGGTCTTTATTGATTTTAATGTTTTGTTTTAATATTGATAATTTTATCATTGTTCCTTTTATGACTGTGTGCTGCTTTTCCAGAGACTTGCTCAAGGTGGCGTATAAATTTTCTAAGTATACCATTTTTTATCTGGGCACATGGCACATACGTACTGGAGAAATTTCACCAACCCTTCAGCAGCTTCCACCTTATCAGTTTGGTGTAGTGGTCAGGAGTTGGACTCTAATCTGGGAGAACCGGGTTTGATTCCCCACTCCTCCACATGCAGCTGCTGGTGTGACCTTGGGCCAGTCACAAGTTCTCTCAGAGCTGTTCTCTCATGAGCAGTTCTCAAAAGACCTCTCTCAGCCCCACCTACCTCACAGGGTGTCTTGTTGTGAGGAGGGGAAGGGGAAGGGATGGGTGGTGCACATATCCTGGGTATCTCGAGTCTACTTGAAACCTGGTGGTTTCAAGGGAGCAGGAAGAGAATGAGGGTGTGTTCTTTACGCTTATTTTTATTGCACAAAGTATTGGATGGGGAAGGGAATGGAGGAAGAGCAGGTCAGTTTCACTCACCTGTGGAGGGGAGCCTGAGGGGTGGGTGTTGCCTTCTGACACACTTCCGGTATGTTAGAGGGGTGGCATATACAAATGAGTTATGCTAATGAGCTCCTGCACCTCTTTTTCTATGAAATGACCCCTGTATACATACATACACACCCTGAGATCTTAGCTTGTGAGGGGGATCTTTCCTTGAGATAACCAGTCCACAGGGTTAAACAAACATGGAGCTAACTTTTATTTATGGTTTGAACATAACACTGAAGAAAAATAGATAAAGTCTGCAATGTTTCTTTTCAATTGAACGTTGAGATCCTTTATTACAAATTGACTGTTTTCAGTCAGTTTTAAGCCGCTCTTCTCCACAGCTTCACTCAGCTCCCTCACTGATCTCCTCAGTTCCCTTAACTGCTGTTTTTCATCTGTCACTCTGACTAACATTCTGTCAGCTTCCACTGGTTGTGCTTAGGGAGAGGTGGAACCTAACTTGTCCACCACAGCTACTACAGGACCACCAGCCCCACCTCTGAAGGCAGAGAAGCTGATCTTAACTGGTGGGCTACATAGTATGGGAGAACATGACCCCAAGCCACTTAGGACCTTAATGTTTATGGATCCAAGCCATAAACTGCTTCCATACATCATTGGATATTGGGCTATCATTGCACTATAACTATCATTCACAACAGGATTTTCCAATATTTGGAATGCAATCCCGGTGCAAATCATTGTTGTAGTACAGAGATAACACCAAATTCAATGAGGTGTTGACACTGCCACAAATAATAACAGCAATTTTGTTAATTAATCAGAAAGAAGAATGACTACGGCTTCATCCTAAGTGTGGTTGAAATAAAAGAAAGCAGGAAGACATAATTCAATCTTAGCAAAGCTACTTCAGCATGTTTTAGCAGTCTCAAGGCTAAATGAAAACTCCTTCCCGTCTGCCCCGTGAGCATGCCGCCAAGGCAAAACAACCCTCCGTTGTTCCTGGTTTCCTGCGTTATTTTAGTTAGGCTGTATCTCATGAAGTCTGTGTCTAGCAAAGCACATTCCAGCTTGCTATAAGAGATAAGAAATTGGGAGGAGAGAGAAACAGAAGAGTTTGCATACAAATATGACACTGCCTTATGAACATGATGCTGCTTTCCAACCTGTACAAAAAGCTGTAACTAGTAAGAGGCGAGGGCCCAGTTTTTTTCTGCGTTTTCTCGCTGCTGGGCCTGGCGCAAATAAAACACTTATCCTAAACCTGTTGTCTGGGGGTCTGATCCTTGGGCTAGGCCTTGGGTTCTGGTTCAGTGTGCTACATGGTGAGATAACAAAAGAAACTGTCAAATTGAACGCAAGTTGTGATGAAATATCCCTAGACCTCACTTGCTAATTCAGGACCCAATATCATAAATGGAAGATACCTAAGGTTATATGAGAGCCAGGGTGTTGTAGTGATTAAGAGCAGTGGACTCTAATCAGAGGAACCAGGTTTGATTCCCCACTCCTGCACGTGAGGCTTGCTGGGTGACCTTAGGCCAGCCCCAGTTCTCTCAGAACTCTCTCAGCCCCACCTACCTCACAAGGTGCCTGTTGTGGAGGAAGGAAGGGAATGCGATTGTACCCGAGAAAATGCAGGGTATAAAAACCTGGTCCTCCTCTTCTTTTGTATGACTGTGGATGCCACCTAAATACATGACACCATTGCCAATAGACAGGTCATTCAAATTTGCAATCTCATCCACATTCTCACACAATTAGTCACAAATAAAATCTCTCTTTAAAACATGGCTGAAGTGAATGTATTCATCATTGACTAGACACACAATAAGAGAGGGCTGTAAATTTTCCAGGCTGTCATTTCCATTCCTCCGTAGACAAGAAGTGCACAAAACTTGCGAAAGTAACCTAGACAACTGACTTGAAAATCTGCTGTAATCTACCTCATTTGGCAAGGAGCGAGCAAATGGGTGTCGATATTTCGCAACCGTTCCTGTGCGAACGATTTCCTACATTGCTGCAAATAACATTGCCAAGGATATTGTTTTTATTAGTGCGGGCTATTACTGAGGAAATGTGATTAAAAATTAGATTCATAAATACTATTGGGTAGTTGGCTTGAAAACAAAAAGCCGTTTCCTTCCTTGTGCAGTAACCAAGCAACCACAATGTGAAATGAAAGTAAACATTTCCTTGGAGAACATTGGGTCCCCCCCTCCATGTGTTATTTATTATCCAAAAAAGTAAGATAAGACAGCTCTGAAGAAACTCATCATAAAGTGTTAACACATCAGGTAACAAATCAAAGGCTGTTTAAATGATTGTGCTTGGCTGAGGGAAAATATATTTTAGTTTAGAGTCCTAAATTCATTATGCCTTAATGCATGCCAAGCAAAAACATGACCATAGTCATTAGCGCATTCATAAAAGGGGCTGTTGTTCAAATGCCAGAGTCAGATGGTCGTTTGTGTCTGATTTTATTTTATTTTATCGTTTTGATGTATTGCTTGACAATAGTAGCTCACACACTCACAAAGAGCAATACTCAAGAACATTGGCTTGATTTAAAAACGTCTGCATATGAGGTATTTTTTTTTTTTATGATGGACCTTATGTAGAATTTCAACCACACTGAAACCTAAATGCCTGTAAATATGATGTATGTGTGGACAGGCTGACATGCACACCAACAGACTGGTATCAGTTCACCTGGAGAAAATGACCCCTTATTAAGGTGGAGTCTATGGCAGTATACCTCACTGAAGTCCCTCCCCTCCCCAAACTCCGCCCTCCTCAGACTCCACCTCTCAAGTCTCCAGATATTTCTCATCTCAGAGCTGTCAACGTTAAATAGTCAAAAGTGCCATACTGGTCTCTGGGAGACTTAGGTTCAAATGTTTATTCTTGTTGAGAAACCCTAAGCCTGGGCAAGAAGTTATTTTTCAGCATTTAAAGCGATGTAAAGTTGTTTCTTTTTAAAAACCCTTTAACACAGATTGGAGTAAAGAAGCTGTCACATTTTGATGATTGCTGTACGAATCCTTCAGTCTGCTTTGCTTTTTTGTTATCAGTTCACAGCTGCGTTGTGGTGATCCCAGAAGGTTTTCAAGGCAAGAGATGTTCAGAGATGGGTTGTCACTTCTTGCCTCTGAGCAGGGACTATGGATTTCCTTGGTGGTCTCTTAAACAAGCACTAACCAGGACCGAAGCTGCTTAGACTTGCAAAATCTGATGAAATTGAGCTAACCTGGCTTATCCAGGTCAAGTCAGGACCAATCTGCTTTTACTGATCTGAAAATCTTCAGCTTCAGCCAAAAGATCCATATAATGTTTAGGAAATATGTATGCATTTTTTTCAGCATGCACAACACATACAACGAGAGCCAGTGTGCTGTAGTGGTTAAGAGTGGTGGACTCTAATCTGGGAGAACCAGGTTTGATTCCCTTCTCCTCCACATGCAGCTGCTGGTGTGACCTTGGGTCAGTTTACAAGTTCTTTCAGAGCTGTTCTCTCAAGAGCAGTTCTCAAAGAGCTCTCTCAGCCCCACCTACCTCACAGGTCGTCTATTGTGGGGAGACGAAGGGAAGGAGATTGTAAGCTGCTCTGAGACTCCAGTCTCCTCCTCCTCCACTACCACCACCATTGACTGGTGAACACACACATCCACCCACACCCAGGACTTATTCCCAAATGGCAAACATATCTATATAAGCATCCTTGGTAAACATTCCAAAATGGTCTGATTGGCATTTCTGAGCATTCAACAGGATGCTCACAAAAATGTTCACATGCATACACATTCTCAGGTGCCTGTTTGACTTCCTGCCAATTCTTCCTCTTCTCAGAATAACCTCCTGTGGAGGTGAATGGGAAGTGTCGTTTCTTCAGTGCTCCCAAAATGAATCAGATGACCAAGAAGACTAGCATTTCCTTCAACCCCACCAAGTCAGTTAAGTTGGGTGCCAACAGCTGTTACCAGCTAGATCCTTTTGTGTTGATGAACGGTACCAACTGTGCCAAAATAAATACATTTGAAATACCACTAATTTTAAAGTATGAACAAATCATCAATGTGAGCACAGAGAAGTCTCAATAAATAAATATAAATAATACGGGTACAATAAATGCCATTTTTGAATATGTTATTTATGAAAATTGCAGTACACCTACTTTTTTATTGGCTACTGAATATGGGTTATACACACACAGTCATTAGAAACGCGGAGTTTTGAAGAAGAAGAGAAGAGATTGGATTTATATCCCGCCCTTCACTCACTTAAGAGTCTCAGAGCGGCTTACAAACTCCTTTCCCCTCCCCACCCCACAACAGACACCCTGTGAGGTAGGTGGGGCTGAGAGCACTCTTTCCCAAGCTGTCCTTGAGGGAACAGCTGGTACAGAGCTATGGCTTGCCTAAGGTCATCCAGCCAGGTGCAAGTGGAGGAGTGGGGAATCAAACCTGGTTCTCCCAGATTAGAGTGCGCACTTAACCACTACACCAGACTGACTCTCCTGACTGAACTGATGGCTTGCTAAATTTATGTCTGCTTGAAATTATTCATGCTTGATATAATTATGTTTTCTTTTAACCAATATGTTCATGTCTCTTAGATCAAACATGCAGCCTGAGAGCTGGATCAGGCCCGCGGAGGGCTTCTATGAGGCCCGCACTGGAACTGGCCATCTCCTGTTTCCAGTTCTGTTGCTGCTGCTGCATCATAGCTTGCTTTGCCAGACTCTCTCAATTGCTCAGCCATTTCATGTTTTCCCCTGGGTCCTAGACTCAGAACTCTGAGCATGAGATTTCTGTGCTGAATGTCAATAAATCAAAAGTAGGTTTGCAGCTTACAGATGCACACTAGAACAGCATACTCAAGATTGCAACAGCACAGACATTTTGACGCAATAATTCAGAGTAAGAGGTGTCAGATACTGTTAAATAAACAAAATATTGCAAAAGTGCTAATAGTTTAAACATGTTTTTATTTTAGGTTAAAACAAATCTCTGTGTTTGCGTCCTTTACAAAGTTTATATCTCCACTACCTGGCATTACATTTTTTGACACAGATGGCCCGGCCCAGCAAGGTCTCATTTATGTCAGATCCAGCTCTCATAACAGATGAGTTCAACACCCCTGTCTTAGATGATCTTTGTTTCACAGAATGCTAGGCTGAAGGCATAAACGTGGTGCTCTAAGCCAGCACTTCAGGGGGCACCAAACTCCATGACACCAACAATTGTCATTGGCTCACCCTTTGCCTCTTCACACAAAATGGCAGCAGTACAGAAGGAGACAATTGGCGAGCTGGCAGGGTTGGTGGAGAATGGACAAGAACAGCCCTCTAGGGCAGTGTCCCACTGGGAAATTTCCCTGTAAGTTAAATGACCAATCCACCAATTGAGAGGGGCCATGACTCAGTGGAAGAACTTCTGCTTTGCATGCAGAGGGTCTCAAGTTCAATCTCCGGCATCTCTAGTTAAAAAAGGCAGAGCAGTATGTGATGTGAAAGACCTCTGCCTGAGACCCTGGGGAGCTGCTCCCAGCATGAGTAGACAATACTGACCTTGATGGACTGATGGTCTCATTCAGTATAATTTTATTTATTTATTTTTCAGATTTATATCCCGCCCTCCCCGCGAACGGGCTCAGGGGTATAAGACAGCTTCATGTGTGTTGACCCCTGGGGGAAGATGCAGGTTGCACGCTGCAGGCAGAAATCCTTCCATCCATGGAAATGCCCCAGTGGAGAGGGGCTGTGGCTCAGGGGTAGAGCATCTGCTTGGTATGCAGAAAGTCCCAGGTTCAATCCCTGGCATCTCCAGTTGAAAGGATCAGGTGGTAGTGATGTGAAAGACCTCCACCTGAGACCCCAAAGAACTGCTAGCAGTCTGAGTAGACAAAACTAACCTTGATGGTCTGATTCACCATAAGGTAGTTTAATGTGTGCGTTCATGTCTGTGGGTGAGTTTGTCTGGCTGTGATGGTGTCCACTTGAAGGCCATGCAACAAGCAGAAGAGCCTGTTCCATTGTTTGCCATGAACACAAGGTACAAGAGTAGAAGATACTTTCCTGTTCACAGGAAACTCAAAGGGGACATAATGCACTTGACTGCCTCCCACATCTCAGCCTTCTATGGTAGAGCCTTGGCTATTTTGTAACTCTGGCCAAGATATGAAGACCACTCTGAGCCAAGACTCACCAAGTCTTCAGAATAAGCCCACTGTAGCCTTCTGAGAAGATGGGAAATTTGCCTAGGCCATCCAAGACGTAAGGCCATTTCCCCAAGAAAGCTGTGGCACCACCTGCTTGGATCTGGCTGATTTCCACCCCATCCCTATAAAGGAAAGAGACTCAAACTACGCAGGGCCTGAGGAGTATAAAATCAGCAAAGGGAAAAGAAGAAGCAGAATCACCTGTTGGTGATTACCACCTGTTGGGATTCTCCAACTGGAATTCTCCAACTGGGATTCTCCAAATGGAACTGCATCTGAAGCCAGCCTAGCTATGCATGAAGGTGAGTTTGCATACAGGTATGTTTGAGTAGAATGCAATGAGGTGCTTTTGGATTTCCTTGGTGCAGGCTTGATAAATGTTATTTCTGTTTTCAAAAACTTACTGCCTGGCTTTCTGTCTGTCTGTCTCCCTCCCTCAGCTCTGGGGGAAAGTCCTGCTGAGTCAAAATGGATTTTTGCCCCTTTTGCTCATTGGAACCTGGGCTTTTTTTGGTCCTGACACAGTGAGGCTTCCAAGACTGCAAATATTTCATAAAATTGGGTTACAAACTATACATAACATGTGTGATGCGGCCCTGTTCTGCTTCAGGTCAGGCAAAGAAGCTTGAAGGAGCAAAGTGATATTAACAGAGGACGAAGACCTACTGGTTGAATCCCCCCCCTTCTGCTATTTATATAGCTCTTTTTCATAGATTCATAGAGTTGGGAGGGACATCCAGGGTCATCTAGTCCAACCCCCTGTACAATGCAGGAAATTCACAAATACCTCCTCTCCACACCCCCAGTGACCACTGTTCTATGGCCAGACGATGACAAAAATACTTCCAGGTTCTCCAGCCAAACTGGTCTGAAGAATGCTTCCTGACTCCAAAGTGGCAATCAGCATCTCCCTGGACATGCTAGGAAGGGTCACAAGAACGAAGCACTGATTCAACCCTTCCTGTCCTCCCTCTCATGATCTGCCTGAGTTCACAGAGTCAGCATTGCTGTCAGATGGCCATCTAGTCTCTGTCTGAAAACCTCCAAAGAAGGAGAGCCCACCACCTCCTGAGGAAGCCTGTTCCACTGAGGAACCGCTCTGTCAGGAAGTTCTTCCTTATGTTTAGCCGAAAACTCTTCTGATTCAGTTTCAACCCGTTGGTTCTGGTCCAACCTTCTGGGGCAACAGAAAACAACTCCACACCATCCTCTAGATGACAGCTCTTCAAGTACTTGAAGATGGTTATCATATCACCTCTCAGTTGCCTCCTCTCCAGGCTAAACACACCCAGCTCCTTCAACCTTTCCTCATAGGACTTGGTCTCCAGACCCCTCACCATCTCTGCTGCCCTCCTCCTCAGTGGCTGGATTTCTCCAGTTCTGTCTCCTCTCAACTGCCAAGGAAATTAGCATGGCCATCTTTGCCTATGTCCAGCAGAGGAGTGACAAACTTGTTCAGTATGAAAATTAGGGGATAGTTCCATAATCTTCGATGGGAACTCTTGTTCTCTCCACCCATTGGGTACTGGATTGCCCCTTAAATTGTAATCTGAGCAAAGTCACAGTTAAATCCTTCCTTTTCCATTTTAGCAGGATGAGACTGAGCTCACACCCGAAAATAAATTCTGTAAGGCAGCCAAATCCACACTGAGCCTCAACATTTCAAGACCATGCCAGCCTTAGCCAAATCTCAGTCCCACTACTACACTCAGGCCCAATTTACACCTCCCCTCTGAAGTAGTTTGACTGCTGTTTTTTCCCCAAGCTCATTTCACGCTGGTTTCAAATTTCCTTCCAGGGGGGTCTGAAGAGTACTAAGCAACATCATTTGTTTAAAGCAGTATAAGGCTAGCTTGACCACAGGAGGGCAATTAACAAATGTAAACATTAATTTTTAACCTAGAACAGGGGTGGCCAACCTTGCTTAACGTAAGAGCCACATAGAATAAACGTCAGATGTCTGAGAGCCGCAAGACAGGAACAAATATCACACACACGTTTTTATTTTTAAAAATATGCAAATTTGCTTTTTATTAACGTTAAATGGGACTGCCAAAAATAAAAACAAACGAGGAAAACCGGTTATTGATAATGATATTACTTGTTTGCTAATGATATTGAGAGAGAGAGAGAAAGAGAGAGAGATGGAAAGAATGAATTAAAGAAGTGGAAAGAAAGAGAGAGAGAGAAACTAGGAAAGCAAATAGATGGGAGGGAGGAGGGAAGGAAGGAAGGGAGAAAGAGAGAAAAAGCATGCCTCTCCTTTGCTTTCCCAGCCGCCCTGCCAGGAGCCGCACAATATGTGTGAAAGAGCCGCATGTGGCTCCCGAGCCACAGGTTGGCCACCCCTGACCTAGAACAAGTATGGTTTAAAACTGGAAACAGGTGTAGACAGGTTTTTTGTTTTGTTTTTTGAAACTAGAATGATTCTAGCAGGAAAGTCAGATGCAGTCTAAAGCACTGGAAATATGCTTCCTTCCACCTAACAGAAACAGGCAAAATGGTCGCTTGCTTCAGCAGCCGATGCCCAGGACAAACATTCCATCCATCTAACGAAATGTCACAAGCTTGGCATGAAGAAATTGATTCTGTTCCTCCACTTCTCAGACACCCCCTTTTAATTTGTCATACTCTCAAGCTGGGTGATGCTGCCCTTCCTTCCAGCTTACGTGGAGCTTCTACTTGCTTAACGCACTCAAACCCCCTCCTACTGCCTGGTACTTAACAGATTGGTGTAATGAATGGAGCGATCGAGTCAGTTCCCAGAAGCATCTCTGGTGCGGCGTATTCACTTCATCTGCATCATTACAGAGGAAGCACGCACACTTGTGCTAATACTTCACACTTATTAATTCCAATAGCGGGGAATAATGTGACAGAATTGCTGTAAAATAATGAGAAAAATGGAAGCAGATGGACTCCTGTCTCAACGTACTATGAATCTAGGAAAACAAAAAAAACCAGTAACTGCTAGTGTTCTGAAGAAATCCCTGCAGATATTGTAAGGCTTTGTATTTTTATGCACCCTTCAAAATGAATGTACATACCAATGTGATGGTTGATGTCCATTCCATGTTGATAGTTCTATGTTTTATGGAGATATCACAATGTGTTGGCTTCTATATCTCAGAGCCAGCGTGATGTTGTGGTTAGGAGTGGCAGACTCTTATCTGAAGAACTGGGTTTGATTCCCCACTCCTCCACATGAAGCTTGCTGGGCCAGTTACAGTTCTCTCAGAACTCCCTCAGCCCCACCTGCCACATGAGGTGCCTGTTGTGGGGAGGGGAAGGAAATTTGATCATAAGCTGCTCTGAGATTCTTCTTCTTTCAGACCCATCCACCGTATACGGTATCTGTTGTTTGGGGGGGGGGGGGGGGATATGAATATAAGCCAGTTTGAGACTCCTTCAGGTAGAGAAATGTGAAAAACCTACTCTTCTTCATCATAATCTTTTTAAGCCCTCTTGAAATGTTTTGACAGCCTTGAAATGTAGGATTGAATCTTATACCAATTTTATTTGTATATCTCACTCTTCAAGATGGGCACCACATGATATGTTTTCCAGTCTTTCTCCCCAAAATGGGAACAAGGCTTGAGCTGCTATTTGAGCCTAAAATGTACATTCTCATGAACACATGAACAAAAGTTCATTGCCAGAGTTCAAGAAGATATGCTTTCTATATTTATTATTATTACAAATATTTATATCCTGCCTCTCTTAATGACCATGGTGACTCGGCAGGGTTCAAAGGCCTCCCCTGTACCAGCACAATAACTAAAACCATAAACAAGGTGGATTCCAACAAACAATATCAGCCATCAACAAACTATCCCAGACATATCTCTCTATATAATAATCCTGATTTGGCAGTGGCACCCTCCAGAACATTCCACATGCTCCAAAATCAGTTGGCCCCCTAACCTGTCCCTCAGAAGCTGTCCCTATACACTGACTGTGAGTACTTGTGTGCCATTGGCTGGGTCTGGTCTGCTCCTGTTCCCTGCCCACTCCTTCAGCCACTGTGCCCTCTCAGAATTACTGGCAGACAGCTTTGTCTCTTGACAAAGACACTTCTGCTTCCCTCCTGCGTGGGACTGTTACCTCAGTGGCTGTTGGTAGGTGTAACAAAATGGCACTTACCTGTGTTTGTAAGATGGCGGCTGTCTGTGGTTTGTTTAAAATGTTCCCCCATAAGGTTCAATTGAGCTGTAGTTCCAGAGAGAGGCCTGCAGGGGTATCACTCACTGTGTTGAATGGGGCTTCTTCATTTGCTGGCCTACAGTTCCCAGCTGCCACAAGGCCAAAAAGTGTGGGAAAAGAGGGACCATCCCAAGGGGTGGGGCACCATCAATATAGACTCCAGCCCATCCATGGAGGATTGCATTTAACCCCTGTTGATTTATGGCCTGTTGGTTCATAGTGTGTGCTTACTCCTAAAGTTGTGCCTTTATTCATTTAGTGTATGTGTGTGCTCCATAATTGTGTAAATAGTAAAATAAATTCTTCTATTCGGGCTAATAATCTGTGTTGTGTTCTGACCCCATAGTCCCCCCCGCCCTGCACAACACCAAAGGAAGGGGGTTGGCCAGGGAAGCAAGAAAAGGCCAGACCCTTGAGTTGCCAGCTTTCCAGGGATCCCCCAAAGACTGGGGATTCCATCTCCAAATAGGGAGATTTGACCACAGGGGTCTCACTGTTCCTCTAAAAAGGCAGACAATTTAGTGACTGGTGGCAGGGAACATAAGAAGTGAAATAGACCCATGAGACAAGGGTGGGAGGTGAACAGCTGAGTTGTAAACTGGAGCCTGTTTCACCACAGTAGGCAACCAAGCTTGGTTCAGACAAAGGAAAGAAACCCTTTGCAGGCCTTTGTGAAGAACTCTTTGGGACCAGTCCTGACTAGGTTTGCCAGCTCCAGGGTAGGGAGTGGTAGAGTCTATAGAAGCCAGGGTTTGGGGAGGGGAGAAGCCTCAGCTGAACAGAATACCATAAAGTCTACCTTCCAAAGCAGTTATTTTCTCTGGCCAGGAGAGATCTGTTGTCTGGAGTTCAGTTGTGATACCTGGCAATCTTCAGGTTCAGGAGTGGAGCCTGGAGAGGGTGAGGTTTGAGGAGAGGTGGGGCCTCAGACAGGTACAGTGCCATAAACTCTGCCCTCCAAACCAGCTATTCCCTCTTGGGGAACCACTGTTGCCAATCTCCATGTGAGGGCAGGAGATCACTCAGAATTACAAGAGCTCTTCAGGTAGCAAAGATCAGTTCCTCTGGAGAAAATGGTGGACTCTGTGTCATTATACCCTGTTGAGGTTGCCACAGCAAATTGATGCTGAGTGCCCAAAGGCTTGGCACTCTCCCAGAGCCTCTTCCTAGAGCCCGTTGTATTTATTTCCACAACAGGCCTTATTCCTAGTAAAAACATAATTCCCCATAATCATTAGTCACCCACCAAAGGCCCATCCCATGGATGCAGGCTAATATATGGACCCTTTGTCTTTTGAATGCACAAATCAGAGTGTGCCAAATGTCAAGTTAAACCAAAGACTTTGCTTTGTTTAACAATCAGGAAGAAACACAGGCTCTATTCCACCGGGTTTTCCAGCTGTGGAAAAGAGAGGAGGGGTTCTTTTTAACCATTGAAATGGCTGTACTGGGGTTTGTGAGACTTACATGGACAAAAGCCTTGTGAGACAGGAGCTACAGTTAAGAGGGGAATGGTGTCAGACTCCTGGACAAAGTTACTCTCAACAACACGCTCTCATCAGTGATTTGTTTACTGAGATATAATCAAGTTCCAGGCCAGATCAGCACTGTGTCAGAACTGAGGTTCTGGTGGGAAAATCCAAAAATATAGACAGTTCAAACAAAGCCCCCCCCCCAAATGCACCAATCACACTTTGCAAACCTCCCACCTAACTTTCGTGCTTCCACACACACACACACCCCGCCCCAAGAATATATGACTCCCTTATCCATGAAAGCGAGAAAGGTGCAGCTTTTGCTTCAAGGGTATTCCTGGCAGTAGGAAGGTATCTTAAGAAGAGTTACAGCATCTAAGACCCAGAGGTTCACACACTCCAGCACTCACCCCCCCCCCAGTAATTTTCCTTCCCCCAGTTATTATGGCAAGCAAAAGACAGAGTTTGACAAATGGATTGAGGTCAGCAAGATGGGTACAATCTAACTCTTTGGCTAAATTCTTCCCAGCTTGCCTATATCTGATTGACCAAGATGGTTCATCTACTCAGGGGTCATTTTGTAGAAAAAGAAGTGCAGGAGTTCATTAGCATAACTCATTAGCATAACTTATTTGCATATGCTAAACCACCTGGCATCACCAGAAGTATGTCAGAAGGCAAGAGGGAGGGAGGGAGGGAGAGAGAGAGAGAGAAAGAAAGCTGGCAGAGAGGGGATAGTTACTAATCCAAGCCTCAGAAATACCACTATTCTGGGAGGATAGCTTCAGTGGTGGCTGAAGCCTTCAGAAGGGTGGTCGGAGGAACAAGGACCTTTCCAGGGGGTGGGGTCATTTTACTGCAGCCATGACACAAGCAGGCATTCCCCCGCAAGGGGGGGGGGGCTGGCACCAACTCCCGGAGCTGAGCTCCCCCGAGCTCCTGTTTGAAATGACCCCTGCATCTACTTACTATTTCCAGTTGCTAACTTTAGTTTCTTCAAAAGGAAAATTCTCTCTCTCTCCAGCTAGGAAGTGCAGATTTCTTTGTACAACATGATAGGGCTACAGATTTCTCCAGCCAGGAATCTTATTTGAGGAATGTCCCTTTTACCCTTGGGCATTTAAATGTGATCTCTCTGCCATCGTTTCTGTATGACTGATAGTCAGTGAATCTGAATGCATATGGGTTGTTATCAAATACTTACAAAATGCCTGAGGAGGGTTACATTCTCCCTCACGTTTCTCTCAACTGGGTTTTCAGACTGTAAACAATGCAAAACAACCACGTAGGGAGGCAGGGGATTGTTTGGTGGGGGGATCAGAGGGGGTAAGGGATCCTGGGGGAAAATAAAAGGCAGAGGAAGAATCCAACTTACACTTTCTGCCTGTCACATTTCTGCTTGAATTCACTCCCTGATCCCCACTTACAGATGTTTGAAGGAATGGGTCTGCTTCTGTAATGTTCAGGCCTGTCCTTACACAGAAAGTCTCCTGAAAAAGAAGAATAAGAAGTAGGTTTTTATAACCAGTTTTGTAACCTTAAAAAGTGTCAAAATGGCTTACAATCACATTCCCTTCCTTTCCCCACAATAGGTACCTGGTGAGGTAGGTGAGGCTGAGAGAGTTCTGAGAGAACTGTGACTGGCCCAAGGTCACCCAGCAGGCTTCATGTGGAGGAGTGGGGAATCAAACCCGGTTCTCGCAATTAGAGTCCACCGCTGTTAACCACTACACCATGCTGGCTCTCCAAAGAGGCATGTGAATTGTCCGAGAGACAGAAATAGCATTTCCTCCCCCCCTATTTACTATGCATATTTTTTTGTATTCTTTTTATATATACAATGGTAGGCACAGTGGGGTAAGGACAACTCCTGCCATCCGCAATTAAGAAAACACAGTAATTTACCTGGCTATTGAGCTGTGCTGATCGTTGCCAATTGAAAAAGAAGGTAGGAAGGCAAATAATGATTCTCCTGCTTCTGGAAGATTCTTGTTTCCTGGTATAAACTGAAAATACTCTTCTCCCCATCTGTTTGCCCATCTGAAAGCAAATACATCATTATGCCTGTATTAGTTAAGAATATCAACACAAGCAACAACTCAACGAGAGAGAGAGAGAGAGAGAGAGAGAGAGAGAGAGCGCAGCCTGATAAAAAATATCGAACAGTGCAATGCACGGAACAGTGGCAAAATGAATAGTGATTCTGACCTCTGTGGGGGAAAAGAACTTGGATCCAGCCAGGCCAAGCCAATGGGTTACCCCAAAACCACAAGCATTTGAAAGTTCTGTGGATTTGAACACCGTGATTAAGCAGTGTGCCTAATCTCTCCAGCTGAAGTAACTGGTACTTAACTTTTGTTGAATTGTGCCCAGAGTTTGAGTTTTATCAGTATAATCCTTTTCTTTAATAAGGAAAACAATCCCATTCAGGAATTATAACAACTTCTGTAAACCAATGTATAGATAAGCAGAGCTCTCAGGGTAAAGATCCAAGACCAAGAATGCCACTACACTCATCTTTTGTAGGATCCAATTCATCAAGTAGTGATGAGTGCGATTTCCATTCGCATTTGATGGCTTTTCCTATCATGAAAACCTGATGTCTATGGAATAAGGAACTCACTTGGCTTTTTGAGTTTGTTTGTTTGTTTATTATATTTATATCCCACCTTGCCAGCGGACCGGCTCAAGGCGGCTAACAGACATAAAAACACCATAAGGTTTACAATATAAAATCAACATTAAAACTAATACATCCTACACAACATACAACAGCAGCAGATGGCGACTTCAGTACGGCGATCTCATGGTGAACGATGGCAGCAGAGGGGTGTGGCCGACAGGGCCAGGGCGATGTCCAATTCCCCCCCCGGCGGCGGCTCCTAATTAAAAGCCTGGCGGAAGAGCTCCGTCTTGCAGGCCCTGCGGAGTTGCAATAAGTCCCGCAGGGCCCTGATGTCATCCGGGAGCTCGTTCCACCAGTAAGGCGCCGCCACCGAGAAAGTCCTGGCCCTGGTGCAGGCCAGCCGAGCGTCTTTCGGACCAGGGAGAGTCAGGCGATGTTGAGTGCCTGACCTCAGTGTCCTCTGGGGCCTATATGGGGAAAGGCGGTCCCTCAAGTAGGCAGGCCCCTGACCTGAGTTAATAAATTAATTTCAAAACTATGGATAATTTTTTTTTAAAAAAAATGATTTTTTTTTTCCTACTCAGACACTAAACACAAGGTTGTTCAATCAATTATGTGTACCCTTTCCCCTTCGCTTGAAAAAGTGTGCATGCACACGAGACCTCATACCTTGAATAAACCTTTTTGGTCTTAAAGATGCCACTACAGTTCCTCTTCCGTTTCTATCTGACCTATGCCAGTCCAAAGATTCAAATGGAGTATTAAACCAAAGAAAGACTTGAATAAAGCTGCGAGGCTCTGTATGGCAACCAGTAGGAGACTGGGAAGATGGCAGGGACATAGGGAGCACCCATCAGCAATGGCATAATGCCACTTTTTTTTAGAATTTTTAAATTTTGTTTTCTACACAACTACAAAGACACTAAACTAAAATTAACTAACTACCAGTAAGGTATACAGAGACCAAGTTGCTACCATATATAAAGTATTATTGCATTAATTGTTTCATGAAAATAGTTACTATATCAAGACATCTTTAGCTTATTCTTAATGTCAACCCTAACAATAAAAGGTAAATAACTGCATTTAAGACAAGTGAGTACAAAATCAAATATGAAAAAAGACTTTCAAGATAAAAATACATATTTTCTTTCTTTCTATTTCATTTAACAAAATCTTATTTGACTTTCCGGGGTCTTGGAGCTGCTGCCCCTTTCTCTGTATCAGAGTCTTCTCCCTCAAATTCTTTACTTGTTGAAGAATCAGAACTTTCCAGTCCATAGATGCTTTCCTGCAATTCCAGCTCTTCTGTGGATGTTTTTTTTTTCCTTTTCTTTTCAGATGCTGTTTCAAAAATTTCTTCGCCTTTATAACAGAGTCAATTTTTTGCTTCTTATTCTTATAGCTAATTTTTAGGCCTTCAGGAATCAACCATCTGTACATGATAGATCTTGCTTGTAGAAATGTAGTTAGGCTTTTATATGGTTTCCTCTTCTTTCTAATTTCAAATGGAATGTCTTTTAAGGCTTTGATTTTTTCATCTTTGATTCTCAGGGATGTCCAGTGGTGGCCTTGAGCACCACATCTATAGTAGATTTCTTGGAGAATCTCACCAAAATCTCTCCTGGCAGGTTCTTTTTCTTCAAAAATTCAGGACATATCACTTTTTAATAAATCAGCTTGTAAACCTGTCATTGGAGCCAACACTTCACTTAACAGTTGTTTGAGATCATCACCTTTCTGTTCAGGGACACCTTAAAATCTTAAAAGAAATGTTGACCTTTCCATCTGCAGCCTCAACAGGTTATCCTTGTTTGAGGACCTCTCTTTCTCTACCACATCCAGTCTCAAATTGATAGTTTCTGTCTTGGCTTTGACTTTTTCCATTTCTTTTGCTGTTTGCTCAGATCTGGTATTAGCCTCAGTAATTTGCTTTTGTAAACTGTTTAGAGTTAACAGTTGTCAATTGATCCATCAGAGGGTGCAATGCTGTAGCTAATACTGCAGAAAGATCAGTGCTTTCTTGAGACTTGCCTGCCAGAAGTGCTGGTGCAGTTTTTGGAGAAGGCTTTGGTCTAGTCACCATTTTCTCTCCCTGTCCTGTCATTGTTTTTTGTTTACAGTTCCAGAAAGTTATAGAAAATTCCAAGAGAGTCTGCTTTAGATAAGGCTAATAATCAAGTTGCAGCCACTTGCTCAAAACACAGTGATTTAAAGCAATGGAGTCTCAAGATCAAATTAAAGAATCACCAAATTTAAAGGGCGGGGGGATTTAAACCCCTACTCACACTTCCAGTCAGGATCAGAGAATCAGATTGGGACTTACAGGAGACTTCAGATGCCACATGTCTTTAGGTTTTTACTTTTTCTATGTTGCATCTGCCTCAGCCCCTGCAGCCATCTGGTGTGTGCCTCTATTTGCCATCAGGTGCCACAGTGGCAAGACCTATAGAGGCAAAGGGGGAGTCTCAATCCCTCGGTCACCACCTTGGCTTCCCCAAACATCTTAGGCTAGGAGCCCCCTACAAGGGCTCCGGGGTGGGGAAAATCCAGTCAGCACCCCTCCCAGTCACCAGGCTCGGGTCGTGTCTCCCGGAGGTTTCCGGGGACGTGCCTACCATTGAGGTCACTGAAACTGGAAGTCAGCATGATATCACTTCTGGTTTTCCCTGGAAATGACTTTAATCCTCTCTAGGAATAACCTTTTTTTAAAAAAAGCATAGAGGCATCACAGCACTTCTGGGTTTCCCCAGAGATAATGCCACACTGCCAGCTCAACATCCATTACTGTATTTTATTTTTCCTCTTGGCACCACTTTGAGTGGTGGATCAAACCACCAGATGGGGCAGTTGTATCCCCCTCCCCTCCAAGGGGGTGGTGGTGGTGGTCTGGCAATCCTATCTGTGGAGAAACCTCCAAATTATCTTCTGTCTTACTTTAAGAAATGTAGAAATGTTTATGTAGTCAGATTAAATTGTTTGGTTAAAACAGCTCTTCTTTAGATGTAAGCATTATTTCAAGCAAGCAAGGCTGTGGCAATGTTAATCAATGTAACAGTTTCTCCTGTTGACTGTATCTTCACCTCATTTAATTGAGATTTCACATCTTCAGACCTACAGTTCACCTGTGTGTTTTTTTCTCTCTCCCTCCTTTATTTGGCATTTAGTATCTTGGTACCTCGACAGACTGTTCGCCTGAAGTGCCACAAGGGAGGAAAAGATTCCTAAAGTATTACACCTCCCAGACAGAGTTGCTGTTTAGAGCAGTTAGAAACACTACAGAGTCCATTTTGTCGAAAGAGGCATTCCATTCCTTTACAGGTTGATCCACAGCCTGAAGAGTCTAAGTACTTTAACTGAAGAAATTCTAGGCCTGTTGAAGTCAAGAAGACTAACTGGACTTTGTGCTAATACCTGGGCTGTAGATCAGACTGGAATGAAAAGATAAGCAAAACCTCCTGGCGATAGTCTGGCTTCCATCAATCAGGACATGGTTTTTCCCTCATACTTCTGTGAAAGCTCTATGGGAAACAATTGTCATGCCTTGGGAACCCAGGGAGACACCAACAGCATTTGGTTTTTATTTGGATTTTGGAGAAAGCCTAGGGAACTTTGGCATGTCCACAAAGATGAGGCAAAGCTGTTGCTCAACTGTACGACTTCAGATGTTGCTGTGTGTGTGCATGTGTGTGCGTGCGTGCATGAGTGACAGAGTGTGGTCTCTGCTGATCAGCAGAAGCCCTTTACATTGGGCAGGAGGGGAGGGAGAGGGGCACACAGTTACTTTTCCCCCACCATAGAGAACAATGGAGGGAATGGGGGCAACCTTTTTTTTGGGGGGGGGATACATGTTTACAACTATAAATCTCCAGAACAGCAAATCGGGGGTGGTGGGGTGGTTTGGGGCTGTGATGTATAGCCAGGAGAAAAACGATCAAGTTATGAGCCTTCGAAAACTGAGGAAAAAATGCTGATGTATCTGTAAATACTGCAGAGTTTATGTGGGATTGGTCAAGTGTTGCCCTGCACCCATGCCATTAAAAGTTAATCAGTCTCTTTCAATGTTGTCCCCTACAATAAGATACGGGTGAGGAGTAGGGAAAACAAAACGAAACAGGGACACTGTTCACCATTAGGGTCTGATGAAGCTAATCAAAGAATGAGATCTGCTTTTATAAAATGTTTGTATTGCATTAGGGTGGTGGAGATATCTTAGAAGGGATCTTAGACCGGGGTGGAGTGGGGACACTGATGGTTCTCAGTTGCCTTGCTTAGACCCACGTGGAATTCTTGGCCTACATATCACTATGCTGGTTGGGGGAGCTGAGTGAATTGCTGCACTGGTAGAACCGGGAAAGATGTGGGATTCTGCTTTGTAAAGCCAAAAGACCAACCCTGGGAATATGACAGTACCAGTTCAAAAACTGCAATATCACAAATGCTTGTGGCCCTTTAAAAGCTGGATTATCCTCTGAAGTCTGTTTTGTTTTATTTCCTGTGTCAATTCCCAGCCAACTGCAGCTGCAGCGAAGGAACATCAGAGTTGTTATTGCAACCCGCTTGGCAAACAGCAAGTGCTGAGAATGCCAATCATAAATATTTGGAAAGCACAGACCAATCACCAAATATGATTTGAGTTATTCGGGTTATGAGTGTGTTTAGTTTTTTCGTAGAAATTGCATGTCTGCTCTGCCTTAAATGTGAACATAATTTTATTACAGTCACAGTAACATCAACAGGAGCCATTAGAAATAAAACTTTTTTGGAAAATAAAATGTTGGTTTTCATTATGAAAGCCCCAAAGATTTTTTCCCCTCAAGATACCTGTTCTTCTAAATGTGCTGAAGGACTGATGAAGCAACACTTTAGTGGGTGAAGGAAGGGGCAGCGATTTATGCTGATTTCAACCTTCCACTGCAAAGCTGCTGATTTCAACCTTCCACTGTTTTCTCCCCCACAGAGTTCATGAGGGTTCCCTTGATACTCCAAAGATCTGTGGGCTCAATAGGGGAGGCAAATCAAACAGGTCTGGGGGCATGAGCTTTACTTCGCAGGTGGTGAACACATCATTATTTATTTATTTTTTGAGAAAATTTTTATTTTATTTTACATATAGAATATAAGTCCATTTGGTTAACAAAGAGAAAATAGGAAACAAATTAAATAGTTATACAATATGTCCTTAATCATTGTACATATACTTCATGTTTCCTATACAAAGGCAGAAAATAATACATAAATGTACCAATATATTGAAACTATACAGATATCCCTACTACAACTATCTATTTGTCTACTTGTCTCATATTTATTTAAATATCTCAAAAATATGTTTTATGTGTATATGTATATAAATTATATTTTAAAGTCTTTTCTTTTGAGTCGTTTTATTTTTATACCAATCATAAAATTTTGACCATTTTTCCTTCAACATTTCAGTCTTTTTCATTTTTAATATCTGGCTTAATTTTTCCGCTTCAGCTAGGTCCATAAGTTTAAATATTACTTCCTCTATTAAGGGGCTATTTTTAAGTTTCCAATTTTTAGCCCATATAATACGGGCAGCTGTTGTAATGTAGATTATGAAAAAAAATTCCGCTTTATCTAGATGTTCCGGGAGCATATTTAATAGAAAGCTTTCAGGTATTAAAGATAATTCTAACCCTAAAATTTCCTGTATCATTATTGATATATTTTTCCAATATTCTTGGACTCTTGGGCATTTCCACCACATATGAAAAAAGTTCCTTTGTTTTTTTCACACTTCCAACAAGTGTTTGATGCATTTGCATAACATTTGGCCAACCTGTCCGGAGTCCAGTGCCATCTGTAAAACATCTTATATAAGTTTTCTTTATATGGAACAGCACTAGTATATTTCAATGTTTTCCACATTTTTAGCCATTCGTCCAGATCTATAGTATGACCAAGGTCCTTCATCCAGGCTACCATTACGTGTTTAACCGTTTCTTCATGCATCTCTTCCATTAAAAGAAGCCCATATATTTTTTAAATATTTTTCATATGTGTAGATAGCCACACCTTATCTAATTGATCATTTTTCTTCTCTAGAAATCCAATTTTCCTATCTTGTTCATAAACTGAAAACACATCATTATTTATTGATTTATTATGATTGAGCTATGGTGCAGTGCAAAGTCTCCACAAGGGATCATTCTACAATGTAGAATGCTGTCATTCCAGTCCCAAAGCACAGATTATATTGCTAGGGACCATTATGTTAGCCAAATTGCCTTATTTCTTAATAAAGAGTGGGGAATTAGAATATTAAATGGCAATAGGCTTAATTATGGGACCAACAACCTATGTATACTGGAGTCCAATTATCCAGATCCCCAGAAATGGACAAGGAGACTAGATCTTAAATAAAATGGTTTCTTTACTGAATGATTTCACACACACATACAATAAAAACAATAATACATTCAAACAACACAGAACTAGAAAAATTAGATAGAAAGGTATAGTGACTGTTGCATTAGCAGGAATATATCAATGAGGGGTGATACTTTACCTGTCCGATGCAGTGAATTGAGTCTGCAGTGAAAAAATGGGGAAAATACTAGAGAAAGGGTTGTGTGTTGGCCAGTAGTACATGTGGTAGACTCAAGACCATGCTAAGACTGGAGTCAGCAAGATAGGGTGGGGTCAGGTAGGTAGAGGCAAGAGAGCGAGCAGTGGGCAGATGCCCTCATTATATACCCTAGAAGTGGTGTGGGGCATGTGCCACCATGTCACATGGTCCCCAGAAAGGTGCTAGAAAATTCTAGTCGCTTAATGGGTCAGGAGATGACCGGGAGAATGGGATGAATAGTTGGGCAATTGACATAATGTTTCCTGATAGTGACACCTTTCAGAGTGAGGGGCTGAGGACAAAAGAAAAGAAAAGACAGTCATTCAAGGTGCGTGGCCAGTCATTTGAGTCAATGATCTGATGATCTGCAGCTGCATTATCTTGATGGACGGAGAGCGTTTTGGCAGCTCAGTTGATCTCATCATGGTCAAGTTCTATTGTTTTACTTGAGGATGAGTATGTGCAGTTTTGGGTGATGCTGCTAGGAGAAGTGGGGGAATGCCTGCATGATGGAGAAGAGGCTTGTCCATGGCATTTGTGCAGGAATGTCCAGGCTGGCTCTGCAAAGCGTGGCTTCTCTGGAAGTCTGGCTGCTGGCTCCATGTGGCTGTGATATCAGGGAGGCTGGCCTGCCATCTACTGGGTCTGCACTCTGCAGTATCCTTAGAGATGCAAGGATGGATGACACTGGGCATTCCATGGGTCCACATCTGGTTTTAACATGCTGCTTCAGTTCAAGGCTTCCTTTGGCTGGGCACATGTCTTCTGTCCAGTAGGTTGGTACTGTCTCATGGTCTCCATTTAGTCCATTTTCCCTGGCACACTCATTGAATAGTCCATCTTAAGAGTTATATCTCATGTCTATACTTTATTTCACTCTGCACCCTGTCATTCAAGTCCCAGATCACAGATTCTATTGCTAGGGACTGTCATTCCATTCTGAGGGCTGTCATTCCAGTCCCAGAGGACTGTTTATATTCCTAGGGACCATCATTCCTGTCTGGAAGCTGTCTTTCCAGTTCCAGAGTAGTCTACAGAAACCTTAATGGAAAATCCATTCCACGTTGTCTCTGCAACTTTATTTTGTGCTGCCATGTATGTCAATGGAGCCTATGCAAGTCAATTGGCCTTCCTGGTTCCCAAGATTCCCAGTGGGCCTTCAAGCCTCTCCCATTGTTTCCAGTGGGCAATCCTGTAATTCCTTTTAGTGCATCCCCCTCGGGGTGCACACAGCCAGACACTCTGCCTGGCTTTGTTCCCAGGAACACCCAGCTCCAGCCCAGAGAGACCCACCTCCCCTGCTTCTCCTCCTGCTCTCACAAGGCTCCAGCTTGGCTCATGCCCTGCTGGGAAGCAAAGAAGAAAACAAAAACCAAAAAAGGCATGAATGTTTGGTGAAGGAGAGCAGGGCAAATTCATGATGAAGCATTGCCTGTTGTCAACCCCGTGGCTATGGGCCTGCTTCACCAGCAGTAATTGGGATCCAACTAATAGTACTTTTACTTATCATTTGGGTCTAGTATTGATACCATTCAGCTTGGTCAACAATGGCAAAAGGCATGAAAACTCAAAATTTCCTTCTCTCTGAATGCTATTAGAGAAAGCCCATATGAGATTATTAATAAACAAGGGGGGCCCGCGATATTCGTGGGGGGGGGAGAAGCTGACAGCTGCTCCTCCTTCCTCCACCCCCTTCCCCCCCTTCCTCTGGCCCCTCCCCCCCAGAGACTCTCGCCGGGCCCGCCGCTTGCCCCCTTCCCCCCCCGAGACTCCTGGCAGGCCTCGGCACCTCTCGCCGGGCCCGCCGCTTGCCCCCTTCCCCCCCAGAGACTCCCGGCGGGCCTCGGCATCTCTCGCCGGGCCCACCGCTCGCCCCCTTCCCCCTCCTCTGCGGGCTGTCGGCTGGCCTCAGCGACTCTCGCTGGGCTGCTGCCGTTCCAAGAGCGTTCCCTGCACATGCGCAGGGGACGCTCTTTTACTTTTCGGGAGATTTAAAGATCCCCCGAAAAGTTTTTGATAGATTTCGGATTTTTCTGCAAGCGGGGGGGTTACCCCCCACCTACAGAACCCCCCCTCTGCCCTCCAAATGCCCCCCCATGTGGATTTAAGTATCCACACGTGGGGGGGCACTTAGGAATTAGATATATAGATATACCTGGGCCAGGGAAACTATGGTTCAGATCTTCCCTCGATGACCTTGGATTCATCAATATCTTACCATCTAACCCAACTGACAGAGCTGTTGTCAGAGTGAAAGAGGCCAGTCACCATAGTGCTCTGAGCTCTGAAGGATGGCTGGCATAGAAGTATGATAAATAATATCTGTGTGTATAGCTAGGCCTCTCCTCCTAAAGGCTTTCATCAACAACAGCCTTTTGCACAACCAAAATTGTCCTGAAAGGAAGGTCTTGGTTCAGTCACAAGTTCTCTCAAAGCTGTCCTCTCATGAGCAGTCCTCAAAAGAGCTCTCTCAGGCCCACCTACCTCCCAGGGTGTCTGTTGTAGGGAGGGGGAGGGGATTGTAAGCAGCTCTGAGACTCTGAGTGAAGGGTGAGGTATAAATCCAACCTCTTCTTCTTCTCTTTAAAATTCTTTTAAAAAGAGACTACAGGTGCATGCAAGAAAAACGCCCTTTTCAAAATCTCTCAGAAGATGACAGTGTAACAGAAAAAGGGAATATATGGTGAACCCGGACCAAAGCAACAGTTACTACCAGCCAGGGCTTTTTTTGTAGAAAAAGTCCAGCAGGAACTCATTAGCATAATAGGCCACATCCCTGACAGCACAGCTTATTAGCATATTAGGCCACACCCCCATGTTACCAGAAGAGTGGTCATCCAACCACACCCACCTTTTGCTTCTTATTCTGTTTACCTCGTTTGTTGTCAAAACCCAGGGCTTTTTTTGTAGCAGGGATTAATTTGCATGTTAGGCCACATACCCCTAATGTAGCCAATCCTAATAAGTTTCTGTTGTTGGGTGTGGCCTATTATGCTAATGAGTTCCTGCTAGGTGTGGCCAACTCAGGAGCCAGCCGGAACTCCGTTCCTGTGCGTTCCTGCCCAAAAATAGCCCTGCTACCAGCTCTCATTACAATTTGTCTTGCTACCCTGACATTCTTGGCAAGCATCTATGAATTCTGACTCATTTTTCAAGGTTCTTTTTGTTTTAAGGCTGGCATGCTTAAGGGAATAATTATCATCAGGGCTCCGTTGGGGCCGGAGCGCCGCTCCGGGAGAGAGGAGGCAGGGGGGTGGGCACTTAAGAAAGCCCCACCCCCCCGCTCACTCTTCCCAGGCTGCGGCAGGCCGCTCTGCCGCCGCCGGCCCCTTCCCTCGCCCCCCCCAGTCCGCCGGCCCCAGGCAGGAGAGGCCCCTTTCCTCCCCCCTCCCCCTGCTCCCGGGGCCGCGGCAGAGCGCCGCTGGCCCAGAGAAGCCCTTTCCCTCGCCCCCCCGTCAGTGTTCCCGGGCCGGCGGCGCTCCGCCGGCCCGGGAAAAAGAAGCCCCTTCCTCCCCCCTCCCCCTGGGGCTGCGGCAGAGCGCTGCTGGCCCCGGGAAGCCCTTTTCCTCCCCCCTCAATACTTCCTCCCTTCCTTCCTTCTCTCTCTCCCCCACCTACCAACTTACCTTCCTCTTCCTTCCTTTCCCCCTTCCTTCCTTCCTTCCTTCCTTCCTTCCTTTCTTCTCACTTTCTCTCCCCACCTACCTACCTACTTACCTGTTCCTTCCCCTCTCCCTTCCTTCCTTTCTTCTCACTTTCTCTCCCCACCTACCTACCTACCTGTTCCTTCCCCTCTCCCTTCCTTTCTTCTCTCTCTCCCCACCTACCTACCTACCTGTTCCTTCCCCTCTCCCTTCCTTTCTTCTCTCTCTCTCCCCCACCTACCTACCTACCTTCCTTTTCCTTCCTTTCCCCGTTCTTCCCCTCTCCCTTCCTTCCTTCCTCCCTCTCTCCCCCCTTCCTTCCTTCCTCCCTCTCTCCCCCACCTACCTACCTACCTTACTGTTCCTTTCTTTCTTCCTTCCCCCCTTCCTCCCTCCTTCCTTTCTTCCTTCTCTCTCTCTCCCCCACCTACCTACCTTCCTTCCTGTTTCTTTCCTTCCTGTTCCTTTCCTTCCTTCCCCCTCCCTCCCTTCTTGCCTTCTGACACACTCCCGATGACATCATCACTTTCGGTGACGTCAGGGGGTGTGGCATATGCAAATAAGTTATGCTAATGAGCTCCTGCACCTCTTTTTTTACGAAAGGACCCCTGATTATCATGGGCTCAATTGTGGCAGATCCTACATGAGTACCTCAGGGGCATGTTCATGCAGCTTAGGGCCATTTAACACTCATTTGTGGAACCCAAAATTATGTATCACCAACTATGCACTCATTCTTACAAAATAGCAGCCCTTCAGATGGCCACTGTATGACATTATATCCTGTTGATGACCCTCCCCTCCCCAAAGCCCACTTTCCTCAGGCTCCATCCCCAAATATTCAGGAATTGCCCAAACCTGGCAGCCCTGCCCTATTCACCCTAATGGACCAGCCTCCACTGGAAGTCAGTCTGCAAGCCCGAGAATCTTTATTTTTAAGTATGAGGGCTAAACCCACAATCTTTTAACTCCATGCAAGCATCCATTCCCACAAGCTGCATCTCCCCCACCCCTGTGGTGCTCACTCTAGCAAGCCAACAAACTAAACTGAGTTTGTAGCAATGCCAAAAACATAATGGAGGAAATTGCTCTTGTGCCTGTAAGAAACGGTGAAAAAGACTTGAGAGGTGTGGCAAGAAATGGATGACGGACATTCTGATCCGTCTTTGATAAAGCAATGATAGAAATGAGTGCAGAGGCTGGCAGGAGGGTCCCTGAAAATAAACATTGTTCTTCTGTGGAAAGATAAGAATTGCTGTTTATCACATCTCCACCTTTATAATTGTAAAAGCCTCCTTTGAAATTCTGCATATTGAATTAATTTTTTGGCAGCATGGAGCACTTTAAGGACTGGTGAATTTGAATTACCATTGAACTTTGGTTGAACTGGGACCCAACTGACTATTGCTCCTTATTAAGATTCTCTCAATTGAACTTACTAAGAGCTTTTATTTTGAACTGCATTATGGTCTTTCTGTGATATTGATTGATGTTAATATAGTTGTCAATATTTCACAGTTATTATTGCATGGTTGTTTCTTCATTTTGGTTCAAAAACATAATGGGAGCAGGCGCTTTTTAAATGCTCATGTTGAAGCTTCAGTGCATGAGTATGCCTGCAAGGCTGAACAAAGTCCTCTCCTTGCCAAAATTCTTTCTACCCTCCTTCCTTCCTCTCTTCTTTCCCTCCTTCCCTGCCACCCTATCTCCCAAAAACCTCCTACTGCAGTTGTGGTTGGTTTCTCAGACAGGTTGGGATAAGGAACACAGCATTCATGAAAACATCTGGTTTGCTTTGAACAGTGTGGTTTTGAGATAACATGGGAAAAGTCAGTAATGCATTTAAAGGTAAAAAGGTAAAGGTTTCCCTTGCTCAAAAGCCAGTTGAATGCAACTCTAGGGATCAGTGCTCATCTTTGCTTTCAAACCAAAGTGCCAGCGCTGTCTGAAGACTCTTCTGTGGTCATGTAGCCAGCATGACTAGACACTGAAGTGCACGGAATGCTGTTACTTTCCCACCAAAGCGGTACCTCTTTATCTACTTGTAATTTCTTGCTTTCGAACTGCTAGGTTGGCAGGAGCTGGGGCCAGAGACGGGAGCTCACTCCATCACGCGGCACTCAGGTCTCGAACTGCTGAACTACCGATCTTCCAGTCTGCAGCTCAGCATCTTAGCCACTGAGCCACTGTGACCACATTTAAAAGAAGATATTTTATCCCAAAGTTAGAGTCCAGAGGCACCTTTAAGACCAACAAAGTTTTATTCAAAGAGCTTTCATGTGCAAAGCACACTTCGTCAGACAACGGAATGGAATTACAGATCATATTTGTATATATATGCACAAGCCACCCTGTATATATACAAGTATGATCTCTAATTCGATTTCATTGTCTGACAAAGCATGCTTTGTACACGAAAATTCACAAAATTCACACTTTGTTGATCTTAAAGGTACCACTGGACTCTAACTTTGTTCTGTTGCTTCAGACCAACACAGCTGCCCACTTTGATCTATATTTTATCCCAGTGTTGTTGTTGTTTCTGTTGTTGGACTGAACAAGAATTTATATGCTGATGTGATGAACAAAGAATACTGCATAGAAGCAA
The DNA here is from genome assembly GCA_029233225.1 of Lepidodactylus listeri. Taxonomy (NCBI): domain Eukaryota; kingdom Metazoa; phylum Chordata; class Lepidosauria; order Squamata; family Gekkonidae; genus Lepidodactylus; species Lepidodactylus listeri. The sequence goes on along the minus strand of JARCFY010000009.1, from coordinate 98,875,217 downwards.
AGTAAAACCACTCATATAGCAGTTAAAGTGTCGGACTAGGACCCAGATGACCCTGATTCAAATCTTTGCTCGCCATGAACTCACTGGGTGAGCATGGAGCAATCACTCGCACCCTAACCTACCTCACAGGATTGTTGTGAGGATAAAATGGAGGAGAGAGGAGAACCAAGTATGCTGCACTCAGCCAGTGAAAGAATGGGATGGACAACTCTGAAGCACTTGAGGAAAGCCAGGAGTGGCTCCTTGCTTTGCGGATGCCAGGAAACCCATTGATAAGCATCACCATGATTGACAGGCCCATGGATGCCACACTGGGGGTAATTGAACTAGTATGTGTGAACATGATCACACTAGGGTTGCCATCTTCCCCCCCCCCCCAGGACTTTAACAACATTTTTATTGATTTTAGAAATATAACAGTAAACAAACAAACATCACTGATCAAATACAGTATAGAACAAGCTTTTAAAAAAAAGGATTTCGAAACATTGCTAAGTATTGGGTCATTACCCCGGACATATTTTAGCCAGTGAGAGTGAGAGTCAGAGTAGCATACACAATATAAGGATGTAATACCAACAACTAAGTAAATAACATATCGTTAACAAGTAAACTTGACTAACAAAATTGATAATACATGTCTTGTAACTGGTAAACCTACACAGCCCTAAATAAATAAAAAATAAAGAAAAAAGAAAGACTCCCATAGTACCTTTGCTTTGTAAGATATGAGGTAATAATAACTAGAGGAGAGTGTGGCAGAGAAGTGATAGATAGATAGATTCAGAAATGAAGCCAAGACGAATAACTAGGGTCTTGAGGAAGTAAGTTGTTTTCAGTCATATATTGTAGTAAAGGGTACCAGGTGCACACGAAGCGTGAGGAGGTCACATCCGAAGAAGTGCTGAGAGTATTGAGACTGTCAGTGATCTTATTCATAAGAAATTGATCCTAGCTTTTTTTTCTCCAGAGATCCGGAGAGGGAGGGGTGTTAAGCTTCCCGGATGCCGCGATGGATGTTTTAGCCGCCGTAAGTAGGAAAGTGGTAAGAGGGAGAAGAGGTTCTTCGCCCAAAGATGGATCCCTTAGGTGTAAGAGAAGGACAGACGGGTCCAGAGGAAGGGTTTGTGATGTAATATTTGCTATCTCTTTAATTACAGAAGTCCAGAATCGTTGGATTTGGGGGCACGACCACCAACAGTGCAAGTAATCTCCTGGGTCTCCGCATGCTTTCCAACAAAGCGGTGAGTGAGAGTTACTGATGTGGTGGAGACGCACCAGCGTGTAGTACCACCTGGAGACCAGTTTAAAGAATTGGAAGCATACATTGAAAATTCCAGAAGCGTTGGCTGCTGAGGACCAGATCGAAGACCATTGTTGGTCAGTTAAAAGACGGCCGAGGTCTTTATCCTATGCCTTCTGATAGTGGAACTGGCGAGGACCAGTGAATTCAGAAAGTATTTTGTAGAGGTTTGAAAGAAGGTGTTTAGAGTGCTCTGAGTATGTTGTAAGCAAAAGGGTTGCCATCTTTGAAGTAGCACCTGGAGATCTCCCGGTATTACAACTGATCTCCAGACAACCAGTTCCCTTGGAGAAAATGGCTGCTTTGGTGGATGGATTCTATGGAATTATATCTTGCTGAGGTCCCTCCCCTCCCCAAACCCCGCCCTCCCCAAGCCACACCCCCAAAATCTCCAGGTGTTTAATCCCAACTCAGAGCTGGCAACTCTAGATCACAGCCTGAGCCACTGAACTTCCCTCGCTGTCACTTAAGGAAACATCTCTTTAAACTGTTAGCCATTGCTTGTTCTTGTTCCACAGTCTATTTGACCCTTAAAGTGTTGAAACAAAACTTTCTTTTCTGGGAAACAACACATCCCTCAAAACCAAATAAACTACTTCTGAAACTATTATATGGGAGCTTGTATGGTGGCGCTGGAATGAATATCCATTAGCCAGTCTCATGTTTTTTGGAAGCTATCTCTCGAAAAGTGGTTTAAATCTGTTTCTGTGATACAACACATATCATGTAGCAGTCGTGTGTGTGAGAGCTGAAGGTTTGCGACAAACAGACCTGAGAGAAACAAATCTCTGAAAAGCCTTGGGTTTTACAAACAAACACCAATCTTTTCCCCCTCTTTTGAGATAGCGCTATGCTTTGCTGAGATTGTTGTAAGCTGCCTGCTCAGCCAGGTGGAACTGAGCCAGATGATACCTTGTGCATGATTGAGGCAGAGGAGACTTGCAAGAACTCTCTAGCAGTGTTTCCCAGTAAAGGGATGTAAGTGGCATCGACTGCCCACTGTTTGGAGCTGGGGAAAGGCATTCCTTACAGGGCCACTGAGTGTACTTTCTGTTGTGGCTTAGGATTACCTTGCTTAGGAAGGATTCAGAGCTGAAACCTGGGGGGTGGGTCATGGGCCAATGACATTTGGTACCTAGTCAATGGATTCCACAGCATAGAAGCCAGTGTAGTACAGTGCTCAGAATGCCATACAGACTTGGGATCAAATCCTCACTCAACCAAAAACTTCCGGGCATGACTTGGAGCCTGTAGTTATCCTACTAACTCGCAGGGTGGTGGTTGTGAAAGCCCGTTTGGTGTAGTGGTTAAGAGTGGCAGATTCTAATCTGGAGAACTAGGTTTGATTCCCCGCTTCCCCACTTGAAGCTAGCTGAGTGACCCTAGGCAGGTCACAGCACTCTCAGTCTAAATGTAAGCATAGCCCGTCACCTAGTGGTGCCAAAAAAGAGCTACAGCTTTGGCAGCCTCAAAATCCCTTCCAGGATTTCCTAGTTATTTTACACATAATGCCATACATTAATTAATTAATTAATTAATTACAGGATGGTTGTGAAGTACATCCCTTGAGCTGTTGGCAGGGAAGGCAAAATAAGTGTGTGGTTGAGAAACGCAGTATAAATGGTGAGATGAAACAGTAAAAGCCTAACTATCAGAGCTTGGATCTAACTGAGCCTTTCTGTGGGTAGAAGGATTTCTGCCCATGCAATGTGACCTTTTCCCACCTCCCCTTTAAAGTTTAAAGGGACTGCACAAGACAGCTGAGTGGTGGGGAGTGCCTCTCTGCTGCTCAGCTGCTTTTGCGGCTTTCACGGGAAACAGAAATCAGGGGTTTAAAGGGCCTCAGAGTCCTTTTAAAATCCTGCTTTGTGCTGCATCCATGAACAACTATGAACTGCTCTAAAAGTTCATGGAAGTTTGTGACCGTGAACCTGTCATGAACCTCTGTTTGTGAATCACAAAAACATAGCAAATTTTGCTTCATGGTTCAGTTCATGCCTATCCCTATTGGGTTTTTTTGGGGGGGCGGGTATTTTTATGTCTGTGCACCTGAAAGTCATGGCAACCTCTGGTGACTGAGTCCTACTGGAGGCCTGGGGGCTATTCAGAGAGGTGGCTTAATAAAGCCTGCCCCTGCTTCCTGCAGATGGTATTTCAAGGAGGTCTCTCATCCAACTACTTGCCAGAGTTGATCCTAATTAGCTTCTGAGATCTGATGAGATTGGGCTTGCCTGGGCTATCCAGCTGCCTATCCCTATCTATCCATATAAAAGTATGTTGCTTCACTGTAAAATCAATGCCCAGCCAAACCGCTGGACCTAGAAGCACCAAATTTGGGGAGAGGGCTCCTATCATGGCATAGGTGTTCACTAAGAAGGGATTTTTAGAAATTCGACCCCTAAGTTGGTCAAAAGGGGTAAAATGTGTTCTCCCCATTGATTCCTATGTGGCTGCCTCCTTGCACCCCCCACTCTCTGATTAGTCAGCTGCAGAGCTCAGCATTCTGAGGTTAAAAAAACAACAACAGTTACAGGAGACTGCAGAGAGCTAAGGCAGTTGAGGAAATCAGGAATGGCCAACAACCATCTATGAGGTGCAGTAATGCTGCTGGCCCAGCCTCTCTGATGGCTTCCAACACACTGCTACCACCTGCTGCACCTGACAGGTGGTTGTCTGTCAGGTGCAGCACTGGCTGCAGGGTGCTTAAAGCCATGATGGAGCCTGCCCCAGCAGTATTGCCTCAGTGATCCTGCTGGCCCTACCTCCACAGTGGCTTCTAATACTCCTCCCCCCCCTACACTGGACAAGCAGCTGCCTGCCAGGTGTAGGAGAGGAGGTGGGATGCTTACAGCCACCGGGGAGGTTTGTTCAGCAGGATTGCCTTAGCCCTGCTGCTGGCCCAGCCTCCCGGATGCCTTTAAACATAATCCCCCACACACACACCAGACAGGCGGGTGTCTATCAGGTGTCGGGACAGGGACAGGGTACTTTAACGCTACAAGGAGGAGGCAACTTAGGAATGCAGCAAAGACATTTGCACATAGTACTCCTCAGGGGTCATTTTGTAGCAGGAGCTCCTTTGCATATTAGGCCACACACCCCTGACGTAGCCAGTCCTCCAAGAGCTTACAGAGCTCTTCTTCCAGGAGCTACTGTAAGCTCTCGAAGGATTGGCTACATCAGGGGTGTGTGGCCTAATATGCAAAGGAGCTCCTGCTACGAAATGAGCCCTGGTACTCCTGCAGGGCACTGAGCTCCACAGGCCAAGTACCAGCTAGATCACCCTGAGGTGCTCAAAACAACACAGTCTCCATATGAGCAAAACAATCCAGGAACACCAGTAGAAAGACAATCCCTTTTGTGGAAGGTGACAGGAGTTGACTTAACAAATGACTGCTTCTTAAATGGACAGTTCTATGTTGCCTGCTCCAGAGTGAGCTCACCAAGCAGCCTGGTGATCTTAAGCACCTGAGGGAAGAACCACCAGCGTGGTCTACAGAGAGGTCCTACAGTAGAGAGAGAGAGAAAAAACAGTATGTATGTCTCACTTATTTTTTACACTACAATCTTCTCCATTAGAATTCCTACAACAAATGTCACATTTCAGACTTCACATCATCAGTATTATAACTGGATTTACGGAACTTAAATACCGTAGTGAAGCACGGGTATCAGGCTAGTTGTTAATATGTAATAAGGTTAGGCTGTCTTATCCTGTTCCTGGTAAACTAGGTAGCAAGGCTTAAGAGTTGCAGGTAAACAAGGAGGCAGGTAAAAAACAAGGCAGGCTCCAGTGGTCAAGACAGGAGCTGAAACCTAGGAATCTTCTCAGCAGGCAGGCAAGACCTGAGATTAAGCTACTGTAAAGTATTGAGTTCAGAGACTCATTGAGTGATCAAAGCTCATATTTTATTTGAAGGCTGGAACAAAACTACCCTGCCGGACTCGCAGGTCCACTTATATCCCCATTCTCAAGCACACCCATGCACACATCCAACACCCATGATTTGCTGTTTACAGTAATCCTGCATCCTCGTGGTCAATCTACAGGTGCAGGCTTCCCCATTGGTCCCGACTAGGATCCGCTGGGTCTATTGTCTCTGGAGGTAAAGTTCAATGGCTCTGTCTGGCCACGTGTTTGGCCGACCATGTGTGTGGCTCTTAGAACAGAACAGAACAGCTACTAACCAGACTAAGAACAAACTAGTTCAATGGAGATGCTGAACCAGCAACAGCTGGGATTCAAGCACTGGATTATATGGAGAGCTGAGGGCCCTACCTCTTGCGGTAGCTTAGGCTGGGTCCCTAATGCAGCAAATGGTGCGTATTAAATCCTTGATCCTGCTGGGATCTACAGAGCTGAGTCTTTCTCTGAAGAGAGGCTGGAGTAGGGAAGATTTCAAACTCTTGAGTGTATACTCCTCTGCCTCTTTCAGGATTTGACTCTGGTCCTCTGTCTCAAAAGACTTGAAAATCAGATAGGTCCTTTCAGGAGGTTCCTGATCCACTGGTACCAAGCAAGCTTGAAGGAGAGCATCCTGTTGGAAAGGAAAAAGTGGGTTGGTCCCTGGAGCTGCTGGAATGCGTGAAGCCGCAGGCATAGTGAGGCGCTCCTCATCTTTGAAGAGACTTCTTCCCAGGTCTTGGCTGGGCTGGGCTACGGCTGGCCTTCAAAGTCACACAGCTTATTTGACTTTCTTTTGGCACCTTTAGTACATAACGTTGGTATGGATAAGATAAAATAAAAACTTGAAAGAGAAAACTTGAAAGAGAAAGTCAGTTGGGGCAAAAAAGAACTATGGAACTGAGGACTAATAGATGTGTAGGAATCGTCCTGTTTGCCCGCCTACCCCTTGAATGAAACACAGCACAAGTTATGGGCTAAACTGGGAGTTTATTTATACATAAGCTGATCTGCACCAACACATTAAAGCATGGGCTGCATTAGGCTTGCCACGCAAGCCTCCTGGCAGGGCAAACCCACCCCAGCTCAGAGTCAGGTCCGGCATCCTTCTGGAACTTACTCATCACGGCCCACACACCAGTGCATAGAGGGGAAGGAAGGGCACATTCCAGTTCATGGTTGTAAAGCCTTAAGGCTTGTCATATGCTCCTCCCACCCCAACGAGGCCCCCAACTGAGTCACCCTGACTGCCAAGCCCATAGGCACCCAGTATGAGGACCCCCCCCATCACTTATATCTCAGGGTTCTTGCCAGTTCAACACAACCTCAACCCATGCTTTTTCCACCTTCCCAGTTAGGGCTTAACCAGCTTTACCAGGCCTACTTAACCACACCTCCTTTGACCATGTGAAACAGGTGAAAAAAGGCCCCCGTCTCAGCCAATCTGAGTGAGGCCCAAACAATTCCTGCTCAGCCCCGGAAATGGCAACCAGCTAATCCCACACGGTCCAAAAAAGAGGGCGGGTGGGTGGGGAGCTCATGCTTGGCTGATCTGTGTGTGGAGGGTGGCTGCAGCCAGATCTGGTTGGCCAGCTCGCCTTTGATTGGCCAGTGCTCCCATGCTGAGCCAGGACTGGTTTGTCCCACCCACATGCTTCATTCAAGAGGGGGGGGGCAGGCAAATGCCGGCACCTGCTTCAAGGGCATGCACTGGTCTTTTGCAGGCTATGCGCACATAGAGAAGTGGCAATGTCTTGGAATGTATGGTGGGAAAGCTGGAATTCAAAATTTGTGGATCAAAACTCATGCAGCCCTTTTCTACAATAGTGTGCAGAAAGATCACTTTTTTTTCTTTTTCTTTTTTTTTTTTTGCAATTTTGCTCCACAAACAAAACGGAAAGAACAGTCACTTGGCATCTATTAGTTATTGGTTTTCATTCAGGTTTTTTTGTAAAAAAAAAATCAAACTCCTCTGAAGTAACTACATTTAAAAAAATCTTCATGACAGTGAAAATGATAATTCCTGCTATATATCTGATCTCATAGAACCTGGCATTCTGAAATAACATTCTTTGATATTTATGAACTACTGTACCAATTTTCATTAAATAAAAAAAATATTTATTGCTGAAACTATTTGTTAAGTCAAAAGCAGATGAATAATGAATAGAGCGTTATTTATTCATTAAAATGATTCCCCCCTCCTTTTGATTAGTGCAGCACTGTGAGACGTGGCACATTTTAGCTTGATGCATTTGCAAAGGAATCTTCGGTGATTCTTAGGCTGTTTTTACATCTGACTTTCCCGCTGGAATCATTCTAGTTCCAAAAAAACCTGCCCACACCTCTGTGCAGTGTGAAACCGTGCTGCTACTGAAATGTCCACATCTACTAATTGCCCTCCTGTGGTCAAGCTAGTATTCAACCGGCTTGATTCTGCTTTAAACCATTGCTGTTGATTAGTGCACTTAGACCCCCTGGAGTGAAATTTCACACCGCTGTGAAATCAGCACAGGAAAAGACAGCAGTCAAACTACTTTAGAGGGGAGGTGTAAAATGACCCTTAGGAAATTCTCTCACTATGACAAATAAGAGAGACATTGTGGTCTAGTGGTTAGTGTGTCAGATGCTGAGTTTAAGATCCTCGTTTGAACTGGTCATGCTGTCTCAACCGAACTTACCTCATACATTTATTGTTAAGATATAAGGGGGGCATGCTCAGTATCTTGGAAAGGGGTGGGGTTAAAAATTGGGTGAATACTTTCAAGGCCGTAGAATGTCAGACAATGGGCCAAAACATACTGGGGGGAGGTGTATATCCCGCCCAACTCCCACTATAAAATAATTGGAATTGGAGGTAATAGGGTACACGTTTTAGTCATTTTCTGAATTTCTAAAATGAATGAAATTTGCTAGCCATGTTTATGAAATATGGCTACTTGTCAGTGGGCTTTTCTGCATTTTCATTTTCCCCACATCTGTGTTCCTATTGCTTCACATGTGTTTTGCTCCCTCTTGTGGTTGATTCGATATTACATCACTTTACGTCTGGCACATCTCCCTGCAGATTTAAACTGCAGGTTTTTATGCCAGGCATAAAGTGATGTAACATCAAATCAACCACTAAAGGGAGCAGAACACATGTGGAATAGACACCCCCCACCCAAGCAACAGGAACATACAAGCAAGGGAAATGAGAATGCGGAAAAGCCCAGTATCTGAAGCCACAATACATTGAGGATAACAGATCTTGCCCTCACTTGTTTCAGTGACTGGCTGGAGATGCAAGAGCCAATTGCCACTATTCATCTGTGAACAGATGTTTGGGTCTTTTTTTTTTTCACAGGCTTCCTAAAAAAAAATCTCTGAAAAGGGCACCTTCTTTTTGCAGGGTGGTAACTTTGCTGGGGAGAAGAAGAAGAAGAGAAGAGAAGAAGAGATTGGATTTATACCCCACCCTCCACTCCCCAAGGGAGTCTCACAGCGGCTTACAAACTCCTTTTCCCTCCCCCTCCCCACAACAGACACCCTGTGAGGTAGGTGGGGCAGAGAGAGCTCTTTCCCAAGCTGTCCTTGAGGGAACAGCTGGTACAGAGCTATGGCTTGCCCAAGGTCATCCAGCCAGGTGCAAGTGGAGGAGTGGGGAATCAAACCCGGTTCTCCCAGATTAGAGTCCGCGCACTTAACCACTACACCAAACTAGCTCTTGGAGCATGTCAGTTCAGCTCAAGTACTAAACGGCTTGTCATGTATCCTATATATCAAATGTTAAAATGGGATTTGTGAAGAAGCAAATACGACAATCACTCATAAGATACAAATTAAACTCCACAGAGACTTTCCAAAGGAGGACGTAAGCAAAACCTATGCCAGTAATTCTTAATAGAGGCTGTTGCGCCCCCCCCCCCCTTTCTGGAGGGCTCATTTCGAATACTTAGGAGAGGGGAAATGAGGGACATATGGAGCTTTAGGCCACCCATTCTCCCCCTTCTTGGTTTGAAAGCCAGTAGAGGAGAGTCATTTTATACTGGTCATCCATCCCTGGGGATAAAATCAAGTTAACAGTTTTCGCTTAAAGGCTCTTAAAAAGGGGTACACAGCAAACAGGAATCAAACCTAACATTAAGGAGCTCAATGGTGGCCAGAAGGGTCTCACTGATTATACACCTATGGTCTGTGCAACATAAACATATATACTAAATCTACCCAGGGGTCATTTCGTAGAAAAAGAGGTGCAGGAGCTCATTAGCATAACTCATTAGCATAACTCATTTGCATATGCCACACCCCCTAACATACTGGAAGTGTGTCAGAAGGCAACACCCACCCCTCAGGCTCCACTCCACAGGTGAGTGAAACTGAACTGCTCTTCCTCCATTCCCTTCCCCATCCAATACTTTGTGCAATAAAAATAAGCGTCAAGAACACACCCTCATTCTCTTCCTGCTCCCTTGAAACCACCAGGTTTCAAGTAGACTTGAGATACCCAGGACATGTGCACCACCCATCCCTTTCCCTTCCCTTCCCCTTCCCCACAACAAGACACCCTGTGAGGTAGGTGGGGCTGAGAGAGGTCTTTTGAGAACTGCTCATGAGAGAACAGCTCTGAGAGAACTTGTGAATGGCCCAAGATCACACCAGCAGCTGCATGTGGAGAAGTGGGGAATCAAACCCGGTTCTCCCAGATTAGAGTCCAACTCCTGACCACTACACCAGACTGATGGGGGGGGGGAGCTGCTGAAGGGTTGGTGAAATTTCTCTAGTACTTATGTGCCATGTGCCCAGATAAAAAATGGTATACTTAGAAAATTTATATGCCACCTTGAGCAAGTCTCTGGAAAAGCAGCACACAGTCATAAAAGGAACAATGATACAATTATCAATATTAAAACAAAACATTTAAAACAATAAGGACCCTAGCTGGGCTTTCCCCGGGGCGCTGCGCCTCTGCACTGCTCGGGGAAGCCGAGGAGGGGGCGGGGCTTGGTCATGTGCCCGCCCCCTGGGCTCCTCACTCCCGCAGCTGTGCTCCTGTGCGCTCCCGCTCCAACGGACCCCTGAATCTACCTATATAAATAATGTTAAATTGTTTGGAGCACTAGGTTCTAATGATATACTTGCGGCTTGTACAGGGTATTTGATGATAGTGTTGGTGTCGTGTACTAGGTGAGCAGCAATGGCCTAGAGATTTAGAATATCTGATCTTTGTGTTTCCAGACAGTGCCCTAGGACTGAAAAGCTGCTCTTAAACTAGGGTTGCCAACTCTGGTCAGGGAAATTCCTGGAAATTTGGGGGCATGGCCTGTGGAAAGGGATTTGGGAAGGGATTTTACCTAGAGTCTATGGTATACCATACAGTTTGCAAATTGAAGGTGCCATCTTCTCCAGCTGAATTGATCTCTGTAGTCTGGAAATTGGTTGTCATTCTGGGAGGGACTCCAGCCACCACCTGGAGGTTGGCAACCCAATAGTTAGTGCCGGGAGCACCTGTATGTTTATAGTTTTGTCAACAGTTTCAATTCTTTGTAGTTCTCAGTTGCTTCTCTAGGCTTCTTTGGTGCAGGGATGTTGTCTGACTTTTATATGCATGTTTACTCATCCAGCGTACATCATTTATGCACAGAATACGCAATACTGATTTACTGACACACAAATGGTATTACAAGTGTAAATTTCAGGGACAAGAGAACAATGTGAAGAAAAAGAGAATTGTGTGGAAACAATCAGTCTGCACAAGAGAGATGAGAAAGCAGAATTATTTTCAGTCTCAAAAAGCAGGGATTACAAATTCAAAACCATTCCTACTTGTAAGATTTCCAGGGCAGCAGTTATCTTTGTTGTACCAACTGGTAATGATTCTTTATATTTTCCATCCCATGAGATGGTCCCTGTTTTCTGGCACATACCATGGCATAATGTGTTCCCTACTTTATTCTAGGACAAAATATTGGGTTTCCCCAGAACTTCAATTATTATTTGTTGAGCAACTACCTAAAGTCTACTGAAGTCATTTCACTTAGCACTTCTCTCAGAGAGAGAGAGAGAGAGAGAGAGAATGGTCGGGTACAGATTTCCTTCCATCCTCTCACATTCAGATAGTATTTTTTTGCTGTTATGTGTTTGAATTACAGATATTGTATAACAAGGGCAAACTGACCCATTATAAAGTTAAATATTAAATATTCTTGCTTTCTCAAAACACTAAAGAGGATAGCAGCCAGTCCAGCTATAGGAAAAGAAGATGGGTGCCAGAGCCAGCTCGGAAAATTCTTGGAAACTTGGGGTGGAATCTGGGGAGGTTAGTGTTTGGGGATAGGGCTGTCAGCTCTTAATTGGGAAATACCTGGGGATTTGGGGGGTAGACCCTGGGGGAGGGGTGGAGCCTGGGGAGAACAGGGACCTCAGTGGGGTATGATGACGTAGAGTCCACCCTCCTAAGCAGCTATTTTCTCCAGGGGAATTGATCTTGGTTGTCTAGAGATCAACTGTAATAGCAGGAGATCTCCAGGGGTCACCTGGAACTTGGCAACCCTATTTGGGGAGGGACCTTAGGCAGATCATGAGAAGGAGGGCAGGAAGGGTTGCCTCAGTGCTTTGTTCTTGTGGCCCTTTCTTACACTCCCAGGGAAATGCTGATCGCCACTTTGGGGTCAGGAAGCAATTTTTCCTCAGGCCAGCTTGGCCAGGGATCCTGGAGATTTTTTGTCGTCTTCTGGGCATGGGACAGCGGTCACTGTGGGTGTGGAGGGGGAGGTATTTGTGAATTTCCTGCACTATGCAGGGGGTTGGACTAGATGATCCTGGAAGACACTTCTAACTCTATGGTTCTGTGATTCTATGACCTCAGTAGGGTACCATGCCATGGAGTCCACCCTCAGAAGCTGCCAGTTTCCTCAAGGAAACTGATCTCTGCAGCCTGGAGATCACTAGTAATTCCAGGAAACCTCCAGGCCCCACCTGGAGGCTGGCAACCCTAAAAAAACCTTCAAGCACCATGCAGTGAGTGTGTTGGTGCTCAGGAAGTGACCCGAGATGTAAGAACAGGGGTGTTACAAAGGCATAAGAACGTCCTATTTTCAGTGGTGAAACGTTGGAAGGCAGGCAGACTGATGGCTTTATGACGGGAGACCAAGTCCAATGTGATTACCATTTAGTTCAATATGCATAATCACAAACTGCTTAGAAGAAGAAACTGGGGACTTGAAGCTGATAATCCAGCGCTAAAATGCTGCTTGATGTAAGGAGATTAGAAGCAGATGTTATTTATCTTTCAGTCAAGATGTTTTTTAAAAAAAAAGAAAGAAAAAGAAAAACTGCAGTTCCTCTCACAGAACAAAAGCCGGGATGGAGCCGTTCAGTAGGGTTCTGGCTCGTCAACAAGTAACCGGCCTTAAGGATTGGGGAGATAGGACATTTCCGATTCACTATGTCAAGCCCGGATAGAAGGTCATTTGGGAATGGCTGGTCACTCGACAAACCATTAGAACAAAGTCTGAGTCCAGTGACACCTTTGAGACCTACAAAGTTTAGTTCTGGGTATAAGCTTTCAGGGAGGGTAACATCATTAGAACAAGAACAATTTCAGTTTGAAGCTTTAAACATTAAAACACGATAAAACGTTATAACAATTAAAACAATGGGTACAGCTTGAAACAGCGTCAGTTGGCTATAAAGTTCTGGCCTGGTAAAGGCCAGTTGTCGGTGGTCAGTAGACAGGTGACAGATGGGTGACAGCAACCTCCGGGAGGCCATATATGGGCGCCCGCTGCCTCAACCAAAGACCTGGCAGAATAACTCCATCTTGCAGGCCCTGAGAAATTGAAAAAAGATCCAGCGGGGCCCTGGTCTCAATAGGGAGCATGTTCCACCAGGCTGGGGCCAGGACAGAGAAAGCCCTGACCCTGGTTGAGGCAAGATGGGCATCCTTCAGGCCAGGGACCACCAGGAGGTGTTGATCTTTCGAGCGTGATGCTCTTTGAGGCACATATGGGAAGAGGTGGTCCCTTTATCTCTGTCCTTGAAGTAAATCCTGAGGTCTTAGCCCACACAGCTTCTAACTATATATGACATTTCAAGGTTAATGTTCCAGGGCTTTGTAGTCTGACATACAAACCAACGGCATGTATCCTATCTTAGGCGGAAGGAAGTTCCTAAAGCCTGAGGAGCTTTCCTTCAATGTAAGGGGCTTTTTCATTGGAGGAAGCATTGGAGGAAGGCAAAGTTTACTAAGTGGAGTGGTAGGATACAGGGGCGTCGAGTTTGGAAAATCCCGGGGGGGGCTCTTCCATGTGTGTGCGTGCGCCTGCTGGGACCATGTCCCCGCCGCCTCCCCCCGCCTGACCACTCCTGCTTCCATCCCTTCCTCTGTCCGCCAGGGTGGCCCCTAGATGGACGGAGGGAGGACGGAGTGGCCAGACCGGGGGGGGGGGAGAGAGGCGGCGGCAGCGGCCCTAGGTAGGGCCTGGGGAGGCGTGGTGGAGGGCGCTCTGTTTTCCGGGGGGGGGCTGAGTCCCCCCTGGGAAATTTCAGGGGTGGCTCGAGCCCTCAAGCCCCCCCCCCGTAGTTGACGCCTATGGTAGGATACATGTCCCTAAGGAGACTCTGACTTTGCTTCCTACCAATATTTTAAACTTTTCAAGAATCTAAGATGCAAATTGTCCTGCTGAGGCAGCCCTGGAATGTGTAAAAACGTTCACCTCCTACGCAACGTCTAAAAGAAGAGGTCCCCAAATCATCTTCATCCATCCTTAGCACGAAGAAGCCACAATCTGCCCCTGGAGCTTATTGATGTGTACATTGCGATATTCCATGGCCGCAAACAGATGGCAAACAAGGACTTTTGCAGCACTGAATTCTAATTTCTAACTCACTTTGTTTTTGTTTTTCCCCCCCAGATTACAGCAGAAATCGGAAAAAGCGAGAGGGAGGGGGACAAACAAAAAAATGCTAAATGTTTTTACATAATGGATTCTCATCTAACTGGTAATAGAAGGCTTCCCGCTGTTAAGCAGTATGTTTTCATGCTCTGCAAGGGAAAATAGGGACTCGAGCAGCCTATATACCTCCAACTGCTTAATTAACAGTATAAATAGAACCATTGGAATTATATATACACAGAGACTTACTAACATATGGAGGGTGCACAGCTGTCTTTTTTTTCCCAGAGTAATGTAAATATAATAGGACACACTCATTTGCTAAGATGATGTTTGTTGTTGGTGTTTAAAACCGTTCTCCTTAATGACACAGATACATATTTTGCCTCCAAGTTAAGGTTAAAGGTATAACTGGGCAAGATGCATTTTCCTATCACAGTAACACAAACTCCATATATGGCATAGACTGTCTAGCAGGGGTCATTTTGTAGAAAAAGAGGTGCAGGAGCTCATTAGCATAACTCATTAGCATAACTTATTTGCATATGCCACACCCCCTGACATCACTGGTAGTATGTCAGAAGGCAAGAAAGAAAGAAGAGAAAGAGAGAGGGAGAGAGAGAGCTGGCAGAGAGGGGACAGCTACTGATCCAAGCCTCAGAAATACCACTATTCTGGGAGGATAGCTTCAGTGGTGGCTGAAGCCTTCAGAAGGCTGGTCGGAGGAACAAGGACCTTTCCAGGGGATGGGGTCGTTTTGCTGCAGCCATGACACAAGCAGGCATTCCCCCGTGGGGGAGGGGGAGCTGGTACCAACTCCCGGAGCTGAGCTCCCCCGAGCTCCTGCTTGAAATGACCCCTGCTGTCTAGGGCATTTAATAGTAATATCCTATAATGTCATAGATCCAGAGGAGTTAGCTGTGTTAGTCTGCTGCTGCAAAATAGTAAAACAGTCACACCCAGCCTGGATTGCACATTCTACCTTTTTCATGAATTTTGCAAACTGCTTTGCATTCAGATGGCACTTTCTGCATCCTCCCCCCCTCCCCTTACCACCTATCTCTGGCCAGTCTCTTCATACCCTCCATGCATCTGATGAAGAGAGCTGTGTTTCTTTAAAGCTTATGCTACAATAAATTGTGTTAGTCTTTAAGGTGCTACTTTGCCTTTTACTATTCTATAATGTAAATATTGTATTTATAATTATGTATGTTGTATCCTTTTTATTTTCTTATGATCAATTCGTCTATAAGCATTTATAAACTGAATGGAATGGAAATCCTATATGATTTCGGGCTGGTTCATATGTCAAATCATCACAGTCCTGTTATTTGAGCACTGGCTAGTGAATACGACATACGGGATGATGTCCAAATGATATAACACTGGTGTGTACTGGGTACTTCTAACTGTTTAGTACTGATGGAGAGCTGAAAATATATGTGGTTACAACCAGGGGCATCAAGTTTTCAAAATCCCGGGGGGGGAGCTCTTCTGTGCGTGGGCACTTCACTCGTGCGCCCGCCACCATGTTCCCGCTGCCGCCACCTCCTCCCCCAGCCTGACCTCTCCTGCTTCCATCCCTCCGTCCGTCTGTCCAGGGGCCAGCTGGGCATTTGCTTAGCTGGCCCCTGGATGGACGGAGGGAGGGATGGAGTAGCCCGGCCGGGGGGGAGAGAGACGGCGGCAGCAGTGGCCCTAGGAGGCCTGGGGAGGTGCGGCAGAGGGCACACCATTTTCCTGGGAGGGGGCTCAGTCCCCCCCAAAAAAATTTCGGGGGTGGCTCGAGCCCTCAAGCCCCCCCCCGTAGTTGACGCCTATGGTTTTAACACCAGTGTCTATGCTTCCACTTCCTGATGCCCTTCCAAGTTCTATGGCCCTGCAGCAGTATTCAAGAAAGAAGCTGGTAATCCTCCAACAGAATACCACCTGAGCTGCGCATGCTGAAGTGACTAAAAAGATCATGTTTTAAATTGCATTAGAATTCTTCCATGTGTTAGATCCATGAAGACAGCATGGAGGGCTGGCCATGCTTAGAGGCACACCGAGGTCCTCCCCAAGACCTGACTTCAGGAAGGGAATGGAATATATCTCCTTCCCTCCTTCCTCCTGGTTGCTTCTGCTTAGTTCTTTCAGTATCCGGAAAGACAGCCAAAGAATTCTCCCCAACCTGGAGAGCCTCTCAACTCATTAAGGGCTACCAAGGTGGCTAACAACTAAAAGCAGAACACTATAAAGTGTGTACGTGTGTGTAGTTTGGTGTAGGGGCTAAGAGTGGTGGTCTCTAATCTGAGAGAACTGGGTTTGATTCCCCACTCCTCCATATGCAGCTGCTGGGTGACCTTGGGTCAGTCAAAGTTTTTTGAGAGCTATTCTCTCAAGAGCAGTTCTCGGGAGAGCTCCCAGTCCCCCCTCCCCCCAACCTCACAGGGTATCTGTTGTAGGGAGAGGAAGGGAAGGAGACTGTAAGATGCTCTGAGACTCCAAGTGAAGGGTGGGGAATCAATCTCCTCCTCCTCCTCCTCTCCATCTCCTATGAGAAAAAGAGATTAAAAACATAAGGCTGGCAGGAAAGAAAAAGTGAGGGAACATCAGGTAAAGCAAAAAAGGCCTCACATGCTAGTGAAAGACCATGGCAGAAAGGGACAGACAAATATCTCTGAGGACAGAATTCCATAACTTCTTTGCACCTTGCACAAACTCCAGTCCCTTCCCCCCCCCCCAAGTCCTACGGGAAGCCGTGGCCTGCCCCCTCCTCTGTTGTGCCAGAAACAAAACTGGCACCTCTGCTGGGCTGATGTGGTTTTGGAAGGAGTCAGTTATCAACTCTGGGGTAGCCAGAAGGACCATCCACACCCACAAGTCATCATCGCCTGAGCCTGCTTGTGTGTGAATTATCCTATTGTTCCATTCATTTACAAATCAACCATAAGCAGGCTAATTTACTGCAGGTGGAAGCCAAAGAAAACAATAAAACTAAGCAATAGAACTAATTTCATTTTCCCCCCTGAACTCCTCGTATCAACAATATATTTTTTTCCTGAATTTACGAACAGAAGTATACAACAGTTTAACAGATTAGAGAAAAAAATAAGAAGAGGGACCCATGATACTCGCTGGGGGGGGGGGGAGTATTCCCCATGGTTCCCGGCCTGCAGAAGCAGGAGTACCTCATGGCTGAGGAGGAAGAGGCCACAGGTAAGCTTCCCCCCTCCAGCACCGGCGGCAAGGCCCAAGCGGCTCCCAGTTGCTGAGCCTGCCCATCCTCCCCCCCAGCACCGGCAGCAAGGCCTGAGCAGCAACCAGCTGCTGGGCCCGCCAATCTCCCCCCCCCCCGTACTGGTGGTGAGGCTCGAGCAACTCCCAGCCGCCAGGCCCACCAATCCTCCTCCGGGCAGCGAAACTCAAGCAGCTCCCAGCCGCCAGGCCAGCCAAGTCTTCTCCCCCTTGGCAACGGCTGCCAGGCACCGTTCCTAGTAGAGATCATGAAAGAAAAAGATATTAATTTTATTTATTTATTTCATGATATTTATAACCCGCCCTCCCCGCCAATGGCGGGCTCAGGGCGGCTAACAACATAAAATAACACAAGCAATATCAAAAACAGTTAAACTTATACCATAAGATCGGCAGCACAATTACAGTTTATCTTCAAGTGTATCAAGTCAACCTTCAGATGTACTCCCTATGGGCGCAGATGTCCTTGCCAGCAGATGAAATTGGGCCAGGGCCAGAGTGTAAACATTAGGCGGCCCCTACTTGAAAGCCTGGTGGAAGAGCTCCGTCTTACAGGCCCTGCGGAATTGTAACAAACATAAGAAATTATGTTTCATTTTAAGATATTTTTTTAAAAAAAAAAAAATAAAGAACACCCAATAACTGTCCATCTCCTTTGACATGGGGATGGTGTCCTGGGCTGTATTACCCTCCAGAGTCCCCCTTTCTTCAGATGATGCCCTGGAAAAACTTCAGATTTGCAAAGAGGAGGATGGTTGACTGTCTCTCTCCTGCATGTCTCCTCCACATAGGGAGTGGTCTCACTCTTGTTTGTTTTGGCTTATATTCCACCCTCCCCACAAACAGGCTCAGAGAAGATGACAGCAGGAGTTAAAACATTCCAAATAAGGATTAAAACATTTCATAAAATCTTGCACAATAAATAGTTAAAACAGATTTAAACAAGCTATAAACAAGACAGATGGCACAGCAGTTTGACATGGTAGCCAAAAAACTGGAACCGCTAGGCCTAGGGTTGCCAAGTGACTTACTGTCTGCAGTGAGGGAGTGGTGGTCCCATTCTGGGATATTCGCACGCATGCCCAGTATGTGCTGCGATGACATTGCCCAGAAGTGACATCATCACGCTGGGCACATCACCAGGCAACGCTCTAGCAATCATCTTGAAAATTCTATGGAGTTTTCAAGATGATAGCTAGAGTGTTGCCTGGTGACGGGCCCAGTGTGATGATGTCACTTGCAGGCGATGTCGTCACGCCAGGCATGTCGGCCCAATGTGGCCACTTCGGGGGTGGGGTTCCCCCACCAGCTGGATCCAGCCTGGTGGATTGGGGGCCCTTTTAGCAGGGGAACCTCCACCCTCCCAGGGGACCTGGCAGCTCTAGGTAGGCCATAGACCAAATGATGGGTCTTCACCTGATGGGCCATTCAAAGGTGGAAGGTTCAGCAAGGGAGGCCAGTAGATGGAATAATTGGATGCTCACCGCCTCACCCAAAGGCCTGGTGGAACAGCTTTGTTTTACAGGCCCTGCAGAATTGTAATAGGTCCCGCAGGGCCCTCATCTCCAGGTCAGGGCCAGGGTAGAAAAAGTCTGAGCCCTGGTCAAGGCTAAATGGACGTCCTTTGGGCCAGGGACAACCAGCAGGTGCTGATCTGTTCAGCCCAAGGCTCTCCGGGGTGCATATGACTCTTCCCTGACCTGCCTTTCAAAGATGTCCCTGGGGGAGAAACATTCCCAGGCTCCTCCACCTCCTTCACTCTAGGGGGTGGGCCTTCTAGGGTGACAGGACATGAGGCCAATGGGTCCCCTGTGAAAGTCTCTTCTTGCTTTGCCCTGCCCTCCTGAGCTTCCCCTTGGACTCTAAGCTTAGCCAGGGCTGGGGAGGAGGGACTGAAAGTGCCTGTTTCTCCTTGCCCCTCCTCCCAGCGTGCTCCAGGCTCGGTGCTCTGTAGCCTGCCTTCCAGCTGTCAATCCATCCCCAGCTGTGGCTACTTGACCCCTGTTGCTTCTCTGCACTTCCTGTGGGTTGCCCGGCTCTCAGGTGCATCAGGGGGCTGTTCCCAGAGCTGGATGTCTTTCCATGGACCTGCTCGCTGCTACATTAAGTCTGGCTGCGCTCTGCTGGTCGGCCGCTTCTCTCACTCCAAGTCTTCTGGTGTCTGGAGGTTCTCAGCTCAGAGTGTGTTCCCTCCTGCTCCAGCCCTGCCAGGGCTGACCAGCCTGAAGACTGGACTGTCTGCAATGGTAAGTGCAGGGAGGAAGAAGCCACTCCCAGACAGAGATGCCTGTGTGTGATGGTTACAAGGATGAGGTTGTAAAACTTTGACCAAACCACCACTAGTAATGTTTAGGGTTGGCAAGTCCGGTGAACTTACCGGCGGGGGGGAGTTGTCTGTCGGCTGGCTGATGTCACTGGAAGTGACGTCAGCACGTTGGGGGTGTTGCCAGGGCAACACCCTGGCAATGCCCCCAACGTGCTGACGTCACTTCCGAGTGATGTCATTACGTGTGAGAAAGTCGTCCAGGCTGGACGACTTTGGGGGCGGGGTTTCCCCCGCTGGCCGAATGCTGGCCGGTGGATCGGGAACCCCTGTAGCGGGGGATCCCCCGCCCCCCGGGCTGACTTGGCAGCCCTAGTAATGTTAAAAGACACAAAAATTAATTATGAAGCATAATCCGCAATCCAGATTAAGCCCCTTTAATTTCTACATACTAATTTCCACTGGAGAGTTAAATATCTGCATCACGTCCCTACTAAAGTCAATACAATCAAGTGCAATTAATTTAGTCTGGATTGTGTTCATTGCTCTTATTAATATCAATTTGTAATCCTTTACTTTGAAGCAAACACATACATTGAAATGACAATATAAAAATTAAGTGCCCAAATATTTGAAAATAAATAACTTGAACAATGTCATCTTCATTTTTCCAGTATTCCCGGTTTCTATCCCTTAAACTTTTTGATTCAACATAAGCTGAGAACTGCTGGTCTGCAACAATTTTATGAAATATATTCTGTGCAATCTGGTTCCAAACACTGCATGGGGCTCCAGTTAGTTTTGAGAACATCCAGATTCTGCCCAAATTGAGAACTGTTGGTCTGCAATAGTTCTATGAATATATTCTGTGAAATTAGGTTCCAAGTCATAACACACAGCTGTTTTGATCTGAGAGGAAGACCGATTGAAACACGGGCATTCCTGGGAAACACATATGGCTGTACACCTGCTGCACACTTACATAAGTGACATCATTTTGTCACTGGAGTTCTATGGATGCTTTTTGCATGTTGTCTGAGGGCGTATTGTAGCATCCATACACATGTAGTATGTCATGTTCAAGAGCTATTGTTGTTATGAACATAGGCCTAGACTACGGGGGGTCTCGAGGGCTCGAGCCTCCCCTGAAATTTCCTGGGGGGACTGAGCCCCCCCCCCCCGGGAAAATGTAGTGCCTGCTGCCGTGCCTCCCGGGGACCTTCCAAGGCCGGCAGCTGCTGCCGCCGGTACCTCTCCCCCCCCCCCCCCGCCTGGCCACTCTTCCATCCTTCCCTCTCCCTCCCTCTTTTCCTGGCGAAGGGAGAGCGAAGGAGTGAGGGGGGGAGAGAGAGAGGCTCTGGCAGCAGCGGCTGGCCCGGGGAGGCGCAGAGGTTTCCCGGCAGGAGGGGCATTGCCCCAGTGAGCCCCCGCCCCGGAATTTACAAAACTCTATGCCCCTGGTTATGAAGTAGTGCCTGGGAGCATACTAACATTATAAACAGTAACAGCTGGGTTGTGACAACCAACCTTAATATAGAATTAATGCATTAATGTGAAATAGAAATAATATGCAACAGACTATTGCTTAACAAATTTGTTTTTTTTTTATTGTAGTACAGAATACATTCATATTGTTGATCGTTTTTCCTTAGTGTTATCTTCCGTTTTCAACTTCAAATCAACAGAAAAGGGATAGTTCAGTCCTAAAGACACTTTCCTAGGAGTTAGCCCCCCTGAATAAGTCAGCGTAGGAATCTGATTACATCTGCTTAGAATCGCTGTGATAAAAAAGTAGTATCTTAAAAAAAAAAAATAGGCGAAGGACCAATTAAAGTTGCCAGCTCTGCTTTGTGAAATACCTGGCTATTTTGGGGGTGGAGCCTAGGGAGGATGGGTTTTGGGAAGAGGAGGGACAATGCCATAGAGTCCGCCCTCCAAAGCAGCCATTTTCTCTAGGGGAACTCACCTCTATTGTCTGGAGATCAATTGTAGCAGTGGAAAATCTTTAGGACCCACATGAAATTTGGCAATCAGGGGACAAATGAACACACACCTTAAGAGCTGAGCACAGCCTGCCAACATCACTTTAAACACAATGATTGCTGTACATAGTATTGGTGGCAAAATTGTTAGTGCTGGTGCAAAGCATACTGTCCTCCGACTCTCAAAGACATTTCTTGAAGCAGGTAAGCCCCAAAGCTTACTCCCCATCGACAAGGGCATCACTTCTCACTTATTCAGCTGATTGTTGACCCCCTGAGATGCCTACTGCTGAATGCATGCTTTGAGTTGAATGAGCATATGTTCCTATTTAGATCTGTGAAGACCACAAGGGGAATCATGGGAAAATAAAACAAAAAACAAGAGGACGTGCTGAGAAGATCACATAATGGTAAAGGAAAGGGCAACCTTTGAGATCTGCTCTTTCTGCCCAACCAGTGGGACAAAACATCAGATGGAGATACATAATTCTCTTTCTAGCTAGTCATTCCTTTATGAAACGAAGAGATGGTGCAAGTGGTAACAATTGTATGACCTTATCTTTAGCAGTTAATCCCATGGTGGTAGCTTCTCTCTCTTTCTCTCTTTCCAAAACCTAAACTCGGTTTATAAAAGAATTGCTGGTACAGCAGTTCGGTAGTCAAAAATCAATCTTTTGTTGTTGTTGTTTTTAAATGCAAGCTGAGGATGCAGACTCAAAATCATCTGTCTAACTCAATACTTCCATGATGCAGTAAGCCTCCACTGCCACTGTTTCAATAAGATGACCACAATTGTTCATTTGCCAAAGTAATTTTCTCTTGAGGATACTAGCGGGGAATTGATATCATATAAAAATGGGCATGAGCTAATTGTCTTTCTCACAGTTTGACTGAATTGCTTAGACCGTTGATATATATATATATATTTAAAAATGTAAATATATTTAAAGGATACCACCAAAAGATGGATAAGATGGATGTAGAGAGTCAACATAACCTTATTTTTTTTTTTTGATCCTGCCTTAAATTTCCACAGACAGGATTTCCATCTGCAGAAGCAGAAATCCCTGCCCCCACAGCACAGCAGACCCAAATGTTCCACCAAGTGCTGCTCCTGGGGAACAGGAGACCACCAGCATTAGCTTGCAGTGAGTTTAGGCTTCTCAGGCCTCTCTCAATGGCAGAAGGACTCCTGTTGGCAAGTCCCATTGCCTGCTGCTTCTCTGAGTGGCGGCGGAATGAAAATAAAATAAAAAAGCAGCATTACCACCATCACCAACTGGTTTTTACCCAAAAGTGACATAGGGTAGCTCTAGGAATCACTGGAAACTTTGCAGTTTTACTACAGAGATTTCAGGTAGTCAGCTGTGTTGATCTGAAGCATTGCAACAAATGTAGAGTCCAATGGCACCTTTTTAAGACCAACAAAGACCTTTGGTGGTCTTAAAGATGCCACTGGACTCTAAATTTGTTCCACGGAGTTTCCAGTGATTCCTACAGCTACTATTTGTTCCTTCCAAGTTTTACCTGGAAGTAACAGAGTAAAAGTGGTGATGTCACTATTGCCACATGTTCACACACACACACACAACCATGTCCCCATCCCCAGCTGTCCTGCCAGTTGCAAAGATCAGTCTGGCAAACCTATGTGAGTGTCCGAGTCTCTAGTAATCAGCACTCAACAACGTTCCTTAAGCAGGATCAGTTTATTTTAGTCAGGTTACTACATTGCTCTAAACACTATCTGTGTTAAAACTAAAGAGGGAAAGTGGGAATGGGATTTTATACAGGGTTCAAACATGGGTCGTCAGATGGCTACAAGCCAATGAATGCCAGGTTACCCTTGTGTGGAAAATAATGGTTCTTAGTTCTCAGTGGGAAACTCACAGGAGAAAACAGAGAATTTGTCAAAACAAAGACAAATGCTAGAGGAGAATCGAAAGCTAGCATCTCAGTATTAACTGCCTCCCCCCTCCCTTCTTAATGGCAGCCAGCCTCTTTACCCCACCTTTGCTTTATGGCAGCCTAGCTGACAGTGTGTTGGAGTTCTACTCTGGGAGGGAAAAATCTGTAGAAATCACGCAACCTTGTGTGTACAGAATTTTTAGACAGGATACAACCTAGTGGTTTTCCTTGGTTTTTACAGTGATCTATCCATTTCTGAGGAAATCCCCAATGAAGTGATCACTGCAAAAACTCCATTGTGCACAAAGAGAGAAAGGATGCGGTTGTGTGTAATATATTGGGGTGTGCAAAAATTGTATTTTTCAAGTTTGGGTACATTGAACCCCAAAATACCAGCATTTCCCAATATTCCCAAACCCCAACACCAGTATGGTATTCAGATTCAGGATTTATCAGAAATCCTGATTCCCTCACCCCCAGTTCCATTATACCCTATGGAGACCATTATATTCAATGGTTTCCATAGGATATATGGGGAATCTGGGGGAATCTGGAAGTCTGGGGGAGTCTTTTTTAAGTAGAGGCACCAATTTTTTTAGCATAGCTGCTGCCTCTCCTCAAAAAACTCCCAAAGGTTCAAAAAGATTGGACCAGGGGGTCCAATTCTACAGGGTCCCAAAGAAGGTGCCCCCATCCTCCATTGGTTTCAGTGGAAGGGGGAAAGGATTTAGAGTGCTTGCAATCCCTTTAAACTCTTTCTCCAAACTACAAGATCACCTGGAAGATTTTAAAGGGACTGCAATCACTTTAAACACCCTTTAACTTCAGCTATCCAGTGGTCCCCAAAAAATGCCAAATATTTGTGTCCCGTCCCGCGG
Organism: Lepidodactylus listeri; assembly: GCA_029233225.1. NCBI lineage: Eukaryota > Metazoa > Chordata > Lepidosauria > Squamata > Gekkonidae > Lepidodactylus > Lepidodactylus listeri. The sequence goes on along the minus strand of JARCFY010000009.1, from coordinate 98,850,869 downwards.
GACTTGCCGCCACCCCCGCCACCCCCAAACCCAGCAGGAGCACCTACCTCGCCAGCGCGACCATCGGGAGCGGACGGGGCCGTTCCGAATCCAGCTGGCCCCGCTGCCTCCCGGGACGCGCCCAAAGCCATCGCGCCGGCTCGCGGCGCGGGAGCGCCGACAGGGAAAAGCCCCGTTACCGCTCGCGCACGAGCGGCACCTCGCGGCCCGCGGCGCGGCCGCGGCATTGGGGAGTGGCTCGGTCCCGGCACGGGCTGATCGGGGCTTGGCGGGGCGGGAGGAGGAACGCCCAGATCCGGGCGCAGCGCGGCGACGTCCCTGAGGAGGGAGAGCCGACGAGTGCAACCCCAGGAGCGGCGGAGTCACAGATGGGAGGGGCACGAGGCTTCCGGCGGGGCTGCCCGGCGTCTTCTGTTATAAACGGGGGCGGGGCCAAGGGTGAGATTGGGGGTGGGTACAGGTGAGGGGAGCTCTGGGAAGGGGCTGCAGGAATAAAAGCAGGAGAATGGATGGGCCGAGGAGGATGTGCCAGGGAGAGCCAAGTCTAGCGGTTGCGAGAGAGAGTGAACTGCTAATAAGGAACTTGACCCCTGGAGGCAAGAGGGAGCTTGGGTGACGTTTAACCCTCCCCATGCCATATCTGAGGCCCAATCTCTCCGCATTTCCAGCACAACCTTGCCCAGGGCCTCCTCAGTCGAAAGGGGACCACGGCAACAGGGGGCGCTGATCAGGGGCAGGAGGCGGAGCCTGACAACGTGGTGGAGAATGCGGGCATCCGCCTGCTTGTAGGGCGCCCGCTACCACGCCTCCCTGCCCCCGCGGGCTGGTCAGCCGCCCGCAACCCTTTACGGGCCCCCATCTTCCGGCCGCCCCGGGGCGCGGTGACTGCGGCTGGCCCTTCACCCAGGAAGAAGGGTCCAGGGGACGAAATGGACCTCACCCAGTTCGGCCAGTGGATGGCAGAGCATCAGGCTCAGCTGATCCGTGACATGGCTCAGCAACAACAGGCCGCCCAGGCCACGCTACTACGGGATTTACGGCAAGTGTTGACAGCCGCACCGGCAGGGGGAGGTGTCCCCGCTGGGGGGGGCGTGGCCCCCGCCCGGCTCCCATGGCCAGCCCTCGCGAAGCTGAACCCTGAGGATGATGTGGAGGCCTTCCTAGAGGCGTTTGAACGCGCAGCCGAAGCCGCACAGTGGCCAAGGGCTCAGTGGGCTCCCATACTAGGGCCTTATTTGACGGGTGAGGCCCAAGCCGCCCTTAAAGCCTTGGAGAGGGTCGATGCCGGCGACTACGAAAAGGTGAAGGCGGCTATATTAGACCGCTTGGAAATCACTCCAGAGACGTATCGCCAAAGGTTCCGGGCACTACAGGTACCGAGTACGGCACGGCCCCGAGCGGTGATTGCGGCGCTACGTGAGTCTGCCACCCGGTGGTTGACCCCCAATACAGATGACGCACGACGGGTGGTGGAGTTGATTGTGATTGAGCAGCTGTTAGCGATATTGCCCACGAGAGTACGACACTGGCTGGCGTGCTGGAAGCCTACGAAGCTCCGGGAGGCCCAAGAGCTCTGGGAGAACTTTCAGGCTGCCGAAGTACGGGAGAATCCCCCTAGGGCCGACCCGAGCCGTCAGGGGCGTGTAGCCACGACAACTAGTAAATTTCCAACGGGAACTGTACCGCTGGGGCCACGAGATGACACGGGCCGCTCAGGACGAGCACGGGCCCAACCATCGCGGGGTCCCCCCCAGTGGACCTGACCTCCGCCCTCGTTTCCCTCTACCAGCGTTGGCACGAGGAGGAGATGGCCCCGGCAGGGGAGGGTCCACGCTTCCGAGCCCCCCTCCAGGGTCCGGTGGCAACCGACGAGGGCCCGAGATAGGCCCCTGTTACACGTGCGGCCAATGGGGCCACCTAAAAAGAGACTGCCCCATGATGGAGTGTGACCTCGGCGGGGAGTTATCATTACAAGCGTCCGTCGCAGAAGGACGTCCGCCCGCTTGGGTGCTGCCGGTACGGCTAGAACAGCAGGACCTTCTAGCCCTCCTGGATAGTGGGAGTTCCATATCCATGGTCCGCTCCCAGTTGCTGGCGCCCCACTTACCTGAGGTCCGCACGGCTGTCATCGTGTGCTTTCACGGCCATGAGGAGCGCTGCCTCGTCGTGATGGCCACCATTACCTACCTGGGTCGCAGCTGGACATTACCTGTGGCGCGAGTTGCACGCCTTCCCTACCCGGTGTTGCTGGGACGCGATGCTCCTCAGTTTGCGGAAGCAGTACAAGCAGCCATGCCCGATCCGGGTCCGCGCCGGCCCCCCAGCCTACCAAAGCACCTCCTGAAGGATGTTGCCGGACCAGCGGAGGAGACGGATCCTTCACCATCGGCGTCGCCAGCTCCCGAAGACGACTGGATGGACCCCCCTGGGCTCGGTCCTGGCTGGGACCACGACCCGGCGTTCCAGGAAGCACAGGAACAGGACGAAGCCCTGGCTGGCCTGCGCCGGCATATAGCGGTAAGTGAGGGTCAGATCCTGGATCACCGCCGTAGCCTCCGACTTCCCCGCATCGTCCGAGAAGGAGGGACCTGGTTCCGGGAGGTAAAAGGGAGGTTAGGTCCTTACAAACAGCTGTTAGTACCCCACGGTCAGACACTTCCTATTATGCAAGCCGCACATGATCACCCGTGCGCGGGGCATCAAGGGGTCAGGAATACGTTAACTCGCATTTTAGCCCGATTCTTCTGGCCTACGGTGGCCAAGGATGTACGAGCGTATTGCAGGTCCTGCGAGCTGTGCCAACGTTTAGCAGGGCGAGCGGAACCTCGAGCCCCTCTCTCCCCACTACCAGTGATCCATACTCCATTCGAACGTATAGCTATGGACTTCGTGGGGCCCCTGCCGCGAACACCCAGAGGGGCCCGTTATCTCCTCGTAATAATGGATTATGCCACTCGTTTCCCGGAGGCTGTCCCGCTACCCAGTCTTAAAAGTGCGGGAGTGGCCCGGGCATTAATGAAGTTCTTTGCGCTGGTGGGCCTTCCCCAAGAAATTCTGACGGACCGCGGCTCACCCTTTACAGCCCAACTCATGCAGCAGGTTTGCCATGCTCTACAAATTAGACAATTGTATACGTCTGTACATCACCCGCAGACCGATGGGCTGGTCGAACGAATGAATCAAACTCTGAAATCGATGATCCGCAAGATGGCCCACGAGCGGCCTACTTCATGGGACTTGTATGTAGACCCCCTTTTGCTAGCCCTGAGGGAAACTCCCCAGGCCTCTACAGGTTTTTCTCCATTTGAGCTCCTGTTCGGCAGACAACCACGAGGAATACTCGGTCTGGTAGAAGGCGAGAGAGTAGATCCCACGGTATCTACCGGAGTGCCCCTTTGCGAGTACGTCCAGGGGCTACAGGAATGGCTCGAACGAATTCGCCGGGAAGCCCGGATCAACCTGGAGGCGGCACAGGCGTACCAAAGGCAAAGGTACGATAAAGGGACCCGACTCCGAGAATTCCAGGTGGGGGACCGTGTCCTCGTTTCCCGTGCTGTAATGGCCAAGCCGACGGGAGATCCTTGGCAAGGGCCGTTCTCCGTTACCCGAGTGTTAGGACCACTGTCATACGAGGTTCGGTGCAATCCAGGGGCCCGCGGCAGCAAGCGCGTGCACGTTAACGATTTAAAATTGTGGTGTGCCCGGGATCCCTCTTTGCAAGAGGGACTATTGGTCGAAAACCCCGGTGACTTGCCGGATGGGTCCTTGCCATGGCGGGTGGACCCGGGTTCCCCGGAGAGGCCGGTCTTGGATGAGTCGCTGTCTGAAGAGCAGCGGAAGGAGCTAGACAAGCTGTTGACTGAAGGTCCGCCGGTCTTCTCCACATGGCCCGGTTGTACCTCTCTGGCCGTCCACCATATTCCGACCCCAAAAGGACAAATAGCCCGGAGTCATTGGCGACCCGTGCCTCCAAAACTGCAGGAGGTAATAGCGGCGGAAATTGAGGACATGCTACGCCTAGATGTGATAGAACCGTCCCACAGTGCCTGGAGAAGCCCGGTAGTCCTTGTGCCCAAGCCGGACCAGTCTGTCCGCTTCTGCGTCGACTATCGCGAGGTCAATCGGATAGCCCAGTTCGACGCATACCCAATGCCGCGGGCCGATTTACTCATAGATCAGTTGGGCGAGGCCCGGTTTCTGTCCGCTCTAGATCTCACGAAAGGATATTGGCAAGTACCAGTCGCCTTAGAGGACCGGGAGAAAACGGCGTTCGCAACCCCCCAGGGGTTATTCCAGTTTAAACGAATGCCCTTCGGCCTTCATGGAGCGGCGGCTACTTTCCAAAGACTGGTGGACCGCGCATTGGCTCAATGTAGCGGCTTTGCACGGGCCTACTTAGACGACATTATTATATGCAGCCCCGATTGGGCCTCCCACATGGTCCACCTACAACAAGTTCTGCAGGCGCTTGCCGCGGCCGGGTTAAAGGCAAACCCCAAGAAAAGTCGTTTGGGCTTTCAAGAACTAAAGTATCTCGGATACTTAGTGGGAAAGGGACAGCTCCGGCCGTTGCCGGATAAGATCGTCACCTTGGAGAATCAACCCCGACCTCGGACCAAGCGGCAACTACGACGTTTCCTTGGGTTTGTCGGCTACTATAGCCGCTTTATCCCGAATTTCGCTACCACCGCCAGCCCTTTGACAGATTGCTTGCGCAAGGCCTGTCCCAACCAAGTCCTCTGGGGGCCCCAGGAAGAGGAAGCATTCCAAAGCCTACGACAAAGCCTCTCGGGCTCGCCCGTCCTACACAACCCGGACTTCTCTATCCCTTTTGAGCTCCACACAGACGCCTCAGGAACCGGTTTGGGGGCAATGCTAGCTCAACAGACGCAGGAAGCTCTACGACCCGTCCTGTTCCTTAGTCGCAAACTACAACCAGCGGAGGTCCGCTATTCGACGGTGGAGAAGGAGGCCCTCGCTGTGAAGTGGGCCGTGGGGGCACTTCAATATTATTTAACAAACAACCCCTTTCAGTTAGTTGTCGATCATGCCCCCCTCCTTTGGATGTCCCGTATGAAAGATTCTAACCCTCGAATTCTCCGACGGTATCTCTCCCTTCTCCCCTTTTCGTTCACAGTTCGTCACCGAGCGGGGGCCAAGCATCGGGAGGCCGATTACCTTTCGCGCATCTTCGAGGAAGATGACCGGAACCAAAGGCTCAGCGGAGGGGTGTGTCCCGTCCTGCGGGACTTGCCGCCACCCCCACCACCCCCAAACCCAGCAGGAGCACCTACCTCGCCAGCGCGACCATCGGGAGCGGACGGGGCCGTTCCGAATCCAGCTGGCCCCGCTGCCTCCCGGGACGCGCCCAAAGCCATCGCGCCGGCTCGCGGCGCGGGAGCGCCGACAGGGAAAAGCCCCGTTACCGCTCGCGCACGAGCGGCACCTCGCGGCCCGCGGCGCGGCCGCGGCATTGGGGAGTGGCTCGGTCCCGGCACGGGCTGATCGGGGCTTGGCGGGGCGGGAGGAGGAACGCCCAGATCCGGGCGCAGCGCGGCGACGTCCCTGAGGAGGGAGAGCCGACGAGTGCAACCCCAGGAGCGGCGGAGTCACAGATGGGAGGGGCACGAGGCTTCCGGCGGGGCTGCCCGGCGTCTTCTGTTATAAATGGGGGCGGGGCCAAGGGTGAGATTGGGGGTGGGTACAGGTGAGGGGAGCTCTGGGAAGGGGCTGCAGGAATAAAAGCAGGAGAATGGATGGGCCGAGGAGGATGTGCCAGGGAGAGCCAAGTCTAGCGGTTGCGAGAGAGAGTGAACTGCTAATAAGGAACTTGACCCCTGGAGGCAAGAGGGAGCTTGGGTGACGTTTAACCCTCCCCATGCCATATCTGAGGCCCAATCTCTCCGCATTTCCAGCACAACCTTGCCCAGGGCCTCCTCAGTCGAAAGGGGACCACGGCAACAGGGGGCGCTGATCAGGGGCAGGAGGCGGAGCCTGACAATTTTTAGGATATTTGGGACTCAGATAGTTTGGATAGCTGAAAAAAATACTGAGATTTATATCTGGCTGAAAGAATAGCTGGAAAATAATGATAAGGTGTTTCAGCTAATTTTTTTTTCCAGCTCAGCTATAGCTGAATGCACACTCCTAGTTGTGTCTGTACCATCAATTCACCTCCGACTCATGGTGACCCTGAATTATAATTATGACCTCCAAAACATCCTATCATTAACATTCTTGCTCAGGTTTTGCAAACTGAAAGCCATGGTTTCCTTTATAAAGTCAATCCATCACATGTTGGGTCTTCCTCTTTTCCTTCACTCTCCCTTTTGGCTGATGATGGAGCCAGGGAATAGAAAATCTTTGAACAATTTCAGTTTTTTTCATCATCAGCATTGCTGTAGTATTTGGTGTCTTCTTCTTTTTTCAGATTTGGAATGTAGATTATTTCCGGTCTAATGGTCATTGTTTTGTTTTCCATTTTTGTTGGCATATTCTCATTAAGATTTTAATGGACTCCATTTCTTTGGCTTGCAATAGCTCTGTTTATAACCTATCTAGTCCTGGTGACTTGTTTCTCCCAGTTACTTTGAAAGCAGTTCTTCATTTTCTAAAACTGCAGGTTCTTCTTCAAAAGTTTATTCTTGGAAGGAATCTGGCATAATTTCTTGTCTTTTGTACAGTTCCCATCTTTTACTTATTTTCTCCTGTTTGGTTAATGTATTTCCATGTTGATTTTTCAGAATCCCTAGCCATGGTTTAAAGTTCCCTTTAATTTACTGGATTTTCTGGAACACATCTCTTATTCTTCCTTTTTTGTTGTTTTCTTCCATTTCTTCAAACTAGCCATTATAATAGTTCTCTTTCTCTTTATGTAAAAGTTACTGAAACATTGTATTTAGATTTCTGATTTTATTATTATTATTGATTTATTATTATTATTTATTAATTTAGATTTACATCCCGCCTAGCTGAGTTACCGGCTCAAGGCGGCTCACAACAATTTAAAACAATAGTATACAAAAATTCAGCATAAAATTATAAAAAACAGCAGAAAACCACAAAGAGACAGCGGCCCACAGTACATCCAATGCTGAGCGCAGAGCCTAGCAAAAACCCAGGTCAGGAGGCTTCACCAGTCGATTTCCTGCGCCAAGCTTCCCACAACACTTTCCAGGGACCTCTTTCCCCCCAAGTGGCGGCTCCTAATTAAAGGCCTGGCAGAAGAGCTCTGCTTTGCAAGCCCTGCGGGACTGCATAAGGTCCCACAGGGCTCTGATGTCATCCAGGAAATCGTTCCACCAGTGAGGAGCTGCCACTGAGAAGGCCCTGGTCCTGGTGATCACCAACCTGACCTCTCTAGGGCTGGGGAGGGTCAGGCGATGTTGAGTGCCTGACCGCAGTGCTCTCTGGGGTATATACGGGGAAAGGCAGTCCCTTAGGTAGGCAGGCCCCTGACTATACAGGGCTTTAAAGGTTAAAACCAGCACCTTGAACCGGATCCGGTATGCTATAGGCAGCCAGTGCAGTGTTCTCAGCATAGGCTGGATGTGGTCACACTGAGACACCAATCAACAGCCTGGCCATGACATTCTGCACTAGCTGCAGCCTCCAGAGCTGAGACAAGGGCAGCCCCATGTAGAGAGCATTACAGTAATCCATCCTCGAGGTGACCATTGCATGGATCACTGTTGTGAGGTCATTGCATTCAAGGAAAGGAACCAACTGCCTAATCAGCCATAGGGGGGGGGGGAAGGCTGCCTTGGCAGTGGCTGCTACCTGGGCCTCCATGGTTAAGGAGGCATCCAGGAGCACTCCCAAACTCTGGACCCTCGGCATTGGCACCAATGGTGCCCCCCAAAGGCCGGCAATGGGATCCCTACCCCTGGGTCACTCCAACTCAGGCACAGGACCTCCATCTTCATTGGATTCAATTTCAGTCAGCTCAGCCTGAGCCAGCCCGCCACATCCTGAAGTGCCTGCTCCAGGTCATCTGGGGTGGCACCGGACTGGCTGCCCAACAACAGATACAGCTGGGTGTCATCAGCATACTGGTGACAGCCCAGCCTGTGCCTTCATGCAATCTGGGTGGGAGGGTGCATATAGATGTTAAAGAGCATCGGGGATAGCACTGTCCCTTGTGGCACTCCACACACCAGCGGGTACCTCTGGGACATCTGCTCCCCCAGCACCACCCTCTGTCCCCGACCTTGGAGGAACAAGGTGAGCCATTGCAAGGCAAGCCCCTGAACCCCTGTGTTGGTGAGGCCATGTCAAATGTGGCCAACAGATCTAACAACACCAGCACTGCCGTTCTGCCGCGATCCAGATGCCGTCAGAGGTCATCTGTGAGGGTGACCAGAGCTGTCTCCATCCCATGACATGGCCAGAAACTGGACTGAAATGGGTCCAGCACGGAAGTGTCATCCAGAAAGCCCTGCAACTGAATCGCCGTCACGATTTTATTTCTGTCATTTTTTTTTTTTACTTTTGCTTCTCATCTATTCTTAGCAATTTTAAAAGTTCCATTGGTCATTCATCAAGGCTTTTCATCTCTTTTGGCTATAGGAATAGTCTTTACAGATTCTTACTCAATAATATCTCTGGTTTCAACCCACAAGTCTTTTGGTTCCCGTTCACTGGAGCTTAGTAATGCTAATCTGTTCTTTACATGGTCTTTAAATTCTTTGGGAATGTTTAGATTGTATTTTAGCACTATGAATGTTTTGGTGTTTTTCTTCAGCTCTGTTCTAATTTTCAATATTAACAATTCATGCTGTGTACCACAATTAGCTCCCAGTCTTGTTTTAGCAGAGAGAACAGAATTTCTCCATCCTCAGTTTCCAATTACTAAATATATTTGATTTCTGTATTGGCCACCCAGTGTTATCCATATCACTCATACATGGGCACCCCCTGTAGCAAGCAAAAGCGCCCTTCTGCTAGCAAAGAGAAAACACATGGATTCTAGGGTATTAATTACTGAGACAGTAACCTATGTATATGGGGGTCAAAATACTGAACAACACTCAAAACAAATAAAGGGGAATAAGCTTCTTAAACAAGAAAATAAATTTATTGAAGTAACAGAAAGTGAACCAAGTCCGATCAGGTCCAATAGGGGGCGGGGGGTTACAATAAGGAAATAAATGCATATGTGGAATGCAAACACAGTTTAAACCCTTTCCCTAACAAACTACGTGCTACTAAGGGAGAAAATACAAGGGTAGAATCACATACAAACCTGCTACCTGAAAATGGCTGGGATGCTCTGGAGAGGCACAGCAGAATGGGATGGAAAAGTAGAGAAGCCAACCATACAGTCGGGGCAACAGACTGGGATCCAAAATCTGTTACAAATTTGATGGACTGAGGAATAACTTTTTTGTACATTTTTGCTAAGGTTGAAGAGGGGGAAAGGTGCTGGCATTGGAATGTGGGAATGATGAGAAGTCCATCTCTCTGGAGATGAGCTAATTTGAAAAGGGTTGTCTGTGTGTGTGCTTGTGTGTGTTTGTGTGTGTTTGTGTGTGTGTTTGTGTGTGTGTGCATTGTGAAGGGGAGTTTTTTTCTTCTTATTATTTTGCATTACAGGCAAAAGTGTCAAAGAGAAGTCTTCCTTTAGGGAGACTGTGGGTTTAGACAGGCAAGTATTGATGGCTGGATATTTTACATTATGGAGTAGAGCAGTGGTTCTCAACCTGTGGGTCGGAACCCCTTTTGGGGTCAAATGACCCTTTTATTGGGGTCGCCGGCTGGCGTCCAAGGCCGCCCCGCCAGCAGGAAAGGGCCCCACGCAAGCTGATTGCCATTGGAACCTAACTTTTAGGAACTGATTCCAATCCACTGTAGGAATAATGGTTGGACATAAGATATTGGTTCAGGCAAGATTTTGTATTGATGGGACAGAAAATAATGTTTTTATTGGTTTTGTCAAAGCCGTTTAGACAACACAACAAATAATTTTATGTTTGGGGGTCACCACAACATAAGGAACTGTATTAAAGGGTCACGGCATTAAGAAGGTTGAGAACCACTTGAGTAGAGGGAGATATCTTAAGGAAGACATGGTGTGGGCTGGGCCATTGCTCATTGCCTTGATTATCTGGGTCATTATTAATGTCAGATTAGCAGGAAGGGTACCCCTTAGGTCTTTGGGGGAAAGGGCCCTTTGGTTGACTCCCACCAGATATGGCTTTCACACGATTAACAGAGGAGATGCTTCACATTCCTTGCACACTACCAGTGTGACTCACAGTCATTTTGATGTCAGTTTGATCCAGACTCCATATTTCTTCGGCAGGCCCATGCCTACCAATCCTTGCAAGTGCACAGGGATCCAAAATAGGGGTCCCCTGTGAGGGAGAGTCCCATGGCATCACCGATGATGTCCATGAATACACACATCTGTTAGGTTACCTGAAATGGAAGTTGAACTTGTCGTCTTCACTGAATTCTTTGAGTTTCTCTCCTGCTTCATTCCATACTCCTAGTCCAAATTTTCCAACAGTATTTGATTCTACTTTTCCACCTCACTTTTGCATTCCAGTCCCCTATGATTATCAACACATCTTGTTTAGGCATATGATCAATTTCTCCCGGACACTTGCACAAAAGTTTTCGATTTCTTCCTCTTCAGCATCTGTAGCTGGGGAGTCAACTTGAATGATGGTTAAGTTGACAAGCGTTCCATGAGGTCTGATTGATATTGTGCAGACAGAGTTTGCATCATGGTCCCTGATTGTCTGTGTTATTTCTTGGCTCACTATTAGAGCAACTCCATTTCCTCTGTGTTTGTTATTTTGTGAGTAAAACACTTTGTAATTTCCTGACGGAAAATGTCCCAGTCCAGTCCACTTTAGTACACACATTCCCAGGATCACAGTGTTTAAGAGTTTCATTTTTCATTTTCTGATTCCAAGTTTTCCTTGATTCATATGTCTCAGCATTCCATGTTCCTATTATATATATTGAACAGGTTTGGACTTTCCTTTTGCTTCCATTCACATCAACAACTGAATGTCCTTTCAGCTTTAATCCAGTTGCATCACTAAGAATAGTGTTATTTGTACTTATCATCTGCTCTTCTGCAGTAGTTAATTGAGTGCCACAGTGGCTCAGAGGTTAAGACGCTGAACTGCAGACCAGAAGTTTGGTAGCTCGGCAGTTCGAGACCCGAGTGCCGCATGATGGAGTGAGCTCCCATCTCTGGCCCCAGCTCCTGCCAACCTAGCAGTTCGAAAGCAAGAAATTGCAAGCAGATAAAAAGGTACCGCTTTGGTGGGAAGGTAACAGCATTCCATGCACCTCGGTGTTTAGTCATGCTGGCCACATGACCACAAAAATGTCTTTGGACAGTGCTGGCTCTTTGGCCTGGAAATGGAGATGAGCACCACCCCCTAAAGTCAGATTCAACTGGCTTTCGAGAAAGGAAAACCTTTACCTTTATTCTGAGTCAAGCTGAAGGTGCTAATCTCTTAGGCATTCCCAGGGGTCCGTTGGAATGGGAGCGCACAGGAACGCAGCTCCGGGAGTGAGGAGCCCAGGGGGTGGGCATATGACCAAGCCCCACCCCCTCCTCAGCTTCCCCGAGCAGTGCAGAGGCGCAGCGCCCCAGGGAAAGCCCTGCTAGGGTCTTTAGTGTTTTTAATGTTTTGTTTTAATATTGATAATTTTATCATTGTTCCTTTTATGACTGTGTGCTGCTTTTCCAGAGACTTGCTCAAGGTGGCATATAAATTTTCTAAGTATACCATTTTTTTATCTGGGCACATGGCACATAAGTACTGGAGAAATTTCACCAACCCTGCAGCAGCTTCCACCCCATCAGTTTGGTGTAGTGGTCAGGAGTTGGACTCTAATCTGGGAGAACCAGGTTTGATTCCCCACTCCTCCGCATGCAGCTGCTGGTGTGACCTTGGGCCATTCACAAGTTCTCTCAGAACTGTTCTCTCACGAGCAGTTCTCAAAAGACCTCTCTCAGCCCCACCTACCTCACAGGGTGTTTTGTTGTGGGGAGGGAAGGGGAAGGGATGGGTGGTGTACATGGCCTGGGTCTACTTGAAACCTGGTGGTTTCAAGGGAGCAGGAAGAAAATGAGGGTGTGTTCTTTATGCTTATTTTTATTGCACAAAGTATTGGATGGGGAAGGGAATGGAGGAAGAGCCGGTCAATTTCACTCACCTGTGGAGTGGAGCCTGAGGGGTGGGTGTTGCCTTCTGACACACTTCTGGCATGTTAGGGGTGTGACATATGCAAATGAGTTATGCAAATGAGTTATGCTAATGAGCTCCTGCACCTCTTTTTCTACAAAATGACCCCTGGGCATTCCTCACCATTATGCTCTTCTCTGAGAACAGGGAGGTTGGTCAGTATGAATGAGGGTAAAACCTGATAAAAGGTGTGTTAAGCTTCTTCCATTTTTTCTACAGCTGCTATGGCACGGTGACCTGGTAACTGCAAGAGGATACACCAAGGACCAAGAAGATAGGGGGGTTATGCAATTTTACATATTGACATGCCATAACCAAGTTTTTATCTACTGATGTGAAATAACCAGAGCATTCCCATGCTCCAGGCTTTAAATGGAATCGAGTTTTAAGTAAAACAATTTCCCCAACAACTTATTTCCCATTCAGTTGGAAACCTGAGAACGAAGGTCTTCTATAACGTAGGCTGTGCAAATATTAAATATAATCCAGCTACATTTAAGCCTGTTTAAATTCCAGGCTTAAATTCCAGCAATTTCATTTGGGAGGTTTAAGCAAATACTTAGCTGTCATTATGCAATTAAAACAGAAAAAAACCCCTAATGCAACTAATAAAAGCAACAACCTGGTGCTTTTGTCCTTGACCCCCCCCACCCCAAAAAAATAACGATAACTAAAACAAAATATATGACATGAGTTCCTTGCAATGAGTTTCCTTTGCCATTTTCTATTTTAAAAAAATAAATAATAATTTTTAATAAATAATGCTGGGAGAAAAGTAAAAGATGTTTTATGTAATCTCATGAGACCCTGTTCTCGGAGAGGCAGAATAAAATCCTCATTGTTTGTACAGTGCTTTCAAACTTTTCACACTGCTTGAACTGCATTAACCTTGCCATAATCTTTACAACAGCCCTCTACAGTGGGTCAGTATTCTTATTTCTGTATTGATGAGGCTGTGGTATGCTCTAAATGTTACTGTTACAGGCAGGTATCCAACAGTGTAATTCTCCCACTGAACGACATTTCAGTGTTGTAGAAGTGTGAGGCTTCTGCCCTAAGCAGTCAAAGATCAGACCTTTGTTGATGAAACAGAGTTCTTTATTTTCTTAGTACTGCATGACAGGTTCTCGAATGTTTGTTAGAGATACCATATACAAAACACTCAGGGTTAATATACCCTCCAGTATAGTTTGAAACCCCGATACTCAACCAATCACAAAAAAGGGGAAAAAAGCACGGTTAAAGATCTTAGCCGTTTTACTTCCCACAGGAAAGGTGAAGTGTGAAAGTTATAAATTTTCCCCTCTCGAATTAGGCGCCACAGATGTGCCCGGCATATACGTAACAAAGTGGCCTTTCAAGGACTTCTCACAGCGATAAGACAGTTCCGTGTCTCCTAGGGCAGGGAGTAGGGCTGCCAAGTCCAACTTGGGAAATATCTGGGGACTTTGGGGGTGGAGCCAGGAGACTTTGGGGGTGGAGCCAGGAGAAAGGAAGTGACATCATTTTGTGATGTCACATCCTGTGATGTTGCTTCCACATGCTTCCACATGAACTCATGAAGTTTCCTGATACTGAATCAGGCCATTGGTCCATCAAGGTCAGTATTGACTACTCAGACTGGTAGTGGCTCTCCAGGGTCTCAGGCTGAGATCTTTAATGTCACCTATTACCTGATCCTTTTTTAGCTGAAGAGGCTGATACCTCCTGCATGTCAAGCAGATGCTCTATCACTGAGCAACGGCCCTACAGAATCCTTCCTCATCTCGGCAGAATATGAAGCCCTAAGTGCTACACAAGTGCTAAATATGATTTTCATATCATAAGAACAGGAGAGAAGCCACAGTGGATCGGCCCATCCAGTACAACACTCTGTCACAACAGTGGCCAAAAATACCAGGTGCCCTCAGGAGGTCCAGCAGCGGGGCCAGAACTCCAGAAGCCCTCCCACTGTTGCCCCCCAAGCACCAAGAATTCAGAGCATCACTGCCCCAGACAAAGGGGCATTTAGACCTTTTGGCTAATAATAGCCACTGATAGACCTCTGCTGGATGGGGACAGAGAGAGAGAGAGAGACAGACAGACAGACAGACAGCTTTTTCACTTACTCTTGCCCAATTCCCAGGCTTTATTTCTGGCCCTTGTTTCACCCAGCTGTTGTCCATGTAAGTCCCATAACTTCTCTCCCCCCCCCCAGCATAGGCTTTTTGGTGGCTAAAGAGGACCTTTGTCCTCCCCTTTTCGCCAGCAGAAAAGCTAGTTGGATCCATCCCTAACTTAAAATACCGGTTACTTGATGTACAAATGCTTTTAAAAATGCAGATTTTTACTGCCGGGGGGGGGGGGGACACACGGTTGAAAGAAACAGAAAATTGGCATAAAAATGAGGAATCCCAACTTTTATTTGCAGAAGGGAAATGAGGATTGGGGGGACCCAAGCAGCCAGGACAAGACATTTTAAACAATCCCACTCCCAGACCTTCTACAGGCAACCTCTCCTTGTGATGTTTACCTCTTTGGAAGTGACAGTTTATTCCTTTGACAAAACCACAGTGGACAGACAGACAGCAAAAAGAAAGAGGGGGAGGGGGAGAGACAGAGAAGGAAAAGAGCTCGCAGACCCCAGCTTACCCGAGCAGTTTACTCCAGCAGCAACCTTGCACGGAAGCCCTTCAGTAGAAAGAGCTTAGTCCCTCCTTAATCTCTGGGCGGGGCTGTCTTGCTCGATTAGCTCTTAAAGGGGAAATTTCCCTTTTAAGAAGTTCAAGAGGCCAGCAGGGCAGGCTCCGAGGTTCCCCTGCTGGCAGCCATTTTGTCCCCCCGGTGGCCAATTTTGGAAAAGCGGGGGAAAGCTTTCAAAATCGGTGTTTCCCCCACTCTACCGGGGGACTTGGCAGCCCTAGCAGGGAGAGGAGGAATGCATGGGGGGAAGAGGCCATTTGGTCTCGGGTGACGTGTAGGTGTGCGAGGTCGCCATTCTCCCAGATGAAACGGTTACATTGACCAGACCTTCAAAGAGCAATATAACTCAGGGCAATAAAGGAAAGGGAGGAAACCTGAGACAGCTTGAGAGAGATAGCAAAGAGTTACAATTGCATCTGCACAGAGCAAACTACACAATGCATAAAAACTACACAATGCATAAAGAATACTTTGTTAGGATCCTATGATCCTGACAAGAAGGGGGCAGAAATTTCTGTCAATCCCCACCTCCACACTCCGGTTTGGCCCTTAACTTTGTTCTGCCGACCCCCCCCCCCCCCACTGAGATCTTCATTTTGCCCTTTACTTTGTACTGCTGACCCTGCTCCCCCAACAACAACATATCAGGGGTTCATTCATAGGGGGAAGCAGGAAAACTGAACTCTGTAAAGTCTGAGGGTGTCCAGGGTTTCTTGTTTCCACATGACATTTTTGAGGGTTTTGGGTTTTTTTTTTGGCATATTAAGTTGCTCAGAAATCCACCTTAAGAACTGAGTGATGATTTGGTATGCTAGTTTTGTTCTGCGGTGTTGTGAAATTTTTCATGATGTACACATGGAATCGGCCTTTCAGCAACATGATGAGTCTGAATAATAACTGTCTGAAAGGCTAGAGACCATCTAGCACTAGGAATGGACATAAACCAGCTCACAAACTAAAGTTTCTCATGAATTTTTGGCCAGTTCATGGTTGACAAAGTGATGCTCCAAACTGAAGGGTCACCATAAACTTCCACAATTATTATGCAGTTCATGGCAGTTTGTGAAGAGCAGAAAACAGATGCTTAAATGGCTCTGGGCCATTTAAATCTCTGCTTTTTGTTCTTCGCAAAAAACAGCTGAGTGGTAGGGCTCAGCTGTTTGGTTTACATGGCTTAAATGCTTTCTGCTGGCTGTGGCTTTTTTCAGCCAGCAGAAAGCAGGGGGTGAAATGTCCCCCAGCCATTTCACAGTCTGCTTTTTGTTGACCACCAAAAGCTGCAGCAAGCAGAAAGTAGGGGTTTAAATGGCTAGGCATCTTTTAAACCCCTGCTTTCTGCTCCCTGATGATTTTTGCAGGGAGCAGAAAGCAGGGGTTTGTTTGTTTGCTTGTTTTATCACATTTCTAACCCGCCCTCCCAGCCAAGGCCAGGTCAGGGCAGCTTACACAAACCAGATAAAATACATTACAATATAAATCACATTTAAAAAGTTCTAAAACCATAAAATGCTAGT
Organism: Lepidodactylus listeri; assembly: GCA_029233225.1. Classification (NCBI taxonomy): domain Eukaryota; kingdom Metazoa; phylum Chordata; class Lepidosauria; order Squamata; family Gekkonidae; genus Lepidodactylus; species Lepidodactylus listeri. The sequence goes on along the minus strand of JARCFY010000009.1, from coordinate 98,834,461 downwards.
AATCAATTATTGTTCCTTGTTGTCCACAGGACAATAGCAGCCATTGTTCAAAATTTTCAGTGTACAGTCAGCTCACTGTGTTCATTTGTTCATTTGATTGTCAGTTCATTTGATTGTCAGTGCAGCAGGTGCTGTTCTACAGATTTTAGTTGGCGATTTCCAGCAACTGGGGCCCTTGCATCTTCCAACACATGGTGTTCTTCATTGGTGATGGAGGCAGCTTCCAAAAGCCTGGCAAAAGAGCTCCATATTGCAGGCCCTGCGGAACTGCAAAAGGTCTTGCAGGGCCCTGATCTCCTCCAGGAGCTTGTTCCACCAGGTTGGGGCCGCCACCAAGAAAGCCCTTGTCCTGGTCATTGTCAACCTAACTTTTTTAAGGCCCAGGAGGGCCAGCTGATTCTGGACCCCTGACCACATTGCTCTCTGGCGAACATATGGGGAAAGGTGGTCCCTCAGGAATGTAGGACCCTGACCATATAGGGCTTTAAAGGTCAAAACCAGCACCTTGAAATGAATCCGGTATGCTATTGGCAGCCAGTGCAATACTACCAGCACAGGCTGTATGTGCTCCCATCTAGAGAGCCCCATCAAAAGCCTGGCTGCAGCATTTTGCAACAGCTGTAGCTTCCGGATTTGAGATAAGAGCAGCCCCATGTAGAGAGTATTACAGTAGCCCAGTCTCAAGGTGACCATTGCATCGATCACTGTCACCAGGTCATCACATTCGAGGAAGGGAATCAACTGCCTGATCAGCCAAAGATGATAAAAAGCCAATTTGGCAGTGGCTGCTACCTGGGCCTCTATAGTTAAGGAGGCATCCAGGAGTACTCCCAGACTCCTAACCTCTGGCGTTGGCACCAATGGGGCCCCATCAAAGGTCAGGAGTGGGATACCTAACCCCAATCCACTTCAACCCAGGCATAGGACCTCCGTCTTCATTGGATTCAGTTTTAATCAGCTCAGCCTAAGCCAACCAGCCACGGCTTGCAATGCCCAGTCCAGATCTTCCAGTGTGGAGTTGGACTGACTGCCCAACAACAGATAGAGCTGGGTGTTGTCTGCGTACTGCTGTCACCCCAGCTCATATCTCCAGGCAATCTGGGCAAGGGGATGCATATAGATGCTGAAGAGCATTGGGGACAGCACTGCCCCTTGAGTTACACTACAATCCAGTGGGTGCTTCTGGGGTAGCTGTTCCCCTAGCATCACCCTTCATCCCCGACCTTGGAGAAAGGAGACAAGCCACTGCAAGGCCAGCCCTTGAATTCCAACATCAGCAAGGTGATAGATCAGTAGCTGATGGTCGACCATGTTGAACGCTGCTGACAGGTCTAACAGCAACAGCACTGCCGATCCACCTCGATCCAGATGTTTCCAGAAGTCATCCATGAGGGCGACCAGTGCTGTCTCCATAAATGTCTCACAAACCAATACAAACCAGTTCAGTTCACGAACCGGCCTATCAGTTTCTAGTTTGGTTCATGATTCAAAAAGGTGGTTCATGCCCATCCCTATTTAGCACTGTGTATCTATGGTTTTCCTTCAACATATTAGTTTGGCAATTTTCTCTGAGAGAGTGGACTTGCATTTTATGTATTAAACAGAGGCCATGTTACATGAAGGCAATAGCTTTGGTAATAGTTATTACAACTTTCAGTAGAAAGTTTTAGCAGTGTATGTCTCATGGGAAATGAAATCCCCGGAGCATCAAGAGAGTGAGAAAGAAAGCTATCACAGTGGAGCAATTCAATAAAATTGTAATGTCATGAACATGTATTATCTGAATCAAGCACCATACATGGCAAGTATGCCCTCCACATGTCCTATCAAATACCAAGAATGTGGTAAGTGTAACCTGGGAACAAATATTTTGTTTGAGATACCTTAGGGACTTAAATGATTGTTTAATGATTCAAACAGGTGTCTTCTCTGTAGCTTAGGCTTAACTTCACTGGATCTTGCCTGTTAGAAAGAGAAAATACTTCTTTGTTTACACCATGTTCATGCAGAACATCTCAATTGCTCCTTTGCATCTCCAGAACACTCCCAGAACAGGGACCTGAATAGAAAACTCCATGGTCTCCAAATTGTAATTCAATTACGTGAATGTTGATTGGTCCCATTTATTCCCTCATGGTTTGTATAAACGCTGAATGCTTGATCGCTCTATTATGCTAACCAGGTAAAATATACAAGATCGACTTGCATTCTTATCTCTCTGTACACAGCCCTGTTGGGATTTCATTTTCCTTTATACCTCAGAAGCGGGACATCCAGCATGTATAAAGGATGTTTTCTCAGTACCAAGTTCACGACTGAGCCAAGCACAGCCTAAAGTAAATGAGCCGCCATTTCCTCAGAAAGCTGAATGAGAAATCACAAACGGTAACAACCCACATTGCCAGGCAGACATCACATATGTTGTGATACTGTTGACCTCTGTGTTGTCTTTGAACAATGTGACAACCCTGTGAGCCAATTTTGGGGAGGTGGGCTGCCTTAAGCTGTCTGGGCAATGTTTTTTTCTGAGTAATAGACCATTTGGTTTCCATAGTAGGCTCCTTAATGGGATACGCTCATAGTCTTGTGGTAGCACAGCCTGTAGTTAGGAGGATGGCTTCCAAAACTTTCCTCATCTGAATTTGTTAATGAAGTTTATTTATTTTTATTTATTTTATTTATCTTTATTTTTATACCCTGCCCTCCGCGCAAGCGGGCTCAGGGCGGCTTACAAGGGCCCATGCCGGTTAAAACATCATAAACAGATTAAAAATCAACAATAACAATAAATAACAATAAAATTCCAAGGTTACAGATATATTACAGTGCGTTCTAATAAAGTGCCTACCAATTTCAATAAAGTGCTTCCAGTCTTATTGATCAAATGGCGTCCTATAAGGTTCGGGATCTCCCAACCATGCCCATCAGGTCTGGACTGCATTAGTTTGTTTGTTAGCGTTTATTGGCATAAAAGAGAAATTATATGTGTGTGTGTGTGTGTGTGTGTTTGTGTGTGTTTGTGTGTGTGTGTGTATATATATATATATATATATACACACACACACACATACTATTGCATAATATTGTATCAAACAATTTGTTACAGAATGTTACTGTTTAGTAGGTTCTCTCGATGTAACTTTATAGCTGATTGCAAAAACATGAAATCTGGAGTTCCAGACTGGGTTTGGGAAATCAAATAATGACTTGGATCCTACTGGGCCCTTGTGTGGATGGAAGGATTTCTAGAACAGAGTGTGACTTTCTCACTAGTTCTCTCCTACTGCAGCTCAAAGTGTTCCCAGAATCTAGTTCTCTTCACAAACAACCACCGCCTTCTCACAGAAAACTAGAAGTAGGACTGCCAGCCTCTAGATGGGGCATGGAGCCTCTGAGCCACTGCAACCCCTCAAATAATATAAAAATGCACAAAACTGGTTTCTGTCTGAGAACAGTTCAGTTGTGCCACCACCTTAACAGTTCAGCGAGTTCAATAACATTTGAAGCAGTTTGAATCCAGGCCCTGAGCACATTTGGAAACTACAACTTGTTTGCTGAACGATAATTTTACAAAGCTTTAAAACTTTAAGCCTTTACAAAATGGGTGCTTCCTCATCCTCAGTGTTCAAACATTTGCACCATTTAGCCCTGTGAAGATTATAGATCCAGATATCAAGTGCTTTCCTGTCCCCCTTTTTTTCCTTTAAAAAAAAAAAAAGATTTTATTCTGTCTTCCTCAGGGGTCATTTTGTAGAAAAAGAGATGCAGGAGCTCATTAGCATAACTTATTAGCATACCTTATTTGCATATGCTAAACCACCTGACATCACCAGAAGTATGTCAGAAGGCGAGAGAGAGAGAAAGAAAGAGAGAGAGAAAGAGAAAGAGAGAGAGAGAAAGAGAGAGAGAGAGAAAGAGAGAAAGAGAGAGAGAGAGAGAAAGAAAGAAAGAAAGAAAGAAAGAAAGAAAGAAAGAAAGAAAGAAAGAAAGAAAGAAAGAAAGAAAGAAAGAAAGAAAGACTTGGCAGAGAGGGGACAGTTACTAATCCAAGCCTCAGAAATACCACTGTTCTGGGAGGATAGCTTCAGTGGTGGCTGAAGCCTTCAGAAGGCTGTTCGGAGGAACAAGGACCTTTCCAGGGGACGGGGTCATTTTGCTGCAGCCATGACACAAGCAGGCATTCCCCCACCCGGGGAGGGGGGGCTGGCACCAACTCCCGGAGCTGAGCTCCCCCGAGCTCCTGCTCGAAATGACCCCTGGTCTTCCTATTATTTCCCCTGCCTGTGTTGCAACCTCAGAGTCGGTGGGCACTTTTATCCCCAGGTACTGCTGCTGACCTTAAACCACTTCAGAAACTTAAATACTGATTAAAAGTATAACGGATTGCTTATGGCAAACCTTAATGGATTCTTTAACGAATTATAACATATACATGCATGGTTAACAAAGAAGTACTTCAGGAACACTCGAATGAAGAAAGCTGGTGAATCCTGCAGATTGTGAATATACTCAATCTGTGCTTTAAACAAACAAACAAATCTAAGACCATGTTCTCTTGAACAGTACTATCCACCCACCCATCTGTTTTCTGCCAGCCCTACTTCCAAGGAACTCCAGGAAGCACAGGTTAGGGAAAAGGAGGAGGAAGAGCAGGAGGAGAGGAAAAGAAAGATCATCAGTACTTTTCAAGTTTTGGGTATAATTAAAAATCAAATTAAAATTAAATTAAATTAACTAAGTCAATTAGCTAATTAAATTAAATTACTGGGGTTTTTTTGGGCTTGGATACGCCTGAAGGAAGATACCTGGTATAGATCATTCTCTCCCTCCTCTCTCCAGTCTTTACAGTTCCGGAGACTGCCAAACCAACAGTGATAGAAAGGAAATTTCTCACTTATGCAGACAAACATGGGTTTTGGACCCCACCAGTATGTTGTCATGGCTTCTTGGACATTGATGCAATCAAATTAAACCTCCTGCCCACTCATATGAAGAAGAGGAGGAGATTGGATTTATACCCCACCCTCCACTCCCCAAGGGAGTCTCAGAGCGGCTTACAAACTCCTTTTCCCTTCCCCTCCCCACAACAGACACCCTGTGAGGTAGGTGGGGCTGAGAGAGCTCTTTCCCAAGCTGTCCTTGAGGGAACAGCTGGTACAGAGCTATGGCTTGCTCAAGGTCATCCAGCCAGGTGCAAGTGGAGGAGTGGGGAATCAAACCCGGTTCTCCCAGATTAGACTCCGCGCACTTAACCACTACACCAAACTGGCTCTCATATGACTCATCTTTGAGACACAGACATCCCCAAGAACAGATGGGCTAGATATTTGTGTGTGTATTTCATGTACATCCTCAATCTTTTCTCCTTCTTCTTTGCCCCCCCCATCTATAATTTGGGTATACTGATATCTCATCAAAATCAAGATTATAGTTTTCATATTGAGCAAATAATTTATCATGAGAAAAAAAGAGAGAGCCAATGGAGTGGTTAGAGTGTTAGACTAGGCTCATAGAGGGCCAGATTTGAATCTCCATTCTGCCATAAAGTTGCTGAATGACCTTGGCTCTGTCACTCACACTCAGCCTAGAAGAACAAGAACAGTTGGTTTTTATATCCCACTTTTCACTATCCAAAGGAGTCTCGGAGTGGCTTACAATCACCTTCCCTTCCTCTCCCCACAACAGACACCCTGTGAGGGAGGTGAGGCTGAGAGAGCGCTGAGAGAACGGTGACTGACCCAAGGTCATCCAGCAGGCTTCATGGGGAGGAGGAGTGGGGAATCAAACCCAGTTCTCCAGACTAGAGTCTGCAACTCTTAACCACTACAACAATTTATTTATTTATTTATTTATTTATTATATTTCTATCCCGCCTTGCCAGCGAACCGGCTCAAGGCGGCTGGGTCTCAGCCTTAACTACCTATCAGGATTACCATTGCATGGGTAAAATAACAGAGGGGGAAAACTGTGTGGCAGGCTACTTTGGTCCCCACTGCAGAGAAAGAAGGGGTATTAATAAATATTTCCAACATTTGAACAATGAAATATACATGCCCACGAATTCACCTCTATGGACTGACCTATATATTTTCCCTTTTAACTCATGTATCTGAGATGAAGAAAGCTTTCCCTTTCCATCTTCTCTCCATACATCTTCCAACCAGTAGCCCCTCCTCTGTCTCTGGCCTCCACAAGCTAAGCAAAAGGATCAATTCTCAATTTTCGAACCCACCCAATTACGTTCAAACACCTGCTGATTCAGCTCCCATCCTGTTTGATGGTTATAAGCAGGCAGTGGATCATTTGGTGTGTGGTTCAGAATTTATTCTGCTACTTCTGAAGTATTTGTATGGTACACCTGTTTTTTCTGGCATGCTTGGACTCCTTGGGGCTGCCGCTCTCCCCCATCGGACCCCAAGCCCATCTGTAATCTTTAAAGGGGAACAAGTCAAATGTGGGAGGGAAGATCAGTTTGAGATTGTCTTTAGCTGAGGCCACTGCATGTCTCTCAGTGCCTTTGGAGTATGTCTGTGAACCTCGCTGGTCTTGTGGTCTTGAATAGAAGCCGCTGACTGCACAGACACAGCAAAGCAAGCAGGGTGGTCTGTACTAGTCATCCAGACAGCGGTGGTACAAAGGGGAGATGAATGACAAACAATTCTGTACTTTATACCTGTTGGTCAAATCATGACCCAAACTATAACTCCAGGGAATGTTGCCTGCTCTCTGGTGAATGAGATTTTTTTAGTGTTTGCCTTTATGGAGTAATCAGCCTGGGCGGCCTCATTGATGTGGGTCACCATTGGTCTTGTTTTAGCAGTCTGTTGCTTTCATCTACCACCTGTAGTTTCAAATTAGGAGAAGGGTGGGGTTTTTTTGTTTGTTTTAAAAAATCGAACTGGACGAATGCAGCTGAAAGCTTCACCAACCAAGTGCAGAGGTGGATAGCTGTTCAGACCAGTACTGGGCTCAAGATAACCTGAGAGCCAGTTTGGTGTAGTGGTTAAGTGTGCGGACTCTAATCTGGGAGAACCAGGTTTGATTCCCCACTCCTCCACTTGCACCTGGCTGGATGACCTTGGGCAAGCCATAGCTCTGTACCAGCTGTTCCCTCAAGGACAGCTTGGGAAAGAGCTCTCTTAGCCCCACCTACCTCACAGGGTGTCTGTTGTGGGGAGGGGGAGTTTGTAAGCCGCTCTGAGACTCCCTTGGGGAGTGGAGGGCGGGGTATAAATCCAATCTCTTCTTCTTCTTTCCAAGAGACAATTGTGGTGGTCCAGTCAGGAGCCCACCTCACATGGAGTCAAGGTAGGGTTGCCAGCTCTGGGTTGGGAAATACCTGGAGATGGTTTTTTTGGGAGGGGGGGAATCCTGGAGAGGGCAGAGTTTGGGGAGGGGAGGAATCTCAGCAGTGCATAATGTCATAGAGTTCACCTTCCAAAGCAGTCATTGACTGCAGGGAAACAGATCTTGGTTGTCCGAAAATCAGCTGTAATAGTGGGTACCACCTGGAGGTTTGCAGCCCTTAGTCAAGGGAGTTCAAACAATGCATGTTTGCAACTAAATTTTCAAGGCACCTAATCCTAATAAACCAGTCCTTCCTATGCATTTACCTCCAGCAAACTGAACACTGGTCTGAAGACCACATTTCCAGAGTGCCCCGAAGATTTTATAAAAAAAATCAGTATAAAAATGCCATTGGCTCAGCAGCTTGTTCCAATTTAACGGTGACCTCTGTTCTACTGGGTGATGTTTCTTCTCTTTGAAAAGAATTTGAGGGTAAGGTTAAACAATCAGTGTATATTGATTTAAAATGGGGGGTTCACTGCCAGTGGATACAATGATGGCCTTGAGCACAGCCGGCTTTAAAAGGGGGTTAGACAGATTCATGGAGGAGAGCTCCATCAATGGTTAGTAGCCGTGGTGACTAAAGGGAACTTCCATATCCAAAGGTAGTAAACCTCTAAATACCAGTGCTAAGAGGAAACATCAAGAGAAGGTTTTCTCCTCTATACACCATCTGTTGTCCCACAGAGCAACTGGTTACCCACTATGTAAAAGAGGATGCTGGACTAGATGGAACACAGTTCTGAACTGGCAGGGCTCTTCTTATGTTCTTAATAAAATGTCATGTGATACATTAATATTCTTTTTTAATGGTCACTTTATCTACAAAATATTATAAAATATTTCTCACCCTGTGATCTGTAATTGTTTTAATAAGCAAAAAATAGATTTTTCATCATTAACAAGGAGACACAAAAAGCATATTTTAAAGAAAACAAGTTGTTTCGTTTCCTTCCTCCTGTTCACATCTATTTTTTTAAAATAGAAACATTTAAAGCGCTAATGTGACATCTCTTCATCTGTGTGGAACTAATAATGCCTTCACCACAAGACAGTTGTTTTGGTACACGCGGGATGCTGATGTAAAATAGCAGACAAAAAACATATGGAATAGTTAGCTAACATGTGCTCTTCCTTCCTGACATAACCAGGTCAGCTTTTACAAAATAAATTTATGCACATAAAAATAGTTTCAACTCTAGAACTGGAATTAAGCAAAATCTGAACAGACTCCAGTGTTTAAGGAATATAATGTGCTGAGATAATGCTTAAAATATATTTAAGGACAAATTCTGCTACCCAACCACCCATTTCCTACCAAATTTAAAAGACCAGATCACACAAATACTAGTTCACACAAGATCAGTTCACACAAATCCTAGTTAGTATAGTTTCCCTCAATATGGAGAGAAGAAGGCCTGTGTGACCGACAGTGTATTAAGCCAATATGCAAGCAGTTAGGAGCACAACTGTGGATGGGTTGAATCCAGTCAACTTTTAAAATTCAATCTTGGCTAGTTCTCCTCCTTACTGCAGCTCCATTCTACACAGTTTTTGCCCATGCAGGTCCCTGATCCACAACATATCTTTTTTTTTCTGTTATTTTTTTAAATATGTGCATGCATGTATGTGTGTGAGTGCACCTGAAAGTCATGGTGACCTCTGGTAACTGATCCCGACTGGAGGCCTGTAGGTTATTCAGAGAGGTGGCTGAATAAAGCCTGCCCCCCTCCTGACTGCTGGGATTCCAAGAGATCGCCCATCCAAGTACTTGCCAGAGTCGACCCTGCTTAGCTTTCGAAATCTGATGAGATAGGGCTTGCCTGGGCTATTCCGATCCGGGCTACAGTGTATCTTTTTTGATGGCCAAACAGGACCCTTTCCTCCTCTTTTCACCAGTGGAAAAAGAAGGTTGAATCCAATGTATCTGATTTTTTTTTAATGGTTATAGTAATGCCAGCACACACAAAAAAGTAATTTTATGCAATAAGACGCAAAAGTGATCAGGGTGAGCTAAATAGTTCCAACTGTGCAACTATGAGTTCTAAATGGAGCTTTCGATAGATGGTTGCAAAAATCATTCCTATTGAATCCATGCTGGATTAAAAATAATAATAATAGAGAGTTGCCTTTAAAGTCTGTCCCACAGTAACTTCTTCTGGGCTTCCATGGACAGAAACATCATGACCAAAATAATATTTTACTATTTACTATCCCCATGAGTGCAGTCATACTTCAATAGAGCTCTTGTTAAAGTGGTTTGTGTGGTCTTTCCCATAACTAAGCTCCTCTGATAATAGCCCTTCTTCATTATGAAGCATAATACCAAAAGAAAAGGAAAACAACCTTTTTTCGAGGCCTGCCAGTTTAGGAGGGGTCAATGCAAAACCTAGTTATTAATTTATCTGACAGGATACTCACCCCCTTAGAAATGAATGTTTTAAACTTTGGTTTCAGTTTTGTACCCACGCCTTCTCACGACCCATTTCAAATGAGAATTGATTTATTTTTGTTATTTCAACAGCATAAATTGAGAGCTTTTGGGAAGGGGGGGAATGTTGGTGAATATGAGTCTAATGCATTAAAATCAAAATCTACTTTAGTGCCATCAGTTGGGGATCCTAATATACTTACTTTTGAGAGGTTTGTGTTAAAGTGATTTGGAACATTTAAAAACATCAGGTGGATATGGACCTCATAACTTAACCAAGGAATAACATGAAGCGTTCTTAGGACTTCCTAGGGATAGGTCCATTACCGTTAAACAAGCAGATGGGGGCGTGCTTTAGTTATCCTGAACACCAGGGGTCCTTTGGGGCTGGAGCGAGGCAGAGCACAGCTCTGCGAGCTAAGGAGGAGCAGTAGGGCAGCCACGGGCTGAATCAGATTCTCTGATCTGATTCGGCCCACCACCGAATTGCTGCCAAAATTCGGCAGCAACTTTAAAAGCAGCTGTAGGGGAGGGGGTTTGAGGCAGAGGCTCCAAACTTGCAGGGTAGCTTCTGGGACCTCTCCCCCAAATACCCACCAAGTTTCAAGAAGATTGGACCAGGGGGTCCAATTCTATGGGCCTCCAAACGGGTTGCCCCCACTCCCTCCATTGTTCTCTACGGTGGGAAAAAAGTAACATTTTTCCCACCATAGAGAACAATGGAGGGGATGGGGCAACCTGTTTGGGGGCCCGTAGAATTGGACCCCATGGCCCGATCTTTTTGAAACTTGGTGGGTATTTCAAGGAGAGGCCCCAGCAGCTATCCTGCAAATTTGGAGCCTCTCCCTCAAATTCCCTTTCCTCCAGCCCCTCATATACCCTATGAGGTTTTGCCGTTGATTTCAATGACCCATAGGGTATGGGGCTGAAACTGACATTCCCTTTCTGACACACTTCCAGTGATGTCAGGGGACGTGGCATATGCTAATGAGTTATGCTAATGAGTTATGCTAATGAGCTCCAGCACCTCTTTTTCTACGAAAGGGCCTTTGCTGAACACTAGTGATTATGATGTAGAAAATCGGAGGCAATTACAAGATTCAAGCAGTTACCAAAAGATCCACTGACCACATTCTCTGGATTATTAGAATTACATTGCAGGAGGCCCTGGGTTTAAATTATATTGAGGATAAGATCTTTAGATTTCTTTTGAACAACTATCCTAGGGTTTCACTTTTTTATACGTTGCCAAAAATGCACAAGAAGGGACATCCCCCTCTGGGCTGCCCAGTAATTTTGGGAACTGGATCTGCCCTATAACTGTTGACATAACATGTTTATCTCTGTTTGAGACATTTTGTTTATTTAGTGCATCCCTCCATAAGTGATACCAAAGGTTTTATTTGCAAGTTAGAAGGTGTTCCTATTCCAGCAGAAGCAATTTAGTAACCGTTGACATCTCAGCTCTTTACATGAGCATTCCGTAAGGGGAGGTCAGGGAAGTCTTGGAGTTAACTTTGAGTCTGCACACTGACCAGACCCCATCCACCCATTTTTGATGGATCTGGTAGATATAATTTTAGAAAAAAAATATTTTAATTATGCTGATGAGTTTTATCTACAGATCAAAGGGGGCGGGGTGATGGGCAGTCCCTGTGCACCATCGATTGCAAATTTGTACGTGGCAGCTTTGGAGGACAAAATCATTTGTAATCCTTCTAGGAACCCCTTTTACTGATGACATTTTCCTTGTTTTTTTGTATTCCTCAGAGAATTAAAAAAAAATTAGTGGATTAATCAAATTCATGATAGCAGAAAGTTTCAGCTAAGATTTCTTTTTGGATACATTCATGCATATTTCTGAATATGCCCAACTATTGAATTTAGTGCTTATAAAAATGCCCACAGACAGAAATAGCTATCTCCAGTTTAGGTCATGCCACCCTGGGCATCTGAAATGCAAGCTGCCTTATGGCCAATTTCTTAGGCTTAAAAAAAAGAATGTTCCAGCTTTGTGGATTACATTAAGTAAAGTAGAGATTTAGGGAAACAGTTTGCTTTAAGGGGGTATCCAAATGATGTGGTAAGTCAAGCAAGGAACAGAGCTACAAGATTTGACAGGTGATAATTGTTAAGTGAGAGACCATGAATAAGTCAGAATAGTGTTATTTGTAGTTTGCAATACACTCCTTTGGCTATGAGGACAATCATACAGAGACATTGGCCCTTAATTTCTGATTTACCTGGATGTAGGGACAAACCTTGCATTGGTTACAAAAGAACACATAACATGAGGGATGCTCTGGTGAAATCAGATGTCTCGAGGATTGATAGGACACAAGACAGAATAGTGGGCAGTCATAGATGTGGCCACTGTGTGGCTTCTGTGCACATGATGGATATCAATGAATACCAACACACAACAGGTTTTCCTCATCCCACCAAGTTTCTGAAATACCCACAATGTCTATGTTTTCCCACAACACCAAGCATTCCAACTCCCAAATTTTACCTTGGACACTTCTAGTATTAGTATATAAACATCTATAGTTTCCCATACATGTTAAGCCCACAACCTTCCTCTTGCTACCTTGAGACTTTGCCAGGCAGTCCCTACCATTTGCCACAGTCTCAGAGAACAATTCTAATCCCTTTCCTTGTAGGAAAGTAACAGCTACCCCTTCATCTCTTTGAGATGAACCATCCCGAACCAGAGATTTTTCATCTCCTGTCAGCTTTCCCCCAATATTCAGTTTAAAAACTGTTCTGCAACCTTTTTGATTTTAAGCGCCAGCAGCCTGGTTCCTTCCCGGGACAAGTGGAGGCCGTCTCTCTTGTACAGCTCCCTCTTGTTCCAAAAAGCATCCCAGTGCCTAACAAACTTGAACCCTTCCCCTCTACACCATCGCTTCATCCACACATTGAGACTCCTGATCTGTGCCTGTCTCTCCAGCCCTGCACATGGAACAGGTAGCACTTCCGAGAAGGCTATCTTGGAGGTCCTGGCCTTGAGTCTCCTGCCTAACAGCCTAATTTTTTCCTCCAGGACCTCACGACTACATTTCCCCACATCGTTGGTGCCAACATGTACCATGACCACTGGCTCCTCCCCAGCATTACCTACCAGCCTATCTAAAACACATGTAATGTCCACTACCTTCGCACCAGGCAGGCAAGTCACCATATGGTCAATACGCAGTTTCGCCACCCAGCTGTCTACTTGCCTAAGGATCGAATCATCAACTACCAAGAGCCCCCCACCCTCCCTGCCCAGGGATGGTTCCTTGGTACAAAAGGGTACCCATTCACCAGCTGTAGAAGAGGTCCCTTCTGAGGGCACATTCCCCTTATCCACAGCATGGTGCCCTGTTCCCTCTCAACCCTCATGCTCCCTGACAGCAGCGGGTCTGCCAGATACAGAGTGGGACATATCTAACAAGTCCCCAAGAGTCTTCTCCACATGCCTAACTGACTGTCTCTGCTTCTCTAGGTCAGCCACCTTGGCCTCAAGGGAACAAACTCGTTCCCTGAGAACCAGGAGCTCATTGCACCGGGCACATACCCACTGGGCAGATAATCATACATGTGACACACCATGCAAAACACTGGATAGCCCTCAACCCCCTGCTGGCATTCTGGCTTCATAATTGCTTTAAAAATAATTTAATATAATCCCCCTTTTAAACCGTTTGTATTCTCCTTGTAGGAGTTTATTTACCTTTCTGAGAACCCAAGGAGCCTAGGGCCCTGGTGTTCTGGCTCTTCCTTGGCTTCTCACAAGCCCCTAGGCCAAGAGCCCCCAGGCCAAGAGCCATGCCCTTCAGCTCAGGTGGAGCCTTAAATAGAAGCCGCACCCAGGGACTCAATTAGCAGTTAAACAATGGCCCTTTCACACCCTTATCTCAAGCAGCCAGCACTCTGCAACGACTTAAAACTCACTCACACACTTCCACACACAGTACCCTCAGCTAAACCTCCTCAGCTGAAAACAAATAAGAAAAACACTCACCCCTACTGCAGCTCTCTCCTGCTGCATGTGTGTGGCGACCAGAACTATACATAGTTCTCCAAATGAGGTCACACCATCGATTTATACAGGGACAGTATGATACTGGCTGATTTGTTTTCAGTTCCCTTCCTAATAATCCCCAGCATAGAGTTGGCCTTTTTCATTGCAATCGCACACTGTCTAGACATTTTCATTGAGTTATCTCTCTTGGTCAGTCTCTGCCAGTTCAGACCCCATCAACGTGAATTTATAGTTAGGATTTTTGGCTCCAATGTGCATCACTTTGCACTTGGCCACACTGAACCCCATTTGCCATGTTGACGCCCACTCCCCCATCCTCGACAGATCCCTTTGGAGTGCCTCCTTTGGAGAACCCCATCCTCCCTGGTTCTCACCACCCTGAACAACTTTGTGTCATCTGCAAATTTAGCCACTTCACTGCTTATTCCCAACTCCAAATCATGAATAAACAAGTTTAAAAGTATCGGACCGAGTATTGATCCCTGTAGTACCCCACTGCTTACCACCCTCCACTGAGAAAATTGCCCATTAATACTCACTCTCTGTTTCCTATTAATCACCAGTTTTTGACCCACAAAAGGACTTGTCCTTTTATTCCGTGACTATTGAGCTTACTTAGGAGCCTTTGATGAGGAACTTTATCAAAAGCTTTCTGGAAGTCAAGGTAAACAACATCTGTTGGGTCCCCCTTGTCCACATGTTTGTTCACTCCCCCAAAGAACACTAAAAGGTTAATGAGACAAGACCTTCCCTTACAGAACCCATGCTGAGTCTGCCTCAATAGCTTTTGTTCATCAATGCGCCTACTAATTTTTCCTTAATATCACTTTCCACCAACTTACCCAGTATCGATGCCAGACTGACTGCAATTTTTTTTTTTTTTAAATGTAGGGTAATCCCCAAGTCTGCTAATTTGATTTAGTATTGTTGGCAGTTTATATAATTGGTGCTGAATCTGAAGATGGGACATGAACAGTTTCTGTCCCAGGCATCACAGGAGAAAGATGCCCTTGAATATGCATTTCCAATTGTGGATGAAGAGAACATTTTGCTCCCCCACTTTCTAAAGCTGATTTACTTATCCAAACAGATGGAGAGCAGGCTGTTTAATTGTTACCACCAAATTCCATTCCAAATTAAAACAGCAGATTCATATTGAGTTGCAAAAGATTAAAGGGGGGAGTGGGTTAGTGCCAGTGGATTCTACGTAAAATGAAACTTCAAGGTGAACATGGAGATTCATGCTTAGGTAAAAAATCTGATAAACTGAGGGAAGCAAAAAAGGCTAGCGCAGTTTCTTAAAGGGTAGGTGTATCTATGCCCTGACCGGGATAGCTGAGGCTAGCCCGATCTTATCAGATCTCATTAGCTAATCAGGGTCGGCCCTGGTTAGTACTTGAATGGGAAACCCCACCCCCCTGAAAGTCCAGGGTTGCTACACAGAGGCAGACAATGACCTGTTCATCTCTTGCTTTGAAAACCCTACGAAGTCTCCATAATTGGCCACAACTTGATGGCACTTTCCACCACCAGGTAATAGATTGGATGCAGAGGAAGGAGAGTGTGGCAGGAGGTGCAGAGAAGGCAAGCAGGTACAGCAACAGAGAAACATGGTGAAAGTTTACAGATCCAAGGTTAGCCCTGGTTAGTACTTGGCTGGGAGGCCACCATGAAAGTCCAGGGTCACTACACAGAGGCAGGCAATGGCCAGCCACTTCTGTCCTACAGGGTCACCACAACTCAGCTGTGATTTGATAACACTTTGTGCACACATGTGCATCCAGGCATCTCTAAAGATGTTTTCAACCAAGGATTCTAGCAGGAAGACCCAGAAATATTGACTTCTGTGCTACTATGGCAGCTTGCTGGATGAAGAAGCTGCTGGTCCACTCTCAGTTTCAATGCTGATCATTTGAAGAAGGGGAACTGAAGCCATCAGCTTAACAAGTATCAGTTGACCTAGGGCGTGTGAAGATTCCAATTCTGGCTGGGCAGCTCAGCCTGAGCAACTAAGTCTGAACGATAGTCAGACTCCAGCCCTGAGAGGGCTCCCCTGCCCTTGCTGGACACTAAGGGTAGATGTGTGGGTAGGGTTGCCAACCTCCAGGTGGAACCTGGAGATCTCCCACCATTACAATTGATCTCCTGATGACCCAGATCACTTCTCCTGTGGTAAATGTCTCCTTTGGAAGATACAGTTTATGGCATTATATCCTGCTGAGATCCCTCCCTTCCTCAAACTCTGCCCTCTCCAGGCTTCACCCCCCCCTCCAGGTATTTCCCAATCCAGAGCTGGGAACCCTAGGTGTGAGTGAGCAGAGACAAGCTTAAGGATTTCCCCCCTAATAATGATGGAAGAAGAAGATTTATACCCCACCCTGTGAGGTAGGTGGGGGTGAGAAAGCTCTTTCAAGAACTATTTGTGAGAGAACAGCTCTGAGAGAACTTGTGACTGACTCAAGGTCACACCAGCAGCTGCAAGTGGAGAAGTGGAGAATCAACCCTGGTTCTCCCAGATTAGTGTCTACACTCCTAACTGCTACACCAAACTGGCTAACTGATGCAGGAGGACCTCATTTCTGCTATTTTGTAGAATATACTGTAGCGCTGGGGGGGGTGGGGGGGATGTGGCTCTATAATATGACCATTCTGTCAGGTTTCTCTGCGTTGTTGAATTTGATCTGAGCAGATTTTTCTCAGCTTGCACTTTCAGCATTACCAGAGCAACCATGACAATTTCACAGTAGGCACCTACACCCAGATGGGCTGTACGGGGATTTTCTGAATTGATTTTGATACCTGCTTGGACTGAAAATTGAACCAGCTTGTTCAAGGACTGAATATGGGAATGTTTCCCTTGGATCTTCTAATTAAGTGATTATCAACTCTAGTAATTTAGACACCAGGGTGTTCCATGTTTTTAAGACAGCATATAGGGGGAAACAACTCAATAATAACATATTCTGCTGAAGTTGTAGTCATGACAGAACCCAAAACAAAAATTATATTGCCATCTAATTCTATGCTTGCTCATAAGAGGGAGGCAGGAAATAAGATATTTGGTTTCAGATGCATATGATGGTAGTGGAATTTCAAGCTTAAGCAAGAAAATCCAGTAAAAAACAAAGCACTGGAACAGGCCAGCAAAACCCTCCCTCCCTCCTTCCTTCCTTCCTTCCTTCCTTCCTCACACACTCTCACACAAAATACTACATTGTTCCTTTTCAGTGTGTTATGGTCAACCATGCGTAAGAGAGGACTGCACATGCCACACATTCCCATCAATAAGTCCAAGGGTCATTTCGCAGAAAAAGAGGTGCAGGAGCCCATTAGTATAACTCATTAGCATAACTTATTTGCATATGCTACACCACCTGACATAACTGGAAGTATGTCAGAAGGTGAGAGAGAGAGAGAGAGAGAACCGCTACTAATCCAAGCCTCAGAAATGCCACTATTCTGGGAGGATAGCTTCAGTGGTGGCTGAAGCCTTCAGAAGGCTGGTTGGAGGAACAAGGACCTTTCCAGGGGACGGGGTCATTTTGCTGCAGCCATGATAGAAGCAGGCATTCCCCTGCAGGGGGGGGAGGCTGGCACCAACTCCCGGAGCTGCGCTCCCCCGAGCTCCTGCTCGAAATGACCCCTGTGTGTCGCCATCATGTTTTGTGAACATGGTAATGTGAATATTTTCCTCCTTCACTGTGTGCTATTGAAAGCCCAGATTTTTTGGGGGGGTGGGTACATATGTGCTGGGAAATAGGCTGGAAGGGACTGCAGGACTGGAGAGGGAAACTTATTGTGCCTTCCATGCAGAGATGGCTGGATACATGCAACTGTAGTTGCTTTCATTTATATACTTATTACAGTGCTTCAACTATTCTTCCATTTTCTTTGTTGCCCGTTTTATTCTCACTTTTTTCAAGTAGCTCAGGGCCCTTTCCATTTGATCCTGGAAACTACATTAGGTTGTCCTAAGCTCATCTAGTAACCTCCACAGTTTAGCAGGGACTTGGACTCAGCCCCATGCAAAATCTCAAGCGCCTCTCCCCCTAGCTATTTGTTAAGAGTGTCAGACAAGGACTGTGGACACCAAGGTACAGATCTCTGCTCTGCCATGGAAGCTCATTGGGTGACCTTGGGCCAGTCACTCACTCTCAGCCTCACCTATAGAACCAACAAGATTTCTGTTACGAGGATATAGTGGAGGAGGGGATCATGGGGCCCTGGTGAGAACGAAAATGGGGTATAAATTCTTGAGATATTTGTTTAATGCAGCAGACTTTTGCCCAGCCATAGAAGCATGATCCTGAGTGCAGTCAATAAATCTCCCAAGAAGTATATTGCAAAAAAAGTAAATGTGCATTTATTCAAGTTCACATTCACATTGTAGTCAAAAGAAGAGAATGAAGCCTAATGTAAAGAGTACGTTCCCTATCGCAAATGGCCAGCTTGTCCAGGATCATGTGTGTGGGAGTATGAGGGCATTGTCTCTACAGGGGAGACCTGCAGAGAAGTGTGTGTCCATGGAAGGCCATGTACGGTTAGTGAGAGGACAAAGGAAGGAGGGGTCAGATGACAGCTCCCAGATTAAGACTAAAGAGAGACATCCCACTCAAGGAGATAACACCTTTACACTCTTACAGTGAAGCAGCAACCCCGCCCCCCCCCCCCCATGTCCAGGCGTGCTGAGTCGCTCACTCCAGCATAAATATCTAAGTAAATATACTGTATGCTCATCAGGACAAGAAGCTGTCCTCTTGCTTCTGTTACCCTGTACAGAATCATGTACAGTAATGGGCCCCGTCCACACGAGCAAGATAAACCAGACGGGAAGTGACACAAAATTGTGCCGGCGCAATTTGCACCACTTTTGCAGGATCACACAGGTCCATGGACCTGTGAGGGCGAACCACCGCTGTGTGATCACACACAGCCACAAGCAAGTTGGGGGTTTTTTTTCCAGCCATTTTCAGTGCGCTTATCTGCTTCTACAAGGGATAGATGACTTGCCTCTCCACCCTCGGGGTCATCCGATGATGCGCATACCGGGATGGGAGGGGGGAAAAAAACTCAAAAAGCCCGCTCCCCAATGCCACTTGTTTGTGCTGGCGCGATCACACCAGGAAAGGTCAGTTCTGGGCCGTTGCAAACCATTTGAGACTGCCTTTTCACTGGTAGCTAAATAAGCCGATTCCCTACCGGCTCAAAGTGGTTTGCAACACTTTGACACCGGCTGCAGGACGCTTCCCAGATGTGCTTGTGTGATCACACCACTTTGAGCCGGCAGAGAATCGTCCTTCTTGTGTCACAAATGGGTGTGTATGATCACGCCCATGGTGTTATCAAAAACAATAATAAGGCAGTTGCTGCCTCTCAATTTGCAGAGTGGTTTGGAATAACCCTTTTTAAAAAGGGGGGGGGGAACCAAGTACATCTTGCTGACACCAATTTGTAAATGCCTTATCCTTGCGGCCATATATTTTAAAAGACCTCCTTGAAGCTGGATGCGACTTGTCTTTTGGATCTCACAAATGCATCTGAAAGGCCAGTAAAAGTTTATTCACAGTAATACTCAAAACATTTTAATCAGGGGGGAAAAATAGTCAAATCAGAGAGGGTGTTTTTTTGTTTAAGTAAACATGAGAGGAATTAGAAGGAAAACTTCTGAATGGTCTTTCTTATGGAAATGAATGATCTTTCTTATGGAAAGCAAGGGGGAGAATACTGCATGTCCTAGAACTGAATGGATCCGGGGAGTCCCTCAAATGGACACCAACACTTCCTGTGGGTGGGCTGAAACGATCTCATGTATCTTCTACTTGAGCCCTCCACCCTAACAGTAACTGGCTCTATATCTAAGAGATAGATGTTGAAGAGTCTTATGGGTTGGATCTGGCCAGGTATTCCACCAAATCTCACCCCAATTCCCCTCCTTCCTACAGACTCAGGCATGCTTGGCTTTTGCCTATGCAGGTCCCAGCATAGCCTTTTTGGTGGCCAAGGGAGACCTCCTCCTCCCTTCTCAGCAGTGGAAAAGCTGGCTGGCTCAAACCCTGTATTTCTTTCTGGCTGTGCTGGCTCCAGTGGGTTCGGTGTGGGAGCAGGCAGAAGTTCCACAGAACAACCAGACAGAAAGTACCAGGTAGTCACTTACAGCAAGGGTTCAGGCAGGAGTGTGGTCAAGAGACAGTACAGGGTTCAAGTGTCCAGAAAGAGGAGTCGTCAGGTAGTTCAAGTTTTGGGGGTCCAGAAGTCGGGTTGTCCGGGGTCCAGTCCAGGTTTAGAGCAGCAGAGGTTCCAGTCAGAGATTCAGGAGGCAAGGCTGGTGGTTATGCAGCCATGGTACAAATTGTGTCCACAATTAGCAGCTTCCCCCTGCCTGGATTTATAGCTGGCTGTCAATGGGCTGTTTAGCTGGTGCTAACTGCAGCACACATCCTTGCAAGTACTCATCTGGTGACAGGTATCTGTGATTCATCAGATGCCCACTGAGACGGGCTCTTAGGTCTGATCTCTACTGATGGCACTGGCGCTCAAGGGGGTGTTGGATCAACACTGGGCCCCACCTCTTCCCTCTCCTCCACATCTGGTCTGGATGCCGGTAAATTGCTTGCAGCTGGAGGAGAGGGCAGATCGGCTACAGACGGTGTGTTGTCAAGAACCTGCGTCTCCTGCCCTTGAAGACTGATGGGCTCTATCTCAGCTGGGTGTTCCTCCTCCTCTTCAGAGGAGGTTTCATTATCGGGCTGGTCATTGATCCGGTCAGGTTGGCTATCAGGGAGATGTATAACACTGGTATAGTTGGTGTCAGACTGGATATGTAAGCTAAATCAGCTGCAGGCCACAAATTACCATTTATTGATTATATTGGGCCACTTAAGCATGACTAGGCTTGTCCGGCAGGGGATCCCCCGGTTTCAGGGGCTTCTCTCCACCATGGACCACCCGGCCTATGGGGAAAACCCCACCCCTAAACAGGGACAT
Organism: Lepidodactylus listeri; assembly: GCA_029233225.1. NCBI lineage: Eukaryota > Metazoa > Chordata > Lepidosauria > Squamata > Gekkonidae > Lepidodactylus > Lepidodactylus listeri. Next base: position 98,813,669 of record JARCFY010000009.1, on the reverse strand, counting down.
TACCGTGTGACATCCTTGATGCAGTGAGGTTATCACATTGGGGATGTTGTGTGGGGACACTCTCGTATTTGGGCAAACTCTATGGTTTGAAGGCGAAAAAACCATAAAGTTTCATTCAAATACCAGAGCATCCCCAAGCGGCATCCCTGATGTGATGACATCATTTCCAGGGTGATGTCATCATGCTGGGGATATCACATGAAATCCCCACCCTCCTCTGGAACATTCCCTAAATTACCCCTCCAGAGTGATGATGGGACCTGACAACCCTGAGCATTACTTAATTTAGGACCTTACTGTGTCTTAATATGGTCCTGGTTGTGCTGAAAGGCAATATTCTAAAATACTTTCCACAATAGCCCACTATTACCTTGCAAATCACAGTCCTTCCACTTAACTTTTGTTGTTGTTGTTGGTCACACGGTAAATAAAACATTTCTTACATCAAGTGAAGTGGTGTTATGAGTAAATGAAATCCCATCCGGGGATTTATTTATTTTTTGGCATTTCATCCAACTTTCTAGACTAATCCTAAATATATTATCTTCCTTGAGCTTTTTTATGGATTCAAGAGCAACCAAATGCCTTCTTCATTCTTTCATTTAAATTTTAGCTTGAAAGGATTTGCCACAAAACTTGCTGTGTCTGCAGTTTGAGATGTAAAATATTAATGCAACAGAAAATGAAACACACATTGTTTATTAATAAATCTACATGTCTATGGCTAAAAAAACCAAAACATTCAGCATAAGATAGTTTGGACTCAAACTGTCACCTGGCTGGCATTCTTAATAAACTGATAGTTTGCAAACCATCCTGGTCAAAGAACTGAAAAAAGAAATTGTGCTAACAACATGTGGCAAACATTTTTTAAAAGGAAGTATATGGATGTGGTCAGACAGGCAATTTGATCTAGTGTGGCCCCAGTTCTAATTAATCTAGTTTTTTGTTTTTTTTTGTAATGGAGAGTTTTGATCAGAATGAATCCCCCTAAACCCTCTTCACCTCACGTTCACCCCATCCTTGATCGATCAAACTCAGCAGCCAGGGAATGGGGCAGTTGGGAAGCTTTTTAAAAATCATCAGTTTTCCAAGCATGCGCATAAGCACTGATGGGAATTGGTGCTTCAAACTCCTGGCAGAATGGCGGCAGCTGGTGGCCAATGGGATTGCTGGAGGAGGCTGCTGGGAAATGGAGTCCAGTGTAAGGACAGTGTTTTTGAAACTGTGCTTTTGAGAAATTCCATGTTTCAAACATTTTAAAGTGTGTGTGTGGGGAGGAGAATACAGAAGTTTCATCCTATGTCCTGTGTGCTGCTGGTGTTTTTATTTAAAAGCTTGGAGTGGAGTTGGAGTCACTGGCTTTGTTCTCATACTCCCTCCCCTTCCCTCCCTTTCTGAAACCCCCCCCCTCATATTTTCAATTAACCCCTTCCCTACTTTGTGAACTGCAAAGCTGTAGGCAGGAGAGAGCTGAAACACACGAGCAGTGCTCCAGTCATGCACACATCGCCAACTTTTTTTTTCAAAAAAAAAATAGCAAAAGTGCAAGGAAAACATTCAGATGTCCTAAACGGCTTCAAATCACTAGGAGGCAGCCCAGGCAGGCAGAAATGCCGGGTGAAGCCAGAAACAACTGTAAAGTACCTGATTTTCCCGATGTTGAGAAAACCGCAATGGAAGAGGGCTGATTGCGGGAGGGAGACGAGTGCCAGACAGAAGGCAGATGTGGCCATTTGATCATGCAATTTAAATCTGTTAGGAAGCCACGGCGACACGGGCACAAAAAGACCGTGTGATTGCAGCCCATGTGTAGTTGACGAATTAACTTCCAGTTTGTTGTACTGGTTAAGTGTGTGGACGCTAATCTTGGAGAACCAGGTTTGATTCCCCACTCCTCCACATGCACCTGCTGGATGACATTGGCCAAGCCATAGCTCTGTACCAGCTGTTCTCTCAAGGACAGTTGTCTCAGAGCTCTCTCAGCCCCACCTACCTCACAGGGTGTCTGTTGTGGGGAGGGGGAGGGAAAGGAGTTTGTAAGCCGCTCTGAGACTCCAAGTGAGCGAAGGGCAGGGTATAAATCCAATCTCTTCTTCTTCTTCTTCCCTTTGGTCTTTTTTTTTTTGGTATTTGAACTAAAATGACCAGTTCTAGATTCTAGTCAATATAGTCTTCTTAGACTGCTTTTAAATTAAATTGCACAACAACTGCAACCAAACTATAGGAATCTGGGTCAAAACCCAGAGGTGAGGACTAGCTTCACCTTTTACTTGGGACCTCTGTCTCCTTCCGTGCCATGTCTATTACCCTTTAAATGGACCTTTAAATTTTAAAGGGACAGTGGGCCTTTGAGTTTTAAAGGGACAGCACATCACATATCTTCTGGAGTCTGGGGTGCACTTCCTCTCTTCCTCCCTGTGCCTGCTGCCTTGGAGGGGGGGGTGCTTCAAAGATTATTGTTTTCATTTCCTTCAGTAAGTTCAGAAAGTGCATGATTATCATTTTGACTAAACTGGGAATATTGTTTTAATATTGATTAAAACAATGCTCATGGGTACAAAGAGTGGAAAGCACGTAACAACTCAGGGGCATCGACATGACAATCCTGGACCCATTCATATTCTTCAGGACCAAAATCCTTCCACCTAACCAAGTAGAATAGATGGCCACGCCGAATTCTAGAGTCCAGAATCTGAGCCACCTCATGATGCAGTTCGTCATTCAGAATTGGGGGGGGGGCAGGGGAACGAGGATACTGAGCATTCGGTCCAGGATCTCGCTTCAGGAGGCTGAAATGAAAGATTGGATGAATGCCCTGAAGGGATTTAGGCAGGGCCAATTCAACAGTCACTTCATTAATTTTATGCACAACTGGAAAAGGTCCCACATAACGCCAACCTAGCTTCCTACTGGGTTGCAGCCCCTTTAAGTTTTTAGCGGACAAATACACACAAGCACCCAGATTTATGTCCCAAGGTTCAGCCCGGTGCTTGTCAGCCTGAGTCTTGTAATCGGCTTTGGCCTTATCAAGTGCCTCGCGAATCACCAGCCGCTGGTCCTGCAGACCGTGCCACCAATCATGCAAGTCCCCCCTCTTTCACAGGGGTGTTGTCAGGCATTACAGGGAGGGGCGTCCCTTCATAACCATACAAAGCCATAAAAAGGGAGACCCCTGTGGAAAAATGCACCAAGTTGTTGTAGCTGTATTCTGCATACGTCAACCAATTATCTTGCTGATAATTGGTGAAACACCTAAGAAATTGTTCCAGTGTTTAATTCTCTCTGGCCATCAGTTTCTGGGTGATAAGCATTACTGAGTTCTTGTTCAATGTCCAACAGGTGCAAAAGTTCTTTCCAAAATTTGGCAACAAATTGCAATCCTCTGTCAGAAAATACCTCCCTCGGAAAGCAGTGGAGTTTAATGATGTGGTGCATAAACATCTTTGTTACAGCTTTAGCAGTGGGCAGCTCTTTGAATGGAACAAAATGCGCCTGCTTCGAGACTGAATCCACCCCCCCGCCAAATTACAGTCTTTCCCTTGCTGAGGGGCAAGTCAGTGATGAAATCCATCAAAATCACCTCCCAAGGTCTAGATGGGATTTATAAAGGTTTCAACAATCCAGGGGGTTTTCCCCCTCGTCTTTTGCACATGAGACAGGTAGGGCATGAGGTAACGTATTGTGAAATGTCCGCCCTCATATGCGGCCACCAAAACTGGTGTTGCGGTAAATGCAAAGACTTCAGAAACCTAAAATGTCCAGCTAGTTTGGATTTGTGGCCCCAGCACATCACCTCCCCCCGCATAGAAACAGGCACAAGGACTTTGGACCCCTTGTATCAACAACCATCTTCGTGTTCTTCTAATCCTGGTGCGGATGCGAGTTCCTCCCAGTCTTTGTCAGATACACCCTACTTGAATCTGTTACTCCACAGAAGCACCTCCCTCCCCCCTGCTTTCGCCTGATTGTGAGTCATGACTGCCCCACCTAACTGTGAAGGTGTGAACATACAGTCAATCACCTTTTCCCTCTGACTCACATGTTGGGGCAGGCATGACAGGTCATCAGCCAGAAAGTTTGATTTCCCTGGGAGATGGTGGAGGGTAAAACAGAATTTGGAGAAAAACTCTGCCCATCTGAGCTGTTTGGCATTGAGACTTCAGGGGATGTGTAATGCCTCTAAGTTCTTATGATCAGTCCAAACTTCAAACAGTACCTGCGCCCCCTCCAACCAATGATGCCACGTTGACAAAGCTAATTTAATAGCCACGGCTTCCTTGTCCCACACTGACCAATTGTGTTGTGTCCCACAACAATAGTGTTGAACTTCTTAGAGATGTAAGCCAGGGGGTATAGTCGCCCCCTCCTGCAAGACTGCTCCCCATTGCAACATCCAACATGTCCACTTGGACAATGATTTTTTTATTCTCATCGAGGTGGGCAAGCACTGGCTCAGAAGTGAACAGTATTTTTTTAAGCATCTCAAATGCATGCTGGCATTCCTCAGTCCAGTTTAACGTGGCCCTGGTCTTCATACTCTCCACTCCCTTCCCTTTTGTTTTCAGCAAGTCTGTGAATGGGAGAGCTACCTGGGCAAAATTTGAGATGAAACCCCTATAAAAATTACAAAATCCTAAGAATGATTGGAGATGGAGTCTGGTGGTGGGTGCTTCCCACCCCACCACATCGGCTACTTTCTTTGGATCCATCTCTAAGCCCCTCTGGGAGATGCAGTAGCCTAGGAAACCCACTTGTAAAACTCACATTTGGACAACTTAACTAACAGTCTATGCTCCAGAAGGGTCTGGAGGACCTCTCGCACCAATTTGACATGTGATTCCCTATCAGGGGAATACAAAAGAATGTCATCTAAGTACACTAGCACCCCCTGGAATAAGTGCTGGTGTAGCACTTCATTGATCAGGTTTATAAAAACTCCAGGCGGCCCCTTGAGGCCAAATGGCATAACAAGATATTCAAATTGGCCCAGGGGTGTGTTGAAAGCCATCTTAGATTCATCCCCCTCCCTTATGCACACTCTAAAGTAAGCTATCCGCAGATCTAGCTTAGTGAAGATTTTCCCTTTCGAAGCCTCTGCCAACAAATCTTTGATCAGTGGGAGGGGGTAGGCATTGGTAGTAGACACTGCATTGAGCCCCTGGTAATCTGTACACAATCTGAGCCTGCCATCCTTTTTTTTTTCAGAAGAGAATGGGAGCCACATAAGAAGAGGAAGTGGGAGAGATGAAGCCTTGTGCCAAGTTTTTATCAATGAACTTTTGCAGCCCCCTTTCTCTGCAGGGCTTATGGAATACAACTTTCCCTTCGGTAACTTGTGCCCTGGCAACAGTTCAATAGTACAGTCACAATTCCGGTGGGGGGGGCAGGTTGTCTGCTTCTACCTCCCCAAAGATGTCAGCTAAATCCTCATACTCGTAGGGGATCCCACCCACATTCTCCTCCATTAGGCAAGCTGTCACTGGTTTGGCTGGAGGAGACTCACCCCATTCAGGTGACCACACGTGGGATTTACACCCTGGGTCAACAAAATGCACCACCCCTTTGCTCCACTGAATATAAGGATCATGCGCACACAGCCAAGGGCACCCTAACACCACTGGGAATCAAGCATTGGGGTTAATCACAAAAGAGCGGTGCGCCCAATGTTCTCCCGCCCCCATCAGCAAGGGGACTGTCTGGTATTTACACAACTCCTGCATAGAGGAGCCGTCCATCTGGACAAAATCTAACAGCTCTGGAAGTCTTTGGACCGAGGTCCCCAGCCCCATAACAAAGGATGGGCTGATTATGTCTCTCGCACAGCCCGAGTCGAATTTGCGTGCCTATGTCTCTGTTTAAAATGGTCACAGTCACGAACAGGAGGGGGTCAGAACTGCTTACCATTGGCGGCACCTGTGGCTCTTGGGCCTGTTGTTTTGCACCTCTTACAACGGGCCCCTGCCTATTCCCGATGGCTCTTGTGTTTCTTCACCACTTGACGAGGTGCTTTCCAGTTGCGCTGCTAGCTGCAATGCTTTTGGGAACTTTCCTTTCTCACTGCTCAGTCGCTTTGGGGTTCCCGTGGCTTTCATCTCTCCAGCTTTCAGAGGGGTTGGAGTCGCACTTGCCAGGCAGGCCGCCACAAAATGATTGGCTTCTCCACACTTAAGACAAAGCCCTTGACTCATTCACTGCTCTTTAATTGGGTCTTTTCCTCTGGGCTGGGTCATCTTCTGGGGGGCTCCCAGGTTTTTAGGGTACACCCGCGGGGCCTGCATCTTGATCATCTGCAGGCGGTTCTCCACATCATCTGCTTCTCACATCCAGGCAGCTAGGGTGAGGGGTTGCACATTATGCAGAACCAGATCGAGAATCTGGTGCCTGAGCTCCATCTGGAAATGCTCCATCAGCATGGGTTCTGGCCACCCCTGGATCTTCCCTGTGATCATTTTGAACTCTTCCGAGTACTCGCGCACCATACGGCTGCCTTGCTTCAAAGTATGGAGGCTTGCCCTCGCCTTCTCCCTGGCAAGCAGGTCTTCATATTGCCTTTGCACTGCCCACATTAAGGCCTGCACATCCCATAGTTTGGGGCCCTGGATCTCGTGCAAACCCACATACCAGTCTGCCGCTCAATCCCTCAACTTTGCACTGACAAACTCGATACGGTGCTCATCATCCGGGAACAGATGGCCCCAGTCTTTTAGGAATCTGCATACTTGCACTAAAAAGAATGCCAACTTCTTGGGGTCCCATCGAACATAGCTTCCAGCAACTCCTTGGTTTGTTGCAGTCCAGGGACCCCAAGAGTTGGGGTTTGAGCCGGTTGCTCCGGCCTTGTAGGAACCCCAGGTGTCCCAGTGGGTGCTGTAGGCTGCACAGGAAGGGCTCCCGGTTGACCAGCTCAGCACCACAGCCGCCCCTGGCTGGAGGGGAGCCTGTTGCCTCAGTTCATCCCACACCACGTCCGAGATTATTTGGGGGCAATCCAATCATTAGTGTGAAAATCTCTTGCTGCACTTGTTCCCACAAGCACATTCCCATGCACTCAACTAGCACTTTGACCTCTCTGCCTCCTGCCCAGTCCAGTGACTCTGGACGGCTAGGGTGTGCTTGGTCATAGCGGCTTGGCACAGCCACCCAAGGAGTCAGCATCCACGACTTCCTCAGAACAGTATAGAGGTGCGCCCATGAATACAGGTCTCTCCCCCATGGCCGAGCACCTCCCACTGGCCCCCGACCTGGAGCTGGTGTCTGCATCCCCATCGTGAGGACCTCGCTCACTGTGGTGATGGGAATCTCTGCCTCTGTGACTGGCTGGTCTTCACCATTCCCCGTGCTCATGTTGAGATTTGGGATGTGGAGTGCAGTCCAGGGATGAGGAGTCTTAACACTCTATCAGAGTCTCTAGTAATCAGCACTCAACAACGTTCCTTAAGCAGGTTCAGTTTATTATAGTCAGTTTACTATACATTCTCTAAACACTTTCTGTGTTAAGATTAAAGAGGGGAAGTGAGAAAAGGGATTTTATACGGGGTTCAAACCAGGGTGTCAGATGGCTACAAGCCAATGAATGCCACGTTACCCTCGGATGGAAAATAACGGCTTTTACTTCCAAGCAGGAAACTCTCAAGAGAAACCCAAGATCTTATGTAAACAGAGACAAATGCTAGAGGGGAATTTAAACAGAGACAAATGCCAGAAGAGAATCGAAAATAACATTCCAGTGTCAATAACCTTCCCCCCTTTTCTTCAGAGCAGCCACTCTCTTTAACCCCACCTTTTATTTATGATAGCCTATCTGACACTCATGATTCATGAGCATGATTCATTGCTTTATTACAGATCATAACCTGCACACCCTCAAGGATTCATGGGGGGTCCTTTAGTTCCCCTTTCCCTCATATCCTCTCCCCTTCCCCTGCCTCATTCTTCCCTTCTCAGCCATTCATCAGCCTGCCTTTCATTTGCCTCCCATCTTCAGCTATATTTATTATTCATATACTTTATCTATACCCTACCCTTCCCCACAGTGGGGACCAAAGCCGCTTACATTATTCTCCTCTCCTCCTTTTTATCCGCACAACAACCCTGTGAGGTAGATTAGGTTGAAAGTATGTGACTGGTCCAAAATCCCCCAGTGAGCAGGGTAATTATCCTTATTATTTATTGAGATTGCCAGGCAGCTGCAATAGTTCAACAATTAACCATTTATTGAACAATCACCAGTATCAGAGAGCAATGTCTGGAACCAACTCGTAGCTCACTGGAACTAACTAGACTCATCCAGCTTTCCCACATACAGGAGAAACTCACAGCTCCGTCCTGAGGTCTACAGTGGCTCTAAGAGTCCAATTCATGAAAATCCTTATCCTTGATGTTGCAGTGGTGACAACCAGAGGAGGTGACAAGAGAAGGACCAACAGTGTCTTGCCCATCAGGAAGAATAGGTGGGGGGGGCAGAGAGTTTGCCCCCAGGCTGCAAGCCTTTTCTCCTCCATGCTGAGATACTGGGCAAGAAGCATACCTTGGTGCACATTTTGGCAGTGCAGCACAAAATGTTACAACAATGTGTCAGGTTATCTGGATTACAGCCAAGGGGGAAATGATGATGATGATGATGATGAAGTAGAAGAAGATGATGATGCGCAGAAATGAGGATCGCAGACTCATCTTCTGACAAAAGAGTTCAAAACTCAAGTGTGTGTCAATACTTTCAACTGTACCCAATAACCTCACTTTTTAAAAGCTCCTGCTGAAGTGGCTATCAGGATGAAATTACATCTAATTCTAAGGAAAATAAAACCAATCCTGCAACAAGGCTGTCCTTCAAATGACTGGTTGATTTGCTTTCAGCCAGGGGCGTTGAGTTTTTAAATCCCCGGGGGGGGCGGGGGCTCTTTCGTGCGTGCGCGCAAAGCGCGCGCGCACGCACGGGACCATGTCCCGGCCGCGCTTTTTTTGCCCCCCGGCCGGCAGGCCTGGTTACTTACCGACTGCTTGGGGCGGTCGCTGAGCCAGCGGGCCATGGCGGCGCACTTCCCCCCAACGCCAGGCTGCCCGCAGCCCAGAGCCAACGCCAGGCTGCCCGGCTGCTGCCCCAGCCCCAGAGCCCGCGCTGGAGGTAAGGAGGGGAGCCCGGCTGGGAAGGAAGATTCCCCCCGAGGGCGCAGAGGGGACCTAGCTCTCCATGCGCGCTCCGTGCATAATGCTGGCCGCGGGGGAGCGGGCGGGGAGAGCAGCGCTGACCCAGCTTCCCACGTGGGTGCTGGGATGGGGTCGGGGAGGCTCGGGCTTGCTTCCACTTCTAGCTTCCCTGAACCGTGCGCCCTGGAGGGCCCCCACTGCGCCCAGGCAGGCAGTGACGCGTGCCGGACATTCCCCCAGAGGGCGCCTGGCTTTGGGCGAAGGACGCAGCCGCTGCACGCTGGGTACAGGATCCTGGGCCCGCCCATCGTGCTGGCTCTTGCCCTCCCTCCACCCCCCCTCCTCCGCAGCTGCCTTCTGCCGGGCTCCCGGCGGCCCTCCCCGCCTCCCCCATGGGCAGGCGCTCCATTTTCCCGGGGGAGGCTGAGCCCCCCCCCGGGAAATTTCGGGGGAGGCTCGAGCCCTCGAGCCCCCCCGTAGTTATCGCCTATGCTTTCAGCCCTAACAAATTCTCTGAAGCATACCTCTTGCAGGCAAGTGGCAATGCAGAAGGAAAACGGAAAACAGTATTCTAATGTCTCCTGCATGGGAGGTCATCTTCCTTCCTAATTTAGAGAATGAATGACAAAAAAGAAAGCTCAGCTTTGCACTCAGATATCCAGATTGGAGATGTTCCCCAGCTAGATCATGTGTCAGACATTTCTAGCACAATGCTGGCCCTCTAGCAAATGGACAGAGTTCATTCAAGTTCTTACGAAAAATGGGTTGTGAACTCTTTGCTGGTGCTAGGACAGGACCTTCTGCCATCTGTCAGAGCTATAACGGATATCATTTAAACAATATGGAAGATCCTATAAAATCCAAGTAGTCCCTTGGAAGATATGTCAACATTAGCCAATTTTAGACTGCACAGGTATGCTAGAGGAAGATGTGATCTTCTAATGTTAACTTTTTTCCTCCCATAGAGGAACAATGGAGGGAATGAGACAACCTGTTTGGGGGCCCATAGAATTGGACCCCCTGGTCCAATCTTCTTGAAACTTGGTGGGTATTTCGAGGAGAGGCCCCAGAAGCTACTCTGCAAGTTTGGAGCCTCTCCCTCAAACCCCCTTTCCTCCAGCCCCTCATATACCCTATGAGTTTTTGCCATTGATTTCAATGGCCCATAGGGTATAATGGGGCTGAAACTGACATTCCCTTTCTGACACACTTCTGGTGATGTCAGGGGACGTGGCCTATGCTAATGAGTTATGCTAATGAGTTATGCTAATGAGCTCCTGCACCTCTTTTTCTACGAAAGGACCCCTGGTTATAATCTCTATAATTTTAAAATAGAAACATCATTCATTTCCCCCAGTATCTATCCCCATAAAATGCTCCCAGTTGGCTACTGTACCCCACCTTGAGGATGATAACCACACTGGCTGGCTGAGCTATCCCACCTGTAATATAATGCATTGATTAACAGGTCTTCTCAGAGGTCCAGGGAGGCCCTGGTCACTTCCAGCTTTCATGGCCCATAAACTCAATAAATATATCTATATATCTAATTCCCAAGTGCCCCCCCCGCGTGCGGATACTTAAATCCGCGCGGGGGGGCACTTGGAGGTGGGGTGGGGTTTCTAACATGGGGGGCACTCCCCCCATGTACAGAAAAATCCTAAATGTTTAAAAAAGAATTCGGGGGATCTTTAAATCCCCCGAAAAGTTAAAGCGTTCTCCGCGCGTGCACAGAGAATGCTGTGGCCGCTGTAGGGGAGGGGGTTGAAAGCGGCGTGACGAGGACTCGCCGCCGCCGTTTGCGGGGGAGAGGGAGGGAAGAGCCTCGGTGGGCGGCAGGTCTCTATGCCCCCGCCACCGTTTTGAAAGCAGGGAGGGAGGGGGGAAGCCTCAGTGGACAGCGGGTGTCCCTGCTGCCACCACCGTTTTGAAGGCGGTGGCAGCCTCGGCAGGCAGCGGTCTACCTGCCGCCACTGCCTTACAGGGGGGGAGCCTTGGCGGGCGGCTGTCTCCCTGCTGCCACCGTCATTTTGAAGGCGGGGGGGAAGCTGCCTGGAGGGGGGATGGGGTAGAGGCTCAACACGTGGGGCCAGAGGAGGGGGAAGAGGCTCACCCCCCCCCCGCAAGTATCGCGGGTTCTCTGGCTTGTATATATATATATATTTAAAAAATGAAGACAGATGAAAACAAAACAAGGCATCAAAAAAGTGAGACGAGGTGTAGAACTCATCAGCGACCAAGACATGAACAAGTGTCTAAACCTGAGCCCCCATCTGAGCTTACGGCTCAGGCCAAACGACCCGCTGTGCCCTGCCCCACTTCGACTGTCCAGTGAGTTAACTTTAGTGTCATTTACCATGGAAATGAGTCTCTCTCTCTCCCCTCTTGGCTATATCACTGACACTCAAAGAAAAATGTTTACAAAACTAAGACTACGATAATACCGGCCTCATTTTTTTTTTTAAAAAAAATGCAATATAGGGATTGCCTCAGGTCTGGATACTGCTTTTCTTCTCTAACCCTTATCTGGCCATTGCTCTTGATGAAATATATATAGCAGGCCGTGGGAAGCAGTCTCTAAATCATGTGCGTATTTTGCTTGCAGTGTAAAGGACTAAGAAGTTTCAAAGATAATTTATGTATGTGTGGGGAAGGGGGGGGGGGCACCCAGGCCTGGAAGATATTTACAGATTCTTATCAGTATTTTCAATTGGCTGGAACCATTTCCATGAGCTCATTACCTGGAGGGTTTAATTCCAGTCAAGTTCCACTTGACAATTTTAGCATAGCCACTGTTTGCAAGCGAATGTATAGCCATGAGCACTCGATCCAGCTGAGCAGGGAGGACGTTATTCACTCGCTATGAAATGGGGAACAGCACCACAGGCGCACAGATCTCCCGTCTTCCACAGCCATAATGGAAGCCATAGGCATTGGTGCATGGCAAACTGTATGAACCACAGGGTTTTACATCTACATATATTGCTGTCGAGTATTTTGTTCCTGAGGTATATTTTAAAGATAGCATAGTAACAAAACAGTAAATACTGTTGAGGTGTAGTTAGGATTGCCACCCCCCATGTGGCACCTGGAGATCCCCAGCTATTACAACTGATCTCTAGATGACCAAGATCCCCTGTAGAAAAAGGCTACTTTGGAGGTAGACTCTATGGCACTATACCCCACTGGTGTCCCTTCCCTCCCTGAACCTTGCCCTCCCCAGGCTCCACACTCAAAATACTCAGGTACTTCCTAGAACTGGCAACCCTAGGTGTAGTAGTTAAAGTGACAGATGTGGGATATCTGTTCAAATCCCATCCAGCCATAAGGTTCATTGGATATTAGGCTCAGGGGCGTAGAGTTTCGTAAATTTCAGGGGTGGGTGGGGGCTCTTTAGCACTCACGCGAAGTGCACACACTCGCTGGGGCGATGTCCCCCCCCGCCGGGAAAACTTCGCACCTCCCCGGGGCCTTCCGAAGCCCGCCAGCCACTGCTGCCGGAGCCTCTCTCTCCTCTCCCACTCCTTCCCTCTCCCTTCGCCAGGAAAAGAGGGCAAGAGAGGGAAGGATGAAAAAGTGGCCAGGCGGGGGGAGAGAGGCATCGGCAGCAGTAGCTGCCGGCCTCTGAAGGGCCCTGGGAGGCGTGGCAGCAGGCGCTATGTTTTCCCGGGGGGTGGGTCAGTCCCCCCCAGGAAATTTCGGGAGAGGCTTGAGCCCTCGAGCCCCCCCCCCATAGTCTACACCTATGATTAGGCTGGTCACTTGATTTCACCCTGACCCATCTCACAGGTTTAGTGTGAGGACAAATTAGAGATGGGGAAATGTACATCACCCTGAGCTCCTTAACTAAGCTTTTTGTGGTGGTTTGTGGCAGTTCGTGAATGGATTCATTTCCAGACAGACTGTCTCCATTCAATCTAAATGTTTACCAAACTTCAAAACAATGAAGGGGGTGGCACTTTCAGGAAATGTTGAGGAGAGTCAGCCAGAGATCCTACGCAAGTTTTGTGTCCATAGGATCCATTCTATACACTCCGAAACTTCCTAAACTTGTACCTGTCAAAATGACTGCCTGCCATTTCCCCAGAAAGCACTTTCCTGGGGTCACCTTCTTTGGGGGCCATAACTTGAACCCCGTAAATCCAATCCTCAGCAAACATGGAGGTCTGGTAGAGGAGGGTCAGTTGGAAATCCCCTTTGTGTTTGGTGGGGGTCACTCTACTGCATCACAAACCAAACCGGTTCATTTGGTAGCTAAAAGTTTGTGACAGTTTGTGGTTCATGAATCAGGCATACCACAAACCATGAAGCGAACTGCACTGAACTGCATTTTCCCAACTTGTGCCCATTTATATTTAAAACAGCATGTGTGTGGACTAATCATTCACTCAACTTCCTCGGAGGAAGGCTGGGATTAAAAAATGTGCTTAGACGGACAGACAGTTTGACTGACTGAGTGAGCCCTTTTCCTCACAGGCATGTATAGAGTCCCTCCACTTAGCATCAAAATTGGGATATGCTTTGCCCCTGGATTTGCACTGTTATAAACCTCCAAGTCTTTGAGCCAAGGGTTTTGGTATCTCCTTTTGGACACCTATATTTAAACAATAACTTCACTTACTTACACTGTAGAGAATCCTATGAACACACATCACACTGGGTTAGAATGAAGGTCAGAATTGTCTTCTCTGATGGGCAGCAGCTCTTCAGGGTCTCTGGTACAGACCTTTCACACCACCTGATCCATTTAACTGGAGACACTGGGGATTAAACCTGGGACTTTCTGCATGCAAAGCAGGTGCTCTACCACTGAGCTACATCCCCTCCCTTTAGGATTCCTAGGTGTTAAGTGGTTATTATTCATGTGCTTTGATATTTTATTGTCATCCGGCTTAACAAGAGTGCCAGCAATTTATTCTTAATGTTTTGAATGTTTTCGTTATTACATATTCTAGTTAAACGACACTCTATTACATACTATTAGTGCCTCTGTGAGGATTCCAATCTGACAAGATCAAAGGGGGGAAAAGCCCTAGTGATTTAATATGAGCTTCCGAAACGTACTGAGAAGATGCAGGGTACCAATACAGTTATAGCACAAAGCTTCCGTTAAGCTAATAAGGCCCAATTTACACCTCCCCTCTGAAGTAGTTTGACTGCTGTCTTTTCCCAAGCTCATTTCATGCTGGTTTCAAATTTCACTCCAGTGGATCTGAAGAGTACTAAGCAACAGCATTTGTTTAAAGCAATATTTAAAGCAATAAGTCAGGAGGGCAATTAACAAATGTAAACATTAATTTATAAACTAGAACAAGCATGGTTTGAAACTAGAAACAGGTATAGACAGGGTTGGTTTTTTCTTTTGAAACTAGAATGATTCTAGCGGGGAAGTCAGATGTGAATTTGACCTAACTCTTCAACCAACAGCCCCATTCTGGAATAAGAGCACGCATAGTCAAGGACAAATGGCTACTACAGTATGGGTACGGTCAGAAAAGCACTTTGATCTGTTGTCCTTGCTTCTCACCAATGGATCTAAATTGCTCGTTCAGACAGCAACGTCTGTATCCCATCTTGCAGTAATCATTCCCCTGTGCTCACCCCCGGCTTTCCTGGCACCAGCTAAAGTCCAGTATTTACTGAACCTACCAGGTTCACCGTGCATATCCAGATGTCTGGTTGCTCTGTTGCATGCTCAAGTTATTTGGGAAATCTGGAGCTTCCACTCCATCACCACCATTTTAAAAACTCAGTGATGTGCACATACGTGCATATTCGCTCCTGGGTTGTGAACCACTGCCCAGTGGTGAACAAGCACTTCTGTGAATGCATGCAAAGGATTTAAAAAAAAAAATATGCCACCTGAATGCCTGCTCCATGGTTATTGCCACAGGGTGAGTGCATGGTATTTGGACAAAACTCTCCAGAACAAATAGTACCAGATAAATTAGAGGTGCGGCCAGAGCATACACACATCTGACCGCAGCCTATATATAGTCATAACAATAATGGTTGGTAATAGAAGCCCCAAAGTGATTGCATGGAAGGAAAACATTGAGGGGCACACCACGTAAGGCACAGAAACCAAGAGCATCAGCTATTTTCAGTTTTTTGTTGGTTGAGTTACCCAGACATGTGCAAATAATGAAACAGTGGAACTTCCAGTGCACTGAGAGGCAATGCAGTATAGTAGTAAGAGTGTCAGACTAGAATACGGGAGATCCAAGTTCGAATCCCCACTCTGCTATGGAACTGCTGGGTAACCTTGGACTAGCAGCCTAATCTCTCAGCCCAACCTACTCAAGAGGGTTGCTGTGAGGAGAAAATGGAGGAAAGGAGAATGTAAGCCACAACGGGTGCCCACTGGGGAGAAAGCCAGGGTATAAATGAAGTAAAATAAAATAAAATGAATAAACACATGGCATTTATTGGTTTGGGTTCTGAAAAGGAAGAAGTATCACAGCCAAACCCTGTGGCACAATCCTGTTCAGAAGAAAATCCTACTGACTTAACTTTGAATAAGTGTGCATAGAACTGCCAACTCAAAGAAGCAAAGTTCATGTTCCTAGCTTGCTTCGTGACAAATATTTAGGCCCTTGGGTTTAATGTGGTAATAGTAACTATGACAAAGCCGTCAGAATATGGGCTTACGCGGACACCATAAATTGATCATTGGTACAGTTAGGTATAGCGGGCTGCGGTGGCTCAAGTGGCTCAGACACTGAACTGCAGACCGGAAGGTCGATAGTTCAGCAGTTCGAGACCCCAATGCTGCATGACGGAGTGAGCTTCTGTCTCTGGTCCCAGCTCTTGCCAACCCAGCAGTTTGAAAGCAAGAAATTGCAAGTAGATAAATAGGTACCGCTTCAGTGGGGAGGTAACAGCATTCCATGCGCCTTGGCGTCTAGTCATTCCAGCCACATGACCACAGAAATGTTATTGGACAGTGCTGGCTCTTTGGTTTGGTTTGAAACTGAGATGAGCACCGCATCCCTAGAGTCGGATTCGACTGGCTTTTGAGCAAGGGAAACCTTTACCTTTATCTTTACAGTTAGGTATATTTCGATTCCTGACCAAATGGTCATATGTCCCCCCCCCCGCCCCTCAAAATTATACTACAAAGGCAAAGGTACAGTTCCCTAATCAGCCCTTGAGCCAAGATCCTTAAGTTCCATCTCAGTGTCCAGCCTTTCTACTGCTTTGCACAGTGTAGCACAGCTATAATCAGAAGGGCATCCTTCTCTTTGCATTGAAGTCAGTATGCATAAAGCATAGGCGTAGACTACAGGGGGGCTCAAGCCTTCCCTGAAAACATAGCTCCTGCCGCCGCGCCTCCCGGGGCCCTTCCGAGGCTGGCAGCTGCTGCTGCCGGTGCCTCCCCCCCCCCCCCGCCTGGCCACTCTTCCATCCTTCCCTCTCCCTCCCTCTTTTCCCGGCGAAGGAAGAGGGAAGGAGTGGGGGGGAGAGAGAGAGGCTCTGGCAGCAGTGGCTGGTGGGCCTCAGAAGGGCCCGGGGAGGCTCGGAGGTTTCCCGGTGGGGGGGACATCACCCTAGCGAGCGCGCACACGAAGCGTGCGCACTAAAAAGCCCCCACACCCCCCAGAATTTACAAAACTCTATGCCCCTGGCATAAAGAGGTGCAACTCTGCTTAGGATGGCACCAGTGGTTCCTTAGAAGAACATGCTGGTGTTGTCTCTGCCTACTGACTTTGCTGCCATCCGTGAGAGACACCTGTAAGGTCTGGGGCAGGAATTCAATATAGAGGGTGAGAGTGAGCTTCGAGGCAGAAATACTACAGTATCACATGACCCTCAGCTACTAGGTTAATTTGGGGGATCCATCAGTCTCCACCTGATCTCTTGCTGGGTGTGGTCAGTGGTGGAAGAAGAAGAAGAATTAGAAGAAGAAGAAGAAGACATAGTATGTTGAGTGGAAGCAGCCATGACTTGGAGGAGCACATGTGCCCTAATAATACAGAGCCAACACATCGGGAAGATCCATAAAATTGACATCACTGCAACATCAGCCACAGTCTAAGATGAATGCGTAAAGTGACTCTGTTAATCAGTGTCAGCCACTCATCTGCGGTATGGAGATAATGTTACTGGGGTACCTTACAGGGTTGTTGTTAAGACCACTAAAATGTAGGGAAAGCAATGTGGGTAAAGAAAGTGTGCATATTTTTTCCTCCCAAAATGATCTCTTTCAATCATTGTTTCATTGTTTGGAAGGTGAGAGTGCCAAAGCACACATATAAACTCCTTTCCTTGTAGCGAAATGGTATCTGTAATAGTTTGATGTTGAGAAACCTTGCTATATCTCCATTAGGATGGGATTAGAGATTAAAAGCACAGTTGGGGTTTTTTCCCCTACTAGTGTCCCCCCCCCCCCCCAATTCATACTTCTACAATGAAATTTGTATTGCCCGTATGTCTCCATTACTTGAGCTCTGTCCTGACACCTCCGACTCTGGGATCACTAATATACTTCTCTCTGATGGGAGTCTAGAGATCACCTGGAAAGTTGCTGAATTCTGCTCCCAAGCGATTCAGCTGTGTTCTATATATATATATATATTTCCCAACTTAATGTGGAAGATAGTAGTGGAAAATGGTATTCTATATCTATATTTTTATGTACTTAGGTTAGAAATGGCTGTATTTGTATTAGTGTTAGTTTTATACACTTTTATATTTGTATACCTTAATTTTTATATTTTATTAGGCTATGATCCCTTTTTTCTTACTTATTTGTATTCTGGTCATGGGCTCTGGTCACACGGCAAGGTAACTGTGATTTTGGTCCCACTATAAATACAATTGTCCCCCCCCCCCCCCCCGGGTTGTGCTGATCACACATCCCTTCCTGAACCACAAGCATTGTGTGACGAGGCTCTGAGCAGTGTCTAGATAGCCGTGCCACCGTTTGGGTGGCATGGTGTGAGATTTTTTTATTAAAACAATTGCTTTGCGCATGCACACATGTGCATGGCTGAATCACTGCCCACACTGGACTTGCCTGACCCTTCCTTCCCCACTTGCCCACCTCCCCCCCAGCAACTTTCCCCCACTGTCTCCTGCTGCCTGTCTCCAGACAATGGGACCCTCCCCGGTCTCATATTTATTTATATATACATTCGATTTATTGATCGCTGCTTCCCACCCGCAGGCGGGCTCGCAGCGATTTACAATTTGTTTGAAGACACGGGACTAACAATTCAATTCAGTGGGGGAAGGGAAGACAACACATATAACTGAGTTTTTCTGTTGGCTTTTTGATGAGTCATGTTCCGGGCTCAGTGTTCGTTCCGTTCCTTCTCAGCTCCACACCGCCACTGCCTGGCAGGCTGCTTCATTGCAGGAGATCGAGATGAATTCCTGTGCGAGATCTTCCAGCTTAATTAGCCAGCGCATCTTAACTAATGGCCCCCTGGAAACCAGGGAAGGCGGCAGCAACAGCTGCCTGGAGCACAACAGTTCCTCTGCCAAACCAACCTCTCCCTGGTGCCAGGGGCTCCCTCCCTCCTAACACCACAGCTATATATGCACTTGCACATTTAAATGTTGAATTTGACAGCACACGATTGCTCATGCGCTTAAAGGAGGAAGCTCAGGGGAAAAAAATACATTGCGTGAAGAATGATCAGATGACCCTAATTGCAATCCATGTGAGAGATGTCTGTCCAGATTGGCAAAAATGCGGACTTAAAGGGCAAATACCAGAAAAGTACTGGATTTTCCTGGTGTCGGAAAATGCGCCAGGGACCCGGGAGCATTGTGGGAGTGAGCCCGCTTTGGCGCGGGAGGCGGATAGGCCCGTCTGATCAGCAAATTTAAATGCGAGAGGGAACAGCAGCGAAACCCAATCAAAATGACCATGTTACTGCACCCATGGACTGTAAATAAAATGAAATGAAAGATGGGATTAGAGATTAAAAGCACAGTTGGTTTTTTTCCCTCTACCAGTGCCCCCCCCCCCCAATTCATACTTAGCTTGATTGCTCATCTCATTTTTGCTGCTTTGTGGTAATTACAGCTACAGTCTCCAAAGAGAGGCCTCGGTACTTTGATTAGCTATCTGGCAAATATCCAGGGTTTTTCCCCCCATTGTGACAGTTTTATATATATATATATATATATATATATATATATATATATATATATATATATATATACATACATACATACATACATACATACATACATACATACATATATACATATAATGCATAAACACACACAAAGAGAACAATCCACCTTAAGGTGTAAATGGTAAAAAAAATGTTCCTTCTGTTTGACTCACTAAGGGGGGAGGGGATCAAGCCATCAATTAAACTAGTGTGCCCTCTAAGCTGAGTTTGTGTGAGCTAGCTCACAGTTTTTTAGCCTCCGGCTCACACATGTTTGTCTTAGCTCAGGAAGGATGGCTCCAGAGCAAACCAATTTATGCAGTAGCCAAATCACTCACCCCCAATTTTAATGCCAGTAGCTCACGAAGTAGAATTTTTGCTCACAAGACTCCACCGCTTAGAGGGAGCATTGATATTATTTTGGATTTCTCATGTCCTCTAAGAAGTTGTATCCAGTTTTACCATCAGAACAGTCCTTGCAGGCTTAGTTCAGAGATACTGATTGGCTATAGGGTTTAAAATTCAGGTTCTCCGATTTATTTATTTATTTTTACTTCAGAAAATGTGCCACACTGCACCTCTAGCCAAAACATATTTATATCTTCAGTGGCTGATGATGGATTCAAGCCATTGCCAGGCTCTGGGTTGGCAGTCAATAGCTGGCACCCAGTGGGAGTCTGGAGAGGCAGGGATATGGGGGTACTGTCAGAGTGACAACATGATCTCACTTCCAGGGGGAACCTGGAAGTGATGTAATTGCACTGACATGGTTCTCTAGGATTCACCGGAGACTCTACGGTTTGACCAAAGAGTTGCTGGTGGATCGTAGAGCTTCACATCAACGCCATGGCCTGACTTCTGAGTTCGCTCTGGAAGTGACATCACACCATTGCTCCAATGGTGATTTTCAGAGAATTTCCACCGATTGCCTTAGAAAATCGGGGGAGAATCCTGCTTTTGAGCAGCTTCCAAGCAGCCCTAGCCAGGCTACTGTGGTTGAGTGGCTGACGTAAAAAAGGTAATCACTACAATAAACACTTGTGTTTAGCCTGCTTTTCTTTTCTTACGTGCATATATCACCTTGGTAGCAGGGAGGACAAAAGTGGTATCCTCATATTGCTTCTCTCCACCAGGTACGGTTATAACTGTTGGAGTGAGTGACTCAGCATCCCTGGACGTGGGGGGGGGGGGGGCTACATCATTCTAAGGCTGATTTTACACCTCCCCTCTAAAGTAGTTTGACTGCTGTCTTTTCCTGTGCTGATTTCACAGTGGTGTGAAATTTCACTCCAGGGGGTCTAAGTGCACTAAGAAACCACAATTGTTTAAAGCAGAATAAAGCCGGTTGAATACTAGCTTGACCACAGGAGGGCAATTAGTAGATATGGACATTTCAGTAGCAGCACGGTTTCACACCGCACAGAGGTGTGGGCAGGTTTTTTTGGAACTAGAATGATTCCAGTGGGAAAGTCAGATGTAAAATCAGCCTAAGTGTGTGTAGATAGTATCTCCTTGAATGGGATGCCTCTCTTTGTCTTAGCCTGGGAGCTGCCCTCTGACCCCTCCTCTCTCTTGTTTTGTCCTCTCACTCAGTGTACATGGCCTTCCATGGAGACACGTATGTCTGGAGATGCAATGCCCTCATACTCCCTCACGCATGATGCCAGATAAGCTGGTTGTTTGCTATAGGGAAAATGCTCTTTGGGCTCCTTTCTCTTCCTTTGACTGCAACCTGAATGGGAACTAGATCTACCTGAATAAACATAAGTTTACCTTTTTCGGGGGGGGGGGAGGGATATACTTCTTGGGAGATTTATTTACTGCACTCAGTATCAAGCTTCTACGATGGGACAAAACTCTGCTATATTAACCAAATATCCCAATATCCTTTTGCTACTTTGCAAGATGGCAATTCAGGTTGGGAGGCTGAGCTAGTCACAGTCATCTGTTGTATCCCATCAGCCATGCACCGGGCTGGATTTAAGATCTGGGATTCTAACATCAAACTATTAAAGTATAGCAGGAGAGCTACATGCAAAACTGGTCACAATTAATACTACCATTTTACAAATAAGAGCAAACACAGAAAAAACAAGTGCTAATCTAAGGGTAGCCACTGACACCAAAGCAGATTTTTTTTAAAAAAATGTAGTAGTAGTAGTAGTAGTAGTAGTAGTAGTAGTAGTAGATAAATGATAGCAACTTGTTTTTATGTTTTTAGGCATGAACAAATTCCCCATTTTTGGTATATTACTCTTGCACAGGTGACTTTACTCCACTATTTTCTTCTCTCTCTTTTATAGTTTACATTATTACTAATGAGTTGAGGAAATTAAGAACATAGGTTTAATTACAAAACATATCATTGTGTAGAGAAGACAAAATTTGGATAATTTTGAGTTGGTTTGGTTTGCAAGTATTAATTGTATTCAACTGAAACCAATAGATGTTTCACAAGTTTGCTACTTATATAAACACTGTTTTATGCAAACTGTCACTTTTCTTGATAAGTCAAGTCAAGTCAGCCTTTATTGGCATAAATTAGGAAAACAATTTATACATGTTAAAACCCGTTAAAAACACATATATAAAAATTCTAAAAGAACCTTTGGCGCAACTTTAAGACCAGACAAAGAAACTTGGCCACCTTCTCTGTGATGTCCGGACTGGAATCTCTTAAAAGTCTATGCACCTTGAGTGCATCATAACAAGCACCCATACTAGTTAACAGAGAATGTAAATGTGTGCTCCTTAGATCTGCATACAAGTTACAGTGCAAGAGAACATGAGTAACTGATTCCACACGGCTCTTTCTGCATGGGCAATAACTGGCCAAATGCGAGACCTTGTTGAATCTGCCATATAAGATGGCTGATGGCATAGCATTGCATCTGGCCAGGGTAAACGCTCTGCGTTGCTGAGGTACCTGCAGAGATGTTAGGTACGAAGCTATCAGCCCTATTGGTAGGGGATGTGTTTTTTAAAACGTTTCTTTAATACAAAGAAATTAAAAACAACAGTACAGTGCATACAATCAATGCACCGAAACTGGGTATGCCTTGAAAACAAAACTAGTTTGTCTTCAGTGTTGTCCTATTAATAGACAAACACTTATAACAGACTTATATATCATTCATTAATCGATGGTGGAACACGTGAAAAAAAAAAGCAACAGTAGATTGCAGGCATAGAATATGTTACTGTTTGGGGAAATATCATAAAGTCTGTCCTGTCCAAATTACTTTTATCGTCAGAGAAGTCCACCAGATATGAAAAAAAGAGAGAACCAACAGATTTGTTGCACCACTGGCAGATATTAGAAACTTTGGCAGACATCTTATTTGTTTGTTTTATTTTATACCCCACCCTTTCCCCATACGGGACTTGAGGGAGGGGCTTATAGCATTTAATAAAATACAATAAACACAGTGAGCAATAGCATCCTTAATCCATATTCAACCAATTTTCTCTACGCCTGCCATTTCAATGGAGTCGGTTTACATATCCACTGCCAGATATCAACAGTTCAGATCGAGTACGCATGAGATTAGAGAAATCAAGATCTATTGTCTTTTTTAAAATTATTTTTATGTATTCCCATGTCATTCTAGGATAATAAATGGAATAAATAAATAAATAAAAAAAAAACAGGATGGAGAATGATTTAACAATCTGATTACACAAGACTATTGGCCTCTAATTTCAGAAATAATACTCAACGGGCAGATGTTATCCAGGTTTAAAGGAAAGAATCTTTACCCTACTGATATAGATTTTTGAGTTTTTCCTGCTAGCCCTACAGGAAGCTTGTAGACTGACACGGTTTAACTAGTTCTTTTACCATCTGGCAGCTTTTGACAAAATGGAAAGCTTATTGGGCCTGGCGTACCATTGATAATGCAGTGTTTCTTTGGATTGTGCTTTTCTGTACATTTAGCTGTTCAATAAAGTGTAGAAAGGAAAGAGAGAGGGCTGCCAAGTGCAAAAAAACAAAACAAAACAATAATTATATATATATTTAAAGAAATTCCCTTACCTACTGAGAGGGTCTGATGTGCAAGCTGAGTGTTTATCAAAGCATGCTGCCTTGAGCAACTGAAATTCTTCAGAAGAAAGGAAAGCACAGACAGCATTTTTTCTGGCCCCGCAATTCACACAGGTTGCAATGATGGGTCTAAGCAGTGCAAGCTTTTCCAAAGAAAACTGCTCAGAGGTTAGTTGGAAATATGCCTCTGTCAGCTACGGCTCCTAGGTATTTGAGAACTAAGGGCTATCTATATTCAGCAGGAGTAGATCCCTTCCTATGGGGGTCAGGAAGCACGACTTAACCTAGAGGCATCTATTGGGCACTTTGTTGGCTGATGCAGTAGGCCCCCCCATAAGTCCTTTGTTTGTCCAGAAGTAGGTGTCCGCACACAAGTGAGGATGAACAAATGAGGATATTCCTTCATTCTTCTAGAAGTTTGCGCTGCATTGGACTCCAGTCCTCAATACAGAATTAAAGTACAATTAGTTTTGTAATTAGTCTTGCGGCCTGGGATGAGGGAAACAGGCTGCCTTTTGGAGTGTCGTTGAGGGATACTCAGCACTGACCTTGCGGCTGTGTGTGAGGGATCATCAAGGCATGTTCCAAGGCTAGGCTGCCTGGGGTTCAAGCCGCTTATAGTGGGCTATGACCCGGGGGCCAGGTGCATTGCCCATACTATGGCAAGGGTGGGGTTAATGGTAACCCCAGGCCTTGGCCATGCTGCTTATTAGGTTAAGCCCTTGCCATGTTTTTGTTTATAAATAAAGTGGCCGTTATTCCCACGTTTGTTGTCTGACTCTTTCTTCCGTCTATGGGGGCCATTCACGCTGCTCAGATTGGGGGGGGGGGGGATCTGAATTTATGTTGGAGCTTATGGAGGAGATTTCTTGCAGCAAATCAAGTTTATAGAGTATGAGGTTCAGTTTCTGAAAGAGAGCTAGAACTGTTTCCCCTGTATTAATGCAATGGTCTCTAATTAATTTTAATAAATAATCATTTATTGGGTTTTGCATGCTGTCCATTTCCAACGGACTTCCTCCATTTGGGGAGGTTTGTTGCAGCATAGCACTTTCATTTAGAAGTGCTTCTGAGGTTGCATTTAGACAGCTCTTTTGAGCCGCACCAGGCACGAGTGCCTGGTGGATTTAAAGTGCATGTCCAGACAAAAACATCTGGGGATCGTGCTGCTTCTGTGATCAACCTGTTGATCCCTGTCGGGGATCTGTACCTAAAAGATAGTGGTGAAAGTCTGGTCCTAAGCTGGTTGATGGGCCAATGGCAGACTTTCCCCCATCTGGTTGTTCCACCAGCATGCAATCAGCCCGTAGGGATGGTCTCTAGACATCTTGAATGGCTGCCATTTAAAAAAAGTCTTAGCAATGCGTACATAACTGCTTAAACATGTGACGTTTGCAGAGCTTTGCTCAAATGATCTGAACAATTTAATGTTTCTGAAGGTCCCGTGATATTTATGCACTTTGTTAACTGAAATGGTACCTAGAGGAAGGTACCACTGGTGGTGCTTTTACTATTTTAGTCCGTGCGTGCACAGAAAAACAAGTAGACGGTGAGGCACATATGCACATGCACAAACAGGATTTTTTTTAAAAAAAACAGCCAACCACATGGCTCCTTACTGTGGATGCCAGCTAGACAATCCACGGCAAAGTCACGTGCGGTAAAGCGATTCACGGGGGAGCTGTCTGGTTGTGCAATGCTGGATCAAAAAGATCTAGATCAAATTACAACCAGGTCAGTGGAGGGGTTAGTTGTCCATCTGAACACACCCTGAGACTGGAGCAGAGAGGCTTTCCTGTGATTTCTGAGTATTGTGCTGTCTCTAAAGCTGTATACTTATTTGGGGAAGCAAAATTTTCAAGATCATTTGTTACCTCTGTCCATGAGGTGAGGTCATCCAAGCAAAGTTGTTTTGCTGATTTCACTGGAGAGCAGTATCCCGAGTAAAGAAGTTGTACCTTTTGACCACCTAAATGCTAGGTGGGATGGGGGCTTACAATAAGGAGGAGAATTAGATGAAATTGACAAAACTGGCTGGATTAGGGATACCAACTTCTCACTGGTAATAGGAGAGCCAGTGTGGTGCAGTGGTTAAGAGCAGTGGCCTCTAATCTGGAGAACCAGGTTTGAGTCCCCACTCCTCCTCCACATGAAGCCTGATGAATGACCTTGGGCTATCCACAGTTCTCTCAGAACTCTCTCAGCCCCAGCTACCTCACAAGGTTGACTATTGTGGGGAGAGGAAGGCAAGGCAATTGTAAGCTGCTTTGAGACTCCTCAGTGTAGAGGAAATTGTGGTATAAAAACCAAATCTTCTTCTTCCTTGCAAACTGAGGGTCATGGCTTCCTTGATTGGGTCAATCCATCTCATGTTGGATCTTCCTCTTTTCCTGTTGCCTTCAACTTTTCCTAGCATGAGTGTCTTTTCCATTGACTCTTGTCTTCTCATAATGTGACCAAAGTACAATAGCCTCAGTTTATTCATTTTAGCTTCACTGGATTTGCAAAAAACACTATATTAAAATCATAGAGTTTCAACAATGCTCCCAAGAGCTACTGATCTTGTACTTCTTGAAGAATTACTACAAGACAAACAGATTCCCCTGAAGAAGCCTGTTGTGAAAAGCATAGGAAATTTGCACCATCGGCCTTGGACTTTTAAAAATCTCCTGTGACTGGTGTGGCCCTTTTATTTTTTCCTTGTACTGAAGTATGACAGCCTCAGTGTATTCATTTTAGCTTTGAAGGATTTGCAAACACTCTGTGTTCAAACCATAGAGTTTCTACAAATCCTAGAGTGCTCCCAAGATGTCATGATGTCATTTCTGGATTTTTAAAAATGTGAAGTCACTTTGCTGGTATCATGCTGATATGCCAGTCTTTGCCACCAAGAGGTTTCCAGGAGTTGCTATCTATGACCTGGCAACACTAGGCTAGATTCAATCCTTTGTTCCCTTTCCTACCTTCAGAGCTGGTGCTACCATAGAGGTGGGGTTAGGCAGCTGCCTTACCACCCCAGTTTACAAGGATGCACCACTAGCTGGCTGCCCCGCCCCTCACCAAAAGCCCTGCTTGCTGCTCTGCTCCACTCCCACTCGCTCAGCGCCGCATGCCGAGGGCTCCACAGAGAGGTGCTGGCTGCTCAAGCACCCCCCACTTGGCAAGCGTTCTCTGGAAAGCCCCGCTGAGTCCAGCAGAGCCCTCCCTTCTGCTCCCCTCCCCGTCGCAGCCCTGAAGAGCGAGGCGGAAGAGCAGGGGGCACCTGCACATCCGTCCCTCCCGCTCCTGCTCTTGCCTGGGCAGGAAGAGACATGCCGCCACACAGAGCACCCCCTTGAGTGGCGCCGCTCTCCTCATCCTTCCTCAGTGAAGCGCCACCACTGCTGCTCATCCATGGGAGGCTCCCATCTCTTTGCTTCCTGGCTTGCCTTCTGCATCTCTTTAGCGTGGGACTGGCTTCAGCCAGGCACCCTCGCTGGCTCCTGGCACAGTTGAGTGCAGTGAAGAAGCTGGGGTCTTGGTGGCTACCCATTTTGTTCCCCAGCTGCGCTGGAGCCTGAGCGGGTGGCCTGGCTTTATTTTAAACAGGAGCGCAGATCTGGGTTCATTTTGATATTTAAAGTGATAGGGCACCAGGAAAACAATACAAATGGGAAACAACCCATTCAGAGACCAGCTTGGTCTTCTCGCCGTTCTGCCCTGTGTAATACTGGGCGTAGGGTTGCCAGGTCCCCCCTGGCCACCAAAAGGGGATGGGGGAGTAGGGTTGCCAGCTTCAGGTTAGAAGAAGAAGAAAAGAAGAAGAGATTGGATTTATACCCCGCCCTCCACTCCCCAAGGGAGTCTCAGAGCGGCTTACAAACTCCTTTCCCTTCCCCTCCCCACAACAGACACCCTGTGAGGTAGGTGGGGCTGAGAGAGCTCTTTCCCAAGCTGTCCTTGAGAGAACAGCTGGTACAGAGCTATGGCTTGCCCAAGGTCATCCAGCCAGGTGCAAGTGGAGGAGTGGGGAATCAAACCCGGTTCTCCTAGATTAGAGTCCGCGCACTTAACCACTACACCAAACTGGTTAGGAAACTCCTGCAGATTTGGGGATGGAGCCTGGGGAGGACAGGGACCTCAGTGGGGGTACAATGCCACAGAGAGTCCACCCTCCAAAGCATCCGTTTTCTCATAGGTGAACTGATCTCTGTCATCGAGATGAGGTATAACTCCAAAAGGTCCCCAGGTCCCATCTGGAGGTTGGCATCCCTAACTGGGGTGGGGTTATGCAGACATTTTTTCTCTGTGGGAAGAAATCAGAAGACTTTCAGAAGAGGGCCTCCTGAGAGTTCTGGTGGTTTCCCACAAAAAGAAACCCCTTCTCTGTATGCCTGTGGGTGACTTCTCTGTGTATAAGAAAAGCAGGCTGACTGGAAAGTCTAAATGGCCCAGGAACAAGCCCCACTCCTCTCTGGTGCTGTGGGCCAGCACTAGAGGGGCCACGCCAGTCAGGGCCAAGCCATCCAGCCTCCAAGTATTACACATCTTCTTTATTCAGACTTGGAGTCTCAGAGCAGCTTACTATCTCCTTCCCTTCCTCTCCCCACAACAGACACCTTGTGGGACTGAGAGGCCTCTGAGAGAACTGCTCTGACAGAGCTGTGACTGGCCCAAGGCCACCCAGCTGGATGCATATGGAGGAGTGGGGAATCAAACCCCGTTCTCAGATTAGAGCCCACCACTCTTAACCACTGCAAAAAACGGGCTTAGAAGGACAGGGTTTAGAAGCCCACACCAGTGAGGTGGAGAAAATTGTATTACTTGTTCTCACAATTAAAAAAAAAAAAGAAAAGAAATTAGCAATTTCAATTTTTTTGTTTTTTTATTCTTCCTAGTTTGAAAATTGGTGGGTGCGTGTGTGTGTGTGTGTGTGTGTGTGTGTGTGTGTGTGAGGAGGTAGCCTCGCCTAGTGTGCAAAAAAACCTGGCACCGTCCCTGCCTACCTTAGAGAACTAATGAAAAATTTCATTAGTGCCTGTATTTGGAAAAAACAAAACAAAACACTTTCAATGTGAAAGTCAAAACCTCCCAATGTTTAACTCAGCCCCCTCCCTTTTCTCATTAGAAGCAATTCAGATTTTACAGGAAGAATGCAGACAGATGACTCATTCAGCAGCAATGCTTCTCTTCCCCCCCCCCCACCCCCCTGGTGTTAATATTCAAATTAATTCCAATATTGTGGGCTTAGGCCTGTAAGAAGACCTAGTTCTGGACTCTGGTGACTTTCCACTGAAGAGAAGAAGAAGAGATTGGACTGATACTCCGCCCTTGCAAGGTAGGCGGGACTGAGAGAGCTCTTTCGAGAATTGCTTGTGAGAGAGCAGCCCTGAAAGAACTTGTATCTGACCCAACATCATACCAGCAGCTGCATGTGGAGGAGTGGGGAATCAAACCCGGTTCTCCGAGATTAGAGTCTACACACTTAACCACTATACCGGTCAAGTTATTCCAACCAAGCTCATCTCATGGGCTTTGAGTGTGTGTGTGTGTGGAAAAGATCAATATAATCAGAACAGCAAAGCAGCTGCTATGGGGGGAGGGAGAGTCATGAAAATACCTCTTTTTTTGGTGGCAGATACAAATCAACAAGGCAGGGCCAGCCCGCCCCCACCAAGTATCCGTGAGATACCAAAGCCCACAGATGAAATGGTGGTTAAATAGAACCCCCCTCCCCCCAGCGACTTAATACGTAGTACATGGGTTCTGAAATTGAAAGAGTATGATGTTTATCAACATATAATGGTGTTGGTTCATTACATTGATTTTTATTATGGGTTTTCACAATTTGCAATAATTGCAAAAGAAACAACAGGAACGGATTTCTGATTGTTCATTGTTGGGAACATCTGTAGAAAATATGTTGGCATGACACCAGAACATGCTTTATATAATTAAAAAAAACCACATGTGCGTGCATACACACAGTGGCTAATTAGAAACATTGTCTATAATGGGGCTTTGTAGTTTACATAATTGCATTTTGTGTAAGAAAGAAGCCAAACCGAGTCTGACTTCATTTTTTTTTTCCCATTAGAAAGGATTTTGGCTGTCTTTATTCCGCAGCACCAGCTGCACAGAGCTGTGGATGAGATCACTGTGCTTAATTTCAATAACCCAAAGAATGATTTTACTTTTTTTAAGTACCCTCTTTTGCAGATGAGCCAAGAAGGGCAGAATTTGGGGTTGCTGAGAAAACTACAGCTGGCTGCTAACTTTGCTCAGTGCGAAAATTTGGAAGCAACATTCCATGGAAGAAATCCTAGCTTCAGATCGAGTGTATATGTTATTCCTGCCCTGGGCTGCCTTCTGTATGGATTCCCAGGCATTATTGAAGGTTTTTACTTAGCATATATATTGCCCTCTTCTCGAGGAGCAGAGGAGCCCTTATTGAAAGAGATGGGGAAATGTTTATTTGTCATAAGCATTTATAAGATCGCCTTTCCCTAAAAAGAGAGGCAATAAAAACAGAACGACAATAAATAGATTTAATGTACAAAAATCAAAAGCTGTCAAAACAACAGAGACCAAGTGCCCACCTGAGAGAAGCTCTGTGAAATATGTTTTCCCTCCAGTTTTCCTGGTCAGCAGAAGGGGAGGCTCATTGTGTCACAAGTGATAGCTCGTTCCACAAGATGGGGACCACCAAATGAGTTGCCAGTGTCATTACCTCCCTGTACTAAGGGACAGCAAGGACAAACTGTTATGAAGTGTCACTGGCAGGCAGGCATATATTAACAGAGATCGTCCCTTGTGTATGTGGGCCCTAATCCACGAAGGGCTTTATAGGCCCACACTAGCACTTTGAACTGACTCTGGAAATAGGGTTGCCAAGTGATGGCGGGGGAGCGTTGGTCCCGTTCTAGGACATTTGTGTGTGTGCAGTGCGATGCCGTCCCCCGGAGGTGACGTCATCACGTTGGGCACATCGCCGACAGATGCTCTAGCAATCAGCCTGGAAACTCTACGGTACCATAGAGTTTTCAGGCTGATTGCTACAGCGTCGGCCGGCAATGTTCCTGGCACGATAATGTCACCTCTGGGTGATGTCATCGCACCAAGCACTTTGGGGGCGGGGTTCCCCCCACCGGCCTGATCTGGACCGATGGATTGGGGGCTGTTTTGGTGGGGAACCCCTCCTGTTGGGGGGGGGGGGACCTGGCAGCTTTATCTGGAAACAAACTGGCAACCAGTGCAAAACAAGTTCAATAGAAGTGCAGTAGAATTAAAACTCCATGTCTGAGGTAACAATCAGTCAGATGCAAGACCACAGCTTGGGTTTAACTGGTTTAATCCATTAACCAGATCTATATTATAATTAAATATGCTGACATAGTTAAATGGGAGGGCTGTGCTAGGCAGTCTGCCCATGGCTGCCTTTGTTGGGCAGACCCACCCGGACTCCAAACACAGCCAGCATCTTCTCCCATCTTTGCTTATCATTGTCTGGACACTATGTACCAAGAGGTGCCCAGTCCCAGCCCCTTGCCTGACGTGCCACACAGTCACTACCAGGTTCAGAAAAAATGTTGCTCAGGATCAAGGGACACTCCTTGCCAGCTGCACCCCTCTGCACAGCCAGTGATGCCCTGTTCCGGACATATCCTCCACCCCACTTCTGATGTCTCAGGATGCTTGCCCTACCTATCCTGAACAGTCCATCCAATCCCTGCTTGACACGCCTTGCCCCACTTGCTGACTGCAATGTCTTGCTCGACCTGACAAACATCAGCTAGATAGGAAGAAGAAGAGGAGGAGGAGGAGGAGATTGGATTTATACTCCACTCTTCATTACTCAAAGAAGTCTCAGAGACGCTTACAATCCCTTTCCCTTCCCCTCCCCACAACAGACACCCTGTTGGGTAGGTGCGGCTGAGAGAGCTCTCTAGAGAACTGTCCTTGAGAGAACAGCTCTGAAAGAACTTGTAACTGACCCAAGGTCACACCAGCAGCTATATGTGGAGGAGTGAGGAATCTACCTCCCTGTACAGATGGGTGCACTCCTTCACAATGCCGGGGTGTGGTATGGCAAAACCAAGACCACCTTTCATGGCATTCCCCAACTCTCAGTTGGCTTTCTTCCATGCCTGCTCAATGGCATGTGGATTGCAGGCCCATTTCCACACCTGCCGGGGCAAAATGGCTGACCACACCAGCCTGC
The DNA here is from genome assembly GCA_029233225.1 of Lepidodactylus listeri. Lineage (NCBI taxonomy): Eukaryota > Metazoa > Chordata > Lepidosauria > Squamata > Gekkonidae > Lepidodactylus > Lepidodactylus listeri. The sequence goes on along the minus strand of JARCFY010000009.1, from coordinate 98,782,144 downwards.
TGTCGGGCCACTGTGCCACAGTGTCCTGCATATCTGCCTGCGCCTGCAGGATCAATGCCTTCCCCTTAACCATCCCAAGGTTATTGCTACCCAGGTGAATGACCAGGATGTCAGGAGGAGGGCCACTCCACTCTACAAACAACAAAGCTAAGTAAAACACTAAATCACCTTGTATAATTTTACAATTTTTATATCTTTTTTTAAACATATGCTAAGTATAAATTTTAGAGTAATTTTTAAGTAATTAACAAGAATACCTTAAGCCTTCACCATGAAGCACAACAGTACGTTCAGAATGCCGTAACTCCTATAGTGATATTTACAATCAATAATGAAGTCTTATCTTAGACTCAAGGTCCGTATGTAATACACTTGTTACAAAGAGAAAAACAAAGAGAAACAACTTAAGACAAACAACAGTGTTCTAGTAAACGTTCCATTTGCATACTCTTCATCAGGTTTGTCTGTTGTTGTAGAACAAGGGGAAAAGAATGTGATTTCTGAATGTGATTTCTGACACTTTCTCCTATACATACATACAGCTGTCACTGTGCCTTCAAAAGTTTAATCATAACAGATCCAGATCCTGGTATGTAACTGAGGAGCTTCTGATTAGAGAAACTTATAGCAGAACATATATATTTTATAATTGTATTTTTTGTATAAGAAGCCATATTGAGCAAAAGTATTATTAAAAGCCTCTGTAGAAGAAATTAAGACGCAATAGAAATGGAATGCGAAAGACACAAGAATGCCAAGGGCAAGTTTAATGTGATTCATAACCCCTCATTAACAAGCCCTCCATGTGCAGGTCAGAAAGAAACCCACTGTTCTCCAATGTTCCCAATGTCCTGGAAACCAGATAAGTGAATACAACCACTGACATAAGGGACCAGTATAAGGAGAGACCAATAGTAAGATTTAGAGTCAAATTATGCTTGTATGTATAACTGCCTGGTACCAAGTAGAGACCCTTTAATGTGTAAACTCAGGACTATTTTTGTAGAAAAAGCCCAGCAGGAACTCATTAGCATAATAGGCCACACCCAACAGCAGAAACTCATTAGCATATTAGCCCACACCCCTGACAGCGCAGCTCCCTCCCAGGATCAGCTTCCCCAGGTGCCTCACAGCTTGCGGGGTGCATGGGGAACCCAAGGAAAAGAATGCAGTTTCTGGATTGACTTCCCCAGGTGCCCCACAGCTGTGGGTCACCTGAGGAGGAGAGGCAGTTTAAACTGCCTTCCCTTCCTGGACTGGCTTCCCCAGGTGCCCCACGGCTTGCGAGGTGCCTAGGGAACCCGGGGGGGGGGGGCTATAGGCATGGCCAACTTGGAAGCCAGCCGGCACTCCGTTCCTGTGCATTCCTGCCCCAAAATAGCCCTGTGTAAACTATATATGATGTCATTTGGGGTATAAGACCTTCTGCCCTTCCTGGTTATGGCAGAATACAGCTTTGGAATTGCTGGAGTTCTAAGGCGCTCATCAGCCTTGGATTCCCTGTTATCAGGGGTCATTTTGTAGAAAAAAAGGTGCAGGAGCTCATTAGCATAACTCATTTGCATAACTCATTTGCATATGCCACACCCCCTAACACACTGGAAGTGTGTCAGAAGGCAACATCCACCCTTCAGGCTCCACTCCACAGGTGAGTGAAACTGACCTGCTCTTCCTCCATTCCCTTCCCCATCCAATACTTTGTGCAATAAAAATAAGCGTAAAGAACATGCCCTCATTCTCTTCCTGCTCCTTTGAAACCACCAGGTTGCAAGTAGATTTGAGATACCCAGGACATGTGCACCACCCATCCCTTTCCCTTCCCCTCCCCACAACAAGACACCCTGTGAGGTAGGTGGGGCTGAGAGAGGTCTTTTGAGAACTGCTCATGAGAGAACAGCTCTGAGAGAACTTGTGACTGGCCCAAGGTCACACCAGCAGCCGCATGTGGAGGAGTGGGGAATCAAACCCGGTTCTCCCAGATTAGAGTCCAGCTCCTGACCACTACACCAAACTGATGGGGTGGAAGCTGCTGAAGGGTTGGTGAAATTTCTCCAGTACTTATGTGCCATGTGCCCAGATAAAAAATGGTATACTTAGAAAATTTATATGCCACCTTGAGCAAGTCTCTGGAAAAGCAGCACACAGTCATAAAAGGAACAATGATAAAATTATCAATATTAAAACCAACCATTAAAAACAATAAAGACCCTAGCAGGGCTTTCCCCGGGGCGCTGTGCCTCTGCACTGCTCAGGGAAGCCGAGGAGGGGGCGGGGCTTAGTCATGTGCCTGCCCCCTGGGCTCCTCACTCCCGGAGCTGTGCTCCTGTGCGCTCCCGCTCCATCGGACCCCTGCCTGTTATGAATTCATTAAACAGATATTCATCTAACTCGTGGGACTGTGTGATTCTAATTAGGCCAAGGGGTCATGCAGGCACAGATTTGTGCATCATTGTTGATACATCACATCTTGAAGTACTGAAGGCTGCAGTAAAAAGCCTGCTTAGTAAACTACACAAAAACATAAAAAATATCTTTTACAATAGAAAACAGTTTACATTTTATGAACTCACCAATGTTTCAAGGTCCTTAGAACTATTTCATATACTCTATTGGTGACACGCTGTTGAGTTTAATTTCTAAAAGGAAACAGATAAACACAAACCACATTTTGTTATATTCTGATATTGTTGTCCTCTATAAGGAAATCAGAAGTGTGGAAAACATATTAAGAGGGGACTTGGAATTGCCAACATTAAGTTACAATGTGACTAGGTCTACAATGCATTTCAAATGTGACCAAAGTATTTACTCATTTTAGCTTCTAGGGAGAGTTCAGGCTTGATTTGATCTAGAGCTGACTTGTTTGTCTTTTTTGGCTGTCCACGGGATCCATAAAACTCTCTTCTAGCACCACATTTTAAATGAAGCATTTACATAACCAGACACAAAATGTTTGCCATATTTGAGGTAAAATGACCTTACCGAGGCAAGATTAGCTACACAGCACATGTCTTATACTCTCCAGCAATGCCCTTTGGGGTAGCCCTTCCTCACTTTTTCATCAGTGAAATAGCTGGTTGGGTATAAGCCATGGGTGGGAGTCCTACAGAGTCAGACACCAACAAGTGTCCTTAAAGAAAGGTAGTCTTTATTGAGAAAGATCTGTTGTGGTCATCTACATGTTCTGTGCAGGGGTCCTTTCACAGAAAAAGAGCTGCAGGAGCTCATTAGCATAACTCATTAGCATAACTCATTTGCATATGCCACATCCCCAGACATCACCGGAAGTGTGTCAGAAAGGGAATGTCAGTTTCAGCCCCATTATACCCTATGGGCCATTGAAATCAATGGCAAAAACTCATAGAGTATATGAGGGGCTGGAGGAAAGGAGATTTGAGGGAGAGGCTCCAAACTTGCAGGGTAGCTCTGGGGCCTCTCCTTGAAATACCCTCCAAGTTTCAAGAAGATTGGACCACGGGGTCCAGTTCTATGGGCCCCCAAACAGGTTGTCCCATCCTCTCCATTGTTCTCTATGGTGGGAAAAAATGTTACCTTTTTTTCTACCATAGAGAACAATGGAGGGAATGGGGGCAACCTGTTTGGGGGCCCGTAGAATTGGACCCCCTGATACAATTTTCTTGAAACTTGGTGGGTATTTGGGGGAGAGGTCCCAGCAGCTACTCTGCAAGTTTGGAGCCTCTCCCTCAAACCCCCTCCCCTCCAGTCACTTTTAAATTTGCCACCGAATTTCGGCGGCAATTCGGCAGCAGGCTGAATCAGATCAGAGAATCTGATTCAGCCCATGGCTGCCCTAGTGGCCACTCCTGAGCTGGCGGAGCTTTGCTCTGCCTCGCTCCGGCCCCAACGGACCCCTGGTTCTGTGTCAGTAATGATTAGAACAATCTCCAGGTAGGACAATTATACAGAATTCAGAAAGGTCTTGCAAAGGAATGTAACCAATCATATAAAGCAAGTAAAAGGCACCCAGATACAGGCCTCAGGTTCTCATGGAAAAAGCAGGAAGATATATAGCCAGACACCAGGGAAGATACATAGCCAGACACTAACAGTCTCCCAAGGTCAGAGCAGAGCAGGGAGCGATAAGCAAGCTATGAGAAACAAAACATAACATTCCATACACCCAACATCACAGGGCGACTCATGCCATGTCCCAGGCAGGAGATGGCAGCATTAGCTGACACCATGACTTCACATGAACCTGAGTGAATAGGTCATGAAACGCAAATGAAATGTGAAGGATGAAGGCTAAATAAAAACTCTTAAGGTTGCTGCCGGAGGAGTCCAAAGAACTGCATTACAGAACACAGGGGGGGGGGGGGGGGGAAATGCAGGGCTCAGTAAGGCACTGAGTCATTTGAGCTGTTGGCAAAGATCATCAAGAATCAATTTCTACCTGGCTCTTCCGTAGAACAGACTGGCACAATGAAAGTCCTTTGGTTTCCTGATGCCAACGGAGGGGCCAAATCACTTCTCAGAGGCTCACAAAACACATTCTGTAACAATGCAAGGGATTATGTAAAACCAGTCTAAAAAAGAATGGTCTGCCAGTGTCTGGAACTTGGAAGGCCAATAAGTGCAAGCGTCGTCTAGGGGCAATCTTCACCGATTGCCTTGTATAAGCCACTGCTGCAAAGCCCTTCTAAAACAGTACAGTAAAAACTAGGGTTGCCAGTACCCCCTGGCTACTGGTGGGAAGTGGGGGGTAGAGGTGCCAGCTCCAGGTTGGGAAACTCCTGGATATTGGAGGGTGGAGCCTGGGGAGGTCAGGAACTTCAGTGGGGTGCAATGCCATAGAGTCCACCCTTCAGAGCATCCATTTCTCCAGAACTGATCTCTGTAGTCTGGAGATGAGCTGAAATTTGGGGGGATCCCCAGGTCCCACCTGGAGGCTGGCATCCCTAAACCTTCAAATCCTAAACCTACAAATCTCAAACATCGTGAGTTGGATCCAGACTAAATGGGCAATTTTCCATTCATCCTCCCCCTGCTGCTGCAGACCCCCCTCATGTCATTCTCCCCCCTCTGGAGGAGAGCTTGGTGGAGATCAGTGGGCTGCAAGTGGGCGGGGGGGGAGAAGCAGGGACCTTCCATTCTACCACTGGAAAATGTACTCTGCAGCAGAGAAGCCAGTGGCCTATTTGAAGCAGCCTCATCTCCCATGTTCCTGATGGTCACATTGCTTGCTAAAATCAAGAAGGTAGGGAACTTTTTTTTTTTCTAGTTCCCCAAAAGTAAAAACAGGAGAACTGGAATGTAAAACTTTCCCATCTACCTCTGAGGTGCCTGTTGTGGGGAGGGGATGGATTAGTAAGCTAAATGGCTTCTGGCCCCACTGTGAGAGTTCTGCTCAAAGTAGTCAAGGATCAGATCTTGGTTGGTTAACCACAGTTCTTTATTCCCTATTTCTACATTAGTACAGCATCTCGGATTATTGTCAGAGATGAGACAGATTATACAAGCGGGTCTATTATACCATTCCAAGGAGTTTGAATTACCCATAGATAGCCAATCCCCTGAAGGGAAAATTGGCGGGCTAAAAGGTGTCCTGACCGTTTGGTTCTCACAGGAAAAAAGTGAGGTGTTAAGCAGTAAATTTCCTCTCCCAAACCAGACCCCTCAGATGTTTCGAGTTCACATAACAATCAATGGCTCCAAGGTTCTTTGCATGTGATAAGAGATGAGAGGCATCCTCCCTTGAAGTTACTGCCGGAGCAGCTGGAATGCGGAGGCAGGGATGTGAGGCCTCCTTGTTCTCGCAAATCATTGTTGTCACCCTCCCGGCCTGGACAGGCATAATACATCATGGTTACATAGACCCCAATACATGATAGCTACATAGGATAGTGAAAGGCATGCATGCAAGAAGCTAAGCCTAGGTCTGATTAATACATTGTCTGAATTGACAGATTCTGACACCCTGCCCCCCTCATAATTCCCTTCACCTAGCTTTATCAGGAAACATTTTATGAAACAATTTTATCAGTTTGGGAGCATGAACATGTTCTGAGCGAATCCATTCGTTGTGTTCCGGGCCAAAATCCAGCCATCTAACTAAGTAATATAATCGGCCTCTCCGCATCTTGGAATCAAGGATTTCAGTTATCTCGAAGTGAGGGGCCCCCTCCTTCATCAGTGGAGGAGGAACTGGAGGAGCTGGATGCCAAGCATTCGGCCCAGGATCTTTCTTCAGTAGGCTGAAATGAAACACAGGGTGTACAGAACTCAGTGATTTAGGCAGTTCCAGTTCAAAAGACACATCCGATATTTTACGTAACACTTTATAGGGTCCAACATATTTCCATCCCAGTTTCCTGCTGGGCTGCAACCCATGGATATTCTTGGTGGAGAGGTAGACAGAATCCCCGGGTTGGAGATCCCAGCCTGCTGCTCGTCCTCGATCAGCATATTTTTTATAATCCTCTTTTGCCTGGTCCAGTGCTTTGCCTATTAATGGCCAGGAGTCTTGGAGGCTAGACCACCAACTTTTAAAATCCGAGGGGGAAGCACTGGGAACATTCTCAATGGTAGGCAATGGTTTCCCTTCAAAACCTCCTACCGCCATGAAGGGAGAGACTCCCGTGGAAGAGTGCACTGCGTTGTTGTAGCTATATTCTGCAAAGGGCAATAACTCCACCCAATTGTCTTGGTGATAATTGGTGTAACATCTTAAAAACTGCTCCAATATTTGATTAGTTCGTTCGGATTGGCCATCGGTTTCTGGGTGGTAACCCGAACTCAGGGCTGGTTCTATGTCCATCATTTTCAGGAGCTCCCGCCAGAAGCTGGCAACGAATTGACTGCCCCTGTCGGATACCACTCTCTTCGGAAAAGCGTGTAATTTTATCACGTGATTAAAGAAAGCTTTGGCCATCCCTTTGGCTGTGGGCAATTGCTTGAAGGGGGTGAAATGTGCTTGCTTTGAAAACGTGTCTACCACCACCCAAATAACCGTTTTCCCCTTGGAGGGGGGTAAATTGGTGATAAAGTCCATGGCTATGGCCTCCCAGGGGCGAGAGGGGGTGGGTAGCGGGTGCAACAGTCCAGGAACCTTCCCCCCCGCTTCTTACACATTAAACAAGTTTGGCAAGCCGAGACGAAGTCGGAGACGTCTCGGCGCATGCGCGGCCACCAGAATTGACGCTGGATTAAATTAAGCGTTTTTAGGAATCCAAAATGCCCTGCGAGTTTAGACGAGTGGCAGGTCAACAATATCTCCTTACGTTTGACCTTTGGCACCACTAGTTTGTCTCCATGAAGCCAACACTGATCTTCTCTCTTGGAGCATTCCTCCAACGCCTCTAATTCTTCCACCTCTTCCGGAGCATAATCCCCCCCCCAATCACATTTCCCAATGTCCAATTGTGCCTTCTTAGCTGGGCTCCGAGTGACTACTGCCCCCCCAATTGCTGGGGGGAGAACATGGAATCAAACACCTCCTCCTTGACACTCTCATGTTGGGGCAATCTGGACAGTGCGTCTGCCAAGGAGTTAGCCTTCCCAGGAAAATGCTTAAGCACAAAGTTAAACTTGGAGAAAAAATCAGCCCACCGCAGTTGTTTGGCGTTGAGGGATCTCTGAGTGCGCAGCGCCTCCAGATTTTTATGATCAGTCCATATTTCGAACGGGGTTTGCGCGCCCTCCAACCAATGCCGCCACGTAGTGAGCGCCAACCTAATGGCCGCTGCCTCTTTGTCCCAAACCGACCAATTCCTCTCCGTGTCGTTAAATTTTTTCGAAATGTAAGCCAGTGGGTGTAATTTCCCTTCCGGCCCGCTTTGCAATATAGCCCCCCCCATGGCTACATCAGATGCGTCTACATGGATTATGAACTCTTTGGTTTCATCAGGGTGTGCTAGGATGGGCTCAGAAGTAAAAAGAGTCTTTAAGGTTTCAAACGCCCCCTGACACTCCCTGTTCCATGCAATCTTTTCCCCTGGCTTCCCTGCCTCGGGCCCCCTCCCCTTAGTTTTTAGTAAGTCCGTTAAGGGGAGCGTAACCCTAGCAAAGTCTTTTATGAAGGTTCGGTAGAAGTTGCAAAATCCTAATAGGCTCTGCAGTTGCTTTCTCGTTCGCGGAGCCTCCCATTGCACCACCGCCTCCACCTTAGCTGGGTCCATCTCCAGGCCCTTCTGAGAAATGCGATAGCCCAGGAAGTCCACTGACTCACGATGGAATTCGCACTTGGATAACTTAACATAGAGCTGGTTTCGCAGCAAGGTGGCAAGGACTTCCCTGACTAATTTCACATGCTCTTTCTTATCAGTAGAATAGATCAAGATATCATCTATGTAACATAACACTCCTTTAAATAGGTGCTTGTGCAACACTTCATTGATTAAACTCATAAAGACCCCGGGCGCGCCACTTAAGCCGAACGGCATCACTAGGTACTCGAATTGTCCCAGGGGGGTATTAAAGGCAGTCTTGGATTCATCCCCCTCCCGGACGCGCACCCTGAAATAGGCATCTCGTAAATCCAGCTTGGTAAAAACCTTTCCCTTAGCGGCTTCCGCCAACAGGTCCTTTATTAAAGGGAGGGGGTAAGCGTTGGTAGTGGAGACCGCATTCAGTCCCCTATAGTCGGTGCATAATCGCAACCCCCCGTCTTTTTTCTTCCTGAACAGCACCGGCGCGGCAAAGGGGGACTTGGCTGGGCGGATGAAGCCGCGCGCTAGATTTTTGTCCAGGAACTTTCGCAGCTCTTCCCGTTCTAAAGGGCTCATGGAGTACAGTTTCCCCTTCGGGAGTTTCTCCCCTGGGAGTAGCTCGATAGCACAGTCCGACAGTCGGTGGGGGGGCAGCTCATCCGCCTCGGTCTCGCTGAATACTTCCAACAAGTCTCTATACTCTTTGGGCACCAGGGCGGGGGTGAGGGCGAGCGCGGGGGCCGGGGGAGGAGTGATCGGCGGTCTGGGTCCCCACTCCAGGTCCCATCTGTGCTTGAGGCAGCGTTCGTCTACCCAAGAGATCTTCCCTTCGCTCCATTTAATATAGGGGTCGTGCGCGCTGAGCCAGGGACTTCCCAACACCATAGGGAACTGGGCATTTGGGGTGATGACAAAAGCTCGCTTCTCCCAATGTTCCCCCATCCCCACAATCAGGCTCTCAGTCTCTGCTATGCACTCCTCCTTCATCTCGGACCCATCCATTTGAGTAAACTTTAGAGGTTCCACCAGTGGGGTAACCTTTGGTCCTAACCCCTCCACTACTAAGGGGCTAATCAAGTCCCGCGCACACCCAGAGTCAATTAATGCGCGGACCCTCATGTGGGTACCTGATCCAGAGGTCACCACAGTCACTACCATATATAATAGGGGGCCAGGGATGCTCACCGGAGATGGCGCTTCTTGGCGGGGGACCTGCAGTTCTGCGCCGCTCACTGCAGGTCGTTGGAGTTTCCCGACATCTGCGTCTCCATCAGCTCCAGCTCCCCCTGATCACTAGTAGCTCCCTCCAGCTGCAACGCCCGGGGTTTAATCGGGGTTTTCCCGTGGCTAGGGGTGCTCCCCGCCACCGGCGTCGAGGTCTTCGGGCCTCTCCCTCCCCCTCTCGGGCAGGCTGAGGCGAAGTGGCCACTCTCCCCACATTTCATGCACAGCCCTTGCCGGAACCTGGCATCTCGGACGTCTTGCACGCTGGGCCGTGGCTTCACTCTCGGGGCTGCTTTGCTGGCCGCCGTAGCCGAGGACCCCATTTTGATCAAGGTGAACCTTTCTTCCATGTCGGTAGCGGCTCTCATCCAGGTGGCCAACGTGCCCGGGCGGCCCCCCAGCAGCACGGTCTCGTAGATCTCCGGGTTAAGGCCCTCCCAGTACTTCTCCATGAATAGCTCCTCCGGCCAGCCGTGGATCTTGGCCGCGATGCGCCGAAACTTATCGGTGTAATCCCTCACCGTCGATCTCCCCTGGAACAGCTTCCTCAGTTGATTACGGGCCTTTTCCTCACCCAGGGGGTCTTTAAACTGATGACGGAGGGCCCACATGAAGTTGTTCAGTGAACGCAGCTCAGGTCCTGGGGAGTCGTGCAGGCTCACGTACCAATCGCTGGCGGTGTCTTTCAGCTTGGAACCGATGTAACCAATCCGTTCTCTCTCGGTGGGATAGAGGTGGCCCCAGCTGTCCAGGAACCTCTCGATCTCCAACATGAAAAAACGCAGCTTCTCCGGGTCCCCATCGAAAGTAGTCGTCAGAGGGTCGGAGGGGGCTGGGCGGACGGCCGGGGCGACCGAAGCTGGGGCGGGTGCTGGAGCGGGCCCCGGGACCGGGACCAGGACGACCGGCTGGGCTGGCTGTGCCGGCAGAGCGGGCACCTGAGGCTGAATCGGGACCCCCCCGGGCGCCGCTGGCTGTTGCTGGACTCCTATCCCCTGACCGGGAAGAGCTCCTTGCACTACCCTCATAGCGTCTCGAAACTGGTGCTGGAGATCGAGGGCCAATTCGCGTAGTTCTGCGGTGAGTTGGAGTCGCAACTCTCCCATCATCTGATCCAAGTGGGGCATCTGCTCCTCTCGGTAGGGATCGGGCCCATACGGACCTGTCCCCTCTCCATCGAACGGCGGGCGACGTGGCTCTCCACGGTAGATCGGCTCGCAGTCGTCTCCCAGGTAGCTCGGTCTCCCTCGATCGAGCGGGTCTCCAGCGAACGAAACCCGTGCCCCTTTCCGGTCGTGCACCCACGAATCCACGGTCCGACGACCGAAATGGCTCCAGGCGTACTTGGGGGTCACGCTCTGATGAGGAGGTAGGCGCGGGATGTAGTGAGCCCCCTGGCTCGTAGTCACCGGCACTTCGGTGCCTCCTCCGCCGCCACCACCACCGTTCCCCTGGTCCTTCGGGGTAACGGGAACATCTTCGGGGGTAGGGTTGATGGGGACCGTGTCGTCGTCTGACATGGTCAGGAACGGCTGAGTCCCAGTCAGAGATCTCTGACAATCTGTGAGAGTTCTGCTCAAAGTAGTCAAGGATCAGATCTTGGTTGGTTAACCACAGTTCTTTATTCCCTATTTCTACATTAGTACAGCATCTCGGATTATTGTCAGAGATGAGACAGATTATACAAGCGGGTCTATTATACCATTCCAAGGAGTTTGAATTACCCATAGATAGCCAATCCCCTGAAGGGAAAATTGGCGGGCTAAAAGGTGTCCTGACCGTTTGGTTCTCACAGGAAAAAAGTGAGGTGTTAAGCAGTAAATTTCCTCTCCCAAACCAGACCCCTCAGATGTTTCGAGTTCACATAACAATCAATGGCTCCAAGGTTCTTTGCATGTGATAAGAGATGAGAGGCATCCTCCCTTGAAGTTACTGCCGGAGCAGCTGGAATGCGGAGGCAGGGATGTGAGGCCTCCTTGTTCTCGCAAATCATTGTTGTCACCCTCCCGGCCTGGACAGGCATAATACATCATGGTTACATAGACCCCAATACATGATAGCTACATAGGATAGTGAAAGGCATGCATGCAAGAAGCTAAGCCTAGGTCTGATTAATACATTGTCTGAATTGACAGATTCTGACACCCACCCCCCAGTGGGGGGTGAAGTAGAATGAGAAGGCTGCTGGCATCTGCTTGCCCTGCCACTCTCCAGAGGATATAGATCAGGGGTGGCCAAACTGTGGCTCGGGAGCCGCATGCAGCTCTTTCACTCAGATTGTGTGGCTCCCAGCAGGGCAGCTGGGGAAGCTAAATATCATTAGCAAACAAATAACGCTGGACAAATAAATACCATTATCAATATCTGCTTTTACCACTTTTGTTATTATTTCTCATTTAATGTTAATGAAAAGCAAATCTGCATATTTCCCAGTAAATAAATGTGTAATATTTGTTCATGTCTTGTGGCTCTCAGACATCTGACATTTATTCTGTGTGGCTCTTACATTAAGCAAGTTTGGCCGCCCCTGATATAGATGAATTCACCTAGAGAAAATGGCTGCTTTGGAGGGCAGATCCTATGATCGTACCATGCTGAGGTCCCTCCCTTCCCAACCCACCCCTCTCCAGGCTCCACCCCCAAATCTCCAGGCATTTCCCAATCCACAGTGGTCAAGCCTTGGCTATACCCACCCAGGCATCCCTCCACAAATGGCAGCAGCAGGTGCTAATTCTCATGGCTGCCCACTCACACCCCCCCCCGATGGCTGCAACTGCTTCTGCTGCTTCTCTCATGTTGGCTGTGCCCGCCCCTCCATTCATCTGCCTCTTGCAATGACAGCGGCTGCTGGTGCTTGCGCTTGCCCGCCACTGAGGTGGTCCTGGTGGGGGGAACGTGCCTCCCCAGTCATTGGCCCACTGGGACTCCCCTCGCTGCCCTTTGTGGCCAGTCTGCCCCTCGCTTATTTGTAATGTACGTGTTCGAGCCCTGTACTTCACAAGTGCCCTTTTCAAAACTACCTTTTTTTAAAATAAAACAAAAAAAACCAAGCTTGTAATCTGATAACTTTAATATGCACATAAAAATGTATATGAAGGAATTGCATAAAAAGATTTTAATTAGCCATGTTCATAGTTTGCTGACACTAAAAGTGTCTGGTGTTAACATTTTCAAGGATTTAATTAACAAGTACAACAAGATTTGCTTAATGTTATAATGTGTTAGAACATGACTCTGGGTAGCTATTTTAATACTAAAACATTAGATTAGCTCAGAATGTCTATATATAGACAGCTTACAAAGTGCAGATCTCTTCAAGTCAAGTGATAGTCTTGCTGCTTCATTAACATTCAAAAAGTTTATCTAAGGGAAAGGTACCAGTTTGTCCTAACCCTTCTGTGGTAATTGTTCTTGCTCTCTGTCTATCCCAATGCCCCCAACTGTAAAAAAAAATAAAATAAGAATAATCCATTAGGAACTTCAGCAAGGCAACTTCCAGTTCAAGGAAGAAGGGTTGCCCTCCGAGCCACTGGTGGGGGATGGAGGGGTAAGGCAGCTCCAGGTTGGGGAACTCCTGGGGATTTGGGCCTGGAGCCTGAGGAAGACAGGGACCTCAGTGGGGTACAATGGCAGAGAATCCACCCTCCAAAGCATTCATTTGTATCCAGGGGAACTGATCTCTGTACCCTGGAGATGAGCTGTAATTCCGGGTAGGTTTGCCAGCTTTGGGTTGGGAAATGCCTGGAGATTTTGGGGATGGACCCTGGGGAGGGTGGAGTTTGGGAGGGGAGGGTATAATGCCATAGAGTCCACCATCCAAAGAGGCCATTTTCTCCAGGGGAACTGATCTTGGTCAAATGAAGATCAACTGTAATAGCAGGGGATCCCCAGGTGCCACCTGGAGGTGGTCAACCCTAATTCTGGGGGACCCCAGGTTCCGCTTGGAGGCTGGCAACCCTACAAGGAAGTGAGCTCTACTCCTTGCTCATCTTGGATTGGTGATAATTACACAAGTGATTACACAAGAGAGTGATAATCATAGAAAGAGGGGCTTCCCTGGCCCATCTCCAAGTTTGCTGTTTATAAAACAACTTCTGAAAATTCATCTCAGAATGCCTGGAAATGCAGAGCAAGTTTCGGGGAGCTCATCCTAACCCCTCCCTGTGAATCCACTCCTCTCAATAAAAATCACTGTTACGAAGTAGGCTATGGCGGGAACTTCCACATGGGAGTGGAGTTGGCTGGTGACACCAGAGGGAGTATAGGACTCATCTTAAGGCTGGAAGAATCCAGAGGTGAGTGTGCAGCTTCCAGTGCCTCCCTGCAGCTGAATTTATTAAACCAAGAGGTATTGGAAAATGCTGTGGGAAAAGGCAACCCAGGTCTGTGCCCCTCCAGACCCGTCACTCTGTTTGCTGCAGCGCTGGTGGACAGAACCAATGCAAAGGATGGGCGAGGGAGCCGCCCTAGGGCTTTCCCGCCTTCCACTCTGTTGTCTGGGTTTAAATCACCTCAATCCTCTGCCTCTCATTGGTCCACTCTCTTGCCTCCTGACTTTCCTTGGCTTTCCCTTGCCAGGACCAGAGAAGTCAGGACCGTATCCTCCTTGACCTGGGGCTAAAAAGCTTTAAATATCCCAGGTCACACCCCTCCTTGTTTCTGCCCTCCCAATTCCCTTTTCAGGTAGTGTTGCTGGGTCATTCCACCCCCCCCCCCGACCACTGGCAGGGGATGGGGGGGGGGTAGGGTTTCCAGATCCAGGTTGCAAAACTTCTGGAGATTTGGGGGAGGATCCTGGGGAGGACAGGGACCTCAGTGGGGCACAATGCCGTAGAATCCACCCTCCAAAGCATCCATTTTCACTGATCTCTGTAGTCTGGAGATAAGCTGTAATTCTGGGGCATCTTCCCATCCCACCTGGAGGCTGGCATCCCTACTTTCTGGGAGATCCCCTGGCCTCATGACCACCAATTGGTTTTGGTTCTGGGGCTGTCGTTCACCCCCATGGGGCCTCCAGGCTTGGCTGAAGGGAAGAGTGCCACACAACCAGGGCCCTGCCAAACAGCAGCATAATTCGCACCAGGCACACAGGCTTCAGTGGCATTGCTGGAGCCAGAGCCAGGGAGCTCGGGCAGTAGGGCAAGCCACTCAAGGTGACAGTGAGGCAGACTGTGGCTCTCCCTGAAGGGTGATTGTTGGCATAGAGGGGATGGATGGAATCAGGGCAAATCCCATCCTCTAGCCTCCCAGAAGAGGGAGTATCATTGGGGTGCCTCTGTTGGAGTCAGGGGGAACCCCAGCCTCCAGATGAATGGATGCTTGTAAACCCAAATGGAGAAGATCTAGGCCTTCAGGATGAGGTCTACAAGGCCACTATTCCATCAGCCCTACATGTTACCAGTCCTGTCCTCCCAGCATGTGGACCCACCTTGACAAAGAAATATTAACTTGGGGAAGGGGGAAGGAGTGAATTGCTAGCCCAAAAATGAGTGTTCAGCTTTAGAGTTGCCAACCCCAAAAGCCATGACCCCACGAGGCATCCCCAATGTGATACATCATGCCAGAAACATTGCATGGTGATGCTCTGGTTTTGGGGCAAAACTCTATGATCTGAACCCAATTTTATCATAGAGTTTGCCCCCAAACCAGAGCATTGCCACACAACATCCCCAGCATGATGATGTCACTTCCACGTGATGTCATTACATTGGAGATGTTGCACACAGTGACGTTGTCCCGCCCCCACTCCCAGAAACCTCCCTCCCACCCCACATGGCATGAAGGAAGGACCGAGGATTACCTGAGGAATCACACACAAGGGAGTTCCTTGCTGACCCCTGCTCTCAACTGAGGTGATGAGATTATTGTGTATGGAGGAGGGTTTCGGGGATTCACCTAAGCAGGTCTCCTTGACAGTAAGTTCCATTTTGTTGAATGGGTCTTACTCCCAAGGATGCAATCTTAGGACTTCAACTCTGCTTAGGATGTGAATGCTAGAGTTCTAATCTCTTTGGTGGTTTAATAATGTTGTAAATGATTTAGCTGCCTAAAATAAAGAAAATGAAATAATTTTGTTGGAACCAGGGCAAGGCCATTTTAAACTCCTACAGGAACACAAATACAAAGGGCTATTAAGGAAAGTGAAAAAGACCCCCACCCCCACCCTCCAAAACCCTTTTTTGTCAGGCTCAGCATTCACACATACAACATTCAACAGGAGAGTGTCACCGAATTCCCAATAGTTCTCAATTTACCAGTGGCATTCTCTAAAATAGAACAGTATGTTCTAGGCTTGATTGTGCCATGTGTTCATCCTTTTTCCCCCCAGCTGAATTTCATAACAGGCAAAATAGGGTACCAAAATCAAGAAAACCTCAGAGACCAGATGCATTTCTGTAGGACAGTAGACTGCTTTTCAATCTGATGCGCCGAATGTACAGGCATAACTTCAGCAGCCATTAACGGTGTTCTTCATGGATGGGCAACATGGTCCAGAATGCAAGGTGGACAATTAGTTCTGAAGAAGCCCCATGATCATCAGACCAGATTACTGGAAAAAAAGGACCCTAGGTTATTATTGGAAATAAATGAGTGCAAGCAATGGATGGACTCATTAGCATACATGGTCCAGTAGACAGAACCATCTTTCACAGTTGGAAGATCTGGAATTTTCTAGAAGCAAATGGCACATGCTAGTGATAGGTTCTTGTGCGCACCTGATCCTCAGAGTCAATGGTCTTGCCACTGTGATCTTTGTTAGCCAGGTTCTAAACAATTTCATGACACACACAGTAGAAACAGATGGCTGTTTCTACCTACCAGCATCATGAAGTTAGCCAGTAGACTATTATATTTATTAAATCCTCACTACAAATGCCAGCCAGTCCCAGGGAGCCTAATGGAGGAGGCTTCTCTCTCAGCTCTTCCTCTGATGCAGAGAAGAAGAAATTGGATTTATACCCCACCCTTCACTCGGCGACACAGAGTGGCTTACAATCTCCTTCTCTTTTTCTCCCCACAACAGACCCCTGTGAGGTAGGTGAGGCTGAAAGAGTTCTTTTGAGAACTGCTCTTGAGAGAACAGCTCTGAGAGAACTGTGACTGACCCAATAGCTGCATGTGGAGGAGTGGGGAATTAAACCCAGCTCTCCAGATTAGAGTCTGCCACTCTTAACCAGTACACCAAACTGCCTCTAGAATAATGGCTGATTTAAATATTTCAAGGAGAGAAGGAGCTAAATGGCAGTTGGCCTTCAGAAGACTGGTGGGGAATGGTCTCCCTTCTCACTGTAACACAGATAGAATGGCCATTGATAAATACAGTTCTGGGAAGATTAGAGCCAGTTTGGTGTAGTGGTAAAGTGTGTGGACTCTAATCTGGGAGAACCGGGTTTGATTCCCCACTCCTCCCTTTGCAGCTGCTGGATGACCTTGGGCAAGCCATAGCTCTGTCGGAGCTGTTCTTGAAAAAGAGCAGTTTCTGTCAGAGCTCTCTCAGCCCCACCTCCCTCACAGGATGTCTGTTGTGGGGAGGGGAAGGAGTTTGTAAGCCACTCTGAGACTTTGAGTGAAGGGCAGGGAATAAATCCAGTCTCTTCCTCCTCCTCTTCTTCTTCGCTGGGCTGAAAAGATAGAATTTTTTTTAAATCTTCCTTCTCTTCTGCCCCGTGCACCCCTCCCCCCCAACCTGCCCTCACAATACTACAGTTCAAGTCTGTTTTCAATCTGTACAGTGCGGGATAACATTGGCCTGTTTCATAGCTGTTGTAAACTGGAGACATGCAAGAATGACGAGGGAAACAAGCAAGCGATGGAAAAAATAAGGAAGAAAGTTTATCTGGGGCAAGGCTTTTCAAAGGGTTCTGTAAATTCCCTCAAACAGATACTTCAGGACACCCTCAAGGAAGTTCCTCCCAGTTGTCTCAGAGGGGCACAGGAGTAAAAAAAAAAAATAGCCAACCAATCTGGCTTCAGTCAGAGCACTTTAATCACCAGCTGGCTAAAGAATGTAAAGCCAAGGCACTATATATTTGCTTCCCAAGTGAAGCGTATATAGTAACAAGCTTTAATCCCCAAACCACTTCCAGATTCTCATGCATGAATTCATTAGTTCATAAATAAATTATACCAGGGCTATTTTTGGGTGGGAACGCACAGGAATGGAGTTCCGGCTGGCTTCTGAGTTGGCCACGCCTACAGCCTACCCCCATCGGATTCCCCAGGTGCCATGCAAGCCGCGGGGTGCCTGGGGAAGCCACGCCGATCCAGGGAGGGAAGGCAGTTTAAACTTCCTTCGTTCCCTCAGGTTCCCCATGCACCTGGGGAAGCTGATTCTGGGAGAGAGCTGCGCTATCAGGGGGTGTGGCTTAATATTCTAATGAGTTTCTGCTGTTGGGTGTGGCCTATTATGCTAATGAGTTCCTGCTGGGCTTTTTTTGTAGAATTATACAGTCTAACTTCTGTCTAAACTAACAGGTAGCCCTCCCATTTGCATTTCCTTTCCAAAAGGCACCCGAGTCCTTTCCAGGTTGTTTTTTTTTTTTTAAAAAAAACTAACCAACTAATTTAACTAAATTAACTAATCTAGAAGAAGAAGAGAAGAGAAGAGATTGGATTTATATCCCGCCCTTCACTCACTTAAGAGTCTCAGAGCGGCTTACAAACTCCTTTCCCTCCCCCTCCCCACAACAGACACCCTGTGAGGTAGGTGGGGCTGAGAGAACTCTTTCCCAAGCTGTCCTTGAGGGAACAGCTGGTACAGAGCTATGGCTTGCCCAAGGTCATCCAGCCAGGTGCAAGTGGAGGAGTGGGGTATCAAACCCGGTTCTCCCAGATTAGAGTCCGCGCACTTAACCACTACACCAAACTGGCTCTCTAATCTAATTCTTTTAAGTATGGATTTTTATATATAAGTGGTGGAGCTTAAGAACACTGGAGTTTGGACAGTGCCACATTTGTTGGAATCACTGGAGATCAACAGCAAATATAATTTTTTACATGCTTTAAAAAAATATTCCGGAAGGATTTGTTTTCATCCACAGACTGGGAAGAGCAGCTGGAATGCGCATGAAAGGAGGGAGAAAAATCACAAGAATTCTGTTCTCTAGGAGCTGGTTCATGCAGCACATATGGCAGGGCAGAGACTCTGTTCTTAGGCTCATATACCCTCCCCTACTTCCATCTGTAGAACTTTTCATCTGAAACAGAATTTATGCTTCTAAATTTCTGCACAAGGAAGACTCACTTCCCTCTAGGCTGAGTTAGTGTGAGCTAGCTCACAGTTTTTAAGGCTCTGGCTCACACATTTTTGTCTTCGCTCAGGAAGGAGGGCTCCAGAGCACACTAATTTTTGCAGAAGCTAAATCGCTTGCTCACAACTGTAATGCCAGTAGCTCACAAAGTGGCATTTTTGTTCACAGGGCTCCACAGCTTAGAGGGAGCATTACTCACCACCAGTTTGATCATTTGTTACAGGGGGAAGAGAGCAAATAACGTGAGAAGGTCTTCTGAAGTTGCCTGATACACATCAAACATCTGTGTTGAGCAGCTTTGCACCTGTACAACAGATCAAGATGGGTAGCCATTAGAGATGGGCACAAACCCACAAGTGAATCCCAGTTCGAGCACGAACCAGGCCAGTTCATGGTTTGCGAACCAGAGGTTCAGAAGAACACGTCTCTCATGAACTGCCCATGAGCTTCCATGTTTTTTTATGGAAGTTCATGAGGTTTGTGGGAGACACGTTATTTGGCTCTGAGGGCATTTAAATGCCTTTGGAGTTTACTTCCGGCTTTGGCGGCCAGTGTTAGTGTGAATTAGTGTGAGCTAGCTCACAGTTTTTTAACTTCTGGCTCACACATTTTTGTCTTAGCTCAGGAAGGGCAAGCTCAGGAAGACACCTTTTTGTCTTAGCTCAGGCAGAGCAAACTAATTTATGTAGTAGTCAAATCATCCGTTCACAACGTTAATGCCAGTAGCTCACAAAGTAGAATTTTTGTTCACACAGCTTAGAAGGAACATTGCTGGTTGCCCACCCAGAAGTGAGTTCCAGAGGCATTTAAATGCCATTGGAGCTCATCACTGGCCCACAGCCGCACCCAAGTGAGCTCTGAAGACATTTAAATGCCTTTGGAACCCACCTCCAGGATGGGCCGGCCTGCCTGAGCTCTGAGAGAGAGCTCTGAAAGCCTTTATAGGATTAGTTTTTGTATCCCACTTTTCACTACTCTAAAGAGTCTCAAAGTGGCTTACAGTTGCCTTCCCTTCCTCTCCCCACAAGAGGCACCCTGTGAGGTAGGTGGGACTGAGAGTACCGTGACTTGCCCAAGCTCACCCAACAGCCTTCACGTGGAGGACTGAGGAATCAAACCCAGTTCTCCAGATTAGAGTCTGCCTCGTTTAAACACTGCACAACTCTAGCTAACAATAGAAATTCTGATTAACAACAAACTTGCTAGCCTTCTAACAAGAGTTCAGTTCAAATTCCGATTAACAATGAAGTTGCTAGCCATCTAACAAGAGTTAAGTTCAAACTCTGATTAACAATGAATGAAATCACCTTCTTTGTTATTCTCGCTCAACCTCAGGTCCTCATTTGTATAACGGAAGTTTTGATGACCCACCTCTAAGAGCTGGCATGAGGAAATCTAAATGACAGCACCATCCTAAGTAGAATGATTAATCTTAAGAAGAATGGTGCATTTCTGTCCATGAAAGTCGTTTGGTGTAGATAGGTGTGCCTCTGTGTAGGATAGCACTGCTAGGATGTAAGATTATTTGGGTTGATATTAGTTTTTTTCTTTTTTTTGTTTGTTTGATTGATTCATAATTTAGTTCTGAAGCAAGGGAGTTTTCCATCTCAGTAGCCTTTCTGTAGATTGCCTTCTCTTTCCCAGACCTATCATCAAGTCCCCATTCAGTGTCCAAAATGATCTGATATGAAAATAATAGCAGCCTTTCTGAAACAGATCCGTGACGAGTATTAAATGGAGCAGGATACTTCCAGCACCATCCCAAACCAGGGTTACACCCTGGAAGTCAATGTACTTTGACAGGTGCAACTCTGCTTAGGCAAGTGCCAGCAACATTTCCCCATAGATGTGCAAAGTTTTGTTTCAAATCAAAAGATGTCGTGAACACAACCTATGCAATAAAAGTTGTTATTGTTTTTTAATCACAGTTGATCAGTTTCCCTTGGGAAGGAAGGTAGCATGGTATAGCCCTTGTCCTACCTTGGAAGCTAAGCAGGGTCGGTACGTGGAAGGGAGACCACAAAGAAAGACTCTGCAGAGGAAAGCAATGGCAAACAACCTTTGCTTCTCACTAGTCTTGAAAGCCCCTTGCTGGGGTCTCCATAAGTCAGTTGCGACTTAATGGCACTTGCATACTGTTATGTTCTTGGACCAAAATCTAGCGTTGTTGTTATATGTTGTTGAACTTAAATGCTGGCCATGTGCCCAGGTAATAGCGACCACCACACGGTCCGAGCACATAGCCAGGAAAGTGACCTGAGTTTGAGGCCAGGAAACAATAGAGTACCTGGATCGTGGATATCCCCCTATCAGAGGCTCGGAATATTCAAATGTACCAACTAGAGTCTCTGGCGGGAAAGGTATCCAATCACAATGTATGGGCGAGGTCGGGGGTGAGGCTTCTCTGTGGATATAAGCCGACCCCCGATCCGCATCAGCATCCTCCTCGAACTGACCATCTAATACTGAGCTATGCTTGAAATCACTTCACCGGCCTCCCGAGTCCAGTACTTTGCACATACATATTAGCCCATTAGTTTATGCTTGATCTTCTTGTTGCACTGAATAATCCTATAAAATAAAAAGGGGGGAGGGCAACTATGGCTGTGGTTCATACACTAAATAATCCACTTTCAATCCACTTGCAGTGCACTTTCCAACTGGGTTTTACTGTGTGAACTGGAAAAATCCAGTTGGAAAGGGCACTGAAAGAGGATTGAAAGTGGATTATTTAGTGAGTGTGACTGCAGCCTATTATAGTATATTACAAGGTGGGGACCCGCGATACTCATGGGGGGGGAGAAGGCGCTCGCCCCCTTCCCCCCAAAGAGTCCCGGCGGGCCTTGCCGGGCCCGCCACTCACCCCCTTCCCCCTCAAAGAGTCCCGGTGGGCCTCGTCAGGCCCGCTGCTCGCCCCCTTCCCCCCCCCAGAGTCCCGGCGGGCCTCGCCGGGCCCGCCGCTCGCCCCTTCCCCCCTTCCCCCCCAAAGAGTCCCAGCGGGCCTTGCCGGGCCCACCGCTCGCCCCCTTCCCCCCCGCCACCCCCAAGAGTCCCGGCGGGCCTTGCCGGGCCCACCGCTCGCCCCCTTCCCCCCCGCCACCCCAAGAGTCCCGGCGGGCCTTGCCGGGCCCGCCACTCGTCCCCTTCCCCCACTCCCCCCCAAAGAGTCCCGGCGGGCCTCGCCGGGCCCACCGCTCGCTCCCTCCCCCCCGGCCGCGGCAGTTCGTAGAGCGTTCCCTGCACGTGCGCAGGGGACGCTCTTTTACTTTTCGGGGGATTTAAATATCCCCCGAAAAGTTTTTTAAAGTTTGCAGAACCCCCCCTTGCCCTCCAAGTGCCCCCCGTGTGGAATTAGGTATCCGCACGCGGGGGGGGCACTTGGCTATTAGATATATAGATAGTATAGTGTTCCTGATTACTGATAGGATTGTCACAGTACAGTATTCATAGAAATTTGTGAAGGATTTAAACATACTGTGTATTTAATTATATGGTTATCTGTCAATGCATGATTAAGACTGAACCTTGTTCATTGCTGTTATATTTCAATAAATTTGATTGATTGATTGATTGATTTTAAAAACAACAGAGGTGGTTTGCCATTGCCTGCCTCTGCATAGCAACCCTGGTCTTCCTGAGTAGTCTCCCATCCGAATACTAGCCAGGTCTGATCCTTCTTAGCTTCTGAGAGTGGATGAGATTGGACTCGCCTCCAGGTCAGGGCAAAAAGTACAATAGTGCAAAGCAAAATAGTACATTAGCTGATATCTCTGAATGAGGACGACCTCATCATTCGTTCTGGAGGTAGGTTCTGAAGAGGCAAACGTCCAAGTTCTGTAGGTACAACATCAGCAGCTGTGCTACTTGAGCTGCATCTGTTACTCCCTGGCATCCTTGTGGTTGGAAGCCCATGCTGATTCACACTGGTATGCCATCTGATGACTGGCATATGTGAAGGAGCCGAGGCAGATACAACAGCTCGAGTAGAACTTGCTTATTTTGTCACATCATCTCAAATATAATGTTTCAGTGGAGTCAGTTGAGGAGGGGGCCATGGCTCGGTGGCAGGGCATCTGTTCTGCATGCAGATGGTCCCAGTTTTAATTCCTGGGAGCTTCGGCTAAAACCCTTTCCTCTTGAATGCAGCACTGTCAATTCCACATCACACAGGAAACATTTTAAACTGTTCCCATAGATATTTATAGCTTGGATTTGATAACAAGGATTGAATTGGCCCGTTTGATCTAGAGCTTTCTAGCTCTGAAGATTAATCTGTTTGGATAAAGTAGGGTTGCTGTATGCTGCGTTTGGTAGTGCAGAGTGTCCTCTTTTTAAACATTGGCTGAAGACACATTGCCATTCTGCCGCGCCTCCGCGGCGCGGCAGAATGGGGTGGGGGAATTTCCCCGCGGTGCGGCGTTCACACGCCACTGGAAGGAAGCCACCCACAGCGTTCAGACTGCGGGCGGCTTCCTGGAGCGGTGGGTGGACACCACGCGGCTGCCCCTGCCCACGCGCGTTCACACCCGTTCCGGCGGGTGGAACGCGCGTGCGGGGTGCGCCGCAGCAGCCGAGCACCACTTTGAAGTGGTGTTCAGCTGGTGCGGAAGGAGCGCGGCGCTGGACGCGATGTGTCCGGGCCACCTCCTGGGAGCAGATGCGGCCGTCTGAACGGCCGCTCTGCCTCCACTTCTGAAGCGGAGGCAGAGCGGCCGAGACGGCCAATTTGTCCTCGGCTACAGTGTCTTGCACTCTTTGTATCTTCTCATTTGTATATCAAGTAGGAAAGGGATAAATTAGTTTGGATCCTACCAACTTTTCCCCTTAGGCATGCCCAACTCTCCTCACCAGTACAAGTCCCACATGACTTTTGTCCCACAATCACTGGTATAATCTCTTCAGAGGTGATAGCTTTTCTAACATCTTTTCTCCTCCCCCCCCCATCAGTGGACAAGCTGTTAGGATCCAACCAATAGTATACTATATAGTATACTATTACCATAAGTATGACGAACATTACCTTATGAGTATAAACTTAATAATTCATGAACTATACTGTCAATCGGGAGACAAAAGTTACACAAATAGACCTACAAAAGGGTCATGATGTTGTAGTATTGAGAATTAATCAAGTACCTTTTAGACATGATCAGGGGTCCGTTGGAGCGGGAGCGCACAGGAACGCAGCTCCGGGAGTGAGGAGCCCAGGGGGTGGGCACATGTCCAACCCCCGCCCCGTCCTCGGCTTCCCTGAGCAGTGCAGAGGTGCAGCGCCCCGGGGAAAGCCCTGCTAGGGTCTTTATTGTTTTTAATGTTTTATTGTAATATTGATAATTTTATCATTGTTCCTTTTATGACTGTGTGCTGCTTTTCCAGAGACTTGCTCAAGGTGGCATATAAATTTTCTAAGTATACCATTTTTTATCTGGGCACATGGCACATAAGTACTGGAGAAATTTCACCTTCAGCAGCTTCCACCCCATCAGTTTGGTGTAGTGGTCAGGAGTTGGACTCTAATCTGGGAGAACCGGGTTTGATTCCCCACTCCTCCACATGCAGCTGCTGGTGTGACCTTGGGCCAGTCACAAGTTCTCTCAGAGCTGTTCTCTCATGAGCAGTTCTCCAAAGACCTCTCTCAACCCCACCTACCTCACAGGGTGTCTTGTTGTGGGGAGGGGAAGGGAAAGGGATGGGTGGTGCAAATGTCCTGGTAATCTCAAGTCTACTTGAAACCTGGTGGTTTCAAGGGAGCAGGAAGAGAATGTGGGTGTGTTCTTTACACTTATTTTTATTGCACAAAGTATTGGATGGGGAAGGGAATGGAGGAAGAGCAGGTCAGTTTCACTCGCCTGTGGAGTGGAGCCTGAGGGGTGGGTGTTGCCTTCTGACACACTTCTGGTATGTTAGGGGGTGTGGTATATGCAAATGAGTTATGCTAATGAGTTATGCTAATGAGCTCCTGCACCTCTTTTTCTACGAAATGACCCCTGGACATGATGTTGTCTGTGGTATATTCCAAAAACGGAAACCACTTATCTAATACATAGGAGAAGCCTGAACTTCTCTGAGTTAGCTATGAAATCATCTATCTTATCCATCAAGAATATTTCCCACATCTTAGTATACCATTAATCAACAGAGGGTATGGAAACCTTTTTCCAGTAGAGTGCAAATAGCCATTTGGCTGTTACAAGCAATATCATAATGAGTTCTTGCCGAATTTGGGGAATCTCTGGATTGTGCCATAAACCAATTAATATGAGTTCAGTTTTGTTTTGTTTTTCAGGGACCTGATTGTTGGAGAAATGAGCATGTAATGCAAGGCCTGAGAAATTCAGTCATTATAGGGTTAACTATGCAACTTGTTTGTTTACCTATGTTAGCCTGGAAGTAATACCTGGCAGCTGGCCAATTGACTGTAGACCCGGGAAAACTAAAGGTGTACTGTCTTGCTAATTGGTCAATGATATCAGGTGTTTCCTTTCAGGGGTCAAGAAGAAGGAGAGATCCTCCATTACAATCTCTCACTCTCTATCAGCATGTCTTAGTGTGAAGATGGAGCACAATGCAGCTCCTTAGAAAGCATGTTTTGTTTATTTGTAGCTAATCCCGTTTACCTTTTCCCTTTAGTAATAAACTTCTTTTAAACTAAAAGAAGCAATCTCTTCTTTCCAGAAAAGCAAGATTCATTACTCTGATTTTTCTGATTATTGGACAAAAGTCCTAACAAATGGTAGCAGAGAGGATGGTTCTTAAAACATGGTTCTTCTAAAAGCTTTCTGGATTGATTGAGAAAGAGAAATAGGGAATAAGAGCTAGAGGCTTGGATTTTTAAAACGACCACTTTTTTTCCTTCCTGCTCTCAGAGCAATCTTGCAGCCAGAAAGGCCCAACCCTGTTTCCTTGCTGATCAGGGGAAAACCTATGCTGGATTGTAGTTTGCCAGGAGCAAAGGATCTTTTTTGACTGGATTAATTATTGCCTGCTGTAAGTGGAGCTGAGCCTTGGAGTACCGGAGAGACGCTGCTGCCCGGAGAACAAAGGAAGGCGAGGCAAAGGAGCTTTTGAACTTCGCGCTGCTGCTGCAGAGAAAGGAAAGATTAACCCTGCCAGCTCCTGGAGAAGTAGATGACTGAGCCAGAACCTGTGCTTCTACCTCAAATCCAAAGGGACGTGAGTAAAAAAAAGAAAATGGCTTTTAATGCCCCATCCCAAGAAATGCCAAACCTCAGACTTACAAAGGCTAACTATCAGTGGTGGGAGGAGTATTTGAAGAGTCGCCTGCAGACTCACAATGCCCTTCAAGTATTAACAACTGAAAATCCTCCAGAAACTGACCCTGATAAGACACAATTCCTTATGATGGATGGTTTTGCTAAAGCCCTGATTTTAGGGAGTATTCCCTACACAGAGGTACCAGGATTAAGAGGGCTAGCCACGTCCAGATTGATGCTTAAACACTTAAAAGACAAATTTGATAAACACAGCAAGAGTAAAATCTATTCCCTCAAGGGAAAGATTTTTGATTTCAGAATGAAGGAGGGAGACTGCCTTCCCAAAGAGATGGACAAATTAATGGGCATTTACACACAGCTTAAAGACCTGAATGAAGCACCCTCTGATACAGATATGATTTCTTCAATTCTTAAGGGTCTGCCTAGCTCCTATAAGTCTGTAACCAGTATGATTAGACTGAAAGATGATCTGACTTTAGAAGGTCTTTTGTCTGCACTAACTGAGGAATATGATTCTAGAAATTTGAAAGAAAGTTTGTCTGATGAGATGTCTGTTTTGAGTCTAAAGCATGGACAGAGATTTAAAAGGAAAATAGAGTGTTTTATATGTGGGAAAAATCATCTTGCAAAGTACTGCTCTTCTAAGTATGTGTTTAATGATGAGCCCCAAGAACAAAGAGCCACAGGAGCACATGGTTCCAGTAACAAAGAACCAGCCAGTGGAAGGGGAAGCCATTATGGGAGGAGCAGAGGTCACGTTTCACATGCACAGCACAGAGGAAAGAAGTTTGCAGCACAGACACAGAGCAAAGGCAATGCTTTTAGGATCACTGATGATTTTAACACAGATGATAAGAAAATATTTTTAATCGATTCTGGCGCTTGTACACATGTGTGTAGAGAAAAAGCCTGGTTTAGTAACATAGATGTTGAAAACAAACCAAGAATTTACCAAGCTAACAGGCAATTATTGAATGTACAAGGCGTTGGGACTGTAAAATTGCGATTGTCCACTACAGATAATCAATTAATTGAAGTTGAATTGCGAAATACAGCTTATGTGCCTGAAGCTGTTGAGAACTTAATTTCAACAAAAAGCCTTATGAATACTGGCCATATTGTCCTGCTCAAACCAGAGCAAGGAAGCAAGGTCTCTACCAAGGATGGAGAGCTTGAATTTAAAGTGGAAGAGAAAAATGGCTTTCATTACTTTGTAGCTTGTGATGATGAGGAGACAGAAACTTTTGATGTTGATCCTGATGAGGAAATAGAGACTGTTGATGATAAGGAACAGATTTGCCAGACTAAGGATGCTTGTGATGATGCTTGTAAACATGAAAAATGTTTATTTTCGTGGCATATTAAAATGGGACATAGAAATTTGAAATCTGTTGAGCAGTTGTTAAAGCAATGTGGAATACCTGTTGTGCATTGTGAAAAGAGTGAAACTAGATGTGAGACATGCCTCAGAGCAAAGGGAGATGCCCCAAGTTATTCTGGGAAAACTCCAGCGCAAAATCAAGAATTTTTGGAAACTGTATACAGTGATCTTGTTGGGCCTTTACCTGCATCCCTAGGTGGGAACAAATATTTTGTGACTTTCACAGAGAATAAAACAAAATACACTTATGTGTATATGCTGAGAAGTAAGGATGAAACACTGCGTAGATTTAAAAATTATGTGGCTATTGTTAAAAATAAATTTGGCAAAGCACCTCAAAGCTTACTTACAGATGGAGGTGGTGAATATTGTAATGCTGAATTCAAACAATTTCTACAAGAGCAAGGAATTCAACATAAAGTATCCATTGCCTATTCACCCCAGCAAAATGGAGCTTCTGAGAGATTAAATAGAACACTGCAGGGGATGTGCAGAGCTATGCTGATGCATTCTGGACTGCCAAACGGTTTATGGGCAGAAGCCCTGAACACAGCAGTGTACTTACACAACAGATTACCCTCAAAGATTATTGGAACCTCCCCTTTTCAGGCTTGGTTTGGAAGACAGCCTGGTCTAAGGCATATCAAAGCTTTTGGCGCAAAAGGGTATGCACACATACCAAAGGAAAAGAGGGGAAAGCTTGATTCCAGATCTGAAACTGGACTTATTGTAGGCTATCCTGTTGGTGGGAAAGGGTACAGGATATACAATCCCCAAACCCACACAGTAGAAGAACGCAATGTTGTTTTTATTGATGAGACTGTATTGCCTAGTGTTTCCACTGCAGCTGATCCAAAGATGCCTGGGACTGCACCTGATGAGTTCGTTGCTTGGCTACCTGTAGTGACTGCTGGTGAACTGGCCGGGGAACTGGCAAGTGAAGCAGCAGGTCCACCTTCTGAGGAAACTACTGAAACAGAAGGGGAAGCAGGGGCCACACCAGAGGAAGCGGCTGAACCCACGGCAGAACCCACAGCAGAACCCACACCTGGTGTGAGGCGATCAGAAAGGAGCACTAAGGGACAACCTCCAATGAAATATGGATTTTGTGAACTTGTGCAATCTGCAAAGGAACCCAAGAACTGGAAGGAAGTTTGCAACTTACCTGCGAGTGAAAGAGGCAGATGGCTTGAAGCAATGGAACAGGAGCTGCTATCCATTAGCGAAAAAGAGGCCTGGACTCTCACTCAACTACCTCAAGGCAGAAACCCTGTTGGATGCAAATGGGTCTTCAAAATAAAGCACAAGGAAGATGGAACTGTGGAGCTATACAAAGCACGCCTAGTAGCTAAAGGCTACTCACAGCAATATGGGACTGACTATTTTGAAACTTTTGCTCCAGTTACTGACCAAGCAACATTCAGAACACTTCTAAGTGTTGCAGCATCTAGGAACATGATAGTAGAGCATCTTGATGTAAAGACTGCTTTTCTCAATGGAGAACTATCTGAGGAGATCTACATGGAACAACCTGAAGGTTTCAAGGTCAAAGGTCAAGAAAACTACGTCTACAAACTTAATAAAGGACTCTATGGCCTAAAGCAAGGCGCAAAGGCCTGGTATGACAAACTTACTGAACTTTTAAAGAAGCAAGGCTTCAAGCAAGGGAAAGCTGAACCTTGTCTGTACACTAGAATCAGAAATGGACAATACCAGTATGTTCTTGTTTACGTTGACGACTTGATCGTGGCTTGTCAAAACAGAGGAGACATCAAAGCAATAGCTGATGGACTGAATAAGGAAGTGGAAGTCAAACAGCTAGGAGATGTTCAACAATACCTCGGAATGCAAATTGAGAGACTCGAGGATGGAACTTTTCTTTTATGCCAGAAAAGAAAGATTATGGACTTTATAGAATCTGTTGGCATGAAGAACTGCAAAGCTTCATCAATCCCACTTGAACCTGGATATCTGAAGGAGAAGGACGGCACACCACTAAAGGACATAGGAGGATACAGAGAGGCTGTCGGAAAGCTCTTGTACCTGAGCAAATCAACGCGTCCAGATATTACAGCGGCAGTTGGATTTCTAAGCAGAAAAGTAAGTTCGCCAAATCATCATGATTGGAGCGCAGTAAAGAAGATGGCACGTTACCTAAGAGGAACAATGGACTTAAAACTGAAAATTGCACCAACTGAACAACCAAGACTAGTTGGCTACATGGATGCCAGTTGGGGAGAAAAGATGAACAACTACAAGTCTACCAGTGGATACCTATTCTTTTATGGAGATGGACTGATAGACTGGACTAGTAGAAAGCAGACTGTTGTAGCGCAATCCACAGCAGAAGCTGAGTGCATTTCAGCAGCAAGTGCCTGCAGCAGACTTGAATGGATCTTTGAGATGTTGAAAGATTTTGGAATAATTGAACCTGTACCTATACTTATGTTAGAGGATAATCAAGCTTGTATAACTATATGTAAGGAAGAGAGCACGACTGCTAGAAGTAGATCTATTGGTATTAAATGTGCATTAGTTAAAGATTTGTACCAGAAAAGGTTGATAGAGATTAAGCATTGTCGTACAGAAGAGATGGTGGCTGATATTCTGACTAAGCCACTGACCAAAGACAAGTTTGAAAGACTTCGTGAAATGTTGAATATGCTTGATGCTAATGCTGGATAATGTTTTGTGTATGCATGTATAATGACTTGCATTTCAGGTCTTGAGAAGGGGTGTTGGAGAAATGAGCATGTAATGCAAGGCCTGAGAAATTCAGTCATTATAGGGTTAACTATGCAACTTGTTTGTTTACCTATGTTAGCCTGGAAGTAATACCTGGCAGCTGGCCAATTGACTGTAGACCCGGGAAAACTAAAGGTGTACTGTCTTGCTAATTGGTCAATGATATCAGGTGTTTCCTTTCAGGGGTCAAGAAGAAGGAGAGATCCTCCATTACAATCTCTCACTCTCTATCAGCATGTCTTAGTGTGAAGATGGAGCACAATGCAGCTCCTTAGAAAGCATGTTTTGTTTATTTGTAGCTAATCCCGTTTACCTTTTCCCTTTAGTAATAAACTTCTTTTAAACTAAAAGAAGCAATCTCTTCTTTCCAGAAAAGCAAGATTCATTACTCTGATTTTTCTGATTATTGGACAAAAGTCCTAACACTGATAACCAATAATGAGCTTGATTTGGTGAAGAATATATTTTCCAGAATTTGTGGACAAATTTGCAAGACCACCAAAAATATATTGGTGTCCCCAATTCCCTACAACCCTTCCAACATTGTGGAGACATCCTAGAATTTACATGATGAAGCCAGGAAGGAGTTCTGTACCAGTGTATTAATATCTTATATGCCAGGAGTTGTTGTTTTGAAAACCTTATGGAGTTTCCATAAGTTGGTTGTGGTGTGATGGGGCTTTCTACCACCAATGTAATTTTTTTTTTTTTGCAGTCTTGAGCTCTTCTGTCTTCCTCCATTTCCATCAGCTCCCTGGATTTTAACACCTAGCACATTCTGAACATTGACAACAAGAAAATATCTTCAGTGGCAGATGTTTGCTGACAGGCAGCAGATAAATTCTGCATTTGGCATATGTCTAATTAACACAATCTCCTCCTTACGAAGCTAAAACATGCTGTTTTTGATTTTTTCTAATGCACACTTTTTATCTTGCCTCAACTTGACTTCACAATGCACATGCAACAGTATGTGGATCTTTTCCGGTCCAAGTTTCTCAGAGTGGGCCTCCCATGGGAAACAAGCAGACCAGCAAAAAAGAGAAACGTAATTAAATTTTCTATACGCTGAAGGGCCAGCCCCCTAAACTATATGAACATTCTCAACTTTCTCACTCTCCCTGCATCTCAGCGATAGAAACAGCTTGTCAGTGGAATTGTTTGGCAGACAAAAGACTAAATGTTTATAACGTTACATGACTGTTGACCCTGATTGGTCATGATTTATTACAATATGGCCGTAAAATGGCTGCTGTTTGCCAATTCAGTGTTAACTATAACATTGGAATAAAGCGTCAACAAATACTGCTGTTGAACTTCAGAAGAAAGCTTGAATAGCTGCCCACACTCTGAGAGCAACACAAAACTGGAAGCAGGTTGCGGGTTCCAACTGGTACCTTTGACTCAGCAATCTGTTCAGGCTAATATTCAATGGCGATCTTCAAAAAGAGCATTCTGGTATATTTGCATTGCTTTCACACACCATAAAATTATTTTTCTGTGGCTGTTAGTTACTGATATTGTGCTGCTTGGGGAGAGGGTACTTTATAAAGCCATGTGAGCAAAATGAAGAGAGACCCCTGTTCCCTAAACATATATGCCCCCTCAAGGGTTGCCAGCTCCAGGCAGAGAAATTCTTGGAGATTTGTGGGGGTGGAACCTGAGATGGGTAGGGCTTGGCAGTGGTCCTCAACAAGGTACAACACCCTAGAGCAGGGTTGTCAAACATGCGGCCTGGGGGCCAGATCAGGTCCCCAGAGGGCTTCTATCAGGCCCACAGTGAAACTGTCTGTCTTCTACTTCTTCTTCCAGTTCTGTTGCTACTGCATCATAGCTTGCTTTGCCAGACTCTCTCAATCACTCAGGAGAGATAAATAGGCAAGCTTCTGTCCCCTGTACTGGCTGAGGCTGAGGACAGACTGGCAGTCTCGGCCGCTCTGCCTCCGCTTCAAAAGCGGAGGCAGAGCGGCCGTTCAGACAGCCGCATCTGCCCCGAGGAGGTGGCCCGGACGCATTGCGTCCGGCGCCGCGATCCTCCCGCAGCAGCCGAGCACCACTTCAAAGTGGTGCTCGGCTGCTGCGGCGCGCGTTCCACCCACTGGAGCGGGTGTGAACACGCGCCGGGAGGGGGAGCCGCGTGGTGTCCGCATGCTGCCATAGGAAGCCACCCGCAGTCTGAACGCTGCGGGCAGCTTCCTTCCGGCGGCGTGCGAATGCCGCGCTGTGGGGGAAATTCTCCCCACCTTAGTCTGCCGCACCATGGAGGCGCGGCAGACTGTCAGTCTGTCCACAGCCTGAGACTCCTCCCCCAGGGGGAGAGACAGAATGAGCCAGAATTTGCTTCCTGGCCAGGCTGCCTCAGTCGCACAGGAGAGAAAGGAAAGCCTTTTTTCCCTTCCATTGGCTGAGGCGCCTCCCCAAAGGGAGGGAGGGAAGGATGGAGAGCTTGCTCTAAGACCAACAAAGTTTTATCCAAGGTATGAGCTTGTGCGTGTTTTGCTACAGTGTGTGTGTTTTGTTGGGCTTGTTATGCTGTGGCTCTTCTGGGTGCAACTGGGTTCCCTTCCCCTTTTCCCTGTATTCATGCCCTCATTATCCAGTCTTGCTCAGTAGGAAAGCAATGTGAACTATTTAAGATGAGGAATAGCAACAAGCCAGTGAGGTGAATTAGGCTGAGAGTGTGTGTCCAGACCCAGCACATTTCCTTTGGGGATTTTGAACTTAGACTTCCCAGATAGTAGGCTAATACTGACCACTGAAGAAGACTATAGTTTTGTAGACAAACAAATAGCCCTCAGTCTGTCACAGTGCCTTCTCATGTTCTTGACCAGCACATGAAGCAGTTTATGTTCAAAAACTCACAATGCCCAGCCATTTCATGTTTTCCCCTGGGTCCTGGGCTCAGAACTCTGAGCATGAGATTTCTGTAGTGAATGTCAATAAAGCAAAAGTAGGTCTGCAGCTTAGAGATGCACACTTGAACAACATACTCAGGATTGCAACAGCACAGACATTTTGAGGCAATAATTCAGAGCAAGAGGGGTCACTTATCAGATTGTTAAATAAACAGAATATTGCAAGAGTGCTAATGTTCTAAGCATGGTTTTTTTTTTTTAAGTTAAAAAAAACCCAACACTTTGTGTCCTTTTGTGTCCTTTATAAAGTTTGTATCTCCGCTACCTGGCATTACATTTTATGACACACATGTCCTGGCCCAATCTTTATGTCAGATCCAGCCATCATAACAAATGAGTTCGACACCCCTGCCCTAGAGTCCATCTTCCAAAGCAGTCATTTTCTCCAGGGGAACAGACCTCTGTCATCTGGAAATCAGTTGTAATTCTGGAGTTCTCCAGGCCCCACCTGCAAGTTGGCAACCCTACCTTTCTTTTGAAAGACTTTATTTATGATTTTTTTTTCATAGCATAACATAACACCTCAATCAATAGCCTGTATAGCCATAGGATTACAGAAATGTAGAAATGTAATTTATACCTTACGAAAGTATCAACCTGTATATAGATCAGTTTTTCAGTATAGTCTAATATGTTTTAAAAGTAAACAAGTTCCTGGTAATAATGATTATTAGGAGTAAAGTTTTCCTCTGATAGTAGGGTTGCCAAGTCTCTTCACCTTACCGGCGGGGGGGAGTCCTCTGCTGGCCGGGAGCTTCCCCGGCGCGCGCGCTGACGTCACCGGAAGTGACGTCAGCACGTTGGGGGCGTTGCCAGGGCGACGCTCTTGCAATCGCCCCAAAACTCTATGGTATCATAGAGTTTTGGGGCGATTGCCAGAGCGTCGCCCTGACAATGCCCCCGACGTGATGGCGTCACTTTAGGTGACGTCGCCCGGCGCGGGGGAAGTCGTCCAGGCTGGATGACTTCGGGGGTGGGGTTTCCCCGCCAGCCGAATGCTGGCCGGCAGATCGGGAACCCCTGTAGCGGGGAATCCCCCGCCCCCCGGGCTGACTTGGCAGCCCTATCTGATAGATATGAAACCATTGGAAACCATGTTGCTTGAAATTTGCTTAAAGAGCTACCCGAGCTAAGTGTTGCATTCTGTGATGCAATTTTCCCTAAAAGGAAATGTTCCAGAAGTTTCTTCTTCCAGGCGTCCAGCGAGGGGGCTTTCTCGTCTTCCCATTTTTGCACAATAGTAAGTCTAGCAATGGCAAGTAAGGTATTAATTAACGCAGTAGTTGTTCCATCACTGGTCATGGAGGCTTGCCTGACCTATGCCTAAACCAAAACCAGATGGACAATCAAGGAGAATAACTGTGCAACTTTCCCTCACAATAATATGCTATTTTGCCGACAGATGCTGAAATTTGAGAGCGGCTGTGTCTCAGTGGTACAGCACTTGCTTCGCATACAGAAGGTCCGAGGTTCGGTGGCATCTCCAGTTAAAAAAAAGATCAGGTGGTAGGTGATGTTGAAGTCATCTCCATTTATTTAAATAATAATTAAATAAATAATGAGACCTTGGCGAGAGATTGCCAGTCAGAATACAGAATACTGATCTGGATAGGCAATGGTTTGCCTCAGTATTAGGCAGCTTCCTGTGTTCATGTATTGTGAAAAGGAACTTCTGTTTCTTCCAAAACCAAGATGGCATGGGTGCCTTCTGGTTCACTCTGGGGACCGTGTGCCATAATACTGGAGCAAACCAGTAGGGTTGTTCACTCTGGGTTGGGAAATACTTGGAGATTTGGGGAGTGGAGTAGGGTTGCCAGGTCACATCTTCTCCCTGGTGGGGGTATTAGGGGGCATTCCAGGAGGGGGCATGCCCCCCCAGCATAATGACATTGCTCTGCATGATGTCATCATGCCCCCACTTTCCCCCTACTACCAGGCTGGACACACGCTCGATTTGATTTTTGCGGCGGGGGTAACAGTGGACTGGATTACTGCTTTGGCAGTACCATGGTTGGAACACCGTGCCCTGAGGGCTTGTCTGAGCATTCTACTCCAACCCTGATTAGGCAGCGAGCGTATTTTAGCTCACCCCCAGAGTGCGATGGACCCAGGGTGGCTCCTATCAGCTCTGAGGGATCCGAGGCCCCCTGGCGGCTCATTGGATGAGCTGGTGGAGGACTGGCATAGCCGACTCTCCACAGCCATCGATGAGATCACTCCCAGGCGCCCTCTGCGCCCCTGTACTAGGCTTGCCCCCTGGTACACCCAGGGGTTATGGCTCATGAAACAGGAGCTCAGACGGTTAGAGAGGTGGTGGCATCATGCTCGTGATGAAGCTTCAAGAGCATCTTATAGGACATTTATGAAGGCCTATGAGATGGCAGTCAAGGCCGCTAAGAAGGATTATTATGCGGCCGAGATTGCATCCACTAGCTCACGCCTGGCACAATTATTTAGGACAGTTCGATCCATAACTGTATTGCCTCAGGGCAAGCCAAATAGTAGGGAATTGGAGATGGGCTGTGAGGCTTCTGTGAGCTATTTTGCAGATAAAGTCTTGGTGCTCCGCTGTGACCTCCCTGCCACAATTGATACAATGAGTGAACTCGAGGCCGCTTGCACGTCTATGGATCCAGGCTTAGATTCCTTTGGCCAGCTCAGCCTTGACAAAGTTGACAGGTTACTTGCGACTGTATGTCCAACTACATGTGACCTTGATCCATGCCCTTCCTGGCTTATTAAAGCTGGCCACGAGGGGTTTCAAGGTGCACTGTGGGAGATTATCAACTTGTCCCTCCTTGAGGGGCAGTTCCCGAGTGCACTCAAGGATGTGATGGTCTGCCCTCTCAAAAAAAACATCCTTGGATCCGGCCAAATTGGCTAATTATCAACCAGTTTCCAATTTGCCCTATTTGGGAAAATTAATAGAGAGGGCGGTGGCGACACAGCTCCAGAGTTTCCTGGATGACACTTCAGTGTTAGATCCCTTTCAATCAGGCTTTCACCCAGGGTTCAGGCCCGAGACAGTTCTGGTGGCCCTCAGATGACCTCCAGAGACATCTGGATCAGGGTGGCATGGCGGTACTGCTGTTGCTTGACATGAAAGCAGCGTTCGACATGGTCGATCATCGGCTGCTGACCCGTCGCCTTGCCGACATGGGGATACAGGTGCTTGCCTTACAATGGCTTGTCTCCTTTCTCTGGGGTCAGGGACAAAGGGTGGTGCTAGGGGAGCAGCAGTCCCGGAGGCACCCGCTTGAATGCAGAGTGCCTCAGGGGGCTGTCTTATCCTTGATGCTCTTTAGCATCTATATGCGCCCCCTTGCCCAGATTGTCCGGAGGGCAGGGCTGGGTTGTCATCAGTATGCTGATGACACCCAGCTCTATCTGACGTTGGGTGGCCAGTCTGGCTGAGGACCGGACGATCTTGACTGGGCATTGCATGCCATGGCTGGTTGGTTGAGGTTGAGTAGGCTTAAGCTGAACCCGGTGAAGATGGAGGTCCTGTGCTTGGGTTGGGGCGGGCCATGGTTGGGGCTCCCACTCCCGGCCTTCAACAGGGCGCCATTGGTGCCTGTGCTGGTGGTTAGGAGTTTGGGAGTGCTCCTGAATCCTTCTCTGACTATGGAGGCCCAGGTAGCAGCCACTGCCAAGTTGACCTTTTACCATCTGAGGCTGGTGCGGCAGTTGGTTCCCTTCCTGAGCCATGCTGACCTGGCTACAATGATCCATGCAATAGTCACCTTGAGGCTAGACTATTGTTTTTTTTGTTTTTTTGTTTTGTTTTATTTTACCTATTTTCTACTTCTACAACGCTACAAAACTAAGCTACATATACCTTATACAGAGAGTACTAGACTAGACAAGGCTAGACTATTGTAATGCTCTCTACGTGGGGCTGCCCTTGTAACAAATCCGGAGGCTGCAGCTCATGCAGAATGCCGCAGCAAGGTTGCTGATGGGTCTCCCTAGACGGGAGCACATCCGACCAGCCCTGGCAGCACTGCACTGGCTGCCTATAGCATACCGAATTCACTTCAAGGTGCTGGTATTTGCCTTTAAAGCCCTAAATGGCCTGGGTCTGACCTACCTGCGGGACCACCTTTCCCCGTATATACCCCAGAGAGCACTACAGTCTAGGGCCCAACACCACCTTGTTGTACCTGGCCCCAGAGAAGCCAGGCTCGCTGCCACTAGGGGGAGAGCCGTTTCGTTGGTGGCCCCTTCCTGGTAGAATGAGCTCCTGGAAGAGATTAGGGCCTTGCGGGACCTGATGCAGTTCCACAGGGCCTGTAAGATGGAGCTCTTCCGCCAGGCCTTCAAATAGGGGCCGCCGCCCCCTTCTTTCTCTCCAATTTTTACCATCTACAATGGTATTTACCATCTACAAGGGGCCTCAGAGAATACCATCTGGCTCCTTAAAATTGCCATTGTCGTTGGGGCCTTAAATGGCTGAGGCAGACGGTTCGCCATTTAACTTTACTGTTATTTGAATATTGCTATTTTATAATGTTTTAATCTGTTTTAATTCTTTCGTATTTATTGTATTTATGAATCTTGGCATGTCCAAGTCTTGTGAGTCGCTCTGGGCCTGCAGCAGCGGGAAGAGTGGCCTAGAAATCTAATAAATAAATAAATAAATAAATTGTGGGAAACTTTCCTTTAAATGGTGGGGGAAAACGAGGGTCAAATGCTCCTGCCCTGCAAGAGGCAAAATCGCCTCTTGCAAGGCAAGAACTGATGGCTCCCACTTGGGAAGAATGGGCGCTGGGCGCTCAGGGTCCCTTTAAGTGCTTGCAGCCAGCGGGCCCCACACTCCTGATCTCCAAGCAGCAATGCCACTAGGAATTCAGGCACATGACCCACAGCTGCTGCTCTCCATCCCCTCTCTCAAGAGAGGAGGGAAAGGGGTGACTGTGGGTATCCAGGGTTGGGGCAGGGCTTCCCCCAGCAGTCTGTTGGCCAGTGGCAGGTTGAACCCCCCTCCCAAGTGGGTAAACCCCACCAGACCAGGGGTTTGGCAAACCTAGAGTGGAGCTTGAGGAGAGCAGGGTTTGGGGAGGGGATGGACCTCAGCTGGGGATAATGCCAGAGAGTCCCCCCTCCAAAGGAGCCATTTTTCTCCAGGGGAACTGATCTTGGTAGTCTGGAGATCAATTGTTATAGCAAGAGATCTCCAGGAGCCATGTGGAGGCCGGCCAGCAACCCTAGCCACCAGTCCGGAACAGTAGGCCAGAGCTGTGTCTGTTCAAACCGCTCAAAAGATAGACTCAACCAGGAAGCGGCCCGGAGAAAGTGAGGAAAAAAATAGCAAAGTGAGAGAAAAAAACAGCAAAGCGTGGTGATGAAAGAGATAGGCAAGGGTAACAAAATAACAAAGGCCTGGTTTTCACTCAGACTAGAGATACCTGAACACCTGCCAGTTCAGCTCCCTTCCAGTTCATCAGTGGATATTAGGCAGCAAATTAATCTGTGGGCTGTTTGGCTGCTCTCAGCCTGCTCACGTCTGTTCTCCGAACAGGCTTCTTGTGACCATCAGAAGCCAAACCCCAGCTGACAAGGGATTAGCTGGGAGTTGGCTCCTCTTCTCCTGCTTGGGGAATTTTGCTTAGTAGTACCCAGCAAAGCTGTTTGCGGAGGGCAGTGTGTGTGTGTGTCAGGAACCGACTCTGAGCTGATTAGTGGAAGTCAGGTATCTTCTTGGGCTACAAAGGAAAGGAGAGGAGCCAGTTCTGTCTTCCTTCCCTTTTGCATTGGGGAGGTCAAAGGCACTGCTTCTTTCCCTGCCCAGCCGCGTGGGCCCTTAAGATTACCAGCCTCCAGGTGGGGCCTGGAGATAGGGTTGCCAAGTCCAAACTGGAAAATACCTGGGGACTTTGGGGGTGGAGCCAGGAGAGGGTGGGGTTTGGGGTGGGGAAGGGCCTCAGCATGGTACAATGCCACAGAGTCCACCCTTCAAAGCAGCCATTTTCTCCAGGGGAATTGATCTCCAGCTGGCAAAGATCAGCTCCCCTGGAGAAAATGGCTACTTTGAAGGGTGGATTCTGTGGCATTGTGCCATGCTGAGGCCCCTCCCCTCCCCAAACCCCACCCTCTCCTGGCTCCACCCCCAAAGTCTCCAGGTATTTTCCAATCCAGACCTGGCAACCTTATGGGGCCTGGTGATCACCCACAGTTACAATTGATCTCCAGATGACCAAGATCCGTTTCCCTGGGGAAAATGGCTGCTTTTGAGGGTGGGTTTTATGCATTACAAGGGGAGGCCTGCAAGAAACTTGCGGGGGGGGGCATTTCCTTCATCTTGCTGGGCCCGCCGCTTGCCCCCCCATGGGCTCCCAGCAGTAGGATACGTGCGGGGGGCAGGTAAGCCTCTCTCTCCTCCCTCCCTGAAAACAGCGGCGGCTGTGTACTGAGCCTCCTCCCCCTCCCTCCCCCCTCCCTTCCCAAAAACTGGCAGCAGCAGCTGCGCATCAAGCCTCCTCTACTCCCTCCCCAAAAATCGGTGGCAGCCACGCGCCGAGCCTCTTCCCTCCCTTCTCCCTCCCCCTCCCTTCCCAAAAATTGGCAGCAGCAGCGGCTGCGTGCCGAGCCTCCTCTCCTTCCTCCCTTCCTCCCTTCCCCCTCCCTCCCTGGAAATCGGTGGTGGCAGCTGTGTGCCGAGCCTCTTCCCCCCTCCCTCCCTGAAAACAGCGGCGGTGAGGCCCACTGCCTACCGAGCCCTCCCCCCAGCCTAAGCATTCTCTGCGCCTGCACAGAGAATGCTTTTACTTTTGAGGGGATTTAAATATCACCCCAAAAGTGTTTTTTTTTTAACAGTTAGGATTTTTCTGCACACGGGGGGAGTGCCCCCTGTGTGTAGAAAAAAACCCCTCCCCCCAAGTGCCCCCCATGTGGATTTAGGTATCCGCATGCGGGGGGGCACTTGGGAATTAGATATATAAATACTCTGCTGTGGCCCTTCCCTTCCCCTCCCCAAACCCCACCCTCCCCAAGCTCCATCCTCCAAGTCTCCATGTATTTCCCAATCCAGCGCTGGCAGCACTAGATGTGGGGGGATGGGGGGGGAGAAAGCAACTCTTTCTCCTTTCTCTTTTGCTGTTTCACTGTGTACCTTTTTTTCCGACTGGAGGTGGATCAGAACCAACTCCAAGCTGATTCCCCAGTCAGCTGTTCCGGCTGTTCAATGCAATCCAAACTTATCCTTCATTGGCTCACAATCTGATCATGAGTTTGGGACAGGGTAAGTTTGATTCATGCATAGGTTTGCTGAGAAATTTGTGGGCTCCCTAACGTAGACCCGAGATGGTAGAGAAACTGGAAGATATGCTCCCTTTCCAGTGTGAGGGCTCCACACTGCCATCTGTAAGCATTCTGTGATCACTCCTTTTGTGAAGAGGAAGATGCACATGATTTGGCTTTTCTGCATAAAGGCACCGACGGAATGTGCCTTCATTATATGTTACACTGGTTCTCTTCAGACATTCATTTGCACATTCACTGAATCGGCATAGTAATTTGCATTGTGCAGCTTTTCCTTGCAATAATATGCTACTTAGCTGCCAAATCTTGAAATCTGAGATGGGTTGTGGCTCAGGGGTTGAGCATCTGCTTGGCATACAGAAGATCCCAGGTTCAATCCCCAGCATCTCCATTTAAAAAAGACCAGGCAGTCAGTGATGTGAAAGACCTCCTCTTGAGACCCTGGAGAGCTGCTACCAGCCAGAGTAGACAATACTGACCTTGATGGACCAATAGTCTGATTCTATATAAGGGAAATGTATGTGGATGTGAGATGGTGCCTCCTGTTTCTCCATCCCCCCATGTCTGTGTATTCAGATAAACATCTGTAATGACCCCCTGTGTATGTACATGTATACAGAGATAGGTTCCTCCATATGACCAGAACTCCGATCTTTGCAGTATTTACAATTGTATATATGTGTACAAGTGTATGCTCCAGTTCTGTGCAGCATATATCTGTATGAATGTAGAGGTTCACAGCAGCTATTAGAGGTGGGGCCAGAAGACATGTTACCGTTCTCCTCTATATGCATTCAGTGAATGAATGTACACAGGGGTCCGTTGGAGCGGGAGCGCACAGGAGCGCAGCTCCGGGAGTGAGGAGCCCAGGGGGAGGGCACATGACCAAGTCCCACCCCCTCCTCGGCTTCCCTGAGCAGTGCAGAGGCGCAGCGCCCCGGGGAAAGCCCTGCTAGGGTCTTTATTGATTTTAATGTTTTGTTTTAATATTGATAATTTTATCATTGTTCCTTTTATGACTGTGTGCTGCTTTTCCAGAGGCTTGCTCAAGGTGGCATATAAATTTTCTAAGTATACCATTTTTTATCGGGGCACATGGCACATAAGTACTGGAGAAATTTCACCAACCCTTCAGCAGCTTCCACCCCATCAGTTTGGTGTAGTGTTCAGGAGTTGGACTCTAATCTGGGAGAACCGGGTTTGATTCCCCCCTCCTCCACATGCAGCTGCTGGTGTGACCTTGGGCCAGTCACAAGTTCTCTCAGAGCTGTTCTCTCATGAGCAGTTCTCAAAATACCTCTCTCAGCCCCACCTACCTCACAGGGTGTCTTGTTGTGGGGAGAGGAAGGGGAAGGGATGGGTGGTGCACATGTCCTGGGTATCTCAAGTCTACGTGAAACCTAGTGGTTTCAAGGGAGCAGGAAGAGAATGAGGGTGTGTTCTTGACGCTTATTTTTATTGCACAAAGTATTGGATGGGGAAGGGAATGGAGGAAGAGCAGGTCAGTTTCACTGACCTGTGGAGTGGAGCCCGAAGGGTGGGTGTTGCCTTCTGACACACTTCCGGTATGTTAGGGGGTGTGGCCTATGCAAATGAGTTATGCAAATGAGTTATGCAAATGAGTTATGGTAATGAGCTCCTGCACATCTATTTCTATGACATGACCCCTGAATGTATATACATAAGTACCATCAAGTCACAACTGACTTATGGTGACCCCAATAAGGGGCTATCAAGGCAAGTGGAAAGCACAGGTGGTTTGCCATTGCATTCCTCTGCAGAATCTTCCTTGGTGGTCTCCCATCCAAATACTACCCCTGCTTAGCTTCCAAGATATGATGAGATTGGGATGTACCATGCCGTTTTCCTTCCCATGAGTGCAGGAAAAGGGTTCCTGCATGTAATATTTACACATGTAAAACATGTGTGTAATATTTGTTCATGTCTTGCAGCTCTCAAACATCTGACATTTATTCTATGTGTTTATTAATTAACAAAGTTTGGCTACCCTTTACCAGTTTGGTGTAGGAGAGCCAGTTTGGTGTAGTGGTTAAGAGCACAGAGTCTAATCTGGGAAAACTGGGTTTGATTCTCCTCCACATGCAGCTGCTGGTGTGACCTTGGGTCAGTCCTAAATTCTCTCTCAAGGGCAGTTCTTGAAAGGGCTCTCTCAGCCCCACCTACCTCAAAGGGTGTCTGTTGTGGGGAGGGGAAGGGAAACGGATTGTAAGCTGCTCTGAGACTCCTTCGGGTAGTGAAGGGTGGGGTATAAATCCAATCTCTTCTTCTTCTACCACAGCAACAGGAAATTTAACCTGGAGACATTTTTGAACCCTGGCTTGAGACAGAGAGGAGCAACAGAAGGGGTAAGAAAGACTGAATACAAGCAAAATATTTACACATATTTTAGATCAGGGATAGGGGTCAGCATTTCATTGACTGCTAGAAACAGCCCAAAAGTCTTCCTTTGTTTTCGATGTGTCAGATATAGACACCAGGTAGTCTGCATGTAACTTCTACTTGGAACCAGATTAAAAGATAATGGTCTCCTGTACAAAGAATGGAAATGTGAAGTGACCAGGAGGATACAGCTCTCATCCACCTCAGTGGGTTGAGAAATCCACTGGGGACTGTGCCCCTAGAATTTGATACCAAAATTTATCCTGGGGCCACACAGCTGAAAACACAACACAACAGCTGGTACATTTGAGTGTGAACACACATACATTGACTTCAGACCGAAAGGTATTTGTGCTTTGTCTGCTTATATAAAAGCCGTACCTAATTTCCAACAACTAAAAGAAGAAAAGAAAAGAAAAGAAAGAAGTTAAGGGTGAGTAGACTGGTAATTCGTGACATTTCCCCCCCATTAATTTTGAATTCATCAGTTCTCTTTCCATGCTATCCCTCCGGGCTGGAGTCCCCATATGAGACTTGTCACAATCTGTATCTGTCAGCTCAGGCAAATGAAAAACCGCCCAGTATGTTCCAGACAGCAGGACTTTAACAGAGTGGGTGGATCGGTAAACAGCACTTTGATTGACACTTCAAATATCTCTCATATGCACAGTGGATTTTCTTCAGTTTGGGGCTGAACTCAGGTGCTCAGAAGTAATATCCATTCACTGTTTTGCTTACAAGTTAGCAAAGACAGTAATATCTCACTCTAAGCACACACACCCGATCCTGAGCATATTTATTTAAATAGTAATCATACTGGCACATATTTGTTCTGGAAGAATGGCATGCCTAATTCTGGGTGTGATTTTTCCAATTTCTCTGTAGACCACTGCTTTGTCCCCTTGTGCTATTCCTGAGGGTCTGATGACCCCCAGAAACAAAACTTTGCAGTGTTCAGTGTGTTCGGTCCAGACAGCTTTTTCACTCAATCTCACTCAGTTCCTTTTCTCAGTTCAGCCCCCCATCCCCCATGGCTTTTGTTCATGCAAGTCATATGATTTATTTTATTTAAAACATTTGTCTCCCATCTCTCCGCCTAACTGGTGCTCTCACCCCGCCCTTCACTATCCAGAGGAGTCACAGAGTGGCTTACAATCTCCTTTCCCTTCCCCTCCCCACAACAGACACTGTGCGATAAGTAGTTAAAGGACCTACCTTGCATATTAATGAGGGGGCGTGGCTTAACTGCCTGTCACCTTGCATATTAATGAGTGGGCGTGGTGGAAGTGATGTCTACCTTGCATATTAATGAGGGAGCATGTTGGAAGTGACATTACCTTGCATATTAATGAAGGGGCATGGCGGAAGTGACATCACCTTGCATACTTAAT
Source organism: Lepidodactylus listeri (assembly GCA_029233225.1). Taxonomy (NCBI): domain Eukaryota; kingdom Metazoa; phylum Chordata; class Lepidosauria; order Squamata; family Gekkonidae; genus Lepidodactylus; species Lepidodactylus listeri. The sequence goes on along the minus strand of JARCFY010000009.1, from coordinate 98,738,174 downwards.
GAAGTGGGTGTGATGGAAGTGACGCTACCAGGCATGATGTCAGCCTCCCCACCCCGTTGCCATGTCACTGGAAGTGACCCCTGGCCCCATCACCAGATATCACCTGACCACCCCCAGTGGAAGTGACCCCTGATCCCATCACTGGATATCACCTGACCACCTCCAGCGGAAGTGACCCCTGACCCCATCACCGGATGTCACCTGACCACCCCCAGCCCTGCCCCTTTGTCCAGCACCACCCACTGTAGTGTCATTGAACTTCCGCCTGCTGCAGCCCACCCCGGAAATGGGCCAGCCACCAGTGGGAATGCCCAAGTGTAGCCATGTGACCCCCCATAGCGACACGCCCCACCATTCCTGGCCAATTGCCAATGGCCTGGGACCCGCCCAGGAGGAGGTGATTGAGGAAAGAAGCCATTTGCACTTGCAGCAGACATGCAGTCAGGCTCTTGCTGAGGACATGGACACCCCCGTGAGACCCCTGGTACTTTCCAGCGCACCGCCATTGGTGAGACCTAACTTTAAAAGAATATATATGAGCAGTGATGAGGATGAAGACTTTGTTTCTTCAAAGCTTTACTTTCCTGCACTGGTGCATGACAAAGAAACACGTCTCAGTTTGGATGCTGAGAGCATGCTGCCTACAAGGGAGATTTCCCAAATATGGTACGGGCTGCTGGAAGATCTGCCAGATTCCCAGGAATTGATCCCCACAGAGAACTCCCAGGCACAGGTAATTTTGAAAATGTATGGGGGGGAGGAGGTGAGAAAGCAGCTGTGGTGTGGAACACAAAGCATGCATAGGCTCTTAAGATTTTAAAAAAAGTAAAATGGGCTCTTTAATTTTAGTTCCCAGCCAGCAATGTTGAAGATGCAAGTACCAACATGCCATCTATCACTGAAGACAGCCAAATATGGGATATTCCGGATTCTGTAATGGCAGAAGTACCAGATTACCAAGATACAGTTCCAGCAGAAAACTCCCAGACACAGGTAAATTGGTAGGGGAAAAATGGAAGGGGGGGTGTTTGAAAGTAGCTGGGGGTATAGTATATATATTTTTAAAAACCCTTTGCATAGTGTTTTAAAAGCTACTTTAAAAAATGCCTTCTCAAACCTTTCTAACAAAAGCAACCAACAGTTGCAGCTCCACTATCTTTCGGCATTACTGCGAATGAAAGAGTCTTGGCTCTTTGGAAAGCTTCTAAACATGAAAACAGATGTGGGTACTGCCTTTATTCCGCCTCGGCAATGAGAAGAGACCATGAAGAGCATTATAAGGGCCACTGTGCATAGTGTTGTAAAATACTGTTTCAATTAATATTGTTATGAAACCTGTATGGGGTGTTCTGTTCAGGCCCCAGGGCAAGCTTCTCATGATTGTCTAGGGTGGTCTCCTGAAATGATGGACAGAAAACTTAAATTTGTGTGTGATGAACTGTGTTCAAGTCCTATCATCCTTCTTGTGACATCAATTGCATATGCGTTGCAATGTCTGTTTCTTACACAAGAACATATGGACCTAATATTTGATTTATTAAATACAGTAGGTGAGTCTGCAAATTCAGAACAGGCTCTTGAAACCATCCTGCAACCCTCTGACATGGAGGTTTTAAAACATGTTCAAGATTATATTAAAGACCTCCATTACAGGTCTTTTTTTACTCATCAGAAAGATCAAAAATTAAATGGTGTCACAGTGATGTAAAACAGAGATGGCAGCTCCTTTTTACTGCTTGTAAAAAAAAAATCTATACATTATGAAATTCAGTGTTGTAAATAAAACTGGAAATAAAGGAATGGGTTTTTTTTTAAATTAAGTGTTGTTATTCTTGCCCAGACATGTCTCATCCACAGAAAGGGGTGGGGAGGGGGGTTGCTCTGATTAAACTGCTAGGATAGTTACTGTGTGCCTGTTACAGCCATACACCCACCCACCCACCCCAAATATTTAGATCTCTGATATTCACAAACAAAACTTGGGGAGGAGACAAATATATATATATGTATAATTGTTTTTGTAAAAAAAATAAAATAAAAATAAAAATGGGGTTACTTACAAAGTAAAAGATATCCCAAAAGCCGACCATGTGCTCCTTCAGAACCATGACTGGGAGGGGCCAGCTTCCACAGAGGGGAAGGGCTTCACTATGTTAGTGGCCATCAGGGGTGGGTTTAGAGGGAATGACCAATCCTGGACCAGCTCTTGCCAAAGGGTCCAAAAGGTTTTAAAAGGATTAGCGGCAGAGGGCCCCGGCCACTTTCCGCCCAGGTACTGAAGAAAACTAGCTCCCTCTCTCAAGGTAAGTCCCTTACTTTTTTTTTTTTTTTGAAAGTTTTATTAGATTTTCTGACAATATATAAAATAAAACAACCAATAACAGTAGTAATTATAGTTGAACCATATTGACACCAACACTAATACAACCAATTAAGAAATTTGGACCAAATAGTAACAGGGTCCACATTGCAGTTCATGTTTAACAAATAACTCAGTCTATCCAATTCAGCCCACTCCGATAGTTTGTTGATAATATCTCTTCCTGGTAAAGACAATTTCCACGCTTTCGCCTGTACTATACGAGCTGCCGTAAGAATATAAACTATAAGTTTTGAGTCTGATTGTGGCAAATTATCTGCAAACATATTCAATAAAAAGGTCTCTGGTTCCAGATCCAAATCATACTCCATAATTTCAAAAATCAAATCTTTAACTGAAACCCAAAATTTCCGTACTTCTGTACAAGCCCACGACATATGGTAAAACATCCCCCCACTCTTCCCACATGCCCAACATAAATTAGGTACAGTTCCAAAACACCTATTCAGTTTATCAGGAGACCAATGCCATCTATAGAAAAGTTTATATATGTTTTCCTTATAGCTTACTGCTTTTAAAAATTTAGTTGATTTCCAGATTTTTGACCAACTAGTAACCTCAATATCATGACCAAAATCCTCCATCCACTATACCATCACAGCTTTAATCTCTTCATCCTGCGTTTCGTACTTCAAAATTGTCTCATATAATTTTTTTAATTAATTTGGCACCATTATTTAACCAAACCGCATCTAATATATTCAAGTTACTGCAAAAACCGATCTTTTTATTCTCCCTGTATCTAGATTTAAGTTGATTAATTTCCATTCATGTTAGGTCCCTTACTTTAATGAGTAGAAAAATAGATACTGGGGGAGGGGGAAGGGACAAACACATGGTTTTTGAAATTCTGTTTCTTGGGGGAAATATAACTATGTCTGAAGGAAAATCTTCAAAACAACCCGGTATCTTGTTTTTAATTCTTTAGAAGGTAGTTTGAGGGAAACCATGTGTTCTGTATGTTTTACCTATCTGATCATTGTCTGTAATGTCGTGGCCATTGAAGCATGTGGACCTGTTTGTGGTGTGTAGTAGCAGGGAGGCCTGTTGCTTTTCACGGGGGGGGGGGTCTGAACTCAGTGTAAGCCAATGTGGCCTTTTTATTTATTTAGAAAAAGAGACCTCTCCAGATACTCTGTGGAATGCGATGAAACACAAAAGACCCTTACCAGGTATATTTGAATATTTGAAATATGAATTTTTTTATTTCTATTTTTTTGTGTAATTTTTAAATTCATTTTATTTTATATTGGTGGGGAGGGGGAGGGCTATTTTCTTTAAAGAAGCCAACTACTGCAGTCTGTTTTAGCAAAATGGCTTTATTTTAGGAAAGATTTTTTTTTACTTTTGGCTTTTCCAGATTTTAGCAGATGATAAAAGCTCTGAAACCCTGAAATAACCACATGGTGGCAATTTTATAGCAAAGAACACACCACAGACTCTTCGAGGGACTGTACTGCACAAAAAGGAACGGCAAGGTATATCAAAATATTTGAAATGCATGATGTTCTGTGAAAAAATAAGGGGGGGGATAGGCTGGGGTGGTTGTTCATGCTGGGAAATTTTATTTTCGTTGCTTTTTCTCACCTAACAGAGCACAAATCTCCTCAAAGAACCTCCAACCAGAGCTACCAGCAGCAACAGAGCACCCCTCTGGTGCTCCAACCTATAAAGGCCTACTCCTTTGAATCTGCCTGCAAAACCACAGAGCAGCTTGCCCAACAAAAGGAATGTTGAAGCCCAAATTATGTGGTAAATCAAATGCAGCACACAGACACCAGACCTACTGTAAACGAAAACAACATGGCTTTGAGCCACCCTGCAAGAAACAGAAAATGGACATTACCACTACTTCTTTGATATCATTGTTAGAGAACATGGCAAGCTTAATGGTTCATACAGGCAGTTAGCTAATGGCTGCCGCTAGACAAGTTCCCAGTTTGCACTCTACAGATATAGGGGTATCTCACAATGCTTTCCAAGCTATAATGGGGTCTTTCACTGACAACTACCTACAAATTATAAGGAACAGCCCTTGCATAAACAGGGGAGGGGAAAGGGGGCTCAGGCAGAGGGGTGTGGGGCAGGTCAGAAGGCATCAACCCACACGCCAAATGAAAGCCAAACACTTGAAACTGAAAAAAACTGTGGCAAAGAGTAACTGAATAATGCTAGACTTGTTAAAGCAACTGAATAATGCTAAACTTGTTAAATCTCGCCAAAAAAAGAAGTGAATCTCTTTTAAAGTTTCTTAGCAAAATTAGAAAGCCCGAGAGCACAAATGATGGCATGGTTGATGCCAATGCATTGGTCAGAAAAGTGATACTTAAGGTCTGTTGGCTCGTGTATTATCTTTGCTGGTGTTCTTTTTTGGGAGATGGGGTAAATATTTGCATACATGCAGTACTCTTAAGAAGGTACACGTAGTACCTTTAAGAAGAGTCGTTCAGAATTTTTGAATTAATTTTAGCAATCCTCGGAAGATAGTACCAAGATAATACCTACTTTAGTACCAAGGTCGTCCAACATCAGTAGGAAGATCTTCACTAATACAAATGATGTGACCAAAAAAAAAAAAAAATGCTCCAGCATCGCACATAAGCTGATCAGTAATGGTCAATGTAGGAGCAAAAAAGGAAGTGGGAAGTTTCATTTCAAATTCATTTCAGCCTGTGATCTATTCATCATCTTTAATTGCATAAACTATTTGATGAGAGGCTTAAACTGTGTGGCCATACAACAAAATCATTGCAGTAAGTTATTAATCACCAGATGTAGTATTTAAGAAGTCAACAACATAGTTAGGAAGCCCATACCTTCAAAAAAAAAAGCTTCCACAGATTCTTGTTATATAATGGTATACAATTCTCAAGTACGGAGGCAGGTCATCTTTTAGCCACTAATGGGGGATGACAGGGGTAGGATTGCCAGTTCTAAATTGGAAAACTTCTGGAGATTTGGGGATGGAGCCTGGGGAGGACAGGTACCTCAGTGGGGTACAATGTCATAGAGTCCACCCTCCAAAACATCCATTTTCTCCAGGGAAATGGATCTCTGTAGTCTGAAGATGAGCTGTAATTCGGGGGGGGGGCAAGTTATACCTGTAAGCTGTCATCCCTATTGCTTGGGCCAGATTTGCTTGTTGGTGGAGCTAGGAGAGGCAAGAGAGGCCCCAAGTTCAGTAAAGCCTATTTCTAGCAGGCCTTGCCCAGACAGGCATGAACATGAAAAAATTTCTTAGAGAGCAATCATAAGCAGATCTACTCAGAGGTAAATCCTATTTTATTTGTTGAGGATAACTCCCAGGGATAGAAATGAGATGGTCTTATGTCTACCTGAGAAAAAAGTGGGATGGCATCTGATTTTTTGAGCACTGATGTTATTTATGTAAACATTTATTATACATAATACGTAATGAAAGATATAAAATTGCAAGACACCCAATTCCTCCTACAAACAAATCCTAATAAAATGCGTGCAACTGACAATCTGTTGAAATTACTTTTTTAAAATTATTTTTGTGTGTGTGTGTGCACCTGGAAGTCATGGCGACCTCTGGTGACTGACCCCTACTGGGGGCCTGGAGGATATTCAGAGAGGTAGTTGAATAAAGCCTGTCCCCACCTTCCGACTGCTGGTATTTCAAGGAGGACTCCCATCCAAGTACTTGCCAGAGTTGACCCTGCTTAGCTTCTGAAATCTGATGAGAATGGGGCCGAGGACAGACTGGCAATCTAAAGCGGGGCAGGCACGCTTCGGAGACGGAAGAAAGGAGCACGTTCAGACATGCGCATCTGTCTGTTGGCTCCGTTTTGTACTTACCCATCTCCCAGTCGCTTTCCTTCCACTTTACCAGGACACCGGGTAAAACCGGTGTTCTGGGGCCGTCCTCCGCATGCCTCCCGCTTCCAAACAGTGTGAACTGGAAGAAGCGGGAGGCATCCGGAGGCGGCAGTGTGAACGCGCCGCACAAACTTATGTGCGCACATGCGAAACACATCAAAGGAAAACAAAAAAAAGTGCAGCGGCGCACGCAAGCCACGCGCGCTGGCTACGCGGCAGTCTGAACGCTCCGTGGCAGTCTGAAAGCTCCGTATCGCCACTGATCTGCATTGCTCTGGCCAGTGTGAACGGCCAGCTCCGTGGGGTTTTTCCCCTGCACCAGTTCCCTCCACTTTGCCTCCGCTTTAGATTGCCAGTCTGTCCTCGGCCTGGGCTTGCCTGGACTATCCAGGTCAGGGTACTTTATTGGAATTTCTGACTAATAAAATAGCCTTACTGCACCACTTTGCCCCCCTCATCTCTTCTGGGAGCCCATCCTACAAAGTAGGAGCAATGACTGAGAAACTATAGGCCATGGGTGATACCATGTAGGGCAGTTTAGTGAGGGAAATTCCAGAATAGGAATGGGCATGAATTGAACCACAAAGCATAATTAATCACAATTTTTGCCTTGTTAGTGGTTCATGAAGTGCCTTGCACAAAGTTTCCATGAACTTTAACATTAGTGGAGGTTCGTGAGCAGATACCTTCTCAGACAGACTGTCACCACTCAATCAAAATATTTACAAAATATTTACAAAACTTCAAAGAAACAACTTGGAGGTCATGTAAAGGGGCATCCAGAGGAGGTCCCCTGATCTCCTGATGTCTCTAGCTTGCACAGGATCCTTTCTATACACTCCTGAACCTCAGTCATTTTGACAGGTTCAGGTGGTTCAGGAGTTTATAGAACAGATCCTGTGCAAACTAGAGACACCAAAATCACAGAAGACCCCCCCCCCCAGATGCTCCTCTACATGCCCTCCAAGTTTGGTGTCTCTAGGTTGCACAAGATCCATTCTATACACTCCTGAACTTGCACTTGTCAAATGAAAGGTGGAAATTTCCCCAGATAGCACTTTCCTGAGGGCACCTTCTTTGGGGGGTGGGGTGGGGGGGCATAATTCGGACTCTGTAAATCCAATCCTCACCAAACTTGGCGAGCAGGTAGAGGAGTGTTAGACAGAGATCCCCAGCAAGCTTGGTCCCTCTAGCATGTTGGGGGGGGTGGGCTTGTCTACTGCCTCGTGAACCTCACAAACCAAACCAGTTTGTAAGGCAGCCAAAAATTTGTGACAGTTTGTGGTTCACGAATGGGGCACATCACAACAATGAACCTAACTGTATTTTCCTAGTTAGTGCCCATCCCTAGTCCAGAAAGTTACCACCATTTCAGTCTTAGACTCAAACTAGGTGTTACGAATTCTAACAAATTTTATCCAAGTTTCCTGAATCCTACTTGCATTTCTTGCAGTTCCATTATGACTCTGGGGAATGTAACTGCAGTCTAGAATAGAGATGTAAAATTTCCGGAATTTTTTTCCGTTCCCCCCCCCGGAAAAAACCCAGAAATTTTCAGAAAAATTGGGAAAAAAATGCTACATTAGCCCTTCTTTTTTATTTTCCAGATTGAAAGTCATTCTGTTACTTTAGGGGCATAAAATATGACTATGGCCAATTTTACTTGGCATGAAATTATCACAAGTACCATATTAAAAATATAGTGTATCCAAACAATTATTACAAACAGAGTTTACTTTTTAAATAATATTTATTTGTAATTGTAACAAATGGAGCAACAATCCCCTGAACTGTTTACTAGTTTATGTGGAACAGACAAAAAACCCTTCACAAAACAAATCCAGAAGAAACAATTATTCGTATTACCTCTCCAGAGTATTAAATAAAAATAAAAAACCCATTTTCACAAAAAGAATTGAAGAGGGGGGAGTGTATAGAAGGGAGAGTGGGACTAAGTTTCAATGAATGGGCATGAAATTAAATCAGAATCATTTTCTGAGCCGTAATTATCAGTTTCAGTTTCTGCTTCTGCAGCTACTCTGTTGTGTTTGTCATTATCACAGTTATTATGGACCTCTAAAAACTGAAGGCTTGCCTGGATTGAAACAGAAATTAGACCATACATATTTTTTAGAAAGGATTTGGAAAATATTTGAACACCTTGTCTTTAAATATTTTATTCATCATGTTAAAATAAATTGTTCCATAAACAATTTCTTTTCTTTCTTTTTTCAATTGTACAAATTTTCAAAAAAAAAATTGGGGAAAAAAGGCTTTAGGAAAAAATGGGGGGGGGGGGGAATGTTTTTTTCCCCGAATGTTTTGGGGGTTTTTTCCGGGCCTTCACAGCTCTAGTCTAGAAACCCCATCCAACTTGTTAAAATTTGTCATGTCTAATTTGACAATAGGTGTGGGTAGGATTGTCAGCTCTGGTTTGGGAAATACTTGGAGATTTTTTGGGGGGGGTGGAGCCTAAGGAGGGCAGGGCTTGGGGAGGAGAGGGGAGAGGAGGAACTGCAAAGTGATATAATGACACAGAGTTCATCTTCAAAAGCAACCACTTTCTCCAGGGAACTGATCATTGTTTCCTGGAGATCAGTTGTAATCCCAGGAGATCTCCAGCCACCACCTGGGAGTTGGCAAACCCAGGAGTGGGTGAACAGGCTGACACGCTTATCATCTGGGATATGTTGGGAAAGTGCACTCAGATCTCAATGCGTACTGAGGTGCTGCGATGAAGAGAGTTGGTACTGCTTTTTGTAACAATCAGTGGTTGCCGCTGTGAGGTAATGACTCCTTCTGTTGCTATGGAGTGAAACTGTGATCTACCTGTCCCAAAGGACATTGTGCAACACTGTCACTACTTTGTGGGTCTTTGTTTATAGCAGAAGATGTTGGATGGGAGGTGAAAATAAATTCCGATTGCATATGATTTTACATTCACAGTAAATCTATATATCTAACAGCCAAGTCGCCCCCTCCGTGCGGATATCTAAATCCGTGGGGAGGGGGCACTTGGGGGCAGAAAAATCTAACAAGTTAAAAAAAATATTGGGGGGATATTTAAATCCCCCCAAAAGTTAAAGAGCGTTCCCTGCACGTGCTCAGGGAATGCTCTTGGAACTGTGCGGCAGCCTGGTGATTGGGAGGTTTTCAAGCCTCGCTGCCAGAGCCGGGGGGCAGGGAATTGGCAGGCCTGGTGAGAGCCGCTCAGGCCTCGCTGGTGCCCATGGGGGGAGGAGAAAAACAGCAGGCCCGAGCAGCTCTTGGGCTCTTGGGCCTTGCTGCAGGAGCTGGGGAGTGGGGGGAGAGAAGCAGTGGGCTTGAGCAGATCTTGGGGGCTTGGAGCTCACTGCAGGAGCCAGTGTGGGGGAAGAGGCGGCAGACCCGAGCAGCTCTTGGGCGCTCAGGCCTTGCCACAGGAGCCGGAAGGTGGGTGGGTGGTGGGTGGGGAGAGAAGCAGCAGGCCCAAGCAGCTCTTGGGCGCTCAGGCCTCGCCACGGGAGCCGGGGTGGGGGGGAGAGACGACTCACCTGTGGCTGCTTCCTCCACTTAGTGGAGCTCCTTCTCTCCTAGGGCTGCCAAGTCCAACTTGGGAAATATCTGGGGACTTTGGGGGTGGAGCCAGGAGACTTTGGGGGTGGAGCCAGGAGAAAGGAAGTGACATCATTTTGTGATGTCACATCCTGTGATGTTGCTTCCACATGCTGACACATGAACTCATGAAGTTTCCTAATCCTGAATCAGGCCATTGGTCCATCAAGGTCAGTATTGACTACTCAGACTGGTAGTGGCTCTCCAGGGTCTCAGGCTGAGATCTTTAATGTCACCTATTACCTGATCCTTTTTTAGCTGAAGAAGCTGATACCTCCTGCATGTCAAGCAGATGCTCTATCACTGAGCAATGGCCCTACTGAATCCTTCCTCATCTCTATACTAAGTGCTACACAAGTGCTTAATATGATTTTCATATCATAAGAACAGGAGAGAAGCCACAGTGGATCGGCCCATCCAGTACAGCCCATCCAGTACAACACTCTGTGTCACAACAGTGGCCAAAAATACCAGGTGCCCTCAGGAGGTCCAGCAGCGGGGCCAGAACTCCAGAAGCCCTCCCATTGTTGCCCCCAAGCACCAAGAATTCAGAGCATCACTGCCCCAGACAAAGGGTTCCATTTAGACCTTGTGGCTATAATAGCCACTGATAGACCTCTGCTGGATGGGGACAGAGAGAGAGAGAGAGAGAGAGAGACAGACAGTCAGCTTTTTCACTTACTCTTGCCCAATTCCCAGGCTTTATTTCTGGCCCTTGTTTCACCCAGCTGTTGTCCATGTAAGTCCCATAACTTCTCCCCCCCCCCCCAGCATAGGCTTTTTGGTGGCTAAAGAGGACCTTTGTCCTCCCCTTTTCGCCAGCAGAAAAGCTAGTTGGATCCATCCCTAACTTAAAATACCGGTTACTTGATGTACAAATGCTTTTAAAAATGCAGATTTTTACTGCTGGAGGGGGGGGGGGACATGGTTGAAAGAAACAGCAAATTGGCATAAAAATGAGGAATCCCAACTTTTATTTGCAGAAGGGAAATGAGGATTGGGGGGACCCAAACAGTCACGACAAGACATTTTAAACAATCCCACTCCCAGACCTTCTACAGGCAACCTCTCCTTGTGATGTTTACCTCTTTGGAAGTGACAGTTTATTCCTTTGACAAAACCACAGTGGACAGACAGACAGAAAAAAGAAAGAGGGGGAGGGGGAGAGACAGAGAAGGAAAAGAGCTCGCAGACACCAACTTACCCCAGCAGTTTACTCAGTAGCAACCTTGCACGGAAGCCCTTCAGTAGAAAGAGCTTAGTCCCTCCTTAATCTCTGGGCGGGGCTGTCTTGCTCGATCTGCTCTTAAAGGGGAAATTTCCCTTTTAAGAAGTTCAAGAGGCCAGCAGGGCAGGCTCCGAGGTTCCCCTGCTGGCAGCCATTTTGTCCCCCCGGTGGCCAATTTTGGAAAAGCGGGGGAAAGCTTTAAAAATCGGTGTTTCCCCCGCTCAACCGGGGGATTTGGCAGCCCTATTCTCTCCCCCCCCCCGCGAGTATCGTGGGTCCCCCCTTCTTGTATTCTATATTTTCATTCTTTGCTGGAGTTCGCTTTTGAATGGTGGCTCCATTTCACACATCAATCAGCAAACCTGGGGGAAGGGGGCTTAGGGAAAAATGTCTTCCAAAAATTCACTTTACCTCAAATCAAAATTAAGCATCCCCACTTCTCAGATAGTTGAGTACAGTTTCCTAATAAAAAGACGAAACAAACTGACCCTCCAGCCAAAAAAGCCTTAACCCCTTAAAGCAAAAATGCCCTCATTTACAGCTGCAGTTTAAATATTCCAGTGTACATAAGAGACGGTGTTTTGGAATGTGGAAACCATGGAGATAGAACATTCCTTAAAATAATATTCTACCCACGTGACTCTACATAGCTTCTCCAGTCATTATCTGCAGGCTTCTCTTACTAATGCAGATTACCATCTACCCCACGAGAAATGAGAGGTATCCTTTCCCACTTGATAATGACCCCATTTTGAAATGCCACACAAGGCTATTTGGCCCAAAATAATTGCACCACTTCTATAGTAAAATGGGAGACCAAGCAGCCACCTAAAATGAAACCTGAATGTATGGGCATCTGGCCGTTATCCATAATACAAAATGCATGTTCAAGGTCAGGTTGTAATTTAAAATGGATACGCAAGAGTTTGGGATTAAACCTCTTGATTTCCGTTGAGTTTAGGATTCCGATTTCTCCCAGCAAAATCAAAACCGAATAAGATGCAAGACGCCCAACATGTCTCTGGAGATTGCTTGCTTTCAGGGGCCTGCAGTTTCTTATAATGCATTACCCAGTTTCAGCTCTTTATCTTTTTTTCAGAAATGAGATTTTGTTTAATTTTCCAAGTCGGGAATCACATTTTCTCATGGTGCCTATTGGGAGGACATTGGTTAGCTGGGAAAGTGCATATTTTAAATTGTCTCAGAGGAAGGCAAAAAAAAAAAATCTGAGAAATCTTCATTACTGCTTGCATGCTTGAGTAGTCTGCCAAAGGTACGGTAGGAGGGGAGGGAGGGGTCCAAGGAGGGTTTGCCGTGGAGGTGAACTAGAAAAAAAATTAATTTCTGTTTTTGAGAACGGGAGAGAAAGAGAGAGAGAGAGTTTGCTTCTGTTTCTAAAGCATGCAGTTACAAAAAGGGCTACCCTCGCACAGAATGAGTGAACTGACTGGCTGCTTTAGAAAACAGTAATGAAGTGCAGAAAGACCTTATTGAACATTCCATGGCAGAAAGGCTGCTTGTCATGGTCCACAGCAAGAAATGCAAAAATGAAAAAGAGTGATGAAAACCTGGAGAAAAGGCGGCAGAGGGCTGACCCGTAATGCCTGCAAACAAATCATTTGCTCAGCAAAAGCTAGACTAATAACAGCCTATTTCTGCACGTGCCCCCACAGTCAGCATGTTTTAAAATATTTGTTTGTCCCACATAACAGACTCCAGACTGGGGGAAAGAGGAACTCGGCAGGTTGGGTAATTTCCTAGCACTATTGTTTCCCTGCGGAATAATGGTCTTCTAGCCAGTAGGACTGCCTGCTGACCATTTAGGGTTGCCAGGTCCTCCCTGGGCGTCAATGGGGGGAATAGGGTTGTCAGATCCAGGTTGGGAAACTCATGGAGATTTGGAGGTGGAGCCTGGGGAGGACACTGTTGACCATCAGTTGGCTCCAATCCCATCCAGTTGACCTGGCATTCTGGTTTTCGACAATGCATTAAGAGACAGAGGGAGGGAAGAAATCCACTTTTTCTTCAGCACAAAATGGGACAAGCAGAGAAGATGTCTAATTTGATATCATCCCAGTCTTGAAAATGTGCTGGGATACTCAAAGCAGCCAGGATGTTTGAATCTGTAGTGCGAAAGGGAAGTATGACTAACTTGTACTCCCTGTTTATACACAACTTGTCTAATGTCGGAACAGGAAACTGATGGGCTGGAATCAACTATTATGCCAGGGAGACTAAAATTCCCTAAGAGTTCAGAATAGCGAGTACAAGAAGCAGGGACCCGTGATACTCGAGGTGGAGGGAGAAGGAGCTCCATGTTGAGGAGGAGGAAGCACCCACAGGTGAGCCTTCTCCCCCACCCCCCGGCACCGATGGTGAGGCCCGGGCCCACCAATCCTTCTCCCCTTCAGGCACTGGCAGTGAATTCTGAGCGGCTCTCAGCCACCGGGCCCATCGATCCCCCCCTCACAGGCACTGGCGGCAAGGCCTGAGCAGCTCTCAGCCACCGGGCCCGCCAATCTCCCCCCCGCCCCAAGGCCTGAGCGGCTCTCAGCTGCCAGCCACACTGATCTCCCCCCACCCAGCACCAGCGGTGAAGCCTCAGAGGCTCCCAGACGCCGGCCTGCCTCAGTTCCTTTTACTTTTGGGGGGATGTAAATATCCCCCGTATAGTTTTTTTTTAAAAAAAAAAAATCAGATTTTTCTGCACACCTGGGGATTGCCCCAAGTGTGCAGAGAAATCTCTCTCCCCCTGCCCCAAGTGCCCCCAATGTGCGGATTTAGATATCCGCAAGCACAGGGAACACTTGGGTATTAGTATAGTGAGTATATTTCTTAACATATGGCAAGGGAAAACAAGTACATTCTGAAGGTATGGGTGAACTGAAAATAGCAATGGTCTACCCAGTATAGAATACATATTTCTGCTTTAGCTCTAAACAGAAAACCGACAAGCTGAAACTAAAAAACAGGTATAGCTCCTTCTGGGGCTTGCAGAGAAAGCTAAGCCTGTTGTTGAAGGCAAGGGAGTGATGACAATCACCCTGCTCCACATTCACAAGTATGTGCCATCCCATCATTAAAGGTTTGCTGCTCCAGGCTCAAGTAACAGGAGAGAGCACATGTCCCAATTGCCCTGATACACATGGTTTCCATTTTGTGTGAATGGGACCATGTGAGCATTGTTCAGCACTGGCACGTGTGCAAGCACAGTCTCGGAAAAAGAAAGAAAATAGGTTTTCTGATTGTTCAGAATGGCCAAATATGCACAGCACTCAGTTGACAGAACACAGCAACACCAAGGGGATTTACACATAGTGCAAACTTCTCATACACACTGTTGGATCACCAAGATTATCATGACTAACCAGGGAAGATCATGGGTGAAACCACCTCGAAAAGCTGAACATCACAAGCTGGCATCTCTGAAGGTGTCAAAGTATTTAATATATCGAGCACTGGGAGAAGACATTGTGATGGTAGGACCGAACACTGCTTTGTCATTTGAGAGAGAAGAAGAAAAGATTGGATTTATACCTGGCCCTTCACTACCCGAAGGAGTCTCAGAGCGGCTTACAATCTCCTTTCCCTTCCCCTCCCCACAACAGACACCCTGTGAGGGAGGTGGGGCTGAGACAGGCCCATAGCCAGGATTTTTTTTTAGTTTGAGGGGCCTTTTGAAAAGTCAGGGGCCACTGAAATTCACACGCGCCCCCCACACACTGCCTCCCTCCCCCAAGTCCCTTTAAATGCTTTGAGGGAGAAGCAGGGAGAGGCCCTGCATGTGCCTGCACTCCAAGGCATGAATTTGCAGCTTGGGGTGTAGGCACACACAGCCTCCCCGGCTTCTCCCCAAAAGTTGTGGGGCCTTGGAAAGAAGTCGGGGGGCTACACCCCAGGAGGCCCCACTGTAGCTATGGGCCTGGGCTAAGAGAGCTCTCTCGAGAACTGCTCTTGAGAGAATAACTCTGAGAGAACTTGTAACTTACCCAAGGTCACCCCAGCAGCTGCATGCGGAGGAGTGGGGAATCAAATCCGGTTCTCCCAGATTAGAGTTCGCGCTCCTAGCCACTACACCAAACTGGCTCTCATTTTGGACAGCCATGCAAGCTCACTCCCCCACCCCCACACACACACAATTGAAGAGCTTCCTTTTTAACTTCTGAGCTACATTTCAATTGACACCCACTCTTTTTACAGTGATCAAGGGTAGCTGCAGCTCTTGGAAAGATGCCAAGTGATGTACAGTATATAGTCTTTCCCTGCACTAATAACGCAATGCATTTTTTTTTTCGTATTGGCCCACAGAAATAAAAGCCAGATATCATCTTAAATGATAACCGTGCAGAAATATGGGTTCATACAGCACCAGAGGAATTAACAGTCTCCTTTGTAGACATTAAGGTGTGTGTGTGTGTGGGGGGGAGAGCGCCTCTCTTTCCCGCACAAGACTTATAAAAGCTTAATGTTATAATGACAGCATGCTATACAGAAAGCTCCCAGGGGCTCTCTTGGGGGAGGGGGTTAAGACTTTGCTTCGGTCTTTAAGCTGTGTGCTGTGAGTTGTTACTAGCTGTAGTACTAGCCACACAGCAGTTGCCCACTGCGGTTGCCATTTATGGCACTGATCCGGCATCTCTAACAGCAGTTAGCCGGGGGGGGGGGGGGGAAATCCCCATGCACAAGTCAGTATTGGGCAGGATGGGACACGTGGGCATACTTCTGACAGTCATCAGTCATCTGATCTGCTACTTTGCATCATTTGCACACACACAAAAGAGGCATAACTTTTAGTATTAATTTGACTGTCAAATGGCATTGTTTTTGTTGAGGAAAGACGAGTGCAGCTTCCTTCTGGGTGCCAAGAAACTGCAGAAGTTTTGAATCAAAGCACAGTAGGCGGGGAATTCAGTAATGTCTGTGGAGAAAGTGTCATGGGAGCTGCCAAAGCAGTTGGTCACTGCCACATAAAGGAAATGATCTATGAGCTGATCATTACGATAGATTATTGAATGGGGGCTGCCATCGCTCTGAGCAGTTTACAATCTCCTTTCCGTTCCCCTCCCCACAACAGGCACCCTGTGAGGTAGGTGGGGCTGAGAGAACTCCCTTGAGAACTGCTCCTGAGAGAACAGCTCTGAGAGAACTGTGACTGACCCATGGTCACCCAGCCGGCTGCTTGTGGAAGAGTGGGGAATCAAACCCGGTTCTCCAGATTAGAGCCTACCACTTTTAACCACTATACCAAGCTGGCTCTCCCTGGTTCGAATCCACAGTTGTTCCATGGAAGTGCGCTGGGTGATTTTGGACAGTCGCTCTCTCAGCTTAACCTACTTTACAGGGTTGTTGTGGGGCTATAGTGGAGGAGAGGAGAATTATGTAAGCTACTTTGGATCCCCACTGGGGAGAAAGGCAGGGCATAAATGAAGTAAATGAAATAAAAGTAATAGTCCTCTCTCAGCCATATTGTATTTGTTGTGTTCTATCAGGACATTTGATATCCACTTATAATCAGAAATTGCATCTAAGACAAAATCCTGCAAGTGAGGGCCAAAGTAGACATAATCTGCGGTTGAATCTCCTGGGATATTTAAACAGCAGCCACCAAGAGAGAAAGGATTAGGGCGGGTCATCCCTTCCTATTTGTGCCATTTTCCTGAACTCAAGTCAGACAACTCCCCTAAAAGAACTTGCAATTTGTCTGGCACGGGGGAAATACAAGGAGCCATATGGTCAAAGATCTTCTCCCTGCTCTGCAGAGCCTCGGAAACTCTGACAGCAGGGAAATGGTGCTGGAGGGAAGGTCAGTTCTCCCTTCTGCCATACTGTAGTGTGAGTTGAGGCCAGTTCCCCATTAACACCTTATGAAAACGAAAACTGCAAAACGTATCTCCAGCTCCCCCAGCATCACGTCCAGTTGGATCCTGAGCATGAAATGGATAATGCACAAGGCTCCAGTGCTCCCTTTCCTGCAATGAGCCTTCTGCAGCTCAGGCCATTGAGCTTCTGAGACTTAAAAAAAAAAATGGAACTGAGTCAAAGCGTACTTCTTCGCACAAAGTGTAATTGACATATGGAATTCACTGCCGCAGGAAGTGGCGGAGGCTAAAAGCACAGACAGCTTCAAAAGGGGATTGGAGAAACTTATGGAGCAGAGGTCCATCAGTGGCTGTTAGCCACAAGGTACAGATGGAACACTATGGGCTCCCCACCGCCCGGCTTTGCCGTGGCGGGGGGAAGCAATTTTGCCGCCTCGCATGACGCGAGGCAGCAACAGAGCGCGTCGGCGCTCATTGGCTCAATGGGGGGGGCGGGGCTTGCTCGATTTGAGCCGTTGCCCCGCTCCCATCTGCGCAGTCGCCTGGAGAGCTCAGGTACAGGAGCACGTGTCGCGTGCTCTCGTCGAGGCCAGGGCGGCTGTTGGTGGTCGGCTGACGGCTGCGGCGGCGGCGGCTGCTTGCGGGGCTCCGGGGGCGAGCAGGCTGCGCGTCAGAGGAGCTTTGTGGTGGCGGCAGCGGCGGCGGCGCGCTCCCCCGTCTTTCTAGTGGCTGGGGCGGTCGGGTTGAAGCAGAGGCGGCGGGGATCGCCATACCCCCCCCCTGTTCCCCTTATTGGCCCCTTTGATCAGATACGGCCCGCCCCTTGCGTGAGCCCATGGGCCAGGGATAGCGGCGGCCGGTGGACAATTTTAGGCTCCTGGGGCTTTCTTTTCCGGAGCTTGGATAGCGGCGGCCGGTGGACAATTTTAGGCTCCTGGGGCTTTCTTTTCCGGAGCTTGCCCCCCCCCCCCGTTTCGTTTTCGGGCGTGTGGTGGGCGCCCTGCACCTCCTGGTGCTAAATTGCAGCAGCAGCACCGTTTTGACCCCCCCCCATCGCGGGGACATTTAGCAGGCTAGGCCTGTGGGTTGCAGGGTGGGCCCAGTGATAGGGGGCCGTGAGGGGCCTAGTTCTGTGGGGCTGAATTGTATCCTGGGGGAGTGGCTGGCCATTAAGCAGGCCCTAACAGGAAGGCCTATAGACAGCCATTTTGACTGGGGTTGTTGCACCGGGTACGGCAGCCATTTTGGTGAGGGCTGCAAGCCTCATGCTCAGGGGCCATTTTGTGTAAAAATTTCTGGCAGCCATTTTAGGTGGTTTTGATATTCTTCTATTCCAATACTGCTGTTTTTCAAGTTGGTTTACGGTTTGGATTGTTTCATTGACAATTGTATTTGTTTATATTATTAGAGTTCGTAGTCATGGCACCTGGAAAAGGTAAGGGCAAGGGCAAGGGCAAGAACCCAGCACCAAAGAGACCTCCTGCGCAGCCTGATCCGGTGGTTCCTTCCAGTGATGAAGAGGAGGATGTGATAAACGTGGCTATCCTTCAGCGGTTAGAGGCGCTGGAGAAAGAGCGTGGTATGCCCGTAGGTGGTTTACCAGTCGACAATAATGCCAATATGTCTTTTAAAGCGCAGGTGCTGGCGCGGTTGGCCTTTCTTGAGGACAGGCAGGATGCGGCGGCTTCAGGTCCGGCGGGAGCTGTGTTTGGCCAGCAGGGTCCAGGTGCGGGGGAGCAGCAGGTGGCTCTTTATTCGCCTTCTCAAGTTGCAGGAGGTAAGGAGCTGGCACTGGGTAGGCTTGGATCAACGTGGCCTTGGGGTCCTGGTGGCCAGAGTGCTGCAGCGGCGCCTATGCTCCACGTTAGCCAGCCTATTGGTCAGGCCCCCGAGCAAGGTGCCTCCACTTCCCATTTACCGCAGTTTAATTGGCCAGCATTTCCTTATTCCAGCCCTCCTTCGGTTTGCCAAGGAGCTTTGCCGGCGTGGGGTTTCTCGCAGCCTGGCGTTGGCTACCCTTATGTGGGCGGGGCATCTTATGATGCGGTGGCTGCGGGGGCCATTCCAAGTGGCGATGCAGACCTGCCTTTAGGTGACCACCTTTCAATGGCCACTAAAGAGAAGATTTTAAAAGGGGAGTATGTTGATGTGTTTGGTTTGCTCTATCGGGAGATAGAGAAAAAGGACAGGGATAATTTGGATGACCGGGAGAAGGAGCGCTTGAAGCGCCGTGTGGTAGATAGGACGTGGGCCAATTGGTTTCCGGGTTTCCTAATCTACGCAGCCGTCATAGTGCGACACCAGCCATGGAGGGCTTTGTCGATGCTCCAGTATCTGGACATCATTTACAAGGCATTTACAGACTTCCCAAGCCCGGCATGGTCGCAATATGACGAGGAGTTTAGGATGAAGGCGGCCATTAACCCAGCCATGCGGTGGGACAGGATCTGCTCCAATTTGTGGCTGCAGATCATGTCTCCGGCTAGGTCTGGGTGGGGCGAGCGGTCTCATAGTGGCCACTCAGTTAAGAGGGCGTTGGTGCAATCAGGTTCCCGCCCGGTGGCGGGGCAGGCGGTTCAACGACGCCAGCTTTGCTGGGAGTTTTCTTCCCAGGGAACCTGCGGTCGTAAATCGTGCACCTTTAGGCATGAGTGCCCTTTGTGCGCGGGACCTCATCCCTTATCCAGTTGTCCACGGCCCAAGGGCTGTGGGGGAGGCAAAGTAGGCAAGTACTCGGGGGGGGGAAGCCAGGCAACCCCCCTTCTGATAAAGGGGCCTAGCCCGATTAAATTGGGAGTTCTGAGACGCTGGTTGCGTAGTTACCCAAGGAGTGGTGATAGGGCCTATCTCTTGGAAGGGTTCACTGTTGGTTTTCGCATACCGTTTCAGGGGGTGAGGGTGCCCTATTTGGCTAGGAATTTAAAGTCGGTTTTGGGCATGGAGGACATAGTTAGGGCCAAGATTGCCAAGGAATGCAAGGAAGGCAGGGTTTTGGGCCCATTTGTTAGTCCACCAGTGGCCAGTTTAAGAGTCTCTCCTTTAGGTGTAGTTCCAAAAAAGGCACCTGGTGAGTTTCGCCTCATTCATCACCTGTCCTACCCTCGGGGAGGGTCGGTGAATGACGCCATACCTGGTGAATTATGCTCTGTCAAATATACTTCCTTTGATCAGGCCATGCGGGTGGTCCGCCTCTGCGGTGTGGGGGCCGAATTGGCTAAATGTGATATTAAATCAGCCTTTCGGCTCCTCCCGGTGCACCCTGAGGATTTTGAGCTACTCGGATTTGCCTTTGAAGGGAACTTTTACATGGATAGGGCCCTACCCATGGGCTGCTCGGTGTCCTGTTCTGCTTTTGAGAGGTTCAGTTCGTTTTTGGAATGGGCCTTGAGAACCAGGACTGGTCTCTGTAGTACCGCCCATTATTTGGACTATTTTCTTTTCGTGGGCAAGAGGGGTTCTGGCCAGTGTCGTTTCCTGCTCGACAGTTTTGTCTACATGGCTGATGAGCTGGGTGTCCCTCTTGCTCAGGAAAAGACTGAGGGCCCGACATCCACATTAACATTTTTAGGTATTGAGATTGATACGGTTAGTATGTGCTGCAGGTTGCCCCAAGAAAAATTGGACGCGTTAAGGACGCGGGTCATCTCTGTTAGGTCCCTTACTAGGGTCACTCTTTTGGAGCTGCAGCAGTTGGTAGGTCACCTCAACTTTGCATGCAAAGTTGTGGCGCCAGGTAGGGCATTTGTGAGGAGGTTATGTGACTTAATGAGAGGCCTCCGTCTCCCACACCATAGGACCAAAGTCTCCAGGGGAATGAGGGAGGACCTCTTTGTTTGGGAACAGTTTCTGGACTCGTTCAACGGGGTCTCTATGTGGCGGGATGAGCTCTTGTTAGAGGCTGAGCTTCAGATTTCATCTGATGCGGCCGGCTCATCTGGTTACGGAGTTTATTTTAGGGGGCATTGGTGTGCCGGGGACTGGCCTAAAGATTGGTTTCGGGCGGGTTGGGTCAAGGACCTCACCTTCCTGGAGTTTTTTCCAATTGTCGCAGCGGTGTGGATCTGGCCTGCTGATTTGGCTAATAGGACCGTCCACTTCTGGTGCGACAACCAGTCCACGGTTCATGTCATCAATTCCCTTACATCCAAATCCCCTAGGGTCATGGCTTTGGTTAGGGCCTTTACTTTACAGTGCCTCAAATTTAACATCCTGTTTAAGGCCAGACACGTCCCGGGGGTCGCTAATGGGATCGCTGACGCTCTCTCTCGTAAACAGATGGAGAGGTTTCGTCAGCTGGCTCCAGAGGCCGACCCGCTCCCGGCACGGATGCCCACAGAGGTGTGGGGGATTGGAGGGCTGAGGCCGACAGGGCAATGAGCCTGGCACTTGCCCCTTCCACCAGGAGAGCTTACCTGAAGGCCGGTAAGCAGTTTCTGTCCTTCAGGGCGGGAGTGGGTTTGCAGCAGGTCTGGCCTATTCCTGTGTCACACCTGATGCAATTTTGTGTGTCACTACGGAATGGTGGCCTTTCAGCTCACACAATCAGAGGCAAGCTGTCTGCGCTGGCTTTTGCCAGTAAGGCCTCGGGTCACAAGGACACCACGGGCGACTTCCGTCTCCGGAAGATGCTCGAGGGGTGGTCTCGGGAATCACTTAGGGCAGTAGACACCAGGGAACCTTTGACACCCACAGTCCTGAGAGGGCTGGAGGGCCAGTGGCCCTCTTGTTGTAGTGACAGCTATGAGGTGGGCCTGTTCCATGCCGCTTCGCTGACCGCCTTTTTTGGGGCACTCAGGATTAGCGAACTGGTGGCAGGCTCTCGGACTGACGCTTCTGGTGCAGCTTTGGAGCTTAGGGATGTATCAATCAATAAGTTTCAGCTACGGATCAGGTTGCGTAGATCCAAAACTGATCAGAGGGGTAAGGGGAGTGTGCTGGAACTAGGGTCTAGTTCGGAGTCAGCACTGTGCCCAGTCGCCGCCATGCGGCGATACTTGGCACTTCGGGGTGATGGCCCGGGCTATTTGTTTCGGCATAGCGACAGCACCCCTCTTACGAAGTTCCAGTTTTGGACCGTGACTCGGAAGGCATTGATCCGGTTGGGTCTGGGCGGTGTTCGTTTTTGCTCCCATTCTTTTCGAATTGGGGCAGCATCGACTGCGGCCGCAATGGGGTACCCTGATAGGACAATACAGAGGATCGGGCGTTGGAAATCCGGATGTTATAAGAGTTATGTTAGGCGTTGTAACTTGTAAGTTCGTGGTAGTTTCATTCAGACGTTTGTTAATAAAGTTCTTGTTACAGGTGCTGCAGGCCGTGAGACAAGACGAAGAGTCATGGTCTGCGGCCACAGCATGGTCTTTTGGGCGGCTCATCGGGCGAGGAGAACCTCTTTCGGCTCCCAGCTTGGCCTCAGCGAAGTGGCGACAGTTGAGTGGTTGGGGAGGAGGGGCATGAGATGGCCGGCATCTATATATATAAAAGAAAGTCCCCTCACCATAAAATCAATGTCCAGGCCAAACCACTCGACCTAGAAACATCAAATTCAGGGAGAGCGCTACTACCATGGCATAAGTGCTCACTAAGAAGGGATTTTTAGAAATTCGACCCCTAAGTGGGTCAAAAGGGGGAAAATGTGTTCCCCCGTTGATTCCTATGAGGCTGCCAGGCTGTTGCCTACTTGCACCCCGGCACTCTCTGATTGGTCAGCTGCAGAGCTCAGCATTCTGAGGTTAAAAAAAAAACAGTTACGGGAGACTGCAGAGAGCTAACGGCAGTTGAGGATATCAGGAATGGCCAACAACAACCTGTGAGGTGCAGCAATGCTGCTGGCCCAGCCTCTCTGATGGCTTCCAACACACACACACACACTGCCTACACCTGATAGGCAACTGTCTTTCAGGTGCAGCAGTGGTTGCAGGGTGCTTAAAACCATGAGGGAGTGTACACCCGCAGTAATACCTTAGTGATCCTGCCAGCCCCATTTCTAATACTCCTCCCCTCCCCCTCCTACATTAGACAAGCAGCTGCCTGTCAGGTGTAGGAGATGAGGTGGGATGCTTACAGCCACTGAGGAGGATTGCTCAGCAGGATTGCCTTAGCCCTGCTGCTGGTCCAGCCTCTCTGATGGCTTCCAACACACTCCCCCCCACCTCCTACACCTGACAGGCAGTTGTCTTTCAGGTGCAGCAGTGGTTGCAGGGTGCTTAAAGCCATGAGGGAGCCTGCCCAAGCAGTAATGCCTTAGTGATCCTGCCGGCCCCACCTCCACAGTGCTTCTAATACTCCTCCTCCCTCCTACACTGGACTGGCAGCTTCCTGTCAGGTGTAGGAGAGGAGGTGGGATGCTTACAGCAAAACAATCCAGGAACTCAAGTAGAGAGGTCATCACTTTTTGTTGAAGGTGGCAGGAGTTGACTTTACAGATGACTGCTTCTTAAATGGACAGTTCTATGTGGCTTGCTCCAGAGGGAGGTCACCGAGCAGTCTGGTGATCCTAGCACCTGAGGGAAGAAACACCAATGTGGTCTACAAAGAGGTCCTTCAGTAGAGAGAGAAAAAACAGTATGTATGTCTCACTTCATTTCTTACACTACAATCTTCTCCATTAGAATTCCTACAACAAATGTCACATTTCAAATTTCACATCATCAGTATTATAACTGGATTCATGGAATTTAAATACCATAGTGAAGCACGGGTATCAGGCTAGTACTAAATAATCCACTTTCAATCCACTTTCAGTGCTCTTTCCAACTGGATTTTACTTGTGTGAACTGGCAAAACCCAATTGGAAAGTGGATTGAAAGTGGATTATTTAGTGTGTGTGATTACAGCCTTTGTCTGGGGCAGTGATGCTCTGAATTCTTGGTGCTTGGGGGCAACAGTGGGAGGGCTTTTGGAGTTATGGCCCTGCTGGTGGATCTCCTGATGGCACCTGGGTTTTGGCCACTGTGTGAAACAGGACTGAATGGGCCATTGGCCTGGTCCAGCATGGCTTCTTTTATGCTCTTAGAGCGTCAAAATTCATATCAAATCCATTCTGCAACTGTTTGAGAACGTTCAATAGTAAATACACATATACACCCACAAACACAACAAACCAAAGCACCTTCTGCACATTGAGAAAGAACAGCGATGACAATTATTAATACTCATAAAAAAAATTACATTTGATGAAACAAGCATTTTTAACTACCCAGGGAAATACTGTGAATTGCAATGAACCATAATCCATTTGCAATTATTGTACTTAACACTTGTGTTTGAAATGATTTCCATACTGCTTATGCAGCATTTTAAATATGCAGCCCTTAAGAGGCCATGATTAAAGATAGGGCTTCTCAGATGCTGAGGTTTCACATCACAACAGCTCTCTGAGGTGTATGCGGGATCAGAAATCTTTTTTTTTCCACACCAGCTTCATCATTCTATTAACACGTATATGTTTTCATTAATAGAAATGCTAATTCTGTTCTGTATAGCTGTGTACATGGTGTTGTAGTCAGGGGTCATTTCGAGCAGGAGCTCGGGGGAGCACAGCTCCGGGAGTTGGTGCCAACCCCCCCCCCCCACGGGGGAATGCCTGCTTGTGTCACGGCTGCAGCAAAATGACCCCGTCCCCTGGAAAGGTCCTTGTTCCTCCGACCAGCCTTCTGAAGGCTTCAGCCACCACTGAAGCTATCCTCCCAGAACAGTGGTATTTCTGAGGCTTGGATTAGTAGTGGTCCCCTCTCTGCCAGCTTGCTTTCTTTCTTTCTTTCTTTCTTTCTTTCTTTCTTTCTTTCTTTCTTTCTTTCTTTCTTTCTTTCTTTCTCTCTCTCTCTCTCTCTCTCTCTCTCTCTCTCTCTCTCTCTCTCCTTTCTTTGTTGCCTTCTGACATACTTCCGGTGGTGTAGCATATGCAAATAAGTTATGCTAATGACTTATGCTAATGAGCTCCTGTACCTCTTTTTCTACGAAATGACCCCTGGTTGTAGTAGTGTACAGGTATTTGGGCCTTATAGATCAGGGGTGTCAAATTCATTTGTTATGAGGGCTGGATTTGACATAAAGGAGACCACGATGGGCCGGACCGTGTGTGTCATAAAATGTAATGCCAGGTAGTAGAGATGTAAACTTTATAAAGGACACAAACACAAAGATTTTTTTTTTTAACTTAAAATTCAAACATGCTTAAAACATTAGCACTCTTGCAATATTTTGTTTATTTAACAGTATCTGATAACTGGCACCTCTTGCTCTGAATTATTCCATCAAAATATCTGTGCTGTTGCAATCGTGAATATGCTGTTCAGGCGTATATCTGTAAGCTGCAAACCTACAACGACACAACAGCAGCAGAACTGGAAGAAGAAGCAGAAGCCAGCCAGTTCCACGAGGGCCTGATAGAAGCCCTCCGGGGTCCTGATCCGGCCCCCGGGCCACATGTTTGACACCCCTGTTCTAGATGTTTCCCATGAAGGCCACATCGGTGCATGCTGCAAAAGAAAGTGGGACATTGGAGTGCATCACTGGAGGAGGAGATTGGATTTATGCCCCACCCTTCACTACCCGAAGGAGTCTCAAAGCCGCTTACAATCTCCTTTCCCTTCCCCTCCCCACAACAGACACCCTGTGAGTTAGGAGGGGCTGAGACAGCTCTTTCAAGAACTGCCCTTGAGAACGGCTCTGAAAGAACTTGTGATTGACCCAAGATCCCACCAGCAGCTGCATATGGAGGCGTGAGAATCAAACCCGGTTCTCCCAGATTAGACTCTGTGCTCATAACCACTAAACCAAACTGGCTCTCTCAGGATATGGAGTACAATAGCTCCTTTAAACTGGAGGGTCTGAAAATTCAGAAAATGCTTATCATCA
Organism: Lepidodactylus listeri; assembly: GCA_029233225.1. Taxonomy (NCBI): domain Eukaryota; kingdom Metazoa; phylum Chordata; class Lepidosauria; order Squamata; family Gekkonidae; genus Lepidodactylus; species Lepidodactylus listeri. Next base: position 98,712,451 of record JARCFY010000009.1, on the reverse strand, counting down.
CTAAACGATTAAAGGACGGAAACTGAGGCCAGTCAAGGTATGGGTGAAGGGATTTTCACATTCTGCTACATTAGAAAGAACTCGACAAGTAGAAGAGCCCCACAACATGCACCTGAGGTGAGATGGACCCTTTGTCCCTAAGTACTAGTTTCCTATAGGAAGGAGGATTGTCTCCTCAATGCACCACAGCATTATCTTGATAGCACACTCTACTGCCTCATCCTGCTACATGTGTTGCTCTAATCCTAAAAGCATGACAAGCCATGATTCTCTCGTCTGCTGGGAACTCCCTCCGACCATATGGTCCTGCCAGGGTTTGCAAGTGTATCTTTGATACAATCAGTCATTTTATGTTTTTAAAACCAATGATTACCAAACGGGGCCAAGTGTTCTGGTGACCAGGTAACTGATGGGATGCAACATGTGTGTGTATGTGTGTGTGAAGTGTGGTCCAGTCACAGCTGGCTTATGGTGACTTTATAGGGTTTTCAAGCTAAGAGATTCACAGAGGTGGTTTGCTATCACCTTCCTCTTCTCTTACTTGGAGGTCTCCCATGCAAATACTAACCAGGGCTGACCTGACTTAGCTTCCGACAGCTGACAAAGTCACCTAGCCTGGGCCATCCAGGTCAAGGTATGGCATACAATAGTTCTATTAAACTGGCTTAGAAAGTCTGAGGGTTCAGGAGATGCTTATCACCACTAAATGATCAAAGGAAGGAAACGGAGGCTTCCAGTCCTGTGATGCCTGGTCTAGATGTCTTACAGAACAGCCTGATGCAGTTGATTTCAGTGACCTTAGATGGGAGCAGTTCTGCACAGGCCTACCCTGGGTCTCACCTCCTTCTCATTGCCCCCTATGATACATACCCAGTATTGTTTCTGTCAGGCCTCCGTTCCTGCCAGGCCGCAGCGGAGCGTCGCTCCGCCAGTGAAGACTCCAGGGGGCGGGTACATAAGCCCCGCCCCCTTCTCCCAGCGGCGCTGCGTGAGCGAGGAGAAGAGCGAGGAGCAGGTAGATAAGGGCTCCTGCGCTCCGGGGAGGGCTGAGGACGAGGACTCCAGAGGCCAGGCTGTCTCCCCGCCCCCCTGCTGGCTGCTGCCTTTCCTGGGCACCGGCCTCTAGAAGGCGGCAGGGGTGGGGGCACTATTTTTTCCCTCCCAGCCACCGTTTCTGGCCAGGCCGGGGTGGCGGCGGGGGTGAGAGGGACTCCTTTTTGTTTTGTTTTTTCCTTCACCGGGGCAGGGGTGGGGGTGGGGTGGACTCCTTTTTACTTTCCCCCCCGGCCGCCATTTCTGGCCAGGCGGGGGCGGGGGCAGGGGCGAGAGAGCCTCCTTTTTGCATTTTTTCCCTTCGCCGTGGCTGCGGCAGGGGTGAGGGGCCCCCTCTTTTTGTTTCTTTCTCTTCCCAGCAGAGCCGGCTCACCCACTAGGCAGATTAGACTTCTGCCTAGGGTGGCAGCACATGGGGCAGCTGGCAGACCAGTGAGTGAGCGAGCGCCTGTTTAAGGGTCCGCCTGAGCCCCTCAGCTGAGCCAGAGACTGCTCTCCCGGGCCGCTCGCTTGCTGGCTGGCCGAGGCCGCGGGAAGAGCAGAAACAACTGCTGCGCCCCCTTCTCCAGGCCCTCGGACAGACCGAGCAACCTGCTGCTGTTCGGGGGGGGGGGGATCAGGAAAGCTCCAGAAAAGCCTCTGCTCCTCCTCCTCCCTCCCCCGTTCTCCCCAGGAGGTGCTGGGGACTTCAGCCAGGCGGCCGGAGACACGATGCCACCCTCTAATGCAGCTGGAGGGGGGGGGAGGGGAATCTGCAGCTCGGAAAGGGTTAAAGCAAGCTGGCTGCATGGCTAGAGAGGCTGAGCAAGGAGGAGGGGTGGGGGAGTTCTTTCCAGGGTTGGGGGGGTGGCCCTTTGCTCTTGCATCGCGGCCAAAGAGACCAGGGAGGGGTTCCAATCTGCAACTGGAGGAGGGGGAAAGCCTTGCAGCCAGTCCCGGGCAGGTTTACTCACAGGTTTACTCACAAGTAAGTCAAGAGGGGGAGGCAATAAGCCTTTCAATCCTGCTGGGAGAGAGAAATGCAGCCATCATGCGCTTTTCAATGGGGAGCTGCTATTTAACAGTACCTGAAGAGGCGAGCTGTGGCTCAGGATAGCTCCTCCCTGGCCACGAATCTGGTGCATCTCTCTGCTGGACTCGGGCTCTTTCATCCCCTTCTGCTTGGCCGTGATGGCTTCGCTCAGCTGAACATCAGGGACTCCTGCAGCCCCCCCCCAATGGGCAGAATCAGCAACTCCCCCCCTTTCCAGGGGTGCCTTCTCCTTGGAGTCCCCCACCTTGTGCAGCAGCCGGCCTGAGCAGGTCAGGAAGGCTCCCGGCTTTCTGCAATTGGGTAGCCCTGTACAGAGTGATGCACAAAGTCACTTGGAGAAATTACTTGGGGACTGTGGTCTGTATTAGTATTTGTTGTGGCTGCTGCCAAGTCACAGCTGACTTATAATGACCCTGTAGGGTTTTCAAGGCCAGAGATGTTCAGAGGTAGTCTGCCAGTGCCTGCCCATGCATCATGAGTTCATGACCCGGGCATTCCTTGGAGGTCTCCCATCCAACTATCAGCCAGGGCTGACCCTGCTTACATTCCAAGATCTGACGATATCAGGCTAGCCTGTGACTTGGTCTACAATGTCATAAGAACATAGGAGAAGCCAGTGTTGGATCAGGCCAATGGCCCATTCAGTTCAATACTCTGTCACACAGTGGCCAGAAACACTAGGTGTTTGGAACAGGATCTCGAGGGTGGGCAGAAAGAGAAGAAGAAGAGATTGGATTTTTACTCCTCCCTTCCCTTGGAGTCTCAGAGCGGCTTACAAACTCCTTTCCCTTTCCGTCCCCACAACAGACGCCCTGTGAGGTAGATGGGGCTGAGAGAGCTCTTTCAAGGACTGCTCTTTCAAGAACAGCTCTGAGAGAACTTGTGACTGACCCAAGGTCTGTGACTGGAGGAGGGGGGAATCAAACCCGGTTCTCCCAGATAAAAGTCCCTAACCACTACACCAAATGAGCCCTGTCCGGGAGGTTTAGAAAATATTCCTGGGTGGGAAGGGCCTGCCTGCCTGCCTGCCTTCCTTCCTTTCTTTGCCATCAGATAGGTTTGCCAGCTCTGAGTTGGGAAATACCTTGGAGATTTTTGGGGTGGAGCCTGAGCGGTGGGTATTGTCTTCTGACACACTTCCGCTAACGTAAGGGGTGTGTGGCCTTCTGACATTTCCAGTGACGTCAGGGGGTGTGGCATATGCAAATAAGTTATGCTAATTAGCTCCTGCACCTCTTTTTTTTCCGAAAGGACCCCTGGTTTCTGTAATGTACCATGCAAAATATGTACAATGGTGCTCGCCAGGGGTCCGTTGGAGTGGGAGCGCACAGGAGCGCAGCTCCGGGAGTGAGGAGCCCAGGGGGCGGGCACATGACCAAGCCCCGCCCCCTCCTCAGCTTCCTCGAGCAGTGCAGAGGCGCAGCGCCCCGGGGAAAGCCCTGCTAGGGTCTTTATTGTTTTTAATGTTTTGTTTTAATATTGATAATTTTATCATTGTTCCTTTTATGACTGTGTGCTGCTTTTCCAGAGACTTGCTCAAGGTGGCATATACATTTTCTAAGTATACCATTTTTTATCTGGGCACATGGCACATAAGTACTGGAGAAATTTCATCAACCCTTCAGCAGCTTCCACCCCATCAGTTTGGTGTAGTGGTCAGGAGTTGGACTCTAATCTGGGAGAACCGGGTTTGATTCCCCACTCCTCCACATGCAGCTGCTGGTGTGACCTTGGGCCAGTTACAAGTTCTCTCCGAGCTGTTCTCTCATGAGCAGTTTTCAAAAGACCTCTCTCAGCCCCACCTACCTCACAGGGTGTCTTGTTGTGGGGAGGGGAAGGGGAAGGGATGGGTGGTGCACATGTCCTGGGAATCTCAAGTCTACTTGAGGGAGGGTTTCAAGGGAGCAGGAAGAGAATGAGGGTGTGTTCTTTACACTTATTTTTATTGCACAAAGTATTGGATGGGGAAGGGAATGGAGGAAGAGCAGGTCAGTTTCACTCACCTGTGGAGTGGAGCCTGAGGGGTGGGTGTTGCCTTCTGACACACTTCCGGTATGTTAGGGGGTGTGATATATGCAAATGAGTTATGCTAATGAGTTATGCTAATGAGATTCTGCACCTCTTTTTCTACAAAATGACCCCTTGCGCTCGCCATGTGCTCTGTGTAATGGCGACCGCCACATGGCTAGAGCACATGGCCCGGCTGTGACCTGAGCTTCGGCCCAGGGGAACAATAGCTGGCCAGATTGTAACTGGCCACCAATCTAGTGCCTAGGATCCTCAAGGGGACCTATGACATGTAACCACAATCGTAAGGTCCTATAGGGGCATTTGGGCAAGGTCAGAGGTGTGGCTCCAACCGGAATAAAAGAGGGCCCCTGAGCCCGGGTCAACATGCCTCATCTGACCACCAAATAAAGAGCTTGCTATGACTCACTGCCACTGGTCTCCTAACTCCAGTACTTTTCAGTTTCTTTGTGGTTCCCAAGTGGGAAAATACGAGCTCAGGGTGTGTCTGATTTTATCTGCAAAAATTATAACGGGGAAATGGCTATGGCTGCATTCCTAAGGACACTCTCCTTGGAGTAAGCCCCACTGAACAACAACAAGAAGGAGTGTTGGATTTAGACCCTGCCCTTCACACAGGCCAAGTTCAGACTGGCAGTTTGGCCCGATATAGGCCTGCTTTGCCAGCGGATTAAGAGAGCCCGTTCACACAGCCACAGCTGTCTGGCATTGCCGGGCTGCACTCACCCCATCCTGAAGCACTTTCATCCCACTTTAAAAAGGTGCCTGGTGAAACCAGTGTCAAGCCATCTGGGTGCATGTTCATCCCACTTCCTGGCAGTCTGGATACAAATAAACCGCACATCAAGCGGTGCTGGTAATGTGAACCCGCTGATCCAGCTGTTGCACCCATGTGCCTATGCACCCATGTGCCTATGCATAGGTTGGCAAAATGGACCAAAGCCACATGCCACCCCACAGTGTGAACACTCCATTCCGTCTCCTCCCCAGTATGGTCCCACATCAGTCTACGCAGTGCAAACGGAAAGCCCCACGACAACTCGGCCCGGGTCTTTTTGCCCCGCTTCCCTTGCACTTCATTTTGCCAGTCTGTCCTCAGCCTCAGAGACTCAGAGTGGCTTACAATCCACAACAGACACCCTGTGAGGCAGGTGGGGCTGAGAGAGCTCTGAGAGAACTGCTTTTGAGAGAACATCTCTGACAGAACTGTGACTGACCCAAGGTCACCCAGCTGGCTGCATTGAAGGTGTGGGGAATCAAACCTGGTTCTCCAGATTAGAGTGTTCCACTCATAACCAATACACCAAACCACTACACCAAAGTAGACTTGCTTAGTGTCAGAATCTGCAGATTCAGACAAGGATTTTTGGGGTCTTCTGCTATATATTATAACCTGTTGCTATGTATTGTGACCTGTACTGTACCCATTTTGTACTCATGCCTATTGCTATCAGTTGCTCCTATGCCCACTATGTAATCATGCCTATTGCCATTTGATTGACCATTGTGAGTGTATGCTATGTGACCCCAGGTTTATGGCTTTGACCAGGCCTGGTCTATGTAACTGTTTGCCCGGGAGAATGACAACTTCAAAGCATGGGAACAATGGGCCTCTCACACTCCTGCCTCCGCATTCCATTCATCCCGGCTGGGAAGACAAGGGGAGGACAGGGACTATTTCTTATCAACGTGCGAAAGCCTTGAGGAAAGCATTTGTTATGTGAATATGGTTACATCTGAGGGGTCTGGTTTGGGAAGGGAAATTTACAGCTTCACACCTAGCTTTCTTTCCTGTGGGAAGCAAACGGCCAGAGACCCCTTTTGCCCGCGGTTTTTCCCCTTTGGTGATTGGTTACCTATGGGCAATTCAAATTGTACTGAAGGGTATATTAGACCTGCTTCTATTGTATGCGTTATCTCTGACAATAATCCGAGGACCTGTACCAATGTAGAAATTGGAAATAAAGAACTGTGTTTCATCAACAAAGATCTGATCCTTGACTACTTTGAGCAGAAGCCTCACAGACTGTCAGAGATCTGTGACTGGGACTTGGCCGTTCCTGACCATGTTGGACGACGGTACTCTTCCCATCCCTACTACCGAAGATCAGCCGGTGACCCCGGGGGACCAGGGTGCCGGTGGTGGAGGAGGCGGCGGGGAGCCCGAAGTGCCAGTGACTACGGTTCAGGGAGCTCACTACATCCCGCGACCACCTCCTCATCAGAGCGTGACCCCGAGGTACTCATGGAGCAATTTCGGTCGTGGGACCGTCGACTCCTGGGTGCACGATCGGAAGGGGGCACAGGTGTCGATCCAGGCAGATCACACTGAATGCGGGAAGCCGAGCTTTTTGGGAGACGAGAGAGAGACGACCTATGGAGGAGAGTGGCGTCCCCTGCCTCTGGAAGAGGAGAGAGGCGGACCGTACGGGACCGATCTCTACGGGGAAGACCAAACCCAAGCCCTGGACCGTATGATGGGAGATTTACGGTTCCAACTCACCGCAGAATTGCGCGAGCTAGCCCTCGACCTGCAGTACCAGTTTCAAGACGCCCTGATGGCTATGCAAGCAGCTCGCCCAGCCCCAGGAGGGGTAGGACCCCCAGGAGGGGGAGTCCCGCAGCCGCCGGTTCCCCCTGGAGGAGTTCCCGTGGGAGTCATCCCACCGCAAGTGCCGCCGCAGGTCCCACAGCCCGTTCCCCGCCCGGTTCCCGTACCCGTACCTGCGCCGGCCCCAGTGCCGGCAGGGCCGATGGTTCGCCCAGCCCCCGCCGATCCGTTGATGGCTACTTTCGATGGGGACCCCGAGAAGCTGTGGTTCTTTCTCATAGAGATAGAGCGGTTCCTAGACACCTGGGGACACCTCTACCCCACCGAGAGGGACCGGATTGGCTACATCGGGTCCAAGCTGAGGGACACCACCAGCGACTGGTACGTGAGCCTGCACAACGCCCCCGGGCCTGAGTTACGCTCCATGCACAACTTCATGTGGGCCCTTCGACACCACTACGAGGACCCCTTGGGAGAAGAAAAGGCTCGGAACCAGTTGCGAAAGCTGACCCAGGGGCGGTCCTCGGAGAGGGAGTACACCGACAAGTTCCGGCGCATAGCGGCCAACATTCGCGGCTGGACCCAAGATCTTTTCATAGAAAAGTACAGAGAAGGTCTGAATCCCGAGGTGTACGAGACGGTGCTGCGAGGGGGAAGACTGGGCTCGCTAGCCACATGGATGAGAGCGGCTGCGGACATGAAAGAATGCTTCACCCTCATCAAGATGGGAACTTCAGCAACTGCCCAGGCCAAAGCGGCTCAGAAGGTGAAACCCAAGTCGAACCTCCAAGAGATCCGGGACGCCCGTTTCAAGCAGGGGCTCTGCATGAGGTGCGGGGAGAGCGGTCACTTCGCCTCAGCGGGCCCCCGCGGTGGGGGAAAAGTCCCCAAGACGTCCACCCCGGTAGCCGGGAGCACCCCTAGTAAAGGGAAAACCTCGTTCAAGCCCCGGGCATTACAGCTGGAAGGGGCCGCGAGCGAGCAAGGAGAGCTGGAGCTGACGGAAGCACAGATGTCGGGAAATTCCAACGGCCTGCAGTGAGCAGCGCGGAACTGCAGGTCCCCATCCATGACGCGCCATCCCCGCTTGCTGAAGAAGAATCCTGGGCCGAATGCATGGCATCCAGTTCCTCCGACTCCTCCTCCACTGATGAAGGGGGAGGCACCCCATTTTGAAATTTCTGAAATCCTTGATTCAAAAATGCGTAGGGGCCCTTACTATATCTAGTTAGATGGGTAGACTTTGGCCCGGAACAAAATTAATGGGTTCGTTTTGAAAATGTGCATGCTCCTAAGTTAGTTAAAGCTTTTCATAAAAGATTTCCAGACAAACCCGGGTAGATTTATTTTTAGGGTGGCAGTGTGTCAGAATCTGCAGATTCAGACAAGGATTTTTGGGGTCTTCTGCTATATATTATAACCTGTTGCTATGTATTGTGACCTGTTCTGTACCCATTTTGTACTCATGCCTATTGCTATCAGTTGCTCCTATGCCCACTATGTAATCATGCCTATTGCCATTTGATTGACCATTGTGAGTGTATGCTATGTGACCCCAGGTTTATGGCTTTGACCAGGCCTGGTCTATGTAACTGTTTGCCCGGGAGAATGACAACTTCAAAGCATGGGAACAATGGGCCTCTCACACTCCTGCCTCCGCATTCCATTCATCCCGGCTGGGAAGACAAGGGGAGGACAGGGACTATTTCTTATCAACGTGCGAAAGCCTTGAGGAAAGCATTTGTTATGTGAATATGGTTACATCTGAGGGGTCTGGTTTGGGAAGGGAAATTTACAGCTTCACACCTAGCTTTCTTTCCTGTGGGAAGCAAACGGCCAGAGACCCCTTTTGCCCACGGTTTTTCCCCTTTGGTGATTGGTTACCTATGGGCAATTCAAATTGTACTGAAAGGTATATTAGACCTGCTTCTATTGTATGTGTTATCTCTGACAATAATCCAAGGACCTGTACCAATGTAGAAATTGGAAATAAAGAACTGTGTTTCATCAACAAAGATCTGATCCTTGACTACTTTGAGCAGAAGCCTCACACTTAGGCTTGTTCCCTAAATCCCCTGCTATCTGCCCCCAGTCTAATTCCTACCCCCTGTACAACCACTATTAGCACATTTTCAGGTGATGTCATGGCTCCTCCTTACAACTGGCTCTATGGAATTTGAACCAATTTGCTGGTGGCCCTTGTGGGACCCCAAGAAAGTCTCTCTCCCTTTGCCCCCCTCACATCCCTGTAATTGAAAACATGAAGTTGTGTCATGCCACTATATTCCACAACAAAAATAACTCCCTGCAAACATGCTTGGCATTGTCCTGTTCTTAAAATGGGATCCTCATGCAATGTTGGGCACTGAAAATGTAGAAGTTGCTTATTTTATGAAGAAGAGTACCTCCAGAGTAACTGGCTGGCCACTGTGTGAGCCAGGATGCCGTGGGCGAGGTGGACCGCTGGGCTCCAACAGGGCTCCTCTTGTGTTCTTATGAGTTTCACCAACCATGAAGAATTTGGCTGCGGTCACACGGGCCTTAAATGCGGTAGAAAGGGCTGTTTCCTCCCACATTTAAAGGGGGCGACCACACAGCCCGCACCAAGTCCCGCGCTGAAGCAGGCTCAAATACAGGTTCCTCCCACATTTTCCGACCCTTGGAAAAACAACAGTTTTTCCGGGTGTTGCGGGAGGAACCCGCATTTGAGATATCTGGACAGCCCTCTCTCGCAAGCATTGCGAGAGCAGGGCTGTCCAGATAGTCCCGCCAGCCATTCCCCCCCCCCTTTTACACTTCCCCCCCTTTTCCACTTGGCCACTCAAGCGCCCAAGTGTAAAAGGGAGGGGGAAACCCAAACTCACCAGGGGGCTGGTGGGTCCTTGGCCGCCACCACTGCTTTTGCTGCCACTTTTGCCACTGCTGCCGCGTCCGCTGCTGCCGTTCCCGCGGCAGCCGCCGTTGCCGCAGGGGTTGGGATGTGTAGACATCCCAACCCGCGGTAGAAAAATGCGGCCCCTTTAAATCCGGGAGCCCTCCCGGATTTAAAGGGGCCGTGTGGCCGCAGCCGTCATTTCTTATCTGTTCCTTCCCACTCTATGGCTGTGGTCACACACACTAAATAATCCACTTTCAATGCACTTTCCAGCTGGATTTTGCCAGTTCACACAATGTAAAATCCAGTTGAAAAGTGCACTGAAAGTGGATTGAAAGTGGATTATTTAGTGTGTGTGAATGCAGCCTATGGCTATATTTCCAAGCAATCCTGTCAAGAGGCAACATGCCTTGACCTGTCTCCCACACAGTGCAATATATGAGAGATCTGCCTAGGGATGCCAGCCTCCAGGTGAGACCTGGGGATCCCCCAGAATTACAGCTCATCTCCAGACCACAGAGATAAGTGCTCCTACAGAAAATGGATGCTTTGGAGGGTGGACTCCATGGCATAGTACCCTTCTGAGATCCCCGTCCTCTCTAGGCTCCATTCCCAAACCTCCAGGAGTTTCCCAACCTGGATCTGGCAACCCTAGTGCCTGGCTATCTGGCAGTCTTGCTTGGATCTGGCAATCTGGGGACCACTGGTGGTGTTGGGGACCTGGCAACCCTAGTGCCTAGGTTTAGTATCTCTACAGGTGAGCCTCTTGGACTAAATCAGGGGTGGCCAAACTTGCTAAATGTAAGAGCCACACAGAATAAACATCAGATGTTTGAGAGCCGCAAGACATGAACAAATATTATACACATTTTTAATTGAAAAATATGCAAATCTGCTTTTTATTAATATTAAATGACACTCCCAAAAATAAAAACAAAAGGAGTAAAAACAGATATTGATAATGATATTTATTTATCCAATTATATGTGTAGGCTGGGTTGGGGGGTTGCATCTAAAGTTAAATTTGCTTTCCTTCTCTGCCCCCTTTTAAACCTACTTAGGGAGGGGAACACTGGCTGGGGGAAGCGAAAACCAATCAACTCTTCGTTCCCCCAGCCTGCCCTGCTGGGAACCACACAATATGTATGAAAGAGCCGCATGTGGCTCCCGAGCCGCAGTTTGGCCACCCCAGGACTAAATGTAGCCCCATGGCTGCCCAGTCACCTTTCCTGATTCTAGGGAGAAGACTCTAAAAAAAAATCCAATTTCAGTACAAAAAAATGTTCTTTTGCAGGACTGGGCATAGGCAAAATGTACATTTCGAAAGGCCAGCAAAATGCTGGGGCTCATAAATCTGCTATCAATTACTTTCAGTGCAGCCGACAAGTGACACTTAGAAGACATTTCAGTTCAATGTCCATCTATTAATCAACACAAAAAGGGGGGGGGGAGAGAAATTGTACTATCCTTTGGCAAAAAAAAAAAAAAAAGGAAGATGACAATTTTCACGAAGACTTAAGTTTTGTTGTGTGCTTTTTTTTCTTCCTAACTAGGGAAATAGGACTGTGTCCTGGGCTCTGGATGTGCTTGACAGATCAGTGACTTGAGCTTTCAGTGAAGCTTAATAACTATAGGGACTGAGTCTCAAAAACTACAAGGGCAATATATTGATGTATCCTTTCTCGGAGGAACTCAAATCAGCTCCTTGACTGGCAGTTTTTTTTGTTTTTGTTTTTTAAATTGCTTTCAACTATAATAAAAAATAGAAGCTTTGCCTTGTGTTCATAAAGCCCTCTGCTGAATTAGGCCAACCTAAATTGAGTTGATGCAAAGTTGATCCAGCTGGGGCAGGGGGCAGAATACCAAAAGAAGCCAACCAAAAATTCTCCATATATTAATAGCTTTCCATTCAAATAATATTTTTGCTAAGTAAGGCTGAGGAGGGCCACACGACCTCATAAGCAAAGAGTCTTCCCAAACAGAGTGTAGTAATTTAATACTTCAAAGGCCGAGACTTTCCCCAGGCAGTGGATACACTGACCTACACAACTTGACGGTTCCCCATTATGAAATGAACTCAAATGGCACAAGGAAATTGTGCTCGTGCAGTTTTGATCTGCATGCAGGGGATGTGTTTCCCTGCCCCAGCATTATTTTCATTGTATCATTATTTCATCGCAACTCATTTTCCAATTGGGGCTGGATCCAACCAGCTTTCCCAGTTTTTTTCTAAAGGAGGAGTGAGTCCCCGTTGACCACCAAAAACGTTCTGTTGTGGATCATGAGAGCCGCATGGACAAAAGCCACATGGAATGGGGATTGGGGTAAGGAGGGGATTTGGGTGAAACTGTGAGAACAACTGGCTGGGTACAACACAGAAATTGTTTAAGCTCCCATTTAGTATTTGTTGGATTTTCTTTTTGGCAAATTAAGGGATTTTCCCAGGTTTCACATGGAATTACATGAAATTGCCTTATACTGTCCGAGGACAGATTGACAGTCTTGGCCGCTCTGCCTCCGCTTCAAAAGCGGAGGCAGAGCAGCCATTCAGACGGCCGCATCTGCCCTGAGGAGGCGGTCCGGATGCATCACATCTGGCACCGCGCTCCTCCCGCAGCAGCCGAGCACCACTTCAAAGTGGTGCTCGGCGGCTGCGGCGCGCGTTCCATCCGCCGGAGTGGGTGTGAACGTGCGCGGGCAGGGGGAGCCGCACGGCATCCGCCCGACACCATAGGAAGCTGCCCGCAGTCTGAATGCTGCGAGCAGCTTCCTTCCGGCAGCGTGTGAACACCATGCCATGGGTGAAATTCCCCCCACCTTAGTCTGCCGCGCCGTGGAGGCGTGACAGACTGCCAGTTTGTCCTCAGCCACTGAATCAGGCCCTTGGCCCATCAAAGTCAGCATTATCTACTCAGACTGGCAGCGGTTCTCCAAGGTCTCAGGCAGAGGTCTTTCACATCACCTACCACCAGATCTTTTAACTGGAGATACCAGGGATTGAACCTGGGACCTTCGGCATGCCAAGCAGATGCTCTTCCGTAAACCACAACCTCATCTACCCCTAGCCATAGGTGACATCATTCTGTGAATTTTTTGATCTGCAGTCTGGGGCTACACTTGGGAATTAGGTGGAATCATAGAGTTGGAGAAGACCATAGAGGTCATCTAGTCCAACCCCTTGCTCAATGCAGGATCAGCCTCAAGCATCCCTGACAAGTGTTCATCCAGCTGCTGCTTGAAGACTGCCACTGAGATAAATGATGCATGATATTCTTCAGTGGCTGAGATATCAAAATGAAATGTTGCATATGTGCTAACCATGCATTATAAAGGACACATCTATAGCACACATTCACACCCAGGGGAAAACCTTGCATGTGTTTCAAAGAGGAGCCGAAGTAAGTAGACCCCCTCACAACCATTCCACTGTATTTGAAAAAGTGTGCCTTGCACATGAAAGCTCATACCTTGAATAAACCTTTGTTGGTCTTAAAAGGTGCCCCTGGACTAATTTGTTCTACTGCTTCAGACCCACATGGCTGACCACCTGGATCTACACTGTGTTTCATCAGTGTTGAATGCTAAATAACATGAACAAGGGCTTGTATTTCAAGAGTTTACATGCCACAGTTTCTTATGTCCTTTTTTTTTTTTTGACAAGAAGGCGGCACCTGTAATGTGTTTATTTACAGTGACTGGTGATATTTGTTGACAGATTAATAGACAGCCGAGTTGGAAGGTTGTTGATCACAGCCCCGTAATTGCTTCACAACATCATTAACACATACTGTATTAAGCCCCTGGAAAGATCTTGTTTCATCTGCTTGAGCTAAATCCATTTATGCTGGCATTCAGGGCATGCAGGAGCAAAATAGGAAAGAAGAGAAGAAGGAACCGAGTAAATGTGCCTTAGGGAAAATATGCTCTGATGTCATCTATCTTCCTGACATTGAAGTTCACAAAGTGCTGACAGAGATCTTTGAATGTCGCAGCTATAGATTTAACATTGGATTTTAGAGTGACAGGGGACTGAATGACACCAAATGCCACAGTTTGAACCACACTACAAACACATACCTGTGGCTGCCCTGAGCCCAAAGGCAGGGTTATGACTTCGAGTTCTAAGAATGCAGACACCATTGTTCCCTGCTGAGAGAATGGTGAATATTTGCTTCTGCTTCTCTGATCTGTGTGTGCCCCCCCAGATTTACTGACTTTAATTCCTTGATGGCTACTGAGGATTTGCAAGGAGCTGGCATGTTTTCATAAACACATCGAAGGCCTTTCTGCACTTGGATCTCATCCCTGGTTTTATCAGAGTTTAACTCATGCCACAGTACCTTGCATTTATCCCAGGTTATAACAGGCGTTTCCACACTAGACCTTAAATCCTGGTTCAACCCTGTCCCCGAACTTACATTCAACACTACATGTGAGTTCACCCCTGTAATTATCTTGGGTGATGCTGTTATAGCCAGGGATAAACGCAAGGTATTGTGTCACGAGTTGAACTCTGATAAAACCAGGGATGAGATCCAAGTGTGGAAAGGACCGTAACATCATCCGTTTATCCCAGGACAAGTGTGGGACAAACCCAGGGTGGCCATGTGGAAACATTCCATGTAATGTGGAAACAAAAAAATACCCCGAGATAATTACAGGGATGAACTCACGTCGTGTAGAAGTTCTCAGCTTCTCTCACACAAACACTGACGGAGTGTCACGTGAACAGCAAAAACTGGGAACCGCAGTCTATGTTGTGTTAATCTAAAATGGAGATGCTTGTGCAGAGGAACATTGCTGCTTCATTAGAAAACATTAGCTTGTTTTCAGGCTGCTGAAGGTCTTATGCACTAGAGTTCAAGCCTGGTTCATACATATAGGAGAGGTCAAAACGAGCCTTCAAATGTGCTGGACAGCAGTTAGTGCGGCAGGTGAGGCTCTGGGAGGCCCAGGCTGGGATTTCTCCTCTGCCCTGGAAGCTTGCTTGGGTGATCCTGGGCCAGTCATGCTGAGCCTAATCTACTTCACAGGGTTGTTTTGAGGAGAAAATGAGAATGAGACAAGCTTCTTCGGGTCCCCCACTGGAAAGGAGAGCATGTCGCCAGGATATAAATGAAGTAAATCCATGTGCAAAGCAGGCATCTGCCAGTGGCAAGGGGAGTCACTCAGCTGGTTTCACCCTCCCAGCAGGCACCTTCCCGCCTGTATGCCCCGGATGCTGGAGGCGCCGCGCAGTCAACCACACCTATGCACAGTTGCTGCTTCGCCAGTCATCCCATCACCTTCCAGGGGAGCTTGCTCCTGAGAAAGCGTGCCCTGAGGGGCGAGAGAGAAAAGCGCCCACCGCGGCCAAAGACTCTGGCAAGAGGCAGAAAGGCAAGAAGCACCCCGGCGAGCCAGCATCCCTGGCCCAGGCCAATGAACATGGCAAAGAGGGGAAACTGAGGCATGGCACGGGTGGCCTGGAAGCCTCTGCCTGTGGGGGGGGGCGGGGCAAGGGACCACTGCAGAGGCACTTTGCTTGGTGGCCACAGCAGCTGCCTCCCCTTAGCGGGAGGGTGCGAGGGTGGGCAGCAACCTCAGCTGGAGCTCTCGTTGCCTCTCCTGGCAGGACTTTCTCTTTTCTTCCCTTGGCTCTCTTCCTCGCCAGTTCTGTGTGCGGGCTTCTCCTCCCATTTCTCTCTCCTCTCCGTGCCTGGGTCTCTCTCTCTCTCTCTCTCTCTCTCTCTCGCGCCTTCGCTCGGCTCTCATCCCCTCCTCCCCGCATTTTTCTTTCTCCTCCTGCCTCCCCATCCCAGTTTCCTAGAGGGAGAAGCTTCCTTCCTCTCCCTTTGCCGCCACCACCTCCCCTCATTGCCTGGCAGAGCCTGTTACCCAATCTCGGGGCAGGGGGGAAACGATGGGCAAGGGGAAGCCTGCGCTGGCTTCTGCTACTCCGGGCACCATGTAGAGGAGGCCCCCCTGCTCTGGTGGAGTAGCCCAAAGTGGGAGCACATGGAGCCCGTCCCTGGACCACTGGCCGACTGGCCGTGTGTGTTGGGGCAACAGTGTGCATGCCCACAGAGAGGGCTCTGAGTGCCGCCTCTGGCACATGTACCATAGGTTCGCTACCACTGGCCTAGGTAGTGGCCCAGGTCATGGGGGTGGAGCCAAGGGGGTGGGGCTAGGGCTAATTAGCAGAAAGATAGGAGTGCTGGTCAATGAGGAAGTTGAGGGGGGGTGGCCTGAATGGAAGGGTCATGGTTCCCAAGGAAGAGAGGGTAAGCTCAGAGTGCTATAACCCCAACTCTAGCCTTTTCCTCTAGCCTAGGGAGCCCCAAGAAAGTAGGATGGATGGTGGACAGGAAAGGGGTGGGGCCACCTCACATAACATGAACAGAACTAAAACTTCTTGGACAGCAGCATTGCTGGAAAACAAACTAAGGTCATGTAATTTTAGAGCAAGTCCCAGTTTCTTAAAGCCATCAACTATAAAGGGAGTGTCTCTAAACTGTGAATTCTACCCCAACTCTTTCCATTCTTTAGCAGAACTTTTCTGCAGGATTGAACTCACACAGCATATCATAAAACATTTACCAGCAGCTTCAAATGACACAAACCACTCACCCATTAAAAAAAAAAAAACCAGCAGAAATTGCTAGACAAGTAAATGGATGAAACTATCCAATCAGAAACAACCAGAGGGAATTCCTAGTGAATGATTCTCAAGAAAGGATTCTATGGCATTTGATACCTGCAGCCAGTTTGGTGTAGTGGTTAGGAGCACAGACTCTAATCTGGGAGAACCAGGTTTGATTCCCCACTCTTCCACATGCAGCTGCTGAGTGACCTTGGGCAAGTTCTCTCAAGAGCAGTTCTCAAAGAGCTCTCTCAACTCCACCTAAAGAATGGCTAAGAATGGCTTAGAATGGCTAAGACCACATGACACTGCAGCATGCTGGGAGCCAATCAGATGCAACTAGCTCATGAAGAGTTCCCACTGTCACTTGTTTTGTTCTATACCACCAAACAAGTTTTGTGTGTGTGTTTGCACTAGAGAAACCCACATTCTTGCGGTGAACCCATTTGGTAAGCTGCTCCACACAGATAGCTTGTCACTTGAATACCATTTCCATGTCAGTGGCTTGTTCCAGGCCAGGGGTGGTCTTAGATCCAGGATATCTGGGGCAGTGGCCCTGGGCTTGCTGGGGGGAGCCCACCACCCTGTCGCAAGCTGCCCTATCCATCCTTTGAGGCTTTGCAGAGTAACCTCTGCACTGGGCAGCAGAGCTGCCAGCAGCCGGGTTGGAAGAAAAACAGCTGTTGTGATGGCAAGCCAGCTGGGTGGGCAAGAGGCCACTGAACAGACACTGCAACCTTGATCTTCCCCCAACTGGGTTTTTTTATTAGGGCAATTTTTGTCTCCCCATCCGCCCCTGGTCAGGGACTGGGAAGAGGAGGAAACAGCCCCTCGAGGACAGTGTCCATCTTCACCTTTTCACAGCAACAACTGCCACTTCCAGCAACCTGACACATTGCCATGGAGATGAAGCCCAAGACAGGGAGCAGAGCTAGTGAGTGGGCCTCCCTCTGCAGCTGTGGTGGAAGGGGCCTGGGGCTGGGAAGTGAAGAAAGCAACCCCCAAACATGCAGCCCCCCTCCTTTGTCCTGGCTTCAGCTGTGGGGCCCCAGGATCACCACAGAGCTCCAGAATCACCAAGACTGCCCCGTCCAAACCCTGCAGCAGCTGTCTGATGTTAGCTGGTGGTGCAGTAGAGAAATGTACAGGCAGGAGAGAATGCAGAAGATCTGGTGGACTTCTTCCTCAGCATTCTTATGTCCCATTAGATGACTGCAGCACACAGTGGCATCCTGTGACATCCATGAGCTTAAAAAGGTGTTTTTCTGTTCACACTGAAATCCTGAAAAGCTAAATTACACCCTTCTTAGAGAAAGGGTTAACTCTGTTTAGGATAGCACTGGTAAGTTACTTCTGTCTTTACCCCATTTAGCAATATGTTCTGGCTTGGAGACAGCAAGACACTGCTGCGCTCTGCTTACCGGACTTTTTACTTATTTTATTTATTATCTCTATCTTTCTCTCTTTTCTGGCTTTCTTTGCTGGCAGCATATCTTCCTAGTCTTTTCTTTGAACTTTTTTTTAAAAATCTAGATATGGAAGGGAGGGAAGGACAAAGGGATTTCCTAGGTTGTGTTTTGTCTGCACTCTGCAGAGTGGTTTGTTTATTTGTTTTTGCTATTTTACCTATTTAGTGGTTTGAGTTTTTTTTAACCTACAAGTTCCCCATTAGTTCCTGGAGTGTAAGGATTCTAGGGGGCAGTTAGTGTTTTATATCATTGGTGTTTACACTCCTTGGGACTTTATCTTGTTATGTAGATAAGGCTAACACTGAACTTGTGGTTGATTGCTACATTTGCTTAGTGTTATGTCTGGGTCCGGAAGAATAGTTAGTAAATGAACGATTGATTGATTTTAGTAGGCGGTCAGAGGGTTTTATTTGGATTTGTTGAGATAGTTTTGCCATCAGGTTTCTACTTTGTATATTTTATATAAATTAGTAAGAATGCTAAATAAGCTTGGTCCAGAGCTGTGTGACTTGGGAAACTGAGAACGGAGAATTGTGATGAGGAAGTTATTTATTCCTCATGCCGCTATGTGACATGTTTTCTGATCCTTGTAAGGAATAGGTTTAATTAATTGCAACATTGTTGTGTATGCTTTTTTTGGTTTTTTTATTGCAGTTTTAGCTCACGCATTAATAATAGATTGAACTGATAGAGACCGACAGAGACCCTTTACAGTCTTATATTTTACTATGAGTTGAAACCATATTTTGATTCTACCAGTTGATACCGTATTTTGATTCTTGATTAAACATGGGAAAGAAGAGAGAATATCCTTTTACAGGCTCTCAGCTGATTAGTAAACAGAGTTAATTAGATCAGGGGTGGGCAATTGTTTTGGCTCGGGGGCCACTTTGTGGGAGCGGAGGTTAGCGGAGGGCCGCACCTTTTAAAATGATTGCATTCATTAGTTAACTGTAAATTTCAGAAAAGGTATAAATTGTATCATAAAAATCAATAAATATAAATTAAATAAAATAGTGGTAGTTTTATTCAATTTATTTATTGTGCTAATTTCATATCATCTATAGCTGCAAGCACATTTAATTTTAGAATCAGTTTAATGAGACAAATGTACCCTATCACACCACGTGGCTGACTGTCTTGGCGGGCTGCAAAAAACTCTGTGGCAGGCCACATGTGGCCCCCGGGCCACAATTTGCCCACCCCTGAATTAGATTACTATTTTGCCCATGTTTCCCCATTAATAATGAATAGGGTTGCAAGACTGAAAAAGGGTATATTAGCACCTGATACTGAAGTTAAAAAAAGATGATTTGTCCTCAAGTTCCTCATTATTTAAAACTTGATACTGATATTGACACTGGTGCTGATATTGTAAATTTGGAAAAGATTTTTAGTAGGAGCACAGAAAACCTGAAATGCATAAAAGATTGATCAGAAGATTTAACTCTGTTGGCCAATCAGACTCTACTAATTGCTGACATCTTAAGTAAGGTTTACTGCAAACTGGATGAACTTTCTTCCCAAGTAAAATTTTTGATGTGTAATAGAGAAGATGGGATTCACAAGGGTCATTCAAAGATGAATCTATTAACCGAGGGTGATGTGCCGGTAAACATACATGAAAAACCTCAATTTCCCCTGGATCCATACAGAGTTGTATTAACAATCTTTCCTTTAATTCTAGGAGGATTTGCTAGTTCCCAAGGTCATTGGGAAAACAACAACATTTGAGCTTTTTGCTCAATTTACATTATAACTCAGTTGATTTAAAATTCATTGATAAATTTCCAAATCCTCATGGTAGGGACCACTATTCACTTCAGTTTCAAGAATCATTGGATTATGTCACAGATATCCCACTTGAACAGTTATGGAATATATCTCACTAGATCATACAGGCAAACTGAGATTTTGCCTCTATTGCATCCAACAAAGTCTGCCCAGCTTGTGAGCACCTCAGATACAGGACTTGCATCAAGGAATTTATCCAAAGGAGGTAAAAGAGTGAATTCTCCCCCTTTGCCAAAATGTAAAGTGGAATACAAGAACAGAGAAACAGATCCATTACTGTCTATATTGGAAGATAAAATAAAGGGTTTTCCTGAAGGTTATCAGCAAATAAAACAACAGAGAGTAAACTATTGACCATTTAAGCGTCTTCCATAGTCTGAATAAGAGCATCTTATTACACAGCTATGGGGACTGTGTGACACCCTCTAATGTAATATTGATCCATCGTTTCTGAGGAGAAACAACGCTACTAGCCACATTGATAACAAGGACACCGCCAAGGAAGGGTACACTCTTGATATTAAGGTTCCACCATGAATAATGCCAGCCAAAGGATTAAATAATGAGCCTTTGACTGATAGACCAGTAGATCTTTTGGATTTAGACATGCCACCTCAGATATGATATCCTCTACTGATTGACAGGAGAGGGGAGACGAGGTCAGGCACTCTACTGGAACAAAATAATATGGAGTTTGAGGAGCAGGCGCAATAAAATCCCCTAGATAATATTTCTGACTTACTCTCACAGCCAGAGTGACACAATATTGCATCTAAAAAAGAAAATTATGTTAAATTATTTTCATGGAATGTGACAGGATGGATTAACAAGAGTGAGGAAGCAAATATAACAGACTACCTCAGGATTTTTGATATAATGTTATTACAAGAAACTTGGACTTTTGATTTTTCTTTCTTTCAGGCTTTAGTGCCTGTTTCAAACAGATGGTTAGAATTAATAAGATAGGTCATCTATCCACCACTCTGACCGGTGTCCCCATATTACATAATCTGTAGTGAGGTATCTTTCAATTGCAATGATGATTAGGGAGCATAAGATTAAATCTCTGTATTCTTTGCTGTATATTTTATGTATGCCAATAAAGGTACTGAAACTGAAACTTTTGAAGATTGCTGTACATAAATAGTTTTCACTAATCATTGTCTCCCCCCTGTAACAGGGGACAAGTTAAATAAGATTTGGTGGGAACTGGACTCATTAATACAACAACTAGTTTATCAGTATGCTGAAGCATCAATTATGATTTCAGGCGATTATAATGCTTAGATTGGGAGCTCCATCGAAGACTACTTTAGATTAACCATAAAATATGGGAATCCCTTTGGAAATTTGGATAATCCTTATATGGTACAAAACTCTTTAGATGTGGTGATTAACAAGGTTGGTCATTATCTGATAGACTTTGTCTTGGAAATGGAGGTTAGGTATTGCTAATGAACACCTCTTTTTTCCATAGAAAGGGTGATTACACCTTTATAAACTCCCAAGGACCAAGTGTAGTTGATTTTTTATTTGTCTCCTGATACATTATCATGATTAAGACGATTTTGGCTGATGACTATGTTGTAAGTGATCACTTACTGCTAAATTTAATCCTTTAAATAAAGCAAGGTGATAACACAGGTATTAAATTTAATCCCCAGGTTGTTATTGGGGATTTTCAGCTACGTTCTCTTAGGTGGACAAATGAAATATCAAATAACATAGCTGAGACATATCTTACTCCAGCCTGTGACCATTAAAAGAGGGAATCACCTCAGACGAACTTGGAAGATATGAGATTAATGAGGTAGGTTTTTCAACTTGGCCACCAGTAATGAAGAAAGAAATATGTGGATTGATTCAGTCCCTCCCTTTGGGCAAGGCACCAGGGAATGACTATGTTCCCACCAATTTGTTTAAATCAAATCCAGAGTGGTGGGCAAATAAACTATCTCCTATATTCACTCAGGTTAAGAGGACTGGAGAGATTCCTGCTACTTGGAAGGGTTCAGTTATATTTATCAGCTAAATATTTATCAATTAAATTGACTTCATGGATGAACGAACACAATGTTACGGGCTGCAAACAGGCAAGTTTCCATACTGGGGTCTCAACCATAGACCATTGTCATGCTCTTCAGGTTTTGGTGGGAAAGTATTCATATTTTTCTGAGGGCTATTTGGCAGTCGCATTTATAGATTTAAAGTCTGCTTTCAATACTATTTTTCTTGATTGTCTATGGAGGAAACTTGAGCAGACTTCTATTGATTCTCGGCTATTACTTTTGCTCCATAACCTCTGTTCTGGTTTGCATACCTCAGTCTGGTGTGGAGATAAGGGAGAGCTTACAGGAAAAATTCCATCGATACGTGGAGTAAAACAGGGTTGTGCTTGCTCCTCAGTTATTTAATTTGTATATAGATGAATTGAAGAAGCACCTTTTAAGTTGTAAGTCATCATTCTCCCACTTTAAGTAATCAAAGGCTGTGGTCAGGCATGCAGTTTGATCTGCTGTTGCCCCACCTCTAATTGATCTAGGTTATTTTATAAAAAAAGAATCTTGATCACCCCTTTTAGCCCTCTTCAAAGCACTTTTACCTTGTCCTTGAGTGATCAGATGGCAGCAGCCAGGGAGTCACCCTGTTGGCCATTTATTAAGTATGTTCTTTGAGCATGCCCACAAGCACTTTTGAGCCTCCTGGGATATGTAGTTCATGGAGCTGTCAGCCATTTTTAAAATAAGTTTGTCCTCTGAGCATGCACACAAGTGCTGATGAATCTGCTGGGATATGTAGTTCATCACCGTCCTCCCTGACTAAACTTTCAATTAACCCCTTCCCCAAAGCACAGAAAAAAAGCTGAAGTACAGAGGTGTCTTCCTTTGGATGTTTTTATAAAGAAAACAAAGTTTTGAGCAGCCCCTGTGGGAGTAGGAGAGAGTGAGAGAGAGGTGTGAATATGCATTTATGTGCACTTCACTATCTAGTAAAAAAAATGGTGGCTGGAAAACAAGAGATCAGTCAGATCTGCCTGATGGCTTGGGTGCACAACAGAGCAATCCGACAACAGGAAATCTGTTTTGGAACCAGCTCAGACCAACAGGACTAGACTTTCACAGGTATCAAAGAAACACACAGTAAAGGGGGGGGAGTCAGACGTCAATAAACAGATGTTGCAGTCTGATCGTGTATTTTAAATCCATAAGGGAACAACACCAATGGATCAAAGGGCACATGTGATCACAGCCAAAGTAATCCATTTTTGTTACATGCGGATGATACAGGTCTCTTATTGAGGTTGATTCTTGGTCGTAGGAAGATGTTTGACATTCATTAGACCTGAAACAAAAGAATAATCTGTTTGATATGCAGCACCTACTTTTATATCTAGAAACAGTTCAAAGCATATCTCTGATGCCAAGTACCTATATATAAATACAGTTTAATATAACTAGGGTTACAGATGGTGATGATGATGTTGATTGAGTAATTTATACTCTACCCTATCCCACAAGTTGGATAAAAATGTTTTGGGGGGGAAGAATAAAAGGGATGAATGAATAAAGGAAAGTAGAACAGATGACAGTGGGGAGCACTAGGTATGGATTGTCTTGATTTTTTTTTTAAAAAAATAGATTACTATGGGAAAGTGACATTTAGAACTACAGCAAAGCACTTGTTTCAGCTAAATTCCATAGAAATATCAGTGCAGTTCCAACCTGTGCTATCTGTTAATCCAGCAGTAGCGTAACCAAACTGCAGAAGAAAGTTTTTTTTCCCCCTCACAAGCTATGGCAGCAGTGAGACAGATTTGTGGTGGCACGTTCCCTCAACCATAGGTGCATAACCTTAGGACAGACAGCTGTTTGGGCGGTCTTGACTGGGACTCATGGCCTCAGCAAACACATTTGATGCTCGTTCATGGTCTCTTGGCTTGATATGTCCTCCGCCATCTGTCAGGATGGCACCCTGCCCTCTAACACATTGGCAAGGCTGCAAAGATATGGGAGCCAAGCAAATATGGGTCGAAGTGACAGGCTGCACAAAATATCTGAGTCACGGAGGCCACCGGAAATCCCTTTTTTTGACAGAACTGTGAGAAATCTGTTTTGTACTTGCTACAGTCATCGTAATAGTTTCTTCATCTATTTTTTCCCCTCCATGCACATCAGAATCACCCTTTCTGGAACAAAATTTCTCTCCAGATCTATGTTAAGTCTATCAGGGCAGGGTTTTTTACATATTAAAATACAATCAGTGACAGGCGCGCGCACACACACACACACACACACACACACGTCAATTTGCAGAAGGATCTCTAAAACTGAAGAGAAAAACATTGTCTTGCTAGTAGGAGGAATGGCATAATGGTCATACAGGCACTTTGTTCTGCCACAGATGGTCTGGAATTCATCTAGTTGGGCTAGGTCAGGGGTGGCCAACCTTGCTTAACGTAAGAGCCACATAGAATAAATGTCAGATGTCTGAGAGCCGCAAGACAGGAACAAATATCACACACACATTTTTATTTTTAAAAATATGCAAATTTGCTTTTTATTAACGTTAAATGGGACTGCCAAAAATAAAAACAAACGAGGAAAAGCAGTTATTGATAATGATATTACTTGTTTGCTAATGATATTGAGAGAGATGGAAAGAAAGAATTAAAGAAGTGGAAAGAAAGAGAGAGAGAGAAACTAGGAAAGCAAATAGATGGGAGGGAGGAGGGAAGGAAGGAAGGGAGAAAGAGAGAAAAAGCATGCCTCCCCTTTGCTTCCCCAGCCGCCCTGCCAGGAGCCGCACAATATATGTGAAAGAGCCGCATGTGGCTCCCGAGCCACAGGTTGGCCACCCCTGGGCTAGGTCTCAAGTGGCCGCTAGGCCCTAAAGAGGAATTTGCCATTCCTTGCTTCCATCACTATCACCTCCACAACATGAATACTGCTCCTTTTACTGTTGCCACTCCCTTTTACTGTTGCCACTTCCAAGAACTTTTAGAAATATGCCTCTTGTGTCTTCTGGAAACTAAGCTATCTGGTTTTAAGAAGAACTTCTAAATATACAAATGTACGGAGTTTGGGGGGATTTGATTTGTAGTGACTCAGATCCAGGCAGGAATATCTCTTGCCTCCTCCTTGTACCTTGGAATGCATTGGCTTTTCTGTGGGTTACTCTGATTTCATGAGAAAGGAAAAGTCAGTTTACTTACAATCATACAACTTGTTGTCTAAGGCAGCTTCATGTATTCATGTGCATTCACATGATGCATATGGAGAAATACCTGTTTGCATTGGGGTTTTGCCTCAACAATCCCCCCTCACACATTTAGTTTTTTTTTTTCTTCACTATCTCTCTTGGAAGAAAACAAGCAGGAGGGGGGAAATCAGTTGCTCCCAAGCATCAGCCAATTGCTGTCTATCAGAGCTTTGGAAATGGTTAATGACCATCCTGGTTGAAGACAGTGAAGTGGTCAGCTTACGCCTGATCTGGAATCTGATACCTAGAAGTTGACACAAAGACTTGAGGGGGGGGTGGGGGAGGCTAGATTGTATCTCCCTGAAGACCTAATTCTTTGGCTCACAAGGGATGGGCAAAGAGAGATAATAAATCCCTTGGCATGGAATAAGAAAGGTCTATTTCAGCTGATTCCTTCCAGGGATAACTTGCAGGAGGGAGCTCTCACATGGAGCTCCATCCTGAATGGTGGCCACTGCCACATGGAGGAGCCTAAGAGCTGGCTGCCCAGGTAAAGACACCAAGTTAATGGAACACTTTTAGAACACTATAATTTCTAAGTTAAAAAGCCTGCCTTAGAAGAAGATCAGGTAGGGTGTGCAGTGGTGCTTGCAGTTAAGTGGGGGCCGTTCTGCTGCAATGGGCATTTTAACGTGCATCCCATAGAAAGCAACAGCATTAGACAGCATCTGCATTTGAAGAGAAGAGAGAAGAAGAGATTGGATGTGTACCCTGCCCTTCACTACCTGGAGGAGTCTCAGAGCGGCTTACAATCTCCTTTCCCTTCCCCTCCCCACAACAGACACCCTGTGAGGTTGGTGGGGCTGAGAAAGCTCCTTTGAGAACTGCTCTTGAGAGAACCACTCTGAAAGAATTTATGGCCGACCCAAGGTCGCACCAGCAGCTGCATGTGGAGGAGTGGGGAATCAAACCCGGTCCTCCCAGATTAGTGTCTGCGCTCCTAAGCACTTCACCAAACTGGCTCACCAAACTGGACGTGTTTTATAAATGTGGTTCCTGAAAACCAGGATATTTGAGAGCAATTCTAACTAATGAGTCGAGCGAGCGAGCAAAGAAGCTTAACAACAACAATATCCAGGAGTATTGTCCAAATGAGAGAAACGAAAAGGAGCACAGACTCGAGGGGAAATGTATACACTGGCAGATGTTGATTAACTGGAATCCAAAAGGTCTGAAGGACTGACTTCATGGTTTGACCTTTCTATTCAATGCACACAGCGAGTACAGTGATCTAAGATCAAAATGGTTCTTGCCATTATCACATTCTGCAATTCCATTTCCTTTCACGGGGCATTCATAGAAGCCCTTCCTGGTGCGTTATTATTTATTTGACTTGCTAGCTAATTAGCACAGGCCGCTACCTAGTCTTTGCAGCACAAAAAGCTTCTTTCTTCAAGGGTTTTGTTTTCGAAACACTTATCCTCTGATCTAGGATTGAATTAATAATACAGCTTTGTTTGTATCTTGTTATGAATTGCCACCCATTTCTGATCTCAGATTAGTAGGCTCATTCTTTGCATTTGTGAAAAAGGAAAAAAAGTCAGCCTTCAAAAATACAATCTGTCCAAAGCTCACTCATCTTTTTCATGTTGAAACTCATTTTCGGAATACTTTAATCTGCTTTGTAGATGTTCTACCTAATCCACTCCTGATTTCCTTAATCAGCTTCACCCAGACACTCCCATTTCTCTATCAAAAGTTTACATTTTATAAAGCTTAACGTGGGAACAATATTGTTTTTAAAGTAGGTTTTTTTTCCCCCAACTACTAATTTGTTTCTTATTCTGGGATGGACTTTACCAGGTGTTCATCTGGCACGAGAAGGAAAAGGGGATTGTGTGAAGTACACTCCCCTGCTGGCATGGGGTAGAATTGGGGAAGATCTTGCTAGTCAACCACAGCCAGGGCTCTTTTTGTAGAAAAAGCCCAGCAGGAACTCATTAGCATAATAGGCCACACCCCTGACAACACAGCTCATTAGCATATTAGACCACACACCCCATGTTAAAAGAAAACTTAATATTTTGTAAAAGCAGGTCAACAGCTGCCCAATGTTCCCTCTAAGCTGTGGAGTCTTGTGAGCAAAAATTCTACTTTGTGAGCTACTGGCATTAAAGTTGTGAGCGAGCCATTTGGCTGCTGCATAAATTAGTCTGTTCTGGAGCCATCCTTCCTGAGCTAAGACAAAAATGTGTGAGCCGGAGGCTAAAAAATGGTGAGCTTCCCACATGCAAGCACATACACACACAAACAGAGGTAGTGTTGTATAATGGTTAGACATGGAGCAGGGAGACCAGGATCAAGCCTCCACCAGCTGTGAAATCCTCTGGGTGACCTTGGGCCAATCACTGTCACCCACCCTGGCCTAACTCACAGGCCTGCTGTGTGGATGAAGTGGAGAACTCCCGAGCTTCCTGGAGAAAGGGTGGGATACAAAAGAGATATTTAGAACAACAGAGAGAGCAGTGATTTTGCTTGATTTTATAGCAAATTTTACCAATTTCAGCATTGGAAACCAGGGTAGATATATGATAGACCAACCTAGATAGATAGACAGATGGAAAGACAGACACAGATAAACAAACAAGAGATAGGCAAGACAGACCAACACAGAAAGATAGATAGAATGACTGATGGAGACACATCTGAGGAAGTGGACCTGCACACAAAAGCTTATACCACAAATAAAGCTTTGTTGGTCTTAAAGGTGCCACTAGACTCAAAACTTTGTTAAGCAAGACAGCTGGACAGATGCAGATAACTAGACAGAGATAGACAGACCAACAAACATAGACAGACAGACACAGATAGATAGGTAGACAGAGGATAGATAGGTAGACCAACACAGATAGATAGAAAGCTAGACAGACAGATGGACAGACACAGATATAGACAGGGGTCATTTCATAGAAAAAGAGGTGCAGGAGCTCATTAGCATACATATTAGCATAACTTATTAGCATATGCCACTCCCCCTGACATCACCGGAAGTGTGTCAGAAAGGGAATGCCAGTTTTAGCCCCATTATACCCTATGGCCATTGAAGTCAATGGCAAAAACTCAAAGGGTATATGAGGGGCTGGAGGAGAGGGGGTTTGAGGGAGAGGCTACAAACTTGCAGGGTAGCTGCTGGGGCCTCTCCTCGAAATACCCACCATATTTCAAGAATATTGGACCATTGGGTCCAATTCTACAAGCCCCCAAAACAGGTTGCCCCCATTCCCTCCATTGTTCTCTATGATGGGAAAAAAGTAACATCCAATCTTCTTGAAACTTGGTGGACATTTCGGGGAGAGGCTCCAGTAGCTACCCTGAAAGTTTGGAGCCTGTCCCTGAAATCCCCTCCCCTCCAGCTGCTTTTAAAGCCACCACTGAATTTTGGCAGCAATTCAGCAGTGGGCCGAATCAGATCAGAGAATCTGATTCTGCCTGTGGCTGCCCTAGTCCCCACTCCTGGGCTGGCAGAGCACTGCTCCACCTCGCTCCAGCCCCAAATGACCCCTGGATATAGATGATAAGATAGATAGACAGATGGGCAAACGAACAGGTAGATAGACAATTGATAGACCAGCACAGATAGATAGACAGAGATAGATAGTTAAAAGAACAACACAGATAGATAGACGCAGATAAATAGAGATGGACAGACAGACCAACACAGATAGACAGATGGACAGAGACAGATAATAGATACAGAGATGATAGATAAGTAGATCGACCAATACAGCTGGGTAGGTAGAAAGACACAGATAGATAGATGATATACCAACAAATATAGATAGACTTAGACAGACAGACACAGATAACTAGACAGAGACGGACAGACAGACCAACACAGGCAGACAGACAAGTGGACAGAGACAGATGATAGATAGATAGACAGACAGACCAACACAGGTAGGTAGGTAGACAGACACAGACAGATAGATGACAGACCTGTAGAGATAGAAAGACAAGCAGACACAGATCAATATGAGCTAGGTCAAAAAAACCTGTTTATGAGGCACAACCAACAGCCCAAAAGACCCGGCATCCTTGGGAGAGAGAGGGAGAGGAGGCGAGGAGACGGTGGGCTTGTGGGCTGCTTGCTCTTCCATACCTCTGCCCTCAGCTCAGTCAACTTTTTTTTCAACTCCCTCCTGACTCCTCCCAGGCCCCTGTGTGAGTGAGGGGAGTGGCTCGGCATGTGTTGCTGCTGCCACGGCCGCAGCTTCCACAGCTCGGAGGGTAGGGAGGGAAGGTGGGAATCCCAAGGCTGGGACTGCGTGCAGTGGCAGCCGGCCTCCAAGTAGGCGCCATTTGCTGTGGCGCAACCTCCAAGTGGGCAGGCAGGGGGAGAGCGGCTGGAGAGCCCGGAGCACTGTCGCAGCTTCCACAGCTCTGAGGGTGGGAAGGAAAGGCAGGAGTCCCAAGGCTGGGGCTGCATGCAGTGGCGGCCAGCCTCTGAGCGGGCGCCGTTTGCTGCAGCATGACCTCCAAGCAGGCAGGCAGGGGGAGAGCAGCTGAAGAGCCCAGAGCAGCACCGGGCAGGGAGCAAAGTGAAGCAGAGGTTGGGCGCCCGAGTCCCAGCACATCCTCTGCCTTTTGGCAGGGAAGAGGCACCACACTGTCTCAGACCTCGCTTACCTTGAGCTGCAGCTCCTGCCAGGCTCTGTGTGTGCAGCCACCGGAGCAGGGGGAGCAGGAAAGGGCTCCTTTTCCTGCTGGCAGCCCTGGCTGGCCTCTAGATGCGGGTTTCCACCAAGTCATGGCCCAACAGCAGCCCCAGCCAGCAGAGGCTGGCGGCAGCACAGGAGGTGCCCCCTAGGCAGCGGCTCGGAGGAGCGGCTGCTTGACCTGGGACCCCGGCAAACCCTTGGAAAAGGAGCCCCTTCCACCGGAGACGGAAGCCAAAGGAGACCCTTTCCCGCTGGCTCCCACATGGAGACCAGGAGTCCGGTGCCTTCCAGCTCCATGCACTTAAAGAGAGAGTGTCCCCTTTAAGCACACGGAGCTAGCAGGCGCCTGACACCCGGTCTCCATGCAGAACCAGGTCCAGGGCACTTTTTAACCAGTGGGGAGGGGAGGGAAGGGAGAGAGCGTGGCAGGCCCGGATGCCAGCCGGAACATTGTTCCGGCATGTTCCGGCTGAAAAAGAGCCCTGACAACAGCAGAATAACATCTTTATGTGTTTGTTCTCATCTCCACACAAAAGGGTGTAAGGCCTGGGTATGCACAGGGTCTTGTCCTTCAGCTCTTAGCCTGAGGGTCAGGTCTAGAGCTAGACAGAAGGTCAGCCAGCAGAGAAAGAAGATCTGTTTGATCATCAGAAACCTCTTTTCTAGGGTTTCCAGCTCTGAGTTGGGAAATACATGGAGATTTGGGGAGTGGATCCTGTGGACAGCAGGGCTTATGGAAGGGAAAGAAATCATCAGGGTATAACGCCATATGCTCCACCTTCCAAAGCAGCCATTTTCTCCAGGGCAACTGTCTTTGGTCATCTCCCTTCACCTTCTTGTCTGGTTCTTTTTTTTTGCAGTCTGTATATTGCTAGCCTTGGGTCCCCATTGGTGAGAGAAGCTGGCTGTACATTCTCTAAATATACACCCAAGTCAAGGACTGTGAGTCAGGATCATAGGATCCTAACAGGGTTTCCATTGTGCTTTCTGTAACTTGCTATCGCTCAGCCAAAAGTGTAACCATTGCTATCTCTTTCAAGCTGTCTCCTGCCTCCCCCTTAACCGTTTATTGCTGAGTTATACTGCTTTTTGAAGGTCTGGTCAGTGTAACCATTTCATTCGGGAGAGTGGCGACCCCGCATATTTGCACGTCACCGAAGAACAAATGGCTTTTCCTCCCATGCATTCCCTCCTCCCATTCCTTGGGACATGGAACTGTCTTATCTCATTGTGAAGACCTTGAAAGGCCGCCAGAGCCACTTTGTTATGTATAAGTTTCACACATCTGGGGCGCCCAGTTCAAGAGGGGAATTTTTATAACTTTCACACTTCACCTTTCCTGTGGGAAGTAAAATGGCTCAGAACTTTTAACCGTGCTTTTCTCCCTCTATTGTGATTGGTTAGATGTTGGGGTTCAAACTGTACTAGAGGGTATATTAAATCTGCCTGTTCTTTATGTGACATCTCTAACAAACATTCGAGAACCTGTCATGCAGTATTAAGAAATAAAGAACTCTGTTTCATCAACAAAGGTCTGATCTTTTGCTGACTAAGTACAGAAGCCTCACACTGTGAAGAGAAGAAGAGATTGGATTTATCCCATGCCCTTCACTGGGAATCTCAGAGCGGCTAGCAATCTCCTTTCCCTTCCCCTCCCCACAACAGACAGACACCCTGTGAGGTTATTGGAGCTGAGAGAACTCTTTTAAGGACTGCTCCTGAGAGAACAGCTCTGAGTGAACTTGTAACTGACCCACAGTCACACCAGCAGCTGCATGTGGAGGTGCAGGTAATCAAACCCGGTTCTTCCAGATTAGAGTCTGTGCTCCTACCCACTACACCAAAGTGGGTTGTGAGACCCATGTGTACAAAAAAGCTCTGTAGGACAGAGGCGTCATGGGAAATGCAAATCAGTGAGATTGCCCCTCCTCCCTCTTTGTAAATGTGAAAAAAATGGGATGTACCAACGCTCCATTTATTGACCTGGAGAACTGAAATAGAAGTTGTTGTGCCTCCTTGCCTGAGAAGAGACAGGTGGAGCATGATACCAGGGTCTCAGTTAATTAACCTCAGCATTCCACAAAGAAGAAGGGTACATCTGACCATCAGTCCCCAATCATGATATATTTATTTCCATCACTATATTTCCCCCCTGGAATTAGAGCCAAGCAAATGGCGACCATATAAACGAAGACTGTCTTAAAAGCGCCACGGGTCTCGAACTTTGTCCTGCTGCTTCAGACCAACACGGCTGCCCACCTGGATCTATCAGAATAAAAGAGTAACCCTAAGCCACCAGTTCTGCTCTGCAAACAGACTCAAGTAATTCAGAATTCTATAATGAGAAGAGGAGAATTTTGGAACCATCCGTAACTGGAGAATTCCTGGTTCACAACTCCGCAATAGATCTCCAAAGCACTCCTTGAAGGAGGGCCAAGCTGCCAAACCATGGCTGAGGACAGACTGGCAATGTAAAGCTGGACAGCCCCGCGTTGGAAGTGGAAGAAGGGAGCGCGTTCAGACATGCACATCTGTCCGTCGGCTCCGTTTCGCACTTACCCGTCTCCCACTCGCTTTCCATCCGCTTTAACAGGACACCGGGAGAAACCGGTGTCCAGGGGCCGTCTTGCGCTTGCCTCCCGCTTCCAGGCAGTGTGAACCGGAAGAAGGCGGGAGGCAAGCGGAGGCGGCAGTGGGAATGCGGCGTTTTGCCAGTTTGCGCATGAGCGCACATGCGCAAATTACTGAAACAGCCCTATCATGAGCTGCAGAGCCCGGCCCACGTGGGGCCACTCCGCAGCAGTCTGAACGCTCCGTATCGGCACCGTTGTGCAATACACCGGCCGGTGTGAACGGCCAGCCCCGGGGAGTTTCCCCCCCGCAGCAGTTTCCTCCGCATTCATCTCGCTCCAGATTGCCAGTCTGTCCTCAGCCCATGCTTCCCCAATTCACAAGCTACATACCTGCCAGCCCCCACACAAACTCGTGATGAAGAAGCATCTATATTACACTTTGCTATTCAAAATTGTGTGTGTGTGCATATGTGTGTGTGTGTGTGTGTGTGCATGGTTGGGGGGGCAAGTGACATTGTTGCTAGGCAGGTTTCATCCCTGGCACCTTTTTTCTTTTAGAAATATATATTGTGAATCACTGCAAGAAAGTGACTCTGACCGTTATAGCCACAGTTTATGACCAGGGGAAAACCTGGGGCGAAGGAAGGTGCTGAATTTCAGTTGACACACTGACATGTTGATGGACGAATGCTGCCCTGTGGCAGGAAGTATGAACGTAAGGGTTCCTCTAGAGTCTCTGTTTCGAGGAACAGACAGGCAGCTTGCTTTAAGCCAGTTACCGACACGGAAGGTCACTTTGCGTTCTGTATTAAATCCTTTCATTACTTTGTAACTATTCAAGAAACCCTTTCTTTCCCGACCGCTGTGTGTTGGATGTATCCCAGGAGTTGGGGGAGGGGGTGTGCTAATACAACCATTGTCTTTTGATTTCCCAGATGGACTTTTTGTTCTCAAGGAGCCCATTTATCACTGCGTTCATTTATTCATAAAAAAAAAAAAAAGAATGCCTGCTTTCCTTAACTGGTAATTTCATTGGGAACGGCAGTCTCTGGGCATTTGAAAAGGAACACTCCTGCCCAAAATCAGATTGCAAATATTTTGCATGTGCCAGTTTGCACACAGCCAGAGCAATCATGTGAAGCTCTGTGCGTGTCGTGTGTTTTGATGTCCACTTGTGTGCACGGCAGCTGGCCTGCTGACTAGCATCATGATAAATGTCACTGACTGTTGAGGTGTACACTGTACACGGCATTGGTCAGGCCACACCTGGAGTGTTGTGTTCAGTTCTGGAGGCCTCACATCAAAAAGGATGTGGGCGGAATGGAGCGGGTGCAGAGGAGAGCGACAAGGATAATCGGGGGCCTGGAGACCCAGCCCTATAAGGGAAGTCTGAGGGATCTGGGAATATCTAGTCTGGAGAAGAAGAGGTCAAGGGGGGACAGGATAGCTCTCTGTTTAAGTATTTGAAGGGCTATCAAGTGGTTAAGGGTCATTTTACACTTCCCCTCTAAAGTAGTTTGACTGCTGTCTTTTCCTGTGCTGATTTCACAGTGGTGTGAAATTTCACTCCAGGGGGTCTAAGTGCACTAATCAACAGCAATTGTTTAAAGCAGAATGAAGCCGGTTGCATACTAGCTTGACCACAGGAGGGCAATTAGTAGATGTGGACATTTCAGTGGCAGCACGGTTTCACACCGCACAGAAGTATGGGCAGGGTTTTTTGGAACTAGAATGATTCCAGCGGGAAAGTCAGATGTAAAAACAGCCTAAGACACTGAACTGCAGACCAGAAGGTCGGTAGTTCAGCAGTTCGAGACCTGAGTGCCGCAAGACGGCGTGAGCTCCCATCTCTGGCCCCAGCTCCTGCCAACCTAGCAGTTTGAAAGCAAGAAATTGCAAGTAGATAAATAGTGGGAAGGTAACAGCATTCCGTGCAGCTTGGCAGCTAGTCATGCTGGCCACATGACCACGGAAACATCTTCGGACAGCACTGGCTCTTCGGCTTGGAAACAGAGATGAGCACCTCATCCCTAGAGTCGTATTTGACTGGCTTTCAAGCAAGGGAAACCTTTACCTTTACCTTTACACTTAGAAGAGGGCAGGGAGCTGTTCCTGTTGGTAGCAGAGGATAGGACTGTCAGAATCTGCTGATTCAGACAATGTATCTTGCTGCTTACAGCCATGTTTTACTTTGTGTTTGCTGCTTTGCTTTTCATAGTACTGTATGTATGCTAGCTGCCCTCATGAACACCTGTCATGTACCCCTCATCCTGGCCAGTATATATTAGCATGTATGTAGAATGTGTAACCCCAGGTTTATGACCCTGACCGGCCTGGTTTGTGTAACTGTCAAAGCGGGAGGATGTCAACTTCAAAGTATGGGAACAATGGGCCTCTCACACTCCTACCTCCGCATTCCATTCATCTCGGCTGAGACTCCAAGGGAGGACAAGTCTCATCTCTTATCAATGTGCGAAAGCCTCGAGGCCATGGATTGTTATGTGAACTGGTAACATCTGAAGGGTCTGGTTTGGAAGGGGAAATTTACAACTTGACACCTCACTTTCTTTCCTGTGGGAAGCAAACGGCCAGAGCCCCTTTTTGCCCGCCGTTTTTCCCTTGTAGTGATTGGCTACCTATGGGTAATTCAAACTGCTTAGAAAGGTATAATAGACCCGCTTTTGCCATCTGTGTTATCTCTGACAATAATCCGAGAAGCTGTACTAATGTAGAGATTGGAAATAAAGAACTGTGTTTCATCAACAAAGATCTGATCCTTGACTACTTTGAGCAGAAGTCTCACAAGGACTAGCAATAATGGGTTTAAATTAAGGGCGGGAACGTACCGGTTGGATATTAGGAAAACCTTTTTGACAGTAAGAGTTGTGCAACAGTGGAATCAGCTGCCTTGGGAGGTGGTGAGCTCCCCCTCACTGGAAGCCTTTTAAGCTGTGGCTGGACAAACACTTGTGCTCTAGGCTGACCCTGCACTGAGCAGACTAGTTGGCCTGTATGGTCCTTTCCAACTCTGCGATTCTATGACTCTAAAACTCAGCACAGACATCTCCTGCCTCTGACCCTGGGTTTCATACCAAGAACCCAGTGGGTTCTGAGTACCCAGCAATGATAGCAGCTAGCTGGCTGCTCCATACATCAGAAGGCCGGCATCCTTTCCCACATGGTAGTCAACCTGTTGCCCCAGAAGGCCACTGGCAGTGAATCCCACAGCTTATTTATTTATTAAATGACGTACTCCCTTTTTTTTGCACATCATGAATTTACTGCCCATCAATTTCATCTGGTCAAGTGTGGCCTCCCCATCAGGTAGCCGTGGGCAATTGCCAAGGGTGCAAGAGGGGCAGGGGCCACCAGGACCATCAAGCGGCAATACCAAGTGGCACCTCCAATCCCAGCCCTGCTGCTGGGGGAGCTGGTCACCTAGTTGACCTTCCCTGCTTCTGTCCCCAAAAAGGAGGGAGAGAGGGAGGAAGGAAGGGTAGTCCTACCCGGCTTCCCACCCTCCTGGCTTGTATCATGGCAGTACGTCCTTTCCCATCTGAGTCCAAGCACAGCCAGGTGAGGCATGGCCACTTGGATCACACTTGGATCCATGAGTGCCTGGCTCATAAGAAAATAAGAAGAGCCCTGCTGGATCAGACCAGTGCTCCACCTAGTCCAGCATCCTGTCTCACACAGTGGCCAACCAGTTCCTCTGGAAGGCAAACAACAGGGCACAGAGGCCGAGGCCTTCCCATGATTTTGCCCTGGGGAACAGATGTTTGGTTTTTGCATATTGGCTTTGAGCATGCCCAGGCTGGGGGGGTGTGAGGCTTCTGAGTAGATCCAATAAGCCAGGCCTTTGGTAAAAGCAAAAGTCCTTTTATTCTTAATGGTCCTTCAGGTACACGATGTTTGTCAGTGATAACCAGCTACAGGCAGCTGGGATTCATATACAGTATTCAAAAGGTAAGGGCAGGTAAAGAACCAATCAGAGCCAAGTAAAATAAGCGTGAAAAAGCCCCAAACCATTGTGTTCCCACAGAAAAGGTGCAAAAGCACTAACCCTTCCCCCACTGGCCTAAATCAATTCAGGAGTCTTCAAGGTTACCAAAGCAAGATTAGCTGTCTCGACGCCAGGATGAGAGATGGGGAGGAGGAGGCGCGGGAAAGATAGCCAGAGTGTTTATATGACGTGGGAGTATACAGCAAGCCACCCTCCCGCCGGAAGAAAGAGACATAGTATTCAAGACAGACAATAAACTCAAGGCTAGCAGTAAATTCATGATTGAGATCCAGACAAGAGACAATTAATGGCAGAGAATCTGACATCGTGGGGGGAACAGAGCTAGCAGCTGGCCAAGACCTATTGTGCTGAAGACCGTTGGAGGGCCCTGCGTCCTGTGGGCCTGAGTTCTAGTATTATGAGGAAGGCTGTAGAATGGTGTATGTTCTTGATGGCAGACTTGAAGGCACCATATGAAACCAAAAGACAGTTTAAAAAAAAAATACAGACGTATCAGTTTTTGAGAACATGGGTGGATCACTGGCATAAAGTGGGCACTGCAAGCAGGATGTCCCCTTTTTGAAGACATTATCTGTAAGAATTGCAGCACCGTTACCTAAAAATATTTTTTCTCCTTTACCTTCTCCTCCTCCCGCTTCTGCCCACTCTATTGAAATGTACTGTGCTATCCAAAGCAGAGCTATGCCTTTCTAAGCTCACTGACTTCAATGGATTTAGAAGGGCTTAGATCTGCTTAGGATGACACCGTTGGAGAGCAATCATTAGCAAATCTATTCAGAAGTAGCTCCCGTTTTATTCAGTGGGGTCTACTCCTAGGGATGAGTCCCTAAGATGGAATTCTCAGCCTGTGAACTACTTAGTAGAGTAGGGTAGAGTAAGTTTTTTGTATATGGCCATAGGCCTTTACAATCCATTTGCAATAAAATCAGAAATATACAAGCACCATGTAAAATGCATGTACTTAAAATTTATACATCCCTAAAATCTAGCAGTTTCAACTGGTCAGTTGTTTATGTGTTTTCTTACCAGCTTTGCTCTGATCTTCTTTGCTGCCAAATCCTATTAAATATAAAAGGGATGGTGTCTGATAGCCTATAAGCTAATTTATCAGAGTCAGACAAGGAATGAACACTAGATAAAATGTTGGCAATATAGAGGTATAGGGGACAATTTAAAACTTTATGGGGAAGTTCTGTACCAAACTTCATCAGATACTTAGTGTCAGAAGCCTAACATTAAACCAAATTACTTTGTAAAGAATCATATTATGTGAGATCATAACAATTATAATAGAAATTCCTTGTGTTCTTCTCATTGGGGTCAAGGAATAATAATTGTATGAGTTCCACATTTTTGCCGTAATCCAAGTTGCCACCATCTTTAACCAGTAGTAGCCCGTCTGTAAGGCTTGGATCCCCCAGAAATGTCCATGATGGAGGGGATTTTCACCAGGAGAATGAGACCTCCTTGACTCCCCACTTACACTGCAGCAAAAAAAATGTCCCCAGAAATGATGATCCTGGAGGACGGGAGACCAAAACTTCAGGGGAAATTGGAGGTTTGCCATGATGGGGGTGGGGGATGGAAATCAGCAAAAATCACATCCCTCCCAAGATGACAACTAGAGTTTCCAGGTTCCCCCTGACCACTTGGAAAGGAATGGTTGCTATGGTAGCTAGATCCAGATTGGGAAACGCCTGGAGATTTGGGGGTGGAGCCTGGGGAGGACAGGGACCTCAGTGGGGTACAATGCCATTGAATCCGCCTTTCAAAACATCCATTTTCTCCAGGGAATCTGATCTCCGTAGTCTGAAGATGAGACTGTAATTCCAGGGGATCCCCAGGCCCCACTTGGAGGCTGGCAACCCTGTGGAAAATTTCTTACAGATCCACCCTTTGTCTCCATCCACACAGGCTCAATGGGGCGGTTTTTAAAACATATACACATTCCTAGTACAGAAACTTGTTGGAGAGTATCCAGATTATTAATTTGAAAAAATAAAATAAAATAAAACCAATGAGTTCAACAAATACAGTTCTCCAAGTCCTCTGCCAGAACATATCTCATTCCATTTAGCAAAACTTTTGCAGATGAAGCACTTAAGAGTCAAACCACCATTCTGATATTTGTCACAGAAACTTTTAATAAACAGCTTGCCTTGCATATAATACATTTGGAACAACCCGGCTGCTGATATTTAGGCATGATGAATGTCAAAACATTGCTAAAGAGACTGATATTATTGTGTATCAACATATTTTAATAATGCAAACATATTAACTCCTTTTCTTTTAAAAAATATGTTGTTATTGGACTATATTAAAAGTTTAATATGTTTTAATACATTTCGTGTAAAGCTTTGGAACAGGATATTTTAAATGTACAGATGGTGATTTATAGATCTTATATACACAGTTTTCAAGGATCTCTAAAATGTTTTGCTTCGAGCAGTGTAGGGATATAGGCCACCAGTTCATATTTGGATAGTTCTAAACTGGACAAAAGTCGGCTTGGTACCAAAGGGACGCATAGGTACCTTCTTGTCCACCTGCATTTTGACAAAAACACAGAGAGAAAAAGGGTGGGGGCTCAACCCAAAATATGGCTGTGATCTAAGAGGGTCAACTTAACAAAAGAAGTGATTATAAAAATGCAAATACTTATAGCATATGTAGCTACCATGAGAGATTATCCATGGTCCGCTGAGTAAACTTTTAGCAACTGCACATCATATGAGAAAGCAACACCTGGCTCTAAAGAAAATCTTTCATATATTTATTTTTGGATGTGTGTTATCTTACGATAGTAGTACTGACCACTGAGGAAGACCCTAAGGGGCCGAAACACGTATGGTCTACTGGTCATAGGATATACCCATCAATAGTATATGTAAAACTATCAGCTCTGTGTGTCAAAAGTTTTAAGAGTCTGATACTTGGACCATTGCTTTTAACCTAGTTTATCTTTTATTAATGTGTACACCATAATAAACATTTGTATTTTTATAATAATTTATCTTGTTAGCTTGACCCTCTTCGATCACCACCTGCATTTTGAGCCAGAACAGCTCTAAACAATTTCTGTCGGCTTTGGAAACACCTCAGTTCAGCAGACACAAATATGTCATCTAGAAGAGGATTGTGGTATTTGTGCTAGGGTTGTCAGGCAGTGGATTACAACTAGCAGGAGGGCTAGGCATCAGGATTAAGAGGGGGTGTGTGTGTTGCTGCCTGCAGCATCAGTCACTTCAAGTTACAACCCCCCCCCCCCCGAAGTTACACGGGTAGCTCTGAGAATCACCATAGAGTCTGGGCAATT
This sequence comes from Lepidodactylus listeri, assembly GCA_029233225.1. NCBI lineage: Eukaryota > Metazoa > Chordata > Lepidosauria > Squamata > Gekkonidae > Lepidodactylus > Lepidodactylus listeri. The sequence continues at coordinate 98,673,193 of JARCFY010000009.1, read as the reverse complement.
CCTGGAGCTACCGTGTCACTTCTTTTTAAACTGGAGGTGACGTCACATCACAATCGTGTCACAGGATTTTTATTTTTTTTGTTTCTCCCACTGCTGTTCAGAGCAACAGCAGGCAATGGGAGCAGGGGTGAGGGCTTGCAGTCCCAGCGCCCAGAGGAAAAGACAGGGCAGGGATTCTACAACTACCTGCTAATAATACACTCACAAACAGCATTTTTGGAATAGCATGTGAAATAAAATGGGCACAACTTTATTGGTTATAGCCGTAAGAAGCCTTGGCACAGCATGGGTCCACCGGATCCTGGCATGGACTGACCGGCCTGCCAATTGATGTACCACTGTCCCACCCAGCCTGCCTGCCTGCCGGGTAGGGAGAACCATGGGATGGCAGGTTGCTGGATCCCACAAGGACAATCAACATTGCTTGGTCTCCCCTGCCACCTGAGCATGAGGGTAACCCACTGGCAGCCCCTTGAAAACCCTCACCCTGAGATCCGTTAGGGCAATACCCAAATTGGGGGAAACAGCGTGAAGGCTGATTCCCTACAATGGATCTGGCCCTGTGATGATCCCACCCTAAGGTTGTGACAAATAATAGAAGCGGGGGGGGGGGGGGAGAAAAACACAAGAACATAACCCAGGCTTCCCGATAACATGATCACTCCTGCAGTGGGGCTACCCGCACACCCCTGAACTGTCTCCCCCACAAGACAGAACACATAAGGAGGGATGGGTGGGCAAGTGATTCCATGCAGCCGGACAAGGTGGCCGGGAGGCATTGCATGCCTTTATCTTCCCTGGCAGTCCATTCCCTTCTCCCTCCCCGGGTCCAGTTCAGGCCCCATCATAGGCCCACCTGGGGAGGGCCAGGTTTTCCCACTGCAGCCTCTGCTGAACCCCCAAGCTGTCCGCAAAGCCTGTTCTGCCTTGCAGGATGTGGCCATCATGGCCACCCATTGCCCTGCTGGCTCTTCCCGTTGTACACGACCAAAAACAGGACCCGTGGTGAGTCAGGGCCCCTACTTCCCCACCTTGATGAGTGGGGCATGGCTGCCTAGGTTGTGATAAGGAACAGAATTATCACAGGCCTGTGTTTGGGGGGGGGGGGGTTATACCACTCTAGTCTGAAGAATGCTTCCTGTTCATTTGGAGCGATGAGGGGGCCCAAGCTCTACAAAAATAGGCTGGGAAGCTGAGAACTAAGATTGCCAGCTGTGGGGCATGAAGTACCTGCATTAAAACGGACCTCAGTGGGGTACAATGCCATGGAGCCCACCTTACAAAGCAGCCATTTTCTCCAGGGGGGCTGATCTCTGTCATTTGGAGATCAACTGTAGATCTCCAGGTGCCACCTGGAGATATTTTTTTTTTTAAAGCATTTTAAAAATGTCTAGTTACAGTCGAGGTGGAAGACTGGTCCCCCCCCCCCCCCCCCCCGCCGCCTTGCCTTATTCAACCCTATTCAGTGGATTCTATTCTAGCAACAAGGAAGAAAAAAAAACCACTTTAATTTTCTGGATAATTTAATAAAGAAATGCCACTACAAGATATTGCATTAAGGATATTTGATTCTCAGCTTCTCAGGAGGGGGAAAAAAGTACTTCTTTTGAATTTCTTTTGTTAAGCTAATGCAGGAATTTAATTTTGTTTCCACTGCAAGCCTAATTGCCCAGTATCGATAGGTCTTTTGTAAGCACAATTGTTCTTCTGAGAAACGGGGCACCCAGAATTCCAATACAAGGCTTATTATTTTTTTTTAATACAAACGAATACAAATTGCAAATTTGCCTTTTAAAAAAAATGCTATCTTGGATATTTGTACTGTCTCCCTTGATCTTTTGAACCTAACTTTACGAGTCCATTACTCTTACAGTGCTGAAATGTTTTGCCCCCCCCCCCTCCCAAAATTTGGATTTATTTGCTCAGTTTACAGTCTAACTATGCAAATCGCTAGAAACCTGGCAATAGACAAGGTGGAAAATAGTGATCCTTGCTGGCCAGTGAGCAAATGAACTAGCAGCCTTAAACTGGAGGAAGGTAGATTTTACATGAAACATTAAAGGGGGAATATCTTGCTTGCAGAACAGTTCAACAGAGAATTAAGAATCAATTTGAAGGGTTGCCAACTTCCAGGTGGGACCTGCAGATCTCCAGCCTTCATAACTCATCTCCAGATGACAGAGATCAGTTTCACTGGATAAAATGGCTGCTTTGGAGGATGGACTCTAGGTTGGTTGTACCCTACTGTGGTCCCTCCCCTCCCCAAACCCCACCCACTCCAGGCTCCCCTCCCCAAATCCCCAGGTATTTCCCATTCCAGAACTGGCAACTCTATCAATTTGTCATTGCTGGAGGTAGGTAAATGACAGGGCAATCCAGCATTGATGGGTTTAGAAAAGTGTTACTCTGCTTAGGTAAAAATAAAGGTTTCCTTTGCTTGAAAGCCAATCGAATCCGACTCTAGGGGGTGGTGCTCATCTCCGTTTCCAAGCTGAAGAGCCAGCACTGTACAAAGACATTTCTGTGGTCACGTGGCCAGCATGACTAGACGCTGAGGCACACGGAATGCTGTTACCTTCCCACTGAAGCGGTACCTATTATCAACTTGCAGTTTCTTGCTTTCAGACTACTAGGGTGCCAGGAGCTGAGGCCAGAGACGGGAGCTCACTCTGTCATGCGGCACTTGGGTCTCGAACTGCTGAGCTACTGATCTTCTGATCTGCAACTCAGCTTCTTAACCTCTGAGCCACCACGGCTCAGGACTGCATTGTAAATGGTTATCACAGATGCTTCAGGTATCTCTCCTTATTATATAAAGCCGTTTTCAAGTGGCAAGATTCCATGGGGTGCCAAAATCAGTTGGCTGGAAGGACTGCTACTCAAAAGTGGTCCCTGGCCACTGGCTGCATTCCCTTGCTGCTTTGCCTCAGTCCCATCCACAGAGCCACCGGCCAGTGTCTCGGCCTCAGTCTGGAGGGAGCTGGCAAAGGGGAAGGACTGGGTGCTGGGTCTACTCTTCCCCTCCGCCCACTGCCAGGTGGATCTAACTTTCCCCTCAGTAGCCTGCTTCTGTCAGTGAAAAGACAATGGACTTTCAGCATAACCCCCTCCCCCACCCACTGCCAGCCTGGCCACTTTTCCTGTCAGAATAAACTGTGAAATGGGGGCATTTCACACAGCACCCCGTAGTGCTTCAGGACCAGTACAAGAACTGAAGAGTGCTTGGGAGGAGCTTTCAAGGTAAACCGGCTCAGGAACGCTTCCCCAACAGGAGAGGCACGTTTCTGTGTGAAAGGGCCAATATGTTCCATTAGGGAACCAGTACTAATACGGTTCTGTGTGAAATGCCTGACAGAAACCGTTCCTGGAATGGAACATATTGGCTGTGTGAAATTCCTCAGGCTCTCTCTCCTGCTTAGCTCCACCATGGCTGGCTGGCTAATGAGGTGGGCCAGCGACCGTCAAACCATTATCTTCAACTCCCTGCTGTGTGGCTGACTCTCCCACTAGGGTTGCCAATATCCAGGTGGGACCTGGAGATCTCCTGCTCTTACAATTGATCTCCAGTTGACAGAGATCAGTTCCCCCAGAGAAAATGGCTGCTTTGGAGGGTAGACACTATGGTATTATACCCTGCTGAGTCCTTCCATCCCCCCGAAAAAATGCTGCCCTCCACAGGATCCACCTCCCCAAATCTCCAGTATTTCCATCATCAGAGCCGGCAACTTTCCCATCAGTGCCTGTTGCTAGGCAACCAAGCTTGCTTCTCTGAAAGCCCCTTTCTGCACCTATGTTGGCCTTTGGGAGAAAACTCATTTGGGCCAGCTGGACAGAATGCCATAGAGGCCACCCTCCAAGCAGTCATTTTCTCAGGGGGGGAGAGAGATATGTTGTCTGGAGTTCAATTGTGATACCTGGCGATCTTCAGGCTCCACCTGGAGGTTGGGTACCCTAGGCGTAGCAGTCAGCGCTTCAGAGCAGGAGCTGCTAGACCCAGGTTCTTGCTGAGTGGGTGATTTCGGGCCAGTCACAGACTTTAAGCCTAACCTACCTCACAGGGTTGTTGTGCAAGTCAAAAGGGGGAGAGGAGAATGATGTTAGCGGCTTTGGTCCCCATTGCAGAGAAAAACTACTTTTTCTCCAGGGGAACTATGGTTCCCAATCTTCAGGTGAGGGCTGGAGATCACTCAGAATTACAAGTGCTATCCAGATGACAGAGATCAGTTCCCCTGGAGAAAATGGTGGACTCTATGTCCTTATACACTGCTAAGATGGACCCCTTATGACAGCCAATGTGACATAGCAGCCAGGGCTTCAGAGCATGGTGGAGGCTGTGGGGGGAGATGGAAAGTTGAAGAGTGAGGTTGATGATTGGCTGGGAAGGAGATGGGGTTGCCAACTCCAGGTGGAAAATTCCGGGAGATTTGAGGAATGGAGCCTGGAGACGGAGAGGTTTGAGGAAGGGCGGGACCTCAGAGAGATACAATGCCATAGACTCCACTCTCCAAGCCAGTGAGTCCCTCATGGGGAACCATTGTTGCCAATCTCCAGGTGGGGGCTGGAGATCACTCAGAATTACAAGTGCTCTCTAGGGGGGAGGGGGGAAGAGATGGAAAGCTGAAGCCAAGGGGCCAATAATGATACACTGATGGTTGGCTGGGAGGTAGGGTTGCCAACTCCAGGTTGGGAAATTCCTGGAGATTTGAGGGGTGGACCCTGGAGAGGGTGAAGTTTCAGCAGGGGTGGGACCTCAGACAGGTTCAGTGTCATAGACTCCACCCTTCAAATCACCCATTCTCTCATGGGGAACCATTGTTGCTAATCTCCAGGGGAGGGATGGAGATCATCCTGAACTACAACTGCTCTTCAGATGGCAGAGATCTTCCCCTGGAGAAACTGGTGGACTCTTTGTCATTATACCCTGCTGAAGTTGCCACAGCAAATTGATGCTGAATGCCCAAGGCCGGGGCACTCTCCCAGAGCCTCTTTCTAGAGCCCATTGTATTTATTTCCACAACAGGTTTTTTTTCCTAGTCTAATCATATTGTTGGCTTTCCACATGCATGTTCAACATTAACTGACTATGGTATCAGACTTGCATGTGTGAAAGATCCAGTCACCATAGACAGATGTTTCAGATTACAATCTGTTACACGGGAATCCCAGAAGTTAGGTGTCAAAAAATCCCCCATCACCAGGTCAGAACTTGGCTAAGGAATTAAAGGCTCAGAGGTCACCACTGAGAAAAGAAAGATTTCCAGCTCTGAAGGAGATCTATAGGTTGAAAATAAGAGTGTCTAAATTGCAATTAAACTGGACAAAGCTCACTATTGGAAGACCTGCTGGTACGTAGGTATAAGAAAGTGACAAGAGAATCACCAAACAAGAGGTCACAAAAAGACAAAAATGCACAACCGTGAACATCAATAATCAAATTGCTTCTTTATATAAACATTGGGTATACATTTTCATAAAGGGTGCCACAATTAAAAGTCACATAACCTAAATGCCAATAGTGGGTAGAAGCAAGGGATAGCTTAAGCAAGTGGTGGTTGAACTAGAACTTCATTCTAGGGAGGGGGGGGCATAGACATGAAAGTCTAACATGTGGGGAAGAGCGAATGCTAACTCATGATCAGAATGGAAAGCACTGCTTGAAACTGTATGAAAAGAAACTCAGGCTGCTGTCGCACACCATAAGTAATCCGCTTTCACTCAGGCCTCCCAACTCCCAGGTTTATTTTATTTTATTTTTCATGCATGTCACTGCCACAGTGAGCTGAACCATTGCCCTGCCCTGCCTGCCTGCCAGCACCCCCACCTCTCACCCCTCTTTCTCTCCCGTCATTTTTTTAAAACCCTTTCACTTGCTCCTGACATAGCCTGGGTGTTTGTGCAGAGGTCCCCCCCAACTTATTTAAATCCCCCCTGACTTATTTAACTTAAAAACACTGACTACAGCCCTGCCAGGGGTGCTTTAGCTGGGCAGGTGTCCCAGGATAGAACCTCAGAACAGAGCAAGTGGAGGAGGTTTCTTTCCATCCAGTTGCCACACTCAGCTTTGCCAATTACCTGTTCCCACCTGCCAGGGAATGGGTCTGACCCTTCCTCCCTGGCTGCTCTTGGGCACACCTATTAAATGCTTTCCAAGGGAGGGCCAACTGTGAGATCAGCCAAATCAGTCCTGTGGAGTGACAGACCCCTGGACCAATAGATCCATGCCTTGGATAGATGAGCAGACTAGCCTTCCCCCTGGGCTGGATGTCCCACTGGATCTCCCCTAAGAAGGTCAGTGCTGCTGGATCTCCCTGTCCCTTTGTCGGAGCTCAGTGCCAGGGTGATCTCTAATAGGGACTCAGGCGGGCCGGCGTCTGTTGCTGAGCCGTGGAGAGCCAGCTGGTCTCCTTCAGGTTGTTTAACTCTTGTGTAGACTCCATCAAGGCCATGCCATTCTGTGATCTGACAGGTGACTTCCTGAGTTTGGGGGCTTGCAGCACGACATGCCTTCTCTGGGGCTTGTGGTCCCCTGAAGTCAGTGTGAGGTTGGAGGTGCTGACCCTGGACAATGCTCCTCGGTCTCCAGTTTGATTTAGGGAATCCATCTACCTCTGCTTGATCTGCCCTCTGTCACGACTGAGCCTCTGGATTGGGACAGAGCTGCAGCCGGCAGGCATGCAGACAAGAGTTCTCGAGTTACAAGGCAAGCGTTATCAACAGTCCAGGAGTCAGAACCATAAATCAGTCAGCCGAAGGATGAAACAGGAGAATCGTCAACAGGGATGCCAGAAGTCAGAGCCGGAGAGCATGAACGCCAGGAGTCAGAGGTAACAGGAATCAAATCAGAAAGACAAGCAAAAGTCCAAATACCAATCTGAAGTCCAAAATGCCAAGTCCAGGGTCAGAAGTCCGAGAGTTCAGCAGCCGGGTTTCAAGAACAGAGTTCAGGAGGGTGCAGAGCGAGGTCACGTCGATGACGATCGTTCATTGCCAGCACGATTTGCTGGGCGTTGACAGGTTGTTGATAAAGCGTGCCGGCTTATTAACCAATTAGCAGCCGCCGGCCACGGCCCAGCGTCTGCTAATACTCTGGGCTGATAGATCTCCTGGCCCTCATGCGTGCCTCACTCCTTCTGTCTCTTAATTCCTGGCGTCTCCTTTCACGGAGATGCCTGACAGGTGGAGGTGATGACTCGGGGCTATGGCTTTCTCCAGGAGGAGCCTGATCGGTCTCAGGTGCTTGATCAGTCCCAGGTGGCTCCTGTTGCTGGCTTAACTCCTCTGGATGTGTGTCTAAGTCTGTTAAAGGAGCCTGGTCTTGTTCAGCAGGGGCTGGGTCAGGAGCAGGCATGACACCCACTGGCTGCAGTCAGCCCTACTTGCAGCTGCCGAAATAAGAGCAGCACAATAATAATAAAAAAAGAGGGCTGGCCATGACTGGCAGTTCACCCATCAAGTTGGCAGTTCAGCTCCTTGAGTCTTAACAAGAATGGTGGGCAATTAATTAAGGAAATTAATAAAAACTGGTATTTCAAAGACATGGCTGTGCACCGCTTGTCAATGTTGGCCTTGGGTCACCAAATCTGGGCTAGGAAGTTCCTGGAGATTTGGAGGTGGTGCCAGAGTGTGAGACTTCTGCTCAAAGTAGTCAAGGATCAGATCTTTGTTGATGAAACACAATTCTTTATTTCCAATCTCTACATTGGTACAGGTTCTCGGATTATTGTCAGAGATAATGCATACGATAGAAGCAGGTCTATTATACCCTTCAGTACAATTTGAATTGCCCATAGGTAACCAATCACCAAAGGGGAAAAACGGCGGGCAAAAGGGGTCTCTGGCCGTTTGCTTCCCACAGGAAAGAAAGCTGTGGGAAGTGAGAGGCCCATTGTTCCCATGCTTTGAAGTTGTCACTCTCCCGGGCAAACAGTTACACAGACCAGGCCTGGTCAGAGTCATAAACCTGGGGTCACATAGCATACATTCATACTGGCAAAAGATATGGTTACATGGTGGGCATAGGGGCAACTAAAAGCAATAGGCATGAATACATAATGGGTGCAGACACAGGTTACAATACACAGCACATAGCAATAGAAAGCATGGCAGAAAGTCCCAGAAATCCTTGTCTGAATCAGCAGATTCTGACACAGAGGAGGGGTGAATTTAGGGAGGGATTTCACCTAGAATCTGTGACATACCATAGTCATTGCTCTATGAAACTGCCATTTCGTTTAGGGGAACTAATCTCTGTAGCCTGGTGATCAGTTGTAATTCTGGAAGAACCCCTACCTGTAGGCTGGCAGCCCATCCCATCCAGTAATGGAGCTATCCTTATGGGAAAAGAAAGAAAAGCAATTTCACACACCCCATTCCTCCGAAGAAGATAGGAATCAGTTGATTGGTGCCCCATAGAGGAGCTGCATGACAGGTGATGGGGCACACCAAAGCATTTGAATGACAAGCTAAGGAACAATGGGGGGAAGGTGGAATTTCTATGTGTGAAAAGATGAATCCTGGCCTTTGCTTGCATCTCATATTTGGGACCAATTCTAAAAATAAAATGTCATCTCTGCGGGGATAATCCACTGCTGTGAATCCTGAACTCAGCACAATGTCACCAGCAAAATCACAACATCAGTAATCAGCTTTTTAGGAACTGCTTTTGACAGCAGCATGTTTTTGACAGCCATTGTCCCAAATTTAAAGCCCTCCCTTTCCGTGCTCATCCCTATCCCACATCCATATTTAAATATCAGCCCAGGAAAAAAAATGGTGTTTTTAATGTAAAAACCATTTTTGGAAGTTGTTTGCATCATAATAACAGTAATTTCATCGTCTCTCATTGCTTTCTAATTACTACTTAGCAAGCAGATTAAGTTCTATTGTCTTCTAAAGCAGCTTTAACACGCGGTATTGCTTATCAATACAACCAGCTGTTCGGTGATAGATCCGGCGATGACGGCATCTTTTAATTGCTTCTCCCCCCTTGTTTGGCTGAGTAAGTTCAGATGGTCACTAATTAGTTCTGTCATGCAAAGGTAGTTTTGTTATGAACAATGCAATCAGGGTTTCATTGAAAAGACAATGTCCTAAGATCAACACGGCTTAATTATCTTGAGGAATCCGCGCTCCCCGTTTCTTTATTTGTTATTGCTGTCACGGGAAAGGTGACACAGATTCAACTCCACGGCTGCTTCAAAGAACGCTTCAACTGCTTCATATAATGAGTTCTCATTCTCCTCAACTCCAGAATTGAAACCAGTCATAATGACTTATTCTTTATTAACATTTATGCATTGCTTAAGGGCAGTGTGATGTTATTTCAGAATTATGAGATATTGAAGCCAGTGTGTGTCTGTCTGGTGCGCATGTGCAGATGTCCCGCCATCATGAGATGTTTTGCTTCTGATCAACTCTTTAAAATGTGTTCAGTCAAAATAAAGAACAGCTCTCCGGGTATAGCCACCAGAATCAACAGGCCACCCCTCCCCCTACCAGATGGATTATAATAAATAACAGGAAAATAATTGTGCACAATAAATCATAAATATTAGTCAATTTTTCATTGTCTGCCTCTATTAAAAGCCACTGTGCGTTCTTTCTATTTTCGGAACTCTGAAAAAGGAAACCGCCTCAAAGACAATTCCCACAGTTTGGGTGCATGCATTAACTATATTTTTTTATGTTATGTTTTCCCCATTTAATGTACGTTGGGATTAAAGCAAATTGACTAGCAGATGTACTTAAGCACAAAAAAATTGAGTATGAAAGTATGGAGAATGGCAATACATGCACAACAGGGGAATGCACGCATTGGCTTGGATCCAGCAATGTGCAAGCAGAAACATAAAAGGACTTAGCTCAATTCCTCTTGCATAAATTCTTGTGCAACACCTAGCATTTTCCTCCCTATATCTGATGGTGCCCAGAAAGATTGCACAAGCAGAAATACAAGCGTGGATATGATAAATCGGACTTGGCGCAAGCAGCTACCACAGTCTTCTTCATTGTGTTTCTACTTGTGCATGTCCATCCTGTCTGCATGTGCAGATGTGTTTGGTAAGAAAGAGCCAACAGGCATTCACTTTACAAATGAAATGCGGCATGAGTACCTGGATAAATATGGGGTTTAAATCACACATTCAGATGCACATGTCTTGATTGTAACACGAGAATTACTCAACGCACATGCAAAGAAGAATCAAGTGTACACTAAGCACAGATTGCACATGCATCCATTGTAACTTGTGAATAGGGCTTCCATCTGCCAATGTGGATGTTGGACAGGGTGCATTCAATGGTGAGAGATGTTGCATAATTCTTGGGCAGTGTGCCTCATCCTCAGTGTATACGCTGTCCAACTGACATTATCCACTTGTGTGTGCTTTTCAACATCTGTTGAAGACTAAGCATGTTGAATGGCCAATGCACCGGGTTTGATTCCCCACTCCTCCACTTGAAGCTGCTGGGTGACCTTGGGCAAGCCATATCTCTGGCACAGCTGTTCTTGAAAAAGAGCAGTTTCTGTCAGAGCTCTCTCAGCCCCACCTATCTCACAGGGTGTCTGTTGTGGGGAGGGGAAGGGAAGGGAAAGGAGTTTGTAAGCTGCTCTGAGACTTCTTTGGGTAGTGAAGGGTGGGGTATAAATCCAATCTCTTTTCTTCTTTTTGAAAAAAAAAATATTTGTGCATATTCTTCAGTGAATGCATTCATCACAACATATTTTAAAAAAGGAGATTTCTGATAGTTAAAATCCTGGTCTATTCCCAGAACTGAATCATGGATACATATGGATTAGTATCTCTTCCCACAATAGCTCACTAGGGGAGGGATTGTGGCTCAGTGGAAGAGCTTCTGCTTGACATGCAGAAGGTCCCAGGTTCAATCCCCGGTATCTCCGATTTAAAAGTACTAGGTGGAAGTTGATGTGAAAGACCTCTACCTGGACCCCTGGGAACTGCTGCCACTCAGAGTAGACAATACTGACCTCAACGGATCAATGGTCTGATTCGGTATAAGGCATCTTCATGTCTGTATATGTGTGTTCATTGCTATATATCTCAACTACAATGTGCCAAACCATTCTAAGAAATGTTGTTAGTGTTATCAAAAATTCTTCCTGTTCCTCCCAAAAATACAGCAATAAGGTCCAGAAGAGTTTGCTCAGCCTTCATGGTCGGCGTTCCCCTACCAGTTATCATCCCAATGTATTTTTGTGATCCAACATATCCTAAATGCAGATCTGCCTTTACATTGATGCGTCTTAATCAGGGGTCATTTCGTAGAAAAAGAGGTGCAGGAGCTCATTAGCACAACTCATTTGCATAATTCATTTGCATATACCACACCCCCTAACATACCGGAAGTGTGTCAGAAGGCAACGCCCACCCCTCAGGCTCCACTCCACAGGTAAGTGAAACTGACCTGCTCTTCCTCCATCCCCTTCCCCATCCAATACTTTGTGCAATAAAAATAAGCGTAAAGAACACACCCTCATTCTCTTCCTGCTCCCTTGAAACCATCAGGTTTCAAGTAGACTTGAGATACCCAGGACATGTGCCCTGCCCATCCCTTTCCCTTCCCCTCCCCACAACAAGACACCCTGTGAGGTAGGTGGGGCTGAGAGAGGTCTTTTGAGAACTGCTCATGAGAGAACAGCTCTGAGAGAACTTGTGACTGGCCCAAGGTCACACCAGCAGCTGCATGTGGAGCAGTGGGGAATCAAACCTGGTTCTCCCAGATTAGAGTCCAACTCCTGACCACTACACCAAATTGATGGGGTAGAAGCTGCTGAAGGGTTGGTGAAATTTCTCCAGTACTTATGTGCCATGTGCCCAGATAAAAAATGGTATACAGTACTTAGAAAATTTATATGCCACCTTGAGCTAGTCTCTGGAAAAGCAGCACACAGTCATAAAAGGAACAATGATAAAATGATCAATATTAAAACAAAACATTAAAAACAATAAAGACCCTAGCAGGGCTTTCCCTGGGGCGCTGCGCCTCTGCACTGCTCGGGGAAGCCGAGGAGGGGGTGGGCTTGGTCATGTGCCTGCCCCCTGGGCACCTCACTCCTGGAGCTGTGCTCCTGTGCGCTTCCGCTCCAATGGACCCCTAGTCTTGATGCTCTACCATCCACAGTCTCGACAGGTAGATACACTGGTAGTCCATATTCAGAGAGAGCATGCAATGGCAACTTTAATCACCTTGCATCTATTGACCACATACTTTTAAGCTGCCCTGAATTTCTGAAGCTTAGACAGGAGCTGATTCTACTTAGTAAGAAATCTGCTTCTCCCACTGCTGAGACTTCTAGGGTCCTGAGCAATGTAGATGGATGGGTTACATACAAGGTTGCTAGATTTTTGGTTGCCATAGTAGAAATATGGAAACATCCTAAAACAACTGCATAAACCCTACCATATTTCGTTGGCAAGATCCCATATGTAGGTAGCTTTCTGTTAGTTGCTTAAACATAAAGTCTCAGTGGCTGTTCAAGATCACTGGGTCAAATGAGCAGTAAGAGAAAAGAAAGAAAATTCCTTAGAGGGTTCTTCCAAGCTGGAACACCAGACTTCTCTTCAATAATACGTAATCATAAATCTTGGGGTTCAGTCTTCTCTGTGAGCAGTGCTCAAGGATGAAAAGATATGACTGGAGCTCAAGGCCTTCCTTTCCCCCTCACCACCTGCCTCGCCATTATGAGGATCAGACTGTGCACCTTCCCTATGGCCATCTAGCCTCTCTTATGCCCACATGTTTCCTGGAACAAGTGTTGCTGCCAGAGAAAATACAAGGAACACTTTTCTTGCGAAAGGGCACGCAGCACAAAAATGGCTCATCGAAGACTAGAAACCTTGACTTGGTATTTCACCCCGAGGGCCTTTTATTTTCTTAGAAAAATGACACACCACATTTCAATGGGATAAAATAAAAGGATGTTTTGCGGTACCTTAAAGCAGGTTAGTTCCTTATTTGGGGATGTTGGGGATGTTGGCTCACGTTTGTCTTACGTGTTTGGAGGTTTTTTGTCATCCTCTGGGCATGGAACAGCAGTCACTGGGGGTGTGGAGGGGGAGGTATTTGTGAATTCCCTGCATTGTGCAGGGGGTTGGACTAGTTGACCCTGGAGGTACCTTCCAACTCTATGATTCTATGTCTGGACTGACTGTAGTGAAGGTGTGGATTGGATTTTTCCTGAACTCTGCCAACATGAATATTGCTTGCCTTGAAAACCCCATGGGGTTTCCATACATTGGCTGCAACTTGTCAGCACTTTCCTCCATCACCAGCGGTAACCTCCCCAGCACCACAGCTCTGACTCCCCTCCCCACACACACACCTAAGCTGGTTTTAATTAAAAACAAACCAGAAGAGAGATCCAATCACAACTCCCCTCTAGCAGTCTTCACAAGCCATGAGGGGCACCGATTGACAGGGCAGATGTTTGGCTTCTCATTGTTGAGAAGTTTGTTCATCCACATTCTCAGGTACCCTTAACTGAGAGGTACCCATATGGGTGTGACAAATGGATAAGGAACATGCAGCATCCAGGGCAAGCCACCTGATAAACAAAGGGCTTTGCAAACTTTGCAACAAGCCACTAAAGAGATCTGGTATCTCCTGCTGAGGATTCATCATGCAAATGGCCTTTCACAGCCTTGAAGAGTATCACTGGACAGCACTGGACAGGTGCAATGGTGGTGGAGAGGCAGGCTTTCTTTAGCACAGTCTTTCTTCAGGACAATCTTTCTTTCTTTGGAACAATCATGGCCGTAGAGTAGGCTCTGAAATGGATTCTAGTTAAGACTCAGCGGGAGTAACTCAGTGCTGTAACTCAACCAGTTGTACAAAAAACAAACAAACAAGGTGCTAAATGGGAACCCGAAAGGTGGTGGTACTTGGATCCATCTTTTCCATAGCATTCAAGGAATCCCGATTCCACAGAGGCCCATTATACAATTGCATTAGACTTATTGCATCTTTATATGTTTTGATCCTTGGAAACTGCTTATTGCAATTGTAATTGTTTTGGGGCAAGTTGGGCCGCTAGCCCCTATGTCTGGATAAAACTATGACAATTGTGTCCATCATGAATGCCCATGGACTTTTCAACATGATCTCTGTAGGGATCTGGATAAAACTATGACAATTGTGTCCAACATGAATGCCCATGGACTTTTCAACATGATCTCTGTAGGGAATTCCCTGAGAGCAAGATATCCCAACCTGTTAGTTGTGACCAAAAGTGGGTTGTGAAGCCTCTGAAGGTGGGTTGCAGGTCAGGCCTCCCTCATGGTGGCTTTCTTGCCAAGAGGTGAACCATCACTTTTTGGGGGATTCATAGTGGGGGACAGCTGCACCCTTTGTGTGATGTTTGTTGATTGCCAAAAAATGTCTGGCTGGGCACTATATAAAATGGAATGCTGGGATAGATGAGCACCATGGTCATGGTTTGCCTAGGGCACCAAAAAACCTTGAGCCAGTCCTGGATGGGTCACCATACAAAGTAAATTTGTGGGTCTCTCTGGCAAGAAGATTTGGAACCACTGCCCTGGAGAGCTTTCTTTCCCTGGGGACAGACCTCAACCCTGCAGAGGACATGAACGTCCTTTATCTTAAATGGAATCAGGTCTGTCCATTAGGACAGAATTCTCTTAATAGCCTCCACCCCCAGATCGGTTGACTCTCAGCCTCCTGAAGAATACCAGATCAAGGGTATGACTGCCTAGGTATCATCTCACAGCCGCTTTTGACAAAAGTTCAGAAATAACAATCTCAAAGCATCTGAGAACAAACCGGCTGTTACCAGATGCAAATGCCATTCTCTCACGGGCAGGTTAGAGCATAATTACCCACAATGAGATTCCTTACACTTCACAAGAAATATCTGGATACTCAGCTAGATGGACCATTGGATTGATTGGATATGACAATCTTGGTATTCAAATGGCTTGAAACGAATACTAATTGCAAAATTACCAGGCATTGACGATTCTAACTTGAAAATATGTATGCCAGCTCACAAACTCGAACATCCTCATCTGTTGCTGGCAATGAGATAAAGATGTTAAAAACACACACACACACACACACCAAATCAACAAATTAGAAATGCTAGCTGGTTTTGTGTGAGGCAATATATTCACGCATTTCATGTGCTCCCCCCCAAACCTGACTGTCACTATTCCTTTGCCTGAGAACACAGTTAAAGTGCCTGGCTACCCCAGCTATTGTGAGGCTTCTGTACTATCAGCAAGAGATCAGACCTTTGTAGTTAAACAGAGTTCTTTATTTCAAATACTGGAACAGGCTCTCGATGTTCGTTAGAGATGCAGAACAAAGATGCTTTGGGTTAATATACCTACAGGCATAGATGCATAAACAAATCCCTCCAATCATCATATACACAAAATGCGGGAAAAGAAATGGCGACCGTTTGTTCCCACCAAAGGTGAGAAAGTTATAAAAAATTCCTTCTTGCCCTGAGTGACCCAGATGTGCTAGCTCCTAGGCAAAACATTTGGGCAGTGACAATAAAATAACTTTCAAGGCTATGCCCACTCTGATAGCACCCTGAGAGTCTCCGGCAGGAGGGGGAGGAAGCCATGGCAAGATAGCCGTTGTTTATGTGACGCATTGGAATGCAAGAGGCCATCCTCCCGGGGGAAAAGTAACACTAAGCAGGACAGCAATTTCTACTTCAAGGCAAGCAATAAAACATTTAGGTGATAGCAAGGTACAAAGAAACAGAAAGTAACTTTTCAGCATAGCATGGAACAAGCAAGCTTTTGTCAGATCCTGACAGTTATTGATGTTCCCTATCCTTTTAAAATCCTTCCAGCTAATTATTTATGTCCTCTTCTCCTTTTATGCCCCTCTAATTCATTCCCACAGTTCTTATGACACTTGGGAATAAATGGTTAATGGTCGGCTATTGTGTGCGGGACTGAAGAACTGGATTGTTTTTACTGGAACAAGCCTAGATCAGGATCCTTTCCCCTGCTTTTAATGATCATGATTTTGTTACTTTTATCGGGATGAACAATAAAAAAAATGAGTGGTGATTCTGGCTTGCTACAAAGTACAACAAACTTTCCTAAGTAAACCCACCCGACTGCCACCAAAGAGCAAATAATTAACCATTTATTCATGAGTGCTGGGAGAAGAAGGGCCAGAAGTGATTAATTAGGCTAAGGTCAAATTTACATCTGACTTTCCTGCTAGAATCATTCTAGTTTAAAAAAAAAAAACTGTCTATACCTGTTTCTAGTTTCAAACCATACCTGTTCTAGTTTATAAATTATTGTTTACATTTGTTAATTGCCCTCCTGTGGTCAAGCTAGCATTATACTGCTTTAAACAAATGCTGTTCCTTAGTACTCTTCAGACTAGCATCATCAAATTAAGGGGAATATAGTATATGACATAGTATGTGGAACTGTTTCAGCTCTATGTGCACCTTAATGCAGAAAAAAAAAAAAAGATTCTTCCACACCACAAAAGGAACTATTTACAGCATACTGGTGGAGGCAGAACAGGGAGCAACCATGTATAAGGAGAGGTGGGGAAAAGACCTGTTGATACATTTATCTGATAACCAGTGGAATTATTTATTTATTTGTTTGTTTGTTTGTTAAATTTATATCCCACCCTCCCCACCATTGGCAGGCTCAGGGCAGCTCACAAAACATTAAAACACATTACATTAAAACACGAAGATATGCTAAAACATAAATTAAGCTAAAATCACAGCAGATACAACCATAAATCCCCAAAATATAGATGTTAATGAAGGACCCAAAAGTCCAGGTTCTTGCTAGGCTGTAGGTCGTCCATTTGGTATTAATGTAGATATTAGGGCCAGGACCATGATATTAAGAGGCAGCACTGTGATTAAAAGCCTGGCAGAAGAGCTCCGTTATATAGGCCCTGCTGAACTGTTGAAGGTCCCACAGGGCCCTGATGTCATCCAGGAGCTCATTCCACCAGTAAGGGGCCATCACAGAAAAGGTCCTTTTCTCCATAAATCTCCATAAAAGTACAAGGAATTTTTCAGCAACTGTAGCAACAAGGGAAAATGTTATTAAACTCATGTATCAGTAGTATTAGACACCTGACAGGTTAAAGAAAATAACATCTTCCACATCAAACGTGTGCTGGAGATGTAAAAGACATACAGGCTCATTCATTCATATCTGGTGGCAGTGCCCAATTATTTTTATATATATATATATATATAATAAGGTGTTTAAGTTAGTGGGAGAAATTCTGCATATAGAAATATGAAAACATTAAGCTCTTTTAAATAATATGCCCAGAGGTATCTCGGTTAACAAGATGTGGTCAATGAGGAATTCATTCACAATAGCCAGAATGTTAATAGTTGTGGCATGGAGACAGGAGAATGTTAATAGCTGTGACATGGATCCCACTCACTTGCCTAAAACAAAATACAGGGACACGTAAAATGTTAAAACAGTGTGGTATGTACTCCAGAGCTCACAGAAAGGCACATTAGCAATTACCGTTAACCCCAAAGAGCCACATTTACTTCCATCCCTGGCATGAGGCTGGCACCTTGGGGAAGCTCACAGCTTACCCATCCTTCTGGTAGCAGCTGTTAAAACAGGCCACTTTAGCAAACCATAGCACAGATGCCACATTGGGAAACTGAAGTGCCACAGGTGGCATGTGAAAGATCCACATGAGGCTCCTGAGATGCTGAGTGAGCATAATTGTCTTGAAGGGAGGGGTGGAAACAGGGTTTTAATGAGATCCACAATCGTTTGTTTGTTTGTTTAGAGGAAGAGGGAACCACACATTCTGCTCTAGAATCCAAATTAGTACTGATGGCAGAGACAGTGGTCCTATTTTGGCTCTGCTTCATGGCGCCATGCAATGCATCAAATATCTCGCACATTTGCAGTATTAATTTCCTTAAAACCAAAACCAAAGCAGCATTAAAAAAAAAAAAAAACTGGAAAAGATCCAGAGGGTACATTTTTACACATTTGCAATTGCAAACTATCTTTGGCAATGATAAAGTGTTCTATACAGTCGTGATTGCCATTTTTTTTTTTTGACACAGGCAACGGGGAGATATTCTCTGCTCTCCAGCTACTATTACAGTTATGAAAAATGTGTCAATAATGGGGAACTATGTGTCCTTTTATACACAGATGCCAATATCGAAGTAGATTGAGGAATGGATTCATCATAATCAGATGGCACTTCGGAGACTTTGGAAAACCTGACACTTTATTCAGCCCAAATGAAAAATGTTTCTGAGATCATGGTATTAATATTAATAGCCCAATGTCCTCTGCACATTATTCGGTAGACACTACCGTTTACTATGCACTGAGGTTTTTTTTTTTTTTTTTCATTACCCTTTTGGGGTAATTTGAATGAAACCACTCCATTAGGGCCCAAGGTCTGCAGTTAAACCATTCAGAGCCAGAAACATTTAAGTTAGATAGGCCGGGTCACCTTTATTCAACTCATCACAATTGGGAATGGCTTCAAAATGGGATTCTGACACCCATTCTGATTTACAAATGAGTAACAATGTAGAGGACTGGATTCTATGATACAGCAACCTTGCTGCTCGGTTATCTTCTTGTAGCACTGCATGGCCTTGCAATCTGTGTGGTTTTCTTGTTTAATACCTGTGACCCCTGCTTTTCAGCTTGTTATGACTTGATTGGGGATGTAGACTAAATGAACTCAATAGTATTAATATATTTAATTGCATTGATTATAAGGAATTCTCAGTAATAAATATTTAGAGGTTATAGCCTGTTATACTTGTGTTAAAAGTTATGTAACTTCAAGAAGGAAATGTTCAACTTGCAGCTGCCTGGAACTATTAAATCTGATTCTGTTTAATGTAGAGAGAATTTGCCAGCCATTTGAAAACTGAAGGCTTTTTAGCCAGGGAGAATATCGGATTGGTCTGCTACTGCAATCATGAAATAGTGTGTATGGAGATTATTAGCCAGCCACAAAAGGAGGCTTATGCACCTATAGAGCAGGGGCGTAGACTTTCTAAATCCCCGGGGGGGCAGGGGCTCTCTTGTGCACGTGCGCAAAGCACGTGCACACGGGACCATGTCCCTGCCGCTCCTCCCCCCTGGCCCCAGTGAGGCAGACCTGCGCAGTTGCGGCAGCGGCGGCAGCCAGCTGGCTGGCTGACTGCCGCCCGCATGAAGCGCGGGACCATGTCCCCGCCGCCTCTCTCCCCCCCCCACCCCAGGGAGGCAGGAGGGCAGGCCGGGGGTGGGGGGGAAGGAGAGGTGGCAATGGCCAGCTGGCCGGCTGACTGGTCACTGGCGAGATCTCCATTTTGCCAGGGGCGGCTGAGCCCCCTCGGGAAATTTCGGGGGAGTCTCGAGCCCTTGAGCCCCCCCATAGTTGACGCCCATGCTATAGAGTATTGGCTATTTCCCTATAGAAGCACTCATAGTGGGATCAGAAGTAGTTATATACTAAATAATTATGTTATATATTATGCATTAAATACAAAGTTCTAAATTATCAGTTTCATTCAGCTGCAGGTTGTATAAATTCCTAGGAAATATACTAAGAGGTGCAGCCCTATATATGTCATGTAACTTTAAGGAGTTGTTCAACATGCAGCTGTATGGGATTAATTAGTACAACTTTTATAGAGTTAGGGTTCATTTCAGTGTAGTAAGCATTTGCCAGCCAGAACATTGAAGGCTTATTGCTGGGGGAAATGAGAGGATTGGTGTGCTACTACAAATGGATTGTGTTTATGGAGAGCATCAGCCAGCATGAGGAGGCTTTATGCACCGAGAGAGCATTGCTAGCTCCCATATAAACACTTATAAAGGAACCATAAGTAAGTTATAATAAACATATAAATAATAATATTATTATAGTTCATAATTGGGTTCCATTCAGCTTCATGTTGCTTTATTAATTACCATGGTTTTTCCAGGATGCTTTGAAGAAATGAAGAAGTTTGCTCCTCTATATATTTTTGAACTGATCAAGAAGCTGACACCTCCTTACAAAATACAATAATGAATTACTCCTGAGGAAGACTACTGTGGAAACGAGTTTAAACTGGGTGCTCATTGTAATATTGTAATTTTGTAATATTGTAAAGTTAAGTAGGTTGAACAAATTGCTATTTGGATAAGTAATATAAATTTTATCAAATGTCATTTGTGTCACGGTGCAATCTGTCTGGTTAACAGCAGTATTACCCATCCAAGATGTGCTTCAGTTGTAGAAGTCTAGGCAGGAATGGGGACATGGCCAGGGTGGGATAGAGAACAGATGGTTCGTAAGGACAGACAGCAGATTTGATACAACTGTGATCAAAGCGGGATAAGTAGTTGTGGAATTAGGGGTGCAGAAAGCTGGCAATGACATATTGGAAACCCCTCTTGTATCAGTAGAACTGTGTGAAGAAATACATTTTTTCCCCATGGAGGTTTGAAATGAGCAAAACCTTCACTCTTGAGTTTTAATTTTCCCCCCCTCTGGGCAGAGAACAGGCTGGAAGGGAGGAAGTCAGTCCAATAGTTTTTCATCTTACCTTCATACAAATGCTAACATATCAAGCAGGAGAGATAATGGATGGGTCAAGCCCCCCTCTTCAAGCAGGGAACAGAGATTTGGAGATGATAAATGCTAGAGAGGCTTCAGAAAGGGAATTTCTAGAGGCTTCAGGGAAGGCTTCCTTGACCTGGCCTGATTGGGTCAGTGAATGGAAAAACAGATATGATAAAAGTGCCTTACAGCAAGGAGAAGCTCACCATGGCAGACATTGACCATGTGCTCACCTGAAGAAGGAAACTTCAAGGTAATAGGAACACTGTAGAGATCTGTAACTCCCTAAGCTTTAGGAGCCTGCCCTACATTTTAACAACAGATAGGGCATGTATAGAGAGAGGAACAGAGGATTTGTGTTTTACCCATTTCTTTTGAATCCCTTGCTAAGTCTGGTGCTGTGGCACCATAGCTTCTTGATGGAAAATCTCCACTGCCCCGACTCTACAGATGTGGCATACATGACTATGAAATCACTATGTTTTAGCTAGACTCACTTTTAATTCGAATCAGATGACATCAACTGGATGTTTAAGAAAATTTGGTCACCAATCTTAACTTATCTTTCTAATCAGAAGGAAATTCCAAAGGAATTATATCATTGTTGTGTTTAACGTATGTTGATATATATATTATAGTTAAATGATATACTTTAACATTATATTTACCATTCTTATGTCCTTAATCTTAGTAATGATTGATAAGTATTAATATATCTTTCTTTTCCATTTTGTATTTTTTCTGCTAAAATTGAATATTTTAAAAAAAAAAACCTTTAAGATTTTGAACATGGCATTGTGCTTAAAGAAGACAAGGGGTAATGAATGAGGGATGTCCAGCTTCTTGGGTCATTTCTGTTAGGACTTTTGTCCAATAATCAGAAAAATCAGAGTAATGAATCTTGCTTTTCTGGAAAGAAGAGATTGCTTCTTTTAGTTTAAAAGAAGTTTATTACTAAAGGGAAAAGGTAAACGGGATTAGCTACAAATAAACAAAACATGCTTTCTAAGGAGCTGCATTGTGCTCCGTCTTCACACTAAGACATGCTGATAGAGAGTGAGAGATTGTAATGGAGGATCTCTCCTTCTTCTTGACCCCTGAAAGGAAACACCTGATATCATTGACCAATTAGCAAGACAGTACACCTTTAGTTTTCCCGGGTCTACAGTCAATTGGCCAGCTGCCAGGTATCACTTCCAGGCTAACATAGGTAAACAAACAAGTTGCATAGTTAACCCTATAATGACTGAATTTCTCAGGCCTTGCATTACATGCTCATTTCTCCAACACCCCTTCTCAAGACCTGAAATGCAAGTCATTATACATGCATACACAAACATTATTCAACATTAGCATCAAGCATATTCAACATTCCACGAAGTCTTTCAAACTTGTCTTTGGTCAGTGGCTTAGTCAGAATATCAGCCACCATCTCTTCTGTACGACAATGCTTAATCTCTATCAGTTTTTTCTGGTACAAATCTTTAACTAATGCACATTTAATACCAATAGATCTACTTCTAGCAGTTGTGCTCTCTTCCTTACATATAGTTATACAAGCTTGATTATCCTCTAACATAAGTATAGGTACAGGTTCAATTATTCCAAAATCTTTCAACATCTCAAAGATCCATTCAAGTCTGCTGCAGGCACTTGCTGCTGAAATGCACTCAGCTTCTGCTGTGGATTGCGCTACAACAGTCTGCTTTCTACTAGTCCAGTCTATCAGTCCATCTCCATAAAAGAATAGGTATCCACTGGTAGACTTGTAGTTGTTCATCTCTTCTCCCCAACTGGCATCCATGTAGCCAACTAGTCTTGGTTGTTCAGTTGGTGCAATTTTTAGTTTTAAGTCCATTGTTCCTCTTAGGTAACGTGCCATCTTCTTTATTGCGCTCCAATCATGATGATTTGGCGAACTTACTTTTCTGCTTAGAAATCCAACTGCCACTGTAATATCTGGACGCGTTGATTTGCTCAGGTACAAGAGCTTTCCGACAGCCTCTCTGTATCCTCCTATGTCCTTTAGTGGTGTGCCGTCCTTCTCCTTCAGATATCCAGGTTCAAGTGGGATTGATGAAGCTTTGCAGTTCTTCATGCCAACAGATTCTATAAAGTCCATAATCTTTCTTTTCTGGCATAAAAGAAAAGTTCCATCCTCGAGTCTCTCAATTTGCATTCCGAGGTATTGTTGAACATCTCCTAGCTGTTTGACTTCCACTTCCTTATTCAGTCCATCAGCTATTGCTTTGATGTCTCCTCTGTTTTGACAAGCCACGATCAAGTCGTCAACGTAAACAAGAACATACTGGTATTGTCCATTTCTGATTCTAGTGTACAGACAAGGTTCAGCTTTCCTTTGCTTGAAGCCTTGCTTCTTTAAAAGTTCAGTAAGTTTGTCATACCAGGCCTTTGCGCCTTGCTTTAGGCCATAGAGTCCTTTATTAAGTTTGTAGACTAAGTTTTCTTGACCTTTGACCTTGAAACCTTCAGGTTGTTCCATGTAGATCTCCTCAGATAGTTCTCCATTGAGAAAAGCAGTCTTTACATCAAGATGCTCTACTATCATGTTCCTAGATGCTGCAACACTTAGAAGTGTTCTGAATGTTGCTTGGTCAGTAACTGGAGCAAAAGTTTCAAAATAGTCAGTCCCATATTGCTGTGAGTAGCCTTTAGCTACTAGGCGTGCTTTGTATAGCTCCACAGTTCCATCTTCCTTGTGCTTTATTTTGAAGACCCATTTACATCCAACAGGGTTTCTGCCTTGAGGTAGTTGAGTGAGAGTCCAGGCCTCTTTTTCGCTAATGGATAGCAGCTCTTGTTCCATTGCTTCAAGCCATCTGCCTCTTTCACTCGCAGGTAAGTTGCAAACTTCCTTCCAGTTCTTGGGTTCCTTTGCAGGTTGCACAAGTTCACAAAATCCATACTTCATTGGAGGTTGTCCCTTAGTGCTCCTTTCTGATCGCCTCACACCGGGTGTGGGTTCTGCTGTGGGTTCTGCCATGGGTTGAGCCGCTTCCTCTGGTGTGGCCCCTGCTTCCCCTTCTGTTTCAGTAGTTTCCTCAGAAGGTGGACCTGCTGCTTCACTTGCCAGTTCCCCGGCCAGTTCACCAGCAGTCACTACAGGTAGCCAAGCAACGAACTCATCAGGTGCAGTCCCAGGCATCTTTGGATCAGCTGCAGTGGAAACACTAGGCAATACAGTCTCATCAATAAAAACAACATTGCGTTCTTCTACTGTGTGGGTTTGGGGATTGTATATCCTGTACCCTTTCCCACCAACAGGATAGCCTACAATAAGTCCAGTTTCAGATCTGGAATCAAGCTTTCCCCTCTTTTCCTTTGGTATGTGTGCATACCCTTTTGCGCCAAAAGCTTTGATATGCCTTAGACCAGGCTGTCTTCCAAACCAAGCCTGAAAAGGGGAGGTTCCAATAATCTTTGAGGGTAATCTGTTGTGTAAGTACACTGCTGTGTTCAGGGCTTCTGCCCATAAACCGTTTGGCAGTCCAGAATGCATCAGCATAGCTCTGCACATCCCCTGCAGTGTTCTATTTAATCTCTCAGAAGCTCCATTTTGCTGGGGTGAATAAGCAATGGATACTTTATGTTGAATTCCTTGCTCTTGTAGAAATTGTTTGAATTCAGCATTACAATATTCACCACCTCCATCTGTGAGTAAGCTTTGAGGTGCTTTGCCAAATTTATTTTTAACAATAGCCACATAATTTTTAAATCTACGCAGTGTTTCATCCTTACTTCTCAGCATATACACATAAGTGTATTTTGTTTTATTCTCTGTGAAAGTCACAAAATATTTGTTCCCACCTAGGGATGCAGGTAAAGGCCCAACAAGATCACTGTATACAGTTTCCAAAAATTCTTGATTTTGCGCTGGAGTTTTCCCAGAATAACTTGGGGCATCTCCCTTTGCTCTGAGGCATGTCTCACATCTAGTTTCACTCTTTTCACAATGCACAACAGGTATTCCACATTGCTTTAACAACTGCTCAACAGATTTCAAATTTCTATGTCCCATTTTAATATGCCACGAAAATAAACATTTTTCATGTTTACAAGCATCATCACAAGCATCCTTAGTCTGGCAAACCTGTTCCTTATCATCAACAGTCTCTATTTCCTCATCAGGATCAACATCAAAAGTTTCTGTCTCCTCATCATCACAAGCTACAAAGTAATGAAAGCCATTTTTCTCTTCCACTTTAAATTCAAGCTCTCCATCCTCGGTAGAGACCTTGCTTCCTTGCTCTGGTTTGAGCAGGACATGATGTCCTGTGTTCATGAGACTTTTTGTTGAAATTAAGTTCTCAACAGCTTCAGGTACATAAGCTGTATTTTGCAATTCAACTTCAATTAATTGATTACCTGTAGTACATAATTGTAATTTTACAGTCCCAACGCCTTGTACATTCAATAATTGCCTGTTAGCTTGGTAAATTCTTGGTTTGTTTTCAACATCTATGTTACTAAACCAGGGTTTTTCTCTACACACATGTGTACAAGCGCCAGAATCGATTAAAAATATTTTCTTATCATCTGTGTTAAAATCATCAGTGATCCTAAAAGCATTGCCTTTGCTCTGTGTCTGTGCTGCAAACTTCTTTCCTCTGTGCTGTGTGTGTGAAACGTGACCTCTGCTCCTCCCATAATGGCTTCCCCTTCCACTGGCTGGTTCTTTGTTACTGGAACCATGTGCTCCTGTGGCTCTTTGTTCTTGGGGCTCATCATTAAACACATACTTAGAAGAGCAGTACTTTGCAAGATGATTTTTCCCACATATAAAACACTCTATTTTCCTTTTAAATCTCTGTCCATGCTTTAGACTCAAAACAGACATCTCATCAGACAAACTTTCTTTCAAATTTCTAGAATCATATTCCTCAGTTAGTGCAGACAAAAGACCTTCTAAAGTCAGATCATCTTTCAGTCTAATCATACTGGTTACAGACTTATAGGAACCAGGCAGACCCTTGAGAATTGAAGAAATCATATCTGTATCAGAGGGTGCTTCATTCAGGTCTTTAAGCTGTGTGTAAATGGCCATTAATTTGTCCATCTCTTTGGGAAGGCAGTCTCCCTCCTTCATCCTGAAATCAAAAATCTTTCCCTTGAGGGAATAGATTTTACTCTTGCTGTGCTTATCAAATTTATCCTTTAACTTTTGAAGCATCAATCTGGACGTGGCTAGCCCTCTTAATCCTGGTACCTCTGTGTAGGGAATACTCCCTAAAATCAGGGCTTTAGCAAAACCATCCATCATAAGGAATTGTGTCTTATCAGGGTCAGTTTCTGGAGGATTTTCAGTTGTTAATACTTGAAGGGCATTGTGAGTCTGCAGGCGACTCTTCAAATACTCCTCCCACCACTGATAGTTAGCCTTTGTAAGTCTGAGGTTTGGCATTTCTTGGGATGGGGCATTAAAAGCCATTTTCTTTTTTTTACTCACGTCCCTTTGGATTTGAGGTAGAAGCACAGGTTCTGGCTCAGTCATCTACTTCTCCAGGAGCTGGCAGGGTTAATCTTTCCTTTCTCTGCAGCAGCAGCAGCAGCAGCAGCGCGAAGTTCAAAAGCTCCTTTGCCTCGCCTTCCTTTGTTCTCCCGGCAGCAGCGTCTCTTCAGTGCTCCAAGGCTCAGCTCCACTTACAGCAGGCAAAAATTAATCCAGTCAAAAAAGATCCTTTGCTCCTGGCAAACTACAATCCAGCATAGGTTTTCCCCTGATCAGCAAGGAAACAGGGTTGGGCCTTTCTGGCTGCAAGATTGCTCTGAGAGCAGGAAGGAAAAAAAGTGGTCGTTTTAAAAATCCAAGCCTCTAGCTCTTATTCCCTATTTCTCTTTCTCAATCAATACAGAAAGCTTTTTTTTTTTTTTTTTTTAAGAGAAGAACCATCTTTTAAGAACCATGCTCTCTTGCTACCATTTGTTAGGACTTTTGTCCAATAATCAGAAAAATCAGAGTAATGAATCTTGCTTTTCTGGAAAGAAGAGATTGCTTCTTTTAGTTTAAAAGAAGTTTATTACTAAAGGGAAAAGGTAAACGGGATTAGCTACAAATAAACAAAACATGCTTTCTAAGGAGCTGCATTGTGCTCCGTCTTCACACTAAGACATGCTGATAGAGAGTGAGAGATTGTAATGGAGGATCTCTCCTTCTTCTTGACCCCTGAAAGGAAACACCTGATATCATTGACCAATTAGCAAGACAGTACACCTTTAGTTTTCCCGGGTCTACAGTCAATTGGCCAGCTGCCAGGTATCACTTCCAGGCTAACATAGGTAAACAAACAAGTTGCATAGTTAACCCTATAATGACTGAATTTCTCAGGCCTTGCATTACATGCTCATTTCTCCAACAATTTCCAGCATGTCATTGCCTGTCCTCTCCCAGCAGCTTGGCTAGAGAGTACCTGACCTCATCTTGAAATGATTCTGGCTTTGACAGGCTGGCTAGGGACCTGTCCTGATCCTACTGTGTCCTGTAAGATGATGGCTTCCACAAGATTCTCAGGGCTACATTTCTCCTAGAACATACCTGCAAAACAAGTTGTGATTCCCCAAATTGAGCAGAATTCACCAGCCATGGATGGTGCCATGCTGCCTCCGCAAACCTCCTGCTGTTTCTGCCTGCCTGGGACTGCAGTGCAGAGCTTCAAAAAATCATACTGCACAGCTATGTTTAGTTTGGCAGATCATGGTTGCACAGACCTGTCCTTGAAGAAGAGACCCAGAGATGATAGCTACTCATTTCTGCACGGCTTCTTTTATCCACCCTGAAGCTCCATGTTTCCCGGACAAGGCTTTAATGAAGTGACCCAGGAAAAAAACATAGGGCTCTTTTGCATTTTCATTTTCTTTCCCTATTGTGTCACAGGCTTCCCCCTTTTTCTGCATACATTTTGCTGCCTCTAGTGGCAGATTAAATACATGGCTGTATGTCCAGCATAAAAACGTGCAGATTTAAAATGCAGGGTTTTTTTATTTTGGCCGTACTGTGATGTAATATTAAATCAACCACTAGAGGGAGCAAAGCACATGTGGGGGGGGAGGGAATGAAGCAATAGGAACACACAAGTGAAAAACATGAGAATGCAGAAGAGCCCATAGGTGAGGGAACCACTTCCTATTCCATCTCCAAATGCTGTCAGTAGATTTTTTTTTAAAGTATTGTCAAGTCACAACTGACTCATAGGACATTCCAGGCACAGGATGAGCAGAGGTGGTTTACCATTGACTTCCTACACATAGTCTTCCTTGGTGGTCTCCCATTTAAGTACTAACCATGGCCAACCCTTCTTAGTCCCTGAGCCCTGATGAGCTAGGACCAGATACAGAAAATCAACATAACTGTATAATACAGTTTAGCATGTGGTATTTTGTGATGATAAATTCTTTAATAACCATGACTGCTGATTCATTAGATAGGCAAGTAGGGTGGCGATCACACACTCCTTTAGATCTGACATAGTTGTGAATGCCTGATGGATCTAAAGGGAGCAATCAGACAGAGCATTTTGGGAAGCGTCCCACAGCCATCGGCAACCCGTGCTGCTCCACCACAGAAGTGATGTTAAAAGACACTAGGGAAAGTCCGGTGTTATCCGGATAAGGTAGGCCACAGGCAGACTTTCCCTTGTCTAATCGCTCAAGCATGCTCTCATATTGTTGGGATGGTCATCATCATTGCTTTATTACACTCCATAACCAGCACAAAAGGGTCCAGCTATATCTGGATATCAAACTGGATATCAAAATATAACTATAATAATACGAAATTTAGATACTAATGTAGAGATAGAACAAAAAAGAAGTATTTACAGGAATGAAATATCATACAATCTATATCTATATCACACCTTTACATACTGTTTATGAAATCTGTAGGCTGCCGCTAAAAATTCTGCACACACCAATGTGATTTCTGGGTTAGAATCTGGTAGAAGCATATTGCTTATTACAGTATTCGAGAAACCTGAAAATCTTTCCTGTATAGGCTGAATAAATCTAGTTTGTATTTGATTGTAATACCCACAACTAAGCAGAATATGTGTGATCGTGTCCACTTCTCCAGTACTGCACAGGCAGACACGCTCAGTCCTCGGTGTCTTTCTGTAGCAGCCCACTACCACCTCTGAGGGGAAAATGTTACAGTGGGCCATAGAAAAGGCCCTTTGATGAGATGGAATGTCCAGATTTGACAAGTATGAAGATGGGGAGACAATATATTCTGTTCGAGGTGAAGCTAAAAAAAAAAAAATGAAATCCTGGTGATGTCATTCTGCCTCTCTACATCAAATATTCTCTGTTTAACTAGGGCCCCAGCTTGATTTATGGCCATTATCTGCAAGGACTTAGGAGAGAAGCCAAGCATGGATAGCCTCTGATATATAGCTCTAATCCAGCAGGAACTGTGCCTGTCCTTCAAAATTAAGGAAGTAATATCTGCTGAATGATGATTTAGCTTGAGCCAGGTGACAACTGAATTGAGGCTTATCCTAGCCTCTATTCTTATCATTCCCAATTCCAAATGCATGGTGGCATTAGAAACACTTTAAGGAAATTGAAATATAGCTCTCAAGAATTTTGATTGTATTTTCTCGAGAGGAGAAGAGCTTGATGATACTGCACCCAGTGTCATCCCATACAAAAGTTGGGGTATAGTTTTAGCAAGAAATAATTTGAAGGCCACTGGTATATATTGCCCCCCTCTTGCATTAAAAAAATCTAATGATACTTTGTGAGGATTTATACTCAGAATTTGTGACATACTGGTGGTGGGCCTTTTTTTGTCCCCAAAGAATGGATCATAACACCTAGATATTTATAAGCTGTTACTTGTTGGAGCTTATAGCTACATTCCCTTATTTTAGGTTTTGTACCAAAGGCCATGATTTTTGTTTTATGGTAATTAATCTCAAGGTAATTTAACTCATAATATAGGCCAAATTATTTTAACACCCTTTTTAGGCCTACAGGTTTCCTGGATAGCAAAACAGTGTCATCTGCATACAATAAATCTGTCAGGTGGCAATCCACTAGGGCAGTGGGTTGAGTGTCTACCAGTTCCAAATTGCCAATCAGGTCTTTAATATAGATAGCAAAAAGGGAGGGGGCTAAAACACAGCCTTGCTTAACTCCTTTGCTTGTAGCCTCTCTTCCCCTCCCCTTCAACTGGCACATGTGACTGCAGTTTAGGAGTCTTATTTGACACTGTAAGTTGCTCCTCTGAAGGTCAAAGGTCAGACAGATGCAACATTGCCCTCTAACCTTAGGCAATATAAACAAATACCGGGGGGGGGGGGGGGACTGGCACCATAGGGCCCTGTAGAAGTTTGCCCCCATGTTCCCCCCTCTACACTCCTGTTCCTGGATAACCCTAGCACGCAGACAGAGTTTGTACTCCCTGTGAGCAATTTCATCAAAAGGGGAACTGGTGATTTCCTGACTTGCCATCTGCAGCTGATTGGTTTTTTCCCCCCCATCCCTGAAGAACCTCTCTGGAGTGAAAAAAAAAATGCTTCAGTCTGTCATGCAGGGCTAGATTTATTAGGGACTTAGTACTTCCTTCTTATTATAATGCAGTACCGGGCTAAGAATTTTCACTGGACAAAAAGGGAATGATACCATTAAATTATTGAAGGTGCTTCATTTTTGGTGGGGAATAAGGATTTAAACGCATTTGGAACTGGAAGACTATTAAGTAATTTGTCAGTGTCAGTATATCTGCTCCATGGTCACTGATGTTTCTGTGTCATTATGCTTTTTAAAGATTGCATCTTTAAAAAAGCATCATGTTGGAGAGTGTTGAGTTTCCTCCTGCAAAATAAATAAATAAATAAATGGAATGACTCTGTATCCTGTACTCTTGAAAGAAGTGTTTTTACCTCTCTCTCTCATCCAGCCTTACACACATGCATTTCTTCCTCTTATTGCTTTGCAGTATTAGCTCTAATGCTGAACTGGTTTCCTATTATATAAAAACAAGTGAGGGACCCACAGGGACTTGTGGGGGAGGGATATCATTGTTAGCCAGCAAGGCACTTTCTGTGCTCTTATGGATTTTCATATCCATAAGTTTGAACTCTGTGTTACCAACACTGGTAGGGTCTTGTGCTTTCTTCTTGAAATAGGAGCCAGCTCCAGCCCAAGCCAGGAAGCTGACACCCTGAGCAGTTCACCCAAGACAAAGACAAAGGATTCCTCTTGCCATGAGGATTCCTTCTGTCAGACATCTGCTGGCTGACCCCCACTCCCCACTACACATCTGGATAGTTATGCTAACTAAACTGCCCAGCAACTAATGAGCCAGCCATCAGATACTTGGCTAAAACCATCAACTCACAATAGATATGGCCAGGTGAGTCATCGGACCACAGACTCAGCGTCTGTTTCCTGATGAGATCATGCCCTTGAAATACTGACCACCTCCCTTTGTTCACCTTTAACCTATAGTAAGGTCCAAAAGGGACGGACCGCCTAGTAGGAGTGTTAGTGGGTTGTGGTCTGCAAAGCCCGCCCCAAGACCCCCAATAAAAGCCCAAACCGAGAGTCACTCGGTCTCTTGAGCCGTCGCCCCCTATCTAACCTATTGACCCTTCAGTCCAGCTTTCTATCCTCAACCCTTGCCTCCATCTTTGAACCCCTTTTTCTCTCTCTGGACTCACGATCCAGGAGAACCACGTGGTCTTGCTGGTTCAAGCCTCGTGGCCCCATAGCTTTTATACCTTTCTTCCCCCATCCAACTCATCTTGACATCGGACAACGCATCTAAGGTAACGTGCTTTCCCCACCAACGAGACCTGCTCATGCAAAAGTGCTATTTTCTTTCTTTATTTTATTAGGCCTGTAGGATTGTGTGTGTGATTACGTTTTTGGTATGCTTGATTACATGATCCAGTAAACAACATTGAACTTGGAACCTGCCTCACATGCCTCTTTCCTTGAGATCTCCCGGAAGGGGTAGGACCCTGGTATAGTTGGCAAGAACCCGTGTATTTTGCCAATTGCTAAGTGTAAATTAAAGCAATTCGGCTAACATCATTTCCCCTGTATACCCTTCCCCACTACTTCCTCTTTCCCTTCCCTGAAAGCCCCTATAGCCCCTCTCTTTCCCCTGCCTGCTTGTCTCATTCCCATCCACCAGCCAACCTACATTTATCCACCTCCGCTTTCTTCCTTCCCTCCCCCATCAGTCTCTGTCTGAGTTCTATATCGGCCGCCTCTGGCCTGGGCACAGTTGATTCAAAGGCTGAAGCTACTGGACTAGTCCCAGTTGTGTGGGGAGTGAGTCTGCTGGGGCTGTTCCCAAAGAGTCCTCCTTCATCAGAGGACATAAGAGGATAGGGGAATGGGACCTTTTCTTAAGGCGACTCAAGTGACGTGTCCAAAAGGCCTTCTTTGTGGTGGCCACATCCTGGTGGAACCAGCTGTCAGATGGTACACAGGGCCTGCAAAGCAGAGCTCTTCCATTTCGCTTTTCATTAGTCGGGTCTGTTTATGTGGGCTACCTTTTAGTTTTTATTTGTATTGTATTTTTAATTGATGTATGTTAATATTTCAGCTTTTGTTAGCTGCCTCATGACCACCTGGTGATGAAAGGTGGCATATAATTTTGATGATGAGGAGGAAGAGATTGGATTTATACTCTGCACTTCACTACCCGGCGGAGTCTCAGAGTGGCTTACAATCTCCTTTCCCTTCCGCTCCCCACAACAGACACCCTGTGAGGTAGGTGGGGCTGAGAGAGCTCTTTTGAGGACTGCTTGTGAGAGAACAGCTCTGAAGGAACTTGTAACTGACCCAAGGTCATACCAGCAGCTGCATGTGGAGGAGTGGGGAATCAAACCTGGTTCTCCCAAATTAGAGTTTGCGCTCCTAACCACTACCCCAAACTGGCTCCAGTAAGTTTATTTCCACCATATTAGCTTATTTTGTAAAGTCTTGTTCATCAGTGCCCATAGGAGAGCCCAAGGAATGAATTGTCAATTGTTCCCTAAGTATTATTATGAGTATACTATCATGATTTCAAATGGAGGTTGATTAGTTCATTACATGAGGAAGGACATGCAGTATTTCAAAGGGGTTTTAAAAAGACTTTAAGTGCTCTAACAGTCAGTATCATCATTTCAACTCACTATGTGTAGCCTAAATAGACCTCAGCAAATGTCCCTCCTCAGGGTGTAGGAGATATAAAAGCCTGAACAGAGAGTCACATTTGCAATCACATTTGATTGTGTATTTTCTATGTTAGGTACATTACCAGGGTTACCAGATGTTCACTTTTTAGAACACATATCCTCTTTTGGGGGGCTCTTTAAAAAAAAAAAACTGATGAAAATGTCCTCCTTTTTGGTTGGAAGGTTAGGAATATTTCTAGTTAGTAGTAATTACCACAGCTTAAATAGTAGGGGTCAGGGGTCCTTTCATAAGCATAACTTATTTGCATATGCCACACACCCTGACATCACCAGAAGTGTGTCAGAAGAAAGAAAGGAAGGGAGGGAGGGAGGGAGGGAGGGGAAGGGGGGAAGGAAGGAAAGGAACAGGAAGGAAGGTAGGTAGGTAGGTGAGGGAGAGAGAGAAGGAAGGAAGGAAGGAAGGAAGGAAGGAAGGAAGGAAGGAAGGAAGGAACAGGAAGATAGGTCGGTAGGTGGGGGAGAGAGAGAGAGAGAGAGAGAGGAAGGAAGGAAGGAAGGAAGGAAGGAAGGAAGGAAGGAAGGAAGGAAGGAAGGAAGGAAGGAAGGAAGGAAGGAAGGAACAGGAACATAGGTAGGTAGGTGGGGGAGAGAGAGAGAAGGAAGGAAGGAAGGAAAGAGAAAGAAAGAAAGAAAGAAAGAAAGAAAGAAAGAAAGAAAGAAAGAAAGAAAGAAAGAAAGAAAGAAAGAAAGGGAGGGAGGGAGGGAGGGAGGGAGGGAGGGAGGGGGGAAGGAAGGAAAGGAACAGGAAGGAAGGTAGGTAGATAGGTGGGGGAGAGAGAGAAGAAAGAGAAAAAAAGAAAAAAAGAAAGGAAGAAAGAAAGAGAGACAGACAGACAGACAGACAATGCACTTCTCTCCCCCCCCTCGGCCACTCGACCTGGTGTTTCCCTCCCTTCCCCCCCTCTTGCTTGGGCACTGGGGCCCAGCTCTTCCCTCCCTCCCACCCTCCTGCCCCCTCCCACCTGGGAATGGTGAGCGGGGAGGGATGGGGGCTGCTCTCTGGGCCGGCAGCCTTCCGCGGTCCGGGAAGAGCAAGAGAGGGGAGGGATGGGGGCTTCTCCCTGGGCCGGCAGCCTGCCGCAGCCCGGGAAGGATGAGCGCGGGGGGGGGAGGTTTTCCTCCGGCTCCGCACTGAAGCGTGGGCCGGGGAGAGCGAGCTGCGGGAGGGAGGCTTTCCTCCAGCTCTGTGCTGAAGCACGGGCCGGGGAGAGCGGGGGGGGAGGCTTTCCTCCGACTCCGTGCTGAAGCGCAGGCCAGGGAGAGCAAGCTGGGGGGGGAAGTGAGCTGGGGGGTGGGGCTTGGTTATGTGCCTGCCCCCTGGCCTCCTCTCTCCTGGAGCGGCACCCCGGTGTGCCCCGGCCCCAACGGAGCTCTGGTAGAGGTATTTAAAATGAAATTTATTATAGTGATCACTTGTTTGAAGTAGTCAGTTGGAAAAATAGGTCCTCTTTTTTGCTTTTCAAAATGTAGTAAACCTAGGTACATTTGAAAGCGGTACTATGTGTTCTCTGGAGGGTTTCTCACAGACAGGAAGGAGATATGATCCCACTGTCAATTTCGATGCATTATTGCCCTGACCTGGGTAGCTTAGACTAGCCTGATCTCATCTGATCCAGGAAGCTAAGCAGGGTTGACCGTGGTCAGGTGGCTTCAGCCACTCGGGGCAATGAGAAGGGCAAGGGGGTGGGAGGAGAAGCGGCCCAAGTGGCTGACAGCTTCTCTCCCCGCCCCCCCGAGTATCACGGGTCCCCCTTCTTGTAGTGTATAATAGTTACTAACAGTATTTAAAATATTATTTTATAACATAGCTAACTGACAATTAGTTCTTTATAGTTTGAATTCATGTTGGATATTAGCTTACCTCTACAAAGCTTATTTTGAACTTATTTTATCACACAGTTAGCCATTTGTGGTAATGCAGATTAGAGGGGAGGAAATCATGTGTTGACATAAAGAAGAAAACTGGAAACCATGTTAGCTCTAATTCAGAATAGGTTGTTTTTGACTGTGATCTGTGAATCATGTCTTTTATTTCTGCCGTTACATATTGATCCCATATTCTGTCCTGCCATGTGGCGAGCTTAGGCGGTGCAGGTGATTTCCAGGAGGATGCTATAGTTAAACAGGTTGTTGCAAGAAGTACTGAGGTAAGTTCTTTCATATTATCGCTAACTGAGTCATCCCAATGATTCAGAAGTATGACTTCTGGCTTGTAAGTGAGATCTTGAGATGTGATTTCATTAATTTGTTTTATTGCTTTTCCCCAGAACTGAATTATGCGAGGACAACTCCACCAACAGTGAACCTCCATGCCTACTTGGCCACATTTTTTCTAGCATAGTGGGTCATTGTTTATGTTTATTTTATGTAGTTGCTGAGGAGTCATGTACCATCTAGAGCAGTGGTTCTTAACTTGGGTTCGATCGAACCCTAGGGGTTTGGCGAGTCAGTCTCAGGGGTTCGGTGGGGCCTCCAACTTAGTACTATTACTAAGTACTAAGAATTATTTTTCACTAAAGAAGGGTTCGGTGAATGCGCATATGAAACTGGTGGGGTTCAGTACCTCCAACAAGGTTAAGAACCACTGATCTAGAGATAAGTTTGAAGTATTGTAAACGTATATTGTAGATACTGGAACTATTTGCTGGTGAAGCCCAGATAATGTCCCAGTTCACATCTTGCCATTGTACATTTAGTTCCTCCCCACCGGATTTGATGTTTGAATTGTGTATTATTGTCTTCAGTGATTATTATGTTGTACAGTTTGGACAGTAAGCCTCTTGGAGAATTGGGGTATGTGTTGATGATTTTTTTTCAAGGTTGGTCAACTCTCTGTGGACTGTTCCTATTTCTGCTAGATGCTCCATGAGGTTTTTTAGCTGAAGATATTGATACCAAGGAGTTCGCTTGCCTATTATTTGATCAAATTGTTTTTTCCCTGGATTTTTCCTTTAAGTACTATATCTACAGGACATCTGAAGTTTGCATTTTTCCCAGTTATCAAAAGTTTTGGGTGTCATACCTGGTTGGAACCAGTGCTGATATGTAAAAGATGATAATTGAAATATTCCTGTAGGGAGGAGTTTCTTGTTAAGATCCCATGTTATAATTGTTGCTATTAGTATGTATGCATTTCTTGATGGATTTGGGTCGTTGGTTGGATTTTATCCAGAAAATTTCTTGTAAATCATATGGCACAGTATAAGATTGATCTATATGAATCCATTGTTTCTGGTGATCATTGTATAGCATTTGAATGACTTGAGATAGAATTGCTCCATGATGATAGGCTCACAGTAGAGGATGTTTATATGGTCTATGTAGTATTGTTGTTGTTAATTCTTGACTTTCCCACATCCCATAAGAAGCACATTAGGGTCTTTTGCCAATTATTGGGCACAATCATACGTACCCATTTGCGACACAAGAAGGACGATTCCCCGCCGGCTCAAAGTGGTGCGATCACACAAGCACATCTGGGAAGCGTCCTGCAGCCGGTGTCAAAGTGTCGCAAACCGCTTTGAGCCGGTGGGGAATCGACTTATTTAGCTACCAGTGAAAAGGCAGTCTCAAATAGTTTGCAACGGCCCAGAACTGACCTTTCCTGGTGTGATTGCGCCAGCGCAAACAAGTGGCATTGGGGAGCGGGCTTTTTGGTTTTTTTCTTCCTCCGATCCCGGTGTGCACATCATCAGATGATCCCGAGGGTGAAGAGGCAAGTCATCGATCCCTTGTAGAAGCAGATAAGCGCACTGAAAACGGCCGGGGGGGGGAATGACTCGCCCGTGGCTGCGTGTGATCACGCAGCGGCAGTTTGCCCTCACAGGTCCATGGACCTGTGTGATCCCGCAAAAGCAGCGCAAATTGCACCAGCACAAATTTGTGTCACTTCCCGTCTGGCTTATCTCGCTCGTGTGGGCAGGGCCATTTAGATCTTTTTGTGTGTGTGTGTGATGAGAATTGGTAGAGTCCAGAAGAGATATAAAAACTTAGGGATTATGAAGCTTTTGATCAGGTGTATTCTGTCTGGTAAGAGTGGTTGCACACACAAACACATTTACACAGTGCTGCTCCAGAATAATGCAATACTGTGGTAATGCTAATTGCTGGAAGGTACTGGGTGTCCCTCCATGGTCATCTACATTGAAAAGGCTAACTGGGCATTTCTTTCATTTAAACAGAAAGTGGATCTTCTCTTCCAGACACATGAAAGAGATCGTCCCCCAAAATACCACAGTTTTTTTGCAGGGGGGGGGAAGCAAATTGTTCTTAGTTTGAAGTTATGGACAATAAAATTGTGGTGGTGCGAGGGGGGGGGAAGGCATATGATTAGTAAAACTTCTATGTGGACTCATCCCAAAAGTATGACTTTGGTGATTTCATGTATTCACATGACAGCTGCCAGAGTTTACCTTCCATCACACAGTGAAGATCCATCTGCTGTGGTCTTGTTTACATGGCACAGTGGCATCCCATTCCTTGGAATGTTGAGAGTAAAAAAGAAAAATCATGTCAATAATGGTCCTTTCCGCAGTTGGATCTCATCCCTGGTTTTATCAGAGTTCAACTCGCGACACAATGCCTTGCATTTATCCCTGGTTATAACAGCATCTGTTTATCCCAGGAAAAGTGTGGGGCGAAACTGGGGTGACCTCAGTGTAATGTGGAAACAAAAAATACCCCGAGATAATTACAGGGGTGAACTCGAGTGAATTGTAGAACGTACAAATACCCCGAGATAATTACAGGGGTAGAATGTTAGTTCAGGGACAGGGTTGAACCAGGATTTAAAATCTAGTGCAGAATCACCCAATACCTTTTTTGTCTCTTCTCTCCTAACATTGGAATGATGTGTCCTTACAACTTTTAATCTGATGCCAACAAGTTCTCATAGGTAGCTCCTTGTCATCAAAGCTGGAGGTACCATTTGCTGGATTGTTAACTGAGACAACGTTCATTGGAGAAATCTCATAGACTTTATGCCACTCTCTTCCCGACTTACAGTCATTAACATATGAGCTGAGCGACAGAATGCCAATATCAATATACCCCTGTTAATAATAATCCCGTGCTCAGAAATGTCCATGGTTTTCAAGAGTTTTGTGCTAGGATCGTTCAGTTCGCCTTTTCAGCATAATAATAAAAGAATAATAGAGATAAATAAAAGAATAGAGTAATAAAAGAAAAAAAAAACTCAAATGCTCTCTCTCTCTCCACACACACATACATACATGCACATATGTGTGTGTGTGTTAAAAACCATGTGTACTGAATTTGTGTGATACACTATACATTTACATGCTGATGCATGCATTTATTGGCTATCAAGGTGGACACGTTCATAGGACCAAT
Organism: Lepidodactylus listeri; assembly: GCA_029233225.1. Lineage (NCBI taxonomy): Eukaryota > Metazoa > Chordata > Lepidosauria > Squamata > Gekkonidae > Lepidodactylus > Lepidodactylus listeri. Next base: position 98,635,040 of record JARCFY010000009.1, on the reverse strand, counting down.
TTGGCAAGCTGAGAATGTGGGGCTTGTGAATGTTGAACATTTGTAAAAGTGTGCCTGCGACTGTGTCTGCACATGCCCAACTTGTATCACAAAACCCATATTCACTATGTCATTGCGTGAACCAGAGCACTAACCCTGCAATTCATCATGCTGGAGGAAAATCTCCAGATTGTCATTTATTGGTGATAAAGGAAATCTCCAGGGTTTGGGGGAAAAAAACCCCAAGACTTTCCACAAATAGAAAAGATGCAGGGAGAACTGGAACCTGTGCCCTATCTGGAAAGAATGGTGGAGAATCAGTGAGCTGGAACAGAGATAGGCAGCTCCCCGGCCCTGTAATGGTGAACAACAGGGCTATTTTTGGGCAGGAATGGACAGGAATGGAGTTCCAGCTGGCTTCCAAGTTGGCCACACCTACAGCCTCCCCCCCCCCACAGGTTCCCCAGGCACCTCGCTATCCACGGGGCACCTGGGGAAGCCAAGCCGATCCAGGGAGGGAAGACAGTTTAAACCGCCTCCCCTCCTGGGGAAGCCGATCTGGAAATTGCCTTCCTTCCTCAGGTTTCCCATGCACCCCACAAGCAGTGGGGCACCTGGGAAAGCTGATCCTGGGAGGGAGCTGCGCTGTCAGGGGTGTGGCTTAATATGCTAATGCGTTTCTGCTGTTGGGTGTGACCTGTTATGCTAATGAGTTCCTGCTGGGCTTTTTCTACAAACAAAGCCCTGGTGAACAGGATCCCAAAGAGATCTGTGGGAAGAACAGAGAAGAAGTGGACATGGCTGGAAGAAGAAGACTTAAAGACTATTGGGAATCAAGGGGAAGAAAAAAACTTCACAAAATATTTTTCTCAATAGGAATATAGGTTGGAAAACATATGTTGTGGCTCTCCACAAACTGGGTGAGAGACGACAACGTGACAAATGAAGTTCAATGCTGGTAAGTGTATTTTGGCAGGATTTATGTGGATTCTGTTTATGGCTTCCCAAATGGATTGTGCCGAATGTATCAGAACTGCAAGCTCTGCAGTGCCTTTCTTTTCTTTTCTCTCTTGTACACCAAAAGAAAGCTTGGTGGTTCAATGCACATCTTTTTTTCTAGTCATCTTTTGTTTTTTTCTAATGTAATTAATGGAGTTATAAGATGCGTCTAACACGGTTCCCCACCGCCACTCATATAAATGCCAGCAACAAAATTCTGAAACAATACCTGTGTGCCCCCAATCCATTAATGGCACTGTGTTCTGTAACTACAAATAAAGAAGGCTTTAAAAAAAAAGAAAGAAGAGGAGCTTCATTTTCACCAGCCTCTGTCTTCAGATACGAGGAAGGAGGCTGAGAAAAACAGGAAATGCAGGTCTTTTGTGCTCCCATCCCCAGCTGCTTATTGTCATGTTCAAAATGGTTATGCCCAACTTGATCTCCCAAACAATCGATGGCTATTTCTGTGTGTTTTCAACAGAATTCGACAGCCCGGGTCAGACCATCTCATCCTAGAAGGACTGACGCCTCTTTCAAACCTCTGAGAGAAGGAAATGTTGACAGTGCTTAGAATTATGTCGATTTGGGGTGGGGGTTGCTTGCCTTTTGCCAGTAGCTTAGCATTGTGGACCATTCTCGGGTTTTGATCTCTCAACGAAACCCAACATCTGATGCAGTTCAGGTTGCCAGGTCCACCCTGGCCACTGGCAGGGAACAGAGTGGTAGGAGGTAGGGTTGCTAGATACCAGTCAGGGAACTCCCAGAGATTTGGGGGTGGAGCCTAAAAAGGACAGAGACCTCAAGTGGGATACAATGCCATAAAAAAGGTAAAGGTTTCCCTTGCTTGGAAGCCAGTCAAATCCGACTCTAGGGGGTGGTGATCATCTCAGTTTTCCAAACCGAAGAGCCAGCACTGCCGGAAGACTTTTCCATGATCATGTGGCCGGCATGACTAAATGCTGAGGCACACGGAACGCCGTTACCTTCCCACCAAAGTGGTGCTTATTTATCCACTTGCAATTTCTTGCTTTTGAACTGCTAGGTTGGCAGGAGCTGGGGCCAGAGACGGGAGCTCACTCTGTCACGCGGCACTAGGGTCTCGAACTGCTGAGCTGCCGACCTTCCGGTCAGCAGCTCAGCATCTTATCCTTAGCCACTGTGGCCCTAGAACCCTCCCATAGAACCCTCCAAATCACCAAATTTTCTCCAGGGGAACTGATCTCTTTATCTGGAGATGAGCTGTAATTCCAGCTGGAGGCTGGCATCTGTAGATGCAGCTCCCCACATGCTGGGGAGGTGCAGTCGTACCAACGGCTGCCAGATTGCAGAATATGACTCAGAATGTTTTGGCGGTGGCACATTAAATGAGCCACTTGGAAGGCTGTCGTCTGTTGTCCCGGGCCTCCCAGAACCCAGAAATGGGCCTGACCATATTGCAGCTTTTGTCACAAGTTATTGTGTGGCTTTCCCTCCACTCCTTTGCTCCTTCCCCGATTCTATTGTCTGCTCATTTGTTTTCCTCATTGTGCAGCAGCAGCTGCTCATTAGTGAGAGTAAAATCATTTCCCCCACTTGTTTGCACTGCTACGGCTGTTTCCTCTGGGCCATTTTGCACAATGTCATCTGTGTAGAACACAGCTCCACTTTGATTGTATTTTCAGCTCAGCATACCAATAGGAAAGGGGGGGGGGGTAAAATCTACCAGGAAGAAGAAAGGTATCTGGAATGCTTTTTAAAAGCATATACTTTTATAAAAACCACAGTGGAGAATAAGTAAAAGTGATGAAACTGAGAATAGGAATTGTGGCGGAATGGGCTTGCTCTGGCCCGCAGGCCCTGTTCCACCCTGCCCTCCAAGGTTCCAAACACCTGGAGAGGCTTTCCTTTCTCTCTTGGGTGGCCCACCACCGCCACCATCTGACCTTGGTATGAAATTGCCCACTGGGAGGGTCAGAACTCCCAGGTTCCCTTCCATGTTCTGAGGCCTTGCTTCTTTGTCTCCCGCTGCCCGGTGCCTGGTCACTACAGATACAGTTTTCTGTCGTATGTGCCCCTGGAGGAATAGCCACTTGTCAATTGCCTGCCGTCCCCCTGGCGCTCCTTTTAAAAAAACATGTTCCAAGATGGTGGAGGTCTATGTGGCACAGAGAACCACTACCAGCATCCAAAGTTAAAAAGAAAATGTTCACAAGCATACTTTTAGCACAGCACCAGACTGAGCAAGGGATTCAAAAGAAATGGGTAAAATGCAAATCCTCTGAGAGCCAGTTTGGTGTAGTGGTTAAGTGTGTGGACACTAATCTGGGAGAAGCGGGTTTAAATCCCCACTCCTCCACTTGCACCTGCTGGATGACCTTGGGCAAGCCATAGCTCTGTACCAGCTGTTCTCTCAAGGACAGTAGTCTTGGAGCTCTCTCAGCCCCACCTACCTCACAGGGTGTCTGTTGTGGGGAGGGGAAGGGAAAGGAGTTTGTAAGCCACTCTGAGACTCCATTAGGTAGTGAAGGGCAGGGTATAAATCCAATCCCTTCTTCTTCTTCTCTCTGTCCCTCTCTCTATGTATGCCTGATCAGATGTTAAAATATATGACAGGCTCCTAAAACTTACTAAGTTTCAGATCTCTACAGAGTTGCCATTGCCTTGAAGCTTTCGGTAGCTCTCTGGGCCAACATATGATCAATGGCTGGCTCCTCCAGACCACAGCTAAGAGTTCAGTCTGCTTTGATGGACCCAACACAAAATGGACCTTCCTCCTTGCTCTCCTGAGTTTTATCACCTCTCTTTTCCCCACCCACTGACCAGGTCAGGCCAGGTCAGAGAAACATTTGCTGGGGCTTCTTCCTGGTGATTATTCCTGGAGCCTTTCTAGTCTAAAGTCCTCCAAATCTCTGTTCCCTGTTAATAGAAGGGGGAGAGCTTGATCCACCCATTATCTCTCCTGCTAGGTCTATTAGCATTTGTATGAAGGTGGGCTAAGGTACATCAGGAAAGCAAATTGAACTGACCTCCCCCCCGCCTGGCCTGCTGTCTGCCTGCAGGAGGGTTCTTTTAAAGCTCACAGTGAAAGCTTTGCTCATTTCAAATCTCCAAAGGAAAAAAAATGCATTTCTTCAAAGGAATCATCATGAAAATGCAGGACAACAGATAGGCATTTATCTGAGCAGAATTTAAACTGTGGCACTCTGGGGTAGAATAAGGCATACTTAAAACCTAGGGTTGCCAACTTCCAGGTGGGGCCTGGAGCTCTCCCAGAATTATAATGGTTCTCCAGGTTACAGAAATCAGTTCCCCTGCAGAAAATGGCTGCTTTGGAGGGTGGCCTCTACTGTTTTGTGCCCTGCTGAGGTCCATCTCCTCCCTTTTTTTTTTTTTTTGTAAGAAAGTTTTTATTTTTCAAAACATTAAAATGAATACATTTGTTTTATACAAATCCTTTTTTCCATATTATATAACATTTTGTTCTATTTGTATAGTCTTGCTTTTATCTTGTATTGGTGGTTTCCCACCACATCTGAAGCATAACACATTTTCCACTTTATCCAAAATAGTAATATTTATCTCTATGTTTACATTTCTGGTAACGGTTATATATCTTTAAAATACTTATATACCAATTCTTATTTTCTATATTCTTATGTAATTCTAAAAAACAAGTTCATTGTCTAATTATCATTAGTACATTCATATACTCAATTTCTATTCCTTTATGCTATTATAACCATGTATAAATGTAGTTTTTCATGTCCCAATATTTTTCAACATATTCTTTCAAATCCTCCCAATCTTCTAAAAAAGTCTCTGAGTACAGATTATTCAACTTTCTAGTCCATTTATCCATTTCAGCCATATATAACATTTTTTTCAACCATTCCCGCACTTCTGGTATTTTTTCATTTTTCCAATTTTGTGCATACACCATTCTTGCTGTTGTAATCATATACCATATTATTGTCCTTTTCTTTACATTTATCTCTTCTAGTTTAAGTCCAAGCAGTAACATTTCAGGAAACTTCTTAAATGTACCTTTCAAATTTTTTTCCATTTCTGCATGTATTATAGACCAATAAGTCTTCGCTTTATCACAAGTCCACCACATATGATAAAAAGAACCTTCTTTCTTTTTACATTTCCAACATTTGTTAGACATATTTTGATTAATATTTGCAATTTTTTTTGGTGTCATATACCATCTGTACATCATTTTAAAACAGTTCTCTTTTAGATTATAACATGTAGAAATACTCATTGCATTTTTCCATAAAAATTCCCAAGATTCCATTTCAATGTCTTTGTTTAGGTTTATCGCCCATTTTATCATTTGTTCCTTTACCATTTCATCAGCATTAAATCATTTTAACAATACTTTATACATTTTAGAAATCATTTTTTCCCATCTTCCTCCCAAATTTGTTCTATTTCATTGTTTTTTTTTCTCTAAAACCAGATTTTTTATCACTTATGTACATATCATATATTTGTCTGTACCTTAACCAGCCATAATCAAAGTCCATCTGCTGCTGCTCCTTCAATTTAAAGTCTTTACCATGTCTTGTTAACAGGTCTCTATATTTCAACCAGTCTTGTCCTTTGTAGTGAGATGATGGATTTAAAACTTCTGCAGGTACAATCCACATAGGTATTTCTTCTGGAAAAAAGTTTTTATATCTTGTCCACGTATCGATTAATGTTCGTCTCAAATAATGATGCTTAAACATATTGTCCATTTTTGTTTTACCATAATACAGATATGCGTGCCACCCAAACCTACAGTCATGACCTTCCAGGGACAATAACTTTCTGTCTTGTAACATAGTCCATGTCCCTATCCAAGTCAAACATACTGCATCATGATATAGCCTTAAGTTTGGTAACTGAAACCCACCTCTCTCTTTAGCATCACACATTATGTTCATCTTAATTCTTGGTTTTTTTCCCTCCCCACACAAACTTAGTCAATTCCTTCTGCCAGCATTTGAATGTTTTTACATCTTTCACAATTGGAATAGTTTGAAACAGAAACATTATTCTTGGTAACACATTCATTTTAACCACTGCAATTCTACCCAGCAGTGACAAATTTAATACATTCCACCTTTTAATATCTTGCATAACTTGCTGCCATAATTTCTCATAATTATTCTTATACAAATCAATGTTTTTCATTGTTAGGTTTACACCTAGATATTTTGTCTTTTTCACCACTTCACATTCTATAAGATTTTGTAATTCAATTTGCTTATTATTTGGCATATTTTTACACATCACTTTCGATTTGTTCTTATTTACATAAAACCCAGCCAAATCACCAAACTCTCTTACTTTCTGCAACAAATATGGTAGTGTAGTCATAGGGTCTTCAGCTATAAACATCACGTCGTCTGCAAAGGCTCTATATTTAAAAGAGAAACCTTTTATTGTTAAGCCTTTAATTTCTTTATCTTCTTTCAAATTTAGTAACAAGACTTCCAAAAGCCAAATAAATAGCAACGGCGAGAGTGGGCATCCTTGTCGTGTTCCTTTTTCCACTTTAAAGTAATCCATTTTTTCAGTATTAATTATTAAAGAGGATTTCTGTTCTCTATATATTGACTTAATAAGATTAAGCATATAGTCTCCAATTTCAAGATGTTCCAACACTTCAAACATAAAATCCCAATTTAAATTGTCAAACGCTTCTTCCGCGTCTAAAAAAAGAAAGCCCACTTCCTTCTCCGGATGTTTATCATAGTACTCTATAGCATCCACTACTACTCTTATATTGTCTCTTATTTGGCGATTAGGTAAAAATCCTGCTTGTTCTGTCTGTATAGTCTCTTTAAGATGTTCCTTAAGCCTATCAGCTATAATCTTGGCAAAAACTTATAGTCATTGTTTAACAAAGAAATTGGTCTATAATTTTTAACATTGGTTAAATCTTGACCTTCTTTCGGAATGAGTGAAATGGTTGCTTCTTTCCAAGTCTCCGGGACCTCACCTGTCACTTCTATGTCATTCATTAATAGCAATAACACTGGTGAGATCGAATCCTGTAGTGATTTATAAAACTTAGCTGTAAATCCATCTGATCCAGGTGCTTTCCCTAATTTTGAATCATTTATTGCATTTTTAATCTCTTGTAGTGATATTGGACAGTTAAGTAGTGCTTTGATTTTCTCCGTTGGTTTTGATAATTTTAATGACTGTAGGTATTCTTTAATCCTTCTTCTGTCTTTATTTTCCTTCTTAAAAAGCTTTGCATAATATTTTAAAAATTCTCTTTTTATTCCCTTATTGTCTATTATCTCAATATTGTCCTGTATCACTTTAGTAATAAATTTATTTTCACGTTTTTTCTTTAATTGCCATGCTAAGTACTTTCCAGGTTTATTTGCACCTTCAAATGCTTTTTGTTGCAATTTTTTCAGGTTCCAGTAAGTCTCTTGATTCAAAATAGCTTTTGCTTGGTCTTGTAACATCCAAATTTCCTTTTGCAGTTTCTTTTTTCCTGGTCTGTTCTTCAGTTCCTTTTCTTTTATTTTAATGGCTTGTACAATGTTTTCATATTGTTCTCTTTTCTTTTTATTGTCTTTAGCGTTCAATGATATCAATAATCCTCTCATAACTGCTTTGTACGCATCCCACACAGTTTGAATTTTTACTTCTTTTTGTATGTTCGCTTGAAAATATAAATCTGTTTCTTCATGTAATTTTTTAACTATTTCTTGGTTGTCTAATAAGTCCTCATTTATTCTCCGTCTCCCTTGCCTTTTTATTTGCCCAGAAGTCCATAGACAAGGATTGTGGTCTGAGATTATTCTAGGTAGAATTTCAACTTTTTTTGTCTTAAATGTTAGATTAATAGACATCCAGATCATATCAATTCTTGAATGTGAATCATGTCTGTTAGAGTAAAAAAGTATAGTCTTTCCCTTGTGGGTTAACCTTCCTCCAAATATCCTCCAGCTTTTCCTGTTTTATCAGTTCAAAAAAAATTTTGGGAAGTTTCCCTAGTGTGTCGTCTTTTCTCTTTGAGCGCCTATCTATTTTATTATTCACAGTCCCATTATAGTCTCCCAACATTATGATTTGTTCATAGTTTACACTGTCCAGTTCCATTTGTAGTTCTTTAAAAAAGATTTCTTTAGCTCCGTTGGGGGCGTAGATATTTACAATCAAAGTCTTCTGTCCGTGTAACAGAATTTCAATAGCTAAGTATCTTCCTTCTTTATCTTTAAATATTAGTTTAGGTTCCAAGTCTTTTTTGGCATATGTTACCACTCCATTCTTTTTATTACTTGCCAATGAAAAAAATTCTTCTCCCAACTTTTTTCTTATTAAATATTTGTAGTCTTGTTTCTTAAGATGGGCCTCTTGTATACAAACTATACTACATTTTTGTTTCTCCAGCCAGTGTCCTACCATTCTACGTTTTTGGGGTGAATTAAGTCCATTTACATTCCATGAGAGTACTTTGTAATCCATCTTGTTGTAGTCTTAAATATCACCAAATTCTTCCTTGTTCTCACCAACAAAGGCGTACATTTCTGCTGAATTTTTAATCACCATTCTGTTGTTACCATAATAAAAACTCAGTCCTTGTGGTATTTCCCAACGAAATCTTATTTTTTTCTCTTTCAGTTTGTCTGTCAGACGCTTGAATTTTTTCCTGTCTTGCAAAATTGCTCTGGGCAATTCTTTCATTACGATAACTTTTTTTCCACCTGTTTCAAAAGAGTCTGTAAAACATTTCTTGTAGATTTGTTCTTTTGTTCTCTTCATTGTAAATTGAACTACCACGTCCCTTGGTATATTTTTGTCTCTCGCGTATGTAGAATTGACTTTGTAAACAAGATCCATATGTTCTTTAACAACTTCCTCTTCGTCTTGTAAAAAATCTGCTAATGCTTCTTGCATTCTTGTAAAAATGTCTTCACCTAATTTTTCCTCTATACCTCTAAATCTCAGATGGTTTTGCATGTCTCTATAGTGCATCATCTTTTCCATTCTGTCATTTTCCTTCATTGTTTTTGAGTATTTTCTTCCAGTTCTTTTACTTTAATTTCTATGTCTTGTGTTCTAGTGGTTAACTTTTGTAATTCAGCTTTTAAATCTATAAAATTTTTGTCTGCTTGTGCAGCTATACCATTCATTTTAACATTTACCTCTCCTATAGCGTCTAACATTTTTTTTTCCATTGCTTCCATAACAGCTAGTAATTCTTTTTCTTTTTTTGCTGCCATTGTAGGAGAGGACCATGTAGCTGCTCTCGATCTTAGCCCGCGATCCGTCTTGTCTCTTTAAAAAAGATCGATTTTATTTTATTTTCCAAATCAAACACCATTTAGTGTAATCACACAAGCTATTCTTGCCAAGTCAAATTTCGTTGGTTTCAGCCTTCTAAGTTATATAGTTTATGAGATATTACTGTTTAAAAATTTTATAAATCCAAAATGGCGGGCGCAACTTCTCTATGGTTTGTGTCAAAGGTTATAGTCTTTTCACCTTGCTTCTGGCTTGCCGTAGTTTCCTTTTGTCCCTTCCTCTTGCTTACTTGTCTGCTCTCCGCACATCACTTCCTGTTGTAGTCCTTTTGGTCCGGCAGTTTTTACAGTCCCCTTTGCTCTCTTCCGGTTCTTCTCCGCTTCCCTTCTTGTCTGCTCCTCAAGCCGTCACTTCCTGTCTCAGTCCTCACAGCTTGGGCTCGCGATGCTTGGTTCCCTCCTCCCCTCTTTGTCTCGCGATGCTTGGCTCCCCCTCCCGACTCTTCTTAACCGCAGGAATGTTAAACAACTTGTTTTTTTGGCTTTTTAAGTTCAAATTCAGCTTTTTAACGTTTCAAAACTGCACTCATCCAATCTGCAACAGTCTATTGCTTCACCAGATCTGCTTTTCATCTTTCAAAACACAGTAATGGTAAGGCAAAAAGTTTTTTTCCGTTACCTTATGTTGTTACTTCTCTTCAGATGTGGTCCCAACATTTAAACTTTGTCTTCTTTGTTAAGGAATCAGGGGAATTGGAGATTTTATGCTGATTAATCAGCCCAGCTCGGTGTGAGATTTCTGCTCAAAGTAGTCAAGGATCAGATCTTGGTTGATGCAACAAAGTTCTTTATTTCCAATCTCTACATTGGTACAACTTCTCGGATTATTGTCAGAGGCTGAGGACAGACTGGCAATCTGAAGCGGAGGCAAAGCAGAGGGAACTGGAGCGGGGGAAAAAACCCACGGAGCTGGCCGTTCACACTGGCCAGAGCAATGCGGATCAGCGGCGATACGGAGCATTCAGACTGCCACGGAGAGTTCAGACTGCCGCATAGCCAGCGCGCGCGGCTCGCGCATGCCGCTGCACTTTTTTTTTTGTTTTCCTTTGATGTTTTTCGCATATGTGCACGTGCGTATATGCGCAAAACTTTTTGCCGGTGCGTTCACACTTCCTCCGGATGCCTCCCGCTTCTTCCAGTTCACACTGTTTGGAAGCGGGAGGCATGCGGAGGAAGGCCCCTGAACACCGGGAAAAACCGGTGTCCGGGTAAAGCGGAAGGAAAGCGACTGGGAGACAGGTAAGTACGCAACGGAGCCGACGGACAGATGCGCATGTCTGAACATGCTCCTTTCCTCCGTTTGCGAAGCATGCCTGCCCCGCTTTAGATTGCCAGTCTGTCCTCAGCCAGAGATAATACATATGACAGATGCAGGTCTATTATACCTTTCCAAGCAGTTTGAATTACCCATAGGTAGTCAATCACTACAAGGGAAAAACGGCGGGTAAAAGAGGCTCTGGCCGTTTGCTTCCCACAGGAAAGAAAGTGAGGTGTCAAGCTGTAAATTCCCTTTCCCAAACCAGACCCTTCAGATGTTACCACTTCACATAACAATCAATGGCCTCAAGGCTTTCGCATGTTGATAAGAGATGAGACTCATTCTCCCTTGAAGTCCCAGCCAGGACGAATGGAATGCGGAGGCAGGAGTGTGAGAGGCCCATTGTTCCCATACATTGCAGGTGTCATCCTCCCGCTCTGACAGTTACACAAACCAGGCCTGGTCAGGCACTTAAACCTGGGGTCACATATTCTACATACATACTGGCCAAAGTGAGGGTTCACCTAAGGGGCAATTATATGGCAGGGGTTATGTCGGCATCTACAATACACACATGGCAATAGGGTGTAATATAGCATAACACAGAATACATAGCTGGAAGAAATGGAAATCCTTTGTCTGAATCAGCAGATTCTGACACTCGGCTCCTTAGAGATACTTGCAAAAATCTTCTTCGGCTGCAGTGCTCAAGGTGTTGTAAAAGTCTCCTCCGAGGCTTTTCCTTCACTGAGCTTGCTCAAACCTGGATTATATTACTTGCTGGTCCTCACACTACCTGTGTGAGGTTGCGTCAGGTGGATTTATCCACCCAAGCTGTCAAGAAGAGCCGCTGTCCGCCCTGTGCATTTGCAAAGCGTGTCAGACCTCCATTCCTCCGACCGGAAACCAGGTCCATCTCCTCCCTAAACCCCTCCCTTTCCAAGCTCTACCCTCCAAATCTGCAGAAATTTCCTGATCTGGAGTTGGCAACCCTGTCAAACCCACTGACTCACATGGGATTAACTGAACACAAGGGCATTAGAAGTGTGCTGCTCAGTCAGACCAGTGGACCTTCAAGTCTATCATCATGTCTCACAAAGTGGCCAACTAGTAACTTTGAAGGTCCAACCACAGGACATAGAAGTTGAGGCCCTCCCCTGATACTGACTCCTGTCACTGGAATTCAGAGGTTTACTGCCTCTGGATATGGAGGTTCCCTTTAGTCACCATGATCAGTAGCCACTGATGGATTTATCCTCCAGCTCAGCAAGGCATTTATCCAAGCAGAGTTTAAACAGCCAGAACCCAAGGAAGAGGAGGAGGAGAAGGAGGAGATTGGATTTATACCCCACCCTTCACTACCTGAAGGATTCTCAGAGCAGCTTACAATCTCCTTTCCCTTCCCCTCCCCACAACAGGCACCCTGTGAGGTAGGTGGGGCTGAGAGAGCTCTTTTGAGAACTGCCCTTGAGATGATAGCTCTGAAAGAACTTTATGACTGACCCAAGGTCACACCAGCAGCTGCATGTGGAGGAGTGGGGAATCATACCCGGTTCTCCCAGACAAGAGTCCGCACTCCTAACCACTACTCCAAACTTAAAATAATTGATTCCCATGGGACTAAATATACCTCTCTCAGAACTGGATTGTGACCAATGGATGTGGCTTAAAGCACTGCTAAAGTGAAGCAGGGCCTGACCAGAGACCCAGGCCCTGCTCGACCCTAGGGTTATGAGCCAAACTCAGAAATCTGCCTCTTCTCACTCTGTTGAACTTTAGCTCAGATAACATGCTTTCTTTGCTGATGGAACACAATAACTTCCTGACAGCCAGAGAAAATTGCAGAAGTAGCTAAGTTGGCAAGAAGCCCGGAGCAAGGGTCCCTGTGTTTGCTATAGGGAAAAGCAGAAGTTAAGGGCGACGGGAGGGGGTTAACCGGGGAATTCAGCAGATGTTAGATAAAATAAGAATATGTGACTGACTTAACAGGAAAATGATTAAACTTGCTGTATAAACACGCCCCATCTGTACAAAAACTATCTGATGCAAAGAAACGGGGTCCAGCCATTTTTGCACACCGTACTGACTGGATCCAATAAAGCTTTACCTGTTCACACCTTTTCATCCATTGTCTGGTGAGGCTCATTCTGCGGTTTCAGCTTGGGGGGCTTCCTGCTACAAAGGGAGCAAAGCAACAGGAGCTGGACTTTCTCACCGCACCCCCTCCTGGTGTAGCCCACTGAAACCTCTAAATTCTGGTTCTCAAGAACAGCATGGAAGAGAAACAACAGTCTGCAGTAGGGATCCACTGCTCCTCACTGCCGGAGAGCCGCTGCCAGTCCAAGTAGACGATACTGACTTCGATGAACCAATGCTCTGATTCAGTATCCAAGTATATGTGTGTTTATGTGTGAGCAGGGGTCCGTTGGAGCGGGAGCGCACAGGAGCGCAGCTCCGGGAGTGAGGAGCTCAGGGGGTGGGCACATGACCAAGCCCCGCCCCCTCCTCAGCTTCCCCGAGCAGTGCAGAGGTGCAGCGCCCCAGGGAAAGTCCTGCTAGGGTCTTTATTGTTTTTAATGTTTTGTTGTAATATTGATAATTTTATCATTGTTCCTTTTATGACTGTGTGCTGCTTTTCCAGAGACTTGCTCAAGGTGGCATATAAATTTTCTAAGTATACCATTTTTTATCTGGGCACAGGGCACATAAGTACTGGAGAAATTTCACCAACCCTTCAGCAGCTTCCACCCCATCAGTTTGGTGTAGTGGTTAAGAGCATGGACTCTAATCTGGGAGAACTGGGTTTGATTCCCCACTCCTCCACATGCAGCTGCTGGTGTGACCTTGGGCCAGTCACAAGTTCTCTCAGAGCTATTCTCTCATGAGCAGTTCTCAAAAGACCTCTCTCAGCCCCACCTACCTCACAGGGTGTCTTGTTGTGGGGAGGGGAAGGGAAAGGGATGGGTGGTGCACATGTCCTGGGTATCTCAAGTCTACTTGAAACCTGGTGGTTTCAAGGGAGCAGGAAGAGAATGAGGGTGTGTTCTTGACGCTTATTTTTATTGCACAAAGTATTGGATGGGGAAGGGAATGGAGGAAGAGCAGGTCAGTTTCACTCACCTGTGGAGTGGAGCCTGAGGGGTGGGTGTTGCCTTCTGACACACTGCCGGCATGTTAGGGGGTGTGGCCTATGCAAATGAATTATGCAAATGAGTTATGCTAATGAGCTCCTGCACCTCTTTTTCTACGAAATGACCCCTGAGTATCCAAGTATATGTGTGTTTATGTGTGATCATACCCTTACCAACAACCTCTGACTAACAAACTCTGCTTTTAAATATATGCATGCAAGCCCAAGTGTTTGTTCAGAACCAGAGGGAGCAGTGAGATAGTAACCGGCAATGGATTAACCTCTAAAAATAAACTCAAATTGGAAAGTTTATTTTCCTCAGGAAAAAAAAAAGAGGGAGAAGAAAAAAGAATCAATAAGCTCGGGGAGTTCATAAGCTGAAGTGCTTAGCCTGCTAAATGCAGCTTCTCAAATAACATGTCAGTATTTGACTGTAATTCTTAAGCAGCTTACTCTGGAGTAATGCTGCCAAAGTGAGGGGAAATACTCTGGAGGATACAGTTTGTGAACCTCAACCTTAGCACAACGGTTCTGCAGTGTGGTGGTATTATAGAGTTGCCAGTAAATGTCAGCAGGTTATAGGATCAAACAGAGAGTGATAAAAGTCCCCCCTCCCTTTACTAAAGTTACCATCAACACTAAAATAGAAAACATTACAAAAACTAGGAGGTTATTCCTTTCCAACTGTTCAATACGTTATATTTTGGGTGACTCTTCAGAGAGAAGTTATTGAAACTTGTGTGAAATTAGAGGGAGAAAATTCTTCAATCTTCTATCCCATGCCACGCTTACAAGGTTGAAAGATTTAACTAATAATATTAGTTGATAAATCAACTGCAGTCTATGGTCACACACACTAAACAATCCACTTTCAATCCACCTACAGTGCACTTTCCAGTTGGATAGTGCATTGAAAGTGGATTGAAAGTGTGACCGCAGCTAATTGACTAAAAAGCTAGAAGAAAAATTTTCGCTTCGTGGAAGCAAATCTTAATTGTTGCAACAGAGGGGGGAGAGGATTTCAATTGACATATTGCAGAGTGCTCAGGTTCTCCAGCCTGTGCCCTGTGTAACAGTCATGTGTTCTCTGCAGGTTGTCCAGGTTGAATCATGACTGAGGCACATGTGGAGAAGGGGCATTGGCCTTCCCTGTGCTGGTTCCCTAACCTGCGAGAGCCCCAAAAGTCTGCTGTTTGGATCACTGGAGAAACCAGATGTACGCTTGGAGGTTTTCCTGAGCTGATCTTCAGTACTTCCTCACCACCCTGCAGCTGATCTAGCTGCCTCCAGTGCTGCCTGAGTGATTCTGGGGCCTCATCCTCCAGTTTTGCCACAGGCCTCCAAAGCGCTAAGACTACTTCTGTTCCCAACAGGCCAAATAATGCCCCTGGAGTATTTCAGGTCAGGATAGCAGTGCAGGCAGTGACAAGCCAAATTGGTCAGTGCCCCCCTGTGAACTGGGTGGAACCCATAACTCATGTGTAAGTTACAGGGAAACAAGATGCAGAAGAAAAGAGCAAGAGTTTAGTGGCACCTCAAGGACTTAGCAAAATATGGGGCAGAGTATGAGCTTTTGTGAGTCACTGCTCACTTCTTCAGGGTATCTGAAGAAGTGAGCAGTGACTCACAAAAGCTTCTCTCCTGCCCCATATTTTGTTAGTCTCTCAGGGGCTCCTGGACTCTTGCTCTTTTCTTTTGCTACAGACAGACAAACACAGTGACCCATCTTGATCTCTGTCCATGGGGACCAGAACCCCAACCTGCATCACTCACAACGTGTGAATCATATGTTTATTAGCATTGTTGCCAGCCAGAGTTTGCTCATTTTTTACAACATCCCTTTAAGTTCTCATGCTGATATAAAAAATTAAGCTAAGATATAAGCCTACTAATGGTGACAAAATCATGGTTGTGTCCCCTTGGCCAGTAGCTCCTTAGTGGAAGAGTAGATGATTAAGAAGAACAAGTTAACAGCTGGACAGTGCAATCTTAAACAGAGTGACACCATTGAAATCAGTGGGCTTAGAACGGTGTAACTCTGTTTAGGATTGCAGTATAAGCCTCTCCATCCTTCTTGGCTTGGAGCTACAATAGTAGAAGACAGCCTTTCAAGACCACAACAGGACTGGACAGCCGCTGGGATTCATCGCATTATGGATCTCCTAGACAACGGTCATACTACAACCAAAACAGAACTGGAAGAAAAATAGGAACCGAAATTCCGTGGATCACCTACCTACAAATTGCACATCTATTACATGATTTCAACAAAAAACATAACTTCAGAACCCCACTTAATCCCTTCGAACTCCTACTCGCTCATGCGCCGCATAACAACAAAGGCCTTATCTCGACACTTTATAAAATCTTGCAATCCACGATATCTTCCAAGCGTGCAAGAACAAAAACGGCTTGGTGCTCAGACTGTGATAACCGTATAGACACTCAATCCCGGGATACCATCTGGACATCTCCCAACCTGACATCTAAAATCTTCTCCATCAGATTCAATTCGTTCAAACTCATTCACCGCTGGTATATGACCCCGGCCAGACTGCACAGAATAAATCCGGCATACAGCAAGTTTTGCTGGAAACAATGCGGCATGGTAGGAGATTTCCTTCGCTGTTGGTGGCTATGCCCTTTTATTCATACATTTTGGCTACAAATTATCACACAAATCAAAAAAAAAATCACTGGGACTCTCTTACCTGACTTGCCAGAAGTGCTCCTGATTGATGCCTGGTCCGATCCTGAGAAACGCAAAACACAGACAGCTACAATTGCTACCCTATTGGCCATAGCAAGGATAACGATAGCCCAAAGATGGAAGGATAAATCCCCTCCAAACTTAAACGCTTGGAAAAACAAGATTTGGGAGCATTTCTCATTAGGGAAAATTTCTACACAAAACATTGCCATTAACTCTAATAGCAATCTGAGATTTTTCCAGGCAGTTTGGTCCCCAATAGTAGAATACTTATCATCTGACGGTTTTTTTACCATCAAACAAATACTACCAAAATCTGTTATATTTCTAACTTAATGTTTGAACTGATATCATGCTGACATATTGTTACCTCTCTTTTCTGTAGTAGTCTGAACCTAAAAGAGGCTGCATACCTTTTCACTGTACCATTTAGCTATACTTACCTTGTTAGACTCTGTTTCTATCTGGTTACCAATGTTCTTTCATATGTACTTGGTTATAAATAAACGTGTTTTTTTTTTAAAAAAAGACCACAATAGGACCACATGACAGTGATTCATGCAGGCAGCATAGAATATAGTTGTACTTCCTGTTCCTATTGTCTTGAACATAGCTACATCCTGCCTCTACATGTGTCCATTTGTTTTTAAGCAGGAGCCAATGAGCATTTGCGTTACCGATGAAACCAGGGACCAGTACCTAGGTAAATGTGGTGTTTACCAGTACCCAGTTTGTATACATGTTACACTCATGAAAGCTCATCCCTTGCCACATATTTTGTTAGTCTTGAAGGTGCTTCTGGACTCTTGCTCTTTTCTGCTATACAATATGGGTTGGGGTGAGTTGGATCTGTGGAACCTGGATGCAGCTAGCTTTCCCTAAAGCCATGCTGCAGCTGTAGGGAAGTCATTTGGCCAGAGCCCGATCTGGCTCACAACTGTGGTGTGTGGTAGGGGCTCCTGCATTTTGCCCTCATACCATTTTCCTGAGCCAAAACAGCCCTGGGGGAAATGGCCTAGAGGAGAGGCAGGAACTCCTCCTCCCTCCGTGTCACATTTCTGAGCTGAATCAGGCTCCAGCTAATGGTAAAAATTAAGTCCTCTGTGGTTCCTCTGTGGCTTCAGGGAAAGCGAGTTGGGTTTGGAGAACTCAATCCCAACTCACCCCAAAACGTATTGTGCCATTTGGCCCTATGAGAACACCTTTTCCACCCAGCACAAGAGAGCGTGGTAAATGACCCGTCTGTAAGAGTTCCAGTGGACTAAGATTTCTTCCCCCATAATCCGACTTCTTGGTTCCTGTCAAAGTGGGTCCCATCAGGCATATTTAAGTGTCTAACTGTGAAAATGGTTCCACAGCAAATACTTGTCCAACCAGAACTAAGCCTCCGGGTGAAACAGAAAATAACTTTTAAGAAAACCTAAGCTCCGAGGAGCAGTTTGGAAACTTGGAAATTGTCTTTTAAGGAGGCTAAGCTCAATGAAACTTTTCAGAAAACTTTTCTAACGAAGAAGGGCCCAAAATAACAAATTGTTACAATGGCCTTCCCTGTTCATTGACCCTGACTGCTTGAAAATGTTCCTAATTTTGATATTTCTTGGATTCTTCCCTATTGGCTCCTATATAACAGGTGACCAGAGCCACATAGTTATCAGAGGTTTAATAGACCGGAGTTTTTCAGTCCTTGGGATTGAAAAAAACAAGAGGGGATGGGAATAATCAGGCACTCAAAGAACATAAAATATAGCTGGCAGGTTGGTATTTAGCTTGAAGACTTGTGACTTGTGTGAGCCATGCTGGTCATGATACCTAAAAAAAAAAAATGGCTGGCTGAGTGGCTCGGGCATTAAACTGATTCTGTATCCTTTGACATGTTTATGTCATGGTCATACAACAGAACAATGTACATCCATCTCTTTACCACATCTCTTTACAATTTTAAGCTGCACAGGAAAGTGTTAAGTATTCAAATCCTAAATAAATCACATGGAAATTAATTCTTCAGGTAGCAGTGACTCACGGAACCTCCTCCCTCGCCCCATATTTTGTTCGTCTGGTGTAGTGCCAGTCTGGTGTAGTGGTTAAGTGCGCGGGCTCTAATCTGGGAGAACCGGGTTTGATTCCCCACTCCTCCGCTTGTACCTGGCTGGATGACCTTGGGCAAGCCATAGCTCTGTACCAGCTGTTCCCTCAAGGACAGCTTGGGAAAGAGTTCTCTCAGCCCCACCTACCTCACAGGGTGTCTGTTGTGGGGAGGGGAAGGGAAAAGGAGTTTGTAAGCCGCTCTGAGACTCTTAAGTGAGTGAAGGGCGGGATATAAATCCAATCTCTTCTTCTTCTTCTTCTTCTTCATCTTCGTCTTGAAGGTGCTCCTGGACTCTTGCTCTTTTCTACTGTTACAGACAGACTAACACGGCTACCTATATTGATCTATCTACATGGAAATTAAGTTATATTTTCAGCAAGAATACCGGTGCAACATGTATATCAGGTGCAACATGTATATCAACAAAACACAAAGGTGGGCTATTTAGTCATTTGATATATTTAACATGTCAGTGAAATAAACTTTAGCTTGTAAGCTTAGCTATTCACAATATAAGTTAACATCTGAAAGAAGTATAAAAAAGTGAAAGCATTCACTACTGAAATACTCTTTTAATACTTGTGTAAATGTTGAAAATGATGAAGTCAAATCTTTAAATGCATAAATGAAAAAAAAAATTGCATGATATGTTTAAAGGAAGGAAAAGGCTCGGGAAACGTAGAATGGCGGCTGCTGCTCTGAGGGAGAAGAGAAAAGCGAAGCCAGAAGACTCTGATCCTTTCCACATTTGCCTGCCACTCCGGATTTTCTCAGCGTTCGCGTTGAGACAATTTATGTCCAGGGCAAAACAGTATCCAAATAACCCCGAGCAACAGCAGCCTGAAACCAGGCTGACCACTTAAGGGAGGTAATGTAATGCAGAAGGGGGGGGGGCACAATAAAAAGAAGAACTCAATTTTAGTGCAGAATGGGGGGGGGGGGGGGACCTGAATTAAAATGAAGGTTGAATTCTAGTGCAGAATTGTTTGGAGAACACCACGGTGAACATGGATTAAAAGGAGAGTGCAGAAAAGGCCTCTGACATCATAGAGGTCAGAGCCAGTTTGGTGTAGCAGTGAGGAGTGTGGACTCTAATCTGGGAGAACCAGGTTTGATTCCCCATGTCTCCACATGAAGCTGCTGGTGTTACCTTGGGTCAGTCTCAAGTTCTCTCAGAGCTGTTCTCTCGGGAGCAGTCCTCGAAAGAGCTCTCTCAGCCCCACCTACCTCACAAGGTGTCTGTTGTGGGGAGGGGAAGGGAAAGGAGATTGTAAGCCGCTCTGAGACTCTTTTGGGTAGTGAAGGGCGGGGAATAAATCCACTCTCCTCCTCCTCCTATACGGAGAGACTTTCAGAGACACTCTCTCACCAAATGCAAACACTTATTCAGCAAATGTAAGCTGTCCCTCTTCAAATACAGCAGTCTGAGCAAAGCACTCAAAGTTGAACTGCTAACAAAAATTCCAGTACTAAAGTCTGCAGCAAAACATTCGAACACTGTGCTCTATAAAATGGCATAGGCTTAAGTATTTATTCATGGACAGCTCTTGGATTTTTCTGACATTGTCTATGTGACGCTTAGAAAAACGGATATAAATATGACCAAATAGTTTAACTCCGGGGTCCCCGACATGGTGCCTTTGCACCTGCCAATTTTTTTTTTAGAAAGCCAATGCCAGCTGGCTCCTCCCCCTGCAGCTGTCCTCCTGTATTTCCACCCACCACTGTGTGTCAGAATTCCAAAGGTGCCTGCAGGCTCAAAAAGGCAACCTCTGAAAGCTGTGGGAGCACATTGTTAGGGTATTAAACTTGATTCTGGTAGTCTGAATTAAATCCCAATTGATAACAGATTATGTTGCTCAGTGCAACATATACCAGTGCTCCATGTATGGCATGTTTGGTGCAGTGGTTAGGAGCATGGACTCTAATCTGGGAGAACCGACTTTGATTCCCTACATGTGCAGCTGCTGGTGTGACCTTGGGTCAGTCACAAGTTCTCTCAGAGTTGTTCTCTCAAGGGCAGTTCTCGAGAGAGCTCTCTCAGCCCCACCTACCTCATAAGGTTTCTGTAGTGGGAAGGGAAAGGGATTGTAAGCTGCTCTGATCCTCCTCTGGATAGTGCAGGGCAGGATATAAATCCAAACTCTTCTTCTTCTGTAGCAGAACAAGAAAAATACAGAAATCAAAAACTTGAGAGCATTGATTTTGTTTTGTTTTTTAAACCTATTGTTTATAACTATGAAGACAGACCACTTTAGAGCCCCCTAGTTGGTCTTATTTTAACATATAGCATAAGAATGGCACTTACAGCTCTTCGCTTTCAGACCATGCCATCTGAGCTGTTAAAAGGATGACACCTTAAAACCCTGTACAATCAACGCATAGGTGTCAACTACGGGGTGGCTCGAGGGCTCGAGCCACCCCCGAAATTTCCCGGGGGGGACTGAGCCCCCCTGGGAAAATGGTGCTCCCTCCACTCCGCCTCCCTCAGCCCTTTGTAGGAGACGCTGCCGCCGTCTCTCTCCCGCCCCCCCGCCTGGCTACTCCGACCCTCCCTCCGTCCATCCAGGGGCTAGCTAAGCAAATGCCCAGCTGGCCCCTGGACGGACAGAGGGACGGAAGCAGGAGTGGTCAGGCGGGGGGGAGGTGGAGGCGGAGGCGGCGGCGGGGGCATGGTCCCGGTGGGCATGCATGCTTTGCGCATGCACTGGGAAGAGCCCCCCCCCCAAGAGTTTTTAAACTCTACGCCCCTGGATCAGCGTATCTGTCTGTGCAGGATTTCAGCAGAAGATCTAACACATTACATCTTAGAATGCCCTCTGTATACTGGTCCGAGAATCAGATTTCTTAACCCAGTTCCAACAACTTTACATTTCACATCAGACATTGAAATAGTAACCTTTTTTTGCTTTCGGATGTCAATTCCACTATCTCCTATAAAATGGCATTCCATGCTCATGCGGCAAGGAAAATTAGAGATAAGGTTACAAAATGACTGTACTTTTAGAATGTTCTATTTAAGAAACCTGACTTTGAAACCGATATTCTTACTTCATTTATATATATTAATTTTATGCACTGCCAATCTTTGTACTGTTTTTATATTTTATATTGTGATGGCCAGTGGCTGTATGCAATAAACTTTTGATTGGATTGGACTATGAAGAAATGTTTGGAAAAAATGTGTGGTCAGTGCCTAGAATTCTCAGGAACTACAGAGGTGGCTGAATGAAAGTTCTGCAAACTGAGGGTAGTTCTTGAATGTCCTAGGTATTCCCTGCCTTTCTCTGTAAGCCACCTGCCAGAATAAATTACACAAAATAAGCAACTCTGCTCAAGTGGCATGGTTTGTACAGAATGCCAAATTGGCATTTTCTTGGCACAGAAATTTGTTTATTTTTTATAGTGCAGAGTACTTTTTTGCCATTTAGTCACAGCTGACTTATGGTGACCCCGCAAGAGAGATGTTCAGAGGTGGTTTGTTATTCCTTGCTTCGGCATAGCAACCCTGTTATTCCTTGGTGGTCTCCCTTCCGAATTCTGACCAGGGTCGACCCTGCTGAGGAGCTGAGATCTGACAAGGTTGAACTAGCTTGTGCTATCCAGGTCAGGGAAGAGTAAGCAGTCCCACAATATATCTGAAATCTGTGGGGATTTGGAAGCCATAGTTCCTTTCCTGTAGCTTGTCGACTCTTCTATCTGGAGCCGGGACACATTCTACTTTTTCACCATATCTGTTCACAGCCTTGCAATTGGTTATGCCCCAAGTATAAACTGGAACATATGCTTATTCTCAGTCATCAGTTATACATATCTCCTTCCTGCCAATCAACTACATCTGCATTGCCAATTCTGAAGTCTATTTAGAAATCTTTTGTTATTTCTCTAATTCAGTGGTACAGTAATCTATTTACTGCCAATAAACTTAGGCACACTCAGTGTTTTTGTCCAATTCCTTGGTAACCTCCTTGAACTGCTTGCCTACTGGTCTTTTAATCGTATTTATTCCTGCATTTCAGTCCTTAATGGAATTAAGGAATTGTGTTTTAAATCCACATTTTAATATTTGAAATGTTTAATTAGGTATTTAGTGGCTGGTTCTGCATTGGCTTTTCCCTCCGTTGTTTTACGAATCCTACGTTGGAACAGGAATCCCCCTCTGCATTGCATACTGCATTCACTTTCTTTGATCATCAGGTTTTATGGTACCTTCTGCATAGATTTATGGCCATTTTATAGCTGTTCAGGGGTGACTTTGTAGTCAGTACAGCATTGCCCTGAAGTATTTGAATGTAGTTTTGAACTGTACTTTTCCCTCCCAGTTGAGAAAATGTGGAGCAAATGCTAGAGGCAGAATTGCTCAAGATGAGGTAATTCCAATCTCCATCAGCAGCTTTTATGCTCTGGTTTAATTTCCTATTGCTCCTCCCCCCCACCACATATTTAAAATTGTATCTAGAATGTGTGACCCCACCCTCCAAGGAGTGTATCCGCCATATCAAAACTTTCAGCTTCCCTTGTAATTTTTCAGATTTTTGCCTGAGGAAGAATCTTCAAATTTGTCTTGAAATTTCACTGTAGGTGGAGCCTACTGACTACTGAGAGGCATGAGAGGCCACCCAGAGAAATATCACTTGCCTTATCGAAACTTTGGATCTCTTACAATTCATGAAATGTTTTGCTAGAGCAAATCCTCCAAGCTCAACTCAAACCCATGAAAAAAAGACCATGCATCTTGGTCTCTCAAAAAAAATGCAGGCTTCAGGGGGGCAACTTCAATTTGCCCTGGGCCGTGCATGGATGGGAGCATGGATTTAACTCTTCCACTTCCACTTGGTATTGCTGTTCAGAACTGGCAGGTGAAAACTGGGAAAGGCCAAGCCAGTGGCAAGAATGACGACTTTATAAAATCTCCGCAGACTTTATAAAACCTCAGCTATGGGAAACAACATACAGCCATGACCCATTTGTCATATGTAGACCAAAAAAATGCTAAAAGCAGAATGGGAAAGTCAGTTTCAAATTGCAACACTAAGTGAGCACATGAAACTCCCTTCTACTGAGTCAGTCCATTGGTCCATCATTGAACATTGTCTATTCAGACTGGCAGTGGCTCTCCTGAGTCTCAGACTGAGGTCTTTCGCATCACCTGCTACTGGATCTTTTTAACTGGAGTTGCCAGGGACTGAACCTGGGATCTACATGCCAAGCAGGTGCTCTACCACTGAGCCACAACCCCTCCCCTGAAGCGGAGGTTGAAGGGTTACTCTTCTAACTGGTCTGCATGGTCCACAGACAAATAGAGGTTGCAGTTTTCATTTTATGGAGCAACCAACATGCATGACTTTCGTCTCATCTTTCTGAACCCTTAAATTTAGCAGCTAAATGTTGCCAACTGGCAAGAATGGTTTCTCCTTCTTCTGGCTGGTAGATGAAAGATCTCCCCACCCTACCCTACAATCAAGAGAACGGGATGTGCCTGTCTTTATTTTGTTATTTATTGTTTCCTTCATGGTTCCCTTCCCTTCTCACCCAAAGTGATGTGAGTTGTTCGGTTCATAAGAAAAAATACATTCTGTATTTCTGCTGCTGACTGGGCCTTTCCTGCAATTGTCCCCTCCCATCCTCCTCAGCTCTATAACAAGAACATAGTGGCCGGTTGACAGGCCTGACTATACTCCAGAGTGAGCCCCACCCCTTACCTGATTTGTGTCTGTGGCCCACAAGCTGTTCCTGTGACACTGACACACGCTGGCCCTGTGACACGCCCATGACCCACTTGGAAGTAAAAATAATAGGGTGACCATCCCCCCAGTGGGAACAGGGGTTCCCCTGATTTTGGGGGCCCCAACCCACTGCCAGCTAGCTGGCCAGCAGGGGGAGCCCTGCCCCTGAAGAGTCCTGCCATGACTGACATGCCCAGCGTGATGACATCACCTGGAGGTGACATCATCACACAAGGCCGATTGCTCAGGGGACACTCTGGCATTTGGCTAAAAACTCTACAGTGACCATAGGGTTTTTGGCCAAATGCTAGAGTGTCCCCTGCACATGGTGCCTGGTGTGATTGTGTGACACCATCATGGCACATGCACAATGTATGCATGTCAGAAGACCCTGAGAAGCAGCACAGAGCCCCCCGCTTGCAGAAGGTAAGCACCTAGCAACCCTAAAAAATAACCAGGCTGGAAGTGACATACTGCCCCTGATCAGATAGAGAGATCCAGCTGGCTGGCCTGGAGATTTAAAGGCTAGCTGTTGGGGGAGGGGGGAGAGGTGCAACAGCCAGGGAGCATGAGGTTCAAGCAGCAGGAAGGCCAGGGGAGCCACAGACATCACTGGGAAGGGGGCAAAACCAAGTGAGTGTGGCCAAAGGTTGGGTGAGATCAGCAGTGGAAGCAAGAGGCTGGATACCTGCAACATCAGACCCAGTGAGGAAGCAGCAGCAGGACTAGACAGGAGGGAAGAAGTGGGGGGGGGGCTTCAGGGTGGCAAGCAAGCCCTGGTTCCAGAAGACCAAGGACAGAACTCACCAGGGAGGCCTGAGGGCCAAGAGCCAGTGACCCACGGCCAGCCATAACTGGGGGGGGGTGCCCAAGAGACTGGCGACCAACTCAGGGCCAGCCAGGGCAAGGACTGAAGTGACACCAAGGACTGTTTCCTTTGGGAAAGCCCAGAGGCTTAACAGGCGTGTAGGGACCAAGGACTGTATGCTCCATATTCACTGAATAAACAAACAGAGGTAAAACAAGTGGCCAAGGAAGAACCTGGGAGGGCCATCGTTGGATGTCAACATGGAGGGTCCCTGGTCTGAGGAGACAGCAATGAGTGACTGTGTCTTCCAAGAGTCTGCAATCGCATTAACAACAGGGATAAATAACGTAAGGACTGAAACCATATTTTGTTCACCAACAGCAAATTAGGACTTTTTTTTTTAATTGAAGAAAGATTCGGTTGCTTGTCAAAGTCCACCACTATCCTTAAAAAAAAAACCCAAACACTATTGTTTTTACTCTATATATCCAGTGCTTAACGTCTTCTACAGAGAGGTGCATGCTGGGAGACAAAATCAAAGGACTGGCAAGTCAAAGGTTATGATTCATGGGCAAGTCCAGTCCCCTAAGTGCAGGGACAATGCAGGGATGCAAAGAGCTCCTCTCAAAACAGTTGCAACACTGAAATTTTACCCAAAGGACATCCACAATACCCTCAAATTTTGCTTTAAGCAAGATTTCAATGTCAACAGGAAGTCAAAAGAAGACCTCCCTCTGTGTACCCTCCCTTTCTTCTTGGCTCAAGGTAGCCTTGTTCCTCCAAACCAAGATATCCTATCCTGGCCAGTGGTGACCTTGTAAATTTTGGGCCCTCTGAATTTCACCAACTTCTGCGCTCATGAATTATATTCATCCTAGCACTCTGAAGTGTAGAAAGCAGCCTCGAAAATATGTCAAAGAGAATTTGTCTTAACACATTACTGCTTGCCAAATCACTTTTTAAAATACTTTAAAAAAAAAAAAAGGATAGGAGTTGGTTGCAAGCATTTCTCTTTTTTAAAGTGACCTCAAACACTCAAAAGGTTTCACATCACAACTGTGAAATGTATTTTGTCTTGTTTACCTGCGATGAGTGTGTATGGATTCGCTATGCATGACCGAAGCCAGTTTCGCATCTCTGGATGTTTCTGCTAATTTGACTTCATTGGCAATTTTAACACAAAGCTTTCAAACTCGAATCCGTTCTGGGTGAGCTTTTGCTTATGTAGCAGGAAGTGTGTAGCATGGAAAGAGCTTGTGAGGTATATTTATATATTATGCATGCTCTACTTCTCAAACGTAGGTGCTCTTTTGAACTGGGGACTTACAAAAAATATAAATGCACCTTGAAGAGGCCTTGTGTGTACTGAGAAACAGAAATGGACTCTTAAGGTCCAAAAAGAACACACGACCATATTTAATGCACTAGCTGTCAATAATAATTAATATAAATTTGAAATTAACTACAAGATGAAAACTGGATGAAATGTAGCGTGTTAATTTTGTGGCTTGGATTTTTTTAAATCCTTCTATTTATAGCTAGGATCCAGCTGGGAACATGAGTAGCTGATCCCAAACCAGACCCCAAATAGGCACTCTTCACCTCAGAGTACCTGCGGTCTGTTGCTGGGAGCTGAAGTGTAACAGGTACTGACTTTGCAAGGGAAAACCAAGTCCTTAGTACTTATAAAAGGCCTGGCTAATCCATAGGTTTCTTAGTCCCACCCAGTTTTACGGCCCAATCTGGATTCCCTCATAGGGATGTGCGTTTGGGTAAAATGGAACCAAAAATATACTTGAAAAATAATGGCATCCCAAATATATTCTGGACATTTTCAGGATACCAAAAAAAAAAAGGTTCTGAAAAATGCTGGAAATACCTGAAGGTAACTGGAAAGATCAGACATCAGCATTTGCAGGCTCCTGGGACTGTTTCTCTTTCTTCCCTCTTCCATGTTTTCTTTTTTCCTGTGTCTTCCAGGGCTTTCTATGGGCTTGCCAGACTGCTTCTGTCAGTTTCAAATCTATTTGTCAGTTTCAATATCTCCCTCCCCT
This sequence comes from Lepidodactylus listeri, assembly GCA_029233225.1. Classification (NCBI taxonomy): domain Eukaryota; kingdom Metazoa; phylum Chordata; class Lepidosauria; order Squamata; family Gekkonidae; genus Lepidodactylus; species Lepidodactylus listeri. Next base: position 98,607,990 of record JARCFY010000009.1, on the reverse strand, counting down.
TTTCCTTTTGCTGGAGTTGCTTTCTGTTGGGTTTACATATTTTTAGTATTGTGCTTGAAAAATCCCACCTACTTGGATTTCTTCTGATGTGATTTTCCAATCTGACAGTCCTGTTGAGCTTCTACTGCCACAGTGGCACTGGGTTTTGCTGGGCATCTGTACACTGCCATTTGTCTTGCTGGGCTTGCAACCCCCCCCCCCCCCAATCTGAGTCCCACAGCAATCAGTCCCAACAATGTTCCTTAATCAGGATCTAGTTTATTGAGATCAGTAAAGGCAGGTCATCCATGCATACATTTTGTGTCAGGAATGACTCTCCCAGTGGAAGTGGGGCAGTTATATAGAATTCAAAGAGAACCCCCTGATGGATTAGAGCCAATCATAAAAAGCAAGCAAGCATGCCCAAACTAAGGACTAAAGGTTCCCAGGGGAACAAGAGCAACCAGACACCAAGTTCAGAGCTAGGCAGGGAGATAATACAGACAGCAAGAATCAAAAGTTAAAATACCAGGAGATACTGGCATTCACCCAGGCACCACCATCATTCCCCCCTCCACAATGGCAGCATAGCTGACACCTCCCCAGTTTGGAATTGTTCTGCTGTCTTCAGTTTAACATTGGTCCTTTTGAGTGTGTGTAGCCAGAGTAGCAGAGGATTTGGCTTGGCATCTGTACATTGCTGTTTATTCTCCTGGGCTTGCAAATGTGCCCCCCCCCCCCCCGAGTTTCCACTGCAGAGATTTTCTGGTTTGATTTGGGTTCTGTTTGGCTTGGCCTATTGACTTGTGGGAATACTGGTTCTGCAATGGTTCTGCTGGGCTTGTTGATGGTTCTTCCATGGGAGGCATTTGACCAGTAGATGTTGCTTGGCGGCATGACTTTTGCCCTGGAAATGGGTTGGAGGGTTCCCGCCGTAGGAAATAATGGAGGACAGCTGGAAGCCATAACCATACCATACATGGAGTACCATACACAGAACGCCCAGGGTTATGTCAAGTTGGTCCAAAATCGCCAATAATGTTGGCAACTTCCTATACATAGGCAGAGATGTGAGCAAGGTATGGTTTCAGGAAAACACAGAATGAAACACTGGGTGTAATATTGAATTTGGAACTCTCACACTAAAGAACCTCAACTTTCATTTAAACAATGATTTTAGCCTTTGTCAGGGAAGGAGGAGGAGGAGGATTTTACCGTACCAAATCAAAAACTGATGTCCAAGAAGATCTGCTAGCAGAGCACAGCTTGCCCATCAGTCTCTTCACCCTGCAGCCGACTGACTGCCCCCCCCCCCACAAGAGGATGCTCATGATCAACACAAGGAACAAAATGAGGGTCTCGAGGGGGGAATCATCAGATGCCACCTTTTTCCCAATAATAGAAGTGCCTTTTCTTTGTAGGAAAAAAAAGTGATAGGAAACAAGATGGTTGGAATCTTAATATGCAGAAATAAGTGCAGCTCTGCAAATAACTGGCAATCCTTGAATGCGTACTAATACACCCCTTTAATTAACAAATTCTTTCATTCATTTATACCCCACATTTCTCCCCAACAGGGACTCAAAGCAGCTCACATTATTCTCCTTTCCTCCATTTTATCCTCACAACAACCCTGTGAGGTAGATTTTGTTTTCTTGTGTGAGCCTTTCTGTTTCATTCATTTTCATTGCTGGCATACCCAATTCATAATGCCATTTTTTTGTGCTGTTTTACATCACCAGTGTGGGGAAGCACCATATAAGGAACTGAAAATTGCAGTCAAACATGCACACACAGTGTTCAGTAAATGTTTGGAACTTTAAAAGACGGGTCATTATTGATGTTATTGGTTACATTTCAGAATCAAGCCCAGCTACCTTGAAGACCCCAAATTGGGGGGGGGGGGGGAATCAGACAAGGAATTTCAGAAACATTTTGTAGTATAATGAAAATATAAGGAAAGGACCGGGGAACCATGAAGGGATTAATTCAGTGGAGCAACAAACATGGATTTGTTGTTGTTGTTGTTCAGTCACACAGTCGAGTCCAACTCTTCGCGACCCCATGGACCACATCACGCCAGGCCCTCCTGTCCTCCACTGTCCTCTGGAGTTTGCTTAATTTCATGTTTGTTGCATCAATAACACTGACCATCTCATCCTTTGCCGTCCCCTTCTTCTTTGACCTTCAGTCTTTCCCAGCATCAGGGTCTTCTCCAGTGAGTGCTCCCTTCTCATTTGGTGGCCAAAGTATTTGAGCTTCAGCTTCAGTATCTGGCCTTCCAGGGAACATTCAAGGTTGATTTCCTTTAGGATTGACTGATTTGATCTCCTTGCAGTCTAAGGGACTCTCCAGAGTCTTCTCCAGCACCACTGAGAAGTATTGGAGTCGGGAGTCCATGGAACAGTGAAACAGCTAGATCTTTATTGCTGGTCCGGATGAAGCATACAACCCAGGGCTCCGAGCCCTCCTTTTATGCTGGTCAGGGATAATCCCCTGACCTCGCCCAACTGGCCTGATAGGCTACATAGGTTCCCTGGGAAAAACCTAGGTACATGATTGGTGGCCGGTTCGAATCCACCTGGCCTTTGTTCTACCTGGCTGAAGCTCAGGTAGTTTCTTGGCCATGTGCTCTGGCCACATGGCGGTCGCCATTACTGGAGCACATGGCGACCGCATGGTCAATACATAACAACCATAATTCAAAAGCATCTATTCTTTGGTGCTCAGCCTTCCTTACAGCCCAACTCTCGCAGCCATATATTACTACTGGGAATACCATTGCTTTGACTATACGGACTTTTGTTGGCAGGGTGGTGTCTCTACTTTTTATTATGCTGTCTAGGTTTGCCATAGCTTTCCTCCCAAGCAGTAGACATCTTTTTTATTTCATGGCTGCAGTCACCTATCCAAACATGGATAGGACCAACCAAAACACAAAGCACATGCTACCATTTATTACGACCAGCCAAAAAATGACACACAGAAAGTGGCAACTCTTCAAGTTCTCCAAAACTCTTCATCAGATTGAAAGTTTTGTTTGTTTGTTTTTTTAAGAGAAGGGGAGAAGGAAAAAAAAGACATCTTAGACCATGATCTCAATACCATAATCTTGTAAGCATCCTGTGAGTTATGCTGAATAGGTATGTAGATCTGGAATGGTGCTGGTGTCAAGTTGTCCCTTGGCCTTCTGGGAGGAAGAAGGGAAAAAATGAAGCATTCTGCTGAAAATACAAATAAATAAATAAATAAATAAACACACCAGCAGGTAACCAAATCTCTAATACCAGATAAGACACACACAGATCTCTTAGAATGCCAAGAGAACAGGAAGAACATGGATGCATTGCAGGGAATTAGTTTTTGCAGGGGTCCTTTCGTAGAAAAAGAGGTGCAGGAGCTCATTAGCATAACTCATTAGCATAACTCATTAGCATATGCCACGTCCCCTGACATCACCAGAAGTGTGTCAGAAAGGGAATGTCAGTTTCAGCCCCATTATATCCTATGGGCCATTGAAATCAATGGCAAAAACTCATAGGGTATATGAGGGGCTGGAGGAAAGGGGGTTTGAGGGAGAGGCTCCAAACTTGCAGGGTAGCTGCTGGGGCCTCTCCTCGAAATACCCACCAAGTTTCAAGAAGATTGGACCACGGAGTCCAATTTTATGGGGCCCAAAACAGGTTGTCCCATCCCCTCCATTGTTCTCTATGGTGGGAAAAAAATGTTACCTTTTAAAGGGGCCATCTACAACGGCTGCAGAAAGTCCCGCACCAAAGCGGACTCAAATGCGGGTTCCTTCTGCATTTTCCGACCCCGGGAAAATTGACAGTTTTCCCAGGAGTCGCGGGAGGAACCCGCATTTGAGGTATCTGGACAGCCCTCTCTCACAATCATTGCTAGAGCAGGGCTGTCCAGATGGTCCCGTCGACCATTTTCCCCCTTTTTTACACTTGGGCGCTTGGGCAGTCAAGTGCCCAAGTGTAAAAGGGGGGGGGGGGAACCCAAACTTACCAGGCGGCTGGCGGGTCCTTTGCCACCGCTTCTGCCGCTGCCGCCTCCTTCGTCGCCTCTTCTGCGGCTGCCTCTTCCGCATTTGAGTCCGCTCAAATGCGGCCCCTTTAAATCCAGGAGTGCTCCCGAATTTAAAGGGGCCGTGTGACTGCAGCCTTAGTTGGTGCACAAGGCAAAAAGCCACACAGGTATTAGCTTGTGTTGCGGGGGGGGGGGGGGGAACCCGTAAGTACAGTTTCCCCCCCCAGTTGACAATTCTTTTTCTTTATCAAATCCAGTTTTCTTGAAGTAATAAGAGATTGCAGGTAGCTTCAGACATTTTATTAATGCATTTAAAAAATGGAAAGGGGGGATGCCTTAATGCAATGGTCTTTTCTTCACTTGGACCTCACCCCAGGTCTTCTCTGTGTTCATCCATTTACCTTGCAGCTATCTCGGTTTATGTGTGACTTTCTGCACTAATTTTGTCCCACTCCAATTTGCTTGCCTGCCCCAGGTTATAAATTCTGCATTGCAAACAGGGGTGTTTGTCCGAGGTATGGCAAGGGAAGGGGCAGGGAGGGTTGAAACCAAGTTAAAAATTCTACACTAAAATCTGCACCGGGGCCACTCTGGATTGAGGGAAAGCCCACAGCAAAAACAGCAACCATTTATCCCAGGGCAAATGTGGGACAAAACCGGGGTGACCTCAATGTAATGTGGAAACAAAAAGTACTCCGAGATAATCACAGGGGTGAACTTGAGTGTAGTGTAGAATGTGCACTTGGGAACAGGGTTAAACCTGGGTTAAAGGTCTAGTGCAGAATCACCCCTTGTCTTGCAAGCCTCCCAGGAGAGAGGCTAAGAAGATATGCAGATTTGAAATAAAGCTGGTGTCAGATTGCACCATAGGAGCAGTTTGTAAAATTCAGGACCTAGGACAGCTCTCTAACAGTGTGTTCAGCTCTGTTTTTCTTCATCTTAACCTTGCCGGCTTGCCAAATAATTCTCTTTCCACTGTGAAAACACACCATCTGGAAGAGAGTTCACTATGGGAGCAATAAACTGCAGTGAGAACCTAATTCTCCATATGACAAATGGGTCAAGACTGTTGCTTCTCATCCTTGAACAGACTTGTGCAGTGCATGCCTCTCTACTTTCCCCCTCCAAAGCCATGCTTTTGTTTTTTCCCCCCAGTTGGGCTGACTCAAGAGATTGGATAGTGATCACTTTCAACCTGGCTTCCTGTGACCCTGTCACGCACTGAGAAGAATCAACTTCTTCTGATTTACGACATACACAAATAGAGTTGTAAACAAACATTTGAGTAGAATAGCCAGTGTGATGGAGAGGTTGAAGTGCTGGGCTAGGATCTGGGAAACCCTGTTTCGAATCCCCACTTGTGCCATGGAAGCTCACTGGGTGACCTGGGGCCAGTCACACCCTCTCTGCCTCACCTACCTCACAGGGCTGTTGTGAGGATTAAACAGAGGACAGGAGAATGATGTAAGCCACCTTGGGTGCCCACTGGGGTGAAAGCCTGACTATAAATAAATAAAGTAAATAAATCACTCAGATTTGCTTTCCATCACTTTTTTTGGGGTGGGGTTCCCCTGCTATTTGTTGATGAAGGGTTTTTTTTACCCAACATCTTCCCCTTTCTTTTCTTATGCACATTTGTGCCTTTCACTTTGACCTGAAAGTGTGAAACAAGCTGAAGCAGAGAATCATAGTGGAATACTGAAGGATAATATTTAAGACATATCACTCTCATAACTTTCCCTTCAAATAGAAGGAGGAGGAAGAAGAAGAAGAAGAAGAAGAAATTGGACGTATACCTCACCCTTCACTACCCGAAGCAGTCTCAGAGTGGTTTACAATCTCCTTTCTTTTCCCCTCCCCACAACAATCACCCTGTGAGGTAGGTGGGGCTGAGAGAGCTCTGAGAGAACAGCTCTGAAACAACTTTGTAACTGACCGAAAGTGACACCAGCAGCTGCATGTGGAGGAATGGGGAATCAAACCTGGTTCTCCCAGATTAGAGTCCACACTCCTAATTGCTACACAAAACTGGCTCCACACTCGAAACAAGACCACCGTAGTTAAGCCCAAGACTATCCAGTGAGCAGCACAGCTGAGCCACAGTTTGACCCATTCCCCTAAGCATTTGGCCAGCAATGAGTTTCACTAGAAGATCATGGAGGAAACTGATGATGGTATCCATCCCTTCATCCCACTGGTCTGCTGGAAAGTCTCATGGCTGGATCCATTGTCTTCATATCTGTTTTGGCACCTGGGCAGCTGGAACATTTTACTGGGGAAAACATTTGTTCAAGGGTTGCAATCTGCTGATTCTCTATTCTAGCCAATGTAACACTCTCCAAATTTTAATAAAACTTCCCTCCAACTTCCAACTTAGTATTCAGAAATGTTTCCTCCTCACCTTAACCTATGACAAGCTGGAAGCTCTAAGAAGGGAGGACGAGACAGCAAATTGTGCAGAGCGACTCAATACGCTGTGTGGATAAACCACAGCTTGAAAGTAATATTCCGGTACATCCACAGGAGCTTTTCAAAAGCTCTTTTCAATTAATGTCTGTGCCTAACGCAAAGATTGAGAAGGAGAGTTTGAAAAGTGTTATGGAGAGCTGCATTTTGCATCGACAAGAACAAAGATGATTAAAAAAAACAACACTATTCTTAAAAAAAAATGTTCCCCAAAGTTTTTATTTACATTTCCCTACATTTGAATATGTTTCAGAATTCTCAGATTTTAGAAGCTAAAATGTATAATATTCTAAACACAAGGCACTTAAGGTCAATAACAACTAACATCCCAACTCTAGGCAAGTTTACTGAGATTTAAACCCTGCTTCAGTCAATGGGACTTACCTCCAAAGTGCAGAGAATCACAATCTTACGGGAAAGAAAATGGAATTTCAGCTAATCAAGACTGACTCCCATCCCATTGCTTCCATGGAAACTCATTCCTCTTGCAAGACTGAGTCCACTGAATTGGGTGATGACCTTCAACATTGATCCTTCAGTGCTAACCAGAGTTAAACATTTTTTGAAAATGCCTTTCAAACGATAAAGTACTGGGTTCAGAGATGCACTGAAGTGAAATCAGTTAATAAGTTTATAAGATGGCTCAAAACAAGACTGCTGAGCAGGGCTCAGGGGTTTGCTTAAATGCCAGTCTAAACCACACCCCTGGCCTCACCCAATCCCCATGATAGGGTCATTTACACTGCACCTTTGACCACAGGTCCCTTTACGAATCCTGGGTGGCTTATTGGTCCAAATTAGGATCCAGTCCAAGACTCTGTCACACAGTGGCCAAAAATACCCGGTGCCATCAGCAGATCCAGCAGTGGGGCCAGGACACTAGAAGCCCTCCCACTGTCCCCCCCCCAAAGCACCAAGAATACAATGTATCACTTGCCCCAGACTGAGAGTTCCTATCTATACCTTGTGGCTAATAGCCAATGATGGACCTCTGCTCCATATGTTTATCTAATTCCCTCTTGAAGTTGTCCATGCTTGTAGCTGCCACCACCTCCTGTGGCAGTGAATTTCATGTATTAATCAAACTTTTACTAATTTCCAAGTTTTTGTGGTACTTTACATAATCCGTGAGGTGTTTGGGCAAGGATTAAAAAAAAACCCTCTGCAGAAATCACTTTAGGTCTGATTGGATAGATCTTGTCTCAGTACAAGAGGTTCCTCCCCCATCTCCACACATCCTGCCTAGTCTGGTCCCATCATCAACTATGTCTCAATGAGACCCTGTTTCAAGCTAGCACTTGGCATTCAGATGGTCAGAGTCTCCGAAAGCAGTCTGATCTGCCAGCATTCCAACCACAGTCAGATGGTTAAAAATCAGCGACCCGATTTCACGGTACCTTGGTGTCCTTCATTCTGGTTTTCCTTCAAGCCTCTTTAGCTGATCTTTCCATCATAATTTCTTTTCAGTCACTTTGTTTGACTGATGAGCTTGGGTTTTATAAAGGGTATATAGGCCTGTAATATTTCTGTAATACTTGAGCCGGCTAGAGAACGAGAAAACAACAACAAAAAGCAACCATACCACGTGTACCAGTGAACGAAACCTGTTTCTTTGGGCGATTTTGCTTTGGCTTTTCCTTCCGTTGTTTTACGAAACATACCTTGGGACAGAAATCCCCCTTTGCATTGCATGCCGCTTTCGCTTTCTTGGATCATCGGGTTTTATGGTACCCTGAACACTGCATGCCGCTTTCGCTTTCTTTGATCATTGGGTGTTATGGTACCTTCTGCATCGATTTGTGGCCATTCAGGGGTGATTTTGCAGTCAGTAAAGCATTACTCCAGGTGTCACAGCAGAGCCCGGGAGTCAGGCTGAAAAGACAGGTCATGAAGCAAGCCCAGGGTACGGCTGATAGAGCAATCAGAGGAGCGTCAAAACAAGTCCCAATCCCCAAGCACAGCCATGGTCAAAACGTACCAGAGGTCATAGTCCATCAATCAAGCCGAAGTCAGTGAGACGCAGATCCAAAGCCGTTGTCAAGGAAACACTGAGGGTCAAAAGTCGGGGTCCAGAATCCAGAAACAGAGGCTGAAAGTCCAAGAAACAAACCAGGTCGAATGTCAGAAAGTCAAACAGGATCTGATCCAAGGTAAGCGCAGAGTTTATGGTCCTGCCAATGAAGTTGCCAGCACAAAATGCTTGTGGTCAGATAATGTGGTCAGCAAAGTAATGCTCTGGCTTATTAGCCACTTAGCACCTCTGTGTGAAGTCCTGGCTGCTGCTAGAACTCAGGGCTTATCGACCGCTGGCCCTGCATACATGCTGCCTTGCATCATCTGTTTAGATCTTGACACCTCCTTCCTCGGTGCCGGCTGACAGGTGGAGGTGGTTCTGGTGGTGAACTGCTCGGGCCAGGCACTGCCTGATCAGCCTCAGGTGGGTCTTGCTGCGTGTGGATCCTCTTCAGGACTTACAGTCTCTTCAGTTAAAGGAGCCAAGTCCTCCTGTCCTCGGCTATCAGGCACTGGGTCTGGGGCCAAGTCAGGGGCAGGCATGACACCAGGGTACTTGAATGCCATTTTGAACAGTACCTTTTCCTCAGTGTTGAGGAAATGTGGAGCAAATGTCAGGTGCAGAATTGCCCTGAGTTGTTTTCATGAAGCTTCCCCTGTGCTTCCTTCAAGCCTGTAATCGCCTCATTATAGGCCAAGTGATTACCAGGTGGTGCCTTGTGGCCATGCATTGCCTTCACTGAGAACCAGGAAACTTAAGCAGTCCCCAAAGCCTCCATTATAAAAATAAAAGTATAGGGTGAAAAACAAAAGAAGTCTGTAGGGAGTGAAATAGAAGTCTCTAATTTCTAGGTCTGGATGGAGACAACGATAGGTGACCAGTTAAGTTCATGGCAGCTTATAGCTGAGATTCAGTTTATAGCTGATATTCTTAGTCCTTGTTCTCCCTGGGGGTTTAACAATCAATATCCTCCAGCTCCCATTGTCCAGCTATGTGCTGGGAGTTCCATGTTTGGAACTTAATTTCCAGGTGTGCGTGGCCTGATTCAGATTACCATTGCAGAACAAAGGAAAAGAGGGCTTTAAGCCCCCCCCCATGTCTTTTTTCCTCAACTGGAAGGGGCTCCAGGGAACCCCCATTTGCTTCTTTGTAGAAAGTTACAGGTAGCTATCAGTACATGCAAATTTCCCCAAAGGAGCAAATAGTAGTTCCCAGGTCAGGAAAACTGAACGGGGAAAGGCTTAAGCCTTGTGGGCGCATTCCAGTTTGGCTCCATGTGTGCTGAGAACTGAGGGCAGAGCATGATATTCCCAGCATGTCTGGTCAACAAGATACAGGGAACAAGGACGTGACCACTCTATAGTTGTTGGTTTTTTTTAAAAAAATTAAATACTTATACCCCCACTTTTATAAGTATTTAAAACACTTAAACCCCACTTTTGCCCTGACCTGGCTAGCTCAGGCTAGCTTGATCTCATTCAGACCTCAGCAACTGTAGGAGATTTCCTTCGCTGTTGGTGGCTATGCCCTTTTATTCATACATTTTGGCTACAAATTATCACACAAATCAAAAAAAATCACTGGGACTCTCTTACCTGACTTGCCAGAAGTTCTCCTGATTGATGCCTGGTCCGATCCTGAGAAACGCAAAACACAGACAGCTACAATTGCTACCCTATTGGCCATAGCAAGGATAACGATAGCCCAAAGATGGAAGGATAAATCCCCTCCAAACTTAAACGCTTGGAAAAACAAGATTTGGGAGCATTTCTCATTAGGGAAAATTTCTACACAAAACGTTGCCATTAACTCTAATAGCAATCTGAGATTTTTCCAGGCAGTTTGGTCCCCAATAGTAGAATACTTATCATCTGACGGGTTTTTTTTACCATCAAACAAATACTACCAAAATCTGTTATATTTCTAACTTAATGTTTGAACTGATATCATGCTGACATATTGTTACCTCTCTTTTCTGTAGTAGTCTGAACCTAAAAGAGGCTGCATACCTTTTCACTGTACCATTTAGCTATACTTACCTTGTTAGACTCTGTTTCTATCTGGTTACCAATGTTCTTTCATATGTACTTGGTTATAAAGACCTCAGCAACTAAGCCGGGACAGTCCTGGTGAGTATTAGGATGGGAGACCACCAAGGAATACCAGCGTCAGAACGAAATTTCTCTCCAGGCCAGTTTGGGGATCCTGGAAGTCTTTTTGTCATCTTCTGGGCATGGGACAGGGGTCACTGGGGGTGTGGAGGGGGAGGTATTTGTGCATTTCCTGCATTGTGCAGGGGGTTGGACTAGATCACCCTGGAGGTCCCTTCCAACTCTATGAATCTATGACATGGAGGCAGGCAATGACAAGCCACCTCGAAGCACCTCTTGCCCTGAAAGCCCTACTGGGTCGCCGTAAGTCAGCTGTGACTTGATGTTACCCCCACTTCTCCCCCAGTGACCTAGAGTAGATCATTACCAAAAAAAGTATAAATTAACCAACAAAATCCAAAACATTTTAATTACCCTGGGATGATTATGTTGCCTTTCCACTTCAGATTATCTGGATCTTCCTCTATACAAACAAATGACTTTAATGTAGGAAACTGTAGTTTAGAATATTTCCCATATGCCAGTTTTCTATATACAGAGATGTGGGGTTTTTTTTAGAAGAAACATTCCATATGTGAACTTCCACCTGCAGTCCTGAGAGGTATCTCTCACAGACAGGTTTTCCACCTCAGAGAGTCCTAAGCCTCAGCATTACCAACAGATCCTAAACAGAGATTTGTACTCAGGCCCATCAGGATTTACCGGGTCAGACATATCTTTCACATTATAGAACCATCTCCGGTTACTATTTGGTTGTCCATCTGTTTAGCTGTCCATTTGGAGGGGGGGGGGGGGATAAAACTTAAAACAAAAGCTTTAGAAGCTAGTGTCGGCCAGGTGGAGATGCACCGCTGTTTGACTGCTGCCAACACTTAGCTCCCCCCCCCCCAAAAAAGAAACAACAACAACAAACACAAATAAAAGGTGTTTGGGAACAAACAGTTTTTTTAAAACTTTGGTCATGCACCCATATACTAGCTTCAATCCATTCTTCAGTTTGCCTTGATGTCAATGTGCCCACTGTTTGTGAGCATACCATGGTCTATGGCTTCCCTTTCAAACCCCATGTTGTGACTACTGCAGTTAAACATTTTATTTCCTTCCTTGTAGATAAGAAGCGCGGGGCGGGAGCATGGAAGAGGACCAGTCCAGTATTTGTGGAGCCAGGGACAAAAAAGGGAGGACGGGTGGGGAAAAAACCACCATACACAATGATTTGGAGAATAAAAAAGGCCACAGCACTATTGAGTACACTGCCAGAGCACTGACACAGCATGGGGATGGATCCAGAATCAGGTGCTTGGTTAACCCCATGCCCCAGCCCACCTGCTGGGTGTGCAACCAATGGAGTGGCAGACCTCAGGAACCACATGGGCACTGGCCGCTACATGGTTCCCTGGCCACCTGATGAAAAGAGCCCCACTGACAACTCCTGAACTGGGCGTGCCACTGAATTGGCCCCACCCCAAGACCCCTTAAGGGGGTCCAGGGAATGTGGGATGTGGGCATGCAGGCACCACATTCCCAGCCAAAAGGGATCCGTCCCAATGTCCAAACTGCCCAGAGCTCTGACAATAAAATAAAACAAACAAGTAACAAGAATCACAACAACCAAAACACCGGGAAGGTGGGTGGGAGAGCCACGGATGAGGAAACTGGGGCGAAGCTCAGGCAGTGTCAAACTGAAGTAGAGGAGGGTGCAGGCAGGTGCAGCTCCCAGGACCAACTGCAGCCCAGCCCCCACCTGATGCAGCCCATGAGCTGTCCACCCCACCACTGTAGGACCCCTCCCAACACCAGACCATGTGTCCAACCGCCAGGCCCCGGAGCCCACAAAGGTGGTGATGGGGTAAGTCCCAGCTTCATCTTCTCTTCAGTTGGTGCTGTTGTTGTTCTGTCCCTAGGGGCTTCAGAAATAAGCTGGGGAAGTGAGTGGTCTTGTAAACTATATGGCCCTTTAATGTAATTATTTGTGAGAAGTCCACTGAATAGTGCAACGTTCTCTCTGTTTCAGAGAAAGGCAGATTAAAGTGTTTCAAATGGAATAAATAAATAAAAACCTTTATTTGTTTTACTTCATTGGTAGTCCACTTTTCTCACTGAGATTCAAGGTGTATAACAGAATATTTAAAAAATGCAGTCAGACAGCAGAAGGCATCCAATGAACAATGCAAACAGGACTAGAATTACAGAATTAGGAACAATACCATCAACAGACCATCTAAAGCAGAGGTGTTGAACTCATTTGTTATGAGGGCCGAATCTGACATAAATGAGACCTCGTTGGGCTGGACCATGTGTGTTATAAAACGTAATGCCAGGTAGCGGAGATGTAAACTTTATAAAGGACACAAACACAAAGTTTTTTTTTTTTACTTAAAATAAAAACATGCTTAAAACATTAGCACTCTTGCAATATTTTGTTGATTTTACAGTCTCTGATAACTGATACCTCTTGCTCTGATTTATTGCATCAAAATGCCTGTGCTGTTGCGATCTTGAGGATGCTATTCAGGTGTGTATCTGTAAACTGCAAACCTACTTTTGATTTATTGACATTCACCACAGAAATCTCATGCTCAGAGTTCTGAGTCTAGGACCCAGGGCAAAACGTGAAATGGCTAAGTGATTGAGGGAATCTGGCGAAGCAAGCTATGAGGCAGCAGCAGCAACAGAACTGGAAGCAGGAGATGGCCAGTTCCAGTGCGGGCCTGATAAAAGCCCTCCGGGGGCCTGATCTGGCCCCCAGGCCACATGTTTGACACCCCTGATTTAAAGCATGACATACCATGATGCAGAAAGTGGATTACAAAGGTAGAAGACAACACTGCAAAAATGAGATGACACCTACCTATACATTGCAATTCAATAAAACTGGATACCCTTATAAAGGCACAGGGTTAGCATAAGTGTTGTATGCACATGTATATGTGTGTATGCCTTTAAGTGAGCCCTCACAAACTAGTTTCTGTTTCCAGCATCAAGGCCAATGTGGGAGGGGCCTCACATAGTTCTAGTTCTGTATGCATAGGTTGTAGTTCCAAGTGTGTGCAGACCAATAAAGTAGCCTAGTGTTGAAGCTGCCTGTCTCCTGTGTGCTATCTGGAGAGGTACACTTAATCCTACACACTGGACCCCAGAGTATCCTGCAGAACTGAAAATAGAGCAGGGTAAGCCAAACTCAGTCTTTCCCCGCCCCTTAGCTAACTTGCTGGATAATAAATTTTGTAGGTCTGTGCTGCAGTAATCAATGAGGCCTTTCTTAATGGACCAGTTTCCACAATGAAATGGATGCCAGTATGCAATCCCCAGCATGAGTATGGGAATAGTAGAGCACCAGACCAGTTTTCTTGGCACGCAAGGCCAGTTCTCTGGTCAGGGCAACTGTGGCAAGCCTCTGAAGGTCTATCAGGGCCCCTGTGGACAGACAGCAGCAAGGGAGAAAGCCTTATGCCCATTGTGATCTCCTGGACCTGTGCACCTCCTATCTGGGTCCCAGCAAAGCCCGTGAGGGGCAGGCTTGTGCCTTAGGCTTCTATCCAGTTACTATCTCAATGAGCTGAGTCCCAGATTTCTGCATGCACCGGAGTCCTTGCTCAGGCAGAAGAGCTGAAATGACTCTTGGCCATCTGTTAGCACTAAGTCAAAGCGAGTGTGTCCCTACTATCTTTTCCCTGTACAGAAGGAATGGCACAAGGTATTTTATCTGCTAATATTAATTCATTTGTTTGTGTGTGTGTTTGTTCATTTGTTCATTCATTCAATCCATTTATGAATCACCCATTCCCTACAATGGACAGCTCTAGGTAATGTACAACCATTAAAAATACCTTTAAAAAATCAGCTACATTATCTCAGAGGGCGTCGAACATTCCTTTGTTAACCCTCCTCTGGACTGTGTTGCTGTCTCATGGGCAGGTGAGGACGGGGCCGAAATGACGATGGGGGGAAGAAGAAAAAGAGGAGGAGGATACCGGCCATGATGGAAAACCATTGCTGTCCTCAACCAAAAACCCAGCTGAACATCTCTGCCTTATAGGCCCTGAGGAATTGTATTAAGTCCCGCAGGGCCCTGGTAGTATTTGGTAGAGAGTTCTGGCTTGGGTTGACGACAGCCAGATATCTTTAGGGCCAGGAACCACCAGCAGATTATTCCCAGTAGAGTGTAACACCAGGGGCATACCAGAGGAGGCGGTCCCAAAGATACACAGGTCTCAGACTGCTCAAGGCCTTAACAGTCACCAAACTTTGAATCTGACTCACCAAAACTTTGAACCCAACTCAGTATTCCACTGGGAGCCAGTGTACGATATTGAAACCCAATTAAATTAAATCACATCCGTTTTTTTTCATTCATTCCATTGCTCTATATGCACAGTGTTGCTCTATGTTAAAACATTTATGTGTTGTGGCACCTGTGGCAGTTTAGTTGATGCAAATGGAACTGCACTCAGTACATCTTCTTTCCTGCTTTCACACCACTGAATCCCACCCCCCGTTCCCCCACCCAGATTTCCAGCACACCTAAATTGTCATAGGTAGATGTTACTTTTTTCAGTCACTGAAGTCCAACAGCTTTCCGAAGCTCTGGTATACATTTTCAATCCTGTTTCATACAACATATTTGCCAACCCTACATTCATTTACTCCAAGGGGAGTTCTGTCAATCTGAGTAGGTTCACACCATCATCTATCTCCTATCCTTTGCTTTAAAGAAAGCAAACAAGCCCTTCTTCCCCAGCCTTAAAATGCTGGCTTTGTTTTGATTTAAGCAGTTTACCGAATCCAGTATTGCACCCATACCTTCTCCTTTCTATCCACTATGAATGACAATGAATGAAAACGCATCATCTTCAGGAAATCTATTTTTCAGGCTCCGTACAAAACACTCATCACAAAGAAATCTATTTGAATTCAAAAACGCTCTAATCACATTATATCCCAGATAAATCAACTTCCAGGGGGGGAAAAGCACAGCATGGATAAAATTACATTTTAAAAAAAAATCAACAAGAGCAACTTGCTGTCTCTGCCAGCTGATGGGTTTGTATTTAACTTTATCCTGTTGGAAATGTCAGTCAATACTTGCTCTGGCAGAATGTGAAAATATATAATGACGGCCGACACAACGGATCGTTTGGTCTGCTTAAAAGTGCCCCATTATCTTAATTTTCCATCGCCTGTAACTGCATTGTCATTCTGGATGGGTCTCTGCTAGCCGGTCTTTGAAGAAAAATGTCAGCAATCACTCAAATTACTTTTTACAAAGCAATCTGATTCTGACTCTACAATCTCTTGCAACAACACACACACACACAAATTTCCAAGGATCTGAATGTTGTATTTTTTTAAAAAAATTTAATGGAGCTAGGATAAAGCCTTATCTAGTTTGATTGATGCTACCAAGGACAGTTATGCATCAGAAATTTTCCCAGTGCTAGCTTGTGGTTAGCAATTTTCTGGAATGCAGCGGTTTCAGCAGAACTCTGAATGCTGCTAGTTCAAAATTCTGCCAGAGTCAGTCTGTTCTCTCAAGTATATGGTAATTATCTAGTGCAGCCGAAGCAGTCATACGGTTTATGTTTCAGCCTACTGTACTAATTGGCTGTAAAGAGAACTGGTGCCCATGAAAACCAGGGAAAAACCTACTTCGTGCAAGAGTTTGCTTTTTTTTCTTCTTCCAGCAAAGGAAATGTCACTGCCTTCCAAATGGGTGAGCCTTAGGACAATCGTAAAAGTCAATGAAGGACAAAATTAGGAGACATTTTAGGGTTCACAAAATGTGAATACCCTCCACGACAAGTTATCAGTTCCTTGCGCTTCCTCTGGAGCTACTCAGAGGTTACATATGGACAAATGGATTTTGATGATGGTATTCCAGAGTGACCCTAGGTTCTGACCCTCAGGCTCAGTTTTCCCATGCTACCTTAAGCTCTTGTCCAATGGTTCTGGCATGTTTTTAGAGCACTTCAAAATGTATACCAGCGCAGCCAGAAGTAGCAGTCACCAAAGAGGGTGCATGAGTACTTTGTAGCATGGCCACCACTGACTGGACATTATCCAAGATTAATATATCAGCTCAAGATCCTGTTGATGCAGAATGCTCAGACAAACCTAAGCTTACCATCAAGTGATTATTCTATGGAGAAACGTAGCCAATCGCAATTCTGTGATGAGCATTCCCACAATGCAAATGCATGCAATTTTGTTTGTTGTGTTCACCCCCCCCCCCCTTTTAGATGTACACCTAATATGTTTCAGGCTGTAATGCATAAAATGGGCCCAAGGCTTCTGCACTAACTAGGGTGGCCAGTTCTGGGTTAGGAAAATCCTGGAGATTTGTGGGTGGAGCCTAGAGAGGGCAAGGACCTCAGCAGGGCATAATACCATAGAATCCACCCTCCAAAGCAGCCATTTACTCCTGATCTCTGTCATTTGGAGATCAGTTGTAATTCTGGGGAAGTCTGTGGGCAAGCCACCATTTTCCAAACTACCTCACAGGGTGTCTGTTTTGGGGAGGGGAAGGGAAAGGAGTTTGTAAGCTGCTCTGAGATTCCCAGTGAAGGGCAGGGTATAAATCCAATCTTCTCTTGCTCCTCCTCCTCCTCCTCTCTTCTTCTTCTTCTTCTTGGTGAACCACCAAGCCCCTGAGGCTGGCCTGGGAACTCTGCTGTTTGTTTGTTTTCTTGTCTTGTATCTTTCTTTTGCAGAGGCCAGATCTGCCTCCAGCAGCACCATCACTGACAAATTTCTAGCCTCTTGGAGTTTTTTTTCCCTCCTTTTTAAAAATTTCATATTCCTAGCACTCTGCAGTTTTAGGAATGGTAGTAATAACAACTTCTGCTGTCTCTCTCCCCGCCCCAGCCTCTTAGCACTATCAGTTAAATTTTGGTTTGCCAATCTCTGGGTGGGGCCTAAGAGATCTCCTGCTATTACAATTGACCTCCAGATGTGAGAAATCACTTCCCCTGAAGAAAATGACTGCTTTGGAGGGTGGACTCTATGGCACTGAACTGTGCTGAACTCCCTCCCCAAACCCCACCCTCTCCAGACTCCACCCCCAAAATCTCCAGGTATTTCTCCACACAGAGCTGGCAAGCCTACTTAAATGTTACCCTTATCACGTACAACACTGCATCTTCCCAGAAAGTGGGTGCCAAAAGCCAATTATATGCTTTTATTTTAGAGCACTCCAAACAGCAGGAGCGCCTCCAGTAGCAAACACAATGTATGTGCATCATTCCCAATGGAACACGATGTGTCTGTGCCAAAAAGTGCTTTCATTACACGTTCGAAAGATCTGCCCATTTCTCTTACAAGTCCTTCACACATCCTTGGATCCTGCAGGCAAAACTGACCCGCTGACAAAATTGGTGAAAAGTCCTGTTTTCTCTACTTGGGGGGAAGTTTTGTGTCACCTCATTTTTTACCTGCAAATGGAAGGTATCTTTCATCCTTGAAACTTTGTGGGAAAACTGGAACATTCGTAGAGCAGCCTTGGCACTTACCGAAGGAGTAATTTTCGGTACAAACACCTTCTTCTAGGTGTCAGCTCTTTTGATTTCCTTTTTGAAGTTTTGGAGATGGGAGATTTTCATTGTGCGATATTTAGGAGGAGGAGGAGTGAACTGGCCATTTAACTTGCAGGGAAGTTTCCTGGTGGGCTTGTAACACCACAGGAGCCACGCAGCCTGGCTTGGTCCAGGCCTATTTTCACTTCTTGGCATGCTTCAGTCTGTCAGCAGTTTATATTGTGGAGCTGGGATAAGGCAAAAATGATTACTGTTTTTATCAAAAGCTCAGAGCCAAATCAGCAGAAACATACTGTGTAACTCTTGCTGCAGTGACTTATTCAAAAATTCAGTGGCGAGGGGATTTACGGTTGCCAACTCAAGGCTGGGAAAGTCCAGGAGATATGGGGGTGGAGCCTGGGGAGGGCAGGATTTGGGGAGGGACTTCAGCAAGGTATAATGTAGGGTTGCCAACCTCCCAGTGGGGCCTGAAGATGTCCTGCTTTTACAGCTGATCTCTTGGCAACAGATATCAATTCCCTTAGAGAAAGTGGAAAAGAAGCTGCTTTGGCATTGCACCATGCTGAGGTTCCTCCCCTCCCCAAACCCTGGCTTCTCCAAGCTCCATCCCCAAAATCTCCAAGTATTTCCCAGAGGTGGCTACCCTAGAATAATGTCATGAAGTCCAGCTTCCAAAGCTACCCTTTTCTCCAGGGGGAACTGATCTCTGTATTCTGGAGAGCAGTTGTAATTCCAGTAGATCTCTAGACCCCCACCTGGAGGATGGGAACCCTAGTCCATTTTAAAATGGTTTTCCAGAAGGTTGTCACCAATTTTTTGCCTGAGGTGAGATTTCGGTGCAAGTCTAGAGCTTCCTGCTCAGATCAATAGGTGTTTTGTGGGATGCAAATAAACAAACAAACAAAAATGAGAAGGCCACATTTGTCATGGTTAGGGTATCTTATTAGGATCTCAGAGAGCCAGATTCAAATCTCCCCTCTGCCATGAGTGACTTTGAGGCAGTTGTAAGCAAAGCGATTTGGCGACTGCATAAATTAGTTTGCTCTGGAGCCATCCTTCCGGAGCAAAGACAAAAATCTGTGAGCCAGAGGCTAAAAAAAACTGTGAGCTAACTCACACTAACTCAGCTTAGAGGGAACACTGCTCACAGGTTTACTGTTGTGAGGATACAATAGAAGATGGAGGGCAAAATAGAGCTTTGGGGCTATAAAGATCTAAATAAATAAATGTGACAAGAAATATTAACGAGGTTGCTGCTCAGTCTGGCCTCTGAGTGTGCCAAGGTCACGCCAAGCACACACAAGCACTGGAGGCTCTGTTGAGAATTTTGGAATAGCAGAGAACTTTTCCCTCAGAAGCCAAAGCTGATAAAACTATGAGACAGATGTTTTCAAATTCCCCTTAAACTATAGTTTTCTGCTTCATAGAAATATCTAAAGAATGCTTTTAATAAGGGTAACAAAAGTTCTCAGTTGGTTTCCACATACCCTTAATACCAATACCTCATATTAAAAGAGTAGGTTCACAGTAGGTTTTTATACCCCATTTTCCTCTACTTTACGGTAGAGAAACTGGCTCAAAACTGGAAGTGACACCAACACATTGGGACAATGTTATAGCATTTGCTGGAAACTTTATGGTTTTACCATGTGATTTTACCATAGAGTTTTGGGTGAATGCTAGAGTGTCACCCCAACAAGTTGGCATCACTTTCAGTTTGTGCTGGAAGTGATGTCATGATACTAGGGATGCCAGAATTGGTAGGCACCTCCTCCCATTTTCTGTCTGTTGCCATCCCTGCCAGCTGCAAAACAGCTGGTTTTATACCCCACTTTTCTCTACGCTAGGGAGTCTCAATGCAGTTTACAATCACCTTCCCTTCCTCTCTCCACAACAGGCATCTTGTGAGGTAGGTGGAGCCGAGAGAGCTCTGAGAGAACTGTGACTGGCCCAAGGTAACCCATGTGGAGGAGTGGGGAATCAAACCCAGTTCTCCAGATTAGAGTCTGCCACTCTTAACCACCGCACCACGCTGGCATTTTCTACATACAAGTCTAGTATCATTAGGTGCAGATTTGGCTAAAACCTTCCATGCTGACATGCCAGTTTTTTTTCTTTTTTTAATATGTATGGATTTTAATATTTTTGAAAGAATATGAATTGTGTTAACAAATTGTGAGTCCCCACTGTCTTCTGAAGTGGTACAGCCCAGCAAGAAATCATACCACTGTGATTCGGACGTTAGTCTGTCTTCACTTTAAACCTTAACAATGGTGGTTTCTATTTTTGCCCTACCCCTGCTGTAGACAGCAGCATCAGCATCAAACATCCACTCAAGGGTGCCTCTTTTTTTCCACACTCCTAAAAGTGTGGCATAGGCACTGAACTTGAAAGAAGGCCGACTTGTCAGTGCTGTCCAGTGCAAAGCTACTCCTGTCTAAGACCACTGAAGTCAATGGGCTTAGCCAGGAGCAACTCTTTGTAGGACAGCATTGCAGGAGACTCATTGAAGTGACTCTGGAGAGAGAAGGGATGAGCAAGCCAGGTCAACCAGCAGAGGTAGGATGCAAGGTGCACACAGGCACACTAGGTGGGGACAAGGTGCTTTAAATCCTCTGAAAAGGTCATGAAACATTAATCCAAACATTTTTTAACCATCTTTGTATTGTTTAAACAAAAATTACAATTAGATAAGCGTAATACAATAATACGGACAAACTTCCCCACCACTTAAATACAGTAATATCCTATGTGTAAAATTGTAACCTAATTTTTTTTTAGGTAGAACAGTGAGAGTATTTAAGAGATTTGTTATTACCAGTCTTGAGTCAATGAACAGTAGCTCTAAATATTAGAACATACTTCTTTTTTTCTTACATCCCTATATTTAGCCGCCTTGAGCCGGTCTGCTGGCTAGGCGGGATACAAATAGAACAAACAAACAAACAAACAAACAAACAAACAAATAAATAAATAAATAAATAAATATCTTTCCCCCTGTCTTATTACAATTGAAATCTATATCAAATTAACCATTAACAAATGGCCAATGTTTGTAGTGAGATCAGCTTTCACAGTTTTTTTTCCCTATCTTCTGCCATCTTATCCAGAAAAGGAAATCATTTATCTATAGGATTAAACAGTTCTCTTTCTACTTCTCCCCCTTCATTATACATAGAATATTTTTTCAAACATAAAAATAACATTAATCCAAACATGATGGGGGTGTGTGTGTTAGATTATGTAGCATCATCTTGCAGCAGATTCACCCCCCTCCCTTCATAAAAATGTACTCTTGTATTTATTATAGCATTCACTGAAATAAATGCAGTTTATTATTTACCATTTATGCTATATATATATAGAGAGAGTATGCAGTGATGATGGGGACATAGTGAGACAGGATGGTTCTATTACCAGCCAGTGAATAAACCAGGGGTCCGTTGGAGCGGGAGCACACAGGAGCACAGCTCCGGGAGTGAGGAGCCCAGGGGGCGGGCACATGACCAAGCCCCGCCCCCTCTTCGGCTTCCCCGAGCAGTGCAGAGGCGCAGCGCCCCGGGGAAAGCCCTGCTAGGGTCTTTATTGTTTTTAATGTTTTGTTGTAATATTGATAATTTTATCATTGCTCCTTTTATGACTGTGTGCTGCCTTTCCAGAGACTTGCTCAAGGTGGCATATACATTTTCTAAGTATACCATTTTTTATCTGGGCACCTGGCACATAAGTACTGGAGAAATTTCACCAACCCTTCAGCAGCTTCCACCTTATCAGTCTGGTGTAGTGATCAGGAGTTGGACTCTAATCTGGGAGAACCGGGTTTGATTCCCCACTCCTCCACATGCAGCTGCTGGTGTGACCTTGGGCCAGTCACAAGTTCTCTCAGAGCTGTTCTCTCATGAGCAGTTCTCAAAAGACCTCTCTCAGCCCCACCTACCTCACAGGGTGTCTTGTTGTGGGGAGGGGAAGGGGAAGGGATGGGTGGTGCGCATGTCCTGGGTATCTCAAGTCTACTTGAAACCTGGTGGTTTCAAGGGAGCAGGAAGAGAATGTGGGTGTGTTCTTTACGCTTATTTTTATTGCACAAAGTATTGGATGGGGAAGGGAATGGAGGAAGAGCAGGTCAGTTTCACTCACCTGTGGAGTGGAGCCTGAGGGGTGGGTGTTGCCTTCTGACACACTTCCGGTATGTTAGGGGGTGTTGTATATGCAAATGAGTTATGCTAATGAGTTATGCTAATGAGCTCCCACACCTCTTTTTCTACGAAATGACCCCTGGAATAAACGATGGATATGAATGCTAATATCTGTCCACCACACACCGCAACTTTTCCGACAAATCTTCCACCCTTTGGACTATGCTAAGATTCCACTCCTACAGCTTCAAAGAGTTGCCACATGTCCTTTAAAAGGCCCTAACAAAGTAAGGTTCTTTCTCTTTTGACTTAGAAATGTAATCCCCCCCCCCCAACACACACTTTTGGGGAAATGAACATACAAAACTGCCTTATATAGAATTAGATAATGTTTCAAATAAACTAGTGCGTAAACCTTCTCTCTAACCACCTGTTCTTATTCTGCCCTTCCTCCAAGAAACTTAGGGTGGTTCGACTGTGTCCTCGCAACAACCCTAAGTTAGGTAGTCTGGTCTAAGGCCACCTGTGAGCTTCATAACCGAGAGGGGATTTGGACCTTGGTTTCCCAGACCCTAGTCTGGCCTTGTAGCCACTTTACCACACTACCTCTAGAAGAGATTCACGAAGAGCTCTGGCATAGTTCACCCCCAGTCCCGTTTCCTAGAATTATTTTAACTGGAGATACTGCAGGTTGAATTAAGGAGTTTGTGTTTGGTGCTTTGCCACTAAACTAAAAACTTCCTGTATTTTAAATCATATATAATAATATTCCCTAATTGTGATATTTCATCTGTAACATGGTCACCCTTTTTTTGTCATGAACTTGCAACCAACTTTTGCCATAGAGTTTCCACTGATTCCTAGAACGACCATACGTCACGGCTGGCTTTTGCCGAGAAGTGATGTAGCAGCACACATGATGCCACATCCTCCTATGTCCCCCACCCCTGAGCCTCCATCCGGTTGCCAGGCACAGAAAATGAAGAGTGTAGGTGAGAGGAATAAAATCTTGCCCTTCACAGCCTTGTTGTGCTGTGAGTGTAGCACAACAGGTAGCAGGTGCTACAACAAAATGGTTGCCCTGCTGGGTGAAGACTAGCAATAAAACGGCTACCATGGTGGTTGGGTTTAATATTATAACACAGGGGAGTTCCACAAACTGTTAGCAAACTGCACAAAGCAATAGTGGAATACAAAGGATGCAATTATTTGCATGTAAGGCACACTGCACCCAGTCAGCTATGCAGTCACTCCGGGGTGGACCAGCAGATACACTCTCACTCCTCTCTGTATTTGAAGAAAAGATATACTTTTAAACACCAGAACGTAGCTCATGACTTGTGACTGGCTGCATTTACAAATAATAGCAATATAGACTCTCAGTTACCCTATTATATGCTATATCTCAAAGTAATTTGAGCTAAAATAGGACACATGATTTCCAGAAAGGTAGTTTTCCAGATGATTTATTTACATGTCAGTTCACACCATAAGTGCACATTGCTTCCAAAGCAAAGCGCTTACCATTGTGCAATTGCACACGGTTCTTTGAACTGATGCTTACCATTCCCCCCCCCCCACACACACAATGATGAATGGTTTATTATTGCTTATCACTGTTCCCCAGCAGACAGACAATAGTTACTATTGGACTGATACTTATCACTTTGTCCGGTAATAGTGCTGGCTAGCTTGCTATTCCTTATCACCATTCCCAAACAAAAGGGCAATTCAGTTGGCTCTGACTAATGGTGTTAGGCAGTTGTTCACAAAATGTCAGTTAGCACTGCCAATGGTTCTGTTGCAGTCATGTCAGTTACCACTGCCAATGGTTTCTATTTCCTTTTCTGATGGTCACTTAACATTGCCTTTGTTTTGAGTTCCGTACCTACTCCTCTAGGTCCCGGACGGGAGGTAGCATCAGGAATGCGCTTCTTGCTCACTCTGCGCATGCTTGCTGCTTATTAGCTTTTCTTTGCTCTTATCTCTCTTTCGCTTTTCACTAGCTCACGGCCTTGAGCTGGAATCCTCCTGCTACATGTTATTTTATTCACAGGTGCAAATTGCTCCTTTGCTTGATTTTACCCTTGGGAACATCCACCCCACAGATCCTGACAGTGTGTTTGCCTGGGAACCTAATTTGCTGCACTTTCCTTGGGAACAGTGGGCCAGTATATTTGGGCGGCAATAATTCTCCCAACTGATTGGTGGAAGTCGAGGGGGGCTTATTTCATATCAGGTATAATTGTAGTTGTATTACTATGCTTGGGCATTACTAACAGAAGAAGTGTATCTGATCAATAAGATCTTTCCTGCAAATAAAGGACTTTCTGTTTAAGGAGACCAGTTGTGGACTACATCTACTGGTGCAATCTCACAGACTGTTAGTAATCCCCAACTGAAGACCAGTCCATTCTACCCACCATGGCTGATGATGGCACTGAAATCCCTACTACTGAACTGGAGATACCAGTTCCTACTGAGGAGGAACCAGCACGACCCGTGACCACTAGCGGGGTGACCGTTTGTCCCAGATGGAGTGGAGGAGCCCAGTCCTGGGCTCAATTTGGGGCGCAAACCACTGAGACTTAGTCTCCTTGGTGGGAAGCCAGGGCAAGGCAGTCAGGGGCCCGCGGTGTGGAGTGGAGAGCCATGGATGACTTCCAAAAAGGCAAGGTGTGGGTGCAGATGGATCATAGGTTTGACATGATCCAGAGACACCTTCAAAGAGAGATGACTGCACTGCTGACTGATCTACCAAATGTCGTGGCACAGGCAGTACAGGGGCAGCTGGCGGGGGCTGAAGCCAGAGCCAGAGCACCACCAACAGTGGTACCACAACCAGTGCAGCCACCGGTCCAGCCTCCCGCCCCACAGGGACCACCCACTCTTCCCGTCCCAGGTCTGGTGCAGCCAGCGGATCGCAGGCCTGTGCCTCACGAGTTGATGGGGGCCACCTTTGACAGGAACCCCACAAAGCTACAGTTTTTCATCATCAAAGCCGGCCATTGTATGCAGAATTGGGGCCATCTGTTCCAGGATGATGCTGACCGCATGGGCTACATCGGTTTCCAATTGCGAGAGGAAGCTGCCGACTGGTACGTGAGCCTCCACAATCCCCCGGGACCTGAGTTGGATAGTGTGGATGACTTCATGTGGGCCTTACGCCGCCAATATGAAGACCCGATGAGCGAGGAAAAAGCCCGAAACCAGGTGCACAATCTCTCGCAAGGGAAGATGTCCACTCATGAGTATACTGCTGCTTTCAAATGCTTAGAAGCTAAAATCAGTGGGTGTCCAGAAGAAGTGTTTGTAAAGCAGTATCACAGGGGATTAAATGTGGAGCTTTATGAGACGATACTCAGAAATGTCAATCCTACCACCCTGAATGGTTGGATCAGAGCTGCTGAAGAAGCGGAACTAGTTTTACCTTAATTTGCAAGTGGTACCCATCTGGTACCCCTAAGAGTGCTGCCCCACCAGCCATCCCTTTCAAGCCAAAGAACAAGCCATCCGTGAGGGACTTCAGAGAACTCTGCATGAAAAAGGGATTGTGCATCAGATGTGGGGAACCGGGCCATTTCGTCTTGGCGTGTCCAGCTGCCTCTCTCAAGGGAGGGGCCCCGTCCTCTCCACCAGGAGTCTGAAGCCGAAAAAAGCATCCACCCTGAAGCCACTGGCACTCCAAATTGTGGAGTCCTGCTTCCTGGAGAGGCCAGAAGAAGGGGTTGCTGCTTAGCCACAGGGAAACGACCAGGACCTGCTCTGAATGGGGCAATGCAGCAGGTCCCTCAATCAACAGTGCCTCAAACGGTGAGCTCCCCTAGGCCCCTTCTTTATATCTTAATGTGGTGAACCCCCACCTAGGCACACAGATGCATGTTCGAGCCCTTATTGATTCGGGGTGTGCCCAAGGCTTAATTAGCCCAATTGTTGAGGATGGATTGGGATTGGGGGTGAACACTCTCAGAGAGCCTTTATGTTTTACTCAAATGGATGGCTCCAAGATGAAAGAACCTTGTGCTTTTGAGACTGAACTTATAATAATTGTCACAGGGGAACATTGGGAACAGTGGGCTTTTGTAATCACTCCCCCACAAATAAAGGACTTTCTGTTTAAGGAGACCTGTTGTGGACTACATCTATTGGTGCAGTCTCACACAAGACCAGCCTATTCTGTACCTTTTCCATTGGCTTACTCAGCATGTCAGTGTTTATATATATATATATCAGAAATGCAAAATTTTTACTTTGAGAATCGAAACCATGGAGTTGGGACCTTCAAACTATGAGCAGAAGGAACTCATGGATGTGGACATTTTCTCACCAATCAAGATTGGTTTATGCCAGGGAAAGAAACAAATTATTATAAGGCTTGGGAATTGGCTGGCATATATCGACTCAGAGACCTGGTATTTAATGGCAAAAATTATACTAAAGAACAATTAGAGGACAAATTGGGTAATGCAATCCCTTGGTTTCGATATGTTCAAATTAATAATTTGATACAAAAATTAATCTCCCAGGAGATATTCTCAAGGCCATTAATGGAATTTGAACTTATTTTAAAAAATTTTGATGGAGAATTAAAAGGTATACTTTCAAAACTATATACATTACTTATAGTTTGTAACAAAGAAAAAAGAGACCGGTTGCATAATCAATGGTTTCGAGATGGTATTTTATTTCCCCCAGCTACAGTGAGGGAGGAAATTTGGTCACAACCTAATTTTAACTCAAAAAATTTTAATATTCGCTTTAATACATTTAAAGTAATAAACAGATGGTATTTTACTCCCCAACAGTTTCATAAAATAAATCCCACGTATCCAGCAGAGTGTTGGAAAAAATGCAATCAGGTGGGCACATATGCTCATTGTTGGTGGTCATGCCCAAAGGTTGGAAGCTTTTGGAGTGAAATTGTGACTCAAATTTTTCTTATTACTGGCTGTAAATTAGAATTTTCTCTTGAGGCTATACTTTTGGAAACTGGATTTTCTTCCATTGAGTCTAAAAACACAAAGTGTCAAGTGTCCTTACTTGTAGCTGTAGCCCGAATAACTCTCGCCCAATTCTGGAAAAATGAAAAAAAATTCCAACTCTATATGAATGGCAAAATAAGCTTTGGGAATATTTTGTATACAGTCGCACTACTGACCATTTGACAGAATCTTTACAAAAACAATTCCAGGCAATTTGGTTTGCCACTCCAGCATGAAATAACGAGACAGACAACAGTTTTGGAATCAAACAAGGGCCACTTTATTAACTATTTAAACAGAACATGCAGCAGCGGGTAAACTAAGCAAGCACAGGAACAGGCAAGGCAGGCGTCATTCCCAGACACAGCCTCCTTGCCCTTGTAATGGGCAGGTAACCTAGCCCCAGTCTTGACCCAGTGAGATTCTGGCTCGTAACCGGCGGCCCAGCATACTGGCATCCCCTCCCAGGGGCGCCTACCCCTGAGGCTGCACAGACCTTCAGGGAGGAGCCTAGTCTGAGAGGTTCCCAGAGGCGATCACCATTCACCTCCCCAGACCGCAAGGCCCTAAGGTGGTTCCTGATGACCTCCTGTTCCCAACAGGGATATGCCGTGAGGCACCCACCAGTTCCATTTTCTTGCTTGCATAAACCTACCACATGCAAATCCAAGCCTCTGCTTTGGCCTTTGCTACCCCACACGGCAACCGAGAGCCATCCGAATCCCGTGCTGCAAGTCCTCTAAAAATAACCCATTGCCCCTGTTTGAAAGGTGCACCCCATCAGGGCGATACAGGTCCGGGAACCTGACCTGTATGCTTGGGTGCGGCAAAAAGAGACCCAACCCGGACTCCATGGCCATGCGAAGTTGGCTGTTAGCATTACGCCTAGCCCTGTCCATACACCTGGGGTCACCGGCATGCCTCCAAACCAGATGGGGGAGCATGGCAGACCATACTATCTGCACACCAGGCCACCTTGACCTGATCAGTGCCAAATCAGCCCTGGCCTGCATCACAAGGGCCATGCCCTTGACCAAACCCAAATCGTTGCCCCCCAGGTGTATGACTAGCACATGAGGGGGGGGGCCCCGCCTCTCCTCAAACAACAACGGGAGGAGCGCCGGCCATCTCATGCCCCTCCTCCCCAACCACTCAACCGTCACCACTTCGCTGAGGCCAAGCTGGGAGCCGACAGACGTTCTCCTCACCCGATGAGCCGCCCAAAAGACCATGCTGTGGCCGCAGACTATGACCCTTCGTCTTGTCTCACGGCCTGCAGCACCTGTAAAAAGAACTTTATTAACAAACGTCTGAATGAAACTACAAATAACTTACAAGGTACAATGCCTAACATAACTCTTATAGCATCCAGATTTCCAACGCCCGATCCTCTGTATTTTCCTATCAGGGTACCCCATTGCGGCAGCAGTCGATGCTGCCCCAATTCGAAAAGAATGGGAGCAAAAACGAACACCGCCCAGACCCAACCGGATCAAGGCCTTCCGAGTCACGGTCCAAAACTGGAACTTCGTAAGAGGGGTGCTGTCGCTATGCTGAAACAAATAGCCCGGGCCATCACCCCGAAGTGTCAAGTACCGCCTCATGGCGGCAACTGGGCATAGTGCTGACTCCGAACTAGACCCTAGTTCCAGCACACTCCCCTTACCCCTCTGATCAGTTTTAGATCTACGCAACCTAATCCGTAGCTGAAAATTAATGATTGATACGTCCCTAAGCTCCAAAGCTGCACCGGAAACATCAGCCTGAGAGCCTGCCACCAGTTCGCTAATCCTGAGTGCCCCAAAAAAGGCGGTCAGCGAAGTGGCATGAAACAGGCCCACCTCGTAGCTGTCACTACAACAAGAAGGCCACTGGCCCTCCAGCCCTCTCAGGACCGTGGGTGTCAAAGGTTCCCTAGTGTCAACTGCCCTAATGGATTCTCGAGACCACCCCTCGAGCATCTTCCAGAGACGGAAGTTGCCCGTGGTGTCCTTGTGACCCGAGGCCTTACTGGCAAAAGCCAGCGCAGACAGCTTGCCTCTGATTGTGTGAGCTAAAAGTCCACCATTCTGTAGTGTCACACAAAATTGCATCAGGTGTGACACAGGAATAGGCCAGACCTGCTGCAAACCCGCTCCCGCCCTGAAGGACAGAAACTGCTTACCGGCCTTCAGGTAAGCTCTCCTGGTAGAAGGGGCGAGTGCCAGGCTCATTGCCCTGTTGGCCTCAGCCCTCCAATCCCCCACACCTCTGTGGGCATCCGTGCTGGGAGCGGGTCGGCCTCTGGAGCCAGCTGACGAAACCTCTCCATCTGTTTGCGAGAGAGAGCGTCAGCGATCCCATTAGCGACCTTCGGGATGTGTCTGGCCCTAAACAAGATGTTAAATTTAAGGCACTGCAACGTAAAAGCCCGAACCAGGGCCATGACCCTAGGGGATTTAGATGTAAGGGAATTGATGACATGAACCATGGACTGGTTGTCGCACCAGAAATGGACAGTCCTATTAGCCAAATTGGCTGGCCAAATCCACACCGCTGCGACAATTGGAAAAAACTCCAGGAAGGTGAGGTCCTTGACCCAACCTGCCCGAAACCAATCTTTAGGCCAGTCCCCGGCACACCAATGCCCCCTAAAATAAACTCCGTAACCGGAAGAGCCAGCCGCATCAGATGAAATCTGAAGCTCAGCCTCCAACAAGAGCTCGTCTCGCCACAGAGAGACCCCATTGAACGAGTCCAGAAACTGTTCCCAAACAAAGAGGTCCTCCCTCATCCCTTTGGAGACCTTGGTCCTATGGTGTGGGAGCCAGAGGCCTCTCATTAAATCACATAACCTCCTCACAAATGCCCTACCCGGTGCCACAACTTTGCATGCAAAGTTGAGGTGACCTACCAACTGCTGCAACTCCAGGAGTGTGACTCTTTTAAGGGACCTAACAGAGCTAACCCGCGCCTTTAATGCTTCCAATTTTTCTCGTGGTAATCTGCAGCTCAAACTAACCGTATCAATCTCAATATCTAGAAATGTCAATGTGGATGTCGGGCCCTCAGTTTTCTCCTGAGCAAGAGGGACACCCAGCTCATCAGCCAGGTAGACAAAACTGTCAAGCAGAAAACAACACTGACCAGAACCCCTCTTGCCCGCAAAAAGAAAATCGTCCAAATAATGGGCAGTACTACAGAGACCCGTCCTGGTTCTCAAGGCCCATTCCAAAAACGAACTGAACCTCTCAAAAGCAGAACAGGACACCGAGCAGCCCTATCCATGTAAAATTTTCCTTCAAAGGCAAATCCGAGCAGCTCAAAATCCTCAGGGTGCACCGGGAGGAGCCGGAAGGCTGATTTAATGTCACATTTAGCCAACTCAGCTCCCACACCACAAAGGCGAACCACCCGCATGGCCTGATCAAAGGAAGTGTATTTGACGGAGCATAAATCACCTGGTATGGCATCATTCACCGACCCCCCCCCCCCCGAGGGTAGGACAGGTGATGAATGAGGCGAAAATCACCAGGAGCCTTCTTTGGAACTACACCTAAAGGGGAAACTCTTAAATTGGCCACTGGTGGACTAACAAACGGGCCCCAAAACCTGCCCTCCTGACACTCCTTGGCAATCTTGGCCCTAACTATGTCCTCCATGCCCAAAACCGACTTTAAATTGCTAGCCAAATAGGGAACCCTCATCCCCTGAAACGGTATGTGAAAACCGACAGTGAACCCTTCCAAGAGGTAGGCCCCGTCGCCCATCCTTGGATAACTACGCAGCCAGCGTCTCAGAACTCCCAATTTAATCGGGCTAGGCCCCTTTATCAGAAGGGGGGTTGCCTGGCTTTCCCCCCCCCTGAGTACTTGCCTCCTTTGTCCCCCCCACGGCCCTTGGGCCGTGGACAACTGGATAAGGGATGAGGTCCGGCACACAAGGGGCACTCATGCCTAAAAGTGCACGACTTACGACCGCAGGTTCCCTGGGAAGAAAACTCCCAGCAAAGCTGGCGTCGTTGAACCGCCTGCCCCGCCACAGGGCGGGAACCTGCCTGCACTGGCACCCTCCTAACAGAATGGCCGCTATGAGACCGCTCACCCCAAGCAGACCTTGCCGGAGACATGATTTGCAGCCACAAGTTAGAACATATCCGGTCCCATCGCATGGCCGGGTTAATGGCTGCCCTCATCCTAAATTGCTCGTCATATTGCGACCAAGCCGGGCTCGGGAAGTCTATATAGGCCTTGTAGATGATGTCCAAATACTGGAGCATCGAAGAGGCCCTCCACGGCTGGTGTCGCACTATGACTGCTGCGTAGATTAGGAAACCCGGAAACCAGTTGGCCCATGTCCTATCTACTACCCGGCGCTTCAAGCGCTCCTTTTCCCTGTCATCCAAATTATCCTTGTCCTTTTTTTCTAACTCCCAGTAAAGTAGACTAAACACATCTACAAACTCCCCTTTCAGTATTTTATCTTTAGTTGCCATTGAAAGATGGTCACCTAAAGGTAGGTCTGCGTCGCCACTCGGAACCGCCCCCACAGCCACTGAATCATATGCTGACCCGCCTACATAAGGGTAACCTGCATTGGGCTGGGGGAAACCCCAGTATGGTCCAGCTCCCTGGCACCCAGAAGGAGAGCCATAAAATGAATGTGAAGGCCAAAGAGCCTGTGGCATCTGGTAAGAGGTGGCCCCCTGCTCAAAAGCCGGGCCCAGAGGCTGGCCAGGATGCGGCAGAGGCAAAGCGGCTGAACTCTCGCCGCCTGGGCCCCAAGGCCACGTTGATCCCTGCCTACCCAATGCCAACTCCTTACCTCCGGTAAATTGTGAAGGCGAGTAAAGCGCCATCTGCTGCTCCCTTACACCTGGACCCTGTTGGCTAGATTCTGCACCCACCAGGCCTGAAGCCGCCGCCTCCTGCCTGTCCTCCAGAAAGGCCAAACGTGCCAGCACCTGTGCTTGAAGAGACACATTGTCAGATTTGTCAACCGGTAAACCACCTGCTGGCATACCCCGTTCCTTTTCAAGCGCCTCCAGCCGCTGAAGAATGGCCACGTTTATCACATCCTCCTCTTCCTCATCACTGGAAGGAACCACAGGATCAGGTCGTGCCGGAGGTCTTTTCGGCGCCGGGCACTTGCCCTTGCCCTTACCTTTTCCAGATGCCAAACTACAAACTATTGTCAAACAAAAAGAAACGTAAGTGAATTGGTATACTCGAATCCACCACCTAATGCTCCCACAGGGATATAGAATAGTAAGACACCTAAAATGGCCGCCACAGCCTTCTCCCAAAATGGCCCCCGACCATGCGGCCCAAAAGACTTCACTAAAATGGCCACCTATAACCCAAGTAAGGTATTTCTGCAAGGCCAGGCGACCTTACCAAAATGGCTGCCGAACTGGCTCAGCAGATAAGGCCTACAACCAGCTTATGGTGACCCAGCCCTATAGGGTTTCTGAGGCAAGAGACGCTCAGAAGTGGTTTGCCCTTGCCTACCACTTTGCAGCAACCCTGGACTTCTTCGGTGGACTCCCATCCAAGTACTAACCAGGGCCGACCTTGCTTAGCCACCAAGATCTGATGAGATTAGGCTAGCCTGCTAAAATGGGGCCAGAATAAAGCTGTCCCAGTCAGGGGGGGAGGGAACCAAGGTATAATTAACAATAGCAGCGACTGCTAAGCAGGCCCTGTGCAACCAGAGGGGCCCGGACGCTTGCTCGCACCCTCCAAACGCAAGGGGGGGCCACGAGCCGCCACAGGATTAACAACGGGGGGGCGCCACAACCAACCCGAAGCCCGGCCGTCGACTCCTTCTATCCCCTGCCACCTGAGCCCCACCGCAGAAAAGAAAACAAGGGGGGAGGAACAGCGCCGCGCCAAAGCCGGAGCCATGCCGTCGGCTCCCTCTCCTCCCCTGGCTCTGAAGAGGACACGGGGGGAAGAGCCCAAAAAACCCCGTCGGAAGTCCCACAGGCTGCAAGAAGCCCGCCTCGCCGCCCCAAATGGAAACCGGAGCTCCCCTGAACACTGCCTGCTGTTGCCGCAGCGGCCGTCAGGGCAAAATGGGGGGGCACGAATGAAGCCAACAAGGGGAAGGGGGGGCGCAGTGAGATAGGGAGGGCACCACCCAAGTCCCCAACGCCTCACCACGCAGACCCTGAGCCCCGTGAGCAGTCGCCCCCGATGCCGTCAGGGGTGGGGGGGAGGCAGCCAAACGATCTCCTCCTCAGCTGCCCCTACACTTGCACACTCTCTCCCGGCCTTAACATCACTGCCGTGGAGAGACCAGCCAAATCAGAGCCTCGCCGTCCGCTCTCGCTCTCTCCCAACAGCCTAAACCTCGCTGCCTCAGCCTGCTGGAGAAAGCTCCCACGCGTGCTCCTACGAGCGCGCAAAGCGGACTGTGAAGGCGGGAGCGGGGCAACGGCTCTAATCGAGCTAGCCCCACCCCCCGCCAAGCCAATGAGCGCCGACGCGCTCTGTTGCTGCCTCGCCCCATGCGAGGCGGCAAACTTGCTCCCCCGCGCCACGGCGATGCCGGGTGGTGGGGAGCCCATTCCTATTGTAAACTACCTGACAAATTGCAAAATTGTTCCAAAAAATCCATTTTATGAAAAGTTATTGTTTTTTTAATATGAAAGTATATATTGCAACTTTCCCATTATGGCAATGTTTTTGTATTAGAAACCTCTCCTTATATAGTGATCGCTGTATTCTTTTCTGCGTTTCAATGGTTAATGATATGCTGTTAGTTTGTTTGTTCTTTGTGTGTTTGTTAAAAATTTAATAAAAATTTACTGGAAAAAAAAATGGATGTGGACATTTTCCAGCTTCTTCCAGCACTACCACCACATCTGTGATCCCCAAAAGTTACTGCTGGAACTGAGAAGAGACTTTAGGTATTCTCACTTTGAGGGGGGTGGGGGTGGCATCAGATGGAATTACCTGCATTTAGGTTTGCCAACCTCCAGGTACCACCTGGAGATCTTCTGCTATTACAATAAATCTCCAGATGACCAAGATTAGTGCCCCTAGACAAATGGCTGCTTTGGGGGATGGACTTTATGGTACTATACCTGATGAGGTTCTGCCTCTCCCCAAACCATGCCCTCCCCAAGCTCCACCTCCAAAAAATTCCAGGTATTTCCCAACCCAGACCTGGCAACCCTACCTGAATCTCCCTCTTCTTCCAGAGGATACTCTTGAACCACCAGAAGGTCCACTGATAGAGGAAAAAAGTTAAAACAATTTTGTATGAATCCTCCTTCTTGCTCACATTCTGACTACAAGACTTTGCTGACCCTCTTGAATCTGCTTTTTAGGAATCACAGGAGATGACCGGGAGGAGGGGAAGACATGAAAGATTTGCTTCTACAATGACCCTTGAACTTCTGGTTTGTGGATATCATTTATATTAGAAATTTCCTCCAGGTAAACAAGCTTCAAATCTCCTGAACAAAGTCTGAGTCCAGTGGCACCTCCTTTAAGACCAACAAAGTTTTATTCTGGGCATAAGATTTCATGTGCATGCACACTTCACATGAAAGCTTATACACTTTGTTCATCTTAAAGGAGCTGCTGGACTCAAACTTTGTTCTGCTGCTTCAGTCCAACATGGCTACCCACCTGAATCTAGCTTCAAATCTCTTGACAAGAAGAAGAGGAAGAAGAGGAGGAGGAGAGTGGATTTATACCCCATCTGCTTCCCTTCCCCTCCCTACAACAGACATCCTGTGAGGTAGGTGGGGCTGAGAGAGCTCTCTTGAGAACTGCTCTTGAGAGGACAGCTCTGAGAGAACTGTGGCTTGCCAAAGGTCACACAGCAGCTGCATATGGAGAAGTGGGGAATCAAACCTGGTTCTCCCAGGTTAGAGTCCATGCTCCTAAGCACTACACCAAACTGGCTCTCTCACTCTTTCTCTTTGCATGTCTGTTAAAAAGCATACAATTCTCAAAACCCCAATGAATGTTAGTTTCAAATCGTCCTTATTTTTTTTTAAAAAAATGGCCCACTACCGCTTCCAAATACATTATTTACAAAAGAGTCCATCCTATACTGCATTACCTCTTTTAATTGTTTTCCATTTCATGGGGGAAGGAGAGAGGTAGTAAGCACTTAAGCATGAGGAGAGGTAAAAAAAAAAATCAATAAGATGAATAATTAATAAATAGTATGCATGCCTTTACTCTAAGAAAGTGCAAATCAGGAGCAAGACAGTTTGATAAAAGTGGTCTACGCATCAGTCAACAAGTCATGGGATTGTTTTCCAAGTTTTAAATAGAACCAATATGAAACCTCAAATGTCCTTTGAGTTCTGTGTGGTCATTCAAGATCCTGAAAAACAATTATTTGCATGAGTGTGGAATTTATTTGGCACTCAATCTGTTTTTGTTTTTTTAATTTCTTCTGCAAGAATGCATAATTTACCAGTCACCAAACTTCATTATATGAAAGACTCACCTATGATTTACCTTCTTTTGACTAAAAAAAAAACCTGAACAGGACAACCTTCCCAGGGCAGCATCCAGGTGGGACCTGGGGACCTCTTGGAATTACAGCTCATCTCTAGACCACAGAGATCAGTTCCCCTGGAGAAAAGGGATGCTTTGGAGGGTGGACTCTATTGTATTATACCCT
The DNA here is from genome assembly GCA_029233225.1 of Lepidodactylus listeri. NCBI lineage: Eukaryota > Metazoa > Chordata > Lepidosauria > Squamata > Gekkonidae > Lepidodactylus > Lepidodactylus listeri. The sequence continues at coordinate 98,572,104 of JARCFY010000009.1, read as the reverse complement.
GTATTCCCAGGCTCCATCCCAATCTGAATCTGGCAATCCTACCCATTCATCCTCCACTGGTGACCGGGATGGGGAAAGCTGTCAACCCCACCAGGGCAGGTCACACACAAGTCTAGAAGTGCCCAGTGCACTCTGAGAAATGGAGGTCCCTGGATCCTCAGAATTACATTTCTGAGAATATTCCAGGTACGATGAACCAACATGTGTTAGGTACAATTGTGGAGGAGAGGGGGAAAACAAACAGAAGGAAGAAGGCCGACACTTGCTTCCGCTTGCTTCCACTCCTACCATTGCCGAGCAGCTGCATTGGGTAAGAGGGTGGAGGCTGTCGAGAACCGCACTGCACTCTTGAAGACATCATGAAAAGTGCCGTGGGACGCTTAGAAAAAGGTTCAGCAAAGGTTCAGGAGTGGGGTGGTGGCTTTCCCATCTAGGGTTTCCGGGTTCTTCTTAGTCCCTGTTGGGGGACTTGGGGGATGTTTCTGGAGGGGGCGAGGATGTCCTTAATGAGATGATGTCACATAAAAGTGATGACATCATGCTGGGGACTGGAGTCCCCTTCCCCGACGCCTGTACTCCAAGTGGAGAATTCGTTGCTTGGAGTTCAGGCATGCCCCCTGCTTCTTGCTCAAAGAATGTAAAGGGACCCTTTAAATGCTTTGAGCGAGAAGCAGGGGGGAGATGTGCCTGAACTCCAAGCAGCAAATTCATCACTTGGAATTCAGGCATGCACGCTACCCCCGCCTCTTGTTCCTTTAAATGCTTTGAGCAAGAAGTGGGGGGAGCATGTGCCTGCACTCCAAATGGGGGGTCCCCCGCCCCCACCTGGAGACTGGCACTGCTAATTCCATCACTGGGTATAAACTATTTTGCAATCATCCACTTATTTGGGAGTGAAGTCCACTGAATTCCACTGAATTCACTGGGCTTTTCTTATAAATAAATATGCATAGTGCTGACCAGTACATCTACAGTTCCAGCAATACAGGTAATTCAGTCCCTTACTTTTGGATCCAGCTTCTACGGCCTGCTTCTGTGTGTGTTGATTCAAATGTAAATGCCACCAAGTTCAATGGGATTTACTCTCAAATAAGTATACGCAGGACAGCAGCGAAAAATTTCTCACCACCCAAAATACCTTTGTTTAAATTGCAGCCTAGACATTTAATTAAAAAGAAGGGAATATCTATGTATATATTTGCCTAGCAATACCAGGGTAACATAAACATTTTAAGAGGACGCAGAAGGGGCTTAACATCAAAAGTCGTGTTATTAAAAACCATTCAGACATAAGAAGACAAAAGATTTTGAACTCTACGTTCAGTGAGAATAATAAAGAATCTAAGGAAAAACAAGCCAGGATTGGCTGAAGAGAAGCAACTGCCAATAAGTGAGCATTCCCAGTCCCATCTGCATTATTCTGTTTTGCTAAGCATCTTTGCTGCCAAATTCAAATGTTATTGTATCTTATTGACTGCTCACTGATTGCCACATGTTATCATTTTTAAAGAGCTTATTTTGGAATGATACTTATTGGTTTGGAGTATCAGCTCCTTTTCTTGGGGCTCTTGCAAATCCTGATTTTTTGTGCCAGTCTACCCCACTCAGCCATATAAAGAGAGGGGGGACCCTGAGGAACAGCCTATTGGGGATCTGCAGAGGGAGGGGGGAATTAAGGGGAATCAGTACACCCTCTATATATGACTACTGGCACCCTTCCTTCCTTCCTTCCTTCCTTCCTTCCTCCCTCCCTCCCTCCCTCCCTCCCTCTTACCTACCTACATAAAGGGGCTGGTCATTCTGTAATCTGCTTACTAACTGACTAAAAATTATCATATAATCCGCTTTGAGTCCCAGTGAGAAAAGCAGATTGTAAATACAAATAACAAGAGGAGGGACCTGCAGGACTCACGGGGGGGGGGGGAGGGAAGGAGCTCCATGTGGTGGAGGAAGCAGCCATAGGTAAGCCTTCCTCCCTCCCCCCCCCAGGCTCCCCACCCCCCTGGCTCCTGCAGTGGGCCTGAGCTCGGGCCACTGATTTTCCTTCCCACCCACCCTGGCTCCTGCGGCGGGCCCAAGCTCAGGCCGCTGATTTTCCTCCCCACCCCCCCGGATCCTGCGGCGGGCCCAATTGGCTCTCAGCCACCGGGCCACCACAGAGTTCCCAGAGCATTCCCTGCACATGTGCAGGGAATGCTCTTTAACTTTTGGGGGGATTTAAATATCCCCACAAAAGTGTTTTTTTTTTTTTACTTTTCAGATTTTTCTGCACACGTGGGGAGTCCCCCAACTGTGCAGAAAAATCTCCCTGCCCCCCAAGTGCCCCCCATGCGGATTTAGATATCCGCACGGAGGGGGCCACTTGGCTATTCGATATATAGATAGTACTACTAATAATAACAATTGCTGCTCCTGTTGCTGTAGAAGAAGAGTTGGTTTTATACCCCCCTCTTCAGTACCCAAAGGAGTCTCAGAGCGGCTTACAATCACCTTCCTTTCCTCTCCTCACAACAGACACCTTGTGAGATAGGTGGGGCCACAAGAACTATTACTGACCCAAGATCACCCAGCTGGCCTCATGTGGAGGAGGGGGGAATTAGACCCGGTTCTCCAGATTAGACTCTGCTGCTCTTAACCTCGACACCAAGCTGGCTCTCAGTTGTTCAGTGTGAATGCAGATCTCTCCTACATAGAATACCTTTTGTCATTCATTTCATGCACATTCCTTTTGTATGTAAAGATTGACCTTGAAGTGCATGTGTGCATGCATGGAACAATGGATCAGAGTACTGGACTGAGGTTATTGTTCCATTTTCAACAAAATCATCCCTCACTTTTTTCTTTACTCTGCTCCCCAACTCAGAGGAAGATGAATAAAAAATCTTCAGCATTCACATTTATGACCCAGCCTCAAATGTGCCTAACTCAAAGAAGTCTGCAGCCAAGCAAGGCAGAAAAATACAGGATTCCTAAAAAGGGATTGTACTTCAGTATTCAGATTTTCTGTGTTCAGTTTTACCTGCTCTATAATAATCAATTTTTTTTTTATCATATCATACTGGTTTACTACTAGTTTTGTGTTTACATGGTATAATAGATTGTAAAATAGAGTCCATTATCAGAGTTATTAAACAAAAGAGTTAAAAGATATTTTTTGCAGATTAAAAAGGTAAAGATGCATCTGAGTATTTAACACCCTTTTAGGTCATTGATTAATTTGTCCTTTTAAAATCATAAATGTTCAAGTTGTTTTATGACTAATATCATCCCATTCTCATAGTAAAGAGCTATTAGATTACTGAAAATGCAAGGTACCCCTCACTTATAAATCCATCCAGTATTTAAAACCTAAAGTCATGTTTTCCTTTTCTGTTTTCAACTCTTGAGAATAAACAAGGGTTATATTAGACACATTTTCTGGGAAACCAATCTTTGAGAAAGATTTTAATAACCTAACTAAATAAAAGAGGTTAGATTTAAGGACAGACAGACAGACAGATGGTAGATAGATCTGTCATCAAGTCACAGTCAACTTAAGGAGAACCCATGGGATTTTCAGGGCAAGAGACATTCAGAGTTTGTAACTGGTTTGCTATTGCCCACCTTGGCATCACAACCCTGGACTTCCTTGATGGTTTCCCATCCAAATAGTGACCAGGACCGACCCTGCATAGCTTCCAAGATCTGATGAGATGGGGCTAGTCTGGGCTATCCAGGTCAAGGCATTTAAGAACATCTCTACACCTACAGCCGATTTTCCCAGTCAAGCTTTGGGCTCTCTCTGTGTCCTAGCTAGATGGCACTAATAACATGGATACTCTAACAAATCTGAAAAGACAAACTAGACAATTAGAATTCAGTAAAGGAAGATCAAATCTAATTTTCAAGAGTATCCATTTTTTTTAATCCTCCCCCCACCCCCGCCCCGACCAGGATGATTCAGGCTAGCTGAATCTCATCTGATCTCAGAAGCCAGGCAGGATTAGCCTTGGTTAGTACTGGGATGGGAGACTATCAAGGAAGTCCAGGGTTGTTACACAGGAGCAGACCTCTGTTTGTCTCTTGCCTTGCAAACCCTATGAGTTCACCATAAGCCACTGCAACTTGATGGCACTTTCCACGACCACCCTGTTTTTCTAAACGTTTTTTTTAAAAAAATTCACAGAAATCAGTTGTATCTTACCTACCTCTCAAGACGTTATGAAGAAGGAGGAGGAGGAGGAGGAGTTGGTTTTATACCCCACTCTTCATTACTTGAAGAGGTCTCAGGGTGGGTTACGATCACCTTCTGTTTCCCTCCTCACAACAGAGACCTTATGAGGTAGGTGGGGCTGGGAGAGTTCTGAGAGAACTGTGACAGAACCAAGGTTCCCCAGCTGGCTTCATGTAGAGGAGTGGGGAATCAAACCCGGTTCTCCAAATTAGAGTCTGCTGTTCTTAACCACTGCACAAACTGGCTGATAAACTGATAATTTCATGACACTGAAAATATACAATAGTACTCCAGCAACAGTTAGGGAACTCTTAATATTTCTTCTCTCCTATTCTTTGAAAAATATGAAGTGGTTCCAAGTAACTCATTTTTGTAGAGCTGCTTTTGAAAGTGCAGCTACTTTGCAGATCACTTGTTCCAGCCTCAATGCCATGGAAATGTTGGGTTGCCTTCCTCTAAAATCTGAAATTATAGAAAATGTCAGTCACTTATTTGTAATACATGTTTGGCATACTAGTGAGCCAAGACACAGTACATTTTATGCATAAGCACATAGGAGCACATGTCATGCTGAGGAGAGCTTGCTAGACATGATTGGAGTTGTAAAGAAAACATTCTGCATTCTTCCTGCCTCCTAAAAAGAGGGGCAGAGTACATAAATTCCAATTCTATTTAATTCTGAAAGCGTCAGAAGCTATTTTTGAACCACCTACTTTGAAAAATACCCCCAGCTGCTCTGAGCAAACAATATAGGAAGCTGGGAGGGTATTGTACAGAAAATTACTCTAATGACGACTTCTTTTCTCCACACGAAAAACAAAATAAATTATTTCAATCAACAGGCAGGTGACTTATAGATTAACAAGGAGCTGAAGTTTCGTAGGATGTTTGCTAGATTTATTTGGCAAGGGGCCCTGGCACCTGAGATCTTTCAACTTCACTTTCTCATTTGGGAGCTAAAATAAATCGACATCGAAATGTGGCTTTCTGGGGTGGGGGGGAAACGCGAACAGAATGATGAACAATTCAGATTTTAAATTCTGGCGCATCTATTTTCTTTCCAAAAATTTCAATTTTTTTGTACCATTACATAAGGATGGGATATAGCACTGTCACCCCTGTTTGTAGCCTTACTTTCACCGTCTCCCATATCTGATCGGGTTGCCGACCTCCAGTGGCTCCTGAAGATCACCTGATATTACCAACCAAGGTCAGTTTTCCTGCAGAAAATGGTGGCTTTGAAGGCAGGCCTGTAGCTCCAGTAGGACATTTTGGGGCCCCACCTCCTTAATTAAAAGCCCCACCCCACAAATAGCCATGCCAGAAACCTTATTTTTGGAGGGTGTTTCCCAGCCTAGTCAATCAATCAATCTATTTATTACGGTCCTAGACCAACAAGTGGCACAATAAAAACAAGTAAGTAACAGATAAAAGAGCAATTAAAATTATAAAGCATAATAGCATCTAAAAGGATTCTAAAAATTTAAAATGTCGGAGGTTTAAATTGTACAAGGTAAAAAATTTTATATCTAGATAGATAGAGATACATCAGTCTGTATTTTCCCTTTCCTAGTTCATTATGCAAGTTTGACAGCCACCCTAGTCAGCTTTTAATTTTGCCCCAACCACAATTACAGTCAGCAACCTGAATACGCAAGGTTTACATAAAATCAAACCATTATATTTCACATCTTTTAAAAGTTACACACAAGCTACTGTATGCATTTTCCGATCTTTGTACACCTGTGCACAAAATTTAGCAACTGTTCGGGTTGTTTCATGGTTTATATCAGACAAAAGATAGTCAAGTTTAGTTTTATTTAATCTGCCAGGGAAGTTTCTGATCAGCGGCTCAATGTATTTTGACCGAATTTCTTTATGCCTAGGGCAATTAAAGAATATATGTTCCATTGAATCAATTTCCTTTAGAGAGCAAGAACAGAACCTATGCATATAGGGAACTGATTTGAACCTTCCTTCCAAAACAGCGGAAGGTAAAGCTGAACTTCTTGCCAATGTAAAGGCTCTTCTGGAGTTATTTGATTCAAGAAAATAAAGGTATGCAGCGGACCTCTGGAGCTCCAGCCTAGTCCTGCTGTTTATCACCTAGGTCATGGTGTGTCTTTCAAAAGTACTCCCGTTAGCCTTTGGGAAACAGGCTAGGAGCCTCCCCCTTGAAAAACAGGTATTCAGATTAATTTAATTAACTGTAATTTAACTGCCCCCTTAAAATTTAAATACCTCCGCTAACAAACAAAAATACTGGCTATGAGCCTCTTTGAAGGGTGGACTTTATGGCATTATACCCTGCAGAGGTCCCTCCTCTCCCCAAATCCTTCCCAACCCAGAGCTGGCAACCCTGTGTATACGGATTATGTGATCAAGTGCCATAATATTGCCAGTTTCCTCATTCCTGCACATGGCAGTCAATGACACTCAAAATCTCAGCCTAATGACATCATGTATGGTAAGAATCCCTAGACCAGTGAGCCCCAATGTGGTTCCCATGGGTGCCATAGTGCCTGCATTTTCGGGCATTCATTTCTTGAGTCTTAAGAAGAAGAGAAGAAGAAGAAAAGATTGGATTTATATCCCGCCCTTCATTCACTTAAGAGTCTCAGAGCAGCTTACAAACTCCTTTTCCCTTCCCCTCCCCACAACAGACACCCTGTGAGGTAGGTAGGGCTGAGAGAGCTCTTTCCCAAGCTGTCCTTGAGGGAACAGCTGGTACAGAGCTATGGCTTGCCCAAGGTCATCCAGCCAGGTGCAAGTGGAGGCGTGGGGAATCAAACCCGGTTCTCCCAGATTAGAGTCCGCGCACTTAACCACTACACCAAACTGGCTCTCAGGATAAAACCATTCATCCTGAGCAGGTGTTTCAAAGCCTTGTGTTCCTGGTTTGGCCATAGTCCTAGACTATTTCTGTGTCTTTGAGATGAACATCTCAGGTCTGTAGTTATGGTGACGATTTTGGGGCTCCATCCCCTTTCTTGAAGGCACAGCCCCACAAGAATTTCTCTTGTAAATGTTTTTCCCAAACATTTTAAAACATTTTTTTAAAAGGTGTGTGTTCCTTTAAGCAGAGTGGGGTGCTGTAGTTGACTAATCCCCACACTGAGCAAGGGGGTTGGAGTAAATGACCTCTGGGATCCCTTCTAACTCTGTGTCAAGAAACTGGTCTCCTTTAAGAGAGTTTTTCAGCTTAAGTGTTAGCTTTCTTGACATAGCAGTCATCACTCCCACCTGCCGGCTTGTTATCAGAAGTGTTGCTTAGGTTGGCAGAAGTGATTAACTTGCAGCAGCTTAGAACTGTCATCTAAAGTGGTTGACATCTTGCAATTTAGAGATCTATCCTGGTAACAACTTTCTATTGGTTAAATGGCTTTTCTTTCTGCACTGAGAACTTCAGCCCCACCAGAAAAAAAAATTGCTCCACAAGCCACAAAATCCTGGCTATGGGCCTGTAGCAGCTTTTCATTGGAGCTGTACAGGAAATAAACCCTCCACTGTTTTGGAAATTAAAACCTTTCACTAATCAAAAAAGCTGATCTGTGGATTTTAATGCCTCCTTGGGGGCAGGAGGTGGTTCAGAAGAGCCTCCAAAACATTACCCTTGGGCCTGTGGTCAACACCTATTAGGAAGCAGCATCCTCCATTGCTGGAAGATGTTTGGCCCTTCCCAATACAGTTGCCAACCTCCAGGTCGGGCCTGGAGATCTCCTGCTTTTACAACTGATCTCCAGCTGACAGAGATCAGCTCCCCTGGAGAAAGTGCCTGCTTTGAAGGGTGGACTCTATGGCATTGTACCATGCTGAGATCCCTCCCCTCCCCTCCCCAAACCCTCCCCTCTCCTGGATCCACCCCCAAAGTCTCCAGATATTTTCCAACCCAGACCTGGCAACTCTACTTCCCAGCCTTTATGATGGCCACATCTCATGGCGCCATTTTAAGATTGGCTCACCCCCATGGCAGCCATTTTGTGATCGCATCCACTACTTTTTCTTCCCCTTAAAAATACGACAAGTTTGGGGACTCTAATCCTGAACATTAAATGTCAAAGTAGATATAATACAGGGAGGCCAGTAACTGGATACCCACTTTAAAAAAAATGTTCAGAGAAATCACAATGACCCCCAAATTAGATCAAGGCCATGGTGCTAGTAGATGGTGGATGTTCACCTTGTGCCAGTTTTGTAACACAAATTGCCTCTCTATGTGCCAAGGTGTCATTTGTCCCAGAAGGGGGGTGGGGTGGATATGCAACTATCATACAGGAAAATAAGAAATTGCAAAAAAAAAAAAAAGATAATTAAATTTTTGTGCGTTCTATAATATTTGATTCTTAAGTAGAGGAGTAGAAATATGGCTGAAGTTTTCAGAACTTTAAAGTCTAGCTCAGGACTTAGTTTTTGGTGTGTAATGGAAGTGAACCATTTGCTTTTTTTAAACAGAGAAAGAGAAACCCAAACTGCTATTGATTCAGGGCTTTTATAGCTCCAATGAGCTACTAGCATGCAATTCATGGTGATTTAAAAAAACCCATTAGCATGGCCCACTCCATCCCTCTATTCCAAAATGAAAAATCTTCCTCCAAACTGAAAATTTGCATATATATGTGTGTGGATGGTTCCCCAAATGCAGCTTGATACTGAAAAGATGGGACCAAAGCGTTGGAGATCTTCTCCACAAGTTAATGAACTGAATAATCCATGGATGCTTTAATCTAAGAATAATTAACTAACCAACCATTTCTAATCAAATGCAGTTTTTACTGTATACTCAATGCTACCTCTCCTGAGTGGTTCTCAGGTATCCGGGAAAGACTCCTTTTCAGTTGGCTAGCCAACCAGCTAATTGCTTCATGAAGTTTGGAAAAAAGGTGACCTTTAGCTCCCTTTTTGGAATTATGGAGCTGAATTTTGTAAAGGACAAAATTAATTTTGAAGAGACGGTAATCAGTCTTTTGTTGTATCTGTTAATTTTTCACTGATTGCAACAGAAAAGAACGGGAAAATATAACTTTGTGGGATACAGTGGTTTACGCTGATGACTCAGAATAGTTGTTTGAGTGGGTGTTAATTTATAGGAGATGGTCTGCTGATAGCTTTGTTTGGTATCCATGAGAGTTTAGAGAAGGGAACCCTCCTAGTTGGACAGTGGGAAGAAAGAGTAGGGTTAGTTAGGAACTAGAAACAGAGGAAGAGACAAACAGAGGCTGCTATAGTCTGTGATCTACTTGTGATCCACAAAGCAAATATTATAAAAAATATCATAAGACAAACTTTTTTTCCCCCAAAGTAAGCAAAACCATGGAAACATTGCATGTTTTTCCGGCAAAGAAAATGCATGCCGTTAAAGACAAAACATATTTGAAATAGGAACTGGTCATTTGCTTTAAATAGGAACCAGAGTCAGGTAATCACTGAAGTGACTCAGAGGGTTTAAACAATGAGTATTTTGATAAGAACTACAGTTGGCAAAGAGCAAAATCACATCTGCCTTACTTTACCATGGGTTGGATCCAATAGTCTTTTTCGCTGGTGAAAATAGGAGGAGAAGCTTCCTTTTGCCCATTCAAAAGTTTATGCCAGGAATATTGGGACTTACATGGAGAAAGCACATATAGGACGGGGATGTAGTTAGAAGGAAAATTGGGTGAGACTGAATGAAAAACACATAAATCATCAATGACACTCCCTTAGAGTAGTAATCCTGGGCTTATGACTGTGTAATGTGAAAAGGCCCTTTCCAAACATGTTCCTGAGTTTTTGGAGAAGCTCTAATCTGGTTCATCTCAGGGGATTCCCTGTTAAATTATTAAGGTAAAGGTAAAGGTTTCCCTTGCTCGAAAGCCAGTCAGATTCGACTCTAGGGTTGTGGTGCTCATCTCCATTCCCAAGCCAAAGAGCCAGCACTGTCCAAAGATGTTTCCGTGGTCATATGGCTGGCATGACTGGATGCCAAGGTTACCTTCCCACCGAAGCGATACCAAGTTATCTATTTGCAATTTTTTTGCTTTCAAACTGCTAGGTTGGCAGGAGCTGGGACCAGAGACGGGAGCTCACTCCGTCATGCAATACTCAGGTCTCAAACTGCCGAACTACTGACCTTCCGGTCTGTGGTTCAGTGTCTTAACAACTGAGCCACCATGGCCCATGTAAATTATTAAAATAATCTCTTAAATGGGTGCCAGGAAAGTTAAACTAACAGTGGTCTAGGGTTGCCAGGTCCCTCCTGGCCACTGGCAGGGGTTGAGGATGGGAGTAGGGTGGCAAGCTCCAGGCTGGGAAACTCCTGGAAATTTAGGGGTGGAGCCTGGGGAGGACAGGGACTTCATCAGGGGTATGATGCCACAGAGTTCACCCTCCAAAGCATTCATTTTCTCCAGGGGAACTGATTTCCATAGTCTGGAGGTGAGCTTTAATTCCAGGAGATCCCTAGGTCCCACCTGAAGGCTGGCATCCCTATGTGATCTCCTCCATGTTTGCTTTGGGATGAATTAGAATAATCAGGGGCCCTTTTGTAGAAAAAGAGGTGCAGGAGCTCATTAGCATAACTCATTAGCATAACTCATTAGCATAGGCCAGGTCCCCTGACATCACCAGAAGTGTGTCAGAAAGGGAATGTCAGTTTCAGCCCCATTATATCCTATGGGCCATTGAAAACTCATAGGGTATATGAGGGGCTGGAGGAAAGGGGTTTGAGGCAGAGGCTCCAAACTTACAGGGTAGCTGCTGGGGCCTCTCCTCGAAACACCCACTAAGTTTCAAGAAGATTGGACCACGGGGTCCAATTCTATGGGCCCCCAAACAGATTGTCCCATCCCCTCCATTGTTCTCTATGGAGGGAAAAAATGTTAACCTTTTTCCTACCATAGAGAACAATGGAGGGAATGGGGGCAACCTGTTTGGCGGCCTGTAGAATTGGATCCCCGGTCCAATCTTCTTGAAACTTGGTGGGCATTTTGAGGAGAGGCCCCAGCAGCTAACCTCCAAGTTTGGAGCCTCTCCCTCAAACCCCCTCCCCTCCAGTGGCTTTTAAAGTTGCCGCCGAATTTCAGCAGCAATTCGGCGGTGAGCTGAATTAGAGAACCTGATTCAGCCTGTGGTTGCCCTACTGGCCAGTCTTGAGCTGGCGGAGCTTTGCTCCGCCTCGCTCCGGCCTCAACGGACCCCTGAGAATCATCCTTGGCAGGCTGAATGCTGTTATTAGACTCATGACATAACATAGGCAAAGAAGAAAAAAATAGTATTGGCACTCAGTGATATTACCATTAACCATATACAGTCATCTTCCACAAACATTAAATAGATTCAATATTTTGTGAAGGAACCCACAGACACCAGTGAATCCCTAGTTCTGCCAGAAAGCCTGTTAGACTCATGCTGCAGTCACGCGCACCAGTTGAAACGGAGGGGAAGCGAGGCTATTTCCTCCAAAGGAATTTGACCTGCAGCTGCAAGATCACATGGCCCTTTGCAGGAGTGGGTACAGCCTGTCACTGTGTGATCAGGTGCAACCATGGGTGAGCCTGGCTTTTTTTTTTTTTTTGCCGTTTGTTTCCCATGCGCATATATGAGGAATCGCACCTCCACACTGAGGGCCCCCTATGGAGTATGCAATGATGCACATACTGCAAAGGGGGGGGGGGGAATGGCACCAAGCCGAGATGGCCTGATTAGACCATCGCGATGACATGAGTGTGCACTTGCATGATCAGATAGGGGAAAGCCCATCCATTGCCCATCGCAACCTGTTCACGACCGGATTTTTACTCTGCTTCTGCGGTGGAACAGCACGGGTTGCTGGCAACTGCGGGACGCTTCCCTTTAGATCCATCGGGCATCCGTGCCTATGTCAGATCTACTGGCACATGTGATCGCAGCCTCAGTCTAGCAAAAAAAGACATGAGAGAGGTTCATCATTGGCTATTATCCATAGCAACTAAAGGAAATTTCTATATACCAAAGCAGCAACCCTCTGAACACCCAACAGCAGCATCAGGAGAAGGTCTCAGCTTCTATGCCCTGTTTCCTTGTCCCTATATGGCAACTGGTTGGCCACTGAGCTGGTAAATATGCTGGACTAGGCGAACCGCCAGTCTGATCCAGTATGCTGCACTTATGTTCTTAAATTATTATGCCGGAGCAAAGTTAAGTCTGATACCTCTTTGTCAGTTTTCTTCTAAGGATATTTTGTTCGTCACTAAAAACGTTTGCAGATTTCTTTAATGCCATGTCGGTAAATATTTCATCGATGCCTTAAAATTTAATACAGCCATATTAAGAAGGATGTTTTATCTTTTGAAAACCAGTTTACTGATCTGTGTTCCTTCTGTATTAGATGCTACATTTGAATCATTCATATCCCTTGAGCAGCCTCATTCATTAATTCTACATCTTATTTTAGTATATATATATATATATATTACACAATGAATACATCCATTCTCTCTCTCTCTCTCTCTCTCTCTCACACACACACACACACACACACACACACAACACACTTGTTCAATGTGAAAGCACCCCCACCCCAATTTAAACATTACAAGCATAAATGTGTTCAGCCCAATATATATATATATATTCTTATCTCAATTGTATGCTTCTAGGGTTGCCAGGTCTGGGTTGGAAAATACCTGGAGACTTTGGGGGTGGATCCAGGAGAGAGTGGGGTTTGGGGAGGGGAGGAGCCTCAGCATGGTACAATGCTGTAGAGTCCACCCTTCAAAGCAGCCATTTTCTCCAGGTTGCTGATCTCTGTCAGCTGGAGACCAGTTGTAAAAAGCGGGAGATTTCTAGGCCCCACCTGGAGGCTGGCAGCCCTATATGCTGCCTGTGATTCATCCCTCCTTCTATCACATTTGCTTACTATTCCAATTCTTTTATTATAGTTAATATTTCTGTGGAACTACGTTGTTTCATCCACTGAGCTCCAACTAAAGTGATTTGAGGGTGGTTCAAATGCGCTGCCAGTATAGACAAATGTAGCATATATGTCTGGGGCAGTGGGGCTGCCTAACCCTCCCTGTGCTTACCTGCAGATCTGGGAGCTGATGAGGAGGCCATGGGGCTGTCAAGGCTACAGGAACCCCCCAGACCCACAACTAGCACCAGCAATGTAGGCGGGACCGGGAAAGCTCTCCCAGCACCCACAGGACTCTGCAGAACAGCACTGGAGGGCTGCAGCAGCACTGAAGGTGTAGAAACAGAAGGTGAGCAGGGTCAGCCAGGCAGACTCACCAGCCAGGAGCAGCCAGGGAGGAAGGCAGGGAGGAGGCCTTGCCAACATATCCAGGAACAGCTGGTCTGGTCAACCATGTCTGGTCGACGTGGCCATCACAGGCCAAGGGGGACGGAGAGGGCCAAGATCAGGATCACAGATGGGGCCTGGAGACAGGCAGAGGACAGTGACTTCCCGGGAGCAGCAGCCACCAGCAGGAGGTTGTGTTGAAGTGTGGTGGACCAGCCAAGCCCAACAGAGCAGAGAGACACCGAAGACTCCTCTGAGGAAGAGGCAGCCAACAGACCTGACCTTAACCCACAGCCAGCAGCAGAGGCGTTGCAGGAGGAAGCAGTCTCCAAGGGTCCAGACATAGATCCTCAGCCAGGGACCAGCACACTGGCCTTTCAGTCCCCCAGCCCTGAGCTGGCTACAGAGAGCCAGCTGCTGGTAAGTTCAGTCCCCATCATTAGAGCCTCGGGAACTCCATAGGAGAAAGGTGAGGAGATACCTTCAAGGCAGAAGATGTACTGCTCGCCTGGAAGCACAGCACTGGCCCAGCACCAACAGTGAGGATGAGTGCTTGCAGGAGCAGGACTGAGGTGCATGATGCTGAGGTGCATGATGCACCAGCAGGTGCATGATGCAATACAGGCTGCTGAGCAGCATGAGGCCGAAAAGCAGCAGAGAAGGGAGTGGTGGTGTGGAAGCAACTTGTCTGTTAGCTGCTGACCTTGCTGTCTCTGCCCTGGACTGGCCTCTTTGTCTCTGACCCTGGTCTGGACCTTCACATCCTTATTCTTGGATTGCCCTTTGGACTTGAAGCTGTGAATGTTGTCTGCCCTGTGCCTGAAACCTGGAACTGTGTTTTGACGCCTGGCACTGGAATTGTTTTACAAACCCCGATGCCTAGAAATTGCATCTGTGTGCCTGCTGGGAGGACGCTGGCCATTGGGACATGATCAAGTGGGGCCAGGGAAGGAAGGAAGCACAAAGGGAGGCTGATTCACTCAGAAACTGGAATGAGCCAGGCTCCACCCCTAACAACAGTGCTGATAGAGCCCAAGATAGCCCTGCCTCTGGGAAAGCCTTTATTAGGCACAGTCCCAAGGCAATGGGAGATAATAGGCCCAGCTATACCTAAGCAATCAGAGGGTGGACCAAGGGTTCCCCCTTTGCTGAGGTGCATGGGGGGTATGCTAAAGAAAGGAGGAGGCTGGAGGGTAAGCCGACCCCAAGCTCTGAGCCCTCCTCCCCCCTGAGGTGAGCTTCAACAATATAAAGCCCTATATGGCCAGAGTCCTTAGGGACCGCCTCTCCCCATATATACCCCAGCGAGCACTGCGGTCAGGATCAGACCATTGACTTAGTGTCCCAGGTCCAAAGGATGCCAAGCTCACCATAACGAGAACCAGGGCTTTTTCGGTGGCAGCTCCCGTCTGGTGGAATGAGCTCCCGGAGGAGATCAGGGCCCTGTGGGACCTCATGCAGTTCCACAGGGCCTGTAAGACGGAGCTCTTCCGCCAGGCCTTTGAATAGGAGCCACCACCAGAGACAGCAGTTAGGCCGGTGATTCCACCCATCATATTAACTAGCTGTGATGGACCCTGACTCAGCACAGCCCAAACAAGATGGCTCGGGGCTCAGACCTGCCACTAGGTCGCCAGAGGTTATATTATTGGACGCTTTAATATGTATTAATTATGTAGTTTTTGGAATGTTTTTAATGGATTTTATGTGTTTTAATGTAATGTAATATTTAGGCCCTTGGCCCATGGAAGCCGTCCTGAGCACGGCCGCGGGGAGGGCGGGATATAAATCAAAAATAAATAAATAAATAAATAAATATAATTAAGTGCTTTGGGGGTGTCTCATACATATGTATTCACAGGAGTCATTTCGTAGAAAAAGAGGCGCAGGAGCTCATTAGCATAACTCATTTGCATACTGGAAGTATGTCAGAAGGCAAGAAAGAAAGAAGAGAGAGAGAGAGAGAGAGAAAGAGCAGGCAGAGTGGGGACTGCTACTAATCCAAGCCTCAGAAATACCACTATTCTGGGAGGATAACTTCAGTGGTGGCTCAGGCCCTCAGAAGGCTGGTCAGAGGAACAAGGACCTTTCCAGGGGATGGGGTCATTTTGCTGCAGCCATGACACAAGCAGGTATTCCCCCATGGGGGGGCTGGCAGCAACTCCCGGAGCTGAGCTCCCCCAAGCTCCTGCTCGAAATGACCCCTGTGTATTCACAAAACAATGACTTGTGTGTATGATGACTCATTCCAGAGGGGATTTTCATACTATGTAATGCCACATTGAAGAATTTATTGTACTTAGCCCAATATACAGTCAAAAAATGGCCACAGAAGTAAACTGTAGTACAAAATGTCGCTCAGGGAAGGGATTCTAACTGAGCTGGAAATGTCCGTGACAGAAAAATGCCAGGCTGCTAACAATCTTCCACCTGATATGACCATCATGAGAAGTTATTATTGGGATGTTTGGTTCACATAGCAGAGTTTGCCCAGTCATAGAAGCGTGATATTGCATCCAGAAAATAAATCTCCCGAGAAGTATATTGAGAAAGTGAAACTTCCATTTATTCAAGTAGATCCAGTTCGCATTCAGGTCGCAGTCGAAAGTAGAGAGAGAGGCCTCATCTAAATTATCCCTGATACAAGTGACCAGAGGAAAAGGGAACTAGTGCACAGTCTTTGGGTTTTGTCATGCAAATCGTATTTCCATTTTACAAAGCGTACTTGCGCAGACACATTGAACAGGTATAAAGTGGGCTTCTGGCCTGCAAACATGCGCAGAAGCAGCCAGTGCTCAAGCACCTGTCTTAATAACGACTGACAAACTTATCCTCCCAGAGCATGCAATACCCACCCCCTTGACGGCTGCCTACCACCTACCTTACTTTCTTTTAGGTGCCAGGCCAAAACCTTTTGCCTACGGTTTTAAGTAAGACTTTTTATCTCTTTTATTGGCTGCCTTCAGACTGGCAGTTTGGCCTGATATAGGCACCTTTCACAAACAGAACAGTCCTTCCTCAGGGCCACAGAGTCCTCTGAAGTGCCCAGACACAGGGTTATTCTACCATAATAGAGAAATTTGGAATTTTTAATTCCTGGTAGCAGCAGTAATCTGCCAAGTTTATGTGAACATAGTGTGTTTTAAAGGGGAAAAAAAGTCTCCCTAATAAGAAAGATGTCACCGGGGGGGGGGGGGATTTTTAAAAACTTACTAGCATTCCAAGTATGATGACATCACTTCCAGGCAGGGCTCATTTCGTAGTAAGGAACTCCTTTGCATATTAGGCCACACACCCCTGTAGCCAATCCTCCAAGAGCTTACAGAGCTCTTCTTACAGGTGTTACTGTAAGCTCTTGGAGGACTGGCTACATCAGGGGTGTGTGGCCTAATATGCAAAGGAGCTCCTGCTACAAAATGAGTCCTGCTTCCAGGGAAACAGCGGTAGCTTTTGGGATTACTGCTGGTTCCAAATTTCCCCTGGAAGTGACGCTGACACACTTATGATACCTCCCCACCAAGTCACAGCCCTCAGCCCTCCCACCAGCGACCAGGCCTGGCAACCCTACTGCAGAATGTTCCATATTTGTTTTAGGTAGTTTTAATGCTCTGGCTTGTTTTTTTAGCCGCTCCAGTTTGTCCCACTGATTTTGTTGTGTTTTTAATGGCTGTTTTAATTGTTATCAGGGCTATTTGTGGGCAGGAACACACAGGAACGGAGTTCCGGCTGGCTCCTGAGTTGACCACACCCAGCAGGAACTCATTAGCATAATAGGCCACACCCAGCAGCAGAAACTCATTAGGATTGGCTACATTAGAGGTATGAAGCCTAACATGCAAATTAATTCCTGCTACAAAAAAAGCCCTGGGTTTTGACACAAACATTTGTAAACAGAATAAGAAGCAAAAGGTGGGTGTGGCTGGATGACCACTCTTCTGGTAACATGGGGGTGTGGCCTGATATGCTAATAAGCTGTGGTGTGGCCTGATATGCTAATAAGATGTGGTGTGGCCTAATATGCTAATGAGTTCCTGCTGGGCTTTTTCTACAAAAAAAGCCCTGATTGTTATGTTTCAGGGTTTTCATTCTAAGCCGCCTTGAGCAGGCCTCCGAAGAAGGGGCCTATAAGTTTCCCCACAAATAATTGTGCACGTTTCTTCTTTCCCAGTGTGAAGCTGCCATTCAAAAGCCGTGCTCTTGAAAGTTCTAAAACTGCTCACATTGAAATTTGTTTTTGGTTGGTTTTCAAATATCAGTTGAGCCTCCTCTCCTGAGATCAGTTATGCTGTGATGTACCCAGATGGTTCACCTCATGTTGGCGTATGACAATAAAAGGAACGTCAGATACTTTGACAGAAGTCACTAAAAAGGAAGGCAGACTTTTGTCATTAAGGACATGCTGTGCGAGATAATCTGTTGAAGGCACCACAGTCTTTTTTTTCAACTTAAAAAGACCATAAGTGAATTTCGGCTCCTTTATTTATTATGTGAACATAGGTTTGTATAATTCATGCTCAACCCCCCCAAAAAAACATTTGCATTTGTTAGATTGGTCTAGGGTAAGCTCAAAGGGAAAAAAAATAAAACAAAACAAGGTTAGACGTGACTAGCAAGCAAATTTAAAGTCTTCTTTGGTTTCTGTACAAATTAAGCCCTGCATTTTCTCCATCCTTTAATAACTGCATAAAAGTAATCTCATTGATGTTGAGTGCTCAGTTCTCACACTGAAACTAATGAGAACAAGAGCTACTTTGTGCACGCATGTTCAGTCAATGAGTGTCATGTCAAATGATGCCTTGTGTGTATGAATAGGCCACTGTGAAAATGACACCACAAAATTTTCCTGTTACTTCTATAGATGGCACTGGTCACCCAACAAGCTGCATAGATGTTTTAAATCAGTTTTGAGTCTTTGTTGGATGTGTGGGAAAAATATTTGCACTTTGTACCACATGTGGTGGTCGTGCAAAGTTGTTAGAAAGTACTGGGAGATGGTTAACACTATGATTTTTGAAATTACGGATCATGTTATGGAACTAAAACCAGAGACTTTTCTGTTGAATATATTTCCGAACGAGGTATTGACTTCGGGCACAAAGCTTCTATCACTCATCGTGACTGCAGCACGCACTCAACGGGCAAGATTGTGGAAGAATGCTGATCTACCGAAAAAAGAGGACATCATTACCAAACTAAGGGAATGGGTAGAGCTCAATAGACTTAGTTATTTGACAAACCCGGATAATAAGCAAGACTCTTTACTTGTATGGTCGAAATTTATGAATTGGTTAGGAGAACATTAGTGCTCATATACTCTATAATATGTTGGATATAATAAGGTTTGTACAACGTGGTATAACTTTGAAAATGTTAATAAAATTTGTTCAAAATTTTTTTCCCTGTTACTTTGTTTTACCACAAGCAGCAACGCAGCGCCTACATTCAGTTTCCAGTCATCAGGTGCCATAGTAAGGGCAGCTCCACTATTTGGAAAATGTGATCGTTTCTTGCCTCTGGGATTTACTGGTGTTCGTTGAAGCAAACAAAGGAAGTGTCAACAACCTCCACATGTGCATAAAAAAAACCTAGCAGAGCCTACAGACATGTACATGGGCGTCTGAAGAAATGTTGCAATAGAAAAGAGCAATTGTCCAGTAGCACCTTAAAGACTAGTAAAATTTGTGTCAGGGCAGAAGCTTTCGTGAGGCACTGCTCACTACCCTGACACAAATTTTGTTACTCTTTAAGGTGCTACTGGACAATTGCTCTTTTGTAAGGCTAAAAGGTGAAGGTTTCTCTTGCTCGAAAGCTAGTTGACATGGCTACCCATCTTGAAGAAATATGCATACAGAATCCACACTTCAGCTGTTTGCTGTTGAAAACTCCAGTATAATATCTAACTATGAAGAAAAAAAAGAATCTTTTTGGGGGGGGGGTATTGTGTGTATGTGAGCACCTGGAAATCATGGTGACCTCTGGTGACTGACCCCTTCCGGGGGCCTGGAGAATATTCAGAGAGGTGACTGAATAAAGCCTGCCGATGTCAGGTTCCCTGTCATGTTTTGCTTCCCTTTTGCAGTCCCTGTTACAGGTCCCGGCGGGAGATCAGCATCAGCTTCCCTTCTGACGGTTCCCCCCCTCCTCACCCCTCCTTCCTCGTAATGAGCTCAAATATTTTGCTAGACTTCAGTTATCTCTGTTGCTGCGCTTGTAACCTTGGGCAACTGGGCATCTGTTCTTCCAGGTGTTTTTTGTGTGGGAATGCATGTAGATTACACACACAGGGCCGGGGATGGGAATGTAGCTCCGCTTACGCGCCTTTTTTCCTGAGAAACTAACGGTAGCACATTTTGGCGCTTGATATTTTTCTTCTCATTGGTACCCGTGCTTTTACCCTTGTTTGAATACAGTATATCAATTCCTCCCCTTCTGTATCTGGTATCACTAACAATGCAAGTGTTTCCTGAAAGACCATTAAGAATAAAGACTTTGCTTTGAAATACAAGGCCTGGCTTATTGGATCTAATCAGAAGTCTCACACCCCCACCTCCTGACTGCTGGTATTCCAAGGAGGTCTCCCATCCAAGTACTTGCCGGAGTTGACTCTGCTTAGCGTTCGAGATTTGACAAGACTGGGGTTGCCTGGGCTAATCAGGTCAGGTCTAAAAAAGGGAATCTTGGGAACACATCTGCCAGCTGCAGAGGATACCAGCTGAGCTTCAGTTTCCCTTCCTGTTTCAGGTATTAACGCTTGGGCATCAGAAGAGGCATTAGACCTTTGGTGAAAGCCGAAGGGTCCTTGGCTCTTAGCCTGCTGTCTTTGAATGAGACAGCCCAGTTGGATTCTAGACTAGCCCGGGAGTTGGGCTGAATTTAAGTGTTTTTGTCTGTGTCTCTCTCTCTCTCTGTGTGTGTGTGTGTGTGTGTGTGTGTGTGTGTGTGTGTGTGCTTGCTTGCTTGCTTCCTCCCACTGCTTGTCTAATTACAGGCATGGTTATTCTGGTAACCTACTTTGGGTCTCCAGTGGGGAGAAAAGTTGGATATAAATGAATGACTGTATGAATGAATAAATACATTTTTAGCCCGCCCCTTCTCCAAGGAGGTCAGAGCAGCAGCATTCTCCCACCCCGATGTGATCCTTACAAGAATCTGGTTGGGTTTCGTCAGGCTGAGTTTCTTTCTTTCTCACACATAAAGCTGGAGAAATATCAAGGGAAGCCAAAAGAACTTTGGCAAGATTAGCCAAATTGCCTTCGGAGTGCCCACACCTCAAATTTCATGCCACTCAGAAAGCACGACACGACACTAAGCAACCCTCTAAATTCACCAGACCAATTCGATATTTTTTTGTTGTTGACTTCATTTACCACTCACGCTTCTTCTTCAGACTCGAAATTGATTAGAGAATTATAAAACCCTGCAATAAAGATCAGTATAATATGTACAAGAAACAATGTAATGAAACTGGAATATGCGGCCAGAGGAAAAACGAAATACAAACAGTATGATGACTTCAGTAAGCAATGCAATATGAGAAGGGGGGAATGTATGGTGACCCCAGCAAGAGGTTTTCTAGGCAAGTGAAAAGCAGAGATGGTTTGCAGTTGCTTACCTCTGCAGAGTCTTCCTTGGTGGTCTCCCATCCAAGTACCTGCTTAGCTGTTGGGTTCTGACAAGATCGGGCTATACTATGGCCACCTTCACGCCACGATGAAAGATTACAACACAGTACGCTATGAGACTTGATATTATTCCTGTTCAGTTCACTTGCCTTCGTCTCTGTGTGTGCATGTATGTGTATTGGGGGGGGGGGCACCCATAAAGGAGCTTACACAGGAGTAGCAATACTTGATAGCCTGGATCCTCAGTCAGTCACCAGCATACAATATAAATTCTGTGAGTTCCAATTAGAAGAAGAAGAAGAGAGGAAGAAGAGATTGGGTTTATACCCCGCCCTTCACTTGGAGTCTCAGAGCGGCTTACAGACTCCTTTCCTTTCTCTTCCCCACAACAGACACCCTGTGAAGCAGGCGGGGCTGAGAGAGCTCCGACAGAAACTGCTCTTTCAAGGACAGCTCTGACAGAACTATGGCTTGCCCAAGGTCATCCAGCAGTCGCAAGTGGAGGAGTGGGGAATCAAACCCAGTTCTCCCAGATCAGAGTTTGTGCACTTAACCACTACACCAAACTGGTTCATTACTAAATGAATTGATCAAGTCCCCTCCATTACTGAATGGAAGGAAAACAAGTTGAGTTAATGAAGGACGTCTGATTTAATGCTAATCCTGGGTGACTCAGGAGCCAGCCTTCGGTGCCGTATTTCTGTCATGACAAAGCTCGTGTCCCACTGGGGAGGCCCAACATGCTAATAATGAAGTGTGATTCACACAACAACACTTCATGCTCAGGCATGCTTGCATCTGATGATGCCCCGCCAAGGTTTCTTCATTTAGTCTTAGAGAATGTCTGTCGATTCATCAAAACTGGAGGGTAAGGCTTTTCTTGAACTGTACCACTGCCGGGAAGGGGGGGGGGGATTGTTTGCTTGAATGCTTGCCAGTTTAAAAAACAAACCTGCCTGAACTTGTATGACATGGAAAGGGAATTAGCCTAGTTTTCTTCTACTTTCTATGTGACAGTAAACAAACAAAACTCGATTTGGGGGGGGGGGAGGTAAATTTAGGTATACAACCCCTCACCTCTACCCGGAAATGGTACAGTCCATGACAGGCTTTATGCTAGATTCTGCTGAACATCTCAATTAATGTTATAGCTAATATAATATCAGCTGCTATTACTAATAGGGATGCCAGGCTCCAGGTGGGACCTGGGGTTCCCATGAAATTACAGCTCATCTCCAGACTGCAGAAACCAATTTCCTTGGAGAAAATGAATGGTTTGTAGGGTGAACTCTATGCATTGTACCCCACTGAGTTCCACATCCTCCCCAGGCTCTAGGATTGCCAGGTCCCCTCTGGCCACCAGCAGGGTGGGAGGAGGGTTGCAAGATTCAGGTTGGGAAATTCCTGGAGATCTGTGGATGGAGCCTAGAGCTAGCTGGAGATACCAAAGTCATAGCGGATCTCTGACTGACTCTCTTCTACCTGCCCTCCAAGTTTGATGATGATTGGACTTACGCAGGGCTTTTTTTGTGGAAAAAGTGCAGCAGGGACTCATTAGCATAACAGGCCACACCCAACAGCCAAAATGCATTAGCATATCAGGCCACACCCCTGACAGTGCAGCTCCCTCCCAGGATTGGCTTCCCCAGGTGCCCCGTGGCTTGAGTTTTGGAAATCCCGGGGGGGGGGGGCAGGGGCTCCTTAGACTCCTTAAATAAAATAAAAAAAAAACAGGCTGCAATTTAAATATCACAGCTTTACTAAAACAGTGGAGAAGAACAGAGGAGCAAAAAGTGGCAAGAATCCTTCCAAAACAATGCCTAGAGCAATGCAAGAAAGTCAAAACTCTTCCAACGAAGACTCTCCTCCCCCATTAGAAATGGAGGATGCAGAAGCTTGTGTAAGTAAAAAGGAGAAGAGAAAACTCTTTAACCAGAAAGCATTTACAAGAGATGCTGACAGATTTAAAACAAAACTTAAAAGAAGAGATAAGAAACAGCACGCGTGCACTGGGACGATGTTCTCCCCCCCCCCCCGGAAACCACCCTGCCTCCCCGGGCCCTTCTGAGGCCCGCCAGCCACTGCTGCCGATGCCTCTCTCTCCCCCCCCCGCCACCCCTTCCCTCTCCCTCTCCAGCAGCGGCCGCCGGGCCTTGGAAGGACCCGGGGAGGCGCGGCGGTAGGCGCTCCGTTTTCCCGGGGGTGCTTGAGCCCCCCCCCAGGAAATTTCGGGGGTGGCTCAAGCCCTCGAGCCCCCCATACTCTATGCCTATGGCTTGCACATGTGGAACCCAAGGGAAGGAAGGCAGTTTCTGTATCAGCAGCTGTGAGGCAGCTGGGGAACCCGAGGAGGGGAGGCACTTTAAACTGTCTTCCCTCCCTGGATCAGCTTGGCTTCCCCAGGCGCCCCATGGCTTGAGAGGTGTCTGGGGAACCTGGGGGGGGGGGGCTGTAGGTGTGGCCAAGTCAGAAGCCAGCGGGAACTCCATTCCTGTGTGTTCCTGCCCAAAAACAGCCCTGGATGTACAAGGTCTGAGTTACGGCCCCTCAAAAAAGGTGCCCTACAAAACTGCCTTTGGGGGAAATGACAGGCACGGATTCAGGTAGTTCAGGAGTGCACAGAATATATCCAGTATAAGCTAGAGGCACCAAAGTCACAGGACACCTCTTCTTTATGCTCCTCTAGGTGCCCTCCAAGTTCTGCCCCCTTGTTGCTTTGAAATTTGGTAATAACATTTAGATTGAGCAGGGACAGTATGTCTGGGAGTGTATCTGCTTATGAACTGGCATGAACCTCCACAAGCAGCTTGGAAATTTGGGGGAAATTCAACAGTGCATTCCTATGCAGTGTTACTCCACTCTAAGCTCACTGAAATCCAGGGGCTCAGACTGGAGTAGTACTGCATAGGATTGTCTGAAAGTACCAGGTATCAATATATTGATGAAGATCCAAAACCAGAACTTTGTTCAGGGTCTACTACTCCACTCCTATATCAGGAGCACCATTAAGGTACATGTATCCTCACACTCAACAGATGTTTCATGCCAGATGTTTCACAAAGAAAAGAGAAAGAGAAAGACTAAAGGAAATGTATGCAATGGAAAAATCTACACTTTCCTCAAGAATTAGGGCACAAATTTATACAGAGCAGGTTTATTAAAAGCCACAACATACTATTAAAATGTAAAACATAATATTAAAATATAATGTTTCAGATTGTTTTATGACACTGAAGTCGGCCTTGCTGGCTAGGCGGGGTATAAATCCAAATAAAATAAATAAATAAACAAACAAACAAATAAAGTCTGTACCAGTTTAAGATTATCAGTGTTCTGTTGATGCAGAAGTAATGGAGAAAAAGAGATTATTTAAAATCACATATAAGCAAAGCCATCAATGTAAAATTCACTCTGTATTAAACTGCCTCCGAATTCTCTGTTTTTACAGGTATTCAGTTTTCAGAATTGATACCTAACACATTTTATATAATTCTCCAAATGGGTGCGGGGCTTTGGAGAGCTTGATGGCAGATGCTCAGAAGAGTAGCTCCCAACCCGATTTCCCCCGGCCCAGACAAACACTACCACAGACCTCAAAATCCCTTCTTGGTGATGGGAAAATCAAACAGACGCAAGCCTAAACAAGCGGAATCACCACAAAAACGCCTACCAGAGTTCTTTTCCCACAGAAAATCGTCGTTGTACAGAACTGCATCGAGACAACCAGGGCCCCAAAATGGCAGCGGAAGCAGTAAACCTTCTCCCCTCAGCAAGCCACATCTCAAAACAGGACTGGATAGATTCATCCACCAGTTTTAAGGCAGAAATGTTAGCTACAATGAACAACTTCCTTAAGCCAATTGCAGACCAAATTGGATCTCTCCAAACCTCTGTCCAGCACATGTCGCACGCTATCGACACCGTGATGGAAAACAGCATGGTGAATCAAGAATGTATCAGAGGATTGCAACGCCACAAAAACTGGGCTACAGAGAAAATTATGTCCCTCAAGAACCTCCTGTGGGAAAGACACCTTAAATTCCGGGGGTTCCCAGAATCGGCAGATGGGACTACAGATCTAATCGCATTAATGGGGGCTTGGCTATCCCATGTACTAAAGCTGGAAGATGGAATAGCGCCCACAATACTAAAAGCCTATAGAATAGGGGTCCTGAATCAAAACCAGAACCAAAACCGAAGCCGAATACCAAGGAACATTTTAGTTGAACTCTTTGAAGCCAGAACCAGGCAATGAATCTTAACAGAGGCTTACAATTTCAAGATGGCAAAATTCAAGTCTTCCCAGACCTCACAGCTGAAACACTTCAGATCTGACGGCTTCTGAAATCGATCTCCAGCAGGCTAAATGAAGCAGGATTCCAATACAGCTGGACAAACTCCAGATCTCTCCTGGTCCGCTTTCAAGGCACTGCACTCACGGCAAGAGACGAAGACTCTGGATACGCATTACTCACTGTCCTAAACCTACAAGCCCCTCCAGACTCGACTTTGAAGAAATCATTTAAAAGGAAGTTGGACCTTACTGCATCACCACTCCAATGGAGCAAGATACCGGTTCAAAAAGCCTCATAAACATAAGGCTGCTTTTCCTTATTAAGTTTGACTGCATATAGGCAAACTCTTCGGTAGTTACAAATTAAAATAAAGCTCCTGAACACTGTCTGGGAGGGGGAGGGGAGGGAGAAGCTGCTCACCCCCTATGGGAAACTTTCTTTTTTTCTTAATTTCTTTTTTAGATAAGATGTTTCTTTCTTCTTTGGTTTTAGGACAAGGGATCAACTTGGTTGGGCTTTTCTTTAGTCTGAACGTGGTCCTATTGATTCCCACATTCACCCTGGCAGGGAAAAGTTTTATGTGGTTAATCTTTGCGTTTCTATGCATGGTTTGTCTCACCCGGTTTTTGCTACCCAACCAGGGAAAGATAGGTTGTAAGTTCGTTGGGGGGGAGGGGGAGGAAAGGGTCATACATACACTATCACCAACCTGTATGTCCCCAACACAGGTCAGATTCCATACATCCAATCAATTTGTATACCAGGTAATGATATAGTTTTGATTGGAGGTAACTTTAACTATGTTGCAAATGCCAAGGTAGACAGATCACAGTTCTCCTGCTCACCGAGACAACCTAGTAGACAATCTGACCAACTGGAACGCATTTTCAAATCCTTCAAACTCTGTGACATATGACACTGGCAACACCCCACAGAAAAAGACTACACCTTTTACTCCTCTCAATATGACTCCTTTAGTAGACTGGACTATTTATTGATTTTGGAAGCAGAGATTGATAAGATCCAATCCTCATCAATAGGACTTTGTCACTGGTCGGATCATGCTACAGTGGACTGCATCTTATCATTTTTGCCCTTGCAATAGAGCCACTGGTCACCTCTATCCGGACAAACCCATTGATCCAAGGGGTAAAAATCAAGGAACATTACATAAAGGCTGGTCTATTTGCGGATGACATGACTATCTATGTTACAGACCCAACAACTTTGATACCATCCCTATTCCACATATTAACAGACTTTGGATGCATCTTGGGCCTAAGCATTAATCAATCAAAATCTACATTATACCCAGTACTACTAGACAACAACTCGGCTACCTTTATTAAAAATCACTTTTCATTTCAATGGACGACCAAATATTGGCAATACCTAGGGGCGAAAACACCCCTGAAATTAAAAGACTTGATTACATATAACCATACACAGGCCAACTCCCTGATCTTAAATCAATTGAAAGCTTGGGACTCAAAAATTTTGTCTTGGTTGGAAAGGATCTCTATTATTAAATCACTTATCCTCCCTAAATTTATATATTATTTCAGAGTGCTCCCGGTAGTAGTCCCTCCCAAACTTCTATCCTTATGGCAAAGAAACTTATTAAAGTTTTTATGGAACTTCAAAAAAACTAGAGTTTGATTCCACGCTATCAGAAGACGCAAGGAACAAGGAGGACTTGCCGTTCCAGACCTAAAAATCTACTATCAAGCTTCGATTATTGCCAGCCTAACTCATCAATACCATAAAAACTACAAAGCGGACTGGAAACAAATTGAAAATACTTACCTTAGAGCACAATCCTTCTGAGAGGCTCTTTGGAATCCACCTTCAAAGCGACTTCTCCCAGGGACCTCACACCCATTCTTAATGGCAACTTTTAGAACTTGGGACACCTACAAAAAAATTGGTTTCATCAGACTCACCTATAATAAGCTTTCTTTGTCAGCCTCAATTTCAACCGGGCCCGCCCCCATCCTCCTTCCTTCAATGGAAGGAGGCAAACATCACCAAATGTATGGATATCTCGAAACATGGTTCTATGCTAGGAAAAGCAAAAATAGAACAAAAACACAAGGTATGCCTACAATGGTTCGGATATCTCCAAGTACCTCATTTTTTTCAAGGCTCACAAAAAGTACCTGAATTTTCGCCAGAAAATTCAAACAACTTCAAACAACTTTTAACATCTGAGGATCTCATAAAAAGGGGCCTCATTTCAATGTTTTATTCCTTCTTAATACAAGATTTGTCCCACTCCACTCTCTCCTATCAACTAGCATGGCATAAAGATTTGGGAACCCCTCTTTCGAACGACCAATGGAAAAGAATTTGGAATGCAAGGGTATGTAGGTCATGTTCAACCCCTGTACAATTACAGGCACTGAAAACATTGTTTAGATGGCACATTACCCCAGCCAAACTGTCGCATATCTATTCCACACAATCGCTGCTTTGTTGGAAATGCCACTCGGAAGTAGGGTCCTACTTTCACGCTTGGTGGTCCTGCCCTCTTATAGTCACGTACTGGAAACAAATCCTCCTTGAAATTAAGACATTGCTCAAGATTTCCATCCCTTGTGATCCGGCACTGATTTTACTCAACTTATGGTCTAAATTGAAGATAAAAGCAGAGATGAGAGATCTTATTGAAGTGCTCCTTTCGGCAGCAAAATATCACTTGGCCATCGATTGGAAATGGCCCTCTAGTCCTTCAATTAATACTTGGCTCGCCAAGGTCTGGGACTTTTTTATGCTTGACAAACTAGCCGATAGATTAGACTTTAGAGACGAAGTAGGCACCACTAACAGTGCAATGTCCAAATGGTACCCTCTCATTAATAACTATACAGAGGCAGGTACAAATATGCTTCCAAAGTCATGGGCAAACAACTCCTCTTTATACTTATATCTATGATTGGTCATGCAGTACGCACTCCTTTAAGACTTAAGCAGCATAGTCATACCTAGTAAATAGGATTGCCTTTACGAGCTCTCTTCTGTATTGTTTGGTGAAAGTTAAAAAAAGAAAAGAAAAAAATTGTAGTTGTACTAGTAATGTGTAAGTTATTGCTATTTTTTGCTTTCTGTACCCCCTAAAAACCCTTTAATAAAAAAGTTTAAAAGATAATTCTACAAATATGTAGTTTGATTAGATTCCCATAATATCAAAAGTTTTGTTTGGAGCATTTATTTAAGAAATTTAAATCCCACTTTCCCACTTTTAGGCTGTTTTTACATCTGACTTTCCCGCTGGAATCATTCTAGTTCCAAAAAAAACCTGCCCACACCTCTGTGCGGTGTGAAACCGTGCTGCTACTGAAATGTCCACATCTACTAATTGCCCTCCTGTGGTCAAGCTAGTATTCAACCGGCTTGATTCTGCTTTAAACAATTGCTGTTGATTAGTGCACTTAGACCCCCTGGAGTGAAATTTCACACCACTGTGAAATCAGCACAGGAAAAGACAGCAGTCAAACTACTTTAGAGGGGAGGTGTAAAATGACCCTTAAAAAGCCTTTAAGGTAGCTGATGGGTTACTGAATTTCTGTGCATGCCTTCATCCTGGAAAAGTGATGATTTGCTCCATTTTTATTCATTGCACATATATTCATAAATTTTGCCTACCCTACTTCACAGAGTTGTCGCGAAGACAAATTGGGGAGGGGAATGATGTAAGGCACTTTGCCATCCCCACTGGAGAGAAAGGCAGGGTAAAAAAATGAAGGAAGGAAGTAAATAAATGTATGGTATACAAAATAATTGGGAAGTCCAAACATACCTGGCAACGGTGACATTTTTGACACAAACATGTTGGTGATGACAACTATAAACTGAAAAATTTACCTGTATGCATTTCCATCATGGTAGACTTTTGCTTTCGTGGTATTTTTTGCATCCTCTGCTCTCTCAACACTCATTTTCATAATCTGTGCTAAAGCAGTTTGTGGAATAGATTTGTCATCACATTGGACAACAATTAGGTAGGGCCACTGTGAGAGGGGGACCAAGGGGACAAAAATGGGGGGGGGGCGGTAAGACAGCTGCAATGTCCCTGAAACCAATGTCAAGCTGTAGTCACCAAATGCATTTTTATAGAATCCTCATACAGTTCCGTGCACCTCGGCATCTAGTCATGCCAGCCGCATGACCACGGAAACATATTTGGATAGTGCTGGCTCTTCGGCTTGGAAACAGAGACGAGCACCGCATCCCTAGAGTTGTGTTTGACTAGCTTTCAAGCAAGGGAAACCTTTACCTTTACTGATGCAGTTCTGACTGCAGCCACTAGGGGCACAGGGAAGGCAGAGCACAGCCCAGGGCACAGATCTTAATCTGGGGCTCCGCCTTTCTGCAAAGTTCCCTAGGAGGCTGAGGGAAACCCTTGCTTCTCTGGTCCTGTGGAGCCCATCAGCCAAGCCAGCAGTGCAGCAAGGCAAGACCAGCCAGGATAAGCTACAGTCATTGTCAGGATGAAGCCTTCTATCTGTGCTTTCCCTCTTTCTTCAGTTTCATCCGGCTTCTGCACTTCCAAATCTTGCAAATGGACAGCCTGTGAGTGTGTGGTAGCATTTTTTTTTTTAAACCAACTTTTGTTGTCTTTTCCTTTCTTCACACTTTTCTTCTCCTTCATTTGGCTCCCTTCCTTTCATGATCCACTTGTCTATCCCCACTTCTACCTTTTCTTTCCCCCTTCCCTCTTGTTTTGTCAGCCTCCACTCCTCATCCATACTGGCTGGTAACTTAGAACATATTAAACATTACAGCGGCAAACCATTGCTAATTGTATCAACAGAAGCGGGGAGTTAATATTTCCTCATCATCTATCGAAGTACGAAAATGATGTCTTCCCACCCCCTTCACCCTTTGCATGCATGATAATAAATGCCCATCTGTCTTACTGGTGACAAATAAGGAACCTCTCCTCCAGTTTATCCACACAACAACCCTGTGAGATAAGTTAGGCAGAGAGTGTGTGATGGGCCCAAGGTCACTCAGCAAGCTTCCATGGCAGAGTGGGGGTTCGAAGCTGGGTCTCCTAGGTCCAACACTCTAACCACTATACAAGTTTAGTTTCTATAGCAAGTAGCAAAGAGTTTGTGTGTCTGGAGATACCCTGGACCAGGATAATCTGATTCCTTTAATTTTTGGCCCTGGAACTCCCATGATCATGCTGAAGTTGGTGGCCAGTTTTAAGATGCCTAGTTGTATTTTCTGAAGAGCTATGCCTGCCACAATAGATGGGCATGTGTATCCTTACATTATTGAAGATGCGTGGTAACAGCCAGCCAAGTGATTGGTTTTGTTACAATATTTGATTTAGATCAGGGTCAGATGGGGTAAGGGACAGATAAAATCTTTGTCCAGGAGCCCATGGTGGCTCTTGGAAGCCCTGCAATTTGGATATCAAATCAAACCCCAATTAGCAAAATCCCTGGCTTATAATTAATAAATTAATTAATCAGTTAATTAATTATTGTATGGTATCGTGTGTAGAATAGCTAGAAGAGTCTAAGATTGTCTGGCAGCCAGAAGTTCTAGCTCTTTTATGCACCACTAGGTGGTGAGCTAGACTTGTTTTTGAGGCAAGTGACATTTCAACAGCGGTTTTGCCATTGCCTGCATCTGTGTCACAGCCCTGGTATTGCTTGGAGATTGCCCTTCCAAAGAGTAGCCAAGGGTGATCCTGCTTAGCTCTTGAGATCTGACGGGATCAGGAAAGCCTGGGTTCCTGGCTTGTGGGGGGGAGGAGGAGTTTGGTTTGGCAGGATCTCTGAGTTGAATTACTGCCTGCGTTTGGATAGCGACAAAATTCATCTGTGCTTGTCAAATTCACATGTGCACATCGACATGTACCAGTGTTTGGATATGTGATACATATACATATTTTATGAAATTCACTGCCACAGGAGGTGGTGGCGGCTACAAGCATGGACGGCTTCAAGAGGGAATTGGATAAACATATGGAGCAGAGGTCCATCAGTGGCTATTAGCCACAAGGTATAGATAGGAACTCTCAGTCTGGGGCAAGTGATGCTCTGTATTCTTGGTGCTTGGGTGGGGGGAGCAACAGTAGGAGGGCTTCTAGTGTCCTGGTCCCACTGCTGGACCTTCTGGTGGCACCTGGTATTTTTGGCCACTGTGTGACAGAGTGTTGGACTGGATGTTCTTATGACTCACATATGAGCTACGTCATCAGTAGAATCCTTGGTGCAAAAAAGGTTACCTTATGGCAAAGTGTACAAAAGCACACCTGTGGATTTTCTACCTATCAGTGCTGAACGCTATAAATGTGTTAATGCCAAAAAATGTCTCCAAGTAGAAAACTTCTGGATGTAGAAAGGTTTCTCCCCCGCTGCCTTGTGTTAAGCTCACTGATGCATTTATTCAGCTGGAGCCTCGGACTTAATGCCCAATGCGTTGTCCAAAATGCATCATCTTAAGTATATATCAGCTGGCATTTGTATTTATCTGAGACCTATTTAGGAATAAATGTAGCACCCAACAACATGGAATAATTGGAGCAGAAACGCATTTAGTACATCGAATCACTAAAAGCATGGGCTTTTCTCCCCATTTTGCTTTATTACAGTGCATCAAAAAGCTGTTAGACTGCTTGAAATGTGTCCATTCCAATAAGTGTTTAGCTACACTTGTATGACTGAAATCTTTACCAACAGCCTCCTTTAGCTACTTTGGATATTTCTTTTTAATATTACTTTTATTTCGAAAGGGATTATCATAAATCCAAACTTGGAGCTTAAAATGATTCATTGTCATTTCTGAGCCAACAGACATCGGAGTTAACTTTTTTTTTTGAAGAGAAGGCAATTGGAAAAAAAAAAAGTAATGGTTGCAAATATTCTGTTTTAGTACCATTGGCTTCTAATAGCATTTGCAGATGAAAGCAAGATCTTCAAAAGATAGCCATTCATGGATTTCTTTCCCCTCCCCTCGTTTAGACTGTACTGAAGTACTAATGTATTTTTAAGGGAAAAAATATCAGTGGTGGATGTTGAATTGAATGACTTTTAAGACTCCTCTCTGAAAATGGAATCGTGCATTAAAAGGTCAAAATGACTGTTTAATCCTTTTGGCCGTGGCCAGCTATGGACCAAATAGCAATCATCTATGTTCTTAATGCCCTGTCATCACTAAATGAAACTGTCATTCCTACTAGCACACACAAAAAGAACATATTCCGATGTTCCTACAACAATAAATATTAATATGATTTGCTCGTAACCTTAGTGGAAAAGCTAGACACATGAGATGGTCTAAGAAGCTAGTTCACAGCCTGGTGGTGGTGGTGGAAAGTTCTGTCAAGTCATAGCCAACTTATGGTGACCCCATGAGGTTTCAAAGCAAGCAAGGAGCAGAGGTGGTTTGTCATTGCCTGCCTCTGTGTCACAACCGTGGACTTCCTTGGTGGTCTCCCACCCAAGCACTAACCAGGGCTAACCCTGCTTAGCACTTTTGAGATCTGATGAGAACAGGCTAGCCTGGGATATCCATGTCAGTAATGTGCTTCTGTGGCAATCCCCCCTTTGAATGGAGCATAAGATTCCCACTGGGGAAATGTTGGGTCACTTGTCTAGGGCAGACTATAGGCAAGGAGGGTTTGAGCTGCTATTGAGCCTGGTTTTGGTGCCACTCTGTGAGGTTACCACAAACCGGACCTTCTACCCTTCCTTTGGAATAATGTGGGACTGGCTGAAATTTATGAGGTTTCCTTTGGACGGGTGAGGCTCCACATCATGTCCTTCCCATTGTTCCAGGGTTGGTGATTAAGTTTAATTTGGCCTGGTCTTGGGACTCATTAAGTAATCATTAGATCATTTCTTGAATAAATGTCACTGATGGTGCAGATGCAAAAAAGCAGGCAATGCAATCTCTCCAATGTCGTCATTGAAAGGATGCATCTAAGCCAGGCGCAAATAGGGGATGAAGTTCAAGGGACTCATGTTTTCCACAAATTGGGCAATACGGTGACCTGAATGGCAATGACCTTAAGGGATTCTACATTTCCTCCAGTAATGAGATTGATTGAGTTCTTTAATTAGGCAAAGGCAGCCATAAGTTATAACAACCATAACATTTTTTAAACCACGGAGCGAATCTCCATTGGGAGATCAATGTGGCATCTATTAACGCATCCTCTCTAAACATCCATTCACGTAGGTTGACACTGTTCCCTGTGTGTTGAAGCAGGTCATCTGGAATAGTATATCTAGTGATAAAGTATTTCTTGGTGGTGGGAAGTGCCATCAAGTTGCAGTCGAACAAAGACTCAGTAGATACTTTGACGGTCTCCATGAGGATGACAATAGCTTCCTTCTGGAAAAATCTATTTGCACCAACTTTGAATGTTTGGTTCCAGAAACTATGGGACCAATATATTATGGAAAACATCACTGATGAAATTAACAGAACATGATGAACAACACCCCCTGGAATCGAATTCAGCTGGCTTTCAAGCAAGAGAAACCTTTACCTTTACCTTTACTTTATTATTCCCTAGGAAATCCAATTTTGATGAAAAATGGTCCCCACCAATGCTTCCTGTAAGCTGTGGAGTCTTGTGAGCAAAAATTCTACTTTGTGAGCTACTGCCATTAAAGTTGTGAGCAAGCAGTTTGGCTACTGCATAAATTAGTTTGTTCTGGAGCCATCCTTCCTGAGCTAAGACAAAAAAGTGTGAGCTGGAGGACAAAAAAACTGTGAGCTAGCTTAGAGGGAACACTGGTCCCCAGTACTTGAGTTTTATCTCATCAACAGTCCATCCCACCAGAATGGTCTCAATTGCAGCAATGGATATAACACTCATGGAATCATTATGAGTTCTTTAGACCACACTTCTTTTGCTTTCTTCTTCTGGCTGTATTATACCTTGGACTAGAGTCCCAGTTATTATGAATGTTTGTTATACACCTCATTTCAGTAAATTTCTCTTGTATTGTATTTCTATTTTTGTGTTCATAAAGTTTCTTAAAATTTAAAAAAAAAAGAGTTGCAGTCAAACTATGGTGACTCCATAGATTTTTCAAGGCAATTTATTTATTTATTTCGATGTATATCTCACCTTGCCAGCGAGCCGGCTCTAGGCGGCTAACAACAATACGTCATAAACATACAAAGTTAAAAACATACATAAAATGATCTTAAATCACATTAAAATACAGCCAAACATCAAATCGCAGATGGCAGCAGATACTAAAGCACATCAGATACCAGCAGCACACTATTTTCCAGCCAGGAGGCTTCCACCACAGATGTTTTAGAGGCGGATCACCATGCCACCTACTAAGGGCCATTCCCTCCGGTGGCGGCCCCAAAAGCCTGGCAGAAGAGCTCCGCTTTGCAGGCCCTGCGGAACTGCAGGAGGTCCCGCAGGGCCCTGATGTTCTCCGGGAGCTCATTCCACCAGTAGGGAGCCACCACCGAGAAGGCCCTGTTCCTAGTGGTTGTCAGCCTGGCCTCCCTCAGGCCCGGAACGGTCAGGCGATGTTGGGTGCCTGACCACAGCGCTCTCTGGGGTATATACGGGGAAAGGCGGTCCCTTAGGTAGGCAGGCCCCAGGCCATATAGAGCTTTAAAAGTTAAAACAAGCACCTTGAACCGGATCCGGTATGGTTTGCCATAGCCTGCTTCTGCATAGCAACTCTGGACTGACAGTGTATCAAATCAAGCGTAGAATGAGGCTACGATGACAGCAAGTTGTCTGGTGCAAATATTTACAGTGAATTTATTTATAAAGGAAAAATAGTTCATAAATGCTGTACAGACTGACAGAATGCTCCGCTTGGCAATCCAACATAAGAGAGAAGAACGAATAGAATACAAGCAGTCAATATATACATAGTTCATCCAATCAGGACACAGTGCTGACTCACTGTGGCTGATGCAACTCAAGCCCACATGATCCCAATCATGTGATCCAGCATCTGTCAGTTTAGATCATTTCTATCTACATTCCAGTAGCTGTCATCTTACATCTAATACATTACAGTATACTGACATGGACTCCCTTGTTGGTTTCTCATCCATCTACTAACTGCAGCTAACCCTGCTTAGCTTCCAAGATCTAACGAGATCAGGCTAACTGGCCCATCCAGGTTAGGGCAGGAGGGCCTTAGTAGTGGGCAAAAGGAGCCAGTGAAAGTTGAAATGCTGGCAATTGGCGGG
Source organism: Lepidodactylus listeri (assembly GCA_029233225.1). Taxonomy (NCBI): domain Eukaryota; kingdom Metazoa; phylum Chordata; class Lepidosauria; order Squamata; family Gekkonidae; genus Lepidodactylus; species Lepidodactylus listeri. The sequence goes on along the minus strand of JARCFY010000009.1, from coordinate 98,536,515 downwards.
ACTGGTAAATGCATTCCACGAAAAAGATTTTCCTGGTTGAACTTCCCAAGACATCGACTTACTCCGGCACAACAAGATTTATGCAAGCTCCAGCTTAATAGACAATGTTGGTGTCCTATCAATATTCCACCTGCTCTCAGTGAAGAAAAAAAAAGCTGTTTTGACATGTCATTTTTGATAACATGTTCTCGAGTGCTCATGAATTAAATGGCACCGGAAGAAGAAGATTGTACCATCATGTCATCAAGTCTTAACCTTGAGGAGCAGAATTGGTAATGCTTATCTTTTGTTTAGGTGCTGGACAAGCCAAGGCTTATGCCATACTTCATGTCCTCACAAATGATTTAAACGGGGGCATCCCAAACGCTGTGCAACACTCCCTCAATCACAGTATTCTTGAAAGATTCTCAAAGCCTAACATTCAAGGTCTGATTCAGCGGACAAGGTAATGACAGGGGCCATTTTAAATGCTTAAAGACCTCACAGTTTAGACGCCAGCTTCTGCTGACTTTAGCAAAGTGTAGAGAAGATATTCATTATGTCAGGGGGGGAAATGCTAAATGGCAAATGTGAGACCACTTCCTTAACTTTGACTGGCAATTTCTGCTTACAAAATGACAGGGGAAATATGAAATGAGAACTAGGGGGAAGAATCGAGAATATAAAAAAGGGAGGGGCTTTGTTATATCAGTCGATCACAAACGGATGGAGAAGACTTGGTTCTGTGCTCAAAGTCCTGTCGGTCGACACACTGGCTGCGGCCGCACGGCCCCTTTAATCCGGGAGGGCTCCCGAATTTAAAAGGGCCACATTTTTCTACCACGGGTTGGGATGTCTACACATCCCAACCCCTGTGGCAGCGTCGGCATCAGCGGCCGCTGAAGAGGCGGCCGCTGCGAGAACGACGATGGCGGCCGCTGAAGAGGCGGCCGTGGCGGAAGCATCGGTGGCCGCGGCGGAAGCATTGGCGGCCACGGCGGAAGCGTCGTGACGGAAGTGTCGGTGGCCACAGCAATGGCCGCGGCGGCCACAGCAGCAACAGTGGCGGTGGCAACGGCAGCCGCAGCAGTGGCAGAAGCGGCAGTGGTGGCCAAGGACCCGCCAGCCGCCTGGGTGAGTTTAGGCTGTTTTCCCCCCCCCCCCTTTTACACTTGAGCACTTGGGTGGCCAAGCGCCCAAGTGTAAAAGGGGAAAAAAATGGCCGGCGGGACTATCTGGACAGCCCTGCTCTCACAATGCTTGCGAGAGAGGGCTGTCCAGATACCTCAAATGCAGGTTCCTCCCGCAACACCCGGGAAAACTGTTGTTTTTCCCGGGGTCGGAAAATGCGGGAGGAACCCGCATTTGAGCCCGCTTCAGCGGGGGACTTGGTGCGGGCCATGTGGTCGGCCCCTTTAAATGCGGGAGGAAATAGCCCTTCCTCCCGCATTTAAGGCCCGTGTGACCACAGCCTGGATCCAAATCACTGGGTTTCCTTCTTAATTTATCCTTTTCAGCTCACCTTGCAGCTCGCTGTCAATGAAGTGAAAACCCAAAAATAAAGGACCAAGGCCTGGGCCACACAAGCAGCAAAGTGGGGCAGTGATTAGGTAAAAGGGCCACCATCATTTCTGATGGCAAGGAGATCATTCATTTATGTTAAAACATGTCTGCCTCACCTTATCTCCTAGCACTCAAGGTAGCTCACATGTTTCATGTAAATTCTTCCCTGTAAGCGAAAAACTAGTACTGCACTTAGACAGCTGGTTAGAATCTTTCATTCTAGAGTCCTTTTTTGGGAGGCATGTTTACATGTGAGTGTGTGTGTGCCCCTGGAAGTCATGGTTACTTCTGGTGACTGACCTCTACTGGGAGCCCGAAGGATATTCCGAGAGGTGGCAGAATAAAAAGGTCTCCCATCCAAGTATTTGCCAGAGTTGACCCTGTTTAGCTTCCGAGACTTGACAAGATCAGGCTTGCTTGGGCTATCCAGGTTAGGGCTACAATGCTATTTTTAAATAATTATTTGCAAGGGGATGGTCTATGATAGAGCATTAAAAAAAACCACTTCCCCACTAAGGTTGCCAACCTCCATCTGACAAAGATCTGTTCCCCTGGAGAAAATGGCTGCTTTGGAGGGTGGAATTTGTGGTATTATACCCAAGTGGGTGTCGTGTTCTAGGACCATGATTGCATGGTCTCCCGTAATGGCGACCGCCACGTGGTCAGCACACATGGTCAGAATCTACCTGAGCTTCAGCCAGGTAGAACAATAGCCAGTTGGATCCTGAGTGACCACCAATTACGAGCCTAGGTTTCCCGCTGGGGGACCTATGAACTGCAACCACGGACTTAAGGTCCTATCAGGACCTGGGGGCGAGGTCGGGGCATTGTCTCCGGCCGGCATAAAAGAGGGCTCCGAGCCCGGGGTTCCCCGTGTTCCATCTGACCCTCAATAAAGAGCTGTACTATGAAATCACTACTACTCGCCTCCTGACTCCAATACTTTCCAGTGGGTATACCCTCCCTTCCCCAAACTCCATCCTTCTCAGGCTCCACCCACTAATCTTCAAGAATTTTCTATATTTGGCAACTCTGCTTCCCATCTTCATTCTGAAGTGATACAACCCATTCTGCTCCATATGTAGTCCAGGCTTTATATAGGCTGAAGACAAACTGGTACTCTAGCAGGGCCAAAAGCCTCGGGGGAAAACTGGCCCAGGGCTGGCAATTCACACTGGCCAGACTCCCACGGGAGCATGCTGGGGAGGATGTGGAATGGAGCATTCAGACTGCTGCAGAGTGGCCCCGGGCGGGCCAGCCTCCACGGCTCGTGGCAGGGCTGTTTCAGCAATAGGTGCATGGGCGCCTATGCTCATAGGCACGTGGCCACAGCAGCAGTCTAAAAATTTAAAATCTCCCCACCTCCTCTATTGGGGCCACTTGTGCGCTCATGCACATCTCGCTGCGGCGGCACGTTCACACTGCCGTCTTCGCTTGAATCCTGCTTCTTCCCATCCACACAGCCGGGAAGCGGGATCCAAGCGGAGGAAGGTTCCTGGACACCGCTTTCTGCTGGTGTCTGTCTGAGGCAGCAGGGAAGCACTTCAAGATGGGTGACTATGGAAGGGAGACAAAGGACAACTGTGGCTGTCTTAACTGCCTCCCTTCCCCCGCTTCTGAAGCGGAGCTCTCCCGGGCCACATTGCCAGTCTGTCCTCAGCCATAGTAAGCTAGGGAAGATGTTGTAGCTCTACCTTCTCCTCCGACTTAGTGAGGGTTGTTAATGAAGGAACCGATAGAGTGTTTCGATATCTCTGTGATGTAACACACTGGATTTTCCCTGAGAGCCTCTTCTGAAGTTTCATGTAATGATGGAGAAGGCATTTGAGCCTAGGCACTTTCTATGCCACTCTAGTAACAGTGGAACATCCAGTCACAGCGCATTCCATTTTTGACAATACCCTTGGTTGCAACTAGAGCGAGGTGATATGGGTAGCATCTGTAGTAGACTCCTCCAATACTGCTCAGATTTTCTGAACCCACCAGAGCAATGCATCTGTTGCTGAAGGAGATCAGTGGCTTCTCTAATCCAGCATCCCACATTAGCCAACCAATGCATGTTATGTGACCAGAAGCCAAAGAAGCCAAAGCCTCCACTACTGCTGCCTTCTCAGCAACTGGCACTTAAAAGCTATATGCCCTTTGAACAAGAACACTCTGTTTTACCATTATGGATCACTGGAAACCTATTCGCTATGAATTTACCAAATCCCTGTTTATAGGCATCTAAACTAATGGCCATCACCAGATCCTGTAGCAGCAACTTTCAAGTTACTTAAGCATTACATAAACACATATTTCCTTTAATCTGCTGTGGATCTACTTGCTATTATTTTGACTAGGTGCCTCAATTATTTTGTCAAAGGGAGAAAAAGTTATCCCAACTTTATTTACCAAAATTGCATAAACATTTGTCATGACTTCCTTTAGTAATTGTTATTTTTTTTTCATACTGAAATAGGTATTCTGATCTCCTGATCATTTCAGTTGCCTCTTTCTGCTCTCTTTTCTGTTCTACAGTATTCTTTTTGGATCATATACCTCCCCCGGGTCTATGTGTTTCTGCATGCATGATGCATGCTTGTGTGCATATGAATTGGGTAGAGATGGGCATGAACCGGCTCACAAACTAAACTTTGTAATGAACACTGGCTGGTCCACGTTCATGAGTCCATGTCTGTGAACATTTGAACTGCCACGAACTTCCATGAACTTTGATGCAGTTCATGGTGGTTTGTGTGGAGCAGAAAACGGGTTTAAACGGTTCTGAGCCATTTAAACCTCTGCTTTCGGCTCTCCACAAAAAAGCAGCTGGGAAGCTCCTGCCGCTCAGCTGTTAGGGTTAAATACCTCAGAGCCATTTAAACCATCCAGTTCTGCTCCCTGCCACTTTGAAGGAGGGTTACATTGCTCCATTTAATCTTCCACTTCTGCTCCCCCCTTGAAGCAGCAGGGAGCAGATCTGGAGGGTTTAAATGGCTCTGATCCAGCAGAAATCTGGGAGTTTCCCCAACCAGAAGAAAAGGGTGAAGTACCTCTCAGGGGGCATCTCACCCCTCCTGTCTGCTGGCCATGGAAGGGGTGAAGTGCCTCTCATTGGGACTTCACCCCCTCCTGTCTGCTGTCCATTGCCTTCCCCAGACAGTAGAAAGGAGGGGGTGAAGAGCCTCCCACGGGGCACCTCACCCACTCCTTTCTGCTGGCCACAGCTTTCTCTGGGTAGCAGAAAGGAAGGAGTGAAGTGCCTCCCAAGGGAAAGCCATGGCCAACAGAAAGGAGGGGATGAAATGTCCCCTGGGAGGTGCTTCACCCTCATATTTAACCTTCTGGTTTTGCTCCCCTCCTTTTCAAAGTCATGGAGCCATTTAAACCCCTGCTTTCTTCTCCCCACCACTGTCACAGGGAACAGAAAGCAGGGGTTTAAACTTTAAATGGCTCATGAACCTATACAAGCCAGTTTGATTCATGAACTGGCATATTGGCTTGGGTAGGTTCATAGTTCAGGACATGGTTTAGCTATGAACCACAAACCGAATGATACTGCAAAAATGTGGTTTGTGCCCATCCCTAGAAGTATAAGAAGAGCCCTGCTGGATTGGATCAATAGACCATCTAGACCAATATTCTGTCTCACACAGTGGCCAACCAGTTCCTCTTCATGGCCAACAACAGGGCATAAAACATGAGGCCTTCCCCTGATAATGTACTTTAAAGAAATACAAAAGGTAGAGCTTTCCAGTTACTTCAGCTTGTCCCATGTGCAAGCATGTGAGCATGTGTGTGAGTGAGTCATCTAAGGTGTGTGTGAAGAGGAGGTGAATCACAGTCTGCTTTCTTAAACAGGAAAAGACTTCATTGTTATAGATTAAGCTAGAGCACAGAGAAAGTAGCTATCAGTGCCTGCTGGTTACAGATCTAAAGAACATAAAACATAAATCTAAGCAAATTTAACAATGCAGAACAGTTACCTCTGAAATCCCACCTGGCTGTCTGTGAAATGAATGTTCCTCTGTACCCTCTGTACCCCCTTCTGCACCCTACAGAGGAATCTCTCTCCCAGCATTGCAACAAAAGCATTAAACAAAGATGAACTGATGTCACCAACAATTTTAATCTTTCCTGTGCCATGTTGGCGGGAAGCCTCTCCCAATCCAGATTTAGGGGAGTTGCCCCCATGGAAAAGTGCACGCCAATCTCTCTCTCAGCATCCTGGAGTAAACCTCTCATGCATTCTCCATACCCAGACCATGTTTTACAGCAGCTATCCATCCTGAATCCCTGACAGGTAAGCACATGGTGATCTCTCTGTGGAAACATATCTCCTGCTCTCTGTTCCCCTTGTGCATTTTACGGCTCTCTTCCTTGGGAAAATAAACGTTTTGTCGTTATCCCAGGAACTCCCCTGTGTGCTTCAAAGCACCTGGCATCTCCAAAGCATAACAAACTGTACACAGAATTCTGAAAGCAGCACCACTATTGATCCATACAAGACCATCAGAATACTGACCATTTTGTTTTCAGTCCCTCTCCAAATAACTCCTAGCACAGAAGTTGCTTTCTCCCCCCACTACTGCTGCACACTGAGTTGACATTTTCATCCAGCAGTCCACCCACAACCAGCTGTCCTATTAGTCATATGCTCTGTCATCACCTAGGCAAAGTTAGGATTTTTTTTTTTGCTTGTCTTCATAAATGTGTTTTTATGTACAGTGAACCTATTTTGCCACACTGTTGCCCTCTCACCCAATTTGGCCTAATGACTTCCTTTGTTTCTTCTTACATTTCTAGTAGCAAGTATTCATAATCTGTCCTCTCAGATATGCTCTGAATGCACTGCAAAATGATGTAGCCAGAGTTATTTTACATTTGAATAGTCAAGTCTGGCCCAATCTGTGGATAACTAAATCCACAGATTGGGGCCATACTGGCTGTAAACCAATAGTTCGGCAAGCTTGGGGGACACCCCAGGTTTGCATAAAAATCTGAAAATTTAAACAAAGTACATCAAGAGTTTAAATCCCCCTCAACAATAAGGTCTGTACATGCACAGACAACAGACTTACCTCTAGAGAGCCAGTTTGGTGTAGTGGTTAAGTGTGCAAACTCTAATCTGGGAGAACCGGGTTTGATTCCCCTCTCCTCCACTTGCACCTGCTGGATGACCTTGGGCAAGCCATAATTTTGTCAGAGCTGTCCTTTAAAGAGCAGTTCTTGAAAGAGCTCTCTCAGCCACCCCTACCTCATAGGGTGTCTGTTGTGGGGTGGGGAAGGGAAAGGAGTTTGTAAGATGCTCTGAGTGAAGGGTGGGGTATGAATCAAATCTCTTCTCTTCTTCTTGTGTCCTGGAGGAGTCCAGGGAGCTGCTTCAGTTCCAGCCACAGTGGTGGTGAAGTCAGAGCAGCCACTTTGGGGGCAGAGCAGCTCCAGGACACCAACTGTGGACAGTCCCGGGGCAGCTGCAGAGTCCTGGAGCAGTGCCGAGCTTAGCAATGGGGTGGGGCAGGGAGACCCAGCTGGACAGTGTGCAGGGGGGAGAGATAGGATTCTTCCTTGCAAGGCTGGTGGGCCCCCACTTGTTACAGCTATAAGTTATTTCCCCAGGAAAAAATATTTCAGTCTAATATTAATATTGCTTCAATTAATATGGCTGTTCTATTGCAATGCATTGTATCTGATTAAATAAATGGCATTCTTGCTTATGCTATTCGTCTCCTGCCATATATCTCCTGCCTTCTCAGTCATGTGCTCGTAACCTCAGGAATACTGAGCCATCTGACTCTCCTGACTAAATGTCTTTATTCCGCAAACAGGGAGGTGGTGGCTTGCATACTGGCGCTCATGTCAACCTGCAGATGTCAGAAAAAACTGTCTGCAAGCCATTCTTTCTTCACAGGAATGCAGATGCCAAACACCAGTGGTTTGGCTGGCTTCATTTAGCCTGACAGTTGCAATAAGACTGTATCACAGGCAAATTCTAAAGTCCCAATATTACAGGATCTTCATTGAACAAATGAGCTCTGTTTGGGAGAGTGGGAAGGGCACAAGTCTCTACTGCCCAAAAACTTCTTCAGACTCCCAGCTCATAAAACATACAGTTTATTAAGGAGATAAAACAAATTGGGGGAGTTTGGGATAAAACAGACAATAGACAAAACCCTGACTGATCTAGCTAACTACAAACATGCTGTAAGAGGTTCTTGCTTCCTGGGAATGCAATTCCCTCTTGCCTGGGGTTTAACTTTGGGCTTGGTTTACAACTTGGACCACGCCTCCCAGAGCTTGTTGCCACCAGCCTGGTTCCAACCGTCCAAGGGATTTCCTTCAGTCCTTCTGGGCAGCCCAGACTTACTTGCTTGCAGATACTTGCTATAATGCAAGCAGTCCCTGCACCCGGACAATACCTCACGGTGAGCAGTTCAGGAAGATTCTTGCCACAACCTCTGGCTCCCTCACGGCCTCGTGTAGCCTTCCTGGCATTCGTCAGGCTGTCAGAAGCTCCGGTTTCCTTACTCCTTCAAACGTGTGGACGTGTGCATCTTCAGATAAGTTCATGAATGAATAGAAAGAGATTCCTTCGGCCTCTAGGACTGGATTCTTATTCTTAGCTTCCCCAATCCCCGTCCTAGGCTAATTAAGGATTGCTGCCTTGACCCAGCTGTTTCCCATACTTAGGTTACAGAACATCTTGATTCTGACTACACTTACAGGCTCTTATCAGGAATGATTCTGAAAGTCAGTATCTCTGGCACGACAGACTGGAAATATGGTATAGTACTTCCTTTGAGATCACAGTGCCATGCATGACTCTATGTCATATAAAACCTCTTCTCATATGCATTGGTACTGAGGGATGATTTTTCTAATAGGATATATGAAATTAAAAGTCATCAGTTAAAACAGCTGCACGGTAACTGTGGAAAACATAGACACAATCTAAGCCATGTCCAGCTATTCTAAAGCTCTATCTATGTGATACAGAAAGTGTGCACCTCTTGCTTATACATGCATACATTTGTTTGTGCGAAAGAGTTAGAGGATGTTCACTTTATAAATGAAACAAAAGACCAGTACATGGATAAATGTGGGGTTGATCCATGGTTAGTGGTACACCAGTTTGGCATAGTGGTTAGGAGCGTGGACTCTAATCTGGAAGAAAAGGGTTTGATTCCCCACTTCTCCACATGCCACTGTTGGTGTGGCCTTGGGTTAGTCGCAAGTTCTTTCAGAGCTATTCTCTCATGAGCAGTTCTCAAAAGAAGTCTCTCAACCCCACCTACCTCACAGGGTGTCTATTTTGGGAAGGGGGAGGGGGAGGTATTAATCCAATCTCCTCCTCCTCCTCCTCTCTCTTCTTCTTCTTCCTCTTCTTCTTCTTCTTTTGATTTTAACATGAGAATTGTGCAACATACATATAAAGAACCATCAACTGTACACCATATGTGGACTGTACATGCGTTCACACTTAACTCACAAACAGGACTTCTGTTGCATTACTTTCAACATGAGAGATTTAACAACAGATATTCATTTATTTGGAGAGTCAGAACTAGCTTTAGACCACCCTTTAGGCTAGAGAGGGACTAATGAGGCATCAAATTAAAGCAGGGAACATGAAGATTTGTGGGAAAGCAGTATATATGCCAATTTATACCCCTAATCAGATAAATGGAAAAAGAAACCCTAAGGTACTTTGAAACCTCCATCATTATTAGATCTCAGAGCTCTGATTTCCACTGATCACAATAAATAATTCCTAGCCAATGGTTCGCTTGTGGAAATGTTATGGGGGATATTTATGAATATTTGGCTGCTCATAGGCATCGAACTTCTAACAACCCACAGGGTAGATCGTTTTTTTTTTTTTTTCCAGAATCTGTCTCTCAGACTTAGATATACCTTTTGATCCCATTATCATTTCATTCCATACTGGTGTAATTTTAAAGGAATTCCCCAGTAGTTTCGGCTATGTAATGGAGGAGGGGAGGAGCTGAAGGTTTAAAAATGTGAGGTAGGATAAACTAAGACCTTTTCCTCACAGGACATTGTCTCCTAAAGTGTAGTGTAGAGTATCCTCGTATCACTTCCTGTTGTATTTCTATAACAGAGAAGAACCTGTAGTAGAAAAACAACCCTGGAAACTTTTTTTTTTTTTTGCAAATGGAAGGTGGAAGGCCAGTCTGAGCTTGAACTTAAGATATTTATAGTGTTAGGTTGTGCTTTAAATTCCCCTAATGTTTGTGAGCAGAAATGGGCTTTCACCAGGTCCCTCTAGTATGTCATCCTTCCCTCAAAAAAGATGACTGAATTCTGGAGCAGCACTCCCATAGGTTCAAGTGGGAAACAGTTGGTTGGCTATTTTGCCTTTCAGGGGAAGGACAGTCTCCTGTCCATCACAGAAAGCAATGCTAAGGCTGAATTCCCAGTGAACTCTGACTAGAAATACGAAGGCCCCAGCCAGAGCAAGGGACTCTCCACCCACTACTCCCATAGTCCACCACTGCTTTGAGCAAGAAGTTAAAAAAAGAGGAAGTGACAGGGTAGCTCTATGTCACTTCCTTTTTTTTTTTTTGCTGGAAGTGACATGATGCTGCAGTCAGTGTCAACCCCACCCCCCTCCAGTCCAGAGCCCAGCTCTGCCTAGTGATTCAGGTGCCCAGCTCTGACTAGGGATTCAGACCCTGACACAAACTAAGCCTTCCTTAGATTTAATGCCCCCACCCAATATATCAGGCTGGTTTTATTTCAGTGCATCTCAACATGACTTGCAGAATCCAAATACAATATTTGGATGTGCCACAAGGTTCTGTTTTAGAGTTAAGGTCTTGAAGACTTCCTACTGTGCTAGAACAGCCAGTTATTTCTTCTCAGCAAACGTCCTCCTTCTAATAACAGGACTGTGAAAAATTACAGTGTGGCCAGCTACAAGTTTCACCTTTTTATTGATAAAAAGAACAAAAATTTGCATTATGAAGTTCCCCCAAATGTACAGTGCACCTACGCAGTATACTAAGGGAACAATAGTAGGAGGCAAATGGGCTTGGAATCTAAAAACTTCACTTACTGCATAAGTCAGAAGACCACTGGGAGATATTTGATGCATTCTAAAAGAAACCAAAAGATGAACCACATGTCCTGGGTAACTAATTTCAGGCCTCTCCATACATGAAGTTCAGTCTTGGCAATAATGATATAATTGTACGGCATGAGATAATTGGACCTGAATGCCTGTTAACTACAGATTCCAGGAACAAGACTTGAGAAGTCCTTCATGTAATTCATGAGGTCAACAACTGAGCGATGACCCCTTACTTTGTCCAGTATCATAACATCAACCATATCTATGAACCAGATCCCCCCCCCCCACCAAAAAAAAATGTCTGGCTTAAAGTAGCCAGATCTTTCTGTGATTGTAAACAGAACAAGGTAGTTCTGGCTGTTATCAAGCTAGAAAACTGAGATCTGGAAATAAATGAAATTCAGAGGCCGGTTTACAATTTTCTACATGCTAGGAGTGTCCAAAACCAAACGGGTAAAAAGGGTTTCTAGCATGTTGCTGGCAACCAGCGGGAGACGCACCCAATCTGGTGGGACCTTTCTGAAGGCACAGTGACGTCATCAGGGCTATAATGATATCACTTCTGGTTGCCCTGGAAGGGACATCATCATGGGCCTATAGGGTTGCCAGCCTCCAGGTGTGGCCTGGGGATCTCCTGCTTTTATGACTGATCTCCAGCTGACAGAGATCAGCTCTCCTGGAGAAAATGGCTGCTTTGAAGGGTGGACTCTATGGCATTGTACCATGCTGAGGCCCCTCCCCTCCCCAAACCCCACCCTCTCCTGTCTCCACCCCCAAAGTCTCCAGGCATTTTCCAATCCGGACTTGGCAACCCTATGGGCCTATCACACTAATGGCTGCATTCCTCTACATTTTTCTCCTGCTGCCCAACTGAGTGGTGGCGGGAAGGGTCCCCAGGAGAAGATCTGGCAAGCAGAAGATCTGGCAAACCTGCTAGTAAATTCTTTTGAATGCAAACAGTTCCATTTTTCTATTTGTTTTAGAAATTTATATCACATTTTTTTCTACCCAGAGGGACCAAGAGTGATTTACATTTTGATTTATCTCCAGAACAAGAACTCTGTGAGGCAAGTTAGGTCAAGACAAAGTAACCGGACAAAAGACATCCTGCAATCTGCTATTATTATTATTTATTATTTATCATCATCATCATCATCATCCCACCCTCCCTGCTCACATGGGATATTACACAACTAAAGCAAATTTAGATAAAATCATAACAACATAAATATACATCATTACAAAGGGCTAGCAGGGCAAAATGTGGATTTGAAGCTGTGCCTTGCAGATCCTAGTCCAACACCCTAGCCATGGTATCATTGCTGCAGTGGGCTATGTGGTAATTTTTTTTAAAAAAAATATACGAGACACACACAGACACACATATGTACACAAACAGGATGCTAATAAGCAGAGAAGATGTAATAATCTATATAATACAGCATTTTGTGCTTGTATATGTGTGTGTGTTAAGTCCTGTCAAGTTGCTTCTGACTTTAGGGCGACCCTATAAACTAATGCTCCCCAAAATGTCCTGTCATTAGCAGCCATTCTCAGGTCTTGCAAACTGAGAACTGTGGCTTCTCTGATTGAGTCAATCCATCTCATGCTTGGGCCATCCTCTTTTCCTGCTGTCTTCAACTTTTCCGAACATTATTGTCTTTTTTAGTGACTTTTGTGACCAAAATAAGATGGCCTCAGTTTAGCCATTTTGGCATCTAGGGAGAGTTCAGGCCTGATGTGATCTAGAACCCACTTGATTTCTTTTAGGATTGACTGATTTGATCTCCTTGCAGTCCGAGGGACTCGCAAGAGTCTTCTCCAGCACTATGATTCGAAAACATCTGTCCTTCGGCACTTGGCCTTTCTTATGGTCCAGCTCTCACAGCCATACATTACTACTGGGAATACCATTGCTTTGACTATATAGGCTTTTGTTGGCATGACTGAATAACCCTCCTTTTCAAAACCTCCCCTCCAGAAAGGAAGAAGTTAGGGAGACGGGTTCTAGCCTAGCCTTCTCCTTCAGAATGCTAATTATCTAAGTGCAGCATGTGGAGAAATGCTCTCTACCCAAGAATGCACCACTAGATTTCAGTTATTGTGACTACTCTCTGTTCGTGCACAGGAGTCTACTTGCTCTCTAGTAGCTGGCAGAAAGAAAAGAAAAGGGTTGAAATAGGGCTGCAGAGCCCCCCCAGTTCAGATTCCTAGAACTTCCCTTTGTCATTTTTGGTAAGCTTTTCCAATACATACAAGATGGTACATTAAAAAAAAAAATGATGCTGCAGCCCCACAACCTCCCTGCTACTCGCCAGGCCCAGCCTGCTAACCCTAGGTTGAAGAAAGGGCTCATCAGTCTCCAAGTTCAGAACACTCAAGCGTTCTACCCCATATCCTGCTTCCAGGTCACACCCAAAAGGGACAGAGATTTCTAAGAACCAAATGTCTAGAAAGAAAGGGATAGGGACAGGAAGATCATTCCAAGAGGGAAGGGGGAAAGACTGAGGCAATTTAAACACAGGAATCATAGAATCATAGAGTTGAAAGGGACCTTCAAGTCATCTAGTCCAACCCCAGCACAATGCAGGGAATTCACAAATACCTCCCCTCCACCCACAGTGACCCGTTGATTCTGGTCTGATACGGCGAGGGACCACAGAGGGAAGTCCTAACCATTAGAAGTAAAGTAACAATGAATTTTAAGCTACTGCCACACTAGGGGTTTCTTCTAGTATGATTCATGGAGACTCTGACCTGCATTTGGAGGTGGTACCTGCCTAAACACGTGTTGACCAGGCTGGTGATAGCTAGGTCTCTGTGAGATAAACAATTCAATTGCAGTGACTCCTTATCTGTTTCTGGGCTCAATTCAAGATGATGATTTTGTCCTCTGAAGCCCTAAAAGGCTTGAGTCTGGAGTAACTGACACTTCCCATATCAATGGGCTCTATCTCTATGTTTGGTTGTTTCCTATGGGACCCCACCATAATTGAGATAAGGCTGGCTGGCTTCTCTGTTATTTCCCCCCCCCCCCCCCTTAGAATTTGCTCCCCTTGAAGGTGATGTTGGCACCATCCCTCCAGACCATTCAGACTAAACTGAAGGCTTTTCTGTACTGGAAGGCCTTTCAGTGGGGCTGAAACTGGAATTGAAATGGCGCTTTGTCAAATTAGTTATGTGCTTGCAAAAGATGGTTGCATGCTAGTTTTATAATGAAATTTATAATTCATTGTGAATTGCCTTGAGCCTTTCCAGGCGAAACAGTAGTCTAGAAATACACTAAATAAATAACATTTAAATGCAAAAGGGGCGCACAATTTTCTAGTGGCGTTAAGCAGCCCTATACAGTTTAGCAGTCAGCCTTAATCAAGGAATTGTTCCATAATGATTCCTCCCAATCGGCAGGGATTGAACAAGAAGTCAGACGGGTCATGCTACAATTGTAACACACGCCTATAGACCCTTCTCTGAAAAATGGAGAACTATAGTGGGCTATTTCCACCCTCTAAGGGAGCCATTTTTTTTTCTTAACAAGCAAAGTGATGTTCTGGGGAAGAAAGAACAGTACAGTGTAGGCTGTAATAAGGGCAACTTGAGCAACTACAATGAAACTCTCTCATTAGACTGAACAATTTGTCGTAAGTGGATTGAATTCAGAAGTCACAGAGCAGATTGGCACGAGTGAGCTGGAGGTTAGTTCTCTAGAATTAACATAATTCCTACCATTAACACATCTTTTTTTTTTTTTTGCAGCATTATAAATGAAGCTATAAGGAAGATCTCAAAAATGCCTCTGTTCTCCACAACCTAAAGGAAATATGAACCAAACTTCAAAGAAAAAAAGAATATAGCATCCTTTTTTTCTTTTTCTTTTTAAGAGCAGCTTGGTTTGTATCACAGAAACTCCAGCTTCCTTTAGCCAGCCCTTATGCCTGAGTTTGCCCAGACGGGCATGAAGGAAGGAACTGTCGTTGGAGTTGCCAACTCTGAGTTCGGAAATCCTTGAACATTCGGGGGAGGGTCCTGGGTAGGGATGAGCACGAACCACATCTCTGTTGTTCAATTGGTGGCTGAATCATGAACTGAAACACAAACTGATACATCAGTTCATGAACCAAACTGGTTCGTATCGGTTTGTGAGCCATTTAAAGTTTTAATCCTTGCTTTCTGCTCCCCTTGACTTTTCATGGGGAGCAGAAAGCAGTGGTTTAAATAGCTCCAAAATTATACCCCTCCCCCCACAGGTGCCCCAGAAAAGTGCTTTCTGGTGGAAATGACAGGTGGTCATTTAGCCAGAAAGCCATTTCCTGGGGGCACCTTTTTTGGGGGGGGGCTGTAACTCAAACCCCGTAGTTCCAATCATCATTAAACATGGAAGGCAGGTAGAGGACAGTCATCCAGAGGTCCCCTGTGAGTTTGGTGTCTCTAGTAGTCCAGCCATTCAATTGCCTCACAAACTTTATGAACTGAACAGGTTGATTTGGCTCCTGAAAGTTCACAACAGTTTGCGGTTCACAAACTTGGCACTCCATGAACCGCAAACTGAACTGAACTGCATTTCCTGATCTGTGCCCATCCCTAGTGGGGAATCAATCCTGGTTCTCCAAATTAGAGTCCATTGCTTTTTACCACTATACCACTCTGGCTCTCCATGTGTTATACTTATTTTCTTACTGGGTTCTGTAATTGTTTGTTTTCCCACTGATTTTGTCCTCCCCCCACCTAACTGGGCCTCCCTGCTACCTGAAGCATTGTTTTGTGACTCCATGAGATCACTCTAAATCCAGAAAAAAATGGAAGGATCAATGTTTCTGGTAGAGGTTCCCATTTATTTAGTAAATATCCAAAAGGATTCCAAACCACTAGATAGGACAATCAACCAGCCTTCCTAGTTTATTAATAGACAGAGGATGCTCTCCTGTCACCAATTAGTATAGCCCCACAGAGTAGCTCATAATGAAGTAATTCCTCTCCCTCTTCTCCCATCACATGGCCCAAAGGTCCATGAATTCAGAAGTTGAAAAGACCTACTTTCAAACTGGCCATCTATGTTCAGTTATCCTCTCAAATTGTTCTGTATGACAATGTAGCTATGGCTGGATTTTTCTCATGCTCCAGGATCAGCCAATGAGGGATTCAACTCCCCTCTACTTTTTCTCTCTCCCCCTCTGCCTCCAAACTCAATGAAGACTTGGTTGTGCCCAGGGCTATTTTGGGGCAGGAACGCACAGGAATGGAGTTCCGGCTGACTCCCAAGTTGGCCACACCCAGCAGGAACTCATTAGCATAATAGGCCACACCCAAGAGCAGAAACTCATTAGGATTGGCTACGTTAGGGGTGTATGGCCTAACGTGCAAAGAAGTTCCTGCTACAATAAAAGCCCTGGGTTTTGACAACAAACAAGGTAAACAGAATAAGAAGCAAAAGGTGGGTGTGGCTGGTTGACCACACTTCTGGTAACATGGGGGTTTGGCCTAATATGCTAATGAGCTGTGCTGTCAGGAGTGTGGCCTAATATGCTAAATAGTTTCTGCTGTTGGGTGTGGCCTATTATGCCAATGAGTTCCTGCTGGGCTTCTTCTACAAAAAAAAGCCCTGGTTGTGCCCTCTCTCCCTTTTTCTCCCTCTCCGCGCGCCACTGAACTCCTCCTTCCCTCAAGCCATCCTCCCCAGTCTTTCTAGCAGACTGGCTCAGCCTAGTCATCTCCAGCTCTCCTCCTCTCTTCTCCGATTCATTTTCTTGCTGATGCCACCTTTCCCCTTCTGATCAATCAAAATTCTCCCACTCTACACCCATTCCATTCCCCCTCTCTCTTTTCAACCAGCCCCCTCTCTAAAGCCTTTCTTTCCTCTGGGCTCTATTTGGTGAACTCTGGCTGGGACACATTTTGATGCAACTACTGCTTGTGCTCAGAGATGCTTTGTTTGAACTGTATTTTAAAATCGCCTCTTTCCTAGCCTTCATTATTCCTTTCTGGAGCCAATACAATTAATATGGGTTTAGAACTTGCTTCTCCCCATTTCTAACAGTGCCCCAAGCCACACTTATGCGTACATAGGGGCATGATCCCAAAATCTGGGTTGGGGACAGACATATGAAGGTGTGTCTATTCCTCCTCGTTTCCTGGACAGGAACACTCCCTTCCCAGCCACAGCATTTCCCACACTGTAAACTGTCCCATAAAAAGGGCCCCCAGATTTATTCATTTTGGAGTGCATATGCCAGACTGACTGCTGGGAAGCAGCATCTCTGGATACTGTATCCAACACCTAAAGGGAAACATGCCCATATTAAACAGGCCCTTTAATAGGGGAATTGCTTTTCTGCAGTGAATAAATCAGCACCTGCTGCGATCTGAAATTGGGTTCCTTGGATTCAGTGATGGTAGTGCCACCACTTGGAACTGAACGATAATAGCTGATAATGCTCTGAAGCGATTCCACTCACAGCCACTCTCTAAAGTCTATTGTAAATCAAGGAGCTCAGAGACAGAAGCGTATGAGATCAGTAAAAACTGAAGAACAAGCCATCTTTCAAGGCTACTTTGAATAAGAAACAAGCAGGTCCTCTTCAACAGGTCCAGAACTCGGCAGGCAACAGTTCAGTAGCTCTCTGCCAGCTTTTTCCTGGATATCCCGGGAGTGCTTCAGAGGCACCAGATGATGTCATACTGAGAAATGAAACCAAGACCTTCATACAGAGAGTACATTTTTTATCCTTTTAGTAGTTCATTTAGAACATGACATTCCTCTGCTGCTGGAATTACCCCATGACTTTATTTGATGTAGAGATAACGCTTAGGACAAAGAGACTCGGGATTTTTTTTTGTGTGTGTGGTAAGTGTAGGGAACATGAACCAAGCAACAATGAGGGCTTTTTCCCACTCACATTGTGCCGGCGTTCTGCCTCCGTTTGTCCCGGCGCTGGGTGTCAATTTCACACCCTTTGCTGCAGCGCGTGTGTTAATACGGGGCTTCGCGCCATTTTCTCCGCACCTTCGGTAAACCTAAAAAAAAAGGTTTACTGAAGGCGCGGAGAAAGTGATGCGAAGCCCCGTATTAACACACGTGCCGCAGCAAAGGGTGTGAAATTGACACCCAGCGCCGGGACAAACGGAGGCAGAACGCCGGCACAATGTGAGTGGGAAAAAGCCCTGAATTTCATCAATACCCTCTTCTAGTGATACTTTCAATTCAATCTGCATAGTTTTACAAAAATGTATGTTTCTCATGACTTGACCTGGATAGCCCGGGCTAGCCTGATCTCACCAGACTTCAGAAGCTCAGCCCTAGTTAGTACTTAAATGGAAGACCACAAAACAGGGTTTCTACATGGAGGCAAGCATTGGCAAACCACATCTGAATGTTTCTTGCCTTGAAAACCCTACCCGGGCGATGTGTGACTTCTCTTGATCTTAGCCAAAAGGCCGAGAAGTCACATGTGACTTGATGGGAATTTTTTTCCCCCCAGCCTGGGACAGATTAAGAATGGAACTGAGCTCTTCACCCAGCTTCTCTATAACATTTAGTGTCCAACCCATATCCAAGAATGTTTTTTTACCAGTTTAGGGAATAAAAGAATGACCTCATGTCTTCATGAGATCTCAGTTAAATTAAGACATCTGGGGTTAACAATGTTCCCTTTAAGCTGAGTTAGTGTGAGCTAGCTCACAGTTTTTTAGCCTCTGGCTCACACATTTTTGTCTTAGCTCAGGAAGGATGGCTCCAGAGCAAGCTAATTTATGTAGCTGCCAAATTGCTTGCTCACAACTTTAATGCCAGTAGCTCACAAAGTAGAATTTTTGATCACAAGACTCCATAGCTTACAGGGAGCATGTGCAGTCAACTGGGGACCCACAAGAAATTTGCAGGAGTGGCCATCTCATTGCCCCTCCTTTACCCGCCACCTAGACTGTGGCAGAAACTCACTAACTCAGCCCCACCTACCTCTCAGGGTGTCAGTTGTGGGGAGAAAAAGGGAAGGAGACTGTAAGCTGCTCTGAGACTTCAAGAGACGGGTGGGTTATAAATATAAACTCTTCTTCTTGGGTCAGTTGTTGTCAGATCCCATCAAATTGCATAGAGGGGTTATGTAGGGTTGTGTTTGGGCGCCTTCCTTGTTTAACCTCTTCATTATCTATCTTCTAGATAAGCTCAGGTTTCCCAGCTCACATATACCTGTGTTGGCAAATGTTACAATCTTCACACTTATGTATGCTGATGATACCCTGTTGATAGCCCACTCTCAGGTCAGGCTGCATCAATTATTGATAGCATTTGAAGACTATTGTATCAATGAGGGCCTAACTATCAATTATGAGGGTGCGTTCAGAAGGCTCTTTTGAGCTGCGCCAGGCACGAGTTCCTGGTGGATTTAAAGGGCATGTCCAGACCTCAACATCTGGGAATCGTGCCACTTTCATCAGTAGCCCTTCAATCCCCGGTCAAAGACAAACTGGAATTCTGCCGCGCCTCCACGGCGCGGGGGCGGGGGAATTTCCCCCGCCCCGTGGCATTCCCACGCCGCCGGAAGGAAGCCACCCGCAGCATTTAGACTGTGGGAGGCTTCCTGCAGCGGCGGGTGGACGCCGCACGGCCGCCTCTTCCCGCACGCGTTCACACCTGCTCCGGTGGGCGGAACGTGTGTGCGGGGCACACCGCACCAGCCGAGCACCACTTTAAAGTGGTGCTCGGCTGGTGCGGAAAGAGCGCGGCGCCGGATGCAACGCGTCTGGGCCGCCTCCTGGGGGCAGATGTGGCCGTCTGAACGGCTGCTCTGCCTCTGCTTCTGAAGTGGAGGCAGAGCAGCCGAGATGGCCAATCTGTCTTCAGCCCCCGTTGGGAATCTGTACCTAAAATATATTAGTTAAAGTCTGGTCTAAAGCTGGCCAATGGGCCAGTGCTGGACTTTCCACTGTCAGGTCATACCTCCCCCGCGCAATCAGCCCATAGGGATGGTCTCCAGACCATCCCAAAAGGCCGTCATTTTTTAAAAAAAAAAACTCTTAGTGATGTACGCATGACCACTTCAACAAGTAACATCCCCAGAGCTCTGCTCAAGTGATCCAAACAATGTTATGTTTCTGATGGTCCCCTGAACTTTGTCAACTTTATTAAGTGAAACAGTACCTAGAGGAAGGTACTGCTGGCCGTGTTTTTACCATTTTTAGTACACACATGCATGGAGAAACAAGTATATGGTGAGGCACCTATGTGCATGCACAGACAGGATTTTTTTTTAAAAAAAAAGCCGACTGCACAGCTCCTTGCAGTGGATGCCATCTAGACAATCCACCGCAGGAGTCACATGTGGTGAAGCACTTCACAGGCGAGCTGTCTGGTCGTGCAATGCTGGATCAAAAAGATCCAGCTTAAAATACAGCTGGGCCAATGGCAGGATTAGCTGCCTGTCTGAACACACTCTGAGAAATCTAAGATAGTAGTTTTTTTACAGAAATCTTTGACCTACCTCATACACCTGGTATTTAAATAGCTATAAACTACAATAAACACCTAGTTATAACTATTTTGGTTTGAAATCACAATCCAATTTGACTTAGAAGAATCACCTAGACTTTAAGAAAGAGAAAGACTCAAGAACATCCAAGGTGACCCACCATTTTTTTCTATTCTAGAGGCAGCTAACATATTCCTTTAGCTGTTAAGCTTTTTGAAGCTTAAACCCAACTCCTATATGACATTCCCTTGTGGGCAGACTTAGTAGATGAACACTTGGATTCTGGCTTACATCGCTTTCTTAGAAAGTTGTTGGCTACTCCTTATTGCATAGCTGAGATGGCTATTAGAGCTGAGCTTGGGATCCGATCCTTGGAGGCCAAATCGTGGGCCTCTATTTTTAGCTACCAATTAAAACTCCTTCTGGCCCCTCCTACAGATAGTCTTCTAAGCGTGTTCCTAAGGGAGTCATTTGCTAATTCCTGGTTTTGTTATGTTGATGCCAAATTTCAAAGGCTGGGGTTGGATAGCACCTCCTTGATGACTATCTCCTTTTCTGCAGCCTGTTCTTTGACGGAAAAAAAAGAGATTATTCTAGTGGGATTTAAATAGTACTATTTTCCGTGCTCATCATATATGCTCTCCAGCTTTCTTTGGCTTTCTATATTCAAAATCCACCACCACTAGTGCTGGATTTTGCTCCGTTGTCAATTTTTTTTTTTTGCTGCCATTTTTTTAGTCTTTTTTAGTCTTTTATTGCTTTGTGATATATATTGATGTGATTCTATATTTGTACGTTTCTGGTTTTATATATTGTTAGCCGCCTAGAGCCGACGAATGCTGGCTAGGTGGGATATAAATCTAAATAAATAAATAAATAATAAAGTCCTGTTGCCCATATATAGACTTTTTCACCATCCCAGCCTACGGAAGAACCTTTCTTTCTAACTAGGTTCAATGTGCTACCTACCACTGTTCTAAGTGGGCATTATGCTAGAAAACCCTATTCTCAGCATCTGTGTGGCTGTGGTTTTGGTTCCATCAAAACTATAGAGCATGTCCTTTTCTCTTGTCAAAGATATAAACACTTGGGAACCCAGTATATTGATTCATTACTCCCTGATGTTGATTTGCCTGTTGCAACTAAGCTCCAATTCTTGCTTGGTGGCTCTTGAGCCCGCCATTACAGTCTCAGTAGTTAAATTTATTTTGGGAATGTTCAGACACAAGCAATGCTCCCTCTAAGCTGTAGAGTCTTGTGAGCAAAAATTCTACTTTGTGAGCTACTGGCATTAAAGTTGTGAGCTACTGCATAAATCAGTTTGCTCTGGAGCCATCCTTCCTGAGCTAAAACAAAAATGTGTGAGCTGGAGGCTAAAAAACTGTGAGCTAGCTCACACTATACCTCAGCTTAGAGGGAGCCCTGGACACAAGAGACAGGAGGAGAACTTAAGGAACTAACATACAACTAAACAAACTAATTCATCATCAAATTAAGTAAAAGGACAAATGAATAAGGAATCTGATTTGTAAATCTTAAAATCGGCATTACCAGATATTTTTTATAGATTGTAATATTGGATAACCTAATTGCTGTATTTGTAAAAAATGTATTTGCTTGTCCCTTCTCCCCCTTATTTTCTCACTCTCTTTCCCCTACCAGACACCTCTTCTCTCGCTCTCTCTATCCTCGATATGTCACTTTCACTCTGTTTCTGCCCTGCCCCATTACTCTTTCTTTCTGCCTCCCCACCTCATCACTCTTTCTCTTTCTGCCTCCCAGTCCCTACCCATCACTCTCTCTTCTCCCCCTTTCTGCCTCCTCACCCATCACTCTATATTTCTCTCTCTGCCCCCACCCATCACACTCTCTCTTTGCACCCCATCCCATTACAATCTCTCTCTTTCTGCCCCCATCCCATCACTCTCTCTTTCTCCCTCTCCCCCTCTTACCTTCTTTCTCCCCCTCACTGTCATCCAAAGAGGCCATCTCTTAATTAGTTGGTGGAATTACCTTTATGGAGACGAAACAAGAGGGGGTAACTGAAGAAGAGAAGAAGAAGAGATTGGATTTATACCCCACCCTTCATTACCTGAAGAAGTCTCAGAGCAGTTTACAATCCCTTTCTCTTCCCCTCCCCACAACAGACACCTTGTGAGGTAGGTGGGGCTAAGGGAGCTCTCTTGAGAACTGACCTTGAGAACAGCTCTGAAAGAACTTGTGACTGACCCAAGGTCAGACCAGCAGCTGCATATGGAGGAGTGGGGAATCAAACCTGGTTCTCCCAGATTAGAGTCTGTGCTCCTAACCACTACACCAAACTGGGATTCTCCATCTATGTTTATGGGGATCTTTCCCTTAGAGAATTCTCAAAATAAACTAGTCAGATATTCTACTGGAACATTCTACAGATGTTTTATAGGAATAAAAGGGTAAAACACACACATACAAAAACATGGAGAACACTCAAGCTAGCTAAGAGGAAATGAGGGAGGAGATAGGAGAAAGTATTTTCTGGGAAGGCTATAGTTACCAGTCTCGAAGAGTGAGGTCAGTGAAGGCAGCAGCAAAACGACCAGTGTTTCATGGAGAAGAAGAAGGTCCAGATGCAAGTGGGGATGTTATGTATGGTTCCCAGAACTCACTCACTCACTCACTCACTCACTCTGTCTGTCTGTCTGTCTGTCTGTCTGTCTGTCTGTCTGCCTGCTATGGAGCAGAACACTGCAATTATAGGGGGAAATGCTCCTTGGGGCAGTTTGACACGTTTGTCCCCCAAACAATGACTTGATGAGTTTTTCGGAGGTGAACAATGATTTGGGAAAAGCTTTGTGACATCACCTGAGGTGGACTATGGATGCTAATGGTGCTTGATGACCCTCTAGGTACCAGATGGGAAAAGCTACCAGGTTTTGTGAATAGTGTTAAGTGTTGCTTGCTTAGCATAAATGGGTGAGGAAAAGGGAAGCTGGGAGTGGATGAGGTTAATCCAAGGTGAGGCGATCTATCTTGGGGGACCCATTGTCCTGAATATGCATCACTTTAGGGTGGGGAGGAGGTCGTCAGCTAGCCAGCCACTCTTTCCCACACTTCTAAACTGTATGTCCAGGCTTGTCCCTGGCTGGCATCCATTTTGTGTTATTTTAGGCCAGGCAGTGCATTGCAGCTTATGATATCTGAGCTGATGTATACATACTACAAAGGGTGTTTATGGGTTTTTCTAGCTAAAAACTGCCCCTCAGTGAATGGAGGGGTCTGACTGCTAACATCACCATTGCTGCTACCAGGCCTACCATGGCTTCTTCCCCAAAATTGCCACTGCCATTGCTGAGTCCACTCCACCCCCCCACCCCCGGTTGATGTTGGGCCTGGCACAACTAATCCCCTATAAAATGGAGGAGGGGATAATGACGTAAGTTGCTTTGGGTCCCCATTAGGGAGAAAGGTGGGGCATAAATGAAGTAAACAAATCAGTGCAGCATTGTGATAGCTGCGAGATGATCCTGTTCGCTAGAACCATCTTAGCAATAATTTCCCAGCAAGCTTCAAGTTTAGATCGATCCTCTCTCTCTCTCCTATCTACATTTAGTCCCCACAAACTCTTGTTTGTCTTGCCCGTGGTATGATCTATATAGACAAAATGGCTGGATCCAATCCTGAGCATCTGTTGATAGAACTAAGATTATACCATTTTTATTAAAGGATGAGGATCTGAGGATTACTTTAGCCATGGTAAAACTGGTGATTACGCAGAAGGAAACAATTAACTTTTTTACAGTGGGGTTAAGAAAATGTATAGGGTTAATCTCAAAATTAGAAATAAAGTAGAATTTATAACATTTAGAAGTTTCTTCTTCTTCTACTACTACTTCTTCTTCTACTACTTCTACTACTTCTACTTCTTCTTCTTCTACTTCTTCTTCTACTACTTTTTCTACTACTTCTACTTCTTCTATTACTTCTTCTACTACTTCTTCTTCTTCTTCTTCTACTACTACTTCTTCTTCTTCTTCTACTACTACTTCTTCTTCTTCTTCTACTACTACTACTACTACTCATCCCTGACCTGAATAGCCCAGGATAGCCCAATCTTTTCAGATCTCAAAGCTAAGGAGGGTCGGCCCTGGTCAGTATTTGGAAGGGAGACCACCAAGGAATATCAGGGTTGTGACATGGAGGCAGTCAGTGGTGAACCACTTCCAAACACCTGTTGCCTTGAAAACCCATGAGGCTGTCATAAGTCAGCTGTAACTTGGCAGCAAAATGATAATGATGGTGATGATGATGGGAAAAAACAATTTAGTGTGGTGTGACTTGAGGCCTTAGGCCAAACAAATTGACCATTAAAGGTAAAGGTACAATCTCTTGTTTCCTGCTCACACCCAAACTGGTCATATATGAAAAAATATGAATATGAAACCCCTCTCCCTTGTTGGGGCCACTGAGTAATCCAGGACCCAGAAAAGCATATCCAGTTTCAGGCTATGTAAAAACAAAGATGACAATTTTGCCTGGTCAAGGAACATGTTACAGTTAACAGTCTTAACTACACACCTGTCGATGATGTGTAGCCCTACCAATCCTTCTTGCAGCTAGCAGAATGTGACATATAAGTTGCTCTCCCAGACTGTGAAAACTCTTCTATTAGGTTATCTGAATGGACTTTCCATTTTGGAAAATAAAAAAAGTTTCCAGATACAAAATATTAGTCAGTTTAATACGTTGAATTTTCATGTTCAAGGGCTAATGTTTTTGGGATGTCTCCCTGGGGAAGGTGTAACAAACTGCAACATTGCTTCCCTGAAAGATTTTTATAGCTATGTTCAGCTTTGCCCTTGGTGGAGCAATTTATGTGGAAAGCCCTGATAATTGATTCAGCAAAGGAAACTAACACGAAACAAGAACTGCTCTGATTTTTCAAAAGCCGTAAAATGACTTCCTTGTTCTCTGAATGCTCCCTCTGCAGTATTACAAATAAAAATGGAGTACCCTACAACTAGCCAGCGTGCAGTGTAGCACTGCCTAGGGTCAAAGGAACGGTTCCATCAACAGATCCCACACCCATAAAGACATAAGAGTAGCCATGCCAGATCAGACCACCTAGTTCGTCATACTGTTTTTCGTGGTGGACAGTCTGACAGCATGGGGAAGTCCTGCCTCACCGACCTTTTGTAGTTCTTTGAGAAAGTAAATAAGCCTGTAAATAATGGTGACCTGGTAGACACAATATACTTAGACTTTTGAAAGTCTTTAGGACTGTTCTTGAAGGTGCTTTGGAGGTTGTCCCAAGTGCAGTTGCCAGCCTTCTGACTGGAACATCTTCACATACACTGCCTGTCTTAAAGTAGCTGCATTGGCTGCCTGTTGGTTTCCCGGTCAAATTCAAGGTGCTGTTTTTGACCTTCAAAGCCCTAAACAGTCTGGGACCATCATACCTGAGGGACTGTCTCTCCTTTAACAACAGGACCAGTTTGGTGTAGTGGTTAAGTGTGTGGACTCTAATCTAGGAGAACTGGGTTTGATTCCCCACTCCTCCACATGCAGCTGCTGGATGACCTTCGGCAAGCCATAGTTCTGTCAGAACTGTCCTTGAAAAAGCAGTTTTTGTCAGAGCTCTCTCAGCCCCACCTACCTCACAGGGTGTCTGTTGTAGGAAGGGGAAGGGAAAGGAGTTTGTAATCCACTCTGAGACTCTGAGTGAAGGGTAAGGTATAAATCCAATCTCCTCCTCTGTCGTCTTCTGTAAGGATGAGCTTTTCTGTCAAGCCTTTCCCAATTAAGTTTATTTTGGAGGGATTCATATTGGATCCACTGTTATCTGTTGTGAATTGTTTGTTTTTTTATACTTGGCATTTTATATTGTTTTAACCAGGGATTTTTTTGTAGAAAAAGCACAGCAGGAACTCATTAGCATAACAGGCCACACCCAACAGCAGAAACTCATTAGCATATTAGGCCACACCACTGACAGCACAGCTTATTAGCATATTAGGCCACACCTCCATGTTACCAGAAGAGTGGTCATCCAGCCACACCCACCTTTTGCTTCTTATTCTGTTAAGCTTGTTTGTTGTCAAAACCCAGGGCTTTTTTGTAGCAGGAATTAATTTGCATGTTAGGCCACATACCCCTAATGTAGCCAATCCTAATGAGTTTCTGCTGTTGGGTGTGGCCTATTATGCTAATGAGTTCCTGCTGGGTCTGGCCAACTCAGGCGCCAGCCGGAACTCTGTTCCTGTGCGTTCCTGCCCAAAAATAGCCCTGGTTTTAACTATATTTATTATGAATGTTTTACACTGTTATGAACCACTCTGAGCACTACTTTGTGGAAAAGGGGGGATATAGACATTGGCAACCCAGAAGTGACAATGGCTAGCTCTAGGAATCACTGGAAGCTCTGTGGCCTCTGGGTTCAAACAAGAAGTGACCTCATCAGGTTCACAATGCCAGCAAGTTTTTAATTTTTTTATACAATCAATTTTAATTTTGGAATGCATCCCGCACTGCTACTCCAAGAGGAAGTGGGCCATGGGAACGCAGGGCAGGGGATCCCCTGCCCCAATTGGGGGCTTAGCAGCCCTAATTGAGGAGGAGAATGTTGGCAGGGGCACATGACTCATTGCATGCTCACACTTGATCTGAGCCAAAAGGTCGAGAAGTGACAGAGAGTCCTTGGCAAGCACCCTGAGATATCAATGATGGGGGGGTCCTCGAACTGGGCATTTAGTGGGTTGGCAGTCCAGATGCCTCAGATTAGGGCCTCCTCGGGGTTTGGGGAGCATATGATGAACCTTAGGGCTCAGTAGTCATGGACAGGAATGTGCCCCTCCATCTCCTTTATGCACTGGGAGTGTGGGCCATGATGAGGAGAGTGTAGAAGGATTCCGGACCTGTCTCTGAGCTGCGGTGGGTTTGCCCTGTTAGGAAGCTTGCTTTGAAGGCACAATACGACCCCGTGCTTAAATTATAATGAAATGGTGCATATCAGCTCATGTATAAATAAAATACCCAGTTTAACCCATAACTTGTGTAGTGTTTCATTCGAGGCATGGGTGGGCAGGTTAGGCACCCCCCCTGGGTGGGCATTCAGCCCCCCAAATTGCTGCTAGAATATATTCTCCATCCATAATTCTAATTAGACTCCTTGGGGTATTTTCAATCACTTGAAGTTAGATTTCCAACATTAGAAGCTTTGTGTGGCTTCTCCGATTGTTCCCTCATGATTCTAATGTTTCAAGACTAATGATCATTGCCTCCAATATAATCTCACAACTACAATCTTATTTTGTCAAATAAGATTGTATTTGGCCCATTTCCTAGGACTATTAATCTGCTAAATCCCACAGTTCACATTTCAAGATTCTTGGCAATTCAGGACATAGCATACACTCTCCTGTTGTTTAAACAATGGAGGGGGGCAGCCCAAATTAGTAAATGTACAATCTTGTTCTAGGCCTGCTTTCCTGGAAAAAGAGAATCTGCTATGCCAAATCTGGGACTGAAATGGTGGTCACAATGGCATATTTCAGCAGTGGGGGGGGGGGGTTAGACAGGATTCATCAACTTTGCCACTGGTGAAAAAAGAGATGAAGTAGGGTACTTTGACCACCCCAAAGGCTATGCTGGGCAATCAAGGAATCTGCTGGACAAACGCCATGTGGAACTGAGACAGTCACAAGAAATGGAATTGCACAAGGTGGAGTGGTGCGGGGGGAAGATAGCTGGATGCAACCCAATGAGGACAGTTCCTTCTTGCGCAGCCAACAAGCTCCTAATACAGGTTAGTGAGAGCCATAATGAATGCCTGGACAAAGATCTCCTCTGCTCCCCTTTTCACACATTTAAAGAAGTACAAAATTAAGAAGAAAATGTAAAGGAGTACAAAACATGAACAAAGCCCCACAGACTTCAGTGGGATTTACTTCTCCTTTATTGTTCAGTTTCAGCATGGCAAACCAGATGGAGGAGCTATCCCTTGAAAACTTGGGGGTGGGGCTGTGGCTAGGGATGGGCATGAACCAGGAAAATTCAGTAAAAAAAATGTGGTTTGTTTTGGTTTGGCATGAGCCATCACAAACTTTTTAGTGACAAATAAACTGGTTCAGTTTGTGAGGTTCATGATCTGGTAGAATGCCTCCATGGTGTATTAAAGTCAACAGACTCACAGGGGATCTCTGGATGACTCTCCTCTACCTGCCCTCCAAATTTGGTGAGGATTGGATTTACAGCCCCTATAAGAAGGTACAAGGGTCATTTCATAGAAAAAGAGGTGCAGGAGCTCAATACCATAACTCATTTGCATATGCCACAGCCCCTAACATACCGGAAGTGTGTCAGAAGGCAACACCCACCCCTCAGGCTCCACTCCACAGGGGAGTGAAACTGACCTACTCTTCCTCCATTCCCTTCCCCATCCAATACTTTGTGCAAGAAAAATAAGCGTAAAGAACACCCCCTCATTCTCTTCCTGCTCCCTTGAAACCACCAGGTTTCAAGTAGACTTGAGATACCCAGGACATGTGCACCACCCATCCCTTTCCCTTCCCCTCCCCACAACAAGACACCCTGTGAGGTAGGTGGGGCTGAGAGAGGTCTTTGGAGAACTGCTCATGAGAGAACAGCTCTGAGAGAACTTGTGACTGGCCCAAGGTCACACCAGCAGCTGCATGTGGAGGAGTGGGGAATCAAACCCGGTTCTCCCAGATTAGAGTCCAACTCCTGACCACTACACCAAACTGATGGAGTGGAAGCTGCTGAAGGGCTGGTGAAATTTCTCCAGTACTTATGTGCCATGTGCCCAGATAAAAAATGGAATACTTAGAAAATTTATATGCCACCTCTGGAAAAGCAGCACACAGTCATAAAAGGAGCAATGATAAAATTATCAGTATTAAAACAAAACATTAAAAACAATAAAGACCCTAGCAGGGCTTTCCCTGGGGCACTGCACCTCTGCACTGCTCGGGGAAGCCAAGGAGGGGGCGGGGCTTGGTCATGTGCCCACCCCCTGGGCTCCTCACTCCCGGAGTTGTGCTCCTGTGCGCTCTCGCTCCAACTGACCCCTTAGAAGGTGACCCCAGAATAATGCTTTCTGAGAAAATGACACGTGTGGGTTTAGGAGGTTCAAGAATGTATAGAACGGACCCTGTGCAAGCTAGAAACATCAAACACAGAGTACCTTTCCCTAATGTTCTTCTACATGCCCTCCAAGTCATGTGCAGATTGGACTTAGCGGGTCCAAGTCATGGCCCCTCAAAGAAGATGTCCCCAGGAAAATGCTTTTGGGGAACATGTCAGGTGAAGGTTCAAAAGTGTATAGAATGGACCCCCTGTAAGCTACACGCACCAAACATGCAGGCTGAAGAATTCTGTCCCCCTGTTGCTTTGAAGTTTGGTAAGCATTTTGACTGAGCAGAAAGAGTCTATCTGGAAATGTATCCGTTCATGACCTGGCAACCACCACCACAAATCTCTTGAAAGTTCATGGAAAGTTTGTGCTGGCTGATCTGCCACAAACTTCAGTTCATGAACCACAAACTGGCCAAAATTAATCATGAACTTTTGCAAGCAGAAGGTTCCAGATATAATCCCTGGCATCTCCAGTCAAAGGGTCAGAGGGTACGGTGTTGTGAAAGACCTCAGCCTGAGACCCTGGATAGCCACTTCCAGTCAGAGTACGGAATACTGACTTTGATAGACCAATAGTCTGGTTTATTTATTTACTTTTCAAATTTATATCCCGCCCTCCCCGCGAACAGTCTCAGGGCAGCTTACATGGGCTCACAGGCCAAATCAATACTTTAAAACAGTAAAATCAGCTAAAACATTCCAATAAATAAGATACATTTACTATAAAAGCTTCCAATAATATAAAAACAGATGGCAACCCGATAGCAGGTCTGAGCCCCCCCTGCCTTCACGCCTGGGCTATACTGGGCTGGCTACATCCAGATGGCATATGTGATGGGTGATATCACCGGCGGCGGCTCCTATTCAAAGGCCTGGCAGAAGAGCTCCATCTTACAGGCCCTGCGAAACTGCATTAGATCCTGCAAGGCCCTGATCTCCTCTGGGAGCTTCTTCCACCAGACAGGAGCCACCACCGAGAAAGCCCTGGCCCTCGTCTGGCAAGCTTGATGTCCCTGGGGCCCAGGGCCCGGGCTCAGTATAAGACAGCTTTATGTGTTCATGACTCATCACTTCTGAAAAAAAAAATAACTGTATGTACTTTGAGACTCCTTAAGGTAGAAAAAAGTGGGGTATAAAAACCAACTCTTCTCTTTCTTCTTCTTCTTCTCCGTCTCCTTCTTTTGCTTATAAGGATGCAACTCTGCTTGGCCTCAAAACAACAGACATCATGTCAACTGCTTCCTTGCCCTCATGCAGCTTCTCAGACCCCCAGAGCAATCCGGGGCAGGGAATTTTTACCCATCACCTCCCCCTTCTTGCAGAAACACTGTTCTCATCAATGAAACATAGAGATCTGATGTAGCTTGAAATGTGATAAAATCCTTGTTATAAAAGTCCTCATCAAAGAGCCGCTGAAGCCAATAACTCTACCATCATTTGTCCTGTCTATTCAATAATTGAGATTAGGAGTATTTGAAAATTCATCCCTTTATGTTTGACAATTATTCTTCTTTTCTGCATGCTCGGTATGCCTTGATTGTTCACTGTTCATTATTCAGGCTTTATGTACAACTCTGCCATTTCCAGCCAGGCACAATAATTTATGGGATGTGGGGATCCGGAGATACAAAGTTTTGATAATCTTCAAATGCTCTGGAGAATTCATGTTTGTTTGTATGTGTGTGTGTGTGAGAGAGAGAGAGAATCAAAACCTTCCACGAAATCTGAGGCCAGCCTAAGGAGAATGAGGACAATCACATCTCCTTTTGCTGCTGGTGAATAATGTAAAATTCCTGTAAAGTAGGTGATGCCTACTTCAAGCCACTGTTCATGTTTGGGTTGCTAACTCTGGGTTTGGAAATACCTGGAGATTGGAAGATGGAGCCTGGGTGAATGGGGTTTAGGGAGGGGAAGAACCCCAGGGAATAATGCCATGCAGTCCATCTTCCAAAGCAGCCATTTCCCCCCCCCAGGAAAAATGGAATAAATGTTTTAAATCAGTAAGTAAGTAGTAAATAAATAAGTGGTCTGTGTAATCTGGGGATCAGTTGTAATTCCAGGACATCTCCAGCCCCCACTTGGAGATTGGCAACCCTAGTTCATGCCTCTTATACAATCACTTTGCACCAAGACATAGTGTCCTTGGAGCACCAGAAAACTATTTCTGGTAGGGTTACCAACCTACCGGTGGGGCCTGGAAATCTTCTAGAATTACAACTGATCTCTAGACAACACAGATCTGTTCGCTGGAGTCAATGGCTGCTTTGGAGTGCGGACTCTATGGCATTAAACTCGGCTGAGGCTGTGCCCCTAAAGTGAAATGTGAAATGATTAATGAGAATATAATTTCTGTTTTGGGCTCAGTTTCTGCTTTTGTTTTAGATGCAACAGGGCAAAAAAAAAAATTGTAACTATGAAACCAGTATGTTTCCCCACCCTCCCTTTGATGAGTGTTAGCACTTTTTAAACAATGCACAGGATATCTTAAGGTAGTGAGAACTGTGTTGACAATTCTGTACCAGTAACAGAATCCATTAGGCACTCTGAAGCAAACGGCTGAAACGTGCACACACTTTTGGTGGCAGAAAGTGCTGTTGTATCGCAGCCTACTTATGATGATTCCTCATGGGGTTTACGAGGCAAGAGGTGACCAGAAGTGGTTTCGCCATTACCTGCCTTTGTGTAGAGACCCTGGACTTTCTTGGTGGTCTCCCATCCAAATACTAACCAGGGCTGACCCTGCTTAGCAGCCAAGTTCTAATGTAATCAGGCTATCCTGGACCATGCAGGTCAGGGCAGCACTCTCTTGGAGATGGCAGATAGAAAGGCTGGACAGTCGACAAGAATTAATGAACAAAAGTGTTTTGTGATTTATTCATTAATGCTTGAGATGAATTGTGAAGCTCTCCTGTGGAGGCAAACAATTCCAAGAAGTTTTAAAGGTTGTGGAAGTCTTTCAATAACTGTTCTGAGAACACTCAGGAGGGAGGGAAGAGAGGAGATCCTCATTTTCTAAGGAGGGCTGCGTCAGTGTTCTTGTTTCTGGTTTTTTAATGCCCCTTTACATTCTTGTCAGTAGTATCTGTTCTCTGCTTTTTGACACTGATTTTGCCAATTTGTTTGCATTGCAGATGCAGGGTGTATATTTTCACATGCAGTATAAGCACTGTGATATACATCATTTTTATATTAACAGAATTATTGGTGCCCAAAAAATGCCTGCATTTTACAGGGAAAATTCAGAAACAGAAAACTGTGTCAAAATGGAGAACAAGGGGTTGGATTTGCACAGTTTATGTATTTGTTTGAGAACTTTCTAGTCTACCTTTCTCCAACATGGGACTCAAAGCAGTGAAAATGATGTCTGAAGACAAACCCGCTAATACTTAGATCTAAAACCAGATCAACTTGTATCACTTCCAATAAATAGAACAAGATGCAATAACCCATAAAACCTGTTTAAACAAATGCTCTAAAAATAGAGCATCAAAGGAAAATTGGGGTGGTGGTGGTGGGAAATAGTGAGGATGAGAAAATCACAGTCATTCAGATTCCTGAGTTGTCAGTATGGGAGAAGCAGTTGTGAATGTCTGTGTGAGTGCGCATGTGTATATGTTGCGAGTCACTGAATGATGGCACTTTTTAATTTCATTGTACTATGTACAATGACAATAAAGTATATTCTATTCTATTCTATGTTCTTCCTAAACTGATGTTAGCCAAATTGCCTTAATTTTTTTTAATAATATGAATATCAAATTTCAATAGGCTTTAATTATGAGATCAATAACCTGTGTATAAGGGAGTCAGGTTTATCCAGAGCCCAGAAATAGTCACTGAGGCTAGATTGTAAAAGCAGTGTTTCTTTAATAAAGGATTCTCACACATACAATATAAAAAAAAACAAACATACACACAAGCAATACAGATCTAGGAATTCAGAGAGAAAAGTACAGAGACGGTTGCATTACCAGGATGTATCATTGATGGGGCAATAGGTTACCTGTCCGACGTGTGTTAACTCTGCAGTGAAAAAGGAGGAAACTATAGGAAAGGGATTGTGAGCTGGCCAGCAACACACATGGAAGATTCCAAACAGTGCTAAGAATGGAACCAGCAAAATAGGGTGGGGATAGGAAGGTAAGAAGCAAGAGCGAGAGCAATGGGATAGTGCTTTCCTTTTATAGCCTAAAAACAACCTTAGGCCAATGCCTCCTTGGTCACGTAGTCCCCAGGAAGTGCTAGAAAAAATCCAACTGTTAATGGGTCAGGAGAAGAGATTAATTATTGGCCAACTGAAATAATGGTTTAACTAAATAGTGACACCTCTCAGGGGGAACGGTTAAAACAGAAGAAAGAAAAGAAGGATGGTATTCCTGATGCTTGGCTGGTAGTTGGTCTTGATGGCCAGATGTTTAACAGCTGTGTTATCTTGATGGGTTGCTGGAGGATGTGACAGCTCATCAATCCCATCATGGAAGACATCCTTTTGTTTAAATGAAAAGGAGTACGTGTTTCACCTGGTGATGCAAATATGTGAAAGGTGGTGGTGGGGAAATGTCTGCGTGATGTAGATGGGAGTTCTTCATGGCGTCTGAGCCTCAATCTCCTGGCTTCTTTGTAGAACATGGCTTTTCTGTGGTGATCTGCTGCTGTCTCTGTGTGTGCTTAGGGGTCAGGGCTGCTGGTCTACCTGCTGGCTCTGGCATTGAGGTGCAGGATTGAGAGGCATCTTGTAGTCCATGTGTCCACATCTGGTTTTAAGTGCAAAGTTCCTCTTGGCTAGCAGTCCAGTATAAGAGCATTGTTCCACAGCTACAGTTCTGTCCATTGCCCTGGCACATTTGTTTCATAGTCCAGTTTTACAGTCATAGTTAATAGTCTTTGGAAATGCTGTATAAAGTGGCTGTGTGGCAACTTAGGGGGTTCTTGTGTGAAGAAGTATATTTGGACTTTGTTTGGAAGTCAAAGGACTGGGCAACTTTACTAAAGCTAAGCAGGCATGTGTCTGGCCAGGATCTCTTGGGAATCCTAAATATGCCGCCTTGAATTCTGGATTTATCATATTTAAGGCAGATAAAGTATATCATAAATATGACCTATCAATCTGTCTAAGTACCTTTGAGACAAATTTCAATAGATGACCAGCAATTCTTTGGGCAAGAGGAGGGTCACACATCCCAGTTCCAGTAAATGATAGATTACAGCCCTCCTGAACATATTAAAAAATAGACTCCCTTACCAAATTGGAAAACAAGGTATAAATTTTAAAGGGATGAGAGAACTGTCAGTTGTTCTGTGCAGACAACAGCTACATCCAACTTGTACTCTTAGGCACATTGAATAGTTAGCGAATGGCTGGATAAACAGGATAAACATTAGTCAACCACCTGAATTTAGAAAAGGATGGCTGACAGTGTTAAATCCTGCAAAAAAAAAGATCAGGAAGAATGAAACATAGAAACTGGAGGCCCATGCAGAATCACAAAGGAGGGGGAAGATAATTGATTTGAAAATTCTCCCCTGCCCACACATTAAAAAACCATACATTCTTGGTCCTATATACTCCCATGAGTTTACATAGGCTAATTTCCCCATCCCCAAAGGCACCAAGGTTAACTCTCAGTGTTCCTGGACCACAATTAGTTTTCGACAGTCAGGGGTGTAGTTTATTATTATTGTTGTTGTTATTCATTTATTTTTATTTAGGTTATTTTATTTTCCAAAAACATTTTTGTTTGCTTGGGGAAAAGACTTAATACTTTGACTATTTCTGTGGGTAGTCTGGTTTTACTGTGTTTAAAACTGCCACATGGACCACCTATTTTACTATTAGATACAATGAATCCAGCCAGAGATGTTTCATTGAAATGAAATTTCTAAGCAACACACAAATTGGGTTGAAATGGAGGTTGGTTCACCAGAGAAAGGAATCAACTGAACAAGTGGGAGAATAGAGAAGGGAATTAGATAAACATATGGAGCAGAGGTCCATCAGTGGCTATTAGCCACAGAGTATAGATAGAAACTCTCAGTCTGGGGCAAGTGATGCTCTGTATTCTTGGTGCTTTGGGGTGGGGCAACAGTGGGAGGGCTTCTAGTGTCCTGGCCCCATGGGTGGACCTCCTGAGGGCACCTGGTATTTTTGGCCACTGTGTGACAGAGTGTTGGACTGAATGGGCCACTGGTTTGATCCAACATTGGCTTCTCTTATGTTCTCATGTTCAAAAAATAAAGGGACTGCTAGCTGTCAGCTGGCTTTTGATCATTCCCAGTTTTCTTCCAATCATAGCAGGGATGTATGATCACCTACCAGTTCCATTTGTAGTCTTTTCACAAGTTACTATTAACACAGTTGAACACACAACAAATATTTTGCTTTCAATCAAACATCAAATTTGTTCAAAACATGCATTCTTAGATGGTTTTCTTGCTTCTTCTAACCCTTCCTTGTTGCCACTCCAGTTACCCTCCCTATCTTCTATTCACTATTTGCTTTACCTATATAAATCATTTAGATTTCACAGTGAGTTACAGTGGAAAGAACAGAAAGAGACTTACAAATATGACATGTCTTCCTGTGTCCTTTATAGCTGCCTGACTTGGTATTTGTTACAGGGAAATGAAGGTGAATGCTCCAGATTTGGAATAATTCATGCATACACATTCTTACACTGCCTCTCGGGCACTGTAGTTTTTGACCTTCTCCAACACTGTAAGTCATTTAAATGATGCATCCTGGCTGTTAAAGTAAAAAAAAGTTGAGAAAATGTAATTGAGCTGTGCTTACAAGTGAGGACACCACCCAAATAGCCCTGCTTAGCCCAGCCTCATTAGAGCTTGCAAGCTAAGAAAGGTTGGCCATGTTTAGTGCTTGGATGAGAGACCACAAATGAGCACTGAGGACACTATACACAGGTAGGCAATGACAAGATACCTCTGCTTGTCTTTTTCCTGGAACGATCTGTGGATGGGGTCACCACGAGTTGATTGTGACTTCTTCTTCTTTTCCATGACACTGGGGGATATTTACCTTCACCAGCGATCAAGAAGGTAGATAATTTTAGGCTTGGTTGAGTACTAATATTTCGGTGAGCACAAGGGCTTCTGCCTATATTGAGAAATTTCCCCACCTCCTACTTCCATGGTATCCCGAAATGCTTTCGGAAGTTCATGTGTCTGCAGAAAATGTAAATTTGGATCCAACCCATGCATTTTTTAAAGAGAAGGTTCAGGCTGTGGCCACACAGCCCTTTAATGAGGGAGGAACTGCTGTTTCCTCTCGCATTTAAAGGGGCCGTTCACAACGGCCGCGGCTAGTTCCAACCCCGGGGAAATCGAGTGTTTTCCCGGTGGTCGTGCAAGAGAGGGCTGTCCAGATGGTCCCGTTCTCCATTTTTTCCCCAGTCAAGCGCCCAAGTGTAAAAGGGGGGAAAAAACCCAAACTTACCAAGCAGCTGGTGGGGCTTGGGGAAGGGTGCCTTTCCTGGCCACTGCCGCACCAAAAAAAGCTGCTGCCAGCCACCTCCTCCACCGCTGCCACAAAACACCTCACCACGTCGCAACCACATGCTGCTGCCGCTTCTTCTGCCTCCACCGCCTCCTCCGCCGCCGCCTGCTGCTGCACACTGCTGCCGGGGTTGGGATGTGTGCACATCCCAATCCGAGGTAAAAAAAAAAACACGGCCCCTTTAAATCCAGGAGTGCTCCCGGATTTAAAGGGCCATGTGACCACGGCCTCAGTCTGCCAGGTATGCAGGTTAGGATAGTGATTTAGGGATGGAGCCTGGGGAGATCAGGGATCTTAGTGGGGTGCAATGCCACAGAGTCCATCCTCCAAAGCATCCATTTTCTTCAGGGGGAACTGATCTCTGTCATCTGGAGATAAGCTGTAATCCTGAGGGATCTCCAGGTCCCACCTAGAGGCTGGCACCTCTAGTGCAGGTGAAATAGTAACTAAAAGCTGCGACCATAAGGTTTTACAGGTTTCTTAATGACCAAGACATCACTTATTCATCGCCCAAAGCAACATACAGAGAAAAGCCTGCAGAAGCAGCCACTGCACAGGTGCCATGCTGCTCAACATAGCATCAGATGCAGACTTTAAGGAAAACATCACAGTGGTCAGCTGAGGGGCTCACCAGGCATGGAAGTGATCTATTTGATCACGGTCAAGTGGAGGGCTGATAGCTTTGTGTGTGGGCAGGCGCCAAGCCCACAGCACCTCTGGCCACAAGCATTGCCCAAGGCCACGAATTCCTAGGCCAGAAATTTCATCTCTTTTAAAATTCAAAGTGTAACTTTGCAGCAAAAGCCTTGGAAGTGATAAACGCTTGTTTTAAGACATCTCTGTAATTGGCTTGAATACCAAATATCATTTTCTCCATCGCTTTATGAAAACAGAATATCAGAGAGTCAATTAGTATGCTACCACAACGAGTCAATTAGAAACCAGATAGTAGTGTCACGTCTTTTCTTCAGGTTTAGCTGTTAGTTTGACGTAGACCTTAAAAACCTGACCTTTCATCCCTCTCCTGCTTAAAACAATATTGACTTCCAAAGGAGTCCTGCATGTGAAATGATTTCTAGACTGAGAGGAGTGGAAGCAAATGATTGGTTCAGTCGTCTGAAAGTCAGTCACAAAGCAACCCCCGTGTGAGATTTGCAGCTTTTCAGAGTGGTTGCTTTTGTAAAAGTGAAGGAACTTAAAAGAAGAAGAAGAAGAAGAAGAAGAAGAAGAAGAAGAGGAGGAGATTGGATTTATACCCCGCCCTTCACTTGGAGTCTCAGAGCAGCTTACAAACTCCTTTCCCTTCCCCTCCCCACAACAGACACCCTGTGAGGTGGGTGGGGCTGAGAGAGCTCTGAGACAATT
Organism: Lepidodactylus listeri; assembly: GCA_029233225.1. NCBI lineage: Eukaryota > Metazoa > Chordata > Lepidosauria > Squamata > Gekkonidae > Lepidodactylus > Lepidodactylus listeri. Next base: position 98,498,432 of record JARCFY010000009.1, on the reverse strand, counting down.
GTCCTTGAGACAACAGCTGGTACAGAGCTATGGCTTGCCCAAAGTCATCCATCCAGGAGTGGGGAATCAAACCCGGTTCTCCCAGATTAGTGTCCATGCACTTAACCACTACCCTAACACAATAGCTAGTTGGTCTTAAAGGACTCAAAATCTGGACTCAAAATCTGTTCTACTAAAACTATTGTAAGAGTGACTAAAATATTCAGTTTGAGGGCACATAAAGGAAAGAATATTTCTAGTTTAGTCACCAAACTATTTCTGGAATATTTCTAGTTGAGTCACCAAATTGTGTTTTGGCCTGGCTGTCTGGAATGGATGGCCTATGGCAACGTGCGGATTGCAGTAAAGGCAACATGAACACATGAAGCCAGTTTGGTGTAGTGGTTAGGAGCACGGACTCTAATCTGGGAGAACTGGATTTGATTCCCCACTCCTCCATGTGCAGCTGCTGGCGTGACCTTGGGTCAGTCACGAGATCTCTCAGAGCTGTTTTAGAAATAGTTCTCGAAAGAGCTCTCTCAGCCCCACCTACCCCACAGGCAGTGTTCCCTCTAAGCTGAGTTAGTGTGAGCTAGCTTACAGTTTTTTAGCCTCTGGCTCACACATTTTTGTCTGAGATCAGGAAGGATGGCTCCAGGGCAAACTAATTTATGCAGTAGCCAAATCGCTCGCTTACAACTTTAATGCCAGTCGCTCACAAAGTAGAATTTGTGCTCACAAGACTCCAGAGCTTAGAGGGAGCATTGCACACAGAGTGTCTGTTGTGGGGAGGGGAAGGGAAAGGAAACTGTAAGCCACTTTGAGACTTCTTCAGGTAGTAAAGGGCAGAGGATAAATCCAATCTTTTCTTTGTCATCTTCTTCTTTTCCTGAGTCATGCCCTTGGTCTATTAAGCTCACTATTATTGCCTAGAGCCACTATGTTGGTCAGGAGGGATATAAATCTAAATAAATAAATAAATAAATAAAATAAATACTGTGCCTCACAGAAGCTCTCCTGGGGCTCAAAGTCAAGGCTTTTCTTATCACTTACTATGGGATGCCTTTGGAACTGTGGGTAGAAGCTGGGACCTTGTTGGGATTCTGAAGCAGAGAAGCAACGAGGCATAGGCTTGAGTCTTTAGCTTTTATGAAAATTTTATTATAAAAAAGGGAAGGGAAACATTTGGATATAAAAACAAGAAAACATTCTATCTCCCTACCCTACATCTTAACTGGTTGCTGGTTACTTCAAGATGGGTAAAAGAAGAAGAGATTGGATCTATACCCTGCCCTTCACTACCCAAGGGATTCTCGGAGCGGCTTACAAACTCCTTTCCCTTCCCCTCCCCACAACAGACACCCTGTGAGGGAGGTGGGGCTGAGACAGCTCTGACAGAAACTGCTCTTTTTCAAGAACAGCTGTGCCAGAACTATGGCTTGCCCAAGGTCATCCAGCAGGTGCAATTGGAGGAGTGAGGAATCAAACCCGGTTCTCCCAGATGAGAGTCCGCACACTTAACCACTACACCAAACTTGTGTAGTTCTCTGGTCTTAGAACAAAGGCAGGAAAAGAAGCCCCTAAACTCCATCCCACCAATACATTGATCAATCAATAATCATTCTACAACACATCTAATTTGCAACAGGACATTCTCTTCCTTGGCAGGAGATACGTGCAACAAAGCTGTTGCGCTACATGCTAGATAACTAACAATTAGCATATATAAAAAAACAGTGCACCAGAAGGCCTCACCTTTGGGTCTGTACTGTCCACATCACACCAAGATGCTTACCTTGGAACCCCCCAAACATTTTGCGATTGTCCTCCAGGACAGCCAATTTGTGATTGCACCCACCAGCCACAGCAGCCATTTTATGATGGCACCAATTACCCTTTCTCAGAATTCCAGAAGTGCTCACAGGCTCAACAGGATTGGGTGCTCCTGGACTTCTGTTTCTGTGTCCTTGCCCTCATGCATTTTTCTCTAAAGCATTTGATCCCCCTAAACCCTTCTAGGCTGAGAGATGGCAATCAACCCAGTGCCATCAGGTGAACTTTGTGACATCCCACTTGGTTACAGTCCCCTATCACCCTGTCAAGGAGTCCCAGGCTGAACCCCATGGGTCCCCAGGGCTGCTGCAAACAAAGAAGCAGACATTTCTTTAATTTTATAAAAGCAGGGAGGGCCCAACTTCAATGCAGCCTGACTTTTGTGGTACCAAGCAGGAGGGGGGAGTGGGCTGGAAGCTGGGGGACAGAGCATAGAGCAACAGGAAACTTGGGCCTACCCATTCCCCCAGGGACCAATCACAGGGTCTCAAGTTGGCTGGGAGTGGGCAGCCCCAAGGGCGAAAGGGCTGGCCGCTCACCTATTGCCTCCCATTCCTTTGTCCAGCCTCGGTACAGTTCGCCCACCCACCCCACCCTTAGCAAGAGCCTTCAGGCATGGCCAGTGTGAAAGTAGATAGCAGTTCACAAGGCAATTTGATTTTGAATTGTTAGACAAGTTATGTAGTTTGCTGTTAATTTCTGTGCTCTATTTCTCACAACTTTTGGTGGTATCAGCATGGGGCTGGATCTGTTTACGAGAATCAGCCTTTTGTGCCGTTTCCTGGATACAAGGACTTCCTTAAGGGGATTTGTGTGAGGGCTTATGGAGCAAGCCTGCTCCGGGACTACCAATGCTTGCCCTAGGGTTGCCAATTCCCCCCGGGGCAGGGAATCCCCTGCTCCAGCGGCCTGCTGCCTGCCGGCCAGGATTGGACTACCAGGGGGAACCCCACCCCCAAATTGCTGGGCTGAGGGGACATGCCCAGAGCAATGACATCACCTGGAGGTGACGTCATTGTGTCGGACATGTTTTTTGGGGGACGCTCTGTAATTTGAGGGAAAACCCTATGGTTTTCCCTTGAATTACTATGGTCCCACCCCCAACGTCCCCGACGTGATGACGTCACTTCTGGGTGATGTCATCGCAGCATGCCCGCTTCACGCACACACCAGGACCCTCCTGGAGCGGCAAGGACTCCCCCCGCTACAGGTAAGGTGCCACTTGGCAACCCTAGCTTGCCCTCATGAACAGATGGCAGAGCAGATCACTGAAAGGCAAGCATCTGTGTGGGCTTTGGCAACCGGCCATTCCACGGTTCTCCACCCAAGTTGGTGGGCTGGGTGTTATGGCACAGGCCAGCTTTTACTCTGGATCCAGTGGGCCCATGCTGTGTGAATGCTTCTTACAGCTGTAACTAATAAAGTTGTGGCCATTGTATTCCCCAAATTTGGTGTTAGTCTGTTTTGTTATACTGGGTTGTGGATACATGCTGGCAGGACCTCTCCTTCCTCACCTAAAAGCTTATATAGTTTATTTAATTTCAGGCAAAATAAAGGTTCAAACTACAAGCAACATAGTAACTCAAAATCATACAGCAAGAAAATAAGAAACAAGAAAACCAGCTTAACTATCTAACACTTTCCAGGACTAGCGTTAGATGGCACAAACCTTAAACCCAACATTCAAAAGGCCTTTGTGCAGGCATCCTCTCCGTGAGTGGCAATTGCAATTCAAGCATAACATACAGTCCATCAGAATCCAAGCTAGCTTTCCCCCCCTGCAGGTTCTTAGCTCAATTATATTTTTTTGGTTGAGCAGCTTCAGGCGACGATGACACCCAATCCGCACACTGTCTTGCTGGAATTCTCTAGAAAATTACCTCACCATTCCTGACCTCCCCCCTCTCATCCTGTGACTGCAAGTTCTCATGAGGAGCTAATTACCACGTTTCCAACTCTGGCCTTGAAGATTATAAGGACTCTGTCGGCCAAGAGATCAGTTAGTAACACCTGCAGAGTAGATGAGCCCGTTATCATTCAAATTAACCCTTGAGGGGGGAATATCGGGTGCTTTGCCTCTCATACCCTTTCATTATTTAGCAGAAGCCCCAGAAGCCCTGGCTATATACGTACAATGGCCAACAGGAATTCAAAAACTCACTGTATGAGTAAACGTAAGTAGTAATTTCTTCCTGCTCCACTTAAGCCATCATTAAAACAATGCAGTGCTCACGAGTTACTTTGCACTAGCAGGGTAGGAAAAGCTTGAATGGCATATGATTGCATGAATCCTGACCCTTCCTTGGCCCAAATTATAAACCTAAAGGAGCTGCTCGAGAGATTGAGAAAGTAATGATGTTTTAAAGCTGCATTTAACAGCCCTAGAAACAGAGCAGCATATAGTTGCCGAAATAGAGGGAAGCTTCATTGGAAGGTAAGGGCCTCTCCTAAATAAGGCCTCATTAGCAAGAAGCTAGCTGACCTATGCTTTGACCGTAACTTTTTTTTTTGCCATAATCAGCTCAAAAAGTTAATTTGCTACATTTGCATGTGATCCCTCTTCTCATCCTGATATTTTCGCCTAAATCCTTCCTCTTCAGACACTATTTTGGGAATCGTTTTAACAGGCGTATGATTTTGTCTCTCAACCTTGGAGCAGCATTAGGGAGCAGGCGAACACACGCAAGACTCTGTTTATTTTTGAGGGCAGCTCTCTGATGCAGAAAGCATGTTTGGGCCCAGAGATTTTAAAAATAATGTCTCTTTGAAGGCAGAAGAGCAGGAAGAAGAAGAAAATACTTTTCATTTCTGAGTTCCCCTTAGTCTCTTTGTGGCTGTTTATCCAGTATAGCCAGGCCATTCATATGACACACATCAATCTTATTATCTTCTCTCGTCATCTGATTTGGTTTGCTCAGTGTATTCAGCCAAACATCAATGTTGCAATGGCACACACACAAATACAACCATCCATGATCCCAGAACATCTTCTAACAAAGTTTGCTTTACTATAGGTAATCGTTGTCAACCAAATCTCAGCCAAAGATAATCTGGGGATTGTTCTTCACCTGAAGATTTTCGAGGCAAGCCAGCCTCCAGGTGGGGCCTGAGGATCCCCCATTATAACAGCTCATCTCCAGACTTCAGAGATCAGATCCCCTGGAGAAAAAAATGATGTTTTGCAGGATGGACTCTATGGCATTTAACTCCACTGAGGTCCCGGTCCTCCCCAGGCACGACCCCCAAATCTCTAGGAGTTCCCCAAACTGGACCTGGCAACTCCACCCACCCACCTTGTCCCCTCTTTGCCACCCTTTCTTTGTGTTCCTTTCTCATTTTCTTGCACAGAGCTTGTAACCCCCCCCCCCCGCTTGGATTTGAGAGTAGTCCTTTTAAGCTTGCAATGCCAGTGGCACTGGGTGCTGCTGGGCATTCTGCACACTGTGACTGGTTGTGCTGGGTTTGCACACACACACACCCTGCTTGGATTTCTTGTGACACTGTGCTTTGAGATCAGTCCCTTTAAGCTTGCAGTAGTACAGTGGCACTGGGTTCTGTGCAATGAATTTGTACAGAATTTGTCCAGAAAATTTGGTTCCTCTGCTTCAAAAAAAAAAAAAAAAAAAACAGCCCATCCAGACTCTCAGATACCCTTGGATAGATTCCCCATTGAGTACAATGGTCCCCGTAGAGTATAATGGAGCTGTAAAAAAAAATAAATCAGGATTTAAAAAAAAAATCCTGAATCTGAATACCATGGTGGTTTTGGGGTTCAGGGATACTGGGAAACACCAATATTTTTTAGGTCCACTATACCCAAACACAGGAAAAAAATGATTTTATTTGCACACTCCTAATTTGGTGAGCTAAAATAGTGCAGGGAAGTTCGTACCCCTTTTATGTAATAAAATACTGGGATTAAGTGAGTCTAGATGACTCAGACCTTGTAACCCCTCACAATGATTCAAGGTAAACTAGTTGCCCAATTTACTATCATTTAAATGGGGTCTTGTTAACTGGGCCAAACTGCTGATGTAGATGGTGGTGAGATGCAGCTGGAATATCTTCAGGGTTAGCAGCTGAGACCTTCTAACAGCGGAGTAAAAGAGATGCGAAAGGCCCTTGCCTTCAGGAGAATTTTCCATTGAAGAGAAGGCAGGAAAAGCATAGATGACTTCAGAAGAGGCTAGAAGATCTGTGGCTGATGCTGCCTGATGAGAACCTGAGGGGAGATTGCAAAGTAGACTGAGGCTGTCCTATGCTAGCATCAACAGGAAGTTTCCAGGTCAACCATAGGGTTGCTGACCTTGGATTGGGCAATTCCAATTTTGGGTGGAGCCTGGGGAAGGTGGGGTTTCAGGAGGAGAGGGACCTCAGTGGGGTATAATATCACCCAGTCCACCATCCAAGATAGTCATTTTCTGCAGGGGAATCGACCTCTGCAGTATGAAGATCAGTTGAAATTCTGAGATATCTCCAGGCCTCACCTGGAAGCTGGCAAACCTAGCCAAGCAGGGCATTTTCCTGCAGTAAGCCTGTGGGTGGAGTGGCTGGGGTGGAGGAATACTGAAACTGAGTGATTCTTAGTGCTTCATCTTAGGAACAGTCCATAGTGAGGGACAGAGGGGCATAAATACTTGATCTGCAGGTGTTAATTTTTTAAAAAAATAATAATTAAGACTTGAGTCTTTATTTTCCAGGGCCTTGCCTGACAACCTGCTGAGGCTTGCAAATAGGGTTGCCAGATTCAGGTTGGGAAACTCCTGGAGATTTGGGGATGGAGCCTGGGGAGGACAGGGACCTCAGTGGAGTAGAGTGCCATAGAGTCACCCTCCAGAGCAGCCATTTTCTCCAGAGGAACTCATCTCTGTAGTCTGGAGCTGTAATTTCAGGGGATCTGCAGGCCCCACCTGGATGTGGATACCCCATCTTTCAAATCATTGGGTAGGGCTGCCAAGTCCAACTCTGGAAATATCTGAGGACTTTGGGGGTGGAGCCAGGAGACTTTGGGGGTGGAGCCAGGAGAAAGGAAGTGACATCATTTTGTGATGTCACATCCTGTGATGTTGCTTCCACATGCTGACACATGAGCTCATGAAGTTTCCTAATACTGAATCAGGCCATTGGTCCATCAAGGTCAGTACTGACTACTCAGACTGGTAGTGGCTCTCCAGGGTCTCAGGCTGAGATCTTTAATGTCACCTATTACCTGATCCTTTTTTAGCTGAAGAGGCTGATACCTCTTGCATGTCAAGCAGATGCTCTATCACTGAGCAACGGCCCTACTGAATCCTTCCTCATCTCGGCAGAATATGAAGCACTAAGTGCTACACAAGTGCTAAATATGATTTTCATATCATAAGAACAGGAGAGAAGCCACAGTGGATCGGGCCAACAGCCCATCCAGTACAACACTCTGTGTCACACAGTGGCCAAAAATACCAGGTGCCCTCAGGAGGTCCAGCAGCAGGGTCAGAACTCCAGAAGCCCTCCCATTATTGCCCCCCAAGCACCAAGAATGCAGAGCATCACTGCCCCAGACAAAGTGTTCCATTTAGACCTTGTGGCTAATAATAGCCACTGATAGACCTCTGCTGGATGGGGACAGAGAGAGAGAGAGAGAGAGACAGACAGACAGACAGAAAAAAGAAAGAAAGGGGGAGGGGGAGAGAGAAAGAAGGAAAAGAGCTGGCAGAGGCACTTACCCCAGCAACCTTGCAAACCACATGCAAAAGCAGTCCCTTCAGTACAAAGAGCCTAGTCCCTCCTTAATCTCTGGGCGGGGGTTTCTCTTGCTGGCTCTGCTCTTAAAGGGGAAATGTCTGGTGAGGTTTTTTACTGCAGGCTCTTCAGACATTTCCCTTTTAAGACAGTTCAGGCCTGGAAGGGAGAGGGCTGGGCAGGCTCTGATGTCTCCCTGCGTTCCTGCTGGCAGCCATTGCCTCCCCCTGTGGCCAATTTTGAAAAAGCGGGGGGTAAGCATTAAAAATCGGTGTTTCCCCCACCCTCCCGGGGGACTTGGTAAGCCTATCATTGGGTCATGTGAGCCAGGGGAGTGTGCAGTTTAGGGAGGGAAAGGAGTTCAGCAAGGTAGTGGTGAATAGTACATCTTGCAAAGTGGCTAGTTCCTCCAGGGAACCTGATCTTTTTTTCATTTGGAGATCAGTTGTGATTCAAGGAAAACTGCAGGTCTCACCTTAAGGTGGTAACCCTAGACTTGCCTGTGTCTGTAAACCCAACCTGGGGTTGCAAGACCCCAGTGGGAGTGCGGGACCCCCTGCTCCCAGCTCCCATTTCCCACTGCTGCTCTGAGCAGTGGCATGAGAAATATGCCCCCCATAAATGGCCATTATCCTGACAGTGTGAAGCCACTTCCAGTTTCACCACAGAGTGTTCAGCAATTCCTAGAAAGGCATGACACTACTTCTGGGTATTCCCTGGAAGTGATGTCACAATTTTGCCAACAACGCCCCATGTTGCCTTCTGTCTTCTGCTGGTTACCAGGCCATGCCTGTCAGCCCTAAAACTTCAGCTGCCCAGGAACACATAGTAAGACTTTAAGCATGCCTCAATATTTCTTTATATTCTGTTTTTCCAGCTGAGTTTCCTTCCTTCTTTATGCATACCTGCTTGAACACGCTCTGTCTTGTACACGTTCAAGGGCAACGCAAGGCCATCCGGCCTGACACTGACTGAGGCACGGGGTTCCCAAATGAAAACCCGAGAGCGTTGCCTGAGGGAGTGATATGAGGAAGTGGCCCTGAGTGATGGGAACAAGAAAGCTGGTATTGATAGATTCTGAAGGAAACCCCTCTCTTGGGCTTTAAATGTTTCTAAATGGCATTTTAGCGATTATCACTTGGGAGGCATTTTCAGGCATCCAGATTAAAATCGATAAAGAAAGCAGAATCAAAATTAGAAATATGGCCTTGGAAGAAGAAGACGATTTTTAAGACATTGATAAAATGTCACCGTCAATTAATGTCAACAATGGGTTTTAACAAAGTTACGGTGACCTTATCTCTAATTGCTGGAGGATCTAAACCTATATATACACACCATTTACCAAGTCACTAATACAAGAACAGCAACAAAAAAAAAGAACTCCGCGTGGGAGACGTTATCTTCTTTTACGGCAAACTTTAGTGTACAGAAGTTGAGGGCTCACGAATGCCCAGGCGAGGAGCTATTATAATTGATCTCCAGGCCACCAAGAGCAGTTCTCCTGGATAAAATGACTGCTTTGGAAGGTGGACTCTATGGCATTGAGAGCCGGTTTGGAGTGGTTAAGAACGGTGGACTCTAATTTGGGAGAACTGGGTTTGATTCCCCACTCCTGCACATGCAGCTGCTGGTGGAACCTTGGGTCAATTACAAGTTCTTTCAGAGCTGTTCTCTTAGGAGCAGTTCTCAAAAGAGCTCGCTCTCGGCCCCACCTACCTCACAGGGTTGTGGGGAAGGGAAGGGAAAGGAGATGTAAACCACTCTGAGACTCCTTTGGGTAATTAAGGGTGGGGTATAAATCTGATCTCTTCTTCCACTTCTTCATTGTACCCTACTGAAGTCCCTCCCCACCCCCAAAGCCTGCCCTCCTCAGGCTTCACCCCCCAAATCTCCAGGTATTTCTAAACCAGAGCTGGCCATCCTAGTGGTCCTACCAGATGGATTTCCCTCTTTGTGACTGGCCCTTCAGGCCCCACACAAAGCACACCTAGAAGTGTCTCTTGGCACCTGTAAGCACAACCAGGAGGATCATTCTCAACCCATGCACGAGGACATACCTGTATGCTACAAGAGAACTGTTAGCAGATTGTGAACACCAATCAACCCTCCTACACACAGAAAGCACACTTTTCTAATCAGGCAGTGGAATCGAATAGGCTCCAATTCAGTTACAGTTTATAAAAAAATAATTAGACATATTTGACAGTTTAATTTAAAAAACCCTCAATATCCTATTATAATGTATAAGGGCAGGGGCATGGCTAAACCAGTTTGAGAGCCAGTTTGGTGTAGTGGTTAAGTGTGCGGACTCTAATCTGGGAGATCCGGGTTTGATTCCCCACTCCTCCACTTGCACCTGGCTGGATGACCTTGGGCAAGCCATAGCTCTGTACCAACTGTTCCCTCAAGGACAGCTTGGGAAAGAGCTCTCTCAACCCCACCTACTTCACAGGCAATGCTCCCTCTAAGCTGTGGAGTCTTGTGAGCAAAAATTCTACTTTGTGAGCTACTGGCATTAAAGTTGTGAGCAGGTGATTTGGCTACTGCATTAATTAGTTTGCTCTGGAGCCATCCTTTCTGGGCAAAGACAAAAATGTGTGAGCCAGAGGCTAAAAAACTGTGAGCTAGCTCACACTAACTCAGCTTAGAGGGAACACTGCTCACAGGGTGTCTGTTGTGGGGAGGGGAAGGGAAAGGAGTTTGTAAGCCGCTCTGAGACTCCCTTGGGGAGTGGAGGGTGGGGTATAAATCCAATCTCTTCTTCTTCTTCTAAACAGAGCTAGTATCTAGGGACTGAAATGATGTCCTCCTATGTGGGGGTCTAACTTACCTCTGAATTTATTCCTATACATTTCACCTTTTTCTCAGCCTCTCCTTGTGGTAGATATCTTAACTATTGCATTGAAATAAAATAAGAACATAAGAGAAGCCACTGTTGGTTCAGGCCAGTGGCCCATCCAGTCCAATACTCTGTCACAAAGTGACCAAAAATACCAGGTGCTATCAGGAGGTCCAGCAGTGGGGCCAGGACACTAGAAGCCCTCCAACTGTTGCCCCCCCTCAAGCCCCAAGAATACAGAGTATCACTTGCCCCAGACTGAGTTCCTATCTATATCTTGTGGCTACAAGCCACTGATGGACCTCTGCTCCATATGTTTATCTAATTTCCTCTTGATGCCGTCCATGCTTGTAGCCGCCACCACCTCCTGTGGCAGTGAATTCCATGTGTTAATCACCCTATGGGTGAAGAAGTACATTGTTTTATCCCTTCTAACCTGACTGCTCAGCAATTTCATTCAGTGCCCATGAGTTCTTGTATTGTGCCATAAAAAATAGCTATGTTAGTTTAAAATCTATCTATCAAGCATGTTTTTATCTCACCCTTCCTTCCAGAAGTTCAGGGTTCAGCCAGTACATGGGTTAGGTTTGCCAACCTCTGGGTGGTGGCTAAAGGTCTCCTGGGATGACAATTTGAGCTCCAGCCAACAGAGATCTGTTCACCGGGAGCAAATGGCTGCTTTTGAGGGTGGACTCTATGGCATTATATCCCATTAAAGTCCTTCCCCTTTCTAAACTCTACTCTCCTCAGGTTCCACCCCAAAATCTCTGGGTATTTCCCACCCCAGAGCTGGCAAACCTCACAACAGCCACCTAGTGAAGTAGGCTAGACTCAGAGAGAGGAAGTGGGCCTAGGCTGAGGGGGATTTCAACCCAAGTCTTCTATAGCTTAGTGCAATCCTCACACCACACTGGCTCTCGGTATTATTTTATTGCTTACATAGCATAGGGCTTTAATGGAGATAGGCCCCAAATCCTTCTCTTGAAATCAATATAAGGAAGATAATAAAAGGAGGGAGGCAGAGATAAGGACTAACAGACTAAGACCTCTCACCCTGTTGGGGCAATTTAGAACTTCCAGTGTTAGCCGAATTGCTCTGGTTTTAAGATTAGCAACTGGCAAATAGCCAGGTTCTTAGCCAACTATACCAAGGTCCTGCCCCCTCCAAGAGTTCCCAGTAAATAGGCATTGAGGCAGAGGTCAGTTTAAATGATGTTTACTGTAAAATGTTCTTCAAGCATACAAAACAGAATCACACATACAAACACACAGTTCCTAAGAAACTCAGATGGAGAAATAGCACTTTTGCATGAGCAGCAGTTTCGTTGGTTGGGGGATACTTTACCTATCTTGGAGATGGATGTCTGATCCAAAAGAAGAATTGAGGGATTGAAAAGAAAGTGGGGGATGTGCTCTGAACCGGCAAAAACACGCTTGACTCTGGTCGCGACTCCAGAGGTTAAAGATGGAGGAAGGGTGTTGGGATAGCAAGCTGGACACAAGGGGGGAAGTAAAAGCAGATAGGGGTCATGGAAGATCAAGAGAGCGTCTGCAAGGAGTGCAACTTCTTTTATCAGGTGGTATTGGGGTGGGCAGTGGCCACATCCCCCTTAACACACCTTCCAGGTAGTCCGTCCCTACAGACCCTACCAATGGTTGAAGGGAAAGGAGGAGGGCAGGTAGAGGAGTGGTCAATATTGTAATACTAAGGGCTATACAGGAACTGACACCTGGGCAGGTGTCCTTGGCTCGGCCATTTGGTGGACGGAAGATTAGATGTCAAGCACCCTCATTCATAGTCCAAAAATCAGCATCTCTTTGAAGGGTGTGAAGTATCACAGGTACGGGGGCGGGGGGCTGGAGTTGCCTAGCGTGAGGTGTCAAAGAACCCTTGGGCAATGGAGTTCTTGCCTTTGTTCTGTGTGTGTGTGTGTGAACTCTGGCAGGTGTCTGCTTCCTGGAGTGGACTGGAGCCTCTTACAGCAATAAAGAGCGCATATAGTCCTTTGAAGCATATCAACCCAAAGTTCCCAAAGTTCAAACTTATGGACATTAAAAGATCTATAAGAGCACATGCTGTGCCTTGCTAGGCAACACCAGTACTCTTGAGGCTCAGTAATTGATTTTCTTCAATGTGTGATTCACTGACTACTGCAACAAAACTTTCAAATTAGAGCCAGTGTGTATAGTGGTTAAAATGTCAAACTAAGATCTGGGAAACCCAGGTTCAAATCCCCACTGTGGCCTGGAAGCTTGCTGGGTGACCTTCGGCCAGTCACACAGTCTCAGCCTGACCTACCTCACAGGGTTTTTGTGAGGATAAAATGGAGGAGAGGAGAATAACATAAGCCACGTTGGGTCCCCATTGGGGAGAAAGGTGTGATATAAATGAAGCAACCCCCCCCCCAATAAAAAGTAATTAAATAAATTAAGAGTGAAACACCACAGAACAATGGACATTTTTTATTGTAGGTGAATCAGTAGAGTATAAATTGTCATGTTGGGGGGGGGAGTGATAAAGCTTTGGTGTCAGGAGCCCCTCCGATTAAATTAGTAATTAAATCATTAAAAGTCGCTATGAGCCGCCAATTTTAGGGTTGCCAAGTCCGGGTTGGAAAATACCTGGGGACTTTGGGGGTGGAACCAGGAGAAGGTGGGGTTTGGGGAGGGGAGGGGAGGGGCCTCAGCATGGTACAATGCCATAGAGTCCACCCTTCAAAGCAGCCATTTTCTCCAGGGGAGCTGATCTCTGTCAGCTGGGGATCAGCTGTAAAAGCGGGAGATCCCCAGGCCCCACCTGGAGAATGGGAACCCTAGCCGCCATTACCCCTCCACAGACAAAGATACAAACCATGTTTGTGGTGCCATCATCTTCAGCTGGCATGCTGGGTAATACTATTACCACTCTGTAGGGTTGCCCCACCCACCTCACAGGGTGTCTGTTGTGGGGAGGGGAAGGGAAAGGAGATTGTAAGCCCCTCTGAGACTCCTTCGGGTAGTGAAGGGCGGGGTATAAATCCAATCTCCTCCTCCTCCTCCTCCTCCTCCTCCTCTTCTTCTATCAGAAGCACCTGGGGAAAACACAGGACAAGCGTCAGAGCCTGCTGACCAGGCATCTACCAAGTCCTGATCTTCATGTACTGGTCTGCTCCACTCAGCCAGAGAAAAAGCGTATGGACCCTCAGGAACACCCTTGTGGGGATCTGCAGAAGGAGGGGGAAATTGCGGAAACTGGTGGAATCTTAATATAGGAATACAAACACTTCCCCGCCCCCCAAAAAAACAGTAGTAGTAGAAGAAAAGGTTTTTATACCCTGCTTTCCTTTACCTTAAGGATCCTCAAAGTGGCTTACGAGCACATTTCCTTCCCCTTCCCACAACAAGCACATTGTGAGTCGGGTTGCCAACCCCCCTGATGGGGGCGGGTTTCCCCCCAATCCACCACCAGCCAGCTGGCTGGCGGGGGAGCCCCGCCCCCAAACAGCCCCGCCGGGCGCAACATACCTGGTGTGATGCTGTTACGCAGAGGTGATGTTATAGCACCAGGCACATTGTGTGGGGGACACTGGCATTCTGCTAAAAACTCTATGGTGACCATAGAGCTTTTAGCCAAATGCCAGAGAGTCCCACGTGCACACCAGAAGACCCAGGAGAAGCGTCAGGATCCCTCTGCTGGCAGACGGGTAAGACCTGGCAACCCTACTTGTGAGTAGGGTTGCCAAGTACCGGCGACTTACTGGCGGGGGGGAGTTGTTCTCCCCCCGGGAGCTCTTCTGGCACATGCGCTTTGCGTGCGCGCCACGGCGACGTAATGACGTCACCCGGAGATGACATCATCACGTTGGGAGCGTTGCCCTGGCAACGCCCCCAACGTGATGACGTCACCTCTGGGTGACGTCATTACATAGGGGAAGTCATCCTCACTGGACTACTTCTGGGGCGGGGTTCCCCCCGCCGGTCGAATGCTGGCCAGCGGATCGGGAACCCCTATAGCGGGGGATCCCCCACCCCCCAGGCTGACTTGGCAGCCCTACTTGTGAGGCAAATGAGGCTGAGAGAGTTCTGAAAGAACTGTGGCTGGCCCAAGGTCACCCAACAGGCTTTATGTGGAGGACTGAGGAATCAAACCCAGTTCTCCAGATTAGAGTCCGCCACTCTTAACCACTATGCCATGCTGGCTCTCACTAGCTAAGGCCTATATGTAACCCAACAGCATCCTGGCAACATAAATCCCTCTCCTTCATGCTTCCAAATAGAGAACTGGTGAGGTTTTAAAGTTCCCACCTCAAGCTTGGGGAAAGTCCTGGAGATCTGAGGGCGGTGCCTGCAGGGGGAGGAAGCTCAGCAGGGGTGTAATGCAATACACCAAAGCTGCTGTTTTCTTCAAGGGGACTGATCTCTGTAGGATGGAGACCACCTGTAATTCTGGAGAACTTTCCCACCCAGAGGCTGGTAAAAATGACAGCAGCCCCTATGGCTTGTCAGCCAACTGTTGTTGGGTTTTTTTGGTTTTTTTAAAAAATATAGATATATAGATACAAGCTGGTGGACCCGTGATACTCGGGGGGGGAGGCAGGTGAGCCTCTCTCCCCTCCCTCCCCCGTTCCTCCCAGAAAATTGGCGGCAGCAGCAAGAACTGCCGCTCACTGAGGCACTTCCCCCTGGCCCACTCTAGCTCGGGCCCGAGTGGCATTAAGCCACTCGGCCCCTGCGTTTCCCTTCCTCCTTCCCCCTCCCCCAGCCCACTCACCCCCGGCTCCCAGGCCTGAGCGGCCAAGTGCTACCCGGGCTGCCGCTTCTCCCCCCTCATTCACCACCTCCCCCCTCCCTGCCCCCTCCCCCCTTCCAGAGTCGGTGGCACAGCTAGACCTGAGGCCCGCTGTGCTGCCTCCCCCCTCCCTCGTTTCTGAGCCGGTGGCTTGGCCGCAGACCCCCGCCACTACCGCCCGGCCGCTTATCCGTTGCCGCCACCACTCAGGTAAGTCCGTTCCCTGTGCATGCGCAGGGAACACTTTTTTACTTTTCGGGGGATTTCAGTATCCCCCGAAAACTTTTTTTTTAACTTTTTTGATTTTTCTGCAAACGGGGGGATCGCCCCCCATCTGCAGAACCCCCTCCCCACCCCCCAAGTGCCCCCCGTGCAGATTTAAGTATCCGCACGCGGGGGGGCACTTGGGAATTAGATATAGAGATAGATATTGATATTCAAGGTAGTCCATTTTTTCAGGGTAACACAATTTATTGTTAGACTTGAAATATCACAGCCTGACAACCACATGCACAACCGAAATGTCAGTGCCATGAATACAGCAACCTCTGTAAGTACAGAACCTTCAGGTCTCTTCAAGAAAGGGGACTCTGAACAGACATAAATCCTAACAGGAAAAGTGAAGGACAAGTATTCACTTCAGGACATGCAGAGTCTCTTTTCCCCTTCTCTTCCTCGTTCTTTTCAGTACTAGACGCTTCATCTTAGCCCAGGCCCCCAAAGAAATACAGTTCTCTCAAATCAGGCTCCAGGTCTTGTCCCTCCTGCTGCTGGCCAGCCTGACTCAGGAATGAAGAGCTGTCTTTGAACAATACTGGAACTATCTGTCAGACAACCAGCCTGAAAACACCTTTCTTTTATAAGGCCCCCTGCAAGGGGAATCCCAGTATACAGCTTATCCTTTTTTGGGGCCCATCATGTCCTGACAGGAAAGTGAGCAGTTCTCTCAGAACAGACTCCAGGCCATCTCTCTCCTGCAGCTGGCCAGATTGATTAAGGGGTGGGCTCCTGCACTTGATAATGTAGAAGAAACTTTACGAACTGTACTTCATGACCTTTTGTTACCTGGGTGCATGACTGCAGCTCTTCCTCTAAATTCAAAACTTTTTAAAAAATAGCAACAGAATAATATCTTAAAAGGGAAGTGACATGGGTCCATATATTCTTCTTGCAAACTACAGCCGGTACGTCACAGGCTCACATTGCCAGCGCTCCAAAAGATGTAAATGCCAACCAGGAGAAATTCACTCAGTTGAGGGGGCGGGGCTCAGCATTGATGTAGTGATGTCACTTCAAGGGTTGACCAGAACTGATGTCACTGGGTGTCGAGCATTCAGGTTAAACTATAGTTTTGGCCAAATGCTAGAACATCACTGGTAATGCAATTGTGTCACTTCTGGGGCAATCAGAAGTGATGTCATCATAGCCTTGATGACATCAGTGACTGCAGTCTCCCCCATCCCCCCTCCTGTTTAGAGGCTTTCAGGACAGGCAGTGCGGGGGGGGGGGGAGAGAGAATGCCTCCATAAGATTCTAAGGTTGAGGACAGACTGGCAATCTGGAGTGGGAGGAATCCGGAGGCAAAAGCTGCGGGGGAAAATTCCCCGGGGCTGGCCGTTCACACGCAAAGATGCTATTACGGAGCATTCAGACTGCTGCGGAGCGGCCCTGGGTGGGCCGCCCTCCGCAACTTGTGGCAGGGCTGTTTTCAGCAATGTGCGTATGTGCGCATGAGCGCTCATGCACAAATTGCCGAAACGGCACATTCACACAGCTGCCTCCGCTTGAATCCCGCCTTCTTCCGATTCACACTGCCTGAAAGCGGGAGGCATGCGGAAGATGGCCCCTGGACACCGGTTTCTCCCGGTGTCCTTCTACAGCGAGAGGAAACCGGCTTCAAAGCGCGTAAGTGCGGAAGGGAGCCGAGGGACAGCTGCGGATGTCTGAACAGGCTCCCTTCCCCCGCTTCCCAAGTGGAGCTCTCCCGGGGCAGATTGCCAGTCTGTCCTCGGCCTAAGGTCTGTAGAACCTTGCACAAGGCACACCAAAAATAGGGGGGGGGGGTGTAAAGACAGTAAGCATGGAGGCTACTAGGCTTTAGAGTGAGCCGATATTATCCTCAGGTTAGAAGCCCCTGAGTAGAACTACTATATCAAATATGATCCTTTAATTGCAAGATGACTTGCTACTGATTTCCTAGAAGGTACTCCAGTCCCTGCAAAAGATTTCAAAGCCAACCAGGATGCAAGCCCTGTGCCGGAAAGCCCCTGGAGCTTTCAGGAAGGGCAGCATGGAGTATCAGTGACACTCTAGGAATTCTCCCAGCCACTCTGATAAAGACCTTTAGCAAAATATATATAGATATCACGGGCACTATGAGTGGAAGTGATGTGCTGCATCCATGATGTCATCCCCCCTAGGTTCTCTCACTGTTCAGTTGCCTGCATGTGTGCAAGAGGTGGTATGAGCTGGAGGTTGCCTGCCACAGGTGGGCAACTGGCAGTCTTAAAACCAACATTTTAATCTATCCATAGAAGGAACTGAGTCAGGATGTTGGAAATATGAGAAAATCCATACACATGTTTTCTCCTACTAGCCCATGGCTGTTGAAGATAACCCAATGTCTATTTATTATTGCCCTATTGTTACATTTCTGTTGTTAGCCACATAATTAACTATTAGGCAATAGTTGATTTTTGCTTCACATCATTGAAGAAGGGATCATGTGTTATCTTCCTAAATAGAGATAATATTGACTGTAGTTTTGTACAAATAAAGGGAGGGGAAAAACTCTTTAGCCCAGGATTGCTCTATCCTTTTCTTTGGTCTTGTATCCATTCTGTCAACCTAAGGAAAGAATAAAAATCTTTGTGCAAAACGTAATCTAGCAATGTAGTCATTAAAAGAAGATCAATAGAACCTAGAATACATGACTGCATTGCTTCGTTGTTCTACAAAGCCTGTGCAACACATTTCTTTGTATGCATCCAGTTATATGCTAGGCTTGGGAAAACAATCAGCAGCTGAATGATTTAAACACACACACACACACACACACACACACCATGTTGCGTATTGTGGACTTTTGCAAGATGCATTGTCCCTTCTTTGTTCTCAGGTAACATCACTCCTTTGAGTAACAGAACTGAGGACAAGCTGAGTTAATATGGCTTTTGCTGTCAATTTGGAGATCTTAGGTACATGTCAGTGGTGGTTCACTAAAGGCTCTACAGCTGCCACTGGAAATTGTTATGAATCGTCAGGGGGGAGGGGGTGACAACCCAGACAGGCCAAGCTCTTTGTGGAAGGGATGTGGCTACAACAGTGGTTTCAAGTATCCATTTTATTGATTTATTTTTGCTGTCAAGTCACAACTGACTTATGGTGATCCCTAGTGGGGCTTTCAAGGCAAGAGGGGTTTGGAGGTGGTTTACCAATGCCTGACTCCATGTCACAACCCTGGTATTCCTTCGTGGTCTCCCTTCCAGCTTGGTGTAGTGGTAAGGAGTGTGGGCTGTAATCTGGGAGAACTGGGTTTGGTTCCTCAACCTCTCCCCCCACATGCAGCTGCTGGATGACCTTGGACAAGCCACAGTTCTCTCAGAGCTGTTCTCTCAAGCGCAGTTTCTGTCAGAGCTCTCTCAGCCCCGCCTACCTCACAGGGTGTCTGTTGTGGGAAGAGGAAGAGAAGGAGATGGTAAGCCACCCTGAGACTCCGAGTGAAGGGCAGGGCATAAATCCAATCTCCTCCTCCTCCTTATTTTTCTTCCTACTGACCCTGCTTATCTTCCAAGATCTGACTGAGGTCAGGCCAGCCTGTGCTATCCATAACCCATGGATAAAAATTAATCATTCTGAATGGTACAATTTAATCTCAAAGAGCCATGACATTTCTGTTTTGTTTTTATTAGCTTTATTTCCCAATAAAGTTAATCTTACAGAAAGACTTGAAATGTTAAAAAAATGTTTGACATTGAGGATGCTGTCCTACATACTGGGGTCTCTAACAGGCAGCTCATGAGCTACTGGTAGCTCTCTGGCTGCTTCAGTAGCTCCTGCATCCCCCAAAAGTCCTTGAAAAGATCAGTTCTAGGCTTGACTTAAAAAAAAAAAAAAGGCTTTTTCTCCGTGCTTCTTAGCTGACAGCTTCGTTTCTGGTGCTCTTCCTAGTCCACATTCTGTTTCGAGGACAGGACAAAACTCGGTCATGAGGGGCAGGGGGAGTAGACCAGGATATTTTTCATTTTGCAGAAATAACTTTTGTTGAAAGAAAGGTTAGTGACCCCTGCTTTATACTCTGGGATTTTTCCACTGAAGTTCAGAGAGTTATTTTTACTGAATTGGTGGCCTAGAGAACACCATTAAACAGTTCAACTGCTGAAGCTGAGAATTAGTCAGCAGGATCTACCCACAGCAGTGCTTGGATACCTATGGCATTTAAACCACTGTGATGTATTGGGAGAAGAAGAGATTGGATTTACCCCCTGCCCTTCACTAACCGAATGAGTCTCAGAGTGGTTTACAATCTCCTTTTTCTTCCCCTCCCCCAAACAGACACCCTGTGAGGGAGGTGGGGCTGAGAGAGCTCTCTTGAGAACTGCTCGTGAGAGAACAGCTCTGAAAGAACTTGTAACTGACCCATGGTCACACCAGCAGCTGCCTGTGGTTCTCCCAGATTAGAGTCTGTGCTCCTAACCACTATACCAAACTGGCTGTCAAGGGGAAGTAAGATATAAATATTTATTTAGTACATTTTAATCCTGCCCTTTACTCAGGGCAGCATACGTTTTTCCCTTACTTCATTTGATCCTTAAAACAACCTTAGGAGTTACCTTAGACTTCTAAGAGCATGTGACTGACCCAAGGTCACCCAGCAAGCTTCTATGACAGAGTGGGGATTCAAACCTGGGTCTCCCAGATCCTAGTACATCACACTAATCACTACGCTATTATCACCACAATGGCAAATCAGTGGTATGAGACTAGTAAAATTATGGGTGTTTCCCCCTCTCATTCCTTTCATCCTTCGCTCATCTCCTTTGACCATGACTGCATTCTTTACTATGATCAGTGTAACATTCCATCCACAAAACAGAGAACTGGTGTGCATAACTGTATCATTTTGTTTGCTTTAGAAGAGAACAGGAAACTTCTAGGAATGGGTACATTGGTCTGAGAGCCAGTCTGGTGTAGTGGTTAAGTGTGCGGACTCTAATCTGGGAGAACCAGGTTTGATTCCCCACTCCTCCACTTGCACCTGGCTGGATGACCTTGGGCAAGCCATAGCTCTGTACCAGCTGTTCCCTCAAGGACAGCTCTGGAAAGAGTTCTCTCAGCCCCACCTACCTCACAGGGTGTCTATTGCGGGGAGGGGAGGAGAAAGGAGTTTGTAAACCGCTCTGAGACTCTTAAGTGAGTGAAGGGCGGGATATAAATCCAATCTCTTCTCTTCTCTTCTTCTGTGCATGCTCATATAATGCTAATCACCTTATAAATGGTTTAGCTGACATTATGAAGAATGCAGTCATCATACACTTCCTCTGCAGATAATTGGGACCACAGTATCATCATGCGTATATAGTCACCTTATAATTATATAATACTAATTAAAGTAATTAAAGCAAAATTGGGCATTCATGAGTGGCCATCTGTATGTCATCGTTCATGGGAGATTTATCGCAAATCTGTTTACCTGATCCTTTAGCAAGTATGGTTTTTCCCTCGTCTTCTTTTTGCTTGCTTTTTTTGGGGGGGGGGGAATATGAATAAATAATAAAATATTGATCATTGAAATGCCATTGCCTTGGAGAAACATCCCATGTCAAAAGAACAATGGACAGACTCATCTGTAACAGTTTTACATCAGGATGGACATTTTCACAAAAAGCCAACAGATATCTGCCCTTTTCAGAATTGCTCTCCTCATTTAAACGGGTCAGACGATCCGTTATGTTTTCTGCCATCGCGGAGCCTCATCTATGCACCGCTGTGCAGTCCATTATGACCCAGAACCTTAATTCCATGTGGAAAGTGAGCGTTTGGTTAAGAGAATGGAGATTGGTTCCAATGAATGATGTACACAATGTGATTCTTGAGAAAGAAGGCTGAAAATGACGTGTCAGCCAGGAAGTTGTCAAATGGCTGGTCAGATTGCTTGTCTGGATTGCTTGTCATACAGTGTTGGGACTGTTGAATCGCCTCTTCTTTAACAGCAAGCTCTGAAATAAAGTATTACTTTTGGATCATGTTTAGACAGGAGCTAACTATTTAGACAGGAGAATATTTGGACTGTTCCCTTTATATATATTTTTGTTACTTTGATTACGCATCCGATTGCCTATATGTGAATTTTGCAAATTCTTATAAGGCGATTATACTAATTGCACACAATTTATATTTTTATTAAATATCATTGCATATATTGTATGTTTGCACATGGCGTTTTCTATCGATTCTGTGCTTATTCCATCGCGGTCCCTGTTCTGTTGATATCTATTCTGCATCTAGCATTTGCTCCACTGTTTTACCATACCCATGTTGGAACAGAAATTCCGCTCTACATTGCATGGCACTTCCACTTTCTTTGATTGTCGTATTTTATAGCAGTGTCCAGACTGCATGCTGCCTTCACTTCCTTTGATCTCTTGGTTTTATGGAACACTCTGCATAGATTTATGGCTGTTTTATGACCATTCAGGGGTGACTCTGCAGTCAGTACAGCATTGGCCCCGGAGTATCTGAATATGGTTTTGAGCTGCATCTTTTTTCTGTTCCAGCGTGGATTTGGTAAAACAACAGAGTGAATGCTAGATGCAGAATGGGCTGATGTAATTCTTGATGGGGTAGGAAGACTTGTGATTAATCCAAGGAGAAGAGGGGGTGGTGGCTACTGGCATGGGTGGGATTTTTGCTTATTTCATTTTTATCCTGCCCACCCTCCATGAAGCTCAGGACTGCGAGTACCCCCCTTTATCCTCATAACAACCCTATGAGGCAGACTAAGTAGTGAAATAATGATTGGCCCAGGGATTAGCCAATCAGTTTCATAGCTGAATGGGGATATGAATCCCTATTTCCACAACCCGGGTTTGACATCCCCAGCTTTCTTTCTTTTTTTAAGTAAGTCTCTAGTGCCCTCCCTTGTGGACAAATAAGGAAAAGTCCTATCTCCATGAGGGAAAGAACTAGAGATTTACTTTATTTTAATGCAAGCTGGGAATTCAGAGAACCTGCTTAAACTACCATTGCAATACTACAGCATTATATTGCTATTTTAAGGCCAATTTTTTAAGGGGTGTGTGTGTTTTGACACCTATGATGACAGCACCCTCCCTTGAAAATCCTCATTATTTAAGCCAAGTGTAGATGGAAATAAACTGACTCCACAACTGTAAAAATGCACTGGGGGGGGGGGGGGGGCAGACATGAGAAACAACTCTGCCCTAAGTGATTCCAGTG
This sequence comes from Lepidodactylus listeri, assembly GCA_029233225.1. Lineage (NCBI taxonomy): Eukaryota > Metazoa > Chordata > Lepidosauria > Squamata > Gekkonidae > Lepidodactylus > Lepidodactylus listeri. Next base: position 98,475,831 of record JARCFY010000009.1, on the reverse strand, counting down.
CCTGTGGATCAATTCCAAGAAAATCCGAAGTAACTAGAATGTGCAGGAAAGGTCTCTGTTTCCAAGATTCTTATTATTTTCTTTTTTTATATAATTCTCACCTCCATGTTCAGATAATTTGCACCCCCATGAGGTTACCTTCTGTCTGTAATAATGGAAATTGTTTGGAATTGCTCTTAAAATCTATATAATACCCCTGAGGTAGCTTGGGAGGGAACAGGTGTGTGTGTGCGTGGGGGGGGGGGAAACAGGTTGGGTAGACCACAGCAACTTTCCCACAGTGGTAGCTAAAAACAGATGACACAGTTCAACTTGCCCAGACTGTTCCGACTTAAGCTCAAGTGTTCTCATAATTCTCTGTGTTATGCAGTTCCTCCCCAAAGGATTGGCTTGCACCAAGTTTGGGGGGGGGGAGTAAGTTGTTCCTTCCATCCCCCAAACAAAATTGTTTGCAAGCAAATAACATTTCCACCCAGTCTAAACATTGATCTTTGTGTGCTTGGTCTCCCAAACTCTCTCTCACTGTATTTACTTCTTTCTACAACCCATCGAAGCCAATCTACAGTTGTCAGGGCTCATAAAACTCTCTACGTTATCGAAAGTGACATAGAAAATAGGAACAATTTGCAATTGTGACCTCTGATCTTTACAAAGAATGGAGATTGTTTTCCCCCTCTCTCCTTGGAATGGTAATAGTTTAACTAGCAAATGGAAACCATTTATTTTATTAGAAAAACATTGGCCAGCAGTCCCATGTTGTTAATTCAGCTCCATGGTGTGAGCACGACCAAAAACTGCTGACCCCAAATTTGTTAGCTACCCAACACTTTCACAGATTTCTTCTGTTCCCAAAGTCGTTGCACCTAGATACCATTTTTAACTCAAGTAATAAGCATGTGCAATGGGAGAAAAACACCAACTGAGATGAAATCAAAAGGATTAAATTGCCCATAGTTAAACTAAATAATTAGCTGTGTACTTCATAATCACACTTCTGAGGTAAAGCAATTTGGCTGTTTTATTATTACTGAGAAAAATGCTAAAGCAGGCATGAGGAAATTAATAAAAACCTTTGAACGACTCCATTTGCATGCAATTTTTGAAAACTGAACCGGCGAATAACCTTTAACAATCTTTGAAATAGACACATATGCACCTTGTTGAGAATAGGAAGATCTAACCCAATAGAAAGTGAAATAACTCTAGGAATTTATGTTGCTCAAAGTGAGCAGTGACTTATGGAAGCTCCTACCCTGCCACAAATTTTGTTAGTTTTTAAGGTGCTGCTGGACTCTTGCTCTTTTCTTCCCTTCACACCAGGAAGGCTTATGCTGGAGATATACCCTATATCAGGGGTGGCCAAACTTGCTTAATGCATAGGCGTAGACTATGGGGGGGGGCCCTTGAGGGCTCGAGCCTCCCCTGCCTGCCGCCGTGCCTCCTGGGGCCCTTCCGAGGCCGGCGGCTGTTGCCGCCGGTGCCTCTCCCCCCCCCGCCTGGCCACTCTTCCATCCTTCCCTCTCCCTCCCTCTTTTCCCGGCGAAGGGAGAGAGAAGGAGTAGGGGGGGGGAGAGAGAGAGGCCCTGGCAGCAGTGGCTGGCAGGCCTCGGAAGGTCCCGGGGAGGTGTGGAGGTTTCCCAGCGGGGAGGGGGGACATTGCCCCAGTGAGCGCACTTTGCGCGCGTGCTAAAGAGCCCCCCCCCTGGAATTTACAAAACTCTACGCCCTTGGCTTAATGTAAGAGCCACATGGAATAAATGTCAGATGTTTGAGAGCTGCAAGACATGAACAAATATTACACAGGTGTTTTTACTGGAAAATATGAAAAAAAATTGCTTTTTATTAACATTAAATGAGTCTTTCAAAAATAAAAACAGAAGGGGTAAAAATGGATACTGATACTGATATTTATTTGTCCAATGATATCTGTAGGCTTGGGGGGGGGGGCTTTGAGAACGCATTTAAAGTTAAAGTTGCTTTCTTTCTCTGCTACCCCCTCCCAGCCTCAAGCCTACTCGGGGAGGGGAACACTAGATGGGGAAGGGAAGACCAATTGGGGAGGCATGCATCCCCTTCACTTCCCCAGCCGCCCTGCCGGGAGCCGCACAATATGTGTGAAAGAGCTGCATGCGGCTCCCGAGCCACAGTTTGGCCACCCGTGCCCTATATGAATCTGTGAAGTGCTCTCTTAAAAGCAACATGGATATTCCTATCACAATGCCAGTGTTTACCCTTGCAGTATATGTTAAAGAGGAGGGAATATCTCTGACTGGGTGCAAAATCAATGATGTGTGAAAGCTGATGATTTGTTCTCACAGCTTTAGCTTTCCCACACGAAGGCATCACACAAGTGGAACGCTTACCTGCAGAAGTGTCCATGGGGTCTTCGCAGTGCAGCTTTGAATTCCTGCAGCACAGCACATGCATATTATTATCAGCAATTGGCTTACCGGCCCATCAGCGGGCATAGTCATTTGGGGCTGTTTAAATGCATGGATCAACGAGAGTATCCTTCATCTTGCTGCCTGTTAGGGGTCACTCATTCAAAAGAGAGATTTGCTTTATGCTTCATACACTTTATAACTCCAGGGGATTTGCGGAGGTCTCAGCTTCCCAAAACACTCTCTGGCATACTAGGATAGGAACAGCACAGGTGCCATGGCCAAGAAACTACTTGAGCTTCAGCCAGGTAGAACAAAGGCCAGGTGGATTCAAACCGGCCACCAATCATGTACCTAGGTTTCTCCCAGGGAACCTATGAGATGTAAATAGACTGATAATAGCCTCTCAGGCCAGTTGGGTGAGGTCAGGGGATTATCCCTGACCAGCATAAAAGGAGGGCTCGGAGCCCTGGGTTGTATGCTTCATCCGGACCAGCAATAAAGATCTAGCTGTTTCACTATTCCATGGACTCCCGACTTCAATACTTATCAGTTATGGAGACAACCCTGTGGAACACAGGAACAGGTGAAGCTGCCTTACTCTGAATCAGACCATTGGTCCATCAAGGTCCACTCAGACTGGAGCAGCAGCTCTCCAGGATCTCAGATAGGATTTCACATCGCCTACTACCTGATCATTTTAACAGGAGATGCTGAGGATTGAACCTGGGACCTTCTGCATGCCAAGCAGATGTTCTATCAACTGAATTACAGCTACTCCTTATAGTAGAGGCTTCTGCTGAAATCTTATGAGGAGAACCTCTATACCATGCATCTGATGCACAGAAGAGACAGGGGCTGAGTTCAGACTGGCAGTTTGGCCCGATATAGTCATGTTTTGCAAGCAGATTAAGAGGGCCGGTTCACACAGCCACAGCTGTCTGGCATTCCCGTGCTGTACTCACCCCGTCCTGAAGCGTTTTGATCCCGCTTTAAAAAAAAATATCAGGTGAAAGCTGTGGCAAGCCATTTGGGTGCACGTTGATCCCGCTTCCTGGAAGTGTGGATGCAAATAAGCTGCAATCAAGCAGCACCACTAATGTGAACCCACTGATCCAGCATAACCGCCCATGCGTGCTGTGCACTTGAGCGCACAACCATCCTTGAGGACACTTCCGGCTTGCGAAGTTAAAGCTCCCAGCCATGGGATCCTGCCCCAATTGCTGTTGAACCTATGTGCCTATGCGCCCATGCACTTACACACAGTTCAGTGAAACAGACCAAAGCCACGCACAACCGGGGCGGTGCAGCCAGGGGCCGCCCCACAGTGTGAATGCTCCATTCCGCTTCCTCCCCAGTATGGTCCCATATCAGTCCACGCAGTGCGACCGGAAAGCCCCGCGACAACATGGCCCAGGTCTTTTTGCCCCGCTTCCCTTACACTTCATTCTGCCAGTATGTCCTCCACCAGGGTAAAGACCCCAGAGTCTTCTACTGTAAATGGGATCTGGCTCTTGCAGAAAAGCAGAGTTTTCTGAAAATGAAAGATACTTTCAGTCCGGAATTTTTGTTTAAAAATGTGCCAAACATGCATAAACCCAGCTTCCTATGAAAGACTTAAATGTTTAAAAAGTCAGAATCCTCCTTATGACAGTGTCTGACCTTTAAGCTTATCTGTTCCTAAAATACAGCTTGCCTATCAATCCAAGCCTTAATCACTTTCTCATTTCAGATATTGAAAGAAAGATTCCATTTAAATAAAGGTCATCTTTCTTTGAAATATAGATTATTCACCTGTGCTTTTTTTTTTAAAAAAAAAGTGGGGATCAGAGAACAAACTGGAAAAGGTAAGTCCATCTCTCTCTCTCTCTCTCTCTCTTCAAAGTACTGAGTCAGCAGCCGTAAGGATTAAAGATAATTATGCAGAACTCCCAAGGACTGTAAGAAAGGCCACAGTAGATCGGAAATGCAATTGAGTTCCCAAGGTTCATGATCCATATTCTATAGCAGAAACGGGGGGGGAGGCAATACTTCCATCTCCTTCCACTTCCTTTTTGAACTCCTATTTAAATTAACGTTAGGGTAAAATGGCAACAGAAGTAGCAAAAGATAAGTAGGTATGAGATAATCCTTCGGAAACCGCTTCAGACTGAGGTGAACACTTCTCACCCTTGCTTGATTGGTGGGGGCAAGCCTGAAGTGAAGAATCACAGATTTATTTTGAAGCGGTCGCGTTCCATGTTATAACAGTCTTACAGACTAGTGGTAGCTATATTGAACAGCATGATCCAGAAGCATATAATTCATGATTGTTACCAGAGATCACTCTGTCCAGTTATCAGCATGATCTATGAATGGATATCTGTATATCTGTATATCACAGAAGGATCCACAGATTTTGACTGCTCTTTCAAAGACTTTTCTTCTTGGCCAAACATAATGCCTTATCCCTTAATGAATTATTTGGCAGATTCTCAGTCCAATTGAACAGAATTTGTCCATGTGAAAATGCAATGATGGAAACACCCATTTAAAAAAAAAAAATCAGTTGTGATTTATATTCTTCTTCTATAAGATCTTCTATAATTTCTCCATTTATTTCACACTTTCCAGTATGTTCACTTGATTACCATCCGTTCCTTATTATATAAACGCATCCTTTCCTGATTATATAAAAGCAATTTGGGGTGGCAACATTCTATGCATCACCAAAATCAGTTGGCTGCAAGAACTGCCACTCCTGGCCACTGGCTGCATTCCCTCACTGCGTTGCCTCAGTCCTGCCCACAGAGCTGCTGGCCAATGTCTCAGCCTCAGTCTGGAGAGAACCGGCAAAGGTAACAAACTAGGTGCTGGGTCCACTCTTCTCCTCCGCCCACTGCCAAGTGGGTCTAACTGTCCCCTCAGTGGCTGTTGGTAGGCAACCAGACTTGCTCCTGTTAGTAAAAAGACAATGGACTTTCAGCATAACCCCCTCCCCTGCCCACTACCAGCTTGCCCATTTTCCTACCAGAATAAACTGAAAATGACTCTCTCTCCTGCTTAGCTCCACCATGGCTGGCTGGCCAATGAGGTGGGCCAGCAACCATCAAACCATTCTCTTCAAACCCCTGCTGGGCAGTTGACTTTCCCCCTAGGGCTGCCAATCTCCAGGTGGGACCCGGAGATCTCCCACTCTTACAATTGATCTCCAGATGACAGAGATCAGTTCCCCTGGGGAAAATGGCTGCTTTGGAGGGTAGACCCTATGGCATTATACCCTGCTGAGTCATTCCACCCCACCCCCCAAATGCTGGCCTCCACAGATCCACCCCCCAAATCTCCAGGTATTTCCCTAATCAGAGCTGGCAACTGTCATTTCTCCTCAGTGCCTATTGCTACGCAACCAAGTTTCCTTCACTCAGTAAAAGACCCTTTCCACACCTATGTTGGCCTTTGGGAGAAAACTCATTGGGGCCAGTCCTGATAGGGTTGCCAACTCCAGGTGCAAAATTCCTGGAGATTTGAAGGATAGAACCTGGAGGTTTGAGGTGGGGTGGGACTTCAGACAGGTACAATGCCATAGACTCCACCCACCAAGCCAACCAGTCCCCCATGGGGAACCATTGTTGCCAATCTCCAGGTGGGGGCTGGAGATCACTCAGAATTACAGCTGCTTTCTAGGAGGGAGGGGTAGGAGATGGAAAGCTGAAGCCAGGGGGCAGATAATGATATGTGGAGGGTTGGGTGGGAGGGAGATAGGGTTGCCAACTCCAGGTTGGGAAATTCCTGGAGATTTGAGGGGTGGACCCTAGAGAGGGTGAGGTTTCAGCAGAGGTGGGACCTCAGACAAGTTCAGTGCCATAGACTCCACCCTCCAAACCACCTATTCCCTCATGGGGAACCATTGTTGCCAATCCCAGGGGAGGGATGGAGATCACACCAAATTACAACTGCTCTTCAGATGGCAGAGATCTTCCCCTGGAGAAAATGGTGGACTCTGTGTCATTATACCCTGCTGATGTCGCCACAGCAAATTGACGCTGAGAGCCCAAGGCCAGGGCACTCTCCCAGAGCCTCTTTCTAGAGCCCATTGTATTTATTTCCACAACGGGCCTTATTCCTAGTTTATTATACTTGCTATCTGGCAAAGCTCATTATTTAACTGCTGCCTTGAGGATTCATCCAAAGGTATAATTAATTCATTCCTAAATGCTTATTTGCATACAGACACTCTTTTTGCACTGGAACTGAACTGGAACCACTACACCATGCCATCTCTCATACTGGGTGGCCTTGGGCCTGTCACTTACTCTCAGTTTAATCTCCCTCACAGGGTTGATGTGAGGGTAATAACAGAAGAGGAGAGGATAGTGTAGTAAGCCTCCTGAGCCACTTGTGAAGACAGAGTAGAAATATGTAAATAACATTCTTTTAATTTTATTTTATTCTGGCTTTTTCCCCCTGATAGTTCAAGTAAATTACAGGATAGACACAGTGCAATTAAACAGCACAAGACAATCAATAGCAATGCAATAGGACTAGAATTACAGAATTGGAGACCAATGCGGATACAAACTATCTAAGGCAAGGTATACTATAAACAATATAGAAAGTGGACTACAAGATAAAGACAGTGCAGTGAAAACAGGTTTTATCTACAATAATCACTGAAGTGGACTGCAGTCCTGTTCAACTACAGAGGTGTCCCTTCTGGACAGTAATCTACCTAGCCTAACTGGACTGCTGAATTTTTGCACTCCTGTCCAAAGCCTCTTTGACAGTTTGGTGTAGTGGTTAAGAGCACGGACTCTAATCTGGCAGAATCAGGTTTGATTCCCCACTCCTCCACATGCAGCTGCTGGTGTGACCTTGGGTCAGTCATAAATTCTTTCAGAGCTGTTCTCTCAAGGGCAGTTCTTGAGAGAGCTTTCTCAGCCCCACCTACCTCATAGGGTGTCTGTTGTGGGGAGGGGAAGGGAAAGGAATCTGAGACTCCTTTGGGTAGTGAAGGTTGGGGTATAAATCCAATCTCCTCCTCCTCCTCCTCCTCTTCTTCTTTCTTCTTCGTAACATGCTGGATTTTATGTATAATATTAAATATATTAAGAGGGACAGAAGGTTTTATTGGATAGGGAGTCATTATGATGTAATGATTGGAGTACTGGGCTAGGGGTTGTACACTCCAACTTTTTTGTTCAAGCTCACCAAATTCTCTTTTGTACTCCAGACCCTGTTTCACATTTTGTCCATTTAAGTCCCATGATCCCCAGTATAGCCTTTTTGGTAGGCAAAGTGGAACCTATCCTCTTGTTTTTATTAGCAGAAGAACTGGTTGGATGCTGTTGAAATATACAAGGTCTACAGTGCACCTAGCTGATAGATACCAGAAGAACAACCTATAAGGGACAGCTGAAGGACTGCTAGTTAGCATAGCTAGATTAGATACTTTTTACAATTTCAAATTATGTCCTTTCTGTCTCCTTATGGGATCTTTGGAGACTTCCTGCTCCACCTGAGCCCTTCCCCCTTTGTTCCTGCCTCTCACAGCAGTCGGTCAGTTAGGTAAGTCTCTCTCCCTCTCCTGTGTTATATCAGAGTTTATTTCTTCTTTAATAAATCAAGTTATTTTCTTTAAACAATCGGTGCTCCATTCCTCTGCATGTTTATACTCTGCCAACATATCCAACCCTAAGTCTAGAGGTAAGTAAAGGCTTCCCTTGCTCAAAAGCCAGTCAAATCCGACTCTAGGGTGTGGAGCTCATCTCTGTTTCCAAGCCGAAGAGCCAGCACTGTTCGAAGACTTTACCATGGTCATGTGGCCAGCATGACTAAATGCTGAGGTGCACGGAACACTGTTACCTTCCCACTGAAGCGGTACCTATTTATCGACTTGCAGTTTCTTGCTTTTGAACTGCTAGGTTGGCAGGAGCTGGGGCCAGAGACAGCAGCACAAGGGTCTCCAACTGGAAGCTACTGACCTTACTTGGGTTCAGATACCCACTCTGTCATTAGCACTGGATAATCAGGAGCTACTTGTTTACTTTTGTGAAACCTACTTCACAGGGTTGTTGTGAGACTAAAATGGAGGAAGGGACAATCATGTAGACAACCTGGAGTTCATGAAAGAAAGGGTGGGATTAAAAGTGAAAGATAGCTTTTCTCTTTTCTTTTTTTTTTAAATTCTGAGCTGCTGAATACTCTCAGGCATGCTATTACAAACATGGATTTGGTTGAATAAACTTCATTTTGTCATTTTCTCCCCTTTTGTTTCATTACACAAACCAAATGTTCCATTAACACAAAGCATATTTCAGGGCAAAACATGTAATGGGGAAGAATCACATACAGGGTAGATTTGTACATTTCCAGGTTACAAATTGTCCAATTTTTAAGCATCCAGGATGCCAGCAAAATATGCAAATATTTAGTAAATAGGACCATTAAGTTACAGGAAAAACAAATCTTCAGCACACCACGAAACTCATGAAGTTCACAGTATGCCAGAGTCCTCCGTTAATAGTGATGTAGAGTTGGGTGGTAGGGTTTTTGATCAAACACAGCAAGGGAACAGAGGGGAGGGGGGAAACACATTTTACAATCATGTTTATTCTATCTGTGTTTACCGATACCTCGTTTTATTATAAAAATCATCATAGGATGGATCTTGGGTTTTATTAATGTTGTTTTGGGATAATAATTTCAAGTAACTGGTAGGGCTTGGTTAGGGTTTCTCTCTTCTTGGGGGGGGGGGGACTGGAGATCTCCAGGAATTACAACTGATCTCTAGACAGCAAAGATCAGTTCCTCTGGAGAAAATGGCTGCTTTGGTGAGTGAACTCTATGGCATCTTACCCTGCTGAGGATCCTCATCTCCCCTAGCCCTGGCCCTCTCCGGGTTCCACCCAAACATCTCCGGGAATTTCCTAACCCAGAGCTGGCAACCCTAGGTAAATATGAGGAACTAGGCCAAACCTGGGCCTTTACACTTTCTACTCCTCTTTACCACACCTCAACCTGGGAGCAATAGAACTGCCTACTCCGGGTTTGGAAATTCTGGGCAATTGCAGGGCGGAGCCTGGGGAAGATAGGGTTTGGGGAGGGGACTCAAAGTCCACCCTCCAAAGCAGCCACTTTCTCCCTGGGAACTGATATCCGCAGTCTGGAGATCAGTTGCAATTTCAGGAGATTTCCAGTCCCTACCTGGAGGTTGGCAGCCCCAAGCAGCAAGATGAAATCTCATGACTACAGCAATCATATGTTGCAGGCAGACTGACCTAGGTGGTGAAGACTGAGTTGCTTGCCCCCACTCCCCTCACGTATTTCCCCAAGTCAGTTTGCAGGAAAACTACCTGCTGACCAGGCGTCTAAGTGCTGCAATCCCACAGCAACCTCATAATTATTTAAGAGACCAACCAGTCGCTCAGTATTGTTCTGGAACACTGAGAAGCAGCAGGTGAGTTTTCTGCTTTCCCTCCTGCTCCATTTTCCCTACTGGAAAGTGTCTGTTTTTCCCTTTCCTTCCACGTCTCCAAACACATGAGTATTTACCTAGGCCCTTAGAAGGTAGGGCTGCCAAGTCAGCCCGGGGGGTGGGGGATCCCCCACTACAGGGGTTCCCAATCCACCGGCCAGCATTCGGCCAGCGGGGGGAACCCCACCCCCGAAGTCATCCAGTCAAGATGACTTCCCCAGCATAATGACGTCACCCAGAAGTGACATCATCACACTGGGGACATTGCCGGGACGACGCTCTAGCAATCGCCCCAAAACTCTATGGTACCAGTGTGATGGTACCATAGAGTTTTGGGGCGATTGCCAGAGCGTCGCCCTGGCAACGCCCCCAACGTGATGATGTCACTTCCGGGTGACATCATCGCGGTGCACGCGTAAGCGTGTGCACCAGGGAAGCTCCCGGACCGAGGAGAACTCCCCCCTGCCGGTAAGTCTCAATGACTTGGCAACCCTATTAGAAGGGCGTAACTCTGCTTATACTTGTACTGCAAGACACCAGGGTTTTTTTCATTCTAGAAATGTCTGAAATGAGCCAGTTGGTGTCTAATAGCTGAAACATGTCTACATGGCTTGTAGGGGGGACTTACTGACAGTGGGGGGAGGCCTAGCCTTGTGACACAGCCATATTCTGGTATTTGGGCAAAAACGTGATGGTAAAAATTGCTTCTGCCATAATTTTGTTTGTTTTTGGTCCATATACCAGAACGTTGTTGCGTTGCTGGTGATGCAATGATGCTACTTCCAGCTTGTGCCAGAAATGGCATTGCCATGTTGCCAGCAACATACCTGAAATGCCAGGCAAGGCTTTCCCCCCTGCAAGTAAGCCCACTGTCTCCTTGCCACTTACCAAGGTGTACTTGGCAACCCTAAACATATAACACAAACTATATATTGTAACAACAGCCACCACTCCAGTGAAGCATGCACTATATGGCACAGATGGTTGGCGAGGGGTTAAAACTGTAAATCGACTGGCTTGGAATCTGAGTAGCTTGTAGTGCTTGGACGTATAACCAATATAGCATCATTTCCCTAAGAAGCTCTTTTTAGAGCTAGGAAAGTCAAACAAGGTTCTATATATGAGCAAAATGTTTCAATCTTTTTTTTTTTTAATAAGTCTTGAAGATAAATAATAATTTTGACCGAGTTAAGCAGGGAGCTGTGGACGCGTCCAGGAAAGCCATGAGAAAAATAAGCTGTGTACTCCCTGAGCTTGTCTGAACAAGCTCTAGAAAGTGCCATAACTAAGATATCCTCTGGCTTTAGGATGGCTTTTTATTATATTGTTTTTGTTATCTCCACCACACCCAGCCTTTATTTTCTCTCTTTTAAACTTACGTAGAGGAGCCAATAGTATTAAATTCCTAGAAATCTCAGCATTAAGATATGAGCAAAGTTCATCCATTATTTCGTCTGATGGAACACAGGCACATGGGAATTGGATCATAAAACATTTGAATGACTATTCAACTGAGAGGGTTTCTTGTGACACCCAGAGACATATTGGTACTTGAAGGATGAGAGCTATGTTTACTGGCACAAATATCTAGCATTTATTACTTATAACTGATGTTCACTAGCAAAGCAGGCCATCTCCAAAATGTCTTTGAATAGCAGCACAATCTTAGCACACAATGCTAAAATGACAACTATTGTTCAACTTACTCTGGTGAAACCGCCACCTCAGGGGCAAACTTTTACAGACAATAACAACAGACACCCATCGGTTGCTTTCCTTCCCTTGTTCAGCCTACAATTAAATCATTGTGTTTTGCAAAGTGATTTCTTGTACAGTGTATCAAAAAAAGGTAGTAAATATTTAACAGCTGGGCACTAAATTAATTGTCACATATGTAGCAGTTGTGCTATCCAACCTGGAAAAGGAAGGGAAGGAAAAGACAACAATGGAACATCTTGTTGTTCGCTCAGCGGGCTTGTTCCTTTCCACCTTATGAAAAATCAGCTAGCAGATGGTATGTGTTGGATAGAATACAGGAAGAACATCTTACAGATCGTTTTTCTTTTACCTACAGTGCCAGGTACACAAGCTCACCTCCTACATTTCTACCTGCTTGGTCTTAGTGAAGTCAAGGGGGTAGGGATGCCATCCCCCCAATGGAGGCAGGGATTCATCCGCTTTCAAGACCCCATTTCTGCTGCCACCCAGCCAGCCAGTGGAAGGAGACAGTGTTTGAGAAAAAACTCTATGGTTACGATTGATTTTTTTTTGCAAACACTAGAGCGTCCCCCTGCACCGTGTCCTGTGCTTCATGTGCATGCCGAAAACCCCTGGAGAAGAATACTCCACCCACCCACCGGTAGCCAGGTAAGAACTTCCAACCCTAGAAGGTGGTCATCTTATATTGTTGGCCTGTCTTACTTCTGTAAGGCATAAGACGAACAGTGTATCCTTCTGAAAGGATCTACCTATGCTTTCAGATAATGCCCTTCACACTATACATAGCTATCTAACTTCTGGGTACAAGTGGGGTAATTTTAAAATGGGTTTGCTGGGGGAGGGCTTGTAGCTCAACGGTATAGCAACTGCTTTCCATGCAGTAGGTCCCAGGTTCAACATCTGATACATCCATTGAAAAAGATCTAGTAGTAGGTGTCGTGGAAGACCTCAACTTTGAGGGACGTGTGTTCTCACACAGCTGGATTGGCCTCCTCCATCATTGCTGCCCTGCTGCTTTGCTCCGGCAGGCAATTGTTTAAATAGTCACATGATGTAAATCAGTCATAAATAAATGCAGTGCTTTTTACAAAATCCTACCATTTAGTATTTATCCAAACAGTCCTTCGAGACCTTAATAGCTGGCAATCTGGATTGGCAGTGTTTTTCATGCATACACCATTTTGGGAGAAAAATCTCAGCGCAAACTTGTGTCAAGAAACTAGCCTTCAAGCTGTTTCTTGGCCTTTCAAATCTAGTTCCCACATTTTGGTTCGAGCTTTGGGCCTAACAAAATAGCATAAGCTTCTCCCTGGGAACTTGCCGTGTAATGAATAAATAAGCTGAGCACTATAGCGCTCTACCAATATAGCACTTCTCAGTGCATCTCTATGGTGCCAAGGCATCTCAGTGGTCTGTATTGGTCTAGCACTGTAGATTTCACCTTAGAATGTTTAAAAAAAAAAAAGTTCAAGGAAGATCAAGCTGAGAAAAATGGCGGGGTGTGTGTTTGTGCAAGGCCATTGGAAGTGCTGCAGACATTTAAGCAGTGCATTACAGCAATTCAGAAGTGCAAAGAAGAAATGAAAATGGAAGCAAACAGTTTACCTCAAGGACGACTCAGCCCCACTTTGTTAACCGGATGCAAGTGGCTTTGTAAATAAAACCTGTTAGCAGCTGGTTGTTAAACCGGTTGTGTCTGAAGTGACACACACACACGCACACACACAACTGTTAGCAACTGGCTACCAAAATGGATTGCTAAGGGGGATTCTGCATTGGCTTCCCCCTCTGTTGTTTTACGTGCAGCTTAAAACCACGTCAAACACCTAGGGGCAATGCTCTGCTGACTGTGAAGTCACCCCTGAATGGCTATCAATCTATGCATAAGGTACCATAAAACCCGATGATCAAAGAAAGCGAAAGCGGCCTACAGTGTAGACGGTACCATAAAATCTGACAATCAAAGAAAATGAAATCGACATGCAACGCAGAGGAGGACTTCTGTTCCAACGTGGGTTTGGTAAAACGATGGCGGGAAAAGCCAATGCAGAATCGCCCAAAGGCTGTCTGAAAGGGGCAGAGATGACAGTTCCCAATCTGTTTTGAAAAAAAAATAATGGCAACAGCTGCTCACACCTGAAGAGGGAAAGCAACCACACACTGGCCAAGGAAGTCCCAGGTGCTTAGCAGTATGCCTGATCCTCCAGTGGCTGTGTCTGCTATTGCCACTGTGGAAAATAAGGCTGCCAGGTCCCCCTGGGGGGGGGGATTCCCCGGCTAAATCGGCCCCCAATCCGCCAATCCAGATCCGGCTGGCAGGGGGAACTCCACCCCTGAAGTAGCCAGATCCGGCCAACGTGCCCAGTGTGATGACGCCGCCCAGAAGTGACATCATCACGCTGGGCACGTCACTGGGCAATGCTCTAGCAATCGTCCTAAAAACTCGGTGGTACCAGATTGGCGGATTGGGGGCCGGTTTAGCGGGGGGATGTCCCGCGATGGGACCAATGTTCCCTCGCTATTTAACGAAAGTGACTTGGCAACCCTAGTGGAAAACCATTTTGTTTGAATAAGGGCAGCCAGTGACAACCCCTGGCTTGTAATGGCCCCGACTAGTTTCTGAAAAATTTGGTGGGGGCCAGGCCTAGGGCAACCATTGGGAGGGTTGGGAGGCAGGGACATGGCAGGGTGAGGGATGTCAGTGAGATCTCTGACATCATTGTGTTACTTCATGGTATAGCCCAGGAGTGACAATAGGTAGCTCTAAGAATCACCAGACACTCTAGAGGTAAAACTCTAGAGATACCCACTGTCACCTGCAGGTTGTATCCCGAAGCAACATACTGGTGCAGAGGCCAGCAAATGTTTTTTTGCCCCCTTTTCTTTTTCTCCTTTCTTTTTCTCCCACCACCCCTTGCAGCAGCAGGAGGCCTGGGAGGCCTAAGGTTTGCCTCAAGGTGCCAAATAGTGCCACGTTTGGTCCCCTGTCTTGAGGCACAGATTCCACTTTGGATATGAAGATGCTGTCACGCAGCGATAGGGTTGCCAGGCACCCCATGGCAACTGGCAGGGGTGGAGGGAATTTATTTATTTTTTGCATAATTATGTTTATAGACTTTTTAATTAATTAAAATATCAAACAAAAAACAATGTGATAAATAAGACCAGTGTGATCATACAAATCCCATTCCAGAACTATAATTACAAAAAAAAACTTACCTAAGAAACTACACAACAACTCTTATCTATATATCTAATTCCCAAGTGCCCCCCCCCCGCGTGCAGATACTTAAATCCGCACGGGGGGGCACTTGGGGGTGGCGTTTCTACACATGGGGGCACTCCCCCCATGTGCAGAAAAATCCTAAATGTTTAAAAAACTTTTCGGGGAATTTTTAAATCCCCCGAAAAGTTAAAGCGTTCTCCGCGCGTGCGCAGAGAACGCTGTGGCCGCTGTAGGGGAGGGGGTGGGAAGCAGCGTGACGAGGACTCTCTGCCACCATTTGCGGGAGGGGAGGGAGGGAAGAGCCTTGGTGGGCGGCAGGTCTCTATGCCCCTGCCGCCATTTTGAAAGCAAGGAGGGAGGGGGGAAGCCTCAGTGGACGGCGGGTGTCCCTGCCGCTGCCGCCGCCATTTTGAAGGTGGGGGAAGCCTCAGCAGGCAGCAGTCTCCCTGCCGCCACCGCCTTACGGGGGGGAGCCTCGGCGGGCGGCTGTCTCCCTGCCGCTGCCATCGTTTTGAAGGCGGGGGGAAGCTGCCTGGAGGAGGGACGGGGGGAAGGAGCTGTCAGCTTCTCCCCCCCCCCGTGAATATCGCGGGCCCCCCCTTGTCTATATATGTAATAGCCAAGTGCCCCCGTGCATGTGGATATCTACATCCGCACATCGGGGGCACTTGGGGGGCAGAGAGATTTTCCTGCACACTTGGGGGACTCCCCAGGTGTGCAGAAAAATCTTAAGAGTTAAAAAAAAAATATTCGGGGGATATTTAAAATCATAATCCCCCCAAAAGTTAAAGAGTGTTCCCTGCACATGCGCAGAGAACGCTCTGGGAACTCTGTGGCTGGCTGGCGGTTGGGAGGCACCCAAGCCTTGCCACCAGTGCCAGGGGGTGGGGAGGGAAGAAGACTTACCTGGAACTGATGTGGAGCTGCAGCCTTTAGGAATCATCCCCCCCCCCCGGTGAGTATCGTGGGTCCCGCCTCTTGTATTTTCTAAAAGCCTTCTTTAAAAATAAAGTAGCTCACGAAAGAAAAGATTGGATGACATAATTTCCTTTTCTTGAAGAAACTGTATGACTGGAAACCAGACTGCTTGAAAGTTTTTTATAAT
Organism: Lepidodactylus listeri; assembly: GCA_029233225.1. Lineage (NCBI taxonomy): Eukaryota > Metazoa > Chordata > Lepidosauria > Squamata > Gekkonidae > Lepidodactylus > Lepidodactylus listeri. The sequence goes on along the minus strand of JARCFY010000009.1, from coordinate 98,459,947 downwards.
AAGCATCTAAGTTCTGCAGTCCCGAGGCTTGGTCTAATTTTCCTAAAACAAAATGAGTCCCTGTAGCATCATACCAGTCTGTTGAAGAGGGGCCTGTTGCTTTTCTCCATTTCCTTGCTATTTCTATCTTAGCAATCGACAATAGAGTCACTATCATGGTTTGTTGAGATTTATCTAAGTGACTCAATTGGCCTATTTCCAGAAGGATTACTTCAAGTACCTGATTCCAGAATTTCTTAACCACAGGGCAACTCCAAAAACAATGTAAATAATCTCTGTATAACCCACAGCCCTTCCAACATGTTTTTTTTTTCATGCTATTATGATATCAATAAATCCGTGCGGGTGTAAGATGCCATCTATTTAAAATTTTAAAGGCATTAAATTTAATTGTCAGAATCTTAGAATTAACACTAGGGCTTTTCCAAGCTGTTTCCCAATCTTCTTTTTTTATTCTACCCTCACAATCCCTTTGCCATTCTTTCTCTGCTGTTATAGTATCTTTATTGAGTGTAAAGCTCAATAATGTATAAATTTTAGAAAGTAACCCTTTATGAATTACATGTTGATGTTTTAAGAGTGTTTCTAATTATTGACAGCAAACTGAGGCCTAGGCCTCTGTTGCTAGTGATGCGACAACATCATTTCTGTCATCACATTGTGGCAAAATGGGGATGCTCTGGTATTTGGGCTAAAACTCTATGGTAGAAGCCTTTTTTACCATAGAGTTTTCCCCAAATACCAGAGGGTCCATGATTTGCTGGTAATGTGATGATGTCACTTCTGGTACACACCAGAAGTGCCATCGCCGCATTGCTAGTGACAGATGCTTGGGTCTCAGTTTGCTAAGTCCCCTAACAGTCAGTTGAACAACAGTGGGGGAGGGCCCCCGAAGCAGGGGATCCCCCACCCCCAGTGCGTGGGGGGGGTCTGTGAACCCTACTCAGGAATATGTTGAATGTCTTCTTAAGTACACAGAATATAACTTTATTTGGAATAAAACCATATGAAACAAAGAAAGGCCATGAGGCCTACCTAGGGTTGCCAGGTCTGGGTTGGAAAATACGTGGAGACTTTGGGGGTGAATCCAAGAGAGGGTGGGGTTTGGGAAGGGGAGGGGCCTCAGCATGGTACACCATCATAGAGTCCACTCTCCAAAGCAGCCATTTTTCCCAGGGAGCTGATCTCTGTCAGCTGGATCTCAGTTGTAAAAGCGAGAGATCTCCAGGCCCCACCTGGAGGCTGGTAACCCTATGCCTACCTCAGTCCTTCATAGCAGCTTCTCTAGATCTAGTCTTCATAGAAGCCCTATTCACAAGTTAAAATGAAAATACATGAAATCCATGTTACAGCGTAGACTTGATTTTTCTTTATATGTGTGTTGAATAATTCTCATGTTATATTCAGTGCAGGTACAGCTGAATGTGTGATTAAAACTCCACATTTATCCATATACTGGTACCCATTTTAATTTGTAAAGTGAATGTATGTTGGCTCCTTCTTACAACAAGATGTGCACATGTACGTATAGGATGTACATACCTTCACCGTAATGTGTGGACATAAGTAAAACCTCACTCAACCTGCTCCAATTTATTTTACCTTGAAACTATACTAAAATATGGAACAGACTTTTGAACTGAGAATTTCAGAATCATTTTTAGTGGTAGGCCTGATAGGCCAGACCAAGCAGCGTACATTAACAGAAGGTGTCACTAGGGTTGCCAAGTCTTGCTTGGAAAATACCTGGGGACTTTGGGGGTGGAGCCAGGAGAGGGTGGGGTTTGGGGAGGGGAGGGGCCTCAGCATGGTACAATGCCATAGAGTCCACTCTTCAAAGCAGCCATTTTCTCCAGGGGAGCTGATCTCTGTCAGCTGGGGATCAGTTGTAAAAGCAGGAGATCCCCAGGCCCCACCTGGAGGCTGGCAACCCTAGGTGTCACTGAACCCTACAAAACATCCCAGAATTCTTAGCAACACTTAGCGCTCCAAGACAGATATTCAGGAGTTCCTCAGCAAACATATTGGCATGAAAGCTTTCCCTTGAAGGCAGAAGGAATGAGAAACCCTGGTCTAACACAGCCATATTCAGGAACAGCCCCCCAACATGAGAATCCCTCTGCTTTGTCTGAGGCCCCATACAGGGCGGAAATCTGCCTCCTTCGAGTTTTAATCTTGATGGCCTTGTTTTTCTTCCTCTTTGCTTTGCAGCAGCATCGAGCAATGATTCTCCCCTGCCAGCAAAGGCACTGCCCCATACTGTGTTTTGAGAGAAACTGATGACAAAGGAACAACAATAAGTCCAGGGAATATCCTTTGCCATCAGCCTCTCCCATTCACCGTTATACTAATGGGTTCTTAATACCATGTTTTCTGCAGGTCAGATTTTTCAGCAGAGGAATTGGACTTTAAAAGACAACAAATAACAGCAGCCCCTAAACTCCAGAGACCCTCTTTTCCTCCAGACTGGAGGACCTATGAATAAATGTAGTGCTAAGTTGGCAAAGTAGGGAACTGTTAACAAGATTAGGAGGTGTTTGGCTGCCAGAAATATTATCAGTCCTGGCGCTTAGAGATAAGGGCCCTGGGGGTGCCAAAGCATAAGGAAAGATTGTTGGGAACATTAAAAAAAAATAGCAAGATGCTTTCTTCAAAGTTGAAAGGACACTTTTTGATTGGGTTTACTTCCCCTACAATCCTCTCGTTGATCTGCTCCACTTCCCTTGGAAAGTTTTTTTTTAATTATTATTTTAGTGCTCTCCCTTCCATCCCCCCCCCCCCAAAAAACAACAACAACAAAAACCCAGCAAATGGTGAAATTATTCCCAGTTGTTAAATAATACTGCAGGAGAGATGCTTATCCGTCACCTTTGTGCGCCAGTTTAAGAGCATGAATAAGACATGATAAAAGCCGGGATTCGTGAATAGCGCCTTGAGTCATGGAATTGAAAGGCAGCACTTACAGCTATTATGCCGGAGCAGGAAGGAGGGTTAAAATATAGTCAAGTGCATACACCACCCATGGGAACATCTATACTTAACATCTCAAAAGCACACCGGCAATGATCACAGCAGGGGCCCATTGTGATAGCAGTCTGAAGGGTGGCTTTGTACATTACTGAGACATGTCAAGAGAGTGAGTTGGGCTTCCAGGCGACAAGTGAAGGAGCTTTTCCAACATGGCTGTGTTGTTTCTGTATTGTCTCTAAGGCTTAATGCCATATTGTTAATCACCCAGAGCATGGTGCAAGATGGGATAGGGCAATCAATAAACCTTCGTCATCATCGTTGTCGTCATCATCATCACAACAACAACAGCAACAGCAACAACAACTTGTGCATCATTCTTATGGGACCATGTATGTGCTTCTGAGGCAGAGAGAACACATACATGGACAGGTCAGGGTGCTCTGCAGATATTTTCTGCATGCATGACAATATGCAAGACAATCCCCAGGAAAGCTGCTAGCCATGATAGCTGAACGGAGTGCTCATGTTTCATGTAACACATGTCCAGATACCCAATGCTGTGATCAAACAACAGGGGGATGTGATTGTCCTTATGAGGAACTTTCCAATATGTTGCCATCAGGTCTAGCTTCCTCAACAGCCATTTTGTAATGGCAGTCCCTACCTTTTCTCAAAACTGCTTAAAGTGCCCACAGGTTCAACAAGGTGAAGGACTCCTGGTCTGGATCCTTGTTCCTCCGACCATCCTTCTGAAGGTTTCAGCCACGACTGAAGCTATCCTCCCAGGATAGTGGTATTTCTGAGGCTTGGATTAGTAGCTGTCCTCTTTCTTTCTTTCTTTCTTTCTTTCTTTCTTTCTTTCTTTCTTTCTTTCTTTCTTTCTTTCTTTCTTTCTTTCTTTCTTTCTGAAATACTTCCGGTGATGTCAGGTGGTGTAGCACACGCAAATAAGTTATGCTAATGAGCTCCTGCAGCTCTTTTTCTATGAAATGACCCCTGGAGAAATGTATTCCCAAAGCCCCCCGTACCGCCAGCTTGGAGAAAGCATTTGTCTCTCTAAATATCATTATCAATCTCTGTCTTTACCCCATTTGTTTTCATTTCTGGCAGTCTTATTTAATGTTAATGATAATAGAAAGCAAATTTGCATGTTTTCCAATAAAATGTGTGTGTGATATTTGTTTATGTCTTGTGGCTCTGAGACAGCGGATGTTGCTTCTATGGGGCTCTTATTTTATGCAAGTTTGGCCACCCCTGGTTTAGAATCTAAAAATTGGCAGGACCTTCCTCTTACCTTCTTTTCTTTCTTTTTTTTCTAATCCTGCTTTGCACATGTCTAGGTAATTATGTCACCAGAGAATTCATGCTACTTTAGGATTCAGCTTTTAAGATTATATTCCAAGGAGTTTTCTGATCCTTTAGAACTGCAGTAGGTTGCATACAGAGGTTACCTGGTATAGAAGGATTTAAGGGGGGGGGGGTGTAGATTTGATTGCTCTAGGAAAGCATTTTGGTGACTATGGGAGTCCTATTTCAGTATGAAGCATCCATGAAAAGGAAGCTATGCCTTTGGGCTCAAGGCCTCATATTGATCCCCACTCCTCCACTTGCACCTGGCTGGATGACCTTGGGCAAGCCATAGCTCTGTATCAGCTGTTCCCTCGAGGACAGCTTGGGAAAGAGCTCTCTCAGCCCCACCTACCTCACAGGGTGTCTGTTGTGGGGAGGGGAAGGGAAAAGGAGTTAGTAAGCCGCTCTGAGACTCCCTTGGGGAGTGGAGGGCAGGGTATAAATCCAATCTCTTCTTCTTCTTCTTCTTAACCATAACATTGGGGGGGGGGGGCTTTTTGGGGGCAGGGGAGAGGTGCTATCTGAATACCACTTATACCTTTCCCTCCAAGTTTTTAACTCTGAGAGAAATAGATGCAAAATATTTTCCTTTTCTCGGAATCTGCTAATGAATTAGAAATGAACATTTCAGCCAAGCCTGGGACATTTTATCCAGGAAGCAAACTGCAATGAGAATGTGCAGTTGACGGCAGAATTTGGCTTTCTAAGGCTCCAACTGGACAGTACATTTTGGGGTTGGGGTTCCTCCTGACCCAAATCACTTTCCTTGCAGCCCCAGCTCTGAGGAACTTACTTCCCCAAGTGCTGCAAGGCATGATTTGGATTTGTGTCACTGGGGAGGGAGGGTGGGCATGAGCTTACTGGCTCTGCCCCTGCATTATGACTGAGTTGTTTGCCTGGCATGAATGTGCAGAGGAAGTGTCCACACACACACATTCTATGATCAAAAGTGTTTGGAAAACAGCATTGTTGCCCACAGGGAGGGTACTTCCTCTGTACATTCACATTGTACAGATCACTCAACGATCATATGTAGGTATGTATGTGTGACAAGTGCATTTATGCCCACTGCCCTTGGCAGCATGGTCATTTGGGTTGAATGGTGAGGCTAGAATGCAAAATCAGGTCTGAGATTCAAATCCAGACCTCAGTGGGTGACCTTGACCCAGTCATTCAGTTTTCCCATCCTACTTCACAGGGTGTTGGGAAGATAAAATGGCGGAGGAGAGAATCCTCCTGAGCTCCTTGGAGGAAGAGCAAGATAAAAAAATAAAAATCAAACATGGGGGGGGGGGTATATTAGCACAAAAAGAAATTGCCACCCCAGCATGAAATAATGAGACAGATAACAGTTTTGGAATCAAACAAGGGCCACTTTATTAACTATTTAAACAGAACATGCAGCAACGGGTAAACTAAGCAAGCACAGGAACAGGCAAGGCAGGCGTCATTCCCAGACACAGCCTCCTTGCCCTTGTAATGGGCAGGTAACCTAGCCCCAGTCTTGACCCAGTGAGATTCTGGCTTGTAACCGGCGGCCCAGCATACTGGCATCCCCTCCCAGGGGCGCCTACCCCTGAGGCTGCACAGACCTTCAGGGAGGAGCCTAGTCTGAGAGGTTCCCAGAGGCGATCACCATTCACCTCCCCAGACCGCAAGGCCCTAAGGTGGTTCCTGATGACCTCCTGTTCCCAACAGGGATATGCCGTGAGGCACCCACCAGCTCCATTTTCTTGCTTGCATAAACCTACCAAGTGACCATACTAATTAATACCCGACCACCATCTATGCCCTTAACCACTAGCAACAGTGTAAGGTAGGCAAAAAAACACCACATCCAAGCGCCAAACAGGAAGGGGTATAAAAAATTCCTACCCGGCCCCCAAAGGTGACCAGCCTCAGCCTACACTGCAACCAGGGCGGGTGGGTGGGCGAGCGCGCAAAACGGACTGCGAAGGCGGGAGCGGGGCAACGGCTCTAATCGAGCTAGCCCCGCCCCCCGCCAAGCCAATGAGCGTCGACGCGCTCTGTTGCTGCCTCGCCTCATGCGAGGCAGCAAACTTGCTCCCCCGCGCCACGGCGATGCCGGGCGGTGGGGAGCCCATTCTACACAGTTGACTGCCCAAATCACATTTCATGGTATTTATATATTTAGGGAGGAGGAGGAGATTGGATTTATACCCCACCCTTCTTTACCTGAAGAAGTCTCAGAGCAGCTTACAATCTCCTTTCCCCTCCGCTCCCCACAACAGACACCCTGTGAGGTAGGTGGGGTTGAGAGAGCTCTCCCGAGAACTGCTCATGAGAGATCAGCTCTGAAAGAACTTGTGACTGACCCAAGGTAACTGACACCACCTCCCTCCTGACACTGCCAGGATCCAATATTTGTAATGGCCACAACCGCTTTATGATGACTTTCTAAAACCATTCAGACAAATAGGTCCCACACCTATAATCTTCAGGCTGCCCCATAAGCTCCCTTAAATAACTCTGTTTTACAACCTCACTGGATGGCTTTGCAAGTAGGGCACCTGCATCACCCCTTCTGAAAGGCTATTCCACAACAGCAGGGCCGTAACAGATAAGGAGTGGGCTTGGGCAATAACAGATCATATTCTTGAGAGACAGGAAACTGCTAGGCAGCATACAAATGCCATACAGGTTCATATAATATAGTGGGGACAGGGAAAATTCAGATGGGCATCAGTGGAAGACAGATCTTCAGCAGCACTGGAGGTACCTACTGGACAAGCATTTTGGTGGAAAGCTTGGACCATTCTGTACATAAAACAAACAAGTAGACACAAATCCGACATCAAGAATCACAAAACGGAGAAACCTGTAGGACCTCAATGGGGGACCTCAAAGTAGCTGGGTTTGTTTGTTTGTCTGCTTTGCAAAGGAACTTCAGAAACTGACTAGAATGGGAGTTTCAAGTTATTACAATACTCAGAACAATGGAACCCCTAGGTCTTAACAAAGACATTGGTTTCTTATCTCACTACACATGCTAACATCTTTCTGTTCTCGCATCTGTTTGTAAACTCTTGTATTATGTTAATGCTAATCCACTGCTATTCACAGGTCTTACCAATCACCTTCATCCAGTCTTAGCTATATTTGCTGCTCAATTACTTATTACTATAATTGGCCCTTCCTGACAACATCTTCCTCACCCCCTACCTATATGCAATGGTTGATTACTTCTGTTTCAATTTAACCGAAGAAGCGTGCATGCACATGAGAGCTTATACCCAGAATAAAACTTTGTTGATCTTAAAGGTGCCGCTGAGTACAAACTTTGCTCTGCTGCTTCAGACCAACACGGCTACCCAACTGAATCTATTGTCAGGACTGTTAAAGGAACCCAGTGTATGTTGTTTCTATTGGAAAACTAACGTTTCAAGAGCCTACAAATCGGAGACTGGAAATAAAAAAAAAAAGAATTTTGATTGCCATCACTGTAGGTTTTTGGAGCGATTCAGACTCTCCTCCTCATCAGCCACAAGGAACCACACAATAAAAGTTTACATGTCACAGCCCAAGAAGCAGAAGCAAAGTTTAATCGGCTTTGGCGGGTGGGGGCGGGGGACCACTGACTTGGTGGCTTGTTTGTTATCTTTATGTGGAAAACTCCTGAAAGACTTCTGCATTTAGACTTGCCTCTTTCTGTACTCTGAATGGGACCTGAATAGTACTCTCTTGGCCCCATCCACACGAGCAAGATAAGCCAGACGGGAAGTGACTCAAATCTGTGTCGGCGCAATTTGCGCTGCTTTTGCAGGATCACACAGGTCCATGGACCTGTGAGGGCGAACCGCCGCTGCGTGATCACACACAGCCGCGGGCGAGTTGTTTTTGTTTTTTTTCCCGGCCATTTTCAGTGCGCTTATCTGCTTCTACAAGGGATCGATGACTTGCCTGTCCACCCTTGGGATCATCCGATGATGCGCATACCGGGATGGGAGGGGGGGGGAAACAAAAAGCCCACTCCCCAGTGCCACTTGTTTGTGCTGGCGTGATCACTCCAGGAAAGGTCAGTTCTGGGCCGCCGCAAACCATTTGAGACTGCCTTTTCACTGGTAGCTAAATAAGTTGATTCCCCACCGGCTCAAAATGGTTTGCGACACTTTGACACTGGTTGCAGGATGCTTCCCAGATGTGCTTGTGTGATCACACCACTTTGAGCCGGCGGGGAATCATCCTTCTTGTGTCGCAAATGGGTGCGTATGATCGCGCCCTCTTGACTGACAAGACATTTCAGTGAGACTGAACATCATGCAACCTAGCAGAAACTTCCTAGCTACAGGCTCCTTTCTCTTCGTGCTATGTGTTTGAAAGGGTTGTGTCGTAATGCTGAATAAGTTTGTCATTCACTCTGGAAAAGAAGCCTTCTCAATTTTTTCTCTCTCTAAGTTTGCTGGGATCTCTCAGTCTACCTAAAAAAGGTAGCCTCTATAGTAGTTCTAAGGTTTGCTGCTATGTGGAATATGGTTTTGTTTTGTTTTTAATTGCCTTATTTAAGGACCCTCACTTTAAAATTTCTTTATTGAAGATCCATCACTTAATTTTCTCTACAAGGCCTGATTTAAACTTGGGCATCAGTGACTATAGACCATGTGCATATTTTCAGGGCTCTTTTTCTAGCAGGAACTCCTTTGCATATTAGGTGACACATCCCTAATGTAGCCAATCCTCCAAGAGCTTACAGAGCTCTTCTTACAGGGGCTACTGTAAACTCTTGGAGGATTGGTTACATTAGGGGTGTGTCACCTAATATGCAAAGGAGTTCCTGCTAGAATCTTTGTTGACACAGCTGAGGTTGTGGACCACCATTTTATAGTTAGTTTGAAGGCTGCTACATGATGGTCCAAACTGCATTGGTAGTTCACACCATTGTGCGAACGATCTCACACATTTCTGTCTGCATTTTATACCACATCTACTCTCCTATTGTTTCATCTCAGCATGGACTGTCTGCATCATTTTACTGCCATTTAGTGGTGACTCCGGGGTCACTACAGTGTCTCATTGCCTTATCTGGATTTGGTTTTAAGGGGCTACAACTGCTCCTCTCCACCCTCGAGCCGCTGTGAGTAAAAAAAAACCCAGACAACTGGAGCTGAATTTTTGCCCCCCCCCCACATCTTTTCTGAGAAAATACACAAATTGTCATAAAGGAAACAAGTTAGCTTAAAAATCCGGTCATTTGCGTTTAAAAGCAGCCAGGGAACATTTTTCTGCGATCATATTTTTTTTTGGGGGGGGAGGATTGGAAGCATGCCCACCCTCCCTCTCGCAAACTCTCCCTAAACAACTTGTGTCCTGACACAGACAGAGGAGAGCTTTATACTTAGCCAAATGGGAAGCCGGCACCACAGCAGCACGGAACAGCTTTACAAAGCAAATGCAGATTGGGCTGATAAAAATGAGATAAAAGCAGCAACACATTTTAAAAGATAGGGCTTCTATCACAGTCAGTGTGATGTAGTGATTAGAGTGTTGACCAAGGCCTAAGCAGTGCCATTTTCAATTCTTCAGTCACCATGAGATCCACTGGGTGACCTGGGTATAGGCCAACTCTTTCAGCCTGGCCTACCTTGCTTGCATGGTTGTTGTGAGGATAAATAGAGAAGGGGGGAATCCTGTATGCTGCCCAGAGCTCCTTGGAACTAGAAATTAATTTAAGTTGTCATATTAGGTAGCCCTAGCCTGGATGGCTACCATTGTCAACTCTGGGTTGGAAAATACCTGGAGATTTTAGGAGGGTCCCCAGTGGGGTATAATGCCATACAGCCCACCCTCCAAAACAGCCATTTCCCCCGAGGGGAACTGATCTCTGTCACCTGGAGATCAGATCTAATTCCAGGAGATCTCCAGGCCCCAACTGGAGATTGGCAACCGTATTGGTAGTCCATGCTAGCCCTGTCTCATCAGGTCTTAGAAGCTAAGCAGGGCCGGCCCTGGTTAGTACCTGGATGGGAAACCATCGAGGAAGTCAAAGTTTGCTATGTAGAGGCAGGCAATGACAAACCACCCTAAGGGTGACTTGATATTCCTTTCCACCACCATTAGGCCAAGAGTTAATGGAAGCCAAACGAGTCATATCACCTACTGATTGACAGGCAAACAACCTCTATTTAAAAAGGTCAATTTCGAGATCATACTTACCTCCATTTGAAACACTGATGGATAAATTAGATATTTCTCAAAACAGGTAAATAATCTAGATGTTGGTTCACAGTTGAATATTTTAAAAAAAGAGTTATACAATACATATTTTGGACATCCCTCCTGAAGAAGAGTTCCACACAACCCAAAAGCTTGCTTGTTGTTTTGTGATATCTTAACTGGTGATATCTTAAATCTGAATACATGTTTTGGTTTTGGAATGATTCAAAATCAGGAAAATTATGCAGACACGGATGGTTAGCATAGTGTGTGCAGGTCCCAGACTTCGGCATGCATAGGATTTGGATTAACCCTTCCAAGCCGACCCCTTAGTCTCATTCACTTTTTATTCCAACACAGCCATGTGGTCTCAAACCAACCCTGATCAAATATTCTACTGCAGACTATATCCTAAGGCAGCAGCTGACAAAAGAGATTTTCTTAAAGAGATTTTCACTGTTACCGCTGCTGCACCAGATTGGCATCTTAATCCTGAAAAGATGTAAATTGCAGGCTGCTGTTAGCCCTTCTAGAGGATTCATGCTGAGAGGCTATAGCTTCACCAATTTCCTGACAGTGCAGCCATCTCGCCACTTTGATCAGAATGACAACTGACAATCCGGTAAGGACATCAGAGAATGACCTAGGTGCTGGAGCTCCCCAAAATATGTCAGAGAACATGACCGGTCCAATGAATATCTTGCAAAATAAGAGGATGGCTGTTGTTCTCTGGAGTCCCCAATGAATACCAAATAGTGGTGCGGAGGGTGACATCTCTCTCAGTTCCACATTCCTCTTCTTCTCCTGATTTTTTTCCCCCTGGACCATTTTCATCAGCAGCATGTTTCTCAGTTTCCTCCATCGCCTGCACATGGCATGTTAGCCTAATGAAGCCAAGACTTCCTGCAGGGTGATGATTAATGATCCTGCCATGGCATTCTTCTTGGCCACCTTGTGACCTCTGCCACAGCCCTCCATTATCATCAAGCAAAACAGAGGATTTCCATTTTCGAGGCTATGAAAACAAATGAGCTACTAGGGGGAAAGATCAGGCATGCCAGCATAACTGATTCATTACTAGCCTGGGCAAATTCAACAGACAGACAGACAGACAGGTAGATCTATATCTATCTGTCTGTCTGTCCCTCCTGTTGGTCACTCTGACCAGGAGATCAGCTTATGAGGACAGCAAATCCATCAAGAATAAATGAGGTATTTGAATACTTGCAGTAAACCAGATCTAAACCCCAAATATAATTGCATTCAAACCCAACACTTTTAAAACATGTATGTATGGTTGGGGATTTTTTGCTTGTACATCCTAATGTTTATTGTTCTGCAGCTGAAATAAATGTAGATAAGCCGAGACCAAAATGTTAATTTAAGATGCTCCCAAACATAATTGGCTGCTATATTTTAGGATATCAAGGTCTTTTGTTCATTGAAATACATTTTAAAGAGAAGCTAAATCATTTTTTCCCAAGTTACTTTATCGGTGTCCTAAATATAACTCCCCTTTTGACAACAGTCAACCTTTAAGAATAAACAGATAATAAAATTCATGTTTAATTAACAACAACACCTCTTAAACTGCTGCCAGAAAGTTTATAAAACTATCTGCAAACCCAAGGGTAACAAGTTCCAAAGAACCGTGGGAGTTCTCAGGAAAGCTTTAATGTGGGTCCCCACAAAACAGAACTTCCTGAACATACTGGCTTACAAACCATCACAGTAAAGCTCTATTGGTGTATCCTGCCACCTCAACCACTCGTTGGCTAAGAGCTCCTAAAACCTTTAAGCCAGTTCTGTTTATAATTTCTTCATAGCTTTTACAGTGGCTTTAATTCCTGAAGAGTGTCATTGATATACAAGCAGGGAACCCATGACGACTTGTGTGGGTGATCTCTCTCTTTTTTCTTCCCTCCACTATTTCTTCTTTTATTTCCATGAAATCCCCATAGCCTCTCAACTTCTCCTGCTTCCAGTCTACCACGACCTGACACCAGCTTTCCCTCTTTCCCTCCCCCTGGCAGCCTCTACTTGGGGAAACTATTGTTACCATTCCCCACAAACATATGAACATGTGTTAAGACTGCAATGAGGAATTAGTTTCCAGTAGGGGAAAAAATGATAGAAACCTGATTTAAAGATTTTAAAAGGAATATATGTATTTTAATGAGGGATTTGGTACAATAGTGTGTGTGTGGGGGGGGACTTATCCTAAGCAAAATATTAGAAAAGACTAAATCAGAGGACAGAGATAGAATATATCCCTTATCCAAATTAGCAATATGACAACAAAAACCACAACTAACTGACCCGAGTTACTCCAGTGTGGAGCAGGAGTTACTTAAGGTGTAAATGTGAGGGAAATGGGGAGATAGGACAGAGAAGAAAATGAACATGTTGGGACAGAGATGTCCAGTCTTCCAGATGGGAGGGCCTAAACAGCAGAGAGGAACAGAGAGTTTGTGGTGCCCTGAGATTTGGAGATATATCAAGATGGGAAGCAAAGATATACCAGTGAAGGAATCAGATGAAAGAAGAAGGGATACAGTATGCTGCAAGTCTGAGTTGCAGTCCATGTCGTAGCCCAGATCAGACTCACATTATCTACATCTCTAATAGCCAAGTGCCCCCTGGGTGTGTGGATATCTAAATCTAAGGGGCAAAGAGATTTTCTTGCATACTTGGGGGACTCCCCAGGTGTGCAGAAAAATCTGAAAAGTAAAAAAAAAATATTGGGGGGATACTTAAATCCCCCCAAGTAAAAAGCATTCCCCGCACATGTGCAGGGAACACAGTTGGAATGATGCCTTGCCTCCATTGCGGGGGGAGGGAGAGGGTTTGGCAGGCCGGGAGTTGGAGCTGCGTGGGCCTCGCCATCGCTGCCGGGGGCGGGAGAAGAGAGCTTGGTGGGCCCAATGGGTGGGAGCTGTGCGGAGCCTGGGGGGAAGCTTACCTGTGGCCACTTCCTCCTCAGCCATGAGGTCCCCGCCCCCCATGAGTATTGTGGGTCCCTCTGCTTGTTAGGTCTAAAGCCAGTCTCGTCACACTGTTTTTGGCCAGTAGAATACAATGGGTTCTTTTTTTTTTAGGAAACAAAAGACTACAACAGAAGTTGAAGGGAAATTTGGGAATTTAGCAGCTTATCAGGGGAAGACCATAGAACTGGGGAAAGGCAGCAGGAAGAGAAGTTTGTAACTGAATTATGATTTAGAATTTTGGGACACCAAACTTGTCAATTTGTTGGGGGTTTGCAAGTGTCATCCCTCAGTCATGAAAGAGTCAGGCTGTTATTTCTGTATGTAAATAGAAGCCAGTTTGCTTAAAACCAATTAGCTCATATATCACATTCTACTTCAATGAACATTCATGTAATCACCTGAATACACAAACACCCAAACAAACAAACAAAAATATTTATACCTAAACAAAACCAAAACCCTCTGGAAATCACAAGCTCACTCTAAAAAACAAGAATTACTACCTTCTAGCTCTGACTTACATCAGTACTATCAGCATTGTTAACTATTAGTTATTGATAAGTATAGCTCATATTTTTTGTGACATTTCCCTAACACCGCAATGTTAATAACTTTGTGCAACTTGTTATTTAATCAGTTCTATGTATCTGTATTACCAAAAAACCAATAAAAAGAATTAAAAAAAAAACAAAAAACCAATTAGCTGTGGAGTAGAATGCTCCATCCAGAAAGGGGGTGGTATTAGACCTAATGAGGCTACATTAAGGCCAAGTTCAGACTGGCAGTTTGGCCTGATATAGGCCCACTTTGCAAGCGGATCAAGAGAGCCCGTTCACACAGCCACAGCCACACTCACTCCATCCTGAAGTGCTTTCATCCTGCTTCAAAAAGGTACCTGGTGAAAACGGTGTCAAGCCATCTGGGTGCACGTTCATCCTGCTTCCTGGCTGTGTGGATGCAAATAAGCCACACTTCAAGTGGTGCTGGTAATGTGAACCCACTGATCTGGCTGCTGCATCCATGCATCCATGTGCCCATGAGCCTACACACAAGCTGGCAAAACGGACTAAAGCCACATGCCACCACGGCGGTGGCGCCAGGGGCTGCCCCACAGTGTGAATGCTCCATTCCGTCTCCTCCCTGGTATGGTCCCGCATCAGTCTACGCAGTGCGAATGGAAAGCCCTGTGACAACTCAGCCTGGGTCTTTTTGCCCTGCTTCCCTTGCGCTTCATTTTGCCCATCTGTCCTCAGCCTAAGATTAACTATTGGCTAATCGATATATTGGAAGATGGTACATGTTGTACTTTTGGTGGGGCAATCTGGCGGTGGTTCATGTCATTAACTCTCTTACATCCTAATCCCAAAGAGTGATCAGGCTGGTTAAGGCCTTAATGCTGCCCTGCCTTTGTTTGAATTTGCTGTTCTTGGCCAAGCATGTTCTGAGAGTTAGTAATGGGGCGGTAGATGCTCTGTCTCACCAACAGATGGAGAGGTTCCATCAGGTGGCCCCAGAAGCTGACTTGCAGCCAGCTCGAATGCCCCCAGAATTGTGGCAACCAATGCTCCCTCTAAGCTGTGAAGTCTTGTGAGCAAAACTTCTACTTTGTCAACTACTGGCATTAAAGCTGTGAGTGAGTGATTTGGCTACTACATAAATTAGTTTGCTCTGGAGCCATCCTTCCTGAGCGAAGACAAACATGTGTGAGCTGGAGGCTAAAATACTGTGAGCTAGCTCACAGTAACTCAGCTTAGAGGGAACACTGCCTCCCACCCTCAAGCATTTAACATACCTCTTAGTTTTACAACTTACTCGAATCTTAAGATTTCACATTAGATGTAACCGTGTACCTAATATCTAGCTTTGTACATTATCATACTTGATGTATTGTTCCCAAAGTTTTATAAGTATATTATGTAGTTGCATTTCTTTTATGTGTTAGATAAACTGTAGTTTCTTTGTTATCTTCATAAAATTTAAATAAAAGGGGGAAAATACCATGGCAATTAAAATGTGCAAACAACCATATGATTGGAGAATAATAACTGGCATCAACGAATTAACAATAAGTAACAGGAAAAGATACTGGCATTTATACACAAATAAATTTATTTATTTATTTATTTATTTATTTCTTCTTGATTTCTACCCCGCCTTCCCCACCAAAGCAGGCTCAGGGTGGCTTACACGGATAAAAAAATAATAACAACCAAATTGCCATATAACATCTAAAAGCAGTTAATTTAGTTTGTTATAAAGCAGGGGTGGGCAATTGTTTTGGCTCGAGGGCCACTTTGTGGGACTGGAGGTTATCGGAGGGCCGCACCTTTTAACATGATTGCATTCATTAGTTAACTCTGCATTTCAGAAAAGGTATACATTGTATCATAAAAATCAATAAATATAAATTAAATAAAATAGTGGTAGTTTTATTCAATTTATTTATTGTGCTAATTTCATATCATCTATAGCTGCAAGCACATTTAATTTTAGAATCAGTTTAATGAATCAAATGCACCCTATCACACTTTTCTACAGTTTTTTTGAAATCAGGAGTGAGATTGCTTGTTGAGAAACCATGTGACCGTCTGTCTTGGCGGGCCGCAAAAAGCTCTGTGGTGGGCCACATGTGGCCCGTGGGCCACAATTTGCCCACCCCTGTTATAAAGCATATCCAAGAATACACAAGGGCTGGTTTATGCCTGCATATTCTTTAGGGCCATTAAAAATCACTGAAAGGTTACCTTTAACTAGTATTTAATAAATAGTGTAAATTAAGTCCAAATCAGACTTTGAGCCATTAAAGGACTTTCTGGCTACCCACCTGCTTCTTTTAATGGAGACGTTTGAGGCAAACCTTGGAAGTCTGTGAGCCTGTGTAGGCATCTCCTGAAAGAGCAGCGAAAACAAATTGCACAGACTTTAAAATTCAAATTAAAACCACATAAAATTCATAAGACTGACTCCCCAGATGTTCTTATTCAACTTATTATTCTTGCTCTTAAGGGAAGACTTAATAATCTGCTAATTGAATAAGGAGCCAGATCATTTCCTTTGCATAACAGCACACATACACAGTAGGACTATAATTACAAAGTTAGCAAAACCTGCTGCTATATAGGTTTTCTTTTTAAAAAAATAAAGACTGAAAAATCATATAATGGCTAGGCAATCCTCCCATATTAAAACCTATATAATATGATGAGCTTAATGATAACATTACTTACCTTAGCATAAAGACATCTTCAAATTTTGCTCTCTCTATGTGTGGAACAAAATGAAGAAGAAGAAGAAGAAGAAGATGAGACTGGATTTATACCCCGCCCTTCACTTGTAGTCTCAGAGCGGTTTACAAACTCCTTTCCCTTCCCCTCCCCACAACAGGCACCCTGTGAGGTAGGTGGGGCTGAGAGAGCTCTTTCCCAAGCTGTCCTTGAGGGAACAGCTGGTACAGAGCTATGGCTTGCCCAAGGTCATCCAGCCAGGTGCAAGTGGAGGAGTGGGGAATCAAACCCGGTTCTCCCAGATTAGAGACTGCGCACTTAACCACTACACCAAACTGGCTCTCCATCCTTAGATGGCCACAAAATGAGCCTTAGATGGCCACAAAACACTCAGAAAAAACACCTCATGTGGGAAGGTAGAACTTCTCCATAGTTAACTATGGGAAGGCATTCCAGGAAAGAGTGGTTGGAGCAACCATGTAGCAGTTTCTTTCATTAGACTCTAAATTAAGACTCCATGTCATTTATGGACAGCTGAGCCTTTTAGGGTCGTTGATCATAGCTGTATACTATGAACGACAGTATACAGTCGCCAATGTTCACACAGACGTTTTCTGGTATCTGTCCCCAGGAAAGAATATCTTCTTCATATTTTATATTTTGGACATATTTTGGATTTTTCCCCTCTATTTTTGTTTGTTCACATGCACACTAAAAGAGGTTCTCTTCTTTCGCACAAATACACAAAACAAGAGGAAACTTCCAAGGTACACACTGATATATCTGCTCATCTCATTGAGAATGTTATAGAGTAAGTTTGTTTTCCAGCAATTTTATAAACAGAAGTGGATCCATTCACAAGGCATACATACGTGGTGTCAAGTCGCAGCTAATTTATGACAACCCTAGCAAGGGGCTTTCGAGACAAGTAAGAAGCAGAGGTGGTTGGCCATTGCCTTTCTCTGCACAGCCTTTCTCGGCAGTCTCCCATCCATATACCAACCCTGCTTCGCTTCCAAGAGATGACGAGATCAGGCTAGCCTGAGCGATCCAGGTCAGGGCCCATTCACAATATACCTTACAGAACATTTACTCTCATAATTTTCTAATGGCTGTTATTTTATTTTTTTTGTTAAAGGAAGTTGCTGGAGCCAGTTGAATGAAACTCCTTTTTGTGAATCCAGTGTCGGACAGGAGAACATAATCTACACATAAACCGTTGGTGTGACCTCATTTGGAGTACTGTGTACAATTCTGGTCACAACACCTAAAAGAAATATATTATAGCACTGGAAAAAGTGCTGAAAAAGGGAACTAGAACAATAAAAGGGTTGGAATACTTTCCCTATGAAGAAAGGTTTAAAGTGCTTGGGGCACTTAGCTTGGAGAAACGATGGCTGAGGGGTGACATGATCGAGGTTTATAAGATTATGCATGGGACAGAGCAGGTTGAGAAAGAGGTACTTCTCTCCCTTTCTCACAATACAAGAACTCGTGGGCACTCCATGAAATTGCTGAGCAGTCGGGTTAGAACAGATAAAAGGAAGTACTTCTTCACCCAAAGAGTGAATTCACTGCCACAGGAGGTGGTGGCGGCTGCAAGCATGGACGGCTTCAAGAGGGAATTAGATAAACATATTGAGCAGAGGTCCATCAGTGGCTATTAGACACAAGGTATAGATAGGAAATCCCAGTCTGGGGCAAGTGATGCACTGTATTCTTTGTGCAGGGGGGGGGGGGTCAACAGTGGGAGGGTTTCCGGGTGGCTTGAGAAGAGAAAATAATGAAATAGAACAGATATGGCTAGAAGGTGATAAGAAAATGGTTTCTAAAATGTATAAAATACTGTTGAAATGGTATAATGAAGATGAACTAGTTAAAGAACAGATGATAAAATGGGCAATTAATGTTAATAGAGATATTCCGATGTCATCATGGGAATTTTTATGGAAAAGAGCTATGAGTATATCAACATGTTATAGTCTTAAAGAAAATTGTTATAAAATGATGTATAGATGGTATATGACACCTAAGAAAATTGCAATTATTAGTAAACATGTATCTAATAAGTGCTGGAAATGTAAACAAAAAGAAGGTTCCTTTTATCATATGTGGCGGACTTGTGAGAAAGCGAGGAACTATTGGTCAGTGGTACATGATGAAATGCAAAATTTTTTGAAATGTACTTTTAAAAAAATACCAGAATTGTTTTTGTTAGGTCTTAAGTTAGAAGATATAGATGTCAGTAAATGAACAATGATATGGTATATGGTGACAACCGCAAGAATGGTTTATGCACAAAACTGGAAGAATGAAAGAACTCCAGAGCTTTGGGAATGGCTCAGAAAATTAGTATTTTTGGCTGAAATGGACAAATGGACTATTGAAATGGACAAATGGACAATCAAGATTCTATGACATTTCTAGAAGAATGGAAGGACCTGCAAGAATATACAGAAAAGTATACAGAATTAAAAGGAAACATATTTACATTTTCTAACTATTGAAAAATCTGTAGTAACTGTATATTTATCTAACATTTTTAGGAATGGAATAATATATAAAAATATTAGAGATATATATGTTATAGAAAAAGAGCTAAATACTTAATCTTTTTTAATTAGTAATTTACCTGTTAATCTAAGTTTAAGTACAGGAGTGGGGTCTGCTGGAAGCCTAAAAGGGGGGAGGAGGAGGAAAATAAAAAGAGGTTGGTAAAAAATAAGATGAATGTATTGTTTAATGAAAATTGTGACCAATAAAATCTTTTCCAAAAAAACCCAAAAAACAGTGGGAGGGTTTCTAGTATCCTGGCCCCACTGGTGGACCTCCTGATGGCACCTGCTGTTTTTGGCCACTGTGTGACAGAGTGTTGGGCTGGATGGGCCATTGGCCTGATCCAACATTGGCTTCTCTTATGTTCTTATGAAATACGGCATGTAAAGAAGAAGAGCCTTTAAGATTGTATACTATTGGGAAAGGGGTGGTGTGAATAAGGCTGAACAGGAGAATGTGTCCACTTTAAACTGCGAAGTGTTGGAAAAGATGGTTCAAGCCCTATCATTAGATATGGACAATCACAGGCTGAAGATTTTAAAGTTACCACAAAAGGCAGCACATTCCCAATCCTTCGTTTTAGTGTTAGATATTTTTATCCACCAAAAGTCCATGTAGTTTTTTTTTAGGCACCAAAGTATCTCTAGTATTCTTTATTTCGTTGCTAAGAATACTCCCTGCCTGAAATTCAAAGGAAGGTCTTACTGCCACCCTCAGAGCCAATCTTTGTAACCTAACTAGGCATCATGAAAACTGGATTTTATATAGCCACGTGTGTGCACATTTCCCAGAATTACTACCAACATTCTACCTAAAGGAAAACTTGAAGAAAATTCAGGAAGGTGGGGTTTACTAAGAAAAGAAAGCATAATTGGCAACAGTAACAAGAAAGAATAAAGAAACCTTCCAGTCTAATGCCAGTCATCTCTGCTTTTGATAAATGCAACAGGTAATCCAGTGGACAAGAATTATCTTTCAGTTCCTGATAGACAGCCACTAGATTCACCAGTTAAATTGGTCATTCAGGAACCAATTAAATTTTAATCGACCTAGGGTTGCCAAGTAGGGTTGACTTACCGGCGGGGGGGAGTTGTTCTCCCCCCGGGAGCTCTTCTGGTGCGTGTGCTTTGCACGCACGCCACGGCGACGTGATGACTCTAGTTTTGGGGCGATTGCCAGAGCGTCGCCCTGGCAACGCCCCCAATGTAATGACGTCACCTCCGGGTGACGTCATTACACGGGGGAAGTCGTCCTCACCGGATGACTTCTGGGGCGGGGTTCCCCCCGCCGGCCGAATGCCGGCCAGCGGATCGGAAACCCCTATAGCGGGGGAAAACCCGCCCCCCCGGGCTGACTTGGCAGCCCTAAATAGACCATTCATTAATCACTAATATAGAGGTGGCAAACATTACTGATACAATTTTTAAAAGACCAGGTGTGACATTTTGGAATGGGTTGGGTCGGATCCAACCACCTTTTTTGTTCACCCACACAATGTTCCTACTTACTATAGCCCCTGTCCCACATGGCTTTCATTCATGAGCTCCCACACAGTCTTTTTGAGGATCTCCTTCCACTTTCACCAGAGGAAAATCTGGTTGTATCCCACATTTAAATAGAAGTCAATTCAGCAACTGGCTGACTGTGGGATACCCTGTCTCTCTCCTCCAGCAGCCAATCTCATCCTTGTTTCCTTTCCAAGCATCCTGAAACAGCTTGGAAGGAGCAGAATCACACAAGTGAGGAGAGATCCTTCTTTTTCTTTTGGAATTTGGTGGGTTTCATAAAGGAAAGCCAAGTCAGCAAGGAACTAAAATTGATGTTTCCCCTCTTACAGAAGAAGAATGTGCGGACAAGTTGAAACCAATTTATGGTAACCCCATCCGTGGGAAGTTCCAGGCAAGAGAGGAACAACCCCAGTCTTCCTTGGCCATCCCCATCCAAGCACTGACCATGACCAACTCTGCTTCGCTCTCAAGCCCCAGGAAACAGAAGAAGTAGAATTGTTTTTATACCCTGATTCACTCTACCCTAAGGAATCCCAAAGTGGCTTACAATTGCCTTCCCTTCCTCTCCCATACAACAGGCACCTTGAGAGGTAGGTAGGGTTGAGAAAGTTCTGAAAGAACTGTGACAGGCCCAAGGCCACCCAACAGGCTTAATGTGGAGGAGTGGGGAATCAAACCCAGTTCTCCAGATTAGAGTCCACTTCTCATAACCATTACACCACACTGGGCAGTTTAGGCTGCTCCCCTTCCTAAAATTTTCCCGTTCACAATCTTCACACCCATTCGTTGAGTAGCTTTTTAAAAATCAAAGGGAGATTTAAGGGACTGGGGAGGCGTTGGTGAGACAAATTCAACTGACCACATGGATGAAGAGTGCGTGTTGTGTCCTTTGATCAAATTACCATCTGTTTTTCACTGTTGAATATATACCAGATGTAGACATATTCAACACCTAGTTTCTTTGTACCCTGATGAGCATTGTATCAAAGACTATAATTGTTCTGGATTATTTCCAAATGTGAACAGTAAAACTAAACTTAGATATTTTGGGGGGGGGGGGGGATAATGATCCTACAATAAAGTTTCCTCATTATGTCGTAATGAGAGATACTACATAGTTAACTTTTTATTACCTCATTAAAAAGACTATATTTCTTGAGAACATATAAATATATAGCACCAAATTTAAGCTATTTGATATTGGCTATATCTTCGTAATGTTATCTTGAAGACACTAATGCGGGGATAACTTATGTGCCGGAGGAAGACACTGTTGATGTTATTCTGTTGAAGAGGATTGCGACATGAAGAGTTTTTGTATGTATCCCAGCCCATAATGGTGGCAGCCTTGTGTACACCACATGCAACGTTACAGATTCGCATTAGTGATGCCTTCTTGGAATTGTAGCCACGTCACAGGCTTGATGACCCTCCTAGAGGTGATCATAAAGTTGCCAAACCGTTTCTGAAGTGGCCTATGTCTCCGACTCATCTCACATGGTATGTATGTTATTTTCCTTGAACAAACCTAGTGACAACTGCCTTGCTTTATGCTTCTAACTCAAAAATGAAAGGACTGCTCAGGATCAGTCATGATATATGAAGTCCAAGGTCAGCAGGCTGTTCATCTACACCTCAACTGCTGGGTAGGGCCTGTGGCTTGAACATCTGCTGGGCATCCCCAGGTGAAATCCCTGACATTTCTAGTTAAAAGGATGACGTAGTAGGTGGTGAGAAAGACCTCTCCTTGAGATCCTAGAGAGCTCCTGCCTGCCAGAGCAGGCAGAACTGACCTTGATAAAGGTATGGTCTGGCTGTATCAGGCAGCTTCAAATGTGCAGCATGTTATTTTGGCTTCACACAGCTGGCTCCCAACCATTACTCCATCTGGTAGCACCGCTGTGACTTCCCAGACACATTGTTAAAGGGAGCAAAACATAACTTTTTGTGTTGCCATTGTGTGCTTTACTATGACCGTGTAACTCACTGTCTGTCCATAGCTCTTTCAGTTCCACACACCCTTGAATGAAATGACAGCTGGCAGGGGTGGCATTTGTATTAGAATTTACCTTCTGATACAGTACATGAGACAAAACGATCTTCAAATCATGTGTGCTCTAGCAGGAAAGGATACTCATGCCCAAGAGCCATTGTGGTCAGCAGGAAAAGTGGGATGCAAATAGTTTAATACATCATCTTAGTAACGAGGAGGTCAGGAGATCCTCAGATAGCTCCCCCTACTGATTACAGTCTTCCCCTTCTCAAAGTAAAGACTACTTGCCCTTTCTGTGCTTTAGAGGAGGGAGCAGGCCTAATTGTAGCCCAGAGGTGCTGCCTTACTCTTGGGTATCCACAACAGTAGGGGCACCCCACTTTCTAACTTGAACCAGAGATCCACAAACTCAGGCCAAGGGAGGCACCCCTGATTCTGAAACACAGAGCAAGCCATAGCTCTGGAAATGGCTCTCCATTTTCACGTGGCGTAAAAGCAGCCCTCAGTCTTCTCCCCCACCCAAGCATTTCTAAAGGCAATCCAAAGACCACCTGGCGAATAGCCCTTCTGCTGCCAGAACTTCACCCAGTCCTTTTGTGTGCACCTATGTCTATGGGAGGATCCTTTGTCTTCACAACTGTCTTTTCTGCTCCTTCCCTCAGGATATCGAGATAAACCAATCAGACATTCAAATGTTTAGTGATCCTTCCTGATGCTAATCAGGGACTCATCTCCCACCTTTTGTCTATACTTGGGGACCTATTCAGATCTGCCTTGGCAGAACCATTAGTGATCCTCAAACTCATTCAGCCATCTCTAGTTATCCCATCATAGCTATTGTGAAGCTAGACTCTGCCTCTCTGAGACTTCATTGGTCACACCTAGGTCTGGCTTCTCCTGGCAACCACACCCCCTGGGACACTTCACTGGTCCAGGTACTCCTTTGTCTTTACCTCAGGCAAGCCCCTCAAGACCTCCCATCAGTCAGCATTGTTCTCTAATGTCTATATCTGACTGAGCCCACGGCCTCAGATTTTGTGTGCGTCTGCCCTGATGACAACTGGCAGTCTACCCCCAAACCTATGTTTGGGCCACAATCCCTTCTCCATGGCTTCTGCACATGTGGGCAGGTTGTACTACCATGTAACTGAACTCTGTATTCACTATCAATCACCTCTACTTTCTTAGTTCTGTATTGCTTGTTCTTTTTGAATGCTTAGTGTGCTTGTAATTCAGGAAATTCTTCAATAAAACCTATTTAATTTACTCTTCAGATCTGGGGTCTTCCTACTGTGCTGGACCTTGGTATACAATTGGTGTGCGGTCCCTATACTCCTCTGGTCTTCCCTGCTGCATAGCTAATTAACCAAAACAATGAGGTAGATCATTGGTAGTAACATGATACATCGGGGGGGTTGTTCCCCCCCCCCCAGGTCTTCTCACAGACACATAAAGTCTTGTTTTGTTTGTTTGTTTGAGTGCTCACAAGGAAAACTCAAAAGTGTGGAAAGCAATGTGAGCCAAGAGGAGTTTGCCCATCACCAATGTAGACATGCTATACTCCACACCCAAGGGTCCCTCCTTTCTACAGTTGCCATGCCCCATCTTTGTTCCTGTAGGAGCAATGATGGGGAGGTGGGGTGATGTTGCAATGTCACATCTGGTTGTATCTGGAAATGATATCATGATGCACTAGGAATTCCCCAGTCTCTATGATAAAAGACCATAGAGAACGGGGAGTTCCTACAGCACTGCAAATGTCACTTCTGCATACAAATGGAAGTGACATGGCAATGTTACTTCCAACCTCTCCATTTTTGGTTCCACTGGAGCAAAGACCCTTGATGGGACAGGGAGCTTTGGAGTTTGCCCACCACCCCTAGGAACATGGCTCCCCCTACTCTCTCCTCATTCATCATAATGACAGACATTTGGCAAGTTTAGCTTATAAATACTCGTTTCTACGTACTTTCTAGTACAGTAGAAATTAGAAATATATATAATGGGACAGAAAAATGATGCACTGCAGAGAGTTAATTATAACCCCTCTCCCAGTGAAACAAAGACGGGAGCACGAGTTTGGCTCCTTTCCACTCCCTTATAAAGCATAACAGAGCTATCTGGTGAAGCATGAAGAACTTGAAACATCCATTCATTGTTTCATTTAGCCATTTAACTCAGAGATTACTAAAAATGACCTTTTGCCTTCATTAAAAATGGCCTCCTTAAATAAGCATTAGTTCAAAATTCTACCCATCGAATGCCAATTACGGCTAGATTAGGAGTGAATTTATTTAGACCACTAGGGAAATTGATCCTCTCCATCTGATTCTGCTTGGTAAAATTCCAGTATTTGTCTTATTTAAAATAGATGAAGAGTTTATGAAACACAGTCATTTTATTATCATCCCCCAAGAGTTGCTAATTGAACTGCACATAGTGGTGGTGATGATGGTAGGGTTAATACGTGTGTGCAAAAAGTGAGACAAATGTTCTCCAGTGAACAGTCGCAAAATGAAAGTGGATTTTCAAGAGGAAGAGTTGCCTGAAAGGCCACCCAAAACATATCCCTTTCATACCTGCAGCCCTGCTTATGGGTTAATTCTTTCAACAAACAAACTATTTGGCTAATGAAGCAAATTCAGAGTGAGGG
This sequence comes from Lepidodactylus listeri, assembly GCA_029233225.1. NCBI lineage: Eukaryota > Metazoa > Chordata > Lepidosauria > Squamata > Gekkonidae > Lepidodactylus > Lepidodactylus listeri. The sequence goes on along the minus strand of JARCFY010000009.1, from coordinate 98,434,535 downwards.
TAATGCCTGTTCACGAAGAACAGCCTAACTCTGAATAAGCTTTGCTTGCCCACAGCCAATCCTACATGAGGATCTCACAAAGGGTAAAAAGCTTTAAAGAGGAAAAAAATGGTACTTAGTCTTCAGCCAGTTAGCTTGCAATAAGCCTCTCGGTGGAATTGCTATTTGAATGGCAAGGCTAGGATGGAGTGCATGACTGTAACATAGGTAACATGAAGATGTGCTAGGATCTTGCTGCAGTGCTCACTTATGGGGAAGGGGAAAGGTCAAAAGAACCTCCCCCTAAAATTGTAAGAAATCTGGACACCTTGCATGGTGGGGGGACCTTTATCTTTTCATTATTGGCCCAGTTTCCAGCCTGTGTCCCCACAATCCTGTTAGAAAACTGAGCACTCCAGTGATCAGTTGTTTGGGAGGTGGATTGGAGAGACACTAGATTTCATAAGCATGGCATCAACCATGCACAGCAGTGTGTGTACAGCATAATCCTAACAAGACTTTCTTGGGAGTAAGTCCCATTGAGCATGCCCCCAGGGACAGAAGTGAAACAGACCAATGCTAGAATCCCCTCTAGGGTTGCCAGCATCCAGGTGGGGCCTGGGGATCTCCCGCTTTTACAATTAATCCCCAGCTGATAGAGATCAGCTCCCCTGGAGAAAATGGCTGCTTTGGAGGGTGGACTCTATGGCATTCTACCATGCTGAGGCCCCTCCCCTCCCCAAACCCCACCTTTTCCTGGCTCCACCCCCACAGTCCCCAGGTATTTTCCAACCCGGACTTGGCAACCCTAATCCCCTCCCTTATTCTCTCCCCCCCTTATTGTCTCTCCTCCCCTTTTTTCTTTGCAAAACAACAACACAAAACACAACACAAGCTTCACAGCAAGGAGAGGCGGTGGCTGTGGCAATGCAGGGGGCATTCATATCGGGTGCTGCCTAGCTCAGCATGGCCACTGTAGCTGGCCCCTCGCCCCAGACTGTGCAGCTACACAGGAAGACCCAGCTCCTTCCCCACTCCCACCACCACATCTTCCATCCTAAGGGGGCTAGGGCTGGATGGGAAGTCGGGGGACTTTGAAGTACTGAACTCCTGAAGCCATCTCTCAGAGGTGGCAGCCACCAATAGGCTTTATCGCCAACACCTCCTCCCAAGGAATCGCCCATCCCAAGCCTTTCTCTTGTTTCGTTTTTGAATCACAATACAGAGCAATGTTTCTTGACATAAGGGATCTCTCTACACTCCACACTATTTGAAACCCCTCTCCCTTCCTCTGTCAAATAGCTGATCTCTATGATGGCCAGCTATTTAACACTACCACGTATCAACTGCTGGCTCACCCACGTTTGGGTTGAGGCTTTCACATATTTTTATACATTTGGTTTTCTGAACAAAACCCCCCAAACATGTAGTTTATATATGCCGAGGCCATTCTTCCTGTTCTGATCTGACAGGTAAATTATATATTTCATGTATAATCTTCTTAAGAGCTTAACGGTCTTCAGCAAAATCTTTTCCTGTAGGTCTTGAAGGAAGATACTTATTTAAAAATTGTCCAGGAAGTGCCATAGTATTATATTTCCTCCCAATAAATAAATGTTCCTTTACTCACACACAACAAGCTCTGCCTGATCCAATGAACCTTTTCTGTTGTTTATCCTAACTGCTACTTTAGGTATGTCCTTAATAATGCCCAGAAGCTGTGACTCAGATTAAAAGAAATGAGTCAAACTTCAATTATGTTATATAAGAGAATGCAAAATGTCAAAGCTGGATTCTCATTCAATCATGAGGAAGTAGAGCTGAAATAAATTTGGGAAGGGAAGGGTCATTAAAGTTCCCCTTGATGACATTTGCTTGCCAGAATTCCAGTTTATGTTTTTTTTTTTCTAAATGGAAACTTAACATATATGGTGTGATGAAAAAAAAAATCACAGTGAAGCAAGGGTGGACTGGCCAAATAACTTACATATAACTTATATGGAAATTTCCTGGTTGACCTCTGGTGTCAGCTCACCAGTTTTCTTATTCTGTTGCCAGCTTTGAGGAGGGAACAATGGGTGACCTAGCACCTACTGTTTGCTCCACAGAGCTGAGTGACACCACTGGGGCCACTCAGCTTGGCTTTCACTTCCCAATCCACTCTTGCAGTAAAGGAAGGAGGAGTCTTGGAACCAGATTATCCAGTTCTCCACTCCCTCCTCTGATTTCCTCCATCACAGTTTAAAGGATGGCAGGGAACCAGGGCTGTTTAGTGACCCCAGACAAAGATGTCTTGGGGTTCCACTCCTCATGTGACCTGGATACAACCCAACCATCATATGCAAAATCCTATTTGCTCATCTCCTCTGGCCAGTAGAATGACTAAGGTCCTCAGACGTTGTCCTCCCCGCACCCCAGCTACTCTTCTTGGTGGCCCTTCAAAAGGTCGATTTCACATTACCTTTGTAAACCACATGGTTTCTGTTATTGGCCCATAATGGAGGAAACCAGTATGGGGACAGCTGTTTCACACAGCATTTCACTTCTGGTAAGGAGCTGTCTCCAAAGCGCTGTGGCCATTTCAAACTGTGCTGCTTTCTTTTCCCTCCATTTCCCTCCATGTGCTCAATCTCCCTCAGAGGGTTTTTTTTTTTTTAAATTCTATTGGGAGTGCTGATTTGACATCCTATTTCAGTGTCATAGCACTCCCAATAGAATGTTCAAAAGAGAGAGAGAGAGAGAGATTGCGTGCCTGGGGGAAAAGGCTGCAAAACCCCCATCACTGGAGGAAGTGCTATGGGACATTTTACACAGCCCACTGTAGTGATTCAGATCTGGAAGAAGGGATTGAAGACCCGAGGAAAGCAGTTTTTGTCAACAATGCCTCAGGCACGCTTCCCAAATGGGAGACAACCGGTAATGTATGAACAGGTAAATATATTCCGTTAACAGCCGGTTAGTAAAACGGGTCTGTCTGAAATGACAGGGGAAAAAATTAGTAATCAGTTCCTGAAATGGAGTAGATAGGCTGCCTGAAATCCTTCTTCTTCTGAGCCTGTGTTTCTCCATGCCTTCTCAGAGCCACAGGTCCTTCTTCGCTACTACATATCCATACTGAAGAGAGCAGAACCTTTCTGTACAATATTCATCTATCAAAGGCACGGGAGACTCGATAAGGGGGAAAAAATGGCATCTATAGCCACAGCCAGCCTGCTCCCTTCCCTGACATCAAAACTGGCTTTTTGATAGTGGCCTTTTTGAGCAGGCTAATGAAAAGGTGGGCTATAAATTTAGTAATTAAATAAATGATGGCAGGAGAAATGTGACATGCGTGTGTGAACAACCATCCTTGAAAATGAAGTGCTTCACAGTTTGCTCCTACTGCAGGGGGGGGGGGGGCCACACAACAGCAACAACAAAAAACAACTGCAGAGTGCTTCAGGATAACCCTTCAGTGAACCAAACCTGCCGAGTTCAGAAGGAAAGTGCTTATGATATAGAACAAACATGCTGATGGCACTGGAGTTAAATCATTGAGGCTAGAGAGTGCTCTCTCCTCCTGAGGCAACAAACTGCCTTTGCCGGCTTGTGTCAGAAAGCAGGATCCATTTGTACATTCTTGATTAGTGACACATATTAAGGTTCCATTTATTCTTTGTACTTAAATTGCCTTTTTTGCTGAAGGCAGTCATTAAAGCGAGAGTTCATTAAAGTATGTTATTTTGTTGCACTTTCTTTTTTTATGATGCTCGACAGAAAGCCTACTTTGTTGAAAATGGAAGGACTTTGTGACATCGTTTTGTTTAACAATGAGACTGTTAGGGCATCATGGGAAAAGAAACAAAGCAGGAGGGAAGGAAGGAAGGAAAGAAGGAAGGAAGGAAGGAAGCTGAAGAGTGTATTTATCTCTATGAAATAGAACAGATGTGGCTAGAAGGTGATAAGAAAATGGTTTCTAAAATGTATAAAATATTGTTAAAATGGGATAATGAAGATGAACTAGTTAAAGAACAGATGATAAAATGGGCAATTAATGTTAATAGAGATATTCCGATGTCATCATGGGAATTTTTATGGAAAAGAGCTATGAGTATATCAACATGTTATAGTCTTAAAGAAAATTGCTATAAAATGATGTATAGATGGTATATGACACCAAAAAAAATTGCAATTATTAGTAAACATGTTTCTAATAAGTGTTGGAAATGTAAACAAAAAGAAGGTTCCTTTTATCATATGTGGTGGACTTGTGAAAAAGCGAGGAACTACTGGTCAATGATATATGAGGAAATGCAAAAAATTGTGAAATGTACTTTTAAAAAACACCAGAATTGTTTTTTGCTAGGTCTTAAGTTGGAAGATATAGATGTCAGTAAACGGACAATGATATGGTATATGGTGACAACTGCAAGAATGGTTTATGCACAAAACTGGAAGAATGAAAGAACTCCAGAGCTTTGGGAATGGCTCAGAAAACTAATATTTTTGGCTGAAATGGACAAATGGACTAAGAAACTGAACAATCAAGATTCTATGACATTTTTAGAAGAATGGAAGGACTTGCAAGAATATACAGAAAAGTGTACAGAATTAAAAGGAAACATATTTACATTTTCTAACTATTGAAAAATCTGTAGTAACTGTATACTTATCTAACATTTTTTAGGAATGGAATAATAGATAAAAACATTAGAGGTACATATGTTATAGAAAAAGAGCTAAATGCTTATTTTTTTTTAAAATTAGTAATTTACCTATTAATTTAAGTTTAAGTACAGGTGTGGGGTCTGCTGGAACCCAAAAAGGGGGGGGGGAGGAAGAAAATAAAAAGAGGTCGGTAAAAAATAAGATGAATGTATTGTTTAATGAAAAAATGGTGACTTCAATAAAAAAAAATTCAAAAAAAAAAGAGTGTATTTATCTCTCACAACAGCAAGAAATTAAAGTATGGCTGAACCTGCAAATGTGTGTGCACTTGTATGTGTTTTTAGTTGGTTCAAAAGCTAGCTGCAGTCCCTCTTCAAGGATTTTTAAAAAAAAAACCATTCTTCAACGTTTGCCTGGACTCCCTATTGCATTCTGGACTCCATTCAAGGTGCTGATACTGATGCTGGTCTAGAAAGCCCTGGATGAACACAGCCTAACTCAGATAGAGAGAGATATTGCATGTATATGTGTGGATGTGTTTCTTTTAATTTTCTGCACATTTCTCATGTTGTTCCTTTGGTTCTCTCTCTCCCCCCCCCCCCCCCCCCATGGCATTATTACACTTTTTTACAGAAGTGATCTGAAAAACAAGCCTCCGTTGTAGACTGCTGTTGATTTTTGTTAACGTGGTTGGGGACAAGGCCGCAGCTTTGTTCTGACTGTGAAAAAATCATGGATACCTGAACTTCCAGGGCAAACCAAAGTTGCCACCAAATTCAGACACATCACATCCTTTCATGTTCTGGACTTCTGTTCTTCACTGTGTTCAGTTCTCTTTTGTTCCCCTGTAACTAGGAGGCTGCCGAAACTGAAGAATGTGTAGCTTGTTGCTATTTTCAGCAATTTTCTTCACAGTATTACTGGCAGTCATGTGTGCAGGGATAAAACAAACAAAAAAAAAGCAATTGTACATTCAATCATAGGTTATATCCAATGTCCCCTCTAAGCTGTGGAGTCTTCTGAGCAAAAATTCTACTCTGTGAGCTACTGGGCATTAAAGTTGTGAGTGAGCGATTTGGCCGATGCATAAATCAGTTTGCTCTGAAATGTACCCCAGGGGATATAACCAGTGTTCCCTCTAAGCTGAGTTAGTGTGAGCTAGCCCACAGTTTTTTAGCCTCTGGCTTACCCATTTCTGTCTTAGCTCAGGAAGGATGGCTCCAGAGCTTTCTCCTGACACATAAGGTTCTTACATCCTTCTAACAAGGGAAAGTGTCTCCACCAGTAAAATGGATCTGCAGGATACTATGGAGATCTCTTTCTTCCATTAAAAGTCTGAGGGGGCATCTAGGAGAAACTGTTCACAGCAACATGCCAGATAAAAAGAAGGGATAGGTATCAGAAGTTATTCAGGAATGCAGAATCTGATCTTAACCTTTCCTCATTCAGAATCATCATTTAGAAGATTCCATTCCAAGCATATGTTTTCTGTATCCATAAGATAGTTTGATTGACAGGACCTCACATTCCTCATGTCAAAGTAACTGGGACACATTTATTGGCTGCTCAGCTCATGGTGGTTTAGAGCACTCACAAGAGGGAGAACTCCTATTTGGTGGAAGCTGGAGGTGGACTAAGGTCTGGAAGTTAAGCTGAAGTACCGATATACCAGTCGAATGCTGTCTCTCATGTAACACAGTTGGCTGTGGGGGGATTATAAATACATTCTGGAGCCTCACATGTGAGAGGCCTCAACATTCTGAAAGGGGGGGGGGGGGAGACATAGACGTGACTGGAGTTGCCAAATCCAGGCTGTGAAATTTCTGGAAATTTGGTAGTGGAGCTGAGGAGGATGAGGTTTGGGGGGAAACTTCAGCACGGTAAAAAGCCATAGAGTTCTCTAGGGGTGTGGATTCAGTAAAGCCGAACTGAAACACCCCCCCCCCCCCCCGCAATGCTTTTTGGCAGTTTTCGGGTATTCAGCATATCGAATCAGATTCCCTGAGCTGATTCAACTCCCGAATACTGAATGCCAAACACTCCCAAAAATATTTGGCTTTTTTTGGCATTACCAAATATGGGCTCTAGGAGGCTTTAAACTTTAAAGGGCTTCTCCTTTTTCCTGCTGTTTTTGTTTCTTTCCCACCCTTTGCTCTGCTTTCCTGGAGGGAGGGGGTAAAAGTACCGTACAGATAGACAGTCACTGCAGTGCATTAGGAAATGCCATTGCAACTTGCAAGGCTGTTGAAGCCCAGATGCTAGCTTGTTGCTTTCCCAGGGGAGGAGCACTGGCCAATAGGATTTTGCATACTGCTCTATGGCCAATCACAGAAGTTTGTTCTTTTTTTGAAATTCTTCTGTGTATGCCCAGAGAGCATATAAGCAGGGATCTCTGGCCTCCTGACTCCATTCTTGCTCCTGCTGCTGAGAGAGCCTGGGTTGGAGATTGTGTGGCATATTGCACTGGTTCAGCTGCTGGCCTTGCAAACATGCCCCAGAGATCCTCAGATTTGGCCTGAGTCCTGTTGGGTTTGGGCACTGACTGCCACAGTGGTCCTGGTCCTGGGGGGCACATTGCACTGGTTCTGCTGCTGGCCTTCCAAACATGCCCCCTCACACCACACCTCACTTACTTTCTAGTGCAGAGATTCTCTGGGAGACACTGCTGCCTGCCTTTCCCCCATCCCCTTCCATAGGAAACAATGGAGGATTGGGGGCACCCTTTTTGGATGCCCCTAGAATTGGACACCCCAGTCCAATCTTTTCCAACGTTGGGGGTTCTTTTGGGGAGAGCCTCCAGCAGCTGCAGTACAAATTCAGTGCTTCTACCTCAACCCCCTCTCCCCCAGCTTTCTGAATACTTGTTGGAAGACTTTTGCTATCGATTACAATGGCCCCATAGGATATAATGGAGCCCCCCCCAAAATTGGGAATACTGAATATTTTTGGGTACCAATACAATACCAGGTATATTCAGGAATACCAAAAAAGAAGAAAAAATGACTTTATTATACCCAATTTTTCAAAACACACACACACACACTCACACACACCACACACTGCTAGAGTTATCCTTTCAAAGGAGCCATTTTCTTAGAAGGCACTGATATCTGTCATCTGGAGATCAGTTGTAATTAGGGTTTCCAGCCCGAGGTCGGGAAATAACTGGAGATTTTGAGGTTGGAGCCTCAGGAGGGTGGGACTTTGGATATAATGCCATAGAGTCCAACTTCTGAAGCAGCCATTTTCTCCAGGTGAACTGATCCTTGTCACCTGGAGATCTGTTGGAATAACAGGGGATCTCCAGCTACCACCTGGAAGTTGGCAATCCTAGCTGTAATGCTGCTAGATTTCCAGGTTCTCCCCAGGAGGTTTGCTTCTCTACCCCAAAACCACTCAACCACAGCAAACTCATTGGGTAAATACATTCAGTAGGGTAGCTGTGTTGGTCTGAAGCCATAGAACAAAGTTCGAGTCCAGTGGCACCTTTAAGACCAGCAAAGTTTGATTCTGGGTAAAAGTTTTGACGTGCATGCACACTTCTTCAGAGCTGAAGAATCTGAAGAAGTGTGCATGCCCATAAAAGCTTATACCTAGAATTAAATTTTGCGGGCCTTAAAGGTGCCACTGGACCCAAACTGGGTAAATACATGTTACTATCACCGCTATTACTAATAATGAAAATAATAGAAAATACAACAAGGCCATGCTGGTGGGTGGATTTCTGAACAAGATCCTCTGTTAATGGCTTCAACAAGTGCCAAACTCTACACACTCAAAGTTGATGGGGGGGGATAAGCCTGATCTCAATGTAGGTGTCTACCATGCACTAACTGAGGGCCTTGATATGCGGAATGACTGGGACAGCGAGAAGCCTATATCCAGTGTGGTATAATGGTTAAGAGTGTTGAACTTGTACTGGCAAAGTGGCTACAAATCGTCAACATGGCTGTGATCACACACAGAAAATAATCCACTTTCAGTGGCCTTTCCAACTGGATTTTAATGGGTGAACTAACAAAATCCAGTTGGAAAGGGTATCAAAAGTGGATTATTTTGTGGGTGGGTGTGTTCGCAGCCTATTTTGTGTGTGTGTGTTTGCAGGAAGCCAGTTTGGTGTAGTGGTTAAGTGTGCGGACTCTAATCTGGAAGAACCGGGTTTGATTCCCCACTCCTCCACTTGCACCTGGCTGGATGACCTTGGGCAAGCCATAGCTCTGTACCAGCTGTTCCCTCAAGGACAGCTCTGGAAAGAGCTCTCTCAGCCCCACCTACCTCACAGGGTGTCTGTTGTGGGGAGGGGAAGGGAAAGGAGTTTGTAAGCCGCTCTGAGACTCTTAAGTGAGTGAAGGGCGGGATATAAATCCAACCTCTTCTTCTTCTTCATGTCATGAAGCTTACTAGGTGATCTTGGTAGGGCAGACAGGTCTCTTGCTATAGCTGGAGACTCCTGGCCCTGACCTCTGGTCTCCAGGTGCTGCTGCTGGGTGGAATGGTGGGAGCAAAATGCAAAGGGAAGTGGCACTGAGGTCATACTGCAATGTCACTTCTGGTTATATACCCAGGAGAGGCATCATGGCAGCAGGTCAGCACTCTAGAAATTTCCCCGATCTTTAAGGTTTTTACCATAAAAATCTAGGAAATCCCTAGAGCATTGCTGAGACACTGAAATCTCTTTGGGTTTGTCACTGGAAGGGATCGTGCACCACATCACCCTGCCATGGCCCTGTAAGCTCCCACATTGCCATTCTAACCACCCTTCTAGGTCCACTGAAATCACTGGGCCTAGAAGGGTATGAATCAACTTTGGATGGCACTCTCCTCCTCCTCCTCCCCCTTCTGAGCACTTTGGAGGAAGGGATGGGATAAAAAAAAATACTGAACAGAACCTAACTCTGAGCTTCAACTTTAAAACCATTCTTAAATGAACAATTTGCAGCTGATTTGGGGTTTTCAAGGCAAGGGGTTTTCAAGGCAAGAAACATTCAAAAATGGTTTGCCCTTGCCTGACTCTGTATAGCAGTCCTAGACTTCTTTGGTGGTCTCCCATCCATGTACTAACCAGAGCTAATCCTGCTTAGCTTCTGAGATCTGACAAGATTGGGCTAGCCTGGGCTATCCAGGTCAGGGCATATTATAGTCTAGTCAAATATAGACAAAAACGCAACTGCTAAGGTTGTCAGTGCCCAGAGTGTATCCACAACTGCAACAAATCGAAAGTGACAAAGAGGCTGATGTGTGCTATATAATGCCTTTTTTTTTTGCTGACCTGCATTAAAAGCAAATTCAGTTTCCGTCAATGTTTTGTGATGAAGAATAACTGGGGGAGGACATGATATGTGAAGGGGGGTGGTTGAGACGACAGTCCGTCCCGAAGAACTCTCAGAAGATTCAAAGTGACTTGCTGACAGTATCTGCTGTGCTAAGCATGAATCAGTTTAACAGCTTCATTTGGTTGTGTTATCCCCCCTCCGCCCGGAAGTGGTGAACTGTAATGCATTGGTATCATGGGGCAGGGGATTGTTCTGTGGTGAGTGAGAGAGTAACAGTTAACAAATAGATTCATTTTTTTTTAATACAGACTCAGAGAAACACACTGACTCTCAGGCCTATGATAGTGGCATACCATGGGGGTTTTGATTATAAATTCAGATTAACCAACAAAAGCAAGACGGTGATACAAGATGTGCAGAAACGTAAGGTTTCATTTCAGTCAGACGAAAGCTTGAAGGCTCCAGAGTGAAAACATTATATATCATCCCACAGTACATAAAGTGGGGAGTGTTAATTTTATGGTATCTCCAACAGCTTGAGGGATGTGATTGATTGCTAGGGCACGGTTGTACAGTTTCTCTTCCTTTTCCTTTAAAATCGGCCACAAACAGTGGCTTGCAAATTGGATGGGGGCCATGATACTCATGATAGGACAATTAACCCTTTTGTTGTTCTCGATCCACCCCACCCACCCCACAAGAACTATCGTTTGCCTTGCTGTAGCAACTATAATGGGTACCTATATGCTTTCTCTGATGGTGCAAATGACACTCTTGGGAGGGAGAGGAAGAAATCTAGGTTTGGGAAATGTTGTCCACCCCACAATATAATGGTCAGGTTCCGGGCTCATGAATCTCACTGAGTTGGACCCTCCTAGATCTGAAATACATCAACATCTCCTTGGTTTCAGTATGAGACAGATAGCTAAGATCCAACTGGAAAAAGAAAGCTAGAATAGGATGGTTTCATGTCTAAGGACACAATCCTACACACTCTTACTTCCATAATAATGTCACAGAATTCAGGGCTACTTGCTTCCTGTAGACACACACAGGATCATTCTGTTGATGAATTTTACTTCATTCATTCATTCATTCATTCATTCATTCATTCATTCATTCATTTATTATATTCGATTTATCGGCTGCCCTCCCCTGCCAACAGGGTTCAGGGAGGCTTACATCAAAGGTAAATACAATATAATTGGATTAAAACAGCATTAAAATACTTAAAACACTCACAAAAACAGCACTAAATCCAAGATGATGGTAATTTCCACCAGCCCCCTGGGTAATTTCCCCCATCACTCATGGGGGAGTGTAGGAAATTCCAGGGGAAGCCATCCTCTTCAAGTTCATGACCCGATTGTGAGATGTCTGGCTGGCAATTGTTGGAAATATACAAAAATAAAGGTGTCTGATACAGGAAGGCAATTCTTATTTTGTTTACCTTCCCATGACAAAGACTTAAAATGGGGTTTGAACCATAGGAGAGCCACAGCCAATAACACCATCATGGACTACTAGCACTGCATAAATCAGGTAGTCTACAGGTGGTGTCTGTGTATTGAAAAATGCATTTGAAAAGAAACACTAACAGTGGGGAGAATCTGATGAGTGCTCCTTTAGAGTATAAAAGGTACCCTCCTCAAAACAAGCACCAGAAAAAAGAAGACAAGTATTTAAATACTAGGAATAAGGCCCATTGTGGATATAAATACAACGGGCTCTAGAAAGAGGCTCTGGGAGAGTGCCAAGGCCTTGGGCACTCAGCATCAATTTGCTGTGGCAACCTCAGCAGGGTATAATGACACAGAGTCCACCATTTTCTCCAGGGGAACTGATCTCTGCTACCTGAAGAGCAGTTGTAATTCTGAGTAATCTCCTGCCCTCACCTGGAGATTGGCAACAGTGGTTCCCCAAGAGGGAATAGCTGGTTTAGAGGGCAGAGTTTATGGCATTGTACCTGTCTGAGGCCTCACATCTCCTCCAACCTCACCCTCTCCAGGCTCCACCCCTCAAATCTCCAGGAATTCCCCACCTGGAGTTGGCAACCCTACCTCCTTCCCAGCCAAGCATCAGCCTACCTTAATTTCCCCCTCACTGTTCAGCTTTCCATCTCCCCCCCCCCACTTGCAGCCTATACTGTGCTCTGAAGCCCTGACTGCCATGTCACATTGGCTGTCATGGGGGTGGGATCTCAACAGGATATAAGGACACAGAGTCCACCATTTTCTCCAGGGGAACTGATCAATGCCATCTGGAGAGCAGTTGTAATTCTGAGTGATATCGAACCCTCACCTGGAGATTGGCAACTATGGTTTCCTTGGCTGGGAGGGTGGGATACAAATTTCCCAAGAGGAAAAGTGGTCTTTCTCTGCAATGGAGACCAAAGCAGCTTACATCATTTTCCTCTCCCCCTTTTGACTTGTACAACAATTCTGTGAGGTAGGTTAGGCTGAAAGTCTGTGAGTGGCTCAAAATCACCCACTCAGCTTCAACAGCAAGAAACCTGGGTCTAGCAGACCCTGCTCTGAAGCACTGATTGCCACACCTAGGGTACCCAACCTCCAGGTAGAGCCTGAAGATTGCCAGGGATCACAACTAAACTCCAGACAACAGCTCTCTCCTGCCCAGAGAAAATAACTACTCTGGAAGGTAGACTTTATGGCATTCTGTTCACCTGAGGCCTCTTCCCGCCCCAAACCCTGGCTTCCATAGACTCTATTAGAAAATCTCCAGGAATCTCCTTACCTGGAGCTGGCAACCCTAGTCAGGATCGGTCCCAGTGAGTTCTTCACAAAGGCCTGTGAAGGGTTTCCTTCCTTTGTCTGAACCAAACTTGGTTGCGTACTGTGGCAAAACAGGCTCCAGTTTTAATTAAGTGGGCAATCTTTTACAATTCTTTTGGCAATCTGCACTAACCTAAGGACTATTTTATAAGACATGTGGGGAAATGGTTTGTACTTTTTTGGGGGGCAGTGCTTTTAATGCTGCTGTTTTAGTAGTTGGTAATTTTTAATGATTTTATGCACTTTTATTTTTAACGTATTTTACTATGCAATCTGCCTTGAGCAGGTTCTAAGGAGAGGTGGCACAGAAACTTTAATGATCCACTACAGGCTTTGTATGGAGAAGGTGCCTGTTTCAGTCCCTGGCATATCCAGAAGCTACCAGGTAGCAGGCGTGGGAAAGACCCACCTCAGCTTAAGATTAAGATTCATTGGATCCCCTTATTGGTATGAAAACTAGGTCTGACATGCCTAATGATATTTTAATGTAGGAGTGATGGGTCAGTTTGAGGGTTGTTAGCTCTGGGTTGGGAAATACCTGGAGATTTAGGGGGTGGAGCTTGGGGAGGGTGGGGTTTGGAGAAAGGCAGGATCTCTAATGCTATAGAATTCTCCCTCCAAAGCAGCCATTCCCTCCAGGGGAACTGATCTCTGTTGCCTGGAGATCAGTTGTAATTCCAGGAGATCTCCGAGCCCCACATGGAAGCTAGCAACCCTAGTCAGATCCAACTGTAAAAGAAGAGCCAGAATAGAAAGTTTCAGCATCTAAGGCTGAGGACAGACTGGCAATCTGGAGTGGGATGAATACGGAGGCAAAAGCTGAGGTGGAAAAATCCCCCGGGGCTGGCTGTCCACATTGGCCAGGGTATTGCGCGAGGATGCCATTACGGAGCGTTCAGGCTGCTGTGGAGTGGCCCCAGATGGGCCGGCCTCCGCAGCTCGTGATAGGGCTGTTTTGGCAATTTGTGCATGTGCACATGCGCTCATGTGCACATGTGCGCATGAGCGCTCATGCGCAAACTGGCAAAACGCCGCGTTCGCATTGCCGCCTCCGCTTGCCTTCCGCCTTCTTCCGGTTCACACTGCCTGGAAGCGGGAGGCAAGTGCAAGACAGCCTCCGGACACCAGTTTCTCCCGGTGTTCTTCTAAAGTGCAAGAAAACCGGCTTCAAAGCGGGTAAGTGCGGAAGGGAGCCGAGGGACAGCTGTGCATGTCTGAACAGGCTCCCTTCCCCCGCTTCCCATGCGGACCTATCCCGGGGCAGATTGCCAGTCTGTCCTCAACCTAAGATTATGATCCTGTGCACACGTGGTCAACAGAAAACTGGAAAGCTACTAACAGTCAGAGTAGACAATAGAGCTGCTGTTCCATTATAACCGTGAAGAGGACCTCCTCCAGCGATGTACTCTGCTATATTTACAGGAAATTCCATTGGATTCAGTTGCAATGATTCACTTCCTAAAAAGTTGCATCAAGCATCTATTGAAATGGTGAGAAGCAGGTTTGGGAGGTGGGCAAAAGTGTTTCTGATGAAATAGTATCTGGCTCAGAAAAAAAAAATGTTCCTCAATAAATCTGTTAGTCTTTCAAGTGGTACAAGAACTAAGTTTCAGGTGTTATATTTTGGTTTGTTTTTTCAGTTGCAACATTCAGTATTTTTTTTCCCAAACACATTGAAAGAATAATGGTATAATTACAAATGCAAACCTTAAAAAAAAACCCTCTGGTCCTCATGCCCTACCCCATGTGGCCCCGATCCAGCCCAAGGGAATCCTATTTATGTCCCTTTGATGTCAATGAGAAAGATTTATCATTTCAGCTGAAATAATTGGGCCCTAAAAGTGCCAAGTCTGGCTGAACCCTGCCTACATATCTTACCACAGTGATAATATATTGGGGTAGACAATAGATTTCTCTCTCTCTCTCTTTAAAGGAATGCATGTGTTTGAAAGGAAATAGTTCTAATTTGACAAGAAAAGACAGCTTCAGCATAATACTGGGGTCCCCGTGAGACTTCCCTGATGAACAGATCTGGGCATATGGGAAGAAGAAGAGGGTGATGCGTGTATAATATCTTTTTTCCAAGAGTCAGCATATACGTTTCACTGAGAAATATTAAGTGATTCAGCTTCAGACATGTCCAATTCAAGAGGAAGGATGTTGTTTGTAATAGGTAATTTATGACCACCTTTCAACAAATGATGTATCTGGGAACTATATCAAATCCACAGTCCGATGCATTTTTCAGCATATGATAAAGATCTTCCTGAACTCAGCAATTCATATTTGTTATTCCTCTGCATGCTCAAATATATCCTTGTGACACCTGTGTTTTGCAATGAACAAGTATCTGTGCTTCGAGGCCTCTATGCTCCCTCCTGGGCTAAGATGACATTTCAGGAGCCACAAAGTCCCACACTAAAGTCTACTATCGAATATGGGGGGGGGACCCAGTTCCTGGGGTTCCATCTGTATGTCTTGCATAAGCGTGACTCAGAAACACTGTGGGCTATGCGGATGAAGGGGTAGGGTTGGGGCGATAGGGTAAACTCAGTTTTCCTTATCTCTGGCCGAGGACAGACTGGAAAATTGAAGCACAAGGGAAGCAGGGCAAAAAGACCCAGGCCAAGTTGTTGCGGGGTTTTCCGTTTGCACTGTGTAGACTGATGCGGGACCATACCGGGTGTTAGGACTTTTGTCCAATAATCAAGAAAAATTCAGAGTAATGAATCTTGCTTTTCTGGAAAGAAGAGATTGCTTCTTTTAGTTTAAAAGAACTTTATTACTAAAGGGAAAAGGGAAACGGGATTAGCTACAAATAAACAAAACATGCTTCCTAAGCAGCATTCTGCTGCATCTGCACACTAAGACACCCTGATAGAGAGTGAGAGAGATTGCAATGGAGGATCTCTCCTTCTTCTTGACCCCTGAAAGGAAACACCTGATATCATTGACCAATTGGCAAAACAGTACACCTTTAGTTTTCCCGGGCTTAGAGATCATTGGCCAGCTGCCAGGTATTACTTCCAGGCTAAATCTAGGTAAACAAACAAGTTGCATAGGTTAACCCTATAATGACTGAATTTCTCAGGCCTTGTGTTACATGCTCATTTCTCCAACACCGGGGAGGAGGTGGAATGGAGCATTCTCACTGTGGGGTGACCCCTGGCGGCAGCGCCGCAGTGGCGCATGGCTTTGGTCTGTTATCCAGAGCCGCAAATAGGCATATGGGTGCATAAGGGCATAGGCACATGGGCGCAGCAGCCAGATCAGTGGGTTCACACTACTGGTGCCACTTGACGTGCGGCTTATTAGCGTCCACACTGCCAGGAAGTGGGATGAATGCGCACCTAGACGGCTCGAAACCAGTTTCACCAGGAACCTTTTTGAAGTGCAATGAAAACGCTTCAGAACCGGGTGAGTGTGGCACGGCAACACCGGGCATCTGCAGCTGTCTGAATGGGCTCTTTTAATCCACTCGAAAAGCGGACCTATATCGGGCCAAAATGCCAGTCTGTCCTCAGCCTCTGTGAGTTCTGTAAGAGAAAAGTGAATGAGCTACGATTTGGTTAACAGGTGGAGGGTCACACAAACTATGCCCTAGGTATCATGAAGAGTAGTGAGATTTTTTTAAGTTCCCGTCTCAGTACTCCCAAGGGTAACTTTTTTTAAAAAAAATTCTCATGTAAAAAAATTATGAATGCCATGCGAATATGAATCCCTGGGTTCAGGAAGACCCGTATGGTATGCTGCAAAATGCACTGGACTGTGAGTTTCATATTTGGGTTGCCAGCCTCCAGGTGGACCCTGGAGACCTCCCAGAATTACATCTGACTTCCAGGGAATGGAGGAAATGGCTGCTTTGGAAGGCAGACTTTATGGTGATGTCTCCCACTGAGGTCCCTCTGCAAACTCTGCCCTCCCTGGCCTCTGCCCCCAAATTTCCCAGCCCAGAGTTGGCAACCCTATTTCATATGGTTCATAAAAATACATCATTTGTTGGAATTGTCTCCCAGTCTTATAATTCCTGCTTAGCCATCTCTATCATACAGTTTGTTTTGTGTGATGTTCTCTAATTCTGGGGGTTGTACGTATTATCCTTACCACATTGCAGAGCCAGCATGGTGTAGTGCAGGGGGTGGGCAAACTGCAGCTCAGGAGTCGCATGCGGCTCTTTCACACAGTCTAATTTAATGTTAATAAAAGCAGATTTGCATATTTTTCAATTTAAAAAAATGTGTGTGTGATATTTGTTCATGTCTTGCGGCTCTCAGACATCTGACATATATTCTGTGTGGCTGTTATGTTAAGCAAGTTTGGCCACCCCGGTATCATGGCTAAAGTGTCATCCTAGGATCTAGAAAAACTGGATTCAGATCCCTACTCTGCCATGGAAGTTTTGCTGGGTGATCCTGGACCAGTCCCCTAAGGAGCCAGTTTGGTGTCATGGTTAGGAGTGCAGACTCCTAATCTGGGAGATGTGGGTTTGATTTCCCAGTCCTCCACATGCAGCTGCTGGTGTGACCTTGGGTCAGTCACAAGTTCTCTCAGAACTGTTCTCTCAAGAGCAGTCCTTAAAAGAGCTCTCTCAGCCCCACCTACCTGACAGGGTGACTGTGGTGGGGAGGGGAAAGGAGATTGTAAACTGCTCTGAGACTCCTTTGGGTAGTGAAGGGCAGGGTTTAAATCCAATCTCTTCTCTTCTTCTTATGCCTCTGTTGATACACCCCAAGATCACATTAGCCTTTTTTTGTCGCTGCATCACACTGGCTGCTCATATTTAACTTATGGTCCACCTGTACCCCAAGATCTTGTTCATACACACTGCTACCCAGAAGTGGATCTCCCATCCATTATGCATGTTTCATTGATCTTACATGTATGTGCATATATCAGTTTGTAACAAACAGCCAGTCTGCAGTCACTTACAAATGGAACCAGGGACCAATACCAGGATAAATGTGGGGATCAAACCATACATAGAGCTGTATGTGTGTTGAACATAACATTAGAATTACTCGATGTGTGTATATAAAAACAAGTCTACACTGTACATGGATTGTGCATGGTTTCATTATAACTTGTGAACAGGGCTATGTAAAGAGAACAGATCCATTTTGGGGGGGGTACATCAATTGAGTCTAGCTTTTCTGATCAGCTTGAGCTCTGTGGTAGCTTTATCCTCCATGGTTGCTCCCACTCAGGTCCAACAACCCTCCCTTTCACATTTTTTTAATGTTATGTGGGAGACACAACTTAACTCCTTTCATATAATACCAGAAGTCTACTGCCATATAGAAAGAGTCTAGGGTTTTCTGAAATCACTTGTCAAGTGCTTATAAGAACAGGCCTTTCATCTTTTCATGTTCCACAGACTACATGAGAATTAATTTAGTACACTGGGAAAGTTACACAGTGAAGCACTGTTTTAAAAATAAGTTTCCACTTAGAAATCACTTGCATTTTCAGACACTTTTCACTTGCAGTACTTTGTGTGTAACCACTTTTGGCTCTCAGACTTCAGAATCCAGTTCAGCTCAGTATATGAAAGTGACTGAGGATCTCACAGATTAATTGTGGGAAATGCTTTATGGTTTATGTGGTGAGGCCAACCAGAACATTAAATGCTTTCTACGCAGTCCCTTTGTGTAAATCTTTGGCAAGCTGCAATAGGCAATCTCGTCCTTTGTAACAGCAGACAAGCTACACAGTGGATCAAACTTTGAAAAAAAAAATTAGAAAATGAAAACATTTTTTTTTTTGCTACATATGACTTAGTAGACAATACAAATATTACTTAGCAGGGAAAAGATGTATTGCTGAAGGCGATATTGTTTTTATGAAGCATCTGTGTGCGGGGCGGAGGAGCACAGAAATCACCCCAAAGTAGGATTGCCAGCTCTGAGTTGGGAAATACCTGGAGATTTTAGGAGTGGAGCCAGGAGTGGGCAGGATTTGGGGTGGGGAGCAAGGGTGTAGACTTTCCAGTTTCCTGGGGGGGGGGGGGGCTGGGGCTGGGCCAAAGAGATCACAGGCCATTGTCACTATCTATGGAGGTGGAGCCATGTGGGATTTAGGGAGGGGCTCCCCAGAGCTTCTAAATCTGCAGAGTGGAATGACTCTCTAGCACACAGAGGTGTCAAAACTCATTTGTTACGAGGGCTGGATCTGACAGAAGTGTCAGTCAGGCTGGGCCACGTGTGCCGTAAAATGGAATACAAGGTACCCAAGATATAAACTTTATAAAGATGATTTCAGATGCTGAATGGCAATAGCCAGCTTGGTCAGACTGATATGCAGAGGGGTAGTAGGAGTAGAGATATCAGCAGTGGTAATGAACCTGGGTCTCAGTTTGGTACCAGAGGATTCAGTCCAAGAGGATGCAAAGAATAAATGGAAGAAGTCTGAAGAAGTGAGCAGTGACCCCTAAAAGCACGTACCCAACCATAACTTTGTTAGTCTTTAAAGGTGCTACTGGACTCTTACTTTTTCTACTGCTATTACAAACCACAACATTCAAAAACCAGCAGGGGGACATTTTAACCTTCCAGGACATTCGGTTGCTGACCTAAGAGTAGCAGCTCTCTTACAAAGGAATTTCAGAGGGAGATTAGAAAGAGAGACTGGAGAATTGCAGCAGATAATGGAGCTCAAGACAATGCAGACGCCTGGACTGAACTGAGACCTAGGTTGTTCCTCTCATTAACAATGCCTGCTGTGGTCATATGGCATCTGAAATTCCTTCACTCTCCAAGATATAAGGACAGAGGGACTCCCATTCTAGCTGTATCTGAAGAAGTGGACACTTCAGCCAGTGGCACCGGGACCTGATCATTCTGCACAAGTCAAGGCTCTTCTTGGGAAAAATCTCCTTTTCCGCCTCTGACTGCGGCACCCCCAAGCATGTTCCCTCTGAAGAAAATCTTACCTAAAGCAGTGGGACTGTCTTGGGGGTGAATGGGCCTGAGAACTGAGGGTCTGGGACATAGAGATGGAATTGTTTGGGAAGATTCTAACATGCAAGGCAGAGCAGCCCTTTGCATGATTTCCTGAGGCAGCCAGTCCTGCTCTCCAGCTCAACCTCTCTTCTGCAAGCATGGTGCTCTCCACAAGCACCCCCATCACCTCCCCTCAAGAAGACACGAGCTCCAGGGAGCACAGGTCCAAGAGCACTCTGAGAAGCCCAGCTCCAGCTTGGATTGTTACCTCCCCCCCCCAACCA
This sequence comes from Lepidodactylus listeri, assembly GCA_029233225.1. Lineage (NCBI taxonomy): Eukaryota > Metazoa > Chordata > Lepidosauria > Squamata > Gekkonidae > Lepidodactylus > Lepidodactylus listeri. Next base: position 98,414,622 of record JARCFY010000009.1, on the reverse strand, counting down.
GCTCTGTGCTATTGTTCCATGAAGGGCCACAGAAAGTGTGTGCCCATTGCATCTCTGTACGCTAGCCCAGGTGGCAACTGCATTCCCAGCCCCCCCCCCCCACACACACAACCAAGGAGGCCCCCAAGGCAGCTAATAAAAACAATTCAAACCGAGATGCTTTAAATGGAAAGAAACATTGATTAACCCCACTGAAACGACCACCAGCCACATCAAATCATTAAACAAAAGGGGGGGGGGGAGCATCAAAGTGTCCAGTGATCAACAAGCAGGCAAACAGCAGCTGATTCCATTCCCCCCCCCCCAAAAAAAAATGGACTAGGCCTGGCCACTCACCAGCAAGAGTGAAGGAGCTCAGCAGACCAATCTGGGTGAGTCTCTGGGATGGAGAAGTTGACTGCTTTTGAACGTGGAGGTTCCCTTTAGTCACCGTGGCTAGTAACTGCCAATAGCCCTCTCCTCCATGAATCTGATCTTCTTTTAAACTCTCTCTGCCTGTGGCCATCACTACATCCGCCGGCAGCGAATTCCACATTTTAATCACTTGTGTGTGGAGTCGTATTTCCTTTGGACTGTCCTGAGCCTACTGTCCATGAGCTTCATGGGCTGCCCTCCAGTTCTAGCATTTGGGGAAAGGGAGAAAAAGTAGGAGATGCTGTGGGGAACTGAGCCTGGGACCTTCCACATGCCAAGCAGATGCATGACCAATGGAACCACCAGGCCCCCTTCATTGGCCCTATGGAGATGTCGGAGATGGTTTTGGTCATCTGTAAGCTCTGGTTTGGGCGGGGGGGTGTGTGAGAGATGCTCCCTGCCTCTCCTCTTCCTCCCTCAGGAGTCTTCTTGGCAGCCTGCGTTGGCAGGTGGTGGCTGGAGATCTCACCTAATGTCACCTCTTGTAAAGTGCTTACAGATTGACTGGAAGTGTTGTTGTTTTTTAAACCATTCTTGCAAATTTGCCTTGGGTCCCAGTGAGAAAGGCAGACTATAAATGAAAATCATAACTCTATACACCTGCCAAATCACTATGGTCATGTTCTAAGGCCCTGATTTGGGTGCCTCTGCCTTCTGAAATTAGGTGAGTCTTCCACCAGTGTACGGAGATTTTTTGTTTGTTTGTCTGTCTGGCCTCAGTGATTCCTCCTTTCTGACTTGTTTTTATTGTTGTTTTTATGTTATGTGTATTTTATTGTGTTGCATGTCTATTTTAACTTAGTTTTGATTGCTTAAATGGTGTGTTTTTATTTGGTGTTAATGGTTTTAAAGATGTATTTTATTATGTATGTTTTTAATCTGTCAGCCAACTTCCAACTTAATGGTCCTGATGAGAGCAGAAGGATGCAGTATAAATTTTGTAAATAAAATCATCATCATCACTGGTAGGCTTTTTGCCAGCTTTTAACAAAATCAGCAGTAGGTTTTACCTTAGCACTATTACCCTAGCACTATTACCATGGCACTATAGCATCACTATGCTTATTGTTGATTTTTTTAAAAAGCCACACAAACGGAGGGAAGGGGAGTGGCAGACATGTTACTCATGTGGACATACCCTGTAGAGACAGTCTCAGTGACAGTGAATGCACAGTGGGGAATTGTCCCCATGGGGAAGCAGTTACATGCAGCAAATAATACCCTTTGCAGGCACTGATAAGATGCAGTGATGCCTGAGTACTGCTGAAGAGACAAAAAGGTAGCTCCACATAAGTTGTCCAAAGAAAGTGGTACAAACCACATGGAACTGATGAGTCATAAAAAGCATCTATTCACGTGTATCACACTAACAACCATATATATAACAAAAACTGATATAACAATTCCACAAAACATTACATACTAAATCTAACCATGACAAAAATATTTAACCATATACAATTTTACAAGTCTACTCTAACAGGTCAATTATCAGTCTGTAATCACTCAGATGATCCTGTTCCTGTATATATCCATTTGGGCCAAAAATTCTAATAAATATATTCAATCCAAACTTCCAATAGATTTTATGGTCCAATAACCGTTTCAAATGTGGATCAAAACAGTCCCATAAACTTGAACAAACGACGACGGGGTGCCGGCTCTTCATCTGTTTCAATAAGAATCTTCTTCATAGTCATGAGAAATTCCACTTGCCTAGTCTCTTAACATGATCTCAAGCCTCAGTTACATGAAGTAACGAAGTTCCTTTCCATAAGACCAGGCATCACTAAGAGATACTTCCTTGTTCTCTTTGCCCAATGTTTCCCCTCATTATAGAAATGAACATCCAGGTGTATATCCAGAGAGCTGATGCTCATCCTGTAGATGGCACCAACGGCTTTGGCACAAGTCTTCTGTCCAAACACCTGGTTCCTCAAAGTATAAATGGCATTTCAGTTCTGTCTACAGCTCCTGTAAACAGCCATTTCCCTCAGAGTGTGCTGACCTGAAACTGCTTCTAGACTGTACGTGCTATTCCATTTCTTGAGGACAGACCAAGAAGCTTGACAAGCCACTGGACATGTCAGTTTTAACTCTGCCATTTTAAAAGAGAGAGAATGCTAACTTTTCTTAACAGTTTCTCCTTTCCTCATGCCTAATTTTCCTTATTCAAATTCTAACATTATTTTTACACTAGGAATAAGGCCTGTTGTAGGAATAAATACAATGGGCTCTAGAAAGAGGCCTTGGGCACTCAGCATCAATTTGCTGTGGCAACCTCAGCAGGGTATAATGACACAGAGTCCACCATTTTCTCCAGGGGAACTGATCTCTGCTACCTGAAGAGCACTTGTAATTCTGTGTGATCTCCTGCCCTCACCTGGTGATTGGCAGCAGTGGTTCTCCAAGAGGGAATAGCTGGTTTGGAGGGCAGAGTCTATGACATTGTACCTGTCTGAGGCCCAGGCTCCAGGCTCCACCCCTCAAATCTCCAGGAATTCCCCACCTGGAGTTGATAACCCCATCTCCTTCCCAGCCAAGCATCAATTTACCTTGCTCTGAAGCCCCTCTTATAAACACAGGTAACTGCCATTTCATTTCACCTGCCAACAGCCACTGAGGTAACAGTTAATCCCCCCTACAGGAAGGAAGCAGGAGAAGTGTCTTTGTCAAGAGAGAAAGCCATCTCTCAGAGATTCTGACAGGGCACAGAGTGTGAAGGAGTGGGGAGGGCAGAGGAGCAGCACCCAGCCAATGGCATGCAAGTATTCATAGCCAAAGGATAGGGACAGCTTCTGATTGACAGGCCAGGGGACCAAAGTCTGGGGTGGCATGTGGAATGTTGAGGAGTGTGCCACCACCAACAGAGAATTATGTATAAGAGAGATTTGTACAAATCAAATATCAAACATATACATGATTTAGTGTTTAGAGATATATTTTAAAATGTCTGTTGTTTCTATTATTGTGTTGTTGTAAGCCACTTTGGGTAGAGACAAGTGGGAAATACATATGTATATTAACAGGTGTCATTCCATTAAAAAAGAGGTGCAGAAGCTCATTAGCATAACTCATTAGCATAATTTATTTGCATATGCCACACACGCTGATGTCACTGGAAGTGTGTCAGAAGGCAACACCCACCGCTCAGGCTCCACCCCAAAAATCTCAAGGTATTTCTCAACTCAGAGCTGGCGAGCAAGCTTTATACTTTGACTAAAGACACTTTGGGTTTCCTTTGCTCTTGCAGGGAAGCTACCCTACAACAAGCATGAAAATAGGATCAAGTTAGTATGCTTTTGCTTTTTTCCACAGCACATCCCCATATGTGCCCACTCCTGGGCTTGTCACTCCTGGAATCGTGTTCCTGTGCATTCCTGCTCGAAATGACCCCTACATACATATATACATGGTTTATATATGTAAATGGAGTTAAAATAATGTAAACTAAGGGCATTTTCTCACTAGCTTTCCCCCACGGTTTACACCGAAGCTAGCACCGGAGCTTCTGGTCAGTTTCCCACCATTTGCTCCGTGCTCACAATTTCCTCCAGAGTATCACTGCACTGCTCCGGAGCTTCCCTGGAGCAAGAAAATCCTGCTAGGAACAGGATTTTCTTGCTCCAGGGAAGCTCCGGAGCAGTGCAGTGATACTCTGGAGGAAATTGTGAGCACGGAGCAAATGGTGGGAAACTGACCAGAAGCTCCGGTGCTAGCTTCGGTGTAAACCGCGGGGGAAAGCTAGTGAGAAAACGCCCTAAAAGAAAAAAAAAGAACTGGCAACAAAAGCAATGGGAATTAGACATGCCAGACCTAGGGATAATAGAAACATATCAAATCCAAAAGAATAAAGTTATCATATGGGCTCATATTCACCCTAGCTGAGATTCTTTTGACTTTCCTCAGAGTCCCTTGAGGACAGTTTAAAAAAAAAATCATTTACATTTGAGGTAACTAGAGATTTGACTAATATGCCTGGGAAATGTTGGTAATCTTATAAAGTGAATTTCATTCTAATGTCCAGTAGATGTTTGGCCTGTGTGGAGGTTAGCAACAACTCTATCAATGACCCAATGGGAAAGAATGCAGTGTGTCATTATTGGCACACTGAAAACGAACTGGCTCCACATTCTTCCCCATCACTGCCTTTGATCCTGGCTTGGCTTTTTAATCTCAGAAGGACCACTGGAATAAGACATTGGCATGATAAACTAGGAAGATAGCAGGTTTTAAATAATTTTAGTGATTTTTTTTGGGGGGGGGTCAAGGAATCATTAGAATTTGGTTTTTTTTTTTCAGTTTAAGGCTGAGGACAGATTGGCCGTCTCGGCCGCTCCGCCTCCGCTTCAGAAGCGGAGGCAGAGCGGCTGTTCAGATGGTCGCATCTGCCCCCAGGAGGCGGCCTGGACACATCGCATCCGGTGCCACGCTCCTTCCGCACCAGCCGAGCACCACTTCAAAGTGGTGCTCAGCTGCTGCGGCGCGCCCCATGCGTGCGTTCCACCTGCCGGAGCGGGTGTGAACGCGCACGGGCAGGGGCAGCCGTGCGACGTTTGCACGCTGCTGGAAGGAAGCCACCCGCAGTCTGAACGCTGCGGGTGGCTTCCTTCCGGTGGCGTGCGAACGTTGCGCCGCGGGGGAAATTCCCCTCGCCCCATTCTGCCGCGCCATGGAGGCACGGCAGAATGGCAATCTGTCTTCAGCCTAAGTTAAAGATTTTCAGTTCTCTGGTTTGGTTCCTGTCAAGAAACTAAAACTATTATGGTAGCAGCTTCAGTGACTCTGAACTAGTTTTGAACTTATTGTGGTACCTTGTATATACAAGAATGAATACAAAAGTTTTCTAATTATAGTAAAGGTAAAGGTTTCCCTTGCTCGAAAGCCAGTCGAATCCAGCTCTAGGGGGCGGTGCTCATCTCCGTTTCCAAGCTAAAGAGCCAGCGCTGTCGGAAGACTTTCTCCATGGTCATGTGACTGGCATGACTAAATGCCGAGGCACACGGAATGCTGTTACCTCCCCACTGAAGTGGCACCTATTTATCTACTTGCATTTTCTTGCTTTCGAACTGCTAGGTTGGCAGGAGCTGGGGCCAGAGATGGGAGTTCACTCCATCACGCTGCACTCTGGTCTCGAACTGCCAAGCTACCGAACTGCTGGTCTGCAGCTCAGTGTCTTAACCTCTTATATGCATTGTTCAGGGAAATATTTACATTCCCACGCAGTACTAGTCCAGTGAGTCATTCCCCATCCTTATGGGAATGAAGGGCAGTAATGGGGTTAATCCCCATGAGGGATTGAACAGAGGTCTCAGTGGGGCAGGACTGGATCAGGTGTTTAGTTTGGCTCAACCAATAGGAGAGAGGCTGGGAGTGGCTTAAGTTTGCTCCACCTCCTGAGAAGAAGAAGAAGAAGAAGAGATTGGATTTATACCCCACCCTTCACTCACTTGGAGTCTCAGAGCGGCTTACAAACTCCTTTCCCTTCCCCTCCCCACAACAGACACCCTGTGAGGTAGGTGGGGCTGAGAGAGCTCTTTCCCAAGCTGTCCTTGAGAGAACAGCTGGTACAGAGCTATGGCTTGCCCAAGGTCATCCAGCCAGGTGCAAGTGGAGGAGTGGGGAATCAAACCCGGTTCTCCCAGATTAGAGTCCACGCACTTAACCACTACACCAAATTGGCTCTCTGAGCACAGGCTTTTCACTGAGAATGCTGCTGCTCCATTCTGCCCGTGCGGGAGCAGCTGTTTGCTGCTGAGGGCCAAGCAGGGATTGGGTGGGGGCTTCCATCACACTGCATTTTTGGAGGAGGAGTCTTTTTGCCTTTTCTCCTTTTCTGGTGTGGCAGGTTGGAGTCATTATAATTAGGAATCGTGTAAGTGTTATCAAATGTGCAGTGGTTGTTTGTTTGTTGATTCTCAATAAAGTTAAAATGATTGGCTAAGCCCTAATTAGTGATGACAGGAAGTGAGGTACATTGGAAGGGGTGATTGGCAAGCACTGTGAGAGGTCACCCGAATCCCTGGCAGCCAGTAGGACTAAAAGGGTGGGAAGTTATTGTGTAAATCAGCCATTAATGAAGCCTTGTTCAATCCACATCTTGGTGTCTTGTGTGACTTAATTCTGGGGTGCACAGGCAACTTGTGCAGTTATGTGGTATGTATGCAGTGTTTTCAGTGGCCAAATCAATCCACACACATTGGGCTGGAAGCAAGGTTGTCAAGCCCAGGTTGGGAAATGCCTGGAGATTTGGGAGTGGAGCTTGTATACGGAGGGGTTTATGAAGGGGAGGGACCTCAGTGGGATATAATGCCATAGGGTCAACCCTCCAGGGAAACTGTATTCAGGAAATCAGTTGTAAATCCTGGAGATCTCCATCCCTGACCTCCAGGTTGGCAGCCCAAGTTGGAGTCTCTGCATTCTGGCGTCACTGGAACTTCTCTCTGCTGAAACCTTCCTTAAACTCAAGAGGTGTGCTCTGTTGAAGCAACCATCTTCACCAGAGGAAGCCTCTGCCATTAGCAGAACAGACTATAAAATCTAAAGCATTCTCTTCCTGTCATCCTTGTGTGGGTGTGGTGCCATCAAGTTGTTTCCAACTTATGTTGACCCTGTGAATGAATGACTCCCAAATGTCCTACTGTTAACAGCCTTGCTCAGGTCTTGCAAACTGAGGACCATGGCTTCCATGGTTGAGTCGATCCATCTCATGTTGGGTCTCCCTCTTTTCCGACTGCCTTCAACCAATCACAGCCTGTGCACCTTGAAGCCCACAAAGAATTCATAGGATACTGACTGTAAATGGGCTTGGCATCTCTCAACTCACCTGCAGGGTGGACAATCGCAACAGGCTTCATCCTGAAGAAAACAGCACATGACCCATGCTCACAGTTCTACTTGCCTTTTTTTTGTGTGTGTGGGGCTGTCACTATCTCCACCCAGCCTCCACTACTGAATGGCAATTTCAATGTCATCTGTCTGCCACCCCCCATGAGTGACCCACCTAGGGATGCCAGCCTCTAAGCAGGACCTGGGGATCTCCCAGAATCACAGCACATCTTCAGACTGCAGAGATCAGTTCACCTGGAGAAAACTGATGCTTCAGAGGGTGGACTCTATAGTATCATACCCCACTGAGGTCCTTGTCCTCCCCAGTCTCCATCTTCAAATCTCCAGGAGTTTCCCAACCTGGAGCTGGCAACCCTAGCTCCACCACAGCCTTTAGTGCCTGCCCCAGTAGCTGGCCTCCCCCTGTGAGCCTCACTCCCAAGCTCCCCAGTCCATTCTGGCCCCCACGTTACTAGGGTTACACCCCCTCTGCCTATGGCCATCAAAGTCATGATCCATCATCGCCCTACCACCCACAAGCAAGTCAGGCCAGACACACCTAACCAAGATGTCTTTCTCTGTTAACCCTGGTAGGGTCTTCTGCTCCATGTGCTAAGGGGAGAGCCCCAAGGGCCCAGTACCATGGGAGCCCACCCAGGCATTCTGCCACACTGACCAAAAAGCCTTAAGAGCTGAAATGTCCCCCTCCCTTATTTTCAAGATGAAAAGATCTAGAGAAATCAAAAACTTGGAAAATGTATTTGTTATTTTGGTTAGTCATAAAAACAGGTGACTTGGGGGGGGGGATTTCGCTGTGACTGAATAGCCACTTGAGCTAAAGGTTTCAGATTTTTGCAGAGTAGAGTGGTAGGATGTAGGCAATTTTCACTGTGAGGCTGCCTAATATCATCATCCCTGTATTTCAGATGGGACCTGAGGCTGAGTGTCAAGCTCATGTCTTGCTTGTCATGTGTTATTTCTCCCTGACTCTGCTGTTCTCTCACATCAAGGGTTAACTCCTTTCTCCCTCTCCGACTTTTCCCCACTGCTTTCACATGTAGCGGTCTGCATGACCTTGTAGCATAGTGTTGCCCTGCAAGGCGCTTATTGTACTCTTACGAATTTGGGAGTTCATAAGTGTTAAAAAGATACTGTGTTAACACATGTACCAAAAGGGACTGAACCGTGTGGTGACCCAAAGTGATGCCAGCTAAACAACGCCAGCAGGAGATGCTGCTTTTCCTGGGATGTTGTGCCAGTGGTTCCTGAGGTCGCCTGTTAACATGTCCCTAGATACATGAAACACCCCGAACCGTCACCCACTATTGCTGTGCCAAGCAGGGGATTCCAGACGCCATTAAGGAAGTCTTTCTTCATCATGCAGGCAACCCCCCACCCACCCACCGAAAGTGTTTCTGCTACTGATAAGTATTGGAGTCGGGAGTCCGTGGAACAGTGAAACAGCATGATCTTTATTGCTGGTCCGGATGAAGCATACAACCCAGGGCTCCGAGCCCTCCTTTCATGCTGGTCAGGGACAATCCCCTGACCTCACCCAACTGGCCTGATAGGCTATTAGAAGTCTATTTACATTTCATAGGTTCCCTGGGAGAAACCTCGGTACAAGATTGGTGGCCGGTTTGAATCCACCTGGCCTTTGTTCTACCTGGCTGAAGCTCAGGTAGTTTCTTGGCCATGTGCTCTGGCCATGCTCTGGCCATGTGCTCTGACCATGCGGTCACAATTAAGGGAGCACATGGTGACCGCATGGTCAATACATAACAGCTACAAAGGTGAAAAGGCCACCTTTGTCCACCTCCAGTTAATACTGAACTTTGCCCGGAGAAACTGGAGTCACCCGCTCTGAGACCAAGGATGAAACTGTCAAACAATGAGTTCCAGCCGAATGACACACTAATCCCGTCAGGTGTCTCTACCACAGAAACTAGAAATCAATACTGGCCAACCCTTTAGCCCCCTCTCCCCAGATTCCATTTCGGTCACATGCTTTTTGGGATGGACCGCAAGGAGGGGAGACCAGGAGGAGGCAACCAGCCAAGCCCTCCCCCAAGCCCCTTGATAAAAGAGGCCACCCCACCATACATGGGCACCCCTCTCTCTCTTACCCCCTCTAACCCCACCCTATCCTTAAGACTGCTAGGTAGTGCTGCCAGAGTCTCCACATGTTCTGCTGCCTCAGTTCACCATCCCTAATCCCTTTCTTAGTCTTCCCTATTGTTCTAGTTGGAGCGCGTCATCTCATCAGGAAAGGTAACTATCACCCCTCAGTGACTCTCCTGCTCAAGCGAATGTCTCTGTCCCTTTCTACCTAAGTTTCTTAGCTCTGTATACTTGTGAGTGTGCTTGTGTATTGTTTGAATGTGAACTTCCTTCAGTAAAGAAACTATTTTACACTGAAGCCAGCCTCCATGTCTATTTCTGGTGTTTCTGGAAGAAGTGGGACCCCTGTATATAAAGGTGTTTGATCCCTTATTGTCTATTGCCATATTTATAATATCTCAAATTCCCCAATATTAATAATAACTAAAGGCAATCAGGCTAACAATAGATAATGTAACGGTTAGTTTGCAGGTGCTGGGGTGGCTACAGGATTGAGCTTGAAGCCTTGGCAGGCTGCATGGGATCTGATGAGTGGGTACTTGAGGACTCAGGGGTGGTCCCCCTCTCTGTATATGATTTGTCCTAGACTGGGGCCAGCAGTTCCAACACGAACTCTGAATATGCTTGGATGACCTGCAACTCTCAATAAACAAATCTTGCCATCACAAGAGTGTTGTGAGAGTACTTGGACCCAAGACCTGACACTGAGACAGTTTGTTGGAGGTTAACTAGTGAGCTCCTTAAAGACAAGTTTTTCTGCCCAGGGATCTTCCAAATAGGCAAGAGTCTAAGGGTGTAGACACAAGGCATGCTGTTGTGACAACAGTGGGACATCATTTCAGAGGCGAGCTCAGAAGCGGTATCATGCTGTGCTCTAGGATTCAGCAAAAATTCTATGGTTTTACCACTGGGTCTCTGTTGAATCCTAGACCAGCACTTCTGGGCTCACCAGGGAAATGATGTCATGGCATCAATACAATGGCAGAGTGGGGATTCGAACTTGGGAGTCCCAGATTTTAGTCCAACACTCTAACCACTACACCATGTTGGCTTTCACCCATGAATCTGTATAATCTGTGTCCCCCCACAGATATAAATATTATAGTAGCACAATGTGACTTACCATGCTTTAATTGATATGATGTTTCTTTCCAACTGAAATAAATTTTAACAATAACAGTCTTGTAAAAAAATACCCTAAAAAGATAGTTAGGAATACCCAGGGGGCATCTCCATGCTGGTACATATTGAGGACACCTCTTTTGTACTCCTAATAATCAGCTAACAAGAGGAATCAATGTCTGGCAGGTACAGTGCGAAGACTAAGATTCGCTGCCTCCATGACTGGAGAGTGGAACTGACCCCTGGGGTTCGGGTAGCTGACACCCTGCCAGCAAGTCTAATTGGACAGCAGGAGATCTTTGAGATGGAAGATTAATGAGCTTCATTGGCAGAATACACCAGATTCCCCTAGAGGGCAAAGAGCTATAAACTGACATCAGGGAAAAGTTTAAAAGGGAGCAGAGGACATGAAAACTGCAGTCCCTAATTTACTAGGTCCTTGGAGAACTTATCGACTACTTAAAGCATGACTCTTTGGGGAGGCCTCTCATAAGATTATGTATGTCACATGAAGTCAACTCTTTACCTAAGGGAAGAGTTTTGCTTTTCTTCCCCAATGCAACTGGAAAAAGAATCAATGATATTTCGTGCTATTTCAATGATATATATATGATATTTCAATATATAAGGTTCTTTTAAAATGTGCCTTATTAACCTTTTGTTGTGTGAATTGTCTGAGGTTTCTGATTTGTGTTTTTATGCGCATTGTGCTTTCTTCAGTCTTTTAAGCGAGTGCACGGGTTGGGAATGTCCAACAGGCTGTTGCACTTTATGGACCATTTCATTTGTTTGTTTGTTCAATCTGTATCCCATTCTCGTGGGGTGGGTCACAACACATGGGGTTCAGAGTGGGGTTCAGAGTGGGTCACAACACGTAATAACAAAATTAGAACACCATTAAAACAAACCAATTTCAACCAATTTCAAGCATTTCCAAACATTTACAAGATTATCAGACGGTGCATAATAACACTATGACAGATCACAAATGTGGCCAGGCTGTTGTTTTTCTATCTGTGTCACATTTTTGATCTGGGACTCCATTGGAGAAAGAAGAAGAGGAGGAGGAGGAGCAGGAGAAAGAAGAGGAGGAGGAGATTGGATTTATACCCCGCCCTTCACTTGGAGTCTCAGAGCAGCTTACAAAGTCCTTTCCCTTCCCCTCCCCACAAAAGACACCCTGTGAGGCAGGCAGGGCTGAGAGAGCTGACAGAAAGTGCTCTTTCAAGAACAGCTCTGACAGAACTATGGCTTGCCCAAGGTCATCCAGCAGCTGCAAGTAGAGGAGTGGGGAATCAAGCCCGGTTCTCCTAGATTAGAGTCTGCACACTTAATTACTACACCACATCCAGAGTCATACCCAGACTCTTCACCATTGGTACTGGTGTTAGAGGAGCATTGTCCAGAGTTGGGCAGGCCGGCAGGCAGGCAGGAAGGAAGGAAGGAAAAATATGTCCTTAGCATTAACGAAGACAATATCAGAATAAAGAGGATTGGGTTGGGCCAATAGTATAGAGGCCCTTGAATCCACCCCATTGCCCTTTATTATGCCTTTGGAACTGGAACTTGGAATCAATTATTATTGATAGAAAAGAAATCAAGGAGTTAAGCACAGCATGGGTGGGGTCCTGGAAGAAATACTTGCTTATGGAAGGAGAGGAGTCCACTTACTGGGGTGGGGTGGGGGGTCCAAGGCTCAGTGGTAGAGCATCTGCTTTGCATGCAGAAGGCCCCAGGTTCAGTCCCTGGCATCTCCAGTTAAAAATCTCAGGCAGTAAGTCATGTGATAGACCTCCACCTTGGGAGCGGAGGCCATTTAGACTAGATAATACTGATGAGAGTCCCGTGGTCTGATTCAGTACAAGTCAGCTTTATGTGTTTATTCCTCTCTGCCATTATAGCGCTCTGATTCCTTCTTCGTGGAATTGCTGGGGGTCCCCTATCCCCCAGGAGCACTTTGGTGGGGGTCATTAAGTGCTGCAGCAGAAGGGGGAATGGAAATACCTTCTGTCGGTGAAGACTTGAGGATCCAGCCACTTTTATCTTGTATCACCATGCCAAATGCAGTCTTATTGTGCTGATGTATGCCTGCTGGCCCGGTATTTAAATTCTTTCTTTGCTTAAGGATTGTGGAAAGGCTGGTGATATTTTAAGAAGGAGTTAGCATCTTTGTGTTATTCATGGGGGAAAAAAATGAAATGTCTGAATTTTTATGTGCCTACTGAAGTGTGGGCAACTTAGCAGTACATATTATCCACTTTTTCCCAGCATTCTCTCGGGGATTTCTTTTCTCAGAACAGTTTGAGTAATGATACCATTCCTCAGATGAAATTATTGCTATGTTTGATTTGTAGCAGAGATGAGGAACATTTCGACTTTTTTTTTTCTCGAGGATTTTCACATAGCAGATACTCATACTGCCAGCTTTGTAACTTGCTAAAGAACAAGAGAGTTGTGTGGTCTGTCACTGAATGGCTAGCTGAGAGGATTCAGGTTGAGACCATGGTCAGTTATTGAGTGGATGATTTAGTGGACTTGTGAAAAAAAAGTTCATTAAACTTGCTTAGACAACCAAGTCCTAATTTTAAGAAACCAAACACACCATTGCAATCAGACTGCTATATGATTGCTTTTATGCATGCCAGTAAAAAAAAATATCAGGAGTACTGCTCATACAGAGTGTGGGAAAATCAGGAGCATTCAATGTTCTCCTTACAAAATCCTATAGGGGTGGCAGCTTATTGGTGGTCTCAAAGATGGTTAGGGAGATGGCAGCTCAAGCTGAACCCAAGGAGGTCCCTGCCTTGTCCCAGTGTAATAAAACTGCATGTGGCAAAATTGCTTACCTGGTAGATTCGTGTCTTGTATCTTGCTGCTTACATCCTTGCAAACCCTGAAGCCACGAATAGTCAAGTCATAAAGCGACATTCCCTACTGAAAGTGATAAACTTACTGAGTCAAAAGCCTTTGGGGAGGATGGTTTGGGAGCCACTAGCAAAAAAAAAAACAAAAACAAAAATGGCTCCTTGCTCCCCAAGGGTCAGGGCGATAGCACAAAATCATTTCACTTTGCTCCCAGCAACATAATCCAAGGCAAGCCAGGGACTTCAGGTCTCACCTGTCTTGGATGAAGTTAAGCTCCCCTCGAAAAGCCGGCTTCACAACTTAGGGGTGCAGCCTGGCACATTGGTTACCGTAGAAAACCAGGCAGCTGCGATGGCGCGGAGTGCATTTGCCCAGCTCTAGCTGTGTCAATTGTGTCCATTCCTGGGTCAGTCAGATCTAGCCTCAGTGAGCCATGCCATAGTTACATCTAGACTGGAGTACTGCAATGCACTTGACTTAGAGCTACTCTTGTTCAGAAGCTGCAGCTAGTGCAGAATGTTCTAGCTAGGCTGCTGGTCGGGGCCAGCGATCAGGATCATGTTGTTGTTGTTGTTCAGTTGCAGTCAAGTCTGACTCTTCGCAACTCCATGGACCACATCACACCAGGCCCTTCTGTCTTCCGCCGTCCTCCAAAGTTTGCTCAACTTCATGTCCATTGCATCAATAACACTGTCTAACCATCTCATCCTATGCCGTCCCCTTCTTCTTTGACCTTCAATCTTTCCCAGCATCAGGGTCTTCTCCGGTGAGTGTGTCCTTCTCATTTGGCAGCCAAAGTGTTTGAGCTTCAGTTTCAGGATCTGGCCTTCCAGGGAACTGTCAGGATTGATATCTTTTAAGATTGACTGATTTGATCTCCTTGCAGTTCAAGAGACTCTCAAGAGTCTTCTCCAGCACCATAATTCAAAAGAATCTATTCTTCGGCGCTCAGCCTTCCTTATGGTCCAACTGGCACAGCAATACATTACTACTGGGAATACCATTGCTTTGATCATACATTCCCAATATTACAACAATTGTATTGTCTACTGAGCCACTCTTGAGCACAGTTCAAGATAGCCACTTCTGCACTGTCATTTTTTGCCACTTGTTTGTCCCTATTGCTTCAGGGTTGTTTTTCCTTCTCCAATGCGCTTTGCTGCCTCTAGTAATCCCAGAGGGAGCAAAACACATGTGGAAAAGGAGGGGGAGACCCAAAGCAATAGGGACAAAAGTGACAGTGTGGAAGTGACCAGTGTTGGTTTTGTCATTTAAAGCCCTACTTGGCTTGGGACCGGGGTGTCTGAAGGAATCTTCTACACATTCCTTCCTGGGAATTAAGGGAGAGGCCCTCGAGTCTCTTCCACCAGTCAAAGAAACTCATCTGGTGGGCATATGAGAAAGGGCCTTTCCTGAGGCACACTCCCATGTATGGAACAACTTCCCCAGGGAGGTACACCTGGCCCCTCATTGTTGATCTTCAGGAGGCAGCTGGAGACAGTGTTATTTAGGATTGCATTTCGGTTGACTTGGCATTTATTACTGGCAGTCCTAACTGATGTTTTCAAATGGTGATTTTAATGGGTTTTATAATAGAAGAAGAAGAAGAAGAGATTGGATTTATACCCCACCCTCCACTCCCCAAGGGAGTCTCAGAGCGGCTTACAAACTCCTTTCCCTTCCCCTCCCCACAACAGACACCCTGTGAGGTAGGTGGGGCTGAGAGAGCTCTTTCCCAAGCTGTCCTTGAGGGAACAGCTGGTACAGAGCTATGGCTTGCCCAAGGTCATCCAGCCAGGTGCAAGTGGAGGAGTGGGGAATCAAACCCAGTTCTCCTAGATTAGAGTCTGCACACTTAACCACTACACCAAACTGGCTCTCCAATAGTTCTTATTGTGTTTTTCATGTTTTACTTGTATTGTAAGCCACCTTGAGTTCTGCAAGAGGGAAAGGTGGCTTATAATCGATTAAAACAAACAAACAGGCAAACAAATAAATAAATGTTGTATTCTTCTACAGTATTGCTTCAGGCTAAACAATGACTGAATACTTTATCATTGTTCCAGGACAAACAGCAGTAGCTAAAGACCCTATGGTGTTCCCTTCCATGGGAGATGGGAAATAAATGCATTTGCAGGAATCTTTCTGCAAGGTCACCCCAAACAAGCAATTCTGTTCTCTTTTGAAGAAGCTCACATCCTAAGCCAAGAACAGCACAGGTGAATAAGTAAAATGTCATTAACCTAAGCCTACGGTTTTTACAAATAATGGTACAAGAAAAAGCCATCTCTTCCTCTATTGGTATGCATGCTGTAAACAGTAGTGCCAAAAGGAGAGTATAATGTTAGCAGAACACCATGGGGGGTTTCTAGCATCTCTGCACCATTACAATTAGTTCTGCTAGGGGAGAATTGCTACAGGACTATTTGACTTTGTGGTCTGTTTACCTGAAGTGCCATATCAGGAAACGGAATTTGCTGGGAAGCTAAACAAACACTGCTTGCCTTGAGAATTTCAGTGACACAAATCAAAGGAACTGAGTGCTTCAGAACATCTAAGGTGGGCAGAAGAACAGTAGGAAATGGACTGGGACCCAGAATTGAGGATCAAGGATGTGCAAATGTTGGGGTCTCAGTAATGTCAGCTTACCAGTCAATTTATTTCAAGATAACCTAATGTGAAAATGGAACATAATGCTATCATGGTTCTCATACTACGGAATCTTTTTCCTCTGTGCAGGACAAATGGCAGGTGTGATACACCAGATCCTACGGCCTGACTGATGTCTTCCAAAATGTCATATGAGGCCACCATACTAGGGGCCCAGATCCACAGAGTATCCATTTTGAGAAAGGCGCACCCCTGAGCAGACACCTCCTTGCAAGGAACTTTCTTGCAATATTTAGAGATGTTTTGCGCTGCTGAGACAGATCTTGCAAGATGGGTTTTTTACAACCAAAAGACCCTTCCAAATGCCCCCAAACATGTTTCAACCCACAAGATATTTATTGAGATAAAGGCAATTTTTCTGTTGTCAGTTTATATGTTAATAACATTGCAGAGGAGCTTGGGGATCAAATACTTAGTACTGGGAACTCTTCAGTCCTGTCACATGCTAACAAATAGGGCTTCACACAAATAGGGCTCAAAGGGCTCTTAAAAGGGTTTGGATGCATTGCCAACAGGAATCTCTTAAAAGAAATTATAGTGAAACTAAATGTATGGTTTGGGGTAAAAGACTAAAAAAAACCCTGTCTTCCATTGTTTTGAAGCTAGGATAATGAGGAGCCTGGAGACCTACGAGGAAAGCCCTACGAGGAAAGGCTGAAGGACTTGGGAATGTACAGTTTGGAGAAGAGGAGACTGAGGGGGGGACAAGATTGCTTTCTTTTCTTTTTTTTATAAAGATTTTTATTGATTTTTTACTATTTCAACAACTCTACCGCTAATAACTACACTATATTACCCTATACAGAGAATACTGTTTGCAATAATCAAGTTAACTAACTTTTAAAACTGAAAAGCAATATACTTTCTTGGTTAAACATTTTAAGTTCATGTTTCTGCTTCTACACATAACAAAGCTGATTAACTGGCACATACAGCAACAAAGAAAATGCCTACTATTCCGTTTACATTTAGACATAGTGTACCATCATTACATATTGTTTATAACATTATTTCTTCTTCGTTCCTCTTCTTGTCTTTTTAGTCTCTTTGCTGAGCTTGGGAGCAGCAGCTCCCTTTTCTGAGTCCGATGCTTCTTCTCCACTTTCTGAGCCATCAAAGCCATACATACTTTCCTGTGACTCTAGTGAGTCATCTGACTCCCTCTCCGCTTTCTTTTTCTTGCATTTTTCCAGAAATATTTTGGCTTGTTCTACAGAGTCAATCTTGTAATTCTTGCTTTTATAGCTGAAAGACAGTCCCTCTGGAACATTCCAACGATACATGATTGACTCATACTGTAACCATGTTGTTATATTCCTGTAGGCTTTTCTTCTTTTTTGAATTTCAAATGGAATGTCTTTTAGAACCTTGATTTCCTCTTCTTGGATCTTCAGCGTTGTTCTGTTTGTGGTTTTTAACACCACATCCCTTGTTGATCTTTTGGAGAACCTTATCATGATCTCACCTGGCAGGTTTTTCTTTTTCACAAAATCTGGATAGGTCCTGTAGACCAAATCCATGTCGCTTTGAAGTTTCTCCGCTTCAATACCTGCCAGCGGTGCTAATGCCTCACTCAATAGTTTTTTTAAGATCCTCCCCTTTTTTCTCAGGAACATTCTGCAGTCTCAGGAAAAAAATTGAATGTTCCATCTGAAGTTTTAAGACGTTGTCACTTTGAAAAGCCTTTTCTTTCTCAATTTTTTGTAGTCTTGAGTCATGCTTACTTGTTGTTGCTTTTACTTCCATGAGTTCTTGCTGCAGCTTCTCATTTATTTTTCCTGACTCTTTCATTTCCTTCTGCATTGTATCCATCTTGGCACTGAGAGCTGTCATCTGATCCACTAGGGGTCTTAGCATCAATGAGAGCATTGTGCTCATCTCTGTGATGTCGCTCTTTGCAGCCGAAACTCCACTTCCTGGCTTAGGGGAGGGTTTTTGTCTCCCCATCATTGTTGCTGTTTCGTTTTCTTTATAGTTAGATAAGAAGATCTGAAGAAGAAAGTCTCTTTTTCACACTAATGCCGTTTAAAAGCTCATTTCTTCGTGCATGCGATCCAGCCCTCCAGCATTTCCAAGCTGCTTTCAATGCTGCAGAAACACCGTGGGAAAGTCTCGGTAAGCTCCGTTTGGAGAGAGGGGAGGGGGGGAAACATTCCACCCAACCCTTCCCAGCCGCTTTATTATGCAAACTCTGTTTGAGACTCACGAATCACCATTGCGTATCAGGAAGTTTCATTGCTTCTCCGATCGGTATTCTCTGCTGCTTCACGGTTACACTTGGGTAGCCCAGAGGCTTCTGCGGTGGGGGGAACCTACGGGGGTGAAGGAGGGTGTCTCAATCCAGTGGTCGCCACTGAAAGGAGAAACATCCCTCAAGCCACCCCAGGCAGAGCCCCTTTAGTAGGGTCTCTGGGGGCTCGGCACCTGTTCAAAGCCCCTTCTACCCCGCCAAGAGCGGATCGCCTCTTCCGCAGATGCAGTGAGAGGTGTCCGCCATTAAGCATGTCTCTTCCGGAAGTCAAGATTGCTTTCTTGAAGTATTTGAAGGGCTGTCACTTAGAAGAGGGCAGGGAGCAGTTCCTGTTGGCAACAGAGGGTAGGACTTGCAATAATGGGTTTCAGTTATGAGAGGTACTTGCTGGATCTTAGGAAATATATTATAGTAAAAGTAGTTCAGCAGTAGAATCAGATGCCTAGGGAGGTGGTGAGTTCACCATCACTGGCAGTCTTCAAACAGTAGCTGAACAAACATTTGCAGGGATGCTTTGACTGATCCTGCACTGAGCAAGCGGTTGGACTAGATGGCCCTTATGGCCCCTTCCAACCCTATGGCTGAGTTCAGACTGGCCGTTTGGCCCAATATAGGCATGTTTCTCAAGTGGATTAAGTGGGCCGGTTCACACAGCCACAGCTGCCTGGTGTTCCTGTGTCATACTCACCCCGTCCTGAAACGTTTTGATCCCACATTTAAAAAGTACCAGGGGAAAGTTGTGGCAAGCCATTTGGGTGTGCGTTGATCCCGCTTCCTGGAAGTGTGGATGCAAATAAGCTGCAATCAAGTGGCGCCGATAATGTGAACCCGCTGATCCGGCATAACTGCCCATGTGTGCTGTGTGCTGGAGTGCACAACTGCCCGCGAGGACGCTTCTGGCTCATGGAGTTAAAGCTCCCAGCTATGGGGTCCTGCCCCAATTGCTGCTGCAACTATGCACCCATGTGCTGACGCACAGTTCAGCAAAATGGACCAAAGCTGCATGCAACCAGGGTGCTGCCGCCAGGGGCCGCCCTGCAGTGTAAACACTCCATTCCGCCTCCTCCCTGGTATGGTCCTGCATCAGTCCATGCAGTGCAACTGGAAAGCCCCACAACAACTTGGCCCAGGTCTTTTTGCCCCACTTCCCTTGTCCTTCATTCTGCCAGTCTGTCCTCCACCTATGATTCTACCAGTCAACTTTCATGTACAGAGTAATGTCCTATAGTTCATCATTCTCTTAAAAAATTGTGGAAGCCACTTTAGTTTGTTTACTGCTTCTCTAGCTGAACTCCCACCATCTCTCTCTCTCTCTCTCTCTTTCTCGCTCTGTCTCTCTCTCACACACACAATCCTGTATTACTTGTGTTCTTCCTTCTCTTTGGCCAGTTCAGACTCTCCCTCTCATCTTTTTAACTGCCTTGAATATTCCTGTTTAACACATGCCGGACATGACCCACATTCCAATAAAGCCATCTACATTACCTCAAGGATCTTCATAAAAGCCCTATAAAGTCAGCTGGTCACTATCTCCACAATGAACATTGGAAGAGATGTAGACAGAAGATGGCGGCTTGACTCATGACACTTTATGAGCTCATCCCAGAAACGAGAGTTGGCCTGAAGGACTTCTTGGTTCAGAGCCTGGTTTCATTCTGAAGCATTCTGAAGGGCTAGAACTCATTTCATCACTGAGTACAGTCTAAGAATGCTGAAAACCCCTTGGCTCAATGCCATCATGGTTTCCCTGGCCTTTTTATTTCTTTGCATTTATGCTGATGTTGCATCCAATCAGATGTGTATTTCAATATATGTATTTCACTTTGTTCTTTGAGTATAATTGGCTGAATGAACATTGGCCATACATTGTTCTTGGAAAAATGTATTGAAGTACATATTTTACTTGCTGCTTGATAGGTCTCTTCATACATCTTTGCTCCATTGTATGCGAATCTGTTCAGCAAATACATGCTCAGATACATATTTCACTGCATCACTCCGAGGAAGCAATCCTCCGGTGGTCTACTCAGAAGTTATATTTTGCTGAACTGGTCTTACTCCCAGGAAAGGAGTCTTAGAATTGCAGCTGAGGTGGCCAGATGATGATGAAGAAGAGATTGGATTTATACCCCACCCGTCACTACCTAAAGGAGTCTCAGGACAGCTTGCAATCTCCTATCCCTTCCCCTCCCCACAACAGACATACTGTGAGATAGGTGGGTCTGAGAGAGCTCTTTCGAGAACTGCTCTTGACAAAACAGCTCTGAGAGAGCCATGACTGACCCAAGGTCACAGCGGCAGGTGCATGTGGAAGAGTGGGGAATCAAACCCGGTTCTCCCAGTTTAGAGTCCACGCTCCTAACCATTACCCCAGACTGGCTCTCCGCTATACAATGGGTGTGATGCAAGCCGAAGGGGGCAACTTGGCTTGCAATCAGAAATACCACTGGGGGGACTCACCTAACAAAGCACTCCATCATTCAGTGTAGCTCCAAGCCCTGTGTGGGAGGGAGGAATAGCAAACTGTCTTTGTGCTTGTGAAACACATGGAATTCACTGCCACAGGAGGTGGTGGCGACTACAAGCATGGATGACTTCAAGGGAGAATTAGATAAACATATGGAGCAGAGATCCATCAGTGGCTATTAGCCACAAGATATAGATAGGAGATCTCGGTCTGGGACAAGTGATTGCTCTGTATTCTTGGTGCTTGGGGGAGGGGGGCAACAATGGGAAGGCTTCTAGTGTCCGGGCCCCACTAGTTGAGGGCCCCTGGTATTTTTGGCCACTGTGTGACAGAGTGTTGGACTGGATGGGCCACTGGCCTGATCCAATATTGGATTCTCTTGTGCTGTCTTAGGTTTTTATGAAATCCTCCCAAATGCTGTTTCTGACCCTCTCCTGGCGTGGAATTTCCCACTGAAGATTTGTCTGATTGTGTCACAGTCCACTTCTGAGAGACGTCTTTGTTTTTAAGGCACAAAAAACATGCTCCCTTCGATACTCCCTGTTAAATTGTGTCTCCCATTAAAATCCGCCCTAATGCAAAAGTCAAACAGCACCGCACCATTTTTTACACAACACTTCCCAAAGTTAAAGCCAAAGCAGGAGATGCACAAATGTTGAAAATGCTTCATATAAACTTTGTGCAAAGTTCTTTTTTTAAAAAAAAATTACCCATTTTGCTATATAGTATAGAAGGCAGGAGCATCCTCTCTACATCACAGGAAGAAGAAGAAGTAGAAGAAGAGGAGGAGGAGGAGGAAACAGGATTTATACCCCACCCTTCACTCAGAGTCTCAGAGTGGCTTACAATCTCCTTTCCCTTCCCCTCCCTACATCAGACACCCTGTGAGCAATGTTCCCTCTAAGCTGAGTTAGTGTGAGCTAGCTCAGAGTTTTTTAGCCTCCAGCTCACACATTTTTGTCTGAGCTCAGGAAGGGTGGCTCCAGAGCAAACTAATTTATGCAGTAGCCAAATGGCACACTCACAACTTCAATACCAGTTGCTCACAAAGTAGAATTTTTGCTCACAAGACTCCACAGCTTAGAGGGAGCATTGCCTGTGAGATAAGTGGGGCCAAGAGAGCTCTTTTGAGAACTGCTTGTGAAAGAACAGCTCTGAGAGAACTTGTGACTGACCCAAGGTCACTCTGGCAGCTGCATGTGGAGGAGTGGGGAATCAAACCCAGTTCTTCCAGATGAGAATCCACACTCCTAACCACTACACCAAACTGGCTCTCAGAGCTGCACCAAGCAATGAAGCAATCTGTACAATGAGCCCCTCAATAGTACGTGTGACTGGGAGTCAGGTTGGGGGACTGCCAACTCTGTTTGTGTCACATCTGTTGTATAGCTAGGCTAGGTTTGCCAACCTGCAGGTGGCACCTGGAGACCTCCCACTACTACAATTGACCTCCATTACAATTGACCTTTTGCATTTCTTAACCAAACTGTACTGCTGGTCACTGACGGTTGTAATAAAGTGATGATGACCTCCAGATGATCAAGATTAGTTTTCCTGGAGAAAATGGCTGCTTTGCTTTATGGCGTTATACCCTGCTGAGGTCCCTTCCCTTCCTTCCTCAAAGCCTACCTTCCCCAGGCTCCTCCCCCCAAATCTCCACGTATTTCCCAACCCAGAGCTGGCAACCCTAACCTAGGCCCTAAGATGAATGGGGGGGGGGGGGGAAAGGCAAAGGTCAGTGCCAATGAGTGAACAGATCGAATTTTGGCACAGAAACGTCACAGTAGAGAATTTCTTGAGCATCCCTAGAATTTATTTTATTTATTTATTTATTTTGATTTCTAGGCCGCTCTCCCCACACAGTAGGCTCAGAGCAGCTTACATAATTAGGTGAACACGTTCCCTGTAAAACAATTAAAACAGTTGAAATTAATCATTGATTAAACAATACGATTACAATTATTAAAGTGCTCAGTGCTGTTAATGGCATAAATCTGACGTTATTATGCATGCTGGTATTGGGAGCACTCAGGATCATCAGCGACGTTGGTAACCACTGGTTGTTAACGGGGGGAAGCAAAAAGGCGGCGGCCCCTATTCAAATGCCTGGCGGAAGAGCTCCGTCTTACAGGCCCTGCGGAACTGCATCAGGTCCCGCAGGGCCCTGATCTCCTCCGGGAGCTCGTTCCACCAGCTAGGGGCCGCCACCGAAAAAGCCCTCCCCCTGGTGGCAGTGAGCCTGGCTTCTCTTGGGCCAGATACGGCCAGGGGATGTTGGGCCCCAGACCGGAGTGCTGGGGGCAATCTCATCAGTGAGGGCAGAACAATCTCATCAGTGAGGGCAGAAACCCATCTGAGCTCCATAATCATGCTATCTGTGTGGTATGTATGTTTGCAAAGACACATTTGTCCCATTCAGACTGTACTTTTTTCTTTTTTTTTTAGGGGCAGTCTTAAAAACTGTAGTGGTTGAAGTGGCCTATAAGCCAAAGCGGCGTGATTGACACAACTAGCAGTATAATCGAAAGCAGAGTTGTGTCTTCAATGGACTTAGAAGGACAATGGACATTCTGCTTTGGATTTCACTCTTAATTATCTTTGCAAGATCCTCTGGAAGACAAATGCTTCCCTAGGGTTGCCAGCCTCCAGGTGGAGCCTTGAAATCTCCCGCTTTCGCAACTGATCTCCAGCTGACAGAGATCAGCTCTCCTGGAGAAAATGGCTGCTTTGAAGGGTGGACTCCATGGTGTTGTATCCTGCTGAGGCCCCTCCCCTCCCCAAACCCCACCCCCTCCTGGCTCCACCCCCAAAGTCTCCAGGTATTTTCCAGCCTAGATCTGGCAACCCTATGCTTCCCCCGGAGACTTCCTATGAAAATAGAACCATCTTTAAAGAGGCCCTCACTCCTAGGTCTTAAAGGGGAACAAAATCACCCCCCATTTTCCCCACTTCCTGATTTAGCAGAGCTCAAAGCAGACTTAATTTTTTTTTACACTAATCAATAAAAAGTAATGAACCTTTTGCTCCCACCAGACACAGGTATAATTAAGGAAGCATCGAAGTACAATGCTAATGTGCTCAAAATCTCTTTTGAGTGCGCAGAGGCGCCATATATTTTAATCCAGATCAGTAGCCAAAAAGGAGAGGGAGAGAGGAAGAAATGTAAATTGTATTCCAGAACTGCATTTTCACTTGGAAAGGAGAGCAGGGGGGAAGCATTCTCTGCTAACACACTACAGGGGGAAAATCTTTCATTGTAGTTCCAGTTCTCCAGGGTTTTGACTTGTACCACTTCCAGCTGCTTAACCAAAGGCCGATCAATTATAGGCTGCAATTCTGGAGCTAAGAATTCTTTTGCTAACAACAACCAAGTGTGTGTGTGTGTGTGTGTGTGTTGGCGCAGTATGTGGTACTTCACTATTGAGGCATTTGAGTGATACAGCAGTTGTATTCTTAAGTTCTCAAGTTATTGGGTTAATTTGTCCCATCTAAACTTCATGGCTGCCTGGGGACCTGGGACAACTTCTCATTAAGCATGGCAGGAAAAAGCTGTTTCAGGTGCTGCGCCAGCTTCATTAGGACGGAATAAGGCAAGCTCAACTTCCCGGCTGTAATACAAATTGCAGTTAGGCGATGAGTCAGTGGCCATATATAGTGGCACACTCCTAATGAAGCCACTGGGATTATGGCGGTGCAAGGGCCTAGATGGTTGCATCTTAATGAGGCACCGTACTTACATAAGCCTCTTTGTACCTGTGCTGACCTCTAGTTTGAACAGCCAGCACAGGCAGCTGGAGACCTTCCTTACAGCCCCTGCCTTGTCCTGATACAGTTCTGGCAAGCTTCTGAGCCCCTAGGGCTATCCTTCTACCACTAGTCAGTCTCTTTTGATGCAGCTTTAACTTTGCATTGCAAGAGAGATCGAGGAATTCACTCCACAGGGAGTCTTAATTAAAAAAAAACAATCCTAACAACAGCTGCTTTACCATACTGTTTCCCCTCCCAGGGAGGGCAAGGGCAACCACCACCAGAGAGAAAAAGCAAAACGGCTCACGCAGGGATCTCCCTGTTCTCAAACAAAGAGAAAACGAGAAGCGCTTCAGTATTTAGAGGCTAGCAGCTGCTCAAACTTGCTGACAAAGTGTAGGCCAGAAGGAGATCCCCTCACATGACCCCTTTGCTGGCTGTTGAGAGTGGAGGACAATACAGGCACAGAGAGGCTTTGTTTTTTTTTTGCCTGCAATCTTCAGTAATTCAGACAGTAACTTTGAAAGTGACTGATTCAAATGAAATTCAGCAACATGCATAGCTGGGTGTTTCTATATGTAGCCAGTCTTCATCTGAAGGGGTCTGATTGTTCTCTGGAATTTGAAGGGCTGGTTTCGCTGCTGGAAAGAGGCAATGGTCAACATAGCATTGATTTTGTGAGGGGTTGTTGTTGTTGTTTGTTTCCAGAGTGGCATACACGGCCTCAGAGGGTGCAAGGGTAACACATGGATCTGGTCTTTTGTGCCTCATCCTCATCACAGACACTTAACAAGGTAGGTCTTTGGTATGCCACATTCCATCTTACTTAGGCCGCGGTCACACGGCCCCTTAATGTGGGAGGAAGGGCTGCTTCCTCCTGCATTTAAAGGGGCCGTCTACATAGGCCCGCAGTGAGTCCCGCAGCGAAGCGGGCTCCAATGCGGGTTGCTCCCGCTTTTACTGACCCCGGGAAAAACAAGCATTGCGAGAGAAGGGCTGTCCAGATGGCCTCCCCCCACCATTCCCCCCCCCCTTTTTACACTTGGGCGCATGGCCACTCATGCGCCCAAGTGTAAAAGGAGGGGAAAAAAACCCCAACTCACCCAGGTGGCTGGCGGTCCTTGGCCGCCACCGCCGCCTCTCCCGCTGCTGGGGCTGCCTCCGCAGCGGCCACGGCTGCTGTTCTCGCTGCGGCCGCTGCTTCTTCAGCGGCAGCTGCTGCCGCGGCTGCCACCGTCATTTCCGCCGCAGCCACAGCTGACACTTCCGCCTCTGCCGTCGCGGCCGCAACCGTCATTCCCGCCGCGGCTGCCTCTTAAGCAGCCGCGACCGCCGCTTTCGCCACCGGCGTGGCCGCCAACACTGCCGCAGGGGGTGGGATGTATAGACATCCCAACCCGCAGCAGAAAAATGTGGCCCTTTAAATCCGGGAGCCCTCCCGGATTTAAAGGGGCCGTGTGACCACGGCCTTACTTACCTGCCATTGCAGCCTGTGACATAGTGGAATCTTATTAAGCACATAGCTTTTATGGTACCTTTAAGGGGGCTGCTATCAGCCAGGAGGTTTCACTGCTGTGCATCTTCCTTGGTCCACCAGGTCCCACAGCACCAGTGTCTGTGGCTCAGTCCAGCCTCTGCTTCTTCTTTGCTCCACCAGGGTGCCTTCTGGGGGTTAGTTTGGGCCATTGCTCTCCACAGGGAAATTCCATCTCCACCCAAACTAGCTCAAATGGGACCCCGATCACACACAGAATTAGCCACGCAATAGGCACAAATGTCATGCAGATTTTAAGGGCGCGACCACACCAGAACATCTGGCAAGCATCCCACACCCGTCGGCAACCTGTTTCTCTCCACCGAAGAAGTGGAGTTAAAAGATACTAGAGAAAGTCCAGTATCAAACAGGTTTGCTGCAGGCCACAGACGGACTTTCCCCATGTGATCACTCCAGCACACACTCATGGCATTGGGGATAGTCTGATCAGTATCAGCAGTGCAGCAGTGGAAAAGCAGGTTGGATCCAACATGTGGCTTATCCAGAAGGTAAGCAGCACTGCTGACATTAAGCAAGGACTGCCCCTTGCCTCCATCACCTATAAAAGTAACCCAGGGTCTCGGCTATCCCGATGCCATGCCATTCCCCTCCTCTTTCTCAGTATGTGCATCACTAAAAAGGCCACACTAGGGATCATGGGACATGCATGGATAAAAGCCATGTGATAGATCCAGATAGTCAGCCATGTTGGTTTGAAACAGTGGCACCTTTAAGACCAACAAAGGTTTGTTCAAGGTATGAGCTTTTGTGTGCAAGGCACACTTTTTCAAATACATTGGAATGGTAGATGAGTAAACTCAAGGGTCATTTCGTAGAAAAAGAGGTGCAGGAGCTCGTTAGCATAACTCGTTTGCATAACTCATTTGCATATGCCACACTCCCTAATATACCAGAAGTGTGTCAGAAGGCAACACCCACCCCTCAGCCTCCACTCCATAGGTGAGTGAAACCGACCTGCTCTTCCTCCATTCCCTTCCTCATCCAATACTTTGTGCAACAAAAATAAGCGTAAAGAACACACCCTCATTCTCTTCCTGCTCCCTTGAAACCACCAGGTTTCAAGTAGACTTGAGATACCCAGGACATGTGCACCACCCATCCCTTTCCCTTCCCCTCTCCACAACAAGACACCCTGTGAGGTAGGCGGGGCTGAGAGAGGTCTTTTGAGAACTGCTCATGAGAGAACAGCTCTGAGAGAACTTGTGACTGGCCCAAGGTCACACCAGCAGCTGCATGTGGAGGAGTGGGGAATCAAACCTGGTTCTCCCAGATTAGAGTACAACTCCTGACCACTACATCAAACTGATGGGGTGGAAGCTGCTGAAGGGTTGGTGAAATTTCTCCAGTACTTATGTGCCATGTGCCCAGATTAAAAAAATGGTATACTTAGAAAATTTATATGCCACCTTGAGCAAGTCTCTGGAAAAGCAGCACACAGTCATAAAAGGAACAATGATAAAATTACCAATATTAAAACAAAACATTAAAATAATAAAGACCCTAGCAGGGCTTTCCCTGGGGCGCTGCACCTCTGCACTGCTCGGGGATGCCGAGGAGGGGGCGGGGCTTGGTCATGTGCCCGCCCCCTGGGCTCCTCACTCCTGGAGCTGTGCTCCTGTGCGCTCCCGCTCCAACGGACCCCTGAGTAAACTTCTATAAGTCAAGAACCTCATTTACCATTCCAATGTATTTGAAAAAGTGTGCATGCACATGAAAGCTCATACCTTGAATAAGCCTTTGTTGGTCTTAAAGGTGCCCCCACTGGACTCTAAATTTGTTCAAAAGCCATGTGAGACAGGGACTCTAGTAAGATGGGGAATTAGGTGAGACTGAGTGAAAAAGCTGGCCAGATCCAACCCCATGTTTACTTCTGGATGAGGCATCAGAGCTAGGGGGGCTGTCACCCCATACTGTACTTATTTAAATTATTTCTGCCCCAGCTTCTAAATGTTCTCAAGTCAGCTTATAAACAATTTTAAGGGAATAAAAACAGTAAAATCAACTAATTTGATAAAGCCTACTCAAGAAGAAGAAGAGTAGGCTTTTATACTCTAATGTTTTCCGCAGTGTCTAGTTTTCCCCTGCTTGCTCTTCTATTCATCCAAGGTTTTCCCTGGTTTCCGCAGCTGATTTCTCCCTCCCAGGCTCAAAAATGCAATTTGCCCCTCTTGTGGTGCAGCATGGGGATTCCCAGAAACAGGATATTCAGATGCCATGCGCCAAGAAGGGGGAAACTGTTTTTGTGCCCAGGAGGGGAAAATCATCTATGGAAATCAGGAAAATCTGCGGATAAATAGAAGAGCAGGCAAGGGGAAATTTGACACTGTGAAGATGTCCCTACTTTTCTTTACCTTAAAGAGGCTAAAAATGGCTTATGATCACATTACCTTCCTCTTCCCACAATAGGTACATGCTGAGGTCAGTGAAGCTGAGAGAGCTCTGGGAGAACTGTGTCTACCCCAAGGTCACTGTGAGGCTTCTGTACTAACAGCAAAAAGATCAGACCTTTGTTGATGAAGCAAAGTTCTTTATTAGTCTTAATACTGCATGACAGGTTCTCGAATGTTTGTTAGAGATGCCAGGTAGAAAACAGTCAGAGTTAATATACCCTCCCGCTTGTTTGAACCCACCATGAAACCAATCACATTTAGGATAGAAAACGCGGGAGATGGGTTTGAATTCCCACAGGAAGGTGAGGTGCTAAAGTTGTAAAAATTCCCCTCTTGAATTGGGCGACCCAGATGTGTGAAACCTATGCATAACAACATGTCTCTGTGGGCAATAACAGACCTTCAAGGCTCTCACAACCAGATAAGACAGTCTCTGTCCCAGGAAATGGGAGGAGGGAATGCATGGGAGGAAAAGCCATTTGTTCATCAGTGACGTGCAAGAATGTGGGGTCGTCACTCTCCCGACAGAAATGGTTACATTGTACAGGGGTCATAAAAGCAATACATTTCAAGGTGACAAAAGGGTAGGGGGAAGTAGACATGGCAGGAGACATGTAACATTTCATTTGATTAGAGCAAACAAGTAACATTTCATTTGATTAGAGCAAACAATGCAGCCCTTTGTCAGGCCCCCTGACAGTCACCCAGTAGGCTTCATGTGGAGGAGTGGGGAATCAAACCAAGTTCTCCAGATCAGAGTCCACCACTCTTAACTACTACACCACAAGCTGTCAAAGGTCACATATGGTTCAGGGTGGGAGATTAAAAGAGAGAGTGTATACTTAGTCCACACTTAGCCTGTTCCTGCAAACACAGTGGGGCCTGGAGGTCAGATTAGTGAACTGGATTCACAAAGCAAAATGGACTTTCTCTTCACCATGTAAATAAGTCCAGCCAACCTTGATCGAGGATCTAAAATGTCACCCAAAATTTATTTTAAGCAACAGTGATCTGTTTTCCAGTTCTACTTCCATCTCATAAAGCCAAGAATTGGTGTGTGTGAGTGTGGTTGGTATGGGGGTTGTTTACTGTCGTAACTTTTTACATCAGCCAGTTCTGTACTCCACTAAAACAGGGATTTTAATGCAGAGTTCAACAGCTGTACAGAACCCATAAATCTCTCACTGAGACTATGTAGTGCAGTGCCTACTTGAAGATGGTTGTTGAGTCCTCATAAAAATCTAACAAGCTAATAACTTTGCAGGCAATAATATACTGTATTCCAAAGTAGTAGTATTTCAATAGTGTCTTTAAAGACACCAGGTAAGTGTTTAAACAACATCAGTAGGGTTACGGTTGATTTAATATAACTGTATCCCAAGTATTAGCCTGATTGCCTTGATTTTTCAATAATATTGGGGAATTAGATCTTATTATAAAAATGGCAATAGGAAAAAGGCAAAAACACCAATACATACGGAAGCCCCACTTCTTCCAGAAGCACCAGAAATAGACAAGGAGGCTGGCTTCAATAATAAATGATTTCCTTTTACTGAAGAATTATGCTCATTCAAACAATACAACAATCACACACACAGTTATACAGATACTAGGAATCTTAGATAGAGCAAAGACATTTGCATTAGCGGGATTAACGCTGGCGTCTGTCGAGGGCGATATTTACCTGTCTGGAGAGATGTTGTGTTCCCACTGGAAAAATAAGGGGAGGCTATGAGGGGAGTAGGGGAGCATGTCCTGAACCTGCAGCAACATGTGGAGAAACTGGCTGCACAACCAAGAGCCTTAAAGGTAGGGTAGGGTTAGAGGTAGGAAAGCTAAGACATTGTTGAGTGTCCTCTTTTATAGGGGGGCTCTGGGGGAGGGGTTTGCTGGCCATCTCCCTTAAGACCACCCCTTGATGGTCCATCCCAAAAGTCCTCTCCACAAGAGGGAGGGGGCTTAAGGAGTTTGGCAATGTTAAAACTCTACTTGAACTGTGACAGAGACACCTGGAGGGCTGATGTGACTCATCGACCAAACCCTTTGTTTTGCTGATTGCTCTTATTGTCTCAGGGCTGCAGAACTGGTTTCATAGCTGGCCGAATCTATTGTTCACAGAAGATGGGAAAGAGTCTTTTGTGCCTTTGTAGCAGAGAAGGTTGGGGAGAGGGTTGCCTGTGTGATGAAGAAGTGC
The DNA here is from genome assembly GCA_029233225.1 of Lepidodactylus listeri. Taxonomy (NCBI): domain Eukaryota; kingdom Metazoa; phylum Chordata; class Lepidosauria; order Squamata; family Gekkonidae; genus Lepidodactylus; species Lepidodactylus listeri. Next base: position 98,383,998 of record JARCFY010000009.1, on the reverse strand, counting down.
TTCTCTAATGGTGTCTGGAAGCACATGTTCAAACCACAATGGCGAGTGGCTGTTTCTGTGTGAGTATCTGTGTTAAGGGATGTCTCTGGGAGCTGGCGACCTTGGGAACCACTGGCATGTCGTCTCAGGCGTCAGCTGGCATCTGTGTACAACTGGCATCGTGATCTGGTCACATTGCATTTCAGTCTCTCTTACACATTTAACAACACAGTCCATTATTAACACTTATAGACTTTACATCTATAAGAGTGCATAAGCGCCTTGCAGGGCAACACAAGTACAGATAACAGGAAGGAAGCAAATTTCTTGAAGCTTCACTAAGGAGTTGTGTTCCAATCCAGCTATTATTTTTGTTATTAGTTTACATAGAAGCAAACTATCAGCCTGTCATTCCACAGGCGGTCATGGGACAATTATCTTTATGTACAAATGATCACAAGAGGCTGTTGTAATGGACAGTGAATGGTTAATGATTTAACCTGGTTTGAGAACCTTGAGGGAAGGGGGTATTCAAATGGAATTCTACAGTTGAGAGTGGCAGTTAGAATAGTGAAGGGAAGTTAAGCAGAATGAGAGGATCAAGGAGAATCCTGAATTAGGGAGCTGGAACCAGTAGTCCTTCCTTGAGGAAAATAGCTCCTAGTAAAAGGGAGCAATCCCTATCAAGTGTTTAAGAAGGAAAACTGGAACGTGTGTATGTTTCTGCCTATACAAACGTTAGTAATTTTATGACAAAGAAGGCTATACTTGTTCGTTTGAGCAGCGGCTTCCAGATCTCTCTCCACAGTTTTGAAAATTGTGTCAAGGTATGGACTTACATCAGTCACTGCTTACTTCTTCAGATCTAAACAAATTAGCAGTGACTAATGAAAGCTCATACCCTAACACAAATTTTGTTAGTCTTAAGGTGCTACTGGACTCTTGCATTTTCTGCTGCTATCTAGCTACCCATCTTGATCTATATCAACAGTTTTGAAAACTTGCCTGCATAACAAAAAACAGCTACTTTATTGTGACAGACTATCCAAAATTATACAAACTTACCTCATTCCTGTTGCCTGTTTACCTGCCAACTTTCAACCTGACATTTACCTGATAGTCTGACTTGACCCTTTCCCCTACAAAAAATAAAGCAGTTTGTTTGTTTTGAATTATTGTCAGTCTCTCTTGTGCCATAATCTGACATATGCAAATAAAGGATTTTTGTTGGTTCCTCAGAACTGGAAGGGTTTAAAGAACTGGAAGGGTCAGACGGAGAAACACAGAACAAGAAAAGGGACTCCTCAGCCAAGAAGAAGAAAAAGGGAATTTCGGGGGAAGTGTTATAACTGCCTTGTACCAAATTATACCCTTGGTCCATCAAATTCAGGATTGTCTGTTCAGCCTGGAAACAGCTCTGCAGGGTGCTAGGTAGTGGTCTTTCATATCACCCACTACCTGATTCTTTTATCTGGAGATGCTGGGGACTGAACCTGGGTCTTTCTGCATGCCAAGCAGATGCTCTTATGCTGACCCATGTCCTTTCCCTAAAATGTAGGAAGCTACTAGCGTGTCATGGAAAATGCATTCATTAAGGACCTCTATGGAGATGCAAGTATGCTTCAGTCCCATCTCCTTCCTCTGAAGACAATCAATTTTGCTTTGTCTCTGTGTCTCTGAAAATGATCCAGATTGGATCTGGCAAAGATCGATCAGAATTACCTAACATCACCAATCACCATCCTTTAAGTCTTTGGCTGCACCTATGCATCATCCGGTATTGTACTATCATTGTGCTACAGCCATCATTCATCGCTGGGTTCTCCTGTGTGGACAAGACTCTCCAGGAGAATGGTTGCTATAGCAGAACAATAGCACAATATCCAGTGATGTATAGATGCAGCCTATGCACAAGTCACTGCTTTGGGCATGCTCTTTTTCAATCAGTAGGTTGTTGCCTGGTGAACGTGCTGGAGATCTGGCTGCACATTTCTGTACAATTTGGATCATATTTAAGTAAAATAGCTTATAACTCAATTGTTTTAGCTCACTGTTATCCAAAAAAAGAGCAGTACAAATGCTGTCCTAAAAAAAACCAGTGCTTTTCTTTTCTTTTTTTTACTGTACCTTCCATTTTAATTCAAGGTTCGGGTGAAAGAAATATGCAATGGACAATATCAGGAGTTTGGGGAACTCAGCCGGAAGCAAATGAGGCCATCCTCCCCCCTCTCTGTAAAGACCTATATGGAGCAGAGCCCTACAATGTCTTTTGAAAGACAATTCCAGCGCTGATTACTTCTGGAGAATAATGGTGCTGGCATGCCAGCATATAATCACCGACAAGCCGGTTGTTTCGACACGCCATCGCCCGGCGAAAACTGCGGATGCTGCATTTCTCCAGCGGCACAGGCTGCACAAGGTGCCGCTCTAAATCATTGCCTTTCATCTTACGACGCAGCAAAAATAAATAAATAAAACAAAAAGAATAGGGGGAAAAAAGAAAAAAAAAACCCTGGAGGGCCGGGGTTTGTTTAAAGAAAAATAGATGATTTGTTTTTATATCCCAGGAGCATCAAAGAGAAGAAGTTGGGGGGGGGGGGAGCTTAACTGCATTGCTAATTACAGATTTGATTTTGCATGGCAAAGCAAGATTCTGCTTAGGCTGGTAAAAGGAAAACACAACATGTAGCAGAAAATCTAATAGAGATGTATGTAAGAGCGAGTGTGACTTCTTCTTTTTGTAAAAGTTGCTTTCATTATGTGTTCTTTACAGATGAACTGTTCTGTCTTTGAATCTATATATACACACAAGAGGCACCTTGGCCAAGATAATGTTTCCCGTTGGTCTGCTGCTAGAGATGTATCTTAAACGCTAACTAAATGCTAGGAGGGATGAAACCCTTGCCTCTATGACAGTCCAGTGAAAGAAGACACACCTTAGGCCCATTCTGCATCTAGCATCTGCTTTGCTGTTTTACCAAACCCACACTGGAACAGAAAAAGATACAGCTCAAAACCACATTCAAATACCCTGGACCCACACCATACTGACTGCAGTCACCTCTGAATGGCCATAAAACAGACATAAATCTAAGCAGACGGTACCATAAAACCGAGAGATCAAAGGAAGTGAAACTGGCATGCAGTGTGGAAACTACAATGAAATCCGACAATCAAAGAAAGTGAAAGTGGCATGCAATGCAGAGGGGAATTCCTGTTCCAAAGTGGGTTTGGTAAAACAGTGGAGCGAATGCTAGATGCAGAATGGGCCCCATCTCATTAGCTTGTTTTATATTCCAGATAGGCTTGCCAAGTCTCCCCGGGGGGTGGGGAAACCCCTGCTCCTGTAGCCCATTGCCCACCAGCTGAGATCGGGCCGCTGAGGGAACCCCACCCCCAAATTGCTGGGCTGAGGGGACGTGCCCGGCACAATCATGTCACTCGGAGGTGATGTCATCGCGTTGGGCAAATTTTTTGGGGGGGAAGCTCTGTAATTCAAGGGAAATTACTGAGGTCCCGCCCCCAATATGCCCGACGTGATGACGTCACTTCCGATGACATCACTACTAAGAACAGCAGGACTCAGATAACTCCTGGAAGATGATGGACTCCCCCCACTCCTAAGCCGGTTCGACTTGGCAACCCTAATTCCAGACCATTCAGTTTTCATGATCCAACTGCACCTGTCTGCCATTTTGTGTGAAGAGCGTAGTTGCACATGCATTTCCCAGCTTTAGTTCTGGTGAAATGAACATTAGATTATCCAGGTCACGTGTTTGCATGTACCACTGGACCCCTGTCTTTTTTTTGGGGGGGGGGTGGTATGTGCAAAATTTACATATTGCAAGAATGTTGGGCTATGGCACGGGACTTAATTATCAAACTGGGAGGGGGGATCAAAAATCATATAAACCATGTTCAAGCTGTTGGGAACACCAGAAGTAACTCTTGTGCAAGTTTCTCAGAAGAATACGTGTTTGCAGAAACAAGTGAATCGCTGGTGGGAGACAAGAGGCTGTGAAGGCAACCGGGGTCCCTGCCACTGATGATCATGACAGCTGATATGTGGGGTCTGGGGTCATGCACATCTTTCACTGTTGATTAAAGAGCAGGGGCAGAAAATGCAGAACTGTGTTCTGAGATAGCACATCTCCCTAAGGATTTCTCATTAAATACATTGAGATGGAGAGGAGTATGAGAAAATTCTATACCATTTCTTTCCCCCCCTCTCTCTCTGAAGCATCGGGGGGGGGGGGGGAGAGGAGAGGAATATCACCAAGACAGGCATAGTGCAGTACTTTTAAGGCACTAATTCTCTCCTGAATATCAGATAGGTTGGCACACAGATTTAATTAAATTCTTCTGAGGCCCCACAAAGATAAGTCATTTTTTGAATGCAAGCCTGCTTTCCCTACAAGGGTCTGTCCCAGCTCTTCCAGTTTAATCTGCAGTCATTTTCATTAATGTGCCCTTTTAATCCCCCCCAACTGGTTCATTTAGAATCAGGCTAGATAACATCACATGCAGCTGATCTGTGATTTATTTGTAAACCCACTGGATAATCTGAAAGTTTAGAGCCTAGCACAAATTAAATTAACCTGACCCAATTTTAAAATTTCATAACATTATTTTATCATTGTACAAGACGGGGCACCTTTTGGAGAAATGAGAGAAATATGCTGTAATTCTACAGATAACCGGATGAATGACATCTCATCCTTTGTCTCTGAGAAAGCAGATAATAACTTCAAATGATGTGTGTCATAATCACGGTAGTGAAAGGGGGAAGACTTTGAAATGTATTGCGGTCCCTTCAAGAAAGGTTTTTTCACAGGCTTTGTGGCATTTACTGGGAAAGGAGGCGTTGTGGTCTAGTTGAAAGCAACACGTGGATTTCACATAGGGTTTCCAGGTCCCATCAGCCACCAGAGGGAGGGCAGTGGTGTAGAGTTGCCAGATCCAGCTTAGAAAACTTCCGGAGATTAGGGGATGGGACCTGGAGAGGACAGGTGTCTCAGTGTGCTATAGTGCCATACAGTCCACCTTCCAAAGCAAAACCCAAAATACCAGAGTGTGATTGCATGACATCACCAGTGTGATGACATCACTTCCATGTGACATCATCACACCAGGGACATCACAGGTGGCCATGTTGCCCCGACCCCCACTCCCGGGAAGTCCCTCCCACCCCCCGCCAGCAAAATAAAAGGTTCTGGCAACCCTATTAAGAACAGCAGGTGTTCCTGGCTCAGTGTATAGTATACCAGTATGCTGATAGATCTTCACCAGTTTTCGTTTTAAATCAACTGAACAAATTTTGTATGAATGGATTTCTAAGCAATACCAGCTTTGATGAAAGAGGATATCTGAAATGGAGCTTTCACGAGCTAGCCCTCCATCAGTTGGATCTGCATGGAATTTCCACATTGTCTTTGAAAATAGGACATTTGAACTGAAAGCTAAAATTGGTACCGTTGGACTTTACTATGACTGGGTGCCAGTTATCTGGTTAAATGTCTTTACACATTCGTATTGGAAGTTCTTAATCTTAGCACTGTATCAATAATCAAATGCACACGAAAATTGTTGTAATATTTGCATTTATTAATTATAATAAGACATGAGTTTATAACTTAGTAAGCCTTTGTGGCGTGGCGTTGTTGTTTTTTGTAGCTTATTTCCATCATTCTCTCCTTATGTTGTAACTGATCAATGTATATTGTAGCAAGACAGCTGAGATGAATACAGACCAATCATCTATCCACTCATTTTGGATTTATTTCCACCCTACTTATACTATAACATGGGAGAGCCATACTCATCTTTCTTTGACCATATGTGTCTGTTTGAAATTTGACAAATGTTGAGAATCCCAGACAAACTTTGTGAAAGCCCAGAGCCTCGAAGCCATACCAGGGATCACTGACAGTCACCTAAATCAGGCTGTCCTCATTCATCATGATATGTCTGATGTAGAAATCAGAAACATACACCACTGATGCTGACAGTCCTAAAAGGTACCTAGAGACTGTCAGATTGTTGATACACTGTTTTCCACAGCATGCACACACAGTAAATGTTGTGAAGAATACTGTGAGTTCATGCAATACACAGGGGTACACTATCTCTTTGTTGACACAAAGCACATCTTTAAAGATGACCTCTGGAAATCAGACCTAAAATGAATGCCTCTGTTTGTCTGTTTATATTGGTTAGATCTAGCAGTCTTATCAGTTGGCAGTTCTGGATCTTTCCCATATTCCTCTCCCACTAGCATTATCCTCTGACCCTGGAAGACTAGATTCTTGTGGTCATGGGACTTAATGGACATCTGTTGTTGGAAGAGACAGAAAGGCTGATTTTACTTCCTTCACCTTCCTCAGCATTGTCTCCTTTGCCATATAGTTATTAATATATATGCATCCCCTGACCCCATAAATCATTGGGGGGGGGGGGTTCAGAAATTTTCTTGAGGGAGGGGAGAGTGCAAAATCTCAGTGATTTTTGCACACTGGGTCACTGGGTCCAACTCATTGAATGCAAAGGGATTTAGGCTAACTTTCTGCATTTTCTCCATTCTTTTTTTTTTATTGCTTTCCTACCTTATTAAAAACACACATTGGGTGCTGATTCCCTCTTACAGGCATTCCGTCATACATTTTATGAGATTGTTGGTCCAGGGGTCCTTTTCCTTTCTCTGCTGATTCCATTCTTCCTCCTATCACCTGTAACACACATTTCTAGCCTGTCTCTTTTCACTCTTCTTACTCATCACTGGTTTCTGAAACATTATGAAGGGGGGGGGGAAGAGAAGGTCTAGACTAGATTTCACGGCAAGTTCACAGACACACCTCTCTCTCTCTATAAAAGAAAGTTACCTCACTGTAAAATCAATGCCCAGGCCAAACCGCTGGACCTAGAAACACCAAATTCAGGGACAGCCCTCCTACCGTGACATTACTAAGAATGGAATTTGAGAAATTCAACCCCTAAGTGGGTCAAAAGGGGGGGGAAATGTCCTTCCCCCCATTGATTTCTATGAGGCTGCCAGGCTGTTGCCTACTTGCACCCCCCCACTCTCTGATTGATCAGCATTCTGAGGTTAAAAAAAAAAACAGTTACAGGAGACTGCAGAGAACTAACGACAGTTGAGGAAATTAGGAATGGCCAGCAACCACCTGTGAGGTGCAGTGATGCTGTTGGCCCAGCCTCTCTGATGGCTTCCAACACGCTCCCCCTCATCTCCTACACCTATTGTCTGTCAGGTGCAGCAGTGGTTGCAGGGTGCCTAAAGCCACGAGGGAGCCCGCCCCAGCAGTAACACTTTAGTGATCCTGCTGGCCCCACCTCCACAGTGGCTTCTAATACTCCTTCCCCCCCCCCTTACACTGGACAGGCAGCTGCCTGTCAGGAGTAGGAGACGAGGTGGGATGCTTACAGCAAAACAATCCAGGAACACAAGTAGAGAGGCCATCACTTTCATGGAAGGTGGCAGGAGTTAACAGACGACTGCTCCTTAAATGGACAGTTCTATGTTGTGTAGTCCAGAGTGAGCTCACCAAGCAGCCTGGTGATCCTAGCACCTGAGGGCAGAACCACCATTGTGGTCTACAGAGAGATCCTTCAGTAGAGAGGGGGGAAAGTACATATGTCTTACTTCATTTTTTACACTACAGTCTTCTCCATTAGAATTCCTGCAACAAATCTTACATTTCAAACTTTACATCATCAGTATTATAACCAAATTTACAGAACTTAAATACCGTAGTGAAGCATGGGCATCAGGCTAGTAGAAGATAAGAGAACAAAAACAGGCTTTACATGTCAATGTTCTGTTCCAATGTCAATGTTCTGTTCCACTATACTGGAGAAACTTCTTGGTCACCAACATCGCTAAATGCCATTAAAATGATAGGGGGGGGGGGGAGTTTGCAAAGACTCTTCATAAAAGTTCTGTTTCAGATGAGAAATGCCAGACAACAAAAAAGCTTTCTTTTCTCCTTTTACCTCAACTTTTCATTTACCAATTCCTCCCCTTCCTCCTTGTCGTCTTTTTACCCATCTCTCTAATAGTCACCAAAGAATTCACTATATCAGTATCGCAAAGAGGAAAGGACAGTCAAGTACTTTAATGAGGTCATTCCACATGGACACACAAAAAAGATTCTGAAGAGGATGTTCTGAAATGCAATAAAATGATTACTGGGACCTCTGATTGCTGCGTTAGGGTTCTAGTTTTAGCTAGACCAAGTAAACTTTATCTCAAGAGTGCTTTAAGAATGCTATAAGTTTTCTGTCGCTATGTTCATCTCACTTCAAATGCAATGCTTTTCAGCTGAGTCAACGCAGTCAGAAATCAAATAATGATAAAGAGAATGTTGTGCTTCCATATGTGAAGCTGCCCTGTTTACAGACCTATAGAGCTAAATGCTATATATTTTGTTAGAAAACCAGAGCAATATCCATTCGTATCCAACAACTATACAGTGGTTCTTGTGCCAGCCCAGTAGGGTATGGTATTCAAAAAAATGTGGCCCATTTTGGCAAAATTTGGGTAGGGGTAGTGCCATATCCCAGCTGCAGCTAGGGTTACCAGCCCCCCATTGGGGGCAGGTTTCCCCCCAATTTCCGCCCTCCCAAATCCACCCGCCAGCCAGCTGCTGGTGGGGGAGCCCCGCCCCGGAAGAGCTCCCTGGCATCCAACATTCCTGGTGCAATGATGTCACCCGGATGTGATGTAATCATGCTGGACACATCACTGTGGGGATGCTCTAACATTCAGCCAAAAACTCTACAGTACCAAGAAGATCCCGGGAAGGCGCCTCTATCCCACCACCGGCAGAAGGTAGGGACCTGGCAACCCTAGCTGGAGCCACAGCCTCAGTGGCACCTGTTGTGGCCCACCCCCTCTACAGCTGCTCCCACCACTGCTGTTGGGATCATTGTTGCACTGTTAGCAACCTCCCCGGCATAATAAACTGGCCTACATCTCTTTATCAGGAAGCCAGATGGCTTCAGCTGCTGTGGACTTGCCTGTCTCCATTGGGAAGGGCCCCAGCATCTCTGCCATCATCACTGGGCATGTCTCCTCCTGGGGCACTTGGAGCATTCGCGGTCACAGCAGCCTGTGCAGGGATCAAGTTTCCATTCCATCCCCAGCACAAGGACTACACAAAGCCAAAGTGGTGGGAACTTGTTTCCACTTTATTGCTAACACTGTTTGAGGACACCTCACAATTAGATACAGCTGACCCCTCTCTACATAGTATCCACCCAGCTCACCTCCACTGGCCATATCCAGAGTACATCACCACCATTTTTAAGGCATGGCCCAGCAGTCAACTTTGCCTTGCTGACCTTTCTCTGGGAGGTATCTGTGTCTAGTTGGTTCCCCAAACATCTAATGGCATCCCCTTCCAACTGAGTATGTATGAGGCCAAACCCTGCTCACAGGTAGACCTCAGCAGGCTCCATCTCCCTTTCAACCTTCTCCCAACTATCCTTCTGGTGGTTGGCAGAGCCCCCAGTGTGCGCCCACCACCTGGGCCTTTTGCCACAACAATCCAAAGCTGATTTACACAGTTTTAAGTCCACTGAAACAATTTTCTGCATGAGTGCATTTATAGGACTTGTTTTCAGTTCTCTCCACTTTGATCAGTCTTTTTTTTTTGTTATAGGTCAAAGAATCCTTTCTGCCAAGCCCGACAGCAAATTTTCATAGAATCATAGAGTTGGAAGGGATCTCCAGGGTCATCTAGTCTAACCTCCTGCACAATGCAGGAAATTCACAGATACCTCCCACCCACACCCCTAGTGATCCCTGCTCTATGCCCAGAAGAGGGGAGAAAAACCCTCCAGGATCCCTGGCCAAATTGGCCTGGAGAAAATTGTGTCTTGTCCCCAAAGTGGCGATCAGCATGTCCCTGAGCATGTAAGAAAGAGCCACGAGAAGTAAGCACTGACCCTTCCTGACCTCCCTATCATGATCTGTCTGAGTTCACAGAGCCAGCATTGCTGTCAGAGGGCCATCTAGCCTCTGTTTGCAAACCTCCAAAGAAGGAGAGCCCACCACCTCCTGAGGAAGCCTATTCCACTGAGGAACCATTCTAACCAGGGCTTTTTTTGTAGAAAAAGCCCAGCAGGAACTCATTAGCATAATAGGTCACACCCAACAGCAGAAACTCATTAGCATATTAGGCCACACTCCTGACAGAGCAGCTCCCTCCCAGGATCAGCTTCCCCAGTTGCCCTGCATGGATCACCTTCCCCAGGAGGGGAGGTACTTTAAACTGCCTTCCCTCCCTGGATTGGCTTGGCTTCCCCAGGTGCCCTGTATCTTGCGAGGTGCCTGGGGAACCTGGGGGGGAGCTGTAGGCATGACCAACTTGGAAGCCAGCCGGAACTCCATTCCTGTGCATTTCTGCCCAAAATAGCCCTGATTCTAACTGTAAGGAAGTTCTTCCTAATGTTTAGCTCAAAACTGTTTTGATTTAATTTCAACCCATTGGTTCTGGTCCGGCCTTCTGGGGCAGCAGAAAGCAAATTGGCACCATCCTCTATATGACAGCCTTTCAAGTACTTGAAGGGGGGTACTGGGTACCATATCACCTCTCAGTCATCTCCTCTCCAGGCTAAACATGCCCAGCTCCTTCAACCTTTCCTCATAGGGCTTGGTCTCCAGACCCCTCACCATCTCTGTTGCCCTCCTCTGGACATGTTCCAGCTTGTCAACATCCTTCTTAAATTGTGGTGCTCCAAACTGAACACAATACTCTAGGTGAGGTCTAACCAAAGCAGAGTAAAGCGATACCATTGCTTTGTATGATCTGGACACTATACTTCTGTTGATACAGCCCAAAATGGCATTTGCCTTTTTAGCTACCGCATCACACTGCTGACTCGTGCTCAGTGTATGGTCTGCTAAGACCTCTAGATCCTTTTCACACATACTACTGCCAAGACAAGTCTCCCCAACCCAGGGTGAATTCAACAAACAGGAATGGAGCCAGCCACAATGTGACTCCAGTTTAGACCATGGTGTAAGCTTTTTGCTTGCCTTGCTTTTTTTGTTCTGGAATTATAAGTTCTTGGGATCCATGACAGTCCTGTAGTCTGCTCCCTCAACTAGTAAGGGAATTGACATGAACCTAGGGATGCTGAGAACTTTGTGGCTGAACGTGTTTGACAGCTACTTTTTGATAGCTGCAATGGGATCTCTTTGCTGTACCACCAACCCATATGAGTCGTGTGCCAAACAGCTTTGCAGCTGTGCAGGTGGAGCAGCCTCCTTTCCTTCTGCCTTGTGGCCACTTCTATACCAGCCTAGAAAGTGAAATCAATTCTCCCCAGAGAGTTGGGTAAGACATTAAATGATGCTGGGGTGGAACTATGACAACCACCCAGCCATGCATAAATGCAGCTGACCCATACATATTGGCAACCATTCATGATGGCATCATAGACTTAGTTAAGAACTAAGCTACAAGAGTTTCTTTAAGAAGAAGTGTGTCTTTATAAATGACTGGCTGTCCAGTTTGGTCTGGCCTTACTGAAATGATTGGCTGTGGCATGCAGCAGTGATAGGTCTATATGTGGGGAAAGTAGGGCTCCCATTGGCACTGTGAATGTATACACGAATGAAATTGCTGGTGGTTGCAATACACTGTACTGTTTGAATGCATGGAAAACAAACTGATGAATGGGCTTGAGGTGCTCATGAACAGCTGAACTGTCCAACAAAAACTCATCTTCCTGCTTGCAAATGGTGAGCAGAACATGAGATGAAACACGGGTACTTGAGCACCTCTACTTGAAGGTCAGAGCCACCTTGGACGTATTTTACTTTTTAGTTTTTTGCTGTTTTTTTAAAGGTTCTCATTATTTTTACTTTTAAATTCCATCAAAATTCAGTTTTTTGCCACTGAATGCCCAGACTGTGCCTTGAGAGTTTTCACTTGCTGCCCACCCACGTCACCACTGTGTCCATGTGGGTAGGCTTGCTTGTTAGATATTATTCCAGTTTTCTTATTATTTTTATTATTGAGATTGTAACTCTAGAGACCTGAATATACATTTATTTGTATAGTGATTTTATTAAAATATAGTTTTGGACCCCATTGGGCTGGTGAGATGTAATTTGGAATATATGTCAGACTCTTAAAAAATAGTTTTACAGAGAGCCAGTTTGGTGTAGTGGTTAAGAGCATGGACTCTAATCTGGGAGAACTGGATTTGATTCCCCACTCCTCCAATGCAGCTGCTGGCATGACCTTGGGTCAGTCACAAGTTCTCTCAGAGCTGTTCTCTCAAGGGCAGTTCTCAGAAGAGCTGTCCTAGCCCCACCTACCTCACAGGGTGTCTGTTTTTGGGAGGGGAGAGGAAGGGAAAGGGATTGTAAGCCGCTCTGAGTAGTGAAGAGCAGAATATAAATCCAATCCCCCCCCCTCCTCCTCCTCCTCCTCTTCTTCTCTGCCACAATTAGGCAGCATGTTTTATAAACGTTATTAAATTATATTAATCATTTGCTTCATATGTTTGCATATGTAAGCTTACAACATCAATCAAATCAAGATTTCTTTCATTGGATGATATCACAACTCATTGCAGAAAGCATTCACTCAACTACATCTCAAACTTACGCTGCTCTGGAGGGGTGCATGAGTTTTGTTGACATATTGGTGGAGCATCACGAGGGGAAAAAGACCATTCACTGCAGATGATAATAGTGATATATATCTATAATTTTAAGAGACACTGTAAAAAGCTTCTTCCCTGTCTAATCCCTGACCATGAGAACAGCATACATAATTCATCTGCACATGATTCCCTCCTTTACCACAAGTTTATTTATTTATTTATTTTTATCCCGCCTTGCCAGCAAACTGGCTTAAGGCGGCTAACAGCCATAAAATACCATCAAAGTGGTTTACAAGTTAACAGTTAAAACTAACATAAAACCAACATTAGAACATACATGAATATAAAGCAAACATTATAGCAGGCAGCATCAAAGTTCTCATGGTGACCAGAAGGCAGTACACGTTCGCTGAAGGGACCAGGGCGATGATATCCTACAAATTCCCCCCGGTGGCAGCTCCTAGCTAAAAGCCTGGTGGAAGAGCTCCGTCTTGCAGGCCCTGCGGAACTGTAATAAGTCCCACAGGGCCCTGATGTCATCCGGGAGCTCGTTCCACCAGTATGGGGCTGCCACCGAGAAAGCCCTGGCCCTGGTACAGGCCAGCCGAGCGTCTTTCGGACTGGGGAGAGTCAGGCAATGTTGTGTGCCTGACCTCAGTGCCCTCTGGGGCATATATGGGGAAAGGTGGTACCTCAAGTAGGCAGGCCCCTGACCATATAGGGCTTTAAAGGTCAACACCAGCACCTTGAACCGGATCCGGTATGCTATAGGCAGCCAGTGCAGCGACTGCAGCACAGGCCGGATGTGGTCCCGTGAAGAGAGACCCATCAGCAGCCTGGCCGCAGTTAGTGGTAAAGAACTCTACAGCAATGATGGAATGAATCAATTAAAAAATCCTCACCATCAAAGAATGCAAGAAGGGCTTGCTGGGTTGGACTCTCTCACACTATAGCCAACTAGCTGCCCTGGAGAGCCAACACAGAGGCAAAGTAGCCTCTGATTTTGCCTCCTAGCTCTAGTATTCGGAGGTTTGCTACCTCTAAATATCGACGTTCTTGTTGGCCACCAAGGTTAGTATCTATCAACGGATCCCTCCTTCAGGAATCTATCTAATCCTTCTTTAAAGCCCTCTGTACTGGTGGTCATCATTATGTCAACTGGCAGGGAATCCCACACTTTAACTGCTCATTGAATGAAGAAGTATTTCTTTTTGTGTGTCCTGTACTGAATAAGAAATATAGCTCAGTATGACATATGGGATATTCTTCAGGCTACCCCATAAAGAATTGTCTGAGTTTATGCCTCCTGATCTTAACATTACATGGCACTAGCTCTGGCTGTCGATGGGATTTTTAAGAATTCCATTCTACAAACTGGATAACTGCACTTTTCAACATCTTCTTTTTCTCTTTGAGATGCTTCTATAAATTAAGCTGTTGGTTATAAATCTTTTCAAAAAAAATCAGGACATCTAAGAGAATTTGAATATCTGTTATAATCTTTTTGATCTCTTTCCCCCCCTTTACCATGACCTGTGCATATAATTAATAACTGAACATCTACAATAGTTTTATGCACCCAGAGATGTTTGGAATTGAAATTATCTGAAACTTAACACCTTCTTCCTGTATAATTTTTTTTCAAAGTACAAGGTCATCCTGGCACAAGCAACCAACCTTACAAGGGAGGAATTTAAAGAGGCTATTTGCATATTTTTCTGTCCCCCACCCCCCGAGTTAGAAGATCTCAGCTTCTAGTCAGTTGAAAGTAAGCTGTGCATTTTCAAAGAGAAGAGGGGAAGGTCTACCTTTGTGCTATTTTTATGGATAGATGTAGAAAAATTTCATTTGTGTCAAGTGTGCCAGTGAAGTGGAGATTTAGAATAGAATATAGAGCTCTGAATCCAATTGAGAACTTCAAAACTAAATTATGTTACTTTCTTTATATAATCTGTATGAAACGATATCTAATTGCCCATCGCCTCTATGCCAATGTACTCCCCGCTCTGCCAATGTACTGCCTGAGCTGCATTCCTTCATTTACTACATGAGCCTCTGTGATGTCATGGAATGTTCACAAAACTTTTAATTTCTGAGGACTGTTGGCCTATGCAAGAACCATACAGAGAAGGAGTGCCACATAGTACCAATGGACTCCTCTGCACTCTCATTTTTGTCACTTGTGTGCCCTATTGCTTTGGGTGTGTTTTTTTCTTTTCTTTTCTGCATGTGTTTTGATATTATAGTTGGCTGATCTTTGATCTCAGTCAATGTTGTTGATGATGATATTACAGGGAAACATGACAGACAGGGGTCCTTTCGTAGAAAAAGAGGTGCAGGAGCTCATTAGCATAACTCATTAGCATATGCCACATCCCCTGACATCACCAGAAGTGTGTCAGAAAGGGAATGTCAGTTTCAGCCCCATTATATCCTATGGGCCATTGAAATCAGTGGCAAAAACTCATAGGGTATATGAGGGGCTGGAGGAAAGGGGGTTTGAGGGAGAGGCTCCAAACTTGCAGGGTAGCTGCTGGGGCCTCTCCTCGAAATACCCACCAAGTTTCAAAAATATTGGACCACGGGGTCCAATTCTATGGGCCCCCAAACAGGTTGTCCCATCCCCTCCATTCTTCTCTATGGTGGGAAAAAAATGTTAACTTTTTTCCTCCCATAGAGAACAATGGAGGGAATGGGGGCAACCTGTTTGGGGGTCCGTAGAATTGGACCCCCTGGCCCAATCTTCTTGAAACTTGGTGGGTATTTCAAGAAGAGGCCCCAGTAGCTAGCTTGCAAGTTTGGAGCCTCTCCCTCAAATCCCCTCCCCTCCAGTTGCTTTTAAAGTTGCTGCCGAATTTCGGCGGCAATTCGGCAGCGGGCTGAATCAGATTAGAGAATCTGATTCAGCCCGTGGCTGCCCTAGTGGCCAATCCTGAGCCTCACTTCGGCCCCAACGGACCCCTGATGACAGAAGTACTGCAACATGCTATCAAAGTAACTACTAGAGGGAGCAAAATATATGTGGAAAAGAAAAAAAAACCCAAAGCAATAGGGGCACACAAGCAACACAAATGAGAGTGCAGAAGACCCCTGTATTATATACTGTGTCTGCTTCTACATTAGCAGTACACAGAACTAGGCACTAATATTGAATTTTCATTTATGGATGGACTATGAACAAAAGGAGCTGTGTATTTGAACTAAAATATCTTTGTATCATGGACCACACCAGGGGGAATCCAAAGGCTCTAAGGCACAGAAAGTTGGGATAGAGAAATCAGAGTAGCCATCCCTTCAGAAACCCAGGGAGTTCCAGGGAAAGTCCTAAAAACATTCCCATTGCCAGCTCCAGATAAAATAGTTCTGTCCTGTCCCCAGATTTGAAGGACCATGGAGCACTCAGCAACACTAGCAAGGCCTTCACCAGTGCCTCACTGAGCCCCAGCACAGTGGAATTACTTCGTGTTCTAGCTGAATGCATTATGTCACCATGAATGGCCCACTGACTAGCAGCCCTTTCCCAGGAAGCAGAACCTGAAATTCTCATGAACCTGCAGAACTGTCACAGGGTTCCAGATTCATGATCCAGCAACATCTAAGCCCAGAGTCTGCGACCTGGGACTCCAGAGCCAAAGAGGCCATAGTTTGGAACCAAATATGGCTCTCTCTCTCTCTAAAAAAAAAGAAAAAGAAAATTAAAGACTTAAATCAAAATATATTGGAGAGATAAGTGGGTAGGGTTAGGCATGAACCAGGAAAATGCAGTTCAGTTAGTGGTTCATGGATTCCCCAGTGTGTGAACCATGAACCATCATGAACAAGCTGGTTCCGTTCCTAAGGTTTGTGATGTGGTAGAATGACCCCACCCCCCCACCCCCATGTGCTAGAGACACCAAACTTGCTGGGGATTTCTAGTTGACTCACCTTTACCTGCATTCCAAGTTTTATGGGGATTGGATTTATGGGGTCTGAGTTGTGCCCCCCCTTGAATAATGTGCCCCCAGGAAAGTGATCTGGGGAAATTACAGGTGCAGGTTCAGGAGGTTTAGGAGTGCATAAAATGGAGCCTGTGAAAGCTAGATACACCAAACTCACAGAGGACCTCCCCCTGATGCTCCTCAACATGCCCTCCAAGTTCTGTCCCCTGTTGCTTTGAAGTTTGGTAAACATTTGGATTGAGTGGAGACAGTCTGTCTGAAAATGTATCCATTCATGAACCACCACAAACCACTTGAAAGTTCATGGAAAGTTCATGCCAGTTGACATGCCATGAATTTGTGTTTGCAATCCACAAACAGCCAAAATCTGTCTTGAACTTTAATTCATGAGCTGGTTTGTGCCCATCCCTATAGGTGGAAAGCTAGGATAACTAGGATGTGACAGCAAAGGCAGGCAAATACTTAGAAATGATCTACAGAAAGGGAAATGATAGAGGGGAAGAGATGCCAGTTATTCAAGTACGAACTATGCACAGATAAATGCCAGAGCACTGAAACAATCATACAGGGTGCTCTTGCGTACATTATTTATGGTAAGATCTTGTGTGTGCCACTTTCTAATAAAGGGCTCACACCAACAAGTGTTTGGGCTGCAGAAGCTTTATGGCCAATTATCAGTAGTATTATGTTGTATTTTCAGTTGCACAAACAAACTTTCTTATACTGTCTCTTTGTCGATCTCTTGCTCTGAATTTTGAATAATTGGAAAAGGTTCCTGACCCCCAATTGAAGCCCTTTGCTGCAAGTAATTCTTGCCACCATCTTACATGGGGACCTGGCCATAGCTCTTACCTCCGTGGGACCTGCCTTATCTTTTTGTACCTGGGTTATTTTGATGACCCTACTCCACCTGACTCAGCTTTGCCAACCCAGCATTTTTCTGCAGATATCAACCTCAAACAGGAAAGTTTGGGGGCATACACAAGCAGAGATTCTGGACTGGCAGAGAGGATAGGCTGAACATTTTGGGTTCAACTGCAGATGAAAAAGCTCAGTGTCAGAGGGCTTGGAATGTTGTGTGTCTCAAGTGCTGTGCTGTTTCTTGGATCCTTAATTCTGCATTATCTAAGGCTGCAATCCTATACCCACATACTCGGGAGTAAGCCCCATTGTATAAAGTGGGCTACTTCTGAGTAAACACACATAGGGCTGTAAGAGAATGTCTACATTTAATTCATTCCAAATTTGGAACATGTATAGTTCCAGGTCTTAAATTTACAAGCATCTTTTTTCCTTCCCCCTAATCTTCAATGCATATCTGTATCAGGGAAGGAAGAATGCAAAATAGGACTAGCCAAAGCAGACTGACAAGTCTCCTAGAGAGGAGTTTGAAGTGGATGTTCGAAATGAAAGGATTCCTTGGGATAATCCAAGTATGCCATGCTGCTGCATTTTATTGTTAAGAAAAGGATGTTTATTGTACAGGCATGGCTCTGTATGTGCAAGGTGACATTTGTTATGTCCCAACATTTGCAATGTATTCGTTAATTACTATAGTGTCTCTTCATAAACATTACTATTGGCTTGTATCATCAGCAGTGTTCACAGAAGTGATCTGTAAGTAACTCAGATTATCTCACATAGTAATCACTATTTTTAATGTTTTTTTAAAAAAATAATGTTTGTCAGGCATGTCCCACAAACAAGTTTGCAATAGAACAACGGAGTCTAAAAAAAAAAAAGTTTAAAGGCTTCCTTAATGAAAAAAGCAACCAGACAGAGCACATGAAGATGTGTTCTATACACCTTAGATCTATGTCCCTGAAGGTCAAGGATAAGCAGCTGGCCAAAAAGTAGGTTTATATGGAGAAGACAAGTATCTGTGGTATCCTGGTCCCAGACCATTAAAGCTTTATAGGTTAAAAGCAGCACTTGTAATTGGGCTAGGATTGTAAGCCTGAGGCTGGCAACCAGTAGGACACTTACTGGCCTAAAGAGGAGCCTCTCCAGTGATGTTATGATCTCAGTGGAAATGCAGTGAGGTCCCTTCTGGTGCCACACAGAAGTGACATCATCATGGAGGGGCAGCACTCCAACATTTGCCTACAACACTATAGTTTAACAGTACATGTTGGCATCACTTTCAGGCCATGGCAGAAGTGATATTTCCACATTGCCAGCAACAGTGATCCCCCAGGTTCTCCCTTGCCAGCCCTCCAAGCTGCAGTGGGAGAAGAGAGCTGCTGGCGGGACATCTCCCACCAATTGAAGAGACCTGCCGGATCCAGGAGACCTGGCCTAGAAACCAAAGGATCAGTGCTATATTCAAGATAGTTGCTATATTCAAATCAACCAGCTCATACCCATCCAAAGGTTTAAAAGTCATGAAGTTCAATGGCTTGGCACAAAACAGAATGACATACCTCTCAGCTTTCATTCAACTCAAGCTTGGGCCTATGCAACCCACACTTCACTGCACTACAGCCAGTGTTCCCTCTAAGCTGAGTTAGTGTGAGCTAGCTCACAGTTTTTTAGCCTCAGGCTCACACATTTTTGCCTTAGCTCAGGAAGGATGGCTCCAGAGCAAACTAATTCATGCAGTAGCCGAATTGCTTGCTCACAACTTTAATGCCAGTAGCTCACAAAGTAGAATTTTTGCTCACAGGACTCCATAGCTTAGAGGGAACATTGACTACAGCCATAAACAATGGGTTTATATAAGCGTGGCTTGGTTGTGACATGAAGTTGGATCTGTAAGGAACCAGCAACACCCAACAGTTACAGGCCGTGGCTGGTTGGCTTAGGCTGAGCCGGATGAATTTGAATCTGATGAAATCGAATCCAATGAAGTATAGAGGTCCTGTGCTTGAGTTGCTGCTGTCCAGGGGTAAGGACCCTGCTCCCGACCTTTGATGGGGCACCTCTGGTGCCAGTGCCGGAGGTTAGGAGTTTAGGGGTGCTCCTGGATGCTTCCTTAAGCAATGGAGGCCCAGTTTGCAGTCACTGCCAAATCGGCCTTTTACCATCTTTGGCTGATAAGGCAGTTGGCCCCCTTCCTTGAACGTGGTGAATTGGCAACAATGATCCATGTGATGGTCACCTCAATGCTGGATTACTGTAATGTCCTCTACATGGGGCTGCCCTTGTCACAAATCTGGAAGCTGCAGCTGGTGCAAAGCGCTGTGGCCAGGCTAGTGATGGGACTCTCAATTTGGGAGCACATCCAGCCTGTGCTAAAGGAATTGCACTGGCTGCCTATAGCATACCAGATCCGCTTCAAGGTTCTGGTTCTTACCTATAAAGCCCTTTATGGCCAGGGTCTGGCATACTTGAGGGACCACCTTTCTCCGTTTATGCCTCGGAGAGCACTGCATTCAGGGACCCAGAGCCAACTGGTCCTCCTGAGTATCAAGGAGGCCAGATTGGCAACAACTAGGGCCAGGGCGTTTTTGGTGGTTGCTCCACTCTGGTGGAATGAGCTCCCAGAAGAGATCAGGGCCCTGTGGGATCTTTTACAGTTCTGCAGGGCCTGCAAAATGGAGCTCTTCTGCCAGGCCTTTGGACCCGCCACCATTACCATCACTGCCACCACTACAGCTGTAACTAGTGATAGTGCTATTAGTTAGATCTGACCGCTGTGGTGGTAGCCCTAGACCATAGGTCCCTGTGATTATTGCCTAGCCCGCCCCCCCCCCCCCAACTGAAGCGAACTGAAACAGACCAATGGAATGACTGTAAACACTGGAATTACTAGCACTTTATTATTGTCAATTTTAATATTGTTTTAAATATGATGTATATGTTTTATGTATTTGAAAGTTTTATCTTGTTGTGAGCCACCCTGAGCCAGCCTAGGCCAGAATGGGCAGGGTAGAAATCAATAAAATAAATAAATATACACATACAAATACAGTTACAATATGCACATACAAATACATTTAATTATCTATGTACAAAACATTCGATAATGAAAAACAACAGCAGTCTCTGTCAGAGCAATGCAAACCAGAGAAGAAGGGAGAGTAAAAAAAAAAAAATGTCCAGCGAAACTGTCCAGTGACATGGGACAGGGGCTCTAATGAAGCTAAGAATTGTCTAAGACTGAATGAGCTATTGGATCCATCATTATTTGGAGACTGTTAAAAACATGTCATTCAATATTAGTTTCTAGGGACAGGCACAAACGGAGCCATGAAGCAAAACTGATCACAAATTTTGCCCTGTTCATGGTTCACGAACCAAAGTTTGTGATGGGTCTACTGTCACATATTTCTATGAACTTTTGAAGCAGTTTGTGGTGGTTCATAGATCAGAAAGCAGGTGTTTAAAGGGACTCAGAGTCCCTTTAAACTCCTGCTTTCTGTTCTTCATGAAAGCTGCAAAAACATCTGAGCAGCAGGTAGCATTTTGCAAGGGTTTGCGTGGCCACAGACCACAAACCTACTTGGTTTGCGAACGAACCTCCCAGTTCTATTCTGTTATGGTTTGGTTTGTGGTTCGGCATTTTTCTGGTTCCTACCCATGCCTGTTAGTTTCCACATCAGGACAGCCATTCAGTGAAGTGCGCAACACTTTTTCCAATACTAACAAAGCTGATGTCATATACTAGCTGTTCCATTGTTAGCCGTTCATTGGAGCTAATTTCCCTCAGCTTTCCTGAGGCTACTTTAAAAAGAATGCTGTGACCTTTTGTTTTATTAAACCTTGGTTATAATTAAGTAAACTTGAAATTGTCCTGTGGAGTAATTAAACCAAAGAACATTTGTGAAATTATTCCCAAACTCCTCCCACCTGCCATACAAGTTCTATTTTATAGAGGCACATAAAATTAGTTAGTAAAATTAGGGAGGGGGGTATTTTCCCTCACTCAACATCACACTGAAGTATCCTCTTTTACACTTAGGCACCAGATGAGTCACATTTTTTTAGTGGCCTGGGCAGCCACATCTAGAGGTTTTGTAGAGAGGCAGAAAGGCAAATGTTCTTAAATTATGTTGTATAGTACAACAATTGTAGTGTAGAGGTTAAAGTGTCTGATGACAATCTGGAGGACTGAGGTTCAAATTCCCACTCTGCAACAGAAGATCAATGGCACTTAAGCTAGTACTATGCTCAGTTTAACTGAGCACACAGTGCTGCTAGAAGGATAAAATGGAGGAGGTAATGATTTTTGTTAATTTATTTATGTTATATATAGGCCACCTTTTTTGCATGGACTCAAGGCGGATTACACAAAGTAAGTCAGTAGAATTGATGAAATGGGCTACTCACTAACCAGTGTATTAGAAGACTGGGACCACCCAAAATGACAGGGGCATCGCATTAGTATTATCAGGGCATCTTAAGCGGTACAGAAATTACATAATAGATTCCTACTTACAATACATTATATACAGCAGTAAACCCCAAGTCCCAATCATTTATCCAAGTAAGCTTGTGAAATCATTTGGTACTGTGCAGATTTATTACCTGAGCAGAAAACCTGAGGTAAAGTCTGGGGCAAGTGATGGTCTGTATTCTTGTTGCGGGGGCGGGGGGGCAACAGTGGGAGGGCTTCTAGTGTCCTGGACCCACTGGTGGACCTCCTGATATTTTTGGCCACTGTGTGACAGAGTGTTGGACTGGATGGACCATTGGCCTGATCCAACATTGGCTGTTTGGTGTAGTGGTTAAGTATGCGGACTCTAATCTGGGAGGACCAGGTTTGATTCCCCACTCCTCCACTTGCACCTGCTCGATGACCTTGGGCAAGCCATAGTTCTGGCACAGCTGTTCTTGAAAAAGAGAAGCTTCTGTAAGAGCTCTCTCAGCCCCACTGACCTTACAGGGTGTCTGTTGCGGGGAGGGGAAGGGAAAGGAGTTTGTAAGCCACTCTGAGACTCCATGTGAGTGAAGGGCGGGATATAAATCCAATCTCTTTTCTTCTTTTTATGTAAGCCCTCCTGAGTAGTTCAGCTTTGCATAGTTTGTGGAAGGCCAGGAGAATAGGAGCTTTCCTGACCTCCTCAGACAGGCCATTCCATGAGGTGGCAGCCACAATGGAGAAAACGTGTATGGGCAGGTTGATGTTGCCCATATGGTGATTGGCACCTGAAGAAACCCCTGCTAGCAGTCTTGGGTTCCCATTTGGGAGGAAGGTGGGGTATAAATGAAACAAACAAACAAACAAGTCTTGAATGAATTGTACAGTAGGCCTTAATGTGAACCTATCTGCCTCATGTCTCTGTTTAAAAAGGGGTGTCGGGGGGGGGGGGGAGATGATTAAAGCCATCCCTTAGCATACAGGTAAGATGTATCAAAACCACTTATTGAAGAAAAGTGTGTATGGTCTGTGCTACAAATGACTCACAAACCTGAATACGGCTCACCATCCACATTAGGGTGCTTTACAATGCCTTCTTTTAAATATTCCTATGGAGGTATTAAAAACCCAAGATCGTTACAGTGTGATCCTAAACAAAGCTACATACTTCTAAGCTCACTGGAAAGATGATGAAGAGGCGGTGATAGTGGCAAAGAAATGCTGTTTCTTTGAAACCATTGCATCAGCTAACTCAGGATCCTCCCAACTGTTTAAGGTGCACCAACATCTGCTGACTCCTAAATCTGAATGTTTATTGTCTCAGGAAGAAACAGTTAGCAATAACTAGGGGTGTGCAGGGGGGGAATAATTTTTCCCCAGATTTGGGTATATTGGACCCCCCCCCCCCCCAAAGAAATCAGTATTTCTTGATATTCCTGATATTCCCGATATTTGGGAATAACAATTTTGGGGAGTCCATTATACCCTATGGGGACCATTAAAGTCAATGGCAAATCTATCCTGGGGTATATTCAGTGGTTGGGGGAGAGGGGTTAAGGTAGAAGCACCAAATTTTCAGTGTAGCTGTTGAAGAAGAAGAAGAGATTGGATTTATACCCCGCCCTTTACTTGTAGTCTCAGAGTGGTTTACAAATGCCTTTCCCCTCCCCTCCCCACAACAGACACCCTGTGAGGTAGGTGGGGCTGAGAGAGCTCTGAGACAACTGTCCTTGAGAGAACCACTGGTACAGAGCTATGGTACAGAGCTATGGCTTGCCCAAGGTCATCCAGCAGGTGCAAGTGGAGGAGTGGGGAATCAAACCTGGTTCTCCCAGATTAGAGTCCGTGCACTTAACCACTACACCAAATTGGCTCTCTCCTCAAAAGGACCCCTCAAAAGAACAGCATAAATAGCATAATGATGATGATGATGACCACCTAATAATTGAATTCAATGAGCTTAACAACAACAACAACCATAATAACCTAATAATTGAATTAAATGAGCTTAGAAGGGTGTAACTCTGTTTAGGATTTAGTGGGAGATGGGGGGACATGGGTACTTATCATGGGAGAGCAGGATCATCACCATCATGTGAAGGCATCACTTCCAACATGATCCAGCACTTGCCCAAAAACTCTATGGAAAGCATAGCATTTGGGGAGCAAGCACTAGAGCATCACCCCAGTGTCACCAGCATTTCCAGGCTGCAGTGGAATTGATGTCATCTCATAGGGATGATGACTGCTACCTCCCCATTTGACTGGACTACTTCTACCTGCCAATCAGCTGCGCATCACTGTTATTTACCATGCACTGTTGCTGGGTGGCACAGAAGTCCAAGCTCTGATCCAGTGAGGTTACTGTTTTCCCCTACTGCAGGGTGCGTGCTGATTGCCTTAATGGATGACTTGACCAAACTTTGACCTATTCTTCTTTTTATTGGCTTTCAATCCTTCTCCCTGCTTGTCAATACTAATTGTGTTAATGATCTACTCACAATGAACCTTTTAATAACAGATGAAAGTCTGCAGCAAAAAAAGACATTAACAATTTCCATGCCCTTTCTATTTCCATTAAGTAATGGGGCCTCCATAATAGCCTTGACCTTCCATTTGCTGCCATCCCTTAACAGAAACGGTTGCTTCTCTAATTTCCCCCCAGCTTTTCTTTGTATTAATACTATTTGTATAGTCACAATGATGGCACACTTTTTTTATGCTTCTTCTTTGGTTTCTGTCTGATGCTGTTCCTGAAAAGCAGTGTGCCTGCATGTTGGCCAAACCCAGAGAAGACACCAAGAGGACCTGAGGTGTTAGGCAAGTCACCAAATTTTTAAAGTAAATTTTGAAGCAATTCTGGGGCTTCTTCTTAGGTGAAACACTGATGGAGCTTTTTTTCTAAGGGAAGCCCAGATGACCTTTGAGTAAGGGTTAAGCATCCTCAGGCTGTGAAAAGAGCCAGAAACTGGAAACAAATATGGAGGTTCTCCACAAAGAAATGTCTTCTGACATCTGCATTTAAGTTTAGGATTTGGGATACCTGTAGATTTGGGAACTATAGAATAGGTCAAAGTTAGGTCAACTAGCCCAAGTTCTGAGAACAGGATGGAACATGAGGATGAGAAAGCTGTCAAATAAACATTCAGTGCAGATAATTTAAGCCTTTGCAAGTATTCAGTGGTACCTTGAATTTAGGGTTACTGAACTCCAGATGGGTCTGGAATTTTCCCAGAATTACAACTCTCTATAGAGATCAGTTCCCTTCCAGGATCTTTGGAAGGCAGGTTCTATGGTATACCATAGAGATTGCATCCCTACTGAGTCCCCTCCATTCTCAAAACTCTACTCCACAAACGCTGCCCTTTACATATCTATAATATTCCCAACCCTGAGTTGACAACCATTCTTGAAATAGGCCCAGAAGCCAAATATATTTATTTATCTCTCACATTTCTACCTTGCCCTCCCAGCCAAAGATGGCTCACGGTGGCTTACACAAACCGGATAAAATGCATAAATTACATTAAACCAGTTCTAAAACCATAAAGTGCCAGTAATCAATTATTGTTCCTCGTTGTCCATAGGACAATAGCAGCCATTGTTCAAAGTTTTCCGCATACAGTCAGCTCGCAGAGTTCAACTGATTGTCCATATAGCAGGTGCTGTTCTACAAATCATAGTTGGTGATTTCCAGCATCCAGGGCCCTCACATCCTCCACCACATGGTGTTCTTCATTGGTGATGGCGGCAGCTCTCAAAAGCCTGGTGGAAGAGCTTCATCTTGCAGGCCCTGCGGAACTTCAAAAGGTCCCACAGGGCCCTGATCTCCTCTGGGAGCTCATTCTACCAGGTTGGGGCTGCCACCAAGAAAGCCCCGGTCCTGGTCATTGTCAACCTGACCTCTTCAGGGCCCGGGAGGGCCAACCGATTCTGGACCCTGGACCGATTCTGGATGTAGGACCCTGACCATATATGGTTTTAAAGGTCAAAACCAGCACCTTGAAATGAATCCGATATACTATTGGCAGCCAGTGCAACACTTTCAGCAGCCATTGCAAAGGAGCTAGAATATGCTCCTGATACTTCCCCCCACCCCCCGTAAGGCCTGGTTTACACGTGCCAGGTAATGTCATGGTTGGTAGGTATTCAAGTGGTAGAATGGTAGACTCCATTAGAATAAAAGAAGAACTGATCTTTCTAGGCCCGCTCTGTTTGCGATGCTAGTTTTCTATCTTCAGGGACTTTTCATCAGGGGGTCATTCCAAAATGTGATGCTACAGTCCAAAGTGGTACACTTCATTTTACCACCCCAGCATTCTGCCCCCCTAATCCCAAACTCAGTTTGATGCATGACATGAATCAGATTTAATTCTTGTCCAACAAAGCTGATAATTGACTTGAATAATGACTCTCTTAGAAATGACCAGAAAAATCTCTCTCTTTTTTGTGTAAGAATAGCCACCAAATTTTGCTTGAATGAAAAACTGAAGAGTATTTAACAGCTCCTCCTAGCCCAGCTTAGGCCAAGCTTGTTAGAACTTTTAAGCTAAACAGTGTTGGCCATTGTTAATACTTGGATGGGAGACCACCAATGAAGACTGGTGTTGCTATGGAGAGGAAGGGAATGGCAACCCGCTTCTGCTCATTTCTTGCCTGGAACTCCCTATAGATGGAATTACGATGAAGTTGTGACTCAACAACACATTCTTCTTTGCCCTGACCTGGATGGCCCAGACTAGCCTGTTCCTGTCAAATCTCAGAAGCTAAGCAAGGTGCCCATGGTTAGTACTTGGATGGGAGATCTCCAAGGAAGTTCAGAGTTGCTAGGCAGAAGCAGGCAAAGATAAACGACCTCTGTTCACCACTTGCCTTGCAAACCCTAGGATCAGCATAAGTCTCTTTCCTCCACCACCTTAGGCAAAACAGCTGAAGAATCCTGAGAGAAGTGCCAAGAAGTGTGAACTTAAGCTGACAACATTTCTCAGGAGGGTTCCACACTTTCATAGGTTGCTGCTAGATTGCCCCCTACATGACATACAAGAAAACCTTGAGACTTCTGAGAGCCAGTTTGGTGTAGTGGTTAAGTGTGCGGACTCTAATTTGGGAGAACCGGGTTTGATTCCCCACTCCTCCATTTGCACCTGGCTGGATGACCTTGGGCAAGCCATTGCTCTGCACCAGCTGTTCTCTCAAAGACAGTTGTCTCAGAGCTCTCTTAGCCTCCCCTACCCCACAGGGTGCCGGTTATGGGGAGGGGAAGGGAAAGGAATTTGTAAGCCGCTCTGAGACTCCAAGTGAGTGAAGGGTGGGATATAAATCCAATCTCTTCTCTTCTTCCTCTTCCTCCTCTTCTGCCTCTGCCCCTTTATTTGTTGTGATTTCACACATCATTGATCTAATGGTGTACTTGATTCTGTTTTGTATGATGAGAGTCATTCTTCCTTCCTTTCACTTCTTATTCATTAAACATCATTATTCAGATCCTAGGGATCTAAACTCAAGATTATTGTGGTCAGCAGAATAAGAGATTACCGTCTCTTTTTATAGAAAAAAAGCTGATCATAGCTGTCAAGTCATTTCGAAGTGATCGCCAGGATTTGACCAGATTTGACATGTAATGTGACAGTAATTTTCATTTCTTCTGCAGTTGATTGAGTCACGCCAGTTGACGGATAATTTACTTTCGGTTGGCCCTGTTGTCACTGTGTTAGGGGAAGGGGGAGGGAAATTTATTGGCTAAAATATTCCTGGGAAATAGCTGCTTAACACTGGCTACAGGGAATGCATCTTCTTCGTCCTAGTGAAACCAATGCCGTTCACAGCATTTTGTCAGAATCTGCTGATTCAGACAAAGTATTTTGCTGCTTACAGCCATGTTTCAGTTATGTTCTTTGTATTTGCTGCTTTGCTTTTCATAGTACTGTATGTATGCTAGCTGCCCTCATGAACACCTGTAATGTACCCCCTCATTCTGGCCAGTATGTATTAGCATGTATGCAGAATGTGTAACCCCAGGTTTATGACCCTGACTGGCCTGGTTTGTGTAACTGTCAAAGCGGGAGGATGTCAACTTCAAAGTATGGGAACAATGGGCCTCTCACACTCCTACCTCCGCATTCCATTCATCTCGGCTGAGACTCCAAGGGAGGACAAGTCTCATCTCTTATCAATGTGCGAAAGCCTCGAGGCCATAGATTGTTATGTGAACTGGTAACATCTGAAGGGTCTGGTTTGGAAGGGGAAATTTACAACTTGACACCTCACTTTCTTTCCTGTGGGAAGCAAACGGCCAGAGCCCCTTTTTGCCCGCCGTTTTTCCCTTGTAGTGATTGGCTACCTACGGGTAATTCAAACTGCTTAGAAAGGTATAATAGACCCGCTTTTGCCATCTGTGTTATCTCTGACAATAATCCGAGAAGCTGTACCAATGTAGAGATTGGAAATAAAGAACTGTGTTTCATCAACAAAGATCTGATCCTTGACTACTTTGAGCAGAAGTCTCACACATTTTAAAAACATATACACAATTCAGTGTAAAGGAAGCATTTGAAAGTCCACATGAGTTTTAGCAGGAAATGAACCATGTACTAATTTTTTTACCTCAAAAGTTCATAACTTCAGCAGGACTGCACCCATTTTCCTCAGGGGAGGTGATCTCTGTAGTCTGGAGATGAGCTGTAATTCTGGGGGATCCTCAGCTCCCACCTAGAGGCTGGCTTCCCTATCACATTAACACAATATATTATATGATGCTTAATCCCCATTATATACCCCAAATTGGTGTCCTCTGTTGACCTCTATTTACTGCCAGGGATTTGCAAAGTGTGAGGAGCAGAGTTGGATAGCTGAGTGCCAGCTTGCATAAGGTCATTGTTATTAGGGTACTCTAGGGCAGTAACCCAGCCTATCAGTGAAATGTAGTGGAAGCAATGGATGTAACCATGTACGGTAAAGGTTTCCCTTGCTTGCAAGCCAGTCAAATCTGACTCCAGCGGGCAGGGCTCATCTCCGTTTCCAAGCCGAAAAGCCAGCGTTGTCCAAAGACTTTTCCATGGTCATGTGGCCAGCATGACTAAACACCAAGGTGCACAGAATGCTGTTACCTTCTCACCGAAATGGTACCTATTTATCGACTTGCAATTTCTCGCTTTCAGACTGCTAGGTTGGCAGGAGCTGGGGCCAGAGACAGGAGACCACAACATCACGCAACACTCGGGCCACTACCGGGCCACTAACTGCCAAGCTAGCGACCTTCTGGTCTGCAGCTCAGTGTCTTAACCTTTGAACCACTCAAAACAAAATCTGGAACACCCCCCCCCCCCCGGTGCATTTTGTTTACCTCTCAAGGTTGCCATTATTTATGGATCAGATTTTATTCCCACTAGCTCTGACACTTCCCTGGTAAGCCAGTGTGGGACTGAACAGCATTCCCTCTTAATCACAGAGCCTTTAAGACTGGTTTACGCCAGGGAGATGCCTTCATCAGGTCAATGCCTATCACTTATAGTGTAATTTGTTTCCACTCTCGATTCCCCCCCTCCAAAGTTCCTTTTTTTTTTGCATTTGTTGCTGCTCATTTCCCTGGACATACTTGTACAGCTGATCTGGCACAACATGGGCAACTGAAGAACCATTAAAGGGAGTCAAACTCCTTTTAAAAAGTGACATTTCTGGCATTCTCATGAGCGGAGAAAGAACACTCTTGGCCATTAGTGAATTAAGCACGAAGGAAGCAAATGTGTTCTAGAATGCTAATACTAGAAACAAAGTATCCCCCTCCCCGCTCCTTTAATGCATATTTTGGGACATAAAAATGTTCAAAACAATCACTTTTCCATGTTATATTCTCACAGAAGAAAGATGTTATGTATACCGATACCCTAGTCATAATATATGTTTTATACTGCTGGTCTGTGACAATAATAAACAACTGGCTGATACTCGGTTGTTCACTAGAATATGGAATTGTTAGGAGGGAAAATGCCTGTTACAGATAACATTGCACCCAGATCAAGTTTGCTTCAAAATCTTTTTTTTGTATTCAGTTGGATCCAACCTGTAACATTGCTGGAAATGCAATGTATCCCCCTTCCTCCAAAATAACAGATTCTCAATATTTGAGACATAACCTTTAGCTTTAATTGCAAAATCTGATTTTAGCTGTTTCTAAGACTGCATCGGGATCCCTCAAGTCTCATTGGATGCTCATTGTATCAAAGCCTGATCTATGGAATCGCCAATAAGCAAGTCCATCTTTTTAACCAATTTCCCCAGTGTACCCTTTGAATTAATCTCTATTCCGTTTTCTAAAACCTATTTTGTAACATTGTAATTTGTTTATTCTCATTGTGAGTACCAAGCATTAAACTTTACTTCAGCTGAAGATACTTTTGTTTCTGCTTATCTGGCCAGTTCATTAAATGGTTGATCTAAAGTATCTAATGAACCTTGACAGAGCATTTGACGGAAGCTTGCTTTGGCCTTGTCATACTGTTTAATGGCTTTGGATCCAAAGTGCTCCAATGGCTGCCAACAATTGGACTTTTGACTTTCCTCAGCTTTTTTTTTAAAAAAAAAACATTGAAGAAGTTTCATTCAGTCCTTGCACTAATCTACAACAGAAAGACTGACTTCGAGTAATGGTTTTATAGAAAATGGTGCACAGGCTAGCAGTGTGTTCATGCTGTTGGTGCTTTACAATGATTCACAAGCCAAAGCAACAACAACGATAAAATCATTGTCTGAGAGACCTTAAAGTCTTCAGCTGCGTGCATCCACATGTTGAGGATTCTCCAGTTTGCATTCACTGCCATTGTGAATGCAGAGGAAACTGCAGTGGCAACAGAACATTCACATATAAGGCAGTTTTTGGTGTACTTTTCTCTTTCAGCCACCTTTTTCTCTGCCACTCTATCAAAGACAATAGGGAACCCTTAGCGTATGAATATAGCCACAAATAACACCCACCAAGGGAAGACCATCAACAATTCACAACTATATATGATCAAAACTGTATATTGCATTCATTGAAGCACAACGATGGGTTAGTGGTCATAACCCAATGAAATATATAAACATATATCCAACAGGTTGCTCATATCAGTTATACATTATTGGCAACAAAGTAGGCTCCTCTGTAGT
Organism: Lepidodactylus listeri; assembly: GCA_029233225.1. Taxonomy (NCBI): domain Eukaryota; kingdom Metazoa; phylum Chordata; class Lepidosauria; order Squamata; family Gekkonidae; genus Lepidodactylus; species Lepidodactylus listeri. Next base: position 98,352,999 of record JARCFY010000009.1, on the reverse strand, counting down.
CCCCCATACAAATCCAACAGTAGGCTCCTCTGTAGTCCCCCATATAAATATTGCCCATAGACCTCCAAACAGAACATGTTTGCGGCAGAGGACTCCCACTGTGGAAAGAATAACAGCCATATGTCTCTCCCAGGTATAAATCAAGACATTTCAATCCTGTTCAACAGTGGCTGGTTAAATGGAATCTGATTTCCAGAATAACATAGGCACATCTCAGTGATTTCAATGGAATCTTTTTTTTTTATAGCAACAATAATTTATATTATTTATAATGTTAATCCATATTATTAATATATCAACAACAACTTTTAATATTTTCAGTATTGATATTATTATGGTGGGAGGGGCCCACAAAGACAACATTGCCTCGGGCCCACGAAAGCCCTTCTCCCAATCGAGATACTGACTGCTGATCCTGCTTAGCTTCCTTTCAAGATTCAATGGAATCTTAAGGTTCTACCAGAGGGCTTTTCATTTAAAACATGGCAATTGCTAGAGTGCTACAGTTCTGTAGCAATTAAAAGGTAAAGGTTTCCTTTGCTCAAAAGCCAGTCAAATCTGATTCTAGGGGGCGGTGCTCATCTCCGTTTCCAAGCCAAAGAGCCAGCACTGTCTGAAGACTTTTCCATGGTCATGTGGCCGCCATGACTAGATGCCGAGGTGTCCAGAACGCTGTTACCTTCCCACCAAAGCAATACCTATTTATCTACTTGCAATTTCTTGCTTTTGAACTGCTAGGTTGGCAGGAGCTGGGGCCAGAGACGGGAGCTCACTCCGTCACGCGGCACTCAGGTCTTCAACTGCCAAACTACCAATCTTCTGGTCTGCAATTCAGCGTCTCAACCAGTGAGCCACCACGACCCCTCTGTAGCAATTACCAACTTTTTAAAAGGCCTCTGGTAGAGCAGTGGGAGAAATGCTGGCTACAAGGAGCTGACACAAGGCAATGTGGACAGGACCTTCAAAACTGTGTGCCTTCCTATCCAGGTGATGTGTTAACATGCTTGGACTGCATTCATCTAAAAAAAATATTGCAAAGTTGGTTTTAGAAAGAGTGTGCTGAGGATGGGGGAAACCTGGGAACTGGGCGATTAGAGGGTAATATTGTGAGGACGGTTCAAAACACAGTTTGGGAGCAAAATGGAAGAAACCATCTGTGTGGAAGGTTACATATGCTGTAGTGTTTTTCTTCCTTCATAAAAGACTAATTTCTATTTCTGCAGAGACTGAAGGAAGTGCAGCTACTTTCCTGGGAGTAGCAGGGGTCACAGGGATGGTATGAACACGGAGGCAGCAATTGCCTCCACATGTGCACAAGATAAACATGACAGCCCTATCATACACTCTGCACATTCTCAAGCATATCACATTGGCTACAAGAATGGAGGAGCACTCTCATGTCCAAACTGGGAGACAAAATGCAACACCAGGACTGACTGTGCTCATTTTTACATGCCTAGCAAGATATTAAATTGCTACGAAATTTTCCTGAATATCTCCAGGTTTCTAGTAAGGCCAGAGTCTTGCAGTGTATTGTCCTTCCCCAAATTTGATGTGGTTCAGCTGGCCCTTGCTAAGAGTCCGGGTGTCATACTTGACCCAATAGTATTGCTGGAAATGCAAGTTAATTCATTTGAGGGTGGGGGGGAAGCTTTCATCCAACTCCATTGCTTTCTTCCAACTCCAGTGTGACAGTTTCACTTACCTGATCGAGGTCTCTTGAAGGCGTTTCCCTATAAATCAATAAGAGCAGTGAATGCCCATACCCACACATTCTCTATGGGGACCTCCCACCTGCCAGAGTAACTTACTGGCATACATCAGGAAGGCTCCTTCACTAATACCTAGGGATGCCAGGCCACAGGTGGCAACCCAGCGAGTAATTACGGGGTGAGGGGGGTGATATGCTGGTGTTACATAGGTAAGGTGATATCACTTCCGGTAAACACTGGAAGTGATGTCAGAGGATGCTCTCAAATTTATAAAAAACTCTATGGTAAAATCATACTGCAAGACACCTGACAACCCTATTGTCACCATTCTGCCAAATGTGTAAAATGGAACTGTCCAATGGGACATTCTTTATTTGGTGCACCATTTTCCCCCTTGCACCTCTTTCCATCAAATGTTTGCATTTTTTTCCCAATTTTATTTGTGCTCCACTAAACCAGCATCGTATACAAGATGTTTACAATATATGTAAATTACCCACATTATACATATAGCTGTTGTATGAAAAAAACCCTAAATGTTTGCATATAGTACAAACTTCGACAAACCAACACCAAAATAGAAGAATGGAAATGGGTGACAAAAACAGACACAAATTCAAAATGAAACAAAGAGAGCATTAGCTCACCCCTGCTTCCCAATTCGGTCATAAATTGCTTCACTACACAGATCAATTTTCCAGTTCATCCAAGCAAAAACTGTTAGTTCTAGAAAAGGATGGTGAGACCTTGGGAGTCGACAGCAGCCATTACTGTGTTCCAGGGGCTTGTGTCTTGCTCCTAGAGATACTAGCCTCCAGGTGAGACTTGGGGATCCCTCAGAATCACAGCTCATCTCCAGACTACAGAGATCAGTTCCCTTGGAGAGAAGGCTTTAGAGCAGGGCTATCAAACATGCGGCCTGGGGGCCAGATCAGGCCCTCAGAGGGCTTCAATCAGGCCCACAAGGGACTGGCTGTCTCCTGCTTCTTCCTCCAGTTCTGCTGCTGCTGTTGTGTCATAGCTTGCTTTCCCAGACTCTCTCAATCGCTCAGGAGAGATAGATAGGCAAGCTTCTGCTCCCTGCACTGGGCTGAGGCCCCTCCCCCTCCCAGATTGCAACAGCACAGACATTTTGATGCAATAATTCAGAGCAAGAAGTGTCAGTTAATCAGAGACAATTTTAAATAAACAAAATATTGCAAGAATGCTAATGTTTCAGGCATGCTTTTATTTTAAGTTAAAAAAAATCTTTATGTTTGTTTCCTTTATACAGTTTATATCTCTGCTACCTAATATTACATTTTATGACACACATGGCCTGGCTCGACAAAGTCCAATTTATGGCTAATCCTCCCCTCCATAAGAAATGAGTTTGACACCCCTGCTTTAGAGGGTGGACTCTATGGCAATGCACCCCACTGAGGTCCTTGTCCTCCCCAGATTCCATCCCCAAATCTCCAGGTGTTTCCCAACCTGGATCTAGCAACTCTGCCCCTCTTCCTCCACTAGTGGCCAAGGGGAACCTGGCAACCCTATTTGATCCATCTAGTTTTCTTCCAATATCCAGGTTGTCTCAGAATTATCAACCTTTGAGGAGGCTACTGGCGACCTGAAAGTAGCAACTCTAATAAAAAGAAACAAAAAGAGAGGGATGGTGGAAGAAAGTCTGCAGAAGGCTCTCACAAATCATGTGAAAATAACTTAAAATTATATTAAAAGGTTGTCATTGTAGTAAAGACAACTTAGCATTCCTGGATACTGGGGGTGCGATATTTCCCTTTTCACTAGAAATGGACTGCATAGATGTGAGAGGCTTCTCTTTGTCTAAGCTGGAAGCTTCTGTCTGACTCATTGGTTGTGGTCACACATGTGAGATAAAGTGGGGCGGGGAGAGGCTATTTCCTCCAGTGGAAGTTGACCCACAGTTTGTGATCACACAGTCTTTTGAAGTTGTGGGCACAGCCTGCCGCTGCGTGATCAGATGCAACCGCGGGTGAGTCGTCTTTTTTTTGTTGTTGCTGTTTGTCTCCGATGCACTTAAATGAGGATCAATGATTCACACCTCAGTCCTGAGGGCTCCCTGTGGAGTGTGCGATGATGTGCATACTGAGAAGGGGGGGAGATGTCAGGTTCCCTGTCATTTATCTGCTTTCTGAAATGTTTTGCTTTCTTCTGGCTGGGGAATGATGACCCAGTGCCCTCTACGTCATAGTGCTCTCTATCGCCCCCCTCCTTCTCCTGTGCTTCAGTTAATCTAGCTCTGTGAAGTGTAGCCTTGAATTGTTTATGTAACGGCGGAGCTCCAGGTGGCTGAATGTGTGAGAATCTTGAAGTAGGAGTTGTGGGAGGGAGAGCTGGGCCGCCAAACCTAATCATGATGAACTGTGTGCCTTTTTGCTGAGAACGCAATGTCTCGTAACTTTCCCGCTTTACTGTAGGTGCCCTGATTGGTGCTAATATTTCTCCTGCTGTTTGAAGTCTGTATGATTACCATAAGCACAGGTATCTCTACCATACCATAACCATAAGCACAAGTATCTCTAACACTGAAGGTGTAAACTGCAAGACCATTAAGAATAAAAAGGACTTTGTTTCACACTGAGGCCTGGCTTATTGGATCTATCGGTTCCTCACAGGAAACAACAGCATGGAGTCAGGATAGCCTGATCAGACCATCCCGACACCATGAGAACAAGCTGGAACGATCAGCCAGGGGAAAGTCTGTCTGTGGCCTGTAGCAATCTATTTGCTACTGGACTGTCCGAGGTGTCTTTTAAATCCACGTGTGCGGTGGAGCAAAACAGGTTGCCGATGACTGTGGGGCACTTCCCAGATGCTGTTGTCTGATCACTCTCCTTTAATCCACCCGGCATTCACACCTATGTCGAGGCTAATTGTGTGTGTGATCGCAACCATCCTTCTCTTTCTGTGCCTTTGCTCTCTCCCCAGGGTCTTGCAAGAGGCAAGATGCTTCTGTGAATCTCTCCTGTGCAAGAAAGCCAGGACTACTCCCACAGTCTCACACTTGGGTTTGTAAGAGGGAATTATGCTTGCAATAGGGCCACTTGTAATAGGGAATGGTGTTAAATTAGGCTTCTGTTTCTTCTTCTACTCCAAAATGCATGTGGATGTGAATAAGCTTCAATAAAGGCAAGTTGTCTCCTTCTCTCCCCCCCAGTACACTGACTTGAAGAGAGTTGGCTGGGCATGATTTCATGCTTTCCTGACTGTGCAACTTTGCTACCTTAACTAAATACATATACTCAGGAGCAGTGAGCAAGCTGAGCTGGTTGTTCTCTGGTGGGCTTTGAGGATTAAAATGGAAGAGATCGGTGCAGAGATATATATATATACCATTTTTGTGTGTGCCACTTCTCTTATTCGCAGAGGTGTCCTACTTAACTCTGTAGGGGGGAACAGTCCTTCTAAATGAAGCTGGTGGTAATCCAAGGCAATTCCCTCGTGGCTTGCAAGGGCGTACTTTGTCTGACTAATAGACTATGGATGAGGCAGCTTAACCTTTTGGAGAGCTTTCTAGACTCCTTGGAGGCCGTATAGATTTAACCTGTGGCTAGAACAGTGCCAGGTTGATGGCCCCCAGAGTTTAATGCTACTCTCTGCTGACTATGTACTCGACGCTGTTGCAAAGGTATACTTGCACGCTTTCTGTTTGTCTCTTGTAATGCAATTAGGTTAGACAAGTTGGGGACCCGCGATACTCGCGGGGGGGAGGAGAGAAGGAGCTTGCCCCCTACCCCCCCCCACAAAGAATCTTGGTGGGCCTCGCTGGGCTCGCCGCTCCCCCCCTCCGCTCCCCCCTCCCCCCCAGCAAGAGTCCCGGTGGGCCTCTCAGGGCCCGCCGCTCCCCCCCTCTGCTCCCCCCTCCCCCCCAGCAAGAGTCCCGGCGGGCCTCTCAGGGCCCGCCGCTCCCCCCCTCCGCTCACCCCCCTCCCCCCAGCAAGAGTCCCGGCGGGCCTCTCAGGGCCCGCCGCTCCCCCCTCCGCTCCCCCTCCCCCCCAGCAAGAGTCCCAGCGGGCCTCGCCGGGCCCGCCGCTCACCCCCTACCACCCCCGGCCGCGGCCGTTTGTAGAACGTTCCCTGCACATGCGCAGGGAACGGCTTTTTACTTTTTGGGGGATTTCAGTATCCCCCGAAAAGTTTTTTAAAGTTTTGGCATTTTTCTGCAGGCGGGGGGTCACCCCCCACCTGCAGAACCCCCCCCTCTGCCCTCCAAGTGCCCCCCGCGCGGAATTAGGTATCCGCACGCGGGGGGGGGGCACTTGGCTATTAGATATATAGATGTCCCCAATGTATTGGATACAACTTCTGCTTGGTATGGCTTTTAGTGTATAGCACTTAATCTGGTCTGCAGTAAAATCGCAGGGTTTTATCTACAAAGGGAAACAGAGGTTCAGATAGACGATGTTCTACAAACCATTTTATTAAAGCAAGGAAACTTTCTTGCCAGCCAAAGAAACCCTCAGCAATTTGCTTTTCATAGGACACATCTTCCCACACTTCCTGGATGAAAATATAAATAATCAGGCTGGCCTTCCTGCCTGCCTTCCTTTCTTTCAAAAGAGGTGTTGAAACTCTCAAGAGGGAAATGAAGTGGTCAATCTGTATACTGAAAAGTCATGAGCTTTTAAACATTTTTAAAAGAATTTTGTCAGAGAGGTTCCAGAACTGCATTTTGGAGCATTCCCCCAGGCGAAAAAAAGCCCTGTATAATGCTTATGACACTGTGACAAGGATTACGCCTTGGGAGAGCACTCAGGCATTCCTGAAGACTTCACTCCATGTGTGCTATTAGTTTACCAGCCAATATCCTAAACATCTTTGATTGGAAAGCCAAGAAAGTATTTCTTCTTGGTATATCCACTGTGATATCCTAAACTCTGGACCCACCCCCCAACTGCAACAGATTTGAATTTCAAACTGGCAATGTCCTACCTGACAATAAATAATCATGGTAAAATTGTGCACATACACCTGGATCTGAAATTATTACAAGTTTCAATCAATGCACATCCTTAGCAGAGGGGCTTTGGAAGAATCAGAAGCCTTGGCTACTGTCCATCAAGCATTTCAATTATTCATAGAATATTCTAGAAGCTCAAGACAAACGGCATTTAATCCATGTACCTCACAGAGCACTTCAGCAGAAAATCTACTCATCTTCTAATGTGTCTAGGGGATTTCCTGCCAGTTTCAGAGGCCTCCCCCCCCCATTAATATCAAGCAGGATATTTTATCCATGCCTCTGGCAGTCTAGCCAGAGGATGAGGGGGTTAGCTATGGGGGGCCTCCATGTATGTGGGAGTCTCATAGGTCTCAAACTTGGAGGAAACAATGCTTCAAACAGCTGAGCACAATATGGTAAGGAAGGTAAGTGTTGACAAATTTAGTTCCTCTCACATGCAGACTCAGTTTTCTGTTAAAAATAGACCCAACTCTACACACAATTTATATGTAGAAGTTCTTAGTTTTAAAGCCATTCAGGTCCTACAAATCTGAAGGACTACACTTCCCTATCTGAAACCAGGTTTGTCTGGTCAACATCTATCCATGATTCCCTGTTGTGGGCTTGTATACTCCTCCCCTATTTCTGGCTAGATCTTGTTTGGTTATGGCATTATATCTTTGAAATGCCTCAACATCCGGCACAATGTTTCCATTCCAACCATCAGATGTGACTTAATAGCAAGTCTTTTAGTTGCAGCAAGGCCATGTATTGGCTCCAGATGGAACTTGCACCTAGCCCCCAGAATAGATTTACTGGTTCTCCAAAGTCTGGGGCCTCTTCATAATGGAGAAGATTACAAATCACTTGTGGCAGGCAGAACATTATCCCATGTAATCTTGTTTCCCCCAGAAATGGTTCCTGTTCTTAGAACATCCAACCCCACAAACAGATATACCTTAAATTGCTTTACATTTAAATTTTACACCTTTTCTCTCCCCCTCTTGTCCCTGCATAGACTGGGCATTGTTAGACCCAGTTCTTTTTTTTCGTAGAAAAAGCTCAGCAGGAACTCATTAGCATAACAGGCCACACCCAACCGCAGAAACTCATTAGCATATTTTATGAGGCTATGATCTTTCTGTCCCCTCCCTGCTCATGAGTGGATAAACCCTGAGACCGAAGGCCAAGTAGACTATCACAGTGACGGAACCAGATTACTATTCCAGAAAACAGCATGGTTGTCCCTATTGTCCCTTTTGAAATATTACTTTAAATACATGTTTTAAACATAAATAAGGCTCTGGAGGGAAGAGGCAGAACAGGAGTCAGAAAGAAAGGGCGGGAAGCACATTCAAACAGACAAACTTGCATTTTGGTAATGTAGTTGGTTGTTTAAAACATGAACAGAAGTCTGGGTGTTTATTTTTTTTTTACTTGGAGAGGTCTCAGACAGAGCAGCCTCATGGCCAAGCTATAGCAGTTACGTTATTTTAATTACATTTTGACCTACTCACTTAAAAAAAAAAAAAGCTACTGTTAGTACCAGAAGGAGCATGCAGGTCTGAAATTAAATGCAACCCCGTTAGTCTTCAAGAGGAGCTGGTTGAGAGACTACCTGTGTATGGATGTGTTTGTGTGTCTGAGGGGGGGAGGGTAAGCTTCCCATACACACTCTCCTGTTGATATTAAAGAAAGGCCTCAATCTTCCCATTTATTCATAAAAGAGAGAACACATAAATAGCAAACATGGCTGCAGTATAAAGGAGGAGGAAGAGGAGGAGGTGATTGGCCTTATACCCCACGCTTCACTCGGAGTCTCAGAATGGCTTACAATCTCCTTCCCTTCCTATCCCCAGAACAGACACTCTGTGAGGTAGGTGGGGCTGAGAGAGCTCTTTGAGAGCTGCTTTTGAGAGAACAGCTCTGAGAGAATTGTGGCTTGATCAACGTCACCCAGGAGCTGCATGTAGCAGAGTGGGGAATCAACCTGGTTCTCCCAGATTAGAGTCTGCGCTCCTAACCACTACACCAAATTGACCTTCGTGGACCCATAGTCTGGAAGGGCATGTAAGCAGAGCATGTGAGCCCCACCGGGCATGTAAGCAGAGAATCTTCTTGTGCTGCCCCTGCCCAAAGTGTGAATGCTGGCACCATTAGGGTGGCCAGCATTTTGCTGTACTTGGATCCCTGATCAACGCTCAATAGCAGTGCTTTACAGCTGACACATGGCAGCCACAGATCCTGTCTAACAGCATCAGGCGTAAGGCTGCCATGCTTTATTTACACTGCAAAATATTTTTGTGAATGATTCAAGATGAATACACAACACCACCAGGTTTCAAAGAAAAATATTAAGTAACATCTTATTCAACAATTACAAAATACTTCAAGCAACCTCTTTTATTCACAGTCCTCTATACTATTTGCTAACAAAACATCTCTACATGTTGGCCACACCAACACAGTGGAACTGCTGATTTGATGAAGGACTGTGGCTCAGTGGTAGAACATCCGGTCTATATGTAGAAGACTGAACCCTTGGCATGTCCATTTGAAAGATGATGTGGGAAAAAACTTCACCTGAGACCTTAGAGAGGCAGAATTAACAATGTTGACCTGGATAGACCAGTATGATTCAGTAACACAGCTTCCCGTCTTCATGGGCAGTGAAAATAACTTTTGCCCAAGCACCAACTTGAGACAGGACATGCACCAACTTGAAATTGGACGTAGTAAGGAGATAAGCATCTGAGGAATGGAGTTGGCCCTTGGGAGTCTAATGAGAGATGCTATCCATTAGGTAGGAACCAGCAATTTGAGTTGAAACCAGAATAAAATACATCACTAGTGCAGATACTGAAGGACAGGAATTATTTGTTTGGATGAATCATATGACTTGGTACAAGGCAGCTTCATATGTTTGTACCTGACTGCACTCCAATAAGTTTTTTTCTCATTCTCCTTTCCACAACTGGTTGTCCTCCGAGGAGCTTTTATCCCACTGATTACTAGAGCATTTTAAGAGGTCACTGGTCAACGGATTAAAATAGTTACTCCAGTTTTATCACTAGAACTAGATCATCTTTAAAATGCACCATAAATTGGTATCTGCCTGCGTACATACAAAGTATTGATTTATTTATTTTTTAAAAATGAAGTTTGCATGGTCTTCCTTCTGTATAAGTAAGTAATGCAGGTAAATGCACAAAATGAGGATAGAGATTAGGGCAATAGTACAACCAGTAGGGGAGAAAAGTCCAGATTGCTCAATAGGGTCACTCTGGCGCTATCAGTGCAAATTGGAGCCGGCATAATGATGTTCCCAGAGGTTCTGTTGAAGAGGTAAATGCACAAAAGCAGCAGGCATTTGTGATCCTGAAGGCAATTTTCATCTCCATCACTGTCCTGTCCTATTTTTAAAATGCTATAAAAGGAACAAGGCCAATATGGACTTCTCAGAAATTAAAAACTAGGAGATTGATATTATAATAATAACTATTAGGCACTGCAGGGTACAGGATGATGCATTGGACTTGTGGATTAATGACCTCAGAAAGCATGCCCTGTCACATCAAGGCTACTTAATTATGAGATGACTTTCAGATGCTACACAACTGTTGAAATATTTATTTTAACTCAGAATCTACTATCACAACTATCTAGCTTTTGCCTCTTATTCTTCAAAGAGAAGATAAAGGTCTTTGTGGCAGGCAACCCTTCTCAGGTTAATCTCTCAAGGGATTATCCTGATTTGGGGGCAGGAGCCCCCAGATGCCAACAGAGAGAATTTTCAGTGCCAAGTTCTGGTTCTGTTCTGAACAACTTTGGAGGCCTCCAGAAATAGGTATGAGATGGTTTGTCTCCTTCTAGATGGAGCCTCAGAAATGCAAAGTAGGGACGCCAGCCTCCAGGTGAGGCCGGGGGGATCCCCTGGAATTACAGCTCATATCCACACTACAGAGATCAGTTCCCATGGAGAAGATTTTGGAGGACTCTGTGGTATTCCTCCCCATGCTCCATCCCCATCTCTCCAGGAGTTTCCCAACCTGGATCTGGCTTCCCTAGCCCCATACCCCACCAGTGGCCAGGGGGGACCTGGCAGTCCTAATGCAAAGTGATGTATCTGAACATGCTCCCTCACCACATGAGCTAGCTAAAGTGCTGGATTAGGATCTGGGACACTCAGGTTCACATTATTGTGCTTTGACCCCCCGCCTCCTTTCCTTCAGCTTTGTTATTAATTCCAAAAAGGACTGCTTGATTATTGGGTTGTTGGTATGGGTTTGTTTCATTTGGTATTGTTGTTTCATTTTCAGAATTCTATTGTGTTATTATTTCCCATAGGTTTCAACAGAAGCCCACCCTTCATGGTTGTAATATTCCATGCAGACACTCACATTGCCAAATTTCAGACAGATCAAATAAAGTCCCTTCCCCAGTGGCAACAAAAGTCATCCACATTTAACATGAAAATTGTTGAATTGATAGGAAAGACTCCAGACAGTAACACAGATAGCACTGCAGCCACTTAGCTTGAAGAACAAGTACCACAAGTAAGAGGCAGACTGACAAGCGAGGGCATTTACTGGCACAAGGAGGGTAAGACATCTGATTGGGCAGGCAGCAGCAGGAGGACCTTGCAATAGATTTGCTTGGACACGGTATAATGTTTGAGAGCAGCTGGCAAGCATAGGGAATACAGACTGCCAGGGAAAATTTGGAGCAGTGGGGCAAGCACTGGAAGAAGAGAGGAAGACAATGTCCCTCCCTATATGCTCCAGAATAGAACACCTCACACATGAATATAATCCTAGTGGCTACAACTTGCAGTTAGCCAAGAAAGCCCAGAGCTTCTCCCCCTCCTCCCCCTAAGGAAAATTGTATTCTTCCTATGCCTTTTATTCAGAAAATGTGACAAGATTCTAAAATGTGGTTGGTATGATTAATATGATCTACATGAGCCTAATGTCATACAAGATAGCTAGAGCTAGATTGTAGGGATGGGCGTAAACTGGCTGACAGGCTAACATTCATCACGAATTTTGGCCAGTTCATGGTTCACAAAGTGATGTTTGCAAACTGAAGAGCTGCCATGAACTTCCTTGAATTTTGATGCAGTTCATGGTGGTTCATGAAGAGCAAAACACAGGGGTTTAAATGGTTCTGAGCCATTTAAACTCCTGCTTCCTGTTCTTCTTGAAGAACAGCTGAGCTGCAAAGAGCTTCCCCACCGCTAAGCTGTTTGGTTTAAATGGCTCAGAGCAAAAAGCCATAGGAAGCAGAAAGCAGGGCTCTAAATAGTCCAAGCCATTTCATCCGCAGCTTTCTGCTTGCTGTGGCTTTTTGCAATCATTTTACCCTCTGCATTTTGTTTAATGCCAAAAGCTGCAGTGAGCAGAAATCTAGGGGTAAAATGGCTTAGAGCCATTTAAACCCCTGCTTTCTGCTCCTCACCCCTTTTCACAGGGAGCAGAAAGCAGGGGTTTAAATGGCTCTAAGCCATTTTACCCCTAGATTTCTGCTCCTCACCACTTTTCACAGGGAGCAGAAAGCAGATGTTTAAATTTTTAAATGGCTCACAAACAGATACAAACTGGTTTGGTTTCTGAACTGACCTATTGATTCGTGATTCGGTTTGTGGTTCAGCCATGAACCGAATCACAAAAATGCAGTTTTACCCACCCCTACTAGTCTGTATGCTCAGAAAAGTGACTTGGCGCAACATGCCTAGGACTAAACCACTTCAGAATGTGGGTGTAGGCTGCATGTTTGAATTACCCTCTGTGATTAAAAACTTGCTAACTTTGGGCAGCTGACATGTAAAAAATGAAGTTTCTGTCTTAACATTTGCTGCTGTTGTCTTTACTAGTACTAGTATAACTGCATGGAGTCTTTGTTAATGGAGAAATACATGTATTACAGGATAGTCCTCCGAGTCAGGCTGCCAACTGTGGGTTGGGAAATTCCTGGAGATTTGGAGGTGGCACTTTGGAATGGTGGGTTTGGAGATGGGAAGGATCTAAGTGGAGTATAATGCCATATAATCTGCCCTTTAGAGTAGCTGTTTTCTCCAGGGGAACTGATATCCATAATCTGGAAATCTGGTTTGTAGCAGGTGCAGACAGGCAAGCCAGATACATTCAGGTGCCCACACAAAATCCACAGTTCAGTCCCAGAAGTCCACAAGCCAAAAGTGCATGAGCCAGAGGGTCCTTACCAGAAGGGGTGAAGCAGAAAGTATTGTCAGGAGGTCCAAGGGTCATCCACAAGCCAGAGAGTCACAAAGCCAAAGTCAAAGTCCCAAGCCAGTCCAAGGTCACACAAAGAAAGTAGGGTCAGGCATTGTGGTCACAGAGTCCAGCAAAATGACTTGCTCCTTCCACATCATGCAGGCTCCCAACCCTGGGTTTCATAGGCACTTCCTAACCAGCCCTTCTTAGCAGCTGGCTGCTTGGGAGTCCTGCCGCAACTACTCCAGGTGGTCATCAGCAAGCATCTGGTGACGGGCCAGGAGATGTGCACCCTGCCTCTTTGCTTGCAGCTCCTTTCTAAGTTTCTGTCTCCAGTGCTCAAAGGGTAGAGGTGAGCCTGGGTGGGTGGTCTTAATCACTCGAGTCTCACCTGCTGCACCAGTGCTGAGCAGTAGCTCTGGATCAGCTGTTGGTGGTGAGTCCTGATCAGCTTGCAGCTCATCAACCTGTTTGCTGGCTTCTGCTGACTCATGTGTGGCTCCCCCTCTCCTGAGGAGTCCTCTTCCCCTGAGGACTTCATGCTGAGCTCCGGCTGACATGACAAGATCAGTTGTAATTCCAAGAGATCTCCAAGCCCCACCTGGAGGTCTGCAATCCTGTCTCAGAAGGCTATACTGCATGGGCCTTTTCCTGAAATGACAGATCAGCTATAGGTTTGTATATCTTAAATTATCTGCCAACCAGAAGTGTCCCCCCTCACTCCCATCAGTAACTGTTAAAGAAAGTTATTTTCATGAACTTGCATTGGTACCTCAAGTTAGCAACCATAGGCAAATACAACCTTTAGAGAACAGCATTTTAATTGTCATTTTGTAAATAAGGACTCATTGGAAGGAGACTGGTCATTTATAAATCTTTCCCAGTTACAGAAAAAGTTGTCACAGTTTATTTAAATTTTCTTAAGGAACACCTGATTACAAATTAATAGGAAATTAATTGTGTGAGTGGGGAGGAGGAGAGGGGTTTAAAGAATTGACCAGCTGGGTCTAGAACTGGTCACATGGCACACTCTAGTATGCTAAGTAATCTACCCATCATTTCACTTAGAAGTATTAAAATAGGAAACTTTTTCTGTATCCAACATATTTTGATTTATTGTAGGAGTATGCACAATCCCCATGAAAATATTGCTAGTCTGGGAATGAATCTTCTGGCTTCCCTTGATGTTCTTCTGATATTTTTGCTTTAGAAAATCTAAGTGTCCCTTAAGAAGGTCACTTCATGAGAAGTTTGGTGGCAACCTCTGAATGTTCTGAACTTATCCTAACAAATGTCTCAGAAATTTGCTGTGCATCAAATAAATGTTCAAAAGGTCTTTGAAAACAGAGCTATTCCTCCTGCCTCCAAAAAATTCTCAAATGCTTCCTATATAGAGGGATGTTAGAGGCTATGATCACACATTGTTTAAGATCCAACATAGGTGTGAATGCCTGACGGATCTAAAGGGAGCGATCAGATAGCAACATATGGGAAGTATCCTGCAGTCGTCAGCAACCTGTGCTGCTCCACCATGGAAGCAGAGTTAAAAGACACCAGGGAAAGTCAGGTGTTATCCAGATAAGGCGGGCCATGGCGGACTTTCCCTGTCTGATTGCTCAAGCACGGTCTCATACCATCGGGATGGTCTGATCAGGCTCTGGAGGAAATAGCCTCTCTTCCCCTCTGCTTCAACTGGTGTGTGTGACCGCAGCCAGAGTTTGCTTAGAATGCCATGGATGGTGAGACTAGAAATAACCCTTTTCAAAGACAGGTAAAATTAGACCATGTTCGCCTCAGTTCCCTTACTTTTTCCTGGGCTGCATGCATAGAGGTTGCCAAGCATCTTAGCACAGGTTTATGCAGACAGTTTGTAAAGAGTTCGGCATGCCTGGGAGCAACAAGTTTGAGACTGAGGAGCTAAGCCAGAATTAGCAGCTGTGCAGCACCAGAGAGTGCCTTTGGGCTGGATACTGCTGTACTACTGTCCAACCATTTGCAATGGTGGCTTCACAGTGAAAAGCAAGGCAAGCAGCTTGCGAGAAATTATGATGGGAATAAAAGAAGTAGACCCCACCACTCATGGTCCCACTTGAGACCTACGGTGCCTGACAGTTTCTGATTCTTACAATACTGTAAAGCAAGGGGATGGATCAACCAGCCTTTTCACTTCTGAAAATGGGACCATCAAAGAGCCTCTACTGGAGATTGTTGCATCTGCATGGAGAATAGCCATCGAGACCAGTGGTTGTGGCAAGGAGAGGGACTGAGTTCGATGGAGCAAAAAAGCTTGTTGACTCTAACCCCATCTATAAAGCTTGAATACAAGGCTATTCCTGTTTTCTTTAAAACCATAGTTTGAAAATAACATTCCCCCAGTAAAGGCAGTAAATTCAGAAAATAATGTAATTTGACTCCTGGGGTGATCTTTTGCTCCCTGTCAATCACTCTTTTGAGTGAATTAGTTTAGAGAATACATACACTGAAAATTGTCTTGGCACAAAGAATTCCAGTTGTTTTTACTCCCTTTTCCTCCTTTGGAGTGACTGCTCTGTCTCTCTCCCTCTCTCTCCCTCTCTTTTGTTCAGTACTGCTTAAAATATAATATGGACGTTCTTCAAGATAAAAATCTGCCTTCGTATAATCCAGACAGATGCTCAAATTGCCTAGCAGAAAAACACCGGGTTGTATAAACTACAAAATACTAATTACAGCCCAAAGGAATATTTCCCTAAAAGTTGACCTCATATATTTTGCTTAAGGGTCCCAAACTTGCAATCCTTTGTAGTTTCTGATTAACTAAACTGCATGCATGAATAATAATAGAACGGCAACAGTTCCTAACAGTGCAGTCCTAAACAGAGTTACCCCCCTTAAATTCAATGAAGTTAATGGGCTTAGAAGAGGGTAACTCTGTTTAGGACTGCACTGTAAAAGTTCTTGACTCTGAGCTTAATTTCTTACATAATTTGTTACCCCTCCTTCTTTTTCCCTAATGGTAGAAGGTTAACATGCAATATTTTCTTGAAAAAAAATGTTGAGTTTTGCATACATCTGCATCTAATTAGGACAATAATGATACTGTTTTTTCATGGTGTTACTTCCCACCTAAGTCTCTTGGACAGGTGCAGATGGACTTAGAGTCCTGGGGACCACAGTTTGAAAATAGCATCCCCCCCAATAGCTGCAGTAAATGGGATGGCCATGTTCAGAGGCAGTGAACTTCTGTGCTAGGTGGCAACATCAGAGGCAGTCCCTGCCTTCTACACCCTGCTTGTTGGTCCTCCAGGGCAACAGGTTGTCTTCTGTGTGAAGCAATATACTGGGTTCAATGTGCTGGACCTCTGGTCTGATGTAGCAGGGATCTTCTTATGTTCTTATCAACTGTACTTTTTCCAGGGCTTCCAGTCATTTCCAAACAGACTTATGTAGTGCCTCAGCCTGAGATGACCTCCTACCACTCTTTCCATAGCAGACTTTCTCGTCTGGTAAGTTCACAAAATGAGGGTGATGATAGTCTGGTGGTAATTCTTCCTTTCCGAGGTTGTATGTTATTGTACCCAGCTGTGACTGCAGGAGTCTGGAGCCATCCTTGGTTAGTAAAAGGTGCTATGGATTCACCATATATTAATTTTTACAGACCGCTGGAGAGGGATCCTGTTGTGTTGAAGATCTATTTATTTAACTATTTAACTGTTTGTTGAAATCTTACAAAATAATACACTTATGATAATAATTATAGTAATAGTAGCAGTAGTAACGATCATTGCCATCATCATATATCATCATCATGTTGACAGTTAAGCTTCAGCATTCAGATCATGGAGATCTAGCTGACAGCTGGTAGCTGTGTGGGACTGGACAGTACAGGTCCACACCGGTTTATGACTGGCACTGGAGCAAGTGCAGTCACAGTGACTCAGCAAGAAGGTGATTGTCTGAGCTGTGTATATATGCAATTGTGTAGCTTCCATTGTCCCTTCTCTGTATTATATGGTTGCTGGCGGGAGCTTTTGTCGGACTGCTGTAAATATTATAAATAAATCCTTGTACATAGTTCACCACTGGGCTGAGTACTGTGTGGTTACTATGAGGATTTTACACAGCAGTGAAAGCTTGTGAATGCTGGTGGTGCTGAAGAAGCTGGTAAAGTCCTAAGGCTACCTGGGTGGGTGCTAGCTGGCACACGCTCTGCGTGACAAAGAGAGATCAGGTGGGCAGTGTGGGAAGTGATCATAAGATTTCCATGTATGTATAATGTCACTCTTCAGGTTAACCAACATCATTAAGGAGAAACAAAATGCCCCCCCCCCCAAAAAAAAGGTCAGTTGTAGTGTAGATACATTGCTCTAATAAGAAGGTAGTTATGTGATTTGCGAAGAGTTGTCTGCAAAAACCCAGCACACACACCAAACCTTTAAAAATAATCCATCTTTATTGTTTTGAGTAATGTATCTAATGCAGTACTGTTGGCCATAGGATCATATTCATAATTTTCTGTTTCTGATTTTTTTTTAAAAAAAATAACAACAACTACACGTTCATGGCTATTGAAAAGTGCCTCAAATAAGATAGGACTGCAAATAGTTTCATGGATTTATGGGGGAAAGCGTTGAGAACACAAAAGCAATTTCACATTTAACAGTGCAATCCTAACCCTTCTAGGCCCATTAACTTCAGTTGGCTTATCAGGCTGCAAGTGTGTTTAGGATTACACTACTGCTCTACAGTGAGTCATAACTGAATGAATAATCGGCAATAGCCAAGGCTGTGAGTTTGGAAGGAAGACATGCAGTGCAATCCTAAACAGAGTAACCCGTTTCTGAAAGCATTTATGTCGATGGGTTTAGAAGGATGTAACTCTGTTTAGGATTATACTGATATTCTGTATGGTGATACTCAGGTTATGGAAATTTTATGGTAGTTAGATATTAGGTAGTTACAGTAATTAGACATTAGATTAGATTTTAAACTGCTTTTTAATGGTTTTTTATGTATTTTAAAATTTTGAAATCTTGTAAATGTGTACTTCTTTTTTGTATGATTGATCTAAGGACTGCAACAGTAAACTGAATTGAACTGATGGTACTGATAGTGAAATAACTCAGTGTCAATCTGTTCCTAAACTATTATACCTGACTAAGCCCATTGATTTGAGTGGATTTAGAGGGGTGTTGCGCTACTTAGGATGGCACTATTTGTTTATTTGGATGAGCAATACATGCAATTTACTGCAACAGGCCAGAAGGCTGTGTTTTTGAAGAACAGCAATCTGGAACAATTTGCAACAGTCAAATCTTGATTTGGATGGGGAATTAATCTTAAATAACTGTTCATGGCAAAAGTTAGGTATTTTCAAACCCTAGTTTTGATGAGGTTTGGCCAGAATTAGGAATGGGCATGAAGCAAAATTAATCATGACTTCTGCCCTATTCATGGTTCATGGGTCTATGGTAACAAAGTTCCACAAACTTTTAAAGTAGTTCATGGTAATTCATGGATGGAGAAGACAGCAGGTATTTAAAGAGTCCCTTTAAATTCCTGCTTTCTGTTCCCTGTGAAAGCCACAAAAACAGCTGAGTGACAAAGAGTACCTCCCTGCCAGGCAGCTGTTTTTGTTCTATCTTCTGCAGCCCCTTTAAAGTTTAAAGGGACTGCACAAGCCAGCCTGAAACAGCTGAATGATGGGGAGCAAGCTACTCCCTGTCACTCACCTGTGTTTTTTTTTTGTTTACTTGTTTGTTGGTTTATTATTTTATTATTTGGATTTACATCCCACCCTTTCTACAAGTGGGCTCAGGGCAGATAACAACAGTGTAAAATACAACACAATTGAAACCAATTTTAAAACAACAGTATAAAATACCATACTCCTGGTTTCAATAGGGTTGATGGGGCCACAAACAATGTTTTGACTGGTTTGGTTCATGTTTGGTTCATGGTTGAGAGCCAGTTTGGTGTAGAGTGCAGGGTCTAATATGGGAGAACTTGGCTTGATTCCCCACTTCTCCACATACAGCTGCTGGTGTGACCTTGGGTCAGTCACAGTTCTTTCAGAGCTGTTCTGTCAAGGGCAGTTCTCGAGAGAGCTCTCTCAGTCCCACCTACCTTACAGGGTGATTGTTGTGGGGAAGGGGAGGGAAAAGAGGTTGTAAGTTGCTCTGAGACTCTGAGTGAAGGGCGGGGTATAAAGGCAATCTCTTCCTCCTCCTCTTCCTCCTTCATCTTTTTTTCTGGGTTCTTGCCCATCCCAAGCCAGATCATTTGTTGCTAATGTTTGAGAAGGAAATAATACTGTGAAATCAAATGGAAAGATTGCAAAAATACCTAATTACACAGTACACTTACACAGTATACTGAATATCTATGGAATATTTGAAATGATGATCTCTGTGGAACAGACATCATGAAATAATACTGGAAAAGTAATTTAAATAACATAAATCTCTGTGAATCCATGCTGTTCTTGATTGTATACCTTCTTAATTATTCATGGATAAGTTAGGTACTGTGACACCCCTTCTCCAGTTATACAGAGTGCCTATCATCCCCCCCCCCCTCTGATTCAGGGTTAAAAGCAGATGAGGCCTCACACACTACCCTTTCTCATCTCTTCTGAAATCTCTAGAGAGCCATTGCCATTTCACCTCTTAGGTTCTCTCTCACTCACAAAGACATCAGCTGCCAGGGTAGCCCCAGCCCCCTTTAATAAGCAACCCTCACCCAACCACTTCACTGAGTTATCAGGGTTAGGGCTTGTACACTTTTCTATTTACACATTGCCACCATTTGTTCTTATTCTAAAAAATATATAGACCAAGGCTGAGGACAGATTGGCAGTCTCGGCCAATCAGACGGCCGCATCTGCCCTGAGGAGGCGGCCCGGACGCATTGCGTCCAGCGCCGCGCTCCTCTTGCAGCAGCCGAGCACCACTTCAAAGTGGTGCTTGGCTGCTGTGGCGCGCGTTCCACCCGCTGGAGTGGGTGTGAACGCGCGCGGGCAGGGGGAGCCACGCGGTGTCCGCCCGCCGCCGTAGGAAGCCACCCGCAGTCTGAACGCTGCAGGCGGCTTCCTTCCGGCGGCGTGCGAATGCTGCGCCACGGGGGAAATTCCCCCTGCCTTAGTCTGCCGCGCCGTGGAGGCGCGGCAGACTACCAATATGTCCTCAGCCCAAGATCTCCACTGTTCATATGTGTATCTTCCCCTGAGACACACAGCCCACAGGGTTTAAAAACCCAAGAAGTTAACATATATTTATGGTCTGAACACAACAAATAAAGTAAGGTAGATGTTACAGTGTTTTGTTTCCAACTGAATTTCTGAACCATTTCTCTATCCCAGAAATAAGGATCCTTCCTTACAAATTGATTCTTGCCAAAAAGCAATAGCATAGAAGTGGGGATCACAGTAACCACCCTCAATAACACTCTGGCTCACAAAAGTATGGAACCAGTTCGTAATGGAGAAAATAACACATAACATACACAGAACAGAAATCTTCCCAAGAACAACCAACTTTGTAGAAAAATGGTACCCCTTTTATGAATATACCACCCTAAATAATGTTTTACCGCAAAACAGATTCTACAGAGACCTAGTATTAATATAAACATTGCACCAATCAGCCAAATCAATTTGGCATGTCCTAATGTTAACTTTCAAGCCCCAATGAGTATCAATTTATTCTGGAACCTATGCACTACTACTCACTACTCACTACCCATCATTCACTAAATACTCAATGATTGTTCAATATTTTCAATGTTAGTCTATATATGTTAACCAACTAAAGCAAAAAATAATTTGTAAGATATTAATAATTAGTTATCAACTTGATTGTAAAAAATACACTTGAAACATGTTGTAACTCATATTTATTGACTTGTAAAAATGGCAACAATACTTTCAATAAAAGTTAAAAAAAAAAACAAATTGATTCTTTTCAACCAGCTTTAAGCAGCTCTTCTCCACAGTTTCACTGAATCAGACCTCCTCTTTTCCCTCCCGGAAGCCAACTCCCAACTATTCTCCTAACTACCCCTTTCCTATCATTGGCTGAGGACAGACTCAAGTTCTGCTGCGCCTCCGCAGCACGGCAGAACAAGGTGGGGGGAATTGCCCCCGCCACACGGCGTTCGCATGCTGCTGCAAGAAAGCTGCCCGCAGTGTCCAGACTGCGGGCGGATTCCGGCGGTGGCATGGAAATGCTGCATGGCTCCCCCGGCTGGCGCACGTTCACACCCACCGGGACACCACTTTTAAGAGGTGCCGGCTGCTGCGGGAGGAGCGCGGTGCTGGACACATTGCGTCTGGCCTGCCTCCTCCAGGCAGATGTGGCAGTCTGGACTGCTTCTCTGCCTCTGCTTTTAAAGTGGAGGCAGAGCGGGCCAGACTGCCAGTCTGTCCGCAGCCATTCACTCACCAACATTCCGTCAGCTCTCATTGGTCATTCTTAAGGAGAGGCAGAACCTAACCTGTCATGCACAGATACTATTGCTATTCATTACAAATGCTGGTTCAAATTCACAGGGACCATTTTTATTTTCATTTATAAAAAAAAACTCATTGTAGTCATCATTTGACATTTTAATTTGTAAATCAGAACATGTAGGTCAAAGTCAGATTCATTATTTTCCATGTTATGAAACATCCCTATTAGAAATCCAGACTTACTCAAAACAGACATAGTTACTAATGAGGTCTTTACTAAGTAGCCTACTCAGCAGCTTTCAAAATGAGTCACGAAACTAAGAAGCGAAGAAACTTTCCATGTCAAACAATTTGCACTGCACTGTGCTATTTCTAAAAGAGAAAAATGTCTGGAAGGCATTTGAAAATTGTGCTATTTTTCTGTGATACTTAAAATAAGCAATGATGCATAGATAAACGAGGGCGGAGGAATGGGTTCCCCCCAAACCAAGCACAAAACTGAATGCTTATGAAGATGAAATTGGTCCTTGAATGATAGGCCGTCAGAAAGGAAGATTATTTCCATTGTAATGCATGAAAATAGACATCTTTGGAGAGACCATGGCTGAGGACAGACTAACAATGTGGGGTGGGAGAGCTCCGCTTCAGAAGCAAGGGAAGGGAGCCAGTTCAAACAGCTGCAACTGTCCTCTGGCTCCCTTCCATACTCACCCGTGTGTGAGCCGCTTCCCTGCCACCTCAGAGGGACACCGGCAGAAAGCGCTGTCCAGGGGCCATCTCCCGCTTGGATCTCACTTCCCGGCTATGTGGACGGGAGGAGGCAGGATTCAAGTGGAGGTGGTGGTGTGAATGTGCCGCCACGGAGAGATGCGCATGAGCGCTCATGAGCTTATGCGTACAAGCAGCGCCAATACAAGAGGTGGGAGGATTTAAAATTTTTAGACTGCTGCTGTGGCCATGAGCCTATTGCTGAAATGGCCTCGTCATGAGCTGCGGAGGCCTGCCTGCCCGGGGCCGCTCCACAGCAGTCTGAACGCTCCATTCCAGCATGCTCCCACAGGAGTCTGGCCAGTGTGACCGGCCAGCCCCGGGCCAGTTTTTCCCCGCAGCTTTTGGCCCCACTGCGGTTTCGGGATAGATTACCAGTCTGTCCTCAACCTCAATCAAACCAGCAGATGCATAATGCTAGTCAACTGCACTTAGCAATTGCAACTGAGATACTTGTATCGTTGATTTGGGTTTACTCAAAGAAAGGAAAGGAAAACATTAAAAGGGTGGGCAGCCTGGGAGCATCAATAGCTGTCCTGCTAGAATGGTAAAGAATGAGAAAACAAATAGGCAAACACATTTTACAGATAACTCAAATACTAGTTTTATCAGAAGGGAGAGTGGGGTTGCCTTTCTTTTTAAAAAATTTGCAATGTTTTCTAGAGATCCCATTTGTAGAGACGGCTGCAGCTGTGTAGAGGTGTTAGTTCATAAAAGAAGCATTGTCAAATGACCCTGTCTGGGCCATAAAGCCACCAAGAGTCCTATGCATCGGAAAAGATTCTGTGGTTTCATGAATTATATCATAGGGGTTTGCATTTGTACGCATGTTGTACCACTTCTAATGATTGCGCCATCAGTGCGATCCATTCAGACTTGTCCTCAGTAGTTCCAGCTGTTCCATTTTTTGTGGGTTTCTTTGCACATGCTTTGGAGCATTTGGAACATTTCAGCAGCCTGAAGAGAGGGACATGATCCTGGCTCCGGCTGGAGAGAGAGGAGACCAGACCGGACAGAGAGAGAAAGGTCCTCACTCACCAGACAGAACAAACAGGAAGCTGCCCCAATGCCGGCACCTTTAATCCTTGAAACATTTTGCCATTTAAAAAAAAAAAAAAAACTACCCACACCAGCCTGACCTTTCTGGGAGAGTTTTGACCTGGTGGTAGGTTTGCCAGAAGTCACCAATGTGAAAAACTTAGTTCAGATCACAGAACAGAGGTTTTGTTGTGAATACATTTCGCTCCCCCCTCCCCCCAAAAAAGGGTGGGAGAAACCAGTTTTATTAGGAACAGGGGGGAAATGGGGAAGATACAAGTGTTGGGATGTTTCTGATGTTATGTGGACACAAGACAAAAGCATGTTTACATTGGGTGATGCCAGTGGATTGTTAAGGTAATGTGAAATAGACTCAAAAGAAGGCCGAGTTATATGCAACCTACAAGATGCATTCCAAGGAAGATATTGGACAAAAAAATCATGTATTGTTTTGTTTTCTCCTCTTATCTGAGCAGAAGGAAGTTCGCAGTAGCCTTTTGTCCATGCAGTTCTTCTGGCAGAAGATAGCACTGGAAGCTTATGGTCTTGGAGGTTTTGGCAGTTTATTAGGAAGTTAAGCAGTGGAGCAGGCATACATCCAGAAAGGCAGTCACAGAGCTGGTATTGAAATGGCTTTAGTCCCTCTCAAGAAGTAGCATGTACCTGCAAATTCCCCAAGGTTTCTTCTTGACAATTTATCTTTGCCTACTAGCTTTCTTTAATACTCGACCAAGCAGATAGGATTTGTTTCTCAGAGTAGCCATACACCTTAACAAACACTACTTATATGCTTGCCTCTTGGCAGAGGCAGCCATTTTACATTTCAAAAGGCATACAGAGTTCTTTTTGTGCAGAATAGAAGTGAACAAAAGCACTCTTTGGTGTGTGGGCAGTTCTTCTGCAGATAGTTTGCCATGTTCTGTTGACAATGTGTTTTTGGTATGTGTTTGAACATATAGTTCGTTTTCAGCCTTCAAACTGCTTGCCACCATCATCATTTATTTATTTATTTTTTAAAAAAATTGAAACTGGTGCCATTACAACATTACATTATTTGAACATTTCCTTCCCTACCATTGGGCAATATTGCTGGTCTCCTTGGCTAATTGGTTCAAACTGAGAAGTATTATGGAACTATGCATTCTCCAAGGTAAGTCAACAGAATGGGAAACAGATTCCAGATCATCTCAGAGACAGACCAACTGTGCAGGTGGGAAAAACTGGGAGGTAAATGATTTCAAATCTGACCTGGATAGCCCAGGTTAGCCCAATCTCATCAGAACTTGGAAGCTAAGCAGGGTGAGCCCTGGTCAGTATTTGGATAGGAGACCACCAAAGAAGTCTAGGGTTGTGATGTGGAGGCATAAAATGGCAAACCACCTCTGAATGTCTCTTGCCTTGAAAACCTCACATGGTCACCATAAGTCAACTATGAATTGAAGAGGGGGAATTAAAATATTTCAAAATATGACCAACATGTGGATTCTTCACTGTAATTCAGCATGTTGCTAATGCTGGAACAGTGACAACTTAAGAGAACCAGTTTGGTGTAGTGGTTAAGTGCGCGGACTCTAATCTGGGAGAACCGGGTCTGATTCCCCACTCCTCCACTTGCACCTGGCTGGATGACCTTGGGCAAGCCATAGCTCTGTGCCAGCTGTTCCCTCAAGGACAGCTTGGGAAAGAGCTCTCTCAGCCCCACCTACCTCACAGGGTGTCTGTTGTGGGGAGGGGAAGGGAAAGAAGCTTGTAAGCCGCTCTGAGGCTCCCTTGGGGAGTGGAGGGTGGGGTATAAATCCAATCTCTTCTTCTTCTTCTT
This sequence comes from Lepidodactylus listeri, assembly GCA_029233225.1. Lineage (NCBI taxonomy): Eukaryota > Metazoa > Chordata > Lepidosauria > Squamata > Gekkonidae > Lepidodactylus > Lepidodactylus listeri. The sequence continues at coordinate 98,328,038 of JARCFY010000009.1, read as the reverse complement.
CTTCTTCTTCTTAATTGTGGGAAATGGTCCCAGTGAAGAGGAGCCCTTGTCCATGATCTTCCTGTTAGCTATAACTGGTAAACATTTCTTTCAAGTCCTCCTTTTAAGTTGAACAGGTCACAGATTGGCCCGGCAGGCTTCTTCATTTATTGTATCTATCAACAGATAAAGTCTCTGTAGTATAAATCAATTTGGAGACTTGGTCATGCTCGGTCGAAGAGGTCAACCATCCCAGATACAAGAAGTGTACCATTATTTGGTCAAGGGTAAAATCAAGGTTTGATGGCAACACCACCATCAGTGCTTTTGTTGTTTAGTCGCACAGTCAAGTCTGACTCTTCGCGACCCCATGGACCACATCATGTCAGGCCCCCGGTCCTCCACTGCCCTCTGGAGCCTGCTCAACTCTGTGTTCATCACATTGGTAATAGTGTCTAACCATCTCATCCTTTGCTGTCCCCTTCTTCTTTTGCCTTCAATCTTTCCCAGCACCAGGGTCTTCTCCAGTGGGTTCTCCCTTCTCATTTGGCAGCCAAAGTATTTGAGCTTCGGCTTCAGTATCTGTCCTTCCAGGGGACAGTCAAGATTGAGTCCATGGGACTCTCAAGAGTCCTTCAGTGAAATCTTGTGCAAAGTTACTCCAGTCTAAGCCTACTGATTTCAATCAATTTAGACCAACGTAAATCTGCATAGGACTGCAATGTCTCTTTCAGTGTGCTTTGCCAGAACAGAGACACATTAAATTTGGTGCCAAAATATGGCAGCATGAAATTCTGACAGCAACCCTAATCAGGGCTCTTTTTCTAGCTGGAACTCCTTTGCATATTAGGTGACACACCCCTAATGTAGCCATTCCTCCAAGAGCTTACAGATCTCTTCTTACAGGGGCTACTTTTGTTCACTTCTATTCTGCACAAAAAGAACCCAAAAAAATCACAATAAATCAGCTCGGGGGGTGGGGATGGGGGGGATGAAAGACCAGGACCAACACCATTACAAGTGTATGTACAAATATTGGTAACCACACTACTTCTGATTAGTGCGGAATCACTCTGATGGTGGGACTGATGGATTTGCTACCTTTAAGTATTTACCACTGATATTTGCTGCATTAAAAAGACATAAAACCTTAGTAGCAAAACCATCAGTACTTTTTTACTTTAAAGGTTTATTCTGTATGCCTTTTGATATGTAAAGTGGCTGCCTCTGCCAAGAGGCAAGCATATAAGTAGTGTTTGTTAAGGTGTATGGCTACTCTGAGAAACAAATCCCATCTGCTTGGTCGAGTATTAAAGAAAGCTAGTAGGCAAAGATAAATTGCCAAGAAGAAACCTTGGGGAATCTGCAGGTACATGCTACTTCTTGAGAGGGACTAAAGCCATTTCAATACCAGCTCTGTGACTGCCTTTCTGGATGTATGCCTGCTCCACTGCTTAACTTCCTAATAAACTGCCAAAACCTCCAAGACCATAAGCTTCCAGTGCTATCTTCTGCCAGAAGAACTGCATGGACAAAAGGCTACTGCGAACTTCCTTCTGCTCAGATAAGAGGAGAAAACAAAACAATACATGATTTTTTTGTCCAATATCTTCCTTGGAATGCATCTTGTAGGTTGCATATAACTCGGCCTTCTTTTGAGTCTATTTCACATTACCTTAACAATCCACTGGCATCACCCAATGTAAACATGCTTTTGTCTTGTGTCCACATAACATCAGAAACATCCCAACACTTGTATCTTCCCCATTTCCCCCCTGTTCCTAATAAAACTGGTTTCTCCCACCCTTTTTTTTTGGGGGGGGGAGCGAAATGTATTCACAACAAAACCTCTGTTCTGTGATCTGAACTAAGTTTTTCACATTGGTGACTTCTGGCAAACCTACCACCAGGTCAAAACTCTCCCAGAAAGGTCAGGCTGGTGTGGGTAGTTTTTTTTTTTTTTTTAAATGGCAAAATGTTTCAAGGATTAAAGGTGCCGGCATTGGGGCAGCTTCCTGTTTGTTCTGTCTGGTGAGTGAGGACCTTTCTCTGTCTGTCCGGTCTGGTCTCCTCTCTCTCCAGCCGGAGCCAGGATCATGTCCCTCTCTTCAGGCTGCTGAAATGTTCCAAATGCTCCAAAGCATGTGCAAAGAAAGCCACAAAAAATGGAACAGCTGGAACTACTGAAGACAAGTCTAAATGGATCGCACTGATGGCGCAGTCATTAGAAGTGGTACAACATGCGTACAAATGCAAACCCCTATGATATAATTCATGAAACCACAATCTTTTTCCGATGCATAGGACTCCTGGTGGCTTTGTGGCCTAATATGTCACCTAATATGCAAAGGAGTTATGGCTAGAAAAAGAGCCCTGACCCTAATTCAAACATGTATTTTTGTGAACATGTACCACTGGCATTCATTGAGCAAAGGCATGAATTAGCAATATAGATATTTTTAAAAGTATTTAAGTACACAGGGGTGAGCCCGTAGCTTTGCTTTGCATGCAGAAGGTCTCAGGTTCAATCCCTGGCATCTCCAGCAAAAAGGATCAGACAGTAGTTGTTGTAAAAGACTTCTACCCAGGATCCTGAGTGCTGCTACAAACAAGGGTAGACAATATTGATCTCAATAGACCAATGGCCTGACTCAGTATAAGGCAATTTGATGTGTTCAATATCCTTCTAAGGAGAAACAGCAAAATAAAATGAAATAAATAAAATAAAAAAGAGGACAAAAAGACTTATCATAAATGATCATACTCTAATGTAAGAAGATAACAGAAGCCATGTTGGATCAGGCAAATGGCCCATCCTGACCAACATTATGTGTCACACAGTGGCCAAACCCAGGTGCCATCAGGAGGTCCATCAGCAGGGCCAGAACTCCAGAAGCCCTCTCACTGTTGCCCCCCCCCCCCAATCCCAAGAATACAAAATTTCACAGCCCCAGATAGAATGTTCCATGTATACCTTGTGGCTATTAGCCACTGATGGTCCTCTGCTCCATACATTTATCCAATCCCCTCTTGAAGCTGTCAATGCATGTAGCCACCACCACTTTTTGCGGCGGGGCTTGTGTGTGTGTGTGTGTGTGATGTGGGCAATGTATATAGAGATCCATATGTGCTAATTGGGAGGGGCAACAAAAAAAGGAGACAATTATGATGGAATGAAGACAAGGGCATGGGCTCATCCATAATTTTGATGCTATTTTTAAAAACAATAGTTAATTCTTGTATTTGTTTATGTGATTTTTTTTTTAATGAGGTTGCCTTGAACTGATGGACGGGTGGGATAAATAAATAAACCAATTACATTTCAGAAAGTCTGATTTCATTCATTTCATTTATATCCTCAATATTCCATTTTTGTACTCTGCTTTGGTGTGATACCGTCCTCCTTTCTCTGAAAGTCATGATTAGGCTTTTGAGCACCGTAGCCCAGCTGCTGAATTAAGCTTGCGCTACAGCTATAGAAACATACACGTCACTATAAAGTACCTGCTTGGCAGTGACTCTGAGTAACAGCATCGCTGTACAGGAGTGAATGCTCACTTTCAGTACTTCAGACGTCTCTCGGGACATATAATGTTGTGATACCAAAGTCAGTAGCATCATAATTGAAATTAGAAACAGTAGCAGGATTAAGTGAAGAACCTGCTGCCTAATGCCATTGTACTTGCCTTCCGTAAAGAAGGTGAGTGAGGGGAAAAAATGGTTCTGAATAAACAGGATAAGCCAAATCCATTCTTTTCCTTTTGAGTGGCTTCACTGTATTGTTCTAATAATTAGAGTGTACAAGTGGGAACATGCAAGGACTCGTTGGGGGAAGGGGGAGGATTCATTTCCTTCTTCTCCACTATTTTCTCTTTCCCTTCCCTGAAAACACTCATATGCTGTCTCCTTTTCCTACTTCTTTCTCTCATTCCCACCCAATCACCAACCTATCTTTTTCTGCCCCTCTGTCTTCAGCTCCCCCATGGCAGACTTTACTAGGGATGGGCATGAACAAAATCATGAAGCAAAATTCATCATGAATTTTGCCCTGTTTGTGGTTCACAAACCGAACCAGTCACGAACTTCCACAAACTTAACGCAGTTCACGGTGGTTCATGGATAGAGCAGAAAGCAGGGGTTTAAAGGGACTGTGAGTCCCATTAAACCCCTGTTTCTGTTCCCAGAAGAAGCAGCAAAAAACAACTGAGTGGCAGGGAATACCCACTTGCTCAGCTGTTTTTTGGGCATTAAAGAGACTGTACAAGAAAGGAAAACAACTGAGTGTCTAGCAGCACCTCCCCACTGCTCAGCTGTTTTTCAAGTTTTTTTTCTGCTGTCCCTCTAAATGTGAGGCTTCTGTGCTATCAGCAAATGATCAGGCCTTTGTTGATTAAAACATAGTCCTTTATTTCAGATACTGGTACAGGTCTCGATGTTTGTTAGTGATACCATATACAGAGGGCAGGGGACTATTATACCTGCAAGCATGAAAGTCTAAACATTGATCACCAATCAGCATTCAGAGAAAAATGCGGGAAAGCAATTCACCTTTTGTCACCAGGGGTGAAAGAACATAAAAATTTCCAGCCCGAACTGTGTGACCCAGTGGTGCCAGGTCCCCAGCAAAACAGGACAGAGCAAACAATAAAACAATTCCTAAGGCTGCTTCTAACAGATAGCAATGCGAGCGAAGGGGGAGGACACACCAGGGAGTGAAGGAAGAGATAGCTTTGTACTATATGGCATTCTGGTATGTGGGAACCTACATTCCCGCCTGAATTGTAACATTAAGCAGACAAGCAATTGAGGATCAAGAGGAGGGGCCATAAAGCATCTGGCTAGGTGGGTACTACAAAGGAAACGAAAGTACATGATAGAAAAGCATCAATGTCAGATTCAATTAATAGAAACATTGTAAAACATTATGAAAAGACCTCTTTGGCAAAGCAGAATCTGACACTAAAGGGACTGCACAAGGTAGCAAAGCAACAGAGGGGTGGGGAGTGCCTGCCACCACTGAACTGTTTTTTTTGGGCTACTTGTGCAGTCCCTTTAAAGAGACTGCACAAGAAAGCCTGAAACAGCTGAGCAGCAGGGAGCAGGCTGCCCCTACCATCCAGCTTTTGTTTGGGGGGGGGGGCGCTTCCTGAAATCCCCATTTAATGGGACTGTGGTCCCTTTCACTGGGGGTTTTCTTGGACATGAATCCCGGACTGATTCAGTTTATGAACAAACCTCCCAGTTTGTTTAGTGGTTCAGATTGTGGTTTGGCCATGATCCAACACAGCCTATTCCTAGACTTTACCTGGGGAAAACTGTGGCACAGTTGTGTGGTATCAGCTGCTGTGCCAGGCACACTTGTATAGTAAGAGAATCCTCAAGGACCTGAAGGGGGGGTACCCTCACTTTGTCCTGTATCCCCCTCCGTACATTATTGTCCCTTTCTCTTCTTCTGGAAACCCCATATCCTCTCCCCCTTCCCTGTCTCATTCTCTACTTAGCCATTCAGAAACCTAACTTTATCTGTCTTCAGCTGTATTTATTAACTTCATTTATACCCTTCCTTTCTGCCAAGTGGACAGCTTACATCATTCTGGTCTGATTTTTGTTTCATTGTGATTTTAAGGAAAAGATTGTTATAAAACATTGCACATTTTGCAGCTCTGGAAACAGTAGCCAGGATCTGGAAACTGGGATACAGAAATTATATTTATAGTCATACTGATATGCTTGTCTGAGAAAATATGGAAGAGTTACAATAACAGGACCTACTGAAAATATGTCATGTGAGACCTCTTACATTACAAAAACTATACAGATGTTCAGGATCCCATTTCCATTATACGTCCTTAATTGTGCTTTAATTTTTAACCTTATCTTTTTGTAAATTTTGTATTATCACTTCAAGGTTTGATTCTTTTAGATTTGTCATATAGCATTGACCTGAATAGCTCAGGGTAATCCATTATCGCCAGTTTTTGGAAGCTAAGCAGGGTTATCCCAGTTAGTATTTGGATGGGAGACCACGAAGGAAGTCCAGGATTGTGACACAGAGGCAAACAATGTCAAACCACCTTTGAATGTCTCTTGCCTTGAAAACCCTATGGGGTCATCATAAGTCAACTGTGACTTGACAGCTCTTTCCACCACCAACATGTATACATTAAGAAGAAGAAGCATTGTATGCTGTCAAGTTATAATCAACTCAAGGTGACCCCAGGACGATGGGGTTTTCAAGGCAGCCCTGGCTGACCTTGCTTATCTTCCAAGCTTTGACAAGATAAGACTAGTCAGGACTATTCAGGCTACTATGTAGGTACATATCATTATAATTCATTGGTTTGAGATCTTGATTAAGGCACAATAACAAAAATTGCTACTAATACTCTGCAGTCTTCTCTAAGATGGATCTTAACTGCTTAACCAATGTGTTTCCCAAATCTCAGGCTTGGAACTGGAACCGGACAACCAGGTTGCTCCTCTCAAAAACTGCAGCTCACCCTGATCTGGATAACCCAGGCAAGTCCGATCTCATCATATCTCAGAAGCTAAGCCAGGTTGACTCTGGCAAGTACTTGGATGGGAGACCTCCTTGGAATACCAGATGTGGGAGGGGGCAGGCTTTATTCAGCCACCTCTCTGAATATCCTCCAGGCCCCCAGTAGGGGTCAGTCACGAGAGGTCACCATGACTTCCAGGTGCACACACAGTCACTCACCAGAAGTCACCATGACTTCCAGGTACACACACTCTCTCTCTCACACACACATGCACATATAAAAATACACACACACAAAAACAACCCTCCAGCTCAGCTGGGGGCACAAGGTTTCCAGCTGCAGGTCAGAAGAAGCAATGAAATCCATGGATGGCTTTCATTTTACTTTTGAACAAATCTGAACCTTATTGAATCATTTGTAAAATGCTGGAAGCACCTACCCATACTGCAGAATGGTGGAAAGAATTACTAAAATAAGAAATGTTGTTGCTGGTCTTGATTCTTATAGTTCACACATGGCTCTTCACCTGTCATGAATGAAAGAGACATATGGGTGGTGATGACACATGCAGGTGTGAAAGAGCCAGTACAAATTAATCATTACAGAAAGAACTTTCATATAATCTGATGCCAGATTAAATATTAGAGGCAGAGTGAACTATTGGCAAAGAGTCACTAAATGATGAGTTATTTATTATAGGGATGGGACAGGGTTTTTCCCCCTAAACTTCTATCTATGGAAAATCATGGATAAATGTCAAACCATATATGCTAGAAGAAGCCTCAGCAGCTCCAAGACTTCCACGTATATTGATGAGACCATATCACCATTTGACTGTGTCAGCAGGAGCTCTGGAACAGACAGGAAGAGGTTAAGAGCAGAGACTCTAATCTGGAGAACTGGGTTTGATTCCCCACTCCCCCACATGAAGCCTGCTGGGTGACCTTGGGCCAGTCACAGGTCTCTCAGAACTCTCTCAGCCCCACCTGCTTTACAACATGTTCGTTGCAGGGAGGGGAAAGGAATGTAATTATAAGTCACTTTGCAATACCTTAAGGTAGAAAAAAGTGGGTATAAAAATCTTCATCTTTTTCTTCTTTGTTTTCATTTTCATTTTCTTCTAGTATAGTCTGGGGACCTTCACAAGCCACATTGTGTCAATTTGCACATCCCTTTTGTTGACTGAAGAATAAAGATGAGCATGAACCAGCTCAATAATAATAATTCTGCTCCATGGCAATCTTCCGGATCATATTCCTACATGCTCTTCCCAAATAATCCACATCTTCCTAGTAGCAGCCAAAGTGGCCATTGCACAAAACTGGAAGAACAAATCAACTCCCTCCCTGGAGCAATGGCTCAACAAAGTATGGGACTTCTTTGTGCTTGAAAAACTATCTATATACTCTAACGCAACCTCCAATGAAAGTAACCTATTAAACCCCATCGACAAATGGAACCCAATATTAAATAAAATTAATTTTAATACCTTCAACTGGGAACACATAATGGACACCAAGTTCAAAACGTACATCTACGGCTAATCTCAGCACCCATCACAAACCCGAGTATCATCTCAGAGCAAAGGCACAGAACGATGCCAACATCTAACCGTTTTGTGCACCACCTAACTGGTCTTTTTATCGAGTGCAGTAACTAATTACACCACAGTGTTTGTAAATACATTGCTATATGTTTTATCATTGTAATTCACTTACTTATACAAAAAAACAATAAAATTGTTGTTAAAAAAAATGAACCAGCTCACAAACTGAAATTCATGGTAAGTCAACTAGCATGAACGTTCCATGAACTTTCAAGCAGTTTGTGGAGGTTTGTGCTGGTTTGTGAATGGGTACATTTCCAGACAGACTGTCTCCACTCAAACAAAATGTTTACCAAATTTCAAAGCAATGGGGGGTGGGGGTGGAATTCTCTAGCTTTCGAAACACTATTGCCAGTTTCAAACTAGTCATGTCAGTTTTAAGAGGGTCCCCCCCTGCCAGCATTCCTTTGTATTCACTTCCCCTTTACTTGGATTTATGACTCTGTGCTTTGAGATCAATCCTTTTAAGTTTGCAGTACCAGTGGCACAAGGTTCTGCTAGGCACTCTGGGATTGCACTAGTACTGCTGGGCACTTGGTACATTGTACTGAATATGCTGGGCTTGCAAAAATGCTCCCCCCCCCCACACACACACGGATTGTGATTGAGCTAGCATTGCCACATTGGCACTGGATTCTGCTGGGGTTGTAAACCCCCTCCCCTCATCTTGGAGTGTGAATCTGTGCTTCACATCAGTCTTGTTGAACTGGCATTGACACACTGACACTGGGTTCTGGTGGGCACATTGCACTGGTGCTGCTGGGCTTGCAAATATGCCCCCCTTCAGTTTCTACTACAGAGATTCTCTGAGACTTTAATTCTGTTCTGCTGGGCTTCTATTGTCCTTGATTTGTGTGTGTGCGTGTGTGTGTGTGTGTGTGCTGTTTCCCCCCTTAATTGGAAACAATGGAGGATGGGGGCACATTCTTTGGGGGGCATAACTCAGATCCCATAAGCAAACTTGGAGGGCAGGTAGAGAAGAGTCAGCTGGAGATCCCTTGTGAGTTTAATGTCTCTAGTATATGGGGGGCATTGTACCACATCATAAACCTCACAAACTCAACTGGTTCATTTAGCTCTTGAAAGTTCATGATGGTTCGTGGGTCACAAACCAGGCATGCCATGAGCCATGATTTTCCTGGTTCATGCCCATCCCTACTGAAGAGCCAGTTCTGGAATTTGGCAGAATAAAATGGCACAAAAGCAAGGTAAAATGTTTTAATAAATAAATCCAGAGAGAAACCTTTTCAGGGTGAAAGTTAATGTTTGTGTCCCACCCTCACTGAATGAATCAAACGTTGAGAACCCAAGGAATGTGCATCGTTGTTCATTAGTTTTGTCAGATTCAAGACCTACTTTTAACCTCAGTGTGGTGGAAGTGATCCTCATTTAATTTTTTTTCACCTATCTTTTTAACTCTCAGTCAGGACTCCCAGTTTCTTTGACTGACCTGTGTAGGATTCAGCCGAGCAAAGGTAAGGCTTAAGACCAGACTCCTATATAACAGCCTGCAAGACAATTACAAAGGTAACTGTTCCAGCACAATCTCCAGGGAATGGAATAATAAGGAACACTCTTTACCACCAAGACGGACTATAAAATAAACTTGAGAAAGAGAGTACCTCAAAATAGAAATAAAAAAGCCTATGTCTAGGAAGAGAAGAACAAATGAACACCTTTCCCCCATTTTTGCACTCGGGGGACTGGAGTAGAATTAAGCCCATTTCTTAACTCTGAAGGATAATCTTAACTCTTAACACTTAACTCTGAAGGATAATCTTTTTTTCACTCCAATTCAGAGGTAGGCAACTGTTTTGTTCGGTGCCCAAAAAAGGCAAAGTGTATTTGTAAAGATGGTGTTTGTGTAATGGGCTGTCAAACGACAGTTGACTTATGGTGACCCCAGCAAGGGACTCTCAAGGCAAGTGAGATGCAGAGGTGGTTCACCATTGCCTTCCTCTACAGACCCTTCGTTGGTGGTCTCCCTTCCCAATATCAACCCTGATTAGCCTCCAGAGATCTGATGAGATCAGGCTACACCCTATCATTCTTGGCCAGATGCATTGCAAGGGGAGAAAGCTCACTTCCAGTGGTGTTTCTGGCAGCAAGGGCATGGTGCTGTTCAGCCCACATCTCAGATGTGGATGATAACTGTGTGGTTCTAGGAGCATAAGCCATGTCTGTTGCTTTGACCTCTGCTGCCAGACCCAAGGGCACTGCTAACACCTCAGGGGCTTGCCTCAACTGCTTGGACAGAATACCAGCCTTGTCTGTCAAGCAAAATGGTATGCCATGGTGCTGTTCAGCCCACATAAGAACCCTGTTGAATCAGACAGATGGTCCATCTAGTACTGTTTTACACAGTAAAATCAGTTGCCCTGTAGTCCCAGTAATCAGGGCATAACAGCCAATATCTTCATCTGGTATTAAGGCCTAGGTCCTCCTAGCATGGATATTCAGAAGATGTTTGCTTCCTGGATATATGAGGGGTCCTTTCCGTCATTACCATTCATGGGTTTGTCCTCCATGAATCTGTCAAATCCCCTTTTAAAAGCCATCTATGCTTGTGGATATCACTAAGTCCATTAGCAGTGAAACCCATAGCTGAACATGTTGTTGAAAAAAGAAGAATTTCCATTTGTCCATCCTGAATCTAACATTCATCAAATTAATTGGGTGGCTCCAAGTTCTAATATTTTGGGAGAGGGGGAAAAGTTCTCTCTGTCTAATTTCTCCACCTCATATAAAATTCTATAAATCACCATAATTCTCTCTTTTCATTTAATTTTATAAACCTTAAGTAATCCCCCCCCCCTAAATTGCAAAGTATCAGATACTTTAGCCTTTCCTTATAGGAAAGGTGCTCCAACTCCTAAATCATTTTGATTGTCCTTCTCTGTACTTTATACAGCTTTGCAGTATTTTTTTTTTTTTGAGATATGGTGACCAGGAGTGAACACAGTCTTCCCAATGAGGCTGCACCATATGTCTGTATAAGATCATTACAATACTGGGCATTTAACTTTCAATTCCTTTCTTGAACATCCCCAGCATGAAGTTTCCCATTTTATCATCACTGCACACTGAGTCAAGATTTTCAGCCCCAAGATGTGTTTCAGCTTCCATCTTGATCAGTTCAGACCCCGTAAGTATCTACTTTTCTTTTTAGTTCCAGTGTGTATCACCTTACACTCACCTACACTGAACATCATTTTCCATGTTGTTACCTACTCACCTAATTTAGAAAGATCTACCTGAAGCTTCATGATCCATCATGGGTTTCACCATAATTTTGTATCATCTGCAAACCTGGCTGTTATGCCAATTCCAGATAATTTATGAACAGTTTCTTTGTTTAGAAACCTTGTATGCTGCCTTTCCAGACCTACTCAAGGTGGCTCAAGAACTGGTCCCAGTATCAGTCCTTGTGGTTGCAAGAACTACATTGCGAGAACTATCTACTTATCTCTACTCTCTGCTTCCAGTCATTTAACCAATTATTAATTCACAAATGACCCTATCATGTTATCCCATGACTGCTAAGCTTACTCAGGAGACTTTAGTGAGGTACCGTATGAAAAGGCCAAGTATCTTAATGATCTAAAAGAGGATCAAGATGGGTAGCTGTGTTACTCTGGCTGTAGCAGTAGAAAAGAGTAAGAGTTCAGTAGCACTTTAAAGACTTAGCAGAATTTTTAAAGACTGACATGAAAGCTCATACGCTAACAGAAATTTTGTTAGTTTTTAAGGTGCTACTGGACTTTTACTAATTTCTACATCTAAAAGAAGGATTGAAGAAGTCTCACAGCAGCTTACAATCACCTTCCCTTCTTCTCCCCACAACAGGCACCTTGTTAGGCAGATCACAAGAAGGGAGGGCAGGAAGGGTTGCATCTAGGGCTGCCAAGTCCCTGGGTAGGGTGGGGGAAGCACCGATTTTTAAAGCTTTCCCCCGCCTTTTCAGAATTGGCCACCGGGGGAGGCAATGGCTGCCAGCAGGGAAACGTCAGAGCCTGCCCTGGCCTCTTAAAAGGGAAATGTCTGCAGAGAGCCTGCCCTGCAGTAAAAAGCCTCAACAGACATTTCCCCTTTAAGAAAGAGCAAGAGAGTCCCGCCCAGAGAGGCTCTTTCTGCTGAAGGGCCTGCTTTTGCATGTGGCCTGCTGCTGGAGTAAGCTGCTTGGGGTAAGCTGCTGGGGTCTGCCAGCTCTTTTCCTTCTCTCTCTCTCCCCCTCCCCCTTTCTTTCTTTCTTTTTTCTGTCTGTCTGTCTCTCTCTCTGTCCCCATCCAGCAGAGTTCTATCAGTGGCTATTATTAGCCACAAGGTCTAAATGGAGCCCTTTGTCTGGGGCAGTGATGCTCTGCATTCTTGGTGCTTGGGGGGCAACAGTGGGAGGGCTTCTGGAGTTCTGGCCCCGCTGCTGGACCTCCTGAGGGCACCTGGTATTTTTGGCCACTGTTGTGACACAGAGTGTTGTACTGGATGGGCTGTACTGGATGGGCCGATCCACTGTGGCTTCTCTCCTGTTCTTATGATATGAAAATCATATTTAGCACTTGTGTAGCACTTAGTGCTTCATATTCTGCCGAGATGAGGAAGGATTCAGTAGGGCCGTTGCTCAGTGATAGAGCATCTGCTTGACATGCAGGAGGTATCAGCCTCTTCAGCTAAAAAAGGATCAAGTCATAGGTGACATTAAAGATCTCAGCCTGAGACCCTGGAGAGCCACTACCAGTCTGAGTAGTCAGTACTGACCTTGATGGACTAATGGCCTGATTCAGTATTAAATAAAATGATTCCATGGCACTGCAGGGTTTTGAGCCAGGCTCTCCCAGATCCCAGCCAAACAAACTGACTGCTACATAACACTGACTCTTGTTCAGCGACAAAAAACAGTGGCATAAAAGTCACAGTCTGGGTAATGCTGCTTGCAAGCCTATAAAGCTCAAGGCAGCAGCAGAAGCTCAGTATTAGGAAACTTCATGAGTTCATGTGTCAGCATGTGTAAGCAACATCACAGGATGTGACATCACAAAATGATGTCACTTCCTTTCTCCTGGCTCCACCCCCAAAGTCTCCTGGCTCCACCCCCAAAGTCCTCAGATATTTCCCAAGTTGGACTTGGCAGCCCTAGTTGCATCAGTGCTTAGTTCTTGTGACCCTTTCTTACACGCCCAGGGAAATGATGATTGCCACTATGGGGCCAGGAAGCATTTTTTCTCCAGGCCAATTTGGCTGGAGATCCTGGAGGGTTTGGGTTTTTTTTTTTGGCATCTTCTGAGCGTGGAATGGGGGGTCACTGGGGGTGTGGGGGGGAAGTATTTGTGAATTTCCTGCATTGCGAAGGGGGTTGCACTAGATGACACTGGAGGTGCCTTCCAACGCTGTGATTCTATGATTCTTCTAGGTAGATGGGTCTGAGAGAATTCTAAGAAGGTCATCCAGCAGGTTTCATGTGGAGGAGTGGGGAATCAAACCTGATTCTCCAGATTAGAGTCTGCCACTCTTAACCATTATACAGTGGTGGTTCTCTGCTGGCTAAAAGAATTCCAGAAGATTCCATGTGCCAGGGGTTGCCTGCCATGCACTAGTTTCAACAACACATAGTAGGCTTGCTTTAGTAATTCTGAACCCAGGTAATTCTGATTATCACAGCCATTAAAAGTATTGCAGTTCTCAAAGATAATGTACTATCTTCTGTAAGAGGAATACAGGGGATATATATATATCAAGGGGAGATATATATATATATATATATATATATATATATATATATATATATATATATATCAAGGGGATATATAATATAGCAAGCAGAATTAAATATTTAACACTAAATGTCCTTTTGCTTACTATCCAAAGGCTTTTTTTTTGGTTAAAAATGTAAATGAAGGTCTTAATGGCTCCAATCAAAACTATCAAAAAGTATATGCTGATAAAAATGTTTCTTTCCTCAAGAAAATGAGCCTTTGTAGTTGATCAAACAATAGGACACCAAATTAGTTGTTTTTCATAAGGGCTATTAATCATGATGGTGACAATTTCCCAGAATGCACCACTGCAGTAATTGAATATTGCCATTCACTTGGAGCACAATTTAACTCACAAGGCGTAGTTACTCACTATAGACAGAAGTGTGTGCCTTTTTGGAGATCATCCATAAGCTAATTGCTTAGCAGTTTTGTCATTTCATTTGTTGCGGACGGCTCAACCATTAATTGTGTCTGTGGATACAATTCAGTGGAGGCTTTGTGCTTTCTTTCTTTCTTTTTTAAGCTGCAAAGGTTAACTGAAACTGGAAAAGAAAATACACTTAACCAAAAATGAAATATGAAAATGGATATAAAATCCTTTGAAGAGTGACAAGTGAAGCTTTGTAAAATCCTGGGCAATTCTTATTCCATTCTAAATGATGGCATGGTACCTTACAGCAGTTGGTTAGCAAACTTGAGGTTTACTGAAACAAGTGATGGAATGACATTTTCTGTCCCATTTGGAATTTTGGCTGGAATCTGGGTTTCAACTGGACCAGAAGCAGAGGGGACCCTGCACCACAGGACTCACCAAATTCTTCTTTCTACATTAAAACACCGAGACATGTTATCCCCTCATCTCCAGAAGCTTGGGAGATCATCACTAGGGATGGGCATGAACTGCATTTTGGCAGTTTGTTTGTGGTTCGTGGCTGAACCATGAACAAAACTCTGAATCGATGCACCAGTTCCTGAACCGAACCATGGTTTGTGAGCCATTTAAAGTTTAAACCCCTGCTTTCTGCTCTCCATGGCTTTTTGAGGGGAGCAGAAAGCTCTGGGCCATTTAAACCCTGCTTTCTGCTCCCTGCAAAAAGGCGTGGGGAGCAGAAAGCAGGAGTTTCCAAACAGCTGAGCATCAGGGACTGCTGTTCAGCAGTTGGGGAGCAGAACACAGGGTTTAAATGGCTTGGTACCATTTAAACCAAACTGTTTGGAACCCCCTGCTTTCTGCTCCCCACAGTTTCTTAGCCATGGTTTTAAAACTCTCTGGTCAAAATGGATATGCCAATCATGAATCTTTCTTATTAGTTTTTACTGAAATAACAGCCTCACATATCCAGTGGGACACAAAATTGGTGAATTCTTTGTCAGAACTGCTTTATTTTGAGTCCTGCCTGCACTATAGTATTACCACAATAACTGCAGACACAGAAGAGTTGGTATTAGAGGTGTACAAGAAGGGGGACCCGTGATACTCGTGGGGTGGGAGTATCCCAATCCTTCTCCCACCCACACTGCCCCAGCAGCAGAGGTGAGCCTCGCCAAGCCTTCCACACATCCCTTCCCCAGCAGCAGCAGCAAGCACCGCCAAGCCTTCTCTCACCCCCCTCCCCAGCAACAGCGGTGGCAGCAAGCTCTGCCAAGTCTTCTCTTACCCCTCCCCCCTCCCCAGTGGTGGCAGCAAGCCCTGCCAAGCCTTCTTCCTCCTCCCCCTGGCACTGTCAAGGCCTGAGTGGCTCACATCTGCCAGCCCACCAAGCCAATCCCTCCCCAGCAGCAACAGCAATGGCAGCAGCAAGCCCTGCCAAGCCTCCCCCCCCAATGGCCAGAACGTTCCTTGCGCACACACAGGGAATGCTTTTACTTTTGGGGGGGATTTAAATATCCCCATATAGTTCTTTAAACATTTTTTTTATATTTTTCTGCACATCTGGGGAATCCCCCAAGTGTGCA
This sequence comes from Lepidodactylus listeri, assembly GCA_029233225.1. NCBI lineage: Eukaryota > Metazoa > Chordata > Lepidosauria > Squamata > Gekkonidae > Lepidodactylus > Lepidodactylus listeri. Next base: position 98,312,244 of record JARCFY010000009.1, on the reverse strand, counting down.
AAAAAATCTCTCTGCCCCCCAAGTGCCCCCTCTGTGCGGATTTAGATATCCGCACGGAGGGGGTGCCTTTGGAATTAGTATATAGACAAGAGATGGGACCCACGATACTCATCGGGGGGGGGGGGGGGAGAGAAGAGCAGAGCCAGCAGCCGCAGGTTAGTCTTCTCCCTTTTTCTCCTGGCTCAGGCAGGAGGGCTGTTTTCCAGAGCATGGATGCAGCAGCAGCCCGGTGGCTGGCTCACCACTTGGAATGCTGGGAGGAGATTCCCAAGGAGGACTGTTGCTCCCCAGATGCCACAGCTCGGAGGGAGCGTCGGTTGCCCTGCAGGGAGAACTGGAGCCTTCCCCCACCCCCATTAGGCACCACTGTGGAAGGGCCACACATGGCTGGCTGGCTGGCTGGCTGGCTGAGAAGGGGTGGGAGCCAAGCATGCCTGTCTGTGCAAGGCAGCTCACATGTGGGTGTGTGCCCCTGTAGGTCAAACTGGGGGGCAGCGAGCAAGGCGGGGCCTGTCTGTCTGCAGCAGGAGGCAGGGGAGCACCTTCAGGATCGAGGCCTGCCGATCCTCCTCCCCCCCCCCCCCCAGAAAACAGCAAGGCCTGAGCGGGTCACAGCTACCAGGCCTGCCAAGCCTCCCCCCAATGGCCAGCGCTTGCCTCTGAAGCTACAGGCGCGGAGCCACCTCCTCCTCTTCGCCAGTTAGGGGAGTTTTGCAGACAGAGTCGAGTCCTCTCCTTGGGTGGGGCAGGCCCAGCCAGGCGCGCCAAGCTGTGGTTTAGGGGCCAAGTACTGCACACGCCTCAGGGGCAGAGCCAGAGCTGCCGGGCTGCCTCAGAGTTCTGACAGCATTCCCTGCACGTGCGCAGGGAACGCTCTTTAACTTTTGGGGGGATTTAAATCCTCCCAAATATTTTTTTAAAAAACTTTTTAGATTTTTCCGCACATCTGGGAAGCCTCCCGAGTGTGTAGGAAAATCTCCCTGCCCCCAGGTGCCCCCCCCCGTGGATTTAGATATCTGCACACACCTTTGCTATTAGTGACTTTCCACCTTTGCTATTAGTATATAGATAAAGATCTCATTCAATTCTTGCAGAACTCTCAGACATTCAAAAACACTAGCAGAGGTTACTTTTCCCTCCCTAAAGACAGGGGTCCATTGGAGCGGGAGCGCACAGGAGCGCAGCTCCGGGAGTGAGGAGCCCAGGGGGCGGGCACATGACCAAGCCCTGCCCCCTCCTCGGCTTCCCCCAGCAGTGCAGAGGTGCAGCGCCCCAGGGAAAGCCCTGCTAGGGTTTTTATTGTTTTTAATGTTTTGTTTTAATATTGACAATTTTATCATTGTTCCTTTTATGACTGTGTGCTGCTTTTCCAGAGACTTGCTCAAGGTGGCATATAAATTTTCTAAGTATACCATTTTTTATCTGGGCACATGGCACATAAGTACTGGAGAAATTTCACCAACCCTTCAGGAGCTTCCACCCCATCAGTTTGGTGTAGTGGTCAGGAGTTGGACTCTAATCTGGGAGAACCGGGTTTGATTCCCCACTCCTCCACATGCAGCTGCTGGTGTGACCTTGAGCCATTCACAAGTTCTCTCAGAGCTGTTCTCTCAGGAGCAGTTCTCCAAAGACCTCTCTCAGTTCCACCTACCTCACAGGGTGTCTTGTTGTGGGGAGGGGAAGGGAAAGGGGAAGGGATGGGTGGTGCACATGTCCTGGGTATCTCAAGTCTACTTGAAACCTGGTGGTTTCAAGGGAGCAAGAAGAGAATGAGGGTGTGTTCTTTATGTTTATTTTTATTGCACAAAGTATTGGATGGGGAAGGGAATGGAGGAAGAGCAGGTCAGTTTCACTCACCTGTGGAGTGGAGCCAGAGGGGTGGGTGTTGCCTTCCGACACACTTCCGGTATGTTAGGGGGTGTGGCATATGCAAATGAGTTATGCAAATGAGTTATGCTAATGAGCTCCTGCACCTCTTTTTTCTACGAAATGACCCCTGCCTAAAGATAAACTTTGGCTTGATAGGGGATGCACTGAAATTAAACATTTTTGTTGCTGTTGAATGGTATGGAACATATAAGGAACAGAACTGATGAAGACTCCCAACGGAATGGTTTCAGCTGAAAAGGAAATATAAAACATTCTGGGGAGAAGCTGCAGGGACCATTGTCTCACTGACTTCCCCATACAGCTCCTTCCTGTTCCTCCATGCTGGAACAAAAGCACCAGCTCATTGTACTGTGAATATTAGCTTTTATAGATCTGCCACTTAACCTACCCAAGTTGTGGCCTTGACCTCTTCCCCATCCTTCAGCCTGGCAAAATACCCAGGTGTTTTAAAGCAAAAAGTTGTCAACTTTATCAGGAAAGAGCCTGTTTCCAAAGATGATTACATTCAATACCTGGCAAGGTGCATCTTTCTCTCCTGCCTGTATATATGGAGCCCTAAGCATTAGTGATTGAAGGTCCACTGTCATGATACAAAGAGTTGACTGATGCATATGTAACATCTTTTGATGACTTTCCTGTTTATGTGAGGAGTGCAGGAATCAAGTCTCCATTGTTAATGACAAAGAGATCAGTGCTACATGAGCTCTCTGTGCTCAAGATGACAGGAAACAGTGGAAGAATCCAGAAGACGTTTATGACCTGAACAGCCCAGGCTTTCACCAGCTCTTGGAAGCTAACTAACAGCCTGGTTAGTACTTGGATGGGAGACCACCAAGGAAGTCCAGGGTTGCTACACAGAGACAATGACAAACCACCTCTCTTCATCTCTTGACTTCTAAACCCTATCAGGTCATCAGAAGTCACCTGTGACTTTCCACCACCATCTAGAAGACTGGCTTAATCATTCAAGGCCTATGATGACTGGGTCAGAGGCTATTGTGCTACCTCCATTGTGCTACTGCAATTATGGGCTGTTGTCATCATCTGGGAATGATGCCATACTTTCTAAAGAAACCCAAACTTTTCGATGCTTGACATGCTGTGAAACAGGGACAGTTAGATGTTCTCTTTTCAATCCTCTCTCTATAACTTAACCTAGATCTAAGCCATGATGACCAAATAAATCAACTCATACGTTGAAACTCACAGTTTATATACATTTCTGAGTATACAAAGAGCAATCTTCTAAACGGCACACTGAAATACATCATTGTTTGCATCTTATTCCACATTTAATTAAAGCAGCAACAAAGTGGTTAATGGAGGCACATGACTGTAGAATGCTAGAGATATGGCATTCGAGATATGGTTTGGATCTGAAGGTGTCATTCCATCAGCATAAGGCCAGGTGCACTGATAGAATGTCATTTCTGATGGGAGAGGAGTGGTGAAGGGCAATCTATGATCATTGTACCCCATCCTGCAGGCCCCCAGATTGCCCTCCCATACTATTCCTAGGGTTCACTGACCCACAAAAGCACAATTTTACAGAAGGCAGAAATGGGCAATGAGGAGTGGGAAGCTGCCTTCCTCAAGCATGACTCCAATTGCTTTGTATCCAAGCCCTTATTTGGCCTTTTCGGCACTCTCCTTTTAATCCATGTTCACTGTGGTGTCCTCCAAGCAATTTTGCACTAAAATGGATTTCAGTCTTTAATCCATGGTCCCTTCCATTCTGCACTTAAATTGAGTTCTTTTTATTCCAGTCCCCCCCTGCCAGTTTTGCATTACATTATGGTCAGCCGGGTTTCAGCCTACTGTTGCCCCGGGTTATTTGGATCCCATTTTGCCGTGGACTTAAAATGCCTCAGCTCAAACACTGAGGGCATTTGGAGTGGCAGACAATGCAGAAAGGATCATTGAAAGCAATTGACATTCAAACCTACTTAATTTTAGGCTATCATTCTTGTTTCATGAAATGCCTCGGCGTTATTTTGTTGCTAAACCTCAGTTTTTTACAAAAAGCATCCCTCATTTTGACCTACTCCAGCTCTTCGTTTCAACTGCAAAACTACTGCGGGATAAGCTCTTTTAACCCAAGGGCAGCGATGTAAATCCGATGGGGGAAATCTCTCCAAGGTACAACATGGACAGAGGTACAAAACCGGCTTCCGAAGTCAAGGAATATGTCGATAAGATTAAAAGATCGTTAACTGTAAATTGTGTTCTGCTCTGTATGGGGGGGGAAAGAAGCCTAATTTCCCAAAATGTAGATACAAAAAAACCCAGATTCCAGCTGCTCAGAGAATGTTTCATGCTGGGCAGAGCGACATTGTTGCAGATTCAAGTTGGCACTGTGCCTGCCACATAGCCCGAAATGGGTAGATTCCTCTGCGCTCACTTCAGTAGGAGCTTGGTGTTTACAAGCTTTCTGGGAGAACTCTTAGGAAGGAAAAAGAAGAATATAAACTCATTCCAGGATTCCCTGATGTGACCCATGTGGCAACTGATAGGCTCAGAAGAGTCTTAAAATACATTATCTGGAAAACACGGATGGGCCATCAGGAAGGAAGATTAATTAAAAGTCTTCTGTGGTTACAAGAAGGATAACATCATCCTGCAGACTGACTGAGAAATCCCACATATATCTTTTTGAGTATGAGTACAGGGTGTTTCCTGTTTTAATCTTAAAAAAATAATCTGCTCCCTAGGTGTTGAAAGTTTAGGGGGAATGTTCAAAGCTGATATGTTGACAAACAGGGAAACAGCAAGTTGGTATCATGGTAGCCACAGCTCTATGTTGGTGTTTGTGGGTTTTGCCTTCTCTTTTGTGCTTCTCCAGTGGTCTGGAAAAGGTGGAGAGGCCAGGAGGGACTCATATACAAGCGGGTGACTGAGACTTCTTGTATGAACAGGGTGGCTTCTGGAGAGTAACGGAACAAACGGAATGTAGAATCATCTTATCCCTTTGGCTGTATCTTGGTTCTCTGCTGCCAGGTCTCTTTTTCTAGCAGAAACTGCTTTGCATATTAGGTGACACACCCCTAATGTAGCCAATCCTCCAAGAGCTTACAGAGCTCTTCTTACAGGGGCTACTGTAAGCTCTTGGAGGATTGGCTACATTAGGGGTGTGTGGCCTAATATGCAAATGAATTCCTGCTAGAAAAAGAGCCCTGTCTGCTGCCATTTTCATATTAGAAAGTTTGTTGGTACCATTTACTAATCTGTGAAGTTTAATGATTTCATTTTCCACCTATCCCAATAAACGGTGAAATCAACAACTCCGAGCGAGTCTCTATTTCAAATATCTCTATGTACCAGCATGGAGGAATAACTAAAATGAGCATTGGGCATGTTCAAAAAGATGATGACTTAATATTTTTTATACTTTTCTACTACTGTTTGATTTCCACATATACATTAGCTTGGAATCCAAATACACATAAGCTATATCTCTCGTTATAAGATTTCAGCAATTTTCTCATCAATTTAATTGTTCGCTCTGCTATGTTTCAAGATGTTGCACATTACTTATATACAATACAGAGACAGAAAGAAAGAATCTATAATTCTTGTAGGAGACCTCTAATTCTGCACCTAAGGTATTCCTGGGGGGTCCCTTTTACCCCAGGTGTGGCATTTCAGCAGTGTCTGGGCTGCTGTGGGAAGGGGGGAATCAGGAAAAAAATGCTCCCTTATTGTACCTGTGGAAATTCTAGACATGATACAAGCCATAGGTTCATGTTCTGCTGTTATAAGTCTGTCCAGGGATTCAAACTTTCCTGCTTATCCCTTCCAACTGCAGTCCACTGAGTTCTCAAAAATGATTCTCCTGTGGGACAGGGGACCCTTAAGAACAATGTTTGGGTGAAGCCTGAACTGGGAAAGAGAACTGGCAAAAACCATTCTCTCCTCTTTGGGTTGAGCCCACTGGTGGACTTCCTGGTGGCACCTGGTATTTTTGACTACTGTGTGACAGAGTGTTCGACTGGATGGACCGTTGGCCTGATCCAACATTGGCTTCTCTTATGTTCTTACGAACACCCAAACAATGGTTGAAAAATACACATATTCAACATGGGAAATTCAAGATGAAGAAACAGCAGAGAGGCAAAAATAGAAAACCATAGGTTCACCTAACGTAACTATATGAGCTAAATCAAAATGCAGATTTGGGAGTTGAAAAAGCACAGATGAAAATTAAATTCTAAAATTAAATTCTAAAAGGTCAGTTTGAGGTCCTTTCCCCACTATCTGCTTTCAGGATCTTATGTGCTTACAGGAAACGGGGGTCCCTTTGCTGGGAAGAGGTAAGGTAGGTGAACTGAATTCCTTCATGAGCATCTTGACCTTCTTAGATGTTCCGTGCCTGGTAAGAATGGTTAGTAGTAGGATGTGTGTGTGTGTGTGTGCGCATGAATAACATTTCTTTTCAAAAGGCATTCTGAACATCTCCTCCAAAAGCAAACCAAAAACAATATATGGTCAAGTATTTATTAGAGAGAATTCAAAACAGACAGGTGATTTCTGGTAAACAAGAATATTTGGAGCCAATGTCTCTAGGCCTCTTTCAAACAGAATTTTAAAAAGACACATATATTTTCAGGCACACATCTTTATTATGGAAAACACTCTTTGGGCTGTAGCCATAAGGCTGCAAATAAGCCTATCAGTTTGAAGTCTTGGTTTAGATTTTGAAAAGAAAGAAAAACATTCAAGCCTCCCACTACAAAGGTCACTCAATCAACTGAATGGAGTTTGGAGGGGGGGGTTGGAAAGGGGAAAAATCTGGCCTATCACATCTGCCTTCTAAAAACAGATGATGATTTAAGTGAAACATCCCAAAGAGTTCTAAAGTCAACTAGTTTCAATGGCCATGTGACTGAGAAAGTGAAGAAAGAGCATTCTGGAATGCACCACTTCAGATTTTTTTTTGGGGGGGGGGGGAGAATCATATATTGGAATACACACACACAGGGGTCATTTCGTAGAAAAAGAGGTGGAGGAGCTTATTAGCATAACTCATTTGCATAACTCATTTGCATATGCCACCCCACCCCCCCTAACATACCGGAAGTGTGTCAGAAGGCAATGCCCACTCATCAGGCTCCACTCCCACAGGTGGGTGAAACTGACCTGCTCTTCCTCCATTCCCTTCCCCATCCAATACTTTGTGCAATAAAAATAAGCATAAAGAACACACCCTCATTCTCTTCCTGCTCCCTTGAAACTACCAGGTTTCAAGTAGACTTGAGATACCCAGGACATGTGCACCACCCATCCCTTCCCCTTCCCCTCCCCACAACAAGACGCCCTGTGAGGTAGGTGGGGCTGAGAGAGGTCTTTTGAGAACTGCTCATGAGAGAACAGCTCTGAGAGAACTTGTGACTGGCCGAAGGTCACACCAGCAGCTGCATGTGGAGGAGTGGGGAATCAAACCCGGTTCTTTCAGATTAGAGTCCAACTCCTGACCACTACACCAAACTGATAAGGTGGAAGCTGCTGAAGGGTTGGTGAAATTTCTCCAGTACTTATGTGCCATGTGCCCAGATAAAAAATGGTATACTTAGAAAATTTATATGCCACCTTGAGCAAGTCTCTGGAAAAGCAGCACACAGTCATAAAAGGAACAATGATAAAATTATCAATATTAAAACAAAACATTAAAAACAATAAAGACCCTAGCAGGGCTTTCCCCGGGGTGCTGCACCTCTTCACTGCTTGGGGAAGCCGAGGAGGGGGCGGGGCTTGGTCATGTGCCCGCCCCCTGGGCTTCTCACTCCCGGACCTGTGCTCCTGTGCGCTCCCGCACCAATGGACCCCTGCACACACACACACACACACTCTTTCTAGGAAGAAAGTATGCTAAACTTCTCTTTCCGTTGGGCCAGTTTACTACATGAAGGAACTTTTTTCAAGCAGTTGAAATGTCAAACCTGTGGACACCCCCTCTCCCCAACTACCCGTGTGAACTGGTACAAACTAGAATTCTGAAACTTTTATGATAAAGGAGTTCATCCCTTGTGTGATACAGAAAGGCTTCTTCTCTGGGGGCGTAATGCAGATTTCTCATTGCCACAGGCTAAAAATGAGGAAACTAAAATATGGAATCGCTGAGGTGATGGGAAAGGGACACATGAAGTCTTATCAAGGAATTAATTCATCAAGTGAAAAGAGATATGTCCCTATAATGCCTGCCCTGTGAGCCTCCACTGACAGTATTCTCACAAGTACATATCCAACAAGTGAATATTTCTATAATAAGTGAACATTTCAAATGGTAAACATTTCTATAAGAAATCAAAGTGGAAGCATATGTTGTACAGACATTGTAAAAAATCCAAATGTTGCCTAAATGTGCAAAAATCCAAATCACGCATTATCTCAGATCCAGAAAAGATGGCATGAGTCGGGTAGTTAACACACTGCACTGCCCATCTCTGCCAAACTAGGGTTACAATCCTAGGATGCTCGTCTGGAATTAAATGTGTCTGAATTCCATGAGCCTATTCCCCACATAAAGATGTTTGGTATTGGGCTGCAAATGTCAAATATAATCCCAGTTGCAGTATTCAGAGATGTGGCCCATTGCTATCTCTACTTCCAGGCTCAAAAACACATCAGGAAGAAAGAATTTTCTATGTGTAGTTTGAGGTCATTTCATTTGTATTCATGACTTTGACCCCTTAACTAAATCTGAAGCCCAGATTGAAATTTCATGCATCCACTTAAAGAGTTTCTGACAAGCAGGTTTCCTGCAAAATTGCTGATGATCTGTGAACTAACTTGGTACTACTGGGTGGAAAATGAATGAACATTGCATTCCACGTAGGAAATAGTTATGAAGATGCTATGTAATGGAAGAGTCTAAGGATATGATAATCTGCAGGTCACGGATATTAAATAGCTCTTAATGACAATGGTGACTAAATACTAACTCGTCTTCATTAATCTCTTAGAATGAAATATAGTTGGTTGAATGACTTCTTTGAACAAAGCTTAGGAAAATGTGCCAAAACAAAAAGGTGTGAGCGCTGCTCCTGTTGAACATCTTAGAGCTACGCATTTAAATTGCTGTCAGTTCCTGAGGCTGAATCCACCTGGCTGTTTTGCTCAACCTGAACCAATTGTCCTCTTTGGTACAGTCCCCATCTCACATAGCTTTTATCTATGGGGATCCCAAGAGCCTCAGCAGTCTTTTGCTGTCAATGCTTTCTCCTGTCTTCACCAGTGGAAAAGTTGGTTGCATCCAACCCTTTATTTTTCGGAGCTTTTTCCTAGTGTGTGTATAGTAATTAAGCTTATGAATGATCCACTGTCTAAACATTTTTTTCATCCAAAGTTTCATCAGATTAATGGAACATTCTTTGTCACAAATCTGGAGACACTCACCCTGATCGCTGTTATCGTGACCAAGCAAAATCCTGTATCTCTGATCTTCTTCTGGGCTCCAGTAAGTCTCATGAACCCCCGCACCATTCTTCACGGGGAAAAGAACCCCACTGTGAGTGCATATGCGATTCAAGTATAGTGCACTACAAATGCATTCTCTGGTAGTTATTCAAGAAGATCAATACTAAATTAATCCAGGAGTCTTGAAATGGAGTTTAGAGAAATTGTAGTTGATGAGACTGATATTGCCTTTCTGAACTGTGCAAAGATTTCTTTCTCTTTTTTTTGCATTGCTGTCTATGATCTTATATAAAAGTTGTACTGGGCTACGTAATACACACAGAAAGAGGGAACCACGTATCTCCTCACTGACAGAGGATTTTGCTATGCAGACGTGTACAAATTAGCATGTCTGTGGCCGACAGTGAGAACTTGCAAAGTGAAGAGCATTGATTCAGTTGTTTGCAGGTTACAATTCCTCTTTGTAAAAGTTTAAAGAGTTTGAAGAGTTTTCTAAGCATTATTCGACAGGGTTTAAAAAAATAGTATATTTTTAGTAGTATATAATCGTATATAATGGGGCATCTTATTTGGTAAGGGTCAGGCTATAGAATTTCCTCTTGAGAGAAACCTAGCTTGACTACTGTCTTAGTCTGTTTTAAGACAGAAGACTGAAACTCTTCTATTCATAGGGATGCCAGCCTTCAGGTGGGATCCCCTGGAATTACAGATAATATCCAGACTACAAAAATCAGTTCCCCTGGAGAAAACAGTTGCTTTGAAGGGCAGGCGCCATGGCACTGTACCCCACTGAGGTCCCTGTCCTCTTCAGGCTCCATCCCCTAATATCCAGGAGTTTCCCAACCTGGATCTGGTAACCCTACCCCACCTCCCTCCACCAGTGGCCACAGGAGACCTGGCTACCCTATCTATTCAAGCAAGTCACTTATACTCTCCATTTGTCCTGTTTCAGCCACAACAAGCTGCCATTTTTTTAGAGCTCTATCTGAGGGACACTGCAAGTTTCAAGGTGAACCTGTTTGATCGCTGAGCTTACCGTGTTTCGTTCTGGCAATCAGGATGTGAACTGAAAACCAGGCCTTTCCCATTAACTGCCAAACAACTCCAGTGCCTGTCTAACAGCTTTGCATCATTCCCCGCATAAACCGCTAATGTGCAAAAATGCTGCCCATTCAAACAGGTGGTGGTGGTAGACCGTACCCTGAAGTCACAGCTGGCTTATGGTGACTCTGTAGGGTTTTCAAGGCAAGAGGTGTTCAGAGGTGGCTTGTCATTGCCTGCCTCCATGTCATGACCCTGGAATTCCTTGGAGGTCTTCCATCCAAATAACTAGCCGGGGCTGACCCTGCTTAGTTTCTCAGATCAGACGAGGTCAGGTTAGCCTAGGCTAATGAGGCCAGGGCTATTCAATCAGATGGCAGCCGTTAATGTCATTAAGGACTGCAGATATCGCGGGTCCCCAACCTTTCTGGGCCTGTGGCCACCTTTGCAATTTTGACACAGTGTGATGGGGGCAGCAATAAAACTGCTGCTGTACAGGGTGGAGGGAACCAACCATATATGTTAGGGAGTGAAGACATTCATAACGCTAATAGTAACTCTTCAGCATTTTAGGCAGAAGTTCTGGTTAACTGGATGCCTTCTAACATGAACATATAACAGCAACAACAATAACATCATCATCATCATCATCTATATATCTAATTCCCAAGTGGTCCCCTGTGTGCGGATACCTAAATCCGCATAGGGGGGGGCACTTGGGGGGAGGGAGATTTGGTGCCAGTTTGGTATAGTGGTTAAGTGCGCGGACTCTAATCTGGGAGAACCGGGTTTGATTCCCCATTCCTCCACTTGCACCTGGCTGGATGACCTTGGGCAAGTCATAGCTCTGTACCAGCTGTTCCCTCAAGGACAGCTTGGGAAAGAGCTCTCTCAGCCCCACCTACCTCACAAAGTGTCTGTTGTGGGCAGGGGAAGGGAAAGGAGTTTGTAAGCCGCTCTGAGACTCCCTTGGGGAGTGGAGGGCGGGGTATAAATCCAATCTCTTCTTCTTCTTCTTTGGTGGATGAAGGGGGGAAGAGGGACGGCCCTGGAATGGGGGAGGGGAGGCGGGGAGGCCTGAGGCCTGCCGTGCTGTCGGGTCTGAAATGGGGGAGGGGGAGGTGGCATGGTTGGCCTTGGCCTCACCACACCACCGGCTCTGAAAGGGGGGAGGGGGAGGGAGGCAGCGCAGCCTGAGGCCTGCCATGCCACCAGCTCTGGAACAGGAGAGGGATGGAGGGGGGAGGGGAGGCGGTGCAGCGGGCCTCACTGCACCGCTGGGTCTGAAATGGGGAGGGGGCAGGACAGGGTGGGAGGTGGCATGGTGAGGCCCAAGGCCTGCTGAGCCACCAGCTCTTGAACAGGGGAGGTGGTGAGAGGTAGCATGGCATGCCTTTCCATGCCACCGGCTCTGGAATGGGGGAGGGGGCAGGAGAGGGTCGGAGGCAGTGTGGCAGGCATTGCCGCGCTACTGTCACTGCTGCTGTCAGGGAGGGGAGAAGACTCTGCAAGTAGCGGGCCTCATCACCACTGCCGCTTTCAGGGAGGGGGAGAGGCTCACCTGTGGGTGCTTCCTCCTAGATGTGGAGTGCCTTCCCCCGTGAGTATCACGGGTCCTCCTGCTTGTTATTATTATTGGCTTTATCCCCTGCCCTTCACAACCCAAAGGAGTCTCAGAGCCCCTTACACTCTCCTTTCTTTTCCCTTCCCCACAACAGACACCCTGTGAAGTCGGTGGGACTGAGAGAGCTCTTTCAAGGACTATTCTTGAGAGAACAGCTGAGAGAACTGTGACTACCCAAGGTCACTCCAGCAGCTGCATGTGGAAGAGTGGGGCATCATACCTGGTTCTCCCGGATTAGAGTCCATGCTCTTAATCACTTAACCAAGCTGGCTGCTGCTATTATTATTATTATTGTTGTTGTTGTTGTTATTATCATTATCAGCATCATTATCATTATCATTATCATTATCATTATTATTATTATTATTATTCACACAGCTTTGCTTCAGTCATGCTCTAAAAATCTTTGTGCTGTGCTTGCAACTCTGCCATTAAAAAAAAAAAAACCTGCACAGCCAATCAGATCTTTAGTGCCCAAACATAAACAAAAAGAGTTGGTGTGTGCCGTGAGCATCACGGCACCTATGGGAGCGTCATGACACCACCCAGTAGGAGCTCTTTTTGAACATAGTGTTGTTCATTTATATCAGAGTTAACCGTCTATTTAAAATTTGACCGTCAAATAACCAGTGATGAAGTATGTGTGTGTGGTCGAGTTCAGACTGGCAGTTTGGCCCAATATAGGCCTGCTTTGCAAGCGAATGAAGAGAGCCCGTTCACACAGCCACAGTTGTCTGGCATTGCCATGGCTTACTCACCCCATCCTGAAGTGCTTTCATCCCACATCAAACAGGTACCTGGTGAAACCGATGTCAAGCTGTCTGGGTGTGCGTTCGTCCCGCTTCCTGGCAGTGTGGACACAAATAAGCCACACATCAAGCGGTGCCGGTAATGTGAACCTGCTGATCTGGCTGCTGAACCCATGCACCCACGTACCTATGTGCAGGCTGGCAAAATGAACCAAAGCAGCACGCCACCATGCCGCCACCACCAGGGGCCACCCCACAGTGTGAACACTCCATTCCGCCTCCTCCCCAGTATGGTCCCACATCAGTCTATGCACTGCAAATGGAAAGCCCCGCAACAACTCGGCCCAGGTCTTTTTGCCCCACTTCCCTTGCACTTCATTTTGCCAGTCTGTCCTCAGCCTGTGTATTTGAAGAATTCAATCAGGCTTCATGAGAATGTGAAAAAAGCTTGATTGCGCTGTTAGGAAGGAATGCCAGAACAACAGCTACAAATGGTTCAGTGAACAGATGAACAATCTGTTGAAAAACCAGCTGCCCATTACTACTGGAGAAGAGGGTGTAAGCTGAATCTGACCGGCATTCTAGAATCCCAGTTCCATCCTAGGGAAAACTCACCTTCCAATCATCCCAATTTTAAAGCAACAGCTCTGTGTAATAATAAAATATCCCTGTAAAAATAAAAATATCCCTGCCTACGATGGCCAAACGTGAATCCCAGAGGAAGTTATCATATAGCAGTTCTCTCCCAAGGAGAGAACGACATATCTATAGCCCAATGCTATAAGTATTATGACGCTGCCACATACATATACACACACTCACACAAACACAAAGCACCCTATCATTGTCGATTACATAATTATAAAAGTTCCTTCAGAGGCAAGATAAGAAACAGGATAAAATATATTTGCTTACATGAATTCACTGACTGATTTTGCCTTTGAACCTTCTTTTCAACTTCAGTATTAAATATATATCAACTTCCTTTAATATTGATTACTTTTTTCTCCTAACCATCTAGAAATCGTTTTGAAGGAGCTGCTAGTGCCACATATATTTCTTGTTCCACCCCTTACCTCCATAACCATAACCAGTTCCATAACCAGCTCATTCCTGCCACACTTAATGCCATTTCAGGTCATGTTCAATATAAAGACTGAGAACCAACAAAAGGGACAGAATTGAGACATATCCATCCATCTTGATTTCACCATAATTTATTAGAAATACAGTGGCAGTCCAGAGATATATAGACCCACCTGCCACCAAAACCTTTAGACCATGAATCAAACTGACCTGGCAATTAATCAAGGTATTTTGAACATATATGTTTCTGTTTTATCAGCATGTCTTCTTTTTATAGTTACATCACTGTTTTTTTTAACTAAGAAGGGTTTTTTCCTCACATGACTCATGACTGGGCAGTTAAGGGTTATTTCTGACACTTTACATTACCATTTAGTATCCAAGAACTAACACACTTCCTTCATGCCCAAAACTTCTCCTAATTGCTTATGCTTCTGTAGGACCTTGCTGGATTGGGATTCAGATCTGTGTTTTTTTTGGAGATGGATTATGGTGCTTTAGGATCATTATTTTCAATGGGGAATTTGTTGGATGAGCTGGGGCAGCTGTTGATAAAGACAATGGTACCAAATTTGCACAGCTCATAGTCCTCCCTCTAATCCAAAGGCTCCCCATCTTTCACCTGAATTGGACCAAAGGGTTCCATTTTAGAGACTCCCAAATTAGATGTCTCTTGCTCGAAACAGTTCTCTCCACTGATTTCTATCAGGGGGAAATGACACCGGCCACTGGCATTAAAAAAAAAAAAAACTCACAAAGAACAAAATCTGCCTACTTTCATTTTATTTTCCTATTCTTAGAATGATTGTCATACAAAAAAAATTACCTTCCTTCTGAAAACTCTGTATTTGCTATCTTTCTTTGTTTCAGCCTGTATTTTGTTTCCTTTCACAGAGTAAGGAAGGAGGAACTTTTTAAGGGGGGTTGGAGTGGCTGTTCTTCAACCAAATGGCATCAAAATTGTTGGGGAGATAGTGCTCCATGTCTAAAAAAGAAGAGGAGGAGGAGGAGATTGGATTTATACCCCACCCTTCATTTGGAGTCTCAGAGCAGCTTACAAACTCCCCTCCTCGCAACAGGTAGGTGGGGCTGAGAGAGCTCAGAGACAACTGTCCTTGAGAGAACAGCTGGTACAGAGCTATGACTTGCCCAAGGTAATCTATCAGGTGCAAGTGGAGGCGTGGGGAATCAAACCCGGTTCTCCCAGATTAGAGTCCGCGCACTTAACCACTACACCAAACTGGCTCTCCACTTGAATCTTCAGGTTTCATGTAAATTGGATCACAGAGTCCAATTTATGGACTCCTGAATGAGGTACCCCAATAATGTTACTAGCAGAGAAAAAATGGGCTCTACCTTCACAAAGGAAGGAGTAAAGGAGAATGGCAGCTCTCTGTAGGTTGTTTCCGAAGAGCTGGGAGTGCTCTGTGCTTCTCCCTTGCAAGGATCTGATTGCATGGAAGAAATTTCTTTGTTTGGGAAATCGGTAGAATCGAAGAAAAATATGAACACATTCTGCACTGATGTTAAGAACTATCCCAAAAAAGATTATTCAGGGGAGAGGTGTTCATAATTTCCATATATATATATATAGGATTTGCATTCCTGTCCCATGAAATCACTGTAACAACCTGAACAAGAAGCAACAGAGGGCTGAGATGTTGGATATCCAAGGGCTCAGATAAATTATATGATTATTTACAAGTTGTCTTTGGGTTCACCATTTTGATCAGAATCACATATCAGCTCCAAGAATATTAAAAATAGAAATTAATTTTGTGATGTGGGTGGCATGGGTGGAGGATGGATCTTTTGCTTCCCCCAGCCTTTCCCCCCAATCCTAAAGAATACCCAGTGTGAAGTTATTTCCACACATCTGGAGCTTTACATGGAGTAGTCTGAGCACTCACTGCTCAACACCGGCTGCAAGCCTAAGAACACTTTCCTGGGAGTAAGCCATATTGAATAAAATGTGACTTACTTCCAAGTAAACCTCTTTAGGATTTCTGCCACAAACTCCATGGAAATTCTCTCTCTGGGGCTTGTCTCCAGAAGTGATTGTTTGGGAGAACTCACCTCCTGGCCCCTTGCAAGGATCCAGTTGGAAGGAAATGTGGAGAATCAACAAAAAAACAAATTGTCTGCTGTAAGCACTCGACCTACTAGAACATGAAAAAAAACATGGATTTTTGCAGGGGATGTTTTTTTTTCTTCTGCCTGAGAAGCCTAGATATGTTTTAACATTCCAGAAGATCATAGTAATGACCCCAAACAACTGATTTTATGTATATTTTTGGCCTGGGAGTTTCAGAATGCATAGCCCTAGTGAGTGTTACATTGGATGAAGACAGTTCCATCATGAGCAAGTGAAAAGTCTACTCAGAATCCTACACAGATGTATTTAATGGAGCTTACTCCCAGGAAAGGTTTGTTTGTTTTTAGGGCTGATGAATTAGGAATGTCAGTCAGTCCTGGGACTTCGTAAACCAAACAGTGTGAGACTACTTTTAAAATGAACATTTTAAAGGATAAGATTTGATTCATTTTAATTCCACGAGGCTTTTTATGGTTTATGCACATCTAAACATTGCATGAAAATTCATTTTATTTGCTTGAGGAAAATACTTTCATATTTAGCATACAAAAATAACTAACTTACCTCCAGGACTTTTACAAGCAAAATGATTTATACTTAAAATGTTGGCAGTATTACTGTAGGAAATCTGTCACTGTGCTACTTTATTCTTAATGCAATTACACATTTCTATTGTTAATTAGTTCTCTAAGACAGCTCCAGTAAAAACTAAGGCATGCAGATGTTTCAGACTTACCTTCACATCTCCTTCATGTACGCCATCAGGCTTGAACAAAAGAAAGAGAGGGGGGCTTCTGAAACATTATCCACTGGGTATTGAAGAACATGGTAGAGCTTTGTAAGGACAAGATTTGACTGTGTAAGAAATGCAAGAGTTGTTCAAATAGCGCTGAGCTGAAACTATTATGAGATGGTTGTGGACAATTTCAGTAGTTCCAAAAGGGCCTTCCTTTTTAGCGCGTTTTCACTTGGCCTCACTCACATCATTAAATAACACATTACCCACATTTCCTGATTCAAGTGACAAATCCAGGAAGGGGAGGGTAGCAGCAGGTAGCCCAAAAGGAAATGGTTCTGTCCAAAGGGCAGCCAGTGGGCCAGAGGCAGGGAGGGAGGAGAGGTGTCTCCTGGCCGGCCACACATGCTCCACCATGGCTGCAGCCCCAAGTGGAGGTGAGTAGTCAAGGCAGCCCACCTTCTGCTCTCCTGCCCCAGTGCCCCGGTGCCTGCCCCACCACCCAGAAATTCCTGGCTATGCCCCTGTGAGATACCCAGGTTTGAATCCCTACACTGCCATGGAAGCCTACTGGGTGACCTTGGGCTTTTCACACACTATCAGCCTATTCTACCTCACAGGGTTGTGTCGGGTCAAAGTGGAGGAGACAGTGAAGTAAGCTACTTTGGGTGTCTATTGGAGAGAAAGGTAGAATGTAAATAAAGTAAAAACATAAATAAATAAATAGACTCAAAACCAAAAGAATTATGCCATTAGCACAGCTCTTGTCTGCCCATTCCATCGTGTCTTGACCCCATTTTAAATGGGCTCAACCAATAAGGAATTAAACTATTTGTTATTTCATCAGACAAATCAACCAATTAAAATTATTGCAGACCCAATATGGAAAGTTCAAGAAACTTCCACCGGTGGGATGTAGGATGAGAAAGGAAACGGATGGTTAGGAAAAGCAAGTCATTCTCGTCAGTATGAAGTAGATAGAAACATTCATCGATGTAGATTTGCCTCTAGATTGAATTATTTTAAATCATCAGAATTACAGTTCAGACAATGTGCGAAAACAGCCGTGTAATAAACTGGTGCCTTTGAAATCGTTTCAGATACTCAATTATCTCCACAAACATTGCAAGCACTTTGTCACAATGAATTATGCTTTTCACTTAGATATGTTATTTGGCTGAAATCGTTACCACCACATTTTGCATGAGCAAGTACTTCTGAAAGGTATTTTTTTACACTCAGTGTCAATTGCCTTCTTCTCATATCAGTTAATATGGATGAGATCAAAAGCACAGGCAGACCCAACCAGGTTCTTCCTTTCACATCATATGTGAGGGGAAAATACCTTTACTTTTGACCTGATATTCTAGTGTAATGTGAAACTTTCTGTCTTCATGGTCTCCTCTCCATGTTCATTTGTTGGCCAAAGAACTTCAATATCTACCACAGATCAAGGGGTAGGGAGCTGATTGACAGCCTGCCTATTATTTAAAAATGGTCAGATGTTTCTATACAATATTTTCACCCTGCTACTATTGATTGCCCTGACCTAGATAGCCTGAACTTTGTCAGATCACAGAAGCTAAGCAGAGTTGTCCCTGGTTAGTACTTGGGTGGGATACGACCAAGGAATGTCAGGAATACCAAAGGCAGGCAGTGGCAAATAGGGTTGCCATTCAAGTTGGGAAATACCTGAAGATTTTTGGGGGGTGGAACCTGGGGAGGGCAAAAGTTAGAAGGGGCAGGACCTCACAGGGTGTAAAGCCATAGGGTTAGGGCTGCCAAGTCAGCCCAGGGGGCAGGGGATCCCCCGCTACAGGGGTTCCCGATCCGCCGGCCAGCATTCGGCCAGTGGGGGAAACCCACCCCCGAAGTCGTCCAGCTTGGACGACTTCCCCCGTGCCGGGCGACATCACCGGAAGTGACGCCATCACATTGGGGGCGTTGCCAGGGCGATGCTCTGGCAATTGCCCCAAAACTCTATGATACCATAGAGTTTTGGGGCGATTGCCAGAGCATTGCCCTGGCAACGCCCCCAATGTGCTGACATCACTTCTGGTGACATTGCCCAGCGCGCGCGCAAAGCGCGCGCACCAAGGAAGCTCCCAGCCAGCAGAGGACTCCCCCCTGCCGGTAAGGTTAAGAGACTTGGCAACCCTACATAGGGTCCACCTTCCAAAGCAGCCATTTTCTCCAGGAGAACTGATCTCTTTATTTATTTATTTTAATTTTATTGATTTCTACCCCACCCATTCTGGCCTAGGCTGGCTCTGTCATCTGGAGAACAGTTGTAATAGTGGGAGATCTCCAGGTACTGGAGGTTGGTAGCCCTAGTGGCAAACCACTTTTGAATGTCTCTTGACTTGAAAACTGTACACGGTTGCCACAAGTGGGTAGTGACTTGATGGCAAAAAAACCCCTCAAAAAACCTATTCCTTTGGTGGTCTTGATCAGGGAGAACGGTGGGATATAAATTGTATAAATGAATATTGCTCCCTGGAAAATCAGTACATAAGCAGAGTTATCAATATATAACTTTTAGAAAGGGATCCACCTTGCTATCAGGCAGTTTTGCCAATTTCTGCCTTTTAGACCTGTCTGTTAAACTGCGAGCAAATCTGACAAAGACAAAAGTTGTACACTCAATATGTGTGACTGAGTGAAGCGGAAGAATTCAGACGACATATGGAGTTCGTTTTAATTATAACCATGATCAAAATGTTTTGCTTGCACATAATTTAAGACATTCTGTTGCACAAAACCAGTGATGCTGATGAAAATTCATAATTTGCCTATCTCAAAATGCTTCTTGGGGTCCGTTCCATAAGGCTTACCTATATTGTTCAATGTAAAGGGCCTGCCTGTTTGGTTCCCATTTGCTATTGCTGCAAGTATTAGAAGCTATATTTTTAAAGCATTTATATCCCACCTTATTTCTTTGGACTCAAGGCGGCTCACAAAGCAAAACACCAATGCAGGGACACCAAACAAAGTTGCCCTTTAACAAAATAAAAAACACATTGATTAAGAAACACATACACAAACACAGTTAGCGGCACAAATTGCGCTGGCACAAATTTGTGTCTCTTCCCATCCGGCTTATCTCACTTGTGTGGGCGGGGCCAAAGTGTCTTATTTCAGCAAAATGTGCCGCTAACATTTTGATCACTTTGTTATATTGCTTCAGACCAGCTTGTCTGCCCACCTTCATCTAAAAAAACATACACATGCTAAAATCCATTGGAACAATTTGCCCTCCCCCCAGATTCTTGCTGAAATAAGACACTTTGGCCCCGCCCACACAAGTGAGATAAGCCGGATGGGAAGAGACACAAATTTGTGCCAGCACAATTTGTGCCGCTTTTGCGGAATCACACAGGTCCATGGACCTGTGAGGGCAAACCGCTGCTGCGTGATCACCGCGGGCGAGTTGGGTTTTTTTTTCCCAGCTGTTTTCTGTGCACTTATCTGCTTCTACAAGGGATCGATGACTTGCCTCTCCACCCTCGGGGTCATCTGATGATGCGCATACCAGGATGGGAGGGGGAAAAAAACAAAAAGCCCATGCCCCAATGCCACTTGTTTGCGCTGGCGCAATCACACCAGGAAAGGTCAGTTCTGGGTCGTCGCAAACCATTTGAGACTGCCTTTTCACTGGTAGCTAAATAAGACGATTCCCCACCGGCTCAAAGCAGTTTGCGACACTTTGACACCGGCTGCAGGATGCTTCCCAGATGTGCTTGTGTGATCGCACCACTTTGAGCCGGCGGGGAATCATCCTTCTTGTGTTGCAAATGGGTGCGTATGATCGTGCCCTTTTACATGTTTTCTTAGCTATAGCGAGTGAAGGTGTCCCCACTCTCACTTTGATAGGCCATTCCAGAGGTAGAATTGCCAACCTCCAGGTGGCACCTGGAGATCTCCCACTATTGCAATTGATCTCCAGACAACCAAGATCAGTTCCCTGGGAGAAAATAGATGGTTTGGAGGGCGGATTCTCTATGACACTGTACCCCACTGAGATCACTATCCTCCTTAGGCTTCCCCCACCAGAGGCAGGGGGAGGACCTGTGACCCTATCTGGGAATGAATCTGGAGGAGGAGGTATGAAATGTGGCTGGGTGTTTTATCTCCAGTTTGTTAAGAGCCAGTTTGGTGTAGTGGTTAGGAGAGCGGACTCTAATCTGGGAGAACCAGGTTTGATTCCCCACTCCTCCACATGCAGCTGCTGGGTGACCTTGGGTCAGTCACAAATTATTTTGAGAGTGGTTCTCTCAAGAGCAGTTCTTGAAAGAGCTCTCTCAGCGCACCTACCTCATAGGGTGTCTGTTGTGGGGAGGGGAAGGAGATTGTAAGCCGCTCTGAGACTCCTTCAGGGAGTGAAGAGCAGGGTATAAATTCAATCTCTTCTTCTGCTTAACCTGGAAACAACACAGCTTCCTGAATTTTGTATATTTTAAAATATAGGATTGTTAGATAAGTCCTTTTCTAACTTTTGAAAATGACTTTTTCCCATAATGGAAAATTCATGGGGATCTGAATAAATGAAGACTGGCACTTGCCACCTCAGGGTAGGGAAATTCCTGGAGATTTGGGGGTGGCACCTGAGTAGGGCAGAGTTTGACTGGGGGGGGGGGGGGCTCAGCAGGAAGGTATGCCATGAACTCCAGCCTCTGAAGCTATCCTTTTCTCCAGGAGAATTGATCTATGTGGTCAGGAAATCAGACACAATTCTGGCAGAACTCCAGGGTCTACCTGGAGGTTGGCAGCCTTAATAATCACTCATATCGCTTAGAGAGTGGGGGAAGACGGCATGAGGGAAATATTTTCAGGAGATAACTGAATGCTGTCAAACTCTTGTCAGAAGAACCAAGAAGCAACAACTTGAACTGTAGAGTAAAAAAAAAAATGCTTTCAGCGAGAAAAGAAAGGTTTCTTTTTATCTGGGTGCATTGTCTCTAATGCCCCCCCTTTTAATTTCCACCCCCACAAAATACAAGTGCCTCAGCACAGCAACTCAAGTCCAGAGTGGGTGAAAGAGGAAGAAAACTAATTTAATGTTAGACTTTCTCATCGAAAAGTGTTGGGGCCGGGTTTTTCAGCTCCCTCTTGCCCCTACAATCCTGCGAGGCACAACCCTCCACACACACAACTGTGGATAAGAATTATGGAAGGACTAAAATCGGACTTTCTGAGCCCAACAACAGAAGTATAGAATCATAGAACCAAAGAGTTGGAAGGGGCTATGGAACCCATCTAGTCCAACCCCCTGCTCAGTGCAGGATCAACCCATAGCAGCGGATAGCAGCTGTGGAGATAGCACAGGACAGAAAAGCCAACAACCTACCACCACAAAGGGCAGGGAGATAAATAGGGTTGCCAGCTCTCAATTTGGAAATACCTCGAGATTTGAGGATGGTTCCTGGGAGAGTGGAGTTTAGGGGGGGAAGGGACCTTGGTAAGGTATAATGCCATGCAGTCCACCTTCCAATGCAGCCCTTTTCTCCAAGAGAAGTGGAATAAATGTTTTTAATAAATAATAATAAAAAAAATAGTTTGGAGATCAATTGTAATCCCTGGAGATATCCAGCCCCCATCTGGAGGTTGACAACCCTAGAGATAAATGTTGTGCAGAACCCCAGTCCATGGGGGGACCTCAGCTGTCTGAGGTCAGTAACAGCTGTAAATTGTAATTGCCGCCATTTTAAGTGGTTTCTGTGGTTTTATTGTAATTAATTATATTTTTGTATGTATTGATTTTAATTGTTGTGAGCCGCCTAGAGCTGCTAGTGCTGGTGAGGCGGGATATAAATCCAAATAAATAAATAAATGAATGAATGAATGCATGGATGGATGAGAGCCCTCCCATGAGAACAGTTGTAAATGAGAACTCTTGTGAGATTGTGCCAATAGATGTAGTCCACAACAGGTCTCCTTAAACAGAAAGTCCTTTATTTGCAGAAAAGATCTTGCTGGTCAAATACACTTCTTTTGTTAGTAATGCCCAGGCATAGTAATACAACTACAATTATACCTGATATGAAATAAGCCCCCCTCGCCTTCCACCAATCAGTTGGCAGAATTATTGGCACCCAAATATACTGGCCCACTGTTCCCAAGGAAAGTGCGGTAAATTAGGTTCTCAAGCATAGACACTTTTAGGATTTGTGGGGCGGATGTTCCCAAGGATAAAATTCAGCAAAGGAGTAGTTCGCACCTGTGAATAATATAACATGTAGCAGGAGGATTCCAGCTCAAGGCCGTGAGCTAGCCAGAAGCGAAAGAGAGATAAGGTGAAAGAAAGCTAATAAGCAGCAAGCATGCGCAGAGCGAGCAAGGAACTCATTCCTGCGGTGGGAGTCAGATGACCGATACTATCAGATGACCGATACTTGCCCAAGCGCGCGTAGCCAACTTGCAGGCATGTGAGGTCTGCGCCATTCCACCCCACCACCAATGGTCAGGCCAAATGGATGGTGTGAACAGCTAAGGAAGCCCTCAGCCGCCTGATGGAAGGTGACTGGGAATTCCATACGAACTGTGAAGGCTGCAAACTCAGGGCCCACTGTGACTGTGGGCCGCCCCCTCACCACCCAGCCAAGAACCCAGGAGATGATCGGGTCCCTGCCTGAGTGATGAGTGATGTTGGCCACCTGCAGAGGGGGCTCTGGAAGGTCCATCACCCGGAAGACACCATACGTCGGGGTCGGGTCCGGGTCCTCCTCAATGGTTGGCAGAGGCAGCTGGCTAAGGGTGTTGGCATGCCCCATCACTCTGCCTTGCTGGTGCTGCAGGGAATATGAGCCGGCCAAGAAAATGGACCAGCAGAGGACTCTCAGGGAGAGATCCTGTGATGTCCACTTGTCGGGAGCGAAGATACCCAGAAGTGGCAATGGTCCATCACAATGGTGAAGGGCCAGCCATACACAAAGCCATGAAATTTTTTCATGCCTGCCATGATTGCCAGGTCCTCATGATCGATCTGGGTGTAATTCTGCTCTGCAGCCGACAGTGTGCGGGAGTAATAGGTGACCGGTACCTCCCGCCCGTCAGGAAGCCAGTGAGCCAGTACAGCACCCACACCATAGGAGAGGCATCACACACCATAATGACCGTCAGGTATTCATCAAAGTGGGCCAGCACCACGTTGGAGATCAGGAGTGCCTTGACCAGTGTTCCCTCTAAGCTGAGTTAGTGTGAGCTAGCTCACAGTTCTTTAGCCTCTGGCTCACACATTTTTGTCTTAGCTCAGGAAGGACGGCTCCAGAGCAAACTAATTGATGGAGTAGCCAAATTGCTCACTCACAACTTTAAAGCCAGTAGCTCATAAAGTAGAATTTTTGCTCACAAAACTCCACAGCTTAGAGGGAGCATTGGCCTTGACCCCCTTAAAAGCCATGGCCTGGTGGGGGCTCCATGACCATGGGGCCTACTTGTCAAGCAAGTGATGCAAGGGCTCAGCCACTGCTGTCTTATGTGGCAAGAAGGTGTGGTAAAAGTTCAGGAGCCTAAGGAATGCCTGGAGCTCTGCCTTGGAGTGGGAAGGTGGAGCCTCTATGATGGCTTTAACTTTGTCCCGGGCAGGATAGAGGCCCCCTGTGTCAACCATGAACCCCAGGAAATTGACTGAGGGAACCCTGAGGACACACTTCTCTGGCTTGACTTTCAGGCCTACCTGATGGAACCGGAGGAGCATGATGCACATGTGAGACGAGAAGTCATCTGGCGTGGCGATGAACACATCATCAAAAAATGGCATGACTCCAGGATCCCTTTAAGAAGAGATTCCATTAAGTTCTGGAACAGCCCGGGGGCGATGCTCACCCCGAACTGCAACCTCTTAAGCTTAAACGCCCCTCGGTGCATGACTATTGTCTGTGCAGCTGCCGTGGCCTCATCCATGGGAAGTTGTTGGTATGCCTGGGCGAGATCCAACTTGCCAAAGATCTTCGCCCCCACTAATGTAGCCAGCACATGGCTCATGACCAGAACAGGGTAGGCATGGTCCTGCAGAGCCTTGTTAAGGGTACATTTATAGTCTGCGCAGGTGCAGATGTCTCCATTCTGTTTTACAGGGGTGACTATTGGGGTCTCCCATGCAGCAAGGGAGACTGGTTCCAGGACTTCCTGGGCAACCAGGTGGTCCAACTCTGCATTGATTTTAGGCCACAAGGCAAATGGAACTGATGCAGAGAGGTACACATGCAAAGGGGGGCCACCTTGGGGTCCAATCGTAGGGATACAGGAGGGCCCATGTAGCACCCCAAGGTCCCATCGAAGACTGATGGGAACTCCCCACACACCTGACTGAAATCCCTGGTAGTGCATTGCTTGATCCCCTCTATGTTGATGCCCAAGGGCTTGAATCACACCCTCCCCAAAAGACTAATGAGGTTGCCCTCAACTACAATCAAGTCCAGGAGGCCATCAAAGTTCTGGTACTGCATGCGAAAGTTCCCCACTCCCTGAATCAGAACCTGGTTCCTTTGGAAATCCACCAGGGTCACCGGTGATGGACACAGGCACCCCCCCCCCCCGTATGGACACAGTCTCTTAAAGGTTTCTACTGAGATGATGGATGCCACCGCCCTGGAGTCTAGCTCCACAGAGCAAAGGGACCCCTCAATCTTGACCCAGACCTGGATTTTAGGTGCAGGGAATTGGCTGGATAAGTGCAGTACCTGATGTGGGGGCATCCTCGTGAGGAGGTACAGCTCTTCCATGATCTTGTCAGCTTCATAGTGCATGGCAGCCTTGTGATGTTGAGGCACTGGGGCCTGGGAGCCCTGGGAATGGCAGGCACATGCAATTTGCCTCGAACTGCCGCAGCTCTGACAAGTAGCGTCCCAGAAATGATGTGTCTTCTTCTTCTTCTTCTTCTTTTTTTAAATTACATGTCTTCTGATCATGCGGGCCCTCGCAGCTGGCACACGCTTGCCTCAGCGACACTAGGGTTTGATTGGGGCACGGTGCTGTATTCCAGCACCTTGTGGACTGTTGGGTCCGGTGGACCTCCTCACCATCTGAGTCAGGGGTGTTGACAATCACCCAGTGTGCAGCCTGATTGCCTCCCAAGGATAAGTGTAACCTCTCCCATGTGGTCACGGCGGAGAGGGCGGAAGCGAGGGTACATTTCTCTGATTCCATGATTTTCTGCTGCAACTTCCCCTCTCGGAGACCGCAGACAAACCAGTCTCGTAGAGCTATCTCCAGGTGTGCTCCAAACTCACAGTTGGATGCAAGGCAGCGCAGCTCTGCTAAGTACCCCATGGCAGACTCGTTCAGTTGCTGTGATTGACCATGGAATGCCCCATATCGTGACATCTCAGAGGGCTGGGGAATTAAGTGGTCTTAGAGTGCCTGTTTTATCTCTGCAAATGTGGCACCATCCAGCTTGTTGGGTGATAGCAGGTTTCACACAAGATCCACAACGGCGGGGCCACAGGATCCGAGAAGGCGACCCTTCTTCCAGTCCTCTTCCATAACCTGGTAGAAGGTCAGAATAGACTTGAGGCCAGTCATCCATGTGGACCATTGTTGTGGATGGGCTGGGTCAAATGGTGGAACCAGCCCAGTTCCTGGAGTGACTGCCATTGTGCCACATGTTAGTGGTGCAGAAGCAGACTCCATGGCCTCAGTGTTCATCAGGTGGAGCAGTGGTGACAGTTCTTCTCCCTTGACACCCAGCAGCCCGACTAGCTCAGCAGGATCCCATCCTTGTCACCAGGGGTCCTTTGGGACCGGAGTGAGGCGGAGCACTGCTCTGCCAGCTCAGGAGTGGGCAGTAGGGCAGCTGCGGGCTGAATCAGATTCTCTAATTCAGTGGTGGCTTTAAAAGTGGCTGTAGGAGAGGGGGTTTGAGGGAGAGGCTCCAAACTTGCAGGGTAGCTTCTGGGACCTCTCCCCCAAATATCCACTAAGTTTCAAGAATATTGGACCAGGGGGTCCAATTCTACGGGCCTCCAAACAGGTTGCCCCCATTCCCTCCATTGTTCGCTATGGTGGGAAAAAAATGTTTTCCAGGGAACTCTCTCAGCTCCATCTACCTCCTAAGGTGATTGTTGTGGGGAGAGGAAGGGAAGGCGATTGTAAGCTGATATGATAGCATTTGGGGTAGAAAAAAGCAAGGTGTAAAAACCAATTCTTCTTCTTCTTCTTCCTCCTCCTCCTTCTCATCTAAATCAAGAATACAGATAGAGTGATTTCATCGTTGAAAGGGCTGCTGGTTTCCAAAGAAGAAGCACATCAAAAGCAAAACACTACATTTTCAACTAAAAGCCAAAGTTAAAATCTGACAGCTGTTGAAATGTTTTCAATTAAAAAGGGAGCTGAAAATTATATTTCTCATTCAACAGCCTTAACTCAGAGATAATACCAGTTTTGAGAGTTATCCCTTTACCCCATTCCCCAAAAAAAGAAAGGAGGGGGGGAATCTTGGAAATGTCACAGTGACATCCAGAAGGGTGTTCCATAAACCCATGATTCACTTGGAAATAGAATAGCAACTCGGAAATAGAATAGCAACACAAATTTACAGTGTAAAGAATGGTTGTTAGTCTCCCCAAAGAGAATTTTCAAGAGAAAGCCGATGTGACTAAAAAACAGTAAATCATAAACACCAGCTCTCCACAAACAAGAAAATGGCATGTGTGAAACCCATTGGGATGGGGGAGGGAGGGGAGTAGTTCTTCTGGGTAGGAAACACCAGAAATATATCAATGTTTTTATTCTGTGCCAAACAAGAGTTCTGTCTATCTTTAATCAAATATCTACCCTTGAGCACACCAAGTTTGTAAGGTTTGAGACTGAAGACTGATTCGCACAGGAGCGCAGCTCTGGGAGTGAGAAGCCCAGGGGGTGGGCACATGACCAAGCCCCGCCCCCTCTTTGGCTTCCCCAAGCAGTGCAGAGGTGCAGCGCCCCGGGGAAAGCCCTGCTAGGGTCTTTATTGTTTTTAATGTTTTGTTTTAATATTGATAATTTTATCATTGTTCATTTTATGACTGTGTGCTGCTTTTCCAAAGACTTGTTCAAGGTGGCATATAAATTTTCTAAGTATACCATTTTTTATCTGGGCACATGGCACATAAGTACTGGAGAAATTTCACCAACCCTTCAGCAGCTTCCACCCCATCAGTTTGGGGTAGTGGTCAGGAGTTGTACTCTAATCTGGCAGAACCGGGTTTGATTCCCCACTCCTCCACATGCAGCTGCTGGTGTGACCTTGGGCCAGTCACAAGTTCTCTCAGAGCTGTTCTCTCATGAGCAGTTCTCAAAAGACCTCTCTCAGCCCCACCTACCTCACAGGGTGTCTTGCTGTGGGGAAGGGAAGGGAAAGGGATGGGTGGTGTACATGTCCTGGGTATCTCAAGTCTACTTGAAACCTGGTGGTTTCAAGGGAGCAGGAAGAGAATGAGGGTGTGTTCTTTACGCTTATTTTTATTGCACAAAGTATTGGATGGGGAAGGGAATGGAGGAAGAGCAGGTCAGTTTCACTCACCTGTGGAGTGGAGCCTGAGGGGTGGGTGTTGCCTTCTGACACACTTCCGGTATGTTAGGGGGTGTGGTATATGCAAATGAGTTATGCAAATGAGTTATGCAAATGAGCTCCTGCACCTCTTTTTCTACGAAATGACCTCTGGATCCAACCCATTGTTTACATGCCTTTCCTCCCCTATGGGAAGCCTCCTTGAAAGCTAGGTGCACAGGATGTTTTCTGATGTTCTGAACTAGTGTTTGGAGTCAGTAATGGGCTAGACGAGGGTGTTCAACTGAAATGTGATCCTGACAAGACAAAGGCTCTCTGAGTGAGTAGGAAGGCAGAGCAGAGACTTCAGATCTCTTGTGTCCTGGATGGGGTTATACTCCCCTTGGAAATCCAGGTCTGCAGCTTGGGAGTACTACTTGCCACGGAAGTCAACTTAGAAAACCAGGTAGCTGCAGTGGTCTGGAGTGCTTTTGCCCAGCTTCAGCTTGTGCATTAGTTACACCTGTTCCTGGGTCATTTATGTCTAGGTACATTGATCCATGCCTTAGCCACATCCAGAGTGGATTACTGTAATGTGGTCTACTTGGGGATACCTTAGCAGAGTGTTCAGAAGCTGCAGTTATTGCAGAACTCTGCAGCTAGACTGCTGGTTGGGGCCACCTATTGAGAAAGCATGCGACCCCAGTACCATAGCAATAACACTGGCTACCGATCCACACCTGTTCCCAACTCAAGGAGTTGGTTTTGACCTTTAAAGCCCTACTTGGCTTCAAAAGGACTAGGGTACTTGAAGGACTGTCTTTTCCAATATGTTCCTGCCCATGGATTAAGGTCACAGGGAGAAGCCCTTCTGACTGTCTCATCGATCAAAGAAGTTCGTTTGGCATATACATGCGACAGAGCTTTTCAGTGGCCACTCCATGATTATGAAACAACCTCCCTGGGGAGGTTCACCTCCCCTCCCCCTGACTTTAGACCTTTAGGAGGCAGCTGAAGATGTTTTTATTTGGGACTGCATTTGATTAAAGCAGTCCTAAATTGTGATTTGGGGGGGGGGTTGTATTTTTATGTACTGTATTTTGTGTATTTTATTCATATTGTAAGTAGCCTTGAGCTCTGTAAGGAAGAAAGGTGGCTAATAAATGTTTTAAATAAATAATACAATCAACCGACTGTGGTGAAGTAAAGATGTTGTTTTGCTTGGTAGTGGCTAAGTTAGTGACTCAGAAGAAAGTCCCGTGCTGTTCCGTGAGTCTTGCTCCTAGGAAAATGCCCTTAGGATAGCAGCCAATTAATTTTCATTGGGAGATTGTTAGCCAGGTTTCAGTTAAAAGCAATGTATCTGAGACTATATGTTGCCACTAATTGTTTATCATTTACATCTATCCCACCTGTGTCCCATTTTCCCCCCTAAGGAACTCTGGGTGGCCTGAGTAGGGATTGAAAGCTGGGTTATATTGACCATAGGGATAATGGGTTGGATCCAGAGGAAAATTTCTGCTCGTACTAGAGTTCTTGCACAAGTAGAAATGCAAGAGAAAAATAGCAGTAGACCCTTGTGAAAAAAACTAACAAAATTATTGTATCCCCATTTGTATTTTCACTTGTGTGAGATCTTGTGTAACCAATTTTCCAGGCACTATAATCCATGGAGGAGGGAGGGAGTGCTAGGTATTGTACAATAACTTGGGCTGTTTATGTTTCCTCTTGCACATCACTGGACCCAAGCCACTGTCACCATATCACAGCTCAAAGGCTAAGGATCCTTACCAAATTCTTGCCATTCAAATTTCTTCCCACAGTTTGGGAGCTCCAAAAAACTTTCAGAAGAGTGATACTGATATGTTAAAGACTAAATACTCTCCTATTTTTTTTTAATTCTTGGTTTTGTCCAGAATGATCTGCATTGCACAGTTTGCTGATGTTTTAGATCCATGGGTTAGATCCAGTTGGCTTTTCCACTGTTGCAAAAGAGAAGATGGGATTCCCTACAACCACCAAAAAGGCTATACTTGAGATGGTGGGACCTGCATGAACAAAAGCCATGGGGAACAGGCAAAAAACTCCAAACCTGTCTGGATCCAATTCCATGTTTCTCTTCAACCCCGAAGTCTATGATGAACATGATTTAAATACTGGGCAAAAAGAGACTCTTAAGGTGGTCACACAAAGCATTGAAGGTTTCATTTTGCTATAAGCCATGAACATATGCATTAATTAAACCACAGTACAAATCACCGCCCCCCCCCCACCATCACTCCAATGTGATAATATGATTAGGGGTGTGCATTCAGATACACCCCAGCCAAAATGATACATGAAAAACACTTTATCAGGTTTTTTTGGTATATTTGAGATACCAAAAAAGATGGTCCTGAAACATCCAGGAAGTATTCAGAATTTACTGGGAAAATTGGGAGTGTTTAGAGGTCCCCAGGGTCTGTTTCTTCTTTTCTATTTTCCCTTTGTTTCTGTGTATTAAGGGGTATTCTTGTTGGTGTTTGTGGCGTGCTCAACAGCACCAGCAAAGAAGACTCCAATCCACAAGACCAGAAAACTGCACAACACCATATACAGTGTATATACAGTTTTATTATACAAGTGAGGTATATTCTGGCTCACACCAGCAAAGTGCTTCGCCAGACACATATTACAGAGAGAAGAAAAGTTAGCACTTCATACATACAGCTATATACCTATCCAATGAGCTCACTGCTGAGTCATCCAGTGCTGACTCACTGTCACTCCTTCTGAGCATGCTCATACTTGTCCTCGTATAGGGTCACCAGCTCAGTCATATGACCCACTGCTCTTTGTTACCTGTCATCTAGATTGACAGCCCCATGTGCTCACAGGCTGGGAGTCTTATTATGTTAACAATTCTGTGGGCACCCCCCCCCCTTATGTTTCCACTGTAGAAATTCTCCGGTTTGATTTTGGTTCTGTTTGGCTTGGCACACTGGCTTGTGGTTCTATGGGATTACTGGGTTCTGCAGTGGTTCCGTTGGCCATGTTGAGACCAGTGGTTACTGTTTGCAGCTTGGAGTTGTCTGTTTATTTGTTTTCCTTCCATAGAAAATAATGGAGGAAGGCTGGGAGCACCCTGTTTAGGGATCCGTAGAATCGTACCCCATGATCCAATCTGCTTGAAATTTGAGGGGCTACTTAAAGGACAAGTGGCAGCAGCTCCACTGCAATTTTGGTGTCTGTATCTTTAAAAAAAAAACACCCCTCCTGCCACCAGGAAAATTTCCTCATAGGGAATAATGGACCTGAAAAATTCAGAAACTGGGGTGGCGGGAACCTGAATCCAGCCACCCCACCAGTATTGGGTATTCAGGAACATTGGGAATACCAATATATTCTGGGTTCAGTCTCCAGAAGATGGAAAATGCCAAATTTGTTTTGCACCCCTCAAAGTATGATTGGCTCAAGAATCCTATTTCCATTGCATTTTTGTCTATACACATTGGTTACCTGTATGGGAAAGTAACAGATGGAGATTATTCCTGATTGTTGAAGGAAGATTCAAAATGGGCTAAAGCCTACAAATCAATTCTCTGTTGCATGACAGTGTTTGTTTGTTTGTTTTACAAATCATACCACATAAGAAACGAACTAAGTGGCATAAGTTCATAGATCCATGAAGTTGTTTATAACAATAATTGACTAGGTCAGGGGTGGGCAATTGTTTTGGCTCGGGGGCCACTTTGTGGGAGCAGAGGTTAGCGGAGGGCCACACCTTTTAAAATGATTGCATTCATTACTTAACTTTGCATTTCAGGAAAGGTATAAATTGTATCTTAAAAATCAATAAATATAAATTAAATAAAATAGTGGTAGTTTTATTCAATTTATTTATTGTGCTAATTTCATATCATCTATAGCTGCAAGCACATTTAATTTTAAAATCAATTTAATGAGACAAATGTACCCTATCACACTTTTCTACAATTTTTTTTAAAAAATCAGGAGTTAGATTGCTTGTTGAGATTCTCATCACAGCCTGCAAGTTAATGTCTGTCAAAGAGCATCTATATTTACTCTTGTTAATCTTCATGTCTTGGTAAGCCGCAAAAAACTCTGTGGCGGGCCGCATGTGGCCCGCGGGCCGCCATTTGCCCACCCCTGGACTAGGTAACAATATCTGAGTTAGTAAGAAATATGCTTGTGGTCTGCAATATGTTGGAGAATGACAATGGAAGAGGGCTGCGGCTCAGCAGTAAAGCATCTGCTTTGCATGCATACGATTCCAGGTTCAATCATGGCATCTCCAGTTACAAGGGTCATACAGTCCATGAGATGAAAGGTCCCTACCTGAGACTCTGGAGAGCCACTGCTAGTCAGACTGACCTTAATGGACCAGTGGTCTGACTATAAGGAATCTTCGTTTCCACCTGTCTTTCTTAAATGGCACCCCTGCTTTTGACTGAAAGATCTGTCCATCTTATATATACCTCTGAGGATCTCAGTCACAGCTGCTGGCGAAATGACAGGTACAACAATGCGAAGACCATGGCCATACAGCCCAGAAAATCTACAACTAAAGAAGAGGATAAATCAAAAATTGTTATATGGTACATACCTTTTTTTTTTTAATAGCTGGAGTTGTGCAAACTCTGGGTCAGCACGCAACTTAATTACTAGGCACCTGCTCCATTCTTCCAAAAGCCACCTGGAAATTCTTGTTGCTACTCATTAAGCTCAACAGCTAGAGCTTTCTTTGCTGACAGAAGAGAAACGAACAAATGTGCTGAAAGACGAGCCATTCAATGCCTGTCCCCATTCTAATCCACATTGGTATTCTGTGTTGCTTCGAAGGAAGAAACAAAGCCAGGAATGTCATCTAGAGAAATGGTTAGGTGCTGAAAAGCCTTTCGGAGTATCAGTCAGGGCTGCCAAGAACCACTGTAAAATTCCCCTGCGACTCTCCCCACCCAGACCCAACCCAAACACCACCCATGAAAACCATTTAACAGTGCAGTCCTAATACATTGTAAATCACTTGCCCAGCTCTGTTTGCCCAAATGATGACTAAGGCCCCCCAAATATTATTCATCCCGTCCCCCCCCCCAGCCATCTGCAATAACAGTTCAGTTTGCATATGCTCTGATAGGAATTTCACAACCAAGGGCCCCTTTGTGCATAACACAAAGCCCAAACATGGGTTTGCCATCAAGTGGTAACTGAAGCTACTGACAGCTCTCTAACAAGTAAACCTGTACGATACACACAAGCAAAACCTTTATTTTCACAGATAGTGTGTCTCTGATTACCAGATGCTGAGGACTAGGGGTGTGCATCAAGAAAAAAAAAGTTATAACTTTTAATGCAGGCTTCTTGGGGGGGGGGGGAGTACCTTAATTGCTTATTTCTGCGGAAAATATTATTTTGGGATTCAAATCCACGTGGTTTCAGAGCTCAGGACCATTCTTTTCAATAGGGATTATGTATGTTTATACAGATAACGCCACCAAATTTGCACAGAACATACTCCTTCCTTTACTCTAAAGACTCTCCAAGTTGCAAGTGAATTGGGCAAACAGGATGAATTCTACAGACCCCTGACATAGATGTCTCTTGGCCCATACTCAGTTTTCTCCCCTGCTTCCTAAAATGGTGGTCTGCATGTTACTATTGATACTGGCTGACAATAAGCATTTCATACCTTTCCACTGAAAACTCTGCATTTGCCATCCTTCCTCGTTGTGTCCTATTTGTTTCCTTTCACAAAGTAAAAGTGGCTTCCATTGTGGACCCCCCTATCTTTTTTCTGTCAGTCTACCATTATGAGGATGTACTAAAACGAATGACATGAATGCCTATTGGTAACAATGGCTGAGGACAGACTGGCAATCTAAAGCGGGGCAGGCACGCTTCGCAAACGGAGGAAAGGAGCATGTTCAGACATGTGCATCTGTCCGTCGGCTCCGTTGCGTACTTACCCGTCTCCCAGTCGCTTTCCTTCCGCTTTACCCGGACACCGGTTTTTCCCGGTGTTCAGGGGCCTTCCTCCGCATGCCTCCCGCTTCCAAACAGTGTGAACTGGAAGAAGCGGGAGGCATCCGGAGGAAGTGTAAACGCACCGGCAAAAAGTTTTGCGCATATGCGCATATGCAAAAAACATCAAAGGAAAACAAAAAAAAAGTGCAGCAGCACGCGCGAGCCGCGCGCGCTGGCTATGTGGCAGTCTGAACTCTCCGTGGCAGTCTGAATTCTCCGTATCGCCGCTGATCCGCATTGCTCTGGCCAGTGTGAACGGCCAGCTCCGTGGGTTTTTTCCCCCGCTCCAGTTCCCTCCGCTTTGCCTCCGCTTCAGATTGCCAGTCTGTCCTCAGCCAATGACAGATGCCTGAAGGCCCATTGGATGTAATGGGAGCCAGGAATGCCAACTGACTTGCATAGGATCAACTGAAATATGTTACAGCACACAAGAAGTTGAAATGACAATGTGGAATGGATTACAAGAAATTTTCCCTTGGCCTGGAATGACAGCCTTTGGACTGGAATGGTGATCCCTGGGAGTAGTCAAAGTCAAAATCTTTTATTGCAGTCCATGACCAGACACAATTCTCTGGGACTGGAATGACAGCCCCTGGGACTGGAATGCGTGCTCTGGAAGTTGTCATTCCATTTCCAGTCCCACTGATTTCACTCTGAGTGCTATCATTCCAGTTGCTACCCCCAGGGATCATCATTATATTCTTGGTGCTGTCATTCCAGCCCCATAGCAGTCTATCTGTGTCCAGATACTATCTTTCCATGCTGAGGACTGTCATTCCAGGCCAAGGGCAGTTCTCTCCAAATCTGTTCTGCATTTTTGGTACAACTTTTGTTTACAGTAATGTATTTCAATGGAGCCAATGCAAGTCAATTGGCACTTCTGGCTCCCATTACATCCAATGTTTCTTCAGGCATGTCCCATTATTCCCAAAGGATGTTCTTGCCATTTATTTTACTACATCCTGCCCATGCTCTCTATTTATCCAGCCATAAAAGAACAAAAGGGCTCCACCCCATCCCCAAAGGTGATTGGCTAGAAGCACTCTGTGCCCCTCCCTTGCAAGGATCCAATTGGAAGGGAGAAATGTCATTGCTTGGGAAATCAGTAGAATCAAGGAAGAACACAAGCACATGCTGCATCTCTCTAGCAGCAACCAAAGTTGAAAACAACTTCTTGGGGAAGGGTAGTTTCATTTCATTCCATCCTGGATTCCTAATATCAGTCTGCAATATCATGGTAATAATCTGAAACAGCAATTTCTGTGTATATTTTTGGCTCAGGTATTTTGTTATGCACACCCCTACTGGCAACATGTTTATTGCCATCGCCTTCACAACATTTCAGAGGTCTCTGTTTAACAGGCACTGGAAAAGTCTTGCTGCACTAATTAGTCCTTTCTCCTATTAAGCAAGGCAACTCTTTTTGATCCAATGAGTAAATCCCCCAAAGTGGTATAATACAGGAGGTAGGTGGTTACTGCTTCCGTACAGCTGGTAATATTGTACTCCATCATTCACCACAGTACTTATATATTTGTATTCTATTGTTCCTGTAAGGATTTTGGAATAGTTCCCCTTTTTATATGAAAAGCAGTACTGTGAGCTATATAGACCAAAAGATAGTGATCAACTGATGGTTACACAGTAAGCATCATGGTAAAGTAGAGATTTGAATCTGGACGTTCAGATCAAATACAGCTTTGCTTTGTTAAGAGTGGAGAGGGGGATTTACCTTCAGCACTGCAGCTTCTGAACTGTACTCTGAAGGACACGGATGGATTCACACTGATCTGGAGACCGTCAACTTTTACTTTTTGATAGTTTTTTCATTCCCCAACAATGATTTCCTGTAAGTGAGAAAACTAGTTTGGAATATGAAAGGCTAGTCATACTTCTGGTCCTGCCTAGATGGAGTACTTGCAGGAAAAGGAGGAAAATAAGTCAGCCCACATGGACCTCAACTGCTGCTAGTTTGCTTCCAACAAGACAGAAGTCTCTTCCTCAGTACCTTCCTTAATTCTCCTCATGGATCAATAAGAATGTCATTTCCAAGATGAAGTGATACCGTCCATTCCACCACTTCTTTCTACTGCATCTGCAGACCAGTCCTGACCGGTCTACTTTTGAAATGAAAACCAGGCTCAACTCAGTCGACTTTGGTCTGAGTTATCAACGGCAATCATTATGGTCTTAGAGGAGGCATAGAATATCAACAGCCTGGTGCAAGACTTTACAAAAATATTGGCTACCCCACACTTAGAGTTGTGTAGTCCTAAAATATGTGAACACCACCATCCATAAATCATACGTTCTTGAGAAAATGTGTGCTGCACCACTTTTGGTCTACAGAAGAACATGATGTTTGGGAAGATATTATTTCTTAAAATGTCATAGTCTTTGCTTCCCAAGGTAGCAGTTAATCACTCGAGTGCACACGGACATATTCTTACATCCTTCTTGAGGCTATGTGGGGGTCCCTGAGGATGAACACAGTATGTCCTTTCAAGAAAAAAAAATCAGAGAGCTTTTTCTTTAAAAAAATAAAACAGTGATTCATCCTCCTGCAGCCTGTACAACATGATAACCATACGGAGACACTTGCAAAGCCAGACATTTATTGGCATCCAAAGATATATAGTATCACATAAAGGTCAGACACCTACAATATATTATTGGTAAGATATCCTAGCAGGGATCAGCGTGTTTACAACTGTTTGCAGATTATTTAGTAAACGATAACATATAAATCACTGTCTGGTTTCTCACTGGAGTTATTATGAGATGTTGTTTGTGCACACACACGCACATTCACAAGAAGCAGATCAAGTACAGCTTTGTTTTGTTAAGAGTGGAGAGGGGGATTTACCTTCAGCACTGCAGCTTCTGAACTGTGCTCTGAAGGACACTTGGATTCCTTAGGTTACTGAATGAGAAGATCAGCAATGGTGGGTGAGTTTACTAAAGGGCAATTTGTCTTCTATTACTTGTTATCCCTGATGAAATGTGCAATGGCAGAGATGGGCTGAGACACACCGGCACCCTCAGACAAAGCTATCCTCTGGGAGGAGTGATCCTTTAGGGAGGGGCTATGGCTCAGCGGTAGACCATCTGCTCGGCATGCAAAATGTCCCGAGTTCAATCCCAAGCATCTCCAATTAAAAAGATTGGGTGATGTGAAAAACCTCTGCTTGAGATCTTGGAGACCTGCTGTCAATCTTATGGGCCGGTGGTCTGATTCAGTATAAAGCAGCTTCATATGACATATGACATAATCCTAATAGTCAGATGCTGGTATATCAGCAGTGCCAGGATGGCACTGGTATATCCGCAACCCATACATCTTTTCTATGCCAAAACTTGTAGCAGCTGTGGATGGGATGAGGACCCTATCAGAATCCGGCCCTCCTCTCTAGCCAGTCACTTTTAAAATTTCTATAAATACTCAGTGACGTCCAATCATAGCTTTACCAGTGCATGTTAGGTTTGATCCTCAGCTGCACCATTTATCAATGTTAAGGTTTATATCCTGCTTTTCTTCCCACTGAGAACCCAAAGCAGTTTACAACAGCATGCTCCTCTCCTCGGTTTTATCTTCTCAACTACAACCCCGTGAGGTAGGTTAGGCTGAGCAAAAGAGTTTGGCCCAATGTCCTCCCCTGAACTTCTACTTCTTCTTCTTCATCATCGTCATCGTCATCATCATCATCATCATCGTTGTTGTTACTACTACTACTACTACTACTACTACTATTACTACTACTACTGATGATGATGATTATTTGATTTATTAATCGCCCAATCCCAGCTTGCACTGGGTTCTGGTTGATGTACAACAAAGGCACAAAGTTATAAAGATATAAAACATTAAGGATTCAAAAGAACAAAATCTGAATAACACATTTTTAAAAGCTAGATTAAATGAAGTCCCAGATGGTGTCCTTAAACATTTCACCTCAGTTCTGGACTGCCTGATCACTTTCTGGGTAGGGGGGGGGAGGGAACACAATAACAGAATTAAGGGGATGAGGAGAGGAAGAGGGTACCAGCCACAATAGAAGATGGCAGAGTGGCGATTTGAACCTGGGTCTCCCGGATCTTAGTCCAACACTGACAGCTGGCCATCTAACATAAAAATGTAGCTAATTCTTCCTCAGTCAGGTAGAAGACAAGGGGCCTTTGTAATAGCAACTTTTTGCATTTCCTTTCAGCCTATCAAACCAGAGCTTCAAGAGCCAAGATTCAAATCACAATGTGCACTCCCCCATTTGTGAACTTCCACCGTCTTTGCTGAGTTTTCCTTATATGAAGCCACTGCCAGCCGTGCTGTGATGAGGATAAATTGATCTGTGAAAAATGACTCGAGCAAGTTACAGACAGAAAAAAGTGAGCAAGCTAATGTCAGATATCTGGCTTGGAAGTGAGACGTGGCATCTTTCAAGGTTGTGCCTCAGCAGATTCTGGGGACGGAGTCGGTCTCTTCTTGCCAGAGAATTGCATTTGGCCTGTCGAAGCACTGTTCCTCTTCAGCGAGAAGGCACAGCTGAGTTCCCAGTGGTACAGCATTCCTGATATCTTGATTCATCCCTGCACCTTATGATTTTCTCTTTATAAACTACAAAAAAAGAGAGAGAGGTGGATTTTAGAAATCAGGCACCAAGCTGAATGATATAGAGCTCAGTAGCTCCAGTGTCTGAAGTGCAGCATGGTGGAGTGGCCTGACAGCTGAGAGCAATCACTTGTAGCATTTAATGATACTGTTTCGGGCTGAGGAATAACTCAGCACATCTCAAACAATTAAATGCAAGAGCCCCCAATGGATCACACGCAGGTGGAGAGCCAGGTTGCCCACATATGTATTTGTTCCTCTGTTGGCAAGAAAGAACATTTTCTTCCTTGAAAATAATACTTGAGAATGTCCTGACCATTGTTAAGGCTACAATTGTAGTTAGAACATTTATTGGCCACTTTTCTCCCTAGCAGGACCTAACAGGAGCCTGCTTCAGTAGGGAGGACAGGGTGTAAATCAAATAAATAAATACCAGAAAGCATAATTTGAAACAATAAAATGATTACAATTTTAGGGCTGTGGTCACATGCACACAATAATCCACTTCCAATCCATTCCCAATCCTCTTTCTAACCTGATTTTCCCAGTTCACACAGTCAAATCCAGTTGGAAAGTGGAATTGGAAGTGGATTATTCAAGCCTAAGAAAGAGACACTGAGAATGTACTTCAGAATCTAACAGGCCGGTGGTCCAAACCGAAGGACGCGAGGCAAAAGACACTGGCTGGGGAGACCTTTGGTGTCTTCCCAGGGGCTCGTGCTTTCAGGCCACGCTCAAGATATATACCTGAGACAGCCCAGCTAAGATGTTGTGGCTGGCTGCAGTGTTCTTCCCAGTCTGCCATCCCTGCTCCTTCAGAGCAAGTCCCATTGAATTCAAGGAGGTTTAGCTCCAATTAAACAGGCACAGGCTTAGCTTGTAAATCAAAGCACATTGACTTTAGTAAGGAAGTTCACTCACTGCCCCAGGATGTGGTCATGGCCAGCAATTTGGAAGGCTTTAAAAGTGGAGTGGACATATTCATGGAGGACTGGGGTATCAATGGCTACTAATCCTGATGGATATCTACTCACTCCAGTACCAGTGGTAGCGTGCCTCTTTAAATCAGTTGCTGAGGAGTACAGGGAAGATGATGCTATTGCAGTCTTTCTGGTTCATGGGATTCCTAGGGGTAGCTGCTTGGCTACTCTGTGAACAGAATACTGAACTAGATGGGCCTTTGGTCTGATCCAGCAGAGCTCTTCTTATTGCCTTAACTATGTGCTGGACTTTCCCACATTTAAATCAGTTGGATTTAGTAGTGCTTCCCTTCACTTGGATCATACCCAAGGTTCTTCTAACAAACTGATATGCAGAACAATAACATTGTTGTGGATCCTATGAATTAGTTCCTTGCATGCTAGATAGTCTTTGCCACACAACACACTTCCTCTTGTGCTAGTGTTTCTGTTTGCACAAGTATCCCTGGAAAACATTAATCTTGTGCAAACAGAAATACTAGGGCAAGTGGAAGCACATTGTGTGGCAGAGACTATTAAGCATAAGAACATAAGAGAAGCCATGTTGGATCAGGCCAATGGCCCATCTAGTCCAACACTGTGAGTCATACAGTGGCCAAAACCCAGGTGCCATCAGGAGGTCCACTTGTTTAGAGGACCCAAGCCACTGTTACTGTTCTTAGTCTGCACATCTGACAAAAGAGCTGACAATAACTAACATTTTCTGCTATTAATTGTGGAAAGGCTAGATTATCAGAGGCACTTTTAAGTGCATTAAGCATCCCTTGGGAAAGTGCTCTATTTCAGTTAATGTTCACAAGTAGCATTAAGAGAATTTATTTTAATTCCTCTTTATTCACTCTCTCCCTGAAATACAGTAATCTGTTTCTTTCCCTCTTTTTAGGGATTTGGAGTTTGTTTCTTATCAACAGACTTTTAGTCAAATGGAAATCTGAAGAGAGGAGGGGAAGGAAGGGAATTCTTGCAAAATTTCAGAATTTCATTCTGGAGATTTCCCAAAGGTATGCAATCTCTTTCCAAACCTTCCTGTTCACCTGCTAGTGCACACCATCCCCATGGTGTGCAACATGAAACAATTGCAAGGGATGGAGTTACAAACAAGTGCATTGGTTTCTCTTTAAAGAGAAATCAAAGAGAAATAAAAGTGAAAGTCCTCTTTTAAAAGAGAAACAAAGAACCTAAGAGGGGTCAATGTCTATATCTAAACATGTGGATTTCAGAACAAGAAATCCCCCTCTCCATAACAATACTAGGGAAACCTCTATAAACACAGGCCTAACAATGCTACTAACAAGTTAGAAAAGCCCCCCCCCCTACACTAATTGCTCCCAGTGCATGTCTGTTTGGCAGGACATAATGTAGACCCACAAACATGGTGACATATAGTTAGGTCCTGAAGGTACAAACTTAATTGTAGAGGTTTGTTCTGAAATTGGAAAGTCATAACTATTGTTCTGGCTGGACCTCTGTGCTTTTTTGGGGAGGGGGTGAGTATTGT
This sequence comes from Lepidodactylus listeri, assembly GCA_029233225.1. Classification (NCBI taxonomy): domain Eukaryota; kingdom Metazoa; phylum Chordata; class Lepidosauria; order Squamata; family Gekkonidae; genus Lepidodactylus; species Lepidodactylus listeri. The sequence goes on along the minus strand of JARCFY010000009.1, from coordinate 98,271,035 downwards.
GTGTGTGTGTGTTGTGTGTTCAAGCCTGGAAGTCATAGTGACTTCTGGTGACCCCTAGTGGGGATAAGACATTTCAGAGAGGTGGCTTGCTAACCTGCCTCTGGATCCGGCCCTGGAATTTCTTGCCCTTCCAAGTACTTGCTAGGGTCAGCCCTGCTTAGCTTCCAAGATCTGATGAGATCGGGCTATCCAGGTCAGGGTGACCTCTGCTTTTAACAGCTCTCCCACTTTGTGGAATGGCCTACCCGAGGAAGTCAGAAAGGCTGTTCTGTTGTTATGTGAAATAGAATTGTTCAGGAGGGCATTTTAATAAAGGGGATGATTGTAGTCTATTCTAGTTTTCATTGTATTCTTATCTTACCCTTATTGCATTACTTCCTACTTTTACGATTCCATCTTTTTTCCATTGTATATGACATATCATATCTCATGCTTCTTTGCATTGTTTCTAGTTTTTGTGATTCTAATCTTTTTGCATTGTTTGTTAGATGTGTTACACTATTTGATTCAGTATTTTTCACGGTGCAACCTGTCTTGAGCCTCAATGAGAAAGCTGGGCTATAAATCAATAAAATAAAACTGAGAGAGGTGGGGCTACGTCGCATCGACACGGTCGATAGCTGGAACTGCCCCCGGCTATGACCGATTCTTTGTTCTTTTTAGAGGGGTTTTCAGAGGATCTTGAACCCTATGGAGCAAAGGACTCAATTCAGACCCCTTGCTTGAGGCAACAAGTGGGTGGAAGCTCTGGATTATCCCAGAAGCAAAGAACAGAGGAGAGCAGTTATGGCAGCCATAACGAGCATAAGATGTGAACAACCCTCAAACAGGAGAGTAATTTTGAGCCTCATCCAGAACACCAATGAAGATATGCACTTGTATGCACCTGTAAATAACAACAGCAACATTGAATATTCTGATGATTTCTTCAAATAAGCCCCTTTTAACATTTAAAGCAACACAGAAGGGAGAGGTGGATTCCCGCCCCTTTTCCTGCCTGAAGTGGCCGAGATGAGATAGAGCTATTTAAAGAATGCTGAGATAAACATTCTCTAGGGCAAAGAGGGACTTGAGAGTCTACAAGATAATTATAAATTACCTTTTTAATCCTTCTTAACAAAGAAGAAATAAAGATTTAAAGAGTGAAACTTACTATCTCACATCAGCTCTTTGCAACGTCATGCTCTACGGCTAAGAACAGAATAGATGCACACTCTGTTTAATTTCTACCATAAACCTGCAAAACATTTGACTTATGAGACAGACTGTTGACTGTTGAGAAGTGTATCATCTGGCAGAGGGAGAAAGCTTCAAAGAGACTCTGGGCTTTGCTAGACTGAACTGAGACTTTGTTATTGTATGGAAATGAATGACCAGGACTCCCAGGAAAACACACTATATTTTACAAATATGCAGAGCTTCACAGAATCTGATAAGCTTCAAATAGCTTGGAAGAAAATCCAGGATGGGATTAATGAAGCAATGAGACAGGTAGTCAAGAAGATTTCTGAATGGATATTAGACCAAAAACCTTCAGCATCAAATCAAATCATTGACAAGAAACTTCAGCACCAAACTGTTCAAGAAACAGAACACTTCTACACAGGGGTCATTTCGTAGAAAAAGAGGCGCAGGAGCTCATTAGCATAACTCATTTGCATAACTCATTTGCATATGCCACACCCCCTAACATACCGGAAGTGTGTCAGAAGGCAACACCCACCCCTCAGGCTCCACTCCACAGGTGAGTGAAACTGACCTGCTCTTCCTCCATTCCCTTCCCCATCCAATACTTTGTGCAATAAAAATAAGTGTAAAGAACACACCCTCATTCTCTTCCTGCTCCCTTGAAACCACCAGGTTTCAAGTAGACTTGAGATACCCAGGACATGTGCACCACCCATCCCTTCCCCTTCCCCTCCCCACAACAAGACACCCTATGAGGAACGTGGGGCTGAGAGAGGTCTTTCCAGAACTGCCCTTGAGAGAACAGCTCTGAGAGAACTTGTGACTGGCCCAAGGTCACACCAGCAGCTGCATGTGGAGGAGTGGGGAATCAAACCCGGTTCTCCCATATTAGAGTCCAACTCCTGACCACTACACCAAACTGATGGGGTGGAAGCTGCTGAAGTGTTAGTGAAATTTCTCCAGTACTTATGTGCCATGTGCCCAGATAAAAAATGGTATACTTAGAAAATTTATATGCCACCTTGAGCAAGTCTCTGGAAAAGCAGCACACAGTCATAAAAGGAACAATGATAAAATTATCAATATTAAAACAAAACATTAAAAACAATAAAGACCCTAGCAGGGCTTTACCTGGGGCGCTGCGCCTCTGCACTGCTTGGGGAAGCCGAGGAGGGGATGGGGCTTGGTCATGTGCCCGCTCCCTGGGCTCCTCACTCTCGGAGCTGCGCTCCTGTGCAGTCCAACTGCTTCTACAATCAAGCTGACCCAACTTGCAGTGAAAAGGAATTACAGCACTCAACTGTGCAGGACGCTGAACAACACTACAATCAAGAGCAACTAATCTACCGCAAAAATCCAACTGATTTCAACAGTGAGGAAAAAAAAAATTCTACTAAAGGACTGTTAAAATCTGGAATCCTTAAAAGTACAAGGAGGAACATACACCAGAGAGAAGATGAAACAAACCTAAACATTGAATACAGTTGGCAAATATGAAAGAACGCCTTTCCATGTACAAGGAGAAGAGACACAGATCCAAGACTCTCCCAAAAAAAAAAAGAAACTTTAAAAAGAAGGGAAAAAAAATAAGATGTAGGAATAAGACAGGCTTAGGGATTTTGTTATAAGATTGAAGTTTAGTGAACCCTAGCCCAGATTAACTGGCTAAAATAGCCTGAAGAACATTTGTGTATGTACTCATAAAATTCAAGCCCACATTTAAAATAGTTATGGAAAGAAGAAAACTAGTATCTTTTTTTTCCTGTGATTGTTTAAAAAGTTTAACCAAAAAGAGTATGATTTATATAAGGGGAAATTTGGATTAGGAAATATATATGAATGTCTACTAGAATAATATTGTTCAAGGCTAATAATTGATACATATGTAGAATGGAAATTTATAGAAGGTTAAGATTCACATTTCCTATAAAAGATGTAAGACAACTAATTTTGATTTAAGGATTCCAGAAGTCTTGATAACTGGTAGAAAAAGAATTTTACTGTGAAGTAGGGAAATGATATTTAAAGGCAACTTTCAGAAGACTAATTTAAAATGTTTAGACAAAAAGACAATTAGCAGAAAACATGTTAACCTGCTGAGATGTATAGAAAAACCAGCAGTGCAATGGTGAGATATTGCTTAAATAGTAATCATATTATGGTAGCAAGAGTGCCATTGAGATTATATAGGTATGAGGCAACTTAATGGGTATAGTGTTGGTAATGTTACTCTCATTTATGCTTTGTATGTTTGTTTATCATGGTATGTTGAAAAACAATAAAAATATATAAAATAAAATAAAATAAACTCAGTAACAAAAGCATTTCTCTTCAGTATATCCACATGATGTAATGAGCTTTCCCTTCTGACTTTCTGCCTTTCACATGGTCATTAAAGACATAGAGGCCATGTCACAATTAAAGATGGATAACTTCCAAAGAGTTGCATAGGTAGTAATTTTCTTTACAACTGAAACAGAAATTCTCTTCTCCCCCCCTCCCCATGTAGCTTGATGGCTTTGCCCCCCCCCCATCAAGTCACAGCTGACTTACTGTGATCCCGTGGGGTTTTCAAGGCAAGTGTCATTTGGAGGTGATTTGCCATTGCCTGCCTCCACGTCACGACCCTGATGTTCCTTGAAAGTCTCCCATCCAAGTACTAGCCAGGGCTGACCCTGCTTAGTTTCTGAGCTCTGATGAGTCCACCTAAACATGTATCAAACCAAGCACCCGAAGTTCTGTCCCATTCTAGTAAATGCAAACAAGAAATAGGATCCAGGTTGAAGATGCGACAATGAATGGGTCTAACAATGCAAATCACTTTTCAGTAGCTTCCATGAGATACAAGCTGGGGGCTACCATCTGGGACACAGGTGAGCAGAGGGAAACATTTCCTCTCGCTCTGGACACCAAAATCAGCATGGGCAAGTATACCAATACTAGAGATTAATTAGGGACAAAGATTCCACTTTTCATTTCTTTTTAGCATCCATTTATGCTTTTGCCAAGAGTTTTCATTCTTTACCTCTTTTTTTTTTTGCCTTTTGGTTTTGTAGATTCACTTATATTGTACAAATGTGTGATACAGGGTTTTGTTTTTTTTTAAATAATCAGTTTATGCAGCATTTATGCATACAATATGTGACATTTATAAAACATAATGCTGATCTATTGATGCACAGGATATATTGAAAAATGCATACTGTTTACAAGAGGGAAATCAGTGTGAGGAAACTATTAATGACAAGAAAATAAAGAGTTATGAGCCGAACTGGGGCAACTGAGAAGCAAAATCCAAATAGGCACTTTTGGAATCCATGCAGCAGAGCAGAGAAATTGAAAACATTCCCTAAATGCAAAATTATCCTGGTTTTTCCAAGTGTGCTCTTGCATCATACACATGAACAAATGGAACTGACTTATACTGAGTCTGATCCTCAGTCTAGCAGGGCCAGATGTGTGTATTATGACAGAAGGTGGCTGTCCTGGGACAGGCAGAGGCCTTCCACATCTCCCACTCCTGGATCCTTTTAACTGAAGGCACTGCAGATTGAAGGCAGGTTCTTCTACATGCAAAACAGATACTCTGCCATTCATCTGCCATCAATCTATCATAGTCCTGTCCAGTCTGATTCAATGATCCCTCTAAGCTGTGGAGCTGTGAGCAAAAATTCTACTTTGTGAGCTACTGGCATTAAAGTTTGAGTGAGCGATTGGGCTACTGCATAAACTGGTTTGCTCTGGAGCCATCCTTCCTGAGCTACAAAAAATATCTGTGAGTTGGAGGCTAAAAAACTGTGAGCTAGCTCACACTAACTCAGCTTAGAGGGAAGACTGGTCTGATCAGCAGCAGCTCTTCAGGATCTCAGGCAGAGGTCTTTCCCATCATTGTCTACCTGAAGCTTTTACCTAGAGATACTGGGTATTGAACCTACCACCTTTTGCATGGAAAACCTCCACAGACCCATGGTCCCTCCCTAACAAATGGATGAAGAGACAGAATTTGGTCTTGAAAACAAATTTCGGTGGAGGCAAAACCTGTCTCCACTCCATAGGGATTCTTGGCTAAGAGATGTGGTGTGTCTTTGAGAGCCAGTCTGGTGTAGTGGTTAAGTGCGCGGACTCTAATCCGGGAGATTCGGGTTTGATTCCCCACTCCTCCACTTGCACCTGGCTGGATGACCTTGGGCAAGCCATAGCTCTGTACCAGCTGTTCCCTCAAGGACAATTGTCTCAGAGCTCTCTCAGCCCCACCTACCTCACAGGGTGTCTGTTGTGGGGAGGGGAAGGGAAAGGAGTTTGTAAACCGCTCTGAGACTCCAAGTGAGTGAAGGGCGGGGTATAAATCTAATCTCTTCTTCTTCTTCTTTGCATGCACGGACAAGCCATGCATCTCTGGGAGCTACTGACATATTCACTGATGGTGACAATGGCCATTGTGTTATTATATAGGTAGTTAAACATGGGGCTTGTCAATTTCCTGAATATTTAGAATAGAAAGGTCCTGGGCTTGAGGCCCTCTGGTGTCTCTTGCTGCCACCATGCAAGAGCAACTGTGATACAGGTTCCCAGAAAAGACATTCCAGCTATAGCAGAGGATCAGGAGTGACTTTTAATTAGTGGGTCCCACACGATTCTCGGAAGCTCTCTGAACACCTAAGAGATGAATCCCAAATAGTTTAAAGCTTAAACTAAATCCATACAATGCCGCTCAGGCTGCAAAATCCAATTTAGGTTCTGAATAGCTCTGAAAGACTCCTCAAGGTTTTCTCTTACAGCCTAAGCGCATAATTGGAACCTCTCAATGGAACTCTGGAGTCAGGTAACAGTATAAGGTGCTTCCCCCCCTCCCTTTCTTTGATTATTCCTCAAGTGTTTCTCATTCACTGGTGCTGAAGAATAAACGAGGGACCACAAAAGATGCCCCGAGAAAAGGGGACAGGGTGAAGGAGGAGAGCTACTCAGCACTGGAGGCAAATTACTCCCCCACGATATTCAACAAAAGGATTACATGATTGCCACTCATTAATCAATGGCAGGGAAGAAGGAGGGCGGGGGGACAGGGGACATTATTAAAAGTCAAAAGTGTCTCAAGGACATAATGCGCTTTGAAGGACAACTCAGGGGGAAACAATATCCCTCTGTTTATTCGCTGAGCAGGAAGGCAAGTGAGAGAGACAGTAAAATGTTTATAAAACAGGGCAGTTGACATGCCTGTGGCATCCCGGGGACAAGCAAAGGACTCCGCCTCTCTCAGGAAGGTCAACTCATTCATTATACTCTTCATTTCTATGCAGTCTGGTTTAGCATGATATAGTCTGAGAAGGGGGGTGGGGTAGAGCTTTGACACCTGGGCTGTGAATTGGGGCCATGCTTCAGATCTTTCTTCTTCCATGAACTCACTTGGGTGGGCTTAGATTAGGTGGCTTCCATCTCAGTTCCCCAATCTGCAATATGTAGGAGATGACGATGATGACGATGACAATGATGACAACGATGGTGGTGGTGGTGATAATGAAAGGCTGCCGACATTTTAGGGTTTTCTCCTCTCAAAGATCTTTACTATGATAACCTGTTGAGAACTTCCTGTTCTATAACTGTGCCGAGAGTGCATTACCAGCACACAGGTGTGAATATTAACAGCAGTGCCTACTGTTACATTACTTTTTACATATGTATCTATGCAGTGCATTTTTTCCTGCCCTTCTTCCAAGGAGCTACACGGTTCACTTTCCAAGGTGCTACATGGTTCACTTTCCCCCCATTTTATCTTCACAGCCATCCTGTGAGGTAAAGGTAAAGGTTTCCCTTGCTTGGAAGCCAGTCAAATCCGACTCTAGGGTGTGGTGCTCATCTCTGTTTCCAAGCCGAAGAGCCAGCATTGCCCAAAGACTTCTCCGTGGTCATGTGCCCAGCATGACTAAATGCCGAGGCACACAGAATGCTGTTACCTTCCCACCGAAGCGGTACCTATTTATCTACTTGCAATTTCTTGCTTGTGAACTGCTAGGTTGGCAGGAGCTGGGGCCAGAGATGGGAGCTCACGCCATCATGCGGCACTTGGGTCTCAAACTGCCGAGCTACTGACCTTCTGGTCGGCAGCTCAGTGTCTTAACCTCTGAGCCACCACGGCCCCATCCTGTGAGGTAGGTTAGGTTAAGTGAGCTCCATGGCAGTGTGGGGATTCAAACCCGGGTCTCCTAAATCCTAAACTGACACTCTGACCTCTACACCGCACTGATAGCAACCTCATGATCTTTCTTAGCAGCCTTAGCAACTGCAGCCCTGCAAGGGTTAGTGGTGCTGTGCATGTGACTTCCCATCAGCACAGTTGTGTATCTTATCACACTTTTTAATCCTATGTCCCAAGATACGTTTTAAAGATCTTCAGGTTTCTTCAGAAGCCTGTCCTCAGTGAAAAGAACAGCTGAAGGGTATCTAGTCTGCTACTCCCCTTCATCTGTCATGTGCTACCACGGGGGAAAAGTAGATAGGGATGTTCTAGGAGCCCAGTGTACTTCATAGTGGACAACAGCAGCGCTGTTATGTTTTTTTTTGCAAGGCCAAGGCACCTTCAGTTCTCTCTTATAACTTGAGAGACCGAGCCCTCAAGAGTGTGTCCAGCTCTCCCATGACACTGTTCTTGGACAAGCAATTAATCATCATGACTCTTGCTTTTGTTCTTCCTCCTCAGGGTCATTTTTTCCCCCTGTTACTGCTGTCCCACAGCCAGGGTGAGTAAGTGGGTGAGCATCTTTCATCCATCATTGGTCCTCACATATCTGGATCTAGGGAAAGGGACAAATGGAATGAGTTCCAGGTGGCTTTACAGTCCCAGTGTTTGTGAGATGAAGGATGGGTCAGATAAGTTTTTGCATTCAGAATCACCTAAAGGGATCCGAACACGCTGAGATTGCTCTGCAGGTGGGGAGAGAAAGAGGATTGTGTCTCCCAGGAGCCCCGGCTGCCCCCAATACATGGCACCAAATTCCAGCTGGGTTGTAATCACCATGCAGTTTGAGAAGGATGGCGGTGATCCAACTTAGTAGGGCACATGGAGTTGAGCAGGCACTGGAGGGTGGTGGAGGACAGGAGGTCTTGGTGTGATGTGGTCCATGGGGTTGCGAAGTCGGACCTGGCTGTGCAACTGAACAATGATAGAAGAATGGTTTACCAAACATATCAGAGAGAGCCAGTTTGGTATAGTGGTTAAGAGCAGTGGCCTCCAGTCTGGAGAACCAGGCTTGATTCCCCATTCCTCCACGTGCAGACAGGCAGGTGACCTTGGGTCAGTCACAAGTTCTCTCAGAGCTGTTTTCTCAAGAGCCATCCTCAGAAGAGCTCTCTCAGCCCCACCCACCACATAGGGTGTCTGTTGTGAGGAGGGGAAGGGAAAGAAGATTGTAAGCCACTCTGAGACTCTGAGTGAATGGTGGGGTATAAATCCAATCTCCTTCTCCTCCTCCTCCTCTGGGGTTGTTAAGTGGGTACTTCCAGCTGTGAATCTGCAAGTGTCATCTGGGAGAGATTGTCGGGATGAGCCCATGCTAGCAGCAAGGAGGAAGAGCCACTACCATTGTCCACTAACCTGTACATGTAGAAGGGGAACAATGAAGAAGGAGAAGCAGGGAGTATGAGTCCACAGCATCTACTAATGTCAACTGGGCAATGATGAGGTGCGGCGGGAAAGATTGTCTTGTATGAACTGTGAGACCACAATCCTTTGTAATATAGTAGGTCTCTGTGATGTGCAATCAGAGTAGGGATGGGCATTCAGTTTGGTCTAGTGGTTAAGTGTGTGAACTCTAATCTGGGAGAACTGGGTTTGATTCCCCACTCTTCTACTTGCAGCTGCTGGATGACCTTGGGCAAGCCATAGTTCTGTCAGAGTTGTTCTCTCAAGGACAGATCTGAAAAGAGCTCTCTCAGCCCCGCTTACCTCACAGGGTGTCTGTTGTGGGGAGGGGAAGGGAAAGGAGTTTGTAAGCCGCTCTGAGACTCCAAGGGCGGGGTATAAATCCAATCTCTTCTCTTCTTCTTATATCGGTCATTTGGGGGGGGGATTTGGGAGGGTTTTTTTCTTATTTCTGGGTAAGCAGCATTCTCCCCCCACCCCCATCCAGCCAATATTCTTTTGGCTTTGCACACAATCAATCAATCAATCAACCAACCAACCAACAAAATACAGAATCATGAAAATACTACCAATAAAATATTAATAAACACTTAAATATTTTAAAATATTGCAACGTAGCATTTTATTTTGCAGCTAAACCTTCAACTTGCTACCAACTATTCTATTGGATGCAACAAAAATAGTCTTGCAGGCCTTTTGGCATAGATACAATTAGTCAAAACTTCATTATTCCTTGGCGTGCTGTGTTTCCCATTAGGCTGTGATCAAAGAGAAAATACCAAAGGATATCAGTAGGATGTAAGATTGATTACAGACTGATTCAGCAGTTCAATCAGGGCTCGGCACAATTTCAGCATGATGGAATCCCCAGAGAGCTAAGATTTCTATCTGATAACACTATACTGAGGCTGGAAAAGGGGAAAAAATCAAACTACTTTAGAAATGTAGATTGGCTTGGGTTGCATTAAACAGGAAAAGATTGTGTAGCAGAGTGCTATCTATCCTGCCATTCAAAGGTCTGATTCTCCAAAACATGCCAGATTCAGTTTCAGGTGTGCCTAAAATCCAAAGCAAGAATCTCTGCTATTTCAGAGAAGTGAGCCTTTGGTCACACTCTTCGAAGCAGAATCTTAAAACTGACACTTATATTTGATCACCTTATTCTGGGGTGCATGCCAGTGGTATGGCCCTTCTTCAAAACCACTATTTTATTAATGTATTTTGATCACACACTGGGGATTCCAAGTGGCCTCCTAATGAAATGAATATAAAATACAGTCTACAGATACAATATTACACCCCAACAGGTCTCCAATAATAAAAAGGTGCTAGAATAACTAAGGGTTCTAATGAAGCAGGGACTGCCCAGAGACCCAGGCCCAGTTGAAATCATAAGGCCTGTAATCCAAACAAGAGGCCTGCTATTTAGCTGTGATGAACTTTGGCTTAGATAAAATGTAACTTTGCTTATTGTGACTAATAATCTGCTGACAGTTAGGAAAAGCAGAAGTTGCTAGCTTGCAAAATGAAGGACAGAAAATCCCTCTGTCTATGTACCGGGAAATGCAAAAAGCAGAAGTCGGGGAATGGTGGGGGATAAGGCAAAGAGCAGGAGGATGGAAAAGTTTATGAAATGTAACTGTAACATTGTCAAACGAGTCACTGGAACTGGCCTCGCTTTCACCTGACTCGCTGGCCACGCCTTGCGTCGCCACCTTGTCCATGCCCGCCCCCAGGCAGCTAGGGCCTCAGATATGGCATAGGAGGGGAGAGTTAAGTCACCACTCCCACTCCCTTGTGCCTCCTGGTGGGATTCTCTTTCCGCTCTCTCTCTGGGGTCACGTCTCATCTGCACTCAGGCCTCTCCTCCTCAGGCCTCTCCTCCTTGTGGCTACCTTTCTTTTATACTTCCACCTCCTGTCACCTCCCCCTTGCTCACTCCACCCCCCATCACCCCACCCCCCTTCATAGCTGTGGACGCTGACTTCTGAAGGCTACTTCCGGGTCCACCCTGCCTTTCCTCTCCTACTGCCGGGCGCGCCGTTCGAGTCTGCATCCTGGCCCTTGCACTGGGCCGCAGGCCCGGCATGGTCTGCCCCGTGCCTGGTCTTCCTCCTCTCCCAGCCCTGCTGATGACGGCCGGGTCTGCAGACACCTGTGCCGGCCCTCTCCAGGTTTTCACCGCGTCTCCGTGAGCCGGTGGGGCGCTGCCTGGCGACTCTTTTCCCCCCTTGCTCCCTTTGACTGCTGCAGCTGCGGGACATGTCGCCCCGGCCACTGCAACATTCCTGGGGACCCTGCTGCCAGCCCTCCCCCTGCCGCCCCCCCTCGCCGCCCCTGCCAGTGGCGGTGTGTAGGCTACATCCCAGCTCCCCCATCTCTTCTTTGTGGGGGCCGGTAAACTCGAGGGTCAGGGTGGGGTGTGTTGTGTGGCCGGGCGGCTGGTTGTCAGGGTCTCCTGAGCCCGTGATAGTCCTGCCATCAGGACAAACATTGAATAACAGGTTGCTTACTACTGTGACACACCCCGACTGTATAAAGGCTGGCTGATGTAAGGAAACGGGATCCAGCCCTTATTGAACACTCCATGCTGCTGGACCAATAAAGCTTTATCTTTTTTACCTTTTCAGCTGTTGTCTGGTGTGGCTCATTCTGATAGTCGGAGTTGCTCACTAGGAGGGCCCTGGCTTAAGGGTCTTTCCCACTACATTTTCCTGGTGCATTGGCCGGGAACCCCAAGGGAAGGCCTAGTCCTCGTTTAGCCAGGAGGCCTTATGCCTCCCTTGAGCCACGGCCTCGCCTCCAGCGGGGTGTGACGACTGGACAACAGGCGCCACTTCTGACTTCGGGAGGTTGTCTTTCCTCATTTCCCGTTGAGTCAGGGATGACCCACTCACTCTCGGACCCACCAGGTGAAAACCTGCCTGGGAAGCCACTGGAGGCTGGTGAGTATCTGTTCTGTTTTGTCCCTCCCATAAGGAGGAAGAGGGGCCTGATCAACCCCTGGGTCTGTAGTTCTGGGCTTGTGTCGGCTGACACTCTGATAATCTGGGAGGGTGTTGTTTGTGTGGAAAGGTGTGTGAACGGATCCACCTGTGTGGTGGGAGTATGCGTGTGGACCCTTGACAAGCGCGTTTTCCAGTCAGGTGACCACACTGGGCCACTGTTTATACATAAATACTGGTGCCCAGGTTGAGCAGAGGGTGGAAAGGCTCAAGGTCATCCTCAAGCAAGCTGCAGAAAATGATGGGCAATTCAACAAGGCAGGTGGGTGGTTCTCTAACCCCTTTGGGTTCCTTCCTGATATAGGCAGTTGGTTACATACATTACTGGGGGTTGGCATGATGGTGGCAGCATGTGTAGTGTTTGTTTGCTGCAGAGTCCAATGCTGCCTAGTTCTGGTCACCTGTCTTAGGCATGTGTGTGCCAAGGTAGCCCAAACCGTGACCCCAGCCCCAGGGGCAGGGGAAGCCCTTGTTATACGAAGGAGGCAGATGTATGGAGTAAGGGGCCCACATGGGCGCCAGACCATTAATAGGTGCAGGGAGTACAGGGGTCCCCCAGATCTCACCTATGAGGCCATTGAACTGGACTATAACCCCTACGCCAGAGAGTCTGAGTCTGAGACACTCGCCACCCCTGCCAACATGCACAGAGTGTATGCACAGCTACTAGTTGACCCTGATAGTGGTCGGTCTAGCCCAAGCTGGGGGGCTAGGAAGACCAAAAGGGGGGGGGAATGAAAAAGGGACTGCCCAGAGACCCAGGCCAAGTTGAAATCATAAGGCCTGTAATCCAAACAAGAGGCCTGCTAACTAACACTAACCTCTGGAGATCTCCCAGAATTACATCTGATCTCCAGATGATGGAGATCAGTTTCCCTGGAGAAAATGGCAGCTTTAGAAGGTGGACACTATGACATTATATCCCGCTGAGGTCCCTTCCTTTCTCAAACCCCACCCTTCCCAAGCTCCACCCACAAACCTGCAGGGATTTCCCAACTCGATGCTCTTAATAACCCACAAAGTCACCCCAAACTGGTGATGGTTCTGCTGGCACAGAGAGGCTTGCATCTCTGGCCATACCAAAGCTTAAAACTGCCTGCAGAAAGGGCAAGTGGAACTTGCAGCACATGTCTGAGTATCATCACCCAGGACTGATAGAACACAAGGAAAACATGTGCATTTGTGTGTGTGTGTGTGCATGTGCGCATTCATGTGTTAGTTCTGTCAAGCCACTTCTGACTTATGATGACCCTATGAATCAATATCCTCCAAAACATCCTATCACTAACAATCTTGTTCAAGTCCTGCAGACTAAAGGCCGTGGCTTCCTTGACTGAGTGCATCCATCTCATGTTGGGTCTTTCTCTTCAGCTATTCCTAGCATTATTGTCTTCTCCAGTGGCTCTTTGTTTCTTATCATGTGACCAATATATGACATCCTCAGTTTAGTCATTTCATAGTTAGATCCTCAGAAATGAAGCTTACTGGGTGATCACTTTGTCTCACACCCTTGTTTCTTTAAATCTCCCAACATGGCAGAAAAGATCTACATGGTTTCACCACGCAGTCCTAGAGATGCCAGCCTCCAGGTAGGACCTGAAGATCCCCTGGAATTAGTGTATCTCCAGGCTACAGAGATCAGTTCCCCTGGAGAAAAATGGATGCTCTGGAGGGTGGACTCCATGGCATTGTGTCCCACTGAGGTCCCTGTCCCCCCCAGGCTCCATCCCCAAATCTCCAGGAGTTTCCTGACCTGGATCTGGCAACCCTACCCAGTCCTCTTATCAGAAATTGGTCAATGTGAAAAGTACAGTGGTAAACAATAAATGTGGTTGACATATAACATTTCTGGGGGGGGGGATTTTCTAAAAAAAATAATCTTAGATGATCACACTTTAGAAGCCTTTGCCTGAAAAAAAGAATCAAGTTGTTATTTTCTCTGTTTCTAACATCATTAGTGTTCTCAATTACTTCCAAGTTAGTATCATCTGTGATTTTCACTTGCTGTGCAGCTTGTTTCCATTTTTAGATACCTGATGAAGGTATTCAATAAGGCTGGATTCTAGCACATATTCCTCCGGCCCATACCTACACCACTTCAGTTCTTTCCCTCTTCGTATGCAGTTTAATTAGGTTCCTTCAGATAGTCAGAAGGCAATCTTTAGCCTGGCTGAACAGAGAAAGGAGAGGCCATGTAGTAAAAACAAGACCTTCTTGCATGGCTCTCTTATAAGCCACACTTGCAAGCTGTAAGGGGCAGGCGATTCAGTAGAGTACATTTTTAGATCCTGATAAAGAAAGGTCAGAGATGGTGTGGACTGTTCCTCCGCCTCAGCAATTATTGTCAATCCTGAGATTCTTTTTTTCCCCTTTTTTTTTTCCTTTTCCCATCAGCATTCCTAAAGTTTCCCCTGCACAGGACCATTTCATTTTCAGCAAAATTTTGACAAGATATGCAACTCCACTGGAGAAAACGACTGATCTTTTTTGAAAGCTTTCTTTCTTTCTTTCTTTTTAAAAAACAGACCACACTTTCAATGTAGTTCTTGCAAGGCTGCTTCCAGAGCAGTTAAAATCTCATCTGCATTTTTGTCTCCATCCCCTTTACAGGATGTGGTCAGAGGCAGAAACCTTTTGGTACTAGCTGAAGGGCAAGAGCTAAAAGGGATCGTTGCCCTCAGCCCATGGGTAATAGCCTATGGCCACAGAGTAAGCTGACCACTAGATTCAGAGCCTGCCCAGGATATGGTTTTGCATTGTTTTGTTGATTGTTTCTTGCTTGTTTGGGTTTTTTTAAAAAACTTAAATTAGCATTTTTGTACACTGATTTGGATCTCTATTAGAAGAAGAAGAGGAAGGAAAGGAGGAGGAAGAGGAAGGAGGAGGAGGAGACCTGAAGGGGTCTCAAAGTGGCTTCCCCTTCCCTTCCCCACAACAGACACCCTGTGAGGTAGGTGGGGCTGAGAGAGCTCATTTGAGAACTGCTCCTGAGAGAACAGCTCTAAGAGAACTTGTAACTGACCCAAGGTCACGCCAGCAGCTGCATGTGGAGGAGTGGAGAATGAAACCCAGTTCTCCCAGATTAGAGTCCAACTCCTGACCACTACAGCAAAGTGGAATAATAAGTTAACTTGAGCCCTAACCTGGATGGCCCAGGCTATTCCAATCTTGTCAGATATCAGAAGCTAAGCAAGTTTGAACTTGGTTGGGAGATTACCAAAGAAGTCCAGGATCACAAGATAGAGGCAGTCAATGGTACCACCTCTGAACACCTATTGCACTGAAAACCCTGCAAGGATGCCATAAGTTGACCAGGGCTTGATGGGATTTTCCACCACCACCACCATTACCACCACCACCATTACAACCATGACTGATTGACTGACTGACTAACTGATTGACTGACTGATTGATTGATTGATTGATTGAATGACTGGGTCAGTGATAAACAACAAACTATGAGTCAGAATAAACAAGTAATTAGGTTTTTTTTAAAAAAAAGGGAAACTGCATCATAAAAACTAGTAGGAGAGCAAGAGAGAGAAAAAACACAGAGCACAAAGCAAATTCAACTAAAAGCTGATGAAAACCAGAGTGATGTCAGCAGGCACCTAAAAGTCTCAGGTTGCTACTCTGTGAGGAGGAAACTTGATCATTATGGTGGTGCAAAAAAAGGCCCTGGTTCTCATCCATGTCCTCCCCCCCCCCCAAAGGTGAGGGCACAGAAAGCTGAGCTTCTGAAATAGATTCTTCCTGACAGGGAGGTTTGTGTATGGATGGTCATTCAAGGCCTCCTCAAGTACTGTGTCCATTTTGGAGCACCATGCTATAAGAAACATGGAGCTGGGTGGGAGTCAGTTCAGAGGATGGCATCACACTGTTTTCCACAGTGTGGAAAACAAGGCCTACAAGGAAAGGTATGTTTAACTTGGAGAGAAGACTTATTTTTTATTTATTTTGGGGGGTTTTATTCCACCCTCCCCAAACCACTCTATTCAGAGACCCAAAGTATCATCTCATGGAGCAGGATCAAGAGTTCATGTTGCTGAGGTCATAATTCCACCTCCCCCTCTTCCTGTAAAGTGGCTCTGGTGTCCAATGGTTCCCTTTCACATGTTTGCAGTTCAGTAGGTTCCATACTCCGCAGGTTTGACTCTGGAAAGGTTGAAGGCCGCTGGATTCAATGGCCTACAAGGCCAACTTTCAACTCTAGGGCTCTTGAAATTCCTTCAGCTTTTCTGCCCTACAAATTCACCTCAACGTTCAGTCCTATCTCCCAGTAGATCGATGCGATAAATAAACACCCCTATTTATTCCTCTTGTGATTCAGATGACTAATAAAATTTGAATGAGTTAACTAAAAGAAAATAAGTCTCTTGTCTGCTTCACCGAGCAGATGTGTTCTAAAGATGTCAGACCCCTGGGAAAAGGTGAAGAAAGCAAGAGTCATGAAACCAACATATATTCCTTGACAGGCAGACAGTTAAAATGCCTCCATTTTATTTTTCTTGGGGGGGGGGGGGTTGGCAAGGTAAATGAAACAAATTGGCTGCTTCAGGTTCACTAAGAAAATCTAAGCACTTATTCAAATGGAAATTAGAATGTGCACCTCATTGAAATGCAGGATTTCAGGTACTTTCAAGCTGTCCAAAATAATCTTGGAATTCTCCAGCACAGAGAATTCCACTGTGGCTCAAGGGATGAATAAAAGTGTATACTTACCACCTACTGCTCTATAATCTTGGATTAAATGACACCTCTAGATACTTAAAC
This sequence comes from Lepidodactylus listeri, assembly GCA_029233225.1. Taxonomy (NCBI): domain Eukaryota; kingdom Metazoa; phylum Chordata; class Lepidosauria; order Squamata; family Gekkonidae; genus Lepidodactylus; species Lepidodactylus listeri. Next base: position 98,254,433 of record JARCFY010000009.1, on the reverse strand, counting down.
TGCAAATTCGCTCATTGTTGGTGGAACTGCGATTTCACTACCTGAACTCGGCCTAAAGCAGGCATGCATCAAATAATGATCATTTTTCTGCCTTTGGAAGCATAGGTGTGAAAACAGATCTGTGGCTTTTGTCCCACAGGAAAATGAAGCAGCAAACTGACGTGCATGCTACTGTCACACACCGGATCCACATTTAGGTGTGTATTTCACTATTGTAATCCTTCACATGTTCAGTTTTCATTTGCAGACAGAGAAAAGAATCCAGGAGGCGAATGATTGCAGCCTGGGTTCAGATTCCCACTCTGTGAAACCTCCAAAAAGGGGATAGAAAAAAACTTCAACCCAGAAAAACAAGTTGAAAAAAGGCCTAACAGGATAAATTCTAATGGGTTACAGTGTGTTAAATTAACACAGCTATAATGCATTACGAGTAATAAATAAGAAATACTTCAATTAAAACCCAATGTGTTTGGGCCACATGGCCTTCTTAGAACCATAGAGTTGGAAGGGACCTCCAGGGTCATCTAGTCCAACCCCCTGCACAATGCAGGTCATTCACAAATACCTCCCCCTCCCAGTGACCGCTCTTCCATGCCCAAAAGATGACAAAAAACCTCCAGGATTTTCAACCAAACTGGCCTGGAGAACAATTTCTTCCTGACCCCAAAGTGTTGATCAGCATTTCCCTGGGCATGTAAGAAAGGGCCACAAGATCTAAGCATTGATGCAACCCTTCCTGCCCTCCCTCTCAGGATCTGCCTAAGTTCACAGAATCAGCATTGCTTTCAGATGGCCACCTAGCCTCTGTTTGAAAACCTCCAAACAAGGACAGCCCACCGCCTTCCGAGGAAGCCTGTTCCACTGAGGAACCGCTCTGTCAGGAAGTTATTCCTCATTTTTAGCCGAAAACTCCTTTCTTCAGTGGTTCAAATTACTAAAATACACACCATAAAGTAACATTATTTAAAATGCAAAATACAACTTCTCTGACCTGAACTTCAACACACACAATAAGTAGATCCAGTTCATTAACTAGATAAGTCCCACTACATTATCGGAATATATCAGGAACATCAAAAGAGTTTTGGTTTTTTTTTTCAGATTGTCGTTGTTCATGGACTAAGTATCTCTGTAAGCAAGGCCAGAATGAATCGTAGCTCCATGGTGCACATATCCACATAAAGGAAGCAAAATACACCAAACCTCCACTCTACCATGAAGTTCTCTGGGTGACTTTTGGCTTGTCACACTCTCTCTCCCTAACCGACTTCAGCGGGTCATTGTGAAGAGAAAAATGGGAAAGCCGAACCATGTACACTGATGGAGCTCCTTGGAGGAAGGGAAGGATAAAAACTCACACTGTTGATCGACTTTGCATGGATTCCACTGCAACTGCAAAAGAGATAGGGCTATGTTTTGCACACCAGTGCATCTGTCTGGCTAGCATTCTGTCAGGCCCGGAGCCAGGATTTTTGTTGTTGTTGTTGTTCAGGGGGCTTTTAAATTTTTAAGGGGACAGTTATATTACAGTTAATTAAATTAATCTGAATGCCTGTCTTTAAAGGGGGAGGAGCTGAGCCTGTTTCTAGCCCTTCCTTTCAAGGGACAAGGCAACCAGCATGTCAGTTCCTAAGGAAAAAAAACAGCTCAGAGAGCATTAAAATGCCTTTTCAGTTCCTTTCCACAAGGCAAGACAGCTTAGAAGGGCGCTCAAGAGCAGCACCTTTGATACATTTTCTTTCTGCTAGCCCATGTTTCCCAAAGGCTCATGGGAATCCTTTGGAAAGACCCACCAAGACCTAGGTGCTACAGGACTGGGCTAGCAGAAAGGGGGATTGTTGGAGATGTATTGAAGGTGCCACTCTTGAGTGCCCTTCTAAGCTTTCTTGCCCTGTGGAAGAGAAGTCAAAAAGCATTTAAAAGCCTTCTGAAGGCAATTAAATGGCCTCTGAGCTGTCTTTTCTCAGGTCCCATGATGCGCCCCCCCCCAATTCCACAGTGGGAGGGAGAGGGAAGCACGAGGGCAGGGCATGGGAGGGGTATCTCTCCTCAAAAATAAGGTTTTTGGCATGGCTATTTGTGGGGTGGGGCTTTTAAGTACAGGTGCAGGCCCCCCAGATACCCTACTGCAGCTACGGGTCTGCATTCTGAGCTTCTGAATGTGGGGAAGTGCAAATAGGCCAATGAGACGTGTATGCCCCACAGTGATCAACAGTGGGAGCTTTTGGAGTGGAATCTATTTCAGGATCCCACCATTTAGGCTGTTTTTACATCTGACTTTCCCGCTGGAATCATTCTAGTTCCCAAAAAACCTGCCCACACCTCTGTGCGGTGTGCAACCGTGCTGCTACTGAAATGTCCACATCTACTAATTGCCCTCCTGTGGTCAAGCTAGTATTCAACCGGCTTGATTCTGCTTTAAACAATTGCTGTTGATTAGTGCACTTAGACCCCCTGGAGTGAAATTTCACACCACTGTGAAATCAGCACAGGAAAAGACAGCAGTCAAACTACTTTAGAGGGGAGGTGTAAAATGACACTTAGTTAAACGTCCCCGTGATGGAGATAACGGCTGAAAAAGAAATCAGAAGCCTCCACACATTTCTAGCCTGGAGCAGAACCGAGCGGCCACTTCTGATGCATCTTTTCCCCCCGCTCAGGTCTTCCTGGCACTCAAGCCTGTCAGTTGCCACGACAAGCAGAAGAACATTTATATTCTCTTTTGTAACAGCAAAACAAATACTCCACTTCTTCCTGGGGAAGTTTGGACTCTTTCATGCGGGCTCTTTTATAAAAAAAATAAAGAACAGCAAAACCTTGAAAGACTGAAGAAACTTGTTTAAAATGAGAGCTGAAAAATTCCCGGTTTCCTTCTTTCGGCTCCGCTTCAAAAGGGGCGAGCGGCTTCCGGCTTCTGTGCATTCCCTTTCAGGATTCTCCTTTTGCTTCACTGCTGCATACACCAAGGAGCACCTGTCCGCCTTAAAATGACATTATATTTAAATCAGCTTTTTGCGGTTGTTCTTTTCCTTTAATGGTCACCAAACCATACGCTTGCCAGAATTCAGAGTGGATGATGGCAGAATTCCCCCTCCATGAAGCTGCAGCAGCCAACTCAGAGGTGCCATTTAGGTTGGGTTGTCAACCTCCAGGTGGTATGCTAAATCTGAAAAAAAAAACACACCACTGTGATGAAGGAATACAAACAAAAATTCTGTTTGAAAAACCAGTTTGGTGTAATGGTTAAGTGTGCAGGCTCTAATCTGGGAGAACCAGGTTTGATTCCCCATTCCTCCACTTGCAGCTGCTGGATGACCTTGGGCAAGCTATACTTCTGTCAGACCTGTTCTCTCAAGGACAGATCTGGAAAGAGCTCTCTTAGCCCCACCTACCTCACAGGGTGTCTGTTGTGGGGAGGGGAAGGGAAAGGAAAGGAGTTGGTAAGCTGCTCTGAGACTCGTTCAGGTAGTGAAGGGTGGGGTATAAATCCAATCTCCTCTTCTTCTTTTTAGCTATCTTTTAAAGAGTCAGTACAAGTACACGTTGAATTTAAACATGTGAAGCTAAACCACAATACATGAAGTTCGCCACCAGGGGACTGGTGCAGGACATGCACAAGCGCTTCTCCTCTGTTCCCAACTGCACTCCACCGTGCAGGCGTTACAACAAGCTGAGGAACTCTGCTATTTCCCTTGACACAAAGTTCTATTCAGTGTTCCAACTGGCTCCACAAAGCCCAAAGCCAGTCCCCTCAACACTTTCCCAGCTGTGGTTTCAAACAGATGTGTGTAAAGTGCTGGTGGGACTGGTGGAAGGCGCCCATGCACGTCCAGCTTTATTTAGCTTCTCTCCATGCTCCTGGCTTTCCCATATAATTACGGCCTGATGAAGGGTTGAAACGGAGATTTGCCTGGGACATCTGTTGCTGTGGTTAATACTACATGGTGAACCTCATGCATTGTGGTTTAGCTTCACGTGTTTAAATTCAATGTGTACTGCATCTTAAAAGGATAGTTAAAAAGAGGTTTTGCAAATAGAATTTTTGTGTGTATCCCTTCATTTCAGTGTTTTTCAGATTTAGTATGCTAAACATACCCTATAGCCATTTTTTTGTTATACAGCCTCCGGGGGGTAGCTGGAGATCTCCTTGGATTTCTACTGGTCTCCAGGCAACAGAGATCAGTTCACCTGGAGAAAATGGCTGCTTTGGATGGTGGACCCTGTGGCATTATCCCTCACTGAATTCTCTCACCTCCCCAACCACCACCCTCCTTAGGCTCCAACTCCAAAATCTCCAGGTATTTCCTGACCCAGAGCTGGCAACACTACATTTAGGTAAGGGGGAAGTATCTACCCCTCCTGCTATAGTTCAGCCCACTGTGTGATGAAGAAGAGAAGAAGAGATTGGATTTATACACTGCCCTTCACTCACTTGGAGTCTCAGAGCGGCTTACAAACTCTTTTCCCTTCCCCTCCCCACAACAGACACCCTGTGAGGTAGGTGGGGCTGAGAGAGCTCTTTCCCAAGCCGTACTTGAGAGAACAGCTGGTACAGAGCTATGGCTTGCCCAAGGTCATCCAGCCAGGTGCAAGTGGAGGAGTAGGGAATCAAACCCTGTTCTCCCAGATTAGAGTCCATGCACTTAACCACTACACCAAACTGGCTCTGCACTTACAAACTGGCTTTCCACTTACATGTCAACTCACTGGCTTGTTTCCCACCAGTCCATACAGTGAAGTTTGAAGCCTTTCTCCAATTTAAGTGGCTCTTCCACTGGACAAAAAGCCTCTTGAGTTTGGAGGAAAGCTTTTTTGGCTGGCAGAAGGAGGCTTCAGGCTTCACTTGAGTGGAATGGTAGGGATCTGGGCCACTGGTTCCACTCTGAAAACCCAGTCCACGGAAGATCCGCAGACTTCTAGATCAGGATCCCCAGCCATAAGTTGGATGTTCTAGGAATTCATATCTATCTACAGTTGAGGCCTGAGCATACTGTACTGCTTTGGGTGAAATAAAAAAAATTAATATGTGTCCTCATTCATATTTTTATACCACTGGCCATTTTAGGTATGGGTACATGACTATCATGCACTTATTTATTTACTGAGACTATTTCTATGCTGCCACTTCAGAGGCCTGTTTGGGGTGGCTTACAATTAAAAATTGGGGCTGCAGTGGCTCAGAGGTTAAGATGCTGAGCTGCAGACTGGAAGGTCTGTAGTTTGGCAGTTCGAGACCCGAGTGCCATGTGATGGAGTGAGCTCCCGTCTCTGGCCCCAGCTCCTGCCAACCTAGCAGTTCGAAGGCAAGAAACTGCAAGTAGATAAATAGGTACCGCTTCGGTGGGAAGGTAACAGCATTCCGTGCACTTTGGTGTCTAGTCATGCCGGCCTCATGACCACGGAAAAATCTTTGGACAGCTCTGGCTCTTCGGCTTGGAAACGGAGATGAGCACCACCCCCTAGAGTCAGATTTGACTGGCTTTCGAGCAAGGGAAACCTTTACATTTTACAATTAAAAACCACAGTGTAAAACACAAGCACACTATGTGTGCATGTACTAGGGCTGCCAAGTCCCCCGGTAGAGCGGGGGAAACACCGATTTTTAAAGCTTTCCCCCGCTTTTCCAAAATTGGCCACCAGGGGGACAAAATGGCTGCCAGCAGGGGAACCTCGGAGCCTGCCCTGGCGAGCCTCTTGAACTTCTTAAAAGGGAAATTTCCCCTTTAAGAGCTGAGCCAGCTAGAGAGCCCCGCCCAGAGATTAAGGAGGGACTAAGCTCTTTCTACTGTGTGCAAGGTTGCTGCTGAGTAAACTGCTCGGGTAAGCTGGGGTCTGCGAGCTCTTTTCCTTCTCTGTCTCTCCCCCTCTTTCTTTTTTCTGTCTGTCTGTCCACTGTGGTTTTGTCAAAGGAATAAACTGTCACTTCCAAAGAGGTAAACATCACAAGGAGAGGTTGCCTGTAGAAGGTCTGGGAGTGGGATTGTTTAAAATGTCTTGTCGTGGCTGCTTGGGTCCCACCAATCCTCATTTCCCTTCTGCAAATAAAAGTTGGGATTCCTCATTTTTATGCCAATTTTCTGTTTCTTTCAACCGTGTGTCCCCCCCCCCCCCCCGGGCAGTAAAAATCTGCATTTTTAAAAGCATTTGTACATCAAGTAACTGGTATTTTAAATTAGGGATGGATCCAACTAGCTTTTCTGCTGGCGAAAAGGGGAGGACAAAGGTCCTCTTTAGCCACCAAAAAGCCTATGCTGGGGGGGGGGGGAGAAGTTATGGGACTTACATGGACAACAGCTGGGTGAAACAAGGGCCAGAAATAAAGCCTGGGAATTGGGCAAGAGTAAGTGAAAAAGCTGGCTGTCTGTCTCTCTCTCTCTCTCTGTCCCCATCCAGCAGAGGTCTATCAGTGGCTATTATGAGCCACAAGGTCTAAATGGAACCCTTTGTCTGGGGCAGTGAGGCTCTGAATTCTTGGTGCTTGTGGGGCAACAGTGGGAGGGCTTCTGGAGTTCTGGCCCCGCTGCTGGACCTCCTGAGGGCACCTGGTATTTTTGGCCACTGTTGTGACACAGAGTGTTGTACTGGATGGGCTGTACTGGATGGGCTGATCCACTGTGGCTTCTCTCCTGTTCTTATGATATGAAAATCATATTTAGCACTTGTGTAGCACTTAGGGCTTCATATTCTGCCGAGATGAGGAAGGATTCAGTAGGGCCGTTGCTCAGTGATAGAGCATCTGCTTGACATGCAGGAGGTATCAGCCTCTTCAGCTAAAAAAGGATCAGGTAATAGGTGACATTAAAGATCTCAGCCTGAGACCCTGGAGAGCCACTACCAGTCTGAGTAGTCAATACTGACCTTGATGGACCAATGGCCTGATTCAGTATTAGGAAACTTCATGAGTTCATGTGGAAGCAACATCACAGGATGTGACTTCACAAAATGATGTCACTTCCTTTCTCCTGGCTCCACCCCCAAAGTCTCCTGGCTCCACCCCCAAAGTCCCCAGGTATTTCCCAAGTTGGACTTGGCAGCCCTAGCATGTACACATACTTCAGTGACTCACAAAAACTCATGACCTGCCAGAAATTTTGTTAGTCTTTAAGGAGCTACTGGACTCTTGGTCTTTTCTCCTGCTACAGACAGACTAACATGACTAACCATCTTGATCTATCAGTTCTGCAATGTAAGTCTTATCTAAAAATGGCCCTCTTGGAGCAAGCTAAACCTTGCTCTGCCCACTACTGAAATGGTGACCCTTTTCCTCAAGTATCATTTTCTTACTTCACTGATTTCTTTAAAATTCATTCAGAGTAAAGGCCAGACGATCTCCATGAGTACCAGTGACAGAAGGCTGTTGTGCTCGGAATGGTATTTTATATATGGCCTATTTTATAAGTCCTGCTACGGATCGATGTTAAAATTCCTGACGTCTGCCCTAAAAGGTGCCTTAGTTGCTCTTTGGCCAACAGAGAATTGGCAGGTGGTACTTCAAACCTTCAGCATTATGCAGAATGACACTGGCATAAATTGACCTTCTGTCTGCCCTCCAGCTATTGAAGACACAGTTGATCTCTTTTGGTCAGGAGTTGACAGCCATGCACGGCGAAGTTCTAAAATGATCTCCATTGGCTTCTGCTCCATTCATTAAACTCCTGTTGATATAAATGCTTAATAAGCACAATGTACATATGAAACAGGTAACATAACTTTAAAAATGAATAATCCCTCACAGTGGTTTGGAGTGGACTGGTTTATATGTGCATGCATGTACATCACAATACGGTGGGAAGTGGGAAGAGAACCCACATTTCCCAATAGAATCCAAGCCAAGGCAAGCAATTCATGTATACAGGAGTCCATTGGGGCTGGAGCGAGGTGGAGCGAGGCGGAGCAAAGCTCTGCCATCTCAGGACTGGCCAGTAGGGCAGCCACGGGCTGAATCAGATTCTCTAATCTGATTCAGCTCGCTGCCGAATTGCCGCCGAAATTCGGCAGAAAATTTAAAAGCCACTGGAGGGGAGGGGGTTTGAGGGAGAGGCTCCAAACTTGCAGGGTAGCTGCTGGGGCCTCTCCTCGAAATGCCCACCAAGTTTCAAGAAGATTGGACCAGGGGGTCCAATTCTACAGGCCTCCAAACAGGTTGCCCCCTTTCCCTCCATTTTTTTCTATGGTAGGAAAAAAGTTAATTTTTTTTCCCTCCATAGAGAACAATGGAGGGGATGGGACAATCTGTTTGGGGGCCCATAGAATTGGACCCCATGGTCCAATCTTCTTGAAACTTAGTGGGTATTTCGAGGAGAGGCCCCAGCAGCTACCCTGCAAGTTTATAGCCTCTCCCTCAAACCCCCTTTCCTCCAGCCCCTCATATACCCTATGAGTTTTTGCCATTGATTTCAATGGCCCATAGGATATAATAGGGCTAAAACTGACATTCCCTTTCTGACACACTTCTGGTGATGTCAGGGGGCGTGGCACATGCTAATAAGTTATGCTAATGAGCTCCTGCACCTCTTTTTCTACAAAAGGACCCCTGCATGTATATATTACCTGATGTGTGTATATAGGGGGTAGAGAGAGAGATTCAACTGTAAGGGGGAAAATTTTGGATAGGACCAATGCTCCCTCTGAGCCCGTGGAATCTTGTGAGCAAAAATTCTACTTTGTGAGCTACTGGCACTAACGTTGTGAGTGAGCAGTTTGGCTACTGTATAAATTAGTTTGCTCTGGAGCCATCCTTCCCTAGCTAAGACAAGAATGTGAGGGCTAGAGGCTAAAAAACTGTGAGTTAGCTCACACTAACTCAGCTCAGAGGGAACACTGAATGGGACCTACAGTGGTATTTCCATAGCTGCAAGCTCTTGTGCCTACATTTTCCAATCTCCACTCTCCTGTAGGAGCCCCCCAATCCTATTCCTGAGAAGAGGGGACCCCCCCATGGAACAGTATTTGGGGGGCATTTCAGGCTGACACAGGAAGCAGAAGCCATGAAAACCTTGTACCCTGAATGCAAGTGCTGGTGCTCCTGAAAACACTAGTGTGGATCCAGGTGATTATCAAGATGTTTGGTGATTAGAATTACAATTTAGAGACATTCCTTTATATCTTACAGGGTTAAGGAACTGATTGTTCACGGACTGCCCTAAAATAACATGATCTGAGTTCTGCAGCAGGCCTTAGAGATTGCTGTGCAAGATGATTCTGTTGCTGTCCATATTAACTTTCTCTTAAGCCACTCCTTCCGTCTGTATCGGTGGTTCTAGGAATATTACACATGCAAAGGCTTAGGGGCCTCTACACCTTACACCAAAGGGGGTATCATCCCCTGCCCATACTGTGTTGCTTTCAATGGACTATCTAGACTGGTAACCTGACCATACACTTGGTATTTGTGTGAGTACATTTGCATATGCATATATGTATACTTGTATATGCCCTCACCTGGGTAGCCGAGACTAGCCAGATCTCATCAGATCTTGGAAGCTAAGCAGGTTTGGCCGTGGCTAGTATTTCGATGACCTCCAAGGAATACCAGGGTTGTGATGGGGAGGCAAGGCAATGGCAAACCACCTTTAATTGTCTCTTGCCTCGAGAACCCTATGGGGTTGTTATAAATCAGCTGCAACTTGATGGCACTTTCCACCACCGTACTTGTACATATATGGTGCCACCATGGAAGAGGATAAGATCAACAGCTACGTATACAGAGAACAGAAGACATGTTGTTACTTGATTATATGTGCATGCACATGTAAGTATGCTGACCCCCTGTCCATCACAAAATGTTATTTCAAGTACCAACAGACCCCACAAGAGTGCCCCAGGAGTCCATACACCAAGCAACTTGACATAAACGAACACAAAGATGGAAGCCAGGACTGGCAGGCCAATATTATGCCTAGGATATGACCCTGGAGAAGGCACATGAGATCTTGCTCTGACAGCTGTGACTCTCCCCCCACACTGCCAACATCTGCATACTCTGGACAATGGACTTGCCTTGCCCCAGAGTAACATCTTTCAGTTTCAAACACTAAACCCCTAAATCTGATCCCATCTTTCCTTCCCACATTTCCTTGATAATACTCTTACCCCTTTTCCCACACCCCAAGACCAGGTGGTTCATCAAGCACTAAACCCCTAAATCTGATCCCATCTTTCCTTCCCACATTTCCTTGATAATACTCTTACCCCTTTTCCCACACCCCAAGACCAGGTGGTTCATCAAGCACTAAACCCCTAAATCTGATCCCATCTTTCCTTCCCACATTTCCTTGATAATACTCTTACCCCTTTTCCCACACCCCAAGACCAGGTGGTTCATCAAGCAGAATTGGTGTAGTGGTTGTGCACAGACTCTAGTCTGGGAGAACCGGGTTTGATTCCCCACTCCTCCACTTGCACCTGCTGGATGACCTTGGGCAAGCCATAGCTCTGTACCAGCTGTTCTCTCAAGGACAGTTGTCTCAGAGCTCTCTCAGCCCCACCTACCTTACAGGGTGTCTGTTGTGGGGAGGGGAAGGGAAAGGAGTTTGTAAGCAGCTCTGAGACTCCTTCAGGTAGTGAAAGGTGGGGTATAAATCCAATCTCTTCTCTTTTCTTCTTCTTCCTCTTCCTCCTCCTCTTCTTCTATTGTTTCCATTTTGATTAGTTTAAATTAATAATCCATTAGTACTCCAACCCCAGAAAACTAATCAGGAACACAACCCAAAACCTACTTTCCATATAGAAGAAATCTCCAGCCTCCTTTGTCCAGCCTTGGGAACTCATTACCATGGTTCCAAAGATACATTGTCTTACCCCTGATTAATCCCATCATAGCACTGAGTAATCTCATCAGTTCTTTGTTCTGAGGGAGCTCTCGTATTAGCAAGCCCTCTGGGCACATTTTGGGTATAACTATCCCAGTGTAACTCCAGTTCTTTATATGTGTTACCTCAGGCACACATTAATACTGGGTCCCTCTCTCTCAGTGAAATGCTGGTTGTTTTGCTGTCTCTACCACTGCATTGACATCTTCAGGACAGGTAGCTATTGCCTCAACCCCTGTCGTCATCCTGTCCCTCTCTTTATTTCCATAGCTCTTGTAGGTTGTGGTCACATGAATGAGATAAAGTATGTGGGGGAGAGAGGCTATTTCCTCTGGTGGAAGTTGACCCACAGTTTTGCAATCACACAGTCTTTTGAAGCCGTGGGCACAGCCTACCACTGCATGATCAGGCACAACTATGGGTGAGTCAGGGTTTTTTTTGCCGTTTGTTCCCAATGCGCTTAAACGAGGGATCAATTATTTGCAACTCAGCCCTGAGGGCTCCCTATGGAGTGTGTGATGATGCACATACTGAGGGGGGGGGGGATGGCACAGAGTTGGGATAGCCTGATCAGACTATCCTGATGTCATGAGAGCATGCTGGAGTGATCAGACAGGCGAAAGTCCACCTGTGGCAACCCGTTTGCTACTGGATTTTCCCTGGTGCTTGTTTACTCCACTTCTGCAGCAAAGCAACATGGGTTGCTGCTGGCTGCGGGACACTTCCCAGATGTTCAGGTCTGATCATACACATTAAATCCACCTGGCATTTGCACCTATGTCAGTGCTAATTGTGTGTGTGATCGCAGCTGTAGGTGTGCATGTTTCATGTATACTGTTTGTGTGTTATAATCCCTAAATATCCTTCAATAAAATATTCTCTATTTTACCCTTGGACTGGTTCTTAAGAAGTCTCATAAAGGGAAAGATCCCCATAGACATTGGTAGGATGATCTCTGCTACTACTCCACCTCTTGCTGAAGCCTGCAAGGCCTGCCTCATTCTCAGGAAGGTTTTGAACAGGCCCCAGGAATTGTACCAAAGAACTTTATCGGTAGTGCTCTCTGGTGAAGGGAGGTGGGGGTGGGGAGAAGCCCCCCTTGCTGCTTTTTATACTGTCACTGGGGTGGTTTTCCCTTGAGGAGCCAATGATTTGCCCTCTCACACGAAGGCAGTGTTGATGGTTCTTAGCGCTGTCACATTGGCCATTGTCTGACACTCACAATGGAGAACATCTGTAGAATTAATTGTATCGAGTGTGTTCACCTTGCCGTTCCCTAGATTTTTAACTTCCCCACTGCCACAGAAGCTGGGGCTTTGTGTCTGACAAATTGCTTCCTCCTTTACCTGAGGCCTGCCTGAGGTCTAATTTCTCCCTGAAAATAAAGTCAGCTTCTTTATTCAACGCTGGTGGGGGTAACACACAAACCCATGTGTCTACAAAAGCAGGTTTCTGGGATTTGATATAATTTGGCTCCTTGTGTGTTTGGGGACTTTATGTACTGGAAGCTCTGGGTGCTCTTGAAACTTTCCACACATATTCTCCAGTGATGTACCATTCATTGAACGTTGTGGGTACAACGCCTCCCAAAGTAAAGAAGAAGAAGAGACTGGATTTATACCCCACCCTTCACTACCCAAAGGAGTCTCAGAGTGGCTTACAACTCCCTTCCCTTCCCCTCCCCACAACAGACACCCTGTGAGGTAGGTGGGGCTGAGAGAGCTCTGACAGAAACTGCTTTTTCTCAAGAACAGCTGTGCCAGAACTACGCTTGCTCAAGGTCATCCAGGAGGTGCAAGTGAAGGAGTGGGGAATCAAACCCAGTTCTCCCAGATTAGAGTCCATGCACTTAACCACTACACCAAACTGGCTGGAAATTTCTGGTAAAGAAGCATGGAACAGAAAGCTGCCAGTGATGTTTCTGTTCACCTTTGCATCAAAATAGCTCAGAGTCCTTCTACTCCTCAGATTCCAAACATCTCTTTTATTGCACTAGTGGAGGTGTCATTTGGGCCAATTGCATGGGCACTGTACTCAATGCAGCTAGATTTTCAGATTTCTCTTGAATCTGAGCAACAATTGTTTTCATTAGGTGGTCTAGGTAACCTGTGTCCTTTCCATTTTCTACCAGGGGATGACCCCCCTTATATATGTCTCTCAAGTGTTTGAAATTGCATCTGAACATTTTCTGCCTGTGCTATATAAGATATAGATTGAACTTGAGACTTTTTTCAGCTGTTTCTGTATTTTATCTTTTTGATAGACGTGCCATTTACCAGATATATATATATATATATATAATTCTGTTTCATCCACCCAACTCTGCTTTATTGTCTCATAATCTTTGAATCTCAACCTTACAAGCTATTCTTCTGCTGGTGTTGCAGATCTGAACCTGTTGTTCATGAGTAAATAATGTACAGGTAAAATCCTGATCCTAGGGATCCGTCTTGATAGTTGAATTATTCAAAGTATGGGGCAGGTCCATCTTTAGTTTCCTTTGTCAGAAAGTGTTGTTTATTTTAACATGAATGATTTATCTATCTATCTATATACTAGGAATAAGGCCTGTGGTGGAAATAAATTCAACGGGCTCTAGAAAGAGGCTCTGGTAGAGTGCCCCAGCCTTGGGAACTCAGTGTCAATTTGCTGTGGCAACCTCAGCAGGGTATAATGACAGAGTTCACCATTTTCTCCAGAGGAACTGACCTCTGCTGCCTGAAGAGCAGTTGTAATTTTGAGTGATCGCCAGCCCTCACCTGGAGAATGGCAACAATGGTTCCCCAGGATGAAATGGCTGGTTTGGAGGGTGGAGTCTATGGCATTGTACCTGTCTGAGGTCCCACCCCTCTTCAAACCCCACCCCTCTCTCAGTCCCACCTACCCCACAGGTTGCCTGTTGTGAGGAGGTTAAGGTGAAGGTGATTGTAAGCCACTCTGAGACTCTGTGTGAAGGGTGGGGTATAAATCCAAGTCCTCCTCCTCCTCCTTGCAAGAGTTCAGTCACCATGATGGATTGCTTGTTGCCAGGGCAACCAAGATGGTGGCTCAACTCCCAGGAGATGAAGGAATCTTGAGGGAGTTCAGGAGGGTCTATAGGGCCTAAGTGGCTTGTTTATAGGAGGCAAAAGTGATTAGTTTCTTTGGCTCCTGGGCAGAGATGTCAGCAGTAGAAGTAAGGCAGATGAAGCAGAGATGGAGGAGGCAGTTGCAGAACAGGCTGGTGGGTGGGACTGGAGGCTGTCACTAGGTGGGTCCTTTAACAAAACTCAGGGTCCTGCCCCCCCCACACTTATCTTGAATCAGAATGCTTGCACCAATTCTCAGGTAATGTTGCTCACCCAGGAAGTTAATAAGCCATATCAGTGTAACCACCTTAACTGAGGGTTCTTCATTCTTTGAAAAAGTTCAGCAGACACCTAAAGTCTTGCCCTTCTTCTGGCTCCAATGAGTCCAAACATCGATGATCAACCTACTCCTATCAGCAGAGGACCACACTCCTCATCTGCATGGCCACTTTTGGATTCTGTTCCTTGATGGGCTTGAGAATGCAGGAATGGTAAGAAAGATCTGAGTATTCAGTACTTCAATTATGTTCCTTCCCCCCCTCTTTTGATCCATTTCTTAATACATTTTACTCCAATTACTGTGGATGCCCAGACTGATTCCTGTGAGTGATACAGGTGTACCTATTGTCTCTCCTTAACTGAAGATACATTTATAATGGGGAAAATGTCTTTGGTGTTATTTCCAGTGCTATGATACTCAGTTATCACTATCTTTGTAGTTATTATGTAATCCTTTATGACTGCCAGGTAATATTAAGAAATAATAATAAATGATTTGCTAGCAACCTCCTCCCCTCCAAGAATAATGAAAACCATCTGAGAGCCAGTATGGTTAAGAGTGGTGGACTCTAATATAGAGAACCTGGTTTGAGTCCCCACTCCTCCTCCACATGAAGCCCTCATAGGTGACCTTGGGCCAGGCACAGTTCTCTCAGGACTCTACCAGCCCCACCTGCCTCACAAGGTGCCTGTTGTGGGGAGGGGAAGGGAAGGTGATTGTAAGCCACTCTAAGACTCCTTAAGGTAGAGAAAAGTGGGGTATAAAAACCAACTCTCCTTCTTTTTCATCTAAAGAATGTGAAAAACAAGCAATCAACCCCACGGAGCCATGGATCAGATACAGAACATCTGATTTTCATGTAGATGGTCCCCGGTTCCACCCCCAGTATCTCCAATTAAATGGATCTGAAAAGGTGGTATCAGGAGGTCCAGGGCAGCCACTGCCAGTCATAACAGATAATACTGACCTTAATAGGTTTGGTTTGATTCAGTAGACCGGTTCACAAGTTACACTGAATGCTTGTACAATTTGTCTGTAGTCCTGGTAGATATAAATATTAAGCTCTTTGAACATTGGTATTTATCTAGAGTAACAAGGGATGCATGAAGAATATCCTGCCCAATAAGGAATGATTTCTATGTATTTAATTATTTCTAAGCCACATGGGTGCCACGTGGCAGAAAGGAAGCATCGAAATTCTATAAACAGAATGCTGGATATTGGTGCTTATAATGGATGCATCACTAACAATGCAAACTTTTATTTTCCTAGGCTGCATATGTGTCAAACTCCTGGACAAAGTTACTCTCAACAACACTCTCTCGTCAGTGATTTGTTTACTGAGAAATAATCATGTTCCAGGCCAGACCTGTACCATGTCAGAACTGAGGATCTGGCAGGAAAATCTAAAGATATAAACAATTCAAACAGGGCCCCCCTCAAATGCACCAGTCACACTCTGCATTCATCTTACCTATTGTGGGTACTGGCTCTGCTGAGGCTGAGTACACCTCAGAGGAGGAGAGTATACTTCAGAGGAGGAAAAAGCATGGAGCAACCCAGCCTCCTCTGGAGTCAGCCCAGCAGAGGAACCCTTAACAGTACCTGAGGGAGAAGAGGCCCCAGCAGCTGCACAGGAGGTGCAGCCAGAGGGAGAGACTGATCCAGAGCCTGGCCCAGCACCCCCAGGTGGGTGGAGACACCCCGAGGCCAGAATCCCCTCCTAGTTTTCCTGAGTGTCCCAGACACAGGGCACGCCAGCGGCTGGATGTGCAAGAGCAAAGGAAGAGTGCCAGGCTGCAGCTCTTGCAAAGGCAACGTGAGGGGCTGTGAGTCTTGTCAGATTGACTGCCAGGGAAGGGAGGACCTAGTCATAAACACCCCCTCGCACCTGCCTCGGCACAGAAGCATGCTTGGACCTGATTCTGGCTGTTTAGCATAAGCTCCTTGCTGCTAGCTCCTGCAACCTGGGACTGATTTCCCGGCTTTCTGACCTTTGGCTCTGTTGTTGACTTGATTTCGGACTGCATATCCAGTTTCAGTGCATGATAACCGTGGTGACCGGCTGGGCCAGTACACCACCTAACTTTTGCGCTTCTGCGTTACTATCCCCCCACACACACACATACACACCTGGGAATGCATGAATCCCTTATCTAAGACAGCAAAACAGGCACAGCTTTGGCTCCAAAATCATCCCTGGAAAGAGGGAGGTATTTTAGGAAGAGTTACAGATTTACAGCATAGCAGTTCACACACTCAGCCCCAGGAATTTCCCTCTTCCCATACATCATGGCAAAAGAAAGACAAAGTCTGACATTATGCACCTTATTGGGAGCAGCCTTTAATGAGGGCAGAGGACAATTACTCCCCCCTCTCCCGTGTTCCATGCAACACAAGAATCCCATGGTATGGTTGGAAGCCCCTTTGCTAAAGGTAAGCAGGTATGTATTGGGGTACCTGTCTAGATGAGAGCTATCATCGGGATATGATGGAAGCTGCTTGAGTAATATGGGGAAAGAAAGCAGGAAGTGACTGGAATAGAGGAACAGGCAAATCAACAAAATATTATTATTTTTCAGGAAGAGCTTTCTCTCTCTTCTTTACGATGAGTATAAAATAATCTCCAGAATAGGTGTTCTGAAATTAACCCCATGGTTGCAACGTAGTGTCTGTTTACTTACAACATTCACCATAGTTAGATGTCATCTCTCAATATAATGGGTTGGATCTAGACTAAAGGAACAACTTCTATCCATTCCAACAAAATGGCCCTCATGTTATTCCTTAGGGTTCTCTATCCCACCCCCCACCCCAGCACCAGTTTGTGGAGATCAGTGGAGTGAAAATGGGAGGGAAGAGATGGAAAAATCCAGTTCAACTGATGGAAAATTTAGTCCGGATCCAACCCAATTGTTTCTAAATGGATTATATAGTAAAACTGCACAATAAAACCTCCTCAAACTTTCTTTTTTACTATGGGTTAGCTTCCTTCTCTTCACTGCAGCTTCGTAACCAAGGTAGGTTTTTTGCCATCAAGTCACAGCTGACATGACAATCTTATAAGGTTTTCAAGGGAAGAGAGGTTCAGAGATGGTTTGCCATAGCCTTCCTCTGTGTAGCAACCCTGGTATTTCTTGGAGGTCTCCCATCCAAATACTAACCAGGGCTGACCCTGCTTAGCTACTGAGATCTGATGAGACTGGGCTAGCCTGGTCCATCCAGGTCAGGGAAGGTAGCTATCAGTCCACACCAATTCTGCAACCCCAGTAACTAGTTTGGGGGGGTTGAAGAAAGGAGGGGGAGGGGAGGGAGAGATTGAATTTATACCCTGCCCTTCACTACCTGAAGGAGTTTCAGAGTGGCTTACATTCTCCTTTCCTTTCCCTACAACAGGCACCCTGTGATGCAGGTGGGGCTGAGAGAGCTCTCTTGAGAACTGCCCTTGAGAGAACAGTTCTGACAAAACTTATGACTGACCCAAGGTCACACCAGCAGCTGCATGTGGAGGAGTGGGGAATCGAACCCAGTTCTCCTAGATTAATGACTACACCAAACTGGCTCTCAGTTTGGGGGAAGGGAATGTGATAGATGCACATTTCTTGCATTGACATATCATTGGATCCAATTTTAAGGAATTGTGCTAGACCTAATGAAGTGCTTTGGATTTCTCTCGAAATCCTGGGAAGGTTTTGCCCAAGCTGTTTGTTTCAGTTTAGGCAGACCTTCCACAGTGATTCCACAACACAACCTACTCAAAAGAAATGCTGGGTGTGTGTGTGGGTGCATGTGTATGTATGTGTGTGTGAACTCTGTAAAGCTGTTTATGTCCCCTCTAAAACCAGAAACAGGTAAGCAGCTGAGACATCTCAGGGTGACTAATGACAATGTCAGATCTATTTTAAAAAGAAGATGTGACCGATGCTGAAATATTCAGAAGCCTCTGAACCTATTTTTTTATGGGGGGGTAGAGATGCACAAAGGAAAGTGATGATCGAGGTCACTGTTCGCTGCAACAGCAAAAACAACAATAATGACATGGACGATTGGAAACTTCAAACATTTTATCAAGCAGGGAAAATGGAATTACTGGAGAACAAGTACATCATTACCCACAGCAAATATCAAGAGGCTTGCTCTAAAATTGCTGGACAGGCACATTTGGAACATCAAATACTTCACTCTTGAACCCCAATAGGCATACAGGAGGAGTGAGATCAATCATACTAAGCCAAGTGCGACTATTACCTTCAAAAGCAGCTATCTGATTTTTTTTTTTATGCAGCTTTTTCACCTGATCATATTTATTAATCAAGCTCCTACTAGACCTGGCACCTTTGGCAGCGGTTATTAGGACACTCTGGAGGCTTGGATCGTCAAGGCTAACATGGTGATGTATAAAACATATGGCGTTGAGCAGAAGGTAAATTGCAAATGGAAATCCTAATGAGAAAGAGGAGAGGCTCGGTGCAGTGACCAGCGTCCTATTTAGATACAAGCTGAGGAAAATTGAACACTTATCAAGAAACTAATGAATTGGAATTCATTTTGTCTGCCAACAGGACACCATCTTTAAATTGGAGATTGACTGATCAGGGGTCGAGCGTTGTCTCTGCTTCACACTGCTGAAATGTTGTAAAACCTACACAGAAATATTCCAGTCGTAGTCGTTAAATGCTGTGTTTATTTTTGCATTGCTGAGCGCTCCTTAACAAATGGTGCTATTGTGTGAAGTACGAAAACACTTCGTAGTGATGGAACATTAGTTCATCTAAGGCCCGGACAGGCAATGCCTCTGAGGTCCAAGACCAAAAATTAGCCTGACTATGGGTAGCTACAAAACTGCAAAGTTTAATAAAGAGCCAGTTTGGTGTAGTGGTTAAGTGCGCGGACTCTAATCTGGGAGAACCGGGTTTGATTCCCCACTCCTCCACTTGCACCTGGCTGGATGACCTTGGGCAAGCCATAGCTCTGTACCAGCTGTTCCCTCAAGGACAGCTTGGGAAAGAGCTCTCTCAGCCCTACCTACCTCACAGGGTGTCTGTTGTGGGGAGGGGAAGGGAAAAGGAGTTTGTAAGCCGCTCTGAGACTCCCTTGGGGAATGGAGGGCGGGGTATAAATCCAATCTCTTCTTCTTCTTCTTCTTTGATATAGGATCTAAATATGCAGATGCAGATTTTTAAACACGAGGTTGTTTTGTATGTGCAATGAATGCTAAGGAATATCTAGCCTAGCCTCCCAGTGTATAATACTGCATAGGTTTCAACGGAAGAAGATACAGAACTTCTCATATTTAATGGCAGCTATGGAGCTATTCCAAATAGTAACCAATTCAACTTTTGTGGAGAGAGAAAACATATTTATTGTAGCCCCGCTCCAACTTTAGTCATGTGTAACAACTAGTGGTATTGCATCTGGCCATTTGGATGATAATGCACATCCGGTTGCACATCCGGTTGCACTTCTCTATCTACAAAAGCTATGTCAGTGACAACACAGGAGCTGCCAAATATGCTAGCCTATCATTCAATGCTGATGGATCCTGATACCAAACTGATTGGCAACATGGCCCTGTCACCCATTAAAAGTCCATTCAAGGGCCTATGCCGAGAGAAACTGAACACAGGGACCTTATCAATTCGGTTTGTCAGGTCAAATCTCCCCCCTGGAGGGGGGATTTGGGGGGGGGGGTGTTCCAAGGGAGGTAGGGACTTCCTGACACAATGATGTCACATGGAAGTGACATCATCACATCTGGGAAGCTGGCACTGCACATGCCTTAGCTTCCTGTACTGCAATGTCCTTTCCTAGCCGTTCAGTACAGAGTATATAGAATGGAGAGCCAGTATCTAGAACCGACAGAGCATACCAATTGAGTGTTGGATGACATTATTATCTAAATAAACAATTTGTACATGTTTATAGGGAAGATTCGAAATGAAGCAGCATAAATCTATCCTCTGCCCACCCGAATAGGGTCGACATGAAATACTTCAGCATGACACATTAGATAAAAATGTACGTGTTTGGTGCCACAATACTATAGACAATCCAGTAAGGACATTTATGTGCAGTTGGATAATTTGGGACTTCAGCACGAATATGAATGCACATCTGTACATAAGTAATCAGCAGGAGGAAGAGGGAGAAAGGCTTTTACTGTGTGAAGAATGAAAGAAAGAAAAAAACAAGTGCAATAGCTCTGCCAAACGGCCATGAGGAAATCATACGTCTGTGATCATACGCATATAATTTTCAGGCTTTGCTTGTAAGGACTTGCTTTAAGAGTAGCCCAAATTACTTACATAGTCTTCAGGATCTTGAAAACATCTGTCACATTTGCTATATGATAAGAGCTGCACCCACTGTAGTGTAATAGTTAAGAGCAATGAATTCTAATCTGGAGAACCAGGTTGGATTCCCCACTCCTCTACATGAAGCCTGCTGGGTGACCTTGGGCTTGTCTCAGTTGTCTCAGAACTATCTCAGCCCCACCTACCTCCCAAGGTGCCTGGAGTGCGGAGAGGAAGGGAAGTTGATTATAAGCTGCACTGAGACTCCTTAGGGTAAAGAAAAGTGTGGTATAAAACCCAACTCTTCTTTATCAAAGTCCATTGATGTCACTGAGTTTACACCAGGGTATAACTCTGCATTGGATTGCTCTGTAAAAGTACACAAAGCAATGTATTTTGTTTGCTGCAGTAGAGAGACACATGTGGTAATGGTGATCCCATGTCAATCCTTTCTCTGGGAACAAGCTTGTATTGGATTGCTTAGAAGTAGAATCTATTTATATGAATTACATGAGCCAGTAACCATCAGGATATAGCAAATCCCTACCTGCCTTCCATTCCTACAGAAGAGTCGTTTTATTGATTAATTGTGGTTTTAACTATTTTATTGTATTTTCTGTATGAACTGGCTTGAGTGGGTCTTTTCAGAGGCAGCATCTACATTTCTAAGTAAATAAAGTCCAATCACACCGCAAGATTTTCTGACAATCAGTAGCACCGTAAACCTAGTTTATTCCAGCATAAGCTTTAATTAGTCAGACCTCATTGCCAGTAATTTATGAGATAAGTTCTAGATTATTGAACCTTATGCTAAGTAGATGGGATCCACCAACAAAAGGGGATCCACTCTCCCACTAAATTGGGTGGGACTTAAAGATGCTGGCCACACTTCATACGTTTTCACCCCTTGTATTTGTTCTAGCATGTTTGGAACAGCTCAAAGCCATCCATTTCCATTATCGTGGGGTTCCTTACAACTGTCTTGACAGACAGGTCAGTTTTACTGATCCCATATGGACTTGAAGTTGAGTGATTCAGAAAGTGACTTGCCCATTGTTCACACATTACCAGTCTAGTCGAGTTAGGTAGGGCAGTGTAGTGGTCAGAGTGTCAGATTAGGAGCTGGGAGACCGAGATTTGAATCCCCACTCTTGCTTCATCTCTGGAGGCTTGTTGGGTGACACTGGGCCAGTCTTACCTACCACACAGGGTTGGGTGACACTGGGCCAGCCTTACCTACCACACAGGGTTGTCATGAGGGTAAAACAGAAGAGAGAAGAATAATGTCAACCACTTCAGGTCCCCACTGGGGAGAAAGTGGGTCATAATTAGGTAGATAAAATGAACAATAAGTCATCGGTTGAAGTCACATGCGCCAGAAAAAAATGGCGGGGAGTGAGGCCATTTCCTCCAGAGGAATGTGACCCATAGTTGAACAATCACACCTCCCTTTGAAGCTGTAGGTGCAGTCCGTCAGTGTGTGATCAGACGCAACTGTGGGTGAGTCAGGGTTTTTTGTCCCTTCCCCCCCATGCACTTAAATGAGGGATCGATGAATTGCACTTCCGCACTGAGGGCTCCCTATGGAGTTTGTGATGGTGTGCATACTATGAAGCGGGGGGGGGGGACAACGGCACAGAGTCAGGATGGTCTGATCAGGTGAGCACACTGGAGTGATCAGACACAGGAAAGTCTGTCCATGACCCATCACAACCCATTTACTACCAGTTTTTTCCCTGGTGTCTTTTAACTCCACTTCTGCGGTTGAGAGAACGGGTTGCCAACAGCTGTGGGGTGCTTCCCAGAGCCTAATTTGAGGGGAGGGTGGGGTACAAACACAACAATAAATAAATAAATAAATAAATAAATATTGTTGTCTAATTAATCTGCCCGGCATTCGTTCCTATGTCAGGTCTAATTGTGTGTATGATTGCAGCCAATGTCTGCCATGTAAGCTTTGGACAGATTAGTCCTGGGAGTTTGCTGTGAGTAACTTAATCCCCAGGTTCATGTGGACCCTACTCATATTGGGGGGAAAGGAGGGGGAAAGGAGTGTAGCCATGCTGTTTTCTCCACCTAAAACAGGACCTGGGTGGTTGTTTGCCTGCTGGGGAAATTGCATGTCCTTATGTTTTCCCTGTGGGGCAAATAGTGCTTCCCTGGGCTGTTTTGGGTTGGGAAAATGGAACGAGGCATGGGGAGCACGTTCTTCCCACAGGCTGCATCCCCAATCCAATTTTGCCCTGGGTGCATCTTGGAATAAAATTCCTAGCAGGAACCTCCCAGTGCACATCTGATTGGTAATCCTTGTGGTGGGCATGTGGTAGATATGAGGGATTCATAATGTCTGAATCTACCCAAAGGTTTAAGCTGGAGGCAAGAGGCAGTGAAGTCTGAATCAGAGTAACTGGTTTACCTCCATGCCTTGCCTGTGGGATCCTGGAAGGTGTTTGAGTGCCAGGCATTGAAATGATGCTGAAATCAATGGCCTCCTTTTTTCCCCCTCTAATCTTGCAGACAATTTCTTATTTTCTTCTCTGTTTATCTGAACTGCCCAGTTTTCTTAGTCACCCTGCTACACTATCACAACAGAACTTACACATTTAGGCTTTGTAAGAAGCAGAGAAGAGGGAACTCTTCGCATTTGTCTTCTGCTGAGTAGTTGGTATAAATGCCAGATAATATTTTCATAGGACTCTGTGAAGGCAAATAAAATTCCAGCAGACCCTGATGAGAATGGCTGACTGCCAGCATTACTCCGTCTATTAAACTCCATGTTACTTATCGTTCTAAAGCCAGTAAATTTCAATAAATTCCTAGGCTGAAATCCAGTATTATTATGTGATTCTGTGTTTTTTCCCCCTTCCCAATCACATATAATACTGATGTAAAAGTCGCCCGTTGACTTCCAAGTGGTATTTAATGAGGACGTTTACTGCAATTGTAGAAGGTGTCAAACTGAAATACGGAATACCCACAGGAAGATAATAGTTTGGCTGATTTGATCAAAGAAGGTACAGGACTGCGGGAGAAAAGGCAACAGCTAAGTTCAACAAAGACAAATGAAGCCTTTGAGAACTCTGCCATTTCTGGGACTGCTGTGGTGTCACGGACTAGAAATCACTCTATTGCAATCAGTCCTCCTCCATCACTGGTTGAGATGTTGTGGTGTTATGGAATGCTTATGAACATTCTGCTTGCTAGAGAATTCAGCTGTCAACATGAAGAGCTTATATAGTGCTGTCATTCCCCCACCCCAATAGTTTGTACCTTCTCCTACAAGAGAAGGTGTAGAGAGCCAGTCTGGTGTAGTGGTTAAGTGCGTGGACTCTAATCTGGGAGAACCGGGTTTGATTCCCCACTCCTCCACTTGCACCTGGCTGGATGATCTTGGGCAAGCCATAGCTCTGTACCAGCTGTTCCCTCAAGGACAGCTTGGGAAAGAGCTCTCTCAGCCCCACCTACCTCACAGGGTGTCTGTTGTGGGGAGGGGAAGGGAAAAGGAGTTTGTAAGCCGCTCTGAGACTCCAAGTGAGTGAAGGGTGGGATATAAATCCAATCTCTTCTTCTCTTCTTCTTCTTCTTCTTCTTCTACAAATTAAAAAAAAGGACTCAGATCAGGAGATGTTCATGTGACATGGTTAAAATAATACAAATCTTACCTACAAAAGCAATAGCATGTCATGGTTAGGATTAGAAATGCCACCTCAACTGCTAAAGGGTGATCGCTCCATTAGAATATGAGAATCACTGATATAGATCAGATTGTGGATAAGTGTTGTCCCAGTACTGAAGTATAAGAGCAGATGATCCCCATGATTAGTAATCCAGCACTGGAGTTGGATTTTAGATTGTAAGCACTGTGGGGACATGATCTACCTCTCTCAAGCTAAGCCACTCTTACCCATCCTTGACACAGACCGTATGTGGTGAAGAGGCTTCAGTTTCCACTCCCTTGTGCCATTTTTGCAACCAGTTTCCGAGGATTATTCATTTGGGGAAAGCCATATATTTCCCACCACTTAACAAGAAAGAATTCTTTTTGGACTGACACACACACACACACACACACACACACACACACACACAGGGGATATCATTTCATTTGTTTTGTAATGTAGATTGCTCTAAAATATTTTGACAAGCTTTCAGCATCTCAAATAGCAGAACATCATGCACCAGTCAAATATCTGACTGTGACATTAATAATAAGAATAAGAATAAGAAGAATAATACAATTTATATCCTGCTCACATTCCAGCCCTTACATGGGCTGCCAAGGCATATAACAAGGCATATAACAACTTTAAATTAATTAAAATAGCCCCCTCTCCCAAACAGACCTCATAAAAACAACTATTTTTTAAAAAACAACAATACCACACATAAAATACACATAAGTTGCAATCACACGCACAATTTGCCCCAACATAGGAGCGAATGCTGGGCGGATTAAAGGATTGCGATCAGACAACAACATCTGGGAAGCACCCCACAGCTGTCAGCAACCCGTTTTGCGCTGCCACAGAAGTGGAGTTAAAAAACACCTCGGAAAGTCCAGTAGCAAACAGGTTGCTAAAGGCCACAGACGGACTTTCCTGCGTCTGATCACCCCAATGCACTCCCATGGCATCAGGATAGTCTGATCAGGCTATCTCAACTCCGTGCCATTGTTTTTTCCTCCTTTGTGGTATGTGCATCAGCGCACCCCCCCGCACACTCCATAGGGAGGCCTCAGTGCGAAGGTGCAATTCATTGATTCCTTGTGTAAGCACATTGTAAACAAATGGCAAAAAAAAGTCTGATCATGCAGTGATGGGCTGTGCCCACATCTACAAAAGTCTGAGTGATCACGCAACTGCAGGTCAACTTACGCCGGAGGAAATAGCCTCTCTTCCCCCCGCTTTATCTCATGCGTGTGACCACAACCATAGTTAAGGTACATACAGAACTTGGCTTAGTGACAGAACATCTGCTTGGCATGCAGAAGGTCTCAGGTTCAATTGCTGCCATCTCCTCTGCCTCAGACCCCAGAGAGCCAGTCCAAGCAGACAATATGTAGTCTGATGGACCAGTGGTCTGATTCAGTGTAAGAAAGATTCATGCGTCCATGTATTTATGTGATGCCCTACCTCTGCTCCCAAATCCTTGTTTATTCCCATAAAATGCATATGTGTATGCCAGAAAAAGACATCAGTGGTGGAAAAATGTTGGCTGCCTGTTTCTAGGTAACTTACACTGAGTTAATCAAGTATGCATAGCAGTTGTGAAGAATCCACTGGATTCTTCAAAGGGACAGAACAACTGCACTGAGGTTACGATAAACTTCTTTTTAAAATCAGAATGTTCTAAACCAGGGGTGGGCAAACTTGCTCAGCGTAAGAGCCACCTAGAACAGGGGTGGCCAAACTTGCTTAACACAGAATAAACATCAGATGTTTGAGAGCCACAAGACATGAACAAATATTACCTGTTTTTACTGGAAAATAAGCAGATTTGCTTTTTATTAACATTAAATGAGACTGCCAAAAATAATAACAAAAGGGGTAAAAGCAGATATTGATAATGATATTAATTTGTCCAATGATATTTGTTTGCTATTGATATTTAGCTTCCCCAGCCGCCCTGCCAGGAGCCACATAATATATGTGAAAGAGCCGCATGCGGCTCCCGAGCCACAGTTTGCCCACCCCTGTTCTAAACCAATGTGTCAATGCAATACACTTCACGTTTAGATTATCACCAGAATATACAATAATAATGAATAATATATTTTTAAAAACTCCTAAATGCTGGTCTTGCACTGCCAGATTAGATGGCTTGCTCAAAATTTAAGTAATGCTACTAAATGATATTGTCAACTTGTTAATAGAGCCTGATTAAGAATTTACACCTGTGTGAACAGATTAGCAGGTCTAATTCATTTTGATCTGTTAACTTCAATTTGCAGCTTTAAAAAGGTGTCATCTTGATGGAATTTATAGTTCAGTTTCCTTGTTTAGAACTAATGAATGCCATTTCTGAGTGTCTGAACAGAAAGGAGATTTATAATTTTTTTTCTCTTTGAGTAGAATTTTTGAATCAGGGCTGCTGTTAACATCTGGGCACCACATATATAACACACATTCTATAAGTGGAAAGCATTGAAAATGTACAGTTTTGTTTTAATTTGCACTGTCTCTGTGTATCACGGTCTGTTAACACACACCCATTCACTCTCATTCATAGATCTGCATATTTTCTCTGCGTATAACATAATCAGCAGTCTTCAGAAATTGGTACAGAATACCACCGCTAATTTGGTATGTATTACTATTGTGTACTGATCCACCCATTGACAGTACTGTATTCAGAGATGTCTTTTTTAAACTCACAATTTCCTGTTCTTGCTATCCAGTGCTACATTTTCCAGTTACCTAAGCCTGGCAGGGAATTTCCCATCCACCGCTCCAGTCCCTCACCTTCAAGAAACTGAAGAATGGCCAGAACAAAATAAAACAAAACCCTCCATAGTGATTCTCTAGGAATTTCTCCTAGTCCCTATGGTCTTTACCACAGATATTAGGGGAAACCCATAAGTGAGATCAAATCCTCCCCAAATTTCGCCCTTCACAAACAATGCCCCCCAAATTTCCTGTCATTTGCCTACACCAGGGGTGGGCAATTGTTTTGGCTCGGGGGCCACTTTGTGGGAGCGGAGGTCAGCGGAGGGCCGCACCTTTTAAAATGATTGCATTCATTAGTTAACTCTGCATTTCAGAAAAGGTATAAATTGTATCATAAAAATCAATAAATTAAATAAAATAGGGGTAGTTTTATTCAATTTATTTATTGTGCTAATTTCATATCATCTATAGCTGCAAGCACATTTAATTTTAGAATCAGTTTAATGAGAGAAATGTACCCTATCACACTTTTCTACAATTTTTTTTGAAATCAGGAGATTGATTGTTGAGAAACCACATAGCCGACTGTCTTGGCGGGCCGCAAAAAAACTCTGTGGTGGGCCGCATGTGGCCCCCGGGCCGCTACTTGCCCACCCCTGGCCTACACAGCTAGGAACCCTATTAAGTTTGCTTGTATATATACCAAAGCAATGTTGAACTAGCATCTAAGAGGAGTCCCTCGCCTTTATTACAAATTGGCCCTTATGCATGACTACCCTGTGGTACAGAAGGCAACAATTTCCCCTCCTCTCCCCTTTAGAGTTGGAGGGAATCATGTTTATGTGGCCTCCATGTAAATGGATGCTCACACATAAGGTCCAGTTCATCCTAGATACTATTTCTTAATTCACACTGAGGGTAGGGGGAAGAAACGTCTGCCTTGCTGTCATCTTTACGTTTCAGCACTACCACAATACATGCACAGCTTCCTGTTCAACACAGGGCTGTCTTTCGCCTTCTTCTCGGTGCCTACCCAAACCAGACTGCATCTCTCTTTAGGCCATATATACTGTTCCCCCCACAAACTTGTCAGTAGTTGAAATGTTCATAATCATTCCAAACCTCAGTTGCTGAATCAAAGGCTGATGGATACTGATTTCAACCAGCTGAAACTAGGACTCTCAGACAAATGTCACATAAATTTTAAACAAAGCAGGCTGTTTTTACCTCAGGGTGTATCCCCCCCCCCCCTTTTCATGGAGCTTAGCAGATTTGGGAGCAAATTGACAAAAAGCGTTTTGCCGATTTTTGTGCTCTGTGCTTCAGTTTGATGCCTCAGTACAACCTCTGTGAACTTGCCTGAGCCGGTTAGCCAAAACTGGCTCTGCCTTCAAAAATAGATATATAGATAGCTGTTGCAAAATCTCAGCTCTGTTCTGTCATAAAAGCTGGTTTTCACTAGCAACGCAGCTGAAAGGGTAGGCTCTTTTCTGTCAATTCCAATCTCTCCCCAGATGCTTTGTAGACATTCCCTGCAGTGGAAAACATATGGTCACAATGTTCTTCTAATTCAATTTTTAACACTCTGTTGCCATATATGGGCCCACTGATTTATGGTAAAACATGTTATACTGACTGGGGGGGAAATAAAAAAAAATCATGATGAAAATTATATGTGGCTTCAGGTTATGTATGGTGAAGGGATTAAAGCAATTGCTTCGTGCTTGGTTTTCAAAAGAAACCAAAGCATGACCTTTATTTAAACTATGCTGCATAAAGTGAAATAAAAACAAGTAAGTTTACTTTTGCAGCATAAATCAGCTGAGGTCGAAGTCCTGCCTTGAAATCCGTACTTGAACTCAATTCCATGTCAGGTTGATAGATTCAGGTGGGTAGCCATGTTGGGCTGAAGCAGCAGAACGAAGTTTGAGTCCAGTGGTACCTCTAAGACCAACAAAGTTTTATTCTGGGTATAAACTTTCATGTGCACGACAAAAATTTGAGTCCAGTGACACCAATAAGATCGACAAAGTTTTATTTTGGGTATTAGCTTTCGTGTGGACAAGAACACAGTTTGAGTCCAGTGGCCCTTTTAAGACCAACAAAGTTTTATTCTGGGTATAAGCTTTCGTATGCATGGTATCTGAAGAAGTGTGTATGCACACGAAAGCTTATACCCAGAATAATACCCAGATTCCTAATGGCCACACATGCCCTTTCCATTGCTTTCGTTTGGCTCTTGGAAGCCAAGATCTGAGCCTGGAAACAGTATCTTCCAGGGGTCCGTTGGAGCGGGAGCACACAGGAGCGCAGCTCCGGGAGTGAGGAGCCCAGGGGGCGGGCACATGACCAAGCCCCGCCCCCTCCTCGGCTTCCCCGAGCAGTGCAGAGGAGCAGCACCCCGGGGAAAGCCCTGCTAGGGTCTTTATTGTTTTTAATGTTTTGTTTCAATATTGATAATTTTATCATTGTTCCTTTTGTGACTGTGTGCTGCTTTTCCAGAGACTTGCTCAAGGTGGCGTATACATTTCCTAAGTATACCATTTTTTATCTGGGTACATGGCACATAAGTACTGGAGAAATTTCAGCAACCCTTCAGCAGCTTCCACCCCATCAGTTTGGTGTAGTGGTCAGCAGTTGGACTCTCATCTGGGAGAACCGGGTTTGATTCCCCACTCCTCCACATGCAGCTGCTGGTGTGACCTTGGGCCAGTCACAAGTTCTCTCAGAGCTGTTCTCTCATGAGCAGTTCTCAAAAGACCTCTCTCAGCCCCACCTACCTCACAGGGTGTCTTGTTGTGGGGAGGGGAAGGGGAAGGGATGGGTGGTGCACATGTCCTGGGTATCTCAAGTCTACTTGAAACCTGGTGGTTTCAAGGGAGCAGGAAGAGAATGAGGGTGTGTTCTTTACGCTTATTTTTATTGCACCAAGTATTGGATGGGGAAGGGAATGGAGGAAGAGCAGGTCAGTTTCACTCACCTGTGGAGTGGAGCCTGAGGGGTAGGGGGTTGCCTTCTGACACACTTCCGGTATGTTAGGGGGTGTGGCATATGCAAATGAGTCATGCAAATGAGCTCCTGCACCTCTTTTTCTACTAAATGACCCCTGGTATCTTCCATGTCACACATTAGTTGGTATTTTTTCTTCTTCACTGCATAGACAAGTTGACCAAGTAAAATGTGTTCTGATGGTTACTAAAGTGAGTTTCTTAGAAGGGTTGGAGGGTTGGATGGAGTAATGGAGAAGGAAAGGGTGGTCAGGGACTGGAATATAATCTTCATATGAAATGGCTGTATATGTCAGAGTGCCATTTGCTTGGGGTCCATAGTGGTGGCAGCTGCACTTTTTGTGCATTGAATGTTGGTTTCTCAAAAACATCTGGTTAGAAGAAGAAGAGGAGGAGGAGGAGGAGGAAATTTGATTTATACCCTGCCCTTCACTACCCAAAGAGCGATTTACAACCTCCTTCCCTTTCTCTCCCTACAGCAGACATCCTGTGATGAAGGTGGGGATGAGAGAACTCTGAGAGAATTGCTCTTGAGAGAACAGCTCTGAGAGAACTTGTAACTGACCCAAAGTCACACCAGCAGCTGCATGTGGAGGCATGAAGACTCAAACCCAGTTCTCCCAGATTAGAGTCCATGCTCTTAACCACTACACCAGACTGGCTCTGTAGGAAATAGAATGCTGAACTAGTTGGGTGCCAAGATCATAGTCTGCCTAGGGTGCCCAATTTATGTCTTAAAGTTGTAAATTCTTTCAATAATTCAGGCCCCTCTAGGAGAGGAGGTGAGGCATGGGTGTTTTTTCTCCTAATTGTGTTCAGCTGCAGACAACAGTTAATTAGCTGGTCAGGAGCACCTCTATACCCTCCCCAAAGCATAGGCATCAACTACAGGGGGGGGGGCTCGAGCCACCCCAAAATTTGCCCAGGGGGGACTGAGCCCCCCCCCCGGGGAAATGGAGTGCCCACCACCGCACGTCCCCGGGCCCTCTCTCTCTCTCTCTCTCTCTCTCTCCCCCCCTGCCCTGGCTGCCTCCGTCTCTCCATCCCTCCGTCCCTCCCTCCCTCCCTTCGTCCGTCCAGGGGCCAGCTAAGCAAATACCTAGCTGGCCCCTGGATGGAGGGAGGGAGGAACGGAAGCAGGGGTGGCCAGGTGGGGGGGGAGGCAGCGGTGGTGGGGACATGGTCCCAGCGTGCGCACATGCTTTGTGTGTGCGCACAAGCCCCCCCCCCCCGGATTTTAAAACTTGACGCCCCTGCCCAAAGGAACGTTTGCTGGAAGGAAGCTCTGCAGGCCTGTACACATGGGGTGCCTATGAGTGCCCAGCACCTTCCCCAAACAGCCATGCCTCCCCCTGAGCTGCTCCAGGAGATGCCTGCAAAGGCGGCCGGGGGGGGGGGGTGCGTAGAAAGGGGATGCAAGGAGAATAGCCCGGTGGCACCAGGGGTTAGTGTCCTGCTGCTAGCTAGCCAATGGAACCAGGTTGTGTCTGTCAAACCTCGAGGGGCTCTCCCAGCTCCTTCGGCAATGGCTTGCCAGACATCTTGGATCTTCTGGGGGGGTAGGCTTTAATCCCAGAGCAATGCACAACACTTCAGAGAGAATACGACTCCCGGACACAAATCCTGACCTTTCTTTATTATTTCCAAACTGCCCCAGGTGCTGCTCCCCCCCCCTTCCATTTTTTACCTGTCAGCTCTTCCCTACCCATGTCTCTCCTCCTCTATATTTCCCGAACAACAACCACCCTGTGAGGTAGTCAGCTCCACTGTCCTAAACTGCCCCCTTGGGGCCCCCCTAACAAAAAAATATTCTGGGTATGGGGCTGAAGCAATGATGGCCCATCCAGTTGAGAGGGAGGCGAGACGTTTTTTTTGCAATCCACTGAAGTGTCTGAGAATTCTTTCTGAATAGACTTTGTTGGGCTTTGGCAAGAAAACCCGAAGCAGTGTCATTTGTGGACTCCACTCTGCCTTTTGAAGGCAGACGGAGAGCTGGAGTGAGAAGCCCTCTCTGTGAGGTGGGAATCTTGTAATAAATTAAAGGAACTGCATTTTGCTGACTCTTTGCCTGGGAGGCAGCAGAGCTTTGGGTTTTTTCCCCTTCTGTTTTTGTCTTGCTATGTGTCCCTTTTCCTGTGTTGAACCTGAGCACGAGGCCATAGGTTCATACACCAAGTTAAGCCATCAAGCTTACTGGGCAATCTTTGGCAGTTTACACACTCTCCGGCTACTCTACCTCACAGGCAGGGGTCCGTTGGAGTGGGAGCGAACAGGAGCGCAGCTCTCGGAGTGAGGAGCCCAGGGGGCGGGCACATGACCAAGCCCCACCCCCTCCTCGGCTTCCCCGAGCAGTGAAGAGGCGCAGCTCCCCGGGGAAAGCCCTGCTAGGATCTTTATTTTTTTTAATGTTTTGTTTTAATATTGATAATTTTATCATTGTTCCTTTTATGACTGTGTGCTGCTTTTCCAGAGACTTGCTCAAGGTGGCATACAAATTTCCTAAGTATACCATTTTTTATCTGGGCACATGGCACATAAGTACTGGAGAAATTTCACCAACCCTTCAGCAGCTTGCACCCCATCAGTTTGGTGTAGTGGTCAGGAGTTGGACTCTCATCTGGGAGAACCAGGTTTGATTCCCCACTCCTCCACATGCAGCTGCTGGTGTGACCTTGGGCCAGTCACAAGTTCTCTCAGAGCTGTTCTCTCATGAGCAGTTCTCAAAAGATGTCTCTCAGACCCACCTACTTCACAGGGTGTCTTGTTGTGGGGAGGAGAAGGGAAAGGGATGGGTGGTGCACATGTCCTGGGTATCTCAAGTCTACTTGAAACCTGGTGGTTTCAAGGGAGCAGGAAGAGAATGAGGGTGTGTTCTTGACGCTTATTTTTACTGCACAAAGTATTGGATGGGGAAGGGAATGGAGGAAGAGCAGGTCAGTTTCACTCACCTGTGGAGTGGAGCCTCAGGGGTGGGTGTTGCCTTCTGACACACTTCCAGTATGTTAGGAGGTGTGGCATATGCAAATGAGTTATGCAAATGAGTTGTGCTAATGAGCTCCTGCACCTCTTTTTCTATTAAATGACCCCTGCCCAACAGGGCTGTTGTTGAATAAATAGGGTCAGGAAATCCTTGTATGCTCTTATGAAGAAGGTTGCACTCAAAAAATAAGCTCATTGTTGGGGTATCCTTAGCCCCTTCTTTTGGGGTGGCGTTACACTAATATTTTATTGGAAATGGGGGAGATCAGTGGTGTGCAAGGTCTCACTTCTTCATGGGTCATCCAGTGGTAGGTAGCTCCCATAAGGGCATACTGGTTTTTCAAGGTATAATCCCATCTCTTTTGTGTCATAAAGTTTGGGAACAACTGCTTTAGTAGAATAATGGACCAGTGGAATCCCCCCCCCCCCCCAATCAGATACAGAAGAAAAGCACCCCATGGGTTTTGGGGGATGGGGGGAGGTTTTGATGTGTCTCATTCCCAAGGTGCACACGAATCAAAACCTCAACAAATATGTGGGCCAATTTCAAACTACAAAGCTGCTGAGACATCCCTCTGCATGGAGCATGAATTGCCATACCTCTTGCCTTTTGAAACACAAGGCAGAACAATACAGACACGAGGAGTTCTCTGTTTGGACTCCTAGCCAGGTATAAATGTTCCCTTTTTTTTCATTTGTATTGCCAGAAACGATATCCAAGTCTATGATAATTCAACCATAAAGAAACAATATTGCAACTGTGAAAATCAACTCCATTTGAACGTGATGAGTTGTTGTTCTCCAAGACAAAAATGAGATACATGACTGAATTTAATAGAGTAGAGAAGCCGGGGGTGGGGGGAAGCAAAGGAGCAGCTTTTAAAAGAAAAGTAGCTATTGTGAAAAAGAACCACTTTGCTGTTGCAACAATTTAGATATAAAAGGTGGAACTTCCCCCCCCCCTTTCGCCTTTGAAAGACAAAAAAATGCAAAACAACATTTGAGACTTATTTTATCTTCATTTATTGTGTCTGTATACAAAATGTACATAGATTCTGGAAAGCCATAGAATTATGTTGCAGTCTGTAACAAAGCATTACCACCCTCCTAGTCATTGAGTTGATTATAAATCTCAATATATTGTTTACAATTTAGATGCAGGGACTGGAATATTTAAATAATAAAGTATGCATTCTTTTTTAAAAAAAAGAATACTAGGGGAAATTGTTCAAAATCATTTTTTTTTCTTTTCTGCAGAAGCAATTTACAATAAAATCATGATCCTAAGCTTAGGTTTGTGCAACCCACTCACCCTGAAAAAAACTGATTTGCATCACCATCCTAGGCACAGTTATCCCCTTCTAAGCCCATTGGCTTCAATTGACTTAGATGGATATTATTCTAAGATTGCACAGCTAGGGTTGTGTGAAGCCCTCCTCTAAGAAATAATTCTGGAGTTCCCTGACAGTTTCCTGGTTGTTCTGGCAAAGCAACCTTTTCCTGTGTTCCATTAGGCAAAAGCTGGTATCATCAAGCTAGGGATGTGTGGAAACGTGTATATACACAGACAATTCTCCCCTTTATTGGTCATTTTTCTTTTCCTTGAAACTCCATAGAGGAACTATCTGAAGAGGAACTGCCCATATGTTTCCTGTTTTCCAGCAACCACAAAATGTTGCTATTTATTTTGTATTGCCTATAAACTAGCATTACTGTGTATTAGGGTTGCCAGGTCTGGGTTGGAAAATATCTGGAGACTTTGGGGGTGGAGCCAGGAGAGGGTGGAGTTTGGGGAGGGGAGGGGCCTCAGCATGGTACAGTGCCATAGAGTCCACCCTCCAAAGCAGCCATGTCCTCCAGGGGAGCTGATCTCTGTCAGCTGGAGATCAGCTGTAAAAGCGGGAGATCACCAGGCTCCACCTGGAGGCTGGCAACCCTACTATGTTTGGGTGTGAAAGCTGGACAGTGAAGAAAGCTGACAAGAAGAAAGTTGATTCCTGTGAAATGTGGTGTTGGAGGAGAGTTTGATGGATTCCCATGGACTGCCAAATAACCAAAAAGTGGGGTTTAGACCAAATTAAGCCTGAACTCTTCCTAGAAGCTAAAATGATAAAACTGAGAATATTTATGGTCAGGGACCTACATAACTGAGGGACCGCCTTTCCCCATATGTTCCCTAGAGAGCACTGCGATCAGGGTCCCAACATCAACTGACTGACCCTGGACCAAAGGATGCCAGGTTGGTTATTACCAGGGCTAGGGCTTTCTTGGTGGTGACTCCTCTCTGGTGGAATGAGCTCCTGGAGGAGATCAGGGCCCTGTGGGACCTTATGAAGTTCTGTAGGGCCTTCAAGATGGAGCTCTTCCACCAAGCTTTCAATTAGGAGCCACCCTGAGGGAGAACCATGTTCCCTGAATGGCCTGTGCCAGCTGCACAATGTTAGATCTGGGCTGATCACTAGCATAGGAGTAGAGTATGGGGGGGCTTGAGGGCTCGAGCCATCCCCAAAATTTCCCGGGGGGACTCAGCCACCCCCGGCAAAATGGAGCACCTGCTGCCGCGCCTCCCTGGGTCCTTCCGAGGCCCGGCCGTCGCTGCTGGAGAGGGAGAGGAAAGGGGTGGCTGGGGGGGGGAGAGAGAGGCACTGGCAGCAGAGGCTGGCAGGCCTCCGAAGGGCCTGGGGAGACGCAACAGTTTCCCGGGGGGGGAGAACATTGCCCCAGTGATTGTGCGCGCAAAGCGCGCACGCTAAGAAGCCCCCCCAAAAATTTTTTCAAAAGTCTATGCCCCTGATCACTAGGATGGTATAATGAAGGCCGACCACCATCTTAAATTTGTCAATCTGTAAACACCTTTTAATGTTGAAACTGTTTATGGTTTTAGGATTATTTAAACTATTTACTGTTGTTTTATGCTTTTGTAAGCCAACCTGAGCCAGCTGTGGCTGGGTAGGGTGGGGTATAAATTTAATAATAAATAAATAAATTGTATTTTAGTCCTATTACAAGAATTGTCACCGGGAAAGACAACCATGCTGGGAAAAATTGAAGGCAGGAGGAAAAGAGGAAGACTTTGGTTGGATGGATTGACTCAATCAAGGAAGCCACAAAGGCCCTCAGTTTGCAAGATCTGAGCAAGGCTGTTCACAACAGGACAGTTTGGAGAATGTTAATGGGGATGGACATGAACTGGTTCACGAACGAAACCCTGTGATGAATTTTGGGTGGTTTATGGTCCACAAACTGAAGTTTGTGGCGAGTCAATCAGCACGAACTTCCCACGAACTTACAAACTGTGGCAGTTAGAGGCAGTCTGTGAATTGATAAATTTCCAGACTGTCTCCGATCAGTCAAAATGTTTATCAAACTTCAAAGCATACTTCAAAGCAGCGGGGGAGATATTGTAGAGGGGGGCGGCAGGGGGTGTTTGGTGTTTGTAGCTTGGACTTTGAACCTGCACCAGTCATTTCCCCCCAGAAGCACTTTCCTGGGAGCACCTTATTTGGGGGCCCATAACTTGAATCCCATAAATCCAATCCTCACCAACCTTGGCGGGCTGGTAGGGGATAGTCAGCTAGAGATCCTCTGTGAGTTTGTTGTTGAACCAGTTTGTTTTGCACTTAAAAGCTCATGACGTTACATGGCTCATGAACCAAGCACTCCATGAACCATGAACCAAAATAAACTATATTGTCCTGGTGGGTGCCCGTCCCTAAATGTTAATTCATAGGCTCACCATAAACTGGAAGCAACTGATGGCACTTAACACACACATAAACTAGTGTTAGCCGTTATTTCTATTTGGCAACCCTGCCCCCTTTACAAACTTAGGCATCTTTTCACTACTGTTTCATCCCGCAATTCCAGTCCTCTTCTATATTTCCTTCATTTGGAACTCCCTGGGGAGGGAGGAGCAT
Organism: Lepidodactylus listeri; assembly: GCA_029233225.1. Taxonomy (NCBI): domain Eukaryota; kingdom Metazoa; phylum Chordata; class Lepidosauria; order Squamata; family Gekkonidae; genus Lepidodactylus; species Lepidodactylus listeri. The sequence continues at coordinate 98,217,691 of JARCFY010000009.1, read as the reverse complement.
CCTATGAATAACAGGAAATTATTTGACTAAACTTGGGGAAACACCTTTTTGTTTAAACTAAACTGTACTTGCATTCAGTATCAAAGCAGTGATTCATCATCATGTAAAATACATAAAGAGAGATTAATAATATATTATTTCTCCAGATGAAATGAATCATCTACTGTGTGCTTGACACATCCCAGTCTTGGTATGGACTGGCAGAGCCATAATTGAATGCCACAGTCTTCAAAAATAGCTAATGCCGCTAATAATGAGTTATGTTATCACACTGTGACAATCAAGCTGGCACTTTGAAAGGGGCAGCATGTATCACCACGCTGGCAAGGAACAAATATTAGGGTTACTTTTTTAATGTTTGTCATGATGGGGAAAAAATGTTTTGTCATCATCTGAATTTAGACAAGCTCTCCCCCAATGTCGACAAGTGTGAGACTTCTGCTCAAAGTAGTCAAGGATCAGATCTTTGTTGATGAAACACAGTTCTTTATTTCCAATCTCTACATTGGTACAGGTTCTCGGACTATTGTCAGAGATAATGCATACGATAGAAGCAGGTCTATTATACCCTTCAGTACAATTTGAATTGCCCATAGGTAACCAATCACCAAAGGGGAAAAACGGCGGGCAAAAGGGGTCTTTGGCCGTTTGCTTCCCACAGGAAAGAAAGCTAGGTGTGAAGCTGTAAATTTCCCTTCCCAAACCAGACCCCTTAGATGTAACCATATTCACATAACAAATGCTTTCCTCAAGGCCTTCGCACGTTGATAAGAAATGGTCTCTGTCCTCCCCTTGTCCTCCCAGCCGGGATGAATGGAATGCAGAGGCAGGAGTGTGAGAGGCCCATTGTTCCCATGCTTTGAAGTTGCCACTCTCCCGGGCAAACAGTTACACAGACCAGGCCTGGTCAAAGCCATAAACCTGGGGTCACATAGCATACAGTCATCCTGGCAAAAGATATGGTTACATGGTGGGCATAGGGGCAACTAAAAGCAATAAGCATGAATACATAATGGGTGTAGGCACAGGTTACACACAGCACATAGCAATAGGAAGCATAGCAGAAAGTCCCAGAAATCCTTGTCTGAATCAGCAGATTCTGACAACAAGCTACCCTGAGGGGCAGAATAGAATAGCCTACATTTTGTAACCATAGATACAGGTCACAGTAAAGAAACCATCTCTGAACCTTAACCAATTTATTGTTCCCTCAAAGAAGGGGAAAGACGTACAACAATCAATATGAAAGAGTAAAGTGGGACTTCATTTGGGAGAATCTTAAGAACATAAGAAGAACCCTGCTGGATCAGACAAATGGGTCATCTAGTCCAGCATCCTGTCTCAGACAGTGGCCAACCAGTTCCTGTGAAGGGCCAACAACAGGGCAGAGAGGCCGAGGCCTTCCCCTGATGTTCTTTCCTGGCTCTGGATGTTCTTTCCAAGGCTAATAGCCACTGATAGACTTGTCCTCCATGAATCTATCTAATCCCCATTTATTTCTGTTGCCATCACTACATCCTTTGGCAGACAATTCCACAATTTAATCACTCTCTGTGTAAAGTAGTATTTCCTTTTGTCTGTCTTAAATCTTTCCCCTTGTGTATGCTTCTAGCCTGTGAGATTATCTGAAGACCCTTTCTTCTTCACTTCTCCCACGAATATGGGCGATGGATTATTTCAGGGCTCAGAGGAGTCCCTCCAACTGGGAGCAAAACTAGTACCAAAACCATTTCAAAAGGAATTCACTTACCATTTTCATTCAACGTATGAGTCCAATGGCACCTTTAAGACCAACGAACTTTAATTTAAGGTACAAGCTTTTGTGAAGATCTGTGCTTTTTTTGGAGAATGTTGTTTTGTGTGCATATTTTCATTGATAAGATGGCGATTGTAGCTCAAGATCCTGGCTCCACTCCCAGGTGGCAATGGTTCCACACAGGGATATGTGGCTTTGTGAGACCACGTGCTTGTCACTCCTGGTTCCCCCAGCATGTGGACTGGGAATGGGGTTTCATTGGCTGACAGTTGGGTCGCTCAATGTTTGGATCCTGCTCTATGCTGCACCAAATGCTCGAATGGTGTAATCAATGAAGCTGTGGCCTGTTTGGCCAATCCATTGTCTCTGTGTTTACTTTGTAACTCTTGTTTCCTTCTTCACTTGGTGCCCCTCACTGACCTTAGGAATGTAATGTTAAGACTGGCCACTGAGCTAGTTTAAACGATGGAATTTGTATTCTCAAATTGTCACCATGTTTTGACTATAGCTGAGTTAAAGGTCCTTTCCACATTTGCATGCTGCTCTGGACTTTCTCAGTGTTCAAGTCAAGGACCAATTTCCCACTAGCGCTGCCCCGGCGTTCTTCCTCCATTTGCCCCGGTGCTGTGCTTGAATTTCACAGTATTTGCTGCAGGGCACATTTTGACTCGTGGCTCTGCCCAATCTTTCCCGTGGCTTCACTGATCCTCAAAAAACAGGATCACAGAAACCGCGGGGAAGATTGGGTGGAGCTGCAGGGCAAAATGCACCCCGCGGCAAATAGTGTGAAATTCAAACACAGCACCGGGGCAAATGGAGGAAGAACGCGGAGTAGCGCTAGTGGGAAATCGGTCAAGGTGATTTAAGTTCGTGGCAAAACAGCATCCAAATACACCGGGGCAACAGCAGGCTGAAACTGGACTGACCCCTGAAGGGAACAGGGGAAAAAATCTGGAATAAAAAGAAGGTTAGATTTGGTTTTAGTGCAGAACTTGGGAAAAAATCCTCAGCTTAAAAAAAAGGTTGAATCCGACTGTAGTGCAGAATTGCTTGGAAAACACCACAGTGAACATGGATTAGGAGAGTACAGGAAGGGCCTAAGTTGAATTGGGGGTGCCTGCTCTAAATAGCTTTCAAGACAATGTAGAAGAGCTGAGGTGTGTGAAATGCTTAGGCTTGTATTGCTGTCTGCAGCCCACAGCTGATTTGGGTTCCCCTGCTCTTCCGCATTTAATAATCAGCTTATGAGCCTGTTAAGAAAATATGCATCTGCTTTCTTTTACAATAAGAAAAATATGGTTCTTATGATCTCTTCTGTAATAAAACTATTTGCACTCTGTAGCACTCCAACGTGAAGGGCAGAATTCCCTTTTCAAGCACCTGAAAACATTAGGACTCCCTCCTTTTAGAAACTTCCTGAAAGGTAGTTCTGTTAGTCTGCACAGCAAAACCAATGAATTTATTGTGGCAACTGATCTCCATCATCTGGGGATCAGTTCACCTGGAGAAGATGGCTGCTTTGGACAACGGACTGAATGGTGATATACTCCACTGAGGTCCCTTCCCTCCCCAAGCCAAATGCGCTCTCATGCCTTAATTCAGGTTGGGACTGCCACAAATCAGAATTCCAGCCCCATAGGCTAGAAATTTCCTTCCTTCCTTCCTTCCTTCCTTCCTCCCTCCCTCCCCTCCCTCCCTCCCTCCCTTCCTTCCTTCCTTCCTTCCTCTCTCTTTCCCACTTTCTAGTTTTATTGTAATTATTGCAGACATTACGCTGCATAATAATTTGATCCAAAAAAGGAGGGAAAGAAAAGAGAAAAAATAGAGAAAAATGTGCTTGCAACAATTTATAAAAAAACGAAAGGATGTGTCTTACCTATAACTTCTGCATTAAGACATAATAAAAATTGCCATTCACAAAACTTATTTTTATTTATTCATTTGATTAGATTTTTAAACCGCCCTTCCCTGCAAACATATATTAGTTTATTAATTTATGAACAGTGGAAGTATGATAAAAATACAACAAACAACCTGATAAGATGGTGTTAAGCTACCAATTATACCACCACCTCAACCGGGGGGGGGGGCAGGAGTCAGAAATATCACACAGATGGAAAACCATCACTGTCCTCAACCAAATACCTGGCAGGACATCTCTGCCTTACAGACCCTGTGGAATTGCATTAGATGCTGCAGGGCCCAGATATTATTCAGTGGGGAGTTCCACCAGGTTGGGCCTGGGCAGAAAACACCCTGGCTGAGAACAGCAGGATATCTCTCGGGCATGGCAAGATGTGAATTTAGTTAGTAAGGCAAGATTCCAGATATGATTAAACCCGTCTTTCACAGAAGGTGGCTTTGTTTGCTTCTAGTGTCCCTCAGCAACCTTTTCAGCAGCTGAAAGCAGAGTTGAAACTAACTCACTGAAGTAGCTACTTCTTTCTTTTTCTGTGAGAGGTAGAATTCCTGACATTATTGCCTGGGAGCAGTTTAGGGTTGCCAAGTCCGGGTTGGGAAATACCTGGGGACTTTGGGGGAGGAGCCAGGAGAAGGCGGGGTTTGGGGAGGGGAGGGGCCTCAGCATGGTCCAATGCCATAGAGTCCACCCTTCAAAACAGCCATTTTCTCCAGGGGAGCTGATCCCTGTCAGCTGGAGATCAGTTGTAAAAGCGGGAGATCCCCAGGCCCCACCTGGAGGCTGGCAACCCTAGAGCAGTTTGCCCTGGCCCACTGGGATTCAAAGGAGTCACAAGGCCCCATTAGGCATTCTAAAGACTGGCAACCAATAGGGAGGTGCAGCTGTCAAGGTTATATTGCGGCCACATCTCCCCTGTGCAGGTTGTCACTGCTGGCTGCTGCCCGCCCACCTTTCCTTTAGGCAGGGCTTTTTTTGTAGAAAAAGCCCAGCAGGAAGTTATTAGCATAACAGGCCACACCCAACAGCAGAAACCCATTAGCATATTAGGCCACACCCCTGACAGATTCCCTCCCAGGATTGGCTTCCCCAAGTGTCCTGCAACTTGCAGGGCACATGGGGAATCCGAGGGAAGGAAGGCAGTTTCTGGATCAGCTTCCCCAGGAGGGGAGGCAGTTTAAACTGCCTTCCCTCCCTGGATCAGCTTGGCTTCCCCAGGCGCCCCACAGTTTGTGAGGTGCCTGGGGAATCTGAGGGAGGGGGAGGCTGTAGGCGTGACCAACTCAGAAGCCAGCCGGAACTCCATTCCTGTGCATCCCTGCCCCAAAATAGCCCTGCCTGGGATTTTCTGGTCATCAGGGTCAAGCAAGATTTTTGGGTTTCCTCCCAAATTGGCTGTCAGGGATGACTTTCCCCCCACCTACTTTGAAAGGTTGCCAGGTGTGGGTTGGAAAATACCTGGAGACATTGGGGGTGGATCTGGGAGAGGGCGGGGTTTGGGGAGGGGAGGGGCCTCAGCATGATAGAATGCCATAGAGTCCACCCAAAGCAGCCATTTTCTCCAGGGGAGCTGATCTCTGTCTGCTGGAGATCAGTTGTAAAAGCAGGAGACCCTCAAGCCCCACCTAGAGGCTGGCAACTCTACTACTTTGTAGTGTCACGGTGGAGGTTGGTGAATAGGCCTCCTAGTTGACTATGTAGGCCTTAAGTAGGGTCACCAGGTCTAGGCTGGAAAATATCTGGGGACTTTGGGGGTAGAGCCAGGAGAGGGCATGGCTGGGGAGGGGAGGGGCCTCAGCATAGTAAGATGCCATAGAGTCCACCTTTCAAAGCAGCCATTTTCTCCAGGGGAGCTGATCTCTCTCAGCTGGAGACCAGTGGTAAAAGCAGGAGATCCCCAGGCCCCACCTGGAGGCTGGCAACCCCAGCCTTAAATAGTTTGGAAGGGATTGGGCAAGCTTATCAGGCTAGAGATGATTGGCAAGCACCCTGAGACATCTGAAATGGTGACGGGTGTTTCTAGAATGGCACCTCGCTGGCTGTGCTTCGGGGTGTGGCTGGGAAGGAATGGTCCTTGGTGCTGAGCACCATGACTGCGACCCTGGTAGTGGCTGTGCAGTGCATCAGGTGAGGGGCTGGGCACCTTCCGGCACATTGTGGGGGCAGGTGATGATAAAGCCAGCAGAAGACGCTGGCTGTATTTGGAGTCCAGGTGGGTCTGCCCGAAAGAGCAGCCACCGACAGGCTGCCTAGCACAGCTCACTGATATAAATATGTTTGCATATGATGCAGATCAGTTTAATTAATTAACTAAACTAGTTAAACTCGAACTGTTGTCTTGGGTCTTCATTGAAGGGGGGCCCGGGGCAATCCTGCATTTAGGCTAAAACTTTTAGCTGCTGTAAACTCCCAAATTTATTACCAAGCATTAAAATGAATGTTTCTGTGGTAATCCCTAGTTAACTGAAAAGAGACTTGAAGCCATAATTTGGAAGAAACTTAAATGCATATTGAAGCTGGGAGAGAGGATGCTTTCAGCAGTCATGTTAACTCAGCAAAACAGAAAATGGTCTAATTACTGGCCATTAATTATTTTCGTTTCCTGGCACTGCTCATTTTGAACTTTGCATAGTAAGTGATCCCTGTTTATACAGTTAGGGCACTGCAACATGCGCTGACCCTCAAAGTGCTGCAGGATACATAGATGCTGCTAATTAAAACATGAATCCCTTTAGTCTTTCATCATCCTCTGACATTTTTCCCCTCTGTCTTTCTCACATCTACGCTGTAATTTTTGTGTGTGTAGCCATCACATCACACCCATGTGGGTCCACTCAAAAATCCTCCTTTGAGCCATGCAGTTCACCTGTTTCAACTGGAAGAAAAGGGCAGGAGAGCTGTGGCCTTTCTGATGTGAGACACAATGTTTCCAAAAGTACAGGATAGCTATGACACCCCCCACACACACATACACACACCTGTAAAAATAGCCATTTGTGCAGGGTTGCCAGGTTTTAGCATTAGGCAGGATTTTTGTGATCTTCTCAAGATCTCCGAGGGATGGTTAAATATAAGTCAGTATGGCCAGGGTGGAGTATGGGTAAGAAAGTGCTCAGAATGGAAATGTCTATCTTCTGCTTTGAGCATCCCAAGAGATGGTTGCTTTAAGCCCTGTAAAATCTCAAGGTAAGGGACCAAAGCCAATATATTTTTTTTATTGGCATAATGGGAACTTTTAAAAAATATTCTCCAGTGACCCATACTTCTTTGGTTCTACTAGACATATCCAGTTTCATTTGCTGACCACCAAGGATAGGGTTGCTAACCCCCAGGTGGTAGCTGGATATTTCCTAGTATTACAACTGATCTTCAGGAAACAAATATTAGTTCTCCTGGAGGAAATGGCCACTTTCGAAGGTGGACTCTATGGCATTATACCCCATTGGTCCCTTCCCAAACCCCACCATCCACAGGCTCCACCCCCAAAATCTCCCAACCTGGAGCTGGCAACCCTAACCAAAGATGATATTCTACACCCACCAGTATATTTCGGTTCCATCCCAGCAGGCTCCCCTACCTGGTCTTGTCTAAATGAAGAAGGGAGAAATTGAGTAAAGGAGTAGAAAGTAATGACAAAAATGGTGGGATCACCAGATGATATCTTGCTCAAGGCCCTCCAAAACTTGACACAATTCTTGATCATTATCAACCTGTCGAAATGTATGGCAAAAAAAAAAATCCTTGTGTAATTCTTGGAACTTCCAGCTTCATGGGGAAAGGTGCAGGACTACTACAGTGCAGGACTACTACAGCTAATGAAAGATCTGAGTCTTCTCGAGATTATGAAGTCTGAAACATTCGTGCCAGGAGAGCTCATAAAACTGCTGCCCAAAACCAATTTCCTCATAGAGAAGCAGCTTCCTTAATCTTTTGTTTCGGCCTGTCAAAAGATTCCCTTTGGGTTCATCACTCCCCGTGTGTTTTCCTGGTTTGTTCCCCCCCCCCCCAATTTGGCCTGTTGCTTTTTTTGTGCTTAGCTATGTACATCCCTAAATAACCGCCATCTGGAACTCACCCTGATAGTGTCAAGCAACCAATATTTAATTATTTTAAACCCCACTAAATACCACTTTTTGGCTCAGGAAATTTTCTAATTAAACTGGGTCAATTAACAAGCTGGTTGGCAGCAAGCGGGGGGAAAGGAGAGGTCAGCTTTGCACTGGAGTCCTCTTCATTTCTAGTGAAACACATTGGCATTTATTTCATTGCTTTGCTGTAATTTTCAAGGTTGTTCCCCTCCCCATGCCGTTTCCTAAGATTCAGACGGTGGCAGTGGGGGGGAGAGTCAAACCCTAAGCCAAGGTAACCGTACTGACAGATCTTTTTTGGCGAGACATATTTAAACTTCTGCATACCGGAAACTTCTTCTTGACCCTTCTTTCCCTCAAGGAAAAGAGTTTTCAGAGAAGAAGAGCTGACTTGCTCAGTTCCACCTTTCTGCCTATAAATTTTTAAGCACCGTCTATATGTCTACCATGGACTTTCAGCTTAATTTATGCCTGTCATAGAAAGAGCTCCCGGATGTCACAGCTAGCGGTGTGTAGGGATGTTCAGGCGAGATCAAGCTGTGCTTCTCTTTGGAAGCCCTGCAAAAAAAAAGAAAGAAAAAGGAAAAGAAAATGACATTTCCCGAGAATGCTGGCAGAATTTTTTAAAAGTTGCTTTTGTCCTTCTTTAACAGTGGGTTAAAGGACATTAGAAGGGAAAGAAACCCTTCAGCCAGCGAGGGGAGCACAAAGAGAAAAAGAAAAGATTGTTAAAGTCTTATAGAATAAGAAGCCTTAAGGATAAGCCATGAAAGAGAATCTTCCTTTTGGATGGCATTCGTTCTATATTTAAAATACTAGATGAGTAACTGGAATGTCTTAAAGAAATGACTTTAAGACTTTGGTCATCAGACTACTTCCTTGAAGTAGTCCAATTAATCTTCACCAAAACTTCCCTAGATTAAGATGAGATGTCGGTGGCATGTTCCTGTAAATGGCATGTAGGTCCCCTCACAAGAGATCACTTTCATGTTGAATACAGAGTTTCTATGCCTCATGAATGTAGAAATAACAGTGATGATTATGGGAACTGTGGGGCAAACAACATGCCTCTAAATTCCTTCGGGTTTTAGTTCAATTTCTGTCCCTCCTGGGGGAAGTAGCACATCAATACACAGAATAAACACAACATATGCCAAGATTATCCCACACTGGGTTTTGTCACAGAAAGACAATTTGATAGTTCAAAAACGGAATGGAATCTTTCCAGGAGGTAGAGCGTATTATGAAGAAAATGCAGTTATCCCTTTCCCACTCAGAGTTTTTGCTTTTGTTTTAAATCCAGTCAGTCGAAGAATTCTGAAGAACTCAAAAGCTTACACAGTCTGTTGAGTTACTCCTGTTGTCCTAATAAAATATACTACATAGCTTTTGTTTTGAAATGTTGTCCTCTTCTGATATAGCTACCTGCAGTCTCTGATTTTCCCAGTTATTGTTCAATATCCTATTCTGAATACGGATTTTGCTAGGAAAATGTCTAAAATTAAGTTCAGAATTGGATCCTAGAAATATTTGAAAAGCGGGGCAGGGGAGGGTACCTCCCCTCCCTGAAGAGAAAGTGAGGGCTGGAGTCTGGGATCCTCTTCCCATCCTTTCTGTGATGTGAGGAGAGCAGAGTGGTGGGAAGAGGACAGACACTCCCCCATCAAGACAACACGACAAAGTGAGGAGAAAGAGGGAGCCTGGGGCTTGCATGTCCCAGGCAGATGAACTAGTGAGCCGCAGCTGTCTGAACGAGGAGGCACTGCTGGGTGGAGAAGGAGGTAGCTAGTTGATTAGAGAGGGCAAGAGAAAAAGAGAGGGGGGAACACCAGTTAATGTGGTGGATCCAACCATCTTCTTCCAGCCTCGGGAGACTTCTTCCAACTTAAGTGGCTCTTCCTCCAGTGGAAGAGCCACTTAATTTAGAGCAGTGTTTTTCAACCTTTTTCGAGCTAAGGCACATTTCTTTCATTGAAAAAATCCCGCGGCACACCTGACAATATCTCAAGGCACAGTGGTTGAAAAACACTGAAATACAAGATAAATGGGTCATTAGTTGCCTCAGCTCAAGTATTAACTATGACAGTATTACAAATACACGTAATAGCCACTCAACTTGAAATCGTAAGTTACAGATCCAAAGTGTAATGGCTCCTTCCCATAACATTGACCTGAGTTTCAGAAGAAATATAATGTGGATGTATTTTAATACTGCGATTCTGCTAAAGTTTTTCAAATAGAGAGTTTAAACTCTTACTCTTATGTGAACGGCATTCCGCTGACCATAAGTGATTTGAAGAGAAGCACGGTACACCCATTCTTCGCTGAAGGACAGTTACTGATTTGAACCCCACCCTGACAGAAACAGCTAGCTGTTACCATCAAACATATTCATGTTTACTGGAATGTCTTGGTGCAAATCACCCTACCTCAGGCCGGCCACAGAGCGTGCGAGCAGAATCAGCGAGACCGCGCCACTGTTCTTTCTCACATGCACAAACGTGTCCCGGAAGGTCAGCCCGGAAGGCACATTTCTTTCATTGAAAAAATCCTGCGGCACACCTGACAATATCTCACGGCACACCAGTGTGCCGCGGCACAGTGGTTGAAAAACACTGATTTAGAGGAAAGCGCCTTAGATTGGAGGAGGGCTTCAAACTTCAGCTGCAAAGGAAATGTGTGGCATAAATATTTTAATAAATGAATAAACTTTGCTCTGTGGAGTGATGGGATAGGGGCAGGATCCACCCCAGTAGATCTAATAATGCAGAGAGAGCCAGGCTGACCATGAAGGGCACCAGATATTGTGTCCTTCTCCTCTCTCCCTTTGGCTCCTCTCGAGAGCTCTCCCTAGCCTTCTGTGTAGCCCCAGTGTGGTGCATGCTGCTGCCTATCACAACTGATTGGACAGGGAGACAAGGGAGCAAACAGGTACCAAGTGATATGTTGGTGGGCATCATGGGATTCCTCGGGGTCACACTGGAGATCATCACTGGACCACAGAGATTGTTTTTGTACATTATTTTATGGATGCACAAATGTATTCCTGCACACTAGTGAAACACAAAAAAAACAAAGGCATATTGATAACAATTGGACTTGAAAATTACCTTGTTTTTTTGCGGTTTTTTAAAATCAGTCTATATTCATTAATAATATAGATGGGGAGATAGGAAGAACTAAATAAAGTGAGCTGCAGCCAGCATATTCAGCCTTCAGAGTTTTTCAAAAAATGAAACTATAATAGATTCTTAATGCATGAGTCTCCTTCGGAAACAAAGCCAGGCGATTCAGGACTTCTGTGGAGAAATGCAGATATGAAGAAACCCAGAAGCACCCCTAGTTTGTGAGAAACCTAGCTTTCAGGCTTCTTCTTGTAGGCAGCAAAGGCTATTCTGTTGGGACCCTGGATTCAGAAGGGTCTGTTGGTCCACCTCCCCTGTAGATTTCCCAGAGTCCTCTCTAAGGCTGTTCAGCAAAGCCAATCATCACAATGAAATAAAAAGTGAAAAATAAAGATTGTGGCTTTGGCTGTGGTCACACGGCAAGCTTACTGTGATTTGTTCCCACTATAAATTGGATTGGGAATATTTTTAGGGGGGTTGGGATGATCACACTTCCATCCCTGAACCACAAGCATTGTGTGTGGTTCTGGACTCTGGGCACCCTCTAGATAGCCGCACCTCCACTTGGGTGGCACAGCATGAGGTGTGTGTTTTTGTTTTTGTTTTTAAATTGATTTGTGCATGCGCATATGCATATGGCTGAACCACCACCCCCCACCTGGACTCACCATAGACCCTTGTTTTTACAGGTCCCCTCCCAACAGCAAACAAAATGAACCAGCGACGTACCAAGCACTGGAGTCTATATGTGCACTTGACCATTTAAACATTGAATTTATTCAGTGCAGTGCTCATGCACACAAAGGTGGAAGCTGGGGGGGGGGGGGACCACATCGTGTGAAGGATGGTCAGACGGCCTAATCACAATCATTATGAGAGATGGCTGTCCAGATTGGCGACATTGCGGATTCAAAGCACAAATACCCAGAAAGTACTTGATTTTCCCGGTGTCAGAAAACTCACTAGGGGACCAGGAACATTGTGTGAGTGAGCCCACTTTGGTATGGGAGACAGATGGGGGCGTCAGATCAGCAGTTTTACATGTGAGAGGGAACAGTGGTGAAACCCGATTAAAATGACCATGTGACCGCAGCCTGTTACATAAATTGAGGAAAATCACCTTTCTTAATTAGTGCTCTATGTTTAAAATGTGTCTGGTGTTGTCTTAGTTCCCTCAGATATCAAATGTGCAACAGAAAGTGAAGCCTACCTTATTTCTGTGGTTATTTAAACTTTCCCATGCACTAGCTATGCATGGGTTGGATCCAACTAACATTTTTGCTGTTAAAGACAGAAGGAAGGTGATCTTTTGACCACCAAAAGGGTATGTTGGGAATTATGCATAGACAAGGGAAGACGGAACTGTTATTAGGAAGAGAATTAGGTGAGATTGATTGAACCAACTGGCTGGATCTAACCCCATTTTGGGGGCAATGTTCTATGTGGCAGGTATTCAGTTTTCCAGATCTGTACCACTGTTGCATAACACTGAGATGCTATTACCAGCACTTGGCTTGCTTGTGCATCATGTTTTCCATTCAACAGTATGGGAGTATATCTTGCATGTCCTCTGATGTCTGCAAGATGGCCAAGGAGAGTAACCCGCTCCTTGTGGCACAATCTGTTTAATTCCACAACAGCTTTCACATTTGGGTGTTTTGATTCCCTTTACATTAGCTGAGTAGAACTGTTCAATTTTTCTTTAAACAGATTATTCCCATACTATATTTGCTTCCAAAATAATGCAGTCTAGTGGCCACATCCAGGGTTTTTTTTTGGGGGGGGGCATACACTTTAAGGTTTTAGGGCTTCATCCACACTCTGAGCTTCCCCCTTCTTTGAATTATTCTATCCAAAACTTGCTTTGTTTCAACCTTTCCTGATGGATTACAGAAAAATGGGGCTGCATCTATGAGGAGGGGAATGGCACACTTTCAGACTTCCCACCAAAACTGGTGTCATTTTGTTGCCGTTGTCCCCACAAGCCTGCCATTTCCTCTCTCCCATGCCACTGGATAGGAGCCGGAATAGCCCAGACCAGTTCAATCTTGTCAGAATTCAGAAAGTAAGCAGGGTCAGTACTTGGGTGGGAGACCACCACCAAGGAAGTCCGATGTTGCTATGTAGAAGCAGGCAATGGCAAACTATCTCTGCTCATCTTGTGCCCGGACAACGCCATGAGGTGGATATTTCATGGGGTCCCCGTGGTTCAGTTGCAACTCAGTGACACACTTTACTTTCCATCCGTCACTGGAAAGACTTTTGGCCAGCTTTTTAAAACCAGGTGAAAAGCCTTTCAGTGATGTAAGGGGGAGAATGTCAGGTGTGAGGAGATTATTGAAGACAAGATGGAGGAAAACCTCATGTGGATACTCCAGTGTCCCCGTGACTGCCTCTGTGTTTCCAATGAAAATGACTGCCCAGCAGAGGCACTGCAGTGTGGAAGCTACTCTTCTCACAAACTGCATTCAAAACGCCTGTCACGTTTCCCTAGTAAAACTTTGTGGGGAAATACGGACAATCTTTGAGACGATGTTGGCCACAATCACCGCATTTCTCACAGAACTTAAGATAACATTCTTAAACCCGGTGCTTGTTCGGGACACTTACCTGCAAAAATCTAATATGTGTGTGGCATCATGGAGAAGTTTGCCCTGGAAGCAGAAAATCAGATATCCCTGGTGTCCCTATAGAGTCTGTTTCTTCTTCACAATGGTCCAGGAGAAATCTGGAGAATTTAGCTTGAGTCCCCACTCCTCCATATGAAACCTCCTCAGGGTAGAGAAAAGAGGGTTATAAAAAAAACCCAGCTCTTCTTCTTCTTCTTCTTTAAAATCATTGTCCGAGAGGAACACTTTTGAACTATGGAGGGTTTTTCTAGAAAATGTTCCACCCCACCTCCATTCTGAGATGTGTGAGACTGACACATTTCAGCTTCTGTTCTCAAAACAAAAGCAGCTGGTGTGGCACTATGCCCTTGGCTGTAACATTAAATGAGATTATGCTGCTTTCACACATGCCATATCTGGCAGTGCAGTTTCAGTAGCTTTTTAGGCTGATATTTGTGGCACCTTTGAGGGTGCTTGCATTTCCGCTATCCTTTATGATTTTCCTTCTTACTCTGTCCGCAGAGAGTGTATGCGCAGTATGTGTCTGTCTGAAACAATTGCTAGCTGCAAGACCATGATATAAAAATCCAATTTCAGCTCTTTTTTTGTCTTTACAGCTTGGTTCTTGAGGCACATCATTTTTATGGGCAAAGAAAGGAAAAGCAGTTATTTCTTTCTTTCTTTTCTTTTTTTGTTTGCTTTTTAGAGGAAAAAGTCGTAAGTTACTCAACCACTGTCTCAGTGAAGATGTGAGATACATCCCCTGCTTGGACAAACATTAAAGCACATGGAAATCAACAGGGGTTAATAATGTACAAACTTTGCTACCAGTGATATGTTTCAGCCTCCTTGCACCAAGGCATTTTCCCTGTCTCCTTGAAATTATTTGAACTTCCTTCAGAATTCTTCCAGAGGTTTAGATTGGATTGGACTCTGGACATTTGCCTCAAATTAGGAGTGTTACTGAATTCCATGGCCAGTCTGATTTGATTCAAAGGTTCAAGCTTATGTTTTCTCCACACGCGGGGTGGGGGGGAGAGGACCATAAAAACAATGAATGTAATACAGAAGTGTAGATACATGTAGATTATACCAACTGGTTCCTGACCCAGATAGCCCACACTCACCCGGTCTCATCAGATCTCAAAAGCTAAGCAGGATGAGTCCTGGCTAGTGTTCAAATGGGAGACCTCTGGCAAATACCAAGGTCATGACACAGAGGCAGGCAATGGCAAACAACCTCTGAACGTCTCTCACCTGGAAAACCCTACAGGGTTGCCATAAGTCAGTCGTGACTTGATGGCCAAAAAAAGAAAATAAAACCTGCTTGGAATCTAAGGAGATAAGCTGGGATTTAAATATTTAAAATGATGAAATAATAAAATAAGACAATCTCTAAACTATATTCTGACTAAAATTACAATGGGGAAAACATTGAGAAAATATGTTGATGTTTGAGGCAAGTTGTATAACCTCCCTCAAAATCCCTCAGATATTTACCTGAGGAACAGTCCTCAAATTCACTTAAAATTGTATTTGATACAAAAATGACAGACTAGAGATGTACAGCTCCTCACCACAGGAGAAGCTTCTGAGACTTTGCAAAATCAGAAGAGAATAGACTGGAAGCTGAACCCTGTCCGGGGGGGGGGGGGGGGCAGAGTTCTGAAGTGTTAAAATATTTTGTCAGTAAAAATAAGCAGTAAAAATAATCTGTTCAGTGAGCCATTTATTAAGAACACAAGAAAATACCTGCTGGATCAAACCAGCAGACCATCTAGCTTAGCTTCTCATTGCACACAGGGGTCAGCCAGTTGTCCTAGAGGGTCAACAAGCAGGGCATAGAGTCTAAGAACTTCCCCTGGTATTGCCTCTTAGCACTGGGATTCAGAGGTTTACTGCATTTAACTGTGGAGGTTCCCTTTTAGTTATCCTGGTTATGAAATATTGATCAATCCCTCCTCCATGAATCGGTCCACTTTTGAAGCCAACTATCCTTGTGAACCTCCCTCATGGATCACTACCATGACATGGCAAGGGGGCTTGCACGGTTTGATGAGGGCTGTGCCATGGAGGGCCACCCAGGATGGACAGGCCCCAGCAGAGAACTCAGACAAAGTGTGATCCACTGGAGAAGGAAATGGTAACCTACTCCAGTATCTTTGCCAAGAAAACCCCATGGACAGTAACAAAAAGCTAAAAGATATGACGCCGGAAGATGAGACCCCCAGGTCGGAAGGTGTCCAATATGCTTCTGGGGAAGAGCAGAGGGCAAGTACAAGTAACCCCAGAAAGAGTGAAGTGGCTGGGCCAAAGCTGAAAGGACACTCAGTTGTGGATGTGTCTGATGGTGAAAGGAAAGTCCGATGCTGCAAAGAACAATACTGCATAGGAACCTGGAATGTAAGATCAATGAATCAAGGAAAGCTTGATGTGGTAAAAAATGAGATGGCAAGACTGAACATTGACATCTTGGGAATCAGTGAACTCAAGTGGACAGGAATGGGTGAATTTAACTCAGAAGACCATTATATCTACTACTGCAGCCAAGAATCCCGTAGAAAAAATGGCCTTTATAGTCAACAAGAGAGTGAGAAAGGCAGTAATGGGATACAATCTCAAAAACGACAGAATGATCTCTGTCCGAATCCAAGGCAAACCATTCACCATCACAGTAATTCAAGTCTATGCCCCAACCACCGACACAGAAGAGGCTGAAGTGAACCAATTCTAAGAAGATTCAGGGCTATTTTTGGGCAGGAACCACAGGAACGGAGTTCCGGCTGGCTTCCAAGTTGGCCATGCCTACAGCCTCCCCCCCTCCTGGTCAGGTTCCCCTGGCACCTCATAAGCCAGGCTGATCCAGGGAGGGAGGGCAGTTTAAACTTCCTCCCCTTCTCGGATTCCCCAGGTGCCCCATAGCTGCAGGGCACCTGGGGAAACCAATCCTGGGAGGGAGCTGTGCTGCCAGGGGTGTGGCCTAATATGCTAATAGATTTCTGCCATTGGGTTTGGCCTGTTATGTTAATGAATTCCTGCTGGGCTTTTTCTACAAAAAAAGCCCTGAGAAGACCTACAACACCTCCTAGAACTAACACCAAAAAAACATGTCCTCCTCATCATAGAGGACTGGAATGCTAAAGTAGGAAGTCAAAAGTTAACCGGAATAACAGACAAGTTTGGCCTTGGAGAACAAAATGAAGCTGGGCAAAGGCTAACAGAGTTTTGTCAAGAGAACACATGGTCATAGCAAACAACCTCTTCCAACATCCTAAGAGGCGACTCTACAAATCGATATCACCTGATGGGCAACACCGAAATCAGATTGATTGTATCATTTGTAGTCAAAGATGGAGAAGCTCTATACAGTCAGTAAAAACAAGACCTGGAGCTGACTGTGGCTCAGATCATGAGCTCCTCATTGCAAAATTCAGACTTAAACTGAAGAAAGTTGAAGAAACCATTTACCCAACTGAATGCAGATTTCCAGAGAACAGCAAGGAGAGATAAGGAGGCTTTCCTGAATGAACAATGCAAAGTAATAGAGGAAAACAATAGAATGGGAAGGACTCGAGATCTCTTGAAGAAAATTGGAGAAATCAAAGGAATGTTCCATGCAAAGCCAGCCATGATAAAGGACAAAAATGGTAGGGACCTAACAGAAGCAGAAAAGATCAGGAAAAGATGGGAAGAATACACAGAAGAAATATACAAGAAGGACCTCAATGTCCTTGACAACCAAAACAGTGTAATCACTAACCCTGAGCCAGACATCCGGGAATGTGATGTCAAATGGGCTTTAGAAAGCATTTACTAACAACAAAGCTAGCAGAGGTGATGGTATCCCAGCTGAGCTATTCAAAGTCTTAAAAGAAGATGCTGTTAAAGTGCTGAACTCAGTTTGCCAGCAAATTTGGAAAACACAATAGTGGCCACAGGATTGGAAAAGGTCAGTTTACATTCCAATCCCAAAGAAGGGTGATGCCAAGGAATATTCAAACTATTGCACAATTGCACTCATTTCACACGCTAGCAAGGTCATGCTCAAAATCCTACAAGCTAGGCTTCAGCAGTACATGGATAGAGAACTGCTAGAAGTACAATCTGGGTTTTGAAGAGGTAGAAGATCTAGAGATCAAATTGCCAACGTTTGCTGGATTATGGAGAAAGCAAGAGAGTATCAGAAAAACATCTGCTTCTGCTTCATTGACTATGCTAAAGCCTTTGATTGTGTGGATCACAACAAACTATGGCAAGTCCTTAAAGAGACGGGAGTACCAGACTACCTCACATGTCTCTTGAGAAACCTGTAAGAGGGTTAAGAAGTGAGAGTTAAAACCGGATATGGAACAACTGATTGGTTTAGCACTGGAAAAGGAGTACGACAAGGATGTATATTGTCACCTTGCTTTTTTTAATTTATATGCAGAGTACATCATGCAAAATGCCAGCCTGGATGAATCACAAGCTGGAATTAAGATTGCTGGGAAAAACATCAATAACCTCAGATATGCAAATGATACCACTATAACGGCAGAAAGTGAAGAGGACCTAAAGAGCCTCTTGCTCAGGATGAAAGAGGAGAGCACAAAAGTTGGCTTGAAACTCAACATCAAAAAAACTAAGATCATGGCATCCGGCCCCATCACTCCTTGGCAAACAGAAGGGGAAGTAGTGGAAGCAGTGAGAGACTTCACCTTCCTGGGATCCAAAATCACTGCAGACAATGACTGCAGCCAAAAATTAAAAGATGCCTGCTCCTTGGAAGGAAAGTGATGGCAAACCTAGACAGCATAATAAAAAGTAGAGACATCTCCCTGCCAACAAAAGTCTGTATGGTCAAAGCAATGGTATTCCCAGTAGTAATGCATGGCTGCGAGAGTTGGACTATAAGGAAGGCCGAGCACCGAAGAATAGATGCTTTTGAATTCTGTTGCTGGAGAAGACTCCTGAGAGTCCCTTGGACTGCATGAAAATCAAATCAGTCAATCCTAAAGGAAATCAACTCTGACTGTTCCCTGGAAGGCCAGATACTGAAGCTGAAGCTCAAATACTTTGGCCACCAAATGAGAAGGAAACACTCACTAGAGAAGACACTGATGCTGGGAAAGATTGAAGGTCAAAGAAGAAGGGGATGGCAAAGGATGAGATGGTTGGACACTATTATCGATGCAATGAACATGAAGTTAAGCAAACTCCAGAGCACGACGGAAGACAGGAGGGCCTGGTGTGATGCGGTCCATGGAGTCGCAGAGAGTCGGACTCGACTGTGCGACTGAACAACAACAACAAATCTTCGTGACCATCACTTCATCCATATGTGATAAATTGCAGTAAATATTTACATGCATTGAATGTGATAAAATAATTTTAAAAGCTTCCAGCTCGTTGACACTTTCTTCAATCTGTTGCAAATTTCTGATTTCATGTAACTGGACTGCTCTAGTGAGGACTGTAATGTCAGAAGTGGGAAGACATGGAATTTCAAAAATACATTTCCAAAGGTAAGGGTGTTCTCCAAATCCAGAAACTGTGCTTCTGGAGGCAGAATTTCACAAGCACTTCCCTCCCTTATTACACTGGTAGCATGAGTAGACGTTTCAAATGAATTATTGTATCTACAAAAGAAAAAGCATCGTGAACTAACTAGTGTGACTGATGAACTGAGTTTCACCTAAGAGTGACTCCCCAGCAACATTCATACAAACTGATAATGGATTTATTTTATTTTTTAAAAAAACCTTTTATTTAGAGAACTAGCATATGAGATAAAAAAGGAGAGAGATAGAAATGATATGCAAGCTCCATGGCTGGCTAGAACGTGAAAGCGAGATCTATGACACTTCCGAGAAGAAGGAGGTTATAGCCTAGCACTGCGGAAACGGAAAAGGAAATGAGACTTAGCAGAAGAAAGAAGATAGAAGCTTCCTCATTCCTATGTGACTAGCTTTCCTTGTGCTGTCCCCTGTAGGCTAATCTTCTCTTCTTGTACACCAGACTTTGCATACTCCAACACATGTAATCCCATGAAATTTCACAGGGCGCTCTTATAGCTTTGATCAAACTTCTCGTGTTGGTTTTGCTTGTCCCTAGGTCCAGTTCTTGTTTATACTCCAATGATCTAAGAAAACAGAATGATTTTTTGGTTTTCTAGGTTATATAAGTTAAAGATCAGACTGGCTCCCTCCAGGAATCTCTAGCAGGATCTGAAACGGCATTCACTTGCTCTGAATTCTACTGTAGTATCTGAATTTCCAGACTATAATTAACTATTCCTTAAAAAGTAGGCCACGACTTTCTTTTTTAACCCATCCACTCTGCCGTACAAAGCAACATCTCAAAATTGCAGTATGATAATACCGTGGAAGTAAGCTTAAAGGAGCTGATAAGAAACTCAAGGTCAAACTCAAGGTGTTAATAATACTGGAGTTCCCCCTCCCAAAGCTCAGCAGCTGAATTCCCCAATGTCTGAGCCTTGGAGAGGAACAATATAGGGTCATTACAGTGTGCCATTCAATACATACCTTCAGTCTAGCTTTTGTCTTTATTTCATGTAATCAGTCTATTCCTGTTGATAGCTATTTTTCCAATGGTATTTTGCACTGATGCTTAGATCTGTGCAGCATGCATAAGTCTGATTTCAATATTTTTTTTTGCACCCCAAAGGGGGAAAAAAAAATAACAGAACCTTGAACAATCAACTCCTGTAAGCTACAATGTCATGCCACATTCAAAAACAGCTCTTGGGAAAAGCCCAAGATAGTCATTCAAAGCTGCACATAGACTTGTGTTTGAATACCGAAAATAATACATCCAAAATACACTAACTCTGAATACAATAGGAAAGATAAGATATCGCCATGAAAAAAAATGGTGGGACTGTTCCAATGTCTTCGATTTTCCAGTGTTCACATCCTGCAGTTACTGATTATAAGAACAGGTTTTTGGGTGTGAGGATTAGGGAAACAAGTTGTGGTATAGCCTTAACAACAGTCACACCAGAATGATCAACCAATAGTCATTGAGGAGTCAAAACAAAAAGGGACAGTGGAAGATCTGAGAACAGATCTCTCAAGTTTTTTAATATCGTCATTGCCATCGTCGTCGTCATCATCATCATCATCTAGAAAATAGCTGTTCCCAGGAATGAGACAATAGGTGCTTCAGCCAGAGCTAATGAGACACAGATTGCTTATAGGGTTCTCTATACAGCTCTACCAAATGAATTACTAGACTCACAAAGATATTGTGTTCATTAAATCATTTTAATATTGCCAAGGCTATGCTGATCTCATCATGTCCCAGAAACTAATCAGAGTCAGCCCTGGTTAGTTCCTGGATGAGAGACCACCAAGGAAGTTCACAATTGCTATGCAGAGGCAGGCAAAGGCAAACCACCTCTGGATGTCTCTTGGCTTGAAAACCCTACGGGGTTGCCGTAAGTTGGCTGTGACTTGATGGGACAGTGTCCACCACCAATAAAACATTTCCCTGCTACTATGGAGGATTAGTAAATTTACTTATGACAGAGCAGTTGGCCAGAACACTGCCTACAAATGTCTCTTCATTTCCCTATTCAAAAAGGCAAGAGCATTCTTCTTCTTCAAAAATGAAAACTGAACATTCATGATACAGGAAGGGGTATAAAATATATCTAAAAGTTGAAGTACCTGTGTGACACCCCCGCCACAGGTATGACTACAGATCTCATTCAGAAGAGTCTTAATTGGCTGTGCACTAATTTGGGAAATTGGTTATGGGGGTCTTAGCCTGTGCTCCTTCCATAGCAACAGTTGGTGGGTTAATGAAGAAAAGTAATATAACAGCCACAGAAAATTGGTGTGTGTGTGTCCGTCCCCCGGTCACTTTTCTTGGTACTGTGTCTCTATTTTGTGTTCCTTTGTCCTTCACTTTTTTTGTGCCCTTGATTTCTATGTCAGAAAAAGTTGAGGGGATAGACAGTGATTAATATAAGCCAAATTCTAATTCCTGCAGGACAGGACAGCTTTTGTCTGATAGTATTAACTCTTCTTAGAAACATACAGGTAATTATTTTGCTGTGCATCTAAGGTTCAAGGTCGGTTGTAGGATAAAAAGGCTTGGAAAGATTTAATTTCTCTGAAAATGACCGATCCCTTAAAAGCATTATCTTTCTGTTTTAAAGGAAATATTTAAAAATCCATTGCAGCATATGGCCTAACTGGGTTTTTTTTCCTTTTAAACCCTCACAACCGTCTACACCCAGGGCTTTTTAGGTGTATCTGAATGTTGTTCATGATATATCCCCATTCATATCAGTGGAAGGAGCCATAACATGTGCACCAAGTATGTTCCATTCACTGCAATGAATGGGGAGGAAATAATTCTAAACCCTGAACAAGTCACTGGATAGGGTAGAAAGAAACGTTTGGTGTTTGGTGCTACACAAGCTTTTATTTATTTATTTATTTTAAGAAGGAAGATGAAGCCTTAGCTGAGCAGGCATGATCACTTGGAATCAGTGTTCCCTCTAAGCTGAGTTACTGTGAGCTAGCTCACAGTTTTTTACCCTCTGGATCACACATTTTTGACAACTCAGGATGGATGGCTCCAGAGCAAACTAATTTATATATACCCATATATACCCCAGAAAGCAGTACAGTCGGAGTCTCAAAACCAGTTGACCCTCCCTGGCCCTAAAGATCCCAGGCTTGCCATCACCAGGGCCTTTTCAGTGGTGGCTCCGTACTGTTGGAATGAGCTCCTGGAAAAGATCAGGGCCCTGCGGGACCTCTTGCAGTTCCACAGGGCCTGCAAGATGGAGCTCTTCCATGAAACTTTCAACTAGGAGCTGCCCCCACTATCATCACCAACGAATCCTTGGCCCAGATAGTTGGCTCGAGCGAAAACTTCATGCAACTGAGGAACCCTCAAAGGAAAGTACGCCATCTTCAGAAACATTGACAGCACTTTATTAGTCTGAGTGTGATAAATGAATTGTTTCAGGATGTTTTTACTGGATTTTCATTGATGTTGATTTTATGTAATATGTTTAATGAATGCGAGCCGCTCTGAGCTTACTTTGCGGGGAGGGCGGGGTACAAGTGTGATAAAAGATAGATAGATAGATAGATAGATAGATAGATAGATAGATAGATAGATAGATAGATAATACCATAGTCAAATTGCTTGCTCACAACTTTAATACCAGTAGCTCACAAAGTAGAATTTTTGCTCACAAGATGAGAAGGGGGACTTACCTGAAGAAAGAGAAAGGTCCATGTCTCATTGTCGGCATCACAGAAGCTGGGTTTTCCATAGAGTTTTTGCCAAAATACTAGAGCATTACTTGGATGTCACTGGTGTGATGACATCACTTCCTGTGCAATGCCAGCAACAATGTCTGGGCCTTTCTCTTTCTCCAGGTAAGCCCCCCCAGTCCCCCTCCGATTGCCAGAAGGGACCTGGCAACTCTAGTGTTTGCTCAATTTGTGCTCCTGACTGTTATCAAATCTTCATAAGCAGTCAGACTGTCTCGAGAACTGCCCTTGAGAAAACAGCTCTGAAAAAACTTGTGACTGACCCAAGATCATACCAGCAGCTGCATGAGAAGTGGGGCACCAAACCTGGTTCTCCTGGATTAGAGTCTGCACTCCAAACCACTACATCAAACTGTAGAGATTTCTTAATATTTTGGCTATTTGACTATATTTTGTAAGTCTTGTAGGTGTTCAACATCTGTCTGTTACTTGATCAATCTTTAGTGTAGTGAATAATTGCTAATGTGGTTTTTATCATGGCGTCTTGTATTACTGGTTTGTATTTCACACTGTGATCCTTTGTTTTGTGTGTTTTCCTGGGGTATCCAATCATAGGGCATCACATTTTGCTATGTTCGTCTATATTAAAAACTCCTTGCAGATAGGTAGGTAGTGCAACAAGTAAGGAGAAGGTGTAGAACCTTATTACAACAATGCTTGTTTTGTTTTCTTTTGCTTTAATATGCATGGACATTTTATATGAAGGAACTTCCAAAACTGGAATCCATCCCATGAAGTCTGTCTGAAACAGTGCAGTCCATTAAGAACATAAGAACATAAGAGAAGCCAATGTTGGATCAGGCCAATGGCCTATCAAGTCCAACACTCTGTCACACAGTGGCCAAAAATACCAGGTGCCCTCAGGAGGTTCATCAGTGGGGCTAGGACACTAGAAGCCCTCCCACTGCTGCCCCCCTCAGCACCTAAAATTCAGAGCATCACTTGCCCCAGAGTTTCTAGCTTTACCTTGTGGCTAATAGCCAATGATAGATTTCTGCTCCATTTAGAAGAAGAAGAAGAGAAGAGAAGAAGAGACTCACGTGGAGTCTCAGAGCGGCTTACAATCTCCTTTCCCTTCCCCTCCCCACAACAGACACCCTGTGAGGTAGGTGGGGCTGAGAGAGCTCTGAGACAATTGACCTTGAGATAACAGCTGGTACAGAGTTATAGCTTGCCCAAGGTCATCCAACAGGTGCAAGTGGGGGAGTGGGGAATCAAACCTGGTTCTCCCAGATTAGAGTCCACGCACTTAACCACTACACCAAACTGGCTCTCATTTAATAATTCCCAAGGCACCTGGCATATTTAAATCCACTTGAGGGGGCAGAGAGATTTTTCTGCACACTTGGGGGACTCCCCAGGTGTGAAGAAAAATCTAAAAAGTTTAAAAAACTATGTGGGGGATATTTAAATCCCCTCAAAATTTAAAGAGTGTTTCTTGCACATGTGTAGGGAATGCTCTTGGAACTCTGTGGTGGCCCAGTGGTTGGGAGGAACCCAAGCCTTGCCGCTGGTGCTGGGGGTGGGTGGTAGGGGAGACCAATGGACCTGGTGGCTGAGAGCCACTCAGGCCTCACCGCTGGAGCCGGGAGGTGAGGGTGAATTGGTGGCCCAGTGGCTGGGAGGCATCCAAGCCTTGCTGCTGGAGCCAGGGGTGGGAGGGGAGATAGGTGGGCCTGGCTGAGAGCCACTCAGGCCTCGCCATCAGAGTCGAGAGGTGGGGGGAATCGGCAGCCCAGCAGCTAAGAACTGCTCAGGCCTCACTGCCGGAGCCGAGAGGTGTGTGTGGGGGAATCAGTGGCCTGGCAGCTGAGAGCCACTTGGGCCTCGCCGCTGGAGCCGGGAGGTAGGGGGATCGGCAGCCCAGCAGCTGAGAGCCACTCGGGCCTCACCGTCAGAGCCGGGAGGTGGGGGAAATTAGTGGCCCAGAGGTTAAGAGCCACTCGGGCCTCACAATTGGAGCCAGGAGATGTGTGTGTGGGGAATTGGTGGCCCTGCAGCTGAGAGCCGCTCGGGCCTCGCCACCGGAGCTGGAAGGTAAGGGGGAATCAGCAGCCTGGCGGCTGAGAGCTGCTCAATCCTCGCTGCCAGAAACGGGAGGTGGGGGGAAGAAGACTTACGTGCAGAGCTGCAGTGGCCCTGGGTGGGTATGGCAGCTGCAGGGGAGCCTGGGGAGAAAGTGTGTGGGTGTGTGTGGTATGAGATTCCCCCCTCCCACGAATATCACGGGCAAGCGACACTTGTGTTTATCTAATTCCCTCTTGAAGTTGTCCATGCTTGTAGCCACCACCACATCCTGTGGCAGTGAATCCCATGTGTTAATCACTCTTTGGGTAAAGTACTTCCATTTTAACCTGACTGCTCAGCAATTTCATGGAGTGCCCACCCATTCTTGTATTGTGAGAAAGGGAGAAAAGTACCTTTTTCTCTACCTGCTTTATCCCATGCATAATCTTATAAACTTTGATCATGTCACCTTTCAGCCGTCATTTCTAAATGGGGCTAAAGAGCCCCAAGCGCTTTAACCTTTCTTCATAGGGAAAGTGTCCCAACCCTTTTATCATTCTAGTTGCCCTTTTCTGCACTTTTTCCAGTGCTATAATATCCTTTTTGAGGTGTGGTGACCAGAATCATACCCAGTATTCCAAATGAGGTCGCACCATTGATTTATACAGGGGCATTATGATATTGGCTGATCTGTTTTTAATTCCCTTCCTAATAATTGCCAGCATAGCATTGGTCTTTTTCATTGCAGTCACACACTGTCTCGACATTTTCAGTGAGTTATCCACTACGACTCCAAGATCACTCTCTTGGTCAGTCTCTGCCAGTTTGGACCCCGTCAACATGTATTTATAGTTAGGATTTTTGGATCCAATGTGCATCACCTTGCACTTGGCCACACTGAACCCCATTGCCATTCTGATGCCCACTCACTCATCCTCGACAGATCCATTTTGGAGTGCCTCACAATCCTCCCTGGTTCTCACACCCTGAACAACTTCATGTCATCTGCAAATTTAGCCACTTCACTGTTTACTCCCAACTCCAAATCATTAATGAACAAGTTAAAAAGCATTGGACCCAGTAATGATCCCTGTGGTACCCCACTGCTTACCCATTTCCCATTTATACTCATTCTTTGTTTTCTACTAATTAGCCAGTTTTTGATCCACAAGAGGACTTGTCCTTTTATCCTGTGACAAAGGCTTACTTAGGAACCTTTGATGAGGAACTTTATCAAAAGCTTTCTGGAAGTCAAGGTAAACATCTATTAGGTCCCCCTTGTCCACATGTTCACTCCCTCAAAGAACACTAACAGGTTAGTGAGACAAGATTTTCCCTTACAGAACCCATGCTGAGTCTGCCTCAGTAGTTTTTGTTCATCAATGTGCCTACTAATTCTTTCCTTAATAACAGTTTCCACCAACTTACATGGTATTGACTGGCCGGTAATTTCCTGGATCACCTTGGAACCCTTTTTAAAGATGGGAGTGACATTTGCTACTTTCCAGTCCTCAGGAATGGAGGCAGATTTTAAGGAAAGATTACACATTTTTGTCAGGAGATCCACAAGTTCACATTTGAGTTCTTTCAGAATTCTTGGAATTCTTTGCCAGATTGGCTGTGTTGACATATTATTGGATATTGCACTAAGGCAGGGGTGGGCAAATGGCGGCCCGGGGGCCACATGCGGCCCGCCACAGAGTTTTTTGCGGCCCGCCAAGACAGTTGGCCACTGTCAGCACCTGAGGAGCTGCAGCTTGAACTTATTTACATGCAGTCAGATCACACTGTGAAAGAAATGTTTAATGCTGTGACATTAGTTGACTTTTACAAATCTTTGTCTGCTGAAAAGTTTTCATGTATGAAGAAATTTGCTGGGAAAATGTTCTCTATATTTGGGTCTACATATATTTGTGAGCAAAGTTTTTCTTGCATGAAGATCAACAAGAGTAAATATAGACATTAACAGACATTTGACAGACATTAACTTGCAGGCTGTGATGAGAATCTCAACAAGCAATCTCACTCCTGATTTTTTTAAAAATGTAGAAAAGTGTGATAGGGTACATTTGTCTCATTAAACTGATTCTAAAATTAAACGTGCTTGCAGCTATAGATGATATGAAATTAGCACAATAAATAAATTGAATAAAACTACCACTATTTTATTTAATTTATATTTATTGATTTTTATGATACAATTTATACCTTTTCTGAAATGCAAAGTTAACTAATGAATGCAATCATTTTAAAAGATGCGGCCCTCCGCTAACCTCCGCTCCCACAAAGCGGCCCCTGAGCCAAAACAATTGCCCACCCCTGCACTAAGGTATAGTAGTAATTTGCAACTGGATTGTCTTGTCTACACAGGATAATTCAGTTGCAAATGATTGTTGTCACAGATATAGCCAGAAACAATGCTCCCTCTAAGCTGTGGAATCTTGTGAACAAAAATTCTACTTTGTGAGCTACTGGCATTCAAGTTGTGAGTGAGTGATTTGGCTACTGCATAAATTAATTTGCTCTGGAGCCATCCTTCCTGAGCTAAGACAAAATTGTATGAGCCGGAGGCTAAAAAACTGTGAACTAGTTACACTAACTCAGTTTAGAGGGAACACTGGCCAGAAATATAGGGGGAAAGTTGCTGGACTTGAGCAGAAAGATCACAGAGAATGTTAAGGCACACATAAAAAGAGCAAACCTGGCAGCTCAGGGAAGCATGCCAAGAAGGCCGTCTGGGGACCCAGAACAGAACAAGAGTTGGATTTATACTCAAACAGAGTCTCAGAGCAGCTTACAATCTCCTTCCCTGTGAGGTAGGTAGGGCTGAGAGAGGTCTGAGAGAACTGCTCTTGAGAGAACAGCTCTGAGAGAACTGTGACTGACTCAAGGTAACCCAGCAGCTGCATGTGGAGGAGTAGGGAATCAAATCTGGCTCTCCAGATTAGAGTCCATCACTCTTAACACACTACACCAAACTGACTTTGAAGAGCAGTAAGAAGAAGACAAAGGGGTAACATCATTGTATGTCCTTGTGTAGATTAGAAGTTGTGTAACCCATTTGTTGAGGCCCAGGTATAGTTGAATCTGAGAATCACAAAAATGTCCAACGTCACATAATTGAAGATATGGTTTAATGATGGGAGCATTGACTGAGGGCCAGAAGATAGTCATATGTATGAGAATGTGATTATTTTCAAATAGACTTGGTTAAAATAAAATTAGCAAGAATGAACTAACATTTTTATATATATTCTAAGAATAATTTTAAGTATAGATAACCTTGTATGGTGTTTGACACTATAAGATAATAAGTTAGCCAAGAATGGGCTCCTTTATCAAGTGGGACAGTTAGATATTGTTAGGGGATGATTTTAAAATCCTATAAATATGGGAAGTAGTCTTGATCGGGAGCTTCTTCTCAGAAGGGGCTCCTTGTCTGTTACCTGCTTACTTTGGGGGCAAGGAACTTTTATGGACTCATGTAATTGCTCTCCTTAAATTACCTGTGTAACAATGATGGAAGGATGGTATAATATTTTGTGGATTTAGTTTATGCTAATGCAATATTTATGCTTTAATAAAAAGCTTAGAATGGAAACAGATTCTCTAATAGTATTTACTTGTGTACTAGACCCAGAAGAAACCTATAGCATGACTGTGGTGTACCTCTAGCTAGATCCGGTATGTGAAAGCTAACTACATCCCAAAGGTCTCTTAAGTGCACTAAGCCTCTGAATCCCAGAGCCAGGAAGCAACATCAGGAGACGGCCTCAGGCTTTATGCTCTGTTGTTGGCCCTTCAGAGGAATTAGCTGGCCACTGTGTGGGACAGATAGACCATTGGTCTGATCCTGCCGGGCTCTTCTTATGTTCTTAAGATATGTTAATTTTAAGTGGCCCATAGCACTACCAAAGAAAGGATAATTTAGTAATATTTAGGGATGGGCACAAACCAGCACACGAGCCAAAATTTGGGCTGAACTTGGGCCAGTTTGGAGCTTGAGAAACAATTTTCAGGGAAGGTGAATTCCCCAAGTATTTACTGAGCTTTTGGCTTGTTCAGCTGTTCAGAGTTAAACATTTATCCCTTTGAAAGGGGGAGCAAAACCAAAGGATTAAATGAAGACTTTTCCTGGGCAATCCTCACACCCTTTCTCCAGGCTGCGGTGAGCCTTTCCTCCTTTCCACCTTTCTCCCAGCCTTTCCACCTTTCTCCCAGCCAAGACTCACTGCAGCCGGGAGAAAGGGGGAGCCAAACTTGCTGGACTGGTATGGTTCATGTGGGGCCTGTTCGGTTTGGGGTTTGGTCCACGGGCCACCCCAAACCCTGAACTGAACCACCCCTTTTTGGGGATCATTCCCATGTGTGAGGAACTGATAGATCCAATAAGCCAGGCCTCAGTGTTAAACAAAGTCCTTTATTTCTTAATGGTCTTGCAGTCTGCAGCTTCAGTGTTAGAGATACTTGTGCTTATGGTTACAGGTAATTATACACCCTTCAAACAGCAGAAGAAACATTAGCACCAATCAGGGCACCTACAATAAAGCGGGGGGAAATACTAGCCGTTGTGTTCTCACCAAAAACACGCACAGTCCACCCTGATTAGGCTTGGCGGCCGAGCTCTGCCTCCCACAAGTCCATCTTCAGATTCCCACACATACAGCCATCTGGAGCTCTGCTACTACATAAACAACCCAAGGTCATACATCACTGGGTCAGATTAAGAGAAGCACAGGAGGAGGAGGGGGCGATAGAGAGCACTATGACGTAGAGGACACTGGGTCACCATTCCCCAGCCGGGAGAAAGCAAAACAAATCAGAAGCATATAAATGACAGGGAACCTGACATCATGCCTAGTAATTTTAGTGAATTTTTTTTCTGTTTAGAGGCCCCTCATAAACTGAGGCTCTAAACTGTACTTTATTTAGCTTATGAGTACCGTATTTTTCACTCCATAAGACGCACCTGATCATAAGACCACCTTGTTTTTAGAGGAGGAAAACAGGAAAAAATGAAACAGAAAGAAAGAAAGAGAGAGAGAGATAAAGGAAGGAAGGAGGAGGAGAGAGAGAGAGAAAGAGCAAGGAAGAAAGAAAGGTGGGGACAGAGAGACAGAAAGACAGACAGACAGAAAAAAGGAAAGGAAGGAAGGAAGAAAGAAAGATAGAGAAAGGAAAGAAGAGAGACGTCGGCATGCCATGCAAAGCCAGGCCTTTCTGCGCAAAGTAGCCATGGAGCTTAATCTGTGGGTGGGGCTTTCTGCTGCTGGCTGTCTTAAAGGGGAAAAGCACTTAAAGGGAAAGAGTACTTAGCCTGGTGGGTTTTTCCTGACGTTTCCCTTTTAAGTCTTAACAGCTCAGGCCCAGCAGGGAGGGGCGGGGAAGGCTGAGATGCCAGCCTGAATGGCCTTCCCCTGCGTTCCTGCTGAAGAAAGAGCCCTGTTACAGGTAAGAAAAGCTCCATATTTGCTCCATAAGATGCACACACTTCCGCCCCCCCACTTTTTTGGGGAGGAAAAGTGCGTCTTATGGAGCAAAAAATACAGTAAATCTGGCTCGGACCCTGACAAGGCCATTCTGAGCAGAGTTGCGCACTTCGAAATCCTTTGAATTCTTAGAAGGGTGTAGTTCTGTTCAGGTTTACATTATAGAGTCTTACAGCCACAGATCACGGGGTGGGCGGGAAAGAATCATCTATAGGACTGAAGCTCGATTGATATTCTCTGTACTGCAGTCTGTCCATCTCAGGATGTTGCGTACATGTGGGATGACCGAGTGAGCTCTTCACATCACTTGGGAGAAAGCCAATGTCTTTTCTTGCCTCCAAATGGAGACAAATAGCTTGCGACTTTCATTGGGGTGTTTCCCCTCTCCCCTTAGGTTTTGTTTCTAGGCATACAGAATATACAAAAGGCCAGGCTTTTCAAGGAACATCTACCATTCCGCCCCCCTTCCATTCCATTTTCAAGATCTATTTCTATCACCCTCCCAAACTATAATATTTCTGAATAATTAACCAAAGTAGGCCAGTTGGCTCAAGTGATGCACCAATGTTGATATTATAACATCAGTGCAACATCACTTCAGTGATGGACTGCCTTGATAAATCATTCAAGTGATACTGTTGGGATGATATATGGGGCTACAAAAATACCTCGGCAGTCACACTTATGCTTTATTAGTGCAATAGATCATCACAGCGCTGCAACTTTGATGATGTAGTACTGCTCAGTAGTATAATGCTGGCTGGGAAGAAAAACCACTGCATCACTCACAGTTGTGTTTTGCAAGTTATCCTTTCATGCACTTTTGTTTCATCATAATCCCTCGCATTCCTCCTCACCCCATTGTTCAGAACTGAAACTGGAATACCACAAAAAAAAATTCATCTGTTCCAGCTGTTTTTATTAACCAGAAATAGCTCCTATTCTCTGGTGCCAGTCCTGGATGAAGCAAATGGTTTCGACCCCTGCCGATCTGGTTTCAGGCTGATTTATGGGACTGAAATAGCCTTGGTCACCCTGGTGGATGACTTGACCAACAGAGGGAATGGGACTCTGCTAATCCTCCTGGACCTCTCAGTGGCTTTTGATACCATTGATCATGGTATACTTCCACAGAACATACTATATTACACTTCCTTACTTTTTGGTGTACACCATCATTGATATGGGATAGTTTCCTGAAACTTTTTGAGTTGGAGTAAACACAGCTGCCACAAAGAGGATAACTTTCAGATCCCTTTTAAATACATACCGTTCAATGCCCTCGACTGAAATGTGGCAAGGAGTCTGGATCAGGGACATTTTTATCATGCTATCCCTGCAAAAGGAAAAGAGAAGCTGAAGTAAGGGACCAGGGGTGTATACTTTGTAAATCCCTGGGGGGGGGCTCTTTCGTGTGTGCGCGCTTTGCGCACGCGGGACCATGTCCCCGCCGCTTCTTCCCCCCCCCAGCCCCAGGGAGGCAGACCCGGTTTCTTTGCCTCGGGGCGTGCGGGGGGGGGGGGGGGCACAGATGAGCGCAGTCTCAGCAGCAGCGGCAGCCAGCTAGCCGGCTGACTGCTGCGTGTGCGAAGCGTGGGACCATGTCCCCGCTGCCTCTCTCCCCCCCCCCGCCCCAGGGAGGCAGGAGGGCAGGCCGGGGGTGGAGGGGAAGGAGAGGTGGCAACGGCAGCCAGCTGGCCGGCTGACTGGCCACTGGCGGGCACTCCATTTTGCCGGGGGAGGCTGAGCCCCCCCCCCCGGGAAATTTCAGGGGAGGCTCGAGCCCTCAAGCCCCCCCGTAGTTGACACCTATGTAAGGGACATACATTGGGATGTCACCTTCCTAGAAGCCAACTAACCTGAGCTCTAGAGCACATGATATGAAACAGGAGGTCAAATGCCTCCACCCTTAAGAACAGTGATGCAATTACATCCCAAGAGAGTGTAGCTTGGAAAGAGATATATCCTATATTTTAGTTAACTGAGATGTACTGCATATTGCTGTAGTCCATCATCTGACATCAGTGTGCAAGTATCGTGATAGTTACCCAGTGTTCCCTCTAAGCTGAGTTAATATGAGCTGGCTCACTGTTTTTTAGCCTCTGGCTCACACATTTTTGTCTTAGCTCAGGAAGGATGGCTCCAGAACAAACTAA
Organism: Lepidodactylus listeri; assembly: GCA_029233225.1. Lineage (NCBI taxonomy): Eukaryota > Metazoa > Chordata > Lepidosauria > Squamata > Gekkonidae > Lepidodactylus > Lepidodactylus listeri. The sequence continues at coordinate 98,185,244 of JARCFY010000009.1, read as the reverse complement.
TTTATGCAGTAACCAAATTGTTCACACATAACTTTAATGCCAGTAGCTCACAAAGTAGGATTTTTGTTCACAAGACTCCACAGCTTAAAGGAAGCATTGGTTACCAGCAATGCTCCATCTAGGCTGTGGAGTCTTGTGAGCAAAAATTCTACTTTGTGAGCAACTGGCATTAAAGTTGTGAGTGAGTGATTTGGCGACAGCATAAATTAGTTTGCTCTGGAGCCATCCGTCCTGAGCTAAGACAAAAATGTGTGAGCTGGAGGCTAAAAAAAACTGTGAGCTAGCTCACACTAACTCATCTTAGAGGGAACACTGGTTACCAGACTATTGCAGTTTGTAACAGACATTGTCTGAGAATAAGGGGTCATTTCAAGGGGGGAATGAGCAGGAATGGCATTCCAGGAGTAGGGAACCCAGGCATGTTTGCATGGCAGGTTGGCTGGGGAAGGGAAGGGCAGGCAGGCAGACATCCCCCCCCTTTTTTCCCTGAGCCTCTCTGCCTTTGTAGAGAAACTCGGGAGAGTGTGTGTGGGGATTTAAATGCCTCTTTCCCTTCCCCAGATGGGGAAGGGAAAGAAAAGCATTTTAAACATGCTTGGTTTCCCTGCCCGATATTCTTCCAAGGGGCACCTGGAGAAGATCAGGCAGGGAACCCAGTGTCAGGATCTCTAGTAATCAGCACTCAACAACGGTCCTTAAATAGGTTCAGTACATTGTAGTCAGTATTACTGATACATTCTCTAAACACTTCTGTGTTAAGACTAAAGAGGGGAAGCGGGAAAAGGGATTTTATACAAGGTTCAAATTGGGGTGTCAAATGGCTACAAGCCAACGAATGCCAATTTACGCTTGTGTGGAAAATAGCGGCTTCTACTTCCCAAGTGGGAAACTCTCAAGAGAAACTCGAGATCTTATGTCAACAGAGGCGATTGCTAGAGGAGAGTCTAAACAGGGACAAGGATGGATCCCCGCAGCCGCCGAAGGCCGTCTGGGGGGGGACGAAGTTGCCTCCTTGTAAGGAGGACTGATCAGACTGGCTGCATTTGCAGCCTAGTTTTGCTGGGGGGTGGGGCTAGCATGTCGAAGGACAGCCCCAGCCCCAGCAGCCTCCTCCGTGCCTTGTGCTTGACCCACCCTCCCACCCTGTAGGTAATGCAGGCTTTGGGCTGGTTGTCCCATTTCTTAGGGAGGCCGGGTAGGAATTTTTTACCTCTGCTCTGATTGGCATCGAGACGGGGGAGTTTTTCGCCTACCCTGCATTGCTAGCAGCGGATTGAGGAATTGGCCGAGGTGGTGTCTGCATTAATTTGTCACTTTATGGTTGGGTGGAAGTTTAGTAAATAGTTGTTGCAGCTTGGTAAGCACCTATCAGCAACCCTGATGGGAAAGGGGCCTGTTCAGATCATAGCTGCAGCCTTGCGGCCTGGGATGAGGGGAACAGGCTGCCTTTTGGAGTGCCGTTGAGGGATACTCAGCACTGACCTCGCGGCTGTGTGTGAGGGATCATCAAGGCACGTTCCAAGGCTGGGCTGCCTGGGGTTCAAATCGCTTATAGCGGGCTACGACCCGGGGGCCAGGTGCATAGTCCATACTATGGCAAGGGTGGGGTTAATGGCACGGGTCCATTGGAGAGGGAGTGCACAGGAGCTCAGCTCCGGGAGTGAGGAGCCCAGGGGGCGGACACATGACCAAGCCCCGCCCCCTTCTCGGCTTCCCCAAGCAGTGCAGAGGTGCAGCACCCCAGGGAAAGCCCTGCTAGGGTCTTTATTGTTTTTAATGGTTGGTTTTAATATCGATAATTTTATCATTGTTCCTTTTATGACTGTGTGCTGCTTTTCCAGAGACTTGCCCAAGGTGGCATATAATTTTTCTAAGTATACCATTTTTTATCTGGGCACATGGCACATAAGTACTGGAGAAATTTCACCAACCCTTCAGCAGCTTCCACCCCATCAGTCTGGTGTAGTAGTCAGGAGTTGGACTCTAATCTGGGAGAACCGGGTTTGATTCCCCACTCCTCCACATGCAGCTGCTGGTGTGACCTTGGGCCAGTCACAAGTTCTCTCAGAGCTGTTCTCTCATGAGCAGTTCTTAAAAGACCTCTCTCAGCCCCACCTACCCCTCAAGGTGTCTTGTTGTGGGGAGGGGGAGGGGAAGGGAAAGAGATGGGTGGTGCACATGTCCTGTGTATCTCAAGTCTACTTGAAAACTCGAGGTTTCAAGGGAGCAGGAAGAAAATGAGGGTGTGTGCTTTACGCTTATTTTTACTGCACAAAGTATTGGATGGGGGAAGGGAATGGAGGAAGAGCAGGTCAGTTTCACTCACCTGTGGAGTGGAGCCTGAGGGGTGGGTGTTGCCTTCTGACACACTTCTGGTATGTTAGGGGGTGTGGCATATGCAAATGAGTTATGCTAATGAGCTCCTGCACCTCTTTTTCTATGAAATGACCCCTGGTTAATGGTAACCCCAGGCCTTGGCTATGCCGCTTGTTAGGTTAAGCCCTTGCCATGTTTTTGTTAATAAATAAAGCGGCCGTTAATCCCATGTTTGTTGTCTGACTCTTTCTTCCGTCTATGGGGCAAATGGCAGAGGGGAAATGAGAGTAACATTCCAGAGTTAACTACTTCCCCCCCCCTTCTTATTTATGACAGCCCTTTGTCAGGGTGTGTGGCGTATGTAAATAAGTTATGCTAATGAGCTCCTGCATCTCTTTTTCTGTTAAGTGACCCCTGGGTGGCACCATATGTAGACAACAATGTTTTAAATGGGAATTGGATATCCTAAACAAGAGTGGTTTATAAACTTGTCTGTTGCTTCTCCTGTTACAAAGGATCAGGAAACTCAGAAGCGTGAATGACCAGAGTTTCTTCATCCCTGTTTCTTTCCCCCACCATGACATCCATTAGTCCCAGATGGCTTCTGTGCTTTCATACAACAGAAATGCTCAGTGTGGCAGGGTTTGGTAAGTGTCTCAAAATGGTGCTTACACAATAGGGGAAGAGATCAAAAATAGATCTCAGATCCAAAATACCACAATTTTATTTTTTTCCCCTGAATAATGGCACATTGTGTCTTGTAAGACGAATGCACAAAAATCTGTGATTACAATTTCCGTTGGCTTTCTTGGAGAGGATAAATGTGCACTGTTCATAGCACTTAACTTCAGAGCTCTCCTTTCTTCAAAGAAGGTGTTTTGGTTGTTTCCTGAGTCTAGTCTCAAATTGACAATGGTACTTCCTCAAAATGCTTTCATGTAGGAATTTGTTCTTTCTCTCTGTAGTTTGCTTAAAATGTATAGTTATTGCCCAAGAAGAGTTATTGGTGGCAAGCTACAAATCACTGAATTTAACCTGTTATGATGGGGAACAGAGATAGTTTATCAGATTCTGAGGTGCAGATTTCGAGCCTGATATTTCAGTTTTGTTGTCCTTGTGAGGCTGTCTTTTTCATTCAAGAAGCAGAAATTTTTTTTTTGGGGGGGGGGAACAAAACATACAGACCTGTATTTCTCTGGAGGTATTCAGGACAGTCAGTATATTAGGTCTGAATGTTTTATAGATGGCTTGTAAAGAGATCTATGCACTGCTCATAAAGTATCATAGGCATGTAGCTCATCAAGTTCTACTTTTGAAAATATCTCTGATAAAATCTGGATGGGAATAAGAGGAGCTCAGAACAGTAGAAAGAAATTGTAACTCGGGTCTAGTTCACTTACCAGTTTACAGGGCTCGTGTTCCAATCCATACACTGGAAAACCTGGTGAAAACATTTCTTCTTCATCATGTAAAGAAAACAGTGTGAAGCAGGCATTCCACACGGAAACCATACAGGCCTATAGCTATTGTGGGGCATTTTGGGGCCCAGCCCCCTGACTTTCAGCCAGCTCCCCCCCCCCCAAATTATTTTTTGAACTTCTGACCACCAGTGGCAACCCTTTTAATGCTTTGAAGAAGAAGTGGGGGCCATGCAAGAATTTCAGCACCCCCCACTTTCTAAAGGCCCCCCAATTTTTTTAAAAAATCCTGGCTATGGGCCTGAAACCATATTAAGGTCAATGCCATTTGTGACGGTATTACACCAGCAGAAAACACAGAATAAAATATACCATAATCATTGCCCAAAATCATTAAAAGTTTCAGATAAAACTATAATACACTTTGTATAAGAAATCATAAATAACATTCCCATAATGGATAGAGATATATTCTGAGAGAAACATTTTAACCTTTAAGGCTTAAAGTTTGTAAAATTTTATGTGTGTGTGTGTGTGTAATAGTGGCTTGTGTCATACTTTTTGTTTCCTTACTTGAATGTTCAGTCGGGTTTTGCAGGCTGCTGCACAGAGTTTCACACAAAGAGCAGTCACTTCTGGACACATCCCAGATTTGAACACACAGGGTTTCTATTGAGCAGAGGGGAGATATACTTTGAATGGAAACCATGTGTATAGATCCATTCGTGTAACTGGAGAACTGCATGGAATGGTGAGCGGGGAAGTCTGAGTTCAAATCCTTACTCTGTCATGAAGTTCACTGGACAACTCTCAGCCAGGGTTATTGTGAGGTTAAAATGGACAAAGGGAGAGCCACAAATACTATCCTCTGCTCTGTGGAGGACAGGTGGGATCAAAACATGATAGCTAGATGTTATGTTGCCTCTCTTCTGTTGTGGCAGGGGAAAAGAAGAATCTCTCTTCCAACTATAGTTCTCTGTAAAGAAGCCAGAAGTCTAGACCCACATTGAACACATAAAGCTGTTGTATACTGAGTCAGATGGTCTGAGGAGGTCAGAAGGTCCCCTTCTTGACCGAACATTGGCTCCCCAAAGTGATGTGTATACACAGGAAGTTGCCATTTACTGAGTCAGCACTTGGATCAATCAAGGTCAGTATGGTTAAGTCTGAGTGGCAACAGCTCTCCAGGGTCTCAGGGTCTTTCACATCACTTACTATTTGATCTTAAAAAAAAAAAAAAAACTCAGAGATGCTGGGGACTGGACCAGGAAGGCCCTGCTTGCAAAGCTAGTGTTTTCCCACTGAGCCGTGATGTGTGTGTGTCACATACCGACAAGTTGCAGTTGACTTAGGACGACCCCAGCTAGGGATTTTCAAAGCAAGTGAAAGGCAAATGTGGTTGGCCATTGCATTCCTCTGAAGAGTCTTCCTTGGTGGTCTCCCTTTCAAGTACTGATCCTACTTAGCTTCCGAGCTCTGGTGAAGTCGGGGCTATAGCATGCCCCCTTCCCTCCTGAGCCACGGTCAAAAAATCAATGGGATTTAAGAACCACTGCAGTTAATGCCAATATTCCATTCCATTGCTTCCAGTGGAACTTAATCATGGCTAAAGCTTGCTAGATTGTGACTGTCATGTCCACTGCACATGGCCACGAGAAGGATGCTCATGAAGAGAGACAGAATATTCTAAACATGCCTCATTCCACGGATAAAAAAAAAATAGCCTTCAGCATGCTGTATTTGAAGCATTAATATGATGTATGGGATGAGCGGCTTTGCAACATGGTCTTTCTTGTTTCAAAATTAGATTCACTTTGTATGCCTAAAATGAGTAATGGTAAATGCTCAGGGATATTTAAAATAGAATTAGTAGCTGTGGTGAGATGGCATGATCTAAATAATTTCAGGCACAAAATCTGGAGATGATGCATAATGTTCTGGAAATTAAGAGATCCCTGGTCACTAATACTAATGTGTTTTTCCTCACTTTTTTTCTTCTTCTTAACATTCAACACATGATAAGTGACTCTCTGAACACTTATCACAGCCAGGGATCTTCACGTTCCTACCATCCATCAGGTATTTACTGTTACGTTATCATCAATGAAGAAGAAGAAGAAGAAGAAGAGATTGGATTTATACCCCACTCTCCACTCCCCAAGGGAGTCTCAGAGTGGCTTACAAACTCCTTTTCCCTTCCCCTCCCCACAACAGACACCCTGTGAGGTAGGTGGGGCTGAGAGAGCTCTTTCCCAAGCTGTCCTTGAGGGAACAGCTGGTACAGAGCTATGGCTTGCCCAAGGTCATCCAGCCAGGCGCAAGTGGAGGAGTGGGGAATCAAACCCGGTTCTCCCAGATTAGAGTCCGTGCACTTAACCACTACACCAAACTGGCTCTCAGAAGAGTGCTCAGTTTATCAAATCTACATTGCGGAGGACAATGGAATTTTTAGGCCCTTTCACTGGAAATTTAGAATCTCGGTCTCAATATTTGGGACAGTTTATTAGCAATATGAGTGTGTATATGCGTGTGTGTGAAGTCACAGTCAAGTCATAGCAAACTTATGGGGACCTTTGGGGTGGTCAAGGTAACAGATGAACAGAGGCAGTTTGCCATTGCCTGCCTCTGTGTAGTGACCCTGGACTTTCTTCGTGGTCTCCCATCCAAGTACGAACCATGGCTGACCCTGCTTAGCTTCCAAGATCTGAAGAGATCAGGCTAGTCGAGGCCATCTTCCATTGGAAGAAAGCTCACTAGGCTGGAACAAGTCTTCAAAGTTGGCAGAAAGGAATGGTTAACATATACGTCTTGGAGTCCAGTTGCATGCAGTCACATTGTCCTAAATCCATTGATTTCAATACTAAGTCACTTACCTTCTGGGTATGAGTCTGTTAGAACTGCCCACTGTTGCTTGACTGGTGCAATTTGATAGTAGAGCTTCAAATTAAAGCCACTTTTTCACTATTATTTTTTCCCCACTTTTGAATGTCATGATATGCAAAAAGAAAGAGAAAATATGGTGGCCTTTCTAACCAAAATGGCTGCTTTAGTTCAGGAAATAATTGAAATGAAAGGCAGAAGGTATGGTTTGCAGAAGATGAGGTTGATTTCACAGCAGGATTTCTATAAACTACAAAGAGCTTTGGGAAGTTCCAGTCCCCCATGGAGACATCTGGCCTTCTTGGATGTGTCATTGATGCTGAAGTCGAGCACATCGTTTCTATGTGACTGCACAGGAAAATTCATTCATTCATGATGAAAAAGTTCTGATCTGCCTGGCTTCAACATTTGTCCTCGCTAAGGAGCAAAAAGGGATGCGGACTGGTATGGTATAGCCCAATCTCATGAGATCTAAGCAGGGTTGGTACTTGGATGGGAGACCACCAAGGAAGTCTCTGCAGAGGAAGGCAATGGTGACCAGTGTTCCCTCTAAGCTGAGTTAGTGTGAGCTAGCTCACAGTTTTTTAGCCTCTGGCTCACACATTTTTGTCTTAGCTCAGGAAGGATGGCTCCAGAGCAAACTAATTTATGCAGCAGCCAAATCACTCGCTCAAAACTTTAATGCCAATAGCTCACAAAGTAGAATTTTTGCTTACAAGACTCCATGGTTTAGAGGGAACATTGATGGTGACCCATTTCTATTTCTCACTTGCCTTGAAAGCCACTTGCTGGGGTCGCCATGACTCAGTTGTGATTGGATGACACTTATGTACATAAGGATCCAAATACACACACACACAAAAGTTTAGCAACTATATGTGGTCTTAGAATTTACAAACTTGTGTTTTCCAAGAGACTAGACCTATACTCAGAGATATTGGGCTGTAGTCAAATGGTTCAGGAGGGAGGGGTTATAAAGGGAATCAGATTGTCATGGGGTGGGAAGGGAGTATGGCATGATCTCGCCAGATCTCAACATGTGAGCAAGGTCAGTGCTTGGAAGGGAGATTACGAAGGAAGACTCTGCAGAGGAAGGTAGTGCCAAACCCATTCTAATTCTCACTTACCTCAAAAGCCCCTTGCTGGGGTTCCCATAAACTGGGTGCAACTTGGCACTTTACACGCACACTGGATTGTCATTGCACTGCTTATTGTACACATCATTCTGCCTTTTCTGCTTTTCCCCCTAATTTGTGGAATCCCACATGTTGCATTGTATCTGGTATGCCACATTTTATATTTCTACTGTTTTCCAATTGTGTCGTGCAATCTTATTTAATTGTTTTTTTTTCTCATTATGATGCTTTGTTGCAATGTTGTATTGCATATTTTGTCATCTGCCCCGAGTCTCAGTAAGAATGGTGGTTTATAATGGAAGTAAATTGGATATTTAAATAAACATGGGAAACAAATGTCCAGAACTAGCCTAAAGCTGATTTGGAGGGTGTGTAAATAAAAGATTTGGAATGGTCCAGGCGTGTGTGTGTGTGTGTGTGTGTATCTATATATATATATATAGTAAAATTATGCCTGCAGGCTTCTATTGATGTTACAATAATATTTTGAAGCATTATGATGTTTGGTTCTAATACAGATTTATCTATCAATAATATTTAATACCAGATAAATCTACTGCTGACCCCATTCTACGTATAAATAACCCCAGAAAACCTTTGGTTCTGAACGCTTGGCTCCTTGGCATTAAAAAGCAAGATGACTCTGAATCAGGTCAAATTCTGATAACACTAGCAATTATCCTAACCTACTTTATCCCCTCCAAAACCAGGCCAGATAAACCCCATCTGGCCAGTTTGGATTGACAGTCTGCTTGAGCATGATAATTATTATAGTAACTTAAGCGATTATTCCAATCACCGGCCACATGTCAGGCTGGAAGTAGCCACCTTGTCCATGGCTCATCATAAGCTGAAGATCTCTTTTCCCTTTCAGCTGGCTGATTCAGTGTAGTGATAATGTGATTGCCAAATCTGCATGGGAGAAGGATTTTGCTATTACCAGCTTTGCTCACAGCCCTATAGAACAACATATGCCTTTCCTGTAAATATTATTGCTCTTAATAAGAATAATTTATTAGCAACATGTCATCCAATACATTAATGGGCACATTTCTTTTACAGAGTTAAATATAAAAAGTCAAAAGCTTAAGTTAAAATTAGGATATATGCTTTAAAATTTAATATACACTGTGTTTCAGTTTGGAAGTTACAAATTGACTGAGAAGTCCATTTCTGTGTCTTTATATTTCACATTTATAGGGTTGCTATCTGAGAAATTCCTGGAGATTTGGGGGTGGAGTCTGGAGAGGGCAAGGTTGGGGAGGGAACCTCAGCAGGGTATAATGTCATAGAGTCCACTCTCCAGAGCAGCCATCTTCTCCAGGGGAACTGATCTCTGTCATCTGAGGATCAGTTGTAATTCCAGGAGCTCTTTAGGCTCCACCTGGAGATTGGCAACCTGTTTATAGCAACAAATTAGCATGCAGCATAATAAAGGAGTTTGACTGAGAACTCCTTTATTATGCGAGAACTGAATGACATTAGCATGTGTAGTGAGATAAGAAATCAATGTCTCTGTTAAGGCCTGGGGGTTCCATTGTCCTGAGTGTTGTAATAACTTGTAACTCAGCAATTGTAGTGATTTACAACCTCTACTGGATAATGACAGTTCTCTTTCACAAGTACTGGGAAGCAAACCTTTTGTTGCCCACATACAGCCCCCCAGTCTTAAAAAACTCCTCACCCACAATAATACAACACCTAATTTGAACATATTTATTTATTTTATTTATTTATTTGTTCTATTTATATCCCGCCTAGCCAGCGGACCGGCTCAAGGCGGCTAACAAAACTCAGTACCATTAAAGGTTTACAATAAAATCATTAAAAATACAATAAAATTCCCATAAATTTTTTCTAAGATGGCAACTTCCGAGTTTCCCAGTAAGCAAAGGTGGCGGGGGTACTCCCCCAGGACCAGGGCGATGTTAATAACCAGTTCTCCACCCGATGGCGGCTCCTATTTGAAAGCCTGGCGGAAGAGCTCCGTCTTACAGGCCCTGCGGAATTGTAATAAATCCCGCAGGGCCCTGATGTCATCCGGGAGCTCATTCCACCAGTAAGGAGCCGCCACTGAGAAAGCCCTGGCCCTGGTGCAAGTCAAACGGGCTTCTTTTGGACCGGGGCAAGTCAGGCGATTCTGTATGCCTGACCTCAGTAACCTCTGGGGCTGATATGGGGAAAGGCGGTCCCTCAAGTAGGCAGGCCCCTGACCATAAAGAGCTTTAAAGGTCAACACCAGCACCTTGAACCTGATCCGGTAAGCTATAGGCAGCCAGTGCAGCGTCCGCAGCACAGGCCGGACATGGTCCCTCAATGAGAGACCCGTCAGCAGCCTGGCCGCAGCATTCTGCACATAGACACGGATACCAGAGCTTGCAATAAACTCAGATGCCAACTTTGCTGCTAGACAACACAATCACTGAACCTAACAACATATTTATTTATTTATTTATTCAATTTGTGCCCTGCCCTCCCCATGAGCAGGCTCCAGGCGGCTTACATTAGTCGGTACAAAATACCATAAAATCCACATAAAATAATTTAAAACAGTCAGTTACAATGAAACATAAAATCATAAAATGCTACTAATAATTCCTTCATTGATAACAGTTTCCAGATCAGTGATCTTCTTAGGTCGCATGTTAGTGATAGTGGTGAGGGTGGCCCCTTAGTTGAAAGCCTGGTGGAAGAGCTCCGTCTTGCAGGCCGTGTGGGACTGTAAAAGATCCCACAGGGCCCTGATCTCTTCCAGGAGCTCATTCCACCAGTATGAAGCTGCCACTGAGAAGGCCCTGGCTCTGGTAGCACCAAGACTGGCATCCTTGGGCCCTGGGAAGGTCAATCGATTTTGAGACCCCGACTGTAGTGCTCTCTGGGGTACAAATGGGGAAAGGCGGTTCCACAGGTATGTCGGACCCTGGCCATATAGGGCTTTAAAGGTGAGTACCAGTACTGTGAAGCTAATTTGGTATGCTATTGGCAGCCAGTGCAGTGTCTTCAGCACAGGCCGGATGTGCTCCCATCTAAGAAAACCCATCAGAAGCCTGGCCACGGCATTCTGTACCACCAGCAGCTTCCAGATTTGCAACAAGGGCAGCCCCATGTAGAGAGCATTACAGTACAGCACTACAACATCAACTATACCCTCTCAGGCTTATTCACTCACACATATTCTAACATTGTTGTATAAGCCATTAAATGCCAACAATGCCCTTCAGTTCTCTACATAGGGCAAAGAGGTCAAACTCTATGCCAAAAGATAAATAAACACAGATCGGACATCAAGAATCACAAAACTGAGAAACTTGTAGGAGAACACTTCAGCCTTCCAGGGCATTCATATATCACTGGGGTTAGCAGCTCAAAATTCAAAAGATTACATACAATAACAGTAGTAAGGATTGGGGGACTGATGTGTCTTGCCATAGATCTAAGAGAATTAATGCTGGTTGTCTTGGTAGGTCATATTGTGTGATAACCTTAATGTGAATCAAAGACATCTCCCAGAAGTCCCTAACCCTCTTACACTCCCACCAGCAATGAATGTAACTGCCTTCCTGCCCCCATCATTTCCAACAAATAGGGGAGTTTCTATTAAAAATATTATACAGTCTCCTGGCCATCATGTACCGTCTCAAAAGTAATTTTTGGCTTTTTCTTTGAACTTTCAAGACCTTAGAAGTTAGGTTACAAGAAGACCAAATCTGATGCCAGTCTTCTTGAGTTAATGTTTTTTCCCCCCACATTTTTTCTTGCCAGGGGTGTTGATAAGAAATAGGAGATTTACAATCTGTTAAGATTAATCCTTTAATTTTTTTAAAAAATGAAATCAAGCCCTTAAAATTTGAACTTTTAGTTTTGATCAGGGGTCATTTCGTAGAAAAAGAGGTGCAGGAGCTCATTAGCATAACTCCTTTGCATAACTCATTTGCATATGCCAAACCCCCTAACATACCGGAAGTGTGTCAGAAGGCAACACCCACCCCTCAGGCTCCACTCCATAGGTGAGTGAAACTGACCTGCTCTTCCTCCATTCCCTTCCCCATCCAATACTTTGTGCAATAAAAATATGCATAAAGAACACACCCACATTCTCTTCCTGCTCCCTTGAAACCACTAGGTTTCAAGTAGACTTGAGATACCCAGGACATGTGCACCACCCTTCCCCTTCCCTTCCCCTCCCCACAACAAGACACCCTGTGAGGTAGGTGGGGCTGAGAGAGGTCTTTTGAGAACTGCTCATGAGAGAACAGCTCTGAGAGAACTTGTGACTGGCCCAAGGTCACACCAGCAGCTGCATGTGGAGGAGTGGAGAATCAAACCCGGTTCTCCCAGATTAGAGTCCAACTCCTGACCACTACACCAAACTGATGGGGTGGAAGCTGCTGAAGGGTTGGTGAAATTTCTCCAGTTCTTATGTGCCATGTGCCCAGATAAAAAATGGTATACTTTGAGCAAGTCTCTGGAAAAGCAACACACAGTCATAAAAGGAACAATGATAAAATTATCAATATTAAAACAAAACATTAAAAACAATAAAGACCCTAGCTGGGCTTTCCCCGGGGCGCTGCGCCTCTGCACTGCTTGGGGAAGCCGAGGAGGGGGCGGGGCTTGGTCATGTGCCTGCCCCCTGGGCTTCTCACTCCCGGAGCTGCGCTCCTGTGCGCTCCCACTCCAACAGACCCCTGGTTTTGATGCATTCAAAAAAGGTAAGTGGCATGGAGAGATTGTTTCTTTTTGCTCGAAACTGTTTCCTTGCCATCGAAGTCTTGTGACTGAGGTTATAAAATGGCTGACTTGTAAATATGCAAACCATTTAATAGGGTGTTTTTTTAAAAGAAAATCTTCAATTTTTGTTTTTGTTTTTTGTTTTTTAGCAGTTTATTTCCAGAACAGACATCTACAAATCAGGTAAGATTTGATAATCTCCAAGTAGTGAAAGTGGACGGTTGGAACCCTGGCTGGAACCAGGATTAACCTGTAAAATGAGATAAGGGGGGTATTCTAGGTGATATTATAGGTCTCAGTTTATCCCAAATGTTAATAGTATTTTCTAGAGGAGAAAGTTTTTTCTCAACTTTCCACGGTCTTAATTTCTTGAAAGGATCTTTTGTCCAAATATTGATTCTGTATCAGGATATCTTCCAGGACATTCGACGGGAGACCTCGTAGTAACTGTTTTATTCCAAAGGAACTTCAGAAACAGACTAGAATGGGAGATTGCTGAGTTTTTTATTTATTTATTTTATTTATACTTCATATTTATACCCCGCCCTCCCTGCAAATGGGCTTACAAGTGGGTTACAAGTTATTACAATACTCGGGACAATGGAGCTCCCAGGTTTTAACAGAGACACTGGTTTCTTATTTCACATGCTAACGCCATTCAGTTCTCGCATCTGTTTGTACACGCCTTTATTACGCCGTGTGCTAATTTGCTGCTATTCACAGTTAATTTCAGCAACTCACTGGAGATAGCCCTGCTGTCTTGTCCTTCCCTGTGATGTTACACAGTGGCTGCTGGCTATTATTGGAATCTGAATGGAAGGGTCTGGGCTCCTGCACCCCAATTAATGCTCCACAAAGCCAGCATTGTATAGTGGTTCAAGTGCTGGACTAAAACCTGGGAGATCCATGTTTGAATCCCCACACATGCCATGGAAGCTTGCTGGGTGATCTGGGGCCCTTCACATATTCTCAGCCTAACCTACCTCACAGGGGTTGATGTGAGGATAAAACAGAAGAGAGCAGAATGATGTAAGCCCCTTTAGGTCCCCACTGGGAGTGAAAGGTGGAATATAAATTAAATACATTAAATAAGCAAACAAAAGATAGGAACATGCCTGTAAGCCCATTAGCACATCAACATTGCAAGTCCTACTCCTATTATTCTCTACGATTTAACTCAGACATGATGCAAAACCATGGTTTTTTTTAAATTGACAGTTACTGAGCCATTCTTGAAGAGATTTGAGTACCTTCTATATGTTGTACGCATCTTCTCTGCGATAGTCTTCCTTTCACTGATTCAGATTCCCAAGAAGGTGATTATTTGATTGATAGATGCGTTCAAAAAATCCATGCAAGTGCCATTTTTTCCACTAGTGTGGGGAGTACCCTGTCTGTTTGGTAATGGGGAGATCTATTTAGTGAACAGTCCACAGCACGTCCACTCAGTGAGCTTTGCAACCTGAAAAATATTCTTAGTATGGCATTGTTAATGTCTCCAACTTTATGTTTACCATATTCAAGTCTGAAACAAGTCGGTAGCCATGTTGTTCTGAAGCAACAGAAGAAAGTTTGAATCCAGTGGCACCTTTAAGACCAACAAAGTTTAATTCTGAGTATAAGCTTTCATGTGCATGCACACAAAGCTGATACCCGTAATCAAAACTGGTTGCATTATCTATGGCTGAGGACAGACTGGCAATGTGGCCTGGAAGAGCTCTGCTTCAGACATGGGGGAAGGGTGGCAGTTCAGATAACTGCAGCTGTCCTCCATCTCCCTGAAGCACTTCCATGCCACCTCAGACAAACACCGACAGAAAGTGGTGTCCAGGGGGCTTCCTCCACTAGATCCCACTTCCTGGCTGTGTGGACGGGAAGAGGCGGGATTAAAGCTGAGGCGGTGATGTGAATGCACCGCTGTGGAGAGATGTGCATATGTGCTCTGTGTGGCACTGGATCATAGCTGAATTGCCACTTCCCCATGCACTTATGCACCTATGCGCATAGGTGCCCATGCGCCTGCTGCCAAAATGGCCCCACCACGAACCGTGGAGGCCAGCCTGCCAGGGGCTGCTCTGCAGCAATGTGGACGCATTATTGCACCTCCTCCATGGAATGTTTCCGCAGGAATGGCCAGTCCAGGGCCAGTCCCCCCCCCCCCCCCGGGGCTTTTGGCCCCGCTGCCATTCCATGGCAGACTAACAGTCTGTCCTCAGACTGTGTGCATGTAAAGTGCAGTCAAGTCACAGCCAACTTATGGCGATCCTGTAGGGTTTTCAACACAAGAGACTAACAGAGGTGGTTTGCCAGTGCCTGCCTCTGCATAGCGACCATGGAATTTGAATGGTCTCCCATCCAAGAATTAACCAGGGCTGACCCTGCTTAGCTTCAGAGGTCTGATGAGACTGAACTAGCCTGGGCCATCCAGGTCAAGGCAGCAATATCTAGGACCAATCTAGCTCTCATTTTTTAACCATTAACAGAAATGTTTAACAGATATTTCCTCAATTACCCGTTGTGTTCGAGGTTGGTGGAGGATTGAGCTTCATTCAGATTTAAAGAAGAGGTCTATATTAGGGAAACCTGCTTTGTACTTTCTACCCTTTAGCTCCAATCTAAATAATTCAACCACAACACAATTGTTTGTTTTAAAAAAATCAACTTTAATCTGGCCTAAATGAGATTTTTAACTTAATGTACTTTTTGAAGTTTCACTGTTGAAATAAAGGGATGGCTTCATTACAGAAGAAGGAGTGTCAAATTCAATTTCCACCCTTGTGAATTTTAATGAGTGTTACAATGCTTCCCCAATTGCTCATATCTACCTCTGTGGGATCATTTGTCCATTAAAACTTTTTATAGAAATCATTGTTGTTTTGTGGGTCTCTTATTTTAAAACTTTTCAAAAAAGGTTCCCTAGTGTTATGGATAAGGAAGTTACTTGGTCCCTCTCCTCAAAAGGAGACAGAGACACCAAGGTTGGATTAATTTAAGGATTTATTTCTGATTGGGCCAGCCCTATTTTGTCAGATCTCAGAAGCTAAGTAGGGTTAGTTTTTGGATGGGAGACCACCAAGGAAGTCAAGAGACACTACAGCAGCAATGACTAATCATCTCTGAACATCTCTTGCCTTGGAATCCCTATGGGGTCACTGTAAGTTGGCTACAAAAAATTAGTCTTTATTCATTACTTTAGAGGCTGAACAGCAATAGGTAAACTATTGGCTCTATTAATGCTGTAGTTGCTGCCCTGGTGTTGGATTTTGTATTCGCCACCATTTTTAGTGGGTTCTGTGGTTTTGTTGTAATTAGTTATTATCTGAATTTTTTTGTATGTTACTGATTTTAATGCTGTGAGCCACCTAGAGCCGCTTTGTTCTGGCTAGGCGGGATATAAGCAGGGGTCATTTCGCAGAAAAAGAGGTGCAGGAGCTCATTAGCATAACTCATTTGCATAACTCATTTGCATATGCCACACCCCCTAACATACCGAAAGTGTGTCAGAAGGCAGCACCCACCCCTCAGGCTCCACTCCACAGGTGAGAGAAACTGACCTGCTCTTCCTCCATTCCCTTCCCCATCCAATACTTTGTGCAATAAAAATAAGCATAAAGAATACACCCTCATTCTCTTCATGCTCCCTTGAAACCACCAGGTTTCAAGTAGACTTGAGATACCCAGGACATACCCATCCCTTTCCCTTCCCCTCCCCACAACAAGACACCCTGTGAAGTAGGTGGGGCTGAGAGAGGTCTTTTGAGAACTGCTCATGAGAGAACAGCTCTGAGAGAATTTGTGACTGGCCCAAGGTCACACCAGCAGCTGCATGTGGAGGAGTGGGGAATCAAACCCGGTTCTCCCAGATTAGAGTCCAACTCCTGACCACTACACCAAACTGATGGGGTGGAAGCTGCTGAAGGATTGGTGAAATTTCTCCAGTACTTATGTGCCATGTGCCCAGATAAAAAATGGTATACTTAGAAAATTTATATGCCACCTTGAGCAAGTCTCTGGAAAAGCAGCACACAGTCATAAAAGGAGCAATGATAAAATCATCAATATTAAAACAAAACATTAAAAACAATAAAGACCCTAGCAGGGCTTTCCCCGGGGCACTGCGCCTCTGCACTGCTCGGGGAAGCCGAGGAGGGGGTGGGGCTTGGTCATGTGCCCACCCCTTGGTCTCCTCACTCCCAGAGCTGTGCTCCTGTGTGCTCCCGCTCCAACGGACCCCTGGATCTAAGTCTAAATAAATAAATAATAAATAAAATGTTGGGCACCCTGGGAGACTACCTAATGGGTTTGCCAACATTTGGCCAATCCCATCCTGGCTCCAAGGCCAAAGTACTACATAGTTGCTCTCTGCTTGTCCTTAACTGTACATCAGCAAAGGTACCAAGAGATGATAACAGCCTAGTCCATTCCCCTATGCCAGTCAGTGTAGGTTCAGGGGGAGAGAGAGGGGGAGAGAGAGAGAGAGAGGCTCTCCCCAGGCACTTAGATTGAACAGCCAGAAGTATCTGGTTTGGTTACCTCTCCCTGTCCTAAGATAACTCAGGGTGTTCACTGATCTCATTAACCTAACAATGAGTCCATACTAAACCTGCATCCTTAGAGCCTAATCAGTCTAGGACCAGGACTATTTAATTCTAAACTCCTCCCTACCACAAAGGGTGAATGAGGCCAAAAAGAAAAAGAAAAGACTGACTTAAGGCTAATTGGAGACAGACCAAAACCGTTCTAGACTCAGAAGCAACCAGTCAATCCCATACTGTGCTGAAAGAGGAGATGGGTCAGCTCTTCCAGTAAAAATTCAGGAAGTTGTGTGTGTGTGAGTCGTGGCTGGATAAATGAACAAGGAAGAATGCTAATTCTATGACCCTATGTGAATTTAGGCAGATAGTGTGAGGGAGGGCAGAAAGGGATGATCCAGTGCTCAGTTCTTGTAGTAGATAGATAGATAGATAGATAGATAGATAGATAGATAGATAGATAGATAGATAGATAGAAGAGAAGAGAAGAGATTGGATTTATATCCCGCCCTTCACTCACTTGGAGTCTCAGAGCGGCTTACAAACTCCTTTCCCTTCCCCTCCCCACAACAGACACCCTGTGAGGTAGGTGGGGCTGAGAGACCTCTGAGACAACTGTCCTTGAGGGAACAGCTGGTACAGAGCTATGACTTGCCTAAGGTCATCCAGCCAGGTGCAAGTGGAGGAGTGGGGAATCAAACCCTGTTCTCCCAGATTAGAGTCCGCACACTTAACCACTACACCAAACTGGCTCGATAGATAGATAGATAGATAGATAGATAGATAGATAGATAGATAGATAGATAGATAGATAGAAGAAGAGAAGAGAAGAGATTGGATTTATATCCCGCCCTTCACTCACTTGGAGTCTCAGAGCGGCTTACAAACTCCTTTCCCTTCCCCTCCCCACAACAGACACCCTGTGAGGTAGGTGGGGCTGAGAGAGCTCTGAGACAACTGTCCTTGAGGGAACAGCTGGTACAGAGCTGTGGCTTGCCCAAGGTCATCCAGCCAGGTGCAAGTGGAGGAGTGGGGAATCAAACCCTGTTCTCCCAGATTAGAGTCCGCACACTTAACCACTACACCAAACTGGCTCGATAGATAGATAGATAGATAGATAGATAGATAGATAGATAGATAGATAGATAGATAGATAGATAGATAGATGTTCAGAGTAATGCCGATCATCAGTTTGGGGTCAAAAAGGAATTTTCCTCCAGGCCAAATTGGCCCTAGGAACCTGGAAGGTTTCCCTCCTCCCCTGGGCATACAGACTGGGGGAGTGAGAGGGGGCATGAGCTATGAATTTCCTGCATTGTGCAGGACGTTAGACTAGAGGACCCTTGGGATCTCTTCCAGCTCTATGGTTTCTAGGTTTCTAAGTTGGTCTCTGCACTTCAGAATGTAAGCATTTATACATCAAACACCCTCATGAGCCCTGACCTTTGGAACTCCCTTATTGTACATTTCTAAGTCTTTGCTGCCGTGGCATTGCATCAGCACAGTGATAAACAAATGTGTATTAGGAAGCACTTGACAATATCAGGTTAACTTTTTTGTTTCCTTTCTCTAAATGTCACCTTTGGGAGATTACGAAACCTAGGCCACAAGAACAGAGCAAAGTGGTCAGGAAATATAAATGGCCTTGATGTTAGTTGGTCTTTATAAAGAAAGCAAGGGAAAAAATGATTTGAGCTTCTTCAGGCATTATTAGCTCTCAAACAAATGGCAAATGACATAGTACTCACCCACCTAAGGTCTTCCAGGAGATCAATGAAAATCATAAGTGCTTGAATCCAGACTACACTTTCCAGTGGCAGAACAGAAGTTCCCTGCCTCCCACTGCAGCCCTCTGTATTAAATGCTGCCCCTGGGGCATAGGGGGCTCTGAGGAATAGCATGAATGGAATATGCAGTGGAAAAAGGGAATTGGTGGAAATAGTTTAGTGGGATCCAGCCCAAGGAGTGGGACCATAAGGGTCTATAAGATACTGTAAGATCCAGTGTAGTATAGTGGTTAAGAGCAGACACTCTAATCTGGAGAAGTTGGTTTGATTCCCCACTCCTCCACATGAAGCCTGCTTGGGTGACCTTGGGCCACTCACAATTGTCTCAGAACTCTCTCATCCCCACCTTCCTCACAAGTTGCCTGTTGTGGGAAGAGAAAGGGAAGGCGATTGTAAGCAGCTTTGAGACTCCTTCAACCAGAGAAAATGGGGTATAAAAACTCTTCTTTAATGCATCTTCTGAAGTCTGCCAGACCATTATCCCAAGAGACTTAATATCCCATGAAAAATATAGCAGCTGACTCTCAACCATATCACTTGGCATAAATGGATTAGAATAACATAACCACTCACCTAAAACTTAAGGTAAATGCTTAAAAAATTGTGCCAAGTACAAGAGAAAGTTTGCCCTTCCCTATAAATGGCTCATGGAGGCCTAGCTTACAATTTTTAAATCATAATATCATTGTATACCATGGATTGCACTATTTTAAGCTTACTGGTCAGGGATGGGCACAAACCCATAAATGAACCACGGTTTGAGCACGAACCAGGCTGGTTCATGGTTTGTGAACCAAGGGTTCAGGAGAACTGCCTCCCATGATCCACCTTCAAACCTTCATGGAGGTTTGTGAGGTTCATGAGAGAATTTGGACGGCATTTAAATACCCTCAGAGCTTACTTCCTGGTCAGCAGCCTGACTGGAAGTGAGCACCAAAAGTATTTAAATTACATTGAAGCCCACTCTGTTGGGAACACGTCGTCATGGACAAGATAGCAGACTCCATTGAAAAAAGACTTGGACAGCAAACAAAATTACACTCATCACTAATACATACATGGTCACCTATGATTCAATACATGACAGAACAAAATTATTTACCACCTAACCCATACTATATGGAATGGTTATGATATTAAAACTTCTTTGTTTAGTCTGAGTACACAGTACACAGTACACTACACAAATGCTAATGATGGATAGAGTAATATTAAACACCTTTAAAATAGAAATCAGATAGATGATGTATATAGTTTATGAATTTATCCAAGTTGTAACCTGTTTAAACAAATAGTTTCACACTAAGTAGCTATGTTAATTAACTATTCAAAAATTTTAAGTCTAAGTATGTTATTGTATACGAGTTACATAAATATGTTTTCAAATATACTTCAATAAAAAATTATTTTAAAAAAAAAATAAAAATGAAGCCCACTCGGGACCAAGTGAACTCCAAACTTTGAAGATTACTCCTGGGTTGGACTGCCCAGAAGTAAATGCCTTCAGCTGGCCCAAGAGTGGGCTCCAAAGGCCTTTATAGGCCTTTTCAGCTCAGTCGAGTTGGGTGGCCTGACTTGACTGAGCTTCCAGAGTGAACTCTGAAGGCTTTTATAGGCCTTTTGTGACCTTATATGGGCAGACCCTTATATGGGCAGGCCCCCAGGAGTAAGCCTTCGAGTCCCAGGTGGTGGGCTCCAACATCATTTAAATGCCTTTGGAGCTCACTTCTGGGTGGGGCTGCAGCCCCACAAATGTCCTGAACCCACTAACTGGTTCACGGAATGAAGTTCGTGGAAGTTTGTGGTTCGGGTTTTGTGAAAATCCTGAACCACAAACCTCCGTGAACCTCCATTTTTTCCTGATTCAAGCCCATCCCTATTACTGGTCTTTGAGGATTCAGTACATACTTTAGTATATATTTTTATGTTTTTAGAAAGTACTTCTAACTTTCTTTACTCCCTGGACCCCACCACTATGTTCTACTGTCTCACCTTGCTCTGTCCAGTTTGGTGACAGAGCCAGTTTGGTGTAGTGGTTAAGTGCATGGACTCTAATCTAGGAGAACCGGGTTTGATTCCCCATTCCTCCACTTGCACCTGGCTGGATGGCCTTGGGCAAGCCATAGTTCTGTACCAGCTGTTCCCTCAAGGACAGCTTGGGAAAGAGCTCTCTCAGCCCCACCTACCTCACAGGGTGACTGTTGTGGGGAGGGGAAGGGAAAAGGAGTTTGTAAGCCGCTCTGAGAATCCCTTGGGGAGTGAAGGGGGGGGTATAAATTCAATCTCTTCTTCTTCTTCTTCTTCTTCTTCTTCTTCCATCTTAAACTCATCATTTCTTCCTTTATGATCTCCTTAACTCTAAGTTCCTTCCAGGAAGCTAGATAGAGACAGATAATGGCAAACCACCTCTTAATGTTTCTTGCCTTGAAAACTCCTTGGGGTCACAGTAAGCCAGCCACAATTTCACTTTCCACCACCTCCAAGTCCCTTCTGACAATATCTCAGCAATGCCCTTTGTTGCTGTATCAAAACCCTTCCATATCAATCTCTTGGCTTTTCAGAGCTCTTTTGTCCTTCTCCCTTATTTATCCAACTCCCTTTCTTTTTCAAAGACTCCATTAAAATTTAAGAACAGGTGTTGCCAAAAAAAAGAAAAGAAAATCACCTAAAGAGAAATTGAAATTGTATTTGGGGATTCCTCTTCAGGTGAAACATCTGACCATAGAAGGTCACCAAAAAAGTTTCACGAAAACTAGCAGCATTTTTCAGAAGAGGCAAGGCGACATTCTCGCCAGATTACAACTAAAGTGAACTACGGGATGAATGTTGTGGTTCCTATTCAGGAGAAATAGTCTAGAATTTTTTTGCAGGAAACAAAGAGTCTTGATTAGATAGATTGCCAAGGATGGTGAGCTCTAAACAACTCGAATGGTAATTTGATTGCAATTCATGCACAGCATTCTTGAACATTTTAAAAATGCTTGCTTTTGATCTATGGTTTGGAATTCTAAGCCGTAGCATACTTTGTGTGTGCATATCCTTGCATTGCAGCTCAGCTTTATGGTTTTGTGGGGGGTCAGTTCAGAATGAGGCAATGTGGCTTGCCCTTTCCTCTGCACACCCAATAGACCCACCCACACAAGCTGAAAATAAACACACAGGAGGCACTTTGCTCAGTTGTGGTAGCTTGACCATTTGGTGACCTGAGTCCTGATTCCAGAAAAGGGAAGCTCAGGGTTTCTCAAGTGTTTGAAACTAATTCACCAATATTTATACATTCTCGTGGTGCTGTTTGGACACTTTTGCTCACATGTGAGGAGAAGGCATCATATTTCCTAGGCGACCACACAGTGCTCAGAGTCTGCCACATCATGATGCTTTACCCTGTGTCAACGGCCACTATGAGTCATCTGCCCACTGTGATATTGAACTTTGCCAGTTACATAGAGGCAAATGCAGATACTGTAAAAATGAGACGTTTAAACTGGGAAAATAGCAGTTGGAGATTATGGGTGATCAACTTGAAGAGGAAGGAGAAAAAAGAAGAAGAGAAGAAGAAGAGATTGGATTTATATCCCGCCCTTCACTCACTTAAGAGTCTCAGAGCGGCTTACAAACTCCTTTCCCTTCCCCTCCCCACAACAGACACCCTGTGAGGTAGGTGGGGCTGAGAGAGCTCTTTCCCAGGCTGTTCCCTTGAGGGAACAGCTGGTACAGAGCTATGGCTTGCCCAAGGTCATCCAGCCAGGTGCAAGTGGAGGAGTGGGGAATCAAACCCAGTTCTCCCAGATTAGAGCCCGCGCACTTAACCACTACACCAAACTGGCTCTCCACACCAAACTGGCATTGTGAACAGGGCAAGTCCCCCCTCCCCCACCTTAAAGTGCATTTCTTGCGGGGCTTGCAGTATCTCTATAAATTGCAAGACAGAGCTCTTCCAACAGGCTTTTAATTAGTTGCATATGTCTTGTGATTCTTGTACTATTTTCCACCTAATCATTTTTCTTCTTTTTGGTGTGTGTGTGTGTGTGTGTGTGTGTCTGCACCTGGAAGTCACATTGACCTCTGGTGACTGACCCCTACTGGGGGCTTGGAGGCTATTCAGAGAAGTGGCTGAAAGCCTGCCCCTGTCATCTCGATTTGGTATTCCAAGGAAGTCTCCCATCCAAGTACTAACCATGGTCAACCCTGCTTAGCTTTTGAGATCTGACGAAATCAGGCTAGCCTGGGCTATCAAGTTCAGGGCTCACTGGAACATTTTCTTGTAGGGTAGTTGGATGCAGTCATGTTCAAAAAAAAGATTTATATAGTTGCTTTTAAACTGTGGTATATTATTATTATTATTATTATTGTTATTATTATTGTTATTATTATTGTTATTATTATTATTTCTAAGAATTTATTGAACTGTATTTTACTTTGATTTACACCATCCCAACCCTCGCTTGTTAAAGGAATGGTGGGTATGACTTTGATAAATAAATACAGGGTTGGATCCTACCAGTTTTTACACTCAAGGTCATCAGATTCCCCGCTTTAACTATTCCACATGACTTTTCTTCACGTGGATTCCATGATCCCCAGGACAGTCATTTAATTGGTCGAAATGAGTCCACCCCCTTCTGCTGGTGGAGACTGTGGTAGGATGCATCGCAGGATCCCTAAGGATGGACCCCTACAGGATGGCCTTGCTTGAGAATTTAACAATGCACAACATCTAGCAATGCTCTGTTATTATTGTTGCTATTATTGTTATTATTATCATTGTAGCTGAACACCAGACTAGCACTTCTCAAGACTAACAAAAGGAAGTTGCTCAATCCCCCCCCCCCCCCCCCCAGCATTATGATTATCGGGTAGCTAGTGTTGTCTGGTACAACCCCACAGCCTGTTAAGAGAATCAGATGTTGTGCTTGTTGAAGCCTGACAATGTTGGAAAAGACAATGTTGGAAAAGAAGAGAAAGAGTGAGCATGCATTCAAATAGCAGAGAGAAAGAGAGAGAGAACATTATGTACGAAAGTGGAGCAGCTATGACATTTCAGCAAATAAAGAAGACAACCCAGGAATAATTTTCCAGAAGTAAATATAGGTGTAGGGGAGAAAACAGTACAAAGCTGAATTTACTTCACACAATGCTATTTCCCTACAGATACATCACTTCTGTGTGGGAAAACCCTATGCCCCCCCTCGAATTCATATGCATTACTTAAATGGGTTGGGGACTTCCGGGCAAGATGGCATCTGGTACAGACATCGTGAGATGCTGCTCCTTCTAATCTGTTTTCATTGTTGTTGTTGTTTTTTACTTAAACAGGGTTTTTATTTATTAATAACTGATCCTTATCTTAATAAACACTCCCCACTCCGTGGTGCAGATCACCCTAGCTTCTTGACTGCCTGAAAAGGAGGCAGAACGATTGATAAAGCAACCCTGTTCTCAAAGATCCAGCCAGTAAAGGGGCCACACCTCCCTTCCCCATGCCTGCTCACAAAATGGTGTGCTGAAAGGGACTAAACTCTCCCCTCCCCCACCACTGCAGTCTGAACAGTATTTGAATTCAGCCATCAGATGTCCAGATCTGAGGGAGTTCCCTCCCTTTCTCACCTGAATCTAGTCAACCATGTGAGGACATCCCGAGAATATTGTCACATCATCAGATACCTCAAGGTTTTCAGCATATCTCCCAACCGTATTTATTTATTCACTCCATCTATACCCTGATTTCCTCCTAACAGGGATTCAAGATGGCTTGCTACCATTCACCCCCTCTCCATTTTTACCTTCACCATTACCCTGTAAGGTAGGCTAAGCTGGGAGTGCTTGACTAGCCCAACATCACCTGGGTCTCCCTGATCCTAGTCTGATACTGTAACCACTACATCACTCTGGGTCTCAGTATTTATCAAGCATTTGCTTGCCTTTAGCAAATAAGGTAAAGGTTTCCCTTACTCAAAAGCTAGTTGGATCCAACTCTAGGGGGCGGTGGTCATCTCTGTTTCCAAGCCAAAGAGCCAGTGCTGTCTGAAGATGTCTCTGTGGTCACGTGGCTGGCATGACTAGATGCCGAGGTACATGGAACACTGTTACTTTCCCACCAAAGTGGAACCTATTTACCTACTTGCAATTTCTTGCTTTTGAACTACTAGGTTGGCAGGAGCTGGGGCCAGAGATGGGAGCTCACCCCGCCACACAGCACTTGGGTCACAGTCTGCAGTTCAGCATCTTAACCACCGAGCCACCGCAGCCCCTGACCTTTAGCAAATAGCTCCTCTTTATTCTCACAAACTGACAGGGCCTAAACCTATTTTATCACCAAACCTATTTAACAATCAGACCTCAGAAGAGACAATGTGAAAGGAATGGGAAAAGGCCTTCTCTCAGCCAATTTGAGAAACTCCCCCTCCAATTCCTGCTTGTCCCCAAAGTTAACAGTTAGTCACACATGCACAGCCTAAAAGCCAAGCCAGACATTACATGTGACATAAATCAAGACAAATGTGCCCAGCCCAAGTCACTGGCACTTGTAACCGCAAGTATGAAGTGGGTTTAGAAAGGACATGTAGAGACAGAGAGAGGGGCAAAGAGGGCCCCCTGTGGCTCTTTCTGCCAGTGAAAATGGTGTGGGTGGGAAGCCAAATGCCTCTCCCCGCGCACAGCAATCCACAGCCCAATGAGGTTTCAAGATACATTCCCTGGTTCTTCCATGGGACAGTGAGTCAGGTCAGGAACCTGACATGTCCCATATAATATTCAGTTTGAGTCTAAGGCTGAGGACAGACTGGCAGTCTCCGCCGCTCTGCCTCCGCAGCAGCCGAGCACCACTTCAAAGTGGTGCTC
The DNA here is from genome assembly GCA_029233225.1 of Lepidodactylus listeri. Classification (NCBI taxonomy): domain Eukaryota; kingdom Metazoa; phylum Chordata; class Lepidosauria; order Squamata; family Gekkonidae; genus Lepidodactylus; species Lepidodactylus listeri. The sequence continues at coordinate 98,159,604 of JARCFY010000009.1, read as the reverse complement.
GGCTGCTGTGGCGTGCGTTCCACCCGCCGGAGCGGGTGTGAACGCGCGTGGGGAGGGGGAGCCGCGCGGCATCCGCCCGCCACCATAGGAAGCCGCCCGCAGTCTGAACGCTGCGGGCGGCTTCCTTCCAGCGGCGTGCGAACTCCGCGCCGCGGGGGAAATTCCCCCCGCCCTAGTCTGCTGCGCCGCGGAGGCACGGCAGACTTTAATTCTGTCCACGGCCTAAGGGTGGATTTATAGGGAGCTCTGAATGGTGGGTGTCTGCTCCGGAGATGTGGTTCCTAGTTCTCTGTCTCTTTGAATAGGTTGAGTGGCTTGAGTCTCCTGGCCAGGCTCTTCTGAACTCCCTAGCAACATCCTTTCTAGGAAAGGCAGGAGGATGGGAACCGAATCTGTTGTTGTATGTGATTTGTGCATGTCTGATTTCCTGTACATGGGTATCATGAAGCAGGGCTGGACCATGCACAGATGTTCAGGACTGGGATCAAATGGTAAACAATGCAACGCTGTGTAAAAACAATGTGTTGTATTCTATACTGATATCATTCTAACAGGTAACACTCACATACAACCATATGTTGTGCTTTACAAGTAATATTGCAATCTTGATTCTCAAACACTTAACTTAGAATAACTTCAACAGGGTCTCACAATTTTAAACAACCATATATATTTGAAAAGCTTTCTTTTTTGTAGTCTTTTGCAGTCTATTTTGAATTATGCATATTAGAGTATTATATATACCAGGGGTAGCCAAACTGTGGCCACATGAGGCTCTTTCACGCATATTGTGTGGCTCCCAGCAGGGCAGCTGGGGAAGCAAAGGGGAGGCATGTTTTTCTCCCTCCCTCCCTCCCTCCCTCCCATCTATTTGCTTTCTTTGTTTCTCTCTCTTTCTTTCCACCTCTCTATTTCTCTCTCTCTTAGACAAATAAATATCATTGGACAAATAAATATTATTATTAATATCTGTCTTTACCCCTTTTGTTTTTATTTTTGGCAGTCTCATTTAATATAGGCCCCAGAGATTACTGAGGTCGGGTACCCAAAATCTCCTGACTTATCCCGGTCCAAAGGAGGCCTGGTTGTCTTGTACCAGGGCCAGGGCTTTCTCGGTGGCGGCTCCTTACTGGTGGAATGAGCTCCCAGATAACATCAGGGCCCTGCGGGACTTGTTACAGTTCCGCAGGGCCTGTAAGACGGAGCTCTTCCGCCAGGCTTTCAAATAGGGGCCGCCGCCGGGGAGAAAAGCCAATCATACCATCGCCTGGCCCTGGTGTTCGCTCCCTGTTGCAGTCACCCACCGGAGCGTAGGAAGTCGCCATCTTGTGGTAATTTTAGTAATTTTAACGCTGTTTTAAAGGTTTAATGCGAAATGTTTTAATCTGGATAATTGTTTTTATGTTTTTATATGTTGTAAGCAGCCTTGAGTCGGTTGTAAAACTGACAAGGCGGGATATAAGTTAAACAAATAAATAATAAATAAATAAATAAATAATATTAATAAAAGGCAAATTTGCATATTTCCCAATAAAAACGTGTGTAATATTTGTTCATGTCTTGCGGCTCTCAAACAACTGATGTTTATTCTATGTGGCTCTTTACAGTGAGCAAGTTTGGCCATCCCTGATATATACTAATTGTATGATTTTATATTAGTTGTATATACACAGCAATTCCCGAGAAAAAGGAAGTTGAAATGGAAGAACATCCATGGTTATCCATTGGATCGCTATGAGACAGTTTTGGATTGCTCTAAGCAGTATATAAATGCTTTGTGCTTTACCACTGGAAAGAACTGTTCTAATGATCTCTTCACACAGAAGACTACAAAAAAGAAAGCTTTTCAAATATAATATGGTTGTTAAAAATCGTGATGCCCTGTTGAAGTTATTCTAAGTTAAGTGTTTGAGAATCTTTCATGTTACTATGTATAGATCTTTAAATCTCATTTATGTATAGATCTTTAAATAGGCACAGTTAAGATTGCAATATTACTTGTAAAGCACGACATATGGTTATACTAGGGATAAGGCCCATTGTGGGAATAAATACAACGGGCTCTAGAAAGAGGCTCTTGGAGAGTGTCAAGGCCTTGGGCACTCAGCGTCATTTTGCTGTGGCAAACTCAGCAGGGTATAATGACACAGAGTCCACCATTTTCTCCAGGGGAACTGATCTCTGCTACCTGAAGAGCAGTTGTAATTCTGAGTGATCTCCTGCCCTCACCTGGAGATTGGCAGCAGTGGTTCCCCAAGAGGGAATAGCTGGTTTGGAGGGCAGATTCTATGGCATTGTACCTGTCTGAGGCCCCACCTCTCCTCAAACCTCACCCTCTCCAGGCTCCACCCCTCAAATCTCCAGGAAGTCCCCACCTGGAGTTGGCAACCCCATCTCCTTCCCAGCCAAGCATCAATCTACCTTAATTTCCCCCTCACTCTTCAGCTTTCTATCCCCCCCCCACCTACAGCCTCTACCGTGCTCTGAAGCCCCTCTTATAAACACAGGTAGCTGCCATTTCGTTTCACCTACCAACAGCCACTGAGGTAACAGTTGAACCTTTTGGGGGAACATTTTTAACAAACCACAGGCAGCAGCCATCTTATAAACACAGGTAACTGCCATTTCGTTTCACCTACCAACAGCCACTGAGGTAACAGCTGAACCTTTTGGGGGAACATTTTTAACAAACCACAGGCAGCAGCCATCTTATAAACACCGGTAACTGCCATTGCGTTTCACCTGCCAACAGCCACTGAGGTAACAGTTAATCCCCCCACAGGAAGGAAGCAGGAGAAGTGTCTTTGTCAAGAGAGAAATCCGTCTGCCAGAAATTCTGACAGGGCACAGAGGCTGAAGGAGTGGGCGGGGAAGAGGTGCAGACCCAGCCAATGGCATGTAAGTATTCACAGCCAGTGGATAGAGACAGCTTCTGATTGACAGGCCAGGGGACCAAAGGCTGGAGTGGTGTGTGGAATGTTCAGGAGCGTGCCACCACCAACAGAAAATTATGTATATAGTTATATGTGAGTGTTACCTGTTAGAATGATTTCAATATAAAATACAACACATTGTTTTGACACGGTGTTGCATTGTTTATTCTAGTACTACCCACCATGTTGTCAGTTTGTATTTCATTTTACTGAAATCAAGTGGTGGCATACATATGTGAGCACACCATTATAGAACCAGCATTACAGAAAGCACTCCATACAACCTCACACAATGCTATAAGTTTGCTTTCTCGTTGCTGTTTCTCCGGGTTTTCTGAGTGTGGTTTTGTGCTGATTTCCCCCTTGTTTCACTTCTAAGCTGAACATAATTCAAAAGAATACAGATTACCCAGGATTCCCTCCACCACCACCACTCTTTTGCTGCCCCTTGAAGGTCACTTCCCACTCACATCAAGGTCATTGCACCTTCTCTGCACCTTTCACCGTCCTCCCACCTTCAGCAGTATACAAACTCCATTTCCCTTGTTGTTGTTTTTTTTGACAAGTGGCATGAGGCTATCACTAGTCTCTGATTGCTGAATAAAATAAAATAAGGAGGGGGGGGGGTTAAAAGGAGCTGCGCCAGGTTTTGTTCCCTGCTGGTATTGACTTGAAAGCGGGGTCAGAGAGGAGGCAAACAGCAGCATCCCCAGTGCAAAAGAAAAAAATCAGTGCTGTGTGCAAACAAAATAAGAGGGGTGAAATCATCAGCATGGAATGAAATTGAGATGATATGTACAGAATGAGACAGTGGGATGGGAAGCCTAAAGATTTGAAAACATTTTTCCCACTAATGCTTTAGTGAACAAAATTTGGGGGGAGGACCATTTTGGCAGTCTCTGGAAGCCTAACGTTAAAATGGTGGCTGAGCCACATGGACCTTCTGCGAACTGCCAAACTTAAGAATCTCTTGAGAATGACTTTCCTCACGAGTGGAAGAAAGTGGGGGAGGGTTGCATTTCTCTAGTCACCAACAGTCCTTTCTTTCCCAAATCTAAGGAAGGGAGTGAGATGTGTTTCCAAACACCTTCCCTTCAGGCCACCCTTAAGAGAGTTGGAGAGAAGAAGTGGCTACAAGGTGACCATTCTGAGGGGAGACCCCCCATTTCCATCTCTTTGAAGAAAGCAGCTTTTTATTCCTCCCACCCCACATACAGCTTCTCCTCCCTTGTGACCAGGAATTGTTTCCACTGACAGTGGGACAGTGAGGAGAAAGATGCTCTCAGCCCATGGCTGTTGTTGGTGCATGGGAAAGAGCTTCAACCCTCCTCTTGCCACCCACCCATTAGTATGGAAAGTGAAGGGGTATGGAACTGGCAGGCCAAAAGAACCATTATCCTGTGCTGACTCATAGCAGATGTCTTTCCCCTCCCTACCCCTCAAAGTGTTGCCCTGAAAGGCGCTTATTGTGCTCTTATGGACTTATAGTCTATAAGTGTTAAACTGGACTGTGCAAGTAGTGTGCAAAAAGGGACCGAACTGTTGGGTAGCCAAATGTGATGCCAGCCGTAGACACATGCCAGCAGAGGAAAAGCCTTCTCCTGAGATGCTGTGCCAATGGTTCCTGAGGTTACCTGCCCTCTTACCCATAGTAAGATGGACCAGCTCCCTAGCCATGTGAATCACCTCAATGCCAACAACCATTGCTGTTTAAATGGATGCCATGCCAAGGCAAGAAAACCAGAGACCTGGAATGTAAACTCCATGAGGAATACCTTCCTTGTCACGCAGGCAACCTTCCCCCCTCCACCCAGCCTCGCCTAACAAAGGACTTTGCATTCATAAGTTAATCAAGGAACTGACACATACCAGCTCTATTCATCCCCTGGAGCCATGGATGGACTATCCATGACAATGACAATGACTTTGGCCGCATGAGGCATCATCCTCCCTGGTGCCACTACCCCAAAGTCACTAGAACTCAATATTGCCCAATCCCTTAGCCCCATCTCCCTGGAACCAGTTTCAGGTAGCATGTTTTGGGAATGGACTAGAAAGGCGACATGCCAGGGGAGGTGGTCACCCCCAGAGCCCCCTTGTAAAAGAAGTTACCTGGCCATGTGCTCGCTTGCTCTCTCCTTACCTCTAGACTTACCCTACCCTCATGACTTTTGGTGTGTGCATCCAGAGTTTGGTGTGTGCATCCAGAGTGTTCTGCTGGTTCAGTACATGATCCCCAGTTCCCTATAGTCTCCCTTATTTTTCCTGTGGATCACTTAATCATGCCGAGGACAGGTAAATATCACCCCCCAACGAACCATTCTGTTAATGTGAATGTAGTTATCCCTTTCTAATTTACCTAGATCTGTGTAATTGTGAGTGTGTTTGAGTTTATTGTATGCTTGTGAAGAATCATCAGTAAAGATGCCATTTCATTCTGAAGTTGGTCTCTGCATCTATTTCTGGTGCGTCTGGAAGAAGTAGGACCCCTTTATAAATAGGTGATCACTCCCATATTTGCCTATTGCCTTTTTATAATATCTTAATCCCCCAATATTATTAATAACTCAAGGCAATCTGGCTAACAAAAGGCCGGATGTGTTTACAGGCTTTACATTCCAAGCAGAGAGGTACTGGGGCTCAGGTGTGAGACTGGGATCCTTGGTTCTAAATGTGTATGGGGGTAGGCTGTGTTGTAAGGAAGCAGGGGGCAGATGATGCTCTGTAAGTGCTCAGAGGCACTGCCATTTTGATATGGTTTTGTATTTTGTTTCTTAATTTTAAAAGATTACTTTAAAACAAATGTATCCGTCTTTGTAATGGTTGCGTGATCAAGGTCAACAGGACCTATAAAAGAATCTCATCCCCATTTATACTTGTGACCCAGAGTTCTGAAATGGATGGATTCCAGTATACTCTGAGAGGCTGGACATAAATAGATTTGCATGATTTTCTTAGGCAGGGTAACAGCACCTGATACATCTCATGGGTGTAAATAATAGCTCAATGCTGTTTTGTTTGTTTGTTTGTTTAAAAAAAATCCCCTTTCCTTTCCCCACCACCCTTTCCTTCTTGTCCTAAAGGCTGCTGAGGTCAGAGACGGATGCTGTTGGACCAGTTTGGGAAGCAGCAGCAATGAGATTTGGCCTTTCAAAAGTGCATGTTAGCATCCAACAGAAGAATTCTAATCTGCTCACGACAATATTGTCTCCCCATATTATGAGACTGTGTGATTCTTTCCCATTTTTCACAGTGGTCAATCACACAGCAGAGACTCCCCAGTACTCATCAATATGGAAAAAGGGGGCTTCACAGCTGCTTGTCAGTTTTAGAAAAAGTCTGATGAATTTCAACAGTGGGTTTTCCCCCTTTGCCTCCCTTCCCTTTCATTCAACAAGCTAACACTAAAACGAATACACAAAACATGAACCACGAGGATTTAAATGGAAGGTGCTTGCTGGATACTATTGCACAGCTGCAATAGAGCAATCTCATATATATATATTTTTTTAAAAAAAAAAAAGCTTTGGATGCCACTCCCCACAGGTCACAAGTGACATTCCCATCCTGATCAAGAAAACTGCAATTTTTTTTGGTATTAGCTGCAGAATAAATGCACCAGGGGGGGAAATGGTGTGTAAGGTGGGCACAGAATCTGAACTCAAGATTAAAGGCTTACTGTTCCGAAAATCTGCAGTAAGATGTGGATGCATCATGGGCCCTACTGAGAAATCAGCTCTGAGCCATTGCTTAGATACAGAGGCATTATCCACTAGTCACTGTGCACATAAGCTGACTCACTGGTTTTACATATAGAAATGATGCCTATATTATAAAATGTGTTGTATGAAGCTGCTCTTAGGATTTTTCTGTTTGCTATAATATAAGCTCAAGTGAATTTCTCTTTGTGCATTTTCCTTATGTGAAACAAAGACATGTGAATCTATCATTCTCTAATGTGATCTGGTTCTGACATAATGTGCTATGGTTTTAATACCACCTCACCGAATTCAAATTTGAGTGTCCCTAGTGTGATATTTAAACTATGTCACAACTAATATTCCCTAAGATGATATTAAATTTATGCTGTTAAAGAATAATAAGTTCACATTAGAGCATCTGAATGAATCCCTGGGCATGGTTTTCCAGAGCCCCCTGAATCTCAAAAAATGCACTTTTGCAGATCTCAGAATTCTCCCATCCTTGGTATCGATATATCCCTGTTGTGGCCCTACTTGGAGGCATGATGTAATCATGCTGGGCATGTTCTACAGGGGACACTCTGGCATTTTGTCACCATAGAGTTTTTAGGGGTTTTTTGGTTTGTTTTTTGTGTTTTTTGTGTGTGTGTGTGTGTGTGTTTTTAAAGATTTTATTGAAAGTTCAATGAAGCATACACTGTAAGGTGCAACTTTATAAAACTGACTAGAACAAGGTGAAAAATCATATAACCGAATGCACATTTCATTGTAACTATCTATAAAGACTGCAAAACTCAACTTACGTTATTTTTCTACTTGTGAAAAAAGGTAAGTAAAGGATAAAACAATATATTCCCTTCAAGCACATAATGAGGGTGTTCAAACTAAGGGGGTTGTGTTTAGAAGTGAAGCCAGTCAATATAATTGGGGTTCGATGGAATTTGTTCCACCATGTACTGTAAACCATGGGGTTTTTAGTTGAATGCCAGTGTGTCCCCCACACAGCATGCCCAGTGTGGATGTCACCTCTGGGTGACATCATCATGCTGGGCACATTGGGTGCAGTAGGGCTGTTCAGGGCACCCCCCCCAACAGCCAGTTGGATTGGGGGCCCCAAAACTGGGGGGAAACCCACCCCCATTGGAGTTTGGCAACCGTATTCCTGAAACTCCAATAGATGCTACCTCTCTATTCTGGCTGCTTAATAATAACCAAAGAAGAGGCTTCACTCTTGCCAGATTTTCCACTCTGGCATCAACAATTTTCGAGGGCAGATACCGCAAAATCCCTTGGGCTGAGAGACTCTGCCCCTGCAATTGTGGAGAGATAGAGATGATGGTGCATGTATTCCTCCGTTGTCCCTTCTACAATGGCTCCATTGCTCTGTTCACCAGTTATCTTGATTTCCTGGTGTGCCCAATGTGGGCCATGTAGGGTACCTGCCAGGGGTGGGATCTTGCAGCACACATGAGTGAATGGATGCTCTCAGTTACTACTACTTTCTATGCCCAGCAGATGTTCATGGTGGACACTGTGGACATAACATCCAGTAGTTCAACTATGTGCCCGTCTCGGCAGAAGCAAGGTAATAGTAAAACCACACTGAATTAACACAGTTTGCTCTCCAGATAAACAAGCCTTGGATATTTGTTAAAATTAGAGCACTCGTTCACATGGGACTGTTTATCCCCCGCAAAAGCCCATACAGCAATATTAATCCAATCTACAGTAGTCACGTAATAAATAGAACCTTGATAACATTTAAACATAGCAAAACTAATCACCAGGCTTTTTTGAATTACAGTCCCTCAGATAATCAGAAGGAGGAAAGCTATGAGCAAACATCCATTTCTGTACACCAAACAAAAGGAACTCGGTAAGTATCATCATCAGCCTCATTAAATAGGAATATTAGATACATTTCATATACTTTGCGTGCGTTTCTAAAACTTCCTCACTGAGGGCTTTCTTCATTGTCAGATTTAAAGAAGCTTAAATAAGCCTGTCTTGTCCCATATTTATATGGCACCTTTCGCACCGAAATTAGATTGTGCTCTATTTTGGAAGCAAATGCATGCCGTTAATACACTTATCTTTAAAAGACCAGATGGACAATTTGGTGTTTTAAAATATGGCTTTAAAATTTAAACCTGAAAACCAATTTCAGCCATAATTATTGGTATTCTTTTGTGCTGTGTGCATATGGATTTGAAAACCAGGTGGGGGGGGGATGGTGGATGTATTATTTGAAACGCTTCATGGTTATTGCTACCTTTCATTCTTCCCTTTCATGATTGAGAAATACCTGAATCAATGCACCTCAAACGCCCCCCCCCCCAATTTTATACACAGCTGCAGTATTTTCACATTTTAGCCCACAGCAAGATTTAATTTCTGAGATACTTCAGTGTTTTAAAAGTAATTGAATTGCCAATCATATTAGTATTCTAGGTAACAACTGATTCTGGCTACACTTATGACCCAGCCCTATAGCCATTGTATCCAACATACAATGTATACAATACATCATTGTATTGAAGCAGTGTATGTGGTGTCATTGTGGAATTTAAAAACAACAACATAGCAGCTGTCTTTGTGCATGAGATAAACTACCAGCAGCCTTTATACCAGCATTTCTTTTCAAATTACCCACATTAGAGTTAAGGTTAATAATGTATTTATTGAACTATTTGAAGATGTTTAACCCATCTTTCTCCCAATAGACTCACATTTAGAGAATATTTTTATACACTCATATCCTTTATCCATTTGAGATAGGTCTGTGCAAGAAGGAAGTACTTCTTCACCCAAAGAGTAATTATCACATGGAATTCACTGCCATAGGAAGTGGTGGTGGCAAGAAGCATGGACGGCTTCAAGAGGGGATTGGATAAACAGATGGCGCAGAGGTCCATCAGTGGCTATTAGCCACAAGGTATAGATAGAACACAATGTATGGGATAGTGGTGCTCTGCATTCTTGGTGGGGGGGGCAGTGGGAGGGCTTCTGGAGTTCTGGCCCTGCTGGTGGACCTCCTGAGGGCACCTGGTGTTTTTGGCCACTGTGAGACAGAGTGTTGAATTGGATGGGCCAGTGGCCTGATCCAACACTGGCTTCTCTTATGTTCTTATCCCCTAATTTTGATATTTCTTTCAAAAGCAGAACAGCTGATGTAGTGAAACAGATCACCCCCCCCCCCCCAAACACTTGCTTAACATGGCTAATTGCAAATAGTAGTCGGGTTTATTTGTGTGTGTGTGTGTGTGAACGTAGGCAACACATACTACATTTTCTTCCTTTCTAAGTAAATCCTTACATGTGTAAGCCTTGTAAAACCAGTTATTTATTATTAAATGTTTCAACAGGTGTTTTCACTAGCATAGCAGGCCCTGGCCTGGAAACACTGCCTTCTAGAGGGAGGTGATGCCTACAGAGAGGTTGAGAGAATGGTTGCCTGACAACATGACAGAAGGGGGGGGGGGGCAAACTCCAAAACTGGAAAGCAGAGAGAAGGTGAGGTGTTTTCCTCCTGAGGGCATGGAGAATTTCTGAAGACAAAGTTCTGGAAGACAAAAAGCCCTGGAGGTGGAGAAAGGCAGACTTCAGAAGAGTGGCCATTTGCTGGCTTAGACCTTTGGTCCTGAGACAGTTTGTGGGACTTCTCTGGCTGTGACTGTGAGAAAAGGGGGCTTCACTGAGATTGTAAGGAAGAAATACTCACCTAATGTGCAATGGGGCCTGTGAGTCAGAGCTCAGAGTTTTTCACCTTGACTTTGGAACTGCTCTACATAATTTATTTTTCAAGCTCTTGTTTAAAACTCCCAATGGTGAACATATTTCCCCACACCTTTTATAGAAGTTTTTTTAAGTGCTGTTCAGGTTTTGAATGGTACATCAGCGATTCTGTGACTATTAACCTGGGAAGGAGGAAGGGAGGAAGAGGAGGAGATTGGATTTATACCCAGCCCTTCATTCGGAGTCTTAGGGGGGGCTTACAGTCTCCTTCTCTTCCTCTCCCAACAACAGACACCCTGTGAGGTAGGTGGGGCTGAGAGAGCTCTTGAGAAAACAGTGACTGACTCAAGGGCACCCAGTTGGCTGCATGTGGAGAAGTAGGTCATCCAACCTGGTTCTCGAGATTAGAGTCCACCACTACACCAAACTGACTAAAAGGGTCACACAAGCATCCATGCTTCTGTATCTTCCAAACTTGACTACTAACTTATGTCGGGGCTGTCCTTGAAGACCTTCATAACCAAACTAGGGTTCATGAATTCAGGAGGGGGGGGGGGGAGAGAGAGAGTTTCTGCAGAGAGTTTCCGATATCCTTACATCAAGTGAAATTTCTTTCAAGTCTTATTTTAACCGTGGAAAAGAAAGGGGTTTTTTTTTTCACTGAATGAAGTGCCTGGCAGCACATTCTATTCCATTTCGGCTTTTCTCTTTTCCTGGAGAGACTGTGGAGCCGCTTAGTAAATGGACTGTAAATATATATCTTTCCCTTCCCTTGGACTAGTTGTTTTAATGTTTCGTTTGTCAAAATTCTGTAAAAAGGAAGAGAAGAAGAAGAAAAGAACCCTGAGGGGAAAATACGAAGAGCATCCAAGGATATGGATGGATAGGAAAAGAAAATTGCATTTCAGAGCAAACACGCAGAGTGAGAAAATCGGGAACAAAAAAAAAAAAAGCTGTAGAATGGCGGCTGGGAGGGGGGGGGAAGATGTGAACTAGCTAAGAGGCGTGTTTCGAACAACTGGCTTGCACAGGTAGAGGATAAGAGACAGGGCAGTGAACCAGGGATTCCCTTCCAAAACCTCAGCATCAGCTCATGAGGTCAGGCCTCCATGGCTTAAGACCCCCCCCCCCCACAAGTGCAGGCCGCTCACTAGCCACACATTGGGGTCCATCAGGTATTTAGCCACTTGCCTATTTTGCAGTCCCATAAAGACAGAAGAGCACAAGTGAAAGCTGTGTGGGTGCGCTAGATTCAATTTATGAACAAAGTGATACAAAATGTCCCCCCCCCCATCATAGAGAACAATGGAGGTGATGGGGCACCCTGTTTGGGGGCCCATAGAATTAGACCCCATAACCCGATCTTCTTGAAACTTGGTGGGTATTTTGGGGAGAGGCCCCAGCAGCTAGCTTGCAGGTTTGGAGCCTCTCCCCCCAAACCCCTATCCTCCAGCCCCTCATATACCCTATGAGTTTTTGCCATTGACTTCAATGGCCCATAGGGTATAGTGGGGCTGAAACTGACATTCGGCCGGCAGAATGACTCCCAAAGCTGCTTGCACTGCCGAAACTGACATGCGGGGGTCATTCAGCAGCTGGAACTTGTGGCTTGATTTGGCCCGATCTGAATTGGGCCCCAAAGAATTTATTAGCACACCCCTAGTGGGCACGAATGGCAGTAATGACAAGCCCCTCCCCCAGCTCCCAGAGAGTCTGTGGAGGAAGCAAAGCAAGAAGGGGTTTAAAGTTTAAACCCCTTCTGTTTAGAGTTGCGCGGCAGCGGCAGCACGATCTTTCCATTGTATTCTATGGGGCCCTTCTTGCTTTGCTCCCACCCGCCTTGGCAGGCCAGCTGCGGAAGGGAGGGGGGCTTTTGAAGATGCCCCCTTTTGCTTCCCTTTCTGACACACTTCCGGTGACGTCAGGGGGCGTGACACATGCTAATGAGTTGTGCTAATAGGTATGCTAATGAGCTCTTTTTCTACGAAATGACCCCTACTCAAAACCTTCACCTTGGCAGAAGTCACCTCAACATTCATTGTTGGTGGATCATGGTGGGAAATTGTAATTCTGCTAGTGGAAGCCACAATCCATTGTGGCACCTGTACTAGAACTGGCACAGAACCAGCCGGGAGGTCTTCAACCCTCTCCTCCTCCTCTGACCTGCTATTTCAGCCCACCTGGCAAATTGGATCAGGCAATTAAACAGACTTGAATGGCCCTTTGGCACTCGATGTTTTAAACAGAAGGATGCTGACATGACTTGAGCAGATTTCCACACTCTATTCCTAATTGTTTTGGGCAAAAATTCAAATTGGTTTGTGTGTATATAGATTTTTTAAAAAACAAAACAAAAATCTCCTTGCAGCAAGATTATTAATATTCACTGGAGACTTGCACAAATACTTTGCATACTGCTGGCAGGGGTTTCTGTACCCAAGAAATGTTTCATTTTGCTCAGCATTGCCTGAAGGTTGAAAACCACTGCTTGAGGCAAAAGGCATGATGGATGTTTGCCCATTATCGTAGCCCGTGTTGCTACGTGCAAAAGGCAGACTTTGCCATCTCTAGCTATTAAAAGAATATAAAGAGGATACTTTATACTGGAACTTTATCTTGAGCTTAACACTTGTGAATTAGTGTACCAGTCTCAAATTGCATATCAAGCATGCGGTAGCTGGGTAGCGGAGTTGATGTTGGTCATTTTCTCAGTTCAGGAGTATGGTGAAATTTCTGAGAAGAACATAGAATTTGGTTGGATTATACTGGTATAAAATTAATTGACATAATAACTTTATATTTTGCTGACATGGATTGCTCAGGCTAGCCTGATCTCATCAGTTCTCAGAAGCTAAGCAGGGACAGCCCTGGTTCGTACTTGGATGGGAAACCACCAAGGTAGTCCAAAGTTGCTAGGCAGAAGCAGGCAATGCCAAACAACCTCTGTTCATCTCTTGCCTTGAGCTGGAAGGAGACTTTTAGTCCACATAGCCCAACCCTTTGCTTAACACAGGCAACCCAATGAGAGAGCATTTCCCAAGAGATGATGACCAAGCCTCTGCATGAAGACCTTCAGTGTGAGAGAGCTCTCCCATTCTTTAGGTAATTGGTTCCATCACTGAACTTCTCTTAATATATATGTTCAGGGGTCATTTTGTAGAACAAGAGGTGCAGACGCTCATTAGCATAACTCATTAGCATAACTTATTTTCATATGCCACATCCCGTGACATCACCGGAAGTATGTCGGAAGGCAAGAAAGAAAGGAGAGAGAGAGAGAGAGAGAGAAAGAAAGCAAGAAAGAAAGAAAGAGAGAGAGAGAGAGAGAGAGAGAGAGAAAGAAAAAGAAAGAAAGAAAGAAAGAAAGAAAGAAAGAAAGAAAGAAAGAAAGAAAGAAAGAAAGAAAGAAAGAAAGAAAGAAAGAAAGAAAGAGCGAGCTGGCAGAGAGGGGACAGCTAATAATTCAAGCCCCAGAAATGCCACTATTCTGGGAGGATAGCTTCAATGGTGGCTGAAGCCTTCAGAAGGCTGGTCGGAGGAACAAGGACCTTTCCAGGGGACGGGGTCATTTTGCTGCAGCCATGACACAAGCAGGCATTCCCCCGCGGGGGGGGGGGGGGGGGCTGGCACCAACTCCCGGAGCTGCGCTCCCCCGAGCTCCTGCTCGAAATGACTCCTGTAATATGTTAAACCACACAAAACTCTACATTATATTGTCAAGCATTATCAAAACCGTGAAACACGGGCAAAAGCGAGGAAATCATCTTCGTTACCGGGAAGAGAAGACATCGTCGGCAAACTATCAGAATGGGCTGAACTGGATAGACTGAGCTATCTGTTAAACTCGGAGTGTAATGCAGACCCTACTTTCATTTGGTCCAAGTTTTTCAATTGGTTGTATTAGAGCAGATGTTATGATGGCTCACTTAAATTTAATAGGAATATTGTTTTTGGTTGTTTAATTTTATGTACTGTTAAAAACTTAATAATATATATATATATATATATTAAAAGGATTGCTCTGTTTAGATATTTGAAGCGCTGTCACTTAGAGGAGGGCAGGGAGCTGTTCCTGTTGGCAGCAGAAGAGAGGACTCACAATCATGGGTTTAAATTAAGGGCAGGAAGGTACCAGCTGGACATTAGGAAAAAAACTTTTTTACAGTAGGAGTTGTGCCACAGTGGAATCAGCTGCCTAGGGAGGTGGTGAGCTCCCCCTCTCTGACCCTTATCAGGGATGCTCCAGGCTGATCCTGCATTGAGCAGGGGTTTGGACTAGATAGCCTGTGTGGCCCCTTCCAACTGTGATTCTATGATTCTGTGACTCTAGGGCAATATACCCTGATGAGGCCACTCTTCTCCCCAAACCCTTCCCAGGCTCCACCCCTAACATCTCCAGGAATTTCCCAGCCCAGAGCTGGCAACCTTGAGGGATGGGGAGAGTGATCCCAAGCAGGCTCATTTTATTCCATGCATTTGTTCCCAGGAAAATGTCCCTAAGATCACAGCCGAAGACCCTTGGCCAGAGGGAAAGCAATGGAATGAGCGTTTGGAAAAGCCAACCAGGATCTGTGTGAACATCAGCAAGCTGAATACTGTTTCCACAAACTAACCAATTCTATTTTTAAAAAATCAAATAAGTTGACACATTATGTCTGAACTGAGCCCCAGAAGCCAGCCACAGGGTCTACTATTAATGTGGGGATGATGAGTAATATCACTTTCTCTCACAGGGCTTTGTTACAGAGACCCACATGCACTCTCTCAATAATTATTTAATCAGTTCTGACAGGGCTTTTATTTATTTATTTTACGTATTCTAAAAAGTACAAGAGCCTTCCTAACTCACGACGGCCTTTGAGTGGAAAGACACTTGTATGAATAGCATTAATGAAGTATCATTACAGTCATCAGTGGATGCTGGGAGAGCAGAGCGATATTTAAGACTGTGACTGAATGAGTACTTGATTCCCCCCCCCCCCCCCCAGAAAGTGACAATCTCAGGCAGCACAGTCTTAAGCAGAAATACACCTTTCTAAGCCCATTGATTTTAATACACTCTCTGCTTAGGACTGCATAGCGAATCTTCTCGTTTACATCTTGTGCAGGAACAAATTCTCTCCAGTCTATATTCTTAGATATTTTGCCTTGCTGCATTTTTTTTTTAAATGACGGAAACTTCTGCAAACTCCTGAAAGTTGCTATGAGACCAAGCTGTGAGACCAGGCTGTAGGACAGACAAAAGGGAACATTTCTTTACACAACAAAGTTTGAGTCCCGTGGCGCCTTTAAGACCAACAGAGTTTAATTCTGGGCATAAGCTTTCAAGACCAGCAAAGGTTAATTCTGGTATAAGCTTTTGTGTGCATGTATACTTCTAGTGTGCATACGAACAAACGCTTATACCCAGAATCAAGGTGGGAAACAATAAAAATATTAAAACAAGCTTTAAAATACATCTCTCTCCCTCTCATTCTCTCTCTCTCTCTCACACACACACACACACCAACTGAAACAAATCTAGGGTTGTCAGGTCTGGGTTGGGAAATACCTGGACATTTTGGGGGAGGAGTCTGGAGAAGGTGGGGATTCGGAAGGGGAGGGAAGTCAACATGACACCATGCCTTTGAGTCCACTCTTCAAAGCGGCCATTTTCTCCAGGGAAGCTGATTTCTATAACCTGGAGAACAATTGTAAAAGCAGGAGGTCTCCAGAACCCAACTGGAGGTTGGCAGCCCTGAAACACATACAGACACAAACTGAAAGAAGGGTCAGTGAAAGTCAGTGAAGGAACACTGACTGAAACAAAAAAAAGTCTTCATCTACTGACAGTGATAGAAGGGGAGAGATGGATCTTTCTAGGGATGGAATTCCACAGTTTTGGTGTCATGACTGAGGAGGTCTTTTCTCAGTTTACCATCTGTCTAGCCTCAGATGGTGGGGGCACATGAAGCAAGTCCCCAGAAGATTATCATAATAGTTGGATAGGTTCACAGTGGGAGTAGGTAGTCCAGGAGGTGGTGGCAGCTACAATCATGGACAGCTTCAAGAGGGAAATAGATAAACATATGGAACAGAAGTCCATCAGTGGCTATTAGCCATGAGGTATAGATAGGAATTTAACCACATTTTTTTTAAAAAAAGTGCCTTCAAGAAAGACAAAGCAGAATTTGCACAGCGCGATTCATGATTAAAAAAAAAAATGTTTGAAAACCAACCGTTCTGTAATAAGACCCGATTTGTAAATCAAGAATGGAGCCTGAATATGAGAGGGAAGGGGGAATGCAAATCCACTTGAGCGTCTGGAAGAGGGAGGGGCATCGGATCTGGAGACAAATAAATAAATAAAAACTGGCATTCAAATTGTGAAGGAGGAAAAACACCCAAGGTAAAACAGAAGTAGGAGAAACTCTACCATTCCGAGGACTCCACTGGGGCGAGAAATCTGGGTTTCACTTTGAATAAACACATTGAAAGGAAAACATTGGCTGAATGCTGGAAGGACTAGTCTATAGCCTCCTAAGGACCAGTATTAACTCAAATGTGTCTCCTAAAGCAATGAGATATATGAGGAATGCCCAAAATATATAGGACTTGGCTCCCAGGTCTTTCTTTCCTTTGATCTGTCATTAAACATACATTATTGCTGTTTGTTCCGACATTAATTTAATTAGCAGTTATATATTTAAGACTCTTTTATTTACATAAACAAAAAAAGTTGCAAGGGTATTTTTTTAAAAAAAATGTCTTGGAGCTAATTGAAAACTGACACATGTCTAATTATTTTTATTAACATGCATTATTTCCTAGAGTGGATTATCTTTGGGGCTTTAAATTTTTATCTCCCCTGTTAGTTGGCGGTTTCTATTTATTCATCAAAGAGCGTAAAAGTCTTTTTTTATTAGCAGCATTTTACAAATTTTAGCCTAATGGATTCCTGGAAGATAGGTCACTTTGCGCTTTCAAGATGACCTTTAATTTCATACCATAAAGATTTCATTCTTTTTTGTTACATTTGGTTTATCTTCTGGGGGGGTGGGGGGCGGCAGCGAAGAGCTAAAAAATGTCAGCATTCTGCCGGCAAATCCAACTCATAACTAAACCTCCCGGGATTAGAGGAAACGGAATGATAAATGATATCCTAAAACTACAAATTACTACTCAAACCCCCCAAAGGCAGGATTTTTATTTTAATATGAAGGCTTTAAAACCTTTTCCCCTTCTCCCTTGAAGTCAGACTGATTAAAATTTAAAGTGAGTTAGAAGTTGGACACTGTGGCCTCCTCTTAGGCGAAGGCACAATAATGTAGCTACTGATGCTATCGTGACTACTAATGCTCCTATGTGGTACAGTGGGGTCAAGGAGTCCAAGCCTGAACCCTGTGGGTCCCCAGAGCAATTGTTCACAAGTGGCCAGACCATCATTTAATTTTTTTGTGGAAAAAAGTTTCATAAAGTTTATTTTCATTTCTGTAATATAAGAATTTATTCCATAGCCGACACATGCAGCAAGAAAACAAGAAAGCTAGCTCAACAGTCTAACACTTCTTGAGGTAGCGTTAGACATGGCACCAACCTTAAAGTCACGAGTCAAGGGACAAAGCTTTAGCATTCTTGATGTTGCTAGCAATTGCAATTCAAGCAGGTCGTAGTTCAGACCTTTAGTCCATCAGGATCCCAGCTAGCTTCCTTTCTTTCAGGGTCTTAGCTCAATTATAGTTTTTGGCCTAGCGACCTCAAGTGATGATGGCATCCAATCAGAACACATTCTCAGGAGAAGTTTCTGGAAAATTACCTTCTCACCCCTGACTCTCCTCCCCTCCCATCCTACGGGCCACAGGCTCTCATGAGAAGCTAATCATGTCACCTTCATCTCTGGCCTTGAAGATGATAAGGCCCAAGAGACCAATTAGTAATACCTGCAAGATGGACAAGACCCATTTCTATTCACATTAACCCTTGAGGGGGAGGTCAGGCTTGCTTTGCCTCACACATGGCTAGAGAACTGGACTCAGAAGGTCAGCTATAAAGCTTTAAAGATGACCAGCACACAGCTCTTTAGCATGGGGTGGTGCTACAGTTCAGTGGTGGGGCATCTGCGTGGCATGCTGAAAGTAGGGCTGCCAACTCCAGCCTGTTAAATTCCCAGAGATTTGGTGGTGGCAAGCTGTAGAGGTGGGAATTTGGGGAGGCATTTCACCTGGAATCTGTAGGAGACTGTAAAGTCCACCTTCCAAAGAGGAATGAATCTCTGTCCTCTGGAAATCAGTTGTAATTCCTTGAGATCTCTAGGGCTCGCAAGAAAGCTTGCAGCCCTAGTTGAAAGCCAAAGTTTAGTCCTCGTACCACTAGTTCAAAGTAGGTGACATCAGAACATAGAGGCAATACTGACTTTATTGGGGGGGGGGTGTTTCATTTATAGACTGCCTTCCTCACTCAGAACAAAGTTGGAATCCAATGGCACCTTTAAAACTTGACAAAATTTTATTCAAGGTATGAGCTTTTATTGGTCAGAAGAAGAAAAGAAGGAGGAGGAGATTGGATTTATACCCCACCCTTCACTTGGAGTCTCAGAGTGGCTTACAAACTCCTTGCCCTCCCCACAACAGACACCCTGTGAGGTAGGTGGGGCTGAGAGAGCTCTGAGAGAAACTACAGCTGAGGACAGACTGGCAGTCTCGGCCGCTCTGCCTCCACTTCAAAAGCGGAGGCAGAGCGGCCATTCAGATGGCTGCATCTGCCCCGAGAAGGCAGCCCGGACGCATCGCGTCCGGCGCCGCGCTCCTCCCGCAGCAGCCGAGCACCACTTCAAAGTGGTGCTCAGCTGCTGCGGTGCACGTTCCACCCGCCGGAGTGGCGGCCGCCCATAGGAAGCCGCCCGCATTGTTTTTAAAGTATGTAAGCCACTTTGAATCTCAGTGAGAAAGGCAGACTATAAATGAAGTCAGTAGACCCCTGCAACCAGCCCAGGAGCTCTTTGGTTCTTCTTGTTAGTCACTGATCATTTGCAAAAAGGGTACGATGAGCTTTGGAAGCACAAGAGACAACTTCAGCACCATAAAGCGCATCACTTCCATTAGTAACATTCACAAGTTTTACTGACTAAACTAAAATGTGCCCAACAAATATCCCATACATCTGAAAACCCTGTTCAGGGCCCCGGATAGGTCTTCCTCCTCCTCCTTTCCAGCTTCCCATACTGTCTGCTTTCTTCACTTTGACTACATTTCCCAGCAAGCAATGCTCTCCACCAGTAGATTACAGCAAGGCTATTTTAAAACAAATGAAAGGACATTAGAAAAACTTTGTAACTCCCTTATTGAGCTACATTATGAGCTATTAGCTGCTGTATAAAAGTCTGGAACAGACATCTTTCCAAAAACATCATGAGCAAAAAGCACTTAGTCGGATTTTGTCTGTTTCAAGCAGAATATTGTGTGCATTTGCAGATGCGAGCTTGGCGACCTGAGGAATCTGGATAAACGAGACTGAACTGCAGATGCCTTTGCATTCATATGTTTTGATTATCCTGACCCTGACGCAAATAGACATGTGCCCACAGACTACCTTGTTAACCAGTAATCCCTATTTCCTCGTTGCAAAAACACATTTCCTTTTAATGCAATTATCTGCTATTCATCTAAGACAAGATGCAGAATGCCGAATGTTTTTGAAAGCACCCATTATTCCTTTTTTTTTTTTTGCTACACTCAGCTCCTCTGCCATGCGGTATGCCACGGACAATAGTCCACATCTACAACGAGTACTATTCAGATGTTCTTAAGGACAACTGAAGAAGTGATTGGAAAAAGGGAGAAAATTACAATCGTGCCTCAAAGAAACCGAAATGTTACATGCCTATGAACATCTAAGGGGGAGCGTGGCAACAAACTCTGAACTGCTGTTTGATTACTGCTAATGACGAAAAGTAATTTTGCTCTGATTGACTATTTAAAATGAGTTGGTTCCTTCAGAGTCGACGTGGCCTGCGTTGTCATGCTGCTGTCTGAAGGCAGAATGTTTTTTTAAAAAACTTTCCTAACTTGAAAAAAGCACTCAGACCTAAAACACACGGAGAGTTCTTTCGAGCAGCTTTTTACCTTGGTTTTGCCACCCATGTGTAATCTCTCCCCCCCCCCCCCCCCCGGGTATCTTTCGCATGGTTTTCCACACTTGCCAGGTTTCTGATGCATCTCTGTTTTTTAGAAGCACTATAATTTTCAAAGGTGGTTTGAAGAAACACAGGGAAAAAGAGGGGGGTGGGAGAGTTGTCTTTAAGAGATGGGGGAAACCTGGTGCAGTTAAAAAGCCAAGCTATGTCAAACACCTGGTATGGAAAAGCCCTCACACAAATTGTCTAATCAATCCCCACCCCTTCCCTAACCCCCTTTGATGCAATGGCTCTCTTTGGTGTGATTTATCAGTTGGCTGACTGCTCAGATTGTTCTCTAATGAGAACATAAGAACATCTAATCCAGCATCCTGTCTCAGACAGAGGCTGACTAGTTCCTCTGGATGGCCAACAGCAAGACATGGAGGCCGAGGCCTTCATAAGAACATCAGAAGAGCCCTGCTGGATCAGACCAATGGTCCATCTAGTCCAGCATCCTGTCTCACTCAGTGGCCAACCAGTTCCTCTGGAGGGCCAACAACAGGGCAGAGAGGCCAAGGCCTTCCCCTGATGTCGCCTCCTGGCTTAGTGCCTCTGAATGTGGAGGTTTCCCTCAGTCACCATGGCTAGTAGCCATTGATAGACTTATTGTCCACGACTCTATCTAATCCTCTTTTAAAGATGTTTATTTCTGTGGCCATCACTACATCCTCTGGCAGCAAATTCCCCCTTTTAATCACTTTTTTTTGTGTAAAGTAGTATTTCTTTTTGTCCATCTTGAGCCTTCTACCCATCAGTTTCATTGGATGCCCTCGAGTTCTAGTATTTTGGAAGAGGGAGGAAAAAAAATCATATGGCATTGTTTCTGAAAACTTTTGCATAGAAGCCCTGGATTTCCTTGGTGGTCTCCCATCCAAGTGCTTACTAGGGCTGATCTTGCTTAGTTTTCAAGATATGATGAGATGGGGCTAGCCTGGGCCGCCCAGGTCAGGAGTAGGACACACTGCCCAATATCATGCTCACCACTGCCTTGTTTGAACTTTCCAAAGACTCAAGGTGAGAACCTCACTACACCCTGATAACCAGCCAAACTTATCTCAGTCAAAATTGTTGTTCACACATGTTGAATCCCCTTCCCAGATCTTCTTGTTGCTGCTCAGTGATCCATTTAAACAACATGCCGAGAAGTTTGGAGTCCACACAGCTGTTTCTTGCCCATCCACAAAGACATGGCTGACATGGGCCTAGCCAGATGAAGATCCAGCACCCAGCAGTAAGATCTGCACAAATCCTGCAATCACAACATTTCAATTTAGGGAATGAATGGTTGTGAACATGGACGCAAGAAGTTCCACCCGATATCCATAACCTGATAAACACCAGGGAGAGGCCCACGGGATTTGACTTGCCAAGTAAAGCATGGAAGATGGCTAATAGCATATGAACAGGCTTTGACAGTTGTGCAGACCTGTGGTTTAAATGGGGCAAAATACAGGGAAACCTGAATGTGATTGGGGTGCAGCCTGCCAAACAATTTCCCATCTATCACAGGAATGTGAGAGTTGTACTTTCCAGGGAGATGCAATGGAGCTCTTTGAACTCTCCCCAGCAGTGGTTAAATAATAAATACAGAATAATGTTTCTTGCACTGCAGCGTCATGGCTTGGGCATGCCTTAGTAATTTTCAATTAGGGATGGGCACGAACCCCCAAAAGCCATTCGATTTGAGGTTCAGGGCAGCCCCCGAACTGAACCATCTGAACTGAGTTGGTCTGGCAAGGCCAGTTCCCGTTTTCTCCCAGCTGTGGAAAGCCACCACTGGGAGAAGGGAGGTGGTGACCACTCCAGAAGGAACTTCCTTTCCTCCTTTTTCCCAGCTGCAGCTCTCCAGGCCAGGAGAAGGGGGGAATGCCTGGGAAGAGTTAAATGGCTGCGAGGCATTAAACTCAGTTTTTTTTGGAAGTGAAACCAAAGTGTTTAATGGCTTTCAACCATTTAATTCTAACAGCAGAGCAGGTCCACCAGTCAACTGTTAGGTTTAAATGGCTAGCAGCCATTTAACCCACCAGTTTCTCTTCTCCCTGCTTCAAAGTGGGGAGCAAAACTGAGGAATCTAATGGCTCACGGCCATTAAACCTTACAGCAAAGTGGGTCTGCCAGTCAGCTCTTAGGTTTAAATGGCTGTGAGTCATTTAACCCTTTGGTTTTGCTGTCACCCATTCAAAGCAGGAGGAAGCAAAACCCAATTGATAAATGGTTCCCAGCCAGCCATTTAAACCTAACAGTTGACCAGTGGAGCCTGCACAGCTCAGCTGTCAAGTTTAAATGACTGGCCCCAAACAACTGAATTGAACTAGCCTCGGGTTCAGTAAATGTTTGGGGAAGGCAACTTTTTTGAATACCTGTTCACAAACTCCGAAGTGGACCAAATTCGAGCCGAATTTCAGTTTGCCCATCCCTAGTTTCAATTACTTCTGTGTGGTAGCTTGTAGCTGTGCGTGCACTGTTGCAGTCTCTGGTTTATCTTAGTCTTCCTAATCAGATGTGTCTACTTGGGTCATGATCAGGTCATTTTCAGGTCATGATCAGGCCTATTTGAGGGACCGCCTTTCCCCATATATGCCCCAGAGGGCACTGAGGTCAGACACACAACATCGCCTGACTCTCCCCGGTCCGAAAGATGCTCGGCTGGCCTGTACCAGGGCCAGGGCTCTCTTGGTGGCGGCCCCATACTGGTGGAATGAGCTCCCGGATGACATCAGGGCCCTGCGGGACTTATCACAGTTCCACAGGGCCTGCAAGACGGAGCGGAAGCCAGGCTTTCAATTAGGAGCCGCCACCGGGGGGAATTTGCAGGATAACATCGCCCTGGTCCCTTCAGTCGAATCTTGTACTGCCATCTGTTCACCATGAGAACTCTGATGCTGCCAGTTATGTTCTTGCTTTATATTTTGTGTATGCACTAATGTTTGGTTTTATGCTAGTTTTAACTTGTTTAATTTGTAAACCACTTTGATAGTATTTTATGGTTGTTAGCCGCCTTGAGCCAGTTCGCCGGCAAGGCGGGATAAAAATTAATTAATTAATTAATTAATTAATTAAATAAATAAATGAATGAATGAATGAATGAATGAATGAATGAATGAATGAATGAATTAAAGTGAGTCATGATAAGGTCATTAAAGATCAGGTCATGTGTTTATCCCTGACTGGCTGCCTTTCTCCCTTCCACTATACCTGACTGGCTGCCTTTCTTTGTCTTGTCAATGCAGGTGCCATACGCCAGGAACACTACATTGAAGCAGAACCCAAGATGCACGACCTTTCAGTATACTGAAAGGGTGTTGTTGTCATTGTTGTTGTTTTTATGGACATGGGAAGGTAATAAACTCAAACTCTCCTAGATCAAGATGGGTAGCCATGTTGGTCTGCCTGTAGCAGGAGAAAAGATACCATCGGAAGAAGTGAGCAGTGACTCCCAAAACAGGGGGAGGGCTTCTGGAGTTTTGGCCCCATTGATGGACCTCCTGATGGCACCTGGGTTTTGGACAATGTGTGACACAGAGTGTTCGACTGGATGGGCCACTGGCCTGATCCAACATGACTTCTCTTATGTTCTTCTGATAAAAGCCCACTTCCAGTAGGATAACGGACTGAGGACCTTAGAACTCTATCAATATTTGAACACATGGCATATATGCAATAATTGGGTATGGATTTATTTTAGATATTTGGAAACCATTTATAGAAACTTTATGTGTAGATCCACCATCAAAGTCATTGTAGTCTTGTCTCTACTTTATGTATATCTTTTTTTTCCTCTTTGTTTTTTTTTTGTAAAGAAATTTTTATTTTTCAAAAAAAAAAACATCGAAAATAATACATTTAACCTTATACAAATCCCTTTTTCCATATTAGATAACATTTTGTTCTATTTGTACATTCTATTTTTATCTTGTTTTGGTGGTTTCCCACCACATCTGAAGCATAACACATTTTCCATTTTATTCAAAATAGTAATACTTATATCTATGTTTCGTTTCTGGTAACGGTTATATAGCTTTAAAATACTTATACTTATACACCAATTCTTATTTTCTATACTCTTATGTATTTCTAAATAAAAACAGTTTTATTGTCTAATTTTAACTAAAACATTCATATAATATATTTCTATTCCTTTATGCTATTATAACCATGTATAGATATAGTTTTTCATATCCCAATACTTTTCAACATATTCTTTCAAATCTTTCCAGTCTTCCAGAAAGGTCTCTGAGTAGAGATTATTCAATTTTCTAGTCCACTTATCCATTTCAGCCATATATAACAGTTTTTTCAACCATTCCCACACCTCTGGTATTTTTTCATTTTTCCAGTTTTGTGCATACACCATTCTTGCTGTTGTAATCATATACCATATTATTGTCCTTTTCTTTACATTTATCTCTTCTAGTTTAAGTCCTAGCAATAACATTTCAGGCAACTTCTTAAATGTACATTTCAAGATTTTTTCCATTTCTGCATGTATTTTTGACCAATAAGTCTTTGCTTTATCACAAGTCCACCACATATGATAAAAAGACCCTTCTTTCTTTTTACACTTCCAACATTTGTTAGACATATTTTGACCAATATTTGCAATTTTTTTTGGTGTCATATACCATCTATACATCATTTTAAAACAGTTTTCTTTTAAGTTATAACACGTAGATATACTCATAGCATTTTTCCATAAAAATTCCCAAGATTCCATTTCAATGTCTTTGTTAAAGTTTATCGCCCATTTTACCATTTGTTCTTTTACCATTTCATCAGCATTAAACCATTTTAGCAAGACTTTATACATTTTAGAAATCATTTTTTTCCCACCTTCCTCCCAAACTTGTTCTATTTCATTATTTTTTTCCCTGAAACCGTGTTTTTTATCACTTCTATACAAGTCATATATTTGTCTATATCTTAACCAACCATAATCAAAATCAATCTGATGCTGCTCCTTCAATTTGAAATCCTTGCCATGTCTTATTAATAAGTCTCTATACTTCAGCCAATCTTGTCCTTTATATCTTGATATTGGATGTAAGACTTCTGCGGGTACAATCCACATGGGTATCTCTTCTGAAAAAAAGTTTTTATATCTTGTCCACGTATCCATTAGTGTTCTTCTCAAATAATGATGTTTAAACATATTGTCCATTTTTGTTTTGCCATAATACAAATATGCATGCCACCCAAATCTACAATCATGACCTTCCAGGGACAATAACATTCTATCTTGTAACATAGTCCATGCCCCTACCCAGGTCAAACATATTGCATCATGGTATAACCTTAGATTTGGTAGTTGAAACCCTCCTCTTTCTTTGGCATCACACATTATTTTCATCTTAATTCTTGGTTTTTTCCCTCCCCACACAAATTTAGACAGCTCCTTCTGCCAACATTTGAATGTTTTTACATCTTTCACAATTGGAATAGTTTGAAACAAAAACATTAATCGTGGTAACACATTCATCTTGACCACCGCAATTCTACCCAGCAATGACAAATTCAATACATTCCACTTTTTAATATCCTGCATAATTTGCAACCATAATTTTTCATAATTATTTTTATAAAGATCAATATTTTTCATAGTTAGGTTTACACCCAGATATTTTGTCTTTTTCACCACCTCACATTCTGTAAGTTTTTGTAACTCGTTTTGTTTCTTATTTGACATATTTTTGCACATTACTTTCGATTTGTTTTTATTTACATAAAATCCTGCTAAGTCACCAAACTCTTTTACTCTCTGTAACAAATGTGGTAATGTGGATAAGGGGTCTTCCACTATAAACATCACATCATCTGCAAAGGCCCTATATTTGAAAGAAAAACCTTTAGTTGTTAAGCCTTTAATATCTTTGTCTTCCTTCACATTTAACAGTAGAACTTCTAAAATCCAAATAAATAGCAGCGGCGAAAGCGGGCATCCTTGTCTTGTTCCTTTTTCAACTTTAAAATCGTCTGTCTTTTCAGTATTAATTATTATTGAGGATTTCTGTTCTTTATATATTGCTTTAATGAAGTTAAGCATATATTCACCGATCTCAAGATGTTCTAAAACTTCAAACATAAAATCCCAGTTTAAATTATCAAACGCTTTCTCCGCATCTAAAAAGAAAAAGCCCACTTCCTTTTCAGGATGTTTGTCGTAATATTCTATAGCGTCCACTACTACTCTTAGATTGTCCCTTATTTGTCGATTAGGTAAGAACCCTGCTTGTTCTGTTTGTATAGTCTCTTTAAGGTGCTCTTTTAGTCTATCCGCTATAATCTTAGCAAAAATCTTATAATCATTATTCAGTAAAGAGATCGGTCTATAGTTCTTAACATTGGTCACATCCTGATTTTCTTTCGGGATCAGTGAGATGGATGCATCTTTCCAGGTTTCTGGTACCTCTCCAGTAACTCTTATATTGTTCATCAATAGCAGTAACGCCGGTGAAACTGACTCCTGTAACGTTTTGTAGAACTTCGCTGTAAATCCATCCGGTCCAGGTGCTTTACCTAATTTTGAGTCATTTATTGCATTTTTGATCTCTTGTAATGATACTGGATTATTAAATAGTTCTTTAATTTTCTCTGTTGGTTTTGGTAGCTTTAATGTTTGCAGGTATTCTTTAATCTTTCTTCTGTCTTTGTTTTCCTTCTTAAAAAGTTTTGCGTAGTATTTAAAAAATTCTCTTTTTATTCCTTTGTTATCTATTATCTCAATATTATCTCTTATCACTTTAGTGATAAATTTATTTTCACGTTTTTTCTTTAATTGCCATGCTAAGTATTTTCCGGGTTTATTTGCACCTTCAAATGCTTTTTGTTGAAGTTTTTTTAAGTTCCAGTACATCTCCTGGTTCAAAATGGCTTTTGCTTGGTCTTGTAGCATCCAAATTTCCTTTTGCAGTTTCTTTTTCCCTGGTTTCTTCTTCAGTTCTTCTTCCTTTGTTTTAATGGCTTGTAAAATATTTTCATATTGCTCTTTTTTCTTTTTATTATCTTTAGCATTTAACGATATCAATAGTCCTCTCATCACTGCTTTATATGCATCCCATACGGTTTGAATTTTAACTTCTTTCTGCATGTTTACTTGGAAGTATAGGTCTGTTTCTTCAAGTAATTTTTTAATTATTTCTTGATTATCTAATAAGTCCTCGTTTATTCTCCATCTCTTTTGTTTTTTAATCTGCCCAGCTGTCCATAAACACGGATTGTGATCTGAGATTATTCTGGGTAAAATTTCCACTTTTCTTGTCTTAAAGGTTAGGTTAGTAGTCATCCAAATCATGTCAATTCTTGAATGTGAGTCATGTCTGTTAGAGTAAAAGGTAAAGTCTTTTCCTTGTGGGTTAGCTTTCCTCCAAATATCTTCCAACTTTTCTTGTTTTATCAGTTCAAAAAAGTTTTTTGGAAGCTTCCCTAACGTCTCATCCTTTCTTTTAGAGCGCCTATCTAGTTTATTATCTACAGTTCCGTTGAAATCTCCTAACATCATAATTTGATCATAGTTTACATTGTCCAATTCCATTTGAAGTTCTTTAAAAAAAATTTCTTTAGCTCCATTCGGAGCATAAATGTTCACAATCAAAGTTTTCACTCCTTGCAGTAAAATTTCAATAGCTAAATATCTTCCATCTTTGTCTTTGAATATTACTTTGGGTTCCAAATCTTTTTTGACATATGTTACAACACCATTTTTTTTATTGCTTGCTAAAGAATAAAATTCTTCTCCCAATTTTTTCCTTATTAAATATTTATGGTCTTGGTTTTTAAGATGAGCTTCTTGCAAGCAAATTATATTACATTTTTGTTTTTCCAACCAGTGACCTACCATTCTACGTTTTTGGGGTGAATTTAGTCCATTTACATTCCATGTAAGTATTTTGTAATCCATTTTGATATATTCTTAAATATCTCCAAAATCGTCTTTATTCTCTCCCAGGAATGCATACATTTCTTCTGTGCTTTTAATCACCACTCTGGAGCTGCCATAATAAAAACTTAGTCCTTGAGGTATTTCCCAACGAAATCTGATTTTTTTCTCCTTCAGTTTATCCGTCAGACGCTTGAATTTTTTCCTTTCTTGCAGTATTGCTCTAGGCAATTCTTTCATTACTATGATTTTCTTTCCATCTATTACAAAGGGGTCAGTAAAGCACTTCCTGTAGATTTGTTCTTTTGTTCTTTTCATTGTAAATTGGACAACCACGTCTCTTGGTATGTTTTTGTCTCTTGCATATGTAGAATTAACTCTATAAACAAGATCCATGTGTTCTTTAACAACTTCTTCCTGTTCTTGTAAAAAATCTGCTATTGCTTCTTGCATTCTTGTAAAAATATCCTCATTCAATTTTTCCTCAATCCCTCGAAATCTCAAGTGGTTTTGCATATCTTTATAATGCATCATCTTTTCCATCCTCTCGTTCTCTCTCATTGTCTTATGGGTGTTTTCTTCCAGTTCTTTTACTTTAGTTTCTATATCTTGTGTTCTTGTGGATAATTTTTGAAATTCTGCTTTTAATTCCATGCAATTTTTATCTGCTTGAGCCGCTATATTATTCATTTTAACATTTACCTCTCCTATAGCGTCTAACATTTTCTTTTCCATTGCTTCCATAACAGCTAGTAGCTCTTTTTCTTTTTTTGCTGCCATTGTAGGAGAGGACCATGTGGCTGCTCTCGATCTTAGTCCTCGGTCCGTTTTGCCTCTTTAAAAGGATCGATTTTATCTTGTCTTCCAAATCAAACACCAATTAGTGCATTCAAACAAGCTAATCTTGCCAAGTCAAATTATGTTGGTTTCAGCCTTCTACGTTATATAATCTTTGAGATATTGCAGTTTAAAAATTTTATAAATCCAAAATGGCGGCCGCGACTTCTCTATGGTTAATGTCAAAGGTTATAGTCTTTTTACCTTGCTTCTGGCTTGCCGTAGTTTCCTTTTGTCCCTTCCTTTTCTTTACTTGTCTGCTCTCTGCACATCACTTCCTGTTATGGTCTTTCTGGTCCGGCAGTATTTACAGTCCCCTTTCTGGTCCGGCAGTATTTAGAGTCCCCTTTCTGGTCCGGCAGTATTTAGAGTCCCCTTTACCTTCTTCCGGTTCTTCTCCTTTTTCCTTCTTGTCTGCTCTTCTAGCCGTCACTTCCTGATTCAGTCCTCACGTCTTAATCTCGCGATGCTTGGTTCCCTTCTCCCTCTTTGTCTCGCGATGCTTGGCTTCCCCTCCCAACTCCTTTTAACCGCAGGAATGTTAAACAACTTGTTTTTTTGGCTTTTTAAGTTCAAATTCGGTTTTTTAGCACTTCAAAACTGCTCTCATCCAATCAACATCAGTCTATTGCTTCACCCGATCTGTTTTTCATCTTTCAAAACGCGGCAATGGTAAGGCAAAAAACTTTTTTCCGTTACCTTTTGTTGTTACTTCGCTTCAGATGTGGTCCCAACGTTTAAACTTTGTCTTCTTTGTTAAGGAATCAGGGGAATTGGAGGTTTTATGCTGAATTTTTCAGCTCAGCTCGGCTCCTTAGAGATACTCGCAAGAATCCTCTTCGGCTGCAGTGCTCAAGGTGTCGGAAAAGTCTCCTCCGAGACTTTCCCTTCACCGAGGTTGCTCAAACCTGGATTATATTGCTTGCTGGTCCTCACACTACCTGTGTGAGGTTGCGTCGGGTGGATTAACCCACCCAAGCTGTCAGGAAGAGCCGCTGTCCGCCTTGCGCATTTGCAAAGCGTGTCAGACCTCCATTCTCCCAACTGGAAACTCCTTTTTTTTTTTTTTTCCTCTTTGTTATCTGTATTTAGTTGTTGGATTTAAAATTATTTTTCCCCTTGGGCTTCTTCCCTGCGTGTTTTTTTTTTTTTTTTTAAAGAAGAAATAATTTTTTTAAAAATAAAATAAAGTCTAGATTAAGAGAAAGGGACTATCTCAAGGCATGCATGGTGGAGATTTGAACCAGGGTCACCTATATCCTAGTCTAGTACTCTAACCACTACACAACATTGTCTCTTTATCAATGAGCACTGAGTTATATCGTCATGATGCACACAGCCACCAAAGAACATAAGAGAAGCCAATGCTGAATCAGGCCAGTGGCTCATCCAGTCCAACACTCTGTTTCACACAGTGGCCAAAAACACCAGGTGCCCTCAGAAGGTCCAGCAGTGGGGCCAGGGCACTAGAAGCCCTCCCACCTGTGCCCCCCCAGCACCAAGAATACAAAGCATCACTTGCCCCAGACATAGTGTTCCATCTATACCTTGTGGCTAATAGCCACTGATGGATCTCTGCTCCATATCTATATATCTAATTCTGAAGTGGCTCCCTCCATGTGGATATCTAAATCTGTGGGGGGGCACTTGGGGGGAGGGAGGTTTTTCTGCACACGTGGGGGACTCTCCACATTTGCAGAAAAATCCAAAAAGTTTCAAAAAATATTTAGGGGATATTTAAATCCACCGAAAAGTTAAAGAGCATTCCCTGCCCACGTGCAGGGAACACTCTCAGAACTACAGTGGCTGGTGGTTGGGAGGCATCCAAGCCTCACCACCAGAGCCATGGGGGAGGGAATTGGCAGGCCTGGCGAGAGCCGCTCAGGCCTCGCCGGTGCCTGGGGGAGGCAGTGGGCCGAGTGAACCTGCCATGGTAGCTGGGGGTGGGGGGAGAAGTGGTGGGCTGGAGCTCCTCTTGGGTGCTCAGGCCCACCACAGCAGCTGGGGGGGGGAAGGAGCGGCGGGCCTGAGCACCCAAGAGGTGCTCTGCCTGCTGCGGCAGCCAGGGGAGGGGGGATGGTGAGGGGAGAAGCGGTGGGCCGAGCACCTCTTGGGCGCTCAGGCCTGCCACAGCAGCTGGGGGGAGAGAAGCGGCAGGCCTGAGCACCCAAAATGTGCTCAGCTCGCCATGGCAGCTGGGGGGAGGGATGGCGGGGGGAAAGAAGTGGTGGGCCGAACACCTCTTGGGCGCTCAGGCCCACTGCACTAGCCAGGGGGATGGGGGGGGGGGAAACTCACCTATGGGTGGTTCCTCCACTGGTGGAGCTCCTTCTCTCTCCCCCCTGCAAGTATCATGGGTCCCCCCTTCTTGTGTTTATCTAATTCCCTCTTGAAGCCATCCATGCTTGTAGCCACCACCACCTCCTGTGGAATAAGGAATAAGCTTGCCACAAAATGTTAGACTTTTTAAAACAAAAACTTGGAAGCGGTGCCAGGCATGAGGGAGGAGCATAGGTGAGAAAGCAGCATGTTTTTGCACCTGCACAGTAATCATTTCCTCCCAACATATGTCAGATAATGCTGCCATCTCCTGACCAGGAGGTGGGATATGTGAACTCATGACATCAGGACTGTGGAAAGTTATGTTATATTTCTCATGGCATGCTTATCGCCCTTCGAGCTACTCTGACCTTGAGAAACTGTTAGTGCCAGCCCATGTATCTCTTCTCCCGTCTGTCTCCTATTATTCCCGCTTTTTCCCTGGGAACTCTAAACCAGTATTTTGAGTGCCTTTTCTCTGACATGATGATTGGTTACTATGCATTACCAGACCCCTTTTGAATTATGTATAATTGTCTTGACCCCGGCGGTGTCCGCCATTACTAACACAAGAAGTGCAGATGACCATAGCAGATCTTCCTCAATAAAGCATTCCTGTTTAAGGACCCTTGTTGGTGATTGACTCTGTAGGACTCTCACACATGTGTACATTGCTGTGAGGCCTCTGCCCTATGCAGTCAAGGATCAGACCTTTGTTGATGAAACAGAGTTCTTTATTTCCTAATACTACATTACAGGTCCTCGGATCATTGTTAGAGATAAGGTATACAATAGAAGCAGGATTAATATACCTTCCAGTACAATTTGAATTCCCCATAGGCAACCAATCACAGAAAGGGAAAAACCGCGGGCTAAGGTCCTTTGACCGTTTTGCTTCCCACAGGAAAAAGGTTAGGTGTGAAGTTGAAAATTTCCCTTCTTAAACTGGGCTCCTCAGATGTGTCCATTTCGTGCATAACAAATCGCTCGCCAAGGTCTTCTCACACCGATAAGAAAGTTCTGTGTCTCCGCTGGCAGGGAGGATAGGAATGCAGGGGGGGATGAGAGGCCGATTGTTCTCAGGTGATGCAGTCGCCACTCTCCCGGACCAAATGGTTACATTGACCAAACCCACCATTAGTAATAAACAGAGGACAATAAACCAGAGTGAAAGGGAACATGATACAGCATGAAAGAGATAGCAGAATGTTACAACTGAACTGCAAATGCAGGCTACATATGATGTGATTATACAAAGCATAAAAGAAAACCTTTGTTAGGATCCCCAGATCCTGGCAATTGCTTGAATTGGGCTTCCATGATTACTCCCCATGACCAGGATTGGCTCCAAACTGGCCAGTAATTAAGGTGTCTAGAGACACAAACTTGACACCTTCTGCATGCAAAGCATTTCTTGTACCACTATGCTATGGGCTGTCCCCCTGGCCGATAGCTCCACAGGCTCAAGCTAGCCCCTGAACCTCACTGCCCTGGAACAACAGAAACCCTTCAGGCAATGTGGGGGAGCTGGGAAGTTCACCTATGTCAAGTAGACATTCATTTTCTCCCAATTATCCTGCCTCTGAATTTATGTTTGTGTGGGGGGTGGGGGTGAGGTGGGAGACGTTGTGAGGGGAAAGAGTCAAACAAAGTATCATTTGGAGCTTCTACAACCAGGGAGGGAACGTGTGCCGAGAAGCCTTCTGGAGACCAGAGGGACCCGCTGAACGCCAGGAAACGAGTCCTGGTTAATTATTAACGACAAAGGAGGCTGACAAATGAAATTAATTTTAAATATTTTATGGGTCCACGGACGAACGTAACCTTGCGGTCACATTCCCTCGAATGGTATGTGAAAGGGCAGCTTGCTCTGGCTTGTACTCATCCTGAACCACATTTTTAAAAAAAATCATCTCAACAAACCCTTCTGCGTACTAATAAATCTTCCACCGGTCAATCTATTTTATTTTCCCAGGGCCTGCCTGGTTCTACAGTAGCTTGTATTATGCTTATCAGCTGGATGTTTGCCAACTAGTTCTGCTTTTTTTTGCTAGCAAGAATGCTTCCCCCCCTCCCTTCGATGTTCTCTTTCTACCCCAAGCTCAAATGAAATAATTCTGGGTTCCCTGGGCTCTGTTCCACCAGAGGGATGAACTTGAGTTATTGCAGTGCACAGGGTTAGGCCTTGGGCTGCTACCCAATGTGCGGGTTTTGAGTTCATGATGCATCATTTTAATGTCAATGACATTTTTTTTCAATGCAGTTTCAAAAGCTCAACACAGATGATCTTTCAATAGGGCTGCCAGCCCATGTCTAGCAACTAGAATTGCCAACCTCCAGGTGGCACCTGGAGAGCTCCTGCTATTGCAATCGATCGCCAGATGACTGAGATCATTTATAATCTACACTGCCTTCTTTATACACTTAATGGTATACATGCCTCTTGCCATGTCGGAGGTATTGTTTTCCCTTCCTTTATCTCATCCATCACTTTTTTTGTAATGGTATCATTAAATCTTCTTCAAAATGTTTGTAATACATTGCTCTCAGCCTATCTGGACCTGATGCTTTGTCCTTTTTCATATATTTTTTATTGCCCGGGAGATTTCTTGAATTGTTATTGTTTTGTTTAAAACTTTTCTGTGGTCTGGCTTAAACTTTGTGGTCGGGATGTCTTTCAGATATTATCTTATTCCTTTTCCTGAGACAGAATTTTCTTACTGGTGAAGTCAAACGCTGCTGGCGGTGTGCCAGTCTTATGAAATAGGATATAGTTCCAGGGTAGATCTTTAAAAAGGAGCCGGGAGATTACAGATTTATAAAAAGGAAGGAAAAGAAAAAGAAGTTAGAAGTGGCGGGGGGGCAAACTTTGCTGGCATAAGCCCACTTATTCTCTGCTGACCTTGATGTTATCAGAACCCAAGTGGAGCCTGAGCAAATCAGGACACCACCCCCACCCCCGGAGTCACCTCTCTGTTGGATCTCCCTCATGGGCAGAGAGGTGAGGATAGAGAAAAAAAAATATCTCTATCCTGGCGTAATATGTCTACAGCAAGATAAGTTTGGAGCCTTTAAGAATGCTCCTGTTCAGGTCACCATTTCCCCAGAAGTGAACTTGGGACTTTCTACATGCAAAACTTTCACTGTTCCACTCAGCCATGGTTCTTTTTGCATTGTCGTCTTTGTGAATCAGGAATAGTGCACACACTTATACATACAGAAATGGAAAAAAAATTGAAATGTACATTTAAGAAATTGCCTGAAATGTTATTGCTTGGACTTAAACTAGAAGAGATAAATGTAAAAAAAAAGAACATTAGTATGGTATATGATTACAACGGCAAGAATGGCGTACACGCAAAATTGGAAAAATGATAAAATACCTGAGGTGTGGGAATGGTTGAAAAAATTGTTGTATATGGCTGAAATGGATAAATGGACGAGAAAATTGAATAATCTGTACTCAGAGACTTTTTTGGAAGATTGGAAAGATTTGAAAGAATATGTTGAACAATATTGGGACATGAAAAATTACATTTATACGTGGATATAATAGCAAAAAGAAATAGAAATGTTTGAATGTATAAATGGTAGTTAGATAAGGAGGATATTTTTAGAATTGTATGAGAAAATAAGAATTTATATAATGTATAACTATTTTAAAGCTGATTAAGTCGTTACCAGAAATGTAAAAACATATATATGCATTTAAAGAATGGTTAAAGCTGAAAATGTGATATGCTTCAGATGTGGTGGGAAACCACCAATACAAGATGATAATAAGATTATACAATAGAATGAAAAAGTGGATATAATATAAAAAAAAGGGTTTGTATAAGAAAAATATGTTAAAATATTTGAAAATAATAAAAATTTATTTACAAAAAAAAAAAAAAAAGGAATAGTGCACACACTTAAGTTCCTGCTCTCAGGTTCATACAGCAGAGACAGGTGCACTCAAAACATTATCTTATCATCATCATCATCATACCTTTTATTGGCATACTCAAGCACAGTACAAAAATAGGGGCAAGCAAAATGTACAGTTCAAGATTAAGAACAGTAGGCTAATATGTATATATAGAATTCACAGAGAAACACGTCCCACATAAATTTAAATAGACTTCCCCAGGAATTTACTAACAGCCCTTGTGATTTCTATTTCATTATCTTTAAATAAGCGGCGATAGTCAATCCAATTCACCACGGTACATGGAGGGAGAGAGAGATTACCAAACAGTTCCCTCCGAGGATTAGAATGTAGCTGACAGTCCAGCAATATATGTTGGATGGAATCTGGATAGTTTGCCCCACAAGGACAGACCCTCTCACTATATGGGATTCGGAGGAATCTGCCATAAGCAACGTTTGAAGGAAAGGAGTTCATCCTAGACAACATAAATGCTCTCAGTTGTTGGGGACTTTCAAGATCACTTAAATAGTTGGCCATTTTTCCAATGGGTTGAACAAGACCAAGCGCCACAGGCAAGCATGTATAATATTGGACAGGACATAACTTAGTAAATTCTAAATCAAGGAGCCTCAGTTTAATTAGTCTAAAATTACAGGATTCATCAGATAAGAAGAGGTCTTCCATTGCAATTCCTATGTGTTTAAGTTTATCTATAATCCTGCCCAACCACACAGCATTATAAGTGTCTTTTTAAGGATATTTATTTATTTATTTGGACTTACATCCCGCCTAGCCAGCACAAAGTGGCTCTAGGCAGCTCACAGCATTAAAATCAGTAACATAAAAAGAAATTCAGATAATAATGAATTATAATAAAACCACAGAACCCACTAAAAATGGCAGCAAATACAAAATCCAACACCAGGGCAGCAACGACATCCCCACAGCCAGGAGGCTACCACCTGCTGATGTACCGGGCCAGTACTTCAACTGGCCACTTACCCATGGTTATTTCCCCCAGTGGCGGCCCTAAAAGCCTGACAGAAGAGCTCCATTTTGCAGGCCCTGCGGAACTGCAAAACGTCCTGGAGGGCCCTGATGTCTTCTGGGAGCTCGTTCCACCAGTAGGGAGCCACCACTGAGAAGGCCCTATTCCTGGTAGTCACCAGCTTGGCCTCTCTCGAGCCAGGAAGGGTCAGGCAATGTTGTGTGCCTGACCGCAGTGCTCTCTGGGGTATGTACGGGGAAAGGCGGTCCCTTAGGTAGGCAGGCCCCTGACCATATAGGGCTTTAAAGGTTAAAACCAGCACCTTGAACCGGATCCGGTACGCTATAGGCAGCCAGTGCAGTGCCCTCAGCACAGGCCGGATGTGGTCCCTCACAGAGAGGCCCATCAACAACCTGGCTGCGGCATTCTGCACTAGCTGCAGCCTCCGGAGCTGGGACAAGGGCAGCCCCATAATTGAGCAAGCTATCCAATTCTGCCCTATAATAAATCTGAAGCCAATTTTTAAACATTAACTTGTTTCTGCATAAATACACCAGTTTGGTGTAGTGGTTAAATGTGCAGACTCTAATCTGGGCAAACTGGGTTTGATTCCCCACTCCTCCACTTGCACCTGCTGGATAACCTTGGGCAAGCCATAGTTCTGGCACAGCTGTCCTTGAAAAACAGCAGTTTCTGTCAGAGCTCTCTCAGCCCCATCTATCTCACAGGGTGTCTGTTGTGGGGAGGGGAAGGGAAAGGAGTTTGTAAGCTGCTCTGAGACTCCTTTGGGTAGTGAAGGGCAGGGTATAAATCCAATCTCCTCCTCCTCCTTTTCTTCTTCTTCTTCTTTTTCTTTATAAAGTACACATTTGGGCACTCCAAGAAGTTGACACAGGAATACATCCTGAATATTTTCTGCTTTCTGATTCAGGGCATTAATCCACAAGGGAATGCCATAGAGCAGGGGTGGCCAACCTTGCTTAACGTAAGAGCCACATAGAATAAACGTCAGATGTCTGAGAGCCGCAAGACAGAAACAAATATCACACACACGTTTTTATTTTTAAAAATATGCAAATTTGCTTTTTATTAACATTAAATGGGACTGCCAAAAATAAAAACAAACGAGGAAAACCGGTTATTGATAATGATATTACTTGTTTGCTAATGATATTGAGAGAGAGAGAGAAAGAGAGAGAGATGGAAAGAAAGAATTAAAGAAGTGGAAAGAAAGAGAGAGAGAAACTAGGAAAGCCAATAGATGGGAGGGAGGAGGGAAGGAAGGAAGGAAGGAAGGAAGGAAGGAAGGAAGGAAGGAAGGAAGGAAGGAAGGAAGGAAGGAAGGAAGGAAGGAAGGAAGAGAGAAAAAGTATGCCTCCCCTTTGCTTCCCCAGCCGCCCTGCCAGGAGCCGTACAATATGTGTGAAAGAGCCGCATGTGGCTCCCGAGCCACAGGTTGGCCACCCCTGCCATAGAGTATTTGAGATAAAGTTTTGGCCTGAAAAACTTTGATTGCAGCAGGGAAATATTGATTACCTTTATGATAGTAAAAATATTTGATTTGAGAGGAAGAGAAATTAGCTGTATTAACTATTCTGTTACAATGAACTACCCATTTCAGATTATAATTGAACGTTAAGCCTAGATATTTATAACACTTGGTTTGTTCAAATTCTTGGTTATGATATACCATTTTTGTGGACACCAACTTTTAGAGAAAACTACAACCTTAGATTTAGTATAGTTTATACAAAGTGAATTTAAATGACAATAGTTATCCAAAGCTTCCAAATATCTCTGTAATCCCACTCTTGTGTGGGAAAGAATAGTTGTATCATCAGCATGCAATAATAATGGAATTGGGAGATCATTTAGCTTGGGTGGATGCCCATTTATAGATTTTAAAAATTGTGGTAGATAATTTAAAAAGAGATTTAAAAGATATGGAGCCAACTCACACCCTTGTTTAACTCCTTTATTTTCCTAGTTTCCTAGTTTCACGGCCTTTTGTAGAGTATTTTACCTGACAAGTTGTATCTGTGTATAATTTCTTTGGCAAGATTAACAAGCAGGGATCTATCTTTCGGTCTGCTAGTTTGCTCCATCACTTATTTATGAACAAGGAGACACAGGGATGTGAGCAACTGGTTTCAGGAGGAGGAAGTTCACGCAATGTACATTTCCAGCTAATTAAGCAGGGGCTTCACTCTGTGATACTAAACCAACTTACACAAATAGACCATTCCATCTAACGGCGACAATAAATAAACCACACTTTCCCAAATCCATGGCTTACTTCCTGGTCATGACATCGACAAAAGGGCAGGAAGCTCAGACAACGTTCTCTGCCCCTTTCACTGAGCCATGACCTCTCACTGAAGCTACAGCTCTCACTTCTTTTCTGACGAGACCCAAAAGCATGAGGAGAATGAACACAAAGAATCTGTCTGTGCTACTTTGCTGTCTTTTTGAAACATCAGGTGCCTTTCAGCCATTCACTGGGCACAGTTCTACCTAGAGTAATCTGCTGTGTCTGCTGATACGTTAGCAGTAAGCTGAAGCAAACACAGCTGAAGGAAGAAGTCCTCAAAAAGTAGAATTCAAGTGTGCATTGAGGATACCAAAATTCAGTTGAATTGAATTAAAATGATAATGGCATCACCATTATAATTATTATTATCAATAATTGAAGAAGAAGAAGAGGAGATTGGATTTATACCCCACCCTTCACTCCCCAAGGGAGTCTCAGAGCGGTTTACAAACTCCTTTCCCATCCCCTCCCCACAACAGACACCCCGTGAGGTAGGTGGGGCTGAGAGAGCTCTGAGACAATTGTCCTTGAGAGAACAGCTGGTACAGAGCTATGGCTTGCCCAAGGTCATCCAGCCAGGTGCAAGTGGAGGAGTGGGGACTCAAACCCAGTTCTCCCAGATTAGAGTCTGCACACTTAACCACTACACCAAACTGGCTCTCAACACCAAACTGGCTCTCATTAATAATATTAATAACAATAATGATGACAATGACAACAGTTATGATACCTATTTATGTAATCAATGTGCTGACCAGGTCTCTGAAGTCTTTTATCAACCACAGCCCCAAATGTCATGTGAAACCAGTGCGTTAGATTTCACTTCTCACTGAATCAGGGCTTACAGACAGATTCAGCAGCACGGTTTCATAGCATGTCTTAGCTTGAGCTTCAGACAAAAGGAGCTAAAACACATTGTCCCATTTGAAAGTGTGGAATCAGATTGGTCATTATAGTGTTTTCCTCTTCCACGCTGCAATGCTGCATCCTGCTACATGGGCATTAATGTTGTTGGACATGGTGCATCCCTAACTTGAAACATAATTGTGGCATCTCCCAAGAGCTGGATTTTCTGAATTGCATTTGGAGGCTCAGTCCACTCTTATTTCCTCAAATATTTGCACTTAGTATGTGTAAGTGTAAAAGAGAACTTCCCATGGAGGAGTCAAATTCCTATATTTCTGCCTAAATCACAGATCTTTCTGTACATCATGACTGGAAGGAGACA
The DNA here is from genome assembly GCA_029233225.1 of Lepidodactylus listeri. Lineage (NCBI taxonomy): Eukaryota > Metazoa > Chordata > Lepidosauria > Squamata > Gekkonidae > Lepidodactylus > Lepidodactylus listeri. The sequence continues at coordinate 98,119,613 of JARCFY010000009.1, read as the reverse complement.
AGAAGGTCCCATTCAATGCTAGCTTTCTCTGGCTGAGGACAGACCGGCATTTCGCCCTGGGACAGCTGCGGGGGCAGAAGCTGCGCGCGGAAACGGGTGCGGGGCGTCCCGTTCGCACTGGTAACAGTGCTGCGGGACCTTACCGGAGAGGAGGCGGAGCGGCGCGTCCACACCGCCGGCCGTCCTCTGGAGCCTCCTCTGCTGTGGCGCACGGCTGCTGGCCGGTCCGGGGACGCGCACCTGTGCACAGCGCATCCACACTTCCGCCACCGCCTCCTGTGCGCCGTAGAGGCGTCCAGACCAGCAGGAAGCAGCAGCAATGTGCGCCCAGACAGCCGGAGACCAGTTCGAAAAGGTCTCCGGCTGCAGCGCGTGGAAAGCGGCCCGCATGCGGGTAAGTGCGGGCCGCCGACGGGGGACAGCTGCGGCAATCTGGCCACTCTCTCTGCCTCCACTTTAGAAGCGGAGGCAGAGCGGGCCAGATTGCCAATCTGTCCTCGGCCTCTGAGTGGCTCATTCTAAACTGCCTTTTGACCATACATGGTCCCCAAGATGGTTTATAATGCAACATATCTAAAAATAAATAATAATAACAATGTAGTAAAACAACTTATAACACATGAGAAGGGAGATGGCTGAGAAGGACCCCTTCTCTGCAGTCCAGCCAACCATGAATCCTGGAGGAAAGACACCACAGGTGGCCCTCAAGTCTTGGGTTGGCTTGGCTGATACAGGTGGAGGAGGTCATTGGATACTCTGGCTCCAAGCCATGTAAGGGAATTAATAGTCAAGACCAGCGCCTTGTATTGGGCCTGACTTCTGGAACTCTGACATTTAACAATCTCAGGTGTCAGAGATACCAACAAATGCATTTTCCCAGAATGCCTCTCTATTCAGGTCTCCTGGAAACCACAATCCCAGGGTTCCTTACATGTCAGGTGCTGAGGAGCATGCTCATGGCAGCATCTCAGGAATAAGCAGCATATAATATCAAGGCTTTCTGAGGGGTATCCTTAAAAATTACAGATCCCAACGTCCACTGCAGGCTGAGACTTGCTCATTTCTCATTCTGTGATGGACTTTTGAGGGAAACATTGCTAATTTTGTGATGTAGCCAAGTATCATAAGGCACAGACATTCTGAATCAGATAAATATGAAATCAGTAAGCACTGGTAATGTTTAATAATCCACTAGAAAAGAAGAAGAGGAGTAGGAGTAGGAGGAGATTGGATTTATACTCTGCCCTTCACTTGGAGTCTCAGAGCGGCTTACAATCTCCTTCCCCTTCCTCTCCCCACAACAGATACCCTGTGAGGCAGCTGGAGATGAGAGAGCTCTTTTGAGAATGGCTCTTTTAAGAACAGGTCTGTGAGAACCAACAGCCACAAGTGAAGGTGTGGGGAATCAAACCCGGTTCTCCCATTTAACCACTGCACCAACCTGGCTCTCATAGGGTTGCTCCCATAAGGTTGGTAACTGGCGGGAGATTCATCAGTTGGGTAAGACCCTTACTAGTGATGTTATTTATTTATTTATTTATTTAATTCAATTTGGATCCTGCCCTCCCTGCAAGCGAACTCAGAGTAGGTTCCATCATACAATTCACAGCAGTCAATAAAAGACTGGTGCCTCAGCAGATTTCAATACAAAGCAAGTTGTTCCCAGGTGGTCATTGGGATCTGAGGTCACTGGATGGAAAGCCAATAGCAGGTGGGCACCCGCTGCCTCAGCTGAAAGCCTGGCAGAAGAGCTCTGTCTTCCAGGCCCTGTGGAACTGTAATAGGTCTCGCAGGGCCCCAATTTCTAATGGGAGCTCATTCCACCAGATCCACAAGTCAGGCATCCCCTGGGGCCAGGAACCACCAGGAGGTATTGATTAACAGATCGTAAGTACCTGTGGGGCTCATATGGAGAGAGGCTACATATGATGTAGTAACATCACCAATGACTCGTGTGGCCAGAAGCAACATTATCAGATGGCCAGAAGGGGTGCAGGAGGTCTCTCCCTGAAGCAGGAGACCTAGTGGCCAATGCTCCCTCTAAGCTGTGGAGTCTTGTGAGCAAAAATTCTATTTTGTGAGCTACTGGCATTAAAGTTGTGAGCAAGGCATTTGGCTACTGAATAAATTAGTTTGCTCTGGAGCCAACGTTCCTGAGCTAAGACAAAAATGTGTGAGCCGGAGGCTAAAAAACTGTGAGCTAGCTCACACTAACTCAGCTTAGAGGGAACCCTGCTAGTGGCCCTAAATAAAGCCCTTCCTAAAATCAAAATTCATGGTGCAAGGCCAGGAGCTGTAGGAAAGGAACTAGAACATTCAAGTATCCTTTCTCTCTCCCCCAATATCCCCCCCAGTTGTAGTTTCTCTGCAATTACTGCTTCTCTGCATCCAGCCTCTTTATTAGCCTATTTCCACTAAATAGAAAACTTGCATGGAACATTAAAAAAATCCGTTCTAGTTCTTCTAAATACTCCATTAATCATAGCCACTTAACATGCTGGAGTTCAACTGTAAAATGCACATAAACTTTACATAACCTTTGCAAGCTGTCAGGCACAGTCACATCTGAATGGCACATTCATACCCATCCAAGGGTTTCTACCGAAGAATGTAAAGTGGCAGTTGGAGTGTTTGCTCAATATAATGATCTGTGGGATATAATTTATTTCATATTTATAATGGTGACGAGGAGGGATGGGTGCTTTTAACCTGGATTGTTTATTCTGCATGAGTTTGCAAAATCATATATTTGGCTTAATAGACATGCCAATTGCTCTGAAAGAACTAGACAGTTTGCGCTAATTTGCATTTCAGCTAAAAAAAAAAAAAGCTCCGTTGACAGATTTCCAATGGTTTCAGATTTTCACCAGTTTTCTTCGAACATTTATAAAGACATGTTTATCATGTCGATGTGTTAGGGAAACTGCCAGGAGAGAATTATTCAGTTTACAAGCAAATGATTCCATAAGACACCGTGCATGAGGAATTTCCCTTTCGCGGGACACATTAAGAGAGTAGGAGCTGTATAAACATTTCTCTCTTGGAAGTCCTGCATCTGTGGGGGCAGGCCTAAGCTGATCTACTCAGAATAAGGCCCATTTCTCAGGAAATCCTAAGGACTGCAGCATCAGATAGGATATGAAACAGTTAAGGATGTACCCTTCCATGTTTACAGTTATTATGACTCCTCCAAACAGAAATATTAAAGGCAGTCAGTATCATTCTGGAATATTGAATCTATTTGTTATTGTGTTGCCTGAATAACTGGCTCAGTATTCATAGAAGTTAGAATGAGGGGGAAACAGTGACTCACAGAGTATGTAACTGCCTCAGTTTTTCATAGTTGAGTTGATAACTGTATTGGTTTAAAATTTCTATGAGCCTCTTCGGAAACCTATTTTGGCTGAAAACAATCAGAAGGATTATGATAGATAGATAGATAGATAGATAGATAGATAGATAGATAGATAGATAGATAGATAGATAGATGGTAGTATAGTATGTTTAAGGGGATGGATGTCAGTATGTTATAGCCCAATCTTGTCAGCTCTCAGAAGTTAAACAGGGTTGGTACTTGTACAGAAGATCACCAAAGAACACTCTGCAGAGGAAGGTAATGAGAAACCATCTCTGCCTATTCACTTGCCTTGAAAACCCCTTGTTAGCGTCGTCATAAGTCGGCTGTGACTTGACGACACTTTATACGCACACATGTACAAGGCTCAGATGAAGCTAACTTTTAAGCTGTCAGTACACTTGCTATCAAAGCTCCTCCTACCATTACTAAACAGAGATCAAAATTAATTTGCCTCCTTCCTCTTCCTCTTGCTTATCCTCATGGCTTTTAGCTCCTATGAGGTCTTGCAACTCTAGGAATCAACTGTCATGGGGTCAGAAAGGACTCCCGGGAACAGGGAAACAAAGATGTGCATCTGTCAGCACCTTTTGCTGATGAATAGCCAGATCCAAGCATTTAGTTCTGTTGGTTTTGAAAGATCTGGAAAGTCTTTTCTTCTGAGTGACCCTTTATGATACCCTTTCCACTCACACTGCATGCTTATTATCACCATGTTAAACCTGTCTCTCAGGTTCTGGGTTACAAGTAGGTCAAAAACATCACAGTGGCCCTTCTGTGTCTTTTAAAATATACAGAGAGCCATGACAATTTCACACCTCAGCTCCTCTCTCTCATTTCCAGAGACATCCACAGACAGGGTAGCCTATACCCCTTTAATAATCAGCCTTCACTCACACATAGGGATGGGTACAAACTGGAAAAATGCAGTTCATTTTGGTTCGTGGTGGGCCCAGTTTGTGAGCCACAAACCATCCCAAACTTTTAAGAGTTAAATGAACCAGTTCAGGTTGTGAAGTTTGTGATGTGGTAGAATGCCTCTCCAGCATGCCAGACACACAACTCACGAGGGATTACCAGCTGACTCTCCTCTACCTGCCCTCCAGGTTTGATGAGGTTTGGATTTATGGGGTCCAAATTATGCCCCCCCCCAAGAAGGTGCCCCCATCGCCCATTGTTTCCAATGGGGGGACAGCCAAAAAACCCCAAGGGCAATAGAAACCCAGCAGAACAGAATCAAAGTTCAAGAGCAGATTTGCATTAGAAACTGAAGAGGGGACTTTTTTTGCAAACCCAGCAGAACCAGTACAATGTACAGGTTGCCCAGCAGTACCTGTGCAGTCACAGAGTGCCCAGCAGAACCCAGTGCCACTGGCATCACAAGCTTATATGGACTGATCTCAAAGCACAGAGTTACAAATCCAAGCAGGGTGGTAGTAGAATTTTGCAAACTCTGTGAAAGAAAATGGGAAATGAACACAAAGGAAAACCTGCAAAGGAGAGGGGGGAACCTCTTGAATCTGACCTTCCTAGTTTGAAACTGACACCAGTATTTCCAAGGCCAGAGACTTCCACAGAACCCCCTTGCTTTCAAGTTTGGTAAACATTTTGATTGAGCAGAGACAGTCTGTCTGGAAATGTATCCATTCATGATCCTGCACGGACCTCCACAAACTGCTTGAAAATTCATGGAGTTTGTGCCGGATGACCTGCCACAAACTTCAGTTTGTGAACTACAAACCAGACAAAATCCATGATATACTTTAGTTCATGAGCAAGTTTGTGCCCCTCCTCACTCAAACAGAACCACTGGTGTTGGGGCTCAAATACTGTTCCAGTCACTCGCTGCCACCATTTATTCTTCTCCTATAATATATAGAGATACCCAGGTATTAAATTGTGTCTCTCTGTGTGTGATTCTTTCCCTTGTGCACACAACCCACAGGGTTAATCAAAACCAGAAAACTTTTATTTATGATATGAACAAAACACTGAGGAAAATAAAATACAAGTAACAGTGTTTCGTTTCCACTGAACTTTTGAACTGAGGTTCCATTCATGCAATTGACCTTAGGTGACAACTTGACCATTTTCAGCCGGCTCTAAGCACCTCCTCTGCCCAGTTCTACTCGGTCAGAAATCCTCCCCCCTTCTCCTAAGCTGCCAACTCCTCTGCTACTAACTCCTAACTGTCATTTTCAATTGATGTTTTCCAGGTTCCATTTTTAACATCCCATCCTCTTTTGTTGGCTTTCTTAGAGAGAGGCTGAAGCTAGCCTGACCATCACACCTTTTGTTCTAAACTGTGCAAGCACCCAAGATTAAAATAGCAAACTATTTATGATGGAGGCAGATAAGATGAAAAGGGAGCTACTGGAGCAGGCCAAAGAGAGAAATAATTTTATATAATGTGAGTCTCTGTCATTTATAGGTATTACCTTTATTCCTGGATTTGTTTACCCCCAAAAATCAAAGGGATGGGAAAGGGACTTGAAAATGCCCTGGATCTAAACTGAATTTTACATATGACTAGCTGTGACGCCCTGCCTTCTCGTCCCCGGCTGTGCCCCCTGTCGCTGTCCTGCCCCCATGGAGGGTTGGTCCTGGAGGATTCCAATGGCGTGAAGAGGGAGTTTTTTTCGGGGTCTCAGTATGGCCGGGGGTATACTGCACCCTCTGCTGCCTCCAGGCCTCCGTTGGCGAGCACTGAGATGACTACTCTCCTCCTCCTCTGTACAGCTCCATCTCTCTCTCTCGTTCTCCTTCTCTCTCTCTCTCTCTAGCTGCTGCGCTTCACCACCGGTCTTTCCTCCTCAACCCCCTCCACTCAGCCAGCTTTATTCCCCTTCCTCCTTCCCAGGACTGCCTCTCGTTAAGCCACCCTTACTCGGCTCCCACCCCACCCCCCTTTATCCGTCTGGATGCCGAGTCTCTGCTGGTGATGAGACTCTGCCTTCCCAGCCCTGCCGTGCCTCCCAGGTCGTCCCGGGTCGCTTCCTCTGCGCCTTTGATGTGCTCGGGACATCAGCATATCCTGCTTCTGGCCTGTTCCAGTCCCTCGGGGCCGGACACAGGGCTCAGAGGGAGGGATGTGCCTGTGGCTGCCATCTGCTGGGGCTGCCCCGCCTAGTCGCAAGTGCCCTGGCTGGGGCCTTCATGCTCTTGGGGGCCGCTCCCCCGGGGACCTAGTCATCGGAGTCCGCAGCGAGTACCACGGAGCTTCCATGGGAATGGGACACTAGCTTGTTTGTTGTAACTTTGGGGGGGGGGGTTGCATATTAGTATAAAACCTTTGTGCTGAAGGTGTCAGTATGTATTCTTCAATGAGGCATTATTATACAGTATAACTTTTCATTCAGGTGGGGGAAAAAAGTGTCTTTACAGCCCTGCTGTGTAATGAGCTGGAAAATAATATCCTTCTGTTTAATTTGTGGTCTTTGAAAACTGTGATTGTTTTCTTTTCTTTTTCTTTTTTTAAAAAAGACACACCAACATTTCACTTTAATCACGACTGGCATCTGCTAAAGAAAAATCATGTCAAAGCAGTAAGCATTTGAGCTAAATGGGAACTAACCCCACTGGTAGTATACAGGCCAGCTGTGAAGATGCCCTTTAGGATAAGACACGAAGGAAAACAGGGGAGAGATACTGATGCAGGTCTCAGAATAAATAAAAAAATAAGAGCAATACTGAAATGTGTCAAACAAGGGAGGAATTCCTCACACCTTTCTGTTGTGTAAGCACCATTCATTTCATCAGGGCATGGACAGGGCTTGCAGAAGTACAGATCTACCATTAGGGACATTCTGTGGCATATCTTTTCCAACCCACAGAGCAATACTCTAGTCAGAACTAATGGCTACAATATGAGGAGTGTCGAAGTGATTTTTATTTTATTACTGTTGCGCAGAATCAGAAAGCTGAGACATCAGTTTCCATATGGGTATTTCTGAACTGGAAAACACCCAGACACACTGTGTATATCAATAGCCATGGCATTTTCAAAACTTTTGGAAGTTTTCTGTGTACAAAAAAAAAAAAGTAGTTATGTGGGGGCATGGCTCAGTGGTAGAGCATTTGTTGCACACGCAGAAGCCCTAGGGTCATTCCCAAGCAACTCCAATCAAAAGGAGCAGGAAGAGGGAGGAGGAGGAAGAGGAAGAGGAGGAGATTGGATTTATATCCCGCCCTTCACTTGGAGTCTCAGAGCAGCTTATAATCGCCTTCCCTTCCTCTCCCCACAACAGACCCCCTGTGAAATAGGTGGGGCTGAGAGAGCTCTCGGAGCACTGCTTGAGAGAACAGCTCTGTGAGAACTGTGGCTTGCCCAAGGTCATCCAGCCAGGTGCAAGTGGAGGAGTGGGGAATCAAACCTGGTTCTCCTGGATTAGAGCCCATGCACTTAACCACTACACCAAACTGGCACTGTAAAAGTGATCTCCACGAGACCTTGTAGAGAGGCCACCAGGCTGAGTAAATGAAACTGACCTTGATTGACCAGTGGTCTGACTCAGCAGAAGGGAGCTTCATGTGCTTCTCTACTGACAGTCTGTGGTGGTGGAAAGTGGCATCAAGTTGCAGCTGATTTATGGTGATCCCAATGTGTTTCAAGGCAAGAGACAAAAAAGAGGTGGTTTGCCTTTACCTGCCCCTGAGTAGCAACCATCAGCATCCTTGGTGGTCTCCCCTCCCAGTACTAACCAGGGCTAACCCTGCTTAGCAGCAGAGATCTGAATGTGATTGGGCTAGCTAGCCTGGGTCGCTGAAGTCAGGGCGCTCACAGTCCCTAATATATTAAATGCAGCACTCTTAAATTGGGTTTACATAGATTGCAACTCATTTATTTATTTATTTATTTATTTAGATTTTTATCCCGCCCTCCCCGCCTTTCGGCAGGCTCAGGGCAGCTAACAATATAATCCCTATAAATATTATAATATAAAATAAAATACAATATAACTTTAAAATACTTTAAAATACAACACAAGATGGTGAATTCCAGCAAATTCCAGTGCTCTTGTCCAAGCAGCATCCCCAAGCTTCCTCTGGCATTCCAGTTAGTGCTGTTGGTTCTTTGGCAGCTTTCTATGGTCAGGCCAGGGTTATAGATCGGGGCGGCCCCTACTTGAAAGCCTGGTGAAAGAGCTCCATCTTGCAGGGCCCTGATGTTATCTGGGAGCTCATTCCACCAGGATGGGGCTGCCACTGAAAAAGCCCTGGTCCTTGTTACCACCAATTGGGCCTCTTTAGGCCCTGGACGGACCAGGCGGTTCTGGGAACCCGATCGTAGTACTCGCTGGGGTACATACGGGGAGAGGCAGTCCCTTAGGTAGCAAGGTCCCTGGCCACATAGGGCTTTATAGGTAAGCACCAGCACCTTGAACTTCATCCGGTATGCTGTAGGCAGCCAGTGCAGTGCTTTTAAGGTGGGCTGGATGTGTTCCCACATGGGAAGACACAGCATCAGCCTCGCCACCGCGTTCTGCACCAGCTGCAGCTTCCGGATTCGGGCCAAGGGCAGCCCCATGTAGAGAGCATTACAGTAATCCAATCTTGAGGTGACCAATGCATGGATCACCATAGCCAGGTCGTTGTATCCAAGGAAGGGAACCAACTCCTTAATCAGCCTTAGATGATAAAAAGCCGATCTTGCAGTTGCTGCTACCTGGGCCTCCATCATTAACGAGGAGTCCAGGAGCACTCCCAAGCTCCTAACCTCCGGCGCTGGCACCAGCGGTGCCCAATCAAAGGCCAGGAGAGGGATCCCTATCCCTGGGCCACTCCGACTCAGGCACAGGACCTCTGTCTTCATCGGATTCAATTTCAATCGGCTCTGTCTAAGCCAAGCAGCCACGTCTTTCAACGCCAGGTCCAGATCTCCCAGGCCAGAGTCTAACTGGTCGCCCAACAACAGATAGAGCTGGGTATCATTAGCATATTGATGACAACCCAGCCCATGCCTCCGGGCAATCTGGGTGAGGGGGCTCATGGAGATGTTAAACAGCACTGGTGAGAGTACTGCACCCTAAGGCACACCGCATATTGGTGGGTGTCTTCGGGACAGTTGCTCCCCAATCACCACCCTCTGTCCCCAGTCTTGGAGAAACAAGGAAAGCCACTGTAAGGCCAACCCCTGAATCCCAGTGTTGGGAAGGCATTGGGCCAGTAGTTGATGGTCGAACGTGTCGAACGCCGCCGACAGGTCAAACAACATCAACACTGCTGTGCTGCCTTGATCCAGATGCCTCTGGAGGTCATCTGTGAGGGTAACCAGAACCGTCTCTGTCCAACGGCCCAGTTGGAAGCCAGACTGGAAGGGGTCTAATATGGAGGCATCATCCAAAAAGCCTTGCAATCACCCCACTACTGCCGTCTCAATTAGTTTACCCAGATAGGTAAGTTAGATACTGGCCATCTAGCCATAACCCAAAAAGCTATCATGTCAGGGCTGTAGCCAGCGGTGGGGCTTTGTGGGCTGAGCCCCCCATGGTGTATCCCAAAGCTCCAGCAGGCACATACCGCAAAAGCCCCACCAGGTACCCTAAAGCCCACTACCCCACTGCTGTCTACCTCCTCCCTCACAGAGAAGTACTTGGCCTTGTGGGACTGCCTAAGCTACACAGCCTCAGGCTGCTGCCACACTGGCTCAAAGCCCTTCCTTCCATAGGCAGGGGAAAGGGAACCCGGGGCTCCTTTGCCCCTAGGAAGTCCTTGGCCTTGAGGAGCCAGCCCAAGGCGATTCTGGTAAGCCTCCTTTCTTGAGCTCACTGAGCAGTCAGCGGGGGAGGTGAGAGGGCGAACAAGGCAAGCCGCCCAAGGAGAGAGAAGAGCAGAGAGTGGGCAAGACAGGCCGGGGTAGACCTCACATGCCTTCAAAGGAGCAGGCTGGGCTGGCTTCCTGGTTGGGGGTGGGCAGCGTGTCTCTGGTGCTGGACAGACGGACAGGCCATGGCAGCTCAGCTGGGGCCACTGGAGATGCTACTGCCTGATTGGTGCAGATCCTGGCTACAGGGCTGCCTCAAGTGTTTCACAACCATTATGTTGTTGTGGACCAAGGCAAGCAGGCGAAAGACTCAGGATTATCTGCATCTAAGCTGGTGGAAGGAGGGGGGGGGGAGGCAACATGGTACAGACTGACCTCATCAGCTCTTAAAGCAAAGCACCATCAAGGAAGACTCTGCAGAGGAAAGCAATGGCAACCCACTTGTCACGGTCTCTCTCACATTATGGGCAAGACTACCACAGTTTTGCCCCCACCTTTTCTTCTTGCTGCCACCACTTTGGGTAAAATCCACCCCCCCCCCCCCAGATTGGTCATTTCAATCCAGCCTCTCAGGGAATCAGTAGTATGCCAAGGAGCCATGCAGGTGAAAAAGAACTTGGGAAGATTCTCTGTAGTTAAACAAGACGTTATTTCTACAAGGCAAAAACTCCTCCGTGTATTGCAGCAGTTTGCCATGGATCTTGCAAGACAGGTCAAGAGGCAGAAATGAGGACTGTAAAGTCACAAATTCTGCAGGCATCTTTTATTACAAATCCAAGCAAATCTACAAAGATATCCCCATGGATGATTTAAAGGCACATGAAAACAACTTTACATCTCTAAGATTATTACTCACTTGCTGACATTTGTGCATGGGTGTATTTCTGAAGTGATATATATGATGTATCATGGGTCTCCTTGCCTTATTTTTCATTTTCTCACTCCATAACATAGTCTTGCCAGAAATGGTACAACCTCCCTTAAGTAACACCACAGTCCACTTCCTGAAGACCAAACATTGATTAGTTAAAAAAAAAAGCTTTAGAAAGATTTTTAAAAAGTGTATATCTATTTAAATCTATTTAATCATTTAAAATATTTATTAATCTCCTTTCTGATTTATAGTAAAAGGGGCCTTACAAGGCGGATATTTATTTACACGGTCTATTTGTTTCAACATTTTTATCCCAAAGTGTTCCCTTCACACTCCCCTGTCTGATCCACAGCTAATTTAGGTATATATCAAAGGCATGGAATAATGCCCCTCTATTTTTTTTCCATTTTGGATTCCCCATTCCAGCACCGAGCCTTTATTTTGGCCTGTTTAAATGCCTTTTCATCGGTAGTCCTTTATGGTAGATTTAGGCAAATACCTTCTCAAAACAGGTTTTGTCCTTGTGAATTAGGCACTCTTCATTCATTATCCCAGTGGTTTTCAACCCCTGTGCCGTGGCACACTGGTGTGCCGCGAGATATTGTCAGGTGTGCCGCGGGATTTTTTCAATGAAAGAAATGTGCCTTCCGGGCTGACCTTCCGGGACGCGTTTGCGCATGCGAGAAAGAACAGTGGCGCGCTCTCGCTGATTCCGCTCGCACGCTCTGTGGCCGGCCTGAGGTAGCAGGGAGCTGCCGTTGAGGCTCACTTTGGATCTGTAACTTACGATTTCAAGTTGAGTGGCTATTACGTGTATTTGTAATACTGTCATAGTTAATACTTGAGCTGAGGCAACTAATGACCCATTTATCTTGTATTTCAGTGTTTTTCAACCACTGTGCCGTGAGATATTGTCAGGTGTGCCGTGGGATTTTTTCAATGAAAGAAATGTGCCTTAGCTCGAAAAAGGTTGAAAAACACTGCATTATCCCATATCATTTTAGAGTGTCCCCTCCTTTCTTTACAATGTAAACAATTCTTGTCTAAAGACCTCCAGCATAGTGTCTTTGTTAAGGAAAACATTTTAATTTATTTTTAGAAGATGTTAGCCCTCAAATCACTACATGTGTTGCCAATTTTTTAGCCGAAGCTTATAAAATTAAGTCCAAACTGTGTCTTAATTGTTGGACACCTATTTTTTCCTATTTGTTTCTGATGTTTTCTTGATTTAAATACATACTTGATCTGCATTATTGGTCACCATCTTAATTGTTTCATGTCTCTGTTCTTATCATCTATCAGCCCTTTGTATTTATTCTTGCTTGTAATGTATCAGCATCTTTTATGCCAATAAGGGTCGAGAATGTAAATATTTATATCCCACTTGTCTTCCTGAAGGGATCCAAAGTGGCTTACCATGGTGATGACAACAAAACAATAAATAAAATGACAACCCTCCCCCAACAAACTATCTAGATTTGCTTCAGAATATAGTTGGCGGCTTGCTGGAATGCAGCTTCTGTGATCTCTGGGCTCACCCATGGTTTACAGACAGTGGCTGGAAATGGAAGGCAGAACAGATGCTCAGCAAGGTCTTACAGCAGCCCTGGAGGTTCTTCCCCCTCAAATTTGTCTTGGTCTCTAAGGGGCTACTGGACTTGAATCCTCCTCCCCCTTGTAATGTCTGTGTTCTTATTTCAGTACCATGGAGAGTTCCGTGGACAGTTATATAGGATTCATTGTTTCTGTGCTGTTCTTTGATGTAAGAACTTTGGGCGAGGACAGACTGGCAGTCTGGCCCGCTCTGCCTCCGCTTCAAAAGTGGAGGCAGAGCGGCTGTTCCGACTGCTGCATCTGCCCCGAGGAGGCGGTCCGGACGCATTGCGTCCGGCGTCGCGCTCCTCGCACAGCAGCCGGGCACCACTTAAAAGTGGTTGCTATGGCGTGCGTTCCACCTGCCTCCGGCGGGTGTGAACGCACGCCGGAAGGGGGAGCCACGCAGCATTTGCACGCCGCCGTAGGAAGCCGCCCGCAGTCTGAACGCTGTGGGCAGCTTCCTTCCAGCAGCGTGCGAATGCCGCACAGCGGGGGCAATTCCCCCCACCTTATTCTGCCACGCCGCAGAGGTGTAGCAGAATACTAGTCTGTTCTTACCCTTTATATTCACACAGAAGTAACAGGATGCAACAGAGAAGCAGAACAGAGACAAGAGAACAGATAAATTCTGCTACTTGAAACAGCCGGCTGGCAGCACAGGCAAAAAGCAGCACTAATTTATTTTCATGGACAGAAGCCTCTTGTTCCACACAGCAAGCTGCTTTTGAAACTAAGCCCTTTCAAAACCTGTTTGTGCTATAGCCTAGTGGTGTACTCTCATTCAATGAAAACAAGTCCAAGATTCCAAAGGACCCAAAATCACATGACTGAAAGTCTCCCAAATCCCCTGACTTTTGTGAGCCTAAATTGGCTCTTGATTAGTGTATCTTAGGAGGTCGGATATGATGTGCAATGTAATGGAAAAGTTAGTTTTGCTCATAAAATATGGAGATGTAGTCAGGGATATATCCTGGGGTGGGGGACAGAGCATACCAACTGTTTGTCCAGACAGAGCATACCAACTGTTGGTCCAGGAAAAGCTGGAACTGAATACTCAAAAAAGGACATGTAGGAAGACGTGCCTTGTAGTGATGCTAGTGCTTGTCATAGTGTTCCTGGAATAGATCCAACCATCCAATCATCCTTGTAGTAGCCTTCCTTCTGTTGGAGGAAGAGCCACTTGATCTGGAGGAAGACTTCAAAGCTGAGCCAAAGGAAAGATGAGGTATGAACATTTAAATACATAAATATACAAATAAAATTTGCTTGGTGGAGTGGTAGGATAGGGGGTAGGATCCACCCCACTGTGTGTGTATGTTGGGATGTCAAAACCATCTGCAACAGTGAAAAAGGATGCCAAAGTATTGTTTATGAATGATAGATAGATGATGGTTAGGGGCGGGTAGAGAGACAGCCTACACTGAAAGTTTCAATGGATTAATCAACCAAAGTGCTAGTTGATTAATTGGTGGCATCTAAAGATTTGTCTGAGGGCTGGAAGAAACATGGGCAACAAAGGGCCCAGTTCTGACCTCAGAACGCCATTGAAGAGTCATTTTTGTTGTTCAGTTGTTCAGTTGCACAGTCGAGTCCGACACTTTGCGACCCCATGGACCACATCACACCAGGCCCTCCTGTCTTTCATCATGCTCCAGAGTTTGCTTAATTTCATGTTTGTTGCATCAATAACACTGTCTAACCATCTCATCCTTTGTCATCCCCTTCTTCTTTTACCTTCAGTCTTTCCCAGCATCAGGGTCTTCTCCAGTGAGTGCTCCCTTCTCACTTGGTGGCCAAAGTATTTGAGCTTCAGCTTCAGTATCTGGCCTTCCAGGGAACAGTCAGGGTTGATTTCTTTTAGGATTGACTGATCTGATCTCCTTGCAGTCCATGGGACTCTCAAGAGTCTTCTCCAGCACCATAATTCAAAAGCATCTATTCTTCTATTCATGAAGAGTCATAAATATAGTTAAATAAATTCCTTCTTCTTCCCTCCCCACTACAGCCTCCTCTTCCTCATCCTGCTTTCCTTTCTGCTACTACTTCCTACTTGGTGGCTGGTGGTTCTGAGGGGCACTGTCATCAGGAAGGACATTCCTTGTAACTAGGGGTGGTAGCTTTTGCTAATAAACTTATAAATTACACACATCTCTCTAAAACAAAAACACTCATGGTAACTGTTATGTACTGACCATGCGGTCGCCATGTGCTCACGTAATGGCGACCGCCATGTGGCCAGAGCACATGGCCAAGAAACTACCTGAGCTTCAGTCAGGTAGAACAAAGGCCAGGTGGATCCAAACCGGCCACCAATCATGTACCTAGGTTTCTCCAAGGGAACCCATGAAATGTAAATAGACTGATAAGAGTCTATCAAGCCAGTTGGGTGAGGTCAGGGGATTATCCCTGACCAGCATAAAAGGAGGGCTTCGAGCCCTGGGTTGTATTGCTTCATCCGGACCAGCAATAAAGATCTAGCTGTTTCACTGTTCCATGGACTCCTGACTCCAATACTTATCAGTAACTTTTCAAATAAGCATATTTGTATCAATGCAATCTATGACATAATTGACTGAGTGACTCCATGTACTTGACTGCACACCCCTCGCTATTTCCGTGCATTTCCCCAGAATAACACTGCGCACAACTGGCATGCATGACATTTGTAAATAGCCCGACTTGAACACTCTTCTCTGAACCTCCTATTTCTTCCTTGCTCCAACAATAATCTCATGTGCATCTATTGTCGCTGTGACTTTTATTTTGTCACTTTTGAATACGTTCTTTGAATGAGATGGAGAGGATTTGGACTGTATGCCAAACAATGAATCTAGTCTGTGATTCAATGATTGCACCAATTTAGTTTTATTGCTTCCTACCACTGGTGATTGTAACAAAGGCACTATTATTATTGTTGTTATTACTGCCATGAAAAAAGGTATTCTTAGCGACGCATCTCGCTCTCTTGCTTTATAGCTAAACAAGCTCATAAGTTCCTAAGAATGACACACTAAAGGTATAAGCTAGTCCATGAGAACTCTCAGATGTCTTTATTAAAGACGGGTTTAGCTCTGCAGAGGAGCACGTAGTGGCTGAAGATGGTTTTATGCTGCTTTAACTCCTTGTAAACATGTTTTTTTTGGGGGGGGAGAAAATAGCTCTAATGATGCAAAGGCTATAGATAGTTTTGACAGTGCTCTTTAAGACTCCAGAGGACAGTGGTTTAGATTCACCAGCACATTTTCATGGGGGGAAGGATTTCCACACGTGGGGAGCAGCTCATTTCCGCCCACTCCCCCAGCTGCCCAAACTGACCCCTTCCTACTTTTGGGGGGCATTTGGAGCTACAGTGAGAAGGAGAGGTTAGAAAGTCACGCTCTATGGATGGAAATGGGAACACAGGAAGCTGCCGTCTACTGAATCAGACACTTGGTCCATCAGAGTCAGTATTGTCTACTCAGAGTGGCAGCAGCTCTCCAGGGTCTCAAGCAGAGGTCTTTCTCACCACCTACTGCCTTCTCCTTTTTTTAACTGGAGATGCAGGGGCAGAACCCGGGACCCACTGCAAGCAAAGCAGATGCTCTACCACTGAGTCACAGCCTCTCCTCAAATACTTAGATCCTAGAGCAGTGACTCATGCAGTAATACGACAGCCATCTGCCTCTGAAAGCCGGTTTTCTCTTTCTCTTTGAGACCAACGAAGATATGCAATGTAATTTCTTTCATCCTCATACACAGGGAGTTGGAGAGAAGCAATACCAGATCAGTGAATCATGCAAAGATGTGGCAGGTAATTTTTTTGAGTGGTGGGCACTTAAACTCAGAGGATCTTTTAGCCATTGTATTTCTTTTTGGCAGTGTCTCATGACTAACTCTCAGTTTTCATGTGACACCAAATACAAAATTTGGGAAGGGCACAGAATTATCAATGCATTCATGAGAACAGGAAGGTTAATAGTTCGGCAGTTCGAGACCCGAGTGCCACGTGATGGAGTGAGCTCCCATCTCTGGCCCCAGCTCCTGCCAAACTAGCAGTTCAAAAGCAAGAAATTGCAAGTAGATAACTAGGTACCGCTTCGGTGGGAAGGTAACATTGTTCCGTGCACCTCGGCACTTAGTCATACCAGCCACATGACCGTGGAGAAGTCTTTGGACAGTGCTGGCTCTTCGGCTTGGAAATGGAGATGAGCACCACCCCCTAGAGTCGGTTTTGACTGGCTTTTGAGCAAGGGAAACCTTTACCTTTGATTGGAGCCAGTAGCACTGTTAGGAGTCAGAACCCTCCTCCCAAAGAGGAGCAGTTTGCCACTTAGAGAGAAAGACATACGCACCCTTCATACAATATCACCTCAAAAATCATAAATATAAGACACTGCCTGGCCAAAAATGACACAGGCCAGCCAGAGACAAGCCTGGGGAAATATTTTTGAGGGTTGAGTCAGAGTGGCTGACTCACTAACTACCCTCTCCTTTCCCAAGAGAGACACATAATTTAGAACAAGAGATCTCCCAAGAAACTACTGACTAATCTCATCAATGAGCAGGCTCACTTCCCCCTTACCCATGTACCCTTAATTTAGCAACACTTAACACTGTTCAGGGCTGCAATGGCTCAAGTGGTTAAGACACTGAACTACAGACCAGAAGGTCGATAGATCAGCAATTCGAGACCCGAGTGCTGCATGATGGGGTGAGCTCCTGTCTCTGGTCCCAGCTTCCGTCTCTGGTCCCAGGAGCCAGTTTGGTGTAGTGGTTAAGTGTGCAGACTCTAATCTGGGAGAACCGGGTTTGATTCCCCAGTCCTCCACCTGCAGCTGCTGGATGACCTTGGGCAAGCCATAGCTCTGTACCAGCTGTTCTTTCAAGGACAGTTGTCTCAGAGCTCTCTCAGCCCCACCTACCTCACAGGGTGTCTGTTGAGGGGAGGGGAAGAGAAAGGAGTTTGTAAGCCACTCTGAGACTCCAAGTGAGTGAAGGGTGGGATATAAATCCAATTTCTTCTCTCTTCTCTTCTTCTTCTCTTCTCCTGCCAACCTAGCAGTTTGAAAGCAAGAAATTCCAAGTAGATAAATAGGTAACACTTTGGTGGGAAGGTAACAGCATTCTGTGAGCCTCGGTGTCTAGTCATGCCGGCCACATCACCTCGGAAACGTCTTTGGACAGCACTGGCTTTCCAGCTTGGAAATGGAGATGAGCACTGCATCCCTAGAGTTGTATTCGACTGGCTTTTGAGCAAGGGAAACCTTTACCTTTACCTTTAACACTGTTCACCCAAACCCGGTAGCTTTTCCTATCTGGTACTTAGTGGGTCATCAAGAATCATTTACACCTATAGTCCATCTTAGGTAAACTCATCAAGTCTCTCCAAAATCATTGCCTACCTCCAAAAAACATAACAAAAAACTGAGGTATTGTTTTGGGGAAAAACATGTCAGACTGCCCCAGGGAGCATTTTCCCCTATAATTGTAGCACTCCATTGCAATATGTGTGTGTTTTCAGCGCCATACCTCACACTCCAAATCTGTTTGGGTTCTCTTTTCTTCACTCCATAGAATGCTAGTTGTTTCACTGCTGCCTCCATGGACCTTCATCTTTGAGACTGGCAATTGTATAGCCTTCCCGGAAATTGTTTTCTCCCTCTCCTCCCTAACTTCCTCTTAGCTACCTTGCATGTTTTAAGTGTGTTTGTGTATGTGTTTTGCTTAGTTCTATTTCTTTTTAATAAAAACTTTACCAGAGCAAAATTCTGAAAGTTCTCTTAAGGGAAAAATCCCCATAAATATAGATGGAGAATCCCAGTTACCCCCTCTCGCTCTGTCTCCTTTAAGCTAATTTTCCCAACTAATTAGGAGACTGCCTCTCTGGGAACAGCAGCTTAAAGATGAACTAAATTATTAGGGTATAAGCTTTTGAGAGTCAAAACTTCCTTTGTCACATGGCAGCTTTGACTCTCATAAGCTTATAGTATGAAAATCTTGTTGGTCCCTAAGGTGCTACTGGACTCAAATCCAGCTGTTCTTGTGCAGCGCACCATGGCCAACCTCTCAAATTTGGTATTGTTATTCACTGATTCCCCCTTCCTTCCCAGATATTACAGCAATTGCCCAGCAGAAACCATTTTTTTTGTGGGGAGGGGAAGTCAAGAAGTCCATGATTCATATGACACCAGGTAATATTTACCTAGGCAGCACCATATAAAGTGTTGTGTAGGGCTCCAATATTTTTTCTGAATATTTTGTGGTCTCTGACATTTAATAAATCCATTCATTTGCTGGCATCAGCAAAGGGCGATGGCATCTGTTAAATAAATGGGCCAAAGCCTAGGCACTATTGAAGACTTGAAGATTAATATATAGCACCTCGGCTTCCCACTCGGCGGGCTGAGAATGAGCTGTTGACATGATTCAAGGTGGGCGGCACCCCCTTTTCTGGAAAGACACAGTGACAGCCCTTTCTTATGAGAAGGAGAGGGTAACCTCATCCAGCTTCTTTTGTGGAAATGGGGGACTTTGTGCTTAGTAAAGCAGATGTTTGTCTGGGGAGAGAGAAAGGAGGAGGCGGGCGGGGGAGCAAACAAACTGGAACTGGCTTTTGTGAGCTAGCTGTCCTGAATTCTTAAATCTTATTCTATTATTTATGCATCACCCACCCCACAGAGCAGGCTCTTGGCGATTATTAACATTTTAGACATTTTTAAAAAACACACCGACAATTGATATATGATTAAAATCACTAACAGACATTAAACAGAAATAGTAACACTAACAGAAATAGTGACAGAAATTAAAACCCATCAAGATGGTGATTGAAACCTCTATTGCCAATCAGACCGCTGTCCCTGCACAGCAGGGAAGGGTACGTGGGGGGGATAGAAGAAAAAGGAGAAAGGGGGCCAGTCTTAACGTCCGGTTGCTGCCCTCAACTGAATTCCTGGCATCTCTGCTTGCAAGCCCTGCAGAATTGCCTCAGTCCCCACAGGGCCCTGATGTTATTTGGCAAGGAGTTCCAGCAGGTTGAGGCCAGGACTGAGAAGGCCCTGGCCCTAGTCAAGGACAACTGGACCTCCCTTGGTTGTCACACAAGGAACAAGGAAAACTACCAATGAAAATGTAGAGCAAAGCAGGTGATATTTTTTAGTGGTAAGACTGCAGGATTGGGAGAAATGTGTTGAAGAATAGGAAGAAGAGGAAATGTCCCATTGTCTCCACCTCAGCTAGGGGAAAACGGAAGCCTACAAACTGATTCCTATCCCATTCGAAAGGCACCCTCCTGAACTCTTTCATTCCATTGTAGTTATAATCCCTTTAAAAGAATGCCTGCTGATCATTTCCATTTTGCATATTCTGTAAAATGATAAAAGGGTGGGAGCTTTCCTGATCTCAGGCTGGCTGTCCACATGGTGGGGACCACCACAGCGAATGTGTGTAAGCTGGCATTTGATGATCTTACACATTTGCAAGGTGGCACCTTCACGAGGCTTAGCTTGGATGAGTGAAGCTGTTCCAGCGGAGAGGCCATCCTACAGATATGTGGGTCTGAGGCCACTACATGGGTAGGGCGTGCACCTGATAATAACTGGGCTGCAGTATTCTGTACCATTTGGAATTTCAGACCCATTAACAGTCTTACCTTACCCATTACAGATCCATTACAATAGTCTAGGCTTGAGGTAAACATGGGTTGTAGACATCTGATCCTGGAGAGGGACCTGTGATGCTAGCTGCAGTGTGTGTCGTGTCACTTCAGGTTAAAGAAATGGAAGTAATGAGGTACCTCTAGGAACCACTGGAAACTCTATGGTTTTACCAGAGAGTTTCTGGCGATTCCTATGTCTCTTGAAGTTTGTTTTGTTTGTTTAACTGGAAGTGACATGACACTGCTGCTGGTGTCATTTATCATTCTTTTTCTTCCACTGCCACTCTGAGAAGTGGTGGGCAACAGGAGCAGGGAATGGAGGACCCCTACACCAACTGGGGCTTGATAGCCCTAAGCTGTGCTAACTTGCTTCTCCAACAGTCATATTGGATCCAGTGCAACTGCTAGGCTTTTAAATGAGGGTCACCTGAATTGGGTTGCCAACCTGCAAGTGAGGCCTGGAGATCTCCTGGAATTGCAAATGATCTCCAGACATCAGTCCCCCTGGAGAAAATGGCTGCTTTGGAGGGATTGTGTGGCATTATACTCTCTCCTCCCTAGACCACACCATCCCCAGGCTCTGCCCTCAGATCCCAGGAATTTCCCAACCTGGAGTTGGCAACCCTACTGAACCCCATCAAAAGTTGGGAGCACCACACCCTTCCAAGCCCTAGCCATCTTAGCCTGCACTGAACTGGATGTGAGGCCACTGGCCTAGAATTCCAGGCAAGAATATGAGGCACCATTTAGCCAGCATTAAGAAACTTTTGCTTTCTGTTGATCTGTGTAAGTGTGTGCCCAAATCTCTCTTATTGAACAAACTAGTACCTAAAACAACTTAAGGTGGTGATCATATGCACAATTAGACCCGACATAGGCACAAATGCCGGGCAGATTTAATGGGAGTGATCAGACAAAAACATCTGGGAAATGCCCTGCAGCTGTCAGAAACCAGTTTTGCTCTGCTGCAGAAGTGGAATTAAAAGACACCAGGGAAAAACTGGCAGTAAACGGGTTGCAATAGGCCATGGGTGGACTTTCCCTTGTCTCATTGCTCCAGTGCACTCTCATGGCGTCAGGATGGTCTGATCAGGCTATCCCGACTCCATGCAGTCCCCCTCCCTTCACAGTATGCACATCATCACAAACTCCATAGGGAGCCCTCAGTGCAGAGGTGTGATTCATTGATCCCCCATTTAAGTGCACAGGGAAAAATGGGACAAAACACCCCGAACTCACCCAGTTGTGTCTGATCACACACTGATGGACTGAACCTGCAGCTTCAAAGGGAGGTGTGATTGTGCAACTGCGGGTCAAATTCCACCAGAGGAAACAGCCTCTCCCCCCCCCCTGCTTTATCTTGTGCATGTGACCGCAGCCTAAAACTGGCTGTTCTCTGTCCATAAATACATGGTTGGTTTTTTCCTTCATAGGATTCCCAATAGTAGCATCCGAGAACCTGAAGACTTTCTGCAAGCATTCTTTCTGCTGTAACATTCACTTTTCTTTGGGTTTAGAGTTGCCAGGCTGTGCCCAGCAACCAGTGGGAGCTTTGGGGATCGGGACATGGTGGGGGCACAAAGTCGCATGTGCCACTATGTCACTTCTGGTGAAAACCCAAAAGTGACATAGGGTAGCTCTAGCAATCACAGGAAACTCGAGAGTCCACCCTCCACCCTCCAAAGCTGCTATTTCCCCCCGCCAGGGAACTAATCTCTCTCTGTCTCCCTCTCTCTCTGTCTCTCTCTCTCTGTCTCTCTCTGTGATGTAATTCTAGAACATCTCCAGGCCTCACTTGGAGGCTGGCAATGTTACCTCAATTAATATTTTCGTCTTCCTTTGTCGAGGGTGCTGTTGATTGCTGAATAATTTGCATGAACAGAAAATGGGAGGGGGGAGAGTGTATATGCACATGAAAAGGAGAAATAGATCCCCCCCCACAATTAATTATGACAAGCAAAATAATTTGAGAATGATATTGATTTGTCCAATGATATTTGTTTGCTAATGATATTTAGCTTCCCTAACTGCCCTGCCAGGAGCCGCACAATATGTGTGAAAGCCACATGCAGCTCCCAAGCCACAGTTTGGCCACCCCTGCATTAGGGGTTGTTTCCATCTCAGAATTTTATACCAAATACTTTATCATATTATACATCTCAATTGAGGAGGAGAAGGAGAGTTGGATTTATACCCCACCTTTTACTCAGAGTCTCAGAGCGGCTTACAATAAACTTTCTTTCCACTCCCCACAACAGACATCTTGGGAGGTAGGTGGAGCTGAGGGAGTTTTTTTTTAAAATAAAGTTTATTTACAATTTTCATAAAATATTTAACATATTATAACAATCACATGAAGTTCTTTACACTGTCATACCAAAGGTTGTCATTACGTTCAATTAGTTTTACATGTCCTGGAAGTTGTGAATCTACATTTCTATCTCTGTCTGTGTCCATTCATATACACTATTCCATCTTTCCGTAAACAATATTTCACCTTTGTTTAGCCACACTGAATTCAACCTATCCATCTCTGCTAATTCCAACATTTTATTAATTATGTCTTCTGTTGTGGGGAGTTTCTCTTGTTTCCACTGTTTTCCCACCAGAATTCTTGCAGATGTCAGTATGTATGTTATTAAATAGGAGTCTATTTTGAAAGCATCTGGGATTATATTTAATAAGTAAATCTCCGGTTTCAGAAGAACGTTTATCTTAAATATTTCATATATAATATTTTGTATTTTGTACAAATATTTCTGTATTTTGGGGCATTTCCACCTCATATGGTAAAAAGAGCCTACATTATTCTTACATTTCCAACAGTTTTTACTCATATTAGGAAGGCATTTCGCTAGTTTCTCTGGAGACCAATGCCATCTGTAAAACATCTTTAGGATATTTTCTTTGTATGGATTTGACCTCATATACTTTACTGAGTTCCAAATCTTAGCCCAATTATCAATATCTATCGTATAACCTATATCTCTCATCCAATTTATCATTGATGGTTTAACAATCTCATCACACATATAGTCCTCAAGCAAAACATTATACTTTTTTTTTTTTTTTTTTTACAAACTTGGTATTATCTAACATTAAGATTTTATCTATTTCATTCAGCTTATTTTGGAATTCTATTTTTTGTCTTCCTTAAATCTGTTTTTTAACTGTATTATTTCTAACCAAGAATTCTGTCTTCGTGGGTTCTCTTCGGCTTTTAACTCATTGTTTTTACCCAATAAGTTTTCATAAGTCTCCTTTTCTGCTGATAATAATGAGGGCTTTATGAAGGCTTCTAATGGAGAAACCCATTTTGGGATTTTATGTTATGAATGTTCTTTTATACCTATCCATATTTTTATTAAAGCACTTCTGATGATATTATTATAAAAGCTTAAGTGTACTTTCTCCCTTCTGTACCAGATGTAGGCATGCCAACCCATACTTAGGTCACAACCTTCTAATTTTAATATTCTTGGATTTTTGAGAGTTATCCATTCTTTTATCCATCCTAATGTTGCCGCGTTGTTATATAGTGTCCAGTTTGGTGCTGCAAAGCCTTCTCGTTCTTTCTTTTCATTATATAGATTCCCCTTTACTCTAGATTTCTTATTGTTCCAAATGAAATGTTTAGTGATGTGGTCCAACTCTCTAAAAAAATGTTGTTTTTTGATGATTGGTAAATTTTGTGCTAGGAAATTTCTCTTTCCATAAAAGAGATTGGCAGGGCATTCCAATTTAAAAGATTTTTTTTGTATGTCTAATTAGGGTTAGGTAATTCTCTTCATATAGAATAGAGGTTTTATTAGTTATCAGAATACCAAGATATTTAACTTTCTTAACTACCTCCACTGATGAAATTAACTGGATTTTTTGGATTTGTTTTGGCGTACAATTTTTTGTCAGGATTTTAGTTTCCAGAAAATTGATTTTTAAGCCTGCTATTTTGCCATAATCTTGAAGTTCTTTTATCAAGAATGGAATAGTTTTAACTGGTTCTTCCAATATAAAGACTAAATCGTCAGCAAAGGCTTGTAACTTGAATATTTATCTTTTAATTTTTAAACCTCTAATTTGGTCTTTCTCGTGTACGATATCTGTCAAACTTTCTAGCGCAAAAATGAATAATAAAGGTGACAGCAGACATCCTTGTCTTGTTCCCTTTTGAATTTTTAAGGTTTGAGTAAGGTCTCCATTTATGATAATTTTAGCATTTTGGGCAGTATAGATTGCCTTTATCCTATTATAAAAACTAGAGCCACATTCCCAGTTTAGTAACTTTTGTAACATGAAATCCCAATTGACATTATCAAACACTTTCTACGCATCTAAAAAAAAAAACACCTAGTGCAAGCTGTTTACTCAGATGCATTTCATAAAATTCTAGAAATTTACTACTGTTCTGATGTTATTCCTGATTTGTCTTCTGGGTAAAAAGCCAGTCTGATCTTGATGTATAGTACATATTAGTACCATTTTTAATCTACTTGCCAAGATATTTGCAAACAATTTATAATCTGTGTTTAACAAAGAGATTGGTCTATAGTTCTTGATTTCTACTGGATCTGTGTTGGTTTTATTTATTTATTTATTTATTTATTTATTATTTCAATTTATACCTCGCCTAGCCAGCGGACCGGCTCTAGGTGGCTAACAATATAAAATCACTCAATTACAAAGTTAAAACATATCATAAAATCAGTGTTATGATTGCCTCGTTCCAAGAAGCTGGTAGGGTTCCTGTTACTTTTATTTTTTGCATTACATCTTTCAAAGGATTCATAAGAACATAAAAAACATAACAGAAGCAAATGTTGGATCAGGGCTGTGGCTCATCCAGTCCAACACTCTGTCACACAGTGGCCAAAAACACCAGGTGCCATCAGAAGGTCCAGCAGTGGGGGCAGCATACTATAAGCCCTCCCACTGTTTCCCCCCCTTCAAGCACCAAGAATACTTGCCCCAGACTGAGAGTTCCTATCTATACTTTGTGGCTAATAGCCACTGATGGACGTCTGCTCCATATGTTTATCTAACTCCCTCCTGAAGCTGTACATGCTTGTAGCCGCCACCACCTCTTGTGGCAGTGAATTCCATTTGTTAATCACTCTTTGGGTGAAGAAGTAATTCCTTTTATCTGTTCTAACCTGACTGCTCAGCAATTTCATGGAGCGTCTAAGAGATTTTGTATTGTGAGAAAGGGAGAAAAGTACTTCTTTTTCTACCTGCTCTATCCCATGCATAATCTTATAAACCTCGATCGTGTCATCCCTCAGCTGTCGTCTCTCCAAGCAAAGGAGCCCCAAGTGCTTCAACCTTTCTTCATAGGGAAAGTGTTCCAACCTTTTTATCATTCTAGTTGCCCTTTTCTGCACTTTCTCCAATGCTATAATATTTTTTTTTGACATGTGGCGACCAGAACTGTACACAGTACTCCAAATGAGGTTGCACCATCGATTTATACAGGGGCATTATGATACAGGCTGATTTGTTTTCAATTCCCTTCCTAATAACCCCCAGCATAGTGCTGGCCTTTTTCATTGCAGCTGCACACTGTCTCGACATTTTCATTGAGTTATCTACTACGACTCCAAGATCTCTCTCTTGGTCAGTGCCTGTCTCTCCAGCCCTGCACATGGAACAGGTAGCACTTCCAAGAAGGCTACCTTGGAGGTCCTGGCCTTGATTCCCCTGCCTAGAAGCATAATTTTTTTCCTCCAGGACCTCATGGCTACGTTTCCCCACTGGTACCACGACCACTGACTCCTCCCCAGCACTATCTACCAGCCTATCTAAAAGACACGTAATGTCCGGTACCTTTGCACCAGGCAGGCAAGTCACCATACAGTCAATATGCGGTTTTGCTACCCAGATGTCTACCTGCCTAAGGATCGAATCACCAACTACCAAAAGCCCCTCTACCTCCCTGCCCAGGGATGGTTCCTTGGTACGAAAGGATACCCGTTCACCAGCTGTAGAAGAGATCTCCTCTGAGGGTACATTCCCCTTATCCACAGCACAGTGCCCTGTTCCCTCTCAACCCTCATGCTTCCTGACAGCAGCGGGGCTGCCATATTCAGAGTGGGACATATCTAATATGTCCCTGAGGGTCTTCTCCAATGCCTAACTGACTGTCTCTGCTTCTCCAGGTCAGCCATCTTGGCCTCAAGGGAGCAAACTCATTCCCTGGGAACCAGGAGCTCATTGCACCAGGCACACACCCAAGACTTCTGCCCAGTGGGCAGATAATCATACATGTGACAGACCGTGGAAAACACACTGGATAGCCCCCAACCCCCTGCTGGCATTCTGGCTTCATAATTGTTTTAAAAATAATTTTATATAATCCCCCTTTTAAACCCTTTGTATTCTCCTTGTAGAAGTCTACTTACCTTACTGGGAACCCAAGGAGCCTAGGGCCCTGGTGTTCTGGCTTTCCCTTGGCTTCTCACAAGCCCCTAGTCTAAGAGACCCTAGATCAAGAGCCACAGCCCAAGAGCCCCACCCTTTGGTTCATGCCAGACGCTCCTACCTCTGTCAGGTGGAGCCTTAAATAGAAGCCTCCCCCATCAGAGGGTGTGGCTAGCAGCTATTCAAATGCACCCAGGCACTCAATTTGCAGTTAAACAATGGCCCTTTCTCACTCTTATCTCAAGCAGCCAGCACTCTGCAACAACTCAAAACTCATTCACACACTTCCACACACAATACCCTCAGCTAAACCACTTCAGCTGAAAGCAAATAAGGAACACTCACCCCTCTTGCGGCTTTCTCCTGCTGCCTTCCAGAGCTCAGCTCAACTCTTCATAATTCAGGACAAGCAAAATAATTTGGATAAACCCCTGAAAATCATAATCCCAGCATTAGCAAGAAACTATCTGTCTGTCTGCCTGTCTGAGTCCAGTGGCATCTTTAAGAGCAACAAAGTTTAAGTCTGGGTATTGTGTGAATGCACACTTCTTCAAATATACTTCTTCAGATATATACCAACCAGACACAGCCTCCTGTATGCCCAAGACAGACAGGCAGACAGATTTAATTGCAGGGAACTGTAGAAATGGGTTTATTTGATCTGGTCACTCACAAGACAGAGAGCCTGTCACCCAGGTGAGGTCATCCCGTGAGATTCATGGCTGAGAAGAGATTTGAACCCCCCAGATCAGATCCCCCCAGTCCAACACTCCAACCACTGTGCCATCCTCTTTGTATCTCTGATGTTCCTTTAGTGCAGTGTCAAATTGTCCCAGTTGAAAGAGATGACTAAAGTTCTGAACAGGAAGGGGAAGAACTTCTAAACGCTAAAACATTTACAATGTTTGCTATTGAGCTGCCTAGAAAGGTGGCATAGAAATGTTTTAATTAATATGAAAATGCAATTGCATTATTTCTAACTATCACATCTATTTCTACAGCAAAACCGCGTGAGTTCTGGGATCCACAGGAAGGACTTGCTTGTATCGGGACATTTTTCTCAGTTTCCATCTACCTTTGTTGTTGTTGTTGTTTGCTTGCTTGCTTTTAATGTGTGGATTGCAGTGAAGTGAAAAGGCCTCACTCCGAAAGACTGCCAGAGCCCAGCTGCAGACAGCAGAGACCCACTCTTCATAGGAGCCCTGGTCTTTGCCCTTCCGGCACACACGGTGGCAGGAACCCTTTGTAATCTTCGGGATCACAACCCAGGTGCACAATCTACAGAAGAAATGTCCTTAATACCCATTAAACTGTGTGGTATAGAAAGAAAATGGTTCTTGTAGCCAATATGTTCCATTTTCACATTAGAAAGATGTTGGTAATTTCCCTTCCCCCCACCCCCCATTTTTCTTTTTGGTATGTTAGTACGGTGCCTATTAGCATCAAGGACAATTAGAAAAGATATATAGGGCTTCTTAATGGCTTCTTAACTGTATTTAATGCAATCATTAAGGATCCCCCTAAGGCTGATATTTAAAATGAATTACATTTAAAATGAAGGTCCATTTATTGATTTAATTAATTTCAGTCAATTAATGGACCTCCTTTGCATCTTTGTAGAGTATTGGTAGAAATCCTATATCTCATGCGACAGCCTTTTTTTTTTTTTTTTTTTTTAGAATTATGGGTGTGCAAAACCTGCGCCTTTGTTTCTGAAGACATCTTTGCCTTTCCACAAGGTTTCATTTTGTTTTAGACTGATGGAGCAGATATGTGATTTTTTTTTGGGGGGGGGTACTGAGAGTCTGAACTGATGTCCATCACTATCTATTTAGATACTTGTATCCCACTTTTCTCCCCAGGAGGAACCGAAAGCAGCTTACAACATCACCCCTTCTCCTTCGTTTTATCCTGACACCAACAAACCCATCAGCTAGGTTTGGCTGACAGTGCATGACTGGACAAAGGACTCTCAGGAGTCTTCATCTCAGAGTGGAGTTGTGAACTTGGGCCTATCCGGTGTGAGCCAGACACCCAATCCTAGCTTCTAAATGATGCTGGCTGGCTAAACTGCAAGTTATCAGAAGCAACTGGCTTCATGGTGCCTCATGGTGCCTCATGGAGAGCCAGTTTGGTGTAGTGGTTAAGTGCGCGGGCTCTAATCTGGGAGAACCGGGTTTGATTCCCCACTCCTCCACTTGCACCTGGCTGGATGGCCTTGGGCAAGCCATAGCTCTGTACCAGCTGTCCCCTCAAGGACAGCTTGGGAAAGAGCTCTCTCAGCCCCACCTACCTCACAGGGTGTCTGTTGTGGGGAGGGGGAGGGAAAGGAGTTTGTAAGCCGCTCTGAGACTCTTAAGTGAGTGAAGGGCGGGATATAAATCCAATCTCTTCTCTTCTTCTTCTTCTTCATCTTCCCAGTTAAAAAGTGCTGATCTCAGGATCTCTCAGCGCTATTAACAAAAGACCAAATTGACAGGGCTTGCACTGCAGGGTAGAAGATCTAGTGTGCAACTTGCCTCTTCACCACATACATGAAATGCAATGTAGATACTCTACAAGGGGGTCAGTTTGTCTGATCTGTGTGGGTCTTCCCCCTCAGAAAAAGGGAGACTATTGAGTTAATTGGGCCTTGCTTTGTGTGCAAAGGAAGGGTTTGCCATGCTCATTCTTAAACTGTGTATTGTGGTGTTGTCTGGGGGGGGGGCTCCTGGGTGGGTGGCGCAGGCCCCGCCAAGGCTGGAAACACTACAGTGAGTCCCCAATGGAAGCTCCACCTGAGAGCAGGCAAGGCAGTGTGCATGGGCCACAACACAGGGAGACATGGAGGGGAGGCTCCTCAGGCCAGCAAAACCTACCATGCAGCCCAGAGAGGAGGTGAGGCTCTGTGGACTTTGCCGTGCCCTCAGGTGATCCCGTAAATGAGACTGACAGCATCCCCACCCCTCTCCAGTCAGCACAGACCATAGGATATGCCTTTTAAGGTAGCAGGGGAGGGAGGGGTGTAGGAAGGTAATAGTGGGATATTTGGTTATCATAGCAGAGTTTGCCCAGTGAAAGAAGCATGATATTGCATGCAAAAAATAAATCTCCCAAGCAGTATATTGCAAAAGTAAAACTTATATTTAGTCAAGTAGATTCAGAGCACATTCAGGTTGCCATCAAAAGGAGTGAGAGGAACCTAAATTAAGGAGTACTTTCCCTATAACAAGTGGCCAGCTAATCTGGCACCATGTGTGCAGACGTTATGAGGGCATTGTTTCTACAGGAGAGATCTGTAGAGACATGTGACACCATGGAAAGCCTTGCTGAGAATGGGGGAGAACAAAGGGCACAGAGAGAGAGAGGCGGGAACACTTTCCCTATGAAGAAAGGCTGAAGCGCTTGGGGCTCTTTAGCTTGGAGAAATGATGGCTGAGGGGTGACATGATCAAGGTTTGAAAGATCATGCATGGGATAGAGCAGGTCGAGAAAGAAGTCCTTTTCTCCCTCTCTCACAATACAAGAACTCGTGGGCACTCCATGAAATTGCTGAGCAGTCGGGTTAGAATAGATAAAGGGAAGTACTTCTTCACCCAAAGAGTGATTAACACATGGAATTCACTGCCACAGGAGGTGGCGGCGGCTACAAGCATGGATGGTTTCAAGAGGGAATTAGATAAACATATGGAGCAGACGTCCATCAGTGGCTATTAGCCACAAGGTATAGATAGGAACTCTCAGTCTGGGGCAGGTGATGCTCTGTATTCTTGGTGCTTGGGGGGAGGGGCAACAGTGGGAGGGCTTCTAGTTTCCTGCCCCCACTGCTGGACCTCCTGAGGGCACCTGGTGTTTTTGGCCACTGTGTGAAAGAGTGTTGGACTGGATGGGCCACTGGCCTGATCCAACATTGGCTTCTCTTATATTCTAATGAGGAGGTCAGAGGGCAGATCCTGGGTTCAGACAAAGAGACATCCTATTCAAGGAGATAACACATATACAGACTTAGAGTGATGTAGTGGCTTCAAATGACCTGCCTGGCATGCTGAATCGCTCACTCCAACAGGTAAGGCGTGGGCTGGAAACCCAACCACCTTTTACTCACACCCAGATCTTGGCCACTGTTGTGCCAATGTCAACAGCAATTGGTTTAATTGTACACCATTTTTCAGTCACCACTTTTTTAGGATTTGGAGGGGTTTTTTGTTTGTTTTGTGGATGTGACAATCATATCCTCAAATCCACTGCTGGTTTGGAAGACCCTATACCCTATTTTCCACATGAGGAAAATCCAGTAAATCCTACATGGCAACTTCTTTCTTTCTACTAGATAACTGTGTTCAGCATCAGAAACATACTTCACTCTCATACTGCAAGGCATGTCAACAGTTTACTATCGCACTTCTGTAAGAACAGTTATCTTCTGCAGGTCTGTCACCACCGGTGTTCCTTCTAAGCTGAGTTAGTGTGAGCTAGCTCACAGTTTTTTTAGCCTCCAGCTCACACATTTTGTCTTCACTTGGGAAGGATGGCTCCAGAGCAAGCTCATTTATGCAGTAGCCAAATCGCTCACCCACAACTTTAATGCCAGTAGTTCACAAAGTAGAATTTTTGCTCACAAGACTCTATAACTTAGAGGGAGCATTGGTCGCCACCACCACCACCTCACTTGGCTTACCTGTGGCTTAGTAGTAAAGCATCTGCTTGGCATGCAGAAGGTCACAAGTTCGATACCTGGCATCTCCATTAAAAGGACCAGGCAGCAGGTGATGAGAAAGATCTCTGTCTGAGTCCCTAGAGAGCTGTTACCTGTCTGATTAGACAATACTGACCTTGATGGACCAAAGGTCTGATTCAGTATAAGACAGCTTCAAGTGTGTGTGTGTCCCCTTGACTATTCATGTAACCATTTTTAAACTTGATCCATATTTCTTTCTTTCTTTCTTTCTTTCTTTCTCTTTCTTTCTTTCTTTCTTTCTTTCTTTCATCCATCCATCCATCCATCCATCCATCCATCCATCCATCCATCCATCCATTTGATTTATATCCCACCCTCCCCACACAGCAGGTTCAGAGCAGGTTCCATCATACCAAGGAGCAATACAAATAACAATTAGAACCAATTAAAATATATCAGAATTAAAATACAAATTGTAAATTCCAGTACTCAAAAGTCTCCACAGATGAGGTCTACCACAAGTTGGGGTTCCAAATGGTTATTCAGATCTGGGTTACTGGAGGCAAGGCCCAATAAGGTGTGGATGCCCACTGCCTCAGCTAAAAACCTGGCAGAAGACCTCTGTTTTATGGAGGTCCCGCAGGGCTATGATCTCATATGGGAGTTTATTCCATCAGGTAGGGGCCAGGACTGAGAAAGCCCTGGCCCTGGTTGAGGCAAGATCGATGTCCCTGGGGCCGGGGACCACCAGAAAATGCTGGTTCACAGAAGAAGAAGAAGAAGAAGAAGAAGAAGAAGAAGAAGAGATTGGATTTATACCCTGCCCTCCACTCCCCAAGGGAGTCTCAGAGCGGCTTACAAACTCCTTTTCCCTTCCCCCCCCCCCCCACAACAGACACCCTGTGAGGTGGGTGGGGCTGAGAGAGCTGTTTCCCAAACTTTCCTTGAGGGAACAGCTGGTACAGAGCTATGGCTTGCCCAAGGTCATCCAGCCAGGTGCAAGTGGAGGAGTGGGGAATCAAACCCAGTTCTCCCAGATTAGAGTCCGCGCACTTAACCACTACACCAAACAGATCATAGAGACCTACAAGGCTCATAAGGGGAGAAGCGGTCTCAAAGATACTAAGGCCTTTTAAAATTCTTGTGTTGCTTGGGAGATCTCTCATAAACCGGTGGCAGATGCTTATTCGAAGGAGAAAGGGTTTTGCCCTAATGACTGAAAAAATGATGAGTTTATAAGGAGCTTTTTTGGTTTCTTGAACTTGCAGCTGAAATAATTAAGTCCTGTCCATTTAAGGATCACAGCCTTCATACAGGTTTTCATTGTCTTCAGTGCCCTGGTTCAGAAGATCATTCAGAATTTTTGTGTTAATGCCCCTCGAATAGTGTAGGACTATTACACGGAATTGTTACAACATGTTATGCCGAGGCCTGTTATTTTGAGGGCCAGAAGTGGGTGGCAGAGAAGCTCCGACCACCAGCTGCTGAACTCAGTACCCAAGCAACTTATTCATCAATAATTCAGGCACTGCTCTTTCTTATTATCTCTTCTTAATCTTGTAAGTGTGTCCTATGGATATGCTAAGGTCAACGCTTCTGCATCTCGCAAGGAAATATGTATTCCAAAATTGCACATCAGAGCGAACAGGGCTTTAATAATGTATCAGGGTGTTTTTCCCCCTTTTAATAGCAAGAGTTCTATTGACTACAGTTGGTTTTATATATTTTTATTTATTTTCATATGCATATAACTGGCCCTATTCTGAGTGCTCAGCATGATGGGTGACAGATTATTAAAAGGCAAAGGATTCACTACGATTTTGATATCTTATATTGTCCATACACTTCCTCTGGGGAAAAGAAATGTGAAATCTGGGATGTATTTGGAGGGCATTTCTTCCACAGAAGGCAGGTCATGACCCTTGCCACCACAATACAGGTCCTGTGAAATTATCTTTTTCTGGAGCATTTTTTAATGAGCCCAAGAAGGGTACCTGAAGAACCATCTCCTCTTGTATTGGTTATCCTGCTAGGTAAGATCTGCCTCCCAAGCCCTGGTCTCTGTGCCCTTGGACCAGCAGAGGTAAAAGAGGTGATAATTAGAGAAGGGACATCTTCAGTGGTGGCACCTCACCTTTGGAATACCACTTTAGTGTAGTGGTTAGGAGTGTGGACTCTAATCTGGGAGAACCAGGTTTGATTCCCCACTCCTCCACAAGCAGCTGCTGGTGTGACCTTGGGTCAGTCACAGTTCTCTCAGAGCTGTTCTCTCAAGAGCAGTTCTCAGGAGAGCTCTCTCAGCCCCACCGACCACACAGGGTGCCTGTTGTGGGGAGCGGGAGGGAAAGGAAATTGTAAGCCTCTCTGAGACTACTTTGGGTAGTGAAGGGTAGAGTATAAATCCAACTACTTCTTCTTCTTCTTCCCCTGAAGGCTTGCTAAGCAGCAGCCTTACTCTCCTTTGTTTTAATGTCCCAGGGCTTGCGTGAATGGCATGTTTTTATATTGATAATTTATTATTTTAATTATAAGCTGCTTAGAGTAGGACTCTGGAGAAACAGCATGAAATTATCCTAAATAAATGAATATATTTAAAGTGTATGTTTTATTCCATGCATAATAATTAAAGGTAAAGGTTTCCCTTACTCAGAAGCCAGTCGAATCCAATTCTAGGGAGCGGTGCTCATCTCCGTTTCCAAGCCGAAGAGCCAGCACTGTCCAAAGACTTCTCCGTGGTCATGTGATAGGCATGACTAAACACCAAGGTGCATGGAAACCTTCCCACCGAAGCAGTACCTATTTATCTACTTGCAATGTCTTGCTTTCGAACTGCTAGGTTGGCAGGAGCTGGGGCCAGAGACGGGAGCTCACTCTGTCACGGGGCACTAGGGTCTCAAACTGCCAAACTACAGACCTTCTGGTCTGCAGCTCAGCAATATACCAATACATATGCTTAAACTTATTTTTTTACTCATAATACTTCCTACATAATATAATAGTAGAATCCAATGTGCTTTTCAACATTTTATTTATTTCTTCTTAACCAAATATATAGAAATATAAATGAAGGTTCCTTGTTACATAGGTTGTCAATTCTGAGTTGGAAAACTCCTGGAGATGTTTGGGGGGCGGAGCCTGAGGGGATGGAGTTTTGTGAAGGGAAGGTCCTTAGCAGGGTACAATGCCATAGAGTCTATCCTCCAGAGCAGCTGTTTTCTCCAGGGGAACTGATCCTTGTAGTCTGGAGATCAGTTGCAAAATCTCTATTCCCCACCTGGAGGTTGGTATCCCTACTTACCTTATCAGCCCTTTGACTCATCTAGTACAGAAGCACTCCAGAGTCTAAGGAAGAGAAAGCTCTTTCAGCACTTGGCATCTGTGATCATTTTATTTAAAGATGACAGAGACCAAATTGAGATTATAAACATGTAAAGGGCTAAACTACATGATCCTTTTATTCGGTGTACATCCCCAGGCTGTGTCGGCAGATGTATTTTGGGGAGTCCATACCTCCCAGATATGCGTGGTCCCAATTCAGTTTGGGATTGAAGCATGGAGAGAGCAGAGTTTAAGCTAGAGAGACAAAACAACCAATGATTATCAGGAGGATCACAAGGGAGGGGAGGATGCATGGTCCCATTGTATGCAGCTTAGGGTTGCCAGGTCTTATTCATCCACCAGCGGGGGGCTCCTGGCTTTCTCCCTTGTTCTTCAGGAAGTGATGTCATTGTACTGGGCACATTCTACAGGGGACACTCTAGCATTTGGCTAAAACTCTATGGTCACCATAGAGTTTTTAGCTGAATGCTAGCATATTCTCCACTCAACGTGCTGGGTACAATGACATCACATCCGGGGGATGTCATTGCACCAGGCACATTGGGCACACTGGGGCTGTTCTGTGGCAGAACTCCCCTGCTGGCCAGTTGGCTGGTAGCAGAAGGGCCCCCCAAAATCTGGGGAATCCCCACCTCCATTGGGGGGTTGGCAACCCTAGTGTAACTGCTAGAGTGCCAAAATCAAATATCTGAAAAGATTTGAGATCACATGCCAACCCAGGTTTCATGTTGATCTTCCCAATGTGGCAATGACATGGAAGCCTGTCTGAGGAAACTGTTTGAAGCACCACTGGTTTTTAAGTGAATGTGTGTGTGTGTGTGTGTGTGTGTGTTTAATCAGTGCAGGATTGTGGCCTAGAAGTGGGAAAGAGCTTCTACAAATCTAACACAGCTCTTAATGGCCCTGCTTGTTCTCCCTTCTGCCTGTCTGCCCTTAGTCATCCGGATCCTCTTACAAACAGCACTCTTTCCTAATTAGGATCGGAGCTGTTTTGAAGTCCTCCTGCCTTGCCAGTAAGACAATGGTCATTGTTATGCACCGTGTATCCAATACCCCTCGGAGTAATTTGAAAAGCACAGATGTGGCCAAATGATTAGTCAGATCTTAATAATCTAACTTCTAATATGTTTCAGCCAAGGTTAAAGTAATGATACAATGCGAGACACCACAGCGTGAGTAGCTGTGATTAAGCACTGCCATAACTAGATTTCTTTCTCTTTAAGTAAAGGTCAGGAGCAAAGAACAATTTCTAGCTTTCAAGGAGGTACAGAGCGGCTGTTCATCATGATAGTTTAATATGAACCAAATCTTTTGTGCGTCTGCTGCTGCTAAGCATTAAATCATGTCCTCAGGCAACCCACTACCCACTAATGGTAAACTTCCGTTCCCTGTGTGGAATCTGTGCAAGAGCTGGACTGGTTGTCTGCACTGTGTTATCACCATCGTCAACCACCCAAATATTTGTGAGCCCAAATTGTTATTGAGCCAGCATGGTGTAGTGGTTAAGAGTGGCAGACTCTTATCTGGGAAACGGGGTTTGATTCCCCTCCCTCCAAATGAGACCTGCTAGGTGACCTTGGGCCAATCCCAGCTCTCACCCCCACCTGCCTCACAAGGTGCCTGTTGTGGGAAGAGGAAGGAAGGCAATTGTAAGCCTCTTTGAGACTCCTTATGTTAGGGAAAAGTGTGGTATACAAACCAGTTCTGCTGCTGCTGCTGCTGCTTCTGCGTCTTCCACTTCCGCTGCTTCTGCTTCTGTTTCTGTTGAGTTGTTTGCTTGGTTCGGTTGTTCTGATGTATATAATTGGATCATATTATTAAAGGTTATTGTTTTATATACTATGAATAAAAATGTCAGTATAAACACACATTTCTCTGGGAATGGGGAAATTCCACCACTGGTGGTGGTGGAAAAGTGCTGTCAATTCTCAGCCAACTTATGGTGCCCCTGTAAGGTTTTCAAGGCAAGAGATGTTCCAAGGTGGTTTGTCATTGCCTGCCTCTGCGTTGTGACCCTGGTTTTCCTTGGTGGTCTTCTATTCAAATACTGTCCAGGATTGTCCCTGCTTAGCTTCTGAGATCTGATAAGATCGAGCTAGCCTGGGCTATCCAGATTGGGGGAGATTGGAGTTTGTCTTGAAATTTCAAAACACTCAGTAGGAACATAAGATAAGCCAATGTTGGATCAGGCCAGTGGCCCGTCCAGTCCAACACTCTGTTACACAGTGGCCAAAAACACCAGGTGCCCTCAGGAGGTCCAGCAGTGGGGCCAGGACACTAGAAGCCCTCCCACTGTTGCCCCCCAGCTCCAAGAATACAGTGCATTACTTGCCCCAGACTGAGAGTTCCTATCTGTACCTTGGTATATGATGGACCTCTGCTCCATATCTATATATTTAATTCCCAAGTGACCCCCTCCATGCGGATATCAAAATCCGTATGGGGGGCACTTGGGGGGAGGGAGATTTTTCTGCATATGTGAGGGACTCTCCACATTTGCAGAAAAATCCAAAAACTATCGAAAACTTTTCGAGGGATATTTAAATCCCTCCAAAAGTAAAAAGAGCATCCCCTGCGCATGCACAGGGAATGCTCAGGGAACTGGGGCACCCAGCAGTTGAGAGGCATCTACACTTCACTGCTGGAGCTGGAGGAAAGGGAGAGCAGCGAGGCCCGGTGGCTATGTGCCATGCGGGCCTCACCGGGGCAATTTGGGGGTGAGGGGTGAGGCAGCATGGCAAGTCTCAGGGCTTGCCAAGCTGCCGAGCGCAGGATGGGGGAGGGGATCAGGGGGAGGTGGCGTGGCAGGCCTCGGGCCTGCTGTGCTGTCGAGCAGAGGATGTGAGGGGGGGCATGGAGTAGGGCTGCCAAGTCAGCCCGGGGGGCGGGGGATCCCCCGCTGAAGGGGTTCCCGATCCACCGGCCAGCATTTGGCCGGCAGGGGAACCCCACCCCCAACGTCGTCCAGTGAGAATGACGTAATGACATCACCGGAAGTGACACCATAGAGTTTTGGGGCGATTGCCAGAGCGTCGCCCTGGCAATGCCCCCAATGTGCTGCATCACTTCCGGTGACGTTGATGGGCGCGCACGCCAGAAGAAACTCCCGGCGAGAGGAGGACTCCCCCCCGCCGGTGAGTTTTCAACACTTGGCAGCCCTAGCATAGAGGAACGTCAGTCCAAGTGGCTGACAGCCACTCAGGCTGGCAATGGAGGGGGGGCAGAGGAGCGGCTGTCAGTTTCTCCCCCCATGTATCATGGGTCCCCCTTCTTGTGTTTATCTAATTCCGTCCATGCTTGTAGCCGCCGCCACCTCCTGTGGCAGTGAATTCCATGTGTTAACCACTTTTTGGGTGAAGAAGTACTTCCTTTTATCTGTTCTAACCCGACTGCTCAGCAATTTCATGGAGTGCCTACGAGTTCTTGTATTGTGAGAAAGGGGAAAAAGTACTTCTTTCTCTACCTGCTCTGTTCCATGCATAATCTTTTAAACCTTGATCATGTCACCCCTCAGCCATTGTTTCTCCAAGCTAAAGACTACCTGTGCTTGGAACCAGGTGTCTGCTGAACCTCTAAAAAGTGGTAGGGAACGAGTATCATTTGAAGGACAGAAATAATGAATGGAGGAAGTGTGTTTAGATTAGGTTGGGGACTGCTGGTTTAGACTTTCTCATGCACACATTTCTTTCAGCTTTTTCACTGTAGCTGGGATTCCCCGATGTGGATTTTCTTAGACTGGGAGACAAATCACTCAAGATGGGAGCATAGGATGGATGAGGTGAGGAGTCAGATCCCATAAAATGTTTCTTGACTGGGTGAAGGAGGAATGTACCTATGAAGAGAAGACACAAGGTGGGTGTTCATACTGGGCACCAGTATGAGCCATATAATCACCAAGGTGAGAACCTAAGAGTATTTCTCACATGTAGCTAGGGCCCACGCCACAGGTCAAGCATGAATTCGTTTTGCCAGAGAGCACACTGGAAAGGAGAAAGGATGGCCAACCAGCATCTGCGCCCATCTCCCAAGTGCATGTCAGCAAGTCCTTGCCTCACAACAGCTATTCCTTCTGTATATCTCTTTGACTTTGGGGTTACAGCTGGGAACCAAATTTCACCATGGTTGCTCACTTTTAGAGAGCACCGTGCTTAGCCTTAAAAACCAAAAGCATTGTTACATATTCAATCCATCATTCAGCATGCTCCTATTCAGCAATGGTGCTTCAAAAAAAGACTGATTATATAAACCAGGAAACCTTATTCTTATTCTCTCTCTTTCTCTCTTTGTGTGCACTGAAACATGCTCATCAAAAGACTCAGCTTCGAGCTGGTGAATTCCTTCTAAGTGTGGCCTGGAGCAACAAAGGGCGGGGGGGGGGGAAGTGCTCTCAATCTGCCCAGGCTTTGTAGCCAGAAGACCATTACCCAGGCAGAGATTAGGGAAGGCTAAGAAAGGCATGGGAGGCTTTTCACTGGCTTCTCCTTTCTTGTCCCCTTCTTTTGATGCATTTCTTATGAAAAGGTTTTATGTACAGGTCTGTGTACAACATTGGCTTGTTGTCATTGACGCACTGGCCCGTGAACACATGAAGCTTCCTTGTATGGACACAGACCCGTGGTCCATCAGAGTCAGCACTGTCTACTCAGTCTGGCAGAGGGTCTCCATGAACTCAGGCAGAAGTCTTTCACATCACCTACTGCCAGATCCTTTTACCGGAGATGCCAGCGATTGAAACTGGAACCTCCTGCGTGCCAAGCAGATGCGCTACCATTGAGCCACAGGCCCTTTCCACGGGAGCATTTCCATGAATGGGAGAAGTTCTGCCTGCAGAGTGCATCTTCCTCATCTCTCCCAGGGGTCAACACACATGAAGCTGTCTTATACTGAATCAGACCATCAGTCCATCAAGGTCAGTATTGTCTACTCATGCTGGGAGCAACTCCCCAGGTCTCAGGCAGAGGTCTTTCACATCACGTACTGCCCCGTCTTTTTTAACTGGAGATGCCGGGATTGCACTCAAGACCTTCTGCAAGCAAAGCAGAGGTTCTCCACTGAGCCATGGCCCCTCCCAATTGGTGGACTGGTCATTTAACTTACAGAGAAATTTCCCAGTGGGAACAGTGCCCTAGAGGGCTGTTCATGTCCATTCTCCACCAACCCTGCCAGCTCGCCAATTGTCTCCTTCTGTACTGCTGCCATTTTGTGTGATGAGGCAAAGGGTGAGCCAATGCCTATTGTTGGTGCCATGGAGTTTGGTGCCTCCTAAAGTGCTGGTTTATAGCACCACAGGTGCCACTCAACAGGGCTTGCCATTGGCATTATCATTCCCCAGTTTGTTTCCGATCTCCCCCTCCCACTGTAAACCAAAATGCCCCCTAAAATGCTTGTTCTGGGGGACCCACTAAGAGCTGATGGGAAATCCCTGGAAATTTGGGGATGGAGTCTGGGGAGGAGAGGGACCTCAGTGGGGTCCAATTACAAAGAGTCCACCCTCCAAAGCATCCATTTTCTCCAGGGGAACTCCAGGGAATCTCTGTAGTCTGGAGATGAGTTGTAAT
Source organism: Lepidodactylus listeri (assembly GCA_029233225.1). NCBI lineage: Eukaryota > Metazoa > Chordata > Lepidosauria > Squamata > Gekkonidae > Lepidodactylus > Lepidodactylus listeri. The sequence goes on along the minus strand of JARCFY010000009.1, from coordinate 98,079,421 downwards.
TCCAGGGTATCCCCAGGTCTCACCTGGAGGCTGGCATCCCTGAGGGAGGCATTTTGAGCTGCAGGGGGAGGAGGGAGGCAAAAAAGTAATGCTCCAGCAGTGTGCAAATGGATCCAAACTCAAATGCAAAATGTAAAACATAATTTGGGGGGGGAAAAACAGTTTGAGGGAAAGCACAGGGTTGGGGACGGTTCAGATCCCCTTCCCACTGGTTTATGCTGTATTTTGAATACCCCCCATTATTTTAAAAGGTAAGAACATGAGGTCACTTCATACTGAATCATGCCAGTGTTCAGTCAAGGTCAGTATTGCTCCCTCTTCGGCCGCGGTCACACGGCCCTTAAATGCGGGTGAAAGGGCTATTTCCTCCCGCATTTAAAGGGGCCGCCCACAACGGCTGCAGAAAGTCCTGCGCCGAAGCGGGCTTAAATGCGGGTTGCTCCCGCATTTTCCAAACCCGGGAAAATCAACAGTTTTCCCGGGTGTTGCGGGAGGAACCTGCATTTTAGCCATCTGGCCAGCCCTCTCTCGCAATCATTGCGAGAGCGGGGCTGTCCAGATGGTCCTGTTGGCCATTCCCCCCCCCCTTTTACACTTGGGTGCTTGGGCGCTTGGGCAGTCAAGAGCCCAAGTGTAAAAGGGGGGAAAAAACCCCAAACTTACCAGGCGCTGGTCGGGTCCTTTGCCACCTCTTCCGCAGCCGCCTCTGCTGCTGCCTCTGCCACCGCCTCTGCCGCCTCTGCGGCTGCCACCGCTTCCGTGGCCGCCGCCTCTGCCGCCGCCACCGTGGCTGCCTCTAATGCGGCGGCCGCCGCTTTCGCCGCCACTGCTTCTGCCGCGGCCGCCGCTGCTTCTGCTGCCGCAGGGGTTGGGACATCCCAACCCGCGGTAAAAAGATGCGGCCCCTTTAAATCCGGGAGGGCTCCCGGATTTAAAGGGCCCATGTGACTGCAGCCTTACTGGCAGCCACTCTCCAGGATCTCAGGCAGAGTTCTTTCTCTTTAACACCACTTTCGAGATGATCTTTTTTGGCTGGAGATGCCAGAGACAGAACATGAGCCCTTCTGAATACAAAGCAACTTTTCTGCCACTGAGTCAGATCAACAGTTTATTAAGGCCAGTATTTCCTGTTCTGGCTGGCAGAAGCTCTCCGGGGTCTCAGGCAACAGTCTTTTACTGATTACCTTTTTAATGGGAAATGCCAGCGATGGAACACGGGGTTCCTTGCATGCCAAGCTGATGTCCAACCACTTAGCCACAGTCCAATGCCTCTCCCATTGTTAGGTCTAGCATGGTGTTCTCTCTCTCTTTCTCAAGAGCCAGTGGTTAGGAGCATGGTTAGGAGCTCCTCCTCTTCCTCTTCTTCTCCTCCTCCGCCTTCTTTCTCTCTCTCTCTCTCTCTCTCCCTCCCTCCCTCCATTTTCATAACACGTCCCTCATCACAGAGTCCATTTTCACCATCACTCTAGACAGGCTTCCCTGAAGCATTTCAATGCCCATTTTTGTATAGACGGTAGCTATTGGTAAGGAAATAAACAGAAACCCAAAGTTAATAACACTAAGTGCCTTTTACGATTACAGCGCAAAAGCAGTGACCTGGAAGGAGGGGAGAGGGGGTAGAGAAACGCCATAAGTCATTGCAGAGAGCATGAAATAAACATGTATCATTCGATTATGGGAATGACAGTCAGCATAATAACTCTGCTTTTAAGGCAAGGCTCTTTTGAAATTCACGACCAAGAAAAATCAGCCGAGAGGGCGGATTTGTAAACTGGGGGCAAAATTCTACTCGGGCGTGTCGATCAGCATAAGGGTGAACCGATGCAAAAGATCTTAACCTGAGGAAACATTCAGTATATGATCCAAGTTGTGTGATTTATCATTTCCAGAATGGATTTATATTGGAACGAGAAACTATTAAAAGCTGCTAAAAACTGGTTTGGATAAAGGACAGCTGCCGACAGGATTCACAATTACCAAGGGGGGACGAAATGGCACCTCAGTTGTACAATCTCAGCTGTTCGCTTATCTCTGGACATTTGTAATGTGAAATGTTTTTCTGTACTGTCTCCTGTTAAGAATGTGCAAAACCCTCCAGAGAAATTTTGCTCATCTTATTCAAATGTGTTGGTCTTATTTTGAAAGGCTTCCAGTCTTCTATCGGAGTTCCTTGATATTTCGTTTTTGGCAAAATTCAGCATCAATCTAGGAAGATGTGAAATACCCCTGAGAATCCACCCCCCCTTGATCTTTAATTCCAGCAGGATATATATCTGTTTTAGTCTGTTGTAGTGAGAAAACAAACAGGAGTCTTATGGCTTCTTAAAGACTAACAAATCTATTGTATCACTATACTATCTTTTTGAAAAGCTTGTGACTTTCTTGAAATTCTTTGGCAGTTTCATCTGAACGAAGCCCTCCAAATTGCTTTTTTTTTTCCCCCAGGCAAAATTCATTGACAGCTGAGGGAATATGTAGGAACCCCTACATTAAAAATGTCTTGTTGAAGTTCTTTGGGGCACTTTGACATTCCTCAGATGTTTTGTCTAAAGGGTAACACCTAACTTCTCTTCGAATTTTATTTGCAACTTTTAAGCTCCTGTACTTTCATTTATTTCTCACATTTATATCCAATCATTCCTTCAAGGTTTTCAGGGTGGTATATGTTCCCCCATTTTACCCTCAACTACCATTAGAGTAATTTCAGCTGAGAGAATTAGGATCAAAGTCACCTAATGAGAGGAGGAGGAGGAGAAGTAGTAGTAGTACTACTACTACTACTAGTAGTTGTTGTTTGTATGCCCTATTTTCCTCTACCCTAACAACTTTTAAAGCAGCTTACAATTGCATTCCCTTTCCCTCCACAACAGGCATCTCATGAGGTAGGTGGGGCTGAGAGAGTTCTGAGAGAACTGGGACTGGCCCAAGGTCACCCAGCAGGCATCGTGCGGAGGAGGAGTGGGGAATCAAACCCTGAGCTCCAGATTAGAGTCTGCCGCTCTTAACGACCACACCACACTGGCTTTCCAAGTCCAGCTCTGTAACCTGAGCCTGCTGTGCGGGGAGAGCGGCCTAGAAATTGAATCAAATAAATAAATAAATAAAATAAACCACTACACCACAATGGCTCTTTAATTCTAGCCATTGTGCTGACATTTCTGCTGCTGTGTAGAACACATCGCTTAAAAACTCCATTGAATTCACACAGTCAAAAGAAGGAAGATACATGTCTAATTGATCCCTACTACCAGCAGGGGTCCATTGGAGCGGGAGCGCACAGGAGTGCAGCTCTGGGAGTGAGGAGCCCAGAGGGCGGGCACATGACCAAGCCCCACCCCCTCCTCGGCTTCCCCGAGCAGTGCAGAGGCGCAGTGCCCCGGGGAAAGCCCTGCTAGGGTCTTTATTGTTTTTAATGTTTTGTTTTAATATTGATAATTTTATCATTGTTCCTTTTATGACTGTGCGCTGCTTTTCCAAAGACTTGCTCAAGGTGGCATATAAATTTTCTAAGTATACCATTTTTTATCTGGGCACATGGCACATAAGTACTGGAGAAATTTCACCAACCCTTCAGCAGCTTCCACCCCATCAGTTTGGTGTAGAGGTCAGGAGTTGTACTCTAATCTGGGAGAACCGGGTTTGATTCCCCACTCCTCCACATGCAGCTGCTGGTGTGACCTTGGGCCAGTCACAAGTTCTCTCAGAGCTGTTCTCTCATGAGCAGTTCTCAAAAGACCTCTCTCAGCAGCCCCACCTACCTCACAGGGTGTCTTGTTGTGGGGAGGAGAAGGGAAAGGGATGGGTGGTGCACATGTCCTGGGTATCTCAAGTCTACTTGAAACCTGGTGGTTTCAAGGGAGCAGGAAGAGAATGAGGGTGTGTTCTTTACGCTTATTTTTATTGCACAAAGTATTGGATGGGGAAGGGAAAGAAAGAAGAGCAGATCAGTTTCACTCACCTGTGGAGTGGAACCTGAGGGGTGGGTATTGCCTTCTGACACACTTCCAGTATGTTAGGGGTTGTGGCATATGCAAATGAGTTATGCTAATGAGCTCCTGCACCTCTTTTTCTACAAAATGACCCCTGATTACCAGGGATGCTTCCCCCCCACACACAATTTTTTTAAAAATCTGTTCCTGGCAAATCATTTGGAAATGAGCTCCCATTTAGTCTCTGAGTTGCCTTTTTGGAGGTAACTTGTTTAGAGTGAGTTGCGAACATTAACATTCTTTCAGGGTTCCCTCTCTCTGGCTTACCACTCTCTGCGAAGTCCACAGAAGATAAATCTCAGATACTTCACCTCTAATTTCTACCAATGAACACTAAGATACCATACAGAGAACACTAAGGTGCCATATAGAGCATAGCCTGCCAATTCCCCCAATGTATATTTTGAATGGTTGACAATCTATTTTATAGCCATTGTGCTTTTTAAAGTATTAAGTAAGTTATAAGAGCAAATGCCTTCTCCTGGTTTCTCGATTGGTAAAAAGCAGGGGATTGCTGACTAAATGAACACAGCATACAGAGGACAAACAAGATCCTTCAAGAGTTTGCAACAGTAATAGGGACATGATCTCAAGATATGAGAACGGGGATACTGCAAACATGTTTCCATGTGCAATTCTGGAAGGAAGGGAATACAGAAACAGAACTACAAAATCAGCTTCCCTGTAATGGACTTATGAGGAAAGGCTGAAGGAGCTGGGTATGTTTAGCGTGGAGAGGACACATCTGAGCAGTGATATGCTAACCATCTTTAAGTACTTGAAGGGCTGTCATATAGAGGATGATACAGAGTTGTTTTCTGTTGCCTTTGAATTGGCAAATGAACTATTCCACTTTAATACAGCAAGGTCCCGTGGACTGGACCATTGACTTGAATAGCTCCCCATGCTTTAATAATTCGGAAACATTAAATTTCACATATATAGGGACCATAGTTATCAAGGTTCCTCATAAAGAAGGCAATTACACAGTCACTATAGGAACAAATCAAACCTCTTTGGAATTCGATCCTTTAATTCAAAATGTAGAATCCCTCACCGCGTTGACATACCCTATAGTGGGCTCTCACACCCTGAAATTTAACCAGAAGGAAACTGTCTTATTGCAACCGCAAATGTCTGTAAAAAAGGGTCAATGTAAGTTTAAATGGGCTGGGAACATCGTTTCACCACGCCCTCTGTGCTCCCTTCATACAGACAACTCAACAGGGGTGGGACAACTGGGTAGTAGCTCTAAATTCATAATAAATCATTTGCATATGCCACACCCCCTAACATACCGGAAGTGTGTCAGAAGGCAACACCTCTGCCTGAGACCCTGAATTGCTGCTGCCAGCCTTAGTAGGTGATACTGACCTTGATGGACCAAGAGTCTGATTCAGTATAAGGCAGCTTCAGCTGTGCTGGTGTGTGTGTGTTTGTGTGCGTGTGTGTGTGTCCTCTGAAGCTGCCATTCCAGGAGAACTGATTTCTGTCGTTTGGAGATCTGTTGTAATTCTGGGAGACCTGGAGGCCTTACCTTGAAGGATGACATAATTGTATTGTTTTTGCTAAACTGTGACCTGAACTTGTGAGTGTTGGGGCTGAATTAAACATGACTGTGATCAATAAGACAAATATATCTATTCAATGATGTACGCACTCAGTGTCTCATTTAAACTGGGTCCTCCAGTGCTAAACATGCAAGGTTAGCATGGCAGAGATCCATAGCTGGAGCAGGCAATGCATGGTGTACATTGCAGCATCATATGCATCGTGGCTCAGTTTGAACAAGACACTGGGCATGGACCTACCCAGTTATTATTAATTGAGATCTACTTTACTTGTGCTAGTTTCTCAGTATTTGACTGTTTACTTGTATTGGGGTAACAGAAAACAATTAGGTTGAAGATTTTAGTTTTAAATATTATCATTGGCTTTGTGCTAGGGTTGCCAGCCTCCAGGTGGCCCCCAAAGGTCTCCTGCTATTACAATTGATTTCCAGACAAATGTGATTTTGGGCTTTATCAACAGAAGTATAGTGTCCAGATCACATGAAGTGATGGTATCACTTTACTCTGTTCTGGTTAGGCCTCATCTGGAGTATTGTGTTCAGTTTTGGGCACCACAACTTAAGAAAAATATAGACAAACTGGAATGTGTCCAGAGGAGGGCAACAAAGATGGTGCAGGGTCTGGAGACCAAGTCCTATGAGGAAAGGTTGAAGGAGCTGGGTATGTTTAGCCTGGAGAGGTCATATCTGAGCGGTGATATGCTAACCATCTTCAAGTACTTGAAGGGCTGTCATATAGAGGATGATACAGAGTTGTTTTCTGTTGCCCCAGAAGGTCGGCCCAGAACCAACAGGTTGAAATTAAATCAGAAGAATTTTCGGCTAAACGTTAGGAAGAACTTCCTGACACAGTTAGAATGGTTCCTCAGTAGAACAGGCTTCCTCAGGAGGTGGTGGGCTTCTTTGGAGGTTTTCAAACAGAGGCTAGATGGCCATCTGATAGCAGTGCTGATTCTGTGAACTTAGGCAGATCATAAGAAGGAGGGCAGGAAGGGGGTTGCCTCAGTGCTTAGTTCTCGTGGCCCTTTCTTACACATCCAAGGAAATGCTGATCGCTACGCTGGGGTCAGGAAACAATTTTTCTCCAGGTCAGTTTTGGCCAGGAATCCATCTTCTGGGTATGGAACAGGAGTCACTGGGGGTGTGAAGGGAGGTACTTGTGAATTTCCTACATTGCGCAGGGGGTTGGACTAGATGACCCTGGAGGTCCCATCCAACTCTATGATTCTATGAACCAAGATCAACCCCCCCCTCCGGAGAAAATAGGTGCTTTGGAAGGTGAACTCTATGGCATTATATCCCACTGAGGTCCCTCCCCTTCCCAAATCCTGCTCTCCCCAGACTCCACCACCCAACTCTCTAGATATTTCCCAACCCAGAAGTGGCAACCCTGCTCTGTGCTTATTTCTAGCCCTTGATTTGCACTTGTGGTGCATTGTACTCATATGAATTATGGTAGTTCAATAGTAACGGTCTCATCTGCTTGATTTGAATTACAACCCTGGACATTTCTAAAGTCCCCATAGTGCATCAACATCAACTTCCAATCAGGCCATATGACTCAAGTGGCCTCTACCTTTGAGCCTCCACAATCTGACTGAGGCAAGTCTCAGCGACATAGCATACCTGCCTACCCTTTCTTTCAGTTCTAGCCAAGATATTCCAAGTGAGAAAATGGCATAGAGTGTTAAATCAGGAGAACATAAAGCAGAGCTGGAGAAGGAAACCAATTTTTTTAATACAGTATCTGGGCTACCTCCTAAAACCAGCAAAATCTTCATTGGCCGTATGCTCTAGCGATAACTTTTCATCATTGTTCAGGATAGCATGAACTTTGGAAATGTCAGGAAACAAGCATGATAGCCTTTTCAGAACACAATCTAGATGACTGGAGCTGTATTTTGGTCAGTTGTCAGAAAGTGATATTCCCAAGCAACATGTTTTGTCTAAATGTCGAGTTAAGATTCTTAAAAAAAAACAAAAAATACAAGACCAGGATTTTGATCATGTAGAAGTTATACATCTTGTTACCTCAAAGCTGGAAATAGAAGCACTTATTTTGTTTTGCCACTGTCTTCTTCTAGCTTAAAACAGGGCTGATTTAAGCAAGACTTGAGGTGTGTGTGGAAATCATTTACCCATCAAAACTTGCATATGCAGTAGCCAGCTGGCAAATGGGCTTCCCTGATTTTTTTTAATAAGTGAACTATGTAGACTCTATCCCAATGAAATTTAGAACATTTCCCCTATATGTTAGAACAGCCACAAGGCTAAACTTTGGAAATAGAAAAAAAATACTAAAACTAAAGCTTTTTTTGGGGGGGGGGGCTAAAATTAAAGAATTTTATTTATATATAAAGTTATCAGCATTATATTACACATAAAGTTATCAGGGTTTTTTTCACCTTCCTTCTATAGCTGCAGCCCCAAATGCCCACTGAAATCCTGATTCTGTGGATGGAGACCCCAACAATCAGCATGTGGGGTGTCAGAGGTCTGAAACAGAAGAAGGAATCAGAGAAAATCAAGCTCCTTCCCCCTTGCAGAAAGACCAACTCTACTCAGAGTCATGGATGGCTGGGTCAGGAAATTCACTGATGGGAGGAGGAAACTCCACCACCAGTAAGGCTGAGCAAAAAACATAGAATCACAGAGCTAGAAGGGGCCATACAGACCATCTAGTCCAACTCCCTGCTCAGTGCAGGATCAGCCTCAAGCATCCCTGAAAAGTGTTCGTCCAGCATCTGCTTGAAGACTGCTAGCAAGAGGGGAGCTCACCACCTCCCTAGGCAGCCAATCCCACTGTCAAACTACTCATAATGTAACCCCCCTAATATCTAGCCAGTACCTTCCCACCATTAATTTAAACCCATTATTGTGAGTCCTATCCTCAAAAGGAATGGCTCCCTGCCCTTCTCTAAGTGACAGTCCTTCAAATACCTAAAGAGACCAGTTGTGTCCCCCCTCAGCCTCCCCTTCCCCAGACTGAACGTTCCCAAGTCTCTCAGCCTTTCCTCATAGGGCTTGGTCTCCAGGCCCCTGATCATCCCCATCACTCTCCTCTGCACGTGTTCCATCCTTTCTAGGTCCTTTTTGAAGCAAGGCCTCCAGAACTGCACACAGTACTCCAGATGTGGGTTGACCAATGCAGTGTACAGCTGGACTATGACATCTTGTGATTTGGATCTTATGCCTCTGTTGATGTACCCCAAGACTGTACTTAGCCTTTTTTGCTGCTGCATCACTTGAATGTTCATATTTCGCTTAAGTGTACGAAATAATGTTGCTAGCACAGGCTTAGTAACCAAATAGTAATGCTTTAAAAAATTACACTCTTAATTTATCATCGCTGGCTGGCTGATTGCTTTGGACTTTAATGCCAGTAGCTCACAAAGTAGATTTTTTGCTCACAGGACTCCACAGCTTAGAGGGAGCATTGGCTACAACACCATTTTTATCCCTTCATTTATTACTCTCTCCCTCTCTGCTTTACTCCAACATGATTTTACTCCTCCCCTCCTTTTTAAATCAGGACTCTTCAGCCTGGCTAACTGCTAATTCTGTTTTAGCCAATTGCATAGAGAAGTCACCTTTGGAAGATTTATGACAGGATTCACCCTTTTTACCTTAGTGCCTTTACATAGAAAATTTACACTTGAAAGATGTGTGCTTCACAGCAAACTGCAGTGCTGATTGGAGGGGCATGACAAATTGTTGATGGGGCAATGCCACTTTTTGTCCCACCGTGGCTATGGGCCTGCTCTGAGCTGTGTGTTTTGGGAACAGGATCTTATCAGACCATCTCTAGCACTCCTTCCCATAATGGCCAGCATTCATTCTATAATCTCTTCCAAGGCTCAGAGCTTAAGGGCTGAATAATGTACTCTCAATCCACTTTCTATGCACTTTAGTGATCATTTGCAAGGGTACTTTGCCATTTCACACAATAAAATCCAGTTGCAAAGTGCATGGAAAGTGGATGGAAAATGCATTGTTCTGCATGTGTGAAAGTGCTCTATGATACTGCCAATTCAAACAATGTTTTAACAACCATGGTTGCCACCCCAGCATGAATAACAAGACAGACAACAGTTTGGAATCAAACAAGGGCCACTTTATAAACTATTTAACAGAACATGCAGCAACGGGCAAACTAAGCAAGCGCTGGAACAGGCAAGGCAGACGTCATTCCCAGACACAGCCTCCTATGCCCTTGTAATGGGTGGGTAACCTAGCCCCAGTCTTGACCCAGTCAGATTCTGGCTCGTAACCGGCGGCCCAGCATACTGGTTGCTCCCCAGGGGCACCTACCCCTGAGGCTGCACAGACCTTCAGGGAGGAGCCTAGTCTGAGAGGTTCCCAGAGGCGATCACCATTCACCTCCCCAGACCGCAAGGCCCTAAGGTGGTTCCTGATGACCTCCTGTTCCCAATGGGGATATGCCGTGAGGCACCCACCAGTTCCATTCTCTTGCTTGCATAAACCTGAAAAGTGACCAGACTAATTAATATCCGACCACCATCTAAGCCCTTAACCACCAGCAACAGTGTAAGGTAGGCGAAAAAACACCCCCTCCCGAAGCCAAACTGGAGAAGGTATAAAAAATTCCTACCTGGCCCACAAAGGCGACCAGCATAAGCCTACACTGCCACCAGTGCGGGTGGGTGGGCGAGCTCGCGAACGAACTGCGCCGGCGGGAGCGGGGCAACGGCTCTAATTGAGCAAGCCCCGCCCCCGCCCGGCACAATGAGCGCCGACGCGCTCTGTTGCTGCCTCACGTCAAGCGAGACGGCAAACCTGCTCCCCCTCGCCACGGCGATGCCGGGCGATGGGGAGCCCATTGTTATGGTAGTGCTAGAGATGAGCTGTGGTTTGTGACACTGCTCCCCACCCCCATTTCTTTTCTCTGAATTGTTTACAATGCTATTTTTTCCTGAAGAGATGCAAACATTAGGCTTTAAAAAAACCCCAAAATACCCAAATTATTTGCATGTAATATGTAGCTTGTCTTCCAACTAGGGAAACTCAGAGTGTACTGCAGACACACATTATATGCTGGGATATTCCTCCTTCCTCTGTTTTTCCAGCTTCTCACCTCCAATCCCCAGTGAAGGGCACCGATGACTGGTAGTTTTGCTCTGGATATTTCAAAGAGTTTTTTTAAATTTGGTAAAGCAGCTCAGAGATGCTGTGCGATTATGTAGCAGCGAAAGCTCGGGAGACTCGTTCTTCCTCCAAGTAATTTCCATTTCCCTTCCTAACCTGTAAATAAATAATAAAAAAACATGCAGTGATAATAATGAAATCATCCAGTCTGGGGGGGTTTCTGAAGAAAGAGGAGCGACAGAGGCCTTGAGGGGAAAACCTGTCATGTTCTAACGTATGGGGCATAATCTTTGCCACATTAGACAAGAACAGACTGGAGATAAATGTTTCTCGCCCCTTTTAATAAATGTAAATAAAACAGATTTAATACTTTAATCTTTAAGCCTTTTTTATCTTGGGCATGTATCATACTACCAAGCTGGGGGAGAGGGAATGACATTTTTTCTTGTTTCTATTACCACAGCCCTGACCTGGATAGCCCAGACTAGCCCAATCTCATCAGATCTCAGAAGCTAGGCAGGGTCAGCCCTGGATAGTATTTGGATGGGAGACCTCCTAGGAATGCCAGGGTCATGACATGTAAGTGGGCAATGGCAAACCACTTCTGAATGTCTCTTGCCTTGAAAACCCTATGGAGTCATCAGAAGTAAACTGTGACTCGATGACCCCCCCCCCCAAAAAAAAATCATGACAAGCTCTATGCAGCCGGTCATCCTGTATGGAAATGTTGAAAGGTAGGGACTGGGGCTGAGGACAGACTGGCAATCTGCCCCGGGAGAGGTCCGCATGGGAAACGGGGAAAGGAAGCCGGTCCAGACATGCGCAGCTGTCCCTTGGCTCCCTTCCGTACTTACGCGTCTTGAAGACGTTTTCCTTTCGCTTTACCGGGACACTGGGAGAAACCGGTGTTCAGGGGCTGTCTTGCACTTGCCTCCCGCTTCCAGGCAGTGTGAACCGGAAGAAGGTGGGAGGCAAGCAGAGGCGGCAGTGCGAACGTGGCATTTTGCCAGTTTGCGCATGAGCACACATGCGCAAATAAGCGCATGCGCACATGCGCAAATTGCCGAAACAGCCCTATCACGAGCTGCGGAGGCCGGCCCACCTGGGGCCACTCCGCAGCAGTCTGAATGCTCCGTAATGGCATCCTTGCGCAATACACTGGCCAGTGTGAACGGCCAGCCCCAGGGAGTTTCCCCCCTGCAGCAGTTGCCTCCACATTCATCCCGCTCCAGATTGCCAGTCTGTCCTCAGCCTGGGATTGTGCCAACTGGACTGTCAGTGCTGGCTCCAGGTTTTAGTGGACTCTGGGTTAGATGCCTTCTGATGCCCCCTTCATTAACCACGCAGTCATAGTCAACCCCTTATCATATTATTTTTGTCTCCTTATTCACAGAAAGGAACAAACACTGCGGCTGCTTGGCCATGGGCATAGGGGGACTGCTTAAAATGCTGAGGCACTCGAAAATGCCCTGCCACATTATGGGCTTAGATGAAAGGAAGGTATGTCATTAGTTGCCCTGATCTAAATAGCTCATGTTAGCCTGATCTCATCAGATCTCAGAAGCTAAGCAGTGTTAGCCCTCATTAGTACTAGGAAGGGAGACCACCAAGGAAATCCAAGATTGCTGCATGAAGGTGGACAATGTCAAACCCGCTCTAAACATCTTTTGCCTTTAAAACCCTATGGGTTTGCCATAAGTTGGCTGTAACTTGAAGGCAAATATATATCTGTAGGAGGAATTGTTGGTGTCCATGTCTACTGACTTGGCGACTGTCAATAAGAGACATATTTGAGGTTCAGGGTGGAGTTTGGATGCAGAGTGCAGGAACAAGCATATGGCATAGACCCAGCAGGGCACGGTGGTTAGCAAACTGGACTAGAAGACTCAGGTTTGAACCCCCACTCTTTCATGGAAGTTTTTTGGGAGACCTTGGGCCAGTCACTGTCTCTCAGCTGAATTTCCCTCACAGGGTTGTTGTGAGGATAAAAATGGATGGATGGGAGACTGTTGTTGTTGTAAGCTGCCTTGTCCGTGTTTGGAAAAAAAAGGTGGGATATAAAGAAATATGACTTTGGGTTTTCAGTTTGATTTGGGAAATCTATCCATCGCCTAATCTGCTGCCTGGGTCAGGCCTTGCAGACACACACACACACACACACACACACACACACACACACACACACAACTTCAGTCCTTATCTTGAGATTTTATTCTTTCCAAGCAATCTTCTGGAATCAGCGGCTGAGGCCCTGGTTGAGGCTAAGTGGATGTATTTTGGGCCAGGGACTACCAGTAGATGTTGGTCAACCCTATGTATCGATCCCACCATCGGCCCTCCAATGAAGGTGTTTAGATTAGGACTGTCCCTGGCCTTTCAGCAAAGACTATTGCAGAAACAACACAATGTGCTAAATTCCCTGCTGGAACCTGAACTTTTCTGTTTGGGTTCTGCACTAAGGTACATTTAGTTAAATGGGTTAACAAATTGCCAGATAGATTCATGGAAGATAAGTCTATCAATGGCTGCTAGCCATGGTGGTTGAGGGGAACCTCCACATTCAGAGGCACAAATCCTCTGAAGCCCAGAGCCCAGAGCCCAACATCAGGGGAAGACCTTGGCATATATTCCCTATTGTTGGTCCTCTGGAGGAACTGGTTGGCCAGTGTGTGAGACAGGATGCTGGACTAGATGAACTATTAGTCTGATCCACCAGGGCTCTTCTTATGTTCTTAATTTGAGCTGGACCTTGCTTCAGTTTGGAAAGTCAGATTTGGGCCCTGGAACTGAAATTGTCCTAATTGTTCATAGGAAGGGCTACCACTTTTATTAATGGTACTTCTCCTGTGTACTTGGCAGACTCAGTAGGGCTGCTAATCCAGCTCTGGCACCTGGCAGGAGACAAATATTCATTCATTCATTCAATTAGGTTTATACCCCATCCTATCCCAAAAATGGGCTCAGGGTGGCTCGCAACAATTTAGATCTAAATAAATAATTATACCATGTAATAAAACCAAGTTAAAACAATCAGACAATAAAACAAGATGGCAGCAAAAATAAGTCAAAAATTCCAGGGCAGTCCTTAATGCCTCTGGTAGGATGATTAGTTCAAAGATGCATTTCTGTGGGCAGGGGAGGCCAAGATGGATTGGACGTCCACTGCCTCAGCCAAAGGCCTGGTGGAACAGCTCCATTTTAAAGGGCATGCAGAACTGCAACAGGTCCTGCAGGGCCCTGATCTCACATGCCCTGGCCCTGGTTGAGGCTAAGTGGATGTCTTTTGGGCCAGGGACTACCAGTAGATGTTGGTCAGCAGAGTGCAAGGCTCTCCAGAGACAGCCCCATAGGTATGTTGGTCCCAGGCTGCATAAGGCTTTAAAGATCAATGCCATGACCTTGAACCAGATCCAGTACTTGATTGGCAGCCAGTGCAGTTAGTGGAGAACTGGCTGAATGTGTGCCCACACAGACATCACCATCAGCAAGCATGCTGCCACATTCTGCACTAGCTGCAGTTACCGGGTCAGGTACAAGAGCAGCCCCGCATAGAGCAAGTTACAGTAATCCAGCCCGGAAGTGGCCATTCTATGGAACACTGTAGCTACGTCCCAGGAGGTGAGATAGGAAACCAGCTGCCTGACCAGCCAAAGAAGATAAAAGGCCGACCTGGCAACCATGGTGACCTGATACTCCATCAAAATGAGGCATCCAGGATCACTCCTAGGCTCCTCACCCTTGATACTGGGTTCAGCAGTGCCCCACCAAGCCTTGGGAGCCGGATTCCCAGGCCCAAGCCCCCACAGCTCAAGTACAGGACCTCCATCTTTGTTGGATTTAATCTCAGATGGCTCTGCTGTAACCATCCAGCCATGGCCCCAAGGACCAGTCCCGAGTATTTGGGGGCAGAGTCCATCCATCCATCCATCCATAGATAAAATTGGGTGTCATCAGCATACTAAATAGTTAAATAAGAACAAGAATAGAAGAAGAGATTGGATTTATACCCCACCCTTCACTACCCAAGGGAGTCTCAGAACGGCTTACAAACTCCTTCCCCTTCCCCTCCCCACAACAGACTTCCCCTCCCCACAACAGCACAATCTACCTGCTGAGCAGGACTGGCTCTGATCCTGGCAGCAAAATGGAAGTGGCACAGTATTAGGGATGACTGGTGGTGCACACGGTCAATGTGGTTGTGCAAAGCCCCAGCACATATCCAACTCACCACTGAGCAAAGTTGAAAGCCTTCCTCCTTCCCAAGTAGCCTTCCTCTGACTTAGGTAGCCGGCATGGTGCAGTGGTTAAGAGTGGTGGACCCTAATCTGGAGAACCAGGCTTGATTCCCCACTCCTCCTCCACATGAAGCCTGCTGGGTGATCTTGGGCCAGTCTCAGTTCCCCTCTTGGACCCACCTACCTCACAAGGCGCCTGCTGTGAGGCGAGGAAGGGAAGGCAATTGTAAGGCACTTTGAGACTCCTTACGGTAGAGAAAATTGGGGTATGAAAACCAGCTATTCTTCTGCTTCTGCTTCAACGAGACTATGGTATGGGTGAAAAGAATGTATCTGTACCATGAAGATTTTCCATCATGTTTTTTTCTCATCTTAAAAAAAAAATAAAAATCACTAGGTTCATTTCTTATTGTCAGGATGCTATTAAAGGCACAAGAGCTGGCCCAGAAAAAGAAAAGAAAAAACATTGGCAATATTATAGTAACTGTGACAGTCCCAATGTGACTGCTTGTTAGGTCGGGAGCCGGAACACCTCTCATCCAGTGATAAAACTATATTAGTGCCATAAATCTGAATGCCTACATACTATGCTACTACACTATTAGTTGGCTGCTGCTATATAAGATGGGCAGAGAGGTGTGCAGAGCCATTTTCCTTCTTGCCATATCTATAATGTGTAGAGTTTGCATTCCCTGTTGGGCAAATAAGCAGGCCAAAAGCAACGGGCCCTTGTATAAGCTCTTGGGGAGTGAGTACAAAATGGAGAGAAGACTGGGGTCAGGCGATCTCCTGCCTCCCGTTCTTGTTGCCTTCTGGCACTTAGGAGGGGGATTAAAATCACCATTGGGTAATTGGGTTAGGACACTTCTGGTGAAAACCAAAAAATGACATTTCATTTGTTCATTCGTTCGTTCATTCGTTCGTTCGTTCATTCATTCGTTCATTTGTTCGTTCATTCATTTGTTCGTTCATTCATTCGTTCATTCATTCATTCATTCATTCATTCATTCATATATATTTATAGCCCGCCCTTCCCACGAACAGGCTCAGGGCAGGTAACAACATTTCATTTGTACAATATATATATGTGTGATTAATATAATACAATTAAAATTTAAACCATTGTCATAAATATTAAAATGGTGGTCACAGCAAATGACAAAGGAAGTTTCTGACTGTGGGAGGTTCCTGGCCCATGATGAATATGAATAATTGCCAATAGTTGTCACGAGGATAACAGAATGATAATAACCTTAGAGAGGTCATATATGGACGTTCCCTGCCTCAGCAAAGGTTTGGTGGAACAGCTCCATCTTGCAGGCCCCGCAGAATTGAAGATCCTGCAGGGCCCTGATCTCAATAGGGGGGCATGTTCCACCAGACAGGGGGCAGGGTGGAGAAAGCCCTGGCCCTGGCCGAGGCAAGATGAATGTCCCTCACCTGCCATGGAGGCCTGTACCTGGGGAGCATCCCTGGGCCCAGAGAGGCAGGCCTGGCTGGCTGCTTGCTGAGGGGCCATGCCGGCAAGCCCCCATTGGAAGATGGGCCATGCACTCCAGACTCCCTTCCACAACCATGAGGTGTGCAGGCTGGCTGCAGGCTGCCCCTCTCCCTCCCGTCCTGCTTAGCCACAGTAGCAGCTCCTTACCCTGGTGGGCAGTCATCACGTGGCTTTGAAGGGTCTTCCTGCTTCCAGCTGCAGCCCAGCAGGACAGGAGGGGAAGGGGCTTTGAAAAGCTGGCTGCAGAAGCAGAAAGCTTGCCCTTATTCACTCCATTCTGCCTTTCCAGCTGGCTTCGCTGCTCAGCCTCGCAGGATGGCAGCAACCCAGAGGGGTGCACCCAGGACCACCCCCAGGGCTCCCACTGCCTCCTAGAGAGGGGAGGGGGACCAGGAGAGTCAAGGGCAGGGCACATTTGTGAGGGGGCATCACCCCCAGGGCTCCCCGGTAGCTACGGGCTTGGACCGAAAAACCCCTTTATTGGGTTGCCACCCATCTAGCCTCCAGTGATGGAGGCACCCAAAGGAGTTCCTCTGAAGACGATCAGAGTGGATGGGGAGGTTCATATGGAAGAAGGTAATCCTTCAGGTAAAGCCACACAGGGCTTTAATGGTCAATACCAGCACCTTGGCTGGACCTAGAAACAACCTAGGAGTCAATATAGACACAACCAGAGTGAAGTGATCTGGTCCCTATGACCCACTCTGGTCAATATTCTGGCTGCAGCATTCTGTACATGAAAATACAATAGGTATCTTCATGGCCCAGGAAGATTAATTCCCTGTGCAATCCTAAACAGAGTTATACCATTCTAAGCCCAGTGACTTCAATGAATTTAGGACAGTGTGGCTCTACTTTGGGCAGCACTGTTAGCCTCTTTCCACCAAAGTGATCGGGATGACATCATTTTGTTCAAGACCTGATTAACCTTCTTTCATTGCTCTCTTGGCAGAGCCTATATTGACGTGAATAATTCAGAGTGTTCCAAATTTGCACTGCTATATTTTCTTGACCTTTCACTGACCCTTCTTGACCCCGGTTTGAGGGAATTAACACATTATCACTGGCCCTTAATGGAGACTTGAATCTTGAATATGTCCATGTGTAATGCTATACATCTCCTAGTAATTAATTCCTGTGCAATGCTGCAGACAATATTCCTTTACAAGATGAGTCAGAGTTAGCTTAACTTAATCATCACTAACGCTGCCTCTGACACTTAGCAGAACATTCTAAAATTATTAGTAAAGATTATGCTTATTCAGCCTCTGTGTTCAATCGGCTATGAAGATTGTGTCAGGAGGGAATGAAAATGACTTAATTAAGGGTGGGGGGAAATTCCACAAAAACCACTTGAACATAAACCACTTTTATGAATGGCTTTTAAATCCCTGCAAATAATGAGATTTGTGTGTATTTGGGAAAAAAGCGTATTGATCACGGAATTAAACCATAATGCACCTGCCGTTTCCTGTCATTTTGAAAACGCCTTAGACATTTTGTAATGGATATGTATGCAAGACCTGATCACCAATGGAGTAAATCTTAATATATGTTACTTTTTTTCAAAAGGCAGAACTGCTTGTAATCATACCGGGGGGAAGCAGTAAAACGGCATTTCCTTTCGTTTCAAGTATTACATAAGGTGATGGTGGCGGCGGAGAAGGAACGTGCCCTCAAGTCACAGCTGATGTATGGCAACCCCATAAGGTATTCAAGTCAAGAGACATTCAGAGATTTGCCACCTCCTGCCTTCCTTGAAGGTCTCCCATCCAAATAGCAGCCAGGACTGACCATGCATAGCTTCTGAGGTCTGATGAGATCAGGCTAGGTGGTAAGTCTATTGAGCCTATTGAAATACATACACATGCATATATACAGGGGTCCGATGGAGCAGGAGCACACAGGAGCGCAGCTCCGGGAGTGAGGAGCCCAGGGGGCGGGCACATGACCAAGCCCCGCCCCCTCCTCGGCTTCCCCGAGCAGTGCAGAGGTGCAGCGCCCCGGGGAAAGCCCTGCTAGGGTCTTTATTGTTTTTAATGTTTTGTTTTAATATTGATAATTTTATCATTGTTCCTTTTATGACTGTGTGCTGCTTTTCCAGAGACTGGCTCAAGGTGGCATATAAATTTCCTAAGTATACCATTTTTTATCTGGGCACATGGCACATAAGTACTGGAGAAATTTCACCAACCCTTCAGCAGCTTCCACCCCATCAGTTTGGTGTAGTGGTCAGGAGTTGGACTCTAATCTGGGAGAACCGGGTTTGATTCCCCACTCCTCCACATGCAGTTGCTGGTGTGACCTTGGGCCAGTCACAAGTTCTCTCGGAGCTGTTCTCTCATGAGCAGTTCTCAAAAGACCTCTCTCAGCCCCACCTACCTCACAGGGTGTCTTGTTGTGAGGAGGGGAAGGGATGGGTGGTGCACATGTCCTAGGTATCTCAAGTCTACTTGAAACCTGGTGGTTTCAAGGGAGCAGGAAGAGAATGAGGGTGTGTTCTTTAGCTTATTTTTATTGCACAAAGTATTGGATGGGGAAGGGAATGGAGGAAGAGCAGGTCAGTTTCACTCACCTGTGGAGTGGAGCCTGAGGGGTGGGTGCTGCCTTCTGACACACTTCCGTTATGTTAGGGGGTGTGGCACATGCAAATGAGTTATGCAAATGAGTTATGCTAATGAGCTCCTGCACCTCTTTTTTTACGAAATGACCCCTACATAGATACATATTCATATATATATATAGATATATATAGATATATATATAGATATATATAGTGAACTGTAGTGGATAGGAGAACCCACTTTAGGGGTGGGAGTCCTGGGTACGTCTGCTTTATCCAATAACTTCACAACAGGCGGCTCTTCCATTGATTGCCTTTAATGGGAAAACTCACTTCTGTCACCTTACAAGTACTCAGTCCGTGCCCTGAAGCTAACCCCCCAGAGAGTCGTTTAATTGAGAGAAAGTTCCTCCCATCTCAGCCTCTACTTGCCCTCCAGTTCCAGTTGATTGTTTCGCCCAGGAGAGATAAAAGTTTGTCTTCCACTCCCCTTCCTGGAGTGCCATTTCTGTTGAAAGGGAGTTGGGGAGCCAGACTCCTCCTAGCTTCCTCTTGCAGCCTCGGACGTCTGCCCCAGGCTTTCCTTTAGCATTTCTCTTCTCTTGCTGCTTCCTGCTAGTGAGTAACCTTATGTCAGTGTCTCTCCCTCCTTTCTCCATAACCCCTTGCCAGTTATTTTGGCCACACCTCCTTGTTAACAGTCTCGCCCTGGTTTCCTCGCTACATACATACATATCTTTTTTTGTGTGTCCTGTAATCAAAGCATATCTCAATGTGCTGGGATGGTCTTATGCCTTTTTTTTTAAAAGGACTGGTCCAGATGGTTATTTGCCCTCAAATCCCATCCCTATGGTGAAACTTTTGCATTTACACATGATCATATACACATCCCAAGCTCTTAATACAATGTGATGCAGAGAGCCAGTGTGTCATAGCTGTCAAGGTGTTAGACTAGGATCTGAGAAATCCAGGTTTGAATCCCCACTTGTGACATGGAAGCCAGCTGGGTGACCTTGGATCAATCACACACTCTCCGCCTGACTACTGACTTCACAGGGTTGGGAGGATATAACGGAGGAGAGGAGAATGTTGTAAGCCACTGAGGGTCACCATTGGGGTGAAAGGCAGGGTATAAAGAGAGTAAATAACTCTGCTCAGATGCCTGGATATGGAGAAGGATACAGTTGTTCAGCTTCCAAGAGGGAGAAGAAAACACTGTGTGGATTCTGCTAGTGAACAAGGGAGGGGCCCCTTTTACCATCAAAATGACTATTCTGGGGATCAGGGACCTGCATGTAGGAAAGTCTGCTACCCAGCTCACCAGTACACATGCAGCCCCATGCAGCTAGCAAAAGTGTCCTGCTGTCAAAGAGAAAACACATGAGTTGTAGGGTATTAATTGCTGAGACTGCAACCTGTCTATACGGGGGTCGAGATACAGACCAACGCTCAAAGCAAATGAAGGGGAATAAGCTTCTCAAATGTTAAATTAACAGAAAACGAACCAAGTTGAGTTAGGTAAATAAAAATAGAGGCACCACAGATAGGAAATACATGTGAAATACAGATAGGAAATACAAACACAGATTAAACCCCTCCCCTAGCAGACTACCTGCTATTAAGGAGAAAATGAAAGGTGAGAATCCAAGGGTGTGAGCACACGGCCCTTTAATGCGGGAGGAAGGACTGCTTCCTCCCGTATTTAAAGGGGCCAACTACACGGGCCACAGCAAGTCCCGTGCAGAAGAGGGCTCAAATGCGGGTTGCTCCCGCATTTTCCGACCCCGGGAAAATCAACAGTTTTCCCAGGTGTTGTAGGAGGAACCCTCATTTGAGTAATCTGGCCAGCCCTCTCTCGCAATCATTGCAAGAGCAGGGCTGTCCAGATGCCCCCCCCTGCCATTTTTCCCCCTTTTACACTTGGGCGCTTGGGGGAAAAAAAACCCCAAACTTAACAGGCGGCTGGCGGGTTCTTTGCCACTTCTTTGCCGCCGCCTCTTCTTCCGCCGCCGCCGCCTCCTCCTTCACTGCTTCTGCCGCCACCACTTCTGCCACCGCCGCCTCCTTCACTGCTTCTTCTGCTGCTGCTTCTGCCACTGCCACCTCCTTCACCACTTCTGCCACCGCCGCTTCTGCCACTGCTGCCTCCTCCTCTGTCGGCCGCCGCTGGCCGCCACAGGGGTTGGGATGTGTAGACATCCCAATCCAAGGTAAAAAAATGCAGCCCCTTTAATCCGGGAGGGCTCCCGGATTTAAAGGGGCCGTGTAACCGCAGCCCAAGACATACAATCCTGCTTCTTGAAGATGGCTGGGCAGCTCTGGAGAAGCACAGCAGAACGGGGTGGAATAGTAGAGAAGCCACCTGTACAGTTGTAATAACATGTTGGGATCCAAAACTTGCTACACATTGGAAGGTCTGAGGGATAAGCTTTAATACTTTTTTTTTTTTGTGTGCTAAGATTGAGAAGGGGAAAAGATGTTGGCACTGGAATGTAGGAGGAATGAAAAGTTCATCTTCCCAAAGATGAGCTAATTTGAAAAGGTTTGTGTGTGTGTGCGTACATTGTGGAAGGGAGCTTTTCTTCTTCTGCATTACAGGTAAGAGTATCAAGGAGAAGTGTTCCTTTAGGGAGGCTGAGAGTTTAGATAGGCAAGTAGATGGCTGAGTACTTTACATAATGGAGTAGGGGGAGAAATCTTCCTGTTAAGCGCTTAAGATAAGGAGGAAATGGCTCGGACTGGTCTATTGCTCATTATCGTGATTACCTGGGTGTCAGAGACAGCCATTTTCTGGAGGTGGGATGTGCCACAGTAGTCTGACTGCTCCTCCCCACCTCCTTTGGAATGTGTTCCTTTCCCTTGCTCTCGCCTCCACTCTCGCCTTCGCTTATCTGTAACCTTGACTGAATCTTCTCACAGGCTTTGTTGCTAATTGGGTTTTTTTCCTACTGGTGCAAACTGATTTTTTCCCCGCTTTTCTGTCTAGGAACAAACAGGCCAATGTATTTGGGTGCTCTTTTCCTTGATTGTTGATTGGGGGGTTTATTTGCTACACCATAGTTTGAATACACTATAACTGTACCCTAACATGTCTCCTTCCCCCATTACTGACTCAAGAAGTGTGAACCAGTTGATCCACTATCAAATAAAAGAAGTTCTTGTTTAAGACCCTTTGTTTGTAGTTTGAAATCTCTTGGACTCTCACACTGGATCATTATTAAGGCCAGATTATCAGCAAGGGTCCCCCTTAGGTCCTTGGGGGAAAAGGCTCTCTGGTTGACTCCCACAGATAATGGAGGAGTTGCTTCATATTCCCGGCATGCCCTCAGCGTGACTCAATATCATCAATTTGATCCAGACTCCATTTTCTATTACTAGGCCCATGCTCCGATGTGCAAGTGTATAGGGATCCAAAATGGAGTTCCCTTGTGAGGGGGAATCCTGTGGCATCAAGTCATCGGACTCTACAAATCCAACCGCACATGTTTCCATCCTTCTCAAATATGGGAATCAGGACTGAGCCAATGCTTTATATTAAATTTCCTTTAATATGGGTTTATGCTTTTGTCAATGGTTTCCCTTTTCTTTTTCCACGGTGTGCTTCATAGAATCATTTCTATGGTGTGCACTTGTTAACATTTTTGATAGGGTATTTATATCATCAATGTACATCATTTTTATATATATAATAGAATGCAGAACACTGATTAATTCATAACATTAAAATATGCTTATTTTGTTCATTCAGTTAGTTATACCTTAAATTTATGAATAATCAATCCCTGAATTTACATGAGTAAAAATATACATACATGTATCATAATCACTAGATAAAACACAATAAATACAATATTACAAACTTAAAACTAATCCCCAGAGGGTGTAAATAGTCTACTACAGGCCTGTAACCAGAATTTTTTTTTTTTAATTTGGGAGGCCTTTAAATAAGTCAGGGGGCACCCTGCACACACCCCTACACACGCACACAAAAGGGAGCACCTGGGCTGGATGGGAAGTTATGGGCCCCTGGTGGTAATTCAGGGGGCTGTGCCCCAAGATGCCCCACTGTAGCTATGGGTCTGGTCTACTATTGACCAGTTCTGGACTGTGTTGCCTTCTTGGAAGCCAGATGGGGAGGGGGAGTGAGAGAAAGGGAGAAAGAAGGTGTCAGCCATGTTATTGCTTGTCACTGCCTTCAACCAAAAGCCTGGGAGAACATCTCTGCTTTGCAGGCCCTGCAGAATTGCATCAGATCTTGCAGGGCCCTGATGTTATTCGGCAAAGAGTTCCACCAGGTTGAAGCCAGGGCTCAGAAGGCTCTGGCTCTGGTTGAGGACAGCCAGATGTCTTTAGGGCTAGGAAAAATTACAGGAAAAAAATGGTGTGAGGAAATGGAACTATCAGATTTTTTTTTTTAAAGTGGGTTGGATTCACAAATGGAAGAAACAAAATTGACGGGAAACTTCAGGGCTGAAAAATTTGAAGTCAGTCCTAAAAAGGAATCTTTACGAAGTTCCTGCACCACACTAATTGCACTATGACTATGAGTACAGGCTCTTTCACACTGCAGCTTTTTCATGGGACAATTTACATGAACTAGACACAGCTGCTGTTTCAAAGGGCTGAAAATGCAATTGTAAAATGGAAACAAATCAGTCTGAGATTTTTCAGTTCAGACTTACTACTTTAGTGTCTTGGTGTCTGCTTATGGTCCTAGCAAATTTGTGATCTGTTTTTGCAGCCCTTTCTCTAATAGATGCCTCTGAATGCACAGGTGTAAAAAGCAGGGCATTTGGTTCAGGAAAACAGAACAACGAGAAAGCTGAAGCTCCTCCTTCTCCCAAATTAGGCTCCAGAATACTTGGGGAACTTAATAATTCGTCCATCTGTAAAATGGACTAAGCCAACTCAGCTAACATCAAGTTGGCCCTAACTTCTACATCTGTTTAATGTAATTTCCCATATTTAACAAAATTTTCTCACATTCCCAGGAGCTCATTTCATTATCACATCAACCGAGTGAGACGAGTAAGCCTGAAAGAGAATGATGGGGCCAAAGTCATGGCAGAGTGGAGATTTGAATCTGGGTCTCCATAACTTCACACATACCCTTTAACAGACTCTCTCAAATATCTACAGAGAGTTTTCCTATCACAACTTGTCATATGTGCAGTGCTATATCTTGAGTATATTTCTTTCTTTGTCATTTGATGGGAAATTAATTGGAATTGAATTTATTTGAATGCAGCTGACTATGGAAATCTGGGTAACTCTCCTTGGCAAGTTAAAAAAAAAAGGGGGGGGGTGATTATCAACCAGCAAGTCAATTTGC
The DNA here is from genome assembly GCA_029233225.1 of Lepidodactylus listeri. NCBI lineage: Eukaryota > Metazoa > Chordata > Lepidosauria > Squamata > Gekkonidae > Lepidodactylus > Lepidodactylus listeri. The sequence continues at coordinate 98,055,125 of JARCFY010000009.1, read as the reverse complement.
AAACTGAGGAACATAAAATTCCGTGTTAAAATAAGTGGCAAATAAGGAGGAACAGAGGCTGTGAATGAGGTGGGGGTTTGCCGGCGTGCATCACTAATGAAGAACCTGAATCAAAACAAAGCCAGCATCATTATTACATGATATTTTTCTCATTAGTTCCAAAATGACAGTAGCAATAAGATTGACACTCTGTCTAAGAGGAGTGTAATTTGAGCACAGGAGGCCATGTAGACTGCAACATCTGCTTAAAACAGCCTTCACATTTAATCAGTAATGTGTGTGTGTGTGTGTGTGTGTGTGAAGTATCATCAAGTCACTTGCAACTTATGGCGACCCTATGAATGAATGTCCTGCAGAACATCCTTTTGTTACTGTCCATGGGGTTTTCTTGGCAAAGATACTGGAGTGGGTTGCCATTTCCTTATCCTTCTTGTGCTGGAGAAGACTCTTGAGAGTCCCTTGGGCTGCAAGGAGATCCAGTCAGTCAATTCTAAATGAAATCAACCCTGGTTGTTCCCTGGAAGGCCAGATACTGAAGATGAAGCTCAAATACTTTGGCCACCAAATGGGAAGGGAGCACTCACTGGAGAAGACCCTGATGCTGGGAAAGATTGAAGGTAACAGAAGAAGGGGACAGCAAAGGATGAGATGGTTAGACAGTGTTATCGATGCAACAAACATGAAATTAAGCAAACTCCAGAGCATGACGGAAGACAGGAGGGCCTGGCGTGATGTGGTCCATGGGGTTACGAAGAGTCGGACTCGACTGTGCGACTGAACAACAACAACAAAAGCATCCTATTTTTTCCAGCCTTGCTCACAACTTGCAAACTGTGGGCCATGGCTTCCTTTCTTGAGTCTATCCATTTCACATTGGGTCTTCCTCTTTACCTGCTGCCTTCAACTTTTCCTAGCATTCTGGTCTTCTCCAGTGAGTCTGGTCTTCTCATAATGTGACCAAAATATAATATCCTCAGTTTAGTCATTTGAGATTCTAGGGAGAGTTCAGGCTTGGTGTGGTCTAGAACCCACTTATTTGTCTTTTTGGCAGTCCACGGGATCTGTAAAACATTCCTCCAACACGAGATTTCAAAGGAATCTACTTTCTTCCCATCAGCTTTCTTCATTGTCCTACCAGTAGTGTTACCCTTCCCAGTGTACTAAGGGGTGTGGGGAGCCTTCCAATGCTCCCCCATGGCATTTCCACTTCCTGTCTTCTGGTGTCTGCACAGATTTTCAGGGCAAACAAAATATTTGGGATAGACAAAAGACGACACATCTTACACGAATGCATAACTAACTTGTGGAACTCATTGCCTCAGTATGTGGTAATGGTCATTACTTGAGGTGAGAAGGATCAGACTACTTTTTTTTGGCCCAAGTGCTAAAAAACAGTGCTTGTGAAGATGCTGATGTTCTGGAAAACAAAATTGGAGTGAGGGGGAGAGGAGGGTTGTACTTGGCCAGAAACTCTTAAGAGTAAGCCAAGCCCAGGTTGCACTGCCAATGTTTTGGGGATTTGCCTTGAACTTCTCTGGTGGCTGTGATGGTCTGGGAGAGGATGGTAGGCATAAGCCATGTCTGTTGTGGACCATTGTCTGCATGCAGTAATGAGCTGGATAAACCCTGAAACCCAATCCAGATAAGACTAAGGTGCTTTCTGGATTTGCTGGCCACTCCAGATTTTCTCAGTGTTCAAGCCAAGGCAATTTAAGTCCAGGGCAAAACAGCATCCAAATAACATGGGGCAACACCAGGCTGAAACCAGGCTGACCACTGAAGGGAGGCAATGTAATGCAGAATGGAGGGAAAATCCCAGGATAAAAAAGAAGGCTAAACTCGATTTTAGTGAAGAAGGGGGGCAGGTTGAATTTGATTTTAGTACAAAATTGCTTGGAGGACACTGCAGTGATCATGGATTAAAAGGAGAGTTCAGAAAGGGCCTAAGGGACTGTTAGAAGAAGAAGAAGAGATTAGATTTATATCCTGCCCTTCACTCACTTGGAGTCTCAGAGTGGCTTACAAACTCCTTTCCCTTCCCCTCCCCACAACAGACACCCTGTGAGGTAGGTGGGGCTGAGAGAGCGCTTTCCCAAGCTGTCCTTGAGAGAACACCTGGTACAGAGCTATGGCTTGCCCAAGGTCATCCAGCCAGGTGCAAGTGGAGGAGTGGGGAATCAAACCCGGTTCTCCCAGATTAGAGTCCATGCACTTAACCACTACACCAAACTAGCTGGTGAAGGAATTGATTTTTTTTGGGGGGGGGGGGGGGCTACTTTGCCAGTGCTGTTTGATCCAGATCTACAGATGCATGCTCAGATTTTGTCAACAGTTTGTAGCACCTGTAGCAGATTCACTAGCTGAGCTCCGTCCTCAAAAAGTATGAACTGATCACAGTAGTCTGTGTCACCTATGGGCTTGGTTAATGCAATGCACTCTGTATGGAGCTGTCCTTGAAAATGGCCCTGAAAGTTGGGTTGGCAACTGGCCAGAGGGAAAATGTCCTTCCCCTTTAAGAGATGCTTAATGGGCAGTTGAAGCTTTTCATGGCATGGAGGTCAGTAACCTCACTTGCATATTTGTTGCTGACCAAACGACTATTACAGGAACAGCTAAAGAGACCAGTTTAAAAATTGGCAAGCTTATGTATAAGTGTCTCATATTCCAGAATGGAAAGGCAAAATGGCTAGCTGGGGTGGAAGACATACAGGCATCATATGACTCCAGTGCTGAAATATATTCACTGGCTACCCATTTGATTCTTCTCCCTAATAAAGTTGCTGGTTTTAATGTGCAGGGAATGATGAAATTAGAACCTGTGTACTTGAACGGACACCTTCTCCTATATAGTCCTGAACAGATTCTGCAGTTGTCATCTCTGGCCATTTGTAGACTCCCATGACCTTCAGAGGTGACATGGGTAGTGATGAGTGATAATGCATTTCATTGGTTTCCTCCTGCTCTAGAATGCTCTTCCTCGATTCTTCTCTTCTGGCTCCTTCATTTAACATTATTCGTTCCAGATATGGATGGCAGCCTCCAGGTGAGACCTGGGGATCCCCCGGAATTACAGCTCATCTCCAGATGACAGGGAACTATTCCCCTGGAGAAAATGGATGCTTTGGAAGGTAGACTCTATGGCATTGTACCCCACTGAGATCCCTGTCCTCCCCAGGCTCCACCCCCAAATCTACAGTAGTTTCCCAACTGGGATATGGCAAACATACCCCCTATTCCCTGCTGGTAACCCAGGGCAAGATGTTTTAACTTTCAGTTGGCTTTCAAGTTTGTTTATGTGTTTGTTTTAATTTCCCACTGTTGACTCATTGGCTGGATTTAATCTTTGCATTTTTATGCTTAATTCTCATTTCTGTGTCATCATTGTTTAAACACCCTTTTGAATATTTTTAATTGCTTAATAACTTTGTATTTTATTAGTTGTTATACTGCCTTTTTATTATTATTATTTATACTGCCTTTATTATTTATTTTATTAGTTGTTATACTGACTTTTTAAAAATTGCTAACTTTTACAGGCACGTTGATGGATTATGTAAATATTTTAGATACAGAGAGTCATTACAGCACATCCTACAGAAACAGGAATTATGTCAGGGCACATCCTGCGGGAGCAGAACATGAGTTTGTAGGGGACCTGCACAGAAATCACGCAGCAATTTCAGCTTGGTATTTATTATCTGTGCTGTGGACAAGAGTATCTTCGTCAAGACTGTCTTGATCAGGGGTCACAGATTGTTCAGCCATTGTGCTACGGAAAGGAATTCCAATTTTCCAAGAGAAAGGGTACCGTGCTTGGGCCAATGAGAGTTACAAGTGTGTACAGAGTACAAGAACTTATTTAAGGTCACATATTTGAATCATAATCATGGTGCGCTGATTATTTTAGATGAGCCTGTGTGTCCCTGACCAGTCTGGGAAGGTTTTGACTCTGAAAGAGGTAGATAAATACTCTCAGGTAGATGGCTGACATGTCAAGAGTTCTTGAATGGTTTTCTTCCAGGAGGAGAGGGAGTGACTGGGAAACTGAAGCAACTGAACTGAACTGAATGCCATTCTTTCAGCCTACAGGAGGCAGTTCCATGAGCCACCTAAGTTAGAGTCTGGGGTTCAATATAAAACTGGAAAAACTCAAGCTAAAGTGCCAAGTGGCTATAACACCTGGCTACTATTTGTGTGTGTGTGTGTGTGATGTACTGTCAAGTTGCAGCCAACTTATGGCAACCCCGGTGTAACAAAAAAATTCACTCCCACATCCCATTAGAGAATCTGCACTAAGCAATTTTCAAAAGGATTTGCCTATGCAAACCATTTAACATCAGAGTTCTCCAGGATTTATCTATTAAAGGATGGTTATCAGCCTTTAAATCCAGTAATATGAAAAGAGTAAGGAGGTGAGTCTGGTTCTTTGAACTGGAACCAGCAAACCTGACAAAAACCTGTAGAAAGTTTTATTGAGAAAAGAAATTGTTCTCTTTATTATGCAGAATAGCAGGTAACACAAACGTGTAAAAGATAACTCTATGATTACTGGAAAATAAATGCTAAAACTATCATTTAATCATATAATAGTGAATAACAGTTTTAAGAAGCAAACTTTTTGTCTCGCTGCTTTTAGGGATTATCAAAAAGCCCAAGTTATACACCCAGAAATTTCACCTAGTCTTCTTGAGAAATCCATCCAATGAAATCTGATTTGCTTGTCACAGTAGTACATATTTATAGAAAAATATTAATCTTCTCTTTCCCCAAAAAACTATTCTATCTTAATCATGTGATTATTATCTAGATAGGTGATTGGTTCTTAACTAAATATGAGATAGTCAACACAAGGACAGATGACCCAATCAGCAGGTGGAGGCCAGTCTCAACTCTTAATCCACATTAAAAAACAATTAATCTAACTTTTCTATAACAGTTTTAATTAACTGTACAAGGTGAAAGTATCTTTGAGCAAACAAAGCTCATTGACAGTTGAAAAGTGCTTGAACTCTCAGTTAACTTGCAAATTCAGTAAGAAAGATTACCGAAAAGGGACTACACCAGAAAGGGGCTTTCAAGGCAAGTGAGAAGGTGGTTTTCTGTCGCCTTCCTCTGCAGAGTCTTCGTTGGTGGTCTCCCTTCGAAGATCTGTTGAGATTGGGTTATACCATGCCACCTTAACACACACACACACTCACACACTCACACACAAACACACAGGCCTGCTTTATCAAGTTAACCTTGTGTACATAATGTATGACATTGAACTATACTTATATTGACCACACCACCCACATAACACTTGAAGTATTGATTTTCATCAGGGAGTTAGGATCTTCAGTGTTGTACTCCCTAGGACTGCCAATGCCAGGTTGGGCCATTTCTGGAGATTTTCACGTCAGAGCCTGGGGAGGGTGGGTTTTGGGCTGAGGAAACATCTCACCAGGGTATAATACCACACAGTCTACTTTCTAAAGCAGCCATTTTGTCCAGGAGAACTGATCACTATCATCTGAATTGACTGTAATTCTAGGAGAACTCCAGGCTCCATCTGAAAGTTGTTAAAAATAACCAAAATACAGCTGTGATATAATTACTCCGTGTGACATTGTATAGTCGATTATATTGTTTACCAAGCACATTCATACAAACATTTCCATGCAAAGAGTATAGCAAATAAATGTTTTAAATAAGTAAAGTACTCATGCCAAAATTCAGTTCTAATTATTTCCTTATCAGTTTCTTCTTGTGAATGTTTAGTCTGAATGTAGCAACTTCTATCCATCTAGAAGTTCAAACCCAAACAAAAAAACTGTGTATGTAATATAAATCACACAACAAATTACTCATGGAACTGTAACATTTATATCGAAAGGGTATGAATAGAATGAAACAATCAACATTCAATACAAAGATGTCCCTCTCTACCCGAAAAATACAAATGTTCACAGAAAAATAACTTATTAGTAATATAAGATGCTTGTATGATTAAAGTACCACACATGTTCTTAACCCAGGAAAAAGTTAAAACATAATCCTCCTTTAAGTTCTTTAAGTTCTTCACGAATAGCAGGACCCATCAGGGTATAATACCTCCCAGTCTACTTCACGAATAGCAGGTCCCATCAGTGTTTTGCACAGAAGACAGGTTCCATCAATGCTTCATGAGTCCGCTTGCTAAAGTGTTCCTGCATATTGTTGATGCTACTTCAAAAGAAGAACCCATAATTCCATAATGAAGAATCTCTCAAAGTCTTATGTTGACTCTATAGCCATTCAAAGTAGAATGTCTGCAGATTTTCTTTTTCAGCAATGGTTCTGTGAAAGCGGAAGCACACAGACAGCAGATTCAATAAAACGGAAGATCGAAAGAACACCGACAGGCTACTTAACATGCTTAAAAGTCTGTGATGGATGAAGCAGAATCGGACTAGAGTAGGCAATTTTTTTTCTCGGCAACCCCTAGATGGGAGACTGTATTCACATCCATTTATTTATTTATTTATTTATTTATTTATTTATTTATTTATTTATTTATTTATTTTTAATTTACCTTTTACTGTATATTTTCAAAACCATAATACAAATGAAGAAAATAAAACCAAAGATTACAGCATCAGAAGTATAGCATAAATTAATGAGTTGAATATATGATATAAATCTAAAACAATACATATTGATTTAGCAATTTCATTAAGATAAGATACTTTAGAGTTACCACAGACATAGGTCATCAATCACATTAGGGATTCCATCTTCTTTTACTAAGTATTCAATAATGGGAAACCAAGTTGTAACAAAGTTGGATGAGGAAATCTGAGAATCAAGATAGGATAGGTTGTCAGTTATTTTTACCATAATGTATTAGTCTAATAGGTTTTTTGTGCCATAATGATAAAACTGGGATTAATGTACTTTTCCAGCATGAGGCTATTGCAGTTTTAGTAGCAAATCAAAGAACTGAAATGGTGTACTTCCCTTTATTTGTTATTATCACCTTCAAGGATCTAGATTTCTGAAGCAAACATTAGGGTTGCTGTGAATGCCATGTGATTTCTGGCTCCCAAAGTGAAAACCGCAGATTTACTCTCTTTGAGAGGACTGTTCTGAACAGGTAGCCAGGCCAGGCATATTATTGTCATATCAACAAAGAACAGGAGGGGTGTAATGCTCCTACTTATCAAGGCTGCATTGTCCCTTCCCCAGTCCTGCAGTGATCTTCCCTGCAGTGGAGGACCCCCAAGGCTTTAGATTAGAGCAGAGAGGGAAGGCATCACCTGATTCTTCCTCTTTTCTGTCTCCTCCACTCTTACATGCTGTCTGAGCAGGGATACTTTTATTTTAGATCATTTTATTTGTCCAAGGTTTTGAATACTTTTCTCTTTTGTGTGCGTACTTAAGGGCCATCAAGTTGCAACCAACTTAAGGTGACCCCAACAAGGGGCTTTCTAGGCAAGTGAGAAGCAGATGTGGCTTGCTATTGCCTTCCTCTGAAGAACCTTCCTCAGTGGTCTCCCATCCAACTACCGACCGTGCTTAGCTTCCAAGATCTGATGATATTTGGCTATAATATGTCACTTTCCCTCCCTAGTATACCACCCACTGTTACCACTTTCTTTGATCTGACCCATCCAGCAGTTCCTGTAAAAGGTGAGGCTGCTAGTAGGATGATCAAAAGCTCTGGTCATGTGATTCATTTGTTCTTTAGTCTCTGTCTTGGTATCTCCAGACCTTCCCACAACATCTAGCTACACTGAAACAAATCTGGTTGTTAGCTCATTTTCTATTATTTTATTTATTTTTGTTTGTTTGCTTAACTAATCCTGTCATAATCTCGTTATATGGACCCCAATACAGAGACTGCCCTGACTGGCCTCCAGAAAATGGACACCTCACAGAAATCTCTAGTAGTTGAAAAATTTCCTCTCTTTTTTTTTTCATTGCGGCCTCACAGTTCACTTGAAAATCCACATCGTTTCTGAATCATTGGTATGATGATGAAATGGTCCTTCTCATCTTGGCCTATCTCTTAATTTGAGTGGTGCTTATACAGGCACTATATACATACATATACCTTTATTGGCATAAATCAGGTTACAGAAAGAGACATAAACGGAAAGAGAGGTAACAAGAAAAAAATAAGTTAATCCTATGTAGTTATGCATTGCGGAAACAATCCTTAATTACCAAACTTAAAAATAAAGCAACCTTTTTAGTTAATTCGGGTGGCAGGTTGTTGAAGAGATGGCACACATTCAAAACATCTGGGCAACATATCATATTAGATAGAATTGGGTCTAAAAGAGAAAAACGTTTATCATCATAACAGGGACAGTAAAGGAGAATATGGAAAACTGAATTGACCTGATTTAGACTACACGAACAGAGTCTTGCTGAGTATGGAACCCCTTTGTATCTACCATGAGTGACAGGAGATGGAATGGCTTTACAGCTAGCAAGTGCAAATGCTCGGCGCAGGTGAGGGGCGTGGAGGGCCGATAAGTAAGAAGGCAGATGGCCAGTAAGTGGGAGAATTCCAAAGTTCAGGGGGGAGCAGGATTTATTTGCATCACTAACTAGTTTCTGCATTTCACTGTCCAGGATTCTGCATCTAATTAGCTGATATGCATTTGTAAGAGGTAGCATATACAGAGAATCCATGGATATTCCCACTGCAATTATTTTCTTCTCTATGCAGGCAGTCCATTTGGACATGATAGATTCAGACAGCAATTGATGTATATAGCTCCCACAATCAGCAGTATAGTGCAAACGTAGCCAGTATTTAATTGATATTAACCAAGCCCTTGTTTCTATCATGTTAAGGCCTGCCTCTAAACCAAGAGCTGCGTATGGAACGCAGCATGGCAGACCCATAATGTTTCTTACAAATTTGGATTGCACTCTTTCATTTCCGGTCTCAAAGGCGCTTATCCATGTTGGAATCCCATACAGTATCTGTGGGATCACTTTAGCCTTAAAGACTTGTAAGGCAGCTGGCACAAACTGGTTGCCCCTATTAAAGAAGAAACATGAGATGGCTGCTGCATTAATGCTAGCTAGATTAATCATAGATGTACGATGGTGTAACCAGGACATATTATAACTGAAATAGAGACCTAAGTATTTGAAGTGCTTGACTGGCTCTATTTCTTTCCCATCAAATGTCCACTTTTGGATTTTGCAGGACTTAGCAAAAACTAAAAATTTGGATTTATCACAATTAAGGAGTAACTTATTCTCAAGGAAATATCTATGACAGCAGATGCCTGAGCCCCCCCGTTGTGCACGAGAGTAATACAGTATCATCAGCATATAGCAGGATGGGTATTCCAAGGGAGCCCAGTTTAGGAGAGTGGAAATCTTCTGCTAAAATGGGAGCCAAATCATTGAGAAATAAGTTAAATAGAACAGGGGCAAGTATGTATCCCTGTTTAACTCCTTTATTAAAGGGAATTTTTGGTGTTAATTCCCCTTCAGATGAACATTTGATTTGGCAGGTGGTGGAAGCATGTAACATTATAATTAATTTTAGGAGTCTCTTATCAATGTCGGATTGGTACAATTTAGTCCGTAGTAACTCTCTGTCAATAGAATCAAAAGCTCATTTAAGGTCCAAGAAAGCTGTGTAGAGTTTGAAATTTCTAGATGTGGTATACTTATCAACTAGGTGCGCTAAGGTAATACAATGATCTATTGTAGATTTGCTCCTGCAGAACCCAAGTTGTTTGGGGCCTAAAATACTTTTCTGAGACATCCCTAAAGTTAGTTTAGTTAACAGATACTTGGTGTACAATTTGCCTATGGTGGAGAGAAGGCTAATTGGCCTATAATTAGAAGGGTTTGTGTGGTGGCCTTTCTTATAGATTGGGACTACAATTGCATTCCGCCAAGCATCAGGGATAAGTCCCGTTTGATTAATCATGGTAAAGAGGGAAACAAGAGGGGTAGTCCACCATTCTGGATCTGTCTTGAAGAGCTCTGGGGGAATCAAACCAGGCCCGGGGGCTTTCCCAGACTTCAGTTGATTGATTAATTCTATCATTCCCTCAGGGGTCACAGGTGGCCAATCTGGTAAATCCTCGCCACAAGGATCATACGAGTTATTCTTACAGTTGTGGTTCTGCTGAAACAGTGCAGAAAAATACTGTAACCATGCATGACATGAAATTGCAGATCTGGGCGAAGGTCTTGTACGTAAAGAACCTGAAACTATGGCCCAAAACTTCTTTGATTGATTTAGAACAGTTGCTTGATATAGTTGTTCCCATTGGTTGTTAAAAAAACTCTATCTTCTTCTCTTTCAAGCTCTCCTATACAGGCACTAACAGAGCGTACTTCAGGTCACAAAAGTTTATAGCACAACAAATTCACTAGTCTTTAAGATGCCAAAAGACTTCATTTTTTTGGTTCAAGAGTATGGCTTCATGGATTGTATCTAGGGGTGTGCACAACACCCCCCCCCCATTTTTTTCAGGTTCCAGTGTATTGAACCCAAAAAATATTGTTCCCCCCAATATTCTCAAATCTCAATATTGGTATGATATTGGGATTCGGGAAATAATCAAGATTGCAATTCACCTTTCCGTGTCCATCTGTGGCTTGGATTGCCAAATGCATTTAAAGGGACCATCCCTTTAAATGAGTTTGGCTTCTCCTGCCCCACGGTTTAGACTGGCCCCAGAATCTGGTGTGTGGGGGGAGATCTTTTTCTCCTCACAGCACACAGACCCAGCTACGAGGGCTTCTTCTGTGAGGCAGTTTAAACCACCCCGCAAAAGAAGCTGGCCCCAGGATCTGCATGCATGGGGAGGTCTCTCCCCATTGCATGCAGACCTGGCTGGGAGAGGATCAGCTGGGGCAGCAGGAGCTCTGAGCTGCCACTGCCCAAGCTGATCCTGGGCTTTTGAGATGCAAGAGGAGCTTGGAGCTGCAAGAGAGGATCAGGTGGGATGGTGCAGAGCTGAAACTCTGCTCCACCTTGCTGGGGGCTGGCTCATATAGCTGTACCACAACCAAATAAAAACCGAATCATATCGGCTTTTTTGGGGGGCTCAGCTATATCAGTAACCAAGTACAGATCTCTGATACGGTATTTTTCGGGTATTTACTCAGCTCGGTATATACTGAGTGCACACCCCTAATTGTATCTGAAGGATTTACATCACTAGAAGATTTGTATTGTTCTTCAGAAGCAAAAAATGAATTTAAAGATCTGTCTTGGGTAAGTACTGGAGGCAAATATGTCCTGGCTGTCTGACTATCCTGTAGATATTATCTGTTTGGCCTTTGCCATCTGATGATATTTGATCACTGGTGTCAATATTCATTAGATGACTCAATAGCTGCCCATCAAATATTTGACTGTCTCAGGCAGCTGCCATGTAGTAGAATCTAGCAAACTAAATCCCTTTAATAGGAAACATCCCTTTGAATAAGAGCCAAGCCAAAATATGACCCATTCAGAATGATGATGTCTGATTTGAAGAAAGGGGGGGGGGATATTGAGGACAAATCTACACCAAAATTTAAACAGCTTTTAAACACCATCAAATTAGAATGTACATTTTTTTCTCTTCCTCATTCTCCCAATATGTTTTAGTTGAGCCAATCTGTTGAACTTAAAAATGTATTTTAATGACGTACTTGTAAACAGGCAACAATACTATATAGCAAGAGGCTTAGAATCGGGTCCATGACGTGAGCCCATAGAGCCCTGGCTTGTATGATGCGCATCACAGTTGGGTGGGGGATATGCCCTTTGCATTTTCTGTGCTTGCAAAATGTACCTAGAATGCTTCATAAATAAGGTAAGGATAAAACATCAAGCCTCTTGTGAAAACCACTGTAATGATACTGGCCGAGGACAGATTGGCAATCTGGCCCACTCTGCCTCCGCTTCTAAAGCAGAGGCAGAGAGTGCGGCCAGATTGCCGCAGCTGTCCCCCGTCGGCGGCCCGCACTTACCCGCATGCGGGCCGCTCTCCACGCGCTGCAGCCAGAGACCTCTTGGAACTGGTCTCCGGCTGTTTGGGCGCGCGTTGCTGCCGCTTCCTGCCGGTCTGGACGGCTCTTACGGCGCACAGGAAGCGGCGGCAGAAGTCTGGATGCCCTGCAAACAGGACCAGCCGGAAGCCGCGTGCCGGACCAGGCAGAAGCAGAGGAGGCTCCAGAGGACGGACGGCGGTGTGGACCCGCCACTCCGCCTCCTCTCCGGTAGGGTCCCGCAGCACTGTAACCAGTGCGAACAGGACGCCCCGCACCCATTTCCCCATGCAGCTTCTGCCCCCACAGCTGTCCCGGGGCGAAATGCCAGTCTGTCCTCAGCCACTGTTACGTTTGCCATTTTTGGCTAAGTCTTACCAGTCACCATTAGTACATCCACTACCTGACCAAAGTCAAAGACATACCCATATTTGAGACTAGCCACTTGAAAGCCAGTTCCCCCCACATACAGTTTTTGTCTCCCCTTCTAGGAACAAGAAATTACCATCTCACTAGCACAACTGGGGTATACAGCTGATTTTCACATCTACTCCTTTTGTGTCCAAGCTCTGCCTGTTTGCCCTGTAGCAGGGCTGATAAGAGAAATCCTCTTAATCTCTTTTTACACAGTTTGTCCCTAAAAGCCATTTCCTGTTCCTCCTTTTAGGAATTTCAAATCAGGTTTTTTTTTCTATTTTTTATCAAAGATTCGACTATACAGTAACTAAGGAAGCACTCCTATGCAGGTGTCCTGGGAAATCTCATTTTATTCAATGGACTTATTCCCAGGAAAGTGTTCTTAGAACTGCAATCAACAACAACAAAATACCTTTTATTGGCATAAGATATTAAAAGCAATTCCCATTAAGACAAAACAGTCCCAAAATTTGTAGAAAATAGTTAACCCTAAAACCATTACAGAGGTGTATCGAATTTATAAACTTAAATTATAACGGGATAAAATCAGCCATATCATAAGAATCTTTCAATTCAAAACCCATATCATAGGAATCTTTAAATTCTAAAAGCCTTAACATTAAATTTTACAATTTTATTAAACTCAGTTAAAATGATCAGGAAGATTCTTCCGTTTTATAAGACCATGAAGAAACTTAGCGGTCAGTTCAATAATCTCCAGATCTCGAGAAGTAAGGAGGTAATGTAGCTTGCTTCCATCCGGTTGGCCTGCTACCTTACTAAGGCTGAGGACAGACTGGCAACCTGGAGTGGGATGAATCCGGAGGCAAAAGCTGCGAGGGGGTAATCCCCCGAGGCTGGCTGTCCACATTGGCCAGGGTATTGAGCAAGGATGCCATTATGGAGCATTCAGACTGCTGCGGAGTGGCCCCAGGTGGACCAGCCTCCGCAGCTTGTGGTAGGGCTGTTTTGGCAATTTGCACATGTGCGCATGTGCTCATGTGCGCATGAGCGCTCATGCACAAACTGACAAAATGCCGCATTCGCACTGCCGCCTCCGCTTGCCTCCAGCCTTCTTCTGGTTCACACTGCCTGGAAGCAGGAGGCAAGCACAAGATGGCCTCCGGACACCGGTTTCTCCCGGTGTCCTTCTAAAGTGCAAGAAAACCGGCTTCAAAGCGGGTAAGTGCAGAAGGGAGCCAAGGGACAGCTGTGCATGTCTGAACAGGCTCCCTTCCCCCGCTTCCCATGCGGACCTATCCCGGGGCAGATTGTCAGTCTGTCCTCAGCCTATGGGGGATTTCTAGATATTTCGCTCGAATATCATTTAGCAAATTACAATGTAAGAGTACATGCTCAGCCGTTTCTAATTCTTTCTTATTGCATCTGCAGTACCTAAGTGCATAAAGAATTTTCTTATACCTCCCCTCAAAGAACTGCAGTCTAAGGTTGCAGTCCTATGCAGCCTAAGCCTTTTGCTTCAATTCCCCATCTTCTAGTTGGAGATAACAACAGTACTACCCTATTTTACAGGGTTGTTGTATATTGAGATAATATGCGCTAAGTGTTCAAAATTCAGCATTGTGGCATATACAGGCTAAGTATTTTTTTTTTATGAATGGATGAATGAAACTATAAATGAAGGTCTATCATTTGAAATAATAGTTTTAGTAACTGATTCAGTGCCTTGACACTTCTCCATATCTCAAGCAGTGGTCTTCAGCCTTGAGCCTGTAGGCACTTTTTGAATTTGAAGAAAGGTTAGTGGGCACCACCATAAATGGACTGCCATGGAGAACAGTTACAAAATGTTGGAAAGCTCCAAGCAAGCATCATCCTATGACAGGGGTTAGCTACTTCTGAATGTGTTTCTTCATGGAGACTCAAAGGTGATGCCTCTCAAGGTCTTCTGAAGAACCCACTGCTCCAGTGAGATAGAAGATAATTAGGATTGACTCTTTGCTTTGTAAAAAAGACGTTTGGGGGGACAAATTCATGTGGGAACTAGAAAATACTTTTGGTGGGTCCATGGGCACCATTTTGGGGGTCACCAACTTAGTCCTCCTTTGGAAGCCTCCAATGAAGGAGAGGGTATTCTGATAGCATTTCTCTGAATCCATCAGCATCCTTCATGAACTAATCTTAAGAACACAAGGAAAGCCATGTTGGATCAGGCCAATGGCCCATCCAGTCCATCACTCTGTGTTACACAGTGACCAAAACCCAGGTGCCATCAGGAGGTCCACCAGCAGGGCCAGAACTCCAAAAGCCCTCCCACTGTTGCCCCCCCCCAAGCACCAAGAAGACAGAGCATCACTGCCCCAGACATAGTGTTCCATCTGTACCTTGCGGTTAATAGACAGTGATGGACCTCTGGTCCATATGATTATCCAATCCCCTCTTAGAGCTGCCTGTGCTTGTAGCCACTACCACTTCCACATCATCAGAACAGAACAATATCTAAGCTTATGTTCTACTCATTCTTAATAGATTGCTAATAGTGCAGATGCTCTCAACTATCTCAAGCTTGCTGGCTCCAGTTGAAAAATCACCATTTTGACTTTGCTTCTCCCTTGGGCAAATGAAACCTGCCAGTCCTGCTATTTTTCTGGTTCCATGTGCCGCATGTTTCTCGCCAAATGCTCTCCTCCTTCAACATTCTTTATGTTTAATGACTCAGCATTATATGTATATTATACATGTGTAATGGACATTGTGCATATAAATTGTGCACAGATTGCTTCAAAAATGAATCAAGGGAACTAGGGAATTGTCAATGCCGGCAGCAAAAATGGTTCACAATGACAATCCGTGGAAATAAAATGAAATGAATCATTTGGAAATCATATCTTTCCATCTTAGGTCATATATAATACTATAGTAATACTGTTTGCATCAAAATGTGGAGTGGTGTGGTATAGGCAGGGGACGCGGTGGCTCAGAGGTTAAGATGCGGAGCTGCAGACCACCAGAAGATCGGTAGCTCGGCAGTTCAAGACCCGAGTGCCACGTGACAGAGTGAGCTCCCATCTCTGGCCCCAGCTCCTACCAACCTAGCAGTTCGAAAGCAAGAAATTGCAGGTAGATAAATAGGTACCACTTCGGTGGGAAGGTAACAGTGTTCTATGTGCCTCAGTGTCTAGTCATGCCAGCCACATGACCACAGAGAAGTCTTCGGACAGGGCTGGCTCTTTGGCTTGGAAACGGAGATGAGCACCGCCCCCTAGAGTTGCATTTGATTGGCTTTTGAACAAGGGGATCCTTTACCTTTACTATGGTATAGAAGAAGAAGAAGAAGAAGAAGAAGAAGAAGAGATTGGATTTATACCCTTTACTCACTTAGAGTCTCAGAGCGGCTTACAAACTCCTGTCCCTTCCCCTCCCCACAACAGACACCCTGTGAGGTAGGTGTGGCTGAGAGAACTCTTTCCCAAGGTGTCCTTGAGAACAGCTGGTACAGAGCTATGGCTTGCCCAAGGTCATCCAGCCAGGTGCAAGTGGAGGAGTGGGGAACCAAACCCGGTTCTCCCAGATTAGAGTCCGTGCACTTAACCACTACACCAAACTGGCTCTCCACACCAAACTGGCTCTCCTAATAGGCTAATCTTGTAAAATATGGGAAACTAAGCAGGGTCAGCACTTGGATGGGGACTAGCACAGAAGTCTCCACAGAAGGTGACAATGGCAAGCTCCCTCTGCTTCTCACTTGCCTTCAAAGTTTATTACTGGAGTCCCCATAAATTGGTTGTGACCTGATAGCTAGGGTTGTCAATCTCCAGTCGGCACCTGGAGATCTCCTATTACTATTGATTTTCAGATGACCAAGATCAGTTCCTCTGGCTGCTCTTGGGGATGGATTCCATGGCACCGTATCCTGCTGTGGTCCCTTCCCAAACCCCATCCTCCCCAGGCTCCTCTCCCAAATGCTCCAGGTATTTCCCAACCTGGGGTTGCAAACCCTACTAACAGCACACACATGTAGACAAATTGTTTGCATACTTTGAACGAAACCCAGATTCGAACCAGAATCTCATAGCATCTCTTCTAGCAACTTGGTGTCCTAATCTGAAGTGCCCCGAAGTTCAGCTACAACATTTGACCATTTCTCTCTAGGTGCTGAAAAGGACTTCTATAATTTACTACAGCTGTTTCAACTTTAAATTTTTTATCGACTTCTGCTTGGCTGTTGTGACTGCAGCTCTCTGGAGGAAGGAACAAGGGAGAGAGAGTTTGTTATTGCAGACTGCGTGACAAGCATTTGCCACAGGTATGTCGCCAAAACCACTGTTCACCATTAAAAAAAAAAAATCCCCTTAGTTCTGGGTATTCAAAAAAAAAGTAAAAACTTCTCAAACTAATCAGTTTGCTTTCTCTCCCATGACATCATGAAAAGGGGTAACAAGGTGTAGAAAAAAGCAGCACACCATGGGGAATTCCTAAGTATACTTACATGATAACGCTGGCTGAGTACACATATTGCATACAAACTTTCCAGGTAATCTCTAGTTAAAAGAATCTTAGGTCATGGTCACACATGCTCCACATGTTGTGGAGGCTATTTCCTCCAGAGGAATTTGGCCCACAGTTGCCAGTGTGTGATCAGTCACAACTGCAGGGGAGTCATTTTTTGTCCAGTCCCCCCCCCCCCCATGTGCTTAAATGAGGGATCGATGAATCACACCTCCACATTGAGGGCTCCCTATGAAGTTTGTGATGGTGCACATATTGCCAAGGGGGAAAAACAATGACATAGAGTCGGGATTGCCTGATCAGACCATCCTAATGCCATGGGAGAGCATTGGAGTGATCAGACACAGAAAAGTCTGTCCATGGCCCATCGCTACCCATTTACTACCGGATTTTCCCTGGTTTCTTTTAACACCACCTCTGCTGCAGAGCAGAATGGGTTGCCGAAGGCTGTAGGGCGCTTCCCAGATGTTGATGTCTGATTGTGCCCTTTTAATCAACCGGCATTTGCACCTATGTCAGGTCTACTTGTGCATATGATCACAGCCTCAGATATCAAGGATGACAATAAGCTTTGCAAGAAGCTTGGAGAGTTGTTAGCACTTGGAGGAGAATATGTCAGGCCAGACTGATTGGTAGTCTACCTCTGTTGCTGTGTGCAATGTAATACATGTCTACTTAAGACATATGTCCATATGAAGGTGGCCCTACATGGAATTCACATGTTCAAAACAAGACTCAGAAACACTCTAGTGATGGCCACAAACACAGACTCTTTAAAAGTGTTAGGACTTTTGTCCAATATTCAAGAAAATTCAGGGTAATGGATCTTGCTTTTCTGGAAAGAAGAGATTGCTTCTTTTAGTTTAAAAGAAACTTTATTACTAAAGGAAAAAAGGGAAACGGGATTAGCTACAAATAAACAAAACATGCTTACTAAGCAGCATTGTGCTGCGTCTGCACACTAAGACATCCTACTACAGAGAGAGAGAGATTACAATGGAGGATCTCTCCTTCTTCTTGACCCCTGAAAGGAAACACCTGATATCATTGACCAATTAGCAGAACAGTACACCTTTAGGTTTCCCGGGCTTAGAGTTAATTGGCCAGCTGCCAGGCACTTCCAGGTTAAACTAAGAAACACAACAAGTTGCATAGGTTAACCCTATAATGGCTGAAATCCCAGGTCTTGTCTTTCATGCTCATTTCTCCAACAAAAAGGGGGATTAGATTCATGGCTACTAGCCATGGTGACTAAAGGGAACTTCCGCATTCAGAGGCAGTCAACCTCTGAATACCAATGCTAGGAGGAAGGGCCAAAGGAAGGCCTTGCCCTCTTTGCCATATTATTGGGGCTCCAAAATAACTGACTGGACAGTGTGTGAGAAAGGATGCTGGATCAGGTTGACCACTGGTTTGAAGCAGCAGGGCTGAGTTCAGACTGGCAGTTTGGCCCGATATAGGCCCACTTTGCAAGCGGATGAAGAGAGCCCATTCACACAGCCACAGCTGCCTGGCGTTGTCATGCCACACTCACCCCGTCCTGAAGCGCTTTCATCCCGCTTTTAAAAGGTACCTGGTAAAACCGGTGTCAAGCTGTCTGGGTGCACGTTCATCCCCCTTCCTGGCAGTGTGGATGCAAAGAAGCTGCACATCAAGCGGCATCGGTAATGTGAACCCGCTGATCCGGCTGCTGCACCCATGCGCCTATGCACCCATGCGCCTAAGCACAGGTCGGCAAAATGGACCAAAGCCGCATGCCACCATGACGACGACGCCAGGGGCCGCCCCACAGTGTGAACACTCCATTCTGCCTCCTCCCTGGTATGGTCCCGCATCATTCTATGCAGTACAAACAGAAAGCCCCACGACAACTCGGCCCAGGTCTTTTTGCCCCGCTTCCCTTGTGCTTCATTTTGCCAGTCTGTCCTCAGCCCAGGATTCTTCTTACATTAGCATGCAGAAACTAAATTCCTCTACAGCTTCCCACTGTTAAGAGTTGCTGCCTTGGGTTTACCATGGGCTAAAGCAAAAATGTCCCAGGGAGTTCTTTCATGATTTCCAAGACCCAGTAACCTTGAACACCAATTAGAGCAAGGAACTACCCACCAGCAATAAAGATATTCTGATATGGTGCTAAAGTTTGACTGGAAGGCTAGTGCTGATAAAGAATAGAGAACACAAACAGGATAAAATAAAAATACAGTATCTGAAAGGGAAATAATACAAACATAAAGGTGGAGGAATGAGCATGTCTGGATGAGACTGAGAGTGAGATTTCAAGCACCAAGAGTAAGAAGTCACCCACATGAGGCAGAGGAACCAGAAGGAAGGCAGGGAATAAATGTAGATGGGGAAGTATCCATCATTACCAATACTGGAATCCAGCAGAGACTTTCAGCACTGATAAAGGTAGGGTTTTCCAACAAAGGAAGGAAGGAAGGAAGGAAGGAAGGAAGGAAGGGGAGGGAAGGGGAGGGGAGGGGAGGGGAGGGGAAGGGAAGGGAAGGGAAGGGAAGGGAAGGGAAGGGAAGCCTGTAGTTTTCAGATCTGGATATACTGGATATAGAGAGAAAGCCAGTTTGATGTAGTGATAAAGAATGCGGACTCTAATCTGGGAGAACCAGGTTTGATTCCCCACTCTTCCATATGCAGTTGCATGTTTCAGAGCTGTTCTCGCAAGTGCAGTTCTTGAGAGAGCTCTCTCAGCCCCACCTACCTCACAGGTTGTCTGTTGTGGGGAGGGGAAGGGAAAGGGACTGTAAGCCTCTCTGAGGCCGTGGACAGACTGGCAATCTGCCCCGCTCTGCCTCTGCTTCTAAAGCGGAGGCAGAGAGGGTGTACAGATTGCCGCATCTGTCCCCCGTGGGCGGCCCGCGCGTACCTGCCTGCGGGGCGCTCTCTATGCGCGGCAGCCGGAGACCTCTTGAAAGTGGTCTCCGGCCGCCTGCGCGCACGTCCCTGCCACTTCCTGGCAGTCTGGACGCATCACAGAGCGGGGCCGGAAGTCTGAACGGCTGTCCGAACCCTGCCTCGCCGGAACAGCCGCGTGCCGGCCGCCGCAGCACTGGAGGCTCCAGGGACCGCCGGAGGAAGAGTGGACGCGCCGGTCCACCTCCTTACCGTTGAGGTCCCACAGCACTGGAGCCAGTGCGAACGGGCAGCCACGGGACGGGTTGGCCCCGGGGCTTTTTCGCCCGCTCGCACTGCGCTCCAGTTTTCCAGTCTGTCTTCAGCCTGAGACTCCTTCGGGTAGTGAAGGGTGGGGTATAAATCCAATCTCCTCCTCCTCCTCCTCCTTCAGTTCAACTGGGGTAGTCCTGTCTATCCATAAATGAGATGCAACCAGCACCACCCTAATCATTGAACTGAACCATGCAGTCCACATACATAAGGTATAAGTCAGTTGTATTTCAGAGAGCATTTTCTGGGGGGTCAGATTCCAAACCAGGGTCACTATGAAAAGGCAGGCAACGGGAAACCACTTCCAAATGTCCTTTGCCTTGAAAATGCTATGGGGTCACCATAAGTCACATCATGGTACTTTCCACCACCAGCAGCACTGCCAGATTTAGCACTGTTCTTTTTGATTGTGCATAATTTGGGGCAATTATTTGTGTTTTATTTTATTTTTAATCCTGTGAGTTTTTAAACCTGCAGTCATAGCTTCTGAATTCTGTTTTCAATCTTCCCATTTTTTTAAAAAAACAACAACAACAACTTGGTAATCAGCTTGTCTTGTTTGTGTGTCCTTGCCAACTTGAGCCTGAAGAGATAAGGCATGAAATAGATGTTT
The DNA here is from genome assembly GCA_029233225.1 of Lepidodactylus listeri. Classification (NCBI taxonomy): domain Eukaryota; kingdom Metazoa; phylum Chordata; class Lepidosauria; order Squamata; family Gekkonidae; genus Lepidodactylus; species Lepidodactylus listeri. The sequence goes on along the minus strand of JARCFY010000009.1, from coordinate 98,034,460 downwards.
TAAATAAATAAAATGTATCAGAAATGCTGCATGAAAAACAAACGGCCAGACTAGGGAAACTGTTTATGTGATTTAATGCCAAAATAATGCCACTGCTGCTAACTCATTTTGGTATCCAAGTGAATCAAAATATATGTCCTTATTCCAAAGGACTAAATAACCCTGATCTTTAACAGTCTGATTTAAGGGAAATTCACCTCGAGAGGAGTTCGGCACAGAATAATTCCCAGGCTTTCCTCCCATTGAGAAATGACTGTACCACTGAGACCATATTTTCACACAGATGGTCTGTAGCAAAGAAGCAATTCAGGCTCCACTTTATTATTCATAAAGTGATGTCAGGAACAATGACTGCGGCAGTCATCTCCCGACTCCATTTTATCGAAACACATATTTATGAAATCCAAAATTTTTTCTCTCTCTGCATGCGTCAGGGTGATATGCACTCCAGAATCAACTCTCTGAAAAGACACTCACATTATACTCTCGACCCTCAAGAGGGCTGTTTAATCAAAATAGCTCCACTTAAGCGCACAACAAAAAAGCTACCAGCAAAATAAGGTGGGGGGAGAATCAAGGAGAAATGGGGGACTTGGAATTTCCATTTTACGGAATTATTTAAAGCCACCTTTTTCCCCTTTGGAGAAAGAGAATGAACTTGGAAATGGATTAGTGACTCGGATGGGTCAAACTGGGGAAAGGAGGCTGTTATAGGACTGGGGAAATATTGCCTGTTCTTGTTCTTGTTGTCATCATTTTTGTATGTAAATCATGTTGGATGTAAGGAGCTGCAATTTTTAAATCTTGTCTTCCTCCTTAGCCATTCAGACAGTGGAATGGGTTAGCAGAGGGATTGTGTAATTTTGCACGCTCCATTTCTTCTCCAAGTGGCAAGTAGTTCCAGGAGCAGCAATTAATCAGGTTTGGTTCCAAATGAAAAAGACAGCACTGGACACTAAAGGTGTGTTATTCGCATTGTGCTTTATCTGCAGATATACAACTATGGCACAGATGACAGTAAAGAGTCACTCCTGCAGGACAGTTGATCCATGACCCCAGATCAGATCCCCAGAGAGAGGTCCATTCTGCAGTACCCAGATGCCTTGGCCAGCTCACTGCAGTATCTGTTTACTTCCCTCTCTGTTGCTGTCACTCAAAGCTTCTTTACAAGCACATGTCAGCCACACTTGTGTCATCTGGTGTGTGTGTGGGTGGAAATCACCTCCTTCCAGTCTTGATGGATGCTCATACACAGCTATTGTTGTGGGTCCTGGCTCTGCTGGGGCTGACTATGCCTCAGAGGAGGAAGAAGCATGGAACAACCCAGCCTCCTCTGGAGTCAGCCCGGCAGAGGAACCCTTGACAGCACCAGAGGGAGAAGAGGCCCCAGCTGCTGGACAGGAGGTGCAGCCAGGGGTAGAGACTGATCCCGAGCCTGGCCCAGCACCCCCAGGTGGGTGGAGACACCCCAAGGCCAGAATCCCCACCTAGTTCTCCTGAGTGTCCCAGACGCAAGGCACACCAGCGGCTGGATGTGCAAGACCGAAGGAAGAGTGCCAGACTGCAGCTCTTGCAAAGGCAACATGAGGGGCTGTGAGTCTTGTCAGATTGACTCCCAGGGAAGGGAGGACCTAGTCATAAACACCCTCATGCACCTGCCTCAGTGCAGAAGAAACAGTGCCTGCTCATTCTGGCTGTTTAGCATCTGCTCCTTGCTGCTAGCTCCTCCAACCTGTGACTGATTTCCTGGCTTTCTGACCTTTGGCTCTGTTGTTTGACTTGATCTCGGACTGTGTATCCATTTTCCCGTGCATGGTAACTGCGGTGACTGGCTAAGCCAGTACAGCTATTTCTCAACTAGGGATGCCAGCCTCTAGGTGGGATCTGGGGATCCCTTGGAATTACATCTCATCTCCAGACTACAGAGATTAGTAACCCTAGAGAAAATGGATGTTTGGAGGGTGAGTTCTATCGTAGGGAACTCAGCCCCCCCCCCCAGTCCAGGAGGGGGATCCCCTGATTTGGAGCAGGCTTCCCTGCCACCAACCAGCTGTCTGGCAGGGGGAATTCTTGCCCTCAAATAATATTTTGGGGGCACTTCTGGTAAAACCACCCCCAATGTGATGATGTCACCCATGTAAGGCGGCACATCATTTTTATGAACTTTTCTGATGATTCATGAGAGTAGTATATGGACTATGATGCCAGTTATGTGAGACATGAAAGTACACTAGGTAACCAGTGGGAAGATGGGGACAGACACCTATGCTTTAGGGTCAAAGCACCATTTTCTGAGGTTACCACCTCCAGGCAGGAGGTTAACACAGAAAACAAAGACATTCTCACACACAAAGCCATGAGGTTACAGGCTGTATCAGCAACTCCATATAGGTATGCACTCCAGACACGTACACAGGCTTATGCCCCCCCCCCCGCAATATCTCATTTGCATTTGCTACATCAAAGGACTTCACACCTGGGTGCTGAGACAGCGGGGTGCTTCCTGAGAACTGGTTCCCATGCCCAGCACTCCTGTGATCCAGAGGACTGGCGCCAGATGCAGCCGACGTCAGCATCCTGCCCTGACCATCAGGTAGATCTGAATATTGACCACTCCTATAGCATCCCCTTAGTGGATAGAGATAGAGAACGGACCATCTATAGGCTCTTTTGAGATGGCATCATATCATGCCATCCTCCCAGGTACCACCTCCCAATAAAAGCTGCTCCCCAAGAAACACAGCTAGTCTAGTTCTAGTTTAGTTCCAGTTCCTGCTCCTTGCCTGTCTTCCTTCCTTCCTCACGGATCCTTGGGTGCACCACTGGGGTCCACCACGTGGCTTTCTGCTGGTCCAGAACCACGATCCTTTGTCCTCTTCCCAAAGACTTCTTTCCCTCGTTTTTCCAGACGGATTCCACTGATTCATATAGAGGTAAATATCGCCCTCGACGGAAACCATCACTTATCCTGCTCATGCAATCGTCTCTATATTTCTTACCTATTTTCTTAGTTCTGTATAACTGTGTGAATGACAATATAACACTGTAACATTGTTTATAAATCTTTTATTATACTTCCAGTAAACCATCTATCTTTTACACTTTAACTTGAGTCTGTGTCAGTCTCTGAGAAGCCTCGGTTTAGCACCGCCCCTGTATACACTGGCTAGACCCCGTAAAGCCGGCTGCATATTGCTAAGAGCTAATATTCCCCCAAATATTAATAACATAAAAGAGCAGTCAGGCTAACACCCAGGAGTGCTGTCATTGCACCAGAAACACTGTGCAGGGGATGCTCTGGTATTTGGGCAAACTCTATGGTCTCAAGGGCAAAAAAACAGAGTTTCGCCCCAAATACCAGAGGGTCCCTGCATGACATTTCTGGCATGATGACACCACCTTAGGCTAATTCCATAGGATAGACCCATTCACAGTACCCTGACTGCAAATTCACAACATCATATTAAAAACCAGTCCCCTGAAGCTAAGCCCCCAGAAGCTAAGACCTGGTAGCTGTTCTCCACCAGTATACAGATCTTCCTGCCAGTTCAGTTATCTTTCTGAGCAGCTGACCTTATATTTCCCTCAGATAGCACTTTCAGACAGGGCAAACTGGAATCTCAAGGAGCAATCCTGGGCAGGTTTACACAGAATCCTACTCAAGTCTACTCAGTGGGGTTTATAACCAGGAAAGTGTCCTCAGGATTGCACTGTTAAATTTCTTGGCCTCTAAGATCAGTTTGAAAGACTGAAATTTACACTTTCTGTCACCCCAAGCAGGAAGTGAGGGCTGAAGAAGACTGGGAGTTGGATCCAGCCGACTTTTTCACCCAATCTCATCCTTATTACAGCTCCCGTGTCACTCATGGCTTTCGGGCATGCAGGTCCCACAGTCTTTAGCATGTGTTGAATTGCACTGAGTGCTTTGTTTTAATTGTGTGATCGATGTGGAGTTTCAGTGGGAATGCATTTCTCTATATAAGTATGTCAGTAAATAAGTATGTAAGTAAATGACTATAAAGTATGTAAGTAAATGACTATAAGTATGTCAGTAAATAAATACTGCTCCATGCTGGATTCACAACCCCTGGTGCTGGAAAGGTCTGCAGGGGCAGAGGGGAGCCAGGATGATCAGTGACTGTCAGTGTCTTCCACAGATTAGGGTTGCCACACTCCAGGTGGCACCTGGATATTTCCTGCTATTGCAACTGCTCTCCAGACCTGGAGAAAATGGCTGCTTTGGTGGGCGAACTCTATGCACCCTCCTGAGGTTCCTCTTGTCCTCACGCCCCACCCTCCCCAGGCTCCACCTGATAAATCTCCGGGTATTTCCCAACCCAGAGCTGGCAATCCACTGATAGATCATAGGATCCAACTCTATAAATCTTCCAGTTTATAGTGAGACTGTTCTAGCCTTTAAAAAAATAATCTTGCAAAATAAGGCATCGTTTTTACATGTTAAAATGCCTCTCCTTACATATACACATATTTCTTTATCAAAATCCTCTATGTGAGTTTTTATTTTGGATTTTTCTGTAAATACCAAGATGTTTGTGGAATATTCAATGAATCTATGGTTATTGTTTTTTGTCATTCTATACAATTTTTTTTCAATATTTAACACTAGCTATTTGGCAATGAATGATAGGTGATATGTAATGTTACCAAGCATTTGATAGCTGGCTTTTCATGACTAATTTTGAGAGCTAGAATGCAAAATATTTAGTTACCATGAAATGGTATTTGGGGTTTGATAGTATATGACAGCTTATGAAATTTTATGCCTTCCCAGAAAACCCAGGAAATCCAAACAATCTAAAATCACATGTTACGAGTTCAAATATTTCAGTAAATTATGATATTCAAACCTCAAATTAGAATTTCACAAACAAAATTTCACATCCACCAGTTCAGTTGCAAATTCGGAAATGTCAGATGATTTCAAATATGTTCTAGTAACATACCATCCTCAAGTCAAAATAAAACTGAATTGAAATGGTATTGTGACCGACACATTAGATTCCACGTCCCCTTAAGAGGGACTAATGAGAGCTGATGGAATGTTGGGGAGAAACAGTTAGAAAACAGCAGTTAAGAGAGTAGTGGGAGTTGGCAGCTAGGCAGAAGAAAGGGAAAAGAGTATCTCTGACTGAGTGAAGCTGGGGTGAAGATCAGCTTAAAGCTAGCAGACTAAAAAGAGTCAATTTGTAACACATGATCCAAGATGCTGGAATAGTGGAACAGTTCCAAAGTTCAAAGGAAGCGAAACATTGTAACTTCTACCTTACTTTTTTCAGTGTTACCTTCAAACTATAAATAAAAATTTTGTTTTGTTTTGTTTAACCCTGTGGGATGTCTGTCTCAGGGAAAGAAACACACAGAGAGAGATCAGTGAAGATCTTCCTATCCATCTGTCTGTCTGTCTGTCTGTCTGTCTGTCTATTTAGGATATGAAAAAATGGTGGCAGCATGTGCATGGAACAGTATATGAGCCCCTAACCCCAATAACTCTGTGAAATGTTTGAATGATGGCCTGTTAGCAAAGGGGGTAGTCTACCCTGTCCACTGATGTCTCTGTGTGCGAGAGAAAACCTGAGGTGTGAACTCGTCATGGTTCTCTCTATATTTTAGAAGAGATGAGAAGAGGGGTGAGTCTGACGGCTTGTCCTACATGTACCCCAGAATCTGGGAGGTAGAGAGGTTTTAAAGGGTGGTAGGCACTCTGCGAGAGTGAAGAAGGAGCATCACAGAGATCTAGAGGCTACTGCATAAACAAGAACTACAGCACTTACCTATGATTGTTGACAAAATACTACTTTCAGCAGATACCAGCACATTTTGAGAAGGATAAATGTGTTCCGTAAGAAAACAAACAAGGTGCTGATAAAAATCTCTACAGGTTTCATATTACATTCATCTTGACTTTGATGGTTCTGTTAAATTGACCTTCTCTTTGTTTTACTTGTGCTCTCTGGCGAAACAGAATGTTTTCTTATGGGCCCACTGGAGCCTAACCATATGGCTTGAGTTCTTCTTACCTTCCCAAGACACTGCTCATTTAATCATCTTCACAAATTACAGCCTCTTTGTAAATATAATTAAACCAATGTATCCTCTCTCTTTTTTTTTTTTTAAGAAACGAGGAATTTTCAGTCAAGAAAGTTTATTGAATCATGGGCCAGAATGATTGATTTGTTTTTTTTTAATTATTATTTTGCAGGGGATTTCTGTGTGTTTTACTGTTTTAGCACCGTGGACCAGGCAAATCTAAATCTGCTGCTGTATCTACTGAACACGTTTCCTAACCTTTCATAACAAGTTATCCCAGATTTTCCCTGGAAGTGGACTTGCAAGAAGTACTGTGGAATTTTCTACTGACCTTTCTGCGGATAGATTAGATCAGAGGTCCCCAACATGGTGACTGTGGATGTCATGGTTCCTGCCCCCACCAACACCTTTTCTGGTATCTCCCAAGAGTCTTTAGAAACTTGGTAGGGCCAGTGGGTCTTTTGACCAGCAAGGCTTCTGATTGGCCACTGGAGATTTGATTGAATATGCAGGGGGGGTTTTAACGGTTCATCACTTTGGGACTATAAGGCCCCTTCCACATGAGCAAGATAAGCTGGACGGGAAGTGACACAAATTTGTGCCAGCGCAATTTGCGCCGCTTTTGCGGGATCACACAGGTCCATGGACCTGTGAGGGCCAACCGCCACTGCGTGATCACACACAGCCGTGGGCAAGTTGGTTTTTTTTTTCCCCTGCCATTTTCAGTGCGCTTATCTGCTTCTACAAAGGATCGATGACTTGCCTCTCCACCCTCAGGGTCATCCGATGATGCGCATACCGGGATGGGAGGGGGGAAAAAACAAAAAGCCTGCTCCCCAATGCCACTTGTTTGCGCTGGTGTGATCACACCAGGAAAGGTCAGTTCTGGGCCGTCGCAAACCATTTGAGACTGCCTTTTCACTGGTAGCTAAATAAGCCAATTCCCCACCGTCTCAAAGTGGTTTGCAACACTTTGACACCGGCTGTAGGACACTTTCCAGATGTGCTTGTGTGATCACGCCACTTTGAGCCGGCGAGGAATCGTTCTTGTTGTGTCGCAAATGGGTGCGTATGATCACGCCCGAAGTAATGGAGCCACCATTGTGTAGCTGGCTCTACTGGCTGTAACATCTGTCTTATGGTAGTTATTTTGCAGCTGTGCCCAGCATGCTGTGTTAATATTCTAAAGGTGCCCACAGTCTCAAAAAGATTGGGGATCTCTGGGTCAGGTCAACTTGGTTGCAACCCCATCCAATGGAGGAAGGAGAAAGCAACCAAATTAAATCAGCACTATGCATACTACTGTACTGTACTGGGCTGATACACCTATACCACTAGAGATGACCAGATCTGCTGGTTTTTTGTTTGTTTTTTTCCCTTTCTGTCTGTCTTTTTCATACACTGTGGTGAACTGTTTCCTTTGATTCATTTTCATTGCTGGTGTTCCCACTTCATTTGTTTCCTTTGTACCATTTTTACAAGTTTGTTTCCTTTGATGTACCATTCATATGACAAGAGATTTATATGACAAGGCTCTGCACTGGTCAAATAAGCTCCCAGAAGACACTAGGGCCCTGTGGGAGCTCTTCCACCAGGCATTCAACTAAGGAGCTGCACTTAGTAAGCTTAAGACCCTGTGCCCTAAGACCACCAGCGACAGCCTGCGCTTCGCCAGCAGGAACCGGACTGAGACGACAGTCCCAACACCGATGTTGACTGTACTCATTGTGATTGACTGTTACCAATGTTTCACCATCATTACATAAAATTGCCTACTAGCCCTTTATGACGGGTTTTATATGTATATTTATATTTTGTTTCATTTTTATCTGTTTAAATTTTTATATAAGCCGCCCTGAGCCTGCTTTGGTGGGGAGGGTGGGGTATAAATCAAATCAATCAGTCAATAAAACACTATAATTTCAAATTTAACAAGGAAAAATGCATAAAAGAAAGTAGAAAGTAGTGCGAATGTTAAAGACTCCCTAGCTTGATTTGCTGAACAAAATCTAAACAGAATTTGCAGCTCGAAACAATGGAGCTGTGATATTCGGTCATCCCTGTAACCCTTAAATTTAGGCCATGTAGACCCACCTCTGATGTTTTCATAGCAGGATGGAAGCACTGGAGCTTGTGCTCTTTCTACTCTGCTCTTATAATGCTGACCAAGCCTGGAGATCAAGTCCTATGAGGAAAAGTTGAAAGAGCTGGGGATGTTTAGCCTGGAGAGGAGACGACTGAGAGGTGATATGAAAACCATCTTCGCCTACTTGAAGGGCTGTCATATAGAGGATGGTGCGGAGTTGTTTTCTGTTGCCCCAGAAGGTCGGACCAGAAGCACCGGGTTGAAATTACATCAGAAGAGTTTTTGGTTAAACATTAGGAAGAACTTCCTGACAGAGTGGTTCCTTAGTGGAACAGGCTTTCTCGGGAGGTGGTGGGCTCTCCTTCTGTGGAGGTTTTCAAACAGAGGCCATCTGACCATCTGACCGCAATGCTGATACTGTGAACTTAGGCAGTTCATGACAGGGAAGGCAGGAAGGGTTGCATCAGGGCTTAGTTCTTGTGGTCCTTTCTTACATGTCCAGAGAAATGCTGATCACCACTTTGGGGTCAGGAAGAAATTGTTCTCCAGGCCAGTTTGGCTGGCGTTCCTGGAGGGTTTTTTTTTTTTGTCATCTTCTGGGCATGGAACAGCGGTCATTGGGGGGGGGGGAGGTATTTGTGATTTCCTGCATTGTGCAAAGGGTTGGACTAGATGACCCTGGAGGTCCCTATGTATGATTCTTTGATTCTATGACACATTTCAACCTCATGGGGGTAGAACCGACAATGGATTTTCTCCCCAGAACAATGTGACCCCCTGGGATTCTACCATGGCATTGCATTGCTATGTGTTTTCATGAAACTGATGATTTTCACAGGGTTGAAATAATAGAAAATACTCCTATGGGGAAAAGTCCGTTTCAACATCACCATTTCTTTAGTTCCTCTCACTTTTAAGAAAGGAAGTGAGGAGGCACCCGATTTGTGCTTCATACTGAATTCTGAAGGCACTCACTCTCTCTACCCTTTTAGTGTGACATATTAGGAAGGATGAAAATAAGACAGGAGAGGAAGAATCTCACCAGATCAAGGGAAGCCTGCTTGCAACCACTTGTGTCTGTCTACGTGTGTCTGTGTGGAACACAGCATTAAAATTCTGGTTTTTCTTTTCAGCCACAGTGAGGGTAACGAGACCAGGAAGAGGCAGAACATGAATCTATTCTAGTTATACTATCCATAAATGAAAAAAGAGAATGCTAGAAGAAGAAGAAGAAGAGAAGAGAAGAAGAGATTGGATTTATACCCCGCCCTTCACTCACTTGGAGTCTCAGAGCGGCTTACAAACTCCTGTCCCTTCCCCTCCCCACAACAGACACCCTGTGAGGTAGGTGGGGCTGAGAGAGCTCTTTCCCAAGCTGTCCTTGAGGGAACATCTGGCACAGAGCTATGGCTTGCCCAAGGTCATCCAGCCAGGTGCAAGTGGAGGAGTGGGGAATCAAACCCGGTTCTCCCAGATTAGAGTCCATGCACTTAACCACTACACCAAACTGCTAGAAGTGTCCCCAGCTTGCAGGGCATCCCCCCTATAATTTTTATCTAATGACCCCATTTAATAGAAATCTGGAAGGAAATGTGAAATTGAGGAATGCATATTTATCATTCCTTGTAAAAATATATTTATCAGTGGCAGCTGTCACTTCTCACTTACCATTCTTACCCAGTCTTTCATGTCTTGATAGCCTCCTGCCTTCAACCTTAATCCTTCCCAACTTTATCACCATGATCTGTCCTGCTATCCTAATGAAAAAAAGAGAAAAAACCCAACTCATGTCATTTTCTGCACTTAGGGATGGGCAAGCATTTTTTATTTCTTTTTATACTGTGTGTGTGTGTGTGTGTGTGTGCATGTATAACAGAAAGGGGGGTGACATGACAAAACCCGATCTTGTCAGATTTCAGAAGCTAAGCAAGGTCAGTCCTTGAGTGGGAGACCACCAAGGAAGACTTTGCAGAGGAAGGCAATGGCAAACAACCTCTGCTTCTCACTTGCCTTGAAAGCCCCTTGCTGGGGTTGCCATGAGTCAGTCACGACTTCACTTGCATATACATGTTTATTTTGACAGATTTAATTATCTCCTTTTCACTATAGATCTGGAAGAGATTTTGATAAAGTTCCTAATCAAAGGCTCCTAAGTAAGCTCAATAGTTATGGGATAAAGGGACAAGTCCTCTTGTGGATAAAAAAAAAGGCTAATAAATAGGAAACAAAGAGTGAGTATAAATGGGTAATTTTCACAGTGGAGGGTGGTAAGCAGTGGGGTACTGCAGGGCTCAGTACTGGGTCTGATGCTTTTTAACTTGTTCATTAATGATTTGGAGTTGGGAGTAAGCAGAGAAGTGGCTAAATTTGCGGATGACACAAAATTGTTCAGGGTGGTGAGGACCAGGGAGGATGGTAAGGGACTCCAAAGAGAGAGAACAGTTTGGTGTAGTGGTTAAGTGTGCAGACTCTAATCTGGAAGAACTGGGTTTGATTCTCTACTCCTCCACTTGCACCTGCTGGATGACCTTGGGCAAGCCGTAGTTCTATACCAGCTATTCTCTCAAGGACTGTTGTCTCAGAGCTCTCTCAGCCCCACCTACCTCACAGGGTGTCTGTTGTGGGGAGAGGAAGGGAAGGAGTTTGTAAACTGCTCTGAGACTCCAAATGAGTGAAGGGTGGGATATAATTCCAATCTCTTCTTCATCATCATCTGTCAAGGATGGGTGAGTGGGCATCATCAAGGCAAATGAGGTTCAATGTGGCCAAGTGCAAAATGATGCACATTGGGGCCAAAAATCCTAACTATAAATACATGTTGATGGGGTCCAATCTGGTGGAGACTGACCAAGAGAGAGATCTTGGAGTTGTAGTAGATAACTCATTGAAAATGTTGAGACAGTGTGTGACTGCAATAAAAAAAGGTCAACGCTATGCTGGGGACTATCAGCCAGTATCATAATTCCCCTGTATAAATCGATGGTGCGACCTCATTTGGAATATTGTGTGCAACTCTGGTCACCACACCTCAGAAAAGATATTACAGCACTGGAAAAAGTGCAGAAAAGGGCAACTGGAATGGTAAAAAGGTTGGAATACTTTCCCTGTGACGAAAAGTTAAAGCACTTGGGGCTCTTTAGCTTGGAGAAACGTTGGCTGAGGGGTGAAATGATAGAGGTTTACATGATTATGCATGGGATAGAGCAAGTAGAGAAAGAAGTACTTTTCTCCCTTTCTCACAGTACAAGAACTCATGGGCATGCCATGAAATTGCTGAGCAGAGGTTAAAACGGAGGAAAGGAAGTACTTCTTCACCCAAAAAGTGATTAACACATGGAATTCACTGCCACAGGAGGTGGTGGTGGCTACAAGCATGAATGGCTTCAAGAGGGAACTGGATAAACATATGGATCAGAGGTCCATCTGTGGCTGTCAAAAGGCAGAAGAAGAAGAAGAAGAAGAGATTGGATTTATACCCCACCCTTCACTTGTAGTCTCAGAGCATTTTACAAACTCATTTCCCTTCCCCTCCCCACAACAGACACTCTGTGAGGTAGGTAGGGCTGAGAGAGCTCTGAGACAACTGTCCTTGAGAGAACAGCTGGTACAGAGGTATGGCTTGTCCAAGGTTATCCAGCAGGTGCAAGTGGAAGAGAGGGGAATCAAACCCAGTTCTCCTAGATTAGAGTCTGCACACTTAACCACTACACCAAACCGGCTCACTTAACCACTACATCAAACTGGCTTTTTATTGCAGTCACACTCTGTCTCAATATTTTCAATGAGTTATCTACTACGACTGGTATAGATAGGAACTCTCGGTCTGGGGCAAATATTGTTCTGTATTCTTGATGCTCGGCGGGGGTAACAGTGGGAGGGCTTCTTGTGTCTTGCGCCCACTGCTGGACCTTCTGATGGCACCTGTTATTTTTGGCCTCTGTGTGACACACAGTGTTGGATTGGATGGGCCACTGGCCTGATCCAACATTGGCTTCTCTTATGATCTCTTATGCTCTTATGATACAGAAAGCAGGAACCAAAAACAATCATGGGAATTGAAGCATGTTTCCATGTGGAAAAACAAAACAACTCAGGACTTTATGATAAAGAAAGACAACTCACGTGGGAGCAGGATCTAGGGCTCTATAATCTTATGTGTGTGTGTGGAAAATGTGGGTGGAGACTGGTTTCTCTCCTGCTGATACGAGGGAGCATCTACAAAAATCGGTAGGATATTCAAGGCAGACAGAAGGAAGTAGTTCTTTACCCAACATGCAATTCATTTATGAAATCATGTCTCAAGTAGTGATGGGTGCCTCCCCTTGGCTCTTTGAAGTTGGTTTCCTCTTTCTTGCCCTTCTTGCACAAATCTTAGGAAGGTGTCCCCCCGCATCCTGAGAGTTTTCTGCTAGTTCATAATGGTGAAAGCATCTTATTCGATTGCCTTATTGCTTTTGGCTGCCCTTTAAAATGTCATCTATATTTTGTCCGAGTCTTCTATGCTGCTCAAAGACTAGAAAAAGCTATATGAAGGCTCCCAGGAGCTGATTTTAAAGGCTACTGGGAACTTGCAGAACTTGAAGCACTGGCACACTGGGCAAAGTTCAAGGAAGCTCCCTCAGCAACAAAGGAGCTGCATAGTCCCTGAGCTTGTCAGACCAAAACTCTGGGAAGTGCCTTAATTCAGACTAGTAGAAACGTATTTGTTTAGGACATTTTTATCCGGCCTTTGGCCCAAGAAGCTCAAAGTGGCATACATCACTCCATCCTTCTTCCGTTTTCACCTCATGAAATCTCTGTAGAGTAAGCTATAAGACAACGATTGATTTAAGGTCATCCACTTCATTTCAGCTGAGATCCAATGAGCTGTAGTCTAGAATTTGTTCCTCTTCATAAAGAATACTGTCGGGAAGCACCATTCAGTCTTGATCCTTTTGAAAACAAGCAGGTGTCAATCTTGGTTTTGAACTTGACATTTAGAATTGGGTCTTCAGTATGCCCACCAATTTCCATTCCAATGTCTCAGTATTTCAGTTGCATATTAATTGTGTCACGCTTTCTGTTAGCTGTACCACTTCAAAGTAGGTGTATGAGTTGACCTGGTGTTCAACTAGAACTGGTCCTTGATCCATATTTGTCTTGATATTCTAAGGCTCTTTGTAGCTGTAGAATCACCAATTAAGAATCTAGTCTGCAAGCTGTATGGGGCCCTATGAGTCATCCAGAGCTAAAGCATTTCCAATAGTTGTCCAGCATCTGCTTAAAGTCCTCCAGCCAGTGAAACACTCTCTTCAGGCCATTCTTTCCACTGTATATCTGCTCTCTTTTGATGTTCCGCCCAAATCTACCCTGCTGTAACTGAAGTCTATTAGATCTAGTCTTTGCCGTCTTCCATGCAACAGCCCTTCCTTATTTGAAGAGTCATAACATTATAAATGAACCACCAAACTTACACATGAGTGGTGAACCGTTTCCAGATCATAATCCCCTAATATGTAAATGTAATGATTAGGCTGTTGGGCTCTAACCTGGGAAACCTTGTTTCAAAGCCCAGTTTGCCATGAAACTCACTGGTCACTCTGAGCCTAACCTGCCTTACATGGATGTTACATGGGTAACACAGAGGAATGGAGACAACCAGATAGGCCACCCTGAGCTCCCTGGAAGAAAAGTGTGGTAACAATGTACTAGATAAAACTATTGCTGTATAAGGATCATGCGAAGTAAACATACAATGACAACCCACCCCCCGGAATATAGTGATGAATCAGCAAGGGATGCATTCACATTCCTTGGATCAGTGCGATCTATTGAAGCTAAAGCAGAAGTACCACCTAAATCATACGGTTTAATTCTGGAAATATGTATTTCCATTCCAATAATATCGGTTAAGATTACAGTATGTTCTTTATAAAAGTAACTCCGGTCTCATGATTATATACCTCCAGCTACAAAATGAGATATGTAGCTAATCCTAAACTGCTTCTTAAGTATCTTAAGTCTCCAACTTTAGCTTCCTGACATGATAGCCACATCTGTTTACAGTTCACACTTATCTGCAGAAGCTACAGTGAGTTTTCTGCTATTCAGCCCAAGCAAAAGTATTTTGCAAGGTTAATTTAAAACACAGCATGCCTTGTTTTCCCCAAATTTACATCCCTTGCATGATCCCAGGTGGCCTTCCATAAATATATTACAGAGTAACTTCAAGCTTCTCCTCTTAAAAGACCCCTGCAAAAACTGTCCTTTGAAGGAGGAACCATTTTTTTCTAACATGCAATTTGCAGCTGGAAAGATTTGCAAAATAAGGAAGCTATAAACAAATTATTATCTCTCTGGGTATATCTGTCTGCTTATACAGTATGTCTTCATACCAGTACCAACAGTGAGTAACGTTTCCTGCCCTGATCAATGGTCCATTTTTGGTTCCTTCGAGCTCCTCACAGGTTACCTTTGTGGCATGAAAGCCATTTCCCCATGGCTTCTTGCAGTATCACGTGAAAATCCCATGCCACATGGGAGGGTACAGCAACCTCCCATGGAATGTTGTTTCTCCCAGTAACTGGGGCAATGCTGATATAAGCAGGAAATGCAGCCTGTTTTGCATTTCTGATATTACAAGAACAATTCAAGTATCAGATTATGTAGAAAGGGTGAATTCATTACCTGTACTCATTCATATACCTGGACTTTCTTAAAACATTTTCTTTCTTTCTTTTTTTGGTTAATTTTAAAATTATTCAAACAGCTTGGGCCCCATCCACACGAGCAAGATAAGCCGGACGGGAATCGACACAAATTTGCACCGGTGCAATTTGCGCCGCTTTTGCAGGATCACACACAGGTCCATGGACCTGTGAGGGCGAACAGCCGCTGCGTGATCACACACAGCCGCGGGCAAGTTTTTTTTTTTTTTTCCCCCCCCCGGCTGTTTTCAGTGCGCTTATTCACTTCTACAAGGGATCTATGACTTGCCTCTCCACCCTCGGGGTTGTCCGATGATGCGCATACCAGGACAAGGAGGAAACCCCCCCAAAAAGCCTTCTCCCTGACGCCACTTTTTTGCACTGGCCCGATCACACAGGGAAAGGCCGGTTCTGAGCCATCACAAACCATTTGAGACTGCCTTTTCACTGGTAGCTAAATAAACCAATTCCCCGCTGGCTCAAAGCAGCTTGTGACAGTTTGGCACCGGCTGCAGGACGCTTCCAAGATGTGCTTGTGTGATCGCGCCACTTTGAGACGGCGGTAAATTGTCTTCCTTGCATCGCAAATGGGTGCGTATGATCGCACCCGTAGTATAGCAGTTAGATGGTTAGACTAGGAGCTTGGAGACTCAGGATTTAATCCCCATTTTGCCATGTAAAATTGCTGGGTGATAGGATTGCCAGCCTCCAAGCTGGACCTGGAGTTCTCTCAGAATTACAACTGATCTTCAGACTGCAGAAATCGGTTCCCTTGGAGAAAATGGCAGTTTTGGAGGGTAGACTCCATGGCACTATATCCCTACTGAGCTCCCTTCCCAAGTTCCACTGTCCCCAGACGCCATCCCCAAACTTTCAACCTCTGAATCCCAGTGCTAGGATGCAACGCCAGTTGGCCCTCCAGAGGAACTGGTTGGCCACTGTGAGAGACAGGATGCTGGACTAGATGGACCACTAATCTGATCCAGCAGGGCTCTTCTTATGTTCTTAAGTTGGATGACTGCAACAGCATCCTCCCACTCATGCTCCCCAGCAACTGGTACAAAGGTGCATACTGAGTCTGGTACTGGAGGGAGTAGATATCCATCATTAGCCATTGTGACCAGTAGCAATTGGGCAGTTGTGATGGAACTGCAAGACAAAGCAGGTTTTAAAATGCTGCTTGGGACAGACAGTCAGGGCGGTTATGAGTTAATCTTCCTTGGAGAGAAAAGCTTATGAGATTGGCTGGTCTACCCACTCTCTGATTGGCCCACATCAGCTGAGAGAGGAAATAAAACATTTTCACTTTTGATCTTGGTCTGAAATCTAATGTCTGGATCAGTAACCAAAGAGTTTGGCTTCTGAGGAAAGAGACTTTGGGAGTCAGTGATTTCTGTCAGATAATTGTCAGAAAAGTACTTTTATAGAGAGAAGAAGAGGGACTCCATTGTCTAAGATATATTAAAACTACTCTGAGAGAAAATTCAGATTCTCAGTCAAGAAAGTGACAACACTGCTTTATATAGACAACAGATACTGGAGAAGGATTTAGCAGAAAGTCTGGGCAGTTAGAGAGAACTCCTGTACAAGCCAATTAGTAAAAGGAGTTGTTGCTTCTTAGAGACAAGGAGAATAACTTCCTGCCAGTGAAAGGGGTTGGGAAGAGAACCCTGGTCTGTAATAAAGGGGAAAAGCTTAGACACCTCAGGAGTTGGCGAACAGCTGTAATAGCTAAAGGGAAAACGTAGAACTCTGATGGGAGAAATCTAGAAACGCTATTCTCCAGAAAACAGTATTAAGAACCTGTGTTTATTTATTGATTGATTGATTGATTGCATTGCATTTATATCCCGCCTTGCCAGCGGACCGGCTCAAGGCGGCTAACAGTCATAAAACACCATAAGGTTTACAATATAAAATCAGTGTTTAAAACTAACATCCCATTCTACACAATATACTACAACACCAGATGGCGACTTCAATCATACAGAGTTCTCATGGTGGATAGTGGCAGAAAGGGGTGCGGCCGGCAGGACCAGGGTGATGTCCAATTCTTCCCCCAGTGGCGGCTCCTAGTTGAATGCCTGGCGGAAGAGCTCCGTCTTGCAGGCCCTGCGGAATTGCAATAAATCCCGCAGGGCCCTGATGTCATCCGGGAGCTCATTCCACCAGTAAGGAGCCGCCACTGAGAAAGCCCTGGCCCTGGTGCAGGCCAACCGAGCGTCTTTCGGACCAGGGAGAGTCAGGCGATGTTGAGTGCCTGACCTCAGTGCCCTCTGGGGCCTATATGGGGAAAGGCGGTCCCTCAAGTAGGCAGGCCCCTGACCATATAGAGCTTTGAAGGTTAACACCAGCACCTTGAACCGGATCCAGTACGCTATAGGCGTGTGTTAGTGCTGTAATAGTGTTAGTGCTGTAATATACTAAGCAAAGCACCTCTCACTGAAAAGATCTTGAAACTTTGAAAATAAGCCACAACAACACTCTCTTGTATGTTCTAAGCATTCATATGTCAGCTAATGCTGCCATGTCCTGCTTAGGAGGTGGCTTCCTCCAGGTCAGGCCCCCTCCTTTGGAATGTGCTCACTGTTCTCAGGCTAGCTGCTTGCTGTTGTGCTTATCACCTCCCTCGCTCCTCTGACCTTGAGCGCCTGGCTCTCAGCAGCATCTTCCCTTCAGGTGAAAACTGTAACTTTTCCTGCTTTTAGTCTGGGAAGGAAGAACCAGTATTCTTAGGCGCCTTTTTATCTCTTTATGATTGGTGGGGACTGTCTGAACTAACTTTTGAATACTGTATATTATGCCTGGTTGTATGATTGCCAGGTATTACTAACACAAGAAGTGTCAGTGACGAACAAGACCTATCTAGCAATAAAGGACTTTCTGTTTAAGGATACCTGTTGCTGATTGCTTCTATTGGAACATTCTCACATCATATCTCTATAAATTAGAAAGTTTGCCTTCAGCATCTCTAAACCTTGATTTTCTGTCTATCTATCTATCTATTTATCTATCTATCTGTCATCTATCTATCTATCCCCTGCCTGTTTAATAAAACCTTTATTCTGTTTTTGAAAGTTAATTTTGCCTCACGTGCCATTTCATGAGGGTATTTTAAAACACGAAAGCTCTTGTATTCCCTCTAGTTCCTGTGCTGGGTCATAAGCCTAAACAGGGTGGGACAGTTAAAACTTATAAAATAAAGAAGAAATACATGCTACTGAATGGCAGCTCAGTCACTGAGGGGAACTAACAATATTTTTGGTGAGAAAATCTGCCTGGGAGTGTGGAAGCATTAAGGCTCTATCATAGCAATAGATCTGATGCTTCTTTATACAGAAAGGCTTCTTTATACAGAGAGTGATTAAAATGTGGAATTCGCTGCCAGAGGATGCAATGATGGTCACAGGAATAAAAAGCTTTAAAAGGGGATTAGATAGGTTCATGAAGGAAAGGTCTATCAGGGGCTACTACTCATGGTGGCTGAGGAGAACCTCCACATTTAGAGGCAGTCAGCCTCTGAATATCCATGCTAGGAGGCAACATCAGGGGAAGGCCTCAGCCTCTATGTCCTGATTGGCCACCTGATGCTGCACTAGATGGACCACCATTCTGATTCATCAGGGCTGTTCTCATGTTCTCTTAAACAAGCAGGCATCTGGAAACACAATAGGAGCCACCATGCTGGGGATCACTGTCCAAAATGAAAGTAATTTCTACTGATTCCATGTGTGTAGGTCTGTGGCCTAACTTGCAATTTAGGTGTGTGGTGGAAATGGTGCACCTATATTTTATTTATACAGATCAGGGGTCCTCAAACTACGGCCCGGGGGCCACATGCGGCCCGCCAAGGGCATTTTTCTGGCCTGCTGGGTGTGCCGCTGCCTGTCCTCCAATTCCCAGCAGCGCACAAAGCAGCGGAAAAATTGCAGCCGACTCGTCCCGGGCCACATGACAAAGCCCCGCCCCCCTGCTTCCAGTCAGCCAGGAGGAGGCAAAAGGAAGACTGGAAGAGGGTAAGTGTGGGGTGGCAGGCGCTCCGGCTGGCCCCAAGTCTCCTAGCCGGCTGAGAGGCCTCTCAGCTGGCTAGGAGACCTGCACCAGTCCCAAGAGTCTTTTTCGAGGCTTTTTGTGCTGCTGGGAATTGGAGGGGGGGGGAGAGAGAGAGAGAGAGAGAGGGAGGTTTCTCTTTCCCATCATGATGCCTGCAGTAGTGGAGTTTCAGGGAGAAGCAGCTGGGGGCTTGCTTCCTTAAAAAGTTTGTGAGGATGCCGAGTTCTTTGTTTCTTCAGAGAGGGGAAAAAACAGCCCCGTCAAGGGTGCCTTGCTTGCGCGCGCACACACACACACACACACACACACACACCCCGTGCGGCCCACAAAATAACATCTGAAATCTCCAACCAGATCTAGACTAACTGATGCACACTTGCATCACTTGTTACGACTAGCAGTGACAAATATGGAACCGGACATTGACCATCTCCTTAGCCAAAAGCAGGCCCATAGTTCCCATTGAAATACTGGTAAGATTGTTGATTTAACTTTACTTGTTCTTCATTTTAAATATTGTATTTGTTCCCATTTTGTTTTGTTTTTTTTACTTCAAAATAAGATATGTGCAGTGTGCATAGGAATTTGTTCAAAGGTTGTTTTTTTTAAACTATAGTCCGGCCCTCCAACAGTCTGAGGGACAGTGAACTGGCCCCCTGTTTAAAAAGTTTGAGGACCCCTGATACAGATAGTCTGCACTGTGCCCTATTCCCACAAGTTATCACCATCCCTTGATGCGAAGCTTACCATCTTTTTCATGTGAGAACCAGCTGCCAAAGTCTCAAGATCGCCGCCACGATAATGACAGGGATGGGAGTGTGGGAGGCTTGTTAAAAAGACTATTTCCGATTAAAAACCCTCTTCAGCCCTGACGAGAGCAGCCAAAGGAAAAAAAAAAGAGGCATTCATTACCAGTCTAGCAACATAGATGCATTATTAAGGCTGCTGTCAAACAGCGGCCGCAATGTATGAAAATGTTTCCGTAAGTGGTATAATCAGCAGAAAAATGATGAAAACATCATCATGGAAATTTGGCCCGGCGAGAGAGCAATCTGACATCGCTGATAAGTCGACAGAATCAAACATGTTCCTATCCCCAAACAAGGCTGGCTCGCAGGCAGATAAATGCCAGAACATCAGCCGAGTAACCCTCTGCAGCATCTCTTGAGGGATATCAGTGTCTTGTGGATAACGAGGACATGAGCTGTAGACCGCACACGTGATGATGTGAACATACAATCATGGCTGGCATGCTCCCGAAGAAAAAAAGAGCAAAGACTGATAGCCCAACAGGATCAGGGGCGTAGACTTTTGGAAATTCGGGGGGGGGGCTCCTTAGCATGTGTGCGAAGTGCGCTTGCTCACTGTGGCAATGTTCTCCCCCCCGGGAAACTGCCACGCCTCCCCGGGCCCTTCTGAGGCCCTCCAGCCGCTGCTGCCGGTGCCTCTCTCCCCCCCGCCCACCCCTTCCCTCTCCCTCTCCAGCAGCGGCGGCCAGGCCTTGGAAGGACCCGGGGAGGCGCGGCGGCAGGCACTCTGTTTTGCTGGGGGTGGCTGAGCCCCCCCCCCAGGAAATTTGGGGGGTAGCTTGAGCCCTCAAGCCCCCCTGTACCCTACGCCTATGAACAGGATGATGCAGTGGCAATGTAGAGGGTATTTAAGGAATAACAGCCAATCACATACATCCCTGGACTGCTGGAGTGTACTACTAAAAATGGAACTGTTAATAAAATGACAGAAATAACACACTGATCTTTAAAGTGTGCCACCTGAAGTGTGTCACCCAGACCAAATCCTGTCTGACCGAGGGAGAACAGAGGATTAGAGTTGTGCGTGACCGTTTGTGCCATTTCTTTTCTTTTTTATTATTAATTCCCCCAAAGAGACTGTTTCATTATTGGTTTGTTCCATGTGGTTTTGTTTCGTTATTGTTTCTTTTTTTATCATTCTGTTCCGTTATTATTTCCTACTGGTTTCAATGGAAGCCCCATCCCCCCAGTCTGAACTTCCATGGTTTTCTATCTGAATTGGACAAAACTTAAGGGGGTTGCAGTACTCCCCTCGGACGTCTACACTGCCAAATATCAGACAGATAGATTTTCGAGGCAATGAAAGGTGCCCATGTTTAATATTGAAGCTGATGGGAGAATGGATAGGAAACAGTAACACATCAAGCATCTTGAGGGATTGGCACTGTTGCCACTTAGCTTGACGCCTGAGCTCACAGGGGGGACTTCCAGTGCCAGGTTGACTGTGACCTCTGTAGGCCATTGCTGCTTTTTCAAAATCCCCTCCTCCACTTTATCACTCTCAGCCAGATCTGGCCCAGCCATGCTGCCCATTCTTCCCATGAGAGCCAGTGTTTATGCAGTGATGTCAGATAAGATATTGTAAGGGGAGTATGACATGTATATAATTTGACTGCTGGACTCTGTGTGATTAGTTTTATTTATTTTAAGTGTTGTGCTTGGGTTACACGTGGGACACCGAGACATACAATACAGACTGAGTCACACAAGACAGACGCATCCCCTGAACTGTGATTCCTAAAGAACCATAGCAGCTTCAGTTGGGGGTGGGGGGTGGAGGAAGCACAATTAAAAATCAAGAAGGCATAGTAGGACGAGGACACACTGAAGCAACAGCTAAGGCTGCCAGCTTTGAGTTGGGAAATAGCTGGAGATTTGGGGGGCGGCGCCTGGGGAGCTGGCCTGTAGCTACAGTGGGGCTATTGGGGGCTCTGCCCCCTTCCTTAAAGGGCTAGCCCCACAAGATTTCCTTCTGAAAATGTTGAGGGATTTCATTGCTTTAGGCAGGGGAAGGGTGGGGGTATTTTTGCATTTCATTTATGTCTGGGGTGGCTGTTGTGGGGGGTTGTGCTGCATTTAATTTAATTTATGATTAGTATGATTGTTTTTACTATTACTTAAAAAGTACAGTCGTCTAGAGGCAGACAGAAAAAAATAACGGCAAATAATGGCAGCCCCGTCAGCAAAAGATATGCCACACGAGCCACAAAGTCCTGGCTACGAGGCTGCTGGGGAGGGACCTCAGCAGTGTATAATGCCATAGAGTCTACCCTCCAGAACATCCATTGTCTCCATGGGAACTGATCTTGGTCTTCAAGATCACCAAGGAAAGTGATAGCAAGCCACCTCTGCTTCTCACTTGCCTCGAAAGCTTCTTCCTGGGCTCACCATAAACCAATCGTGACTTGAGAGCACATATGCATGTACTGTGTCGTGTGCTACCATGGAAACAAATATCACAATTTGAAATTATTTGGCTTTTTATGCATTGAGATGGTCTTCACAAGTTCAGTACAATTCTCACTGGACGGGAACTGGACAAGGAGTCCCATGAGATGACTGTCCTTGTTCTAAGAAATGGGTTCAGTCACCGAGCCGTGAGGGTTGTCGATTCCAATGCCATTTTTCCTCCTTCAAATTCCCATCCTTTCAGCTGCCCAACATTTATTCCCAATAATTAGCAAAGACAGGCAGAGGTGGAATGCTTTATTGCCTTTCCTTGAGTATCGACCCGACAGGAACCATCCAGCCAGTCCTTTTTCCCTTCAGTAACAGGGATTCCCCATTCGGATCATGGAACCCTGTGGCTCACTGGGAAAAAGTGTAAATACGAATAGCCCCAAAGTTGCTCTGATCAGTGAAACATCTCAGCTGTCTTAGGAGAAGGGCATCTACATAAAAGGAAGTAAAATATCTTCCCACAGAGACCCTTTTGGCCTCTTGTGTTCTGGGCTTATACACTTTCTCCTACTTAATATTTTAACATTGATTCCAGTTTTTATTGGATTTCTTTCTCTGCCGACAAGAAGGTGTGGATTAGTCAGGGGACTTTCGAGTCAGCTTATGCCCAGAGCGGCCAATCTACACTTTTAGCAGTTCAGCAGCTATTTAATTTTAATTGCTCCCCAAGCATAGGCCAATTCTAGATAGCAAAAAATGGAACAAGCCGCCTTCATGGAGCCTTTGAAGTTTGAAGAACCTGCACTGACATTGCCTCAGGCACCCATCCTTGCATTTATATATGTGTGGGGGGGGGGGGCTGAAAACGGCAGAACACCTCAGCTGTATGTCTACAATAGAAAAAAATTACAGGGAAATATCTTGTCAAGAACAGACGAGGCTATTCCTGAGGACTGGACTTCATGTTACGGATCTTAAACAGGTGTAATGTGAGATGTAATAAAGATGTTAGAGGAATCCATGCAAACAATTTTGAAAGGTATAGATATCACATCCCATTGCAACAAGCTTTCATCCAACTTTCAGAGAATTAAATTACTATGTCCATAGGACTATAGCCCTGAGTAGAGGAAAGAAGTCTTCATGGTGTGTGTGTGTGTGTGTGTGTGTGTGTGTGTGTGAGAGAGAGAGAGAGAGAGAGAGAGAGTGCCGTCAAATCACTTTTGACTTGTGGTGACACAATGAATTAATGTTCTCCAAACATCCTACTGTCAACAGCCTTGCTCAGGTCTTGCAGAGGGTCATGGCTTCCTTGAATGAGTCCATCCATCTCTTCCTCTTTTCCTGCTGCCTCCAACTTTTCCTGGCATGACTGCCTTCTCCAGTGAGTCTCGTCATCTCATGATGTGACCAAAGTACAATAGCCTCAGTTGAGTCATTTTAGATTCTAGGGAGAGTTCAGGCTTGATTTGATCTAGAACCCCCTTATTTGTCTTTTTTGGTGGTCCATGGTATTCATAACACTTCATGGTACATACCAAAGTTTGAGAAAGGAACCAAAATGTTGTTTTGGAGCCAACTGGAACATCACCTTCCTCATGCTCTTCTATCAACATTCAGGTTTCTTCAAAATTTTCATTTTTCAGTTCTGGGGAGAAAGAAATGAGTCAGTTCTTATAAAGGAGTTGCCGCTAATATTTTATCCAAGAGATACACACAGTGAATTTGAAGGTTTCTTCCTTAAATGAAACACCTGACTTGAGCATCTTTCAAGATGAACCAATCAGTTCCCAGTAAGGTCAGTACAATTGCTCAGATGGGTAGTTGTATACACATTAGTAATCTTGCCACCAGCATTGTATCCAATCAAAATTCAAGGGAGGGAAATTATGGGCAGGGGGTACATATTCAAGCAAATGTTCAGCATCTTTTTTTCAGAGTTGTGATAAGCCTCCATTTTGCAATAGTGTTTGTCACTCTAATGTACTTGTCAATTTTTTTTTCAGAAATGAGAAAGATGAAAATGAAAGGTCTACTTATCTTTCATTTGAAAATGATTAAACCCCCCCCTTATCTCCTCAAGGGTATATGATGATAGGTTATGAAGAGCTCTCAACTCTCTTTGATCATGAAGTGTTATGAGTTAGGCAAATGACTTCTCAGAGTACTATACTTTTACCAGACTACGACCTAGCCTTGTTAAGAGAAATTCTCTTAATTTCTCTTTCTCCTGTTTCTCTCTGAAATCCACCAGTCCATTGTGGTTCCTTTTTTACAGTTCCACAGGACCTGCAAGACGGAGCTCTTCCACCAGACCTTCAATTGGGGAGCCACACCTAAGAAACTGAGGCCCTGTCCCTAATATTAATATTAACATCATTGTTAACAGCTAGTTTAACTCAGGCTATGATGTCAGCCGGTTGCTGCCTGAGGATGCTGCTAATGCCCGCCATCTGATAACAAACTAGGGCTTTATATTTTATTATATTTATAATTGTATTGTTCTGATTTTATCTAATTTTGTTTTAATTGTTTATATGCTCTGTGTAAGCTGCCCTGAATCTGCCTTGGCGGGGAGGGCGGGATATAAATTAAATAAATATAAATTAAATAAATAATCAATCAATGTTTAGGAATCTGGAGTCTGTTTCTAATTAATTTTGTTTTTATTATAAATTAATAGAATTGGAAGGGGCCATACAGGCCATCTAGTCCAACCACCCTGCTCAGTGGCGGGACCAGCCTAAAGTATCCAAAAAGGTTCCTCCAACCATTGCTTAATAACTGCCAGGGAGTGGGAGCTCACCACCTTCCCAGGCAGCCAATTCCATTGCTGAATGACTCTGAAGGTAAAACAAACAAGACAAAAAGCCTAGCACCCAGTCAGTAGAGTTGCCAACCTCCAGGTGGTGGCTGGAGATATCCTGGGATTACAGCTAATCTCCAGGCAATAGAAATCAGTTTGCCAGGAGAAAAAGGGCCACTTTGGAAGGTAGACCCTACGGAATTATATCCCATTTAAGTTCCACCCCTCCCCAAACTCCACCATCCACAGGCTCCACCCCCAAAGTCTCCAGGTATTTCCCAACTCAAAGGTGGCAACTCTACCAGCCAGTATCTTTCTGCCCTTAACTGAAACTCATTATTGCCAGTCCTGTCCTCTGCTGCCAACAGGAACAGCTCCCTGCCCTCCTCTAAGGGCACGTTCATACGGCTCTTTTGAGCCACAGCAGGCACGAGTACCTGGTGGATTTAAAGTGTGCATCCAGATTACAACCTCTGGGAATCATGCCGCTTTTGTGAGTAGCCCATTGATCCCCATTGGGGATCTGTACTTAAAAGACAGTAGTGAAAGTCCAGTCTAAAGCTGGCCAATGAGCCAATGCCAGACTTTCCACCATCAGGTCGTACCTCCTGCGAGCAATCAGCCCATAGCGATGGTCTCTAGACCATCCTGAATGGCTGCCATTTTAAAAAACTCTTAGCGATGCATGCATAACTGCTTAAACATGTGATGTCCCCAGAGCTCTACTGAAGCGATCCGAACAATTTAATGTTTCTGATGGTCCCCTGAACTTTATCAACTTTATAAACTGAAAGGGTACCAAGAGGAAGGTACCACTGGCGGCATTTTTACCATTTTAGTCTGCGCATGTGCGGGAAAAAAGGATATGGTGAGGTGCATATGCACATGTGCAGACAGGATTTAAAAAAAAAAAAAGCCGACCGCATGACTTTTTATGGTGGATGCCATCTAGGCAATGCACTGTGGGAGTCACGCACAGTAAAGCGCTTCACAGGCTGCCTGGTCATCCAACACTGGATCAAAAAGATGTAGTTTAAATTACAGCCAGGCCAATGGCGGGATTAGTTGCCCGTCTGAATACACCCTAAGTGACAGTCTTTCAAAGAGAAATATGAAAGAAGGAAGAGCAGGAAAGAAGAAGAAGAAGAGAAGAGATTAGATTTATACCCCACCCTTTACTTGGAGTCTCAGAGTGGCTTACAATCTCCTTTCCCTTCCCCTCCCCCCACAACAGACACCCTGTGAGCAGTGTTCCCTCTAAGCTGAGTTAGTGTGAGCTAGCTCACAGTTTTTTAGCCTCCGGCTCACAGATTTTTTTGTCTTAGCTCAGGAAGGATGGCTCCAGAGCAAATGCCAGTAGCTCGCAAAGTAGAATTTTTGTTCACAGGACTCCACAGCTTAGAGGAAGCATTGCCTGTGAGGTAGGTGGGGCTGAGAGAGCTTTTTCAAAAAACTGCTCTTTCCAGAACAGCTGTGACAGAACTATGGCTTGCACAAGGTCATCCAGCAGGTGCAAGTGGAGGAGTGGGGAATCAAACCCGGTTCTCCCAGATTATCCACTACACCAAAGGGGGTTCTTCAAAATTTCAGAATTTCACTCTCTAGATGCTCAGAGGCAGCCAATGTCTCCCCAACCCTTCCCACCCTCCTACTAAAGTGCCACCATGTGATGTGTAAAATAACTGAAAGTTTTATGGGGGTTGGGAAGCATTACACAAGATCCTCTCTAGGCAAGTCCCCTGTGTTTGGTACATTCCTCTCAAATCTGGTTTGGTCAAAAGGTTTCCGGGAAGAACACAGTCTAAGCATGTTGGCAAGCAGTCTGGACAGGAAGGTGCTAATTTTCACAGACTGGGCCCATACTGGAACCATGTTCCTTATTGCAACTGACAATTCTCCCCTACTTTTGAAGGCTTTCTTGAAATCAGTACTTGCTTGCATGCTATAGTGCAATCACATTGTAATGATCTATTGTCACAAATCTACCAGTTCTTCTGAATTTCTAGCTTTCATTTAAAAAACAACCACAACAACCTAAGTCTCTAGCCATTTTCATTGTGGAGATATAAGGCGGAAAGGTAAAGTCCTCTGAATCCCAGGGTGGGGAAAATGCAGGAAAAGCTGCTGATGGAGGAAAGTGCTCAGAAAACTCCATTGCCAGTGTGAACGACTGTGCATTTGTTGCAGCAATGACAAAGGAACAGAGGATCCTCACTGTGTACAGCAGCTTTATGCTCATTTACGTATCTTGCATGTAGCATTGAACACATATTTTAATGGGAGGATCTCCTGTGAACTGGAATATTATGCATGTGTTAGAAAGTCACATATTGGACCATTAATGTACACTTAGTTTGATCTTTTAAAAATGAAATTCATTACAAATGCAGTTGGCTTTGAGAATCTATTACACTGTGGTGTCTAGTTGTGTGACCACCTGCTGCGGCGGTGGCAAAAATTATGCACCAATTTGGTCATTAGTCCTTGCAGTTATTTCACGCATGAGAATTATCATTTTTAATTTGGCAGCAGTGAACTAACACCCCAGCATGTGTTCACAACAGGCACCTCAATAGAGCAATAAAAAGTGTTGACTAAGTTGATTAAGACAATAAAACTATCGGGAATGCTTCAGGGCTAACCATTTCCTCCCCCCCCCCCCAAAAAAAAAATGCTTACCCAAACTTCTTTCCAGTTTGTAAGTTTGTGTATATTTGTCCAGCCCCCCCCCTTAACTGTTGACAATAACGTGGACTACTAATTCAAGCAGTAAATTAAAATGTACATAAAATGGTAATGGAGCCTATAAATTTAGAAAATCACCCCTTAGAATCCTAATTATCGAAATATTTCAGTGTAAACTGTAACACGGGGAAAAAAAAAAGATAATCCATTTATTCACTTAAAATTATTTTGTCCCTGCAGAAAAGTTACAGAATCCCTGCAGAAAAATTACAGGAAAAATTACAGAAGGAATGCAAATGTAAATAAGTTATTCAAAGAACTTACCAGAGCTTGCGAATGGAGATTTCATATTTCATCGCAATATATTTGCAGACATGATAGGCTCCTGGGTGGCTATCAGGAGGAGAAAATCTGAAGGCACCCGTGTGCTGGTCTTTGGCTGAGACAGTCTGTTCCTTTCCGTAGAAAACATCAGACCGAGATCTGGGATGGCCATCTAGCAAATCAGGTTGCAGTCAGGTGCACCAGAGCCTGATTACTCAAGGACAGGGTCTCTTCACATAGAATCATGGAATCACAGATTTGGAAGAGACCATTATAGGCCATTTGTCCAAACCCCTGTTCAATGCATGATCAGCCTAGAGCAGGGGTATCGAACTCATTTGTTATGAGGGCCAGATCTGACATAAATGAGACCTTGTTGGGCTGGGTCATGTGTGTCATGAAATGTAATGCCAGGTAGCAGAGATATAACGTGTACAAAGGACACAGCCAGTTCTTTACCAGACACTCTCAATCACACAGGAGAGGTCTGCCTATCTGTCTCTCCTGTGCGACTGAGAGGGACTGGCAAAGCAAACTGTGATGTGGCAGCAGCAAAAGCACTGGAAAAGGAAGTCGGAAACAGCCAGGGCCTTGGGGGCCAGATTGGGGCCTTCCAAGTGCCTGATTTGGCCCGTGGGCCACATGTTTGACACCCCTGGCCTAGAGCATCCCTGACAAGTGTGTGTCCAGCCGCTGCTTAAAAGACTCTCTAGGCCGGTGCCTAGGGAGCTCACCATCTCCCTAGGCAGCTGAGTCCACTGTTGCACAACTCTTACTGTCAAAAAGCTTTTCCTAAGATCCAGCTGGTATCTTCCTGCCCTTAATTTAAACCCATGATTGTGAGTCCTCTCTTCTGCTGCCAACAGGAACAGCTCCCTGCCCTCCTCTGAGCAAAAGCTCCTCAAATATTTCAAGAGAGCCATCATGTCCCCTCTCAACCGCCTCTTCTCCAAACTGAACATTCCCAAGTCCCTCAGCCTTTCCTCACAGGGCTTGGGCTCCAGTTTCACTAAAAAATAAAATATAAATAATAACATTTTTGAGTTCTGCCACCAATGTGTCTCCTCCTGTATCTCTCCGGAATTCTGTATGTGATGCCTATCCATGTCCTCCATGGCAGATCACAGCATGAAAGAAACACACATGAGGGGCAGCAAAATATAATTATTCCCACAAAGACCACTTTTCTGGAAAACTGCCATTATACCGTTCATCTCAGTACAGCATGAGTGCGAGCAGAAGAGGACTCAATGCTGGGAGCTCACAGTGTTGCTATTATCTGGTGCACCTTACCCCTACAAGATCCCTTAATGCCTGCCAATGTGTCTTGCCACACTTTGCATTTATAGCAGATCCAGGAACCAGAAATGTTCTGCCTGGAGCAGAGGAAAAACACTGGAAGTGCCATTGTTTATACTTGAAATATGGCAGACCAAAAATGTACCATGCTAATATAGCCATCCAACTAGGGTTCCCAAGTCGGCTCGGGGGGCGGGGAAACCCCCGCTCCAGCAGCCCACTCCCCGCTGGCCTGGATTGGGCCACTGGGGGGAACCCCGCCCCCAAATTGCCACGCTGCCGTGACATGCCCGGTGCGATGACGTCACCCAGAGGTGACATCATTGCATCAGGCACGTTTTGAGAGGGACACTCTGTAATTTGAGGGAAAACCCTATCCATGTCCGTCACCCAGAGGTGACGTCATCGCATCAGGCACGTTTTGAGGGGGACACTCTGTAATTCGAGGGAAAACTCTATGGTTTTCCCTCAAATTTCAGAGGTCCCACCCTAACATGCCCGACATGATGACGTCACTTCCGGGTGACGTCACTACACCGTGCACGTGAAGACTCCCAGGCGGGCAAGGAGTCCCCCCAGCTTCACTCAGGTAGGACCTGGGAACCCTACATCCAACTCAAGATCTGTTTGTTTAAATATTTTTATCCCATGTTTTGCCCCAATGGGGATCCAAAATGGCTTACAAAAATACAAATGCAACTGAACAAACAAAGTCTACAAAAACAATGCACAGGCTGGTCACAAGATAGGTGCACATTTGGATATTTCCGGTTTGGAGCAGTGTCTGAAATTCCATTTAATTGCAGATCAGAAATACCCAGTCTGGGCCCTGACCTAGATAGTGCAGGCAAGCCCAATCTCATCAGCTCTCAGAAGCTAAGTGAAGCACTGACTCTTTAGAGAAAATTAAATTGGTTTGCTAAAGAAGAACAAACTTTGATAGAATACTGTGTGTGTGTGTGTGTGTGTGTGTGTGTGTGTGTGTGTGCAAGAGCAGGAAGTCTCCCGAAGAGCCAATCAGGAGACAGGAAGCACATAATTTGAAAACGTGGGAGGTCCCTAATCTAGCTATGCTAACTAGCAGTCCTTCAGCTGTCCCCCTTTAGGGCGATCTTCTGATCGTTTTCATAAGCCTGCACTATAGACCTTGTATATTTCTAACACTGCCACCAGTTTATCACAAAATATGCTAATCCGAGAGAATAACTGAGCCAATGTTGACCACTATACACCATGATGTAGACCAGGGGTGGCCAACCTTGCTTAACGTAAGAGCCACATAGAATAAACGTAAGAGCCACACAGAGATGTCTGAGAGCCGCAAGACAGGAACAAATATCACACACACGTTTTTATTTTTTAAAATATGCAAATTTGCTTTTTATTAACATTAAATGGGACTGCCAAAAATAAAAACAAACGAGGAAAACCAGTTATAAGAAAGAGAGAGAGAGAAACTAGGAAAGCAAATAGATGGGAGGGAGGAGGGAAGGAAGGAAGGAAGGGAGAAAGAGAGAAAAAGCATGCCTCCCCTTTGCTTCCCCAGCCGCCCTGCCAGGAGCCGCACAATATGTGTGAAAGAGCCGCATGTGGCTCCCGAGCCACAGGTTGGCCACCCCTGATGTAGACGTCTGTGCCCCACATACTATCTACTACAGCACACAGTCTCACTTAAAATTATGCTAACATTCTACTTCTCCAGTGAAATAAAATATTCTGGGCCTCCCTAAAGTATCTCTCTGCAAGTTTGCAGGTCACCCAATAAAAGAAAGAAAATATTCTGGCTTCTTCTGTAGAAGGCCTCATTGTATCCTTCCTGATCTTCTGTGACTGTGCTGATCAAATTTAGCCTAACAGGCCCGACTCTGGCTAAAATCAATGTGGATTAGTTCTGCAAGAGTCACTAAAGCTCAAGAAGGCTAAAACAAGTTTACCAGAAACACCCACAGAGATACTGTTAACGTAGATTCAATTCGAGCCTCTCTCATTCTTTTTGCTTCCAACAGCAAAATTGACCAAATCAAGATAAATGGGCCTTCTAGCGATCAATCTTCCGTCTCCTGTGTTGCCTTGACCTGCCACAGTTTTACTTATCTAACTTAAAGTAATTCACAAAAAAAATAATTCTTCATTTGATTTTTCTTTCCTCTAAAAGTATCCTTGTTGATGGGGGGGGGGGGAATTACCTCAGGCTTTAACATTTCAACAAATCCTTGTCAAAGAACAATACATGTTTAAAATCCTAATTCCATCTGTGTCTCAAATGCCACAGAAAAAGCAGAGAAGTTTAGTAATTAAATATTGCAGTGCTGAGCTCCCAGAAATGGTTATCATGCAGAATAAGATTTCTAGTGATAAGTAAATCATCTCTAAGAATGCCATATTTTGGTATTCTCATTGTAGAATGAGACACATAAGCCCAGCGTGCATTTACTTTGACCATATATGATAAATTGAAGTTAGAGTCTGCACAGCCGTGAACACCAGGAAAAAAAGAGAGAGAGAAAATAAGAACACAAAAAGTTAAATCTGTCCTTGGACATCTCATCTGATTCCCCCTTGGGACAGGTTGGCATCTGAAGGGTTGCTTGATGAGGGACAACCAGGATTCAGTTGAAAACCCACCCTACTAGGACGTCATGCATATCCCCAGAAATAACATGTTCCCACTCACAATGCCCGCTTTCCCTCTGAATCAAACACCCCACATGATTGTCCTGACAATTTGTCCACTCTCTAAAATGAGCAGCCTTCTAAGTGTTCGTGTATGTGTGCAGATGAGGGGATGCTTTGTCACACAGGCAGGCAGCTGGTAGATGTTATCCACATATGTCGGGGCAGAAGAAAATGATTGAATGCTCAGCCTTCTTATTCCGTTTTGAAGGCCACAAAAACTACCGCTCATAAGAACATAGGAAAAGCCCTGATGAACCAGACCAGTGGCCCCTCTAGTCCTGCATTTGTTTCACACAGCAGCCAACTAGTTGCCCTTGAGGGCCAACAAACAGGGCACCAAGGCCAAGATCTTCCCTTCAAGCTGCCTCCCAGCACTCATATCCCCAGGTTCACTGCCTTAGATTTATGAAGGTTCCCTTTTGTCACCATGGCTTTGATGACCATTTTCCCCATGTCTCTGTTGAATCCTCTTTTAAAACCATACATACTTTTGACCATCACTCTGCCCACTGGCGGTGAAGTCCATGATTTAATTATGTGTTGAGTAAAGAAGTATTTTTTTTTATCTGTTGCCCAGCAACTTCATTGGGTGGCCCCACATTCTAGTATTACAGAAGGGAGGGGGGGAGCCATCTCTTTTCCTTAGCAACCCCAGCAAGAAGTCATGCTGCAGAAGACATGGGGCTCTTCCACACACTAACTTTTGTCACCAGTGTGTCCCTATTGCTTCAGATGTCTTCCCGCCCCTTTCTCACACAAGTTTTGTCCTCTCTAGTGGTCAATCCGCTATTACATCGGTGTATCTACGGCATATTTCCCTGCAGTTTTAAAGTGCATGGAAATATGCCTGAGCTGTAATATCAAACTGACCACTAGAGTGAGCAAAACATGTGTGGAAAAAAGGGGGGTGGGATCAAAGCAACAGGGATACACTGGCAACAACAACAACAAAAAGTGTGCAGAAGAGTTTTGGGGCCAGGAATTCATAGGTTTAAATTCATCCTCTGTTTAAAGAACTACCCTCCGCCGCTTGTTCAGACAAGTAAAACTCGATGTACCGGCAATGAGCAGAGTTGTCACGGGAGACTGGAATCTGTGTCTGTATGAGTAGGAACTCATTCTGCGACTCTTCAGTCAAACACTTGCAAATGCCTATTTTTGGGTGTTGGACAAGGATCCTGACCAAAAAATTAGCATGGTTTTGGACCGCTACAGCAGTATTCACCTATCACTAGTCTTTAACGTGCCTTTACTAGAAGCGTACTACCAAAAATCTGGTGGGTTATTGCAATTCAGCATTCCGAATTGCCTAGCTTAGCCCAGGCTGTTTAGAGCTTGGGAGCTAAGCACGGTTAACCATGGTCAGTATTTGGATGGGAGGCCACCAAGGAAGACTGGAGTTGCTGCGCGGAGAAAGGCAATGGCAAATCACCAGCTCTCATTTCTTGTCTGGTAGGGCCCATGGATGGGGCCACCGTGAGTTAGATGCAACTCAACAGCACCTTCTTTTTCAATCACAATTCAGTAATGGTTCCTAGACACCTGCTCCTCTTTTCTCGGACTCACTCCTCTGAATGTGATTGTGTCTCAGAACTCAGACACATTCATTTTTTTCCACTAATTACTGCCAGAAGTTTCATATCTATGAATACCGTATGTAACACTCAGTATTTACCTGTTAGCTACTGTACTGGTCTCCTGACCTCGATAGCCCAGGCTAGCCTGATCTTGTCAGATCTTGTCAGCTAAGCAGAGTTGCTCCACCAAGGGAGTCCAGAGTACCAACTCAGAGGCAGGCAAGGGCAAACCACCTCTGAATGTCTCTTGCCTCGAAAACCCTAGGGGGTCACCAGAAGTCTGTTGCGACTTGCTGACACTTTCCACCACCGTATTGGTCCACAGAGGTATGTTTATGTAGTGTTGTTCACTCAGCTGAACTAAGTGGTTTCTCCCTTCTCTAAACTGGTCTAGGAAATGAACAAATCGGCACTACAAAGTGTAAGTGGGTAATGAGTTTACACAGGGGTCATTTCGTAGAAAAAGAGGTGCAGGAGCTCATTAGCATAACTCATTAGCATAACTCATTTGCATCTGCCACGCCCCCTAACATACCGGAAGTGTGTCAGAAGGCAACACCCACCCCTCAGGCTCCACTCCACAGGTGAGTGAAACTGACCTGCTCCTCCTCCATTCCCTTCCCCATCCAATACTTTGTGCAATAAGAATAAGCGTAAAGAACACACCCTCATTCTCTTCCTGTTCCCTTGAAACCACCAGGTTTCAAGTAGACTTGAGGTACCCAGGACATGTGCACCACCCATCCCTTTCCCTTCCCCTCCCCACGACAAGACACCCTGTAAGGTAGGTGGGGCTGAGAGAGGTCTTTTGAGAACTGCTCATGAGAGAACAGCTCTGAGAGAACTTGTGACTGGCCCAAGGTCACACCAGCAGCTGCATGTGGAGGAGTGGGAAATCAAATTCGGTTCTCCCAGATTAGAGTCCAACTCCTGACTACTACACCAAACTGATGGGGTGGAAGCTGCTGAAGGGTTGGTGAAATTTCTCCAGTACTTATGTGCCATGTGCCCAGATAAAAAATGGTATACTTAGGAAATTTATATGCCACCTTGAGCAAGTCTCTGGAAAAGCAGTACACAGTCATAAAAGGAACAATGATAAAATTATCAATATTAAAACAAAACATTAAAAACAATAAAGACTCTAGCAGGGCTTTTCCCGGGGAGCTGCGCCTCTGCACTGCTCGGGGAAGCTGAGGAGGGGGCGGGGCTTGGTCATGTGCCCACCCCCTGGGCTCCTCACTCCTGGAGCTGCGCTCCTGTGCGCTCCTGCTCCAACGGACCCCTGAGTTTATACGTAACAATCCTACACATGTCACAAATTAAATTTTAAAGAAATAGTATTTTTTAAAATCCTTGGCTCTTAAGATACGACTTGGATTCTGTATTGGAGACTAAGAAAAAACCTGTCACGTTGCGAACATCAGCTGTGAAATAATTGCTTACATTTAAATATTAGACACACAGGCAAATTAATTAATATTCTCCTACTGCTAATGCCAGCAAATTAATTGATCATTGGTATGAAAACAGACGTTTCCGGTGATCATGGAGTCCGGGAATTCTTTCAAGGATTTTAGCACATCTTAAAAGAAAGAGCATGGAATCTGGAAAGTGTTTTATGTCCCCTCGTTCTCTTAAATCTGCCAATTGCTGACAATAGTCATTATCTCACAGAACTGAGAGAGTGGAAAGAAATGTTATCGGTTTTTGTACATACTGAATGCCACGATTGTACCCCTGACACTGCCTTTGACATGGCTTCATTTATACCCACTCACTTAAATCTCTGTATGCGTTGGACCAGGAAAAAGAAACAAGTTTCTCTCTGTGTGTCTCTGTCTCTCTTTTGGTTTTAAAGGAGGATCAGGTAAATATCTCGCACTTATTCAACAAGGCCCCATGCCCTGAAACCTCTCCATGTGTTATGGAACATGAAGGTTGGATGTGTCCACCCAGTGTCCAACATAACAAATCACACATGAATTGTGGGTTCCCCTCAAGTCCTGCACATGCAGGGCCGAATAGGATCAGGGACCATGGTATACATGAAGAAGGGGCATCAGCTCTCCCCCTGGTGACATTTTCCCAACCATTTCCCTTGGTACTAGGGCATTATTTGGGGAAGGCCACATGTTTCCTGGGATACAGTTGGATTTACCCAGTAGGTCCAATAGTATAACTCTGCTTGAGCTACAGTCTCTGCCTATAACTCTGCTTGAGCTACAGTCTCTGCCTAAAACGTCATCTCTACATGAACTCACCAGGTGCCCTTCGTAAGTCACTGTTAGACAGCAATGATATTAGTGATCTACCATACTGAGCTATTATAAAGATTGTAGAAAAGTCACATGGGATAAACAAGATGCACGCCTGCATGTGTATATTCCTGCCATGGCATGATCAAAAAGGCTATCTGACGTCAGCTCTAGAAAATGGCTTTGACTGTAACCGATCTGAATCGGAGAGAAAAGGAGTCACAAAGCCAATTAGGAAAGCCCAGTTTGGACACGCTTCCCAGGCACCTCTGGACATGAACATGAAGCTCTCTGCATACTGTCTCGGCAACAGGACTTATTGAACTCAGTGGGAACCTTCTTGTCAGTCAACATGTATAGGATTGGTTTGTTGAACAACTGGCTTCAGAAACAGCAAGAAACTTTGTTTTCATCCGATGTGGATTTGTGGTCCATGACTGCTTTGTCTTCCCAGTCTGCCTCTGTGCTTCCAGCTAAGACCCTGTGAGAGAGTAAAGGCCTCCGTTACAGAGAGGTGTGGGGCTTCACTGCACTTTGTTCCCTCTCTTTTCCTGGAGAAGACCTGGCACTTCCTCCTGCTTGGCCCCTTACATGGGCCAGGTACGTACACATGCAACAGCCCACCTGAACTCTCACACCTGTTCCCCATTTGCCTGATACTCTGGCTGGCCTGATCCAGCTCCAGCTGCTGCCAGGAGCTCCTTTAAGGGGCAGGTGCTCTGCTCTGCCTGGCCAGGTGGGATTCGCCCTCATGCAGTCAAGGCAGCTAGAGGAGTGAGGGTAGCCTGAAGGTTGGGGCTAGAGCCACATCCATCTGCCGTGGCCTGAGTAAGTCCGGGAGAAGGCACAATCTCAGACAATGGGCAAATATTTCACAGTTCAACTTGGAATGTGTGGGGGCATATTTGGATTTTTGGGGAAGAGCTGCTTTTTTTTTAATGCTCAGAAGTTCCAAATTATATTTCACAAGTTCTGGGCATGCACATTCTTCCTCTACTTTCCCATAGCCATCCCCATCTCACTTGCTCTTCTGCCATTTGCTCAACCCACCTGGACAGAAAAACAATCAATTACAACAGAAGAAGGAGGAGGAGATTGGATTTATACCCCACCTTTTATTTGGAGTCTCAGAGCGGCTTACAGTCTCTTTTCCCTTCCTCTCCCCACAACAGACACCCTGTGAGGTAGGTGGGGCTAAGAGAGCTCTCCTGAGAACTGCCCTTGAGAGAACAGCTCTGAAAGAACTTGTGACTGATCCAAAGTCATACCAGCAGTTGCATGTGGAGGAGGAAGAAGAAGAAGAGAGAAGAGATTGGATTTATATCCCGCCCTTCACTCACTTAAGAGTCTCAGAGCGGCTTACAAACTCCTTTCCCCTCCCCTCCCCACAACAGACACCCTGTGAGGTAGGTGGGGCTGAGAGAACTCTTTCCCAAGCTGTCCTTGAGGGAACAGCTGGTACAGAGCTATGGCTTGCCCAAGGTCATCCAGCCAGGTGCAAGTGGAGGAGTGGGGAATCAAACCCGGTTCTCCCAGATTAGAGTTCATGCTCCTAACCACTACACCAAACTGGCTCTCAGCACTTTCTTAGGCTGCCTCAAGCTTGCTTGGGTAGAAGCAGTGGTGTGAAGCTGCAGAGCTCAATTCTAGTAGCTCAGTCTTGCCCAGTTTTCTTGTTGACTCTCCAAATTGAGCATATTCATGCTCACAAGGAGTTCTAAACTGGATCAAAACTTATCTATTTAATATTTATGTTATTTATAGCCTGCCTTTTGCACTTGGACTTCAAGGCAGATTACACGGAGTGAGTCAATACAATCGACGGACGGGATATTATATAAACAATGCAATAGGATTAGGGTTGTAGAACCAACCAGAAGTCTAAGAACGGAACTGAAGCAAAGCATGAGTACTGACACTTTTAAACGATGCACAATTCCATAGTGGGATCCTAGTTTTAGTAAGCTGTACACAGTCGTATAATTTTTTCCCCAAGTTACTTTGTGAATCATTTTGTACAGTGCAACTCTATTTGCATGGGAAAGCCTTTTTCTGAATAATTCAGTTTTGCATAGAACAAAGTTTGAGTCCAGTGGCACCTTGAAGACCAACAAAATTTAATTCTGGGTAGAAGCTTTCGTGTGTATGCATGAAAGTGTGCATGCACACGAAAGCTTCTACCCAGAATTAACTTTGTTGGTCTTTAAGGGGCCACTCAACTCAGACTTTGTTCTATTGTTTCACACCAACACAACTACCCACCTGAACCAGTTTTGCATAGTTTGCAGAAAGCCATGAGAGAGGGAGCATTCCTGACCCCCTCAGGCAGACCCCCTCAAGCCACAAGGTTGGGGGAGGGCACTGTGGAGAAGTCACATTTGTGGGCAGTTGTTGATTTTGCCCATTTGCAGGTTGGTGCCAGCAGAAGACCCTGCTCCAATGAGAAAAGTTATCATGGTGGAGAATAGGGGGAGTGTGTGAGGCTTCTGTACTAACAGCAAAAGATCAGACCTTTGTTGATGAAGCAAAGTTCTTTATTAGTCTTAATACTGCTTGACAGGTTCTCGAATGTTTGTTAGAGATACCAGATAGAAAACAGTCAGAGTTAATATACCCTCCCGTTCGTTTGAACCCCAACATGAAACCAATCAGGTTTAGAGTAAAAAACGCGGGAGAAGGGATCGGGCCGTTGAGATTCCCACAGGAAGGTGAGGTGCAAAAGTTATAAAAATTCCCTTCTTGATCTGTGTGACCCAGATGTGTGAAGCCTATGCATAATAACCGGCTCTGGTGGCAATAACAGACCTTCAAGGTTTTCACAATAAGATAAGACATTCTCAGGTCTGGGAACAGGGGGGAGGGATGCTTGGGAGGAAAGGCCGTTTGTTCTTGGTGACATGCAAGAATGCAGGGTTGCCATTCTCCCTACGAAAATGGTTACATTGTCCAGAACTCTTAAAAGCAATACATCTCAAGGTGACAAAGCAGGGAGAGGGGAGTAAACAGAGAGGGAGACAAGCAACAATTCATTTGATCAGAGAAAACGAAAGCAATTACAATGAAGCCTTTGTCAGGCCACCTGACAGAGTGCTGGGAAAATGAGGGGTTCAGGTATCTTCTAATGCACTCCCATTCCTATTGTGTTCATTTTGGGTGGGAGAGAAGCTGGCTTCCCAATTTCACAGGGGTGTGTGTGTTTCTAAACCAAAACTCAGGCTGAGATCAGACTAGCATTTTGGCCCGACATAGGTCCACTTTTCAAGTGGATTAAGAGAGCCCGTTCAGACAGCCACAGCTGCTTGGTGTTGCTGTGCTGCACTCTCCCGGCCCTGAAGCTCTTTCATCCTGTGATAAATAGGTACCTGGTGAAACCAGCGTCAAGCCATCAGGGTGCACGTTCATCCCGCTTCCTGGCAGTGTGGACGCAAATAAGCCACGCATCAAGCGGCACTGGTAATGTGAACCCGCTGATCCGGCTGCTGCACCTATGCACTCATGCGCCTATGCGTGCCTTGGCAAAACAGATCAAAGCCACGTGCCACCACCAGGGACCGCCCCGCAGCGTGAATGCCTCCTCTCCGGTATGGTCCCACATCAGTCTACACAGTGCAAACGGACAGCCCCGCAACAACTCGGCCCGGGTCTTTTTGCCCCGCTTCCCTTGTGCTTCAATTTGCCAGTCTGTCCTTGGCCTCAGTTTATTCTATTACACACTCTTAAGTCAGGAAGCACTGTCGTAACATTAAAATATTCAACACAGAATATTTCAACGCAACCCCAATACAAAAATAGTGCACTGTAAGCTCTAAAGGACATCCTTGGCTGCTCTGCCAAGACCCATAACTGAGGGTGGTTGGCCAGAACCACAAGGAACAAAACTCAATCCAGACATTAAGTACCCTTTTCCACCCATAGGGGCTAATGTAACTGTCAGTCAAGTCTCTGTGATAAGCCTTTGACATACATTTGATGTACACAAGAAAGTCTGCCCTTCATTTCTGCAGCCCTTTCTGCACTCTCCTTTTAATCCATGTTCACCGTGGTGTCCTCCAAGCAATTCTGCACTATAATCGAGTTCAACCTCTTTTTTATTCTGGCTCCCCCCCCCCCCCATTCTGCAATGCATTACCTCCCTTCATTGGTCAGCCCCGTTTCAGCCTGCTGTTGCCCTGGGTTATTTGGATGCTGCTTTGCCCTAGACTTAAATTGTCTCAACTCAAACACTGAGAAAATCCGGAGCGGCAGGCAAATGCAGAAACATTCCAAAAGGCAAAAGTCATGTAAGGCAGCAGTTATGTACCCAAAGGCCACAGCACTTAGCGGAGTCCTGAAGTTTCCTGGGAAACAGAACCACAGATTCAACTATAGAGGCTAATTAGAATAGAAATTAAAGTATCATAGGTGTACCAGAGATTTAGCAGAGGCCTGAGGCCTGATCGAGCCCTAATTCCATGGCAGGGGGAAGTGGTCACACTAGGGCTGCCAAGTCAGCCCGGGGGGCGGGGGATCCCCCGCTATAGGGGTTCCTGATCTGCCGGCCGGCATTCGGCCAGCAGGGGGAACCCCGCCCAAGAAGTCGTCCGGTGAGGACGACTTCCCCCGTATAATGACGTCACCCAGAGTGACGTCATTATGTTGGGGGCGTTGCCAGGGCGACGTTCTGGCAATCGCCCCAAAACTCTATGGTTTTGGGGTGACTGCCAGAGCGTTGCCCTGGCAACGCCCCCAACGTGATGACGTCACCTCTGGGTGACGTCATCACGTTGCCGTGGCGCGCGCGCAAAGCGTGCACGTCAGAAGAGCCCCCGGGGGGAGAACAACTCCCCCCCGCTGGTAAGTAGATCCTACTTGGCAACCCTAGGTCACACAGATATAAGATGTCAATACTTTATATATTTATGTACTGCACACTGAAAAGTGTAGACCAATCCAATGCATTTCGAATATGCGCTAACTCGATGGATGGCAGCAACAACGGAAGTGCAAAAAACAGCACACACATTAAAAATGTAGTTATTTAGAACATTGCATGATGCACATATGGCAGTGGGGATAAACTGCTGGTTGTATGATGGTCAGTCCCCCCTCCCAGGCCTGGGGCAGCTGTCTTGGACACCCCATATTTAAGACCACCCCAGCGTGTGCCAGCAGTGGCTATCCAGTCACCAGTCCTGGGCAATGCTATCACTGTATTAAAACAAAACAACTCAATATCTTTTTTTTTTTTAAAAAAAACCCCAGCAACAGCAAGTCATAAACATGATTCAAAGAGGTGCTGGACGTGAGACAAAACATAAGTTCTTTTTGCTTGTGTTTATTTTGCAAATTGTAAAGGATGTCTCCTGCTTTTGAACCCCATCATGGGACGAAAAGCGGGACATAAATATTTTAAATCAATAAATGAATACAGCTCCAGTGCCTTGTCTACTTATGCCCATAGTGTGTCGTAAATGTTTGGCAAGGGTAGAAGCTTGGAAAGGAATCCAGAGCTGGCTGTGAGGAAACTGCAGGAAGAGACTCTTAGAATAAATTGGAGGAAACCCAGAGTTTTATTGTATCTTCAGACTGCTGTGATCCGAAGAAGTGCATGCAGAGCAGCCCTGGCTGCGCCTCAGAGAACTCTTTCAAAACAGATCATGTCCCACGAACCAGGTGTCTGGAAGGGGTTGGAAGTGATAGGGACCGGTTGCATTCACCCATTTCCCTTGCCAAATAGTGGATTGGTAAGATTTTAGCATGCTTGAGAAGTGTGCTCATGTAACTTATCTGACATCCAGTTGCTAGATCAGCCTGAGTCCTGACCTGGATACCCCAGGCTAGCCAGATCTCATAAGATCTCAAAAGCTAAGCAGGGTCGACCCTGGCTAGCATTTAGGTGGGAGACCTCCAAGGCATGCCAGGGTCCTGATGCAGAGGCAGGTAATGGCAAGCCACTTCGGAGCATCTCTTGCCTTGAAAACCCTATGGGGTCATAGGGTTGCCACTCTAGCCCCCAGGTCCGGGAGGGGGTTCAATTTCCCCCAGCCCCACATGCCACAGCCCCCACCCTGCTCACAAAAAAGAGATGCTTTAAAGGATATTTTTGCAAGCCGAGCATGCAGCCCGTGACTGCCCCCTCCCTCCCTCATGTTAGATTTAAAGAGCCCTCCAGCTGCTCGACAGGACATGTGGTCCCCACCAATCAGCTGAAGCCCTTTAAACCGGGCAGGAGGGGAGGGAGAGGGGTGGCTGGATGGCGGTCGCTCTTGGGAATGGGGGGTTGTGGGTGGGAATTGTGGGCATCCCTGCCCACCCCTGGCACCCCACCCAAATCCCCCTGCTGGAGCAATGAGGGGACCTGGCAACCCTACGGGGTCACCATGTCAGCTGTGACTTGACAGCAAAAACAAAGATAAACCTGAAAAAGACAGAACATCTCTTTGCAGCTATAGGTTCCTATCCAGCTGAGAAAATAGGCACCTGTTTCCATGTGCGTCCTGCCCCTAGCTGCATTTGGAGGAACAGATATATTTTCTTGTGTACATTCATTCATCTGCATCATGCCCTCAGTTGGACATGGAGGAAGTTCTTTCTTATGTGCATGCTTCCATGGACATCATGCCCCTGGCTGGATTTGGAGGGATATATTTATATCTGATGCATGCGTATCCACCTGAATCTTATGTGCATGCATCCATGTTCATTCTGCCCTGAGTTGGAATGGGAAGAACTTTTTTTTTTTTTTTAAGTCTTTATATTTCACAACCTTTACCATTTAAACCAGTCAGAAATCCCCTTGGGGCATCTTCTCCCGAAAGCTGCCTTTAAAACTTTCTCTGTAAAGTTTTCTTTGAAGGTTATTTCCAACTCTTTTTTTTCCCCTTCTGGATTTTCAAAAAAACCCCTCCAAATCAATAAAAGAACGTAATTCTACACACAACATACAGCTCAACTTCATTTTCATAGCCGCCTAGTGTGATGGGACTCGGAGGAAAAACAAAATGGATTTCTCCATCACTGCACACAATTAATTGCGCACGAGCCTCTTTGGCCACAGGTAGAGAGGAAATGAGTACAAGGAGATTTTTTTTGGGGGGGGGGATAGTAAATAATTAATGCCCACTGCTTCACACTGGATAATAATGGCAAAGTGACAAAAAAGCTGCAAGATAAAAATCAGAGAAACCACAGGCGCAGCGAAAAGACAGCAAGTTTCTTTGCAAGAGTAATTCGATGGGATCGTCCCAGACCCAGTAGACATGAAGCCCTTTCTAACTATTGTGTTGGCGTAATGGTTAAGTGTGCAGACTCTAATCTGGGAGAGCCAGGTTTGATTCCCCACTACTCCACTTGCACCTGCTGGATGATCTTGGGCAAGCCATAGTTCTGACAGACCTGTTCTTGAAAAAGAGCAGTTTCTGTCAGAGCTCTCTCAGCCCCACCTACCTCACAGGGTGTCTGTTGTGGGGAGGGGAAGGGAAAGGAGTTTGTAAGAAGGCTCTGAGACTCCCTTGGGTAGTGAAGGGTGAGGTATAAATCCAATCTCCTTCTCTTCTTCTTCTACTTCCATTCTCAGGGTGGGCTGTCCACCCTCCCTTGCTTTCGCAGACAAAAGTAGGGTGAGGAGGAGGTACGGCTGCCAAGTGCCGGCGACTTACCGGTGGGGGGGAGTTGTTCTCCCCCAGGAGCTCTTCTGGCGCATGCGCTTTGCGTGCGCACCACAGCAATGTAATGACGTCACCTCCTGGTGATGTCATTACACGGGGGAAGTCGTCCTCACCGGATGACTTCTGGGGCGGGGTTCCCCCGCCAGCCGAATACTGGCTGGCGGATCGGGAACCCCTATAGCAGGGGATCCCCCGCCCCCTGGGCTGACTTGGCAGCCCTAGGAGGAGGAGGCCCTCACTCCAGCCTCAGAATTGGGAATGAGCTGCAATTCTGGTGCCCTGGTCCGCTTTCTTCTCTGGACTGGCTTGTTCTGGTCTTCTCTCTCTCCCTTTCCTTCCAGGAGCTCAGTCCTTTCCTCCCTCCCTGGATGGGCGTGGCAACTTCCCTTTTATGAGACTCCCTGGCCCCGCCCCACCTGGCCTGTTTCCAGCCCCCTTCCTCCTGCTCCACCCAGGAAGCCATAGGAGGGAAAGGAAGCCTTTCCTGTCTCTTTGCCCTACTGCCTGTCTCCCTGCGCTGCTTTTTTATTTATTTATTTGAATTTGAATTTCTATCCCGCCCTCCCCACAAGCAGGCTCAGGGCGGCTTACATCAAGCTTACTACAACCCAATTAAAAACAACTCTAAAAATAACAGTTTAAAACAGAATGAAATCATAAAATGCCATGTAAAACTAATTAGATCAGATGTCGATTCTGACGTCACACAGATTAATTAAGATACAGCAAGGGATACCCCAGTGGCTATTTGGATCCAGACCACTGGTGGGAGATTGGCCAGGGGAAGGGCTCCTGGCCAATCTCCCACCAGTGGTCTGGATCCAAATAGACATTGGGGCCAGTTTGGTGTAGTGGTTAAGTGCGCGGACTCTAATCTGGGAGAACCGGGTTTGATTCCCCACTCCTCCACTTGCACCTGGCTGGATGACCTTGGGCAAGCCATAGCTCTGTACCAGCTGTTCCCTCAAGGACAGCTTGGGAAAGAGCCCTCTCAGCCCCACCTACCTCACAGGGTGTCTGTTGTGGGGAGGGGAAGGGAAAGGAGTTTGTAAGCCGCTCTGAGACTTCAAGTGAGTGAAGGGCGGGGTATAAATCCAATCTCTTCTTCTTCTTCTTGCCGCTCAAGGCTGTCTCGTAGTTTCCCTCATTCTGGCCTTCCCCAAGTCTGGGTTCAACTTTGCCTTTTGATCATGTCCCTCTCTACCGCCAATTCTCAGCCAAGTCAGTGCACTCTTCCCAAGTCCCAGCTGCTTCTTTCTCCCAGTGCGTTCAGGTCCCAGCTCTCTGTGGCCAGGAGGCCAGGGCAGGGTTCAGTCAGTGCCAGCTGTCAGCTCCCAACATGTACAGATTTCAGTACAATGGAAGCAGTCATTCTCCCAAATATACTGGAGTCCCTCACTGATCCTTATGGCAGTGTGTAATTTGATACACAGGCTACATTTGCTGATCTTCACATTATATATGCATTCTTTACTACTTCAATGTTCCCTCCCACCCCCACCCCCCAAAAAAAGCATTCTT
Source organism: Lepidodactylus listeri (assembly GCA_029233225.1). Taxonomy (NCBI): domain Eukaryota; kingdom Metazoa; phylum Chordata; class Lepidosauria; order Squamata; family Gekkonidae; genus Lepidodactylus; species Lepidodactylus listeri. The sequence continues at coordinate 97,989,586 of JARCFY010000009.1, read as the reverse complement.
GGAGCAGGTGTATCCCCCTTGAGAATGTTTGAGTGCCATGTGTGAGTGGCAGAGTGCCTGCTTTCCATACCGAAGGCCTCAGGCTCAACCCCTGGCACCTCCAGTTATAAGGATCAGTCCCCTGAGACCCCAGAGAGTTGTTGCCAGACAGAGCAGACAGTATTGCCCTTGATAGACCAAGGGTCTGACTCAGTCCTATTCATGAACAATAAAAGCATGTGTATCTATTACACATATGTGCACATAGCAGCCTGAATAGCCAAGATGACCCCGAGTTAATCAGATTTCGGAAGCTAAGCCGAGTCAGCCACGGTTAGTATGAGGATGGGACATTCCCAAAGAAGGCCAGGGTTGCTGTGGAGAGGCAGGCAATGGCAAACCATCTCAGCTCATCTCTCACCTTGAAAATCCCGTAGGGTGGGACTTCACGTGTTCTCCACTAGTTGGTTGTGACTTGACAGCACTTAATTATTTTATTATATTATATGCATCAAGCCTGCACAAGATGGGATCCAGCAATTCAAACACCGATACCACTGGCAATGTAGGAGAATGAACCACACCGACAACCTCCACCCTATCTGTATTGGCAGTAGAGATGGGCACGAACCAGCTCATGAACGAATGTTCGTGATTAATTTTGGCTGGTTCGTGGTTCATGAAGTGAAGTTAGTGGCAGGTCAACCAGCACAAAGTTTCCAGTTGTCCGGGGCAGTTTGTGGTGATTCATGAAGGGATACATTTCCATGCAGACTTTCTCTGCTCAATCCAAATGTTTACCAATCTTCAAAGCAACAGGAGGGTGGAACTTGGAGGTCATGTAGAGGAGCATCTGGGGGCGGTCCCCCATAACTTTGATGTTTCTAGCTTGCATAGGATCCGTTCTATATACTCCTGAACCTGCCCCTGCCATAATGACTGCCTGTCAATGACCCCCCGTCATTTCCCCAGAAAGCACTTTCCTAGGGGCATCTTCTTCGGAGGGGGGCATAACTTGGACCAGTAAATCCGATCCGCACCAAACTTGGAGGACAAATAGGGGAGACTCAGCCAGAGATCCCCTGTGAGTTTGGTGTCTCTAGCTCAACAGGGGGGTGTTCTGCCAGGTCACAAGCCTCACAAACTGAAGCAGTTTGTGGTCGTTTGTGGTTTGCACGCTGGACACACCACGAACCATGAACCGGACTGCATTTTCCTGGATCATGCCCATCCCTAATTTGCTGTTCCAGGCAGGCAGCAGCTTAGCAAGCCCTGGTTTCATAGCACCTGGCTAGCATTTAGCTTGGTGGATTACAAGATATGCACACCTGGAGCATTGTTTCCTAAAATATGCACCACAATTAGAAGTATTCCCATTTTATTTCAAAACAAAAACAGACCCCAGATTTTATTGCTCACCTTGAAATATCATTTGCAAATGGTACTTTCTCTCCTGGAAGGTTTGAGTAGCCTGCAACAAAGAAAAGAAAGAGAAAAAAGCATGCATTTATTGGTGTGCTGCTGACCATGCATCCCCCACTCAGCATTTGCTGCTCAAGGGAGGGAAATGTTAGATTGCAAAACTGGAACTTGATTTCACGCTTCTTGGAGAAATTCACATACTGCGTTTTACAGCCAATATGTTTAAAAGTTAAAGTGAGAGTTGTGCAGAGACGGCTGTAGGCAAAAAAGAGACCTACACATGAAATGCACACAAATCCCCCTACCCGTGAGGACTCAGATACAAGGTGATTCCCATATGCAAAATCATCCTTTGATGTCTTGTCTCTGGCAGCTAAATGTCTGAACCAGCGTTTCCCAAACACTAGCTAGCTAAAACATCTTTTTGTTTTCTGAATTCATTTTTTTTTAAAAAAATAATAAATTAAATGTCTCTGAGCTCTGCGGTGTAGGGAAGGTTACAACAGTATGTACAGGGCTATTTTTGGGCAGGAACGCACAGGAACGGAGTTCCGGCTGGCTCCTGAGTTGGCCACACCCAGCAGGAACTCGTTAGCATAATAGGCCACACCCAACAGCAGAAACTCATTAGGATTGGCTACATTAGAGGTGTGTGGCCTAACATGCAAATTAATTCCTGCTACAAAAAAAAGCCCTGGGTTTTGACAACAAACAAGGTAAACAGAATAAGAAGCAAAAGGTGGGTGTGGCTGGATGACTACTCTTCTGGTCACATGGGGGATGTGGCCTAATATGCTAATAAACTGCACTGTCAGGGGTTTGGCCTAATATGCTAATGAGTTTCTGCTGCTGGGTGTGGCCTATTATGCTAACGAGTTCCTGCTGGGCTTCTTCTACAAAAAAAGCCCTGAGTACAATAGGTTTAAAACAATTAAAACATAACCTACACAATATTAAACCCTATACAACATTGGCTAATACAACTCACAAGATGGCAATAAGATACAAGTTGACAAGTGCTCCCAAAATATTTTTAGTCCGTGTGCCCATAGGTGAAAAACAGCCGACTTACGGCAGCTCCATAGGGTTTTCAAGCCAAGATATGAGCAGAGGTAGTTCACCATTGCCTTCCTCTGCATAGCAACCATAGACTTCCTTGGTGGTCTCTCATCCAAGTACTAACCAGGGCTGACCCCGCTTAGTTTCTGAGAGCTGACGAGATAGGGCTAGCCTGGACTAGCCTTAGAAGTATTTATTTTTATTATTTATTTATTTATTTGGATTTATACTCCGCCTAGCCAGCAGGCCAGTTCTAGGTGGCTAACAATCTTTTCTGTTATTCTTTTTAAAGATCTAAGTAGGGGAAACTCCATGGTAGACCAATTATCAGGTCTTCCAAGATTGTTTAATGAGGCAGATGTTCACCTGGAAGTGGCATCACATCCTCCCCAAACTCTGCTCTCCTCAGGCTTAGTCCCCCCCCCCCCAAAAAAAATCTCCAAGCACTTGCTGAGGCATTGTGGGAACCCTAGCTAATCCTGTATGTGTTAGGCTTGCCAACCTCCAGGTGGCACCTGGTGATCTCTTGTTATTACACTTGATCTCTCAACAACCAAGATCAGGCCCTCTGGAGAAAATGGCTGCTTTGGAGGATGGATTCTGTAGCATTATATCACGCTGAGGTCCCTCTCCTCCCCAAACCCTTCCCTCCTCAGGCTCCACCCTGAAAATCTCCAGGTATTTCCCAATTCAGAGTTGGCAACCCTAGTATGTGTACATCTCCACTTTAGCTGGCCAACACTGCATGAGAATGGAAGTTGCTATCAGCTTTTAAAAATGATGGGAAGATCTGACTGAAAACCACCCTCCATATCTCACCTAGTCAGGTCCTTACTTAGACACGGATAAGAATCACCCACCCTCAGTGGTCCCTTCCCCTGGGAAAGCCAGTGTGGTATGTGGGTTGCCAAGTCCGGGTTGGAAAATACCTGGGGACTTTGGGGGTGGAGCCTGGAGAAGGTGGGGTTTGGGGAGGGGAGGGGCCTCAGCATGGTACAATGCCATAGGAGTTCACCCTTCAAAGCAGCCATTTTCTCCAGGGGAGCTGATCTCTGTCAGCTGGAGATCAGTTGTAAAAGCAGGAGATTCCCAGGCCCCACCTGGAGGCTGGCAACCCTAGTGGGATGATGGTTAGGAGAGCTGGAGTAGGATTTCGAAGTTCAGATCTGTTGTGAAGCTCATCGGGAAACCTTGGGCCCGTCACCCTCCTTCAATCTAACCTGTCATACAGGGGAATTGGGGGTGTAATAACTCCACAGCACTCAGTATCAAAACAGAACAGAAGTTTATTAAAGATAAGCTAGGCCTAGGGTTGTCAGATCTTACCTGGCTGTTGGGGGGGGGGTCTAGTTTTGGTCCAGAAGGTGACATCATCATGCTGGGCACGTCAGGCAGGACACTCTAGCATTTGGGCAAAAAAACTCTACGGTCACCATAGATTTTTTTGCCCAAATGCTAGAGTGTCCCTCGCCTCCGGGTGTCGTCATTGCACCAGGCATGTCAAGTGGGACAGGTCTCTTCAGGGATAGGGTTCCCCCTGCTGGCCAGCTGGCTGGCAACGGATTGAGGGCCCTGAAATCAGGGGGGAAACCTATCCCCACCGGAAGGATGGCAACCCAAGCTAGGCCTGGTCTGGGCCTTGCTGGCCATAACCAGCCGCAGCCAGCAGCCAACAACACAAGTGAAAAGTGAAATCAAAGCAAAGGCTTTTACCTGAAGCGGCCATGTTACAATAACTATACTGTACGGTAACAACAAATTCAACAAATTCACAACTGCCGATGATATAACCGGTGGGGGAGGAGTAGAAGAGAGAGCCATATGTTCTCCCCTGAGCTCCCTCGAGGAAGGTCAGGATAAAAGTCTAATAGATCGATTCCGCTGTGTTTCTCTTTTGTGTACGATTCACACAGAGACCTCGACGGAGAGTGGGAAAGCCTGCTGAGTTTCTGTATCACCAGTGATTGAATGATTCAATCACAGTGGATGTTGAACGCTGCAGAAATACTCGCCTCCTTCTGAGGGATTGATTGGAAGGCCACAGTCTTGTTCCTGTCACTGACCCTTTCCACCAACAAGAGATGAGCTGGGAGCTGCGTGTTCCGCGCAGAGCCGGGTTTCGCGAATTGTTCGGATCTCACAGAAACCATCTTGGGTATAAATGTTTAAAAATTAAATAAATCTGCCTGGTCTGCTGTGGCATACAGGATGTGGGACTACATGGAATTTTCAGTCTGATCCAGGAGGACTCTTCTTGTCTTACCGGAGACGGGAGTGGAGGGAACGGAGAGAACTAATGCCTGTGTGGTTGCCACTGCTCATAAAAATGTGGTGGTGAAAATCACCCCAAATCCATATAGACAGCTGCAAGCTGGGATGCCAGCCTCCAGGTGGGACCTGGTGGGACCCGGGGATCCCCCTGGAATTACAGCTTATCTTCAAACTACAAAGATCAGTTCCCCAGAGAAAACAGATGCTTTGTAGGGTGGGGTCTATGACCCTGGACCCCACTGAGGTCCTTGTCATCCCTAGACTCCACATCCAACTCTCCAGGAGTTTTCCAACCTGGATCTGGCAACCCTACCCCCCCCCATCCCCCACCAAAGGGACCAGACAGCCCTAAGATGCAAGCAAAATCACACAGTTCGGATAAGCTATTATAACTTCATTATTCAATTCAATCACATACTCATAATATACAATAAAGACCCTAGTGCAACCTAATGATTATAGTGTACTGATAACAATGGCATAAAGATCTACCAATGAATATGACAATATAAATCTTGTAGGAATGTCCACAGCTACAGAGACGAACATGCAGACAGGATTCAATGTTGTAGGCTGTCTTGCTTTCAGAAAAGAGATGCAGCAAATGTCATGCAACATGCCTCCCAGAAATCCTCACAATGCTACAATGCACAAGTCAGGATATTCTGTAGAATGCTTTTCCAGTTCTCAACCTTGCCGTGTTTCCCGTGTGTTTGTTGCCAACCCTAGATGCAAGACAGGCCTTTATTTTATTTTATTTTTTGAGAAACAATTGGAACTACATAGTAGGAGGTGATTGTAATTCATTAATGCTGGTGTGCACTGCTATGAGCATAATTGTGCACCCCTAGGGTTTCAAAATCTGAAAATTCCTGGAGATTTAAGGGTGGAGCCTGGAGATGAACATCAGTGGGGTATAAGGCCATATAGTCCAAAGCTCCCTTCTTCTCCAGGGGAACTAGTCTCTGTGGATCTCCTGGCTTCATCTTGAGGTTTGCAACTCTAGTGCACCTGGGACCTTCTGAATGCAAAGAATATGTTCTACCACCGAGCTACACCACCCCACCCCACCCCACGTTAAACAGTAGATTAGTGAATTTGGAAGTTGAGTTCTTTGAATTTGGAAGTTGAGTTCTTTGAACTCAACAGTTGAGTTCTTTGAACTCAAGTTGAGTTCTTTGAACTCAACAGGGGGTTTATAGGTCAAATAGCTCTGAAACATCCAGTGTTTACTACACACTGCTACACCTTTCTAAGGCCAGTGTAGCCACTGGCTACAAAACAGTGTAACTTTGCTTAGAGTTGCACAGTGAGTAATTGAAAAAAGCTTGCCCAGGCACACAGGGACATCCACTTGTTTTATTTACACTACACTGAAAGCTTCTTTGATGGCTTCATTGATAAATGCTTGGGTCCAAACAGCTTTCCCATGGTGACAGAAAGAGGAAGGAGTCCTGTTTCACCAGCAAAAGTGCTATGCTGAGGATCACAACACCTGCATGGACAAAAGCCATCTGGGACAGGGTCTGTAGTTTAGAAATTGAAGTTGGTGAGAAGGAGTGAAGAAACTGACTGGGATCCAAACCAAGGTTATTCATACAGTCATTGCAATGGAGATCTGTCTTAAAGTTCATCCAAATCTCTTCTTTGGATGAATGCTGACCGCTAATTCAACCTTTAATTATGTTATTATGGAACTTACAGGACCCTGAACATATTCCACTAACTTGGAATTAGTAGAGGTAAAGGCCTCTCTTGCTCGAAAGCCAGTGGAATACGACTCTAGGGATGCGATGCTCATCTCCGTTTCCAAGCTGAAGAGCCAGCGCTGTCCAAAGACATTTCCGTGGTCATGTGGCCGGCATGACTAGATGCCAAGGCGCACAGAACACTGTTACCTTCCCACCAAACTGGCACCTATTTATCTACTTGTAATCTTTTGCTTTTGAACTGCTAGGTTGGCAGGAGCTGGGACCAGAGACAGGAGCTCACTCTGTCATGCAGCACTCAGGACTCGAACTGCTGAAGTAAATATATTCTGGTCTGCAGTTCAGTGTCTTAACCACTTGAGTTTGAGACTTCTGATGAGAGCCAATAAGTCAGGCCTTGTGGATAAACAAAGTCCTTTATTGTCTTACTGGTCTTTCAGGAACACTTACTTTGTTAGGGATACCAGGGGATAGGGGTTGGGACCTATTATACAGTATTCAAATGGAATAGAAATGACAGGCACCAATCAGTGTAAAAACATGAAGCACGAAAATCCCCAAACCGTTGCATTCCCATGAAAAAGGTGCGCAAGCTAATTAAGTTCCTCCCCTTTCGCCCCTGTGTACAGAAGTACTTGCATTCCCACACAAAGACACCTGGAAGAGCAGAGAGTGAAACAGCTCAAGGTTAACTGGCATCAACAGCGATAAGCAGGGCCTGCAAAGGAAAACAGCAAAACGGGATGGGAGGGGGAAGAAGTGTGGGGGAGGAACTCGGCTGCCAGTCCCCCGACTGGAGGACCTGTGAACACAATCAGTAACAAAGCCAAAATATGACAGGGAACCGGGCAGGAGCTGGGACCAGAGACGGGAGCTCACTCTGTCATGCAGCACTCGGGACTCGAACTGCTGAAGTAAATATCTTCCAGACTGCAGTTCAGCGTCTTAACCACTTGAGCCACTGCAGCCCTTAACTTGAAATTACCAATTGTAATTGTTGTTGGAGATGGTCCAAGCCAGGGGATATGCATGTAACCCATGGGTTACATCTCATCATTACTTCATTTTGGCAAGCAATGGAACAGTGAATTAACTTTGTTCTTGACTCAGCCTTGAGTTTTCTCCGCTCAGTTTAATCCTTGGATATATACTGTCTATGTGAAAGATTAGGTCAGTTTTAAGGGGCTGCAGTGTTGGCCAAACCCTTTATCCTGCAACACTAGAAAGCAGAAAATTCTCTATTTGCCAACACTTGGATCAGGGATCGTTTCACGTGGCAATCAAAGAACTGTAGTATTTAAGAGGCATGATGCTAGCAATAAATTCAAAGTATTTGGTCAGAGTTTCTGGAACACTTTGGATCATGAATTTCAGTGTACCATTTACTGTTTACACACACCTTCTCCTCTTTTCTCCCCTTTTCTTTCTCTATTGTGCACGTAAAATATAAGCGTGGGTATAGGTCAGGAAGAAGGGAAACGGTTTGTGGAATGGTATGAGGGTGAACATGGTTGTAAGATTATTTTTTTTTTGCATTGTAAACACTCAAAATGTCAGAGCCAAATCTAAATTGTAAAAGCTGCTTATGTTAAGTTACAGTCAACCTGAAAGTTAAACATAATTTGCTTTTATGATTGGATTCTCATATTGCAATAATACAGCGATGCTTTGAAGACAAATCGCTTGACAAAGTTGCCTGGTGAACTTGGACAGAGATGGTAGATTAAACCTTCATGAATGCCAATCAATAGGAGAATGGAACGCACTTGGACAAATGTCTCCCCTCGGGATCATTGGCTTTAATAAATCAATGCATATATCACCGATAAAACTTAAAATACCATAGAGGAACTGGTATATTATGCAAAAAGGCTACTAATTTCCAGAAAGAAAATAAAAGGTATTGATTTCTTATATACTAATGGAAGTTTTTCACAGGTCAGCTATTCATCAGGAAACAAATGGGATACCTTTTTTTTAAAAAAAGTACTTTAAACATGATCATGTTAGCTATTAGTCCTTGCATTTTCAGCTTCATAAAATAATTGGATCACTATTTTATTATTTATCATTTGGGTAGTTAAAAGAAAACTAATAATTCATCACATGCCATTGTGAGGTAGAAGGATCGTATGCATGGCTGGATATGATCCTAAATGTACAGAAGTCATATATATATATATATTGCATTTATATCCCGCCCATCCCGCGGGAAGGCTCAGGGCAATTAACATCATTAGAATAAATACAATTTCAGTTTAAAACATTAAACACTAAAACATAATAAAACATTATACCAATTAAAACAATGGGTACAGCTTGAAACACCGTCAGTTGGCTATAAAGTTCTGGCCCGATGATACAATGAGTTAAAGGCCAGTTGTCGGTGGTGAGGAGACAGGTGACAGATGGGTGGCAGCAAGGTAAAGGTAAAGGTTTCCCTTGCTCACAAGCCAGTCAACTCCAACGCTAGAGGACGGTGCTCGTCTCTGTTTCCAGGCTGAAGAGCCAGCACTGTCTGAAGACACCTCCGTGGAGATGTGGCCGGCATGACTAGACACTAAGGCACACAGAATACTGTTACCTTCCCACTGAAGTGGTACCCATTTATCTACTTGCAGTTTCTTGCTTTTGAACTGCTAGGTTGGCAGGAGCTGGGGGCAGAGACGGGAGCTCACTCTGTCATGCGGCACTCGGCACTCGGGTCTCGAACACAATTTAAAGACAGGGTTCCAAAGGATTGTGTTGGAACCAGCAAGCGGGTTTTAGAAAACATGTAGCCCTCCCCTCCATGTAACAGGTTAGAGACTCATTACCCAAAGAGGCTGTGTGTAAGGGGAATGTTGATTTCAAGACGTCTGTTTAACACCACAGAAAGACTCCTATGGTCTTAATCTATTACAATGTGACATGTTCTAGAAAATAGCTATGTATACATATTTGGTTGAATGAGCAATGGCAACCACAGTTCCAGCCTAAACAACTAAACATGACGTCTCCTAGGGTTGCCGGGTCTTCCAGGCCACTGGCAGGGGGTGAAGGGAGTAGGTTTGTCAGATCTTGGTTGGGAAACTCCTGGAGATTTGGAGATGGAGCCTGGGGAGGACAGGAACCTCAGTGGGGTACAATGCCATTTTCTCCAGGTGAACTGCTCTCTGTAGTCTGGAGAGGAGCTGTAATTCCAGGGGATCCCCAGGTCCCACCTGGAGGCTGGCACCCCTTGCTGTGACATCACTTCTGGGTCTTCCAGGAAGTGGCATCACTCTGCCACTGACACCCAACATTTCCCTGTCCCACGTAGTCACCTGCTGGTTGCCAGGCTGGACCTTTTTGTAATCAGACACAAAATTGACAGTCCCGGGACGGGGGGGGGGGGGGGGGGCAAACTGTGCAATCCTAAAAGGTCATTTGTGAGGGGGTTTTGTTTGTTTGTTTTAAAAAGCAGAACCAATATAATATTAGCTGGTATTCAAAAGCAGCCAATAACAAATGAGTAGGCCAGGCCTGTAGAGCCATGAGGGGTTTCTTATTAAATGACAGGCATCTGTTCTTTGCTTCTCAGGACAAGAGGTGGACTCTCTACCTTCAGGAAGAAGAAGTTTTAGCTGGCCTGGCTCAATTGCTTGACTTGTCATGAGGTCTACCAAAAGGTTGCCAGCCCCCAGGTCTGGGCAGAGTTCCCCCTGCTTCTGGAGGCTTCAATCCACCCCTGGCCAGCTGGCCGGAGGGGAAGCCCTGCCCCCAAGCCCCGCCTCCAAGAGCGACCACCTGCCCGGCTACCCCTCTCCCTCCCCTCCTGCTCAATTTAAATGGCTTCAGTTGATTGACGGGGACCACGTGGCCCCACTGACCAGCTGGAGGGCCCTTTGAGGCCAAATCTACACCTCCCCTCTGAAGTAGTTTGACTGCTGTCTTTTCCTACACTCATTTCACACTGGTTTCAAATTTCACTTTTTTTTTTTTCTCCTGGGTCTGAAGAACAATAAGCAACAGGATGTGTTTAAAGCAGTGTAATGCTAGCTTGACCACAAGAGGGCAATTAACAAATGTAGACAGTGATTTTTAAACTAGAACAAGTATGGTTTGAAACTAGAAACAGGTATAGACAGGTTTTTTGAAACGAGAATGATTCCAGCAGGAAAGTCAGATGTAGATTTGACCTAAATCTAGCAGGAGGGAGGGAGAGGGGTAGTCATGGGCTGCATTCTCAGCTGGCAGAAAGACCCTTTAAAGGGTCTTTTTGCTAGTGGGGTGGGGGCTGCAGTGCACAGGGCTGGTACTTGGAGATTTGGGGGGTGAAGCCTGAGGAGGGCAGGGTTTGGGGTGGGGAGGGACTTCAGTGGGGTTTAATACCATACAGTCCACCTTCCAAAGCAGCTATTGTCTCCAAGTGAAGTGTTCTCTGTTGCCTGGAGCTCAGTTGTAATAGCTGGAGATCTCCAGCCACCACCTGGAGACTGGCAACCCTACTCTTGTGTGAAACTTGAATATGACATTCCTCTGTATTAAAGCTGTTGGATTCCAGTTTGGAGACTTTCCCCCCCCCTCTTTGTAGGCCAAAAACAGGGAAAGCCTATACAGTTACTCCAGCTCAATAAATTTAGACTGGAGTATCTCATCACAGAACTGTACTCTAAATGTCAGGGTACATCTCACTGTGGCTCACTGTGGCTGTACCAAGCAGGTGCAGGCAAACTAAGCTTACCATTTGCCCAGCAGCAGTGGACAGTTTCCCACCCCTACTCTCAGTCCTCCAACCCTGATAATTTGAAAAGAAGGGCAAAATGGGGAGTGGCATCAATGGTGATGCTCTAGGAATTCCCCCAATCTCTATGGTAAAGACCATAGAGATTGGGGAAATTCCTAAAGCATCACCAAGAGGTAACGTCACATTTTTCTCCCATATCATCTCCCAAATCTCCCTGCATTTGTTGAGGCAGGGCTGCCAACCCCAATGAACACAGGGCTGCCGAGAGGCACCATGGGCCCTCAGACAAAAAATTCACCTGCCCCCACCATGACCATGATCCAAACCAAATATCACAACGAAACAAATCACTTGGCTTTCTGTTACCGTAAATGGGATAATAATTGTTACCTGGGAATAAGCCCCATCAGAGTCTCTTTCTCTCTCTCTCAAACAGTTAGGATTGCCAACCTCTAGGTGGTGGCTGGAGATCTCCTGGGATTTCAACTGATCTCCAGGTAACAGAGATCAATTCCCCTGGAGACAATGGCCACTTTGGAAGGTGGACTTTATAGCATTATACCCCATTGAAGTCCCTCCCCTCCCCAAAAACCTGCCATCCTCAGGCTCCAACCCCCCCCCCCCCCCCATAAAATCTTCAGGTATTTCCTAGCCTAGAGCAGGCAATCTTACAAAAAGTATTAAACTACAAGGAAAGGAGGCAGGTGAGCCATGTCTCCAGATTGTGTTGTCTTGTCTTCCTGCACCTACATGAAAATGATTATAGTCTCCAGATGCTAAAATCTAACTTGTTCCAACTCTCTCTTCCAATTCCATTCCATCTCCTTCTCTCCTGCGGCGGCCTCCTTAAAGAGGAAAAAAGAAAGGAGGCGAGCAGGGGCAGATTCAGCAACTGAAATTACACTGGAAATAATTTCCAGAGTGGCCCAAATCTATGTTCCTGATCAGTTTGAAGGTACAGATCCTTAGTAGATCAATGAACTGACCCGATCTTTGGAGAGTAATCCTAAACAGGGATCCTTCGATGTAAGTCCCATTTTATTCAGTGGGGCTTATCCTCAGTTTTCTGTTTTTCTTGTATACAAGCTTTAACATATACTATTAGTAATTACAAAGTATCATAGCTCCATAATATGTGTTTTAATGGGAATTACAACTGCTTTTATTCCTTACTAACAAACATTTGTTCCCATCTGTACAGCAATATCTACAGACTTAAAGTTCACTTTATACAGCTGAGGAAAGAGATTCGAACTACAAAGCTGGAACTACAATGCATGTTAAGATTCCTATTTTGGTTTTACTACCAGAAAAATGTAAAAAGCAAGATTCCTATCTTATTATACATGTCATCACTACTGCAAGAATATTATATGCCAAATATTGGAGAAGACATGAGGTACCTTCAAAAGAAGAAATTATAGATAAACTACTTGAAACTGCAGAGATGGACAAATTAACTTTAATTTTGAGAGGACAAAATGAAGAAAGTTCTGAGAATACATGGTCAAGATTTTATAAATAGATGGAAGAGTATAACAAATAAACCATACGGACATACAGCCAAAACACAATTTTTTTTCTCTTTTTATTATAATTATTATGATGAGCAAAAGATCTACACAAAAATACAGGATGGAAAAAATATAAAAATATATAACTAGATAATCTATGAGGTATCTAAATAAATAAAACAGTGAGGTAAATAATAATCCCTGAATGTATGTATGTATGTATGCATGCATGCATGGTTTTGCTTGTCTTTATTAAAAAATAAAAATTGGTTTTTAAAAAAAAAAAGATTATTTTTTTAAAAAAAGATGGCTACTCTTCCATGATTTGTCTTTTGTAATTACTCAGTTTTTGCAAATATCGCAATAGGAGTTAGATTAAGCGTTTGTTTTCAGCACAGGTTGAATTCTGGAAGAAAAAAGTACATATATATATTTCTGGGCATGCACGGGAAAAAAACCCTTACAGCCTCCTTTCTTCCCACACAATTTAATAATTTAGTAGCATGTTTGCAGAGAAAGAAGTGAGATCATTGAACAATTTTTTAAAACCCTCTGTAAAAATGAGGATAACTCTATGCCCTGTAACTTTAACAATAATAAAATTTGAGGCCCTTTGGAGCACACCAGAGGTTTCTCCAGTCCAGTGCCCAATTTCCTACACCAGCTAGCCACCCATATGTTTCTGAGAATGCCACCAGCAGGGAATAAAGGCAACAGCCACCCCAAAATTGCCCCCCCCCCCAAAAAAACCTGGTATTCAAGAGTAAACTGCCACTAAAAATGGAGGTTCTATGTGGTCATCATAGCTAAAGCCACTTACGGACCTTTCCATCTCCATGAATCTGTCCAATCCTTTTTAAAAGTCTTCTAAACTGGTAGATATCTACTTGTAGTCGTTTTTGTATTAATTAATTAATTATGCAACATGTCATATAAACTGGAACAAAGACATTCAACTAAGACATCCACTATGCCACATTTAAAACCTCTAATACAAATTACTACAGATCACAATGCATGTAAAGTCTGTTGGGGGATCACACTTCCACTGCTTTGATAGATACTTGGTAAATATCCGTTTGACACAGAGGTTTTTTGTTCTCCTGTTAAGTATGTTTTAATTCTCCTGACCTGGCAGGATGAGAAGGAATGAGGCTGGAAAGGGTGGGGGGAAACACAGAAGAATTAGATGGTAGGGGAACAGAGGAACAAGGCATATCGGGTTGGTTGATGAGCTTAGGACCAACTCATGATAAGCAAAGGTTTTCCTCAAACTTGTAGCTTGCAAAATTAGCAGCCATTGAGAACTTTCTTTAAAAAAAAAATCACTGCTTAAAAAAGGCAGCAAGCGGCATCGGAAAATCAGAGTTTGGGTCTGTTTGCTCAACTCCGCCTTGCTTGTGCCCCTAGTGGCTCTAATGCAGAGCTGCGCTAAAAGCAGGACTGATAGACATGCATGATCCTAGCCTCACTGAGCGATGACTTGGCCTGGGAATACTGTACCACCAGCACTCCCCCCCACCCCCCACCCCGGTTCAGCAGCCCTGAGACAACACATTGGTGAACTGTAGTGGCACACACTATGTGCACAAGTTACCCCATGTAGATAGATCCAGGTGGGCAGCCGTGTTGCTCTGAAGCAGTATTATACCTGCACATAGTTCCTTTTAAAAAAAAAAAATCCTGCAAGACTGCACAACAGGTGATTCCCAAGCTTACCCCAGCCAGTTGGCAGGCTCAATAAATCTGGTTTTACTGCTGCTTCGGATTGCAAAACCAGAGGGAGAGAATTGCCACAACAAGCAGCACGAGGCTTCTTGGGCCACAAGTTGTACGGGCCTGCTTAAATTGTTGATTAATTTTAAAATACCAGCTGAAATGATTAGGCATGCACTTTAAATGATTTATAGAACTCTGTCAGTGAATTGCATTTGCAGGGCCTTTTATATATATATAATGTTCCCCGCTGTATGCATTTCTGCCGCCCTCCAGGAAATTCTCATGAAGGTCAAATGAAACCCTGCCGTTTTAATATCTGACAGCTCCCATGATTCCATTACAGTAAATGCATGTTGCCTGGTGCTACATAATTTTATACTGTGTTACATCCACCTCAACCCCCAACAGGTGAGATTAGGAAGGGGACACATTGCCAACAAAACATATCACAGCCTATCCGAGGCTCATTCATCTGATATCGCAAAGAGGAAAACAGGTTTTCTAATCTGATCACCTCTGTGCGTTGTAGAAAAGCATGCCATCCAGATGCGTTAAAGGGGCTAATAGTGGATGAGTGAGGTGTAAACGTTGGAACACCTCAAAGCAGAAAAATATCAGCGTTTCCCTGCTTGCCATTATTTTGCAAAGCATGCAACATCTTCAAGGTCTGTGTTCCAGCAGCTGCTCCACAGGACAGTGGGAGCAAAACAGGAGGGGGAGGAATTAGCATCGTGTGACACTCTAGGAGTTTATTCAATCTCTATGGTAGAAATGTCATTGGTGGGTCCCAAACTGGAATTCATATCATGGAATCACATAAATTTTTGAAAGTCTTTGTCTCCTCATTGCCCCCAACTGGCAACCTTATTATAATAATATTTATTTCGGCTTACATGACCAAAGGTCTCAAGCATACACATATTAGGGACCCAAAGTGACTTAACACATAGTCCCGTCCCCCCACTCTACCTTAGCCTCACAAAAGCACATTTGTAAGATTGGTTAGGCTAAGAGATTGTGATGAACCCAAAATCACTTGGCAAGTTTTCATGGCAGAGCCAGGGTATTTTTTGTATTTTTTATATGTGCATGTGTGTGCACCTGAAAGTCATGGCAAACTCTGGTGACTGATACTGGGGGCCTGGAGGATGAATAAAGCCTGCCCTTGCTTCCTGCATCTGGTATTCCAAGGAGGTTTCCCATCCAAGTACTTGTCAGAGTCGACCTTGCTTAGCTTCTGAGATCTGATGAGACTGAGCTTGCCTGGGCTATCCAGGTCAGGGCTGCAGAGCCAGGATTTGAACTCAGTTGCTGCATGTTGTAGTCCGACATTCTGAGCACTATGCTCCAATGTCTTTCTTTTTTGGCCATTATTTCTCCCACTTCTTTCCCCTCTCTGGCTGCTTCCTTTTCCTCTTCCTTTTCACAGCCTTCTTCCTTTTCACAATCTTCTATGCTCCTTTGACTGGTGCTGAAGCAGAATGTTGATCATTTCACAGGTTTCTGGCTGATCTTGCATGTTTTCATGTTAGGGTAACCAACTTCCAGGTGGGGGCTGGAGATCACCCAGAATTATGTACTGGCTGGCTTGCAAGCTTCTGGTGTCAGGTGACAGCTTCTCTTTAATTCCAAAGAGTAACGAGGCCAGAGGAAATTTCAAAAGTCCAGTGTTGTTTGGCCAGAAGTCAGGTTTTCAGGATCAATCAAGGCAGTGTTGGCACTTCAGCATCTGGTGTACACTACACGTTGTGTCCATGCCCAAAGCATCTCTTGGAAGACATTATAGCTGCATGCCAAGAGGTCATGCAAACAGCCAGCTTCTCAGGAACAATCCTGCAACAATTCATCTCCACTATCAGCAAGCAGCTGGCACTGAGCCAGGAGGTGTGCACTTCATCGACTAGTCTGTAAATTCATTCTCAGCCTTCTTCTGTGGCATTCCAAGGGTGCAGGAGATCCTGGAGGAGAAAGAAGAAGAGGAGGAGGAGGAAGAGAAAAAGAGTTGGTTTTATACCCTGCTCTTCACTACCCAAAGGCATCTTGGAGCAATTTACAATCCCCTTCCCTTCCACTCCCCACAACAAACATCCTGTGATTTAGGTGGGGCTGAAAGAGTTCTGAGAGAACTGTGATTAACCCAAGGTCACCCAGCTTGCTTCATGTGGAGGAGTGGGGAATCAAACCCCGTTCTCCAGATTAGAGTCCGCCACTCTTAACCACAACATCAAGCTGCCTCTCTATTCATAGGGAGTCATGGAGCTTTCTGCACCTGCCTTGTGAAGGCTGGGGGTAGGCAGCTGAATTTCACCTGCTGAATTAGAGCTGGAGCGTGGAGGGGATTCTGAACCAGTTTTCGGCTGCAAGTCTGGGAATGCCTGCACCTCATTTCTGTGTTAGTCAGCTTCTGTTGACTGGTTAGACAGGGCCCCTTTTCCTCTGAGGAGCCCTCACTGTTGCTGAGCCCTGACTAGTCCATGACAAATTACGGCTGAGGACAGATTGGCCATCTCGGCCGCTCTGCCTCCGCTTCAGAAGTGGAGGCAGAGCGGCCATTCATACGGCCACATCTGCCCCCAGGAAGCGGCCCGGATGCATCGCGTCCGGCGCCGCACTCCTTCCACACCAGCCGAGCACCACTTCAAAGTGGTGCTCGGCTGCTGCGGCGCGCCCTGTGCGCGCGTTCCACATGCCGGAGCAGGTGTGAACGCGCGCAGGCAGGGGCAGCCGCGCGGCAGCTGCCTGCCGCTCCAGGAAGCCGCCCGCAGTCTGAACGCTGTGGGCGGCTTCCTTCCAACGGCGTGCGAACGCCGCGCCATGGGGGAAATTCCCCCCGCCCCATTCTGCCGTACCGCGGAGGCGCAGCAGAATGGCAATCTGTCCTCAGCCTACAACTAAGCCACAGACAACATAAATTGTTTGTTTGTTATTTATCTATTTAAAACATTTATTCCACTTCTGGAGAAAATGGCTACTTGGGAAGGTGGATCGCATGGCATTATACCCTACTGAGGTCCCTTCCTCCCTAAATTGCAGTCTCCCAGTCTTCACCCTCAAATCTCCAAGTGTTTCAAAACCTGAAGTTGGCTACCCTATTTCATGTAGAATTGATTGGGTTGCCTGGTGGGGCCTGGAGATCTCCTGGAATTACAACTGATCTCCAAGCAGCAGAGGTCAGTTCCCCTGGAGAAAATGAATGTTTTGCATGATGGACACTATGGCATTATACTCAGCTGAGATCCCTCCCCTGCCCAAGATCCACCATCTCCTGGCTCCACCTCCAAATCTCCAGGAATTTCTCAATCTGGAGTTGGCAACCTACGTGAGCTCCTATCAAGTTCATCTGTTCATCAGATTTTATTGAATAAGGTTTTTCTTTTATCTTTGACAATTAAAAGAGTTACAGAAAAATTAGATTTATTCTCTTTTAACAGAGATCAAGAGTTAACTTTGGCCTTCCAACCTTGCTTAAAAAGACAACGAACACAGGTCAGATCTATTTTTAGAGGAACCTGTTTGATTCTCTCGATAGTTAACAAGCATTTATCTAGATGGTGATCACATGTTTGCATTAGAAAAGATTTCTCAAAAAGTATAATTGCTATTTTTCTATAGAAAGACATTGATGTGATAAGCAGCAAATCAGATTTCTGTGGATGGAACTCTCAGAAAATATTAGGTGAGATTTCTGCTTCTGTATGTGACTTGGGTTTATAGAATAAAATCTTAAAAAGCAGTTTAAAATAACAATTTGAAATCTGGTTTGCTTTAAATGTAACTTATGAGACCAACTAGGAGATTTAATATTTTGGGAACATGAGGTGGGTGGGTTTGCAGCAGCTATAAGGTTAATTTTGCAAGCTTGTATTTTCTAGCGTCTTGTCTAATGAAGAGAATTATTTCTTCTTTCAATAAAAGACAGAAAATTACTGAAGGTTTTCTGCCTGGTTTGCTAGTATTAGTTCAAAGAACAGAACTCACAATTAATTCATTTTTACTATCAAAATTAAAAGTTGCAGACAAATTTTATTAGATAGATCCTGGAGATATCTGGAACTAAATTGTTTAAAAGATTAATTCTTACAGAACTAATTAATCTATTCGGATGTAGAGACAACAGAAGGCAGTACTGGGGGGGGGGGTTGTGGGAGTTAAAGGGCTAAGCGACATGATATTTATGATATTTTGTTAACAAATTGTCTTTGAGGTCACAGCATTGATCAGAGTCATATGTCAGCACCAAGAACATTGTTTTAAAAGCCATAGAAGCTGATTTTGCTGGTGATGGGTAGTGGAGAAAGGGCCGCTTGCTTTCCATTCAGCCTTTTGCCTGTTTTGTATGAAAACCTCTCAGACTTACCCTCTCTCTCAGCTAGAGATGCAGTTAGGAACCCATCTCGGTCTCTCCTCTTTCCTATCAAGCATATTAATTCCTAAATAAACACAGGAGTCCGTTGGAGCGGGAGCGCACAGGAGTGCAGCTCCAGGAGTGAGAAGCCCAGGGGGCGGGCACATGACCAAGCCCCGCCCCCTCCTCGGCTTCCCCAAACAGTGCAGAGGCGCAGCACCCCGGGGAAAGCCCTGCTAGGGTCTTTATAGTTTTTAATGTTTTGTTTTAATATTGATAATTTTATCATTGTTCCTTTTATGACTGTGTGCTGCTTTTCCAGAGACTTGCTCAAGGTGGCATATAAATTTTCTAAGTAGACCATTTTTTATCTGGGCACATGGCACATAAGTACTGGAGAAATTTCACCAACCCTTCAGCAGCTTCCACCCCATCAGTTTGGTGTAGTGGTCAGGAGTTGGACTCTAATCTGGGAGAACCGGGTTTGATTCCCCACTCCTCCACATGCAGCTGCTGGTGTGACTTTGGGCCAGTCACAAGTTCTCTCAGAGCTGTTCTCTCATGAACAGTTCTCAAAAGACCTCTCTCAGCCCCACCTACCTCACAGGGTGTCTTGTCGTGGGGAGGGGAAGGGAAAGGGATGGGTGGTGCACATGTCCTGGGTATCTCAAGTCTACTTGAAACCTGGTGGTTTCAAGGGAGCAGGAAGAGAATGAGGGTGTGTTCTTTACGCTTATTTTTATTGCACAAAGTATTGGATGGGGAAGGGAATGGAGGAAGAGCAGGTCAGTTTCGCTCACCTGTGGAGTGGAGCCTGAGGGGTGGGTGTTGCCTTCTGACACACTTCCAGTATGTTAGGGGGTGTGGCATATGCAAATGAGTTGTGCAAATTAGCTCCTGCACCTCTTTTTCTACAAAATGACCCCTGAATAAGCATTTATCTACTCTTTAATCAGGTTGTACACCATTGCTGTATTACTCTGCCAACAGTTTGCACTTCAGATTTCTCCAGCCAAAAACACAAGTAGTGCAAAAGCGATGGAACTGTCACATTTTGTGTTGTGAGGCAGTGTCATGGTTTAAGTGCAGGTAGCACAGGAGTTGGTCTTTCAGCTCAACAAAAGTATTTTTGATTCAGACTAAACATAGAGGAGACAGCTAGACAGCTACTCTGATTCCATGGTGACAGACTTGGTAGAGAACAAAATAACACGTAGGCTAGGGAAAAAAAATAGAAGATTCTTTGCTGGTAACTAATTGACCAGATGCCCTCTCTCAGCAAGAACCCAGACTTGCAAACATCATTACCACATTAACTCATCCAATCTCCACTAAAATAAATGGGAACCGAATTGAGCAGTCACTCTTCAGCCAATGACTCATACCTGCTTGGAAGTACAATTGCACACCTTTTTGTTTGCTCTTTGCTGCAGATAAAAAGTTTCTGAGTAGAGCCCTTTTTGCAAATCAGTTCCACCCCCAAACCTTTGTACAGCTTGATTCAGTTGTCCCTTCCTATATAGATCTGTCTGCCCAACTCTTCCTGCTTTTGGAAGGTTTGCTCCAGCTTCATGAGATTGATTTTGTGGTGGTTGCATCCACCCTCACAGACAGCCCAACAGAGGAGGTATGCTGTCCTTCCTTTCTGGCTAGGTTTTCAAGTCAGCAGACCAACAGAAGGCATTCACCACAGCCTGCTTCTGTGTAGCAACCCTGGACTTTCTTGGTGCCCCAGTCATCCAAGTACTAACTAGCGCTGACCTTGCTTAGCTGCCAAACTCTGATGAGATCAGGCTAAGTCCATCCATCCAGGTCACACTGGAGAATCTGAACTGATGCTAGGAGGCTGTGGCCCAGTAGCTAAGGCAGAACAAGCTGAACAAGAACTCTAAAATCCAGTGGAAAACCCCTGAGGATGAAGAGAATTTCAGAAGTATCCCTAATTCCCACACCAATTGCTGCAATTTCTAAAAAGGCAACTTTATTTATTTATATATTTATTAGATTTCTAAACTGCCTTCCCTTATGTAAGGCTTCTGACACTATCAGACAAGACCTTTGATTAAAGCAAAGTTCTTTTATTCCAGTAATGGATCCAGGTTCTCGATGTTTGTTAGAGATACATGACAGTAAGCAACAGTGGTTAATATACCTTCAGTCATAAGCGAACACCGGTAAAGGACCAATCAGATTTAACATAGCTAAGCGGGAAAAAGGGTGACCGTTAGGTTCTCACAGAGAAGGTGAGAAAGTAAGAAAAATTCCCTTCCTGCCCTGGGTGACCCACATGTGTGAATGATAGGCTAAACATTTGGCTAGAAACAATTAAACAATTTCCAAGGTTGTAACACTTTATAACATTCCCAGATCCACAAAGGCTAGGGGGGGGGGGCAGATGTGATAGTTCCAGTTGTTTATGTGACGTGCAGGAATGTGACACGCCATCCTCCCGGCCGAGGAAAGGCAACATTTAACAGACCAGATAATATACATCAAGGCAAGCAGTAAATCAGCAATGGCTATAAGGGGGTCACAGAAAGGCAGAGATACTAATAGAAAAGCATATCTTAAAAAGAACAAGCATTCAATTGTCAGATTCTGACACCCTATGCCTAGGGCTCAGGGCAGTGAACAACATTTCAGTAAAACATTACAACCAAACGAAAACAATTTTAAACAGTAAATGATTCTGAACTATTACAGATGGTGTTTAAAGAATCAATTTATGTCCTAACCCCATGGGGAGGGGGGAGAGAAAGGAAGGAGCCAGGCTGGATAGAAACTGTTGCTGTCCTCAACCATAGGCCTAGGCTGAGGACAGACTGGCAATGTGGGGTGGGAGAGCTCCACTCCGGAAGTGGGGGAAGGGAGCCAGTTCAAACAGCCACAGCTGTTCCTCGGCTCCGTTCAGTACTCACCCGCTTCGGAGCCGCTTCCCTGCCGCCTCAGAGGGACACCAGCAGAAAGCCGCTTGGATCCTGCTTCCTGGCCATGTGGATGGGAGGAGGCGGGATTCAAGCGGAGGCAGCGGTGTGAATGCGCCACCACGGAGAGATGTGCACGAGCACATGAGCGCTCATGCACCCATGTGCACAAGCAGCCCCAATACAGGAGGTGGGGAGATTTTAAATTTTTAGAATGCTGCTGCGGCCATGCGCATAGGCGCCCATGAGCATATTGCCGAAACAGCCCCACCACAAGCTGCAGAGGTCAGCCCGCCTGGGGCCACTCTGCAGCTGTCTGAATGCTCCATAACTGCATGCTCCCATGGGAAACTGGCCAGTGTGAACGGCCAGCCCTGGAGCACTTCCCCCCCCCCACATCTTTTGGCCCCGCTTTCCTTCCGCTCCGGAATCCAAGTCTGTCCTCAGCCCTAGTGGAACATCTCTGTCTTACAAGCCCTGTGGAACTGTACTAGGTCCCACAAGGCATGGAGGTCTTCCAGGCTCAAACTCAATACAAAGGGGAGGGTTACAGTTTTAGAGTCTATGTGCTTTGAGTTCAATCTAACAATCTACTGAGCCAGGGCGCTGCTGTTGCAATGGGTTCGATACACCATCCAGATGAACTCCCTGTAGGGCCTCAATATGAACTGGGAACTTTGCAGATTGCTCCAATAAAAATAAGGCTTAAACACTGTATATATCAGTCCCACTATATCAGTCCCACTGCTCTCTAAAGTGAAAACTGCATTGGCTAGGATGGTCTAATGTAGGGTTATAGAGCCAACTTCAGAACTTACTGATCGTTGTGCTCCATTGGTACCAGTACCTAAAACGGACGGTACCGTGTGAACCTGCGTAGCTCTGAAACAGCTGAATGAAGAAGTAAAAAGAGAAAAGTATATTCTTCCGACCATCGATGACATCCCTTCATAAGCTGTGCTCATGCACACGAAATAATCCACCTCCAATCCATTCTCAAAGCACTTTCCAACTGGATTTTGCTGTGTGAACTGGCAAAATCCAGTTGGAAAGTACATTGAAAGTGGATTACTTAGTGTGTGTGACTACAGCCTCAGCTAGCCAGCACCTACATATTTTCACTGTTGGATGCAGCAAGTGGATTCTGGCAGATCCAGTTAGACCTGGATAGTGCAAAATTAACTACTTTCATCATGCCATCTGGACAATATTTCTCCCATAGATTGACATTTAGACTCTCTAGTGCCCCTGAGTTATTCCAAAGAGGAGTAATTTCTTTTGCAGCATCTGGAGGGAGGATCTGTACACATAGATGACATCTTGGTCTATGGCCACACAGGGGAAGAGCACAATATTCCACTGGACAAAGTCCTAGACACTCTACAGCGGGCAGGCTTGAAGCTGAATGAAGCTAAGTGCCTCCTATGCCAGAAGTTTCTTGTTTAGCTTGGATGCTGCATAGATGAGCATGGCATCAAGCAAGACGTAAGTAAGGTAGAAGCGATTCTGGGGATTGGTTCTCCCAAATCCACAGCAGAATTGAAAGGGTTTTTAGTGCATTATTTGGGTAGATTCTTGCCAAGTTTTGCAGAGGTCTTACATTCATTGAATGAAGTGCTAAAAGCAGATGTCACTTGGAACTGGGGCCCACATTGAGCTGAAGCACTCTTGAAGGTAAAACAGCTTCTGACTAAGGCACCTGTACTAGCATTTTATGACATTAATCGCCACGCCATTGTGTGTTCACATGCTAGCAGCTATGGCCTAGGAGGTGGGCTTCTTCATGAATATGAAGGGGAGTTGAAACCTGTTGCATTTTGCTCCAGAACTTTGACAGATTCCAAGACCTGTTATGCTCAAATAGAAAAGAACTGTCCAGCAGCAGTTTGGACCTGTGAAAGATTTTCTAAATGTCATTATGGTCTAACTTCCTTCCAGCTTTTCACAGATCATAAACGTTTACTACCATTGATAAGCTGTAAAGATTTGGATGAGGTACCAATAAGATGTCAAAGACTACTTCTCCGCCTGATGAGACTGAACCCCCAGACAGAATACCGCCCTGGCAACTGTCACAACATCCACTGAACTCTGTTGGTTCTGATTCAGTCGTACTTGTACCCTCAGTTGTCTGATTTGAAAGTAAAAGCTGCGTATAAGAGTCACTATGATCGACATCATGGGGTTAAGGCATTGCCGGAGCTCAACTCTGCGTCTCAGGCAATAATTAAGCTTGATGATGAGAAGGCATGGTCCGATCCTGTGGTAGTTTTGAAACAGAGTCAAACAACATGATTGTACATTGTGTAAACTAGTGCTGGAATACTTAAGGCAAAACAGAAGACATTTACAGCTTGTACCAGAAGAGTGTTCAGATATACCACCAACACAATCTCCAGAAACGGAACACCCAGACAACGTACAAAGATTGTCCCCAAATCACCAGACAGGAGCTCCCCTAATATCTGAACCACTCCCATTCAGCAAACCCTGCTCTCTGCCTTTAAACCCAGAGAGAATGACCTCAAAAGACAGAGTGATTCGGAAACCAGCACATTGATAGGGATTTGCCTTTTTCCTTATAGATAGCAATAGCAACCTAAAATGGGGCAAAATAATCCCCAGGTGCTATTAAGGGTGGTTGACAGTCTACTCACCACCTCAAGACAAGAAGTCCCTAGAGAATGTTGATGGTTCATAGTTCGATGTTGTTGTTAGCAGGGCTATTTTTGGGCAGGAACACACAGGAATGGAGTTCCGGCTGGCTTCTGAGTTGGCCACGCCTACAGCCCCCCCTCGGGTTCCCCAGGTGCCTCGTCGTGGGGTACCTGGGGAAGCCAAGCCAATCCAGGGAGTGAAGGCAGTTTAAACTGCCTCCCCTCCTCAGTTTCCTAGGTGCCCTGCAAGCCGCAGGGCACCTGGGGAAGCCAATCCTAGGAGGGAGCCGTGCTGTCGGGGGTGTGGCCTAATATGCTAATGAGTTTCTGCTTTTGGGTGAGGCTTATTATGCTAATGCGTTTCTGCTGGGCTTTTTTCTACAAAAAAGCTGTGGTTGTTAGCATGACTAAGAAGAAAATGTTGTAAATTCAAAAGGGGGGAAATGTAGTGAAACATAATCTTAATTAAGGGGTTGGAACTAGGGAGGAGAAACAAAAGTGAAACAGGAACTAGAGAGAGACTGGTCTTTTCTGCATTTGGCTACAACTCTGGATTTTCTCAGTGCATGAGTCAAGGCAATTTAAGTCAACAGCAAAACAGCATCCAGATAACCCAGGGCAACATAGGGCTGCCAAGTCAGCCCTGGGGGCGGGGGATCCCCTGCTACAGGGGTTCCCGATCCGCCAGCCAGCATTCAGCCGGCGGGGGAAAACCCACCCTTGAAGTCGCCCAGCCTGGACGACTTCCCCCGCGCCAGGCGATGTCACCGGAAGTGACGCCATCACGTCGGGGGTGTTGCCAGGGCGACGCTCTGGCAATCGCCCCAAAACTCTATGATACCATAGAGTTTTGGGGTGATTGCCAGAGCATCGGCCTGGCAACGCCCCCAACGTGCTGACGTCACTTCTGGTGACGTCGCCCGGTGCACGTGCTTTGCGCGCGCCAGGGAAGCTCCCGGCCAGCAGAGGACTCCCCCCCGCCGGTAAGGTGAAGAGACTTGGCAACCCTAGGGCAACAGCAGGCTGAAACCGGGCTGACCACTGAAGGGAAGTAATGTAAAACAGAATGGGGGAAAAACCTGGAAATAAACCTGGAATAGAAAGGAGGTTGAAATTGATTTTAGTGCAGAAGGGGGGGGGGGGGGGACCTGGATCAAAAAAACAGAGGTTGGAGTCTATTTTAGTGCAGAATTGCTTGGAGGACACCGCAGTGAACATGGATTAAAAGAAAAGTGCAGAAAGGGCCACTGAAGAGCAAGAAGGAAGCTGCAAAGCAAAGACTGGGGGAACTCTTTTCCTATCTGTGTTATGCAAACTTAATAAATAGCTTGTTATGCTAAACTATTGAAGTCCTTGTCATTGATAAGACACTTACCAGAAGTAGCTCTAGGAATCACCAGAAACTCTATGGTAAAACAGTACCTGGGAGCAGAGCAGCCCTGATTGTCCGCAGAACCAAAATTCTGCATTTTCCAAGATGACTTTTAATAAGAGGGCCCCAGTCAGCAGAGAACTTTTGGCTGTGAGTGGCTGAATTCTATAGACCATTCATCCAATTTACCTCCGTTCTTCCAAAGGAGAGAAAGGAGTAACAAAAAAGGAACTCTTGAAGCATTCGTGGGAGGTGATGAAAGATGCCAGAAACATTTTCTCCGGCCTTGGCAAAATTGTCCTTTATTTATGTCTGACTCACTCACCGTCAGAGAACAGAGCTGTCCTTTTCCATATTACATTTTTGCATTGTCGGCTGGTTCATCAGTTGATTAAGCTTCAAGTCACTCCTTGACTGGTTAAAGAGAGGGTCAAAAAGTTGCTCATTGTATGCAGACTCAGGCTGGGCCAGCTTCTCTGTCATTTACTGTGCTTGAGGTTGTACGAGGAGAATTAGATGACCTTTCACAGAGTTAAGTTGAGCTCTTTGCGTTTACTTAAAAGTCTTTTGCAATGTAATGCAAGAATCAAAGGTGATGGGACAAGTTTCAGATGTTCTATACCGGGGTACCCGATTTTTTGAGCCTTTGGGGACCTCTGGAATTCTGATAGGCACAGAATGTAAAATGGCACAGCTGTAAAATGTCTAGGCACAGCTGTAAAATGGCTACCACAGGAGGCAAAACCAATCACAAAATGCCAGCAAATGATATCACACATAACTCTAATAGCAAATCTGCAACATTCCAGGCAGAAGCTCTGCCTAACAAGCTGTATTTAAAATGAACATATTATCTCTCTATATAATAATTCTCTGCATGGTGGTGGCATGCTCATGAAGATTCCACACGCCACCCCAGCCTTTGGTCCCCTGGCCTGTCAGTCAGAAGCTGTTTCTAATCACTGGCTGTGAATACTCGCATGCCATTGGCTGGGTCTGCTCCTCTTCCCCGCCCACTCCTTCAGCCTCTGTGCCCTATCAGAATTCCTGGCAGACAGTTCTTTGCTCTTGACAAAGACACTTCTCCTGCTTCCTTCCTGTGGGGGGATTAACTGTTACCTCAGTAGCTGTTGGTAGGTTAAACAAAATGGCAGTTACCTATGTTTATAAGATGGCTGCTGCCTGTGGTTTGTTTAAAATGTTCCCCCATAAGATTCAACTGTTACCTCAGTGGCTGTTAGTAGATGAAACAAAATGGCAGTTACCTGTGTTTATAACACAGGCTTCAGAGCATGGCAGAGGCTGCAGGTAGGAGGGGATGGAAAGCTGAACAGTGAGGGGAAATTAAGGTATGTTGATGCTTGGCTGAGAAGGAAATGGGGTTGCCAGCTCCAGGTGGGAAATTCCTGGAGATTTGAGGGGTGGAGCCTGGAGAGGGTGAGGTTTGAGGAGAGGTGGGGTCTCAGACAGGTACAGTGCCATAGACTCTGCCCTCCAAACCAGCTATTCCCTCTTGGGGAACCACTGCTGCCAATCTCCAGGTGAGGGCAGGAGATCACTCAGAATTACAACTGCTCTTCAGATAGCAGATAGCAGTTCCCCTGGAGAAAATGGTGGACTCTTGTGTCATTGTACCCTGCTGAGGTTGCCACAGCAAAATTGATGCTGAGTGCCCAAGGCTTTGACACTCTCCAAGAGCCTCTTTCTAGAGCCCATTGTATTTATTTCCACAATGGGCCTTATTCCTAGTTTAAAAATATTGTCTTGCATACACACAACTTAGTTTCTTCCAAATGGCTTCAACAGGTAGGGCTCCCATTCCCTGGGTGGGGGATCCCCCACTTCTGCCCACTGTGGACCAACTGGGCAATGGGGAAAACCCCACCCCCAAACAGTGACATTGCATGACAACGTCTCCAACACAGTGATGTTGTGCAGAAGTGATGTCATCATGCTGGGGATGTCGTGCAATAGCGCTCTGGTTTGGGGACAAAACTCTATGGCTTAATATCAGTTTTACCAGCAAGTTTTGCCCTCAAACCAGAGCATCACTGCACAACGTCCCTGACATGATGATGTCACTTCCACATGACATCATCGTGTCAGGGATGCCACAATATGACATCACTGTATGGGGCAGAGCCCCACCCCACTCCTGGAAGGCTCCTTTCCATCCCTCGCCAGTGTGTCATCGAGAACTGGCAACCCTATTAACAGCTGGAGAGGTGGTCTCAGAAAGCTAAAATACACACACAAAAGGAGTAATTATATTTATTTATTTATTTGTTTGGTTGTTTGTTTGTTTGGATTTATATCCCGCCTAGCCTGCACAAGGCGGCTCTAGGCAGCTCACAACCATTAAAATCAATATACAAAATCAGTTATAAGTTAACAATAAAACCAAAAAAAAGCAATAAACCCACTAAAAAGATGGCGGCAATTTACAAATCCCGCACCAGAGAACTGCATCTATCACTACTTCATCCCCTTGGCCAAGGATTTGTCACATCAGAAAGCTATGAGAGAGAAATATGGGACATTTTGCCTAGGAACATCCACCATATAATTCATTCTTCCCCCAAACAAGAGTAAGAAAAACACCCTGACATCATTAAGAAGAGTTACAACATCAGCAGTAAACAACCCCTCAGATCATGCCTTTGGTCTCACCCAGGCCTTAAGTATATGTGTGCAAAGGAGAACCAACTCAGCCAAATCTTATTCAGCAGCTGCTAGCTGGCTAAGAGGTTTTCTCCCAATTCTATCTATGCCAGTAGTACCTTTGGTCATGCCAATCCTTAAATACCTGGGAGAACCAACTCGACCAGATCTTATTCACCTGCTGCCAGCACATAGCAAGGGCTATCTCAGCCCAGTTTGGTATAGTGGTTAGGAGTGTGGGCTCTAATCTGAGAGAACCAGGTTTGATTCCCCACTCCTCCACAAGCAGCTGCTGGCGTGACCTTGGGTCAGTCACAAGTTTTTTCAGAGCTGTTCTCTCAAGAGGAGTTCTCAAAGAGCTCTCTCAGCCCCACCTACCTCACAAGGGTGTCTGTTGTGGGGAAGGGAAGGGAAAGGAGATTGTAGAAGAAGAAGAAGAAGAGATTGGATTTATACCCCACCCTTCACTCACTTGGAGTCTCAGAGCGGCTTACAAACTCCTTTCCCTTCCCCTCCCCACAACAGACACCCTGTGAGGTGGGTGGGGCTGAGAGAACTCTTTCCCAAGCTGTCCTTGAGGGAACAGCTGGTACAGAGCTATGGCTTGCCCAAGATCATCCAGCCAGGTGCAAGTGGAGGAGTGGGGAATCAAACCCGGTTCTCCCAGATTAGAGTCCGCGCACTTAACCACTACACCAAACTGGCTCTCCAGTTGTAAACTGCTCTGAGACTCTGAGTGAAGGGCAGAATGTAAATCCAGCCTCCTCCTCCCCCTCCTTCCAAAATGTATTTATTCTAAAAAGTATGGAAATAAAGGAAGTCTGAAATGGTCAGGAGAACACCAATATTTTTGGGTGTCTCTGGACACACCTCTTGTAATACAGATATGATTGAAGCGGAAAGGAGGACAGAGGAGGCAGAGCCACATCTGACTTTCTCCTGATTAGGGGCTACAGGCCAGTTTCCCTAGTATAATCTTAGCCTGTGGGAAGGGACTGAAGCATACTTAACTGCTCATCATTTTTATCCTTCCTTACCTCTGAGAAGACAGAACCTCTGTGGAGAAGAAACTGAGGCATAGGGACTCCCTGACTACTCATTCATATCATTTTTATCTTGCCTTACCTTTGAGAAATTTAGGGTGGCATGCCTCATTCTCCTCTCACTTCCATTTAGGCCCATAGCTACAGTGGGGCCTCTCAGGCCCCCAACTTACTACCAAGGCCCCTCAACTTCCAATTTTTTATTATATTTATGGTGCTCGCTTGGGAGGGTGTGTATGTTTGTGTGTGTGTGTGAGGGAGCGCCCCAACTTACTGAAAGCCCCCCCCAAATTAAAAAAAAAATCCTTGCTACAGGCCTGCTTCCATTTTATCCGCTCTATTTTGGAAGGTAGGTTAGGTTGAGAGAGATTGACTGGCCCAAGGTCACCCAGTTTGCTTCATGTACAAGTGAGGATTCCCCAGGCCGAGACTGACACCCTAACCCCTATGTTATGCTGAGTTTCTTCAGTAGGCCATATACGAAACCATCAGTATAACTGATATCTCCTACATCCCCAACAAAAAACCAACTGTGTAACAAAATCACAACCAAGCATGGAATGTAAATAATTACCATAGATCTTAACATGTAGAAGACATTACCAACAATTTATATAAATCCAAAAAGGAGACACCACTACAAACATAAAGTCCTGAAATGCTAAAGAATCAAACTGGTCCAAAGTGTTCACAATCAGTATCAATGATAAGTAACGAAGGAGGTAGCGTGACCCAATAACTTCATTTCCAAGGTGCTTGGCCGGTGTCCACATTATTTTTGGCTGGTTACCAAGCTGCCTGGCTTGCCAGTTTCCCAGCCACTTCCAGCTGCTGACGTGTCGTCGGCTGCTAACCACGTGTTTGCTGACGAAGCTTTATCAAAGCATTCTGAAACAAAAGTCTCTTAATGTGATTTCTAAATAATGTAAACCTGACAGGGAACAGTGTCTCCTGTATCCTCTGATCAGTCGAAAGGCAGTGTGCTCAGTGTAGGGTTGCCAAGTCCGGGTTGGAAAATACCTGGGGACTTTGGGGGTGGAGCCAGGAGAGGGCGGGGTTTAGGGAGGGGAGGGGCCTCAGCATGGTGCAATGCCATAGAGGCCATCCTTCAAAGCAGCCATCTTCTCCAGGGGAACTGATCTCTGTCAGCTGGAGATCAGTTGTAAAAGTGGGAGATCCCCAGGCCCCACCTGGAGGTTGGTGATCCGAGCTCAGTGGCAACAGTACTCCAAACAGTGACGTCACCGTGCAATGTCCCCAATGTTTGGACATCATGTGGAAGTAATGTCATTGCACCGGGGACATTGTACAGTGACACTCTGGTGGTAATTTCACTTAATTTTGTGGTATCTCCTACATCCCAGCAGATTAAGGTAGATATCTTGTTTGCTTACAGGGCAAGTGTTATAAATTCCCTCTGAGGCCTGGAAAGGGAGAAGCTATTAGAAGCCCTCTCTTGTCTGAAGATTGTAAGCTGTGAATAGAGGAAAACAAACTCAGCCAGATGAGCCAGAAGCTTGTCCTAAAGGCCTGATGAAAATTCTGTGCTGGGGAGATTAAAACGCTGACAAATATTCACCCATATCTTGCATCTAAAGTCTAACCCCTACAGCCCTGACCTGAATAGCCCAGGGAAGCCCATTCTAATCAGATCTCAGAAACTAAGGAGGGTTGACTCTGGCAAGTACTTGGATAGGAGACCTCCTTGAAATACCAACAATATCCTCCAGGCCCCCAGTAGGGGTCAGTCACCAGAGTTCTCCATGACTTCCAGGTGCACACACAGTCAGTCACCAGAGGTTGCCATGACTTCCAGGTGCACGCAGACTTACATGCACACAAACACACACATATGAAAAATACAGGGGGTGGGAGAGGACTAACCCCTACACACATTTCAAGCTCAGTGGTAGAGAAGACAGTCCCCAGGTGGGGGATTCTCAAATTTTGGGAAGCCCCACTCCCAACAGCAGCCACCCACAGCCGCCCCTCTCCTTCCCCTCCTGCCAGATTTAAACAGCCCTCCAGCTGATGAATGGGAGCACGTGGCCCTCCAATCAGCTGGAGGTAGGGTTGCCAAGTGTCCCTCACTTACTGGTGGGGGGGAGTCCTCCATCGTCCGAGAGTTTCCCGGGTGTGCGCGCAAAGTGCGCGCGCCCGGCGACGTCGCCCGGAAGTGATGTCATCACGTTGGGGGGCGTTGCCAGGGCGATGCTCTGGCAATCGCCCCAAAACTCTATGGTATCATAGAGTTTTGGGGCGATTGCCAGAGCGTCACCCTGGCAACACCCCCAACGTGATGACATCACCTCCGGGTGACGTCATTACGTTGGGGAAGGGGGGTGGGGTTCCCCCCGCCAGCCAAATGCTGGCCGGTGGATCGGGAACCCCTGTAGCGGGGGATCCCCCGCCCCCCGGGCTGACTTGGCAGCCCTAGCTGGAGGGATGTTGAAATCTGGCAGGAGGGGAGGGAGAGGGGCAGCTGCCAGCTACACACCTGCACCCCAAACTGCAAATTTGCCACTTGGGATTCAGATGTGTGGGCCTCTGTTCCTCCAAAAGCATTTAAAGGGACCCTTTAAATGCTTTTTTTTGGGGGGGGGTGCCTGAATTCCATGCTGTGAATTTGCCCCTTGGTATTCAGGTGCATCCTCAATGTGATGATATCACTTCTGAGTCCCTCCAGGAATGCCTCCCAAAGTCCCCCAATGAGGTGGAGACAGGACCTGGCAACCCTAATCAGTAGACTCAAACTATGTTGGATTTCCAGTGATGAGTTTCACATAGTTTCATGGTGAAGTTATCAAATAGATGAGTAGGTGAAGGGATGACCGTAAGATACTATCTCAAGGTGATACTCCCTGTAAAAATTGCTTCTGAAAAATTTAGTGATCTAGCTGTGTAATGCTCCTCTTCCTGGTTTTGATTAGCATACATTAGACTTACCATTCCCCAAGTCCCGGCAGGGGATTCCCCACTTTCACATGGTCTTTCCCACCACAGGCCAGCTGGCCGGTAGGGGAAACCGTGTTCCAAACAGTGACGTCACTGTGCAATGTCCCTAATGTTTGGACATCACGTGGAAGTGATGTCATTGCACCGGGGACGTCGCACAGTGACACTCTGATTTTGGGGCAAAACTCTATGATTTGATGCCAATTCTACCATTGAGTTTTGCCCAAAAAGCAGAGAGTCACTGTGTGACATCCCCAGTGCGATGACAACACTTTCTTTCTTTTTTAAAAAGATTATTTATGAATTTTAAATAATAATATCCATGCTGATACAAATACGTATTGGAGAAGCATTCTAAATTACAAGAAAAAAGGGGTATCCAATATCATTGTATTATAATACATAAGCAAATCTAAACCAAAAACAATTCTTAACTTACAAAATAATACAGTTATAACTTTACTTCCATCCAAGCATATAGCTTACCCCAAGCTGTGTTGAACATTTTGTCCTCTTTACCTTTTAATGAATTGGTTAATTCATTCATCTCAACCACATTAAAAAAAAATTGCAAAAATTCACGCCTTTCCGGAGTTTTCTCTAACTTCCAGTATCTTGCATATGACATTCTGGCTGCTGTAACTCCATGCAATATTATCTGTCTATCAACTTTCTTATAGACTTCTGGTATTATATTAAGTAAGTCAGGGCTCTTTTTGTAGAAAAAGCCCAGCAGGAACTCATTAGCATAATAGGCCACACCCAACAGCAGAAATTCATTAGCATATTAGGCCATACCACTGACAGCACAGCTTATTAGCATATTAGGCCACACCCCATGTTACTAGAAGAGTGGTCATCCAGCCACACCCACCTTTTGCTTCTTATTCTGTTTACCTTGTTTGTTGTCAAAACCCAGGGCTTTTTTTGTGGCAGGAATTAATTTGCATGTTAGACCACATACCCCGAATGTAGCCAATCCCAATGAGTTTCTGCTGTTGGGTGTGGCCTATTATGCTAATGAGTTCCTGCTGGGTGTGGCCAACTCAGGAGCCAGCCAGAACTCCATTCCTGTGCGTTCCTGCCCAAAAATAGCCCTGAAGTAAGTATATTTCAGGTTGGAATGGTATAGTAGAATTAATTACGTCCTGAAGTAGGGAATGTCTCATGGACCAATACTTATTTGCTTTCTCACAAAGCCACCACATATGGAAATATGAGCCTGAGTTTTTATTACATTTCCAACAAATATTAGTAATCACTTGTGAATATTTAGATAATCTCTCTGGGGTTAAGTGCCATTTGAAAAACATTTTATAGAAATTTTCCTTGAATGCCGCAGCTCTAGTAATTTTAATGTTTGTCCTCCAAACAGTATTCCAACTTTCAAGTTGTATATTGTGGCCTAAATCATATGCCCATGATATCATTGCTGGCTTTACAATTTCATCTGCCGTTTTATAATCTAATAAAAAATTGTATAATTTCTTAATGATTTTAACACCTGACACCAACCACACTTTGTCGAAGTCTGTCAGTTCTCTATAGAAGGCTTTGGTTTTGTCTTTATTCAATCTAGATTGGAGTTGTATTTTTCCCCACCAGGTTAAATTAATATTTATTTATTTATTATTTGTTTGTTTGTTTGTTTAATTTACATCCCACCCTCCCCACCTCTCGACGGGCTCAGGGCGGCTACCAGCATACCACAAAACATACATATCATTAAAACATTTAAAATACACATCAAACATGCCCTGTTTCAAGATGGCAGCTTTATCAGAGTGGTGTCTTAGATGCCCAACCAATCCAGATGGTGGGAGCCATTCAGGCTGGTGGATTCCCAATCAGACCAGGGCCGAAGATGTCACTATTAGGCGGCCCCTACCCAAAGGCCTGGTGGAAGAGCTCCATCTTACAGGCCCTGCAGAACTGTAACAAGTCCCGCAGGGCCCTGATGCTATCCGGGAGCTCATTCCACCAGTGTGGGGCCACCACTGAGAAAGCCCTGGCCCTTGTAACCACCAGCCGGGCCTCCCTCGGCCCTGGTAGAACCAGGCAGTTCTGGGATCCAGATCGCAGCACTCGCTGGGGAACATATGGGGAGAGGCGGTCCCTCAGATAGATAGGTCCCAGGCCATATGGGGCTTTATAGGCAAGCACCAGTACCTTGAACCTTTTGCCTCTTCTGATTTCAGTTTATCCTCTTTATCTAAGATGTCCCCATAATTACACTTTTCCCCTTCCACCAGTAATGATGGTTTGATAAAAGCCCTCCAGCGGCAATACCCACAACAGAACTTTATAATACAGATTATATCTAATTTCTCCCCATATTTTAATAATGGCACCACGATTACATCACTTTTATGTGATGTCCAAACATCAGGGACATCCCCACCCACTCCTAGAAACCCCCCCATCCCCCCGTTGGCACATTGTATCCATCTGGCAACTCTAGCATACATGTGAAATTAGAATGAAAGAGGAAGTGCTGCAAATCATCTCCAAAAGAAGAAGAAGATATTGAATTTATACCCTGCCCTTCACTACGCAAGGGAGTCTCAGACATCTCCTTTCCTTTCCCTCCCCACAGCAGACACCCTGTGAGGTAGGTGGTGCTGTGAGAGCTCTTTCGAGGATTGCTTTTGAGAGAACAGCTCTGAGAGAACTTGTGACTGACCCAAGGTCACACCAGCAGGTGCAAGTGGAGGAGTGGGGAATCAAACCCGGTTCT
This sequence comes from Lepidodactylus listeri, assembly GCA_029233225.1. Lineage (NCBI taxonomy): Eukaryota > Metazoa > Chordata > Lepidosauria > Squamata > Gekkonidae > Lepidodactylus > Lepidodactylus listeri. The sequence continues at coordinate 97,954,511 of JARCFY010000009.1, read as the reverse complement.
CCCAGATTAGAGTCTGGGCTCCTAACCACTACACCAAACTGGCTTTCTGTTGCCAATCTCCAAGTAGTGGCTGAAGATCTTCCACAATTACAACTGATCTTCAGCTCTGGAAGGTGGGCTCTGTAGCATGACACCCCAGTGAAGTCCCTCCCTATCCTCCTCAGGCTAACCCCCCCAAATCTCCACACATTTCCTAACCCAGAGCCGGCACATGGAAAAGCTTGCAATAGGACTGGCATTCATATATGTGAGTCTTAGGACAGCCAACCTCCGGGTGGTAATGGGATATCTCTTGGGATTATAGCTGATCTCCGGGCAACAGAGATGAGTTCATCTGGAGAAATGGCTGCTTTGGAAGGTTGCTATGGCATTATATCCCACTGAAGTCCCTCCCCTTCCAAACCCCCTCATTCCAAAATCTCCAGGTATTTCCCAACCCAAAGCTGGCAAACCTAGTGAGTGTAGGCTTCCAGGTGTTTAGTAGTTTTATGACAGAGAGAATTCTGACAGATGCCGTTTTTCCTGTCCAAAATTAATCAGCAACAAAAGAACCTGTACGAGCCAAAGTCACTTCTAACCAGCTATCTGGACCATTCCGGGACCACCTGAGAACTGAGACTCAGACAATCTGCTATGTTAACATCTAATACACTTTTAAGCTGGTAAGAATTTTAAGTTTGTAAGTAAATGCAAAACTGAGGGCAGTGTTTGCTTCCCTCAAAATGTTTCTCCTCTTGCTCTCTCTAAGTGTCTCCCCTGTATGTAGGGTTGCCAGCTCTGAGTTGGGGAATATCTGGATATTTGGGAGGTGGAGCCTGGGGAGGCCAGGGTTTCGGGAGGGGAGGGACCTCAACAGGGTACAATGCCAAAGAGCCCACCCTCCAAAGCAGCCATTTTCTCCAGGGGAACAGATCTCTATTGTCTGGAGATCAGTTGTAATAGCGGAAGGTCTCCACCCCCCCCCTTGGAGGTTGGCAACCCTACCTGTATGGGAGCCTAAGATAAAATGGTGCCCATCCTATAGGTACTGAAGCTTTAAAGCTTCCTATATAAGCTAGCTTGCTGTATCCATTCTATCTGTGATCAAATTTAGAAAAATAAGTTTCAGACTCTTCATTTTCTGGCACTGGCAGACTCCCTGGAGCTTCTATGTTGAAAATGGGGGATTATTGCCGCTAATACTTAACACCTCTGAAGTGGCAACCTTTGAGGATGATTGTGGCTGCCGAAGAAGGAATATCAGCAGTTTTAAAGTGAACTCCATTTGGGAGCTCGGAGAAAGACAGTAATTTCACCATAGGCCGTGTCACTCGACGGTTTTCTCAGTCACAGCTTTCTTTCTCAACTGGTCGATGTCATTGTCGACGATACCATTTCTTGTTGCAGAGGCAATGCTTGTGGGCAAAGATGGCCGACTTCCTTGTGCTCTAGGGCCATTCTGTCCTCCAGAAAGTGATTCTGAGCAAAAAAAATAAATAAATTCTGCCACAGAGACAGAATCCGCTTTCCCCTATCAGGCTTCATAAGACTAAATAACATTGGTGCTGTCTTGCAAGAAGGCCTTCATAAGTAGGTCACTAAATACACAATGGAAGTAGAATTTAACATTAAAATATGACTTCTGCTTTTACTGTTTTTAGTATCTCTTTCCTCATGAATGTGATATTATTGTTGTTGTGGTGGTTAATAATAATTCAATTTATGAACCACCCCATCCCTGGAAAAACAGGGCTCTAGGCGATATGCATCAACCATAAAGCAATAGGTAAAATCATACAGCAATCCAAATATACAGTTAAATATGTAATTTTTTTAAAAAAACCTAAAATCAAAGAAGGTGCCCTAATAAATCTTATTCCCGTACTGGACTGTGCTGGTGCCCCATGGGCAGAGCAGGAAACAGATGAAACAAGGAGAAAGATGGAGCGTGCCAGCAATGGTCACATAGAGGACTGTTTTACCACATCATTAATAAAATTTAGTAGGCTCAGTCTTGTTGGATCTCGGAAGCTAAGCCCTGGTTAGTACTTGTATGGGAGACTGCCAAGAAAGTCCAGGGATGTTATGCAGAGGCAGGCAATGGCAAACCACCTCTGTTCATCTCTAGCCTTGAAAACCCCATGGGGTCTCTGTAAGCTGGCTGCAACTTGACATCACTTTTCAGACAGACAGCTGTGGTGTAGTGGTTAAGAGTGGTGGTCTCTCATCTGGAGCACCAGGTTTGATTCCCCACTCCTCCACATGCAGCCAGCTGGGTGACCTTGGGTTAGTCACAGTTCTCAGAGCTCTCTCAGCCCCACCTACCTCACAGGTTGTCTGTTGTGGGGAGAGGAAGGTAAGGTAAGCCACTCTGAGACTCCTTTGGGTAATGAAGACTGGGCTATAAAACCAACACTACTATCACTTCTTCCTCCTCCTCCTCCTCCCACTACTAGGCTCACCAAGGAGAATACAAAATGGCTTTCTCTTAGGTTGACATCCTTCCCCCGTGGCTTGTTTTATTCACTAAATTAGAAGCAGAAGAAAAATTATTGAAAAATCAGAATTGTCACCAAGCTATTCCTGCTTATAGTGTGGTGGCTGAAGAGAAAGTCTTCCCCTATCAGCCACCATTTCTAAGTCAGTTGTAATATATCTAAACTAACCAATGGCAAAATGTTGAGTCAAATTTGGGCATTTCTGAGATGGAGAAACATTTTTAAAAAAAGCTGTGAGAAGCCAAGTGTGTTGATGGGATTTGTAAAATTTACATTCATTGCTGCCTAGAACCCAATTAAATTATGAAAACAGGTTGTTAGTCAAATTATGCTGCCTGCCTCTTTTTTTTTTCCTCTTACATCGGAGGGGGCCCTCTGAGGTTGGTGAAGATGCAGTGGGCAAAATTTTCATGCAGTGGGTGAAATTTATGAAACTTGGACCTAGGTTGGTCACCACATTTAAACTAAAAGAAAATCTGATCAAGATGGGTAGCTGTGTTAGTCTGTCTGTAGCAATAGAAAACCGCAAGAGTCCAGGAGCGCCTTAAAGACTAACAAAATATGTGGCAGGGGAGGAGCTCTTGTGAGCCACTGCTCAATTCCTCAGATGAGTCTGAAGCTAGTTTGGAGGTTCTTCCTGGGGAAAAGCACCCAGAGAATTAATTAGGAAAAGAGGAAGGTAGCAAAATTTCTGAGGGACATTCCAGTTATATTGCTTTTTCACTTCTTTCACTTAAAATAAATTAACCCCAATTTAGGGTAAAAACAAATAAAAGACACCCAAAAAAGAACAAGGGTACACCTTCTTAAGAATATATACTTTTTCTATTTTGACTCTACTATTTGCTGTCTGCTTTGAATCAGAAATGCTGAGGTTTAAAGGGAGCGATTCTAAAACGGGAAAGCAATGAAGCACATTCAGTGCTCCAGGCTGGTGTCAGAGTAAAGCTATTTCAGCTCTATTTTAGGGGGCAGATCAGGTCTAAGTCACTCTTTTTTCTGCTAGGCTCTTCCGTTGTGGCTCCTCCAGTTAAAAAAACCCCAACAACAACAAGAAATAATTACTGAGAGAAGGGAATTCTTAAAGTAAAAATGGGTACAGTACAGCAAATGCAGCAATCACGTTGTCTCAATAGTCTTAATTGTGGATTTTCCTGCAGTGTATTTCTAAGAGAAGTTCCTAGGAACATCTATTTCTGACTGTCCTATAAATTTCTATCTTTTCTCCTGTCTTACATTTTCCCCCCCAGTGTGAATTCCATAGCTTATTACTTCCTTAAGGACTCCTTCCAGCCGAAATGCCTGTCACGGCTGCAGTCGAACAGTCACACAAAGTGCTGACATTAAACCACAGGAGCCAATTTTCATAGAGAGCTGCTTAAGCATTCTAGAGCAGCGTTTCCCTATCAGCCGAGGTTTTAGAAGGTGTTTTTTTGTGATCTGCACAGTCTTAAGTGGAAGAAAAAAGCAATGGGCAGCGGATTGCAAAAGGCAATCAGAAGAGGCCTTCAGGGTGCATCGGGGGTTCATGAATGGTTGCTTTTTGCATGGCTAATACCAGCAGGGCTTATGCAGAGTTGACAAAAACTGAAATTCAGCAAATTTGCCCCTAATTTAAATCTAGAACTTGAGATGCAGATTTCCATTAGTACGAGGATTGCCGGTTTACATGGAATAACAGCAGAAGGAAATGGGGGGCAGGACTGAAAAGTGATGTCCCAGTACTCTAGGAAGTACTCTAGTACTCTTTGGGGAATTATTTCCTAGAGCCCTGGGACATCATTTTGAGCCTAGAACCTACATAGAAGAAAGGTGTAATCAGGAATGTTTGGATCATTCTTACAGAATATCATCAATCCCAATAGTATCAATAACGTCGATATTATAGCAATTGAATAGCCTGTGCTCCACCGACACGACCCAGACCATGCTGTTAACTGTTGGATTCCTGCCATTGTTATATTGCGCTTGCACTTTATGTACTGTTTTTAGATCTATTTTGTTGTGATTTTATTGTTTTATCTGGCTATAATACTGTGTAAGCTGCCCTGAGTCTGCTTCAACAGGGAGGGTGGGATATAAGTTAAAATAAATAAATAGCCAACCTCCAGGTGAGTCCTGGAGATCTCCCAGAATAGAACTGACCTCCAGATGACAGCAATCATGGACTTTATGGCATTATACCCTGCTGAGGTCCTTCCTCCCCCCAAACCCCACCCTCACCAGGTCCTAACCACAAATCTCCAGGAAGTTCAGAATCCAGAGTTGGGGACCCTATAGAGAATCAAGATTCTGTGCCAACATAAGCCACATTCTGTGACAAATGAAGTTGAATTTTGTGGCGTGGCATACATTAAGCAAATGTTTGTGATTGCTTTGGCTTTACATAATTTATTTTGCAGGATTTCTCCCTATTTAGCATAATTACAGAAGCTGTTGCTAGTAATGGGGGGGGGGTGTAAAGGAGTACAGAACACCAAAGCCCTCTCTGATTCATGAAAGCTCTTGCTAGAATAATTTTTGTTTGACCCCAGATGTTATGTATTGACCATGCGGTCGCCATGTGCTCCAGTAATGGCGACCGCCATGTGGCCAGAGCACATGGCCAAGAAACTACCTGAGCTTCAGCCAGGTAGAACAAAGGCTGGGTGGATTCTAACCGGCCACCAATCATGTACCTAGGTTTCTCCCAGGGAACCTATGAGATGTAAATAGACTGATAATAGCCTATCAGGCCAGTTGGGCGAGGTCAGGGGATTATCCCTGACCAGCATAAAAGGAGGGCTCGGAGCCCTGGGTTGTATGCTTCATCCGGACCAGCAATAAAGATCAAGCTGTTTCACTGTTCCATGGACTCCCAACTCCAATACTATTCACCGGACTTATTTAATTCTACTGAAATCCTAGTCTCATTGCTGAAAATGGTAGGCCCACATGTCACATTCTCCCTCCTCTCTAATGTGTAGATGGTTAACAGTCTCCAGTCCTGATACGTACTGGTTTCCGGTCGGAGGAATGGAGGTCTGACACGCTTTGCAAGTGCACAAGGCGGACAGCGGCTCTTATTGACAGCTCGGGTGGATCAATCCACCTGACGCAACCTCACACAGGTAGTGTGAGGACTAGCAAGCAATATAATCCAGGTTTGAGCAAGCTCGGTGAAGGAAAAGTCTCGGAGGAGACTTTTACAACACCTTGAGCACTGCAGCCGAAGAAGATTCCTGCAAGTATCTCTAAGGAGCCGAGCTGAGCTGATTAAATCAGCATAAAATCTCCAATTCCCCTGATTCCTTAACAAAGAAGACAAAGTTTAAACGTTGGGACCACATCTGAAGCGAAGTAACAACATAAGGTAACGGAAAAAAAGTTTTTGCCTTACTATTACCGCGTTTTGAAAGACGAAAAGCAGATCTGGTGAAGCAATAGACTGTTGCAGATTGGATGAGTGCAGTTTTGAAACGTTAAACAGCTGAATTTGAACTTAAAAAGCCAAAAAAACAAGTTGTTTAACATTCCTGCGGTTAAGAAGAGTCGGGAGGGGGAGCCAAGCATCGCGAGACAAAGAGGGGAGGAGGGAACCAAGCATCGCGAGATCAAGCTGTGAGGATTGAGACAGGAAGTGACGGCTTGTGGAGCAGACAAGAAGGGAAACGGAGAAGAACCGGAAGAGAGCAAAGGGGACTGTAAAAACTGCCGGACCAAAAGGACTACAACAGGAAGTGACGTGCGGAGAGCAGACAAGTAAGCAAGAGGAAGGGACAAAAGGAAACTACGGCAAGCCAGAAGCAAGGTAAAAAGACTATAACCTTTGACACAAACCATAGAGAAGTTGCGCCCGCCATTTTGGATTTATAAAATTTTTAAACAGTAATATCTCATAAACTGTATAACTTAGAAGGCTGAAACCAATGAAATTTGACTTGGCAAGACTAGCTTGTGTGATCACATTAATTGGTGTTTGATTTGGAAAATAAAATAAAATCGATCTTTTTTAAAGAGACAAGACGGACCGCGGACTAAGATTGAGAGCAGCTACATGGTCCTCTCCTACAATGGCAGCAAAAAAAGAAAAAGAACTACTAGCTGTTATGGAAGCAATGGAAAAAAAATGTTAGACGCTATAGGAGAGGTAAATGTTAAAATGAATGGCATAGCTGCACAAGCAGACAAAAACTTTATAGACTTAAAAGCAGAATTTCAAAAATTAACCACAAGAACACAAGATATTGAAACTAAACTAAAAGAACTGGAAGAAAGTACTCAAAAGACAATGAGAGACAATGACAGGATGGAAAAGATGATGCATTATAAAGACATGCAAAACCATTTGAGATTCAGAGGGATTGAGGAAAAAATGAGTGAAGACATTTTTATAAGAATGCAAGAAGCATTAGCAGATTTTTTACAAGAACAGGAAGAGGTTGTTAAAGAACACATGGATCTTGTTTATAGAGTCAATTCTACATACGCAAGAAACAAAAATATACCAAGAGATGTGGTTGTCCAATTTACAATGAAAAGGACAAAAGAACAAATCTACAAGAAGTGTTTTACTGATCCTTTTGAAATAGATGGAAAGAAAATTATAGTAATGAAAGAACTGCCTAGAGCAATACTGCAAGAAAAAATTCAAGCGTCTGACGGACAAATTGAAGGAGAAAAAAATTAGATTCCGCTGGGAAATACCTCAAGGATTAAGCTTTTACTATGGCAACACCAGAGTAGTGATTAAAAGCACAGGAGAAATGTACGCATTTCTTGGAGAGAATAAAGATGACCTTGGTGATATTTAACAATATATCAAGATGGATTACAAAGTACTTACATGGAATGTAAATGGACTTAATTCACCCCAAAAATGTAGAATGGTAGGGCATTGGCTGGAGAAACAAAAATGTAGTGTAATTTGCATACAAGAAGCTCATCTTAAAAAACAAGACCACAAATATTTAATAAGGAAAAAATTGGGAGAAGAATTTTATTCCTTAGCAAGCAATAAAAAGAATGGTGTTGTAACATATGTCAAAAAAGATTTGGAACCTAAAGTAATATTTAAAGACAAAGAAGGAAGATATTTAGCTATTGAAATATCACTACAAGGACAGAAAACTTTGATTGTGAATATTTTCGCCCCAAATGGAGCCAAAGAATTTTTTTTTAAAGAATTACAAGTGGAAATGGATAACGTAAATTATGATCAAATCATGATGTTGGGGGACTTTAATGGAACTGTGAATAACAAATTAGACAGGCACTCTAAGAGAAAGGATGAGGCATTAGGGAAGCTTCCAAAAAACTTTTTTGAACTGATAAAACAAAAGAAGCTGGAAAATATTTGGAGGAAAGTTAACCCACAAGGAAAAGATTTTACCTTTTATTCTAATAGACATGACTCGCATTCAAGAATTGACATGATTTGGATGACTACTAATTTAATGTTTAAGACAAGAAAAGTGGAAATTCTACCCAGAATAATTTCAGATCATAATCCGTGTTTATGGACTGCTGGCCAGGTAAAAAAACAAAAGAGATGGAGAATAAACGAGGACTTACTAGACAACCAAGAAATAGTTAAAAAATTACAGGAAGAAACAGACCTATACTTCCAAGCAAATATACAGAAAAAAGTAAAAATTCAAACCGTATGGGATGCATATAAAGCAGTGATGAGAGGACTATTGATATCATTAAATGCAAAAGATAATAAAAAGAAAAGAGAACAATATGAAAATATCGTACAAGCCATTAAAACAAAAGAAGAAGAACTGAAGAGTAGACCAGGGAAAAAGAAACTGCAAAAGGAAATCTGGATGTTACAAGACCAAGCAAAAGCTATTTTGAACCAAGAGACATACTGGAACCTAAAAAAAACTCCAACAAAAGGCATTTGAAGGAGCAAATAAACCCGGAAAATATTTAGCATGGCAATTAAAGAAAAAACGTGAAAACAAATTTATCACTAAAGTGATAAGAGATAACATTGAGATAATAGACAACAAAGGAATAAAGAGAGAATTTTTTAAATATTATGCAAAACTGTTTAAGAAGGAAAACAAAGACAGAAGAAAGATGAAAGAATACCTGCAAACATTAAAGTTACCAAAACCAACAGAGGAAATTAAAGAACTATTTAACAATCCAGTATCATTATAAGAGATTAAAAATGCAATAAATGACTCAAAATTAGGAAAAGCACCTGGACCTGATGGATTTACAGCGAAGTTTTATAAAATGCTACAGGAGTCGATCTCACCAGTGTTACTGCTATTAATGAATGATATAGGAGTCACTGGTGAGGTCCCAGAAACTTGGAAAGACGCAACCATCTCACTTATCCCGAAAGAAAATCAAGACTTAACTAATGTTAAGAACTACAGACCGATTTCTCTACTAAATAATGATTATAAGATCTTTGCTAAGATTATAGCTGACAGACTAAAAGAACACCTTAAAGAAACTATACAAACAGAACAAGCAGGGTTTTTACCCAATCACCAAATAAGGGACAATCTAAGAGTAGTAGTGGATGCTATAGAATACTACGATAAACATCCTGAAAAGGAAGTGGGTTTTTTCTTTTTAGATGCGGAAAAAGCGTTTGATAATTTAAATTGGGATTTTATGTTTGAGGTTCTAGAACATCTTGAAATTAGTGAATATATGCTTAACCTCATTAAGTCAATTTATAAAGAACAGAAATCCTCTTTAATAATTAACACTGAAAAGACAGACGATTTTAAAGTCGAAAAAGGGACGCGACAAGGATGCCCACTTTCGCCGTTGCTATTTATTTGGATTCTAGAAGTTCTACTAATAAATGTGAAGGAAGATAAAGATATTAAAGGCTTAACACCTAAAGGTTTTTCTTTCAAATATAGGGCCTTTGCAGATGATGTGATGTTTATAGTGGAAGACCCTATGACTACACTACCATATTTGTTACAGAGAGTAAAAGAGTTTGGTGACTTGGCTGGATTTTATGTAAATAAGAACAAATCGAAAGTGATGTGTAAAAATATGTCAAATAACAAACAAACTGAGTTACAAAATCTTATAGAATGTGAGGTGGTGAAAAAGACAAAATATCTAGGTGTGAACCTAACAACGAAAAATATTGATCTTTATAAAAATAACTATGAGTAATTATGGCTGCAAATTATGCAAGATATTAAAAAGTGGAATGTATTAAATTTGTCATTGTTGGGTAGAATTGCGGTGGTTAAGATGAATGTATTACCCCGATTAATGTTTTTGTTTCAAACTATTCCAATTGTGAAAGATGTAAAAACATTCAAATGCTGGCAGAAGGAATTGTCTAAGTTTGTATGGGGAGGGAAAAAACCAAGAATCAAGATGAAAATAATGTGTGATGCTAAAGATAGAGGTGGGTTCCAATTACCAAACTTAAGGCTGTATCATGATGCAATATGTTTGACTTGGGTAGGGACATGGACTATGTTACAAGATAGAAAGTTATTGTCCCTGGAAGGCCATGACTGTAGGTTTGGGTGGCATGCATATTTGTATTATGGTAAAGCAAAAATGGACAATATGTTTAAACATCATTATTTGAGAAGAACGTTAATGGATACATGGACAAGATATAAGAACTTTTTTCCAGAAGAGATACCTATGTGGATTGTACCCGCAGAAGTTTTAAATCCAGTATCATGTCACAAAGGACAAGATTGGTTGAAGTAAAGAGATTTATTAACAAGACATGGTAAAGACTTTATATTGAAGGAGCAGCATCAGATGGACTTTGATTATGGTTGGTTAAGATATAGACAAATATATGACATGTATAGAAGTGATAAAAAATCCGGTTTTAGAGAAAAAAATAATGAAATAGGACAAGTTTGGGAGGAAGGTGGGAAAAAATGATCTCTAAAATGTATAAAATTTTGTTAAAATGGTTTAACGCTGATGAAATGGTAAAGGAATAAATGGTAAAATGGGCGATAAACTTTAACAAAGACATTGAAATGGAATCTTGGGAATTTTTATGGAAAAATGCTATGGGTATATCTACATGTTATAACTTAAAAGAAAATTGTTTTAAAATGATGTACAGATGGTATATGACACCAAAAAAAATGCAAATATTAACCAGAATATGTCTAACAAATGTTGGAAATGTAAAAAGAAGAAGAAGAAGAAGAAGAGATTGGATTTATACCCCGCCCTTCACTCACTTAAGAGTCTCAGAGCGGCTTACAAACTCCTTTCTATCCCCTCCCCACAACAGACACCCTGTGAGGTAGGTGGGGCTGAGAGAACTCTTTCCCAAGCTGTCCTTGAGAGAACAGCTGGTACAGAGATATGGCTTGCCCAAGGTCATCCAGCCAGGTGCAAGTGGAGGAGTGGGGAATCAAACCCGGTTCTCCCAGATTAGAGTCCGCGCACTTAACCACTACACCAAACTGGCTACACCACTACACCAAAGAACTGAAGGTTCTTTTTATCATATGTGGTGGACTTGTGATAAAGCAAAGACTTATTGGTCTATAATACATGCAGAAATGGGAAAAAAATTGAAATGTACATTTAAGAAGTTGCCTGAAATGTTATTGCTTGGACTTAAACTAGAAGATATAAATGTAAAGAAAAGGACAATAATATGGTATATGATAACAACAGCAAGAATGGTGTATGCACAAAATTGGAAAAATGAAAAAATACCAGATGTGTGGGAATGGTTGAAAAAATTGTTATATATGGCTGAAATGGATAAATGGACTAGAAAGTTGAATGACCTGTACTCAGAGACCTTTTTAGAAGATTGGAAAGATTTGAAAGAATATGTTGAAAAATACTGGGACATGAAAAATTACATCTATACATGGTTATAATAACATAAAGCAATAAAATTAGAGTATATGAATGTATTAAGGATAATTAGATAATGAAGTTGTTTTTATTTTAGAATTATATAAAAATATAGAAAGTAAGAATTAGTATGCAAGTATTTTTAAGATATATGACCGTTACCAGAAATGTAAACATAGATATAAGTATTACTATTTTGGATAAAGTGGAAAATGTGTTATGCTTCAGATGTGGTGGGAAACCGCCAATGCAAGATAAAAACAAGATTATACAAATAGAGCAAAATGTTATATAATATGGAAAAAAGGATTTGTATAAGATAAATGTATTAATTTTAATGTGTTGAAAAATTAAAAAAAAATTACAAAAAAAAAAAAACAGACTCCAGTTCTGGCATTAGCATACTCTGTTGGTGGTTGTCAGTTATGAGGAATGGTCGAATGCATGGTGTAAAGATGTCAAAAACTCAGGTAAATTTTGCTTCTTATTACAGAGTGGTCTTAAGATAGGACTGCTATGCTCAGCAGGAACGCAGATGGATATGTTAGTGGAAGGCAAAGAACATTTAATGATGGTCCACCGACAGCTATAGTTCTATGGTTGGATGTGTGGATGCCACCTTCCTCCAGCTTGAGGAGCCTTCCTCCAGCTGAGTTCCTCTTCCAGTGGGGGAAACTTCCTTGGCTGGAGGAGGGCTTCAGCCTCTTCTCAATGGAGTGGTAGAATCCATGTCCCTATCTTTAGTGGGGTGTCCTGTTGCAACCTGGGAACCAAGAAGACACTGGCCCATGCCAGTAAGTCTCACATTCCTGCACTGTCTCAGTAGGGTTGGGGTGCCTTGACCAACTGTGTCAGAGGAGACAACAGCAAGGAAAAGAACTGAAATCACTGTAGGCCGTGAGCATTGGCTGCTTTCCTACTAGATGTCTGTACTCTGCTCTGGTTTGCAGAATGTAATGAGTAGGAACAACTCAGCTTTGCAAAAGTCAACCAGGGAAGGAAAGGGCCCACACTCAGCTTGCAGGCTTGGGACAGCTGTTGTTATGTTTTCCTCTCCTATCAAAGGAATTAAAGACTGGCACAGGGCAGATGCCTGTGCATTTCACCACATCTTGCAATAGTTACATATAGAGCTGCCAACCTCCACTAGGTCTCCCACTAGTACAACGTATCTGCAGATGATCAATATCAGTTCTCCTGGAGAAAATGGCTGCTTTGGAGAGTCAACTCAATGGCATCATACCCTGCTGAGGTCCCAGGGTCCATACCCAAAATCTCCAGGTATTTCCCAACCCAGAGCTGGTAACCCTAGCTGCACACAGTGAATGTCTCTTCGATTAATGTTCAGAAATCTGCTCCTCTAGGTTGCAGCCACCCATGCCAGAAAAAAAAAAAAAAGGTGGGGAGCGAGGCTATTTCCTCTGGAGGAATTTGACCCGCAGTTCCACGATCACACCTCCCTTTGAAGCTGCAAGCACAGTCCATCAGTGTGTGATCAAACACAACTGTGGGTGAGTTGTGGGGGTTTTGTCCCATTTTTTCCCATACGCTTAAACAAGGGATCGATGAATCGCAATTCCGCGCTGAGGGCTCCCTATGGAGTTTGTGATGATGTGCATACTGCGGTGGTGGTGGGGGGAATGGCACAGAGTTGGGATGGCCTGATCAGACTATCCCAATGCCATGAGAGCGTGCTGGAGTGATCAGACAGGGGAAAGTCCGTCCGTGGCCCATCGCAACACATTTACTGCTGGATTTCCCCTGGAGTCTTTTAACTCCACTTCTGCGGTGGAGCAGAACAGGTTGCTGACAGCTGCAGGACACTTCCCAGATGTTGTTGTCTGGTCACGCCCTTTAAATCTGCCCAGCACTCGCACCTATGTCGGGTCTAATTGTGTGCATGATTGCAGCCCTAGTTGAGAAAGAGCACTTACACCAATAGATGTTTATTGTAGAGATACATGGTTTCCCTTAGTTTCTTTTCCTTCCAAAATTCCACTCCTTAATTCAGATTTCATTTGTAAGAAGAACTCGAGAACTGGATCACACAGAACTTGCCATGGCTTTCAGTATTCCTGATGAACTCATGTGTTTTGATAACAACTGCAAAGCAATTTTGACTTGAATGAATTCCTATAAGAATGCACTGAGATTCTTTTTGTGCAGTGCCTTACAGACTCATTTCTGTGAATCTGTAGAAGACCGCTGTATACAGCTGTATATAATAAATACATAGAGGCTTCCCCCCCCCCCCCATATTTCATTATTGTGCAGATGTACATTGGTACAGAAAGAATAAAGATGCATATGAGTTGAAGGTATGGAAAGCTGAGGCAAGCTGTACGTTCAGACAGCTCTATACAAAAATCGGAAAATCAGAGAAGAACACTGGAAGATTCTTAATGCTTCAGATCTGCTTTGGAAGCAAGATAAATTTGAATTAGGACAATTTTGGAAGCACACCTGATTTATTGTAATGTCTTATTCTTCTCTGAGTCTTGGGACTGGGTCTGTGCCAGATATCTGCTGTTTAGCCTTTTCAGTAGAAAATACTGCTTTTTCACGAAGTCAGAATTACATTCAAATCTTTTGTTTGTCCATTCTTCTTTTTGGTTTATTTTATTTTACTTCATATATACTCCACATTTCTCCCCAGTGGGGGCCCGGGAGTGGCTTACCACATTCTCTCCCTTTCCATTTTATCCTCACAACCCTCAAAGGGAGGTTGCACTTTGAATGTGTAAATGGTCCAAGGTCACCTGGCAGGTTTTCATGGCAAAGTGGGGATTCAAGCCGGGTTCTCCCAGTCTGACATTCTAACCTTGCATCATGCTGGCTTCGGATTCCATTTGCTGCCATTGTTTTGCCTCTCTGCTCCTCTGTAAGGGTGTTTTCCCTTCCCATTTTTAGCAACATGGGTCATCCCAGATAATCAGAGAGCAGATTGTTAATGAGATGATGTAGTGATGCTACATAGAATCATAGGCCCCGTCCACACGAGCGATATAAGCTGGACAGGAATCGACACAAATTTGCGCCAGTGCAATTTGCACCACTTTTGCAGGATCCCACAGGTCCATGGACCTGTGAGGGCGAACTGCTGCTGCGTGATCACACACAGCCGCGGGCGAGTTGTTGTTTTGGGTTTTTTTTCTGGCCGTTTTCAGTGCGCTTATTCACTTCTACAAGGGATTGATGACTTGCCTCTCCAGTCTCCACCCTCGGGGTCGTCTGATGATGCACATACCAGGACGAGGGGGGGGGGGGACCAAAAAGCCGCTCCCCGACGCCTCTTGTTTGCGCTGGCATGATCACACAGGGAAAGGTCAGTTCTGGGCCATCACAAACCATTTGAGACTGCCTTTTCACTGGTAGCTAAATAAGCCAATTCCCCGCCGGCTCAAAGCGGTTTGCGACAGTTTGACACCAGCTGCAGGACGCTTCCCAGATGTGCTTGTGTGATCGTGCCACTTTGAACCAGCGGGGAATCGTCCTTCTTGTGTCGCAAATGGGTGTGTATGATCGTGCCCATAGAATCACAGAGTTGGAAGGGACCATACAGGCCATCTAGTCCAACCCCCTGCCCCATGCAGGATTGGCCTAGAGCATCCCTAAACAACTCTTACTGTAAAAAAAAAGTTTTTCCTAATATTCAGCTAGTACTTTCCCACCCTTAATTTAAACCCATGATTGAGAGTCCTCTCCTCTGCTGCCAACAGGAACAGCTCCCTGCCCTCCTCTGAGTGACAGCCCTTCATGTCCCCCCTCAAGAGAGCCATCCTGTCCCCCCTCAACCTCCTCTTCTCCAGACTGAACATCCCCAAGTCCCTCAGCCTGTCCTCACAGGGCTTCTTGGGCTCCAGGCCACTGATCATATGTGATATCACCACTGAAGGCAGCATTGTTTCCTGGGATGCTTACATGGGTAATCTCAAACTATTGGGGATCTTATAATGAACAAGCTGATGACATGATGCTATGCAGCTAATCCACTATGGATATATGTTATTGTCACTGAGGACCGATGAAGTCAGTTGCACAAGCAGTGCATCACTGGAAGGAAACACCTCCACCCACCTTTGACACAATCAGTAGAATGGGAAAATATTTGCCTCTACTGAAAATATACATTAAAACACTCTTTGGTCCAGCTCTTCTGAGACCTGGTGGTCCTCCCCCCCCCCTTAACTTAAACTCTGCCAGGCAGCCTTGACTCAAATGTGGAGGAAGTAGAAAGAGATGAAGGAGGGATTGCTTTCCACAGATTGTACCGTGCCTCTGCTTCAAGGGAAAATGTGTGACATGACTCTCCGGTCAAACATAATTTGGAAAGTGAATGGCTATTAAACATGGCTTTTTCATGAAACACTATGAAATTTTAACCCAGACATCACTCTTTTTTGGCCTGTACTTGTCAGGTCATTGTACAGCCTGTAAGTAGGGTTGCCAAGTCCTTTTTCCTTACCGGAAAGGGGGGGCGAGTCCTCCTGCCACCGGGAGCTTCCCCGGCATGACGATTTCACCGGAAGTCACATTATCACGTTGGGGGCGTTGCCAGGGCAACGCTCTGGCAATTGCCCCAAAACTCTATGGTACCATAGAGTTTTGGAGCAATTGCTAGAGCGTCGTCCCGGCAACGTCCCCAATGTGATGATGTCACTTCCGGGTGATGTCATTACACTGGGGAAGGGGGTGGGGTTCCCCCCACCGGCCAAATGCTGGCCGGCAGATCAGGAACCCCTGTAGCGGGGGATCCTCTGCCCCCCGGGCTGACTTGGCAGCCCTACCTGTAAGTAATTTTCTACATGCTTCTAAAGAGCACAGCCATTTTGATTCAATTGTCAGTCAGCAGTTACCTCATTCAGTGGCTGATTCACCTAATTTCATTGCTTTCTACCTAGCACAACTACTTAGAAATGAGATGTAGTGTGAGAGAGATCTTTTTCATCAGTGGAAACTTTCTATGGATCTAGGACTCAGTTTTCAAATCATCTGTTTGAGGGGCTGAGATTCAGTGGTAAAAGCTCCTGCTCAGCATTGCAACGTAGATTCCAGGTCAAGAAAGAAGAACTAAGGTCCCTGATAAGTTCCAAAAGCAGTCATGTGAATTAGTCTATAAACAGAAAACATATATTCATGGATTCAGTAAGCTGGGGCCGAGGACAGACAGGCAAAATGAAGGGCCACAGAAGCGGGACAAAAAGACCCGGGCCAAATTGTCCCAAGGCTTGGCCTTCCCACTGGGCAGACTGAAGCGGGAGCATTCCGGGGAGGAGGTAGAATGGAGCATTCACACTGTGGGGTGGCTTCTGGCAGCACCGCTGCAGTGGCGTGTGGCTTTGGTCTGTTTTACCAAGGTGCTCATATGTGCATGGGTGCATGAGCGCATAGATGCATGGGTGCAGCAGCCGGATCAGCGGGTCCACATTACTGGTGCCGCTTGATGTGCAGCTTATTTGCATCCACACTGCCAGGAAGTGGGATGAACGCACACCCAGACGGCTTGACACCGGTTTCACCAGGTATCTGTTTAATGCAGGATGAAAGCGCTTCAGGACCAAATGAGTACGGCATGGCAACACCGGGCAGCTTGAAAAGTGGACCTATATTGGGCCAAAATGCCCGTCTGTCCTTGGCCTAGGGCTGAGGTGAGATAGTAGTTTGGTTTTTTCCCCTCACAAAGATGAAGAGAGTTAAAATGAAGTATTGATGCTTATATGAGATATAAATTCATCCATTGTTTATTTCTGGGTTTCATTTTTTTAAAAAAAGAAAAGAAAAACATTGTATGACCTAGAATTTCCAACCTCCAGGCAGGGCCAGGAAATCTCCCAGAATTCTCTCCAATTCTCTCCAGATGACAGAACTCATCTCTCCTGACTGCTTTGGAGGGTGGACTCTATGGCATTATTCCCCACTGAAGTCCCTCCCCTCTTCAAACCCCTCCCTCTCCAGAATTATCTTCCCTTCCCCAAACTCCACCATCCCCACCCCAAAATCTTCAAGAACTGGAGCTGGCAGCCCTATGTTCAGCTGTACATGAGTTGACTGTAATGTGATCCTTACTCTATATACCTACAAAGAACAATCAAGTGTATAGTGTGCATGGACTGTATGTGCAGTCACTGTAAATTAGGAACAGGGTTGAAGAAATATGCATTTGCCATGGAAAGAAATGCCTCTCACACACTATTCTCAACATTCTTGGAAACAGTGGTCTGCCTCCAACCTGGGTAAGTTTTGCCTGCATTGCAACAGTACAGTTGTGCCTATCCATCTGACCCACAGGTCCCATGCAATTAACAGAATATCAAATGTAGATTCCTATGCATATATACCGTACATGTTGTCTCTGTATTTAGGTGGTGGGACTTCCATGGCCTCTGGAGTGAGCAGCGTCAGTTAACATTTCAGTTTCATCGGACAGTAACTAACGACAGCCCTGACCTGGATGTTCCAGGCTAAGCAGAGTGGACCATGATTGACACTTTGGTGGGAGACAGTAGTCCTTTTACTACTGGAGACTACTAAAGAACTCCAAGGTTTATATACAGAGGAAGGCAATCGTGAACCAACTCTGTTTGTCTCATGCTTTGAAAACCCTATGGGATCACTGTACACTGGCTGTGACTTAACATCACTTTCCATCAAGTAAGGACATGTGAAGAAGAAGAAAAAGGAGGAGGAGGAGATTGGATTTATACCCTGCCCTTCAATACCCAAAGGAGTCTCAGAGCATCTTACAAACTCCTTTCCCTTCCCCTCCCCACAACAGACACCCTGTGAGGTGGGTGGGGCTGAGAGAGCTCTGACAGAAACTGCTCTTTTTAAAGAACAGCTGTACCAGAGCTATGGCTTGCCCAAGGTCATCCAGCATTTACAAGTGGAGGAGTGGGGAATCAAACCCGGTTCTCCCAGATTAGAGTCCATACATTGTCAGGTTCCCTAGCAATCAGCAATCAAAAAGGTCCTTTACTAGGTTCAGTTTACTGGAGTGAGTATCGCTAACATATTCTCTAAACACTTCTGTGTTAGGACTAAAGAGGGGAAGCGGGAAAGGGATTATATACAGGGTTCAAACTAGGGTGTCAGATGGCCACAAGCCAATGAGTGCCCTGTTACCCTCAGGCTGAGAATAAGGGCTTCAACATTCAGGCGGGAGACTCACACGAGAAACCCGAGTTCTTATGTAAACAGGGGCAAATGCTAGAAGAACATCAAAGGCAACATTCCAGAGGTTACAACAGCATTTACAACCTTCCCCCTCCTTTCATCATAGCAGAAACTCTCTCTCTCTCCCCTCCTTTTATTTATGACAGCCTACCAGAGCTATGGCTTGCCCAAGGTCATCCAGCAGGTGCAAGTGGAGGAGTGGGGAATCAAACCCAGTTCTCCCAGATTAGAGTCCACACACTTAACCACTACGCCAAACTGGCTCTCGACTTTTAAAATTATGTTCTCACTGTACTTTTTTGTTTTCCATCAAAATGGAATTAAATTCTAAGATTTTTTTTAACCCGTGCCCAATGGATGCTCCCCACCAAACATAAAGCAGGCTAGAGAAAACATATTCATTGTAGAGCCGATGAAAAGCACAACACACGGTCAAATCTATTCCTTTCCCTCTCCACTCAATGTGAGGCTTCTGCTCAAAGTAGTCAAGGATCAGATCTTTGTTGATGAAACACAGTTCTTTATTTCCAATCTCTACATTGGTACAGGTCCTCGGATTATTGCCAGAGATAATGCATACGATAGAAGCAGGTCTATTATACCCTTCAGTACAATTTGAATTGCCCATAGGTAACCAATCACCAAAGGGGAAAAATGGCGGGCAAAAGGGGTCTCTGGCCGTTTGCTTCCCACAGGAAAGAAAGCTAGGTGTTAAGCTGTAAATTTCCCTTCCCAAACCAGACCCCTTAGATGTAACCATATTCACATAACAAATGCTTCCCTCAAGGCTTTCACACGTTGATAAGAAATGGTCTCTGTCCTCCCCTTGTCTTCCCAGCCGGGATGAACGGAATGCAGAGGCAGGAGTGTGAGAGGCCCATTGTTCCCATGCTTTGAAGTTGTCACTCTCCCGGGCAAACAGTTACACAGACCAGGCCTGGTCAAAGCCATAAACCTGGGGTCACATAGCATACATTCATACTGGCAAAAGATATGGTTACATGGTGGGCATAGGGGCAACTAAAAGCAATAGGCATGAATACATAATGGGTGCAGGTACAGGTTACAATACACAGCACATAGCAATAGAAAGCATAGCAGAAAGTCCCAGAAATCCTTGTCTGAATCAGCAGATTCTGACACTCAACTGGAATGAACTTCTCAGGAGCTGTAGAAATACAAAGGGCTTTTTAGCATAGTTTGAAAAATGTGATTTTGAAACATCTTGGCTAAAGTTAGAATAGTCGTTAAAGAAAGCAATATGTAGGGCTGCCCACTATGATTTGGGGAATTCCTGGAGATTTGGGCATGGAGCCTGGGGAGGGTGGGTTTTGGGGAGGGGAGGTACCTCACTGGGGTACAATGCCATACAGTCCATCCTCTGAAGCAGCCATTTTCTCTTTTTTTAAAATAGGTTTTTTTAATTAGTTTTCAGAAAAAAGGAAAATAGGATACAAAACACAAAAAACAACAACAACCATACAACACATATGGAGACTGTACTATAAGTATCTAAATAATTTTTCCTAACTAGAATCATTTTACATTTAACCTACATTAGCTAAGTTCTACATAGAGCATACATGCTTAATAGATGTTTAATTGCCACTTATTTAGAATAATTTTCCAGCCATTTGTAAAGTCTTGTCCAGTTGTTTTGGAAAACTTCTTCTTTTTTATCTGAAAGTTGCAAAGTTAATTTGTCAATTTCTGCCATTTCCAGTAATTTGTAGATCATTTCCTCTTTCGATGGGACCTCTTCTTGTTTCCAATATTTTGCATAAAAAATTCAAGCCATGGTAATCACATGTATTAATCATATCTCTAGCTGGCTTTTTAAATTTCTCTGGGATCATATTCAATAAAAAATAATTCTGGAATAAATGGTACTTTTGCAAAATATCATGGATCCAATTCCATGCCATTTTCTCCAGGGGAGCTCATCTCTGTCATCTGGAGATCAGTTGTAAAAGTGGGCGATCTTCAGGCTCCACCTGGAGGTTGGCCACTCTAGCAATACAGCAGAAAACGGGAAGTGTCAGTTAAACATGTTTGAGAAATGCTAAGAAAAATATTGATAGACTGCTAAAAAAAAAAAAAAAAGGCAGAAGGTTTCAGATATTTATTAAAGCAAATTAAATAAGAACGTGAACACGCCTGCTATTCCAGGGAGGCTGCTGCTGTTGACTATACAATGCAATCCATAAGCAAGTGGCTCGCAGGTGCGGCAGCGATCTGTGCAAGCTGTCCCTAGATGCCATGTGTTTTTTTTAAAGAACTCTAGCTGAGCAAAGGCCTATTTGTGATAGCGTTTCTGTCTGAGGAGCCTGGGACCTCCAGAGAGACCCAAGACAGCCTTGCCCTCCAGGAGAGCTCTAGCAGCCAAGCAGATAAAAAGTTCACATTGTATGTTTTGTTAATGATGGCATCGTGGAAAGAAAGCCTCAATATATGGATATGCTTAGTGTGGATGCTCTCTCACACCATATCTAAGTTCTCTGCACTGGCATGGAGAAAGAAGGGAGAAATCAGGCTCCTGTAGGGCTTTCAAGGCAAGAGACAAACAGAAGTTTGTCCTCAATGGGGACCTCAGTGGAGTGTAATGCTGTACAATCCACCCTCCAAAACAGCCTTT
The DNA here is from genome assembly GCA_029233225.1 of Lepidodactylus listeri. Classification (NCBI taxonomy): domain Eukaryota; kingdom Metazoa; phylum Chordata; class Lepidosauria; order Squamata; family Gekkonidae; genus Lepidodactylus; species Lepidodactylus listeri. The sequence continues at coordinate 97,933,397 of JARCFY010000009.1, read as the reverse complement.
TTTCCTTAGGGGGAACTGATCTCTGTAGTCTGGATATCAGTTGTAATTCCAGGAGATTTCCAGGCCACACCTGGAGGTTGGCACTACTTGCCACTCTAGGAACCCATCTCAATAACTTTGTGATGTTTTTTTTTTATGATTGGGTTCTCGGGGGGGGGGGGGGTTGCCCATGGCATTCTGAAAGTTTAGATTATGCTAGTGAAGATCAAGGCTTTTGGTATCTTTCATGGCTTATATCACCTCCTTTCCTGACTGATCAGGCCTGGACTGGCCTTGGCAGTCTTCCCAGTTTTGGCACCCACCGCAGGGGTTGGGAGAGAGAAAAGCTTCCATGGAAGTAATATAATCCCATCTTCCCCTCCTCTCCATCTTTCTTATATCTTAAAATCCATTATCGACAGCCAGGTGCCAAAATAACAAAGAGAAAGAAATATGAACTGATAGAAAGAGATTATTTAATTTCCTTCATTTCGTTTAATTTCCATAATTCCGTTCATTTTCATTATAATAACGGCATCAAGAAAAATTGTATTTTTGTTTCATCACTTGATTATCTAATAAACTTTCCATCTGACTCATTGTTGCGTCCTGGGTTCAACGCATGGAGAAGCAGGACAACAGTGTGATGATCAGCTCATAGTTTATTTGTACACAACAACGCACTGCCAGCCGAGGCAGCCAACTATATACAGCCCCCTGAGACACATCCACAGTCCTATTGGAGGGTTTGAATTTCCCGCCAAAGTCCCTATTGGCATACTAGGAGGTCCAGGATCCTTGGCCCCTATTGTTTCCTGGATCCAAGCTCGGACTGCATGTCGCTGGCGCCTAGTGGCGGTCAGCGGACATAACACCCATGGTAACTTTACTTCCATTACCCATGCCTCTGTTTCACCTCAGCATAGCAGTGTATACAAAACTGTTCCATTTTCTATTGTTCTTGTACCACCAGCAGGAATGTGAACATTGTATCTAAGAGGCCTATGCTGGTGCAATCATTCACATTCATCATAACCGCTTGATGTTGTGGCCATCGAGTGATAAATTCTTGAACCAGCTTCAAGAAAGGGGGGACTTCTGTTGTGGAGCTTCATGTCACAATTATTAGATTCCTCCTGAATTTTGAAGGTCTAACTTCCTCTTTATTCAAAGCGAGAGAGTGTGTCCCACAAGAAAACCGAGTTAAGTGAGATGATATGCATGCTCTGACCTTAAAATTATGCTCAATGCGATATGGGGGAGGGAAATTAAGTTTCCATTTGTGTCTAAAATATTTTATGTAACGGAGAATCGACCAAGTTTTATTTTATTTTTTTTTGTTAAAAAAAAATAAAATCTTGATAGGATTTGAAAATGAACTGTCAAGAGTGAGGAAAAAATGGAGAACGGGAAGGCAAAGTTCGCACATTAGAAAACCTAATGAGGAAGTGCAAATGATAATAGAATCTCAGCAGGCTGAGGTCGACAATATGGAGAAATGGATGAGATGTAATAATTTCCCTGTAATTGGCATCTCAACAGACATGATATAGGACTTTCATTTCCAAATTTAACATATCCTTTCGGGCACTGATGGATTCCAAACTTCATTAGTTATTGAAAGTTATTCTAGACTAGGTCATTCATGGATACCATTTGACAGGCAAAGATCCTAATATATATATATATATATATATATATAAGGAAAGAAGATGAGTTTTAAAGTTTGCTGGACTGCATGTGGACGTCTTTTAAACCTGGCAAAGATGTCTGCCAATGGGAAATTGAGGAACAAAAAGCCCATCCTCTCTGGTTCTGTTACCAGGATATAGGAAATTATTCCAGGTATATGACTAATAAGTGAAGCAGAATGTGTATGGTGGTTCCTACAGCTCTCCTCTGATATGCTCGACCATATTCAATATTCTGGAGATGCCCACATCTGCAAGCGAGATGCATGTATAGTGTTTCTGGGGAGTAGTAGAGACACTTGTATATTAGATAGGATGAAACAATGTCTTATAAAGAAAACTGCCTTTAGTCTTTGGTTTGACTTTTTAACATGAGTCTTCCACTTACTTAATCCCAGGAAAAAAATCATAATCTAGGTTGGAATCAGGCCTCTCATTTACCCACCCAGGATGGGGAATTATCACCCCCAGGCTCCAGTTTCTCACCTCCAAGGAAATTAAGAATGGGGGGGGGGGGGGGGGAAATGGCTTCCACAAAGGAATGCTGTAAGAATTTCCCGAAGTCTTTATGGTAAAGGCTACAGAGACTATGGTGGTGGTGGAAAGTGCCATAAAGTCACAGCTGATTTATGATGACCCCATAGGGTTTTCAAGGCAAGAGACGTTCAGAGGTGGTTTGCCATCGCCTGCTCTGTGTAGGGACTCTGCTATTCCTTGGAGGTCTCTCATCCAAATACTAGCCAAGGCCAACCCTGCTTAGCTTCTGAGATCAGATGAGGTCAGGCTACCCTGGGCAATCCAGGGCATCGAGACTATAGTAAAGAGCATAAATACTAGGAAAGGTTACCTAGAGCATTACACGGAGGTGACACTACATCTTCCTGAACTTTGCCCTCCCCAGGAATCTCGGCTTTCTACTCCAAATTCCTCACAGCACAATCATATGATCCCATTCATTCACTGGAAAGTTGTGGTTTGAGTAAACTATTGTTTTCATTTTTACAGCTCCCAATCTCCCCTCCCGGACACTTGGTTTAAATGTAAAGAATACAAGGCACTTTTAAGAATAGTGTCATCCCAAGTTACAGTTATTGGAGGCCTGGGATTCTTTTTTCAAAGCAAAAACAGTTGTGTCATTACGGAGATAACTGGTAGCTGCTTCCACAACATCCCTTGCTGTTGACCATTTCCCCCCTCATTCCCTTTGGCACCAATCAAGCATGGCTGTTTGCTGCCTGAATCTATTGTTATCTTAAATGGAAAACATTGTCATTTCCTTTTCATGTGAAAACCCTATTTATTTAGAACTCCCTCGTTAGATGAACCGAGTAGCTTTTGAGATCTTTCATTTCTAATATTTGTAATTCTGTAATTGGGGTTAAATGCAAATTAAGTAAAATAGAAAAAAAATAATAATTACTCCATCCATAGCTCGACTGTTTGAGTTGGGCAATTGTCTGCATGGCAGATAAAAGGAAAGATTCATTGATTCATTGAGGATAATTGGGAAAAATCAGAGTCCATTAAGGCAATTCATTTAATTTTTTTTTTAACAAATACGTACCCAGCTGCAAATGTTTGATGTGGATTTTTATAAACTCTCTGAGAGTGGGATTCTGAAGATTAATGATTTCCTGACTACCTTAACTGTATCTAAATTATCCCTAGCAAACTAAAGAAGTTTCAGGTTGGAAGTTTATTAAATGGTAGTAGAGCTGTTGATATGTGGGTATTTGCTGTTGACGTGGGTATTAAAAGACTCCAATGAGCAAACCTGGCTTCCCTCTGCCTCACAAGCCTTCCTTCCTTCCTTCCTTCCTTCCTTCCTTCCTTCCTTCCTTCGAAGGGCATGAGAAAATTTATTTTTTCCATGAATTTAACCATACATTCCAGAAAGTATTACAGTATAAAGAAATATATCGGTGATTTACATATTTGAGCTTACTAACAGTTCATATTAATGGCTCCATAAATGGTAATAATAACAGCCATGAAATGTAGGATAAGGTCCTTATTTCCGTAATACAGAATAGGTAAAGAGTACACATTGCACATGGGTAGGATTTTACTAGATATCATTAAGATTTCCACTTCAGTTGGAAGAAGATTCTTTTTATGGAGCAAAAGGGCTTCACGGTTTGCTGAGCAAGTAATCTTTCTGAAATACAAAGGCCATGCTCAGTCTATTTTCAGAGACAAGCCAATTAGTATTTGACTCTGAATTTGTTTCTGTCAGATGTTCATTGTTCTATTCCCCAAAGAGTGTGTACTACATAAATGCCAGAGCCAGCTGTACACATATGTAGGTTTTAGATGGATGCTTTCCAGCCCAAAGCTGGGAGCTGGGAACCAAAGCTGGTGAACGGGGTTGTCAACATCCAGGTGGCATATAGAAATCTCCTGCTATTACAATTGATCTCCAGATGACAAAGATCAGTTCCCCTGGAGAAAACAGCTGCTTTGTGGCATTATACCCTGCTGAGGTCCCTTCCCTCCCCAGCTCCACCCCCAAAGTCCCCAGGTATTTCCCAACCCAGAGCTGACAACCCTACTTGTGAAACCAAGGTTTCGTTCAGTTGACAAAGCAAGGACATAAGGCCAGGCTTCTGGTGTTTATGCCAGACCTGCTCTGTTCAGAGGCCTTATTCCATCTTCCTGTCACAAGGCCCAATTGCCTTTTGTGCCTGAAGAGGAGGGTCTTAGGTAGCTGTACCAGATTTTACACCTCAAGGCTTCAAGATCTGGAGTCTACTCTGACAATGTTACGCTTAAAACGAATCAATCAATAGACATTCTAATGAATTGGTGGTTTATTCTGGTGGGTAGCCATGTTGGTCTGAAGTAGGGTTGCCAGCACTCAGGTCCCAGCAGAGGTTTCCCCGGCGTTTTGGGCAAACTCTGTGGTTTTGAAGCAAAAAGGGGAAAAAAAAGAAAATATGGGAGTTTTTGCCCAAAACCAGAACGTCTTGCGCAACATTGCCAAAAACATGACATCCCTTCTGGGTGATGTCATCACATCAAGATGTCACCCAAAGCCATCCCACCCACCCCTGGAATGCCCCCCAAATCCTCCCACCATGACAGTGAGGGGACCTGGACACCCTAGTCTGAAGCAGTAGAACAACATTTGAGTCCAGTGGCACCTTTAAGTTCAACAAAGTTTTATTCAAGGTATAAGCTTTTGTGTGCACACATGCTTCCTCAGGTGGTTTATGTGATGGATCCACCAGCACTGGAGACTGTCTCCTTTCATTTGTCCCTGTGCACCAGCTCCAGTCATCCGGAAAACATCTGTTGGCTATCTTGCTACTTCGGGAGGCCCGTCGGGCATTTACCAGAGCCTGGGCCTTTTCCATCATGGCTCCAGCTCTATGGAATGGTCTCCCTGAAGAACTGAGGGGGTGGCCCGCCTTGGAGGTCTTCCTGTTTGACAGGGCTTTCAAAGGAGTGTGAATAGGAAGGCATCTTTTAAGGGAGGAAGGGGGAGCTTGGGGGCCTGTTATTTTCTTTTTTGTTTTTAAACTGAAAATATTTTAACTGTTATCATAAGCTGCCTTGAACCATGGAGGAAAGGCAGGATATAGATGTTTTAATAAACAAACAAGCAAACATAGTAGTTAGCGGGTCAGACTAGGATCCCCCAGATGTAGGCTCAAATCTCCACTCTGCCACAGAAGCTTGCTGGGTGATCTCGGACCACTCAGACACTCTCAGCCTAACCTACTTTTCAGGATTTTTGTGAGGATAAGAAAGGAGAAGGGAAGAATGTTTGGTCCCCACAGGAGAGGAAAAGTAAGGTATAAAGGAGTAAAGGAATATGTCTGTGTGCAGGACTTTTTTTTTCTGGGGGAACATGCCGAAATGGAGTTCCAGAACCTCTATGACAAAATTATTTTTTTAGATGTTTAAAAGTTCATGAGTTTCCAGTATGCAGATTGAAAACTTCATTTCCCTCTTGAGAGTTCTGGCACCCCTTACCCCCCCCCCCCAAAAAAAAGTTCTGTGTTTGTGTGTATGAAAGAGAAAGAGAGAGGGGAAGAAGACAAGGAGGAGGAGGAGATTGGATTTATACCCCGCCCTTCACTACCCGAAGGAGTCTCAGAGCAGCTTACAATCTCCTTTCCCTCCCCCTCCACACAACAGACACCCTGTGAGGTAGGTGGGGCTGAGAGAGCTCTTTTGAGGACTGCCTTTGAGTGAACAGCTCTGAAAGAATTTATGACTGACCCAAGGTCATACCAGCAGCTGCATGTGGAGGAGTGGGGAATCAAACCCAGTTCTCCCAGATTAGAGTCTGCACTCCTAACCACTACACCAAACTGGTGTAGTGTGTGTGTGTGAGAGAGAGGGGGGGGGGAAAGAGAAATAGAGAGAGAGAGCACTTTGATGTATTTGATGTGGAGCAACGGAGGACATGGGGCCACTGGACCAGCAACTGTCCTCATTTGGTAAGGAGGAAGGGATCCTAGTCACTCATGGATCGGGACAAGGAATTATAGCCTGTTAAAATGTATTTCTTTTTGGCCTTGCATATTTTCCACTCTTATTCATAATTGCCAGACCCAGTCAGAATCAACACGAGGGGAATATCTGCATCCATAATGTGTAAGTTACTACCTGGATGAGTGGTGGAGGCACACCATGTGCTTGGCTGAAGGTCCAGGGAAGGAGGAAAGCCCTTGTATAGGCCTCTTGTAAGAATCTATCCCCGTGCATGTAGTTTCGCATGTGGAAAGGAGTGGATAATATCATGTGTTTCCCTCCTTAATTTATTTCCCCCCTCACAAGTATTCCAAGGTCTCTCGTGTGTTTGTCAGATTGGTGATTTTTTTCCTCTCTGTTGGCAAAATATATTGTTTCCCCAAAGTGTTAGAGGAAAAATATTTGGGGGGGGGGGGGATATTCATACTCCACTTTTTTTCGTCAGTGGAGACTCCAAGCAGTTTATAGCCTCATTCTCCCATCTTCCATTGTATCCTCAAAACTGCCCGGTGAGGGAAGTTAGGCTGAGAGAGAGTGGCTGCAAACTTCCATGGTAGAGTGGGCATTCAAACCCTTCATCTCTCAAATCCTAGTCTACCACTATACCAAACAGGCTCTGAAATAAGGTATCATTAATGTATCATTTCCCCTTTCTCAGATGTTTTCTTGGTCAACCTTTATGCATACAAATATGTATGTTTCTCAGAGGAACCACGGAGAAATAGATCATTCCACCTTCTGACTTTTCAAGACAAATATATTTTATCAGTTTATCTCTGTTACTGTCAGGCAAGTGGATAATCCATGTTCCTTCATATCAATATTTCCTATTTTTAGCAAATAGATTATTTTCTCTGTTTGCCGGGCTCTAAAGTGCTAAGCAATCCACAGATCTTGTTTCTACAGTACAAGCCCATACACAAAAATGGCACCGCATTTTCATGTAGTGCAACCGGGAGCAACTCCTGCTGAACCCACGGCACCCGCTGGACCACCTGGGGTTCCTGTGGGGCCAGGGCAACTGGCTAAACTCCCAGTTCCTGGGTTCCCTGGACTGTAACAACCTAAGGAGTTGCTGGAAGCTACATTCAACGAGACCCCTAAGAAGTTGGCGTTCTTTCTAATGCAAGTGTGCAGATTCCTCAGAGACTGGGGCCATCTGTTCCTGGATGATAATCACTGTGTTGAGTTCATCAGCGCAAAGCTGAAGGATTGAGCGGCGGACTGATACGTGGGTGTGCACGAGATCCAGGGCCCTGAGCTACGGGATGTGCAGGCCTTCATGTGGGCACTACGAAGGCAGTATGAGGCAGGCGAGAAGGCGAGGCTGTGCCTCCGTACCTTGAAGCAAGGCAGCTGTATGGTGTGAGAGTACTCGGGAGAGTTCAAAATGATTGCAGCGAAGATCCAGGGGTGGCCAGAACCCATGCTGCTGGAGCAGTTCCAGACAGGGCTCAGTCACCAGATTATTGATATGGTTCTGTGAAATGTGCAACCCCTCACCCTAGCTGCCTGGATGCGAGAAGCAGATGATGTGGAGAACCACCTGCAGCTGATCAAGATGCGGGCCCCGTGGGTGTACCCTAAAGCCCTGAGAAGACAACCCAGCCCAGAGGAAAAGACCCAATTAAAGAACAGCAGAGGCGACAAGGGCTTTGTCTTAGGTGTGGAGAGGCTGACCATTTTGTGGCAGCCTGTCCGACGAGCGCAGCTTCAACCCCTCCAAAAGCTGGAGAGAAGAAAGCCACGGGAACCCCAAAGCAACCGAGCAGTGAGAAAGGAAAGTTCCCGAAAGCACTGTCACTGGGAGCGCAACTGGAAGGCACCTCGTCAAGCGGTGAGAAAACACAACAGCCATCGGGAAAAGGCCAGGAGCTGTTGTAAGAGGTGCAAAACAACAGGTCCGAGAGCCGCAGGCACCGCCTATGGTAAGCAGTTCTTACCCCATCCTGCTCATGACTGTGACCATTTTAAACAGAGACATGGGCATGCAAATTTGAGTCTGGGTGCTGATCGACTCAGGCTGTGCAAGAGACAGAATCAGCCTGTCTCTGGTTACGGGGCTGGGGACCCCAGTTCAAGACTCCCAGAGCCATTAGTTTTTGTCCAGATGGATGGCTTCTCTATGCATGAGCCGTGTAAATACCAGATGATCCCCTTGCTGATGGGGGCGGGGGCAAATTGGGAGCACCGCTCTTTTGTGATCAATTGCAATGCCCGGTTCCCAATAGTGTTAGGGAGCCCTTGGCTGTGTGGGCATGATCCTTATATCCAGTGGAGCAAAGGGGTGGTGCATTTTGTTGACCTGGGGTGTAAATCTTATGTGTGGCCACCTGAGTGGGGTGAGTCTCCACAGCAGAACCAGTGATTGCTTACCTAGTGGAGGAGAATGGGGGGATCCCCCTGAGTATGAGGACTTGGCTGAGGTTTTTGGGGAGGTAGAAGCAGACAAACTGCCCCCGCACTGGAATTGTGACTGTGGTATTGAACTACTGCCGGGGCACAAGTTACTGATAGGAAAATTGTATTCCATGAGCCCTGCAGAGAAAGGGGAACTGCGAAAGTTCACTGATAAGAATTTGGTGTGAGGTTTCATCCATCCCGCCTCCTCCCCTTACGCGGCTCCTGTTCTTTTCCAGAAAAAGAAGGTTGGTGGGCTCAGATTGTGCACAGATTATTGGGGGTTCAACACAGTGTCAACTTCCAATGCTTACCCCCTCCCACTTATCAAAGATTTGTTAGCAGAGGCTTCCAATGGAAAAATCTTCACTAAGCTAGATCTGCGGGATGCTTACTTTAGAGTGCGCATTAGGGAGAGGGATGAATCTAAAATGGCTTTCAACACACCTCTGGGGCAATTTGAATACCTTGTTATGCCCTTTGGCCTCCAGGGGGGACCTGGTGTTTTTATGAATCAGATCAATGAAATCTTACACAAGTACTTTTTCCAGGGGGCGCTAGTGTACTTAAATGACATTCTTTTGTATTCCCCTGATAAGGAATTGCATGTCAAATTAGTGCAAGAGGTCCTCCAGACCCTCCTGGAGCATAGGCTATTTGCTAAGCTGTCCAAATGCGAGTTTCATAAGGAGGAAGTGAATTTCCTAGGCTACGGCATCTCCCATAGGGGCTTAGAGATGGATCCAAAGAAGGTGGCTGATGTAATGAGGTGGGAGGCGCCCACCACCCAGTGCCATCTCCAATCATTCTTAGGATTCTGTAATTTTTATAGGGGTTTCATCTCAAATTTTGCCCAAGTAGCTCTCCCATTCACTGACTTGCTGAAAACAAAGGGGAAGGGTGTGGATAGTAAAAAACCCTGGGCCAAGTTAGACTGGACTGAGGAATGCCAGCATGCATTTGAGATGCTAAAAAAGCTGTTCACTTCTGAGCCAGTGCCAGCATGCATTTGAGATGCTAAAAAAGCTGTTCACTTCTGAGCCAGTGCTTGCCCACCCCGATGAGAATAAAAAAATCACTGTCCAAGTGGATGCATTGGATGTCGCAATGGGGGGGGGGCAGTCTTGCAGGAGGGAGCGGATGGGTGGCTCCACCCCCTAGCTTACATCTCTAAGAAGTTCAACACTACTGAGCACAATTGGTCAGTGTGGGACAAGGAAGCTGCAGCTATTAAATTGGCTTTGTCAACGTAGCATCATTGGCTGGAGGGGGCGCAGGTTGCATTTGAGGTTTGGACTGACCATAAGAACTTAGAGTACCAGATTCAAAGAGAGTGTGTCTGACAAAGACTGGGAGGAACTTGTGTCCATGCCAGGAGTAGAAGAACACGAGGATGGCTGTTGGTATAAGGGGTCGAAAGTCTTTGTGCCTGTTTCTGTGCAAGGGGAGGTGATGCACTGGGGCCATGAATCAAAACTAGCTGGGCATTTTGGGTTTCTGAAGTCTTTGCATTTGCTGCAACACCAGTTTTGGTGGCCGCGTATGAGAGCAGACATTTCCCAATATGTTACCTCATGCCCTACCTGTCTCATGTGCAAAAGACGAGGGGGTAAACCCCCTGGATTGTTGAAACCTTTAGAAACCCCATCCAGGCCTTGGGAGGTGATTTCAATGGATTTTATCACTGACTTGCCCCCCAGCAAGGGAAAGACTGTAATTTGGGTGGTGGTGAATTCGTTCTCGAAGCAGGCACACTTTGTTCCATTCAAGCAGCTGCCCACTGCTAAAGCTTTAGCAAAGATGTTTATGCACCACATCGTTAAACTCCACTGCTTTCCGAAGAAGGTAATTTCGGACAGAGGAACACAATTTGGTGCCAAGTTTTGGAAAGAACTTTTGCAGCTGTTAGACATTTAACAAGGACTCAGTAATGCTTCCCACCCAGAAACTGATGGCCACACAGAGAGAACTGATCAAACACTGGAACAATTTCTCAGGTGTTTTACCAATTATCAGCAGTATGATTGGGTGGACCTATTGCCTTATGCAGAATACCGCTACAACAACTCAATGCATTCTTCCACGGTGGTGTCCCCATTTATGGCTTTGTATGGTTATGAAGGGCCCCCCCCTCCCTGTGATGCCGGGTGATGCCCCTGCAAAGGGGGGAGACTTACATGATTGGTGGCGTGGTCCGCAGGACCAGTGGCCTGTGATTCACGAGGCACTTGATAAGGCCAAAGTAGATTACAAAGCTCAGGCTGACAAGCACCAGACTGAACCTTGGGACATAAATCTGGGTGATTGTGTGTATTTGTCCACAAAAGACTTAAAGGGGCTGCAACCCAGTAGGAAGCTGGTTGGCGTTATGTGGGACCTTTTCCTGTAGTGAATAAAATCAACAAAGTGATTGTTGAATTGGCCCTACCTAAGTCTCTTAAGGGCATTCATCCAATCTTTCATTTCAGCCTCCTGAAGCGAGATCTTGGGCCAAATGCTTGGTGTCCCTGTTCCCCTGCCCGCCCCCCACCTCTGATTCTGAATGATGAGCTGCATCAGGAGGCGAAACAGAGTCTGGATTTTAGAATATGGCATGGCCATGTGTTCTACCTTGTTAGATGGAAGGATTTTGGTCCTGAAGAGAATGAATGGGTCCAGGATTGCCGTGTCAATGCCCCCGAGTTGTTACGTGCTTTCCACTCTTTGTACCCTTTGAAGCAAGTAGGGGCCCCTTTAGGGGGGGGCAGGATGTCAGCTAGGCTGCCATAAATAAAGAAAGGGGGGGAGGTTGACACTGGAATGTTACTTTCAATTCTCCTCTAGCATTTGTCTCTGTTTACATTGTTAAGATCTCTGGTTTCTCTTGTGAGTTTCCCGCTGGGAATTGAAAGCGATTATTTTACATGTGAGGGTAACATGGCATTCATTGGCTTGTAGCCATCTGACACCCAAGTTTGAACCCTGTATAAAATCCAAATCCCACTTTCCCTCTTGAGTCTTAACACAGATAGTGTTGAGAGAAGTATAGTAACCTGACTACAATAAACTGATCCTGCTTAAGGAACGTTGTTGAGTGCTGATTACTAGAGACTCTGACAATGAACTAATTTCTGGATATTGGTCAACCATTTAGGCCTCCTGTGCACTAAATCATCCCCTTTGAGCTTGTCAAGGGCCCTGATTGTTTCTTCCGAGCAACCTAATACTACATGCAGTGGATTATGGTCACTACGTAGTGCATCAGTCACCTCAAAGAAGTGGATTTGTTCTAAAAGATCCCATGAGACAGCTATAAAATCTATTGTACTTGCACCCCACCTAGAGATATAAGTATATGTCCCCTTTGAAATATCCCATCTTGTACCGTTCAATACACACAAATTTAACATTGAGAGGAGCTCCAGAAATCTTCTACTGGCTCTATTAATAAACAAATCCTAAAGGATATGCCCACCACCAAGGAGGTTCTCATTGGGCCTCCCCTCATCCTCAAAATCACTGGCTGAGGATCCTATCCTGGCACTAAAATCACCTCCCAAAATAAGCTGGGCATTTGGGTATTGAACCATTAATCTTTCTAATAAAACAAGTAATCTTTCCCAACACAACTCATTACTAATCCCTCTTATGCCATTAGGAGGCAGGTAGACATTTAAAAGACTTCCCCACGGGGGATCTCAGGCCATTATATATATATAGAGGTTCTTACCTATAAAGCCCTATATGGCCTGGGACCTACTTACCTGAAGGAACGCCTCTCTCCATATGTTCCCCAGCAAGCACTACGGTCTGGATCTCAAAACCGACTGGTCCTGCCAGGGCCGAAGGAGGCGTGGCTGGCAATTACAAGGGCCAGGGTGTTTTCGGTGACGGCCCCATGCTGGTGGAATGAGCTCCCGGAGAACATCAGGGCCCTGCGGGATTTGTTACAGTTCCGAAGGGCCTGCAAGACGGAGCTCTTCCACCAGGCCTTTAAGTAGGGGCTGCCTAATGTATTCACCCTGGCTCAATTCCATCTGCCGGCAATTCCATCTGCCAGCCTGTGTGAATGCACACAGGATTTCATCTGAGTGCTGTTCCGATACACCTATGAAGATAATTTGTAAGCTGCTGATTTTGTGGTATTAGTCTAATTGTTTTATTTATTTATTTATTTATTTAATTAATTAATTAATTTCTAAGCCGCTCTCCCTGCGATTTAACTGACACTGTATGTATTAATTTGTGTTGTTATACACAATAGCTTGCATTTATCCCTGATTATAACAGCATCCGTTTATCCCAGGACAAGTGTGGGGTGAAACCAGGGTGACCTCAATGTAATGTGGGTGCTGTGTACTAGTCACGAAATGGCGACCGCCATGCGGTCAGAGCACATGGCCTGATTCTACCTGAGCTTCAGCCAGGTAGAACAATAGACAGTCGGATCCAAAACGACCACCAATAGCCAGCCTAGGTCTTCCGCGGGGGACCTATGAACTACAACTTAAGACTTAAGGCCCTATCAGAACTATGTGCATATGCTAAGCCCCTATCAGGTATTTTGGGTGCAGCCAGAGGTGGGGCTCCCTGGAGCCCTGGCAGCATGCTTGATCTGACCATCTCCTGAACATGCTGATTCACTTAATAAAGTTTTTGCTATGATCATCCTACAACTCGCCTCCCGACTCCAGTACTTTCCAGTGGGGAAAAAAATACCCAGAGATAATTACAGGGGTGAACTCGTGTATAGTATAGAATGTAAGTTCGGGGATGGGGTTAAATCAGGATTTAAGTTCTGGAGTGGAAAGGACCACTGTCTCCAGGTTAGCCCTAGGGATGCACTGCCATTTTAAAGAGTACATTACCACCTGAGAACTCCTTGAAACTGCACCACAGGGGGTCAAATCTGGCTGGGGTCACAATGGCACAGGAGGAAGAAGAGGATCTTGATTTCCCCACATGCCATTTTTCTGACCCAAAATCCAGGCAAATAATGCTCCCCCCAAAACATTTGGTTGTGGACTATCTCTTTGTTTAGGAGTCCAAGTAGCAACCGTTCAGGGCATTGTAGTAGCCATCTGCTTTCATAAGCCTAGGGTTGCCAGCTCTGGACTGGGAAATACCTGGAGCTTTTGGGTGTGGAGCCTGAAAAGGGCAGGGCTTGGGGAGAGGAGGGGCTTCAATGAGGTATAATGCCATAGAGTCCACCTTCCAAAGTGGCCATTTTCTCCACCTCTGGTGCCTGGATATCAGTTGTAATCCCAGGAGATCTGCAGCCACCACCTTGCAGCTGGCAATCCTACAAAAGCCTTTTCACCTTCTTTTAGGTTGGGTCCATTTCCCCTATAGTTTTGGAAGCCATGCCTTCTTTAAAAGTGCATCATTGACATTGCCCATGTCTACAAGTTTGTTGTTAGTGTGGGGTTGCTCAGTATTTGGGCCAGCATTGGTCTGGTTTGTTTGAAGGAAACACAAACAAAACCATCACAAATCCAGTGTGTTTGTTTGTCATATGTGTGTGAGACGGAGCTTAGCAACGGTCTTCTTAAAAGAACAGAGAAACAATTATTCTAATTGCAGCGCTTGTTCCCAATCATAATTTAGTTAATGACACTGAAGCCTGCCTCCATCTGCTGTTCCTGTTGTCACGGGTTGTCATTCTGTTTTGTTGTGTGCCAGGACCCGAGCAAAGGTTCAGTTCCTCTCCATGACTGATGTCATCCATTTCTTGTCTCATGTTTGCAGTGTGCCTGATTGGCCTGAAAGCAAAGTAAAAAAGGAACACTCTCAGTCTCTTTATACTCATTTGACTTTTATTTTCGGATAAAGTAGATATTGGAGGGAGGGCCACTTGACCAATTACCGTATGGAAGCCTTTACCATATGGGAGCTCTTCTAAGCCCGAGCTATAGTGACTTAGATTCTTCCGACCATACAGAGGGATATTCTTCTGATCCTATGGAGCAGTCCCTTCCTGTACTTGATATTTATGGAGGCATCTCTTCTGGATGAGGAAACCCTCTGCAAATTCATGAGTATTTACATACTTTCTCTCTCTCTCCCTCTCTCTTTGTGAACTCATGAAAATCCACATACTATAGATAAATCATAGATAGCACAGAAGAACGGCACAGAAATGTTCCACTAACAGACAGACAGACAGACAGACAGACAGACAGACAGATAGATAGATAAGATAGATAGATAAGATAGATAGATAAAATAGATAGTGGATGCTCAGAAATGCTCCAGTAATCTATCAGTAAGTCAGTTAGTCAGTCAGGCCGCGGTCACACGGCCCCTTTAAATCCGGGAGGGCTCCCGGATTTAAAGGGGCCGCATTTTTAAACAGCGGGTTGGGATGTCTATACATCCCAACCCCTGTGGCCTCGGGATCGTCGGCCGCGGCCGCTGAAGAGGCGGCGGCGGCGGGAAGAGCGGTGGCGACCGCATCAGCGGCAGAAGCGGGGGCAGCCGAGGTGGAAGTGGCGGTGGCGGAGGAAACGGTGGCGGCGGCGGCCACCGCTGAAGAGCCGGCTTCAGAGGTTGGTGGAGGTGGTGGAGGCGGCCCCAGGAGCACTTAAAGCAGCGGTGGCGGCCTTCGACCCGCCATCCGCCTGGGTAAGTTGGGGTTTGTTTTTTTTTTCACCTGTTTACACTTGGGCGCATGGGTAGCCATGCGCCCAAGTGTAAAAGGGGGGGGGGGGAAATGGCCGGCGGGGCTATGTGGACAGCCCTGCTCTCGCAATGCATGCGAGAGAGGGCTGTCCAGATAGCTCCCAATGCGGTTTCCTCCCGCAACACCCGGGAAAATACTTGATTTTCCCGGGGTCTTGAAAATGTGGGAGGAACCCGCATTGGAGCCCGCTTCGGCTTGGGACAAGGGGCTGGCCGTCTGGTCGGCCCCTTTAAATGCGGGAGGAAATTGCCCTTCCTCCCGCATTTAAGTCCCGTGTGGCCGCAGCCTCAGTCTGTCTGTCACATCCATCTATCATCTATCTACCTACTTGGAATAAGGCCCATTGAGGAAATAAATACAACGGGCTCTAGAAAAAGGATATGGGAGAGTGCCCTGGCCTTGGACACTCTGCATGAATTTGCTGGGGCGACCTCAGCAGGGTATAATGACACAGGGTCCACCATTTTCTCCAGAGGAATTGATCTCTGCTACCTGAAGAGCAGTTGTAATTTTGAATGATCTCCAGCCCTCACCTGGAGATTGGCAACAATTGTTACCCAGGAGGAAATGGCTGATTTACAGGGTGGAGTCTATGGCACTGTACCTGTCTGAGGTCCTGCCCCTTCTCAAACCCCACCATCTCCAGGCTCCACCCCTCAAGTCTCCAGGAATTTTGCAACCTGGAGTTGGCAACCCTATCTCCTTCCCAGCCAAGCATCAACCTGCCATTATCTGCCCCTCTGATTTCAGCTTTCCATCTCCTCCCCCCTCCCTTCTGGAGATCAACTGTAATTCTGAGTGATCTCCCCTCCTCACCTGGAGATTGGCAACAGTGGTTCCCAAGGAGGGAATGGCTGGTTGGGAGGGTAGAGTCTATGGCATTGTATCTGTCTGAGGTCCCACGTCTCCACAAACCTCACCCTCTCCAGATTCCATCCCTCAAATCTCCAGGAATTTCCCACCTGGAGTTGGCAATCCTATCTACTTCCAGCCATTCTCTCCTCTCTGGGACTACAGCTCAATTGAACCTTATGGAAGAAGAAGAAGAAGAGGAGGAGGAGGAGGAGGATATTGGATTTATATCCCACCCTTCACTTGGCATCTCAGAGCAGCTTACAAACTCCATTCCCTTCCCCTCCCCACAACAGACATCCTGTGAGGTAGGTGGGGCTTAGAGATCTCTTTCAAGGATGGCTTTTGAGAGAATAGCTCTGAAAGAACTTGTGACTGACCCAAAGTCATCCAGCAGGTGCAAATGGAGAAGTGGAGAATCAAACCCGGTTTTCCCAGATTAGAGCCTGCGCACTTAACCACTACACCAAACTGGCTCTGGTTATGGAGGAACATTTTAAACAAACCACAGACAGCAGCCATCTTATAAACACAGGTAACGGCTATTTCATTACAGCTACCAACAGCCACTGAAGTAACAGTTAGACCCACACAGGAGGGAAGCAGGAGAAGCATCTTCGTCAAGAGAGAAAGCCATCTGCCAGTAATTCTGAGAGGGCACAGTGGCTGAAGGAGTGGGCAAGGAAGAGGAGCAGACCCAGCACCCAGCCAATGGCACACGAGTACTCACAGCCAGTGGATAGGGACAGCTTCTGATTGGCAGGTCAGGGGACCAAAGGCTGGGGTGGCGTGTGGAATGTTGAGGAAAGAGTCACACAAATACTCAATTATATAATAAGGAGGGATTACTGGAACATTTCTGTGCCATTTTTCTGCCTGAAGGGACCCTAAGCAGTTTACAGAAAATTTCAGATAACAATATTATTTAAATAAACAGGACAAACATAAGATCACCAGGTCGCTACCTGTTGCCGGCAGGTGGCTCCAGCCTACTGTCCTTGAGTCTTTGCACCATGCACGTGCTGCAATGATGTCACCTCCAGGTGATGTCATCATCCAGGGCACATTGCAGGGGGTACGCTCTAGCATCTGAGAAAAAACTAGAGGTTTTCTTCTCAGATGCTAGAGCGTCCCTTTCCCATAACATGCCCTGCACGATGACGTCACTTCTGGGTGATGTCATTGCACCGTGCATGTCAGCGCAGATGGGGCTGCTTGGGGGTGGGGTTCCCCCTGCCAGCCAGCTGAGCATTGGCAGATTGGGGGCCTGGAAAGCCAGTAAACCCCCACTTCCATTGGGGGGATGGCAACCCTAGACAAACATCTGGGCTGGTCTTTCACTGATGGCCTGTTTACCATGGGCCTCAAGCTGTGAGCCGCAGGCTCATCTCTGTGGTTCTATCTGAACTAAGTACCTGCAAGGCAAGGAGAGCCAACTCAGTCTAGATGGAACTCAACTACTGCTAGTTTGGTGGCGGCAAACCACCCAGAGCTTCCTCCTTGCCATGGAGGAGGGAGTTTGAATAGGGAGGGATAATGAATAAGTGTATGGAGCATGTGCTAGACTCTGTGAAGCACTCTGTTCTTTCATTTGGAGCTGGGCCAGGAGAGGGACCCTGGGCCCTCATCTGGGCGGGCTGTGACAAAGCAATGTAGGGCTTGTCTCCTCCTTTCGCCCAATCCCATGGATTATCTCATACAATCAGAACAACAAGAGGGTTTGGGGAATTCCCAGAGATCTGAGGCAGAGTTTGGGGGAAGGAGGCAGCTTAGCCAGGATAGGAGTCCACCACTCAAAGCTGCCATCTTCTCCAGGGGAATTGATTTCTGTATTCTGGAGATCAGTTGTTATTCCAGGAGAGCTCCAGGTCTCCACCTGGAAGCTGGCAGCCCTTGTTATGTCTCTAGAGAAGGTCAGGATCTGTGCTGGCAGCAGTAGGGGTAATAAGAACTGTATTTATCGGAACACAACAGCCTGCTGACACAACAAGCCACAGCTGGAGCTCAGGAACTCTCCTCTGGTTATGGTCCCAAGATCTGAGCCTTTCCTTTCCAGAGGGCCTCCAGGAGTTGTTTTTAAAGCAACGGTATCAATATACCAGAAACCCTCCGTAACTGGGAAATGTGATGGTGAGATAAATAAGTGGACATGTTTATATGATATGCCCCACCCCAATTAAAATCTCTTAAACAGAGCATTCAGGCATGCAAAAATGTTTTCAAAAATGGTTAGTACATTTGGTCCCCTGTAGGTACTGAGGTTAAAATTCTCAAGATAAGGCATGTTAATTATGCCCCTTCTGGACTTCCCAGAGTTCTTGGAATGTATTAGACTTATATGGGTTTCCTTGACTTCTCTCAACTGGCTGGCTTATTGGAAATGTGTGTTTCTTTTTTTAAAAACCCTGCTGGCTGGTAGGATATTTTTAGCAACATCGTGCCCCCAGCGTTCGTGGGATACGTTACCCAGACCCTCGAAGATTCTGTGTGCTCTCAGGAGCAAGTTTAGAACATCTCCCCCAAAAATCAGGCTGAGTGGCTTCTTGTTGAAGCCAAAAGCAGATTTCTTATCCGGCCCTCCCTGCATTCTGCTGAGCAAATTGGTTAAAAAAAAAATAGTACAGATTGTTAAAAGAAGAGCTGCTGTTGAAATAACAGGAGCTTAAGAACTCAGAGCATCTGTTCCGACTGATAACAGCAGTAGCAGTCTTGGTGGCAGGCTAAACCCTGACTTACAAAAAAAACCCAAATTCTCATTCTGAGGGAGAGTAAATATCATTTTGGATGCACTTGGCAGGGGAAAGGGCATCTCAAGGCGGTATGTGCCACTTTGCCTCCTGGGTGGGCTGCCCGTAGATCATCCTGAAACATAAGGGAGGCCTGCCGTAAATGGCTTAGCTGGCTCAGTGTTTGATATTTGAAATTTTAACTGGAGATATATGACTAATATAATACCCACCGCATTCGAGGGATACAAAATACCTTCAGACTCCAGATACTGGATAATTCATACAGACAGTGAGCTGGAACTTACAAACCCCCCAAATCTCTCCTGATGCCAACCCACTCTTCCTGGGAGTGGTAGCTGGGGGGGAAGGGGAGCAAACAAATTCTCTTGGGCCAATAGCATGATGTCACTTCCGGGCAAAACCTAGGAGTGATGTCACACCATTAGAGGTGGTGCCCCTGTGGCCCTGCCTCCCCCAGACGCCAGCCTGTTGCCAAGTTGTGCCAGTCTGTGCCTGGCCACCCTAGGGTTTAATAGAGGCCTCCAGTACCTTTCCTGTGTCCTTTTATTCTTGTATCACAAATATCTATTCTTAATACAATTTCAGAAATACATTAAATTGGCTTAATGGTCAAATATATTTAATGTGATCCCCAATATCAGATAAGGAAAATGCTTTCACACAGAACAATGAACAAGGGCATCCCCATAGTAAAAAATAAAATAAAAAAAAAGAATTGCTGGACTCAGTTCTTCCTGCTGTTTTATATTACTTGGAGGAGGGGGTATCTGAGACTTTTTAATGGATCATCTAATGGATCTTTGATCATCTAAGATTGTATAAATGATACCTCGAAAGCTATGTTCCAGGTTAAGATTTGCCAGCATCGATTACGTTTCACTTATTTTTTACACAGACCACTTCAAGAGACATTGCATCAAATGTCCTTACTTTGTCCAAAAAAATAACAGCAACCAAAAAACACCCTTGATGTAAAGTGCTGGCGCTAAGAAGAGAAAGGATTGGAATAATACTCTGCCCTTTACTACCCAAAGGAGTCTCAGAGTGGTTTACAATCCCTTTCCCTTCCCCTCCCCACAACAGACACCGTGTGAGGTAGGTGGGGCTGAGAGAGCTCTTTCGAGGACTGCTTGTGAGAGAACAGCTCCAAGAGAACTTGTGACTGACCCAAGGGCACACCAGCAGCTGCATGTGGAGAAGTGGGGAATCAAACCCGGTTCTTCCAGATCAGAGTCCGTGCTCCTGACCACTGCACCAAACCGGCTCTCAACTAAATTCTGATAACACAAGGGTTTGAATAATTGTGCCAAGTGCTCTAGATTTATTCCTTAACAAATGCATTTTGGGACTTGCTAATATTGCCATCCTAAAGAGATCTTGCCTTTACTAGTTTGAAAGGACTAAATAGTGCTACAACAGGAACAAAGGTGTCAGAAATATCAAGGAATCAGCATCAAGGTAACAGAAATATGTGCTATATTTGTATATATATGTGTGTGTGCTATATGATCTAAGAAGCTACTTAGGTGGGAATGTTTTGTCCCAATGGAAATGTCAAGAAAGTGGGCAAGGGCCAGATAATTCACAAGTTAAGCTGCCAGCTAACAAGACTAAGGTTGCTAGCTCCAGATTGGGAGACTCTTGGAGATTTGGGGGACAGAGCCTGAAAAGGGTGGGGTTTGTGGAGGGGAGGGGAGGGACTCCAAAGCAGCCATTATCTCCAGAGGAACTGATCTCTGTTACCTGGAGATCACTTGGAATGCCAGGAGATCTCTAGCTACCACCTGGAGGTTGGCAAACCTAATCAAGACCCAATTCAACCACAAGCCAAGAGGAGCAACATTTGAGTATGCTAATTTGCATTCATAAACTTACACACAATTACTGTATGCTAATTTACATTCGTAAATTTACACACAATTACCATAATTTAAACAGACCAAATCTAGGGGAGTTTTCTAGGCTTTTTCACTCTTTAAAAAGGTAAAGGTTTCCCTTGCTCGAAAGCCAGTCGAATCTGACTCTAGGGGGCGGTGCTCATCTCTGTTTCCAAGCCGAAGAGCCAGCGCTGTCCGAAGACATTTCCGTGGTCATATGGCCGGCATGACTAAATGCCAAGCCACACGGAAGGCTGTTACCTTCCCACTGAAGTGGTACCTATTTATCTACTTGCACTTTCTTGCTTTCGAGCTGCTCGGTTGGCAGGAGCTGGGACCAGAGACGGGAGCTCACTCCATCACGCAGCACTCAGGTCTCGAACTGCTGAACTACCGACCTTCCGGTCTGCAGCTTCAGCGTCTTAACCTCTGAGCCACTGCGGCCCTTTACACTCTTTACTTATGGCTTATCCTCTTGAATTCATCTCAGACAACCTGGTTCACTTTAGCAACCCTTCTTTCAACTGTAGGCATCTGTGGTCTCTTGTAGCCACTCGGGAATCAAGCTTCCACAGCCATTTGAAATAAACTGACCGAAGCAGAAGCCAAACTTTGCAGAGGATGAGCCTCGAAAAAGAAGACCATCGTCTGAAAAAGGGGACCTCTGGCCACTGCAGTTTATAGTGTTGGTAGATGAGAACTCATCTATATATCTAATTCCCAAGTGCCCCCCCTGCATGCAGATACTTAAATCCGCACGGGGGGCACTTGGAGGGCAGAGGGGGGGTTTTGCAGGTGGGGGGTAACCCCCCCGCTTGCAGAAAAATCCGAAATCTATCAAAAACTTTTCGGGGGATCTTTAAATCTCCCAAAAAGTAAAAGAGCGTCCCCTGCGCATGCGCGGGGAATGCTCTTGGAATGGCAGTGGCCCGGCGAGAGTCGCCGAGGCCAGCCGACAGCCCACGGAGGAGGGGGAAGGGGGCGAGCGGCAGGCCCGGCAAGAGGTGCCAAGGCCTGCCGGGAGTCTCTGGGGGGGAAGGGGGCAAGCGGCGGGCCCAGTGAGAGGCGCCGAGGCCCGCCGGGAGTCTCTGGGGGGGGGAAGGGGGCAGAGGAAGGGGGGAATGGGGCAGAGGAAGGAGGAGCAGCTGTCAGCTTCTCCCCCCCCCCACAAATATCGCCCCCCCCTTGTAGGATTATAAACACTGAAAGTAGAGCTCTTCTCCCTGTGGTGGAAAGAATGGTCCTTTCCGCATTTGCCTGCCATTCCAGAAGTTCTCAGCATTCGAGTCAAGGTAATTGAAGTCCAGGGCAAAACGGCATCCAAATAACCCCAGGGCAACAGCAGGCTGAAACCGGGCTGACCACTGAAGGGAGGTAATATAATGCAGAACAGGGGGGAAAAACCCTGGATTAAAAAGAAGATTGAATTCAATTTTAGTGCAGAATTGCTTGGAGGACACCACAGAATAGGTGTCAACTTCAGGGGGGCTAGGGAGCTGGACCCCCCCCCCTTCGAACTTTTCCAGGAAGTGCTGAGCCTCCCCCGGAGACAATGGCCTGTGATGTCTCTGGCCCAGCCCCCCACCCCCGGAAATTGGAAAGTCTACGCCCTTGCACCACAGTGAACATGGATTAAAGAAGAGTGCAGAAAGGGCCAACGTCTAAACGTGTATGAAGTATGTTGTGAGCAAGTGAAGATAGTTTCAGTGGCGAGCTGGCAGGAGATGGCAGACCCTTAGTTTTGGAAGACCATGTGATCAGCATTTTAATGTCATTCTAATTCATCTTTTCAGAATAAATTCACTCAGTGAGAATCCCTCCTTCCCACCTATTGCTGTTTCCTCTGCCTTGCCATTTTGTAGTCTGACTGAGCTTGTTGACCGATACCCTATTGGGCCAACTTAAATTAAGGCATGCCTCATGGATTCCATTTTTTTAAAAAAGATGGTGGACATGTTCACGTGTATGTCTTGAGGGGTCTAATTCTGCCCCTTCCCACCCACACAAAAAAAACAAGGTAAGTTTGTTTATTGAAGGAACAGGGGAAGGAAGAGCACAACCACATTAAAAACTTTTCTTTAAAAGTGTTCATGTGCTCTCTCTCTCTCTCTCTCTCTTTTAACCAACTGGGTTACCATGGATATATTTGCTGGTATGTCTGTTAGGCCGAATACTGTGTGCCTGAGTGTCTACAGGACGTAACAAACAACACAGCAGTGCGCTCAGCAGGCCTGTTTCGTTTCATGCATCATTCAAAATGTGCTGCTGAGGTTCCAAAACTGTCCATAACTTTCTCCTACCATTAGAACTAGATGTATTTTTAATGTTTTTTTCTCCCCTCCTCTTCCTTTCAGCTTTAGGGATGTGTTGTCCTAAAAGCCCAGCTTCCAGGTGAGTTTTAATGAGAGAGCTTCAGAGGGAAGGGGAACCGGGGGAGGGGGGGAGAGAGGCATGAGCCACAAAGTTCCAGTCCTGGTGCCATTTTTTTTAAAAAAAGTAATAATAATAACATTTAGCGATTTGTTTTACTGATAATGTTGCTCAGGAAAGCCGGATTTTTAGACTGAAAACTCTAAGGCCGATTTCACACCAGGCGCTGCTTCGCCATCGGTCTTCGCTTTGCCCCGATTGTGTGCTTCAATTTCTCACTGTTTGCCACGGGGCGCATTTTGACCCGCACCATCTCACGATTTCCCCCGCGGCTTCAGTGATCCTGTTTTGGGGGGAAGCAGAGGAAATCAGAGGAAAAAGTGATGGCCGCGGGAATACACAGCTTTAAAAGGGGATTAGATGGATTCATGGAGGATGGCAATGGCAACGAGCTATGGGGACTGAGGGGAATCTCAAAATTCAGAGGCACTAAGCCTCTGAATCCCAGAGCCAGGAATCAGCATTGGGGAGAACTTTGGCCTCCATGCCCTGTTGTTGGCCATCCAAAGGAACTGGTTGGCCACTGTGTGAGGCAGGATGTTGGACCAGATGAACCACTGATCTGATCCAGAAGGGCTCTTCTTATGCTCTTATGTTCTGTTGTTATATTTCTGGTTGGCTCTACAACCCAAATCCTATTACATTGTTTAGCGAACATCCCATCCTGTTTATTGAATGTTCCAACCTGAGAGCCAGTTTGGTATTGTGGCTAGGAGCACAGACTCTAATCCGGGAGAACCGGGTTTGATTCCCCACTCCTCCATGTGCAGCTGCTGGTGTGACCTTGGGTGAGCTACAAGTTCTTTCAGAGCTGTTCTCTCGCCAGCAGTTCTCGAAAGAGCTCTCTTAGCACCACTTCCCTCACAAGGTATCTGTGGGGAGGGGAAAGGAAAGGAGATTGTAAGCCGCTCTGATACTCCTTCAGGTAGTGAAGGGCAGGATATAAACACTGGTGGAATGAGCTCCCTGAAGAGATCAGGGCCCTGCAAAATCTTTTACAGTTCCGCTGGGCCTGCAAAACGGAGCTCTTCCACCAGGTTTTCAACTAAGGAGCCGCCCTTATCACTACCACCAATAAACCCAGCCCTCAATCTCAACAGCGGATCTATTCCTACATGACTCAGGAAGACCACTGAGCTGGTAGACTATTTGTCTGAAAGCATTTCTCAGCATACCATCTCAAGTAATTTAATGCCATCCTAAGGAATTATTATCATCATTAGCTCCTTATAATTTTTTTGACTGTATGATTTTATTGCATCTTATTTGTTTGAATGATTTTATGTGTTTTTAATGGTATTCATGCCAACTATGTGAGCTGCCCTGAGCCTGCTTGCAGGGAGGGCAGGATACAAATTGAATGAATGAATGAATGCATACATACATACATCCAATCATCTCCTCCTCCTCCTCCTCCTCCTCTTCCTCCTTCTTGAGTCCCATTGAGGAAGGTGGACTATAAATACTGTAAATAAATAAAAAGAGATATGGCAAGTCCACTTTTCCCCTCAAAAGGTTGTTCTTAGCACAAAATTAGAAGACAGAATTGTCATACATTGCTAACATTATGACGTTAAAAATGTTCATAAGTAATTCGTAGAAGGATACATATGCTGCCTTTTAAGTACCAAGGAATGTGTATTCTATTTGTCTAGACTTCCACTAGAATCCTAAATTCTGGGATTAGGGAAACATTCATCTCCATGGACCCTAGAGGAAGGGAAATGGGTATTATAAACGTATGTGGGGAAAGGAGAATGATTTTGCAGGAATCCTGACATTCAGAATTCTCAAACTTTGGGGGAAGATCATCGAATGAATCCACAAGAGCACAGAAGGATTAAAATCAGGATTGGATGGAGCTCAGAGAATCTCATCTTAAATGAGCAGATCAATAAATGCATAACTAAATTTGTAAATATGCAATTACTTTTATTTGTTTTATACGGGGGAAAAAAACTGAATGAAATGAATAGGATTGTTCTTGGGCTATGGAAGAAGCTCTGGATTGTTGTTTTGCTTTATATTTCCAGGTTGAGCTTTAAAAGGGTTTGGTATGACCCTTTAAAAATGTGATACCTCCTGGCAGTTTTACATCCAGGTAAAGGTGATGGGTTGGTTTGTTTTGAAGAACTTTCCACTCGTGCCAACGATCATAATGATAGACTTGCATGCCTGGCGTTATTTGCGTGGAGAAGCAACTGGACAGCCATCATAGCCATTGTGAAGCCTTTACGATTAAGTCAAGAGACACCACTCAGTCCGTGTGGAACAAAATGTCAAGTCTGATGAAAAGCAGCCCAGAGCAGCCTCCCTGCCTTGATGCAACTCGGATAAGCAAAAACACCGAGGGCATGGGGTTTGGGGGGGGGGAGATATCCCTGCTGTGTGCCTACAGGCACTGTAGGATTATGAATTTCAACATGGCAGATGCAACAGAGCTGGGTGACTCCTTTTAATTATGTGCATTACTGGAGCACAGCAAGAGAGACGCTGGAGCATGAAGCTTCTGCATCGAGGATGCTAAAAAAAAAATCTCTCGGTGCTGTGAAACTTTGGAGAACCGATGTAGAGTTATGATAAGGCAAGGAGGATCATGACTTTATATACATTCAGAGTGTGGAGGCATGAGAAACAGTATGTACGGCACCGTTCCCATAAAACTGAAGCCAAGGGTGTGGATACACAGCAGATACAGAATGGATACATTCACTCAGTGCCTTATGGCAGGGGTGGACAATTGCTTTGGCTCGGGGGCCACTTTATGGGAGCGGAGGTTAGCAGAGGGCCGCACCTTTTAAAACGATTGCATTCATTAGTTAACTCTGCATTTCAGAAAAGGTATAAATTGTATCATAAAAATCAATAAATATAAATTAAATAAAATAGTGGTGGTTTTATTCAATTTATTTATTGTGCTAATTTCATATCATCTATAGCTGCAAGCACATTTAATTTTGGAATCAGTTTAATGAGACAAATGTACCCTATCACACCATGTGGCCGACTGTCTTGGCGGGCC
Source organism: Lepidodactylus listeri (assembly GCA_029233225.1). Taxonomy (NCBI): domain Eukaryota; kingdom Metazoa; phylum Chordata; class Lepidosauria; order Squamata; family Gekkonidae; genus Lepidodactylus; species Lepidodactylus listeri. The sequence goes on along the minus strand of JARCFY010000009.1, from coordinate 97,907,253 downwards.
GCAGAAAACTCTGTGGCGGGCCGCATATGGCCCCCGGGCTGCAATTTGCCCATCCCTGCATTATGGAATTTACTACCAGTGGATGTATTGATGGCCACAAGCATAGATGGCTTTAAAGGAAGATTAGCCAGATTAAAAAAAAACATAGAGTTTGCCCCAAAATTAGAACGTCACTCCCCCTTGACGTCAGTGACACGATGACATACTTCCAGGTGATGTTTTTGTGTTGGGGGATGCCTTGCAGCAAAGTCCCTGTTTGGAGATGGGGTTTCTCCTGCTGGCCAGCTGGCCAGTGGCAGATTGGAGCCCCCCACCTAAGTGGGGGAACCTTCACTGGGAGCTGGAAACCCTGATTCAGAGGTTTAGTGCTTCTGAATGTCCCGGTTTCCTTCAGTCACCCTGGCTAGTAGCCATTGGTTGCAGTCACACGTGTGAGGTAAAGCGGGGGGGGGGGGGAGAAGTTATTTCCTCTGGTGGAAGTTGACCCACAGTTGCACGATCACACATTTTGAAGCTGCAGGTGCAGCCCACCATTGTGTGATCAGATGCAACTGCGGATGACTCTCTTTTTTTTTTTTCCATTTGTTTCCGACGCACTTAAGTGAGGGATCGATGATTCACAACTCAGCCCTGAGGGCTCCCTATGGAGTGTGTGATGATGCACATGCTGAGAAGGGGAAAAAACAAAGGCACAGAGTCGGGATGGCCTGATCAGATCATCCCGATGCCATGAGAGCACGCTGGAGCGATCAGACGGGAAAGTCTGCTCGTGGACCATAGCAACCAGTTTGCTGCTGGACTTTCCCCGGTACCTGTTTACTTCGCTTCTGCGGTGGAGCAACACGGGTTGCTGCCAGCTGCAGGATGCTTCCCAGATGTTTGTGTCTGATTGCACACTTTAAATCCACCTGGCATTCACACCTATGTCGGGGCTAATTGTGTGTGTGATCGCAGCCATTGATAGACTTATCCTCTATGAATCTATTTCATCCCCTTTTAAAGCTGTTTATTCCTGTGGCCATCACTACATCCTCTGGCAGCAAATTTCACATTTTAATCACTTTCTGTGTAAAGTAGTATTTTATTATTATTTTTTTTCATATTTATATTCTGCCCTTTCCGTGAACAGGCTCAGGGCAGATCACAACTTGTTAGGCCATTCGGCTACATAACGCAATAATAAGAAATTGGCTAAAACCTTAAAACAGCATTTAAAAACAAACAACATCCTTTTGTCTGTCCTGAACCTATCCCAAAGAGAAGTTTATAAGAGAAGTTATCAGCCGTTTTGACCAAGATCCTTGGAGACTCCAGTTTTTGTTCAAAGAATGATCTCTTATTATATTTTCTTTTATATTACAGTAAGACTTTAACAAAGAATTCAGATTATCTTTAGACTTGTCTTGCTTCCAATACCAAATGAAGATTATGTGTCAAAGCTATGAAATACAACATTAGGAGCATAGCTTTAACTTGGTTTGGAATCCTGTGATCTTGTCATTCATTAGACAAATGAAAGGTGTTATGTTTTTCTAGTGTCTTAACCTGTTATTGTTACATGGGAAAATAAAAGTGCTTTGTTATAAATTAGTTGGGAAACAGGTGTGTTTTTGGGTTTTGCCACCAAGTTTTAAAGGGAAGAGACTGCAGAGGTGCTTTGCCTGCCTGCCTCTGCGTCACGACCCTGATATGCCCTCGAAGTCTCCTATGCAAATACTAGCCAGGGCCAACCCTGCTTTAGCATCTAAACCTTGATGAGCTAAGGCTAGATACAATGTAGTAAATCACCTCAGGGAGGGCTCACTATTATTCTTATTGTGTCTCTTCAGCAACACATTATGCTGTCTGATGGGTGGGTTGTGTTGCCAATGGTGTAAAGACTACAGTCACTCATGTCAATAACCCATAGGTTTAATTAAAGGACTCTTGCACTGCAAGAGAGTTTCATCAATAGCTACTTTTTATGGCAACTAAAGGGACCCAAAGGCAGCAAACCTCCGAAACTCAGTGCTAGGAGGCAACAGCCAGCCTTGATCTCTGCTCTGTTGGCCCCCTAGAACAACTGGTTGGCCTCTGCCTGAAAATTGAGCAACATACTGAATGGGAAAAAAATAATGTATGAAACTCATAAATGTTGCAAAATATACATTTTTAAAAAATCCTCAAAATTCTCCAGATTTTTTGCTGAGAAAAACTTTTATATTCAAACCCCCCCCCCCATTTTTTCTTCAGATGGAGATCAGTGGAAACATTAAAAACACACAGACAATTGCTCTGAGTTCCCTTTCTGTGAAATTTCTGGGATGTTTTGCCTAAACACAAAATTTGCCTCAGATTACAGCTTTAGATGAACTCTGGTGCCAGTGCTATGTGCAACTGGAAGGTGTTTTGATTCCTCTTTCCTTGAGGTAGCGATGTTGACTGGAGAGGTGAAATATTTCTCCCTTCATTCAAAAGTTATCAAGCAAGTTCCAAAATGTACATCGAGTCTCATTTTCTCTAAGAATGTATACTTATTTGTTTGCCATCAAGTCACTTATGGCAGTCCTGTTGGGTTCCAAGACAAGACACCTTCTGAGTTGGTTTGCAATTGACTGCTTCCTCTTCATCATAACCCTGGTCTTCCTTGAACACCTCCCATCCAAACACTAGCCAAGAGCTGACCTTACTTAGCTTCCAAAATTTGCTGAGATTGGGCTAGCCTAGACCATACAAGTCAGGGCATCATCTCATGGGGAGCGGGAAGAAAAAGTGTATTAGACTCATCAAAAGGGTGTGCAACTGTGCATACATACACAATTATGTACATACTTACAGGGGTCATTTCATAGAAAAAGAGGTGCAGGAGCTCATTAGCATAACTCATTTGCATAACTCATTTGCATATGCCACACCCCCTAACATACCAGAAGTGTGTCAGAAGGCAACACCCACCCCTCAGGCTCCACTCCACAGGTGAGTGAAACTGACCTGCTCTTCCTCCATTCCCTTCCCCATCCAATACTTTGTGCAATAAAAATAAGCGTAAAGAACACACCCTCATTCTCTTCCTGCTCCCTTGAAACCACCAGGTTTCAAGTAGACTTGAGATACCCAGGACATGTGCACCACCCATCCCTTCCCCTTCCCCTCCCCACAACAAGACACCCTGTGAGGTAGGCGGGGCTGAGAGAGGTCTTTTGAGAACTGCTCATCAGAGAACAGCTCTGAGACAACTTGTGACTGGCCCAAGGTCACACCAGCAGCTGCATGTGGAGGAGTGGGGAATCAAACCCGGTTATCCCAGATTAAAGTCCAACTCCTGACCACTACACCAAACTGATAAGGTGGAAGCTGCTGAAGGGTTCCTCCAGTACTTATGTACCATGTGCCCAGATAAAAAATGGTATACTTAGAAAATGTATATGCCACCTTGAGCAAGTCTCTGGAAAAGCAGCACACAGTCATAAAAGGAACAATGATAAAATTATCAATATTAAAACAAAACATTAAAAACAATAAAGACTCTAGCAGGGCTTTCCCCGGGGCGCTGCGCCTCTGTACTGCTCGGGGAAGCCGAGGTGGGAGCGGGGCTTGGTCATGTGCCCGCCCCCTGGGATCCTCACTCCCAGAGCTGCGCTCCTGTGCGCTCCCGCTCCAACGGACCCCTGCATACTTACTTAGGCCAGTGAACAAGACCTGGTGTACCCCTTCAGCAAAATGAGGTGGGAAAATAATCTTCACCACTTCACTGAAGTTCGGGGAGGCCATTTTTTAAGGTTCACCCAAACAGAAAAGTCATCCTATCTTAGCCTCTCTCATGTGTTTGCTTTCTTCCAGTTCGTGTTAGTGATTAGGAGTGCGGATTCCAATCTGGGAGAACCGGGTTTGATTCCCCACTCCTTCGCATGCAGCTGCTGGCATGACCTTGGGTCAGTCACAAGTTATCTCAGAGCTGTTCTCTCAGGAACAGTTTTTTCAGAGCTCTCTCGGCCCCACTGAGGCACAGGGTGTCTGTTGTGCTGGGGAAAGGAAATAAGAGATTGTAAGCCACTCTGAGACTCCAAGTGAAGGGCAGGGTATCAATCCAATATCCTCCTCCTCCTCTTCTATTTCTTGCAAGGAAGCACCAGAAATGTGATCTTCTCTATGCAGTTTAAGGTGGGCCAGCCTGTTCTGCTTCCTCAGAACTCACTTCCACCTCAGCCAGCTGCCTGGGGATGCCACAAGCTGCACACAAGCTTGACTGAAATAACTCTCCATGTAATAAGGCTCATGACAACCCCATAAGTACTATAATTTAGGTGGTGGAGGAGTAGGCAAGTGAATAAAAGACACTACCTTCTCTAAGACTGCTCGTCATGAGCGCATGACAGAGACAAGATTTTGGCAGAACAGCTTCCTTGTTTCATACTGTGCCAGCTCAGAGAGCCTTCTCAAGGAATTACAGCTGACCTCCAGACGATAAAGTGGTTCTGCCAAGGAAATGGCAGTTTTGAAGGATGCTCTTTATAGCATCACATATGGGGTTGCCAACTTCCGAGTGGGGCCTGGATATCTCCCAGTATTACAAATGATCTCGAGACTACAGAGATCAGTCCCCCTGGAGAAAAGCCCTGCTTTGGAAGATGGAATCTGTTTGGTTACACCCTGCCCAAATCCCTCCTAACCCCAAAACACATCCTCTTGGGCTCCACTCCTAAATCTCCAGGAATTTCCCATCCAGAGGTGGCACCCCTAATCTTTGCTACAACTAGTACAAAGTAGCTACATGTGTTTAGCACTCCAGCAAAATATCTATAAGGGCTACAGATCTCTCATGTGCGAACTGAGCATTTCATATCCGCTTTTCAGGAGTTGTAAGGTAAAGGTAAAGATTTCCCTTGCTTGAGAGCAAGTTGAATATGACTCTAGAGGTGTGGTGCTCATCTCTGTTTCCAAGCCGAAGAGTCAGTGTTGACCGAAGACTTTTTCTGTGGTCGTGTGGCCAGCATGACTAGACATCAAGGCCCAAGGAAGGCTGTTACCTTCCCTCCAAAGCGGTACCTATTTATCCACTTGCAATTTCTTGCTTTGGAACTGCTAGGTTGGCAGGAGCTGGGACCAGAGATGGGCGCTCACTCCATCATGCAGCACTCAGGTCTCAAACTGCTAAACTACCGACCTTCCAGTCTGCAGTTCACTGTTTTAACCACTTGAGCCACTGCAGTTTAAATGGGGTCCTGAGTTACTGGATGACTACATTGGGGAACTCTTTGCCTCAGCACTGTTAAGTTTAACCTGGGCTTTGGTCATAACTAAAGCCTGGGTCTTTCTGAAATGGTAACCCTGAGACTTGACTGCACTACTTCAAACTGTAGGTGATAGAATTGCCAACCCCCAGGTGGGACCTGGAGATCTCAACTGATCTCCAGACAACCTTTTGATGAGCAAGAGGGTTATAAAACTAATCCCAAATGCTTACCTCAGAAAAGCCTATTATATTTCTCTCACTTTCTAATTCCTCAAAAAAGAACAGAGGGTTTCAACGAATCTTCTCTTTCATCTTGGCTGTTTCAGTGCGTATTTTTTTAGAATGTCTTTGACTCCAATTGAGGTAAAGACAGATATTAAGGAACTTAAGTTTGTCATGACTATCTTATTTAGTTGGTTGCAAACAATGGGGAGTGGCTCATTCTCACCTCCCTAAACCCTACCTCCTCCATGCTCCCCCCCAAAAAAATCTATAGATATTTCCCAACCCAGAGTTGGCAACTGTAGTGGTCGCTCATCATTGCATGCTCCTTCATACAAAACAGCTCCCTGCACACAGAAAACGAATGAGCCAGTACAATAACCCCATGATGTTTAATTTTCTATTTTGTTTTGTTTGGAGGCAAAATGTGAGCTTGTGTCTGACACAATACAGCCCAGAAACAGATGTATGTCTTCAGTGAGAATGAGTCACTTTGCCCATTGTTTGCAACCAATGAAATAAGCTAGTCATGATGAACTTAATTCCCCTAATAGCTGCCTTTACCTGAATTGGGGCCAAAGACAATACAAAAATATATCCTGGAACAGCCAAAATGAAAGAGAAGATTAGCTGAAACCTTCTATTCTTTTTGAGGAATTAGAAAGTAAGAGAAATATAATAGGCTTTTTCTGAGGTAAGCGTCTGGGATCAGTTTCATAACCTTCTTGTTCATCAAAAGGTTTATCTCCCCCAATAACACTTTCTGGTAAAAAGAAATAGCTGAAAAGGAGGAGGATGGAAGATAAACTGGAGGAAAAATAATAGCCCTGGGCTAACCATTCTGACATTCAGAACCCATTTAGTGGGTGTAATGGCCCTCTGGACATAAAGGAAAACAAATAGCGGTATTGTACAGAGTTTTCAGTGTGTGTGAATTCTGTAAGGAAAATTTGGAGGTTTATTTTAACAAAGAGTTTCTGAGGAACTGGGGGGTGGGAGTGACATTTCTTGGGGGACAGACAGCTGGCAAAAACCTTCAGCTCCAACAAAACTTGCTTCATCCTCTTCCACAAGTGGGATTAAGAGAACCCCTGAAGGGAGAAGAACATGACCGAAGTCCAGTGGCACCTTAAAGACTAACAACATTAATTCCAGAATGAGTTTTCATGAGTCAGAGTTCAGTACTTCAGAAGCCACAGAAAGAAAGAAAACCAGTTTCCTCATGTTTAGCCAGAAAATTACATAAAGGGAGAAAGGGAGGGAAAGGGAAGCATTGAACAAAGATGGACCTAGCATCATAACTCAGGTGAGATTTATGAGATGGAAAAAATACATTACTGGGGGACTAATCCCATAATTGCTGGCTCTGACCATAGAGAACATATTTTGAGTGGAAAGATTTTGCCTCTTCTTTCTTTGAAGGAAGTGAGATCTATGTCACTTTCACTGAAGGTATTTTCTATGGTTATCCTGCTTTATAGGAATGGGCTGGCAGTGAAATGAAGGCTGTGACACTTTAGCCACTTTTTAGAAAAATATTAAAACAAACAGAATTTTTGAAGAGAATCTTTGGCTATATATCTGAGATTTTTTATATATGCTTTTTTAAAAAAACACAACTTATTTTTAAACTACTTGTTAGAAACAGCTTTCAGCACTAGGAAAAGCAGTATACAAATGTCTTAACTAAATAACTGTATCATCTCTGACATACCATGTGTGCAATAAACAGAATTTAAACATATATACCAGCTATGGCCTTTCCTCAGTAATCCGATCTGGGCATGGTAGGGTTGCTTGACAACCAGTGGGAGGGTGAGGGGTGCAGTGCCTTGGAGATTTTTTTTTTTTAATGTCGTCTCATTCATTGGAAGTTTGTACTGGAAATGACAAAGAATAGCTCTAGGGACAGCGGGAAAACCTGTGGTAAAGCCATAGACTTTCCAGCAATTCCTAGAGCTACCCTTTGCAACTTCCGGTAAGAACTTCCAGTAGGTACATGAGCTTGCGTTTTTAAACATTCTTCTCCAATAGAATCTTGGGGCCAGACCTGGGGAATCCTCCGCCTCCTCTTGGGACATGGCAGCCCTAGGCTATGGTGATCCCCATTCTTATTACATCCAGGTTAAATGATTGCAAAGCACTTTACATGGTGCTGCCTTTGAAAGTAGTCTAGAATCTTTGGATCGTCCAGAATGCACCAGCCAGGCTATTATCAGGGACAGGATACAACCATACCACTTCAGAATGGAAAAATTCTATAGTCCTTTCTGGGCACAATTCAAAGTGCTGGTTCTTATCTTTAAAGTCCTAAATGCAGGCCCGTAGCCAGGAGAAATGGGGGGGGGGGTTTAAATAAGTCAGGGGGCACTGATGTCATAAAATAAAAAAATAACATGAAAATAGTTTAAAAAAAACAAACAAAAAAACCTCCCTTTTGGCGTGTTTGCACTCTGCCTGCTTACGTGGGGAAGCAAGCAGGTGGGGGAAGCAAGCAAGTGGGGAAGGGGTGGTGGTGAGGAGTGCTCTGGACAGACCAGAGACCTGGGGGCCTGGGAGCTGGATGGAAGTCATGGGGCCTTGGCAGGAAGTTGGGGGGCCAGGCCCCCAAATGCCCCACTGTAGCTACAGGCCTGCCTAAATTCCAGGGTTGTTGAAGGACCACATCTTCCTATATTGCCCAGCCCACCAGTTCAGATTATCTTCTGAAGCCATGCTCTTCTCCTCCACCTTCAGAAGTGGGGCAGGTGGCAACGAGAGACAGGGCTTTTTCGGTAGTGGTGCCTCCCTTGTGGAACACCCTTTCCCCCTGAGCCTCACTGGGCACCTATGTCTCTTTCTTTTAGGTGCCAGACCAAAATGTTTCTGTTCACCCAGGCTTTTTAAAACACAATTTTAATATGGAAACAGATAGACAGACAGACAGACAGACAGACAGACAATCAGTGGTTAGTTCTTATGGTCTATGTTTTTATGCTGGCCTGGCTTTTCAAAGGCTGGATTTTAATTAATATCATTTTTTTTAATTGTTTCTATCTTGTAATCTGCCTTCACAAGTTCCAAAAAAGGCAGCCATAACAAATTCTTAATAAACAAATAACAAAAACCCTCAACAGCATAATAAATACAGCAGTATTGCAGAAATTTAGAGTATCAGCAATTTTGTAATTAATATATGTAGATTTAATGCAGTTTTATATTTAAGTATTTGATATTTTATATATTTTATTATTAGTAGTATCTGTTTTGTATTGATTGTAATTGTACTGGTGATATACCAAATAAACACCCTGACTGACTGAAAAAAAAAATACAGCAGTAAAGGAGCCCTTGCAACTTCCTCTGGAAATTAATCTATATATCCATTGCTCAAGTGTGTTCTCCATCTGTGGATATCTAAATCCACAGATTGGGATCACACTTACCCAAAACAGATTCCTCCCCCCCCCCCTGCAAACTTGGGAGTTTGCAGAAAAATCTGAAATGTAAAAAAAAACAAAAAAACAACCCACCGTGGGGTTAACCCCCCCCCCCAATTAAATAAAGTGTTTTCTGCATATGCACAGGTTAGTTGGGAGCTGGAGTGGAGCCTGCCAGTGTCTGTGGCAGAGCCCAGGAACTGTGGTGGGCTCAGCAGTGGCTGCTCCAGTGGACCCCAGGAATCCGGCACTCTCCCAGCTGCTGCGACGGTGGAGCTCAGGAGCCTGGCTGTGGTGGTGCACTCAGAGCAGCTCCCAGGCACTGCTGCCACTGTGGTCCAGTTTCAAGGTGAGTGGTGGGGGCTGGAGTCATGCTGGACACTGATGGAGTGAAGGTGGGATTACCTTCCATGAATTTTGCAGCCCCCCCTATAATATAATTGTTTAGGCCAGTCATTTTTAATCTTCCGCAGTTTAGGTTAGTGGTTTTCTGACTTCTTCTGGGGAATCTTGGGATGACACCTCAGAGTTAAATAATGTGGGACAAAACCAGTCTCACCCCAAAAGGGATGCTCACTATTATATTTCTTCCTATACTATAATCAGCCTCAGGCAGGGCAGAAATAAGGGCCAGAAATTCAGCTAATGTCCACAGGTGAAATTATTCATCCAAAAATATGCTCCAGGCATTCAATAGTAGTCATCCTTGGAATCCTTCACTGGTATCAATATGGAAAGAATTTCCTCCAGATCAAAAAGCTTTATAGCTACTGCTCTAGACCAGGGGTGGGCAAATGGCGGCCCGCGGGCCACATGCGGCCCGCCACAGAGTTTCTTGTGGCCCGCCAAGACATGAAGATTAACAAGAGTAAATATAGAGGCTCTTTGACAGACATTAACTTGCAGGCTGTGATGAGAATCTCAACAAGCAATCTCACTCCTGATTTCAAAAAAACTGTAGAAAAGTGTGATAGGGTACATTTGTCTCATTAAACTGATTCTAAAATTAAATGTGCTTGCAGCTATAGATGATATGAAATTAGCACAATAAATAAATTGAATAAAACTACCACTATTTTATTTAATTTATATTTATTGATTTTTTATGATATAATTTATACCTTTTCTGAAATGCAAAGTTAACTAACGAATGCAATCATTTAAAAAGGTGTGGCCCTCCGCTAACCTCCGCTTCCACAAAGTGGCCCCCGAGCCAAAACAATTGCCCACCCCTGCTCTAGACAATCGTCATCTATTGGTTGGGACATTTTACTAGATGTAAAAACGGAGGGCAGTTTCATGAAAGGGAAACCTATTCAAGTCAAATCCTTCTTTAGAATGATATAACTTTCACTGCCATTCAAGTTAATCATTTGCTAAACAAAAATCAATAGGCTACTATTTTTTTCTCTTGTTCTTATTGCTGTATCATTATTAATCACTTCATGATAACATATTATGTGGAACTGCATCTTTAATAAAATAAAACAAGGAATCAGTCAAAGTTTTCAGATATTTTAGCTATTTCCTTGGAATTCTTTCACTGTTTACTCTTGCAAACATTGGAAGCACTGGTCCTTTTCTTAGAGTCCCTCTTTCCTCCAGGGGAAAAAAAATGGCTACATCATTTCTGAGACACAGAGTAGAAGGCACCTCAGGAATCACTTGCTATCTTTAAAGAGCTTGTTCCTTCCTGGAGGAGAAAAAGTAGAGAATATTTGCATGTAAAGAAAATTGTTTACCTGTCTTGTTCCTCATGTCTACCAGAGGTCTTGTCGACCAGACATGCTCTGAGAGTTCTGTGCCTGGAACTTAATTCCCAAGTGCACAGGGCTTCAATTCAGATTGGGACCATAAGGAAAGGGGGCTTAAACCTCCATACTGTTAGTTCCCCTCTCCCATGGTCCTGATCCAAATTGGGCCCCTGCACACCTGAGAATTAAATTGTGGACATGGAATTCCCAGAGCTAGGGATGTATATTCAGATACATCCAGTGCAAATGCAGTGTTTTCCAGATATATTTGTGTGTCCAGATGATACCTCAGATTTTGTGCAACACTGGGAAGTGAGTCCCCAAAACTCCTGGAAGCATTCAGGATTGGCCGTGAATATCAGGAGCCAGCTTTTGAAGGCTTCCATGATGGGTTTGGTTCCCTTCCCCCCAGCGCCTCTGGGTGTCATATCTTGCTGGGTTTGGTTACAGCTTGCCCTGTTGGTTTTGTTCTGTCCTTTTAAATTGGTTTTGTTGGTCTTGCAACACGGTATTCTATGTGCGAGTTGGTTTGTGTTGGGTTTGCACTTTGTGGGGGATTCTTGGGTTGTACATTGGCATAGGCTTGCAACAGCATTCCTATTTGTTTCACTTGGATGATTCTCTGGGTTGATATTGGTTAGGATTCACAGTTGTACAGTAGTTGTGATAGGCTTACCACATCATCCCATGTTGGCATCCCCTGATTCTGTACTGGTTCTTTGGGAGTGTCAGTTCTGCTTGCATTGGGAGGCTTTTGTCTGGGGGTTGTTTTGCTTGTTCTTGTTCTTTGCTCTAGAGAAAGCATGGAATTCCCCTCCACCCCATAGCAAGCAATGGAGGAAGACTGGGGACACCTTGTTCAGGGGCCCATAGAACTGGACCTCTTGGTCCAATTACCTTGAAATGTGAGGAGTTATTCAAAGGATAGGCCCCAGCAGCTCTGCTGCAATTTTGGTGCAATTCGTTTTTTTTAAAAAGCCCCTCCAGGCCTCTGGAAAGATTCTCCCTAGAGAATAATGGAGCTGAATAATACCAGAATCCCCCCTCCCCTAAATCCCAGACCTGAACACCAAACCGGTATGTGGAACCTTATAAACTGGGAATACCAATATGTATTTATTTTTGGCTCCCTGATATCAGGATCTGAGAAATTCTGATTTTTTTTCAAGTTTCACATCTCTACCCAGAGCTCATCTGGTCAACATACGTTACAAAGTCTGTGTATAGGTTATACATGGGCTTTGTAGCATGTGAATTGACCTTCAAACAGATCATTCATCAGTGTACCATGTAGTGTCATCAATATACTTTCCCCTCTCGTTTGCTCTTCCTCTTCTATCTGCAGGACAGCCATGGCATCATGGCCTGTTCTTTTTGCCAAAATAAGATTTATGAGAACATGCAGTTGCATCTAATCTATAGTGATGCCTGTACTAAAGAATATACTTCTCCTGGAGACATGTCAGGAGACTCCTTTCCTGACACTGCTGTGGCTACATAAAAACATGGCTGGTCAGGAAGCATCTGTCCACTTCTTGGTTCATGTGCTTCATTTTATGTAATTTTTAGGATGGATTTGGGGACTTTGGTTTTTAATTGTCTTTCTGCACTTGATGATATTAGCAGTTATTTCCAGTCTGACTATATTCATAGTCTTGCTTGTCCTCTTGTGCCAACATATGCTGCTGTGGTAGGGTTGCCAATCTCCAAGAGCAACTTGGAAATCTCTCAGAATTACAACTGATCTCCAGACAATAGAGATAAGATCCCTTGGAGAAATCGGCTGCTTTGCAAGTTGGACTCGATGGAGTTACACCATACTGAACCCCCCCCCCCCCAAGTCTCCAACCACAAATCTCCAGAAATTTCCCAAACTAAAGTTGGCAACTCTACTGCTAAGTATTTTTAGGCCTATTTCAGCTCATGCTCAGCAGACATTGTGCTGTGTGAATCAAATAAGCAATATACCTGGTTCTGTCCCAGCATTTTGGCATCTCTTGAACAACTTGATTGATGAGAACCCTGTCATGTGTTGATGACTCCAAATCCAGGAGAATCTTTTGCTTGGTAGAGAGGCTGCCTCTCTGTAACTTGGCAGGGTCTCATACTGAGAGATTATTAGAACATAAGATAAGCCATGTTGGAGCAGACCAATGGTCCATCTAGACCAAAACTCTGTGTCACACAGTGGCCAAAAAACCCCAGGTGCCACCAAGAGGTCCACCAGTGGGGCCAGAACTCCAGAAGCCCTCCCACTGTTGCCCCCCCCCCAGCAGCAAGAGTACAGAGCATCACTGGCCTAGTGTTCCCTCTATACCTTGGGGTTAATAGCCATAGATGGACCTCTGCTCTATGTTTATTCAGTCCCATATGTTTATCTAATCATTCACAAAGCTGGTGAAGTTAATCTGCTATTGGGTTTCTCAGTAGGTCTGAGAGCTAACAAGTACTCAAACCTACAAGAATTTGGGGCCCGCTATATATGTCCATGGACAGAGGACTATCAGATGCCCCACTGTACAGCAAATACCATCTCCCTAGTCATTTCTTGGTAGAATTCCAATGCAGAATAGATATGCTAAGATGGAAAGCACAATAAGAGGCTGGTCTCACTCCATAAACTAGACAGCAACATTTGATTACACACTTCCAGAATCAGTGACAATTATGACAACCTGAAAAGGACATTGTCATGTTGACAACACCACATCAAAATAACCAGTAAATAAAGCATCCAAAATGTGTCAATTGACTCTGCTTCGGTGTTTCCTTTGTCTGTAACGACTAAACATCCTGTCCTTATATATAAAAGCAACATTCTATGCTTGCCAAAATCAGTTGGCTGCAAGAACTGCCACTCAAAAGGGATACCTGGCCACTGGCCACATTATCTTACTGCATTGCCTCAGGCCTGCCCACAGAGCCGGCGGCCAGCATCTCGCCCTCAGTCTGGAGGGAGCCAGCGAAAGGGGATGGACTGGGTGCTGGGTCTACTCTTCTTCCCAGCCCACTGCCAGCCTGGACACTTCTCTCACAGATGGGAGCAAAGCTGGCCTGCTGGGGCCTTGGCTGGGCGGGCCGCGAGCAGCCAGCCACACTTGGTGGGTCTTTGCTTGTGGGGTGGGTGAGAGGGCCACAGACAGACAGCCATGCCTGGTGGGTCCTGGTGTGTGTGTGGGGGTGGCTGAGCAAATTGACGCTGAGTGCCCAAGGCCAGGACACCGAGAGTTCCTATCTATACCTAGTGGCTAATAGCCACTGGTGGACCTCTGCTCCATATGTATTATCTCATCGTCCTCTTCCTACTATATCAACACCAAAGTGATGATGGTAAACATTAGTATGAAACTGGAGGCTTGAAGGATATTTCTTTTTAAGACAACTTTTGCTTCACAGAAATAGCACCTCCTCTGAAGGGCAATATGCCACACAGACCCAGTACCCAAGCAAGTGTCATGTAGTTGGATAGGAAACGTAGCCGTCAAGCTGAAAGATGAAGGAGCCGAATGGAGTGCACTCATTTCATTTTGTTTTAATTTCCTTTCAGATAACAAGGAAGAAATGGGTTGTGGTAGAGATGGCATTTCGGGTGCCTGTACACGATTCACAGAGATAGCTCCGGTGTCCTTCAGCTTAACTTTTCAGGAGAAGGGATCTTAACGTATTTCATCTCCTAGAAGGAGTAAATCATTTTCATTCGCCGGGCTCGGTAGCTCTTAACAACTTTCCAATATCAAATAAAATCATGGCAAATATATGAAAAGGGAGAGGGAGAAAATGACTTTAGACTCTGCTGTTCCAAACAATGCCAAACTGAATTGGAGGGAGGGAGGGGGGGAGAGAGAGAGAGAGAGAGAGAGAGACTTTTGTCAGCAGCAACAATGATGATCGTGATTACATAATAACCAGGTTTGAAAAGACCACTTTACAGTCAGTGGGTAGCTTAGCTAAGATTTTTTAGTGAGAACAACTCAGTGAATGAAATGCAAACCACCTGCTCCCACCCCCAACCCCATGATTTTACCAGCATCATTCTAAGGGCTACAGGGGCCCCTTTGGAACAAAATTGGATTAAGGAGGAAGATTATCCTTAAATACTACAGCTCTAAGAATGACTACCCCGGGAAGTCAGAGGTCTAGGCCACTTAAAAACATGTCCTCAGAGCACAGGATTTCCAGCCCAGAAGAGTGATTACTATTGAGTTTGATTCAGCTACTCAAAAGGAAAGCTTTCCTCATCATATGGCAGATGCTCTTTGAAATGGGACAGACGGGACACTGTGCTAGAAAAGCCGCACACATACTAGACCGAGCAAAGTGCATATTCCGGAGATCTCTGCCCAAAAGCGTACAAGATCTCAGATGTAATAGCACAGTTATTATTTCAGCCAATTCATTTCTGCAGCTAAGACCATGCAAAAGAAATGCTACAAGAAATGTATAAAGTAATGTGAGTCTTGCTTGAGACGTGTAGGGTTGCCTGGTCTGCCTTGGCCATGGGCAGGTGATGGGGGGGGGGGGGGGAGTTGGCATCTCTAGATATGTGACTTTGTTTTTCGTCAAAAGCAGCCTCAAGAGGCTATATGTTTAAGCATAGGAATAGGGAGGGGGGCTTCTTAATCCTTTACCTTCTGGCTATTCTTCTGTTCAAAATTATTCACAGATAATGCTGTTTCCCCACGATACGGGGAAAAGAAATGTGGGTGCCTATGTCTTCACTCTACCAAGGAGGGAAAGAAGCCTACGGAATGATTTGAATGGGAAAATGGGTTCAAAAGGAGAGGGTTAAGCCTTCCTTTGCTTGGGGCTACTTCTAGGCTGATTTCGCACTAGCGTTTGCCCCAGGTTTGCCCTCATGCTTGCACCGGAGCTCCTGGTCGATTTCACACCAGTTGCTCCGGGCTCACGTTTTGCTCTGGAGTATCGCCCTGCTGCACCAGAGTTTCCCTGGAGCAAACAAATCCTGCTTTTTAGAGGATTTTCCTGTTTGCTCCAGGAGAGAACCCAAAATGAAAACGCGCCCACTCGCCCGCCTTTCAGGGCCACCCCACTGTGGGAGTTTCTAAATTTTTTTGGAGAAAACCCTTCATCACGCTATATCGAAAGGGCTGAGGTTCCAAGTGGGAAAATGAAGAAAATACTCCGGAGGAAACTGGGAGGGGAAATTCTGGCGAGAACGAGAGGCAACTGGCCAGTGCGAAATCGGCCCTAGTGAAAGCAAAAGTGTCAAGAGAAAGTGATATCTGATTGGTCTCGCCTGAAGCCTGCATCACTGTTAGGGCTGCTAGGTTTCCCACTACAGTGAGAGATCTCCTGCCTTCAACCCCCTGGATCCCCCTGATGCTCAGTAGGCCAGTGCAGGCAGGAGAATGTACAAAAAGAAATCACCATCACATTGATGGCATGATGTCACTTCTGGGTTTGCCCAGGAAATGGTGTCTTGAGCAGTCAAAAGCCATTCCCTCCTTCTGCCAATTTTTCAGCCACAGGGAAACAACAAAAAGTAGGTCGCCATACGTGGAAGGATGACTCCACCAAGCTTGGTGTGTCCTGTACTGCAAAGCTGTGTTCCTAGGAAGTCAAAAGAGGTGCTTTCTCATGCCTTGGCCTTTCTGATTCACTTAGAAAGAGGTACTTGTCTTCATTATATTGTTGGTTATTCTAGAACCAGAGAAGCATGGGACGGGTTGCAAGTGCCACATACAGGATACTAGGTCCTGAGAACAAACTCTGGCAGAGGACAGACTGGCAAAATGAAGTGCAAGGGAAGCAGGGCAAAAAGACCCGGGTCAAGTTGTTGTGGGGCTTTCCGGTCGCACTGCATGGACTGATGTGGGACCATACTGGGAAGGAGACAGAATGGACCGTTCGCACTGTGGGGCGGCCCCTGGCGGCACTGCCCCGGTTGCATGCAGCTTTGGTCTGTTTTGCCAAACTGCGCGTAGGCGCATGGGCACATAGGTGCAGCAGCAATTGGGGCAGCATCCCATGGCTGGGAGCTTTAACTCTGCAAGCCAGAAGCATCCCCGTGGGTGGTTGTGTGCTCAAGCGCACAGCACACATGGGTGGTTATGCCGGATCAGCCGGTTCACATTACCGATGCCACTTGATTGCAGCTTCTTTGCATCCACACTTCCAGGAAGTGGGAACAATGTGCACCCAAACGGCTTGCCACTGCTTTCACCTGGTACTTTTAAAAAGCGGGATCAAAACGCTTCAGGACGGGGTGAGTACGGCACGGGAATGCCAGACAGCTGTGGCTGTGTGAACCAGCCCACTTAATCTGCTTGAGAAACGTGCCTATATCGGGCCAAACTGCCAGTCTGAACTCAGCCTCTGTTTGTGAGGGCCACGAATCACAAACTGAAGAATTGTGGTGAGCAAGGAACATTCATGCATTGCCAGTGGTCATGCGTACATGTGAGACACTTTGGGGGCATGATACTAAACTATACCCGAAATAGAATTGGTTATACCATTCCAAATACACCTGAATTATTATTACTTAATATGTGGGATAATTCCAACCTCCCTAATATAGATCAAGAATTCATCGCTATCCTACTAACTGCTGCTAAATGCCTCATAAAAACACGCAGAGGAGGGATCACGCCCATACAGGAAATACAACCAAACTAACACTGTGATGTGATGACTAAGACATTCAGTATATCTTTGTATGTTAAACATATATATATATGGATAGACTTTCCTTATAATGATAGATAGATAGATAGATAGATAGATAGATAGATAGATGATAGATGATAGATAGATAGATAGATAGATAGATAGATAGATAGATAGATAGATAGATAATATTATAAGGAAAGTCTATCCATCTCAATGAGCACCAGGACAGAAACTCATTTCATCCCAATCTTCCTCAGGAATAATCCTATTCTTTTCACAAGTGTCAGCCTCTTGATCCAGTTCAGTGTAACGTTGGGAGCAAGCAAGTGCCTAGCTTCTTCTCTACACAGATGTGAAAGCCTTCTGAATTAGGCTGGCAAACTGCTCTCTACAAGCCTCAAGAGTATACCTTATCCTGGGGAAAAAACATGGTTATTAAAAATGTAAAATAACATGAAGCTAAATGGAAGATTATTGGCTGAGGACATACTGGCAATGTGGGGCAGGAGAGCTCTGCTTCAGAAGCAGGGGAAGGGAGGGAGTTCAGACAGCCGCAGCTGTTCTCTGTCTCCCCCCCATACTCACCCATTTGTGAAGCAGATCCCTGCCGCCTCAGATGGACACCGGCAGAAAGCGGTGTCCAGGGGCCTTCCTGCACTTGGATCCCGCTTCCCGGCTCATGCGCTCATGTGCACAAGCAGCCCCAATACAGGTGGTGGGGAGATTTTAAATTTGTGGACTGCTGCTGCGGCCATAGGCGCCCATGCCCTGCCACAAGCTGCATTGGCCTGCCTGCCTGGGGCTGCTCCACAGCAGTCTGAACACTCTGTTCTGGCATGCTCCCGCTGGAGTCTGGCCAGTGTGAACCGCCAGCCCCGGGGCAGTTTTCCCCCACAGCTTTTGGCCCCGCTGCAATTCCGGGGCAGATTACCAGTCTGTCCTCAGCCATTGTTTAGAACCTACCTCTGGTTCCATTTAAAGTGTTTATATTAGAAGCAAGCCAGTCTTGTCTTCTCTACCTAGATGCAAAGCCTGCTTAATTTATCTGGCTTAAATGCTCTCCATTAACACTATATTAATATTTATATTAGGATGAAACTGGTCCTTCTTTTCTGACTGCCTGAAAGCCTTCTAAATGCCACATCGCTCAGAATTGGAAAAGCCCATCTTTACCGACTATAGAAAATTGGTACTTAAATGTCTGGGGATTTTTTTTTATAATGGACAAAATTGCAGATTCTGTCTCCCAATCTGAACCTCATCTTGGTCTTTCTAATATAACAGAAAAATGGTTTCCCTTTTTGGATTTCACCGCTCAGGATCTGAAGTCGAAAAAATTATGGTCTGGAAGACGGATACCATTATATATTGTCTCTCCTTTGAAGTGATGTGGAATGGAAGTACTATAATCACATTCTTCTATATTCTTGTTCTCTTTTTAGCTCTAAAGAAAATGTTATTTAATTTGTCTTTTCCTATAATTGCTTGGTGATAGTTGTGTTTATTCCGCATGGCTATTGCTTACAGGTTGTTTAAAGACTGTTGTCTTAAGATGCTGTTGGTGTAATATTGTATTATTGTTATAATTTGGATATCGTTGGTCTAATTGTTATAATTTTTATATATATATTTTTTGAAAAACACATTTCTGCAGGTGAGCCTTGTGATTATCGCACATCTCCCGCTCCCCTCACATACACTTTTTTCTCCTCTTTGGAATCCCCCCCACCTCTTTGTTCATGCTCATTTGTGCACCATAGTTTCAAGATTTTTAAAAAAGGTTTTTTTATTGAAGTATTTGATCCTGCGTCCATATAACTCAAACAATACATAACATAACATATATTATGTACCTCAATACATTGTATGTTTCTTTCCCTATTCCCTTTCCCCCTCCCCCTCCCTCAAAAGACCAGCAGTAATTCCTTATTTTATAACTGTAACCATAAGCACACCTTTTGGAGTTTAATCAATATATCAATGTCCCCCCCCCCCCCCGCTTTTACCCATTTTATATACTCTACCCACCTCTTCTTGACTTCCACAATCTTATCCTCACCTAGATTTTCCTGTTTTAATATCATTAATATGACTGGCTGAGGACAGACTGGCAGTCTCAGCCGCTCTGCCTCTGCTTCAGAAGTGGAGGCAGAGCGGCCGTTCAGACAGCCGCATCTGCCCCGAGGAGGCGGCACGGACGCATCGCGTCCGGTGCCGTGCTCCTCCTGCAGCAGTTGAGCACCACTTCAAAGTGGTGCTCGACTGCTGCGGCGCGTGTTCCACCCGCCGGAGCAGGTGTGAATGCGCGCCAGCAGGGGGAGTTGCGTGGCGTCTGCATGCCACCGTAGGAAGCCGCCAGCAATCTGAATGCTGCGGGCGGCTTCCTTCCGGTGGCATGTGAACGCCGCACCGCGGGGGAAATTCCCCCTGCCTTTGTCTGCCGCGCCGCGGAGGCGCAGCAGACTACAAGTCTGTCTTCAGCCTCTGACTGTACTCATTCATATAAATAGCCATGCCATCTGTCTATAGTCCATTTTGTAGGATCTTTCCATCAAGAGCTATAACTGCATGGGTAGCCAAAATCATAGCTTTAAATAGATCCTGATATGATTTATCTATTTTATAGTTCCCTAAAATTCCCATAAATAATACTTTCCCTGATAACTCCACTTTAACCTTACATACTTCGTCCACCTTTCCCAAGGTCTTTTGCCAGAATTTAACCACCTTAGAACACTCCCACCAAAGATGTGCATAATATCCCTTTTCCTTTTTGCAATGCCAACATTCAGGTGTCAATCCCTTGATCATATAAGATAGCTGAGCAGGTGTTCTATACCATTTCAAAATTAATTTTGTCTCCATTTCTCTATTTTTTTCCATTTTTATATAACTAATACCTCTCATTAATTTATTTATCTCATTTTCTGATAATGTTACATCTTTCTTCCATTTTGACTGTATTATACCAATCATATATATTTTTTTATCTTCAATCAACCTGCTATATATCTTACTTACAATGCCCTTTTTATTATCCTCTTTAATTTTATACAGTTCTTCCATTGGGGTATCCTCCTCATTTAATATTCCAGAACACTTCATTTGTTTCAAAATATTAAATAAACTAATAACCCTTAACCAATATTGTCCTCCCACTCTTCCCATTACTTCTTGCATCAGAATTAAACTCCCTTGAGCATTATACATATCTTTCACTTTCCATAGGTCCTTTCCCTTCAGCTCCTTCCAAAAAGTTTCCTCAGAATTTTTAAATTCCTCATTTAATTATTCAAGTGGGACCCACTTTGAAAGAGGAGGCATCCACTTAACCTGTTTTTCCCTCCATATTTTAATGCTGTCCATCTTGGGCTTGTTTCATTCTCAATCTCTTTTTTTTAATCTTTGTGTAAATATTCCAAATCTGCCTTCTCCTCTGTTTATACAATTTTCCCATCAGGCCCATTTATCCTTACTTTTGCCATGCATTTCCAACAACATTTTTATTTGACAAGCTTCCTAATATCCTTCCAGTTGTGGCATACCCCAGCCTAAATGTTCCTTTGACGAATATATTACTTTCCTTTGTATTCTAGCCTGTTTCTTTCCAAATACCCAATTTTTTAATTCCGTATCCCACATTATTAACTGTTTCTTAGGTACCCATTCTGGAAGTACTTGAAACAAATACACCAACTTAGGTATTATAAACATTTTAAGTGTTCTAATCTTCCCTAGTATACTCAAATATGTATTGTTCCATTAATTAAAAAAAAATTGTATCTTCTTCCATATTATTTTATAATTTATCCCCATCAAATTCTTGACATTTCCTGTTATCATTACTCCCAAATATTTCAGTTTCTTATTCCCTAGATTCATACCTGTTAACTTTGCTATTTCATTTTGTTCCTTTACTTCTATCTTGCTAAACATTATTTCTGACTTCTCAATATTAACTTCCAATCCTGAACATGCTTTAAAGTCTTCTAAAATTATTATTAATTATTTCATTGCTTCTAAAGGATTCCCTAAAACCATTAAAATATCATCCACAAATAAATTCAGTTTAATTTCTTCCTTTCCTACCTTATGCCCCTGTATTCTGATACTATTTGTGATTCTGTCTGCCAAAGGTTCCATAGCTCTAACAAATAGCATTGGGGATAAAGGACACCCTTGCTTAACTCCTCTCTGAATCAATATTTCCCCAGTATGTCCATCATTTATATTCAGGGGTCCTTTTGTAGAAAAAGAGGAGCAGGAGCTCATTAGCATAACTCATTAGCATATGCCACACCCCCTGACATCATCAGAAGTGTGTCAGAAAGGGAATGTCAGTTTCAGCCCCATTATACCCTATGGGCCATTGAAATCAATGGCAAAAACTCATAGGGTATATGAAGGGCTGGAGGAAAGGGGATTTGAGAGAGAGGCTCCAAACTTGCAGGGTAGCTGCTGGGGCCTCTCCTCGAAATACCCACCAAGTTTCAAAAAGATTGGACCACGGGGTCCAATTCTATGGGCCCCCAAACAGATTGTCCCATCCCCTCCATTGTTCTCTATGGAGGGAAAAAATGTTAACTTTTTTCCTACCATAGAGAACAATGGAGGGAATGGGGGCAACCTGTTTGGGGGCCTGTAGAATTGGACCCCCTGGTCCAATTTTATTGAAACTTGGTGGGTATTTCGAAGAGAGGCCCCAGCAGCTACCCTGCAAGTTTGGAGCCTCTCCCTCAAACCCCCTCCACTCCAGTGGCTTTTAAATTTGCCACCGAATTTCGGCGGCAATTCGGCAGCGAGCTGAATCAGATTAGAGAATCTGATTCAACCTGTGGCTGCCCTACTGGCCAGTTCTGAGCTGGCGGAGCTTCGCTCCGCCGCGCTCTGGCCCCAACGGACCCCTGTTTATATTAATCACTGCTCTTCCTTCTCTGTAAATTTCTTTTATTGCAGTCACAAAAGGTCCTTCAAACCCACATTTGTGTAATACTTGGAACAAGTATTCATGATTTAATGTATCAAATGCCTTATTTACGTCCAATTTCAAAAGAGCAATCTTCCTATTATTATTTTCATGATATAAAGCATTGGTCATATTCTTCATAGGATGACCTATGTACCTTCCTTTCACAAAACCATATTGATCTTCTCCTATTAGACTTGGTAATAGCTTCTTCAATCTATTTGCTAAGACCTTTGCAAAAAATTTATAATCCTGATTTGCCAAGTTTATTGGTCTATAAGAATTAGGCTCTTCCGGATATCTCTGTTGTTTTGCAATTGTGATAATTTCTGACCTCCTCCAAGAATCTGGAGCTTTCCCTTTATTCAGAATTTTATTAAATAACCTTTGTAATTCCGGAACTATCAAATTTCCCACCATTTTATAAAATTCTGCTGTAAATCCATCCAATCCTGGTGATTTTCCATTTTTAAGTTACTTATACTTTTTCTTGTTGTGTAATGTCATCATTTAGTTCTATTAACTTTTCTTCTTTAACTTTGTTCCCTATAACTTCATCAAATTGTTTACTTTCCTCTGCTTTAAATAACTTTTGGTAATATTTAGCAAAAATCTCTCTTATCTGATTATCTTTAAATACCTTATTTCCCTTCTCATTTTTTCATACATCCTATCCTCTGCCTTTCCTTTTGTTTCTTCAAGTAATTTGCCAACCTCTTTGTTGTATTTAAATTATTCCTTTGATATTCATTCTTCACCAGTATGTCTCTTTTCCACACAGAGGTCCATTTCCTGTAATTCATTTTTCACCTTATTTAGCTGTTCCTTTATTTGTCTTTCATATTTCTTTTGTAACTTCCTCTGAAGGTCTAACATCTCCTTCAACTTTTGCTCTCTTCTATTATTTATTTCCTTCTTAAACTGAATTTCTTTTGTAATACATATTCCCCTAATAACTGCTTTTGCAGCTTCCCATATTATATCTTCATCTGCAGATTGCCTGTTTTCCTTAAAATAATACTCCACTCCCTTTAATAGATCCTCCCTATTTTTCTGTTGAAAGAAAATTTTAGAATTAAATCTCCATCGTTTAACCTTCCTTTCCTCATTCAATTCTACCTCTATGGTAATTGGTGCATGATCAGAGATCCATATTGGCCCTGTTTCCACCTTCCTAATTCTCATATCATTAGATTCTTTTATTAATATATGGTCTATACAAGAACACTTTTTATACCTTTTTGGAAAAAAAGTAGGTTGCTTTTCCTTTTGCAGAATGTCATGTATGTCTCTAAGTCTTCATTTTTTAATATTCAATTTCTTGTTCTCTGAAATAGCAGTATCTCCCGCTATTTATAATTCCCCTTCATAGAAGGATTGCAACCTTTGAAGTATCCTATTCAAAAATAAATTCTGACCTTTGTTAGGTGCATAAATATTTGCCAATGTGTATACCTTACCATTCATTCTAAATTTCAGGAAAATAACTGTTCCCTCTCTATCCTTATATTGTTCCAAGATATTAATATTCAGTCTAGCATGAAACAAGATAGCCACTCCTCTTGCCATAGTTTCATGATGGTAGCTGCATTACTCTGTGGTAACAGAACAAAATTTGAGTCCAATAGCACCTTGAAGACCAACAAAAGCTTCCAGGGTATAAGGTCTCATGAGTCAAAGCTTACTTTGTAAAATGCTAATAAGAATTAAAATCCAATAGTTTGGAGATCACAAAAGTTGGTTTGAAACTCAACATAAAAAAACAACAACTATGATCATGGCGTCCGGCCCCGTCATTCCTTAACAAATAGAAGGGGAAGTCATGGAAGCAGTGACAAACTTCACGTTCCTGGGATCCAAGATCTGTGCAGATGGTGACTGCAGCCATGCAATTAAAAGACATCTGCTCCTTGGAAGAAAAGCAATGGAAAACCTAGACAGCATAATAATAAGTAGAGACATCACCCTGCCAACAAAAGTCCATATGGTCAAAGTGACGGTTTCCCAGTAGTAATGTATGGCTGCAAGAGTTGGACCATAAGGCAGGCCAAGAGCCAAAGAATAGATGCTTTTGAATTATGGTGCTGGAGAAGACCTTTGAGAGTCCCCTGGACTGCAAGGAGATCAAATCAGTCCATCCTAAATGAAATCAACTCTGACTGTTCTCTGGATGGCTAGATCCTGAAGCTGAAGCTCAGATACTTTGGCCACCAAATGAGAAAGGATCACTCACTGGAGAAGACTCTGATACTGGAAATGATTGAAGGTAAAGGAAGAAAAGGACGGCAAAGGATGAGATGGTTAGACAGTGTTATTGATGCAGCAAACATAAAATTGAGCAAAATTCAGAGGACGGCGGAAGATTTGATTTAATTTATTAAATTTCTACCCTTCCCTCCCTAAAATTTTTAACAATACTCATAAAATAGGTTAACAACAACAATTAACAATTGAACAGTTTTAAAACCATAAATAAAATAAATAAAATAAAGTGCCACAATGGCTGTTGTTAGCCGCCCTGAGCCCGCCATATGGCGAGGAGGGCGGGATACAAATTTCAATAAATAAATAAATAGTATCAATAATTCAGTAGTTTCACAGTGGTAGTTGTTATACAATTCACAGTCAGCTCTATGGTCTTCTTGGGTTGTCTTAGGCAGCTGGCTTCAAAGGGCCTGGCGTGATGTGGTCCATGGGATTGTGAAGAGTCGGACTCGACTGTGCGACTGAACAACAACAGAAGGTGAGAGGGATATTACCAAGAAGGGCCTATTGAAGTCAGGATGCAGAAGTACAATGCAAAATGTTACCTGCGTAATTAGAGTTGGGAGACATGCATAGAGGTGGACAATGCAAACAAAAGCAGCATTTGTGATGAGATAAGAATCCTATGTCCATATTCAGCTTGGGAGAAGGGGTCCATATTCCTGAACTTATTGAACAGCAATCTTGCATTGTAATCTCATTTTGAAGCTTCTTTATTGAAGAACTGTTCAGCAATCCAATGACCTGGAAGATTAAAACATTTTCCCACTGGTTTCTGAGTCTTGTGATTTTATGTGAGAATGTGTCAATAGATATAGTCCACAACAGGTCTCCTTAAGTAGAAAGTCCTTTATTTGAAGGAAAGATCATGTTGGTCAAACACTTTTCCTGTTAGTAATGCCCAAGCTTAGAAATGCAACTACAATAATACTTGATAGGAAATATGGCCCATCTACCATCTACCAATCAATAGTGAGAATTATTGGCACCCAAATACACTAGCCCACTGTTCCCAAGGAAAGCGCGGCAAAATAGGTTCTCAGGGGAAAACTCTGTTGAAGGTTTTTGGAGAAGATGTTCCCAGAGAAAACTAAGCAAAGAAATACATAACACCTGTGATTCTTGTAACACATAACAAGAGGCTTTCTGTTCAAGGCCGTTAGCTAAGGAATAGCCAGCTAGAGATAAGAGGGGAGGAAAAGCAAATGAGTAATGAGTATGCACAAAGTGAAGCAGGCAAGCAAGGCTCACATTCCAAAGGTGGGAGTCGGGTCACTGATGCTATCTCCCGAGCAGGACCTGAAAGGGTCGGAAAAAACCTTGGAACACAAAGCAATGTTAAGATGGTAAAACAGCAAGCATTGACACATGTAATACATTCAGCAACCTTAGTGATCATGACAAGCAACCTTATTGAGTATGACAAGACAGTCACCCGTACCTATGGCAGTGCTAACTGACATTTTAATGTCAAATTTGTGTACATTTATTCTTTTGCATTCCTGACCTGGATAGCCCAGGCTAGCCCAATCTCATCACATCTCAGAACCTAAGCAGGGTTGGCCCTGGTCAGTATTTGGATGGGAGACCACCAAGGAATAACAGGGTCATGACACAGAGGCAAGCAATGGCAAACCACCTCTGAATGTCTCTTGCCTTGGAAACCTCATGTGTTCACAATAAGTCAGCTGTGACTTGACACCCCCCCAAAAAATATTTGCATGGGAACTGGCCTGTTTGCCTGATGTAGAGGGTAGATGGGTATTCTTGACATCTGATGCTGTATATAATACTGGAAAATGAGGAAGTGAATGAACATGAGATGGTACAGTTTATTACGTCTGGTGATCTGTGCACCATGGTTCTTTTTTTTTCCCCCTGTGTGCCTTTTAATTTGTCTTCCCTGCTTTCTTTCCTGATTGGCTTCCATAGCAATGCATCTCATGAGATCAGTCATGAAATTCAGTGTTCTCATTTTGATCACAGGGCAGCAAAGCATTTGGAGGTTATTGATGGATACGCCACCATCCTAGAATTTTCATTCATTCTAATTGAAGGAAGACTCTTAAGAGTAGTACGATCTTCTAGAATATCCATCAACATTCTATTTACAGAATAAATACAAAATAAATGTGATGGTTACAGACAAGACATCTGATGCATTTCCAGGGAATCCAAAATACCTGTGAAACCATTCTTAAAACTCAACCTTTCTCAGTTTATGTCTTACCCTAAAATCTACAATGGGCTTAATGGACGCTATTTAATTAAAAGTCAAATTGTGCCAGATGCTTGGAAAATATACAACGGTTCCATCAATACTCTCACTACGTGCTCCAGGACGATCTTCTAATTGTTTATACTATTGGGTTTAATGTAAAAAAATATATCATGTGCCTTGAAAGCACAGAAACTTTTTTTGCAGTATCTCTGGTTCTCCATGTTTCCCAGTTAAGGGGGAAATGCTGTTCAAACAAATTACAAAGATGACCTGACTCCAATGGTAACAAGAGAAAGAAATCTTACTTATGAAAATAGAAGCACATCTTACATGACATATTCATGTAGATGCATTAAACTTATTGTGAACAGAACAATTTCAAAAAGGTTAACTTCCTACAACTCCAAGCCCAGGTAAGAGAGAGAAGAAGAGAGGTCCTATATAAGAGGAAATGGAAAGCAAGCAACAGCCAAATACGCTCAACATCTAATGAATGAGGGGGTGGGGCCAACTGCTAAGTGTATCCAACTGAGAGAGAGAATTCTCTTAACTCTTTCCTTCCCAGAGCCTCTTGCATGCAATATCCAACATATTGGACTCTATTCAATTAGAAGTCACATTGCATCAGATGCTTGGAAAATACACAGTGGTTCCATCAAAACTCTAACCACGTGCTCCAGGACTATCTTGTTATTGTTTATACACAGAGAGATTTAAGGACAATCAGAACTTTTTGAATGTCTGATGTCCCTTAAGTCTTGTGGATAGAATTCATCAACAAGGTTGAATGAACATGAAGGAGGGCAATGTATAACCTATTCATTTGGAATATTTGTATATCAGAAGGCCATTAGTAAATATCAGAACAATAAAAGCAACAAAAGCCAAAAAAAACCCCTTACAATTAAAAACTCATAAAACAGCAGCAATAGTGAAGAAAAGCCAAAGCATTTAGCTTCCACCAAAGGTACAAGACAATAAAACATTACTTGGCACCTGCATACCTATGTGGCTAGTGCCATATCTTTGGGGAGGCATTCCCCAGTCAGAGGACCTCCACAGGAAATGCTTTGTTCCTGGTCACCACCATCCACAATAGGGCCTCAGATTTCCTTAAAGAATGGACTGATTCTCAAAGGCCACATTGTTGGCTCCTCCTCTGTGATATTGGGGTTCTTCCTATATTAACAGGGCAGTGGAGGGGGGAACTCAGGCTGAGGACAGACTGGCAATCTGGAGTGGGATGAATCCGGAGGCAAAAGCTGCAGGGGAAAAATCCCCGGGGCTGGCTGTCCACATTGGCCAGGGTATTGCGCAAGGATGCCGTTATGGAGCTTTCAGACTGCTGCGGAGTGGCCCCAGGTGGGCTGGCCTCTGCAGCTCATGTTAGGGCTGTTTCGACAATTTGTGCATGTGTGCATGTGCTCATGTGTGCATGTGCGCATGAGCACTCATGCGCAAACTGGCAAAACACCGCGTTCACACTGCTGCCTCCGCTTGCCTCCCGCCTTTTTCCAGTTCACACTGCCTGGAAGCGGGACGCAAGCGCAAGACGGCCTCCAGACACCGGTTTCTCCCGGTATCCTTCTAAAGCACAAGAAAACCGACTTCAAAGCGGGTAAGTGCGGAAGGGAGCCGAGGGACAGCTGCACGTCTGAACAGGCTTCCTTCCCCCGCTTCCAGTTTGGAAGCCAGTTTGGTGTAGTGGTTAAGTGCGTGGACTCTAATCTGGGAGAACTGGGTTTGATTCCCCACTCCTCCACTTGCACCTGGCTGGGTGACCTTGGGCAAGCCATAGCTCTGTATCAGCTGTTCCCTCAAGGACAGCTTGGGAAAGAGCTCTCTCAGCCCCACCTACCTCACAGGGTGTCTGTTGTGGGGAGGGGAAGGGAAAGGAGTTTGTAAGCCGCTCTGAGACTGCAAGTGAGTGAAGGGCGGGGTATAAATCTAATCTCTTCTTCTTCTTCTTCCCATGTGGACCTTTCCTGGGGCAAATTGCCAGTCTGTCCTCAGCCTCATACTTTAATCAGTCTAACATTATAGATGAAGGCACAAGGCCTCCCTTTTGAGAAAGAGACAAAGGATTTAGTGGCATTTTCATCTGAGAAAACATGTATACTCTTAGGACAAAAAGCATCCAAACTGTTCACGAATTATGCATTGACTCTAAACCATCCCTCTGAAATCAGTGGCTTAATTTCAGCTAGGTTATGCCCAGAGTAGAAAGCGCTCCCTTAGATGCCTTTGAAACATATTTCTCGAGACAGTTTTTTTTCTGGGCATTTTCACAGAAAATATAACTGTTTTCGAACAATAAATCCTGCTTCTTCCACCTTTTGCTTCTTGTGGCAAAAGTTTAAATGGAACTATCAGAAAAGAAAATGACTAGTTATACTCTCCAGTGAATGGTAATAGTGATAAATGAAATGTGATCTGACAGTTTAAATTTAATGAGCGGGTCCCTGTTTTGTCTTAATAGAGGTAAATCATCCTGGGTTGAATAGTCAATTTACTCTCCCACATTAAGAGCCGGAGCAACGCAAGAAGTCGTGCACTAGCTGGGCGGAGAATGGCAGACAGTTAAGTCTGCAAATAACAATCCAAATTAAATTGGAGTTGTGGTCGACGTTGCTGATCTAAGACAAGTACAAGCCTCAGAAGCCTCATAACCTCGGCACTGCAGATGGAAGCACTGAATAGAGTTTAAAAGCCCACTGTATTCATGCGTATGAGGCCAGGGCCGATTTCAGCATACCCATTGCCCTTGCCTCCCTACCCATTAACCACCCCCTGCCCACCTGTTTCCTTGTCAGCCCTCCCACCACCCACACTCCTGACCAGATACACTGTGCCATACTGCTGGGGCAAGGAGATGCAGGAAGTGAATGGCAGTGACACTCGCAGGAGCAATGCTCCCAGCTGCGCACAGTGCACTGCCCAGGACAGTTGGTGAAGGATATGCAAGCACTAGGAGGGCTGAAAAATGAGTGAGTGGGGGGAGAAAGGATGTGTGGGTGAGCAGGGAGGCATGGGGGCAGGCAGAGGAGGGTGTCCCTGCCACTTTCTGCCTAGGGCCCACCAAGACAAAGATGTAGAAGACAAAGATGAAGACAAAGACTAAGATGAAGAAAATGATGAAGAAGAAGTAATCTTGGGTTGTATTAAAAGGGCCATAGCATCAACATCGCAGGAGGTCATAGCCCCTCTGTATTAGGGCTGCCAAGTCTGCCCGGGGGGCAGGGGATCCCCCGCTACAGGGGTCCCCAATCCACCGGCCTGGATTCAGCCAGCGGGGGGGGGAACCCCACCCCTGAAGTCGTCCGGTCAGGACGACGTCCCCAGAGTGATGATGTCACCGGAAGTGACATCATCACGTTGTGCACATTGCCGGGACGATGCTCTAGCAACCACCCCAACCCTGGCCACGTGCACAATGTGATGATGTCACTTCCGGTGACATCATCACAGCGCACGCGCAAAGCATGCGCGCCAGGAAACTCCTGGCAAGAAGAGGACTCCCCCCCCCCCCCGCTGACCTGTGGTGAGTACTTGGCAACCCTCCTCTGTATACTGCCTTGGTAAGGCCACACCTGGAGCATTATGTGCAGTTCTGGAAACCTCACTTCAAAAAGGATGTGGACAAAATCGAGAGGGTGCAGAGGAGAGCGACGAGGAGGATCAGGGGTCTGGAGACTGAGACCTGCGGGGAAAGGCCTTGGGAATGTTTAATTTCGAGAAGAGGAGACTGAGGGGGGACATGATTCTTCTCTTTAAAGATTTGAAAGGCTGTCCTTTGGAGGAGGGCGAGGAGCTGTTCCAGTTGGCAGCAGAGGATAGGACCCAAGGCAACGGGTTTAAATTACATACAGAAAGGTATCGGCTGGATATTAGGGGAACACTTTTTCATGGTCAGAATGGTTCAAAGGTGGAATCAGCTGCCCAGGGAGATGGCTAGCTCCCCTTTGCTGGCAGTTTTCAAGAAGAGGCTGGATGAATATTTGTCAGAGATGCTTTAGGCTGGTCCTGCATTGGACAGGGGGTTGGACTAGATGGTCTGTATGCCCCTTCCAACTCTATGATAAGAAGATGAGGTGGAGGCGGCGGGGGAGGAGGAGATTGGATTTATACCCTGCCTTTTACTACCCAAAGGAGTCTCAGAGCAGCTTACAATCTCCTTTCCCTTCCTCTCTCTACACCCTGTGAGGTAGGTAGGGCTGAGAGAGCTCTTGAGAAAACAGTTCTGAAGGAACTTATGACTGACCCAAGGTCACCCCAGCAGCTGCATGTGGAAGAGTGGGGAATCAAACCCGGTTCTCCCAGGCTGATACTGCACCAGCAGTTGCCCCGGCGTCATCCCCCGATAAAATCCGCGGCAGAACAACAGTTCCCCACTTGTTGCCTCGGGTCAGCAGTTGGCCCGAATCTAATCCTCATTCCCCCCGGATCTTCAGTTTCAGGGATTTTCAGGTTTCTTTTTTTGCCGCAGGGTTGAAACGTTACTTTTTTCCCACCATAGAGAACAATGGAGGGAATGGGGGCAACCTGTTTGGAGGCCTGTAGAATTGGATCCCCTGGTCCAATCTTCTTGAAACTTGGTGGGTATTTGGGGGAGAGGTCCCAGAAGCTACCCTGCATGTTTGGAGCCTCTCCCTCAACCCCCCCAACAGCTGCTTTTAAAGCCACTGCTGAATTTTGTCAGCAATTCGGCAGTGGGCCGAATTAGATTAGAGAATCTGATTCAGCCCGTAGATGCCCTAGTGCCTACTCCTGAGCTGGTGGAGCGGCACTCCGCCTTGCTCCGGCCCCAAAGAACCCCTGCATACAACTACTTTTGACACAAGGCCAGACATATTTGTGGCCCCAAATAGAAACTTTTTGGTGTGTCATTCGATTCCATATTGGAACACTCCAATTTGGGTCTATTTTATTTATTGTTAATTGCCTTACATATGTTACAGGGACTCTGTTGCTTGTTGCATTTTGCACTAACTGACCTCTGAAGAAGGCTCTTGGGAGCCGAAACGCGTCAGGTCATACACTGTCCTTTTGTGTGCATATGTAACTTTGTACATGTTATAGGTCATATAATGTCCTTTTGTGTGAATATGGAACTTAGAACATTTTATGAGGCTTTACTTGGGCCCCTAGTAGGTTTTTTTATGTGCCTTTGTAATAAATACTCTTATGTTTTTGACTTTTGGCACTCTACTAGTTTTCTAAACTTCCTTTGGAGGTTTATTCCTAGAAAGAACTGGTGATCAGGCATCACCTAGTCATTATCATCTGAGTCCAGTTTTAGCTAGCCCCCTAGCCATGTTACAGGCAGCTAACAACATATAAAATACATTCAAACAATACAAAAGATACTATAAACTTAAAAATATTAAAATGGTTACAAATCTGTCCTGGTTAAAATCTATCCACTATCAAGTGGGGTAGGATGCATGGATGGTGGAGATACAGCTGAAGCATAGTTTACCAGTTTCCTGGTGGGCCACAATCATGCAAAGACTGCCCACAAAAGAATGACCGTGCATGCCTTGTGGAACCTAATTTGGACCCAGGGTGGATCTACCCAAAAGGAATACCGGGGGGTAAGGGTGGGTGCCTAGTACAGTTCACTTAAAAACCATCAGTTTATTTGAATAAACAGTGACATAAGTCACCCATTTAATTATTATTATTTTTTTAAAAATGAACATAAAAACAAGTTGAATCCACACTTGGTTGTCTCATGCCATCATCTGAGGGAGTGCCAGGGCAAACAGGATTGTCAATTAACTGTGTGCATTTATTAGATCCCATCTCATCTGGAGGGTCTAGAACTTGTGACAACACGTTATGGTGATTCTTCCGGAATCCAGCCAAAGGCATAATCACGTTTAGTAAAACCTTGTTCTGGATGGGGTGGGGGGACCAAATGATCTTCTGAAATACATCTAGAGAGTACTGCACTAAAACCGATCAAATTGGCTACCCTCATGGAAAACAAATCCTGCACATCGGAAACTGAATTATGTTTGTATAAAGTACGCAGATTAACGCAGTCAAGCACACTAAATAATCCACTTTCAATCCACTTTCAGTGCATTTTCCAGGTGGATTTTACTCTGTGAACTGGCAAAATCCAGTTGGAAAGTGCACTGAAAGTGGATTGAAAGTGGATTATTTAGCGTGTGTGACCGCATAGTCGGTTGGATATTTTTTTTCTTTCTTTCGGCCAAATGTCTGCATATTTGCATATTTCTTTTTTCTCTTTACCCTCTTCTTCTTGCTCTGAAGTTGCAGCCACCATTTAGCCACCTCTTTAGCTTCTGCGGTTCCAGCACACGCATACACTTTCGAGCTTCTCTTCCAAATCAGAATGATGTTTTTTTTTAAAAAATCTGAGTAAATTGGACTGTGCCCACACCAGCACACCTGTATTATTATTTCTTCTTCCTCTTCTTCTTTTTCTTCTTTGCCTCCTTGGGAATTGCAGCATACAGATAGCCCCGAATGTATTATTCCAGTTATTGAAATGAAACTGAGATGCATTGTTTAAAAAAAATGCATACATGTGCGCACACAACTGTAATTCTTGGAGAAACGACTATTCTAAAACCTCAAAAGCTTGCCCTGACATTTTTTATTTTTTAAAAAAATTCTGATATGTTCTTTTGTCAGCTCTGTCCTTTCTTTTCTTCGGCTAAAGCAACACTACTTGGTTAAATTTTAATGCCCCCATTAAAGCGAAATGCATTTTTTTTTCTCAGCAGGTATAATTTTACTTTTGTGTGTTTTCTATGCTGCCGTTTTTGATAGTTAAAATGGCTTGGCTATTTTCTAAAGGATTTTTTTTTTTTTTGCCACAGCCTCTAAAGACTACAAAAGATATGCAGATTCTAAGCCTAATGCACTAGGAACACTTTTTCCCCCTTTGAACAAAGGAATGGGGTCATGTAAAGATATGCTCTTATTACACTTGTTGAGACCCTTATTCACAAAGGCCCAGAGCACCAAAGCAGTCCACTTGTGGGTTTCCCGTGGACCTGAGAAAGCTTGTGAACTCAGGGCTGCCAGATAATAAGGTTGGTCCTATTATAATTAGAGATTTGTGTTCAGTATTTCCAAGCCGATTTAATACCCAAATCATGCCTTTTCGGCATGATTCAGGCATTAGTTAAGCTGATTCAGATTCTCTGATCCGATTCAGCTTACTGATAAGAGAACCTGAAGTAATTTGGGAATCCCAAATTTTTCAGCTCCATTATACCCTGTGGGGCCATTACAGTTGATGGCAAATCTCCGACCTAGGCTATATTTACTGGGCCAGGAGGGGTATCAAATTCGCAGCGTAACAGGTGTGCTGGTGTCCAATTTATTCACAGTCCAATTTATTCAGGTGTTGTTGTTGTTTTTTAAAAAAACAAACTCTCATGGTTCAGAAGAGAAGCGTGAAACTGTGTGTGCATGCTGAAATATGTGTGTGTGCACTGGCTGCCAATAGCATACCAGATTCACTTCAAGGTGCGGGTTCTCACCTTTAAAACCTTATAGGGTCAGGGACCTACATACCTAAGGGACTGCCTTTCCCCACATTCCCCAGAGAGCACTACGGTCAGGGGCCCAGAATTGGCTGGCCCTTCTGGGTCTTAAGGAGGCTAGGGTGTTGACAACCAGGGCCATTTCAGTGGCAGCCCCATCCTGGTGGAATGAGCTCCTGGAGGAAATCAGTTCTGCAGGGCCTGTCAAACAGTTTTACAGTTCTGCAGGGCCTGTCAAACAGAGCTCTTCCACCAGGCTTTTGGGAGCCGCCATCACCAGCGAAGAACATCAGCTGACCCTGGACTCTGGAACTGCCATTGACAACAAAAAGAACAGCAAACCCTGCAAGGACATTCCAAACAAACACTAAGAGCTGACTGTGAGCTGAGAACTGTACAGTGGTTATTGGCAGCTACTACTGTATGAACGTTAACAACTAGTACTTCAGTATGATTTTAGAATTAGTTTTAACTGCAACTTGTGTTTTAATTCAATCACCTGTTTTTATGTAAGCCACCTTGAGCCGGTTTTGGCCGGGAGGGAGGGGTAAAAATCTGAATAATAAATACATATATAAATAAACAAATAATAAATCACAGAAGCTAAAGAGGTGGCTAAATGGCGGGTGCAACTTCAGAGCAAGAAGAAGAGGGTAAAGAGAAAAAGAAATATGCAAATATGCAGACATTAGGCTGAAAAGGGAAAAAAATATCCCAATTGACTTAATCTGTGTACTTTATACAAATAGAACTCAGTTTCCCGTGAGGGTAGCCAATTTAATTTGTTTTAGTGCAGTGCTCTAGGTATATTCCAGAAGATCACTTGCTCCCTCCCACCCCAGGACCTGATGCAGTGGTCAGAGTGCTAGACTAAGAGCTGGAAGATCAAGCTTCAAGTCCCTGTTGGGTCATGGAAGCTTGCCAGGTGAATTTGAGCCAGCCACACTCACTCAGTCTGATCTACAGGGGTTTTTGTTTGTTTGTTTGTTTTTGGTGAGAATAAAATGAAAGAGAAGCCCTGACCTGGATCTCCCAGGCTAGCTGGATCTCATCAGATCTTGGAAGCTAAGCAAAGTGAACCCTGGTTAGTGTTTGGATGGGAGACCTCCAAGGAATACCAGGGTTGTGACGTGGAGGCAGTCAATGGCAAACCCCCTCTGAATGATTTTTGCCTTGAAAACCCTATGGGGTCACCATAAATCAGCTGTGACCCTCTAAGCTGTGGAGTCCTGTGAGCAAAAATTCTACTTTGCTATTGCCACATGCTCTTACAAAGCAATCTATGTATAATCGGGTTGTTGATATTGTGCAACATCCATTCTGTGTGAGCGATAGAAGAAGATATTTTTCTACAGAATCACAACTGTGATAGTAAATATTCTTTGCAGATATCTTTTCTTTCCTTCTGTTTATTAGCTTCTATGACCAAAGGTCCTAAGCTCAGCCAAAGTCAGTCAATTATCAAACATGGGTATACAGCATTAGCCTCAAGATACGAAATTTACAATCAAAATCATCACATCTAAAAGATCTAAAATGTTAAAACAGAAGTCACTGATAAAAACCATAATTCATTTAAATAGATCGTATTATCTCAGTGTTACAAATTCTGTTGCAGTTGGGTCAAGTCAGATTTTTGTCGCTTTGCAAATATATCTTTAATGACTCATTACTGTTTTAGCCACGGATGTATTGTTTGGACTTCCATCTCCTCCCGTGATCTCTCACTTTTGGCTTCTACCTTACCAATTTGAATGCTGGCTGCACATATACGTGAATTACTGTTTACAAACTGACCAAGATCTTGGGAAGCAGCAGAGATTCAGCCACTCCACAGTCGGCTGGTTTGGGGAACGGATGGAAGTTTTCCTGCTCAGGCAAGAGAGAGAGGCTGAAGCAGAGACAGGGGCTGGTCCAAGGAGAGATCCTATCCTGAGCCCCCAACCTCCAGAGGTAGAGAGAACACTGTGTGTTGATTATGCTCTGTTGGTTCCTAGTGTGTGCTTACTTCTACAGTTGTGCCTTTATTCATTTAGTGTGTGTGTGCACTCCATAATTGAGTAAATAGTTAAATCAATTCTTTTATTTCAGTTAATAATCTGAGTTGTGCTTTGACCACATAGTCTCCCCTGTGCTGCACAGTACCAAAGGGAGGGGGGGTAGCCTAGGGAAGCAAGGAAAGGCCAGACCCTTGGGTCGCCAACTTCCCAGGGATCCCCCAAAGATTGGGGATTCCATCTCCAAACAGGGAAATTTGGCCACAGGGGTCTCACTGTCCCTCTAAAAAGGCAGCGACAGAGCTGTGGACTAGAAGGGGGAAAAGAACCGTCCCATCCTCACAAAGGAACGAGAGAAGGAGTCAGTCAGACTCGAAGCTTTTCTAGGTCCTGCACTTGGCTCGTGTCAGCCAGGAGTCACCTCCCCCCGGGCAGGAGACACTCATATGACTGGATCCGGTTTGAAGGGAGAAATGTCACTTCTTGGGAAATCCACAGAATCAAAGAAAAACAAGATGCATGCCACTGATGATCATAAGCTCCTGAACACACACACACACACACACACACACACTACTTTTTTTTTTTTTTAACGGGGGAATATTTTCTTAATGCCTAACAATACCAGGTTTGCATAAGCATTACAGAAAATCATGGTAATGATCCAAAACAGCCATTTGCATGTATATTTTTAGTCTGGGAATTTGAGCATGCACATGTCTAAGTGCTGGATAAGCAGGTGGTAGCTGGAGCCAGGAGTCTTTTTACCACTTTGACTGGTTAGACAGCTGCCGCCTTTCCTGGGCAGAAAAGATTTGGGGACTGTGCAGGTTTGGGAGGTCCAAGAGTCTATACAACTGATTCTGTGCAAACTAGAGTTACCAAACTTCCAGGGGATCTCTGGCTGACACTCATCTCCTGCCCCCCCAAGTTTGGTGAGGACTGATGAGGTCCGAGTTACAGCCCCTTCCCAAAAAAAGCAGATGCCTCTAGGAAAGTGCTTCCTAGGGAAATGGCCACCTGTCATTTCCCCAGAAAGTCCTTTCCTGGAGGGCAGACAGATGAGAGTCAACCAGAGATCCCTGTGAATGTTGTGTCTCTAGCAGTCCAGGGGGTCATTCTACTGCCTTAAGAACCTCATGAACTAAATCAGTTTGTGAAATGGCTAAAAGTTTGTGCTGGTCTGTGGTTCATGAATGGAGCATACCACAAACCAAACTGTTTTTCCAGTTCATGCCCATCACTAGAGGAGAGTGAGTCTTAGGAATCATATCACTCCATCTACACTAGCTCCCAATTTTTCTCTGGGCACAGTTCAAGGTGCTGATGCTCACCTTTAAAGCCCTACCCAACCACTATGGGTTCCTGCGTCAGGTGCCCCAGTCTTCTGAGTTTTGGCAGGTGACAACCCATGAAAGGGCTTTCTCGGTAGTGGCACCAAAACTCTAGAACTCATTACCCAGGGATATTTGTCTGTCCCCTTCTGTTGCTATCTTCTGCCAATGGGTGAAGACTTATGCTGCTGTGCCTCAACTATGCCAATGAGTTGTGGGGTGATCAT
Source organism: Lepidodactylus listeri (assembly GCA_029233225.1). NCBI lineage: Eukaryota > Metazoa > Chordata > Lepidosauria > Squamata > Gekkonidae > Lepidodactylus > Lepidodactylus listeri. The sequence goes on along the minus strand of JARCFY010000009.1, from coordinate 97,869,477 downwards.
CAGCAATCATGAGATAGTGCCCCACCCAGAGTTTCATCTGTGTCATATTCCATAATGTTCTAAAACTGGTTACACCGGAACAGGCCCGTAGCCAGGAATTTCTAAATCGGGGGGGATTTAAATTTCTCAGGGGGCACTTAGCCAATTTAGATAATTTAATTATTTCTCCTGTGCACCCCACTCCCTCAAGCCCCCTCCCTGGTTCTCCAATGCCGCCAGCATTCCCCACCCCTCTTCTCTCTTCCTGACACCTCCCCTGCTTGTTTCCAGCCACTCAAGTCTCCCTTCTTTCAGATGGGATTGGGAGCTCACATGAGCCCGCTTGGCTCCTATAAAGTACTAGATAACAGCTCCCCTGCTGCTCTTGGCCAGCAGCTTCTTCTGTTGCTCTACCTTCCTGAGCCGAGCCTCCTGCATGGATCAAATCACTCAATGGCAAGTAGAACACATGTCTTTTGCGCACTCCTCCACCCAATTTTCTTTCCTGGGGGGGTGAAAGAGGTCCTGGAGCAGTGCAGCCTTTGGGCTCCAGCCGGGCTCTGTTCTTCCTCACACTGCTTGGGTCTTGCTGCTACACAAGCTGCCCTGGTGCAGAGAGAGGCAAAGCAGTCGGCCTGGCTGCAGGTGTCTCGCCACCACTACCTTTGCTCCCTGCACTCGGGCTTCCCTTTAAAAGCATCCGGCTCGACCTCACCAAGCTCCTGCTGCTCCACCAGTCCACTTTCTGGTGAAGGAGGTGGGCAGCTGGTGAAGGAGGTGGCCAGCCGTTGCCATTGGTCGCCGCTCCCCAGCCACTAGGAAACAGCTGTCCAGAGCCCGGGGAGGGAGCACCTGGAAGAGAGCCCTGGAGAGGCCAGCCAGGCCCTGGGGACTGTGCCCTCCTCTCCGCGTGTGCTCTGCTCCAGCAGCTGCCAGGTCACTCTGCCCTTTTTGCTGTGGGAGTCTGACAGTTGGAAGAAAGCTGAGGGGTCTCCCTCCATACCACCCACCCTCAGGTGAGGAGGAGGCATCCAGCTTGTCCTTGGGCAGATAAAACAGAGGCTGCCTGAGGCTGGTGTGTGGGACTGTTGGCAGGTGGGGAAAGGGAAGTAGCAGCAATGGGGAATCTTCTGGGCAGCCCAGAGAGTCAGGGGCCTGGGCTGCCTGGGATGTTGTGGGGCCTTGGCAAGATGTCTAGGGGCCAGGCCCCGGGAGGCCCCGCTGTAGCTACGGGCCTGCACTGGAACATTCTCTCTCCCATAAGCGGGGGTGGCCCTGATCAACTATTTTGTGACAGCTGATGAGATGACAGTCTCAAAATGTACTCTTGAGAGGCAGGCATACAGATACCTTATTTAAAATGCTGATTCACAGCAATTATAGGAACATAGCACACTCAGTAACAGCTCAAACGCTGCCAAGATTTTGAAGAATTTTGAATGAACTGGGAGCTGGGTTTTATTGAAACTAGCTTACAGCATCAAATAAATGATCATCTTTGAGGACGTTAAGTGTCAAAATATATAATTAGATCGGTTATTTCTAATACTGAAGAAGCTCAGAACTGTTTTATGGGACTCTTTGTCAATGAATTCTGCCTTTGATAAGACTGCGGGAATGGATTTTATTAGTGGTGGTCAGCATGTGGCCAGCTATTCCTCTTGAAACTGTGGGGAAAGGAATGTCTCCCATGACCAAATGTTCTTCCATACATGGGACAGAGCCAATCCACCTAATCATTATGCAACAGGATGGTAGAAATTGGTCTACCATGTGTTGCTTCAATATAAGCATTATATTTTCAACCATTGCTATTTGTTAGCTGTCATACTTTTTTTTCTCTACGAATGCAATTGTAGAAGTTGCTGCTGGCACATACATCGATTCTTTATATGACTTTGACCTGACTACCACTGTATGCTCCTCCATATGCTTCTGAGGAAATGGCCAACAAAGGTGAAGCAATTATTCACGTGTTAATAATGGAAATCATGGTTATGTTTTATAGAGATGTGTATTTTATGGCACAGTGATTGAAAGACACCGCTAAGTTTAGAAAGTCTACAGAGTTGCAGAAATCATATCTTTGAGAGGTGGCAAGGATGACTGTCAATTTTGCCACCTGACCAGCTGGCATCTGACATCTGAATAACAGGTCGCCAAGGCAGATGGGCAGCTATGGTGGCATTTGATCAGATTATCTATTGGTTATCCTGTAATTACTTGGGAGGTATTAGAGGTTATAAGGTAGCTTAATTAAAACAGAAGGATAGTTGTGCAAATATGTGATAACAAAAAGACTGAAAGCACTGTGGCGAGACCGTTGTTGCTTTTTTGTGGCGGACATTTCCATAAGCAAACAAGGAAAAAGGTACAGAATATCCCTGTAATGAAGTCTACCAACTTTCATTTAGTTTCCTTCATAATCCATATCACTTCCATATCACTTCATAATCCACATCACTTCCAATTGAATTCACCTCCAGTTTTCTCTTTAGGTAAACCCAGTTGAGGAGACAGGGTGTGTCTCAGTGGAAGAGCTTATGCTTTGTATGTGGAAGGTTCCAGGTTCAATACCCAGCATCTCCAGTTAAAAGGACCAGGTAGAAGGTGGTGTGAAAAACCTCTACCTGAGAGCTGCTGCCAGTTTCAGTAGACCATAAAGACTTTGATGGACCAATGGTCTGATTCAGTATAAGGCAGTGTCATGTGTGTTCAGTGGCAACCTACAGTGTAAACCTGAAGCCCACTTAGATCTGATTTCCTTTGCCATCATGTTATACTCTGGCATTGCATGCTCATCTTAAGCAGAGTTAAACCCTTCTAACCTCATTGGATGTGTGTAACTCTGTTTAGGATGGTACAAGACACTTTTAGATCCTAACGGTAGCGTCTTCCTCTCGCCCCAGGTATGAGAGGAAGTTTGCGATGTTTGAAGAACATAGTTGTGGAATCCAACCCACTTGTCCGCAGAAGATGATATGTAGTTTTTGCGTATCTAAAACAATGTTTCATGCAGCATATTATTATCAACATTTGGCTTACTTAGGCAGCAGCTTGTGCTTCCAGACTCTCATTTAAAAAAAAAACGATCTGACAATGAAATCCTCAAATCCAACAGTTTTGAAAAAGCAAAAATCTGGTTTGCTTCAGGTTTGGCATCAGACATGGGGGGGGGGGAGAAACCAAACACTGTATTTACTCAAATGCAAAACTAGATCCCCCCCCCCCCCGGCCCCAATATGCCATCAAGAAAAAGGGGGTCATCTTGTAGTTGCATACAAGTTACAGTTATGTCCACTACCTTTTTTTTGTGTGTGTATAAATTTTAAGGAGGTTGTCTTACATTCAGGGTTCTGCCTGTCCCTAAGAGCAGCCATTTGGAGCTGACAGGATGTGAGAGAGACAGCTGAAAACAACAATTAAAGGAACTGAGGAGAACAGTTAAGAGAGTTTGTCTGTCTGCGTGAAGCTGTGGTAAAGGCAGCTTAAAGCTGACTGAAAAAATGTCAGTTTGTAACATAAGATCCCAAATGCTGGAACAGGGCAACAATTCAAAAGTTCAGTGGAAAAGAAACACTGTAACATCTACCTGACTTTCTTCAGTGTTATGTTCAAACCATGAATAAAAGTTAGTTCCCTGAGCCGGCTTGGCTGGGAGGGCGGGGTAGAAATTCAAGTAAGTAAGTAAGTGAATAAATAAATAAATGTGTTTAACCCTGTGGGCTGGTTGTCTCAGAGGAAGAAACCCACATACATTCACACAAGCTAAGGTCTCTGAATACAATAGTTTAGGATATGAATATATGGTGGCAGCATGTGGCTGGAATAGTGTTTTGAGCTCCCAGACCCAATAACTCTTTGCAGTGTTCAAGTGAAGGCCAGTTGTTAAAGGGGGATAGACTACCCTGTCTGCTGATGTCCCTGTGAGAGAGAGAGAGAGAGAGGACCTGAGATGGAATGATGGGCATGGCTCTCTATAAATTCTAAAAGAGGCCAGAAGGGTAGTGATGTGTGATGGCCTGTCCTACTCGTCACCCGGAACCTGTGGGAGAGAGGTTTTGGGGGATGGTAAGCACTCTGTGGGAGTGAGAAAGTTGTGTCACACCTTCCTTGTGAATAAATAAAGGGACCTGCCTACCTAAGGGACCGCCTTTCCCCGTATGTACCCCAGAGAGTGCTGCGGTCAGGCAGTCAAAATCGCCTGACCCTTCCAGGCCTGAGGGAGGCCAGGTTGACGGCTACCAGGAGCAGGGCCTTCTCGGTGGCGGCCCCTTACTGGTGGAACAAGCTCCCGGAGAACACCAGGGCTCTGCGGGATCTTTTGCAGTTCCGCAGGGCCTGCAAAGCGGAGCTCTTCCGCCAGGCGTTTGGGGCCACCGCCGGGGGGAACGGCCCTTGGTAGGTGACATGGTGTATCGCCGCTAGAACATCTGAGGTGGGAGTCTCCTGGCGGGAAATCAAGTAGACACTGGTACTGGATATTGGGTTTTATACTTGCTATCATCTGTGATTGATTGCCTAGCTTTTAATGTGATTGTGGAATTTTATGTGTTTTAACTGTATATTTATATTATGTTGTGAGCTGCCTAGAGCCAGCTTTGGTAAGGCGGGATATAAATCAAAACTAATAAATAAATAAATAAATAATAAATAAATAAATACACATACAGCTTTCCATATCGTTATTTGTTGAAAATGCTTGTGTCACATATTTTGACCCACAATGGTCCAGAAAGATGTTCCCAACAACAACAACCTACAACAAAGGTTAGTACGATACGCAGAACCTATGCTTACAATGATGTAAAATGGCAGGGGGAAAGTGGGGGCGGGGGAGTAATATGAGGCATGAAATTTTCATTTACAATTTATCTTTTAGTGGAAGCGAGCTCAGAGGAAAGGGAAGAGCTGGCAGTACTTATTTTTGATCTGAATATGGCATCACAGGATCTGATATCACAGTCTTGCTGACCTCCCTCCCCATATCCAAATACACCCTCCTCAGGCACTGTCCCAAACCCCCAGGAATTTCCCAAGCCGGAGTTGACAACCCTACATGCCAAAAGAAAATGGGCAAAAAGAATATGCATGCACTTCTGTTACCCATGTTACTTTCTCCTGATGATACTATTTTATTTCTATTAAGAAAGTTTTGAGTTTACCAGAGCCCAAGCTCCTTCACTGACCTTACTTGAACTTCTAGTTTATATAGGAAGCCTTTTTTGACACACATGCCAGAAAACACACACACACACACTCAGATGACCATGGGCAATGCAGTGAGAGGCCATGTTGTTGTTCAGTCACACAATCGAGTCCAACTCTTCTTGACTCCAAGGACCACGTCACGCCAGACCCTCCTGTCTTCTGTCGTCTTCCAGAGCTTGCTTACTTTCATATTCGTTGCATCGATAACACTGTCCAACCATCTCATCCTTTGCCGTCCCCTTCTTCTTTTACCTTCAAACTTTCCCAGCATCAGGGTCTTCTCCAGTGAGTGTTCCCTTCTCATTTGGTGGCCAAAGTATCTGAGCTTCAGCTTCAGTACCTGGCCTTCCAGGGAACAGTCAGGGTTGATTTCTTTTAGGACTGACTGATTCAATCTCCTTGCAGTCCAGGGAACTCTCAAGAGTCTTCTCCAGCACCATAATTCAAAGCATCTATTCTTTGGCGCTCAGCCTTCCTTATAGTCCAACTCTTGCAGCCATACATTACTACTGGGAATGCCATTGCTTTGACCATACAGACTTTTGTTGGCAGGGTGATGTCTCTACTTTTTATTATGCTGTCTAGGTTTGCCATTGCTTTCCTCCCAAGGAGCAGGCATCTTTTAATTTCATGGCTGCAGTCACCGTCTGCAGTAATCTTGGATCCCAGGAACGTGAAGTCTGTCACTGCTTCCATGACTTCCTCTTCTATTTGTCAAAGAGCAATGGGGCTGGATGCCATGATGTTAGGTTTTTTGGGGGGGTTATGTTGAGATTCAAGCCAACATTTGTGCTCTCCTCTTTCGCCCTCAACAAGAGGCTCTTGAGGTCCTCTTCACTTTCTGCCATTAGAGTGGTATCGTGCCTATGTGTAAATGAACAGTTCATTCCTTTGACTGTTGATTGTGTTCAGTTTGTAAATTCTCAGCCACTTGGCCTTTCTTAGGCCAAATCTGCACCTCCCCTCTGAAGTAGTTTGACTGCTGTCTTTTCCTACACTCATTTCACACTGGTTTCAAATTTCACTTTGGTTTTTTTCCCCTGGATCTGAACAGCAGTAAGCAACAGGATCTGTTTAAAGCAGTGTAGTGCCAGCTTGACCACAAGAGGGCAATTAACGAATGTAGATGGTGATTTTTTAAACTAGAACAAGTATGGTTTGAAACTAGAAACAGGTATAGACAGGGTTTTTTGGAACTAGAATGATTCCAGCAGGGAAGTCAGATGTAGATTTGACTTTAGGGATTAAAGGACTAATAAGTGAGAGATAAGTGAGTCTATGATATAAGCCAGATGTTGACCAGTTGTTAAGTTCAGAGGGATGTAGAAAAATGCCTCCCATAGCACTGGGCAACTTCAACTGAACTTTAGCTGCTGCACACATGAGGGGAGTTTGGTGAGTCTCAGTATGCCTTGGTAAGGAGGGGAGCAGACAATGAAAAATAAGGTGTGGAAGTAACAATTACTCCATATGCAGACAGCCTTCATGAGCCTCCCATTGGAATTAACCCACTCTGGGTAGGGTGTAGTACAGGTGGGGCTATAGTGGGGTTTTTGGGGGCTCTGCCCCCTTTCTTAAAGGCACAACCCCACAATAAATTCTCCTGTAAATGCCTTTTTCAACCATTTTAAACATTTTTAAAGGCATGTACTCCTTTAAACAGAGTGGGGTGCTGCAGCTGACTAATTCCCACACTGAGCAAGGGGGTTGGAGTAGGTGACCTCTAGGATCCCTTCTAACTCTGTGTCAAGAAACTGGTCTCCTTTAAGAGAGTTCTTCTGCCTACGTGTTAGCTTTCTTGACTATAGCAGTCATTACTCTTGTCTGCTGGCTTTTTTATCAGAATTGTTGCTTAGGCTGGCAGAAGTGATTAACTTACAGCTGCTGAGAACTGCCATCTAAAGTGGTTGACAGCCTGCAATTTAGAGATCTGTCCTGGTAACAGCTTTCTATTGGTTAATTTTTTTTTTCATTCTGCACTGTGAGCTTCAGCCCCACCCAAAAAAACCTTTGCCCCACAAGCCACAAAATCCTGGCTATGGGCCTGGTGCAGTATAGATTAATTAGATGCTTTAGAAGAAGAAGAAGAAAAGAAGAGATTAGATTTATATCCCACCCTTCACTTATTTAAGAGTCTCAGAGCGGCTTACAAACTCCTTTCCCTTCCCCTCCCCACAACAGACACCCTGTGAGGTGGGTGGGGCTGAGAGAGCTCTTTCCCAAGATGTCCTTGAGAGAACAGCTGGTGCAGAGCTATGGCTTGCCCAAGGTCATCCAGCCAGGTGCAAGTGGAGGAGAGGGGAATCAAACCCAGTTCTCCCAGATTAGAGTCTGCACACTTTAGAAGCTACTGCAGAGAAATATTTTAATGAAAAGAACCCTTAGTTTAACACATACTCTTGTCTCCCATCTTGCCAAGATGCAGACAGGTATGAAACAGCTCTGATTGTTTGTTATGTTGCACCTCTCAAATATTGTATATCTTAATAATGTTCACATCCTTTAGATTCCCATGGGACCATCTTCCCTCTCTAGAACAGGAGGGGGAAAAAAACTGATGCAGATGTTCAGTGGGAGCTCCGGAGCGAAACTTATAAATCTCTCGCAGAATACCATCTGGTCCTGACACTTTCCTGTTCATAGACTGAACAGTGACCTTTATGTCTTTGATTTCTGAGCCTTCAAGTTGGCAATATAGTTTCTCGTAGAACACGTTGGAAGGCTTCCTCAGCAGCCCAGACTCTCGGTGACACTGCAGTCGAAACTGTAAGCCATGTTTCTCTGAATCACCGTGTCTTCAGTGATTTCTTCACTCAGCTTCCTACATCCCATCATGGGTATGTTCTTCGAACTCATACAATACACATGAGAGCTAGATCTCACCGGTGGGCAAATCTGTATATACGGCATACCACTTCAAGCTTTATCAATTTTGTCCAGTGTCAAAAACTTCTTTGCCGGTTGCAGAGGCCCATCAAGTTATCCAGTGTGGAAGAAAAGGAACATTATATCCCTGGGCAAAATTCAACTACATGTACTGGATATAATATGAAAATAAACTAACCATAATGGTTCCGTGCACCTCCAGCTTCAGAAGTAACACCCCGTACCACTGGTTGCCAGCTTACTAGGAGCCCAAGTTCCTCCCTGGTCAAGATTGCAGTTACTTAATCTCTGACCTTCAGTGGTTAGTGTCTATAACTGTTCCTTTTATTGAAGTTCAGCTTCTGCTTTCCTTAGGGGCTGTGGCTCAGTGGTAGAGCATCTGCTTGGCATGCAGAAGGTCCCAGGTTCAATCCCCAGCATCTCCGGTTAAAGGAATCATGTAGTATACTGTCAGTATAAGACAGTTTCATGTGTCCATGTGTCCCATGATTTTCTCTTCACATGGTGCTCTCCATCTGGAAGCCTGGCTCTGGAACTATATATGCTACCAGTGGAGTTGTATAGTATAAATAGTTCCAGGGTCAGGGAATCTTTCCACCCTTAATGCTATGCCCCAGAGAGTCCTGTACAAAGTCACCACATCCTCTGTGGCCACTGGCCAAGTGTCTCTGCTGTTTTCCACATCACCTACTCCCTGATGCGATTAATTAAAGATGCCAAGGATTGAACCTGGGACCTCCTCCATGCCAAATTGATACTCTACTGCTTAGATACAGCCCCATCCCTCATCTCAATTTGCAAGGGATTTTAACATCCTTTGGACGACAATACCTCTGCACTGTTCACCCCACCGTGAGATTATGATTCTAGTTTATACATTTCTCTTCAAGATCCTTCAAAAAGTGGCATGTAGGCCCTGACCAGGATAGGCCAGGCAAGCCCGATCTCATCAGATCTCAGAAGCTAAGCAGGGCCAACTCTGGCAAGTATTTGGATGAGAGACTGCCAAAGGATACCAGGGCTGAGAGGCAGAGGCAGGCGATCAAGCCACTTCTCTGAATGTCCTCCATGCCCCAGTAGGGGTTGCCAGAGGTCACTATGACTTCCAAGCATGGGCACACACACACACACACAAATGCAAAAATACCAAGAAGTGACATGTTGCAAGGAGGAACTAAATCTACCATTAAGGAATTTGCTAATGGCCATCAGGCACATGACTCTCATGGTATTATATATTGTTTGCATATATCATATATATAAAGGTAAAGGTTTCCCTTGCTTGAAAGCTAGTTGAATCCGACTCTAGGGGGTGGTGCTCATCTCCGTTTCCAAGCTGAAGAGCCAGCACTGTCCAAAGACGTTACCGTGGCCATGTGGCCGGCTTGACTAAACGCCAAGGTGCATGGAATGCTGTTACCTTCCCACCAAAGTGGTACCTATTTATCTACTTGCAATTTTTTGCTTTTGAACTGCTAGGTTGGCAGGAGCTGGGACCAGAGATGGGAGTTCACTCCATTATGTGGCACTCAGGTCTCGAACTGCTGAGCTACCGACCTTCTGGTCTGCAGCTCAGCGTCTTAATCTCTGAGCCGCTGCAGCCCCTATCATAGATACACTGATATACACAAAATTTGTCTTGTCTGGCATTGAAGTACCTTGGAGGGGCTCATTCAGTGGTAATGTTGCATACAAGGGCAGTATTAAAAATAGGGAACCAATGGTTTCAAATGTCATGTTTCTAACATTGTCCCTCACTTTGAGAATCTCTGGTGGTGGACAGCGCACCCAATAACTCTATAAATAAAATAGAGGTTTTCTTTTTGCAAAACCTTTAGAAAAGCACTCTTTCCTAAATGCTTGTGAAATGACTGATGCCGGCACATGGAGCAGGCACTGGCATTTGCCCACCCCCACCTCCTTGGATAAAATCACGAGGAAGGATGAGCCTATAAAGGCTCAGCACAGGAGCACTGACCAATTGGGGGGTGGCTGGCAGGCCAGGTCCGGTGGTGGCTTCCATTCCCCGATCATTCCACCCAGCGTGAGATCCCCACCCACCTCCCTCTTTTTTTAAGATCATGTGGGATTAGCTAGTTGCCAGTTGAAGGGCTGGGCAGGAATTTTTTGGGCATCACTCGGATTGGCCAGGGGGTGGGCTTTTTTCACCTGCTCCGCATTGTCTGAGGAAGTGAGGTATAAATAGGCCCGGTAAAACTGGTTAAGCCCTAACTGGGAAGGCAAGAAAAGCATGGATTGAGGGGATTTTGAGTTGGCAAGCACCCTGAGATATCAGCGGTTGGGGGGGGTCTTCAAACTGGGTACCTATAGGCTTGACTCAATTGGGGGCCTCTTCAGGGTTGGGGGAGCATATGATGAGCCTCAAGGCTTAGCAGTCATGGGCGGGAATTTGCCCCACCATCCCCTCTACACACTGGGCATGCACACTGTGAGGAGTAGAGTCCAGAGGGATTCCAGACCTGGCTCTGAGCTCGTGTGGGTCTGCCTTGTTAGGAAGCTTGCTTTGCCAGCACAATACAACCCATGTTTTAAAGTGTAATGAAATGGTGCCGATCATCTTATGTGTAAATAAAATCCCCAGTTTAATCCACAGTTTGTGTGGTGTTTAATTCAAGGTGTGGGCAGGCAAATGCTTGTGTGAATGGTCTGTTAACACATTACCATTGCAGAGCTTGCCTATACTTTCATTAACACTTAGGCTGGGGAAAAAATTTTTTTTTGCTTTCTGGTTTGTCCTTTGAAATTCCAGAGGGACACAGGTCTCTTGCATGGCATTCCTAAGTGGAGCTAGCCCTTTCTAAGTCCACTGAAATTGATGGGCTTAGAACAGAAGAAGAGCCCTGCTGGATCAGACAAATGGTCCATCTAGTCCAGCATCCTGTCTCACACAGTGGCCAACCAGTTCCTCTGGACAGCCAACAGCAGGGCATAGAGGCTGAGGCCTTCTCCTGCTGCTGCTTCCTGGCTCTGGGATTCAAAGGATTAGTGCCCCTGAATGTGGAGCTTCCCCTCAGTCTTCATGGCTAGTACCAACCGATAAACCTTTCCTCCATGTATCTATCTAATCCCCATTTAAAGCTGTCTATTCCTGTGGCCATCACTACATCCTTTGCTTTATAGCCAGCAAACGAGGAGTTAACACAGACTTGTTTACATAGGCTTGCTTTTTAAATTCAGCAGTATTGTTCTGCTGAAAATAAAATCAATTCTCTTAGTGATTTGCTCATTTGGTCAAGCTAAACAACACAGTGCAATCAGCAGAGCTGTAAGGCTTTATGGTACATTATGAAATAAATGTCAGCGGCATTGATTTATATACATTTCCCATCTGAGGTATATGATGCATAAATCAACATTTATTCGCAGATGTGTCGTAAAAGCTTTCAGCTCTTGTTACAGCACTAGTTTTGAATTGTATCCCAATCATGGCATAAAGCAAGGATGGAATCACAGAGACAACATCTCAGCATGCATCTGGTTTTATTCTTACAGCATCACTGCTGCCTGAATACACAGACTTCTGCACAGTGACATAATGTTGTCAGTAGAATGTAAAACTGAGGACACTGAGACAAATGAAGTTTAAACAGCTCTGTGCTGTTGCAGCCAATGGTGTGTGTATGCCAGCAATAAATATTTATTAGATTTTTTTTATTAAATAAAAAATAAACAATAATGTAAAGGCATTTAGATAACTGGCCGTGCAGTCTTAAGAATGTTTACTCAAAAGTATGTTATGCTAAGATCAATGGAGCTTACTGTCAAATAATGGGGCTTGCTTTCTAGAAAGCATGTTTACGATTGCCACCCGGGTGGGTTATCTCAATAGAAAAGAACTAATTGCAAGAATCTGCATTAGAATATATTAGTTATCAATGATGTCACCATATATCTCATTCTGAACTCAGACCTTGACATGCAGATCATTAAATCCACACACTGAGGTTAGGTGCAGGATAGGGAGATGTACAAACCTGCATTAAACCTCAAGTTTGTGCAGAAATCATAAGAGCACAAGAACATAAGAAAAGCCCTGCAACATGAGACCAGTGGTCCATCTAGTCCAGCATCCTGTCTCACACAGTGGCCAGTATAACATAAACGATGAAAAGCAGTAAGTAACACTAATAGAAAATAAGCACTGCACTCAAACGCAAACAAAACAGGTACGCAAAACACAATTACTATAATGTATTGAAACAATTCTCCACAGAACAATAAGAAGAATTACTCTCACAAAGTCATAATCATATTACAATCATCTTGCAATCATAAATAAAGCTGAATAACAACAATAGCTAAATCCATAATAGATAGTCATCAAAGTCAAGAATAACAGTCCAACGAAGACTCCGGCACACCGGCTGCTTGAGAATAGCTCTGCTGTAGAATCGGCAGCCCGCTTTTATGTTTTTCCTCATTAGTGGATGAAGCTTTTTCTGCTCAGTGAAATTTGTGAAGTGAACATGGACTAGTTATGTATCTTACATAAGGATGAAGTTTGCTTATCTCAGTGAAACCTGTGAAAGAAACCTGTACTAGTTTATGAACCTTGTATAAGTCTTTTGATAAAGGTCCATTCGAAATGGAGAATATGATCCGGAGTCTTTGTTTTTTCTCTTATCCTATGACTGCTAAGTTAACTCAGAAGTCTTTGGTGAGGTATCTTTTCAAAAGCCTTTTGAAATTTCTGCCAAAAGCCACAGCCAGCTGTGCACTAACAGGGTGGGGTGGGGTGGGGCTGAGGCCCCCGGCAATGGCTGGGCATTGGAGCCTAAGAAGGGGGGGCACGGCCGGAGGAGAGGGGACCGGGGGAAGTCTCGGGATGGTGCTGGGAAGGGGGAGGAGGCATAAAAGGAAGCCTGACAGGTGGGGCCGGGGAGGAGAAGCTGACAGCAAAATGGACAGGAGAGAGAGAGAGACAGAGACGTGAAGCCCAGAGAGAAAGAGCGGAGAGAGGGATGTTTTATCGTTGGGGCCAAGGAGGTGACTCCGGATGCTGCTAACCCCACCCCCTGGCCAAATCTGAGGCCCTGCGGTGCTCCTTTAGCGAATCCTCTCTTGTCCCAGAGCCGTCCCGACCCTGCGATGCCACGGCCACAGGGGGCACGCCCCTCAAGGAGAAAGCAGAGCACAACAATATCAGTATATCATGTCAAGACTCCAAGCAAAGATCTGTCCTTTTATACAGCTTCCCACTCCTCCCTGCTAATTTAAAAGGTTTCTGGATAGGACTAAATATTTATTTATTCAATTTAACATATTTATATACCACCTCATCTCCTCATATTCAAGGCAGTAACAATACAAGGAAAAAAAAAACAATACATGGGTAGGATTGTACAGCTAAAAATGCACAATTACAATGCCTCATTTGCTGCCTTTATCTTGTAGGCAGAGTCCTCAGTCCTGATTAGATTTGTAAATTTGGTCTCACTTACTGCTCATTGTTAATTGTTCAGAGCATTGAATCCATGCTCGAAATGCAAGATACGCAAGGTGTGATAAAATGAGAGTTTACGTAAGGAAATTCACTCTCTGGCTGATTCAGAACAACCAGACAATCCCTCACGCAACTATAATTGATTTCTCAGCATTTCCAGAGTTCATGGCTATATCTCTAAGATCATGGCAGTGTGTAGGAGGGTCAGATGAAGTATAGTCTTTATACGCCTATTAATAAGTCTTTAAAAGATACATAAAGATGTAAATGTGCAAAGAATGCACCAAAGCATTCTTCCTCCACAGGGAGATTTGGGGGGGGGGGGCTCTTCTCTTTATGTTACCGTGTACTCAATTATGCCTGCAGGTTTATTTCTGGAGGAGGTTGTATTTTACAGTTCTGCTAACAACTTTCAAAGCCTTGGGAGAGGCCCCACAGACAGCAGCTTCACACCATATATGAAGATGTCTGGGGATATGCTGGTAATGTGCACTGCCAACACTAACCACTAGCATGGCTGGAGAGACCTCACGTATTCTTGAAGAGGAGAGTTCAGGACCTCTGGCGCTGATAGGGGAAGGGCTATGGCTCAGTGGTAGAGCATCTGGTTTGCATGCAGATGGTCCTAGGTTCAATCCCTAGGTTCAACCCCTGGCATTCAATCCCATTCAAAACAATTAGAGTGGCAAGCAGTGTGTGCGTATAAGGCCCCCTAAACTCTTGTAAGCCTTTACCTGGATGGCCCAGGCTAGCCTGATGTCATCAGATCTTGGAAACTGAGCAGGGTCAGCCCTGGTTAGCGCTTGGATGGGAGACCACCAAAGAAAAGCAGGGTTGCTAGGCAGAGGCAGGCAAACCACCTCTGTCCATTGAAAACCCTGTGGCTGCAACTGGGCAGCACTTTCCACTACAAAACTCTTGCAAGAGTCCTAACAACAAGCAAGGTGGCTTAACTCTCATAGGAAGATGGAATCTCAAGGTAGTTTGAGAACTGACATGCATGGTTTGCCATTCTGTTTTTTTTTTAAAGAGACCTGGTAGTTACCTTCCCACCACCAGAACCAGGGCTTTCTCAGCCTGGCTTCTTTTGGACCAGGGAGGGTCAGGCGGTGTTGGGATCTTGACCTCACTGCTCTCTGGGGCACATATGGGGAAAGGCGGTCCTTCAAGTAGGCAGGCCCCTGAACATATAGGACTTTGAAGGTTAAAACCAGGGGTCCGTTGGAGCGGGAGCGCACAGGAGTGCAGCTCCGGGAGTGAGGAGCCCAGGGGGTGGGCACATGACCAAGCCCCACCCTCTCCTCAGCTTCCCCGAGCAGTGCAGAGGCGCAGCGCCCCAGGGAAAGCTCTGCTAGGGTCTTTATTGTTTTTAATGTTTTGTTTTAATATTGATAATTTTATCATTGTTCCTTTTATGACTGTGTGCTGCTTTTCCAGAGACTTGCTCAAGGTGGCATATAAATTTTCTAAGTATATCATTTTTTTTTTATCTGGGCACATGGCACATAAGTACTGGAGAAATTTCACCAACCCTTCAGCAGCTTCCACCTTATCAGTTTGGTGTAGTGGTCAGGAGTTGGACTCTAATCTGGGAGAACCGGGTTTGATTCCCCACTCTTCCACATGCAGCTGCTGGTGTGACCTTGGGCCAGTCACAAGTTCTCTCAGAGCTGTTCTCTCATGAGCAGTTCTCAAAAGACCTCTCTCAGCCCCACCTACCTCACAGGGTGTCTTGTTGTGGAGAGAGGAAGGGAAAGGGATGGGTGGTATACATGTCCTGGGTATCTCAAGTCTACTTAAAACCTGGTGGTTTCAAGGGAGCAGGAAGAGAATGAGGGTGTGTTCTTTACACTTATTTTTATTGCACAAAGTATTGGATGGGGAAGGGAACGGAGGAAGAGCAGGTCAGTTTCAGTTACCTGTGGAGTGGAGCCTGAGGGGTGGGTGTTGCCTTCTGACACACTTCCGGTATGTTAGGGGGTGTGGCATATGCAAATGAGTTATGCAAATGAGTCATGCTAATGAGCTCCTGCACCTCTTTTTCTATGGAATGACCCCTGGTTAAAACCAGCACCTTGAACCAAATCTGGTACGCTATAGGCAGCCAGTGCAGTGTCCTCAGCACAGGCCGGATATGGTCCAGTATAGAGAGACCCATCAGCAGCCTGGCCATGGCATTCTGCACTTAGAATCTGGCTGCGGCATTCTGCACATCCTTAGATGTTCCTGGCTGTGGCAGCCTGACTGCGGCATTCTGCACATCTTTAGAAGAAGCAGATGCTGATTGCCCATTGATTTGAATATTCATTTTGAGTCTTCTGTGAGGGGAACTAAAAAATATTAGCATGTTGAATAAAAGACTGGTTAGAGGAAAGCAAGAATTCAGAATAGAATGCATATGCCCAACAACAGAAAATGATTTATTTTATTTTATTTTTTAAAAGGAGGTTTCATAGAGGCATTTGGGGGTTTTGAACAACAAATAATCTAAAAAAAACACTTCTGGAGACAAAGCATTAACTATAAAAGGGGAGAATGCATAGTAGATCTCAGATGAAATCAGAAGAATAATGTCTTGGGAATAGTGCATTTCAAGAAGAAGAATAAGTAACCAAGCAAAATTCGATGAGAAATTAAAATGGACCGCAACCTCTCCTATTTTGATTCACAAATTTCCTCCTCCAACTTTGTTATAACTTGGTTTCCCAGTATGGAATACTTAGTAAAACAAGATAGAATCCCTAATGTGATTGATGATCTATGTCTGTGGTAACTATAAAGTATTTTGGATACTCTTATCATAATGAAATTGCTAAATCAATATGTATTATTTCAGATTTGTATCATATGTTCATCTCATTAATTTATGCTATACTTCTGATGATGTAATCTTTCATTTTGTTTTCTTCATCTGTATTGTGGTTTTGAAAATATACTATAAAAAGTAAATGGGAGGGGAATAAACTAGTTAAACCCAAGCTGTTGTCTCATGTCTTCCTTTGTGGGGTGCTTGGGGAAAACAGAATATAGACATTTGCAAGGCTTTCCAGTCAAACAGTCCAGCAATGCTTGCAATCTAGGAAAATGCCGGGATTAAGATTTGAATTGCAATTTTGATTAATAGTGGATAGCAATAGTGGTTTTATTAACAGTGATTAGCAACTACTTCACAAACAAACAGACATCTGAAAAACTGACCAAATGAAATGTTGTAAAATATAGGTATGCTGTTGGCTGCAAACATGAGACTGCATGTAAAGCAAGGAGGAAAGAGGAACATTAAATTATTACACGAATAAGCAGAACATAACACTAGTGTCAGAACAGAAAGTCTTCCAGGGGAGTTGTAAAGGGAATAAATTAATGTGTATTGGTAACTGACACTTGGAAGGCAATCTTTTGACAGATTACTTGGTTAAGAATTAAAAACTAATCTAAATATCAAACAGTTAACAATGAATAGACTTCAATAAGTGAGAGTGTAAAAAGTAATGATTTGGCATCTGTTTTATAGACTGCTGATAGATGATGCCATTTTGAAATGGGCTTCTACATTTAGACAAACAAAAAATCTACTAGCAATAAAAACCTAGGATGCTGTCAGCTCAACTTGTTCAGCAACCATGCTAGATTTCTATTTGCAGGAAGTTCTGACACATGCATAGCCATTCCTTGGTAGTGGTGGAAAGTGCCAGCAAGTTGCTGATGACATACAGTGGCCCCATAGGGTTTTCTAGGCAACAGACAAGCAGAGGTGGTTTGCCATTGCCTGCATCTGCTTACCAACCTTCAACTTCCTTGGTGGTCTCCTATTCAAATACTAACCTGGGCTGATCTTGCTTAGCTTCCAAGATCTGATAAGATCAGGCTTAGTGTATACTAATTACAGCATTTATTTACACTGTGAATGGAGTAAACCATAGGCGTAAACTACCGGGGGGGGGGGGCTCGAGGGCTCGGAACACCTCCGAAATTTCCCGGGGGGACTGAGCCCCCCCGGTGAAACAGAACGCCTGCTGCCACCTCCCCCCCCCGCCTCCCCAGGCCCTTCCTAGGCCTGCCGGCCGGCGCCAAAGCCTCTTTCTCCCCCCCCCCGGCTCCCCTGTACCCACTCCTCCCTCCTTCTCTCCCTCCCTCCCTCCCCCTCCCGGGGCTCCGGGCAAATGCCCAACATGATAGCGTCACCCAGCTATCACGTTGGGCATTCGCCCGGAGCCCCGGGAGGGAAAAGAAAGGAGGGAAGAGTGGCCAGCGGGGAGAGAGAGAGAGGCAGCATCATTTCGGAGCACGTGCGCACTTCGCGCACGCACGAGCCTGGAGTAAACCCATTTAAGGACATTCTTCAGATGAATGGAGAAGATAATCCAGATTCCAAACTGCTAGGCATCCAGTTGCTGGCAGGCTGAAGGTGACAGTTGATGATTTTTGAAAACTCGCTAAGAAATATCTGTTTTAAAAAGATTTTGGGGTCCAGACTTGCTTGGGGGAAGGGTATGCATCACTTCTATGTGTGACTCTTTGTGTTCCACCTGCTTAATCTGTCTATCTGATACTAGAGAAAGAAGCATAAGGCTCCGGCAGTATCTCCTCAATAGTAAGCTAACCCAGAAAAGTTACCTGGAACTTTTTACAACATCAGCAACAGCCACCACCACCACCACCGCTACTACCAGGGGTCCTTTCGAGCAGGAGCTTGGGGGAGCGCAGCTCCAGGAGTTGGTGCCAGCCCCACCCCCCCGTGAGGGAATGCCTTCTTGTGTCATGGCTGCAGCAAAATGACCCCACCCCCTAGAGAGGTCCTTGTTCTTCCGACCAGCCTTCTGAAGGCTTCAGCCACCACTGAAGCTATCCTCCCAGAATAGTGGTATTTCTTAGGCTTGGATTAGTAGCTGTCCCCTCTCTGCCAGCTCTTTCTTTCTTTCTTTCTTTCTTTCTTTCTTTCTTTCTTTCTTTCTTTCTTTCTTTCTTTCTTTCTTTCTTTCTTTCTTTCTCTCTCTCTCTCTCTCTCTCTCTCTCTCTCTCTCTCTCTCTCTCCTTTCTTTCTTGCCTTCTGACATACTTCTGGTGATGTCAGGGGGTGTGGCATATGCAAATAAGTTATGCTAATGAGTTATGCTAATGAGCTCCTGCACCTCTTTTTCTACAAAATGACCCCTGGCTACTACTATTACTGTGAAGCTCGGGCCTCACTTGCCAAATATTTCCTTTTGCTTATACTGATAATCTGTTGCATTAGGGGTTATTGTTCCATATTTCATTGATCATGTTATGGATTCGCATGTATTCTTATACAGCTCCTCTGTAGAGTACTCTAGGGGTAGCCTTGCTCTTTTTTGTTGTCATTTAATTATCTCTGCTGGGAACTGGGGGGCGGGGGAGTGGATGTGTATGGCTGTCTGCTTTGCTTGGTTAGTGTCAGCTCATAACAGTTCCCATGCAGGGGCCTCCCGAGTGTGTGGAAAACACCTTGGGAAATATATGATCTCATTGTTCTGTGTGACCTTGTAGTCTGAGGAGCTTCTAGATAATGTAACTGTTAGCTTGCAGGTGCTAGGGGTGGTCACCAGGGCAGGGGTGGATGTGTTGTAGGCAGAATGGAAGCAATGATTGGTCACTTGGCAATATGTGGGATTTCTTCCTTTCAGTATATTGACGAAACTGGCATCAGGGACCCAGGCTGAGGACAGACTGAAGGTCTGCCCTGAAACAGCCATGGGGCCGAAAGCCCCGTGGGAAAAGCAGCCTGCGATGCCCCGTTCGCACTGACTGTGAGGGGCGGAGGTGCACAGCTGCCGGCTGCCTGGGCGAGCCACGGCTATGGGCAGCTGCGGCCGCTGTTCAGACTTCCGGTGGTATGTGCGATGTGCCATCGGTGCGTTCACTCCCGTGGGAAGCGCCAGGGACGCACGTGGAGATGCCTGGGGACCAGTTCCCAGGGGTCTCCGGCTGAAGCGGCACCAGGGCACCTTGTGGACAGATGAGTCCACACCGGCAATGGGGGACAGCTGCGGCTATCTGGACGCCCTCTCTGCCTCCGCTTCTAAAGCAGAGACAGGGCGCTCCAGATCCCCAGTCTGTTCTCGGCCCTAGTTCCAACACAGAAGCTGTCTATGCTTGGGACTTCTCTACCTCTCTAATAAACAAATCTTGCAGCTACAAGAGTGTTTGTGAGAGTGACTGCATCCACGACTTGAAAATTACTACTAATAATTTCTAGAATATCCGCATTACCAAAATACAGGTTCTTATAGTCCACAAATCAAGATACACAAGGAAAGGGCAGTGGAAGCAACATTATCAATGGAAGATCCATTTGATAACCCCAGAGGGTCATAATGATCTCTTCTTTTATTTGTGATGTTCTTCTTGAGAGGAGATGGTACAGCCCTGCGCTGGCGTAGGGATACCCTTGGCTTTCCTTGGCACTTGAGCAAGTGGAAAATTCTTCCTCTCCGCCATCTATCTAGTCATCACTTTTGGATTAATCAAACGTTACTGCTGCTTCCCCTAATGGTTTAATCACATTTCCTTTGGTTGGGTCTGAGAGATTCTAAGGCTGCAGTCACACACACCAGATAACCCACTTTCAATGCACTTTCCAACTGGAATTTGCCAGTTCACACAGGCGAATTCCACACCAATGGTTGCCCTGATCCCCCAATACTATCCACAGCAATGGATCAGTTCCCCACTTGCTGCTGAGGGATCAGCAGTTGGCCTGATTCTAAGCCTCTTTCCCTCCGGATTTTCCATATCAGGCATTTTCAGTATCTTTTTTTTTTTTTGCTTCGGTGCTGGAGTCGGGGTATTCCAGTGGGAAACTCAGGATTCATGCTTGCCTAGTCCCACCCCTTCCTGCCTCTCTCTCCAGTTTTGTTTGACTGCCTTCCTTCCAGAAAGTACCCCCCTGCCCTTCCCTACTTCTCTGGCCAATTAGAGGGTCTAGCCACAGTAGAGCTAATCAGGGCACGCTTGAGAGGTGGGCGGGTTAGATTTGGGTTGCCATGGGGAGGATTCTGTGCTGGTAGGATGCCATCGCAGGAACCTGTTGTTGTGAATGGCCTTACTTATTTACTTCTGAGCAGGGGTCATTTCGTAGAAAAAGAGGTGCAGGAACTCATTAGCATAACTCATTTGCATAACTCATTTGCATATGCCACACCCCCTAACATGCCAGAAGTGTGTCAGAGGGCAACACCCACCCCTCAGGCTCCACTCCACAGGTGAGTGAAACTGACCTGCTCTTCCTCCGTTCCCTTCCCCATCCAATACTTTGTGCAATAAAAATAAGCGTAAAGAACACACACCCATTCTCTTCCTGCTCCCTTGAAACCACCAGGTTTCAAGTAGACTTGAGATACCCAGGACATGTGCACCACCCATCCCTTTCCCTTCCCTTCCCTACAACAAGAAACGCTCTGAGGTAGGTGGGGCTGAGAGAAGTCTTTTGAGAACTGCTCATGAGAGAACATCTCTGAGAGAACTTGTAAATGGCCCAAGGTCACACCAGCAGCTGCATGAGGAGCAGTGGGGAATCAAACCCGGTTCTCCCAGATTAGAGTCCAACTCCTGACCACTACACCAAACTGATGGGGTGGAAGCTGCTGAAGGGTTGGTGAAATTTCTCCAGTACTTATGAGCCATGTGCCCAGATAAAAAATGGTATACTTAGAAAATTTATATGCCACCTTGAGCAAGTCTCTGGAAAAGCAGCACACAGTCATAAAAGGAACAATGATAAAATTATCATTATTAAAGCAAAACATTAAAAACAATAAAGACCCTAGCAGGGCTTTCCCCGGGGCGCTGCACCTCTGCACTGCTTGGGGAAGCCGAGGAGAGGGCGGGGCTTGGTCATGTGCCCGCCCCCTGGGCTCCTCACTCCCGGAGCTGCGCTCCTGTGTGCTCCCGCTCCAATGGATCCCTGCTTCTGAGTAGAAGCACAAGCGGGGTAGTGTGAGGTGAAGGGAGGGAGCTGAGACTGAATGGCAAAAAGCCCCCCCACACACACACACACTTTATGGAAAGTGAAACCTTTTTTTTTCTTTAAGATGCTCCCTTGAACTCCACAAGAAGGGGGGAAATATGAGGAAGGACTGGAGGAGGAAGAAGCAGTGCTCTAATTCCCTGAGCTGCAGCCTGCTGCTGCTGCTGCTGCCACTTCAGCTGCTGTTTCGGGTACAGAGTGCTGCAGGGCTGAGGGATGGTTGGTGCCACTGCAGCAGGGTGCTTTGCACTCTGCTGGGCAGGTGGGCAGTGCTTGTCCCTGCCAGAGGTCACTGTATGAGCACACCACCACCACCACCCCCAGCCACGCTCTCTTGAGTCACGGGAAGGCAGAAACACAGAAACAGGCAGGTTTTGTTTAGACTTTTTTTTCAGACTTTGTAAGAACCTGAAGAAAAACAGTCCCTGCCAGAGGTCTCTGTGTGAGCCTGCCCTCCCCCCCCCCACCACCACCAGTCATGCTCTCTTGAGCCATGGGAAGGCGGAAACACAAGGAGCAACACATGTGCAAATGGCTATTCTCCACAGGGGTGCGACACAACATACCTACACATGCGGGGGGGGGGGGGGCTTTTAAAAAGGGAGGGCAAAAACAAGGGGGAGGAGCTGCGGGAAAGGCCGAAAAGGTAGGAAATGTGGAAATCAAGAACTGACACAAACAGCAGAGAATGCACTGCTGTGCAGAACTCACGCATCAGATCCGGCCCAATAGAACACGCAGGTAACTGAAAGCAAACCCTTAATGCGGGAATGGCCACTGTAAAATCCAGTTGGAAAGTGCACTGGAAGTGGATTGAAAGTGGATTATTTAGTGTGTGTGACCGCAGCCTAAGTGTGGCAGTTGGCTGAAATGCTAGAGAAGGAGTTGTAGACATTGTGTTGGGAAATGACGGTGGATGATGAGAACAGTAGATGGGAGCACCTGTGGAATGTGTCACTGTCATAGTGAGAATGAATGAATCCAATCCATGGCATATAATTGTCATCCAGGAAATGGTGGAGAAAATTCATGCCCGAAATGTTGGAGGCAAGCACAAGACAAACAAACAAACACTACAGCTTTTTTAAAAAAATTGAGAAAATCCATAATACCTTCTGAATGTCTCACAAGTACAGAGAACAGAAACCACACCCCAGTGTTATTATTAGTAGATATCAACCTTCACAGTTCACTGAAAATCTAAATATTCCATAATTAATATCCCACAGCTGAAACACAATCTTAGCTGTTTTCCATTGACTCCACAAAGCGGTATTTTTCTTGCACTCCATTGCTCCCAGGAATCTCTCTTTAAGGTAAACCAACAACCAACCAAGTTTATTACCTAATTTTTCAAAGCAAGCACACTGGATTTCTTCCACCCAAACCCCTTTCCCTCTGTGTATCTCTGGGGACATCTGCAAAGCATTTCAGAATACATATGGCAAAAAAACCCCAATAACAAACAATATCAAAATGGCAAAATATATAAATAGCTTGTTCTTACAGTTAACATATTGTCAGTGGCTTTCAGGAAAATGAAAAAAGGAACAATGAATCTGAATGACTTTCCCATTGACTCCTAAAGACCAAAGACACAAAGCCCATTCATATACAGTGACCTCAATGTCAAATTATGATTTGTATGTGTGAAAGAGTCATAGATCACCGATAAAATTGAGTGGAGCTTTCATATCACCTCACACATGATGCCTTCAATTGAGCCAATTCAGGTATTCAGGTTCCAGTCATTGGATAATGAAACCTCAAAGAGTATGCATATATACATATGAATCATCCCTAAACCATTCACCCTGACGTAATTCAAGGGCCACAGATGATTTAACACCAGCTCTTCAAGTCCCTGAGCCAGAATACTTTGATGAATTGACTTCGAGAAGAGCTGTTCCTGACAACTGATGAACAAGCCCATCTTCTAGATGCAAGGGTCTTTCTTGCCTACCAAATGGGCCAATAAAGGGCCCATCTCTTAGCTCTTTGAGAGTAACTTGACATTGCACCAGATCTGAACTTTTCCTACTCTCCTGCTTTCTGGTTGGTGACAACTGTAGGTAATGCACTTTCCCAGTTAGAGTTCATTGGGGAAGTCGTGACTCTTTTATGTGAACCATATGGGTTCTTTTAGGTTGCAGGCCAAAACATGACTACTAAACATGCTTGATGGACAGGTGAGATTTGACAGAAAAGCAGACACTGCTATTGACACCTCTGGATCTTAGCTTTGAGATTAAAAGTAGCTTTATTTCCTAACCTGTAGCTCTGCTGGTTGTCCAGTCTTGTGTTATGCTGGTGACTCAGAATAGACTACTGAATGGGTGATAATTGGGTGGTAATTGTTAAAATATAAGCCCTTGTAATGTACACTCCTTGACCCTTGGAGATATATGTGTGTGTGTGTTCGTGTGTGTGAAAGCACATGGATAAAAAAACACAGTGCACTAATTTTCCTTGCATTCTCCACCCTCATAACCACCTACCAGGCAGTAAACAGTGATTATTTTAGGTATTCTATAGGGACAACAGATTCCATTTTGGTTAAATACTATTTCCCCTTCTTAGGAAGTATTATTGTCATGCCAAAGAATGAATAAATGAATAATTATAAGGTAGAGCAGGCAAGGAAGGACTTCAATTGTGGCAAGGTGGACTTTTACAGCTCCATGTTTGACCTTGTATACTTTTTGATCTTTGTATTTTTTTAAAAAAATATACAGCTGATATGGGAAGGGTAATGCTGAGCATTTACCAACATGATAAGTATCACCACCCAATGAATGCTATGGGCAGGTGGTAGAAAGTGGCATTGCGTTATTGCCAAGTTATGTGTATTTGTCATTGCCTGCCTCTGTGTAGTGACCCTGGACTTTCTTCATGGCCTCCTATCCAAGTACTAAACAGGGCTGGCTCTGCTTAGCTTCCAAGATCTTATGAGATCAGGCTAGCCCAGATCTGGGCGCGCAATTTATTACAGATGTAAAAACATTCATGCACTCAAAATGTAGCCAAATTTAAATGAGGCACAAGCTTGTTTGTTTGTTAATTATTATTACAGCCCACGGCCAGCATAGATCGAAGGAAACTAGTTTACATAAAATGCAGAAAGTGCACAATCATTTGAATGGGAATATTATAATAAAATGTACAAAGACTTAAGAAAGAAGTATTTAAAAGAGGAAGGGAAAAAAGGTGCAAAGCCTAAGGGACATTTGCATCATTCCATTATATGCCGTATTTTTCGCTCCATAAGACACACCTGACCATAAGACGCACCTAGCTCTGCTCGGTGCCGTGGCTTGGGAAAGGTGAGGGGGGTTTAAGACGCACACACTTTTCCCCCCACTTTTTTTGGGAGAAAATGTGAGTCTTATGGAGCAAAAAACAAGGTAATCTTTGAGGATTCTAGATGCTGCAGCCAAAAATCTGGAGCAAGTGAGCGTAACTTGAGGGTTAGAATCCGCCAGAAGTATATTCCTTAATTCAGAGTCCAGGAGGACCATAAATATCACCAGTATAGGCTGAATAAATTTGGTTCGTATTTCTTTGTAAAGACTACACCGAAGCAAAGTATGTTTGATGGATTCTACTTGGCCCATGCCACATGGACAAACACGCTCAGCCATAGGCACCATTTTGTAACGACCCTCTGTTACTGCAGAAGGGAAAGTGTTACGTCAGGCCATAGAAAAGGCCCTTCTATAGGATGGAATCGTCAGATTCGATAGATAGGAGGCTGGGAAAACGACATATCTCTTCTGGAGAAGAAGAAGAAGAAGAAGAGATTGGATTTATACCCTGCCCTTCACTCACTTAAGAATCTCAGAGCGGCTTACAACTCCTTTCCCCTCCCCTCCCTACAACAGACACCCTGTGAGGTAGGTGGGGCTGAGAGAACTCTTTCCCAAGCTGTCCTTGAGGGAACAGCTGGTACAGAGCTATGGCTTGCCCAAGGTCATCCAGCCAGGTGCAAGTGGAGGAGTGGGGAATCAAACCCGGTTCTCCCAGATTAGAGTCCGCGCACTTAACCACTACACCAGACTGGTTCAGAAGAAGCAGAAGCAGCAGAAGAGGAGGAGGAGGAGGAGCTGGATTTATATCCTGCCCTTCACTGATAGTCTCAGAGCGGCTTACAAACTCCTTTCCCTTCCCCTCCCCACAACAGACACCCTGTGAGGTAGGTGGGGCTGAGAGAGCTCTTTCCCAAGCTGTCCTTGAGGGAACAGCTGGTTCAGAGCTATGGCTTGCCCAAGGTCATCCAGCCAGGTGCAAGTGGAGGAGTGGGGAATCAAACCCGGTTCTCCCGGATTAGAGTCCGCGCACTTAACCACTACATCAGACTGGCTCTCTGGAGAGGAGCATAAAAGCTCGAGACCTTGGCAATATCATTCTGTCTCTCAGTGTCTCGCATTCTCTGCTTGACTATGGCCCTTGCTTGGCCTAGGGATGCACAAGCTGTCCTTGATGAGCCCTGGACATACGCAATCCAGTCCATGCATTACATTGTGGGCAGACACCAACAGAAGCCACCTAGCAAGCTGCCACGTCGAATGCCATCAATGGTGCAGTTGCCAAAGTCCCTGAATTACTGCATTTCTTAACATGTTGGACAAATTATCAATATGATCAGTGCAACTAAGAAAAAAAGTCAGTTGGTGATAACCACATCACCTTCATCCTTGTTGGTCATCATGGCTTGTCAAGAGTATACAGCAAATTCCATATGCAGCTAGTGGGCTGTAGAGAATGTTGAGGGTCACAAGTTGTACAGGCTTCTATTAGGGACATGTAACTCCTTTTTGTCTCTCAGTTCTTAGTAAAGGTAAAGGTTTTCCTTGCTCAAAAGCCAGTTGAAGCCAACTCTAGGGGGTGGTGCTTATCTCCGTTTTCAAGCCGAAGAGCTAGCGCTTTCTTAAGACTTTTCCATGGTCATGTGGCGTGGCTGGCCGAGGCGCACAGAACGCTGTTACCTTCCCACCGTAGCAGAACCTATTTATCTACTTGAAATGTCTTGCTTTCGAACTGCTAGGTTGGCAGGAGCTGGGGCCAGAGACAGGAGCTCACTCCATCATGCGGCACTCGGGTCTCGAACTGCCAAACTACAGACCTTCCAGTCTACAGCTCAGAATCTTACCTTCTGAGCCACTGCAGCCCTTCATTTCTTAGTACTACACTATAAACAAGCTGGCTCCCGCCCCGCTCTCCTCAGTTTGTGGTGCTTCAATCCTTTCAATTGTCAACTTTAATAGAAAATATTTACTTTTTTAAAAACTGGAAGCAAGCAAAATGCTGTTTTCTGAGACAAATTCCCGGGTTTTATAACAAATGTCTAAAAATACCAGGCTTCCAGAAATTCAGATCATGTGGAACACATTTTTTCTCCCTCACCAGTTATGGTCATGACAGATGTTCAGTCTCTCTGAAAGTTAATTGAAACTCTGCATCTTGTGGGGACAAAAAGTAACAATTTAACATTCAGAGCCAGAAAAAAAAACAAAAGTTGAGAGGACATACTAGCTTTGCACCTCATGATAAGTGTATTCTTAGATAAGAGGGTGGGAAACCATGTTTCAATCATCCATCAAACTCCACGGTTGCCTTTCCTGTTATATATAACAAAAGGAGTACAAACTGCAGTGATAAGGGAACTGTTACTGGTGTGTCCATATCTGCATTGCTACCTTCTTGGGCTTTATCTTTGACTATAGATGAGAGACATGGGCTGATAGGGTTCAATCGAGCCAGTTCAGCGGGTCCAACCAGCATTTATGCTGCATCAGTGGGATGGATTCTAAATTTGCCTTGTGTTTCTGCTGGCCCTAGCAAACAGAGTGGAAGCAGGTTTTGGTCTCCCGTCAACTATCACCCACATTGCAACCCATTCACTCTGGTGTAGTGGTTAGGAGTGCGGACTCCAATCTGGGAGAACTGGATTTGATTCCCCACTCCTCCACGTGCAGCTGCTGGTGTGACCTTGGGTCAGTCACAAGTTCTTTCAGAGCTGTTCTCTCAAGGGCAGTTCTCGAAATAGCTCTCTCAGCCCCACCTACCTCACAGGGTGTCTGCTGTGGGGAGGGGGAGGGAAAGGAGATTGTAAGCTGCTCTGAGATTCCTAGTGAAGGGCAGGGTATAAATCCAATCTCTTCTTCTTCCTCTTCTTCCATAAAATTCAACGGAAGGTACTGAAAGCTGAGCTCTTTGTTATGTGCATCAGTGTTTCCTAACCTGTGGGTCAGGACCACAAAGTGGGTCATCAAGCCTCTTAGAGCCTCCTTAATGGCCACCCCTGCCCTTTCCATTGCTCTCTTTTGTATTGCGGAAAACAAGGTCTGACCCTGAAAACAGTATTGCCTATGTCATACATTAGTTAGGTTCCCCCCCCCCCCCCCGCCTGTACATGTGGATCAAATAAAACAGGTCCTGGTGGTTACTAGAGTGAGTGAGAATCTTAGGGACAATTAGAGGGAGTAACCGAGAAGGACAGGTTGGTCAAAGCCTGGAATGTAATCTCCACATATAAAGGCTGAGTATGTCAGAATGCCACTTGCTAGGGGTTCATACTGGGAGCAACTCCACCTTTTGTGAGATGTTCATTGGTTTTTCAAAAACATCTGCTTAGCCACTGTAGAAAATGGAATGCTGAACTAAGCGGATGCGAAGGTCATAGTTTGCCTAGAAGAAGAAGAAGAAGAAGAGATTGGATTTATACCCCGCCCTCCACTCCCCAAGGGAGTCTCAGAGCGGCTTACAAACTCCTTTTCCCTTACCCTCCCCACAACAGACACCCTGTGAGGTAGGTGGGGCTGAGAGAGCTCTTTCCCAAGCTGTCCTTGAGGGAACAGCTGGTACAGAGCTATGGCTTGCCCAAGGTCATCCAGCCAGGTGCAAGTGGAGGAGTGGGGAATCAAACCCGGCTCTCCCAGATTAGAGTCCGCGCACTTAACCACTACACCAAACTGGCCTAGGGCACCCAGAAACCTTGGGCTGGCCCAGGATGGCTCACCATACCAGGTACATTTGGACTAGTGGGTCACCATACCGAAAAGGCTGATAACCACTGATGTACATGGTCTTCTTCCCTCATCTGCCCATCCCCACCTGGGTTCTGTTTGCAGCCACACTATGTTGGGCTGGCCCATTGAGAACTGGATTTTTCCAGGAATGAGCAAACTTCCTCTGGAGTGTTATGACTGAGCTATTTCCCCTCTATTTTTAAGTTTAAAAAATTGGGGAAACAGCTCTTTCTTCTGAACTTAATTCCAAAACTTGGAACATCAGTAAGACAAGAATGAATTTCCAAATCCTTCTGTATAGCCCCTGGGTTCTCCAGATCTAACAGAGGCCAAGAACAAAATCTTTCCCTCGTACATTTCCTCTCTGGCCCTTGGAGATCATTTAGGTTAGAAATTATATTCTGCTGTGAAATCTTTAGGGTTTTTTATGCATACTGGTAGAGTAATTCTGATAGTATGAAATCAGAAAAGATATTGATGGGGTTCAGCACCACTTGAAATAATTCTGTGTAGGAAGTAAAGGGCCCCTGGACTGCTGTTAAAATACATAATCAAATGAGACTTTGACCTGGATGGCTCTGCAAAGGAGAAGGAGGAAGAGATTGGATTTCACTCAGAGCGGCTTACAATATCCTTCCAGTTTGGTGTAGTGGTTAAGTATGCGGACTCTAATCTGGGAGAACCGGGTTTGATTCCCCACTCCTCCACTTGCACCTGCTGGATGACCTTGGGCAAGCTGTAGCTCTGGCACAGCTGTTCTAGAAAAACAGCAGCTTCTGTCAGAGCTCTCTCAGCCCCACCTACCTCACAGGGTGTCTGGTGTGGGGAGGAGAAGGGAAAGGAGTTTGTAAGCCGCTCTGAGACTCCTTTGGGTACTGAAGGCTGGGGTATAAATCCAATCTCTTCTCTTCTTCTTCTTTTTCCTCTCCCCACAACAGGCACCCTGTGAGGTAGGAGGGGCTAAGACAGCTCTTTGGAGAACTGCTTGTGAGAGAACAGCTCTGAAAGAACTTGTAACTGACCCAAGGTCACACCAGCAGTTGAATGTAGAAGAGCTGGAAATCGAACTTGATTCTCCAGCTTAGAGTCCACTACCTTTAATCACAAAACCAAACTACACACACATACACACACATGTTTTTATACTCCACTCTTCTCTACTCTGGCATTCAAAGTGGCTTACAATCACCTTCGCTTCCTCTCCCCACAGCAGGCATCTTTTGGGGTAGGTGGGGCTAAAAGAGTTCTGAGAGAACTGTGAGTGGCCCAAGGTCACCCAGCAGGCTTCCTGTGGAGGAGTGGGGAATCAAACCCGGTTCTCCAGATTTCAGTCTGCCACTCTTAACCACTATACCGCGTGGGTAGCAGCAGCAGCCCTAAAATTCCAGGCAAGCATCCAGACCATATTAGAGTAGAGAATGCTGATTGGGACTTGTAGAATGAACTCTAGAGATATCTTATTTAGGAAGGAAAACAGCAACATCTTTTCGTGTTCTGGATCTCTGCTTTAAGCATTTTGCAGATTTAGCAGGCATTAGGAGTCTTCAAAACAAAACAGCGACACGGTTTCAGAAGGTATAAAAGGCTTTAGGATCAGACTGCAATTCCTGCTTAAGAATACTTTGTTCACCAGGCTGCGCCTAGAGCCAGAGGGCAGTAACCTATTTTATTTATTTAAATATTCAGCGATGAACAGCAGAACGCTTCCCCAGTTCCCATAAGGTTTATATTGGGATATTTGGGTAATATAGCAGAGTTTACCCAGTCTTAGAAGTGTGATACTGTGTACGGTAAATAAATCTCCCAAGAAGTATATTGCAAAAAAGGTAAACTTACATTGATTCAAGTAGATCCAGTTCACATTCACGTTGCAGTCA
Source organism: Lepidodactylus listeri (assembly GCA_029233225.1). Classification (NCBI taxonomy): domain Eukaryota; kingdom Metazoa; phylum Chordata; class Lepidosauria; order Squamata; family Gekkonidae; genus Lepidodactylus; species Lepidodactylus listeri. Next base: position 97,839,045 of record JARCFY010000009.1, on the reverse strand, counting down.
AAAGGAGAGAGAGAAGCCTCATCTAAAGAGTTCTTACCCTATCACAAATGGCCAAGTTATCTGGCATCATGTGGGTGGGAGTATGAGGGCATTGTCTCTACAGGAGAGACCTACAGAGACATATGTATCCATGGAAGTTCATGCAGAGTGAGTGAGAAGACAAAAGAAGAGGAGGGGTCAGAGGGCAGCTCCCAGGTTAGGACAAAGAGAGGCATCCCATTCAAGGAGATAATGGTTGCGATCATATGAACCATTAGACCCAACATAGGTGTGAATGCCAGGCAGATTTAAAGAAAACGATCAGACAGCAACATCTGGGAAACATCCCACAGCCATCAGCAACCTGTGCTGCTCCACAGCAGAAGCGGAGTTAAAAGACACTGGGGAAAATCCAGTAGTAAACGGGTTGCAACGGGCCACAGGTGGACTTTCCACTGTCTGGTCACTCAAAGGCACTCTCAAGCTGTCAGGATGGTCTGATCAGGCCGTCCCGACTCCGTGCCATTGTCCTCCCCCTCTTTGCATTATGCACATCATCACATACTCCATAGGGGGGCCTCACTGTGGAGGTGTAATTCATTGATTGCTCATTTATGCACAAGGGAAACAAACAGCAAAAAAAAATGACTCACCTACAGTTGTGTCTGATCACACAGCAATGGGCTGCACCAGCAGCTTCAGAAGGAGGTGTGATCTTGCAACTGCATGTCAATTTTTTCTGGAAGAAATAGCCTTACTTCCCCGCTGCCTCAACTGGCATGTGTGACTGCAACCAATACCTATTAGAGTGATGTCCCCCTCCCCCAATGTCCAGACATGCTCAGTCACTCAATCCAACAGTTTACATAATATTTGGATCTTAAGTGATTTTTTAAAAGTTCCCTAAGACCAAATTTTATCATATGTGTAGATCAATCCCTGGATTTCTGTCTCCTCTACCTATCAATCGGCTGGATACCAATTACTTTTGTGCCAATGCAAAAGGAAAGACAGGTCCCATTTGGTCCCTACCCCCAAAATCTGCACCGGAAAGTATGAAAGGTATGAGAGGTATCTGTGAGATCATCCAAATGGGTAGTTTGATTTTGTAGGAGAAACCAAGGCACTTCCCAATGACTTGTGGTGGGGGGAGAGAAACTATCTATTGGGAATTGCAGCATTACTGGTGTTTTAATTTTAACATACAGCTTTGCACTGGGAAACCTAGAGAGTTGGTCAAAACAACCCCACATGGTCCTGAATCCACCCGCCCCCCCCAACAGGCTCTCTACATCATCTCTGCCTGGTTAAAATGAGTAGAAAAAGAGTCCAGTAGTACCTTAAAGACTAACAAAAATTGTGGCAGTGCATGAGCTTTCACGAGTCACTGCTCACTTCTTCAAATGCTCACAGATTTTCTTAGTCTTTAAGGTGCTGCTGGACTCTTAGACTGATTTCCCACAAGCAGCTATGCCACAGTTGCTCTTCCATTTGCCCCAGTTGTATTGGTCAATTTCACACTATTCACCCTACAGCCACATTTTGACCTGCAGCTCCCCCCGATTTTCCCCACATCTTCTTGATCTTCAAAAAACAGGATCAAGAAGACATGGGGGAAATTGGGGGGAGCTGTAGGTCAAAATGCAGCGACAGGGCGAATAGTATGACATTGACCAATACAACCGGAGCAAATGGAAGAGCGACCGCAGCATAGCTGCTTGTGGGAAATCGGTCTTAAGTCTTTTCTGCTGCTATAGACAGACTAACATGGCTACCCGTCTTGGTTAAAAGGAGCCTTTTTGCCCTAGTGGAAAATTCTGTCTTCAGCACAACATAGAGGCGTGCCAGAATTAGCAATTTCCATTCCTGGGAATGGCTCCTAACTCAGTCTCTCCGGCCCTGAGAGTTCCAAGCTGTAGGATTCTTATTGTACCTGGGTCATTACAGCTTTGTATGTGAATTGGTTCTTGCTGGAGATTTTGTGAAGCTGGTCAAATGACCACCCACTCAGCAACCCCCCATATTTTGCTAGGTTCTTCAGTTACTATCTGGGTGTGGTGTAGTGATTAGCATATTGGGCCAGGATCTAGGAGATCCAAGTTCAAATATTATGGTTGTTGTATTTTATAATGTTGTAAATTGTTTTATACTGACGAGGCACCATGTGTCATATTGTAAGCTGCCCTGAGCCCGTTCGCGGGGAGGGCGGGGGAAAAGTATGGAAAATAAATAAATAAATAAATAAATGTTCAGTCTGCTATGGTTGCTCACTGGGTGATCTTAGGCCAATCACTTCCGCTCAGCCTAACCCTACCTCTCAGGGGTGTTTTGTGAGGATAAAATGGGAAAAAGGGATTGCAAGCCAGACTGTGTCCCCATTGGAGAGAAAAGCAAGGTATAAATATCTATATAAATGAATGAAACTTTATTCTCCTTATTGTACAGGATATTATTTCATTATATTAAACAGTTATCCTTACAGGCCCACTTATTTATTTTGCCTTGCCTCTCCAGGAATCCAGAACAAATCCAGCTCTAACAAGTCATCTGGGATAAACATATGTCAAAAAGTAAGATGATTAAAAAGCATACAACATAGGGTTGCCAAGTCTTATGGACTCACCGGCGGGGGGGAGTCCTCCTGTTGCCGGGAGTTTCTTCTGGCGTGCACGCTTTGCGTGCGCACCCGACGGCATCACCGGAAGTGACGTCGGCATGTTGGGGGCATTGCCAGGGCGACGCTCTGGCAATCGCCCCAAAACTCTATGGACGACTTTGGGGGTGGGATTCCCCCCGCCGGCCGAATGCTGGCCAGCGGATCAGGAACCTCTTTAGCGGGGGATCCCCCGCCCCCCGGGCTGACTTGGCAGCCCTAATACAACAAAAGTTATTCTTTCTTGGACTTGTCCATGATGGAGAGTGTGATTTATAAAATCTAGAATGAGTTCAGAAAGATTATGAACCTTGAAAGATACTTCCAGGTGGATAGCCATGTTGGTCTGAACAGCAGAAGAAAGTTTGAGCCCAGTGAACATGGACATGGGTACCAGCGCTTGCAATAAACCCAGATGCCAACTTGGCTATATTTACTGCTATTCACAGGTCTCACCAATTGCCTTAATTCAATCTTAGGTCTCATTGGCTCTTCCTGGCAACATGTTTCTCATCAGCTACCTACATGTAATGGTCCGTGAATTCTGTTTCAATGTATCGGAAGAAGAGTGCATCCCCTCAAAAACTTATACGCATAATAAAACTGCATTGGTCTTAAAGGTACCACTGGACTCAAACTTCGTTCCTTGAAATATATTGCTAGTGAACCCCCAGATTCTTACAGACGCTACTGTTGTCCGATAGCTAAGAAGAAGAATGAACTCAGCAGAAGTTCTGCAAGACCAATCAACAGCAGCCTGCCAGAAGCAGATGTTCCTGGTTACTTCCTCCCTGCAGTAGTACGCAGTGGCTGAATGTGCTTGAGTGCCTTATTGGCATCTACAAAGCTAATGAGTTATTATAACGCTAGGCTTTTTGCCCTTTTTAAACCCTAGAACTTGCTTGTCTTTCATGCAACTCCTCGGAAACATGTCTGCTTATTTCAAACAAACAAGTCCCTTATATAATTTGACATTGCTGCCTCTTAGTGTATTACAGTGAATGTTGGTGTTGCAGATGTTCTTTGACCATCCCACAAAAACTTGGCAAATATCCGGAAGCTCAGAGATACGCCAGTGGACGGCATAGGTATAGCATCAACAGCATTCAGCAGTGTTTCTGTGCTACCAAATGGACAGTGTGACCCCAAATCACAGCAGGTTCCACCTATCATATTGTGTTCTTTTTTTCCCCTTACCTGCTGGGAGCTCGGGCAGATATCGATGGATCCTCTGCCTCAAAACTCCACTGCAAAACCTCAGAGTGGTCTCTCACTGATGATAGGTGAAACTGCCTTATACTGAAATCAGACCACCGGTCCATCAGAGTCAGTATTGTCTACTCAGACTGGCCATGGCTTGCCAGGGTCTCAGCTGAGGTCTTTTCCATCACCTCCTATCTGATCCTTGTTAGCTAGTAATGCTAGGACCTTCTGCGTGCCAAGCAAATGTTCTGCCACTGAGCCTCTCCCACAGCACAGGTGTGGATGTTGGCAGCTCTCCAGGGAAACAATATGTCCCCCTTTCCCCCCAGCCACAATACAAAAGAACTGTGCCATCAAATTAAACAGACACCTTTCACCACGGAGAACGTGGAAAGCCACCAGTATGGGGTTGCTGGTATTCTCTGGGGCATACACCAAAAGTGAATAAGTCTAAAACTAGTTTTAGACATTCATGAAATTCTTCGGGGATGGTTTTGATTCTAGTGGGAATGCCAACAGGCACCAAATATCGGACCTTCATTGTAACAATTAATATGACACCAGTGTTCCCTCTAAGTAGAGTCAGTGTGAGCTAGCTCACAGTTTTTTAGCCTCCAGCTCACACACTTTTGGCTTTGCTCAGGAAGGATGGCTCCAGAGCAAACTGATTTATGCAGTAGCCAAATCGCTCACTCACATCTTTAATGCCAGTAGCTTACAAAGTTGGATTTTTGCTCACAAGACTCCACAGCTTAGAGGGAACACTGGACTTGAACTCTGAATCTTAGGGTTGCCAGCTCTGGGTTGGGAAATAACTGGAGGTTTTTGGGGATGCAGCCTTGGGAGGGTGGGGTTGGGGAACAGGAGGGACCTCAGCAGAGTATAAGGCCATCCAGTCCACCCTCCAAAGCAGCCATTTTCTCCAGGGGGACTGGTCTTGGTTGTCAGGAGATCAATTGTAATTGACAACACTACTTCTGATGTCCACTTTCTATTCTATTCTATTCTATTCTATTATATTCAGGCTGCCCCTGCCTCCCGATGTAGGTACTCCACAGTGCAATCTTACGCAATCTTCTAAGCCCCCCCCCCCCAGGATTAGAAGGGTGCCACTATGTTTAGGATGGCACTGCCAGTTTGGTAGCACCACTTGGGTCAATTCTCTACCATGCTTGCTTAGAAATAACTTCTACTGAAATCAAGAAGATGTGGTGGAAATGTAGAATAGTTCAGAACTACTGGAAAATGGTGAATGAAATGATTAAGGAAATTTTGGAACTAGATTTGCCATTAGCCCCAGAAATTTTCCTGTTAAACATAATTCCGGAAGGACTGCCTAAATATGTACAGAAGCTAATGGCTTAAATATTGACTGCGGCTAGAATAGTCCGGGCCAGTACGTGGAAATCTGTAGCACTCCCGGGAAAAGAAGCGGTGATTGTCAAACTGCTAGACTAGGCAGAAATGAATAAGTTGGGATTTCTTTTGAATACAAATGCAAGGACAGATCCGATGAAGATTTGGTCCAAATTTTATGTACGGATAAGCTAATTTTATGTGGCTCCGAAAACATGTTTAAGTTAATTATGTAGATAACTGTATAAATGTATAAAACCAACTAAAAATAAATTTAATAAAAAAAAGATTTTCTTTCCAAGTGCATGTGTTCACAGTTAGAACAGCCAGACATTTTTTTTTTCCTATTCAACAAAACAACAATATGGTTTTCATAATGTCAATTATCACATGCACAGCTTCTGGGCTTCCACCTTTCTCGAAGACATTAGCTGAATGTACCAGACTGCCTGGCTTCAGAGCAAAGCACATCAGCTCGGAAGCGCTTGAGCTGCTGACCTCTTGGGAGCTGTTTATCCATTATATCAGCATGAGGTGTGTATATTAACGCTAAATTCTCTTTTATGGAGTAATCATGTTCAATTGTTTTTATGCTTGTGCTGTGTTTCCCAAGTGTGCTTATATAATCTAAGGCAAGAAAAAAAAAAAGAGTACAATCCTCCTCTGGCTTCAGCGAAGATATGACTGTGATATTGTAAGATTCTTGGATTGGTTCTGTTTCAATATTTGCATACATATCCTCAGCGCTGGTGTGTAATTATACGGATAGCTGGCAGGATTCCGGCAGCACATATAGCGCATTCAAAAGGTAGCCCAGGCTCAGATTCCTGGTTATGATAGGCAGGTTACCAGTGTGGCTTCTCTCTCTCTCTCTCTCTCTCTCTCTCTGTTCTTTGGTCAGGAACCAACTCACTAGAAGATTCCAGGTATATTAGAACCTCAACACATAGGATACGTTATCTATTTAAAGCACTTTGGCTGTTGCTTCCATGCTAAAGTAGGCAGCAAAAGGGATCGCATATATGTGCAGAACAGACACTGTTGGCTGATTAGGTCTGCAAAACTAGAACAGCGCTGCCAAGTCAGCCCGGGGGGCGGGGGATCCCCCGCTATAGGGGTTCCCGATCCGCCGGCCGGCATTCGGCCGGCGGGGGGAACCCCGCCCCAGAAGTCGTCCGGTGAGGACGACTTCCCCCGTGTAATGATGTCACCCGGAGGAGACGTCATTACGTCGCCATGGTGCACGCGCAAAGCGCACGTGCCAGAAGAGCTCCCAGGGGGAGAACAACTCCCCCCTGCCAGTAAGTCGCCGGTACTTGGCAGCCCTAAACTTGAAACCTGCCGAGATGACTGCTGGCTACCAACCATGCCTCCAGGTCTTTGACAATTGCATACAGTTTGTTTTTGCTGATGTTTCTGTTTTTGTTGTTGTTGTGAGTTTTGTTTTGGTTTTTTGGCTGTCAGGGGCAGACTGCTAAACTAAGCGCGATACCAAGCACCTTGTTTGGTGTAGTGCCAGTTTGGTGTAGTGGTTAGGAGCGCGGACTCTAATCTGGGAGAACTGGGTCTGATTCCCCACTCCTCCATAAGCAGCTGCTGGTGTGACCTTGGGTCAGTCATAAGTCCTTTCAGAGCTGTTCTCTCAAGGGCAGTCCTCGAAAGAGCTCTATCAGCCCCACCTACCTCACAGGCAGTGTTCCCTCGAAATGGAGTTAGTGTGGACTAGCTCACAGTTCTTTAGCCTCCGGCTCACACATTTTTGCCTTAGCTCAGGAAGGATAGCTCTAGAGTAAACTAATTTATTCAGTAGCCAAATCGCTCCTTCACAACTTTAATGCCAGTAGCTTGCAAAGTAGAATTTTTGCTCACAAGACTCCACAGCTTAGAGGGAGCATTGCTCACAGGGTGTCTGTTGTGGGGAGGGGAAGGGAAAGGAGATAAACTGCTCTGAGACTCCTTTGGGTAGTGAAGGATGGGTTATAAATCCAATCTCACCCCCCTCTTCTTCTTTCTACTCCCACTGCAGTTATTTTTGAGGCAGTGTGATATAGTTGTGAGATTAGTGTTCCCCAACATGGTGCCCACTTGTTTCTTCCCCAAAGTAACTCTTCATCGAAGCAAAGAGCTAAACTTTTAACTTTCTTTTACCTCCCTGAAGGAGAAAGTGCTTCTCCAGATTTCAGAGAGCATCCCCTCTGGGTCTTTGGGAGGATCAGTCAGAAACAGCTGCCTCCACAGCAGGGTGCTTGGCTTGGAACCTCCAGACATTTTCTGATCTCCACAGCAGCCATCTTTTGGCAACACTTGCTACTCTTTCTCATAATTGCAATAGTCCCCATAGATGCCATAGAGTTTGCCCTCTGAAGTTGTCATTCAAAAGGCTTGGGAACTAATGGGTTGCAGTGTCAAACAAGGGTGTGAATGCAAATAACCACTCTGCGGGGGGACATTACAGTAGGCCAAAGATTACTAGGGTTGCCAACCTCCAGGTAGGGTCTGGTGTTCTTCTGAAATTACAGGTGATCTCCAGACTACAAAAATCAGTTCTGGAAAAAATGACAGCGTAAAAGGTCAACTCTATGACTTCTAGAGTTGCCAACTTCCAAGTGGTGGCCGGAGAGCTCCCAAAATCACAGCATCTCCAGACTAGAGTTCCCCTGGAGAACTTGGATGCTTTGGAGGGTGGACAGTACAGCCTTATACCCCACTAAAGTTTCTCCACTCCCCAAATCCTGCCCTCCCCAGGCTCCAACCCCAACTGTCTACAAATTTCCCAATCCAGATCTGGCAACTCTAAGGCTTCCCCAGGTGAGCTCCCTCTGCAAGCTCCACCCTCCACAAGCACTTTCCTGTAACAGCCAAGCATTTCCCAACCTGGAGCTGGCAAAGCAAAGAAAGGGAAAATACAATTTTATTACAGATCCGTAGGTACTATAATTGTCTTTACCACTCCCAAGGTTTATTCAGTAAAGTGTAATAGGAAATTGAAGTGCAACACACAAGCATAAGAACTCAAACTTAGGCAACGGAATTTAAAGTTGGAACCATACAGGTGATACAGCCTCTCTCTGGGCCAATTTCTTGCACTCTGTCTATCTGTCTTACTGCCGCTGATCTTGGGGCTTCAGCTCAGCTAACGGCTCCACATAGGCCTCCTATATTCTCTGCACAGGAAACACATGTTCCCTTTTCTCCTCAGAAATCTCTTTTTCTTAGAAACAGTCCTTTTTTTTCTCTTTTTTTTCAGCCACCTCCTACTTAGCTATTGGAGATCTGATTGGCTGTGCTACAGTGGGCAGTGCTACAGAGTTGGTTTTATGTTCTCTCTGATTCCTCTTTCCCAGTTTATTTTCTTAAAGATTTATTCCTCTTGTTCCCTGCACTTGGGGTTCTTCCATCTGTGTGGTTGGCTCTCCCCCCACAGCAGCCATCTTGTGGTTGTGCCTGTGTCAGGATTCTAAAGGTGCCCTGAGGCTCAAAAAGTCCGAGGACCTCTGCTGTAACACCTAGTTGTGCCCTCAGTTCCCAGGCAGGCACAGATAAGGATTGGGACCCCCGCATGCTAGGAGAAGAGACTTCAGCCTCCCTCCTGCACTGTTTTCTTGAACTGCACTGAAATGCCCCACTGAGGAAAATGGTGCATAGCCATCAATACGTTTCGATTTCTACAATGGTTTCTTGGGGGCCATTTCTGTTGGAAGTTCCAGATGCGATGTCCCCTGTCTCAGGCTGTGGTCTAGCGAGTTTTTCGACACCAGGAAAATCAAGTACTTTCTGGATATTTGCGCTTTGAATCCACGATTTCGCTGATCTGGACAATGATTGTGATTAGGCTGTCTGAACGTCCTTCTCATGATGTCCCCCCCTCCGCCCCAAGCTCCCGCCCTTGTGCACATGAGCAATCCTGCACTGAATAAATTCAATGTATAAACGTTCAAACGTACATATAGACTCCAGTGCTTGGTTGTACAACGCTGGTTAATTTTGTTTGCTGGGGGGGGGGGGGACCTGCAAAAAGAAGGTAGTACAATGAGTCCCAGTGGGAGTGGTGATTCGGCAAAGCCATTTTTAAAAAAGCTGCACCACCACTTGGATGGCATGGCTATCTGGATGGTGCCCAGAGCCTCATCACACGATGCAAGCGGTTCCGGAAGGGAAGTGTGATCATCCCAACTGGAAAAAAATATTCCCAGTCAAATCTATAGCATGAACAAATTGGGTTAAACTTGCCATGTGACCACACCCTCAGGCTTTCAGACTGAGTGGCAGGAGAGACTAGACAGTTAGAGAGGCACACTGACCTTTCTTCCAGTATCTACTCTTCTGCCACTGTTCCTTTTGAAATGTAGATTGTGTTCTCAGGGACCAACTTCCCCTTCCACCCTCTCCCTCCCCCCTTCTCTCTATGCGCTCTCTACCTGCACCCACCAAGAGAGGGATATGCAGTCCTCTCTTGGTACCATGAGGCAGATGGGCCTCTCGCCATCCGCCTCCATCCTTTAGCTAGTAAGTTAGTAATCTATCAATCTCTGCTCTTTCCTACCCAAAGTGTACTTCTCGAACAAAAGGAGAAGCATTTGTCTCCTAAACTTGCAGTGTGGCTCTGTGTAGCTTTGTAAGCTGAGTAACCTGGTAAAGTGACGCTCCTGTGTTTGTAGCTTTATTTAAGCACTTGGCTAAGTAAATGTGACTGGACTGACCACACCAGTTTATCTCAGTAATTTCAGGTCAGGAAAATGCCATGGGGGCGAAGCCTGAAGCCCCTTCTCCTCTATGGCTGCCAGGTCCTCCCTGACCACTGGGAGGGAGGGGTGCATTGTGGCCCCAGTTCCAGGTTGGGAAACTCCTGGAGATTTGGGGATGGAGCCTGGAGAGGACAGGAACTTTAGTGGGGTAGAATGCCATAGAATTGTCTCCAAGGGAACTGATCTCTGTAGTCTGGAGAGGTAATTCCAGGGGATCCCCAGGTCCCACCTGGAGGCTGGCAGCCCTATTCTTCTCACAGGCCATGGTCTTAATTCAAACAGAGCCTGCATGGTCCTGGAAATTAAGTTCCTGGTAGAGAGGTCACAGAACATGTCTTTTAAAAGTCCACACGACACATGGACTTTGTCATAGGTGAATCAGCCATGAGATTTCTCCTGCACTTTATGGGTCCCCCACCTTGTAGGGAGCTATTGCAGGCCGAAATAGGCATAATTGCAGGCATAATACACACCCCGCATCACTTCCTCTTAACCTCTCCTTTATTTGTCCCTGCTCCTTTCACAAAAAAAGGCAATCTCTTCTCAATGCCACCATGTTTCCAAAATGTATTATTTAAATACAATGCAGTATTGATTATCTTAGCGGCTCCCATAGCATCTGAAAACCGCTGGATAATTAGGCCATTACAGTGGGATTTCTATGTCGACTGTTACAGTGGTGTGTGGCTATACTGGGAACATGCAGTAAATCTGGCTAACTAGTTGTTTGTCAGACCCTGCTGCTGCTAGCTCAGGGAAGCAAGAGGCAGGGACGAAAGTTCAAAACTGGTCTACTGCAGAAAATAGCTGCAAACTAAAGCTGCGCGCTAGGGATGCCAGCCTCCAGGTGGGATCTGGGGATGCCCTGGAATTACAGCTCATCTCCAGACTACAGAGATCAGTTCCCCTGAAGCAAAAAGCAGATGCTTTGGAAGGTAGCCTCTATGGCACTGTAACCCTTCTGCAGTTTTGGATGGGTGCTATATAAAGGTTCCCAAAACAGACGGGCTATGTCCCTGTGGTTCAGGGGAGATTGAAACTACGAAACATGTTCTATTTCGTTGCTCCTTATATCAAGAGATTCACTCTATCCTTCCCTTGCTTAGTAGGTATCCCAGTCGATCAGACTTGGCGTGAGATCACATGGCCCTTTAAAGTGGGAGGAACTGCTGTTTCCTCCCACATTTAAAGGGACTGTTCACAACGGCTGGGACAACTCCCGCATCGAAGTGGGCTCAATCGTGGGTTCCTCCCGCATTTTCCGACCCCGGAAAAATCAAGTGTTTTCCCAGTGGTCGCGCAAGGAACCCATGATTGAGCCGATCTAGACAGCCCTCTCTCGCAATCGTTGCTGATCCCAGGAGATCTCTAGCTACGAACTGGAGGATGTCAGATAAATTTGTGGTTTGGAGAATAGTTTTCCCATAGGGTTGCCAGGTCCCCTCGGCTTGCCAGTGGGGGAATCAGGGGGACATTCCAGAGATGGGTGGGGATGTCATGTGATGTCCCCTGCATAGTGATATCACATGGAAGTGATGTCATCACAACAGGGATGTTGCATGGCAACACTCTGCATTTTGGGCAAAACTCTATGGGTTTTTTTTGGCCTAAACCCATAGAGTTTTGCCCCAAAAGCAGAGTGTCACCTTGTGACCTCCCTGTTTGGGGATGGGGCTTCCCCCACTAGCCAGCTGGCCAGTGACAGGAAGAAGCCCGAAAAATCAGGGAAAAACCCACCCGAACCGGGGGTCTGGCAACCCTATTTTCCCATGGCACACAGGGTGATGTCTGCAGTCTCCCAGGTCACAGCTTACGGGGTCTTGTGTAGTTGCTGGATATGACAGCATCTCAACCAATCCAAGGGTTAATGTTTTATAAGAATTAAAAGAAATTGTACTAAGATGTAAATGCAATAACTCCACAGTGCCCTGTAACAGAACAGAATTTGATTAGAACATAAGCAAAGCCAGATCTGAGCCCTGCTAGGCCAGGGGTGGGCAATTGTTTTGGCTCGGGGGCCACTTTGTGGGAGCGGAGGTTAGCGGAGGGCCGCACCTTTTAAAATGATTGCATTCATTAGTTAACTCTGCATTTCAGAAAAGGTATAAATTGTATCCTAAAAAGCAATAAATATAAATTAAATAAAATAGTGGTAGTTTTATTCAATTTATTTATTGTGCTAATTTCATATCATCTGTAGCTGCAAGCACATTTAATTTTAGAATCAGTTTAATGAGACAAATGTACCCTTCCACACTTTCCTACAATTTTTTTGAAATAAGGAGATTGCTTGTTGAGAAAGCACGTGGCCGACTGTCTTGGCGGGCCGCAAAAAACTCTGTGGCGGGCCGCATGTGGCCCTCGGGCAGCAATTTGCCCACCCCTGTGCTAGGCCATAGCCAGCCAAAGCCAGCAACCAACAACACAAGTGGAAAGTGAAACTAAAGGAAAGGCTTTTACCTTAAGGGATAACTAAGGGAAAGGCTTTTACCTTAAGGGATAACTAAGGGAAAGGCTTTTACCTTAAGGGATCATGTTAAAATGACTATCCCGTACAGTAAGGGAATGCCAGCAAATTCACAACTCCCATGATAGAACAGTAAGTAATCAGGGTCCTGCAACACTTGGACCACATTACAAAATACGACCAGATAAATAAAGTTATCAGCAAATGACATAATTAAATTATTTGTCACTTGTTTCCAAGGGGGAAAACAAAACACCCTAGCTTCAAGTCCAATAGTACCTTAAAGTTCAATACGATTTCCAGGATATGTTTATGCTTTGTTGTTCTGTAAGGAGCCCCACAAGAGAGAGTTGCTTTCACACCTGATCGTTCTGCTAAGTGGTATGGAAGACGTATTTTATCACACCTCAGGTGCAGATGTGTGGTAAAATGCTGATCTGTGTTGACACTAGGGCTGCCAAGTACCGGTGACTTACCGGCGGGGGGGGGAGTTGTTCTCCCCCCGGGAGCTCTTCTGGTGCGTGCGCTTTGTGCGTGCACCACGACGACATAATGATGTCACCTGGATGTGACGTCATCACATTGGGGGCGTTGCCAGGGCAACACCCCCAACGTGATGATGTCACCTCCAGGTGACGTCATTACACAGGGAAGTCGTCCTCACTGGATGACTTCTGGGGTGGGGCATTCGGCCGGTGGATTGGGAACCCCTATAGCGGGGGATTCCCTGTCCCCTGGGCTGACTTGGCAGCCCTAGTTGACATGCTGGTTATTTTTAAAATCCTGTTTAAGCAAATGAGCCACTAATATCATCAGCATACATTTGGGTGCTGTTTTACTTGCTTTGTAACCTTGGATGTAAGAGCAAAGGTCACAAAGACAATCTGTTGAAATTATCACTGCCACTTGATCTTCCTACCTTGCCCCTCATTTCTGGTGTTAGTCTGAAAATTAAGTGCTTCTATAGTTATTAATTATGTGTTTCCAACTGACAACAACCCATTAACTTTTTTTTTTTAACTTAACATTGATTGGAAGAATCCTGTATTGCATTAGCCCCGAGGACTGGATGGGTGCCCGACAATAACTGGCAACCTTGAAACTGTTTTGCAAAGCTCCGTAACAGACCGCGGTGACAGGCAACAGACCACAACGCATATCCAGATATGTGATCGGAAACGGCAAGATAATTACGGCAATCTAATTACTTATGAAGTCCTACCCTTGAAGATGTCAGATTAAAATGACCTTAATCAGAAGTCAAACATTCTCCCCGACTTTGAAAACCATACTACACTGCTGGATAATCTCGACCATCGGGGAGGGTTCCACCCCTACCCAGGCCTCTCAATATGCAATCTTGAATCTTTTTTTTTTTAATGGAAAGTTAAAAAAAAAAAAAAAACTTAACAAGAACAAAGCTATTATCAGGCACTGAGCTCATCAGAGTTCATTGGGGACACCAAATAATGCTATCTAATTAATTAGGATGACAGCAAACCGTGTGACACAATTCTTATGGCTGGATGATTTAACATTCTAAACCCGCTTGTTGATTAGAACTCACATGTTTTAAATATAAAAAAAGGATGTTAGACATCACATCTGGTGTACAGCACAGCTCCAAGAATACACACTCTCACACACACATATACCGAGGCATTGATATCTCCACAGCGCTGGAATGAGAGGCATGCAGCATTCTCACTGATGCACTTTGCAATGCTTCGGATCATTTCTAAATCAGGGAGGTGCATTTAAGCAAGCTGTATGGGCCCCCCAATGAAGACTGATACGTTCAAGCTGGAGCCCGGCCCACTGTGTCGGGCTCCCAAATGCAAAACTTCATCGAAAAGCATTGCTTCTTTCTCACACATTCCTGCACACACATGCAAAACGTTGAGACAGACAGTGTGTTTTGTGCTGGCACATCTTGTTTACAGCATGCAGCCCGGCACAGAATGCCACCATCGCACAGACTATTATGTGGGGCTTCGGCTCTTGTTACGGGCCTTCTCTGAGCAGGAATTGGGTGGAAAGCCTCACGCTTAAAAAATGCATGATTCGATTTCATGCCTGGGAAGACGTATGAAAAATAGTGTGTTTTTAATATACCTCAAGTATATTTGGAGAGGGGAAGGAAAGGCTGTACATCATCCATGCATTGCAAGTTTACCTGAGCCATGTCTTTCTCTTTCAGACTTTGAATTGTTTAGTGCTTTGGTCCAATTGACAAAGGAGACACAAGACGGCTGTTGGTATAAATCAGCACGAAGGTATATAATTCTCTGGGGCACAAAAGTTAAAATGACCTTGGTGCACAACCAAATCAGACTCACATCGGCTTTCAATGTCCACCTGCTCCTTTTCCTCCCCCACCCCTCCGGAATAAAAAGGCAGACATCCAGGCTGGGATTAACTAAGAGCCACTTTATTAATTTTGAACAATGAATGCAGCAAGGGCAGACCCAGAGTGTGGAATCAAGCAAGGCAGGTGTCGGCCCACCGACTATCTCCTGGCCTTATACTGGGTGAGCGTCAAAGCCCCAGATGTGAGCCAAACCGCTCAGGTCACTCCCGGCTTCTGCCCTGGCCTCAACCACCTGAGCTGCATCGCTCGCAAGGACGAAGCCTGGCCAGAAAGGCTCCAAGGGAACTATCCCTTCGCCCTGAGCCACAAAATCTGCAGGTGGATCCAGACAGACTCTCCGTTCCCCTAAATGGGATGCTTGCCATCTCTGCTTTTCCTGTGTTAGACACAACCAGTGTCCCTAGCTGTCCCAATCGCGGGACTAGCCCAGGACCCCAGACCCCCGCCACTCGCCCAGGAAGCACAGCGACGCCCCCCCAGCCTGGCCCCAGCACTTGCCAGGATGGCCAGAGAAGCGACAGAGGAAAGGGAGCCCGACCTTCTCTGCAGCGAGGGCGGGCAGGAGGCGGGAGGCGGGGGGGGGGGAATGCCGGTGCTCTACAGAGAGACACCAGACCAGGAAGGGGGCAGGAGAGGGAACTCACCCAGCCGAGCCCTGCCAGCGTTGGAGGAACGGACGGAGGCCAGGGAGCAGACGCAGCAGCCAGACACACTCTCAGGCAGCCTCAGTGGGGGAGGGGGGGAGAGAACAACGCTGACCGCGCCAGACCGCAGGCCCGGCACAAGAGCTCGTAGCAGCCCCCGAGCTCCTCGCAGGGCGATGCAAGGGGAGGGAGGAGGGCAGACCCGGAAGCCTCCCTGAGAAGCCGGCGTCTGGAGTTAAGAGGGGGGGCGGGGCTAGAAAGGGTGGCCACAAGGAGCAGGGGGTGATGGGAGGGGGAGAACATAAAAGAAAGGCAGCCATTGGGGCCAGGGAGGAGAAGCCTGGGAGTGGATGTTGGCACGACGAGAGAGAGGGAGTGCCCCAAAGAATCCCTGCCAGGGGGCCAGAGAGGTGTGGAGCGGTGACGTAACCTTCCCCCTCCTGGCTCATATCTGAGGCCCCGGCTGCCTATTAAAAGGAGACACAGTGGCGGCACGAGGCGCGGCCAGTGACTCTAGCAGCAGTGGAGATAGCTCCAGTGACTCATGTGACACTAGCTATGTTCTCTCAGCCCAATTTGAGAAAAACACACAGTGGTCCTGTAGAGAGGAAGGTCCTGTAGAGAGGAAAACACTAGAATATTTATTAATTAATAAAGGAAGAGTAACGGGTTTTTTTTCCCCCATAGAGAACAATAGAGGGGATGGGGCAACCTGTTTGGGGACCCATAGAATTGGACCCCGTGGTCCAATCTTCTTGAAACCTGGTGGGTATTTCAGGGAGAGGCCCCAGCAGCTACCCTGCAAGTCTGGAGTCTCTTCCTCAAACCCCCTCTCCTCCAGCCCCTCATACACTCTATGAGTTTTTGCCATTGACTTCAGTGGCCCATAGGGTATAATGGGGCTGAAACCGCCATCCGCCCTGCCAAGTGGACTTGCACTGCCAAAACTGACATGCGGGGGTCATTCGGCAGCCGGAACAGATGCGGCCTGATTTGGCCTGATCTGAATCAGGCCAAAAAAAAAAAAATTATTTGCCCACCCCTAGTGGGCACGAATGGCAGTGGTGGCAAGCCCCTCCCCCAGCTCTCAGCAGGCCTGTGGAGGAAGCGAAGCAAGAAGGGGTTTAAAGTTTAAACCCCTTCTGTTTAGAGTTGCACAGCAGCAGCGGCACGATCTTTCCATTGTATTCTATGGGGCCCTTCTCGCTTTGCCCCCCCCCCCCCGGCTTTGTCAGGCCAGCTGGGGAAGGGAAGGGGAGGCTTTTGAAGATGTCCCCCCCCTTTGCTTCCCTTTCTGACACACTTCCAGTGATGTCAGTGGGCATGGCATATGCTAATGAGTTATGCTAATTGGTATCCTAATGAGCTCCTGCACCTCTTTTTTTACAAAATGACCCCTGAGCAGAGGTCCATCAGTGGCTATTAGCCACAAGGTATAGATAGGATCTCACAGTTTGGGGCAAGTGATGCTCTGTATTCTTGGTGCTTGGGGAAAGCAACAGTGAAGGGGCTTCTAGTGTTCTGGCCCCACTGGTGGACCTCGTGATGGCACCTGCTACTTTTGGCCACTGTATGACAGAGTGTTGGACTGGACAGGCTATTGGCCTGATCCAACATTGGCTTCTCTTATGTTCTTATGTTCTTAAACTTGCTTAGCTTTCGTTTATGAAGGTCTCATGATCCCCAGTATAGCCTTTTTAGGGCCTAAAGGGGATCCTTTTCCTTTTTTTTTTTTAAACAGTAGAAAGATGGTCGGATCCAGTGTGGGGCTGTGGTTAGAGTGTCAGCTAAGGATCTGGAAAGCTCAGATTTGAATTTGCTGGGTGATTGTGGGCCTAACTCTTGACCTAACTTACCACACAAGGATGCTGTGAGAATAAAATGGAGGAAGGAGTACAATGTAAACTGCCTTAGTTCCACAGTGGATTGAAAGTAGGGTTGACAGGTCTGGGTTGGGAAATATCTGGAGATTTTGGGGGTGGAGTCTGAGGTGGCAGGTTTTTTTGGGGGGGGGGTGTTCAATGGGATATAGTGCCACACATTCCACATTTTAAAGTGGACATTTTCTCCAGGTGACCTGGTCTCTGTTGCCTGGAGATCAGTTGCAATCCCAGGAGATCTCCAGCCACCACCTGGAGGTTGGCAAACCCTACTTGAAAGGCACCATATAAATTAAGTAAATAAATAAGACTCTGTGCCCTGGACTCTCATAAATGAATTGCTGCTCTATTCTAACACCATCAGGACTTTCACATAGATAGCTTTTCGCACTACCTATTTTAGACCATCTCGCTTGTTGGAACCCATGTTTTATTTTTGGAGGAAGAAATATGATTTGATGGCAGTGAGATGACTTAAAAATGAACAGGCGGATGGTTAGCTATTATGCATCAGCCCTCCTTCATTAGCTGTGTTGATCACAACAAATGAGCATATAGACACAATTTTATCAAAACCCCAAATCAAAGGCAGCGGCTTCCACTGAAAATGTCACAATTTACTGCAGACTTGATGTTTGTACTGAATCATCTTTACAAACTCCTTTGATGTTTTCTGTTATTTTATCTTTTTTTATTATTTTTCAGTCTCCCTTCAAATGGTTTCTTTTCTAGTGCTCTTGCCCCATTTTTTCTAAGCAGTGTTATTTCAGTAATTTATGTGGATATTTCTAAACTAAAGCCCATAAAAATGTATTAAACTTGTCCTTTTATTTCTGTTAGAAGTTTCTGTCTTCCCACATGCTGATACTGTGGGCTTAGGATGTCTGCCTAGTAAAGCAGAGATGCAATGTCTACATTGCGGGTTCGAATCATTGCTGTTCCTCATACTTGGCTTATTCATTGTGTGTCATGATTCTTGTTTAAAAGTAGCCCTAAATAATTTTTAAGAGCATAAGACAAGCCAGTGTTGGATCAGGCCAGTGGCCCATCCAGTCCAACACTCTGTGTCACACAGTGGCCAAAAACACCAGGTGTCATCAGGAGGCCCACTAGATCCTGATGCCCAGAATCATCTGCAGTTGGCTTAATATACATCTATTACAGGGGTGGCCAACCTTGCTTAACGTAAGAGCCACATAGAATAAACGTAAGAGCCACATAGAGATGTCTGAGAGCCGCAAGACAGGAACAAATATCACACATACGTTTTTATTTTTAAAAATATGCAAATTTGCTTCTTATTAACGTTAAATGGGACTGCCAAAAATAAAAACAAACGAGGAAAACCGGTTATTGATAATGATATTACTTGTTTGCTAATGATATTGAGAGAGAGAGAGAGAGAGAAAGAGAGAGATGGAAAGAAAGAATTAAAGAAGTGGAAAGAAAGAGAGAGAGAGAAACTAGGAAAGCAAATAGATGGGAGGGAGGAGGGAAGGAAGGAAGGAAGGGAGAAAGAGAGAAAAAGCATGCCTCCCCTTTGCTTCCCCAGCTGCCCTGCCAGGAGCCGCACAATATGTGTGAAAGAGCCGCATGTGGCTCCCGAGCCACAGGTTGGCCACCCCTGATCTATTAAGTCACTGTTTGTTCTTTCTTTCTAGATGTGAATATGTTGTTTGCAAATGTTTTGCATACCCAGGGCACTTTCACACAATAGCAAGTATGTGAATTTTCACAACAGACAGGGGTCCGTTGGGGCCGGAGTGAGGCGGAGCAAAGCTCCGCCAGCTCAGGACTGGCCAGTAGGGCAGCCACGGGCTGAATCAGATTCTCTAATCTGATTCAGCTCGCCGCCGAATTGCTGCCGAAATTCGGTGGCAAATTTAAAAGCCACTGGAGGGGAGGGAATTTGAGGGAGAGGCTCCAAACTTGCAGGGTAGCTGCTGGGACCTCTCCTCGAAATGCCCACCAAGTTTCAAGAAGATTGGACTAGGGGGTCCAATTCTACGGGCCCTCAAACAGGTTGCCCCCATTCCCTCCATTGTTCTCTATGGTAGAAAAAAAGGTAAAAGACTTGATTTTGCTGCAATCCCTGTCCAAACAAATGAAAATTAAGGACATGAGAAGAGCCTGCTGGATCAGACAAGTGGTCCACCTAGTCTTATATCCTGTTTCACACAGTGGCCAACCAGTTGCCCTGGAGGCCAAATAGGGCATGGAGACTAAGGACATCCCCTGTTATTGCCATTGATGGACCTCTCTTCCATGAATCTGTCTAACCCTTTTTAAAGTTACCAATACTTGTGGCCATCACTACCTCCTCAGCAGTGAATTCCATGTTTTACTTACTCAATGAGTAAAGAATTATTTCCTATTGTCTGCCCTGAAATTATGTCCTAACAATTTTGTTGGGTGCCCTCAAATTGTAGCATTACGGGAGGGGAAGAAAGAGCTCCCTCTATCTACCACACCATGTAGAATTTTATAATCCTGTATCGTGTCTATCATGTGACCCCTTAGCTATCTTTTTTTAGCCAGCATGGAGAGTAAGCGTGGCGTAATGGTTAAGATAGGCAGACTCTGATCTGGAGAACCAGGTTTGATTCCCCACTCCTCTTCCACAGGAAGCCTGCTGGGTGACCTTGGGTGACTCATAGTTCCCTCAGAACTATCTCAGCCCCACCTACCTCACAAGGTTCCTGTTGTGGGGAGAGGAAAGGAATGTTATTGTAAGACACTGTGGATGCGTTCAGACAGGCGTGCTGGAGCTGGCCGGAGCCGCTCAAAACGGCTCATTCTGGACAAGTGCAATCACACTCACCCCACATAATCCCGCGTCGAAGCGCATCCAAGTGGCTCCTTAGTGTCTACACTACCGATGTGCGGGAGCGGAAGCCGGGTTTTTTAATTTTTTTGCCGCTTGCACATGCGCATGAGCGCTCATACGTAGGTTTGAAAAAAATATTTTTGTGCATGCGCAGAATCACTCGGGTGAATCACAGCTTTTTTTAAATATAGTTCCGCAGGGCACCGTGATTTCACTCACAGTACTGTATCAATCCACCTGAGATGCTCACTCTGCTATAAAAACTTTTTTCTCACTCTTTTCTGGCACTTGCACTGAGGAAGCATCATGAATCCTCAGGAGCACTGCTTGGTAGCCTTTCTGACTGCCCGGATCTGCCTCACAGTGGCCTGTCACCTGCTTTGCAGGTTGGCAGCCATGAGAGCGTGGAGGCTGGCATATGTAAGGTGGTATTTGGCAAGTAGGAGAGCCAGACTGAGGGACTTTGAGGCTTCAGAGTCCCTTGACATGGCACATCTCCTCACAATGGCTGAGCACAGGGCCCCACGGAGGTGGTGGGTCTATCCTCAGTCAGCTGAACTCTGTACCGTCTATGCCTATGTCATCTGGGAGGACCTGGCAGCCTCTTGGCAAACTGAGGTTTGATTCCCTCCCCAAACTCCACACTCTACAGGGATCCACGTCAAAATGTCAAGGATTTTTCGAACCTGGAGCTGGCAACCCTAGATGGCTACTGGGAGAGATTACCTCAGTCAACAGAAAGACAAGGCTGGAGAATGTGGGGTGGGTTCCTTTGTGACCTGGCGGTGGATCACACTCACAACTGCATGTGGACCTATGTATATATACTCACCGTATGTGCTGCTTGCCCCACTTGGTGGATCTTCCTGGTGGTCGAGGTGCATGCGAGCCAGTGTGTTTGGGAGGGAGGGATGCACTCCTGGGTTGGCCTGGGTGCTGTTATTTCCTTGAAGCTGTGTGACAGCCTCCTCCCTGTCACACTGGCTCTGCCCTGGAAGATCTGGCTGAGCTCCTTGAAGTATGGGCAGGTCTGCCGGGAGCTTCCAGACTTCCTGTTGTTTGCCACAACTTTTTTGTTTGCCAGGCGCAGAGCCTTTGACTTTCTGCGGCACTCCTTGGCAGTCTGCCTGTACCTCTTTGCCGCCATTCCCTCAGAGATTTTAGTAAATACATGGATGTTCCTGCTGGATGAACCCAGTTCCTCCTGGACCTTCTGTTCCCCCCACAGAGCTAAAAGCTCCAGGGTCTCAGCCCAGCGCCAGGAGATCCCTTTGGCGGCAGCAGCCATCACAGTGACTTTCCTGCCACTTTCCCGCCAAAAGCATGCCCTGAGGTAATTATGTGAAATGAGTTCCGGCACAGGTCAGGGGCTTCCTAGGTACTATTTCCACCACAAGTCAGCCAGCCCCTTTAACAAGACACTTCCCTTTAAAATTTTGCCCCAAAAGTAGCCTTCGCATGACCGCTAACTTACCTAAATGCTAAAATGAGAGACCCTTTAAATATTTGTTTTATAAATGTGTGTATTAGTGCCCATGTGCATGCTGCCAATGCACAAAAAAAATGGTGGGCAAAAAGCGGAAGCCAGAGGCTTCCACGGGGGAGTGGGTGGGTTAAAGACTTGGAAGTGGCTCAGCGACGGCTCTGCGTTCACATTTAGCGAAAAATGTGGCTGGAGCCAGAAGACGATGGGAGGAACCACCTTGGGACCTGGTCTTGAAAATCCTATGCTTTGAGCCGGGATTTGCCACGGTAGGTGACGGCTGGGGACAGGAGGCAGCTGTGGCAATCTGAATGCGCAGATTTGAGCCGGCTCGAAGCATTTCGAAATGGCTCAAATTCTGCACGTCTGAACGCACCCACTGAGACTCCTTAGGGTAGAGAAAAGCAGGATATAAAAACATACCCTTCTTTCCTCATAGGAGATATGTTCCAACTCTGTAATCATCTTGATCATCCTTTTTTGCCCTTTTTCCGGGTCTGCAATATTCTTTCTTTTCTTTTCTTTTTTGAGATATGATAAACACACCTGCTAATTTGCTGTTCACCGTCTGCCTATACATATGGACTGTTAACTTCCGTTCCAGTGTATCTGAGGGAGTGTGCGTGCACATGAAAACTCACACCTTGAATAAAACTTTGTTGGTCTTAAAGGTGCCACTGGACTCACACTTTGTTAAACCTGTACACAGTAATTCCAGATGAGGCTGCACCATAGCTCTACACAAGGGCGTTACAATATTGACCATTTTATTTCCAGTCCTTTTCCTAATAATGCCTAGCATGGAGTTCATCTTTTTCACCACTGCTGCACGTGGGGTTGACATTTCCATGGAACTTTCCATTACGACCCTGATATCTCCTTTAATCTCAGCCAGTTCTGACCCAAGAAGCATATATTTAAAATTAGGATTTTTTTGTTCCAAGATGCATCACTTTGCATTTACCTGTGTTGAACTTCACTTGTCCCATGGTTGTTGAACTCTCTCAATTTAGAAAGACCCTTCTGTAGCTCTCCACAATCCACCTTGGGTTTTTAACGTAATTTGGTATCATCTACAAACTTGGCTACTACATTACTCAGCCCCCATTGCCAAATCATTCATGAACAAATTAAATAAGCACTGGTCCTAATACCAATCCTTTTGGGGCTCCACTGCTCACTTACCACAATTGTGATAATTGTCCATTTATTCCTGCTCTCCACTTCCTGCTATTTAACCATTTTTTTAATCCACAAGAGGACCAGTCTTCTTATCCCATGATTGTGTTTCAAGTGTTTGGGCTCATGGAAAAACTGACTGTCATGCTATTTGGTTGGCTTCTGCTACACATTAGTAGAAGGAACTGACAATTGCTGATCTTCGTGGCCTTTTCCTCCTCTCAGCTTCCATTTCTGCCCCCCCCCCCAAGTTGTCTTCCCACATTTTGGGGGGCCCACATGAAAGGGAAGAAGGCAAAATTATGCACCCCTCTTTTGTCTTCTGTCAGTGGTGCTGCAATGATGGAACAGTTAGAAGGGAGTGATTTCTCCTCCCCCTCTCCACTGCACCTTCCCAACTGGCATGGGATTTACTCCAGGTGGGTTTGACCACACGTGGCTAGGGTTGCCAACCTGTAGGTGGGCCCCAAAGATCTCTTGGAATTATAACTGATCACCAGACAACAGAGATTGGTTCCCCTGGAGAAAATGGCTGCTTTGGGGGTGGAGTCTATGGCATTGCACCCCACTGAGGTCCCTCTCCTCCCCAAACCCTGTCCTCCCCAGGCTCTGTCAGCTATGCTACCATAAAGGCGTGGGGGTGGGGATTGCTCAGCCTTGGTGTCTGGTATTCTAAGGCTGAGGACAGACTGGCGAGGTGGCCCACTGTGCCTCTGCTTTAGAAGTGGAGGCAGAGAGGCCGTCCAGACAGCTGCAGCTGTCCCCCGCTGCCTGTGCACACTCACCCGTGTCTGAAGTGCAGTCCTTGCACTTCAGGTGGAGACCCTGGGGAACCAGTCTCCAGCGGCTGGGTGCACATTGCTGCCACTTCCTGCAGGTGTGGACGCGCTGATGGTGCATCGCACGCGCCGCTAGAAGTGTGGATGGGCTGTTCTGGCTGCTGTGGCTATGTGCATAGCCGGGCCGCACCAAAACAGCCGGCAGCCATGCACCTCCTCCCTAGGAATGTTGCAGCCAGTGTGAACGGGGTGCCCTGGGCTGCTTTTCCCACACAGCTTTCGGCCCCGCGGCTGTTCCCGGCCACCTCGCCAGTCTGTCCTCAGCCTAAGTTTCGATTCTACTGGACTCTTCATCTCCCACACTGACAAGGCTTGACCTTGGAGACTCTAGAGATGCTCACTGTTTTCCCGCTGGGAACTAACAGCTGTTAGTTTTAGCGTGAATGTAACCTGTTGCTTATTGGCTTGTATCCACCAGACAATCCTTGTTTGAACCCGGTATATCTAACCCATCCCTCCTTTGTACCGGCAGTCTTAACACAAAAAGTGTTTGGAGCAATACAGAATACTGTAATCAATAAACTGATCATGCTTAAGGAACGTTGTTGGTTTCTGATATCTGGGGACTCTGACAGGCTCCATCCCCAAATCTCCACGATTTTCCCACATTTGGTTAAGAGGGTCATGTCTTTTGTTGTTTTGTTTAAAGAGATTCACTGCCTTTAATCAGTCTCATGTCTGCTACAGTCTTTCGCATATGTGCATATAGATAGGGCTGCACTGTGTTCTCTAATTTCAGTACTCAGTAGTGGATTCCATACAGGTAAACCCACTGGGTTGGATCCCATGGACCCATTCATCAAAGGGTGGCATCTTCCAACTGTGCAAGTTTCCTTTTTTTAATGCAAGAGGCTATGATGCTAGTAGAATAACCTCTTGCATTAAAATAAGGCATTTGTAGACCAATTCTATAGGATTCGTACCCTTTCCTGAAAAAAAATTCCGACCTTGCTGAGCCCTCATGTTGTTTCAGCATTGTGGTATTCTCTTTTGGTCCAACTGATGCTTCATTTCAGCACCAGTTTCTTCTTCTTCACTTCCTGCTCTGTTACATGCCCATAGTATCACTTAATATAATTGGCTGTAGTGACCCATGTGGTTTTTTTATTATTATTTACATGCATCTATGTGACAACATGGGCAAATCACATAGCTCACCACACCAACCAATAGTGTTAACTGAGAGTGTGGTCAAAGGAGGGCAAGGAGACAGAGGGCAACAATAAAGAGAGAGATATGGGATTGATACCCCACCCTTCAATACCCAAAGGAGTCTCAGAGTGGCTTACAATCACCTTCCCTTCCCTTCCCCACAACAGACACCCTATGAGGTGGGGCTGAGAGAGCTCTTTTGAAAACTGCCCTTAAGAGAACAGCTCTGAAAGAACTTATGACTGGCCCAAGGTCACACCAGCAGCTGCATGTGGAGGGGTGGGGAATCAAACCCGGTTCTTTCAGATTAGAGACTGCGCTCCTAACCACTACACCAAACTGGCTGTGGAAGGGAAATGGCACAGATAATGGAAGCAGCTGAGACATATTATGACAAGTGCTGAAAATCAGCAAAAAAAAACCAGTCAGTACTATTCAGCAGTCACTCCCCCCCCCCCCCCCCCCACACACAGGTATGAATTAACGTAAGACCTTCTAATGTTCCCAACTTTTCAGTACTGGGGTACTGTGTGGAATCTGGCCAGATTTTTTTCTTTTAAAATATTTGCTAGTCCTACAGTTTGGGATGGTCTGATCTCTCTCTTTAGTGACTGTGGTCACTGAAAGTGTCTTTGCCTCAGCAGAAGAAAAAAAATTGGAAGGTCTCACAATAAGATTTACGAAACCAGAGGTAAGTTATTTATAGACTTGTTTACTTACCAATAATTTGTTCCACAATATATTGGGAACACTATCAACTTGAGAGTCACACTTCTGTCTATGAGTGTTTTGTCTGTTGCCGTAAACATCACACCCAAGACGACTGTAACAGAAATGACAGCTAAAACTCTACTTTATCTTCTACATTTGGAGAGGGGGGAAATACACGGTTGGCGCCAGAGGTCCAATCTAAACATGGGAACGGATTTTGCTCAGGAGCTAATCCTTTCTTCCCAGAGCTAAATGGGATCCCAAAATCCAAAATGTCAGATACTTGGGATGAACAGCTTGGTTTTCATGTATGAGATGTTAGTAGAGTTGCCAGCTCTGGGTTGGGACTTGGGGATGGGAGGAACCTCAGCCAGGTATAATGCCATAAAGTGCACCCCAGGCCCATAGCTACAGTGGGGCCCAGGGCCCCTGAGTGTCGGCAGGTGCAGGGAAAGAGCCGGGTCTTCCTTTAATTCAATTAGCCAGTCCCCCCTAAAAATTTAAATGTCCCGCAACCAAAAAATCCTGGCTACAGGCCTGGTGCACCTCCAAAACAGCCATTTTCTCCTGGGGAACTGCCTTCTGTTGCCTGGAGATCAAAAGTAATAGTAGGAGAGCTTCAGGTGCCACCTGGAGACTGGCAACCCTAGGTGTTAGACCTCGAGACCACAGCAGGTATGGTTGCCACCTCTAGCCTTGGAAACTCCGAGAAATTTGGGGATGGTACTTGCACAGGGGGAGTCTGGGGTGGGATTTTATTTGGAATCTATGGTATACTGTAGTTAGGGTTGCTGGGCCCAGCTTGCAAACCAGCAGGAGATCAGGAGGGGGGTGGGGGCATAGGAGCAGCTGTTGGCAACAGCATGACATCTCTTCTGAGGGCACCACTTTTCTAGGAATTTCTGGAAACTCTGCTATAGAGAAGACTGACATTGCTTCTAGGTTTCCCCCCCCAGAAGTGACATTAGTCCTCTCTAGGAATCACTGGGAAGCCACGTAGGGTTGCGAGGTCTGGGATGGAAAATACCTGGAGACTTTGGGGATGGAGCCAGGAGAGCGTGGGGTTTGGGGAGGGGAGGGGCCTCAGCATGGTACAACGCCACTCTTCAAAACTGCCATTTTCTCCAGGGGAGCTGAATTCTGTCAGCTGGAGGTCAGTTGCAATAGCGAGAGATCTCCAGGCCCCGCCTGGAGGCTGGCAGCGTTAAAAACCAGAGAGTTTTCTTTTACATTCTTTTCGGTATAACACTGCAAATGAAAAAAAAAAAAGTGCTACAGAGATGGACAGTAGGGTTACCAGCTCTGGGTTGGGAAATCCCTGGAGATTCGGGGGCAGAGCCTGGGAAGGGCAGAATCTGGAGATGGGAGGGAGTTCAGCAGGGATGTGACACCAGAGAGTTCACCCTCTGAAGCCGCCATTTTCCACCAGGGAAGTGATTTCTGTAATCTGGAGATCAGTTGTAATTCTGGGAGATTGCCAGGCCCCAGATGGAGGTTGGCAACCCCAGTGGGCTGGTTAGTGCCTTTCTACCTGATTAACTAGTTCTCGAATTGCATCAGAAATCATTAAAAATGGCACTCAGTAGGACCTTATCACTCACATCTATCAACTGTGCAGTGGGCACCTTTGTTCAAGGATCCTGGGATCCCAAAGGGATACCCGTCCCCAGGGGTCTGATGGAGCAGGAGCGCACAGGAGCGTAGCTCCGGGAGAGAGGAGCCCAGGGGGTGGGCACATGACCAAGCCCCGCCCCCTCCTCGGCTTCCCCGAGCAGTGCAGAGGTGCAGCGCCCCGGGGAAAGCCCTGCTAGGGTCTTTATTGTTTTTAATGTTTTGTTTTAATATTGATAATTTTATCATTGTTCCTTTTATGACGGTGTGCTGCTTTTCCAGAGACTTGCTCAAGGTGGCATATAAATTTTCTAAGTATACCATTTTTTATCTGGGCACATGGCACATAAGTACTGGAGAAAATTCACCAACCCTTCAGCAGCTTCCACCCCATCAGTTTGGTGTAGTGGTCAGGAGTTGTACTCTAATCTGGGAGAACCGGGTTTGATTCCCCACTCTTCCACATGCAGCTGCTGGTGTGACCTTGGGCCAGTCACAAGTTCTCTCAGAGCTGTTCTCTCATGAACAGTTCTGAAAAAGACCTCTCTCAGCCCCACCTACCTCACAGGGTGTCTTGTTGTGGGGAGGGGAAGGGAAAGGGATGGGCGGTGCACATGTCCTGGGTATCTCAAGTCTACTTGAAACCTGGTGGTTTCAAGGGAGCAGGAAGAGAATGAGGGTGGGTTCTTTACGCTTATTTTTATTGCACAAAGTTTTGGATGGGGAAGGGAATGGAGGAAGAGCAGGTCAGTTTCACTCACCTGTGGAGTGGAGCCTGAGGGGTGGGTGTTGCCTTCTGACACACTTCCGGTATGTTAGGGAGTGTGGCATATGCAAATGAGTTATGCAAATGACTTATGCTAATGAGCCCCTGCACCTCTTTTTCTACAAAATGACCCCTGCCCGTCCCTTTTGGCCAAAAGAGCCAAATCCCAGGCATTTTTTTAACCTCCTGAAAGAAATGTGTTCTCTTCAACAGAATGATTAGAGGGAGATAGATCGAAGAACTGGGGGATTTTCTACTAAAACATTTTAAAAATTATTTAATACCCCCCCCCCCCCCGTTTAGTCAATTTCAAAATAGAAATATAAGTAGGTTCAACTGTGGAGGGGAGGCATAATGAATCAAAAGTTCTTATCCAACAAAAGCGGGTAGAGGTTCTAAGATAATGGTGCTGAATACTACACTTGGAGGGAAAGCAGATTCTGTAATTTGACAGAACAATGTCAGAACAGAGGGTGTGTGAAACATTCCGGTCATACCCACAGCGTGTCAATTTAACTCATGAACCTCACAATTTAATCTCAGTTAGGATTTTAAATGATTCTTTTCATTGCAACTGCCTTCTTATGTACATCCCAGCCAGTCTGTGATATGAATGTAAGCAGGGGAAATGGAAAGTGAGATTTGTCCTCTAAGGCCAACTGGGCCCTCCCCAGGGTCTTTCCTTCTGAGAGCCCCAAGGCCAAGGAATGGAACTCTCACCCTTGCCTTCCTCCTCATTTGCCAATCCTTTGGGGAGAGCTCAGGGAACATAAGATTATAAGATAAGCCAATGTTGTATCAGGCCAATGGCCCATCCAGTCCAACACTCTATCATACAGTGGCCAAAAATACCAGGTGCCCTCAGAAGGTCCAACAGTGGGGCCAGGGCACTAGAAGCCCTCCCACTGTTGCCCCCGCCAAGCACCAAGAATACAGAGCATCACTTGCCCCAGACTGAGAGTTCCTATCTATTCCTTGTGGCTAATAGCCACTGATGGACCTCTGCTCTATATGTTTATCCAGTTCCCTCTTGAAGCCATCCATGCTTGTAGCTGCTGCCACCTCCTGTGGCAGTGAATTCCACGTGTTAATCACTCTTTGGGTGAAGAAGGACTTTCTTTTATCCATTCTAACCTGATTGCTCAGCAATTCCATTGACTGCCCACAAGTTCTTGTACTGTGAGAAAAGTAGAAAAGTACTTCTTTCTCTATCTGCTCTACACCATGCATAATCTTGTAAACCTCGATCATGTCACCCCTCAGCCATCATTTCTCCAAGCTAAAGAGCCCCAAGCACTTCAGCCTTTCTTCATAGGGAAAATGTTCCAACCCTTTTATCATTCTAGTTGCCCTTTTCTCCATTTTTTACCAATGCTATAATATCCTTTCTGAGGTGTGGTGACCAGACTTGCATGCAGTATTCCAAATGAGGTCGCACCATAGATTTATAAAGGGGCATTATGATATTGGCTGATTTGTTTTCAGTTCCCTTCCTAATAATACCCAGCATAGCATTGGCCTTTTTTTATTGCAGTCACACACTGTCTCGACATTTTCAGTGAGTTATCTACTACGACTCCAAGATCTCTCTCTTGGTCAGTCTCAGTCAATTGGACCCCATCAACATGTATTTCTGCTTACGATTTTTGGCTCCAATGTGTATCATTTTGCACTTGGCCACACTGAACCTCATTTGCCACAGTGATGCCCACTCAACCATCCTCGACAGATCCCTTTGGAGTGCCTCTCAGTCTTCTCTGGTTTTCACCACCCTGAACAATTTCATGTCATCTGCAAATTTAGCCACTTTACTGCCTACTTCCAACTCCAAATCATTAATGAACAAGTTAAAAAGCATCAGATCCAGTACTGAGCCCCACTGCTTACCATCCTCCCCTGAGAAAATTGCCCATTTATACTCACTTTCTGTTGCCTATTAATTAGCCAGCTTTTGATCCCCAAGAGGACTTGCCCTTTTACCCCATGACTATTGAACTTACTTAGGAGCCTTTGATGAGGAACTTTATCAAAAACTTTCTGGAAGTCAAAGTAAACAACATCTATTGGGTCCCCCCTGTCCACATGTTTGTTAACCCCCTCAAAGAACACTAACTAAAGAACAAGGAAGATCTTCCCTTACAGAACCCATGCTGAGTCTGCCTCAATAGTTTTTGTTCATCAATGTGCCTACTAATTCTCTTCTTAATAACAGTTTCCTCCAACTTACACGGTATTAACGTCAGACTGACTGGCCTGTAATTTCCAGGATCTCCTCTGGAATCCTTTTTAAGACCCTCAGATCCTCCTCTCCACCTTAGTCTTTGAGTCTTCTAGTTCACTGGTCACCCTCAATCCCATTTGAGGCCTGTAATACTTTAAAGGTAACAGTCAAGATTCTCATGGCCACTGTGGTCTACTCCCTTCCTCTGTTTAACGGGATCTCTGGGACACCCCGACATTTGACCTCTTAGGAAAGCTCCTTCTGGTTTTGGCAGGTCCCCTCCAGGAATGGGCCGTTTTCATGTTTAAGATCCCTGGTTTACTCCCTGGTAGCTCCAGTTTAAGAAATATAGATAACAAGGGTCGACAGGGATTTTCTCTGCCAGAAAGCCAATACCAATCAGAGCAGAGACTGTAGGACAAGAGGCCCCAGAAGTTGGACTTGGTATGTCAGCCTCACTGGTTCAACCAGTCACCATGTCTTCTTCCCATGATTGCTACTTGGGAAGTATTGCAGTCACCTTGTGCTGCCCCCAGTCAGCATTAACCGTAGTTAGTGAAGCTGCTGTGTGTATCTTTAAGTCAGCAGTTGCTCCTGGGAATTGTAGTCCCAGCTAGCCCCCCTCTCTGATTGACTCATCAGGTAACTTCCTGAGCCATCAGCACAAAAGGAGTTTTATAGTTCTTCTTCCTGCCATTGTCTAAAACTTAACTTAAGGAGAGAGGAGAGCCATCCTTTTTTCACCACGGCCAAGAGATTTGAATTGCATCATGGGACTTTCTAGCCAGCTCAGTAAGTAAATGATCTAACTGAATGCATGAAGTTCAATAAAAAAAACATTCAAGCTTATATGGTTGTGTGTTGACACTTTCTAGAAAGGCGCTCAGTTCAAACGGAGCTGCGCTGAGCGCTGGGACAGCAAAATCCTTGTCATAATACTCGAGCTGTTTTCCTCGCCTGTTGAATGTTATGTGTGGAGTGATACTAAACATCACTGCCCATTTTGGTTTTTACTTGTAACACTGTTGGCATATATTCAAGTAGAAACATTCTAAACTGAAATGTGGAAGAGCATTGGGTGACAAGCAACCAGAAGCTAATAGAAGCCATTTCTAAATTGCCATTTTGTCAGTGCAAGCATCAGCTTAGTTGAATCATTTAAGCCAGTACTATTTCACTGATTTCACTAAAATGAAGGCCTTGCTTGCATGCGTTAAAATCGATCTTTCATACCCTAAATGATCCAGGGCCCAGGACTTGGAAGAGTTCTGTTCTCCTCGATATGGTTGTCTTTTGAGAGAGGAGGAGGAGTAGTAGATTTATACTCCACCTTTCACTACCCAAAGGAGTTTCAGGGTGGGTTACAAAATGCCAGCCAGTTTGGTGTAGTGGTTGGGAGTGCAGATACCTCACTCCTCCACATGCAGCTGCTGGTGTGACTTTGGGTCAGTTACAAGTTCTTTCAGAGCTTTTTTCTCACAAGAAATTATCGGAAGAGCTCTCTCAGCCCCACCT
Organism: Lepidodactylus listeri; assembly: GCA_029233225.1. Classification (NCBI taxonomy): domain Eukaryota; kingdom Metazoa; phylum Chordata; class Lepidosauria; order Squamata; family Gekkonidae; genus Lepidodactylus; species Lepidodactylus listeri. The sequence continues at coordinate 97,807,443 of JARCFY010000009.1, read as the reverse complement.
ATCTCACAGGGTGTCTGTTATGAGGAGGGGAAGGGAAAGGAGATTGTAAACTGCTCTGAGACCCCTTCAGGTAGTGAAGAACGGGTAATAAATCCAATCTCCTCCTCCTCCTCCCTCTTCGTCATCCCTTTCCTCATAGCAGACACCCTGTGAGGTAGGTGGAGCTGAGAGAGCTCTTTTGAGAACTGCTCGTGAGGGAACAGCTCTGAAAGAACTTGTAACTGACACATAAACATGAATAATTTTCATTGTAATGATAACAGATGAGACATTTCATTTTTTCTTTAATTAATAAAGGAAGGCATACCTGCAGTGTGTACACCCAAACATCAACAGGACTGTGGGAACAAGGAGATCACATCTGCATTGCTACTGTGTGTGAAACAATTAGAAGGTAGATCACCATCAACCGTGGGCCATGACTCCATGAAATATTTGACTGTTGTGAAATAGCATCCAGTAACAAGCAGCCCATTGACAATATTTGATTGGTCAATTGACTGCCATCCCAAAGCTAAGCTCTGTCATGAGTCCTTGCCATGCGGCAGATTTACTGACATCAGGGAATGAACACAAGCTCAGCGGCAAGATGGTAGCAATAAGAATGGCATTTGTGATGCCAGCAGAATCATGGACTGTGAAATGTATCACAAGTCGTGTTGAATATTAACTAATTGGCACTGGTGTTGCCAAGGCTTCCAGGATTTTGTCAGCAACGACACACACACACGTTAGAAAACAAGAGTGAGTAACAAAAAAAGGGCTACAGAGAGAGGAACCGCATTAGTGTGAAGCAAAAAAGTGCGGCAATCTCGGAAACCAAATCAGACAAGGCAAAAAAAAATCAAATCACTGGGTGGACTCTTGTCTTGGTAGGTATGGGACAGGAAGGCAAAGTTAACTGTTTAAGCATCAATTTCTGGGGCAAAATGGAGGAAGAACGCCGGGGCAATGCCTGTGTGAAATCTGTCTGAGTTCCAACAATTTTTGCTTCCGTCTCCTTCTCACACAAAGGGCTTTTTCCCACTCACATTGTGCCGGCGTTCTGCCTCCGTTTGTCCCGGCGCTGGGTGTCAATTTTACACCCTTTGCTGCGGCACATGTGTTAATACGGGGCTTCGCGCCATTTTCTCCGCACCTTCGGTAAACCTTTTTTTTAGGTTTACCGAAAGTGCAGAGAAAATGGCGCGAAGCCCCGTATTAACACACACGCCGCAGCAAAGGGTGTGAAATTGACACCCAGCGCCAGGACAAACGGAGGCAGAACGCCGGCACAATGTGAGTGGGGAAAAGCCCAAAATCTCTTTCTCTTGGTTCTGTATTCATTTCTTTCCTTCTTCTTACCGACAGAACCCAAAGTCTCTGGGATGGCATCTATTATGGTCCCTCTTCTACCTGATTTACCATTTTATGACATGAAGGACAGCATGTATAGATTTTTTGCAATATAGATCAAGCAGAGTTCAGAGCCTTCAGAAACTCTTCACTACCCTCTCAGTATGGATCTACCTGCTTCAAATGATAGCTTGAAATTCTGCAAATTCTTATAAGGCAAAAAGTTATGCAGCTTTAGAGAACTCACTTGACATATATCCCTGGCCACTGCCAAGGATAAATGAATTCCCTAGTTCAGATCTGTCATTATGCCAGAGCTACCTGACTTGGGTACTGCTCCAGTTGTCTTCTGGCAAGAAAGAATTTGGAGGGAGTTGATAACCAATTTCATGTATGAGAAAAAAAAATCTGTTAAGATTTATGAATGCCTTTAAAATAAAGGGCTTCCCCTAAACACAAAATTATTTATTATTGTTGCCAGTCTACCGAAATGCAACAGAACAATTACATGTTGCAATGCTATTAAAAACCCTTCAAAATTACTACCGTGTGTGCTGAGCAACATAACTTCCATTTATTTATTGACTTTTAATAAACGTGCTTATGTTACAGTAAACTGCATCTACACAACTGCACTGCTTTACAAGCAAAAAAGGGGGTGTGGAATCCCTGCATGCCAGAAATATTTAATTTTTTTTAAAATAACATTTTTACACAAGAAGGTTTTTTTTGAAGCCGTCACCATTCTTTGCCCTGACCAGGCTAGCCCGATCTCCTCAGATCCTCAACGCTAAGCAGGGTTGGCCTTGATTTGTATTTGGATGGGAGACCTCCGAGGAATGCCAGGGTCACTATGCAGAGGCAGGCACTGGCAAACCACCACTGAATGTCTCTTGCCTTGAACACCCTACAGGGTCGCCATAAGTTGGCTGCAACTGGACGGCACTTCACACACACACACACTCACTTACACATACACGTCTTTATTGTTAATGACCTGTATCCTATAAAAAATTACCACAAGTAAATTTACCACAAGCTCCCTGAGAATGACTATCCCACCATGTTCCTCCCGCCACAGCACAAAATGCCCTCCCCAATGGGAAATGGAACCCTTAGGTTAGCATTAGGGAGGAGTTGGAGGGTGGCCACCAGAGGGGAGCATCAGCAAAAAAAAAAAAAATGTTCCGTTGTGCTTGTCGGTCTGCCTTATGGGATCCAACTCCCTGAGTTGCACAGGTGCACAACTGCACCCTCAATCCTTCCCCTTCCTTATGTGCGTTGCCTACAGGTAGTTACATTTTACGTGGATATTTCCAATGATGTAGAAGCCCACAGTCCAACAGATGTTCAGTCAGCAATTTGGTTTTACACAAGGACCACACTGAGGAAAGGGTGTCGGGTAGCAACCGAATCCCTATAGACCTCCCACTGGAAGTCTTAGCTGCCAGCTGATGCTCCAGAGAGCCAGTTTGGTGTGGTGGATAGGAGCACAGACGCTAATCTGGGAGAACCGGGTTTGATTCTGGAGAGCCAGTTTGGTGTAGTGGTTCAGTGTGCGGACTTTAATCTGGGAGAACCAGGTTTGATTCCCCACTCCTCCACTTGCACCTGCTGGATGACCTTGGGCAAGCCATAGCTCTGTACCAGCTGTTCTCTCAAGGACAGTTGTCTCCGAGCTCTCTCAGCCCCACCTACCTCACAGAGTGTCTATTGTGGGGCGGGGAAGGGAAAGGAGTTTGTAAGCCGCTCTGAGACTCCTTCAGGTAGTGAAAGGTGGGATATAAATCCAATCTCTTCTCTTCTCTCTTCTTCTTCCCCACTCTTCCACATGCAGCTGCTGGCGTGACCTTGGGTCAGTCACAAGTTCTCTCAGAGCTGTTCTTGAAAGAGCAATCCTCGAAAGAGCTCTCTCAGCCCCACCTACCTCACAGGGTGTCTGTGGTGGAGAGGGTAAGGGAAAAGAGTTTGTAAGCTGCTCTGAGACTCTGAGTGAAGGGTGGGGTATACATCCAATCTCTTCTTTTCTCTTCTCCTCTTCTCCAAGCAGTGGCAGAAGAAAAAATTGAAAAAGGTAACATTGGTTGCATTGCTATGTCACTTCTGGGAAAAATCGAGAAGTGTTGTGAGGTAGCTGGGTTTCCCCTCAGCAGTGATGTAGTTACACAGCCAACATTGCTCCCTGCCAAGTCTCTGCTCCAAACCCTCCTTCCAGTTGAGAGGCTTGGCCAGGAAACCCTACTCTGCCCATTTCCCAGAAGTCATTGCCAGGAAAGTCTATGATACCAGTTAAAACTCCCTCTTCACATCTCATACTGCTGGGCTGGCAGCAGGGGGGAGGAGTAGATGGTCCTCTTCAGGGTATTGGGGAGGAGGAGGAGGAGGAGGAGGAGGAGGAGGAGATTGGGTTTAAACCCCACCCTTCACTTCTCAAAGGATTCTCAGAGTGTCTTACAATCTTCTTTCCCTTCCCCTCCCCACAACAGACACCCTGTGAAGTAGATGGGGCTGAGAGCTCTCTCTCGAGAACTGCCCTTGAGAGAACAGCTCTGAAGGAGCTTATGACTGACCCAAGGTCACACCAGCTGCTTGTGGAGAAGTGGGGAATCAAACCCAGTTCTCCCAGATTAGAGTCCACGCTCCTATCCACAACACCAAACTGGTGAGCCCCAAATCTTCCCGTTTCTGATCTTTAACATATGCTGCATGCACAAAAGCCTCCCATTTACAAAATTATAGTTTCCCTGAAGCTGTCGTGCAATTCCCTTTTTGGCTCACAAAGCTTCTTGTGCGATCTGTTTCTGTTGTGGTTAAGCTTCTAGTTAAGCGGCATTGAAATGGAGCTGTTGGACACTAAAGGGGGGGGGGAATCTCCTTGTCTGCCATAATTAATGTTATTAAGAGAGCATTTTAAGCAGCCCTCCAGCTGTTTGCCATTTGATGCATTGCTGCCTCCACGATGCCTCCTTGTTTGGCTGCTCAAGAACTTCAAGGGTAAGCCACAAAATAACCATTTCACACAAATGATGTCTAATTGTCACTCGGATAAGGATAGAATTCAGCCATGTAAATATGGTCACACATCAGCAATTGAAAAGCAGCCTGTTCATACTGCAGTGATGTGAGGTTTTAGCAGTAAGAACTTCTCTGTGCGAGGGGGAATCCCTTTTCAATTTGCATTAATTCCTAGGGTTGCCTGAGAAGGGGAGGGTTTGGGGAGGGGAGGGACCTCAGTAGGGTAAAATGCCATAGAGTCCCCCCTCCAAAGCAGCCTTTTTGTCTAGGGAAAATGATTTCTAGTATCTCAAGACCAGTTGCAGTAGAGCGCATCTCTTGGTAGTTGGTGATTTGATCCTTAGGCAGGTAGAAAGCTGGTTGGCGAAACCGCGTATTGACCGTATGGTGACTTGCCTGCCTGGTGCAAAGGTAACAGACATTACACGTGTTTTAGATAGGCTGGTAGATAGTGCTGGCGAGGAGCCAGTGATCATGGTACATGTTGGCACCAATGATGTGGGGAAATGTAGTCGTGAGGTCTTGGAGAAAAAAATTAGACTGCTAGGCAGGAGATTCAAGGCCAGGACCTCCAAGGTAGCCTTCTCAGAAGTGTTACCTGTTCCACGCGCAAGGCCGGAGAGACAGGCACAGATCAGGAGTCTCAATGCGTGGATGAGGAGATGGTGTGTGTGTGGGGGGAGTGTTCAGGTTTGTTAGGCACTGGGATACTTTTTGGAACAAGAGGCAGCTGTACAAGACAGATGGTCTTCACTTGTCCCAGGAAGGATCCAGGCTGCTGGCGCTTAAAATCAAAAAGGTGGCAGAGCAGTTTTTAAACTGAATATTGGGGGAAAGCTGACAGGGGATGAAAAATCTCTGGTTTGGGATGGTTCATCTCAAAGAGAAGGGGTAGCTGTCACTTTCCAACAAGGAAAAGGATTAGAATTGTTCTCTGAGACTGGCAAATGATAGGGACTGCCTGGCAAGGTCTCGAGGCAGCAAGAGGAAGGTTGTGGGCTTAACATGTATGGGAAACTATAGATGTTTATATACTAATGCTAGAAGTGTCTGAGGTAAAATTGGGGAGTTGGAATGCTTGGTGCTGGGGGAAAACATAGACATTGTGGGTATTTCAGAAACTTGGTGGGATGAAGAAAATCAATGGGATATGGTGATTTCTGGTTATAAATTATCGAAAGGATAGGGGGGAGAAAGTTGGAGGTGGGGTGTCTCTTTATGTCAGAGAAGGTATACAGTCCAGTAAGACTGAGAGGGTAGGAGAATTGGATTTGCTTCTGGAAATGCTGTGGGTTGAATTAGTGGGCCCAAAAGGAAGCTTAACATTGGGAGTTTGTTATCGCCCACCAAATCAAAAGATAGAGGAGAATTATAAAATGATGAATGAATTAAAGATAGTGGCTAGACAAAATAACTGTGTTATAATAGGTGACTTTAACTACCCACACATTGATTGGGTCAATATGTGTTCAGGTCGGGAAAAAGAGATTGAGTTTCTAGACACTCTCAATGAGTGTGCTATGGAGCAGATGGTAACAGAACTGACCAGGGGAGGGGCGATCCTGGATTTGGTCCTAAGTAACGCCCAAGACCTGGTGAAAGATGTTAAAGTGATTGCACCACTTGGGAACCATGACCATAATGTTATTGAGTTAGACATTTGTATAAATAGGGAGTTGCCCCAGAAGACTGACACAACCACTTTTAACTTTAAAAGGGGCAACTTCTCTGATATGAGGGGAAATGTGAGGAGAAAACTGAAAGGGAAAGTAGAAAGGGTCAAAACCATTGGGGAAGCTTGGAGACTATTTAAAATTACAATCCTAGAGGCTCAGAGAAAATATATACCATGGGTTAGGAAAGGCACAAATAGGTATAGAAAAAACCCTGCATGGTTAACAAACAAAGTAATGGAAGCTGTAAAAGGTAAGAAGGATTCCTTTAAGTGGTGGAAAGCTAGTCTCAGTGAGGCTGATAAAAGGGCTGTGGCAAATAAAATGCAAGTCTGTGATCAGGCAGGCAAAAAGGGAATATGAGGAGCATATCACAAAAAAACCATAAAGACCAACAATAAAACTTTCTTCAAATACATTAGAAGTAGGAAACCAGCCAGGGAAGCAGTGGGGCCCTTGGATGACCAAGGGGTAAAAGGTGTAATGAAGGATGATAGGGAAATGGCTGAGAGGCTGAATGCATTTTTTGCCTCTGTCTTCACTGTGGAAGATGAGAAGTGCCTGCCCACTCCAGAACCACTGATCCAATGCTTTTTAACTTGTTTATTAATGATTTGGAGTTGCTGTGAAGTAAGCTGTGAAGTGGCTAAATTTGCAGATGACACAAAGTTGTTCAGGGTGGTGAGAACCAGGGAGGATTGTGAGGCACTCCAAAGGGATCTGTCAAGGATGGGCGAGTGGGCATCAACGTAGCTAATAGGGTTTAATATGGCCAAGTGCAAAGTGATGCACATTGGAGCCAAAAATCCTAACTATAAATATATGTTAATGGGGTCCGAACTGGCAGAGACTGAGCAAGAGAGAGATCTTGGAGTCATAGTAGATAACTCAATGAAAATGTTGAGACAATGTGTGGCTGCAATGAAAAAGGCAAACACTATGCTGGGGGTTATTAGGAAGGGAATTGAAAACAAATCAGTCAGTATTATAATGCTCCTGTATAAATCAATGGTGCGACCTCATTTGGAATAGTGTGTACAGTTCTGGTCGCCACACCTCAGAAAAGATATTATAGCATTGGAAAAAGTGCAGAAAAGGGCAACTAGAATGATAAAAAGGTTGGAACATTTTCCCTTTGAAGAAAGGTTAAAGTTCTTGGGGCTCTTTAGCTTGGAGAAAGGATGACTGAGGGGTGACACAATCGAGGTTTACAAGATTACTTATGGGATAAAGCAGGTAGAGAAAGAAATCCTTTTCTCCCTTTCTCACAATATAAGAACTCATGGGCACTCCATGAAATTGCTGAGCAGTCGGGTTAGAACAGATAAAAGGAAGTACTTCTTCACCCAAAGAGTGATTAACACGTGGAATTCAGTGCCACAGGAGGTGGTGGCGGCTACAAGCATGGACGGTTTCAGAAGGGAATTAGATAAACATATGGAGCAGAAGCCCATCAGTGGCTATTAGATAGAAAGTATAGATAGGAACTCTCAGTCTGGGGCTAGTGATGCTCTGTATTCTTGGTGTGGGTTTTTTTTTTTTGGGGGGGGGCAACAGTGGTAGGGCTTCCTACCCCCAGTGCTGGACCTTCTGAGGGCACCTGGTGTTTCTGGCCACTGTGTGACAGAGTGTTGGACTGGGTGGGCCACTGGCCTGATCCAGCATTGGCTTCTCTTATGTTCTTATGTTCTAATTCCTTCACAGGACTGAGGAGATATGAGGGGCAAACACTCTACTTGTTGATCACAGATTGATTAGGAATTGCAAACCATGGCTCCAAAAATACATTAAAATATTACTGAGTTTTCGGAGTTGTTTAAAATTTATTTCAGATGGATATTTGTGCAACAGGTATTTAGAAGTCAAATGTGCCTTGTCTGTGTAAAGCCTAGCTAGGAATGGAAGGAGACAGGAAGGGGTGGAGCCTCTAGACGCAGAAGGGTGCAGACTGTGTGGAAAGCAAAGGAGGGAAGCCAGACTGTCTTGCTGGGGGGCTTGAACCTTCATCATAGGCTCTTAGCACCTTGTTTAAGGTAACTCTGATTTATGGATGGACTTTTGTTCTAAATGGTAGATTTTAGAATTATTGTTTCAAGGCTGTGTCATCGAATGGGGAGTTCATTTGGGACCTTCATACTGGAAGCCGGCACACAGAGTATTCAGCTGGAGACGTCTTGGGCCACCAACAAGAGGAAAGAGATGGACATTGGAGGTGACAAGCTGTGAGGGAGGGGAAAGTTCATTGTTTGGACTTTAAAAGATCACGTTTAAAGATCTATTGTGTTACTACGTTCTTTTTTTGTTACATGACATTAAGTGAAACATAAAAAATGTTTGATTTCTTTTAGATTATTGCTAGACCTATTCCAAGTTCTGCCCCGTAGAACCCACAAGCTGAGGTTACATCTAGAACAGCTAGATTCGAGTCCGGTAGGATCTCAGAGACCAATATGATTGGGGGGGGGGGCTTTCGAGAATAAAAGCTCCTTGTTGTTGCCCCACCCCTTCTAATTTTTGAATGAGGCATGAGCCTGGATTGGCTGAGGCTGTTGATTGCCCAGCCTATGGGGGTTGGTTGCTGGAAGCCACAAACGGCTTCTTTCACACAGGCATTTGCCACATGCTGTCGTCTCACACACTGTTGCCGAGGGGCAGCATGGCACTAGTTGAACCCATCATTTGTGTCTTGTGCCTCCATTCTGGGGTAAGATAATTATAATTGTCTGCCCTATAAACTGGTGAATTAATCTGGTGGGTTAAAATTCATTAGCCCATCACCCATCCTCCATGTTGGTGCCTGTTTGAGTTCCTGTAAGTCTAAGATCTTGCATCTCAGTAAACAAAGCTATCACCATTTACAAGACTGTGGATAATATTTTTTTCTTCCTCATTTGCAACTGCAGCCACTGAACAGAACAAAAAACCATCTCAAAACCCCAGCAGATATCCCGTAAATTTGCAGATACACCATGTCAAATTAGTACTCACTTATCTGAGCATGAAGTCAATTAATCTAATAACTAAGCCAATTGTGTTGCTGAAATGGTTCCCATGTCAGGCCATGTACCTGAGAGCGCCCCCTTGAGGTGTAACATTAGACCCTGATTCACAGTTTGGTGTAGTGGTTAAGTGCGCGGACTCTAATCTGGGAGAACCGGGTTTGATTCCCCACTCCTCCACTTGCATCTGGCTGGATGACCTTGGGCAAGCCATAGCTCTGTACCAGCTGTTCCCTCAAGGACAGCTTGGGAAAGAGCTCTCTCAGCCCCACCTACCTCACAGGGTGTCTGTTGTGGGGAGGGGAAGGGAAAGGAGTTTGTAAGCCGCTCTGAGACTCCCTTGGGGAGTGGAGGGCGGGGTATAAATCCAATCTCTTCTTCTTCTTCTTCTTCTTCTTCTTCTTCTTCTTGTAGACATTGCTCCTGGTTCAGGTTTAATCAATTGCCAGAAAAGAATGAGAAGAGAAGGAGGTAGAGGTTTAACCGGGGAATAACTTTACTGCCCTAGCCAAGATGGTGGTGGTGGAAAGTGCCAGGAAGTCACAGCCGACTTATGCCAACCCTGTGGGGTTTTCAAGGCAAGAGATGTTCAGAGGTGGTATTCCATTTCCTGCATCTGTACAGTGACCCTGTTATTCCTTGGTGGTCTCCCATCCAAAAACTAACCATGGCCAACCCTGTTTAGCTTTTGTGATATGATGGGACTGGGCTAGCCTGAGCCATCTATATCAAGGCCCTAACCAAGCTATAGAATACAAAAGTTAGGAAAACAGCTGTAACCCTAGCATCCATTGATATGTGTTTCTGTACTGAAACGTCTGAAGAAGTGAGCAGTGACTCACAAAAGCTCCTCCCCTGCCACAAATTTTGTTAGCCTTTAAGGTGCTACTGGACTCTTGTTCTTTGCTGCTGCTACAGACAGACCAGCATGGCTCCCCATCACGATTGATACTGAATTGATACAAATAATTCAATCAAAGAGTACACATCTCTAATTTAAAAATGGAACAGAGGTAGGGTTTAAAATTAGAAAGCCATAACAAGCAAACAATGGAAAACTAACCAAGGCAACAAAATAGTCAGTGTGGGCAAAGAAATTCTAAGGAAACCAGACTATCTCAAGTTTAACATGCCACACTGAACCAAGGGTGACAAAGGCAGAAAACACTGAACTATAATTTAAAAAAAGAGGGTGATACACACAATAGACAATACTGCAATACCATCTCCTATAGGTGCAATCACTCAATTATTTATTTATTTATTTATTTATTTATTTATTTATTGGATTTATATCCCTCCCTCCCCGCGAACGGGCTCAGGGCGGCTTCCATGGGCCAAGGGCCTAAATATTACAATACATTAAAACACATAAAATCCATTAAACACATTCCAAGAACTACATAATTAATACATATTTAAAGCTTCCAATAATATAACTTCTGGCAACCTAATGGCAGATCTGAGCCCCAAGCCACCTTACTTGGGCTGTGCTGAGTCAGGGTCCATCACAGCTAGTAAATATGATGGGTGGAATCACCGGCCTAACCGGTGTCTCCGGTGGCGGCTCCCATTCGAAGGCCTGGCGGAAGAGCTCCATCTTACAGGCCCTGTGGAACTGCATGAGGTCCCGCAGGGCCCTGATCCCCTCTGGGAGCTCGTTCCACCAGACGGGAGCCACCACCGAAAAAGCCCTGGTTCTCATTCTGGTGAGCCTGGCATCCTTTGGACTTGGGACGCTAAGTCGATGGTCTGATCCTGACCGCAGTGCTCGCTGGGGTATATATGGAGAGAGGCGGTCCCTAAGGTATGTTGGACCCTGGCCATGCGAATCCAACTACATTATAATGTTTTCCATTATGAAAAATGTAAAGCCACAAGGAAAGAAAAAACAAATGTATATGCTTCTTTTAACTTCCTGAAAATATATTTACACACAGAGGGAGAACTAACAAATAATATAAAGAAAATACCAAAAAAGGTAATTTTAAAAGATTTTTTAAAGTGCAAGGGTGTGTCACTGATGACCATGATCAAGATAATTCATAGCACAGAATTCCCCACTACTATGTATGGGTATGAAATAGGGTTGCCAGCCTCCAGATGGGGCCTGGGGATCCCCTGCTTTTACAACTGATCTCCAGCTGAGAGAGATCAGCTCCCCTGGAGAAAATGGCTGCTTTGAAGGGTGGACTCTATGGCATTGTACCATGCTGAGGCTTCTCTCCTCTCCTAAACCCACCCTCTCCTGGATCCCCCCCCCCCAAAGTCTCCAGGTATTTCCCAACCCAGACTTGGCAACCCTAGTATGAAAGCTGGACAATGAAGGAAGCTGACAGGGAGAAAATTGATTCCTTTGAAATGTGGTGTTGGAGAGGAGTTTGACAGATACCACGATCGGCCAAAGAGATAAATAGGTAGGTTCCGGTCAAGTCAAACCTGAACTCTCCCTAGAAGCTAAAATGACCAAACTGAGGCTATGGTACTTTGGTCGTATCATGAGAAGACCAGACTCACTGGAGAAGATAATCATGCTGGGAAAAGTTGGAGGCGGCAGGAAAAGAGGAAGACCCAGCATAAGATATAAAGGAAGCTATTGGGACCCTCAGTTTGCAAGACCTGAGCAAGGCTATTAGTGATAAGACATTTTGGAGATCCTTCATTCATAGGGTTGCTATAAGTCGGAAGCAACTTGACAGCACTTACATATATATGTTTGTGTGTGTGTATCAACAATCTTTTTTCACATTAACAGATGTCAGTGAGAAAGGAGTTTTGTTTTGTTTTTTTCCCCCATGGAAGAGTAAATTGAGGGCCAGAATCTGGAAATATGCAAACATCTTTCATGCCCTCCCCTCTCCCCTGTTTTGTTAAAGGCTGCAACTGAGCGTGTTTAATGTAACACCGTAAAAGCCTCATTTTCAATGTTTTTTCATCTTCAAACATTACAAAGGACTTGACATTACTTTAGAAGAATGGAACAGACACAATATTTTCAAAAAGTAAAAGGTTATTATCTTCTTAGTGATGATACATATTTCCATTTTCAACAATAAACATGTTCTCCGGTATGTATTTCCCCCTCATCCATTTAGAGTCTTTTGATATATATATTTTTTTAATAGTCAAGTGTCACTGTTCGGCCCACCTGGTAAATGCTAACAATTGTGATTAGGTTTTTAAAGTCTCTTTCACCTGAAAACAGGGTTGGATATTAATACACTCCCAGGAATTCACACAAAGACCTATTCATTACCGAAAGAAACCGGCATAAAGATTCCTTTGCTTGCCAGAATGCTAAGAAAGAACACAAGCTAGAAAAGAATGACTTCTCCAATGGACTCTCCAGAACGGAGACATAAAGGACAATGGTGGCAACAATGTAAGTGGATTCTATGTGGGCGTCGGAGAAAAGGGAGAAAGATGTTCCTGTCTGGAGGAGCTTCCAGGCTGCTTTTTCTAATGACTCAGAAAGGATGAAAAAGAGAGGCAAGGGGGAGAAACACAGAGAGTACAATAACGGGAGAGTCAGGGCCAGCATCAGGGTACCCTGATGATGGGGCAGCTTGGAAGGCTGAAGTCTAGAGTTGCCAGGTACTCCCTGGCAACTGGTAGGGCTGGGGAGGGAGGAGTGAGGAGGAACTTACTGGCATCCAACTGAGGCCTAGGCATCTGTTGCCAGCCATGTGTCGATGTCACTTCCAGTAAGCACCGGGAGTGACATCATCATGTCACCAGGGCATAGAGACAGTCTGGTATTTGGGCGAAAACTCTATGGCAGAAGCCATTTTTACCGAAGTTTTTGCCCAAATACTAGAGAGCATCTCCACGTTGCTGGCAATGTGATGACACCACTTCCAGTATTCATGGGAAGTGGTGTTGCCCCATTGCCAGAAACAGAGGCCTAGGCTTCAGTTTGCTGCTGGTAAGCCCCCCCCCCCCTGAATGGCTGAATGGTGCTGGGGGGAGGGCCCTTTAGGCCCGGGATCCCCTAACTCCAGTAGGGGTCTGGGAGCCCTACTCAGGTCTTCCAGTGGGGCCTACTGCTGCCAGTCTACTTTTAAGCCCTTCCAACAACCACCTTCGCAGCTGTGAACACTACCCACCATAGTCAGGGAAGGTTGTGCGAACACTGGGACAACTGGAAAATGAGCAAGGGGGTAGGGGAAAGATGGATGGCTAGGCAGCAGTGAAGAAGAATGTGGGTAGGTGGGCAGGGAGGTGTGAGTGGGGGGTACAGTGGCAAGAAGATGTGGGGAGGCTTCCTCAGGCATTCTCAGCCCAGAGACCACCAAAGCCTGGAACCAGCCCTGGGGAGAAGCAATGGTACCAGGAGACAAATGTAGTCAAGAGGTATGAACAGAAATTTAGCCCCACTGAGACTGGAGTCCATACAAACCATCCCATGAGTATTTGATTCTCCTCTCTCCCCTGGATCACAACAGAAATGAACACAAGTACATAGGGGGATAGACCTGGCTGGCTACAGAAGGACAGTTGGGTCAAGCATTGGAAAGAATCATGTTGAAGGAAATCAGTATATTCTTAGGAGTTCCTGGACTGTGAAGAGTCCCCTGATCTGAAGCAATGAATGGGTAAGGTGGTATTTTATCGGAACCCCAAACAGCAAGGGTAGATCTGAATGCTGGTGATTAAATACTGTCGGATGCAGGATTAATATTGACACTACTACTGCATTTGACTTAATAATGTCGGAGGCTAAATACTATTGTATGCCAACTATTACAAAGCTTTTATCATTGGTCGAATATCAAGTTCAAAAGTCAATGTTTGTGTGTAAAATGCTGCTGCATCACAGGCAACTTATGGCAACCCCAGCCAGGGGCTTTCAAGGCAAGGGAGAAGCAGAGATGGTTTGCCATAGCCTTCCCCTGCTTCCTTGGTGTTCTCCCTTCCAAGCACTGACCTCGCTTAGTTTCTGAGATCTGATGTGATTGGGCTATACCATGCCAACTTCCCGTAGGACAACAAAAATGACATCAAATATTTTGTGACTATTCAGCAAACAGCAGATACGCAAGCATCAACATTCACAATGGCAAACAACACTGTGTATTTTGGGAGAGTATTTCACTGTAGCTGTGAGATCATATACCCTTCATACAATACATGGGATCATGTACGGGATGGATGGAGTTATGAAAAATTGCCCTATGACTGACCATAGGATTGTCCATGCCAGGAATCAAGAACTGGCTGCTGCTTTAGTGTAATATCTGAAAACAGGCTGTTATTTCAGAGTTGCCAGGATGATAACACTGTGATTGCCAGCAATTAACATCAGGACTAATTCTTTGGATTTAGCAGCCCAAATTATGTCAGACAGAATTTGCTTCATTGTGTATATGCCATTTGTCAGCTTCAAACCTCCCAGGTCTATCAAAAATTCTAAATTCCCCCCCCCCTTTTTAAAAATGTAAGAGGGATGTACCCTGTTCTCTTTGAAACTGATAACTTCAGCCATGATTCAGGCAAAACTTAAGCATAAGCATAAACAGTTTATGGTCACCCCAGCAAGGGGCTTTCAAGGCAAGTGAGAAGCAGAGATGGCTTGCCATTACCTTCCTCTGCTTTCTTGGTGGTCTCCCATCCTGCTTAGTTTCTGAGATCTGATGAAGCCATCTTCCCTCCGAGCATATGTTTAACGTTCTCAAAGTAAATGGAACTTCGAAGGGATTCCCTTGGTCTGGTCTTAAACACTGGTTACAATAACACACTCGCCATAGGCTTCCCTTCTAGATATTTCAACTAGTCCAAACTTCTGCAACTTCACCAAAGTGAATGTATGAACCAGTGTTCCCTCTAAGCTGAGTTAGTACGAGCTAGCTCACAGTTATTTAGCCTTCAGCTCACACATTTTTGTCTTAGCTCAGGAAAGATGGCTCCAGAGCACACTAATTTATGCTGTAGCCAAATCGCTCAGCTCACAACTTGAATGCCAGTAGCTCGCAAAGTGGAATTTTTGCACACAAGACTCCACAGCTTAGAGGGAGCATTGTATGAATTACTTGTATCTGAAGAAGTGTGCACACACATGAAAACTGATACCCAGAATTAAACTTTGCTGGTCTTAAAGGTGCCACTGGGCTTAGACTTTGTTATATGAACCATAGCTTTTCTTTAAACAAATGAACACCCTCATCTTGTCGCCATAGACCCACGGAGGCTAACAGCAAAAGCTGCAAGAGCACACGAGCATCATAAGATCCAGCAACAAGTTCAAAATGTGACACAATATATATAGTTAAAAACTCTCCATCTCTTAAGAAAAATCTTAGATGCAGGGACCACTAGGAGAAGACTGCCTGGCAAGCGTACCTGGAACTTGAGAGTATATTGAGAGATGTGGTTTGAGGGGTGTGGAAGCTCTTGTTCACGCTGAAGGGAGGAGCTTTGACTCTCAAAAGCTTATGCCCGCCAAATCTTGTTGTTCTGTAAGATGCTACTAGGCCGGAATCTGGCTGTTCCCTTGCAGACTGACAGGGCTAGCCTCCTGAAACCAGTCCATAAAGATGACAACCAGCACTTTGAATTGGGCCCAGAAGCAGATCGGTAATCAGTTCAGTTTCATCCTCGTAAGCCCACTGACATTAATAGGCTTAGAAGGCTATAACTAGGGATGGGCACAGACCAGTCCACGGAGCTAATTTTGTGATCCGTTTGCCTGGTCCGTGCATTTGAGGTTTTAACAGACTGCCCATGGGCCACAATTTTTTTTTTCAGCAATCAATTTGCTCTGTTGGGGCAGTCCATGGGCCAGACATGCTAGTGCCCAGAGAACCCTTCGAAATGTGCCGCAGCTGCCACGGCAGCAGCACGATCCCAGAAGTGAGCTCAGGATTTAATTTAAATGCCTCCTGAGCTCACTGGCCTCACGCCACACTGGTGGCACAATCTTAGAAGTGGGCTCAGAAGGCATTCAAATGCTTTCTGAGCCAACTCCCGGTTGTGCCCACTGTGGACCTCACAGACCACGAACTGGTTAATAAACCAGGAAAGTCCATGGAAGTTTGTGGTTCATCGTTTGTGAAATTCACGAACCTCCATTTTTCTGTTCCATGCCCATCCCTAACTGTAACTCTACTTAGGATGATAGCACTCTATATGGTTTAGACCTAGGCTTTTGGAAGGCTTGCTCCCAGGGGTCATTTTGAGTAGGAATGCGTACGAATGCCGTTCTGGGAGTAACAAGCCCAGGAGCGGGCACATATGGTGATGCGCTGTGGAAAAAAGCAAAAGCACTAACTTGATCTGTATTTTCATGCTTCTTGTAGGGTAGCTTCCCTGCAAGAGCAAAGGAAACCTAAAGTGTCTTTAGTCAAAGGGTAAAGCTGGCTCCCCAGCTCTGAGTTGGGAAATACCTGGAGATTTTTGGGGTTGAGCCTGAGCGGTGAGTGTTACCTTCTGGCACACTTCCGGTGATGTCAGGGGGTGTAGTATATGCAAATAAGTTATGCTAATGATCTATGCTAATGAGCTCCTGCGCCTCTTTTTTTACAGGATGACCCCTGCTTGCTCCCATAAAGACCTGCCCAATCACTTAGATATTCATCAGAGGGCTGAGACTGTGTGCCATTGCTTTCTAGGTGAAACAGGTAACAATCAGAGATAGAATCTTTTTGACACCACAGCTTTTGAAATCTGTCCCTCAAGAGTCCACCTCGTGGCTTCGCTTCCACCTTTTAAGTGTCAAAGATCTTTGTCTTTTAATTTCAGCCTGGTTAATTTCGGTTCTTGGTCTGATATTTCCCTTGTCTCTCCTAGCCAAATTTGGCTTCTTGTTGTCCTATTCCTCGCATGATTTAAATTGGTGGAATTTAATACAGTTCTTTGAAACCAGGGGCCCATTTTGCACAGTAATTTGTAGGAAAAATAGTTAATAACAGTAATCATTTTTAGGTACTGCTTTTGTTTGTATAGACAGTACTTTCTGAATCACATTTAAAAAAAAAAAAGATTAGGGATCAAGGATTAGCATTAAAGGATCAAAGTTCCCATATTGCAAAATAGATACACAACTTTTATAATTAACAGCTACTCTGACTGTACCTATTCTAATTGATTGTTCCTCTTGTTGCCCCATGATGGCTCTCCCAGAGCCTTCTAACAATCCATCTTTTTTTACAATGAACTCCAAATTAGCATTTTTCAGTGTACAACAAGGTATAATGCATATCTGTTTTCTTCTCTCCCCCATCTTTTCTTTCTCTCAGGGAAACTATAAATGCCCCACAAGAGACCTTTTAAATCTCGCAATATGGTTCCCTCTGTGAGCTTGTTAAAACAAAGTAAACAGTCCCATCTATTAGCTCAGTATAACAGGAGAATGAAAAAAACATCCAAAACAAATGCAAACTTGAATTTCAGTATGGTGCAGTGAAAATATTATAATCTACAGCTGCCAACATCCAGGTAGGGCCTGGAGTTCTCCCAGAATTGCAACTGATCTCCACACAGCAGAGATCAGTTCCCCTGTGGAAGGGACAGTTTGGGAGAGTGAACTCGATGGTATCACATATCCACTGAACTCCCTCCCCTCCCCTCCCCTGACTTCACCCTCTTTAGGCATTGCACTGAAATCTCCAGGGATTTCCCAAGCCAGAGTTGGCAACCCTGTGCTAAGTAGAGGGAGAAGCAGTAAAAGGATTCCTCTGGCGAGATGTTGGCTGAGAAGAAACTGAGATTACAATCCCTGCTGCACACTGGTTACTCGCTTGTTTGGATCTTCCCTGGCCTCTCTTTGTAACCCCCCAGCTGTATATAAAATTAGGCCCCATGGTTATACACTACAAGAAGCGAACTCTGATCTCCAAAAGCTTACGACAAAATACATTTTATTGATCTTTAAGGGCTATTTGGCTCCTGTATAATTTTGCTGTGACAAACTGACATGGCTACCCCTTAGGATTTAAAAACAGAATAGAGGTGGGGAAATTGCTCTCCTTTAGCCTACCCTGTCTCACAGAAGTGTGAGGATAAAAACGGGTTCATTCCCAAATGTGAATTTAAGTCCCTTTACAGTGCAATCCTATGTAGAGCTTCTCTAGTGTAAATCCATTTACTTAGAGGGGTGGATAGCCCAAGTTTGCCTGTTCTCAGAAGCTAAGCTAGGCTGGCTCTGGTTAGTTCTTGAATGAAAGACCACCAAGGAATGCCAGGCAGAGGCAGGCAATGACAAATCATTTCTGAATATCTCTTGCCTTGAAAACTCTATGGGGTTGTCATACATCAGCTGCCACTTGATGGCAAAAAAAAAATGTGTAGGATTGCACTGCAGGTGGATTTTTATTATCTGCTGTTGTTACCCCTACCAGCATAGATTTAAGAAGCTGAATCACTGCCTTCAGCTTCTGGGGGAATTTAGCTAGATAGCAGGCCTCAGTGAGACGTAGGGTACTAGCAAGGATCGACTACCGATGTTTATGGGGAATTTTCCCTTTAAGGGAGCTTTCAATAACCAGTACATTGTTTAACCAAAAGGGTTGGTTTTATTTAGGGGTCCTTTCATAGAAAAAGAAGTGCAGGAGCTCATTAGCATAACTCATTAGCATACCTCATTAGCATATGCCACGTCCCCTGACATCATCAGAAGTGTGTCAGAAAGGGAATGTCAGTTTCAGCCCCATTATATCCTATGGGCCATTGAAATCAATGGCAAAAACTCATAGGGTATATGAGGAGCTGGAGGAAAGGGGGTTTGAGGGAGAGGCTCCAAACTTGCAGGGTAGCTGCTGGGGCCTCTCCTCGAAATACCCACTACATTTCAAGAAGATTGGACCAGGGGGTCCAATTCTACGGGCCCCCAAACAGATTGTCCCATTCCCTCCATTGTTCTCTATGGAGGGGAAAAATGTTAACTTTTTTCCTACCATAGAGAACAATGGAGGGAATGGGGGCAACCTGTTTGGGGGCCTGTAGAATTGGAACCCCTGGTCCAATCTTCTTGAAACTTGGTGGGCATTTCGAGGAGAGGCCCCAGCAGCTACCCTGCAAGTTTGGAGCCTCTCCCTCAACCTCCCTCCCCTTCAGTCACTTTTAAAGTTGCTGCCGAATTTTGGCGGCAATTCGGCAGCGAGCTGAATCAGATTAGAGAATCTGATTCAGCCCGTGGCTGCCCTACTGGCCAGTCCTGAGCTGGCGGAGCTTTGCTCCGCCTCGCTCCGGCCCCAACGGACCCCTGGTTTTATTAAAAGAAGAAATCCTAATAAAATGCACACATACAGAAGTAAAACACATGTTAAAACATACACACAAGTAATGGAAGTACAGAGGTGAGCGGGAATAGTAGGAGGGTGTTGGGGGAATTATATTTTACCTGTCCAGGAGATTAGGAGTCCATGGAGCCAACTCATATGACCACGTAGGGTTTTCAAGGTCTAGCCTGTGCCATCCAGATCAGGGCTGTTCATGGATCAACATCTGGTTAAACAACCACAGGAAGAAGTGCACAGGAGCAAACAGTTTTCACAACATAGAAAAGGAAGCAGTGAGATCCCTCAGGGATCTGGCTTAAACCGAGAGCTATATAACTGGTTTGTAAATTATCTGGAATCAGGAGTGAGCAGTAAAGGGGTCAGGACTGCTCTGCAAAGAACACCAAGTTATTCTGTACAGTAAAAACAAAAGTGGACTGCAAAAAGCTTCAAGAGGACTTTTTTTTTAACGCCCAAGACCTGGTGAGAGATATTAAAGTGATTGTACTGCGTGAGAACCGTGACCATAATGTTATTTAGGCCGAGGACAGACTGGCAATCTGCCCTGGGAGAGATCCGTTTGGGAAGCGGGGGAAGGGAGCCCGTTCAGACATCCGCAGCTGTCCCTTGGCTCCCTTCCACACTTACGCACTTTGAAGCCGGTTTTCTCTCACTATAGAAGGACACCGGGAGAAACCGGTGTCTAGGGGCCGTCTTCCGCATGCCTCCCACTTTCAGGCAGTGTGAACCAGAAGAAGGCAGGATTCAAGCAGAGGCGGCTGTGTGAACATGTCGTTTCGGCAATTTGTGCATGAGCGCTCATGCACACATTGCCGAAACAGCCCTGCCACAAGCTGCGAAGGCTGGCCCACCCAGGGCCACTCCACAGCAGTCTGAACGCTCCATAACAGCATCCTTACACAATACACTGGCCAGTGTGAATGGCCAGCCCCAGGGAATTTTCCCCCCACAGCTTTTGCCTCCAGATTCCTCCCGCTCCAGATTGCCAGTCTGTCCTTGGCCTTAGTTCAACATTTGTATGAATAGGGAGTTGCCCAAAAAGACTGACACAACCACTTTTAACTTTAAAAGGGGTAACTTCTCTGATATGAGGGGACATGTGAGGAGAAAACTGAAAGGAAAAGTAGAAAGGGTCAAAACCATTGGGGAAGTTTGGAGACTATTTAAAATTACAATCCTAGAGGCTCAGAGAAAATATATACCGTGGGTTAGGAAAGGCACAAATAGGTATAGAAAAAAGCCTGCATGGTTAACAAACAAAGTAATGGAAGCTGTAAAAGGAAAGAAGGATTCCTTTAAGCAGTGGAAAGCTAGTCTCAGGGCGCGATCATACACACCCATTTGCGATGTGAGAGGGATGATTCCCCGCCCGCTCAAAGTGGCACGATCACACCAGCACATCTGGGAAGAGTCCCACAAGTGTCGTCAAACTGTCACAAGCTGCTTTGAGCTGGTGGGGAATCGGCATAAAAAGCTACCAGTGAAAAAGCAGTAGCAAATGGTTTGCGACGGCCTGGAGCCGGACTTTCCCTGTGTGATCGTGCCAGCACAAACATGCTGTGTCGGGGATCAGGCTTTTTCTCTCCCCCCCCCCCCCCGGATATTCGCATTATTGGATGACCCCCAGGGTGGAGAGGCAATTCATCAATCCCTTGTTTAAGCGAATAAGTGAATCGAAAATGGGGGGGGGGGACTCGCCCGCAGCTGCATGTGATCATGCAGCTGTGGTTTGCCTTTGCAGGTTCATGGACCTGTGTGATCACGCAAATGCAGTGCAAATTGCGCCAGCACAAATTTGTGTCAATTCCCGTCCAGATTATCTCACTTGTGTGGCTGTGACCTCGGTAAGGCTGATAAAAGAGAACACAGGCTGTGGGAAATAAAATCCAAGTCTGTGATCAGGCAGGCAAAAAGGGAATATGAGGAGCATATCGTAAAAAACATAAAGACCAAGAATAAAACTTTCTTCAAATACATTAGAAGTAGGAAACCAGCTAGGGAAGCAGTGGGGCCCTTGGATGACCAAGGGGTAAAAGGTGTAATGAAGGATGATAGGGAAATGGCTGAGAAGCTGGATGCATTTTTTGCCTCTGTCTTCACTGCGGAAGATGAGAAGTGCTTGCCCTCTCCAGAACCACTGATTTTAGGAGGGGTGTTGAAAGACCTGAGTCAGACTGAGGTGAAAAGAGAGGAGGCCTTACAACTGATAGACAACTTAAAAACAAATAAATCACCAGGCCCAGATGGGATACATCTGTGAGTTCTGAAAGAAGTCAAATGTGAACTTGTGGATCTCCTGACAAAAATATGTAATCTTTCCTTAAAATCTTCCTCCATTCCTGAGGACTGGAAGGTAGTGAATGCCACTCCCATCTTTAAAAAGGATTCCAGAGAAGATCTGGGAAATTAGAGGCCAGTCAGTCTGACGTTGATGCCGGGTAAGTTGGTGGAAACTGTTATTAAGGAAAAAATTAGTAGGCACATTGATGAACAAAATCTACTGAGGAAGACTCAGCATGGGTTCTGTAAGGGAAGATCTTGTCTCACTAACCTGTTAGTGTTCTTTGAGGAAGTAAACAAACATGTGGACAAGGGGGACCCAGTAGATGTTGTTTACGTTGACTTCCAGAAAGCTTTTGATAAAGTTCATCAAAGGCTCCTAAGTAAGCTCAATAGTCATGGGATAAAGGTACAAATCCTTTTGTGGATCAAAAACTGGCTAATTAAAAGGAAACAAAGGGTGAGTATAAATGGGTAATTTTCTCAGTGGAAGGAGGTAAGCAGTGGGGTACCGCAGGGATCAGTACTTGGTCCGATGCTTTTTAAGTTGTTTATTAATGATTTGGAGTTGGGAGTAAGCAGTGAAGTGGCTAAGTTTGCAGATGACATGAAATTGTTCAGGGTGGTGAGAACCAGGGAGGATTGTGAGGCACTCCAAAGGGATGAGGATGGGCGAGTGGGCATCAGCATGGCAAATGGGGTTCAATTGTGGCCAAGTGCAAAGTGATGCACATTGGAGCCAAAAATCCTAACTATAAATGCACATTGGTGGGGTCCAATTGAGGGAGACTGACCAAGAGAGCGATCTTGGAGTCATAGTAGATAACTCAATGAAAATGTCGAGACAGTGTGTGACTGCAATGAAAAAGGCCAATACTATGCTGGGGGTTATTAGGAAGGGAATTGAAAACAAATCAACCAGTATCATAATGCCCCTGTATAAATCAATGGTGCAACCTCATTTGGAGTACTGTGTACAGTTCTGGTCACCACACCTCCAAAAA
This sequence comes from Lepidodactylus listeri, assembly GCA_029233225.1. Lineage (NCBI taxonomy): Eukaryota > Metazoa > Chordata > Lepidosauria > Squamata > Gekkonidae > Lepidodactylus > Lepidodactylus listeri. The sequence continues at coordinate 97,784,902 of JARCFY010000009.1, read as the reverse complement.
GATGCTATAGCATTGGAAAAAGTGCAGAAAAGGGCAACTAGAATGATAAAAGGGTTGGAACATTTTCTCTATGAAGAAAGGTTGAAGCACTTGGGGCTCTTTAGCTTGGAGAAACGATGGCTCAGGGGTGACATTATCAAGGTTTATAAGATTATGCATGGGATAGAGCAGGTAGAGAAAGAAGTACTTTTCTCCCTTTTTTCACAATACAAGAACTTGTGGGCAGTCAATTAAATTGCTGAGCAATCAGGTTAGAATGGATAAAAGAAAGTACTTCTTCACCCAAAGAGTGATTAACATGTGGAATTCACTGCCACAGGAGGTGGTGGCAGCTACAAGCATGAACGGCTTCAAGAAGGAATTAGTTAAACATATGGAGCAGAGGTCCATCAGTGGCTATTATCCACAAAGTATAGATAGGAACTCTCAGTCTGGGGCAAGTGATGCTCTGTATTCTTGGTGCTTGAGGAGGGGCAACAGTGAGCGGGCTTCTTGTGTCCTGGCCCCACTGCTGGACCTCCTAAGGACACCTGGTGTTTTTGGCCACTGTGTGACAGAGTGTTGGACTGGATGGGCCACTGGTCTCATCCAACATTGGCTTCTCTTGTGTTCTTCTGTTCTAAGAACTCCATGAACAATGGAAAAGTTCACTTTGACTGGATTGTGCTTGAGAATTAAATCATGAACTTTTGTGAAAGTAGAGATGCAAAGGCTATTGTTTATCTGCAAAGGGGATGACTTCTCAGGCTGGATTTTCTACTCTCAAAATATTACTTTTTAAAAAAGAAAATAATCAAATGAAAACAAAGCAGGTTTCTCCCCAGTTTAGGGACTGTCCCCCAATAACTTTTCCTGACATTTAAACAATGATGGTTTGGGTTTTTTTCCCAATTTTCTTCCTTTTTTAGTTCTACCAAAAAAACAAAGCAGGTTTCCCCCCAGTTTAGGGACTTTTCCCCCAACAACTTTTCCTATCCCCCTGGTACCTTCCCAGAATAAATGTTAGGGAGTGAAAATATTGTGAAACAAGAGATTCAAAAATATTATATTCCAGTTGTTGGCCAAAGTCCCCCACAGAGAACTCTGATTAGATCTCAGATTCGGCATATGAACTCCAACGTTGCTTTGTCCTAAGCAGGAACGGGGGGAAAAATGATCAAGGGAGGGATATACTGGCACTCCACATGCCAATCTTACTGCAATTGTGAATCTTATGATAAATGGTTCCATTGCAAACTGGGCACAAGATGTATGGTATTATTGTTGAGAAAACATTACACTACCTTACAAATCTGCCCTTAGTGTGGCCTGAAGCAGCCTTACCCAGGAGAAATCTGCAACAGAGTAATACATCACCTCGGCTTCATTACACTTATAGTCAAATGTCGACCTCCTATAGCATCTTCTGTTGTGGCACTGACACATTGCCCCATCACACATTTCTTTTACTGAAAGGATAAATATTTTTGAATCCAGTCCTGTGACTTTCAATATGTCACGTTCCTGATACTTGTGGAAACGGGAGTGGGACACAAGCATTGGAGTCAGTTCTTCTAGAAAGTTTGCTTTGAGCCATATTTAGCAGCAAAGATTAACTACGGCCAAATTGGAGGCCTATGAAAAACAAAGATACCTCACGAAAGTTAATCAGATTCAGTCACTGGGTTGTAGATCAAGATGGGTAGCCATGTTGGTCTGTCTGTAGCAGTAGCGAAGAGCAAGAGTCCAGCAGCAACTTAAAGACTGACAAAATTTGTGATGGGGTAGGAGATTTCCTGTGTCACTATTCACTTCTCCAGATATCTGAAGGTACCTGAAGAAGAAGAAGAAGAGATTGGATTTATACCCCGCCCTCCACTCCCCAAGGGAGTCTCAGAGTGGCTTACAAACTCCTTTTCCCTTCCCCTCCCCACAACAGACACCCTGTGAGGTAGGTGGGACTGAGAGAGCTCTTTCCCAAGCTGTCCTTGAGGGAACAGCTGGTACAGAGCTATGGCTTGCCCAAGGTCATCCAGCCAGGTGCAAGTGGAGGAGTGGGGAATCAAACCCAGTTCTCCCAGATTAGAGTCTGCACACTTAACCACTACACCAAACTGGCTCTCCCTGGGTTAGTGTTAGGGCTAGGGTTTGGGTTAGGGTTAGGGTTAGCAATGTGAGCCATGTGAGCAAAGATGTAAGCAATGACTCACAAAAGCTCCTACCCTCCCACACATTTTTTTAGTCTAAGGTGCTACTGGACTCTTGCTGTTTTCTACAATTACTAGGTTGATGAGCCCGTAGATGTCGATGGATCTGAGTAGTCTTGAAGGAAGTTTGGTTTGCTTAAAACCTTCTATACATAATTGCCCACATGCATGTGTTTGTGTCTGAGTCCTCTGTGCATGTTTGTGTATGAGTGACAAGTGAGTGAAGGTTAGGGCTGCCAACTCCAGATTAGGCAATTCCTTGCGATTCAGGAGGAGGAAGCCTATGGAGAATTGGGTTTGAGGAGGGGAGGGACCCCAGCATGGCCTAATGGAATAGACTCCACCCTCCAGAGCAGCCATTTTCTCCAGGGGAACTGATATGTGTGGGCTGGAGATCAGTTGTAATTCTGGGAGACTTCCAGGACCCACCTGGAGGCCAGCACCCTTTTTTAGGAAATGGAGACATGGAGCAGGTAGTGGTGGGTAGATTGGAAGGAAAGGGAGAGGAAACAGAGTCAATGTCAGTGAAGAGATGGGAAGAGGGAGGTGGAGATATAAAGAGAAGGATAAAGGAAATGGTGTAAACCTAGGGTTGTCAACCTCCAGGTGGCTCTGGAGATCTCCTACTGTTACAACTGATCTAGACTACTAAGATCAGTTCCCCTGGAGAAAATGGCTGCTGTGGAGAGTATTCTCTATGGAATGTTATCCTGCTGAGGTCCTTCCCCTCCCTAAGTCCCATCCTCCCCAGGGTCCATCCCCAAAATCTCCAGGTATTTGGTGATCCTAAGTAAGCCTCATGCTCCACCATGTACCCTTCCCTACTGCAGAACCCGCTAACATTGCTTGCACAATCAAATGCTACACAGTTGGGTAGCAAAATGGGCACCCCTCAGGACTAAACACTTCCTTAACTGGATTCCTAACCCCTCTTTTAGCCCTCTGCCCAAACTCAAAATCAGAGGAGCTCAAAGAAATGAGAGCAGATCCATGTTGAAAAATTCTCCTCGAGCTCGGAGGGACTCTGGTGGGGACAAAAGTGGCTGAGTCAGATGGATAATTTAGAGGGATATTTTTTGGAGGGGCGGGGTAGCACCAGTGTATTTGTTTTCAACCAAAACAGCTCCTACTCAAAGATAGCACATGAAAAATGTGATGCCACAAATTAAATATCATGGATTTTTTTTTGGGAAGAACATTATTCTGGAAGAACATTATTAGTGAAACAGTGTTCCAACCTTGGTTGTAGCTTTGGTTTCCCTCCTTGGATGCCCTCCACAAAAATGGTATGGAGAGCCCCATGGCCATGATGATAGCTATGATAATAGTTCTCATACTTTCTTCACACATTTAGGGTTGCCAGGTCCCCATTGGCCATTGGCAGGGGCAGTAGGGTTGCCAGCTCCAGGTTGTGAAACTCCTGGAGATTTGGGAATGGAGCCTGGGAAGGACAATAAGTGGGGTACAATACCATAGAGTCTACCCTCCAAAGCATCCAGTTTCTCCAGGAGAACTGATCTCTGTAGTCTGAAGATGAGGTATTATTCCAAAGGACCTCCAGGTCCCACCTGGAGGCTGGCATCCCTGAATACATGGCAGAATATAAAGGCTGGGTCTAGAGTCCCCACCTTGCATTATTAGACTTTAACACAATCACATGTGAGTTGGGGTTTTCCTCAGTGTCTACATGTATGGTGCCCAGTGGATATTAGGGAGAAGAGGCTTCAGCCTTCCCCCCCCCATGCCGTTTTCCCAACCAGAAACAGTCCTAGAGGGTGGTATTTGGGGGAGATCACATGTCCCCTGGGATAAACATGGGTTTCCTCAACAGGTACAATAGCACCCTCTGGAGACAGTTTCAAAGAGGAAGACATTTTGCTAGAACATGAAACCAGATCCTGTGCTGTCCAAGTGGCGGTGACCATGAAATCCTGGAGAGCCAAGTCTCCTAAGTGACTGTGACAGAGATCATTGTGCTGTATTGATTCTGTTTCGTCAAGGTGTGCTCCAAGCTAACAAATCTATTAACTTGTCTATGCATCTGCATGCTCGGCATTAGTTTTCTCCTCTGCCGCTTGCAGTAGCAGCCATTTCCCGCTGGAGAAAATGCCGTCAGTGTGAAGTTCATTGATATACCAGCTGACAGTCCATACAGGGACTGTGCCTAGGAAGTATGCTCACGGGCTACCCGCAGCAGCTAGTCCCATCTTCAATAAGCTTGGTTTACGGAAGTTAGTACAGGAACGCTACCCCAAAGTCATTAATAAACTTGATGTTTGCAACGCGAAACATAAGGTGAGAACAAACTGGCAGTCTGCCGCGCCTCCGCGGCGCGGCAGACTAAGGCGGGGGGAACGCGCGCCGCAGCAGCTGAGCACCACTTTGAAGTGGTGCTTGGCTGCTGCGGGAGGAGTGTGGCGCCAGACACGATGCGTCCGGGCCGCCTCCTCAGGGCAAATGCGGCCGTCTGAACGGCCACTCTGCCTCTGCTTTTGAAGTGGAGGCAGAGCGGCCGAGACTGCCAATCTGTCCTCGGCCATAAATAACCTCGGCTCTCCTTCAGCCACTCGAAACTTGGGAGAGAGATGGAATATTGGCAAATGTCTCTAACATTATTCAGAGCAAATGTCTCTAACTTTACAGAGAGCACCCTTTGTTTATCACTGATCTACAACCTGCAACCTCATGCTTGGCATTAGAGAATGGATGGCGAGGATATCTCGCTGACCTGTGCACCCCTGGGCCTTTCTCTTCTTCACTCCGATCACATAAGAGCATGGGAGTGTGCATGTGCACATTGACAGACCGTCACCACACAAAAGAGAGCAACCTTTGTGCTTTTACTGAAACTTTGATATTGTACGTTTCTTCAAGGCAGCCAGCCAAAGGCCAATATGGTGGAAAGAATACCATAAGAATTACATTGTCAGTACAGACACAGCCAGCGGATGATACGTTGGAGACCAAGCCCTATGAGGAAAGGCTGAGGGACTTGGGAATGTTCAGACTGGAGAAGAGGTTGAGGCAAGCCCAGAGTCAGGATTTTTTTTTTTTTTAATTCGAAGGGGGGTTAAATAAGTCAGTTATTCAGGGGGCAGTTAAATTTGGGGGACAGTTAAATAAGTATGCACATGCCCCTGCACACACACACAAGGGAGCACCTGGGCTGAATGGGAAGTCAGGGGGCCCTAGTGGTAAGTCAGGGGGCCATGCCCCGAGATGCCCCTCTGTGGCTACAGCCTGGGTTGAGGGGGGACAGAATCGCTGTCTTGAAGTATCTGAAAAGCTGTCACTTAGAGGAGGGCAGGGAGCTGTTCCTGTTGGCAGCAGAGGACAGGACTCTCAATCATGGGTTTAAATTAAGGGCGGGAAGATACCAGCTGGATCTTAGGGGAAACATTTTACAGTAAGAGTTGTGCAACCATGGAATCAGCTGCCTAGGGTTGTGGTGAGCTCCCCCTCCCTGACAGTCTTTGAGCAGTGGCTGGAGAAACACTTGTCAGGGATGCTCGAGGCCAGGGGTGGGCAAATGGCAGCCTGTGGGCCACATGCGGCCCGCCACAGAGTTTTTTGCAGCCCACCAAGACGTGACGATTAACAAGAGTAAATATAGATGCTCTTTGACAGACATTAACTTGCAGGCTGTGATGAGAATCTCAACAAGCAATCTTACTCCTGATTTCAAAAAAAATTGTAGAAAAGTGCGATAGGATACATTTGTCTCATTAAACTGATTCTAAAATTAAATGTGCTTGCAGCTATAGATGACATGAAATTAGCGCAATAAATAAATTGAATAAAACCACCACTATTTTATTTCATTTATATTTATTGATTTTTATGATACAATGCATACCTTTTCTGAAATGCAAAGTTAACTAATGGATGCAATCGTTTTAAAAGGTGCGGCCCTCTGCTAACCTCTGCTCCCACAAAGTGGCCCCCGAGCCAAAACAATTGCCCACCCCTGCTCTAGGCTAATCCTGCATTGAGCAGGGGGTTGGACTAGATGGCCAGTATGACCCCTTCAAACTCTGTGATTCTGTCTATGATTCTAAGTTCATTTTTAATGGTGTCTAAATAAATAATTTTTTTGGGGGGGGGAATGCAAGCCGAAACTTCATGCCTAATGCTCTGCTGCAAATGGAGTCAACATGCATGCCTGCAGTGTGAGTTTAAACTTTTTTGAAACACACCAATTAGACCTCATCATATCCCTTATGATCACATGTTGTGGTATTTAATGTTTCAGTGTTTCTCTTTGACTGGTTAAATACTTGAAAAGCCCATAATTACTAAAGCAACGCGACAGAGCCTGCCTCCTCTGCCTCAGTCACTTAAAGTGAACCCACTTAGGATCAAATAATCATAAACGCTCTGGAATGTCACCAAAAACTTGAAAGGAATCCCAGCCCAAATTGACTTTCAAATGAGTTTAATTATTTCTGAAGATGTGTTTGTGTTCGGAAGTAATCCCATTTTCCTGGCAACTAGTCTAACAAACTGATTGGCTGCAACCACCAATTAATTTTTATAGCCCGCCTGCTAGATGCTTGTTTTAAGATAGTAAGGGTAGGCTCCTTTTTAATGTAAATGCTGTCACGAGCTGTGAAAGTTTGGAAGTATGTAATCAGGAGATAATGTCTTCCTCAAAGAGGAATCAACAGCCAAAAACACAGGGTTAAGGGATTAGCCTGCCATGATATATAAGTACAGACATTTCCGTCAGTTTAACAATAGTCAATAACATGGAGGGGGGGGGGGATGTATTGTCAGAACTGATCTTAGACCGAACAGTCTGTCTTCCCACTCCCAGGAACAGAATCAGTATTTCTATCGCTTTTTTGTTCAAGGGCTTTTGAGTTTAACTAACTGGGCTTGTCATGCTTACAAAGTATCTTGGGTACACCCCCCCCCCCAAATCCTATTCATACTTGCAAGCTTTGATTCTCTGCTACTTTTTTGTACTGACATTGCCAGTAGGTACATGAGTAGATGAAGCAGAATAACTTTGAAAGTGTGCAAGCCTTAGAACTCAGCAGAACTCTCAATCAAGCTGGGAGTTTAAAAAAAGACAAATAAGAGGGAGTGTGGGAGTATCTACGCGTGGGGATGCCAGCCTCCAGGTGGGACCTGGGGATCCCCCAGAATCACAGCTCATCTCCAGACTACAGGGATCAGTTCCTCTGGAGAAGATGGATGCTTTGGAGGATGGACTCTGTGTCACTGTACCCCACAGAGGTTCCTGTCCTTCCCAGGCTCCATTCCCAAATCTCCAGGAGTTTCCTAACCTGGATCTGGCAACCCTAGCTCCATCCCCACCGGCATTCACGGGGAACTTGACAACTCATGCAGTGATCTTGTATCTGTCATATGAAAGACTGCTTGCCTTCAGTCTATGTAGAATGCAAGCCAGGTGCTGGGTGAAACTGGTATCGAGGCTGTACCTGTGGTTTTCTGGAAAGATAATAGTCCAAATGAAAATATAAAAATCAGGGACTGTAAGAATGTTTTTTTCTGACACCAGTGGAACACACAGGTCCTTTAAAAGTCTGAAAGCAGAAGAAAAACATGGTAGCTGTAAGATGACCGATACTGGTGATTAATTCTAAATGAGGCACAAAGGAAAAGCTTGGAGAATTCCTCCTAACCATGCCACAGACCAGCGTTCCCTCTAAGCTGAGTTAGTATGAATGAGCTCACAGTTTTTTAGCCTCCGGCTCACAACATTTTTGTCTTAGCTCAGGAAGGATGGCTCCAGTGCAAACTAATTCATGCAGTAGCCAAATTGCTTGCTCACAACTTTAATTCCAGTAGCTCACAAAGTAGAATTTTTGCTCACAAAACTCCACAGCTTAGAGGGAGCATTGCTACAGACTTCCCAGATGGTTTGCTCATTAGCATAATAGGCCAGGGGTGGGTAATTGTTTCGGCTCAGGGGCCACTTTGTGGGAGTGGAGGTTAGCGGAGGGCCGCACCTTTTAAAATGGTTGCATTCATTAGTTAACTTTGCATTTCAAAAAAGGTATATATTGTATCATAAAAATCAATAAATATAAATTAAATAAAATAGTGGTAGTTTTATTCAATTTATTTATTGTGCTGATTTCATATCATCTATAGCTGCAAGCACATTTAATTTTAGAATCAGTTTAATGAGACAAATGTACCCTATCACACTTTTCTACAATTTTTTTGAAATCAGGGGTGAGATTGCTTGTTGAGATTCTCATCACAGCCTGCAAGTTAATGTCTGTCAAAGAGCATCTATATTTACTCTTGTTGATCTTCATGCAAGAAAAACTTTGCTCACAAATATATGAAGACCCAAATATAGAGAACATTTTCCCAGCAAATTTCTTCATACATGGACATTTTTTCAGCAGACAAAGATTTGTAAAAGTCAACTAATGTCACAGCATTAAACATTTCTTTCACAGTGTGATCGGACTGCATGTCAATAAGTTCAAGCTGCAGCTCCTCAGGTGCTGTATCAATATCAGCAGTGATGGGATAAGAGAGCAAATTGAATTTAGGCTCAATTTTCTTGAAGTCCTGAAATCTTCTTGGTGGGCCACAAAAAACTCTGTGGTGGGCCGCATGTGGCCCCCGGGCTGCAATTTGCCCACCCCTGTAATAGGCCATACCCAACAGCAGAAACTCATTAGGACTGGCTACATTAGGAGTGTGTGGCCTAACATGCAAAGAAGTTCCTGCTACAAGAAAAGCCCTGGGTTTTGACAACAAACAAGGTAAACAGAATAAGAAGCAAAAGGTGGGTGTGGCTGGATGACCACACTTCTGGTAACATGGGGGTGTGGCCTAATATGCTAATGAGCTGTGCTGTCACAGGTGTGGCCCAATATGCTAATGAGTTTCTGCTGGGCTTTTTCTACAAAAAAGCCCTTAATAAAACAATTGCCCTTGCCTGAATTTAGAGTCCAAGATATGTTCCACCTTGAAGTGAGGTTCACCATTCGTCATCAGAGGAGGTAGAATCAGACGTTTGGGCCTCCAAGTATTCGGTCCAGGGTCCCGTTTCCAAGAGACTGTAATGAAAAACGGGGTGAATAGGCTTGAGTGATTTGGGTAAATCAAGTTCAAAAGTCACTTCATTTATTGTTTTAATCACCTTAAAGGGCCCCACATATTTCCAACCCAGTTTTCGGCTAGGTTGAAGACCTTTGATGTTTTTTGTAGACATATACACAGAGTCCCCTGGGGATAGGCCCTACTCCAGAGCCCTCCCCTTATCTGCATGTTTCTAGTAGTATGATTTAGCCATTTCCAAAGTCTTAGCAATTAGCGGCCAGGAATCATGTAAAGAGTTCCACCAGTCTGCAAATGCCCCGGGGCCAGACTTGGCAGGTCCCAAAGAAGGGAGAGGGACCCCTTCAAAGCCCCTCGCTGCCACAAATGGGGAGACCTGGCTTGTCTGCACCTCATTTTCCTGCTGGTCAGCTTCTATGAACTCTGGACTGGCTACTTAGGGCCCTCCTCCTCTGAGGAGTCCTCAGCTGTCACTGAGCCCTGGCTGACCCAAGACACTATACAGGTGTGTGCACTAGCAGCAGATCTTTCCAAAAGGCAACTAAAATGGTGGTTCTATTGAAATGTGTGGGGTGGCGTGTTATGACCCACCTGAAGGTCCCGATTCATGGACCAAAGGCCACTAGTGCAGAACTGAATACATTGTTTCCCATCCCTACAATGATCCCGTTTCTATATTTTCTGCCCTTAAGACACCTGATTTCCTTCTGTTCAAATATATTTGTTGATATTGAGGGAGAAATTGTACTAGTACCAAATGCGCGTGAAAAAGGCATACTGTGTCCATTTGGGGAAGTCAAATTGTCCATCTTGGCAAAGCAAGTTTCCTTGAATGATGAGACTTCTATGTGAGAAACCTGGTGGCAGTTTATATTAAAGGCATAACCCGGGATGAACTGATTTGATACGTTATGAATAGAAACATCACAGCGGGGGAGCATCAATGACATGACATTTTGAATTGCATTAATTTAGCTTTATGAAATTTACATACATAATGTGTGCTTGAGTACATGAGCAGGCCATGTTATTTCCTTGTGGAGGGAACAAGAAAAGCATTTGGAAAACCTGGCAGTTGCTAAATTGGTTTGTGTCCGTTTCACTTTCATTTCCGCAAATTAAATGAACGCGGCAAATGAATTCAATGAAGGTAAAATGAATTAGTGCAAATTAGACAACCTGAACTTCGCAATGACACCTCAAATAAAAGCAATTTGAACCATTATGAATCAAAAGCAAAATCCTCAAAGTGCATGAGTCTGAATCTGATATCTGTTAAGGGCAGCCACTGAGGACTTGAATTGCATTTATAAGCTAGAAAGGAACTGTGAAAGCCTTCTGGGACTCAGATAAATCCCAGCACTAACACGTATCCACAAACTGCTGGAATTCCAAATCTGTGCACATCGGTGGTCAAGTTGTCTCATCTGCAACCAGTTCACAGGAAGCCAAGTGCCAATGGCCAGGCCTGTCAAGAGCCATCATGGGCCCCTGGGCAACGATTCTACCTGCCCCCCATACAACCCTGAGCCAAAGCAAATATCATAACAAAACAAATCATTTGGCTTGCTATTACAAGATAAGGGCTGCCAAGTCAGCCCGGGGGGCGGGGGATCCCCCGCTATAGGGGTTCCCGATCCGCCGGCCGACATTCGGCCGGCGGGGGGAACCCCAACCCCGAAGTCATCCAGCTTGGACGACTTTCCCCAGAGTAGTGACGTCACCTGGAAGTGACGTCACCACATTGGAGATGTTGCCAGGGCAACGCTCTGGCAATCGCCCCATTTGGGGCGATTGCCAGAGCGTCGCCCTGGCAAAGCCCCCAACGTGGTGATGTCACTTCTGGGTAACGTCACCGGGCGCGCGTGCGAAGCGAGCGCACCAGGGAGGCTCCAGGCCGGCTCCCGGGCAGCAAACGGCTCCCCCCCGCCAAATCGTAAGTTCGACTTGGCAGCCCTATACAAGATATCTGTAGTAATTAAAGAATCGGCCTGTCTGTCCATCTGTTTGTTTATTTATTTACTTTAGTTATATCCTGCCTTTTCCCCCAATGGGGACCCAAAGCAGTTGACATCATTCTCCTCTCCTCCATTTTATCCTCACAAAGACGCTGTGAGGTAGGTCAGGCTGAGAGTGTGTGACTGGCCCAAGGTCACCCAGCAAGCTCCCACTGCAGAGTAGGGATTTCAACCTGGGTGTTACCAGATCCTAGTCTGACACTTGAACCACTACACCACACTGGGAGGCATAACTCATAAGAGAATAAAGCTAAGAGAATCAAGATTGGCCAATGGCTTGAGGGTGATTGTGGGAGTTCCAGGGCCAAAACTGAAAGGTATTGGGGAAAGCCTGGCCCAGGTGAAACAAACCACCACAACACTATGTTATTTGTAATGAAACCCAAGGGTCTCTGTTTGTGGCAGGCATAACTCAGAAAATAATGCTACCTGTTTGTAAACTGGCTACCAACCCCAGAATGTGTCAGAATCTGACAATAGTGTGCTTACTTTCTGTTTCTGTGATCTCTGTTGTAGCCATCTGTTATTTACTGCTTGCCTTGAAGTATATTATCTGCTCTGCTGAATGTAACTGTCTTTCTCCGGGAGGGTGGCTTGTCATATTCCTGAACGTCACATAAACAACCGGGACTATCGCATCCATCCACTCCCCCTAGCCTTTGAGGCTCGAAGTATTTTATCTTGCTGCTCTAACCTTGGAGACTCCTAAATTGTTGCTAACCAAATGTTTAGCCTAGTGTTCACACATTTGGGTCACACAGGGCAGGAAGAGAATTTTTATTACTTTCCCACCTCTCCTGTGAGAACTAAACGGTTGCCACTTTTTCCCGCTTCTTTGTGGCCACTCTGATTGGTCCAATACTTGTATTCAATTGTGACTGAAGGTATATTAATCCCTGTTGCTTGCTGTCATGTATCTCCAACAAACATTGAGAGCCTGAAACATTATTGGAAATAAAATAACTTTGCTTCAACAAAGGTCTGGTCTGATAGTGTCGATGCAGAAGGCTCACAGAATGATGGTGGAAGCTGCAGTGCCAAAAATGAAAGGAGCACCCTGAGCGAAGTTATCTTCACAGTAGGCAACATGCAATAAGAGAGGTAGTAGTAGTAGTAGTAGTAGTAGTAGTAGTAGTAGTAGTAGTAGTAGCAGCAGTAGTAGAATTCATTGTGTTAGCCATATGCCATAACAAAGTTGCCGAACATTCAAAAACAACAGTGAAATAGTATAATAAAATACATAAAGAAGTAAAACCTAAAATCGTATACATAAAATTAGAGTGGGTTAAACTGGCCTGCATATTATAAGAATGGCCCCTGTGGTGCTGCCCTGGCTCTAATCTTTTTAGCCACAAGGGCAAAAAGGGAGAGCTTTTAGTAACGTGTCATGTGTCTCGAATACTCAGATCCCCAATCTGCCATGGAAGCTTGCTGGGAGACACACTCTCCACTAGGTCAACCCCATAGGGTTGTTGTGAGGATAAAACGGAGGACAGAAGATCAATGCAACTTCGGATTCACTCTCGGGAGAAAGACTGGCTACGGTGTGTGTTATAAATCTAATTTATACTGATATTAAAAGATTACATCATTTGTCATATAGCAAAGTAGCCTTTACAATGGGCTACTGGAACTTCAACCAGCACAATAACAATTAACGACCCAGTGCCTGAACTGGGAGTTCTAACTTCTGTTCCACAGGTATAACCACTAAAACAGATTAATGTCCCATCACCATGCATGTAAAAGGTGTGGGGGGACATCCTTTTACTACTTTGTTAGATTATGGGGAAATATTACCCCCCTTCTGTTAATAGTATTAACAAAGGTTTGCTACTGTATTACTATTAGGTATATTAAGGCTCCCTGTCTATCTCACCCTGACTTAGCCATGGTGATCCATGCGACCGTCACCTCCAGGATAGACTACTGTAATTCACTCTACAAGGGTGCCTGACCTGGAAGCTCCAGCTGATCCAGAATGTGGCTGTGTGGGTCCTTACAGGAATTCCTTGGGCCGAGGACAGACTGGGCTTCTGGAGCGCCCTGCCTCTGCTTTAGAAGCGGAGGCAGAGAGGGTGTCCAGACAGCCGCAGCTGTCCCCCGTCGCAGACTCACCCATCCGCGAGGTGCCAGCATGCCGCTTCAGCCGGAGATGCCTGGGAACTGGTCCCCAAGCGTCTCTGCACGCGTCCCCAGCGCTTCCGGTGGGTGTGAACACGCAAAAGGTGCGTCACACATGCCGCCGGAAGTCTGAACGGCGGCCATGGCTGCTCATAGCTGCAGCTCGCCCAGGCAGCCAGCAGCTGCGCTCCACTGCCCCTCGCAGCCAGTGCGAATGGGGTGGCCCGAGCAGCTTTTCCCGCAGGGCTTTTGGCCCTGCGGCTGTGCCGGGACAGATCTCCAGTCTGTCCTCAGCCTTGGATGGCACATATCCAACCTGTGCTGCACAAGCTGCACTGGCTCCCAGTGGAGCACCAAATCAGGTTCAAGGTATTGTTTTTGATGATTAAGACCCTTAGCAGTCAGGGACCCACATACCTTCAGGACCACCTCTCTCAGTATACCCCTGGGAGAGAGCTATGCTTCGGCAATAAGAATTATCTGGTGTTCCTGGTCCCCACTTGGTGGAAGTTTCTGCCAGAGAATATTCATGCCCTGCAGGATTTACTACCTTTCTGCAGGGCATGCAAGACAGAGATGTTCTGCCAGGCATTTGGCTGAGGACAGTGACAGGACAGTATAAAATCTGACACTCTCTCACACACACCACTTTCTACAACCCCCCCCCCCCCCGGCACCCCATGAAAATTAAAATCTCTCTTCTGCCATCTTGGGAAGTATATTGTTTTATTTGCTGATATGCTATAGATATTTTAACACTGGTTTTAACTTGTATTATTTATTATATTTGCATTGCTGTAAGCTGCCCTGAGCCCTGCTTGAAGGGAAGGGGAGCCTAATAACTCTAATTTAATAATTAAATAATAAAATAAATTGTGTTGTCAAGCAGGATAGGGATGAATCACAGAATTATTGAGCTGGAAGGGGCCATACAGACCACCTGGTCCAATCCCCTGTTCCATGCAGGACCAGCCTAAAGCATCTCTGACAAATATTTGTCCAGCCTCTTCTTGAAAGCTGCCAGTGAAGGGGAGCTAACCACCTCCCTGGGCAGCTGATTCTACCTTTGAACCACTCTGACTGTGAAAAAGTTTTTCCTAACGTCCAGCCGATACCTTTCCGTATGTAATTTAAACCCGTTGCTGTGGTCCTATCCTCTGCTGCCAACTGGAACAGCTCCTCGCCCTCCTCCAAATGACAGCCTTTAGAATATTTAAAGACAGTAATCATGTCCCCCCTCAATCTCCTCTTCTCCAAACTAAACATTCCCAAGGCCCTTAGCCTTTCCTCATAGGTCTCAGTCTCCAGACCCCAATCATCTTCATCACTCTCTTCTGCACCCTCTTGATTTTGTTCACATCCCTTTTGAAGTGAGGCCTCCAGAACTGCATACAGTACTCCAGGTGCGGCCTGACCAAGGCAGTATACAAAGGGGCTATGACCTTCTGTGATATTGAGGCTATGGCCCTTTTAATACAACCCAAGACTGAATTTGCCTTACGGGTGGGGCACAGAAAAATTAGGCATAGGAAAAGACAAATGAATGAGAAAAGCATGGAAAAGGAGAGAAATTAAGGGAAAGGGAGGGAAAGGTTGTTTTAACTTGCTGCTTTGCAAGATCTGGTTGAGCTGAGTGCAAGGAAAGGAAGACAGAAAGTCTAGACTATTGGAGAAAATGCCCTGCAGGGTGATGGTTACTGTATCAACCACCAACGTGCTGGTTTGTTTTGCTCCCATGCTGGCTTGGTTGATGGTCTTAGTCTGTTAGGCAAGTTTACTTCAGTTTTAGAGAAAAGCAAGTCTAGGGCCAATTCCGCACCAATGGTTTGCTCTCCATTCCCCCCTGGTCTAATTGGCCTGATTCTGTTGAGAGAGTTCCGCATTTGTCGCCTCACCCCGAATCTAGCATCCCCTTCCCTCCCTTCCCCCTCCTTTTTTTTTTGATTGGGGGCGTGGTTGCGTTACAACGCAACCACCCATTTCGGGAAACAGGTGTGCTTTCCCTTCCCTTTCCCACCCTGGCGTGAGCAGGTTTTTTTGTCCCCCCCCCACATCGTTGCATTATGACATCATGACACAACACTGATCCATCGTTGTTGTGTCATGATGTCATAACGCAATGACAGGTGGGACAAAAAAACACTCGTGTCAGGGCGGGAAAGAGAGGGGAAAGGGAGAGGAGAGGTGGGAAAGGGAAGGGAAAAAAGTAGAGGGGCATTAAAGGGGTGGAACAAGAAACCCTGATTTGCAAGTTCCCCACTAGAATGCTCCGACTTCAGCCCCGTGGCAACCCCCCCCCCTGAAAATCCCTGAAACGGAAGATCTGGGGGGGAACGAGGATTAGATTCGGGCCAACTGCTGACCCGGGGCAACAAGTGGGGAACTGTTGCTCTGCTGCAGATTTTATTGGGGGATGACGCCGGGGCAACCACTGGTGCGGAATCAGCCTAGCTGATAGTAGAGGTCTTTTTCCTGTGCTCAGACATCCCTGGGCCTTTAGTGGCTGCAGCCAGAACTGCCGGAAGATGGGGAGGGCAGGATACAAAATGAATAAATAAATAAATAAATAAATTTAAATAAAATAAAGACAGTTGGCTGGGTGCAAAATTTAATTTTGTGTATAAGCTTTTGTGTGCATGCACACTTCTTCAGATACATTGAAACAGGTTTCCCCAAGCTGCACATATAGGTAGTGAGAGGATGGGGGATTAGTTGGTACCCAGAACTGACATTTGTTGGTCTTGGAGGTGCCACTGGACTCAAACTTAGTTCTCACATCTGTTAGTTAACTTTTGTATTTGTGTGCTAGTTTGCTGCCATTCACAGGCCTTACCAACTGCTTCAATGCAATCTCAGCTATACTTAACGCCCAGTTACTTGTGCATCTTGACTCTAACTTGCCCTTCTTGGCAACTATCCCCCTACCCCCCTCTCTACCTATATGTAAGGCTTGAGGAAACCCGTTTCAGTGTATCTGAAGAAGTGTGCATGCACATGAAAGCTTATACCCAGAATTAAACTTCGTTGGTCTTAAAAGTGCCACTGACTCAAACATTGTTCAAGATGCTAAATACAAACCCATGAGGATCCGTCTAAGAAGCTTCCAAAGTTTTCCATTTTGTTTTGCCTGATCTCCACGTATCTTCAGAGTCAATAAACTGCCCTCCTGCATTTCTCCTCTAAAACCCATCTATTAAAGGAAGTTTAGTATAGAAATCCAGAAGGCCAATAAATAGGAACTCCAGTTTGGTTATTCCAGCTTGTTCTAACCAGGTGGGGTTTTGTTTCTTATATGCACTTATATGCCTCTATCCTTTTTGAAGCACATGTAGGAACTACATGAGTGCCTCAGAGCACATACAGTGCTCCAGATCTGCAAATGGCAAATACGTACCTTTTAATTTGTTTTAAAAGTCCTCCCCAAAATATTTTATGCTACCAGCTTTTGTTTTATATTTATTGCTTCCTGGTCTGCTGATTTTAAGATTTCAGAAGTACTGTTGTTTTTAAAAAAAGATTTTAAAAAGATTTCAGGATTTGTTGACTGTTTTTTTCAGTGTTTCTATTTTAACCATTTTCTCTGTCAATTGTGTTTTATTTTTGTATTTTAAGCTATCTTGAGAACCAACTTTGGCCAAAATTGGGGGATACAAAGTGAGAGAACCTGTGTAGCATAATAGTAAAGTATCCAACTAGGAACTAGGACAGCCAGGTTTGAAACCCTGCTCCTCCGTGGAATCTCACTGGATGACACTGGAACCACTGAATACTCTCAGACCGATTTCACACCAGGCGCTGCTTCACCGTAGGTCTTCCCTTTGCCCCGATTGTGTGCTTCAATTTCTCACTATTTGCCGTGAGGCACATTTTGACCCACGGCTTTGCCTGATTTCCTCTGATTTCCTCCGTGGCTTCAGTGATCCTTAAAGAACCAGGATCACTGAAGCCGCGGGGGGGAGGGGGAATCACAGAGCTATTGCAGTGAGAAGGCGGAGAAGGAAAGAATGATGTGATAAGCTGCTAAGGGATACCAGCCTCCTGGTGGGACCTGGGGATCCCCTGGAATTGCAGCTCATTTCCAGACTACAGAGAGCAGTTCCCCTGGAGAAAATGGATGCTTAGCAGGACGGACTGTATGGCTTTGCACCCAACTGAGGCCCCTGTCCTCCCCAGGCTCCTTCCCCAAATTACCAAGATTTCCCAACAGGAAGCTGGCAACCCTACTCTCCATCCCCTGCCGGTAGCCAGGGGGGACCTGCCAGGGGGGACCTGACAACCCTAGGCTTTGGGTTCCCACTAGGGAGAAAAGCAGGACACACACACACATGCTTAAAATAGATCCACAACTTCCATAGAATCTCCTGTTAAAAAATACTGTGACAGTCTAACAGTTGAAAAGAGTTTGTGTGCAATCATAGGGCCAGGGGTCCGTTGGGCCCAAGCGAGGCAGAGCAAAGCTCCGCCAGCTCAGGAGTGGCCACTAGGGCAGCCACGGGCTGAATCAGATTCTCTAATCTGATTCAGCCCGCTGCCGAATTGCCGCCGAAATTCGGCGGCAATTCTAAAAGCCACTGGAGGGGAGGGGGTTTAAGGGAGAGGCTCCAAACTTGCAGGGTAGCTGCTGGGGCCTCTCCTCGAAATACCCACCAAGTTTCAAGAAGATTGGACCAGGGGTCTAATTCTACGGGCCCCCAAACAGGTTGCCCCCATTCTCTCCATTGTTCTCTATGGCAGGAAAAAGTTAACATTTTTCCCACCATAGAGAACAATGAAGGGGATGGGACAACCTGTTTGGGGGGCCATAGAATTGGACTCCGTGGTCCAATCTTCTTGAAACTTGGTGGGTATTTTGAGGAGAGGCCCCAGCAGCTACCCTGCATGTTTGGAGCCTCTCCCTCAAACCCCCTTTCCTCCAGCCCCTCATATACCCTATGAGTTTTTGCCATTGATTTCAATGGCCCATAGGGTATAATGGGGCTGAAACTGACATTCCCTTTCTGACACACTTCTGGTGATGTCAGGGGACATGGCATATGCTAATGAGGTATGCTAATGAATTATGCTAATGAGCTCCTGCACCTCTTTTTCTATGAAAGGACCCCTGCATAGGGCAACACCAGGGCCATAACCTAAACTCCAAGGAAACAAAATTAATTCAGGCATACAGATGCTCCCAACAGATGATGAACACAGTATCTTCCTCGGGGGGGGGGGGGGGAGCTTGTATTGTTAAGTGACCTATGAAGATTTCCCCTCATTTTCAAGAAAAATCTTCATAGATCACATAACAATACTAGTTGAAAGGAAGCCTCTTACAGAAGTGTCACAGTCTGAAGTGTAATGTCAACACCTGCAAGAATATACAAGAAACAGAACAGAATGCTTTGGATTCTGTGTCATGTGGAGCCCCAACAATGGGGCAGTTGGCTTCCCACCAACACTGTTTTTGCCCAGGAAAACAGGAGCCCCTCCTTTCCCCTGCATTGTGCTCCTGCTCTAAACTGGGGGGGCCTCAGTGCTTTTAAATGGCATTCTCACCAGGAACTGACAGCTATAAGATGGATGTGTGTCCTTGTAGCAGATGTGTGTATGTTGTAAGAAGTAGTTTGGCCACAAGCAGAGTGAGTCTAAGTAGGACTGCTTGGAAATAAGTCCCATCTTATTCAATGGGACTGACTCCTAGGAAGGTGTTCTTAAGATTGCAGCCATAGGCTGTGGTCAGACATGCCTTTAGATCTAACTCAGCTGCAAATGCCTGACAAATCTAAAGGGCATGATCAAACTGAAACATCTGGGAAAGGTCCCACAGTCGTCGGCACCCCGTGCTGCTCCACCACAGAAGTGGAGTTAAAAGACACCAGGGAAAGTCCGGTCCAAATGCTTGCTGATGGAGTACAGACGGACTTTCCTGTCTGATTGCTCAAGCACACTTTCATGCCATCGGGATGGTCTGCTCATTCCATCCCAACTCTGTACTGTTCCCCACCCCCCGTCACTTAGCAGTATGCACATAATCGTATACTCCATGGTGAACCCTCAGTGCAGAGGTGTGATTCCTCAATGGAGGACAGACTGGCAGAATGAAGCACAAGGGAAGCGGGGCAAAAAGACCCGGGCCAAGTTGTCGCGGGGCTTTCCAGTCACACTGTGTGGACTGATGTGGGACCATACCAGGGAGGAGGGAGAATGGAGCATTCGTACTGCAGGGCGGCCCCTGGCAGCACCACCCAGTTGTGTGCAGCTTTGCTCCATTTTGCCAAACTGCGTGTAGGCGCATGGGCGCATAGGCACATAGGCACAGCAGCAATTGGGACAGGATCCCATGGCTGGGAGCTTTAACTTCGTGATCTGGAAGTGTCCCCCTGGGCAGTTGTGCATTCAAGCGCACAGCATGCATGAGCGGTTATGCCGGATCAGCGGGTTCACATTACCGGCACCGCTTGATTGCAGCTTATTTGCATCCACACTTCCAGGAAGTGGGATCAACACACACCCAAAAAGCTTGCCACAGCTTTCACCTGGTACTTTTTTAAAGCGGGATCAAAATGCTTCAAAACGGGGTGAGTACGGCATGGGAATGCCAGTCAACTGTGGCTGTGTGAACCGGCCTACTTAATTTGCTTGAGAAACGTGCCCGTATCGGGCCAAACTGCCAGTCTGAACTCAGCCCTCGTTTAGGTGCATGGGAAACAAAAGCCAAAAAAAATTCCCCACTCACCCAAATGTGCCATCTGATCGGGCAGTGATGGGCTGAGCCCTCAGCTACAAAGGATGTGTGCTCTTGCAGTGCCCTCTCAGTTTCCACTGGGGGGAATGGGAGTTGATGATATGATTTAACAGGGAGTGTTGTTGTTGTTGTTATAAAAAAAAGAGGTGCCAGAACTATCAAGAGAGGAATAAAGTTTGCAATCTATATACTGAAAACTCACAAACTTTTAAGCATTTTTAAAAGAATTTTGTTGGAGTGGTTCTGGAACATTGATCCGGGACATTACCCTGCGGGGGGGGGGGGGAGAGAGAGACCTGTTAAGTAAACCATACTGACCTGTGCTTTAATCAGCTACTGTTGGGGTCCCCAGTGTGGTGCCCGGGGGGGGGGGTGCCACGGTACCCACTGATACCTCTCCTGGTGTCCACCAAGTGTTTTTTTAAAAGTGGGTGAGGCCAGGTGGACCTCCTACCCAGATGGGCTCCTGATTGGCCTTTGAAATCTCATTGGCTGTGCAGATCAAAATACCATTGTTCGGGCAGTTTTATTCACTCTCACACATCCCTCTTCCCCCATGAATTTTTCAAACATTACTTCTCTGGTCCTCTGCACCTGGGTTTCCCCTTTGTGTGTGTGTGTGTGTGTGTGTGTGTGTGTGTGTGTGTGTGTGTGTATGGCTCCACCTTCTGCAGCAGCCATTTTCAACACACCACCTTGTTGTTAGAATTCCAAGGGCGCCCACATGGTAGACAGCTGAGCCACTGGATATCAGAGAAAACAGCATGTGAAGAAATCTTATAAGGTCATGGCTCTTGAGCATGGAGGGTGGTAGTGAGGCCCCTGCCCAGCAATCTTGGATGAAAACTCCACTCCCTGACGGGCAGTGTGAGAGCTTCCCCCTCCCCCCCCCTTGAGACACAGGAATCAGAGTTTTAAACCTTTGTAAGACTTCCTGAAACAAAAGAAAAGTTGGCTTGAAACTCAACATCAAACATGGCATCCGGCCTCATCACTCCTTGGCAAATACAAGGGGAAGTTGTGGAAGTGGTCACAGACTTCACGTTCCTGGGATCCAAGATCACTGCAGACGGTGACTGCAGCCATGAGATTAAAAGATGCCTGCTCCTTGGGAGGAAAGTGATGGCAAACCTAGACAGCATAATAAAAAGAAGAGATATCCCCCTGCCAACAAAAGTCTGTATGGTCAAAGCAATGGCATTCCCAGTAGTAATGTATGGCTGGGGAAGTTGGATTATAAGGAAGGCTGAACGCCAAAGAATAGATACTTTTGAATTATGGTGCTGGAGAAGACTCTTGAGAGTTCCTTGGACTGCAAGGAGATCAATCAGTCAATCCTAAAAGAAATCAACCCTGACTGTTCCCTGGAAGGCCAGATATTGAAGCTGAAGCTCAAATACTTTGGCCACCAGATGAGAAGGGAGCACTCACTGGAGAAGTCCCTGATGCTGGGAAAGATTGAAGGTCAAAGAAGAAGGTGACGGCAAAGGATGAGATGGTTAGACAGTGTTATCAATGCTATGGACATGAAATTACGCAAACTCCAGAACATGACAGAAGACAAGAGGGCCCGGCATGATGTGGTCCATGGGGTCGCGAAGACTCAGACTCAACTGTGCAACTGAGCAGTAACAACAAAGACTTGCTGCCTTGACACAACCATAGGGACTGGATGCTTGGTTTCCTAAATATCCATCAAACAGCCCCTTTTGTAAGTCCAGTACATTGGCATAATGGGTGACTGGTCTTACACTATTGCTTGCAATAATCTGTGCCTGCTGAAGATACAGGGCAGGGTGAGGGGTAAACCGAAAAAAGTAGCGGAAAACAGAACAAGTAGTGAGTGTATTCAGCTGAAAATGAAAGTAAAACTAGATGAGAAGCCTCTTAAAGGTGCAGTGCAGTGGTATTTGACATTTTTTTAAAAAAATGCTTCTCTCTTATTATACTAGGGTTGCCAAGTCTGGGTTGGAAAATACCTGGGGACTTTGGGGGTGGAGCCAGGAGAAGGTGGGGTTTGGGGAGGCAAGGGGCCTCAGCATGGTACAATGCTATAGCGTTCACCCTTCAGAGCAGCCATTTTCCCCAGGGGAGCTGCTGTCTGTCGGCTGGAGATCAGTTGTAAAAGCGGGAGATCCCCAGGCCCCACCTGGAGGCTGGCAACCCTATATTATACACATACAACCCTTTTGGCAAATGATCAGAAAAGGGATCATTTGCCAGAAGGCAAAAATCTTTATTTGTTTTTACTTCATTTACACTCCACTTTTCTCCCTGATGGGGACCCTAAATAGCTTGCAATGTTTTTTTCCCTCCTCCATCACAACTGCCATGTGAGTAGGGATGCCAGCCTCCTGGTGGAACCTGGGGATCCCCTGGAATTACAAATAATCTCCAGACTATGGATATCAGTTCCCCTAGAGAAAATGGCTGCTTTGGAGGGTGGACTCTATGGCATTGTACCTAAGGATGTCAGCCTCCAGGTAGGACCCTGGAATTACAGATCTCAAGACTATAGAGATCAGTTCCCCTAGAGAAAATGGATCATTTGGAGGATAGACTATTGTACCCCACTGAAGTCCCTGCCCTCCTTGGCCTCTACCCCAAATCTCCAGGAGTTTCCCAACCTAGATCTGGCAACTCTATGCCCCCCTATCCCCTGCCACTGGCCAGGGGGGACCTGGCAACCCTTCGAGGTAGGTTAGGCTGAAAGCATGTAACTGGCCCGAGGTAATCCAGCAAGTTTCCACTGTGCTGCATTGCATTAGCAGTGGTTTGAGGTGGAAACATCCTGAGGCGATAATGCGAGTGTACCATTTTAAACTGCAGGTGGGTGATCTCTAAGATCCCTCTGTCTGCTAGAATTGCCAACAGATCTGGAGAAAAATGTCTTGTATCCTTCATGTGTATAAATAGACAGCTGGAGGTAAATAACAACAGGCTAGCAGGAAACCCTTCACTTACCTATTCTCTTCATAGGTATCTAGGCCCTCTGTCAGTTCCTATAAAAAGTACGCCTATAAATCACTGTCTAAGTTGTATCATAAGATTTTAACCAGTTTGAATTGTTACTTTTTTGTGTGTGCTTTGTTTCTGACACAGGGCAGGGGACCCCTTGAAAAAGAAGTCAGATCGCGACACTTTGAAGGACTGGCTAGTGAGAAAGGTGAAATGTTCCTCATGTCTTATTTAATTCATTTTTGAGTAATAGCACCTGTACTCCTGAAGAACATCTTTTTTTACAAAATCGTTAAAGACCCAATGGTGTCAGAGTTCTTTTTTTTTTTGTTTCTTGTTTTTCTTGTTGACTTTGGGGTCTTGTCCTCTTTCCGGCCTACATAAACACCTCCTCATAGAATGATTGCAGGTAGGATGTCCTCTGAAACCTTCTGCTATCTCAACGTGCTCTGTAACATTTCCGGCTCTGATGGATGACTTCTAAGATTGCATTAATATTCCCTTGTCTGGTTGGAACCTTTGTTCTATCACTCAGTTTTGCAACAGAGGGTAACCCAGGCATATGTTCCCTCATCCCTTCCAATGACCTTGGCTTGTTTCTCTTCCCTGTTCGGCCTCTCCGTTCATCTCCATTGCTCAAATTACAGGGCAAGAAGGACACAGGCAACGAGATGCTAATGCCATTTTTATCCCCTGATGTGAATTACGCAAGACTCGTGTAATCTAAATCAGAAAAAATAAGTAGAAAAGGATTTTTAAAAATGCTACATTATCTTCTGCCTTGGGCAGGTCTTCAGGTGGTAACATTTTCCAATTGTATGTAATAGTCTTAAGTAGAGAAATAGTTATCTCTCAGGATGCCAGCTCTGGGTTGGGAAATACCTAGAGATTTGTGAAGGAGAAGAAGAAGAAGAAGAAGAGATTGGATTTATATCCCGCCCTTCACTCACTTAAGAGTCTCAGAGCGGCTTACAAACTCCTTTTCCCTTCCCCTCCCCACAACAGACACCCTGTGAGGTAGGTGGGGCTGAGAGAGCTTTTCCCCAAGCTGTCCTTGAGGGAACAGCTGGTACAGAGCTATGGCTTGCCCAAGGTCATCCAGCCAGGTGCAAGTGGAGGAGTGGGGAATCAAACCTGGTTCTCCCAGATTAGAGTCCGCGCACTTAACCACTACACCAAACTGGGTGTGGGATGAAGCCTGAGGAAGGCTGCGTTTAGGGATGGGTGGGATTTCAATGGGGTATAATACTGAAGAGTCCAACTTCCGAAGCTTTTCTCCAGCTGAACTGATCTCTTTCTCCTGGAGTTCAGTTGCAAACCCATGAGATCTCCAGCCGCCACCTGCAGGTTGGCAACCCTAGTTATCTCTGAACTCTACAGGAAACCTTGATCACTGCAGGTCTCATGAAACAGAGAACAGATTCATTTAATTATGTACTCCTCCTCTCTCTAAGCTTGTGAGCAAAAATTCTACCATGTGAGCTACTGGCATTAATGCTGTGAGCGAGTGGTTTGGCTGCTGCATAAATGAGTTTGCTCTGGAGCCATTCGTCCTGAGCTAAGACAAAAACGTGTGAGCTGGAAGCTAAAAAAACCTGTGAGCTAGCTCACACTAACTCAGCTTAGAGGGAACACAGTACTAGCATGGAATAGTGGTTAGAATGGACTTGGATCCTGGAGATGCAGGTTCGAATGCCCACTCTTCCATGAAAGGCTGCTGGGTAACCTTGAGCCAGTCACACACTCCTGCCTACCTCACAGGGTTCTTCTAAGGATAAAATGATGTAGAAGAGCATCCTCTTTGGGCCCCCATTGGGAAAAAAAGGTGAGGAATAAATGAAGTCAATAAGAATAAGAATAATAAAGAATCCCTGTGTAGTCCACCTTTCTTGCTGGGACTCAAGAAGGATTACGACTGAAAACAAAGCAGTAAGAATAGTATAATATATAAAACCAGCAAAATTAAAGAACGAGACACTACAAATACAGTATAATACAAGCAATGAAGCGAGATTACAAGATTGGAGAACAATGCAGTGAGACATTACATCCAATAAATAATGTATTAAAGTGGGATTGCAGTATTAGAGTATGATGCCAGAAAAGCAACACAATATACACTATAAGACTGCCTTAAATCCCTTCTTTTTATTCCAATTCCCTCCCCTCCCCCCCACTCTGCGTTACAATACCTCCGTTCAGTGGTCAGCCTGGTTTCAGTCTGCGGTTGCCCCGGGTTATTTGGATGCTGTTTTGCCCTGGACTTGAATTGCCTTGAGTCGAACACTGAAAAAATCCAGAGTGGCAGGCAAATACGGAAAAGATCTGAGGGGTCTTGTAATAAATGGAACACCTTCTGCAGTAGAGGAACACCACCACCATGAAAGCCAACCTTTGGATTTAAGCTGTACAATCCAAGAGATTGAGAAGGTTGTGGACAAGCTTCACTGTGTGAGAATGCCTTTGTATTCAAATGCTTCGAGGGAGAGTTACTATATTGTGCAGTGAAAGTATTTTATTCATTTATCCGATGTGTTTATATCTCACTTTTCAGCCAGACTAGTTCCCAGAGCAGCAAACGATAAAAATCTATCACACTTGATAATTCAGGACAGCTGTTAAGACGCACAGTTCCATTTTGTACACAATAAATGAAACCTCGCCAAATACGGCAGCATCTGTTGCAACCTTGAATGAGAATGGTAGGAAGGGATGGTGGGGGGAGAACCTCCCAGGTGTTGGTCCACTCATCGATTATTTGCATGGTTGGACCCTGCAGTGCCCCCACCCCATGATAATATATTTGAGCCAAAATAAAATGGGCAGCAGGGATTACCTTCCCCAGGAGCATTCCAGTAGCTGTTCAGGCCTGCTGGAATACTGCAAAGGACGGCTATTAAATGTGGGATGTTGCATGCATGTCTGAAGTCCCAGCTCCATTCTCGGCCATCAGTAGTTTAAAAAAGTCATCTGGCAGGACAGGGAAAGATGACAGTCAGGGATCTTAGACAGGCCCTGCTGGTCTGAGTAGACAGCATTTGACTAGAGAGGTTAATAATCTGATCACTACAGTATAGCTTCCTGTGTCAGTTTCCATTGACAGTCATGGGGAACTCTTCTGGCCAAACTAGATGTGACAAGAGCCTTGTGGCCACCATGGGGACACTGCGACAATTTTAAAGTAATTTAAAAACTCTGCACGGTACTGACCCTGATTGGGCCCCACAGCATGGTGGGCTGAGATGCTCTTGTCCCCCCCTCTGCACCTTTTCAAGTGTTGAAATGGCCAAACCCCCAGGCTGTCTGGGCAATTGAAAATGTGTGGGGCATGGGGGGGGGGACAAGGGCACCTCAGCCCACAGTGATGCTAGCCCAACCAGAAATGGGGTCTTGTGGCATTTTTAAAATTACTTAATTTAAAATTACTTAAATTACTGCAGAGCCAGTTTGGTGTTGTGGTTAGGAGCACGGACTCTAATCTGGGAGAACCGGGTTTGATTCCCCGCTCCTCCACATGCAGCTGCTGGTGTGGCCTTGGGTCAGTTGAGGAACATACATGGGCAGGTGACAATTCACCTATTGACTCAAGGAACCCTGCAGCAAATCAAATTGCCATGTAAAATATGAAGCAGTCCTTATCTTGGAAGCCAACACAGTAGCACAAGGGTGGAATTAAACACAGTGGACAAGAATTGCAGCCAAATCCACCTGTACTGTGGCCTCTACCCACATCCTTATAAAAGCACATGACATCAAATCCTTTTATCATTCATTCCCCCCCCCCTTTCACTCTCCTACCATAGCAATGGTAATGCCAAATACAGCCTGAGGAAATTCTTGAGGATAATTCATATCTCAAGTTTCTACACTATCATGGGGTTGCCATGTTTGGTATCACCTCTGGTTTCAATCACAGGCAGTCATAGGATTGGATCCAGACTAAAATGGCAGCTTCCACAAATCCTCCTTCCCCATTGAAGACCCCCCCCCATGTAATTCCATTGTGTTCTTCATCTCCCAGGAACAGCATTTCATAGAGACCAGTGGTCTACAGTTGGAGGGGCTGGCAGGAGAGTTCCATTCTGCCACTGGAAAATTGAGACCCATCTGCTGCCAGGAGCCATGTCTTTGAACTCCCCTCATTTCTTATTCTTTTTTCCCCTCAAAAAGAAGGTGGGGTACAACAGGAAAGAGAAGGTAGGGGAACAAAAGAACATAAGAGAGGCCAATGTTGGATCAGGCCAATGGCCCATCCAGTCCAAAACTCTGTCACACAGTAGCCCAAAATACCAGGTGCCCTCAGGAGGTCCACCAGTGGGGCCAGGAAACTAGAAGCCCTCCCACTGTTGCCCCCCTCAGCATCAAGAATACAGAGCATCACTTGTCCTGGACCGAGAGTTCCTATCTACACCTTGTGGCTAATAGCCACTGATGGACCTCTGCTCCATATGTTTATCCAATCCCCTCTTGAAGCCATCCATGCTTGTAGCTGCCACCACCTCCTTTGGCAGTGAATATCATGTGTTAATCATGCTTTGGGTGAAGAAGTACTTCCTTTTATCCAAAAATATAGATTCATCGTTTTTTTTCAAATATTATGGGTCGTTACATACAAGTAAAATTAGATGCATTAGAATACATGTTTCAAACATAGAAGCAGACAATAAAACATGTTTTGGGATTAGGAAAGAAGAACTTTCCTAATGTTAGCCATAAACTATTAACAATAAGAAAGATTACACCTTTAACCGTTGAACAAATTTGTGCACCAAAATGAAATAATCGTCAAAACCTAGATAGTATCCTAATCATTTGTCAAAATCTGTTTTATTCTTATAAAATGTTTAAATACTAATGGAATACTAAATAAAAAGATTAAAACTATAATCAATATCTTTATAACCTTTAATATGGTATTCAGATAATTCCAAAACTAATTTTAAAAATTAACTATTCCCATAATATGAGTAGGAAGCTTGCCATTTCTGAACTCCCCTCGATTCTTGAGCCTTGTGCAGATAGCAATGCAAAAGGAGGATTTTCTGATTTGATATCTTTAACATCAAACCAGAGAATCATGATCATGTGATCAATGTTGTTTAAAAGCAGAAGCAGCCTGATTCCCATGAGATCATTCTTCCAGGATTTGATTTTTTTAAAAATCCTAATAGGGATATTTCTATCATTTCAGTGTGTGTTGTGTAGATACCCTTTGCTGCTGAGTAGATCTGGTAAAAATGGGTGGGCAGCTGCTGCAACATTTGTATTTGCTGAAGTTACGGGGGGGAGAGAAAGTCTTTAATTATACATTTCCTTTGCTAACATACTTGGTTTGAATTAGACTTGGTTTGAATTAGACAGATGTTCACAAGATCAGAACTTGGGGCCCACCAGGGAGAACTTAATATGAAATATTGCTTCACAGCCGGCACATAGATACTAGTTTTTGAGCTGTAGATACAACAGAAATGGTATTTTTTCTGTTTTCACTGGGGAGTTGAGATGTCAGATGTTCAGAAAACAAGCTTTGCTTCACTGGTAAAAATTATACAATTCATAGTCCCTTCAGTAACAAGAGTATTTGAACTAAAAGCAATTTACTGAGGAGTTTTGTAGTCTTATTATTATTTTTAAAAACGAGGAATAACTAGCATTAGCATGTAGAAATTCTCCAGCTAGCATGGTGTACATCTATAAACAACAAACACATTTTGTTTCATTTCATCAAGCATTTTTACAATAACACAACATAAATATCTTGTTGATTCTAAAATAGCTGTATCACTGAAGTAAAGTACTTCTTTTGTTGTGAAAGATCCTGGAGTGTAAATCTGCTTGAATGTTATGGCACCTCAGGCTTTTAGCCCTAATCCCAGACTGTAGGTGGGGTGAGAACAGAAGCATGTGATTAATGGATGAGTAAAAGGCATTCTGCACATACTCAGAAGCTTCTATTCCTTTACACAGGCAAGTTATGGCAAGGCGGTTTATTGCTAATGAATAAAAACAGGTACAGGATTGAGTGAAACTGCACACTCATTTTTCTGCTTCTGCCCCCCCCCCCCCAACTAGGGAAAAAAAATCCCCACTGCACATAAAGGAAGCAACCTACAAAAAGTTTAAATCTGATCTTACTTAGTTTTCTGCCCAGTGTTCGAACAGGTCACTGTCAATGTTCCCTCTAAGCCCTGGAGTTTTGTGAGCAACAATTCTACTTTGTGAGCTACTGGCATTAAAGTTGTGAGCCAGCGATTTGGCTACTGCATAGATGAGTTGGCTCTGGAGCCGTCCTTCCTGAGCTAAGCCAAAAATCTGTGAGCTGGAGGCTAAAAAACTGTGGGCTAGCTCACACCAACTCAGCTTAGAGGGAACACTGGTCACTGTGGATATTAAAGAGGAGAGAGAGAAACAAGACAGAACCAAAGGGCTCAGGAAGAAAAGCTGATGGGAGGGATAAGAAGAGAATGAATTTGGTCAGGGAGGAGAAGGAGAAGGAGGAGGAGACTGGATTTATACCCTGCCCTTCACTACCCAAAGTAGTCTCAGAGTGGCTTGTGATCTCATTTCCCTTCTCCTTCCCGCAACCTGTGAGGTAGATGGGGCTGACAGAGCTCTTGAGAACTGTTCATGAGAGAATAGCTCTGAAACAACCTGTAACTGTCCTCCTGGGACTCCATAATCATATCCAAATTAAATCAACTTGGTGTTCCTCTTGAAGACCTAGTCCTAACCAATGAACCTCATATTTTTAAATTAATCAGACAACGACTCTTAGACATTGATCTGCAAAAGCTACACCTCCTATCTGTTCACCTGCTGTGAGAGTCCTACAGAATCAATCAACAGCAAGCGTCCTAGGGAAGGAAGACTTTATTGAGAAAGGTCTGTTGTGGTCATTTGCACTTCTTGTGTTAGTAATGGCTGACACAGCCCTGAGCAGGACAATTATACAGAATTCAAAAAGGGGTCTGGTAAGGAATCGCAACCAATCACCAAGCCAAAGAAAAGGCACTCAAAATACTGGTTTACGGTTCCCAGGGGAAAAAACGGGAAGAATTAGAGTCAGATAGGAGAAGAGATACACGGGCAGGCATCAGCAGTCTCCCAAGGTCGGAGCAGCTCAAAGAGCGATAAGCATGCCATGAGAAATATAACATAACATTCCACAGACCTGATGTCTGGGGTTCACTCATCCCACCTCCTGGGCAGGAGATGGCAGCATTAGCTGATACCTGCCATGCTTGGCCTCTCTAATCATTCATGCTCCATATCCCTCTTCATCACAGATTTTTTTTTCCTCTGGCCAGGGTTAACACATTTCCCTCTGGAATACTCTGTGGCAGATACCATCAAATCCCAAGACAAGAACGGCTGTGCCCCTGTGGTCTTAACTCCCAGGACACAATTGAGCACATCATTGTCAAATGCCCCCTGTGTGAGCTACCTCACGGAAAATTCCTTCTAACTTGGCTTCATCCTAAAAGTTATTTGAGTAATAAGTCAAAATGTCAACTTCTCTTGAATGATTCGATCCCTGAGATCACTAATGATGTTGCCAAATTTCTTACAGAAGTTCTCAACGTACAAAATTTTAGATAGTACTTTTTATTGTACTTAAGTTATATGGAATCTTAGATTTTAATTTTACAGTACAATGCTTTATATACCTTATGACTGATGTTATGCCAATAAAGGCCAACGAATGAATGAATGAATGAATGAATGAATGAATGAATGAATGAATGAATGAACTTGTAACTGACCCAAGGTCACACCAGCAGCTGTATGTGGAGGCGGTGGGGAGTCAAACCCAGTTCTCCCAAATTAGAGTTCATATCCTAACCACTACACCAAACTGGCTCTCATAAACTGACAACTCCTGCCTCCTTGCACCTACTCCTTCCCCATTCCTTCCCAGGCAATCTGGACAAAAATCAATTGCATATTTCCCCTCAGAACTCCACAACAAAAAGTAATCACTTTTTTTTTTAAAGGAGAAATATAGAAATGCAGAGATAGTATTGACATATTTCTGGTGGGTTATTGTCCAGCTACAAAGCTGAGGTTATGGCTCAGCTGGGTCTTCTGGACTCAGATCCATCTGGGATATCCAGTGAAAATGGGAATGAGGAGATTCTGGTAGCTTTGATCATTCCCGATTGAGTAGAGCCAGTGCACATATTCTATGATTTCTGGCCGGACTCTTGGAAGCAGTCCTGTTTCATATCAGAAGATTTCAATTTATTTAATATTTACACAGAATTGATGGGTAAAATGTAACAACAACAACACTTTATTTCTACTCTGGTTTGAAATGCACCAAATGTGAATGGATACCAAAATCCTGGTATCATTCACAGTACTACAGCATGAATGCATGTCCTATAATGGCTTGAAGCATCTGTGCACATCACCCACTGAAATGCCAATATGTCTGCAGTTGAGCAAACAGGCCTTGCTTTAATTGTATGGATAAATTGCTTTTATGCTGCACTGTATATATTTACTCTCATTCCTTGGAAGGGGGGATGATTACTAGCCCTCTTGCAAACTCCTTGTATTTGAATAATATTTTATAATCTATCACACCCTCTGCTCCATGACTTGCATTTCTTACAATGCTTTTTATTTGCATATTCTATCTCAGACTTCTCATCTGGTTCCAAGTCTTTTCTTTGCTGCTCAATGTGAAGAAGGATCCCCCCCCTTTTAACATACTTTCCAGCCTTGTATAGATTCCACTTCCTTGCATGACTGAATGTATCCTATTTCTGTAAAACTTAATCCGGCCACTTTAACTCTTTGAGTCCTCACAGTGGTAGGCACTGCAAAAGCTTTGGCGTTTTATTCTCCTACTTTGTGAAGAAGGCTTAAAAATATACGTTGGATGGGGAGGGAAAATACTGCGGATGTCGACAGTCACCGTCGTGCAAGCCAGTGAAAGTTTTTAAAAGACCCATTAAGGAAATAAAATCAATATGTAGTTTAAAGGCAGGCTGCCCTGTGGCTCAGCTGTTTCCGATCTGAACTGAGCCATGGGAGCAAGCCCTGCAGCTCATCTCTTTTGACTGGAAGGGGGGGGGGGGGGGAGCCTGCTCCCATGACTCAGCTGTTTGAAGGGGATTTCTTGGGCAGCTAGCCTCAGGGGCTGGCTGCCCATGAAAGCCTCTTTAAACAGCTGTGCCACAGGAGCAGGCTGCCCCCACTGCGCAGCTGTTTCTGATCTAAACAACTGAGAGAAGGGGGCAGCCTACTCCGCACAGTTCAGCTGTTTGAACTGGCTTTTTTGGGCTGCTTGCCCCAGGGGCTGGCTGCCCAAGAAAGCCCCTTTAAACAGCTGAGCTACATGGAGCAAACTGCTCCTACTGCTCAGTTGTTTAAAGGGGCTTTCATGGGCAGCTAGCCCAAGGGGCTGGCTGCCCAAGAAAGCTCCTTTAAACAGGTAATCCCTATGGAACAGTTTGCTTTTCTTGGCTCAGCGGTTTCTGATTTAAACAACTGAGCTGCGAAAGCCCACAGCTCAGCTGTTTAGATCGTAAACAGCCGAGCTGTGGGGTCAGCCTGTTCCTGTAGCTCAGCTGTTTAAAGGGGCTTTCTCGAGCTGCCCAAGAAAGTCCCTTTAAACAGTTCAGCCATGCAGAGCAGACTACTTCCATGACTCAGCTGTTTAAAGGGGTGTTCTTGAGCCACCAGCCCCAGGTTTAGAGCCATTTAAACCCCTGCTTTCTGTTCTTCATGAACCTTCATCAACTACATCAAGATTTGTGAAAGTTCATGGTGGTTCTTCAGCTTGCAAACATTGCTTCGTGAATCATAAACTGCCAGACTTAATGATGAATTTTAGTTTGTCAGCTGGTTCATGCCCATTCCTAATCCACAGTCAACAATTAATCCCTATTGGGATGAGCATTACCTCCTGGAAAAAGTTTTACTAATTAAAACTGTTTGTTTCTCCTGAAATTGTTCAGGAAGTTTTGCCTAGGCAAGGACCCCTCTCAAAGGACCACATCGGGCCTGTGCTGGCGGCACTGCACTGGCTGCCTATAGCATACCGAGTTCGCTTCAAAGTGCTGGTTCTTACCTATAAAGCCCTATATGGCCAAGGTCGAACATACCTTAGGGACCGCCTTTCTCCGTATATACCCCAGAGAGCACTATGGTTGGGGTCCGAATATTGACTATGTGTCCCTGACCCCAGGGACGCCAAGCTGGCCAGAACAAGGACCAGGGTGTTTTCAGTGGCGGCTCCTATCTGGTAGAAGATCAGGGCCCTGTGGGAGGAGGAGGAGATCAGGGCCCTGTGGGACCTGATGCAGTTCCGCAGGGCCTGCAAAACGGAGCTCTTCCACCAGGCTTTTGAATAGGAGCCGCCACCAAAGATACCACCCATCATTTTTAACATCTATGATGACCCTGGTCCTATATGGTCCTGGCACAGGGACGGGGGGGGGGGGGGGGGCTATGCCACCCACTAAGTTGCCACCAGAAGTGATATCATGGAAGCTTTTATATGTTTTAATTGTATTTATTATGAATGTTTTATTGATTTCATAGCTTTTAATGTCTTTGATTGGCCATTGGCCCATGTAAGCTGCCCTGAGCCCGCTTGCGGGGAGGGCGGGATATAAATCTCAAAATAAAAAATAAATAAATAAATAAAAATCCAGTGGCCTCCCAGGGTTGTCAATCCCCCCTCCCCCCTTCCAAGAAATGGTATCATTGGGCTGCTCTCCAATTTATTTATTAGATTTTTTAATTGGATTTTTTTAAATTGCCAGTTTGGTGTAGTGGTTAAGAGCAGTGGACTCTCATCTGGAGAACTGGATTTGATTCCCCACTCCTCCGCCTGCAGCCAGCTGGGTGACCTTGAGTCAGTCACAGTTCTCTCAGAGTTGTTCTCTCAAGAGCAGTTCTCTCAGAACTCTTTCAGCCTCACCTCACAGGGTGTCTGTTGGGGGAGAGGAAGGGAAGGAGATTGTAAACCGCTCTGAGTGAAGGGTGGAGTATAAATCCACTTCCTCCTCCTCCTCCTCCTTGTCTCGTGGCAACTTACAGCATTAAAACCAAAAAGGTAAAAAACTCCATAAAAACAAATTAAAGATATTGACATTAAAATATTAAACTCTTCATATTAAAATATTAAAGTATTAACTATCACACTTCAGTGGCCCCCAAAAGACCTTGGATGGAACTTTGCTCAGATTTGTTGACAAATCCTAAATATTTCCTCCAGACCAGTCTCAAGAAATGGTCAAAGGGCTGGCAACATTTCACTGCTTATTTGCATAAGCAAAACTCCCATTAATGGTCTCCTCATTTGGAGTGTCCAAAATTTGAGGCTCTGAGACACCAAGCATTCTTTAATATCTTGTCCAAGCTCCTACAAGAATGGCGGCTCTGTCAGAGTTCACCCCTGAGGAGCCTGTTTTTGCTGTATTTTCAAAAATAATCTGCCTTATAAATGGGACTAGGCTCTTATACATGAGCTGGTACATACAGTTTGCTTCCTTCTGCCCATTTGATGCAATGATGATGCAATGGTGCCATTGCTCTCATAGAGTTCACCTTGGATATTCGGTGCTACAAGAGTTACCAAAAGATCTGAGGCCTGTGAAAACTGAGTGTAATTCCTGAAATCTCTTGCACTGATGCATATTAAATATGTGGTAAAGGCTTAAAAAGG
The DNA here is from genome assembly GCA_029233225.1 of Lepidodactylus listeri. NCBI lineage: Eukaryota > Metazoa > Chordata > Lepidosauria > Squamata > Gekkonidae > Lepidodactylus > Lepidodactylus listeri. Next base: position 97,750,156 of record JARCFY010000009.1, on the reverse strand, counting down.
TCAGTGGAAAGCTGTTGAATATATTGACCCACTTGATTTCCAGGATAGAGTAGATCTTGCTGCCTTTAACACGAACATTTCAGGTTTCTTCATGCCAAAGAAGAAAGGTTGTCTGCAATTTCTTCCTTCTATGCATGTGCAAAACCCATGGTTAATGCAACCAGCTTTTCCACTGGTGAAAAAGTGATAAGGGAATGGAGCCCTTTGACCACCCAAAAAGCCTATGGGACCTGCATGGACAAAACCCATGAGGGATGGACCCTGTAACAAAGAGGAGAATTGGGCAACACTGAGTGACAAAGCTGGATGGATCCAACTCCTGAACCTTTACATCCAGGCATATTTCTTCCTTCCCTCACGAAAGTACGCAATCAGAGCTCTGATTTTCACAGGAAGATATGCAACTGTTCCAAAAGTAGACACGAACTGTTACACACTGTGTGCATCTTTCTCAGCCATTGATTATTGTGTGTCATTTTCCCAATTGGAGCATGGATCTCTAACCAGTACAGACATTAATTCTTGCATATTGTTGTTGTTGTTATAGTAAAAATTGATATATTCTTCTGAAGTCTGCTGCTTATTATGGTATTCCTCCTATCTTCAGCTGTTTTCCTTCACAACTGACATCATCCTCTTTTCCTGTGCATTTCCAAATCTTCACAACGTTATTTTTTAAGTCATTCTCTCTTCTACCATTTCATTTTTTCTTTTGTCCTCTTTCTGACAAAAGAAGCTTGGGCACCAGCTACCTGGAGAGAATAGGAACATCATTTTGTTCCAAACAATCTTCTGTTCCTGCCATCTCACTGCTATGGGATGAACCAAAGCATGAAATCTTTCTCCGAGAAATAGCTTCTGTTTCCTCTGGAGCTCCTTCTCTTCACCAGTTTCCTCAACTAGTACATAAATTTCCTAGCTGTTGAACATCCAGTCCTCTTTCTGTGCTATTTGCAGATATCATTCATCACAGCAGGGTAAACCAAGAATTAATCTGTAAGAACATAGGAGTATTTTATTTATGTATGGGTTTGTTTGTTTATACCCCAGCTTTCTCCCCAGTGGGGACCCAAGGTAGCCTACATCATCCTTGTCTCCTCCATTTTATTCTCATCACAACCCTGTGAGCTTGTTAGGCTGAGAGTGAGCAATTGGACTTAGGTCACCCAGCAACCTTCCATGGCATGAGTGGAGATTTAAAGATGTGTCTCCCAGATCCTAGTCCAACAACCTAACCTCTCCACCACTCCGTAGGGTTGCCAGCTCCATGTTGGGAAATACCTAGAGATTGGGAGGGTGGAGCCCGAGGCAGGTGGGTTATGAGAAGGGAGGGACTTCGATCAGGTATAACACCATAGAGTCCCTCCTCCCCAGGTGGCCAGGCATCCCTAGCAAGTTGGGTTGCACTTCTGTGACCCAACACATGTAAGATGTATCACGAATTCTGGCTCTTAAGGAGACCATCAGCACAAAGACAGTGTATTGTGTTTTATTTCTGCACCATGAGAGTTGCATTTTAGAAGCAAAGGCAGCCCTCCTATCATTTTCAGTTTTTCAAAACCCAATTTTATGGTAGCCATGTTTTTTTTAAAAAAAAAAATGTGAAGTTATTATAGCATGAATAAGCTCTCCAGTGCTGTGATGTCTCCAGAGTCATGAGTAGAAACAGCACTGCTGCTCGGTTGTCTGGGAGGGCTTTACAGTCCTGGCCCAACTAGTATTATTGTACAAGCGGTATTTCTGATTCCCTTGGCAAGGTATATTCTGAGACAGAGGAATAATAATAAAAAAAAAATCCACAAATCCACCTTAATGGTTAACAAAACTAAAATCCATTCAAAATCCTAGACAAAATCCAGCCACCAGTTGGCAGGAGAAACAAACCAAGTGAGTCAGACAAGATTTAGAAAGACATTTTTCTCCTTGTTTCCCTTATGAATACATTTTTTCACTGAACCGTTTTCTAAGTTTGCTAAATGCTTGGAAATGGATTTACATTCCCTCTCTTTTGCTTTTTCTTGATCTATATTTCAGATTTCCTCTTCTTTTCAAGTTTAATATAATTCACCTTCTCTACCTAGTTTACAGTTCCACCGATCCTCTCATCAAAGGACTCCTTTCTTTGATTGGATTTCCATTTTTTTTCCTTCACCTGGTGTCTCAGTCCTTATTTTTTTTCAGCTGTCAGATAGCAAAGCCATTCACACCTTCATGAGATGTTGAAGCTGATGTGAATATGCAGGTAGCACAATGACTCTGTGTATTATGCTTGCATTCAAGCAAAAAAAAAAGAATGCTTGTATTCTTTCCTTATCTATTCCGTTGTACAAGGAAAGTCACATCCTCGGGGGGAGCACGATAAAAGTTTCTAAAATTATGCATGGGGTGGAGAGAGTTCACAAACAGAAATTTTTCTCCCTCTCTTAAATACGAGAACTCGAGGGCATCCAATGAAGTGGATGGGCAAAAGGTTCGGGACTAGAGAAGGGCATGGACTGAGAAAATGTAGTTCAGCTAGGTTTTCGGTTCATGGCATGCCCAGTTTGCGAATCACAAAGCATCATGGACTTTCATCTGCCAAATGATCTGGTTCTGTCTATGAGGTTCATGATGTGGTAGACTGCTTTCCTTGGTGTGCCAGAGACACTAAACTCACAGGGGATCTATGGCTGACTCTCCTCTACCTGCCCTCCAAGTTGGGTGAGGATTGGATTGATGGTGTTTGAGTTATCCCCCCCCCCCAAAAAAAAAGTAGGTTCCCTGAGGAAAGTGTTTTCTGGGGAAATGATGCCTGTCATTTCCCCAGAAAGCACTTTCCTGGGGGCACCTTTTCTGGGGGTGGGACATAACACAGATCCTGTAAGTCCAATCCTCCCCAAACTTGGGGGGCAGGTAGAGGAGAATCACCTAGAGATCTCCTATAAGTTTGGGTCTCTAGCTTGCACTGCATCTGTTCTGTACACTCCTGAATCTCCTGAACCTGTACCTGTCAAAACGACTGCCTGTCACTGACAGGTGGTCATTTGGGCAGGCACAGGTTCACAAGGTTCAGCAGTGTATAGAATTAATTCTGTGCAAGCTAAAGACATCAAAGTTTCAGGGGACCTCCCCCAGATGCTCTACTACATGCCCCCCAAGTTCTGCCACCCCCCCATTGCTTTGAAGTTTTATGAATATTTAGACTGAGTGGAGACTATCTGTCTGGAAATGTATCCATTCATGAACTGCCACAAAGCCCCACAAGTATCTGGAAAGTTCATGCTGGTTGACCTGCCATGAACTTCACTTTGCGAAGCACAACCCAGCCAAAATTTGTCATGAACTTTAGTTTGTAAGTGGGTTCATGCCCATCCATATTCAGGACAAACAAAGGAAATACTACTTTACAAAGAGAGTGATTAAAATGTAGAATTCACTATCAGAGGATGTAGTAATGGTCACAGGAGTAAACAACTTTAAAAGGAGATTAGACAGATTCATGGAGGATAAGTCTATCAATGGCTACTAGCCATGGTGACTGAGGGGAACCCTGACATTCCACAGCACTTATCCTTTGAATCCCAGATTCAGGAGGCAACACCAGGGGAAGGCCTCGGCCTCTCTGCCCTGTTGTTGGCCCTCCAGAGTTACTGGTTGTCCACTGTGTGAGACAGGATGCTGAACGTGATGGACTTGAGCCAGTTTGGTGTAGTGGTTAAGTGTGCAGACTCTAATCTGGGAGAACTGGGTTTGATTCCCCACTCCTCCACTTGCACCTGCTGGATGACCTTGGGCAAGCCATAGTTCTGGCACAGCTGTTCTTGAAAAAGAGCAGTTTCTGTCAGAGCTCTCTCAGCCCCACCTACCTCACAGGGTGTCTGTTGTGGGGAGAGGAAGGGAAAGGAGTTTGTAAGCTGCTCTGAGACACCTTTGGGTAGTGAAGGGTGGGGTATAAATCCAATCTCTTTTCTTCTTTTTCTTCTCTTGATCTGATTCAGCAGGGCTTTTCTTATTTTCTTATGCTCATGTCATTGAGATCTGGGCAATGGGAGACTGTGGGATGTGGAGGAGATCATGAAGGACTTAAGAGGAGACACCTGGGTTGAAATCTACAAGCCCACTGCAGAGTTTATTTTCAAATTATGCTGGAGGCCTCCAGGCACATGTATAGGGAGAGCAACATGCATAGTCACTGCAACACATGAAGAAGCATTCATGGCATTGCAGCTGGGAAGTATTTTCCCCAGCCCCTATTCAAAGAAAGCATGAAGCAAATGACTGGGATGAAATGGAGCATCCAGTGGGGATGTACAAGAGGAGGGCTATTTAAGCAAGCCCCACCCCCTTAGCAGACTTTTCTGACTTGCTGCTGACCTACCCATCCTCCATGTTCAGTCTGCCAGCTCTGGTTCAATGCTTCCTCTAAGCTATGAAGTCCTGTGAACAAAAATTCTACTTTGTGAGCTACTGGCCTTAAAGTGGTGAGCAGGTGGTTTGCCTACTGCATGCATTAATTTGCTCTGGATCCATCCTTCCTCAGCTTAGACAAAAATGTGTGAGCCAAAGGCTAAAAAAACCTGTGAGCTAGCTCACACTAACTCAGCCTAGAGGGAATGCTGTGCTTTGTTGGGAAATGTCTAGTGTCTGGGGAGGGATGGTCTTGGGGAGGGGAGGGACCTAAGCAGGGTATAATGCCATAGACTTCATCCTCCAAAGCAGCCCTTTTCTTCCAGGGGGACTGATCTGTGTCATCTGGAAATCAATTGTAATAGCAAGAGATCTCCAGGTGCCACCCAGAGGTTGGCAACTCTGCTCCCTTTTAATACCATGGGAGTGGCCAGTCACCGTTTCCATGGACAAGGAGGAATTGGGGGGGGGGGGTTTCTCCCAAAAGGCAATTGAGGGTGCCTTCCCCTCCCCCTGATGTCTTGGGAGATGAAGGGTTTAGATTAAATAGGCCTAGTTGTTGACTGTTTAGGCCTGATTGGCAAGCACCCTGAGGCATTAGGCATGATGGAGGGCATATCCAGACTGGCCCATCACTGGCTTTGCAGCAGGATGGGGCTTGGGGAGGAGTGACCCTTGGTGCTGAGCAACGTCTCACTAAACCTGGTAGTGGTCTTGCAGCATGGCAGGGGAGGTAGATGGGGCTTGGTATCCCTCAGCACATTGTGTGGTAGGGATGCCAGTCCCTAGGTGGGGATGGGGGATCTCCCAATTTCACAGGCTCCTGCTCACCCCTGACAATACACACACACACACACCAGATTTATATCCCACCCTCCCCGCCAAAGCAGGCTCAGAATGGCTTACAAAAATTAAAACACATAAATAACCATTAAAACTGTTGGCCACCCCTCTCCCTCTCACATGGCCCACCAATCAGCTAGTGTCTGGGGAGGGCCCTTTAAATCTTGCAGGAGGAGAGGGGAGGGAGAGGGGTGACCATCAGCTGCGCAACTAAACTTCAAGTGGTGAATTTTCAGCCTGGAGTTTAGGCATGTGGGGCACCAGCATGCCCTCTTGCAAAAAAGGTTCCCTTGCAAGCCAACACTGACAGCACCTTCCATGGCGGGGCTGTGTCCCTAACATGATGATGTCACTTCTGCATGACATCATCATGTTGGGGACATCCCCTCGAGGAATGCCCCCAAAGTTTCCTGCTGGTGATGAGGCAGGACCTGACAACACTATTGCATGCAGATGAGAATAAATGAGGCAGGCAAAAGCCATGTTTGGAGATTGGGTAGATCTGTCAAATTAAGGCAGCCACTGATGAAAGCAAAACAACGAATTCAGCTTCCTTAGCACAGTGCTTCAAAAATTACTAAAATGGATAGAAGCAGAAGATATTTTATATCCTGAGCAAGCTGGATTTAGAAAGGGTGTCTCAATACTCTCTTGTATTGAGTAATTTGGCTGACAAATATTCATCTTACACTGGAGGCTGCTTATATGAGGCCTTTATGGATCTGAAAGCTGCCTTTGACTCAGTCCCTAGGTCTCGGCTTTGGCTCAAACTAGCAAAAACCTCAACTGATAAAAGATTGCTTTGGTTGATCTCCAAACTATATGAGAGTCCTACTGCTCAAATCCATTGTGGGTTGGAGGGCCAGTTTACCAACACTATTCCCCTGTTAAAGGGTGTTAATCAAGGTTGTCTGGTAGCGCCTACCCTTTTCAATCTTTATATCGATGATATGATACCATATATCAAGGAGACAGCACATCATGCTCCAATACTGGCTGGCCAGGAAATTCCCATTTTGCTTTATGCAGATGACACAGCCCTTTTGTTGAGATCAGAAGTAGGACTCCAGAAAATTCTAAAATCATTTACAGAATACTGTACTCAAGTGGGGTTAACAATAAACTATAATGTCAAAAATAATGGCTTTTTCAAACCATTCCTATTGTAGAAAGAAATCCTGGTCTGCCATGGGTGAGAAACTAGAACAGGTGACCCAATTTAAGTATTTGGGAGTGACATGTAGTCATAATCTATCTTGGAAGCCTCACATTAGTGCAGCATCAGAGATTGCAAGAACAAACTCAAAGGCAATCCTTAGATTTTTTTCTAGGCGGGGGGGTCAGTACATACCAATGGCCATTGCAGCCTTTAATGCTAAAGTAACTTCTCAGATTTTATTTGGGATGCCTATTTGGATTAACACAGTTTCTGAATCTCTCGATCGTATACTTCTTTATTTTTTTGTGTAGAATGGCAGGGGTTCCTAGATGTATGGCTGGAACTGCACTTAGAGTGGAATTTGTCCAACATTCCTTGGAGTCTAAAGCCTGGATTTCAGCTTTCAAACAGAGACTCAAAGTCCTCTATTCAGTACCATACACTCAAGGTGGCCTTCTTTGCTTGATAAAGGAGGACAATTAAAAAAAAAAAAGCAGCTGGGAAAGATATCTAGATACTAGACTTGAGCTACTGGGTTTTTCCCCAACAGTATAGAATAATTTAACTTACCAGGGCTGCAGTCACACACACTAAATAAACCACTTTCAATCCACTTTCAGTGCACTTTCCAACTGGATTTTTACTGTGTGAACTGGCAAAATCCAATTAAAAAGTGCATTGAAAGTGGATTATTTAGTGTGTATTACCACAGCCCAGGAAGCCTTAAAGGAGACTAGAATAATGCTGATTAATCTTAATTGGGCTAGTACCTTAGCTCGAGCAAGATGTGTATGCTCCACTCTTGCCTTAAGTATTCCTCCTCCAGAGTCTCTTCCTTCATATACTAGATCCTTAAAAATACCTAGTTACAGACGTGTTTTCACTCTTGCTAGGTTTGACTCTTTTCCCACTGCTGAGTTAACAGGTCACTTTTCTAAAGTGCCATACTCAGATCATTTATATAATTGTGAGACTGGAGTTGTGAAAACACTTGGCCCTCTTCTATTATTTTATCACCAATGGTCAATTCCAAGATCAATTTGGATCACTCCAGTTCTTATGAAACACCTATTACCTACTGGACTTTGGGTGGTCCCCTACTTGTTGGCAGATATTAATTCTGAAACTACTTATTTTGTTACAAGATTTTTAATGATGGTTTTATCTGTAAAGCAACAAAAATCTGGCTTGACCTGATTGTAACAGAATTTGTAACACTTAATATGATCTATTTAAATGAATTATAGTTTTTATCAGTGACTACTATTTTAACATTTTAGATCTTTTAGATTTGATTATTTTGATTGTAAATTTTGATTGCATATTTCGTGCCCTGGGGCTGATGCTGTGTGCCCATGTTTAAGGGTTGACTTGTTTTGGCTAAGCTTAAGACCTTTGGTCATAGAAGCTAATAAATGAAAGGAAGAAGCATAACATTGGCTACAGTTGTAGGGTGGTTTCACACACTTAACAGAGCAAGTGTTTTCAAGCATCTCAACTCTGCCTTGCAGAGTGGTGATGACATCACAGGAAGCCATCCAGGGGAGGGTAAGACCCATTCATTGAAATACCTTTTGAAACACAAAGAGAGGGGGAGGAAAGGGGGGGGGGTCCAGCAATGTCCTTTGGAGAGCTGGTGGTTGTGAATAAAGGTTTAAGGGTGTGATAAGCATATCTCTGAGGTAGATTTTACTGTTCTGGCATCAAGGCCTTGCATGTCCTGAAGGTGTGGCATTCCTAGGCCAACAGTGCCAGAACATGTTTCTTACATGAGTTGAAATGGTGTTTATGTTACTTGGGATGCAGAGGTCACACCTGCATCTCTCTTCAATCATTATTTCACACAAAAAAAATCACATATTTTCCTGTGTCCTGAGGATGCACAAGAACATGAGGACCCACCTATTTCTTTAGGTTGACACTTCAGCCTGACTTGAAAGAATAGACCCCCCTTTTTTTCTTTTTTTTTTGCAAAGTAAACTGAATGTAAAGAAACAAGGAAAGTAAACTAGGTCGACAGAGCAAGAGAATTATTATCCCGTGAATCAGGGCACCAGCTCACCTTGCCTTAATTCTCAAAGGCCTCATTATTTTCTTCACAAGTTAACAAAAAGCTGCCGCATAAATCATAAACAGAAATCCAAGTTGCATCATTACAAATGTTTGCTGACACTCCTAACTAGTGTTTCGGAAAGAAACACAAGCCAAACCGGCTTCTATTAGCTGTAGCTTCAGGGAGGGAGAAAAAAAAGATCTGCTCATCATTACTTTGGGTAGTTCAGACGCGGTAGCAAGCATCTGTCTCGGACAATTCATTTATCATTTCCAGCTCCTGGTCTCCAAATGGATGGGGCGCCTCCCAAATGGAACCAGAGGCACTCGCTGTAGAAGCCACAAGCACTTTCTCTTCATCTGATTTGTGTCCAGAGGTGGAATGGTAGTTAGGGATACATTTTAGTTTCTCAACCCTACTATTTTGACCCCCCCCTTCCCTATTTTGATTCCGCTTCTCCCTGGTGGGGACCAAACTGGGAATTATTTACTTGCACATCTCCCCCCCCCCTTTCCTCGCACTGAATTCCCTTCCCCATATGTGGGCATTTGGGGGTTTTGTACATCAATAAATCATTTTGTATGTATAAATGATGTACACTGGATACATGCCATGAAAAACTGCACTACATGCATATACAGTACAAAAATACCAACAAATTTAACATCAAAAGGAAAGTGAAATTACTGATAAACATATAAATACAAAAATATAACAACAATATATTCCCACACACACATACACACACACTCAAGCACATTAAAACCACGACACGCACACAAAAACACATATATGTCATATATGTGTGTATTTGTGTGTCATATATACATGTGTATTTTGTTTGTGTGTGTCATATGACACACACACACATTAAAACCATGACATATTCTTCACTACTTACTAAGATGTACTCTCAGCTTGGACCATTTCCATTTCCATTTCCATGCATTCTGCATGGTGTCCTTTTGATTAGTCCCAATGAGAAGATATGGAATTACTTTTTTTTTTAATTGCTTTCGAGAAATGATCTGCAACCACTTTCTGACCTTACTGGAACACTTTTGATTTCCATCCAGCTTCCTTAGAAGTTTGACGTGAAGGAAGATCTTCCCCATTCTCTTTGCATTCTGCTTGAGGTGAAATCCAATGACAACCTAGGGGTATGCAAAGACAAACGTGCCAAAATATTATGCCAACAATGTGTGCATTAAGCTGCCTTTGATATTGCTCCGATATTTTGCCTCAGGGGGAATCCCAAAGTTATTTGAAATTATGCTTAAAGTGAAATTCAAGCAGCAATTCAATGTGATCTCTTCTCCCCTTCCCACAGTCAGTTTTATTGATAAAGGCCCTCTCATTCTTTCTAGATCCTTCAAAAAACGAACAAAAGAACCATTGTATCCATGCTCAGAAATATGAATTATTATTTGGCTAGTACTCAGATATTAATACATCAAAAGCAATTCTCACCCTTCCTTCGTATCTAGTGTTCTTTATGCATGATCTCCCATGGAATAATATCAGTGGCTCAAAGGTTTGGTCATTAGAACCCAATCAGTCCATTGCCAGCACGGTTGGTGCCCGTGCTCCTTCACAGTCCCCATGCTATGTCACATTCCTGTTCCAGACTGCAAAATTTGATCAGCAACGGAGAACTGAAGTGGCATTTCCGAAAACACTCATATGCAACTTCCTATCAATCTTTCCTGCCTTGGAAGAGTACATGAGCACACTCAGGAACCATCCACCACCTAAATGAAATAATAACAGTGGAGATACTGATCACATTGACAAGCCCTTTCTAGGAGGACCAGATTTTAAGACCTATATTTGATGATTCAGTATTCAAACCCCAAGCCATTAAATTAATACAATTATCATAACATATTTGAAATGGGGGAAAAGAGCACTGGCATGCAGTAATATTCAGAAATGTTCAAATCTGACTGCTATTCTGGGAGCTTGCCATTTGGTTTAGAGTTGGACAGGCTCAGATCCGTAACGGACCAGCAGATCTGTACTTGACCAGGATGTCTAACCATCAACAGTTACATACAGGGGTTATTTCGTAGAAAAAGAGGTGCAGGAGCTAATTAGCATAACTCATTTGCATGTGCCACACCCCCTAACATACCGGAAGTGTGTCAGAAGGCAACACCTACCCCTCAGGCTCCACTCCACTCCACAGGTGAGTGAAACTGACCATTCCCCATCCAATGCTTTGTGCAATAAAAATAAGCATAAAGAATACCCCCTCATTCTCTTCCTGCTCCCTTGAAACCCTCCCTCAAGTAGACTTGAGATACCCAGGACCAGTGTTCCCTCTAAGCTGAGTTAGTGTGAGCTAGCTCACAGTTTTTTAGTCTCCGGCTCACACGTATTTGTCTGTGCTCAGGAAGGATGGCTCCAGAGCAAACTAATTGATGCAGCAGCCAAATTGCTCGCTCACAACTTTAATGCCAGGAGCTCACAAAGTAGAATTTTTGCTCACAAGACTTCACAGCTTAGAGGGAGCATTGCCCAGGACATGTGCACCACCCATCCCTTCCCCTTCCCCTCCCCACAACAAGACACCCTGTGAGGTAGGTGGGGCTGAGAACTTTTGAGAACTGCTCATGAGAGAACAGCTCTGAGAGAACTTGTGACTGGCCCAAGGTCAGACCAGCAGCTACATGTGGAGGAGTGGGGAATCAAACCCGGTTCTCCCAGATTAGAGTCCAACTCCTGACCACTACACCAAACTGATGGGGTGGAAGCTGCTGAAGGGTTGGTGACATTTCTCCAGTACTTATGTGCCATGTGCCCAGATAAAAAATGGTATGCTTAGAAAATTTATATGCCACCTTGAGCAAGTCTCTGGAAAAGCAGCACACAGTCATAAAAGGAACAATGATAAAATTATCAATATTAAAACAAAACATTTAAAACAATAAAGACCCTAGCAGGGTTTTCCCCGGGGCGCTGCGCCTCTGCACTGTTCGGGGAAACCGAAGAGGGGGCGGGACTTAGTCATGTGCCCGCCCCCTGGGCTCCTCACTCCCGGAGCTGTGCTCCTGTGCGCTCCTGCTCCAACGGATCCCTGGTTACATACACATTTTGCCACCCAAGAGGATTGTGTTGATGTATATGGATAATTTACTGGCTCGGGAAGGGGCTTGATAGGTTTCTATATAAGCAGCATGCTTGCTTGCTTGCTGCTGTGTTCTCTGCTTGCCTAGTGCAAAGGAAAATATTTTGCTTGCACTCCCTGGTACACAGAAGGCACAAGACAGTGGAAGGTGTAATGGCAAATGCTACACTGTCCCCCCTCCCGGCAATACACAACACTACCAACAGGAAAGATAGACGATGGTGAATATTTTTCCAGCATGTGTGGATTTATAGGCAGGTGGTATGCCCTCTGGTATACCAAGACACATCTAGTGTGGCTTCTCAGAAATGTGTGCATTGCAATCAGCACATTAGATGGATAGAAAAAAAAACACTAACAACACACCAGACAAGATGTATGCAATGCTCGCTCTAAGCTGTGGAGTCTTGTGAGCAAAATTTTTACTCGTTGAGCTACTGGCATTAAAGTTGTGAGTGAGTGATTTGGCTGCTGCATGAATTTGTTTGCTCTGGAGCCAACCTTCCTGTGCTAAGACAAGAATGTGTGAGCTAAATAAATAAATGTGAGCTAGCTCACACTAACTCAGCTTAGAGGGAACACTGTATGCAGGACATCAGCAGTGAGGATCTTCCATTGCTCAGGGTTGTTAATATTCTTAGAAGTAGCCTGAGTGGGTGATTTGTTGGTCAAGCCTTTCCGCAGGCACCATGTCCCATGCAGAGATGGCCCTAATTTCCCTGAATAGGGAGAAAAGGCTAGCAATATAGTAAATTAAATTAAGTAGCTGACTGTGCATGATTCCACCAATACTCTGTTGTGTATCCTGAGATCTGTGGGGACAAAAGTCAAGTAGGATGGGGACTGAAATAAAGATGGCAACTGTCCAGTTGACTGGATCCAACCCACTGCTATCACCCAGTTCATTATTGCCTATAATTTCTTTGTCCTAAACTTGCTTTCTTGAGTTGCCAAAATGGGGCAAATCGAAATTCATGTTACTTAACTCATAGAGATGCTTCCTCCTGTCTGCCAGAATGTTTCCAACATGTTAATATCACCTTACATCAGTAATTCAAGTAATAATCAAACAAATTTGGCTCCGTGAGGCGTCAATGAAGACAATGCATGGCAATTTGCAATCCCAGTGCCAAAGGGGAGGGGAGAGGGTCTACAAAGGCAAGGGATCCCTCCTTACATCAATAGTTCAATAGTCACACTTACAACCTTGCTTTGGATTAAAACTGGCCACAGAAAGGCACTTTTTTTCAGAAGAAGTGGCCAACCAAAACACAACAAGGATTACCAAAAAGGCATTTTTCACAGGGTTTACCAAGGATTACCAAAGGGAGGCATTTTTCACAGTGTTGAAACTGTTGCAAAAATGAAATGGGTGTATTTTCAGATAAGACTTGGTTCCGGATCACTTTTTTGAGTGGCACTGGCTATATCTTCTCTTGAACTATTGAGGAGATTGACAGAGCAATCATAGAGATATAAGATCTGGAAGAGACCTTAAGGTTCATCTAGTCCAACCCCCTGCACATCACAGGAAATTCACAACTACCTCCCTGCCGTGACCCCTGCTCTATAACCAGCTGAAGGCAAAAATCCTCCATGAATCCTTGGCCAATCTGGCCCGGAGCGAAATTCCTTCCTGACCTCAAAGTGGTGATTGACATTACCCTGAACATGTAAGAAAGAGCCGTGGGAGCCAGATGTTAGCTCATCCCTTCATTCCCCCCCATCTCATGACCTCCAGAAATTCACAGCATTATTGTCAGCTGACCATCAAGCATCTGTTTAAAAACTTCCAAAGGATAGCCCACCACCTCCCAAAGAAGCCTGTTCCACTGAGGAACTGCTTTAACTGTTTAAAAGTTCTTCTTAATGTTTAGCCAAAAACTCTTGATTTAATTCCAATCCACTGGTCCTCGTCCAACCTTCTGGGGCAACAGAAAACAACTCTGCTCCATCATCTATATGACAGCCCTTCAATCTTAAGCAGATCTTTTTGGAATCCTACTGCAGTCTACTCAATAGAGCTTGCTTCCCAGAAACTGTTCTTAGTATGGCCAGTTTAACGTGGTGGTTAGGAGCATGGACCCTAATCTGGGAGAACTGAGTCCGATGCCCTACTCTTCCACATGCAGCTGCTGGTGTGACCTTGGTCAGTTACATGTTCTTTCAGAGCTGTTCTCTCAGGAGCAGTTCTCAAAAGAGCTCTCTTAGCCCACCTACCTCACACGGTGTCTGTTGTGGGGAGGGGGAGGGAAAGGAGATTGTAAGCCACTCTGAGACTCCTTCAGGTAGTGAAGGGTAGGGTATAAATCCAATCCCTTCTTCTCTTCTTCTTCTTCACTGTTAGTGTACCCCCTGGTTTTTGTTCAGTACTATGATTGGGGCAAAAATGTCCACTCAAATCCATTCTGGGTGTTGCCTGGTCATGGTGTCTCATAAACATCTCTAAACTGTTTATATATCTGATCTTTTCCACAGATACTTCTGATGTTTTCCATAGAAGGTGGGGGAAGGAGAGGAGAACCCACGGCAATTCTCTGCTTGCTTAAGCGCTTCAGCCCTTCGGTGACATCTTATAACCTGTCACCCGATACTCTCTATGAAATTGCCAACTGGTTCTGACTGCAGTGAGAGGTTAATTGGCCTTGAAAAGGAGTGGGACATCGAGCTAGTACAGTCCCCACCTCCGACACGTCCATCAAACTAGTATATCTCTGCATACTTATTGCCTGCTCGTTCAGTGCCCGCTGAGAGTGACGTGAATGGGAGAACATCTTGGGTTTCCATAAATGCTGGGGTTTTTAAGATTTTTTAAAAAGAAATAACAGGATTGCTTTTGCAGAAGCAGTTAACATTGTCATTGTTACATTAAAAGAGGATTTCATAGAGCCTTCCCCCCCCCCCCCGATTAATGCTTTCAACAGAATCACTTTGCTTTCTATAGTGTCCTGTGGTGATGATAAATCAGTTTAACACAGTTTCAATAACAGCTTTCATTCAAGCTGTTCCAAAGTTCAGCATACTTGACAGAAATGTGTTCCAAATACATGGCCTACAAAACTCAGTGCTAGCTCTCTGTTAGTCTCAAAATTTGATATATTTGGCATAGCACTGTGTGATGAACCAATGCATAAGGCAGGAACTCTGAACAAGGGTGGCTTACCAGGAGGTAGAAGGAGAACACCATTACAGGCTTCCAGTTTCAATGAGCAACCTGCCCCAGGGAGAAGGTTTGAGCAACTGTTGAAGAATGTTCTATCATAAACATACAGAGCAGAGGTCCATCAGTGGCTATCAGCCACAAGATACAGATGGAACACTATGTCTGGAGTAGTGATGCTGTGTATTCTTGGTGCTTGGGGGGGCAACAGTGGGAGGGCTTCTGGAGTTCTGGCCCTGCTGGTGGACTTCATGATGACTCCTGGGTTTTGGCCACTGTGTGACAGCATTGGACTGGATGGACCACTGGCCTGATTCAGCATAGCTTCTCTTATGTTCTCCTATTAGCTACTTATTTTACCTGCTTACCACAGAAGTTGAGTGATGGGGATTTTTTTCACCTGAGTGGCTAAAGTAGTCTGGGCCTGTTCTGTAAAACAATAATTTAAGAGATCAAATGAAGTGTGAATGTCTGCCAAAGTTCCCCATGAGAAATGTCACATCATTTTGACTTCTCTTGACACTCCTGAGAAGTTGCACAAGAGGAGAGAAATTCATAATTTTCTCAGAATTCGGTGTCAGTCAAAATCTGGTGACAGTCTAAGAACGTGTGCAGCCCCTCAGAGAAAGAAATTGCCTACCATTAGCTTGTTCTTGAGTTCCCTCAAAACTTCTCAGATATTGTGAAATAAAATTTGGTTTTAAAACTTAAAAATAATCTTTAAACTGTGTTTTCTGCAGCATCTTTTGATATTTCTGTCTTCTTTCCTTCACAGTAACATTATGGCCCAACTATCAATCAGGGTCAAGTTAAGACACATGGAGGCCCCAAGCCATGGCTAGTCCAAAAGACCCCATAACATTTGGGGAGAAATGGTAATTTAGTTTTTTGTTAAAAAAAAATATTGAGAGGCCCCTCATAATTTTAGCTTACTTAGTTTGTGCACAAATCCGTATCTGCAATCAGTGCACACTTGATGGTGGCTTACAACAAAGATCTTGGAGCAAGATGTGGCTTGTAACTGCTGGTATTTTAACAACCAAGCATCACTATATGGGGGGGTGAACATTCCATGACTGATATTAGTTTCATTCGGGTGGGAGAAATGGGTCATTGCTTTGTAGCTCAAACAAAGTGCTAACTGAGACACAAGTTTTGTTCTTTCTATTGTTTGGGTGGTGACTTCTAAGTCCCATCTCTCTCCCGGTCAATTGACCAATCTGTCTAGTACTTTCAACTCAATTTTTCTTGTTCAGCTGTGACCTTGATGGATTCCATTTATTTTCATCATCCTTCCCCCAGACCAATTGTTCAGCCACAGGGCTTAAAAAATAAACAAAAAAACCCACCCTCAAAGCAGATTTTACATGGTTCATCTGTCACAAGGGCATGTACTGGATCGAGTTACAACATGGGACAAAGATTAAAACTTCTCAGAAGAAAAAGCTGTTCCTGGGAAAAAAGTGTTCCCGAGAGAATATGTTGTACTTTTCAGCTGAAAAGAAAGAAAGAAAGAAAGAAAGAAAGAAAGAAAGAAAGAAAGAAAGAAAGAAAGAAAGAAAGACAGACAGACAGACAGACAGCAACTTTGAATGCTATTGTTGATCTGTCATTGAAAAGAAGGCATTGTATTCTGGAGATTATATTAGGTGTGAATTTTCAGAAGATCTCACAGTAGAAGAGATGGAGAAGATGGGCAGTATAAAACATGAGGACACCCCCCCTCCTCTTTTTGGCCTCCCTTTTCACTTCTACTTACACATCTTGGTTCCTGGGAGTCCCTTCTTAGTGCACAGCAGGGGTCCGTTGGAGCGGGAGCGCACAGGAGCGCAGCTCCGGGAGTGAGGAGCCCGGGGGGGGGGGGCACATGACCAAGCCCCGCCCCCCCTTGGTTTCCCCAAGCAGTGCAGAGGCGCAGCGCCCCGGGGAAAGCCCTGCTAGGGTCTTTATTGTTTTTAATGTTTTGTTTTAATATTGATAATTTTATCATTGTTCCTTTTATGACTGTGTGCTGCTTTTCCAGAGACTTGCTCAAGGTGGCATATACATTTTCTAAGTATACCATTTTTTATCGGGGCACATGGCACATAAGTACTGGAGAAATTTCACCAACCCTTCAGCAGCTTCCACCCCATCAGTTTGGTGTAGAGGTCAGGAGTTGGCCTCTAATCTGGGAGAACCGGGTTTGATTCCCCACTCCTCCACATGCAGCTGCTGGTGTGACCTTGGACCAGTCACAAGTTCTCTCAGAGCTGTTCTCTCATGAGCAGTTCTCAAAAGACCTCTCTCAGCCCCACCTACCTCACAGGGTGTCTTGTTGTGGGGAGGGGAAGGGGAAGGGATGGGTGGTGCACATGTCCTGGGTATCTCAAGTCTACTTGAAACCTGGTGGTTTCAAGGGTGCAGGAAGAGAATGAGGGTGTGTTCTTGACGCTTATTTTTATTGCACAAAGTATTGGATGGGGAAGGGAAAGAAAGAAGAGCAGGTCAGTTTCACTCACCTGTGGAGTGGAGCCTGAGGGGTGGGTATTGCCTTCTGACACACTTCCGGTAGGTTAGGGGGTGTGCCATATGCAAATGTGTTATGCAAATGAGTTATGCTAATGAGCTCCTGCACCTCTTTTTCTATGAAATGACCCCTGGTGCACAGGAACACACTTCCCAGCTCTTACAATATCCCCTTAGGGAAAGGGCAGTAATTCAATGACAGAGCATCTGCTTGGCATGCAGAAAGTCCCAGGTACAATCCCTCACTTCTCCAGTTGAAAGAACCAGTTGAAAGAACCAGGTAGTAGGTCATATGAAAGAGAACTGCTGCCAGTCATAGTAGACAATACCGACTTGGACAGACCAAGAGTCTGACTCAGTATAAGGCAGTTTCCTGTGTTCATCCTTCTACCTGAAACATATATATTCAACACTTCGATAATAGGCTGGGGATTCATCTGAGACATGGCTATTGATTGCCTGTTGCTGTCTGCTTCAGGGGTGATACAATGAAACTACAACAACCTGTGGAAACCATGGGACCCCAAAGTGTCTGGATATTTACACAACTGACATTCTGGGAAAGGGGATTTCTACCTCTGAGTTGATGGTTTCTACTCTAAAGCCCAAACTGGAGAATATTATTTGCAGCTGTAAAAGAAATGTCCATCAACTTTGCATGCTGTAAAAGAAATGTATACCAACTTTGTATGTGAATTACTGATCTGTCATTGAAAAGAACATGGGAGGATGCCTTATACTGAATCAGGCTCCTGGTATCTCAGAGTCAGTACCCAGACTGGCAGTGGTTGTCCTGGATCCGAGGAAGGGGTCTTTTACATGACCTGCTATCTGATCCTTTTAACTGGAGATGCCGTGGGTTGAACCTGGGACCTTCTGCATATGTTCTACCACTTAGCCACAGCCCCTCCCCACTTTCAAGAAAGTATTTTAAAAGTCGTATGTTGCACAAACAATATAATACTGTTTGGAAATCTTAAAGGTTTCACAAAGAGTGCTGCACGAGCCAAAGAGATGCATAATAAAATTCACGCAGCTGACTAGAGGAGGAACAGCAACACACTTTCCTGCTCTCGCTCACTCACTCTGGCTTTCTGTGTATAAATATTTTTCCTTAAAAATTCACAGAAACAAAAGGCAGTTCTCACAGGGAAAGAAAGAAAAATGGGAAGAACTCTGGCAATTTGCTGCCCATAGCTGTTTTCTAAGTGTAAATTATTCTTTTCCTCTTGGGCTGAGATCATGAAAATGTGTATATATTATTCGACTGGTTCCTCCAAGTGGATTTTCACCGTTTCATTATACAAAGCCAGGGCTGCACGCAGAACTTTCCCTCTCAAGATTCAGTCTGAACAGAATAAAGCATCCTTGTTGGCTTTCCACTGTTAATGAAATCTCACCTAAACTAGCTGAGTGTTTTGCCTCCGATCCAAGGCTCTGTCTGCTCATCTGCCAACAGAGAATTCCCAGATAATGCTGGCGAATTTGCCCACCGGAATGAACAGAACTTCATTCAGAGTGAAATTCATTGGCAGATTTACTACTGAGTTCACCGAGGAACAGAATGGAAATGGCACCCAGAATTACCAGCTCTGCTTTGGGTTCAAAAAGTCCCTGTGATGTTGAAGGCCTTGCTGGACATCTGCAAAAGCTAATGTTGGTGTGTTAGCCGAATTGCTTTAATTTACAGTTTAGCAATCAGCAAAATACACAGGTTCTTGCCAACTATACCAGGGTCCCACCCCTCCTGGGAGTTCTCAAGGAAAGAGGCACGTAAAGCAGGTTCCAAGTTCAATGATGTTTACTGGATAATGTTGTCAAGCATACAAAAAACGTAATCACACACACAATCTTACAGGCCTAATGAAATAAAGAGAGAAAATAGCACTTTCGCATGAGCAGGTTATCGTTGGTGGGAAAAGCACAGTACCTTAGATGCGTTGTCCGATGTCAGGATGAGTTGGATGGGGAGAGAACTAGAAAGGCTATGGGGACACGAGGCTTGATCCTGCAAGACCACGTGTTTCTCCTGGATCGCGATTCCAGAGAGAGAAAATGGGGTTCAAAGATGGAGGCAAGGGTTGGGTACAGCAAGCTGGACTGAAGGGTCAATAGAATAGACAGAGGGAGATGGCTCAAGAGGCCGAGTGTCTCCGGGTTTGGACTTTTATTGGGGGTCTTGGGGCGGGCTTTGCAGACCACATCCCACTAACACACCTACTAGGCGGTCCGTCCCTCTTGGACCATTCCATAGGTTAAAGGTGAACAAAGGGAGGAGGTCCAGGGGTTGGGCAGTGTTGCAAGAGCATGATCTCATCAGGAAACAGACACTGAGTCTGGGGTCCGATGACTCACCTGGCCACATCTATTGTAAGTCAATGACTTTGGCCTGTTGGTTAATGTCTGGCACATTAGTTGCTAGGCAACTTAGTTAGCATAACTATCCAGATGTGTAGGAGAGGGGGCAGGGGTTTGACCAGCGTCCGCTGAAACAGAGAGAAACCTCATGGCAAGAGGAGTCCTTTGTCTCTGGTGAACTTATCTAGGGTGTCAGCCTCCTGGTATGGGCTGGAGCTGGCTCCTATTATGAAGAAAGCACATGGCCCTTCCATTTAAGGCAGCCCAAAGTTCAGGTTTATGAATATCACAATTCATAAGAGCACTCAAAGTGCCTTGCTGGCCAACAGGTGGGCCTCCCGGGTCTGATTCTTAATTGTTCTGAACAAAAAAATAATAATCTAGAGAATTGTCTTAGGGTGTGGTCACTCTGGCAGCTTGGCATGATAAGGCATCACCTCTAATTATACTGGTTTAAAGTGTTGTGGGGCATATCATCCAGACAGCTCACCCTGCTGCGGGTTACCCACACAGCCGTCACTAGGAGTGTGAAAAAAAAAAAAAGGTCCAATTCAGATCGAGTCGATCAGGCAGCATCTGTTCTGGCCACCGAATGACCCCCGCGTGTCAGTTTCAGCCATTTTGTGGTTGGCTTCACCTGGCATGGCAGCCATTTTGCAGTTGTGCCCCAGCACCCTGTCCCTGAATTCCAAGGCGTTCAAAGAAGTTGGGACCTCTGCCTTACAGGTACTCCATCTGTGGACACTGAAAGGGAGATGCTACTCTCCTGACAGTAAGGTGCAGAATCAATGAACATCACACAGATAAGCAAAGGTGAAGGACTCTAAGGTGGCCAGGTCACCTGTTATGGTGACCTCTGTAGTTCGCTGCCTCCTTGCTGGCCAGTGGGGAAAAATAAAGGGAAAATGGCTGTCAGCATGGTGGTGCTATTATAGTTTTACCATGGAGTTTCCAGAGATTCGTAGAGAATCATTACATGATTTTTTTTTTTTGGGGGGGGGGGGGGTTGAAAGCAATATAGCACCATTGAACCAATGACACTTCCCCATATCCCCCCCCCCGCCAGATTTCTGCTAGTCGCCAACCACTGGCTGGCCACCCTAAGTCTGACTCCTAAACACCAACCTCTGCAACCATCCACTCTTCCCCTTTGCAACTACTGTGTTTCACCCCAATAATCCTAACTCACACTGTGGCTAGCAATGTGCATGGTGTTAAAGGCATGAAATGCAGTTACCCTCAGGACCAGGCTCTTCCCATTCCTAATTGTACCTGGAGCCCTGGGCATGCTATCCCCTTTGCAATCTGCCCTGTAAGGATGCCAGCCTGGGACCTGGGGATCCATCGGAATTACAGCTCATTTCCAGACTATACAGATTAGTTCTTCTAGAGAAAAGTGATGCTTTGGAGGGTGGACTCGATGACATTGTACCCTACTGAGATCCCTGTCCTTCCAGGCTTCACCCTCAGATCTCCAGGAGCTTCCTAACCTGGAGCTATCAACCCTCCCCTCCACCCCCTGCCAGGGGCGTAGACTTTGTAGATCCCCGGGGGGGCGGAGGCTCTCTCGTGCGCATGCGCACGGGACCATGTCCCCTCTGCTCCTCCCCCCCTGCCCCAGGGAGGAAGACCCGTGCTCGGGGCGCAGTCGTGGTGGCGGCCGGCTGACTGCCGCGCGCGGGACCATGTCCCCTCCGCTCCTCCCCCCCGCCCCAGGGAGGCAGACCCGCGCTCGGGGCGCAGTCGCGGCGGCGGCAGCCAGCTGGCCAGCTGACTGCCGTGCGCGGGAGCATGTCCTTGCCGCCTCTTTCCCCCCTGGCCCCAGGGAGGCAGGAGGGCAGGCCGGGGGTGGGGGGGAAGGAGAGGCGGCGATGGCCAGCTGGCCGGCTGACTGGCCACCTGCTGGCACTCCCTTTTGCCGGGGGTGGCTGAGCCCCCCCCCGGAAAATTTCAGGGGAGGCTCGAGCCCTCGAGCCCCCCCATAGTTGATGCCCATGCCCCCTGCTGGTGGCCAGGGGGGACCTGGCAACCCTATTTGGTGGTATCAGGGCTGAATAATGCCCAATGTGGTCTCCCTTTCATGTGTATCTGGTTGGGTGGGTGTTTAGTAATCGATCCCATGTGCAATACGGCTTCAAGAGGTGGTTGCCGTTTCTAGAAATTCTTCTCCAGGGCAGTCTATTAACTTAGCTTTTTTCTGACCTTCAGAAGACCCTTTTTAAATATCAGAAGACTTTGAGATCAGATTTTAATGGCCACCATGTTTAACTGTGTTATTTATTATTGTATTCACCCTTTTCATTGAACGATAAATTTGATTTAAGTCACTGTATTAGGTAGAAGAATTTTACATGCCGGCACTGTGTTTATTTGCTCTTTTATATCTGCTTTATTGGTTGTCACCCAATCTGTAATTGATTTTTTAAATTGTTTTACGATGGCCCAGGGGCCCTTTTATAGCCAAAAGGTGGGGCAGAGCAATGATTTAGCCTTTATAGACCTATGTTTAATTCCAGTGTCTACCACGGGACACATTGTCATTGATTATGTAGTAATGGTAAAAAATAAAATATAATCTATTTATCTATATCATTCCTGCTTTCTTTTTTTTCTATATTGTGTCCCGTTTGCTGCCAGGGCCTAACCAGCTGTAGCATTCCAGAGATTACAAATGCTGCATTCGGTTGCCAACTTCTAGGTGGAGTTCACTGCCACAGGAGGTGGTGGTGGTGGCTACAAGCATGGGATGGCTTCAAGAGGGAATTGGGTAAAGATATGGAGCAGAGGTCCATCAGTGGCTATTAACCATAAGGTATAGATAGGACCTCTTAGTCTGGGGCAAGTGATGCACTGTATTCTTGGTGCTTGGGGGGGAGGGCAACAGTGGGAGGGCTTCTAGTGTCCTGGCCCCACTGTTGGACCTCCTGAGGACACCTGGTATTTTTGGCCACTGTGTGACAGTATTGGACTGGATGGGCCATTGGCCTGATCCAACACTGGCTTCTCTTATGTTCTTATGAGATGTTCCAGAATTACAACTAATCTTGAGACCACAGATATTGATCAATTCCTCTCAAGAAAAATGGCTGCTTTGGAGGGTGGGCTCTACGTCATTATCTCCAGCTAAGGTCTTTCTCCAGGCTCCACCCCCAAATTTTCAGGAATTCCCCAACGTAGAGTTGGCAGTCCTACAAAGGTGTCCTCTTCTACCACTGCCACTGCACTCCTGTTGCCTTCTTCCATTTCCCACTTCCCATCCGCCATGCTGTGAGGCCACCATGATGGGGAAAGCAGCCCAAACACTCTCTTCCCTCCCCCTTCCCTTGTCTCAGCCTAGTCGAACAAAGTCTAGTGCAGTGGCAGGCTCATGGGCAGGGTTGTCAATCTCCAGGTGCTGGCTGGAGATCTGCTATTACAGCTGATCTCCAGATGGCCAAGATCAGCTCCCCTGGAGACAATGTTTGCTTTGGAAGGTGGAGTACATGGCATTATACTCTTCCTTTCCCACGTAGGGTCATCATGGAAGAAACCCTCCAAGAGGAGTCTGGGTGTGACACTCAGGTATTTGGGCAAACTCTACAGCAAATTTAGCTGGAAGTGGCCAGAAAAAAATGTCATTGGGGGTGGCCAAAAGCGGGGGTTTCCCTGCCCCTGGTGGGGGTCTAGCAACTCTAACCAGGCCATGCCTGGCAATTGCAGGGAACTTGGTGGGTGGTGACACAGAGGGGTGCACAGCAGTGCTCATATCACAGTGTCACTTCTTGGAAAGTTACTCTTGGAATCAGCAGAAACTCTATGATTTTACCATAGAGTTTCCAGCAATTCCTAGAGTTATGTGACATCACTTAAGGGGCTTTCCAGGGTGACATTGTGGCACATATTTTTGTCTGTTTGTTGGTTGTTTTTTCTAATTTTTTCTCCCATGGCTGCTTGAATAGGTTGCTGGCAGAAGGCTTCCTGACATAGTGGAAGGCCTGGTTGCCCTAGATCTTTTATTATTATTATTTAAATCTTGCTGCCCTAGATCTGACAAAGACAGACCTCCTGCTGTCATTGGAGCCCTAAAAAGGCTTCTCTCCAACAACACAGTGGCTCAAATTTACAATGTCCTCAACACCCACAAAAGTGAAAGTATCAATGTCCATGTGTTGCGCTCTCATCCTTTATTCCTGCATTACAACAGATTCAGAGTGTAAGCTTACTGAGCTCGAGAAGACTTAAGCCAGAGCTGCCTCCTGTATTTCAAAGCAGACACTGGTCTGATCAATATCTTATTTGTCTCTCACAGGGGTCCTTATATACTCCCCCCCTTTCCTTGCCTGACTGAGACAACAGAAGTAATGAATGACCATGCAAGAGGCCTTGGGAGCCACAATACTTTTGTAGTCAACCCCCCCTTACAGCTCATAGCTTGGTTCACTTTTTTCAAGGATGAAGCAGTTGGGGCTAGGGCTCTTTCAGAAGTCCTGTTCCCATTTGTTTCTCCCTAGTAACTTTGTGCAAAGTGATGGCATCGTGCTGGGCACGTCGGGCACGACAGGGTTCTTTGGGGTGGGGCTGGTGGCAGATTGGGGGCCCCAAAAGCAGGGAAAACCCCACCCCCATTGGGGGGGGGATGGCAACCCTACAACAGTGCACCGCTCTGAAGTAAATGCAGTACCGTTCTATAATGCAGGCGAAGCGAAGCAAAGAAACATGGGGAAAGTTACTAAACTAGTAAAGACTTACAGTTCCTGAGCACACAACCCCCCTTTGCAGTAGGGTACATAGCAAGGATGCTGGTCCTTTAGCATCCCTTCTGACATCACAGACATACACACAGAGGGGCAGCTCCTTTCTAGGTCTCCTCCCACATGTGTCAAAAATAGGGCTGCCAAGTCAGCCCGGGGGGCGGGGGATCCCCCGCTACAGGGGTTCCCAATCCACCGGCCAGCATTCGGCCGGCGGGGGAAACCCCACCCCCGAAGTCATCCAGCCTGGACGATTTCCCCCACGCTGGGCGACATCACTGGAAGTGACGCCATCACGCCATCATCATGATACCATAGAGTTTTGGGGCGATTGCCAGAGTGTCACCCTGGCAACGCCCCCAACGTGCTGACGTCACTTCCGGTGGCGTCACCGGGGAAGCTCCCGGCCAGCAGAGGACTCTCCCCCGCCGGTAAGGTGAAGAGACTTGGCAACCCTAGTCAAAAACACATTCCCTACTCTGGGCTTGACGTTCTGGAGCCCCAAACCCTCCAAGCCCACCTTGCCCAATAGAGAGGTGTTTATATCTCCAAGAGATGGCACGGGCTCTCTCCCAGCTGGATGAGGTCTTTCCAAGCCCTGCTGACTCCTTTTGGGGCCGTCAGTCCCCATATCTGTCCGATGTTTGCCCCGACTGCCTCTCATCCATCCCAGTTATCAACACAGAAGGTGATCTAATCTTGCAGGGAGACATGGCAAGTGAGACCGCGTCCCGTTTCATGAGGTCTGCCAAAATTTGAGGGGATGTGAGCACAATATAAAATAAGTTTATGTATTTATTTACCTAATTCAATTATAGACAGCCTTTCTCCCCAGTGGAGACCCAAAGCAGCGTACACCATTCTACTCTCTTCCATTTTATCCTCACAACAACCCTGTGTGGTAGGTCAGACCGAAAGTGTGCGAATGGCCCAAGGTCACCCAGCGAGCTTCCACGGCACAAGTGAAGATTTGAACCCCAGTCGTTGAGATACTAGTCTGAAACTCTTAACCACACCACCAGACTGGCTCTTGAGGGTTTGTATTTTTTTAAAAAAAAAGGAAGAAGAATTTCAAATCAAGAGCCTCAGCAATTCGAAATTAATTGACATCACTAAATATTTTTGAGAAGCACCATGGTAAAGATATTCTTCCTAACAAAGAATGAACCCAGCTTCTCTACTACAGATGAACCATTGTGCTAATCTTAATTTTTCTCTCTAATTTCGATTTGTTTTCCCTTTTATAATCAAGATGTGATTGCTGAATTTCTCAACATTACTAAAAACAATGAGGCAAAGCCTAATACAATTTACTGTTATTTTGAACACTGATTGGTTATAACATTTCTAAATAACTAATTTGCTTCATTTCTTCGGTTGCAGACTAGATGCTTGATGAGAACTAGGTTTTATTATGTTAAACGCTATTAGAGGGATGCATTAAAGCCATTTTCCCCCCTTGTAAATGCATGCAACAACTAAATCATTCCAGGTTATTCTATTCATGGCTATGTAAACATATTTTCATTTATTGATTATTTTTAAATGCACAATTTCTCTTTGATAGCTGGGAAAAGAGCACTGTGAAGACCACACAATTAACTATTTAAGTATTAAAGCGGAATATGAAAGGTATTTTGAGTATAAATTATCCCCCTGGATACTTTAAAGGAGAACTACAGAGGTAAACCAGAAAATTAATAGAAAACAGCTCTTCTTTTAAAACGAAACAGAGATGTGACTGGATTTCTCTCCAACACATTTTTTGGCTGTATTTAAGGGGGGGGGGGACCAATTTCGAGACTGAATATTGGATCCAACCAGCTTTTCCATTGATGAAAAAAGGAGGAGGGGTCCCCTTTAACCTCTGCAAAGCCTGTCTGGACTTTCATAGGGCTGGCTTGATATCCATGTATGTGGAATGTTGTCCATGATGTAGATGAAATCGGCTTGTAGTAAAGAGCGGAACTAGGTAAGACTGAACAAAAAAGTTGGTTGAATCCAATCCTGAAATTCCTGATGAAGACTGAAAATATGCCTAAGTATGCTGAGCACTCATCATGTTCACAACCCCCCCCCCCAAAAAAAAAAATCCCTGGAGGTCACTAGTGCTTAGGGCTGCCAATTCCAGCTTGGGAGATTCCTGGAGATTTGGAGGCAGTGCTTAGTGATGATGCAGTTTGGGGAAGGTGAGGCTGATATCCAACAAGCTTCCATAGACAGTTTGGTGTAGTAGTTAAATGCATGGACTCTAATCTGGGAGAACCGGGTTTGATTCCCCACTCCTCCACTTGCATCTGCTGTTGTGACCTAGGTCAGTCATAAGTTCTCTCAGAGCTGTTCTCTCAAGGGCAGTCCTCAAAAGAGCTCTCTCAGCCCCACCTACCTCACAGGGTGTCTGTTGTGGGGAGGGGAGGGAAAGGAGATTGTAAATAGTGAAGGGTGGAGTATAATTCCAATCTCTTCTTCTTCTAAATGTTTTAAATTATTTAACAACAAATACATGCATTTTTTAAATAATATTTAAATGGCATATGTTGATTTTAACAATAGGTGTGTTAGATAGTGGGTTCAAGAGGCTATCATGATTTCGACATAGTGCTTTATTGCAGTAACGTACATACACCATACACAGTGAGCCACAACTATATACAGAAACCCCAGCCCCAAAACACACCCATAACATACAAATACACCAATAGAAAACTAGGTGCTTGGGACCCTTATTTCCATGGGCATCCTTTAAGCTGATGTTACCTGTTCGGCCAGCATGGCAAGGGCAGCCAATCTACATGTAGCTGCAAGGAGCTTCTCAAACAATGGGTATTCGCTCGAAGCTCTCAGTACACAACAAGGCCCTCAGCTTGGATTGCTGTTAACCTTTCCGGTTCTTGATTAAATTTCTGTGTCATCTGCAATCTCCAGTCCCTCATTCCAAGACACAATTCACTGCCCGCTTTTAGAACTATCACTAAGATATGATGCCAGCTGAGGAACATCTAGGAAATGTATCGTTTACATTTCTTCAAAGACACTCAATCAATGTAATCTATAGGTCTTCTTCACCACTCTAAATACCGGACAGGTCCAGATCTGCTTTGTTTACTAGACTATCTTATACATTTATACAACAGATTGCAAATTAGATGTTGCCTATCACCTACGATGGTATCAAGGAGAATTCACAAAACTTCTGTTTGAGGGAAATCTGACTGCAAGGGATAAACAGTGCAACATTTGCGACTGCAGGTGAGTGGGGAAGAGACACAACAACCCAAGAGCAGGTTGTTGGCACAAAGGAAGTAGACAGAGCGTTTTGTTGGTTTGAATGCTGTGAGCCAGGAATCACAGAGACCCGATGGTACAGAGGTAGATTGCATGAGATTGGTCGTGTTCACACGGGCAATGTGATCCGTTGCCCTTGCTGTTCCCTTATGGATTTAAAGTGTACGATCAGACAGCAGCATCTTTCTGTTGTGCCCCAGTTGTCTGAGTTCCATTCCCCTCCCTTGCCCCATGTTTCTTTGATACCTGAGAAAGTCCAGTCCTGTTGGTCTGAGCTGCTTCCAAAATGGATTTCCTGTTGTCTGGTCACTCTGTTGCGCACCCAAGGTGTTTGGGGAAGAAGTAAATTGAAAAGATTTCAGGGAGGACGGCAGTGAACTCTATATCCCAGCATTCTCAGCAAGTGCTTGTGTGCATGCTCACAGGGAAAACTTTTTAAAGTCATGGCTGACAGCCCCATGAACTACATATCCCAGCAGGCTAATTCCTGCTTGTGGGGATGCTCCTAGGACAAAGTTCTAAAAAATTAATGGCTGACGGGCTGTCTCCATGCTTGGTGTTGTTTGATCACTCCACGGCCAGTTAAATCGCTTTGAAGAGTGTTAAAAGGGGTGAGTCTGGTCAGGATTCTCTGTAACAAAATAATCTGGCTCTATTAGCGGCGGGGCAACATCGAATTGAACTGTCCATCTGATTGCAACCTTAAATTGACATGATTTCGAGAGGAGAGTGAGTGGAGGAAGAAGAGGCTTCTTGTGGAGAAGGGGCAGTGAGCGAGCTGATCAAAGACAAGCCTCTTGCAGACACCCCAGCAGCCCTTTGGAGCCTAGCCATTGCTCGCTAGCAACAGGCATCATTTGCTTCTCTTTGGGCGTTCTATCACTGCTACAACTAGCTTCAGCCGATCACTGAAGTTGCTTCATCCATCACAGATTAGTGGCCCGTTTTGAACATAAAATGACCACCACCACCTGCCAAATGTATTCATTATCATAGGCAATAGCCTAAATTGCCTATCAATAACACTGGCCCTTCTGGCCAGCCAAATGTTCTAATTTATTAATCAAAGCCCCAAGAAAGCATTAACATGATGGAATATTTTTATAAGTGTTTTCCCCTTTTTAAAAAATTTGCATTCTGGTCTCTGGCTTTCATCTGGCAAATATGCTGATTCTCCCCCCTCCACAGTAATGAGGACTAGAACATTTAAAAAGCTATCTGTTCTGTGGGTATTATGGGACAACGTACCTTACAAACTCCTGTACTTTGCTTATTATGGCACACTGGGACCAGAGAAGCTATCAGTTTTCTCATCCCTGATGGATTAACTTGGAAATCCCCCACTGGATTTTGCTTCTCCCTT
This sequence comes from Lepidodactylus listeri, assembly GCA_029233225.1. NCBI lineage: Eukaryota > Metazoa > Chordata > Lepidosauria > Squamata > Gekkonidae > Lepidodactylus > Lepidodactylus listeri. The sequence continues at coordinate 97,721,181 of JARCFY010000009.1, read as the reverse complement.
CTGTGAATCAAACACCTTTGCTTTTAGAGCCATTGTCTGGTTTCTCACAACAAATTCTCCTATTAAAACAAACTCATCCTTCAATGTTAGTTTTGTGCCATTTGCATGTAAATGGTGCGTGCAATGGGGTAACAGTAACAAATGAACTGGAAACACCAAGCAAGCAAACTAGACTGTGTGGCTCACAACAACAAAATAAGAAAGCAAAAAGAAATTAAAATGGATACATTTGTTCATCCCCAAATGTGGAGCAGATTATATTAGTTCACGGGAAGGCTGATGTATAGTAGGAAATGGACTTGAGAACATCTGAGTTTCTTTCAGCCCTACAACTGTTGGTATGAAACATCACAATTACAAATGTTTATCTTATGCTTTGCTCTGCAGGCTCCACCCATTTTGCAACAGCCGCGAAGGAATAACTCAATTGTTGATCTAAGAGACCAACCCAGCTCAGGTTCAAATGATTTAATTTCCGTTTGTTTAAGTGGAATATCATCTAAGCATATGGTGACGAGTCTCCTACAAGCGGATATCCCATCCGAGGGATGCAGATAAAGCAGATGCTCTGTCACTGAGTCTGCCAAGCCCCTCCCCTTGTCCTTGTAACATGGTAAAAGGAGAATCGACTATTAAACATATTAAGAAATCTACACCACCAAGTAAGGAGGTTGTTTCAAACAGCATTAAACCTGATATTCAAATGAAAAGAGGGAGGGAAAAATGCTTTCCCATGTTCATGACATTTCTTTTACAGACCTTAATCCTGACAAAACAGCGGTGCTACCGGGGTGGTGGTGGTGTCTAACAAGCGTAGTGGATTATCTCCTGTTTTTGATGGGGTTGCACTCCCCTGAAAGAAGCAGGTTTGTAGCTTGGGAAACCGAGACCTCCTGTTGGAAAAACCAGTGGCAACAGTGGCCACAGGTGCCTTTCAGCTGCTTCGGGTAGTGAGCCAGTTGCGGTCCTTCCTGGACAGAAAAGATCTTGCCAGTGTGATGCATGTCCTGATAACATCTAGATTAGATGTGCTCTATCTGGGGCTGCCGTTGAAGACTGTCTGGAATCTACAATTGGTTTTAAATGCTGTGGCTAGAGTGTTGACTGGAGTGGGTTGTGGGGACTGTATCGTTCCAGGCTTGTTCCACCTACACTGGCTTCCAATTGGCTTCTGGGCTCAATTCAAGGTGCTGGTGTTAACCTTTAAAGCCCTGTATGGCCTGGGACCAACATACCTTCTGCCATATGAACCTACCTACTCACTCTGGTCATCCTCGGAACCCCTTTTTCAGTTGCCCACACCATCTGAGGCTAGACAGATGGTGACCCAAGAAAGGTCTTCTCCATCATGGCATCAAAACTTTGGAACTTCCTCCCCAGCAAGATCCATCTGGTGTCTTTAGCCAGAAGGTGAAGGCTTTTTTTTTGGTTTTGTCTGGCATCTCCCCAAATAAAAGTCATTGACCCGCCTTCTAGTTTTGTTTGTCTGTGGCTGTGGTCATACACACTAAATAATCCACCTTCAATGCACTTTCCAACTGAATTTTGCCAGTTCACACAGTAAAAATCCAGTTGGGAAGTGCACTGAAAGTGGATTGAAAGTGGATTATTTAGTGTGTGTGACTGCAGCCTTTCTGTTTTTAATTGAATTTTATATTTTAACTGTATTTTAATTGTTGAAATGTTTTAATCCCCCCCGTTCACTGCCCTGTGGACCTGACTGAATTGAAGGTGCCATGAAAATATTTTTAAATAAAGAAAAATAAATAATGCCCAACTATATAAAGGGTTTGGCCTGGACTAGCTCAGATTTGTCAGATCTTGGAAGCTAAGCAGGGCTGGCCATGGATAGTACTTGAATGGGACACCGCCAAGGAAGTCCAAGGCTGCTGTGCAGAGACAGGCAATGGCAAACCACCTCTGAATGTCTCCTGCCTTGAAAACACTCTGGGGTTGTCATGTCGGCCGTGACTTGATGGCCCCTTCCACCATATAAAGGGGAAACAAGGTTGTTGAGAAGCTGGCCTCTGGTGCCAAGGAAATACAAATCAGGTTATAATAATTGGTTCTAGGAAAAAAGGCCCACAAGAAAAACCCCATGGACATAAATGCTCACAGGAAAAAGCCCACGTGGAAAAATGCCCACGCAGAAAAATGCCTACTTGGAAATAAGCCCACAGGGGGGAAAGCCCACAGAGAAAAGAAGCCCATTTGCATAAAAGCCCACAGGGAAAGAAGCCCACATGGAAAAATACCACGTAAAGTGCCATAGATATTTATAATGGAGCACAGCTATTCATCTCAATTTATGTGAATGAACAGGTATTACCTATATTCACATGCAACAATTTGTGCTGTGATTTTATCAAGTATAATCCTATATAAATAATTGTCTTACACATTGGCCATTTCCAGCTCTCCCACTGGCTGTGCTATGCACTCCATCAGCTACTGGCTAGTCAACTGCCACTCAAGAGTACTCGTGTGCCATTGGTTGGGTGCTGGGTTTGCTCCTGTGCAACTAACTTATCCTTCAGTGGCTGTTGCTAGGCAACCAACTCAGTAAAAAGAAAAAGGAAGGAAACCTTTACCAGGCCTTTGTAAGGAACTCATTGGGGCCAGTCCTGACTAGAGTTGCCAGCTCTAGGTTGGGAAATTCCTGGATATTTTGTGATGGAGTCTACGGAAGCCAGAGTTTAGGGAGGGGAGAGGCCTCAGCTGAATAGAATGCCATAGAGCCCACCCTCCAAAGCAGTTATTTTCTCCAGGAGTAGAAGAGATCTGTTGTCTGAAGTTCAGCTGTAATACCTGGCGATCTTCAGGTTCCATCTGTAGGTTGGCTGCCCTAGGCATCACTGTTAGTGCTTCAGAGCAGGGTCCCTGCTCTGAACCTGCTAGACCCAGGTTCTTGCTGTAGAAACTGAGAAGGTGATTTCGGACCAGTCACAAACTTTCAGCCTAACCTACCTCACAGGGTTGTTGTGCAGATCAGAAGGGGGAGAGAATGATGTGATCTGCTTTGGTCTCCACTGTGGAGAAAGACTATACTTTTCCTCCTGGGGAATCATTGCTGCCAATCTCCAGGTGAGGGCTGGAGGTCACCCACAAGATGGCAGAGATCAGGGGCAGATAACGGTAGGTTGATGGTTGTCTGGGAAGGAGATAGGGTTGCCAACTCCAGGTTGGGAAATTCCTGGAGATTTGAGGGATGGTGCCTAGAGATTTTGTGGAGGGTAGGACCTCAGAGGTACAATGTCATAGACTCCACCCTCCAAACTAGCCATTTTCTCATGGGAAACTGTTGTTGCCAATCTCCAGGGGAGGGCTGGAGATAACTCAGAATTACAACTGCTCTTAAGATGGCAGAGAACAGTTCCCCAGGAGAAAACAGTAAGCTCTGTGTCATTAAACCCTGCTGAGGTCGCCACAGCAAATTTGACACTGAGTGCCCAAGGCCAGAGCCTCTTTCTAGAGTCCATTATATTTATTTCCACAACGGGCCTTATTCCTAGTTAAATAACAATAAAAGCAACAATTATTTAACAACAACATTCAATAACAATAATAACTATAGCAATATTTTAATAACAACAACAATAATAACAGATATAATTCTTCATTGCAAATTAGCCAATCTCCTTAAGTAATTAAGTTTATCTTACACCTGCTCATATTGCTACACAGAAGTAGCAACCATGTCGTGTAGTTCCTCTTTTTCACCTCTAGGTGACCTGCCTGTGCATTAGCCAGTGTTAGTTTGTGGCAAGCCAGGTCCCTCTGCAGTCCATCAAACAGAGACCACACACTGGGATGACTGCAGTGGAATAGGGCATTAAAAGCATCGTGAAATCCCTCACAACAGTTTGTTGTTTTTGGCGACTGTTCCAGGGCTGCATCATGATAATTCCATATTCTTATAGGAAACTGAGGATCTCTACTTGCTGCACCCTCGATATATGTTGAAAAGACGTATGTGAGCACCTTATTGTAGCGGTCTTCATCTGGAAATGTGGCAGCAAGCTCATCAAAAACAGTTCTCACATCATTCATTGGGACAAAGGCTAATGCAGCAAGAGATTTCAGTGTGATTTTTATGTTCATATTAGTTTCATATTCAGTCTTCAAGCCAATACTGTTGATTTTCCTAATGAGGCTCTGACCCAGGTGAAAATAACACCCTTTTACCTCAGCATGTGGAAAGGCAATCCTCACTGCATTCATACACGCCTTCTCAAAATCGACCAAAACCTTTTGAAGTTGCAGATCTGGAATCAATAGCTTCATTATTTCAAACATTATTTTATAGGTGTCTGTGTTCTTTTTTTGAAGTAAAATGTAAATACATGGTGCAAATGAATTACCCACCTTGGCATGCCATGTGTACAGTTGGTAAAACATATTTGGCACTTTATCAAATGTGCCATCTCTAAAGATGATGTTTTTGTTTAATTCAAGCATAAGTTCTCTGTCACCTAAAACCAGAATTCTGTCTGGATTTTCCACACTGGAATCGTGAAGTATGAGTTGCCTATACTTCTCAGGAGTGTCAAAATTTATGGTTTTGGAGTTAGGCAAATTATTGCCTGTTCTGATAGCAAAGACTTCTTCTTTTTTTTTAATTTTCTATAAACTATAAAAAAAACTACCCCTACAGTTGCAAAACTATCCCTAATTAAAACAAAGAATACAAATCAATTTTAAAATATATATGAATGAAGTTCCCCATAGAACAAAGTACAAAATACTGAAACATGATAATAGGTTTCAAATAATACTAACTATGCATATGTAGATTCAAGCATGTGGCAAAATAAATTTCTTAAACTTTCAAGTTGTACACAAAGCTATTTCCCCCTCCTCCCTCTTCTTTTGGGTTTAGCAGGTTCCCTTTGGGTTGCCAGTTGCTTAGGGGCAGCTGCCCCCTTTGCTGAGACAGAGTCCTCTGAAGAGCTTCTCGATGAACTTGCAGAGCTTTCCAAGTCATGTATAATGCCTTCTTACTCTTCTTCTTCTTCCTCTGCTGTCTTCTTTTCTTTTGTTAGTCCTTGATGCAGATCCAGAAAAGTCTCTGCATTTTTGGAAGAGGTGATCTTTTTTTTCTCTCTCTCTCCTTATAGTTGAATACCAACCCCTCCGGAAAAATCCATCTATAAGGAGCAGAGCTTTTTTGCAAGAATTTTGTCAAGTTTTTATATTGCTTCCTTCTTTTTCTTATCTCAAATGGAATGTCTTTCAAGACTCTGATTTCCACATCTTTGATTTTTAGGATTGTCCCATTAGTGGCCTTGAGCGCCACATCTCTTGTTGTTCTCTTAGAGAATTTCACCACAATTTCTCCAGGCAGGTTTTTCTTCTTCACAAAATCAGGATATGTCCTGTAGACAATATCCATTTTGCTTTGCAAATAATCTGCTTGCAAACCTGTTTTTTTTAGAGCCAAAGATTCACTTAGGATTTCTTTCAAATTTTCTGGCTTTTGTTCTGGGACACCTTGAAATCGTAGAACATAAGACACTTTTTCCATTTGCAGCCTCAAAAGTTGGTCCCTGTTGGTTGCTCTTTCTTTCTCCACCACTTGTAGTCCTTTGATTCATTATTTTTATTTTAGTTTCAGCTGATTTTGCTGATTTAACCACCTCTTCTATTTCAGCATTAGATTCTTTAATCTCTTTCTGGAGTGCATCCATACTTTGATTCATTGTAGTCATCTGATCAAGTAGAGGGCGCAATGCTACCAACAACATGTTTGGAAGTCTATGGCAGTTCCTGTTTAGGAACAGGAAGAGAAAGAGCTGTAGCTTTTGGAGAGCGTTTCCCCCTGGATGCCATTGTTTCCCCTCTGCCAGCCATCGTTTAATTCTCGGAGGAGTTAAAATTCCACAAAAAGTTAAAAAAAACCAAAACACTGTTTTAAGAAGAATTCCATGCTACTTGAACCCCATATGCAGCGCCAGTGGCCCCAGCCCTCTGCTTTTCAGTCTTTTAAAAAGAAAGGATGGAGGGGTGATAACTGTCCCTCCCCCTTCACCGCTTTGTTTCGGGGCTAGAGGACACCTGTTCATCCTATTGAGTGGAGCCACTGACTCACATTTCATTCAAGGCAGCACTGCAGGTAGGGGTATTTTCATTTCTTCACTGCATTATTTGCTCACCAAGCTGGTGTGCCACTTTAGGTGCCAGAGGCTCCATGGTGACAGGACCTTACGGGGCAAAGAGGCACCTCAATCCTTTGGCCATTGCCTCGGGAGAGGTGCCTCTTGCGTCCCGGGCTGGGAGCCCCCTACAAGGGCTCCAGGGGGGACCAGAATCTGGCCGGTACCCCTCCCATTCACTGAGGTTGTGGGCCACTCCATGCGGAGATCCGCTGGAGCGCGCCCTCCATTAAGCCACCAAAAGCCAGAAGTCGATAGCAAAGACTTCTTGCAAGGGATGATTGTCTGGGCATATGGTCCAATATATCATTATTTAACTCTGACAATACATTTCCCATCACATTGCGAGGTGTAGCACTTATTGCTGTCACGTCTTGCTTCATTTTGCTTCTGGCAACGTTAGCTGCTGCTTTTTGAGGACAGGAGTCATGACAATGTTCTGTTGGTTCCTGAACTATGTTGCCATCTTTTGTTTTTATAATCGAATGACACTTTATAGAGTGATTCTGTCTGCATCTCCAAGTCACCACTCCATTGGTAGTGTGAAAAGAGAGATATTCAAACCCCAAATAAATCATAACTTTGTTGTTCTTCTGGCTTCTTGAAAACTCCAGTGTTTGCACTATGAGAAAAACAATAAAGCTATAAGGTAACCCAGGTGTTAGAAATAAGGGAAAGTTCAATGTTTAGGGCCTCCTTTTCTATAGCCCCCGTCTCACTAATATACCTTGGCTTAAGTCAAGTAACTGTTTATTACAACCGGGAGAATACAATTTGGCACACAGGTGTATGACATTCCCCACCCCCCAAACTCCTGTCACTTCTCAGACCATGGAAAAAACATGGAAAAGAGACCCTGTTGCAGCCTGCGTGATCTCCACAGCTTGCCTTGCCAGATCATCCATGGGCTACTTCCACACGGTCATTTTTGTCACTCGTTTGTCCCTACTGCTTTGGGTTCCCCCTCTCCTTTTCCACATGTGTTTTGCTCCCTCTGGGACTACTAGAGACAGCAAAGCACCTTGGAGGGGGGGATCCTGAAGCAACAGGGACAAATGAGTGACACAAATGACAGTGTGGAAGTGGCCCATCTGACCATTAGCCTTGTCATGCTCTCACACAAAGCTTTAAAAGCAGCACCAGAACCTGTAATGTCAATTTTCTGTTTCTTACAGGGTGGTGTGAAACCCGCATTTTCCATTTTCCATCTGTTTCCATTTACAGTCATTTTTTTGGGGGGGGGGGAGTGTTCTTGTGGTATTACCTCATGGGATGGGTGGGTCTGATGATCCTGTTATACTGGTCTGTTGCATGGGCTGCTGAGCCATGGCTTTGCAGAGAGATTCACAGGCGGAGGAGGTGGGCTTCTCAGATTGGTGGCTCAAACTGGGGCCTTGAAATACTCAGCTCTGGTTTGAGGTTCTTTGCAGAGAAGTGTGCTCTGTTAGGAGAGAAAAATGAAATTAAATTCCTGGGAAATGTAATTGTTAACACATACTACCCACACAAAACTGTGAAAACAGCACAAAACTCTCTGTAAATTCAAATATTTTTTTACCCGTCTGAGTGCATTTGTGTCTCATAGCTTCCCATAAGCTTGTGCCTTTCCTCCTTTAGAATTGTGGTCCTGGGGCTTGGAAGTGTCCAGCTTATCAGCACCATTTTGGGTGCTGCCACCCTGACCTAAATAGGAAGACAGCCATCAGCAGAAACTTTTTTTTTTCTAAATAGGTAGTCAGTTTAAAAATAAAGACCCACCACCCAAAAACAAAGAGTGAAATCACGATCTGTTTTTTTAAAATAATGACAGCATTGGCGAACACTGAGTTGGGGGCTGGGGGAATCCCCCACAAAAATGTGATCTGTAGCAAATTCACCAGCTATTCCTTACTGGAAGCATAGTCTAAAAAAGGCAAAAAAAGTTTAAAAAAACCATTGGCCCTGGGATTATATTGTTTTCTTTTAAAAAGCACCCCTATCCACCAAACTAAACCACAGACATACAATCACATGCTTCATTGGCTAAGGAATTATTGCAGCAAAAACATCTCTCTATATAATAATTCTTTGCATGGTGGTGGCATGTTCCTGAAGATTCCACACACCACCCCAGCCTTTGGTCACCTGGCCTGTCAATCAGAAGCTGTCCCTATCCACTGGCTGTCAATACTCACATGCCATTGGCTGGGTCTGCTCCTCTTCCCCGCCCACTCCTTCAGCCTCTGTGCCCTGTCAGAATTCCTGGCAGACAGCTTTCTCTCTTGACAAAGACCCTTCTCCAGCTTCCTTCCGGGGGGGGGGGGGATTAACTGTTACCTCAGTGCCTGTTGGTAGGTGAAACGAAATGGCAGTTACCTGTGTTTCTAAGATGGCTGCTGTCTGTGGTTTGTTTAAAATGTTCCCCCATAAGGTTCAATTAAACTGTAGTTCCAGAGAGGGGCCTGCAGGAGTATCACTCACTGGGTTGAATGGGGCTTTCTCATCTGCTGGCCTACAGTTCCCAGCTACCCCAAGGCCAAAAAGTACGGGAAAAGAGGGACCCTCCCAAGGGGCGGCGCACCATCAATATAGATTCCAGCCCATCCAGGGAGGATTGTGTTTAACCCCTGTTTTATTTAGTTGTGCCTTATTCATTTAGTGTGTATGTGTGCGCTCCATAATTGGGTAAATACTAAAATAAATTACTCTATTTGGACCAATAATCTGTGTTGTGCTCTGACCCCATAGTCTCCTCCACTCTGCCAATACCAAAGGGAGGGGGTTGGCCAGGGAAGCAAGGAAAGGCCAGACCCTTGGGTGCCAACTTTCCAGGGATTCCCCCAAAGATTGTGGATTTCATCTCCAAATATGGAAATTTGACCACAGGGGTCTCACTGACCCTCAAAAAAGGCAGTGTCAGGGCTTCAGAGCATGGTAGAGGCTGCAGGTGGCGGGGTAAATGAAAAGCTGAAGAATGAGGGGAAAATAAAGGTAGGTCGATGCTTGGCTGGGAAGGAGATAGTGTTGCCAACTCCAGGTGGGGAATTCCTGGAGATTTGAGGGATGGCGCCTGGAGGGTGAGGTTTGAGGAAGCATGGGGCCTCAGACAGGTAGAATGCCATGGACTCTGCCCTCCAAACCAGCTATTCCCTCTTGGGGAATCACTGTTGCCAATCTCCAGGTGAGGGCAGGAGATCACTCAGAATTACAACTACACACCAGATGGCATTAATCAGTTCCCCTGGAGAAAATGGTGGACTCTGTGTTCTTATACCCTGCTGAGATTGGCAGTCAGAGCTTCAGCAGTCAGGGTTTCAACAGTCAAGGCTTCAGAGCATGGCAGAGGCTACAGGTGGTGGTGGGGAGATGGAAAGCTGAAGAGTGTAGGGAAAATAAAGGTAGGCTGATGCTTGGCTGTGAAGGAGATAGGGTTGCCAACTCCAATTCCTGGAGATTTGAGGGGTGGAGCCTGGAGAGGGTGAGGTTGGAGAAGAGGTGCGGCTTCAGACAGGTAGAATGCCATAGACTCTGCCCTCCAAACCAGCAATTCCCTCTTGGGGAACCACTGCTGCCAATCTCCAGGTGAGAGCAGGAGATCACTCAGAATTACAACTGCTCTTCAGGTAGCAGAGATCAGTTCCCCTGGAGAAAATGGTGGGCTCTGTGTCATTATACCCCGCTGAGGTTGCCACAGCAAATTGACGCTGGGTGCCCAAGGCCTTGACACTCTCCCAGAGCCTCTTTCTAGAGCTCGTTGTTCCCACAACGGGCCTTACTCCTACTCATGTTAAATAAGCTATGTGAAGCACATGGTGTTAACACGTTACTCAAAATACATTTTAAAGAAGTACCAAAAAAAAGATACCTGGCTTCTTTGAAGACCTTTTTGCAGACATACTGTTTTTAGTTTTCCCGCAATCCTATGAATGAAAAACAGAATTTGAAAAACCATGCTTTACTAAATTAAAATCTTCCCAGCATCTAACTTTTGCCCCTCAGTGAGAGGAAAATGTGTGGAGAACTTACCTATGTCAAAAGTCTTGCTTTCTTCAGAGCCTGGATAATAAAAGGCCTGGGCCACACCAGACTAATCCTTTTATATCTGTGGTCCTATTGTGAAACTAAAAGATCAGCCCCTCTCAACTGCAGGGACTGGTGTGATCCAGCAGGGTTCTTCTTATGTTAGTCATGTTACCCAGCCTCCTCAGCTGCTGCTACTACTGCCGCCTCCTCTTTCTGTTTCCTTAATAGTACTAGTGGTTAAGGCCTCATAGATCTATGAAGCTTAGCTTAAGATAACAAAACTGTAAGACAACATTCAATAACAAATAACAACAGAAGTGGCAACCGTGTCCTGTAGGGCTCTTAATTTTCTATACCACAGCAGTCATCCCAGCATGTGGCAATACTCCCTCTATGGTGTGGAGTCCTGTGAGCAAAAAATCTACATTGTGAGCTACTGGCATTAAAGCTGTGAGCGAGCAATTCGGCTACTGCATAAATCAGTGTGCTCTGGAGCCATCTTTCCTAAGCTAAGACAAAAATCTGTGAGCTGGAGGCTAAAAAACTGTGAGCTAGCTAGCTCACACTAACTCAGCTTAGGGGGAACCCTCGTGTGTGGTATCTATATGATGGACTACAGAGGGACCTTGCTTGCCACAAACTAACACTGGCTGATGCACAGGCAGGTCGCCTAATAACATAGCAAAATTATTATTTAATTATACTTGATAAAATCACAGCACAAATTGTTGTATGCGAATATAGGTAATACCCAGGGCTTTTTTTTTTGTAGAAAAAGCCCAGCAGGAACTCATTAGCATAATAGGCCACACTCAACACCAGAAACTCATTAGCATATTAGGCCACACCCCTGTCAGCAGAGCTCCCTCCCAGGATTGGCTTCCCCAGGTGCCCAGCAGCTTGTGGGGCTCCTGGGGAACCCGAAGAGAGGAGGATTGGATTGGCTTCCCCAGCCCCCCCCCCCGGTGGCTTGCAAGACACCTGGGGAACCCAAGAGGGGGGGAGGCTGTAGGCATGGCCAACTTGGAAGCCAGCCAGAACTCCATTCCTGTGCGTTCCTGCCCCAAAATAGCCCTGGTAATACCTGTTCATTCTCATAAATGGAGATGAATAGCTATGCACCATTATAAATATCTATGGCACTTTACGTGGCATTTTTCCCTGTGGGCTTCTTTCCCTGTGGGCGTTTTTCTGTGTGGGCATTTTTCCATGTGGGCTTTTTCCCTGTGAGCATTTATGTCCATGGGATTTTTTTCTGTGGGCTTTTTTCCAGTCACCATAATAATTACTTATAGATCTGATTAGACACCATTCACAGTACTGTGCCAACTGAGTTATTAAAAGGTCGCTGTGCCAACATTCCAATTGACCAATGTATCTGTCAGTGTGGCAGCTCAGTGGAAGATATAGTTGATCTACAGTTTTTCTCAGATTCTAGTTTTTTATGCATTCTGGTGCAGAGCCTTCAGTTTCTTCCAGACTGCCTCTTTTTGTCCTGGCAGCCAGGAAGAGCAAATAGGGCCTTTTAGAACAGGGGTGTCAATCATAAGGCCCAGGGGCCGGATCTAGCCCATCCAGGGCTCTTATGTGGCCTGCGAGCAACTGATGCAAGGGAAGAAGTGATGGGGGGGGGAGCAGAGCCACTCCATTGCGGCTTCGGCACAGCAGAACAACCTCGCCTGCAGCAGTCCAGCATCGTGGAAGCATCTGCCCTGCCCTGCCGCCTCTCCAGTCTGCCTTTGTGGGTCTTCCTCTGTACCCCCTCCCAGCCCATGGGACCTTGCAGTGAGGATACACCAACTTGGAGCTTACCAGTGCTGTCCTTTATACAGTTTCTATGTCTGGTACCTGGCGTTATATTTTCTGGCACACATGTCCCGGCTTGACAAAATGACATTTATTTCAGGTCCGGCCTTTGTAACAAATAAGTTTGACACACCTGTTTTAGAATGTCCCCAGCTGAATTGCTCTTGTTGTATTGAGCTGAATGTGAGTTGAGGTTTTAGAATTTTGACTTCATCTGTTTGTGAATACGTTTCAAATATGTTTTAATTGTGAGGGCCAATGGCCATGGATAATAAATTTACTACTGCCGCAGTACGGTATCCTGAGTCAGGGTTACCCTTTGATGACTTTGACTCACCCAGTTGAGTCCAATACTGCAGGAGCTTCGGATGTCCAGGGTGATATTACATTCCATACATCACTCACGTCAAGTCTCCCACATCTGGCTGCCAACTTCTCACAGCTTGCTGCCTTCAGAATTTAATCTTTTTCGCATCTTCACCCTGCAAGGCAAAGCTAAGTGGCGGCTGGAAGTTCGCAGATTGGAATGAGGCCACCAGCGCAGCAAACAAACAAGTCTAGGGATGACCTATTTGCAAGGTCAACTTGCATGTCAAAAAAGTGCCTCCCAATTTTAGCATTTCTTTTAAATGTGGCAAGCCACTTCTCTTCACTTTGATGTTGTTACATGCTCCAGCATTCCCTAGGGGTGCTGCTGGATTTAACTGCTCTGTTATCCTTTTCCCTCACTGTTCTCAAGCTAATTGGGCTTCAGTGGCATCACATACAATTGGCCAAAGTGACCCATGTGATTCTTGTTGATGCTGTCATAAGGCTACACCTGATGGGATGACTTCGTTGATGCCATGGCTACACCCAGTCAGGTAGAACCACAGGAAGGGCAAGGGATGAGGGTACCAAATGCAAAACAGAAGGAAGAAGTGGCAGCTAAGGCAGAAAGGGGTCCCAAAGAACACTGAATTGCAAATATTCAGCAGGGTTTGGGGGAGGAGGGATTGGCTATTTCATATATGTCAATTTCAAAGTGAATATCAATATAATTTATAACAGACACGCCTAGGTCTCAAATGTGATTGCTTAGTCGGTGAACATTCTGTCATGCAGCCTTGGATAAGATAATGGGAATCTCTCTCCCATGATTCCACATGAAGCCAACCATTTGTAGTGAAAAGGAGGAAGAGGAAGACAAGAAAGAGGAGGAGGAGGAGGAGATTGGATTTATACCCCACCCTTCACTCAGAGTCTCAGAGCAGCTTAAAATCTCCTTCCCTTCCTTTCTGTGAGGTAGGTGGGGGCTGAGAGCTATTTAGAGAACTGCTCTTTCGAGAACATCTCTGAGAGAACTAAGGCTTGCCCAAGGTCATCCAGCAGCTGCATGTGGAGAAGTGGGGAATCAAACCCAGTTCTACTGCACCAAACTGGCGCGCTCTCTCTCAGCAAGGCTGTTATAAATTATATTGATATTCACTTTGAAATTGGCATATATGAAATAGCCCAAATAGTGTATTAGGCTATATCTGTGTTCTTTTCCTTTTTGTTATTGTGACAGACCTTTAGGTTGCACAGTAAACAAGTCGATGGAGACACTTGGAGCATGCCAACAACACTGCACAATTTCTACATACAGCAGGTGCTTTTAGACAATTCTGTGTGATGACCAATGGCAAAAACATTAAACAGTTAATGTATACTAAAAGGGTACCCTGAGATTTTGCTGTTTTATCATGGGAGATGCTTTGTAGTAATTTTATACTCTCTCTTGGGAAACGCAGCAGTTTAATGGTAAGCAATATAGATGAAGAAAAAGCAAACAGATGTCTTACTATTGTGAGGGAAAAGGTGGGAAACAAAGCTACTATCAACTCACAGAATTACAGTACTTACAAAATGAAAAGGGGGAGGAAAAAAATGCTTTCCTATCGGTAAGCTTTTAGTTATTCTGTTTTTCATTGTAATTGTGGCACTTTGTTTTTATGTCTGTTATTAAATATACAAATGCCTCTTAGACCATTTTAAAACCTGAGAGTTCATAATGTTCTTGACACTGAGGATAAGGATGCTATTTTTCACAAAGCTAACGGGAGATATAAATCAGGTTTTTATTAAAAAAAATAAATCTTGTGCTTACCTCAGGATTTATTCAAGGATGTAATACAGGGAGAAAAACTGAGAGACGGCATACAGCACATTACATGGAATCTACACACAATCCTCTCCTTCAAAAATAAGAAAGGAAAGAAAAGCCAGTATGGCTGTGATTCCAGTGTGGTGTTCATGGCCATGATACCCACCCATGTGCTTCCTGGTGCCTGCTTTCTTCTTTACCAAACCAAAAAGCCAATTCTGGCTTCTATCCTCTTGTAAAAGGTTGGATTTATACCCCACCCTTTACTTGGAGTCTCAGACCGGCTTACAATCACCTTCCCTTCCTCTCCCCACAGCAGAAACCCAGTGAGGTAGGTGGGGCTGAGAGAGCTCTTTTGAGGACTGCTTGTGTGAGAACAGATCTGAGGGAACTGTGGCTTGCCCAAGGTTACCCAGCTGGCTGCATGTGGAGAAGGAGTAGGGAATCAAACCTGGTTCTCTAGATTAGAATCCACCACTTTTAACCACTACATCAAGCTGGCTTAACCACTACACCAGATGGTATAAAAAAGAATTACCGTTCATGTCACATGAGGCAGAATCAAAACAGAAACACAGATGAGAAATGCACAATCAGTTTCACCAATACATGTATAGCCAACTGAAATGAGATGTAATCACATGCTATAAATACTGCTGGTAGAGCCTTAACCCAAAGGTTTCTAGGGTTCTTTTATTTAGGGCAGGGGTGGCCAAACTTGCTTAATGTAAGAGCCACATAGAATAAACGTCAGATGTTTGAGAGCTGCGAGACAGAAACAAATATTACAGGCATGTTTTTATTTAAAAACATGTGAATTTACTTTTTATTAACATTAAATGAGACTGCCAAAAATAAAAACAAAAGGAGTAAAACCAGATATTGATAATGGTATTCATCCAATGATAAATATCTTATAGGCTGGCGGGGGGGGGGGGGGGCTTTGAGAATGCATTTAAAGTTGCTTTCTTTCTCTGTCCCCCCAAGCCTTCCCAGGGAGGGGGACACTGGCTGGGGAAGGAAAGACCATTGGGGATGCATGCCTCCCCTTTGCTTCCCCAGTCACCCTGCCGGGAGCCACACAACATGTGTGAAAGAGCTGCATGTGGCTCCCAAGCTGCAGTTTGGTTACCCCTGATTTAGGGAATACTTTTTGGTATAGTTGCTATTAGAGATCTGAAACAGGCTTTGGGATTCCTTGTCCACAGAAATATTTTTTTTAAAAAAATGTTATAGGGTGAAAGAAAGCTTTTAATCAGACTAACAAAATATGTCATGGTGTTCTAGACTTCCTTAGGCTTCCAGGAATCCCCCCCCCCCCACAGCATATTTCAATTATTCTCTTTAGTCTGAACACCTCAGCAAGCCCCGAGAGTTCCTGTTAAGACTCGTGGTGTTTCTCAGCAGGGCACCTTCCACACAGATTTGTCTGCTGAGTACTCTATCTGACACAGCATTCCGGAGTATTATTCGGGGTGAAATCAGTTCATCAGGACCATGGTACGATCCTGTGTGGAGAAAGATTGTGCCACAGAAGGTCCCAGAGGCTGTACATTGCAGAATAACCATGACAAATGTTCTCTCTCAGCTGAGTTAGTGTGGACTAGTTCACAGTTTTTTTAGCCTCTGGCTCACACTTTTTTGTCTTAGCTCAGGAAGGATGACTCCAGAGCAAACTAATTTATGCAGTAGCCAAATCACTTGCTTACAACTTTAATGCCAGTAGCTCACAAAGTAGATTTTTTGCTCACAAGACTCCACAGCTTAGAGGGAACATTGAACATGACTGTGTATTTGGGGCTCTGGCCAGAAGCTCCAAGGTTCATAGAAATGCCAAGGAAATGATATGCAAGATCCAGGTTTAGTTACAATTAGATTTTGATAAGCAGTAATCAAGCTTACAGAAATAGCTGGTGAAGCATCCATCTGCTGGGTCTTGAACACACACATGCAGAACAAAACTTAGCCAGACCTTGAGATGAGATACATAGCTAAAACTAAAAATCTAATACCCTAATGGCTGGTTACATGTCAAGAAATCATTAATCAAGCTATCTCAGTGAGCCAGGGCATTTTGCACCTGATGTCTAGTGGTGAGGGGAAACAAATCAGGCTTCCTAGATAAGAGCTGCTAACAAGCATAAGAGGGAAGGATATTATCCTGGGAGTGATCTGACCTCTCACAAAAAAAAATCAGCATTCCCACAAACACAGTTTGCAAATGATTTCCCCTTGCTTTTACACCTGAGTTTTGGTTATTCTGCTTCAGAATCACTTGCCATCACCATAGCAACTGAGCAAAAGCCCTCAACCAGATAACATTTTCCCCCATCAATGTATCATATTATGTAGGATAAAGGGTATAACAGTCGAGACAATCAAAATCAACAGGATTAGTCGTCTGCAGTGTGTATGAATGGGCATGTTCAGTACCATGAAGAAAGCCAACTGGAAGCCATACATTTCATCCATGCTTTCCAGCCTTGGATGTCTTAAAGTATGGCCAGCTAAAGCAAAGGTGGCAACTCAAGTTTGCCTTTCTACCAAAGTAAAGGATATTTAAAATGTGTGCTTTGATAGCTGAAAAGAAGTGTTGTACCTAATACAACACTCCCTCCCAACTATTGCTTGCCTGCTTTGTATTCTTTCATGCTATTTGTTTGTTGGTTTAAAAAATTGTGATCTGCTCCCCCCTCCTGCTGGGGGACTCTCAAGGTAGCTTGGAAGATCTAATAACCCAAAAGATCCAATGATCACAGCAAACAAATAAGCAATAAATAAACAAGATAAGAGTTCAATACAACCATGAATAATAATGGAGAGCCAGCATGGTGTGATGATTAGAATTCTCATTCTGACAGAGAATCTCACTGAGTGACCTTGGGACGGTCACTCTCTCTCTTTCAACCTAGGTTGTTGTAAGGATAAAAGTGAGGAGGGAGAATGATGCCATAAGCCACTTTAGGTCCCCATTGGGGGAAAAGCAGAATATAAATATCTGACTATATACCCAACCTAAAAAAAAGTCTTTTTTTTGGGGGGGGGGATCAAGTCACAACCAACTCATGGCAACCCATAAGGTTTTCAAAGGAAGAGACATTTAGAGGTGGTTTGCCATTGACTGCCTCTGTGTAGTGACCCTGGATTTTCTTGGTGGTCTACCATCCAAATACTGACCAGGGCTGAGTCAGAGCAAAGTCAGAGCAAATCGGATCAAAAAGCTGTACTTTCCGCTAAAAAAACCAACAAGATATTCTTTGGGAGTCCATCTCACAATCAGCCCCGTAGCCAGGAAAAAAACATTGTTAGGGGGCCAAGAGTGGGCAGTTCAGCTAATTCAGTTAATGGAGCTGATTCAATTGCTGGGGCTTATTCAATTACCTGAGCTGATTAATGAGGGCTAATTCAATTACCTGTCCAGGCTGCTGCTGCCATGGCTGTGAGGTGCATATCTCCAGGCGAAGGTGGCCAGGCCCTTTGCACATGCACAGAGGCTGGCTGGCTCCCCCCACCCAGGGCTGGGGGCAAAGCTGGCTGTGCTGGTGCCGGGCATGCACTCCTTCCCCACCTGCTCTTGCTCGCTCCACTGGGTGGGCATCAGCCAGCCAGCCACTCTCGCTGCTTCCCTCTTGACCACCCTGGGGGAGGGGAAGGGGACTGGGAGAGGGATTTTTGCCCCAAGGGCCCCCTGTGGCTACGGGCCTGCCCACAATACAGAGGCTATTATAGAGACCCTCTAAGAATAGGCTAAGAGAGAACCACGGTCCTGCATAAGGAGATGTTCAGTAGGAGTGTTCAGTAGAACACAGTTGACACATGGTTTTATACAAGTAGGGGTGACCACTCAGTTATGTGGACTTCATTGGTGATGGTGGAAAGCACCATCAAGTCACAGTCAACTTATGACGACCCTGTAGGGTTTTCAAGGTAAGAGACAACCAGAGGTTTTTTGTCATTGCCTGTCTCTGTATAGCATCCCTCAACTTCCTTTATGGTCTCCTGTCCAATTATTAACCAGGGCTGACCCTGCATAGCTTCTGAGATCCAACAAGACTGAGCTAGCCTGGGCCATTCAGGTCAAAGAATGGCCTTTGTTACCCACCTGAAATCATGCTCCTTCATGTTAGAGGGACTGAAGGAACAGTGTATCTTTGGAGGAGGACAAATTGGAAATCAGTAAAATCACCTTACCCCCCACAAACAAAAAAGCTGTTTCATTGGAAGAGCTGCTGTTGCACTGATGGAATGGCATCGCAAGATCCAAGCCAGAGTCTACCAGAGCTGTGATTGTTTAGCTTGTTAATTCATGCATTAATCAGAGCTCTTTGCATTCTCATTTTTGTCATTTGTGTGTCCGTATTGCTTCTTTTCCCCATCTCCACACATGTTTTGATCCCTCTAGTGATTTAATATTACATTGCTGTATGTCTGGCATATTTCCCTGCACTTTAAAAGTGCAGGGAAATATGCCAGACATAAAGCACTGTAATACTGAATCAGCCACTAGAGGGAGCAAAACACATGCAGAGAAGAAGAAGAAAACCCCAAAGCAATTGGACACACAAGCAAAGGCAATGAGAATGCAGAAGAGTTGCCTGTTTTATACTTCATTTCACAGCCAGATTGTTCCCCAAGCAGCTTACAACTCAAAACCATATCCTGGGCAACAGGCACTGTTCTTGAAGCAACTTGCAGAACTCTGACTGGCTGACCGAAGAACAGAGTTTTGGTTTTTGAGAGAAGAGAAAGGACTTCAGCCTTCTTCAGTGGCCCATGTGTTGGAAATGGAAATTGTGTGTTGGAAACAGACAATTAAGGGACGGCCTTTTCAATCTTGTTCCAAAATTAAGGCATTCCATTCTAGCCTTCCCTCCAAACATCCAGCTTCCCCAGATGCCCATAGCTAAGAATGCCCCTGACTCCCTCAGATGTTGGTAGTTACTGGCTGGGCTTTCTCCATCAGGCCAAACTTGTCTTATAGGTCAGCCTCTTATTCCCATTCCCCTCTGGTCCTTTCCCTTCCTAATAGGAAAAAAAAGGCTTTAATATGGTGGTGAGAACTACAGTCCGGTCACAAAGGTTCTCTGGACCTGGCTGTTTCAACCAAATTCCAAAGAAGCATCCACAGAATTGCATCCTTAATTTTCAAAGAAAGCTTCAAACATTCAAACAACATTCAGGTGTTGAATTTTGCTTGGTTTTATGTGATTTAGTTTATAAGAGACTTAAGATGTGGTCTCTTTCCTAAAGATTTATGAATGAGACATGTGATCCCAAAAGCTTCTGTATTGGTTTTTGAACTAAGCTATCATTTAGTCAGAATTTGCTGTGTCTGTGTGATGGATTGCACAGATAGATCCTGGCTGATTTATCACCGGTGATGGGATTATATACTTCTATCCAAGGCAGGGATGGTTTGTGTTAGATTTAGCATTATGAACTTAATACCTGCGTGACCCAACATGTCTGTTAGTACATGTTCTTAAAAGTAAGAAGAACCATGACTTGTCAGTAGAACACTACAATGTACGTTGAACAGGTCAATAGGGACTCTGCCATTATTTCTTGCAAGACCATCTAGGGTTAAGGCCGGCACAAGTATTACAGATGCAACATGAAGGTCACTGTTTTGCTCCACATGGCAGCTATTGAGGTGCATCAGCTTAATATCCAAACTTGGCGATTTTCTTTTATGCCTCTGTAAACTCCAGACCCAATTTTCTTAAATGGCAAGGGGAAAATGGGGCTGGAGAGTCAAGGTGCATGAATGAGTCATCACAGATCCCATACCAGTGATGAGTCTCATATCAACCAATGTGCCATGCTGGAAAGTGGAGTGAATTCTCACATTCAGCTATGAGTCTTGAAATGGTTGAACAATTTAATGAAGAGACATATTATGATGTGAGCCTTAATTTGAGGGATGTGGATGATGCAGGTGCAGGAGGTGGGAAACCTCTGTCCTTTCTTCTATCACACTTCTCCTTGGCTGCCATGTCCTCTTGGTTGACCTTCCAGGGCAACTGGCCAGCCACTGGGTGAAACAGTCAGGAAACCTGGTCTGATCCAGCGGGGCACCTTCTTATGGCCTTCTGTGACCCTTGTCCATTCCCCCCATCTGGTGAAGCTCTATGATCAGAAAGAAAAGAGCTGAACTTTCTAATCTTCCATCCATCCCACTCCCTGATTTATATGGAACCAGCTGCAACCCCATTGTAAGACTTGGCTTTCATTCAGTCTCACTGAATTTCTCAAGTACGATTAGAATCGGGTGTTTACAGCTCAGTTTGAGACCAAGTGTTCTTCAGCCATGAATAAGATTGAGAGGTCAGACTGGCACTAATATCTTGACCAAAAAGACAAACTTTTTCATGAGCCCCCAACCTGCAATAAATCACTTGAGATATATTGGATTAGGGAGCATTTCTACCTTATATTTATTACAGTATGTAATCGTCCATGTCAGCAGGTTGTCTCTATAGCTTCATCAGGGTTGCTAACCACAGCATTGCCTAATACAGAAACAGATAATTGGGAGGCTTCTGAAACCTGGTTGATATATAACGGGACTGGCACCCAGGATATGATTCATCAAGCACCATTTTACTTATTGCCGTGATTCGATTGAGAACCTTTACAGGCATAAAGCTGCAAGACAAATGTCTCTGCAATCTATCTCACAGACGTCTGAGTGGTTGCCTAGTGTGATCCAAGCACATAACGATGTTCCACTATCTAAAGAACTTCATGAAGAAGTTTATGCATTCTTCCTATGCAAGAAAACTCTTAAGGATGGAGAAAATGGATATTAAACAACCAACCTCACATTAAGATATAACAGCCATAACCTTCTGATGCTGCAGGTCATAGGAGTTTATGAGAAATATATATGGCAATGCTAGAGTCTCCAGTTTAATCTTTGTAAGACAGAGATGTTAAATTGTGGATGGTCCAAGGGTTACATCTTCAGGTCTTTGGGATAGCTTTGCTTAACTAAAAGCTTTGGGATGTTTGGCTTTCTACGTACACTTAAGAACATACAAGCACAGCTGGATCAGACCAAGATTCTATCCAGCCCAGTATCCTGTATAGTGGCTTACTCTGGGGACTTTATAGGGGCAGCATGAAGGAAATGCACCTCTTACATTGTTTGCTGCCACCAACTAGAGGGATAGATAGACCACCTCTCAGTATGGAGGTTACATTTAGCTTTCATGGCCACTAGTACACAGATCCTCCATGAATTTATCTACTTCTTTTTTAAAAGCTATCTTCATGGTACTAAATTCCATATACAAATGATGCATTGGTTGAAGCAGAACTGAACCTACTGGCAAGCCATTTCCATTGTGTTCTAGCATGAGAGAGGGCAAAATATTGGCCTCTTCCCATTCCTTTCACACACCTCATCGTTTTATAAAGCTCTGCCAACCCCACTCCAACTCTGATTTATTTCTGATCTTCCTTCAATTTTGTCATATTTTCCCTAAACATAAAAAAAGTTTAGCCTTCCAAGTAGTGAAGGTACTCCAATCTCAGGCCTTTTTCCCACTCACATTGTGCCGGCGTTCTGCCTCCGTTTGTCCCGACGCTGGGTGTCAATTTCACACCCTTTGCTGTGGCGCATGTGTTAATACGGGGCTTTGCACCATTTTCTCCGCACCTTCGGTAAACCTAAAAAAAAAGGTTTACCAAAGGCGCAGAGAAAATGGTGCAAAGCCCCGGATTAACACGCGTGCCGCAGCAAAGGGTGTGAAATTGACACCCAGCACTGGGACAAACGGAGGCAGAACGCCGGCACAATGTGAGTGGGAAAAAGGCCACTGTGTATTTAGACCAGGCATACCTAAAGATGTACCTGCTCTTTCCCATCCAGTATGAAGCATTTTTTTGTTTAAAAAAAGACTTTCTCTTGGCCAATTGCAGACAGTCCTAAAAAAAATCCTGTGCAGCCCAGAAGTGACCAGTTAATCCCACAATATCTTGAAGCAACCCAGATGCCATTCTGCCCCAGAGTTTCTGCTTATTCATCCATCTCCATAGAAGCTGACAGTAAAGAATGGGAATAGAGGTACCATGGGCACAACCTCTCAAAAGGCATCAGTACTGTTCCAACCCAGTTTTTCTACATCCAGGAATGTTGTGCTGTGCTATGATTGAAGCAGAGCTATAGTAGTAGATGACACACACATAGACCAACCAAAATGGAAGGCCTGCATTCTCAGTAAGGGATGGGTACCAAACCACAGTACGGGATGAACCAAACCACAAAGCAAAATTCATCATCACAAACTTCCATAAACTTTTAAAGCAGTTCATGGTGGTTTGTGGATAGTGCAGAAAGCCTCAAAAACAGCTGGACAGCAGGGAACAGGCTGCTACACAGCTGGTTTTGTGGGTTTCTCATGCAGTCCCTTTAAAGTTTAAAGGGACTGCACAAGAAAGCCTGAAACAGCTGAGAGGTGGGGAGCTGTTTTGGGAGCTCACTGCAAACCCCATTTAAAGGGTCTGTGGTCTCTTTCAACAGGGTTTGTGGGACCATGAATCATGAAATGGTTTTGTTAGCTAACAAACTTCCTAGTTTGGTTCAGTTCAATTGGTGGTTCGGTTCATGGTTTGGCCATTGCATTTTTCCAATTCATGCCTATCCCTAATCTCAGTTTGCTAAACTGGAAACTTCCTGCAATCGCATGTGCTATTAGAAAGACAGCACTAGCATCTAGGGATTGCTATTTGTTCTTTTTTAGCTGCCTGCATGCCTCCCCCTTCTCTCTGATTGGTCAATGCCAGCTGAGAGAGCTTTAAAAACAGCTGAGTGCTGAGAAAAAGGGTCTTTTTTTGTCTTGCTTCCTCTCTGGCATGTCAGAAGCCAGACAGGTGGAGTTAGTGTGTCTGTCAGAGAGAAAAAGACAAGGTCACTTGTGAAGTGAAGGAACACAACTCCTTGCCCTTACTGTGTACCATCAAATCTGAGGGAAAGTTACAAATAAGAACTTTAGTCTAGATGTCAGCCAAGATGAAAAACATTTATTTCACTGGGTCGAGAACTGAGGGTCAGTTTTGGCAGGAGGGATTGGTTAGTAGATTGAAGCTGCCAGTCTAGCCAAACAGAAAGGGAATATGGCTTCTTGGAAAAGTAGAATATTTCCTTCTCAGTTCTTCAGTGGGTCCAGTTCAGAAGAGACCCCTGGTTGGTGTGAAAAAGGAAATGGTCTTAGGCTCCTTTAGAGTCAAAAGGAAAACTATAATCCCACAGGGAAGGAGAATAAATACAGGAAGAAAGTACTACTCTCCAGGAAACTAAGATATATGAATCTTTATTAAGACACATTGTTAATGTTAAGAAATCTCCAAGACAAACCAACCTCTCACTGTTAATAACTGAGTTTCTAAAGAATTACATTGCAGTGATACTTAGTTGCCTGTTCAAAATACCATAATTGTAAATACAACAAAATTTACCTGATTTCTCATCCACTGCCTATTCCTAACCCAACCATGTGTGTTTAATAAAATCATCATTCCTGTCTGAACTTTACTTCATGTCGAGTACAATTTACAAAGGAAGTAACAAGTGGGCTCCTGCTTATCTATAATAAATCTCTGGCCTGGGCAAAAACCAAATTTCTTTTTTACTACAGGGCAGGGCACACAGAAAGTCATGAACCATTTATTACCACACACTACCTTTCGGCTGCTCAGACGGAGTGAGGAACAGCTGTTTAGTGTTTTGGTGGGAAACTCTGCCTCACAGTAAAAGAAGCAGCAGGGGTCTGTCATATCAGCTTTCAGAATTTCAAGATATTTGTAGTTCTCTTCAAATCTCAGTATTTTGTTTTTGTTGTTGGGCATCTTAATTTCTTGTTGTTCAATGACCTTTCCTCTATTCAGCGCTAATGCTGCACACTTATCAAGGCCAAATTCCATTGTTAGATCTTTGCTGAATATTCACACTCTGTTTAGCAAATTATTGATCTCAGATGACGACTTTCAATAAATTTTTCAAGTCATCCATATTCAAGAAGTGTGAAATCATTGGGCCTGTCTTTGAAAGTGGGTATTCTAGGCTTGAGCTGTTGAAAAATGACTGTGAATGGTATTAGTGCAATGACAAAGAGCAGCAGTAATAGTGAGTCTCCTTGGAAAATTCCTCGTTTGATATTACCTGTTCCAATTTCTTCTGCATTCACTATCAGCTTGATGTTTGTTCCATTTACCCATGACCGTTCCAATAAATGCTATTATAGTTTTGCTGATGCTTATCATTTCTAGTGTTTTCAGGATCCATGCATAAGGGAGTGAATCAAATACCTTCTTGTAATCAATCCAAGAAACATTCAGGTTAGTTTTCCACCTTTTACAATTTTGTAAGACCATTTTATCAATCAGTGACTAATCTTCACTGCCCTAGGAGTTTCAGAAAATTCCTTTTTGTTCATATGATAAAACTGAATTGAGCTGTAAATATTATTGAATGGAATTGGCTACAATTCTTGTCAATAGTTTAAATGTTGGGAGGCAGGTAATGGGGTGGAAGTTCTGCCCCATTATTAATATTTTTTTTTGTTGTTGTTATCACCACCCCTACTATCTTCTTCGTTGTCATCACCATCATCATCATCAAAAAGTATATATAAGTACTGTCTCTCTAAAAAATCCTAATTTAATTGAATAATAATTATTATAATAATTATTAGTAGTAGTAGTATCATCATCATCATTATTTCTGCTACTACTACTAATATGTCATGAATGGATTTCTATGAAAGACAAGATCCTCTAAGCAGAAATAAGTGACCTTGTTCAGTAAGAATATGAGTATTAATTTGTAGGAGAAAAGCATCACAGAAAAAAAAAATGTTACCTACCTAATTTAAAAGTGCAAGGTCAAAATCTGTCATCCACTGACATTTGAACAGCTAGTTTTACAGGAAGACAGAACCCAAAATCTGCCAGAAACAACAATATATTGTTTGTCAGAGGGAAACTGCTGAGCCATGCACTATTAAAAGGTTATTCAAAGCGATTGGCCATATTACAATGTTTTCCTCTCTCAAGGCCTTATGCAAATATGTGAGAAGTGAGCAGCTTCATAAGATAATACTCAGCTCATCCCTGACTGAAACAAGAACAATTGCTCTTAAAGTTAATAGCACATATAAATCTGGGTGGAGGACAGCATCTTCACCTTTGACTCCGTATCCCACATACCAGTTGGAGGAGGCCCAACCTGTTTGGTCCCTAAGTGATCAGATAATCCATCATGGGGGTCAGTATTGGAGGATGAAATAGGGATGTGCAGCTAAAAAAGAGAGGTTTTTTTTTTTTCCCAGATCCAGATATCAAGGAGATGAAAAATATCAGTATTCCCATTTTCCAAGGTTTGGAAATAGGACTGGGGGGGGGGGGTATTCTAATATTATTTGGCTCCATTATTCCCTATGGAGAATCTTTACAGAGAGCTGGAGCTGCTGGCATCTGTCTTTTAAAAAAAACAACCAAATTTCAAGTGACTTGGACCAAGAGGCCTAATTTTATAGGCCCCTGAATAAGGTGCCCCCAGCCATTGACCATTACTTTCTATGGAGAGGGGGGTGGGTCCCATGCCAGAGACACAAGAGCAAGCAAAGCAGCCCCTGGCCAAAATCCTATCAAAGTAGACAGAACCAAGAAGGCCACAGAACCAATGTAGAACCAGGGAACCCTGGCAGAGGCATGAAACAGTATGGCAAGCCTAATACAACAACACCTCCCCAGCCTAACCTCACTGATAAGTATTGGAGTCGGGAGTCCATGGAATAGTGAAACAGCTAGATCTTTATTGCTGGTCCGGATGAAGCATACAACCCAGGGCTCGAAGCCCTCCCCTGACCTCACCCAACTGGCCTGATAGGCTATTAGAAGTCTATTTACATCTCATAGGTTCCCTGGGAGAAACCTAGGTACATGATTGGTGGCCGGTTTGAATCCACCTGGCCTTTGTTCTACCTGGCTGAAGCTCAGGTAGTTTCTTGGCCATGTGCTCTGGCCATGCTCTGGCCATGCGGTCGCCATTACGGGAGCACATGGTGACCACATGCTCAATACATAACACTCACCATTGGGTTTGAGAGTAGCCAGGTGATGCCAAGGCAAGGTGAGGATCAGACTTAGCTCCCGGGAGGGAACAATCTTGGATCGGCAGCCCTTCAGGCCATTTCCCCAGCTTGGGGACCCCCCAAGTGAGGTGGAAGTGAGCCAGCTGCTCAGAACTTCTGTCAAGGGTTCTCTGGCTACCCAACTTCTACTGCCCCTTTTTCGTAGGCACACATATGCAGGTATACAAGACAAATGTCATATGGTAAGATTCTTTTGGTTGGTATAATCAGATGGCTCGTTTCCAGATAATGGGATATGGATTTTAATGAAACTTTAAAAACAGATACCCAAATCCTTACACTCATACTTGCAAGCTTTGATATTACACATTAAAACTACACCTATCAGGCAACCAGCAAGTAAAACAAGACAATAATGCAACGCAAATATTACATACAAATTATCCGTGGGGAAGCTGACCAGCTTGCTGCTCTGCTCAGTCATTCCTTTTCCTTGTTCAGCTTCATGCAGAATTACACTGGAAGATCCACATGTTGGTGGCTATAACACCATCGAAAACATTCACCAGATATGGCCATCAGCATGGCAAACACCTCTCAGCATGGCTCTTTCTGAACAAAAAAACCTGGCTTTGATAATAATTTTTAGAAAGCATAAAACTAGTCTTCCTACCAGGGGCTGAGGATAGACTGACAAAATGAAGTGCAAGGGAAGCGGGGCAAAAACACCCGGGCTGAGTTGTCGCAGGGCTTTCCATTTGCACTGCGTAGACTGATGCAGGACCATACCGGGGAGGAGGCGGAATGGAGCATTCGCACTGTGGGGCGGCCCCTGGTGGCATTGTCGCGGTGGCACGTGGCTTTGGTCCATTTTGCCAACCTGCGTGTAGGCGCATGGGTGCAGCAGCCGGATCAGTGGTTTCACATTACCAGTGCCTCTTGGGTGTGTGGCTTATTTGCGTCCTGTCAGGAAGCAGGCTGAACGCGCACTCCGACGGCTGGATACTGGTTTCACCAGGTACCTTTTTAAAGTGGGATAAAAGCGCTTCAGGATGGGATGAGTGCAACACGGCAATGCCAGGCAGCTGTGGCTGTGTGAACGGGCGCTCTTAATCCGCTGGCAAAGCGGGCCTATATCGGGCCAAACTGCCAGTCTGAACTCAGCCAGGGTTGAGGTAAGGATTACTGAAATGCTATGTATAAAGGGCTTTGAATACTGGATTTATATATAAATGCTAACTGTCATTCTTCTTATCATCATCATCTCCTCACTAGATCATGCCTCAGTTCTTATACACCACAATCCTTGGTGTGTGTGTGTTAAGTGTAAAGTGCTGTTGAGTCGCAGGTAATGTCTGGCAATCCCATAGGGTTCTCAAGGCAAGAGACATTCAGAAGTGGTTCACCATCGACTGCCTCTATATAGCTATTATTTTTATCAGACTGCATGATGAGCAATGGCATGTCTTGGCCAACAAACACAAACAAATTGCTTCCATAAGATTTTCATCTCTGACCATGCGCAGGCCGGAAAGGCACTGACCTAAGCTAACATGATATAAGGAAGAATCCCATAAATCCCGGAGCTGTGATCCACCAGCAGTAGAACACCTGCTACCAACTGCATCCCATGGATAACAATGGTGCTGACTCCCTATTTGTAAGTATTAAGCCACTTGCAATAAATCTTCAAAAATAGCATTCAGAACTGATTGCTTTGTACAACCTGACCTGATACACGGAGATGTGTATGTTCTGCAGTGTATTACCAATTTGTAAAAAATGACACAGCTCATTTTCTTATTTTTGCTTGTTTGTTTTATTAGTTTTTCACCCTGCCCCATCCTGCAAGTGGGCTCTGGGCAACTTACAACATCTCAGTATTACAATTTAAACGGTTAAAATAGAATACAGTAAAATAAATTAATAAAGCTACCTTGGATTTGAGCAGAAATATCAGTCCATGGTTACGCATTCAAGGACCGGGAATCATACACTTGTCTTGTTGACAGTTCTTCTTGCGTAGTGGAAGATTAGCTTACAAGCTGCTCCCACCAGGGACATATTGAGTGTAGGCAAGGCCCAGGTCATCCAAACCCTGACCACTGTGCAGATTCTCATTTAAGGTACAAATGGATACAACAGGAGGGGTGGGCCCCATCATCCCTATATGCTTAGGACTTGTGTCAGCATACCCTGAGGAGGTAGAGCTGCCTAGGCCCAGGTCTTCTGGTGGGGCCCTGTGACGGGATTAAAGGGGGGAAAAAAACCTATGACCAGCAGAGTGTGTTCATAGAACCCTGCTGAGTCACATGACAGAGTGAGGAGGGGGCCGTTTGGGCTCAGGGCTCTCAGTTATTGTCCATTAACAGACTCAGAAGGGAAGCGCTGAGGGAATGAAGCGACTTTCGCCTTCTGAAGAGACTCTGTGGAGAATTTTGTTTCTAGGAAGGAACAGACTCAGTCATAGTGAACTAAGCGAACACAAACACTAACATACATCAATCCTGGCGAGCCTGAGAGATGCGGTTGTGGGAGGGCTGAACTCTGGCAGGGTCTGGACAGCTGTGTAGAGGACAGCTTTGACTCAAAGAGGCCAGTAAGACACACCTATAGAGGAACCACAAAGCAAGACAGGAAAGAGTATAATAGAAGAGTTGAGTGAACGTGTAACCATCTATATGCAACAAAAAGAAAAAAAAAACCCATAAGCATATGGCCTGAACGTAGTCTGAGGACCAGTGCCAGCCCTTTCAACAACAAAGAGTCCTCTGTGCAAACAACTGATATTCCCCTGTTGTGTTCTGCCAATAAATTACAGTTTTATTTTATCTTGAGAAAACCTTGGTGCATGACTCATACTTTAAAAACCAACCCCCGAAGAGACTAGTTAAGAAGAGAGGGACCTGAGTAGTATTCATAGACCGCTGGGCCGATCTGTTCCCTCAGAGGGAAAGTTCAAACTACAGCTTGTAAAGAGGAGTAGGGTCATAGTCCCATTGCCACCTCCCCCCCCCCGCTCACTCACCTCCCCAGCAGCCCATCTGCTTGTTGTGATGCCTCCAACCACCCACACTCTCAGCGGCACTCACTACCCAGCGCAGTCAGGGAAGGGTGTGCAAACACTGGGGGGGAAGGACTGGAAAATGAGCAAATAAGTAGGGAAAGTATGGATAGCTAGGCAGTGGGGGAAGAGAACACAGGTCGGTGGGCAGAGAGGTGTGAGTGGGGGCCCGGTGGCCAGAAGAGGAGGGGCCCCTCAGGAACTCTCTCTCTCTCTGCTCGAGGTACACCAAACCCTGGAACCAGTCTTGCTCCAAGTGTTAAAGCATTTCCTTGGCACAGAGTAAACATGCGTGTACATAAATGTATGCAGATTTCTACTTTGAAAAAACAGAGGGTGTGCTTGCACATATGGGTGTCTATGCATATTCAGAGTTTGCCTGTTCCAGTGAGATACTTGAACGTGTAGCAGCAGGGTGTTCATTTGTTTCTACCTAAACTAGTGTCTGAGTAGGGCTATGAGAAGTGTTCTAGACGGCTGTAATTCTAATGTAGGAAATGTTATGCACCCTACGCATGGAAACGCCAGGTTTGAGTAATGGCTGTTGACGTGGGCCCAGTTCAAAATGTGATGGTAGCCCTGAATTCACCAGGTAGCTTTAAACAAGAAGGGAAAGGAATAACAGTGACCAATTTTAAAGCATGGTAAGGATTCCTGAGAGAACACGCTAGTTTGATGTCTTCATTTCACAGGACAATGAAAAATGTGTGTAAAGTATCAAACATCTAACAATTATTTAATATTTGTCAGGGGTGTAGCAGCATCATAGGAGACTTACTAAGGTTATGGAAATATAAAGACGTCGGCACTAAAGACCAAAATATTTAAATTTGTCAGAAGGGAATGGCAACAGTTCATCAGTTTTCCAATTTGGTAAATTGAACAGAAGAAGAAGAAGAAGAGGAAGAAGAAGAAAATGAGGAGGAGGAGGAGACTGGATTTATACCCCCCCTTCACTTGGCCAGAGCAGTTTACAAACTCCTTTCCCTTCCCCTCCCCACAACAGACACCCTGTGAGGTAGGTGGGGCTGAGAGAGCTCTGACAGAGACGGCTCTTTCAAGAGCAGCTCTCACAGAGCTATGTCTTGCCCAAGGACATCCAGCTGCTGCAAGTGGAGAAGTGGGGAATCAAACCTGGTTCTCCCAGATTAGAGGTAAATCACATTTGCTCCTCAAATCAGTTTAAAAGTGACTGCCCAATAGGGATAAGGTTCTTACCCAGACTATTGTGCTAATACATGTAAAGTTGTTTAAGCAACATGATATATAAACACTAATATTAAGGATGGTGAATGAAACAATTACAGAGTGTTCATTTTGCACAAAAGTGTCCAGGACAAAGCAAAAATCTATGTGGTGTGTGTAACACTACTTTCATTATTTGCTGATCTGTATGTGTGAAGCTGCCTTACACTAAGGCTGCGAGCACACGGCCCCTTTAAACCGGGAGGGATCCCGGATGTAAAGGGGCCACATTTTTCTTCCTGTGGGTTGGGATGTTTACCCTAGCGGCAGTGTCGTCGGCGGCCGCGGGAACGGTGGCCACGGCCACTGAAGAGGCAGCTGCAGTGGGAACGGCGGTGGCGGCAGAAGTGGCGGCTGCAGCAATGGTGGCCGCGGTGGCGGCTGCCGCTGAAGAGGCGGCCACGGCGGCGGGAAAGGCTGCCAGGAGCGGAGGCGGCCGCAGTAGCGGCAGAAGCGGTGGTGGCCAGGTGAGTTGGGTCCCCCCCCCTTTTACACTTGGGCGCATGAGTGGCCATGCGCCCAAGTGTAAAAAGGGGGGGGGAAATGGCGGGGGGCATCTGGACAGCCCTGCTCACACAATGCTTGCGAGAGAGGGCTGTCCAGAAGGCTAGAATGCGGGCTCCTCCTGCGACTCCCGGGAAAACACTAGTTTTTCCCGGGGTCAGAAAATGCAGGAGCAACCCGCATTGGAGCCCGCTTCGCCGTGGGACTCGCTGCGGGCTGTTGTGGACGTCCCCTTTAAATGCGGGAGGAAGCAGCCCTTCCTCCCGCATTAAAGGGCTGTGTGCTCGCAGCCTAAGTCAGACAATTGGTTCACCTATTTCAGTATTACCTACTCGGACTGGCAGCTGCAGCTTCCTAGAGTCTTCAGGAGACAAAAGTTTTCCTAACACCTACTACATGGCACCCTTTAACTGAGGACACCAGGAGCTGACCTAGGATCTTCTGCAAACAAATGGGCTGTGGCACTGAGCCTGACTTCCAAAATAAGTCATAGTTTACTGTATTAATATGCACAAGGCACGAAGATACACTTCTGCTCACTAGAGAAAACCATCAAGGTTAATCCGAAGAGGTATGAAGTCCCCCATGAGGCAAACACATATATTTGAGTAAGTGAAGATTTTTAAAAAATTGTCAAAAGGAACCTTTCACAACCCACTGAATTATGAGCTCTACTCTATTGAAATGTTCTTGGGATATAAACTTTCTGTGAAACTGGAGTGCTTTATGGGGGCCTCAGAATCTCCAGATGGAATTATAGCCTCATAAATATGATCTTTTCCCATTTGATTATATAAAATATGTCCCTTTTGTTTTCGGGAGCTGCATACAAAATACCCCGTTCTCATTTATTTCATCTGACGTGACTAAATGTTTGGGTCAAAAGGAACACCAAGGTCATTCAGTTCAACTCTCAGCAGTTGAGGGGAGGGCTAAGTTTCAAAATTCACCTTCATTCTTTCCAGGAGGGATGTGCGACACCTCTTTGTGAAACCTGAGAGGAATTTGGAGGGGAGTAAAACATTTCAGTAACAACTTTTAAATTGTTTCCCTGAAAATTCTTCACAGTTTACTCATGGGGAAACCTTCAAATTTACCTCAGAAATTGACTTTGGGCAAAACTTTGTGATAACTTGGGGCACATAGAATCTCCCTGAGAACTTTTGCTGGTCTTACGAATATTAATTTTGCTTCCTTCACATATTTAGGATGTCTCACCTGAGCAAGGGTGTCCAAACTTGCCTTAACATTTTGCTCTTCTAGCAATAAAATAGCCATTCTATTTAAAAAAAAAGAAGTCTGGATTGAATGTGGGTGGACCAAAGAGATCTATCCAAGCACTATTTCTCGCCAGTAATCATGATTGGTACAACCATTTCAGGGTTCAGTAGTTGGGGAGAAGCATTTCAGCAGTTAGTATTCAAATCCTGTTCTGGGATAAACTCAGTAAATAATGTATTTTCATTTACAACAAGGAGAATAAAGCAGCCAATATTGCAATGCCCCTGTATGGTGAGGCCTCATTTGGTATGCTATGTACAGCTCTGGTCACCATATCTCAAAAAGGACACTGTAGTGCAGGAAAAAAGTACAGAACAGGGCAACCAAAATGATTCGAGGGTTGGAGCACCTTCCCTTTGAGGAAAGGCTGAAGAGTCCAGGACTTTTCAGTTTAGAAAACAGATGTCTAAGAGGGGTCATGATAGCGGTCTATAAAATTATGCACGAGGTGGAGAGAGTTGACAAAGAGAACTTTGTCTCCCTCTCCCAAAATACTAGAACTCAATGGCATCCAATGAAGCTGACGGGCAGTAGGTTCAGGATGGACAAAAGGAAATACTACTTTACACAGGGAGTGATTAAAATGTGGAATTCACTGCCAGAGAATGCAGTGATTGCCACAGGAATAAACCACTTTAAAAGGGGATTAGATAGATTCATGGAGGATAAGTCTATCATGGTGACTGAGAGGAACTTCCACGTTGTCATTGTGACTGAGGGGAACCTCCACGTTTAGAGGCACTAATCCTCTGATTCCCAGAGCCAGGAGGCAACATCAGGGGAAGGCCTCGGCCTCTATGCCCTTGTTGTTGGCCATTCAGAGGAACTGGTTGGCCACTCTATAAGACAGGATGCTGAACTAGACGGACCATTAGTCTGATCCAGTTGGGCTCTTATTATGTTCTCAAATGTATTTAAATGTGGATATTTTTTATACAGCCTAATAAGGATCCCAGATGCTAAGCAGGGTCAGCCCTGGTTAGTACTTGGATGGGAGATCACCAAGGAAGTGTAGGGTTGCTACGCACAGGCAGGCAACGACAAACCAACTCCGAACGTCTCTTGCCTTGAAAATACTATAGGGTTGCCATAAGTCAGCTGCAACTTGATGGTGCAGCTGACAAGCACAATAACCACACACAACAACAACAAGCACCAGAGACATAGATGCTTATGATGAATAAGGACATCCGGTTTGGATTCTGTGCCGCCCCCCCCCCCCCCCCCCCCCAAATGCCTCAGTATTAGTAATGAAACAAACTCTCTGCTCCATCTCAACTCATTGCCCGTTTCAGTAGTTATCACTGAGCCCTCAGACAAAAAAAACAAAACTTTCCAAAAAATTCTAAAGTAACTCATCATGTCAGCCAAAGTTCTCCACACGCACAGAAGGCAAGCCCGTAGACACTGCTGCCAGTCCAGGTCAACAATAACAGAGGGATCAGTCCTTCAATAAAGACAGCTTCTTGTGTTTATATGTGAAGCTCATATATTATTACTCTCTCTTTTTCCCCTATAAGCTGCTTGATGGTGACCCTATAGGGTTTTCAAGGCAAGAGACATTCAGAGATGGTTAGCCATTGCCTATCTCTGCATCTCTACCCTGATGTTCCTTGGAGGTCTCCCATCCAGATACTAGCCAGGGTTGACCCTGCTTAGGTTTGAAGATCTGACAAGATCAGGCTAGCCTCAGCTGTCCAGGTCAGGGCGGCGGCTGCTGCTGCTGCTGCTGCTGCTGGGAGTTATTTGGATGTTACACAGAACTGTGGGAAATGGCAAAGATGCATCATTCACACTTCCTGCCACTCCTTCTTATCATAAACTTAACCCTTTGCTGTGTCTTAAAAAAAAACTATTTGGTATTAAACTACATCCATGTTATGAACATTATTTCACATGTGCAATTCTTCACAGCCTTATGAGATTCATAGTCCACCCCCCTCATATTATTTAGTTGACTTACCTGACCATCCATGACCCAGGGAGCGGAGTCAATTTCACCTACAATGCAACTGAAAGCAGATTAACTGAAATCCCATCACCAGAGTTAACTGAGCAGTACCAAATCTGTTCAACAGCTGCTCCAGCTGGGCAGCTGTGAGGTGAGAAGATCGGGCCACAAATGATCATGGTTGTCAAAAATTGTATGCTCACCTGCCAAATATGTTTGCTATGTAATCCATGGTTCCTGTAGTTGAAATGATCTGAGTTTGTAGCACTGTGGAATATTTTCTGTGTGGGAATTTAGGAGGTTGCTGCCAGTCGGAGTAGAAACTATTTTGTAAGCATGGTAATAGAATCATAGAATCCCAGAGTTGGAAGGGGCCATGCAGGCCATCCAGTCCAACTCCCTGCTCAATGAAGGATCAGCTGAGAGCATTCCTGACAAGTCTTGGTCCAGCTGCTGCTTAAAGACTGCCAGTGAAGGGGCCTCCTCTAAGCTGTGGAGTCTTGTGAGCAAAAATTCTACTTTCTGAGCAACTGGCGTTAAAGTTGTGAGTGAGCAATTTGGCTACTGCATACATTAGTTTGGTCTGGAGCCATCCTTCCTGAGCGAAGACAAAATGTGTGAGCCGGAGGCTAAAAAAACCTGTGAGCTAGCTCACACTAACTCAGCTTAGAGGGAACACTGCTCCTTAGATAGCTGATTCCACTGTTGCACAACTCTTACTATAACAAAGTTTTTTTTTCTTAAAATCCAGCTGGTACCTTCCCGCCCTTAATTTAAACCCATGACTGTGAGTCCTCTCATCTGCTGCCAACAGGAACAGCTCCCTGCCCTCCTCTAAGTGACAGCCCTTCAAATACTTAAAAGAGAGCCATCATGCCTCCCCCCAACCTCCTCTTCTCCAGACTGAACATTCCCAAGTCCCTCAGACTTTCCTCATAAGGCTTGGTCTCCAGGCTCCCAAACATCCTTGTTGTTTTCCTCTGCACCCACTCCATTCTGTCCACATCCTTTTGGAAGTGAGGCCTCCAGAACTGCATATAATACTCCAGGTGTGGCCTGACCAATGCAGTGTACAGCGAGACTATGACATCTTGCAATTTGGCTGTTATGCTTCTGTTGATACAACCCAAGATCACACTGGCTGCTCATATTTAACTTTCAGTCCACTCGTACCCCAAAATCTTGTTCACACACACTGCTACCCAGAAGTGAATTCCCCATCCAGTATGTATGTTCCTCATTTTTGTTACCCAGATGTAGAACTCGGCACTTATCCTTGTTCAATTGCATCTTGTTCTCAACCATGCACTTTCCCAGTGTGTTCAGAGCTTGCTGAATACTATCTCTATCTTCTGGTGTGTTCGCTGCTCCTCCCTGCAGATTTAATCAGTAGCCCCTCCACACCCTCATCCAGTTCATTTATAAAAATATTGAAAAATACTGGGCCCAGAACCGAGCCCTGTGGCACCCCACTGGGCACCTCCCTCCATTCAGATGAAATGCCATTGACAACTACTCTTTGAGTGTGGTTCTCCAACCAGTTCCCTTTCCACCTAACTATCCTAGAGTCCAATCCACAGTCCTCTAGTTTACCCATCAGAACATCATGGGGAACCCTGTCAAAGCTATACTGAAATCCCGGTGAACAACTTCAACAGCATTCCCTCTATTAAGTATTGATCAGGAGGCGATGAATCATCAAAACAGGCTTTTGTTCAAGACATCACTCAGTTCAACACAAGACAGCTCCTGTGGGAGCAGCACTGAATTTATACCTTGTTCCAACCATAATAACAACAAAGTAACAATAAACATGTAATTCTATTGGACCCAAGCCGGGCCCTCTGGTTGGGTAACCAGAGTGGCTTAAGGTCCAATGAGAAATCTCTAACTCCCAACCAATGAGACGTTGAGTATCAGGATTCCCAAGTCTGCATCAAGCAACTGCAGTATAACTAAAACACAACACCCTCGATCCAGTATGTTCATCACTTGATCAAAGAAGGAAATGAGGCTGGTCTGGCAGGACCCGTTGGGGACAAATCCATGCTGAATTCCCTGGATCACCAAGCTGTCAGTAAAAGACAGCTTCATATGAATGACTACTATATACTAGCAGAACTAGTAACACTAGTAATAGTAACAGTACTAGTGTTAATAAAACTACTGCAAACAAACAATACCATTGGCTTTTATTGGTAACTGTCTTATGTCCTGCTCATGTTTGCATTTTGGATGCATGACTTCACACCCACCCAAAATTCCAGATGTGACAAAAGACTGCAGGAGGATGCTCTGAGCTCTCCCCCCCCCCAACTCCACGAATTATCATGGCTGGCTAGAGTGCCCCCTGATTTGCATATGTCACCTCTGGGGTTTGGGAAGGATGTGATGTCACACACCATACAATGCCATTTCTACACCCCCACCTGGCCAGGCATTAGGGTTGCCAGATCCCCCCTTGCCAGCAGAAAGATGGGGGTAGAGTTGCCAGATTGAGTTTGGAAAACTCCTGGGGAGGACAGAGACCTCAGTGGGGTACAATGCCATACAGTCCACCCTCCAAAGCACCCATTTTCTCCAGGGGAACTGACCTCTGTAGTCTGGAGATGAGCTGTAGTTCCAGGGGATCTCTGGCTGAGGACAGACTGGCAATCTGAAGCGGAGGCAAAGCGGAGGGAACTGGAGCGGGGGAAAAAACCCACAGAGCTGGCCGTTCACACTGGCCAGAGCAATGCGGATCAGCGGCGATACGGAGCGTTCAGACTGCCACGGAGCGTTCAGACTGCCGCATAGCCAGCGCGCGCGGCTTGCGCACGCCGCTGCACTTTTTTTTGGTTTTCCTTTGATGTTTTTCGCATGTGCGCACATGCGCACATGCGCACATGCACATAACTTTTTGCCAGTGCGTTCACACTTCCTCCGAATGCCTCCCGCTTCTTCCAGTTCACACTGTTTGGAAGCGGGAGGCATGCGGAGGAAGGCCCCTGAACACCGGGAAAAACCGGTGTCCGGGTAAAGCGGAAGCAAAGCGACTGGGAGATGGGTAAGTACGCAACGGAGCCGACGGGCAGATGCGCATGTCTGAACGTGCTCCTTTCCTCCATTTGCAAAGCGTGCCTGCCCTGCTTTACATTGCCAGTCTGTCCTCAGCCTCTATATCCCACCTGGAGGCTGGTGTCCTTACAAGGCATTCCGAATTACATCATTTTAATTCTGGTAATGTAGACATGTTCACAATACTGCTTTTCAGCCCTTGTTGTTGGAAGAATATTAGTGGACTCATTATTGAAAGAAACATGTGTCTTAGAACCAAAACATTAATTTTCAACAAATAAGATAACATAATGAAAGGGAAGACTGAAAGTTCTTTCAGGCCCCAACAACTGTGTCCTTATCCTGAGAATGGAACACCTCACAGGAGCGTGGACAGCGTTGGTTGGTTTTTAACTTTCTGTAGTAGAACCGTATTGGCTTCTGCGCTGCTGCCAATGAAACAAAACTGCCCGCTGCCACACAGAAACAGCTAATTGCCTTTACACTCACTGGTTCCAAAACAGTACCTTTACGAAGCAGAGGACATCATAAAAGGATACCCAAAAAGTATACAGTATGCCATGTTTATGTCACTGAATGCAGAGCCGGGGGCAGGCGGGAGAATCGAGAATGCCAGAGAATGGCTTGGAATAGATTTAAGCAATGCTAAACATGAGCTCGGCCGCGTGGGAGCTTAGGCCGTAAAGCTTTTGGCTCAGCTGCGTTACAACATAATGGCACTGCGCTCTGTTTTCAGACGCTGATGCTTGGAGACCTTGCAATAAAACGAGGGAGATGAAACTGTGCATGTGAATAAACAGGGCTTTGTGTCTCCAGCACGGGATGTGCAAAATGGGCCTTGGCTGCTGCAAGCGTATTAGCTCTCCTGAATGCAGGCATTGCATTGGGTTGCCAGTCTCCAGGTGGGAACTAGAGACTCCTGCTATCACAATTGATCTCCAGATGACTGAGATCAGTTCCCCTGGAGAAAATGGCTGCTTTGCAATATGGACTCTGTGGTGTTATGTTAGCCAAACTGCTCTATTTGCTTTAATAAAAGGTTGGGGAATTATTAATGTGCAATTGGCACAACTACAGGATTATTGCCTCTGTATACCAGAGTCCCACCTTATCCAGGTCACAGAAATAAATGCAGTGACTAGATAACTAAAGCAGTGATCTCTTTACTGAGACTTATAAACAATATACTTAAACTTATACACAATAATCAAACATTCATACACACAATACAGAACTAAGGAAGCAGAGGTGATTGATAAGGAATAGAGGAGGTGATTCATGGGGTGATACTATCTGTTCAGATGTGCAGAGGTTCATGAAAAAAGGATTATGGCCGAAACCCAGAGGGTAAAGGGGTGGCCTGCCAGCTGGCATCAGGGCAGAAACACACATGGTCTAAAACCTTGTGGTCACGGATATAGGCACTGGAGAACAATGCAGACCAATGGAAGGTCTTGGGGGCTGGTCTCAGGTGAGAACAAAAGACTACCTGGGCCAATCAGGTGTCCCAGGAGGTGTGTGACATCAGGATGGACAAGGCCTAGATGTGGCCAATGAGCTTCCAGAGGGGGCAGAGTTAGGCTTTAACAACAGAAGCCAGGTGTTGGATGACTGTGCTAGGGGTGTCCATTGTGGAATGATAGAGTGGTCTGGCGTTTCCCTGGTGTCAGACAAAAGGAGTGATGTTTCTTAATGTGTGGCAGGATGATCCTGAATGGGTGACCATTCACTATACATGGAGAGTTAATGTTTACCTTGATGGGTCTGGCATAGGTGTAAGAATGCAGATATTTTAGACGAATACGAGGAGACAGGGATACGAAGATTATTCCAAAGACACTTCCTGACATGGGTGAAACAAGGGAGGGGAGTGGAAATATGCAACATACTTCATTCATGACAATAGCACAGACCAGAGGCTTTTTGTCCCTGCCTGCCTGTACATTTGACAGACAAAAGACTAGCCATTTGGCATGAGGCAAGAGCAGATATTTGCTTATTCTTATTCCATTTGGACTGCGCTGACAGGAGAGAAGAGTTTGGGGGGGGGGGGGTTGCTTGCATGGAGAATTCTCTTTGGCCTGAGTTTCCTCAGCCAAAATGTGGTTCTTCTAGCCGCCCAGCAAAAGCCACTGTTTAAGCCAAGCCTGGCTTCATAGGGCACTGCTTATGGAGGTTCAGAGGTCCCTTTGGGGTGTCTGTCTCTCGGGAAAGACCACCACAGGTGCTGGGTCTGTGCTACTGGTTACAATTATGTCTCCTTCCCTCTCTAAACTCCACCCTTCCCAGGCTCCACCCCAAAATCTCCAGGTGTTTCCTCACCCAGAGTTAGGGCTGCCAAGTCCAACTTGGGAAATATCTGGGGACTTTGGGGGTGGAGCCAGGAGACTTTGGGGGTGGAGCCAGGAGAAAGGAAATGACATCATTTTGTGATGTCACATCCTGTGATGTTGCTTCCACATGCTGACACATGAACTCATGAAGTATCCTAATACTGAATCAGGCCATTGGTCCATCAAGGTCAGTATTGACTACTCAGACTGGTAGTGGCTCTCCAGGGTCTCAGGCTGAGATCTTTAATGTCACCTATTACCTGATCCTTTTTTAGCTGAAGAGGCTGATACCTCCTGCATGTCAAGCAGATGCTCTATCACTGAGCAACAGCCCTACTGAATCCTTCCTCATCTCGGCAGAATATGAAGCACTAAGTGCTACACAAGTGCTAAATATGATTTTCATATCATAAGAACAGGAGAGAAGCCACAGTGGATTGGGCCAACAGCCCATCCAGTACAACACTCTGTGTCACACAGTGGCCAAAAATACCAGGTGCCCTCAGGAGGTCCAGCAGCGGGGCCAGAACTCCAGAAGCCCTCCCACTGTTGCCCCCCAAGCACCAAGAATGCAGAGCATCACTGCCCCAGACAAAGGGTTCCATTTAGACCTTGTGGCTAATAATAGCCACTGATAGACCTCTGCTGGATGGGGACAGAGAGAGACAGACAGACAGACAGACAGACAGCTTTTTCACTTACTCTTGCCCAATTCCCAGGCTT
Source organism: Lepidodactylus listeri (assembly GCA_029233225.1). NCBI lineage: Eukaryota > Metazoa > Chordata > Lepidosauria > Squamata > Gekkonidae > Lepidodactylus > Lepidodactylus listeri. Next base: position 97,680,840 of record JARCFY010000009.1, on the reverse strand, counting down.
TATTTCTGGCCCTTGTTTCACCCAGCTGTTGTCCATGTAAGTCCCATAACTTCTCTCCCCCCCCCCCCCAGCATAGGCTTTTTGGTGGCTAAAGAGGACCTTTGTCCTCCCCTTTTTGCCAGCAGAAAAGCTAGTTGGATCCATCCCTAACTTAAAATACCGGTTACTTGATGTACAAATGCTTTTAAAAATGCAGATTTTTACTGGGGGGGGGGGGGGACACGGTTGAAAGAAACAGAAAATTGGCATAAAAATGAGGAATCCCAACTTTTATTTGCAGAAGGGAAATGAGGATTGGGGGGACCCAAACAGCCACGACAAGACATTTTAAACAATCCCACTCCCAGACCTTCTACAGGCAACTTCTCCTTGTGATGTTTACCTCTTTGGAAGTGACAGTTTATTCCTTTGACAAAACCACAGTGGACAGACAGACAGAAAAAAGAAAGAGGGGGAGGGGGAGAGACAGAGAAGGAAAAGAGCTCGCAGACCCCAGCAGCTTACCCCAGCAGTTTACTCAGCAGCAACCTTGCACGCAAGCCCTTCAGTAGAAAGAGCTTAGTCCCGCCTTAATCTCTGGGTGGGGCTCTCTTGCTTGCTCAGCTCTTAAAGGGGAAATTTCCCTTTTAAGAAGTTCAAGAGGCTGGCCAGGGCAGGCTCCGAGGTTCCCCTGCTGGCAGCCATTTTGTCCCCCCGGTGGCCAATTTTGGAAAAGCGGGGGGAAGCTTTAAAAATCGGTGTTTCCCCTGCTCTACCAGGGGACTTGGCAGCCCTACCCAGAGTTGGCAACTGTAGCATTGCGTATTCCATATGTGGTTGTTATAATGTATGCTTGAATGATTTTCAGTCCCTTCAGAAGCATAGTGCAGCACATGGTCCTACTACTTAATTACACATCACCTTTCTCATTTAAAAATACAGGTGTTCTATACTAAGTGGCATAGTCCTGATCGCAACCATTTTCTCATCTCACCTATGCAATGTAGTTTGGTGTAGGAGCGTGCACTTCAATCTGTGAGAACCAGGTTTGATTCCCCACTCCTCCACATGCAGCTGCTGGTATGACCTGGGTCAGTCACAAGTTTTCTCAGAGCTGTTCTCTCAAGGGCAGTTCTCGAAAGAGCTCTCTCAGCCCCACCTAGCTCACAGGGTGTCTGTTGTGGGGAGGGGAAGAGAAAGGAGATGGTAAGCTACTCTGAGACTCCTTCGGGTAGTGAAGGATGAAGTATAAATCCAGTCTCTTCTTCTTCTCTTCATATTTAAACAACTTAACTGTGCATCGCCTTTCCCATTATTTTCAACGTATACTCAAAGGAGTATTCATGCGTACAGATAATAACACAGACATTAAAGACATATAAACAAGGAACAGCAGGAAACGTGTATAGAGAATAATAGACATTAAAAACATGTAAACAAGGAACAACAGAATATCAGTCAGCACAGTAACCAGACATTTTCCAAAGGCCCCTTAAAATAGTTCAGCTTTGGGCGCGCGCACACCTCGATTGTCCGAGATGACCCTCCTGTGCTTCTCCAAGGCAGCCCGTTCCAAAGGACTGGGGCTTTTACTGAAAAAATCCCAAACTGAAAGCAGTTTCACTTCCCTTGGCATTGGGACCATAAGGATCCCCTGTTGTGATGAGCACAGCATTCTTGAAGTTCTGCATGTTCTGTTATGCTAGTTACAGTGCAGGCCAGAGTTATTGTACATCACTTCGCATGCATATTGCTGTCCACGGTATTCCTTGATTAAAAATACAGGCCACCGTCTAAGCCAGTGGTGGCAAACCTATGGCACACGTGCCAAAGGTGGCACTCAGAGCCCTCTCTTGTGGGCACGCACGGCATCACCCCAGCACAGAGTTTGCAAGACTGGACAGCAAAAATCACATCAATGGTTCAAAAGCATGCCAAATGCAAACTTTTACCTTTTAATAAAAAAGTTGTTTGTATCATTGAAAGCTCTGTTATTGTGTTTTTCTTTTAAGACAAAAGATGTTAATGAATGAGTTGTTTTTTTCTAAAACGAAAACCTCAGTATTCAGGTTAAATTGCCGTGTTGGCACTTTGCGATAAATAAGTGGGTTTTGGGTTGCAGTTTGGGCACTCGGTCTCTAAAAGGTTCACCATCACTGGTCTAAGCAGTGCAATGCTGGTTTCAATCATGATGTGTATTACATGTTCAGTTAGCTTAGTTGGGCATTCTCTTCCACATCCAGTGACAATTCAGAGAGAAAAATCAGACACACATGTCCAGCAGTGATATTCAGCTTTCAGCTTGGAAGGGGCAACTCACATCTATTGCCACGACCCCTAATTCCCGTATTTTGTACTGGTGTCAGTTCCAGCTCCTATGACTCTGTCATCCCACTTCTTCCCATCGTTAGAGTCTCTCAGAATTTGCGTTCTGTCTTTTCATTCCTGTTTCATCACTTTACACAAACAATGTGCATCCCAGCTATGTAAAATTAATGATCCCCGAAGTTTTTTTTGGCTCCTCTCGTTCTTTCATTTTTCATTCATTTATTTATTTTGTAAGTTTGCCTTTCTCACAGAGAGTCAAGGCAAATTCCATGGTGTCAAGCAATGCAATCAAATAGCATGAGAGCTCTAATAAGCAATGTGATAACACTAGGATTACAAGCACTGGGAACAGTGCAAAAAGTATCAGATATGATACGTCATGTGATGCAAAAAAATGGCATTACAAGAATAGAAAGCAATGCAGCATGAGCAGGGCAGCACCTGTAATAAATAAGATAATACATAGCAGACATAGTGGCATAGACTACACTCCTGTTCGCCGTATAAAAGCGTTGAGTTATACTATGGGTTCCCAAACTTTTGAGCCTGTGGGCATATTTGGAATCTGGACACAAGGTGGCGGACACAATCTCTAAACAGCCACTGTGGGAGGCAGAATTACACACATACTGTAGAAGCCCAAATGTACGGGAACAAGAGGAGTGATGTGTTTTTTTAAAAAAAAATACACCGGGATAAAAGAGCACGAGAGAATAAAGGCAACACTGTCATGGTAAGGTAAAGATAAGGGTTTCCCTTGCTCGAAAGCCAGTCGAATCTGACTCTAGGGATGCGGTGCTCATCTCCGTTTCCAAGCTGAAGAGCCAACGCTGTCCAAAGACGTTTCTGTGGTCATGTGGCCAGCATGACTCGACATCGAAGTGCATGGAACGCTGTTACCTTCCCACCGGAGTGGTACCTATTTATCTACTTGCAATTTCTTGCTTTCAAACTGGCAGGAGCTGGGGCCAGAGACGAGCGCTCACTCCGTCCTGCAGCACTCGGGTCTCAAACTGCTGAACTACTGACCTTTCGGACTGCAGTTCAGCGTCTTAACCACTTGAGCCACTGCCACCAAAACAATGTTATTTTAATCTGCACAGCCAATCAGATCGTCAATGCCTAATCAGAAGACCTGCTGAGCAGGAGCCCCCCCCCCCCCCGGCCCCACCCACTTTCTAAAAACACTCGCTGGGCCCCAGGAGACCTGTTGGTGGGCATCATAGCGATCACAGACGCCATGCTGTGTACCTTTGCATTATACTTAGTTTAGTGTAGTGGTTAGGAGTGCGGACTCTAATCTGGGAGAACCGCGTTTGATTCCCCACTCCTCCACTTGCAGCTGCTGCCGTGACCCTGGGTCAGTTACAAGTTCTCTCAGAAATGTTATCTCACTAGTAGTTCTCACAAGAGCCCCAGCCCCATCCAACCTCACAGGATGTCTGTTGTGGGGAGGGAAAGGGAAAGGAGACTGTAAATCACTCTGAAACTCCTTTGGGCAGTGAAGGGTGGGGTATAAACCTAATCTCCTCCTCCTCTTCTTCTTCTTCTGTTCCATTATGCTGTTGCCCTGTTACCTTTATAAAAATGCCCTCCCGGGCAACTGTGCTTTATATAGTTTGTGGAATGGGGCATTAAAGCATCACAACTAAGCCAGCTGTCCCCTGACATTAGTGTGTATATGTGTGTCTGCTATGTGATATTAATTCGCTTCAAGTGAACCTTCTGCCTCTGGTCTGGCCAGCCAATCTTTAAGGGTAACAGCCCGGCAATCATTTTTGCACACACATCTTACTTTCAGGGACAATATGGCTGTAGTCACACAAATGCAGGGCTTTTTTGGGTAGAAAAAGCCCAGCAGGAACTCATTAGCATAACAGGTCACACCCAACAGCTGGAACTCATTAGCATATTAGGCCACACCCCTGACAGCACAGCTCATTAGCATATAGGAAGGCTGAGAAGCACAGGGCAGGCATGGAAGCTTGCCTCTCCCCCCCCCCCCGAGCTTCTCCGCCCCACTTCAGCATCGCCTTTCTAGTCTACCCCCACCCCCACCCCCGCCGAACCAGACGGCCGGGGAAAGGCACTGCTGAAGTGCCTAGGATCAGATCGTGGCGGTAAAGAAAGGCATTTTCAACATACCTGGGTTCCCTGCCTGCCCTTTTCCAGCTGCCACTAGTCAGCTAGAGAAGGGAAGGCAGAGAGAGGCTTTCCCTTGTCAATTTCACTCTCAGCTGACTGGGGGAGAGTGAAATTGACAAGGAAATCCCCAGGGGCTCCCCAGAGGGAAAGAGGGCATTTTAACAGGCCGCCTTTCCCTCTTGTGTGTCACATGGGGAGGGCAGCATGCTCTGTAGCCATGCAGACCAGAGGTTTTGGTTGTAGGCGTGGCCAACTCAGGAGCCAGCCGGAACTCCGTTCCTGTGCGTTCCTGCCCAAAAATAGCCCTGCACAAATGGAATATTCCACTTTCAATCCACTTTCAGGGCACTTTCCAACTGGATTTTGCCAGTTCACACTGTGTAAAATCCAGTTGGAAAGCGCCCTGAAAGTGGATTGAAAGTGGATTATTTCATGTGTGTGACTGCAGGCTATGATTTACAAAGCTGCAGCTCAATGACATACTGTAGGTCCTGCAATGCTTCGCATCCAGTCTCTCCTGCTTTTCTGGAAGTCGGCTTCTTTAAAACTCCTTTCCCAGCAGGCCCTTGTCCTGTATAACCTTCAGCATAAGGGGGATGTGTTCTCGGAAGACTGAAGTGAAAATTAGGTTTCTGTTTCTCACCCCAGTGCATCTTCTGACACACAGGAATTAGTCTGGCATCCTCCAGGATTTCTACTCCGAGTCTAGGCAAGGATCTTTAACCCCAGAAAGGGAAGAGGGGCTGTAGTTGCTGTAACAATGATCACCAGCACGTCCAATGAAGCCCACAGCGACAACATCTTGCTTGTCCATGCGGACCACGCAAATGGCATGTCACTATGAAACGCTTGGAGTGCTCTGCTCGTTATGTACCTGAACATTCTCTCCCCCTTGACACCTTTGGCTGGTGGGAGGCTGGAGCTGTAAATGCAAAGATGGATGCACCTGCACAAAGGATGACCTTGAGACCTTCACAGGTTGTGGGTCTTTCTGTTCCACCCAGTCGCTGCTCTCTTGAAACTCAGATGCAGCTGTCACTTGAAGTATTGTCCAGCACAGGGGGGAGGGGGGATCAAAAGCTTGTTTGATGAACTGTTAATGGCTGTTTATGTTATCCAAGAGAAAAGGGTGCAATAAAAGTGGGAGAAGAGTAGGGTTGCCAAGTCCTACCTTTAGTGTAGCAGGGGGGGGGGAGTCCTTCCCCTCCCGGGAGTCTTCTGGCACACGTGCTGCGATGACATCACCCAGAAGTGACATCATCGTGCCGGGCACGTTGGGGCGGGACCTCTCTCATTTGAGGGAAAACCTCTGGGTGACATCATTGCGCCGGGCACGTCTTTGCAGCCCAGCAATTTGGGAGTGGGGTTCCCCTCGGTGGCCCAATCCGGGCCGGCAGGGAGCGGGCCGCTCAAACAGGGGTTTCCCCGCCCCCTGGGGGGACTTGGGAACCCTAAAGAAGAGTCAGGAGGATTTGTATGCATTGCTCAAAAAACACCCTTCACAAGGCCTTGACTGACTGGTTTAACTATTTCTCTTCCACTATGGACTGAACGAGAGTTACAAAGAAACTCAGACATTCTAGACAACTAACCAATGAATGACAAAAGGATACTCACTACAATTCATGGGCTGGTTCAGGAGCTTGCTTGCTTAGAGCCACAAGCTGCAAACCAAAAGTCCTTTAGCTTTTGCCCTTCGGCTCATGCCCAAATAGGGTTGTCAGCTCTGGGTTAGGAAATTCCTGGAGATTTGGGTTGAAGCCTGGTAAAGGCGGGCTTTGGGGAAAGGGAGGGACCTGGGTTGGGTATAATGCCATAGATCCCACGCTCCAAAACAGCCGTTTTCTCCAGGGAAATTGATTTCTGTAATCTGGAAATCAGTTGTAATTTTGAGAGTTCCCCAGGCCACACCTAGAGGTTGGCGACCCTACACCCAAAGGTTTGTGCCTCTGACCATGCACAGGTTTAAATACCTGTAATAGAAAGTGAAATAGCTGTTCTGCTCAGAACCTCATGCAGCTGGCAAAAATTCCCCAAATTTTCTTCCCTGCTAGAAGAGCCTTGTTAGCAGTCAGAACCTCCTCTTGCTGAGGGGCAGTTTCTAGACAGAAAACCCATAAATGTCCTTCCTAGTGTCTGTCTGTCTGTCTATCTAAGGTCAAATATCATAAGCTGCATTGTGCTGCCTGACCTAAAATGACACAAAATAAATGCCAGTCAGGGACAAGCCTAGACATACAGTTCAGAAGTGTGGGAAAGAGCGGCTGGCCAGCTAATGACCTCCTCCCCATCCTAAAGAGATGCATAATTTAGGACAACGGGTCTCCCAAAACAGATTGCCTCACCCATAGGCGTCAACTACGGGGGGGGGGGGCTCGACCCCCCCTGAAATTTCCCGGGGGGGCTCAGCCTCCCCCGGCAAAATGGAGCATCCACCAGGCCCGCCCGCCTGCTCGCTTGCCTGCCTGCCCACCCACCGGCTGGCCGGCCGGCCGGCCGGCGGCTTCCGCCACCACCTCTCTCCCCCCCCCGGCCCTGGCCTGGCCTGGCCTGGCCTGGGAGAGGTCGTGGGGACATGGTCCCGGCATGCGCACACATGAAGCGCGTGCACACACAAGAGCCCCCGCCCCCCAGGAATTTTAAAAGTTGACACCTCTGGCCTCACTTTAGATTAACCTCATCAACACCCAGCCTCACTTCCTCTCACCCATTTACCTTAACTGAGCAATACTTAACCCTATTCACAAAACCTGTTAGCTTTCCTGTCTGGTACTTATAGGGTCATCAAGCAACATTAGTACCTATGGTCAACCATAGGTAAATCTATCAAGGTTTCCCTAAATCTCCAAAAAACTACCCAGTTATTGTTTTTGGGGCAGACATGTCAGACTGTCCCAGGGAGCATTTCCCCCTACAATTGTAGTGCACTGCTCCGTAGCAGTTTGGTGTAGTGGTTAAGTGTGCGGACTCTTATCTGGGAGAACCGGGTTTGATTCCCCACTCCCCCACTTGCACCTGCTGGATGACCTTGGGCAAGCCATAGCTCTGTACCAGCTGTTCTCTCAAGGACAGCTGTCTTTGAGCTCTCTCAGCCCCACCTACCTCACAGGGTGTCTGTTGTGGGGAGGGGAAGGGAAAGGAGATTGTAAACTGCTCTGAGACTCCCAAGTGAGTGAAGGGCGGGGTATAAATCCAATCTCTTCTTCTTCTCTTCTTCCCATTCTAGTTGAACATCTGACCGGTTTATTTTTGAGTTCTCTAAGGGAAAAATCCCCGTAAACAGTGGTGAAGAATCCCAGTTACTCCTCTTGAACTGTCTCCTTTAAAGCTAATTTCCCCCAGTTAGACAGTTTATTTGGGTAACAGCCTCTGGCCATGCCTGGGATTAAATACCTGCAACGGGAGAGGATACAGAAGCTCATCCTAGATCAGAAAAGTAAACACTAGGGATATGCCAGCTCAGAAAACTTCCACTAATTGTTGCCTCTCTCAAAGTTCATCAGATTTCTTATCTAAGCACAAACCTTTAAATTCACACTGAAATGTCATTTTAGGTGAAACACAATCCAAGGATATGCAAAAAAATATGGTGCGGAATGCCTCCATTTAGTACTCTAATGCAGGTTTAAGATGAACAACTACCAGTACCAGAGGGAGGGGCCCACAGATTACCTTCCTTGGCCGTTCCTTCTGGTGGCACTCCTAACATCCAGTTCCAGAAAAGATGGAGGCAAACCAAGACTGCAACCCTAAGGGCACTTTTCTAAAAGTAAGCCCACTGAATAACAGAAGCTTACTTCTAAGTAGACCTGCTTAGGATTTCTCCTCCAAGAAATGTGTCCAATTGATGTCCCATATATGGCAATTTGAGTAATCGGTTTCCATTTCTTAGGTGAGCTAGTTTTCTATTGTGCTGACTTAATATGAACCGTTAAAAAAAACCTGATTTGTTAGCTGTCCTGAACTTATTAGTGGAAAGTCAGGATTATATCTGTCTGCCTAGCTAAGGCTGATTTTACATCTGACTTTCCCGCTGGAATCATTCTAGTTCCAAAAAAACCTGCCCACACCTCTGTGCGGTGTGAAACCGTGCTGCTACTGAAATGTCCATATCTACTAATTGCCCTCCTGTGGTCAAGCTAGTATAATACCGCTTTATTCTGCTTTAAACAATTGTGGTTTCTTAGTGCACTTAGACCCCCTGGAGTGAAATTGCACACCACTGTGAAATCAGCACAGGAAAAGACAGCAGTCAAACTACTTTAGAGGGGAGGTGTAAAATCAGCCTAAGATAAATTGCCCATCCATACACATGCCCACAAAAATGTCACAAGACTTGCTGAAACATTTTGCTTCCCTTTCCATGTTTTAGTTGTTTCTTCCTAAACACGAAGCTCCTAGTTCATTTTGAATTTTTTTCGCCAGTGACATTTGGTGTAACTCCACTGGCTGTCACTGACCCATGTTGGACGCTTTTACTTAGGTACAGTGATGTCCTAGAACTTAGAACATCCCAGTAAATGCTGATGCCAATTTTTGTAGGGGGGAAGGGTGTAATCCTTCCAAATTTCTCTCTACCTCATTCTGCTTCTTAATTTACTAGTTTTAAGCAGATTACTAAAATATAGAAAAGCTAGACCCTATCTGAATAGCTTAGTCAGACAGGACTCTTATGTTTCCCACTGGGATAAACTTGTTAAGCAATGACTACAGTTCCTTAGCCTTTCCTTGGACTCCCTTTACTCAGTTACCAGACAGGAAGCCATAAGAATGACCAAGAAACATCAATTCACTGGCATTCTTCTACCCGGAGAGCTCCCTGATCACTGCTCATGTCTGACGGTTCCTCGCTATAGGTGTGCCTTTATGTTGGCATGCTTTAATGCCCTACCCTCTAGAGTTTTGCAAGGAAGGTATTTCAAGATGCCATACTCTGATGGAGCATGCAACTGTGGTGCAGGCAGTGTAGACACCCTGTATCTCATGACCTTTGAATGCAATCATTTTTCTGAGCCTGGAAATCTTTTAATTCCTAAATTTCGGCAATGTCACTAAAATTAATCCACTGATCTCAGAAATGTTCTCTAACAAACCCCCCCCCCCCCAAATGCAGTGTAGAATAGTTCCACCTGCAATGCCCTTTCCTGTATGAACAAATAAGATATTGGCTTGTGGTGATTGTGTTTTTTTCTTTCCTTAGTTGCAAAGCAAGTCTAGCTCAAAGATGGAAGAGCGAGCTGTTAGAAGATGGAGGGCTCAATGATGCTCTAGCAATCATCGCAGACACTAAGGAGGAATAACCATTGCATTTGGTCTAGCTGGGGATTACAGCCATTAAGGAACATATTACATCCACATGAATGTTCTTTGGGCTGCCTGCCGTGAAGTCCATCTGGAAGGATGGCTGGGTGCCCACTCCAAAGTCGGTAGGACTCTTGCCATCTTCCAGAGGTGCTAGATAGCAATCTGCTTCCATGGGTATCCCTAGAGAATCCTGCCTAGGGCATCTGCTGAGTAGAAACAGGAGGAAGAAGTCCATCTTTGCTGACATCTCATCCCACTGATCCTGTACTCTTTGACACCTGTGCATAGTTGAATGCCAAACAAACAAACAAACAAACCCAGGATGAAAATATCCAAACATGGTCTTTTTGAAAACAATGGAACAGTACAACACTGTTTATGGGCGCTTCCAGATGCCAGATGAGAAGAGATTGCTCTACGGTGCCCATTCAGGAATGCCTGGAAGGTAATCCAAGGATGAAACTAATGGCCACAGTCATTTTGTCCATACCTGCCACCTCCTGCCAAGCAACCTGACCAGGGCAAGAGCCTGAACATCAAACTGAATCAACCCAAGGGATGTTAGGGGCAGACTCTTCACCATGACGTCGGAGCTGATGAAGAAGCGAAGTAAAACTGATGGGGGCCCCAGGGAGTGCATCATCCCTTTCCGTTCAGAAAAAAAGGGATGGCTTCACTTGTAGCATTTACCTCTGCATGAAAATTCTGGATTATATAGCAGAAAAAACACAAACAAATGCTATGACGACCATCTGTTGCACTGGCAGAGAACAGTATGGGGAAATTTCTTTCAGCAGGCTGATCCCAAACTTGAGAATGTTTCCAAGATAAAACTGTAGGTTGAACCCAACAGAAATAAGACATATGTTCCTCACTAATAGTCCTTCGCTAACTCTGTTAGAAAATATGAGCATACACATGTTCTGACTACTCCCCACCACCACAAAAAGTTTATTGAGCATATTTGCAGAAGGAGTTGATTCTAACACTCATTTCCCCTCCTGGCTTCTGTTAGCAGAAAAAGGGCACCTGGCCCTCTCAAAATCTCTGCCCGTAGAAAGCTAGCCCATCAGCAAGCAGGTCCCTCTTTTCCCTGATCTGCAATGTTTTCTGTTTGAAAGCTGGTGCTTTTTACAAAATGAGGAAGCATTCTGACTGTTATCCTCTGCCATATCCAGACTGGAATGGATAGAACGTCGTACAGCATACTTTATCTGCAGGAAGAAATTGTGTCTTAAGCCCAAGTCAACGTGCTTAGCACCCTAAGGGTGTTAGGGGCTGAATATAATTGGCCATATGTTATTTATTACTCAAATACGACCATAGCTTTGGACACAGGAAGTTGTTTAAAGCTGAGACTGACCTATCAGGATCAGTAGTGTCTACTGACAGCAGCTCTTCAAGGCATCAGGCAGGGGTCCTTCACATTACTTACTACCTAATCCGTTAAACTGCAGCTGGGGTTGAACCTGGGACATGCAAAACTGAGGTTCTGCCACTATGCCATGGCCCCTCCCCAGAATCATTGTGTTAAGGCTAGTGTCTTCTTCTTCTCTCACTGTTCTTTTGGGTCATGGGTCTTGAACAGATTGAGATCCAGCCTTCTTACAGGCAATCACCGCAGCTAAGCATTTAGCAACTGCTGAGGTAGTTTTCTGATCCTCATCTACAAGGATCTTCTTTGAGATGACAAATTCACATGACCTAGGACGAGGGAGGTCAAATACCTTTCTTCCAAATCAGACCAGATTTCCCACGCCAATAAAATATGGTCCAAGGACTCAAACTGACCAGATCCATGTTTACAAACGTTGTCCAAATATGCTGTGTCTGTGAATTGGCCTTCCAGCATGGATGGGGGAAAATAACTTAACCAAGTGAGCATAAATGCTCTTCAATAATGAGAGACCTTTCGTAGGAATGGACACAAACTAGAAAACGCTGTGCATGCCAGTGCATGGCCCCACAAACCCCACTGAAAGGGACCACAATCCCTTTAAATGAGGTTTCCAGAAAGCTCAAAACAGTTGAGTGGTGGGGAACACACTGCTGCCAGCCACTCAGCTGTTTTTGAGGCTTTCATGGGGAACAGAAGGCAAGGGTTTAAAGGGCTCAGAGTCCCTTTAAACTCCTGCTTTCTGCTGTATCCAAAAATCACTGTTTTAGCTGTGGGCACAGGCTGCCCCTGCAGCTCAGTTGTTTTGGGCACAAGTCTCACAATTCCGGTTTGGTTCATATGAGACCCAACTGGGTCTGTAGGGTTAGTGGTTCACCCATGATCCACGAATTCAACTGAACCACATTTTCATGGTTTATGCTTATCCCTATCCGTATCTCCTGTTAGCTACTGTTTAATAAATAGATCATGGTAGGCCAAGACCTCAACACTTACCAAAAAAACCTTATTATCAAATTTTAGTGCATTCAGGTGTTATTGCTTCCAGCTTTTTTTTTTTAAATCTGTGGTAATGAAGTTATGGAGGATGGACTCAGTGTTCTTCTGGAGTGGCCCCTGGAGGCCACCAATGGTGGATGGGGGTAGGGTTGCCAGATACAGTCTGGGAAACTCCTGAAGATTTGGGATGGAACCTGAGGAAGACAGGAACCTCAGCGGGGTACTATTTCATAGACTCCACTCTCCAAAGCATCAATTTTCTCCAGGGGAACTGATCTCTGCAGTCTGGAGATGAGCTGTCATAAGTCAGTCTGTGCTGAGTGACAGCTCAGATTTCTCAGATGAAAAGCTACCTGCAAATGTCCAGTGAGCTTAATATTAGCCCTATCATACATAGTTCACAGTGACTGGGTAGGGAATACTTGAAAATTTGGGGGGTTGAGCCTGGGGAGGGTGGGGTTTGAGGAGGGGAGGGATTTTAGTGGGGTAGATTGTCATAGAGTTCACTGCCATAGAAACAGTAATTGAACAGCCGACTACAGCTGGCTCTGAGCCAGAAGGAGAACAAGTGATCAGGTTGCTGGCTGATCAGGAGTCACAGCCTACAGCTGAAACCAAGCCAACACCCTGTAGCTCTGAAGCAGTAAACAAGTTTTCAGCCGTCACTCCCAGCCCACCTAGCTCACACACACCCTTGTAGTGCCAATTCTGTCAGAGATGCTTAGAGTTGCAAGAAAGGAGAAGACGTATGAGGCTCATGGCCCATCATCAGCTGTCAATTGAAGAGATGGATGAGTATTTTCAGGATGACTGCCAAGGAACTGGCTGGGAGTTTAGCTCGTTAAGACTTGGCTATAAATTCAGCTGGGAGAAGCAACTAGGGTTGCCAAGTCTTACCAAAGTAATAGCAGAGGAGTCCTGGGCCTTCTCCAAGAGTCCTTTCGTGTGTGCAAAGCACGTGCCACCACAATGACATCACCCGGAAGTGACATCATCATACTGTGCATGTCGCCAGGCAACACTGGTAATCACCCTAAAACTCTATGGTACCATAGTTTTCAGGGCGATTGCTAGAGTGTTGCCTGGCGACATGCACAGTATGATGATGTCACTTCTGGGCAACATCATTGCACCAGGCACGTCGGCCCAATCTGGCCACTTCGGGGGTGGGGTTCCCCCCGCTGGCCAGATCCAGACTGGTGGATTGGGGACCCTTTTAGCAGAGGAATCCCCACCCCACCCCTCCGGGGTGACTTGGCAGCCCTAGAAGCAAGTTTGTGGATATAACAAATACACTTTGCTACTGAGCCAGCAGCCTGGCTGCTACTGGATCTCTGCAACTTTGAACTGGACCTGGCTTTTCTGGAACTGCTGACCTTGGACTGGACTTGGAGTTGCTGCCTGGAACTCCTTGACCCCAGACTGGACTTTGGTCAGCCTGCTCCCTGGAACCCCTGACTTTTGGACTGAACTTTGGTTACTCTCTGCAATCTTGCCTGTGACTTGCCCTGCTGGACCCCAGCCTGTGCCTCCTGGGGAAGCTACATGAGCTGTAAGTCCAGGTGGAGGCTGATACCCCTTCCTCTGCCAGGCCCCAATTCCTTTTCTCCTTTGTGTTTTTCAAGGATTTATTTTATATATTAGTCAAAACATTTCTGCCCTGCTCTGGATGGCCCCGGCTTGCCCGATCTGATCAGATCTTGGGAGCTAAGCAGAATTGGCCCTGTTTACTATTTGGATGGGAGGCCACCAAGGGTTTCAAGGGATACTTTGTGGAGGCAGGCAATGACAAACCACCTCTGGTTAATCTCTTGCCCTGAAAACCCTATGGGGTCTCCATAAGTTGGATGCACAACACTTTACACATACACACAAAAAAACATGTCTATCCTTCCTTTCCCCATGGCTTAAGGCAGCTTCTCATACATACAAGATGGATTCCCTGCTCCTCCCTGCAAAATCAGGCTTCACAATTAGGTTGTCTAGCAAGAAGGGATGACTGGCACGTATGAAGAGCTTGTCCACATTGCCTACAGATGTGTGAATGAACATTACACATCCATGCAACATAAAAAATCCAAGAGAGATATGTAACATGACATTTCAGAATGCATGCCTCTCTTAAAACTTGAAAACATTTTTAATGGCACGGCACACTATAGAGAAACATTTACCATGTGTTAAAAATACCAATATCTCAGACTTTGGCCCATGGGATGGCTGTTGCTCATCCATCCTCGTGACAATTGGCACAGCCCTACAACCCTATTTGCTTTGGTCTTGCTGCCAGTTTGGTGTAGTGGTTAAGTGCGCGGACTCTAGTCTGGAAGAACCGGGTTTGATTCCCCACTCCTCCGTTTGCACCTGCTGGATGACCTTGGGCAAGCCATAGCTCTGGCACAGCTGTTCTTGAAAAAGAGCAGTCCTTGAAAGAGCTCTCTCAGCCCCACCTGCCTCACAGGGTGTCTGCTGTGGGGCGGGGAAGGAAAAGGAGTTTGTAAGCCGCGCCGAGACTCCCAAGTGAGTGAAGGGTGGGATATAAATCCAATCTCCTCCTCCTCTTCCTCCTCCTTTGTCAGTTGCTTTAAATAAGAGGGGTGAGGGGGAGGAATGATAGAGAGAACAGCATGGACCATTTCAGTCTGGCAGACTAAGGTAGAGCAGATAAATAAATATCAAAGCCTTTGCAAATCCAGGACTTGTGTGAGAGCAAATCATTAGTGCTCTGAATAAAAACAGCCAAGCCAATTAATAGAATAAATGTTTTCCTCATTATATTTCCAAACATAGTCAGAACATGCTAGACTGAGCCTTGGGGGACAAAATTTATTAGGAGCATGAAAAACGTTTCTGTTCTGGTGCTGTTCTTTAAATGACAACATAATATGTTATGGATCATTTGATTTTTTTTGGGGGGGGGGGTGTCTATGAAAATGCTACCCAGAGCCCAAAAAGGCATGTGCTGCTATCCACATGTGTTGTAGCTCCAGAGTTATGGCAGCTGGCAGCAAACAAATGCCAGCCAAATACAACATGTCAAGGAGAATATCCTCCCAAAGGTATTAGATTGGTTAATAGCACAGGCATTGTTTGGTAAATTGCTACAATTACGTAGCCCCTGGGCACAGCACACACTGATAAACAGAACACAAAAGATGTAACATGCACAACTGGAGGAGTCCTTGATTTGTTGTTGTTGACATTTTAGCTGCAGATTACCGGGGGGGGGGGGGGGGTTGTATGTTTTGTGGGGGGTTTTCGTATCTGGCCAAAATTAGGCACACCATGCCAATTCCACATTAAGCATGCTCAAGCCCTTGCCAGTTCTGCTCACCTTGACCAATTTCACACAAGCCACGGCTCTGCCCCCGCTCTTCTCATTTCTCCGATTGCATGTGTCAAATTCCCATTATGTGCTGAGCGGCCGCATTTTGACCCGCAGCTTTGCCCAATTTCCCCTGTGTTTTTTCAGTCTAGGTTTTTGTTTTGTTTTTTAAGATCTAGAAAACGCGGGGAAAATTGGGTGAAGCTGCGGGTCAAAATGTGGCCACAAAGCAAATAGTGGGAAATTGAGGCATGCAATCAGGGGAAAGGGAAGACCGGGGGCGAAGCAGTGGCTTGGGTGAAATCAGTCCTTGTGTTCACCAGTTGTGAACAGGAAGCCTATTTCTTGACAGACGCTTTCTGTGTCCATTGACCTTTTCATGCCTGTTTGCCAGCTTGCTGCACCTGATTCCTTCCTAGTTGTGCCACATGGCTGTCTGGACTGCCCTGTGGGGCTCAAGCAGTAGTGGGGTGCTTCTAACAGCTTGGCCAGAAATAAGCACAGCCAGGCCAAAAGTGGTGCACTGATAGAGGGGTGGGACCTGGCCCAGCTGTTATGCCAAACATTTATGATTAAAATTTGCTGCCTTCAATTGTGGGGAATTAGCAAGGAGCTTAGCAAGAGGCAGGGGACTTAGCAAGACCGGGCTTCCAGTATTTACAGTGATCTTTCCCTAAGAGAAACTCTCAGAAATGAAGCCATCAGTTGCTTAACCAAAAGGGCTGTTTTTATTCAAAGAAGAAATCCTAATACAATGCAGACATACAGAAATAAGACGCACGTTACAACATACACACAAGTAAGGGAAATACAGAGGTGAGTGGGAATAATAGGAGGTTGTGGGGGGGTCATAATTACCATTCCAGATGTGCAGAAGTCCACAGAGAAGAGGCTGTTAAGTTGCCCAAATGAAGTTTGGGGGTGACCTGTCAGTAGGTGCTCAGGACAGACACAAGGAGCTGTGGCCGGGCAGCTGTTTTATAGACTAAAGAAGGTGTCCCGTGGGGCAGGAGCACAGGTCTGAACAAAGGACCTAGAGGTTTCCCAAACTTTGATCAGAAAGGTACGATGGCACCCTAGTGGGTATATCCTGGAGTGTGCATGTAGGGTTGATGGCTGATATTATCTAATACTTCAAAATTAATATGTTTTTGGTAACCCAGAGAATAGTCCGGAAGAGGACCATAAGTCTGCTTTCCAGAGAAATGTTTACACTTTAAAGGCCCCGTTTGGCCCAGGAGAGGGGCCATAAAGAACAGAGCAGGTGTTTTGCAGATAAATGTTGCTAAAGGAGATTTACACACCAAAGAGACAAAGGAGCTTTCAGAGAAAGAAGAGCTCCATATTGGAATGTGCTGGAATGCTGAGAACTCCGATGCCTACAGGGTGGTGGGGGGAGAAAAGACAGATGGTCTGTTTCTGCAACCTCCAGGGTCCATATTTTTGGCAAGCTCCCATGATCCATGACCCATTGGCCCAGGAACAATGCTTTGGGGGACCCGGGTGTAGTTCAGAGGTGAAGGTGCCTATAAATGCCAGTAGAACAGGATTCCCTCTGATGCATGGTGTACCGGTGGGGTCACACAGCTGCCAGGGCCTTCAAAAACCAGTGACAGGCCGTCCAGGGGGGTTTAGCAGCCATGAAGGCCAAGTGAAGCTCCAAGCAGCAAGAAGTCAGGACGATTGGGCACAGACGCAGCAAGGGCTGAGGCAGCAGCATGTGGGCCATGCATGGAAGGAGCAGGAGTGGTTTGGGAAGCAGCTCAAAGGTAAACAGAATAATAAGCAAAAGGTGAGTGTGGCTGGATGACCACATTTCTGGCAACATGGGATGTGGCCTACTATGCTAACGATATGGGCTGTTGGGTGTGGCCTAATATGCTAATTAGTTCCTGCTGGTCTTTTTCTACAAAAAGAGCCCTGCTCCCATCTAAGCCCATGGGCATAGACTGGAGTAACTCTGCATAGGATTGCACTTTGATGGGTTCTTATACAGTCTGATTGAGTTCTCTTCCTCCCCCACCCCCACCCCATCATCATGTGCAGTGCTATGTCACTTCTGGTAAATCCTGCAAGTGACATAAGGCAGCTCTAGGAATCACTAGAAAAAACTTTTTAGCTTCACCATAGAGTTCTTGGGAATTCCTAGAGCTACTCTATGTCACTTCTGGTAAAAACATAATGCCGCAACTGCCTAGCAACCCTGGTTGCAAGGGACGGGGGGCAGGTAGGCAGAGGGCTGGCTAGTTGCAATATAGGAGATTCCACACGCCCCCCCCCCCCCGATCCGAGGTCGTTATAAAGCTGGCCCTGTGTCAGAGTCTCTAGTAATCAGCACTCAACAACAATTCTTAAGCAGGTTCAGTTTATTGTAGTCAGTTTACTATACATTCTCTAAACGCTATCTGTTTATAGGGAAAGTGGGAAAAGGGATTTTATATGGGGTTCAAACTGGGGTGTCAGATGGCTACAAGCCAATGAAAAATAATGGCTTTTACCACCGAGTGGGAAACTCACAAGAGAAACCCAAGAGCTTATGTAAACAGAGGCAAATGCCAGAGGAGAATCGAAAGTAACTTTCCAGTGTCAACAACCCCCCCCCCCCTTTTCTTCATAGCGGCCACTCTCTTTACCCCCACCTTTTATTTATGACAGCCTAGCTGACACCCTGCCTCTAGGTCAAAAAAAATGACAATGTTTTCTTTATTTACACCATTTATAGTCTTCCTTTCTGCCCCATGAGGGCCACCAAGGTGGCTATCAATTAAAACAGCATAATAAAACACATCAGTCTCAAGAAGATGGACTTTTCTGTGCCTTGTCCAATGATACTCTCACTGTGTGATCTTAAACAGAGTTACATCCTGCTAAGCCACATTGACTCCAGTGGGTTTAGAATGCAGACCTGTTCACATGTTGCAGTGCACACACATACATCCTGCCCATGCCTGCATACATCTGACTGAAGGAAAAAGCCAACACGTGTTCACTTTACAAATGAAACTGAGGGACCATACATGGCTTAAATGTGTGATTTCAATCACACATTCAGCTGTACAGGCATTGACTGTAGCACAGGAATTGCTCAATGCATGTTTAAAGAAATATCAAGTGTACCCTGTAAACAGAGTGTACACACATTTACTGGAACTTGTGAACAGGGTTTATGGGTAATTCTGCTGAGGACTGGGCTGTTAATTACTGGCCCAGGTTTAAATCAAGCTGAGAAGCATTAGTTTGAGGGACTGAATTTCAAACCAGTGCCTTGCCCTGACAAAAGGTGCCATTCTGTTAGGAGATGAGCTTCTTGCTTCAGGCTTCTTGCACCAGAGGAAGGCACTGCCAGGAGGGGAACAGGTTCATGGAATCCACTTTGATTTTCTAGGACTTTCTAGAACCATATATGCAAAAGAGGAAGATGGACCAATAGTGAGTTTATGGGGCTGTTATGCTGGTAATGGAAAGAGCAATCAAGGCTGATTCTGCATTGGTTTTTCCTTCCGATGTTTTAGCAAACCCACGTTGGAACAGAAATTCCTCTCTGCATTGCATGCTGCTTTCACTTCCTTTGACCATCGGGTTTTACGGTAGCCTCCACACTCCATGCCACTTTCGCTTCCTTTGATCATCGGATTCTAGGGTACCTTCTGCAGAGATTTATGGCCTTTTTATGGCTGTTCAGGGGTGATTTTGCAGTCAGTATGAGCATTGGCCCGGGGTATTTGAATGTGGTTTTGTGCTGCACTTTTTCCTCCCAGTTGAGAAAATGTGGAGCAGAGCTAGATGCAGAATTGCCCCAAGTCAGAGCCAGTTTATGGTGACTCCGAAGGGTAAGAATACAGGAGCACTGTTATGATGCAGAAAAACAATTTGTATCAATACATGCAAAGAAAATGTCTATTACAGTATTGCAATAGGATACAAAGCTCACAGTATAAGTATGCCTTTAACACTCAAAGCATAAAGCTCACAATATCTTCAAGAACATGTCTTCAAGAAAAAAAAATTCAGAGCACAGTATCCAGTGGAGGAGACGAAGATGCCAGCTTTTTCTCTTCGTTTCACTAATGCTTCCTCAGTAAACTGAATACAAAATAGACACATCCAATGTAACACATGTTAATAAAAATAACAATAAACATTCAACAAGAGGTGTACTTCCATTAATTATGAATTCTTGTAGAACCTCAATTCTCAATACATGAAGCACAAAAGTGCTAGACTCAACTTCCGTTCTCATCACGCCTCCCAAGGCAAGAGATATCCAAAGGTAGTTTTCCATTACCTGCCTCTATGCAGCAGCCCAGAATTTCCTCCAATGGTGTCCCATTCAAGTACTACCCAGGGCCAACCCTGCTTAGCAGCCAAGATCTGAAGAGATCAAGCTAGCCTGGGCCATCCCAGGTCAAGGCAGGCTATTATATTTGTATATATCATATCATTCCTGCCCCCCTTTCTTGGTTTGCACCATCATTTGCTTCCCTCATGTTGGCATTTTTACTGGTATGCATAGCAATTCTTCTAATGTTGTGTCAAATTCCTGGCTAGATATGTGGATAAACTGTACATCTGCCACAATATTTCTCTCTAGGGTCACTCTGAATAAGGCACGCCAGGGATATCTTTGTTCATATTCGCTGGAAAGAACAAAGCAAAATGGGAAGAATGTAAGATGTAGAGTTCAACTGAGCCCGCTCGCGGGGAGGGCGGGGTATAAATTTGAAACAAATAAATTAAAAAATAAATATGAAAGGGAAAAAAACCCCCAAGCCTCCAATATTTTTGGTGTATGGAATAATTAAGGCCACTGCATATATGTGTGTGCATTGGTTGATAAATTCACACTAGGGATGCTTAGTAGCCTCCTGTTTGTGTCCATAGCCTGCTCACCAGGTATGGTTACTACAGCTGAATATTCAGCAAAGTGGTCCCTTGTGTCTGAATTAGGGATGAGCGTGAACCAGCTCATGAACTAAAGTTCATGTTGGATTTGGGCCAGTTTATGGTTCGTGAACCGAAGATTGTGGCAGGCCAACTGTCAGAATCTGACAATAGTATGCCTCTTCTTTTTAATATATGCCTTTTTATTAGTATCTATGTCTTTCTGTGACCCCATTCTAACCATTGGTGATTTACTGCTTGCCTTGATGTATATTATCTGTTCTGCTAAATGTTGCCTTTCTCTGGCCGGGAGGATGGCGTGTCACATTCCTGAACGTCACATAAACAACTGGGACTATCACATCCGTCCACTCCCCACCCCCCCTAGCCTTTGAGGCTCGGAGAATGTTATCAAGTGTTACAACCTTGGGAATTGTTTAATTGTTTCTAGCCAAATGTTTAGCCTATCATTCACACATGTGGGTCACCCAGGGCAGGAAGGGAATTTTTATTACTTTCTCACCTTCTCTGTGAGAACCTAACGGTCACCCTTTTTCCCGCTTAGCTGTGTTGAATCTGATTGGTCATCTACCTGTATTCAGTTATGACTGAAGGTATATTAACCACTGTTGCTTACTGTCATGTATCTCTAACAAACATCGAGAACCTGGATTCATTATTAGAAATAAAAGAACTTTGCTTTTACTTCAAAGGTCTGGTCTGATAGTGTTAGCCCAGAAGCTTCACACCAACTGGCACAAACTTTCCTCAAACCTCGAAGTGGTCCATAGTGGTTCATGAGTGGATTCCAGATGGTATCTGCTCAGTCAAAATATTTATCAAACTTCAAAGCAATGGGGGGGGGGGGTGGAATTCTCCAGCCTATGCATTTGGTATGTGTAATTTGCAGGGGAAACAGTCTATACGCTTGGGAACCTGCACCTGACATTTTCTCCAAAAGCACTTTCCTGAGGTCATATTCTTTGGGTGGCCATAACCCTGACCTCCTAAATCCAATCTGCACATAACTTGTAGGTCATGTGGAGGAGGATTGGTGGGAGGTTCCCAATGAATTTGATGTCTTTAGCTTGCACAGGGTCTGTTCTATACACTCCTGAACCTCCTGAACCTGCACTTGTCATTTCCCCAGAAAGCACTTTCCTGGGGGTACCTTCTTTGGGGGCCGTAACTCGGACCCTGTAGATCCAATCCTCACCAAATTTGGAGGGCAGGTAGAGTCAGCTGGAGATCTCCTGAGAGTTTGACCTGTTTTTCCCCCCTTAAACTTTTTACTCAAAACAAACAAAAAACGGGATGAGGACCGTAATAATTCCCAGAGTCAAAGGTCAGTTGGATATGGCTGAAGAAGTTTATGGCACTAAGGGTCTTTTCTAGAGAAGACATGGGAAACTAATGGGCATGATCATACGCACCCATTAGCCATGGAAGAGGGACGATTTGCAGTTGTGTCTGATCACGCAGCGGCGAGTTACGCTGGCAGGTCCACAGACCTGTGTGATCATGCAACTGCGGGGCAAATTGTTCCAGGGCAAAATAGCCTAGTTTCCCCGCCGGATTATCTTGCTTGGGTGGCCGTGGCCTAATGTATCATAGGGATCACTTCTCAGCAGAGAGGTGTTTTCGCACTAAATAGAGCAAACATATTCAGATCAAGTGACATGATCAATAGTTAATTTTCTAGCTGTTTTAAAACAATGTGCTACCAATACACTTTGCTCCAATAGTGCTCAATTTTTTTAAAAAAAATCCATAAAACCATTGCCAAATTCATCAACTGCTGAATCATCAATTTAATAATTCTTTTTTTTTTGGGGGGGGGGGATACTACCAGACCCAGTATTATATGCCAAATGTTAAAACTAACATCACCAGACACCTAAATAGCATCTACCTGAAAGAGAGACTAGTTTTCCCCACTCCACCCAAGAATGCGGTCAAAAATAAACAAACAAAACTCAGTAAGTCCTCTGAAATGCATATACAAGTTACAGATACATACAAATGATTCTTAAAAAGTACTTTTTGTGTTTTTAGGGTGGTTATTAAGGGTGTGCATTTGGCTAAATCTGAGCTGAAAAAAAAATCCAGAAAATAGCTTATCGGTATCTTTTGGATATTCTTTGAGCCAGATATAGATTTGACCATTCTTCAGCTATCCAAAATGGCCAAACCCTGAAAATCCTGATATTCAGTACCGCCGAATAGTCAAAGTTAAAGGGTGTTTAAAGGGACTGCAGTCCCTTTAATCACCTTTGGGGTGAACTTGCTGCTTGGAGATGGTGTTTAAAGGGACTGTGAGCCCTTTAAATGCCCTTGGAGTTCATTCACAGAGTCACAGCTTGGAGAAGGCATTTAAAGGGATCGTGAAACCAATGGAGTATGGGGGCACCTTTTTGGGAGGCCCATAGAATTGGATCCCCTGCCAATCTTTTTAAGGATTCGGGGGTTGAGGAGACTCATCAGCAGCTATGTTGCAAATTTGGTACCTCTACCTAAAAAAACCCATCCCACCGAGCCCCAGATACCCCTAGACTGATTCTCCATTATACCCTATGAGGTCCATTAACTATAATGGTCCCCACAGGGTATAATGGAGCTCCCAAAAATCCCAGTATTGAAATTCGAGAATATTGCAAAATACCAGGTAAATTTTGTACATCAGTGGAGAGCAGAAGGTTAAAGGGAAGTGGATACCAAGAGGTTGTAATGAATATTTTGAGAAGGGAATTCAGGGTCAGTTTATGCTGGCTACGCTTGTGGTAGCTGTGGCCAGAAGTGCCTTTTACCAGCTTTGGCTAGTTAGCCAGCTGAGGCTTTTGGGTTCCCGGGGTGGGGAGAATGGAGAGAAAAGAAATAAATGAAATGAAATTAGAATGAAACAAATTATGTAAGTGATGTGCAACATTCTGGATCAGCATTATAAGAAGTCACATTACTTTGATGGAAATAAGTCCCAAATGGCAGAGAGTGGGAAGGCAGATGTGACCTCTGCTGTAACTTTGTAGAGAGAGCCTAGTTTGTGCATTCACAGAGCCTCTTCATTAAATAGAAATGTAGAGCTGGAAAGGACCTCAAGGTCCACCCCCTTGCACAATGCAGGAAATTCACAACTACTTCCTCCCCATTCCTCTAGTGATCCCTGCTCAGAGGAAGGCAAAAACCCTCCAGGATCCCTGGGCCAATCTCACCTGGAGGAAAATTTCTTCCTGACCTCAAAGTGGTGATCGGCATTACCCTGCACATGTAAGGAAAGACCATGAGAGCTAAGCACTGGTTCATCCCTTCCTGCCCTCCCTCTCATAATCTGCCTAAATTCACAGACTCAGCATTCACAGACTCAGAGAGCCAGTTTGGTGTAGTGGTTAAGTGCACGGAATCTAATCTGGGAGAACCGGGTTTGATTCCCCACTCCTCCACTTGCACCTGGCTGTATGACCTTGGGCAAGCCATAGCTCTGTGCCAGCTGTTCCCTCAAGGACAGCTTGGGAAAAAGCTCTCTCAGCCCCACTACCTCACAGGGTGTCTGTTGTGGGGAGGGGAAGGGAAAGGAGTTTGTAAGCCACTCTGAGACCCTAAGTGATTGAAAGGCGGGGTATAAATCCAATCTCTTCTTCTTCTTCTTCTTCTTCTTCTTCTCTTCATTGCTGTTAGTCTCTGCTTAAAAACCTCCAAAGAAGGAGATCCCACAACCTCCCGATGAAGCCCGTTTCACTGAATAACAGCACAAACCATCAGTAAGTTCTTCCTGACTTTTAACCAAAAACTCTTTTTATTTAATTTCAATCAATTTGTTCTGGTCTGACCTTCCGGAGCAACAGAAAAGAACTCTACTCCACCCTCTATATGACAGCCCTTCAAATACGTGAAGATGGCTATCATATCACCTCTCAGTTGTCTCCTCTCCAGGATAAATATACCCAGCTCTTTAACTTTTCCTCATAGGCCTTGGTCTCCCTTCACCATCATCATTGCCCTCCTCTGAACACATACCAGCTTGTCAACATCCTTCTTAAACTGTGGTGCCCAAAACTGACACGATACTCCCAGTGAGGTCTAACCAGAGCAGAGTAAAGTGATACCATCATTTCGTGTACTCTGGAGACTAGACTTCTGTTGATGCAGCCCAAAATCACATTTGCTTTTTTAGCTACCGCTTCACACTGATTAATCATGTTGAGTGTATGGTCTACTAAAATCCCTAGATCCCTTTTGCATGTACCACTGCCAAGACAAGTCTCCTTCATCCCATAATTATGCATTTGACATTTCCTACTTAAATGCAGAATTTAATATTTATCTCTGTTGAGATTCATTCTGTGTGTTTCGGCCCAGTTTTCCATCCTGTCAAGATCACTCCGAATCTTATTCCGTCTTCTACAGTATTCGCTACCCCTCCCAATTTGGCATCAGCTGCAAAAAAAAAAGGAACCCAAACCAGTCTCAAGCAAGGCTTGTCTTTGGCCCTTCACCTTTGGAAAACAGAGCACTGCAGCCACCTTATGAGGCCCTCTTACTGCCCTCCTCTGGAACATGCATGAATGGTATTCCATAGCTTAGCAAAGGAGGGTGCTTTGAAGGGGC
Organism: Lepidodactylus listeri; assembly: GCA_029233225.1. Taxonomy (NCBI): domain Eukaryota; kingdom Metazoa; phylum Chordata; class Lepidosauria; order Squamata; family Gekkonidae; genus Lepidodactylus; species Lepidodactylus listeri. The sequence goes on along the minus strand of JARCFY010000009.1, from coordinate 97,655,881 downwards.
CGTGGCTGGTGCATATCCTCCAGACGGATTTGTGTACTCATTCTCCACAGGCCTCTTCCGCGCAACCCAAATCACCTCCTGCACGGCAGACTCCATTAACATTCCGCAGCTCAGCCCAGAGCCAGGCCTTTCTCCTTTATTAATTTAAACATTTTAATATTCTCTATATGCAAAACATAATTAGAATTAATGGACTTGAGTGCTAATGTAGTGCTTGAAGCAAGTGAGTGCATTAATCTTCTGCATATGATAAACAGGAATCTTGAATCTCTTCACCACCAGCCAGGCTAGGAGCTCAGCCCTGTTTGTCGATGGAGTCGGTGTCTGGATAATGATCATATCATCTGACAGAGAGAAGGGGGGGGCGAGAGAGAGAATCATCTGCCTTGTGATAAGCAATTGGTCCTCGAGGGAGGAAATAAAATATGACTGATTCGGACTGATTATTAAACCAGAGCCCATTATTAATCTATGAAGACAGAGTGTTGCCGGAAGTGGGCTACCCAAGCTCGCGTTGCCAACGCAAAGAGGAAAGACATTTTCCAGACCGCCACCAATTTGCCAGGGAATCCCAGACTTTGCATTCTGATAAAGGAACAAAACCGTTTGAGCTGTGAAGCCCTTTTCGTGTTACCACAATGCATGCTGGGATGCCACTCATGGGAGTTTGTGCTACCTGCAACAGTCCCCACTGCTTAGTCACTAGTACATTGGAAGGGGGCAACGTGTGGGATCTCTGTGCACAGGCAGGGTGGGCTCATGCTACACAAAGTATGTAGCATTTATTGAAGCTGTACATGCATAGAAAGTTGGGCCACTGTATTAACACATACACACATCTAGAGAGTTTAAATCCATTGTGAAAAACTAAATACGATCATGGAACTTGTGGACTGCAACGCTTCTTCTTGGAGAGTGGAGGAATCAGGGTCTCTTTCATCTCCAGCATGAAGAGCTGTGATACTTTGGGAATACCATTGCTCTTGCAATGGAAAAAAGGTTTCCCTTTAGAAGGTGTAAGACTAAGAATTATCTCCCCTTGCAAGAATCTTTCCCTAGTGTTTTGCATGAATCTGAGTGTTTGTCAGACCAGTAAATCATACAAAAATAGTTTATATCTCTTTGTTTTTATTGTCAGGCATATTTGTTAACAGGACCCGGTTACTGAGGTTGCTCCTTTCAATTGGGCTGTCCATCTTGGGCTTCTTGTCGGGTACCCCTATTTAAGCAGAATGTGTATGGGTTTGTTCATGATAAACTTTAATATGTTCCTCCTGCAATTTCTGCAATTGGAACATTATTGTGTACAGGGGCGTAGAGTTTTGGAAATCCGGAGGGGGGCGGGGGCTCCTTAGTGCGCGCACTTTGCGCGCATGCTTGCTGGAGTGATGTTCTCCCCCCCAAAACTGCCCCGCCTCCCTGGGCCCTTCCGAGGCCCGCCAGCCGCTGCTGCCGGTGCCTCTCTCTTCCTCCCCCCCGCCACCCCTTCCCTCTCCCTCTCCAGCAGCGGCCGTCGGGCCTCGGAAGGACCCGGGGAGGCATGGCGGCAGGCGCTCCGTTTTCCCGGGGGTGGCTGAGCCCCCCCCCGGGAAATTTGGGGGGTGGCTCAAGCCCTCGAGCCCCCCCGTACTCTACGCCTATGATTATGTATATTGTCACAACAATATCAATGTGACCCAATTTCATATGCTAAAAACACTGTGGGCTAATCTAGGTCTAAAAATTGGGAAGGAACCTATATTATGGCTTGGACAGATAGGGGGATTTTTTTACTTTGGACCAATTTATGATGATTTTTCTGGGGTTTTTTTTTGTTTTTCTCTGCTGAAGTCTAGATATGACTTCTCAACCTCTGTTGCATAGCAATATTGACAACGGCAACATGTTTTGTATCTAAATATTACCACCAAGTGTTTCATAATCTTCCTTACTCTTGGAAGGTCCTATTGAAAATGAAACCTACAGTGTTTGTTTATAAATATTTCATGTTGATTAACATGCAAAGTCTCAGAAATGAATGAAATAAGGAGCTAGAGTGTCCTATTTTGCCAAAGCAGTAGGCCAGGGGTGGCCAACCTGTGGCTCGGGAGCCACATGCGGCTCTTTCACACATATTGTGCAGCTCCTGGCAGGGCGGCTGGGGAAGCAAAGGGGAGGCATGCTTTTTCTCTCTTTCTCCCTTCCTTCCTTCCCTTCTCCCTCCCATCTATTTGCTTTCCTAGTTTCTCTCTCTCTCTTTCTTTCCACTTCTTTAATTCTTTCTTTCCATCTCTCTCTTTTTTTCTCTCTCTCTCTCAATATCATTAGCAAAGAAGTAATATCATTATCAATAACCGGTTTTTCTCATTTGTTTTTATTTTTGGCAGTCCCATTTAACGTTAATAAAAAGCAAATTTGCATATTTTTAAAAATAAAAACGTGTGTGTGATATTTGTTCCTGTCTTGCGGCTCTCAGAAATCTCTATGTGGCTCTTACGTTTATTCTATGTGGCTCTTACGTTAAGCAAGGTTGGCCACCCCTGCAGTAGGCTATGCCCCTAAACTTTATACCTGTCATGTCTATCAAATTCAAGCTGTGACTTGTTCAGCAAAAAAAAAAAAAAATGTTTAGGACATACTAAACACCAAAGTGTCTATTTAGTAAAAGACTGAGTAAAGTATCTTAAATGCTGGTGTAGTCTTAAAAAAGACATGTCTCTTAAATGTGTGCTTTGGACCTTTCCAGATGCTCGGTCTTTTGGGGAGGAAGTAATTATTCATATCAATTTTGCATTAGGATATTTATTATTCTTTGAGGATGCTTCTGTTGGTTTAAATTATTTGCCTGTCTCCTGGAGACTAACATATGGTCAAAGAAACTGGACCCCTCCAGGCCTTTCCTGTTGCTAAAAGACTTATATTACAACACTGGAGAGATAAATGCTCACCTCCTGTAATCCAGTGGATCGAGGACTTTACAAACCTTATAAACGTTTGAACATATGGCTTATAGATGACAATAGTGCATGCCCATATTTTTTAAATATCTGGGAACATTTTATAGATGCTTATCTATAAATGTTGGGTTTTTTAATTTCTTTTCTGCTTGGGGAGATGCATTTTTTAAAAAAAATAATAAAATTAAAAATGCAAAGATAGAACAAGCAATCTCTCTGTGTCTGTAAATTCAAGGGAATTGTTTAATTCCCATATTTACCCACACATTCCAGAGTGAAGACTAGAGGTGTTCAAGGGCGGGGGTGGGATTTGAGATTTTTCAGATTTGGGCATATTGGACCCAAAAATTATTAGTAAATAGCAATTTTTCCCAGCCTGATACTGGTATAGTATTTGGATTGGGGAAATATTTGGTATTTTCTAATATGTTTGGGTCTATTATACCCACAGGGAGGGGAGGGGAGCAAGAAGGAATGTTTAAATGCTTTCTCTTCCCTCCCCCATCTGCCCTACAACTTCCACTGGTCAGTTTCACTCCCCACTCATCACCTATTAGCTTTAGGTCATTTAAATCTAATAGCTCACCAATGGATGGGAGTGAAACTGACCAGTGGAAGCTTAAATGCCTTTCTGACCCTCTGCAAGCCCGTTCGTGGAGGGAAAGAAAGGCATATAAATATGCCTTCTCTTTCCTTAGCTTCCCCAGCTCAGATCTGCCACTTTGCAGGCTCTTTGGGGAAATTTTGTTGAAACCGGGTAGCCCAGCAGAACCCAGCAGAGTCTGTGGGGGAGAGTTCTACTCACAGGATCGGCTCCTGTATGAGCCAACTAGCCCCAGCCAATCCCACCCCTTCTGCTGGCAGCAGCTCCCCGAGGCCAGCAGAATGAGGGGGAATCTGAAATCTTCCCTCCAGCGTCATTCTTCCCTTTGCCCCGATTGCATGCTTGAATTTCCCACTATTTGTCCCACGCCACATTTTGACCCACGGCTTTGCCTGAATTCCCTCGTGGCTTCAGTGATCCTCAAAAAACAGGATCACTGAAGCCGCAGGGGAATTCGGGAGAAGCCGCGGGTCAAAATGTGGCGAGGGGCAAATGGTGGGAAATTCAAGCATGCAATCGGGCCAAAGGGAAGAACAACACCAGAGCAGTGCCTCATGGGAAATCAGTCTCTGCATTAACCTTCTCCAGTACACATTTCAAGTCTTCCCTATTTTATGCCAGTAATGTGGTTTTATTTGCAAATCTCAAATTGTCAATGTTCCTTCCAACAATTTTCACTCCACTTTCATCTAAATCTAATCCATCCTTCCTTATAATATCTTCTGCATAGAAATTGAAGAGAAAGGGAGAAAATACATCCTTGTCTAACCCTTTTGCCAATTGGAAACCATTCTGTTTCTCCGCATTCTGTCCTAACAATAGCCTAAAATCCAGAGTACAGTGCATCAAAACCATCAGATGTTGCAGCATATGCTTCTCTTTTAAAACCAACTACAGCTTTTCACAATCCAAAAAGTCAAAAGCTATTTTTTTCTGAAATTCTCTCATGTGCTCCACTAACTAATATAAATTTGCAATATAATCTCTAGTGCCTTTTCCTTTGGTGAATTCATTTTGAACATCTGGCATTTCTCATTCCGTATATGGTCACAGTCTTTGTTGTAAGATTTTGAGCATTGCTTTGCTTATGTGAGAAATAAATGCAATGGTCCAATAGTTGCTGCAATCTTTGACATCTCTTTTTTTTGGAATTTTAATGTAGATGCAGTGTTTCGAGTCTGTGGGCCATTGTTTTGTTTTCTGTATTGGTTGGCATATTCTCATTAAGATTTTGATGGAGTCTGTTTCTGTCACTTGGAACAGCTATATCAGTATCCCACCTACTCCTGGTGATTTGTTTCTCCCAATTGCTGTCAGTGCATCTTTCACTTCACCTTATGAAAATGTAGGTTCTTCTTCAAAAGTTTATTCTTTGAAAGAATGTGTCATCCTTTCATCTCTTCTGTACCATTCTTTAGTATATTGTTCTCATTTTTTCTTGAGTTTGTCCTGTTCAGCTAATGTATTTCCATGTTTACCTTTCAGCATGCCTAACATGCTTTAAATTTTCCTTTGATATCTTGGATTTTGTGGAACAGATCTCTTCTTCTTTTTTGCTGTTCTTTTCTATTTCTTTTTTCTGGTTATTATAATAGTTCTCTTTGTTTGTGGTCACACGCACCAGAAAAATGGGAGGGGAGTGAGGCTATTTCCTCCAGAGGAATTTGATCTGCAGTTGCACAATCACATCTCCCTTTGAAGCTGCAGGCACAGTCCATCAGTGTTTGATCAGATGTAACTGTGGGTGAGTTGGGGTTTTTTTTGTTCCTTTCCCTCCCCCATGCGCTTAAATGAGGGATCGATGAATTGCACCTCTGCACCAAGGGCTCCCTATGGAGTTTGCAATGATGTGCATATTGCCAAGGGGGGGGGGATGGCATGGAGTCGGGGTGGCTTGATCAGACCATCCTGATGCCATGAGAGTGCCCTTGAGTGATCAGACATGGGAAAGTCCATCTGTGGTCTGTCACAACCTGTTTACAACCAGATTTTCCCCGGTGTCTTTTCTCTCTGCTTTTGCGGTGGAGCAGAACGGGTTGCTGATAGCTGTGGGGTTCTTCCTAGATGTTGTTGTCTGATCACACCCTTTAAATCCACCTGGCATTTGCACCTATGTCAGGTCTAATTGTCAGGGGTCATTTCGAGCAGGAGCTCAGGGGAGCTCAGCTCCGGGATTTGGTGCCAGCTCCCCCCCGCGAGGGAATGCCTGCTTGCATCATGGCTGCAGCAAAATGACCCTGTCCCCTGGAAAGGTCCTTGTTCCTACGACCAGCCTTCTGAAGGCTTCGGCCACCACTGAAGCTATCCTCCCAGAATACTGGTACTTCTGAGGCTTGGATTAGTAGCTGTTCCTTCTTTCTCTCTCTCTCTCTCTCTCTCTCTCCTTTCTTTCTTGCCTTCTGACATACTTCCGGTGATGTCAGGTGGTGTAGCATATGCAAATAAGTTATGCTAATGAGTTATGATAATGAGCTCCTGCACCTCTTTTTCTACGAAATGACCCCTGCTAATTGTGCATATGATTACAGCCTTTGTCTCTATGTGTGAGTCACTGGAACACTGCATTTAGTCTTCTGATTCTGTTTCTGTCATCTTTTAACTTTGCTTCTCATTTATCTTTAGCAATTTTAAGACTTTCATTAGTCATCCATCGAGGCTTTTCATTTCTTTTGGCCAGGGGTCCGTTGGAGTGGGAGCACACAGGAGCGCAGCTCTGGGAGTGAGAAGCCCAGGGGGCGGGCACATGACCAAGCCCCACCCCCTCCTTGGCTTCCCCGAGCAGTGCAGAGGTGCAGCGCCCTGGGGAAAGCCCTGCTAGGGTCTTTATTGTTTTTAATGTTTTGTTTTAATATTGATAATTTTATCATTGTTCCTTTTATGACTGTGTGCTGCTTTTCCAGAGACTTGCTCAAGGTGGCATTTAAATTTTCTAAGTATACCATTTTTTATCTGAGCACATGGCACATAAGTACTGGAGAAATTTCACCAACCCTTCAGCAGCTTCCACCCCATCAGTTTGGTGTAGAGGTCAGGAGTTGGACTCTAATCTGGACGAACCGGGTTTGATTCCCCACTCCTCCACATGCAGCTGCTGGTGTGACCTTGGGCCAGTCACAAGTTCTCTCAGAGCTGTTCTCTCATGAGCAGTTCTCAAAAGATCTCTCTCAGCCCCACCTACCTCACCTCATTAGCATTAGCTAATGAGGGTGTCTTGTTGTGGGGAAGGGAAGGGAAGGAAAAGGGGTGGGTGGTGCACATGTCCTGGTGGTTTCAAGGGAGCAGGAAGAGAATGAGGGTGTGTTCTTTACGCTTATTTCTTTACGCTTATTTTTATTGCACAAAGTGTTGGAAGGGGAAGGGAATGGAGGAAGAGCAGGTCAGTTTCACTCACCTGTGGATTGGAGCCTGAGGGGTGGGTGTTGCCTTCTGACACACTTCCGGTATGTTAGGGGGTGTGGCATATGCACATGAGTTATGCAAATGAATTATGCTAATGAGCTAATGATGCTAATGCTAATGAGCTCTTGCACCTCTTTTTCTACGAAATGACCCCTGCTTTTGGCTTATCATTAAGCAGGTGGCTTGGCTGAACTTCCTTCATCGTTGGCCGTCCCAGGGTGTTTGCCTATTTCCCCACCTATCTTTCTGGAACCTGTGCATTCCTGCCACCTAGTTAGTGTCTCACAAGTCAAAACTGGACCTGTTTATTAACCTAATGCCCATTCCCTATCTTACAGTATGAAGGGGACTATCAAAACCAATTGGATGCCCCCCAATCCTGCTTGGCCCTGAAGTGACAGGCTTATCCCATACTGCCAAACAAAGTGTTGTGTTTGTTTAGAATATGAAGCAGTAATAGCTTGAAAAGGGCTCTGGTATCCTAAAGCTCCAATTCCTATTGGCTGATTAATAAAGACTCCCATTGGTCCTGAAGCCAATCTAGATACCCAATCACTGAACCCTGCTTGGGTCCAATAGTATTGCTTGTATATAGTTACATTGTTGAAAGTTATGTGTTGGGACAGTATAAATGAAAGTGCTGCTCTCATAGAGCTGTCTTTGGAGCTGAACAATGTCACTGAATAAAAGCCTGTTTTTTTGAATTCATCGCCTCCTGCTCAGTACTTAAAACAAAGGACAGGGGGCAGGGAAATGCCAAGAGAAAGACTGATAGAGAAGGCACAGCAGGCCCTCAACCCAGGAATTCACAGAACACTCAACAGCCACAACTCTCATAGTGCCTCTGATCCCTCATGTCTTTGAAGGGGATGGGGGGCAGCAAAAGCCATTCTAAGGGGCCCCAACAAACAGACCCAGTTTGGTGTAGTGGTTAGGAATGCAGACTCTAATCTGGGAAAACCGGGTTTGATTCCCCACTTCTCTGCATGCAGCTGCTGATGTGACCTTGGGACAGTCACGGCTCTCTCAGAGCTGTTCTCTCATGAGCAGTTCTCGAAAGAGCTCTCTCAGCCTCTCTCACAGGGTGTCTGTTGTGCGTGCGTGCGTGCTCTTGATGAGTTCTGGAGCTCCTTGTGCTTCTACTTGCTGATATTCGTCCACGATTGAGATGCTAATTATTTCCATCTGACAAATTTTCTTCTGGGGACAGGTTTAAAGATAATTATAAAATGCAAAGCATGCTTTCTTTTTTCCTAGAAACTGGGGCAGGGCGCTTTTACCAATTGGACCATGCAGCCACTGAAGAAGATGACAAAAAAGAAAAAAAATTAAGATGCACAAACTCCCCACTGTGAGCCAATTATTCTCTATGAAGCTGCTGTTTCTCTGGGCATCTCCAGTGTTCTATTTGCGTTAACAATGAAATGGTGTTTCTTTTTATGCTGCCGTTGCTGGAAGTGAAATGTTGACTGCAGAAAGCGTTGGCTGTCGCATGTCATGCAAAATGAATAATTGTGCCATGACACCTGGTGTAATGGTCATCCGCTTCAGCAGGATGCAAACTACAGAACGTCTGGGAGCAGTGCAGCAGCCGTGGCTCTTGCAGTACTGGATGATGTTATCAGACATGCAAGATTTTTCATATGCATATGATTATTTTCCTTTTCTGGCCTTTATTTTGGAATACATCACATGGGTCTGGTAAGCTCTTTTCCTCCCATTTGAAAATAAAAATCAATAAAAAATTATTGGTAGAATATACACTTACTTAAGTGGTGCATGCTGTGATCTTGGGATTGCAACGGTTCTCCAGACACAGGGGTCATTTCGTAGAAAAAGAGGTGCAAGAGCTCATTAGCATAACTCATTTGCATAACTCATGTGCATATGCCACACCCCCTAACATACCGGAAGTGTGTCAGAAGGCAACACCCACCCCTCAGGCTCCACTCCACAGGTGAGTGAAACTGACCTGCTCTTCCTCCATTCCCTTCCCCATCCAATACTTTGTGCAATAAAAATAAGCGTCAAGAACACACCCTCATTCTCTTCCTGCTCCCTTGAAACCACCAGGTTTCAAGTAGACTTGAGATACCCAGGACATGTGCACCACCCATCCCTTCCCCTTCCCCTCCCCACAACAAGACACCCTGTGAGGGAGGTGGGGCTGAGAGAGGTCTTTTGAGAACTGCTCATGAGAGAACAGCTCTGAGAGAACTTGTGACTGGCCCAAGGTCACACAACCAGCTGCATGTGGAGGAGTGGGGAATCAAACCCGGTTCTCCCAGATTAGAGTCCAACTCCTGACCACTACGCCAAACTGATAAGGTGGAAGCTGCTGAAGGGTTGGTGAAATTTCTCCAGTACTTATGTGCCATGTGCCCAGATAAAAAATGGTATACTTAGAAAATTTATATGCCACCTTGAGCAAGTCTCTGGAAAAGCAGCACACAGTCATAAAAGGAACAATGATAAAATTATCAATATTAAAACAAAACATTAAAATCAATAAAGACCCTAGCAGGGCTTTTCCTGGGGCGCTGCGCCTCTGCACTGCTCGGGGAAGTCGAGGAGGGGGTGGGGCTTGGTCATGTGCCCACCCCCTGGGCTCCTCACTCCCGGAGCTGTGCTCCTGTGCACTCCCGCTCCAACAGACCCCTGTCCAGACAATATAGATCAGTTCCCCTGGGGGGAAATGGCTGCTTTGTAGGGTGGACTCTATGACATTATACCTTAATGAGGTCCTTCCCCTTCCCCAAATGCAACCCTCCTTAAATTCCACCTCCCAAATCTCCAGGTAATCCCCTACGCAGAGGTGGCAACCCTATGTGATAGCCAAGTTAGCCTGCTCTGACAAGATCACAGGAGCTAAGCAGAGTTGGCCCAGGTTAATACTCCAATGGAAAGCCACCAAGCAAGTCCAGGGTTGCTATGCAGAGGCAGACAATGACAAGCCACCTCTGTCTCTTGTCTTGCAAACCCTACGGGGTCACCATAAGTTGGATGCAACTTGACACAATTTTCCAGCACAAGTGATATGTATCCTACCAGTATACTTCTCTACAAAGACTCCATGTTGACTTGATCTACTCTGAGGAGCAACTTGACCCTTTTATTTTCAAAAAAGAGAAATTAAGCTTACCACGTTCATGTGATCCATTACAAAACAAAGGCTAGGAAAGCCAAAAAAAAAAAGTACAGTGGGAGGGATAGGCACGTGGTTTGTGAACAGAACTTTTTAATGGGTATACTGTCACAAACTTTCACAAAGTTTTAAAGGATTTAATGGAGGTTCATGGTGGTTTATGGATGAAGCAGAAAGCAGGAGTTTAAAGGGACTCCAAGTTCCTTTAAACCCCTGCTTTCTATTCCCAGTGAAAGCTGCAAAAAAAAAAAAAAACAGCTGAGGGGCAGGGGGCACTCATCTGTTACAGGCTTTCTGCAATCTCTTTAAACTTTAAAGGGACTGCAGAAGACAGACTGAAAACAGCTGCATGTTAGGGAGGCGCTTCCCAGTGGTCAGCTTTTTCTGCAGTCCTTTTGAAGTTTAAAGCATTTCCCCAGTTTGTGCCCACTCCTATACAGTGGAACTAGGACCAAACTAGAAGATGCATGCAACATGAGTCAAATCAGGTTGCCCTACAGCCATTTTGGCTCCGGATAATGGTACAGGAAGCAAGGCTGAAGCCTCTTTCCCTCCCTGAGTCAGGATCCCAAGCCAAATCAGGCAACGGACATCTTGAGAACTTTAGTTATATGTAACCAAAAATCTCCCTGACTTGGATAGCCCAGGCTATCCTGAGCTCATCAGATCTTGGAAGCTAAGCAGGATTGGCCCTGGTGATTATTTGGATGGGAGATTCTTGAGGAAGTCCAGGGTCAGGACACAGAGGCAAGCAAAGGCAAACCCACCTCTGGATGTCTCTTGCCTTGAAAACCTATAGGGGTGCCATCAGTCTGCAGCAACTTGACGGCAAACAAAACCACGTTCTAACTTGTATCACATGCATTGTTAAGGTAGATATCTGGGGCTGGAAACCTGGAACTGTAGCTGAGCTCCAGACTAGATACATCACTTATTTTTTTATTTACTTAAACCATTTATTCCACTTCTCCTGGGCAAAAAATGGCTGCTTTGGATGGTGGACTGCATAACATTATGCCCTACTAAGGTACCTTTCCTCCCTAAATCCCTCCCTGCCAGGCTCCACCCTCAAATCTCCAGGTATTTCTGAACCCAGGGCTGGGAACCCCCTTGCATTGTCTACCTCGACTCTCAGATGTAGCCACTTATAGAAACTAACTGATTACAAACTGTAAGCGGGCCCGTGGCCAGAAATTTTTGGTTGGTGTGGGGCAGGGGCATTGGGGCAGCGGAGTGGAGAACTTAATGGGATGAGAAATCAAATTACTTTCTAATCTAATCGGCAGTAGTCTAATTAGTGGTGGGACAGGGCGGGGCAGTGGGGCCTGGCTCACCACTGAGGGGTCATGGTCCTAAAATGCCCCACTGTACCTATGGCCCTGTCTGTGAGAGGACAGAGCATTGTCTGTTGCTCATGTTTGTATCCACTTCTTCCTCCCAAGTTTTCAAGGAAACATATACGGGATTCTTTCCTTTTTATCATCACAACGAGAGTTAAGGTGAGAGACAAGTCTTGCCCAAGGGCCAGCTAGTGAAGTGTAGCTGAGCTACAATGTGTATACAGGTTCTCTAGGCCAAGTTTAATGCTGGCAGTACCCTCAATATCAATGTGTAGCTGGACTGACCATGAATAGCATAACCAGCGGGAGGCTGTGGCATGCCTAGCGAGGGGCAGGAGGGCCTGAAGGCCAAGCTTTGGCCCAGAGTCAGGCCTGCACGGTTTCCTCCCTCTCCTGCGGTGCTGCACGCTGCGTATACTGTGGCTTGGAATTAATTCCGAAAGACGACTCGTGGAGTCGTCCGTTTAATAGCTATACTGCGAGCACTATTTTGCTCGTCTTTAAATGAAAGGAAGGGATTTTGCCCCTCAGGCATTCATTCTGATCTCAGAGAGAGACAGGCCCCCGAGCATTATAACCAAGAATGCTTCTCAAGAAGTGACAGAATGCCACAGTTCGTTTAGGAAAGGTTTACCAGATCATAGGGCAGTCAGGCTAGGAGGACAGTAAGACAGAGGCCATCCTAGGTGGAGTTACATCCCGGGATACTTATTGACTTCAGTGGGCAAATTAGGGTGTGAATCTGCTTAGCGCTGTTAAATGCATATCCTCCAGTGCTGCAGATATCAATGGGTTTAAGCGGTAGATTAAAGCTCGATAGCTCTTCGTGGCTAATTGGCATGGGCAAAGTTTAACAGACTCAATCCTCTTCAGTAGTAGTTGGTTCTAAGGCAATGGGAAACAATTTATCTTGAAAGGATCCTCTCAAAGTAGTGCTAGAGTTCCTGTTCGTGGTGGGAAAGGACCTAGTTATACCAGAAGCAGTGTTGGCCACACGTTTTTGAGAGAGACCAGTGCCCACTTCTCGCACTGCAAGCATTCATGAATGCCTTCAGCATCCTTGTAGACCACAAATCTCCAGCCTTGTGCTAGTGGGCACCATGGGGCTCACCAAGAGGTCAGGGTCAGGTGGGACATTTGCCCAGCAAGGCTTTTGATTGGCTGTGCAGATTTTTTTTTAATGTTGCTTTGACAGCAGCTTCCACCACAGCACAAGGATCGTCACTGTGTGACTGGAGGCAAGTTGGGGCAGCCATATTGTAGCCAGCCCCGCCTTGTTCAGCAGCTGTTTTATGGCAGCCATTTTGTGGGCGTGCCCACCACACAGTGCCAAAATTCCAAAAGTGTCCACAGGCTCAATAAGGTTGGGGACCCCTGTAGTAGATTAACCAGGATGGGGGGGGGAGGGCACTTCCATTGTGGGATATTTAACCCTTGGCAGTTATTAAAGAGTGGCACGTTTTCTTTCCAGTTGTGCACAAGGTGGTCGATGAAAAGTCAGACAGCAACTGATTCAGAGGCTTGGTGGCAGGGTGTTATTGTTGGCTTAATGCCTAGTTGCTAACGCAGAAAAAACCACTGGCTAGAGAAGGTAGCTTGCTTTCGGACAGCTATAGAGAGAACTTGAACTGTACCCTCATCATCCATGATCACTCTTAGCCCACCCCAGAAAATAACAATCACTCCTCCTAAGGATCAGACAAGCCTTGTTCTAGACTTCTAATGGCTAGATGTATTCCATGTAAAACCTCCTCCATGCAGGTTATTTTAATATGTGCAGTGCCGAGTAAAAACAGGCCAGTGTGTGGAATATGAAGCCTGCTCTGGGGATAAAATGTCTGATGGTGACACTGTGGCTGGTTCTGCCTTTGGCATTCACTCCACATTTTCTCAACACTGAGGAAAAAGGGCAGCTCAACATTATATTCAAATACCCCAGGCCAACACCGTACTGACTGCAAAGTCACCCCTAAACGGCCATAAAAATGGCCATAAATTTATGCAGAAGGTACCATAAAACCTGATGATCAAAGAAAGTGAAAGCGGCATGTGGTATAGAGGGTACCAAAAAATCTGATGAGCAAAGGAAGTGAAAGCAGCATGCAATGGAGAGGGGAATTTCTGTTCCATCATGGGTTTGCTCAGGGCTATTTTTGGGCAGGGACACACAGGAACAGAGTTCCGGCTGGCTTCTGAGTTGGCCATGCCTACAGCCTCCCCCTCTTTGGGTTCCTCAGTTGCCTCGCAAGCCGCGGGGCACCTGGGAAAGCCAAGCTGATCCAGGAAGGGAAGGCCATTTTAACTGCCTTCCCCCTCCTCAGGTTTCCCAGGTGCCCCACAGCTGTGGAGCACCTGGGGAAGCCGATCCAGAAACTGCCTTCCTTCCCTTGGGTTCCCTGTGCACACTGCAAGCTGTGGGGCTCCTGTGGAAGCCGATCCTGGGAGGGAGCTGCGCTGTCAGGGGTGTGGCCTAATATGCTAATGAGTTCCTGCTGTTGGGTGTGGCCTATTATGCTAATGAGTTCCTGCTGGGCTTTTTCTGCAAAAAAAGCCCTGGGTTTGCTAAAACAACGGAGGGAAAAGCCAGTGCAGGATTGCCCTTTTTTGTTCTTCCCCTCAGCTCTCCAGGAACAACCTAGTTGGAAACCAGGACTGAAAGCTCGCATTCCCAGAAGGTGATTGCATCATTGTGATCATTTCATTTAACACACACACACACACACACAGACACAAACACAAAACTAAGCTGTAGGATCAGCATCCAAGAGCAGAAATCCTCCAAAGGCACATACGTGCAGAATTAATGCTGCTTAGGAATGGAAATGGCAACGCAATTTATTAAATGAACAATACTTAAATTATTCAATTTTCTTGTTAATTCGGTGCTATGTGTCTAGCTTCAGCAATTACTTGTTAATTAATAAGAAACTCTCCCTGCCATACATTTCTGACAAGCCAGCCTCAGCAATGGTCTCTATTGAAAACGGGCGAGGTTTGCGGTGCAGCAGAACTCTTGGTGGCGAGTGGAAAAGCAAAGGATGGCAGATCACCTAGTTCTGTGCACTGAAGGTCTGGCCCTCATTCTTTACCTGGCTAATCTGTAAGAGTACAACAGACATCAATTTGTGTTTAACAGGAAAGCAGAGAGGGGGTGAGCTTTAAAGGGCTCTCTCTTGAAAAGTGTCCATCTGCCAGTTTGGTGTAATTTCTTGTTTTATTTGTTTAATTTATATCCCACCCTCCCTGCCAGGGCAGGCTCAGGGTGGCTTACAGAATGTGTGTGTGTGTGTGTGTTAAAACAGTGAGATATGTTAAAACACAAAATTTAGATAAAATCACGACATAATAAAACCATAGGTGCTAGTAAACATAAGTGTTAATAAATGCTAAGAAGTGATGGCGGCATTCTCTCGACAGCCAGATGGTCAACTGCCATCAAAGTCTGGGTTCTTGCCAGGCTGTTGGTTATTAAGCTGGTACTGATATTGGGGCAAGGGCCATAATATTGGGTGGTGGCATTCTAATCGAAAGCCTGGTGGAAGAACTCCATTTTGCAGTCTCTGCAGAACTGTACAAGGTCCCGCAGGGCCCTGATGTCATCCAAGAGCTCATTCCACCAGTATGGGGCCACCACAGAGAAAGCCCTGGTGCTCGCCACAGCTAGTCTGGCTTCTTTAGGGCCAGGAAGGGCCAGATGGTTTTGGGACCCCAATCTTAGTGCTCTCTGGGGAACATGTGGGGAAAGGTGGTCCGTTAGATAAGTAGATCCCTGACCATATAGGGCTTTAAAGGTAAAAACCAGCACCTTGAACCAAATCCAGTATGCTATAGGCAGCCAGTGCAGTGCTTTTAGGGCAGGCTGGATGTGCTCCCACATAGGGAGATACAACAACAGCCTCACCACTGCATTCTGCACCAGCTGCAACTTTCGGATTTGGGACAAGGGCAGCCCCATGTAGGGAACATTACAGTAACCCAATCTTGAGGTGGCCATTGCGTGGAGTACTGTTGCCAGGTCATTGCATTAAAAAAAGAGAACCAACTGCTTTATCAGTCGTTGGCAGACTTTGCAGTAGCTGCTACCTGGGCCTCTATTATTAAGGAGGCATCCAAGAGCACTCCCAACCTCCTAACCTCTGGCGCTGGCACCAATGGTGCCCCATAGAAGGTTGGGAGTGGGATCCCTAACCTTGGTTCACTCTGACTCAGGCACAGGACCTCTGTCTTTGTCAGATTCAATTTCAGTCGACTCAGCCTAAGCCAACCAGCCACAGTTTTCAACACCAGGTCTACATCTCCCAGACTACAGTCTGACTGGCCATCCAACAACAGATAGAGCTGGGTGTCATATAGATGTTGAATAGCATTGGGGAAAGCACCAAGGAGTGGTGCCAAGTTAGTGGGTGCCTTCTGGCTAGCTGTTCCCCAATGACCATCCTTTGTCTCCGACCGTAAAGAAATTAGGAGAGCCACTGCAAGGCAAGCCCCTGAATCCCAGTGTCAAGGTGGTGGATCAGTATTTGATGGTCAGTCATGTTGAACGCTGCCAACAGGTTTAACAACAACAACACTGCCATACCGCCTCAATTCAGATGCTTCTAGAGATCATCTGTGAAGGCTACCAGGACCGTCTCTGTCCCGTAGCCTGGTCAGAAACTGGATTGGAAGGGCTCTAATACAGAGATGTTATCCCCCCCCCCCCCCCAAAAAAAACCCCTACATCTGAATTGCCACCGCCCTCTCAGTTAGTTTGCCCAAGTAGGGCAAATTGGATACTGACCAGTAATTAGCTAATTTGGCTGGATCCAAAGAAGGTGTTTTTTTTTTTTTAGGAGAGGGCAGACCCCCATTTTTTTTTTAGTGCATTTAGTGCAAGGGACTTGTTGATGATCTCCCTTAGTGCACCTCGTAACCCCTCACGGCCAGCTTTAATTAGCCATCATGGGCATGGGTCAAATTTTAAGCGGTCAGGCGAAGAGAGGAGAGTAATTTGTCATCCTCCTCTAGGCTGAGGGGACTGAAATACTCCAGAACTTGACAAGAACACACACATGGAGCCTCGAGTTCCATTATTTTCTCAACTGTGGCGAGGAGGTCATGGGGGTATGACAAGGCTTTATCTGCAAAATAGCTCACAGAAGCTTCACAGCCAATCTCCAATTCCTTATCATTTGATCTGCCCTGTGGCAGAGTAGTAATAGACTGAATTGTGGCAGAGTAGTAATAGACTGAATTGTTCTAAATAATTGGGCTGGGCAGGAGCTCACAGTCACAACTGTGGCTGCATGATATTCTCTTGTCATGGCCTTGACTGCCATCTCATAGGATCTCACAAGCGTCCTATAGGATGCTCTTGTTGCTTCATCCCAAGCGCATTGCCACAGTCTCTATAGTCGTCTAAGCTCCTGTTTCATCAACCTCAGCTCCCATGTGTACCATGGAGTGAGTTTAGAGTGGGGGCACAGAGGACGTCGGGGAATGAGCTCATTGCTGGCTGCCGAGAGTCAGCTTTGCCAGTCCTCAACAAGCTCATCCAATGAGCTGCTAGGGGGCATCACATCTCGCAGAGCCATTTGGAACTGCATGGGGTCCATTTGGCTCCATAGGCAAGCTAAAATACACTCACCCCCAAACAGAGTTGGGGTGGCACAGTCACATGGGCCTTCAGGGCATGGTGGTCCAACCATGGAACTGCTGTAGCAGTAATTCCGTCCCCTGTGACCCCTGCCGTGAAGATCAGATTGAGCATGTGCCCTGCTCGATGAGTGGGAGCGGTAACATATTGGGAGAGTCCTAGCGCCACCATGGATGACACCAGGTCCATTGCCTGCATGGAGGTCGCATCATTGGCATGGGCATTGAAGTCACCCAGGGCTAACAGTCTAGAGTGCTCCAGTGCCCAGTCTGATATGGCCTCCAGCAGGGATGCCAGGGCATTGGGCGGACGGTACACCAGCCAAACAGGCAAACTCCCCCCAGTTTCCCACACAAAGCCAGCACACACTATGCCCATGAGCTTTGGCAACAGAAGCACTCTGAAGGTGTAATCCTCTTGAATGAATAAAGCCACTCCTCCCCCCGCCCCTTAGTCTGGGATTGGTGAAGGCCCGAGAACTCAGGAGGAGTTGCTGGGAGAGAGCTACAGTCTCTTCATCTCATACCCAGGTCTTGGTCACACATGCCAGGTCCTGTTCTGACAAAAAGTCATGAAGGACCATGGTCTTATTATTTATGAACCTGGCATTGTACAACACACAATGTCCCACTGCAATACTTTGCCCTCCCCAGGAGTACTGGTATTCCTTGGCCAGCCATTGGCTGTTAATGGTCTTCACTAACTAGCCTCAGCCTATTAGTAGGCTGATTCCCTGCTGAATATAAGGGAAATTACTGATAAAGCAGTTCTCCAGTACAGTTGGTCCTAAGATCCAATCTATCCGACAGTATTCAGAGCTGCTGGATAAGACCATGGACTCTAATCTGAGAGAACTGGGTTTGATTCCCCACTCTTCCACATGCAGCTGCTGGTGTGACCTTGGGTCAGTCATAAGTTCTTTTAGAGCTGTTCTCTCAAGGGCAGTTCTCAAGAGAGTTCTCTCAGCCCACCTACCTTACAGGGTGTCTGCTGTGGGGAAGGTGAATGGAAAGGGGTTGTAAGCAGCTCTGAGACACCTTTGGGTAGTGAAGGGCAGGATATAAATCCAATCTCCTCCTCCTCCTCCATTAGAGATGAATAGAGATGTCCATTCTGATGAAACTTGATGGACATCGAAACAATTCACTTATATTGAATCAAATTTGGTGCATTGATCAAGGACAATCAACTCTAAAGACCACTTCTTTTGAGACTGTTTATATTTTGGTATGAGAAAGCATAAAACAACATGAAAGGATAAAACAAGCATAAGGTCAAGCATAAAACAACACGAAAGGATGAAATGGAAATCATATTGTATGTGCTGTTATTATTATTATCCCTGGAAAATATATATAAGGTAAATGGGACTCCCAAATACATGTGTTTTTATGAGGAATGGGAAAAATTAGCCAGAGACTGGAGGGAAAATTGAGGTTTTTTGTGTGTTTTTTTAAATCAACTTTTCCAATTTTGGGGAAAAAAATTAAATATGGAAGCAAGGTTTTTCTCCTAAGCATGATGAGTAAAATGTTACTTAAATCAAGGTTTTAAGATGTTGTTACAGCTGCCCTTTTCTCCTTCAGAGTACTTTGTAATAATTATGTAAATAACTATGTAAGACAACAATGGTAATTGCAATTCCAATATTCTGTAGACATACTCAGCTTTCAAATCCTTTCAATCCCTTCTGCATATGGAAGAAACTGGAAATATATGCATCAAATCAAGGATCCTGCTAATGAACGGAAGGACAGAAAAGGCTGTTTCGTTGCATGTGGAAACTTCAGTTCTCTTCCATCCCTGGAAACAAAATAAAACAAGTCTTGGAGGCTGTAGGTTAGCAGAATCATCAGTTTTGATCTATTATTGTTAAAGGATTAACAACATAAGAAGATTCCTGCTGGATCAAACCAGTGATGCATCTAGTCCAGCATCCCGTCTCACTCAGTGGCCAACCAGTTCCTCTGAAGGGCCAACAATAGGGCCTGTCTTGCCCTGATATTGCCTCTTGGCTCTGGGATTCAGAAGTTTAGTCCCATTGAACATAGATGTTCCCCTCAGTCACTCAATTCCTCTATGAATCTATCTAATCCTGTTTCAAACCTGTCTATTCCATGGGCATTGAGTTTTAAAATCCCTGGCGGGGGGCGGGGGCTCGTGTGTGCATGCTTTGTGCGTGTGCATGCCGGGACCATGTCCCCGCTGCCTCCCCCCCCCCCCCGGGCCTGGCCACTCCTGCATTTGCTTAGCTGGCCCCTGGATGGACGGAGGGAGGGACGGAGGCAGCCAGGCCGAGGGGGGGGAGAAAGAGAGAGAGAGAGGCAACGGCGGCAGCCCTAGGAAGGGCCCAGGGATGCGCGGCGGTGGGCACACCCGGGCCACATCTTCCTAGCATGTGAGTTGGCACTCTTCCTCCAGTGACACCAAGACCTGTAAGCTGGTCCTCTTTGGAGTTCTTGATGGGTTAGGTTGAGGCCAGCAGTAGTCAGGCTCCTGAACATGTATAAAAACATTAACTCTTTTCCTCATCTTCTCTCTAAGGGGGAGTAAACTACTTTGGGGACCAACAAGGCTCAGATCCTTGATTAATATATTGGTTAGTGTTTAAATGTATTGGTTAATTGTTCTCTAAGGTTACTGGACAACAAGGTGGTGCCCACATGACCATTCACCTTTTACCTTCAGAGCTGTGACTTCCTGCAGTAAACAGGAAACCCATGCTGCCAGTCTAAGAATATGTGTGGGTGACTTATGACAATCCCATAGGTTTTCAAGGTGAGAAAATAATAGGGGTGGTTGGCCATTGCCTTTCTCTGCATGGTGACCCTGAAATTCCTTGGTGGCCTCCCATTCAAGTACTAAATGGGTATGACCCTGCTTAGCTTCTGAGATCTAAAGAGATCAGGCTAGCCTGGGCCATCCAGGTTGGGATACCCTTCTATAAGGCTATTGACTTCAGCTGATTTAGAAAGCTACAAGCAGAGGGACCCATGATACTTGGGGGGAAGGACCTCACAGCTGAGGAGGAAGCAGCCATGAGTAAGCTTCCCGCCAGGCTCTGGTGGTGAGGCCCGCATGGCTCCCAGCTGCCAGACCCACCAAGCTCTCCCCCCACCCCCGACAGCGAGGCCTGTGTGGCTCCAAGCTGCCAGGCCCGCCAAGCTCTCCCCCCCACCACAGGCAGTGATGGCAAAGCCCGCATGACTCCCAGGTGTTGGGCCCACCAAGCTCTTCCCTGCCCCCCCCCGGCAGTGATGGCAAGGCCCGCATGGCTCCCAGCTGCCGGCCCCACCAAGCACTCTCCCCAACCCCTGGCAGCAACAGCGAGGCCCACATGGCTCCAACCACCAGCCTGCCAAGCCCTCTTCCTCTCCCCACAATGAAGGTGAGGCATCGTTCCAACCACATTCCCTGCACATGTGCAGTGAACACTTT
Organism: Lepidodactylus listeri; assembly: GCA_029233225.1. Taxonomy (NCBI): domain Eukaryota; kingdom Metazoa; phylum Chordata; class Lepidosauria; order Squamata; family Gekkonidae; genus Lepidodactylus; species Lepidodactylus listeri. The sequence continues at coordinate 97,635,384 of JARCFY010000009.1, read as the reverse complement.
TTACTTTGGGGGGAATTAAGTATCCCCTGATTTTTTTAACTTTTCAGATTTTTCTGCACACCTGGGGAGTCCCCCAAGTTTTCAGGAAAATCTCTTTGTCCCCTAGGTGCCCCCAATGTGCAGATTTAGATATCCACATGCAGGGGGCACCTTGACTATTAGATATATAGATATTTCTGCTTAGGATGGTACTGCTACTTGCCTGTCTAATGAATCAACATTCATAGCTACCAAGGAATTTATGATAATCTCATATTGCATGGTTAGCTATATAATACATTCATTATGTCAATATTCCATGTACTTAAATGTGCTATGTTATCTACTGACAGAACGGGGGAGTGCAGGAGGAGGGTCCAAGACTGCACTTTGTCCCAGGCTCCAGATTACTCTGCCCTGTCTCTCTCCATGGCCCAGGTACAACAACACCTTGGCTGAATGCCTGGTTGGAGGGCAAAGTAATGGAGACAATCACCACAGTTAACAGCAATCCAGTTCTTGATAGGCAGTGCTGTCAATTAATATTCCTGATTCCCATTAACATTTTTTTTTAAATTTTAGGACATTTAGACCCACCTTTCTAACCTCATAGGGGCCACCAAGGTGACTAACAAATTAAAACATACATAACACAATCATACCTTAAAAACCATTAAATGCAACAAAATACATCATTAAAACAATTAAAACCAGAGCTAAAACGAATTCAAAAACATAAAAACAACTAAACACTAACATTGACAGAAACCCAATTGCAGACTGTTCTGTTTTCAACTGATCTCTGTAGTCTGGATTATCAATTCTAATTCCAGGAGATCTCTAAACCCCCAGCTGGAGCTTGGCAACCCTAATAAACATGCATCACTTATGTCCCTGGCCCCAGTGGATTTTTGGATCCATACTGTGAGACCAGCATTAGATGATGATGGTGGTGGTGGTGGTGGTGGTGATTATCATCTTCTGAATCATCCCATCCCTGTGTACTCTGGGCAATTTATAATAATTAATGTACAAAATGCAGTTTAAAATCAACAATTGTTATGTATGTGAATTATTTTTATTACAAAAAAAATGATATTGATGCAGGATAGAGTGAGAAGAAAAGGCAGCTTGCCCTTGAATGGATATTTCTTTAGCCCATCTACTCAGAGTTTTAAGGAGGACTTGAACAGTTCCATTATGACTTCTGGGGGTGGGTTCTTCTTCCCCTGCCCTTTTGTAAAGAAGGGATAATCCTGGAAAAGTTGACTGGTTTTGTGCAAGTTTAATCCTCTGAAATGTATTAATATATATATATATATATATATATATATATATATATATATATATATATATATATATATATATAAAATGGAATAAATGGCTTTGCAGGAAGGGGGGAAAAAGTCTTTCTGAAACCTGCTCCTTGAGTGCAATATTTATAGTTTGTTGTTTGCAAAACTGAACAGACCCATGGGAGGCTGGGAAGGAGTAACTCGGCCCACGTCACGATCTCCTGCAAGAACATGGAAGCAAGGAGAAAATAGGTGTGTGGGGGGGTCATTAGAGCTATAGTGCTCATCTTTATATTGGAGGTGAGCACAATGAAACTGGCCGTCTCCAGCAACGCAAGGACAGAATTTCTGCAACCAGGGATCTGTCTACCTGAGAAACCACCTTTCCCCATATGTTCCCCTAGCCCTCCCTGGTCCTAAGGACACCAGGTTGATATCGACCGGGACCAGGGCATTCTCCCTGGCAGCACTGATGTACTGGAATGAGCTCCCTAGTGAGATCAGAGCCCTGCGGGACCTCCAGCAGTTCTGCAGGGCCGTGAAAACGGAGCTTTTTCAACAGGCATTCCAGTAGGAGCAGTATCTATTCACAGTATGGTTTTATTGGTTATGTAAGCCGCCCTGAGCCCACTTTGGAAGGGAGGGTGGGGTAAAAGTGAATGTAATAAAAAGATAAATAAATAAATAAATAATTTCTATTTGATGTTCTGCTTAGATTTAATTTTGTACTGAAGCGTTCAGACCTACGTAAAGGAAGAAACGAGTGTTCAACTTGAACCGTGAACCTTTCATAAGTCAGAAACCTGTTAGCAACTCTGCCAGTCAGCTCAAAAGCTCAACCCGCGCCCCCCCCCCAAAAAAAAATCCCTTGTTACTTCTGGCCATTTTGGCCCGAATTGCATTCTTAGATAAATGACAGCTCTACTTTGTTTCCCTGGGCAGAGAATGCTACCGTCCTATGGCTGCATTTGCATTGACATGTCCCTGTGGCCAAGAAGATCTGCTGCCCAGTACATCCTTTCATCAGTGTCCATCACTAACGGCCTTCCTATGCCTGAGTGAGAAGGAGCCTTTGAATAATAGGTCCACCTGGCTAGTAACAACATTAACTTTGACAAATCAATGGTGTATCCAGTGATGGACGACAAAACACTCCTCTGAAATCTACTGTACATAGAACCCTGAGACAGCAGGGTGTTCGTGATGGTTACAAAACGCCATTTCGCTGCAGAAATAATTGCACCATTTCCAGGGTTCCATTCTGTCTTTTTAAGAGATGGCTTTAGCATAGGGGATCCGACTGTGTTACAGGCTTCTGATGCCATTTACACAATAGTTTTGGTGGAACTTGCTTACCGGCTAAATAGGTTATTATATTAAGCAAAAGAACTACATGACAGAGGGTGAAGTAATTTTTTAAAATGGGCCTGCTAGCTGTTGGCTGACCTGTCAGGTGTTATCTATAACAGCAAGGATACAAGGACATAGCTAGCACTGAATAACACTTTGCTCCACCCCGATGACATTAATAGGGTTTGTATAGGACACACATCACTGTGGGATGGATCCCTAAGGGCACAGTCCACCGATCACTTGTTCTAATGTCTCCTCATAGATGTTGGTAGACCATTAGGGGAACAAGAGGCTCGTAGGCAGTGAAAACTCATTTAAAAAAAAAAAAAAAAAAACACTTTCCCATTTATATTTCTTTAGGGATGGGCAAAATGGCCCATCCTGGATCATACATGCATTTTCACTTTCTATTTAAATGGTCAGACTACGCTTTCCGGTCTGAAAGACCCCAATGAACTAGGACTGCTTGACCTTCAGGTTGGGAAATGATCAGAGAGTTGTTAATTGTGGGCTGTATCCATGATTGTTATAGTCTTATTGTAAATGAAATGGCATCGATGTATGTGGGTATTCTATTTATTTCGTGTAATGTCGTATGCTCTGTGTAGCAACCAGCCTGCCATGTGCTCCCAGGTAATGGCGCCCGCCGCATGGCCAGAGCACATGGTCAGGGAGAGAGGGGAGCTTGAATCTGGAGGAATAATAGACATCCGGATTCAAAGCCTCCACCAATGTGGGACCTAGGTTCTCCCTGGAGAGCCAATGCAATCAAAGGCTCCTCCAGGGAACCTATGACAAACATGCACATATGTTAAGCCCCTATCAGGTCTTTTGGGTGCGGCCGGAGGTGTGGCTCCGGCCAGCATATAATGAGGGCCCTGGAGCCCTGGAAGCATGCTTGTTCTGACCATCTACTGGGCATGCTGAATCACTCAATAAAGGTTTCATGATTTCACCGTTCCTGGTCTCCCGAGTCCAGTATTCTTCATTTAGTTAGTTAGTTTCTTTAGGCTGCCCTTCCTTGCAAGTAAGGTTTGGGCAGCTTTCAACAGAAGAGGATATGCAATAAGCAATTAAAAGTTAAAAACCAAGAATAAATACATAAAGTCTACAGCACCAATAATTCATCAGCATAATTTAGTTGATCCAAGATGGTAAGAAAAAGAATCAAATTTCACAGGCCTCCTGGGAAGGGGCTGTGGAGAATGGGGGGTATGAGAGTGCCAGACTATATACTATACCCAGGGGTCCTTTCGTAGAAAAAGAGGTGCAGGAGCTCATTAGCATAACTCATTAGCATAACTCATTAGCATATGCCATGTCCCCTGACATCACCGGAAGTGTGTCAGAAAGGGAATGTCAGTTTCAGCCCCATTATACCCTATGGGCCATTGAAATCAATGGAAAAAAAACTCATAGGGTATATGAGGGGCTGGAGGAGAGGGGGTTTGAGGGAGAGAGTACAAACTTGCAGAGTAGCTGCTGGGGCCTCTCCCCCATATACCCACCAAGTTTCAAGAAGATTGGACCAGGGGGTCCAATTCTATGGGCCCCCAAACAGGTTGTCCCATCCCCTCCATTGTTCTCTATGGTGGGAAAAAGTGTTACTTTTTTCCTACCATAGACAACAATAGAGGGAATGGGGCAACCTGTTTGGGGGCCCGTAGAATTGGACCCCCTGATCCAATCTTCTTGAAACATGGTAGGTATTTCAAGGAGAGGCCCCAGCAGCTACCGTGCAAGTTTGGAGCCTCTCCTTCAAACCCCCTCCTCTCCAGTCACTTTTAAAGTTGCCACCGAATCCTGTGGGGCACAAATGAGGACAGCGGGATCTCTCTGAGGCTGGGAACCACCAGGAGGTTCTTACTTCCCGAGTGTAATGCTCTTCTTGAGCCTGCTTGCAAGGAGGGCAGGGTATAAAATAAATAAATAAATAAAATATTCTTGGAGTATACTGAGAGAAGCAGTCCCAAAGGTATGGGAGATCCTGACTGCTAAGGGTCTTAAAGGTCAAAAATAACACCTTGAACCTGATCTGTTGCTTCAGGATTTATAGGGTTTCATATGCAGGAAAAGAGGCAGACCCAACATGAGATGGCTGGATTAGTCAAGGAAGCCATGGCTCTCAGCTTGCCAGACCTGAGAATGGCTGTTAACAACAGGGCGTTTGGGAGGACATTGATTCATAGGGTTGCTATGAATTGGTGACGACTTGATGGCACTTAACACACACACAAACACATGTGTGCAAACATTAGACAAATACTATGCTGCCAAGGAGTATGAACTCTAAAACAGATATAGCTGAGGGAGAGAAGGAAGAGACAAAAGTAGCAAAGGAAACACAGTTACATGTATTTTCAGTTGGACATGAGGATTAAGGGGTGAAATCAAATGTTTTATAGGAGAAAGATGGGTTTAGAAAAAAGATAAATTAATCACAGTGAGTGATTAAAATGTGGAACTCACTGCCAGGGGATGTAGAGATGGCCACAGGTATAAACAGCTTCAAAAGGGGAATAGATAGATTCATGGAGGACAAGTCTATTGATGGCTGCTAGCCGTGGTGGCTGATGAGAACCTCCATGTTCAGAGGCGGTAATTGTCTAAATCCCAGAGCCAGAAGACAACATCAGGGGAAGATGTCCTCTCTGTCCTGTTACTGGCCATCCAGAGGAACTGGTTGGCTACTGTGTGAGACAGGATGCTGGACTAGATGGACCATTGGTCTGATCCAGAAGGGCTCTTCTTATGTTCTTATCAGGGTAAGGCCTTGGCCTCTATGCCCTGTTGTTGGTCCTCTAGAGGAACTGGTTGGCCACCATGTGAGATAGGATGTTGGACTGAATGGACTGTTGGTCAAATCCAGCAGGGCTCTTTTTATGTTCTTAAGAGACAAGATAGCATCACTGGCCTATTCAAGAAGAATATATATATATATATACATCATGTATTTCTATTGTTCCATTATTTCTGTACATTAAGGGGAAAGCTGTGGCTCATGAGGGCATGGGAAGAGGCCATAAATCTGCATTTTATTTGGGCTTTGCATCTAGGTTCTAAATTCGGTTCCTGACATCTCCCGTTAAATAATTCCATATGTTCAAGGCTACAGCACCCTACAAAACATACCCAATGGTGGTGGACCAAAGTAAATGAGTGTGCCTGACAAGGACAACAATACATATACCATACCCAGGGGTCCGTTGGGGCTGGAGCGAGGCGGAGCAAAGCTCCGCCAGCTCAGGACTGGCCAGTAGGGCAGCCACGGGCCGAATCAGATTCTCTAATCTGATTCAGCTCGCCGCCGAATTGCTGCCGAAATTCGGCGGCAACTTTAAAAGCCACTGGAGGGGAGGGGGTTTGAGGGAGAGGCTCCAAACTTGCAGGGTGGCTGCTGGGGCCTCTCCTCGAAATGCCCACCAAGCTTCAAGAAGATTGGACCAGGGGGTCCAATTCTACAGGCCCCCAAACAGGTCACCCCCATTCCCTCCATTGTTCTCTATGGTAGGAAAAAAAGTTAACATTTTTTCCCTCCATAGAGAACAATGGAGGGGATGGGACAATCTGTTTCGGGGGGCATAGAATTGGACCCCATGTCCAATCTTCTTGAAACATGGTGGGTATTTTGAGGAGAGGCCCCAGCAGCTACCCTGCAAGTTTGGAGCCTCTCCCTCAAACCCCCTTTCCTCCAGCCCCTCATATACCCTATGAGTTTTTGCCATTGATTTCAATGGCCCATAGGATATAATGGGGCTGAAACTGACATTCCCTTTCTGACACACTTCTAATGATGTCAGGGGGCATGGCATATGCTAATGAGCTCCTGCACCTCTTTTTCTACGAAAGGACCCCTGACCATACTGCTCAGGGTTGGCTCCCGTTTTTTTGTGTGTGTGTGTGTGTTTTAATTTCTTTAATGTGAAGTGTCCCATACCTTGTACTATAGTCCATCTCTAGCCTCCAAAGAAATAGTGTGATAAAATGCCAGTGTCCAACCAACATGCATAGTGGTCATGACTACAGTCCCTCTGTTTGTGTTCAGGTTCTAGAATGTTTGGTGCAAAGAATCTAACTTGTTTCGAAAACCCATCTCCTGCCTCAGACTTTTGTTGGGCAGTGTGGTATATTTTCAAATAGATTATTCAATCCTCACCTCTAATTTTCATGAAATTCAAGGACATCTGTGTCACACCACAGTCTGTACTTCTTAAACTCACTGCGCGATAAGTCAACTGCCAAGATGACACCTGAACAATTGACATCTGGGTCACACTGCAGTCCATGCTTCTTAACCCCGATCCACAATTAAATCAACTACTAAGATGATGCCTGAACAGTGATTAGGATCTGAACATTAAAAAAACAAAACAAAACAGATCCAGCTTCAAGAATAAGAATAATGAACATATGAATCACATTCACAGAATGTCAGAAAGAAAAAAAAAATCCATGGAAATAGACAGGTTTCACAAAACCCTGATTATATTTATGAGAAAAAGAATAATAATTACTCTTAGGCAAAGGTTTTTCGAGGCAGCTCACATAAATCATCAAGGTATGACCGGGAAAAAAGCCAGCATTGTGGATTTGTTCAGGTATGTGTCTGGAATTCATCCACGCCCACCATCTTTTCCACATGCCAAGTCCTGGAATGCATCTGCACCCCATTTACATTCAGTATGTCACTCTCTGAGAATGATACCTGGATTGTATTCCTGTCTACGGGCGTATGCTAATGCAGGTACATTATAGTGATATATGTGTCTGGAAGTGTATTTCTGTGCTTGCTTTCCAAGCTCAGGAACTTTGGCAGAGGCCCACTGCTGATGCTGCAATGTGCTCGGGCACTTCTGCATTCTCGAAAGGTGCCTGTTTCTCTTCAGCTTCTCTCTCGAAGAAGAGGGGTTTTTGTTGTTGTTGTTGTTTAATCCCTCAAGTCCTTTTGTAAAGATTAGTGGACAGGCCGGGGATTTTGATCAATATTCCCTTTCCCCCAAACAGACACAAGCATGCAAGACTGTGTGTGAACTACGGGCAAGCCTTTAATGGCTCCTGCAGTTGGCTCTGCAATTACTCACTTTACAGGCATCCAATTCATTACGCCAGAAAGCCCTCTGAGACACACGGCGTAGAGAAAAAAAAGAGCATCCTCTGGAAGGTGAGAGTGGGAAGGAAATCATCTGCATCTCAAAAAAGCAGACCTTCTCGTGAGGGGAAAGATCACTTAACACCTGTACCTGTACAGGTTCCATGCCGGTCTCCTAGCATCCCCTGCATCAACCAATATTTTAATTGAGCTGTACTCGGCCATAGCAGAGCCCTTTGCAAAGTGTTGTGTGTGGTTGGATCCAGTCAGCATTTTCTGTCAGTCTTGGCTAAATGCCAGCCACTCTCTTCCTCCATATTGATTCATGAATGGCTATTACACTTGGTGAGTATAGGAAACCTCCATATCAGGATTGCCATGTGCCCCCCCTCACTCACTGGTAGAGGATGGGGGGGAGAGGGTTTCCTGACTCAGGTTGGGAAACTCCTGAAGATTTGGGGTTGGAGACTGGTAGAACAGGAACCTCCATGGAGAACAATGCCATAGAGTCCACCTTCCAAACTGCAGCTAGTGTTTAAATTCTCCTAGGGCTTAAAAACAAAACCAAGCACAAATCTAAACCTGTAAACTAATTCTCACATTCTTTAAAGAAGGGTCCCCCCCCCTACAAGAAAACAAGCAGTTACATACCTCCTGTATGGTATGTACAGGTATGTAACTGCTGAGGCTATTTAGCTAGAGTCCCCTTAAATCCAAGCCTAAAAGGGCTAAATTAACATTCAAAATTAAAATAGTATTTGAAATAAAAGACAGCCTGAGAAGGAGAGGAGGTCTGAGCAGCTACCTTTCAGCAAGACCTACTATTAATGAACCAGAGGCTGATACACTCGTCCTCCTTTATTGTTTAGCTCCCAGGCAGTGTGATTGGCTCCAGTGGGGGTGAGTGGGTGGAGGTTTTGGCCCAAGTTATTTACTAAGGGTTTCTACTTGCAGGTCCAGTTCTGCATGGTAGCAGGCTTTGCTCCTGTGCTGAAGTGTCTCAGCTCCAGTGACAAAGTGTCTGGAATGAGGGAATAAATAGGTGAGTTTAACAGATGTGCAAGTTCAGCAGCAGGGTGAGGAAGCCAGGACACTAGTCTCTCCACATCCCTAAAAGGGTAAGCACACTTTCCACAAACAAATCTACATAAATAGGAAGTGTTATTTAAGAGGGGGATAAAAAGCCCAAATAATAAAAAGGCAATTATGAAGGTAGAAAACCAGCAGAGGGTTGGGGGTTATCCAGTGTATTGCACTAAGTGTGACATGAATGATTATCTGCCAACTGCACAGAAGTCATGGGTGTGTGTTTGGTACAAGGAGCTCTTGGTTCTCAGGGAGCCCCTCATGGCATCCAGGACAGTCCCTGGTTTCCCAGTAGCAGCATTGTGGGAAGATCAGTTGGCTGGTCCCATAAGTGGGGAAGCAGAAAAGTTCTGTTCCACTAGCAGGAACATCTTACAAGAGCAGCAAATGCATTCTGGATCCAACCCAACATGTCTTTCTTTCTCTTTTATTATTTTTGAATCCTACAGAAGTTCAGAGTTAAAAATCTCTTCATTTCTAGAGAACAAAATGGGCAGCTTCCAATCCCAGGTCTCTGGAGGGGTTTTGCCATTGTCTGCCTCTTTTCAATGCCACAGCATATCTTTAACCTAAGAACCTCTGTCTCTCTTGTTATAACCAGACAGCAGTGGCTTCCCCGCCTTTCCTTTTGCCAAGTGAGCAGCTGACTGCTGGAATCCTCTCAACAGTCTTGGACGGTGTCCTGAATTTGCTTCCCACCAGACAATCTTCATTGTCTCCAGCTAAACTGGCTGCTAGCCTGGGTGAAAAGAAAGATGGTGTTTTATAAGAGCTGTGAAATCACTGGTGTTTGAACCTTATACAAATGCTCCTGAAGGTGTTTTTGCAGAGGGAAACAAAAAGGTTGTCGGCTGCTGTGTTAGGGATTGTGTTGGGTTGTTTGTTTTTGTCCGTACCTTCAGGATCTCTCTGCCCCAGTTCTCTTCCACTAACAGAATCATCTCACAAGAACAGCAAATTCATACTGGATGCAACCCAAAGCTGCTCGAAACAGAACCTTCATATGGTTGAAAAACTCCATATGGCTACAGCTCCTCATCCGATTCCTCTGAAAACCTGTCACATGATCATCCTCTGGCAGGGTTGCCAGCTCTGGGCCCGGAAATACCTGGATATTTGGGGGGTGGAGCCTGAGGTGGGTGGGGTCTGGGGAGGGGAGGGACATCGATGGGGTACAGTGCCATAGAGTCCACCTTCCAAAGCAGCCACTTTCTCCAGGGGAACTGAGCTCTGTAACCTGGAGACCAGTTGTAATTCTGGGAGATCTCCAGCCACCACCTGGAAACTAATAGCAAAATGCAAGGCAGAATTACACAGTAAAATAAGATAAGGCAGCAAAACAAACAAACTGTGTAAAGAATCCAGTTGGGTTGTTCCGTTGTGGGTTCTTTACACCGTTTGTTTTTTTGGTGCTATCTGGAGCCTGGCAATCCTACCCTCTGGCACTGCAGGAATTTTTTTTTTGCAGCCTCAACAAAGAAGTTGCAACTACTGACTGTGATGCAGAATGAGTGTGAAAAGCAACTAAAGCCTCTCTGTAGCATTCACAAGAACTGATAGCTAGTACAGCCAAATGGAGGCTTTGGGCCACAAAGAAGGTCTATTTAGCCTTTCTTTTAGCACAAATTGATAGATAGGAGTAAATGTAGCCAGGGCTATTTTGGGGCAGGAAGGCACCAGAACAGGGTTCTGGCTGGCTTCTGAGTTGGCCACGCCTATGGACAAAACCTCTGGGCGTGCGTGGCTACAGAGCATGCTGCCTTCCCATGTTACAAACAAGAGGGAAAGGCAGCATGTTAGAATGTTAAGACGCCTGGAGAAGATCGGGAAGGGAAGCAGGCATGTTTAGAATGCCTTTGTCCCCCCCCCCCGCCCCATTAGGGAGAGAAAGAAAGGCATTGAAACATGGCCCCGCCCACTCCCCCAGGCTTCTCCGCAATAGCGGAGAGGCTCAGAAAAGGAACAGGGCATGTTTGCCTGGCTGCCCTCAGTGTCCCCAGCCTACGTGCCTTGGCCCTTTTCTATGAGCCAGAGGCCTAGTACACACAACAGGGTTGCCAAGCTCCAGGTAGGGCCTAGAGATCTCCTGGAAATACAACTGATCTGAAGGCCATAGATATCAGTTTCCCTGAAGAAAATGGGTCCTTTGGAGGGTTGACTGTATGACACTGTACCCCTCTTGAGCGCTCTCCCTTCAAAGGAGATTAGACCGTTTACTACAGCACAAGCACTTTAATCTTGGAAAGAACCTTTACAGGCACTTTCATTCATCATATGAATAGTTAAGAATGGACTATTGATAATGATAATGGATTATTTATTGTGACTAAAGTATGTACTGTTGTAGAGAGATATATACACTATAATAAGAAAATACTGAAGTACCAAGATTGTCATAGTTATAATTTCCAGAGTTTTTGTATTTTTTTATCATACCTTGTTCCCTAGGGTATCATTAGTGGCATGATATCACTGCTGGGAATTTCAAATGATAAAATCCTGCAAACCCACCTGTTGTCCATTCCATTCCAAGCTGAAAAGCGGGGGTCACAGGTATTAAACAAGAAAACCACACAGATTGCACCGTGACACAAATGACATTTGATAAAATTGATATTACTTATCCAAATAGCAATTTGTTCAACCTACTTAACTTTACAATATTACAAAATTACAATATTACAATGAGCACCCGGTTTAAACTCATTTCCACAGTAGTCTTCCTCAGGAGTAATTCATTATTGTATTTTGTAAGGAGGTGTCAGCTTCTTGATCAGTTCAAATATATATATACGAGCAAACTTCTTCATTTCTTCAAAGTATCCTGGAAAAACCATGGTAATTAATAAAGCAACATGAAGCTGAATGGAACCCAATAATGAACTATAATATATTATTATTTATATGTTTATTATAACTTACTTATGGTTCCTTACTTATGGTTCAGTGTAGTAAGCATTTGCCAGCCAGAACATTGAAGGCTTATTGCTGGGGAAAATGAGAGGATTGGTGTGCTACTACAGATGGATTGTGTTTATGGAGAGCATCAGCCAGCATGAGGAGGCTTTATGCACCGAGAGAGCATTGCTAGCTCCCATATAAACACTTATAAAGGAACCATAAGTAAGTTATAATAAACATATAAATAATAATATATTATAGTTCATAATTGGGTTCCATTCAGCTTCATGTTGCTTTATTAATTACCATGGTTTTTCCAGGATACTTTGAAGAAATGAAGAAGTTTGCCCCTATATATATTTTTGAACTGATCAAGAAGCTGACACCTCCTTACAAAATACAATAATGAATTACTCCTGAGGAAGTCCATTCCATTCCTCCATACGTACATTGGTAGTCCATTAAAAATCATACTGCAGCCATTGCACAATAACTTGTATTCATGAAATGAAATTTGAGACCGGTGACACCTTTAAGACCAATGAAGTTTAATTCTTGGTATAAGCTCCCATGTGCATGTATGCTTCTTCACACAAAAGCTTATACCCAGAATTCAACTTTGTCGGTCTTAAAGGTTCCACTGGACTCAAATTTTGTTCTGTTGCTTCAGACCAACATGGCTACCCCACCTGAATTGTATTAATGGAAATGTGCTATGTTCCTTTTCTTTTCCACTCATGCATTTTGGGATCCAGTCCACAGACATCTGCTCACCCAAGGCTCATTCATGAAGGAATATCCATTGGCTGCCGCACAATGGTATTCATTAAAATTGCCAGCATGCTTTACCCCTAGATCTTAAAAGTAATTTTTGTAAAGATGTATGAATGAAGTGTGACTCCAGTTTTAATTCAGAAGGGGTGGGGAAGCATATCTCAGCAACATAGCAGAACTTTGGGGGAACTCAGCTCCAGGTATTGATTAATGATGGATTAGCAATGAATTGCTTCCCCTTCTGTGGATAAGCTTATGTAAACACAGCGAGTGATTAAATTCACCCTCTAGAACGTCTGTTTTCAAATCTGTTTGGAAGCTGAGAAAAGGGGAAAGCAGAGCAAAAAGAAATCTCATTTCTTAAGTGATACAATCAAAAAAATATTAAGTCTTAGCACAGGCTATAAAGAAATCCCCAGTGTGGCATAAGTTTTTTTTGTTATAGGTATAGGAGATCAATATGCAATAAGCCAACAGTACACTTTATGTATTCTTAAGCATTCCAAAATACAACTGTCAGGGAAAATAATCCAGATACAGCAGATGGATGTCTAATAGTTTCCTATAAAAAAAAAAGTGGGAAGAATCCTAAAATAACAGGTCGCTTCCTTCCAAAACTTTTCATGCTTTCTACCATCAAGAAACCTGTGACCGTTTCCTGGGGCTGGACCCCACTCTGAAGTATTTCCCCTCACAATTCCTCCCTTCCCCACTCTCTTAGGGAACCATCAGTAGAAATTTAAAGCATTTTCCAGACTGCAGCCACTTTTCGGGTTTTTGTGAGTTTGTGGCAGTTCTGATTATCGGTGCAATCAGTTCACACTTTTTTTTTTTCATTTTCCCCTGTTACAGTTCCATCTCTTCACCTTCACAATGATTGATTTTTTTTGGGGGGGGGGGGTGTTGTAGTTTATTGTATTTTTTTTGCATATGCTCGGAAGTATTGCAGCATTTCAGTAGCCTGAAGAGGAATGCACAATCCCTGTTAAAGTACGTTCCCCACCCATCACATACAATCATAATTCCAGGATGAACCTGCCACAGAACACATGGGCAGGGCATGATCCTCTTACATGAGAATAGCCCCACTGGCTTCAATACATTTACTGTAGTGTAAAGTGGTGGTGGGGATGGGATCCAAGGCATTCAAATTAGCCAGAATATTGCTTTCTCCTCTCCCCCTTATCCTACTGAGGCATATGATTAATATATGCATCTTCTTCAGTCTCTCTCTGCTTTGTTCTGGTAAGCTATTTTTTAAGGAATTGGAGATCTAGAATTATATCCTCCCTCCCCTCCATCTCCTTGAAGACTGAATCAGAATAACCAAGCATGCCTTTTCACCGTATAGTCAGTTTTAGAGGTGGGCACGAATCAGGAAAAGGTGGTTCGGTTTGGTTCATGGTTCATGTCTTCTACAGTCTACTTAAAGAGCTGAAAAATAGGGCGCACCTCACAGCCATTTTTTGGGCTGTCTTGTGCAATCCCTTTAAACTTTAAAGGGACTGCACAAGACAGCCTGAAACAGCTGAACTATTGCACAGGCATAAAGTTGTTCATTTCAGTAAACATGCTGGATGATCATGTTTGCAAGGAATGCTTGGATACAATACCACGAAGTGTACTCCCCCCCCCCCCCCCACACACAGAGAATATTGTCAGTGAGCTGTAGTGGTTAAGAGTGGAGCACTCTAATCTGGAGAACCAAGTTGGATTCCCCACTTCTCCTTCACATGAAGCCTGCTGGGTGACCTTGGGCCAGTCACAGTTCTCTCAGAACTCCCTCAGCCTCACCTTCTTCACAAGGTCCCTGTTGTGGGGAGAGGAAGGGAACATTATTATAAACGGCTCTGAGACTCCTTTAGGTAGAGTCAAATGGAATGTAAAAACCTTCTCTTCTTTTTCTTCTTCCTCCTCCTCCTCCTGCAGATGACACCAACAGGGCTTCTCCTCCTGTGTTCTGGTTCCCTCTTCTTCTGCTGTGGATGTTACTCTGGGATGTTCCCAGACATTTGTGGTCTGCTTTATAATGTGCACTTAACTTCCTGAGATCTGAAGGAAGGAGGAGGTGGAGAACAGCATGGCCTGAAGCATTTCTATTTATGATAACATCTTTCCACTGTTTCTTTCTCTCCCCTGCCCCCCATCTTTTGCCTGCATGAAAGGAAGCATGGTTTCAATTATTCCCTTGAAATGCGGATCAAGCACTCTTGCCAACACACATTTCTGTCCCTTCAAACATTTCTCTGTCGTTGAAGTCTGCAGACAGCTTAAAAGCTAGGCCCTCTGCCAGGGTTCCTTCAACTCTTCACCTTGTCATTTTCAAATCCTGTTTGCACCAGTTCAAAGCTGATATTACCGTAATTGACGCCACCTGTATTGAATCTGCAAAATCAGCACTGGTTCCTCACAGAGAGATGGGGAGAAAGTGGTTTCAAGATAGGAATCAAAAACAGATAACTTTTTTTTTCATTTATTCACATGTGCATTATTCTATTTGAAGCCTCTCAGGGATTTCCTGGGAATCAAGGTAATGCCATTTCTATTTAGATAATTCCTCACAAAGGGTTCCAAACGATGCATAAAAAGGCACACAGGAACGACATAATTCATTAATTTGGACCAAGTAGAGTTAACTACATAATTCATTAATTTGGACCAAGTAGAGTTATCAATGAATTTTGCCTAAAACGAATGTAGAATATAAAGTGAATGTAGAAGATCTTGTCCTGAAAAACCATAACGAATTTTGACAGAAACCCACAAGCTTTATTAAGATGAGAAAAAATTCTAGGGGTGGACAGGGTTGTAGTATATCCTCAGCTGCCACATTTTGTCTAAAGTGAAATGTGAAGGAAATATGGAACTTCACTCATGGAACATCTGAGGAATTTTGAGGGCAATGTGTTCATTGTTATCGTCCTGGCCTCGGTTAATTTTAAACAAAACGTGGGTTGAGATTGGTGGGACTGAAGATTATCCAGCCAATGGAGATAGAGCCAGGAGCAAAACTGGTCCCTCAAAGGATTGGGTGTGTGGTGCTGAATGAGCTACCCATTCTCCCATCAGGCATCAGGGAATTATCCTGACACTTTGTGGGCAAGTGGGAATTTTTGAGTTCCCCTATTATTGGTTTCTTCGGGGGATCATTTTTCACCCATTTCATGATGTTTTGTGGGGAGGGATAAATAGGACTCATCTCTGACTGGTTAGGCCACAACTAGTGTTGGCAGGAGTGGGGTGGGTTGTTCAGGATAGGTAGAGTAAATTGGCAAGTTTTGATGGGGGGGGGGGCGATTCCTGCAACAGCCTATCATTTGATGCATGGGGGTGGAGGTGGGAGAGAACGTTCTAGGTGTAAGCAGCATCAATAAAACCCTGTGTCACCTGTGTGGCATGCTAAGGACGAAACTTGGCAAGCCTCAGCATATATTTTTTTTCATGCGCAAGTGAAGATTAACAAGGCTGGCAAAACCATTGGCTGAATTTGGTGGAATTGCAGCAGTCGCTGGGGCTGCCTAGTGCAGTTCACCCTTAAAATAGGGCAAAGGATCTTAATGGCATGCAGACCTGCCATCAAAACTAGCTAAACTCTTGTCTGTTGTCCCAGGTCTTCATTTGGTGGAGGTACCAGTGACAAGATGAAATAGGCCCATTCTGCATCTAGCTTTCACTCTGCTGGTTAACAAACCCACGTTCTAACAGAAATCCCCCTCTACATTCCATGCCATTTTCACTTTCTTTGATTGTCGAATTTTATGGTAGCCTGCACACTGCATGCCACTTTCGCTTTCTTTGATCTCTATGTTTTCTGGTACTGTCTGCATAGATTCGCGGCCGTTTTATGGCCACTCAGGGGCGACTCTACAGTCAGTAAGGGTATTTAAATGTGGTTTTGAGCCACATCTTTTTCTGTTCCAGTGTGGGTTTGGTAAAACAGCAGAGTGAATGCTAGATGCAGAATGGGCCATAATTTGGGTATGTTTGGCAACATTCTGAAGGGATAGTAGACAGCACATCTGGAAAGGAGGGGTCTCTTGAGGGGTGCTGGGTAGGATCAATGTGGGACTGAAGGGGTGCTCTTCTTCAAAAGGGGATATGGAGTCATTTGTCAGTGGTGGAGTTCTGATCAACAGATTCAGGGAAAGATTCCTTAAAGGTAGTTGAGGAGATTACTAGGAGATTGCTAGGATCAAAATGTAATGGGGGAGGGGGGTTTATCACGTGTTAGGAAACTTCTCATCTTAAAAAAAACAAAAAACAAACCAAACAGCTGCCATGCAAATATAAAGCAATCATATCAAGGAGTGGTATAGGCTCCCTGGAAAGTTAATTATTCTCACTGTATTCATTTATTTACTTTATAACCTGCCTTTCATCCCAATGGGGACCCAAAGAGACTTACATCATTCTCCTCTCATCTGTTCTATCCTGACAACAACCCTGTGAGGTGGGTTAGGCTGAGAGTTTATAACCGGCCCAAGGTCACCCACCAAGCTTCCATGGTAGAGTGGGGATTCGAACCTGGGCTTCCCAGATCGTAGTCTAACACTTAAACCACTGTACCATGCTGGCTCTTGGGAAGCAGAGGAGCACTGCACAATGATAATTTCCCTTTTGTATTCTGGCAAGTAATCTGTAATCCCATAGTCTGGAATTAACAGTTTGCATTTGGGGTCCACATTCTGTTTCCGACATGTTAAATTTGACTTGTAGGTTTTCCTTAGTTTCCACACGTGCAATGCCCAATTTAGATTATGATTGTAGCACATAAGGAAAAGGTATTTTTTATGTTCAGTGCCCAACTGAGAACAGACATCAGACCACAAGCAGAAAACTTTGTAGCTTCAAACCACTGGACCATGCCCCCCCCCCATACCAGCTGGTCCCTTCCTGAGATTCCAGTATGAGCCATATTGTGAAGAGAATAATTTGATTACAGTCTAGGGTCATGAGGCTGTCTGTCAAGATCTGATTCCCTCCTTATGGAAGACCAAACATAGAGATGAGCATGGAGATGATGGAGGAGGAGGAGAAACTGGACTTTGGCATATCCCCTCCATGCCATTTGCCGACCTACAACAATCCCAGGGGTGTGCCTGACCCAACATATGCATGATGTAATGCCTGAATACAATGATTTTTGTTGTGCAAGGCTGGATTAGCAGTGCTAGGGACCTTGCAAAGGAAGCCAGCTCACAACAATATCTCTCAGAAATTAAAAAAGAAGCTCTTGGGCTCTGTATTTTCACTCGTCGTGAAGAATTCTTCTGAATGTATGGGCTGAACTAATGTAGCAGAAAATGTTTAATGAATCCTTGCACCTATAACCATTAGCACTGGAATTTCTCACATAAATTGCTTGCTCTGAAACTCAGTTATCTTTGTTCTTCTGATGACTAAGCAGTGGTGAATGCTGACATTAAGAGGCTTTGCATTAAACTTCATCAATCTCACGTTTGCTAGGATGTTATTGATGACTAAAGTAAAGCTGTGGAGGCATCTCAGATACTGTTTATGCCAAGCAAATCTTTGATTCATTTTTGTGTCCTAATGAACACGCAGCGCAATGCTTGTCCAGTGAGCTTTACAGAAAACAGAACGAAAAAGCGATTGATTTTTTATTCACCAAATGTTCAGTACTAGATGGTTTCTTTTATAGATCCCAAATATGTTTCCAGGATCGGGTTGAGTGGGTTTCCTCTTTTTCATTTGATTGTTCTGAAGTTTTGCTCTTTGCTATGTTCGATTCCTAATTCTGCTATAATTAAGAGAATTTCTAAAATTAATTCTGGGACTGTGCACAGCTTCCTACAACTTTCAAAGCGTTCAGTTGAATTGTATCTGACATAACGCAACATCTTAATAATGCACAGGACTCTTATGTAATACCCTGGGATAACACAATTAATTAAAACCTGGCACTATAATAGGTTGTGTATTGTGGCCCAAAGTGTAACCCATGAACAATAATGTCAGTTATGTTGAATTGAGCCACTAAAAGATCCTCACTGTTATTTTGGAAATACACAGGGTCGAATCCAGTAAGTGCTTGAAATCCATCCTCGCACAATTTTCATTTTGTACCATTGCAGGTCTGGAAATTTCATACAAGCCATATACACACACAATGTGGCTTTATACAGGGAGAGTAGGGTTGTCCCCTTGGTCTGACAGTAGCTTCACCTGGTTCTCTCTTGGTCCTGAGATCCTTCTAGAAAAAGGTGTTAGGTATTCAAACTGTGACTTTCTGCATGAAAATCATGAGCTCAATTACTCGGGTAACTGCCCGTTCCTACACCAAAATTAATTGGAATTTGCATGTCTATGCAGCTGCACCAACTGTTATTTGCCCATTTTCATGTGGCTAAAAATAATCATTTTGAATGAGTAGAAATGCTTCCCAGAGTACACTCCGTTGATGTGAATGTGTTTTTTTTTCCCTGAACCCTTTCAATGTTATTCTTTCCACAGCTACTGCCACCATCTCTGTTCCTGGATTGGTTAGAATGACAATCTTTGCACAGTGAGAGAGCACACAGAATTACTCGCATGAGTGATTCCAGCCAGATAGAATTTACCTACAGAATGATGCTACATAACCATTCAAGGAAATCCAGCCAATCATGAAAGGAACAGGATGACATCACAATGCTATGTAATCAATGGCGGGGAGGGGGAAAAGAAGAAGAAATTTGATATATTCCCCACCCTTCACTCAGAATCTCAGATTTATTCCCCACTCTTCACTTGGAATCTCAGAGCAGCTTAAGATCACCTTCCCTTCCCCTGCCCACAACAGACCCCCTGTGAGGTAGGTGGGGCTGAGAGAACTCTCTTGAGAACTGCCATTGAGAGAATAGCTCTGAAAGAACTTATGACTGACCCAAGGTCACACCAGCAGCTGCATGTGAAGAAGTGGGAAATCAAACTTGGTTCTCCCACATTAGAGTCCGCCCTCTTAACCACTACACCAGACTGGCTCTCCGCTATGTGATTGCATCATCCTGGCAAATAAGGACAATAAAGAAATCAGTGCTTCCTAGACTAATCGTTAAAATGGCTAATTAACAAAGATGAAGTGCACAAGCGACCCCAGCCAAGGAACCTGAAATAAACAAGAAGAATCAAATATTATGCTGCCAATGAGATAGGGCTATGAGAACACATCACTTTGAAAAGTCAATTGCAAATGAAGGCTAGAGCAATGTGTGTGATTTTCCAAGGAATTCTGGAAAATCATCAGAAGAAATATGAAAAAAAAGACACAGACAAAAATCTTCACAAAAACTTGGAATGGATTTTGCTCAGTCGTGTTCATGCACATCTGTAATACCACATTTGATCGCATTGTTACCTCCAAAAGTATTTATCAACTATTACAAACTTGAAAAATCAGAAACATTAAGAAACACCTCTGCTGTATATGTGTTTGGTGTACAAGTACATGTCAGCCGGATGCTAATTTCCCCTGGGAATTTTTTAAGGACATGGTATTGCAACAACTGAACAGCCAAGGGTAGCCCAGCCTTATTATACCTTGGAAGCTAAGCAGGGTCAGACCCGGTTTGTACTTGGATGATTGACCATGAGGAAAGCCCAGGGTTACTATGCAAAAGCAGGCAGTGGCTAACCACTTCTGAACATCTCCTGCCTTGAAAGCCCTAAAGGGTTGCCGTGATTCAGCTGTGACTTGATGGTAAAAAAAAAAATTGCATTGAATCATTATGGGAGTAGAAAGTTAGGCAGGTTCATGCAAGGATTTGGGTGCTGGAAGCATTTGACTGCAAGTGTAGTGCGATGCACTTAACAACCCGGCTAGAGTTCCTACCGGGTCACAGGTCAGGGAGGAATATTATAAATGTTTATGACTTTGCGCTGTTCCTTCTCGGCTCTTTAATAACCCTTCAGAAAAAAAAGGTGAAGTCAAATAATTTTCTCCAATATCTTTGCAACTTCCGTGAATGCGTGAGCCCATTACGTGACCTCCCCCACTGAATAAGCAACTAGGTCTCAGCACTTCAGGAATGTTAATAGTCTGGGCTCGCTCTCTTCCTGTACGCTTCCCTCCCTCTCACTTTGGATGCTGTGTTTGCAGATAAAATGCATCCACACAGTGATTGAATTAGTGACTATATAAATAATATTATTATGATGAACTGGGGATTGTAGGGAAATGAATGGTTGGGAAATGCCCGTTTTGTTGTTGTTCAAGTAAAGTCTGACTCTTCACGACCCCATGGACCACATCGTGCCAGGGTCTCCTGGCCTCCACTGCCCTCCAGATGCCCCCGCCCAAATCACTGCTGCAAAGATGATAAAAGTTAGGTTTGCCAACTCCAGGTTCAGAAATTTGAGGGTGGGGCAGGGGAGAGGGGGTTTTAGGGAGGCAAGGGACCTCGGTAGGGTGCAATGCCATGCAGTCCACCTTCCCAAGCAGTCATTCTCTCCAGGGGAACTGCAGCAAACAAACAGTCCACCCTGATTGTGTTTGGTTTGCGTGTCAATAGAAGTGTGGTTTTAATTATGTAAATTATATTGTTATTTTTGTGATTTGTAAGCTGCCCTGAGCCCGCTTGCGGGGAGGGTGGGACTAAAATCAAACTAACTAAACAAACAAACAAACAAACAGAGTGATTTGTGTACTCCGGTGATCAGTTATAATTCTGGGAGATCGCCAGTCCCCACCTGGAGGTTGGCACCCCTAATAAAATTCTTAGGCACTCAAGCAGGTTGATCACTTAAACCTTATCAGTTTCCTCTCCCCCCCACCCCCGCTTTGAATTGCTCTCAATATTCTGTGCCTCCAAGAATACAAGGAACACGTTAAAGTTTCATCAGGCAGAATTGCTTCTATTTTACAGAATGTAACCCCCCCCCCCCCCGGGTGCATGGAGAAGATCCCCCAAATATTTGAAAGACCCTGTCTTGTTTGATGAGGCCCTGTTTTTCTAATCTACTAAGAGCCACTTAAACATGATTTTTGCTATAATAGGATTATTATTATAGTTTATAACACATTTATTGATAAAGCACCTAATATAATGTTGCATCTGAAATACATGGCCTATGACTAGAATTCCATCCAAGTAACAAGGAGGAAAAAATACTTTCGAAATACTGGCTCCATTGTTGTTGTTGTTTTAGGACAGCATAGATGCGAGCGGGGAGGTAATGTGGCATGCTCTTAGGTTTGCTAGGTCCCTCCTGGCAATGGGTGGAGGATGGGGGGGACTTACTATGAGCGGGAGGGAGGCCCAGCCAACATTGCAGTGACCTGTCTACATCACTTCCAACATGACTTGGAAGTCATGACATCACACAGCAATGTCAGGGCGACACTCTGACATTTGGGCAAAAAAACTATGTGGTTAAATTTGCCTTCTACCATAGAGTTTTGCCCAAATACCAGAGCATCACCCTGACGTCGCCAATGTGACGATGTCACTTCCAGGTCACATGGGAAGTAATGTAGACACCTCTCTGCAATGTGTCACCATGAGTCAGCTGCAACTTAGTGGCACATTCTTGTCTGCTCTCCCCAATAAGGAGACCTCATTGCTACCCTCACCTCACCTCACACACACACATGAAGCACTTGAAATGGTCTCTCCTGCTCCCCAGAATGGCCATGGGTAAGAGAGAACTGTCGTATCCTCTAGCACTTGCCGTTTTCCCAAAGGAAGTAAAGTTTCCTTTCACAGAGCCTCTGTTTATAGCAAATCCCTGCTGCAGCCCGCGCCGGCATCAATATCATTTAAATTCATAAGGGAGGGGAGGCCACAGAGGACTATTACCAATTAAAATTGCCACCCATAAATATTATATGACTGCCCAATATAGGTACACCTCCCATTCCAAATGGATGTGCTTAGGGCAGTCTAGAAAAATTGAAGCTGCTGCCTCTGGGGAAAAATGTAAAAGAGTTTAGTTTGTGGCTAAATAAGAAGTGGGGGGAAAAATAAGTCCTGAATCCTAGAAAGGCTCAGTATATTTCTTGAAGAAATAATGAGAAGCATTGCCTCAGGCAACTACTTGTCCCAAATGGCTATTAATTCATTAATCCTCAGGAAATGCCAGGGGCAACATCCGTTCCTGCATAAGCGTTTCTCTATGCCAGACGCATAGGCACCTTTTCTGGAGCATGAAAAAAAGAACTTCCCAGTACTGAGCAGTTGTTCCCTCTAAGCTGAGTTAGTGTGAGCTAGCTCACAGTTTTTTAGCCTCTGGCTCACCCATTTTTGTCTTCGCTCAGGAAGGATGGCTCCAGAGCAAACTAATTCATGCAATAGCCAAATCACTTGCTCACAGCTTTAATGCCAGTAGCTCACAAAGTAGAGTTTTACTCACAAGTTTCCACAGCTTAGAGGGAGCATCGGACCTAAGTGTGGACCACTCTTCCATTCACTTCCTGTCTTCCCAAATGTAGACCTTCGGTGTTTTCTGATCACGTTGATTTGAGTCTCCATTAGGAAAAAAAACTTGACAAATGCAGTTTTTCAATGATTATTTTTGTTAAAAGCCTGGATGAATGTGGATGGAGAAGAGTTAGTTTTTGAGACTCTAAGGGGCGCGATCATACGCACCCATTTGCGACACAAGAAGGACGATTCCCCGCTGGCTCAAAGTGGTGCGATCACACAAGCACATCTGGGAAGTGTCCTGCAGCCGGTGTCAAAGTGTCACAAACTGCTTTGAGCCAGTGGGGAATCGGCTTATTTAGCTACCAGTGAAAAGGCAGTCTCAAATGGTTTGCGACGGCCCAGAACTGACCTTTCCTGGTGTGATCACGCCAGCGCAAACAAGTGGCGTTGGGGAGCGAGCTTTTTTTGGGGGGGTTTCCCTCCCATCCCGGTATGCGCATCATCGGATGACCCCAAGGGTGGACAGGCAAGTCATCGATCCCTTGTAGAAGCAAATAAGCACACTGAAAACGGCGGGGGGGGGGAAACCAACTCGCCCGCGGCTGCGTGTGATTACGCAGTGGCGGTTCGCCCTCACAGGTCCATGGACCTGTGTGATCCTGCAAAAGCGGCGCAAATTGCGCCGGCACAAATTTAAGTCACTTCCCGTCCGGCTTATCTTGCTCGTGTGGACAGGGCCTAAGGAGTCTCAAAGCAGCTCACCATTGCCTTCTCTTCTTCTCCCCTTAACAAGGACCTTGTGGGGTAGGTGGGGCTCAGAGAGTTCTGAAAGAACTGTGACTGGTCCAAGATTACCCAGCAGGCTTCAGGTGGAGAAGTGGGGAATCGAACCTGGTTCTCCAGATTGGAGTCCGCCGCTCTTAACCACTGCACCACACTAGCTCTTGAGAAAGTCTTTTTTTTTTAAAAAAAAGTTTTTTAAAGAAACCTCCCCTACACTGTTTGGAGCAGCGGCTGACAAGAAGAGCTTGCAGTGAGGGATCTCCTGTTCCAACTGGGGCTTGGCAACCCCATGTCCGCTTTATGAAAGATCGGGGTTTTGTTGTTGTTGTTTGCTTGCGTAGAATATTTGTTTAGTTTCCGTTGCTATAATGCATGTGTAGTAGCTATGTCCTTCAAAAATATATGAATTTTGCAACAATTTCAAGAGCTCGCATGAGATCTCATGCATTTCTCTGCCTTCTTTGACCCCTTAATAAAATAGCTCCATTGGGATCAGACTGACAATGAGATTTTCTCCTGAGTGATTTCCTCGGAGCACAGATATAATTGATGTGCTTTCTGGATGAGTACTCTGAGGTACACAGAAAGATAAAGAGGATTTCTTTTTCTTTTTGTATTTTTTATGTTCAGTGCCCAACTGAGAACAGACATCAGACCACAAGCAGAAAACTTTGTAGCTTCAAACCACTGAACCATGCCCCCCCCCCCCATGCCAGCTGGTCCCTTCCTGAGATTCCAGTATGAGCCATATTGTGAAGAGAATAATTTGATTACAGTCTAGGGTCATGAGGCTGTCTGTCAGGATCTGATTCCCTCCTTATAGAAGACCAAACATAGAGATGAGCATGGAGATGATGGAGGAGGAGGAGAAATTAGATTTGTACCCCACTCTTCACTTGGAATCTCAGAGCAGTTTACGATCGCCTTATTTTCCTCTCCCCACAACAGACACTCTTGTGAGGTAGGTGGGGCTGAGAGAGCTCTCAGAGAACTGCTCTTGGGAGAACAGCTCTCAGAGAACTTGTAACTGACCCAAGGTCACACCAGGAGCTGCATGTGGAGGAGTGGGGAATCAAACCCAGTTCTCCCAGATTAGAGTCCGTGCACTTAACCACTACACTAAACTGGCTGGCTTTATTCAGAGTATTTCTTCCAGAGAATAGGAAATGAAGGAAAGATCACACATTTCTTATAGACACAGACATCCCACGGCATCATAAAATCACAACAGTATCTCATTGTTCACAGTGGTTTGCTTCATAGCTCATAAAATGTGTAGCAACTGTCTTTTGATCCATAGGTCATACTAAGTATAAAACAACACCTGCTTACCCCTGGGCAACCTTGCCAATATGTGTAGGTTTAGTGATTCCAACTTCAAAGTCCTAAATTTAGGCTTCCTATATTCCAGCTATCAGCTGGTATTCACTGACCTGGATTTAATGGGGAGGTTATATGGAGTGAAGATTATGCTGGCAATGGGTCAACTTGCTGTTGTAATATAACAGGCCGATAGTAAATGCTAATCCATATATCGCTAGCTATGTGAATATACCGGTATGTGTGAGGAAAACAACATTTGTTTTTTAAATGGCCATATCAAACCATTTTAAATCTTGCTGAGACTGCTAAGGTATTTTTTTCTCTTGAAATGATTCATCCAAATTAATCTTGTACTTTGTGTATGTAAAATTCAGCAGGAACCTTGAAATGTGTTAAGCCCACTTAAAAAACACTAATAATAAAAAAAACCTCTTCAAATTTTCTTCAACATTCTTCTTATTGAACATTTTTTAACTTGCCGTTCAATTTTTGCAGTGTTTTCCCTGAGAAGGAACCACCTAATTTACCTCAAATTTTGTTTTAAGTGAAATCTTGTGGCAAGGGGTGAACACAAAAAAATCAATCAGAGATCAAAGGCCTTATTTTCTTATCTTTAGAAATGCTAATGTTATTGTGTGTGCGAGAGCCAGTTTGGTGTAGTGGTTAAGTGCGCGGACTCTAATCTGGGAGAACTGGGTTTGATTCCCCACTCCTCCACTTGCACCTGGCTGGATGACCTTGGGCAAGCCATAGCTCTGTACCAGCTGTTCCCTCAAGAACAGCTTGGGAAAAAGCTCTCTCAGCCCCACCTATCTCACAGGGTGTCTGTTGTGGGGGGGAGAAGGGAAAAGGAGTTTGTAAGCCGCTCTGAGACTCCCTTGGGAGTGGAGGGCGGGGTATAAATCCAATCTCTTCTTCTTCTTCTTCTTTGTGTTTATTGGTTTTCCTCAAATTTCCTTATGTGTTTGTCTAACATGGTACTATTTTTTTTTTCTGGAGGAGAAATATATTGGGAATAGGGTTGCCAGCTCTGGGTTGGCAAATACCTGGAGATTTGGGGGGTGGAGCCTGGGGACAGTGGGGATTGGGGAAGGGAGGGACCCCAGTGGGACATAATGCCATAGTCCTCTTTCCAAAGCTGCCGTTTTCTCCAAGGGAACTGATTTTGGTCATTTGGAGATCAGTTGTAATTGTCAGCTCTGCTGCCATAGCGTGTGGGCGTTGGGGGTATGTTAACTTTCACTTTTAGCCCTGCCTTATCTCACTCACTGCCTGTGTCTGCCCTTGGGGCCTTGGCGCCTCTTTTGCCCTGGGAACTGCTATGCATTTTTTATGGCACACTTGTGCGCTTGCTTTGTAGGGCTACCAAGTCAGCCTGGGGGGCAGGGGATTCCCCGCTAAAAGGGTTCCCGATCCGCCGGCCAGCATTTGGCTGTCGGGGGGAACCCCACCCCTGACGTCGTCCAGCAAGGATAACGTAATGACGTCACCAGAAGTGACACAGCACGTTGGGGGCGTTGCCAGGGCGACACTCTGGCAATCGCCCCAAAACTCTATGATACCATAGAGTTTTGGGGCAATTGCCAGAGCGTCGCCCTGGCAACGCCCCCAACGTGTTGCGTCACTCCCGGTGACGTCGATGGGCATGCACGAGAAGTGTGCGTGCCAGAAGAAACTCCCAGCGGCAGGAGGACTCCCCCCCGCCAGTGAGTTTTCAATACTTGGCAGCCCTATTGCTTTGATTGGCCCCACCCACCCTGGGGTGCGCTTTGAATTATGTATACCTTCCCAACTCCTGCCCGGAGAGGCATTACTGACACCACAAATGTTCTAGGTGCCTACTTTTACTGCTTCCAATAAACTGTTTACTGGTTAAGCCTGTGTGTTGGAACTGATTGCTGCGGGACTCTGCCAGTAATAGCGCGAGATATCCAGGTGCCACTTGGAGGTTGGCAACCCTGATTGGGAACTAAAAGCTCTGTGACATTAAGAGCATTTTATTCATAGTACAGCTTTGAGAAAACGATGCACCATCATTTGCATAAGCTCGCTGGAATGCTAAATGTTTGCAGAGATTAATATATTCAAATCTTCTCTTCTTGCATTTGTAGCTATTCTATGCAGACGTGATACATGACATAACTTTGTTTTCGAAGTTGTGTTAATGTCCAATTCCATTCCTATGCCTATTTCTCTATTGGCCTGTTGGGGTTCTGTCATTCTTCTCCCACTAACTCTGCCCCCCTTGAGGCCTCACTGGGCCCTCTTGAGGCCTAAGCCTTTGGAACCACTGCCAAACTGCCATGCTGTTCTCTTTGCATCTTATGCAAATGCTAATCTTCTTTCCTCAGAGTTGGATGCCAAATTTGGGGTTCTCAATAAACAAAAGACAATGGGCTTGAAGATAATGGGCTACGTAGGAAAGCTGAAGAACTTTGTTGTACAGGAGTCTCAAGGGCTGAGTCGCCCTGTTCTTCCTGGTTTCATAAACCAAGCCAGGAAAGGCATGTTTTGCTCAGACAGAGAGATTTCATCTGGGCTTTCTTGTTCTTCCGGCAACTCAGCCTTCTCAAGACTCTCTGGAGGAACTGCATCTATAATGAATGTCTCAGTGTCCATGTGGAGCCAGCAGAACAGCAAAACTTAGTCTAGGGAGGCTTGCATCCCTAGCCAAAGGTGACACTCGTGATTTTTTGCTTGATGAATTTAAGGCAATGCCAGTAGGAGTCCACTGTGTCCTTCACCAAGACAGCACAACCCCTCTGCTCCTGGTCATTCTAGCGCAGTGGATAAGAAGCATCTCACCTGGAGGCAAAACATTCCCACTTGCCCACAGTTAGCTTGTGCACATGTGTGTGTTAAGTGTGGTCAAGTTGCTTCTGACTGATGGTGACCCTATGCATTAATGTCCTCAAAATGTCCTGTCATTAACAGCCTTGCTCAGGTCTTGCAAACGGAGGGTCGTGGCTTCCTTTTGTCCCTTTCTTACATACCCAGGGAAATGCTGCCCACCACTTTGGGGTCAGGAAGCAATTTTTCTACAGGCCAGTTTTGCCAGGGATCCTGGTTTTTTTTTTCCTGTCATCTTCTGGGCATGGAACAGGGGTCACTGGGGTTGTGGGGGGTATTTGGGGACTTCCTGCTTTGTGCAGGGGGCTGGACTAGATGACCCTTGAGACCCCTTCCAACTCTGTAGTTCTATGAAGCTATGATTCTAAGTCAATCCATCTCCTGTTGGGTCTTCCTCTTCTCCTCCTGCCTTCAACTTTCCCTAGAATTACTGTCTTTTCCAGTGACTCCTGTCTTCTCATAATGTGACCAGTTTAGCCTCAGTTTAGTCATTTTAGCTTAAAGGGAGAGTTCAGTCTTGATTTGATCTAGAACTCACTGATTTGTCTTTTTGGTGGCCCATGGTATCTCTAAAACTCTCCTCCAATACCATGTTTCAGTGAATCAATGGAGAATACCATGGCTTGAATTAACTTGATCTTGGTCGCCAGTTTGTATATCCACTGCCACATAAATGGAAGGAAAGGCAGGTAAGCTGAGCCAACAAGGAAAGAGACACACATGGGAGATTCAATGTCCTGGGAAAAAAACACATCTTGGTACTGAATGCCCTGCTGGGAAAGTCCTGATCACGTCCTTCCTGAAAGCTGAGAAAATCCTTCCCTGGTTGAAGGGGGAAAGGGTAGATTTCCTACATTGCCTTAGTGACTTGTTCATGCACTCCTGTGCATTGGTACAATATGTTACAAAAAAAATTTCATGCAACTGCATGTACGATCACATTGCCTTTGGGCAGTGCATTATCAATGCACACAAGCACATTGGTAGCCTAGGGAGGATAAAGATACTTCTAAAATGAAGGAATGGAAAGCTACATCTCATGCTCAGCACTCTGTATACAATTCAAAAACAAATAACAGAACAGTGGAGGACTCCTAAAGCAACAGTTGCAGATATTTTGGAATCCCCAGACATGAGGGGGGGATTCCAAATTTCAGGAGGAAAATAATGATTCCCTAAGCCTTATAATGAGACTCAGTATTGTCTGTTTTGACTGTTAATAGCTCTCTCGTATCTTAGTCAGAGAAAAGAATTGTTCTCGCTTCTTTCTTCTTGATATTCTCTAACTGGAAATATCAGCAATTGAACCAAGATTTTCTGTTCCCAAATATGTATTCTATTACTGAGCCACAGTCCCATTACCTTTTCTATATATCATTTCCCACACACACACTGTTCTCCCAAGGAGTTCAGGATGGCTTGCTGAATTCTTCCTGCCTCAGTAGAATCCTTGCAACAGCCCTGTGAAGTAGGTTAGGCTGGGAGAGTGTGTCTGTCCCAAAGCCACAAACCATGTTTTGTTGCAGAGTACAGATTTTTGCCCTCCCATCATTTCGACTAGCACTGTAACCACCACACCACTGTTTCTCTTCCATATAAATTTGTGGGTGGCAGGCGGAAGGGTGTATCATGGACAGTGTGCACAAATGCACTGCTCTCCCGAAGTACATGTGTTCCCTCTACATATCCTATAACAATTGTCATTTTTATGGATCAAATATAGCCAACTTTTTTTTTAATTGAGTCTCACTAGGGTTGCCATGCTATTACTGGCAACTGGTAGGAGTACTGGGGTTGGGGATACAGGAGGTGGGGGCTGCAAAGTCATATGTACCATTATGTCATTTCAAGCCAGAATTGATGAAGGATAGTTCTAGGAATTGTCAGAAACCCTATGGTAAAACCATAGAGCAGGGGTGTCAAACATGCAGCCCAGGGGCTGGATCAGGCCCTCGGAGGGCCCCAATCCGCCCCCCAAGGCCCCGGCTGTTTCCGACTTTTTTTTCCAGCTCTCTTGCTGTTGCCGCATCACAGTTTGCTTTACCAGTCTCTCTCAATTGCACAGGAGGGATAGACAAGCAAACCTCTCCTGTGTGATTGAGAGTGTCTGATAAAGAACTGGCTGTGTCCTTTGTAAAGTTTATATCTCTGCTAACTGGCATTACATTTTATGACACACATGACACAGCCCAATAAAGTCTCATTTATGTCAGATCCGGCCCTCATAACAAATGAGTTCGACACCCCTGCTATAGAGTTTCCAGCAATTCCTAGAGTTACCAGACATCACTTCCTGGTTTTTCCTAGAAATGACATAACACCACACATGACAACACCATTTTTAAAAAAATACTCCCACCAGAGCAGTGGCAGGCAATGAGATCTGGAAGGGTGGGCAAATGAGGGACTGGCAAACCTAAATCTCACTCAGATTCCCTCCACTTTACACATGGCCTTTGTCCATGCAGTCCCATGATCTCTATGATGGTCAAAGGGGACCCCCTTCCTCCCATTTTCACCAGTGGCAAAGCTGCTTGGATCCATCTTTATATGTCTACATCTGCAATAAGGCTTCTTTAATACTCCAGCAACTTCAGATATTGCCACCAGCTAATTGCATAATTATTTCTACATTCAGGGTTTTGTTGTTTTTTTGCTACACTGCAAATCATGTTTAGCGCCTTCAGTTAAATGTTCCTTATGATGCTGATGAAGGTCATGATCTTGGAGGTGAAAACAAAGAAGCCACATCCTCATTGAATTCTAGCTGTAGCCCAAATGAGTTCCACCGACAAAGGCTTGCTGATGTCATCACCGTTTTCCACTTTCATAAAGCCAGCCAAAATTAATCTGAAATGGCCTCCAACCAGCCTCCTGAAGGAGATGCTAATTTGACATGTTCAAGCCTATTTAAAGAAAGCCAATATATTTCATGTTATCCCACTGTGTCACACTCGATAACATCGGTTATAGTATAGTTCTAAATGATCCATTGTTTCATAAATAAAATGGCATGCTTAAAGTTTTATAATAGCATAAATAAAGCAGAGGAGTCCAAAGGCTTCCCTTTAGCTTTGATAATCTTCATTGACAGAAACTAGGTCAATCCTAAGAATGCTTTCCTGAGAGTAAGCACCATCAAAAAGAACCTGAGTAGAATTCTAAGTAGACTTGCTTTTAGGATTTCTTTCTAAACCACTATATCCAAAGCAGAGTTATGCCATTCTACACCTATTGAATTCAACTGAATTAGAAGGGTGTAACTCTAAGAACATAAGAACATAAGAGAAGCCAATGTTGGATCAGGCCAATGGCCCACCCAGTCCAACAATCTGTCACACAGTGGCCAAAAATACCAGCTGCCATCAGGAGGTCCACCAGTGGGGCCAGGACACTAGAAGCCCTCCCACTGTGCCCCCTCCCAAGCACCAAGAATACAGTGCATCACTTGTCCCAGACTGAGAGTTCCGATCTATAACTGATGGACCTCAGTTCAACTCTACTTAAGATAGCCTAAAGTTTGAATCCAGTGGCACCGTTAATACCAACAAAGTTTAATTCTGGGTATAAGGTTTCATGCAGGCACAAAAAACCTTATACCCAGAGTTAAACTTTGTTTATCTTGAAAGTGCCACTGAACCTCAACTTTGTTGTATGGCTTCAGACCAACACAGCTACTCACCTGACTCTATTAAGATGGCCCAGTTACTGCATTTTTGTCCCTCCCTTCCTTAGGGTTGCCAGCTCTTGAGAGAAGAGAGAAGAGGAGAGATTGGATTTATACCCCGCCCTTCACTTGTAGTCTCAGAGCAGTTTACAATCGCCTTTCCCTTCCTCTCCCCACAACAGACACCCTGTGAGGGGGGTGGGGCTGAGAGAGCTCTGACAGAAACTATTTTTTTTTCAAGAACAGCTGTGCCAGAGCTATGGCTTGCCCAAGGTCATCCAGCAGGTGCAAGTGGAGGAGTGGGGAATCAAACCCGGTTCTCCCA
The DNA here is from genome assembly GCA_029233225.1 of Lepidodactylus listeri. Classification (NCBI taxonomy): domain Eukaryota; kingdom Metazoa; phylum Chordata; class Lepidosauria; order Squamata; family Gekkonidae; genus Lepidodactylus; species Lepidodactylus listeri. Next base: position 97,603,595 of record JARCFY010000009.1, on the reverse strand, counting down.
GATTAGAGTCCGCGCACTTCACCACTACACCAAACTGGCTCTCTTGGTTGGGAAATACTTGACAATTTTGTGGGTGCTGAGGGAGGGGAGGGGCATCAGCAGGGTATAATGCCACAGACTTCACCCTCCAAAGCAGCCATTTTCTTTAGGGGAACTGATCTCGGTCATCTGGAGGTCAATTGTAATAGCATGAGATCTCCAGGTAGGCTGGCAACCCTACTCTTTCTCCAAGAAGTTCAGGGTAGTATTGACAGTTCTCATCTCCTCCATTTTCCCTCACAACAAGTTTGTGAGGTAGATGAGGCTAAGAAGGAATAACTGACCAGCGGTCACCCATGGTTTTCCTCTCCTCCATGTTCTCCTCACAACAACACTGTACAGTAGGTGAGAAAGGATGACTAGCCGATGGTCAGCATGTAAGACTGAACAGGAATTCAAAGGCTAGGAGTGCTTAGCTCTGCTCTGACACTATAACCATTTGCAGTTTCTACTGTTGAATATTTCATACAAATTTCATCTGAAACAAGATTTAAAGGGAGCTGGGGAAAAGTTCTCATTAGAGAGTTATATTTGTAACATGTACTGTGCATAAGTTTCCCCAGTGCAGCAAATAGTGCCACCTTAGACTCATTCATGTCAGGAAAATGGAAGGGTGCGGGGACATAAGACTTAAATCCTTCTTTCTCACATACCACAGTCCGGATCCAAATGGAGCCCCCACCAATGTTCCCTCTAAACTGTGGAGTCTTGTGAGCAAAAACTCTACTTAGTGAGCCACTGGCATTAAAGTTGTGAGTGAGCAATTTGACTACTGCATAAATCAGTTTCTTTGGAGCCACCCTTCCTGAGCTAAGACGAAAATGTGTGAGCTGGAGGCTAAAAAACTGTGAGCTAGCTCACACTAACTCAGCTTAGAGGGAACACTGGCCCCCACATACATGGGGTTTTTGTTCCAACTAGCAGTGCATAAGAACATAAGAGAAGCCAATGTTGGATCAGGCCAATGGCCCATCCAGTCCAACACTCTGACACACAGTGGCCAAAAATACCAGGGGCCATCAGGAGGTCCACCAGTGGGGCCAGGACACTGCGGCACATCTGATCACCATGAGCTGGGAATAAGATCTCCCTATCTGTTGCCTGCTGGCCTGCTGAGAACTGATGATTTTTTTTTTTTTTAAAGTGGTATCATGCCAATGTGTCACTTCCAGCGAATACCTAAAACTGCCATCACATCACTGCCATGATGTCAGTGCCATTCTCTAAGGTTTTACCATAGAGTTTCGTCCAAACTCAAGAGCATCACACCAACAACATGACATTCATTCTGGGTACTTACTGGAAGTGACATCACATTGGTGCCACATCCTTCCACCTGTCTCTGCCTTATCCCTCTCTTGCCAGTTGCCTTCAGGTGTGTTGTGTGATGACAAATGCCAATGTAACTTTGAATGTCGCTTCAGGGCAAATTTTAGTGGAAAGTCCACAGGAAAACATATCCAATCCCTAATGAATTACTGGATGCCCCATAAATGCCTCAATAATTGAGTGGAAGGAAAGAAATAAAGTGTAATGAGTAGATATAAGACCAGCAGTGGATAAAAAGGAGATAAAGTTTGCAGAAAAGGTCAGAGGTACATATTACTATGCAGTTGCATAAATTGAGGTCATGTTCTACTGATGAATTATGTACCCATGTTTGTAGTCATTGTCATGGAGTAAAATCGGGTATGCTTCCTAATTCTTACTCTCTGAGTTTTCTCCTTGGATTTTGTAGTTCCAAATGACCTGGTCTTAATTCTAAAGTGGTACTGATGAATTAGGATTTCCCCATGGCTCCACTTTAATATTTTCAGGAAGGCTGTGTATATACAGGTAACACCCCTTTGGGATCTTCCTCTACAGTATACATGAACGATCACATCAAACAAGCATTTTTGCAGTGTACCTTCTGCATTAACAATGTGGGAGGTGAGGGAAAGGCACATGAGCTAGAAATCATAAATGCTGCGGCAAACTATCTATGCTCCAATACAGAATTATTTTTAGAAATTCTTCTCATTAAGCTGGGATCCAGGAGGAACAAAGGCAGGGCAGAATGAATCCATAGGAAAAAATGAAAAGGAATGGTAGGGGGAGGAAGTTGTTTGTCCCAAAGTTATATCAACACCCCAACTATTCAGAAGTACAGCTGAAATAAATTTGTCCTTTAGTTCAGAGAGTGGGTATTCTGAGGGCATTCTTAAGATATTCGACATCTGACACCTTTTTCTGACTTCTAATGATTTTTGCTATTTGACATGTAATATGTGATATATTATAATATTTGATAATTGACAGGGACTAGTGTTTTGATATTTGACATCAGATATTTGACATTTGACCACTTTTGACATTCAATATTTTTTTTTCATAGCAGACTGGAAAGGGTATTCTGGTATTTGACAACTAATGTTTGCTATCTCAGAGGCAGCACCATTTGACATTTGACATCTGGCTGTATTAGCTGTTTGATGGACAATGGAGAGGGTGTGTGTGTGTGTAAAGAAAACTGTGCCGCAATTTCAGCATTGGATTTTGTGCAAGGAAATTCCAGTTCAATTCTTCATTGACAAAGGTGGCTCACCGAGTGATCAGCAACAATGAACTATCTCACATGAACACATGGAGCTGCCTTATACCAAATCAGACCCTTGGTCCATCAAAATCAGCATTGTGTACTCAGACTGGCACTGGCTCTCCAGGACCTCAGGCAGAGGTCTTTCCCAACACCTACTGGCCTGGTCCTTTGAACTGGAGATACGGGGGATTGAACCTTGGAACTTCTGTGCGCCAAGCAGATATTCTGCCACTGCACCAAGGCCACACCCTCCCACTCCTAGGCTGCAGCCACACGGCCCCTTTAATCCGGGAGGGCTCCCAGATTTAAAGGGGCCACATTTTTTTACTGCGGGTTGGGATGTCTATACATCCCAACCCCTGCGGCAGCGTCGACGGTCACATCGGTGGCAGGATTGGCGGCTGTGGCCACTGAAGAGGCAACCGTGGTAGGAACGGCGGCGGCGGCTGCGGAAGTGGCGGCAGCCGCAGCGGCGGTGGAAATGGCGGTGGCTGCGGCTGAAGAGGCAGCGGCAGCGGTGAGAACGGTGGCGGCTGCAGCGGAGGTGGCCCCAGCAGCGGGAGAAGCGGCGGTGGCGGCCAAAGACCTGCCATCCACCTGGTGAGTTTGGGTTCCCCCCCCCCCCTTTTACACTTGGGCACATGAGTGGCCATGCGCCCAAGTGAAACGGGGGGGGGAAATGGCCGGTGGGGCTATCTGGACAGCCCTGCTCTCGCAATGCTTGCGAGAGAGGGCTGTCCAGATACCTCCAATGCGGGTTCCTCCCATAACACCGGGAAAATACTTGATTTTCCCGGGGTCAGAAAATGCGGGAGGAACCCGCATTGGAGCCCGCTTCAGCATGGGACTTGGGGCGGGCCGTCTGGTCGGCCCCTTTAAATGCGGGAGGAAATAGTCCTTCCTCCCGCATTTAAGGCCTGTGTGGCCGCAGCCCTAGTCTAATATATCTCAGATGGAGAGAACTGCTACATGAACACCAGACTGCTTCCAAAAACATGGAACTTCTGAGTTATCTTCATCCTCACATCATGATATTGCTCATGTCCCTACCCTCACTCTACAGTATTTGAACCTACTGGTTGGACTAAGAAGAAATACATCATCATGACTTCAGGACACTGCATAAAAGATTAGGGAAAGAGAGGTAGAAATTTGGCAGAACTGAAAAGTTCATAGCACCCTGATGGCTTTTATGTATACTTCTTTCTTCACGGTAATGCTAGTTCTTTGGAGAGAGAGAAAGGAAGCAAGCATGCCTATTTTGGACAAAGGTGTCATCCCCCATAATTCTTATTCCAAGCAGCAACTGAGAAACATCTTACGAGTTCGTCTACACTACCCCTTTATAATGTTTTGAGTCTGTGAGCACCATTTCCATTCTGAGACAGGGTAGTGGGCTCAGCACAAAATGACCACCACAGAATGTCGAGCCAGACAAAATTGTACTGTTTTACTGGCTCTTGCTGTAACAAATTAGATCCACTGATCGATCGCTGTTGCAGGAGGGGGAGCCACCCACACAGAGGAAATGCAGGGGTGAGGGGGGTGATTCTCAAAATACTCCAGGAAAGGAATGAGAGCCAGTGAAACCAGCACTGTGACGATGCCTGCCGCTGAAACAACGCTATTTTAATCTGCCCAGCCAATTGGGTCCCCAGCAGCCAATCAGAAACTCTGCTGGGGAAGTTCCTGCCCTAGCCCCACTCCCTTTCTAAAAACACTTGATGGGTCCCAGGAAAGGTGTCAGTGGGCACCACTGCATCCACGGGCACCATGTCGGAGATCTCTGGTATAACGGTTTTGTAACACAGTTCACTATGGTTTTCTCCACAGAACTCTGGGCATTATAGTTGGCTGAGATGCTGAGTAATCTCCTCTAGAGATCCCCAGATCACCCGCCCACACTTGCAATCCCCACAGTCCTTTTCATGCATCCGACACCCTAGGATCTAGGCTATGATAGCTTAGGTTGTTTGTTAGTCTTTAAGGTGCCACAAGGCTCTTTGGGTGCATCCACTGTGTATCTTGTGACGTGAAGGAAGGCAATGGCAGACCACCTCTCAATGTCTCTTACCTTGAAATCCCTACTGGGTCACCAGGTCAGCTATGACATGATGGCACTTTCCACTACCACCAGCACTTCTGTGCAGCTCTCACTGCTGCAGCGAACAAGTAAAGCAAACGAGCAAGGAGAAGGTTGCCAATAATAAAATTGACCAAACATACAAAAGCAACCTTGAAGAATGTAGACAAAGGCTGAGGACAGACTGGCAATCTGAAGCGGAGGCAAAGCGGAGGGAACTGGAGCGGGGGAAAAAACCCACGGAGCTGGCCGTTCACACTGGCCAGAGCAATGCGGATCAGCGGCGATACGGAGCGTTCAGACTGCCACGGAGCGTTCAGATTGCCGCATATTATGTGCGCATAACTTTTTGCCGGTGCGTTCACACTTCCTCCAGATGCCTTCCGCTTCTTCCAGTTCACACTGTTTGGAAGCTGGAGGCATGCGGAGGAAGGCCCCTGAACACCGGGAAAAACCGGTGTCCGGGTAAAGCGGAAGGAAAGCGACTGGGAGACGGGTAAGTACACAACGGAGCCGACAGACAGATGCGCATATCTGAACATGCTCCTTTCCTCCGTTTGCGAAGCGTGCCTGCCCCGCTTTAGATTGCCAGTCTGTCCTCAGCCAAAATATGTTCTTTTGCAAAAAAAAAAAAAAATAGTTGTAGTACTATAAGATAAGCTATGATGCAAAGTGCAAATAAAGTACAAAGTGTGTAATTACCTTAAAAGATATACAATTACAAACAGGACATAAACCCTGTTGCATACAGTCCTAAAAAGACCAAGCCAACAATCTTCTTTACGCTGTTCGAACAGAAAAAAACCCTCCTCTAACAACTGAAGATAAGTCCCTCAGAGCATGAAGACGTCAAGGCCTGTTTCGATTCAATATCTTTATCAAGCTGTTAGTCTTCATAAGGCTTGTGGGAGACTTCCGCTAGTTGCTACGAATTCACACGTGCATGGCAGCAAGTGTCCCTAATGACAAGCTTGAGATACATGAAGATGTTAAATAGCACTGGGGAGAGGATTGGCCCTTGAGGGACACTGCATACCACAGGCTGTCATGGTGAAACCCTTTCCCCTAGCACCACCCTCTGTCCCTGATCTTGGAGAAATGACACGAACCGCACCAAGGCTGTCCCTCGAATTTCCGCATCAGGAAGGCAGTGGGTCAACAGATCGTAGTCGACCAATTCAAACGCTGCTGACAAATTAAGTAATATCAGAAGCACTGACCTGCCTCAATCCAGCTGTCTGCATAGATCATCTGTGAGAGCAACCTAGAAGAAAACACTGCAACCATTGAAAGAAGGATTAGGTAATTCATGAAGTCTGGTTTCAAGGAATGGATGTTAAATTTTATAATCCTCTTAACTGTTAATGGGACAAAAGTCCAGTTTTAAGAATGGCTGCTTTCATGGATAAAAGATTCCCTCTTTTACAGGTATTTTAAAGGTATTCTCTTTTATTTAATATCCATCCAGCTAGCAAGGCAGCCGGCTGGAAAACTCCCTGAGTAGCCTTGCTGGAAGGTTGTGCTATTTTCCCCCCTTTAGGCAGATAAGGACACAGGGTTTGACCCAATCATCTTTTCCACTCTTAAAAAAGAGGGAATGGTGTCCCCTTAGAGCTGTCAAGCCCCCCAAGGTTTTTTTGCCCACTGCCTCTGTGGTAGGAGATTTTTTTTTTAATGCATCTTTAGGTACTTACTGGAAACTCTTACCGGAAGTAGCAAAGAGTAGCTCTAGGAATTGCTGGAAACTCTGTGGTTTTACCATAGAACTACTCTTTGTCACTTTCAGTAAGAACTTCCAGTAAGTACAGGAGGCTCCATTAAACAAAAACATTTTCCCACCATGCTACCCCCACCACCACCACAAGTCACTGCAGTAGAGTGGATATGTGGACATCTTTTCCCCAGAGGTATAGAAATGTGTGGGGTTTTCTCCTCTTTGAACAAAATGTTAAGTGTTCCTTTATAAGGCTTGTTGCCCTGATGGAACCAAATGGATTGGGCTCCTCATTCCCTACAAATTTATGGGATTTCTCCTTTTGGTCAGTCCTGTAAATGGTTCTATGACTCTATGATTCTAAGACAGTCCATCTCATGTTGGGTCTTCCTCTTCTCCTCCTGCTGTCTAGACAATCCACCGTGGAGTCACGCACGGTAAAGCGATTCACGGGGGAGCTGTCTGGTCGTGCAATGCTGGATTTAAAAAGATCTAGATCAAATTCCAGGCAGGCCAATGGTGGGATTAGCTGCCCGTCTGAACGCATCCTTTGACACTGTGGTGAAACATCTGAGGAATCAGTATAAAAAAGGTACAAACTGCCCAATGTGTTTTCTATCTAGTTTACCCATCCTCCAGAAGAGCAGGAGGCAATTTATAGGTTGATGTGAGACAGCCAAGAGATCAAAGGAACTTCTTCTGTGGTACCAAGGACTTGTCTCCCAGGTAGGAAATCCCCATGAGATAGCATGGATATATAGGAAGAATGCCATCCTTTTGGAGGACACCTTTTGTTTAATAGATTTTTGGAGGGAGGTTTTAAAGATTCTTTTTTTTCCCATATCAGAGCTTGGGGATCTTTTTTATTTCTTTTGGGAAGGGGAAGAAAACTGCTACCTGCTTATCTATTCTACCTACATTATCATCCTTACACCTATGGATCAGCCCTTCCTAAGCACACTTGTAACACACAACTGCAAAATAATAAATCTCATAATAAGACACAAGGCACATCTTGGCACATCATAGCAGAACACAGCTTGGCACATTTGGATCACAGGAATTAACATATGTTGTTTTATCAAAACATTAATGCAACATTTCAAATACAATATAAGAGCTTTCTATATTGTATTAATCTTGGCTTTTCCATGCCAGGTTGTCCTTTTGGTTAATTCCTGAGTTTATTTAAATCTCACAGTCTGCTCCTCCTTCCCATGATTCCTTGCAACTGGCTTAGCTCGTTCTTCCAGGCTGCGCTGACTCAAGTGTTACAGTGGAAGGGAAGCGATCTGACGGTACTTAGGCCCAATTGACACCTCCCCTCTGAAGTAGTTTGAGTGCTGTCTTTTCTCAAGCTCATTTCACGCTGGTTTCAAATTTCACTCCAGGGGGTCTGAAGAGTACTAAGCAACAGCATTTGTTTAAAGCAGTATAACGCTAGCTTGACCACAGGAGGGCAATTAATGAATGTAAACAATAATTTATAAACTAGAACAAGTACAGTTTGAAACTAGAAACAGGTATAGACATTTAAAAAAAAAAACTAGAATGATTCTAGCGGGAAAGTCAGATGTAAATTTGACCTTAATGGAGAGAGCTCTACCCCTTGTTTGGACCCTGGTTTGAATGGCAGAACTTGCCAGTTTCAAAATGTGACCCCAAAAATGGAAGCTGAAATATGACAGCTGCTTCAATCTTAATTTACTATGACAAATGGGTAAGTTTTAGACCTAAGGAGAAAGGACTGCATTCATCGCTCACCCCCACCCCTTGCAGTAGTTAGCTGATTCTTGCTCAATAATGCATAATTTCCCCTTTTGTAAACAGCGACTTTAGTTACAAGTAAAGTTAGCTTTGCTTTCATTTCTTCTTTTTTACACGACACAAACCTTTGCAAATTTATTTTAACAGATTAACCCTCTGAAAAAGAACCCTAAAAACTGCCTAGCTCGGAAATGTATAGTATTGTAACGAGTCCATGCGGGAGCAAGATAAGGCATATAAAATATGTAAACTGTGTGGGTAAGTCAGGTTTTAAATTGTCAAACACCAAGGTTTTGAAGTGTTGTGAATGTCTATATACTGGATGTTTTGTTTGCTTTATGTTAGTTCCATAGAATATTGGCTCTGAAGAAGTACATCGAAACTCGCTTGGCCGACTGGAGACGTCAGCCTGGTGTTTAGCCTCCCTGCAGACCTGGAAGTTGGCAACTCAGAAACAGCCAGGAAGACTGCAGTGTATATAAGGACTGTGTATTGCCTTTTGGTCTTGCGTGGAAAGGTCTTTTGGTTATGTACATTTGGCTTGAGCAATAATGCTTTAATAACTTGTTTGTTGTTTCCACCGAGTGTTGTGTAGTTTGTTTGTTATCGTATTCAGTGTCTCCGTGTTCCCGTTGTGGTCAGGGCTAAAGAGAAAAGCCTGATCCTATAGCAATGAGATATGTGTGAGGCTGAGCTGGCACCTCATTTAGAGAAATTGTTCCGACAGAATTAAAGAATGGAAGCTGCAGCTTTTCCTGGGCAAAAAGGCAGATGAGCACGAAAAGGCATTTTGGCACAGGGAATAGGGCTATACTGTAACAAAATGGTTCAGAAATATGATCTTTAAAAATGGTAACATGTAGTTTGGCTCCAGGTCTACCTGGTACCTCCAAGGAACATCCTTACAACACCAGCCTGCCTGTTAACCTAATCAAGCCCTTAAGCAATAGGGCAATTCCATCTCCTCCACCATTAGCATCCTTGAAGTGACTCGGGTACTCAGAAAATTAGGATCCCCCCCCAGCAGAAAAAAGCTTGAATCTAAGGTATAGATGACCCACCATTTGGGGCTCAGTTGCCCTTGCAACTGTTTTCCACCCCATGGAACTCTAAGGATCATTTTAGGGTAGCCAGTCTAATCTGACAACTAGCAGGAGCCTTATCAAACTCGACTGTGGGGAGGTAGAAATGGCATTGTGCAGTGCCCCCCCCCCCCAAAAAAAACCCAGAAGTAACATCACCATATTGCAGTGACATTCTAGAATTTCAATAGATCTCTATGGTAAAACCATTAGTTGGATTCCTAAAATGTCACCACAGTGTGGTAATGCCATTTCCTAGTTTCTGGCTAGAAGTAACATTGTATATCATGTGGCTCAATTTCCCCCCTCCCCATTTTCTACTGCTGCTCATTCATGTAGCGGGGGAGGGGAGGTTTAGCAGGTCCCTCCCACTGGAAGCAAGAAAGGGGCATTCCTACTCATTGTCCCGGACTATTGTCATGCAAATCAGGCAAGTATGGATATTTCTCTGTTCCCTTTTTAATCTCCATCCCTCATGACCACCTGGGCGCCAGCTAGAAGCACTAGCTCAGGTTGGAGGTTTCTCTGCACTCAGGGTTCCACTAAAAACCACTCCTTTTCAGCACTCCATTGGGGGTGTTTAACTCTTGAACTCTGGGGTTATGTGCTTGCCGAAGCTGAGCAAGGATCATTCAGATGTTCAGGTGCAAACCATGTGGACAATGCAACAGAAGTTCTCCAGGGGTCATTTTGTAGAAAAAAGAGGTGCAGGAGCTCATTAGCATAAGTCATTAGCATAACTTAGTTGCATATGCCACACCCCCTGGCATCACCAGAAGTGTGTCAGAGGCAACACCCACCACTCAGGCTCCACCCCAAAAATCTCCAGGTATTTCCCAACTCAGAGCTGGTGAGCCAGCTTGACACTTTGACTAAAGATACTTTAAGTTTCTTTTGCTCTTGCAGGGAAGCTACCCTACAACAAGCATGAAAATATAGATCAAGTTAGTATGCTTTTATTATTTCCACAGCGTATCACCATATGTGCCCACTCCTGGGCTTGTTACTCCCGGAACGGCACTCCTGTGTGTTGCTGCTCAAAATGACCCCTGATCAGGGGCATAGACTTATTTATTCCCCCGGGGGGGGGGCTCTTACCTGTGCACACATGCAAAGTGCATGCGCATGTCGGGACCATGTCCCTGCTGCTGCCGGAGCCTCCATCCACCCCTCCCTCCTTCCGGGGACCATCTGGGTGAATGGCCAGTGTGATTGCATCTGTCATGCCTGCTCCTGACCCAGCCCCTGCAGAACGAGATCAGGCTCCTTTAACGGACCTGGACGTAAGTCCTGAGGAATCAAGCTGGCAGCAAGAGCCACCTGAGATTGATCAGGCTATATCTGGACCGAGTGAACTCCCTGAATCTCCACCACCTGTCAGCTGGTTCCGTGAAAGGAGACACCAGGAGCCAAGAAACATGAGGAGTGAGGCATGCATGCGGGGGAGACGAACTCTAAGTCCGGAGTATTAGCAGAAGCAGGACTGTGTCTGGCAGCTGCTAATTGTGTAACAAGCCGGCACGCTATATCAGCAGATCACTGGCCCCTAGCAAAGCGTGCTGGCAACGAATGATCGTCCTTGACGAGACCTCGCCCTGCACCCTCCTGACTTCTGTGCGTTCCTGTGGACCCTTGACCTGGCTTTGGACCTCAGACCTCTGACTCTGGACTCTGGACTTTGCTTTGTGGACTTTGACTTCGGCGTTCTGGCTCTGTTCCTGTTGCTCTCTTCGGCTATCTGACTCTTGGCATTCCCGTGACGATGCCTCCCTACTTTGTCCTTCAGCTCTGACAGTAGTTTACGGCTTGATTACTGGACTGTTGAATAACCTTTGCTCTGCAACCTGTTTAACTCCCTGCCTGCTGAGAAACTCCTGGCTGATTGCCTGAACGGTTGCATCTTCTGCCTCAACCCAGAGGCTCTGTCGTGACAGCATCACCCGGAAGTTATGGTGCCATAGAGTTTTGGGGTGATTGCTAGAGTGTCGCTCCAGCAATGCATCCAACACGATGGTGTCACTTCCGGGTGATGCCATCACATTGGGCATTCACCCAGGAGGGAGGGGGAGGGAAGAGTGGCCAGGCAGGGGGGGGAGGCGGCAGTGGCTGGCGGCTGGGCCGGCCTGGTAGCCGGCCTGTGAAGGGGGCCAGAAAGGTGCGGCGGCAGCAACGCCAGGTGGAGGCAATGGGGGGGGGGTGCCCGGCCAGCACTCCATTTCACTGGGGGGGGCTCAGCCCCCCCCGGGAAATTTCAGAGGTGGCCCGAGCCCCCCTGTAGTTTACGCCTATGCCCCAATACAGAACTATGTAAGCAAGGAGAAGACTGAGCTGTAAAACACCATCATTCTGTGAAAAATTATTCCTGCCTTGTTTGTCATCCATTTTTTTCTCAACTGCTCCTCAGGGCTGGTGATGTCAGTCAGCAAACTACCTCAATTTTCACAGTCCCTCCAGGCTGTGATGTAAATATCTCTTTATTGAAGAAATAGAGATTCCCTCCAAATATCCTCCCAATAATGTCATCTTTCAGCCAAGTCAGGAGTGTACAAAGTAAGGAAAGGAAAGAGAACAAGAAAAATTGTTCAGTACAAGCCAGCTGGCATATCTGCATAGATTATGAAACTTCACCATATCTTGAATGCATACACACCTTTGTGCTGGAGGGAAGGGGGGGGGCAGGGCACATTTTTACATTGTTGGTGGTCCTGTAACAGAGTCAAAGAATTTTGGTTTAAGGCTTTTGGTTTTATCAAAGACATCTTAGGATATGGCATCAAATGGTCAGTGGATCTGGTACTATTGAATCTGAGGTGAGACAATCGAATTCCAAAAATACAACAAGAACTTATCTTTCTTCTACTGATAGCAACAAAAAACTATGATTGCTAATAGGTGGAAGGATCCTAATCCAATTCCTATTTGACAATGGTATTTAAAAATCTGGGAATATCATGCAATGGACATAATCCCAGACCCTATTTACTGTGCTGAAAATCCTGTTGCACATTCCACCTTGATCTCTAAATGGTTTCCATTCCTGGAATATGCCTTTGGAAACACTTTTTCTCTGCGGCAGTCTATACTGCATAAATTCCACAAGCTCCTCAACTACTCCTGATGGACGACTAATTCTTGAGGAGCTTCATGTTATACATGCTTAGAAAGTTCTTTTGTCAGTAGACAAGATTCCTGTTTCTGAGAGACATTTATGAAGTTTCAAACTTGTGTTTTGTTTAAATGTTTGTAATAGCTTGAAAACTTAAAATAAATTATTTTTTAAAAAAACAAAGTACGAAGTACAAAATAAGGATTCTGTTGATGTTCCACCCCCCACACTGCCCATCAGTCTCTCTCTCTGAGCTGAACAAGGCAGACTGGGCAATAAGGACCTCCATCGACTATCTGATGAGGTACTCTGTGATCCACAAGGCTGGTATTCCTGGTTGACCTGTTGAATCCACTGTCATGGATTGATCATTATCTGGTGAGGGTTTGGCTTACAGACACTTGGAACACAACTGGAGGTAAAGGAGGTCCTCCATTCTGAAGCAACCACAAAAGTTGCAGCCAGGTAGGGCCATATTATATATCATCCATCCATCCATCCATCCATCCATCCATCCATCCATCCATCCATCTATCTATCTATCTATCTATCTATCTATCTATCTATCTATCTATCTATCTATCTATCTATCTGATTTCTATACTGCCTTCTCCCCAGTTTGGGGCTCAGGGCGATTAACAACAACTGTAAATACAATTCTAATAAATACTCTGTGTGTGTGTGTGTGTGTGTTTACATATGTACACACAGAATAAAATTAAAAAACAGTAAAAGCAGTGTTATCCTTCTCTGGAAGGGAGGAGATGGGGAGGCTAGGCTTGAGGGCAGACCATGGCTGTCCTCAACCATAGGCCTGGCGGAACATCTCTTAGATGTCATCAAATGGCCAAAGCCAATTGTTCCTACCTTTTTAAATTTGAGCTATAAATCATGAAACAAGTGACCAGTTTCTGATTTCAAAGCACTGTTGGAAAGCTGATAAATTTGCCTACAAATAACTAATACCAAAAATGTCTCTAAAAATCAGTCTTTTACAGATTTTATAAGGTTTATGGCATGAGGGCCATGGCTCCGAGATAGAGCATCTGCTTGGCATACAGAAGGTCCCAGGCTCAATTCCTGGCATCTCCAGTTTAAAAAGGACCTGAAAGCAGGTGATGTGAAAGACCCTGAAGAGCTGCTGCCAGTCTGAGTAGACAATGCTGACCTTGATGGACCAATGGTTTGATTCAGTATGAGGCAGATTCATGTGTGTCCAATGAGTCAATGAGTGGGCAGGAAAACCAGCAGTGGAAATGGCAGGGGGAAGCCATGATAAAGTACCATTAGAATGCACATGCTTTACTCAATCCATATAGTCACCTGAAGTATATTAGACAATTGTAGCTTATTCTTTTACCTTTCCAATGAACCATAGCATGGTACTTGAAAACGGATCCTTACCTGATACCAAATACGCCAATGTTTGGCTCCTGGCTGGCTGGCTAGTTACCTGGGCCATCTTTTCAATAATGGGATCTAAGTAACCAAGCAGGCCTTTGGTGGAGCCAGTGGTCTCGAATACCTGGCCATTTCTTCTAATGCTATCCAGAGTCATTTCCAAAGCTGCCTAATAAATGGGCAGTTTGCCATTGCTTACTTCTCTAGCAATCTTTGTCTTTTAATGGTGGTGGGGTTATTGTCGTTGTTCTTCCCGCCCTAATGGTTCGTTTCTCAATCCACAGACTGACATTTGAGCACAAGCAGCGAAATTAAGAGAAATCACACATTAAGTCAAAAGTTCTGTGGCTCTTTGATGTGATTACAGAGCATGACCTCAGAACCTTCCTTTGTAATAGCCACTCCATTATGAAAGAGACAGTATTCTTTGCTGTTCTGTAAGTGATTAGAGTTGACATTTGTTAGGCTATCATTTCAAAAAACCAAGGAATCGAGCATAAAGACCAAATCAGGCAACTGAAATTGTTACTTCTGTGTGCCCTTTCCGCCGTGTCCAAAAAGTCATTTAGCAAAGCCTTTTAGAGCAGCAGTTATTTTCATGTATTTACTAAATGTATAGTTGGGTTTGTGGGAATTCCTAAAGCATGCAGTCAATCAAATGTCCATTGAAGGTAATGAAAAGACTGCTGTGGACTTGTGCGGTTCTTTCCATGTTAACAATAACACAATCTGTCTGTTGTGCAGGAAATGTGTGGTTTTGAACATGAATGGAGGGAATGTGTTTCTGTTCCAGCCTAGCAATGCTTCATGCAGGAAAGATGTGGGAGTTTTGGAGGAAAGTGAATTGCCCATATTTAAATCATTTTAGGGCCAATTTATTTCGATTTTTTTAAAAAGTGGTTCTTGTGGTTGGAAATGAGGGGACATCTATGGGGTGATGCATTAAGGATTTGCAGATAATGACCATAATGAGAAAGCATGAAGCAGTGATTGAGCTGAGATGCCCTGATGTCTCTGGCCAGTTTGGTGTAGTGGTTAAGTGCGCGGACTCTAATCTGGGAGAACCGGGTTTGATTCCCCACTCCTCCACTTGCACCTGGCTGGATGACCTTGGGCAAGCCATAGCTCTGTACCAGCTGTTCTCTCAAGGACAGCTTGGGAAAAAGCTCTCTCAGCCCCACCTACCTCACAGGGTGTCTGTTGTGGGGAGGGGAAGGGAAAGGAGTTTGTAAGCCGCTCTGAGACTCCAAGTGAGTGAAGGGCGGGGTATAAATCTAATTTCTTCTTCTTCTTCTTCCTTTGCTGAGCACTGAGATCAAACAGAAGTCTGTCTGAGCAGGGCAGCATAGGAGAGAAAGGGTAGCAGAAGCCAGAATGTAGGGGAGAGGTCCTGAAAAGGTGGCAGGCAATGGAAACCGAAGAATAGGTGTAGGGTCCACCTGAATTTTTTGTTCTTCTGCATTGTGAGCTCATAAAGAAACAACGAAAACCATGGAAATTATAACGTCCATTCCTACTCCTAATGAGAGAGTTTTGAGCTGCAGATTATGGAAACAACAAAAGAGAAACACCTAAAAAACCTAAAAAAACCTAAGTGGCATACATTCATTTGGTTTGCACGGATTACTTCGTGGCACCTTCAGGACTAGCATATATATTCAAGCTTGGGTTGCCACCTCTGGGTTGGGAAATTTTGGGGGTGGAGCTTGAGGAGAGTGGGGTTTGGGAAGAGACTTCAATGGGCTACAATTCCATGGATTCCACCTTCCAAAGAGGCCATTTTCTCCAGGGGAACTGATCACTCTCACTGGAAGATCAGTTGTAGTAGCAGGAGATCTCCATCCACCACCTGGAGATTGGCAATCCTATTTCTAGAATAAACTTTTATCAGATACATCTCTGTCTTACAGGCCCTGTGGAACTGTGTTAGGTCCTGCAGGGCCCGAATGTCTTTAGGCAGAATGGCCAGAGGGTCACCAGCTGGGGAGAGGATGGTTCTTAGGGGCCTGTGCTGCACTGTCCAGGGAGGGCGTGGCCCTGGTTTGGAGGAGCTGGCAAGCACTAGGAAGGCGGGGACTCCAGCCTGACTCCCCACCTGTGGGCTGTAAACTGGAGGAGCTCTAAGAGCAGCAGATGGAGTGAGGAGTTGGGTGGCACAAGGCACAAGGAAGATGGAGGTGTGCAAGCTGTGAAGGTGGGATGGCTGATCTGTGGAAGGCAGGGCTGAACAGATGGCCAGGGAAAGGGGGTGGCACAACTACCTGATGACCTTGGCTGGAAGTACCTGAATAAAGCAGAGTTGACAAATTGTGTCTGACTCTGTGTGAGTAATTCCTGGAAAGGAACATGGAGGCCTCCCATGATGGGGCAACCCCAAGATGACAGTGTACCTCTATATGTGCTATAAAAAATAACAAAGTCTATGTGATAAGTTAGGTTGAATTTGAAACCGGGGGGGGGGGGGTTGAAACTGGGTCTCCTAGTCTAAGCATGCAAACAAAGCATGTAAAGGTCACACACCTCGTTCAGCCCCTAATGCAACCTTCAACCTCAGGGAGCCTCAGGCTGCGGACTGACTCAAGTTCTGCCGCACCTCCGTGGGGGGAATTGCCTCCACCATGCGGCATTCGCACGCCACCGCAAGGAAGCCACCCGCAGTGTCCAGACTGAGGACGGCTTCTAGTGGCGGCATCCGAATGCCGCACGGCTCCCCCAGCCCGGCACACGTTCACACCCGCCGGAAGTGGGTGGAACGCGCGCCACAGCAGCCGGGACAGCACTTTTAAGTGGTGCCCGGCTGCTGCAGAAGGAGCGTGGTGCCGGACGTGTTGCGTCCAGGCCACCTACTCCAGGCAGATGTGGCAGTCTGGACTGCCGCTCTGCCTCCACTTTTAAAGCGGAGGCAGAGCAGGCCAGACTGCCAGTCTGTTCTCAGCCTCAGTTTTTCCCAGGGTAGTGCATGGGAAAGAAAAAAGGGGGTTTGGCCCCCAAGCCAGAATGAAGAGACAGACTCTGATATTGGGTTAACTAAATAAATAACTTTATTATCTGTTAACACAATTGCAAACGACAAGGGTTAAATACTTGTGGAATGGTCAAGGCAAGGTCAAGACCCCTCTCTTGCCATCTGAATAGGGCTGCCAAGTCAGGCCGGGGGGCGGGGGATCCCCCACTAAAGGGGTTCCCAATCCGCCGGCCAGCATTTGGCCGGCAGGGGGAACCCCACCCCGACGT
This sequence comes from Lepidodactylus listeri, assembly GCA_029233225.1. Taxonomy (NCBI): domain Eukaryota; kingdom Metazoa; phylum Chordata; class Lepidosauria; order Squamata; family Gekkonidae; genus Lepidodactylus; species Lepidodactylus listeri. The sequence continues at coordinate 97,586,588 of JARCFY010000009.1, read as the reverse complement.
CGTCCAGTGATGTCAGCACGTTGGGGGCATTGCCAGGGCGACGCTCTGTCAATTGCACCAAAACTCTATAGATACCATAGAGTTTTGGGGCGATTGCCAGAGCGTCGCCCTGGCAACGCCCCCAACATGCTGACATCACTTCCGGTGACGTCGCTGGGCGCGTGCGCAAAGCGCACGCGCCATGAGGAAGTCCTGGAGAGAGGAGGGCTCCCCCCTGCCAGTGAGTTCTAAAGACTTGGCAACCCTACATCTGAAACAGAGCGAGCCCCCAGCCCCAGGCGGGAGTCAAAATGGCTGTGGCTTTGCCCGGCCAGCACAGCAATCAGATAACCTCCCAGAAACACCAACCCCCAAGCCACAAGGCTCAAAGGGAGGCTCTATCCCAAGAGGTTCCATGGGCAGTCTGCTTTTCCCCAACCCGGGGCTCAAGGCTCCTCAGGCTGTATTCACCAGACCCCTAGACACCGAATGGGTATCAGCTGGTGCTCACCATAACGCAACCAGTATCTGAATAGAAACCCTGCCAGAACACTAAAGCAACCAAGCTGTCTTAACATGGCCACACCCAAGCCAATTTTCCAATCCGCAGTCCTAGTACAAGGTAGGTGAAAACACACCTTCCGCAGTGCCAGTTCCAGAGAGGGCGAAAAACTCCTACTGGTCCCTGCTGAGTGACCAGCAAAATCTGTACTATAAGCAGGGAGGGAGGGTGGGCCGAACAAAGGGCAAAGAATGAGGCTGGGAGGGTGGAAGCCAGCCTAAAAAGGCTCTGACCTCGCCCCCTGTTGATACCCATAGGCAGCTTGTTTTTTTGGCTTGTTTTCTTCTCCTTGCAAGGAGGCAAAAATGGCCCCCCCAGGCCGCAAGGGCCGCCAGCCAGCTGAGACGTGTTTTTTTTTAAGTCTCTACTTAAGTCTATTTACTTTCAGCATTTGGAACTGAGCTCCTTGTTTCATTATTAGCATTTTAAAGCGGGGAAAGGCATGTCCTTTAAGAACACTTCCCCCCCCCCCCCCAATTTTGAAATACGAATAGTATGCCTTCAAAATAGTAAAACTGAATCGAGGTTGGAGTATTATGCCCCCTCTTCCTTTCCTGAATAACCCCGAAGCAGATTGAGGCTGTACAAGGCTACCATTTGCATTTTAGAGCCGTAACAAGATGCATGCAGGACCTTTGGGTCTTGTCTGTTTGAGCCTGACATTGTAACCACAATGCCACTGGCTCTCAGCTGGAAGGGGGTGTTTATACTGTTGATCTTTGGGGGATCTGATGCAGGATTAAGTTGTTATGCTGCCTGCTTTTGGAGACTGCCTGCTGCTTATGTGCATCACTTGTGTCTTTAAAAAGAAACTGATCTTACAGAAGTATCACCACTTTCTCTCTTATCATAAAAATGGCATATAGAGTTTGGGGGGGGGGGGCCCTGGAGAAAGAGATATCGCTGCCATCGCCTCCATCCTCCCGTCCTTGATGAATACACAAAGCAAACATTGTTATTTCAAAATTGTTTTCATATATAACTGCTTTCCCAATTTTCCCTTCCTTCTCTCATGCATGCAGGAGAGGTTCATAAAATTCTTTTACTTATGTACTAAATATTGTCCAAAGGAAGAAAAAAAATGGAAGGAAACTGTTAGCTGTTTGGTTGGCAGCTGTGTAGGGCTGCCAGGTTCTCCCTGGCCGCAGGTGGGGGATTGGGTTGCCAGATCCAGGTTGGGAAATTCCTACAGATTTGGGGATGGAGCCTGGGGAAGACCAGGACTTCAGTGGGGTACAATACCATAGAGTCCACCCTCCAAAGCAGCCCTTTTTGCCAGGGGAACAGATCTCTGTGGTCTGGAGATGAGCTGTAATTCTGGGGGATCCCCAGGGCCCACCTGGAGGTGGCATCCCTAAGGCTTGTAGACCATGCCTATGACTCAGTAGTCAGAGCCCTGGATGGACTGACAGTCTGGGTTACCAGTTATGTCTTGTTCCATTCATAAAATAGAGTTTATGCAGACTCAGTTTGTCCTGTGCACCCTCAAGATACCTGTATCAGTTCAACTCTGCTGTCTGAGACACCAAGAAGAAGAAGAGGAGGAGGAGATTGGATTTATACCTCACCCTTCACTACCCAAAGGAGTCTCAGAGCAGTTTACAATCTCCTTTCCCTTCCCTTCCCCACAACAGACACCTAGGGTTGTCAAGTGTCCCTTACTTACCGGCGGGGGGGAGTCCTCCATCGTCCGAGAGTTTCTTGGACGTCGCCTGGAGGTGACATCATCATGTTGGGGGCATTGCCAGGGCGACGCTCTGGCAATCGCCCCAAAACTCTATGGTATCATAGAGTTTTAGGGCGATTGCCAGAGCGTCGCCCTGGCAACGCCCCCAACGTGATGACGTCACCCCCGGGTGATGTCATTACGTTGGGGAAGGAGGGTGGGGTTCCCCCCACTGGCCAAATGCTGGCCGGCAGATCGGGAACCCCTGTAGTGAAGGATCCCCCGCCCCCTGGGCTGACTTGGCAGCCCTACAGACACCCTGTGAGGTAGGTGGGGCTGAGAGAGCTCTTTCAAGAACTGCTCCTGAGAGAACAGCTCTGAAAGAACTTATGACTGACCCAAGGTCACACCAGCAGCTGCATGTGGAGGAGTGGGCTCTCCCACAGTAGAGACCGCGCTCCTAACCGCTACACCAGACTGGCTCTCTCAGCACACAGGTATCTGAAGAAGTGAGCAGTGACTCACGAAAGCTGCTACCCTGCCACAAATTTTGTTTGTCTTTAAGGTGCTACTGGACTCTTGCTCTTTTCTGCTGCTACAGACCGACTAACATGGCTACCCATCTTGATCCAGCACACCTAGTGGTGAGGAAGAATGATTGCAAGAAGGAGATGCAGACTCATTACCAGGCTCCTGCTGTTCCAGTCAGTGAGGGGGTTCTATTAATAAATCTAGTAAAAAGGCATGGAGCAGAAAAGGTCTACATAAGTTCTTCCACTTGGATAGCCTATGGGCATCAAGTCATTACAGTGGATGCTGTAGAAAAGCATATCCTTGGGATTTCCTACCACGCAAAGAAGTGGGACAATCTGCCTTTGCTCTGTAATGTTATGGCAAATTCAAACAACTGCCCAGACACGTGCCTTCTCCATTGTGGCCTCCGCCTTGTAGAACAGCCTGTCTGAGGTGGTCAGGAAGGGTTCCAGTCTCATGGCTTTCCACAAACTATGCAAAACTGGCTTTATTCAAGATGGTTGTTTCCATCTGGCAATAGACTCTCGCTGTACTAAAAGATTCACACAACTACTTAGAAAAATTATTAGAGCCTGAGGTCTATACTGCTGTGTACGGCTTGTTGAAAAGTAAGATCCTGTGTCATATTAATACTTATGCTTTGCTTCAGCTCTGTTTTTAGACTTCTGGTAGGTTCTAGAAACCTAATCCTATTGCATTGTTTATTGAATGTCCCATCTGTCGATTGTACTGACTCACTCTGTGTAATCTGCCTTGAGAAAGGTAAAGGTTTCCCTTGCTCGAAAGCCAGTCGAATCTGACTCTAGGGGGCGGTGCTCATCTCCATTTCCAAGTCAAAGAGCCACTGCTGTCTGAAGACATTTCTGTGGTCATATAGCCGGTATGACTAGATGCTAAGGCACATGGAACACTGTTTCCTTCCCACTGAAGCGGTACCTATTTATCTACTTGCAATTTCTTGCCTTCAAACTGCTAGGTCTGCAGGACCTGGAACCAGTGATGAGAGCTCACTCCGTCATGCAGCACTTGGGTCTCGAACAGCCGGCCTTCCAGTCTGCAGTTCAGTGTCTTAACCTCTGAGCCACCACAGCCCCGCCTTGAAAAAAGTGATCTATATATAATGTAAATAAATATCAATTATGCAGAGGATTGAGGGGGGGGATCCAGACTGTACAGGGGTCCGCGGGAGCGCACAGGAGCGCAGCTCCGGGAGTGAGGAGCCCAGGGGGCGGGCACATGACCAAGCCCCGCCCGCTCCTCGGCTTCCCTGAGCAGTGCAGAGGCGCGGCGCCCCGGGGAAAGCCCTGCTAAGGTCTTTATTGTTTTTAATGTTTTGTTTTAATATTGATAATTTTATCATTGTTCCTTTTATGACTGTGTGCTGCTTTTCCAGAGACTTGCTTAAGGTGGCATATAAATTTTCTAAGTATACCATTTTTTATCTGGGCACATGGCACATAAGTACTGGAGAAATTTCACCAACCCTTCAGCAGCTTCCACCCCATCAGTTTGGTGTAGTGGTCAGGAGTTGGACTCTAATCTGGGAGAACCGGGTTTGATTCCCCACTCCTCCACATGCAGCTGCCGGTGTGACCTTGGGCCAGTCACAAGTTCTCTCAGAGCTGTTCTCTCATGAGCAGTTCTCAAAAGACCTCTCTCAGCCCCACCTACCTCACAGGGTGTCTTGTTGTGGGGAGGGGAAGGGGAAGGGATGGGTGGTGCACATGTCCTGGGTATCTCAAGTCTACTTGAAACCTGGTGGTTTCAAGGGAGCAGGAAGAGAATGAGGGTGTGTTCTTTACGCTTATTTTTATTGCACAAAGTATTGGATGGGGAAGGGAATGGAGGAGGAGCAGGTCAGTTTCACTCACCTGTGGAGGGGAGCCTGAGGGGTGGGTGTTGCCTTCTGACACACTTCCGGTATGTTAGGGGGTGTGGCATATGCAAATGAGTTATGCAAATGAGCTCCTGCACCTCTTTTTTCTACGAAATGACCCCTGTCCAGACATATAACCATCTGCAAACATCCCTAAAATGTTTGCTCATTTTTTTTTTTACAGTATCAGCTCATTTAAATACTTTTTGGGGTTAAAAATTACAAGATTTGCAGCAACGGAAAGAGAAATGCCAATGCCAGAAAACAGGAGATCTCTCTGTAGAATAAACAGAGGAAATACACAGCTGAATCCCAGTAATACCTGCAACCAGTTGACAGTTATGGCAGTCCATTCTCCTGCAGCATTTTAATCATGTGCTATTATTTATGGACTATTGGAACAATAGTTTTCTGTCAGACGCTCGTATTTCCCATTACTCCAGCCTCTCCTCGCCATTTTATGATCATCTGCAAAATCAACTGTGGCGGTGAGAAAGTTGTCTGCGGTAAATTTATTTATTGAAAAAAGGGAGGTAAGTCTTACTACAGCAGAAGAAGGATGAGCACATAAAGGAAGATCAATTCTGGGAGTGGGGAGACTGAAACAGCAGGCAGGATTCTTTCTTCTTCTTCTTTTTTTTTGAATGCTCGATCACCTATTATTCCACTTCTTCTAAAGGTGAACTTGTCACCCCTGGCTATCAAAAGAGCAGTGAAACTGGACTACCCGTAGACAAGGCGAGAGCTTCTGCATGCTCGGAGGCTCCCTGGGTATGCAGGGGGGGGAATATTATTTATTTATTTATTTTGTGGGATTTATATCCCGCCCTCCCCGCAAATAGTGGGCTCAGAGCAGCTCACAACACAAAATCAATACATACAATATCAATTAAAATAGTTAAACTTCTACCACAAGATCAGCAGCAATTACAGATTATCTTCACAGGTGTATCAGAACAGCACTCAGATGTAATCCCTGTGTGCATTCACACAGACTGGCAGATGAACTTGCCGGCAGATGGACTTGGGCCAGGGTCAAGATGTATCCATTAGGCAGCCCCTACTTAAAGGCCTGGTGGAAGAGCTCCGTTTTACAGGCCCTGCGGAATTGTAACAAATCCCACAGGGCCCTGATGTTCTCCGGGAGCTCGTTCAACTAGTACGGGGCCGCCACTGAGAAAGCCCTGGCCCTTGTCGTTGCCAGCTGCGCCTCCTTCAGCCCTGGCAGGACCAGTCGGTTTTGGGATCCAGACCGTAGTGCTCGCTGGGGAACATATGGAGTTTCTAAAGGGGAGAAAAAAAGCAAAGAACACAAAATCAGTTTTGTTTTGAGACTCTTCACCTTCCAGGAAGAATAGAATATTGAGTGCAGATGAACATAAACTGAAATAGAAAAATTTAAAAAACCCAGAAAATAAAACTGGGTGGGGAGATTTGCTTGCATGAGCCTGAAGGAGTTTAAATTACCCTGGAGGGGAGATTAGTGTTGGAGGACACATGCCTTAAGGTCACCAGACCAAGCTGGTGGGATGGTTGGGGGTGGGGATGTGGTGAGGGGTAGAGTCAAAAGAATGATGATGTCACTTCTGGGGGACACCCAGAAACGCTGACAGGCAGCTTTAGGAATCACCAGAAACTCTATGGTAAAAACAGGAGCTCAGGGCAGAGGATTCTGTGCCACTATTGAAATTTCCTAATTTCTCTTTCCCTAGTCCAGGATGCCAGACATTTTAAATTCCAGAGATGTAACTAGGCTAGGCTATTGCAGCCAAAATAATGGCATCTTAAAGAGCAGCAAAAACATTTGTCTGCCAGCTGAATGCCACGCAGCTGATGAAGCGGGCTCTGCTTTTGAAAGTGTGTGTAAGCTGCAATATAGTTTTTAGTCTTTAAGGTACTGTTGTGTTCTTAATGCTAGGTATCAAAAGGAAACACAACAGTAAAAACAACCACAATGAAATACAGCACTAGGACAACAAAGACAAAAGTAAAAAAGTGATTGTATATACTCAAAGTGTATTAATTATTTCCAATATCCCATATAAGACATTCAATACAAAAATATAGTTATTCCCATCCAGTATCAAAGTGGCATGCAAAAAACCCTCATGAGGGAAAAATCCAAGGAAAATTTATAAATAGAATTAATCAAAATTTGCACAGTGTCCAAAGCGCAAATGAGACTGACCGACGAGAGAGATTGTGAGTGCATGTTGACATACAGAATTATGCATTGTAGAAAATACTTGATCTTGGCTGATTGTTGGATGCTCTGCCAGTTTCATTTACTGAAGAATGGACCAGATCACCAAAACATGGGAGTTAACTGGAAGCCCTGTCTTGTTTGCGCTTTGGACACTGCAGATGTTGATTAATTCTATTTGTAAATTTCCCTCGTGAGGGTTTTCTGTATGCCACTTTTGATACCAGATGGGAATAACTATATTTTTGTATTGAATGTCTTATATGGGATATTGGAAATAATTGATATATTATAATAACACTTTGAGTATATATAATCACTTTTTACTTTTCCCTTTACATGCTGGTTCTTTCTGCTGATGAAAATGGGATAACAGAATCCTCTTTCCCCCCTTTTTAATTTCCTTCAAAAAAGAACTTAAAAAAGGAAAGAAAAGAAATACATACGGTATAGACAAAAAATAACAACAGTGGTGGCACATAAGACCCTTTCTAAATTGCCTTTGTATTCTGTTTTAGTAACTGGTTGCTGATGGATTATTTTTTCAGCCATTTCAGACAGACCCATTGTAGTAACTGGCTGCTAGAGGAATTCATTCACCTATTCATACAAACCCACTTGTGTTGGGTTAGCAAAGTGTCAATGCAACTCAATGGTGCTGCTATAGGACTGAAGTGCTATAGCAGTTTAGTGCTATAGCACTCCCCATAGAATGCTGAAAAAAGCCTGAGGAAGATTGCACAGTAAAAGGAGTGGGAGGGAAGTGGCACTGTTTGAAATCACCGTAGCGCTTCAGAGACGGCTCATTAACGGGAGGAAATTCACGGTATGAAATCCCAGTCCCTTTATTCAAAATCAGGCCAACAACGAATAACATCCAGTTTAGAATGGCAATGTTAAGAGGGCCATTAGTTTCTATAAATGGTTTCCAAATATATAAAAATAATTCCATGAGCATTTGCCATCTATATCTCAGGCATTCAAATACTGATAAACTTCTAGAGTTCTAAGAGAACAGAATACTCTTTAACTAACCAAAAAGTCTATTGCTGGAGATTGCAGGACCCTCATGGACAAAAGTCATGTGGAATGCAGGTTATAGTAAGGAGGTGAAATGAATGTGATTGAACGAAAGAGTTGGCTGGATCCATTCTCCACTGCCAACAGGGACAACGGAGGTCAAAGGGGTCACGGTAAAAAGTTCCAAGAAAAGGTAGATTCTGAAGAGGATTTGAAATACAGAGAGGTGGCACCATACACGTATTCTAAAAGGGCCCTACCTATGAATAAGAGATTTTGTGACTTATCCATGGACTCTGGCATGTGGAAATTTGTGATGTCATATCAGCTATCTGTCAACAGTCCTCCTCTACTTTCATCTTCCCTCCCTTGGCCCTTGTTTGTTAAGGGATTTGTGTATCTTAACGAACAAATCTTCTGAGTCACCATGTTCTCTCCCACACGTTATTCCCTGCTATTTCACGTTGTCGCATGCAGCCACCTCACTTGGTGATTTGATTTTGTATGTGTTACCACCCACAAGGGACCAAACACTTTCAACTCCCGTAGAAAGCAGTTCAAAGGAGTACAAGTAATCCCTGATGTGATGGCGAGGATAAGGAAACAGATTTTCCTCTTTCTATACAGAAAACTGACGTAGGGAGATTAGAATGCTGATAACGCTGCAATCTGCAGTATTTTTTTTGGGGGGGGGAGAAATACGCAATCAGTCCCTGTTGTGTGTGTGTGTGTGTGTTGCTGTTGTTTGGCATGGTCAAATTCTGCAACAAGGCTCTGTGTCTCTGTGTTAAACTCAAAAACTACTTTTTGAGGACTTTTTGAATATTTTAAAAAAAAAATCCAGATCTGATGAGAGAAGAAGAAGAAGAAGAGATTGGATTTATATCCCGCCGTTCACTCACTTAAGAGTCTCAGAGCGGCTTACAAACTCCTTTCCCCTCCCCTCCCCACAACAGACACCCTGTGAGGTAGGTGGGGCTGAGAGAACTCTTTCCCAAGCTGTCCTTGAGGGAACAGCTGGTCCAGAGCTATGGCTTGCCCAAGGTCATCCAGCCAGGTGCAAGTGGAGGAGTGGGGAATCAAACCCGGTTCTCCCAGATTAGAGACCGCGCACTTAACCACTACACCAAACTGGAGGTAACCTAATCCTCCACCAATAAGCAGAATCCTGCAACATATAAATCAAACACATTGAGATATATTTAATATTTTACTTTATTATTACTTTCTAGCTAAGCATGGGAGACACCATTGAAGTATACAAAGACAATAAACCTCCATCCTGAAAACACTGGGTTCTGGAAATCTTTCAAAATCACCTGCTCAGCTCTAGCGGTATCATAAAGCATTTGCACACAAGCTGACATGCGCCCTCCCCCCACCACCATCAAGTCACAGCTGACTTATGGTGACCCATTGCCTACCTTCGCATCATGATCCTGGGGTTTGATTCCTTGGAAGTTTCCTGTCCAAATACTAGCCAGGACTGACCCTGCTGAGCTTCCAAGATCTGATGAGATCCAGCAAGCCTGGGCCCTCCAGGTCAGGGCAGCACAAGTTGCAAGCCATCAAAATTTATCTTTAGTCGTCTGTTAGGTGTAGTGATAGAATTTAGAGATATCCCTTTATATTTAACAGTGTTGACAAGCTGGTAGGTTGTAGGTGCACATGACCTTACTCTGTTCCAGAAGAAGGCTGAAAGACTACTGTGCAAGATATTTTACAGTGCAATATTAAACAGAGTTAAACTCTTCTACATTCATTTCACTAGCAGACACATACTTCCTAAAAATGAAAGCTGTCTGTCATCTGGGAAGACACAGGGCTGGACTTTGAGTAGGGTTGCCATCTCTGAGTTAGGAAATACCAGGAGACTTTGGGGGTGGAGCCTGGAGAGGGTGGGGTTTGGGAAGGGAGGGACCTCAGCAGGATATAATGCCACAGAACCCATCCCCCAAAGTGGCATTTTCTCCAGGGCAACTGATCTTGGTCATCTGGTCAACAGTTGGTCAACTGATCTTGGTCATCTGGAGATCAACTGTAACAGTGGAAGATCTCCAGATGACACCTAGAAGTTGGCAATACTAACTTTGAGATAAAATGGCAACCACCATGTGGTCATTCACACATGGCCTGAATCTACCTGAGCTTCAGCAAGGTAGAACAGCCGGCCAGATCCTAAACTGCCACCAATCATGTACCTAGGTTTCCCCCTGGGGACCTATGCAATGTAACCATGATCTTAAGGTCCTATCAGGACACCTGGGTGAGGTCAGAGGTGTGACTCCAGCCAGGATAAAAGAGGGCTCCAAGCCCCGGGGTTTCCTATGTTCCATCTTGATCTGCAATAAAACTACCATGCTGATTTCACCGCTACTGGCCTCCTGACTCCAGTACTTTTCATGGCTTATGGCCTCAGCAGGATAGGAGAGTGGATGCTTGCTGTAGCTTCATATTCAGAGTACAGCCCTATGATAAGATGATCCTGCAAGCTTTTGTTTTTAGCATGGGGAGTGAGGGGTTTACTCAGTCGGCGGCCAAGGTCTGCAGACTAACAGCCTGCAGTCAGAACCTGTGTTCCAACTCAGCAGGGGCATTGAGTTTTAAAATCTGGGGGGGGGGCTCCGCTGCTGTCTCTGCTCCCCCCCCCACTGCCTGGCCACTCCTGCCTCCGTCCCTCCCTCCCTCCAGCTGGGCAAATGCCCAGCGTGATGGCATCACCCAGAAGTGACACCATCACGCTGGACACGTTGCCGGGGCAACGCTCTGGCAATCACCCTGAAACTCTAGGGTGCCATAGAGTTTTGGGGCGATTGCTAGAGCATCGCCCCGGCAACATGCCTAGCGTGATGGCGTCACTTCCAGGTGACACCACCATGCTGGGCATTTACCCAGCTGGCCCCCAGATGGAGGGAGGGAGGGACGGAGGGAAGGAGGCAGGAGTGGCCAGGCGGGGGGAGAGGCAACAGCGGCGGGTGGGCGGGCCTTGGAAGGGCCCGGGGAGACATGGCGGCGAGGCTCAGTCCCCCCAGGAAATTTCGGGGGTGGCTCGAGCCCCCCTGTAGTTGTCACCTATGCAACTCAGAATCCCCTCCTTATTTTCAGCCATCATACAGATGGGGGGGGGCACTTTGTTGGAGTTATTCCCAATGAGGCAGGCTCTCCCTGGTTCATTTATACTTAGATAACTGAGAGCATGAAGTTTTGTCTGTGGTGGCAAAGACCAAATAACCCCAAGTTTGAGGTGGGGGGGGGACTTTCAATACATAAGCAATAAATAGATACAAGGAGTAAAAGCATACAGTCAAACAGCCAAACACTACAGCATCTGAGCTTAGGACAAATCAAAAAGGGTTCAACACAATTCCCTTTCCCTAGGACTAAAACTTATATCTGTAATAATTAGGAGACAGGAAGAAATATTTGAATGGTCCAGGTGTGTTGTTCAGCCTTACTAGATGTCCTCTTTTTAGAGGATATGTGTTCTCTTTTTTGTATCTGTCCTCTAGTGGGCTCTTAAAAAAAAAAACCCTGATGACAATGTCCTCTTTTTGGGTTGGGAGGCTGAGCCTGTTTTGCCCTATAGTCCCCCAGTTGAGGCAAGCTTTGGCTTAAATAGGAGGGGGTATTTAAAAGGAGATCAACTCAGTCAATTCTAAAAGAAATCAACCCTGACTGTTGCCTGGAAGACCAGATCCTGAAGCTGAAGCTCAAATACTTTGACTACCAAATGAGAAGGGAGCTCCCTGGAGAAGACCCTGATGTTGGGAAAGATTGAAGGTCAACGAAGAAGGGGACGGCAAAGGATGAGACGGTTGGACAGTGTTCTCGATGCAACAAACATGAAGTTGAGCAAACTCCAGAGGACCATGGAAGACAGGAGGGCCTGGTGCGATGTGGTCCATGGGGTCGCAAAGAGTCAGACTCAACTGTGCAGCTGAACAACAACAATATTTAAAATGAGATTTGTCATAGTAATTGATTGATTTGAATTAGTCAGTCCAGAAATATGTCCTCTTTTTGCTTTTCAAAATATGGTCACCCTAGCTCAGTTTTACCTTCTTGCTCCATCTGGCTGGTCACCATTTTTTAGATTGTATGCCATGTGTAAGTTTGTCCTTCAGAGTCTCCAAAAATCTCAAACATGTCTTCTTGTGGACCAAGCATTTCCACCCTCTAAAACCCACCCCCAGCTCTTCCCCCTATAGATTAACTAGGTAGAGAAGGAAAGAGGCTAGAAAAAAATATAGTAACTTCTAAGGAGGTTCCCCAGACTACCTGCCCCAGCTCTCCTTCAGGGATTACAAAATGCCACAAAGCCGCCTGAATTGATAACAATGCCTACAAAAAAATCCAAAGACCGTGCATTTGTAAATATGAGATAACTCCTGTGAAAACCCCCAAGATAGACAGTACAAACAGTGAAGAAGGTCCAACAGTATAAACAGTCAGACAATATAAACCATGAAGCAGTCTAAAACAGTCAATGTATAAACAGTATAAGCCGATTATCCATTTTGGTATCTTCTTCGGAACTACTTTTGCTGTTTCTAACATGAGGTCTTGTTAATTGTTTCTATCGGCCATTATAGAAGGAGTTAATATAGATAAACACAAATATTATGAGTCCAAAGAGCCACAAATTCAAATTTGCATATGCAGTCTTGATAACAGTGAGGCTGAAGTCATTTTATCTTGTATTTACAAACAAATTGTCTGTGGATTTTTTGTAGTTATAATCAATACAAACGGCTTTCTGCCTTTTTGTAACCTCTGCTACTCTGTACCTCCTCCTTTCCAGTTTTCAGCGGTGTCTCCCCCTTTCTTTTTTTTTTTTCCTTCAGGGATGCCAGCCTCTAGGTGGGGCCTGGGGATCCCCTGGAATTACAGCTCATGTCAAGACTACAGAAATCAGTTCCCTTGGAGAAAAGGGATGCTTTGGAGGGCAGGCTCTGTGGAATTGTACCCCACTGGGGTTCCTGCCCTCCCAAGGTTCCATTCCCAAACCTCCAAGGAGTTTCTTAACCTGAGTGTAACACCTGAGCATTCACAGAGTGTAAACTTAGGCCGAGGACAGACTGGCAATCTGCCCCGGGAAAGCTCCGCTTAGGAAGCGGGGGAAGGGAGCCCATTCAGACATCCGCAGCTGTCCCTCGGCTCCCTTCCGCACTTACGCACTTTGAAGCCGGTTTCCTCTCGCTGTAGAAGGACACCAGGAGAAACCGGTGTCCAGGGGCCATTTTCTGCATGCCTCCCGCTTTCAGGCAGTGTGAACTGGAAGAAGGTGGGATTCAAGCAGAGGCGGTTGTGTGAATGTGCCGTTTCGGAAATTCATGCATGAGCGCTCATGCGCACATACGCACATTGCTGAAACAGCCCTGCCACAAGCTGTGGAGGCCAGCCCACCTGGGGCCGCTCCACAGCAGTCTGAATGCTTCGTAACAGCATGCTTGCACAATATACAGGCCAGTGTGAACGGCCAGCCCCGGGGAATTTCTCCCCACAGCTTTTGTCTCTGGATTCCTCCCACTCCAGATTGCCAGTCTGTCCTCGGCCTTAACATCCACAAAACAAGATGGAAAAAATCACACAAATACTTGGGGTGTGGGGTCATTTCAGATGGGACCCCATAAAGATCATTAAGTCTAGCATCTAAAATTACTTTCCTGAGCAGGCCACAGATTTGGACACTTGGTGAACAACAATAGTGTGTAGAACCAGTACATGGGTCACTGTAGCCAAGGCAGGACCTGGCAACCCTATGGTATATAGAAATGTAGTCTTTTAGGGTTAAGCTAGAATTCTTTCTGTGTTTGTTTTCTGAGGGCGGAGATTTTTGTATGGAGGAACACTCGGGCCACTTCCGCACTGTCACTTTTGTCACTCATTTTTCCCTATTGCTTTTCCCTATTCCGTTTTCCACATGTGTTTTGCTCCCTCTGGGACTACTAGAGAGAGCAAAACACATTGGAGGGGGACAAACAAGTGACTGAAATGACCCTGCAGAAGTGTCCTTGGTCCTTTGATCCCCACTTGCAGTATGAAGGGATGCAACCCAAAAAAGGTTTACCTCTGCAGTGAGAACAAGGCCTGAATGTTGAAAAATTTATCCTGGCATGTCATGAGGACAGATAGTTTTGTGACCTCATGGCCAAGTGAGAACTAGCCATAGAATAGCTGTCTTCTTGCCTTCCCTAAATAGGATTGCCAGCTCTGGATCGAGAAATACCTGGGAAATTGGGGGGTGGAGCCTGAGGAGGGCAGGGTTTAGGGAGGGGAGGAGCTTCAGTGGAGTATAATGCCACAGAATCCACCTGCCAAAGAGGCCATTTTCTACAGGAGAACTGATCTTTATTGCCTGGAGAGCAGATGTAATTCCAGACCTCCAGTCACCACCTGGAGGCTGGCAACCCTTTCCCTAGATGACATTCCGACTTAAAATGCTACCAACTGGAGGTTTCTAAAGTATTTTTTCTGGGGGAACGGGGTTCCAGAACCTCTTCAACAAAATTATTTTTAAAACGTTTAAAAGTTCATGAGTTCATGCCCCTCTTGAGAGTTCCAGCACCTCTTTTTCCAAAAAAAATAAGAGAGAAGCCCTGCACCTCATCATGTCTTTGTACCACCCTGTTGATTAGAATAGTTCTCTCAGACATAATTTCTAAGGTATCCAGGGATTAAAATATGTCACACGGAGGCTAAACAGAACACAGAGAATGTTCTGGAGCAAAGTGTAATGAGGGGGTACAAAGGATAAGTGACACTTAATCAGTAGATCCCTTAATGCATCACTAGAAGAATGTGTCTGTTTTCATAAATCGGTATCTTGAGACAAATCTTCAGTTCTGACTAATCAATGCGAACAGGCAAAACATGTATGCTGATCAAAGTTCTTTTAAACGCATTAAACATGATTCTGATCTCATTAACTGTATCTCCAGCATAAGTTTAAAAGAGTGTGCCTGTGTAAGAGAGAAGCCTTCTGAAAACCAGGGCAAGTAGGGCTGCCAAGTCCCCCGGTAGGGCGAGGGAAACACCGGTTTTTACTGCTTACCCCTGCTTTTTCAAAATTGGCCCCTGGGGGACAAAATGGCTGCCAGCAGGAACGCAGGGGAACGTCGGAGTCTGCCCTGCCCTGCCTTAAAAGGGAAATGTCTGCAGAGAGCCTGCCTTGCAGTAAAAAGCCTCACCAGACATTTCCCCTTTAAGAAGTCAGCAAGAGAGCTTCCACAGCAAGAGAGGTCCGCCCAGAGGGACTGAAGGAGCTGCTTTTGCATGTGGCTGGCAAGGTGAGTTTCTCTTCCAGCTCTTTTCCTTCTCTCTCTCTCCCTCGTTCTTTCTTTTTTCTGTCTGTCTGTCTGTCTGTCTGTCTGTCTGTCTCTCTGTCCCCATCCAGCAGAGGTCTATCAGTGGCTATTATTAGCCTCAAGGTCTAAATGGAACCCTTTGTCTGGGGCAGTGATGCTCTGAATTCTTGGTGCTTGGGGGGCAACATTGGGAGGGCTTCTGGAGTTCTGGCCCCACTGCTGGACCTCCTGAGGGTACCTGGTATTTTTGGCCACTGTTGTGACACAGAGTGTTGTACTGGATGGGCTGTACTGGATGGGCCGATCCACTGTGGCTTCTCTCCTGTTCTTATGATATGAAAATCATATTAAGCACTTGTGTAGCACTTAGTGCTTCATATTCTGCCAAGATGAGGAAGGATTCAGTAGGGCTGTTGCTCAGTGATAGAGCATCTGCTTGACATGCAGGAGGTATCAGCTTCTTCAGCTAAAAAAGGATCAGGTAATAGGTGACATTAAAGATCTCAGCCTGAGACCCTGGAGAGCCACTACCAGTCTGAGTAGTCAATACTGACCTTGATGGACCAATGGCCTGATTCAGTATTAGGAAACTTCATGAGTTCATGTGTC
The DNA here is from genome assembly GCA_029233225.1 of Lepidodactylus listeri. Taxonomy (NCBI): domain Eukaryota; kingdom Metazoa; phylum Chordata; class Lepidosauria; order Squamata; family Gekkonidae; genus Lepidodactylus; species Lepidodactylus listeri. The sequence goes on along the minus strand of JARCFY010000009.1, from coordinate 97,570,832 downwards.
AGCATGTGGAAGCAACATCACAGGATGTGACATCACAAAATGATGTCTCCTGGCTCCACCCCCAAAGTCCCCAGATATTTCCCAAGTTGGACTTGGCAGCCCTAAGGGCAAGTGAGGGGGCCAAATGGTTTATAAAAACAGGGGGGGGGAGAGACAAGGAGGAAAGAAAGCAAAAATGCCTCTCCTTGGTGATTACCAGAAGTCGAGCTTTTAAAAGATCCTTTGATCTTCTCGCAGGAGATGGACATTTCTAAATATTCCAGTCTAAACTCTGAACTGATAGGAAGGGCAATTATGCCAGTTACATGATTTACTACTTCAGAAGACACCACAGACAGAACTACTGAGGCAAAGTCAGGGGGAGAAAAATCAGAGAACTGAACTGAAATATCCAATTACCTAGGAATATACAAATCCACGTCTGAGGCATCGTGGCTACGGATTGCCCCACTGAACCATTCAGAAGCAAATTCTACAGCAAGCGTCATAGTTCTTGTTCTTGTTTCTCCCTCCTCCCCACACACCACTGCTGAGAATGCTTTTTTTGATACTGCCTCAAACAAACACAAAGTCCTTGGCAGTTAAATAAATTATTGAAGCCAATTCTGCTTTGGTGAGCTCTCAAGGGGTCATATCAGTAAAGGACTGTGGATCTAGAAGCAGGAGGCTTTTGAACTTTGCCTCTAATTCCAGGATTTTTGACTTTCCCCTTCTTTCAACAATTCACTGCGAGGGAAGGATTATGCGCTGTATTTATGCGCTTCTCACAAAAGCCAGGGGAAAAGGAGATGAGAGTCTTGGGTTTTGCTCAAGGAGAACTTGAAATTCTGTAGGCCTTTGATAATTTAGTATGGGCATTGTTTCTCAGAGCGAGTCTGTATTCCTGGCAAAGAGGGGCAAGCAGGCTCATGACACAAAAAACAAAGATGATAATTAAACTGCAACGTCAACCATAATTGATGACATTGTTGCATGACAGTTTTTAAAACAGCAGAGGAAAGATGGAAATATGAAATTTCAAATGAAAAGGAAGAAATAGCATGCCTGGGAATAGAAGCTGTTTAGATGTAGGACACATTTGGCTCAAGCCACTGAGATGTCTTCCTTGCCACCCTCCAGGGAATATATCTCTTCTCATGCCACCTGGAGTCCAAACAAGGCACAATACATTAACCTTGGATGTATCTCAGATAGGTAGCAGTGGTACAATAGAAAGATGTGTAACTCCTCTCATGTGATTTAAATCCATCTTCCGGTATTATTTAATACTTTTGTGGTCACACACACCAGGTAAAGCGGCGGGGGAAGCAAGGCTGTTTCCTCTGGAGGAATTTGACCCACAGTTGCGAGATCACACCTCCCTTTGAAGCTGCGGGCTCAGCCCGTCACTGTGTGATCAGACACAACTGCAGGTGAGTTGGTTTTGGGGTTTTTTTTACCATTTGTTTCCCATGCACTTAAATGAGGAATTGATGAATCGCACCTCCACATTGAGGGCTCCCTATGGAGTCTGTGATGATGCACAAACTGAGAAGAGGAAAAAACAACAGCACAGAGTCAGAATGGCCTGATCAGACTATCCCGACAGCATGAGAGTGGCCTGGAGTGATCAGACAGGGGAAAGTCAGTCCATGGCCCATCACAACCCATTTACTACTGGATTTCCCCCAGCGTCTTTTAACTCTGTTTCTGCGGTGGAACAGAACAGGTTGCTGATGGCTGTGGGACACTTCCCAGGTGTTGCTGTCTGATTGTTCCCTTTAAATCCACCCGGCATTCATGCCTATGTCAGGTCTAATTGTGCATATGATAGCAGCCTTACTTACTTACTTACTTACTTACTTACTTCACATCTCACCTTTCTCCCCGGTGGGGATCCCAAGCAGTCTACATAGTTTTCCTCTGCTCCACTTTACCCGCACAACAGCACTGTGAGGTAAGTTAGGCTGAGAGTCTATAACTGGCCCAAGGTCACCCAGCGAGCTTCCATTGCAGAGTGAGGACTTGAACCTGAGTCTCCAAGATCATAGTCCTACACTGTAATCGCTACAGCACCATTGCTGCCCTTGGCTGGTGGACATTTCTTGATTTTAGCCGTGGTAGAACATCCATGGGCCTGACCTGAGTGGCCCAAGTTAGCCGGATCTCATTAGATCTCAGCAACTATGCAGGTTTGGACCTGGTTAGTATTTGGGTGGGAGACCACCAAGGAAGTCTAGGGTCGCTGCGCAGAGGTAGGTAATGGCAAACCGCCTCTGTTCAGCTCTTGTCTTGAAAACCCTACAAGGTCCCCATAAATCAGCTGCAACTTGATGGCTCTTTCCACCTCCAGAACATCTATGTCAGGGACAAACAGTGCCATTAGCAAGATTTACCACAACAAAGTAGTGGGTGGAAGAGTTAGCCTTGCTGCATGAGGAAAAGCTATGCTATGGAATAAAGTCTAGAGTCAACTCAGTTTGCAGGGGAAGAAAGGCTGGAGGACAGTTGTAAGTGTGGACCCTGATTGGTGGGGGAATCCATCATACTCCATGGGGGGCTGGCCTTGAAAATAATCTGGCAGCTTCATAGCTGGAACAGAATATAGCATATCCTACCCTGGTAGCAGCCTGGAGGCGGGATTATATTATTCCCATCTTGAAACAGCTGTGTTGGTTATGTCATTGTTTCCACTGCAATTGTAGGAGCTGGGACTGACCGTTAAAGCCCGATACTGTTTGCCTAGTCGAGGGACTATTTGCCTAGATGAGGGATATGCACCACCCTAGTTCTGTGGAAGAACCTCCCTGAAGAAGTGAAGATGGCCCCCTCTTTAGATCTATTTTGCAGATACTGTATGGCTAGAGTCTTGGTGCAAGTTAAGATGGGTACCACCATGCTGGTGGAAGAAAACCTGTTATTGTTGCTGACATAATGGAAGATAACCTGTTTTTGTTGCTGACATAATGGAAGACAACCTGTTATTGTTGCTGACGTTACGAATCATGTGAAGTTGGGGTTTTTAAAAATGGTTTTGTCTAACAGTCATGGCACAGTGGTTAGAATGTCAAATGAGGATCTGGGAGAACCAGGTTTGAATCCCAACTTTGCTATAGAAGCTTGCTGGGCGACCTTGTGCCAGTCGCAGTTCTCTGAGAACTCTCTCAGCTCCGCCTACCTCACAAGGTGCCTGTTGAGAAAAAAGGAAGGAAGAGCCAGTATGGAGGAGTGGTTAAGAGTGGCAGACTCTAATCTGGAGAACCATGTTTGATTCCCCTCTCCTCCTTCACATGAAGATTGTTCGGTGACCTTCAGCCAGACACAGTTCTCTCAGAATTCTTTCAGCCCCACCCACCCCACCACTGTTGTATGGAGAGGAAGGGAAGGCGATTGTAAGCCGCTTTGAGACTCCTTGAGGCAGAGAAAAGCAGTTTATAAACACCTTCTGGTCATCTTCTTCTCCTGTCAGCCTCACCTACCTCACAGAGTTGTTGGGAGGATAAAATGGAGGCAAGGAAAATAATGTATGCTGCCTTGGGTCCCGTCAGGGAGAAAGGCGGGATATGAATGAAATAAGTAAATAACCTGCAAGCTGCCTTGAATTGCTATGTGCTGAAAGCAAATGTGGAATGAAAATGTTTTAAGTTAAGAAATAAAAATGGGAACAGCAATCCGGTAAATATTTCCGAAGTGACACAGTAGTGCAAAAACAGGACAGAATAACCACAATTAAAACAAAAACAAAAACCTGAACTATACCAAAACTGATGTAGTGTATTGGCAGATGCAAGCCAGACAGCTGCTGGTTCAAATCTCACCTCAGCTATGAACAGAATAGCTGGCATCAGGCAAACCACAGTCTGTTGGCTCCCTGCCAGTAATGCTGGCATAAATATACTTGCTGATATTACAAGGCTGGTGGCAGGATCATTTGAGATGAAATGAAGTGCTAGAAACATGTCAAGCGTTGTAGTTTTAGATGAGACAGTGTGGTGTTAACGGGTAGAGTGCTAGACTAGGAGTTTGGGGTACCCAGTGTGAATCCCCTATTTGCTATGGAAGCTTGCTTGCTGATCTTAGGCCAATCATAGTTTCTCAGGCCAAAGCTACTTCATAGTGCTCTTGTGAGGAGAAAATGAAAGGAAGAACTCTGCTGAAAGCCCCTTTGGGCAAAAAAAGTGGGGTATAATCATCTGAATATGTAAACAAATAACCACAAGTGATACAGCAGAGGGGGCAAATCCCACACCACTAGACAACCAGCAGCACTCATGCCAATAATTGTACATCAGACTTTTTTACTTGGCACCCAGGGCCAGATCTCTGCCCAAGCAACTGAAGAATAAGAAGATAAGAGATTGGATTTATACCCCACCCTTCACTATGCGAAGGAGCCTCAGAGCAGCTTTCCTTTCCCATCCCCTCCCCACAGCAGACACCCTTGAGAGAACAGCTCTGAGAGAACTTGTGACTGACCCAAGGTCACACCAGCAGCTGCATGGGAAGGAGTGAGGAATCATACCAGGTTCTCCCAGATTAGAGTCCGTGCTCCTAACCACTACACCAAACTGGCCACTGGTGGCACTGTTGGGACCAAGACATAAAGGGGAAAGAACAAACTTTAACCCAGGAGGACCAGGTAACTAAGAAGTTTGACACGAGGCTTAATAACAATAACAAAAATAATGGGTTTACATATAATAAACCAGCAAAACTTCAATTTTTAGCAAATAATAATAAAAAAAGATCATTAATACCAGACATGTTTTGGCCAAACGGCCTCCCTCAGCGGTCCAGATAATTAAAACACACACCTTAAAGTACAATTAATCACAAGGTAAAATACATCATTTCTGACCCAAGCCTCAAAAAACATGCACAAAAATAAATTATCTAATTTATTAATTAGATAAGTCTCTCTTCATTTTTTGAAATATATCAGGACCATCAGCAGTCATTTTTAAACTGAAGGTTTTCCTGGACCAAAGATCTGTATTCTCAAGGTCAGAGTTAGTCAAACTGTCTTTATGGTCTATATGTCCACATGCAGGAAGCAAATTCCATCCAACTCTTGCCCCCACTTCCCATTGCCACCCCAGCCAGAATAACGAGACAGACAACAGTTTGGAGTAAAACAAGGGCCACTTTATTAACTATTTAAACAGAACATTGCAGCAACGGGCAAAAACTAAGCAAGCTCTGGAACAGGCAAGGCAGGCATCACTCCCTGACACGGCTTCCTTGCCCTTGATAAGGGCGGGACACCTAGCTCCGGTCTGAAGCCAGATACTTCTGGCTCGTAACCGGCAGCCCAGCATGCTGGCACTCCCCCCTCAGGAGCGCCTACCCCTGCGGCTGCACAGACCAACAGGGAGGAGCCTAGCCTGAGAGGTTCCCAGAGGCGATCCCCATTCACCACCCCAGACCGCAAGGCCCTAGGGCAGATCCTGAAGATCACCTGTTCCCAAAAGGGATATGCTGTGAGGCGCTCACCAGTTCCATTTTCTTGCTTGCACAACCTGCCAAGTGACCAGACTAATTAAGAACCCGACCATCGACTAAGCCCCTAAACCACAGAGCGCAGTGTAAGGTAGGCAAAAAACACCCCAACCAAACTTGCCAAATAAGGTAGGATGCAAAAATTCCTACCCGGCCCCAAAAAGCGACCAGCCGAAGCCTACACTGCAGCCAGGGTGGGCGGGTGGGCGAGCACGCGGAGCAAAAGCCAAGGTGGGAGCGGGGCACAGGCTCTTATAGAGCAAGCCCCGCCTGCTCTGGGACGCGTGACAGCGCGTCCGTTGCTGCCTCGCATCCGGCAAGGCGGCAAAGCAGCCCCCGGGAGCCAGGGCTTTGCCAGGCGCCCGGGAGCTCAGTTTAGTTTGTAGCCACACCAACATCTGCACAGGTAGATGTTCCATTTTTGTTGGTGCTTGGAACCTTTACCTTTACCCCTGTGCTAGAACCTTTACAAGTACGGGGAATGAACATGAACATATGCAGGACTGCAAGTCGAAACAAAATAGCAAGAGCTGAGGGAACAGGGAGAATGTTGTGTTGCTCACCCTAGTGATGGCACAGGCACTAGCCTGTAGGTGCCTGCAACCCTCATTGTACACAGCACTCGCCAGGGTAATAATTGCACTAGCTGGGGAAATAATCATATTTCCTAAGCTAAAAGACATTGAAATGTCTCAGCAAAAAAAAATCTCCTTAAAAGTAGCAACGCCTCCCTCCCCCCCCCCCCCCCGGCCTGTCCTTGAAGTACGTGCAAGCTATACAACAAATCAGTAACAACCGCACATTTATTATGCTATAAACTGCCCTGTTTCAAAGTAAACAGATTCTGGGTCAGAGTCTTCAGTTTTTGACATTTAATTAGAATGTCTTCAAAGAATGATGAAGATGATTTAGCGTCATGAGTGTACATGGCATTTTGCATAGTAATGTGAGCCAATGACAGACAGGTCCCTGCCCCCTGGGAGGCTACAGTGCGACACGGGAGGAAAGGATGGAATAAAGAGGTACGAACAAATGTAGTCACAACACTACAGTCCTGAGAAAGAATAAACAGCTATACTGAGGGCCTGTGCAAAACAAGATGATGGGGAATTCATAGGTGGGTCTGCTGTGATTTGTTTTTAGAAAGCATAAAATGCAGAAACCCCAAAGTCAGACTGCAGCATGGTATGGGTTAACTCATTGCCCTGACCTTGGAAGGAAATTGAGACTGTCACTCTTACAAATCCTAGGCTGAGGACAGATTGGCCGTCTCGGCCGCTCCGCCTCCGCTTCAGAAGTGGAGGCAGAGTGGCCATTCAGACAGCCGCATCTGCCCCCAGGACGCGGCCCAGACACATCGCGTCCGGCGCCGCGCTCCTTCCGCACCAGCCAAGCACCACTTCAAAGTGGTGCTCGGCTGCTGCAGCGCACCCTGCGCATGCGTTCCACCTGCCAGAGTGGATGTGAATGCACACGGGCAGAGGCAGCCGTGCGGCGTCTGCCCGCCACTCCAGGAAGCCGCCCGCAGTCTGAACGCTGCGGGTGGCTTCCTTCCAGCGGCGTGCGAATGCCGCGCTGTGGGGGAAATTCCCCCTGCCCTATTCTGCCGCGCCGCGGAGGCGCGGCAGAATGGCAATCTTTCCTCAGCCCTAAATTGCCTCACAGGGTTGCTGTGAGGATAATATGGAAGAAGGAAGAATGATATGCTTCCCTGGGATCTTTGAAGGAAGGGCAGGGTAAAATACACTAAACAAATCAAGGCTTTTGAGCTATTTCCCAATAGAAATCTGCCTCCAAATGTGCTCTTTGCCCTTGGTGGGGATCTTACAGCTTCTATGTATGTGTTTGTTATCAAGTCGCAGATGACTTATGGCAACCCCAGCAAGGGGCTTTCAAAGGCAAGTGAATAGGCGGAGGTGGTTGGCCATCAATTTCCTCTGCAGAGTCTTCCATGGTGGCTTCCCATCCAAGTACTGACCCTGCCTAGCTTCTGAGGTCTAATGAGATCCGGCTATTCCATGCTGCCTTCCCTCCACTACAGCTTCTATTTATTTATTTATATTTATTTATTTCTGGAATTTATATCCCGCCCTCCCCGCCAAACGGCGGCTCAGGGCGGCTCACAACAAAATATCATACAACATTCATGCAACAATTAAAATATATAAAACGACCTGTCTGTTGATGGCATACCTTCGGCTCAATATATCTTGGCAGAGCCCAGATAACATCCTTATAGATGGTCACAGTAGGTTGACGGATGAGATCGAATAGCTGGGCCAGGGCCAAGATTGACAACATTAGGTGGCCACTACCTGAATGCCTGGTGGAAGAGCTCCATCTTACAGGCCCTGCGGAACTGTAATAAGTCCCGCAGGGCCCTGATGTTATCTGGAAGCTCAATCCACCAGCGCGGGGCCGCCACAGAAAAGGCCCTGGCCCTAGTAACCGCCAACCGCACCTCCTTCGGCCCTATACATTTATTTTTAAAAAAGCAAAAACAAAAAACCTTCAGGCGATCCAAACATTGATCTCCTAATTTTTTAAATCCATCCTTCCTTCCTTCCTTCCTTCCTTCCTTCCTCCCTCCCTCCCTCCCTCCCTCCCTCCCTCCCTCCCTCCCTCCCTCCCTCCACATGTCTTAATTTGGTGTGCTTTTTAATGCCATGCCTCTTTGGTTTTATGTCCTTGCAAGCTGCTATTGCCTTGCAAGCTGCCTTAAGTCGGAGGAAACAAATGTTTTGAACAAATCAGTCAGCTTGGCTGGTTTTGCAGAGAGGCAAAAAAAAAATCGAGATCCTTTTAAAACAAAGTCTTTAATACATTTGGCTTCTGAAGGCAAATAGATTTTTTTTAACAGTGAGACTGAGTCCAGTAGCACCTTAGAGACCCACAAGAGTTTTCGAGTATAAGCTTTCCAGAGAGTTAATTGTCCCTTTGTCAGATGCCCAAGCAAAAATAGAGATCTCTGAGCCCTTTGATCCTAATCAGAAGATGGGAAACAGTGTTGTAAAGAATGCTCGTAAAAGATGCCAAGGTACAACGCATATTGTAATCAGCCTGATTAGATCACCCTATTGCTGAGGGTGAAAGAGAAGAGTACAAAAGTCGGCTTGAAACTCAACATCAAAAAACTAAGATCATGGCATCCATCCCCATCACTCTTTGGCAAATAGAAGGGGAAGTCGTGGAAACAGTGACAGACTTCATATTCCTGGGACCCAAGATCACTGCAGATGGTGACTGCCACCATGAAATTAAAAGATGCCTGCTCCTTGGGAGGAAAGCGATGGCAAACCTAGACAGCATAAGAAAAAGACATCACCCTGCCAACAAAAGCCTGTATATTCAAAGCAATGGTATTCCCAGTAGTAATATATGGCTGCGAGAGTTGGACTATAAGGAAGGCTGAGCGCCAAAGAATAGATGCTTTTGAATTATGGTGCTGGAGAAGACTCTTGAGAGTCCCTTGGACTGTAAGGAGTCCGAATCAGTCAATCCTAAAAGAAATCAACCCTGACTGTTCCCTTGAAGGCCAGATACTGAAGCTGAAGCTCAAATACTTTGGCCACCAAATGAGAAGGGAGCACTCACTGGAGAAGACCCTGATGCTGGGAAAGATTGAAAGTCAAAGAAGAAGGGGACGGCAAAGGATGAGATGGTTGGACAGTGTTACTGATGCAACTAATATGAAATTAAGCACACTCGGAGGATGGCGGAAGACAGAAGGGCCTGGCGTGGGGTCGCGAAGAGTTGGACTCAACTGTGCAACTGAATAACAACAATGTAATAGGGGATGATGAACAATTAGATGAACAGAGATGGTATGTCAGGTCTCCTTATTGTGCTGTGAGACTAGATATCGGGACATCTTGGTTTGCTGCAGGCCCTGATCCCAGAGTTGGTCTCCATGTTTGGAAGGGTATTGTGGGTCAGTAAGAGAGCAATTCAGGGCAGGTCTACTCAGTGTCCTACTATAGTCTACTCAACAGGGCTTACTCCTGTTGGAAATGTATGAGTTGCAAGGTCCAGATTCCAGTCATTATAGGGTTAATCTGTTTACTTTCAGTGCTATTGTTTAGACTGACCTGGAAGGAAACCTGGCAGACAGCCAATGCAAGAAAAGCCCACAAATGTAAAGGAGTAGTGATTGGTTAATGTATTGAGGTGATTTCCTTCTAGGGGTCAAAAAGAAGCAGATTCTCCATTGCTGTTGTGTGACCATGTGTCTCTAGCAGAAGCAAGCAGGATGTAGCTTAGATATGTTTCTTTGTTTGTACCTTTTACCCTTAGAAATAAAGCATTTTAAACAGAAAGAAATGTCTCCTCTCCAGTGAAGCAAAGATCCATTGCAAACTCTGAGTATTTAAGTATTTTTGACTATTTTCCCTAAAAACTCCCAGGATCACACTGTAGTAATTTTTAAGGTTAGGAGGATGTCTGTGGGCAAGAAAAGGTTTGCCTCCCAATGTTTCTGAGAGAGGAATATCATTGTCCAGCATAGGTTGTAGGTCTTTAATGATGTCTTGGACCAGTTTATTTATTTGTTTGTTTGTTTGTTTGTTTCTCAAATCTCTACTCTGCCTTCCCAGCCAAGGCCGGCTCAGGGCAGCTTACACAAAACAAATAAAATACATTAAAACATAAATTACATTAAAACAATTCTAAAACCACAAAGTGCTAGTAATCAATTATTGTTCCTCGTTGTCCATAGGATAATAGCAGCCATTGTTCAAAGTTCTTGACTTAACACTCTTCAAACTAGCACAAATTCCCTCAGCCTAAAGGACAGTAAAATGAAGAGAATCTTCCACAAGTTAAAGGAGCAAGTATGTACGTCTGCATGCACTTGTGCAACTGGAACACAACAGACTGTATTTGTGTGCCCACTCCTGCCTTCAATCCAGACAATGAAAAAGCGGGATGTATGCACATGTGTTCACTGCTAATTTTCATTTGTTTAAACCCCACTAATATTTAATGCTAGTCAATGCAAGAAAACTGAAACCGGATGAACTACGATACACAAGTGGGCATGTTAAGCTTCTTTTACATATTATGACTCACACAACAAAAGAATGCAACTGAGAAGTGCACTTATGTGGAATATAGAACATCATAAGCAGAAGAAGAAGAAGAAGAGATTGGATTTATACCCCGCCCTCCACTCCCCAAGGGAGTCTCAGAGCGGCTTAGAAACTCCTTTTCCCTTCCCCTCCCCACAACAGACACCCTGTGAGGTAGGTGGGGCTGAGAGAGCTTTTTCCCAAGCTGTCCTTGAGAGAACAGCTGGTACAGAGCTATGGCTTGCCCAAGGTCATCCAGCCAGGTGCAAGTGGAGGAGTGAGGAATCAAACCCGGTTCTCCCAGATTAGAGTCGGCGCACTTAACCACTACACCAAACTGGCAGGATCAGGTATGTATAATAATAAAATGAGAAGTTGTATTTGTTTGAGCTGAGAGCTGTATGTGACCCACCAGCAATGCTGCCTCTAAGCTGTGGAGTCTTGTGAGCAAAAATTCTACTTTGTGAGCTACTGGCATTAAAGCTGCGAGTGAGCGATTTGGCTGCTGCATAAATTAGTCTGCTCTGGAGCCATCCTTCCTGAGCAAAGACAAAAATGTGTGAGCAGGAGGCTAAAAAACAGTGAGCTAGCTCACACTAACTCAACTTGGAGGGAACACAGGCCACCAGTGGTGTTCTGTTGTTGTTTCCTTTGGGCCTATCTTGTAGCAGATTATCCCTTGGTATCATTCTGGCTTTGAACTGTTGAACTGTTTCCTTAATATATTAGGTGGGTATTGCAATTCCAAAAAAGTCTGTAGTAGATCCTGCAGGGGAGAATCTCTGTCGGAGGGATTGGAACAAATGCAACAGTATTGTAGAGCTTGGCGGTAGACTCATGGCCAGGTTGATGGCAGGGTGGAAGTTGCTGAAGGTCTGGTGAAATTTCTCCAGCACTTCTTTCCCATATGCCCAGATGATAGGGAGGGGCTGTGGCTCAGTGGTAGAGTATTTGCTTGGCATGCCAAAGGTCCCAGGTTCAATCACCAGTATTTCTAGTTAAAATATCTGGCAGTAGGTGATGTGAATGACCACAGCCTGAGACCTTGGTGAGCTACCACCAACCTGAGTAGACAATACTGACTTTGATGGACCAAGGCTGCCGTCACACACACAAAATAATCCACTTTCAGTGCACTTTCGAATTGGATTTTGCCAGTTCACACAGTGAAAATACAGTTGGAAAGTGCATTGAAAGTGGATTATTTCGTGTATGTGACGGCAGCCTAAGGGTCTGCTTCAGCATAAGGCAGTTTCATGGGTTCATGATGAAAATGTCATCAGGTACAAGATTTTTTTTAAAAAAAGGTTTCAGACACCTGAAGGATAAAACATTGCCCTCCCACAGTTAATGAAGCTTTAATCTGGGTTTTCTAAAACCTGTTTGGCTCCTGGGGTAGAGCTTGTGTGTGTGTGTTTTATCCTTAAACTGTGTGAAACCTTTAAAAAAGTCTGCCTTCAAAAGCCAAAGTAGGTTAAATAGCCTGTGTTAAAGGGACCTAAGACAAGGTATAAAAAGATAAAAAGAAGCGTAGTTCGCACTGGTAAAGAGCAAATGGCCATTGAGCTGAGGAACCAGCATCAACCAATGCCCAAGGCAAATCATTGTTTTAAGGCCCTCCTCCTAAGCCCCCCCCCCAAATGCTCTCAGTAGCTGACACTGTAGATTGAATGTACGTGTAAAAGCCACAGCGCACATTTCTTATATTTATTTATTTTTATGTATTTATTTCTTCTCATTTATAGCCTGCCCTTCCCAGAAGCGGGCACAGGGCAGGTAACAACATTTCAGTTATACAAATACATTAGTTAGTACAATAAAACCTGAAATTTAAAACATCATTCTAAATATCAAAACATGTGCTCGCTTCGGCAGCAGATATATTAATATCAAAATATTAGAATGTTGAAATGGTGGTCACAGCTGATAATACAGAAATTTTTGGTTGTGGGAGGTTCCTGGCCGTAGCCAATGGTTGTTACATAGCTGAAAGAATAACAAGGTGACAGACACCCCAGGGAGGTAGGGTTGCCAAGTAGGCTCGACTTACCAGCAGGGGGGAGTTGTTCTCCCCCTGAGACCTCTTCTGGCGCGTGCGCTTTGTGCGTGCACCATGGTGACGTGATGATGTCACCTGGAGGTGACGTCATTACACGGGGCAAGTCGTCCTCACTGGACGACTTCTGGGGCGGGGTTCCCCCCGCCGGCTGAATGCCGGCTGGCGGATCGGGAACCCCTATAGCGGGGGATCCCCCGCCCCCCGGGCTGACTTGGCAGCCCTACAGGGAGGCCATGCACAGACATCCACTGCCTCAGCCAAAGGCCTGGCAGAACAGCTCCATCTTGCAGGCCCTGTGGAATTGAGGTAGATCCCACAGGGCCCTGATCTCAATGGGGAGCATGTTCCACCAGGCTGGGGCCAGGGTGGAAAAGCCCCTGGCCCTGGTCAAGGCAAGATAGACGTCTTTTGGACCAGGGACTACCAGGAGGTGATGATCCATCAAGCGTAGTGCTCTTTGGGGTATATAGTATAGCATGTAAGCTTTAATCATGATAAATTCAATAAGAATCCTGATCCCTATTTGCTTCTGTAAGCCACTCCTCTGAAGGTTAAAGGTCAGATGATCTCAGCCTGGTTTGTACACACCTCAGGAAATATGAACAAATACATTGGAGGGAGGCAGCCTTGCGAGGCCCTGGGGTGGTTTGTCCTCCTCGTTCCTGTGTTTTACACCCCTGATATCTACCCTACTACAGCTGGCATGGAAGGAGTGTTGACAAGTCTGAGTTGGAAACAAACCTGCAGCTTTTGGGATAGAGCCTAAAGAGGTTGGGGGTTGGAGAAAAGAGGGACATCAGAAGGATATAAATCATATTATATCCTCAACTGTCCAAGGCAGTCATTTTCTCCAGGGGAACTGATTTCTGTAGTCTGGACAGAAGTTATGGTTCCAGGAGATCTCCAGGCCCCACCTGGAGGCTCAACACAGAAAAAAAAACTGAGACCATGATGTGTGTAGTGAATTATTATTTTTTTTTTAAAGATTTTTATTGGTTTTTTTCTATAACTACTTCTACATCACTACTTTCTAAGCTACATTTACCTTATACAGAGTGTGCTTTAGCATTTGCTTAATATTACCTTACCGCTAGTACATATGAAGCATTTTAGACCTTGGTTGATTTTCAATTAACATTGTTACTGATGATATAAGAAAAATAAAAAAGCTGTTTGACAGACATGCTCTTTTGGAGGAATGCTTAATTATACAAATTATATAAAATATATAAGTGCAATTTTCAATAAAAACAATTCAGCCCTTATTTCTTCTTTCATCCTCTTCTTGTCTTAACAGTCTCTTCTTGTACCTTTGGAGCTGCTGCTCCTTTTTCCGAGTCAGAAATCTCTTCTTCACTCTTTGAGCTATCAAATCCATACATACTTTCTTGCGATGCCAGCGAACCATCTGAGTCTCTCTCTTTTTTCTTTTCTTTGCTTTTTTCCAAAAAAACTTTTTGCCTGTTGAACAGAGTCAATCTTGTATTTTTTTATCTTTGATGCTGAAGCTCAGTCCTTCCGGAACGTTCCACCTGTAGATAATAGATTCAGACTGTAGCCAAGATGTCAGTTTTCCATAGGCTTTCCTTCTTTTCCTTATTTCAAATGGGATATCTTTCATCCCTTTAACTTCTTTTCCTTTGATCTTCAGAACCACTTTATTTGTGGTCCTAAGCACCACATCCCTTGTTGACTTTTTGGAGAACCTTATCTGAATCTCACCAGGCAGGCTTTTCTTTTTGGTATAATCTGGATAGGTTCTGTAAACCATATCCATGTCGCTTTTTATTTCCGCTGCTTTTAAGCCTGTCACTGGTTCAAGCGCTTCACTTAGCAGATTTTTAAGGTCTTCTCCTTTATCCTCTGGCACATTCTGAAGTCTTAGGAAAAAATTCGATCTTTCCATCTGTAGTTTCAAGAGCTGATCAGAATGGAAGGCCTTTTCTTTCTCCACTTTTTGTAGCCTTGAATCATGATTTTTTACTGAAGTCTTAACTTCCAGAAGTTCTCGCTGCAGCTTCTCTGTAGTTTTATTCGACTCCTTCAGTTCCAGCTGCATTTTATCATTTTATCCATCTTGACGTTGAGAGCTGTCATTTGGTCCACTAGAGGTCGCAGTAACGAGGAGAACACAGTGCTCATCTCTGTGGTATCAACCTTTGAACTCGGAGCTGTACTTCCTAGTTTGGGGGAAGGTTTCGGTTTCCCCGCCATTGTTGAGGCTGCGCTTTTTGTTGATAGTTAGATAAGATGGACGAAAGAAGCAAATTCTACAACTGCGCTTATAACTTTTTAAAGTTCATATCCTCTAAAGCGCGATGCCGCCATCTAGCAAGCCAAACGTGCTTTTTTTTCATGCAGTAACGCCACATAAAGAGTCTCGTAAGTACGCCGGTCTCGGGGGGGGGGGTTTTCACTCCACCCGCCTTTCCCGCTGTGTTCTGTTTGTTTTTACTTCAGACTCACGTTTTCTCCGTGCGTAACTATAAGTTCAAGCTTCAAGGCTTCGCACTCTCTGCTGCTTCACGGATTTGCGCTTTTAGCCATACGGCTCCCACGGACGGGGGAACCTATGGGGGTGATGAAAAGGGACCTCGATCCCTCGGTTGCCACCGTAGGGAGAGATCCCCTCCATGCCACCCCAGGCAGAGCCCCTTCACTAGGGTCTCTGGGGGCTCGGCACCAGTCCGAAGCCCCTTCTTCCCGCCGGGTACGGATCACGCTCCCCGCAGATGCGGAGGAGCACGTCCGCCATGGTCGCAAGTCTTGCCGGAAGTGAGTGTGTAGTGAATTATTAACTGTTATTTGCCATTACAATAATAATGTACTTAATGTTGCCACCATTATAACATCATACATCCGGTATCTTTGCTTACATATTATTTCATTTACAATGAGGTTAAGCAAAACATAACTTACAAGGGCGCACCCAATCTGTTGAGCAATACTCACTGCCAAAAGTCCTTATTCTTGTCTTTTTTACATATTCCAGCACCAAAGGTGTCACCCCAAAAGGACCAGCGACAACAGACTTCCCAGACATAAGCATGTTTTCATAATCTTCTTCTGAGTCGCAGCCTCACTTCATTCTGGAACCACTGCCTCCGTTCATTCCCATGCAGCACATAATTACTCAGTACGTTTCCAAACAGGATGGCTGTCTTGTCAATTCCACATTCCTGGCATGGCTCTCAATTCATGGGAAACTAATAACAGGAGTTTGTTATATGAACTCCATTCTAGATAGGAAGGAGGTGTCCCAGAAGAGAGGTCTGTGTGTGCGCTCATATCCTCAGCATCCCAGGAAAAAGAGACCATCTTCCACTTGCGCAGAGATTTGATCATCTCTGGTATTCCACCCTGGTCAGCCCAGGTCAAGGAAGCTTTTTCTGTCATCACCAAAAAGTTCCTTCCTCAAGCCTCTCTAGAATTTGATACTCTCCAGCTCTCTGTTCCCTGCCTGGAGAAGGGGGAGGGGGGGAGAAGAGGGAGGCTTGACCATCCCTTTGTCTAGACCCATTAGCACTTGTATGAAGGTGGGCTGAGGTATTGTCCATGGGACAAGAATAAGGACCCTGACTGTTCCTTGGAAGGCCAGATAATGAAGCTGAAGCTCAAATACTCTGGCCAACAAATGAGAAGGAAGCACTCACTGGAGAAGACCCTGGTGCTGGGAAAGACTGAAGGTAAAAGAAGAAGGGGACACCAAAGGATGGGATGGTTAGGCAGTGTTATTGATGCAACGAACATGAAACTGAGCAAAGTCCGGAGGATGGCGGAAGACAGGAGGGCCTGGTGTGATGTGGTTCATGGGGCTGCGAAGAGTCAGACTCAACTATGTGACTGAACAACAACAAAAGGGCAGAGGTACAAGTGAACTGACTTCCACCTCTGCTTAGGGGGAAACAACTGTTAAAGTGCAAAGTGGAGGCTTTGCTCCTTGCCAGCCTCTCAGGAGAAAATACCTTTCTTCACATTAGGAAAGACGTACAATTTGGGAATATCTAAGCCAAGGGTCCCCAACATGGGCAACCACGGACACCTTTTCCAATATCCACCAAGGGTTTTTGGAAACTGGGCTTTTGCCCAGGAAGGCTTCTGATTTGCCATTGAAAATCTGACTGGTTGTGCAGGTTGTTTTTTTTAAAAAACAAAACAAAACACATTGCTTTGGCAGCAGCTGCCACCAGTGTTCCCTCTAAGCCAAGTTAGTGTGAGCTAGCTCACAGTTTTTTAGACTCCAGCTCACACATTTTTGTCTTCGCTCAGGAAGGATGGCTCCAGAGCAAATTAATTAATGCAGTAGCCAAATCACTTGCTCACGCCTTTAATGCCAGTGGCTCACAAAGTAGAATTTTTGCTCACAAGACTCCACAGCTTAGAAGAAGCACTGGGTGCCACCATAGCACAAGAATCTTCATGGCATGACTGAAGGTAAGCTGTGTCCGCCATTTTGTGTCCGCCATTTTGTGGCTGTGCCTATCATACTATGTCAGAATTTCTAAAATGCCCACAGGCTGAAATAGTCTGGGGACCCCTGATCTAAGCTGTGTAAGAAGGAATAGGACTTTGGCACTGGATATTAAGGTGTTCTGGAAAGACAGTGCGGGGGGGGGGGGGGGACATGGGTTGTGATTGCAGTTGGAAGGCAAACTCTGCTCCTATCTAACACCACCATTTCCCCTACTTGCCTTTGAGGGACAGGAAAGTCAGGAGGTGGCTCAAAATCCTCATGACAGAAAAAACAAAAGGCTTAACAAACATCACTGAGTGTTTATTATTATTATTATTAGGAATGTGCTCTGTAGATACATTTTCAGGTCATGATACGCAAATGAGTTAGAGCCATCCCTCTAAATCTCTCCAGTCATTTGCAACAGTATCAGATTGGCATATGCAATGGAAGACGGGGATAATGAAGTAGAAAAGCCAAACAGAACACAGAAGCAGCAGAGTGATTTGTAGTCTGTCAAGACGAAGTGTATCAGTAGCTAAAGGAAACACATTTCGTCTTCACCAAGGTGTGTCAAAATAGCACAGGAAATTCAAGTCGGTATTATCTCCAAAGTGAGAAATTAGGTGTGGGGGCCAACGTTCGACAAAGCTACATAACAGTTGTAGGGAAACAGCCTGTGTCGCTTATTCATCAGTCAAAGTGACTGTGGGTAAAGCCCAGCCAGCAAGGACAAATAGATCAAATCTAAATATAATAATTGTGCAGCATGAAGTGGCGTTTATGAAACTGTTCGTATCTGCAGTGCTGCGGGCAGATGACAATTGTTTCAGGCGGTATAATCCATCAACAGGACTTTGTTCCAACGAACAGGACTTTGTTCCAAATCCTTGGGAATTTGAGGTATCTAGCAGGCAAGAATTCATGTGGGATTCAGTAAACAAAATTTACTAAAATTGCCTCTTTTCTATTGCATTTGAATCCATTGTTCCTTAAAGGAGTTCTTTTTGGCATATATAGTTTTCCTTGCTGCTGTTTTATCCTCACAACAACTCTGTGAGAGAGCTTAGGTCACTCATGGTTGAAGGTGGATTTGAACCTGGGTGGGGATTTTGGTGTATGCCCTAGTCCAGGGGTGGCCAACCTGTGGCTCGGGAGCCACATGCGGCTCTTTAACACATATTGTGCGGCTCCTGGCAGGGCGGCTGGGGAAGCAAAGGGGAGGCATGCTTTTTCTCTCTTTCTCCCTTCCTTCCTTCCCTCCCATCTATTTGCTTTCCTAGTTTCTCTCTCTTTCTTATAACCGGTTTTCCTCGTTTGTTTTTTATTTTTGGCAGTCCCATGTAACGTTAATAAAAAGCAAATCTGCATATTTTTAAAAATAAAAACGTGTGTGTGATCTTTGTTCCTGTCTTGCGGCTCTCGGACATCTCTATGTGGCTCTTACGTTTATTCTATGCGGCTCTTACGTTAAGCAAGGTTGGCCACCCCTGCCCTAGTCCAACAGTGTAGCAAGGACAGGTAGCTTTACTAGCCCAAACACCGAACAAAATCCACCCCGATGTCTACCTAAGAAGATGTTGGTATGCTGGCAAAAAGCCTGTTTGGTATGAATGGTTAGCAGAGTGTTCTGGGCTTTAACACAACAGAGCTCATCTGGTCACGAGGGGGGGGGGGGATGCAAGCAAGAAATACAAGTTACACGGAAGCACTTTATATTTGCAGACTAATAATAGGCGTTTATTTTATGAACTCCATTCTAGAGGTGAGATAGACTGTCTAACCTAGTCTAACTAGCTAGATGGATTGAGATACAGGAAAGCATCTTGCTTTCATGTTGCCTAGATGGGTTCAGGCAACGTTTGCAGAGAGAGTGAGGCAGATGAAGCCAGAAGGAAGGAGACTTTTCTCTAAGAATAGCAAGCTACACATCAAAGGGGATAGTATCAGAGAGAGGAGGAAAGGACGTTTATTTTCCTAGCCTGTCTTTCTCTCTGACTCTGTTGCAGTCTTCCTATGTAGTCTGAGGCAGGAGAACATGTAAACAGTTCTCCATTTCCAGCACTGCCTTCTGCTATATCTCCCTGTCCCCAGTCAGAATCTAAGACACTGGGTCTGCTTTTCACACAGATTCATCTCCTTCCCCAGAGTTAGGTGTATGTGTTAAGTGCCATTGAGTTGCTTCTGATTTATGGCGAGCCTATGAATTAACGTCCTCCAAAAATAAATGTCCTGTTGTTAACAGTCCTGCTCAGGTCTTGCAAATGGAGGGCTGTGGCTTCCTTGCTTGAGTCAATCCATCTCATGGTGGGTCTTCATGTTTTTTCTGCTGTTTTCAACTTTTCCTGGTGATAAGTATTGGAGTCGGGAGTTCATGGAATAGTGAAACAGCTAGATCTTTATTGCTGGTCCGGATGAAGCATACAACCCAGGGCTCGAAGCCCTCCTTTTATGCTGGTCAGGGACAATCCCCTGACCTCACCCAACTGGCCTGATAGGCTCTTACCAGTCTATTTACATTTCATAGGTTCCCTGGGAGAAACCTAGGTACATGATTGGTGGCCGGTTTGAATCCATGTGGCCTTTGTTCTACCTGGCTGAAGCTCAGGTAGTTTCTTGGCCATGTGCCCCGTTCATGCTCTGGCCATGTGCTCTGCCCATGCGGTCACAATTATGGGAGCACATGGGGACCGCATGATCAATACATAACACCTGGTGTTATTGTTTTTTTCCCAGTGACTCTTTGTCTTCTCATGGTGTGATAGCCTCAGTTTAGTCATTTGAGCTTCTCGGAGAGTTCAGGCTTGATTTGATCTAGAACCTCCTCCTCCTCCTCTTCCTTCTCCATGTATTTGTAAAACTCTCCTCCCCAGAGTTTTATACACAAGCTACACAAGCTATAGTTTAGGGCCCTTGATTATAAGGGTTCCTAAATTTACAGCAATTTTTTTTGTTAACACCCCCCCCCCCTACTATGTTACTCTTTTTTGGTAGTGCAATAAAGACTTCGGACATATCTTCAAGCTTCAGCATGTCTTAATCCACTCTGAGCAGATCCCACCTTCTAGGTCTGAAACCAACCTCTTCAAGATTGGATAAACCCTTACCAGAGCCATTTCCCAATCAGATTTTGTTGATCCCAATTCACAGTAGAATATGGGAAGGCTGGTACACCCATCTCCATTTTCAATAGTTAATCACAATTTTAGGATATGCTAGGCATATGAATTTGGTCACTACAGTCCTCATCAAGAGTGAACAAATGACTTCTACCTACACATCCTATTGTGGACCAGTCTGCTTTTTTTAAAAAAAAAAAACCCTAAAACTCTAAGCTATAACACTGTGACCTGGATGGCCCAGGCTAGCCCGATCTTGTCATTTCTCAAAAGCTAAGCAAAGTCAGCCCTGGCTAGTATTTGGATGGGAGACCACCAAGGAATACCAGGGTGGTGACGCAGAGGCAGGCAATGGCAGACCAACTCTGAACATCTCTTGCCTTGAAACTCCCACAGGGTCACCATAAGTCAGCTCTGTCTTGACGGCCAAAAAAAGAGCAAGAACAAGACTGTGAATTGAAGTGTTTTGAAACCCAATGCAATGGCTTGCTATGAAGGCATACAGCATCAACTGAACATGTGAACAGTCTCCTAAGAAGAGCCCTGCTAGATCAACTGAACATATGAACGGTGTCCTAAGAAGAGCCCTGCTAGATCAGGCTAGTAGCCCATCTGGTACAGCCATCCTGAGCCTGCCCTAGTTGGGAGGGCAGGATATAAATCTAATAAATAAATAAATCCTGTTTCACACGGAGGCCAACCAGTTGCCCTGTAGGGCCAACAAACAGGGCTTTAACTCTGAAAATTTAAATGCATGGAGTGCACCCAGTGTTAGTGGCAATGTTGTGCAATCTAACCATCAGTAAAAACATGACATAAGCAGTGATAGCTTACATGTGTTAATGCCACCAATCTGTGAATCACCAGTCCTTTCATGGAATCATAGAGTTGGGACCTCCAAGGTTATGTAATCCAACCCCTTGCACAATGCAGGAGATTCACAAATACCTCCCCCCCCCATGCCCAGAAGATGGCAGGAAACCTCCAGGATCCCTAGACAATCTGGCCTGGAGAAGAAATGCTTCCTGGCCCTAGAGTGGCGATCAACATTTACCTTGGCGTGTAAGGAAGGGGCACAAGAACTAAGCACTGAGGCAACCCTTCCTGCCCTCCCTTCTCATGATCTGCCTAAGTTCACAGAATCAGCATTTCACAGAATTTATTTAAGGATTCCTTCTACTAAAGCCAACTTTTACTGTTACAGCAAATAAGACATTTCAGAAAAGTAACTTACAGCACGCAAAATCATTAGGAATACATAAGAGCAATCCAAAGACTTTGTCGAATGTTAAAGGCTCTTTAGCTGACATACTGGAAAATGTGCAGTTTTAGAAGAAGAAGAAGAGCAGGTTTTTATATTTATTTTGCGTCTCAAAATGGTTTACAATCACTTTCCCTGCCCCACAACTGACACTTTGTGAGGTAGGTGGGTCTGAGGGAGTTCGGAGAGAACTGTGGCTTGCCCAAGGTCACCCAACAGGCTTCATGTGAAGGAGGAGTGGGGAATCAAACCCCGTTCTCCAGTTTAGAGTCCACCACTCATAAAACCATGCTGGCTCTCTTTAGAATGGCTTTAAAATGATTACTGGCACATTTGCTCCCAATATATGAGGATTCCATAGGACTGTATAGAAAGTATGGGTCAGCTCCAAGTCACCTCAGTTATAACTTATAACTGGCTATAGGAAACTCCAGATGCTGTGAACAAGCCCAGAGACACGGAGCGCAGACCTTAATTAGTGGCACATTCACACTCATCTTGAGTTGCTATCTACCCAACTCATTTGGGTTTGAACAAAGGTTTTCTGGATCACAGGCCACCTGGCCCTGCTATTTGTTCCTGAAGTGAAGTCAGACTAATTTGTGGTGAAGGAATCATTTCCATAGCAACAAACTCGTGTTGTTATCACAGGGTCATGACTTGGAAGCACAAGCTGTTGCAAAGCCAGGGCAGGGAGACAGAGGACATTTCTTTTCCCCCCTTCTCACAAATGACTCTTGAGCCCCCTGTATTTTCTGTCTCATGAAAAGAAGGCGAAGGAAAAAAAAAATAAGTATGCAAGGATCAACTGCCTAAAGCCAATGAGGCTTCTCCATACCACTTCTTTCAGAGGTAAGCACAATGACAGAATGGCAGGAGCTTAAAACTCCCTTTCTGCCTCTCCACAAGAGGAAGACCAGTGTGGATAGATGCTGTCTTACTGCATGACAGGAATCAAACAGCAGACATTTTAACAACAAGGAGTACCAGTCTCCTGCTGGCTTGTCTTAGTAACTTAGGCCGCGGTCACACGGCCCCTTTAAATCCAGGAGGGCTCCCGGATTTAAAGGGGCCGCATTTTTCTGCCGTGGGTTGGGATGTCTATACACCCCAACCCCTGCGGCAGCGTTGGCGGCCGCGCCGGCGGTGAAAGCGGCGGCTGCGGCCGTGAAGAGCCAGCCGCGGCGGGAACGACGGTTGCGGCCGCGGCGGAAGTGTCGGCCGTGGCCGTGGCGGAAACGACGGCGGTGCCCGCGGCGGCAACTGCCGCTGAAGAGGTGGCGCCCGCGGCGAGAACGGCACCCGCAGCCATGGCGGAGGCAGCCCCAGCATCGGGAGAGGTGGCGGTGGCGGCCAAGGACCGCCAGCCGCCTGGGTGAGTTGGTTTTTTTTTTCCCCTTTTACACTTGGGCGCATGAGTGGCCATGCGCCCAAGTGTAAAAAGGGGGGGGAATGGTGGGGGGAAGCCATCTGGACAGCCCTACTCTCACAATGCTTGCGAGAGAGGGCTGTCCAGATAACCTCCAATGCGGGTTCCTCCCGCGACTCCCGGGAAAACACTAGTTTTTCCCGGGGTCGGTAAAAGCGGGAGCAACCCACATTGGAGCCCGCTTCGCTGCAGGACTCAATGCGGGCCTATGTAGACGGCCCCTTTAAATGCGGGAGGAAGCAGGACTTCCTCCCGCATTAAGGGGCCATGTGACCGTGGCCTTACTCTTCTAAGAGAAGGAGAATGGACCCAAACATTTTGTCTCCAACTCAACATCAATGACAATAGGAATGGGGAAGGGCTGTGGCTCTGTAGTAAAGCATCCACTTGGCATACAGAAGGTCATAGCTTCACTCACTGGCATCTACAAATTAAAGGATCTGGCAGTAGGTAGGGTTGCCAACTTCCAGGTAGGGTCTGGAGATCTCATGAAATAAGAAGTGATCTTCAAATGACAGTGATCAGTTCTCCTGGAGAAAGTGGTTGCTTTGGAAGGTGGACTCCTTGGCATTATACTCTGCCGAGGTCCCTTTCTATCCCCAAACACAGCCATCCCCAGGCTCCAGCCCACCCCACCCACCCCCAAATCTCCAGGTATTTCCCAGCCTGGAGTTGGCAACCCTGATAGGTGATCTGATAGATTTCTCTGCATGAAACCCTGGAGAATTGCTGCAAGTCTGAGTAGACAATACTGCCTTTGATGGACCAAGGATCTGATTCAGTACAAGATAGCTTCAGGCATTCATCCCTTGAAAGAGTGCCAGAATCATTTGAGAAACTTTTCAAGAAGCTGCTTGGTATGTGTGGAATGTCTCTGATAAATTTTGCTAGCCCTTGGACTGAATCTTTTTTTCCTCTTTTTTTATATTTTTATTGTGTAATTGTAGAGTAAGGCAGGTAATTGTAGAGTAAGGAGGCCGCCCCCCACAAATACTCCAGTTTAATCCTCCTCCTCGTCATCTCCACCGCCAGCACCACCCTGGCCCTTCTTGGCATTCTTCCTCTTGAGGCGACCTGGGCGGCCTCCTCCATAGGGTGAATGGAGGGAGAAGTCAATATGCTTCTGAGAATCCAGGCGGACAATGAATGAAGGGATGTTCACCACCTGCTTCCTTACACAGATGTGTCTTTGACGGATAAGCACCCAGGCATGATGGATAGATTTGGCCAGGCGCAGTTTGAAGACCTGGGTTTGGAGATGCCGTTCCAGGAAATCCTCAATTTTCAGGCCCAGGATGTAATCCAGTTTCATCTTGCCCTCATCCAGCACCCCAATTCTGACAAGATGACGTAGCAAGGCATTGCCCTCAGAAAGGCGCCTCTGATCCTTCTCATCCAGGGTGAGCAGCTCTCGGGCAGCTTTGCGGATCTTGGCCAAGGTGAACTTCACTTGCCACACTTGGTGCTTGTTCCACAGTCCATATTCACCAATGAGCTTCAACTCCTGGTCAAGCCATGATTTCTCAGAGGTTTGCCTAGGAGTGACATATGTCTTCCAGCAAACCCAACTCCTGGCAATGGGCATTCTGGCTGAAAGAGACTGAGGCCAGGCCTCAGAACACCACTGGCAACCACAGCTGGAAAAAAAGGGCCCTTGGACTGAATATTGATTATGTATAGACCATGTCATCTCAGAGAAGTTCTGCAGAAGTTTGAAAAGTTCAAGAGAAAGTCCATGGACCGACAACATGTCATATTCAAAGGCCTGATTCATAATTTTGCCTGGATGGAGTTTCACGTTCTCAGTTTTGTCCCAGCCCATCACTGATTTTCAGCACTTGTTCTGGATTCCCACAACTACACCCAAGGCTGTCATGATAAAGGAACTGGGGATATAAAATTCCAGATATAAAATTCACCATGGGTGCCCAGGAAGTCAAACCAGATGCTGCAAGAAGACAGTGACAGCATATCTGTTCTGATCTGGATACGTATGTTCTTCTGAACATGAGGCCGGCTCACAGAGAAAGCTTGCCTGAGTGCCCGCCCCTTGGAGAGTCTTGGTAGCCCTAGCTTCACCTAGGTTAGATGAAAATGAAAGGCACAGTTGGGTATCATACATATATGTATGATAAAAGTAAAGTATGCTGTTGAATCACAGCCAACACCTGGTGACCCCACCTCATGGGGTTTCCAAGGCAAAAGATCAGCAAGGATACCCTGCCTTCCTCTGCAGAGCAATACTACTTGTATTTGGTGGTCTCTCATCCAAGTATTAATCATGGTCAATCCTGCTTAGCAGCCAAACTTTGACAAGACTGGGTGAGTCTGGACTATTAGGGCTGCTCACATTGATACTACTGCACCTCAGACCCCCAACTGACCTTACCTAGTAATTTCATATGAATGCTGAATAACATGTATGGTAGGCACTGTAGTATTCAACAGCATAAATACACTGCAGCCAAGCAGTAATCCTCTAGCATTACCTTTTTGGAATCTGCCCAATAATGGAACCACCAGAGTAGAGTGCCCCCCAAACTCCCATCCCAGTGTGGCAATATGTATATAGTAGGAATAAGGCCCATTGTGGAAATAAATACAACGGGCTCTAGAAAGAGGCTCTGGGAGAGTGCCATGGCCTTGGGCACTCAGCGTCAATTTTCTGTGGCAGCCTCAGCAGGGTATAATGACACAGAGTCCACCATTTTCTCCAGGGGAACTGATCCCTATGTCCTTCCCAGCCAAGAATCAACCTACCTTTATTTCCTCCTCACTGTTCAGCTTTCCATCCCCCACCCCCCACAGCCTCTACCGTGCTCTGAAGCCCTGACTGCCACATCACCCTTTTTTCCCTCTTTTCCCACACTTTTTGGCCTTGGGGCAGCTGGGAACTGTGGGCCAGCAGATGAGGAAGCCCCATTCAACCCAGTGAGTGCTACCCCTGCAGGCCCCTCTCTGGAACTACAGCTCAATTGAACCTTTTGGGGGGAACATTTTAAACAAACAACCACAGACAGCAGCCATCTTAGAAACACAGGTAACTGCCATTTTGTTACACCTACCAACAGCCACTAAGGGAACAGTTGGTCCCACACAGGAGGCAAGCAGGAGAAGCATCTTCATCAAGAGAGAAAGCTGTCTGCCAGAAATTTTGACAGGGCACAGTGGCTGAAGTAGTGGGTGGGGAAGAGGAGTAGACCCAGCACCCAGCCAATGGCACGTGAGTACTCACAGCCAGTGGATAGGGACAGCTTCTGAGGGATACATCAGGGAGCGAACTGATTTTGGAGAGTGTGGAATGTTCAGGAGAGTCCATGGTGAAAACATAATTATATATAACCAGAGGATGCTATCAAAAACTGCTATCAACACTGTTGCAATCTTTCCTGTACAGATTGTCCAACAAGGAGACCCAACAATGCAATTCAAAGCAGAATTAGGTTCTTCTAAGCCCACTGACTTTGATTTAGAAGGGTTTCACCCTGTCTAGGATTGGGTTATCAGTCCCCAAACTAGACCAGAAACTGGAATGAAAGGAGTCCAGAAATTAAGAATCATCTGGAAATGTCCTGAGCTGAATGGCCAATACCCAACCGAGCAACGTGCAAGGTGGAGATGAAAAAATGGGGGTGGGGGGTTGATTGTTGTTTTGTTTTGTTTTCTTTGCCACTGACTAATCTCTACCAGCAAAAGACCTGGAGAAACAACAACTCCTAAACTCTATATGAGTCACATCTTGCGCACCACCGAACAGAATGCAGCCCACCAGCCACATATGGTAGCTTGCCTGGTGCTGAACATAGATCAATTTTCTACTCACAGCAGAATTTATCTAGTATCTGAACTGCCAAACATAGTAGGTGGGCTGTGTTAAGTCTGTGTGGGTCATAAGTTGATTTATTGTACAGTCACATCACCAAAAAAAAGTATGGCACTTGACATGTTTTCCTTCAATTCATTTGCATTTTTTTTTTGCCTTCTCCATTCCCAGCATGCACATGCGAATTCATAAAGCACTGCAGCGAAGCAATCTGGACACAATTGCATGTATGACTGCATCAGAATTCTTTCTGTGCAGTGATCCCTTGAAAAATGCATACACGCGGGAACATTGGTAATGAACTACTCAACATAAAGAATCTTGGGTTCTGCACTCATATACAGTCACATCAAGAATGTTTAATTGACGTGTTCTTTCAATGTACACAACTGTGCATGGGTAAAATAGAGCAAGATGAAACAAATGACTGAACTAAAGAAGCTGTGACAAACTACATTCAGAATTTTTTTTTTTTAATGAAGATTCCTAACCAGTGTTTCCTCTAAGATGAGTTAGTCTGAGCTAGCTCACTGTTTTTTAGCCTCCGGCTCACACATTTTTGTCTTCGCTCAGGAAGGATGGCTCCAGAGCAAACTAATTTATGCAGTAGCCAAGTCGCTCACTCATAACTTTAATGCTGGTAGCTCACAAAGAAGAATGTTTGCTCACAAGACTCCACAGCTTAGAGGGAGCATTGCTCCTAACACATTGTTCCACTATGGAAACCAGACTAGTTCACCTGTAACTCCAAGGTTTGGAGAGAGATTCATATTAAGAGAATTTGGAAGCCTGCCTGATTTATATGTAAACTTGGGATGCCAGCCTCCAGGTGGAACCATGGGATGCCTCCAAATTACCGCTCATCTCCAGACTACAAAGTTCAGTTCCCACAGAGAAAATGGATGCTTTGGAGGGTGGACTCTGTGACACTGTACTCCTCTGAGGTCTCTGTCCTCCCCAGGCTTCACCCCCAAATCTCCAGGATTTTTCCAATCTGGAGCTGGGAACCCCCCCTCCCCCCCCCCCCCCGCCAGTGGCCACGAGGGACCTGGCAATCCTTGAATAAACCCACTTATTATGAACTACATTGGAGGAGTACATCAATCAAAATGTGGCATGTGTTTGAAATAAAAAAAGTCAATTTTACTCACAACAGATATCCAGAGGCACTCAGACATTATGCTGGCCATTGTGCAATAGTCTTAACAGCCCCTTTCCCCTAGCTAGTAGTGTATTTCTTAAGAACATAAGAGCCTTGCTGAATTATACCAGTGGTCCATCTAGTCTAGCATCCTGTCTCACACAGTGGCCAACCAGTTACTCTGAAGGGCATGGAGGCCGAAACTTTCCCCTGATGTCGCCTCTAAGGATGGGAACAAACTGCACTTTTGCATTTCTGTTCATGGTTCATGGCTGGACCATGAAACGAACCACGAACCGATATGCCAGTTCGCAAACCGAACCAGTTCATATTGGGTTGTGAGCCATTTAAGACCCCTACAAAAAGCAGGAGGTTAAATGGCTCCAATCCATTTGAGACCCCTACAAAAAGGGGTCCAATCCATTTGAGACCCCAAGCCATTTGAGACCCCTCCAAGCCATTTAAGACCCCTACAAAAAGCAGGAGGTTAAATGGCTCCAATCCATTTGAACCAAACAGCTGTTTTTGTGAAAAGCAGAAAGCAGGGGATTAAATGGTTTGGGGACATTTAAACCCTGCTTTCTGCTCTTCATGAACCACAACAAACTGCATCAAAATTCATAGCATTTTTGGAGGCTCTTCAGTTCACAAACGTTGCTTTGCGAGCCATGAACCGCCCAAAATTCATGACAGACTTTAGTTTGTGAGCCAGTTGGTGCTCATTCCTAGCTGCCTCTTTGCACAGAGATTCAGAGGTCTGCTGCCTCTGAACCTGAAGGTTTCTTTTAGTCACCATGGCTAGTAGCCACTAGGAGACCTATCCTTCATGAAGATGTCTAAGCCCTTTTTAAAGCTGTCTTGGCCTGTCACTACATCCTCCAGCAGCAAATTCCACATTTTAATCGCTTATTGTGTAAAAAAGCAGTTCCTTTTGTCTGTCCTGAATCTGCTGCCCATCAACTTCATTGGAGTCATTCTTACTTCTTCTAGAAACGAAAACCACTCTCCTGGGTGAATCTCAATGGAGCTAAGAAGAAAAGCTTCAATGCCACAGCTGTAAGAAGGAAAAAAATAATCATTCTTAAAATGTTGTTCATATGATTGGCCCTTTGCACTCAAAACCTTCTTTCAAGTATGAACATAAAAATCCTTGTTTACTCTGACCTCATACAAGGTAGTGTTACCTGCTGGATCAGAATGATGACATTGTCATCAAATAGAAGACAGCTCATAAGCAGAAAGTGTGATGTGAGAGAGGAACATGCCCCGATGCTGCAGAAGGCTTTCATGCATTAACAATAATCCATACGCATTATCTTACTTCTCGGAAAATCTTCCATGTGCATGCAAAACTACATGTGACTACAACAGACAAAAACAGACATTTGTAAAACTCTGAAGATTTGAAAGCTTCAATAAACTCAGATGTTTGGTCATCAGCAGGGGTCTGTTGGAGTGGGAGCACACAGGAGCGCAGCTCCGGGAGTGAGGAGCCGAGGGGGCGGGCACATGACCAAGCCCTGCCCCCTCCTCGGCTTCCCCAAGCAGTGCAGAGGTGCAGCGCTCCGGGGAAAGCCCTGCTAGGGTCTTTATTGTTTTTAATGTTTTGTTTTAATATTGATAATTTTATCATTGTTCCTTTTATGACTGTGTGCTGCTTTTCCAGAGACTTGCTCAAGGTGGCATATACATTTTCTAAGTATAGCATTTTTTTATCTGGGCACATGGCACATAAGTACTGGAGAAATTTCACCAACCCTTCAGCAGCTTCCACCCCATCGGTTTGGTGTAGTGGTCAGGAGTTGGACTCTAATCTGGGAGAACCGGGTTTGATTCCCCACTTCTCCACATGCAGCTGCTGGTGTGACCTTGGGCCAGTCACAAGTTCTCTCAGAGCTGTTCTCTCGTGAGCAGTTCTCAAAAGACCTCTCTCAGCCCAACCTACCTCACAGGGTGTCTTGTTGTGGGGAGGGGAAGGGGAAGGGATGGGTGGTGCACATGTCCTGGGTATCTCAAGTCTACTTGAAACCTGGTGGTTTCAAGGGAGCAGGAAGAGAATGAGGGTATGTTCTTTACGCTTATTTTTATTGCACAAAGTATTGGATGGGGAAGGGAATGGAGGAAGAGCCAGTCAGTTTCACTCACCTGTGGAGTGGAGCCTGAGGGGTGGGTGTTGCCTTCTGACACACTTCCGGTATGTTAGGGGGTGTGGTATATGCAAATGAGTTATGCTAATGAGCTCCTGCACCTCTTTTTCTACGAAATGACCCCTGGTCATCAGTGTTAAGAAGCAATTTAAACTTGTCAGTAAACCTTTCTGCCAAAGAGAATTTTATAAAAAATGTGGTATCAGTGGCACTTATCTCCCCATAAGTTAGCAAAAAAATATACCAAGGATGCAATGCTCCCTCTAAGTTGTGGAGTCGTGTGAGCAAAAAATTCAACTTTGAGAGCTACTGGCATTAAAGTTGTGAGCGAGCGATATGGCTGCTGCATAAATTAGTTTGCTCTGGAGCCATCCTTCCTGAGGAAAGACAAAAATCTCTGCACCGGAGGCTAGGAAACTGTGACCTAGCTCGCACTAACTCAGCTTAGAGGGAACACTGCTAAGGAGATAATGGGAATTGTTGGGTATGTGGTGCTACCAATGCCATTTTTTTACACATCTGGTGGGAGTGTAGGAGAGCAGCAGAGTTCTGGATTATGATCACTACAGTTATCTCTAAAGGTATAAGGAAAGAGCTTCCATTATCCCCTAAGGTTTTGTTGCTGTTGTTGTCATTAAATCATGTAGCATTCCCTACTAAAGAAGTTTGTGAATTTGTTCTTAATGCCATTATGTTACATCCCCAGGAGAGCATTACATTCTTCACAGAACAACTTGCTGGTGATCCCCAGCCCTAGAGAGATCCAGCTGTCCTTGACCAACCTGGTGGAACTCTCTGCCAAATAAAATCAGGGCCCTGCAGGATCTTATGCAATTCCACAGGGCCTTTATGGCAGATACGTTCTGCGAAGCATTCAGTTGAGGACAGCAATGGTTAACATCATGGCTGGCACCCTACCTGGACCCTTATTCCTTATAGAATTCACTCCCCCCTGAATGTGTGAAGCACTCACATACCAGATATGGTAGGAAGCTACAACATTTTGCCACTTGCTTTAATTACTGCATGTTGTTGGACACAGTATTTATGTCTTTTATGTTTTTTAGAGCTTTTGTACATCACTTAGAGACCCACAATTGTGGGGACAGGCAATAAATAAATAAATAAAACATCTGCAAGGGTAATTTTTGCTCAGAACTGGAAGAAGAACATAATCCCTTAGAAAGAGGATTGGTTAGAGAAATCAGTAGAATGTATTTGTCTATGTAAAATGGCCAAACATCTGATAATTTTGGAAAATTGGAATGCTTTCCTGTCCAGAATGTAAAATTAAATTTGAGCTTGTATAACTGTTTTTTGTTTGTTTTTTTAAATAATAGGTTTGATTTTAATGTGGGGTTTTATATGCAAGTTGCTGTTGGTGAAAATGTAGACCTCTGAAGGAAGAAAGGAGGGGGCTGGGTGGGTGATTGAAATGTGCTATTGAATGATCGCTGTACCCTAAAGGGTGGAGTTGTCTGGTTTGAAGAGAGTTTGTTCAGTGTCCGGGACAAGAGAATTGAGTGGATGAAGAGTGTGAATCATGAGAGAAATCTGTGTTCTTTGTGGAAGTTATTAGCCTAAGTGGCAAGGTAGGAAATTAAGCTTTGTGGGAGTTATTAGCCTCCATGGCAAGTGAGGAAATAAGGCCCTGTGGCTAGGTCTTCTCAAGGAACTTTAGAGGGGAAAAAGAACTGTACCAATTTGAAACCAGTAGGCTTATGACCATTACTGAAAAACCATACACCTCTAAACAAATTATTTACGTTTAAGAAGAAATAACTGCTTTCTTTAGAGTCAAGGATCCCCTTTTATCTCAGTGCTACCCACATGCGATGACCATTCCATCATTCTACCAGCTATAAATAAACCATCCTGTTCTTTCATCCCAACTAAAAATTTAAAGCCTTTGGTAGCAGCAAAAAAAAGAAGTAGAAAATGCTTAAATGAAGGCAGGGAGGCAGCATAAAACATGATGCCTCAGAGCACTACAGAGGGGTGCCCTCTATATGTTTTACTTATAGGGGGTCTCAGAAAAGAGCAAAACATTACGCTGCCTTTTTCTGATTAGCATTTTTGATTAGCGCCTGTAGAGTTATGTCTAGAGTTAAAGTTTAGAGGATTGTGTTTTATTCACATTTCTTTTAAATCCTTGACTGTTCTGTTGTGTTTACTTAGGCTGAGGACAGACTGGCAATCTGGAGCGGGAGGAATCCGGAGGCAAAAGCTGTGGGGGGAAAATTCCCCGGGGCTGGCCATTCACACTGGCCAGTGTATTGCGCAAGGCTGCTGTTACGGAGCGTTCAGACTGCTGCGGAGTGTCCCCGCCTCTGCTTGAATCCCACCTTCTTCCAGTTCACACTGCCTGAAAGCAGGAGGCATGCGGAAGATGGTCCCTGGACACCGGTTTCTCCCAATGTCCTCCTAAAGCGAAAGGAAACCGGCTGCAAAACGCATAAGTGTGGAAGGGAGCCAAGGGACAGCTGCGGATGTCGAAACGGGCTCCCTTCCCCCGCTTCCCAAGCGGAGCTCTCCTGGGGCAGATTGCCAGTCTGTCCTCAGCCTTAGACTGTGTGCACTTTTTATTTTCTTATTAAACTTATCTACATTTTCAATGCAGTTACTTTGATTCCTGTAACCTATGTTAACACCCCTGTTTAGGACACACAGACGACAATGATGACGATGACAGAGAAGAAGGAGGAGGAGATTGGATTTATACCCCGCCCTTCACTACCTGAAGGAGTCACAAAATGGTTTGTGATCTCCTTTCCCTTCCCCTCCCCACAACAGACACCCTGTGAGGTAGGTGGGGCTGAGAGAGCTCTTTCAAGGACTGCCCTTGAGAGAACAGCTCTGAGAGAACTTGCAGCTGACCCAAGGTCACACCAGCATATGGAGGAGTGGGGAATCAAACCCGGTTCTCCCAGATTAGAGTCCATGCTCCTAACCACAACATGAAATAGAATAGGGAGGGGGCAGTAGTTAACCCAATCCCCCTAAAATGTGAAATTAAGTATGTCAGTCCCCTTGGTAGCAAGTGCAAAAGAGAGGGAGACACAAACTCAGAGCTAAGCCTTTAACTGGCATAGGAGTTCAGGCTGAAATCCTAAAGTAATTGGTTAGCTGGTAGCAGTGACAGAGAATTGGGAAGTTGAGGAAGAGAAGCCTTAATGGGTATGCAAACTGGGATTGCAGTGTCCCTTCTTTGTGCCCATGTGAGCATAAATGAGTGCTTGCAAGCCCTGTTTCCTCACAGCCCAGCCAGACATGAAATTGGAAACTGTGATCCAGTTCCACGCTACACTTTAGATTTATAAAATTACTTTAGCCTAAAGCACTTTTCAAAATGATGCTAATGTGCCAAACTGGAGTAAGAGATATTTTTTAAAAAATAAATAAATTATAGTTTCTTAGAAACAGGAATGTACAAACTTATTCTGAGAATATAACAGTAACAGGAGAGAATAAAAATGCAAAAAGTATAACAACAGGAGCAACAATGATAAACAGATACATGAATACACAACATCTTATGCAATCAGATCTCCATATCAATTCCTTAATAGTGATACAAAAAAAATACAAAGCAAAAAACAGAATGGTAGCCCTTATTCTCGGTGTCCAGTTAAGAGAGGAAACCAAGAAGGAGGTAATGATATGGGATAACAGAAAGTTGACCGGAGGAACTAATCGCTTTCAGGCCCGTTTATGTAATTGTGATCGTTCATCAGAAATAAATTGATGTGGAGTAAGGGTACTGATATTTCTCAAAGTCATGAAGTCTGGGGTGCTTTTTTAGAATCGCCTCGCCCGTTCATTTTGCACCAGTTTTAAGTAAAACGTGAGGAAAAAATGTGGAACAGGAGAACACTCATAAGAATGTTGAGGAAAGTTTAAAAATGTTAACATTTGTAAAACTGCAGGTTGGGGGTAGATATGGTTTTATACATATCTGTCATATTTGTAATACATATATTCAAACTCATATTTACCCAAGGATTCATAATCTTTTCTAGCATAAATAGTGTTGAAGTTTACTCTTTTCTCCCCATTATCTAGGTTAAAGCTTATGTGCTCTGTGATTTATGTAGCTATGAACTTTAATAAACCTGATTTCAGTATGGGCTTAGGGAAAGGGAGAAAGAAAATTTATCTTTTGCAGTGTACTCTTGGTGCATCCTATCTGTTTTGCCACATTAAGATGCCTGTGCAGACAGGCTAATGGCTAATCCTCACTGCTGTTTAGCCATAGCTAATCCTTGCTGGTACTTATCCTATTAACATTTTTTACATTCTCTTATATTTTAATGGTGTTGCAGTGTACTCAAATTACAAACATTTATTGCTAGACTAGGGACACTTTTGTGGCAAAATGGAGTATGCAAGATCAGATGTTGTTGTTTTTTTTCCCAGACTCCAGTACAAGTATATCTGAAAAGCCAATTCTCATGGTATTCTTTCATCCATAAATGTTTATCGTCTTGTACAAAATTGGTTAATTATTTGTTTATTTAAAACATTTTTTATGCTACCCTTCTACCCAATTTAGGGCCCCTAAAGTGACAAACAATGAAAACAATGTTGAAATACAGATTAAATATTATACACACACACACACACACATATACTGGGCTCTTTTTGCAGAAAAATCCCAGCAGGAACTCATTAGCAAATTAGGCCACACCCCTGACAGCACAGCTCATTAACATATTAGGCCACACCCAATGTTACCAGAAGTGTGGTCATCCAGCCACATCCACCTTTTGCTTCTTATTCTGTTTACCTTGTTGTCAAAACAGTTTTGACAAAACCAATAAAAACATTATTTTCTGACCCATCTATACAAAATCTTGCCTGAACCAATATCTTATGTCCAACAATTATTCCCACACTGGATTGGAATCAATTCCTAAAGGTTAGGTTTCAATGGAAATCAGCTTGCCTTCCTGCAGAACTAGTACCCTGAATATGATTTTTTAGGGTTGCCAATCTACAGGTGGGGTCTGGAGATCTCCTGGAATTACAACTGAGCTCCAAACTACAGAGAGCAGGTCAATGGCTGCTTTGGAAAGTGGAGTCCATAGCATTATGCCTTGCTTAGGTCCCTCCTTCCCGTAAACCCCACCCTCTACTCCCAAATCTCCAGGGATTTCCTCAACCTGGAGTTGGCAACCCTAGTTCACTGGCAGAACAATGTTAGGAGCCAGTTTGGTGTAGTGGTTAAGTGCATGGACTCTAATCTGGGAGAACCAGGTTTGGTTCCCCACTCCCCCCCTTGCATCTGCTGGATGACCTTGGGCAAGCCATAGCTCTGTACCAGCTGTTGTCTCAGAGTTCTCTCTGCCCCACCTACCTCACAGGGTGTCTGTTGTGGGGAGGGGAAGGGAAAGGAGTTTGTAAGACGCTCTGAGACTCCCTTGGGTAGTGAAGAGCGGGGTATAAATCCAATCTAGGTTTGTGGATGCACTGGATGGGAGAAGTTTGTGGACTATTTTATTCAAGGTACAAAATTTTATTCAAGGTATAAGATTTCATGTGCCACCCATACTTCTTCAGATGGAAGAAGTGTGCATGCACACAAAAGCTTATACCTTGGATAAAACTTTGGACTCTAACTTTGTTCTACTGCTTCAGACCAACATGGCTACCCACCTGAATTATTACACTATAATACTTTTTACAACCAGTGGAGTGGTTACCATGCAGAGTCTGTTCCATAGGTAAAATTATCCTGTGAACAGGTGATCTTTACCACATAAAAGTATCACTACCATCACAAGATCACCAATCGTTGGAAGTCAACTCCTCAGGAGCAGAAATCTCTCTTATTAGGAGGTTTAAGAACATCAACTTTGCTGGCCCATTAAAGGCAGATGTCAGCCCAGTGGCAGGAGAAGAGGGACAATCATCTTCATCAGAAACTCTGCCCACTTTTTAAATTTCACAAAACAGGCAATCTCCAAAGTGCTGCTGACCATGCTCATTTTTAGTTACATCTCTGTTTCTCTGCAGATGTCCCCCAAAGTCCCCCATGCAACAGTCAAGTGTTCTGCCAACACACACAACAATGAAGCTACTTTTTCAGATCTTTTCCCTTGCAGGGCAGTAAGCACCAAACCACTTTAATACAGACTTTAGACACACATATATTTGCAAGCCATTCTCAACAAGACACAGCAATGAACTCAGACTTCAAACGTACTTTTCTTAAGCAGAAGATGCCATGAGAAAACTAAAGAGATTCTCAAAAAATAAAGATATTGTCAAAAGCAGCATTTCCTGGGCTCTCTGCTTTTTTACATCCCCCCCTTTTCAATAATTTTTAAAATAAAAACACAAAGAACAAAATGAAACAAAAAGAAAGAAAGAAAGAGAGAGAGGGGGGGGAGGGGGAGAGAGAGAGAGAGAAAGGAAGGAAGGAAGGAAGAAAGAAAGAAATGTAGGGGAGAGAGAGAGAGAGAGAAAGAAAGAAAAGAAAGAAGGAAGGAAGGAAGGAAGGAAGGAAGGAAGGAAGGAAGGAAGGAAGGAAGGAAGGAAGGAAGGAAGGAAAGAAAGAAAGAAAGAAAGAAAGAAAGAAAGAAAGAAAGAAAGAAAGAAATGTAGGGGAGAGAGAGAAAGAAAGAAAGGTAGGTGCGGGAGAGAGTGAGAAAGAAAGAGAGAGAGGAGTGAGAGAAAGGAAGGAAGGTGGAGGAGAGAGAAAAAGAGAAAGAAAGGGGGAGGGGGAGAGAGAGAGAGAGAGAGAGAGAGAGAGAGAGAGAAAGAAAGAAAGAAAGAAAGAAAGAAAGAAAGAAAGAAAGAAAGAAAGAAAGAAAGAAAGAAAGAAAGAAAGAAAGAAAGAAAGAAAGAAAGAAAGAAAGAAAGGTAGGTGGGGACAGAGAGAGAAAGAAAGACAGAAAGAAAGAAAGAAAGATAGATAGATAGGGGAGAGAGAAAAAGGAAGGAAGGTGGAGGAGAGAGAGAGAGAAAGGAAGGGGAAGGGAGAGAGAGAAAGAGAGAGAAAGAGAGAGAGAAAGAGAGAGAAACAAAGGAAGGAAGGAAAGAAAGAAGGAAAGAAAGAAGGAAGGAAGGTGGGGACAGAGAGAGAGAGAGAGAAGGAAAAGAGATGGGGGAGGCACTTACCAGAGCAGGAAGAGTGACATCAGCAAGCCAAATGCAGAGCCAGGCCTTTCAGTTCAAAGAGCCTAGCCCCGTGCTTAATCTCTTGGCCAGGCTTTCTCCTGCTGACTCTCTGCACTTAAAGGGAAAGTGCTGAGTGGGGCTTTTTCCTGCTGGCTCTCTGCAGGAACTTTCCCTTTAAATGTAAACAGCTCAGGCCAGGCAGGGAGGGGGCGGGGCTGTCTCGGACGCCAGCCGGAACAGCGTTCCGGTGCGTTCCTGCTGAAAAAGAGCCCTGTATGTGTATGTATGTATGTGTGTGTGTGTACATATATATATATATATATATATATATATATATATATATATATATATATATATATGTATATATATACACACACACACACACACACACACACACACACAAATATAAACATATAAAGACATAAACATGGAGACACACAAAACTCAAGCAGGAAGAATGTGCAATTTTTTTGTAAAGTGAGAATGGTCCCCATACTGCATATTTTTCAGTCCTAATACATTCATTGGGAAGCCGGTCCCCAAGTTTGCCATGGAAACTTGTTGGGTGACCATGACCATAGACCAGTCACTCTAACCTACCTCATAGGGTTGCTGTTGTGAGAGTAAAATGGAGCAGAAGAGGATGAAGGTATAAGCTAATCTAGATATATATGAAATACATGGTCACAATCATTTATTGATAAATGCTTTTGTATGTCCCTGTAACTCTGTATGTATGGAATACCTCAAATGGGGACTGAGAGAGTCTAAATCCCCAGAAGAGTATCGGAAGCTATTTAAAACCACACTAATTGAAGCCCAGAGAGAATTCATTCCCCAGGATAGGAAAGGTGCTGCCAAGTCTAAAAGAACACTTGCATGATTAACAATGCAAGTCAAGGAAGCTATAAAAAGTAAAGAGGCTTCTCTTAAGAAGTGGAAGGTCTGCCCTGAAAAATTAAATAGAAGGGACCAAAGGCTCTGTCAAAAGGAATGTAAATCAATAATTAGGCATTCAAAAAAGATAATTTGAGAAAGTTTGCTAAAAGCATCAAGCCAAACAATAATGTTTATTTAAATATGTCTGGAGGAGGAAACCGGCCAAAGAAGCAGTTGCTCCTTTGAAAGACAAAGGAAAAAAGGGGCTGCTAAAGGAAGATAGGGAGATGGCAGAGAAGCTCAATTACTTTTTTTATTCTGTGTTCACTGTGGAAAGTGTGGGGCATGTACCCATTCTTCAGCTGCTATTTTCACAAAGGGAGTTTCAGGAACTGAGTCAAATTGAAGTGACAAGAGATGAAGTTTGGGAACTTAATAGTGAGAATGGTTAATAGTGAGAACTTAACCTATTTGGGAAATTATAAACTGATAGCTCTCCAGGTCCTGATGGCATATTACAAGGGTTTTTGGGGAACTCAAATGTGAGATGGTTGATCTACTAATCTGTATATGCAACTTATCACTAAATTCACGTGCTGTACCAAAAGATTGGAGAGTAGCTGTAACTGCAGGGGGTTCTCAGCACACTTTCCCCCTCTCTACTTCCAGTCCGCCCTCTTTGACACACAGCTTTATAATACCCTCCACTTCAAACACAAATACAAGTTTATTTAAAATAACACAGGGGAACAGGGTTATATACAGGGAGTCAATCAGTTGATCAGGCTTTCTTTTTTTCTTTTCTTTTTTTAACTTTGGACTGCACTTAGATCTTTTAGTTTTCTTCCAGACCACCCCCTTCCTGCACATTCCATCTTTTATATCTCTGTTCTATTGAAGGCTCTCCCATAGTCTAGCATCTCCCTAAACTGCTTCACTTGCAGTTGGTCCCTAGCTAGAACTGCATAACGCTCCCCAACAGGATTTCTTACAGAGGAACACTGTGGTCGTGGCCACACGAGCAAAATAATCCAGAGGGGAATCGAGGCTTTTTTGCTCTGGAGCAATTTGCCCCACAGTTGCGTGATCACACAGGTCTATGGACCTGCTGGGGAAACTTGCCACTGTGTGATCAGATGCAACCGCGGGCGAGTTGTTGTGTTTTTCTGTGGTTGGTTCCTGAGGCACTTAAACGGGGGATTGATGAATCACCTCCCCACCCTAAGGGCTTTTGATGATGCACACATGGAGAAGGGGGAAAAAAACCCAACAACAGTGTGGCATTGGGATAGCATGTGATCCTGCTATCCGCAATGCCACACTTCGGCACTGGAGTGATCACACGGGGAAACTCTGGCTGTGAACTGCATCAAACCATTTGATATTGGAGTTTCATTAGTAGCTTTTTACCATGATTCCCCACCGGATCAAAATGGTTTGCGACGGTTTGATGACGGTTATGGGACGCTTCCCAGATGTGCTGGTGTGATCGCGCCGCTTTGATCCGGTGGTGAATCATCCCTCTTCCATGGCAAATGGGTGTGTATGATCGTGCCCTATGTGTGTCAGGGTTATACACCAGGAGTTTCTCTCATTAAACTCCTCAGCAGCTCCCAGGGTCCACGCTCTCTCTTCCATCCAAGAGCACCCTTTCTCCTTCTGTTCTGGTCAGCAGTCAGCCCTTAACAACGTTTCCAAAGGGTTTTTTTCCGCCCTCCAGTTCAAAATTGAAGATTCCAAAACCATTATGTCACACACTCTCTCTGCCCCTCTGGTCATCTGCAGGCTACCTTCCAAGCAGCTGGCTATGCTTGTAAACTTTGCTCAGAAATTAAGTTTTCCATTACAGTATTAAGTTTTCTATTAAGTTTTCCATTAAGTTTTCCATTAAGTTTTCCATTACAGTAGCAATTGTGATTTTTTTTAAAAAAGGGATCCAAAAAGAAAGCAGAAAATTATAGGCCAGCTTTCCTAATGTTTGTCCCAGGCAAATTACTATATACTGTAATAAAAAAATAAATAAATAAAAGTGTTGGGCACATAGTGAAACAAAGCCTGTTGAGGGAAAATCAGGATGGCTTCTGCAAAGGGAAATTCTGACTCATCAACCTTTTTGGAGTTTTTTGAGAAACTGAACAAGCTTGCTAACAATGGTGATCTGCTAGATACGATATTATATACATGGACTTTCAAAAGGCTTTTAACAAGGTAGCTCACCAAAGACTCCTCACTAAGCTCAAGAATCATGCAATAAGAGGACAAGTTCTCTTATGGATTAAAAAATTAGTTAAATGACAGGAAGTAGAGGGCAGGAATAAATGGACAGTTCTCATAGTGGAGGGAAGTAAGCAGTGAGGTCCCACCAGTATCAGTATTGGGGTCAGTACTATTTAATTTGCACATAAACCATCTGGAACTAGGGGTGAGTAGTGTAGTATACCAGGAGGATCTCCACAAATTGGGTAAGTAGGCAACCATGTGGCTGATGATGTTCATTGCTTGTAAGTGTAAGG
Organism: Lepidodactylus listeri; assembly: GCA_029233225.1. NCBI lineage: Eukaryota > Metazoa > Chordata > Lepidosauria > Squamata > Gekkonidae > Lepidodactylus > Lepidodactylus listeri. The sequence goes on along the minus strand of JARCFY010000009.1, from coordinate 97,530,342 downwards.
TTAGAACAAATTAAGAAGTTAGAACAATTAGAACAAAAAGTCACCATTTCAAGTATAGACTAATGGGTTCTGAACTTGCTGAGACTGAGAGGGGAAAAGAACTTGAGATCGTAGTAGATTGCTCAGTGAAAGTGTCAACCCAGTCTGTGGTAAAAAAAAATGCAAAAAGGCAAGCCCCACGCCAAAAACTTCAATGGGAAATCCGTCCAAACAATCTGAGGCAAACTATCCCTCATGGAACCAGAGGTAAGCACCATGTGTGAAATCGGTCTGTGTTGAGAATTATCAGGAAAGGGACTGAAAACAAAACAGCCAGTACTATAATGCCCCTGTATGGTGTGCCCTCATTTGTGCAGTTCTGGTCACCATATCTCAAAAAGGACATTGCAGAGCTGGAAAAAGCACAGAAGAAGGCAACCAAGATGATTAGGGGGTTGGAGCATCTTCCCTATCAGGACAGGCTGAAGAGTCTGGGACTTTTCACTTCACAAGAGAGATGACTGGGGGGGACACACATAATAGAGGTTTATACAATTATGTATGGGGTGGGGAGAGTTGACAAAGAGAACTTTTTCTCCTTAACTCAAAATAATGGAACTCAAGGGCATCCAATGAAGCTGATGGGCATTAGATTCAGGACTAATAAAAGGAAAATTAGACAGATTCATGGAGGGGAGGTCTATCAGTGGCTACTAGCCATGGTGACCAGTTCCAAATGCAGGCAGTAAATCTTTGGATCCCAGTGCTGGGAGGCAACATCAGGGAAAGTCTCAGTGTCTATGCCCTATTGTTAGACTTCCAGAGGAACTGGTTGGCCACTGTGTGAGACAGGATTCTGGATACTAGATAGACTACTGGTCTGATCCAGCAGGCATCTTGCGTTCTTATAACTGGATTTATATTAGGAAAGAGCTGATCTCATGCCTTCTAATAGCTGCCAAAACATCTATAGCTGCTAATTGGAAATGCCCAAATGCACCTATGATTCATATATGACGTAAGGTATGAGATATATACATAATGGAAATAATTATGTATAAAATGAATCGGTTTGAAAATAATCCCCCTTCCTGGAATTTTGTAGAAGTGTGGCCAATAATATTGAACTATTTGATGCAGATGGGAGTAGTTCCAAAAAATTGAAGTACTTAACTGAAATGCAAAATTAAGATGTTTATAGGTTGCAAGCAGTGTTTCCTCTGAGCTGAGTTAGTGAGAGAAGAAGAGGAGGAGAAGGAGGAGACTGGATTTATACCCTGCCTTCACTACCTGAAGGAGTTTCAGAGTGGCTTACACTCTCCTTTCCCTTCCCCTTTCCACCACAGACATCCTGTGGGGTAGAAGAAAGGAAGAGAAGAGATTGGTTTTATACCCTGCCCTTCACTTGGAGTCTCAGAGCATCTTACACTCTCCTTTTCCTTCCCCTCCCCATAACAGACACCCTGTGAGGTAGGTGGGGCTGAGAGAGCTCTTTCCAGAACTGTCCTTGAGAGAACAGCTTTGACAGATCTATGGCTTGCCCAAGGTCATCCAGCAGCTGCAAGTGGAGGAGTGGGGAATCAGACCTGGTTCTCCCAGATTAGAGTCCGTGCACTTAACCACTACACCAAACTGGCTCTCCAACACCAAACTGGCTCAGAGAGCTCTTTTAAGGACTGCTCCCAAGAAAACAGCTCTGAGAGAACTTCTGAGTGACCCTCTCTCCATGCTCCTAACCGCTACACCAAACTGGTACACACACACACACGCACACACACAAAAAAAACTGAGCTGGAGGTAACAATGAATCTGGTGTAATAGATGGCACGCTCATATGAGGTGGCAGAATGGAGAGTGCAATATTTTGACGGCAGGTGAGGGGTGACATTTTTTAATGCTGTCTCTTTAACCAAACCCCCCCCCCCTTCTTTGTAAGGAGAAAACCTTACAATGACTGGACTGGAACCTGTCCCTCTGCTATGCTTATTTTCTGTTTCCGGGAAGTAATCCATTCTATGCACGGACTAATTCAGAAGCAATTCTAGCAGAACAATGTCCTACTGACACCCTCCCCCATCCCCTGCCTGATTTCTGGTAAAGCAGAGGCCAGCACTGAATTTTGATATTTGCTTTTTGGCATTTGCACACGACTGGAAGCAGACCTAATCTTTTCGGGCGAGTTTCCTTTCCCTTACAAAACCACATGGCATGGGAGGGCAATGCTAGCTCAGAGAGATCAAGAGATCAGTTGATAGAGAGATTCTGGCATTTCACAACCACCATAGAAGATTGCCAGCCTCCAGGTGGGGTCTGGAGATGTTGTGGTGGTGGTTTTATGGTCCTCGGGCCAAAAAGGTTGCCTATCCCTGAGCTCGGGGGCGGCCAGTTCTCTAGCAGCCTGGCTGCAGCAGCAATGGTTACTGCCTGTTGCTGATGTGGAGTATCAGAATGAGTTTCTTGAGCTATTGGGGAATATTTTGGGGAGGGTGACTGTTGTCAGTGGCAACCACTTGGAGTAATATTATCAGTATCTTATTTGAAGAGTAGCAGTCCTCACACTCACAGAGTCTGTTTCATAAGGCTGCTCTTAAAGGTTTCTGATGTCACATGTGAAGCATTTTAAACATTCCGAACCAGTGTATAAAACTAAGAATCATAACGATGGGCTAGGTGGAATGCCAGTGATACAAATTCCTTTCATTTAAGGGGGGGGGGGGTGAGAACTGTTTGTTCTGAGTTGAGAACACTGCTGTGATTGTTGTGAGACATACCGCAAGTGCTTTTTCTCATGTATTTATTTGAAATGAAATGTAGCTTGCATTTCATAAAACCATTACCGTTAAATTATAGCAGGCTTGTGAGGACTGTTCTCAATGCACCCCAAATTGATTTCAAAATGTAACAAAACCATTTTCATTTCATCTGAAAATTAGTGGGTATTTTCCCTTCCTTCCGAGATGAGTTGATTTTCTTGATTCAGCCACTGATCAAATTTTTAACTGTATTTCATGCCTTTAGGTAATGAGAAAGTTCCCATTTACTCGCTCGTTGTATTTTGGACCCAATTAATATATTTAACAGCAAATCTATATCACTGAGTTCCTCCAATTTTTTCAAATATGCTAGGAGCATGATTGTAGATAATTTTAAAATGCACAGTAGCATTCCTGCACATGTAACCTATCACTAAATTCAGCTGCTGTACCAGAAGACTGAAGAGTAGCAAATATTACTCATTTTAAAAAAAACATGGTCCAGAGGGGAACCAGGAAATTATAGGCCAGTCATCTTAACATCCCAGGCAAATTAATTGAAATGGTAATCAAAGATAGAATTGTTAGGAACGTAGAGATTCAAAGCCTGCTGACGGAAAATCATGGCTTCTGCAAAAGGCAGTTCTGCCTCACCAACCTTTTGGAGTTCTTTGGGAAAGTGAACAAGCATGTAGACAGTGGTGACCCGGTAAACATTATATACCTGGACTTTCAAAAGGCTTTTGGCAAGGTACCTCACCAAAGACTCCTGACCTGAGTAAAATTAGCGGTCATGGGGAAAGAGGACAAGTTATTTTATGGATTAAAAAAAAAACTGATTAAATGACAGGAAGCAAAGAGTAGGAATAAGTGGACAGTTCTCACCATAGAGGGAAGTAAGCAGTGAGGTCCATAAGGATCGGTACTGGGGTCATTACTATTTAATTTATTTGTAAATGATCTTGAACTAGGGATGATTTGTGTAATGGCCAAGTTTACAGATGACACGAAACAATTCAGGATTGTGAAAACCAAGGCTGACTGTGAAGAGCTCCAAGAGGACCTCCACAAACTGAGTGAATGGGCAACAATGGAATTCAGTGTGGTTAAGTGTAAGGTGATGCGCACTGGGACAAAACTTCCAATTTTAAGTATAGGTTAACGGGCTCTGAATTTGCTGAGAGTGAGAGGGGAAAAGATCTTGGGGTCATAGTGGATAACTCAGTGGGGAAAAAAGTATTTATACCTTTTAGAAGGAAAAAAAGACAGAGCCACATATAGAGCTAGATCCAGTGCAAAAATTCTGCTTCTGCTACAGCACTTGCAAAACAGGAAACACAAGAAAAACCACTTGAGCTAAATCAACTTTCTGTATCTCCAGTTACGTTTCTGTTTGCACTCTATCTTGTGCAAAGAATTTGGGGGCACTACGATGTACAGGGAGGAAAGGGCTCAGTGTTGCACAAGATATTGCACAAGCAGAATTGTGTTGTCCTTTCACGCTTGTGCTTATTCATCATTGGATTAAAAAAAACACAAACTATTGTGTCTTTCCCGCTGGATAAATAACACAGAAGACCCACACAGAGACACACACAAAGCTTTTCCACATTCTCATTTTCCTCATTTGTGTGCACCTGTGGCTTTGAGTGGGGGGGGGGGGTCTTGTTTTGTTCCCTCTAGTGGTCAATTCCATATTACATCACTTTATTGCCAGCTTAAATCTGCAGGGAGATATGCCATCATAAAGTGATATAATATCCAGGAACTTGAGGGAGCAAAACACATACAGAACAGCAAAAGAAAAAGAAAAGGAAACCCTGAAGCAACAGGAACACAGATTCCTTATACCAAAGTTCCAAATCATATTGTATTTCCCTGCCCCCCCCCCTTTTCTGCTGCAGGATCCAAACACTGATCCACAGTGTCCCACCCACTTTGGACATGAATGTTATTGTAAACCCTGGATTTTATCACAGTAGTGATAATAATCCACAGTTCTTGTTCTAAATTTTTAAATATTTTTTTTGGAAATTTTATGGGAATTTTATTGTAATGTTTTAATGGTTTTATATTGTAAACCTTTACGGTACTGGGTTTCTGTTAGCCGCCTTGAGCCGGTTTGCTGGCTAGCCGGGATACAAATAGAACAAACAAACAAATAAATAAATAAATTTCCGGTCTGCAAACATTTGCCCCCAACCTTTCACATCTCATCTCCTAACAGTCTCATCTCCCCTTTCATATTTGCATTTATTAAACTTGTGGAATATGATTCCATATAAATTCATACTGCAAATCTGCTATTTGAGTACCAGCATCATGGTTTCATGAGTCTTAGTTAATTAATGGTTGTGCATTCTTAGCACTGATAGACTAATTTTTTCCCCCACAATTACTTTCAGTCTTTGATGTTTGTTACAAGGTTGTTCATGGTACTATTGCTTCTGCTCAGCTCTCCTTGTCAACAAACTGCATTTGAGAAATGGCTATTTTGTAAAAACCGAAACAAAAAGAACGGACAGAACGGTAGTCCCAAATTGATGTTAATACATACCAGATTATATGTTAATTGGATAATTTGTGGAATAAAAGTCACAGATAAGGGGGGAGCATTTCTCTCAGAAAGTGAAAAATCCTCTAAATATCCTTATGGATTAAAATTAAGGTTAAGTATCGCAGACTTTAATGGACAAAAATTGAGTTTAATGGACTTAATGGGGTCACATATAAATAGTTTGTACCGCACCTTAAGGGCCACATTAAGAATAATTTTGTTGTTCAGGCCAAAAGACCTGACCCTCGTCTGAATCCAATGGAGACAACTTGATGGGTTGCTACTTTATCTTACTCTGCTGGCTGTTACAAAAGTTATTGTGAGTCACCAAAAGGAGCAAATGAGGCTGGTGGATGACAGTCACCCTGATTAGAAGCCACTGCACCATTTTCTTCCAGCATTTTGTATGATATCCTCCTTCATTGTGCCTATTAAATTATACCATTTGAAAAGGTTGGCAGAGCCCCTTGCATAGTGGAAAGTGTCGTCAGGGTGTAGCCGACTTATGGTGACCCTGTGAGGTTTTCAAGGTAAACTGCGCTAACTGCACTGGCTGCCGATCAAATACCAGATCCAGTTCAAGGTTAAGGTTCTGACCTTTAAAGCCCTGTACGGCCTGAGAACACCATACCTGCAGGACTGCCTCCCTCCATATGAGACCCAGAGGGCGTTATGCTCTTCTGATCAATATCTGTTGGTGGTCCGCGGCCCGAAGGATGTCCACTTAGCCTTGATCAGGGCAAGGGCTTTTTCAGCCCTCACCCTGGTCTGGTGGAACATGCTCCCATTCGAGATCAGGGCCCTGTGAGACCTAGCACAGTTCCTCAGGGCCTGTAAAACAGAGCTGTTCATCCAGGCCTTCAGTTGAGGCATCGAGCATTTAATACATTCTGCTCCTAGGGCTGCCAAGTCAGCCCGGGGGGCGGGGGAACCCCGCTATAGGGGTTCCCGATCCACCGGCCAGCATTCGGCCGGCGGGGGGAACCCCGCCCCAGAAGTCGTCCGGTGAGGACGACTTCCCCCGTGTAATGACGTCACCCGGAGGTGACGTCATCACGTTGGGGGCGTTGCCAGAGCGTTGCCCTGGCAATGCCCCCAACGTGATGACATCACCTCCTGGTGATGTCATTACGTCGCCGGCGTGTGCGCAAAAGCGCACGTGCCAGAAGAGCTCCCAGGGGGAGAACAACTCCCCCCTGCCGGTAAGTCACCGGCACTTGGCAGCCCTGTCTGCCCCCCCCCCCCTTCACTGCACTGTCCATGATCTTTTCCCAATGTCACTGCTTTGGATATCATCCAGGCACTGGAACAATCGCTTTATAAGGCATGGGATCTGACTTTTTAACCTGTGATTGTTATTTATTGTTTAACTATTTATATTGTTGTGGTGAGCCACCCAGAGCCGATTTGGGGGGAAGGGGTAGGGGTGGTATAAATTAAATAAATAAATAAGAGAGGAACAAAAGTAGCTTGTCACTGCTTGCCTCTGGGTAGCAGCCTTGGACTTCCATGCTGGTCTCCCATCCAAGCACTAACCAGGCCGGAATCTGCTTAGTTTCTGAGATCTGACAAGATTGGGCTAGCCTAGGCCATGCAGGTCACAGCAGCTGCTGTATATATGCATTAAATATAACTAACTTAAAGGAGGTTTATCATTAAGATGCAGCCACAGAGAGAGTCTGGTTTCATGTGACATTTTCATATAGTTCTGAAAAAGGTTCTCTTTGGGTAGTTAGTTTAATATGGGAGGATGGGAAGGCCAGCTGAATGAGATAAATTCCTGTGTCTTGGAAGACTGAATGCCAATTTACTAGGTGCCTTTCAACCTTTCAATAGGGCTGGAGGACCTCTTCCCAAACCAATCGGGCCCTTTGCACATTTGATTTTGAAGGGGACAACACAAAAGTAGCCATGGCTTTAATGTCCATAAACAACATGTTTGGCCATTTGAGACCAACCCTTCCACAAAGTTATAAGGACATAAGAACAAAAGAGAAGCCAATGTTGGATCAGACCAGTGGCCCATCCAGTCCAACACTTTGTCACACAGTGGCCAAAAACACCAGGTGCCCTCAGGAGGTCCACCAGCGGGGCCAGGACACTAGAAGCCCTCCCACTGTTGCCCCCCCCAACCACCAAGAATACAGAGCATCACTTGCCTCAGACTGAGTGATCCTATCTATACTTTGTGGCTAATATTTTATGGAGTGTCCACGAGTTCTTGTATTGTGAGAAAGGGAGAAAAGGACTTCTTTCTCTATGTGCTCTATCCCATGCATAATCTTATAAACCTCAATCATGTCACCCCTCAGCCATCATTACTCCAAGCTAAAGAGCCCCAAGCGCTTCAACCTTTCTTCATAGGGAAAGTGTTCCAACCTTTTATCATTCTAGTTGCCCTTTTCTGCACTTTTTCCAATGCTACAATATCTTGTTTGAGGTATGGCGACCAGAACTGTACACAGTACTCCAAATGAGGTCGCACCATTTATTTATACAGGGGCATTATGATACTGGCTGATTTGTTTTCAATTCCCTTCCTAATAACCCCCAGCATAACATTGGCCTTTTTCATTGCAGTTGCACACTGTCTCAACATTTTCATTGAGTTATCTACTACGACTCCAAGATCTCTCTCTTGGTTAGTTTCTGCCAGTTCAGACCCCATCAACGTGTATTTATAGTTAGGATTTTTGGCTCCAGTGTGCATCACTTTACACTTGGCCACATTGAACCCCATTTGCCATGTTGATACCCACTCACCCATCCTCAACAGATCCCTTTGGAGTGCCTCACAATCCTCTCTGGTTCTCACCACCCTGAACAACTTCATGTCATCTGCAGATTTAGCCACTCCCCTGCTTACTCCTAACTCCAAATAATTAATAAACAAGTTAAAAAGCATTGGACCGAGTAGTGATCCCTGCGGTTCATGGCAGTTGCATGGTTTCCCTCTACTCAGACAGTTCCACTTACTGTTAGAAAACGTGCTTTAAAACACCCATGAAAGTCTTAATACTATACTTCTGTTTCATCTTTCTTCAGCATTTCTGAATAAACTACAGACATTTTTGCAGGGGGGTTTTTTTTTCCCCTTTTCACAAAAATAAGCTTTTCCTATGGTTTCCTGTCACAAGTTACTTTCATCTTCATGGTCTACCCTTTCCAACTGGCCTTTGCTAAAATTAGTATCTTACCTTCTCGGTTTTCTTTGGATGTTCAGTAAGACAGGCAGTTAGTATAGCATTACTTCCATTTTTAACAATGAGAAGAAACCTGAATATTTAGACTTGAAGGTTCTGCTGAAGATAGCAAGAAGCCAGCTGATAATTCAAAACTGCCACCTCAAATTAAGTCCTAATAGAGTATTTAACAGGTTGTGGAGAGAAACTACGAGAGCCAAATATCTTTTTTTTTCTCCCCGCCAGCTTAAGAGCTTGCTGTTAAGAAGCTCCTTGAAAATATTTTCATACTATTATCATCTTTCTGCTCCTTGTAATCATCAAGTGTGCCTGAGAAAATCAAGTTTGTGAGACTATTTCTGAAATTTGATCATTGTATCGCATTGTTCTCGGGAGGAATAACTGAACAGGAAACGCACCAGAATTTGTCACGCTGAAACGGTTAGAAGAATGGGATCAAAATAGAAGTTAATAATTACCTAGGGCTCATTAAGTAAATGCTTAGGAAAACTATCTCCGCTAATTAATTTCCCTCATACTCAATAGCGATCTTCAAAAGCACCCTAAGGACATTTTTCAAGTCGCTCTTGGCTTTCCTATGAAATTCCTCAGGTGTTTTTGCCTGAGGGGGAACCTCCATGTTAGCTCAGAATTGTGCTGTAGGCGAATTCTGATGACCATGGAGTGAGATGTGGAATACTTCCCCCTCCCTCGAGGAATGTCAGTGCATGAATTGAAGCTCTTTTGGCTTTCCTCAGAATTTTGCCGCTGCCTCACCCAAGGAGAAAGCTCCCCATTCATTTTGAATGAGCTTCAGGTATATCGTTGGTGGCAATTTCAATACTGAAACATTAATATGTAACATTTATTTAATGCAATGGCCGGTGAAAATTCCCAGAGAGCAGATTTCGGTTCCTTTTATCAGAAATAGAGCCATTATGATAATGACGTAATAGGAAATGGCTTTATTGATTGAGAGTGCAGTCATTGCTTGAGAGTGCAGAGAAGTGTGAAACCTCTCGAGAAATGTTGCAAGTGTTATAAAACTTGGCATCCTTCAAATTCTATGGATGTTTTACCTAATCCTCAGATTAGCCTTTTGGGGTTGTCCAAGGGGACCCCTCATTTTTCACCAGCAGGAAAGCTAGTTGGATCCAATCCAGTAGAACATGTATTGATTCCTGTTGGGAAGCCATGTACAGAAGCCATGTATAGAATAATAGAATCACAGAATTGGAAGGGGTAATACAGTCCATCGAGTATGTTTGGTGTGTTGCTTTTGGTGGGCCACCAATTGTGTTGGAGTAGAATATGGGCACTGTACTTCTACAGCCCAAGAAGAGGAGCTTTCTTTTTTTACAGGCCCTTTCTGTACTCTCCTTCTAACCCATGTTCACCACAGTGTCCTCCAAGCAACTCTGCACTAAAATCGAACTCAACCTTCTTTTTAATCCACCCACCCATTCTACACCAAAATCTACTTCAACCTCCTTTTTATTGTGGTCCCCCCTCCCACATTCTGCATTAAATTACCTCCCTTCAGTGGTCACGCCAGTTTCAGCCTGCTGTTGCCCTGGGTTATTTGGAGGCTGTTTTGCCCTGGACTTAAATTGCCTCAACTTGAACACTGAGAAAATCTGGAGGGGCAGGCAAATCCAGAAAGGACCACAGAGTATTTATGGCTGGTTCCAACTGGACACCTCCAGCAGCAAGGTAGTGGCTTCCTCAGAGGCTGTTGTTAGAAAGGCAGTGTGGTGGTTAGAGTGCTGGCCTAGGGAGATCCAGATTCAGATCCCAACTCTTGACTTGAGGCTTGGTCAAGCCACTAGCAGCCAATCCTTCATCCTGTGTAATGTGTTCCATTTGTTTCAACTGGGAGAAGTACTACTTCTGGTCAGTCCTCAGTCTTCTGTCCAACACTTTCATCAGGGGTTCCTGCCCTGACTTTCAGTATCTGGGGAGAGGAAGAAACAGTTCTGCTTTCTCCATATCAGGCATACACTTGCACTCTTCCACTCCAATTAGCAAAGTTCAGTTCCTTCCAACAGAAGAAACACTTCCATTGGAGGATGTCTCCTTAGGCTGGAGGGCACCTTCAAGTTTGCTGAACAGAATGGTCAGTTAAAAGTCATAATTTTATCAATCTCTGTTGTGTTGCCCCCATAGCTGTAACATTCTAAACTGAATAGCCCCAACCACTTCTTCCTTTCCTTGTGCGACAAGTGCTCTAATGCTTGATTTATCTGGCCGCTCTCTTGCCTTGTGTTTCCTTCACCACCGAGTAATCATTACTTGCCCCATAGAATGAAGAGAAAGACATGATGCCCAACTCCCAAAACATCCAACCAGTGCATTTCCCAAGGGGGAGGGGCACTATTTCAGGTATACAAAAGAAAGCTTTTTTGGGGGGAGTTACCACCTTTTGCAATGTGATCAGTGTTCTCCTAGGGATCCGACTTATTTAGAGGACGGAGCAAAGATAAATTGTTCTCAGATGTGATTATCACTGGTGATTTATTGGAGATCCAACACGAAGAGTTTCTTCTGTGTCATCTTTCTATAACCTTCAATTTTTTTTTAAAAAAAATGGAGATCTAAAACAATACCTTGTTCACATATAACTACAAAATGGGGGGTGGGTGGGTTTGTTCCTGGAAAGGAAAGTTCTAGGGGGGAAAAAAACCTCTTTTCGTTTGTAATCGTTGGTTTCAGATGTAGACTTTTTATTATTCCTTGCGAGGACAGGGTCATCAGGTCTCTTGACTAAGGGGGGAAAGGGAGTATCTCATTGATCCAGTCATAGCTTAGGTAAAAACTTTCACATTCTTTCCCTGCTAAATGATACAGTGGCATATGCTGTTTGGATAGAGAGGTGGAATTAATGCATGCATGTGTACAGGCACAGCATGCAGATACAGTAGGGTTGCCAAGTCCTACCTGGCTAGCAGCAGGTGGCTCCTGGGTCCTCTCCGGAATGTTCTTCTGCATGCACAAAGCACGTGCAGCATGATGACATCACCCAACATTGGTGGTGACATTCTAGTTTTTTGGGCAAAACTGTATGGGTTTTTTGCCTTTAAAACCATAGGGTTTGCCCCAAAAACATGAACATCATCCCCTCAACGTTGACGATGGGATGACATCACTTTTGGGTTACAACATTGTTTGGGGATGGGGCTTCCCCCACCAGCCAGCTGGCTGGTGGCAGATCCAGGCCCTTAAAAGTGGGGGGACTTTAGCTGGAGGCTGGGAACCCTAAAATATACTAAGGTTTTTTCTTTATTTTGAGGTTAGTTATTGCACACAGGTCATATGCAACCACACAGCCATGTGGCACACAGACTTTTTAAGGAGCATGCCGAGGTGGCCAGTACTGTTTCTGGGCATGTGACACACAGTTTATGTTAACTACCACCTTTACTGTTTTTACAGTTAACAAACTCTACATAACATGCTATAACACTGTAAAAAAGTAAAGACAGACTATTGGGAAATTCTTGGAAAGAAATGAAATCCAAAATGGTGCCCTATGCTACCATGAGCTAAAGTGAACATGGGAATATTATGTTGACAATTGCTAGTATGACTACTGTTACTTCAAGCGTAGAATGCAACCAGATTTCATTACTAAGGTTTGATTCAGAAGTTTGGTTTTCTTTTGTGGTGTCTATATACTCAGGACGAAAATCTAGGCATCAACCTCCCAATCATATGACTGAAACCAGTAACAAAAATGGCTGTCAAAATTGATACTTTTTATTGAGGATTAAAAGTCTTGTTTCCTAATGTTGTGGTGGCTATAGGGTTGCCAAGTCCAGGTTGGAAAATACCTGGGGACTTTGGGGGTGGAGCCAGGTAAGGCGGGGTTTGGGGAGGGGAGGGGCCTCAGCATTGTACAATGCCATAGAGTCCACCCTTCAAGGCAGCCATTTTCTCCAGGGGAGCTGATCTCTGTCAGCTGGAGATCAGTTGTAAAAGCGGGGGATCCCCAGGCCCCACCTGGAGGCTGGCAACCCTAGGTGGCTAGGTGATTATTACTTTGTTATGTTGGGGACTCAGAAAAGTATACTGATGCATCTTCAATTGGGTATTATTAGAAGATATTCCTTGATACCAATCTGGGAATCAAATACCGAGCCAAATGTGAATTCCCATCCTATTTTTATATGCTGCATACACCCAAATTAAGAGGATCATATATGCACACTCTAATGTGCTACCTACAGTAGAGATGGAGAGGCGTTTTGCTGGGATCTCCCCAGAATGTTTTTGTGATTGCTCCTTGATTCGTTATTGCACGTTTTCTTTTACCGTTCCAAATACACGGTTGCCGTTTCTTGCAAAACGGTTGTCAAAATATTCAGCTACTTCTGATACCCATAAATTAAGATTATTTCCAAGTGTCTTTTGTAAAACCTGTACAGCTGATGCTCCAAATTTTTTCCTTCACTCTTGTTTTTTTAATTCTTAAATGTTTTCTTGGCGTATGGGCTGTTAAACCTGACTGAAGTGAAGTGAAAATGATATTCCTTGATAGCTTTGCTAAATGCCATGAGCTTGGAGAAGAGGATCCCTCCTGGCTGAGAGGAAGTTGGAGAACTAGGAAAATGCTGGGGGGGGGAGGCAGAATGTACACTGCACAGCAATAAAATATAATATGTTTGTGCGTGCCTCCACTGAAGTTCAAATGTTTCCCAAACAAAACAAAAGAAGTCATCTTTGCACAAGCCATCCTCTATGAAACTTGTCCTTTATTTGTGTACTAGGAGTAAGGCCCATTGTGAGAAGAAATACAATGGGCTCTAGAAGGAAGCTCCAGGTGAGTGTCCTGCAAAGGGAAGGGGGAAATAGAGTGGAGCCGCAGAGGGAAGCGGGAAATAGAGGGAGGCAAGCCATGTTTATTTCCTTCTGCTTAGCGATAAGTCAGGGCTGTCTCAAGTCCTTTTGCTGCCCCAAGTGGGTAGTATGGGAGGACAGCCTCATGGTAACAGGTATGATTCTCTCCACCCTTGACTTATGTTGATTTGGGGCTATGCCGTGGCAATGAAGGTAGAAAAGCACCTCCTCCTGTGCCATGTCTTCTGGGTTCCAAGGGTCTGGAAAGCAGTTTCATAGCCAGTTACAGGGTTGCCAACTCTGGTTGGGAAATACCTGTAGATTTGAGGGGTAGAGCCTGGGGAGGTTTGGTTTGGGGTGCAGAGGGACTTCAGCAAGGTATAGTGCCATAGAGTCCACTGCCCCCAAGCAGCCATTGTCTGCAGGAGAACTGATCTTGGTCATCTGGAGATCAGTTGTAATAGCTGGGAAATTTTCTGTAGGGGAAATGATGTGCTGTGGCTGGGGAACATGGTGATTTCTGGGAGATCTCCAGGCCCCACAGGGAGATTGGCAACTCCAGTCAAGGTCGTAGCTAACATGGGGCCCACAGGGCCCGGTCCCCTGGCATTTCTTCTGGGCCCCTCCCTCCCAGGCTAGTACCAAAGTACCTCAATTTGCTGCCTGTGCCGTGCTGCCAGACAACTGAGCACCTTGGCTGCTTCCCCACTGGCCTCGCTCCACTCCCAGCCAGCAACATCCAGAATGGCAGAGGTGGCAGCAGTTCCAGCAGCAGGAGGTGCCTGGCTTGCTCGGTGGTGTGGTGGGTGGGCAGGTGGGCATGCTGGGCTAGCCTGAGTGAGTGGGCTGGGGAGAGTGTCCTGCTGCCTTTTCCCACCCCACCGTCAGATCTCTTTCTCCCCCCTTACCTCCCAATCCCCCTCCTGGATGCTGCTGCCGCCCACTACCTGCTTCTCCCTGCCTAGCTTCACAACTTGAGCAGGTATGCAGTGCCCCAGGGGAGAGAGGAAGCTGTGGCTGCTGGGCATTGCCCCCCTCACTTGCCCTGGAGTCTGGTGGGGGTGCAGGGCTGCCTTAGAAGAAGGCTGGCTTTTAAGGAGTTTCACTAATTAACTTTGATTTAATTAGCTGGTGGTCCCTCCAGATCTCCTCCCAAAAATATCCCTAGCTATGGGGCTGACTCCAGTGACCGTTTAAGGTGTCAGCTAGGGCTGCCATTCCTGGGCAGGAGGTGGCACATCCTCTCTCTGCCACTGGGCCTCTCACCCCCTCCTTTGGAATGTCCCGCTCTTCTCACTTGCAAGGGCTTATCTCACTACGCCTCCCTAACCTTGACTGTGTTGCTTTTTGCAGCTTCTCAGCCGCTTTTTGGACGCTTCCCTTTTGCAGGTGCTAACTGTAATTTTTCCTGCTTTTAGCCTGGGAAGAAATGTCCAGGATATTTGGGCACCTTTTTATCTGTATGGTGATTGGAGGTTTCACTTTGCATTACTCTGTTTGAATACACTATGACTGTACCCCTTCTACCTTCCCCCCTCCATTACTGGCTCGAGACGTGTAGATGACTATAAGATCCACTGGCAATAAAAGAATCTTCTGGTTAAGAACTTCTGGTTGCAGTTTGAAATCTCTTAGACTCTCACATAAGGGATATGTAGTTTACCTCAGGACTCATTCAATGAACAGCTACTGCAAACTGTTTAGAATGTTAGAGGAAAAGGCCAATCAGGCCACATATGCAAATGACCTCTGTGTTCCAACTGGCTATGGGGGGGGGGAGGCAAGACAGGCAACACAACCAGTGGATAGGGACAGCTTGAGTGACAGGTCAGGGAGCCAAAGGCTGTGGGAGCATGTGGACTGTTGAGGAAAGAGTCACCCCAACACTCAATTATATAATAAGGAGAGATTTATTGCATTCTGCACTTGCGGTTCAGGACTTCAAGCTGGCAGGCCTGCATATTTTCTATTCCTTTGTCAGGATTGAGAGCCAGTTTGGTGTAGTGGTTAGAAACCTGGACTCTAATCTGGGAGAACCAGGTTTGATTCCCCACACCACCACATGCAGCTGCTGGCGTGACCTTGGGTCAGTCACAAGTTCTTTCAGAACTGTTCTCTCAGAAGCAGTCCTGGAAAGAGCTCTCTCAGCCCCACTTACCTCACAGGGTGTCTGTTGTGGGGAGGGGAAGGGAAAGGAGATTGTAATCCACTCTGAGATTCCTTTGGGTAGTGAAAGGTGGCATATAAATCCAATATCCTCCTCCTTCTCTAGAACAAAAACCACTCTGTGCTGAGAAACAGAAGGCTTATTATTAAGCAGACTTTAGGCCACCTTTCATCTGTTTTTGTTAGTTGTTGTTTAGTTTCATTCTCTGTAATTTCTAAGTTGCTCCCTAAGCAGATAGGACACAAGGAGAGTCTCTGGTTTCCAATTGCCCTCCGCTGGAAATGAATCAGACACTAGAATTGGCAGCCTGCTGTCTTCCAGTACAGAATTTTTGGGCTTTGCTCTTTTGCACTGTTGCTTCTTCATGGTTCAGTGTCATCCCCAGGTGCCACTGCTGACACGGACTTCCCTGCAGCTATACAATTCAGCATTCATAGACTCTGACACCTGGAAAGAGCTGGAGAGTCCAAACCAACTGGAGTCTTGAGTGACTGACAAAGGGTTGCTGCAGCGAACAGAAGGTTGACTTCTCTGCCGGCTGTGCTGGAAAATGTACATTAACAAAATAATTAAGCCCTGTGTGGAGGAGAAAGAACTCTTGCCAATGAAACTTTTCATCCTAGTTGGGTTGACATATGCAGCATTTTCATGGGAGAAATTCAGACATGGGATGTTCATAGGTTTTTATAATTAACTCAGATCACATGGGGGAAATGAGGATTGTGGGTAATAGGACATCTCTGATCTGTCATTCTGAGCTTCTTGGAGGAAAAGCAATATACATACTGGGGGGTGGGGGAGAGAAATTATTAACCATATGATCGGTCTTCCCTGTTGCTTTCTGTCCACTGAACAATGAGTTGCTTAACACTATGCTAATTTATTGAGCCAACAATATTAAAAAAGAAGAAGAAGAAGAGATTGGATTTATACCCCGCCCTCCACTCCCCAAGGGAGTCTCAGAGTGGCTTACAAACTCCTTTTCCCTTCCCCTCCCCACAACAGACACCCTGTGAGGTAGGTGGGGCTGAGAGAGCTCTTTCCCAAAAGACGACATCTGATTCACTACTCGTATGCCTCGGTGTCAAGTCATGCCGGCCACATGACCACAGAAACATCTTCGGACAGCACTGGCTCTTCGGCTTGGAAACGGAGATGAGCACCGCATCCCTGGAGTCGGATTCAACTGGCTTTCGAGCAAGGGAAACCTTTACCTTTTTAATACACTTCTGTACTCTGTTTTCACTCTGCCTGGAACAAGTAAACTGTAAGATCTTGTGAGTTGTTTTGTACAGTTATAGAAACGGCAAGTGGGGGGAGGGAGTTGAAGTATCAGTTTGGCTTCTCGGAGCACAGTCTACCGAGTGTTACACCCACACAAGCCAGGCAGAAATGAATGAGGCTTGTGTAAGAACAATGCTCGAGGCATTAAGCCCTCTGAATCTCTCATCATCTGGGACCAGTGTGGCAACCAATCTGTGTACAAAGAGCTGTGCTGCTCAAGCGAACCCAATCTGACGTGGAATTTAGGGGGAGAAAATGAGAAAGGGGGAAAGCAAATGTCACGCCAGACCACAATGTCTGCAACATGAAGCCACCAGATTTGTTTTATTTCCAAATACCAAAATGCCCATTGTTAGAACAGTCTAGGCAGGGAGAAGGGGGGTGGGAGGCATCTCTGTGTTCCTCACACCGCCATGATAATACCCCATAAGTGTAGAAATAGTGGTTAAGAGCGTGGACTCTGATCTGGAAGAACTGGGTTTGATTCCCCACTCCCCCACATACAGTTGCTGGTATGAACTTGGGTCAGTCACAAGTTCTCTCAGAGCTGCTCTCTCAAGAGCAGTATCTGTCAGAGTCCTCTCAGCCCCACCTACCTCACAAGGAAGGGAAAGGAGTTTGTAAGCTGCTCTGAGACTCTGAGTGAAGGGCAGGGTATAAATCCATTCTCCTCCTCCTCCTCCTCCTCCTCCTCTTCTTCTTCTTCTTTCCTATAGCATAGGAGCTGGCAAAGATTAGCCATTGTGGCCACCAGTAAAGGTCCTGGTGGACTAATGGCCATGGGAGCCACACCTCTTGAGCTCCCACGTCTGGGCAAGTCACACAGTACCAGGTGCCAGGAGTGTTATGGACTGGCTGTCATCTGGCCTAGCTGGAGCATCAGTGCATGGCTGCCACCACCAAAGCTCAGCTTGGGCATGCATGGCTGCCACCACCAAAGCTCAGCTTGGGCACTGCTGCTGGAAAGTGGCATGGTGGCAGCCCCTGCTGGGCCAGTAAGTCCTCCCTCCATCAGGGGTGTGTGCTGAGGGAGAGGAGCCAAGGAGGGGCCATTGAGTGGGGGTCTGTGGCTCAGTGAAAGATCATCTGCTTGGCATGCAGAAGGTCTCAGGTTCAATCCCTGGCATCTCTCAGTTTTTTTTTGTTTCATTTTTTTTAAGGACCAGACAGAAAGTAATGTGAAAGACCTCAGCCTAAGACCCTAGAGAACCACTGCCGGTCTGAGTAGACAATATTGACTTTGATGGACCAAGTGTCTGATTCAGTATAAGGCAGTTTTATGTATTCATGTGTGTTCATGAGGAGATAGGGCCTTTCCAGGGACATTTTGTCCTCTGCTGGCACAGAATGAGAACAGTTCTCTTGCAGGAACACCGCCGGGCTCAGAAGAGGACCGTTTTACTCCCTGCGTCCAGTGTTCCCTCTAAGCTGAGTTAGTGTGAGCTAGCTCACATTTTTTTAGCCTCTGGCTCACACATTTTTGTCTTAGCTAAGGAAGGATGGTTACAGAGCAAACTGATTTATGCAGTAGCCAAATCACTCGCTCACAACTTTAATGCCAGTAGCTCACAAAATGGAATTTTTGCTCACAAGACTCCACAGCTTAGAGGGAGCACTGCTGGTCACCCTTCTTTCTTCTAGGATATTATAAATAAAACATTGCTAGCAGAAGCCTGTTTACTTTGTGCCCACTGACAGTGGAGTACTTGTCTATCCACTTCTGCACACACTTAGCCTTTCCCCCTGTGCTGTATTTTTTTGTCAGTACCTTTTTATCCCAGTCTTCCTCTGAGAAGCACAGGTCGGCATTCACAGTTCTTCTCACTACCACCATTTTGGTCCTCACTAGAAGCCCTCATTAGAAGGAGGAGGAGGAGATTGGATTTATACCCCACCCATCACTACCTGAAGGAGTCTCAGAGCGGCTTACAATCCCTTTCCCTTCCCCTCCCCACACCAGACACCCTGTGCGGTAGGTGGGGCTGAGAGAGCTCTTTTGAGGACTGCTTGTGAGAAAACAGTTCTGAAAGAACTTGTGACTGACCTAAGGTCACACCAGCAGCAGCCTGTGGAGAAGTGAGGAATCAAACCCAATTCTGCCAGATTAGAGTCCTCACTCCTAACCACTACACCAGACTAGGTAGACTAGGCCAAGAGTATGGCTAAACCAAGAAACCGCATCCTAAAATATGCACTGTGAACAGAAGAATGCTTGACACTCCATGTTCAGAAGCAGCAGAAGGAGAAACCCTCCACTCATTACCATACTGTCCCTGGATGCAACCCTTTACTTTGTAACATGCTAGTGGATAGATGTTGTTAGGGATTCCAGTCTTCAGGTGGGACCTGAGATTCCCCCGGAATGACAGCTCATCTCCAGACAACAGAAATCAGTTCCCCTGGAGAAAATAGGTGTTTCGCAGGCTGAACTCTGTGGCATTGTACCCCACTGAGGTTCCCGTCCTCCCCAGGCTCCACCCCCAAATCCCCAGGACTTTCCCAACTTGAACCTGGCCCTTTCATCCCTGTTCCCTCACCAGTGGTTAGGGGGCACCTGGCAACCCTACATGGGGTTCATATCATTGGGGGACCATAACGTGCTGTATTTAGGGACCTTACAAAAGGGAGGACTAAACCAAGCATCCTAGAAGACACTGACAGGGGTGACTAGGGTTGCCAACTTCCAGGTGGAGATCTCCCAGAATTGCAATTGATCTGCAGAGATCAGTTGCTCTGAAGAAAGTGGCAGCTTTGGAGTGTGGACTTTATGGCATTGTGCCCCACAGAGCTCTCTCCCCTCACTAAACTCTCCCCAGGCTCCACCCAAATCTCCAGGAATTTTCCAACCAGGGGCTGGCAACTAGAGATGAGCATGCTCCTCATTTTTGTGGTTCATTTCATGGTTCATGGCAAAACCATGAATCAAACCACAGGCACAAAGGAACTAGGAGGTTGGTTTGCAAACTGGATAGTTCATATGGGTTAGTGAGCCATTTAAAGTTTAAACCCCTGCTTTCCGCTCCCTGAGAAAAATGGCTGGGAGCAGAAGCAAGGGGTTAAATGGTTCTGAGCTTTCTACTCCCTGTGACTTTTGGTGATGAGCAAAAAGCAGGAGGTGAAATGCCTGAGAGGAATTTCACCCCCAGATTTCTTCTAGCTATGAAAAGCCACAAGTAGCAAAAAGCTGGGGGTAAAATGACTCAGAGCCCCCTACTTTCTGCTCCCCACTGCTTTTCACAGGGAGCAGAAAGCAGTGGTTTAAATGGCTTTGAGTGAGGAGCTCCTGCTGCTCAGCTGTTTTTTGTGAAGAGCAGAAAGCTCAGACCCATTTAGACCCCCTGCTTTCTGCTCTTCACAAACCACCATGAACTGCATGAAAATTCGTGGAAGTTTGTGGCAGCTCTTCAGTTCGCAAGAATGGCTTCATAAACCATGAATCTGCCAAAATTCATGATAAACTTTTTGTTTGTGAGCCTGTCCATACCCATTCCTACTGACAACCCAACAAGGGTCCCCGGTCAGTGACACATCCAAGTATGCAAGAATTCTCACCCTACATAGTCCCATATGTTTTCTCAGCTGTTCTGCACGAGTCTAGCAACACATGCTCCAGTTATTGGGTGTTTCAAAATTATACTGCTGTCATGGCCAGATCATTACTTTCTGACTTGTTTTATATCTGGGAAGAAAAAAACCCCACACCTCTAAATAGGCTACAGCTAAGGTCTCCAAACGAAGGCAGTGGCTTTCTTTTTGAATGGAACAGAAAAAAGTACAATGAGATTGAACCTTGTGTGTGTGGGGAGGAAATCATCTTTGATGGGTTAAATGGCTTTTACTTCATCCTGAACATTTACCTCTGTTGTTAGGGTGATAACAGAAAGCCTCTAAACACCGCCCCACAAAAAGCTTACTTGGTGCCAACAATTTCATCATTTTTTCCCCCAATCATCTATAACAACTGTACTCAGACTGGAACAGAGGCATTAGAAGAACAAGAGAGAAGAGAAGAAGAAGAGATTGGATTTATACCCTACCCTTCACTCAGAGTCTCAGAGCAGCTCACTATCTCCTTCCTATCCTCTCCCTACAGCAGATATCCAGTGAGGTAGATGGGGCTGAGAGAGCTCTTTGAGAGCTGCTCTTGAGAGAACAGCTCTGAGAGAACTGTGACTTGCCCAAGGTTACCCAGCAGCTGTGTTAGCCGAATTGCTTTAATTTACGTTTAGCAATCAGCAA
The DNA here is from genome assembly GCA_029233225.1 of Lepidodactylus listeri. NCBI lineage: Eukaryota > Metazoa > Chordata > Lepidosauria > Squamata > Gekkonidae > Lepidodactylus > Lepidodactylus listeri. Next base: position 97,509,345 of record JARCFY010000009.1, on the reverse strand, counting down.
AATACACGGGTTCTTGCCAACTATACCAGGGTCCCACCCCTCCCGGGAGATCTCAAGGAAGGAGGCACGTGAGGCGAGTTCCAAGTTCAATGTTGTTTACTAGATCATGTAATCAAGCATACAAAAATCGTAATCACACTCACAATCTTACAGGTCTAATAAAATAAAGAGAGAAAATAGCACTTTTGCATGAGCAGGTTTCGTTGGTGGGGAAAGCACGTTACCTTAGATGCGTTGTCCGATGTCAAGATGAATTGGATTTCGGAAGAAAGGTATAAAAGCTATGGGGCCACGAGGCTTGAACCGGCAAGACCACGTGGTTCTCCTGGATCGCGAGTCCAGAGAGAGAAAAAGGGTTTAAAGATGGAGGCAAGGGTTGGGGACAGAAAGCTGGACTGAAGGGTCAATAGGTAAGATAGAGGGCGATGGCTCAAGAGGCCGAGTGACTCTCGGTTTGGACTTTTATTGGGGGTCTTGGGGCGGGCTTTGCAGACCACAACCCACTAACACTCCTACTAGGCGGTCCGTCCCTGTTGGACCTTGCTATAGGTTACAGGTGAACAAAGGGAGGAGGTCCAGGGGTTTGGTCAGTGTTGCAAAAGTATGACTTCACCAGGAAACAGACACTGAGTCTGGGGTCCGATGACTCACCTGGCCAACCTATTGTCAGTTGATGGTTTTAGCCAAGTATCTGATGGCTGGCACATTAGTTGCTAGGCAGTCTCGTTAGCATGACTATTCAGTGGGGGAGTGGGGGTCAGCCAGCGGATGTCTGACAGAAGGAGGCCTCATGGCAAGAGGAATCCTTTGTCTTTGCCTTGGGTGAACTGCTTGGGGTGTCAGCCTCCTGGCTTGGGCTGGAGCTGGCTCCTATGTGAAGAAGAAAGCGCAAGCCCCTACCACTGCTGGCGACACAGAGTTCAAAACTTATGGATAAAAATCCATAAGAGCACAGAAAAGTGCCTTGCTGGCTAACAGCTGCATGTGGAGGAGTGGGGAATCAACCCTGGTTCTCCCCGATGAGAGTCCACGCTCCTAACTACTGCACCAAACTGGCTCTCCTAACCACTACCCCAAACCTGACTTAGACATATATAACTGGAGCACAGGCCTAATTGAAAACACATTTCCAAAATCTCACCAATATTTTGGGGCGACTCCCTGAGTGACACAGCTGCCAGTGTAATCCCAGGCAGAATTTCTGTGTGTGTGTGTGTGCGCAGAGTGCCATCAAGTCACAGCAGACTTGAGAGCCAGTCTGGTGTAGTGGTTAAGTGCGCGGACTCTAATCTGGGAGAACCGGGTTTGATTCTCCACTCCTCCACTTGCACCTGGCTGGATGACCTTGGGCAAGCCATAGCTCTGTACCAGCTATTCTCTCAAGGACAGCTTGGGAATAGAGCTCTCTCAGCCCCACCTACCTCACAGGGTGTCTGTTGTGGGGAGGGGAAGGGAAAAGGAGTTTGTAAGCCGCTCTGAGACTCCCCTGGGGAGTGAAGGGCGGGGTATAAATCCAATCTCCTCTTCTTCTTCTTTTTATGGTGACCCCATAGGGTTTTCAAGGTAAGAGACATTCAGAGGTGGTTTGTCATTGCCAGTCTCTGTGTAGCAACCCTGGACTTCCTTGGTGGTCTCCCATCCAAGTGCTAACCAGCGACCCCGCGGAGCTTCCATAATTTGACAAGGTCCGGCTAGTCTGGGCCATCCAGAGTTACTTCAGTGTAACCCCATTGAAATCAATAGCTTAGGCTGGAACAACTCTGCATAGGATGTGTGTGTGTGTACAGCGCTGTCAAGTCACAACCGGCTTATGGCGACACCAGCAAGGGGCTTTCAAGGCAAGTAAGAAGCAGAGGTGGCTTGCCATTGTCTGTCTCCTGCATAGGATAGCACTGAGTAATGTTGAGGGAAATCAAAATAATTTTGCTAATTGGGTAACACTTTTTAGAGGGTTCTCCAGGTCCTCACCTCCTCAGTGGGGTTCTCTAATATTTTACCAGCCTTAAATCCCCAACATGAAGAGAAATAGGGGTTTTTTTTTGGAGGGGACAGGAATACATCAGTTGGAATTCAAAGCAAATTGAGATCTCCATCCTCAGATGAAACTTCAGAGGAACGTTAAGCCCAAAAGAGTTTCGACTCCGATTCAGAAATTGGTACTCCTCTTGAATGATAATTGGATTGCAGAACTGCAAGAAGCATCCTTGAAGACTTTGTATGGCGACCGCAGTTCATGAACGGAGGAAGGCAATGGATTGCCAAGGCAACGATGAGATGCTCTTTGTAGATCCCGTGTCATTGTGCCCTGACCCAGGGGTCAGCAGCTGTTTATCATTAAAGAGACAAACAACATCAAATTTCAGAGCAAAGAGATCCAAAAAGTCCATTTGCTGAAGGCATACAAATGAACATGAGTGATAATTGACATGGAGATTGATAATCCATACTTTCTGGTTGCTGTGTCTTTTTTATTAGGAAGTAGCACACATGAGGTTTTCAAATAAACCATAAATCTACATTGGAACACCCTGCACAATTGCGTTACTGCACTGGCATAAATCTGTGCCCAGTTTACACTTGGATTCTGGGGAACTGTTTACCCATCTACCCATTGTTGAGAGCCAGTTTGGTGTAGTGGTTAAGTGCGCGGACTCTAATCTGGGAGAACCGGGTTTGATTCCCCACTCCTCCACTTGCACCTGGCTGGATGGCCTTGGGCAAGCCATAGCTCTGTACCAGCTGTTCCCTCAAGGACAGCTTGGGAAAGATCTCTCTCAGCCCCACCTACCTCACAGGGTGTCTGTTGTGGGGAGGGGAAGGGAAAGGAGTTTGTAAGATGCTCTGAGACTACAAGTGAAGGGCGCGGTATAAATCCAATCTCTTCTTCTCTTCTTCTTCATCTATCATTTCTTGTTCAGAAAGGACCTCGAAGACACCTTTCAATCCCATTCAAAAAATTCCTGCCATTTCGTTCACCTACTGTTTATTTTAGTGTCCCACTTACCCATCCAACAGAGAAGCCTCATGTTTTCATATTTGATTCCATAGTGGTGGTGATGGAAAGTGTCGGCAAGCTGCAGCCAATTTATGGTGACCCCATAAGTTTTTCACGGCAAGAGATGTTCAGAGGCAGTTTGCCATTACTTGCCTCTGTGTGGTGACCCTGGACTTCCCTGGTGGTCTCCCATCCAGATACTAACTAGTTTGGTGTAGTGGTTAAGTGTGTGGACTCTAATCTGGGAGAATCGGGTTTGATTCCCCACTCCTCCACTTGCAGCTACTGGATGACCTTGTACAAGCCATAGTTCTGTCAGAGCTGTTCACTCAAGGATGGATCTGAAGAGAATTCTCTCAGCCCCACCTACCTCACAGGGTGTCTGTTGTGGGGAGGGGAAGGGAAAGGAATTTGTAAGCCACTCTGAGACTCCGAGTGAAGGGCGGGGTATAAATCCAAACTCCTACTCCTACTCCTCTTCTTTTTCTTCTTGTCCCAGGGCTTTCCATTCTCACCGGGCAGACTGAAGGGGGAGCATACTGGGGAGCAGGTGGAATAAAGGATTCACACTGCTGCAGAGCGGCCCCTGGCGGGCTGGCCTCCGTGGCTTGTGGCTTCTGGCCATTTCACCAAACTGTGCATAGGCTTATGTGCACATAGGTCTCCCCTTTTCCACGATGCTTCTCAGATGGCAGCCATTTTGTGGGACAGTTTCCTGCATGGGCTGGGAGCTTTTAACTCCATGAGCCAGAAGCACATCTATGGGTGCTTGTGCACTCAAGCGTACAGTGCACATGGGCAGTTATGCGCATCTCTTCCGGAGTGGAACATTCACATGACCGGTGCCGCTTGATTGTGGCTTATTTGCATCCATACTGCCAGGAAGCGGGATGAACACGCACACAGACAGCTTGACAGAGGTTTCCCCAGATACCTTTTTGAAGTGCAATGAAAGTGCTTCAGGACCGAGTGAGTGTGGCACGGTAACGCCAGGCAGCTGCGGCTGTCTGAATGGGCTCTCTTCATCCACATGAAAAGTGGAACTATATCGGGCCAAACTGCCAGTCTGTCCTTGGCCATTGATAAACTTTGATACATAAACAGAAGACAGATCCAGGGGTCCATTGGAACAGGAGCACACAGGAGTGCAGCTCCGGGAGTGAGGAGCCCAGTGGGGTGGGCACATGACCAAGCCCCGCCCCTCCTCGGCTTCCCCGAGCAGTGCAGAGGCGCAGCGCCCCGGGGAAAGCCCTGCTAGGGTCTTTATTGTTTTTAATGTTTTGTTTTAATATTGATAATTTTATCATTGTTCCTTTTATGACTGTGTGCTGTTTTTCCAGAGACTTGCTCAAGGTGGCATATAAATTTTCTAAGTATACCATTTTTTATCTGGGCACATGGCACATAAGTACTGGAGAAATTTCACCAACCCTTCAGCAGCTTCCACCCCATCAGTTTGGTGTAGAGGTCAGGAGTTGGACTCTAATCTGGGTGAACCGGGTTTGGTGTGACCTTGGGCCAGTCACAAGTTCTCTCAGAGCTGTTCTCTCATGATCAGTTCTCAAAAGACCTTTCTCAGCCCCACCTACCTCACAGGGTGTCTTGTTGTGGGGAGGGGAAGGGGAAGGGATGGGTGGTGCACATGTCCTGCATATCTCAAGTCTACTTGAAACCTGGTGGTTTCAAGGGAGCAGGAAGAGAATGAGGGTGTGTTCTTTACGCTTATTTTTATTGCACAAAGTATTGGATGGGGAAGGGAATGGAGGAAGAGCAGGTCAGTTTCACTCACCTGTGGAGTGGAGCCTGAGGGGTGGGTGTTGCCTTTTGACACACTTCCGGTATGTTAGGGGGTGTGGCAAATGCAAATGAGTTATGCTAATGAGCTATGCTAATGAGCTCCTGCACCTCTTTTTCTATGAAATGACCCCTGGAAACCCAGATATTTGACAGTACATATCAACATGTATCAAAGCTGTAAAATATGCATGTTAGAGTATTCACACAGAACGGTGATTGCACATATTGAGATGATGATGCATAGTGTGCTTTTCTGGTAAACATGTTTTGAGCACCAAAATGGTAAAGCCTGAAAAAGATGTGAAATTTCTTTAGGAAGCCCTAATATTTTCTGTTTAACTTGTACGGCCATAACCATGGTGCTTACAAGTTGCTAATGCAATGGGACATCCTTTCTGATTTGTACATCTTGAGACAGAATTACATGTGCTTCAGCAGAATACATAAGATCAGACAACATGGAAACACCACAGTGAAGAAGTAAATCTGGCAACAGTTACTTTCATCCGAATGCAGACAACATCTGACCTACTTTATTGATGTCTTAACAAAGAATGATATGAGGAATCCATCCATTCTCTTGAAGAAGACAGTAGAAGACAGATGTTCAAAATGTGGGAATACTGTAGCATGAATGAACTGTTGTGGCAGGTGAATACAACACACCCTTGGGTGACAATTTTTTAAAAAGCAAAGACATACATCTAAGACAAAAAAGAGAAAATGTCATAATTTATATATGTGCCGTGTTTCTGTAAAAATATATGACAATATTAAAGATGTAATGTTTCTGGAACTTTCGAAAACACATGAGGGGAAAGAAACAGGACAAAATAATTTATGCGATAGGATCGTCATTCAATGTCTTCCCAGTCAAACATTTACTATGTATTTGGTGGTGCTAACTTGAGTTTTGAGGACATCAAAGACTCTCAATAAGATTATGAAATTTCCTATTTATTTATATTTGATTTAAATATTTTTATCCTGCTTTTCTGCTATAAAGCAGGACTCAAAACAGCTTGAAAAACTAAAACAAACACATACCCCCAATAATATTTAGAAATCCATTTTATGTTTTATATTAATCCTTGTTTCCAGCCTAGGTTTTACTTAGAGCTCTGGGTCAGCTGGTTAGGGAATTTGCTGTGAAGAACTCTGATAGGACTTGTGTTTTGTTTTTGTTTTTTGTCCTCAATAAAGTGTTACTTTACTCAAGAGGAACCTCAACATATTCCTGAGCCACTGCAGCATCCTACAAGATCCTCCACATGAGAGAAGGATTCAGCCCTTGATGGACATCTCCCATGACAAGCAACATCATATATGGATGATGAGCAAACTTCTCTCTGTTGCCAAGTGGGTTTGGCATTATTGAGCAGTCTGGGAGAATGCTTTCAGGAAAGTGCATCTTGAATGGTGGGTGCGCTCCTTCAGAGCTCCGATTGGGGCGGCCCATAGCCTGGCAAATAGGAGGGGTGCTGGCTGGATTCTGCCCCCCCCCAGAACCCTCATAGGTACCATCGCTGTAGCGCCACTATTGCACCAAGAGGCGCACACCAGACCAGCGAGCAAATGATCAAGCGTAAAAATGAAGTAATCCTTACCAGCAGTGCATTAATCAGCAAAGCGTGAGTCAAATAATCCACTCAATTGGACAAGTGATTAAGCATACCAAAGTCCCATTTTACAAAGTGGCGAGGGGGGAGGGAAAGGTTTGCCCCCCCCCATTCTCAAATGAACTGAGTTAAATCAGGGGATTCAGTTTGCTGGCACTGCAGAGGAAAAGCAAGTGAAGTGTAATTTCTTCTAAAATGGTGTCTTTAAACAAACTTTATGAACTTTCCTGAAAAGTAAACAATGACTGGCAGAGGGGAAAAAATGGCGACCAGAGCATCCTCTCCAAAAACTACATCTTCAGCACTTCCAGTTTCTAAACCGGAGGTTACCATGGACTTTCCTAGCATGTTGTCTACAGCACTGCACCCTCTGCTGGAGCAGATGACTAACTTGAATCAAGGCTTTGATGCACTCCAGAAACAGATAAAAGAATCTAACAATAAAGTGGAGGAGGCAGTTAAATCAGCTAAATTGGTTGAAACCAAGACAAAAGTAATGGACCAAAGACTAAAAGTGGAAGAGAAAGAAAGAGCAACCGACAAGGACCAACTTTTGAGACTGCAAATGGAAAGATCAGCATATGTTCTACGATTTCAAGGTGTCCCTGAACAAAAGTTTGAGAATCTCAAAGAAATCCTAAGTGAAGCGTTAGCTCCAATAGCAGGTTTACAAGTGGATTTTTTACAAAGCGAGATGGATATTGCAACAAAGACCAACAGAAGAAAAGAAGACAGCAGAGGGAGAAGAAGAAGGCATCATACATGATCTGGAAAGCTCCAAGAGCTCATCTAGTAGCTCTTCAGAGGACTCTGAATCTGAAAAAGGACTGGCTGCCCTGAAGCATCTGGCAGACAAATGGGACTATGATAAACCAAAAAGAAGGGGAAGAAGGGAAAATAATATGTTATTTAATTTGAAAGTGTGAGAATAAAATTAACACTTACTTGATTTTACCTAGGCAAAACTAGCTTATATAGAAAGCATACTACCATGCTTCACTATATTATTATTATTTTTAATAAGGAAACTTTGTTCAACTTAGGAAAAAAGCAATCTATGATCCTTGTTTAGTTTTTTTTGGAGTATTTTGTAATGTTGTAGTTTGTAGTCTTGTAGAGTTTTTTTTAGTATTGTAGTGTGTAAAAAAGTAATAAAAATATTTTTTTTTTTAAAAAAAGCGTTCTTTTTCTGATTTTTATGTTTTACAACACAATTGCATATCTCAGTTGAGCTTCATTTGCTGGTGAGTACTGATGGTGCTGGGTATATATACATCTTGCCCTCTTGGAATTATAGTGAATTCATTTTTTTCCTGCCTGTTTTATTAAAGTCTCTGCAATAGAGCATTCTTGTCTTGTTTCAATATACTGAAATATAAAAAGGAAAACAAACAAAGAAAATGAAAATATAAGAGCCCCACTGGTCAGACTAGTGGTCCATCTTGTTTTATAGAATGGCCAACCAGTTGCCACAGAGGGCTAAAAGCATCCATATTGTGAAATAAGCAACATCATCTGCTATCTCCCACCAAAACTGAATGGCCTTTCAAAAAAATATCTGCAGAAGAAATTCCTTGCTGAATTTGCAATTAGGAACACCCACCACATGCATACATGCACACAAACACTCCTAAAGCAAAATTTCAAGGCACACGAAAAGATTCTGCTTAACAGAAACACTTATGGAAAAGAAAAAGAGGGGTTTTTGTTCTGTTTTATTTAAGTTAGCCCCCCCCCCTTCTCATTTTACTCACTGGTAAAATTCCTGGGTGTTTTTTTTGGGGGGGGGCCTGTTTCACAGGTGCTTTGTTCCCTCTAGTGATCAATTCAGTATCACACGGGTTTATTTGCAGCATATCTCCCTGCAGATTTAAAATTCAGGGTTTTATGCTGGAAATAAACCTGTGTGATATCTAATAGACTACTAGAGGGAGCGAAACATGTGCAGAACAGAAGAGGGGAAAAAGAAGAAACAGGAACTTACAAGTCAGTCAAATAGGGCTGCCAAGTCAGCTCGGGGGGCGGGGAATCCCCCGCTACAGGGGTTCCCGATCTGCCGGCCAGCATTCGGCCGGCGGGAGGAACCCCACCCCCCTTCCCCAACGTAATGACATCACCTGGAATTGACATCATCACGTTGGGGGCATTGCCAGGGTGACGCTCTGGCAATCACCCCAAAACTCTATGATACCATAGAGTTTTGGGGCGATTGTCAGAGCGTCGCCCTGGCAACACCCCCAACGTGCTGATGTCACTTCCGGGTGACGTCGCCGGGTACGCGCGCCTGGGAAACTTCCGGACGATGGAGGACTCCCCCCCGCCGGTAAGTTAAGAACACTTGGCAACCCTGCAGTCAAATGAGCATGCAGAAAAGCCCTGGTTTGGAAAGGTCTTCAGTTCCTGTACAAAGAGTGGCTTCAGTTTGCTCATGCTACTTGATACACAGAGGCAAAAGTTCTGCTTTCACAGCCTAGAGTGGGGTGGGGAACTAAGACAAAAGCCCATTCTGCATCTAGCATTTGCTCCGCTGTCTTACCAAACCCACACTGGAACAGAAATTCCCATCTGCACTGCATGCTACTTTCACTCTGACTGATTGTCGAATTTTGGCTATAATTTTCTCCTCCATGAATCCAGACAGCATATTGTCAATAGTGTGATTATCTCAAAGTGGGTAATATACATAAGAAGAAAGGGGAGGGGGATCAGGACCATACAGGGAGCTGGTAAGAAAGTTTCCTCTAAAATAGTACATGAGTGGTGCTTGGGGGGCAAGGGGAAGAAGAGAGAATAGATATTAAAATTTCAAGCTAGCTGAATGGCAAATTTAAAAAATGTTACATCCAGAATGGAATTTTGTTCCCATGGAAACTAATGGAAACAAAACTGAAAGTATTAACAGAAAGAGGTATATCTATAGAAATAAAACAACAACAACCAAAAAGCTGTATTTAATGAAAATGAAACAGAAACAAATGCACATAGCCACCTCCACCCTCTGCTGGCACTTAGCGGAGAGACCTCTCTTAGCACACATATTCATCCGGGAAGGGTTTCTCGAGAAGTACAAAGTTTGACAACTGCTGTCCTAACACATTCACAGGCACACTATAAAGCACATCTGTGTACAACAGCCCCACAGTTTGTACCAGAAGCTTTTCGGCACTATAAATAAAAGTTGAGGTTTTTCTGGTGACAGATGTGTAAGCAGAGGGGAAATGAAGAATTCTAGCACTGCATTGTTTCTCACTGTGTGACAAGTTCACATCAACTTGTCTATAGCACCTTCCCTTCACAGGAAGGAGGCAAGGGGTGTATGAAACAATTATTGCCAACTGTGAGTCACATTGTATCCCTGGAATACAAAATGCATACACAAAGAATTATTTTGGCAAGATCCAGAGAATCAGACTGAGATTCCACTGACTGAAACTCCTTCCAGCTCTTTTCCCACTCACCCCTCCCCCCCCCCCCAGTGAGCAGCCTTCAGAGTTGAGAATCTGGAGGATTGGTTGGAATGTCAGTCTAGGACCTGGGAGAAGAGAGTTCAAATCCCCACTGAAACACAAAGGACATTCACTAATTTTGGACCAGCCACCCTCTTACCCTAAACTACTTCACAGGGGCTGCTTCCTCACCAGGGTGCTTGCTGTGGCGGTGATGTTGCTGATGCTATTCATATCCCTCCATATATTTGTGAAACTCCTTTGACATTAATTGTTGTAGATTTTCCGGGCTGTATGGCCGTGCTCTGGCTGTATGGCCAACATGATGGCCATACAGCCCGGAAAATCTACAACAACTGATGAACTCCAGCCGTGAAAGCCTTTGACAACATACTCCTCTGACAATTACACACACACACACACACACACACACACATACCGTCTAAATGGCAAGGAGAGCTGTGGGTGATTATCTTCTGTTGTTGTTGTTCTTTGATGCCCCAAGCATGAGTAACACTTGATAGGAATAATACAATATCTTGTAAAACTCTTTCTTAAAAAAAACAACAACAACACCTCATCTTTTTTTGCAGAGTGCTCAGGACCCCTCATCTAAAAGGGAGGCAATTGTCTTCTGTTATGCTAATTCCTGCAGTAGGCTGCAGCAATGTTCCCTCTAAGCTGTGGAGTCTTATGAGCAAAAATTCTACTTTGTGAGCTACTGGTATTAAAGTTGTGAGCAAGCGATTTGGCTGCTGCATAAATTAGTTTGCTCTGGAGCCATCCTTCCTGAGCTAAGACAAAAGTGTGTGAGCTTGAGGCTAAAAAGCTGTGAGCTGGCTCACACTAACTCAGCTTAGAGGGAACACTGCACCCCTCCCCCAGTAGTTCGAGCCCACCCTAGGTGACATAGTTCTGTAGACAGGCTGGGGGCAGGCACTCCCTCAGGGAATGCTGTGGAGCAGACACTGGGGCATCCAGGGCCCTATCAGACAGACTTGCCTGGATACCCAGCTGCGAGGGCAGAGACACCTCTGTCGGCACAGTACTGGAGACTGGTACCCTGTCGTTTGGTTCAGCAACTGGAACGGGAGTTTGTTCTGGAATCCCCTCATCTGGAGAGACGGGTCTGATGCTGTCAGGCCGGTCTCCGTCGATGTCCTCCAGAGCCGGAACACCTTTAGAGGCTGGAAGCAGGTATCTTCTCAGCAGGTATTTTCTTCCTCAGGACCTGGCCATCTTCAGTTGAGACCTCGTACGACATGGGTCCTATGGGGAGAATGACTCGGCCCGCCAGCCAAGGGGGGCCCTTACCAAAATTGTGGATGTACACTGGGTCCTCTGGGAAGAACCCCCTAGGTGCTGCCCTTTGTTTGGACAGGCCACGCGACTCTGGAGCCCAGTCTGGATGCAGTCTGTCCAGTAGGATGGAAGGTTGTCGGCCCATCAAGAGTTCTACTGAGCAGCACCCACTGACTAGGTTTGGCATTGTCCATTGTGCCAAAAGGAAGCGGACCAGAGAGAATTCCCAGTCACCTTTCATAAAGTGACTGAGGGCTTCCTTTGTGATCTGGACCAACCTGGCCGTTAGTTGCCAGGTGGAATGGTGCTGATTGTACGTGACAGATCAAGTTACTTCGCAGGAACTCTTGAAACTCCTCCGAAGTGAAAGCAATTCGTTGTCAGAAATGATTGTGTCCGGCAATCCATGGGTAGCAACATAGGCGTCAACTACGGGGGGGGCTCGAGCCTCCCCCAAAATTTCCCAGGGGGGGCTCAGCCACCCCCGGCAAAATGGAGTGCCCGCCGGTGGCCAGTCAGCCGGCCAGCTGGCTGCCGTCGCCGCCTCTCCTTCCCCTCCACCCCCGGCCAGCCCTCCTGCCTCCCTGGGGCAGGGGGTGAGAGAAGCGGCGGGGACATGGTCCCATGCGCACGAAAGAGCCCCCCCCCCAGATTTACAAACTCTACACCCCTGGGTAGCAGAGATCCTGCGTAGCACGTGTATGGTGGCTTTGGAGGATGTGGCTGAGACGGTACTTATTTCCAACCATTTGGAATAAGAGTCCACAGTAACCAGGAACAACAGTCCATGAAATGGGACAGCGAAGTTGATGTGGAGTCTCGACCATGGCGTGGGGGTAAATTTCCAGGCTTGGGTTGGTGTGCTCGGTGAATTCAGGCATACTGACACACCTGGCAGCGCTTCACCCATGCTTCTATCTCCACATCAACCCCTGGCCACCGCACGTAACTCTGGGCCAGGGCCTCCATGTGGATGATCCCCGGCTGTGCCTCGTGAAGAACGCAGTGGTGCAGGGTGCTGGAGATGACAACTCTGTCTCCCCGCAGTAGACATCCCTTGTGGGCTGACAACTCATCCCAGAGAGCTGTGAAGGCCGTAAATTCCGGGCCCACTGTGGCCACAGGTCACTTCCTCACCACCCAGCCCAGAATCTGGGAGATGACAGGGTCCTGGGCTGAGTGGTGGGCAACGTCATAGCTGGGCTGCTCTACACACAAGAAGCATAAGAATACATACTTAACTCTCACTGTGCTACTGAACATTTTGGACTTTTCATATGTATGCGTAACTATATTTTTAATTTTAAAATCTTGTTGGACCAAGTATTCACAAGAGATTATGAGAGAAAGATTTGGAAAAAAAAACAAGTTCTGAAAATAAAATGTTACCTATGTCGTTGTTTCTCTTCCTTGATCCAAGGGACTCAAGGTGATACACGTGTGATCTTTCCATTTTATTCTCATAACAATTCTATCAGATAGGTGATTTGACACTAAGCTAGCAAATAAGCTTCAGAGAGTTGAACTGACATCTGTTCAAACCACATCCAACACTTTATCTATAAACCCACAGTTTCTCCTGACAGTTCTGGATTAATGAGTTTTTCATATGAAGCATTTGCCAGATGGCCTCATGGGCACCTCAGCCACTACAGAGGTATGGAGGACAACAGAGGCAGGGTGATAGAGCAGCTTTGTGACATCCAGCCAACCAAGGATAAGCATGACAGAACTTATTTAAAATGGATGTGCTAATTCACAACATAGTTCATGGCTGCAGAAGTAGCTATCTCAGCCGCTTGGTTGTCTCTCTGTCTGTCTGTCTTTTTTTGTTGTTTATTTAATACCTTGCTTTTTCCCCCAAGTGGGGCCCAAAGCGGCTTATATCATTTTTCTCTCCTCTGTTTTATTCTCACAGTAAGCCTGTGAGGTATGGTAGGCTGAGAATGTGTGACTCACCCAAAAACACTTCCACGGCAAAGTGGGGATTCAAACATGGGCCTCCTAGATCCCAATCCAGCACTGTAACCAGCACACCCTACTCAAAACCCAAGTCTAGGGGGCTGCTGAAAGGTATTAAGGAGAGAAGTCTGGCTCATGCATCTCATTTGGCAGGAAATTTACCCATCCTTTGCTCTAATATCAAACAAAAGATTCTGTTGATTTATGGCTTATTTCACACATAAATATGTCAGAACAGGATAGAAGAGGGAGAGAGGGCAACTGGTGAGCCTTCTGACATCAGGCTGGTGAAGGAAGAATGATCAAAACCATGGACAGGGAGCTACCCCTTGGTCTCTGAGATCATTCATGACCCACCCAGGTTTACCAGGATTGGGGCTGATGATGATGTTCAGAGCCTCCTCAAACTTTTATTTTATTTTTTTTTAAACTGATGGTGATGATGATGACGACAATGCTGATAACGGCAGCGGCAATGGCAGCAGAGAAGAAGAAGAAGTCAGATATTTGACTGGTAGATGGTGTTCTCCAATTCCAGAATTCTTGGAGATTGCAGATGTATCTTCACAGGATTCTTGCTGTTCCAAACACCACTTTCTTCTGGAGCTGGGCTGGTGACATTTGCTCAATGCCCAGAATGTCCAGGTGTTTCTTGATGCTTCTAGTCATTGCTCCAAGGGCTTCAATGACAACTGGCACAATGGTCACCTTCTTCTCCCAGAGGCACTCTAATTGGGTTCATAAGTCTTGGTATTTTGTGATCTGCTCCTGTTCTTTCTTTTTTTATTTGGCTGTCTCCTGGGATTGTAATGCCAATGATCCATTATTCATTTTTTTCCTACAATTGTGATATTCAGGTTATTATGCTCCAGGTGCTATCTGTTTGCAATTAGGCCCGCCCGCTGGCACCTCCCCCCCCCCCCCCGCCTAGCCACTCCTGCCTCCGTCCGTCCCTCCGTTCGTCCACGGGCCAGCTGGGCAAATGCCCAGTGTGCTGGCGTCACCCAGAAGTGACGCCATCACACTGGGCATGTTGTTGGGGTGATGCAATGGGCCCAGCGTGATGGCGTCACGTCCGGGTGACGCCAGCACGCTGGGCATTTGCCCAGCTGGCCCATGGACAAACGGAGGGACGGACGGAGGCAGGAGTGGCCAGGCCAGGGGGGGAGGCGACAGTGACATGGTCCTGGAGTGCACGTGCGCTTTGCGCGTGTGCACACAAGAGCCCCCCCCCCCCGGATTTTAAAACTCTATGCCCCTGCCTTGAAGACTACCTGAAAGCTACAGCTGGTACAGTAAGCTGCAGCCAGAATGTTGACTGGAATGGGTTGTAGGGACCATAACATTCCAGTTGTGTCCAGCTGAACTGGCTCCCAATGGCTTCCGGGCCCAATTCAAGGTGCTGGCATTGACCTCTAAGGCCCTACACAGCTTGAGGCCAGCATATCTTAAGGGCTGCTTCTCCCATATGAACTTAGCTGTCCACTTTGGTCATTTTTGGAGGCCCTTCTTTGGCTGTCCCCATCATCTGAGGCTAAGCAAGCAACCCAAGAAACAGTCTTCTTAGACATGGTGCCAAAACTTTGGAACTCCCCAGGGAGACTCACTTGTTCACCTCTATCCTTGTCTTCTGCCAGTGGGTAGACACCTTTTCTGTGTACCCCCAGTAACTGTTATTCGCCCACCTCCCTTATTGTGCTGTTATATAGGTTTGTTTATATTTTTTATTGAATTATTTTTATATATACACTGTTTTAAAGGCTATTTTAATGTTTTGATTTCCATTGCCTTGGGAACCCCGTTTGGGTGGAAAGGTGGCACAGAAATGTTTTAAATAAAAGAAATAAATTGATTTCAGCATGCATGTATAAAATCCATCTTGCTCTTTTGACGCCTCTGAAAATGTTTGAAGTCTATGCAGATAATGAAGTGAGTTTCATAGAATCATAGAGTTTGAAGGGACCTCCAGGGTCATCTAGTCCAATCCCCTGCACAATGCAGGAAATTCACAAATAACTCCCCCACATATACACACACAGTGACCCTGTTCCACGCCCAGAACATGACAAAAAACCCTCCAGGATCCCTGGCCAAACTGGCCTGGAGAAAAATTGCTTCCTGACCCCAAAGTGGCAATCAACATTTCCATGGGCATGTAAGAAAGGGCCACAAGAACTAAGCACTGATGCAACCCTTCCAGCCTTCCCTCTCATGATCTGCCCAAGTTCACACAATCAGTTTACTGAAGCAAGCTGCTGAAACTGAATGCTGGGAGCCAGTTTTAGCATCTTTCATTATATACTGAGTGTTCGTGTGACTCTTTCCTCAATATTCCACACGCCACCAAAGACTTTGGCCCCCTGACCTGTCAATCAGAAGCTGTCCCTATCCACTGGCTCTGAGTACTCGCATGCCATTGGTTGGGTGCTGGGTCTGCTCCTCTTCCTCGCCCACTCCTTCAGACACTGTGCCCGTTCAGAATTACTGGCAGACAGCTTTCTCTCTTGACAAAGATGGTTCTCCTGCTTCCCTCCTGTGTGGGACTAACTGTTACCTCAGTGGCTATTGGTAGGTGTAACAAAATGGCAGTTACCTGTGTTTATAAGATGGCTGCTGCCTGTGGTTTGTTTTAAATGCTCCTCCATAAGGTTCAATTGAGCTGTAGTTCCAGAGAGGGGCCTGCAAGGGGTATCACTCACTGGGTTGAATGGGGCTTCCTCATCTGCTGGACTACAGTTCCCAGCTGCCACTCGGCCAAAAAGTGCAGAGGAACCCTCCCAAGGGGTGGGGCACTATCAATATAGACTCCAGCCCATCCAGGGAGGATTGTATTTAACCCCTGTTGATTTATGCCCTGCTGGTTCATAGTGTGTGCTTACTCCTACAGTTGTGCCTTATTCATTTAGTGTGTGTGTGCTCTATAATTGTGTAAATAGTAAAATAAATGCTTCTATTTGGGCTAATAATCTGTGCTGTGCTCTGACCCCATAGTCTCCCCCGCTCTGCACAATACCAAAGGGAGGGGGCAGCCCAGGGAAGCAAGAAAAAACCAGACCCTTGGGTTGCCAACTTTCCAGGGATCCCCCAAAGATTGAGGATTCCATCTTTTTATAGGGAGTTTTGGCCACAGGGGTCTCACTGTCCCTTTAAAAAGGCAGTGACAATTCAGTGAGTGGTGGCAGAGAACTTAAGGAGTGAGATACACCCACGAGACAAGGGTGGGAGGCAAACAGCTGAGTTGTAAACCGGAGCCTGTTTCGCCTCAGTAGGCAACCAAGTTTGGTTCAGACAAAGGAAGGACCCTTCGCAGGCCTTTGTGAAGAATTCATTGGGGCCAGTCCTGACTAGGGTTGCCAGCTCCAGGTAGGGAGATTCCTGGAGATTTTCTGGTAGAGTTTGTGAAAGCCAAGGTTTGGGGAGGGGAGAGACCTTTGCTGAACAGAATGCCATAAAGTCCACCTTCCAAAGCAATTATTTTCTCCGGGCAGGAGAGATCTCTTGTCTGGAGTTCAGTTGTGATACCTGGCAATCTTCAGGCTCCACCTGGAGGTTGGCTAACCTAGGTGTAGGAATCAGTGCTTCCGAGCAGGATCTGCTAGATCCAGTTTTCTTGCTGTAGAAGCTGAGTGAGTGATTTTGGACAAGTCACAGACTTTCAGCCTAACCTACCTCACAGGACTGTTGTGCAAGTCAAAACGGGGAGAGGAGAATGATGTAAGCTGCTTTGGTCCCCATTGCAAAGAAAGACTATTTTTCCTCCTGGGAAATTTATTTATTGAAATTTCTATCCCGCCCTCCCAGCCAAGGAAACCATTGTTGCCAATCTCCAGGTGAGGGCTGGAGATCACTCAGAATTACCACTGCTCTCCAGATGGCAGAAATCAGTTCCCCTGGAGAAAATGGTGGACTCGGTGTCCTTATACCCTGCTGAGATGCCCCCCACCCACGACAGCCAATAGAACGTAGCAGTCAGGGCTTCAGAGCATGGTAGAGGCTGCAGGGGGGCAGGGGAGAGAGATGGAAAGCTGAACAGTGAGGGAGAAATAAAGGTAGGCTGGGAAGTAGATAGGGTTGTCAACTCCAGGTGGGAAATTCCTGGAGATTTGAGGGATGGACCCTGGAGAGGGTGAGGTTTGAGGAGGGGTGGGACCTCAGACAGGTACAATGCCATAGACTATACCCTCTTAACCAGCCATTCCCTCCTGAGGAACCACTGTTGCCAATCTCCAGGTGAGGAGTGGAGATCACTTAGAATTACAACTGATCTCCAGGAGGGAGGGGGGAGGAGATGGAAAGCTGAAATCAGAGGGGCAGATAATGGCAGGTTGATGCTTGGCTGGAAAGGAGATAGTGTTGCCAACTCCAGGTTGGGAAATTCCTGGAGATTTGAGGGGTGGAGCCTGGAGACGGTGGGGTTTGAGGAGGGGTTGGACCTCAGACAGGTACAATCCCATAGACTCCACCATCCAAGCAAGCCATTTCCTCCTGGGTAACAATTGTTGCCAATCTCCAGGTGAGGGCTGGAGATCACTCAAAATTACAGGTAGCAGAGATCTTCAGGTAGCAGAGATCAGTTCCCCTGGAGAAAACGATAGACTCTGTGTCATTATACCCTGCTGAGGTCACCACAGCAAATTGACGCTGAGTGCTCAAGGCTGGGGCACTCTCCTGGAGCCTTTTTCTAGAGCCCGATGTATTTATTTCCACAACGAGCTTTATTCCTAGTGATATTTAAGCCAAGCCAGGTGAACAACATGCATGGCATAGTGACATGTGTCTCCTACTCCAGGGTCCCCAATGTGGTGCGAGCTGACACCTTTCCTAGTGCTAGTGTTTTTAGAAAGTGAGTGGGCCCAGGTAGGTCTTTTGCCCCTCAAGGCTTCTGACTGGCCACTGGATGTTTGATTAGCTGTGCAGATTTTTGAAACCATTGCTTTGGCGGAAAATGCCATCACAGCACAAGGATCTTCACTGGGTGACTGAAAGTAGTTGTGGCAGCCATTTTATGGCTGACTTCACCTCCTGCAGCAGCCATTTTGCAGCTGCAATTTTGTGGCTGCAACCCACCACACTGTGTCAAAATTCCAAAGGTGCCCACAGGCTCAAAAAGGTTGGGAACCCCTGCCCTACTCTGTCTTGGAAGTTCATTGTAGGGTTGCCAGGTCTCTACCTTTTTCCAGTGGGGGGAAGAAACTCCTGGTCCGGGATCTTCATGTGTGCCACAATCATATCACCTGGAAGTGATATCATCGCTCTAGGCATGTCACTGGGGAGATGCTCTAGCATTTGGCTAGAAATTCTATGGTATCGGGCTGAATGCTAGAGCACCCACCTGGTGATGTGCCCATCATGATGATGTCACCTCCGGGTGACATCATTGCGCTGGGCATGTTGGCCTAATCCAGGTACTTTGAGGGCGGGGTTTCCCCTGCCAGCCAAATCCAGGCCGGCAGATCAGGGGCCCTAAAGTGGGCAAACTCTCAGCCTCCCTGGGGGATCTGGCAGCCCTAGTTCACTGGGTGACCTTGAGCCAGTTACTCTCTCTCAGCCTAAACTACCTCGTAGACTTGTTGTGACAATAAAAAGGCAGAATAGAGAATGATGCTGTAAGGTGCTTTTGGTCATCACTGGGGAGAAATGGGGGCTCTAAATATCTAAATAAAGAAATAATGTTGGGAGCAGAAAGACAAGACACTCAGACTAGCAGACGTATGAGCATCCCTGTTCTTCACTGGATCAGCAAAAGCTTGAAGGAGCACACAACCACACGTCTGGCTAAAATAAACCCTTGATGTTTCCCACTGCCCACACACCCATGCGCATACACTCTTACTGCAAAAGGTTTGGCGTCCATTCCTCTCCCAAAAACCTAAACTGACCATCAATGGTAATTCCACAATCATTTTCCCCAACATCCAGCTCAACAAAAGTCTACAGAAAAGTGGCCAGTCCATTTTACATCTAGCTTGCAACCATATGATAATCTATGCATTGTGCATATCAGAGAGAAAGAGAGATTAAATCAACCAAGCAGACTCTGGTGCCAGCCTAAATTTTGTCAAAATGTTTGGCAACAGAAATAGCTATCTATTAGAAAAACCCAAGTATTGGGGGGAGGAGCTGCAAGAAGAGTGAATACAGGGATCTTAAATACAGGGATTCTTATGGTTTTGGATAAAATAAATGCAGCTGACAATTGTCCTAGCAGAATTTGACAGAGATATAAATAGAGAAACCTCCTAGAGATAACAGCAGAAACTGTCTGCGCCACTATCACTACCGCTAACCAAACAGATCTCATCCAGCTAGAGATTAACTGAAAATAGAACAGAGTCTCTACCATAAGGTAGAGAGAGCTCAGGTCTGCCGACCATGTAAGTAGCAAAGAAAACAGTGAGTCTAAAAAGCCACAACTGCTGGCCTTTTATCTCTTGACAATGCTTTGTTTCCATTGTAATATACCTTACAGGGCTTGAACTGAGCCAGTATTCACTTTCCGTCTGGTGTTTGCTTCCAGTAACAGAACCCAAAACGACAGTCAGATTTTTACCTGGCGTTTCTCCTCAGATTCTCCAGAGCCGACAACTGAAATCTCATCGCAAGAAGCAAGGGAGCTAGGCAGGTTATTTTCCTCTGGGCTTGAAAGGCTTTTGCCAATCATCCACCCACCAACCATGTTCATTATTCCTCACCCTGAGACCCCAGGCATACACTGGCCCTTCTCCTGACCTGCAGGGGCTACAGGCTTGCCCCACCAGGAACCATTAATCCCCCTCCCCTCTCATACTCCAGATCTTATCAGCTTCTAGGCTCCTCTCTGAGTCTCAAGTTCAGACCTTACCTGGAACCTTAGAGCTGAAACCTGGAACTTGTGAAATTAGAATGAATGCAATTCCAGACTATATTTTCACTGAGAATGCCCACCCATACAGAATCAAGGGGAAGGATGTCCCGATTCCAAGATATCTGATCCAATACATCCCCTTTTCTAGATATCAGGGATGAACAAATCGGTCTCTCTGAATACCTTTTTTTATTGTATGCACAGTGTAATTTTTATACCCAATTTGTATGGTACTTATATGCACAATACATGTCATATAGACCTATAATGGCCAATGCTGACACACACTCAGCATTGAGAAGCATGTACAATTTACCCAAAAAAAAAAAAAAACTCAGTGCAAGGAAATTTTAAAAAATGGCATGAAAATAAAGAAAGGCGAGTTTAAATTTGCACAAGAGAAACGAAACTGAAACATGGATTCTTGGGTTGATGCTGCAGGAATAAGAAGGCCAAATAATATTTAAAAAGTAAGCTCTGTAGGAAGCCATATATAAGCAAGGAAGGATGATATGTATCTATGTGAAGGATAGGGTTGCCAGCCCTGTGCTGACAGTCCTGGGAGCTTTTGGGGGAGGCAGAGAGTGATGAGATGGACTACTGGTGGTGTAGTGATGTCACTTCCAGGTAATCAAGCAGAAGTGATGTCAACACATCAGCAAAGCTCTGGGAATTCTCCCCACCCCAACCTTTGTGGTAGAGACCTTAGAGACCAGAGCAATGCACAGAGACACAGTGAACAGAAGTGGCATTGCTACATCTGCAGTGCTACCCCCCCCTTCTCTTATTACTCAGTTGCCCAATAGTGGGTAGGGGCAAGGAAATTGCCCCTCATAGGTGGGCAACTGGCAACCCTAGTGAAGCACTTGAATTAGAGTTTTGGCTTCCAGACTACCAGAACACACTGGGCAGAGTGGTGCCAAGTCAGGGTACACTAGGGACAATGCCCCCCTCGTTTCAGGCCAGGTGGGATCAGTCTTTAAGAGTACCTGTCTTTTTAGCTAACCACACTGGTTTTACATATATTTATTTATTAGATTTTATTTAGGGATGTGTTTTTTGGGGGGTGTGGGGATTTTTCCCTTCAACAAAATCGTGTTCTTCTGCCAACCCAGGGAGCTCCCAAAGTGTACAGAGCAGAGTTTGGCGTTAAGCACAAACTAATTACAATTTAGGGCCTCAGATTATGAAGGTCCTCTAAATTAGGGGGCAGGGGGAGATTAAAACACTAAATCACAATAACATCCCTAAAATATATCACACATTTTCAATCCCCCCCCCCCTTCTTCTCAAGAATGTCTACACTACCTCCTACTAATTAGCGCTTAGACAGTTTGGGTCCTTATCCAAATGCTGTGGAGACCTCATAAATTTGGCACTGTTTAGGGGCTCAGCTGCTCTTAATCGGCTCCTGATGTGGAGACACCTTACCTTGTCTGTAGATGGGTTGCCGGCCTTGTGCCAGCAAACCCGGGCGGTTCTTTTGAGGAGGGGATCGTGGGGAGGCAGAACAGTGTAGATACAACTGCTGACTCAAGCCTGGCAGCCAGCAGGAGGGCTGGGGGGCAGGGACATGGGGGGCAGGGGACACTGGCAACATCACTAACATCACTATGCCAGTTTTGTGAACAGCTGGGAAGTGACAAAGGGTAGCTCTAGGAATTACCAGAAACTCTATGGGAAAAATCTATGGTTGTACCCAGAACTGACAGACTAGTGCAGAGGCCAGCAGTGCCTTTCTTTTCTCATGCAGCCACTTAGAGTGGGAGTGAGCAATGGAGATTATTGGCAAGAGGCCTTCCACTATAGCCTGGCAACCTTAGTAACTGCCCAGTTAAAACAAGGCACAGAGCACATGAAAATTCCCACAGGTAAAACATTTGGCCTCACCCAATTGACAATTATATCAGGACCATCTCCCAGCAACTCTCATGTGACGATCAGCCGGAAACAACATCACTGCATCAGCGATGCTCTAGGAATTCCTCCAATCTCTGTGGTCAAGACCATAGAGTTTGGGGAAAGTCAGGGAGTGCGGTGGACATGCTGATTGGAAGTGAATGCATCTGTGATATCACCCCCCCCCTTTTCTCCCACTGAGCAGTTGCCTGAGAGGCAAGAGCAGACAGGGACAGGAGGTTTTGCAGCTTTCCGAATCCACACAGGCCAATGGGTTTACTATTAGGTACAGTGATGATTAGACAACAATTTTATGTGAAACTTATTCACCCTAATTGGTATTCTGCCTCTGAACTTTGGCCACCTCTCATAATGCTACTATTACAGCTTAATGCTGTATAATGCTACTATTACAGGGTTTGTTCCTCCTCCCCCCCCCCCAGATTTTGCTTAGTTTTGCACTGATCAGCAATTGTCACTGCCTTTCTCCATTTGAGTTTGAACCCCTCATTATGTTTAAACTCCCACTGCTGTTAAGCAAATCACTTCCATTAAGGTAATGTTCCCAAAATATATTATATCACACATTTTCAATTCCCCCCCTTTCTTCTCAAGAATGTTTATTAAACACTACCTCCCACTAATTAGCGCTTTGACAATTTGGGCCCTTATTAAAATCAGCTTAATGACTTTTGATAATCGCCGGGTGACTGGATAGATGAGAAATGGTGCTAAAAATCTTACCTCTATCTGCGGCACACGCGCAAAAAAAAATCATCAGACACAAAATAGCCACACGATTTGAAACATTTGCTCCATCGCAGAGGTCAGATTGAAAGGAAGCACGCCAGTAATACAAGCAATCCCACTGCTCATTTCCTTCCTAATCTCCACACATACAGGGTGCAATTTGCTCGTTCCCCGAACAGCCTGTCTTTAATTAATACCACAGTTTTAAAGAGGACAGTCTGTGCATTAAAAACAAAACAAAAAAATGTTCAGAACATTCTGCAAAAAAAAAAAAAAATTAAGGAACTTTCTGGTGTGTAAAAAAAGAATAAACCCTTCAAAATGTCATATTGTTTCATTTATAACTGTAAGGTTAATCTATCGTTCATGTAGAGATGCACATAAATCAAATGTGGATTTTGTGAGTGCCATACTCTGTATTCACTCCCCTCTTCATTTGTTTTCCTTGCATTCCCCCATTTGTACAGCTTGCAAGCACTTGTACTCCTATGTGGACTGTCGTGTTACAAATATAAGAAGAGGCCTACAGGATCAGACCAATGAAATATACTACTCTAATATATTGTTTCCCACGATGGCTGACCAGAAGCTCCACAAGCACAGGAACAGAGGCAGAAACAGAGGCAGAGTCATAAAGATTGAGAGAATTCCTAGAGTGTTGAGTGACACTCGCCCTCCCCACAGCTTACTCCCCAAAACTCTTGCGATTGGCAGGCCCCCAATCCTGAGTTATGGGAACCTGTGTAGATTAGGGTTGCCAGGTCTGGGTTGGAAAATACCTGGAGACTTTGGGGGTGGAGCCAGGAGAGGGGAGGGTTTGGGGAGGGGAGGGGAGGGGCCTCAGCATGGCACAATGCTATAGGGTCCACCCTTCAAAGCAGCCATTTTCTCCAGGTGAGTTGATCTCTGCCAGCTGGAGATCAGTTGTAAAAGCGGGAGATCCCCAGGCCCCACCTGGAGGTAGTGTAGATGGTAAATGGCCTGTCAAAATCTGGGTTTCTCAGGACCAGGGTCTTGGATATGACTGTCCACAGAGCTTGGAAGGCCCACAGCCCAGCTGAAGTCTACTGGATTCTGTTTTGGCTGGTCTTTCCTTAAGCTGTCTAATGAGGGGCTGGTAGGGTTGCCAGCTCTGGTTTGGAAAATACCTGGAGACTTTGGAGGTGGATCTAGGAGAGGACAGGCTTTGAGGAGGGAAGGGATCTCAGCATGGTGCCATACAGCCCATCCTTCAAAGCAGCCATTTTCTCCAGGGGAGCTGATCTTTGTCAACTGGAGATCAGTTGTAAAAGTGGGAGGTCTCCAGGTCCCACCTGGAGGCTGGCAACCCTAGGGGGTGCCTACCAACTCAAAGTGCAACATAAACTTGCTGTAGTATCCCACAAGCTCCAAGGAATGCCATATTTGCTTTATGGTCACTATCCTAGGGCTTTGCTGCTAGGTGACCACTGGGATAGGACCTTATTCGCGTGCCTTTGAAATGTGGTGACTGCCCCATGGCACCTGAAGGGCATGACTTTAAAGTAGAGAGGCCTTGTCAAGTAGCAAATGCCATCTTTTCCTTATCTTATCCTTCTTTATACTTTTTCTTTCTTATTTACTTTCTTTAAAATAATTCTCAAATCCTCTTTCTCCCCCGAAGATGTTTCTCAGTCTAACCCATTTGTCCACTTCATTCCCTATGGAATGAATTGAAATTGAATTGAAAAGGAAAAGTAGGCTTTGATCCCATTGGGTCTCATTTGGTTATGAAACTGTGATGTCCACAGGCGTTTGCCTCTCCATGTCTCTGATTTATGCTATTTGCCTTATATGTCTGATGTAAATGCACTGGCTACTCTAAGGTGACATTTACAGGGGGACATCAGAATCTATCCAGCAGTGCTAGATTTCATGGTCTGTTACTGAACATCTCTCAGAAGTATGACTCAAATGATCAGGGGTCCTTTCGTAAAAAAAAGAGGTGCAGGAGCTCATTAGCATAACTCATTTGCATATGCCACACCCCCTGACGTCACCGGAAGTGTCAAAAGGCCACACATCCCTGACATCATGGGCAGTGTGTCAGAAGGCAAGACGGGAGGGAGGAAGGGGGAAGGACGGAAGGAAGGGGGGAGAGAAGGAGGAAGGGGGGAAGGAAGGAACAGGAAGGTAAGTAGGTAGTTGGGGGGGAGAGAGAGAAGAAAGGAAGGAAGGAAGAAAGGGGGGAGAGAGGGAGGAAGGGGGGAAGGAAGGAACAGGAAGGTAGGTAGGTAGTTGGGGGGAGAGAGAGAAGGAAGGAAGGAAGGAAGGAAGGAAGGAAGGAAGGAAGGAAGGAAGGGAGGGAGGGAGGAAGGGGGGAGAGAGGAAGGAAGGGGGGAAGGAAGGAACAGGAAGGTAGGTAGGTAGTTGGGGGGAGAGAGAGAAGGAAGGAAGGAAGGGAGGGAGGGAGGAAGGGGAGAGGGAGGGAGGAAGGGAGAGGGGAAGGAAGGAACAGGTAGGTAGGTGGGGGGAGAGAGGGAAGGAAGGGAGGGGCGCTTCTCCCCCCCACTGGGGCTGGCATTTCCTCCCCCCTTGCTTGGGCCTGACCGGCTTCTCCCTCCCTTGGGCCCGGGGAACTGTTGAGTGCAGGAGGGAGGGGGGGTTCTGGGGGTGACTGGGGGAGGGAGAGTTTTTTTCCTGGGGCCGGCGGCCAGCTGCGGCCCCACAGAAGGCGACTGGGGGTGGGGCGGGGCTTCCTCGGCGGGGCAGCCCCACAGAAAGCGACTGGGGGCGGGACGGGCCTCCTCGGCGGGGCCGACGGCGGCCAGCCGTGGCCCCGCGGAAAGCGACTGGGGGCGGGACGGGGCTCCTTGGCGGGGCCGGCGGTGGCCAGCTGCGGCCCCGCAGAAAGCAATGGGGCGGGACGGGGCTCCTCGGCGGGGCCGGCGGCGGCCAGCCGCGGCCCCGCAGAAAGTGACGGGGGCGGGATGGGGCTCCTCAGCGGGGCCAGTGGCGGCCAGCCACAGCCATGAAGAAGGCGACGGTGGTGGGACGGGGGTGGGACGGGGGTGGGACGGGGGTGGGATGGGGCCCGCCCGGCCCCGCCCCCCGGCCCCTTCTCTCCCGGAGCGGCGCTCCGGCTCGCTCTGGCCCCAACGGAGCCCTGCAAATGATTAAGCTTCTTTGTAGCATTCAGTAAGACACAAAAACATGTTCTAGAGAGGTAGGTCAGGAGGTCTGTAATACAAAATCAACCAGAGACCAGTGGCACTTAAAAAAGTGAATAACATAATCCATTTGTAGGCCCAAGTCTACTTTGCCAGATGGATGAAGTGGTCATGTGGCATCGTGGAACAAAGTCTTCAAGGATGCTGCTTCTGATTTCACAAGTCAATTATGATTCAAGTGGACTAATATTTGCTCATCATGAATGAGTCACCAAAGTGGACAGGTGTGATCCATATCCCAAATACAGACAGAAGGAAAAGCAAGACTCCAAAATTAAGCCACACAAGAAACAGCATTCACCAGCATCAGGGCCACCAGGAGGAGGACTGAGGGGACAAAATTCCTGGGGACCAAGTCAGCTAGAGTCAATGGCATGCTGCATTTAGAATGCATCTTGATTTTTTTTCTACTTCTAATGTAGTTCTGCACCGCAGCCACTAGGGGTGCAGGAAAGGCAGAGTAAAGTAAACCACAGTAGCTTTGCTTTCTAGTGGTCACACCTTTCTGAAAAGTGTATTACAAAGAGGAACCACTTGTATACCCTGATAAACCCATCAACCAAGCCAGCAGTGCGGCAAGACAAGACTAACCTGCACAGCTCATATCTGCTAGAGTCATTGCCAGGCTACAGCCTCCTAACAAGGGAGTTGTTTCCAGCAGTCTGTTTCCCTGGTCCTTTCCTTCCACCCAGCTCCATAGTTTCATCTTCTCAGCCAGATCTCTTTTGTTAGTGTGTTGCAGAAAATAAAACAACTCTCCCTCTTTTCTTAATTTTTCTTCCTATTTTCCACATGTTTCTCCTCTTTCATTTTACTCTCTTCCTTTCATGACATACATTCATGTATCTCTCCCCCCTTCTAATCCCCTCCTTTATTCACTGGCCTCAACTTCTCACCCTTGGTTAGCAACTTAGAATGTATTTAATAGGAGTATGCCTGAAAACCCTTGTAAACATTAGGGAGACATAATATTTCCCCATGATCTATCAAAGTAGTAAAAGGATGCCCCACCCCCTTACATGCATGGGAAGGGGGTGTTAATCTGCCTTAGTTTACATAGTTAAACATATGTAATCAAACTCCATCCCCCCCTTGATTTGATTTAGTTATAATTTAAACATTGTTCAGGCAGTAAGTTATTGTTATATTCATGGGACATCTGACATCCTTTTGTAAATGGTACCTTGCTGCTGTAGACAATAAGCTTAATGTTCTATGACAAAATGACAATCTTTTTTTTTTAAAAAAAAGTCAGCGAAATCAGTGATTTCTGTGGTCCAATGAATACTGAGACTCCTAGTGGGAACTGATATATACTAACTTTTATTGATGGTTTTTCAAAGTATGCAGTAACCTACTTGATCAGAGAGAAAAGTCAAGTATTGGAGAATTTTAAGGCATATGGTAAGCAAGAGATTCCATAGAAAACCACTGGCAATTGTTACTGACAATGGAAGAGAATATGTGGGACATGACATGAAGAACTATCTAACTGAACAAGGAAAAGAGCATCAGCTTACACTCCCATACACTCCAGAACAAAATGGCATAGCAGAATGAATCATTTAATGACTGAAATGTGAAGATGCATGCTGCGTGAAGCAGAGCTACCTGAGAAATACTGGGGAGAAGCAATCAACACTGCTACCCATCTACAGAACAGACTGCCTACAAAAGGTGCCAGAAGCACACCATATGAGCTGTGGTATGGGCACAAGCCCAGCATGAACCACTTGAAAGTACTTGGGTCAAGAGTTTTCACCTACATCTCCAAGGAGAAATGGACCAAGATAGATCTAAGAACTGAACAAGGTATTTCTGTTGGATATGCACTGGAATTTAAAGGGTACAGAATCCTTAACTGAAGAAGAGAAACTATAAAAATCTACAACAAAGTCTACATTGACAAGACAGAAAAATCTACAAATTCAGAAAAAAGTGGATACCAGAGAATCCACACCAACATAAGAAAATCAAGCATAGCAACCAGAAACCGTGCAACTGAGCACCACAGACCATACAAATGACACACCTGCAGAGCCGCAAGAACTAGAAGGGGCTGCAGAGCCAGATGTCAGATGATCAACTAGAACAAATAAAGGAGTACGATCATGAAAACTCTCCTCCCTAACAAAGACAGAGGCTGTAACCAAACTTTCCACAAGGGAAGACATAAAAAGAATGCCTACCAGCCAAGCAGAAAGATGCAGAAAGGCTGCAGAAGAAAAGACTGAATCTCTAATCAAAACCCAAACATGGACACTCACAGAACTACATCTGGGAAAGAGGGCAGTAGGATGCAAATGGGTCTTCAAAACCAAATATAAGGAAGGAGAACTACAAAAAATATTATTTCAGGTGCACTTACCAAGGCTGAGGACAGACTGGCAATCTAAAGCGGGGCAGGCACGGTTCGCAAACGGAGGAAAGGAGCACGTTCAGACATGTGCATCTGTCCGTCGGCTCCGTTGCGTACTTACCCGTCTCCCAGTTGCTTTCATTTCGCTTTAACAGGACACCGGTTTTACCCGGTGTTCAGGGGCCTTCCTCCGCATGCCTCCCGCTTCCAAACAGTGTGAACTGGAAGAAGCGGGAGGCATCCGGAGGAAGTGTGAACGCACCGGCAAAAAGTTAAAACAAAAAAAAAAGTGTCGCGGCGCGCGAGAGCCGCGCGCGCTGGCTATGCGGCAGTCTGAACACTCCATGGCAGTCTGAACGCTCCGTATCGCCGCTGATCTGCATTGCTCTGGCCAGTGTGAACGGCCAGCTCCGTGGGTTTTTTCCCCCACTCCCACATGGGAAATTTGAGACTCTATACAAGAAAATGAATCTTGTGGACTTTGCGCATAAGACCTAAAGAAGGGGTGTCGGAATATGCAAGGTCTATTGTGCATAAATAAAGAAGATGACAAGAACATCCTGCAGGGGGCAGCAGAGGGGACAACTAGTTAACCTAGTGAGATTAGGAACTTCCTACTATTTTCAAATAGTCTCTATCCTGTCTCCTGATTGGCTCAGTTAGGGCTCTTGTTGAGAACAACTACTTACTGACTCTCTCCTAGCTAGGTAGGCAGTTAGTCTTCTCTTTCTCTTTCCTCTTTCTTACAAAGCTTGTTCTCTTTTTAATAAACCAACTTTATTCTTTAAACAGCTTTGCTCCACTTTATTGCATATCTACACTCTGCCAACAGAGGGCAGAGGCTGCCTGTTCCTCCCACCTTTCCTTCCACACATGCTGGCCATGCATGCACCCATAAGCTCTTTCTCAAATATTGCTTCTCTGCTTTCCTTGTGTGTGTTAACATGCTGTGAAGTCATTTCCAGCTTATGGTAACCCTATGAATTAATGACCTCCAAAAACTTCCTCTCATTAACAGCCTGCCTTACTTCCTACAAATATGTAGTCCTATTATTCTATGTATTTAAGTAACTTACATCTCATCTGTCTATTCAAACGAGTAGATGACAATAAACTATATCACTTTAGAATACAATGATATTCTGTTAAACTGGTAATTAAAAGAAATTCATACTACAGTTAATAAATACTAAATGGAGCAGAAATACACTACAGCAGCATATAAGATACCGCTTAAGGTCATTTGAAAGCCACACAGATGGAATAAAAACAGCACAACAAAAATGCTGATTCTGTGAACTTGGGCAGATCATGAGTAGGAGGGTAAGAAGGGCTGCATCAGTGCTTACTTCTTGTGGCCCTTTCTTACATGCCCACGGAAATGCTAATCGCCACTTTGAGGTCAGGAAGCAATTTTTCTCCAGGCCAGTGTGGCTGGAGATCCTGGAGGTTTTTTGTCATCTTCTGGGCATGGAACAGCGGTCACTGCGGGTGTGGAGGGGGAGGTATTTGTGATTTTCCTGCATTCTGCAGGGGTTTGGACTAGATGATCCTGGAGGTCCCTTTCAACTGTATGATCCTATGAATCTATTGAAACACCTCACAGCCACAGTGAAAGGAACTAAAACATCCAGAGCACATAAAACATCAACCATTCTTAAAGACCTTCTTGTGAACAAGAATTTTTAAAAATTGTCTCAGGAGTCACAGGCCGATTTCGCACTAGCGTTTGCCCCAGGTTTGCCCTCATGCTTGCACTGGAGCTTCTGATCGATTTCATACCAGTTGCTCCAGGCTCACGTTTTGCTCTGGAGTATCGCCCTGCTGCACCGGAGTTTCCCTGGAGCAAACAAATCCTGTTTTTAGAGGATTTTCCTGTTTGCTCTGGGGGAGAACCCAAAATGAAAACATGTCCACTTGCTTGCCTTTCATGAGGGCCGCCCCATTGTGGGAGTTTCTAATTTTTTGGGGAGAAAACCCCATCGTCACGCTATATTGATAGGGCTGAGGTTCCAAGTGGGAAAATGAAGAAAATACTCCGGAGGAAACTGGGAGGGGAAATTCCGGAGAGAATGAGAGGCAACTGGACAGTGCAAAATCGGCCACAGAGAAAAAGAGTTAGCAGCCCTTGTAGAAGGGCTTTTTCAGCAGCGCCTCTTCCCACACGGAGAGTATTCTACCACTGGGTGCTTGATGGTGCCATCCTAAGCATTCCAAGTCCATTGATCTCCATCTAAGTTAATTTATTTTACGTTATTTGTAGTCCACCATTCTGAGACTCAAGGTGGAAGACACCGTGTAGATTAACTATAACATAAAACAAGGCTGTAACACTGCTCCAAATGTCCTTGGGAATGACCATGAATACCTTCCATTGGGGGTACAGTCACAGGACAGGGGAAAAATCTAATAAAAATGCAATAGCAAGTGAGGAAGAAAAATAAGAGTAGATCTTCATACCCCACTTTTCTCTACCTCAAGGAGTCTCAAAGTGGCCTACAATCACCTTTCCTTCCTCTCCCCACTGCAGGCATCCTGTGAGGTAAGTGGGGCAGAGAGAGTTCTGAGAGAACCGTGACTGGCCCAAGATCACCTTAGAGGGCTTCACACAGAGGAGCGGGGAATCAAACACGCTTCTCCAGATTAGAGTCTGCCATTCTTAACCACTACACCATGCTGGCTGAGACAGACAAAGAAACATAAGTACAGAATGAACACTTCCCGCACAGCTGTAAAGAACATCCGTATTTATTGGCAACTTGTCTGCTAAAAGAACTTAATGCAGCATACAGCACGAACACCAAACAACATGAAATATGGTCAAACGATGACACACCAAGAAACCAACTTCGCAGCAGAAAAAAAAATACAGAAGCTCTTGTCAAAATAAGGTCTCTGGCTGCTCCCAGATGTTCCAAAGCCCTGGGTTTTCATTGACATCCAAAGGAGGCTAAGGAGCGCTTTGCCTCCGTCTTTATTTGATTTATTTAGCAGACCGCTCTCTTGCCTTTCTAATGAAACAGCACACAAGAAGGCTTACAGGATAAATTCAGAAATGGAATAGAATCACACAGTCAAAAACATTTAAACTTGCCTTGCTTTTAGTAGCTGCAAAAACAGCTAAAGCTGCAGTTTGGAAAAGTGTGGAGGTGCCTACACTGGGCTTGCAGCATCACGAGCCATGGGACATATAGCTGATGGGGGGAAAAAATCACTTATGAGGTGACTAAATACAAATCACATTGTGTCTGGCTCTGACTTTGCCAAGGTTAGGCTCATTATACTAGATTATTTGTTGAAAATTGGTGTTAAAAACCCTGAAATTTTTGATTTCTGTTTAATGTTTCCCCATGGATGGTCTGTATAGTTCATGGCTCGTCTATTGGGTGGTAAGTTTCATTGGTTGTGTTAGTTTGTGTGTAATATAGTTAGTTTTAATTTGAGTAGTTTTCTATTATTATGTATTTTGTATTATATCAAGTTATCAGATTTACTGTGTAATAATTATTGCCTAACATCTATATTGGTTTGCATTATGATTTGTTTGTAAAAATTAAAAAAAAATGTTAAATTAAAAAAAAAAACACCTTGTGAACTGTGACAACAATACGTAGTTATTTCATGTCTTTGTTTGATGCATGCATATTATGGGTATGCCAGCCTCCAGGTGGGACCTAGGGTTCCCCTGGAATTCCAGGTCTTCTCCAGACTACAGAGATCAGTTCCCCGGGAGAAAATGGATGCTTTGGAGGGTGGGCGCTCCATCATTGTCCCCCACTGAGATCCCTGTCCTCTCCAGGCTCTATCCCCAAATTACCAGGAGTCTCTCAACCTAGATCTGGCTACCCTACCCCCTACCCCCTGCTGGCAGCCAGGGCAACCCTGACAACCCTACGTATATACCACCTTTCTGCCATTGTGTTCAAGGTGGTTTACAACTCAAAGCAACATTCACAATACATCGAACACAACAGGAAAAAAGGAGCAATGATGGAAGAGGAAAACAAGCAAATTCAGGCACTTCCTCTTAAATAGGTTATATAACAGTTCCATCATGGAGGTGGGGTATCATTCCGGGATGGGAGGAGCCAAACTGCAGTTCTGAGAGGGGAGGAGCCAAATGGCAGTTCTGCTTTGGTACTGCTGGTGTGGCCTCTGCCCCAGCCCTTGCTCGATGCTCATGGGAGACCCAGTTAGTTGCCAACCAGGGTAATGTAGTATGTGGCACTATTCTCCTTTTTTTAAGTTGACAGGAGATGTTCATAAAAGCCTGCTAAAAGGGAAGATGATCAGTATTATTACGAACAAAAAACATGTTCTTGTTAATTGTGTGACTAGAATGCCCCAGGAAGTGTTAAGGCTTTTTCCCCCTCCTAATTAAAATGCATTCTATTAGACAACAATGATAACACCTCACTTAATTACTGCACAGCCAGCAAGTGATACACCTGCGTATTAGAAAAACACAAAAAACAGAGAAGATCTGAACTACTGTATGACAGGAAATCAGGCAGGAACATTAAGGATTTAGGCAGGTGTTCCTGCTGTTTGGTCCGATTCATATAGCTTCTATATAGTCTTTCCATTGTGTCTGTAGAGAAATAAACTGTAGGGGAATGTGTGGACCCGGACCTACAGCCCCTCAAGGAAGGCAGTGAGGGAAGAACTGGTTAAGGAGCAGCCCCAGCCATGCTGGGTCCAGTCTGGATTGGGCTGATGTGGCCAGGCTCAGGGCAAAATGAACCCCACCTCACTGTACCCAAATCTGTGGTGCTGAGGTCCAGCCTCACCCACAATGATGGGATCTCGCCTCATGGGGCCCCACAGAAGTAGCCCCAATACCTAGGGTTGCCAGGTCTGAGTTGGAAAATACCTGGAGACTTTGGGGATGGATTCAGGAGAGGGTGGGGTCTGGGGAGGGGAGGGGCCTCAGGATGGTATGATGCATAGATTCCACCAGGGGTCCTTTCATAAAAAAAGAAGTGCAGGAGCTCATTAGCATAACTCATTAGCATAACTCATTAGCATATGCCACGTCCCCTGACATCACCAGAAGTGTGTCAGAAAGGGAATGTCAGTTTCAGCCCCATTATACCCTATGGACCATTGAAATCAATGGCAAAAACTCATATGGGTATATGAGGGGCTGGAGGAAAGGGGGTTTGAGGGAGAGGCTCCAAACTTGCAGGGTAGCTGCTGGGGCCTCTCCTCGAAATACCCACAAGTTTCAAGAAGATTGGACCAGGGGGTCCAATTCTATGGGCCCCCAAACAGGTTGTCCCATCCCCTCCATTGTTCTCTATGCTGGGAAAAAGTTGTTACTTTTTTCCTGCCATAGAGAACAATGGAGGGAATGGGGGCAACCTTTTTTGGGGCCCGTAGAATTGGACGCCCTGGTCCAATCTTCTTGAAACTTGGTGGGTATTTCGAGGAGAGGCCCCAGCAGCTACCCTGCAAGTTTGGAGCCTCTCCCTCAAACCCCCTCCCCTCCAGTCGCTTTTAAAGTTGCTGCCGAATTTCAGCGGCAATTCGGCAGCGGGCCGAATCAGATCAGAGAATCTGATTCAGCCCGTGGCTGCCCTACTGGCCACTCCTGAGCTGGCGGAGCTTTGCTCCACCTCGCTCCGGCCCCAAAGGACCCCTGGAGTCCACCCTTCAAAGCAGCCATTTTCTCCAGGGGAGCTCATCTCTGTCAGCTGGCGATCAGTTGTAAAAGCAGGAGATCTCCAGGCCCCACCTGGAGGCTGGCAACCTTACCAATACCTGGGACAGGGCTGGCAACCAGGGGCCCCGAAGAGACAGCCGGGAAGGCAGGTGGGAAAGTGTGGGATGGGCCAGGCCAGGCCCTGCACACGCAAGTCACACCCAGGGGAGAGGGAGAGCTGACAAGCTGGGACTCCAGCTCTTACCAGGCTTCAAAGAGGGAAGGAGACAGAGGCTGGAACACCTGGCATGCAGCCCCTCCCTGATCCCAGCTGAGATGAGGATCAAGCACAGGGACAAAAGGGGGTGGAGCCTGGGCATTAAGAAGGCCCTAATTCCCACCAATGGGGGAGAGGGTAGGAAGAGAAAAACAGGGGCAAGAGCCACTCAGGGAGGGGGGGGGGAACTAAGGAAGGATAAGAGGAACATAAGATGCTGAAGCTGGGGAGGAAAAAGAGGCTTGAGGCTGCCCATGACACTGAGAGCAAGAGAAAGTGTGCAAGACAGTGCCAGCGGGAGGGGCTGCAGAGGTGACGTAATCCTGTCTCTTCATTCTGAGGCTTCAGCGGCTCCTCTTGACTTCTTCAGCATGGCAGACAGCAGGAGCCTGGGGGAGCCAAGTACCCAACCTGACAGGGAACAATAGGATTCACAACTTATCTTGGATCTGCCATTCTGGGAGATGTGGCTGCTTCAGTATGGAAGGTGAGTAATGCCAACAGATTCAAAGAAGTCTGATGTTATCACCTTATAATTTGGCACCTTCTGTCAAGCACTCAAAGAGCATTTATTTTTTTTCTCTTTTATTTATAGCCCACTCTGCCCAAAGCCAGCTCCGAGCAGGTAACATCAAACCATAGTGTCTTTTATCTGTCTCCGGTCCAAAGGATGTCTGATAGGCCTCAACCAGGGACTGGGCTTTTTCAGCACTGGCCCCTGCCTGATGGAACAGGCTCCCCTTTGAGATCAGGGCCTTGTGGGACCTGTCACAATTCCACAGGGCCTGTGAAACGGAGCTGTTCAGCTGGGTTTTTGGGTGAGGCATCGAATGTCCAAATCCATCTCAGCCTCTCTTACTGGCAGCACTGATTTATAATCTAGCGAATTATCCAGCGGCACCACTCTGAAACTTTTCCATCTGCGCTCTGTTATCAAGGCAAGCTCAGTCTGGTTTGCTGCATAGCTGCCTTTAAGGTTATTGTTATTGTTAAACTTCTATTTATTATTAAGTTAGTCGTGATTTTTATGTGACTTTGTAACTCACCCTGAGCCCGCTAATGGGGAGGGCAGAATAGAAATTGAATAAACAAACAAACAAATGTACAGAGTCTTTCTTGATGGCACCTGACCAACAGGCCATTTTAGCTTGAAAAAAAATAAATGTTTCAGTGATAGAAGGTGCAGGAGGACACAGGCCTTACTTCCCTTCACTTTTATGTTATTCTGGGGGGTCATCTTTACCCCCACTTTACGTGTGAACAGATGACTTCTGTTACCCCAGGACTACTTGTAGATGAGGAATTCTTCTGACACAGAGACTGGAACCTTCTCTCATTTTTCTCTCTCACTTTTTCATTCAATCTTGCCCAATTTCCCTCCCTCCTACAGCCCCTGTCCCACGTGGCTTTTGCCCGTGCAGATTCCATGATCTCCAGCATAGTCTTTAGGGGTGGCTAAAAAAGTTACACCCTTCTAAGACCAGGAACGCCCCCCCCCCCCCCCAGCACTGGTGGGGGTGAAGGGGAAGGGTTGCAGATCCAGATTGGGAAATTCCTTGAGATTTGGGAATGGAGCCTGGGGTAAAAGGCCACAGAATCCACCCTCCAAACTATCCATTTTCTCCAGGGGAACTGATCTCTGCAGTCTGGAGATGAGTTGTGATTCCAGGGGATCCCCAGGTCCCCCCTGGATAGGGTTGCCATCTCCCCAATGGGGGTGGGTTTTCCCCCAATTTGGGGGCCCCCAGTCCACCACCAGCCAGCTGGCCAGTGGGAAGAGCCCCGCCCCAAAGAGCCCCACTGCTCTTGACATGCCCGGCACAATGATGTCACAAAGTTGCACGGAAACACTTTAGCATTTGGCTTAAAACTTTATCATGACCATAGATCCAGGGGGGCAGCCTGGAGCCCCCCGCCGACAGATGGTAAGGACCTGGCAATCCTACACCTGGAGGCTGGCACGCCTCACCCTTCCTGTTTTTTTCCATCTGCAGAAAAGTAAGTTGGATCCACTCCAACATAATACCAGATTAGTGAAGTGATTTTTTTTAAAGCCTAGGAGAGTTAACTTTCCCTGTGCTCCAAGGATGCTGAAGTGCTTACACAAGGCCTAATATATGGCTCTGCTATTTTTCCCCCTCATGCAGGTTTCATCAGTTTGATTTTACAGCATGACCCACAGTTCATTTTTCAACTGAGAGGCACATTTTGACTTCCTGTGAAGAATGAGCTTGGTTTATGAACTTCACAGGGCTGGTTCAGAGTTCACAGCTCCGGTAAACAGCCTGCTGCTCTTTTATCAAGAATGATGTTCAA
This sequence comes from Lepidodactylus listeri, assembly GCA_029233225.1. NCBI lineage: Eukaryota > Metazoa > Chordata > Lepidosauria > Squamata > Gekkonidae > Lepidodactylus > Lepidodactylus listeri. The sequence goes on along the minus strand of JARCFY010000009.1, from coordinate 97,472,947 downwards.
CCTTAACATCTTTGCTTTGCTGATTTATGTTATAATCTTTATCCTATGTGACCATGATCTGGCTGATTTGAATCTATTTATGCATTTATCTAAGTCTGCAGACTTCCATCAGCTTGAATATATGCTCCTATGTACAAAAAAAAAAGGAATGTAACCATTAATGGATTTATTTGGGGAAGACTCTAGCATTAAATATGTATAAATGAATAGCTGAGTATATTAAAAATAACAGGACCTCATATGAGCCATTTGAGCTTTGAAATGTGGTGTTGGGAGAGAGTTTTACGGATTCCCTGGAGTGCCAAAAAAACAAATAAGTGGGTTCCAGACCAAATCAAGGCTGAACTGCCTCTAGAAACTAAAATGACTAAACTGAGGTTATCATACTTTGGTCAGATTATGAGAATACAAGAGTCACCAGAAAAGACGATAATGCTAGGAAAAGTTGACAGCGGCAGGCAAAGAGGAAGACCCAATGAGAGATGGATTGACTCTTTAAAGGAGGCCACAGCCCTCAGTTTGCAAAAGGGGGAGGGGCTTTAAGAAGTCAGGGGCCTTTAAGGAAGAGAGCTAGCCCTTTAAAGAAAGGGGTGGAGCCTCCAACAACTCAACCATAGCTACAGGCCAGCCTGAGAATGGCTGTTAACAATAGGATACTTTGGAGGACATTAATTTATAGGGTCGCTGTAAGTCAAAAGCAACTTCACAGCACTTAACACACACACATATGAGCTGCATTTAAAATGAATGTGGTACCACTACTGAGGGAAGTGTGGCCTTCACATGTGCAACTCCCTATAACCAGTTTGAGATTCTAACAGTGTGATCTTAAGCAGAGTTACACCCTCCTAAGACCATTCACTTCAGTGGATTTAGAAGGATGTAATTTCACTCAGGATTGCATGTAAATCTACGTATACACTGAGATCAATATTTGGGGAAGGGGCAGACTTCTAATTAGCTTATTTCATCTTTCTTGAGTGCGGTAAAGAAAGAAAGGCAAGGAGGAGAGCAACTTTCAAAACATGCTATGAGATGCAAATCACTTAAATTCAGAATGCAATGGCAAGCACTTAGACAATTCTAGGGGAAAACAATTATGTTAAGTACATATGACCAGTTGTGGTTAGTCCAAATGGAACCTGCCTGGTAGTGTATACACTGTTTTTCTTTGGTTAAGAGCTTGATGTGGTTACAACAATGAATTATTACATCAATTAACCCAGAAACAAAATGGTGTAGTAAATATCCAATATAACATAATACAAATAAATACATAAAACCAATCTAATCCCAACCCTAAAACCACAGGAACCCTACAAATAACACCAAAAATTGCAATACCCATAAGCCAACCATGCCTTGCAAAGGAGAGATATTATGAGCCAAAGGCATGCCAGAATTATTCTGCCTTACAGAAGAGCGACATTATACTCCACTGAGGTCTTTCCTCTCCTCATACCCTGCCTTCCCCAGGCTGCACTCTCAAATCTCCAGGAATTTCCCAATCAGGAATTAGCGACCCTATTTAACTCCAGTATTTCACTTGTTCTACTGGGGTCCTGGTTAATTACCTATGCCCCCTTTTTGGAGGAGGAATCACACTTTTCCTTGGGAATATGCTGAAGACCTCCAAGGCAGCTTTGACCCACTTTGCCATTAGTGAGACACAACGAAAAAGTTGCTGTGCAATGTAGGCTGAGAGGGCAGTATTACTCCATTCTCTCTCTGCTGAAACATGTTTTGTCTGCATACTGCTTGTGACAGTTTAAACCAAAGCCCTTTGAATGACTTGGGTTGTTTCTGCTGTGTCTGTGTTTAAAGATCTCATTCCCTCAGACAGCAGGGTTTCCCGCCCTCTCATTTTACTCTAGGGTTGCCAGCCTCCAGTTTCCAGTGGGGGTTTCCCCACTCTTGGGAGCTTTGGTCCTCTGTTGGCCAGCTGGCCAGCAGGGAAGCCCCACCCCCAAATGGGGACATCATCATGCAATGCCCTCAGCATGATGACATCCCCCAGAAGTGAGGTCATCGTGTCAGCAACATCCCTGGCAATGCTCTGGTTTTGTTTTGAGCAAACTCTATGGTTTTGAAGTCCAAAAAACATAGATTTTTGGCCCCGAAACCAGACCATCACTGACATGATGATATCACTTCCAGGTTATGTCACATGCCAGGGATGTTGTGTGTTATATCCCACCCACCACAGAACATCCCCCAAATCCCCCCACTGCAAAGGCGAGGGGACCTGGCAACCCTCTTTCACTCACTGTTAAGTTCCTGTTTCTTTAGGGGCGTTCCTTCTCCTCAAACAGCTTTATTTCCAGTTTATGTCCCTGCAGTTTAAATCTGTTCGATATTGAATTGACCAGTAGAGGGAGCAAAACATATGCGGAACACCCCCCCCCCCCCAATGAAACAGGAAGTTAACAGCGAGTAAAATGAGAACGCAAAAAAGCCCAACCATGGAGACAATTGCTCATTGGCTGTTGCTAGCATAAGGACAACATGAAGCGATTTCATTGGTCCTTAGAAACACTCCATCAACCCCAATGCAGTATCCACATTTCATGTTGTGATGACGGCCAGGGGTCAGCATCCCCACACTGAAGCTGACGGCATTTGTGCAGTCACACAGTCCTTTCCACAAGCAAAGGGAACCCCTCACATCTCAACAAGAGACAAAGCCACAAGTGAGTTATAAATGTCTTTGTTCTCCAAGTAAAATCGATTCTACACAGTTCAGCAAATGCTTATTATGTATTCTGCTTATTCTGCAGGGAAGGGAATAGAAATTTAGAGTCTCTCTCTCTCAGCTTTCTGCTGAAATACCAGTGTGCAGTGGAGCTTATTTGGTTTCAGTGATGGCTCAAAACAATTTGGTGCCTGAGGCAAAAAATTCAAATAGGGTGCCCTACAGTGGTGGAAATGTCATAAAAACTCAGCCATTGACAACTGGCTTCTCTTAACGGGGACCTCCTTGGAGGCTCTCACGAAGTCTCAGATAAATCAATGGCATGGCAATTAGTATTATTACGAGTAGCATGAATAGTATTATGATCAGTAGCATTACAACAACACAATGCCTATTGCCTTCGGTGGCCTAATGCCCTCTGGGAAGTGGTCCTGATGTCTTTCAGTTTCATCATTTCTGTTTCAATTCATACCTGCACTTAGAGTTGCCAACGCCCCCCCCATCTATTTTTTTCAGGTTTCAGGACAGTTGGCAGGAAAGACTCTGTTTTTAAAGGGGGGAAGTGCTCCCCCACACACACCATGAACTAGCTGAGCGACGAAACTTAACAGATGAGCAGGGTTCCCACATGAAATATCTGCTAGTGAACTGTACCATTCCAGGGTGCTGATGGGGAAACTGAATTATTGAATGCTCTCCTGGCTAAAATAATGTCAGTATGTACCCCATGCTATCTGTGTTAGGGAGAAGGTTCTAGGCAGCAGAGGCACTTCTGATATTCTGACTTCTTTTACTGTAAGCCACCTTGAACCACAAGGGAAGTCAGAGTATAAATGTTTTAATTAATAAATAAAATGTAGTGGGCTTATTTTGAGGATGCTGCCATAGGGAATACAGCCAGAGGCCGAGGACAGACTGGCAATCTGGCCTGCTCTGCCTCCGCAGAGAGGGCGTCCAGATTGCTGCAGCTGTCCCCCGTCGGCAGCCCGCACTTACCCGCATGCGGGCCGCTCTCCAAGCGCTGCAGCCAGAGACCTCTTGGAACTGGTCTCTGGCTGTCTGGGTGCGCGTTGCTGCCACTTCCTGCCAGTCTGGACGGGTCTACGGCGCACAGGAAGCGGTGGCGGAAGTGTGGATGCGCTGCAAACAGACGCGCCTCGCCGGACCAGCCAGAAGCCGCGCACCACAGCAGAGGAGGCTCCAGAGAATGGCCGGCAGTGTGGACGCGCCGCTCCGCCTCCTCTCCGGTAGGGTCCCGCAGCACTGTAACCAGTGCAGACGGGATGCCCCACACCCGTTTCCCTGCGCAGCTTCTGCCTCCGCAGCTGTCCCGGGGTGAAATGCCAGTCTGTCCTCAGCCAGAGTCAAGGAAAGTCTGTAGTACGTTATTTTCAGTGCATTTCAAATGCTTTAAAAAAAAAAAATCAAGAATCAGATGTTTTGTATGAAAACCAGAGAGAATCAAGGCAAACATCATGCGCTTAGATATTTCTTTTTTTTGTACAATATTTTTTATTAAGATTGTCCAAGTTTAAACAAAAAGCAATAAAACTTTAAGTGATTACAGAATGTTACATAACAGTCAGCTCTAATACACTTAATTTGTATAGCCTGTATAATAGTGAGGTAGAAATTATTATTGTAATTACTCAAGGTATTCACATTAAATAATTGTTTGATAGAACTACTACTTAAGTTTACAATAAAGATAGCTTATGGTATCAAGCGATCAAAAGTCCTTTGAATGTAATAATGAATTTTAACAAAACTTTTACCACAGCCACAATATAGAAGATGTTGAAGGTATGTTTTCCTGCTTGTTAAGGTATTCCAATACAAAGTACCACACAGCTACGAATAATGAGGAAGCTGATGGCCTGTCAAAACATGCAAGATTGTCTGAGAGTTTAGCCATCACTTAGATATTTCTTGAAACCAAAGCATGGGAAAGAGCCATTTATAAAGAAGGAAGAGTAAGGTTTTTTTTAAAAAAATCTATGTATAATAGGCTATAATCAGATCAAAAGAGAAATGCTTTAATGTATGGACGTATCTGAGTTATTGGATAAGTGCCCGCAGGAGGCTAGCGTGAAGATGATGTCAGCACTTCGATTAATAATCCACATTTTCTAAAGATTTCAGATTTCAGCAGCAGGAGGCCGAACCTGACGTCTCAGCACAGGAGCAAATACAGTCTGCAGGTTAGAAAGCAAGGGGAAGAAAATCAATTTAGCATTTATAAACTGCATGACAGTAGGCAAAGAAAACCCAAAGTGCCACTGGAACTTGGAAGTATGGCATTCTGATAAACTGCAAAGTAATTGAAGTCTAAACAGAAAGGTGTGTGATGGGGTTCTGTAAAATTAATACAATATGGGCTGTAGTTAGGGAGAAGGGAATGTTCCCTGTTTAGTTTTTATATGTATATATCTTCATTTATATTCTTTGCCCACAGTTTCGTTTCTCTGCTTTTCACTATGGGTTTCACAGATGCAATTGCATTGGCTATGCAGGATGTATACAGTTTTTGCATACTCCATGACATTTATGTACACCGTGGATGTCAGGTCTGCCTTCTACCACTTAATAAAACAAAAGCTCAGAGGCACCTTAAAGAGTAATGCACAAAATTAATACTTCTGAAAGCTCTGGCTAGAAATTTTGCTCATCCTTATTTGTGTGTTTATTTATTTGATTTATGTCCTGCCCTCCCCACCGGAGCAGTGCCAGAGGCTTCTTTTACAGCAGCAAAGAAATACAGCATCCCCATCGGAATTATCATATGCCTTATTGGTTCCAGGGACTGATGGGCACTTTAATTGGTCAGAAGAGGGGGCAGTTTCCACCCACTTTCCACAGAGAGGCAGGAATAAAATTGGGGGGCGGGGCTCAGCAGGAGAAGGCCACAAGAAATTCCTTCTCCACTAGTGGATTTTGTTAAATAAATGCTGCTATTTCTATACATAAAACATGTAATCTGTCACATTTTTATACCACGGCTTTTACTCTGATGAGTTCCGGGTGGTGCAGGCTTTCCCTTCCAAATTTTATCCTCACAACAACCCTGTGAAGTAAGTTAGGTTGAGCGAGTATGACTGGCCAAAGGGCCCACAATTGGTTTTAGGGCTGAGCAGGAGTTTAAACCTCGGTCTCTCAAATGCTAGGCTAACGTACTAATCACTGCAGCGTTGGCTGTCATCATGCTGATGTACTGATGCACAAATAATGCACACGTTTTACAAGAAACATGTACATTTATGGCAAAAAAATCTTTGTGTGAGGTAACAGAAAACCAAAACTCGTGAGCTCAGTTCCCGCAAGGGAGAAGCAAAATCAAACAGGGTTTGTCAGATCAAAAGAGCAGGGATGAAAAATTCTTACCTTCTAAATTCCTATCTTGGAGACTGCCTCTCCTGGCATGTCCCCCACAGAACATTACACTCAAGTGACCAAAATCTGCTGGTGGTCCCCGGCCCAGAGAGCATGTCGTTGTCCTCAGCCAGGGGCCAGGGCCTTTTCAGTCCTGGCCCCAGCTTGGTGAAACACTTTCCCAGGAAAGGTCAGGGCCCTGCGGGATTTGGTACAATTCTGCAGGGCCTGCAAAACAGAGTTGTTCTACCGGACCTATGGTTGAGGGCACCGATGGACTCCCTGCCAATAGGCTTATCTAGTTTTGGCTCCTTCTCCTCGGGAGCGAAAGTGTTAATTTTTGAACTGGGATATTTGGTTAATATAGCAGAGTTTTGCCAAGACATAGAAGCATGATACTGAGCGCAGTAAATAAATTTCCCAAGAAGTATATTGCAAAAAAGGGTAAACTTGCATTTATCCAAGTACCTCCAGTTCACATTTAGGTTGCAGTCAAAAGAAGAGAAAGAAGCCTAAAGAGTATTTTCCCAATCACAAATGGCCAGCTTGTTTGGCACCATGGGTGTGGGAGTCTGAGGGCATTGTCTCTGCAGGGGAAAGCTGCAGAGACATGTGTCTCCAAGGAAGGCCATGCAGAGGGAGTGAGAGGGCAAAATGAGAGAGAGAGGCAGGGTCAGAGGGCAGCTCCCAGGTTAAGAAGAAGAAGAAGAGATTGGATTTATACCCCGCCCTTCACTACCCGAAGGAGCTGTCCTTGAGAGAACAGCTGGGACAGAACTACGGCTTGCCCAAGGTCATCCAGCAGGTGCAAGTGGAGGAGGGGGGAATCAAACCCGGTTCTCCCAGATTAGAGTCCGCGCACTTAACCACTACACCAAACTGGTTAAGAGAAAAAGAGGTATCCCATTCAACGAGATAACCCCTGTACACCCTTAGAGTGATGCAGCACACGCGCACACCCATGTCCAGGCATGATGAGTCACTCACTCCAACAATTTTAACAGGAAAAATAGTAACATGGAAGAGAAACTAGTGACAAACTCCTAGGTTGCATGGCACAAAGCAGAAATGAAACTGAAACATTCAGATGGAATTGGATACATTCAGATAGCTTTCAAAATTCAGTCTCAGCTGTGAAACTAAAGACAAGCTGTGTGCTTTAAGGAACACACATTGTCCTTCCATCAACCTCATAGGCTAAGTGCAAGTGGAAGGGCACTTCTAGGGAGAAGAGGTGGATGGTTCGGAGGGGACAATTAACCCTTCCCAGCCCACTGTTTCTCTCTGAAAATTATTCCCAGGCATTTTCCCCCCACCCAGCTGGGTTCCAAAATGGAAAATAAACACGAGGTGTGCTCAGGTGATAGTTTGTGATGGCTGAGAACTTCTATGAGATAAAGACAGCTGAGTAGCCTGTTACTCTAGTTTCCTCCAAGCAGGCATACATGAAATTGCCTTCTACTAGGGCTGCCAAGTCCCCCGGTAGGGCGGGGGAAACACCGATTTTTAGTGCTTTCCCCCGCTTTTCCCAAGTTGGCCACCGGGGGGACAAAATGGCTATCTTAAAAGGGAAATGTCTGCAGAGAGCCTGCCCTGCAGTAAAAAGCCTCACCAGACATTTCCCCTTTAAGAAGTCAGCAAGAGAGCTTCCACAGCAAGAGAGGTCCGCCCAGAGATTAAGGAGGGACTGAAGGAGCTGCCTTTGCATGTGACTGGCACGGAAAGTTTCTCTTCCAGCTCCTTTCCTTCTCTCTCCCTCTTTCTTTTTTCTGTCTGTCTGTCTGTCTCTCTCTCTCTGTCCCCATCCAGCAGAGGTCTATCAGTGGCTATTATAGCCACAAGGTCTACATGGAAGTAAGTGCCTCTGCCAGTTTCTTTTCCTTCTCTCTCTCCCCCTTTCTTTCTTTCTTTCTTTCTCTTTCTTTCTTTCTTTCTTTCTGTCTGTCTGTCTGTCTGTCTGTCTGTCTCTCTCTCTCTCTCTCTCTCTGTCCCCATCCAGCAGAGGTCTATCAGTGGCTATTATAGCCACAAGGTCTAAATGGAACCCTTTGTCTGGGGCAGTGATGCTCTGCATTCTTGGTGCTTGGGGGGCAACAGTGGGAGGGCTTCTGGAGTTCTGGCCCCGCTGCTGGACCTCCTGAGGGCACCTGGTATTTTTGGCCACTGTTGTGACACAGAGTGTTGTACTGGATGGGCTGTACTGGATGTGCCGATCCACTGTGGCTTCTCTCCTGTTCTTATGATATGAAAATCATATTTAGCACTTGTGTAGCACTTAGTGCTTCATATTCTGCCGAGATGAGGAAGGATTCAGTAGGGCCGTTGCTCAGTGATAGAGCATCTGCTTGACATGCAGGAGGTATCAGCCTCTTCAGCTAAAAAAGGATCAGGTAATAGGTGACATTAAAGATCTCAGCCTGAGACCCTGGAGAGCCACTACCAGTCTGAGTAGTCAATACTGACCTTGATGGACCAATGGCCTGATTCAGTATTAGAAAACTTCATGAGTTCATGTGTCAGCATGTGGAAGCAACATCACAGGATGTGACATCACAAAATGATGTCACTTCCTTTCTCCTGGCTCCACCCCCAAAGTCTCCTGGCTCCACCCCCAAAGTCCCCAGATATTTCCCAAGTTGGACTTGGCAGCCCTACCTTCTACTGAGTCCGACCACTGAACTATCACTTGTAAGTTTTGTCTACTCAGACTGGAAGTGGTTCTCCAAGGACTCAGGCAGAGGTTTTCACATCAGCTATTACCTGATGCTTTTGACTGGAGCTGCCAGGAATTGACCTGGGCTCTGCCACCGAGACAGTCCATTTTCCAACACTGTTATTTGCTTCTGGCCACTGTTCCCTCCTTTATGCCCCTCTACTATTGCTTATTTCCCCCCTTCCTTTTCTGTCTACTGTCTCTCCCTGACCATATGACCACCTTCCAAGCCTTCATTAGCGCTTGAACAAAGTGCCTGAGCCAGCTCAGAACTCTTAGCATAAGGACAAGCCAGCTAAAGCTAGAAGCCCTCACTTATTTGGTGCTGAGCAGAGGCCTGCCTTGTAACCAGTGTTCCCTCCAAGCTGAGTCAGCGTGAGCTAGCTCACAGGTTTTTAGCCTCCGGCTCACACATTTTTTTGTCTTAGCTCAGGAAGGATGGCTCCAGAGCAAACCAATTCATGCCGCAGCCAAATCACCTGCTCACAGGTTTGATGCCAGTGGCTCCCAAAGTGGAATTTTTGCTCACAGGACTCCACAGCTTAGAGGGAGCATTGCTTGTAACATGTACTTTTCTGCCAGATCTCCCCCTTTGAAGCCATCCATCCCTTTTCCTCAGCCTTGTCATACTCTCCCCTCCCCATATTATGGCGCCCATCTGCCCCCTCTTTTTTATTCCCATCAATTGCCTTCCCTGGTCCAAGCTTCCCTTCTCCTGCTTCTTCTGCAATCACTGCTTCCATTTTACAGGGTTACCAGGTCCACCTTGGCCACTGGCAGGGGGATGGGGGGGTAGGGTTGACAGATCCTGGTTGGGGAACTCCTAGAGAATTGGGGATGGAGCCTGGAGATGACAGGGACCTCCATGGGGTACAATGCCATAGAGTCCATCCTCCAAAGCAGCCATTTTCTTCAGGGGAATTGATCTCTGTAGTCTGGAGATGAGCTGTAATTCCAGGAAACCCCCAGGTCCAACCTGGAGGCTGGCATCCCTAGTTAATACCATCCTTCGGTTAAGCCCAAACACTGGTCAGTGTCCTCATGTGAATCACCCAAAATATCTCCAGGATCTTTTGCAACATATGGAAGTTCTATGAGCTTGTCTTCTTTGTAAGGCAAGGGAATATGGGAAGTTCTCCTAGAAAAATCCTGTTCTACATATTATTTTTTAACATTCTCCAGTCAACATTTAGCGTCATACCAAAACTGCCCCCCCCATCAGCTAAATACTCAAAATGCTAGTTGCAGACTCAGAAACTTCATGAATAACTCATAAAGACTGGATTTACATTTTCCATTAGTAGGGCTGGCTGTATGCTGTTAGAAACCGAGTTATTCATTTGTGTACACAGTAGAAATGCATTGTTTTCTGTGGCTCCCTTGAAATGGGAGCATGTCAGTTTTTAACCTCTTGGATGCCACTGTCCTTGGAAGACTCCTTTGAATGCAATGAAAGGGTCATTCAGCTTATTGTGCACTGGAATTATGTCTGCACGGTAGTGTTTCAACAGAAACACTGGCACTATTGTAGAAAGAGCCCCACTGATCAACGTCCCCATGGCTTTACCAAAACATGAAGATGTGATTCGCTCAATTAACAACTGCAAACAAAAACTCCTCCATGTTGCTTTCCAGCTCTGAGGGTTCCCCCCGCCTTTCATAAGCAACTGAATATTCATGAAGACAAATGCTGAACAAATGGAGAAATGGCTGTGATGTTACAACAGTGCTCTGAAAGTTCACAGTCGTTTAGAGCCATTACATTATTTGGGGGCTGTGCTAAAACAATTCACCGTAGTTCCAGTTGGTTTCCATGGATGCTAAAAAAAAAAAAAAAGCATTTCCCATTGACTTCCAGTGGCTCTTGGGTGCCATTTTTTTATTGGTGCCACAGTTTAACCACTGGGTTGAAAGGCAGAATACCTCTGATCGTCAGATCCTATGGAGTAGTCACCACATTAGGGATGTTGCCAATGGGCCCTGCTTGTGGACTTCCTGGTGGCATCTTGAACACGTGAACACATGAACCTGCTTTATACTGAGTCAGACTCTTGGTCCATTACACTCTGTATTGTCTACTCAGACTGGCAGCGGCTTTCCAGGGTCTTATGCAGAGGTCTTTCACATCACCTACTACTTCATCCTTTAAACCAGAGACACCAGGGATTGAACCTGGGGCCTTCTGCATGCCAAGCAGATTCTCTACCACTGAGCCACATCCCCTCTCCTATCTGGAAATAGGATGCTGGGCTAGATGGACCATTGGTCTGATCTTGCATGTTTACCCTTATGGATTTTTTGGGGGTTTTTTTGGTTGCTCTTACTACTGTTAGATCCTATTGGATATAACTGTGAGAGTCCTACAGAGTCAGTCACCAACAAGTGTCCTTAAGAAAAGAAAAGGTCATCTACATGTTCTGTGTTAATAATGGCTAGAAAAATTCCCCGGGCAGGGCAATTATACAAAATTCAAAAGGGTCTTGCAAAAGGATGTAACCAATCATATAAGTCATGTAAAAGGTGCCCAAATACTGGCTCAAGGTTCTCATGGAAAAAGTGGGAAGAAATTAAGCTAGACACAAAGGAAGATACATAAGCAGGCACCGACAGTCTCCCAAGGTCAGAGCAGAGCCGGGAGCGATAAGCGAGCCACAAGAAGTATACCGTAACATTCTACACACCCGACGTCACCGAGCAACTCATCCCACTTCCCAGGCAGGAGATGGCAGCATTAGCTGACAGTAACATTCCCTTGTGACTTACAGGTGATGTCACACAACGGCCTGGCATTTTCCCACTCCTAATTTGCTTAGCTGAGATGAATGTGATATTTCGAAGCCAATATCAAAATTTTAGAATGACTGACACACCCCTCACTTATTGGTGTTATTTTTTTTTCTAAAACATTTGCATGTTTGGTTATTATAACTAGAATGGAGATGCCTGTGTTTTATGATAGTGACACAATGTTCATGATTTATAGTGCTTTCATAGAAAGTTTAAAGTGATTCACATTCATTATCTCAGTAATCCTTGAAACAACCATGTGAAAGAAGTCAGTATCTTTATCCCCATTAAAAAATAGCGGACATAGACATGGTGATTTGTCTAAAGCCATTGCATGAGTTCATGGTTGGCATGAGATTTGATTGGCAAGCATTAGAGTGGTCACAGCTGGCCCGTAAACCAAAGGAGGTGAGGAGCTCTGTCTCCCTCAGGGATAGTCCAGATCTCTTCCTGGCCTTTTCAGATTTCATTACATAAAGTCAGTCTCTTTACTTACAGAAATGTAAGAAAAATGTACAGGTAGTATTCTCATTGATTGCCAAGTATGAAGTAATCTTGTTGGTCCAGGAGAAAGTAATTCTATGCCTTCACAGCCCTACCATCTGGTCTGAATGAATCCAACACCACTTCATTCAGTATGGTCAAGATTCTAGCTGAAAGATTAATTAATCTGCAGTAGATAGATCCAGATGGGTAGCCATGTTGGTCTGAAGCAGCAGAACAAAGCTTGAGTCCAGTGGCACCTCTAAGACCAACAATTTTGCTGGCCTTCAAGGTGCCACTGGACTCAAATTTTGTTCATCTACAGGAGATTATTCATTTGATGAGTTCTCGTGAAGTGGATCCTACCCCATCCTACCACTTCACTGAACATAGTTTGAAGCTTTCCTCCAGGCTAAGGAGTCTTCCTTCAGAATTTAAGTGGTTTTTCCATTGTCAGAAGAGCCAAAAATTGAAGGAAGTTTCCTTGGGCTACAGAACAACTCCTTAGAGTTTGCTATGCTCCAGTGAGAACATATTTACCTAAAGCCTTTAGTTCTTTCCTTATAACTCAGTTTGCCTTAGTAATACAGAGGCTTTTTTTTTCTGCTGTGGTCACTGGGAATATGGAATTTGGCAAATGGTATTAGATGTTGCTGGGATCAAATGAGGCTTTCTAAGAGATGACAGTAGCCACAACCATGGGACTTAAATTCACATAATTGTGTTCTGGATTGTGTGTCCTCTAGAAAACAGACTCCAACATACAAAAAAAAAAATCAATCTCATTCAAGACCAAGACTATTTCCTGCAACACCTTTGCCAGAACCTGCTTTAAGAATGAATAAAGAATAAGAAGGCAAGACATACTTTTCTAAAAAGAAGATTGTGCCGAGTGTTTCCCATTTTGCTGGGGGGGGGTGGTGTGTGGAAGTAAATTTGTCATTCTCTTCTGAAGCAAAACATACAAGGACTCTCAGTCTGGGGGAAGTGATGCACTGTATTCTTGGTGGACCTGCTGATGGCACCTGGTGTTTTTGGCCACTGTTTGACAGAGTGTTGGACTGGATGGGCCATTGGCCTGATCCAACATTGGCTTCTCTTATGACTTTTGAGGAAGAGAAGAAAAAAAATCTCCAGGAGCCATCATGGGCCAACAGACCAAGGTTTTCTTCAGGGTGGTCCTTATCATATCACCCAGGCCCACCTCAAGCATTACAAGAAAACAAATTGCCTAACTTGCCCAGACCCCAGCTCACAAGGATAAGAAGAGCCCTCAGAATTTTGCTCCCCGGGGGCGTGGCTTCGATCGTGTGTCGACCAGAAGCCATTACCGGCTGCTCCCAGAACTCTTACTCTTAAATCAACTCTAATTGACTATTTTGAAACAAACCTGACCTAAAGTATGCTGGCTAAAGCTTCTAAGGGCAAAAAGAATCAAAAGAATGCCGGGGAAGCTCCTTTGATAAAGGATTTTTTTGCGTCGGCTGAACTTGCCAGTACCTCTTCAGCTTCTTCAGGCAATGACGATACAAATTCTGCTGACTCTCTCCTCACACCCAAGTTTTTATTAGAAGCACTGAGAAGACAACGTCAAGAGCTAAAGCAAGATATGATGGCTATGATAGCCCAACGCATGGAAGAGTTGGAGTCTCAATGTAAGCAAACAGCTCAAAAAGCAGAAGCAGAATTAAAGAAAGTTACCTCTCTGGAAATAATGCTTGGAAGCACCTCTCAAGACAGTTGGTCTAGAGAAAAATTCATGATATTGGGGTCTTGCATAAGAGACAAAAACTTGAAATTGCGTGGTTTTGCATCAAATGCCGAAGCAACAACTGACCTTTCTATTTTCATGGTGTCCTGGCTGGCTGCCTCTTTAAAATCAGAGGAGGGAGGGACACCACTGATATTGTGAGCTTACCAAGTAGGGAAAACAGTGGATTCTTTCCAGGCTGTCCCTTCTGGCAGAGGCATAGCGGTGGAGCTGGCAGACTATCGGACTAAGAGGAAAATCTTGATGGAAGCATGTCAGCAGAGTGGCTTGGATTTTCAAGGAAGCAAAATACTTGTATTTCCAGACCTTCCCCCAGAAAAGCTCGAGATTCGAAGAGACTTAAAACTTATTATTTCTAAACTCCAGGCAGCAGGTATAAAATACCATTGGTTGCGGTCAGGTAAAATGTTTGTGAAATACCAGCAAACTCAGTATATTGCATATGACTCTGTTTCTAGATCAGCTTTGTTATCTGCATTAGGTTTGCCTCAATTAGAGCAAGTTGAAATTAGAGCTGTAAAAAGGAAGCTTCATTCACCGTTGACTCCAGTTAAAAGCAGCAAGCTATGTGTTTCTGAAGAAACAGAGGATGGTGAAATAGAGCTTGATGCAATGTAATTTTGTAATGTAGCAAGCTACACATTTATTAGCTCAAAATAGAAGAAGAAGACGAAAAGATTGGATTTATATCCCGCCCTTCACTCACTTGGAGTCTCAGAGCGGCTTACAAACTCCTTTCCCTTCCCCTCCCCACAACAGACACCCTGAGAGAGCTCTGAGACAACAGCTGGTACAGAGCTATGGCTTGCCCAAGGTCATCCAGTAGGTGCAGGTGGAGGAGTGGGGAATCAAACCCGGTTCTCCCAGATTAGAGTTCGTGCACTTAACCACTACACCAAACTGGGGGGGGGTTGGGGGGTTGGGAGGCCTGAGAAGCAGACAGATATGAGCTCTCATATTATAGGTCATGGGTTGGGGTAGAAGGTTCTCCCCTAGCTTACATTATAAGCTTCTATAGACTCAATGGTTTTCTGGGCTCCAATGTATACTTTATCAGTTAATCAACTGTATTATCAGATTAAAACAAGAAGATAGAAGCTGCTGGAATTTAGGAAGCTAATAATTATTGTGTATGTTTCAATGCATAATAATGATCATTTTGAAAGAATGAAAAAAGAAGAACACCGTTTATGTAAAGAGATATAAATATAATGTAAGGGCATATAAAATGAATTGACATAATTTACTTTATACATTAGATTATGTGATATACAATTTATGTACCTTTTTTGCTTCAAGTAATATAGTTCTTCAATTAAATAAAATTATATATAAAAAAGAATTTTGGTCCCCCTTCTCTCCCCAACTCTGTAGGGGAGTTTGAATAAACTTATATTTTGAAAGTAAAGTTCATATACCTACTCTTCATAAATACAAAGTTTCACAGAGCTTCCCTCAGGATTCAGAAAAAAAAAACTCTCATATAATACTTGAACTTGGGGATCACCCAAACCTCAAGCGTATCTTAGTACAAAAAAGACATAAGACTGTCTTAGAAAGGGTCACAGTCAACGGAGGAGGAGGAGGAGGAGGAGGAGGAGGAGGAGGAGGAGGAGGAGATTGGATTTATACCTTACCCTTCACTTGGAGTCTCAGAGCAGCTTACAAACTCTTTTCCCTTCCCCTCCCCATGACAGACACCCTGTGAGGTAGGTGGGTCTGAGAGAGCTCTGAGAGAACAGCTCTGCCAGAACTATGGCTTGCCCAAGGTTATCCAGCAGGTGCAAGTGGAGGAGTGGGGAATCAAACCTGGTTCTCCCAGATTAGAGTCCGTGCGCTTAACCACTGCACCAAACTGGAAAAAGCAGGAAGAAGGGAACAAGGTTGGACCCAGCCAGTGTTTTTTCTCTCTGTGTCTTTCCAAATTCTTGCCCTTCCTACAGTTTCCACCCCACATTAATTTTCTCCATGCAGGTCCAATGATTCACATTATAATGTTCTTGGTGGTCAAAGGGGCCCCCATCTCCTCCATTTCAACAGTGGAAAAACTGGTTGGGCCCAGCCCTCAGACAGTAACATGAACCATCCCAATCAGGTTCTGCTCAGTCACCCCCACCTTGAAGTCAGCAACGAAAGGCTTCTCCCAGTGTAAATGAAACAGCCAATCCATTTAATCCACATTTTTTTAAAAAAAAATCTAACAGACTACTTCTTCTAGACATTCTGACAAGTTATCCCAATGGGATCTTCTCACTCCAACTCTTACTATTTGTTGAAACTGTAGGCAGCCATATTGGAAGCCAAACTTGGCATGTGTCTTCCATGATGAGAACTCTGTGGATGGAGCTGAAGACTGAAACTTGAGCTGGACAGCTAGTATGGTTAAGGTCAGACTAGGCCTGGAGAGATCTTGGTTTAAATCCCCACTCAACCAAGAAAGTCACTGGGTGAACATAAACCAATCACTCCTTGCAGTCTAATCTGCTTCCCAAGACCACCGGGAAGATAAAATGGAGACCAGGAAGACCAGATATGAGGCACAAAGTGCCTTGGAGGAAAGGTGGGATAAAATATAATTAATGGGTTGGTAGTGAGAAGGCTGGAGCTAGAAACCAAAACGTACCAGGCAGAAAGAGCAGAATTCCAAGTTCTTTGACCTTGTAACAGATCTGTCCAATCCAGATGCTCCATATTGGTGCCAGTTGCAGAGGCCCTGGTTATTCCTTTCTCAGCCTGAAGAGGGCTCTGTGGTCTAAACAAATGCTTTCCTATAGGAAACAGCTATTCTTCTTGCATGAGTTATTTGCTGGTCAGTTCCCACTTTGCTGGTCAGTTCCCAACACTAGTGGTGCCACAATGCCTATTTTTTATTAATAAATAACACACACACACACACACACGTGTGTGTGTGTGTGTGTGTGTGTGTGTATGCTATCCGATTACTTGTAAGTCAACAGCACAAATACCTGACTGATTCTCCTGTCTGTGGATGAGATTTGGGATCTGTGACGGTTCTCTATTTAGTTCCTTTTTTAACATGTTTTACGTTTTGTCAACAGTATCTTTTTGTTACCCATGAAAGCTGCAAAAAGAACCAAGTAGCAGGGAGAGACTTAAAGGGACTGCAGAAGGCAGCCTGAAAAACAGCTGCGTGGCAGGGAGGCACTGTTTCTCGGGCTGTCTTTTAAGGACTGCAGAAGACAGCTGAAACTGCTGCATGGTAGGGGTGTGCAATCCCCCCCCCCCCCAGTTCAAGTCTATTGGACAAAAAAATAGAAATGGGGAGACTGCTCATCACATCTCAGTTCTTCCCCCTGCTTCTGCAGGCTGGTTTAAAGGGACTGCAGAAAAAATTGGGGGAAACAACTGAGCTGTTTTTGCTGATCTTTCTGGTTCCTGGAAATAATTGGGGGTGGTTCAGTTTCCCCAAATACTTTTGGGATGCCAACCCCCCCCCCCCCGATAAGTAGTGTTCTCTCTAAGCTGAGTTAATGTGAGCTAGCGCACACTTTTTTAGCCTCCAGCTCACACATTTTTGTCTTAGCTCAGGAAGGATGGCTCCAGAGCAAACTAATTTATGCGGTAGCCAAATCGCTCATTCACTACTTTAACGCCAGTATTTTTCGGGTATATTTTCAGCTTGGGGAGATCCGAATGCACACCCCTACTTTGTGGAGACATGTCTCTGGAGACCTGTGTCTCCATGGACAGCCATGTAGAGTGAGTGAGATGACAAAGCGAGAGAGAGAGGAGGAGTCAGAGACACACAGGTTCCGAGGTTAAGACAAAGAGAGGTATCCTATTCAAGGAGATAACACCCATATACACTTATAGTGATGTTTCCCACCCATAATGTCCTTGCATACTGACTCATTCAATCCAATAATTACACCATAGGTCTTGCTTCCCCCCAGGCTTCACCCCCAAAATCTCTAGGTATTCCTCAACCCACAGCGGGCAACACTACCTCAACTTTTCCGGGAAAGATTTAAGCACCATCTTTAAAAGGGGTTCCAGGGGAGATCCGGGAAATTACAGGCCAGTCAGTCTGACGTTGATAGCAGGTAAGTTGGTGGAAACTGTTATTAAGGGAAAAAATTAGTAGGCCCATTGATGAACAAAATCTATTGAGGAAGACACAGCATGGATTCTATAAGGGAAGATCCTGTCTCACTAACCTGTTAGTGTTCTTTGAGGGAATGAACAAACATGTGGACATGGGGGACCCAATAGATGTTGTTTACCTTGACTTCCAGAAAGCTTTTGATAAAGTTCCTCATCAAAGGCTCCTAAGTAAGCTCAATAGTCATGGAATAAAAGGACAAGTCAAAACTGGCTAATTAGAAGGAAAGAGAGAGTGAGTATTAATGGGCAATTTTCTCAGTGGAGGGAGGTAAGCAGTGGGGTACCACAGGGATCAGTACTTGGTTCAATGCTTTTTAACTTGTTTATTAATGATTTGGAGTTGGGAGTAAGCAGTGAAGTGGCTAAATTTGCAGATGACACAAAGTTTTTCAGGGTGGTGAGAACCAGGGAGGATTGTGAAGCAGTCCAAAGGGATCTGTCAAGGATAGGCAAGTGGGCATCAACGTGGCAAATGGGGTTCAGTGTGGCCAAGTGCAAAGTGATGCACATTGGAGCCAAAAATCCTAACTATAAATACATGTTGATGGGTCCAGACTGGCAGAGACTGACCAAGAGAGAAATCAGCCAGTATCATAATGCCCCTGTATAAATCGATGGTGCGACCTCATTTGGAGTACTGTGTACAGTTCTGGTCACCACACTTCAAAAAAGTTATTATAGCATTGAAAAAAGTGCAGAAAAGGGCAACTAGAATGATAAAAGGGTTGGAACACTTTCCCTGTGAAGAAAGGCTAAAGTGCTTAGGGCTCTTTATCTTGGAGAAAAGATAGCTGAGGGGTGACATGATTGAGGTTTATAAGATTATGCATGGGATAGAGAAGGTAGAGAAAGAAGTACTTTCTCCCTTTCTCACAATACAAGAACTCATGGGCACTCCATGAAATTGCTGAGCTGTCGGGTTAGAACAGATGAAAGGAAGTACTTCTTCACCCAAAGAATGATTAACACATGGAATTCACTGCTGCAGGAGAGGACAGCTTCAAGCATGGACAGCTTCAAGAGGGGATTATATAAATATATGGTGCAGAGGTCCATCAGTGGCTATTAGCCACAAAGTATAGATAGGAACTCTCAGTCTGGGGCAAATGATGCTCTGTATTCTTGGTGCTTGGTGGAGGCAACAGTGGGAGGACCTAGTATCCTGGCCCCACTGCTGGACCTCCTGAGGGCACCTAATGTTTTTGGCCACTGTGTGACAGAGTGTTGGACTGGATGGGCCACTGGCCTGATCCAACATTGGCTTCTCTTATGTTCTTATGTTATGTTCACCTGCCTTACCACTGAAATCAATGGAAATAAAAATTGCTGAGATGGACTGTGCCTATAGGAAATTTGCTACTAATAAATCTAAAGTGGTATTTTGTGTGGGGTAAGTTTGTTTGTTTGGTTTTACTTTTGTTTCTGCAGATCTCTTTTTTAGAAAGTGTCGTGCCCATCTTTCTCTTTCTTTCTTTGAAGGAAAGTAATCAAAGCTCTGGTGGAGATCAGATTCTGCAATGTTATTGGAATTAAAAGATTGATAATAGAGCATGATAGAAAAAAACCAGCAAAAACTAAGTAACCTGCAGACAGTTACCAGGATTTCTAAATACTTAGGGGGGGGGGGAGAGACTTTTGAATGAACCAACCCCCAAAATAGCCTGATCAGGTCTGAATACACTTCAGGGGGCACCAAATGTTGAGAGTGCCTAAAAAAAAAAAAGATAGCATTGGAAAAGGTGCAGAAAAGGGCAACTAGGGCTGCCAGCCCCCAGGTGGGGCCTGGGGATCTCCCGCTTTTACAATTGATCTCCAGCTGACAGAGATCAGCTCCCCTGGAGAAAATGGCAGCTTTGAAGGGTGGACTCTATGGCATCGTACCATGCTGAGGCCCCTCCCCTCCCCAAACCCCACCTTCTCCTGGCTCCACCCCCAAACTCCCCAGGTATTTTCCAACCCGGACTTGGCAACCCTAAGGGCAACTAAAATAATTAAGGGGTTAAAGAGAATAGGGCTTTTCAGCTTGGAGAAATGACGACTGAGCGGTGATATGACTGAGGTTTACAAGATTATACATGTGATAAAGAAGGTATAGAAAGAAACACACACACCCCTTTCTCACAGTACAAGAACTCATGGGCACTCAATGAAATTAATGAGTAGTAGGCTTAGAAAAGATAAAAAGAAGTACTTTTTCACCCAAAGAGTGATTAATATGTGGAATTCACTGCCACAGGAAGTGGTGACAGCTGCAAGCATGGACAGCTTCAAGAAGGGACTGGATAAGCATAGGGAACAGAGGTTCATCAGCAGCTGTTAATGACAGTGTATCAAAAGAACATTATGTCTGGGGCAGTGATGCTCACTATTCTTGGCACTTGAGGGGGGCAACTGTGGGAGGGCTTCTGGACTTCTGGCTCCACTGGTGGACCTCCTGATGCAGGTGGGTTTTGGCCACTGCATGACACAAAGTGTTGGACTGGGTGGGCTATTGGCCTGATCCAACATGGCTTCTTTTATCTTCTTATGAGAGTAGAAAATGCCATAAAACTACATTGAATTGAATTATTGCATTTTTAATGAGGCATGGGAGAGAGTTAACCTTCTCTTTTGTGGAATGTACCCAGGACGCATATGGATTATGGAGGAAGGCCTGAAACACGGATTCTTTTCATGTGAGTAAATGGAATTGCTCACATTCCGTAGGGACAGTGTGGGTGTTAGATCGATAGTTCATATTGTGCGTTCATCACTAACCTTGAGCAACCCAAGGACTAAATTCCAAATGAACTGTTTTGAACTTGCTTGATAAAGTGCTTTAGGAGTTCTCATTCCTCTGAACAATTACTTTCCCATTCAGTTTGTGCAAAGCTATTGAACTGATGGGGGGGGGGGGGAGAAGTTCTCTCTTTCAAGAATTGGAAACCCATATTAGTGAATCACTGGGGGAGAGGACTCCAGAGTGATTCTCCCTTGACAGCATTCCCTCACCACCTCTCCAATGCCTCTAGCAATCCTAATATATGTTTTGCTTAAAATACCCTTGTGTCACCATCAGCCATGAATAGCTCTGGTGTTTCATTGGTTATGTTTCTGTACAATATCCATG
Organism: Lepidodactylus listeri; assembly: GCA_029233225.1. Classification (NCBI taxonomy): domain Eukaryota; kingdom Metazoa; phylum Chordata; class Lepidosauria; order Squamata; family Gekkonidae; genus Lepidodactylus; species Lepidodactylus listeri. The sequence continues at coordinate 97,451,898 of JARCFY010000009.1, read as the reverse complement.
GAAGTGGCACACAGGAAAGGATCGGGTCCTTGCTTCTTTCATCATCACAGGGAAACCCAGGCATTTTCATGTGGAACACAAAGTTTTCCTACTGAAACTTGGGGGCTATTTTCATAGTTTTACAAGTTTTAAAAAATGGGAACCTGCTCTTATTCTTCTGCATATCTGGGATTTCTGAACTTTCAGATCAGTCAGAAACCATGTGATATAAGAATGTTCCTCTAAATGGCATCTGCACAATGTTGACAATGGCTGTGATCAGACGTGCAGTTTGATCCATTGTCATTGCTGTTTCCTTACGGATTTAAAGTGCACGATCAGACAGCAACATCTGTCTGCCATGCCCCAGTCGTCTGAGTCCCATTCCCCATCCCTTTGCTGCATGTTTCTTTGGTACCTGAGAAAGTCTGGTCCTGTTGGTCTGAGCTGGTTCCATAACAGATTTCTTGTTGTCTGATTGCTCTGTTGTTCACCCAAGCCATCAGGCAGGTCTGACTGGTCTCTTGTTTTTCAGCCACCATTTTTTTACTAGTTAGTGACATGCATATATGCACCTCCCCCCCCACCCAAGGCTGCTCAAAACTTTGTTTTCTTTTTAAAAACTCTTGAAGAAAGACACCTCTGTTCTTCAGTTTTTTTCTGTCCTTTTGGGAAGGGGTAAATTGAATGGATTAGAGGGAGGATGGCAGTGAACTCCATATTCCAGCAGTCTCAGCAAGCACTTGTACACCTGCTCAGAGGGCAAACTTTTTTTAAAAAAATGGCCGACAGTCCCATGAACTGGGAAGGAGTAAATTGAATAGATTAGAGGGAGGATGGTAGTGAACTCCATATCTTAGCAGGCTCATCAGTGCTTGTTAGCATGCTCTGAGGACAAACTTTTTTTAAAAAAAAGGTCACTCAAGGATGAGTAGAAGCATTTTGAAAAGTGTTAAAAGGGGTGAATCTGATCAGGCTTCTCTGTCACAAAATAACCTGGCTCAATTAGAGGTGGAGCAACAGCGGACTGAACTGCCCATCTGACCACAGCCAATCATATTAGAACTAGGATGTAGGTGACATCATGACTGCAGATGGGAAAGATGCTTTTTTCCACATTGTCTTGATAGCTGAGACCTTAAACACCTGCCACAAAACCTTGCTCGTTGAAGAGGATTCTGGGGGATATTTTTAGAGCAGTGATTACCAACCTCTTTGGTATGGTGACCCACAAGTCCAAATTTACTTGGTGCAGTGACCCAGCCAGTATTGGCCCAAGGTTTTTTAATGCCCTGGACAAACCATTGCCTTGGAAACTATCTAGTGCACCATTCCATTTTCCACTGTGGCTAACTAGATATTTTTTTGAGAAACAACAAATACCACACAAATACCACACAGCTGCCCCCACTGTGAACCCCATGCAAGTGACATTCTGACATATACAGCCTTTGCATATGGAGGTTACATTCCAGCCTTTGAGCACCCTCTCCTTCTTCTCCATTACAATCTCTAATCCCCCCCTCAGATTCTCATTCACTCTGGGACCGTCAGGACATATTTTACTTGATCAAAATTTATATGCAGTAAAGGGGCAATACCTATTAATGTGTTTTTATTTATTTATTTTTATTTATATTCTCATTTATAAGAGCCCTACCCCACCACAGCAGGCTCAGGGTGGCTACACAGCATAAAATACACATTAAAACAAGCAACTCATCATAAACATTAAAACCATTCATGAAGACATTACAGTATTAATTATTAAAGTGCTAGCAATGTTGTTCCGATGTCATAACAGGGGTATTGATACGTGAGTACATTCCATATGTTATTCATTTCATATGTTATTCATTTCCAGCTTATCAATCTTACTCGGCACACACAGGCTGTCAATAGTTCACTAGGAGCCAGGCTCTACAGATTGATACAGTTATTACTAGGGATGGTTACTAGTGATAGTGGCGGCTCCTAATTAAAAGCCTGGTGGAAGAGCTCTGTCTTGCAGGCTATGTGGAACTGTAAAAGGTCCCACAGGACCCTGATCTCTTCCAGGACCTCATTCCACCAGTACAGAGCCTCCACCGAAAAAGCCCTGGCCCTGGTTACAGCCAGCCTGGTGTCCTTGGGACCAGGGAGGGCCAACTGATTTTGATTCCCTGACTGTAGTGGTCCCTGGGGTATATATGGGGAAAGGTGGTCCCTCAGGTAAGTCAGACCCTGGCCATAAAAGGCTTTAAAGGTAAAAACCAGCACCTTGAAGTGAATCTGGTATGCTATCAGCAGCCAGTGCAATGCTTTCAGGACCGGCTGGATGTGCTCCCTCAAGGGGAGACCCATCAAAAGCCTAGCCACTGCATTTTGCACTTGCTGCAGCTTCCAAATCTGCGACAAGGGTAGTCCCATGTACAGAGTGGTACAGTAGTCTAATCTCAAGGTGACCATTGCATAGATCACTGTTGCTAAATTGTTACATTTGAGGAAGGGAAGAATGAAGATAGTAAAAGGCTGACTTGGCAGTGACTGCTACCTGGGCCTCCATTGTTAAGGAGGCATCCAGGAGCACTCCCAAACTCCTAACCTCCGGCACTGACACCAATGGCACCCCATCGATGGTTGGGAGTGGGATCCCTACCCCTAGACTGCCCCAACTCAAGCACAAGACCTCCATCTTTGTTGGATTCAATTTCAGTCAGCTCAGTCTAAGCCAACCAGCCACAGCTTGTAATGCCCGGTTTAGATCTTCCAGTCTGGAGCCAGACTGACCACCCAATATCAGATAGATATTGTAACTCTGTAACTCTGGGCAATTTGGGCAAGAGGGCACATATATATGTTAAATAACATCAGGGAAAGCACCGCCCCTTGAGGCACTCCAGACTCTAGTGGGTACCTCTGGGAGAGCTGTTCCCCTACTGCCTCTCTTTGTCTCCGACCATGAAGAAAGGAGACAAGCCATTGCAAGGCAAGCCCCTGGATTCTTGTGTCAGCGAGACAGCAGACCAGTAACTGACAGTTGGCTGTGTCAAATGCAGCCAACAGGTCTAACAGCAACAGCACTGCCAAACTGCCCCAATCCAGATGCCTCCGGAGATCATCCATGAGGGCAACCAGTGCTGTCTCCGTCCCATGGCCTGCGCAAAAACTGGACTGGAAGGGGTTTAGAATGGAAGTGTCATCCAAGAAGCTCTGCAGCTGGATTGCCATGGCCTTCTCTATTATTTTGCCCAAATATGGCATGTATGACATGAAGGATATTGTTTCCAGGATCAGACCTTGGTTTCCAAGATAGAAAAGAGAGAAATGGAAAGGCCAGGGGTGTCCATTAGGGTGGGCTGGTCCACAACCCACCTACACAGGCTTTGTAACTCACTTTTGAGTTCCAACCTACAGATTGGGAAACAGTGTTTTAGAACGCATACGCATCTCACACAGCGTCATGTGTTTTTAGTTTCACTGATTTGGGCCTTTACCATGTCACATGAACTAATGGTACGCAGCACAACACACCCTGTTCTCATATGCAGCTTCAGATTCTGGGTAAGACATCATTCAAGGAAACCTGGCCCCCATTATTGATATTCGCATTGATAAGCTTCTGAGAATTCCACTGATACAGTTAGAAACCCTGGAGACATTTGGGTACCACCAGTCTGTTTCTCAGTGGAAATGCAACATCCTTTAAAACACACACACCATCAAACTGACATTTCCCCATGTCTCCAGAGTTGCAAACAATGGTTGCCAGGGACTGGGGAAATACAGGGGAAGTACTTATGTGATGTTGTCTCATCATGCATTTTTTTTAACTTACATATTACAGAAAAATGCAACATCTGCCTTTTCCCATAACATGCAGCTTGGGGCCCCCAAACCATATTCAGTGCCTATATATGTAGGAGATAGGGTTAGCAGGTCTCTACCTTCTTCCAGTGGGTGGACAGAGCTTCCATTTTGGGATCTTCTGGCATGCGTGCATAGCACAAGCACCACAATGAAGTCACCTGGAAGTGTCATCATCATTCTAGGCACGTTGCCAGGGGGACACTCCAGCATTCGGCCAGAAACTCTATAGTATCATAAAGTTTTTTGGCTGAGTGCTAGAGCATCTCCCAGTGATGAGCCTGGTGTTATGACATCACCTCTGAGTGACATCCTCACACTGGGTATGGTAGTACAATCCCAGCACTTTGGGGGCAGGGTTCCTCCCACCAGTCGAATCCGGGCTGGTGGATCGGGAGCCCTAAAAGTGGGCAAACAGCTGCCCTCCCTGGAGAAATGGCAAGCCTAGTAGGAGATTAAACTTATCAGTCCATGAAAATTAAAAATCACTAAATTTTACTATATACAGACACATGTATTAAATAAATTTCCTTCTTTTCTTTTCTTTTTTTAGTCTTAGTGTGACACTGTTCAGAGCTGATTTGGCTATAAGAGCAGTATAATTAAAGTAAGGTATGTCGGAGATGAACTTAGCATTGGATGTATCTTCTTATACATAGCAACATGAGCTTTTGTTTTAAAACCATAATGGCTGTGGTCAAGAACTGTGAGGGGCTTTGCCATATACGCCGAACAAGCAGATGTTACTCATTTATTCCAGGTTTATGGAACATACTGGGAGTATGGACCATTGAGGGAAGAAATACAACAGGCTCTAGAAGGAAGCTCCAGGTGAGTGTACCGGCTGTGGTTGGTGGGGTGGCAGAGGTAAGGGGAAAATAGAGGGAAGCAAGCCATGTTTATTTCCTTCTGCTTAGCGATAAGTCAGGGCTGTCTCAAGTCATTTTGCTACCCCCAGTGGGTAATATGGGAGGACAGCCTCATGGTAACAGGTATGGTTCCCTCCACCCCTGACTTATGTTGATTTGGGGCTATGCAGTGGCAGCTAAGGTAGAAAAGCACCTCCTCTTGTGCCATGTCTTCTTGATTCCAAGGGTCTGGAAAAAAGTTCCATAGCCAGTTACAGGGTTGCCAACTCTGGGTTGGGAAATATCTGTAGATTTGAGGAGTCGAGCCTGGAGAGGGCAGGGTTTGGGGTGCGGAGGGACTCCTGCAGGCTATAATGCTGTAGAGTCCACTGCCCAAAGCAGCCATTGTCTCCAGGAGAACTGATCTTGGTAATCTGGAGATCAGTTGTAATAGCTGGGAAATTTTCTGTAGGGGAAATGATGTGCTGTGGCTGGGGAACACGGTGATTGGCAACTCCAGTGACCACTGAAGGGAAGATTGGGAGATGTATTTTACCTCAGGACACATTCTGACTCCCAACAGCAAACTGTTTAGAATGTTAAAGGCAAAGGCCAATCAGGCCACATATGCAAATGACCTCTGTGTTCTGACTGGCTATGAAGGGGGGGAGAGGAACAGCAAACTGTTTAGAATGTTGGAGGCAGGACTCCGGCAACACAGCCAGTGGATAGGGACAGCTTGAGTGACACATCATAGAACCAACTGATTTAGGTGTGTGTGGAATGTTCATAATGTGCCACGCCATCCCTGAATTATATATAAGGAAAGATTGTATTCCTCAACACTGAACTGAATGGGAGACTCAACCACCACAGTCAATCTCTCTCCCCCAGTACAGTTACAGGCAACTGTATGGTAGTCAGGGGTCCATGCCAGGTTTACTTGGGCCTGTGAAAAGACCAGAGAGGCCTGCTCAGTGCTCCCCATAAGATGCCTCAGAATCTTATCCCACGTACCTAGGTTCCAAAGTGAACACAGTGGGCTCCCTCAAATGGTAAGTCAATGCGGAAAGATTCCCTGAAGACAGAAGCTTCGAAAGCCACTGGAAATGCCAGATGTCTCGTTTTCATTTACAGACTCTCTTTAATTAACCATTGCTTGCGCTGGATCATACAGAAAGAAGTGGCCTGATAAAATAATGGACTTTTTAATAGATCCTTTCCATTTAATTTACATTCTGTAACTGGGAACACAATCCACCCAAGTTAAATTTGATTAAGTAAGGCAGAAAGTGCCTCCGAGTAAATAGATATCTGAAATTGGAGAATGCACTTTGTCTAATTGTATTAATGAACTACACTGATGAGGTTTGTTTAGTAACAAAAGCCCCTTGTGACCTTTTGATTTAGTGTAAAGTGGAATGCTTATTATATCAGGCTCCTTTTTAAAATTCAAAAAACGGCATTCTCATTATGTCCTGTAAAATCAAACACTTTCACAGCACTTGGTCGCATGGAAAGAATAATGAAACTGTTAAAAGATCTTTATATTAGCTGAAGTGTACTGCACTTGTATGTGCCATCTGTGTGAAGCCATCATCTTTTTTTCCCCCTTGTGTAAAATGCTGTGTATAGATCCCACCTGTAATTTAATTTACTACTCTCTCTTGCAAACATATGACCCAGATTTCAGAAATACAGTTCTCTGCAGTTAAACTACTAACTGTTCTTCTCCACTCTGCAGTTGGATCCTTGACCTTGATGGCACAGGCAAACCCAAAGTCATCCAACCTCAGTTGGCTTTGGTTGGTATTTGGGTGGGAGACCACCACGGAAGTCCAAATTGCTACGCAGAGGAAGGCAATGGCACACCACCTTTGTTTGTCTCTTACCTTGAGAACACTATGGGGTCACCACAAATTGGCTGTGACTTGATGGCACTTTCCACCTCCACATCTTTCTAATAGCATGTAGCTATTTTACCTCAGGTATAAGCAGATCCTCACTAAAGGATGGTCGTTCAACACCAGGAAGGTTCAGAGTACAGCCATCGTGTTTGGCCAAAAGGTAAGGAATCAGTGGGGGAAAGGAATGTGGGCTGGCTCCCAGAGTCCTAAGAGAAATGTAAGTGCTCATTTAATGGGGAAAATTTCAGACAAGGAAATGGGAAAGGGTATAAAAATAAGGACTTGTGGGATTGATTCACAGAAGGGAGAAGGGAAAACAATGTAGAGGTTTTGGATAGAGTTAGATTGATTTTGGTGATTTTGGGGGGGGGAAAGAGGTTATCCCACTAGTGTTGGGGGGAGTGCCACTGTTAGCAGAACAGACCCATGGGACCCAACCCTAAGCAATCCCATATGACCTCATCTTGATGCAATTATGCCCCAATGAAATGTGAAGCAAATTCAAAACTCGGGCAAAACATCTGAGGAATTTTGAAATAAGGTGGGAAAGCAGGTTTGGGCATGGATCTATAAATCAACCCTTTTCTGTTTCACTTTGGTTTAATACTACTGTTGTAAGTAGGGTTGCCAGGTCTTCCCTAGCCAACTGAGGGGAATTGGGGGAGGGTGGTCACATCCAGGTGGAAAACTCCTGAAGATTTGGGGGTGGAGCCTGGAGAGGAAAGAGACCTCAGTGGGGTACAATGTGCACTTTCCGAACCAGCCATTTTGTCCAGGGGAACTGATCTCTGAAGTCTGGAGATGAGCTGTAATTCTGGGGAATCCTCAGGTCCCACCTGAGGCTGGCATCCCTAGTTTGTAAGCCATTTTGTTAAATGTATTTTATTTACTGGTGTTCCCAATCCTTCTGTTTCTCATTGGGCATTTTACGCATTATAGGTTATTTACACACTATCTATGCACCCTTTATACACAGCTGATGGAAACTGTGCAAATTTAATGGGGGGGGGGGAATCAACAAGGAAAAGCTGGTGCGGGAATTAGAATGTAGTCTAGATTTGCATAAGGGAAAAGTGAACTAGTAAGTAACAAGCAGCAATTTTATAATTACCAACAAATATTTTAAATACGTTTAAAGATAAGTCAGAATCTCATTATACCATTTGTTTGTCTTGTATCTGAAAGAACGATACTGTGTTGAATAATCCATAAAGGGAAGCCATTAGTCTAATAAATTAGAATTACAGTAACCTGAAGTAGAGACAATGGTTGAAATATGATCAGCTATTTTGTCCACGGTGAAAAATTCCCCGGTTTTTACATACTGTTCGGCAACTGAAGGTCAGTGAGAGGCCAATAGAAATGTTGCAACTGTAATCAGAATTGTAATTAGCTCTTGTCATATTTTAGAGAAGCATCATATGATACAAGATATGGCTTCTCACCTTCTTTGGGGGGTGGGGCAGATTAATCTTGTAGCAAATTAAAAGAGCTGCAGAAGCTTCCTGTTGGGTTTGTGGGTCAGTTCAAGTCTCAGTTCTTGCCTTTAAACCCTTAGGACCTCCATAACTGAAGGACTTTTGCTTCCTATATAAACCCACATGCCAACTGTGATTTCGTCAATAGTTCCTGCTTGCTGCCTCATAACCTAATGTACCATCTACTGCAGCTGCCTGATCAGTGGTGTTTCCCCTCTATCATGAAAAGGGCAAGACTCCAGCACTGATAGTGTTGTGTATCAATATCATGGTTGCCATATGTGCATGGAATGGTGACCGCCACGTGGACATTCGCACATGGTCTGAACCTACCTGAGCTTCGGCCAGGTAAAACAATAGCCGGTCGGATCCTAAACGACCACCAAACCTGAACCTAAGTTTCCCCCCGGGGACCTATGAATTGTAAACAACATCTTAAGGTCCTATCAGGACATTTCGGCGAGGTCGGAGGATTACCTCCGACCAGGATAAAAGAGGGCTCTGAGCCCGGGTTTGCTCATGTTCCAACTTGACCCACAATAAACTACAATGCTGTTTTCACTGTTACCGGTCTCCCGGCTACAGTACTTTTAAGTGGCAACGAGGATGAGATCCTGATGAGCAATTCATCAGCCAAACCGAGCCGCGAAGCACTGAGCCCTGATCCGCCAGCACCAGGCATCGCCGAGCCCCTGCACTCTGAGGAACTGCCACAAGCCCCTGAGGACATCGCTCACCGCGCTGCTCCTGCTCCAGTAAATATGGCTGATGCTCAAGGACCAATAGCCCCATTCAACCCATTTTGTCCAGAGACATGGGAGGCCTGGATCAAGCAGCTAGGCTGTGCATTCATCGTCCAGGGCATCACTGATTTGAACATGAAGCAGGCCTGGCTCCTGAGTTCATGCGGGGTGGCCACAATGCAAGTCACCCAAAGCTTACTCACACCCCAAGATCCCCTCAAGGTGCCCTACAATGTCCTTATCAAGGCCCTTGGGGATTACTTTGACCCAAAACCCTCCAAAATGGCCCTACACCTCGATTTCATTTGGCGCCAACAGCAGCCAATAGAATCAGCTGCCACCTTCATGGCTGACCTCCGCTCCCTAGCTGTGGGCTGTGAATTCCGCCATGTGGACAACCACGTGGAGACAGGGTTCATGGGGGGAGTAAGGGTACCAGCTGATAGTGCTTCCTGAGCCTACCCTTGAGAAGATGCTCCAAACAGCTGTGGCCTTCGAGGCAACCATGAAGGACAAACCAACCGCCAAAACACACTGCACTTTGACCTCCGGGTCCAACACATCTGAGGATGAGGACATCTGCTGGCTCCAGCAGCATTCACAGGTTTGCTCATGCTCCATCTTGACCCACAATAAACTATAATGCTGTTTTCACTGTTACCGGTCTCCTGACTCCAGTACTTTTCAGATAGCTTTCAGCGGGTGTGCGATGCTGTGCTCTTCCAAGAGGTCATTTAGTAGGAATCTGTCTCCACTGATGTCTGAAGGGAACATCTATGAAAGTTCTGTGGGCAACTGGTGTTGTGTTCTGGGCTCTTTTTTTAAAACAGTTGGTTTGCCCCAATACCCCCCTCCCCCCCAAAAAAAGGAAGACACAAGACATCAAGCATGGGTTCAATTAGTTTACCGATTTAGCGGTATTCAGCTTACGTAAATGACTACTCCACTGCTTATTTCAATAAGCTGACAATTTTGAGGGAGTCCACATTGCCTGCCTTTTGGATAGATCCACCCTGGCCCCAAACTTGGTCACCAGTTCCATCAGCCTTACTTATCACCCCCTGCACATCCCTATGTGCAGTGAGGTATCCAACTTCATCCCTCTCCCCTGATGTGTTGGGAGGCTACTACCAGGTCCAAAAGATCAGCACCAAGGGCAGGTCTTCACAGTGCTCCCAGTCGCAAGGCATGTGATGGCCTGTTCCAGACACGCCCTCCATCATGCAGTTGTCTCAGGGTGCTTGCTGATTATCCCTACCTATCCAAAGCAGCCCACCCCTATTCCTGCCAACTAGTTGTGGCCTAACCAGTTCTTCAAAATAGGCCTTTTTTAATGGGAAAACCCACCGCACAGAAACAGCATGGAGCAGGAGAACAAGATGCTCCCAGCACAGCCAGTTTCTAAGAACCCTCCCAAAATTGCTACTCAGCCCTCTATAGTAACCAGCTAATCCCATGCTTTCCCCAGGGAGCGTGGGTAGGTCAGATGCAGTGAGAAGGCTGAAAGTGAGGGGGAGCAGCAGGGCAAAGGGAGCAACAGCCCTCATCTGATTGGCTGCTGTTTTCCCTGCAGCCAGTGGAGTCTTGTGTTTCATCTGAAGTAAGTTGGGAGCCAGGACAAATCAACCCCCAATATAATATAATTTACTGGGAATCTTGGGTGTGTGTGTGTGTGAGAAGGAGAGAGAGAGAGAGAGAGAGAGAGAGAGAGAAAGACTTTATATACATGTATATATTAATCCAAGAAGACAATGTTTGTAAGCTGCCTTGGGCTAACATGGAAAGTGTTGTGTACTAAGACCACGGTCGCCTGGTCTCCCGTAATGGCGACCGCCACGTGGTCAGTGCACATGGTCAGAATCTACCTGAGCTTCAGCCAGGTAGAACAATAGCCAGTTGGATCCTGAGTGACCACCAATTACGAGCCTAGGTCTCCCGCTGGGGGACCTATGAACTACAACCACGGACTTAAGGTCCTATCAGGCCCTATGGGCAAGGTCGAGGCATTGTCTCCGGCCGGCATAAAAGAGGGCTCTGAGCCCGGGGTTTCCAATGTTCCATCTGACCCGCAATAAAGAGCTTTACTATGAAATCACTACCACTCACTTCCCGATTCCAATACCTTCCAGAAAGGCAACCTTAACATCTTTGGATAAATTAAGATGGCCATATCTGAAGATTTTAAGTACAAGAAGGAACTTGTGGAAGAAGACAACAATCTCAACGAGTCCTAGATCTCAGCTACAACAATTGCTATGATCTTTGATACTTCTAAATTTATATAGGTATTTCAAACTGTGGAGACTGTAGCCTGGTCCAGATCCCATCCTCACGCCCATGTGTTGACTCATCACCTATAAAGTACTCAGTCCAGAGACGCGTTTTAGTGAAATCAGCTCATGGTTTATTAGGAGGTTCAGGAACACGTCTCTGAGTTGGGCTCAGGGGTCTGCTTATATGTGCACCTAAACCACGCCCCCGGCCTTGCCCACACACTCTGATAGGATTACAATTAAGTCTCCCCAGGTCATTGGCCCCTATTTGCATCCTGGCTGACTGATAGGTCTACATTCGCGGGGAGGGCGGGATATAAATCACAAAAATAAATAAATAAATAAATTACAATCCAGCCAGTCTGTTCTGGAACGAAGCTCTGACTGTGCCTGGTAGGGTTGCCAAGTCTGGGTTGGAAAATACCTGGGGACTTTGGGGGTGGAGCCAGGAGAAGGCGGGGTTTGGGAAGGGAGGGGCCTCAGCATGGTACAGTGCCATAGAGTCCACCCTTCAAAGCAGCCATTTTCTCCAGGGGAGCTGCTCTCTGTCAGCTGGGGATCCGTTGTAAAAGCGGGAGATCCCCAGGCCCCATCTGGAGGCTGGCAACCCGGGCTCGCCCCAGACCTCATGGTTTGACCACATGGCCTGACATTAGAACACTATGTCACCACACACAGGGAAGGAGAGTGGACACAAATATGCTGCACTCCCCCCCCCCCCCCGCCTCTGTACAATTGCCTCATGGGCTGCAGAGTGCAAATGCACAAAGGAAACTTTCCTTGTGATCTGTGAGGCTGCTTTCAGAATGCGGCTGATCCCAGGGAGGTGTAAGCACCATCACTTCCTCTGCATGGTCCCACTCTGAAGATGACCAGGCAACTGCATGGAGGTGGGGGGGGGGGGGACCACCATGCTCACAATCAATTTTCCTCCCAGATGGTGAGTCAGTGTTTGTGGGGGTGGCCGACTGTATTGGACTTCTGGCACATGAGCTACCAACAACCTATCCAGTTGCTCATATAAAAGGCCAACTCTACTGGCTTAAGAAAATGGTTACATTTAGTAGAGGTAATTCTGGATGAGAACTGTTCTTTTCCCTAAAAGCTATCTGAGGCCGAGTTCAGACTGGCAGTTTGGCCCGATATAGGCTCCTTTCTCAAGTGGATTAAGTAGGCCGGTTCACACAGCCACAACTGTCTGGCATTCCTCTGCCGTACTCACCCCGTCCTTTAACGATTCGATCCCGCTTTTTAAATGTACCAGGGGCAAGCCATGGAGGGTACGTTGATTGCACTTCCCAGAAGTGTGGATGTAAAAAAGCCACAATCAAGCAGCACTGGTAATGTGAACCCACTGGTCCAGCAGGAACGTGCATAACTGCTCATGCGTGCTGTGCGCTTGAGCGCACAACCACCCGCGGGGACGCTTCTGGCTCATGGAGGTAAAGCTCCCAGTGATGGGATCCTGCCCCAATTGCTGCTGCACCTATGTGCAGGTTAGTGGAGCAGACCAAAGCCATGCATAACTGTGGCGCTGCCAGGAGATGCCCTGCAGTGCGACTGTTCCATTCTGCCTCCTCCCTGGCATGCTGCTGCATCAGTCGGTGCAGTGCAATTGGGAATCCCTGCCACAACTTGGCCCGGGTCTTTTTGCCCCGCCTCCCTTCCGCTTTATACTGCCAGTCTGTCCTCAGTCTGAGTGACTCAACGGTTTCCCATTTCTATTGTGTTTCTCCATTGTGAGACACAGCATTGCAATTTTTTCACAGACTTTTATTGCCTCACACCATTTTACTAGCATTGCAATGGGAAGTGGGATATCTTTTTTTCTGAAACTCACTTCTTCAACTATAGCCATTGATACCTCTTCTCCTTTTTCTGTGGTAAAAGAGGGATTTCTCTTTCATTTATCTTTGAAAAGAAATCAACACACCCTATTGTAACTTCAGCCCTTACTGTTGTTTTACATTACACAGCACAGGGTGGTGTTCTAGCAAGACAATAGAAAGAGCTAGGAAGACTCTGCCTGGCTCTGCGCATCTACACAGTTAAATTCTGAAATTTTGCAGAACCTCCCTTTCTTCCCCTTCTCTTGTTAAGTTTGTCTTTGATCAGCGTGGAATTGATTAGAAACTGACTTCAAGTTCTTTAAAAAAAGAGGGAAATAAATGGATTGTTGACTTTCATGGAGAAATTGAGTAGATGGGACATAAGAGAATTTCTCTTAAGAACCCTACATTGTTTCCCACCAAAGCTAACACATTTTTAATGTTATTTTGCATCAGTTCCCTAAAATTGGTATGTAAATGGCATAACATTGCATAAGGCTGTGGTCACACACACTAAATAATCCACTTCCAATCCACTTTCCAACTGGATTTTGCCAGTTCACACAGGCCCAATCTGCATCTAGCATTTGCTCCGCTGTTTTACCAAACCAACACTGGAACAGAAATTCCCCTCTGCATTGCACGCCACTTTCACTTTGACTCATTGTTGGATTTTATGGCAGTGTCCAGACTACATGCCACTTTCACTTCATTTGATCTCTGGTTTTATGGTGGCTGTCTGCATAGATTTATGGCCATTTTATGGTCATTCAGGGGTGACTCTGCAGTCAGTACGGTATTGGCCTGGGGTAGTTGAAAGTAGTTTTGAGCCACATCTTTTTCTGTTCCGGTGTGGGTTTGGTACGACAATGGAGCAAATGCTAAATGCAGATTGGGCCACAGTGAAATCCAGTTGGAAAGTGCACTGAAAGTGGCTTGGAAGTGGATTATTTAGTGTGTGCGACCACGGCCTTCTCATCTAAATATCATGGACAACAGTGCACAAAAATAGACCAGCTAAACCAGGTGACAACGGCAACTCGAAAAATCAAAATGAAATGTAAAGTAGCTGTATCAGTTCACTCCAAGCGGTAATCTGTTCCAAGGGCTACTTTTACGAATAGTTACATATTTTTTCTCCCCCACTGCGAGAAAGGTAAGTTTTCTGTTACTTCCATCTATGATTCCAAGGTATCAGCACAACTAACAGTTTAGAATGGCATTATTTGGAAAGATTTGTGTGATATAACCAAAATATGCCCTTTAAGAATCTCTCATATGAAAATAATGGGGTCCAATTCACTGGTTTAATTTGCAGTTTAGCAGCGTAGCATTTCCCCCTGTAACTCTCTTTGAACATAAGACCTGAACAGATGTATCCTGTAATGAGATGTGATGCCGCCTCAGAAAAACAAGCATGTCTCTGTGTGTTTTCACTCGGTGAGCCACATATGGAAGTTTACAGAAGCAATATACTTTTCCAAATGAATCCTCGCCATTTTACATTCTGACAAATCAATGGGAAATTCTCCTGTTTTTACCCCCATTTCAGAAAGCAGGGTACCAATGAGCTGGGGAGAAGAAAGCAGGCTGCTCTTCCCTCTTCCTGGTTATTCAACAATGACAACCTTCATTACCAAGTGACAAGGGAGGAGAAGAGGATGGGATTATGGTTCCAGGGAGAAGCATCTGCTTGGCACACAGAAGGTCCCAGTTTCAGTCCCGAGGATCACATAGTAGGTGATGTTAAAGACCTGGACCTACAACCCTGGAGACCCACTGCCAGTCCGACTGAACAATGCTGACCTTGATGGACTAATGGTCCAGTTCACAATATAGAAACTTATTGTATGTTCATGCAGGAGAACGGGAAGGTACAATAACTGGCGTACAATACCCTATCTTCCTTGGTCCCCTACCAGCTTGCCAGTTGATATCACCATTCAGAGCACGGACTTTCCAATTTCCTGGGGTGGGGGCTGAGCCAGAGGGGGGGAGGGAGGGGAGGGGAAAAGAGAGAGAGAGAGAGAGTGTGCATGCCTGTCACCTGCAATCAGCCAGCCCTTGCCCCAAAGAGGTCAGCATGGCAGAGGCAGCGAGGGGGCTACTGGAGCCAGTGCCGGATGCCAAAGACAGGCCAAGAAAAGGCGGGAATGAGGAGAATGGGAAGGCGGATGAGGGGTGAGAGGAAGTGATGGTGGAACCCTGGGCCTCCAGCCTGGTGCCTGAGGAGAATGCTCAACAAGACAGCGAGGTCAAGAGCCCCAAAACAACCCCCGGCAGCCTCCAACTCAAAGCCAGAGAAGAGCCGCTGAGTGCCGAGAGCAAGACGGAGAAGCTCCCCACTGCATCCCCTGAGCCCAACAGAGGGCCATGCCCAAGAACACCTGAAGGGGATGCCGGGAGTCCCGAGGCGACTGTGGGCGAAGGAGGTGAGATGACCCCCCCAAAGAGGAGGGCTGGGGGGGAGTCCCGTGGCAGCATGCGAAGAGCTGGATGAACCCAGGACAGCCATGGCTCAGAGGCTAGAGGGCATGAGTGGAAAGGGCAGCTCAGAAGAAGAGGTTGAGGGCAGTGGAGCCACCGAGCAGCCTGACGGGGAGGAGGATGAGGCGGGGGACGGAGAGAGTCTCCCTGAAGCAGGGGAGGCCTTGGAGGCAGCACACGTCGAGCAAAAGCCAGAGGTGGTGACAGCAGAAACAGCTGGCTGAGGAGAAGAACCTGGTGAGGAGGAGAGCGGCGCCGTGGGAGGAGAAGAGCCGCTGAGGCCTGAGAGCCCATTGAGTCTTGCCCGGCTGGCAGAAGCTGCTGGAGAGGAGGCCGCTGCTGCTGGACCAGAGGCACAGGGAGAAGGCAGCCAGGTGGCAGATGACAAGACCGGCATCAAGGGCAGCACGGTGGGGGTAGAGCTCGATGGGGAGCCAGCCAGCCCCAGGGCAGCAGAGCCTCTGATGGAGGGGGGCGTAGGGAGCCCCTGGAGGAACCTGCAGAAGGGGAGGCCGAGTGGGCTGTGGGGGACAACGGCCTGCAGAGAGGGGAATAGGAAGAAGCAGCACCTGGGGGACAGGGAGGGAGGGAGGGAAAAGAAAGGGAGAGAAGGAAAGAAAAAGCGAGAGAGGGAAGAAAGAAAGATTTCAGTGGCGGCTGGTCTTGACGCAAGGGAGGCTTTTTGTCTGCAGAGTGGCACCTGCTTCCCACTTTGCTTCACCTCTTTCCTTCTCAAGGCGCTGCTCTACCATCACTCTTCTCCACTGTACTCTGTGGGAAATTCAAGCTCGCAATTGGGAAAAGAGAAGAGGATTGGTGGAGCAGTGCCCCGAGAAGGAAAGAGGCAAGGCAAAGCAGGTGCCGCTCTGCAGACAAAAAGCTTAGCTCGCGCCAAGACCAGCCTCTGCCGAACCGCCTGCACTCACCATAGTACCTTGTTTCTGGCTGCTGTCCTCCGCCACCATCTGGGTCTCCCCTGCGATGTCCCTTTGGCAGGGGGAGTGGAGGGGGAGGAGGCGGTGTGCCAGGGGTCTCCCAGCCATCAGGACACCGATCATCACTGAGCCACGCTTGCTCTCTTTTTGGCGGGCAAAGTGGCGCACCAGCACTTGTCACGCGGCTCTTCACTGCCGCCCCTGTGCTTGCAGGAACTGCAGAACAGAGTGCAGCCGGGCATTCTTCACAGCTTTTGGTGAGGGAGGGGTGGGGAGGGCTTAGAAGCCCTGGGCCTTGCAAGAATTTTCCACCCTTTAAAGGGCGGGTTGCCTTTTCAGAGTTCCATTTCGCCCAGGGGAGGCTCAGTCCCCCCTGGAAAATGTCAGGGGTGGCCCGTGCCCCTGCGTAGTTGATACCTATGTCACCATTCATCTTCTCAGGACAGCCAGTCCACTATATGGGCCCACAATACATAGCACTTACTACTGCTCCTGGCAGGCATATCATGCCTGGGGATATAGCAAGCTCCATTGCAGATTGCCTTGAGTGGTTGTGCCATAGTCTCCTGTATTGCTGTAATCCTCATCTCCTACCCTTTACCCACAAAGCTGAGGTTAAGTGATGTGACCCTTCAATTCCCAAGTATATACTCTTTATCTTCTTATCTGCTCTTAAAAACAGAAATGAGTGGGTGTATGCCTACCTGGAACCAAAGCTCTACATTTGTCTCATCCTCCTTGAATGACTTGCCTTTTCTTCTGCTACATCTACTCAAAATCTGTCTCTCACTTTTTATTCTTCAGAGACACATGGTCCTCAAGGGTTTCTCCCAACTCCTGTCACTTTTCATCACCAGCTGTTGCTCCATTTCAAGATCTTCCCAGCTTTTGTTTAAAGCTTCCCAGAGCTGGGGGGCGGGGCGACGCTGCGGAAGATGGCGGTCGTCTAATCTGCGGGCTCCCACCTCCTTTCCTCACAAATCTGCATAAAAGACCTAAAAGTTCATCGTCTCTACAGCGGAATGGGTAGGAATGATAGTCCTAAACGTTCCTCCCAAAAAATAATTAAACAAACTGCACAGGACTTTTTTAAACCTAGAAATAATAAATCAGAGCGAGAAAAATCAGCCCCCGCTTCACCTAAAATGGCGGCCGCACACTCCTTAACAAGCTTACAGGAGACACCAGTCCCTGAACAAAACCTCCCCTCCCTCCTTCAACAAATGGAGCAAAGAATTACCGATAAATTCCAGCGGGCTATTAATCCGGTTTCTGAGCAGTTAGAAAGCATAAAAGACGCTCTTGTAAAAGCTTCAACCACGGCTGAATCGGCTTACAAAATGGGGTATCAATTAAAACATGAAGTGAGGGAGATACAAGAGCGGGAAGCCGGTTACAAAGAAAGGATCCTTATCTTGGAATCGCAAATGAGACAATTTAATATAAAATTTAGAGGGATCCCGGAGGGGGAGGAGCAGAACATAGATCTGAGTTGTTTTATTTCATCCTGGCTGGCATTTATTTTTAAGTTAGAAGATGGGGTGGCGCCGTTAATTGTGAAGGCATACAGAATGGGAGCCGCAGTGAATGCAAACAGGAGGGGACCAAGAGACATTTTAGTTCAGCTTGCAGATGGTAGAACCAAGCAAAAGATTTTAAAAGAGGCAACAGCAGTAGGCTTTTTAATGTATAAAGAGGAGAAGATTCAAGTTTTTAATGATGTGCCACCAGAAGCTTTAAAGATACGGAAATCCCTCAAAGCGACCACACTAAGCCTGCAGCAAGCCAACATTAGATACCGTTGGATGCCGTCCGGAGGTTTACAAGTGACGAAAAATGGAAAGACTCTCCAAGCGTATAATGAAGACTCAGGCATAGAGCTCCTAGAAACTTTGCACATCTCTGAACCTATGGATATGTCCCGGGCTTCAACAAAACGAAGACATCGATCCTCAGACTCGCCGGAACAAAGTAATAAACTGCCTCTGAGGGATCGGTCGACGGCAAGATCGGTGGCGGCGGCTTCAGCTTTTTAAACATCTTAAATCTACCTCAAGTCTGTTTATTTTAACGAACTATAAATTATACTGGTAAAACGCTTAGGGTAAAACTGCTCTGGTAACGGGTTTTTTCCTCAGAATTATAGGTTAAGCATCAATCTTGCTGCCACTGGAACATCAGCATAAGCCAGAGGAGTGACCAGCAGAAAACGGAACATAGATCCTGTGGTACTTTTCTGTTTTATAGAGGTTGCTTCTAAATTACCCATAATATTTTAGAAAGTTTATATACAAATTAATTATCTTCACTTTCAAATCTGATAATCAACTAATTGTATTTTGATAGTTTTAATTTGTGTGTTTTATAAATTCTGGGTGTTTACATATAAATAATATATTTTATAAGAAGGGTAAGGTCACTAATATTAATTAATTCATCTGATTGTAATAATTTTAAATTGATCATATTAAATGAATTGTTACTGTTAAGCTTTACAACATATACTGTTTAATCGCTTAATTTAATAAGATAAGGTGGGTTTCTCTCATAATATTTTAAAATTTGATAAGTGTAATTCTATTTACAGCATACTAATTATTTTATCTGACAGTTATATATTTATATAATATTTGTAAGATTAATTTATCAAATTTTAGAAGGTTGGGGTTACTGAAAACAAGATAATTCATTTTAAAGTGAAGAGTTAAGAAAAGTCAAGTTGATATTTTGTTATTGTTCGGCTAAAGAGGTCTCATTGTAAAATATAAGAATTAGAGTAGGTTGGCATGGTGTATCTTATACTGTTAATTATATACACAGAGAGAACAAGCTTAAAGCATAAAGTGTTTAATAGGGGTTTTTTAATTGCTGACAAAACTTACAAACGTATATTGTTCTGCTTTCCTGGAAGAAAGCTCATATCTTTAGTATAATAATTAGTCTTAGGCATTAAGTAATAGAACTTTTGATTTAATACAGAGTATTAATTTACAGTAGAAAGAAGTATTTCTATAAGTATTGCTAGTTGGTTATTTTGTTGGGTGCTCTATTAAAAGTAAACTTTGCAGGTTCAATAGCTAGAAATACACTTCAGTAAACATAAGAAAATTAGTCTACAGATTGGTACTTTTAAAGGGGTAGAAATAAACAAAAAGTTTATAGATTGTACCACTGAATAGTACATTCATAAACAACAACTCAAAAAGTCGAGGAGACTTGGATCAAAGAAGCCACCTCTGATACACATATATATTGCATTCCCTTGACTTAGCTAGTATAACTCATACACAAAGAGGTAAATACATTTCAGTACTAAAATGACGTCTCTGAAGTTCTGCTCTGTCAACATCAGGGGAATGAACAACGTTATCAAAAAAAAGAGAACTGCTCAATATATCAAGAAACTGGTCAATGGATACATCGATTTTATTAAGACAAAACATCATAGAAAAATTAAAAACAGAGGTTAAACAATTCTGCGACATCCATGAAGGAACAGAAACTGATCCCTACATTCAATGGGACGCCCTGAAGGCAGTATTAAGGGGAAACATCATCGCTCAAACAGCACACCTAAAGAAAGAAAAGCAGAAATTAAAATCAGAAATATTGAGTAGTATCAAAATGCTGGAGGTGGAGCATAAGCGCACAGGAAATAATACAACATATAAAAAATTACAAGCAGAAAGAAAGGCTTTGGATTCTATTGAAGCTGAAGAAGTTCGGAAAAATTTACTTTTCTTGAAACAGAAATTCTGGCACAAATCTTCAAAAAATATGAAAGTTCTGGCGTGGAGAGTGAAAGATAAGAAAAAAAGGGCGGTGGTGGGAACAATAAAATCTCGAGATGGAAAACATTATGACTCTTCCAAGGATATTGCAAATGCATTTGCCACCTTCTATGATAATTTGTATTGCTCATCTTCACCAAAAATGACAGATATAAAAAAGTATGTCTCTTCTCTCAATCTTCCTTACAAAGTATCTTCAGATCAAGCGGAGAGGATGGACAGGCCTATATCCAAAGAAGAATTAAAAGAGGCCATAAAAAAAGCAAAATCACAAAAAGCACCTGGGATTGATGGTCTACCCGCGGAGTTATATAAAGTTCTCTGCCCCTCCCTTCTTGAACCTCTTCTTGCAATTCATAATTCAGCATTAAAAGAGGGACACCTACCACCTTCATGGTCAGAATCATCTATTACAGTAATACCTAAGAAAAATAAAGATCCTACCGACATGGCTTCTTATAGACCTATTGCATTAATTAATAATGATGCAAAACTGTTCTCATCTATTTTAGCAAATCGCCTAAAGAAGATAGCTCCTGCACTGATCAATGAAGATCAAACAGGCTTTATTCCCCAAAGACAAATTACAGACAACATCAGAAGAACACTAAATATTATCGTACATGGCCTTCGCAATAAGGAAAGAGCAATGATCCTGGCATTGGATTTCGAGAAAGCTTTTGATTCCATAGAACTTCCTTATCTAATAGAGCTGCTCAGACATGTGGGCTTTGGTGTAAACTTTCTTACAGCCCTACAAGCTATCTACAGAAAACCAAAAGCAAGGATAAGAGTGAATGGGGCGAACTCTAAATTTTTCCTCCCTACCAGAGGAACAAGGCAGGGTTGTCCCTTATCTCCCCTTCTCTTTGCGCTAGCTATCGAACCACTGGCAGAAGAACTGAGGAAGGATAAAACCTTCACGGGTATACAGATAGCAGGCAAAGAACACAAATTATCACTGTGCGCAGACGACGTTACGCTATACATAACAAATCCCATACATTCCCTCCCTGCTATCTTTGACATCATTGACAGCTTTGGAAAAATATCTGGTTTACATCTTAACGATAATAAGTCTGAGGTATATCCAATCGGTCTACCCAAAGAAACTCGAATGGACATCAAACGGAAATATAACTTTCAATGGATAACAACAGAATGGAGGTATCTAGGGATCCAAATTCCATTGCATATTAAAAATCTGATGGACTGCAACTTTCATAGACTGCACAAAGACATTCAAAATAAAATGCGAGATTGGAAAAAACTAACCCTCTCATTAGCAGACAGAATACAACTGATTCAGAGCTTCATATTTCCTTGCTTTTTATATCTGCTTCGAGCACTCCCCATTTTTCTACCGGAAAAAGATTTAAATAAATGGCAGAAAACATTAACAAATTTTATCTGGAACTCAACAAAATCAAGGGTAGACCATCGTCATCTGACAAAACCTGTTGTCAGAGGGGGACTGGGTGTCCCATCACTCAAACGATACTATCAAGCGGCGGCTATAGCCAACATCGCAAGCATGTTACAGCCAACTCAGAACGTCAATTGGATGAAAATGGAGCAAAGCTATGCCTCGCCTTTCTCTCTGCCAGAAATAATTTGGATGTCTAAAGCGGAAGGACCTAAACTGATAGAGGAAAATATATTCTTGGAAACGACTCTGAAAATCTGGGATGCAAACAGAGCTAAACTTGCCCCCAAACTCTCTCCAATCTCAACATTTACTCAGCAGTCTTGGTTCCCACCAGGAAAAGAAAGAGGAGCATTTGAAGAACTGATTGATACAGGCTTTTACAGACTAAATGACCTAGTCAAAGGAGAAATCATACATAGCAAGGAGTTTTTTGAAGAAAGCATGCACTCCTCGTTGCCTTGGTTAAGATACTACCAAATGAAAACTCTAACTGAATGGGCTGCAAGACAAGGTGTTTTCTCCAAACCTAAGACTCAGTTTGAGACCATTATAATCAAATTTGCTGATCAAAGAAAGGGATTAAGGTCTCGCATCTACAAAATATTAGCCTCCTCTGAAAAAGAAAAACACACAAAAAACAAAGTAGTCTGGCATAAAGATCTACAAATGGAACTAACAACAGAACAATGGGCGAACATATGGAACTCTTACACTTGCAAAACGAGAATTTTCCCTATCCGCCTGCAATTCTTCAAGTTACATACGAGGTGGTACCTCTCTCCGAAGCGTCTGCAGCATATGTATAAAAATCACAGTTCTCAGTGCTGGAAAAAATGTGGTGAACCCAGTGATTTCTTTCACTGTTGGTGGGGGTGCACAGTAACGCAAACCTTTTGGAAACAAATTTTAGTAGAAATTGAAAATATCACTTCTCAACGACTACCGTTAGATCCTGCAGTATTACTACTTAATCTGGAAGAAGGAATTAACTTAGACATTGAAATAAACAAGCTAACTGCCACCCTACTAGCAACTGCAAGATTGACTATTGCAGCGGCGTGGAAGGCACCTACGATACCAAGCATCTTAGAATGGAAGAATAAATGTTGGGACCACTACATTATGGATAAAATTGCTGACATAGTGGAAGAGCAAACGGCCGCATCCATAAAGAGACACTCATCTTTCGTCAGAAAATGGTTCCCCTTTGTAACATATATGGCAGAACACAATGAGATACCTTCCAATCCCAACTATATCAAGTGGCTTCGTCTCTAAACACTCCAAGGCGCATATAAACACTTCTACAAACACCAAAAAACATTTAAAATTTTGAACAGTACTGATCTTAAGAATTCAACATTTACCTTAACCAGAATGGTAAAATTTTAGTTATAGAGCACCTTTTGCTTAATTAAAGGGGAGGGAGGAAAGTAAAGGGTTAGCAGATAATTAAATGGCATGAAGTTTAGTTATAGGTTTACTAACTGTTATAAATTTCTGGGAACTCTTTATTGTTGAAAATGTTTATATGTTTACAAAAATGTATAAAACTATGTATACTGTTGGAAATATTTTTTTGTGTGCAATAAAAAATTCTTATCTAAAAAAAAATAAAGCTTCCCAGAGCTTCTGTCCTTTTCTTCAATACCCACTACCTCAGGATTTTTTTGTCTGTTTGTTTAGCAGAGAGATGGGCTTACACTCATCCTGGCCGATTCCACACTAGTTGTTGCCCTGGCATCACTCCCCGACAAAATCCGGGACAGAGCAACAGTTCCCCACTTGTTGCTCCAGGTCTGCAGTTGGCCCGAATGTAATCCTCGGTTCCCCCGTATTTTCCATTTCCGGGATTTTCAGGATTTTTTTTTTTTTTTTTTTTGCCACAGGAGTGAAGTCGGGGCATTTAAGTGGGGAACTCCGAAATTGGGGTTTCTTGTTCCACCCCTTTAATGCCCCTCTGCTTCTTTCCCTCCCCTTTCCCGCCTATCCTCTCCCTTTCCTGCCCTGGCGCGAGCGGGTTTTTTTTGTGTGTTCCCCCCTTTGTTGCGTTACAACAACACAACATGACATTGATCCACCGTTGGCTGGCATTTAAATGTCTTTTTTTAAATGTACTTTTGTTGTTGATGTCTCCACATTTCTGTATTGCATTTTTTGCACAAAAGTTGTGCCTGAGTCATGCCACTGTAAAAAAAGATGTATTGATGGCTTTGAGGTGCAGTGCAAGCTGTCCCCCCCCCCCCGGTTACATTACAACAACACGACACGACACTGATCCATTGTTGTGTGGTTAACATTTTTTGCGGGGCCAATGTATTGTGGGTGGTGTGGTGGTGTGGACACAATTTTTGCTGGGGTTACATGTGTTGTGTTGCATGTTCCCCCTCCATTTCCCATCCTCCATTTCCCCTCCAACCCTGGTGCAAGCTTTTTTTATTTATTTTCGAAGGCATTGCCAAATGGCGAAAGTGATAACATGATAACATGGAAAGGATAACTTCTACAGGACTCATTCGCCTAGGAGACATGATGGCGACAATTGCTGCTGGTGGCACTGATATTACATGGATGATTTCTGCGGGCTTGGAAGTTCAGATGAACTTTCCAGGGAATTTCAAAATTATTGGCCAATCACGGCTTTGTTGCATCATGACGTCATAACACAACTCCGCCTACGTTTAAAAAAAAGGAAGACGAGTGGGGGCTCAAGATTCGAGGCAAGGACAGATGCGGAAATGAAGAACCGGCATCAACCCGGGTCAGATTCCAGTAATGCAGAAACGCGCACACTGATTCAGAACAATTAAACCCGGGAGGAAAGGAAAGCAAAGCACTTGTGCGGAATTGGCCCCTCTGAACTCAGTGCTCAGCACCGCCTTAATTGTTATGCCTTTTATTTCTCACAATACTTTTTTTTTGACAGTATGGACAGAGTGTTGGACGAAGACCAGGGAGATCTAGGTTTAAATCATCTCTTGGCCAAAGAGCTCATTGGGTGCCCTTAGGCCTAACCTAACTCAAAAGGTTGTTGTGAGGACAAAATGGAGGAGAGGAGATCCAGGAACATCATTCTGGAAGGAGGGCAGGATAAAAATGCAAGACAGAATTATTCCCGGTTAGCCTTCAGGCTCATACCATGGGGGTGAGAGAAAAAGTGTGATAACTAGATATGGGCTAACACAATCTCAGTAGCCTTTTTCAGACATTACAATCTTATGTACCAATCATGTGTACAGGGAGTCTGGGCTACTCACAATCCTTCCCATATGTGTAGTGGTTAAGTGTGCGGACTCTAATCTGGGAGAACTGGGTTTGATTCCCCACTCCTCCACTTGCAGCTGCTGGATGACCTTGGGCAAGCCATAGCTCTGTACCAGCTGTTCCCTCAAGGACAGCTTGGGGAAGAGCTCTCTCAGCCCCACCTACCTCACAGGGTGTCTGTTGTGGAGAGGGGAAGGGAAAGGAGCTTGTAAGCCACTCTAAGACTCTGAGTGAAGGGCAGAGTATAAATCCAATCTCCTCCTCCTCCTCCTCCTCTTCCTCTTCTTCTTCTTCCTCCTCTTCCTCTCAGCCTCCAAGTAGGATCTGGGGTTCCCCCAAAACTACAGCTCATCTCCAGGCTACAGAGGTCAGTTCCCCTGGAGAAAATGGATGCTTTGGGGGATAGACTCTATGGCATTGGACCCCACTGAGGTCCCTGTCCTCTCCTGGCTCTATCATCAAATCTCCAGGAGTTTCCTAGTTTGAATCAGACAACCCTACCCCTCCATCTCCTGCCAATGGCCAGGGGGTACTTGACAACCCTAGTAGTTGCCATGTTATCTGAAAGTGGCAATGTAAACACACATACAACCTCTATGCACACTGCACGAAGCCCTGTTTCTTTCAGAGTTCCAATTCACATATACTGCACCTGAAAATCCCTGCATTGGCCCTTTTAGACAGCATGACTCAAGCATGCAGGAAATCTACAGAAACTCTTGGGCCAACTTTTAATTATGTCCAACTTCATAGTCTAAGTGAAAACGACAGGGTCTGTCTCGCAGATTACAAAACCAAACAGCTGAGAAATATGTCAAGATAGTCAGACGGTAGCACTGCAACTCAGAAGAGACTAGGGCCGCATCTACAGTTTTGTCTTGTCCGTACTCTGAAAAAGACTGCTCGACACCCATTAAAGATGACACTTCAGTGTAGGATGGAGCTGATACTGCAGTTACTGCAATGCCATCCCTGATCCGAAATTCCTTGAAGAAGAAGCAGAATCATGTCACTAGTCGGAACACGAGATTTCAAGAATGACAGGGACAACAAAGTCCGTTTTCATATCGGAGGCACAGAAACCTCTCCGGTGTCTGTGTAAAAAAATTGGGGAGGCTGTTCCACAATGCTGATTATGACTGAATATTAAGGCTGTGTCAATTGGAACAGTTTGACTCATCCATCCATCTCCTGAGCTGCCTGCTGTTGCACTGAATATCATCCTGTCAATGGGTTTGTCGTTAACATTCAGCTGGAAAGCTTGCTGCCTCTTTCAGCTCGGCAAGAGAGCTATTATGGTGTTTGTGGATGACTTCTCTGCAAGAAGTTCCCCCCTTTTGGGGTGATGTCAACCCTCCTGGCAACCTGTCTCATCAAACAAAAGCGAATTCTCGCTGTGTTCCCACTCCGAGTCCTGTACAAAGTGTACCATGCACTGCTCCGAGTCCTATAATGATCCGCTCCATCCTGTTGACTCTCCATTTAGTATATTTCTTGCTTATTGTCAAGTTTTCCCTCCTGGATGATTCTTTTTTTATTTCCCAAGCTATTATTTAAGATAAGTCTCTTTCTGCAGGATGCATATCAGACATAAAGAGGCAGATTTCATGACACAGCTGGGTGTGCATCAGTGTTTCCTTCAGCGTGAGAGTTCACAGAAGTGTTTTGGGAAAGCATCCTTTTAGGATCTGCTTCTGGACCCTGTTTTTATACAGTATGAATCAGAGTTTCACGTGAACCAGTAAAAACACAGCATCTCAAAGATCAGAATCTCTCTTGACTAATGAGAAGTCATGGCAGATAGCTTCCATAATGTTTAGTGCTCTTCTATGAGTCTTGTTTAGGTTTCGAAATTATAACTAATCTAGAGGCCACTGGGTCAATGGTAGGCAGAGACAGCTAATTCTGATTTTGTCCCCAGCCTCCTCCTGGCCAATGAGAGTAAAACAATTAAGCACTGCAGTGAGTGCCTTCACTGTTCACTGATCCCTACACAGGGGCCAGCCTCCTTTTGCTACTGTGCTTGCAACAACAGGAGGATTACCCACTGATGTAAGTTAAATCCTGCCCCATGCCCCCCACCCATTCCTACTGAACACAAGAGTCAGAGGCATTAGATGTGAGCATGAAGAAGGATATGAGCACTCAAATTTAAACCAGAACAAATTCCTTAGCTTAGGAACTAGGGATGCCAATCTTCAGGTGGAACCTGGGGATCTCCCAGAATTTCAGCTCATCTCCAGACTCTAGAGATCAGTTCCCCTGGAGAAAATGGATGCTCTGGATGGTGAATTCTATGGCATTGTACCTCACTGAGGTCCCTGTCCTCCCCAGCCTCCATCCCCAAATCTCCAGGAGTTTCCCAACCTGGCACTGGCAACTCTACCCCTCCATCCCTTGCCAGTGGCCAAGGGGGACCTGGCAACCCTATCAGGAACTCATTTTCCATGCTGTAAAGTTACACAAAACACGCAGTATTAGGCCACCTGTAGAATCCAAAGGCAAAGAGGTTTGCATTGGAAGAGGGGATCTCCAGTTTTTTCACCGGAACACTGCTGAAGGAGTTACCTTTCAAAATGGTGGCTCGAAAGAGTTAGTCAGAGACTGCTCCATTCACCCTAATGGACTCGCCTCCACTGCATGAATCCGATTTGCAGCTGGCTTTATGCAGTGCTGAGCTCTCACAGCGCCTGATTTGGTACTGCTGATTTTGGGTGAGAAGCAGGACGGGTTTATTCTGCCCACCAAAACTCTGGAATGGGCCACAGATTCCAGAACGCCAACTCTACAACCACCACCACCCATCTGTATCTTAGACTATCAGGGTCAATGAGGTCCCACTGGGTGTCTCACACACACCGCAAGAAAAGTAGGAAATAAAGAAAGACAGATAAACAAAACAAACATCCATCCAGGCCAGATCAGATGAGATCCTCGACGATCTTAACTAGATCGTCTTGGCAGCTGCCCAGGCTTGGATTGAGGCAATTGTGGCTTAAGCCTTCTCCCCCAACAGGATTTTGTCTGTCAAAATCAATTCGACTCTCTTTTGTCCCCTCTCATAAAATAGGCTCTGAATGGGAAAATCCATCCATTTCTGATGGGAAACTTTTTAAAAAAAAGATGGTAGATGCCGCTCAGTGCTAGAGTGCAAAGTATTTTTTTAAAAAAAAAAATCACAAGATTGACCAAGATTTTCCCCTGACTTTTGAACCTTGTCTGGACATGAAAGTGACAGGTCTGGTATGTTTTACCAGGGGGAGTGAAATCTTTGCCCCCCACCCCCGACTTGTGTGCATGTAGAAAGTCCTGGGCACTTCTAAACAGGAACATGAAATAGAATTAAGAATGTTTAATTAATTTAAGAAAGCAGAAACCACTTTCCTACTTGTGACTGAAAATGAGTGTCACAGAAGTGTGGGGAGTCTTGTATGGTTATCTGACTGTGCTAATTCACACCAGCACTGCCTCAGCATATCTGATGGTCTGGTATGCAGGCAACGGTATATATTTTATGTTGTTCCTCCAATGAAGTATTTGCATCTCAGACTGTTAGATGTGTGAGGGGGATCTACTTCAGCCTCCTGCTTGCGTTTTCTCCCCCCTAGGCAATTTGACAGTCTTATATAATGGCAATCTGATGCTACATTGTGTTTTATTCCTCATGGAATTCCTTTTGTTTTTCTGCAAAAGCAGAGAAGTAAATCCATGAAATCTTAACATTCGAGGTAGAAAGGGACAGGCAAAAATACCAACCTCCAAATTGTAACTGAGATCTCACTGTACTTCTGGACCAGCATGGAACCCCTTCCTGACAAAAAAAACAATGGGACCAAAACCACCCCAGAAATATTTCTGACCCATCAGCAGCCATGGTTCTTACTCAACATGATATAATGGTTAAGAACAGCAGACTCTAATCTGGGGAACTGGGTTTGACTCCACACTTCTCCTCCACATGAAGCCAGCTGGGTAACCTTGGGTCAGTCACAGTTCTCTCCGAACTCTCTCAGCCCCACCAACCTCCCAAGGTACCTGTTGTGCGGAGAGGATGGGAAAGGCAATTGTAAGCCACTTTTGAGGCTCTTTAAGGTAGAGAAAAGCCATTTATAAAAACCTACTCTTCTTCCCCAAATTCTAAAGGTAACACAATTGTTCCCATCCCTAATTTCATCTAATATAATAAGTAGTCTGCAGCCTTCCATTGTTGACAAAAACAGACCATTCAACCAAAGTTCATGAAAGGAACATTCTGTGGTTGTACCTTCCATCAAAGTTCCTAAAAGGATACTCCTCAGTGGCTGAAAGATTTTTTGGAACCTTGAGATCCAAGGCACATAGTTTCCTCAAGGAACACACACTGCCAGATAAGCTGACATTTTGAATCTTATTTATGTACGCTGTATATTTTCCCTGACTGATTTGTTATCCCTAGTGCTTCGCTTTTTGCCTTTTGGGATTCCTTCCTCCCTGCTTCTGTTCATTTTGGATTATTTAAGAGACTATCAATATTTTGCCACATTGTCTTGTCAGGATAATATAGAAGTGATCTTCCCAGACACCACTGTAGGAGGATTCTACTAAATCTTGCCCAAGAAGTTTGGCAAGATGGTCTTGCAGTGAATGCAAGTTATGGGGTTCAGAGTGAATATAATGTGACTGAACAAGGCAGTGATGTCAATGTACCAAAGCTAGTTGCATCTAGGGTTCAGGTCAACCTGAACCAAAAATATACCCGAAAAACTCCTTATCTGTATTTTTTGGTTATATTTCAGCATCCCAAATGTATCCGGGTTTTTTCAGAACTGGGGGGAAAAATCCTCGGAAAAGTCCTGGATATATTTGGGCATTACCAGCAAACCCAAACAACAGCTATGGGGCTGGAGCACTGCTTAGCTGTTTTTGGGCTTTCTTTGGCAGTCCCTTTAATTAAACAGGGGGTATTTTAAAAGATTGCAGAAGACAGACCACAAAATAGCTAGGGGGGCACTCTGCCCACAGGACTGGCTCCTTGGCAGACTCTGTTGGGCAGTCTGGCTTAAACAAGGCTGCCCAGAAGAGGCCCAGCCCAGCCTGTGAAGAGAGTTCTCCCCACAGGATCAAC
Organism: Lepidodactylus listeri; assembly: GCA_029233225.1. NCBI lineage: Eukaryota > Metazoa > Chordata > Lepidosauria > Squamata > Gekkonidae > Lepidodactylus > Lepidodactylus listeri. Next base: position 97,421,985 of record JARCFY010000009.1, on the reverse strand, counting down.
TCCTTGGTGGGCTTTTTTGGGGCAGTCTGGTTTAAAGGGACTGCCCAAAACAGTCCCAGCTGAGCCATCTCTCGGCTGTTTTTTGCAGCTTTGTTGCTTTCCCCCCTGGTATTTTTCATTTCAGGTCTATTGGACTCCCCCCCCTCAAAAAAAAAATAAAAATAAAAATTGGGATTTCTGGAAAATCCCAGATCTGAATACTTTTACTGGTATTGGGAGCCTTTTTTTTTTTTTTTTGAAATCCTGAATTTTTGGGGGTCCAATAGGCCCCAAATGAAAAATATTGGGGGGGGGGGGATTGCACACACCTAGTTGTGTGAACTCGTGAACCGTGATGAAGCAGACATAGCCTAATTATTCTCTTGCTAAAAGAAATTGTGAAACAAGATGCAGTTCGTGTCCAAAGCAACGGTGCACATGTATTTATGACGCGTTTCTGTAGCTTGTTGACATTATTTTATATTAACATTGAAAAATTAAACAAGAGCCATCACTGTTCACAAATTATTTGCTTGTGACAATGACAGGAAATAATTGAACAGAAATGAATCAAAATTAAATCCAAAGCCTACTACAGGGTAAATAATAGTACAAACATTGTGAAACCTTTAAAGGTAATATAACAGAACATCTCCCTTTTTACGTCTCTAACATCATGTCTGAACCATGTCAGGAAAGAGATTTCATGGAAATGCAAAATTAAAATAATGAAAATATATTTATGAATCAGTATACCTAATTCTGAACAATGGCCCAAGAGTGGATTTCACACACACACACACACACACAAAATGGGGCCAGGTACAGATAGGTGGGTTGTTTTTTTTACAAATCTTGGGGTTTCCCAAGGTTTGTAGGGAAAAAATCCAAAACTTTATAAAAATAATGGGAGTAACTGAGATTAATTTGACTGAGTTCTCATGAAATCTCATGATATTGTAGTTGCCCACCTATCCCCTGAATGAAACAAGTACACAAGTACTGGGTTAAACTGGGTATTTATTTATTTATTTATGAATAAGCTGATCTGCTTCGATTACATCAATTAAGCACGGGTTACCTCATGCCTGTGAAGCAGGCATTCCTAAGGGCAAATCCACCCCGGCTCAGAGCCAGGTTCAGGATCCTTCCTCACCCTACTCGTCACAGCCCGCTTGCCACATGCGTAGAGGAGATGTGAGAGCACACCCCAGCCCAGGACTGCTAGCCCCTAAGGCTTGACGCATGCTCCCCCATCCCCAAAGAGGCCTGAGGCCAGGCACCCAGACTGCTAAGCCACTAGACGCTCAGCCTGAGGACCCCTCCTATCGGAGATATCTAGGGGTCCTTGCCAACCCAAATAAACCCCACTTTTAACCTGTGCTTTCCCGCCTGCCCAGAATGGGCCTAACCAAGTTACCAGGCCTATTTAAGCCCCGTTCCTTCCCACAGACCATGTGAAGCAGGCAAAAAAAGGCCCCCTCCCAGCCAATCTGAGGGAGCCCCCAAAATTCCTGCATAGCCCCAACACCAGCAACTGGCTAATCTCACACGGTCCAACAGAGAGGGCGGGTGGGTGGGGAGCTCTTCCTTGGCTGGAATGGCTGCTGCCTCACTGCAGCCCACCCTTTCTTTGTCCAGACAGCCCCTTCTGATAGGCCTGCACTACCACGCTGGGCCCTCATAGGCTTTTCCGTCCCCTTTCATTCAAGGATGTGTGGGGGGCAGGCAAAAGCCTGTGCTTGTCCATGTGCAAGCGCCGGTCTTGTCACCATAGTGCTGTCTAGCAACTAACATTGTTGTGGATTTCTTTTTCCAGAATTTGCTTTTTTAAAAAATATAGTCATTATTTTCTCTTATTCACTGTTTCTCCTTTATTCCTTTTTTATTTTTGGATTCCGTTACATCTCTAGGCACTTTATTGTAACTTCAGTACATGCAGGGTTTTGTGGGTTTTTTTAACACACCTCACAGTGCTCTACCTGGAGGATAGGAAGGTTTGGGAAGACAATGCCTCCGTCTTAGCACCAGAAAAATGAAATTCTGAACTTTTGTAGAACCTTCCTTCCTGACGCTGTCTTAGAATATCTCTATTGAGCAAAAAGGGATGAATTCAAAACAGACTCCAAATCCCCTAAGGAAAAAAAAATTGTTGGACTTCCGGGAGAAACCGGATAAAGAGTAATTAAGACAATTTTCTTAATAATGCTACTGACAATCAGTGCATTGGATTCTAGGTAATACCAACATGACTGCAACAGCAGAAAGAAGAGGGGGAGAGGAACAACAGAAACAGAGCAGAGGGAGAGAGTGGAGAAAGTCTTGTGATACAATACTGGGGGCCAGTAAGGGAAGGGGTTTCCCTCCCCCACGAGTCTCACAGTCCCCTGTCTTGCATTTATATGTTACTCCATCTACTCCTCAGGAAATTTTGAGATACAACACCTCAAGGATCCCACGGCAGAATGTTCTTTACAATGACTTCTGGTTGTCTCAAAGAACATTTGGTTCATCCAAAGCCTGGACATAGCTGCCTATTCAGGTGATACTTGCTTCATGACTAGCTGAATTTCCTGACAGGATCTGAGAGAGAAGTTAGGTTTTAGGAATGAACAGTCTGCAGTAGAATGCTAATCTGAAACTCTGATGGAGCAAAGCTCTAGTGGGTACATTCTCTCATCTTGCCTGTTAGCTCCTACCATCTTCTTCTGACGGCATCCTCACATCTTATAGGGGGCCATTAGGCATATTAGTATAGATCACAGTGCACTACTGCAGGTGACATTATGACACTTCTGGTTTGGCTATGACTGCATCAACGGTTCCCCACTGGCACCTCAAAAATGCTTGAAACATCCTGCCCTTTGTGTCTCTTAAAAACCCCTCTTCATATGCACACCATTATCCACTCTCTGTTTATTATCACCTAATCTTTTTATATAATAATCATACACTTATTTACTGGATCATCAGCATCAGTAAGACTACTTTTTTCAGAAAAGGAGATTTATTACACACAAAATGTGAACAATGAACATTCTAACACAGAGTTTCCAAACCACGGTTTCCAGGTTTGGGGGGGCCTTCACAAAGAACCCCCAAGGCCCCCCTCCAACCCTCTGCCTACTGCCAACCTTTCTGCTTTGTAGCCTTTTTCTCTCCTACCCACCCACCTGCCCCCCACCTGCCTGTGTGCCCTCCCCCGATCGGTCCACAAGCCCTCCCAATGTCCACGCTCACAGATGCCTGCTCTGCCCATGTCTGTTTCCCTGGTGGCACTGGGCATTACATGCAGCTGAAAGCACAGGTGCCAGCAAGTGAGTGGGTGGAGGGTCAGCAGCAGTGGGCCCTGGCAGCTGCTCCGCTTCCAGGTATACAGCCAAAGGTCTTGTTCTAATCCAGTGTCCTTCCATGTAATCTTGCCCACCACTGTTTTGACAGAAACTCTTCTACTACAGAAATCCAACCTTTTGTACCTCCTGTACTTCATAACTTCTTCCATACCCCAAATCCATTCCTTTCTTACCCAATTTCTTGTCTAATCCCTCCGGCCCTATATTTCTTCTTTTGACAGAAGTGCCCTTGACTGTATAATGGTGTTCAGCCATTGAAGTGGTTTGTGTCCTTAGGCTCAGATCTTCAGCAGCTGCCAGGAGCCATTGATAAGTTAAAAGGAAAGAAAAAGTGAGTTTCACACAGTATCACAATAACATTTACTTGTCATGTCCCTGCGAACTGGAAGATCAGAATAAGGTAAGAAGTGTAGAAGTTCTGTTGAAGAGATTTCCCCAAAGTCTTTGAAACACTCACATTTTAATTCTGAGGTAAAAATTTCCCACCCCGAAAAAAGAATTTGAATTTGACATGCAAATAGGCACTTGGGGGTTGGTGTCAACTGAATAGTCTCGGAAGTTTACTTCAGCACTTTCTTACTCTGCCCAGTGAATGGATAATAATTTGACTTAAAAATAAGCCTTGCTGATTATAGCTGAAAAAGAACAATCATAGCACCCGGCATATGAAAAGCTTTGCTTACGGTAGAGCCTTCTCTTCTCTTCCTCCCGACATTACTGCAGAAATCGCCTTTAATATTTTAGCTGAGAGCAATCTGTCAGTCTGATTAGCTCACTGACAGGTCATCTTTCAATTTCGCCTCCTCTCCTTCCAAGTGTTGTGTGTGGGATGTTTGGAAATGGAAACTTCATTGTTAAGAGGTTTGTGTGTTTTTTCTCCCCCCACATAGCCTGAAGAGAAATGCGTGGAGGGAAATAGACAGAAGCTCATGCAAGCAAAATGGACCAAGCTAATGATGTGACAGAGGAAACCAACAGTGTGTAAAGTTAGAAGCATCTTAACTGTTCTGTTGCTTAATAGTGTAATTTGGCTGATCTTCAGTACAAACATATGGAAAACACCAGTCCCCTTTCATTGACTGTTATTTTGGGATATTCTAAAAAGAACTACTTCGGGGGCATCTGACCATTATTTAATACTACCATTGCAGGCCAAAACGCTAAAGGAAGTTTATCATATATAGGCCATGTGTCACCCCACCCCCCCAAAACCCCCACCTAATAACCAACATCCAGTTTCAATCTGAGCAATACATTCCAAATCCACAACACAGCAGTAACGGGTCATGTCCAATCAGCTTTGCTGCTTGTGACCAAGGAAGAAAGGGGTCCGTTTGACCATCACACACACACACACACACACACACAAACCAATACATGGAATTTGTGTGAACAAAAGCAACAGGAACTATAATGAGGGAAATTGGCTGAGACTGAGAGAAAAGGCTGGCAGGTTCCAACCCTATGGCTGCAATCTCATGTAACTTAGGTATGCATTGACACTTAAGGAGTTTCTTCAGACTGCCAGTAAAATACACCAGTAAGAGGCAGGTGATATTCAAAGAACAGCTCAGTTAAAAGTAGGATAAATGATTTTCTGAATCCCTCATATACCCTTCCTCCCAATTTTCCTCAATTTACCCCAATATCTTGCCAACGTGGTATAGTGATTAAGAGTGGCAGACTCTAATCTGGAGAACCGGGTTTGATTCCCTACTCTTCCACACGAAGCCAGCTGGGTGACCTTGAGCCAGTTCCAGTTCTCTCAGAACTCTCTCAGCCCCACCTACCTCACAAGGTGACTATTGTAGGGAGAGGAAGAGAAGGCACTTTGTAAGATTGTAAGCCACTCTGAGATTCTTTTGGGTAGAAAAAAGTGGGGCATTAAAAACAACTCTTATTCTTCTTTTTTCTCTTCTTCGCTGAAATTTGGTGACAATTCTAATGCTTGGTGTTTCAACCTTCTTTATTATTCCCAATTAAACAATTTTCTGTCGAAGCACCAAAATATCCTGATCCTTTCTGCCATAAGAAGACAGAGAAACCCAGAGCTCCAAGCGAAACAATGAAAAAAATATATAATAGATACAGGCTACCTGTGTGTTACAAACCCTCCCTCTCTCTACCAAATAAATCTTTCTTAAAGGTACTTTGTGACAGCAGCCCTGACAGAGAAAATGGCCATCAGCAGCAACTGCCAGCCAAAGAATATTGAACTTCTTTGAGCTGTTCTCCAGAGATATGAATTTGAGCAAACAAATCCTTTTGCACCGGCCTTGAAAAGAAAGAAGAAAAGAAAAAAGAAGTTTATACTTTGTGTTACCACATGGGCTTCAATTAACTCCTCAGTTGCTTTAAAATTCTGTCGGGCAGCCCAGTATAATTCAGACCTAGTGTAGTCCTAATGGCTAAGACTTATGAACTGGAATTTCAAAATTGTCCGGCGGGGGACAAAATGGCTGCTCAGTCCTCCAGTCTTGAGCCCATTGATGTAACTGTTATGGCTGGTTATCAGTGGGTAAGAGACTGAAACCTTGGGGGGGGGGCATATATGGACGTCCGCTGCCTCAGCCAAAGGCCTGGTGGAACAGCTCTGTCTTGTAAGCCCTGTGGAATTGAATAAGATCCCGCAGGGCCCTGATCTCAATAGGGAGCATGTTCCACCTGGTGGGGGCCAGGGCAGAAAAGGCCCTGGCCCCGGTCGAGGCTAGGCGGACATCCTTTGGGCCAGGGATCACCAGGAGATGTTGATTATCAGAACGTAATGTTCTCCAAGGCATATATGGGAAGAGGCGGTCCCTTAGGTATGTTGGTCCCAGGCCGTGTAAGGCTTTGAAGGTAATTACCAACACCTTGAAGGTGGGTCCGGTACTCAACTGGCAGCCAGTGCAGCTGACAGAGCACATGCCGAATGTGAGCCCGCACAGACATCGAAGTCAGCAGGCACGCCACCGCATTTTGTACCAGCAGTAATTTCCAGATCAGCTTAATGGGTAAGCCTGCATAGAGCGAATTACAGTAATCAAGCCAGGAAGTGACCATTGCATGGGTCACTGTAACTAGGTCCTGGGGGGGCAGATAGGGCTACAGTAGCCTGATCTGCCTAAGATGGAAGAATGCAGATCTGGCACCTGCAGCAACCTGGGCCTCCATAGATAAGGAGGAATCCACTGTTACTCCCAGGCTCTTCATTGACTGGGCCGGCACCAGAGGAGCCCCTTCCAGAGTGGGAAGCCTGGTGCCCACCTCCAACCCCCCACAGCCCAGGTACAGGACCTCCGTCTTCGATGGATTTAACTTCAATTGACTCTGCTGCAACCATCCAGCCACAGTGTCCAAAGCCTCAGCCAGATTTCCAGGAACGGGGGATGGATGGCCATCCATTTACAGATAAAGCTTGAGTGTCAGCAGCATAGTGATGGCAACCCAGCCCATAACTCCGGACTAACTGGGCGAGGGGGCACATATAGATGTTAAATAGCATTGGTGAGATGATCGCCCCCTGCAGCACTCCACATTCTAGTGGGTACTGTGGGGAGACCCTCTCACCCAGCGCCACCCTCTGTCCCCAACCATGGACAGAGGAGGAAAACCATTTCAAGGCAGTCCCCTGGACTCCTACGTCAGCGAGGTGGTGCATCATAAGATCATAATCAACCATATCAAACACTGCCATTAAATCTAATAACAACAGCAGCGCTGACCCACCTTGATCCAGATTTCTACGGAGGTCATCTGTAAGGGTGACCAGAGCTGTCTCCATCCCACGGCCAGAGTGGAAGCCGGACTGGAAAGGATAAAGGATGGAAGCATCATTCAGGAAAGCCTGGAGTTGTTTGGCCACCACTCTCTCAACCACCTTACCCAGGAACAGTAAGTTCGACAGTGGGTGGTAGTTGACTCTCAATTGCCTTGTCCTGGAAATCTGCTTCTCCTCCAACTCTGTCCATTTGGAGAAATAAAGTTTGGGATCAATTTATCCAGTGCAAAATTACAGACTCAATACATAATCAACAATACATAATCGTAACTACTTGGTTCCCACGGTTGCAGTACATGACGGAAAAAGAACTGCTCCCGGAAAACACGACATACGCATCACTACTTCAGTTTTGAACTTAGCTTTTGAATACAAACTCACTAATTTTTTCTTATATAGAATAAATAACAAAGGGTCACAGTATTTAAAAATAATAATAATAATTTTTTTCCAGTGATTTATCTTATAGCGTTGCACAGTTATGGTTGCCTTTAATCATAAATTACATCTTTGCTGGTTAACTTAATTAAATGTACGTACTATCAGTCAATTTGCTTGCAAAAAAAATAATTCTGTATTCTATATTAAGATGTTATGTTCTTGTCCTTCTTTGCGGCTTTCATAAGCATCCTATAAGGTGTTCGTGACACTTCGTCACGAGCACGCCGCCACCTTCGCTCTAGCTGTCTTAGCTCCCATACCACGGTGCTGCTTTGGTGTGGGGGGTCTGAGGGCATTGGGGGGGGGAGGGCAATCTCATTGATGGCTTCAGAAAGCCATTTATCCCAGTCCTCCACCAGCTCATTCAATGAGACACCAGGGGGCACTGGATCCCGCAGAGCCTCCTGAAGCCGATCAGGGTCCATTTGACTCCACAGGCAAGCATAAATGCGCTCGCCGCCTAAACAGGGCGGGTATGATATGCTCCACCGGACCTTCAGGGTGAAGTGGTCAAACCATGGGACTGCATCTGTAGTCATCAGATCCACATGTATCCCCATCCCAAAAATCAAATGCAGCATGTGGCTTGCTTGGTGCGTGGGAGTCGATATAAACTGGAAGAGTCCCAGTGCCTCCATGGACGACACTAGGTCCCTGGCCTGGACAGACGCTGCATCATCACTGAAATCACCCAGGATCAGGAGCTTATACTTGTAATAATTTAATTATGATAACTGAAGGGATTTGAAAGGTCCATGGAAGATAGGTCCATCAACAGCCATGATTGGTGACTGAAAGGAACTGCCATATTCAGAGGCTGCAAATCTCTGAATACCAGTGCTAGGAGGCAACATTGCAGAGAGGACTTGGCCTCTATGCACCGTTTGTTGGCCTTCCAGAGTAACTAGTTGGCTGCTATATAAAACAGGATGCTGGATCAGATGCACCACTAGTCTGATCCAGCAAGTCTCTTTTCACGTTCTTAGCTATCATGCATAGTTGTTGGAACAATTACTAAGATAATGCTAATTCTTACCAAAAAAAAAAAACCCTGCATAAAAAGAATAGTGAAAGAGAGAAGACAGGTCCCTTTTGATCACTGAAATGGCTATGGTGGGGTTTATGGGACCCACATAGACAAAGGGCATTTGGAGCAGGGAGCACAGCAAGGAGGTGGATTGAGTAAGACTGAGCAGAAAAGCTGGTAAAATCCAACAAAGTACACTTTTGGGAGGATTTTATACTTCAGAAACATTAGGAAGCACAAATCTGGCCTGCCCAGTCATACATTAGTTGATCTTCTGGTTGCCAGCCCATGGGCAACAGTATGTATGGAGCAAATTTAGCAACTGTTATGATGGGACCAGCTAGTGTGATACAACAATTGAACTACGAGGAGGACACCAGCTCAGATCCCCACTTTTCCATGAAGTTCACTAGGTGACCACAGGCCTAGACATTTTCTCTCAGTTTAGCCTAACTAGGGTTGCCAGTCCCCAAGACCCAGCGGGGGTTCCCCTGCTTTTTGGGGTTTCCACCTGCCACTGGCCAGCAGGGGAAACCCTGCCCCCAAACAGCCACGTCTGGGCATGACATCCCCAGCATTATGACATCACTCAGAAGTGACATCATCCCATCGGGGACATCATGCACAATGTTCTAGTTTGAGGGCAAAACTCTATGGTAAATACGATCTAAAACCATAGAGTTTTGCCCTTAAACCAGACTGTCACCACACAACATTGCTGACACAGTGATGTCACTTCCAGGTGACTTCATTTGTGTTGGCAACATCCTGGAACAGCCCCCAAATTCCCCACCAGTGCAGCAGGGGGACCTGGCAACCCTAAATGAGAAACAGGAAATCATGTACACTACTCCAAGCTCCATGGAGGATAAAAATGTACTAGATGGATGGGATATGCCAGCAGCTCAAATAGAAGGGTGGGACAGGAGTACAGAGACAATGGATGTTTCTGGTTGGCAAGTACCACTCAATGCTTAGCACAACTGTCCATTATCTCTGTAATCCTTGTCCTGGCAACCAAGTTAGAGGCAAATCCCAGTAACCACAGGTTCTCACAGCAAGGGTTCTTAGGTCACAGTCCAATGTCAAAGTCCAGGGTCTGATAATACAATCCAAACACAAGGTCAGAAGGCAGTCCAAGGTCTAAGTCTAGGGTCAGAGCCAGGCTTCAAAGGCAGGGCCCAAAAGTAGTCCAAGGGTCAATTAACAAGGTTCCACAAATCCATCTCAAGCAGGTCAGGCAACTGATAGGTTCCCTCAACAAAGCAGCAGACAAATTAGCCCTACACTGCCTCTAACCTCACTGCAGCCTTATACAGGGCATTTTCCTCCATGTGAGGCTGGTCCCACTTCAAGCTGAACCAGCTTCTTCACTCATGAGGAGTAATGGCGGCCAGATCCTGCAATGGCTTATAAATTTCCCTTAGCATTCCCTCAGCAGGGGGTGGCCTCAGGCTACCAAGTGTGCACTCCTGCACCTGATCCAAGACTCAGCCCTTGCCCTTTGCCTTCTCTGCTCATGGGGTCCCTCAAGAGACCATGGTGGCTCTGGAAGTGGGTGGAATCTCCTATCTTGAAAGCCCTGCTGGCTCAGAGGGTAGCACTGGTGCTAACTCAGGGTCCCATTGGGGAGACTCTGAGACACCATACTCACAGGGAAGGTCAGCCAAGGTAGGGCTTAGAGACAGGTTGCCCCCTATTCTGATGAGGAGACAGCTTCTCACGTTAAACCTGTGGTGGTCCATAACATGCTTACAACAAGACCTTTGCCAAGTAGGCTGATAATATTACCATTTATAGCAGATGAAAACTGTTTTTATTAAGTGAATAGTGCCTTACCTAAGGCTTCTTTATTGAATTCTTGGTGAAATTTGATTCGGGAATGTCAGTGATCAGTCGCTATGCCGCACTGACATCAAATATTTTATCATGGCAGAACATCAAAGGAAAAAAAAATCACAAACTGCCAACACCCACAACTGAAGCAAACATGTGAACAATTAACCTATGGCTTGATAGTTACTACTTCATCTCAGAGTGCAGAGAGAGTTCCTACACAAGTATGGCAATAAATATGTTTAGAACATTTAGTTATTACTTAGGTTTTTATACGCTTTACAGCTCTGCTCAAGAAAGCTTATAAGTAAAAAGAGTACTATACAATCATAAAAACATTTCATTTATTTCAAACTTTTATATGCTACCTGTCCACCCAAAGGGGGGCACCAAGCATTAAAACATTTAGACATTAAAAGAACATCATTTTTTATACACACACACACACACACACACACACACACACACACACACAAATACATACAACCGGGGGAGGGCCAATAAGAGTTTTACCGGGGACTACAGCCAAACAAAATAAAAAAGTCTTCACTCAGTTGAGGAAGACAATGGGCAATTCTGCATTGGCTTTTCCCTCCATTGTTTGAGCCAGGGGTCATTTGGTAGAAAAAGAGGTGCAGGAGCTCATTCGCATACCTATTAGCATAATTTATTAGCATATGCAATGCCCCCTGACATCACAAGAAGTGCGTCAGAAAAGGAAGCAAAAGAGGGGGCATCTTCAAAAGCCTCCCCTTCCCTTCCCCAGGGCCCCATGGAATAAAATGGAAAGATCATGCTGCTGCTGCGCAACTCTAAACAGAAGGCGTTTAAACTTTAAACCCCTACTTGCTTCACTTCCTCCACAGGCCCGCTGGGAGCTGAGGGAGGGGCTTGCCACCACTGCCATTTGTGCCCACTAGGGGTGTACAAATAAAAAATTTTGGCCCGATTCAGATTGGGTCAAATCAGGCCCCCTCGGTTCCAGCTGCCGAATGTCCCCCGCATTTTGTCCCACCAAGTTTCAAGAAGATTGGTTCTACGGGGTCCAATTCTACAGGCCCCCAAAGAGGTTGCCCCATCCCGTCCATTGCTCTCTATGGTGGGAAAAATTACTTTCCCCCCACCATAGAGAACAATGGAGGGAATGGTGGCAACCTGTTTGGGGGCCCGTAGAATTGGACCCCCTGGTCCAAGCCTTTTGAAACTTGGTGGGTATTTGGAGGAGAGGCTTCAGCAGCTACCCTGTCGCTTTTTAAGCTGCCGCTGGCACTCAGGCCCCAAATGCCCCCTGGTTTTAATAAACCCACACTGGAACAGAAATTTCCCTCTGTGTTGCATGTTGCTTTCACTTCCTTTGATCATCGGATTTTATGGTACCTTCTGCATAGATTCATGGCCGTTTTATGGCCATTCAGGGGTGACTTTGCAGTCAGTATGGCATTGACCTGGGGTATCGGAATGTAATTTTTAGCTGCACCTTTTCCTCAGTGTTGAGAAAATGTGGAGTGAATGCCAGATGCAGAGCCAGCCAGGGACAGAAGGAGACAGTTGACTCTCCTTGGGGAAGGAATTCCAAAGCGTCAGCACCACAACGAAGAACATCCTTTCATGGGTTGCCCCTTATGGGAGCACCTGAAACAAAGCCCCTGAAGATGACCAAAGTGGACAGATAGGTTCATATAGGAGAAGGCGGCCTTTGAGTTATGCTGGTCCCATAAATTATCAATATAAAAACCCAACAAGGCATGAAAAATAAGGCAATGTAGTATGTTTACAACTGAAATAGCCCCCCCCCTCCCATGCACGATAGGCAATGGAAACATTTTAGTGAAAGAGAATGAAGGAAATAGTGCATGGGGGGTGATTACATCAATAGTGTTTTTTTGGGGGGGTTGGTTCTTCTTTTTCCTTTTTTGTTAAAAATCAGCTCTGGAAGCATGGCATTTGCTCCTTGCATGAGATTGAATTTAATGACATCAAAAATGAATAGAAGCCTGGCTAGGGGATTCAATGAGCAGTCTAATCAGCCAACTAGAGCCTGGCAGAAAAGAGCATAGATTTCTGAACATAGCAGGGAGGTAGCTAGCCAAGGCCAACAAAAAGCTTCCGTTTGGCAAGATCACCTGGGGTTTCGCCAAGCTATTGTCAGGCTTGACACCAAACCTGGCAGGACTGGGCATGGTCCCTACAGCATAGAACAACGTGGAATAATTATGAGAGAAGACAAGGCAAAATGTATACTAAAAGCATCAGGTTATGGGTCTGTTGCTGTGAAAAGAGATCTTTAAATGCAAAGAAGTATACTGATGTTTCAAGCTACCTGCTTTCAGTTTGCAGTGAAGAAAACATGCAAGCCCTTCCTTAAATTGAGCCGCTCCATAGAAAGAAAAGGACAGGCCGAGCCAACCTAAGATAGAACAAAAACAGACTCTTTGACTGTGGTGGCACTCAGATCAGACCAGACAAGTTTATTGTCTTAGCCATAGGCCATAACATAACACATCAAATTTGAGTAGAAAAATACATATAATAAAATGATAATGTGAGCAATAAAAATAACAATATCTTACAATAAACCCTATGCTCTTCTATTTTGCATTAACTACTAAACTCATTCTAATTTTCCTTGTTACTAAGGCAAATAACGCCATTTTACTAGAGACATAGTAATCAAGGACTGAGAGTAAGAATTTGACCAAATCCAGATTGGAAAGTCCATTACATGGCGGAATAATGGGGATAATATATTTTAACATAAAAGCTTCATGCCATGGGCATCTAAAAATATAATGTACTATAAACATCTACTTCCCCCATATCACAAAGACAAAATCTAAGGGGAGGGGTGGGCAAGAATACCAAAAAAACATCCAGTCCTGATCACTGAGGGCATGGATCGAAATCTTAAAGCTGTAAAAGCTGATCTTAATTCCCGGGTGGTTAACTTCTCCAAATAAAAGGATCTTCAGTGATCCCTTTTAAGAAACTTAAATAATGGTGCCATAAGACAATGGGCCGTCACATCCTGGTCCATAAGCCCATCCTTTTTGAACACCCATTCTTTCAGTTCCCAAACTTTTTTTTTTCTTTAATAGATCATCAGGAATTGAAAATTTTGATGGACTCGAAACCAGATGGTCACCTAGTCTCTTAGAGGATTTCAGGAGCCAACTAAAATCTAAACCCTCTCAGGCAATCCTGGGGCTGTTCTAAACATTTTTTTCCCAATAGGATAAAATTCTAACATTAACTCTGGCATTCAGTGAGCTAATTCTCAGTTCAGCCTTCATTAATGCCACTTGTGCACCCCTTGGCAAGGCAAGAAACCACCTCATAAAATAATTCTGTACTGTTTCTAATGAGGACAACGTCTGATCTTCTCAGCCCCAGATCTCTGATCCATAAAGCATGGCTGGAATTATCTTACTCCCGTACAGTTTAAGAACAGGATCTACCATGCCTCCTCCCCTAGAAAAGTAAAACTTCTGTAAAGCCCCCAAATTCTTCATGGCAGCAGCTTTTAATGATGGAAGGTTGGGGCGCCAGGAGAGAGTTTCCAAAAAGGTTAAACCCAGATATTTACACGCACTGCATTGTTTGATCTGAGTACCAAGAATGCTCCAGATAGATTTCTTTGGGCGTTTCCTAAAAACCAGAACTTTTGACTTATTTGCAAGCCTTCCGCATTGCACTACTCACCCAGTTTGTTCAGGAGTCTCCTCAGGCCAATCTTGATTAAAGACAGAAGGACCATATTGTCTTCATATCGAAGGATTGGAACCTTATGTTGTCCAATGGCTGGAGCCATATATTCACTACCTTCTAAACTAGCTATTATGTCATTTAGATACAAATTAAACAGGGTGGGGGCTAACACACAACCCTGTTTCACCCCTTTCAGCACTTGGATGTCCTCAGTAAGTATATCTTCTCTCCCAACCTTAACCTTTAGGTTGGTATCACAATGTAACTGGCTAATCAAATATACCAGCCATGGGTCAATGTTAATGTTCAAAAGTTTCTGCCATAATCAACTTCTATCTAAAGAGTCAAACGCCAAAGCCAGATCAATAAAGCCTGCATATAGGACTTTTGTAGGGCCTCTGATGGCCTCTGAGGCCAAGATATACAGGGTTTGACAGTGTTCAATGATAGAATGGCCTTTTTTGAATACTATTTGGAGAGGGTGAAATAAATTATTGATGACATTATCATCTAATTTATTTTTAAATGCTTACTATATAATTTAGAGGCAATTGGCAACAAACTAATTGGCCTATAGTGGCCCAACTCATTCCAATCACCCTTCTTATAAATTGGGACAATGATACTCATGGTCCATCCCTTTGGGAGTCTACCCATTCTGTTGATTTGGGTGAAAAGTTTCACTAACATAGGTAGCCACCAAGCAATATTCGTTTTAAAACACTCCGCCGGAATCAGAACTTCACCCGGGGATTTACCACTGGACAGAGATTCAATTAATGACCTCACTTCTGACTCCGTGACTGCAGGCCAAGGGGTTATAATGGGTGGAGGGAGGTTAACCAGACTATTCCCACCCTCACTGCTGAAAACCTTTAAGAAGTGCTCAAACCATGTCTTAGCCTGAATACCAGGATCCTTCCCCAAGTTTCGACATCCAAACAGCAGGCCTAGTGTGGGGCTCGGAGAAGCTATAGGCCTCAGACTGTTGTCTGGGCAGCCCTCCACTCGAAAGGGATTAAGGAAGGGAGTAAGATTACAGAAATAAAATATAAATTATTACTTCTGCTCAGAGGTAGCCATTTCAAATTTCAACATGGGGCAAAGAGATTTTAGTAACAAGGACCAAGTTTCAAAGACAGAATAGAGTACAGAGTAAAATGTGTACAATTATAACCCACTAAAGTGGTTATAACCCATACAAATGTATTTCTCTAGTACTTAAGTGAGAAAAAGATACAGTGCTGGAAGACAGGACCTCCAAGTTGAATACCAATCCACCGGGCTACTTGGGAAGAGTAGAAGACAAGTATGAACAACACTATTCTTAATGACACTACTGGATTAAAGGTGAAAAGCCATACAGTTGCTGATATAATTGAATGCAAAAGGAAAGTCCAAAGCTGTCTGACACATATAATAGGAACATGGAACATAAGAAGTACGAATCAAAGTAAGCTCAAATAGTAAAATGAGAAATGGAACATTTAAACACTGCAATCCTGGGAGTGAGTGAACTAAAGTTGACTGGATCAGGACATTTTCAGTCAGAAAATTATGAAGTGTTTTATTTGGGAAATTACAAACACAGAAGAAAACAGATTGCTCTAATAGTAAGGCAAGACACAGCACAAGCAATCAGGGGCTATGATGCATTTTATGGAAAGCCTGGCAACATAACCATCATTCAAGTTTACTTCCCATCTGCAGATGCTAAAGAGGAAGAAATCAAAAGCTTTTATGCAAGTGCCCAGGAAGAAATCAATCACACATCTAAGTGAAAATGAACAAGAACTATGGGCTGAAACCAAATATATGCACAAAGACTATTCCTGTAGACAAAAGAAATGAAAAGCCTCAATGGGTGACTGATGAAACTCTTAAAATTACTAAAGACAGATGAGAAGCAAAAGTAAAAGGTGAAATAAACAGGACTGGAAGTCTAAATGCAACATTCCAGCAATTGGTACATAAAAGACAAAGAGAACTAGTATAATGGCCAGTGTAAAGGAATAGAAAAGAACAATAAAGGAGGAGGAGGGAGGAGGAGAGGAGATTGGATTTATACCCTGCCCTTCACTTGTAGTCTCAGGGTGGCTTACAAACTCCTTTCCCTTCCCCTCCCCACAACAGACACCCTGTGAGGTCGGTGGGGCTGAGAGAGATCTGAGACAACGGTCCTTGAGAGAACAGCTGGTACAGAGCTATGGTTTGCCCAAGGTCATCCAGCAGGTGCAAGTGGAGGAGTGGGGAATCAAACCCAGTTCTCCCAGATTAGAGTCCGTGCACTTAACCACTACACCAAGATACACCAACAGATCCACATAAGAGATCTGTTCCACAACATCCAATAAATCAAGGGGAAATTTAAAACACAGCTAGGCATGCTAACAGATCAACATGGAAATATATTAACTGAACAGGACAAAATCAAAGATGTGAATAATATACTGAAGAACTATACAGAAAGGATGAAAGAATGGCCGGTTTTTCTTTTGGGAAACTGAAGAGAAAGCAGCACTCAAAGTAATTGGGAGAAACAAATCCCTAGGAGAAGACAGAATATCAATAGAGCTAGTTCAAGCCACATCAAGTCCATCAAAATCTGACCCAGAATATTCCAACAAATATGGAAAACAAAACAATGCCCCACAGACCAGAATCTGTATTCCAGTTCTGAAAAAAAGGAGAAGTCAAAAACTGCAGCAACTATTAGACCACTGCATTAAGTTTTGCATCTTACAACAAAGACTGCTACCTATATGGAATGAGAAATGCCAGATGTTCAAGTTGCATTCAGAAAAGGAAGAGGTACTAGAGATCATATTGCAAATTCACATTGGTTACTGGAAAACATGAGAGAATTTCAGTAGGTAATCATCTTGTGTTTCATAGACTATAGCAACACTTTTGACTGTGTGAATCATGAAAAGTTATCATCAGTTTTAAAAGAAATGGCTGTGCCACAATATCTGATTGTTTTGATATGCAAGCTATACTCTAGACAAGAGGCTACAGTTAGGACAGAATATGGAGAAACAGAATGGTTTCCAATTGGCAAAGGTGTCAGATAAGGATGTTTCTTATCTATATGCAGAACATATCATAAGGAAAGCTGGATAAAATTTAAATGAAGGTGGAGTGAAAATTGGTGGAAGGAACACTGAGATGTGAAAATGACATGACATTGCTGGCAGAAAATAGTGAAGACCTGACATGATTACTGATTACGATTGAAGAAGAAAGTGCCACAGCATGATTATAGATAAACAACCAGAAGACAAAAGTAATGACTAATGAGGAATTATACAACTTTAAGGCTAATGATGAAGAAAGTGAAATCATCAACCAAAAGGGAGACTGCAACTATAAGGAGATTGAGACTGAGAAAGGCAACCATGAAGGAGCTAGAAAAGATTCTTAAGTGGAAGGATGTATTGCTGGTGACCAAGATTAAGATAATTCATATTACGGTATTCCCTAGGAGCTCTTCTTACAGGGGCTACTGTAAGCTCCTGGAGGATTGGCTACATCAGGGGTGTGTGGCCTAATATGCAAAGGAGCTCCTGCTATGAAATGACCCCTGGTATTCCCCATTACTATGTATGGATGTAAAAGTTGGATGATGAAGAAAGCTGACTGAAAGAAAGTAGATTCTTTTGAAATGTCATGTTGGTGGAGAATTATATGGCTACCCTGGACTGCCAAAAAGAAAAAAAGAAGTGGATTCTAGATCAAATCAAACCTGACCTCCCCTTAGAAGCTAAAATGACTAAACTGAGGCTATTGTACTTTGATCACATAATGGCTGAAGACAGACTGGTAGTCTGCCGCGCCTCCGTGGTGCAGCAGACTAAGGCGGGGGGAATTTCCCCAGCGGCGCAGCGTTCGCATGCCGCCGGAAGAAAGCTGCCCGCAGCATTCAGACTGCGGGCGGCTTCCTACAGTGGCGTGCGGACACCGCACGGCTCCCCCTCCCAGCACCCCCTCCTGGTGCACGGCTCCCCCTCCCGGTGCGCGCCACAGCAGCTGGAGCACCACTTTGAAGTGGTGCTTGGCTGCTGCGGAAGGAGCGCGGCGCTGGACGCGATGCGTCCGGGCCGCCTCCTCGGGGCAGATGCGGTCGTCTGAACGGCCGCTCTGCCTCTGCTTTTGAAGCAGAGGCAGAGCGGCCGAGACTGCCAGTCTGTCCTCAGCCAATGAATCACTGGAAGAGACAATAATGCTAGGAAAAGTTGAAGGTAGCAGGAAAAGAGGAAGAGCAAACACGAGTTGGATTGACTCAATCAACGAAGCCACAGTCCTCCATCTGCAAGACCTGAGCAAGGCTGTTAATGATAGCATGTTTTGGAGGTCATTAATTCACAGGGTAGCCATAAGGCAAGAGACTTGAGGGCACTTAACACACCCAGAGCACTTAAACATGTTTACATTTTGTGCGAGTGAATTTATGTGGGGAAGGAGTTCCACAGCCTAGATGCTGTTGACCTCTTGCTGCCTGAAGCAGGAGAGATAGTACTGGGAATTAGGGCTGCCAGGCCTCCCAAAATGGTGGGAGGCTTTCTACTGATAGCCATAGTTGTGGTGGCAGGAGAAAGTGTGCGTTTTTTTTTAATGATGATGATGGCTACAGTGCTACTTCACTTCTGGAAAAAAACCCAGAAGTGAGTTAGGGTAGCTCTATGTATCACCAGAAACTCTGTGGTTTTACCAAAGAGTTTTGCCCAAATCCTAGAACATCATAATGTCATGCCAATGACATGGTATCACTTCTGTCTATTTTCCGGAAGTGACATTGGACTGTTGGCCTGATGATATATCTGCATATCCACTGTCCCTCTACTTCACAAAGTTTCTAATACATAGCCAGTGCACAACAAAACAATTAGTATTAGTGGACTGGATCCCGTAGCTCCACTAACTTATGCCCCAAAAGTCATAAGAGCCTTTTGATCAGGTGAAGACTAACTGTCCCAGGGGAAAATGTCACCTTAAAGAGGAACAGATCCTCAGTATCCCACCTTAAGCAGAGTTACACCCTTCTGTGCCTACTGACTTCCTAGGACTTCAAAGGATTTGACTCTATTTAGGATTGCACTGCTAATGTACCAGTTGAATAATTCAAAATACATCTGTAATCTGTCATGTGAAAAGAAACAGTTCACAGAAGAGACTTCTTAAGCACAGCATGCAGGAGGGACAGAAAGAGTTCTATATCTTCACTGTTTGGGGGCCTAATTGGACCAACATATTCCAAAACCTTTTCTTTGACCACTGTGACACCGTTGTGCTGGATGTGGCCATGACAGAAGCGCAAGAATGACTACAGCAGACTTGCTAGATTGGTCTTTCGGTAGCTCCCAGTCTTTAATTACAGCCTCCTCAAGACCTCTTGAGCTGGAGTCATTGGGTTCATACAAAGATCTCCTTAATATGACAGCGAGACCCTGTTTATTTCCCAGCAGGTATCTATAAACCAGCTCCTCTGGCCATGACATCTTGAATAAACTGGAGAGCAGCCAACATAACTGTCTCTCTCTCTCTCTCTCTCTTTCTCTCGGTTTCTCTCTGGGGTAGGCAGCCTGAAAAGTGCTTGAATGCTTAGGGACCTCACGGAGTGTTGTGCTTAAATTTTCTTTCTGCTGAGCTCTGGGGTGCTCGTGGAATGCTCTCCTGTATGTGTTTTGTTAATTCCATAATAATTTAAATGTATTTGGCCAACGGAGCAGCCTTAGTAGAATGTTGTTTTGTTGTGTTTTGTTTTAAAGATTGCAATAAATTACACAAGTGTTCAGCGCCAACTTCATTTACTGTAGGTATCTTTTGTACACGCACAACTAAGATTTCATGGAGGGACAGTTTGGGGCAGTGTATATAACAATATTATTTATTACATTTTTTTTAATCCTGCCTTTTCTTCAGAGAATTTAAGGTAGTATACAGCCCCCCCCAATCCTTATAACAAACCTGAGAGGTGACTACATTAGGATAAAAGGTAACTGGTCCAAACTCACCCATGTAAATTAGGGATTTGAGAGTCCTTTGGACTGCAAGGAGATCAGATTAGTCAATCCTAAAAGAAATCAACCCTGACTGTTCCCTGGAAGGCCAAATACTGAAGCTCAGGGCTTTTTTGGTAGAAAAAGCCCAGCAGGAACTTAGTAGCATAATAGGCCACACCCAACAGCAGACACTCATTAGCATATTAGGCCACACCCCCTGACAGTGCAGCTCATTAGCATATTAGGCGGGGCTGGGAAAGCACAGGACAGGCATAGAGGCTTGCCTCTTTCCCCTTATGAGTTTCTCTGCCCCACTTCAGCATCACCTTTCTAGTCTCCTACCTCCCCACCCCCAAACCAAATGGCCAAGGAAAGGTGTTGCTAAAGTGAAAGATCTCAGGCACTTCAGAATCGCCTTTCTAATCTCCTACCCCCCCCCACACACACCAGATGGCCGGGGAAAGGCAGTGCTAAAGTGCCTGGGATCTGAAAGATCCCAGGTATTCAGCATCATCTTTCTAATCTCCTACCCCCCCCCACTGAAAGATTGAGAAGGGAACCAAGCATGTTTGCCTGGCTGCCCTCTGTCTCCCTAGCTAGCCCACCAAGGTGCACAGGCTGGGGAGACCGAGGGCAGCCAGGCAAACATGCCCTGCTCTTTTCCTGAGATGTTCTGCTTTTGTGGAGAGACTCGGGGAAGTGCAGTGGGGATGGGTAAATGCCCTTCTCTCCCTCCCCAAGATCAGGGAGGGAAAGAAAGGCCTTTTCAACATGCCTGGGTTCCCCTCCTGATCTTCTCACACCTGGAGAAGTTCAGGAGGGGACCGGCGGACAGGCTGGGGAAAGGAAGGCAGGCAGGCACACATGCCCCTTTTTTCCCTGAGCCTCTCTGCTATTGCAGGGAGACTCAGGGAAGTGCGGAGGGGGCATGGTTAAATACCTTCCTCTCCCTCCCCCAGACTGGGGAGGGAAAGAAAGGCATTTTCAACGTGCCTGGGTTCCCTGCCTGCCCTTTTCCAGCTGCCACATGTCAGCTAGAGAAGGGAAGGCAGAGAGAGGCTTTTCCTTGTCAATTTCACTCTCAGATGACTGGTGGGGAGTGAAATTGACAAGGAAATCCCCAGGGGCTTCCCAGAGGAAAAGACAGTATTTTAACATGCTGCCTTTCCCCCTTGTGTGTAACTTGGGGAGGGCAGCATGTGCTGTAGCCACGCATGCACAGAGGCTTTGGCTGTAGGCGTGGCCACCGCAGGAGCCAGCCAGAACTCCGTTCCTGTGCATTCCTGCCCAAAATTAGCCCTGCTGAAGCTGAAGCTCAAACGCTTTGGCCACCAAATGGGAAGGGAGCATTCACTGGAGAAGACCCTGATGCTGGGAAAGATGGAAGGCCAAAGAAGAAGGGGACGGCAAAGGATGAGATGGTTAGACAGTGTTCTCAATGCAACAGACATGAAATTAAGCAAACTTGGGAGCACAATGGAAGACAGGAGGGCCTGGCGTACTGTGGTCCATGGGGTCGCGAAGAGTCAGACTCAACTGTGCGACTGAACAACAACAACAAGGGATTTGAAGACTGGTTTTCCTGGCCTAGCTGGGAGACAGTTTAAAAGGGAAATTGCAGCATAGAGTGTAGCTATAGTGCCAAAGGGACTGCAACTGTCACCATCAAGGAGTCAATGAGCTGGCCCCATGGGCTCTCGGGGTAGTTGCATGCAAGAAATCAGACTGATGTTATTTTAAATATATATTATGTAATTTGTTATAAATATAGACAATTTACTGAAAGTACAGCCAACAGATCGCCAAAAGTTAAACAGCAAATAAACACAAAGCTTTAACTGCCTAACACTGTTCAAGAGCTCGGTTAGGTGGCTCAAAACTAACATCCAATTGAAGGCCTCTATTCAGCATAGCCTATGATCTCAGCTAGGGTTGCCAGGTCTGGGTTGGAAAATACCTGGAGACTTTGTGGCTGGATCCAGGAGAGGGCAGGGTTTGGGGAGGGGAGGGGCCTCAGCATAGTACAGTGCCATAAAGTCCACCAAATCAGCCATTTTCTCCAGGGGTGCTGATCTCTGTCAGCTGGAGATCAGCTGTAAAAGTGGGAGATCTCCAGGTCCCACCTGGAGGCTGGCAACCCTAATCTGAGCAGTTGTGAAGCATAGGAATAGGCCTTCAGTCCATGAAAATCTCAGCTAGCTAACCTCTGGAGTCATATTCCAGTTGTAGTTTTTGACCCCTCAGGTCAGGTGCAGATGACATCCAATCATGACACATCTTCAGGAGAAAGTCCTGGAAGATTATATCACTGCTCCTGGTCTTCCCCCCTCCCATCACTGAAGAAATGCTTTTGTGGGAAACTAACTGTCTGCTTCCACTCTGACTTTGAAGATGATAAGGTACCAGGCAGGCTAAGAAACTAATTAATAGTACCTGCAAGGGAAACCAGGCCTGTTATTATACACACAAAGTGATGCTTTGCCTCACAGCCCCTCTATTTATTTATTTATTTTTATTTTTTATTTCTTGAATTTATATCCCGCTCTCCCCACCAAAGGCAGGCTCAGAGCAGCTCACAACATAAGTTAAAATTACAATCCATTTAAAATAAACCTTCCACATTAAACATTAAAATACTATCCATATATCCTGCACAAGATTGGCGGCATTTCAATTCTACCCACAGGTGGGTCTGAGCAGCATTCATATAAAATCTATGTGTGACCACACACAGGTTGGCAGATGGGAGTGCCAGCAGATGGAACTGGGCCAGGGCTGAGATGTTTACCTTGGGCGGCCCCTACTAAAGGCCTGGTGGAAGAGCTCTGTTTTACAGGCCCTGCAGAACTGCATCAAATCCCGCAGGGCCCTGATGTTCTCTGGGAGCTCATTCCACCAGTGCGGGGCCGCCACTGAAAAAGCCCTGGCCCGTGTTGTAGCCAGCCGCGCCTCCTTCAGTCCGGGCAGGGCCAGTCGGTGTTGGGATCCGGACCGTAGTGCTCGCTGGGGAACATGTGGAGAGAGACGGTCCTTCAGGTAGACAGGTTTATATATTTACTCCCCACTTTTCTCCCTGGTGGAGGGAAGGTGGCATGGTATAGCCTGACCTTGTTAGATATCAGAAGCTAAAAAGGGTTAGTACTTGGACTGGAGACTAACTAAGCACGATTCTGCAGAGGAAAGCAATGACAACCCCCCCTCTGCTTCTCTCATGCCTTGGAAGCCCATGCTAGAGTCACCATGAGTCATTCGCGGCTTGATGCCAGTTATTGTACAAAGGTTTTTTTTTTCCCAATGGAGACCCAAATCAGCCTACAACATTGTTCTCCCCTCCTCTATTTTATCCACACAACAGTCACCCTATGAGGTAGGCTAGGCTGACAAGAGATGACTGGCTAAAGGTCACCCAGCTAGCATTCATGGCACAGTAGACATTCCAAGTACAGATTTCTCAGATTCTCATTCAACACTCCAACCACTATACCTCATTGTTATTAGTGTGGACAGAGAGGGAATGTAGAGAAAGAGTGACCCAGGGGAACAATTTCAGTCAGTGAAACTGCACAGTTAAATCCTCTCTTCTTAGGCACTAAGGGCCCAGCAGTCTGAATCCGGCCATGTGACACTGATATTTCCTTTTTTGGAACATGAAGAGATCCATTCTCAGATCTCTCAAAGTCATATCTGCTTTGGCCTCAAGTGAAACACCCTGAAGATGGCAGGCACTGCTGGGTCTTTAACAGTAGCCTCTGTTCTCTTAGGATGATTTTACATGTGCATTTTTGTAACAGCTTCATTCCAGCGCTCCCTGCACCGGTAACACATTGGTGTCAAAGCTGTTGTAGGGGAATGCCCACATCTGACTGAACTGGAGTGAAAGGGGTCATTCTTTTGAAGTGCTGTTAAGAACAGGATTTGTTTACAGAGGTGTGAAGCCAGCTTGAGAGCTAGAGGGCAATTAGCAGATATGGACAGTTGAGAAGGAATGCAGATTCACACTTGAAAGAGATGTGGGCAAGTTTTTTTGGAAGTAGAATGATTCCAGCAGGAAAGGCAAATGTAAGGGTCACTTTACACCTCCCCTCTAAAGTAGTTTGACTGCTGTCTTTTCCTGTGCTGATTTCACAGTGGTGTGAAATTTCACTCCAGGGGGTCTAAGTGCACTAATCAACAGCAATTGTTTAAAGCAGAATGAAGCCGGTTGCATACTAGCTTGACCACAGGAGGGCAATTAGTAGATGTGGACATTTCAGTGGCAGCACGGTTTCACACTGCACAGAAGTATGGGCAGGGTTTTTTGGAACTAGAATGATTCCAGCGGGAAAGTCAGATGTAAAAACAGCCTAAAACCAGCCTTAATGTTAACAGTGCTTTCTTCAAGTCACAGCCACCATGGGACTAGAGGCAGCTTTGTACTACATGGTGGGTCTGTGCTCACTTCTGAGACGACCACATTATAAACCAGCCCTGTGTTTTGCATTACCTTCCCAGTTTTGTCAAAAATGTTTCCTAAGCTACCCGTCACGGCATAGTTAAGGCCTCAAATAAAAATAAAAACAATGTGACACAAATAATATATTTCAGCTTTTAGCAGCTAGATTCAATAGTGCCAAATGGGCTAGGTATTGTAAATAACACCTTTTGGGAACAGCTGCCAGTTGGCAAGTGGTTCAACTACAGCAAACCAGCATATGGAGAAAGCTACTTTCATAACACCTCAATCAATTCACATTTAACTGGATATGTGGTGACATAATAAGTCAAGGCTCCTCCATGGGCTGTTTTGCTTTGCCATGATGGTAGCAGCAGCCAAATGGCGTACTATAGCCATTGAGCATTATTTTTTGTTGCAGATCTTCTTGAAGTCACCATGAGTCCACCTTAGACAATATCTTTTCTCTCTTTGAGTCCCTGCACTACTTGTGTGCTATGGGTTGGGCCCAAATCCAAGGCTGCAGTTACACACACCTTTAGATCTGACATAGCTACGAATGCCTGATGGATCTAAAGGGCAGGAACAGACAGCAACAGCTAGGAAACATCCTGCAGTCATTGGCAACCCGTGCTGCTCTACCACAGGAGCGGAGTTAAAAGACACTGGGGAAAGTCCGGCTCTAATGGGTTCCAATGGGCCACCGATGGACTTCCCCGTCTGATTGCACAAGCATGCTCTCATGCCATCAGGATGGTTTGATCATTCCATCCTGACTCAGTGCCATCCCTCCCTCGCAGTATGCACATAATCACATACTCCATAGGGAGCCCTCAGTGCGGAGGTGTGATTCCTCATTTATGTGCATGGGAAACAAAGAGACTCACCCACAGTTGCATCTGATCACACAGTGACGGGCTGAGTCCAAAGCACAAAGAGATGTGTGATCTCACAACTGCATGTCAAATTCCTCCGGAGGAAATAGCCTTGTTTCCCCTCCACTCCAGCTGGTGCGTGTGACCACAGCCATCACTTTGTGATGTGACAATATAAGACCCCAAGCTTTGGCAACTCTGTTTATGAGAAACAGAGTGGCTCTTCCCTTATTTCTTTCCTCACATATTGACTTTGTAAGGAATTTATCGTCAGATTAAGTTTTTGCTGTGATTATTTTTTATGCTGAATATTGGGACTAGCTTTTTTGCTGATTTTAGTGCTTAATTGATTTATTTTAGCTATTATTTGTGTTTGTTTTATACTAGCCCCTTTGAGGCTGGGGAAGGGAAGATAAAGGTAGTTTAGATATTACACCTGGAGATATTACAACTGGTATTTTACACAAGATATTATGCCAGAGGTGAGTAACAGAAGCATGGTGTTAACTTCAGATCATGAATGGGATCTGGCCAATTTTTTTTAACACAACCTTGCCCAAGTCCCCTGATTACCACAGCCCCTATTCTGCATGGCCTTTGTCCATGCACGTCCCATGATACTCAGCACAGCTTTTTTGGTGGTGGCCTTACCTTTTTCACTAACAGCAAAGCTGGTGGGATCCAACCCATTATATGACAACCAGACATCCAGATCTTACCTTCAACAAAGACTACAGGAGTTGGTGGCATGGTCTAATCCAGCAGGGCTGATCCTATATTGTTTCTCATTACTGAAAGCACATAAGACTCATAGGTAGAAAAGGATGATCTAGCTGCTGTGAGGTTTGCACAGAACCTAGAAGGGCAGAACAGTGAAGTATTTTAGGACATCTCAAAACTAACAGATACACGGTAACACAAGCTTTTGTGAGCCAGAATCTGTTGAGGTATCTGGAGAAGTGACTCACAGGCTGAGGACAGACTGGCAGTCTCAGCCGCTCTGCCTCCGTTTCAAAAGCGGAGGCAGAGCGGCCGTTCAGACGGCCACATCTTGCCCGAGGAGGTGGCCCGGATGCATCGCATCCGGCGCCGCGCTCCTCCCACAGCAGCCGAGCACCACTTCAAAGTGGTGCTTGGCTGCTGTGGTGCGTGTTCCACCCGCCGGAGCGGGTGTGAACGCGCGTGGGGAGGGGGAGCCGCGCGGCGTCCGCCCGCTGCCATAGGAAGCCACCCACAGTCTGAACGCTGCGGGCGGCTTCCTTCCGGCGGCGTGCGAATACCGTGCCACAGGGTAAATTCCCCCCGCCTTAGTCTGCCATGCCGCGGAGGCGCGGCAGACTTCCAATCTGTCCTCAGCCACAGAAGCTCCTACCCTGCCACAAATTTTGTTAGTCTTTAAGGTGCTACTGGACTCTTGCTCCTTTCCACTGCCACAGGCAGACTAACATGATTACCCATCTTGATCTGTTAAGGAAGGTCACTGTTTATAGCCAATCCACATTTTAGCCTGGGATCCAATGCCAGAACTACCAGAAGTATTTATTTAGAACATTTGCATGCCACCTTTTCAATCAAATATGGTTCCCAAGGCAGTGAATATTAAAGTATTAAAACACTGAAAGCATTTAAAAGTAGTACTCTGTTTCTTGGAAAGAATTATCTGGATTTGAATAGTGTACTGGAATTCACTTAGATGCTGAACAAAGAAAGGAGACATCATGGAAAGATTTTTCTCATATAATGTAACTCTGTTTCAGTGCATGAAAGAGCCTCTTACGAGCACTTTAAAGGAGTGCCACATAGAAACATCTTAACTTCAGACTTCTTTCAGTGATGGCTGGCCCCATGGGTTTGCAAAGCAAACATCCTCATTTAGCTGCAAAGAAGAAGTTGGTGTCAGAAAAAAGAGATTCCAAAAAAAAAAACCTATGCATTTAATTCATATAATGTATTAGTTGCCTTCCTTACTGGGAAGGCAATAAAAAGTGATATACAATATGAAAACACCCCCACACTAAAACAATTAACACAAACAGAACTACCAAAGGAACTGAAATGCTCCAACCCAGTAATGGTCTACACGGATGTAGATCTGCATGGTTTGTGCATGCTCTGTTGGACTGGAGCCAAAGTCCCCCCCCCCATGCTAGAGTTTTAATAGCCCTGATTTGAATGTCCCAGATTTGTCCAA
Organism: Lepidodactylus listeri; assembly: GCA_029233225.1. NCBI lineage: Eukaryota > Metazoa > Chordata > Lepidosauria > Squamata > Gekkonidae > Lepidodactylus > Lepidodactylus listeri. The sequence goes on along the minus strand of JARCFY010000009.1, from coordinate 97,394,384 downwards.
TCTTATCAGATCCTAGAAGCTAAGCAGGGTCAGCCCTGGTAGTACTTAGTTGGGAGACCACCAAGGAAGTCCAGGGTCACTACATTGAGTTAGGCAATGGAAAACCACCTCTTTTCATCTTTTGCCTTGGAAACCCTAAGGGGTTGCCACATGTCAGCTATGACATTACAGCACTTTCCAGCACTTTTGAACAATTAAAAAAAATTGCTTTTTTTTTTTTGAAAAGATTTTATTGAAGTCACAATTTTCATTAAACAATACCTTCATCTTATTTTTTACCGACCTCTTTTTATTTTCCACCCCCTCCCCCCTTTTAGGCTTCCAGCAGAGCCCCCACCTGTACTTAAACTTAGATTAACAGGTAAATTACTAATTTAAAAGATTAAGTATTTAGCTCTTTTTCTATAACATATGTACCTCTAATGTTTTTATATATTATTCCGTTCCTAAATATGTTAGATAAATATACGGTTACTACAGATTTTTCAGTAGTTAGAAAATGTAAATATGTTTCCTTTTAATTCTGTATACTTTTCTGTATATTCTTGCAGGTCCTTCCATTCTTCTAAAAATGTCATAGAATCTTGATTGTTCAGTTTCTTAGTCCATTTGTCCATTTCAGCCAAAAATACTAGTTTTCTGAGCCATTCCCAAAACTCTGGAATTCTTTCATTCTTCCAATTTTGTGCATAAACCATTCTTGCGGTTGTCACCATATACCATATCATTGTCCGTTTACTGACATCTATATCTTCTAACTTAAGACCTAGCAAAAACAATTCTGGTATTTTTTAAAAAGTAAATTTCAAAAATTTTTGCATTTCATCATGTATCATTGACCAATAGTTCCTCGCTTTCTCACAGGTCCACCACATATGATAAAAGGAACCTTCTTTTTGTTTACAAAAATGTGCTTTGTTTACAAAAATGTGCTGCATGTATATTCCCACACTGCTTTCCCAAGTCTGTTCCTATCTCCATTGTTACCACCCAACCCATGTTCTGGTTGGCTATTCAGATTAAAGAGCATTTTGTTAAACAGGACTTCTGCCTAAAATGTCAAATTGTTACATATTTATTCATTGATTTATTTAATCAACTGCCCTCCCCGGTAAAACCAGGCTCAGGGCAGTATACAATACAGTTGTATAAAATATCAATAAAACAAATCAAATATTACATAAGGCAATAAAATATAATAATCTGATTAACTGTTTACAGGCAATGTTCCCTCTAAGCTGGGGAGTTTTATGAGCAAAAAAATGTACTTTGTGAGCTACAGGCATTACAGTTGTGAGTGAGAAATTTGGCTTCTGCATAAATTAGTTTGCTCTGGAGCCATCCTTCCTGAGCTAAGACAAAAATGTGTGAGCTGGAGGCTAAAAAACTGAGAGCTAGCTCACACTAACTCAACTTAGAGGGAATACTGTTTATAGGTAGTGTTGTAAGAGCCTTAAAGATCAACACCATAACTTTAAATCTGATCTGATACTCCACCAGAAGCCAATGCAGCTTGTGCAGCACTGGATGGGTATGTGCTGTGTGTGATGTGTCCCCATAAGGACTTGTGCTGCTGCATTTTGCACCAGTTGGAGTTCCGGGTCAGGCTCAAGGGTAGGCCCATGTAGAGTGAGTTATAGTAATCCAATCTGGTGGTGACCATTGCATGGATCACAGTAGTTAGATCAGGGTGAGACAGGTAGGGGGCCAGTGGCCTAGCCTGATGCAGATGGTAAAATGCCAATCTGGCAACATTTGGGACCTGGAGTTACATCTAGCCTCACTTCCTGATATTTTGTGGTCCTCCTGCAGCAGCCATTTTGTGATTCTCCACCTCCCGTGGCAGCCATTTTGTGACTGTGCCCACCACCCTGTGTTAGAATGCTTAAGATTTCTGCACACGCTCAAAAAAGTTGGGGACCCCTGCTCTAGTATGTCAACCTTCTCCAGTATACCCGCCTAACTTCCAAAAACAAGCGTGTTCATGTTTATCCACTGCTTTAAATGGGATCAAAATACTTAGTGCTTTCTCTCAATACCATCATTGATTCAATTCCCTAAATCCCACACACTCAGCATCAGGGGTCATTTCGTAGAAAAAGAGGTGCAGGAGCTCATTAGCATAACTCATTTGCATAACTCATTTGCATATGCCCCCCCCCCTAACATACCGGAAGTGTGTCAGAAGGCAACACCCACCCCTCAGGCTCCACTCCACAGGTGAGTGAAACTGAACTGCTCTTCCTCCATTCCCTTCCCCATCCAATACATTGTGCAATAAAAATAAGCATAAAGAACACACCCTCATTCTCTTCCTGCTCCCTTGAAACCACCAGGTTTCAAGTAGACTTGAGAGACCCAGGACATGTGCACCACCCATCCCTTCCCCTCCCCACAACAAGACACCCTGTGAGGTAGGTGGGGCTGAGAGAGGTCTTTTGAGAACTGCTCATGAGAGAACAGCTCTGAGAGAACTTGTGACTGTCCCAAGGTCACACCAGCAGCTGCATGTGGAGGAGTGGGGAATCAAACCCGGTTCTCCCAGATTAGAGTCCAACTCCTGACCACTACACCAAACTGATGGGGTGGAAGCTGCTGAAGGGTTGGTGAAATTTCTCCAGGACTTATGTGCCATGTGCCCAGATAAAAAATGGTATACTTAGAAAATTTATATGCCACCTTGAGCAAGTCTCTGGAAAAGCAGCACACAGTCATAAAAGGAACAATGATAGAATTATCAATATTAAAAAAAAAACATTAAAAACAATAAAGACCCTAGCAGGGCTTCCCCCGGAGCGCTACGCCTCTGCACTGCTCGGGGAAGCCGAGGAGGGGGCGGGGCTTGGTCATGTGTCCGCCCCCTGGGCTCCTCACTCCTGGAGCTGCGCTCCTGTGCGCTCCCGCTCCAATGGACCCCTGCTCAGCATCGTGACAAATGGTACTGTCTAATGAATGACATCAACTGCAGAGGCATGTAAACAGCACTCACTCTCAAAATGTAGTTGATTTGAAAGGGCCCATGACTTGCCTATGAAAATGACTCTGGCACATATGTCAACCAAGCAAGCCAGCCCACTTTGAGCATGAGCCAACAGGAAGTCGCCAGCCAATGCCATACTGAATGCCACCACAGCACAGACGTAAGCTCCTCATAATGGGTCCGATTGGATTTGTGAACAACTCATTTGATCGGATCATAGGAGGTAAGCAACAGGAGGAGAAATGGTCATTGTGAAGAAGGTAGCTTTGGCTTTTAATGTCTCCTTTGCAAAAAATGATATTACCCCTGCTTCAAAATGACCCTTGGTAGCTGCAGCACATGAAATAATAGGATGTAGACTTCATGGCACTGTCATGTTCATATGTGTGCAATTAATGTCGTTGATTCTTAAAAACAGCTAAAACCATCGGAAACCATTTATTTATACCTAGTATTCATCAATACCACATTTGGATCCACGTACATATGTAAGTGCCAGCGAGTTGTAACTGACTTATTGTGACCCTAGCAAGGGGCTTTCAAGGCAGGTGAAGAACAGAGTTGGTTGCCATTGCCTTTCTCTACCGAGTCTTCCTTGGTGGTCTCCCATCCAAGTGGAGGCATGCTTAATTTCTAAGCTTTTTCAAGAAGGGGTTATATCATGCCGCCTTCCCTCCTCTTGTGGCTCAAGGTGGCTTACAATTCCATTTAAAGAAACAAAAAAAAAACCCCATACTAACTGCAATAGAACTCCAGTTACCTGCCTCCTGAAGAAAGTTTACACCCCATTAAGAGTGTATAACATGGCCTTACTGCCAGCATGGTGCAGTGGTTAAGAGTGGCGAACTCTAATCTGGAGAGCAGGGTTTGATTCCCCACTCCTCCACATGAAGCCTGCTCGGTGACCTCTGGGCCCCACCTACCTCACAAGGTGCCTGTTGTGGACCGGAATGTAATTGTAAGCTGCTTTGAGACTCTTTAAGGTAGAGACAAGTGGGTATAAAAATCCTCTCCTCCTCCCCAGTTTGAGCCAGTTTGGTGTAGTGGTTAAGTGCGCGGACTCTAATCTGGGAGAACCGGGTTTGATTCCCCACTCCTCCACTTGCACCTGACTGGATGACCGTGGGCAAGCCATAGCTCTGTACCAGCTGTTCCCTCAAGGACAGCTTGGGAAAGAGCTCTCTCAGCCCCACCTACCTCACAGGGTGTCTGTTGTGGGGAGGGGAAGGGAAAGGAGTTTGTAAACCGCTATGAGACTCCCTTGGGGAGTGGAGGGCGGGGTATAAATCCAATCTCTTCTTCTTCTTTTTCTTCTTCTCCTCCTCCTCCTCCTCTTCTTCTTCCCAATAAAGATGGTGCCTCCTTACCTCTATAAGTAGCCTGTTCCTCAAGGTGGGAGCCATTATAGAAACAAAATGGGCTCTGGTAGATGCCTAGTTAGCCATATTCCCACATTCAGGAGGAGAACAACCAGTGGGTAGCAACCTGAAGACCACATTTGGTGCATGGGGACATATGGGGATAGATAGTCATTTCAAGTCAGAGAAAACTGAGGCTGTGTGTAGGTAATGTGGTATGTAGAGGATCACAGAGATGAGCTACCAGTGGAGGGGTGGTGGTGGAATCAACTAACATCAAGTGGAGTTGTTTACCTGATTATTATTATTTTCATTTGAGCAGCTCTTGTTCCCAGCCAAATGAAGAACATGCCAATTGATAAAGAAGTCTTTTGCATGCCCCCACTGAAATCTCAATGATACATTTTAATGATTTTCAGCATAAAATAATAGCACAGTAACATAATGAAGAAGGGGGGGGAAAATCGATAACTATGGAGCTGTCAACCCAAAAAGCAAAGACATACATTCTGAATTAAATAAAGCTCATTACATACAGCGGGGTGTCTAATTGTATAAAATATGTGAATGCAATATAATGTTTAAAACACAAAAGAGAGATGAAGAAACAATTAATTCATCAACAATTTTCATTTGCCATTGAGTAAAGGGCAAGCGAGAATTCGGTTAATTATACTTTTATTCCCTCTGCCTTACTGCAGTCCTGCATAAACATCCTGCGTAATTGTGTCCCTACTTTCTCTGCCTTGCTGAAGGAGGTAGGCACCTGAAGCTTCATTCTAAGAAAACAATGGTTGTAGTCCCATGCAGTTAGAGGCTCCTTAAATCCCACCTGCCCACATGCCTTGTTGTGCTTTCTAGACTTCCCTTGAGCGAGCCCATTAATGGGCAGTTCATTCATTGAACTGAAGGATCCAGATTCTAATAAGGATAAAGTTCTGGAACACACATTAAATGGCCTAGAAGAGAACGGCTAATCTGATTGATGCATGTACATATGGAGCCCAGCCTAATCCCCGTTAAATAACTCTCACTGTGCAATCCTAAACAGAGGCTGAGTTCAGACTGGCAGTTTGGCCCGACATAGGCACGTTTCTCAAGCGGATTAACCGGGCCGGTTTACACAGCCACAGCTGTCTGGCGTTCCCATGCCGTACTCACCCGGTCCTGAAGCGTTTTGATCCCGCTTTTTAAAAGTACCAAGTGAAAGCCGTGGCAACATTTGGGTGTGCATTGATCCCGCTTCCTGGAACTGCGAATACAAATAAGCTGCAATCAAGCGGCGCCAGTAATGTGAACCCACTGATCCAGCAGGGATGCGCATAACCGCCCATGTGGACTGTGCACTTGAGCGCACAACCACCTGCGGGGATGCTTCCATCTCATGGAGTTAAAGCTCCCAGCCCACAGCCTCCTGGGTGACAGTCCGGCAAAATGGAAGCCGTGCGAGGAGCATCCTGGAAAAGGGTGGGGTGGGGACGGGCACCACGAGATCCGTCCCGATTGCTGCCGCACCTATGCACCCATGCGCAGGTTGGCAAAGTGGGCCAAACCTGTGTGCACCTGTACCACCGGCAGGGGCCGCCCCATAGTGTGACTGCTCCATTCTGCCTCCTCCCCAGTATGATGTCGCATTAGTTGGTGGAGTGTAACCGGAAAGCCCCATGGCAACTTGGCCTGGGTCTTTTTGCCCCACTTCCCTTGCGCTTCATTCTGCCAGTCTGTCCTCTGCCAGAGTTACACTCCTCAGTGAAGTCAAAGGTTTGGATCTAGCCAACGCTTTCACTTAATCTCACCTAACCCTCCACTTACTACATTGCTCACTCCACATGGCTTTTGTCCATGCAAATCCTATGATCCCTAGAATAACCTATTCTAGTGCATAAAATGGCCTTGGATGACTGAATCCATCCAAAATGGAGGTCCTGTGGCTGGGTAGGGGGAATTTGGGGTTGGGGTGCCAACTACAGGCTCTTGACAGTGTGCCTTTAACCCAGAGCCAACTGTAAAGAGCCTGGGTGTGTTTCTGGATGCCTCCTTATTAATGGAGGCCCAGATCACAAATGCTGGCAGTCTTGCAGTTACACGAGATTAGGCCTCTGGTCCCCTTCCTGTCTTGCTCTGACCTAGCCACAGTAATCCATGCAATGGTCACATCCAGGTTGGACTACTGTAACTCACTTTATGCAGGGGTACCCTTGAGACTGACCCAGAAATTACAACTGGTCTAGAATGCAGTGGTGAGCGTTCTTATAGCTACCTCATCAACAGCCCATATTAAAATGATGCTTTGCCAGCTGCACTGGCTACAGGTTGAATACTGGATTAAGTTCAAGGTTCTGGTATTAACCTTTAAGGCCCTAAATGGTCTGGAACCAACATATCTATGGGACTGCTTCTCCTGGGTACACCCCAGAGAATGTTACACTCAGGAGAGTAGAGCTTACTGGTGATCCCTGGCCCAAAAAGTATTCAGCTGTCCTCAACCAGAGCCAGGGCTTTTTCGGCCCTGGTCTTGACCTGGTGGAACTTTCTGCCAGATGTGATCTGTGCCCTGAGAGACCTAATGCAGTTCTGCAGGACTTCCAAGACAAAGATGTTCGGCCAGGCCCATGGTTGAGGACAGCAATTGGTTTCCATCTATCCTAGCTTCTCCCTTCCTCTCCCCTTACAGGGTGAGGACACGGATTGGTGTACCTCTATGTACCGTCTGCAAACTGTAAATTGTTACTGAAATTTAATTGGATTGTAATGTTGTTCAGTTGGAACTGTTCCCCCCTGCTCTGAGCCCTGCTGCACAGGGGAGGGCAGGTTACCATTCAAAATAAATAAATAAATGAATGAATCAATAGGGGTGCCTTCTCATGTCAGCACCAAGGACTGTAATTTGCTTCCTTACAGGTTGGGCTTGTTAACCAGTTAGCAGTAAGCCCAGCATACAAGACGAAAGCTACAGAATTTCCCCCTTCTACAGTTAACTCAGCTGACTGAAAAAGACTGTCTCTTACAGTACGTAATATGGGAAGCGTTTTATCCATTCCTTTAAGCAGTGCTTCACTCAAAAGTTAAATACTTGTAGGTGTAAATACGCAGTTATTTGTTTTACCTGGGAAATCAAACTCTGGAAACAACCAATCAGTAAGCTCTTGGTCACCGACTTTCTACTGATAATTCCAGATAGGTAGCCATGCTAGTCTGCAGGTGCAAGTTAAAACTGTAGGTGGAGTTGCCAGATTCCCCCCCCCCCCAGCCACCAGTGGGGGGTGCGGGGATATGGTTGCCAGATCCAGATTAGGAAACTCCTGGAGATTTGGGGATGGAGCCTGGGAAGGACAGGGACCTCAGTGGGGTACAGTGCCATAGAGTCCACCTTCCAAAGCATCTATTTCCCCCAGGGGAACTGATGTCCATAGACTGGAGATGAGTTGTAATTCCAGGGGATCCCCAGGTCTGACATGGAGGTTGGCATTCCTAATTGTGGGCCAGTAGCACCTTAGAGACTAACAGCCCCATCCTAAGCATACCTAATCCCACTGAATTTAGAAGGCAGTAACTCTGTTTAGGACAGCACTGCAACAGCATTGATTCCAGCATAAACTTTCATGAGCCACTCGGCACCTTGTTTCCCTTCTGCTGGTGGAACTCTCCAGCCTGACGAGACTCCCGGCTGCATGACATCTGTGCCCTGTCGGACCTATGAAAAGTTTTGCAGGGCATGCGAGGCAGAGATGTTCCTCCAGGCCTGTGGTTGAGGCCAGTGACAGTTCCTTACATCTGCCTGGCACCCTTCCCCTCCTCCCTCAAAATGGAATGCTAGAGACGCCATCTTGTTCTTGAAACGTTTTCAAATATTTATGTTGGACTGTTTTAACTATTGGATTTTTTATCGTTCTCATTGGTTTTATAATGTGTTGAATTCTTTTGTTGTAAACCGCCCTGAGCCCCGTGTAAGTGGGGAAGGGCGGTCAAGAAAAATAAATAAATAAATAAATAAATAAATAATCAGTCAATCAATCAATCCAGCAGTAGCCTAGCTACAGAAATCTCACTCTCGGAACAGGCTGCCTCTTACATTAGTAATATGGGGACAGCTTTAGGCTTTGCACATGCTCCGTGACCTGGTGGTTTTCTACAGGCAAACTGATCAGAGACTGGTCTATGCTTGTTAGCTCCTCCTCCATTTCCCTCTTTCATTGTGCCCTCCCGGTTTCTGTCCATCTCCCCTTCCACATTCTCCGGAGAGCACCTGCATTCAAACTCTCTTCCCAGAGGCTCTCTCCATTGATAAGAACTTGGTTTGCTGCGAATGTTACCCTTGACGTAACCCTCCTCTGGATCATCCCTTGACCGCCACCCAACTCTGGTCATTATCCTGCTGAGACCAGCTTCTTGCACACTCAGCTCCTCACAAAAAACCCCCCTGGATGTATTCCAGCTGCTGTGCTGCTCAACGACATATGGCTGAGCCTGTAAGGTAAGGCTTCTGGCATTAATATTTAATACAGGGTGTTGTTTTTTTAGTATCAAATCCCACATGTGGTGCTGTCCCCTTCTCTGTAATTTGAAGGGTCTGGGGGGAGATAGTGGAACTGAATGGTATGAACCGCACAGCATTGTCTCCTCACTAGAAAGAGACCTGGGGCACTGTGAGCTGTACAGAGAAGGTATGAAGGTTACGCTTCCTGATATGGCTTTCCCTTTCAATTATGCCTAAAGAGAATTATTTTCCCTTCCGTTTTTTGTTAATTTTTCTCAAAACCTAACGGGCCCTTCGAGCAACAGGGGTGACACAACAGTTGCTCATACATTATGGTTGCACAGAGGCAGGCAGCATACAAATCAGCTCTGTCCTTGTTCCCACACACCTCATGCAGCCGGAGCCGTGACATTGCGACTATCTAAGCCGAAATCCCTCCTGGACAGATCTGTCAGTCACAGAAAACCCGTGCCGGGCTTAGTGATGGGGACAGATGTTCTACTGAAACTCGGAGGCCACCCTCAAACCCACTCACTTTTGACCTTAACAGGATTTGAATGTGCCTTTTTTCCGAACAGCAGAATTCTTGTTCATTAGGAAAGCCACCTACATTCTTACTTTCTCTGTTCTGGAGGCCTGTAGCCAAAAGGTTTGACTGATGATTTCAAATCAATATGCGATCCTTCATCTGCTCTGGCTATCCTGTCTCCCGAGTTTTCCTTCTCTATGAACTGAAACAAACAAAATGAAGCACTAGATGATTTTATCAGTTATCAGTCTGTGATAGTTCAGATTTCAGGGATAGGTTTAAACATATAAATGTTCCTACACACACACACACACACACACACAAATATTACTCGCGCACAAACGCGCACACACACATTGCTAGGACAGGGCTCTTGAGTTTGGGACTATCACAAAATGGCTGCCACGGCTTGCTGTGTCCAGTCACATAATATGTTTCCAAATAGGTGCTGACTTCAGACACAAAAGTGATGCCTGCTGGGTTCTTCTTAAGTACCTCCTGCTCCAACAAGGTGGAGAAAGGACAGGATGGGCTCTTTGCTTTGGTGGGAGAAAAGTGATGTAGAGCATGAAAGCAGAGGTCATGAACTGCTACGAACTGGTTCAGTTCGCAAACCAATGTCACAGTTTATTGGGACTAGACTCACTCTTCCTTACTGGGTTTTTTTTTTCCTAATCTGAATGAAGGTGTGCAATAATTTTATTGGCCTGAGTCTTCTGGCCCATGAAAGAAGCCAGATGGTCCTTCCCCCTCACTTCCACAGTATCAGATCAACTGGAAGGTCATTCTAAGTGGGAAGTGGGAAGCAAACTCCTGCAGCTGCTGATTCTCTGGCAGCCAGTGGGTGTGGCCAGGCTTGTCTGAGGTGATAACAAAGGTTGCCAGGTAACTAGTGGAAGGTTGAGGGCAAGGGTATGGGGGCTGTGACATCCTGCATGCCACTGTCACTTCCAGGTAAAACTCAGATGTGACGTAGGGTAGTTCTAGGAATCACTGGAAACCCTATAGTAAAACCATACAGTTTCCAGTCATTCCTAGAACTACCCTATATCAGTTCTAAGTTTTCCCAAGAGGTTACATAGTGGTGATTTTTTTTTTAAAAAAAGGTGGTGCACAAAGAGGGCTGCCAGCAGAAGGCCTCCTGTCATAATTCAAGGCTTGGCAGACCTAGCCCACTTGTCTACCCAAAGTTCTTCTCTATCACTTGTAAATAGCCTTTCCAAGTACAACTAGTGAAGGGGATTCAATATCCTATGGTTTCCTGAAAATTAGAGAAGGAAGAAGAAGAATGGATTTATACCCCACCCTAAACTTGGAGTCTCAGAGTGGCTTATAATCACATTCCCTTCCTCTACCCACAACAGACACCCTGTGAAGTAGGTGGAACTGAAAGAGTTCTTCGAGAACTGTGACTTGTCCAAGGTCACCCAGCAGCTGCATGTGGAGAAGTAGGGAATCAAACCCATTTCTCCCAGACTGAAGTCTGCACTTCTAACCACTACACCAAGCAGCATAAAAGCTTGCTGATTTAAAGATACAGTCCCCCTTAACTATGAATGATAAGGATGCTACAAATTTAATACCAAGTGTTCTTTTTATTTTAAAAGGAATATTCTTGGTGGTACTTTGGGGTTACAGCTGACATTATAAGATGAATCCAATTTCAGATTTCCTGCCTGAATGGAAACGGAACCAGTGGTTGTGCAAAAAAGCTCACATGAAATAACTGCAATAACATGGATTCAGATAAACACCACATGGTAACACTTTTTTTAAAAAAAAAAAAATGAGGTGCTAATTTATAATCACTGGATGGTTGACTTGGTCACACATTCTTTAGTCAAATGAATGGTTGCCAAGCTGTGTATTGTTAAGAGGTCTATGGGGGGAAGGTGAACTAGCAGAAATTACACCCTTCTCAGCCGAGTGACTTCAACTGTCTTAGAAGCAGGGATGCCAGCCTTCAGCTGGGACCCGGGAATCCTCTGGAATTACACCTCATCTCTAGACTACAGAGATCGATTCCGGAGAAAATGGCTGCTTTTGGAGGGTGAACTCTATGGCATCATACCCCAGTCGTGATGTCTGTTATGTGCTATACCACACGGCGCCAATGTTAAGAGACCCAAGTCCACCAGACCCCTCTGCACATTAAACTGCACCACACTAGCGATAGTGTATTTACAGTTTATTTTACAGTGCAATTATTAATCAAAGAGACAAAGTGCTTTGCCAGGACTCTCTACAACAACAAGAGACTAAATACTACTGTACATGATTACATTTATACAAACAGTAACCAATCAGGTTAGTGCTGAGTCATGTAGATCCCATCCATCACTGTCACATAGAGAGAACAAGTCTGAACCAGTCTGTACAAGTTCTACTGCCTCTGTCTCAGTCACATGACTCTTGCTGGCTGTCAACTAGATCCTGCAGATCTGCCAGCTCAGTGCATGAAGACTAAGAGTCTCAAATACCAAAAGTGAGGTCCCTGTCCTCCCTAGGCTCCATCCCCAAATCTCCAGGAGTTTCTCAACCTGGAGTCTGGCAACCATATTCACATCCCCTACTAGTGGCCAGAGGGGACCTGGCAACCCTACTTAGAAGGGTGCAATGCTGCTTAGTATTACACTGTAGGATTCTGTGCCACAATGAACATGTGTAAAACTCTGCTGAAAAGCAGCCTGCTGATCAGGCCGCTCATGATCAGCTGAACCGCTCAATGAAAAACTGGCTCCCTGCTTACAACCAGTGAGCAAAATGCAAGCTGATCTGGTGGGTATTCGGGCATCCCTATTTGTGAGACTCTTAGGCTGAGGACAGACTGGCAATCTGAGGTGGGAGAGCTCCACTCCAGAAGCGGGGGAAGGGAGCCAGTTCAAACAGCCGCAGCTGTTCCCTGGCTCCGTTCAGTACTCACCCGCTTCGGAGCCACTTCTCTGCTGCCTCAGAGGGACACCAGCAGAAAGCAGTGTCCAGGGGTCGTCTGCTGCTTGGATCCCACTTCCCGGCCGTGTGGACGGTAGGAGGCAGGATTCAAGCGAAGACAGCAGTGTGAACATGCTGCGGCAGAGAGATGCGCATGAGCCCTCATGTGCTCATGCACACAAGCAACTCTAATACAGGAGGTAGGGAGATTTTTATTTTTTAGAGTGCTGTTGCAGCCATGTGCATAGGCGCCCATGCACATATTGCTGAAACGGCCCCACCACAAGCTGAAGAGGCCGGCCCGCCCGGGGCCGCTCTGCGGCAGTCTGAGTGCTCTGTAACTGCATGCTCCCAGGGGAAACTGGCCAGTGTGAACAGCCAGCCCTGGAGCAGTTTTCCCCCATGGCTTTTGGGCCCACTTTCCTTCCGCTTCACCATCCCAGTCTGTCCTCAGCCTTAATATCAAAGCTGTGTTCCAACAATCTCAGCTAATAAAAATCGGGATGGAAGGACTGCAAGTGTGAGAGGATTTGGAAGAGACAGTACCAAGTGTTTGTTGCCAGCCAAGTTTGCCTGGACTGAGGCTAGAAAGAAGCATCTCCTGCATTACACAGTAATGAATTGCACCAAATATATTGCCTGCTGTTTCTTGAGATGAAGCATTCCCTAGAAAATTTCCTAGTAAAAGGAAGACAAAGTGCATGCTGAATTTGGTTTCCTAGCTACATTAAGGTTATTGAGTTTAGAAGGTGTTTTCTCTCAATATAAACCCTTCTTCGCACATTTTCTAATAAACAGTTCTACAGTGTGTAATAGAGATGGTAGGCACCAATTTATTTTCTAAGCGGCTGAAACCATTACAGAACCAAAGACTTTTAGACTATATCTTGAAGGAACTGCATTTACATGCTTTCATTTCTAGAATGGGTTTCTCACTTTGAAATGGAAACAGTTTCCTAACTTAAAGTAGGTAATTACACACTCCATTAAACAAGTAATTAACAGATTACAATTTAGAGGAGGAAAAAAAAAAAACCTTTGGAAATGAGCAATTCAGATGCCGAACGTGCAACGAACTGTTATAATTAGCATAATACTTTTTGAAATGGATTAACAGCTACGCAATAAAAATGAAGAAAACCAGTCTATTTCCTCCACGAAGATCATATTCAACAAATAGAATGGGGGGGGGCGGTAAAAATCACCTAGTTTAGAAAGAAACCTACTGTTAGAGGTTGCCATTCAAGTGCTGTCTGATGTTAGGCTGAGGACAGACTGGCAATGTAAAGCAGGACAGCCCCGCGTTGGAAGTGGAAGAAGAGAGCGCGTTCAGACATGCACATCTGTCCGTCGGCTCCGTTTCGCACTTACCCATCTCCCACTCGCTTTCCATCCGCTTTAACAGGACACCGGGAGAAACCGGTGTCCAGGGGCCGTCTTGCGCTTGCCTCCCGCTTCCAGGCAGTGTGGACCGAAAGAAGGCGGGAGGCAAGCAGAGGCGGCAGTGTGAACGCGGCATTTTGCCAGTTTGCGCATGAGCGCACATGTGCACATGCGCAAATTGCTGAAACAGCCCTATCACGAGCTGCGGAGGCCGGCCCACGTGGGGCCACTCCACAGCAGTCTGAACGCTCCATATCGGCACCGTTGCGCAATACACCGGCCGGTGTGAACGGCCAGCCCCGGGGAGTTTTTCCCCCACAGCAGTTTCCTCCGCATTCATCTTGCTCCAGATTGCCAGTCTGTCCTCAGCCTCAGTAGATAAAAGTGGATTTAAAAAACACAGATGAGATTTGTAATCTAGATTTCAAATTGAATTTTGCCAGTTCACACACAGCAAAATCCAGTTGAAAAGTGCATTGAAAGTGGATTGAAAGTGGATTATATAGTGTGTGTGATCACAGCCGAAGAGATGAACTGGAGTGGTGGAAGATGCCTCTGGCACTGATTGGCTGAGCTTTCCTGATGTCACAGAAGGACAGGACAGCCAGAAAGTGCTTGGCTGCAACTGCCTGAAGTTTGTTCGTTTATTTCAATTTATATCCCGCCCTTCCTGCCAATGGAGTCAATATATATGCCCATCCTAAACTCCTTGGAGAAAAGGTTGGAATAAAAGTGATAGATGTATTTCTGAAGAGATAAGTATTATGTTTGGGTAAACACCAATTGACGTGAAAGTTCTACCAGGAGTGATTAATCTGTGATGGTCCATTCACATACTCAGATCATCATCCAATGCTTCATATTGATGAACGTCTACATGCAAAGTGATCCTAAACTGCCAGAGCCCCCTGTGCAGCTCAGTTTATTTACATGAATGCTTCACAGGGTGACCCTTAAAAAGAATTCAGTCTTCCTTTCACATGCAAGTTTTACTGTTCATGCAAGAAAAACCTGAAGAAAGGCAAAGAGGGTACCAGGAAAAGATTAGAAAACCATAACATGGTGATGACACCACTGAAACATCAGAAGAAGTGGGACATCCAGAATGTACAAGATTCCATTGGTGTCCTAGAACTCTTTGAGGTTTTCTAGTCCAGCAACTGAGCAAATCAAGTGGTCCTAACCTTATGTGATCAAACATATCTGGCAATGGGACTACATGGCCCTGGTAGTTTGCTGAAGTTCAGATGAAAACATCTCCTTGTTAGTAAGGCCAACCCTTGTTGGTGTTAACTAGTTGGGGGTATAACCATCCCCCTATTATACATACCCTTAAGGCACAGTTTTTCTTTTTGTTGCTCAACTTTTTGAATACATTTATTTATTTATTTATTTATTTATTTATTTATTTATTTATTTATTTATTTAAGATTTTATTGATTTTTCAAACTACCCTATCACCTAACAACAACAAAAAATGGCTTAAATCTAACCTACTCATATAATGACAGGAGTCCAGGTAATTATTAGTCTAAATAATTCAGATAATTAAATAATCCAGATAATTATTCTTTCTAAAAAGAATAGTTATACAATTCAGGCTATATCTTATTCTTTTTCTAATTTCTATTCAGATTATATGTATTAAAAAAAAGCTTTGAGATTCAGGGTTCACTTAAACAAAACAATCAAACGTTAGAGAGAGACATAACAACTTCTTTAAAGCTATTTCTTCTTTGGTTTTTCTTTCTTCTGTATCTTCTTCTTCACCTTTCCCGGGATCTTGGGACCTGCAGCACCTAGTTCAAATTCCGAATCACCTTCTTCAAGTCCCAAACTTTCTGAAGATGAACTTACTAGTCCATAAATGCTTTCTTGCTGATCCAGTGAGTCCTCTGATGAAGAGCCTGAATACATTTATTAAAGGGGAAATGTTTGTTCCAACTCTTCACTTATGCTGCCCACTTGCTCACCATGACAGCTGGCAGCCAGTCACCAATTGAGGTGAGATGTACCTGTCCCGGCCAATGATCTGTCATCAACATATTTCTTTAGTGCATTTTAAGCCCACATTTCCTCCAAGGAGCTCATGGTGGCTTATTTCATTCTCCCCTCTCCCATTTTATCCTTACAACCACCACTTGAGGCTGGTTAGACAGGAAATGAGTGGACTAGAGTTGCCAGGTCAACTTACCTGGCCAGCGAGGATCTCCTGACATTGTTCTGGGAGACTGGAAGTGATGTTGGGCATTTTCAAGCCTACTTCCAATTTTGAGCCTACTTCTGGTCAAGGGTGACAATCTGATTTTGGGGCAAAACTCTATGGTAAATTCAGCTTCAAACCATAGAGTTTTGCCCCAAAACCAGAGCATCTTCCCCCAACCAGAAGTAGGCCTGAAAAGGTCAGTTGGGGTGGGATTCCCCCTCTCGCCAGCCAGCTGGCTGGTAGGGGGCAAAAACCTGTGAAAATGGAGGTTCCCCTACTCCCACTGGGGGGCTGGCAACCCTCGACTGGACCAAGGATGCCCAGTTAGATTCATGGCAAGTAGAGATTCAAAACTGGGGGGAAGAACATTTGGCCCCACCAGCCCCATAACACAATCTATGAAGTCTGCCAGAGTCTGTCTGTGTTAATCTTAGAAGAGGAAAGTATAATATTTCCAGACGTTGTAAGACCTCCCTTGTTGATCTTAATGCAACATTTAGGCTCTTGTTTTCAGCTCTGGGCCCATCTCATATCAGCACTTAAGTTCAAGATGAGATCATATTTCAAAACCTGGCCCATTCCTTTCAAATATTCCAGTACTGATTTCCTTTCTTTGTTGTGAATAACAACGCCGGTAGTCCTTAATTTCACACCAGTTTCTCTTTCTGTGTGCCGATTTTTTCTTGTTAAAATCAACACATTTTTCAGTGTTATTGTTTTGTGTTAATTGCATATAAATAGCACGTAGCATTTAAATGATGTAAAAATGGCATTCAAGAAATAATAATAATTGACAATCAAAATGGAGGCAGAACAAAATCAATGTCAACATAGGAAATAAAGAACAAACAAAAATGGCCAGCTCAGCACACACTTAGCTAAGAGTCACATGGATCACATTGTAATACCAAGTGATGATGGGGTGGGATATATTGGATCCCATGGATTCAGTCCACTCTTGTGTTGGGGGATCCAGCCAATTTTTTTTTTGCCCAATTTCACTCAATTCCCCTCCTTATTATTGGCAATCCTACACAGTACAGAATAAACTTGTGTAACTCACTGCCACTGGATGTGCTGAGAAGTGCTGCTTAGGTGGCTTTAAAGGGGAATTAGAGAAGAATTCCTTCAATGGATAAATGGGGCCTACCTGTTTGGAGGCAGAACACCTCACAATGCGGGTTTCTGAGGGGCTTTTCCTGCAGTCATAAATGGCTGGAGATGTGGACCTTTCATGTCACTTGGTTTACCAGTATAGGACACATAATGGTGGTCTAGACCAGGGGTGTCAAACATTCACACACACACACCCCAAGGCAGCTTCCTTCTCCTGCTTCCTTTTCCAGGGTGGCTGCTGCAGCCGCACCCTAGCTTGCTATTTCCCAGCTCTCTCAGTGGCTCTTTGCTTCCTGTCTCTTGCCTCCCCCCCCCCTTTCTCACATACACACAGAGATAGAGAGAACCTCATAGCTGCTTTGCCAGAGAGATAAAAGACAAGCCTGCCTGCCTGACCCTTCCCCTCTCTCTCTCTCTCGTGCACATACACACAGACTCACAGAGAGAGAGAGAGATCACTTCTGCTTTCTTCTCCAAGGCTACTGCTCCTCTTTTGGGGGGGGAAGGGAGGAGGAGAAAAGAGACAGAGAGAAAACAAAACTGGAGCCCCAACTTTAAGTCTAACAATATTTTATTCCAGGTGTGCAAGCACACTTCTTTGGAGGATGGGTGGGTGGATAGATTCTTCTGACAAGCATAATGTACATTAAAGAACTTATTATGACGTATTCTAAAAAAGTAGTTGTGGGTTTTTAAAAAAAAAAAAAAAAAAGATTGGATTTCTCTGTCCTAACTGGATTTATTTTCTTTCAAAAAGGCCCTGATTAGGAATAAGAACACTTGGATTGGTCCAAGTGATTTCAGATGCCAAATGATAACAGCACACATTGGTAATGAGACAGGAAACCTAGGTCTCAGTCCAGTCCAGAAGGATGCAATTCAGCAGTCTCTCTTTCTAATCTCCCTTTGAAATTCCTTTGTAGGAGCCCTTCTACTCTTAGGTCAGCAACTGAATGTTGTGGTTTCTAATGTCAGTCTTATGTCCATTTATTCTTTGCATCCTCCTGAACTGAATCCTCCTGGATGGAACTGAGACCTAGGTTTCCTGTCTCATTACTAATACTGATATCTCCACACCTACTTCCCCTCTGCATATCACCCTAAATCCAATCATTCCTGCTATTGCCGTTCGGCATCTGAAAGCATCTTTATAAAGTTTATATCTCTGGTACTTCATGTTACATTTTATAGCACCCATGGCCCAGCCCAACAAAGTTACATTTATGTGCGATCCGGCCCTCATAACAAATGAGTTCGACACATCTGGTCTAGATGGGCCATGTGTGATTCAGGTCCTTTCTGCACTAGACCTTAAATCCTGGTTCAACCCTGTCCCTGAACTTACATTGTACACTACACACAAATTCACCCCTGTAATTATCTCAGGGTATTTTTATATTCTACACTACACTTGAGTTCACCCCTGTAATTATCTCAGGGTATTTTTTGTTTCCACATTACATTGAGGTCACCCTGGTTTCACCCCACACTTGTCCCGGGATAAACAGATGCTGTTATAATCAGGGATAAATGCAAGGTATTGTGTCCTGAGTTGAAGTCTGATAAAACCAGGGATGAGATCCAAGTGCGGAAAAGACCTCAGTAGTGTTTGATAGATAGATAGATCATGTTCTTATGTTCTAACAAGCACTTTTATACCACTTTTCTATACCTGAGGTACTTTTAGATTTCTGTATTTTAGACTTTTTAAAAAAAAAAAATTATTAGATTTTCAAACCAAAAACAACAAAAGACAGAAAGATTATTCTTATAAATAATCATTTTGAGCCTCTATACATCTTCAACCAGTTATAAAATTTGGACCATATATAATCTGGATCTTTACATTTTCCGATATTTAACATGTAACTCAATTTCTCTAGTTCTGCCAATGACAATAATTTATCTATTATTTCTTCTATGTCGGGTAGAGTAGCCATTTTCCAATATTTGGCTCTAGTTATTCTTGCTGCAGTCAAGATTGAGATTAAAAGTCTCTCATCTGCTAATGGCATTCCATCCGGTGTTATATTTAGTAAAAAGATCTCCGGGGTCATAGCAATTTCCATCCCTAGTATCTCCTTAATTAAGACTTTAATACTTAACCCAAACTGACGCATCTGTTTACATTGCCACCACATATGATAAACAACTCTGATTATGGTGAAGACAGAAAAAGAATATTTTGGGCACAAGCCTCAGCATTTAAAATGCAAATTAATTAAGAGGGGGCTCCCATAACTTTAAAAGTTTGGGGGAGCAGCTAATGGAAAGCAAAAATATAGGAAATTGATTTTAAACACCTGTGCAAAGTGATGGGGTGTCAGGGTTTGGAAGCTTGGTCAGACAAGCTCAGGTATTGCACACGTCTTCCCAAGCACTCCAGAACCTGCCAGCTTGGCCAAAAGGCCCTGGGAGTTGGGAAGGGGGCGTTTTCTTAGTTCTGTATGAGTGGATTACATTCCATGAGTTTGATGAAAGTAGATATAAACTGTAAATCCATCCTGTGAATACACACAATGTCATTTTACCTCCTGAGTCGTAGAGGAACTTCTCAGGAAAATGGGACTTGATTTTCAATATAGCTGATCATTATGAACTGTAAAAATACATACTCCAAATGTGTATTCGAACCCAGGTAGTTAGAAAAGTAAGTATGGCTATCTGATCCTGGAATATCACAGGTTGATTTTCCACAAATATGAGTGGTGGTGGTTTCTTTTGATCTCTTAAAAATATGATAGCATGATAAGAAAAGGGGGTGCTAATACTGTTAAAACATTTCTTCCTAGCTATGGAGTGTCTATAACTCCAGCAATTAAGACAGCATGAAAAGTACAGGCTAACTAAAGATTTGGCCATTTTTTGTAAAACAAGCTTGAAGGCAGAAGGTGGATTATTAAATCTACCAAAACAATTAGCTCAGATATTCAAGGTTTTTTACAAGAATGGTCTTCCTTCCTTCCTTCCTTCCTTCCTTCCTTCCTTCCTTCCTTCCTCCCACCCCTTCTGATCCCTTCATCTTCCATTAAAAGATCTAAATATTACGTAGATGTTGTTTGGAAAAATAATAATTGTTTCTGGGGTTTCAGTAGAAGAGGTTTTTATACCCCATTTTTTCTACCTTAAGGAGTCTCAAAGCAGCTTGTAATTGCTTTTCCCTTCCTCTCCCAACAACAGGTATCTTGCGAGGTGGGGAAGGGTAAATGAGTTCTGAGAGAACTGTGATTGGCCCAAAGTCACCCAGCAGTCTTCATGTGGAGGAGTGGGGAATCAAACCCAGTTCTCCAGATTAGTTAAAGGCAAAGTAAAGGTTTCCCTTGCTCGAAAGCCAACTCTAGGGGTGGTGCACATCTCCATTTCTAAGCCAAAGAGCCAGTGCTGTCCAAAGACATTCCTGTGGTCATGTGGCCACCATGACTAAAGACTGAGGCACACAGATTGCTGTTACCTTCACTGAAGTGGTACCTATTTATTGCCTTCCAATTTCTTGCTTTCAAACTGCTAGGTTGGCAGGAGCTGGGGCCAGAGACAGGCGCTCACTCTGTCATGCAGCACTCGGGTCTCGAACTGCCGATCTACTGACCTTCAGGACTATGGCTCAGCATCTTAACCTCTGAGCCACCACAGCCCCTTCTCCAGATTAGAGGCCACTGCTTTTAACAACTACAGCATGCAGGCTTTGGACATTAGACAAAGATCAGAACTAGAATAACTTCAGCAGGTGATTTTAGTACCCATCTGGAAAGGCTTCCAAACCTCTGGCCCTCATACATGGATCATTAAATAAGGCTCTTTTTTCCCTCCTCCTCCTCCATAAAATCCAAAGATCCCCAGACTAGTGTGAGAGAACAAAGATTGTGAAGATCCTGTGTAAGCACATCTGTATAATAACAAGTAGGAAACAAATGCATAATTTGCTCAGCCACCCCCAGGAAAACAGAGCACCTGCTGCTGCGCCTCCCCTGGTCCTTCCGAGGCCCGGCTGCCGCTGCTGGAGAGGGAGAGGGAAGGGGTGGCGGGCGGGCGGGGGGAAGAGAAAGGCACCGGCAGCAGCGGCTGGCAGGCCTCGGAAGGGCCCGGGGAGGCGGGGCGGTTTTCTGGGGGGGGGGAGAACATTGCTCCAGCGAGCACACGCTTCGCGCACACACTAAGGAGCCCCCCCCCCCTGAGATTTTCAAAAGTCTACGCCCCTGTGTCTTACCCCATGTTTTTGGAATCCCAAGTTTTGGTGAGTTCCCAAGAGCGTTCTACAAAGCTTTGCAGAGCCACACGCTAGGACTCCGTTGGCATCAACAATTTCAGCAGGCAGGATTCGTTCCTTCAGATAGGGCCAGTGTGATCTCCAAAAACTCCACAGTCTGTATTTTCAGAAATGCTGAGCAAGGTTGTCACGTACGATGGAAATTTTTCAGTCCTCAGAAACCAGGGTAGTCAGGACATCATGGATGTTCTAAGGCATCATAAGAATATAAGAACATAAGAGAAGCCAATGTTGGATCAGGCCAGTGGCCCATCCAGTCCAACACTCTGTCACACAGTGGCCAAAAATACCAGGTGCCATCAGGAGGTCCAGCAGTGGGGCCAGGACACTAGAAGCCCTCCCACTGTTGCTCCCCTCCCCAAGCAGTCAAGACAACATCCCCCCATGCCACCCACTTCTGGCTTCTATGCTTGCACAGATGCCTTGGCACAGTGTTTATACTGGCGTGGCAATAGCAGAGCACTCTTCTAGCATCTTTCCATATTTGCTCATGTATCTTTGAGTTACACCTGTGTGGGGTTTAGGTGCTGTCTTAAGCAGTTTACAGACTGACTTTAGGATTAGCTATTAAACTGGTCAAGTCTCAGGAGGCGGTTAAAACGCTGCTATCTAATACCGGCAAGAAAGAAGAATAAAATTTTGTTTGGTTGTTGTTGTTGTTGTTTTTACAAATCCTCTTTCAGAAGAATCTCAGCTGAAATATGAAATACTCAGCTAGAGGGAAGGCGATTGCACTCTGTGGTCAGAATGTCAAAGCTGCAAGCTCCAAAAGTTGCTAGCGGTGCATGGAGAAACCGTTTGTGTGACTATCTTCAAGGCACAGAAAAGCAAGGTGTTAATCCTGATCTTGACCCTGTGGCTACTTGGCAACTGGACCTAACGGATGAAATTGAGGGGATAATTACTTCCTTTGCTGGCAGTAAACACCTGGTAGAGAAGGCACCCTCTCCAAACACTTCACAAAGAACTTGTCATGGCAGGTCTCAGTTATTACCAGTCATTGGGATGCTATCAGCCTCATGGGATGCCTTCCCTTCTGTTGGGATATGAGTATTACTATTCCCCCAGACAGTGAAAGGTAATTAAAAAAACCCCACCCAAGTCACATCACCGTCATATCCTTTTAAGTGACATAATAAAGCAAAACTCTGTGCACAGTATTTATTATTCAGGAGACTCAGGCTCAAGCAAACAACTGGATTTGCCAGCAACAAGAGTTTTTGGTGAAACATTTGGAAGAGCTTCCTGACAGAGTGGTTCTTCAGTAGAACAGGCTTCCTGGAGAGGTGAGGAAGGTTTTCAAACAGAGGCTAGATGGCCTTCTGACAGCAGTGCTGATTCTGTGAACTTAGGCAGACCATGGGCAGGAAGGGTTGCATCAGTGCTTAGTTCTCCTGGCCCTTTCTTACATGCCCAGGGAAATGCTGATCACCACTTTGGGTTCAGGAAGCAATTGTTCTCCAGGCCAGTTTTGGCCAGGGATCCTGGAGGGTTTTGTTGTTGTTTTTTGCCATCTTCTGGGCATGGAACAGCAGTCACGGGGGGTGGGGGTTGTGAATTCCCTGCATTATGCAGGAGGTTGGACTAGATGACCCTGGAGGTCCCTTCCAGCTCTATGATTTTAAGGCTGGTCCTGGCACAGCTTTTTGACCATAGCCAAGTGCTACTCTATGAGCCTGAAGATTGCTAAATGCTCCCATTTAGGAAGGGAGATGCCTGTGCCATTTTTTGTGGACTTGAAGTCTATATTTAGGTCCCTCAGTTGAAACAGACTTCAGGTCAAGCCTTCCAGTAAAAGCTTTTATCACGGGTCTATCCGAAGCCAGCTTATCTGATCTTATCTCAGGCAGCTTATCTGAGCATGAGAACTGTGCCTACTGGTTATCTGACTCTGGGCTGAACTAGACATGGCAGTGTCTCTGTCTTCACTCCTGGCTGCTTCCTCATCACCCAGCAAACACCACCCCTCAACTCTGCGACCACCAATGCTCCTGTCTGCCCACCCCCACCCAGTGTGCTGTCTCCAAGCCTCATAAGCCAGGGGAGACAACCTGGGTCTCTGTCCAGCTGGGGCATCATCTGTTGGGGTGAGCGGCAGAGCATACCTGGACATGGGGTGGGGGAGCTACACCACTCTAAGTGTGTCTAGATATTATCTCCTTGAATCTTTGTCTTAACCTGGGAGCTGCCCTCTGACCCCTCCTCTTTCTCTCTTTCACTTTGTCTTCTCACTCACTTCCAAGGCCTTCCATCGAAACATGTGTTTCACTTCACTTGGCCTTCCATGGAGCCCTATGATTGGGAGCCAGTTTGGTGTAGTGGTTAAGTGCACAGACTCTCATCTAGGAGAACCAGGTTTGATTCCCCACTCCTCCACATGCAGCTGCTGGTGTGACCTTGGCTCAGTCACACCTAAGGGACCGCCTTTCCACATACATTCCCCAGAGAGCACTCCATTCAGGGGCCCAAGACCAGCTGGCCCTCCCAGGCCCTAAAGTTGCCAGGCTGGCAGTCACCATGGCCAGGGCCTTCTCAGTGGCAGCTCTGTACTGGTGGAATGAGCTTCCAGAAGAGATCAGGGCCCTGCGGGACCTCTTACAGTTCTGCAGGGCCTGCAAGACGGAGCTCTTCCACCAGGCCTGCAATTAGGAACCACACTAAACACCTGAGAAGTGACCCTGTGTCCTGGCCTACAACTTACAGCCTGTGCCCAACACACACATAATTTGACCAACTGAGTTGGTATGAAGATACCACCATGACTGCCACCTAAGTAATACTGTTTAACCTTGAAACCTCGCACTTTACTTGAATATTGTTCCAGCACTTTAGGATATCTAATATTTAATTGTTATGGTGTTTTTATGAATTATTTTAATTGTATTTACACATGTACTTTTATGTAAGCTGCCCTGAGCCTGCTTTGGCAGGGAGGGTGGGGTATAAATTGAATAAATAAAATAAATTAATAAAATAAAGTTATTTCAGAGGTGTTCTCTCAAGGGCAGTTCCTGAGAAAGCTCTCTTAGCCCCACCTAGCTCACAGGGTGTCTGTTGTGGGGAGGGGAAGGGAAAGGAGATTGTAAACCACTCTGAGACTCCTTCGGGTACGGGTAGTGAAGGGCAGGATATAAATCCAATCTCCTCCTCTTCCTCCTTGGTTAATCAGGATGGTGTCCACGCTTGCATTTTCAGTCATTGGATTAGAATCCTCTCAGTGTGAGCAGATATACTGGCCAAACTCTTTCTCTGGGTTCCCTCAGTCCACTGAGAGGCTTTGTCTGGCTGTATAAGACCGAACAGCTTGTGGAGTTGGGAAGGCAACCAGCAGTGGCTAAACAAGATATTCCAAAGCTAACCGAAAGATGTCCTGATACAGCTCTCAGCAGTCAATTTTTTCCCCTTGGTATTGCACAATTAAATTTAATCACGACTACAAGAGATACTTAACAGACCTCATGATGCATCTGATCAGGAGAGCTTTGACCTTTTTTGGTGCTTTGAGCAGATGCTCCTTTCAGTCTTAGATCGCTGGTGTTCTGTTTTATCTTGGACTTTGTATTGGGAAGAGGATGTCACAGTCAACTCCAGGTGCAGGGAAGGTGAACAAAATGATCTCCCATGAGCTGCTTGCACATACATGCCCATATGTGCATGCACACACACCCCTACTCACACACTGTTTCCTCTTTCCCTCCTGCCTCGATTAATGCATGATTGATGGGTGACTCCTTTGGCCTTTTCAAGCCCTTTTGACACATGCTGGCAAGACTTAAAAGAGCAGGTGTTCTGTTGCTTCCCCTGTGTACCCATTTCTGGCTAGAAATGGGAAAGGTCCCTGAGACGTCTCCTATATCTGGCTTGAAGGAGCATACAGGGAGAGCGGCAAGGACTATTATTCAGGCTTCGATCACAGACTACTATTCCTGGTGATTACAGATTGGTGCTAGAGCATCACACCAACAACTGCTTGGTCAAAAGAAAGGAGGAATAAAGGAAGGAGGAGGAGATTGGATTTATACCCTGCCCTTCATTACCGGAAGGAGTCTCAGAGTGGCTTGCAATCTTCCTTCCTTTCCCCTCCCCACAATAGAGACCCTGTGGGGTAGGTGGGGCTGAGAGAGCTCTCTCAAGAACTGTCCTTGAGAGAACAGCTCTGAAAGAACCTATGACTGATCCAAGGTCACACCAGTAGCTGCATGGCAGGGGGGGGGGGAGAATCAAACCTGGTTCTCCAAGGTTAGAGTCTGTGCTCCTAACCACTACACCAAACTGGCTCTCAGGAACAAAGCACAAGGGAAAGTAGTTTATTTGACCTTTTAGGTCCCAACACATTTTGTGATGAGCTTTGTCAGGGGATCGAATAAAATAAAATTACCATACATACAACCACATTAATATAAATAAAATGTAATAAACATTGATACAAATAGCCCACAAAATACATTGCTTACAAAAGCTCCTCCCCTGCCACATATTTTGTTAGTCTATAAGGTGCTACTGGACTATTGCTCTTTTCTGCTGCTCCAGACAAATACAGTGACCCATATTGATTGACACAAATATTTTGTCATGTTACAATTATTTTTTTAAAAAAATTACAGACTAACAATTAAAAAACTCTTTTTAAAAAAACAAAACAAATTACATGCTGAACATGTTATAGGGGGGCCTAACATCGTCTCTAGTGTGATACAGGAAATATAAACCCATAGAACAGGGGTGGGCAATTGTTTTGGCTCGGGGGCCACTTTGTGGGAGCGGAGGTTAGCAGAGGGCCGCACCTTTTAAAATGATTGCATTCATTAGTTAACTTTGCATTTCAGAAAAGGTATAAATTGTATCATAGAAATCATTAAATATAAATTAAATAAAATAGTGGTAGTTTAGTGGTAAAATAGTGGTAAGCCAGGAGAGAGCAGGAGCCTTCCTGACCTTCTCAGACGGAGGCCTGCCTGAAACCACATGGCCGACTGTCTTGGTGGGCCGCAAAAAACTCTGTGGCGGGCCGCATGTGGCCCCCGGGCCGCAATTTGCCCACCCCTGCCATAGAACCTTTATATAGAGACTAAAAAGGAATTCAAGATGAATACTAACAAAAGGTCCACAACAAAAAACGTAGCCAGGAGGATGCACATCAGTCAGAAACTTCTCTAACTCCCACTATGGACACATAGACAGGTTAGGAATTGCTCAGTTTAATCTATGGCCAGGTCAGATGCAAGAAATCCAGGCTCCCATTTCATAAAGAGCTAAATGTCTCAACAGTGCTTAGTCGACATAAAGAGATGATACACACATATTTAAAGCAGCCATTGCTTTTTGTCCAGTACGTAACCTCCCCTTTTGAATGCCTAGTGAAGAAGTGAGCAGTGACTCAGTTCTGAAGAGGCAAGCAGTGACTCACGGAAGATCCTACCCTGCCACAATTTTTTTTAGTCTTGAAGGTGCTACTGGACTCTTACACTTTTCTCCTGCTACAGACAGACTAAACACAGCCACCCATCTTGATCTACTAGTGAATAATGGGGAATGTGGCTCTCTAAGGCCTTGAGGCACGGCATCCACAATAAAGGTACTTCCTATGCTTGAGGAGAACAGTTTAAATTATCTACAAGTTTATAGATTTTGATGTCATGTAACCCACATGCTGCTATGGTTTTGTTATTACTTATGGTCCAAGAAAACTCTGTTTCTCTGATTAAAGGCTAACAGTTTAAAGCAAAATCTGATGCTGATATTGTTGTTCCTCACCAGACAAAATGTTCAGAAAGCTTTGGGAAAAAGCCTTTTTTTCCCATCAAGACCACACAGGTGTATGATTGAGTTGATCAATGGATAGAGGCAGGGCTGAGCATAAGAACATAAGAGAAGCCAATGTTGGATCAGGCCAATGGCCCATCCAGTCCAACTCTCTGTCACACAGTGGCCAGGTGCCATCAGGAGGTCCACCAGTGGGGCCAGGACACTAGAAGCCCTCCCACTGTTGCCCCAACCTCCAAGCACCAAGAATACAGAGCATCACTTGCCCTAGACTGAGAGTTCCTATCTATACCTTGTGGCTAATGATGGACTTCTGCTCCACATGTTTGTCTAATTCCCTCTTGAAGCCGTCCATGCTTGTGGCTGCCACCACCTCCTGTGGCAGTGAATTCCACATGTTGATCGCTCTTTGGGTGAAGAAGTACTTCCTTTTACCTGTTCTAACCCGACTGCTCAGCAATTTCATGGAGTGCCCATGAGTTCTTGTCTTGTGAAAAAGGGAGAAAAGGACTTCTTTCTCTACCTGCTCTATCCCATGCATAATCTTATAAACCTCGATCATGTCACTCCTCAGCCATCATTTCTCCAAGCTAAAGAGACCCAAGCGCTTCAACCTTTCTTCATAGGGAATGTGTTCCAACCCTTCTATCATTCTAGTTGCCTTTTTCTGCACTTTTTCCAATGCTATAATATCCTTTCTGAGGTGGGGCAACCAGAACTGTACACAGTACTCCAAATGAGGTTGCACCATCGATTTATATAGGGGTATTATGATACTGGCTGATTTGTTTTCAGTTCCCTTCCTAATAACCCCCAGTATAGTGTTGGCCTTTTTCATTGCAGTCACACACTGTCTCAACATTTTCATTGAGTTGTCTACTATGGCTCCAAGATGTCTCTTTTGGTCAGTCCCTGCCAGTTTGGACCCCATCAACATGTATTTATAGTTAGGATTTTTTGGCTCCAATCTGCATCACTTTGTGCATTGCCACGTTGAACCCCATTTGCCACGTTGACGCCCACTCGCCCATCCTCAACAGATCCCTTTGGAGTGCCTCACAATCCTCCCTGGTTCTCACCACCCTGAACAACTTCAGCCAGGAAGGGACTGCCTGGGGAACAGCAGCCACTGGATAATGACCAACTGGCCTTCCCAGCTTGGGAACATATGCCCCCTCCCCTTCTGAGGCCCCTGGGGTTCAAAGCAGATCCTTTCCAAGCTGTGTAGGATATGTGTTGGATTAGAGACTACTGCCTTCTGGCAAGGCCTTGACATGGTTCCTTTGAAAGCCATACCCTGGGGAGGAAGGATTTAAAAGGAAGAGTAGGAAAGGAGGGGAAAAGAGAAAGAAGCCTGCCCATGGAAGTGGGCAAGTCATGTGACTGGGCTTCATACAATGTTTTGTGGTGTCTCAGAAATGGGAAGGTACCCTGAGGCAATGGGCTTTTCCGCATTCTCATTTTCCTGGCTTGAGTGTTCCTGTTATTTTGGGTTGGTTTGTTTTGTTCTCCATGTGTTTTGCTCCCTCTAGTGGTTGATTCAATATTATATCATGTTATGCCCAGCATAATTTCCCAGTAGGTTTAAACTGCAGGTTTTTAAACCAGACATGAAGTGACGTAACATCAAATCTACTACTAGAGGGAGCAACACATATGCAGAACAGGGGGGGGGGGAGAGATCCCTGAAGCCACAGGAACACACAAGTGAGGAAAATGAGAATGTGAAAAAGCTCAATGTTTGTCTGAGAGTCTGTGGCAGCTCTAGGCAACCCTGGAAGACAGGTGAAGCTTGTTGTGCAGGTAGTCTGGTAAAGATGAAGGGCTCAGCATATCCCTCCCACTTAGGGTTTCACAGAAAGAAAGAGATATTAGAAAACTATAGTGAAAAGTATTATAGTGGGAAACAAACCTTTCATTTCTAGCTTTGGCGAAGTAAGTCCAACGGTTTCCCTTAGGATGCTGAGGGCTGATTGTGAAAGAAAGAACTAGAAATTCTTGGTCTCATCAGACTGAATGGCCAAAGGCCACCCAGTTTGCTTTGCAGCTCAGTGGTCTCTCTTTCTCTCCACACCCACATACATTCTTTAAAACAACACAAAAATAAACCCCTTGCTCTCATCCAACTGCAAGACATTCGATGTGATGATTTCCGCACAATTTGAAAAGTCAAAATTCTGACAGAAACAGGTCACTGTATTAAGAGGAATAAAGTGAGTAGGGCTGGAAGCCATGTTTCTAATGAATAGCCTCCAGTTGGGAAGTTTGTGCTCAGCAGTGTTTTTAATCTGGAAAGAAATGTGTTTTTCACAACCTCCAACACTCACTGTCCTTTTCAAGACTTAACCATCTCTCTTTCTCTACTCAGAGAATGTTTTAAGCCACTTTTCAATGCTATCCTTCAGTCCATTAGTTAAAAACAAGCAGATAAATATTAAAACACTAGGAATAAGGCCTCTTGTGGGAAGAAATACAACGGGCTCTAGAAAGAGGCTCTTGGAGAGTGCCAAGGCCTTGGGCACTCAGTGTCAATTTGCTGTGGCAACCTCAGCAGGGTATAATGACACAGAGTCCACCATTTTCTCCATTATCTCTGCTACCTGAAGAGCAGTGGTAATTCTGTGTGATCTCCAGCCCTCACCTGGTGATTGGCAGCAGTGGTTCTCCAAGAGGGAATAGCTGGTTTGGAGGGCAGAGTCTATGGCATTGTACCTGTCTGAGGCCCCACCCCTCCTCACCCTCTCCAGGCTCTACCTCTCAAATATCCAGGAATTCCCCATCTGGAGTTGGCAACCCTTCTCCTTCCCAGCCAAGCATCAACCTACCTTAATTTCCCCCTCACTCTTCAGGTTTCCATCCCCCGACCCACCTGCAGCCTCTACCATGCTCTGAAGCCCCTCTTATAAACACAGGTAATTGCCATTTCGTTTCACCTACTAACAGCCACTGAAGTAAGAGTTGAACCTTATGGGGGAACATTTTAAACAAACCACAGGCAGCAGCCATCTTATAAATACAGGTAACTGTCATTTCGTTTCACCTACCAACAGCTGCTGAGGTAACAGTTAATCCCCCCACAGGAAGGAAGCTGGAGAAGTATCTTCGTCAAGAGCAAAAAACTGTCTGCCAGGAATTCTGACAGGGCACAGAGGCTGAAGGAGTGGGTGGGGAAGAGGAGCAGACCCAGCCAATGGCATGCAAGTATTCACAGCCAGTGGATAGGGACAGCTTCTGATTGACAGGCCAGTGGACCAAAGGCTGGGGTGGCATGTGGAATGTTCTAGAGAGTGCCACCCCCATCAGAGAATTATTATATAAAGAGATTATAGATAATTCCTACAGAAACAGTCGCAGGCCCATTTAAAATGTGTATGGACTTTGAGTCAGTCCAAGACATGATAGTCCCCAGGACAGAAAATCCTGTGGGGAAAAATATACTGATATGAATCCAACCATTGGCAGATTTCACAGAGTGAGACTTTTCTGCTTTTCTGTCATGGTGTAGCCCATTGAGAGATGCACCATTTTGTTCCTGGGGTGGTCATCAGACTCTCAGGATCAGGACAGATGGCAAAGTGGTAGGGCTGCCAACTCTAGGTTGGGGAATTCCTCGAGATCTGAGAGTGAAGCATGGGGACAGACCACAGAGGGGTATAATGCCATAGAGCCCATCCCCCAAAGCAACCATTTCCTTCATGGGGACTGCTACATGTAGTGTGGAGATCAGTTGTAATTCCAGGAGATCTCCAGACCCCACCTGCAGTGGAGGGAAATAGGCAGAAACCACCCTTCCTTCTTCTACAGATAGAAATGTCATGACATATGAAATCATGGTTGGATACATACCGCTATAAATCAAATGCTTCCCCATTTCTAATCCTGTACAGTATCTCAAAACTTGCCTCCTGAAATAGGTCATTTTACTCTGCTTAATGGTTGTTTGATGGCTTGGATGGGCTACAGACCTATAATCTTGTTAGCAAGCTAGGACCTTGTTTAAGGACTTAATCATTGATCATCACCTTGAAGTGGTATAGCAGCTATTTTTAAAAAATTACCTACTAACCCAGTTTTTCATTGAGAACAACGTAAGGGCCATCCTGGATAGTTTGGGAGAAATCAGTAAACAGCTAAATAGCAGGCGATCAGCTTACATGTTTGGAAAATATATATTTTTTTTTTGTAAGAAAGTTTTTATTTTTCAAAACATTAAAATTAATACATTTGTTTTATACAAATCCTTTTTTCCATATTATATAACATGTTGTTTTATTTGTATAGTCTTGCTTTTATCTTGTATTGGTGGTTTCCCACCACATCTGAAGCATAACACATTTTCCACTTTATCCAAAATAGTAATACTTATCTCTATGTTTACATTTCTGGTAACGGTTATATATCTTTAAAATACTTATATACCAATTCTTATTTTCTATATTCTTATATAATTCTAAAAAACAAGTTCATTATCTAATTATCCTTAGTACATTCATATACTCAATTTCTATTCCTTTATGCTATTATAACCATGTCTAAATGTAGTTTTTCATGTCCCAATATTTTTCAACATATTCTTTCAAATCCTCCCAATCTTCTAAAAAAGTCTCTGAGTACAGATTATTCAACTTTCTAGTCCATTTATCCACTTCAGCCATATATAACAATTTTTTCAACCATTCCCACACTTCTGGTATTTTTTCATTTTTCCAATTTTGTGCATACACCATTCTTGCTGTTGTAATCATATACCATATTATTGTCCTTTTCTTTACATTTATCTCTTCTAGTTTAAGTCCAAGCAGTAACATTTCAGGCAACTTCTTAAATGTACATTTCAATTTTTTTTCCATTTCTGAATGTATTATAGACCAATAAGTCTTTGCTTTATCACAAGTCCACCACATATGATAAAAAGAACCTTCTTTCTTTTTACATTTCCAACATTTGTTAGACATATTTTGATTAATATTTGCAATTTTTTTTGGTGTCATATACCATCTGTACATCATTTTAAAACAGTTCTCTTTTAGATTATAACATGTAGAAATACTCATTGCATTTTTCCATAAAAATTCCCAAGATTCCATTTCAATGTCTTTGTTTAGGTTTATCGCCCATTTTATCATTTGTTCCTTTACCATTTCATCAGCATTAAACCATTTTAACAATACTTTATACATTTTAGAAATCATTTTTTTCCCATCTTCCTCCTAAATTTGTTCTATTTCATTGTTTTTTTCTCTAAAACCAGATTTTTTATCACTTCTGTACATATCATATATTTGTCTGTACCTTAACCAGCCATAATCAAAGTCCATCTGCTGCTGCTCCTTCAATTTAAAGTCTTTACCATGTCTTGTTAACAGGTCTCTATATTTCAACCAGTCTTGTCCTTTGTAGTGAGATGATGGATTTAAAACTTCTGCAGGTACAATCCACATAGGTATTTCTTCTGGAAAAAAGTTTTTATATCTTGTCCACGTATCGATTAATGTTCTTCTCAAATAATGATGCTTAAACATATTGTCAATTTTTGTTTTACCATAATACAGATATGTGTGCCACCCAAACCTACAGTCATGACCTTCCAGGGACAATAACTTTCTATCTTGTAACATAGTCCATGTCCCTATCCAAGTCAAACATACTGCATCATGATATAGCCTTAAGTTTGGTAACTGAAACCCACCTCTCTCTTTAGCATCACACATTATTTTCATCTTAATTCTTGGTTTTTTCCCTCCCCACACAAACTTAGTCAATTCCTTCTGCCAGCATTTGAATGTTTTTACATCTTTCACAATTGGAATAGTTTGAAATAGAAACATTATTCTTGGTAACACATTCATTTTAACCACTGCAATTCTACCCAGCAGTGACAAATTTAATACATTCCACCTTTTAATATCTTGCATAACTTGCTGCCATAATTTCTCATAATTATTCTTATACAAATCAATGTTTTTCATTGTTAGGTTTACACCTAGATATTTTGTCTTTTTCACCACTTCACATTCTATAAGATTTTGTAATTCAATTTGCTTATTATTTGGCATATTTTTACACATCACTTTCGATTTGTTCTTATTTACATAAAACCCAGCCAAATCACCAAACTCTCTTACTTTCTGCAACAAATATGGTAGTGTAGTCATAGGGTCTTCAGCTATAAACATCACATCATCTGCAAAGGCTCTATATTTAAAAGAGAAACCTTTTATTGTTAAGCCTTTAATTTCTTTATCTTCTTTCAAATTTAGTAACAAGACTTCCAAAATCCAAATAAATAGCAACGGCGAGAGTGGGCATCCTTGTCGTGTTCCTTTTTCCACTTTAAAGTAATCCGTTTTTTCAGTATTAATTATTAAAGAGGATTTCTGTTCTCTATATATTGACTTAATAAGATTAAGCATATAGTCTCCAATTTCAAGATGTTCCAACACTTCAAACATAAAATCCCAATTTAAATTGTCAAACGCTTTTTCTGCGTCTAAAAAAAGAAAGCCCACTTCCTTCTCCGGATGTTGATCATAGTACTCTATAGCATCCACTACTACTCTTATATTGTCTCTTATTTGGCGATTAGGTAAAAATCCTGCTTGTTCTGTCTGTATAGTCTCTTTAAGATGTTCCTTAAGCCTATCAGCTATAATCTTGGCAAAAATCTTGTAGTCATTGTTTAACAAAGAAATTGGTCTATAATTTTTAACATTGGTTAAATCTTGACCTTCTTTCGGAATGAGTGAAATGGTTGCTTCTTTCCAAGTCTCCGGGACCTCACCTGTCACTCCTATGTCATTCATTAATAGCAATAACACTGGTGAGATCGAATCCTGTAGTGATTTATAAAATTTAGCTGTAAATCCATCTGATCCAGGTGCTTTCCCTAATTTTGAATCATTTATTGCATTTTTAATCTCTTGTAGTGATATTGGGCAGTTAAGTAGTTCTTTGATTTTCTCCGTTGGTTTTGATAATTTTAATGACTGTAGGTATTCTTTAATCCTTCTTCTGTCTTTATTTTCCTTCTTAAAAAGCTTTGCATAATATTTAAAAAATTCTCTTTTTATTCCCTTATTGTCTATTATCTCAATATTGTCCCGTATCACTTTAGTAATACATTTATTTTCACATTTTTTCTTTAATTGCCATGCTAAGTACTTTCCAGGTTTATTTGCACCTTCAAATGCTTTTTGTTGCAATTTTTTCAGGTTCCAGTAAGTCTCTTGATTCAAAATAGCTTTTGCTTGGTCTTGTAACATCCAAATTTCCTTTTGCAGTTTCTTTTTTCCTGGTCTGTTCTTCAGTTCCTTTTCTTTTATTTTAATGGCTTGTACAATGTTTTCATATTGTTCTCTTTTCTTTTTATTGTCTTTAGCGTTCAATGATATCAATAATCCTCTCATAACTGCTTTGTACGCATCCCACACAGTTTGAATTTTTACTTCTTTTTGTATGTTCGCTTGAAAATATAAATCTGTCTCTTCATGTAATTTTTTAACTATTTCTTGGTTGTCTAATAAGTCCTCATTTATTCTCCATCTCCCTTGCCTTTTTATTTGCCCAGAAGTCCATAGACAAGGATTGTGGTCTGAGATTATTCTAGGTAGAATTTCAACTTTTTTTGTCTTAAATGTTAGATTAATAGACATCCAGATCATATCAATTCTTGAATGTGAATCATGTCTGTTAGAGTAAAAAGTATAGTCTTTCCCTTGTGGGTTAACCTTCCTCCAGATATCCTACAGCTTTTCCTGTTTTATCAGTTCAAAAAAAATTTTGGGAAGTTTCCCTAGTGTGTCGTCTTTTCTCTTTGAGCGCCTATTTTATTATTCACAGTCCCATTAAAGTCTCCCAACATTATGATTTGTTCATAATTTACACTGTCCAGTTCCATTTGTAGTTCTTTAAAAAAGATTTCTTTAGCTCCGTTGGGGGCGTAAATATTTACAATCAAAGTCTTCTGTCCGTGTAACAGAATTTCAATAGCTAAGTATCTTCCTTCTTTATCTTTAAATATTAGTTTAGGTTCCAAGTCTTTTTTGGCATATGTTACCACTCCATTCTTTTTATTACTTGCCAATGAAAAAAATTCTTCTCCCAACTTTTTTCTTATTAAATATTTGTAGTCTTGTTTCTTAAGATGGGCCTCTTGTATACAAACTATACTACATTTTTGTTTCTCCAGCCAGTGTCCTACCATTCAACGTTTTTGGGGTGAATTAAGTCCATTTACATTCCATGAGAGTACTTTGTAATCCATCTTGTTGTAGTCTTAAATATCACCAAATTCTTCCTTGTTCTCACCAACAAAGGCGTACATTTCTGCTGAATTTTTAATCACCATTCTGTTGTTACCATAATAAAAACTCAGTCCTTGTGGTATTTCCCAACAAAATCTTATTTTTTTCTCTTTCAGTTTGTCTGTCAGACGCTTGAATTTTTTCCTGTCTTGCAAAATTGCTCTGGGCAATTCTTTCATTACGATAACTTTTTTTCCACCTATTTCAAAAGAGTCTGTAAAACATTTCTTGTAGATTTGTTCTTTTGTTCTCTTCATTGTAAATTGAACTACCACATCCCTTGGTATATTTTTGTTGTTCTTTTGTTCTCTTCATTGTAAATTGAACTACCACATCCCTTGGTATATTTTTGTCTCTCGCATATGTAGAATTGACTCTATAAACAAGATCCATATGTTCTTTAACAACTTCCTCTTCCTCTTGTAAAAAATCTGCTAATGCTTCTTGCATTCTTGTAAAAATGTCTTCACCTAATTTTTCCTCTATACCTCTAAATCTCAGATGGTTTTGCATGTCTCTATAGTGCATCATCTTTTCCATTCTGTCATTTTCCTTCATTGTTTTTTGAGTATTTTCTTCCAGTTCTTTTACTTTAATTTCTATGTTTTGTGTTCTAGTGGTTAACTTTTGTAATTCAGCTTTTAAATCTATAAAATTTTTGTCTGCTTGTGCAGCTATACCATTCATTTTAACATTTACCTCTCCTATAGCGTCTAACATTTTTTTTCCCCATTGCTTCCATAACAGCTAGTAATTCTTTTTCTTTTTTTGCTGCCATTGTAGGAGAGGACCATGTAGCTGCTCTCGATCTTAGCCTGCGATTCGTCTTGTCTCTTTAAAAAAGATCGATTTTATTTTATTTTCCAAATCAAACACCGTTTAGTGTAATCACACAAGCTAGTCTTGCCAAGTCAAATTCCGTTGGTTTCGGCCTTCTAAGTTATATAGTTTATGAGATATTACTGTTTAAAAATTTTATAAATCCAAAATGGTGGGCACAACTTCTCTATGGTTTGTGTCAAAGGTTATAGTCTTTTTACCTTGCTTCTGGCTTGCCATAGTTTCCTTTTGCCCCTTCCTCTTGCTTACTTGTCTGCTCTCCGCACGTCACTTCCTGTTGTAGTCCTTTTGGTCCGGCAGTTTTTACAGTCCCCTTTGCTCTCTTCCGGTTCTTCTCCACTTCCCTTCTTGTCTGCTCCTCAAGCCGTCACTTCCTGTCTCAGTCCTCGCAGCTTGGTCTCGCGATGCTTGGTTCCCTCCTCCCCTCTTTGTCTCCCGATGCTTGGCTCCCCCTCCCGACTCTTCTTAACTGCAGGAATGTTAAACAACTTGTTTTTTTTTGGCTTTTTAAGTTCAAATTCAGCTTTTTAACGTTTCAAAACAGCACTCATCCAATCTGCAACAGTCTATTGCTTCACCAGATCTGCTTTTCGTCTTTCAAAACACGGTAATGGTAAGGCAAAAAGTTTTTTTCCGTTACCTTATGTTGTTACTTCTCTTCAGATGTGGTCCCAACGTTTAAACTTTGTCTTCTTTGTTAAGGAATCAGGGGAATTGGAGATTTTATGCTGATTAATCAGCCCAGCTCGGCTCCTTAGAGATACTTGCAAAAATCTTCTTCGGCTGCAGTGCTCAAGGTGTTGTAAAAGTCTCCTCCGAGGCTTTTCCTTCACCGAGCTTGCTCAAACCTGGATTATATTGCTTGCTGGTCCTCACACTACCTGTGTGAGGTTGCGTCAGGTGGATTTATCCACCCAAGCTGTCAAGAAGAGCCGCTGTCCGCCCTGTGCATTTGCAAAGCGTGTCAGACCTCCATTCCTCCAACCGGAAACTCCCCATGTTTGGAAAATATTTATCTGCGTTCCTGTATTATTCACTGAGCTGAAGGCAGCTCTGGCTGTTCTCGGTGATTTGTTTCAATTAATGTCAAACTTCACACAGAAGGCTGTTCCCTGCTGATGACATTATAATTATATCTCTCTATTCCTAGGGTTGCCATCTCAGAGTTGAGAAATTCCTGGAGATTTGGGGGTGGAAAGGTCTTCCTCTTGTCCTCTGAAGAAAAAACTCCAGCATCTTGAATTGAGCATGGAAGAAGAAGAGATTGGATTTATATCTTGCCCTTCACTCACTTAAGAGTCTCAGAGCGGCTTACAAACTCCTCTCCCTTCCCCTCCCCACAGCAGACACCCAGTGGGATAGGTGGGGCTGAGAGAGCTCTGAGACAACTGTCCTTGAGAGAACAGCTGGTACAGAGCTATGGCTTGCCCAAGGTCATCCAGCAGGTGCAAGTGGAGGAGTGGGGGATCAAACCTGGTTCTCCCAGATTAGAGTCCGTGCACTTAACCACTACACCAAACAGGCTACCAAAAATCATTACAACAAACTAGAAACAGCATATGTTAATAGTGCAGTACAAATTAATAACAAAAAATTAAAAATGCATTTTAAAATTTAAAGTTTGATTTCCCCAAACTTTGGCTCCTGAATTATATTAAATATTGGTAACTCTTTTGTCACCTTTTGCAGGGGAGGGGCAGTGACTCAGTGGAAGAGCATCTTCTCAGCATGCCAATGGTCCCAAACTCAGTCTCTGGCATCGCCGCTAGAAGGGTCAGGGAGTAGGTGACATGAAAGACCTCTACCTGAAACTTTGGAGAGCTGCTGCTAGTCTACCTGAAACCTTGGAGAGCTGCTGCTAGTCTGTGTAGATAATACTGACTTTGATGGACTAATGGTCTGTTTCAGTTTAAGGCAGCTTCATGCAGTCATGAGGAAGGGTGGGTGGGTCAAATGAACAAAATAAGTACATAAAAGTTGGTCCCATGTGTGGCTGACAAGTTAGGTTCGGCCTCTCCTTAAGAGCAGCCAATAGGAGTTGACAGAATGTTGGTCAGAGGGACAGTTGAACACAGCCATTAGGGCAGTTAAAAGCGAGTCTAGCTGAGTGAAGGGTGTGGAGAAGCACAGCTTAAGGCTAAATGGGAGAAAAAAACTTGAAACAGAAAAAATTCCTAAATGCCGGAATAAGGAAATCATTCAAAAGTTTAACTGAAATGAAACTTTGTACTCCCAATGTGATTTGCTCCAATGTTATGTTCAGACCAAAAATAAAAGTTAACTCCCTGTTCTTAAAAAAAACAAAAAACTGTGGGCTGAGCGCATATGGTCTCAGGGAGAGAAGCACACACATACACAAGCTAAAATCTCAGCCTGTATAAAAATATGTATTAGGATATGAATACATGATTGTAGCATGTGACTGAAGTAGTGACTGTGTCCCTAGGCCTAATAGCCCTGTGCAGTGTCTGAGTGAGGGGCGACTATTAAAAGAGACTGGGCTACCCTGGCTAGTGGTCCCTGTGAGTGAGTGAAAGGACCTGCAATGTGAAATGGTCATGGCTCTCTCTCTATTTTAAAAGAGGCAAGATGGGTGGTGAATTGGGATCAAGACAAACTGAAAACAAACTGTGATTCAAGCATGGACCAGGCCAGTTAATGGTTCATTTTGGACTGGTTTGTTTGGTTGTGTCTGGGGGTCATTTCGTAGAAAAAGAGGTGCAGGAGCTCATTAGCACAACTCATTTGCATAACTCATTTGCATATGCCACACCCCCTAACATACCGGAAGTGTGTCAGAAGGCAACACCCACCCCTCAGGCTCCACTCCACAGGTGAGTGAAACTGACCTGCTCTTCCTCCATTCCCTTCCCCATCCAATACTTTGTGCAATAAAAATAAGTGTAAAGAACACACCCTCATTCTCTTCCTGCTCCCTTGAAACCACCAGGTTTCAAGTAGACTTGAGATACCCAGGACATGTGCACCATCCATCCCTTCCCCTTCCCCTCCACACAACAAGACACCCTGTGAGGTAGGTGGGGCTGAGAGAGGTCTTTTGAGAACTGCTCATGAGAAAACAGCTCTGAGAGAACTTGCGAATGGCCAAGGTCACACCAGCAGCTGCATGTGGAGGAGTGGGGAATCAAACCCGGTTCTCCCTGATTAGAGTACAACTCCTGAGCACTACACCAAACTGATGGAATGGAAGCTGCTGAAGGGTTGGTGAAATTTCCCTAGTACTTATGTGCCATGTGCCCAAATAAAAAATGGTATACTTAGAAAATTTAAATGCCACCTTGAGCAAGTCTCTGGAAAAGCAGCACACAGTCATAAAAGGAACAATGATAAAATTATCAATATTAAAACAAAACATTAAAATCAATAAAGACCCTAGCAGGGCTTTCCCCAGGGCGCTGCACCTCTGCACTGCTTGGGGAAGCTGAGGAGGGGGCGGGGCTTGGTCATGTGCCCGCCCCCTGGGCTCCTCACTCCCAGAGCTGCGCTTCTTTGCGCTCCCGCTCCAACGGACCCCTGGTCGTGTCATTCCTGAATCAAAAAATGAACCACCTTTTTTCATGGAGGTCCATTTCGTTCATTAGAGTGGTTTGTTGTCTAGACAGCCTGGTGCCGATTCAGTAAATTCCTAGGCAATGCTGGGGGAGCCCTAGAAACACCCAAAGCAGTTGTCCATAGCTTGATTGGCAGCTCTGGGAGCCAACCATGGAGCCCCCATTCTGCTCTATGGGAGCAGATTGTATATATACACTACACCCAGACTCAGCTGCTTTCACTTTGCAGCGGGAAGAGAGAGGAGTTAGACATCGTGTGAGAGCCACTTAAGAAGACTTGCTTGC
Source organism: Lepidodactylus listeri (assembly GCA_029233225.1). NCBI lineage: Eukaryota > Metazoa > Chordata > Lepidosauria > Squamata > Gekkonidae > Lepidodactylus > Lepidodactylus listeri. The sequence goes on along the minus strand of JARCFY010000009.1, from coordinate 97,354,377 downwards.
TGCATGGCTGATTTAAGGAGAAGCTAGAGGTGAGCTTTCCTGGGGGCACTTGATTTGGGAGGGGGCTATAACTCAGACATCCTAAATCCAATATTTGCCAGACTTGGAGGGTGGGTGTAGGAGAGCCTGCTGAAGTCTTCCTGTGAGTTTGGCATCTCTAACTCATGAGGGGGCTGTTCTACCACCTCTTGAACTCACAAAGTAAATGAACCATGAACCGGTTCGGGAAACCGGAAGAGTTCATGAAAATTCATGGTTTGTGGTACATGTAATCAAACAAACAATGAACCATCATGAACCACCCCTTTCCCGGTTTGTGCCCATTGCTAGTGGTGAACTAGGACTGCCTGATTACTTGTAACCCTGAACCTGTGGGACACAAGGTGTGGCGGGTGTACGGATTCTGAGTGAGGGAGAAAGGGTGTTGCCCTACGCTTGATGGTGAGATTGAATATAGTTACTGGATTGGAATTACTTTAAGTTCTTGCTTTAAAATGAAGTAATTCCGACAAAGTTATTCTGTAGAAAAAGAAGGGAGATTTTGCAACGGCATCAATTATCATTATCTAACCGTGACTGCTTTGTATACATCACACCCATCCTGCTGTTAACACCTCAGTCCTAGGAATATATCTGAAACACCCGTGTCAGCTGTCTAATAAAGAGGGCTGAGAAGGAAGGAAAATGACAGCCACTTTCACTCCCTCCTAAATGATTTGTGCATCCCATCCCCATTAATTCAGTACTAATGGAGCCTCCATTTTGGTTGCTGCCTCCATCCCACATACATCAAGGCAAGACTTGCAGAGAGCAACGGCATCAATATTTGCACACCCTCAACCCCTGGACAGGTCCCATCTCCTAAGATGCACAGAACGGCCCATCTCCTAAAATGCACAGAGCGGAGACTGCCCGTTTCAACACAGCCAAATGGTGAGTTGTTAACAGATTTCCAAAATCCAAGATACGCTTGTTAGCAATGTCGAACATTATTCTGACAGCTTTCATTAGAGGCCCTTCTCCCTTTATTTTTTTAAAAATATTTCCCCTCCAAAGACATACAGTGAGCTATGTTATAATTAACTCAGCTGCCAAAAGATATTATATATCATCAGAAGCTCACCGGCCTAAGGTAGTACAAGAATGGCAGTAGCATTGTTCTGTGTTTAATCAGGTCAAAGCAGTGGCAACTTTAATTACAGTTATTGTCAAGGCACTATTTAATGTCTGGAACAATAAACCCTGTCATATGTCAGCCCCCTACTGCCTTCTGCCACAGCCTTCTTTGTATGAAAGGAAAGAGGACTCCTTGCTTATCTCAACACTGATGAACATCTTCCCACACAGGTACGTCTTCTCTAATGCTTTAGGCAATGAACAGCTGAGCTACGCAATCCAACAAGGTGTTGCAAAACAGCAAGGGGAGAGTTCAAATGGTCTATGGAGGAGGAAGAGGAAAGGGTGCTTTATTGCTTTATTGTTCCTTGTGATGGTTTTATTTAACCCATAAATCACCCTGAGGGCCATGAGTTCTGAGGCAACATGGAAATATCTGAAACAAATACCTTGTGGGGCAAAGGTGAAGGACTAATAAACAACACAACACTTGTAGTATATTGATGCCATCCTTTAAGGCCCAACTCCCATAGAACTTTCAACTGAGACCAGATTTGGTTAGGTTTACCAGCTCCAGGTTGGAAAATACCTGGAGATTTTGGGGATAGAGCCTGAGGAGGGCAGGGTTTGGGGAAAGGAGGGTCCTCAGCAGGTTATGTTGCCATAGAGTTGTCCCTCCAAAATGGCCACCTTCTCCAGAGGAACTGATCTCTGTCACCTGGGGATCAGTTGTAGTAGCAGATCTCCAGCCACCATCTGAGAACTACCCAAGTCCTTGAGAAAAAGTATACAGAGAGGAAGCTGAACAAGAGAGGATTTCACTTGAGTGTGAATGCTGAGCAGAAAAGGATTCACTGAGTCTACACATAGACTGCTCTGAAGACGCCTATTGAAACTGGTGTTTAAGCAAGCTTGTCGGCAGACTCATGACCTTTTATGCTATTTGTCTGCAATCCAATATTAGCACAAGAAAGACACAAAGAAGATTTATTGTTTGTTGCACTTTATTTGCATTGGATGATGCTTGAGGAGAAGAGGACCTGGCAGACTCCTGCAATAGAGAAGGACTTTAGATTATTGGACTGTCCTTGTCAACATTGTGATATTTCCTTTGTAAATATATCACGGTTGTCATTGAGTATTTTCTACTCACTTATCCCATGATTTCTCTTTGGTTTTCCTTACCATCTGAAGGTTGACAACCCTGTTATTTGGCACACAAGTCTTTGGAAACATCTTTGGAAACGTCATGTGAAACTAACCAGGAGTTCAGCATACCGTATTTTTCGCTCCATAAGACACACTTTTCCTCCCCAAAAAAGTGGGGGGGGGAGTGTGTACGTCTTATGGAGCGAATATGGAGCTTTTCTTACCTGTAACAGGGCTCTTTCTTCAGCAGGAACACAGGGGAACGCCATTCAGGCTGGCATCCCAACCTTCCCCGCCCCTCCCTGCTGGGCCTGAGCTGTTAAGACTTAAAAGGGAAATGGCAGGAAAAACCCCACCGAGCTAAGTACTCTTTCCCTTTAAGTGCTTTTCCCCTTTAAGACAGACAGCAGCAGAAAGCCCCGCCCACAGATATTAAGATCCCTGGCTACTTTGCACAGAAAGGCCTGGCTTTGCATGGCATGCCGATGTCTCTCTTCTTTCCTTTCTCTATCTTTCTTCCTTCCTTCCTTTCCTTTTTTCTGTCTGTCTGTATGTTTTTCTGTCTCTCTCTCTGTCCCCACCTTTCTTTCTTCCTTTCTCTTTCTCTCTCTCTCTCCTCCTCCTTCCTTCCTTTATCTCTCTCTCTCTCTCTCTCTCTTTCTTTCTGTTTCATTTTTTCCTGTTTTCCTCCTCTAAAAACAAGGTGCGTCTTATGATCAGGTGCGTCTTATGGAGCGAAAAATACGGTAATTGGAGTCTGGCTATGGGTGTTATTGTGGAAGCTTATCGTTGTATTGCCAATAATGAATGCAGATGCTTTATCCTGTCTCCCATACTGGCTCAGGATCTTCAAGAAAATATTCTAACCATACCACAAACCCTTTTTTTAAAAAAAAAAGAAAATAAATGCAAGTATCTTCTGCATGTGCCGTTTGTTTGTTCTCCTGACCTCTTATGTTGATTGCGAACTACTCTTGCAAATGCATATTTGCTCCCCTAGTAAAAGTTGATGGCCCAACAGCCTTCCTGGGTTAATGAACTTTGATGTTCCCTCTCGTAATTACCATTCTAAGCAACAAAACTGTTTACAGACTGATGCCTTAGTTACCATGCTGTACAGCCAGTAATTAAATTTAATGCGTTGCAACAAAATCAGCATGCTAGAAGGTTAACCTTAAATCACCTTTTTAATGATTAAAGAATCTATTTTCATCTTTTCAGGTAGCCGATTCAGATACCAACTACCCCCCTCCCCTACCAGCTGTGATATGTATGACAAGTACCTCTTATTCACAAATGTATTAGCGCCATCTTTCTGGGCGTATAATCAATGCTGAGACATTATTCTATAATTACAACATTCTAATCCATCATTAACAGATTGATTGTGATTAGTCATCATAGCCAAGGACATGAGAATTTCCATATAATACAACTGATAACATAGCATTTGAATGTTCCGTGTTACTAATATTGTCTGTCTGTCTCTCTAGTACTGCTCATATAGCAATGGCCTTGAGCAGAAAATAAAATTATAAAATAATGCCTTACTTAGAGTTATTCTTCTGTTGTTTAATTATTGCCCTCATAAATTTTGCCATGGAGAGATTAACAAAATCATTTATATTCGATAGTAACCACATCACCTGCGCCCTCATACTGTCAGTTCTATACTGTCAGACTATAGATCTATACATACCAGACCAGGGACTGTGACAGCCAGACTTTGGTACTTTTCCCCTACCTTCCGGAATGTGACTGTGTGTGTGTGTGCCTGTTGAGCTTAGAAGCTTTTGATACCATTGATCATGGTATCCTTCTAGAACGTATGGTTGTGTATCGACAGTAAGGGAGCCAACTCTAGGTTGGGAAATCCCTGGGGATTTGAAGGTAGAGCAAGGGATAATGCCTTTGTCCTTTTTCAAACTGCCTTCATATTCCATTTTGGTAACTGGCTGCTAGCAGAATTTATTTACCTGTTCAGGCAGCCCCTCTTGCATAGTTAAACATAGTAATAAGGATGGACATGAACTGGGCCATGAGCCAAAATTCGGCCCGATTTGACCTGGTTCAGAGCCCCGGAGCTGACGTTTGGGGAAGGCGCCTTTCTCAAACATTTACTGAGCTTTTGCCTGGTTTGGTTGTTCTAGCCATTTAAACTTAACAGTGGACAGGTGCAACTGCATGCTGTTAGGTTTAAATGGCTGGCAACCATTTCAGCAATCCCTTTCGCTTCCTCTCACTTCCAAGGAGGGTGAAGCAAAAGGGACTGCTGAAATGGCTGCCAGCCATTTAAACCTAACAGCCGGGTAGGTCCACCCATCAGCTGTTAGGTTTAAATGGCTGTGAGCCATTAAACCCATCCATTTTGCTCCCATACCCTGCTTGGAAGCAAGGGAAGAGAAATGAATTAGTTAAATGGCTGCCAGACATTTCAGCTATCCTTTTCGCTTCCTCTCACTTCTGAGGAGGGGGGAGGAGTTGCTGAAATGGCTGCTAGTCATTTAAACCTATATTTTAAAAAGTCCCACAGGAACCCAGAAATAGAATAAGAAAAAGAGAAAACATCCATGGGATGACCCAATAAAATACAACAGCAAAGCTCTTCAGTCTAAATACATAGAGCTCAAACATCCCATAAATGTTTTCTATTTTTCTTATTCATTTAAACCTAACTGTTGGGTGGGTCCATCCACCAGCTGTTAGGTTTAAATGGCTGGCAGCCATTAAACCCATCCATTTCATTCCCACCCACCCACTTGGAAGCAAGGGGAAGCAAAATGGATGGGTTAAATGGCTACCAGCCTGGGGGGGGGGGGGTCCCAAGCTGGCCGATTTGGTTCAGACATTTTTTGCTTGGTTTGGTTTGGGATTTAATCCGGGACTGCCCCAAACTCTGAACCGAACTGGATTTTTTTTTCTGCCCATCCCTACATAGTAGCAGGGCTATTTGGGGGCAGGAACGCACAGGAATGGAGTTCTGGCTGGCTCCTGAGTTGGCCACACTCAGCAGGAACTCATTAGCATAATAGGCCACACCCAACAACAGAAACTCATTAGGATTGGCTACATTAGGGGTATGTGGCCTAACATCCAAATTAATTCCTGCGACATAAAAAACACCGTAGGTTTTGACAATAAACAAGGTGAACAGAATAAGAAGCAAAAGGTGGGTGTGGCTGGATGACCACTCTTCTGGTAACATGGGGGTGTGACCTAATATGCTAATAAGCTGTGCTGTCAGTGCTTTCTGCTGTTGGGTGTGGCCTATTATGCTAATGAGTTCCTGCTGGGCTTTTTTTACAAAAAAAGCCCTACATAATAGTATAGACCACAGTCCCTAGTAATTTTTCTAAGTAACTGTGGGAATCACTTAGTACAGTACAACTCTTTTTGCCTGTGTAGAGATGCCCTCTTCCATAATTCAGTTTTGTATAATTTGTGAAAAGTCATGAGAGCAGGAGCCTTCCTGACCTCCTTAGGCAGGCTGTTCCACAAGTTGCAGGTTACAGTGGGAAAATAATGTGTATGAGCGGTTGTTGATTTTGCTCATTTGCAGGTTAGCGCCTGCCAAAGATCTTGCTTCAGTGAGTGAAGCTATAGAGGATTCTCAACCGAGACAGCTTGGCAAGGGCATGGTTATTTGCTTAACTATCTCTATGGCAAAAATCAGGTCCCAGCTGCATGCATAGGCCATCTCTGAAGAACATGTGCACACTTCAGAGTGCTGGAAATGAATAACAAACGCATTTATATGAGGGATTTGAAAAAGAGACCTCTATATGCCAACTGATCAGAAAATACAACTTCTGGCAGCAATGCCCGAGTTCTGCACCATATATTTAATAACTCTGTTCTCTGGGCAGTTATATTTTTCAGCTGTTTTGGAATTTGGATGGATCACTCATTTATTCTTGAGTGCTATACATGCTAAGAAGTTCAGAACACAAAGCTCATATCTATCCTGAATAGTTACAATGGAGAGCAGCTTTGCTGAAATGTAATTGCTTTGATGGATTTCCACCCTGAAGTCCTGCAATCTAAGTTGATCACCCATGAGGTCAAAAGGTCACCATGCAACTTTTAAAGTAACTTTTGGGGAAACAGTGACAGGAACTGTGAAGCATCCAGCTTGGGATGACTGATCCCTAAAGGATGATGGGGAAGTGGGAAAATGTTCCAAGGCATCTAACCAGGGACAAAATAGAACTTAGAAATGAGTATAAAGGAGAAAATGACAGTAGCTTCAAGATGCAGTAAAGGGTCATTAGGAAAACACATGAGCCAAAGAAAGAGAATAAGACAAGGAATTAAAAAAAAAAACATATATGCTAATTTTAGAAGAACTGGAGAACACAGATGCAATGGCCATTTTAAGAACCTTGAGTAAAGGGAAGGAGAAATCAGTTGTGTACTTATCCCTGATATAAACCCTTGAAAGCAAGGCCAAGGAAAAATTATTGGGGTATTGTTAGTTAATAATATGGGTGGAAATGGGTGGAAATAATAACTATAGGTGGAAATGTTAACCTCCCACATATTATCCTCACCTCCACCATGTGAGAGTCCTACAGAGTCAGTCACAACAAGCGGCTTCCAAGAAGTTGATCTTTATTGAGAATGGTCTGCTATGGTTATCTACATGTTCTGTGTCAGTAACGGTTAGAACAATCCCTCCCTGGGCAGGGCAATTCTACAGAATTCAAAGAGGGTCTTGTAAAGGAATGCAACCAATCATATAAATCACAGTAAAGGTACCCAAAATACTGGCTTCAGGTTTTCAGGGAAAAAGCAGGAAGATACATAGCAAGGCACCAACAGTCCTCCAAGGTCAGAGCCAGACAGTGAGTGATAAGCAAGCTATGAGAAACAAAACATAACATTCCATGCACCTGACATCACAGGGGATGGCAGCATTAGCTGACATTCTGCCCCCCTAAAACCCTTCCCATGCCACCAAGTTTCAATGGGTACAATTTAGGGAAGGCACGAAGCAATGCAGGAGCGTTAACATGCTCAACAGCAACCCATTCATTTTCCCCAGGCCCAAATTCCTTCCACTGCACCAAATAATACAAAACACCCTGCTTCAATTTAGAGTCCAGAATTTGCACAACTTCATAATGGGGTTCACCATTTATCATCATTAGAGGAGGAGTTGGTTGCTGGGGTGTCCATACATTTGGCCCAGGGTCCCTCTTCAGTAGGCTGAAATGGAAGATGGCATGCAAAGATTTCAGTGATTTAGGCAACTCAAGCTCCACAGCGACCTTGTTAATTTTACGAAACACTTTGAATGGTCCAAAGTATTTCTAGCCTAATTTGCAGCTGGGTTGGAGTCCCCAAATGTTCTTGGTCGACAAATACACCAAATCCCCAGGGTGTAGCTCCCACCCAGGCACCCTCCCTTTGTCCACTTGTTTTTTTTTGTAGTCCAGTTTGGTCTTATCCAAAGTATTTTCAATCAGTGGCCAAGAGTCCTGCAAAGATTTCCACCAAGCCTAGGAGTCACCTGCCCTGAAACCAACAGGGGATAGTTGTGGAAGGGCCCCCCCCTCATATCCACAGGAGTCCATAAAGGGGGAGACACCTGTAGATGAATGAATGGCATTATTGTAACTGTATTCAGCAAAAGGCAACAAGTCAACCCAATCGTCTTGTTGATAGTTCGAGAAGCTACGCAAAAACTGTTCAACAACTTGATTAACCCTCTCAGTATGGCCAGCAGTCTCTGGGTGGGAAAGCACTACTGAGTGCCTGTTCCACCCCCAACACTTGCAACAACTCCTGCCAGAAGTTGGCAACGAATTGCGACCCACAATTGGAGATTATCTTATGGGGGATCAAATGTAGTTTGACAACATTGCTCATAAACACCTTAGCCAGAGCTTTTGCTGTAGGTATCTGTTTGAATGGGATGAAGTGGGCTTGTTTGGTAAACAAATCAACAACTACTCATATGACAGTCTTTCACTTACTGGAAGTAGGTCTGTGATGAAATCCATGGAAATCACTTCCCCTGGGTGACTAGGGGTCTCCAATGATTTTAGGAGGCCGGGGGGTCCCCCCCCCTTCATTTATACATCGAGCAAGTTTGGCAGGAGCCCACATAAGATGATACATTCCCACGCATATGTGGCCACCAGAATTGGTGTTGCAACAAATGGAGCATCTTTAAATATCCAAAGTGGCCCAATAATTTCAATTTGTGAGCAGAAGACATAACCTCCCTTCAGAGGAAAAGGGGGATGACCAGTTTATCTCCTTCGTACCAGCAGGTATTGGAGCCTTGTGCCACCTCAAGATCCCCCTGTTATCTCACTCCGATCAGTATAAGCTCAGGCACATTTCTCCCACTATTCATTATCAGTTGTATTGCAATCAGCCCAACTTTTGCTCTAAGTGACACCCCCCCCCATTGGGTGGGTGTGAACATGGAATCAATGACTTCATCACAGAGGCTATTGTGTTGCGAAAGGGGGGCGAGCACATCTGCGAGAGGGTTGGATTTCCCGGAAAATAGTGGAGAACTGAAATTTTGAGAAAAACTCAGCCCACCGGAGCTGCTTAGCATTGAGCATCCTGTGGGTTTTAAGCACCTTGAGGTTTTTATAATAAGTCCAAACCTCAAAAGGGAGGCACGCACCCTCTAGCCAATGGTGCCATGTAGTCAATGCCAACCGATTGGCTGCAGCCTCCTTATCCCACACTGCCCAGTTGCACTCGGTTTCCCCAAACTTTTTAGACACATAGGTGAGGGGGTGCAGCTTTCCATTCCCCCTTCCTGGAGGATTGCCCCCCACGGCCACATCTGAGGCACCCACCTGCACAATGAATTTTTTATTCTCATCAGGGTGTGCTAACACAGGCTCTGAAGTGAACATAGTCTTAGGAGCCTCAAATGCCTTATGACATTCAGGGGTCCAGTTGAGTCGAGCCCTGGGCTGGGTGCTCTCCAGACCCTTCCCCTTAGTCTTTAGAAGGTCCATGAGGGGTAGGCTGAATTGGGCGAAGTTGGTGATGAAGGCTCAGTAGAAATTTGTGAACCCCAAAAAACTCTGAAGTTGTCTGCGGGTTTGGAGGGCCTCCCAGTCTACCACTGCTGCCACTTTTGCGGGATCCATCTCCAACCCCTGAGGGGATATATGGTACCCCCAAAAGTCAATTTCAGTCTTATGGAATTCACACTTGAACAATTTGGCAAATAGTTTGTGTGAATGAAGTGTGATGAGCACTTCTTGTACCAATTTCACATGAAATTCTTGATCGGGGGAGTACAGAAGTATATCATCTAGAAAGCAGAGAACTTCCCTGAATAGGTTCTTATGCAAGACTTAATTTATTAAGTTCATGAAGACCCTGGGCACCCCTTGAAGTCCAAATGGCATCACCAAATATTCAAACTGGCCCAGTGGGGTATTAAAGGCAATTTTGTACTCATCCCCTTCTCATATGCACACCCAGAAATGGGGGTCTTGGAGGTCTAGTTTGGAAAATATCTTTCCCTGGGCTGCCTCCACCAACAGATTTTTGATCAGGGGGAGGGGTAGGCATTAGATGCTGACACCACATTCAGGTCCCGGTAGTCAGTGCACAGTCTTAACTCCCCCCATCCTTCTTTTTCCAGAACAGCATCGGGGCTGCCAGGGGGGAGGTAGCGGGCCATATGAAGCCATGTGCCAAGTTCTTGTCAATGAACTTGCACAACTCCCCTTTCTCTGCAGGGCTCATGGAATACAATTTCCCTTTGGGTAGCTTATAGCCCAGTAAAAATTCAATGGTGCAGTCAGTGTTTCTATGGGGAGATAGTTCATTGGCCTCGGTTTCTTTGAAAAACCCACTCAAGTCCCAATAATCCAAAGGGATGGCCTCAAACTCCTCTGTCACCAGACAAGCCTTAAAAAAGGGCAACGTGGGCATGGTTCCCCATTCAGACTGCCATCGGTGCTCCGCACATCAGGTAGTTACAAAGTGCACCTTTCCTTCGCTCCATACAATATAAGGGTCATGGGACCCCAGCCAGGGGCTCCCTAGAACCATGGGAAATTGGACAAGTGGGTTGATTACGAATGCTCTCTTTTCTCAGTGCTCTCCTGTCCCAATTATTAAAGGCTCAGTCTCTAGGGCTGCCAAGTCTCCCGATAGGGCGGGGGAAACACTGATTTTTAGTCCTTCCCTCCCGCTTTTCCAAAGTTGCCCACCGGGGGGACAAAATGGCTGCCTTAAAAGGGAAATGTCTGCAGAGAGCCTGCCCTGCAGTAAAAAGCCTCGCCAGACATTTCCCCTTTAAGAAGTCAGCAAGAGAGCTTCCACAGCAAGAGAGGTCCGCCCAGAGGGACTGAAGGAGCTGCTTTTGCATGTGGCTGGCAAGGTGAGTTTCTCTTCCAGCTCTTTTCATTCTCTCTCCCTCTTTCTTTTTTCTGTCTGTCTGTCTGTCTCTCTCTCTCTCTCTCTGTCCCCATCCAGCAGAGGTCTATCAGTGGCTATTATAGCCACAAGGTCTAAATGGAAGTAAGTGCCTCTGCCAGTTTTTTTTTCCCTTCTCTCTCTCCCTCTTTCTTTTTTCTGTCTGTCTGTCTCTCTCTGTCCCCATCCAGCAGAGGTCTATCAGTGGCTATTATTAGCCACAAGGTCTAAATGGAACCCTTTGTCTGGGGCAGTGATGCTCTGCATTCTTGGTGCTTGGGGGGCAACAGTGGGAGGGCTTCTGGAGTTCTGGCCCCGCTGCTGGACCTCCTGAGGGTACCTGGTATTTTTGGCCACTGTTGTGACACAGAGTGTTGTACTGGATGGGCTGTACTGGATGGGCCGATCCACTGTGGCTTCTCTCCTGTTCTTATGATATGAAAATCATATTTAGCACTTGTGTAGCACTTAGTGCTTCATATTCTGCCGAGATGAGGAAGGATTCAGTAGGGCCGTTGCTCAGTGATAGAGCATCTGCTTGACATGCAGGAGGTATCAGCCTCTTCAGCTAAAAAAGGATCAGGTAATAGGTGACATTAAAGATCTCAGCCTGAGACCCTGGAGAGCCACTACCAGTCTGAGTAGTCAATACTGACCTTGATGGACCAATGGCCTGATTCAGTATTAGGAAACTTCATGAGTTCATGTGTCAGCATGTGGAAGCAACATCACAGGATGTGACATCACAAAATGATGTCACTTCCTTTCTCCTGGCTCCACCCCCAAAGTCTCCTGGCTCCACCCCCAAAGTCCCCAGATATTTCCCAAGTTGGACTTGGCAGCCCTATCAGTCTCATATACACAGGGTTCTTTCATCTCAAAAGTTTGCCAGCTCTGGGCTGGGAAATGCATGGAGATTTCGGGGGCAGAGCTTGAGGAGGGTTGGGTTTGGGGAGGGGAGGGACATCAGGGGACTATAATGCCATAGGGCCCACCTTCCAACACAGTAATTTTCTCCAGGTGAACTGGTCTCTGTTGCCTGGAGATCACTTGTAATCCCAGTAGATCACCAACCACCATCTGGAGGGTGGCAACCCTTTCCACCAGTATTCTTACCGTAATCATGAAAGAAATTGGGGAGACAAAAAAGGAGAAAAACCCTGGCACATCCGTCACACTTAAAAGGAACGAGCACTACCCAAAATCTTCCTGATAAGAGAGGTCTTCATTTTTCCTGAATATGGCAACATGCCCCTTTTCCAGCTTTTGGTACATGCAAACAGAAATCTAGAGTTTTGAGGGGGTGTATTTGCACCTGAAAAAAACTATTTTAAAAAATAATAATTACTTCAGTTGCTTTCACATTGTCTGGGGGGGGGGGAGTGTGACCAGATCATGACAATGACAGTGTTTAAAGTGTTGATCTAGGGTTTGGGAAAGCCAGGTTCAAATCCCGACTCTGCTATGGAGGCTTGCTGGGTGACCTTGGGTCAGTCATACTCTTTTAGCCTTACCCACCTCACAGGGTTGTTGAGAGGATGAAACAAAGGAGAGGAGAATGATGGAAGCAGCTTTGGGTTCCCATTGGGGTGAAAGGCAGGATATCAATCCATCAATTAAAATAAATTCTTGTCTAAACTATTGTACTTTGGGTTAGTCTTCCAAGAACTGACAGGAGAGAATGCAACCCTGACCCTAATCCTGAGCTATGTCCAGGACCTGGCATATGATGCAAGTGTTGCCGAACCAATGTTAACCAATGCTAATATTAACTTCAGCATAAATGTAAATGGGAAGATGCACAAAAAGTGCAACATGTTCACATTTGATTTCAGATGATTTTCCCCCTCCAAAAATGAAATGGTTAACAAATTGGAAGTTGATAGAAAGAAAGTTGGGGTGCTGAGAAGTCACTAAACCCTCAAATAAATGCAGCTCAGTTAGAATGTGTACCGTGGATTAGGAAAGGTACTATCAAGTCCAAGGTAAAGGTAAAGGTTTCCCTTGCTCAAAAGCTAGTTGAATCTGAGTAGGGGGCAGTGCTCATCTCTGTTTCCAAGCTGAAGAGCCAGCGTTGCCATGTGGCCAGCATGACTAAACGCTGAGGTACATGGAACACTGTTACCTTCCCACTGAAGCCGTACTTATTTATCTACTTGCAATTTCTTGCTTTCAAATTGCTAGGTTTACAGGAGCTGAGGCCAGAGATGGGAGCTCACTCCATCATGTGGCACTTGGGTCTCGAACTGCCAAGCTACCAACCTTCCAGTGTGCAGCTCAGCATCTTGACTTCTGAGCCACCACAGCCACTAATATCAAGTCCAAAAAGATGCTAAATACAGTTAATAGGCAGAGTCAAAGAAGCCCTAAAGGACAAGAAAGCTCCTATTAAAATAGTGGAAGGCAATAATGTCCCTTATCCGTGGGATCTTGCCGGGCAAATAATAGGCGGATTGGAGAAAATAACATCCCAGTTTTATATGCAGCTAGGAATAAGGCCCGTTGGGGAAATAAATACAACAGGCTCTAGAAAAAGGCTCTGGGAAAGTGCCCGGGCCTTGGGCACTCAGCATCAATTTGCTGTGATGATCTCAGCAGGGTATAATGACACACAGAGTCCACCATTTTCTCCAGCGGAACTGATCTCTGCTACCTGAAGAGCAGTGGTAATTCTGAGTGATCTCCAGCCCTCACCTGGAGATTGGCAAAATGGTTTCCTTGGCTGGGAGGGAGGGATAGAAATTTAAATAAATAAATTTCCCAGGAGAAAAAGTAGTCTTTCTCTGCAGTGGGAACCAAAGCAGCTTACATCATTCAATTCCAAGTGAGCAGTGGGGGAAATCCTGATAGCTGTGATGGCTGAATAGAATTTTCATGTTCAGAGACAGTATACCTTTGAATACTGAATACTAGAGACAGAAAATAGGAGAAAAGGCTGTGGCCTTCTGGCCACTCTTATGAAATTCTTGGAGGCATCTAGCCAGCCAGTGGTGGAAACAGAAACCTGGGCCAAGGACAGACTGGCAGTCTCGGCCGCTCTGCCTTCGCTTTAGAAGCGGAGGCAGAGCGGCCATTCAGACGGCCGCATCTGCCCCCAGGAGGCGGCCCGGACGCATTGCATCCGGCACCGCACTCCTCCCGCACCAGCCAAGCACCACTTCAAAGTGGTGCTCGGCTGCTGCGCCACGCACGCGCGTTCCACCCGCCGGAGCGGGTGTGAACGCGCGCGGGCAGGGGCAGCAGCGCGGCATCCACCCGCCGCTGCAGGAAGCCGCCCACAGTCTGAACGCTGCGAGCGGCTTCCTTCCGGCAGCGTGCGAACGCCTCGCTGTGGGGGAAATTCCCCCCGCCCCAGTCTGCCACGCCGCAGAGGCGCGGCAGACTGGCAGTCTGTCTTCAGCCCTGCACTTGGGCTGCAGTCACGCACACTGAATAATCTATTTTCCATCCACTTTCAATGCACTTTCCAACTGGATTTTGCCAGTTCACACAGTAAAACCCAGTTGGAAAGTGCACTGAAAATGGATTGAAAGTCGATTATTAAGTATGCGTGACCGTAGCCTTGGTGAATCACACTATTAACCCCGCAGATCTTTTTAAACTCAGTCCTTAGCAGAGTTACACCCCTTTAAGTCCATTGAAGTTAATGGGTCCAGGAGGGTATTAGGATTGCACTGTTATCTCCTTATCCTTACACACACAACACAACACATGGGAGTAAGTTCCACTGAAATAAATGGGATTTCCTTCTCTGGGAACCTGGATGGGACTGAGCTGCAGTTCTGATTAAATTGTAAAGCACTGAATGTTAAATGACTGCCTTCATGGTAAACTTTACTTTCCTGTTTCACATTGGGCTACATTGGGGGGGGGGGGGCACATTTCCATATTTTGTCATTCTTCCTTTAAATTATGCAAAGGTACTGTGCTCTCTCTTTCCATTTCTTATGCATCAGTGGCTACTTGCCAGACACATAAAGGGAATCTGTATATCCCCGAAGTGATGGAAGAGAAAGATTGAAGACAGAGAGCAGTGTGATTTCGGGGGTGTGCAGAAAAAGATTTCCAGAATGCCCTTGGAATTATGTATACTTCAAATAAATAACCAAAGCCATGGCTATCTATCTTGAACTGAGGCACACTCACGCCCCATCCCACCTTCAGCTGGGTGGAAGTTTTAATAAGTGAGCATGCATGAATATTGCAAGCTTCAGCAGGCCCTAATGTCAGTCACACATAGCTCCTTTTTTCAACTTTTTACCAACAAGCCATATACTCTGACTGACCAGTGCAAGATAAACAAGAGCTTTCTTTCCATTTATATTTAACAATTTGCTCCCTGAAGAATTTGATCTCTTCACATTTCTTTCCGGATTTGATTGACAGGCACAATGGAATTGCACATCTCTGCCATTCTCAGGCATGTGTTCATTTAGTTGACTGTAAACAAAGGAAACAAGTTAGAGCATCAATTTATGCTAATACAAGGGAACACCTGCATGAATTACAGTATCTGTGATTTTGTACGCATACTGCTGTCTATCTGTCTAATTCCTATCCAGGTCACATTACTGGTCTATGGAGCAATTGAGCAACTAATACGATCTGCTTTTTTATTGCTCAGATTGGGCCAAGTAATGCTCCAACACTCATTTGTTCATCTCACATTCTGCTCGCCAGTCATGAATAGGAAACCAATTTTTCAATGGGCTGTTTGGCTGTTACCGAACAGCCTTTTTTGTTGCATCCAGGTGGTGGGAGCAACCTAGAGGGAATCTTTGTATGGGAGCCCATGATGGCTTTCAGCAGCACTGTTCCTACTTTACTTTCACTGCCAATCCCCACATACATATTATTTACACATGCACTCTGTTCCCACTCACAATTCATGTAGCATTCTTAGATACCGCCTTTGAGGAACCCTTTTTACAGTGCTGCCTGTCCTTTTTTTCTGCTGCATCCCTTCCCACCAGCAACACAAAACACCATCAGTCCCTAGACTGTTTTTCACACTTCTAAGCAGCTGGAATACTTATCAATATTCCATAAACCTCACCAGCTGAATCAAAATCTAGGTTGGGGAATCATTTACTTTTCATTTATTTGGTACATTTATATACCACTGATCTGCCATTGCACTGACTGTTATTTAGAATTCAGAGTTACATCAACAATGTAATATATATATAACACAAAAGGAAAAGGGGGTAAAAAATCAACTGAGGTCAGGATTCTTACAGGGAACAGCTATGAAATAGTTCCTCATGGGATCATAGGGTCACCCATACTGATGCACCAGAAGGATAATCACCTGCGAGGTAACACAAGAAGGGATTCAGCATAAACAGTTCTGGCATACAGACTTGTTACTACTTCCTTTTTTGACATTTGATCGCATGCATTCACCAATTCACATTCTGCCACCTAAAGTCTGTATAGACAAAGCAGTAGTATTCCAAGTAGTAATGTATGGCTGTGAGAGCAGGACCATAAAGAAGCGCTGAAGAACAGATGTTTTCGAATTATAGTGCTGGAGAAGACTCTTGAGAGTCCCTTGGACTTCAAGGAGATTAAATCAGTCAGTCCTAAAATAAATCCACCCTGACTGTTCCCTGGGAGGCCAGATACTGCAGCTGAAGCTCAAATACCTTGGCCACCAAATGAGAAGGGAACACTCACTGGAGAAGACCCTGATGCTGGGAAAGAATGAAGGTCAAAGAAGAAGGGGACGACAAAGGATGCGATGGTTAGACAGTGTTATTGATGCAACGAACATGAAGTTAAGCAAACTCAGGAGCACGACGGGAGACAGGAGGGCCTGGGGTGATGTGGTCCATGGGGTTGCGAAGAGTCGGACTTGACTGTGCGACTGATCAATGAAATTCACCAACGGCCTTGCACAACTCAGGGAGAACACCTTCCCCAAGAAGGACCCCCCTCCCAAAGCCCCCTAAGATCATCAAGTGAAGTTTGATATTTAACTGAGCAGCAGTTGCATGGCTGTGGTTTCCCTTGCATGTGCCTCCCTTTTGAGACACACTTACGGCCACACTGCTGTAGAGTTTGATTTCGTTGTTTCACTATAAGATTTTCATTCTGAGGGCTTTTTAAAAAGATGATGTGGAAGATCTGACAGCAAACATCGGAATCTTAGGGATCTGAGTCTTTCAATACTAACTGATGGAGAAGGCCTTTGGTGGGAAGAAGTCATGGCTAGATGGGTCCTTCACCTTTAACCCCCCTATTGCTTTCGCCCTGGACCCTCCCAGTGATTCCCAGATGTGTGTTAGCCAGTGGGAGGAAAGGCTGGGAAGGGGACATTGCAGGCAGGGTTCCCAAGAGCCACAAAGCTCCCATTTCCCCTGGGCCCGTCATATGACACAAACCCAACCCAAACGTCATACAAAAACAAATCACAGGCCATGCCTATGTCCATCGGTTCCACTGGATTTTTTTCTTACCTATCCCCCTGTTTCTTGCCCTGATCTCGATGACCCAGGCTAGCCCAGTCTCATCAGATCTCAGAAGCCAAGCAGGGTTGGCCCTGGCTAGTATTTGGATGGGAGACCTCCAAGGAAGACCAGGCCGGCAATGGCAAAGCACTTCTGAATGTCTCTTTCCTTGAAAACCCCACAGGGGTTGCCATAAGTCAGTGATGACGACGTCAACACACACACACACACCCCTTCTTGGCAGCTTGGTTGTCAGGGGGAAAATGGAAGGGAAGGAAGGGTGTCATGTGCATGGTGCTTCTCTGATACAAATCACATTCTTCAAATTTAGGGTTGCTGGGTCCAATTGTCCTGGCAGTGGGGGGGGGGGTGAGAGGGAGCTGTCCAGAAGTGGTGGTGGGGCAACTGCTATGGTTATCATAGAGTTTTGGGCCAAAATGCTAGAGCATTGATGCACGATGTCCCCAGCATGATGACATCACTTCCATGTGACATCATCGTGCTGACCACCTCAATGTGCAACAGGCCTCTTTGGGGATAAGGCTTCCCCCTCTGGCTAGCTGGGGTGGCAGTTTGGAACCCCAAAGACTGGGGGATCCCCTGGTCAGACCAGGGGCCTGGCAACCCTATTCTAATTGCAGACCCCCCTCCTGACCAGGCCTGTAGCTACAGTGGGGCATTTTGGGGCCCTGCCCCCTAATTAAAAGCTCTCTGGAGGTATTTAAATGCCCTCTGGACTGGTTTGTTCCTAGGAAGTGACTTGCTGGTTGCCCTGTTTCTTGAAAGGAAGGGCCAGAAACAGGCTTGGCGCCTCCCCCTTTAAAGACAGGCATTCAGATTAATTTAATTAACTGTAATTTAACTGCCCCCTTAAAAATTTAAATGCCCCCTCAACAACAAAAAATCCTGGCTACAGGCCTTGCTCTCATTAGAGCTGCTTGCTACTGGCTTTCTGTGCAACTTTATATTAGGATTATACTTACTATTGTTTATGGTATCTCCTCCCCCCCCCCCAAAAAAAAAATAGAGAATGGACTCATACAGCTTAAAAATGAAACAAAGGAAGGCACGACAGCTACTCATATGAAGAAGTGTGGAATGATTCCCAGACCCCGGCCATAGCAGTTAAGTAGCATCCTGGAAGAGTGGAAGCAGCACCTCTGTTCCAGCAGGTCTTTTAAAGTTACATTAAGAAAGGCATTTACTAGTCCACATTTTCAAACTATGCCATCTGAGTATTTACAGGGCAGATTTAAAAAAAATACCTGTGGAACAATGCCTCTGCCCTTGCGGTCTTAATCAGGCAGGAGATACTGTACTTAAGAAGGTGGAAGATACTGTACACCAAACTGGCAGTGGTTAAGTAGTGGTTCACTGTGTGGACTCTAATCTGGGAGAACTGGGTCTGATTCCCCACTCCGCCACTTACAGCTACAGGATGACCGTGGGCAAGCCATAGTTCTGTCAGAGCTGTTCTCTCAAGAGCTCTCGAAAGAGCTCTCTCAGCCCCACCTACCTCACAGGGTGTCTGCTGTGGGGAGGTGTGGTATAAATCCAATCTCCTCCTCCACTACTACTACTGCTGCTACTACTACTACTATGTTCTATACTGATCCTTCTATGGGTCTATTTGAAACAAACTGCTGAATCAACTTCTTGTAATTTTTTCTAGCTCAGATGAGGAATGTATCAGTTTTACTTATTTATTTGTTTGTTTGTTGAGATTTGTATCCCGTCCTCCTCGCCATATGGCGGGCTCAGGGCGGCTAACAACAAACCAAAACGGCAACAATATAATTTCTTAAAATACTTAAAAAACATATTAAACAAACATTATTTTATTTATTTATTTATTTATTATTTCGTATTTATATCCCGCCCTCCCCGCGTGCGGGCTCATTAAAACATTTTAAGAACATATAGATGGTGTATCTTCAGTTAAGAGTATCAAGGCAGAGCCCAGATGTCCCGACATTGTCTGGTCACATACTGGCAGATGGAAATCGGGCCAGGGCCAAGATGTAAATATTAAATGTTAGGCAGCCCCTATTTGAAAAGCCTGGCGGAAGAGCTCCGTCTTACAGGCCCTACGGAATGGTGATAAATCCCGCAGGGCCTTGATGTTATCCGGGAGCTCATTCCACCAGTAAGGGGCCACCACAGAGAAGGCCCTGGCTCTTGTAACTGCCAGGCGGGTCTCCTTCGGCCCTGGGATGGTCAGGTAGTTCTGGGATCCAGACCGAAGTGCTCACTGGGGAACATATGGAGAGAGGCGGTCCTTCAAGTAAGTAGGTCTCGGGCCATATAGGGCTTTATAGGTAAGAACCTATAATTTTCATTGGTTGATGGTATCTCTTTTGTTACCCTCAAAGTGGCTACTTTTAACCTTTATCAATAAATATAAGGAAGAAATTAGTACCTGCTAATTCTGTAAGAATTCTAGCGAAATTGTAATTCAGTGTTATCTTGGGGGGGGGGGGTTTGTTGCATTTCTTACTGTCTTCGTTTTAAACTTTTTTCAGTTTTTATCCTGTTATGTAAAAATGTTTTAATCCTTCTGTTGTGTTGTGCTGTTATATGACGGTATATATGCTGGAATGTCATGGCCTAGGGCTACAACAATAACAATAAACTAACACAAGTGAAAGGTCTTTTAATAGATGCCTTGACACAGACATAAGTACTGCCAAAAGCCTCCCAGAAGACATGAGGAAGAGAAGCCAGCTTTCAGCAACGATACTATCCTTAATCAAGTGAAAAGAATGCATCTCACCTCCTTTGCCAACATGGGCTGAATTCCTAAATGTTCTCTGTGGAGGGTCTTTTGGCTTAAGTACCCTTGCAGGAACAGAGCTTTCCCTCTTGTGAATATCTTTCCAGACAGTTACATGTTCACAGTTCTGGTGAGATTTCACAGCTAACCAGTGTTCTGATAGCTTCTTTAGGATTGCTTTGCAAGACAAAAAAAAACCCAAACAAACAAACACCAACAACCAGGGGTCCGTTGGGGCCAGCTCAGGACTGGCCAGTAGGGCAGCCACAGGCTGAATCAGATTCTCTAATCTGATTCAGCTCGCCGCTGAATTGCCACCGAAATTCGGCGGCAATTTTAAAAGCCACTGGAGGGGAGGGGGTTTGAGGGAGAGGCTCCAAACTTGCAGGGTAGCTGCTGGGGCCTCTCCTCGAAATGCCCACTAAGTGTCAAGAAGATTGGACCACGGGGTCCAATTCTACGGGCCCCCAAACAGGTTGCCCCCATTCCCTCCATTGTTCTCTATGGGAGGAAAAAAGTTAACATTTTTTCCCACCATAGAGAACAATGGAGGGGATGGGACAACCTGTTTGGGGGCCCGTAGAATTGGACCCCGTGGTCCAATCTTCTTGAAACTTGGTGGGTATTTCGAGGAGAAGCCCCAGCAGCTACCCTGCAAGTTCGGAGCCTCTCCCTCCAACCCCCTTTCCTCCAGCCCCTCATATACCCTATGAGTTTTTGCCATTGATTTCAGTGGCCCATAGGATATAATGGGGCTGAAACTGACATTCCCTTTCTGACACACTTCTGGTGATGTCAGGGGGCGTGGCATATGTTAATGAGGTATGCTAATGAGTTATGCTAATGAGCTCCTGCGCCTCTTTTTTTACGAAAGGACCCCTGCCAATGACTAATGGAAAGTAAGGTAAAGGTAAAGGTTTCCCTTGCTCAAAAGCTAGTCGAATCCGACTCTAGGGGGCAGTGCTCATCTCTGTTTCCAAGCCGAAGAGCCAGGGCTGTCCGCCATGACTAAATGGCAAGGTGCACGGAACACTGTGACCTTCCCACCAAAGTGGGACCTATTTATCTACTGGCCATTTCTTGCCTTCCAACTTCTAGGTTGGCAGGAGCTGGGGCCAGAGACGGGAGCTCACTCTATCACAGAGCACTTGGGTCTTGAACTGCCGAGCTACTGACCTTCCAGTCTGCAGCTCAGAGTCTTAACCTCTGAGCCACCGTGGCCCCTAATGGAATGTAGGATATACTTTAAAATAGCTTTGCAAGCTCTGGGTTGGGAACTACGTGAAGATTTTAAAGGTGGAGCCTAAAGAGGGTGGGGTTTGGGGAGGGGAGGGACTTCCGTGGAGTATAATGCCATAAGAGTCCACCTTCCACTGTGGGTTTTTTCTCCAAGTGAATTGATCTCTGTTGCCTGGAGATCAGTTGTAATTGCAGGAGATCTCCAGACACCAGCCGGAGGTTGGCCTGGCTACGAATGTGTTGCTGAAACCCTTAACACTGATTTGGATCTAGTGATGCACGGGTGAAAATACAAACTGACTTACCACAACTTTGCTTGCACAAGACCTTCTTCAGCACCTGATACTGTGGTGTCTGTATATTACTTCAGCCAGAAATTGGCCGCACAAGATCTTGCACAAGCTGCAAAGCGAGTGGGGACACCATAGGCCTGACTTGGCACAAGCGGCTACCATTGTCCTTTTTCTTGAATTTCTGCTTGCACGAGACCTCTAATATAAGGCACTGACCTGGATAGCCCAGGCAAACCTGATCTCGTCAGATCTCGGAAGCTAAGCAGGGTCGACTCTGGCAAGGACTTGGATGAGAGACCTCCCTGAAATGCCAGCAGGCGGGAGGACAGGGGCAGGCTTGATTCAGCCACCTCTCTGAATATCCTCCAGGCCCTCAGTAGGGGTCAGTCACCAGAGGTTGCCATGACTTCCAGGTACACACACACAAAAAATAACCCACCCCCCAGATCTCGAATGCAAGTAGAAATTTTGTGCTGGATTCAACCCATTCCTTTCCTTTTCCATGTAACAACTAGTTACAGTGCTTCATCCTGGGAAATTAGCCATATGTTTAAATTTTTAATTGGTTCATACAAACTGTTATCCTGAAATCATGCTATTTTTAATTAGGAATGTGAGCACTCCCAAAAGTTTTGAGCCATTTTCAGACATTCAGTACACAGTTGTTGTTGTTGTTGTTTTTAAAAAGTGAAATCACTATCTGAAGGGGGGAGCAATATGGGAATTGTAATGCTGGGATTGCTGCAGCAGAGCTAAATCAGATGGCATGTGGGTGGACAGCTACCATCCTGCCTGCCTGCCCATTGTTAGGGTGTGGTCACACGAGCAGATTGCCATGGCAGTATATCAGCTCTAAATAAGCCGCTTGAGTTTGGGATGCTTTGCGTCAGTCATTCAGCACCCCTTAAGCCGGCATCATAGTGCCGTGGGCCCATGGTCAGTCATTCACATCACTAACATGCCACAACCATGGACCTGCAGCTGGGTTGGTTATTTTTTTCTAAGTCCTGCTGTGTGCGCTCAGAAGCAGACAAGTGCACACATGCTCCAGGCTGTGTTCTGTTGGGGTTCTGAAATGCACATCAGAGTGGGGTTTTTTGGGGGGAGTGGAACAATTACACTGCTCATGTGTTTCCATGGTGCACTTAGGTGATCAGATGGCTGGAAACCAGCCATGGAAGCATCTCATTGAGATAGCCACCAGAATTTGCTGGTTGCTATTTAATCTGCATGGGCGTCACTTTAGGATAAGGTAGGGACAACTGGGGCAGGGAAGCCAGATGTGCACATTTGATCGGTCCCATTTGATCTGGAGGGGAGGGGTGGCTACGTCGGGCCAAACTGCTCGTGTGATCACATTGTTCATCTCCCAGCCTGCCAGTCACACTTCTGCCTAGGCCCTAGGTACTAGAGCAGCTGATCTTCCATGTCCTTTTTCTTTGACCCTCTTTTAAAAACAGTGGAGCAAGCCACACATGCCCTGCAGAGTTTTCCGAACCATTAACTCTCGAACGCTCACCGTTATTTTGGTGGGTACCAGCAACTTGCCAATTGCTCAAAAATTCAAAATGGTTGCTAGAGGAAGGAAAATTGCAAGCGCTCAAGAAGCCATGTAGGGTATGTGTAGCTTATTGAGCTGTTTTTAAAAGATGTCGGGGGAGAGGATATAGAAGATCAGTTACTCTGGCTCCTGGCGCGGGGGGAGGGGAAGCAGTGGCAGAGGAGGAAGTAGAAAGTGGTGGTAAGAACGGTTCTCAGGCAGTAGGGTTCCCAACTCGGGGTATGAAATTCACAAATATTTTGGGAGTGGAGCCTGGGGAGGGTGGCATTTGGAAGCAGGAGGAACCCCAGTGGAATATTATGCCATAGAGTCTACTCTTTGAAGCAGTTGCTTTCTCCAAGGGAATTGATCTCTGCAGCCTGGAAATCAGTTGTAGTTCTGAGAGGTCTCCAGAACCTACCTGGAGACTGGCAACCATATCTGGTAGCAAAAAAAGCAGTCTCTGGGACAGCACTGCTGATGTATAAGATAGCAGTAGCCCGGGGGGTGGGCAGATTTGCAGAGAAAAAGTGGAGGGAATTTTCTTTCTAGAACCCAGTCCAAGGCTGCGGTCACACATGCTAAATGATCCCCTTTCTGGATTACTACTGGGTGAACTGGCAAAATCCAACAGGAAAGTGGATTGAAAGTGGGTTATTTAGTGTGGGTGATGGCAGCCCATGACCGAAAGTGGACTTCATTGTGCAAATTCTGCAGAAGACCACTGGGTGGTTAAGTGAGTTGCGTGCACAGCAGAAACTAATTTAATCTCCCAACTCCTCTGACTCCTCCTGTAAATTTTAGTATCCACTTCTCTGAATACAGAATTACATTAAATGAACCAAATATTTCTTATCCGTATTTGCCATTGGGTTTCAGTTTCTGATATTTTTCAGAGGCTCCAGGGGTCAAATGGGAAAATCCAAAAACAAAAAAGCAAATTTTGAAAACACCCCCAAAAAACCTTTTACTAGGGTCATTCAAAATGAGACACAAAACATAGTGAACTCTATGACATTGTACCACCCGGAGGTCTGTGTCCTCCCCAGGCTCCACCCCTAAATCTCCAGGAGTTTCCCAACCTGGTGGCCGGGGGGGGGGGACCTGGCCACCCTATTTTGTGTGGTCTTCATCAGAAGTATATTTGACAATAGAATTAATAAATGTACTAATCACTGCTGCAAAAGTAGTTATAGCGCAGACTTGGAAGAATAAAAATGCTCCTACCGTTGCTCAATGGTAGGGTTTTTTCTTGTTAGAGAAAATTTCTGTTTTTGCAAGTAGTAACAATAATGAAAGGGAATTGTTGAACCCCATTGACAAATTGTACCCAGTGTCCCGACGACGGGACTCCCAGGGAGCCAGGAGGACTGGCAACCCCCTCCCTTGTCACTCCCCCACCAACAAACATCCTCTCCCCGCTCACCCAGCCAGCGTGGAGTGTGGAGGGGCCGACAGCGAAGAGCCGAGGGGGAACAACAGAGAGGCAGCAGCAGCCGGGAGGGAGAGCCCGCAGCTTGCTCCGTGGCTAGGCTGGCCAGAGGGGAAGGAAGGGGGAGGAGCACTGAGACAGGATGCTGGGGCCTCGCCAGAGGCTCGGCGTCTTGAGCTAAGAAGGGGGAGGAGTCTAGAAGGGAGGAGAGGTCAGGAAGGGGATGTTGGGAGTGGGGAGGGATAAAAGAGGGCAGCCAGAAGGGGCCGAGGAGGATGCCCTGACGTGAGACTGATTGATGGTTCCAGAGAGAGAGTGAAACCCAAGTCTGCGTAGGAGGGACTAGGAGAGGGTGTGGTGACATAACCCCCCTCCCTTGTCCTTGCAACTGAGGCCCTGGCTGCTCTACGGGGTTCGAATTGACAGTGGCGGAAGGCGACGCCACTCTGGACTGGAGTGACAGCGAGGCGGGGTCTAGCGACTCAGTTGACACCCAGTACTACCCAATGTCGATTTGGACCAGTTTGATTGGGAACGTGTTAAGGATGCTAAATTAAAATCCTTTATATATGGGTAATAATGATTAAGTAGCAGAGTGAAATATGACTTTTATTTGATAGGCTTAAAAACATTGTCTTTGGTAGTTATACTGTTTATAATTAAAAATTAGAGCTTATTCCAGATGTCAAGATTTTGAGATAAGTTAATCATTGTTTTAAATCACAAGATGATTATCTATACATATGGTTTGTATTTGAATTTAGCCAAAAGACGAAGTTTTATGCTTGAATAATGCTGTGCTTGTTTGTATACTTGTTTTTTTTTTCTTTCTGGAAAGTTAAAATAAAATAAAACTTGTGGAAAAAAATCAGAACTATATTTGACAGCGTTTCCTAGGGCTGTGATGTTTACTCAAGACATTATATTTATCCACATAAAATTTGCGATTGATTAAAGAGTCACTGCCAATATATTAGGAAACTTTTGAAAGGAAGACAACTTTAAAGCTATCTTTTTAATACAATACTTAACCAAAGACACTTCAGAAGAAAGACTCCCTCACATAGATTTGCTTAGCCTTTGCCAGGGTGGCGCCCTGCTGTGCTGTGTGCTTGCGAAGAAGAACGGAGGCTTCAGATCTCTTTATAGCTGAGAATAGTTATATCCCACTTTTTTTCCCAGCCAAGGCTGCCGATCAAAGCAGCTTACAACATCAAGGAAAATCCATCTCTCAATCCGCGCAGATAACACCTAACAACAGGAATAATTAAATTAACAGCAATAAGCCAATACACAAACCAAAAATGCAGAGAAGGAATGAACAGGGCAGCATCAAATAACACCCAAGCAAAGCCATGGATTTCTCAATGTATCTCCAAGGGAATGGAAACAGAAGGGACCAGCGAATTAAAATGACAAGAGTGGAACTCTAGCTCTCTCCAACATTGAGTCAGATTCCTTTCTCACCCAGACATCAAACACCGAACTTCCTCCTCTAGCCAGAGGGTTGGAGGGTTGGATCTCATCGATCTGTTCTGTGCAGGAGCAAGGCGCCTTCCTCTGCTGCTCATCCAACATGTGAGCAGTAAATTAGGCCTTAGGGTTGCCAATCTCCAGGTGGTGGCTGGAGATCTCCTGGGATTACAGCTGATCTCTAGGTGACAGCGATCAGTTTACCTGGAGAAAATGGCTGCTTTGGAAGGTGGACTCTATGGCATGATATCCCACTGAAGTCCCACCCCTCCCCAAACATTGCTACCTCAGGCTCCACCCTCAAAATCTCCAGACATTTCCCAACCCAGCGCTCACAACCCTAAACCTTATCCTCCAAATAAAGGTACGAGATCATATGGCAGTGGTCTTAATGAGTGGGCAGCAAGACAGATGCCCTGGCCCCCACAGTAAGTCTCTTACAGCCTATGGCTACAACAGTAGCACCTACAGCTCCACCTCCTCCCCCCAAAGGAGGGGGAGAAGAAGAAGAGGAGTAGGTTGCTATCTGGGGCTTGGGCAGCAGGACTGAGGTGGTGGCTCCCACCCACTTCACATGGGGCAAGGGCCACCCCAGCTTGGCCCAGGGTGGTTGGTGAGGGTACAGTGGTTCTGGAACCCCATTCAGGACTTTTGCCCAAGGCCTCAAAATTAATTAATTAATTAATTAATTAATAGATTTGTTAATCACTCAAATGTCAGCTATGCTGTCATATCCCGCCCGGGAGCTGAGACTCGACCAGTGACCCCAACCAGTCTGAGAGCCAGTCTGGTGTAGTGGTTAAGTGCGCGGACTCTAATCTGGGAGAACCGGGTTTGATTCCCCACTCCTCCACTTGCACCTGGCTGGATGACCTTGGGCAAGCCATAGCTCTGTACCAGCTGTTCCCTCAAGGACAGCTTGGGAAAGAGTTCTCTCAGCCCCACCTACCTCACAGGGTGTCTGTTGTGGGGAGGGGAGGAGAAAGGAGTTTGTAAGCCACTCTGAGACTCTTAAATGAGTGAAGGGCGGGATATAAATCCAATCCCTTCTTCTTCTTCTTCTTCAACCATTGGAATGTGCTCATGTGCTGTTTAGTCTTCTGGCTTCCTTATCACACCCCACTTTAGTACGCTACATTCCCAGCTTGCTTGCTTCGCTCCCAGCTTGTTCAAGGCCTGGGACAAATCCTCCCCAATGATGTTATTCCTTTTGCAGCTGCTCTCGAAAACATTTAGTAGAAGTTCCCTGGGAACTCAAGCATAATAACCTGTTTGCCGCCATTTTCATGTGAAACCTGTTCAGGGGTTGGAATAACCTTTTATATTTTCTGATTGGTCTAGATCAGGGGTGGCCAACCTGTGGCTCGGGAGCCACATGCGGCTCTTTCACACATATTGTGCGGCTCCTGGCAGGGCGGCTGGGCAAGCAAAGGGGAGGCATGCTTTTTCTCTCTTTCTCCCTTCCTTCCTTCCTTCCTTCCTTCCTTCCTTCCTTCCTTCCTTCCCTCCTCCCTCCCATCTATTTGCTTTCCTAGTTTCTCTCTCTCTCTTTCTTATAACTGGTTTTCCTCGTTTGTTTTTATTTTTGGCAGTCCCATTTAACGTTAATAAAAAGCAAATTTGCATATTTTAAAAAATAAAAACGTGTGTGTGATATTTGTTCCTGTCTTGCGGCTCTCAGACATCTCTATGTGGCTCTTACGTTTATTCTATGTGGCTCTTACGTTAAGCAAGGTTGGCCACCCCTGGTCTAGATGAAGTGAGGGGACTTCCAATTGCTTAGTATAAGACTAACCAGGGGTCATTTTGAGCAGGAGCTCGGGGGAGCTCAGCTCCGGGAGTTGGTGCCAGCCCCCCGCCCCCACGGGGGAATGCCTGCTTGTGTCATGGCTGCAGCAAAATGACTCCCCTGGAAAGGTCCTTGTTCCTCCGACCAGCCTTCTGAAGGCTTCAGCCATCACTGAAGCTATCCTCCCAAAATAGTGGTATTTCTGAGGCTTGGATTAGTAACTGTCCCCTCTCTGCCAGCTCTTTCTTTCTCTCTCTCTCTCTCTCTCTGTCTCTCGCCTTCTGACATACTTCATTGATGTCAGGTGGTGCAGTATATGCAAATAAATTATGCTAATGAGTTATGCTAATGAGCTCCTGCACCTCTTTTTCTACAAAATGACCCCTGAGACTGTTTGTTTACAATAAAGTCATTACTAACAGGAAAAGTGTAACCATTCCAATAAGTAACTCTTTGCACATAAAGGACTTACTGGTTAAGGAGACCTGTTGCAGACTGCATCTTTTGGGACAATCTCACACCAATCCCTGCAGTGCAGGGCTCTGGCCAATGTACATCATTCATTAAAAAAAAAACCCATCAAAATAAAACAATTAAAACATTAATAAGATATTTCAAATGAAAAGATGGCATATTTTAATTTGTCCCATTACAGACTGCTGGCTGCTTCGCGGGCAGGGGGGGAAGAGGGTAAAACAGATATGGAAAGCAGCTAGGGCAGAGAGGGTGCCAGCTGTGATGGAAACCGTTGCTGTCCTCAGCCAAAGGCCTGGTGGAACATCTCTGCCTTACTAGGCCTGCAGAATCCCATATGGTCCCACAGGGCCCTGGTGGTATTTGGCAGAGAGTTCCACCTGGTTGGGGCCAGGACCAAAAAGGCCCTGGCCCTGGTCGAGAACAGCTGGATAGCTTTAGGGCTGGGGACCACCAGCAAGCTGTTATCTGAAGAACATAATGCTCTTCCAGGGACATAATTACTAAAACTGCCACTGAGGCCATAGCACCGACGCCCTGAATTCACAATTTGAAACGGAGATTTCAAATCTGAAGTCCCACATCCAGCACGGGATAACTTCTGATTATCGCCAGATGTCCATTTGTGTTTCAGCGATGCTGAATCCTCAGGATCACCCACAGGAGTTATTTTACAGCTTACCATGTGTGGTCCAACATGTTGTACTCACAGTTAAAGGCTTGGAGTGGATTCTTCTCACTCTCCCCCCCCCCCCCCCCCCCATTCCATGTATTGGAAACTAAACATTCAGCCCAGAAAACAATTTTATCCCTGAACTATGAAGCTGGCCCAGATTCTCAGATTACTAGTAACATACCCTGATTGATGTATCACAGTTGAAAGGTGGTTCCCCCCCCCCCAAAAAAAAACTGCTGAGTGCCAGGACGATGGAACTGAAGATAAAGTGGTCCTTCCTTGACTGCTCTGTAGATCCTGGTCATTTTCTCTGATTCTTTCAAGTACCGAGCCACAGCCACCCCCAAGATGGGCTTGTGAGCAAGAGATGGATACAGTGTGAGCTGACATTCTATTGCGACGCTTGTGGTCTGTGGTCGAAAACAAGCTCCTTTGCCAGCTCTTCTGTTCGCTGCAATTCCATATCCATTATGTTTGGCAGCTGCAAGATTCATTTCAATCTGCATCCATTATTTTTTCTGCTCTCATTCCTGGATAGCCTAGATAGGACATGAATGTGTCAATAAATCTTCACTCTGCATTGGAAGATGACACACACCATCTCTGGGCAGTAAACGGAGGACAGAGACAGAATTTTAATATGTTACATTGTGCATCGAGATCATTTCGGAGGGAGCCATGTTGGTCTGCGGTAGAACAATGAGATTTGAGTCCAGGAGTACCGCAAAGACCAACAAGAATTTCAGGGTCTAAACTTTTGAGTCAAAGCTCCCTTCGTCAGACACAGCAGAGTATAAATGGAGATGGTGCATCTACAGTACAGACCCAAAAATGTGAGTATTATCTTGCACAGAACATGTGTCTGAGATGGGATGTTTGGATTCTGTGCTCCCCTCATTGTATACAGCTGGCCCATAGCTACAGTGGGGCTATTGGGAGCTCCGCCCCCTTCCTTAAAGGGCCAGCTCCACAAGATTTCCTTCTAGAAAATGGTAAGGGATTTCATTGCATCAGGCAGGGGAAGGGTGGGTGTGTTTTTGCATTTCATTTTTGTCTGGGGTGGCTGTTGTGGGGGGTGTTTGTGCTGCATATAATTTAATTTATTATTAGTAGTATTGTCTTTATTATTACTTAAAAGTACAGTTGTTTAGAGACAAGTGAAAAAAATGGCAGCCCCACCAGATTTTTTTTTTGCTTCTGAGGAGTTGACTTCCAATGATTGGTGATCTTGTGATTGTAGTGATACTTTTATGTGGTAAAGACATTCACAGGATAATTTTACCTGTGGGACAGACTCTGCATGGTAACCACTCCACTGGTACATAATTGCTTGGAAAAAGTATTATAGTGTAATAATTCAGGTGGGTAGCCGTGTTGGTCTGAAGCAGCAGAGGCCGGCAAGCCAAATGCAGAGCCACGCCTTTCCTGCAAAGAGCCTAGCCCCGTGCTTAATCTCTGGGCGGGGCTTTCTCCTGCAGGCTGTCTGCACTTTTTTTTGAAAACAAATTTTATTATTTTCTTCTTATCCAAAATTTTACATAGTTACTTTCAGAATATTATCATCACTGTCCTATTTTCTATATAACTATGTATTTCGATTACAATTCAAAATCTTTAGGACTTCCCGCCTCACCTATACCATTATATATATAACAACTATTATAAAGGCTTAGAAGTATTAACTCTTACAGGTAACATATTTGGTTATATATATAAAAATAAACATTTAAAAATATTATCTAAATATCTGTTATATGTAATCTAGCATCCATTCTTATCACTTCAAACATTCAGTATATTTTCTTTAGAAGGAACTGTTTCTTCTTTTCAGGCTGTCTGCACTTAGAGGGAAAGTGCCCGGTGGGGGTTTTTCCTGCCGGCTCTCTGCAGGAACTTTCCCTTTAAGTGTAAACAGCTCAGGCCTGGTAGGGAGGGGGCAGGGCAGGCTCAGACGCCAGCCGGAACAGCGTTCCGGTGTGTTCCTGCTGAAAAAGAGCCCTGATAGTATCTATCTTTTGTTGTTCAGTCACACAGTCGAGTCCAACTCTTCGTGACCCCATGGACCACATCACGCCAGGCCTTCCTGTCTTCTGTTGTGCTTTGGAGTTTGCTCAGTTTTATTGCATCAATAACACTGTCTAACCATCTCATCCTTTGCCATCTTCTTCTTTGACCTTCAATTTTTCAACCAGCATCAGGGTCTTCTCCAGTGAGTGCTCCTTTTTCATTTGGTGGCCAAAGTATTTGATCTTCAGCTTCAGGATCTGGCCTTCCAGGGAACAGTCAGGGTTGATTTCTTTTAGGATTGACTGATTTGATATCCTTGCAGTCCAAGGGACACTCAAGAGTCTTCTCCAGTACCATAATTCAAAAGCATCTATTCTCCAGTGCTCAGCCTTCCTTATAGTCCAACTCTCACAGCCATACATTACTACTGGGAATACCATTACTTTGACCATACAGGCTTTTGTTGGCAGGGTGATGTCTCTACTTTTTATCATGCTGTCTAGGTTTGCCATTGCTTTCCTCCCAAGGAGCAGGTGTCTTTTATGTTCATGGCTGCAATCACTATCTGCCGTGATCTTGGATCCCAGGAACATGAAGTCTGTCACTGTTTCCATGACTTCCCCTTCTATTTGCCAAGGAGTGATAGGGCCAGACACCATGATCTTAGTTTTTTTGATGTTGAGTTTCAAGCCAACTTTTGTGCTCTTCTCTTTCATGCTTAGCAAGAGGCTCTTGAGGCCCTCTTCACTTTCTGTCATTAGAGTGGTATTATCTGCATAACTGAGGTACTTGTCTCACCTACCATAATGCGAAGGTACATGGCTCAATTTTTGCTGTTCCCTCTCTCTGGTTTCTCTACCTTTTGCAGTCACCTTCACTATCCCCTTAAATCACTCACAGGAAAGCCAGCTCAGCAGTTTTAACCAAGGCAAAATGCCTTCCCCCCCTTTGGTGCCAATCCTGCTGTGAGGCAAAGCACCAGTCTTGCCTCCCCTCAAGGGTTAAGGCCTATAATAACAGGCATGGTTCTTCCTTGCAGGTGTTGCTAATTAAGCAGTTCAGCCTGCCTGGCACCTTATCAGTCCAAGGCCAGAGCCATTGGCTTCTCCTGAGAATGTGTTCCTGGTGTTAGGAGTAGGAAGGCCAGGAGCGATGACATATAAGATTCTGTAGAATTCTCCTGGAGATGTATTAGCAGGGGTCCGTTGGGACTGAAGCGAGGCAGAGTGAAGCTCCGCCAGCTCAGGATTGGCCAGTAGGGCAGCCACAGGGTGAATCAGATTCTCTAATCTGATTCGGCCCGCTGCTGAATTGCCGCCGAAATTCGGTGGGAACTTTAAAAGCCACTGGAGGGGAGGGGGTTTGAGGGAGAGGCTCCAAACTTGCAGGGTAGCTGCTGGGGCCTCTTCTCGAAATACCCACCAAGTTTCAAAAAGATTGGACCAGGGGGTCCAATTCTACGGGCCCCCAAACAGGTGGCCCCCACTCCCTCCATTGTTCTCTATGGGAGGAAAAAGTTAACATTTTTTCCCACCATAGAGAACAATTGAGGGGATGGGACAACCCCCTGTTCCAATCTTCTTGAAACTTGGTGGGTATTTCGAGGAGAGGCCCCAGCAGCTACCCTGCAAGTTTGGAGCCTCTCCCTCAAACCCCCTTTCCTCCAGCCCCTCATATACCCTATGAGTTTTTGCCATTGATTTCAATGGCCCATAGGGTATAATGGGGCTGAAACTGACATTCCCTTTCTGACACACTTCTGGTGATGTCAGGGGAGTGGCATATGCTAATGAGTTACGCTAATGAGCTCCGGCACCTCTTTTTCTATGAAAGGACCCCTGCATATTAGGATTGGATGTCACCATCACCTGATTTGAGGGATCAGAAGTATAATTAGAATATCCCTTCAGGGGCTTAGTTACCTGAGACTTCATGGACAGAGGCCTGACTCTATGCTTGGCAATCACTGAAATCGTAGTCTACCCTGATTAGAGGCATCATTTGGATATAAGAGGAGGAGGAGGAAATTGGGTTTATACCCTGCCCTTCACTCGGAATCTCAGAGCGGCTTACAGTCTTCTTCCTTTCCCCTTCCCACAACAGACACCCTGTGAAGTGGGTGTGGCTGAGAGAGCTCTGAGCTAAGTGCTCTTGAGAGAACAGCTCTGAGAGAACTTGTGACTGACCAAAGGTCACCCAGCTGGCTTCATGTGGAGGAGTGGGGAATCAAACCCAGTTCTCCCAGATTACAGTCTGCTGCTCTTAATCAGTACCCCAAACTGTACCATCTAACAAGATTCCGAAGTAGTGTTAGCTAGACAAAAGTTGCTTTATTGTTTTGGGCTCTGTGTGACTTTTGGCAATCTGTTGGCTATATTCATATTAACTTGTCTATACTTCCAATAAACGTTATAAACATTTTTTTAATAACATCAGTCTGGTTACTTGTGTGCTCTTGCCCTGGGTACTCACGGGGTCAGCTGTTGACTGCCTTGACGCCTGCCTTGCTTGGTTTCATTCTGCCAAGCCTTCCTCCTGCTATATGAGGGTATTGTCTTTCTGCCCATCCAGATGGGGAAAGTGTGTGCCTTGTCTGTTGCCACAGACACGAGAGATTTTGACCCCATCATCACACATATCTTACACCTGAGAGGGAGCCTGGAAACCATTTGTGTGGATGAGGCTTCCTTGGGAACTGGGTTATCAAACTAGAATGTGGATCTGACCATCCAGGCCTACCAGTGTATCAAAAATACAAGAACTGAGTTTCCAATTAATCTCTTTTATACCATGTTTACATCATTTATGGGTTGTACGCTATTTGTGCCCTGGCCTGGAATACTCAGGCTAGCCTGATCTTCTCAGATCTCAAATGCTAAGCAGAGTTGGTCTTGGTTAGTACTTGGATGAGAGGTCACCAAGGAATACAAGGACCGCTATGAGGAGGCAGACAATGGCAAGCCACCTCTGGAATTCTCTAGCCTTGAAAACCCTTATGGGATCACCATAAGCCAGCTGTTACAAAATGCCATTTATATGCAAGTAACCCTAAAATAGTGTTAAAAATGGATGTGAAAATCAACCTCAGTGAAAGAGAGGATGGCACAAAGACAGAGACTCACAATTAGATTGACACCTGAGAGCAGAGAACTCAAATCGGGGTCTTTGAGTTGAAATTGTGGGATTCCAGAAATCAATAGCATCCCTACTATTTTGTGCAGCTTCCTAGCCAGTGCACCCTCAAGCCCCAGCCACCACAACAACTTTAGTTAACGGAAAGCAAGATCGTATAACTGTCTTTCCAGGGAGATAACCAGGAGTCTAATCATTTCCAATGATCCAGTACTCTCCTAAGAATTTCTGAGTGATTACTTCTTGGATCACAAATGGTGAATTGTTGGTCCCAGTGCTTTTTTCTTGGCTTGATGCACAACACAGAGAGCCTTGGGTAAGATTCAAGAAACTACAGCTGTCAGAATGAGCCAAATTGTCCTCTGCGTTCCACCTGTGGAAATCCAGCATGTCTCCTATGAATTGACAAGCCTGTAACAACAGCCCCTGGATGTGTATCATAAAAGTAGACAAACAAAAGGGATGCACTGTCACACAGAAAAGTACTACTCTGTGCTGTGCAAACGGCGGCAGTAAATTGTCAGTTTTGCTCCTTGAAGCCGCGGAATGGAAAAGGCTCATCCGTGAAAACGGGTGAACTGATTCTCAGGCTGCATTCCCTTCTCCTTGGCATCCTTCAGCTGGTTTCATGAAAGTTACTCACCAAGTTGTGCCCCTCAGAATCCTGCCCACTGTGTTTCTGGGACTTGGGGATATTTTAGCAAGCAAGCTAAAGGTTACTAAGCGTGGAAAAAGAATTTCTGCAGGGATTGTATTATCCCTGCAAAAGTCTTTTGTGATATCGCTGACTTCTGTATACCGCTCTAGGGATTTGGAAACAATGAATGTAATGATGATTCCAAAGTTACAAATGAAAAGCAGAACACAAAATGCTACAGATACAGAGTGCAAGCAACTTCGTGCGGTTCCTGGTGTTTGCAACACCTCCTGGGAGAGCTGTTTGTAAAGCGAACACCGTAAATTTAACACCCAAGTGTTGCTGAAATAAACAAGAAGCACTTGCTGAAATAAACAAGAAGCACTGCGTTTTGAGAGTCACACTTTGCCTTTCAAAGAACCTGGCGGACAACTTCTGACAACTGTAAATGAAAGCTAATTTGACTAAGGAAGAATAGCATTGTTTTTTGTTGACTGGGGGTGTTCTGGGCCTGATGCGAATGACCCAGAAGATGTTTATCAGTCTGACCAGGTTCCAGCAAACTCTGCTGAAATCATTGAAAAGGCCCTACATGACAGAAACAATGTAAAGTGGCTTGGAAAGACCTTGGACAACTATTTTTTTTTAAATTCATTTAGAAAATGTCCATGACATTTTTCCACAGCACCTGCTGAAGGCAGCTTATAAAAATATAAAATAACATCACCGCCATAATAAGAGTAAGTTTTATACCTGACTTTTCTCTACCTTAGAAAGTCTGAGGTCACACGCCCGAGATAAAGTGGGGGAGGAAACTATTTCCTCCAGCAGAATTTGACCTGCAGTTGCATGATCACACCTCCCTTTGCAGCTGCGGGCCCAGTACATCAGTGAGCAATCAGATGCAACTGTCGGTGAGTCAATTTTTTGTCCCTTTTTCCCCCATGCACTTAAACGAGGGATCGATGAATCACATCTCCACATTGAAGGCTCCCTATGAAGTTTGTGATGATGCCCATACTGTGAAGGGGAGGGAAACAGCACGGAGTCAGGATGGCCTGATCAGACCATCCCAATGCCATGAGAGCGCGCTGAAGTGATCAGACACAGGAAAGTCCACCTGTGGCCCATTGCAACCCATTTACTACCGGTTTTTCCCTGGTGTCTTTTAACTCCACTTGTGTGATGGAGCAGAACGGGTTGCCAATGGCTGCAGGACACTTCCCAGATGTTGTCTGATCGCTCCTATTAAATCTGCCCAGCATTTGCGCCTATGCTGGATCTAATTGTGTGTATGATCACAACCTCAAAGCGGCTTACAATCACCTTCTCTTTCTCTCCCCATAATAGACACCTTGTGAGGTAGGTGGGGCTGACAGAGTTCCAAGAGAACTGGGACAGGCCCAAAGTCACTCAGTGGGAGGGAGATAGATGGGTAGGTAGAAAGTGTCATCAAGTCATCACTGACTGATGACAACCCTGTGGGATTCTGAAGACAAGAGACGTTCAGAGGTGGTTTGCCATTGCCTGCCTCGGTGTCACCACCCTGGTATTCCTTGGTGGACTCGCATCCAAATAACAGCCAGGACCAACCCTGTTTAGCTTCCAAGATCAGGCTAAACTAGGCTGTCTAGGTCAGGGCTCATGTGGAGGAGTGGGGAATCAAACCCAGTTCTCCAGATTAGAGTCTGCTGCTCTTAACCACTGCACCATGAATGGATCGCTGGATTTTTCAGGGTTCGTATTAAAGCATGCCGAGGCTCTATCCAACTGAGATTTAAAAACAAAAAACAAAAACAAACCTCAGCATTCAATACCCATCCAAAGGATGGAGACTGCATAAAACACAAAGCAGCTTAAAAATTATGTTTAAAAGATTGGCTCAATTAAGTTAAAAGGATTGGTTCAATCAAACGTCTGGGTGAAAATAACTGTTTGGGCCTGGTGCCTCAAAAATATTAGGGTAAATGCCAGGCGAACCTCAAGAAAGAAGGCATTCCATAGGCCAGGTGCCACTGGCTAAACCCCCCCCCAAAAAAACCCACCCTGTCTCTGGTTGCTTCCTGCCTTGCCTCTGGAGATGGGGTCAAAGAGACCAGGACTTGTGAGGAAGACCTTAGCTGGTTGGCTGGGCAGTATGAGGGAAGGACGTCCATCAAGTACTGTTTTCTAGAGGGTGTGATGTTAGAACCTACTAGAATTCCATAGATTAACCCATGCCCTGCTGTAGTTTGCAACTGTTTGCATATGCTGTAACCAGAGTATGTAATTCTCATAACAAGTGTCATCTTCCACAGCACTGCTGCTCCTTAGGAGTTGCCAGCTCTCGGTTGGGAAATACTTGAAGATATGGGGGCTAGAGCACAGGGGTTTGGAGGAGGACCACAGCAGGGTATAATACCATAGAGTCCACCCAGGAAAGCAGTCATTTTCTCCAGGGGAATCAATTGTAACAGCAGGACATCTCCAGGTGCCACCCGGAGGTTGGCAAGCCTACTGCTCCTCTTTTGCAGTGGTGCCGCACAGTAATATTACATACTTTCTAGCCTGCTGTAAATGAAACTAGGGACACTCTTGTATACTTATAATACCTTCATTTGGGGGCAGGGGGAGACCACTACCTTGACTCCCTCATGCCTACACTATTCCATATTCCGGAAATTTTATCTTGCATTAGCTCCTCATATACTATGTTGAAGAAAGAGTATGTTGGACATTCTGATTAGAATTAACTAGAAAGACCTGACCATGATGAATTTTAAGGGTTGCTCAAAAACCCGACGACACAGCTCTTGCCCTGTTCACAAGTCACAAACAGGGAGCTGATTTATCTGACAGACCAGCTCCTTCATTGGCCTGTTCACAGCTGTTCAGCAGGTTGCTTCCCCACACTCCTTCCTAATTGCATAACCAGCTTTTGACACATCTGTTCTCATGTAGTCCGCATGAATTCCATTCATCCATCACCACTCCAACTCTTCTCCATTTGGCAGACAACTGGTTTACATAGAAAAAAAAATACTGGCAGACAACTGGTTTAAATAGAAAAGAAGTCACAGATCATATAAATCAGTCATAAATAGATGTTTTTTATTTTGTTTTGTTTGTGCTCACTTCAGCAGCACATATACTTTTTAAAAAAATCTTACAGTTCAGTGTTTTTCTATGTTATCCTTAGCAACATTAATGGATGGTGATCTGGTTGATCTTCAGTGTTTCTAGGCATGCTCAGTTTTGCAAATCTCATAACAGTAGCAGCAGCAACCACAACAACAGCAACAGCAGCAACAACCAGGCCCGTAGCCAGGATTTTTCTTTTTTATATATAAATTTTATTGATTTTAAGCCTAAAAAAACACTACAAAAACTGTACAAACTAAATACTACACACACTACATACCTAACACTGAAACCTAAAATTACTATACAAGGACCTCCCAAAAAAATTACGATAATTGTAGGCTTAGCATTCCTTTCCTTTAAAAAGAATTATTACATAAAAGCATAATACTTTCATTTTCTGTTATAAACTGGCTGTCTTGCGTATTTAAACCAAGTGAGTACATATAGTATTTTTTAAACTTTCAAACAAGTAAATTAAGTTATTTATTTTTTTCTTTCTCATAGTTTTCACTTTATCAGAACCCCTCTTGGCTTTCAGGGGATTTGGAGCAGCAGCTCCTTTTTCTGACTCAGAGTCCTTCTCCGAGATACTGCTCACTGTACCTTCTGAACTTCCCAGTCCATATATGCTGCCTTCTGCTTCCTCTGTTGGTTTTTTAGTTTTCTTTGTACTTTGTTGCTGCTCCAAAAACTGCTGTGCCTTTGAAACAGAGTCAATCTTTTCTTTTTTCTTGTTGCAGTTGAAGATCAGACCTTCAGGTGTAATCCATCTGTAAGGGGAAGAATTTTTCTTTATACTGTTTCCACTTCTTCCTTATCTCGAATGGTACATTCTTTAAGACTTTGATTTCTGTGTCTTTGATTTTCAAGGCTGCCCTATTTGTGGTCTTGAGCACCATGTCTCTTGTTGATCTCTTAGAGAATCTCACCAGTATCTCCCCAGGCAGACTCTTTTTCTTAATAAATTCTGGATATGTCCTATAAGTCATAACCATGTTGTTTTGTAAGAGATCTGCTTGCAAGCCTGTCATTGGGGCCAATGCTTTACTTAATATTTGCTTCTCATCCTTCTGTTCTGGGATGCCTTGAAATCTTAGAACATATTCTGATTTTTCCATTTGAAGTCTTAAAAGTTGATCTTTGTTAGAAGTTCTCTCCTTTTCTACCACTTCCAGTCATTGTTTGTCTTGGCTTCAACATTTTTAACCAACTTAGCTGTTTCTTCTGTTTTAATATTAGTTTGTTTCAGCTGTTTCTGGAATGTTTCAAAGTTAGAGTTGAGGATAGTCATCTGATCCAACAGAGGGCACAGTGCTGTTGCTAACATGTTACGAAAGTCAGTGTTTGGTTCTGGTTTAGGTATTGGAAGTGTTAGAGTTGCAGTCTTTGGGGAGGGCTTTGATCTCGTCACCATTTTATCTCCCCATCAGGTCATTGTTTACAGTTCAAAAAAGTTTTTAAAAGTTCATGAAAGTTCATTATTTATTTATTTATTATTTTTATACCCCGCCTTCCCCACGGACAGGCTCATTTAAGTAGTCACTTTAGGGAAACCTGCTATCCCTTGTTTGAATCCCATCCACATCAAAGCTCCTAGCCCTGTTCAGATCAAAGAATCGCTTGAAGTATGGGGGGGGGTTAGCCTCCCTTTCCTTCTGCTGCTTTAAATCGGGGCTTCAAGGGATTGCTTAGCCACTTCTCCAGTTTAAATGGTAAACTCACGTTTGCTGCATTGCAGAATCAAGTAAGGAGGATTCTTGGTTTTAATCTGTCTCTTGTATGCCTGACCGGTATGCATCTCTGTGTGCCATGGAGGTGCCATGGTGGCAGGACCTATCAGGGCAGAGGGGAGCCTTGATCCCTTGGCCTCAGCCTTGGGAGAGGCACCCCTCGCACCCCAGGCTGGGAGCCCCCTACAAGGGCTTTGGGGGGGTCTGGAATTGTCTGGTACCCCTCCCATCTGCTGGGCTATGGCCACCTCGATTGGAGCTCTGACGAGGTGTGCCCACCATCGAGTCGCTGAAAACTGGAAGTCTCACTAGGATTTTTTTTCTGTTTTGGAGGCATTTAAATTTTTAAAACAGCAGTTAAACTACAGTTAATTAAATTAATCTGAATGCCTGTCTTCACTCTGAGTCTGTTTCCAGCCCTTCCTTTCAAGGTACAGGGCAGCGAGTGCATCAGTTCCTAAGGGGAAAGAAACCCAGCTCAGAGGGCATTTAATTGCCTTCAGAAGGCATTTAAATGACTTTTAAGTTCCCTTCCACAGGACAAAAAAGCTTAGAAGGGCACCTTCAATGCATCTCCAACAATCCCCCTTTCTGCTAGCCCAGTACCAAAATAATGGCCCAAAATAAGGTTTCTGGCACAGCTATATGTGGAGCGGGGTTTTTAATTAAAGGGGCATGACCCCAAAATGCCCCACTGTAGCTATGGACCTGACAATAACAACAACAACAGGTGGAAGAGGTCTCTTGAAAGTTAAGCAAGCAGTTGAAGAAAAAAAATGAGGTCTGAATGACTACCCCAAGAGAACCTTCTAGTTGAAGCACACAAGGCAGACTTATTTAAGGTTACAGAAACCAAAAGAGATTACAAAAAGACTGAAATAAAAACTCATGTTGACAGCTAGAAACAAAAGCACTTGCATGGGCAATATCTGAAAGACATGGAGAACAAAGTTGATAACAAAAACTCCTGGAAGTGGCTCCAAAATGGGAACTTGAAAAAATAAACGGAAGGACTCATACTAGATGCACAAGAGCAGGCGCTCAAAATGAAAAATACGAAAGCCAAGATTCAGAAGATAAGTGATAGCAGCAAATGTTGACTTTGCAAGACACAGGATGGGGAAAAAAATCACATGGTCAGTGCCTGCAGTAAAACTGTTCAAACTGACTATAAAGAATATCAGGATAGAGTTGCAGCTATGTTGCACTGGGACCTTTGCAAGAAGTATGGCTTACCATCAGCCAGAAATTCATGGGAGCACAAACCAGACAAGATCATGGAGAATGATGAAACAAAGATTATTTGGGACTTAATTGCAAACAAATAGCATGCCTAGAATATAACACCCCTGATACCACAATTATAGGGAAAAAATGAAAAATAGGGTTTGGATCATCGACATTGCAATCCCAGGAGACAGCAGAAGAGAAAAGAAAGGAGAAGACCACAAAATACCAAGACCTATGAATAAGAGTGC
The DNA here is from genome assembly GCA_029233225.1 of Lepidodactylus listeri. Taxonomy (NCBI): domain Eukaryota; kingdom Metazoa; phylum Chordata; class Lepidosauria; order Squamata; family Gekkonidae; genus Lepidodactylus; species Lepidodactylus listeri. The sequence continues at coordinate 97,313,458 of JARCFY010000009.1, read as the reverse complement.
CTCTGAGAGAGCCCTTGGAGCAGTGCCTAGAAGTCTCAAGAAATACCTGGACATTCTGGGCATTGAACAAATAACACCAGCTCAGCTCCAAAGATTGTAGGGATAGGCACAAACTGGGGGAATGCAGCTCAGTTCATGGTTTGTGACATTTAGGAGCTAAATGAACTGGTATGGTTTGTGATATGATAGAACAGCCAACTGGCATGCTAGACACACCAAACTCACCGGAGATATCTTGCTAACTGTCTTCTACCTGCCCTCCAAGTTTGGTGAAAACTGGATTTACAGGGTCCAGGTTATGCCCCCCCAAAGAAGGTGCCCCCAGGAAAGTGGTTTTTGGGGAAATGACAGGTGCACATTCAGAAGGTTCAGGACTTTATAGAACAGACCCCATGCAAGTTAGAGAAAGCAAACTCACAGGCAACCTCCCCCTGATGTTCCTCTACATGCTTTCCAAGTTGGGTGAGGAATGGACTTAGGGGGTCCAAGTTATGGCCCCCAAAGAATATGCCCCCAGGAAAGTGCTTTTGGGGAAAATGTCAGGCTACACACATCAAAGGCATAGGGAACCTATTGGTGTTTCCAAAGCTGGAGAATTATGACCCCTCCCCCATTGCTTTGAAGTTTGGTAAACATTTTGTTTGAAAAAGAAGAAGAGGAGATTGGATTTATACCCTGCCCTTCACATAGTCTCAGAGCAGTTTACAAACTCCTTTCCCTTCCCCTCCCCACAACAGACACCCTGTGAGGTAGGTGGGGCTGAGAGAGCTCTGAGACAACTGTCCTTGAGAGAACAGCTGGTACAGAGCTCTGGTTTGCCAAAGGTCATCCAGCAGGTGCAAGTGGAGGAGTGGGGAGCGAAAACAGTCTGTCTGGAATTGTATAGATTCGTGAACCAGCACAAACACCATGAACTGTTTGAAAGTTCACGGAAAGTTCATGCTGGTTGATGTGCCATGAATTTCAGTTCACAAATCACGAACCAGCCAAAATTCATCACAAATTGTAGCTCGTGAACCGGTTCATGCCCATTCTAGTTTCTTGGAACAGAAAGGATATTGCAAAGATACAGCTACAGTTCCCAAGAACTTGGCTAGATAGCAAAATGCAGAATACAGTCTACTAGTCAAATATCTGCCTGTGGCAATTAATTAAAAAAAAATAGGAACCCTATGCAAACCTGTTCGTTAGACATTCAGGTTATTCAGTGCTGAACTGAACAGACCCAGTGATCTACTCATATCTGATTGTCACAGCTGAACGTGGTAAGTCTGACCACCAAATATGTTCAACAACATATCCCTAACAAATGGGGGGGGGGGGGGAGAGAGACAGCCAAACTCTGAGTCATGCCATTGGTCCATCAAGTTCAGTACTGTCTGCTTTGACTGGCAGCAGCTTTTCAGGGGCTCAAGCAGAGAGAATCTTTCCCAAGACCTGTTACCTTTAACATGACCCCTCTCTGCTTTCAGTCAGTGGGTGGAAAGGAAGGGTGGGCATGAGTGTCCTGGCCCCACCCATTACCTCCCCATGATTACCAGCAGTGAACCTACCCCTGGAATAAGTGTACCCGGTACACTCCTTCCCCATGTTCAGGAATGTACAGAAAGGGTGGGGAGGGAGTGTACATGGGCACTCTTCCTCCATGTAAAGGGACAGTACTGACAAGCTGGCAATCAGAGAAGAGTGGGGCAAAGCCCTTCTGGGCACTTTTCCTTTCTACTGTTGCCTGAATATGCAGAGGGGTCATAGAAGAAGAAGAAGAAGAAGAGGAAGAAGAGGAGGTGGTGGTGGTGGTGGTGGTGGTAGTGGTAGTGGTAGTAGTAGTGGTAGTGGTAGTGGTAGTGGAGGAGGAAAAAAGTAGGGCAAAGCCCTTCTAGCCACTTTTCTTTTCTACTTGTTGCCTGAATAATGCAGAGGGGTCATGTGCTCAAAGATGGAGGAGGAGGAGGAGGAGATTGGATTTACACCCCGCCCTTCACTACCCAAAGGATTCTCAGAGTGGCTAACAAACTCCTTTCCCTTCCCCTCCCCACAACAGACACCCTGTGAGCAGTGTTCCCTCTAAGCTGAGTTAGTGTGAGGTAGCTCACAGTTTTTTAGCCTCCGGCTCACAAATTTTTGTCTTCGCTCAGGAAGGATGGCTCCAGAGCAAACTAATAGATGCAGTAGCAAAATCGCTCGCTCACTTTAATGCCAGTAGCTCACAAAGTAGAATTTTTGCTCACAAGACTCCACAGCTTAGAGGGAGCATTGCCTGTGAGGTACGTGGGGCTGAGAGAGCTCTGACAGAAACGGCTCTTTTTCAAGGACAGTTCTGACAGAAGGTTGCCTTTCTGACAGGCTTGCCCAAGGTCATCCAGCAGGCGCAAGTGGAGGAGTGGAGAATCAAACCCGGTTCTCCCAGATTAGATTCCGTGCACTTAACCACTACACCAAACTGGGCTAAATCTTGGGGTCATTGTGGGGGGGGGGGATCCTTAAAAAAAATTACCTCCAGGCAAGGAGGGGATCCTGTAGAACTGTTGTGTGCATGTACACACACACACACACACACACACACGTCTCTGCCTATAAAGAGTAACAGCCCAATCCCTATATACGCCATAGGCTATTTTATTTCTTTTGTTCCATCACAACGTGGAAGATGAAGCATGCTCTTGACTTCATCACCCCTGCACCATCACAAGGCTAGGGCTTTGAACACAGGGAATGTTTTCTCTCTAACCATACACAAATGCATAAAAGTATTTTTATTTATCCGTGCATGTGATCTTGTCAACTCTGAGAATGACGCTTTCCCACTCTTTTACTTTCAAAGGACACCTTCGGAGGGATCTCGGAGTCTCCTTCCATGGAACCAGTGGGGCTTGCAGCTGGCATCAATCATCTTTATGCCGCACTGAGAATATTGGGCTTCTTTGACGCTTGATGGTTATATAGGGAAGGCTTTGTTACAGAATATATACGACATCAAGCAGCGCTGTTTGGTTATTCAGTTCCTCAGAGGGCAATCAGTCTTGCCATCACTTTTATGCTATGGCATTTGTGATTTACTAATATATTTAGTGAGGTTCAATAACAGCAGCGTCATGTATGCATGCTAAGAGCAATACAATTACCATGACCACTCACCTTGAGAATCTAGGATTGTCATTAGTCGTTTTTTTTTCTATTTATTTTTTCTCAAGACTTGTTCAAAGTCAGAGCTTTTCTTCTGCAGAAACAGCTGCTTTCCTGAATGCCGGCCTTCCACCTTCCAAGAGCAGCCATTTCCTCCAGGGCAACTGATCTCTGTAGTCTGGAGATGAGCTGTAATTCCAGGGGATCCCCAGGTCCCACCTGGAGGCTGGCATCCCTACAGCCATGTCACTGGTGTGCATTTTACACAGATTATGGCTGAGGACATACTGGAGTTCTGCCGCGCCTCCACAGTGCGGCAGAACAAGGCGGGGGGAATTGCCCCCGCTACGCGGCATTCGCACGCCGCAGCAAGGAAGTCACCCGCGTCCAGACTGCGGGTGGCTTCCGGCGGTGGCGTCTGAACGCCGTGTGGCTCCCCCGCCCGGCATGCGTTCACACCCGCTGGAAGTGGGTGGAACGCGTGCCACAGCAGCCGGGACACCACTTTTAAGTGGTGCCTCGCTGCTGCGGGAGGTGCACGGTGCCGGACGCATTGCGTCCAGGCCGCCTCCCCCAGGCAGATGCGGCAGTCTGAACGGCCACTCTGCCTCCACTTTTAAAGCAGAGGCAGAGCAGCCCAGACTGCCACAGACGTTACTTTATGTTAAAGGTTTTAAAATTAGGCATGGAGTAGAGAAAAGGGGAGGTTCCCCCCCCCCTTTTCCCATAATGCTGGAACTCTGAGGAACCTAATGAAGTTTATGGGCCGTAGGTACGAAGCAGGCAAAAAGAAACATTTCTTTGTTCAAGAAGTAACTAAATTGTGGGATTCACTCCCAGTCAAAGTAGGGATGGCCACGAGCAAGGATGGATTTAAAAGGAGGTTAGGCAGATTCATAGAGGAGTTGTCCACCAATGACTACTAGCCACGCTGAGTAGAGGGAACATCCGTATTCAGAGGCAGTGAAGCTATGAATCCCAGGTCTCTGGGCCCAGTTTGTTGGCTCTCCATGGCAACTGGTTGGCCACTGCATGAAATGAGATGCTGAACTAGATGGACCATTGGTGTGACCCAGCAGGGTTTTTTGTATGTTCTTGGGCGACCTAATTTATTTATTTTTTTTAATTTGTTTAAATTTATATCCCACCTTGTCAGCAAAGCCGGCTCAAGGCGGCCAACAACATTAAAATCATCATCAGTACATAGGATAAGAAGAGTCCATCTATATAAAATTAACAAACGAAGACCGTGAAAGATGGTGGCAATACAGAAAATCCATAGTTAGAGAGGCAGTACAGACCAACCAACACAAGAGCAAAAGCAAAAGCAGCAACCTAGAAATCCCAGGCCAGGAAACCTCCACCAGCTGACTTCCCTGGGCCAGAAATTCCGCCAGCCATTTTTCCAGAGGCCATTTCCCCCCCAGGCCATAACAGAACTATTGTGGTGCTTCAAATACACAATTGGCTTCATGTGTGTCATCATGCCCATGAGAAATCCCACTGGGCTGGCCTAAGCAATTGGGTCTGGCCCATGTAATCTTTGAAAATCTAACCCCAATATAGCTTGCAGGATGACTCAATGAATTTAATCTTTTAAATGTGTGCTTGTGAGAGAGCAGCCTGTAGTACATGTTCACAAGTAACTTGAGAGTGAGTGTATATGTTTGGCAGGTTTTTATGGATATCACAAGAGATAAAGAAGACTAAATGCTTTGCTTTTTGACATCTCCTTTGTTGCAATGAGGTTGTCAGGAATAGCTAGCTAGCTAGCTAGCTAGCTAGCTAGCTAGATAGATAGATAGATAGATAGATAGATAGATAGATAGATAGATAGATAGATAGATAGATAGATAGATGCTATAATATAAATGCAGTGAGCAGGGCTCTTTTTGGGCAGGAATGCACAGGAACGGAGTTCCGGCTGGCTCCTGAGTTGGCCACACCCAGGAGGAACTCATTAGCATAACAGGCCACGCCCAACAGCAGAAACTCATTAGGATTGGCTACATTAGGGGCATGTGGCCTAACATGCAAATTAATTCCTGCTGCAAAAAAAGCCCAGGGTTTTGACACAAACATTTGTCAACAGAAAAAGAAGCAAAAGGTGGGTGTGGCTGGATGACCCCTCTTCTGGTAACATGGGGGTGTGGCCTAATATGCTAATAAGATGTGTTGTCAGGGGTGTGGCCTAATATGCTAATGAGTTTCTGCTGTTGGGTGTGGCCTATTATTGCTAACGAGTTCCTGCTGGGCTTTTTCCACAAAAAAAGCCCTGGCAGTGAGCAAATTACATAAATATTACAAAATACTCAAAACCAATCAGTTCAGTTCTTTTGACGAGGTTTTACAGATTCGTTTCATCCAAAGACTTCATCTGAGCAGGAATATTTTTTTTTTTGATATGTTGCAACATTCATAATTCATCATTAGTTCAAGGCTAATTGTGAATTTTCCACTGTAGCCTTCATTCGACATGTCCTACATGTAATCGATTATAGTACTATACGTCTGATTTTTTTTTGGCAATTCATGTAATTTGCTCCCTGCGTTTATATTACAATAGCATTTTCCACTACCTTTTTTGTTCTTTATTGCACTTGTATTTTGGGGTGTGGTTCTCTTGTTTTCTCCTCCTTTGTCTGGATATATATATATATATATATATATATATATATATATGTATGTATGTATGTATGTATGTATGTATGCACCAATGCTGTCATCATCTTCTTCTCTTCCTCCTGAAAAATCTGAAATCTTTTTTTTTTAAACAAACAAACAAACAAACATTGGGGGGTTTAGATTCCCCTCCAAATATTTTTTTTTTTTTAAAAAGAAGGTTGTCTGTGCATTCCAATAGTTCTGCAGCAGCCAGTGGGAGTTGCTCTCCACCTGGTGGCAGTGAACACTGGGAGCCACTCCAGGCTCAGAGCAGCTCCCAGATACTGCCACCACTGCGGCCAGCCTTAGGGGTGTGTGGTGCGGCCTGCAGCCATGGTTAACAGCTATCCTGACTGCTCCCTTGAACAGCTTGAAGGATCCTGCTGTGAAAACCAGACATCTTCAGATGGCCCTCCCTCAAACACAGGTTCCAACTCCTACATGGTATGATTTGAGGCTCCACCAAGGCTGTTTGCTTGTGAGGTAATTAGGGTCTGGGAAGAGGCTTGGCTTGAGCTTCCCCCAGCTGCCCCTGGAGGCCTTCTCCTGTCAAGAACTCTGTTGTCCCTTATATTTCAGGAGATGGAGTGGAGTGGAGTGGCCAGGACCCACCAATAGCAGTCCTGCATCCATTCTAACCAGGGTTGCCATTTGCCTGCTTCCAACAGAAGATTCCTTTTTAGCATTCCCTGTTCCCCTCAGTGCCCAGAGGGGTGGGGGGGAAGGAGGGGGAAAACAGCACTGTACACCACCATGTCATTTCCAAACAAAGAACTGTTGTAAGCCAGCAAGGCATGTTATATGCTCTTATGAACTGCTGAAATCATAAGTTTGAATTTTGGGTTGTTATTCTGCAAAGGGCGAAATGCACTCTCTATTGCAGTGAGAGGCTCCAGCCCACAGCAGGAAACTTCCTCCATAGTTCACCCCGACATGGAGACCAGGACTCCATTTCAAAGAGTCATTCTGTCTCCTTTACGCTGGTCAATTCACACCTTCCCCCAAAGTTCCTGCAAGAGATTATGTTAAGTGATGTTACCTGGCAACTAATCGTCGACCATCGAGTGACCTGGCCAGAGCCATCACGAGACAAAGGATTGGTGCCATGAATCTTAACAGCTTGCCCAGGTGTCAGTTCCTGCTTAGCACCCAGATTTGCAATATTGGCCACTCCTTCCTACCTCCTCCTCCTCCTTATTACACTGACCAATGGTAAGGTTAATGGGGACAGACCAACTAGTAGGTGTGTCAAGAAATGTGGTCAGCGCAGCCCGCCCCAATGCTACCTGATAAAAGATCTTGTACAACAGAAATTCATTGCTCGCCGCCTCGACCCCTATCTTCTTTATCATCCTCTCACGTCCAGCTTTCTATCCCATTACCTTGCCTCCATCTTTAATCCCTGGTCTGCGCAGCCAGGACGAAGCGTGTATCTGCAGGTTTAGATCGCGCTCCCCATTTTTCCTTTCTACCTCCCCTCAATCTTCTTTTGGAATTGGACCACCTATCCCTAGGACAGGTAACGTATTACCCCTCAACGAAGCTCCTGCTAATGCAACAGTGCTATTTTTTATCTAAGTTTCCTAGATCTTGTGTGTATGTGTGTGTGGGAAATCCTGGAAGGGACGGGACCTTGGTATAGCTGGCAAGAACCCGGTATTTCGCCAATTGCTAACCTTAAATTAAAGCAATTCGGCTAACACTGTGACATCACTGTGTTGCATTACACGCTACAAATTCTCCCAAACTCAATGGTAAAAATCATAGAAATGAAACAAATTTCTGGAGTATCATGCAACATGGTAATGTCACTTACAGGGTGTTGTTGTTTGCCAGAAATGACATCACATGAAACCATTCCAGGTGTCGCTGCCCCTCTCCCAGCCTCCTACTTCCAGCCCAGCTGTTTTTACCTCCAGTCAGGCCAAAGGGAAAGTAGAGTCCTCACCTACATTTTTGGGAGGATGTTTTTACCCCTCACAGATGTCAGGATTTTCTAAAACATAAGAACATAAGAGCCCTGCTGGATCAGACCAGTGATCCATCTAGCCAAGCATCCTGTCTCACACAGTGGTGAATTGGTTCCTCTGGAAGGTCAACAACAGGGCATAGAGGCCAAGGCCTTCCCCTGATATTGCCTCCTGGCTCTGGGATTCAGAGGATTAGTGCCTCTGAATGTGGACGTTTCCCTCAGTCATCATGGCTAGTAGCCATTGGAAGACTTATCCTCTATGAATCTATCTAATCCCTTTTTACCACTGTTTATTCCTGTGGCCATCACTACATCCTCTGGCAGCAAATTCCACATTTTAATCACTCTCTGTGTAAAGTAGTATTTCCTTTTGTCTGTCCTGAGCCTACTGCCCATCAACTTCATTGGATACCCTCAAGTTCTGGTGTTTGGGGAGAGGGAGAAAAATTTCTCTTTGTCAACTCTCTCCACCCCATGCATAATTTTAGAAACCTTTATCATGTCCCCCCTTAGTCATCTCTTTTCTAAACTGAAAAGTCCCAAATTCTTCAGCCTTTCCCCATAGGGAAGATGCTCTGACTCCCTAGTGTTCTTGATTGCCCTCCTCTAGACTTTTTCCAGAAAACAAATGAATTGGGAATATGGGCAACAAAAATAGGTAAAGGCAATGGCTCACAGCAGCAACAACCAAAAACTTAAAGAAATGAAAAGGGAAATGAAAAGGAATGCAAACCTCTACTTTATACTTTTTAGAAGCTCCTGTTTGAAGAGACAACATGATAGTATGTTTTATTTAGACTGGAGAGACAAGGTTCAAAACCCAGCTCCACCAAAATCAAAATCAAAAATGGTTCACTGACAGTGTACAACCAGACAGTATCAAACTCTGGCAAACCGCAGGCCTAACCAGATATTGTGACATCATAAACAGAAAGGGCCTAATCTCCAAAACACTCATGGAAGAGAGACTGGGCTTTCCACTTCATTGGTTCTTATATTTGAAAATACAACATGTTGTCACACAACACAACTTGCAGGTTTTGTTTCTACAACCTTATTCAGAGCTGGAAATTACACTCAAGCTATACTCTAATCAAAATAAAAACCTAATTTCAGCTATTTATGCCCTATTGTTATCAGAGAACTCAGACAAACACTTACCTTATCAGAAAGCTTGGCAAAAGGATTGTGAGTCAATGCTGACTGATGAAATCTGGTCAAAAATCTGGTCCTCTAAGGGTTCCCCTCCCTGCTCAATACTTATAGAGTTGCATAGATTCAAAATTAGATCAAGATGGTACATTCACCCTAAAGCTCTATCGAGGATGACAGGCAGTTACTCTCCCCTTTTTTGGAAAGGTTGTGGCCAGGTAGGATGGTGGGAGTGCAGAAAAATTCAGTTCTTTTGGCTTGAAATCATAAGATTCATCAAAAGAATTTTGGACATAGATATTATATTAACCCCAGAACACTTACTATTAGAAATTTGGCCCAGGCAAGTTACACAACATCACTTCAGGAGCACCTTAGAAGCTATGCTCTATGCCAGGGGTGGGCAAATTGCGGCCCGGAGGCCACATGCGGCCCGCCACAGAGTTTTTTGCGGCCCACCAAGACAGTCGGCCATGTGGTGTGATAGGGTACATTTGTCTCATTAAACTGATTCTAAAATTAAATGTGCTTGCAGCTATAGATGATATGAAATTAGAACAATAAATAAATTGAATAAAACTACCACTATTTTATTTAATTTATATTTATTGATTTTTATGATACAATTTATACCGTTTCTGAAATGCAAAGTTAAGTAATGAATGCAATCATTTTAAAAGGTGCGGCCCTCTGCTAACCTCCACTCCCACAAAGTGGCCCCCGAGCCAAAACAATTGCCCACCCCTGCTCTATGCGGCTAGAGTGTCTATTGCTACACTTTGGAAAGATAAGAAAATACCTACAAGACACACTTGGTTTACTAAATTGTGGGATCTCTATGTAATGGAAAGAATCACAGAAAAAATTGCTGTTTCTGCTATAACACCTAAAGTTTCTGGTTTTGACGCAAAATGGTTTCCAATATTGGAATTACTGTCTAAGCAAAATATCATAACCCCAGTGTGGGAAAAAATTCAAAGATGGTTACTATAATCCAAAAATTATCAATGTATTTAGTGGGAATAAATAGTGTTTTTTCCTGTTGAAAACTGGTTGTTAATTGAGGGTTAATTTCTAAAAATGATTGTTCTGTTATCAGTGCTGTATAAGTTACCATTTGATATACGATGAAAAACAGTTTTATGTACACTGGATGACTTAAAGGCTGTTTTCTTTATGGTATGGATGACTTACCATGACTATGTACTATATTTATGTATTGTTCCTTATTCACATAATAAAATGTTTAAAAACCACCAAAAAAAATCACTGGGTGGCTTTGAGCATACTTTTATTTTTTTTCAACCTAACTTACCTCAGAAAGCAAAAACAACAATAACAAATGAACAAACCCCCCCCCCCCAAATCTCTGCTGTTCACCATTCCCAGGAGGAAGAACTGAGATAAAATGCAACACACAAAACAGGGTGGTGTTAAAACATCTTGTTACCAGTGTTCCCTCTAAGCTGAGTTAGTGTGAGCTAGCTCACAGTTCTTTAGCCTCCAGCTCACACATTTTGGTCTGAGCTCAGGAAGGATGGCTCCAGAGCAAACTAATTTCTGCAGCAACCACATAGCATAGAGAATCCCAGTCAAGTAGGGGAGAAGAAACAAAGACGTCCCCAGACCTCCAAAAAAAAAACAACCCTGAGCTGGCTGTGCAATTTAATATATTCCCAGATTAGCAATTGTCACATCCATTCAAGTTTGGTAATGCTTGCAGCCAAGGAGAATGCTGGGTTTTGCTTCTTATGCAGCAGGCAGGATGTTACCTGTTGCCATCCAAGAAGCAATTCAGATGTTTAAGTGCACCTGCAGGGATTGATTAAGTGCCAGCCGGTGTGGATAGATTTTTTAGAACAGGCTTGAGCAACTCACAAGGCTCATTGACTGCTGGATAATGTCCTTACTCTTTCATAGATTTTCAAGCTATTATGATAATCTAGTTTGACCTTTTGAACAACGGCAGGCAAGCTGCATTCCCCTCCATAATTCACACAACAAGCCTGTAGCCAAAGTGAAAGCAAACAATCACAGGGACATTTGGCTCCATCAATACTGATTCATCCCAATAGCCTGCAACAAAGGCCGCTCGGACTCAATGAGCTTCACAAACACAATTCTTGTGAATGCCTTATCAATACAACGGATGGAATGCTAGAGGCTGATCTATATCATAATGACTGTGATAGGTCAAGAAGGTGCGTGTGTTCCAGAATGTTCACAAACATTCCAACCAGTAAATGACTAAAGCTGCCAGAAATAGGATGTTCAGAATCAGTATCATGGGCTAGAGCCTTAAAGGTAAGAGTTAAATGGTCCTCAGTCATTTCATGATGAGCTAGCCAGAAGAAGAAGAGGAGGAGGAGGAGATTGGATTTATACTCTGCCCTTCATTCAGAGTCTCAGAGCAGTTTACAATCTCCTTTCCCTTCCCTCCCTACAACTGACACCTTGTGATGTAGGTGGGGCCGAGAGAGCTCTTTCAAGAACTGCTTGTGAGACACCTCTGAGAACATCTGAGACATCTTGTGACTGACCTAGGGTCACACCAGCAGCTGCATGTGGAGGAATGGAGGATCAAACCTGGTTCTCCCAGATCAGAGATCACACTCTTAACCACTACACCAACCTGGCTCTCATGGGCACCAGGGGTCCATTGGAGCAGGAGCGCACAGGAGCGCAGCTCCGGGAGTGAGGAGCCCAGGGGGCGGGCACATGACCAAGCCCCACCCCCTCCTCGGCTTCCTCGATAAGTGCAGAGGCGCAGCGCCCCGGGGAAAGCCCTGCTAGGGTCTTTATTGATTTTAATGTTTTGTTTTAATATTGATAATTTTATCATTGTTCCTTTTATGACTGTGTGCTGCTTTTCCAGAGACTTGCTCAAGGTGGCATATACATTTTCTAAGTATACCATTTTTTATTTGGGCACATGGCACATAAGTACTGGAGAAATTTCACCAACCCTTCAGCAGCTTACACCCCATCAGTTTGGTGTAGCAGTCAGGAGTTGGACTCTAATCTGGGAGAACCGGGTTTGAATCCCCACTCCTCCACATGCAGCTGCTGGTGTGACCTTGGGCCAGTCACAAGTTCTCTCAGAGCTGTTGTCTCATGAGCAGTTCTCAAAAGACCTCTCTCATCCCCACCTACCTCACAGGGTGTCTTTGTTGTGGGGATGGGAAGGGGAAGGGATGGGTGGTGCACATGTCCTGGGTATCTCAAGTCTACTTGAAACCTGGTGGTTTCAAGGGAGCAGGAAGAGAATGAAGGTGTGTTCTTTACGCTTATTTTTATTGCACAAAGTATTGGATGGGGAAGGGAACAGAGGAAGAGCAGGTCAGTTTCACTCACCTGTGGAGTAGAGCCTGAGGGGTGGGTGTTGCCTTCTGACACACTTCCGGTATGTCAGGGGGTGTGGCATATGCAAATGAGTTATGCAAATGAGTTATGCTAATGAGCTCCTGCACCTCTTTTTCTACGATATGACCCCTGATGGGCACCATTAAAATGTTCTGGATGCTTCAAAAAGCATCAGCAAGCACCATATCAAACATGCTAACTTTCTTAAATGGGTGAGTCCCAAGAAGTTGCTTACACACATGGCAACCCAGAGCTAGAAATGCACATATGAGATCTATGTATTAGCCTTTTCTGAATTCCTGGCCCTTCTCCTCCTCCACAGCTCATTTTTTGATATATACATGTTCTATAAGTCAATGAAAGTAAGAGGATGCTCTTCAGACAAGGGGGTGCAATGCAAATAAGCACAGTCTTCTGTACCACAGTCCTTGGGGAAGGGCTGTGGTTCTGTGGAGGCACCTCTGCTTGGCATGCAGAAGGTCCCAGGTTCAATCCCTGGCATCTCTAGTTAAAAAGACCAGGTAGGAGATGATGTGAAAGACCTCTGCCTGAAGCTCAAGAATGCTGCTGCCAATCTGAATAGACAGTACTACTGACCTTGATGGACCAATGGTCTGTTTCAGCATAAGGCAAAATTCATGTTTTGTTCAAGTATGTATACAGATCATAGAATCATAGAATCACAGAGTTGGAAGAGGCCAAACAGGCCACCTAGTCCAACCCCCTGTTCAATGCAGGATCAGCCTAGAGCATCCCTGACAAGTGTTTGTCCAGCCGCTGCTTAAAGACTGCCAGGGAGGGGGAGCTCACCACCTCCCTAGGCAGCTGATTCCACTGTCGCACAACTCTTACTGAGCAACACAGTCTTCACTATTCTAGAGGGCGCAGCAAATTTAGATGGTGTAAGGCAGCATTCTGCTGTATACCCGAGCAAATATTTGCACATGTGTTGCTTTGTTGATATTTAATAAGCCAAATTCACATCCTTTCATTTCTGCCAGAGATACATTAGAGGAGTATTTTTTTTTTCCTGTTTCGGAGTTGTTGTTTTGTACTACTCTTGTGGCTCACTGAGCAGTCTCGTCAGGCAAGTCCTGCCTGAAGAAATGCCATGTCCTCTCCTCTTATCATGTTTCACTCCTAAAGGCGGGCTTAGACCAGTTCCCCCTTGACTGCAGAAGCTCCATTTCACAACCTTCATTGGAGATAACATCAAAGGCAGTCAAGGGCCTTCAGGAAATGGCAAACACATGGCCACTAGCTCAGCCGCTCTTCAGTCAGAGGGCTAAATCATTTCCCATCTTACTTAACAGAGCACAACTTGTTGTGAGGGGACCAGAAAGTGGAGCGGGTTACAAGACTTTGGACTCATACGGACAGGCTTCTCCCATCTTTCGTGAGCATTCTAGAAAGAATATTTTCGAAAATGCTGAAGGCCAGAAGAGAGATCATGGATCGCCATTGGTTTTGGGGGTTGCCAGCTCGAGGTTAGAGAATTCCTGGAGATTTGAGGTGAACCCCAGGGAGGGCAGAGTGCTCAACAGGGATGTGATGCCTTTGTCTTCCCCAGGAGATCTCCAGTCTAGAGATCAGTTGTAATTCTGGAAGATTCCCCAGGCCCCACCTGGAGGTTGGCCACACTGATCAGTTTGCAAGTGATAAATTGGGCATGCAGCAGCTGCAAGGCACATGGGAAGGAAATGGGGGTCTAGCACTTGAACCCCTAGTTTTGCTTCTCGTGCTGTTATTAGCAATTAGCAAAGGGAAGAAGATTCTGCCTAGATTTTCTACAGCAGCAAGGAAACAGGCTATTTTTGCTGATTCCCCCTCCTTTGGGTAGTGTTGCCAGCTCTGGGTTGGGAAATACCTGGAGATTTGGGGGTGGAGCCTGAGGCAGATGGGATTTGGAGAGAGGAGGGACATCAGTGGGGTGGAATGCCATACAGTCCACCTTCCAAAGCTGTTTGCTCCTGTGTATGGGGACAGAATGAAAAAGAATCTGAAAGATTCCCCCTGAAAAAGTTGTATGCGAAACGCGAAGGGGATGTAAACCTATTAAATATTCGATTTCCCTCTGCACCATTTTGTTCTTTTTTTCTTCACCTTCCAAAGCGGCCATTTTCTCCAGCTGAACTGATCTCAGTCGCCTGGTGATCAGTTGTAATAGCTGGGTGTTTCCCTTTACTTGACTCAGGGGAAGCATGTTGCGCAAGCCCTGAGGTTGCACAGAACCCCTCTTCAGGAAAGTACGGGCACAAGCAAAAGAGGGATGAAGCTATATCTGGAGGTTGGCAACAGAAGTGAGATACACGGATGAAGTGAATACCAAAAAAGGAGACAACCCTCTGCATGATTAAACCTCCAAAAATACTCAAAAGACAGTAAATATAATGCTTACAACTTATTTACATAATCAGCAGCAACAAACACACAAAACAATCTCAATACAAATCTCAAGAATGGTGGTTAATTCAATCTCTCTTAAGCATACAATCATTTGGAAGAACACAGTGACATGAAATGTTTTAGTATACAGCAAGTTTGGGTTCTTGCTAAGTTCTTTCAGCTCCATCTTGGATAAAGCTTTGGTGAAACGAGGTGCTACAACATCTGTTCACCTGATCAGCTGGAACTAAACTTGCAGCGCTGTTATATGGACAGAACTTTAAAGTCTTCAGGAACAGAGGATTCTACTCACCTGAAGTACTATTGGTGTATTGAATGGACTTTTGAACGTGCAGTTTACATTTGAATCCTTTCTTCTGTGACTCATGCGCTTGGATCTTTCCCTATTTGCACAATTTATTTATATGAATCTTGAGATGGGTATTGAGTTTGTTCTGTGTGTTTGTTATTGCTGCTTATGCAAATAATTTGTAAGCATTATATTTTGTGTTGTTGAGTATTTTGGGAGGTTTAATTATATGGAGGACTTTTTATTCCGTTTTTGGTATGCACCATCTGGAGGCTGGCAACCCCAGCAAAAACTGACCTCTGTTTCTTGCACTCATGGAAATACGAAGCGGGATCCAAGGCATGATTTTAAAGCATGTATCGAAATCCTGATTTTGATCACCAACACCCAGAGGGGGCGGTTTGAAGGATTAAATTTCCTCTTCCCTTCCCACTTTGCTCTGATCCAAACCACATTTCAATTTCTACAGACCAGCAGGCCCTTGGGGTGCATGTTTTTGGAATTAAAACTGTGCACAATATATGAGAGCAGGAATTGCCTTCTTCAGAGAAGTCTAGCCCTTTTGTTTCTACCTGAGATCCTGTCCTGCATTTACATCATCTTAAGAGACAAGCCATTGTTTACATGCAACTCACAGCCAGGGGTCCGTTGGAGCGGGAGCGCACAGGAGCGCAGCTCCGAGAGTGAGGAACCCAGAGGGCGGGCACATGTCCAAGCCCCGCCCCCTCCTCGGCTTCCCCGAGCAGTGCAGAGGCGCAGCGCCCCGGGGAAAGCCCTGCTAGGGTCTTTATTGATTTTAATGTTTTGTTTTAATATTGATAATTTTATCATTGTTCCTTTTATGACTGTGTGCTGCTTTTCCAGAGACTTGCTCAAGGTGGCATATAAATTTCCTAAGTATACCAATTTTTATCTGGGCACATAGCACATAAGTACTGGAGAAATTTCACCAACCCTTCAGCAGCTTCCAGCCCATCAGTTTGGTGTAGTGGTCAGGAGTTGGACTCTAATCTGGGAGAACCGGGTTTGATTCCCCACTCCTCTACATGCAGCTGCTGGTGTGACCTTGGGCCAGTCACAAGTTCTCTCAGACCTGTTCTCTCATGAGCAGTTCTCAAAAGACCTCTCTCAGCCCCACCTACCTCACAGGGTGTCTTGCTGTGGGGAGGGGAAGGGGAAGGGATGGGTGGTGCACATGTCCTGGGTATCTCAAGTCTACTTGAAACCTGGTGGTTCCAAGGGAGCAGGAAGAGAATGAGGGTGTGTTCTTTGCGCTTATTTTTATTGCACAAAGTATTGGATGGGGAAGGGAATGGAGGAAGAGCAGGTCAGTTTCACTCACCTGTGGAGGGGAGCCTGAGGGGTGGGTGTTGCCTTCTGACACACTTCTGGTATATTAGGGGGCATGGCATATGCAAATGAGTTATGCAAATGAGCTCCTGCACCTCTTTTTCTACGAAATGACCCCTGCTCACAGCCCTCACCAGATCATCTGAACATTTTCCTTTGAAATTCAACTCAAATTCCACATAAAGTAGCAAGCTGCTTCCCTGCATAAGTTGTTTCATCTGCTTCAGCATCATGAGCATTCACAGGCAACCAAAGAGAAAAGCTCTTTGTCACAAAGCAAGGGAAGTCCCACAGTTCCTACAGAGTAGAAAACAGTAAGTGTCCAGTAGCACCTTAAAGACTAATAAAATTTGTGGTAGGATATGAGCTCATGAAAGCTTCTACCCTACCACAAATTTTGTTAGCCTTTAGGGTGCTACTGGACACTTGCTCTTTTCTACTGCTACAGAAAGACTAAGGCCCAATTTACACTTCCCCTCTGAAGTAGTTTGACTGCTGTCTTTTCCCAAGCTCATTTCACGCTGGTTCCACATTTCACTTCAGGGGGGTCTGAAGAACACTAAGCAGCAGCATTTGTTTAAAGCAGTATAATGCTAGCTTGACCCCAGGAGGGCAATTAACAAATGTAAACATTAATTTATAAACTAGAACAAGTATGGTTTGAAACTAGAAACAGGTATAGATAGTTTTTTTTCAAAACTAGAATGATTCTAGCGGGAAAGTCAGATGTAAATTTGACCTAACACAGCTATCCATCTTGATCTAGTTCCTGAGGAACAACAGACAGTGCCCTGGGGGGGAGGGGGAATCCCATGAGTCAGTGTGAGAATGAGCACAAGACACTGCACGTGAGATAATCCCGATCTGAACACCTTATCTGCATTTCCTTTTTTAAGACCCACTGAATCATGGGAGCATGCCTGGCAAGGATATGGTCGCTTCTTGCCTTCCAGATGGGGGATGTTGTTCGGTCGAGCCCCCTTTTTCTCTTAATAGGACACTAGACACAACCGTGAAGTCAATTTCACCTTCTGCAGCCATGCCAGGGAGGTTTTCTTCCACATGAACATCTATGCATTCACAAGCTTTGTGTGTTTGTGTATGCTCAAGCTTCCACTGTGATGCTCTTCAGATGGCTGTCATTTCTTTCTGTATCTTCATTGCCAAGTTCTACCCTATCCACATCTAATGACCTGGAACATTTAGTTCAGTATTTCTAAAGAGCAGTAATTCTGTACCAGCTGCTCCCTGGCTCCTGTTCTGTGACCTTTTTTTTTTTTGTTACTAAGTGCTGGCAGCCTGGGTCCATTGCTGTCCAAGGGGAGCACATCTTTTTTTGCAAAATATTCTAGTGCCTCACAAATCTAACTGCTTCCTCCTGGTGCTGCTGTCTTAACCACACATGAAAATACCTCCACTTTGCCTGCGTAGCTGCCCCTGTGCAAAACAGGCACAGTTTCTGAAAATACTATGTACACAGGGGTCATTTTGTAGAAAAAGAGGTACAGGAGCTCATTAGCATAAATCATTAGCATAACTTATTTGCATATGCTACACCACCTGACATCATTGGAAGTATGTCAGAAGGCAAGAAAGAAAGAAAGAAGAGAGAGAGAGGAAGGAAAGAAGGAAAGAAAGAAGGAAGGAAAGGAAGGAAGGAAGGAAGGAAAGGAAAGGAAAGGAAAGGAAAGGAAAGGAAAGGAAAGGAAAGGAAGGGCTGGCAGAGAGGGGACAGCTACTAATCCAAGCCTCAGAAATACCACTATTCTGGGAGTTTAGCTTTAGTGGTGGCTGAAACCTTCAGAAGGCTGGTTGGAGGAACAAGGACCTTTCCAAGGGACAGGGTCATTTTGCTACAGCCATGACACAAGTAGGCATTCCCCCATGGGGAGGGGGCTGGCACCAACTCCCAGAGCTGTGCTCCCCCGAGCTCCTGCTCAAAATGACCCCTGTATGTAAAGATCCTGAACATAAGCATCTCAGTGGAAGAAGATTCCAAACGATGCCAGCAATTAATCATTTTCTAAGAAATTTCTCCCCCTTCAGAAGGGTACAGCCCATTAACTGTGCATTTGATGGGAAACCAATGTACACAAAAGATATTCAGTTGGAACTTGCTTAATCTAAGTCATGCCTATCTGCAAACAACTTAAATATTGCAGATCCAAACAAATTATTTCCTTCATTCACGAGTAGCTGGAAATTGCCAGATCTGACAGTTATTCCAGTACCCAGTTGATTGGTTTCATTTCTCTAGATGTCACAAGGAGCAGTGAAGGAACTTTGTTAGCAAGCAACACGGCACATATGAGCTTCACAAGGATGTCGTCCACTGAAAACATTGACTGATTGTCCTACCAAACAAGTTCACTATTGGTGTTCCTCTGAACAATGTTTCTATTTCCTACCAATCAGCAGCTGACCTCACTCTTCTCAGGAAGACTTTCTGATTCTGTAGAAACACAATCTCTGTGCTTCCAAGTTGGAGCTACAGGAAAGGGGAGTGGTGTTTAATCCCACCCCATCCACAAACTTCATTATTTATATAACAAAGAAATGACCCGCTCTGCCTCCTGCTTTTGAAGAGCCTGGAGAAGGAGAGAAAAGCTCTTTTGCACATCCATTCATGCCTCCTGGTGCATTTTCTGCAAGTGCACATTTTAATTGCCTCTAGATTCAAGGCAATTTTTTAATGATTGCCAGTCATTTGGGGGAAAGGCTAATTTGAGGTGTGTGCTGCAGTCCATTATAATTTCATCCTATTTTATGTGTGTAGCAATTGTTCATTTGAATTGATCTATTTAAAATATTTCTATCCCACTTTTCCACCCAATTGTTGTGGAAAAGCACTGTCAAGTCTCACAGCTGACTTATGACAACTCCGTGTGGTTTTCAAAGCAAGACATTAACACAGATGGTTTGCCATTGACTGCCTCTATGTTAGCAACCCTTGGCTTCCTTAGGGAGTCTCCCATCCAAGTACTAACTAGGGCTGACCCTGCTTAGCAGCTACGATCTGACTAAGATAGGACTAACCTGGGCCAAACAGGTCAATCCTATTGGTTTCTGTTTGAAGCCAATAGAAGCAATGATCTGATTCAATTTTTGTTATGGCCCTAGCTTTATCCCTGATGTTGATAAAACTGACTCAAAACCTGAATTGAATCCAGCTCTTAATGTTTGCCACTCCTTGACAAATAGAAGGGGAAGTCGTGGAAGCAGTGACATACTTCATGTTCCTGGGATCCAAGATCACTGCAGACGGTGACTGCAGCCAAGAAATTAAAAGACACCTTCTCCTTGGGAAACCTAGACAGCATAATAAAAAGTAGAGACATCACCCAAGACTCTTGAGAGTCCTTTGGACTGCAAGGAGATCAGATCAGTCAATCCTAAAAGAAAAAAAGGCCAGATACTGAAGCTGATGCTCAAATACTTTGGCCACCAAATGAGAAGGGAGCACTCACTGGAGAAGACCCTGATGCTGGGAAAGATTAAGGTCAAAGAAGAAAGGGACAGCAAAGGATGAGATGGTTCGACAGTGTTATCGATGCGGCGAACATGAAATTAAGCAAACCCCGGAGCACGACAGACGACAGGAATGTTTGGTTTGATGTGGCCCACGGAGTCGTGAAGAGTCGGACTCAACTGTGTGACTGAACAACAGCAACAATATGTGGAAATGAACCTGAATGCGCATTTGGTGTCACACTTGTGGCAGGCAACTCACTTTCTCTGTACCCCTTTGGCAATCTTGCTTTTCAATCCAGTGCTGTGAGAAATACCTTCTTGGTGGACAAACTAGTCTTTAATATTCAGTAAACTCCTGGGTCTTTCAAAACAAGCCTCAACAAAGAACTCAAATGTGAAAATATATAAATAATCAAGGTCAAGAATAAATGATGACACAAGCTCGGCTACTCCAAGGGCTTTTTCCCACTCACATTGTGCCGGCGTTCTGCCTCCGTTTGTCCCGGCGCTGGGTGTCAATTTCACACCCTTTGCTGCGGCGCGCGTGTTAATCTGGGGCTTTGCACCATTTTCTCCGCGCCTTCGGTAAACCTTTTTTTTTAGGTTTACCGAAGGTGCGGAGAAAATGGCGCGAAGCCCCGTATTAACACATGCGCCGCAGCAAAGGGTGTGAAATTGACACCCAGCGCCGGGACAAACAGAGGCAGAACACCGGCACAATGTGAGTGGGAAAAAGCCCCAAATATAGTCCATGACAAACACTTCAGAACAACAATGCAACTCTTTCTTTGGGATTGTCCGCTCTTCCTCTGCCTTTCACACAAGTAACACTAGTCATGTTTTTGAGAACTCTGAAATTTTGCTTTAGCAATTGGAGTACTGTGATCACCAACCGGGGTACTCTGACCATCCCCACCTCTCAGTATTTTGGCTCGAACCCTAAGAACAGTCTTCCTGGAGTAAGTCCTATTGGGCAGATGGAACAATAGACCTTAGTACTGCTCACGTTGCTTTTCTAGAAATTCCAAAAAAGTTTTGCTGGAGCAACAACAGCAATCAACATCATCTGTCGAGGCATATTGGGCATCTAGTACTGGATTGCTTTAGGTTTTAAATTTTAATCGACGTGTATGTTTTAAATTTTAATTGTAAATCTGCACTGGGTGCCGATCGATGTGTTTGGAAGCTGCACTGACCCTGCTACGTGGGGAGGTGTGAGGCTTCTGCCCTAAGCAGTCAAAGATCAGACCTTTGTTGATGAAACAGAGTTCTTTATTTTCTCAGTACTGCATGACAGGTTCTCGAATGTTTGTTAGAGATACCATATACAAAACAGTCAGGGTTAATATACCCTCCAGTACAGTTTGAAACTCCGATATTCAACCAATCACAAAAAGGGGAAAAGAGCGGTTAAAGATCTTAGGCCGTTTTACTTCCCACAGGAAAGGTGAGGTGTTAAAGTTATAAATTTTCCCCTCTTGAATTAGGTGCCACAGATGTGCCCCGTAACAAAAGCCATCCCAAGGACTTCTCACAGCGATAAGAATGTTCCGTGTCTCGGAGGGCGGGGGAGAGAAGGAATGCATGGGGGAAGAGGCCATTTGGTCTCGGGTGATGTGTCAGTGTTTGAGGTCGCCACTCTCCTGGATGAAACGGTTACATTGACCAGACCTTCACAAAGCAATATAACTCAAGGCAATAAAGGAAAGGGAGGAAACCTGAGACAGCTCTGCAAGAGATAGCAAGGGAGTGACTTGACATCTGCACAAACATACTACACAATGCATAAAGAATACTCTGTTAGAATCAAGGATCCTGACAGGAGGGCAGGCTATACGTTTAATAAAATAAAATAAAATAAATAAAAATAAACCTCCAGGTTTACAGCCTTATTGAAATGGCTATAACTTCTCAACATTCCTACCCATGCCTCACCTACGAATGGCCTACTTAGTTTTCTCTCCGCAGCCTGCCAGGTGTAAGAAAAGTTACTCATTAGCCAGCAATCAAATGTAAATTTCTGTTTCCTTTGGTGCCCTCTTCTCAATTAAATTTGTTTATGCACCAACAAATAATGCTTAGTTAGTTCTCTGTTGTATGAAAATTGCAAGGAGAAGATATTAAGGTGGTATCTAAAAGAAATTAGAATGAGACCACAATCGGCAAGTGTGCTCATTTATTCAACACTCAAAAAGTTTGAGTAAAATTAATTTGTATATACATATTTATTATTGACTTTGGCTTTCACAGGAACCCTAATGTGTTCTAGATAAGTAAGGGCCAGTTCCTGCATCGGGTTGCCAACTTTGGCTTGGGAAATCCTTGGAGATTTGAGGAGGAGAAGAAGAGAAGAAAAGACTGGATGTATTCCCCGCCCTTCACTACCCAAAGGAGTCTCAGAGCGGCTTACAATCTCCTTTCCCTTCCCCGCAACGGACACTCTGTGAGGTAGGTGGGGCTGAGAGAGCTCTTTTGAGAACAGCTCTGAGAGAACTTGTGACTGACCCAAGGTAACACCAGTAGCTGCATGTGGAGGAGTGGGGAATCAAACCCGGTTCTCCCAGATTAGTCTGTGTTCCTATCCACAACACCAAACAATGCCTGGGATGGGTGGAGTCCAGTGGGGATGTGATGCCATGGAGTCCACCCTGCCGTTTCCACCAGGAGAACTGTGCTCTGTTGTCTAGATCTCCTGGAATTGCAGCTCATCTCCAGACTACAGAGATCAATAATTTCTTGTCCATCCAGGCCCAGGATTCTCTTAGCCTGGTTTTGAACACTTTCTATATGTCCAGCACTACACTAGGAAGCAAAGTGAAATGGTTTTCCTCCTCCTCTCATAGAAACCAAGACCTTCTGGGTTAACCTGTGAAAGAAGCAGTGCACTACACATTGAATCAGATCCTTGGTTTATCAGTGACTCTGTGAAGCCCCATGTAGAAGTCTTTCACATCATTTTCCACCTGATCCTTTTAACCGGAGATGCTGGCGACTGAATCTGGAACTTTAACCACTGAATCATGACCCCACCTCTGGGTATCCCTTAGGGTTACCAACCTCCAGGTGGCACCTGGAGATTACCTGCTATTAAAACTGATCTCCAGATGATCAAGATCAGTTCCCTTAGAGAAAATGGCTGCTTGGAGAATGGGCTGTATGGCATTATACCCTCCTAAGGTCCCTCCCCTCCCCAAACCCCTCCAGGCTTCACCACTGTGTGCATTTCCCCACCTAGAGCCGGTGACCCTAGCATTCCTCAACAGACAAAACACCATAAGCAGGGGTTCCTGAAAGCAAAAATATGGAAAACTGCTAGTTTAAGCATAAAAACTAACCAATTGGGGCAGGGGGAAGGGGAAAAAGGGTTTCCGGAAGAAGTAGCATGCAAAGGGCAGCCATGAGTTCTCTCCCATGGCTGTAATAAAACCTTTTCAAATGGATAATTCTATAAATAAACTGTATTACAGCTCATTAACCCCTAAGGGCAAATTGATTGAGTTAAGGAGCGACTCACTCAACTTGCCCATGTTTAAAGTCACCCAAAGGTATCTGCTTTTATTTATGCTGTTCCATTTCAGATATGTGGAAGATCCAATTTTGCCTTATACCAAGCCCGGCAAATGGCATCATTTGAGATGGAAGCCAGCAGCATAATACATTATGGAAAAGATCCCCCCAAACCCTGTTGATGCTGCATGCAAAGAGATTATCTCTTTCATTCTTCGGTAAAATAGTTACAGGTAGCTTCAGAAGAGGAAAGAAGTTGTGTTCCTTCCCGTAGCTCTTCAAAAAGAAGGATGCCAAAACATCTGCAGAAGCCCCCAACGGCAAAGCAACAATTGTTGTTGGCTGTTTTCTTCTTCGTCTTCTCGCTCATCATTGCTCCCTCCAGCCAGAAATCAACTTTCCTTCCTCCTTAATCAGAGCAATAATCACGTCTGCAGGTGTTTGTAGCTGCCTTTCTGCTCTGTGATTTCTCTTTGGGGACCTCGGCCACCGATGCGTTCTGCATAATAGTGCATTGCCACAACCCCGCACTCCCCCGTAGCAACAATGAAATGACTCAAATGAGATCGTTTTGAGACAAGCGTTTAAAATAAGGATTACAGCTCATTTGTTGTCAGTACAATGGAGCTTCCTTTCTAGAAACTCTTCGTGTATTTCTTGTTGGCAGCCTTTGTGAAGGAAAGCATCTATGGAGGCTGTCTACTGCCATTCAGTAGGGACACTCCCTACTTTGGGGGTGCTGGTCACTGGAATAAAGCATTTTCTCCATTTTGTCTTTGGGGCAGTTGTTGGGAATGCTTTTTAAAATGTAGTTAGGGTGCACCCTAGGGTTGCCAACTCTGGGTTGGGAAATTCCTGTAGATTTGGGGGCTGGAGCTAGGGAAGGTGAGGGTTGGGGAGGAGAGGGACCTCCGCAGGGTATAATACTTTGGAGCCCACCCTCCAAAGCAGCTGTTTGCTCCAGGGAAACTGATCTCTGTTGGATGGGGATCACTGGTAATTCCGGGAAGTCTCCAGTCCCCTCCTGAAAATTGGCAAGCCTGGTATACACATGTGCCAATGCACTAGAATTGTTCAGGTGTCAGTCACTCCCCAAGTTCTCTAGAAGTTACATCTCCAAAGCCCTCTCGACAAGTTTCAGGAACAGCATGTAGAGCATGTATACAGCATACACGTTATTGTTCTTTATAAATGTGCCCCCAGGTTCCTTAGCGGCCTGTCCCTTGAAGGCCCCTGGGAAAGGCTGCTGTTTAATTTCACAAAAGTAATCCACTCACAGTTTGCCTTTTACTTCATTTACTGAAGAGGCCCAGTTTCTTCAGGTGCTCCCCCTGTGCCCTCCAACCCCGATATCCGCAGGGTTCCCAGGTCCCCTCTGGCCACCAGTAGGGGATGGGGGGTAGGGTTGCCAGAGCCTACTGCTCTGCTCAGCAAAGTGTGACCAAAAGAGCCTTCTTCAAACAGTCTTCTTTTCTGGCAGCAGAAGAGCCACTGAAGTAAGATTGCCAACCTCTCAGTGATGCCTGGAGGTCTCCTGGGATTATAACTGAGTTCCAGGAGACAGAGATCAATTCCCCTGGAGGAAATGTCTGCTTGGAAGGTGAACTCTATGGCATTGTACCCCACTGAAGTCCCTCCCCTCCCCAAGCCTCGCCCTCCTCAGGCTTCACCTTCAAAATCTCCAGGTATTTCCTATCCCAGAGCTGGCAACCCTATGGACTTAAAGTAGAGGGTAAGCTCCTTAGGCTAGAGGAAGACCATCCATTGCTGTGTGGAGCTGCAGAATACTAGCCACTGGCCTTATTTTCATTTTTCAAATGTTGGAAGATATGGAACTGTCCATGAATCTGTTTATTATTGCAACCTCTTCTGTATTTATCCATTAAAGAGGAAACCGTAGCGGAGTTACCAATCACGCTCTGTGTACCATCTCCCTGGAAACCTCTGGTTTGCAGCTCTCTGTTGTTCAAGATTTATGTGATCTAGCTGTCTTCCTGGCAGAAACAACATGTAAGAACTCAGCAGGCATCCACCTTCTCCTTAGTTATTAGGCAATTGAGAGAGGCTAAGAGGCCATAGTAACTCTAAGTGCATGAACTCATTCATGAGTGCCAGTAAGACAGAGGCTTTGAAAAAAAACAACAACTGACAAGTCTTTTGAACCACAGATTTAACACGAGGCATTTTATACTTCGCTGTGTGCAATTAAGTTGATGTTGTTGCTCACAGCTGAAAAACAACTTCCCTTAGTGAGGTGGGAAATGCACACGCAAGAACTTGTGTTAATCCAGCCCCAGGTTCTTCTAGCTGCACTCCGATTTCCTACAGATTTTTTCACCTGAGGGAAAACTCCACATTCACTCCATATCCTACCTGGGGTCAAAGTTGATAGCAAATTAAAAATACGTAGAAGCATGAAAAAGAAGCAGAACATTCTCCATTGGTTCTTTTCATACCTGTTTATCAGTATCTCTGCTTTTCGCTGCTAGTTAGCGTTCCCACCTTGGCAAACACCAGGACCGATTTCGTACAGGCACTGCCCCCGCGTTCTTCCTCCGTTTGCCCCAGTTTTGTGCTTGAATTTCACACTATTTGCCACAGGGCACATTTTGACCCACAGTTCCACCTGATCTTTCCCGCGGCTTCAGTGATCCTTAAAAAACAGGATCATTGAAACTGCGGGGAAGATAGGGCGGAGCCACGGGTCAAAATGCGCCCCACGGCAAATAGTATGGAATTCAAGCACAGCACCAGGGCAAACAGAGGAAGAACACCGGGGCAGCGCTAGTGGGAAATCGGTCCAGGAGATTTTGGAAGCGATGCCTGAGGAGGGACAAGTTTATGGAGGATGTGATGTCACTGTCATTGTATGTGGTAGATGCTGTAGGTGGCATCCTTTAGTGTCTATCATCTTTACCATAAAGAATATGGGAAATTCCTAGAGTATCACTAAGTGGTGGCCATTTTTTTCCTCTGTTGCTCAGTTCTTCGGGGACAGGAAAATGGAGCTGGGTAAATAGGGGGGCTGTATCCTGTTGCTTTTAAGGTTTTGCATTTGCTTTGTATATATACTAGTTCTATATGCAACATATGCTTCATTTGTATGTATAAGATACATGTAACTGTACAATGCTGTGACGGATGGATGGATAAGTAATGTGGAAAATAGTGTCTATTTTATGGCAAAAAATGGCTCACATAAAACAGAAAACTGAGAGTGACAGCCCTGAGAAAGGCAAAATCAAAATGGAGCTTTTGGAGTTGAAACAATAGGGACAAGAAATTCAAAATAATTCCTAAAAAGCAAGTCTTATTCTTTTTGATGAACAGCAATAACCTTGTCAAAATTTGCTTTCCTATTCTCAGCATCTTCATGCTTTGTCACCTGAGCAGAACTTCAAATTAGCTTCAGGTTTTTTTCCCCCTCAGGGTTAGGATAAAACAGGAGTCCCTAACATGGTGTTGATTATCTCATATTTAGTCAAGAACCAATCACCTAGCTAGATAATAATCACATGATTATGATAGAACAGATTTGGAAAAAAATGATCTTTTTCTATAAAAATGCACTACCATTATAGGCAAATCAGATTTCTCTGGATGGAAGTCTCAGAAGAAGTTTAGGTGAGGTTTCTGGGCATGTAAGTTGGGCTTTTTGATCATTCGTAAAAGCAGTTAGACTTTTTCCATTTTTCTCTCTTTCAGACTGAGCAGCCCTAGTTATCTGTTTTCTTCTTTCCTGAAGAACTCTGGCTTTCCCAGTATAATATTTTACTACTGGCTCAGCCCAGGGATCAGAGGGAAGGTTCGAGATCCCCCTTAAATAACTGAAATGTCACTTCAGGCTTTTGGAAGTTCAAAAATAACAAAACATTTAATTCAACATAGAGGGGGAATGGTCAGGTAAAATCAATTGTAAAATTTCTAAAGTAACTCAAATAACTCTGAGCTAAAAATAAGTAGATGCACAGACTGTAGTTCATATGTTTCAGGCTAATTAGAGTTTCTTAGACCCCATCCACACTGTCACTTTTGCAGCTCATTTCTCCCTATTGCTTTGGGTTCCTCCCCCTTTTCCACATGTGTTTTGCTCCCTCTGGGACTACTAGAGAGAACAAAACATATGGGGGGTGGGGGACCTTGAAGCAATAGGGAGAAATGAGCGACAAAAGTGACAGTGTGGACGGGGCCTTAAGCTATTTAAAATGACTGAAAACCTTTATGATGAAAGGCTTTTGTTCCAGTGTTTCCCAAACACTCCAAAACTCTTTGTTTGAGTATTCACTGAGTCTTTTTGTTTCCAGAAGTCTGGGACACTCTATCCAGTAGCCATTCCCCTTCTTTAAACACACCAGTATTCTTCTTGAGTTTTAACTGACTGTTAAGATTTCACAAGGCAGCCTCTAACCACACCAGACAAGGGATCTTTCTGCTCTTCAGAGCTATCTCCCTGTTTTGATTAGGTAGGGAAATTCTTCTCTCACTAGAAGATCTATCCCCTTTCTTTGGCCCAAATGGGAGTCCTTAACCTAACTACCCAGTCTTCCTTGCCAACGTTCCCAGTACTCATCTCTTAGTCAGGGCTGAATTCAGACTCTGTCAGTACTAGATTCATATAGAGAAGAATCAGACTGAATCTCTCCTCAGCATTCAGTTCTCAAGTTTTCTCTGTGCAGCTGATGCTAACCAATCAATTCTTTTGAGCAATCCATAACTCAAGGCTTGCTGGCTCTGTGAGAAATTAACCCTTTACAAGTCCATTACCTGTTTACACAGCACATTAAAATCTTATAAGTGCTGTATAAACTGTCACGGGCTGGGTGCCAGTGGGTCAGGAGCCAAATCGAAGTCTGAGACAGTCCAAAGTCAAGCCAAATCAGAAATGAATTACCAAGTCCAAAACACAAGCCGAAAGCAGAGTCAGTCCAAGCCGAGATCAGAGAGGGAAACTCACAAGCAAACCAGTCCAAGGAGTCAACCAAAAGCTGAAATCAAACAGAGCCGAAGTCACGAGCCAGAAGGTCCAGGAACAGGTTTAGCTGATGCGAGCCGAGTGGGTGCAGAGCTTAGCCAGAATGACTTGTTGCTAGCACATGTTGTTGGTCTTTGTGCTGTGCCTAAATACCCAGCCACTCCCTGTGCTTGTTAGCAGCTGGCAGTGAGGTCCCGGCTCCCTCTAAAACTCAAGGCTAAGTGATCTGTGACTATGTACACATGCTTCTTTTCTCCTAGCAGCTAAGTCTTGCCTGGATCGTGACCTTAACCATTCCACCCGAGGAGGTGAATCAGGTGGGCTTGAGCTTGGCTGTGGCTCAGCTGCTGCTGGGGTAATGCCATGAGAGGTGCTTGCTTGAGCCTCCTCTGGTTCAGGTGGAGGCTCCTCTGGAGCTGGGGACTGATCCTCCACCACACTTAGGTCCGCAGGAGGCAGGTCTTCAGAGGCACTCCTGACACAGAAACCAGTTCCCCTGGACTGTGAAGGATTAATTCCTCAAAGAAGAAGAAGAAGACATTGGATTTATACCCCGCCCTCCACTCCCCAAGGGAGTCTCAGAGCAGCTTACAAACTCATTTTCCCTTCCCCTCCCCACAACAGATACCCTGTGAGGTAGGTGGGGCTGAGAGAGTGCTTTCCCAAGCTGTCCTTGAGGGAACAGCTGGTACAGAGCTATGGCTTGCCCAAGGTCATCCAGCCAGGTGCAAGTGGAGGAGTGGGGAATCAAACCCAGTTCTCCCAGATTAGAGTCCGCACACTTAACCACTACACCAAACAGCTCTCAAAGAGCCAGAGAGCTGTCTGTAACAGCGGTTGAAGCAATTTCCCCTTCCTGACTACACTTTTGGGAGTAGCATATCTTTTACTGTTTATATAACTGGCACAGCTTAAATAACTGTGTTCGAACACATGCACCTGATGATCTCCCAGAATTATGACTGATCTCTAGATAAAAGAGATTAGCTTTCCTGCAGAAAATGGCTGTTTTGGAGGGTGGACTCTATGGCATTCTGTCCTGCTGAGGTTCCTCCCCTCCCCCAAGCCCACCTTCTCCAGGCTCCACCTCTAAATCTCCAGAAATGTTACAGTGTGAAGTTGGCAACCCTAACTTTAATTGAACTGCAGTTCCAGGGAATACTGGCAAGGGGAAATGACTGTGAAACTTATTTCAGCCTCTAGCATAGTCATGTGCTAGTCATAATAAACAAGAGTTGGCAGGTCATCCATGGCCACCAGCAGGGGGGAATGGTGGCGGCAGATTTAGTTTGGAAAACTCCTGGAGATTTGGGAGTGGAGCCTGGGGAGGAAAGGGACCTTAGTGAGGTACAATACCATAGAGTCCACCTTCTTCTTCTTTTTGTACATTTTTTATTGCTTTATTCTAAAAACTACAGAAATCAAAAAGGAGGGGAACTAACATCTATGGGAGAAAGGAAAGAAAACTGCTAAAACCCCAAGTAGCAGTGGTCATATACATAAACATTTGCTTAAGCTATTGTTTCAATTACGTTAGCCTAAATACAATGAAGCAAATCTTATACGGTGTCAAGATTGTAGTAAAGCAGGGATTTTAACCAAAGAAAATGTCAAAGAGTTCAGTTTCATTTGCTAAAGATCAAGACATAGGAATATCTAGCTTAAAGTTAGTCTTTCTTATTTCTGAGATCATCTCTTCATCTGGTCTTGGGAGTTTTTGGGGCGGCCGCCCCAAGTTCAGATTTTGATTCTTCTCCATTGGATTCAGATGATGAGTCTTTTTTGGTTCCCATGTTGCTGTGGTCTGTTGCATTGTTGTTCTCTGCTGGGTCTTCCGTCTTCTCAGTTTCCTGTAGTTGCTCCAAAAATGCTTTGGGTTTTGCAGCAGAGTCAATTCTAGTTTACTTATCTTTGTATTTGAAGGTGAGGCTTTCTAGTATAAGCCATCTGTAGGATGTGGAATTTTTTTGTCAAAATACAGTAAGGCTTTTGTATTGTCTCCTCTTTCTAATCTCAAATGGAATGACCTTTAAAACTTTTATTTTCTCATCCTCGATTCTTAGAGTAGTCCCATTAGTCACTTTTGAGTATCTAGTCTCTGATGTATCTTTTGAAGAATTTCCCAAAGACTTCGCCAGGCAGATTGTTTTTCTTGATATATTCTGGATAGGTTCTATAGACCATATCCATTTTGCTTTGTAGAAAATCCGCTTTTAAATCTGCAACCAGCTCTAAGGCATCACTTAAAATTTTTTTAATATTTTCTCCATCATGCTCTGGGACACCTTGGAATCTCAGTACATAAGTTGATTTTTCCATTTGTAGCTGCAATAGCTGATATTCACCTGAGGTTCTCTGTTTTTTCCACAATCTCCATTCATTTTTTTAAAAAAAAGTTTAGTTGTCTTGGCATCAATTTTCTTGAGTGATTCTGCTGTTTGCTCTGTTCTGGTCTTTGTTTCTTTTAGCTGTTTTTGTAGCCCTTTCAAAGTTGTTATTCAATGAAGTCTTCTGGTTCAGCAGAGGGCGCAATACTGCTGCCAACATATTGGGAAAGTCTATAGCTGCTTCCGGTCTCATGATCAGAGCAGCCAGGCTGGCATTTCCTGTAGGAGGTTTCGTTTTCGGTGCCATTTTTCTCCCAGCCAACTGCATAATTGTTTACTTTTTAGCAAAAGTTTCAAAAAGTTCTATAGCCTGCAAAGACAGATAATTTTCACTTGGTTCCACTCTGCTTTGGTTGAAAGGCACTTTACTTTCAGTCCCCTTAGTTAACAGTTAATTTTAAAAAGATTTTCTCTTTTCTTTTTTCATGGGGTGGGCTCCTCCCCCCCCTTGCTTTTATTTAAGGGACTGTTCACCTGGCCATTTATCTGCATTTTCGATTCATCACAACTCATGCTTCATCGAAGGTAAGGGAAACTGCTCGACCAGTTTCTGGAGGTGGGACCAGTTTCTGGAGGTGGGACCTTCAAAGGAAAGAAGGGCCTTGATCCCTTGGGAGTCAGCCTTGGGAGAGGCACCCCTCAAGCTCCATGGCTTGGAGCCCCCTACAAGGGCTCCGGGGGGGATCATCCAAGCCCCCTCCCTTCCTCCAGGTCATGGAACACATCCCTTGGAGCTCCAAAGGGACGCATCTGCCATTCAGGTTGCCAAAACTGGAAGTCACCATAGAGTCCGCCTTCTGAAGCATCCATTTTCTCCAAGGGAACTTATCTCGGTAGTCTGCTGATGAGCTGTAATTCCTGGGGATCCCCAGGTCCCATCTGGAGGCTGTCATCCCTATTAGACCACAGCAAAGAGACAGAAGTCACAGTGATGAATTCTATATACATATTATACCAGGTCCCCTAATGTATATATTTTACACCAACTACTTTACAATTCCATGAGTGAGGAATTTTCCCTCTTTCTTACATTGTCCCCTTTAATTATGTCCCCTTGCAAAATGCATGCCAAACAGATTCCGGTCATTTCTTTCTACATTATGGCTAACTTGCTGTAAAAGTTTGTTCACCCAGTCCTTTGCCTTTAAGAGAGAGAGAGAAAATAGTGTGAGGGGGAAAAAAAAAACCTACCAACAAGGGCTCTCATTCCATTACCTAGCATCATTAATGGGTCAATTTATAGGCATGAAAGGCGAGATATTGCTGACAAATCTTTAGCAAAGCCAGCTCGGTTTAGTCTAGCGGGTGAGGAGGCCAGTATATATGTGACAAGAAAGGAGAAGCTGCTGTTTGAATTGTGGCTGTTTCTTGGCTTCAAAGGCAATAGGTAGTCCCATAAATAAAGACAAATCATTATTGCAGTGCACCAAGGGGGCAGAATGGAAAAGGCAGAAGCACAGGCATTATCCATTCCCAAGGCTGAGGGCTGTACGCGCCAAATGGTTTAATAAATTCTTTTTACAGCTGAGTTCTTTGTTTTTCTCCCCACATAATTGCTTTAAATTGGTTCTAGAGGCCACCTTCTTTATTAATACTGTAGGAAGACTGTTCTCCCTTTCCCATTGCTCATGATAAAGTCAGAGCACACACAGTGAGTTGTCGTCCGCATTTGCCTAAAGTGAAATACAAAGAGATGCTCGGTGTTCCCCCTCCGGGGAAACATCCAAAGAATTTCAAGGTAAGCTAGAAGAGTTTAGTTATGGCTAGCAGAGGTTCACAGGAAAGGTGTGCACTTGCTATATCCCTGGGGGGGTGCAGAAACCTATCAAAGTTCTACTCTTTTGTGATTCTTGAGACCACCAGATTTAGAGGCCATGGCCTCGTGGTACAGCATCTGTTCTACATGCAGAAGGTCCCTGTCAATGCTCCCTCTAATCTGTGGAGTCTTGTGAGCAACAATTCTACTTTGTGAGCTACTGGCATTATAGCTGAGAGCAAGCAATTTGGCTAGTGCATAAATTGGTTTTCTCTGGAGCCATCCTTCCTGAGCTAAAATAAAAATCTGTGAGCCAGAGGCTAAAAAACTGTGAGCTACCTCACACTAACTCAGCTTAGAGGAAACACTGGTCCCAGTTTCAAGTTCTGGTACCTGCAGTGAAAACAATTAGGATGTAGGTGATGTGAAAGACCTCTCTCTGGGGCCTTGGGGCACCATTGCCAACCTCACTACTGACCTTGAGAGGTCAAGGGTCTCTCTCAGTATAAAGAAGTTTTGTGTTCATATCCTTAAAGTATTTCTTCAGTTCGGCTGTTTAACCATTTTACACCTGCTATTTTGAGCATTTAGTGTTTTTCCAGTTGTTTTTAAGGTCTCTGAATGTGTAAATTGCATTTAACAGTTGCACAATTCAATATTAAATAATTCAGAGAAAATGCAAACAGATATCCCAAAATGACCACAATCAGTTTCTTTTTAAACCAAACATTTCTAAATTATAGAAAGAATCTGATCCCTTCTTTCAGTTTCAAGATCCTTATTTCCTAATAAGAATCAAACATCAATTGATTGTTGTAAGTTATCAACATAACAAAAGAGTGATCAGCCAGCAGAGGAGTACATTATTAAAAAGCTAGATAATTCCCACATCTCAAAAAACAAGTATCAACACTGATGTGTATTTTTTCAGCTACGTTTGTCCATAAATCAAAAGAGTTTAGCAGCCACAACTTTACCCCTCTGCTTAAACCAAAGATCCCCAACCTTGTTAAGCCTGCAGGCACTTTTTGAATTTAGAAGACAGGTAACAGGTACCACAACAAAAATGGTTTCCATGGGGGCAAGAGCCAATCACAAAATGTTGAGTGTTTTCACAAAAAGTTACAAGGTTGCATCCTACTATGGGCTGGGCACAAACCAGGAAAATGCAGTTTGGTTTGGTTCATGGCATGCCCAGTTCACAAACCATCACAAACTTTTAGCCACCAAACAAAATGGTTTGGTTTATGAGGTTCATGATGCAATAGAACAGCCCTCCAGCATGCTAGAAAAAACAAATTCACAAGGATCTCCAACTGATTCTCCTCTACCTGCCCTCCAAGTTTGGTGAGAATTGGATTTACAGGGTCCTAGTTACAGCCCCCCAAAGAAGGTACCCCCAGGAAAGTGCTTTCTGAGGAAATGACAGGTGGTCCCATGAACACATGAATCAGACTACCGGCCCATCAAAGTCAGTATTGTCTACACAGGAGAGAGAGGGAGAGGAAGAGGAAGAGAGCATTGTAGACTATTTATTTTTCAAACTTTTACCCCGCCCTCCCTGCAAGCGGGCTCAGGGCAGCTTACAATGTGGCACATACAAGTTACTTCCACACCAGCGCTCCCTTTTCTGGCTGCTTTTATCAGGAGTCATTCAAGGCCAGGTGAAAGTCCTGAATGGGTGAGCAACCTACAGGGCTGCCAGTCCTGATCCTGCAATGACTCCAGCTCACAGGCAGAGGTTGCCCAGTGCTGCTCCCATTCCTCCCTCCTTGCCCACCTTCTTTGGCACTCCAAAGGCTTTGGCAACCCCAGGGGAGGGGCTTGCAGCTGCAGAGCCTCTGTTTCGGCTTCTGATCTTGGGCTATAGAACCGAGGGCACAGCACACAGTTTGAGACTCCCCATCTGCACCTGGTGGAGTCTCCATCTTGTCTGATGGGTCTTCCTGCAGCTTCCGAGGGCTGCAGCTGGCTTCCTCCATCTCTCCCTCATCCAAGGAGGTGTTGGCAGGCAGGCCCCCCAACACAGCCTTTTCTAATTGTAGGCTCCTTGGAGCCAGAAAATGGATCGATACTCCCTGGGCTCTTCTGAAGCAGCTCTTCTTACCCCAGTGAAGGGGAAGAAAGCTAGGATTGATTGTTTGCTTTAGGGTGAGCTGATTTGAGGAGAAGTGGGTGCCAAAAGCAGATGATCAAGTAGCACCCTGGGGATCTCTGGTTGAAAAGAATCCCCTCACCCCATCAAGCTTTGAGCTCCACCAACAACCCTTCAACATTCTTACATCTCCATACATCCCAAGACTGTCACTTGAGCAAGCCTAAAACAAAGCACAAACCAAATTTGGTCGCTTCTCTTGGGAGAAACACATATGGAATGTTGACAATCCTTTGAAAGAACTGAAATTCATCAATCATCTTCCTTTCCATCTCTAATAAATGCTAGTTGTCGGGGAGGGAGGTTAATGTTTTTTTGTCCTCTTTTCAGATTGAGCATTGGTATTGGCATCAATGTGTACGCTGTCAGTATGGGTGTCTTGTATGCCTAACATATCCAAGGAGAGGCACTTCTGGGTGATTTTTTTAAAAGGCTTTTTGCTTGTTTTCACAGGTTCAGGGTAGGGTAGAGGACAAGCTTCCTGAAGCCCCAGACCACAAATTAAGTCAAGATTTGATGAATCATCTAAAAATGCAAGTCCAAGAGAATTGCACTGCTGGCATCGGTCCAACAATGCATTATCTTAAACAGCATTTATGTGTTGCCTCCAGGGATGGTTTATATATACACGACATGGCTTTCTTGGAGAGTTCCTCAGCTAGTGTTACTCAGCGTGCTAGAAGGAATAAAATTACATGCCCACACACATATATTTTACATAACACCAGCAGTGAAAATTCACATATGCAGCTTGAAAGGGGGAGAGAGTGTTGCAAAAAAAAAATACTTAGCAGATGATTAACCTACATGGTTTATAAATGCTCCGTGATCATTTAAGGCAGGCAGTGGGCTATAGTCAGTGTAGACAAAAACCAAGCCTCTCTGTTGTTCTTATTGGATTTATCTGCAGCCTTGGATACAGTAGATCTTGCCGTCTTGTTGAAGTGCCCGGAGGCAGAAGTAAGTATTAGGGGACATGCGTTGAACTGGCTCAAATATGGATGAGACTCCACAGGTTGCTATTGGAAACCAGTTGGCATTGGTGTGCGCTTCTCCTATTCAGATAAACATGATGAAGCTCCCTTAACACATTTTGAAGGGATCCAGTGACAGAACATCACCAGGACTTGTAGGCAGAGGGACCCGGGGGACATCAGCATTTCAATGGGTGTCCCTCTAGCTGGGGGTTACAAGTCTGTTCTTGGGGGTGGGGAGGCTGGGAAGGCTCATGCGAACCTCTCTGGCTCTCTAGTGGGGCTTCCGAGTTCCACGGCAGGTCAAGAGCAGCCCCCGTGGCTGGGGGTCTCTCCAGGTTTATTTAGAAGGCCAAGATACAGGCCAAGAAGGAAGACGAGTGACCCTGACCAATGTGCTGGGAAGCCGTGGTTGCAAGTGGTGGAGAAAATCAGAGGGCAATATTCCCTCCCCTCTTCTGTCCTATCCAAGGCCTTGCAGCCCTCCTGGCAGTGCAATAGATGGGCAAAAGGCAGGAAAGCACCACAGAAGCCACACAGGAGCTGCATCCTTTCAGTGTAATTCCACACTACCAGTATTTGTGTGTGAATGCCCTAAGCATGTGAGTAGAACCAACTGCACGGACCCTTCCGTCTAAATCCTCAATCTTCCTCCTAGTGGAAATAGGAATGGGTGACAGGCATAAAGTTGCTACTGCCTGCCCTCCCCCCCCCCCCAACTTTTTATTAAATTTTCAAAGTTTCAAAATTCATACAACATTTTTCATATTGGTATACAGATATAACATCTGCAATAAATCAAATTCAAGGAGATAGGCATTTAACTTGAAATATAAACCGGCAAACATCTTAATATGCAAGGGCAGAGCAATGTCAGACACATTTAAAGGTGTGCAAGTTTAAATAACAGTGTAAACAAGAAATGCAAATTGGTATATTTATCTATAATCATTTTCCCACCACCACTGGGCGCTGGTTTTTAGTATCTGGATCGGCTGACACCCTGATACGCTATTCTCTTCGGGCTGGATCTAACCAGCATTTCCACTGGTGAAAAATGGAAGGAAAGGATGCCCTAAAGACTTCTCCAGGGGATCTACATGGACAAAAGCCATGTAGGACAGGGGGCTGTAAAAAGGAGGGGGCTTGGGTGAGACTGAGTGAAGAAAGTTGGCTGGATCCAGCTCAATACACAACGCATGCAACCAGTGTTCCCTCTAAGCTGAGTTAGTGTGAGCTAGCTCACCGTTTTTTAGCCTCTGGCTCACACATGTTTGTCTTGGCTCAGGAAGGATGGCTCCAGAGCAAACTGATTTATGCAGTGGCCAAATCTTTAATGCCAGTAGCTCACAAACTAGAATTTTGGCTCACAAGACTCCATAGCTTAGAGGGAACATTGTATTAGCAGAGAAAAGGGATTTGAATTCGAGCTTTTGTGGGCCTCGTCCACTTGGTACACCACACCAACTGCCATGTTGTTTGCTATAGTATTGAGTGGAGGAATTCCACCTTACATCAGCAGAGAGGGACCATGGTTTAAAATCAGAAGGAGTTTTAACCAAGAAACTGCAGAGTTTCAGGGTGGAACCAATCTACATTTCATTAGTGAAAATGATGTCTCCTTCCCCCCTCTGCCTTAGATTTCATGCAAAGATCGTCACGAAACCACATTTGTTTATACTCAGCCGTCAGGAAGCCTTTTTTAATTAATGCAGAGAAACGCACTCCAGCAAGAGGCTAGTGAACTTTAATTTAATTAACTGGCTGTTGAAAGCCTAATAACTTTATTTATCTGAACTCCAAATGCTGGCCTTAGCTCCGGTGACCTGTCTCTGTGTCTTTTAGAGCATTTAGCGGAGATATTTTATCCTGTTTCATCTATGTGATTACTTCTAAAAGAGACCTATTCTTGGTGATTGAAACTGAAGCTTTTTCATAGAGAAAAGTGTCTCTTGGAAGTGTCCCATTTCCCCCTCTAGGTAAAAGCGGGACAAGGGGAGATGACTTTGATTTTTTCCATTAAAAACAGAATGAAAAATAAAAGCTCAATATCTGTATTCAGGGTCAGTCCACACATCCCAAGCCTGGGCACTGAAAAAGTCCATATGTACTTCTGAATATCCAGAACGCCGCATCATTTTGAAAATGCATTCATTTTTGGATGTGTATTCTAAAGCTAGCCTCCTCCCTGACAGTCGTCCAAAGAAATGGATTAGGAATGGGATCAGGTCATTCCAAAGAAAGTAGTTTTTTCACCTACTGACAGGCTTTGTAATCTTCTCATATAACAGTGGCCAACATGCCAGTTGTTACGTAAAACATGCGAGTTGCAACTAATGCATAGCTACTATCAGGGGTCATTTCGTAGAAAAAGAGGTACAGGAGCTCATTAGCATAACTCATTTGCATAACTCATTTGCATATGCCACACCCCCTAACATGTCGGAAGTGTGTCAGAAGGCAACACCCACCCCTCAGACTCCACTCCACAGGTGAATGAAACTGACCTGCTCTTTCTCCATTCCCTTCCCCATCCAATACTTTGTGCAATAAAAATAAGCGCAAAGAACACACCCTCATTCTCTTCCTGCTCCCTTGAAACCACCAGGTTTCAAGTAGACTTGGGATACCCAGGACATGTGCACCACCCATCCTTTCCCTTCCCCTCCCCACAACAAGACACCCTGTGAGGTAGGTGGGGCTGAGAGAGGTCTTTCCAGGACTGCTCATGAGAGAACAGCTCTGAGAGGACTTGTGACTGGCCCAAGGTCACACTAGCAGCTGCATGTGGAGGAGTGGGGGAAAACCCAGTTCTCCCAGATTAGAGTCCAACTCCTGACCACTACACCAAACTGATGGGGTGGAAGCTGCTGAAGGGTTGGTGAAATTTCTCCAGTAATTATGTGCCATGTGCCCAGATAAAAAATGGTATACTTAGAAAATTTATATGCCCCCTTGAGCAAGTCTCTGGAAAAGCAGCACACAGTCATAAAAGGAACGATGATAAAATTATCAATATTAAAACAAAACATTAAAAACAATAAAGACCCTAGCAGGGCTTTCCCCGGGGCGCTGCACTTCTGCACTGCTCGGGGAAGCCGAGGAGGGGGCGGGGCTTGGTCATGTGCCCGCCCCCTGGGCTCCTCACTCCTGGAGCTGCGCTCCTGTGCGCTCCCGCTCCAACGGACCCCTGGGCTTTGTAATCTTCTCATATAACAGTGGCCAACATGCCAGTTGTTACGTAAAACATGCGAGTCACAACTAATGCATAGCTACTATATCCATGCCACATCCCTGGCAAGAGACGAGCACAGGTGGTTTGTCATTAGCTTTTTCTGCATAGTAACCCCTGCATTTCCTTGGTGGTCTCCCATTCAAGTACTTACTGTGGCCAACCCTGCTTCATTTCCAAGTTCTAATGAGGCTGAGGTTGCTGCCACCATTACAGCCACTCCTGTAGTTTCTCCTCTGAGTAACATGAAAGAAGTGCCTTTCCTGCCTCACTGGCTCACATCCCACCAACCACAAACTGTGAAGAAATTGCTCTTGATGCTACATGAAATGAACAGTGATTAGTCTGTGGAACAGAGCTCTATAAGATGTGGGGGATGACCTATCCTTTTTTTAAAAAAGAGTTCTAGCAAATTCATGGAAGGTTGAGCATCTTACCACATCACTCAGAAATTGGGGGGGGGGGGTGTTTCTGGTTCAGATGTGCGTTCACCACCAGCCCAGCCCTATCAGCCAGTTCAAAGCAGCAGCTGTGACAGTTTGAAGCACAGAGGACCTGCCTTAAACTCCACGACCTGCACTTTCTCCATCTCAGGCATCTGATCACCAAGAAAGAAAGCGGCAATGAGGGAGAATGGAAAAGGAAAGGGCCACAATGGGAGGGTGGGGGAAAAAACAAGAGGGGAAGAAGCAATGATGAGGGTAATGGGATGCCCCCTCTCTTCCAAGTTCTTCCAGGGCTCCCTCTTGTACATTTATATTAGTAACAGAAAAAGCAAGAGTCCAGTAACACCTTAAAGACTAACAAAATTTGTGGCAGGGTATGCTAGCAGTGACTCATGAAAGCTCATACCCTGCCACAAATTTTCATACCCTGCCACTGGACTCTTGTTTTTTTCTACTGCTGCTAGGGATGGGCACAAACTGAGAAAACGCATCACAATGTTTTAGCTGCCTTACAAACTGGTTCAGTTCATGAGGTTCATGGCCCAGTAGAATGACCCCCCCACAGCATGCTAGAGAGACCAAACTCACCAGAGATCTCTGCTTGACTCTCCTCTACCTGCCCTCTAAGTTTGCTGAGTATTGGATGTACAGGGCCTGAGCTACAGCCCCCCAAAGAAGGCGCCCCCAGGAAAATGCTTTCTGGGGGAAAGACCACCTGTCATTTCCCCAGAAAGCACTTTCCTAGGGGTACCTTCTTTGGGGGGTTGTAACTTAGACCCCATAAATCCAAACATCTCCTAACTTGGAGGGCAGGTAAAGGAGAGCAGACATTGTCTCTAGCTTGTCCAGGATCTGTTATGTACACTCTTGAACCTTCTGAACCTGCAACTGTCAGAATGACAGCTGGCAGGCAGTCATTTTGACAGGCACAGGTTCAGGAGGTTCAGGAGTGTATAGAATGGGTCTTGTGCAAGCTAAAGACACCACTATAAAGGAGCATCTGGGGGATGTCCACTGTGAGTTTGGTGTCTCTAGCTTGCCCAGGATCCATTCTATGTACTCCTGAACCAGTGCCTGTCAAAATGACCGAGAATCAGGAGTACATAGAATGGATCCTGGGCAAGCTAGAGACATGGAAGTCACCCGGGACCTCCCCTGGATGCTCATCTACATGCCCTCCCAAGTTGTTGCTTTGAAGTTTTGTAAACATTTTGATTGAATGGAGACAGTCTGTACCCATTCAGGAACTGGCACAAACCTTCATGAACAAAATCAAAGTTCATGGAAAATTTGTGCCAGGTGACCTGCCACAAACTTGACTTTGCTAACCATGGACATGGCAACATTTGTGATTGGTTTTTCTTTGTGGTTCAGTTCGTGCCCACCCCTAACTGCTACAGACAGACTAACATGGCTACCCATCTTGATTTATATTAGTAAGTTCTTCCTACCTTTAATTGACCTGTGGAAATTTTGTTGTGCCTGAGAGATGTCATTATCTTTTGTTGGAATATTAGGGGGGGGGGGGTGGAATGGAAATAAAGAGATAAACTATATTAAAAATGAGAGAGAGAGGATTGTTTTAATGAAAGTGTGGGCCTACCTCAGAAAGTATTAGTCAGAGAGCAAATACCAGAAGTATCTCTCATACTAAAAGCAGAATACCTTCTTTTACAGTGCAATCTTCTTCATTATCACTCTAGTCTAAGACTGCTGATTTCATTCAGCTTATACTGGAATAACTCTGTATAAAATTACACTGTTAGTTTTGAACCATCTTTAAAGCCACCTATATGACTTTATTTACCCTTGAATCTTGGTATATTTAGGGTAAAATACTGAAGGGTAGAAGACTTTTTGGGGAAGTAATAATAGGCTAATTCAAGCAGACAGCAGCCGTGGGGATCCTGCCTCAGTCCCAGAACAAATGATCCCCTTGAACTTGGCCAGGCTGATCCTACTACGATGGAAGAAGACACTGTTATAAAAATGGTGGCCACCTGACACCATCCTCGTGGGGGTTGGGGGTTGTATATTTTAAACCCATTCATTTTAATCATATATTAATAGGTTTTTTTTTAAAAAAAGTGTGGAAAGGAATGGAGGAACAAGGAATGTAGCATCCTTAGATCAACTTGCAAATAAGTTACGTTTTCTCTCTGTGTGTGTTTAAACAGAAACATGAAATTGATCAGATAATTCTGAAAATGGATGGAGGTCCAAGACTTTCAACAGGTCAGCTTCAAGGATGAGACTCATGGCTGCCATATTGCCAGAGTCCAGGAGGGCCTAAGTACATTAAAAAGTACTTCGGTCCCCCACGTATCTGCCACAGACGGGTTCCGGGAGTTCTGTTCTCAGAACTTAATTCTGTGTTTGCAGTTCCAGGCCTGCATGTGTCTGGGGACTGTGTTACGATCCCAGAACATGTCTGTCAACAGGACCCATGGTTAGGGGGCCCATTCTCCTGGTGGGGATGGGGACCCCCTACCCTGTTCTTGCAGCAGTGGTGAAATGTTTTTAAAAACCCTGCAGTCTTGTGTGTAACAATAAGTCACTTTTGGTAAAAAAAAACCAGAAGTGACAGAGGATAGCACTAGGAATCAATGCAAACTCCATAGTTTTATGGTCAGCCCACGATGTCCTTACCTATGCCGGGCATCTGGGGGACAGAAGGACACTGTAATTTGTGATAAGTCTACCAGGGTTTGGTAGGCATTCCATATCCATAAACTCAGGGCTTTTTTTTTTTTTGTAGAAAAAAGCCCAGCAGGAACTCATTAGCATAATAGGCCACACCCAACAGCAGAAACTCATTAGCATATTAGGCCACACCACTGACAGCACAGCTTATTAGCATATTAAGCCTCACCCCCATGTTACCAGAAGAGTGGTCATCCAGCCACACCCACCTTTTGCTTTTTATTCTGTTTACCTTGTTTGTTGTCAAAACCCAGGGCTTTTTTTGTAGCAGGAATTAATTTGCATGTTAGGCCACATACCCCTAATGTAGCCAATCCTAATGAGTTTCTGCTGTTGGGTGTGGCCTATTATGCTAATGAGTTCCTGCAGGGTGTGGCCAACTCAGGAGCCAGCCGGAACTCTGTTCCTGTGCGTTCCTGCCCAAAAATAGCCCTGCATAAACTTACCTGGCTTCTTGCTATCCCCTCCAGCTTCATAATCACAGCTGACCAAGAGATATAAAATTTGTGGAAATTTTTGAAAGCATAAAAGGTGAAACTTTGTTTTCCCAAATGAGAAAAAAATTGGGAGACCTGGGTTCAAACTCTCTGTCACCAACAAAACTAACCTTGGACCACTCACTATCTCAGACTAACCTACCTCACAAACAGGTCAAACACCAAAGGATAAACATACAAAAATCTGACATCAAGAATCACAAAACTGAGAAACTTGTAGGAGAACATTTCAATCTTCTAGAAAATCCACTGGGGGACCTCAAGGTAGCTGTTTTATTTCAAAGGAACTCCAGGAACAGACCAGAATGGGAGACTGCTGAGTTACAAGTTATTATAACACTCAGGACAATGGAACCCCCAGGGCTTAACAAAGACATTGGTTATCTCACTACACCTGCCAATGTCATTCAGTTCTCGCATCTGTTAGTAAACTCCTTTATTACTCTATATGCTAATTTGCTATTATTCACAGGTCTTTCCAATCACCTTCATCCAGTCTTAGCTATATTAACTGTTCAGTTACTTATGCATTTTGACTCTAATTGGCCCTTCCTAGTAATATCCTCCTCACACTCTACCGGTTGAATGAGCGACTCAGTATGCATTGGCATTAAGGGCCCTACATCCTTCTAAGTATGTATAGGTGTTATCTCCATGGATGGGATGCCTCTCTTTGTCTTAATCTGGGAGCTGCCCTCTGACCCCTCGTCTCTCTTTGTCCTCTTATTCTCTATACATGGGCTTCTTTGGAGACACATATCTCTGCAGTTCTCTCCTGTAGAGACAATGCCCTTATATAAGGCAGCCCTCTGGATAAGTGAAGCTTCTGAATCCTTAGACAACATATTGATTCAGTTTATACATTGGATACTGGGAGTCCAAAAGTGTGTGACACGCACATGATGCTGGACAAGCTGGCCATTTGTGATAGAAAAAGGACTCTTTAGATTGGGCTTCTTTTCTCTGGCTGAGGACAGACTGGCAATCTGGAGCGGGATGAATCCAGAGGCAAAAGCTGTGGGGGAAAAATCCCCCGGGGCTGGCTGTCCACATTGGCCAGGGTATTGCGCAAGGATGCCGTTACGGAGCGTTCAGACTGCTGCGGAGTACCCCAGGTGGTCTGGCCTCCGCAGCTCGTAATAGGGCTGATTCGACAATTTGCGCATGTGCGCATGCGCGCTCATGCGCAAACTGGCAAAATGCCGCATTCGCACTGCCGCCTCCACTTGCCTCCCGCCTTCTTCCGGTTCACACTGCCTGGAAGCGGGAGGCAAGCGCAAGACGGCCTCTGGACACCAGTTTCTCCCAGTGTCCTTCGAAAGCGCAAGAAAACCAGCTTCAAAGCGGGTAAGTGCGGAAGGGAGCCATGGGACAGCTGCGCATGTCTGAACAGGCTCCCTTCCCCCCACTTCCCATGCGGACCTATCCCGGGGCAGATTGCCAGTCTGTCCTCAGCCTCTTCTTTTGACTGCAACCTGAATGTGAACTGGATCTATTTGAATAAATGTAAGTTCGCTTTTTTTTGCAGTATACTTCTTGGGGGATTTATTTACGGCACTCAGTATTATGCTATATTGATCAAACTGTGCTATATTGACCAAATACACCAATACTATCGATATGTACTGGTTGGTGACTTCTGTTTCAATGTATCTGAAGAAGTGTGTGCACACACAAAAGCTTATACCCAGAATAAAACTTGGTTGGTTGTAAAGGTACCACTGGACTCAAACTTCGTTCTGATGCTTCAGATCAACACGGCTACCCACCTGACTCTATGTCACAATGTTGCTATGATTGAAAGAAGGGAGAAGATCATCTTAAACTCTTTGAAGGAAGGGAAGAATGAAAATGTAATAGATATTATGCATAATTTAGCCCATAAAATTCTGCTGTTTAGTATACTCATCAAATGTAAAATATAAATTTGTTTTATGATCAATGCTCTTATTGAGTATTGCAAACAAGAGGGACTCCCGGTAAATTATAACAAATTGAAAATTATGATTTTTTACCAAAAAGTTAGGCCACAGCCTGAGAACACTGAAAATCAGAGGTGGTAAAATTGAACTAATGGCCCAATTTAAGTACCTGGGAGTGACTTTTAGCCAAAATCTATCCTGGAAATCACCCCTCAGACTAGCTAGTGACACAGCTAGACCAAACTTAAATGCACTCATTAGGTTTTATTTTTCAATGGATGGTCAATAGATCCCGATGGCTATTAGAGTTTTCAATGTGAAAATAATCCCC
Organism: Lepidodactylus listeri; assembly: GCA_029233225.1. Taxonomy (NCBI): domain Eukaryota; kingdom Metazoa; phylum Chordata; class Lepidosauria; order Squamata; family Gekkonidae; genus Lepidodactylus; species Lepidodactylus listeri. The sequence continues at coordinate 97,268,786 of JARCFY010000009.1, read as the reverse complement.
CAGTTTTTATACGGGGCAGCCATCTGGATAAGTGAAGCTTCTGAATCCTTAGACAACATACTTATTCAGTTTATACATTGGATACTGGGAGTCCAAAAGTGTGTAGCAGGAAGTGCACGCATGTTGGAGCTAGTGTAACGCTCTGTTGAATTGAGATCCTGGTTGGCCGCTTTTACATTAAGACTGAAGGGTTTTTTTTTTCCTACTTCATTGTCTAGGGGTCTCCTTCACCTTCTGAAGGAGGATTACAGAAACACTTGGTCAAGGCTGATAGATAAGAAGCTGGATTTGCTTGGTTTCCCTTTCTTGACACTTAATAAGATAACTCAAGAGGCTTGGAGATTGATTAAGCTGAAGGCATCCAAGATAGGTAGACACATTACAGTTGCCCGAGCTAGATGTGTCTGCTCACCTCTCACTTTAGGGATCTCTCCTCCACTAAATCTCCCTGCACATCTAAGTTATCTCACAATTCCCATTTTTGCTTTTACCCTAGCAAGTTCAAATTCTTTCCCATCTGTGGAACTAATAGGGCGTTCTGCACAAATTTCCTATTCAGATAGACTCTGTCCTTGTGCATCTGGTGCAATCGAGTCCTTGGCTCATTTGTTATTGTTTTGTTCTCAGTGGACCCCTTTCAGGTCCTACTGGATATTTCTTATTTTACTTAAACACCATCTCCCACTGGAGCTGTGAGTGATTTCTTATTTACTGGCAGACAGTGATCCGGAAATAACTATTTTGGTAGCGAAATATTTGACAATCATAATCTCACTGAAATGCCAAAATTAGTCTTAAATTAGTTATTCAGGAGGGATTTTACATTGTTATCTGCATTCAGAATTTGTAATAAGAATATAAGAGAAGCCAGTGTTAGATCAGGCCAATGGCCCATCCAGTCCAACACTATGTCATACAGTGGCCAAAAATAACAGATGCTATCAGGAGGTCCCTCAGTAGGGCTAGGACACTAGAAGCTCTCCCACTGTTGCCCCCCAATCACCAAGAATACAGAGCATCACTTGCCCCATAGGTCCTATCTATACCTTGTGGCTAATAGCCACTGATTGATCTCTGCTCCAAGTCTATATAATTCCCAGAGGGGTTTTTTTTCTGTGTGGATACTTCTATCTGCCAAAAGAGAGCTCACTCTCCCCCAACAGCTTTTCCTACATAGTCAGAGGCCTTCTTCAGTCTGCAGAAAAATCCAAAAAGTTTTTAAAAAACCTTCAGGGACCATTGAATTCCCCCCAAAACCTTTTGAAATGGCATCAACTCCAGGCATCAACTGTGAGAGATTAGAATGTTCAGGGGAGGGGGAGGCTTCTAACTGTTTCTGTCAATAAAGGGCAGGGTTTTTACTGGCAACAGTCTGGGGTTGCCAAGTAACCCCCCTGGCCACCAGCAGTGGATCTTGATCCAGGCTAGGAAACTCCTGGAGACTTGGGGGTGGAGCCTGGGGAGGACAGGGACCTCAGTGAGGTATGATTCCATACACTCCACCCTCTAAAGCGTCCATTTTCTCCATGGAAAGTTATCTCTGTAGTCTGGAGATGAGCAGTAACTCCAGGGGATCCCCAGGTCCCACCTGGAGGCTGGCATCCCTAGGAAGCACCCTCTGAGTGACTTGATACCACCTGATTTGCATGACTTAATTAGGCCCAGCTGCTTTGCTACTGTTCATTAGCAGCCACCCTATGAAAACCATTGTGATGTAAGTTAGAGCTTCAGACTGGGGTCTGCGAGACCCAGGTTCAGATCCCCATCTTCCGGTGAAAGCTGACTGGGAGATTTTGGACCAGTCACATACTTTCAGCCTAAACAACCTCACAGGGTTGTTGTGCAGATAACAAGGAGGAAATAATAATGTAAGCTGCTTTAGTCCCCACTGTGAAGAAAGACTGTAATTTTCCTAGGTAGAGGCTGCGGGGGAAGGGGGTGGAGATGAAAAGCTAAAGACAGATAAAGGTAGGTTGGCTGTTGGGTGGGAAGGAAATAGGTTTGCCAACTCCAGGTTGGGAAGTTCCTGGACATTTGAGATGTGGAGCCTGGGGAGGGTGGGATTTGAGGAGGGACTACAGACCAGTATAATGCCACAGACTCCACCCTCCAAACCAGGCATTTTTGTCTCTTAAACTACCATTGCCAGCCTCCAGATAGGCTGGCAAGCACCCAGAATTACAACTATTGTCCAGGTGACAGAGATCAGTTCCCCTGGACAAAATGTCTGTTTTGGAGGGTTGCTGAGGCTGCTTGCCTCCCCAAGCCTCACTGTCCCAAGGCTCCATCCTCAAATCTCCAGGAATTTCCCAACCTGGAGCTGGCAGCCCTAAGGTGAATTGATCTCTGCAGCTGGGAGATCCATTGTGATTCCCAGAGCACTGCCACTGCTGCTATGGGGGGAGAGGAAGCAGGCAGGAGGCTGGGAGAGTGATGGGGCAGAAAGAGATAGTGATGGAGTGGAGGGGGCAGAAAGAGAGAAGAAGTAACATCCATGGAGGAGAAAGAGAGAGTAAGGGGGGGCAGAAAGGAGAAAGAGTGTGAGAGAGGTAGGGGGAGAAGGGAGGAAGCAAAGGTGTGAGGAATGTGATAACCATCCAGCAAGTTTCTTGTGGGTCTCCACTTGTGTTTATCTAATTCCCTCTAGAAGCCATCCATGCTTGTAGCCACCACCTCCTGTGACAGTGAATTCCATGTGTTAATCACTCTTTGGGTGAAGAAGTACTTCTTTTATCTGTTCTAACCTGACTGCTCAGCAATTTCATGGAGTGCCCACGAGTTCTTGTTTTTTGAGAAAGTGGGGAAAGTACCTCTTTCTCTACCTGCTCTATTCCATGCATAATCTTATAAACCTCGATCATGTCACCGCTCATGTCACCATCGTCTTTGATTTTTGTTTTGTATCTAAATGTCGAATCTTAATCAACAAGGTTTTATTATTTATCTATCTTGTAATTTTTTTTTACCTTTTACTTTTGTAAACCTTGTATCTGAACGTATTGCCATAAATAAATATTTTATTTTAACCATGTTTAATTATGCTTAAGACCTAAGATCATATAAGCTAAATAAATTGACAATGATATTCTTAGTCTTCAGCAGGGGTCATTTCAAGCAGGAGCTCGGGGGAGCGCAGCTCCGGGAGTTGGTGCCAGCCCCCCCACCCCCCGCGGGGGAATGCCTGCTTGTGTCATGGCTGCAGCAAAATGACTCCACCATCCTCTGGAAAGGTCCCTGTTCCTCCGACCAGCCTTCTGAAGGCTTCAGCCACCACTGAAGCTATCTTCCCAGAACAGTGGTATTTCAGAGGCTTGGATTAGTAGCTGTCCCCTCTCTGCCAGCTCTTTCTTTCTTTCTTTCTTTCTTTCTTTCTTTCTTTCTTTCTTTCTTTCTTTCTTTGCCTCTCTCTTTCTTCTGACATACTTCTGGTGATGTCAGGTGGTTTAGCATATGCAAATAAGTTATGCTAATGAGTTATGCTAATGAGCTCCTGCACCTCTTTTTCTACGAAATGACCCCTGGTCTTCAGTGATTTGATCAGCTGCTTCCCTAAACTTGGTACAAGAGGTAACACTGAAAGCGTCCCTTTTCCCTTTCTATTTCATCATGTATTTCACGAAAAAGATTTACAACCGAATTTCTTAGCTCACTGGGTGACTGTGGGCCAGTCACACTCTTCAGCCTACCTTACCCCACGGGCTGTAGTGAGGATAAAATGGGGGAGAAGAGAATGATGTAAGCTGCTTTGGGTCCCTGTTGAGGAGCAAGGAGGTCTATAAATGAATTAAAAGAATTAAAAAAAATAAATAGTAAAAGCTTACTCTAGCAAGGATCATTTGTTCCCTCACCGGCCACAACTTTCAGCAGAGTGAGGGAAAGATGAAAGGGCTGCTTGTATGTGGCCTTCAAGCCTTGCTTGGCTTGATCTGACCTGCAATGCTTTTAAGACCCAAGCCTGTAACAAGAGTGCTACTGTATTGATTTTATCATCCTCTTTCTTTAGTGTAATGGATTGAGGCTTTACAGAGAGCCTCTGCTAAAAATATTCTCCTGTGTACTCATGGGAGAAGAAGGGAGGGGGAACATAGTCATAAATGAACTGCTTTTAAACAATATATTGTTGTTATACATGACACCATGACACATAACTCCAATATTTTAATATTACAGAGGCATGTAATGAGTATATGCTATATCTGAGGATTCATATTATGAACACACAAGGTCAGTTTTGTCAGCTCCGACTGGCAGCAGTTCTCCAGGGTCTCAGGTAGAGGTCTTTCACATCACTTATTGGCCTGGTTGTTTTTTAAGTGGAGATGGCAGGATTTGAAGCTGGGCCTTCCTGCATGCCAAGCAGAAGTTCTTCCGCTGAGCCACAGCCCCTCCCCAAAGCTAGGGCTCACATGTCTTAGGGTCTCACTCAAGCTTTCGGAGGTTCAGTCTATATAGGGTTCTGGGGAAACTGTTGAATTAAAAAGTCAGAAGGGCCCTAAAGACCATCCAGTCCAACCCCTTGCAACATGCAGGATGACCTAAAGAACCCCTGACAAATATTCATCCACTTCAACTCCTCCAAGGAGGGAGAACCCACAACACCTCTGGTCAACTGTTTCCACAACTGAACTGTCTTTATTGTCAAAAAAGTTTTCCTAATATCCCACTGATATTTCCCCACCGGTAGTTTAAACCCATTATTATGAGTCCTATCCTCTACTACCAATTAAAATTGCCCTCTTCTAAATGACAGCCGTTCAAAGCATAAACATATCCCCCCCAAACCTCTTCTTCCCCAGGTTGAACATTGATAGATAGATGATAGATGACAGATAGATAGATAGATAGACAGATAGATGATTGATGATAGATAGACAGACAAAAAAATTGTTTAAAGTATAAAAGAAGTACAGAAAAGGGGGGGAGGTTACTTAACATGATTGCATATATCAAAAATGATTATATAACAAAATATAAAAGAAAATATTTCTCCCCAATACCCCCTTCATTTAATTGGGGGGAAAAATCAGACTTTGTCTATAATGTACAATGATATTTACTTCTGATGGGACACATTTATATTCATCATTTTACATTTCAAACGTCATAACTAGTCTGTTTTGTAGCTTCATCATTGTTACTCAGTATTATATGGTTTTGCCTCCTCTGCATATTCACTATTATTTCTAGCAAGTAGGTAATATCGCAAAAGAGCAAAGTATATTATATATCTCATAATAATAATAAAAAGTTGTTTCTTCCTAAAGTCCATTTTCTCACACACATTTTTATTCAGGATGTTCCATTTAAAATTGATTCACATTCTGCTGCTTCTTCATTACTGTACACTTGTATACAATATTTTAAACAAATCATTCTAAATTTGTCTCCTGCGTGCGTAGTACACATGCCATCTCTCCTCCAGGTTGCTTATTTCTCAATTCCCTCAGGTTGTCTTCATAACCCAAACCCAAACTTCATCACTCCAAACACCTAATCATCCTTATTGCTCTCCTCTCCGCCCACTCTAAAACTTCTAGGTCCTTCCTATAAAAACACCTCCACAAATGGACGCAATACTCCAAAAGGGATCCGACCAGTTCAGCATACAGCGGTACTATCACATCTTGTGTCCTAGAAGCTATGCATCTGTTGATACACCCTATGATCGAATTTGGAATATTTGCTGCCACATCACACTGGCTATTCAGACTCACTTTGCAGTCCACCAAGACCCCAAGATCCCATTCACACACATTACTACTCAGAAAAGTATCCCCAATCCAGTATGTGTGCATAACACATACAACACCTTACATTTATCGCTATTAAATTACCTCTTGTTCAGATCTGTCCAACTTACCAATGTTTCCAAGTCTGTGTTTTATCTCGGTCTTCCAGCATGTTCCCTACTCTGCCCAATTTGGTGTCAGCATGATAAACATTAAAAAGCCCTGGGCCCAAAAATAAGCCCTGCGGCACCCCACTAGATACTGCCCTTCAGTCAGAAAAAGGAGCCGTTAACCACCACTCTTTGGGTGCGGCTATCCAGCCAATTCCTTATCCACCTAACCATTTAAAAACCTAATCCACAGCCCTCCAACTTGCTGACCAAATATAATGAGGAACCTTATCTAATGCCTTACTAATATAAATGGCATCCCCATGACTGACAAAACCTTTCACCAGATCAAAAAAGGAAATGCTGACCACTTCTTATCACCATGCTGTCCTCTAGATGTTTATAAATAGGTTCATTTTAACCCATTATTTATTGATTGATTTGATTTATACCCCGCTCTCCCTACCAAGGCAGGTTCAGGGCCTATCACCTCCATCACCTTCTTTTCTTTTCTTTTTAAAGATTTTTATTGGTTTTTTTCTATAACTACTTCTACATCGCTACTTTCTGAGCTACATTTACCTTATACAGAGTGTGCTTTAGCATTTGCTTAATATTACCTTACCACTAATACATATGAAGCATTTTAAACCTTGGTTAATTTTCAATTCGCATTGTTACTGATGATATAAGAAAAATAAAAAAAGCTGTTTGACAGACATGCTCTTTTGGAGGAATGCTTAATTATACAAATTATATAAAATATATAAATGCAATTTTCAATAAAAACAATTCAACCCTTATTTCTTCTTTCGTCCTCTTCTTGTCTTAATAGTCTCTTCTTGTATCTTTGGAGCTGCTGCTCCTTTTTCCGAGTCAGAAATCTCTTCTTCACTCTTTGAGCTATCAAATCCATACATACTTTCTTGCGATGCCAGCGAACCATCTGAGTCTCTCTCTTTTTTCTTTTCTTTGCTTTTTTCCAAAAAACTTTTTGCCTGTTGAACAGAGTCAATCTTATATTTTTTATCTTTGATGCTGAAGCTCAGTCCTTCCGGAACGTTCCACCTGTAGATAATAGATTCAGACTGTAGCCAAGATGGCAGTTTTCCATAGGCTTTCCTTCTTTTCCTTATTTCAAATGGAATATCTTTCATCACTTTAACTTCTTTTCCTTTGATCTTCAGAACCGCTTTATTTGTGGTCCTAAGCACCACATCCCTTGTTGACTTTTTGGAGAACCTTATCAGAATCTCACCAGGCAGGCTTTTCTTTTTGGTATAATCTGGATAGGTTCTGTAAACCATATCCATGTCGCTTTTTATTTCCGCTGCTTTTAAGCCTGTCACTGGTTCAAGCGCTTCACTTAGCAGATTTTTAAGGTCTTCTCCTTTATCCTCTGGCACATTCTGAAGTCTTAGGAAAAAATTCGATCTTTCCATCTGTAGTTTCAAGAGCTGATCAGAATGGAAGGCCTTTTCTTTCTCCACTTTTTGTAGCCTTGAATCATGATTTTTTACTGAAGTCTTAACTTCCAGAAGTTCTCGCTGCAGCTTCTCTGTAGTTTTATTCGACTCCTTCAGTTCCAGCTGCATTTTATCCATCTTGACGTTGAGAGCTGTCATTTGGTCCACTAGAGGTCGCAATAACGAGGAGAACACAGTGCTCATCTCTGTGGTATCAACCTTTGAACTCGGAGCTGTACTTCCTAGTTTGGGGGAAGGTTTCGGTTTCCCCGCCATTGTTGAGGCTACGCTTTTTGTTGATAGTTAGATAAGATGGACGAAAGAAGCAAATTCTATGACTGCGCTTATAACTTTTTAAAGTTCATATCCTCTAAAGCGCGATGCCGCCATCTAGCAAGCTGAATGTACTTTTTTTCATGCAGTAACACCACGTAAAGAGTCTCGTAAGTACGCCAATCTCGAGGGGGGGGGTTCCACTCCACCCGCCTTTCCCGCTGTGTTCTGTTTGTTTTTACTTCAGACTCACGTTTTCTCCATGCGTAACTATAAGTTCAAGCTTCAAGGCTTCGCACTCTCTGCTGCTTCATGGATTTGCGCTTTTAGCCATACAGCTCCCACGGATGGGGGAACCTATGGGGGTGATGAAAAGGGACCTCGATCCCTCGGTCGCCACCGTAGGGAGAGATCCCCTTCGTGCCACCCCAGGCAGAGCCCCTTCACTAGGGTCTCTGGGGGCTCGCACCAGTCCGAAGCCCCTTCTTCCCACCGGGTACGGATCGCGCTCCCCGCAGATGTGGAGGAGCACGTCCGCCATGGTCGCAAGTCTTGCCGGAAGTCCACCTCCATCACCTTCTGTTTACTCATCACATAACTAAAATACCCCGTCTTATTGTGAGCTTCTCTGGCCAATCTTAGCTTATTCTAAACTCTGACCTCGCCATCAACTACCCTGCAGTGTTTAGCAGCCTGTAGACGCTGTTTCTTGGTATTTCGCCCTTCCTTCCATTTCCTAGTAAACACAACTCCCCCCCCCCTTCGACTCAACGTAGAATGCCCTGTTCATCCACATTGGGTTCTTGGCTCTCCTCTCATGTTTCCATCTTGTAGGAACAGCAATAGCTTGAGCCTGCAACAACTCACATCCAATGTTCCCTCTAAGCTGAGTGAGCTAGCTCACAGTTCTTAGCCTCCGGCTCACAGATTTTTGTCGTAGTTCAGGAAGGATGGCTCCAGAGCAAACTAATTTATGCAGTAGCCCAAACGCTCACTCACAACTTCAATGCCAGTAGCTCAGAAAGTAGAAATTTTGCTCACAAGACCCCACAGTTTAGAGGGAGCATTGCTCACATCTAAAAAGCCCCTTTCCCTTCCAACACTCTTCCCCATGGAACCCTTCTCATCATCTCTTTAAACCTGGTGTCACCAGTGTGGTGCCTGTGGATGCCATGGAGCTCGTGGACACCTTTCTGGTGCCCAACAGGTGTTTTTAGAAAGTGGGTGGGACCAGGTGAGGCTTTTGCCCAGCAAAACTTTTGACTGGCCACTGGAGATTTGATTGGCTAAGCAGATTTTGTTTTTAAATGTTGCTTGGGCAACAGCTGCCACCACAGCACAAGTGTCTTCACTGTGTTACTGAAGGTAAGCCATGGCAGCCATTCTGGGGCTGGCTCTATCTTCCACAGCAGCTATTTTGTGGCTAGGGTTGCCAGACACCCCCCCCCCCAATCCAGGTGGGTTTTCCCCTGATTTCTGGGGCTTCAGCCTGCTGCCAGCCAGCTGGTTGGTGGGGGAAGCCCCACCCCAGAACAGGCACACTGCACATTGACGTTGTTGGTGCAATGATGTCAAGCTGAAGTGACATCATCACACTGGGGATATCGTGTGGCAGCACTCTAGCATTTTTGGCCAAAAACTCTATGCTAACCATAAAGTTTTGGTCAACTTGCTTGACAATTGCTGGGCGACATCCCCAGCATGATGATGTCACTTCTGTGTGATGTCATTGTGTCAGTGGTGTTGTGCATGGCAACACTGCCCCATCCCACTCCCAGACAGCTCCCTCCCACCCCCCACCAGCAGAAAAATCTGACCTGGCAACCCTATTTGTGGAAGCCATTTTCGGGCTGCACTCACCAAAGGTGCCCACAGGCTCAAAAAGGTTAGGGACCCCTGCTCTAAATTTACTCAGATCAGCCCTACTGAGGTCCAGAAATCAAAGCAGCAGGTCATTTCCCACAGTCTCGTTTTTCACTGAGTTCATGCAGGCTCACTAGTTGTCTTTTTGTAGGAGCAAGGCACAAGCTGAGGAAGTCCCATGACCATCACAATAAATACATTTTTTTTTAAAAAAACTAACAAGACACTTAGAAAGACTGCTACTCTGGAGACCAGCTAGAGAGGCAAAGTTGTCAGCTCTGAGCTGACAAATTCCTGGATGTCTGAGAGTGGAGTCTGGGGAGGACGGACTTTGAGAGGGGAGGGAGCTCCGTGGTAGAGATGCCAGACCCCCTGATGTGGGCAAGGGTCCCCCTCTCCCAGGCCCCACTTCTCTGCAACTGATCAGCTGGCTGGCAGGTGGGATTTACCGCCCCCCCCCAAAAAAAGGGAACACCTGAGATATTTAGCAATGTGCCTATGTGACTTCAACATGATCCTGAAGTGACATAGGGATGTGGAAGCGACACTCTGGTTTTTGGGCAAGAACTCCATGGTAGAAGCTAATTCTACCATGGAGTTTTGCCCAAAAAAACAGAGCATCGCCCCAATGTCCCCGACGTGCCTACATCACTTCCAGCTCATGTTGGAAGTCATGTGGGCATGTTGCTGAAATGTAATGTGAAAGGAGGTAAGGCAAACCTACTCAGCAGAGATGTGATGGCATAGGGCCATCCTCCAAAGCTGTCAGTCTCCCAGAACAGATCTCTGTAGTCTGGCAATCAGTTGTGGGGACTCCAGGCCCCACCTGGACACTGGTGACCCCATGAGAGGCTTGAGAACTGATTGCAAAAGACAGACAGACTGGTCGATGGATATTGCAGCTCTCTGGTTCATCAGACACCCACCTCAAGCTTCTAGGCATTGACCTCTGTGTCTCCAAGTGTGAGTCACTGGAGATCCCTCCTAATGGCTTTTGCCACAGGACTATATTCAGATGACTTCAAAGGCAACCCAAAGCCAGCCATTCCGAAACTCATGAACTGAATTAGAATTTTAATGACCTCCACTCAGCATTGGCATTTATGGTGACCCCTTTGAAGTCCACCCCATCAAATGCACTTTGTCACTTGGAACTTTGAAATTTGGTCTTGCAGCTGTTCAGAACTGGCCCCTTGACTTGTCTCGTTCAGTAATATGGGGAAAAAAGAGAGAGAAGAAATTCTGCTGAATTATAAATCAATAACACAGGAAATGCATAAGAACATTTGATTCTGTTTCGCAGCCTGCAAAGTAGAGAGCATGTTTGTATAGTAATGTCTGTTAAAACGACAAAAGCGTGAGGTTTATGCATATTTTTAGTCTCTCTGTGAGACTGTCTTTGTCTGTGAGCTATTTTAACCGAAATCTCCTCTTCCTGTGGTGCGCTGGATCTCTTTGATTTCTTTCCGGCTCCCTTTTTTTTTAGTCCATAACTTTATCCTGTTTATGATTTTATTTAAGGTTAAGACCTTGAAATCCCTTCAATAAAAGAAAAACCAAATACAGACTAATCAACAAACACATATGATTGTAGATGAGGTGCTAGACCGATAAGACAGGCTCACAGCTTTAGCGATGTCTCAGTCCATAAGTATGAATTTCTCATCTTGGACTACCATAGAGATACACGGGGCCAGCTTGTTCAGTCAGCAAGTTTGAGTACGTAGTGGGTCCTGAGGGAAACTGTGACAGGGCTCCCAGTTGCAACTTAGGCTGTTTTTACATCTGACTTTCCCGCTGGAATCATTCTAGTTCCAAAAAACCCTGCCCATACTTCTGTGCGGTGTGAAACCGTGCTGCCACTGAAATGTCCACATCTACTAATTGCCCTCCTGTGGTCAAGCTAGTATGCAACCGGCTTCATTCTGTTTTAAACAATTGCTGTTGATTAGTGCACTTAGACCCCCTGGAGTGAAATTTCACACCACTGTGAAATCAGCACAGGAAAAGACAGCAGTCAAACTACTTTAGAGGGGAGGTGTAAAATGACCCTTAACCTCCACAGGAAATGTCTGGTAAGATTGGAGGCAGTGAAAGAGAGAGGGGAAGCTGAGCTGTCACTCGCTGATCTTTACTGGTGCCCCAGGTGAATAGGTCTGTCAACCTCAAGGTGGGACCCAGAGTTCTCCTGGAATTCCAACTGATCACCAGACTACAGAGATAAATTTCCCTGGAGATGGGGGTTGCCATTTCAGGGTTCAGAAGTTTCTGGACATTTGGAGGTGGAGCCTGGGGAGGAAGGGGTTTAGAAATGGGAGGGACCTCAACAAGGTATGGTGTAGAGTTGCCAGCCCCCCTCCCTAGCCACTGGTGGGAGATGGAGGGTAGACTTGCCAGATCCCGGCTGGGAAACTTGGGATTTCCCAAACTAGTGCTGGCAACCCTGCAAATCTCCAGGAATGTCCCAAGTTAGAGTTGGCAACCCTACAAGTGAAATGAAATACTGTTGTTCCAGAATCTTCTGTGCACTTCAGAAGACATTGATGTGCAGTACTGACTTCACAGAGGAATGGTCAGAGCCTCTATCACACTGGCTTCCCAGATAGCAAATGTAATCATGACCAATCTATAGACCCTGCAGGGTTGCTGACTCCAAGCTGGAAAGTTGCTGGAGATTTGGGGGTGGAGCGTGAGGAGAGTGGAATTTGGGTTGGAGAAGGAGCTCAGCAGGATATCATGTCATAGAGTGCACCCTCCAAAATTGTTGTTTGCTCTAGGGGAACTGACCTCTGTAGCCTGGAGATCTGTTGTCATTCTGGGAGATCTCCAGGCCCCACATGGAGGTCGGCAACCATAATACTTCCTTGTACACTGGGGAATGCTGGCATTCATACAAAAGCACAAGATGCCAACCCAAACTGGGTGCAAAGAATACTATAACATGCTCAGACAATTCATTCATCCGGCCAAAGTCCCATCCTATTTCAGCACCCATTCAGAAAAAAAAAATACTGTTGAGTGCAGCTATATAAAAGAAATGATAATGGGAACAAAGGCAATTGGTTCGGAACAATTAACCCTTTGTGGGTTCTTTCTGACTCACCCCCGCCACGTACAAGAGCCATGTCTCCTCGTACTTGTTTCTTTTGTACATTATGTACATAAAATGTAAACTGGCAGTCCTAAACAAATGCCTGGAAAAGACAGCTCAAAAGTAAAATAAGCTGCCTGAAGACTGCGTCTTTATTGAGGACTGACTGGAGATCAATGTCTTGGGCTTTAACCAAGCCTAGTAAATGGTGCTGCTTGTAAACCCTGACAAATCAGAATTCTCACGATTCTTTGCAGTGGGAGCTCCTGGTTGCTAAGGCTTCTGGGGCTTAATGAAGGCTCAAGGAACAGCCCTACACTTCCTAAATACTTGGACTGCTGCCTTTTTTAAAAAAGAAACACAGACAAGTAGGCAGAGGGCTCGAGGTGGGGTGGGTGTGGGAAGCCTTCTCAGTAACTGTTCCTCCCCCCCCCCCCCAGGTAAGCTGGTCACAAGCAACAGGAGGAGAAGGCTAGAAAAGGAGAGTGCTGGTTGGGAACCATTTTAGAATCCACGAGATCGATCCTAATTTGAAGCCTGAGGTTATTTTCTGAGGATTTTAGGTAGAATGAGTCCATTTGAAATTGAGATGGAAGAAGGGGATTGGTCCCGCTCTCTAATTTTAGGTCATACATGGTCTGAAAGTTCAGAAAAATGGACTCTCCATGTAGGCTTACCAATCATCAGGTGGGGACTGGAGATCTTCCAGAATTACAACTTATCTCCAGACTACAGATCAGCTTCCCTGGGGAAATGGCTGCTTGAAGGGTGGACTCTATGGCTGAGGACAGACTGGCAATCTGGAGCGAGATGAATGCGGAGGAAACTGCTGCGGGGGAAAAACTCCCCGGGGCTGGCTGTTCACACCGGCCGGTGTATTGCACAACGGTGCCAATACGGAGCGTTCAGACTGCTGCAGAGTGGCCCCACGTGGGCCGGCCTCCGCAGCTCGTGATAGGGCTGTTTCGACAATTTGCGCATGTGCGCACGTGCGCACATGCACAAACTGGCAAAACACCACATTCACACTGCCGCCTCCACTTGCCTCCCACCTTCTTCCGGTTCACACTGCCTGGAAGCGGGAGGCAAGCGCAAGATTGCCCCTGGACACCGGTTTCTCCCGGTGTCCTGTTAAAGCAGATGGAAAGCGAGTGGGAGACGGGTAAGTGCGAAACGGAGCCAACGGACAGATGCGCATGTCTGAACGCGCTCCCTTCTTCCACTTCCAACGTGGGGCTGTCCCGCTTTACATTGCCAGTCTGTCCTCAGCCTATGATACCCTGGCTGAGAGCCAGTTTGGTGTAGTAGTTAAGAGTGTGGGCTCTAATCTGGGAGAACCAGGTTTGATTCCCCACTTCTCCACATGCAGCTACTAGTGTGACCTTGGGTCAGTTACAAGTTCTTTCAAATGTGTTCTCTCAAGGGCAGTTCCTTAGAGAGCTCTCTCAGCCCCACCTACCTCACAGGGCGTCTGTTGAGGGGAGGGGAAGGGAAAGGAGATAGTAAGCCACTCTGAGACTCCTTTGGGTAGTGAATGGTGGGGTATAAATCCAATATCCTCCTCCTCCTTCTCCTCCTCTTCTTCTTTCCCTCCGTTTTCCTGAACCCCACCTCCCCCAGGATCCACCTCCAAATTCTAGCCTGGAGTCTCATCCCAGATGAGGATGGGGCTCCTTAGACTAGGGTTGCCAACTCTGGGTTGGGGAAATTCCTGGATATTTGGGGGTGGAGCCTGGGGGGAGTGGAATTCGGGGTGCAGAGGGAGCCCCGTGAAAGATAATGTCATAGAGCACACCCTTTGAATTTCAGTTTTCTCCAGGGGAACTGATCCCTGTAGTCTAGGGATCAGTTGTAATTCTGGGAGATCTCCAGGCCCCACCCGCAGGTTGGCAACCATCCCCCGGACTGCTACCCCTCCCCCACAGTTTAAATAGCATGTGTGCAAATAAAGAAATGGGTCTGCCACTCAACTCACTTCCCTTTGCATGAATCCCCACTCATACAATCGGGTGCTGAAGGTAGAGGCTCTGCTGCGGTTCACACTGAGGGGGAATTCAATTATTCATTGAGAAAATTTCCATGCCACCTTTCCAAAGAACCTACTTGAGGTGTCTTACAAAGCAGCAGAAAAGAGAGCAAAAAGTTGTCAAGCTCCTTGCCTTGGACTCAGGCACGGGGGTGGAGGGCAAATGGAAAGCCCCAGGGCCACAGTACCCGCCCCCAACTGCCCATCTTTCAGGAGCCCTTAGCAGTAACTCTTCAGGAGTCTCTCCCAAGAAGCCTGGCATATAAAGTCTCACAGCCTCCTCCAGATTCCAGCCAACTTTTTTTTTTTAGATGCATTTTGTTCTTTTAGCTGGGGCTGGTTTCTTGATCCACGACTAGGAAAGGGTGCCAGCCACCCCTCCCTTGACAGATTACAGGACTATTTATTTCCATGCCATTTTGTTTTGTTTTTTTCATTGTACCATTTCCCCCATAAAATGTTCACAGCTTTCAGTGTGACTTGGGCATCAGTAAATCAGCATTACAGTTTACAAGCCATAACCCTAACCCTCTAAGCTGAGTTAGTGTCAGCTAGCTCATAGGTTTTTAGCCTCCGGCTCACACATTTTTGTCTTTGCTCAGGAAGGATGGCTCCAGAGCAAACTAACTGATGCAGTAGCCAAATCACTCGCTCACAACTCTAATGCCAGTAGCTCACAAAGTGGAATTTTTGCGCACAAGACTCCACAGCTTAGAGGGAGCATTGTTTACAAGCTGGGGCCCCAGAAGGAATCACAGGGGGAAGAATAATTTTAAAAGTCCCCGCCCCTACCTAGGGTTGCCAGTTCTCTGGGGATTTGGGGGCTAGAGCCTGAGGAGGTGGGGGTTTGGGGAGAGGCAGGACTTCAATGGGCTATAATGCCATAAAGACCACCTTTCAAAGCAGCCATTTTCTTCAGATGAACTGATCTCTGACCTTTGGAGAACAGCTGTAGTCCCAAGAGAGAACCAGCCACCTCCTGGAGGCTGGCAACCCTACGGTGCCTTCAATCCCCCCCTCCCATCAGATTTCCAAGGGCTTGAATGGGCTGGTTTTCCCTCTTTCCTCGTTAAATGACTCTCAGCTGTTCTCAGTCTTCTACATTAATTTTCACAAGCATGCTCAATCCCTACTGGGTCTTTTACTTGGGCAGCCGTGTTCTTCTTTGTTTAGTTTATAAAGCAGCCTTTTCTGCATACTGGGTAAACCCCAAATGTGTAGAAAACCCTGCCTTGTCTGTGACTGGCCTAGTTAGTTAGACTGTTCTCACGATGAGGCAACCAGTTCACACATTTTTTGTGAAAACTTGACACCCTGTACATAAAACAAACCATCAATTAAGACCAAAATCTAGATGAACAAGTAAAAATATGAAAAAGGGATATTTCCTCATCCTTAACAGAGACTCCCTGAGAATCTAACCTCAGCCAACCCACAGCCTCCTTGAAGTGAACTGGTTCCTGTCCCTGACTGACCCCTAGGTTGACCAGCTCTGGGCTGGGAAATACCTGGAGATTCGGGGGCTGGGGCTGGGGAGGCAGGGACCTCATTAGGGTACAATGCCATAGAGTCCACCCTATGAAGCAGCCATTCTCTATAGGGGAACTGATCTTGGTCATCTGGAGATCAATTGTAACAGCAGGAGATCTCCAGGTGCCACCTGGAGGTTGGCAACCCTAGTGAGATCAAGTCAGCAGCTCTTCCTTGGCAGGACAGGCAAATTGCTGATGAAAGCAAAAACAAAAGTCTCAGGTTGGCTTTATTCCTTGCAGTATCTTTTGTTCTACTTTGTAAAGAAAAGGCGATTTTCAATTAATCTGAGTCAGTCAGTGTGTAGTCAAGGGGTACAAAGTTCTGACAGGAGCTAATTCTTTAATAGTCGGTAACAAAAAGACTTTCATTGACTCACAAAGGCTGGCTTTGCCAGTCACTCACTGTCTTACGTTTGACTGAAGAAATCATCTTGGATTAATTTGATGTAAAATGGTCTCCCAAGGAAGACCACGTTTCCACTCAAAGAACTCGGCGGTCTCATTTAGTTGTCTACGCGCACTAATCTGATTGTAATCATGTTACTTATCTTTTAATTTTGGAATGTGGCAGATGCACATCAGATGAGGAGTTCAGGTGGGACTCTTGCCAATAAAATTGATTTCAGCGCATTTAAACATTTCAGGACCTGGATGCACGAGAACCAGTTTCGGCAGTGTGCTACAAAACTGAAACAGAAACAGGCAAGTGTGCTACAAAACTGAAGCCAAACGTTCTGAGGTACAAGGCTGGGATGGCAAGACATTGTTATTACTATGCATTTAAAAATCTGCTCTGCACTGTCAAAGGCGGAAAACAGGCAAGTAAGTCCCTGAGTGAATCGCCTACAATTGAATAGACACAAAAGAATATGGCAAGAAAAGAACAAATGAATGTTAAAACCTTCCTCCCCCCCCTCCGGTACCACACCCCAACTGAGCCACTTCGAAGGGGGTTGGATGATTGATGCAGTTCAGGAGAGACCTTTGTCCAGATGTGCTTCAGCATCAACAACATGGAGAAGGTTGTGGGGATCACACTTTACTCAGAGGTATAATTGCGTATTTAAATAATGGAAATGGGATACTACAGGAATTGCTATCTTTTTGCATTAGTTTGGACAAGTATAGGAATTCAGGCAAGTAAATTTCTGTGGGGCAGCAGGGCTCAAGGCCCCCTCCCCGGATTTCCTGGAGGGGCAAAGCCCCCCCCCCTTCAGCTACCAGGTAGCATCATGAAGCTGCATAGGCTGTGCGGTTCTCAATTTCAGTCAGTCAGTCCGGCTTGTGTTTGTGGCAACTGAAAAAGTTCCTAGGAGGCACAGGGCTGGTCTCATTTGTTTGCGTTTGTAAAGAGAAGATAATACTGTCTGTGAAGAAGCAACAGAGAGGGAGGGAGAGAGAGAGAGAGAGGTCTTAAAAGTGCCACTGGACTCAAAATTTGTTCTGCTGCTTCAGATCAACACAGCTGTGCACCTGGGTCTACATTAGGGTTGCCAGTCTCCAGGTGGGGCCTGGGGATCCCCCGCATTTACAGCTGATCTCCAGCTGGCAGAGATCAGCTCCCCTGGAGAAAATGGCTGCTTTGAAGGGTGGGTTTTTGGCATTGTATCCTGCTGATGCCCCTCCCCTCCCCAAACCCCGCCCTCTCCTGGCTCCACCCTCAAAGTCTCCAGGTCTTTTCCAACCCAGACTTGGCAACCCTAGTCTACATTATTAATTATGGGTCAACATAATTAATAATTGATGGCTTTTTTGAAATATCAATAATTTCATATGTAAATCATTTAATAAAGATAGTAATCGATAGTTATCAAGTTTAGTAATCAAGTTCAATCCCATGCCCCCCCCCCGCCCAGGAAACTGAGGTCTACAGCTTGTAGTAATTGTCTACCCATAATTCTACCACATTCAGAAAACTCCCCACAGAAAATTAGATCACCCACCTCTTGCCCTTCAGTTAGGACCCAAACCAAACTACACATTTCCAAAAAGCTTGAATTGTTGAACATGACCAGAAAATACATAAAAATATTCACCACACTGCCAACTGGTCGCATATACAGGATGAGATTTTATTGAAATAAAGTTTGAAATACATTTTGTTTTAACCTTGTAGAAATAAGTTTAGGTAGAACATAATTCCAAATCTACCTTCATTCCATTAAATCAGTGGTGATTTGTAAAGCCCTATTCCATTTTCGAATGTAAATTTAAAAGGCAGTTTCTAGAGTTAATTAAAAAAAAAGCAACTGACCCACCAAGTAGCTGATCAGTGCTGATTACAAGCTTAAAAGTTATACATCACAATATTTCATAAATAATATGTTTGCAACGTGTCTGATCTGGAAAACAAACCTCATGGTCTATCCCCTAGTTTTAAAACCATTTCTTCCCAATATATGGTGCTTTTACCGGAGATTCTATTATATCCAAATTGTTCTTCTTCCAAATTTTCAATTCATCTAGAATGCTGAATTTGTTGTGATTACTCATTAACTAACACAGACCTTCCTCCTCTTGGACGCACAACTTAACCTGGTGAGGGGCTTTGTGTGTCTCAGAGAAGCTGACAGCAATACTGTAAGGAATTTAGACTCTGTCAAGAGGCTAAACTCCTAGCAGAATCACTCAAGGTGGAACAGTCACAGCTAAGATGCATCCACCCCCTTCAGGAATGAACAACCACAACAGCAGAAGAGAACAGACAGTTCCAGTGGTGATGGGGGTGGAGGAATCCTTGAAGGGTAATGACTGGGCAGCAGCAGGAGTGGAAGGTGACATTGGTGGAGGATCTTCCATTGACAACTGAAGTCACTTCAGCCAACCCAGTGCAGAAGAAAGCAATGTGAAATCACTGCTGATCCTCTCTTACCTAGAAAACCCTATGATGAGGCAATCCAAAATGGGGAAAAAAATAGTGCTGGAAGATGGAACCCCCAGGTCAGATGGTACTCAGTCTCACCAATGGGGAAGAGTTGAGGACAACTGCGGATAACGCTATCCTTAATGATGTGACAGGATTAAAGCCAAAACAAAATCACGTTGTTGACATGAATGGATGCAAAAAGAAAGTCCAAAGCTGCTTGACATATATAATGGGAACGTGGAACGTGAGAAGTATGAATCAAGGGAAACTTGAAATTGTAAAATGAGAAATGGAACATTTAAACATTGCAGTCCTGGGAGCGAGTGAGCTAGAGTGGACTGGATTAGGACATTTTCAGTCAGAAGATTACAAAAAGGTTTTACTCTGGAAATGATTAACATAGAAGAAACGGGGTTGCTCTAATAGTGAGTGAAAAGACTAAACTGTCATAGTGCTCTAATAGTGAGTAAAAAGACTAAACTATCATGCATTGGTCACATTATGAGAAAACAAAAGTCACTGGGAAAAGACACACCAGGAAAAAGTTGAAGGCAGCAGGAAGAGAGGAAGACCCACCATGAAATGGATTGGTTCAGTCAAGGAAGCCACAAAGGCCCTCAGTTCACAAGACCTGTTAACAGGGGTCATTTCAAGCAGGAGCTCGGGGGAGCTCAGCTCCGGGAGTTGGTGCCAGCCCCCGCCCCTCGCGGGGGAATGCCTGCTTGTGTCCTGGCTGCAGCAAAATGACCCCCTGGAAAGGTCCGACCAGCCTTCTGAAGGCTTCAGCCACCACTGAAGCTATCCTCCCAGAAGAGTGGTATTTCTGAGGCTTGGATTAGTAGCTGTCCCCACTCTGCCAGCTCTCTCTCTCTCTCTTTCTCTTTCTTTCTCTCTCTCTCTTGCCTACTTCCGGTGATGTCAGGTGGTGTAGCATATGCAAATAAGTGATGCTAATGAGTTATACTAATGAGCTCCTGCACCTCTTTTTCTATGAAATGACCCCTGCCTGTTAACAATAGGACACAGAACATTTCGGAGTTATTGATTCATAGGGCTGCCATAAATCAGAAGTGACTTGATACACAACTTAACAAAGAAAGACCAGGGTTTGAATAACATTTAAATTCTAAATATAATGAGTCCCCACATTTTAACTGGAAGGCCTTCTTTCAATTTTTTGCGTGTAAAATGTGCATATTTCTGCGTAATTTTAACTGCAGTCACACAAACAATAATCCATTCAATGCACTTTCCAACTGGATCTTGCCAGTTCACACACAGTAAAACCCAGTGGGAAAGTGCGCTGAAAGTGGATTGAAAGTGGATTATTTAGTGTGTGTGACCACAGCCTATGTGTTATATCCAACCTCATAGTGCTTTTTTTTTCAAGCTATGTCCCAGAGAATCCTGGACCTCATCAAAGTTTATCAGAAATTCTTCAAAGAGAGCACCCAGCCAGGAAACCAGAGGCCCTAGTTTGGAATATCACAGGGTTGCCAGGTAGGGCTGCCATGTCAGCCTGGGGGGCGGGGGATCCCCAACTATAGGGGTTCCCGATCCGCCGGCCGGCATTCGGCTGGCGGGGGGAACCCCGCCCCAGAAGTCATCCGGTGAGGATGACTTCCCCTGTGTAATGATGTCACCCGGAGGTGACGCCATTACGTTGGGGGCGTTGCCAGGGCGACGCTCTGGCAATTGCCCCAAAACTCTATGATACCATAGAGTTTTGGGGGCGATTGCCAGAGCGTTGCCCTGGCAATGCCCCCAATGTGATGACGTCACCTCTGGGTGACGTCATGACGTCGCCGTGGCGCGCGCGCAAAGCGCACGCGCCTGAAGAGCTCCCGAGGAGAGAACAACTCCCCCCCCCGCCGGTAAGTAGACCCTACGGCCCTGCAGTTTTCATGTAAGAAAATGTGGGTCCCCAGCCTAGAATATATGAGTGATTGCTCTCACCTTTGAGGTACACACCATTCAACAGTGCCAGAATTATGCATAGACAGCGAGTTGCTGTCTGATAAGGAAAACCTATGCTTCTGCAGCCTGCTCAGAGTTATTCCAAGGATGCAGCTAACTGGGCAAATTCTTTGCTCTGCTACAATGCTGTGGACTTTGGCAGCTTTGTGTTTGACGGGGTCCAGTAGATGGCAGGCATGACAGATGGATTCTGATTGAGTGGCTAGCCTCATTGCTCATTTGATAACAGTGAGACATCCTGGGGCCAGCTTTTAAAGCAGAGTTTACAGAGGAGGAGCCCACTGTTTTACAGTGGGAAAAAAAAAACATGTCAGCTGAGAGTTCAGTGCTAGCATGGGATTTCAGTTTAACAAGGATTCCCGCTATAGTGACCATTTTCTTTTCTTTCTTTTTTTTCTTTTCCTCCACAAAGTGACAGCTTCTGGTGTTCTATCAACCATAAACTTATATCTAGAGATACTCTATTTTAGGGGAGCTCAGATGCTGTTGTTCCCGCCATCAGTTCTCACTGGTCCCTTATCATTAACCTGCTCCTGTATTCTCCATCACACCCCTAGTCAGAGTGAACACAGCACTCCATGAGCTCCTGCACCTCTTTTTTCCATGATGCCTCAAACAAGTATAGCAAGCACTTCATTTTTTAAAAAAAAAATCAGTCCTAGAATTAACCAAACAATAAAATTCTGCAATTTACAGCAAATTAGGGTCCATTATCGTAGTCGCTGCGACATTCTTTCCTTAAGCGTTGAAAAGTCATTTGCTTTTGCTGTTGGTTTAGGGCTAAGCAGACCAGAAAATGTTCTCTGGAGTTTTATGTGCCTTCTTAATTTCAAGATTGTGTGGATGACGGGATGGGTATTCATCGCCAAGATGGACAGATTGCCATAGTTCTGGTCAGCTGAGCAGCATAAATTATGGGTTTATATAAACCCATGATCTGGGGGGGGGGGGGGGTCTACAGCCCAGTTTAGAGTCCAAACTCACTGGCTGAAGACCACTGTCCCAAGCAATGAAGAAATCTTCTCTCCTAAAAGCTATGCTCCTCATCATCAACCCAAAGCACTTATATTTTAATTTAGAGAGCTTAAGTATAAACCGCAATTTTCAATGAGGATGTCACAAAGCAAACCTGGGGCAAAACCTGTGTTTCAGCTTTATAGATGTTCACTTTTAGCACAGGGTCATAACTAATTCTCCACTCGCTCCTTAATTAACTCTTTTTGCCAGAAAACCAATGGAGAGATTTCCGGGACAGAATTTACAGAGAAAGCCAATAGAATATCGCATTTGACTTCCTAATAACAAAAGGATATAAGCAATCAAGATGCACAGAGATAGAGGGGAAGAACTTGTTTTCAGCTCAGGTGAACATCACCAGATTTCGTGCCACTCCAAACACATCATCGCTGATCTAAAAAAATGAATAATTACCAGTTAAAATGAATAATTATAAGCTAATAACAGCATCTCCGAGAGCTGCACTTGATCCAAACTATTGATTTAATGATGTTTCTGTATGACATAATTATATCACAACAATTAGAGGACAAAAACAGTGTGGGTGATAGGAGGGTTGTTTTCTCCAAAGCTCTTTTCACCATCAGAAGCCAAGTCAAAAACAGAGGAAGTCAGCAAGAAGTGTGGGCTTTTGTGTAAAACAGAGCACAGAATATAATTACTGTGGTGACACTGGATAATGAGGAGGGTATCCAAAGGCAGCTGGAGTTTCTCATTGTGGAGGAAGACGAAAGGCTGTCAATCAAGAGCCCAAGGTTGCAGCCTTTGACCACGCCAGGACTGGCAGATGCCACTAACCTCATTTGCATCCTCAGGAGGGATGTGCCCAATTGTAGAATCATAGAGTTGGAAGGTTCCACAGAGGTCATCTAGTCCAACCCCCTGCTCAGTGCGGGGTCAGCCTAGAGCATCTCAGGCGGAGGACTGACTGGCAGAATAAAGTGCAAGGGAAGCGGGGCAAAAAGACCCAGGCCAAGTTGTCGTAGGGCTTTCCAGTCGCACTGTGTGGACTGATGTGGGACCATACTGGGGAGGAGGTGGAATGGAGCGTTCGCACTGTGGGGTGGCCCCTGGTGGTGCCGCCATGGTGCTGTGCAGCTTTGGTCCATTTTGCCCACCTGCACGCACTCAGACGGCTTGACGTCAGTTTCACCAGGTATCTTTTGAAAGCACGATCAAAACGCTCCAGGATGGGGTGAGTACAGCACGGGAACGCTAGACAGCTGTGGCTGTGTGAACCGGCCCACTCAATCCACTTGAGAAACGTGCCTATATCGGGCCAAACTGCCAGTCTGAACTCAGCCCCAGTGTTTGTCCAGCTGCTCCTTCAAGACGGCCAGTCAGGGGGAGCTCACCACCTCCTTAGGCAGCCAATTCCACTGCTGAACTACTCTTACCGTAAAAAAAGTAAAAATAAGAATCCTAATATCCAGAATCCAGATGGAACCTTTTTGCCTGTAATTTAAATCTACTATTGTGAGTCCTATCCTCTTCTGCCAACAGGAATAACTTCTTGCCTTCCTCCCAGTGACAGCCTTTCAAATACTTCAAGAGGACAATCATGTCCCCCGCCTTCAACCTCCTCCAGACTGAACATTCCCTAGTCCCTCAGCCTTTCCTCATAGGGCTTCTTGGTCTCCAGGTCATCAATCATCCTCGTTGCTCTCCTCTGCACCCACTCCACTCTGTCCACATCCTTTTTGAAGTGAGGCCTCCAGGTGCACAGTACTCCAAGTGTTGTACAGCAGGATTAAGCATTGTACAGTGAGACTATGGGTGCGGTCACATGGTTGTTTTGATCGGGATTCACTGCTGTTCCCTCTCGCATTTAAAGTAGCTGATCAGACAGGCCAATCCGCCTCCTGCTCTGAAGCGGGCTCACTCACGCAATCCTCGCGGTTCTCTTCTGCGTTTTCCTGCACTGAGAAAATCAAGTACTTTCCTGGTACTTGCACTTTGAAACTGCAATTTTGCCAATGTGGACTGCCATCTCTCGCAATGATTGTGATTATGGTCGTCTGACCATCTTTGGCACCATGAGGGTTTTTTTTTCAGCTTCCACTTTTGAGCACATGAGCAATAATTCAATTCTACATTTAAACATTCAAGCACACACTCACCCCCCTTCCGATTTGCCTGTTGTTTGCAAGGCATGCCCCCGCTCATTGGCTTCGTCTGTCCCCTCCTTGCAGATTGCTCTCCCTTCTCTCCAATTTCCAAGAGTGAGAGAGAAGTGAGAACTGAGAGGAAGTGCCCGACTGCTTTTCTCTCTGTGCGTGTGCCTGGGCTTCTCCCCTCCCCTTTGAAAGTGGAGGCTGACAGCAAATGTGAAAGAGCCTCCAGGAAGGAGACATTATTTCTCCAGTGTTTGTATTAGAGGCGGGGAGGGGGAGGATGACTGAGGCGTGAGAGAAGCTTCCTTCTACCCCAACCACCTCTTTGCAACTCCTGCCTTTGATGTCTTGTGTGTGTGTGTGGCCAAGTGGGGCCTAACCCCACTGAATAAATTGGAACTTACTTCCAAGTAGACCGATATAGGCTGTTATGTATTGACCATGTGGTCGCCATGTGCTCCAGTAATGGCGACCGCCATGTGGCCAGAGCACATGGCCAAGAAACTACCTGAGCTTCAGCCAGGTAGAACAAAGGCCAGGTGGATTCAAACCGGCCACCAATCATGTACCTAGGTTTCTCCCAGGGAACCTATGAGATGTAAATAGACTTCTAGTAGCCTATCAGGCCAGTTGGGCGAGGTCAGGGGATTGTCCCTGACCAGCATAAAAGGAGGGCTTCGAGCCCTGGGTTGTATGCTTCATCCGGACCAGCAATAAAGATCTAGCTGTTTCACTATTCCATGGACTCCCGACTCCAATACTTATCATAGGCCTTCTCTTACAATCTCGTTTCTTCATTTTTTTTGCCATCTTTTAACAGCAGCCTCTTTTATTTACACACTTAATTCATGCAAAACACATTTATCTTATGCAAACTCGGTTCAGTCTAAAGATTCTTGTGTAACAATTTTAAACCCTTTCAAATGCTTCTTTGAGAACGCACCACTTATATTTCCTGTGTTCTGTATAAACTGTTCATCTCACTTTATCAACTCTGTCTCCATCCCCCCTTCCAAATATTGAACACTTTCCCCCACTAATTCCATTCCTTGTATATATTCTTATCTTCTCTGACTCTGAGAGATTAGTTTTGGGCAAGTTTTACTTCAATAAACCTTTACAGTGCAATCATAAATAGGTTATAATCTCTCAATAAATAATTTATAAATAAATAAATAAATAGATTTATACCCTTCATGTACATCAATGTAATCCTGTTTAGGAGAGTGCTGTTAATTTTCCATTCTTCTACAGACATCCAGTTGTTTCCTCCAATATCATGCTATAAGCACTCTTGCTGCCATTATTGAACTATATACTAGTTCTTTTTCCAGCTATGTTCCCAGATTTTTAAAATACCCTAAAATACCCAGCTCAGGATCTACTGAGATTACAATTCCTATAATGTCTGCAATGTTTTAAAGAGAATTTGGGGCAGAAAGTTTGCAATATTATTTTAACTAAGACCCAGGGTACACATGCAGGAGAACCCCATAGCAAAATGTTTCCTAAACTGTAGCCCCCTGGGTTGCGTATCCTACTCATCCTTTGGAAAGCTCAGGAGGCACATGTGGATATGGCCTCCTTAGCTTTGCGCTACTAGATTTGGTAGGGGGAGCCAGTATAGTAGATACCCCAGGCTAGCCATATCTCATCAGATCTTGGAAACTAAGCAGGGTTGACCCTAGGTAGTATTTGAATGGGAGACCTCCCAGGAATACCAGGGTCATGACATGGAGACAGGCAATGGCAAACCACCTCTGTACAGCTCTGGCCTTGAAAACCCCACAAGGTTGCCATAAATCAGCTGTGACTTGATGGCAAAAAAAGAGAAAGAACTCTGGGGAGATCCAGATTCAAAACCTCAATCAGCCATGAAATTCACCCAGTGCCCTTGGGCCAGCACCTTTCTCTCAGCACTAACCTACCTCCAGAGTTGGAGGACGAATAAAACAGAAGAGTGGAGAACCACATATCCCATCTTCATCACTGGGAAAACAAGGTCAAAGTGCAGCAGATAAAATACACCCAAGCCATTCACATGACATCATATTGAAATAGTCCCCCAAGTGGAGTAAAATAAACAAGCACTCCCTTCACATAAAGAAAACAGCATGCCAAAGAAAAGCCCAGAATTAACACAGATAATATAACACAGATAATAAGGACTGGGTAGGCTTAAGATCCTCTGAAAGACCTGGGTACAGGGATGGATGGATGGATGGATGGATGGATGGACACAGAGACAGACAATATAAAAGCTAGTCCCCAACATTCTGTCTGACTGTAGCATGGCTTTAAAAATGGAATAGGATTGTGCAACAAAGGCCGAGGACAGACTGGCAGTCTGGCCCACTCTGCCTTTGCTTTAAAAGCGGAGGCAGAGCGGCCGTTCAGACTGCCACATCTGCCCGGAGGAGGCGGCCCAGATGCAACGTGTCCGGCACCGCGCTTCTCTCGCAGCAGCCGGGCACCACTTCAAAGTGGTGTCCCGGCTGCTGCGGCGCGTGAGCCGCACGGCGTTTGGACACCGCCGCCGGAAGTTGCCTGCAGTCTGGATGCTGCAGGCGGCTTCCTTGTGGCGGCGTGCGAACGCTGCATGGCAGGGACAATTCCCCCCGCCTTGTTCTGCCATGCCACGGAGGTGCAGCAGAACTCCAGTCTGTCTACGGCCAAAGAGGCAGCAGTATTAGATCAAAGCAAGCTGGATTCACAGTAGCTAGGAGTCAGGATCAGCCCCTACTACAATGATGCTCTGAATTGCACCCTCTTACTCCTTATCGCCAGTAATTCCAAGGAAGAAAACTGAAGTGGTACATCTGAGTACACTGATGTGGCAAACTCCAAACCTGCCCTCCATCTTCAACACCATCTGGCTTTTACTGAAAGAGATACAACAGACAGTGAGCCCATGGACAAGGTTCCTCTCTGATCAGAGGCAAATGGCACTTCCCTCTCCCACCTCTTTTGGGGTTTTGACCACAAGTTTGACCATCATAAGGGGAACATTGAGCAGAAACACTGTCGGGAACAGCTCACAACATAAAAAGGAATAAGATACTGAAACCAAGGGTTGGATCTGGATTCAGTTTTCCAACAGGAGAACAGAACTCCCCCCCTCCCCGAAGCTCACTGATCTCCACAAAATGCTATTACAGGAGGCAGGAGACCCTGAGGAATTACATTGGGGGAGGAGTACGCAGCAGGAAGGTGGAATCAGTAGAGATTACCAATTTAGTTTGGATCCAAGATCATCCAACCCAAGTTATTTTTTTTCCAGTGACACCAAGCAAAACTTGCCAAACCCAGCAACAACAACAACAGCAACACAAAATCCGGGATCCCAGCCCGGCAGCCCGTAAAACCATTGGCACACTTGTAAGACAGCCAAATAAAAACAAGCTAAAATAATATAAAACAAAGTGGAGAATAGGCCATAAAATCCATACAGATTATTTGAGTAGCCAAGTAGAAAATGGGATAATATTCAATTTGAATTCTGGGCAAACAAGAATATTTTAACATGACACTTAAATGCCATCTTGAGTATGTGAAGATCCATGGAAAGGTATTCTAAAGATGGGTGTCACCACCGATAAAACCATCTCCAGTGGCCATTCTTTCCTTAGGGTTGCCGGGTCCCCCCTGGCTACCAGCAGGGGATGGAGGGCTGGGGTTGCTGGATCCAGATTGGAAAACACCTAGAGATTGGAGGGTGGAGCCTGGAGAGGAGAGGGACCCCAGTAGGGTGCAATGCCATAGAATTCACCCTCCAATTAACTGATGGTCTGGATAGCAGTTGCAGTTCTGGGGGGGGGGTCCCCAGTGTGAGGCTTCTGTACTAGCAGCAAAAGATCAGACCTTTGGATTTAATCAGAGTTCTTTATTTCTAATACTGGAACAGGTTCTCGAATGTTTGTTAGAGATACATGATAGAAAGCTGTCATGGTTAATATACTTTCAAGTCACAATTGAACCCAGACATGTAACCGATCAGAGTCAGTGTATTAACGCGGGAAAAAGGAAGACAACCGTTGAGGTTCCCACAGCAAGGTGAGAAAGGTATAAAAATAACCCGCATGTGCGAAAGTTAGGCTAAACATTCCAGATTGCAACAATACACTAGCTTCAAGGTTGTCACAACAAGATAACATTCACAGAGCCTCAAAGGGAGGAGGAGGAGAGGATGGCTGGAAAAGGCCATCTGTTAAAATGACGTGTAGGAATGCAAGTCGCCATCCTCCCGCCTAGAGAAGAGTAACATTAAACAGAGTAGGCAATATACTTCAAAGGGAGATATATGGCTGCAGGAAGAGGAGGGGTTTTTGATAATGGTGTCAAGGCAAGCAATTCAGGGTAACACTGAAAACGAAAGTAACTTACAGGACTGCTATTGTCAGATTCTGACACCCAGGTCCAATCTGGAATTTGGCATCCACCCACAGGCATAGGCACAGAGATCAGGGCATGAGCAGAGGATCTTGGCAGAATAAAAATGGCAACATATTTGGGCATGTGGAAAGCAATGTTCCCTCTAAGCTGTGGAGTCTTGTGAGCAAAAATTCTGCTTTGTGAGCTACTGGCATTAAAGTGGTGAGCGATTGATTTGGCTGCTGCATAGATTAGTTTGCTCTGGAGCCATCCTTCCTGAGCTAAGGCAAAAATGTGTGAGCCGGAGGCTAAGAAACTGTGAGCTAGCTCACACTAACTCAGCTTAGAGGGAACACTGGTGGAAAGTACTTCCCCCTCACACCTAAGTGCAATTCACCATCATCCTTTTTGTTTATGAATGATGAGGCCCTCAGAGCCAGTGATGCCTTTTTCACGCAGGCTGGATTGTTGGCTGCTCGTGTTTTAGGAATTAGATTCTGCAGCACTCCCTATTTCCAGCAAGACGTGACCCAAATGTTGGGCTGTCTGAAGACACCATTGTTTCAGGCTACCAGCCTTTACCAGAATGCTTTTGGAATTAGGTTCCACTCAATTTTCTACTCACTGTCAGTAAGAAGTATTGCTGAATATGAGTGGCTTGCAGATAATGGCTCTTGTACGATTTCTTCTAGAAAAGCAGCAAGCTATAAGCACTGGAGCAAGCAGGATTTCGCTGACGGAACTGCTGATGTGCGGCAAACCTTTTCAAGTCAGGAGCCAGCTCTTCAGTCCAAATGCTTGTTGGCAAACTGCTGAATTGCAGGAGATTTTCAGCTTATTAAGGGAGCCAATTTTGACACTGTCGCCTGGGCTGCTATGGCCCGTTCTCCCAAGAATCAGCACTTTTCAGATCCAGGGAAAGCAAAAAACCCTCTTCCCGTTTTTTGCACCCTCCCCTTCTGTTTTGCCAGTCTGGTACAAGAAAGCTTAGACACGTGGGATGCAAATGCATGTGGCATCCAAAGAAATGACTTGACAGCATTCGATTCCACAATGCCTTTGCCTCAATCAAGGCCGATGCCTGGGGTGAGGAGGTCAAGCATTTTCCAGGATCCCTTGGTCAGCATCTGCAATGGTCCTACACTTTCCCAGTATCACTGCTGTTCTCATCTTGAATGGGGTAAGGTAAAGGTAAAGGTTTCCCTTGCTCGAAAGCCAGTCAGATACGACTCTAGTGAGCAGTGCTCTTCTCCATTGTCAAGCCGAAGGACCAGCACTGTCCAAAGACATCCATGGTCATGTGGCTGGCATGACTAAATGCTGAGGTGCACGGAAAGCTGTTACCTTCCTACTGAAGCAGTATTTATTTATCTATTTGCAATTTCTTGCTTTCGAACTGCTAGGCTGGAAGGAGCTGGGACCAGAGACAAGAGCTCACTCTGTCACACGGCACTCAGGTCTTGAACTGCCGAGCTACTGGCCTTCCAGTCTGCAGCTCAGCGTCTTAAGCTCTGAGCCACCATGGCCCTTGCAAGGGGTACCCGCCCCCCCCAAAATCAGAAACAGTGTAAGAGAATTTTTTTGTACATTTTGCCTATTGTAGGTCATGAAGGTCCCTTGAAGACCTTTGCTCAAGGCACTGCCCCAAACAAACTCATCAAAGGCTACCCTTTGCATTAGCAAGAAAGCCATGCATGTCCCAAGTGTGAGATAATTATGCTCTCAGTACATGCAACAAAAAAACCCTATGTGGGTACATAGGATGTATGGTAAGAACATAAGAACATAAGAGAACCCAATATTGGATCAGGCCAATGGCCCATCCAGTCCAACACTCTGTCACATAGTGGCCAAAAATACCAGGTGCCATCAGGAGGTCCACCAGTGGGGCCAGGACACAGGAAGCCCTTCCACTGTTGCCCCCCCCCAAGCACCAAGGATACAGAGCATCACTTGCCCCAGACTGAGAGTTCCTATCTGTACCTTGTGGCTAATAGCCACTGATGGACCTCTGCTCCAGATGTTTATCCAATTCCCTCTTGAAGCCATCCATGCTTGTAGCCGCCGCCACCTCCTGTGGCAGTGAATTCCATGTGTTAAGCACTCTTTGGGTGAAGAAGTACTTCATTTTATCCATTCCAACCCAACTGCTCAGCAATTTCATGGAGTGCCCACGAGTTCTTGTCTTGTGAGAAAGGGAGAAAAGTACTTTTTTTCTCTACCTGTTCTATCCCATGCATAATCTTATAAACCTTGATTATGTCACCCCTCAGTCGTCATTTCCCCAAGCTCGAGAGCCCCAAGTGACATCACTGATCACCAGTGACATCACAGGCGACAGCCAATTAAGTCCTGTGACAGCCATGTTCTACGCAGCACTCACAATTTTGAGGATGTACATGGCATATAAATTACCTGGCGGTTTTAGAGTTTGACAACCATTAGTAACTCAGGGCTGAATTCAAAGGGCGGCATGGTTGGGCATTTGCATTCCCTAGGGACAAAATTTTGCTCTTTGAGCATTGAAATTATGTAAAGAGCTTCCGTCTAAGTCTAGCACTAATGAGTCATAACAATGGGTGCCTCTAGAGCCAGAAACAAGAAGAGGTGGGCCTAGGGTTCCCAACCTCCAGGTAGTGGCTGGAGTTCTCTCTCTATTACAATTACTCTCCAGACAACAGAGATCAGTTAACTTGAAGAAAATGGCCACTTTGGAAGGCAGACTCTATGGCATTATATCGCACTGAAGTCCCTCCCCTCCCCAAAACCTATCTGGCCCTCCTAAGGCTTCACCCCCAAAATCTCCAGGTATTTCCCAACCTAGAGCTGGCAACCCTAAGCAAGGACCTCAAGAACACAATGACTCCTCCCCCCCCCCGACAATGTAAAATTGACCAAACCCACGCCCCTTCCTTGGGGACATAAAGGCCTTATCTAGGACAGCAATTTTCTCAAGAACCTGCCTCCAAGTGCAAAGTGATGCACATTGGAGCCAAAAATCCTAACTATAAATATATGTTGATGGGGTCCGAACTGGTGGAGACTGACTAAGAGAGAGATCTTGGAAATGTAGTAGATAACTCAATGAAAATGTCAAGACAGTGTGCGACTGCAGTGAAAAAGGCCAACACTATGCTGGGGGTTATTAGGAAGGGAATTGAAAACAAATCAGCCAGTATCATAATGCCCCTGTATAAATCGATGGTGCGGCCTCATTTGGAGTACTGTGTACAGTTCTGGTAGCCACACCTCAAAAAAGATATTATAGCATTGGAAAAAGTGCAGAAAAGGGCAACTAGAATGATAAAAGGGTTGGAACACTTTCCCTATGAAGAAAGGTTGAAGTGCTTGGGGCTCTTTAGCTTGGAGAAATAACAGCTGAAGGGTGACATGATTGAGGTTTATAAGACTATGCATGGGATAGAGCAGGTTGAGAAAGAAGTCCTTTTCTCCCTTTCTCACAGTACAAGAACTGATGGGCACTCCATGAAATTGCTGAGCAGTCAGGTTAGAACAGAGAAAAAGAAGTACTTCTTCACCCAAAGAGTGATTAACATGTGGAATTCACTGCCACAGGAGGTGGTGACGGCTACAAGCATAAAAGGCTTCAAGGGGGAATTAGATAAACATATGAAGCAGAACTCCATCAGTGGCTATTAGCCACAAAGTATAGATAGGAACTCTCAGTCTGGAGCAAGTGATGCTCTGTATTCTTGGTGTTGGGGGGGGGGCAATAGTGGGAGGGCTTCCTGCCCCCACTGCTGGATCTTCTGAGGGCACCTGGTGTTTTTGGCCACTGTGTGACAGAGTGTTGGACTGGATGGGCCACTGGCCTGATCCAACATTGGCTTCTCTAATGTTCTTATGTTATGTTCTTATATACTTATTTGAAATATCTCTGTCCAGCTTTATCTCCATGGGCTCAAGACAACCATGTAGATTATCAAAAGCCTTCATGCAGCCGTCCCCTCTGCCACCACTGTCTTCTCGTGTTGGGGAAAAAATCAATTTGAGATTTTAGAGTTGAGACTTACTACTTAGATGTCTTTGTATGACTTTGGTCTCTGCTTATGAACCTCCTGAAATCATTTCCTCTTATCTCTTCAGTATAGATGCCACTATCTGCACAGGTGATTACAAAGTATCTCAAGTAATTTTTATATATTTATTCAGTGTTGTATATTTTAAAAATATCTATATATCCTACAAATAATTCACCATAACGTTAATGATCACATAAACGTTAATGATCACATAGCACATAGAAAGAACCATATATCCAATAATTTAATGATATTGCACAACCCCGTGATTAATACCAT
The DNA here is from genome assembly GCA_029233225.1 of Lepidodactylus listeri. Classification (NCBI taxonomy): domain Eukaryota; kingdom Metazoa; phylum Chordata; class Lepidosauria; order Squamata; family Gekkonidae; genus Lepidodactylus; species Lepidodactylus listeri. The sequence continues at coordinate 97,236,029 of JARCFY010000009.1, read as the reverse complement.
TCCGCCTTAATTATACAAGAGTTTTAAAAAGGAGGACTCCTTTAAGTCTATTTTGAATTAATCTTCATTCTTCCTTCAACAGAGGTCCAGATATCCTCCTGTTTCAGGGTCTTCCTCAGGGAGTCCAACAGATATTTCCACACACATACCAAGATATTCAAATTTCACCAATGAACGCTGCAAAAAAATCAGTTTTGATGAGCTCAAGGAACATGCTCTTTACTTTGGAGGAAGCCTTGAGCTCATCAAAAAAGATTTTTTGCAGCATTGCAAGCGCGTGGTAGGTTCGGGACTGCTGAGTTAAAGTCTTGTGCACTCTGCTAACTAACTAAAGAAGGATCTGGACCACCAGAACCAGTACCTTTCCAACAACTTGTATGTCAAAGAAACACTGTTTAAATAGGTGCTAGTGTACATATACTCCTCTTATAGATGGGCATTCTAAAACATATGGCGGTACTAATGGAGACAATGGGGGGATTTTGTTCTTGTACGTCTTCTCTTCCTTTTTTTTAAAAAAAAAACCTTGTTTTTTATGTGCCTGTGGAGCCAGCCGTGGGCTGCTCATCATTCCAACTGGCTCTGTATGTCACGTAGTTAGGGCGCATAAATAAAAACTGGTTTTGTTATTACCCTGTGAACAGCTGCACCGGTCTTTCTTTTTGAGCCTTCTACATTTGAGGGATTCACAATTCGTTCAGGATGGCCATTCCAAAACAAAACAGTGCACAAGATAAAAGATAAATGTAGTGGGGTATCCGGTTACTGTAGTAGAGTTTTGCCCAGTCATAGAAGCGTGGTCCTGACTGCAGCAGATAAATCTCCCAAGAAGTAGACTGCAAAAAAAAAAAAAAAAAAAACCAAGGCGGCGGCGGGGGGGGGGGGGGGTAAAGTTACATTTACTCAAGTAGATCCAGTTCATATCCAGGTTGCAGTCAAAAGAAGATTTTTTTAAAAAATATGAAATTTGAAATGTAAAATGTTGAATATAACAGAATAGGGATGCCAGCTCTAGGTTGGGAAATACCTGGAGATTTTGGGGGGGGGGAGCCTGAGGGAGGGCAGGGGAGGGTCTTCAGCTCACCTTCCAAAGCCACCATTTTCTCCCCCTGAACTGATCTCTCTTGCCTGAAGATCAGTTGTAATCCCAGGGGGATCTCCAGTCACCGCCTGGAGGCTGGCAAACCTACAACATAAGTAAAGTATTCGGTAAACAGAGACCCCAAAATATTTTAATTTTATGTAGGGGGTATTGGGGAGAAATATTTTCTATTGCATATATTTAATTTTATTATATACAAGCATCTTTTGAGATATGTAAGGATGATATGTAATCATTTGTTTTGCTTTTCTGTATTTCCTTTTAATTCTCTCTTTGTTTACTAAATTTTATTTTTAAAAAACCCAATAAACAAGCATTATTTAAAGGGTTTTCAGAGTAAACATGCTTTTAGTTTCTGTGGAAGGTCTGAACTTTCTTCCTGGGACAGGGACAGGAGCGGCATCCGAAACATTCCTTCCATGGATTCCTTAGGGTTGCCACCCTGCATCGGGTTGGGAAAGCCTTGGAGACTTTGGGGGCGGATCCAGGAGAGGGTGGGGTTTGGGGAGGGGAGGGGCCTCAGCAGGGTACAGTGCCACAGAGTCCAGTGTTCCCGCTAAGCTGAGTTAGTGTGAGCTAGCTCAGTTTTTTTAGCCTCCGGTTCACACATTTTTGTCTTAGTTCAGGAAGGATGGCTCCAGAGCACACTAATTTATGCAGCAGCCAAATTGCTAGCTCACAACTAATTTAATGCCAGTAGCTCACAAAGCAGAATTTTTGCTCACAAGACTCCACAGCTTAGAGGGACATTGACAGAGTCCACCCTTCAAAGCAGCCATTTTCTCCAGGGGAGTTGATCTCTGTCAGCTGGAGGTCAGTTGTAAAAGCAGGAGATACCCAGGCCCCACCTGGAGGCTGGCAACCCTAAACCGGCAGCTAGGGCTTGGAGTTCTCCTGGAATCACAACTAATCTCCAAACTTTAGAAACTGGTTTCCTTGAAGAAAATGGCAGCTTCAGAGGGCAGATTCTATCTCAGAACTCCCCAGTGTGGTACCTGTGTGTGCCATGTCACCCACTGACACCTTTCCTGGTGCCCACCAAGTGTTTTTAGAAAGTGGGAGGGACCAGGGGCGGCTTTTGCCCAGCAAGGCTTCTGATTGGCCATTGGTAGCTGGAGATCTCCTGGGAATTCAGTGCTCCTTCTAAGCTGTGGAGTCTTGTGAACAGAAATTCTACTTTGTGAGCTACTGGCACTAAAGTTGTGAGCAAGTGATTTGGCTGTTGGATGAATTAGTTTACCCTGGGGCCATCCTTCCTGAGTGAAGACAAAAATGTGTGAGCCAGAGGCTAAAAAATGGTGTACTAACTCACACTAACTCAGCTTAGAGGGAACACTGCCTGGGATCACAAGTGATTACCAGGCAACAGAGATCACCTGGGGAAAATGGCCACTTTGGCAGGTGGGCTGTATGGCATTACACCCCATTGAAGCCAAACGCCTCTCCCCAAACGCCACCCTCCTCAGGCTTGACCCCCCCCCCCAAAAAAATCTCCAGATATTTCTCAACCTGGAGCCAGCAACCATAGCTGCAGTGTTAGTGCACAAGTCTTATTTCTTTTTCCACTGCCATCACATTGTTGTGGAGTTCCTTCTCTCGCATTCTTTTTTGCCTACCAGACAGCTGATGAGTAGGATCCCAAAGACTTGAAAATGTTGGACAGGCAATAGTGTCTGAGCAATGCTATTAAGTAGTGTCAGGGCCAGTTTAGTCCATTTGAACTCTTGGGGTGCTGTGCATGCTCTACTATTCAGAGCCTACTGAATATGCTTCTTTCATTCCCCCCCCCGCCTCTACTTCTACTGTTTTTCCTCTGCCTGTAAGTTATTGTATCAATTAAGGTCTCTCTGCTGTTGCAAGGTTAGTTAAGCCTTTTCACAATTTCACAATTTCACAAATTTTAGCAACTTTATATGTGTGAGACAGGACGATGGGCTATGTTGGTGTAGAGATGTCAGATAAGAGGTATCTACAGGACCATCTCCCCTGTGATATCCCTGGAAGAGTGTTACGCTCTTCAGACAACAACCTGCTGGTGGTCCCCAGCCCTAAAGCTATCCAGCTGTCCTTGACCTGGTGGAAGAACCTGGTGGAAGTCTCTGCCAAATACCACCAGGGCCCTGCAGGGCCTTAGGCGGTTCCACCTGGCCTTTGGTTGAGGACAGCAATGGTTTCCATCATGGCTGACACCCTTCCCGCTCCAGTCGCTTCTCATATCTGCTTGCCCTCCCTTCCCCGCAAAGCGGCTGGCAGTCTGAAATGGGACCAAATACTATACACCATCTTCTTGTTTGTAATATGCTACTAATGTTTTAATTGTTTTATCTTTTCTTTTCTTTTTTATGAATGATGTACATCACCCAGAGCCCTGCATTGCAGGGATTGGGTGATTAACAAATTTAGTAAACAAACTGTCCATCCCTTTTGAGCTTCCTTGGGGCAGACTGCCAAGACTGCCTCGTTGCTGAAGCTATCCTGACTGCACAATTGTGCCCCGGGTCCCACCCTGCTGCTAAGCCCGAGGGCTTGTTCTTCCCTTCCAGCAGAGCTGGCATCAGCATATCCTCAGGCGGGGCAGCTGCCAGGTCCCAAGGCTTCTGGCAGGGCCCACTGCTGCTGACCCCCCCCCCAAAAAAAACACGCCATCTCCTTGACCCCTCACCTGTAAGTGTTCTGTCACCCGTGAACCTGGCTGAACACACTGCAGAGTGCCATCAGGGAAAGGTCTGCAGACAGTGAAGTGGGGTGTGGTGTTTAAGAGCAGCAGACCCTAATCTGTTTGATTTCCCACTCCTCCTCCCCATGACCTGCTGGGTGGCCTTGGGCCAGTCACAGGTCCCTCAAAACTCTCTCAGCCCCACATAATTCACAAGCTGCCTGCTGTGGGGAGAGGAAGCAGGCCTGCAGCCAGGAATTTTTGTTTGTTTGTTTTATGGGGCATTTTTTTTTTCTCGTGGGGCAATGATTATGAGGGAGTGAAGGGCTTCATAAAAATAATGCTATATTTATAGATATATGTACCAGTACCAATGTGATATGTGTCAATATGCAGGAAGTAGCTAGCTTACACATAGATAATGTGCAAGTATGCTGAAGCATGCAAGGCTGTATGATTCAAGGCATTCAGAAGATATCTAAATTTCTGTTTCATCCCCCCTTCATATCCACCCAGCTTGACAACCCTGCCCCCCTCCCAGCCGTTCCCAAGGTTGATTCATTAGTCTATTGCTTAAGAATCAAAACCCTATGAATCCCCCCTACCCTCCAAGCAACCAAGCCACCTGTTTCCCTCCCCACACCAATTTCCACCTATGCCTCTTGTGGGGCATGGCTATAAATTAAGGGGGCATGGCCCTGAGATGCCCTGATGTAGCTACGGGCCCGAGAGGGAGGGAAGGCAATTGTAAGCCACTTTGAGACTCCTTAAGAAAAAGGAAAGTGGGGAATTAAAAACAAGTCTCCTTCTTCTCTTCTGCCGATGGCTGTGAGCATAGGCAGTGGGAGGGCTTGTGAGCCAGGTGGTGAATGAAGCACACGCATTCAGATGGGTGAGTGGGTCGGAAGGGGGCCCCCAAGAACTCTCTGTCCAGCTCCCCATCCCAATCTAGAACCAACCCTGCCTGCCAGGCAGTTCATTGTTGGGTAGCCTGCCACAAGAGTGAGTTATCTAACCGTATAATTATCCGGCGAATTCTTCCCAAGCGGAATACTGTGTTCAGAAAATTTCAAACGAACTGTATTCTCCACAGACAACAGTGGCAAGCCTACTCTCCCAGCTCCCGTGATTGACGGTTCCTCATGGCTTTTACAGTTTTGTACACAGAGCCGGCTTTCAAATTCCCTTCAAGGTCGGTTGGCACAGCAGGACGACGCACAACTCTGAGCCATGTCCCTTCGTTACCCTCGGTGCGGGCCTTGCTCGAAATAGCTTGTTCGGCTTGGCTGGTTGTGTTTGCATGGTGTCTGCCTGGCAGAATCCTCACCTCATCAGATAACCTTGAGGCAGAACACAGTTTCTCAGCCTGAGTGACTCAGCTGTACAATGGGTGCCGGACGACACAGACGCCACCTCTGACAAAGCAGCCCCTTGCTTTGTGAGTCTTCGGGTCAAATCGTATTCAGGCATAACCTCACCACAGTATTTCTGGAGCCAGTTTTTTTTGACAAAATGTCACAGATTTGACAGACATATACAGAGACAGGCTCCTGGCACACTCTGATAATCATGCACTCAAAAATCTGCAGGGGTGTGGGCTGTTACCAGTAACTTCTGCATACAGAGAAAAGTCAGAGAGCCAGTCTGGTGTAGTGGTTAAGAGTGCAGACTCTAATCTGGGAGAACCGGGTTTGATTCCCCACTCCTCCACTTGCACCTGGCTGGATGACCTTGGGCAAGCCATAGCTCTGTACCAGCTGTTCCCTCAAGGACAGCTTGGGAAAGAGTTCTCTCAGCCCCACCTACCTCACAGGGTGTCTGTTGTGGGGAGGGGAGGGGAAAGGAGTTTGTAAGCCGCTCTGAGACTCTTAAGTGAGTGAAGGGCGGGATATAAATCCAATCTCTTCTTCTTCTTCACATGCAGCTGTGGTGTTGTCTGATGTGGGGAGGGGGGGGGGAAGGGGATTGTAAGCCACTCTGAGGTTCCGAGTAAAGGGCAGGGTGTAAATCCAATCTCCTCCTCCTCCTCCTCCTCCTGCTGTGTGAATTTGGAGTTTGAGAACAACATCTGTGAAGACTCATCTCTAAATGCATTTTAAGACAGCTGTGTCACCTGCCAATATGTTTTGGAGTCCAATGTAAGATGTCCTTTAAAGCTTTTGATAGTGTAGGACTTATGCATCTAAAGCAGTTTCCCCCATTCTGTGGACTGGTCCCTCAAAGTGGGCCATGAAGCCTCTGAAAGTGGGTCACGGGCCAATCCTCCCCAGTGGCTGCCCCAACCCTTTCCCTTGCTGTCTTTTGTATTTTGGAAACCAAGACCTTAGAAAGAGTATCTTCAATGTCATACGTTAGCTGGTTGTGTTTTTTTTCACTGCATGAATATGTTGCTTAAGTAAAAAATGTCCTGATGGCTAGTGAGTTTCTTCAAACCTTAGTGGGATTAGAGGGTGTAAAGGAGAAGGAACGGGGGGTTCAAAGGCTGGAACACAGCCTCCATCTGCAAAGGCCGTGTCTGTCGGAATGCCACTTGCTCAGGTTTCACAGCGGGGGCAGTTTTGCCCTTTGTGTGATGCTTGTTGGTTTCTCAAAAAACATCTGGTTAACCACTGTATTTTATTTATTTTTTGGTTTGGATTTTTAAACCACCCTCCCTCTAAAAATAGGGCTCAGGGCAGTGTTCATAATAAAAGCATTGCCATAATGTCATCGGTTTAAATAATAACATTCCCAGTATATTAAAACAATAATACAACAATAAACAATACATAATAAGGAGGCAATGGACTGCCGGAGTGTGCCACTGCCTTGTGGTGGTGGAGGAGGCAGGGGGGAAAACTGGAAGATCAGGAGTACTAGCCAGATGGGACACCATCATTGTCCTCGACCAGATGCCCAGCGGAACATCTCTGCCTTACATGTCCTGCAGAACTGCATGAAGTCCTGCAGGGCACAGATGTTGGCTGAAGACAGACTGCCAGTCTGCCGCACCTCCGCAGCGCGGCAGACTGGGGCGGGGGGAATTTCCCCCGCGGCGCGGCATTCACACGCTGCTGGAAGGAAGCCGCCCGCAGCGTTCAGACTGCGGGCGGCTTCCTGCAGCAGCGGGCGGACGCAGCACGGCTGCCCCTGCCCGCACGCGTTCACACCCGCTCCGGCGGGTGGAACGTGCGGCGCGCTGCAGCAGCCAACCACCACTTTGAAGTGGTGCTCGGCTGGTGCGGGAGGAGCGCAGCACCAGACGCGATGCGTCCGGGCCGCCTCCTGGGGGCGGATGCGGCCATCTGAACAGCCGTTCTGCCTCCACTTCTGAAGCGGAGGCAGAGCGGCCGAGACTGCCAATCTGTCCTCGGCCGTTTTTTGGCAGAGTACAGAAGGTGGAATGCTTAACTTAATGGGTGCCAAGGTCATAGTTTGCCTAGGGCCCAAAATAACCTGAAACACCATACCAAGTAGGGTCACCATACGAAGTCAATTTGGACTTGCAAGTCACCATTCTGGAAAGGTGAGGAACCACTGATCTAGAGGAGCATCTCATCTCGTATGTCCCTGGGCAGCAACTACAGTCCTCAGGCTGTCATTGATTGGCTCTTTCCTCACTGATGGTAGCCCACCTGGCATCAACCAGAGCCTATGCCTTTTTCCATTGCAACTCCCACTTTGTGAAACGGGGTCCTTGAGGTGGTAAGGGGAGCCCCATCTATAGAAATCTTCAGGATTGCAAAGACATTTGATTTGTCAGGGCTTTTAAATTGTAGGCATCTTTGTGTGTGAGAGGAGTTATTTGGTGTTTTATTTTACTGGTTGGAAATTGTAAAAGTTCACTTGTGACTTGTAAGATGCCTTGAGCCACAATCAAAGATGGGATAGAAATATTTTACTATATAAATAAATAAGGGTCAAATGAGTTCTACTGAGGGCTCTCTTACAGATGAGGTGAAGAACCTGTCCATAAAATGCAAACTGCAGGTGTGCAGCCTCAGTTTGCTTCTGGGTCATGCCCGCTAGGACTGGAGAGACTTAGATTCAAATCTGATCTCAGTCATAAATTCAGTAGATGAGCCAATTTCCTTTGTCCAGCCTAACCTTCATCACAAGGTTGTTGTACTGTTAAAATGGCAGAGGGGCTAAACTATGAATGCCACCCTAAGCTCCATGGAGGAATGGAGGAATGAAAATGTGACAAATAAACTGATGAAGTAAGAATAGGTAAAGTGCCCTAGAGTGAGTGAAGAATGGATTTTCCAAGTCAGTGAGTAAATTAAAGAATCCCAAATGCAGGGTGGCTCCACATGGGCCCAGTCTACCTAGATGTTCTTCTTTTAAGGTGTCCTTTAACTTCTACTTGGATTGGTTAGTGGCAAAAGGAAACTGGGCCACTAAAGAACATGGTGACTAGACACCGTAAAAGTTGAAACCAGCCTGAGCATGGAATAAATCAAAGAAACACTACAAGGTCAGAAAAAACGTGGAGAGAGCTGGCCCATAGAATCATCATGAGTCGGACACGACTGAATGGCTAACAACAACAACAACAATGTGTTACTTTAACAGAAAGCTTTAGAAATATTTGGAAAATTAGACTTCAGGGTTTTAAAAAAAATTAATCTGAAGGTTTTTGTTTTGTGCCTTCAGCATGCTGGACTAATCTGGATTTTGGTACATTAATAATGGTAGTTTCATATCACCTGGTTGGTCCAACCTCTCTCTTGAATTAGAGACTTTGGAGAGTGACCATAAATCCATTAAAGATGGTGTGATGCCCTCTGGGGGCAAAGGAACATCATATCATGGGTCCATGGGGTCTTGAAAGCACCAGTCACTGCTTCCTTGAATAGATGTCTTTAATTTTCAGTTGACAGCTTCAGATACCTGAAGGTGGGGTTATCTTCACCCACTTCAAGATTACAATACATTACAAATGAGAAGAGCCACAATGCTGCAACCTGCCTTTTTACCCATGAGCCTCCCTGAGACATTTCCCCCCCCTTTCTGGTCTCCTCTTCTTCTTCCCCCTTCTTCCCCAGCTGGCTTTCTTTTCTGTTCCTGTATCTTCTCCCTCCAGGTAGCCATTTCCCATCCTTCCCTTTTTATAGCCCCAGGTTCACAGCTGGCCCTTGAGCTAAGCTCTATCCTCCTCTTCCCTGTTTTGTGCTCTCCACCACCCCACCCTGCCTTAAAACACCTGGGCCATGAGACTCATTGTTCTCCCATTCAGGCTTACTCAATGCCTCCATTTTGAGCTTCCCTGGGACACACTGCCAAAGCTGCCCTGTTGCTACCATGGCTGCACCCTCCTGCCCCTGGTCCCACCCTGCTCCACCCAGTTGAGTCCTGCTGTTGGGTCCAGGGGTGTGTCCTTCCCCACCAGGGAAGGCCATTGCCAGGTAGCTCGCCACAGATGGCTTCCAATTGACAGTCCTGATAGACAAGATTCATACAGAGCATTCTACTTCATCTCCTTCTTCTTCCTAGTTCATTTCTGGAACCAGTGTTTAATAACAGCTCAGAAAGTTCATAGCTGTCCATTAAAAGAAGAAAAAGAGGAGGAGGGGGAGGAGGTCAAAGAAGTCACAAAACAGGAGTATGGATCCAACCTCTGGAATAAGCAAGGACAGCTGGTGATATTTGTAGGTGAAACTGCACAACGTTGGCTGGGAAAGGGGGTACAAAAAAACCGAGCACTCCCCGTCTCTTTGAAAAGCCGCTAAACACATTTGAATGCAATGGATGTCAGAAGCTGTTAACCGCGCCTCGGAACTAGTGTTAAATTTGGCCTCACTTTACTTTCTTTGAAGTAAATTGATGCCACTGCTTCTGGGCTGCTGTGTATTTCTGTCTCTTGATGGGAAGAGGAAAGAAAGATAAAAAAAAAAAACAAGACAGAGAGTTATTACTGCCATGTGCCTGTCTGTTCCTTGCTGTGTTAATCCAGCACTGACCGCTGTTGTTTCTTCGCCACAGGAAGTGCTTTTTAAAGTATTTAAGTGCTGTGGAGAGCAAAAGGGTAAATAGCTCTGGAGTGACTTTTAAGAGGGAGAGAGAGAATGGCAAACACCGAAACAAGGAGGCTGTTGTTTGAGTTCAAGAGAAGACGCTGTCAACATTTGTCAGAGAGAGATTGCTTTCTTCCGTCCTGTGGGGGATGACACAACTCTTGATCACGCGCCAGGGTGCCCAAACAGCGTGCATTAATAAATAACACGATTATAAATTATACATCTTCCTACTTGTAATACAGCTCTGCGTTTCAGTGTTCCTCGGAGCATTTACCCATCAAGTAGGGTCCCAGTTCCCAATAAACTCCAACAGTAGATGCAGAATATCTTGTGTCCTAAGTAGAAAGACTGTCAAGGTGTGTTGAAAATGGTGGTGGTGGTAGGAAGTACTCCCACCAAAATACTTGGTCTCCCACCAAAATACTTATTGGGACAGACCCTGCTTAGCTTCCAAGGTCTGATGAGATTGGGCTAGCCTGGGGCATCTTGGTCAGAGTGGAAAAAATGGTACCTTACACCTCTCCAGATCTACAGCTCTTCTTTTTTTAAAAAAGATCTTTATTTAATTTTTTCGGGGGGGGGGGGGGGGACAAGTATAGGGGAACCTCTGAAACCTCTGAAATGAATGGAAAATCATTCAAACAGGCATAGCTACAATTATTCAATTATACAATTATTCCGACAGGCATAGCTACAATAGTTACGTGCATCTGGACAAATGATGTGATTCTCTGGAGCGTGGCAATCAGAGCATGAAGGGTACTATATTAACATAAAAGAAGTGTGCCTCTAATGGAATAGGCCAGGGGTGGGCAAAAAGCGGCCCGCGGGCCACAAGCGGTCCGCCACAGAGTTTTTTGCGGCCCACCAAGACAGTCGGCCACGTGGTTTCAGTCAGGCCTTCGTTGGGAATCTCAGCAAGCAATCTCACTCCTGATTTCAAAAAAAAATTGTAGAAAATTGTGATAGGGTACATTTGTCTCATTAAACTGATTCTAAAATTAAATGTGCTTGCAGCTATAGATGATATGAAATGAGCACAATAAATAAATTGAATAGACTACCACTATTTTATTTAATTTATATTTATTGATTTTTATGATACAATTTATGCCTTTTCTGAAATGCAAAGTTAACTAATGAATGCAATCATTTCAAAAGGTGCGGCCCTCCGCTAACCTCCGCTCCCACAAAGTGGCCCCCGAGCCAAAACAATTGCCCACCCCTGGAATAGGCTAGTGGTCCATCTCATCCAGAATCCTGTTTCACATTACAGCAACTCAGTTGCCCTGGAGAGAGGGCTAAATAAACAGGGCATGGAGGCCCTGATGTTGCCTCCTAGCACCGGTATTCAGAAATGTACTTATTTTATGAGGTTTCTCCCATCCTGCACCTCTTCACACAAAAGAAACTGCCCTGCGATATAGGAATGGTTGTAAAGTTCTTCTTACCCAAATTCTAGGAAGGAAGGAAGGAAGGAAGGAAGGAAGGAAGGAAGGAAGGAAGGAAGGAAGGAAGGAAGGAAGGAAGGAAAAGCAATGGAAAGAGCAGGGGCAGCCATGGCAGGGAGGGTGGGATATAAATGTAAATATAAATAAAAATATAAATAAAAATTAAGGATGTCTGGCCCATAACCACAAGATGCTTTGTGACCCACTTTTGGGTCCCGACCCTCAGGTGGGGAAACACAGGTCTAGAAGACATACATAGTTGCAGTGCTGTTCACACATTTGGGAGGGAGCCTCAGAGCAAGACCTCTTTCTGAAGAAGCATGCCTAGAATGTTCTAGCATATTTTTCTGCAGATAAACACAAACCGCAGTGAACTCTGTACCAAGGGCATTTCTTCCATTTATACAGTAAGGAAGGGGGGATGGGGGAGGCATGTTCTGCAGACAAGCAGCGATTGCTGAAAGAGCACGAGACAACCATCAGCTTCAAACTGCTTTCAGGTCACCTTACATCACCTCCGACTTGTCTGCGTGATTCAGCTCCAACAACGGCTTAGTCAAAACGACTTACTTTATTCTGTGCAAGGATTAGTTGAACTGCATGTTGCAAAATGATTTCAGGCATTTTTTTTTTTGTTGTTCAAAGGGCTGCATCATATTTTTAGGCAGTTGGGGTTCCAATATGAATTGTACTGTTTCGGGGAGCCACGGACCATTATCTTTGCATATCTCAAAACATGGTCATCATGTTACACGTTAACTTGCTATTCAGCCTCTGTCTATAAGTTTGAACTCTGGCTTCCTTTCCAATGTATTTGAAATAGTGTGCCTTGCACATGACAGCTCTTACCTTGAATACACCTTTGTTGGTCTTAAAGGTGCCAGTGGACTCTACATGTGTTCATTACCTGAGAGATCAACAGGCCCCTCCAAAATTATTGTTTTTCATGAAGCAACAGTTGTCTCCTATGCCGATACTTGGGGTTGGAGCCAACCAGCTTTTCCACTGGAGTAAAAAAACCAAGGTGGTCCCTTTTGGCCAGTAAAATGGCTGCACTGGAGATCATGGGACCTGCATGGACCAAAGTCTTGAAGAGGGTTTTTTTTTGGGGGGGGGGGGGGTTGAAAGAAGCCAAATTTGATGACATTGATTGAAAATGCTGGCTGGAGCCAATTGACAGGATGAATATACTGCCTGCTGCCAACCTTTAAAATTATAGTGTCATAGAGTCACAGAGCTGGAAGGGGCCATACTGGCGATCTAGTCTTTTCAATGCAGGATCAGCCGCGAGCATCCCTGACAAGTGTTTGTCCAGCCGCTGCTCAAAGACTGCCCTAGGCGGCTGATTCCACTATTGCACAACTCTCAGTGTCAAAAAGTTTTCCCTAATAGCCAGCTGGTACCTTCCCGACCTTAATTTAAACCCATTTTTGGTGAGTCCTCTCCTCTGCTGCCAACAGGAACAGCTCCCTGCCTTCCTCTAAGCGACAGCCCTTCAAATCCTTCAAGAGAGCCGTCATGTCCCCCCTCAACCTCCTCTTCTCCAGACTGAATATTCCCAAGTCCCTCAGCCTTTCCTCGTTGGTCTCGATCTTCAGACCCCTGCTTATCCTTGTTGCTCTCCTCTGCGCCCGCTCCATTCTGTCCACATCCTTTTTTGAAGTAAGGCCTCCAGAACTGCACACAATACTCCAGGTGTGGTACCTATGCAGTGTACAGCAGGACTATGGCATCTTGCAATTTGGATGTTATGCCTCTGTTGATACACTCCAAGATCACATTAGTCTTTTTTTTTTGTCGCTGCATCACACTGACTGCTCATATTTAACTTATGGTCCACCCGTACCCCAAGATCTTGTTCACACACACACTGCTACCCAGAAGTGTATCCCCCATCCAGTTTGCGTGTTCCTCATTTTTGTTACCCAGATGTAGAACTCAGCACTTGTCCATGTCAAATTGCATCTTGTTCACATCCACCCACTTTCCCAGCATGTTCAGATATTTGGGCTGCATCTTGGCACTACATTTCTCATGGGGTTGGAGATAACATCTGAAATTGTGTTCCAGCTAACAGGGTCAAGGGTCAAGTCTTTCCAAGGATAAATTGATTTGCTCCCATTTCTCCACAAGATGGAGACTAGAGGAGAAAAGCAGCTTCCCCTATTTATTTGATTTCTTAAAATTTGTTTTATTTATTTGGTGGTGGTGGAAAGAGCCATCTATTTGTAGTTGACTTATGGCCACCCCATAGGGTTCTCAAGGCAAGAGCCATTCAGAGGTGGTTTGCCATTGCTTGCCTCTGCCTAGCAAGCCTAGACTTCCTTGGTGGTCTAGCATTCCAATACCAACCGGGGCCAACCCTACTTAGCTTTCAAGATCTGAGAGATCAAGCTAGTCTGGACTGTCCCATTCATTTATTTGAGGATGGCAAGGGTGGGCTGCAGGAACAAATCTCCCTGAGGGAGTAATGGGATTGAGTTTTTCAGATCTTTTCACTCATGTTTCTCTGAGTGGGCGTCTCCTTCCCCCTTACGTGTGTTTCTCCCTCCCCCTTTTAGGCAGGCATACATTTGTTAGATCAGCTTCTAGCACTGAAAAATCTACCCGCTCTACAGTGTCTCCAAGTCCAGTGACGAGCAGCTGTTAATGTGGTAAATTGACATCTATTTAATCCTTTAAAACCTAATTTCTTCCCCAAATGAACTTAATATAGCTTAAGTCTTTCATTTTCTTGCATTCTTTTAACACTTTCCTTTTTTTTTAGTTTCTCAATTTAAATGTAATTGAGTTGCAGAATTTAATATCTTACCTGTGTAACAATTTGCTGGACTTCTATCACCTTGTATTGGGTATCTGATTAATAGAGCAGAGTTTTGCCCAGTCATAGAAGCGTAATCCTGAGTGCAGTAAATAAATCTCCCAAGCAGTATATTACAAAACAGGTAAACCTACATTTATGCAAGTAGATCCAGTTTACTTTCAGGTTACAGTCAAGAGGGGAGAGAGAAATCTAATCTAAATAGTACTTTCCCAATCACAAATGGCCAGCTTGTCCAGCATCATGTGTATGTGAGTATGAAGGCACTGAGTCTACAGGAGAGACCTGCAGAGACATGATGTGTCCCCGTGGAAAGCCATGTCAAGAGACAGGGAGAGAGGGAGAGAGGAGGGGTCAGAGGACTGTTCCCAGGTTAAGACAAAGAGAGGCATCTTACTGAAGGAGATAACACCTGGATATACCCTTAGAGTGATGTACCACACACACACTCCATGTCCAGGCACTCCAATACATAATTATTACAGTAGTGATATCAGCTTAGGATTTGAGTTGACATTCAGGCTGCAGTTGAAAGGAGAGAAAGAGAAGCCTAATCTAAAAAGTGCTTTTCTCTTTCACAAATGGCCACCTTGTCTGGCAGCATGTGTGTGGGAGGATGAGGGCATTGTCTCTACAGGAGAGACTTGGAGAGTTCTGTGTCTCCATGGAAGGCCATGTGAAGAGCATGAGGAGAGGAGGAGAGGAGAGGTCAGAGGGCAGTTCCCAGGTTAAGACAAAGAGAGGTGTCCCATTCAAAATGAGATCATCTACATACACTTAGAGTGATGTAGCTCCCCCCAGTGTCCAGGCATGCTGTCTCTCACTCCAACATGTTGATGGTATGGGCAAGAAAATATAGACAAAGAAAAATGGGTCCTTGGAAGTGCTGGGTCTAATGGGTGGGTGGTTGAGAAAATTGGGTGCCTATTGTAAGAAAAGTAGAGCCATGCTGGATCAGACCAAATGCCCACCAGATCTAGCATTCACACAGTGGCCAACCAGCTGCCTCTAGAAAGCCCACAGACAAGAAGAAGAAGAAGAAGAAGAAGAAGAAGAAGAAGAAGAGATTATACCCCGCCCTCCACTCACTTGGAGTCTCAGAGCGGCTTACAAACTCCTTTCCCCTCCCCTCCCCACAACAGACACCCTGTGAGGTAGGTGGGGATGAGCGAGCTCTTTCCCAAGCTGTCCTTGAGATAACAGCTGGTACAGAGCTATGGCTTGCCCAAGGTCATCCAGCAGGTGCAAGTGGAGGAGTGGGGAATCAAATCCGGTTCTCCCAGATTAGAGTCCGCACACTTAACCACTACACCAAACTGGCACCAAGAAGGCTGCAGCTGCACCCTCCTGCCCAGCAACTTCCATGTTCGTGACCATCACCTTATCCTGTGGCAGTGAGTTCTCTACTTCCGCTATGTGCTAGATCAAGATGGGCAGCCATGTTGATCTGTCTGTAGCAGTAGAAAAGAGCAAGAGTCCAGTAGCTCCTTAAAGACTAACAAAATTTGTGGCAGGGTAGAAGCTTTCCTGAGTCACTGACTCAGAAAAGCTCATACTATGCCACAAGTTTTGTTAGTCTTTAAGGTGCTAATGGACTATGATCGCCAACCTCCAGGTGGCCCCTGGAGACCCCCCACTATTACAGTTGATCTCCAGATGATCATGATGAGTTCCCCTGGAGAAAATGGCTGCTTTGGAGAGTAGACTCTATGGCATAATACCCTAGCAGAGGTCCCTCCCCAAACCCCACCATCCCCAGGCTCCACCCCCCAAAATCTCCAGTTTGGTGTAGGAGGTTAAGGTTTGGTGTAGGAGGTTTGGTGTAGGAGGAGCCAGTTCGGTGTAGTGGTTAAGTGCCTGGACTCTAATCTGGGAGAACCGGGTTTGATTCCCCACTCCTCCACTTGCACCTGCTGGATAACCTTGGGCAAGCCATAGCTCTGAACCAGCTGTTCTCTCAAAGACAGTTGTCTCAGAGCTCTCTCAGCCCCACCTACCTCACAGGGTGTCTGTTGTGGGGAAGGGAAGGGAAATGAGTTTGTAAGCCACTCTGAGACTACAAGTGAAGGGCGGGGTATAAATCCAATCTCTTCTTCTCTTCTTCTTCTTCTTCTCTTCTTCCAGGGATTTCTGAACCCAGAGCTGGCAACCCTATTAACTGGACTCTTGCTTTTTTCTACTTCTTCAACTCTGTGTTGTGTGAAGAAGAACTTCCTTTTATTTTATCTTCAGGCTTCAGTGGATGATCCCGAGTCCCAGCATTATGAGAAAGCAAGAAAAGTGTCTCCCTGCCTACTCTCGCCACACTACAAAATTTCATAGACCATACAGAAACTTGCACCATTGGATCGCTCTTGTTTTTATATCCGTTCAGTTCTGAATAATGCAGCTCTTTCATTAAGGCACATTACACGGAGGGGGGGAGGAGGTTTGATGGTTTAATCTCAGGCTTTCGGAAGGATATGGATGAGAAATCCAAGGCGGAATTGATGTGAGGGTAGAACTTATGGATATGGCATTTCACATGGAAATGCTGGTTACAGGCAGTTGGGATTATCAGCAGGAGCCCTCGTTGCTGTTGCGACATCATTAAAGGAATAATTATGAATGCAACTAAACACTGTAGTGCACTTGACTGTGGTATGCTCATTATGGATGGCGTATACCTGAGCTCAGTCATGTCAAGTCGCTGAATGATGTTGTTAACAGAGGTCAGATTTCCTGCCTCCTCAATGACCTACACTTATCAGTTTAAACTTGGGGGGGAGGATGCTTCCAAGTAAAGACATAAACACGCCCACAGATTTGTAAAGGCAAATGGTGGTACTTAACTTTAGCCTGTGCTTGATCTCCACAGGAGTGAGCATCAGGTTGCCCCCTCTGCCTGTTATCCAGGCTTTTCACAGACAGCCCCAGTGTTCAGTGAGGCTGTAAAAGCCCTCCTCGCATCCTAAGGATAGTAAAACCTGGGAAGTATGTTGGAATTATTTGCTGTACCACACAAGCCACAATGGTACTTACGGCAAATTGACTTATGGTCAGGGGTCCGTTGGAGCGGGAGCGCACAGGAGCGCAGTTCCAGGAGTGAGGAGCCCAGGGGGCAGGCACATGACCAAGCCCCGCCCCCTCCTCGGCTTCCCCGAGCAGTGCAGAGGCGCAGCGCCCCGGGGAAAGCCCTGCTAGGGTCTTTATTGTTTGTAATGTTTTGTTTTAATATTGATAATTTTATCATTGTTCCTTTTATGACTGTATGCTGCTTTTCCAGAGACTTGCTCAAGGTGGCATATAAATTTTCTAAGTATACCATTTTTTATCTGGGCACATGGCCCATAAGTACTGGAGAAATTTCACCAACCCTTCAGCAGCTTCCACCCCATCAGTTTGGTGTAGTGGTCAGGAGTTGGACTCTAATCTGGGAGAACCGGGTTTGATTCCCCACTCCTCCACATGCAGCTGCTGGTGTGACCTTGGGCCAGTCACAAGTTCTCTCAGAGCTGTTCTCTCATGAGCAGTTCTCAAAAGACCTCTCTCAGCCCCACCTACCTCACAGGGTGTCTTGTTGTGGGGAAGGGAAGGGAAAGGGATGGGTGGTGCACATGTCCTGGGTATCTCAAGTCTATTTGAAACCTGGTGGTTTCAAGGGAGCAGGAAGAGAATGAGGGTATGTTCTTTTCGCTTATTTTTATTGCACAAAGTATTGGACGGGGAAGGGAATGGAGGAAGAGCAGGTCAGTTTCACTCACCTGTGGAGTGGAGTCTGAGGGGTGGGTGTTGCCTTCTGACACAGTTCCGGTATCTTAGGGGGTGTGGCATATGCAAATGAGTTATGCAAATGAGTTATGCTAATGAGCTCCTGCACCTCTTTTTCTACGAAATGACCCTTGCTTATGGTAGTGTCTTAGACTACCCTCCAGGCCTGATTCACTGATCTGTGCTGGAAAAAAACAGAATTACAGAATAAATCATTTGCATTTTCAGGGAAAGTGTTGTATGGTATCTCTAGGAAAGACTGTTTTGTGGGAGTGGGGGGCAGTTCGAGACAACCTGGTGAATGTGATAGCACAGCACCTCTTGGGAACTTCAAAATGATATGATTCATCTACTGTACTCTTACTTGGACAATAATATTGTTTTGCACCATTCTTCCAAATGTGTGATATCCTAAACTATTCTTAGTACTTATTCTTACGCAGCCAGCACATTTTTCCTTGGGCTGAACTTCCTCAACCACTCCTACCAGCAAATGTTCTCCCCATTGTAGTAATGATGTAATTGCCATATTATTTTCATGACAGTACTGGATAGTGGCAATGGACCTTGTTGACATGGCCACTATCCAGGACCTCTGACCCAGCTAGAAGTTCACTAAGCTCATATAGCCAAGTGGTAAGAAGAAGAAGAAGAGATTGGATTTATACCCCACCCTCCACTCCCCAAGGGAGTCTCAGAGCGGCTTACAAACTCCTTTTCCCTTCCCCTCCCCACAACAGACACCCTGTGAGGTAGGTGGGGCTGAGAGAACTCTCTCCCAAGCTGTCCTTGAGGGAACAGCTGGTACAGAGCTATGGCTTGCCCAAGGTCATCCATCCAGGTGCAAGTGGAGGAGTGGGGAATCAAACCCGGTTCTCCCAGATTAGAGTCTGCGCACTTAACCACTACACCAAACTGGCTCTCAGTAAGGAACGAAAGCTGGCACAAATGTGGTTGTGGACAAGGGGGTGGCTGCCATAGAACTTGGTGAGCCTCAGAGGAGCTACTGTTTTGGTTCTTGTAAAGAAATCAGTTGATATAACGTGTTAGGGATGCATTGCATGCTTCCAGGAAGTCAATCCCATAACTAACTGGGTGCAAAATCTGGAAAGAGATTCAAGTGGCATTATGAGCACAAGAAGCAATCAGGGGTGAACATGTCTCTCTGTTCAAATTGCACTTAATTGGATCACAAATCATGAGCAACACCCCTGCACCCTCATTAAAAAAAAGTTTGCTTTTATCACAAACTGGGGAATTGTTCTAAATTGTATTGCATTCATCTGCATTTGCACACTATTTTTTTCTGCAGCTGACCCCATCTTTGGGTTCCCACAATGCAACCTTGGCAAATGCTGGGGGATTGGGGGGGGGGGGCAGCACTTAGAGAGGATGGAACCTGGGGAGGATGCAATATCCTTTCGGGGTAATATGTTAGGTTGCCTCCTAGAACATCACCATGTAGAGGCTGGGTTTTTTTCCTCCTCTTCAATAACTCACTGGCAGGAAATTGGGACTGCGGCCAGATGAATCTACACCCTGGGTGAGTAAATGGGAAGCCTATCCAGACCCCACCCCATCTACCCAAGTATCCTGGTAGGGGGGGAAATCTTACTGAAGAGGTGGTTCCTTGGTTCAGTCTGGAAAGGAGAGGGGTGGCTGTGAGGCCTATCGCCCTAATATTCCAGTGTTGACCATCCTGCCTTTCTGACTTCCAACCAAACCAAACATTGGTTGAATATTCTGAGTTGGATCACGAATATGTTGTGCATTCTCGCACTGCAATCTGGGCATTGTACTGGGAGTTTACCCAGTACATTCTGAACATGCATGGGGAGATAGACTGTCACTGACAGTGGCTGGTCAGGCAGTCCAAAATCAAACCAGGGGTCCTGTAGCTGGAAAGTCACTGAGAGGCAACAACAGGGCAGGATCAGGTCGGTGCGATGCTCGGAGTCTGGATTGGATGGACACTCCCTGAGGCTACAGCCAGAGTCCAACTGCTTAGACTCCAAAGCACTTGAAGCGTTGCTCATTTTAAATCACAATATTGCTCATTTTAAATTAGAAACAAATAACCAATACAGGCTTGCAAAGTCATAAAGGGAGGGGCAGTTCAGCACAACTGGACAACCAGATTTGATTCCCCAGTCCGCTTCATGAGGTGGGTGATAGGCCAGTCACAGTTCTCTCAGAACTCTCTCAGCCCCACCTGCCCCCACTGCTGGACCTCCTGAGGGCACCTGTTGTTTTTGGCCACTGTGTGACAGAGTGTTGGACTGGATGGGCCACTGGCCTGATCCAACATTGACTTCTCTTATGTTCTTATGTTCTTATGCCTCAGAAGGTCCCTGTTGGGGAGAGAAGAAGGGAATGTGATTGTAAACTGCTTTGAGACTCCTTCAGGTAGAGAGGAAAAGGGTATAAAAGCCTACTTTTCTTCTTTTAGGCAGGCACTTCTAAAAACATTTAGGTTGTTTTTATGCAGCTGGTCCTCATGTTACTTTCCCTGTCATCTTTGTTCTGAGACTTCTCTCAGCCCACCCCAGTGTTTAATCCAATTGGTTGTGACAACCCGTGTGATTTTGTCAATGATGTGCTACGTACACACCCATAAACAACATCCTGTGGCTCACTGCAGCGAATCAGACTGAACAGTAATGCAAGCCAATGAGGATGAGGGCAGTGAGAGTTAAGAAGACTGAGGGAAAAGGTGTGAAGATATGCGAGAAGCTGGGGAACAAAAGGATGCTAAGCAACAGCAAAACACAAATGCTTGGTGCAGCAGCTAATATTTCAGTTATCTCTTTGGCTGTGTCAAATGAGCACGCTTCTAAGCAAGTTTTGAACTGTGAGTGAGGTTGCCAGCTCTGAGTTGGGAAATACCTGAAGATTTGGGGGATGGAGCCTGAGGAGGGTGGATATGGGGAGAGGGAAGGACTTCGATAGGTTATAATGCCATAAAGTCCACCTTCCAAAGCGTGCATTTTCTCTAGGTGAACTCACCTCAATCCTCTGGGAACCAGCTGTAATCCCAGGAGATCTCCAGCCACCTCTGGGAGGTTGGCAGCCCTATTTCTGAGCGCACTGTTACCAAAGTAGTTGCTGAGTTATGACAGTTGCAGAGGTCATGTTGCAGCCTGGTACACAAATGTGTTACATGTGCCAATTCTCTACCCCCCACCCCCGCTCCCTTAAGATAACACAAAAGAAAATTTCTTCCACTGCATTAAATCATCTACCACTAAAACATTTTTTTTAAAAAAAACCCTACCAGTAGATGATTGTCCAGACGTATGGGGGAAAGGCACAGAGGAGTCCATGATACTTTCCTGTTTGTGATCAGGGGTCCGTTGGAGCGGGAGCGCACAGGAGTGCAGCTCCGGGAGTGAGGAGCCCAGGGGGCGGGCACATGACCAAGCCCCGCCCCCTCGGCTTCCCCGAGCAGTGCAGAGGTGCAGCGCCCCGGGGAAAGCCCTGCTAGGGTCTTTATTGTTTTTAATGTTTTGTTTTAATATTGATAATTTTATCATTGTTCCTTTTATGACTGTGTGCTGCTTTTCCAGAGACTTGCTCAAGGTGGCATATACATTTTCTAAGTATACCATTTTTTATCTGGGCACATGGCACATAAGTACTGGAGAAATTTTACCAACCCTTCAGCAGCTTCCACCCCATCAGTTTGGTGTAGTGGTCAGGAGTTGGACTCTAATTTGAGAGAACCGGGTTGGATTCCCCACTCCTCCACATGCAGCTGCTGCTGGTGCCTTCTGACACACTTCCGGTATGTTAGGGGGTGTGGAATATGCAAATGAGTTATGCTAATGAGCTCCTGCACCTCTTTTTCTATGAAATGACCCCTGTTTGTGATCATCCTTTTTTTAAGGCTGGGCTTTTATTGTTCTTGAAATGTTGGTGGTTTTTATGTTTTTGAAAGATTTTACCAGGTTTTACTTTGTGAGCCGCCTCTAGCAGGTCTCTAAAAAGGCAGCATGTACATTATTGAAAAGAATCAATCATCTTCATTCTCTGAGACCTAGGAATGGGGAACATCTGACTAGCTTTCATATCTTTCCATTAATAAGTAGGTTGAGTGTGCTGGTGCTGGTAATTTTTCTTTTCATATATAGTCGGTCTTTTTCACAGGGACTCACAGCAGATTACATAGGGTAAGTATCATCAACAAAATGGGAGCATTCAATAACCATTGAATCACAGCATTGGAAGGGGCCACACAGGCCATCTAGTCCAACCCCCTGCTCAATGCAGGATCAACCTAGAGCAGGGGTGGGCAAATAGCGGCCCGCGGGCCACATGCGGCCCGCCACAAAGTTTTTTACAGCCCACCAAGACAGTCGGCCACGTGGTTTCAGTCAGGCCTCCATTGGGAATCTCAACAAGCAATCTCACTCCTGATTTTAAAAAAAAATGTAGAAAAGTGTGATAGGGTACATTTGTCTCATTAAACGGATTCTAAAATTAAATGTGATTGTAGCTATAGATGATATGAAATGAGCACAATAAATAAATTGAATAAACTACCACTATTTTATTTAATTTATATGTATTGATTTTTATGATACAATTTATACCTTTTCTGAAATGCAAAGTTAACTAATGAATGCAACCATTTCAAAAGGTGCGGCCCTCCGCTAACCTCCGCTTCCACAAAGTGGCCCCCGAGCCAAAACAATTGCCCACCCCTGGCCTAGAGCAACCCCGACAAGTGTTTGTCCAGCCGCTGCTTAAAAGACTTCCAGTGAGGGGGAGCTCACCACCTCCCTAGCCAGCTGATTCTACTGTTGTACAACTCTTACTGTAAAAAAAAAAAAAAAAAGCTTTTCCCCCTAAGATCCAGTAGATACTTTCCTGCCCTTCATTTAAACCCATGATTCCGAGTTCTGTTCTCTGCTGCCAACAGGAACAGCTCCCTGCCCTCCTCTGAGTGACAGCCCTTCCAATACTTCAAGAGAGCCATCCTGTCCCCCGTCAGCCTCCTCTTCTCCAGACTGAACATTCCCAAGTCCCTCAGCCGTTCCTCACAGGGCTTCTTAGTCTCCAGGCCCTCAATCATTCTCATCCAATGCCTTAGGATTTTAGAAGTTTGGAAACACCAGAAAGAACTGAAGCGGAGCATAACTATGAACATGACACATTGAAGTGGTATAGCAATTACATCAATAGGATCCTACTTACGATAAGCTTTGGGCAGCAGTACAGAGTACAGTCCCAAATCATTTATCTGAGCAAGTTTGTAAAACCGTTTTGTACCAGTGCAACCCTGTTCCCCGCGCAGAAAAGCCCTCTTGAATAGTTCAGTTTTGAATAGCCTGCAGAAAGCAAGATGGAATAACAAGCAAGTTTATGGCTTTGTGTGAGGCCCTACGACCTGAGCAATCTCTTTGCCTTCTTTCTTTAGGCAGACTGATTAGTTCGATGGACCACTGGGCAGTCCGCATATGGCAATACATATGGCTTGCAAACTTCTGGATACCAACTATGATTTTAAAATAGCTAGAGTTGTGTTAAAAGGCAAAGTAACCTTTGAAAGGTCCACTGATTTATAAATGTGACCTTGATTTTCTCCCCTGTATAATAATATCATTTTTTTCTCTTCCTCTTAAAGTAGTAAAAAGGTGGATAGAAAAACAAGAGAATCCGTCTTTGTGCTCGGTGTGTGACTAGCATGTAGGGCAGATTAATCTGAAAGATGCTAATCTCTCCCAAATTGAATCCCATTAAGAAGAAATTGCTTCCTTCAAAGAAACACAGAGAGGAAAACCATCCGGATTGGGGGGAGGGAGTTTCAATTGATCTCAGAAAATGTACTCGGAAGTTCTAATTAAAATGCTTACTGGCTCTGCCTCTTTTAAAGAGGCATCAGACGAAAGAACAGATTGTCCAAGTATCTATAGACACCACTGGCTCAAAGTCCAGGAATTTCGGTGCATGAGAAAAGTTTCCACATAGCTGAACATGGACTATCTATGTGGTAATTCCTGCAGCGTCTCAGTTCAGTTTGCATTGTCAGGGAAGCCTAGAATGGCAACCAAACCCAGCCAAAAGTAGCTGGTGGTTTTGCATAGCCAAACAGGGGTGCCCCCCCCGCCCCCCATGTCTATTGTGCCATCTGTATACTGGCTGGATCTCACACAAGGTAGCCCTACTGCCATTGCCTCTGGGATATTCAAAAGCATGGCTGAGCTAATCAAAGCTTATTGCCTGATGGGACTCATGTAGAAATGCCATTGGTGGAAACTGGAGCTTCTAGCTGGGTCAAATATACATGATTTCTTTGATTCCCTGGATGACAGTGGGACTTTTTCAAATCAATGGCATTGCAGAAATCAAAGCAGCCACTTAGGCTGAAGTACCAGTGTACATACATTGTCCATGCCCATAACCCAACATATCAAAAGAGTGGCCTCTTTCCATACATTCCCATTGGTCACTTGCTGTCTGAGGATCCTGTCTGCTAGTTGTTTTCCTACTTCGTGTAGCACACCCAATAGCAACTAGGGATGCTGAGGGTTTCTGTTAATTGTGAACTGAAAAATGAGGCACACATATTCTTCCATTCAATATGAGTGCAGGAACAACTGTTCTCTCTCAAATTTGGCTTTATGGTATTATCACACAGCCAGCTCTGATTGGCTACATGGTCCCATGACATCATCACACTAGCTATATGATCTCTCTCTTCGTTGGCTGGTTTAGTAGACGAGTCCTCATTTAAAAATTTATATTAAAACAGATGGGTGGGGACAGAATTGTAACTGAGTGAAACAAAGTCAGATATAAGGTTTGGTGAATTCTTTAGGCCTTTCCAAACTCCCTTTTTGCACTGAAAATGTTTGCACACAACCTGTGCAGATTTTCACTTCCACTGCAACCACCCCCAGATGTACTACCTCCAGTTTGGTGTAGAGTAGTGATGTGCAAGGGGAAAAAAGGTATTTTTGGAATTCAGAATTTTTGGACGCTTAAAAATTTGGCGTTGCCTTGAAAATCCGAATTCCAATATCAGTATTATACTGGAATTCAGGTAAAATTCAGGAATCCCAAATTTTTCAGCTCTATTATACCTTATGAGGCCATTATAGTCAATGGCAAATCTCCTAAGGTACATTCAGTGGGCTGGGGAAAAGGGGGCTTGAGGAAGAAGCACCAAAGCTGCAGTGTAGCTGCTGGAGCCTCTCCCCAAAAGAACCCACAATTTTCAAAAAGATTGGACCAGGGGGTGGAATTCTATGGGCACCCAAAGAGGGTGCCCCCCTCCTCCATTGTTTCCAATGTCGAGGAAAAGGGCTCTCATCCTCACCTACCTCAGAGGGTGTCTGTTGTGGAGAGAGGATGGGAAAGAGATTGTAAGCTGCTCAGAGACTTTGAGTGAAGGGTGGGGTATAAATTCAATCTCTTTTTCTTCTTCTCCCATTTTGTCAAATATGATGGGAAGTTAAGGCTAAGCCAACATGTTGTGGCCAAATATTTTCAATGTAGGAAAAAGGAGGTCCCTATGACTGGATAGGGAGGCCCCCTCAAAGGTTCTGACCAGGGGTCCATTGGAGCAGGAGCGCACAGGAGCACAGCTCCAGGAGTGAGGAGCCCAGGGGGCAGGCACATGACCAAGCCCCGCCCCCTCCTCGGCTTCCCCGAGCAGTGCAGAGGCGCAGCGCCCCAGGGAAAGCCCTGCTAGGGTCTTTAGTTTTGTTCTAATATTGATAATTTTATCATTGTTCCTTTTATGACTGTGTGCTGCTTTTCCAGAGACTTGCTCAAGGTGGCATATAAATTTTCTAAGTATACCATTGTTTATCTGGGCACATGGCACATAAGTACTGGAGAAATTTCACCAACCCTTCAGCAGCTTCCACCCCATCAGTTTGGTGTAGTGGTCAGGAGTTGGACTCTAACCTGGGAGAACCGGGTTTGATTCCCCACTCCTCCACATGCAGCTGCTGGTGTGACCTTGGGCCAGTCACAAGTTCTCTCAGAGCTGTTCTCTCATGAGCAGTTCTCAAAAGACCTCTCTCAGCCCCACCTACTTCACAGGGTGTCTTGTTGTGGGGAGGGGAAGGGAAAGGGATGGGTGGTGCACATGTCCTGGGTATCTCAAGTCTACTTGAAATCTGGTGGTTTCAAGGGAGCAAGAAAAGAATGAGGGTATGTTCTTTATGCTTATTTTTATTGCACAACGTATTGGATGGGGAAGGGAACGGAGGAAGAGCAGGTCAGTTTCACTCACCTGTGGAGTGGAGCCGGAGGGGTGGGTGTTGCCTTCTGACACACTTCCGGAATGTTAGGGGGTGTGGCATATGCAAATGAGTTATGCAAATGAGTTATGGTAATGAGCTCCTGCACCTCTTTTTCTACGAAATGACCTCTGGTTCTGACAGTTCAGGGACCTTACTATCCCCCACATATCACACCTCCCTTTCAAACAAATCCTTTGTCATCTTAGACAATACACTGGGATTTATACAAGTGGCACAGCCATTTATTCTGAACCATGATCATAGGCAGGAGTTTTGTGGCACTGCAAATACAAATGTATTCCAACTTAAGCTTCTTTAAGCTAAAGCCCTCTTCTTCGGGGGCTATGGTATTGGAGGGAAGTTTTACAGATCCTGTGGACAGCCAAAAAGACAGATAAGTGGATTCTAGACCACATCAATCCTGAACTCTCCCTAGAAGCTAAATGACCAAACTGAGGCTATCGTACTTTGGTCACATTATGAGAAGACATGAGTCACTGGAAAAGACCATCATGCAAGGAAAAACTGAAGGCAGCAGGAAAAGAGGAAGACCCAACAGGAGATGGACGGACTCAGTCAAGGAGGCCACAAAGGCCCTCAGTTTGCAAGAACCTGAGCAAGGCTGTAAAGGATGGGACGTCTGGGAAGTCAATAATTCGTAGCGTTACCATAAGTTGGAAGCAACTTAACATCACTTACACGTAGAACATAAGTGGATCCTCATTATGCACTCAATATATTAGGAAGTTTGTTTCTTAAACAGCAGAGTCAAGGGAAGATGAAATGCAGGAAGTACTGAGTGAAATTCATAATGTAAAATTACTCTCTAATAAGGAAAAACACTGAGACTGTTCACTAGTTATGTCAACGGTAATGGGTGGGAAACCATAGGCTTCATTAAAATAGTTACCATTATAGAGAGACAGAAATCTTCAGTCCAGGTTCAGTGGGGGATGGGGTAGATGAGTGGCATGTCTCAGTGATAAATTACCTGTGTTAGAGTACCAATTTTGCATGCAGAAGGTCACAGGTTCAATCCCCAGTATCTTCAGATAAAATAATTAGTTAGTATGTGATGGGAAAGACCTCTGTCTGAGAATCTGGTGAGCCGGAGTAGACAGTATTCTGTTCCTCTGCCAGAGGATAAATGGACATACAATAACAAGTATTCAGAACCCAACAGGAGAACCATAGTCATGCCTCAGCTTTCTCAATGCTATCTATCACATAACCTTTTTTCCCCATTTTGTTCAGGCAGGCTCAGTCAATGGATAAATGTGTACTAATGTATATATTAAACTAGGAATAAGGCCCATTGTGGAAATAAATACAACAGGCTCTGGAAAGAGGCTCTGGGAGAGTGCCCCAGCCTTGGGCACTCAATGTCAATTTGCTGTGGTGACCTCAGCAGGGTCCACCATTTTCTCCAGGGGAAGATCTCTGCCATCTGAACAGCAGTTGTAGTTCAGCGTGATCTCCATCCCTCCCCTGGAGATTGGCAGCAATGGTTCCCCATGAGGGAACAGGTAGTTTGGAGGGTGGAGTCTATGGCAATGAACCTGTCTGAGGTCCCACCCCTGCTGAAACCTCACCCTCTCCAGGGTCCACCCCTCAAATCTCCAGGAATTTCCCAACCTTGAGTTGGCAGCCCTATCTCCCTCCCAGCCAACCATCAATGTATCATTATCTGCCCCCTGGCTTCAGTTTCCCATCTCCTCCGCCTCTCTCCTAGAGAGCAGTTGTAATTCTGAGTGATCTCCAGCCCCCTCCTGGAGATTGGCAACAATGGTTCCCCATGAGGGAATGGCTGGCTTGGAGGGTGGCATCTATGTCATTGTACCTGTCTGAGGTCCCACCCCTTCTTAAACCTCACCATCTCCAGGCTCCATCCCTCAAATCTCCAGGATTTTTCCACCTGGAGTTGGCAACCCTATCTCCTTCCCAGCCAGTTATCAACCTACCTTTACTTTCCATCTCTCCCTCCCACCTGCAGCCTATGCCGTGCTCTGAAGCCCTGGCTGCTATGTCACATTGGCTGTCATAGGGGGACCATCTCAGCAAGGTATAAAGACAGAGTCCACCATTTTCTCCAGGGGAACTGATCTCCACCATCTGGAGAGCACTTGTAATTCTGAGTGATCTCCAGCCCTCACCTGGAGACTGTCAACCATAGTTCTCCTGCAGGAAAAGTAGTCTTTCTCTGCAATGGGGACCAAAGCAGCTTACATCATTCTCCTCTCCCCCTTTTGACTACTGAGCTTACTTAGGAGCCTTTGATGAGGAACGTTATCAAAAGCTTTCTGGAAGTCAAGGTAAACAACATCTACTGGGTCCCCCTTGTCCACATGTTTGTATACTCCCTCAAAGAACACTAACAGGTTAGTGAGACAAGATCTTCCCTTACAGAACCCATGCTGAGTCTTCCTCAAGAGATTTTGTTCATCAATGTGCCTACTAATTTTTTCCTCAATAACTTCTTCCTTAATTCCCTTCTTGCTTCGCTTCTTCCACAGGCCTGCTGGGAGCTGGGGGCGGGGCTTGCCACCACTGCCATTTGTGCCCACTCCTGGACTGGCAGAGTGCAAGCCTCCCCTCCCCTTTCCCAGCTGGCCTGCCGGGGGGGGGGGCAAAGCGAAGCAAGAAGGGGAAGCAAAGAAAAGGGGGGAGCATCTTCAAAAGCCTCTCCTTTCCTTCCCTTGCCGACCTGCCAAGGCAGGCGGGGGGGGGTTAAGCAAAGCGAGAAGGGGTTTAAAGTTTAAAGCCCCGCTGCCGCCATTCCTGGCCTGTCTGGATGGGCCAGGGAAGGCCTGCAGAGCCCCCCGCCACCTGGGGGGGGGTATTTAAATGCTTTTCTTTCTCTTCCCCATCTGGGGAAGGGAGAGAAAGGCATTCTAAACATGCCTGGGTTCCCTGCACGATTTTCTCTAGGTGCGCTGCAGCTGCAGGTCACCTAGAGAAGATTGCACAGGAAACACAGGCATCTCTGCTTCCCTCCCCTCCCCTTCTCCAGTAGCCCACTGCGGCAGGCTGGCTGGAGAAGGGGAGGGGAGGGGAGGTGGGTAGACATGCCCCCCTTTCTCTAGGTGCGCTGCAGCCGCAGGCCACCTGGAGATCAGGCAGGGAACCCAGGCATACTTGCATGCCTGCCCTTTGCAAGGGGGTGTGACATATGCAAATGAATTATGCAAATGAGCTCCTGCACCACTTTTTTTATTAAATGGCCCCTAATGTAAAGAGAAGACAAAGGCCAATCGAAGTAGGTGGCTAGGAAAGGATAGTTGGAGGAGGGAATGTTCTAGAACAGGGGTGGCCAACCTGTGGCTCGGGAGCCACACGCGGCTCTTTCACACATATCGTGCGGCTCCTGGCAGGGCGGCTGGGGAAGCAAAGGGGAGGCATGCTTTTTCTCTCTTTCTCCCTTCCTTCCTTCCCTCCTCCCTCCCATCTATTTGCTTTCCTAGTTTCTCTCTCTCTCTTTCTTTCCACTTCTTCAATTCTTTCTTTCCATCTCTCTCTTTTTCTCTTTCTCTCTCAATATCATTAGCAAACAAGTAATATCATTATCAATAACCGGTTTTCCTCGTTTGTTTTTATTTTTGGCGGTCCCATTTAACGTTAATAAAAAGCAAATTTGCATATTTTTAAAAATAAAAACGTGTGTGTGATATTTGTTCCTGTCTTGCGGCTCTCAGACATCTGACGTTCATTCTATGTGGCTCTTACGTTAAGCAAGGTTGGCCACCCCTGTTCTAGAAGAATGAGGGGACCAAGACAAGGAGCATGGGAGAGACAGAGATCTGAGGGTGTCTAGCATTTTAGCATATATCTGCACCTAATGTGTGGTGATGTTCTGCATTGTACTTTGGTGGGATTGTATACATGAACAACACTCACACTGCTCTAGTGTGGTCATGTAAACAGTTTCTAAGAGGGAGGGGAAAATAAGCAGAGTTGAGTAATCATGAAACAACAAACATGCTGGAAAATGTAAGAGAAAAATGTTAGCCGTCAGACCCCTCCTCCTGCTGAGGGGCAGTTTATACACTAAAAGAGCCAGAAACACCCTTTTTAATACTACCCCATTACCTTAAGTGCAGGGCGCTGCTTGGGCCAAAATGAACTGAGATGGATGCCAACCAGGCATCAGCCTGGGAAAACAGTTTTCAAGGTACAAGTCAGAGCAGCAGGCTGGTTACTACTCCCCCTTGCCCTGGAGAGATGTATGAGTTAGAACAATGGGTCACCCAGGACTTCTTGATTCACTCAGGTTTAATCCCTTCAGCACCCAAGAATGACTTCCCCTTCGCCCATTGCCCTTAAGTGGGGATCAATCAAGGCTTAAATCAATTCACCTTCCCAATTACCTTTCCTCTCCAGGGCTTGTAGGGCCATCAAGCCTCTCACACCCCTTTGTCTACCTGTGGTAGAACCATCATCTCATTGTCCTCTGGCAGAGAGTCAACCTGCCTCAGGATATGTTTTGCCCTATAAACATGTCATCCTGCTGCCCCAGCAGTGGATGGATCCCCTGCAAACCCCCCCCCCCCAGCATGGGGGTCCTCTCTCACTTCCCGAAATGGTGGCTGTTTCCTCTTCAGTGTTGCTGCCTTTGTGGACCTCTTCAAGACTGGTAATTATCACCCATCCCTACAAACACTTTCCCCTTTCCTCTCTGCTTTTCTTAGTTAGCTCTTGTATGTGTTTGCTGGGTGCACCCTTGTTTTATTCTGTTTTTCATTCCATCCACTAAAAGCCTTTCTTGTAAATAACTGCCTGGTTATTACTGAGAGTTCTTGTAGAGATAAATCTGCTTATAGATAGGTGGAGATCCCAGCTGTCCCTCCTTGCACAGTCTTTTTTTTTTTTTTGCTAATTTCCCCAAACTAAGTGGAGGCTG
The DNA here is from genome assembly GCA_029233225.1 of Lepidodactylus listeri. Lineage (NCBI taxonomy): Eukaryota > Metazoa > Chordata > Lepidosauria > Squamata > Gekkonidae > Lepidodactylus > Lepidodactylus listeri. Next base: position 97,205,098 of record JARCFY010000009.1, on the reverse strand, counting down.
CCTGTTTTGGGTAACACAAAGGCATAAAGGTTTTTGGGCCAAGTCAGTTAGTTACGTTGAAAAAAAACTTTAAAGTACCCAATTCCCCAACAATTCACTTGGGACATATTGAAGACACCTATATTCCAAAGATTTATAAGGAACTGAGAACATTCCTGCTTTTAGCTGGGGAAAAAAGTTAAACTGTGGAAAAGCAAACATGCATTGCCATACCTTTTTGGCATGCCATTAGTTGCGGCCACACATGTGAGATAATCTGGAGGGGGGGCGAGGCTTTTTTGCCCTGGAGCAATTTGCCCCGCAGTTGCGCGATCACACAGGTTTGTGGACCTGCCAGGGCAAATCGCCACTGCGTGATCAGACGCAACTGCGGGTAAGTGGGTTTTTTTTGTGTGGTTGGTTTTTGAGGCGCTTAAATGGGCGATTGATGAATCGCCTCCCCACCCTTAAGGGCTTTCAATGATGTGCACACGGAGAAGGGGGGGAAACAGTGTTGCATCAGGATAGCATGTGATCACGATGTGATGCCAGACTTCCATGCTGGCGTGATCACACAGGGAAACTCCGGCTATGAGCCACAGCAAACTGTTTGATACTGGAGTTTCCCCAGTAGTTTTTTACTCCAGTTCTCCGGTGGATCAAATCGGTTTGCCACGGCTTGCTGATGCTTCTGGGACAGCTCCCAGATGTGCTGGTGTGATCGCGCCAGCTTGATCCACCAGTGAATCGTCCCTCTTCCATGGCTAATGGTATGATTGCACCCCATGATTGGGAAAATTTTAATAACTTTCAAAAATAACTGTGCAAAGTAAAGTCACATAGAACTCCTCTCATATATGACTGTGTGAGTTTTCTAATATTCATAAAATACTGTAATTATGATATAAATGATTTATGGTTAGCCAAATCTTGCCACTTTTGACTGACCTGGTGTGTTGTCATATCCTGTACTGTGACTGATGGATGTATTGTGACTGAAGGATATAATTATCTTTTTGTCAACCAATACAGGGGAATGTTGTAGAGAAAATTAAATATGTTTTAAAAAGAGCGAGAAAGAGCAAGTGTGAAGAATTGCACATGGCAAGGAGCCACTGAGGTGATGAAGGGTGAACGTCACGAGCTAGTTTGAAATAACCTGCTAGATAACTGTTCCAAAGAAACATGTTATATTTATTCTTATATCCAGTGCCCAAGAGAATTCACCTCACAGTCTTGGCAGCATTCCCATCATCCTCTCTGCTGCTTCTGCAGAAAAGTCCACCTTCTCAGTGCATTCCAAGGGCAACCCAAGTTGTCTCTGAGAGGAATTTTCTATCCCCACAGCTCCTGCCAACAGCTTTCCCTGTACAACATTCCCTTTGCATCTTTCTGCCTCGTTGACTCTCCATCTCATTAAATTTCACAATTTAGATGGCTTTCTTCCCTTGCCTAGGCATCTTAATGTCCATGTCCCTTTGCTCCAATTTATTATTTAGCTCTGGCTCGAGTACTGAATCATATGAATTTTTTTTGGGGGGGGGGTCTACATATTGTACAAAAATGATGCCTCAGCTACAGAGCTACCTCCACCCACTCTGCCTGGAATTGTTTGCTATCAGGTGGTTTTATTTGAATGCCAAATTTGAGTCAACTGGTAAACATGATACATTTATTTTATTCTTCCACTCTGAAGAGATTTTATCTCACAATCTTGGCTACATTCCCATTAAGTAATAATTTTGAGAAAGGAATGTCAGTAAGATTGGTAATATTTCTTAAGATGGTTTTGTAAGTGCATCTCTGAGATGATGTTCAGGTGAAATGAATCTTAAAACCAAAACAAAATAAGTCACACTATTAAAGTTTTGACTAAACTGAAACACCAAAGTAATTATGAGGCAGACCACAAGTGTTTTGATAAGATTAAGAAAATTTAACTGGGATGGAGGGAGTTTAACATTACTTGATGGAGAACAACTGGGTGAACTCTTGAAATACAAACAAATTCTAGTTGAATGCCACAGAAAGGTTTCTCTGTCACAGCAGCAGCAAGTGGCATGGAAGTAGAAGAGAGAAGAGATTGGATTTATACTGCACCCTTCATTACCCAAAGAAGTCTCAGAGTGGCTTACAATCTCCTTTCCTTTCCTCTCCCCACAAAAGACACCCTGTGAGGTAGGTGGGGGTGAGAGAGCTCTCTCAAGAACTGCCCTTAAGACAACAGCTCTGAAAGAAGTTGTAACTGATCCAAGGTCACACCAGCAGCTGCATGTGGAGGAGAAGAAATCAAACCCAGTTCTCCCAGATTAGAGTCCGCGCTCCTAACCACAACACTAAACTGGCCTGCCAGCTGGAGCAGATGGGAACTGCATCCAATTGCCCCACCCCTGCTGCCACTTGCCACCACCCCTTTTTTGTCCTTTCCTCTGTTGTGCCTGCACAAAAGCACAGATGTGCTGATGTTTATGCCACATGGCCCAGAAATGCCCCTCTTTCACTTGTAGATTTTAAATATATCCCACTTTCTCTCCTTAGACTTCAGGCCACTACCAGCGCAACAAGTCTGGACTGGCCAGGCAAGTTGAAAAAAAGCCCTTTAAAGGGCCAAAGTGAGGTTGGGGAAATTGGTGCACAACAGTGAGCTTCCCTGTGTGAGGCATGTTAAAATGGACCTTATTCCCCCCCCCCCGCCCCTTAGTGGCCGTGGATGGAGTGTCCAGATGGATTATCTTCCCATATTCACCCACACTGGGTCAAATGAAGTATCACTTCAAAACCAGGTTTAAAGGGGAAAGCCTCAGTAATCCCATGCGTCAGGCCCAGAATGAGTATGACATTGCATGGACATTTCTCATTTAATTCAGGAGCTTCTTCTACACCATGCAGGGGGGGGGGGACTCCATCTGGAACAGCTTCAATATGTAATGGAATATTCCCTGGGCAGAAATAGCTACAGGAAAATAAATCAATGGTTGGAAAGAATTAAATCTCCATCTACATGTAACATCCTTCAGTACAATATTAGGGTCTGACCAGCACAGTGGCTATGACAGACAGGCCAACCCTAAGAACACTTTCCTAGGAGTAAGCCCCATTGAATAGAACTGGGGATGATTTTGAGTAGACCCACTTAGGATTTGCTCCGCAATTATGTTGCATTTTGCTTCCCTCAAGCTGGAAGGGACTTACGGGTTTCTATAGAACTCAGAGTACTTTCCCACCGTTTCACCATACTTGGAGCAATGATATGACATGGGGTGCTTCCTGACCAACTGGTGATCTTTGGTGGTTTATGATACTCTATGGATGGTCCCAACCCCATTTAATTTCATGCTTTTATGAAATGAGTGAAACTGACATGAAGATTTAATTTCAGAAAACACCACATTCCTAATAACGTTGAATAATCTTGAATGAAAGCTGGTACCGGGATTTCACCTCCAGCAAAATTCAAAGCAAACGTTTAGGTTCCTTTTTGGGAAGAACACTTCAGGAATGTTATGACCGACCTTAACATTTCTGATAAGGCTAACATATATATGGGGGTGGGGGGGGGGGTGTTCCGTAATGTTCAAACTGGGCCCCGCAGAAAACATCAATGCCATTTGTTAACCAAGTTCTGCACTGCAATATGCCATGTTCCAGTTATTGACCCCCCCCCTTTAATATGGACAAAGCTTTCTTTTCTATCAACCTCACCCCTTTATAGTTACTCCGGTTACTTTGATCATAAATTCCAAGCCTTTATAAGAAATTTTTCCCTCGTGTGAAGAACACCTTATGCCTCCTGTAATGTAACCATTTAGAAACTAGCAACATCTACTAGGATGCTGTAATTGTAATGATTCATACATCAATCTTACATTTTACCAGACTCAATTACTGTGATCTGCATAGTCAGCACATTTATGGACCATTAATTTTTTGTTTGTTCTTCCACTGGGGACTTAATAGAAACACACATATACCCCCGCACACACAAATTAGAACATAAGAGAAACCATGTTTGATCATGCCAATGGCCCAACCAGCCCAATACTCTGTGTCACACAGGGCCCAAAACCCAGGGGCCATCAGGAGGTCCACCAATAAGGCCAGAACTCCAGAAGCCCTCCCAATCTTACCCCTCAAGCTCTAACAATACAGAGCATCACTGCCCCAGACATAGCGTTGCATCAATACCTTGTTGTGGCTAACAACCACTCATGGACCTCTGCTCCATATGTTTCCCCAATCCCCTCTTGAAGCTGTCTATGCTTGTAGCTGCCACTGCTTCCTGCAGCACTACTTCTTACTTGAAATTTGGTCATCAGTATTAAAAGCCTTAGATTCCTATATTATAGCAAACACGAGGGTCAACATAAATAACATTCCAGCTGGCGAGGAACAGGTAAATGGTTCATTTGTGCTTCCTGCCCAACACACCCAAGCAGTTTGGGAAATCTGTTTCATCCAGCTTTAATCATTTCCTAAGATGCAGCCAGGTAAACAAGTATTAGGAGAGAATCAAGATAAAAGGCAAGAATTAACACAAATAAAGTCCACCTTTGCCAGCCACGCTTAGCGCAGACAAAACATAAGAGTTTGATTGAAGCTGCTCATTAAAGCGACGCCACTGAGCAGGTAAACCTGAAGGGTTTATGCTAAGTTCACTGATGTGCAGCTCAGGAGGGCTATATTCATTTAAGACCTCTCCAAACATTTCGCTCTCTAGCCCTCAGGGAGGGAACAAAAGTACTTGGAAATAATTGTGTGGTGAAAAGCTCCAGCTCAGAAGAGAAGTATTAATACATATGTGCTCATGCTAAAACTCACATTGTACAAGTCTTGGATTAGGCCAGAAGAGAACATGGGCCCATTTCTCATTCATAGTTCACATTTCACCTTTATTACCTTTGCATCTTCAAATCATTCCCTCCTTTTTGCTGTCTTGTTACTTGCACCTTTCTCTTCTTCCACTGTCTCCCTTCTTTCTTGGTAAATCTAGATTGTGTGACCATAGAGCCTTAGGTCCACTTCTGGTGCTAGAGAAACTAAACTTTATTTTCCATGTTCCCAGGTCTCAAAATCTCATCACATTCTTACAAGCAAGAACTAGGATGCAGGAATAGGGCTACGCAAGTAGAAGTCAGCTCAGTTCTCAAGAGTTGAGAGCAATGCTCCCTCTAAGCTGTGGAGTCTTGTGAACAAAATTCAACTTTGTGAGCTACTGGCCTTAAAGTTGTGAGCATGTGATTGGCTGCTGCATAAATTAGTTTGCTCTGCAGCCATTCTTCCTGAGCTAAGACAAAAAAAAAAAGAATTATGCTGGAGGATAAAAAAACAATGAGCTAGCTCACACTCACTCAGCTTAGAGGGAACACTGGTTGAGAGCCACTAAAGGAACAGTTTTATCTCCCACCACAATGCTTTTCCCAAGCCAACCTCTATAGGTTCTCCCATAACCATGAATGGCTGCCAATCCGACTGCTGAATGGAAAAACAGTGGGAAATAAAAAAAGTGCAAAACAAAAGAGTGCACCCCCTGGTGGTGCTCCATTTGAGACAGGAGCCCTCCTCATGGCTGCCTTTCATGTGGACAAAAAATTGCAACAGAAAATCAAATGCAACTAAATGTCATGCGCAGATTGAGGCTGGTATGCAAAAGAGAAAAAAAAAACCAAGGTCTAATTTGCTCCACTGACACATATCCAGTTTCCTGTCAGTTTGAAAAAGTCAAGGGAAAACTGGCATTTGCATTTGTTGTTTTAGGACGCATACATAACTGTTAGATAGCCACAGAGCTGTCTGGGATTTGGTGCGGGGAGGACGGGGTGGGGGGGCGTGCATTTCTGATGGTGATATCCAGAAACACATCAGTGCACCTGGAATTATCTCTGCTTTGGTGACATGCTAATTAAACTGAATCGGAAGCAATTATGCCCACAACACAGCGAGCCAATACCACAGGGGGGCACGAAGGCCCCTCCTGCTTTCTGCTGTAGACTGCCGTTCATTGTTCTTTGCCTTCTGTAGCTGGCAGTGAGACCCAGCTGTGCATGCAGCTTGCTGGATCACAGGTAGTTCTTCCTCCCCCCCTCCCCATTTCAACAATGACTGGTTTTTCTTTTTGCCTGAAGAGTTCTGTGAAGTTCTCAGCTTTTGCTTTCATCTGTTCTTCCATCAAACACTGATCTGGACAATGAATCATATCTCCATCTGGTTTCCCATTTGGCGGGACCAAGCAGAAGAAGGCTTTCTGTTTGACATCCTCCATTGTGGGATACGATCAGGAGAGAGGCGCTGCTCAGTGTTAGAGCACATGTGTTGCATACAAAAGATCTCCAGTTCCATCTCCAATGTAATATAACAGGGAACAAAGCTAGGAGCGATTGCGGGCTGGGGAGCTGATCGACTACAGTCTTAGGCTAGGTGGATCAATGGCACAACTCAGGTAAGGCAGCAGCTTTTAAAACTTTAGTGAGAGGAAGGCTGCATAAAAGTTTTTCAATAAATATACATTGGGATTTCTAGGTTGTAGAAAAGGGACAGATTGGAATCTTAATTAAAAACTGCTAGATCAACATCAGCTCTGACCTGGTCAGCTGAGGCTAGCTGAGATCTCATCTGATCTCAGAAGTTAAGCAGGGTTGGCCCTGGTTAGTATTTAGAGGGGGAGCCACCAAGCAATGTTCCCTCTAAGCTCCATAGTGTTGTGAGCAAAAATTCTACCTCCTGTGTGAAAAAAACCCTAGTACCATTAAAGTTGTGAGTGAGTCTACATTTGACTATTGCATAAATTAGTTTTTTAGAAGGTTATTTCCATAACCTTGTAAACATCTCAGAATGAATTCTTTTAAACTATAAGAATAATTTAAACAATATAAGTGGACTGGGGCAGGTAGATCTGTTCTCTGGAGGCCAGGTTTACCAATATGGTGGAAAGGGGCAGGCAGACCTGTTTTCTGGAGGCCTGGTGTAGAGGACAACATTTTCTGTAATGAAATTTGACTTGATTCTGTTTTCTCTTCTATTGTTTAAATTATTCTTAAAATATAGTTCAAATATAGTTTAAAAGAATTCATTCTGAGATTTTTACAAGGTTATGGAAATATAAGAACAGGTCTATCCACCCTTTCCACTAGATCATTAGGCCTGGCCTTGGACCATCTCCCTGTGCTGAGCCTTAGAAAACATACCAGCAAAAGGGGGGGGGGCACTCTTGCAGTCTACTTTGTGGTGGTGGTTGTTTTTTTAGTGAAATATGACAAATTTACTGGTCCAGTATAACAGAGGTGGAACAATCCCTGTCAGAACCCTGCCTAACCTAACAAACAGGAAGTTGCTTAAATGTTATCAACCTGCCCAAACTACTTACTACTTCTTTATTCAAATATTTACATCCCACTTTTCCTATGACTCAAGGATGCTTTAAGATAATACTAAAAAAAAACAAAAAACTGTTTTTTTTCCCTTCTCCATTATAGCCTATGGGGACCATTATAGTCAATGGGACTCATAGGCTATAATGGAGAATTGATCTGCGGTACCTGGGGCTCAGGGGGGTTGAGGTAGAGGCATCAAATTTTCAGCATAGCTGCTGGTGCCTCTCCTAAAAAAAATCCTCCAGGCTTCAAAAAGATTGGACAAGGGGGTCCAATTCTATGGGCCCCAGAAGGAGGTGTCCCCATCCTCCACTGTTTCCAATGGAGGGGAAAAGGCTTGTGGGCAGGAACCTTGAACTTGTGAGCAGCTAGCTAAAATGTTGTGTGCCAGTGCCCCCTAGCACAGCTTAGAGGGAACACTGCCACCAAGGAATACCAGGATCTTGATGTGGAGGCAGGCAATAGCAAACCACCTCTGAACATCTTTTGCCTTGAAAACGTCACAGGGTCACCATAAGTCGGCTGTGACTTGACGGGGGGGGGGGGGGAGAGAATCAGCATCAGAGTCAGGCAGTGGCTGGCCACCTCTGTTCATCTCTTGCCTTGAATACTCCTGGGTCACCTGAAGCCAGCTGCAACTTTCCACCATCAGAGTCAACATAAAAATGGGTTTTAAAACTCTGCCGTTTTTAATGCGTCTGTTTTAACTTGTCAAATGTCACTTTAGAAATGTGATCACAGGGGCATTTTTGAAATTTAAAAACAACAGCAGCAGCAGCAGCAGCAGCCCTTCAGCTTTACTGATCCACAAGCCAATTGTATTAAGAACTAGCTAAATGCAGTCCTTCAGTGCCTTTAAAAAAAAGCAAAAATGACTAGTCCTGCGGGTACATTTCCAGGGACTGAACAGTGAGCTGAGCATAAGAAATGCATGAACCTGTGATTCTCCTTTAAGGTGAATAAAAACATTGGTCCATTTACCTCAGTGTTGTTGGATGTAACTGGCAGGGGCTTTCTCATGAAAGGTGGCTTATTAAGAGAAATTAGCTGAATTCCTCTTTTACCCACTTTCTCTCTGAAATCCAACAATCTGTTTCTTTCCTCCTTTCTAGGAGTGTCCTGTCTGTTTCTAAACCATTGCCTTTTGATCGAAGATAAGTTTAAAGACAGGAGGGGAAGGAAGGGAGGCTCTTTAAAAATTCCTGATTTCACTCTGCAGATGCTCAGAGCTAGGCTGTCTTCCCAAACCTTCCTATCCTCCTATTAGAGTCCTACAAAGACAAAATGAAGAGAAATGAACGAGAAATGGCACTTTTAAGAGAGAAAAAAGTTTAAGAGAAGCTAATTGCTGTATCTAAAAAGGGCATTTTGGAAAAAGAAATTCATCTCCCCACAACAAAGCTAGAGAAAGGTCCATCCTAACTGTTACTTGCAGTCCTTTCACTGGAGATACCAGTAGTGGTACCTGGGACCTTTGCATTCCAGCCATGTTCTCTGTCATTTACTGGGGTCCTTTGGGGCCAGAGCGAGGCAGAGCACTGCTCCGCCAGCTCAGGAGTGGGCACTAGGGCAGTCGCAGGCCGAATCAGATTCTCTGATCTGATTCGGCCTGCTGCCGAATTGCCGCTGAAATTTGGCGGTGGCTTTAAAAGCAGCTGTAGGGGAGGGGGTTTTGAGGGAGAGGCTCCAAACTTGCCGGGTAGTTTCTGGGACCTCTCCCCCAAATATCCACCAAGTTTCAAGAAGATTGGACCAGGGGATGGAGCAACCTGTTTGAGTTTCAATCTTCTTGAAACTTGGTGGGTATTTTGGGGAGATGTCCCAGAAGGTACCCTGCAAGTTTGCAGCCTCTACCTCAAACCCCCTCTCCTCCATCCCCTCATATACCCTATGAGTTTTTGCCATTGACTTCAATGGCCCATAGGGTATAATAGGGCTGAAACTGACATTTGGTCAGTTATGCTAATAGGTATGCTAATGAGCTCCTGCACCTCTTTTTCTACTAAAGGACGCCTGGTCATTTAGCCATAGCCACTCCCTATGAGCTTTCATCCCTCCCAGACAGGCCTGAACATGGTTAGAAAGGGAGCACAAGGACTTTGTTCATCTAACCCTTTTCTTGCAGCTAATCAGCAAACATTGTGCTCTGTGATACAACCATTGACCATTACTAGTGGATAAATAATTCCTAATGCCTAATCAAGTGATGCCCTGACCCAATCTGACTTGATCTCATTAGATCCCAGAAGCTAAGCAGAGTCAGCTCTGGTTAGTACTTGGAGCAGAGGCAGGCAATGGCAAACCACCTCTGGATGTCTCTTGCTTTGAAAACCCTACAGGGTCACCATAAGTTGGCTATAACTTCTCCCCCAGGGGGGGAGTTATATACCCTATTTATCCTATGAGGGAGTATCTGTTTCCCTTCCAAAGATTTTATTACCCCAAATAAATTGGCACCCATACACACAATGGTGATTCTGACCATCCATATATTTATCACTATTTATTGGTTATAACGTATTTGTTTTAAATTTACTTTGCAAACCTCCTTGAGTCTTTTTGTAAAGAAAATCAGGCTAGAGAAGTTTTCAATGTGTAATGGAGATGAGCAAGAAATAATACACAGGCCTAGTTCATGCCGCCTTTGTAGACCTGCTGGGAGAGAACGAACACTTGGGCGCTTCTACTCTACCAACGATGTAATGGGTGACAGAGTGGAATGCACAGATTTTATGATAAATGATGAAAAGGGCTATCATTATGAGAACTACATATAAAGGCAGGTTAAGAATTTATCATTAGCAAAAAACATGACAAATCCACAGCGTGATGTGACAAGTTCCCTAGCTGCTATGTGGGAAAAGTGCACATGTTAAGACCACCACCACAGGAAGGCTGCAAGAAACCACTCCAAAGGGTAGCGATCAGCACAATGCCCTCTTAGGAGAGTATGATGATCTACTTAGTTCCTTGGAGGGTTCAAAAAGGGAAATCATAAGCACTGGCATACCCCCAATAATTGTTATTGAACTCAGTTTTGGGGTTGTGTGTTTATGTGTTTATATGTCTCTACTGAATTACTTTATATATTATTTTGAATGCTGTTTTAATGCTCAAATGTTTCCATGTTTGCTGCCTTGGGGACCCTATGTGGGTGGAAAGGCAGCATGAAAATGTCAGAAATACAGAGTTATGAATTAAGAAGGAAATGTTAACATGTAAAACAGTGTGAGCATTATAAAGGAAACAGGGTCAAAGTTAATGTCTGTTAAATTTTAGGTAGTTTCCATTGGTTTGTTTGTGGATCAAAAACCGGCTAACTAATAGGAAACAGAGAATGAGTATGAATGGGCAGTTTTCACAGTGGAGGGTGGTAAGCAGTGGGGTACTGCAGGGCTCAGTACTAGGTCCGATGCTTTTTAACTGGTTCATTATTGATTTGGAGTTGGTAGTAAGCAGTGAAGTGGCTAAATTTGCAGATGACACGAAGTTGTTCAGGGTGGTGAGAACCAGGGAGGATTGTGAGGCACTCCAAAGGGATCTGTCGAGGATGGGCGAGTGGGCGTCAATGTGGCAAATGGGATTCAATGTCACCAAGTGCAAAGTGATGCACATTGGGGCCAAAAATCCTAACTATAAATACATGTTGATGGGGTCTGAATTGGCGGAGTACTTTTCTCCCTTTCTCACTCACTCAATGACATTTCTGAGCAGTTGGGTTAGAACAGATAAAAGGAAGTACTTCTTCAAACAAAGAGTGATTAACTCATAGAATTCACTGCCACAGGAGGTGGTGGCGGCTACACGCATGGACGACTTCAAGAGGGAATTGGATAAACATATGGAGGAGAGGCCCATCAGTGGCTGTTAGCCACAAGGTACAGGTAGGAACTCTCGGTCTGGGGCAAGTGATGCACTGTATTCTTGGTGTTTGGGGGGGCAACAGTGGGAGGGCTTCTAGTGTCCTGGCCCCACTGGTGGACCTCCTGCTGGCACCTGGTATTTTTGGCTACTGCGTGTCAGAGTGTTGGACTGGATGGGCCACTGGCCTGATCCAACATTGGCTTATGTTCTTACTAGGAATAAGGCCCATTGTGGGAATAAAAACAATGGGCTCTAGAAAGAGACTCTTGGAGAGTGTCAAGGCCTTGGGCAGCCTCAGCAGGGTATAATGACACAGAGTGCATCATTTTCTCCAGGGGAACTGATCTCTGCTACCTGAAGAGCAGTTGTAATTCTGAGTGATCTCCTGCCTTCACCTGGAGATTGGCAGCAGTGGTTCCCCAAGAGGGAATAGCTGGTTTGGAGGGCAGAGTCTATGGCATTGTACCTGTCTGAGGCCCCACCCCTCCTCAAACCTCACCCTTGCCAGGCTCTACCCCTCAAATCTCCAGGAATTCCCCACCTGGAGTTGGCAACCCCATCTCCTTCCCAGCCAAGCAGCAACCTACCTTGCTCTGAAGCCCCTCTTATAAACACAGGTAACTGCCATTTCGTTTCACCTACCAACAGCCGCTGAGGTAACAGTTATTCCCCCCACAGGAAGGAAGCTAGAGAAGTGTCTTTGTCAAGAGCAAAAAAACATCTGCTAGGAATTCTGAGAAAGCATAGAGGCTGAAGGAGTGGGCGGGGAAGAGGAGCAGCACCCAGCCAATGGCATGCGAGTATTCACAGCCAGTGGATAGGGACAGCTTCTGATTGACAGGCCAGGGGACCAAAGGCTGGGATGGTGTGTGGAATGTTCTAGAGAGTACCACCACCATCAGAGAATTATTATATAGAGAGATACTGTTGCACTGTTTCTCTCATTTTGTAACCCTGTTTTGTTTCACTGTTTGTTGTATGTGTTACACTATTTTATTGAATGTAGTGTCCTGTTGCGTATAACGACTCTAATTTTCAATCCCATTGTATTGCATTGTGATTTATATGTATTCTGCTTCTTTGCCTGTGTAATCTCTGCTGAGCCTTGGTGAGAAAAGGGGACTCTAAAGATAGTAAAGGACTGAACAGACAGATCTCTTTGAAAGCAACAAAAGAATAAAGAGGGGCTGTGTGTGTTCTGGCTGGTTAGTTGACTTACGAATCACAACACTCTCAGTTTGAGCCTTGTTCTTGTCATAAGCTCATTAGGTGCTCATTTATCAACCCCACTTTCAGCCTCAGGCAACTCTTAGCACAATATGGAACACTAATAATGGTCTACCATGCGGTGCTGTAGTGAGGATTATTCAAACAATGTTTGTTGAAAACTCTAATGAATAAATGAATTTATTCAGTTGTTTGGGAGGAACAGTAGCAATCAGATACAAAGAAACCAGAAATTCTATGGACCCCACCCCATCTCCACTCCAAAAAACAGGGGAAGAGGTTGATATCACATTTGGTTGTATCTGAGTTTGGGATTTTTTGTCTAGAGGACCATGGCTCAGAACTTCAGTAGGTCATGAGTTCATTGACTGACCTTAGATCAAGTCTTTATCTGGAAGCTTCACCTGTTTATGACCCCCTTCCCAGTGCTTGCTGTGTTAGATAATATTATTGGGCACTGGAATTTTCAGGAGTACCTATATTCACCTGATATGAGGCATGGGGTTATTATGATATTGCCTGTTGTGCCGCTGACTGTTTTGGTTTTTTTACTGTTTTATTGTTTTATGGACTGTATGCTGTAAACCACCCTTACAGTGGGACAAGGCGGGGTATAAATTTTAATGATGACGATGATGATGATGATAATCAGAGAGTTTTTGTTGGAGAAAAATGGGGGAGATTTCACACCATGTGTGCTGCTCTGAAGGGCAGGATAAAAATCAAAGGAACTGCACAGATCACACAGACTGATTCCCCACAAGCAGCTGTGCCGCCCTTGCTCTTCCGTTTGCCCTGGCTGCATTGGTCAGTTTCACACTATTTGCTGCATGGCAGCATTTGCACCCGCTTTCCCCTGATTTCCCCCACGTCTTCTTGAACTGAAAAAACAAGGATCAAAAAGACGCGGGGAGAATCGAGGGGGGGATGCAGGTCAAAATGCAGCCCTGCAGCGAGTAGTGTGAAATTGACCAATGCAACTGGGGGAAACGGAAGAGCGAGGGCAGCCCAGCTGCTTGTGGGGAATCGGTCAGAGTCTTTTCCAAGTAAAACAAGTTGGACTGTGATGGCAAGGAGATAACTGCTTCTAGCAAGTGGCAAATGTAAAAATCTTTCATTTTGCAATCCGGGCTCCATGTTAAATCCCTTCTGGTTTCTTCAGATCTCATGAAAACACACACCACTGGGCAATCATTTGAACATGTTATATTTTAATTTGCAGAGACAAAAATGACAAGCAATTTATTTACATAAACCTGTACAAAAGCAACTTAAATTATGCAAAAAATCTTTCATAAATAGAGGTGGACTAGCATTGAATACATTTTTGCCATGTTTCTTTTTTTTAGCATAGTTGCGTGCATAGTGACTCATAATAAACAATGATAAGTTGTTCTTTGCTTCACTATCAACATCCAAGTTGCAGAACAATAGTCAATGATTAATATTACAAACAGATCGTAACCACACCGAATGCTTAAGTGCTTCAAAATTCAGGAAAAGAAATGTCTGAAAGTGTACCCCAGGTAGCTGGAAAATGGTGCCTTCTTCGAAATGTTATGTTCTTCATGGCAAGTGACAATGTTCATCTCTACCATAATCCATTAGCCAGCACTTAAGAAAACACTGGATCTTTATCACTGATCTGTCCCATTCTTCAAATGCTGTAGAAGTCCTTTAGTGATAACTGCATTTACGGTAGCTTCATTCTGCCCCCTCTCGCCATTTCCCTACATCTCTGTGTTCCCATATGACAACTTCCCAGGGTAGTCTTTCAGCCAAGCACCTTCATTCTCTCACTGGAGTTCTTCCCCCACAGAAAAATAATGTCTACCTTGTTTTCTGAAACTCAGGCAGTAGGCCAGTCGGAAATCATATTGACTAAAGATTAGCAGATCTGGAGGTCGGAATGAGCATGAGTTTAGACTGAAGTTAATACAGACATCTTCTAATGCATATAAAGTTACATGTGGTGTGTCAGTCTATAAATGTGTGAAAGTAAAATGCATGCACGGTAGCTTTCAGTTTGCTTGCAGAATTAAACAAAAATTAACAGGATTCTTGCATTGTGAAATGAACACAAACTGGCCGCTAACAGCAAATAATAAAAAAATAATATCAAATCATCAACTCCTTTGCCAAACAGACTCATAACATCTTCATAAATTTCTCTGGCAGCAACCCTAAGAACACTTTTCTGGGAGTAAGTCCCATTCAATAAACAGGACAGACTTCTGAGTCGATCTGCTAAGGATTGCTCAGTCTATGATAATGCAGCTAGTCAGGCAACAAATGTCCCATTCGAAAACCACTTTCATGGTTTTAATAATGAATGATATTTAAGACTGGTCCATTATCTGAGTTCGGTAGAAGTTTTTTTCTTTTTCAAATATATCATTTTTTCCCCCATTTCTCAGAAAATAAACATGGTTAAATATACAGGTTCAAAAAGGTGGGAATAGCCCATTAATCTTCAGTGTCTAACCCCAACCACCATTTTACCATAACAACAGGTAGAAAAGGCACAGTTGCATATTTTGCATTCACTCTAAAATTTTTCATTTTAGTTTTATTGATTATTATTATTATTATTATTTTTACAAAACCACTCTGTATATGGAGTGCCACCAGATTTAACTAATTTCAAATGAAAAAAAAAAACCCCACAAAAATATGTGTTTCATGCCAGGTCATAAGAAGCAACTCTCTACGTTTCGATGGCTAGATTTTACTAGAATTGCTGTGAATACCTACAAGTACGTTGCATTTTTTTTTTGTTATCCTTTTGCACCCATCTTAGCTCAACGAGTAAAATCGATAAATTCCTCAATCACATGATTCACCTTGTATTGTAGCACAAAATTGGGGAGTGGTTGTTGATTAATTCAATAGTGAATTCTCTGACCTTTGCTTTCTAGAAAACTGTTTAAAAGAGAGAGAGTTTATCTAGAGCTCTTTTTTTACTGAGATATTTAATAAACTATATTTTTACTTTAAAAAATATCTCTGTTGACCACTGGGATGATGTAGTTGGGTTTTCTGTTGAACTCTATAGGAAATGTCTGAGATTTTATCGTAAGTACTTTGAGAAGTGTTTGGTCTCTTGAAGATACTTAAAAGTTATACAATACAGTAACAGTTGTATTCAATCCTCTAATAAAGTCAAAATTTGCATCTCTATAATTTAAAAATGATGAATTAGAATGATCACTCATAAATTTGTCCTTAATATTTTCCCAATCTAAAATGTGCCCATCTGGAACCACTACACGCAAACTAATTTCAAAAGAAAATGCCAAAAAAAAAAAAATTAAGGAAGATGCACAGACGAATAATAGGGCACTTGGCTAGAAAGAGGGTTCAAAAGATAAAATTTGTGATCAGTTGGTACCTCTCAATCAGTCTGCATTTTAGACTGTTTAACATTATATTCTATGTCATTTTTTAAAGCAAGAAATTACCCAAAGCTATCTTGTGACTACAATCTACTAGAGCCATCTAGTCATGCTTTAATGCTGAGTTAAAACAACCAGAGGGGTGGGTTTCTCTTTGTACCACGACTCAAGCTGTCCCCACTGCATAGACCGATTGTCAGTTTTCTCTGAATGTCTAAGCTCACCCACTCTTTATTACTAACATTGTCCTGAAGGCAGAACTAGCTCAGATTCTACACACTCCGTAACTTCTTATTGCACAAAATATATCTGGTCCGTTCTCCTATTCACTTTATATAGTGCAAACTGTGAGAACTGTCACAGCCCAGAGCTCTGCACCTTCATGATCAGTTTTGGATTCTTTGCAACTCGCCTGAAACAAACCTATTTTGCACAGAACACGTCGGCAGTGACATCAACCAAGACTCCTGATCACCCCGAGCATTGTCATTGGCTTTGTATTGCACAGGACTCAGCTTTTAATGCACTTGTGTTTTTAAGAAAACCTGCATAAGACCTTTGCCAAGAGCAAATGGTTAACTTGGAATCCCAATGACCCAAGAGTCAGCATCCACTCTCAACGAAGATGGTGTCGTACTTGACTTGAAGCATGCTCTTCCTCTCTCATCGCTGCACTCTTCTTTCCATTTTTTCCCCTCAGCACATATTTGTAGTTCATCAGCCCAGCCTCCTGTATGTTTGAGAAACCTTGTAAAAAAAAATATACCCTGGACCTGGAGGGTCATGTTGATATAGCATCTGAGGTGTCATAGTGTTGCCAACAGAACTCGTCTGACCAGTCCCCTTTGGGCACTCAACTAAACTCCATTTATAAAAAAAGGAATTATGTTATCTAGGCTGGCAGCACAGATCACTGTGCAAAAGTGAATGGAACGGGCGCTTATGTGTTTGTGTGTGTCTGTTATGTCCGATTTGCTAAACCAGGACCAATAAGCAATTCCCCTGATCCGTAGAGCGATCTTTGGCCTTTTAGTTAACAGTGGTCATCCAAGTTAGAAAGTTGGCCGCCTAAAAAAAAACAAAACAAAATACTGGTCGAGCAGTTTATCCTTAGTATGCAAGGATACTTAGCATCATTATTGTGTTTATGTTGAAGCTGAAGGGGGGGGGGGGAAGAGGTGCAGAGGGACAGAGAGAGAAAAGAAGAAGAAGAAGGAAGAGACAGAAAGAAGGACGAAAGCAGAGATAGTAGTTATTTTTATGCATAAAACTGAACCCCCTGCTCATGATTACAGGAAACATGTCATGTTTTGGACTGTGTAGTCTTAGGCTGAACATGCTGTTTTCTGCTGTTTTCGGCCCCAGGACAGTATTAAAGCTGTGATCTTCACAAAGTGCTTCATAAAGTTATCCCTTCACATATTTTCACTGTGGTTTCCGAAGGCTCATCTCTGATGGGAACCAGAAATACTCAGATGATATCTTGGGAATCTCTCTCTCTCTCTCTTTCTGTCTCTCTCTCTCTGTGTATATATATATATATATCTAATTTTCCCTAAACCTGTTCTTCCCAATAAACCAAATGACCACCAAACCAGAATCAGAGTGGCTTGAACAATGCTTCAGCAGTGGGGAGGTGGGGGAATTGGGTAACAGCAGTTTCTGTGGTTCTTTCCAATTTTTCAGACTTGTTCCCTTGACAGGAATTTACAACCATAAATTTTGGGGAGAAACGAAAGATTGGTGAGCCGGGGGAATCAGGCATGCAGGAACAACAATGGTTTCTACATTGTACAGCTTCGTCAGGCAGACGGGGTACATGAATCGCCTGGCACAGAGGCAGAAGTGGCAGGCCAAGCTCTTGTCTCTTTGGTAGCCCCCTCTTTTGTTTCCAATAGACTTTCCTCTTATTTTTTTGAGTTTAAATTGTTTCAACTTATAGGTTTTTGCCTTTTTTGAAAATTCCCTTCTTATATGGGAGATAATTGTTTTGTTGCTTCTTTGTTGCCTAAAGGTAAACTTCCCTTCTAGTTAAAGTGTTGACAGGAGATGGCTTATACTCCCCCGTCTGTGTGAGGGGAATATCCTCTGGGCTGGCTTCCTCGTTTTTGCTGAAACTGGCTGCACTGAAGGTCTCATAGGATGAGGTCAACTTTTTGTTCAGGAGGTTTCTGTTGCGGTCACCCATGATGGAGGCTTCTCCATTGGCCAACTTCTCTTGACTGCCCCGTTCATCAACAGGCATGAAAGTAGAGAGTTTTGGCTGGCTCTTCGGCTTCCTTTCGGGTGACGTGCGGACTGGCATCCAGCAAGAGTCTGAATGGCCATACTCATCACATTCCCGTGTGCACTTCCCAGTCAACGCTACATCTGGTAAAGGTCTTGAATCTGGAAACAAAGACCACACACAAAAAAAATAGGATGTTAGATTTTTTTGTTCTTGGTTGTGGCTACCAAACATTGACTATATACATATATATATATTTAGAAAAGGCTGGTTTTGCATTGACATTTTTTTAAAAAATAGTATATGTGGAATTCCTCTGGGAATTAAAACACACACACACACACACACACATGTTGGTGTTCTTTAGGATGCTTTTGGCTTCTTGCAAGCTTTCCAGCTGAGGAGACACCTCGGCTTTGAATTCTGCTGTAGGTAAAATTTGAGTGGCAACTTTAGAAATCTGGTAGTGTGAGGGCACACATGGGACTAAGACAAGTGCACAGAACTTGGAACAAGCAAAGATGCCCAGAGCAAAATGTGAATAATGCCCCCTTGAAAATGATGGGTGTTCCGAGTTTATACAGAAGTCAGCCCTATGAGGAAAGGCTGAGGGACTTGGGAATGTTTAGTCTGGAGAAGAGGAGGTTGAGGGGGGACGTGATTGCTCTCTTCAACTATTTGAAGGGCTGTCACTTAGAGAAGGGAAGGGAGCTGTTCTTGTTGGCAGCAGATGATAGGACTTGCAATAATGAGTTTAGATTAAGCATGGGAAGGTACTGGTTAGATATCAGGAAACCCTTTTTTTACAGTCAGAGTTGTGCAACAGTGTAATCAGTGGCCTTGGGAGGTGGTGAGCTCCCCCTCACTGGCAGTCTTTGAGCAGTGGCTGGACAAAGGCTTGTCAGGGATGCTCTAGGCTGGTCCTGCATTGAGCAGGGGGTTGGACTAGATGGCCTGGATGGCCCTTCCGACTCTGAGGTTCTATGATTAAGTATGTGTATTGGGGACTTGCATAATTTTGGCCCTCAGCCCTAGTATTTACAGTGAGTTGGATCCATAGGTACCATTCTGCTGACAGAAAGGCAGTGAGACTGGTGGAACAGCACTTCTGCTAGCAGAGGATAGGAAGGAAATTTTCACCAATCCCTGTATTCAGACCCCTACTTTGCCCCCCTTGGTGGTGCTTTGGATCCAACCACTGTACACAGTAAATTAGCATGCAGATTTACCAGTTTGGTGTTAAGTGCACAGATTCTAATCTGGGAGAACCAGATTTGATTCCCCACTCCTCCACTTGCACCTGCTGGATGACCTTGGGCAAGCCATAGCTCTGTACCAGCTGTTCTCCCAAGGACAGTTGTCTCAGAGCTCTCTCAGCCCCACCTACCTCACAGGGTGTCTGTTGTGGGGAGGGGAAGGGAAAGAAGTTTGTAAGCCGCTCTGAGACTCCAGGTGAGTGAAGGGTGGGATATAAATCCAGTCTCTTCTCTCTTCTTCTGCCAACAATGAATAAAGTCATATGGGTTTACATATATTTGCATAAAAGAGGATATATCTTGTGATTCTTTTTTTAAAAAAAATATTGAAATAGATGGTAGTGAGCCAATGATCACCTGTGGTGAGAATTGTGCAACAATGGAATCAGCTGCCTAGGGAGGTGGTCAGCTCCCCCTCCCTGGCAGTCTTTAAGCAGTGGCTGAACAAACACTTGTCAGGAATGCTCTAGGCTGATCCTATACTAAGCAGGGGGTTGGACTAGATGGCCTGTATGGCCCCCTACCAACTCTGTGATTGTAGGATTCTAGGTTGTAAATCTAAAATACTGGAGTGGTTACAATGGTTAGGATACACAAGACATCTGACTGAGGATTATCAACAAGAGTTTCCGTGGCAATTTAAACCAATTTGAAAGTAATCCAATTGACACAACTTCCCCCAAAGGACTCTGGGAACTGCCAGCTCATGAAGGCACAGGGGATTCATTGTTCGATGTCAATACTCTCAAGACCTGAGAACTACAGTCACCAGGACTGGGTGTCATTAATGCTAACACAGGGTTGACATTAGCTGTGTAAGACACAGCCTCACAACTCTATGCCACCCAGGTAGAAAGAGAGATGGAATATCTTTGATAGAGAAAATTGAAAAGCAGCCTGAGTTCTCTTTGTTTTTGCATGCTCCATGGGCCTTAACCAAGGGTACAAAAAAATATTTCATAATACTTAGAAATCAGGCACCTTTTCTGAGAGTAAGCTTGGCTAAAAGGAGAGATGGAGACTTCAGCATCCCCATGAGAGGCTCTTTTCTTACTGGAATCTCCCCTTTCCCCTTTCTTTCAGTTGATGCTCAACTGAGACATGCCAGAACTCTAGCCTGCCTGGAAATCAAAACATCTGGAGCCCTTTCTCCAGACAGTAGGCGATTCTGCATTGGCTTTCCCCTCCGTTGTTTCACAAAACCCACGCTGGAACAGAAATTCCCCTCTGCGTTGCATGCTGCTTTCACTTCCTTTGATCATCGGATTTTATGGAATCCTCCACACTCCATGCCCCTTCCCTTTCTTTGATCATCAGGTTTTATGGTACCTTCTGCATAGATTTATGGCCATTCAGGGGTGACTTTTGCAGTCAGTGCGGTGTTGTCCAGGGGTATCTGAAAGTGGTTTTGAGCTGCACTTTTTCCTCCCAGTTGAGAAAATGTAGAGCAAATGCTAGATGCAGAATTGCCCAGTGACTCGTGGTTGCAGTTAGGAACTAAGGATGTTAGAATAAGGCATGATCACAAACACATGGAAGGTGGGGAAATCTTTTGGCCTCTCCAGCAACCGGAGTGACAGGAAGAAAATCAGAGGGCCAAAATGGGATGACCTGGCCTTGTCTGTGCCTCATCTGCCTTTCAGAAACAGCTTTGATATTAAGCTGTAATGTGGACTTTATCAGTTGCAGAGACAAGCAAACAAACAAACAAACAAACATCTGACAAAACCCATTCTGTGGGTATCTCAATGCAAAACCTTCCCTTTGAATCTCTAGTGTTCATTGCGACCACCCTGCAAAAACTGGTGCCCGGTTATGCTTGTTTTTCCAAGCATCTGCTCCTGATTGGACCTCACGTGAGCAAAGGAGGTGCCACTCAAATCAGCCTTCGCTGAAGTCAGAGACACAACCCAGGAGATTCTAACAAAGGACATGCATTCGCTTTGAAAAGGGTGCCAGAAGTCAAACGAGGCACGACGTGAGGCTGATGGTTAGAAAGCCAGATCAGTGTCGGTCAGTTGTAAGTCAACGGAAGCACTTGCTGAACTGCCCTTCAGAATTTGAATGTGCACCAGGCTTTACAGGATGGTTTGTACATAAGGCATTAAAAACAGCTATCAATTAAACAGTTAGGAGCCCACAAACAGCTGTTTGAAAGAATGAGCATGAACGGAATTCACAAAACAAACCACTCTATGTGTTTATGTCAGTGTCTGATTGTACAAAGTGCCTGTTGATCTGAAACAGTGTTTGGTGACTGTAATGTGTTTTTGTGATGATAGCATCTGATCCTATCATCTTCATGAATTCCTTATTGGATCTAGATGAGGGGTTCCCAGAGAGAAGGGAAAGAATCCCTTATGCAGGGCTCCCCAGTGTGGGGCGTACGGTGTCCACCAACACCTCTCCAGGTACTGCCAGTGGGCGGGGTCATGCAGTGCTTTTGACCAGCAAAGCTTCTGACTGCCCCCTGAGATTTAATTGACTATGCAGGTTTTTGGGAGAAAAAAATGTTGCTTTGGCGGTAGCTGCCACTGAAGTGTGACTGAAGGTAAGTAGCCTTCAGTAGCCATTTTGTGGCTACTGAATTTGGGCAAAAACTCTATGGTAGAAGCCATTTTTACCGTAGCATTTCTGCCCAAACACCAGAATGTCACCACAGGGGTACAGCACAATGACATCATTTCTGGTATATGCAGGAAGTAATGTCACTGTGTTGCTGGCGACATAGCTTGGGCCTCTCTCCCACTCCAGGTTAAGCCCCCTCCCATCCCCCACAGGTTGCTATGAGGGACCTGGCGACCCTAGCTAGGGCTGCAATTATATTAATAGGTTTAAAGTCTTTTGAATTTATTCCGCTTGATTCATTTTTATTTTATTTGAATAAACTTGATTTATTTCATTTTTTTTAAAAAAAAATAGATTTCCTGATACAAATTGTCCAATGGCAGGTGCCATCTTAGAAAACACATTCTCTTTTCTTTTGTGGAACAGAATGTCCTTCTAAGATGTTTAGTGGCCGCAATACAAAATAATACAAAATATTTCCTCAGAATTGTTGTTTTATATTCCGTTGCATATCTATGTGGATATCATTGATTAATTAAATAATTTGTCAATTAAAACTCATATCATTTGCCGATGAAAAGGTTTAAACGTATGGCAACCCTAATTACTAAAGACGTGAAGGCTTTTTTGGATAATGTTTTTGATATGAGGTTCTACAAAGGGAAGTCTTTTATTGTCTGTTACTTAAATTTCTTTGGTCAGATGGGTAGGAAAATAGATAAGCTTGTATGTATTGAAGTCAAAGATAAAATCCCATTTATGGTGCCTGTTTGAGTCAGAAAGGGCTGATAGCATCCTATGCCACCCTAAAGTATGTTACCATACAAGTCATCACACAGCAGCATCAGATGTTCATCTCAAACACAGATCTAAGCGAATGCAACAGGATGTTGCACTCAACTAATCCCTCCCCCCCATAGGAATGTGCCCCCTTCAGCCACATCTGCAGAAACCTCCAGCAGTTCAGTGGGATTCGCGCGCCGGGGGGGGGGGGACACTTGTTCAAGCAACCAAATGGGTGACCAAGAACTTTTTTTAAAAAAAAGATTTTGTTACATACTCAGTACATACTCTATAGCAGGGGTCCTCAAACTACGGCCCGTGGGCCACATGCGGCCCGCCGAGGGCATTTTTCTGGCCCGCTGGGTGTGCCGCTGCCTGTCCTCCAATTCCCAGCAGCACACAAAGCAGTGGAAAAATTGCAGCCGACTCGTCCCGGGCCACGTGACAAAGCCCCGCCCCCCTGCTTCCAGTCAGCCAGGAGGAGGCAAAAGGAAGACTGGAAGAGGGTAAGTGTGGGGTGGCAGGCGCTCCAGCTGGCCCCAAGTCTCCTAGCCAGCTGAGAGGCCTCTCAGCCGGCTAGGAGACCTGTGCCAGTCCCAAGAGCCGGGAGGGGGTCTTTTTCGAGGCTTTTTGTGCTGCTGGGAATCGGAGGGGGAGAGAGAGAGAGAGAGAGAGAGAGGTTTCTCTTTCCCATCATGATGCCTGCAGTAGTGGAGTTTCAGGGAGAAGCAGCTGGGGGCTTGCTGCCTTAAAAAGTTTGAGGATGCCGAGTTCTTTGTTTCTTTGGGGAGGGAAAGAAAACAGCCCCGTCAAGGGTGCCTTTTTGCGCACCTCCCCCCCCCCCGGTGCGCCTTCCCTACCCGCAAAATAACATCTAAAATCTCCAACCAGATCTAGACTAACTGATGCCCACTTGCATCACTTGTTACGACTAGCAGTGACAAATATGGAACCGGACATTGACCATCTCATTAGCCAAAAGCAGGCCCATAGTTCCCATTGAAATACTCGTAAGATTGTTGATTTAACTTTACTTGTTCTTCATTTTAAATATCGTATTTGTTCCCATTTTGTTTTTTTACTTCAAAATAAGATATGTGCAGTGTGCATAGGAATTTGTTCATAGTTGTTTTTTTTTAACTATAGTCCGGCCCCCCAACGGTCTGAGGGACAGTGAACTGGCCCCCTGTTTAAAAAGTTTGAGGACCCCTGCTCTATAGAATGGAGGCAAATACAGTTGATTCCATGCTTTAGGATGTTAATACACCATGGGGGAAGGACTTTAAAGGAGCTTGCTACCTTTGGTGGTCTCGGTTCTTAATTCAGGAAGAAATGCACCCAGAAGCCTACTTTGGCATGCTTGTTGCTATTATATCCATATTCCCCCCCTCCTTCCTTGGACATAAAGAAGTAGTAGTAGTAGAAAGGAAGTAGAAATCCAGAAAAGGCCTTGGATAGGATAGTGAGTCAATAGATGGTGGGATATCTGACTCCCATAACCAGCTTTGTGGACAAAGGTCTAGGAATTTGAAACTGAGATCTGATCCCAATTTGGGCTTATTCAGGCATACACCAACCATAACTGTCCAGACCAAACCAAATAAAGACTTGCAATGATCCCGACTGTTCATTTCATTTTTTTTTTGTTTTTAGACACTCTACAGTAGGGATCAGCAACTGGAAGATGAAGGACCAGACGTGCTCCGCAGGAACACTACTCTGACCTCAACCGCCTAACTGAGAGCCAAGCAATGTGTTTTCTGGAGAGGGATGCTAGCAGGTGGGATGAAACCTTGGTTCACCACCACTCACCATCCTCGTCTCTAAGTAGCCCTCGTAGGGTTGCCAAGTCTTATGAACTCACCGGCGGGAGGGAGTCCTCCTGTGGCCGAGCGCGCGCACCTGGCGGCATCACCGGAAGTGATGTTGGCACGTTGGGGGCGCTGCCAGGGCGATGCTCTGGCAATCGCCCCAAAATTCTATGGTAGCATAGAGTTTTGTTGCCAGAGTGTCGCCCTGGCAACGCCCCCAATGTGCCAACGTCACTTCCAGTGACATCATTACGTCGTCCTCGCCGGACGACTTCAGGGGTGGGGTTCCCCCCGCCGGCTGAATGCTGGCCGGCAGATTGGGAACCCCTTTAGCGGGGGATCCCCCGCCCCCCGGGCTGACTAGCTGGCCAACAGTTGGACTGAATTCTTAAACAAAAACTCAAGTCCTATTCCCTAATGATGGATAACAGATATATTGACTATTTGTCAATCCATCTAATCTTACAACTGTTGGGGCTGGAACATGGCATGTACACAGACAGGATTCAGAGAACATAACCAAAAGGCCGTGCTGCTCATCAGAGTAAATCTGGAATTACTTCCAAACTCCCCCAAAATAAGAAGCAGGGATAAAGATTTATTACTCGGAAAATACATGACACTCTTTGATGTTAAAGCAGGGAAATTCTCTTAATTTTATTTTTAAACTTCACAATAAGGCAAAACACATTTCTGCCGTAATTTCCTCTCTTAATAAGCTCTGTGTCAGAGTCTACAATTTGTTTCCAAATAATGACCATTTAGAGAACCGGGTTTATCGTGATTACTTATTGCTGCCATGAGGACCACCAGGAGAAATCTTTCAACTGTGTCTTGGGAGCATTCATGACCATGCTGCTGAAATCATCTCAGCCTCATGTTTCAAGGGTGGGACCCAAAGGGTCATGCACAGCCAGGCCATTTTCAGCCTTCCTTGTCAGAACCTGCAGGTTGGGCCTCTCTCTAAAGATTGGAGGAACATTAACACTTGATGGGATGACACCAGCACAGGAAATTAGCAGTGCACCCCCCTGCAATGTGCACAGAAGGACCTTGTGAGCGTATATGTTCCTTTACAATCACTGTCTTATTGCTCAAATTAATTATCTACATCATGTAGAGGATGATGATATAATCCTGGACTATTCCACTTTTTTTGAAAACAAGAAGCCATGGGGGGGGGGGGGAGAAAGCTCCCTCCCTGTATTAAGCTACCTGTATTAAGGTAGCATGCCTAGGAAAAGCCTGTGCTACACCTTTCTCTCCAATGTGGTGGGTTACTACATGAAAGGGAGGTGTGTTTTTTTATGTAGAGGACGTGCAAAAGTATTCTCCCCCTCCCACAGTCTGAAGTGATCCACTACTCTAGTGCTTGATTCTCTGCAAGATGTAGATCAGGTCAAGTTCCACAGGGTCTACGTTGACACAGGGCGAGATGCATGCAAATTAAAACTAAAGCATTTGAATGCTGGCAAGTCTTTACTTTCCTCATGCAGAATTCAGCAGAATGCATTTAACAGAGCTAAGGGTCATTTTGAAAAAAAGAGCCTCTCTGGTCAGTAGGGACCAGAATCTTCAAGAGTTTGGGAAGCAAGCTGTAGGGTGACCAGGACACTGACAGGGGATTGGTTTTTTTTTTTTTTTGCCAGATCCTGGTTCGGAAACTCCTGGAGACTTGGGGGTGGAGCCTGGAGAGGACTGGGACCACAGTGGGGTACAATGCCATAGAGTCTAACCACCAAGCCATCCATTTTTTTCCCAGAGGAACTGAGCTCTGTAGTCTGGAGATAAGGTGTAATTCCAGGGGATCTCCAGGTCCCATCTGGAAGCTGGCATCTCTATAAAGCTTGTACGTAACTATGTTGCTGTGTAGAAGGCCTTATTGTGAAACCAACACAATGGCATCCGATGTAGGTTCCACAGACATATTCACCTTTGAATTAAAGTAATAGACCTTCCATTGTTCATGTTTCTAATTCAATTTTGAATTCTTAATGATGCTTAGGATTCGATTTCATGCAATCTACCCATCCAAACCAATTTTATCTTCTAGGTAATTAAATCTACCTCCCCCCCTCCCGCCCTGATTACCCTTTCAAACTGACGGAAGGAAAACCACCATAGTTGTGTGCAGTGGCTTGCTTCTAACTACTGTGCAATTCAGCCACAATAAAATTAAGGAGACTTTGATGTCTGCAAGATGTGGACTGCAGCCAATGGATTAAGGATAAAGTGCATCTGTAGGGTTCCCAAACTTCAGGTGGTGCCTGGAGACCTCCTAAAATTACAACTGATCACCAGATTACAGAGATCATGTCGCCCATAGAAAATGGTTGCTGGGGGGGCGGGGGTGACTCTGGCATTATACCCTGCTGAGGCTTGTCCCCTACCCCAACACCACCCCCCTCAGGCTTCGCTCCCAAATTGCCAGGAATTTCCCAACCTGGAGCTGGCAACCTATGTATTCATCAACCCCACTCACTCCCTACATATCTACATAGTAGGGTTCCCATCTTCCTGATGGGGGTGGGGTTTTCCCTGCTTTCAGGGACCCCAATTTGAAGAGCCCCATAGTGCCCGATGTGCCCAGCATGATGACGTCATCTGGAGGTGACGTCATTGTGCCGCTCACGTCACACGGGGGAAGCTTTAGCATTTGGCTGAAAACTCTATGGTGACCATAGATTTTTTTGCCAAATGTTAGAGTGTCCCCCACATGACATGCCTGGTGTGATGATGTCACTTCCAGGTGATGTCATCACAGCACGTGCACAACACTCATGCCAAAGAAGATCCAGGAATCTGGGCTAGAGCCCCCCACCTGCAGCCAGGTAACACCTGGCAACCCTAGTACATTGCTACCTTCCAGGGGTCCGTTGGGGCCAGAGCGAGGCAGAGCAAAGCTCCGCCAGCTCAGGATTGTCCACTAGGGCAGCCACGGGCTGAATCAGATTCTCTAATCTGATTCAGCCCGCTGCCGAATTGCCGCCGAAATTCGGCGGCAATTTTAAAAGCCACTGGAGGGGAGGGGATTTGAGGGAGAGGCTCCAAACTTGCAGGGTAGCTGCTGGGGCCTCTTCCCCAAATACCCACCAAGTTTCAAGAAGATTGGACCAGGGGGTCCAATTCTACGGGGCCCCAAACAGGTTGCCCCCATTCCCTCCATTGTTCTCTATGGGAGGAAAAAAGTTAACATTTTTTCCCATCATAGAGAACAATGGAGAGGATGGGACAACCTGTTTGGGGGCCCATAAAATTTGACCCCCTGGTCCAATCTTCTTGAAACCTGGTGGGTATTTCGAGGAGGGGACCCAGCAGCTACCCTGCAAGTTTGCAGCCTCTCCCTCAAACCCCCTTTCCTCCAGCCCCTCATATACCCTATGAGTTTTTGCCATTGATTTCAATGGCCCATAGGATATAACGGGGCTGAAACTGACATTCCCTTTCTGACACACTTCCGGTGATGTCAGGGGATGTGGCATATGCTAATGAGGTATGCTAATGAGTTATGCTAATGAGCTCCTGCACCTCTTTTTCTACGAAAGGACCCCGGCTACCTTCAAGCGACAAATGACTTACAGAAACCCCAGCAAGGTGCTTTCAAAGCAAGTCAGGAACAGAGGTGGATTGCCCTTGCCTTGCTCTGCAGAGTCTTCCTTGGTGGTCTCTCTTCCAAGTATCAACTCTGCTTGGTTTGTGAACTCTGATAAGACTGGTCTCCACTGTGCCACCTTCCCTCCCATCCCCATCCCCTAACCTCAATAGTATTGTGGATTCCAACATCAAATTAAGTTCTGTCTTGAAAGATGCAGCTCTTCAGCACCAGGTTTTGCATCTTATCTCATTTTTATGCGTAAGATGGGAGGGTTCTTTTGTTCTAATAAAGAAATCATTTCCAAACTTAGACACTTCACTGGAGACCACACTGCTAGCTGACAAGCTTAATTGGGCACGACGTGTCACAGTGTTTGTCAGCAGTCAGTAAATCATCAAGGAAGACAAACATCCCAGTCTGTGTTGCTGACCTCGAAACTCAAATGAATACCTTTGAATGCAGCGATTAACAAATACAGTTTTTTACATCCACGCCAACTGGCAAAACAGGCCTTCAGGTGGCATGCTTCCACTTGTGCTAGAGTAGTGTTCATGCTGTCAAGACTGCTCGGATTTAACCCTTAAGATACTTCTGGATCACCTGGGGAGCTAATACATATATTCCAGGGTGGTACAGACATGAGCTGGACCACCTGTAGTCCCTCGTTCTTTGAGAGAGAGAGAGAGAGAGAGAGAGAGAGAGAGAGAGGCTGAGGACAGACTGGCAATCTGCCCCGGGATAGGTCCGCATGGGAAGCGGGGGAAGGGAGCCTGTTCAGACGTGCGCAGCTGTCCCTCGGCTCCCTTCCGCACTTACCCGCTTTGAAGCCAGTTTTCTTGCGCTTTAGAAGGACACCGGGAGAAACCGGTGTCCGGAGGCCGTCTTGCGCTTGCCTCCCGCTTCCAGGCAGTGTGAACCGGAAGAAGGCGGGAGGCAAGCAGAGGCAACAGTGCGAACACAGCATTTTGCCAGTTTGCGCATGAGCGCTCATGCGCACATGAGTGCATGCGCACATGCACAAATTGCTGAAACAGCCCTATCACAAGCTGCGGAGGCCGGCCCACCTGGGGCCACTCTGCAGCAGTCTGAACACTCCGTAACGGCATCCTTGCGCAATACCCTGGCCAATGTGGACAGCCAGCCCCGGGGGATTTTTCCCCCGCAGCTTTTACCTCCAGATTCATCCCACTCCAGATTGCCAGTCTGTCCTCAGTGATAGATAGATAGATAGATAGATAGATAGATAGATAGATAGATAGATAGATAGATAACTGGATTGATATTTTGTTCAGGTATTTTCATATCCAGGTGGCTTTTACAGTAGATTTGTAAAAGCAGGTGAGAAACATTGGTCTGCCTCAAACTGTTTGATTGACAGCACTAGTGAGGCCCCAAACTTTAGTGTGCCTTCTGAAAATCTTCAGAAGCATCAGGTATGGTTTCCCAGTGCAGAAGTCATGGCCTTTGTCTCTGGAAAGAGCTTTGGGCAGAGGCGGTCTCCCACGGCTCTGAATTTTCTGCAGCAGTAGGCTCATTATGGGCCTTAGTCAGTTGCTAATTAACCAGAGTATTCAACAGACTTAGACATTCCGCCATGGAAGCACAGGGGCAAGAATTCCCGGCAACACAAATCAAGTGCCAGCATTTTCACATACCTTAAGCAGAAAGCACAAGCCCAAATTAGAGCAAGCTCAAACACCTGACCTACCCGCGTGGAACGATTTCCAGTATGCCGTAACTCTCTTTGCAGGCCCAGCCTATTAGTCACCACTGACTGAAATAAAACAATAAAGAACTTCCCAGTTCCTTAACACCATTTTACTGCATCCAAAAACCACAGAGGAAATTGGGGGGGGGGGGGGGGGAGAGGCAGTGATATATTATGTTGTTCATTGACTGAATCGCTTAACCCTATTGGACTCCCCTCCCCCCCTTCCAGAATGTCATTTCTTCCTCCTCAGTTTCTCTCAAATCAGTTTCTGGATTTATATCAGCAGTTTGATTCCATCTCTAGCAAACGCTTCTTCTGTATAGATCACCTTGTTCAACATTTATAGGGTCAGCCAGAGATATAGAGACACCCTTCCAAGGTCTGATTAACTTGTTAATCAAACCTAGAGAGAACCGATCCTTCATACTACCGGAGAGCTAGCTTCAACCGTTATTTTTCTGTATAGGTATTAGGATAAGTTTTCCTTTAGACATTGAATAGTTTTCCTTAGGGAAGAATGCAGATGTTCCAAACATGTCAGAAAATAGGGTTGCCAGCTCTGGATTGGGAAATACTTGGAGATTTTGGAGGTGTAGCCTGGGGAGGGCGGGGTTTGTGGGAGAACCTCAGCTGGGTATAATACCTTACAGTCCACCCTCCAAAGCAGCCATTTGCTCCAGGGGAACTGATCTTGTCATCTGGAGATCAATGGTAATAATAGGAGCTCTCTTGGGGCTACCTGGAGGTTGGCAACCCTATCAGAAAGTCTGATCACAAGTGTTTAATGATTTGTGAATGATTTTCCAGTTAGTTGAATCTGGTGGAACCATTATGCCCGTGGAAGTGCAAGGAACCTTTCTGGGAAGAGCCTTCTATGTTATTGGAAGACCCTTTCAGTCTGGAGGAAAGTGCTACCCTTAATGGAAATGATTCACAGGATTGGTTTCTCCTTGATTCTGTTGACTTCTTTCAAATCAATACAGCTTAGGTTAGTTTTCCCACTATACAAAGGGAACTGATGGGGCCTCACTTAGGTTTACTGGATCTCTGAACTTCTGCTGCACTCATGTAGTCAAATATGCAGGGAGAGGCCATAACTTAGTGACAGAAGACACATTTTGCATGTGAAAAGTCCCGAGTCCCCTGGCATTTCACGAAGCTTACATAAAGCTGCCTTATACTAAATCAGACCCTTAGTCCATCAAAGTCAGCACTGTCTACTCAGACTGGCAGTGGCTCTCCAGGGTCTCAGCCAGAAGTCTTTTACACCACCTACTGCTGGATCCTTGAACTGGAGATGCCAGGGATTGAACCTGGGACCTTCTGCATGCCAAGCAAATGTCCAATCCCTGAGCCACGGCTCCTCCCTGAAAGGGGGAAGAGGGTAGTCTAATGGGGTTAAGAGATTCAGTCAGTGAACAACATAAAGCCCCTCCATGGGCTTTTCCACATTGGGTTTTTTCATGCAGCTAGTCTTAAATGTTTTGACTTTCCCCCTCCCTTATGGACAGTATCAGGGTCTTTTTTTTAATGTTTTCCCCACCTCATCTCAAAGGTGGTTTCACAAACTCAAAGAAAAACTGAGAAGGCAGCAACTGGCAAATACTACTTCTATAAAGGAGGGGGGAAAGCTGACATGGTTAAGAAATTGAGTTTCGGCAAAAACCTGATGTGGAAAAGCCCTCCAAAGGAACAAAGCTAGCAGAACCGGGGAAGGAAAACTGGGGCTTTGGAAAACCTTTCAGCTGGACTTGATATAACTGGGTAGATCGCCCAGTGGTTTGTCGCAATACCAGGTAGCTTTTTGTGTTCATATTTATTTAGTCCATTTTAGAGAAGATGTTTCTAAAAAGACATATTAATGGTTATACTAACTTATTGGGGGATCTTTAGGCTATATTTCTTACTAACAAGCTAGATGGGAAAGGAGCAACATTGTCTCCCATACATATATGCACTATTCTGCACAGATATATACACGTGTGCATGCTGATGCCTTTTCTCTTCTGTTTCTCATGACTGATTTGCACAGTCGCAAGGAAATGAACACGGTTGTTTTCGTGCATGTATATGTTTATGCCGTTTTTGGATTGCTTTTAGCTCTGAGGGTAGAACAATTGTTTGCTATCACCAAAGTAGGGTATCTAGCACAATGAGGAGATTTGCATTTTTCACATTGAGCTAAAACTGAGTCGCTGAATATTTTCAAATCCCCTTCCCAGCGCTACAAATTAAAGACTAAAGCGTTATATTGCACCAACAGGAGCCACCTAATGACCAAATTGTCTAGCCTGCCTTGCACAGCTACGCACAAACTGGAAACAGCAGTATCAGAACGTACTTATGAGCCTCTCACCCTTCCAAAGCCCTCAATACCACGTGCCCTCAAAAAAGAAAGAAAGAAAAAAACCGAACTGTTTTCTAAATTCTACTCATCCAAATCCACCCCCCCGGAGTGGAGGCTGCCGAATGGCTGATTCTGCATTGGCTTCCCCCTCTGTTGTTTTACAAAACCCCTGTTGGAACAGAAATTCTGCTCGGCATTGCAGGCTGCTTTTACATCCTCTGATCACTGGATTTTACGGCAGCCGCCACACTGCATGCCACTTTCCATTTCTTTGATCATCGGGTTTTATGGTACCTTCTGCACAGATTTACAGCCGGCCAGGGGTGACTTCGCGGTCAGTACGGCATTGCCCTGGGGTATGTGGATGTGGTTTTGAGCTGCACTTTTCCCTCCCAGCTGAAAAAATGTGGAGCCAGTGCCAGATGCAGAGTCACCCAATGAGCCATTCTTGCTTGCCAAGTGGCACCAATGCAATGCCGAATTGGACCTCTGTGCATGGGTGGTTTGTTGCAGTTTTCGGTTTCTTTTTTGCTACTCTTGACTGCTGCACAGAAGCATATATTTCAAATTTTGTGTTTTTAATCCTTCCTAAAATGTTTGAAAATTAATGGGTGCATGGGGGGTGGGGAGAAGATAGCCTCGCCTAGTGTGCAAAAAAAACTGGCCCTGGCCCTGTTTGCACTGGTTTTCAAAATGCTGTTCCTATTAAGTATTGAGGTGGAGGCGATGAATCCAGCAAGCAGGCTTTTATTCATAACATCGTTCAGCTCTAAGACAGCTCTAAGAGAGCGGCACTCTAATTTATACTGTTCCAACAAATAACTTTCGACAATGTAACTATATACAAGCGATGTTATTGGACCCAAGCAGGGCTCAGCGGTTGGGTACCTAGATTGGCTTCAGGACCAATGGGAGTCTTTATTAGTCAGCCAATGAGAATTGGAGCATTAGGAAACCAGAGCCCTTTCATAGGTAAACCATAGTTGTTAACGCAGCATAATCAAGAACACAAACACAACAGTTCCACTAACTTCCCCGCCCCCAGCCTCAATACCCATTCATTTCTCTCCACACTAAAGGTAGATTTGCCATCCTCCAGGTGGGGCCTGGAGATCTCCCGCTTTTACAACTGATCTCCAGCTGACAGAGATTAGCTACCCTGGAGAAAATGGCTGCTTTGAATGGTGGACTCTAAGGCATTGCACCATGCTGAGGCCCCTCCCCTCTCCATACCACGCTGTCTCCTGGATCCACCCCCAGATTCTCCAGGTATTTACCAACCCAGAACTGGCAACACTAGCTGAAGGTCACTGTTCGGCTGTCTCCTTAATCATCTCCCCCATCGAGATTCATCTGCATAATAAAATCTAAAGTATCATTCTTGCCACATTTTCTCTGATTCTCTTACATCAAGTCTACGTTGAAGAAGAAAGAGTTTTCTGGTACTCCAGTGTGACCTCATGTCCAGCGGAAGAGAAACACAATCAGAAACTAAGGGACTAATAGACAGGAAAACCTGTAGCATAAGATCCCATGGCTTCTAACTGTGTGTGTTTGAAGTGCCATGAAGTTGCTTCTGATTTATGGTGACCCCATGAATTAACACCTTTTCAAATGCCCTACCATCAACAGCCTTACTCAGGTTTTGCAGACTGCTAACTACATCTAAGCACAGCGGCTTCTCAGCCAGGGAAACAACGGAAGAGACATCCGATTGGAGGTTACTTTGGTCCAAGGGGGACCCTGTTAGTTAAAGGGGAGCCTGGGGAGTTAAATGCCACCCCAGACCTCCCCCACCCTGAGTACTTATTGCATTTGGTCCAGCTGTTAATTGCCTCCTGGGCAGGCGCCTCCTCCATTTACTATGGCCAAAGAGGGAGGCCCAGTCTGATGCAGGCCCATATAGGCCCCTTAGGGTTGCCAGGTCCCCTCAGCTACTGGCAGAGGATGGGGGTTAGGGTTACCAGAGCCAGGTCCAGAAACTTCTAGTTTGGAAGATGGAGCCTGGGGTGGACAGAAACCTCAGTGAGGTACAATGCCATAGAGCCCACCCTCCAAAGCATCAATATTCTCCAGGGGAACTGTTCTCTGTAGTCTGGGGATGACCTATAATTCCAGGGGATCCCCAGGTTCCCCCTAGAGGCTGGTATCCCTAAGGCCCCTTCTTTGGGCCACCCAAATTTCTTGCATCAGGTCCCTAGCATGAGTGTTAACTCTTGGGTTGCCAGACTGCCCAGTGCAGGAAGGGGTCTCCTGCTTTCGAGTGCTCCTCTCCGCCCCTTCATCACCCCCTCTTACTGGCAGAAACTCCGAAATCATTGTGACGTGTCTACGAACACCAAAAGTGACGTTGGCATGTTGGGGGTGTTGGGGTGGGCACTCTGGTTTTTGGGTGAAACTCTATGATTTGAAGCAAATTCCACCATAAAGTTTTGTCCCAAAACCAGAGTGTTTCCCCTGACATCCCTGGCGTGCCTGCGTCACTTCCTGTTTACGTAAGCACATCGCAACACTCCTCCCCACTCCCAGAAAGTCCCTCCCCCTCCCCCACAATGATTGGACCCGGCAACCCTAGTTGTCTGGCTCATGCTTCCTGCCAACGAGTGGCCAAACCCTGCCCCCTCTTCCCTGCTTTGTTCAAAGACGGTGATGGAGCAGCCTTATCAAAGGGTCATTACCGAGACTACTCTGTAGCAGGGCCAACGCTTTCTCAAATAAACAGTTAATCCCAAATTTAATCTCCAGGCCAGTTTGGCTGGAGATCCTGGAGGTTTTTGTTATCTTCTGAGTGTTGAACAGCAGCCACTGGGTGTGTGTGTGTGTGTGTGGGGGAGGTATTTGTGACTCTCCTGCATTGTGCAGGGGGTTGAAGTAGATGACCCTGGAGGTCCCTTCCAACTCTATGATTCTATGTTTCAAGTATTCTCCCCTTTCTTTCCCCAAAGGGGAGAGAATCAGACAAACCACACGTCTGACCTTCCACATGAAGCATCCATGCCACGTGCTGCGTTATGCGTGAAGTGCAGGGTGCCCTTCCCACTTCTCAGCCACATGAAATCTGTCACTTGCTGCTCAGGTAAAGTCTGTGAGCCAAGCCTGAGTCATTCACAAGGCGCTTCTGTTCTCAGACTTGCACAGCGAGTGCCAATCTAGATGACAAGTTGTATCTGAGAGCACAATGGAACCTTTACAATCTCTCTAGTACATACCAGAGCATCCACAATGGAGACGGGGAAACAATATTATGAAATTCAACCAAGAACATAATGACTGCAGCCCAAACTCTCTTGAAAAATCCACATTACCTAATTGCAGCAATGTAGCGCGTGGCACCCAGTTAGCACTGTGGCATCATTCTGACAAGCCAAGACACTCTTAAAACGCTTAAACATGTTTGAAAGCACTGGCGACTTCTTTCCCAGCACCTCGGGCGAAACACAGTTAAACGGCAACTGAACATATCTCAAGCAGCATTTCCTGCCCCAAGGCTTGGACCGCTGTCATTACGAATGTGGCATTATCATGTACGGCAGAGATACTGCACGCCAGCTCTGAAGCAGTCTTCCCGAATAAAGTCAAACAGAAATCTGCTACCGGAGACGTGCAAACTGCATGGCGTGGGCTTTCGCTTTATACACACCGAGAGCTGAAAGCCCATGTGTATGTGCTGGAAATATCTCGCAACCCTTAAAAAACAAATCTAAATGGCACAAAAAATGTCTAAGATGAATCAGATACAATATGAATTATGCTTACACAGGATTATGCTGGTGTAGTGGTCAAGAGTGCAGACTCTTTAAAAAAAAAGAGTGTGAACTTTAATTTGGGAGAACCGGGTTCAGTTCCCCACTTCTCCGCATGCAGCTGCCGGCGTGACCTTGGGTCACTCACAAGTTCTCTCAGAGCTGTTCTCTCAAGAGCAGTCCTCGAGAGAGCTCTCTCAGCCCCACCTACCTCACAGGGTGTCTGTTGCGGGGAGGGGAAGGGGAAGGAGACTGTAAGCCGCTCTTAGACTCTGAGTGAAGAACAGGGTATAAATCCAATCCCTTCTTCTTCAAGAGATCCATAGTAACACCAGCGTATCTAAGCATAGCAAAGAGCTCCCTCTTAACTGAACCAGCCCGTCCCCAGCATTCGATCCAGCAAAGTTTTTGTTCAGTCCCAACAAATCCCTCTCCTTACTTCCGTGCCTGTCCCACATGGCTGTTGCCCATGCAAATCCCACCATACCCAGCAAAGGGTGGAGTTTACTTTATTTATTGGATTTATATCCTGCCCTTCCCTTAACGGGCTCAGGGTGCGTTCCAACAGCATAAAATACAATACAATTAAAACCATTTCAAAACACAATATAAAATAGCAGAATTCAGATGTGCCATACAACTCTAGTAAAAACCAGATACCTCAGTGGTTGATGGTATTAGAAATTAAGTTTTTGTTTCAGGGATCTTTACAGTTTTAGGATCTCGAAGACCCAGGCTACAGATGGGGGGAACTCAAGGAGGGGGACGCCCGCTGCCTCAACCAAAAGCCCGGTGGAAGAGCTCCATCTTGCAGGCCCTGTGGAATTGTAATAAATCCTGCAGGGCCCTGATCTCACACGGGAGCTCATTCCACCAGGCAGGGGCCAGGGCGGAAAAAGCCCTGGCCCTGGTCGAGATGAGTCAGACGTCCCTGGGGCTGGGGACCACCAAAAGATGTTGGTTGGTGGACCTTAGTGCTCTATGGGGCTCATATGAGGATAGGCGGTCTCGAAGGTATGCTGGCCCTTTTTGTGATCAAAGCAGACCCCTTCTCCTTTTTTTCACTAGATAGTTGCATCAAACCCAGTAAGCAGAGGGAGGCCACCTCCAGGTCCAATTCACAGTGATTTTGAAAGCCCTTCACAGCCTGAAGCAAGCATGTGAGGCAAGGGGCAGGGCCCTTACAGCTGTAGATGAAAGACTGAATGTCATCTCAAAGGTGTTCATTTGTGTCTCTTCCGTGGCTTTTTAGGAGGGAATTCACTTGGGCTGCAGGCACTCATCCAGGTTGCTTTCTTGAGCTTGATCTGTAATTGTCAGGGTATTTTAGAATGCTGTTTTCAATGTGTGATGTTTATATATGTTTTTTATTCTCAGCAACCTATTTGTATTTTGTATTTTGTATACTTGAATGTAACATTGAGTATCTCCAATACCTTTTTGGAATGATTATACATTATTGACTTTGGATTCCATTGTTATATATTTTCCTTATTAATATATTCTGTTCAACGGTTTCGCATGTTTTCTGCACAGTTTTTCTTATTCATGTCGCACGTGGTATGAGACATTATCAGTGGACATGACTTTGTTATACACCTGCTTCTTCTTGGAAACTGGTCAAAGTCAAGGTGCCTGTAGGAATAGCTAAACAAGATATTTTTATCTAGATCTGAAATGTCCAAATTCCTTTCAAAATTTGCTTTAGATGAAATTCTATGGGTAACTCTTCTCCTGGGTTTTATGAGCTTTGTCCAGTTCATGGAAAGTTTCTTCAGCACTTTCTAGACTCTCAAACAGAAAGTCCCACGCTGGTGAGAAACAAACAATTCCCAGAGCTCAGTTTGTATTAACAGTGGGTTTCTTCCCCCTTTAGGGGGACCCAAACAGGGATGCACAGAATCTCTGAGTAATTCCATTAACCAAACAGAAACACTCCTTACTTCCAATGTTTCTCCTCTGTAAGGGCCTCCAAATTGGCTTCCAAACGCTGCCTCATGTCAAATTCAGTGGCAAGCTATTGGGAGCTATGATTAAATCTTCCCTAGACCACTGTGAGTAAGAGACAATGATAATTAATAACAGCTCTTCAATCTGACACAGTGAAGATTTGACTAATATTTCTTATTCCACTAAAAGGGCATTTAAGTCTAGCAATCAGTTTGGAATGAGCTTCTTAACAGGTAGTCCGATGAAAAGGCCTGCTATAATATCACTCTAAAGCCCCAGGAATCTTGCTGTCCAGTTGTGAATTAAGCAAATTAACCTAATCAAAACAACAATTGAAGCAAAAAAAAAAAAAAAAGGGTGCGTGTGAAAATGTTAAGTGCCATGTCCTCAGGCCCAACCATTACGATTCCAACTCAATCCCAACATTTCTGCTTATACCTTTTAACAGGTTGGATCCAGCCAGCTTTTTCAGTCAGTCTTGGCCAATTTTTTTGCATTTGTATTCTTTGTATTGCAGCCTCCACTGCACATGGCTTTTCTCCATGCAGGTTCCATGATTCCCAGCATGGACTTTTTGGTGGTCAAGGGATCTCCCTCTCTTTGCCTTTCTCACCAGTGGAAAAGCCAGTTAGATTCAACCTAACTACTACCGCACTTGTCGAGCTGGGTTCTGACATTCCCAGCTCTGCTGAGATTTCTGATGTTCCATGCTAGTGAACAAGAGGGACTGAACTGTTTCCCTACAGATTTTAGGAAGTCCACAGTTGTTCTTGGTCTTGCCTTTGAGTAACTCCCTCACCATATTGCAAAACATCCCCCGAGTCTTCATTCATCTCCTTGATGTTTGATCGAAAGCTGTTTCCCAACCTTGGTTTAATCAAGGAGACTGACTAGAGGATTCAGCCGTTAATTGGCTGTATGGAAGAACGGTGGCTTTGTCATAAAATTCAAACTTGAAAATGAGAGCCAGTTTGGTGTAGTGGTTGAGTGCGCGGACTCTAATCTGGGAGAACCGGGTTTGATTCCCCACTCCTCCATTTGCACCTGCTGGATGACCTTGGGCAAGCTGTAGCTCTGGCACAGCTGTTCTTGAAAAAGAGCAGTTTCTGTTGGAGCTCTGTCAGCCCCACCTACCTCCCAGGGTGTCTGTTGTGGGGAGGGGAAGGGAAAGGAGTTTGTAAGCCGCTCTGAGACTCCTTTGGGTAGTGAAGGGTGGGGTATAAATCCAATCTCGTCTTCTTCTTCTTTTTAAGGAAAGAAAAATACATGCAGCATTGGCTTCTAGCTAGACTCTATTAAACTGGCCATAAAGCTGCTTGCCTAATTAACAAATAATGCAGGACATTTCCTATTTGGGAAAAAAATATAGTATGGTAATATAGCAACAATCCATATGGGAACCTTAGCATAGTGCAAGAATAATTGTATTGCATATTGTACTAGTAGCCACTTTTAACCTTTTGTTTCCTGGTTTATTAATTAGATTAGGCATGCAAACAGTGAATGGCACAATGTGGGCAGGGAATGGTGTAATTCCCCCCTCTCACAAAGGGAATAATACTGGCCTTATGACTTCCTTCCTTCCTTCTTTCTTCCTTTTGTATTTTTGCATTGTGTGTGTGTGTGTGTGTGTGTGTGTGTGTGTGTGTTTGTGCCCCCGGTGCCTGGAAGTCATGGTGACCCCTGGCAACTCCTTCTGGGACTCCAGAGAAGTGGCTTGATAGCCTGCCTCTGGTCTCCTGGCCCTGGTTTTCCTTGGTGGTCTCCCATCCAAGCACTTGCCAGGGTTGGCCCTGCTTAGCTTCCGAGATCTGATCAGGCTTGCCTGGGCTATCCAGGTCAGGTCAGCCTTATGACTTCCTTAAAGAGAAGGGGAGCATTGGCACTGCGGGGTGGCCCCTGGTGCCACTGCTGTGGTGGCGCACAACTTTGGTCCATTTTGCCAACCTGCGTGTAGGCGCATGGGCGCAACAGTCGGATCAGCGGGTTCACATTACTGACGCTGCGTGATGTGCGGCTTGTTTGCGTCCACACTGCCAGGAAGTGGGATGAACGCGCACCCAGACAGCTTGCCACCGGTTTCACCATGTACCTTTTTAAAGCAGGATGAAAGCGCTTCAGGACGGGGTGAGTGCGGCATGACAACGCCAGGCAGCTGTGGCTGTGTGAATGAGTTCTCTCAATCTGCCTGCAAAGCGGGCCTATATCGGGCCAAACTGCCAGTCTGAACTCGGCCCTTGTACTGCTGCTTTCCGTTTTATTTTTTTAGGCCGAGAAATAGTTTTATTGCTAAAACACAAACAACACAAACATTATGCAATAAAACAGTTACACGTTGACGATAACACACGACTAAAAACACACCTGTTAATATTTGTTGAGCTATACCACCATTAGTCTGATGTGGGGGGGGGGGGGGGAGAACTCTGTCCAACATGTTACTTAAGAGTTGCCGGAGAGTATGGTTTTCCATTTTATAATGGTTTTTATGGCTTTAAAAAAAATATTCAGGGTGAGCAGATATGAAGGTGCCTTAATGGTAAGAGCAGTCTTGTAGATTTCAAATGCACTGCAAGAGTTGAAGCCCACATAGTTCTGCCTTAAGGAAGGAAGGATGTAAGAAGAGCCCTGCTGGATCAGACCAGTGAGGGTCCACCTAGTTTAGCATCCTGTCTCGCACAGTGGCCAACCAGTTCCTCTGGAGGGCCAACAACAGAGCATAGAAGCCGAGGCCTTCCCCTGATGTTGCCTCCTGGCTCTGGGATTCAGAGGATTAGTGCATCTAAATGTAAAGGTTCCCCTCAGTCCCCGTGGCTAGCAGACATTGACAGTAGCCACTCTCCACCATGAATATGTATAATCCTCTTTTAAAGCTTGTCTATGTGCCTTAACTTGCATATTAAACACAATGCAAACATGCCACTCAAGCAACTGATAGAAGGATACATTGAGCATTGGGGGGAGTTTGCAAAGGCACATTCATCACTCAGACTGGACTCACAGATCCACCAAACTATGACTGCAACATCAAGTGATAGCTTGCCTGCATGGCCGACCCAGCATTGATCTAGCCTCACAGGTACAAGTTCTTGCTTCCCCTACTTCCCACACAAGGTTTTTCCATGGAGCCACATCAATAAATGTGGTTACCAGTCATCACACATCAAGAAATTGATGTGCAAATTAGGCCACAGACAGTGTATCATCACATTGATGGGTGGGAAGGAGGAAGAGCTGACTGCTCACATTTGAAATGACGTCTTTTTCCAGGAAGGCATAAAACCACTGTGTTTTTTTCTTTTCTTTTCATCAATTAATCACTGCTGGTTTTCACCAGGTTAGCATGAATGCAACAGGTAATAAATAATAAATATTATTAATAAAATAATAAAATTAGAATAAAATTAGAAAAATAATAAAATTAGGAAAAGGGCAGGGGGCACTGTCAGCCAGACCATAAAGCACTGAAAGAGCTTTACATAACCAGCCCCTCTGCCTTTAACATTGTGTCCTGCACTTGGTCAGATGGCTCAGGCTTCAAATGAGATACGAAAGGCATCCAGATTTTATGTATCGACTTCGGTAAGCATGTCTGTGTTTCAAGAAACCAGTAGCACAATTAATACATTCTTTCAAATATGAGATTAAAAATCAACCTGATTTAAGAACACAAAAACTTAAGAGAAGCCATGTTGGAGCCATCCGGTCCAACACTCTGTGTCACACAGTGGCCAAACCCCAGGTTCCATCAGGAGGTCCACCAACAGAGCCAGAATTCCAGAAGCCCTCCCACTCTCGCCCCCCCCCCCAAGCCCAAAGAATACAGAGCACATATCCATGTCAACGGACACCCATGTCACAATGGATCAGACCGTCACCGCCACTCGGAGCTTATAACCTCACATAAACATTAAGAATTGTATTATTATTTCATTAATTATTTGCTAATTGATGATGTAATCTTAAATTCAATAAAGTTCTACAAAAAAGTGTATTATCATTCTTTTTGCACAGAGCTCGATGGGAAATTGATTTCCTTTGTTAAGCAGAGACCTTTTACCACGGCAACTGAATGGCAACCCCTGCTTTTTGCCGTCTGCCCTATCTTGTAAAAGAAAAAAAAACCCTTATTTTACCCCAAACAGAAAGAAATAAAAATGGGAGTAAGTACCCTAGGGATGCCAGACCCCCCCCCCCCCCATGGAGGAGGCAGTCCCCTGCTCCCAGGCCCCACCTCTTCACTGCCGATCAGCTGGCCAACGGGGGGACTTACTGCAAAAAAGGGGAGGAAAAGCTGATGTTTCAGCGACAAGCCTACGAAACTCCCCGCTCCCTGTAAGCCCACTCCCTGTCCCCCGCCAGATGCCAGTAGAGACCTGGCAACCCTAAAGTACCCTCACTCTCCACACATTCACTTCTGCTGAATGAGCATCATCAAAACAGAGATATTCAGGCTGTAGACATCATTCCAATCTTATTGAGTTTTCCAGGCAGACCTGATAAATTTTATATTTCTCTCCTCTTCTCAGATTGCTGTAATGAGACCACCTTTAAGGTGACCAAATTTTGCACCTTGGCACATTTGACAAGGGAACAGCTGGTAAAGTCCTTTTTTAAGAGTTACGTCTGTGCTCCTGAAATCATCCTATAATGCAGTTTTGAAACTTTATTGTATCTACCGATGACTCTGTGTGTCAATCTTGGGTGATCTATGAGCACAACAAAGATACATATGAAATATGTCCACCCACAACTGGTACTGACATGTTGTATATCCAAATGCTGACAAGGTTGTCAGATCCTGAATCCACTGGATTATGGGAGGTGTGGGCATTTATCTCTCCATCTTTTAGCAATAGTAAGGGCACGGAGGGTCCAGTTTTGTTGATCACCTGTCTCCAGGAGGCAGGCAAATAGTTTGAAAATATATAAGCATACTCAAAGATCAATGAATATTCCAATACAAAATAGGTATGAGTAATTACTTCCTCCCCAAAAGATCAAAAAAACTTATTTAAGATTTAAGATTTGTAAGTCTTGTAAGTTACATCACCAGCCATTAGACACTTTACTCAGTCCACTATCTTATATAAAGGGGATGCTTCTTCTTGTCTCTCTGGATCCACTAGGCGAGTAGCACAGGACTGGAAAATCTCTTCCCTAGTCAACGGGGGAAGGAAACTTCAGCCAGAAATGTTTTTCCGACTGAAAACAATGGAAACAAATCCCAAATATAATTCTTAGAAACCCTGTATCGTGTTCTTCTACTCCACTGCACAATAGTTAAGAAAATGAAAGTAAAAGCAACTCATACATAGCTTTGGTTTAGCCGGAGAAATTTTATGCTTTGTATCTATGGATATGGGACGGAAGGATGAACCAACACCTATTCTTTTGACTAGAGTTGGCAGACCCCACCCCCAGTGGAGGCAAGGGTTCCCTGCTGCCAGCCCCCACCAGCTTGCCGCTGATCAGCTAGCCAGCAGGAGGGGCTTACTAGGAAAAAGAGTGAGGCCCAACTGATGTTGCAGTGATGTGTCTACATCACTTCCAACGTGATCTGGAAGTGATGTCGTCACATTGGTAATGTTGGGGCGACACTCTGGTATTTCGACTAAAACTCTATGGTAGAAGCCAAATTTACCATAGAATTTCTGCCCAAATACCAGAGCATCGCTCCAACATTGCTGCATGATGACATCACTTCTGGGTCACCAGGGAAGTGACATAGACATGTTGCTGCAATGTTGGCTGGGCCTCCTTCTTGCTCCTGGTAAGTCCCCCCATCATCCGCTGGTTTTGACCCACCCTACGTTTTACCCACCATTGCTGAACCAATGACTGGGTATATACTGTATGCAGAATTAGTCATCACATCCTTTGTTTGGTCTAAATTTTGATTGTAACTCCCAAGAGTATGGAAAACCAGTGGCCAACACTCACAACCCACTGGTGGGTCTCCGCCTACACATCCAAATGTCACCACACCTTTCAACCATTAGTTTAGCAAATTCTCAAACAGCAACATTTTTTTTCTTTTCCAGGACATTCAGTTGTTGACCTAAGAGTAGCAGTTCTCTGACAAAGGAATTTCAAAGGAAGATTAGAAAGAGAGACTGCTGAATTGCAACTGATAATGACGCTCAAGACAATGCATCCTCCTGGACTGAATCAAGACCTAGGTTTCCTGTCTCATTACCAATACTGAGTTCTCCATGCCTCCTACTCCTCTGCATATCACACCTAATCCAATCATGCTTGCTATTGTCATTCTCCTGCTATTGTCATTTGCCTGATACTGTCATTCAGCATCTGAAATCACTCCACTCTCCAAGATATAATGACAGATAGACTCACATTGTAGCTGTATCTGAAGAAGTGAACAGTGACTCATGAAAGCTCATACCCTGCCACAAATTTTGTTAGTCTTTAAGACTACT
This sequence comes from Lepidodactylus listeri, assembly GCA_029233225.1. Taxonomy (NCBI): domain Eukaryota; kingdom Metazoa; phylum Chordata; class Lepidosauria; order Squamata; family Gekkonidae; genus Lepidodactylus; species Lepidodactylus listeri. The sequence goes on along the minus strand of JARCFY010000009.1, from coordinate 97,160,835 downwards.
GGACTCTTCCTGTTTTCCACTGTTACAGACAAACACGACTATCCACCTTGATCTATCTCTTGAGTGAGACTATGTATGCAGATATAAATTCCATCTTGTTCCAAGACCTAGTATCTTAGCCCAAATTACCTTGAGCAAAAAAGCATGAAGCTTGTGAAATCCTAGTTAATGCCTCGTAAATTCCCTTCAAAAGAGGGAGGGGGGAGTTCAAGGAACCGCTTCATACCCTGTGCGCTAACGGTCCTCTAAATAATGCAGAACGCAGGAGGAACTGAATGCGATATTTGAAGATGGAAGACAAACATCCTGAGACTTCTTGTCTTTTTAAGTAACTGTCTAGAAAAAAGTTGCTTCGCTGAATGGAAAGTAGCAATAACCTCAGGGATTTATTTAGCCTTCATGCCATGTTAAGATGCTTCATTTAGTTATGTGAATCTTGCTGAGTTAAAAAGAAGAGGATTAATTATCTGCCCGTGATATACTTGTGTATCTCGGAAATACACAACGGGATTAAGACCATGTGAGGAACTTGAGTCAGGACTTGGAGGCTACAGAGCTATGAAATAAAATTGAAAGCCACATTGGACACCATGCATTCATGTACTAAAAGGGTTTTTTTTAAAAATAATGATTTACTTACACATTTTACAAATATTATATTTATGTATAGCTGCAGTGGCTGAAGTGGTTAAGATGCTGAACTGCAGACCGGAAGGTCAGTAGTTCAGCAGTTTGAGACCCGAGTGCTGCGTGATGGAGCGAGCTCCCATCTCTGGTCCCAGCTCCTGCCAACCTAGCAGTTCGAAAGCAAGAAATTGCAAGGAGATAAATAGGTACCGCTTCAGTGGGAAGGCAAGAGCTTTCCATGACCCTCAGCATCTAGTCATGCTGGCCACATGACCATGGGAAAGTCTTTGGACAGCGCTGGCTCTTCGGCTTGGAGACGGAGATGAGAACTGCATCCCTAGAGTCGTGTTCAACTGACTTTCGAGCAAGGGAAAACTTTATCTTTACCTATAGCAAACTGAAATGTTCAAGCTTGGGTATAAATGTGTTTCACTGGTATTACTGTGTTCTGGTCAATGACTGTAGCAATAATTTCATGCTATGCACATACACTAGATCCAAAACTCATCTGCTCCCCAAAAGTATCCTCAAAATTCTCTTTTTTTGCTTCCCTTGATTCCTCAGATTCCTTCCCTGAGGAAGTTCCTCCAAATCTGCCTCAACTTTTGGAGGATTTGGAGATCTGGGGGTGGAGTCTGTGGAGGACAGAGAACTCAGTGGGGCACAATGCCATAGAGTCCACCCTTCAAAGCAGCCATTTTCTCCAGGTGAACTGGAAATGAGCTGTAATTCCAAGGGATCTCCAGGTCCCACCTGGAAGCTGGCATCCCTAGGGCATACAGATATGTGTCATTCTCACACACAATTGGGGGAACGAATGGGACAGAGAATGACAACTTCTTTCTCATCTAGGCTTTGGAGGGTGGACTCTGTGACACTGTACCCCACGGAGGCTCCTGTCCTCCCCAGGCTCTATCCCCACATCTCCAGGAGTTTCCCAGCCTGGATCTGGCAACGCTACTCCTCCATCCGCCGCTGGTGGCCAGGGAGGCTCTGGTAATCCTAAAACAGAAGCGCGCTGCTGAAATGACACATAAAGAATTCTTACATGTCTTCTCATAATTTGTGTTAAGTGTGGAGCTTTGACATTGTCCCCGGTTATAAACTGATTTATTTGACAAGATCCCCCCTTTTATTTCACTTTAAAATTATAAAATAATTTGTTTTATCCAATCCCCTCTTTTAAAATTTTCATTTTCATTTTTTTTAAAAAAATGTAACGTTACTTTTCTGGAAGTTTAAAAGCCAGCGAGTAAAGAAGCCAGCCTCCCCCAAACCCTTTTGTGTTACAAGTCATGACTTATAACTTTCCTCCTGACCAGTTTCTAAAATACAAGGTCAAGAATTTTACCCTTTTTTAAAAGTAAGAAACCACATGGTGCACAAAGGTTTTGTTCATGGGACTTGGTATCTCACATATTATAGATTGTCCCATTAGGGCTGCCAAGTCAGCCCGGGGGGTGGGGGATCCCCTGCTACAGGGGTTCCTGATCCGCCGGCCAGCATTTGTCCGGCGGGGGGAACCCTACCCCCGAAGTCGTCCTGTCAGGACGACTTTCCCCAACGTAATGACACCACCCGGAAGTGACGTCATCACGTTGGGGGCGTTGCCAGGGTGACACCCTGGCAACGCCCCCAACGTGGTGACGTCACGTCCGGATGACATCACCGGCAGCGCGCGCGCCGAGGGAACTCCCAGGCCAAGGAGGACTCCCCCCCCCCCGCCATTAGGTAAGTAGGACTTGGCAACCCTATGTCCCATTCTACACCTTGTCAATCTGGTCCTACCAGCTCGATTTTTAAAGCTTTTGATTTAAAGGTTCAAATGCCACATTAGATACAGAGACTTATTAAAATAACAAATGAGATACTCTTTTTTTCTTCTCAGGAACACGACAGCAAACCTTGGCCAGGTAGGTGCATAAGTGCCAAAACTTTCCAAAGCTACATACGCAAAGTACTGAGGCCTTTAGAATTATTAAGGTACTCGAGGGAAAAAGGCTTCCCATTGTACCATGAAAAGCCTGATCCAGTTCAAAGGCGTTGCATTCATTGTGGCAGTATTTACAAGAAAATTAATTTTGTTCCCTTCTTCAACGACACACTTTATTCGGTGAGAGGCTTTTGAGTGTAGGATTTTTTTAAAAAAAAATCCCCATTACTTCTATTCACTCTCAAGTCCTTTGCAACAAAACCTTCGCAACACCTGAAGCTGGCTGTAATTTCACAAAACATTTCCCTGTGCAAACTTGTCTCTCTGCAGCACCACTACTAGGCCCTGTCTATACCAAAACCAGAGCGTGCTCAGATGGTCCCTTTTCCTGTTTGTTTGAGTCACTGGGGCGGGGGGGGCACAGGAGGAGGAGGAGGAGGGAAAAGAAAGAGGTCAGAAATGGAATCTGTGCTTCTTGTGCCAACAGAGCCATGAAAAACAGCACTGTTCTTAAAGCCAGGGTAATGAACGCAGACAAAAGGTAGAAGTGGGCAAATAACGACTGTGAAAAGACAATGGGTCAGCCTCAAGAAAGAACTGATTTGTATCATCACGGAGAGCATTGATAATGAGTTTCAGCTGGTCACATAGTGCTCCTCTTGGTGGTGGAAAGTGCCATCGAGTCATAGGTCCTTTCCGCACTTGGATCTCATCCCTGGCTTTATCAGAGTTCACCTCGTGATGCAATACCTTGTACTTATCCCTGGTTATAACAGCAGCTGTTTATCCCAGGACAAGTGTGGGGCAAAACCGGGGTGACCTCGATGTAATGTGGAAACAAAAAATACCCCGAGATAATTACAGTGGTGAACTCGCGTGTAGTGTAGAATGTAGGTTCGGGGACAGGGTTGAACCAGGATTTAAGGTCTAGTGCAAAAAGGACCACAGTTGACTTCTGGTGACTCTGTGGGGCTTTCAAGGCAAGAGACATTCAGAGGTTTGCTGCTGCCTGCCTCTGTGTCATGACCCTGATATTCCTTGGAGGTCTCCCATCCAGATACGAGCCATGACCACGCCTGCTTTGCTTTCAAGATCTGACGAGATCAGGCTTGCTTGGGCTACCCAGCTCAGGGCCAGCGCTCCTCTTAGGCTATGAAAAACTGCATCTGAGTGGGCTGGATCCAACCAGTGTGCTCAGCAAGTGTGAGGCCTTTTCCTTGCCTCAGTTAATGGCTCAAACCTCAAAAGAGGGTTGCCAGACCCCCAGTCCCAGGAGGGGCTTCCCTGATTTTGGAGGCTCCTTCCTGCTGCCAGTCAGCTGGCCAGTGGGGAGGAAGCCCCACCCCAAGCCCCACCCCCAAGAGTGATCAACCATGTCACCCCTACTGCAAGATTAAAAGGGTCCTTCAGCTGACCAGTGGGAGCACGTGGCCCACCAGTCAGCTGGGAGGCCCTTTAAATCTTGCAATAACTTTGATTGGCTGGTATTGAGTGATCAAATATTGTTGTAAATTTCATGTAATTTCTTTGTGGAGCTGAGTAGTTAGATTGCTGGTGTAAGTTTTTGAGAAACTGTGTCATGGTGTATAGTTGGGTGAAGCATATTTTTTGTGGTGTATTAATTTAGCGATACATATTCTGGTTGTTGATTCAGATGGTTGTAATTGATAGTTTTTAAAAATATATTATAATCCGCTTAGCCTGGAGGAAGTGGACAGATTACTTGTGACGGTGCGTCCAACCACGTGCATTCTTGATCCGTGCCCATCCTGGCTAATTAAAGCTGGCCATGAGGGGTTACGAGGTGCCACCCGGGAAATTATCAACACCTCCCTCTCTGAAGGGAGGTTCCCGGGGGTACTCAAGGATGCGATGGTCCGCCCTCTCTTGAAAAAGTCACATCTGGATCCGGCTGAATTGGCAAATTATCGGCCGGTATCCAATTTACCCTATTTGGGTAAATTAATTGAGAGGGCGGTGGCGTTACAGTTGCAGGGATATCTGGATGATGCTTCGGTCTTAGACCCCTTCCAGTCCGGTTTTCGCCCGGGATATGGGACGGAGACGGCATTGGTTGCCCTTACTGACGACCTTCAGCGGCATCTGGATCGAGGCGGTGGGGCGGTGTTGCTGTTGCTTGACCTGTCGGCGGCATTCGACACGGTCGATCACCAGCTCCTGGCCCATCGTCTCGCCGATGTGGGGATACAGGGGCGGGCCTTACAGTGGCTCGTCTCCTTTCTCCAAGGTCGGGGACAAAGGGTGGTGCTAGGGGAGCGGCAGTCCATGAGGCACCCACTTGAATGTGGCGCGCCTCAAGGGGCAGTCCTCTCCCCAATGCTGTTCAACATCTATATGCGCCCCCTTGCCCAGATTGCCAGGAGGTATGGGCTGGGATGTCACCAGTATGCTGATGACACCCAGCTCTATCTGATGTTGGGCGGCCAGTCGGACTCTGACCCAGAAGATCTTGACCGGGCATTGCACGCCGTAGCTGGATGGCTCAGACTGAGCAGGCTGAAATTGAACCCGGCGAAGACGGAGGTCTTGTGTCTGGGTCGGGGCGGTCCGGGGCGGGGGCTCCCACTCCCGAACTTCGACGGGGCACCATTGGTGCCTGCGCCGCGGGTAAGGAGTCTGGGAGTGCTCCTGGATGCCTCTTTGTCAATGGAGGCCCAGGTAGCAGCCACTGCTAAGTCAGCCTTTTACCACCTCCGGCTGGCTCGGCAGTTGGTCCCCTACCTCGACTGCGATGACCTAGCTACAGTGATCCATGCGACGGTCACCTCGAGACTAGACTACTGTAACGCCCTCTACATGGGGCTGCCCTTGGTGCAAACTCGGAAGCTGCAGCTGGTGCAGAATGCCGCAGCCAGGCTAATGATGGGTCTCTCAAGGCGGGACCACATCCAGCCTGTGCTGGCGGCACTGCACTGGCTGCCTATAGCATACCGAGTTCGCTTCAAGGTGCTGGTCATTACCTTTAAAGCCCTATATGGCCAGGGTCCAACATACCTGAGGGACCGCCTCACCCCGCATATACCCCAGCGAGCACTTCGGTCGGGGTCGTGCCACCGACTCCGCGTCCCAGGCCCCAGGGAGGCTAAGCTCACTGGGACCAGGGCCAGGGCTTTTTCGGTGGCGGCTCCAACCTGGTGGAATGAGCTCCCGGAGGAGATCAGGGCCCTGCGGGACTTGATGCAGTTCTGCAGGGCCTGCAAGACGGAGCTCTTCCGCCAGGCTTTTAACTAGGAGCCGCCACCAATAATAACAGCAGTAACACCCACTGTAATGACATCTACAGTGTAAGCCTGGCCCTGAAAGGCAGTCCTGATCTGACTGTGGTTGGTGGGCCCTTAACCTGACAGGAAGCCATCTATTTGTAAGCATGGAAGCACTTTATTGGAAGTTAGTATGTAATTTATTAGAAATCTATTGATATATTTATGATTGGAGTTTTATCGTTATTGTTATTGTTTTGATATTGTTGTTTTAAATTTGTTTTATGATGTTTTATCAGGCTTGTGCCCCTGTAAGCCGCCCTGAGCCCGCTCGCGGGGAGGTCGGGGTATAAAAACAAAAATAAATAAATAAATAAATAAATAAATAAATAAATAAATAATGGTTTTGTAAATTGTTTATTAGTTAAGTGTATAAGCCTTTCTATACAGTGTTTTTTTCCAGTTATTTAGTGATAATCTCCAGGTGGGGGCTAGAGTTCTCCCAGAATTACAACTGATCTCCAGATTACATAGGAAGAAACGGCAGCTTCGGAAGATGGACTCTCATGGTATCGCATCGCTGCTAAACTCACTCCAGTTTCCAACTCCACCCATCCCAGGCTTCACCCCCAAAACTCCAGGAATTTCCAATCCAGAGTTGGCAACCCTAATGCAGTGGAGGGGATCATCCAGAGCTCTTCTTATAAACAGGATGTGGAGTCTTCTACAAAGCCTTGCTCATGAGCTTGCCAGAAATATATGACTGGCCAATACGAGAAACAGGACCACGGTGTAAATAGAATGGTGGTCTGATCCAGCAGGGCTCTTCTTCTCCCCACTCCCCTCCTCCTTAAAATTTAGGTCTGGCAGAGAAGTCCATGCTATTTCATGCAACTGTTGTTTCCAGGGGTCCATTGGAGCGGGAGCACACAGGAGCGCAGCTCCGGGAGTGAGGAGCCCAGGGGGCAGGCACATGACCAAGCCCCGCCCCCTCCTCAGCTTCCCCGAGCAGTGCAGAGGCGCAGCGCCCCAGGGAAAGCCCTGCTAGGTCTTTATTGTTTTTAATGTTTTGTTTTAATATTGGTAATTTTATCATTGTTCCTTTTATGACTGTGTGCTGCTTTTCCAGAGACTTGCTCAAGGTGGCATATAAATTTTCTAAGTATACCATTTTTTATCTGGGCACATGGCACATAAGTACTGGAGGAATTTCACCAACCCTTCAGCAGCTTCCACCCCATCAGTTTGGTGTAGTGGTCAGGAGTTGGACTCTAATCTGGGAGAACCGGGTTTGATTCCCCACTCCTCCACATGCAGCTGCTGGTGTGACCTTGGGCCAGTCACAAGTTCTCTCAGATGAGTTCTCAAAAGACCTCTCTCAGCCCCACCTACCTCACAGGGTGTCTTGTTATGGAGAGGGGAAGGGAAATGGATGGGTGGTGCACATGTCCTGGGTATCTCAAGTCTACTTGAAACCTGGTGGTTTCAAGGGAGCAGGAAGAGAATGAGGGTGTGTTCTTTACGCTTATTTTTATTGCACAAAGTATTGGATGGGGAAGGGAATGGAGGAAGAGCAGGTCAGTTTCACTCACCTGTGGAGTGGAGCCTGAGGGGTGGGTGTTGCCTTCTGACACTTCCGGTATGTTAGGGGGTGTGGCATATGCAAATGAGTTATGCTAGTTATGCTAATGAGCTCCTGCACCTCTTTTTCTACGAAATGACCCCTGGTTGTTTCAATTCACAGGAAAGGCGAGGCTGATCATGAAATGTGCTATATCATTGGCTTAGGCTTCTATTAGGATGTATGTTTGTCCTGAGCTGGATAGCCCAGGCTAGCTTGATTTTTTTAAGCTAAGCAGGGTCAGTCCTGGTTAGTATTTGGATGGGAGACCACCAAGGAATCCCAGTGTCACTATGTAGAGGCAGGCCACCTTTGAACATCTCTTGCCTTGCAAATTCCATGGAGTTGCCATAAATCACCTGTGACTTGACAGCAATGTAGTAATAACAGCAATAATCATGCCCCATATTTTTATTAAATCAGAACGATCAAAGACAGGATTTTAACATTTACTCAACGAGTCTTTCTTTCTGCTGTCAATCATCCGTAGGTAAAGTCGGCCATGACAATAACTTTGATCCATTTCAGTATTTTTATCATATAATCCTTTAGTCTGAGGTTTATTGCACTGGGCACATATCTGTGATTGCTCTCCAGTTCAGATCAACCAAATCCACTGGCTAGTCAAATGATTGTCAAATTATGATGGAAGATTTGGTCACTGACTCAATAAGCTTTGGAAATTAAACCCAAGAGCGGCATTCGGGGTCGCTGGCTGGAAAGGAGATTTGATTGTTTGTGTTATAAGTTATCAAATGCTGGATCCAAAGAGATTACGGAAACTAATATCTCAGTTCATAGCTGGCAATATGTTCTAAAGTAGCCTTTAAAGTTTTAAATAAACACCGGAGAGGCACTGTACCGATTAGGTTCGAATAGATTAAAAATTCTACGGATTTGTATTTTACACTGCCATCTGTTCAAAATGCCATGGATTAAAAAAAAAAATGTTTCCCTCTCAGGTATATTTCAGCTGTTTAGAATAATAACAATTTCTTCTGTTAGGATTTAATAATAATAATAAAAAGCCTCTCCAGCACCTTAAAAGAAGCTTATCCAAAAATCTCTCTTGTCCACGTCATATATTTGCATTCACTGAAAGTCTCTGATCTCCAACAAGATATACATATCATTCCAACTCTCCCTCCTGCCCCCTCCCAATTGCTTATTAATGTCTGACCCTCACTTGTATGTAATGATGAAGGCGTGGTTAAAAGATGGGTTTTGCCAGTTCTCAGCAGACTGCAGCCCTTTGTGAAGTCGTGGGCACCATACTGGAGGTCCCCTCCAGTTTGCAAGAATAGCTTTCAGGCAGAAAGACTGTGAGAAGCAGCTCCCCCCGCCCATTAACTTACAAACTGTGCTTGTAAGAAGCATCCCTTCTTCAGTTCTGGGAAAAAACACCACACCTCCCAAACGGTGCTTTTAAAAATTATTATTATACTTGTCCCACCCTGACCTAGCCATGGTAGTCCAGGATAGACTACTGTAACTCATTCTCCGTGGGCCTACTGATGAGACTGACCCGGAAGCTTTAGAATGTGGCTGCACGGGTCCGTAACGGGACCCCCCCCCCAGATGGCACATATTCAACTGGTGCTGCGTGAGCTGCACTGTCTCCCAGTGGAGCACCAGATCAAGTTCAAGGTGTTGGTTCTGACCTGTAAGACCCCTATCAGTCAGGGACCCTCATGCCTTCAGGACCGCCTCTCTCAACATGCTCTGAGAAGAGCATTATGCTCAGGAAGTAAGAACCTCCTGGTGGTTCCCTGCCCAAGAGAGGTCTGGCTGTCCTCAACCAGGGCCAGGGATTTTTTGGCCCTGGCCCCCACCTGGTGGAACTCACATCCGAGCCCTGCAGGATTTGTTGCCTTTCCACAGGGCTTGTAAGGAAGAGATGTTCCACCAGGCTTTCAGTTGACGACAGCAATGGCACAATTATGTCCCTCGTACTCCTCTTACCCTTATGTCCCCCCCCCTATCTTTTACAACGAACTGGCTACGATGATCCATGCTCTGGTCACCTCAAGATTAGACTACTGTACCGCTCTCTACATGGAGCTGCCCTTGTCCCAAGTCCGGAAGCTGCAGCTGGTGCAGAATGCGGCGGCGCGGCTGTTGTTGGGTCTCCCTGTACGGGAGCACATCCAGCCCGCCTTGAAAGCACTGCACTGGCTGCCTATAGCATACTGGGTAAAGTTCAAGGTGCTGGTGCTTACCTATAAAACCCTATATGGTCTGGGGCCTACCTATCTGAGGGACAACCTCTCCCCATATGTTCCCCAGAGAGTGCTCCAATCAGGATCCCAAAATTGTCTGGCTCTCCCAGGGCTGAAGGAGGCCTGGTTGGCGGCTACAAGGGCCAGGGCTTTCTCAGTGGTGGCCCCATACTGGTGGAATGAGCTCCCAGATAACATCAGGGCCCTGCGGGACCTATTACAGTTCTGCAGGGCCTGCAAGATGGAGCTTTTCCGCCAGGCTTTTGGGACCGCCTAATAATTACATCTTTGGCCCTGGCCCGATTGAGAATCCGCCAACCTGAATGTTTCTTCACCGTCTATATGGTTCAACATCTAAGCCGCTACCCCGATAAAGTAGAACACCATCTTATTGTGGGGTATGTTATTTGTTTGCTTGTGTTTTAAATGTTTTAACAATAATGTATATTTTACTGTATGTTGGTAGCGACCCTGAGCCCGCCGGAAGGTGGGGAGGGCAGGATACAAACCGAATGAATGAATGAATGAATGAATGAATGAATGAATACAAGTTTCTTCTGGAATGTCTGCGATCTGGTAAACTAGAGATTCTGACTGCTAGCTATCTTGGAACTGATAACTTTTATTAAGTTGCTTCTTTTGTAGGTTTTAATTTTTTAAAAAACCTACATATTTATTGCATGTCTCTGTTGTAAGCCTCTGTGAGCCCGGCTTGCAGGGGAGGGCGGCCTAGAAATCTAATAAATAAATATTATTGCTGTCATCTTATTAGTCAGCTCTTAGCTTCAGAAGCCTCCTGTCAGATTTGAACTGAGCAATGAAGCTACCTATTTCAGCACAAGGCACTTCGGACCACAATCCAACTCAGTCTTAAGTCTGCTGAAGCCACCCTTCTCTCTGCATTAGACAGTGGCACCTGTCATTTGCACAAAGGAGGCCCTGATCAGTTTTCCTGGACAAAGTGAAACATACCTACGGCACAGCTTTGACAGGCCACATTAAATCATCGGTACGGGGAGTTCGGAACTCATGTCAATTTGGGCTTGATTAGCATTCCTGAAATGAACAAATGCTTTAGTTCCCCAAGGCTTGTGACTCAGTTAGCTGAACACCACAAGATGTGATTTCTCTCTCTCTCTTTTTTTTAATTGCCCATAATAACTTAAAGCTGAGCAGTGGGTAAATTTACATATCTGGAATGGATGAGACAGAAGGTCTCATCGGCTCCATGGTTTCAACCTAGAAACTGTGTGTATAGAATATCTACACAAGCTTTTCAAACATGGTGGTGGTAGTGGAACGTGCCGCCAAGTTGCAGCTGACCTGTGGCAAGCCTGCAGGGTTTTCAAGGCAAGAGATGTTCAGAGGTAGTTTGCCATCGCCTGCCTCTGCGTAGCAACCCTGGACTTTCTTGGTGGTCTCCCATCCAAGTACTAAGCAGGGCTGACCCTGCTTAGCTTCCGAGATCTGATAGGATCAGGGTAGCCTGGCCCATCCAGGGCCCCCCCCCCCTTCAAATGGAAAACACCCACATAAGCAACATACATTGGAATGACGGCCACCCACCCTGGCTTATCTACATACCTAGAATCAGCATAAATGGGTCTAATGCTAGCAGAGCAAATGGGAGGGTGGATGACAGTTACGCATCATTGGGCATATGCATGTTTATGTGACTAAGCATACGGACACGTTATGACCAAGTGCCATAATCAGGGTTATCCACAATGTCCATCCCGATTCTGAGAGATGCTAAGGTGAGATTCCCCCTCCCAAACTTCATGTCCCGGGTGTACCCTCCCACAGTCATGACCATAAATTGAGGTCAATACTGCCTTTCCTTGGACATACGCTCTTGTGTTTCTATAGCACTTAGCAGTGGAGTTTGGCTCTGTTCCAGGCAATGCAATCTGCACCGCATAACCTCCAGCAACAGAGCCAAGTTCTACATCAGTTTCAAGCCAACACTCTGGTACATCGTAGCTCTGTACACACGCCCTTAGGGTAGGCGCGCAGGAGAGTTTCTCTGTTGCACTTCATTTTATTTAATCTCCTTCTCGTCATCCGTTATTGTTCCTTTGATGATCTTTATGCATTTTCAGGACGCTTGTTCACAGAAAAGCAAGAGAAGAAAACAGACTACCAGATTATAAGGCATGAACACTTACATCTTAACAAGCGCCATGAGATAATGGACTGATGATTCTACGGCCGTGGTCACACGGCAAGGAAACTGCGAGATGTGTCCCGCAGAAGTCCTTTCAGGTTTCTTTATTCTGGGATGGAGATGATCACACATCCCCCCCATGAACCGCAACTATGGCATGTGTAGCATTCAGATAGCCGCACTGCCGTCTGGGTGGTGCAGCATGATTTTTTTTTTTTAAAAGAGCTTCACGCATGCGCATGGCCGAACCTACTGAACTTTTTAAAAAAAACAACAACCACGGTCAGAGTGCGCAGCCTGTCGAAGTGCCTGTCTCCCAGCCGGCCTGGCTGCACTGTACCGGAGTTTATTCGGGGGTCTGGCTGCCTCTTTAAGTGGTGATTTATGCCTCTGTTGTTTGTGTTGTTTAAGCCAAGTGATTTATGCCTCCGTTGTTTGTGCCTGTTCTGCTCTCCGTTAGTCTCTCTGCTGTCCCTTTAAAGAGGTACTGAGGCCGAGGGAAGGGAAAGGAAAAGTCCTCTTTAAACCCTATTCCTCTGTTGTTTGTGCTGTTCTGTTCGTCGTTCGTCTTCTCCGATGTCCCTTTAAAGAGGCACCCGGTGGAGGGAAGGGAAAGGAAAGGAGAGGGGTTGGCGATCTGAGGGGGGAGGCTGCACTTGGAAGGCTGCAGCTATTTCCGCTGCTTCTGCTGATCTGTACAGATCGGCCAAAATGCGGTCCTAAAGTGCAACTACTGGGAAAATACTTGATTTTCCCGGGGTTGGAAAACAGGCTAGGGACCCAGGAACATTGCGGGAGTGAGCCAACTTTGGCGCGGGAGGCGGAGCAGCCTGTCTGATCAGGGAATTTAAATGTGTGAGGAAACAGCAGCAAAACCCGATCTAAAGGACCGTGTGACTGGACCCTACCGCTCCGTGGACAATGGTGTGAACTGAGACCCAATCCTTCCCTCTTGTCAAGGGAGAAGTTAGGCATAAACAGGCCTCCCTATCAACAGCCTTCCATCTAGAATACCCAATGGTGCTGGGGGGGGGGGGACAGTGGGAGGGCTTCTAGTGTCCTGTCCCCACTGCTGGACCTCCTGAAGGCACCTGCTATTTTTGGCCACTGTATGACAGAGTGTTGGACTGGATGGGCCACTGGCCTGATCCAACATTGGCTTCTCTTATGTTCTTATGCAACGTGTTATATTAGTTCTGCTATGGAACAGGGAAAACTCGCCCATGGGTACACGATACAGTCTATTTTCACATTCTTGTTATGTATTGTTGTTTGTTTGGTCTTGTTATTATTATTATTATTTAAATTTATGAATTGCCCAACCCCACAAATAAAATATAGTCAGCATAATAAAATTGTCACAATACACTAGTAAAACCAGTTCAGAAAGCAATATCGACCCCTTTTGTCAGTTGCAGTGCTCTCTGCACAGCAGGGCAGGGCAGGGGACATGAGGGCCATAGAAAGAAAAAAGAGAGTTCCAGTCTTAACCATTGCTGCCCTCAATTAAAAGCCTGGTGGAACATCTCTACCTTACAGGCCCTACGAAATTGTATAAGATCCCGCAGTGCCTTGATGTTGTTCGGCAGAGAGTTCCACCAGGTTGGGGCCAGGACTGAAAAGGCCCTGGCCCTAGCCGAGGACAGATGGACCTCCCTAGGGCCGGGGATCACCAGCAAGTTGTTATCAGCTGAAGGTAAGTGGGTCCCTGACCACTTAAGGCCTTAAAAGTCAACACTAATACCTTGAACCTGACTCGGTGTTCCAGTGGTAACCAGTGTAGCTGATGCAACACAGGTTGTATATGTGCTGTCCGTGGCATTCCCGCCAGGACTCACACCACCACGTTCTGGGCCAGTTGGAGCTTCCAGGTCAGTCTCAAGGGCAGGCCAGCGTAGAGAGAGTTACAGTAGTCCAGTCTGCAGATTAATGTTGCATGGATTACCGTGGCCATGTTGGGGCATGGTGATGGGATCAAAGGCAATGGCTTGTATCCTACAGTTAGTCATGTCTGAGGAGTTCCATGTGCTCAACAAAAGATGCTATTCCATGAGGAGAGGAGTCACTTCTGTTGCCAGAAGTTTGGGCAAAAAAACTCTCACAGAGAAACATTTTCACTTTTCACATAACATGCTTCACGGTTCAACACCAAGATTCTCCCTCATCAAATCTGCAGACTGTAACATGGAATTTGAGAGCTCGCAGAAATCTGACGCAGCTCTAGTAGTAGTGTTACTGCGAGAAAAGTCAGGGTTACAGCCCACCTCAGACAATCCATCTGAGATGAAAGACTTGCACCAGATTTCCGTATTCTGTTTGCTGATATGACATGCCAAAGAAAAAAAAAGTCAATTCAAATTATATACTACACGTACATCCCTTCTTACCAAAACGGAATATTGCAATTAAACATTCCATTAAAGAACAAAAGATAGTTAAAAGGAACATAAAACGGGCATTTATACTTATCAAAAAGCCTACTTATTAAAATATTAAAAGGAGACATTAAAGAGAAATTTAAAGGGAAGCTTTTTTTTTTCAATCAAAGCAAGATCTAAGTCATTGAAATGTGATTTATGTAGTGTTTTGAATAGTCAGTAAACCTGAGTGTTATTCAAAAATAGTTTAATTGCTACCTTCTGTGCACTCTTTCCCTTTGTTACTGAAACAGAACAGACCAAACTATTTTAAGGAGTCATGCTGTTTCCCACTTGTAAATATAGGATTCAATCCATCTAGCTTTTCCACTGGTGAAAATGGGAAGATAGAGGTCCACCCTTGGACCACTCAAAAATACTATGCTGAGGATCATGGGAACAGGCAAGGAGATGGCTGTGATGGGGGACTGTAATAACGAGAGGAACTGGGTAACAGATAGGGTTGCCAACCTTCACATGGGGGCTGGAGTGCCCACTGATCTCCAGACTCCACAAATCGCCTGTTATTATTTATTTATTCCAAACACTTCTTCTACTTCTCCTGGAGAAAACAGCTGCTTTGGAAGGTGGACCGCATAACATTATACCCCACCAAGGTCTCTCTCCTCCCTAAATCCCCCTCTCTCAGTCTCCACCCTCAAATCTACAGGTGATTTCTGAACCCAGAATTGTTCACCCTAGCGGGACAGTGAGCAAAAATGTTGGCTGGATCCAACCCAATGTTGTTCTTTAAGCCATTAGTGAGTTTACTGCCTGGAGATGCATCATGTGTAAAAATGTTCTCTATACTAGTCACTTTCCCCTCAGTTATTTTCTCACCAGTTCTTACTTACCCCCTAGGAGTGTACTCTTCGGTCTTAGCTTGGGTCTCTTTCATTGTGGCCAACCATGTGGAATAGCCTCCCTGGGGAGTTCTTGAGGGCTCCAAGTCTAATGATACTGAGGAAGAGATTTAAAGTGGTCTAGTTTGAGAGGGCATTGAACCAGACTGGCCTCCCCTGTTTATGGTGCCTTCCCAGTGTCTCACTGCTTTAGATAGTACTATTGGGCACTGGGAGGCTGCGTGGCTCAGTGGTTAAGACGCTAAACTGCAGACTGGAAGATCGGTAGCTTGGCAGTTTGAGACCCGAGTGCCGTGTGATGGCATGAGCTCCCATCTCTGATCCCAGCTCCTGCCAATCTAGCAGTTTGAAAGCAAGAAATTGCAAGTAAATAAACAGGTACTGCTTTGGTGGGAAAGTAACAGTGTTCCACGCACCTTGGCGTCTAGTCATGCGGGCTACATGACCATGGAAACGTCTTCAGACAGCACTGGCTCTTCGGCTTGGAAATGGAGAAGAGCACTGCCCCCTAGAGTCGAATTCGACTGGCTGTCAAGCACGGGAAACTGGAATTTTATTGGGCACTGGAATTTTCTGGGGTACCTATATTCACCTGATATGAGGCATGGGGTTTGTTGTTATTGTTTCTCGTGCCATCTATTGTTTCATTGGTTTCATTGTTTTTATTGTTTTATGGATTTTATGCTGTAAACCACCCTGAGCACGTTGTGGAACTACTAGGGAACTGTTGGTGAGGCTTGATCTTGTAATTTGCGCTGGTTTGTTAGTTGTTGTTTTTTTAAACAAACAAACAAACAAACAACTAAAAGCTGGTATCTGGTTAGTACTATTATTTTATTCATTTTTAGTTTAAACATTTTCAGTCTTAGACAGATGCCTTTTTTTTAGTTGCTGTGTACTCTTCAGGGGAAGGGGGTGCAGAAATATTTTAAAGGGAAAAAAAAACTCTACTGGAAGCATCTCTGAAAAAACCAAGATTCTGTGAACTTTGGAGTTCAAGACATCTTGATATCTGGAGCAGCTGAGGGGGCAAACTGATCAAAGGAAAAAAAAATATTAACCATGCCCATGGTAACATTTAGCCATGTGGGGGGGCAGCCTGCCCCCCCCCCCATGATCTTTAGGAGGCAGCTAAAGACATTTTTTTAATTCATTGCAGCATTTGGTTATTTATTCTACCTACCAGCAGTTTTTAATTATTCATTTTAACTGGTGGATTTTGCGTATTTTTTATTTACATTGTATGTTATATAACACCGAAGAAGAAGGTACATTCAGAAATAAACCTGATGCCTATTCTCTTTGCAACTTCACTGCTGCAAGAAGTGGCAGCTACAAGCATAGACAGCTTCAAGAGGGGATTGGGGAAACGTATGGAGCAGAGGTCCATGAGTGGCTGTTAGCCACAACAAGGTATCGATGGAGCACTCTGTCTGGGGGCAGTGGTGCTCTGTATTGTTAGAGCTTGAGGGGCAAGATTGGGAGGGCTTCTGGAGTTCTGGCCCTATTGGTGGACCTCCTGATGGCCCCTGGGTTTTGGCCCCTGTGTGACACAGAGTGTTGGACCGGATGGGCCATTGGCATGATCCAACATGGCTTCTCTTATGTTCTGATGTCCTCAACTATTTTTTACAGGGATCACAGGAACTGGATGTGCCCATTATCCTGAGTCACACATTGTATAAAGTTCTTGATGGGATGTGCATACATGTCCGGTTGTGCATACATTAATTCTGGGCTAGAATGCACCTGAACAGGCCCATGAATAAACAAACCCTGAAAGTAGTACAAAATACAAAAAGACCACAGCAATGTTGCAACGACAGACCTGCTATCCCTGCCCGCCACTTGGCAGTCAACCATATACATAAATAGGAAGCAAGTCAGTCAGTCAGCCAACCAGGGATTATAAATGTTCTGTCTTCTAAAAAGTCCTGCCATTTGGTGTTTACTGTAAGTCTGTGCCATCAATGGGGTTGAAACTTACCTAGCTCTGGTGGGAGATCTCCCGACAATTCTCCCCATCTGCAACCTAGGGTTGCCAAGTCTGGGTTGGAAAATACCTGTAGGCTTTGGGGATGGAGCCAGGAGAGGGTGGGGTTTGGGGAGGAAAGGGGCTTCAATATGGTATCGTGCCATAGAGCCCATCCTTAAAAGCCGCCATTTTCTCTAGTGGAGCTGATCTCTGTCAGTTGTAAAAGCAGGAGATCAGTTGTAAAAGCAGGGGATCCCCAGGCCCCACCTGGAGGCTGGCAACCCTTCCGCCACCCTCACTTAATGCAGTGGTGGGAAGAAAAGGGGGGAGAACAGTGTTGGTTAATGCAGAAATATCCCTTCCTGTTTCCGAACAGTAAGTGATGCCATATCACTGTAGGAATTCTCAAATCTTTATAGAAATTTAGACTATCTATCTATCTATCTATCTATCTATCTATCTATCTATCTATCTATCTATCTATCTATCTATCTATCTATCTATCTATCTATCTATTCTACCTACCCACCTACCTACCGCTCATACAGCTATCACCTTAAGCAAAAATTGGAATCAGTTTTTTAAAGACCCTACTCAGTATTATTTCTTTTATGTTTGATTATTGCGCCTATGAATTTTGCCACTGCGAGGGTGACACAATCATTTATATTTGATAGTAGCCATGACACCTGGGCTTGCACATTTAGCAAGTCCAGATCTTTAAGTCAAGGGGTGACTAAATTAGCCCTCAACACATTGAATATAGGGCACTCCATAATCATATGTTCAATGGTTTTGATTGTATCATATGAGCATCTGCATGTTCCATTAGAGTATGGTACTTTATCATATCTGCCCTTCAAAACTGCTGAAGGAAGAACATTTGGTCTTGTCAAAGTAAAAGCTCTTCTTAGGTTTGGGACTGTCAATTGATAAAAACATTTTGGCAACTGCATCAGGAGGTCAGTTCCTAGAGCACCATGATGTTGTTTCCTGGTTCAGTATTGGAAGTGACACCAGGATATTCTACAAATTTCCAAATCTCCATGGTTTTTACTACAGAGATCTGAAAATTCCTGGTGTCATGATGTCACTTGCTGTTTTGAAACAGCAGGCTCTGTGCACCTACTCCCAGTTCTCCTGGCGTTTGCCAGTCAAGGGCTTGATAACCCTAGTTATCAAGGTTATTTTGCTCTTTTCTATGGTTGCCAACAATGCTTCAGCAAAAACAAGATTTTGAGGGCGGTACCTGGGGAGGGTAGATGATCTGACATCATTTCTAGGTGATGCTCTAGCAATTTACCCTAATTTCTACGATAGAGACTATACAGACATGAGGAAATTCCCAGAGCACTGCTATGAGGCCATTTTTTCTTCTGTGTCTCCATTTCTCAAGGGTGGGAAAATGGGACTGAGGTAAGGGGCTTGCTCATTATTCATGGACAAATAACAAGTCCAGCATTGTTATACCATCTTATTTGGTATACAGCCACAGTTCCAAATCTTCATATTTTTTACCATAGGGATCTGAAAATTCCAAGTGTCATGATGTCATTTCCTGTTTCAAAACAGGAACTGATGTCCCAGCAGTCTATGCACCACCGCCCTAGTGCTCCCAGAGGAGCTAGCCCCCAGTTTTATTTTATATAACCTTCTGTTGATAGCCCTAGATAAGTAGCAGTCTCTCATGAGATAAAATATATTAAAATATGCTTTTCATAGACACTGAGAAGAGCCAAGACAATGCTAGGAAATACAACACAACATGCCAACACTCCATCGAAGAATTCCAAACCTGACTGTGTTTTTCCCTCTTATAGGGTATTTTCCAGGCAGTGTTGTGGCATAACTGTATGTCCTGCCCAAGAAGATTAAATCCTGATTTGCTGGCCACAAGCCCAGAGCTGTTATTCATTTGTAAACCACCCACAGTCACCTCACCTCAATCTTTATCAAAAAGCTAAAATTCATACCGTGGGCCAAATTGTTTGGCTTTGACCTGGGGTTGGGCAGAGTAACTACTTTTTTTGTGTGGAGGTACTAATAAAAACCTGCTGGATGAATGATTTCCCCTTTCAAGTGCAAGGTTTCAGGTATGTGGTCCTAGCAGCACATTCAATTCCATAGCAATCTGAGGCCTGCAATCTTTTAACCCTCTATGTCCCAATTTAAAGTTGGCCGACTGCACGATAAGTAGGCTGTTTTTTTTTTAGTTATAACAGAACGCATTAATGAACATTTTTCCTCCTTAGTGAGCACAATTGAGCTTACTATCACCTTGTTCCTTCCCGATTAATAATATGACGTCTGGTGTCATCAACTCCCATCAAAATTATTCAAATTTCTTAAATAAAGTCTTTTAACGCAAATTCAAGATGACAACTGATTATGGATCTGTCAGCCTGATCACCCAGGCTTGACACTTGTTTCAAGACGCATTTCAAGTTTGCTGCTTTCCATAATTGCATAAATGAAACACCCTGCATATTTCCTCCCCCCACAAGACGTGCTAGCTGTGCAAAAACAGGGCTGTCAGTCACTTATTAAACACACGAGCGTGCCCACACACAGACAGAAAGATAATACTAGCCATTACACAGGTCTGCTCCCCCCCTCCAAAGACTGACTGGATGATTTGAAAGCAGAAGTTGGGGGGAAATAAAACAAGTGGGGATTTGTGAGGTAGGGATGCCAGCATCCAGGTGGGACCTGGGGATCCTCCAGAATTACAGTTTACCTTTTGGCTGCCATCCCCCTTGATGGGGGCTGGGTTTCCCCCTCTTTCGGGGGCCCCAATCCGCCACTGGCCAGCTGGCTTCCAAAGAGCCTCATCATGCTGGGCATGTTGTACAGGGGACATTCTAGCATTTGGGCAAAAACTCTATGGTGACCATTAAGGGTTTTTAAAACTCAAATTCCATATTTATTTACACAAATTCCATACCCAAATTTTACCCAAATTCCATATCCCCTGAACCATATGCCTGGTGTGATGATGTCACTTCCAGGTGAAGTCATCGGAGCATGTGTGCAAAGTATGCACACCAGAAGACCCCAGGACCAGGCTGGAGCCCCTCCCCCCAGGACACAGGTAAGACCTGTCAACCCTAGCTCACCTACAGGCTCTGGGGGAAATGGACGCTTTGGAGGGTGGACTCTTTGGCATTTGTACCCCGTTAAAGTCCCTGTCCTCTCCAGACTCCATCCACTAATCTCCAGGAGTTTCACAACCTGGATCTGGCAACACTACCCCCATTCCTTTTCAGGTGGCTGGGGAAAACCTGGCATCCCTCACGTGAGGGACTCCTTGGGAAACTGGGAACCAAAGAGCCAGTTTGGTGTAGCGGTTAAGTGAGTGGGCTCTAATCTGGGAGAACCGGGTTTGATTCCCCACTCCTCCACTTGCACCTGGCTGGATGACCTTGGGCAAGCCATCGCTCTGTACCAGCTGTTCCCTCAAGGACAGCTTGGGAAAGAGCTCTCTCAGCCCCACCTACCTCACAGGGTGTCTGTTGTGGGGAGGGGAAGGGAAAGGAGTTTGTAAGCCGCTCTGAGACTCACTTGGGGAGTGGAGGGCAGGGCATAAATCCAATCTTTTCTTCTTCTTCTCTCCAGATGGCGGGATCTGGCTTGGAGAGCTATGTGGCACTAAGTGGGCTTAGCTCTGAAGTATAGGAGTGAAAAATTGTGGGAGTTAGATACTCCACACCTCTTGGCACAATCCTGTGCAGAAAATAAATAAGGTGTCCCAAAATTATTCTTGCCTGTCTTATTTGCTAAATGACGACGACGATAAAACAATATTAAAAATGCAGGTGTTTTTTTTTTTTTTTAAAGGTAGGATTTCCCCTCAAATGTTTTCTCACTGTGAACATTTAGGGGGTTGTTACTACAGTTGGGTTGTAGGTGGGCCTAGAGACAGCTGTTAGACCTAAGAATGAGAGCCAGCCAAACACATTTTGGTACCTGTGGACCACCCCCCCCCCCAGGGTCTTATATCTAAGTCTCTGTGTTGGCCTAAGTATAAATAGCATTTTAAAAAAAATGGTATAGGGAGGGAAATTTATATATAGCATCTGTCTTTGTGACTGGCAGTGAGGTATCATGAAATCCTGGAATTGTCCAGGCTTGGTGTAAATTAGGAATGACTGCAGAACCCTGTTCGGGTAAATTCAGGAATGCCAGCTTCCGGGTGAGTACAAGAACCGTGAAATTATAACTATGGAAAATTCAATACTTCAATATTTCCTTATTATAGTGCATATGTCTCTACAACAGTACATACTTTATTCACAATAAACAATTCATTATCACTAACAACAGGACCGGTGCCAGGCTTTTTGGTGCCCTAGGCAAGGCTAACTACTTGCCCCCCCCCCCCACCAATTTTCAAAACCAGATAAATTCTAGAAAGAATTAAAAGCACAAAACTTGATATTGCTTTTTTTTTTTTTTAAGTGAGAATAAGTAAAATGACAGCCTTTGGTTTCCTTTCTCAAACAGAAAACAGGTTTAGCACACAACTCACTGATCATTCTGAATAATCCTGTGAATTGTGATGTCAAAAATTAAGGCTCTTGAATGATTCTATTTCAGGCACATCAAAATCTCATTTTATGTGCCTCTTCCTTTGCAACTTTTGTCACCCATCCCTTCAGGTCAAGTGCTGATGTTTCGGAGTGTTCAACTGATGTAACTGCCAAACCAAATAGTCTCTTTTGCAGCAGTAGTGCTTCTACAGTTTTCTCAGTTTTGTGATTCTTGACGTCAGATTTGTGCCCATTTACCCTTTGGTGTAGGGTCTGACCTGTTTGTCCTATGCAGAGAACTGCCATTTACACATCCTACTGTACTGTTATTCCAGTATTGCTACTTATTCATCTTCACTCTAATCATTTATTCCTGACAACTAACTCCTCTTACCTGCATATAATATTTGAGGAAATCTGTTTCAATGTATGTGAAGAAGTCTGCACATGCTAAGAACATAAGAACACAAGAGAAGCCAATGTTGGCTCAGGCCAATGGCCTATCCTGTCCAACACACTGTCACACAGTGGCCAAAAATACCGGGTGCCATTGGGAGGTCCACCAGTGGGGCCAGTATTCTAGAAGCCCTCCCACTGTTGCCCCCCCACCCCCAAGCACCAAGAATACAGAGCATCACTTGACCCAGACTGAGAGTTCCTATCTATACCTTGTGGCTAATGGCCACTGATGGAACGTATGTTTATCCAATTCCCTCTTGAAGCCGTCCACGCTTGTAGCTGCCACCACCTCCTGTTGCAATGAATTCCATGCGTTAATCATTCTTTGGGTGAATAAATACTTCCTTTTATCCATTCTAACCCTACTGCTCAGCAATTTCACTGAGTGGCCATGAGTTTTTGTATTGTGAGAAAGGGAGAAAAGGACTTCTTTCTCTACCTGCTCTGTCCCGTGGATAATCTTGTAAACCTCAATCATGTCACCCCTTTGGGATTTTGAACTTAGACTTCCCAGATAGTAGGCTGATACTGACCACTTAGACAAACACATGGCCCTCAGTCTGTGTCATGGTGCCTTCTCATGTTCTTGGCCAGCACATGAAGCAATTTATGTAAAAAAGTCTGCGACACCCAGACATTTCATGTTTTCCCCTGAGCCCTAGGCTCAGAACTCTGGGCATGAGATTTCTGCCAATAAATCAAAAGGTTTGTAGCTTACAGATACACGTCTGAACAGTAGACTCAAGATTGCAACAGCACAGACATTTTGATGCAGTAATTCAGAGCAAGGGGTGTCAGTTAAATGAATAAAATATTGCAATAGTGCTAATGTTTTAAGCATGTTTTTAAGTTAAAACTTAACTTTTTAACCAAGAGCCTGTGGCCAGTTGGATGGGCGAGAAGGCCATCGGGGGAGGGGAGGGGGCTTCTAAGGAGACCGTGGCGCTCATGGCAGGATGCTCTTTGGGCATCCCAAAGGCCGGGGCAGCTCTCTTACCTCAATGCCCCTTGGTGAAGCTCCGACGGAGGGGAGGAGGCGCAAGGGCAGAGGACGCCAAGAAGGACTGCCGTGTGCCCTGGGTTGACAGTCGGCCAAGAGAGCAGCTCCTCCTCCCACCTTTCTTTGATGCTGGGGGGGTGTCCCCCAGGCCATGACCAGCCAGCCCTGCTTTGCATGGCAGGCCTGGGGGCACCAAGACACACCCCGAGCTGGCAGGCAGGGCTGGGCTGGGTGCCACTGAGTTAGTGGCGAGGAAAACTTGTCAGGGACAAACGGGCGGGTGCTGCGCTCCTGGGGCTCTGTGCTGCATGCCAGCACTTCAGCTGCCCCCCTACCCAGCACTGCTCCCCATGCTGCTTGGAGCCCTCGAGGGTTGCACAGGAAAACACTCAAAGTGGGGCACATCAGCTGGGTGAACTCCAGTGCTGGTGAGCTCCCGGACAGGGAACCCTGCCGAGGGCTGGGAGTGAGGGAAACCCCCCTTGCACATGCAGCCCGTCTGCTTGGCAGCCCCTCCCCCATCCCTCCTGCCCCTGTGATGCCCCCTCCTCCTGCTCCTGGGCCACTCGGCAGCGCCTGCCTGCAGCTGCAGCCTAGCGCCCATGGCTCCTTTAAAGCCGCCAGTCCTGTCTGCTGTCTCCTTTGCCACATAGCGCTTCACCGAGGAAGAATGAGAGTGGCGTGACTTGTGGGGGCTCTCTGTGCGGTGGCACATCTCTTTCTGCCCAGGCAAGAGCAGAAGACAGAGGGATGGATGTGCGGGCACCCCCTGCTCTCCCACCTCGCTCTTTAGGGCTGCAGCATGGAGGGGGGAAGGGAGGGCTCTGCTGGACTTGGGTTAGGGCACTGAGTGAGCAAGCAGAGTGAAGCAGCAAGCAGGGCTTTTGACGAGGGGTGGGGTGGGCGGCTAGTGGGGCGTTCTTGTAGGCTGGCGCTGTAAGGCAACTGCCTAACCCTGCCTCTATGGAAGCGCCGGCTCTGACTATCAACAGTCCATTCTAATGGATGATTTATGGATGTTCTAATGGACTTCTTGACCTTTAATTCCATTTTTTTCTCAGCTTTCTCAAGGAGAAAAACAGGACAAAATTGACATATCCCAATATCATTCAAAGACCAACAAAAATTTAACAAGCACCATTTTCACAGAAGGAAAGATTTAAATCTGAGGTCCCTGTCCTCCCCAGGCTGCATCCCCAAATCTCCAGGAGTTTCCCACCCTGAATCTGGCAACCCAACCTTCCTGTTTCCTTTCAGGGGACAGGAGGCACCCCGCAATGCTCCTCTTCCCCGCCCACTCCTTCAGCCTCTGTGCCCTGTCAGAATTTCTGGCAGACGGCTTTCTCTCTTGATGAAGACACTTCTCCTGCTTCCTTCCTGTGGGGGGATTAACTGTTAGCTCAGCAGCTGTCGGTAGGTGAAACGAAATGGCAGTCTACCTGTGTTGATAAGATGGCTGCTGCCTGTGGTTTGTTTAAAATGTTCCCCCAAAAGGTTCAGCTGTTACCTCAGTGGCTGTTAGTAGGTGAAACGAAATGGCATGTACCTGTGTTTATAAGGGGGCTTCAGAGCATGGTAGAGGCTGCAGGTGGGGGGGGAAGGAAAGCTGAAGAGTTAGGGGGGGTTAAGGTAGGTTGATGCTTAGCTGGGAAGGTTGATGCTTGGCTGGGAAGGAGATGGAGATCTGAGGGGTGGAGCCTGAAGAAGGTGAATTTGAGAAGAGGTGGGGCCTCACTCAGGTACAATGCCATAGACTCTGCCCTCCAAACCAGCTATTCCCCTTTGGGGAACCACTGCTGCCAATCTCCAGTAGAGGGCAGGAGATCACTCAGAATTACAACTGCTCTTCAGATAACAGAGATCAGTTCCCCTGGAGAAAATAGTGGACTCTGTGTCATTATACCCTGCTGAGGTTGCCACAGCAAATTGACGCTGAGTGCCCAAGGCCTTGGCACTCTCCAAGAGCTTCTTTCTAGAGCCCGTTGTATTTATTCCCACAGCGGGCCTTATTCCTAGTCTACCATACACATCCCCTCTACTCTTTGAATCTTACTTCTCAGAGTTCCATAAAAATAAATTAAAAGCATTAGAATTAAAAGGGAATGGATCATGATGAATATGGAGGAGATGGGGGAAGAGGAATTTGTTCATCCCTTTAAAAAAAATATTATGAGCCTATCTTCCATTCTTGTTTCCTCTTGTCTAGACCCAATGTTGGCAGCAAAACAGATTATTCAGGTGAATGTGCCAATAATGTTCAACAGAAAACCATCACTCTCTCTTCATTACCTCCTCACTAGTTTAATTGTCTCCATGCCAAATCCCAGTTCCATCTGTCTTACCACTGATTTGCTATATTATTGGATTATAACCATTAGTCTCAAAGTAATCACTATTTCACTATATCCATGATGACTCCATGAAAGATTCAAGTCAACTGGAACCTTATCCATACTCTTCATTTTCTAAGCTTTTTGCTTGCTAGAAAAAGAATCTTCCTTCCTTCCTTCCTTCCTTCCTTCCTTCCTTCCTTCCTTCCTGCCTGCCTGCCTGCCTGCCTGCCTGCCTCGCATCCATCCTATCTATCTATCTATCTATCTATCTATCTATCTATCTATCTATCTATCTATCTATCTATCTATCTATCATCTACCTATCTACCTATCTATCTATTATTGTTTACATTATTGGAGTAGGGGTTGACCCTCCATATTATATTTACATCAAATAAGCAGTAGATGGACAAAACTCTTCCCTATTCAAATGCTACAGCACCGCTCTGTCTATTTCAATAGGTCAGTTTCAATATTTGCTCTTTCTTTCATGCTCTTAAAAGCCCAAGACTGTCACTATCATGACACTTAGAAACAGAGCCAAACTGAGGATAATGTTATATATTTGAAAGGCAGAGCTATGTAGATAGAGGCTGGTTCAGTCCCATTAAATTATATAGGGCAAAGCAAACCACTGCAATTTGGGACACAGTTGAGAAGGGGTGAAATCTGCCCTTTGATCCAAATGCTGGGCTTGCAAGGGATAGGCAATAGTTTAAAACCATGCCAACTGTGTCTTTGAATTTACCCCCTTTTTAATCGCCAGCAAAATTAATGGCCATAATTCACTTCTATGAGCCAAATGTGAATTCGGAAATGCTATTTAAATGGAGAGAACATGTGCGCACCCTTCTTTGTCACAGGCTTGGTCTGTACTGCCAAAGACTCCATCAAGGAGGGGGCAAGTTTACAGAGGGCTTCCCATTTCCTACCCCCTGACCTCTCTGATGGACAGGCCCTCCCACCATTCTCACTTTCTACCTGTAAAAATGGCAGGCATTTCACTGGTTTCTCTATGTTGATCAGTTATTTTATGACACTTTGAGGTCACACAAGCACTTCTAACACACCTGGTCTTCTATTCATCTTCAGCATTCTAACTTCTGATAAATGTGTTACTGCAGCAGCATGAGAAATATTTCCCAGTGGACAGTGGAGCCATACCAGCTCAGTAATGTCTAGGTGCCTTGACCTGGATGGCCTAGGCTAGCCTGACCAAATCAGATCTGGGAAGCTAAGGAGAGTTGACACTGGTTAGTACTTGGATGGGAGACAACCAAGGAAGTTCAGCAATGCTAAATAGAGGCAGGCAATGGCAAATTACTTTGGCAGAACCTCATGGATGGTGCCAGTGTCCTGCTGCACAGTAACATCCGCATGTGAAGAAACAATGTCCATCACTGAGACATTTCTGAAGCAGTGTAGGACCAGACCTACCAATGACTCCCATGCCAATGCAATAATGCACGGATCATGTTTGCATGGAACAAAACAAAAGCACAAAGGTTACACACTGGGTCAATTGTTCTTATTTTATAAAGATCACCTTTGCCAGATGCATTACACCCTTTGTCTCCTTAAAGCATCCCTAATGTAATACTTAAGGTCGGGAGACCTTTGGAGAAAGGGACATATATTGATGAAGTTGTTGTGAGCTGCCCTGAGCTTGTGGAACAGATCAGAGGTATGGCATGACAAAGCTGACAGAATGGGTCAGTGAGAGAAGATCTGGGCACCTTTCTAAAGGCTTTAAGTCACTATAAGTCTCCAGTGACCGTGGTGTACACTTATACTGTTTAGAACTGTACCAAGTGGTTTCAGTGTAGGGGAGGCCTTGTTTACCTGAAGTTCCCATTCCAAAAACTGTGACATTTATATATAAATGACTTGCCAGGCATGCCACTCATCTCCTTCTTGGGCCAGCTGTTACTCAGATGGCACAAAACCATATGATCTACCGCCATGAGTAGCACCAGGTAAGACTGGAATCTTTCTAACCACATGGACATCAGATACAGATGTTGCTCAAAGCGATATGGGGACAAACATGGAGATTGTGACATGCATGATGCATCCTGGTTCACAAATCACTGGGATCTGATAGATAATATGCTGTAAGAAGCATGTCCTCCTTCCACTGTACAACATGTCCCAGGTCTTGTCAAGTTATTCGATGCCTTCCATACCAGCCTGGAGAACTTGGCTGCAGGATTATTTTCTGCTGGGTAAACTTTATGCAGTTAGTTCTAGCATGGGCATCAACTACGGGGGGGGCTTGAGGGCTCGAGCCTCCCCCAAAATTTCCCGGGGGGGGGGGGCTCAGCCACCCCCGGCAAAAGGGAGCACCCGCCGCCGGTGGCCAGTCAGCCGGCCAGCTGGCCGTCGCCGCCTCTCCTTCCCCCCACCCCCGGCCTGCCCTCCTGCCTCCCTGGGGTGGGGGAGAGAGGCGGCGGGGACATGCTCCCGCGCTTCGCATGCGCGGCTGGCAATCAGCCGGCCAGCTGGCTGCCGCCGCCAAGCCTGCGCCCCGAGCCTGCCTTCCTGGGGCCAGGGGGGGAGGAGGAGCAGCGGGGACATGGTCATGAGAGAGCCTTCGCCCCCCCCCCCCCCCGGGGATTTACAAACTCTACGCCCCTGAGTTCTAGTGCTCAAATGGAACACAGTCAGGAAAACTTTATTGATCTTTGGTTCCCAATAGTCTCCTGACTAACTAATAATAATATCCTTCCAAAAAATAAATGTTATCATAATCTAAATTTATTTTTGACTTCCCTGTTGCGTGCTATTGAAACGTTGTTATGTGTAACTGAGAATGTATGCTATTGGCAGAGTCCCCCTGTAAAGCTGTGACTGTTTAGTGTTTAAACATATCTAGTCAGATATTCTATTCTATCTTCACTTGGTAGGAGCTTTTTAAAAATGTTGCACTTTTGAACCTCTCTTTCAAACCTCTCTTTTCACATCAGTCTCTGTTCCTGAATTACCTTGTATCTGTTATTATGAGTCTGAACCAATTTCTATGTCCCCTCAATGGCTTTATTGCTTCATTTGTGATTTGTTTGTTGGGAAAATTGGAAATCTATATATTTAATAGCCAAGGTGCCCCCTGCATGCGGATATCTAAATCGGCACACTGGGGGCACCTAGGGGGCAAAGAGATTTTCCTGCACACTTGGGGGGGCTCCCCAGGTGTGAAGAAAAATCCAAAAACTTAAAAAAAACCCTATATGGGGGATATTTAACCCCCTCCCAAAATAAAAGAGCATTTCTTGTGCATGTGCAGAGAACGATCTGGAAACTGTGGCAAGCTGGTGGCTGAGAGCCACTGAGGCCTCACCGCCGGTGCCCAAGAGGGGGCAGATCGGCGAGACCGGTGGCTGAGAGCCGCTCAGGCCTTGCAGCCAGTGCCCATGGGCGGGGGAGATTGGCGAGCCCCGCAGCTGAGAGCTGCTCAGGCCTCACTGCCAGTACCCATGGGGGGAGATTGGCGGGCCCGGGCCTCGTCATTGGTGCTCATGGGGGGAGAAGGATTGGTGGGCCCAGGCCTCACCATTGGTGCCGGGGGGGGGGGGGGTGAGAGAGAAGGCTCACCTGCGGGTGCTTCCTCCTTGATGTGGAGCTCCTTCCCCCCCCCCCCGAGTATCACAGGTCCTGCTGCTTGTCAAATATCTGTATACTAATAGCGAAGTGCTCACCCCCATGCGGATACCTAAATCCATATGGGGGGCACTTGGGGGGAGGGTTTTTTTCTACACACAGGGGGCACTCCCGCTGTGTGCAGAAAAATCCTAAATGTTAAAAAAAACTTTTGGGGGGAGGGCTGTTTTCGGGGAGGGAGGAGAGAGAGGCTCAACCTCCCCCCCCCCACGAGTAGCCTAATGTCGGGAGCCTGTGGGGGGGGAGCGGCAGCCGGGCAAGATGGGGGAAATGCACCCTCCCCGCAAGTTTCTTGCGGGTCTCCCCTTGTATATTTTTAAAAGTTATTCATATATAAATCAATCACAACATATACGACTGCAATCTTTTGTGCCACGGTTGTCCTGAATTCTTGTATTCTATTATTATCCAGCCGTCCAGCAATTCAGTGCTCTGACCACTGGTGACGCTGTGTTTTATCTCTTTTAGGAACGTGAACATATAAGTGATTCATCTTACCACTATACTTAAGCAGCCAATCTAAGTCAGGGCACCTTTGACAACACATCTTACAACTACTAGTAAATGAATCTTAATATCGTTAAGACACAGATTGATTCCCGATGTCAAGAGGAAGCTGGGATCAGACTCCCCCCCCCCAATAGTATAAATCAGAATTCCTCTGCTCTATTTCAGATCCACATTTGGATGGCAAATAATTTATGAGCAGTCACATCACTTAAGAGCACATGCATCGGGCATCAGTACGGTTTCATTACCTCTGGAACACACATACCTCTGAACACACAAATCTGGCCCAATTACTTCACAGCTCTTCCAGTAATGCTGAAGCATAACCCCCTCCCACATTCCTCATAGCAATGAGTTGTGATTTTGGCTGTAGCCAGCCCAACAATAAACGTGGTAAAACAGAGCCAACTGGCACACTCTGCGCTGCATTAAGTGAAAAGTTCAACTTCTGTAACCTAAAACTTTGTAAACTTCAAAGTAAAACGAGCAAGTTAGGAACTAGGGCTTCAGCTGGACAATTCAATCATCTCGTCGGCAAGAGACTGTTCATGACCAAATATGGAGCTTAGAAGTCTCTGTTGTGCTATTTTAGATTCAAAAATGTAGGCATATCTGGATATGTCTGGCCAAACACAGAAAATCAAGGGGGGGGGGAGGGAGGTGCAGAACATACAATGGAGATATCATGAGTGATTTGGGATTCTGATATGGTAGTTTCTAGAATGGTTCAGTGGAACGTTTCACAATTTGCCTAGGGGAGACTGAAGACTATATTATTTCTAGTTATTGCACCAAACATCTGTTCAAGAGGGCGTACTTCTACATTTAGTCCACCTCTAAGGGCTCAAAACCCAAGATGCTGTACAACTATTATAGTACACATATAAGTACTCAGAAATAGGCATGTGTGCTAGACAGGCTAGGTTCTGTCTCCTTAAGAGCGACCAATGAGAGCTGACAAAACGCTGAGGAGAGAAATGAAAAATAGCCGTTAAGAGCAGCAGTTAAGAGTTGGCAGTTTACGAGGTGGGGGGGAAGATGTCTGGTTTTGAAGCTGGCTTAGAAGAGCCCGTTTGAACTGAAGGATCCCAGTGACAGGAATAGGATCTGAGTTCAAGAGTTCAGTGGAAGTGAAACATTGTTACTTATGCTTTATTGTCCTCAATGCCATGTTCATACCATAAATAAAAGTTAATTTCTTGTTTTGGTTTAACACTGAGAGCTGCATATCTAAGGGAAAGAAGCATACACACTCAACTTAATATCTTGGTCTATACATATATTACAGGATATGGATAAATGGTGGCAGCGTGTGAATGGAACAGTGTTTGAGCCCCAACCCCAATAACTCTGAGTGAGGGCTTGTTGTTAAAGGGAGCTGGGGTACCTTGTCTATAGATGTATCTGAGAGTGAGAGAGAGGCCCTGAGGTATGAAATGGTTATGGCTCTCTGGATATTTTAAAAGAGACAAGAAGGGTGGCAAATGTGATGGCCTGACTTACTTGTAACCCATAACCTGAGTAAGAGAGATTGTAGAGGGTGGTGGGCACCCTGGGGAGAGAAGAAGTGTTGCAGCATGATTCTGCCAAAAGTGCATGGAAGTCTTAATTGATAAAGGTACATATGAAACTCAAACATATTTCAGTCTTGTAATCACAGAAATGAATCATGTTACATTTGCATTTATATATTCTACAAATATATTCTACATTTCACGCCATTATTCACTGAAACATGAATGGTATATACTCGGCGGGTAATAGTTTCTTCAAGGATGAGGAAGGCCAAGTGGTTTGGCTTCACAAAGATTTGGTGGTGAAGAATTCCAGTCTGCCAAAACACTGTAGGAATTTATGGAAGCCAGAGTGGATTCTATAATCAATCCCAGACATGCCCCAAACACAGAGATATTTCAGATCATGCAAGCCAGGGGTCTAATGCGATCCTGGAATGCCCTTGCTTTGTTCTATGAGGTTGTCCCAAGCCAGGGTTGCCAGGCTGGTGGGAGGGGTGGGGAGGGGGGCAGCACTGCAAGATTTTTTTAAATGCAGGCTTATGTGTTTACTGAAACAAAAGATAGTTCTAGGAACTGCCAAAAACTCTATGGTAAAACAACAAGAGTTGCTGGTGATTCCTAGAGCTACCCTCTTTCACTTTCAGTAACAACTTCTGGTAAGTACATGAGGCCACATTTTTTTTTAAAAAAATACCTTATCAATGCACCAAGAAGTGGCAGGCAACAGGACCTTGGGTGGGGGATCTGCCACCCCCCCAATCGGGGCTTGGCTGCCCTATCTCCAGCAATGAGCAGTGAAACATTGCTTGCTGATCTTGCTGGATATGATCTGTGAAGGGACATCCTAAATAATCAAAGACATTCTAGAAAGAACAGAAGGAGTACCATAATCAACTATAGAATCAATAGCAAACTATGAATCTGGTAGGGTTGCCAGGTCCCCCCTGGCCTCCAGGGAGAGAGGATGAGGATAGGCTTGCCAGATTCAGGTTGGGAAACTCCTGGAGACTTGGGGATGGAGCCTGGAGAGGACAGGGGATCTCAGTGGGGTACAATGCCATAGAGTCTACTCTCCAGAGTATCCATTTCCTCCAGGGGAACTGAACTCTGTATTTATTATTTATTTGCTTATTTTATTCAATTTATATCCCCCCCCCCTACATTGTAAGTGGGCTCAGGGTGGCTTACAACACTGATAAGACAATAAATAATAATTTGACAATAAATAATTCATAAAAGCCTCAACAATTTCAAGTAAAAAACAAAATCCTGATGGCAGCAGAACACTTACTAATTATTGTGCCTGCTGCAATAATGTCAGGGAGGGCACATTCTCTTAGGAGAGCAAAGTCAGCTGATACTGATGCCAAGTTGGTAGAGGCAGTGCCCTGAGGCAGGAAAGGCAAACTGAACAGCTTGATCAAGCTGAGCAGGGAGGCTGGTGTTGCTCGGACATCCACTGCCTCAGCCACAGGCCTGGAGGAACAGCTCAGTTTTACAGGCCCTGCAAAACTGTAAGAAATCCCGCAGGGCCCTAATCTCAACCAGGAGCATGTTCCACCAGGAAGGGGACAGGGCTGAAAAGTCCTTGGCCCTGGTCGAGGCAAGGCGGACATCCCTTGGGCTGAGGACTACCAAACGGGGCTGCTCAGACGAACGTAAAACTCTTCAGGGCACATATGGGAAGAGAGAGTCCTGTAAGTAGTCTGGGCTGTAATTCTGGGGGATTCCCAGGTCCCATCTCAGAGCTAGCATCCCTACATTGGGGGGGGGGGAACCAAAGAACCAAGTGAGTACATCTGTAATGATTGTACATGGAGAGGTTACACTTCACCATTTAATTCTTTTCCTCTTTGCAGGCCACAATCGAATGCTGACGTTCTTCTGATTTCGAATTCTCTGGCCTATATGAAGTGCTCAAAGCAGCAGCCTTGATGTTCACCTGTCATGAAGCCCTTTCATGCATGTTTTGCCTTACCATTTCTCTCATGTTTTCTTGCGTTTCTCCCTTTGCCACCAGCTAAGATGAAGCATTTGATTAAGTCAAGCGTTTCCAAGCAATAAGGTGTTTTTTTTTTCCCCTCGCAAAAGGCCAAACAAACAAAACAATCCAGCCTTGTCATTTTCCGACGGAATAAGGCACCGAAGTGTGGGCGGGGCGAGGGCACAGATGCGACCCAAGTTTTTCCACCCTTCCTATCAACTAAGCATTCTTCCCCCTTTCATCAGACAGAATCTTTCACAGGGATAACCGTCGCTGAAGGCTGCACTCCAAAATTCCTTCTTGCTCTGACGCTATTCAGCCCAGCTTGAAAGAAATGACTATACTAGGAATGAATTTGGCCTGGCTCAATAAAAAAAAAAGCACATACCGATATATTTTCAAGTGAAGTGTTCATGAGTCTAAAAGTTGGGACGTTTTAAATATACTTCTGTTCTTTTTTAAAAAGAAAGATTTTACACATTTTGTTATCTGGGCTTGTAAAGCAGAATGCGATCATCCCTTTCTCAAACAAGCAAGTCGCTTTTGTGACTCGTGAACTAAATTTCCACAATGAAATATTTGTCCCTCCACCAAGGCCTCCCGCGCTCTCCTTTAAATTCCCCCCTCCTCCCTGTAAAAAACAACAACACTCCTTTGACAGGGTCTTTTTTGTATTCCTCTTAACAACTCATTTGGGCTGGCATACTTCTTATTTGAGCTGGCACTAATCGATCAATACGCTTCAGCTTAGCTGTTCAAGCAGCTGCTGACAGGCCAGCCACAACAAACGGGAAGCGCCTAATGTGCGTCCCTGCCTGGTATTGGAAGACTATTTACAGAGACTTTACATGTAGACCACATTGTCTTTCAGAAGGCTCAGAGAACCCGGCATTTTCAAAGGACAGCCAATTAGGCACAGAAGTCCAGCCAATTAGATCACAATATGTGGTTGCTTAAAGCCCTCTGGGACATACACTAATGTATATTTTAGCAGATTGCACCAAATGGCTCCTTGGTACCATATCTCCCCCCCCCTTTGTTTGAAACCATCTCCCCCAGCTCCACCCCCACATCTCCAGTAATTTCCCAGCCCGGAGCTGGCAATCATATTTTTCATGGGAAAAAAGAAAATTCTCAAAAAAGTTTGCAGTTGGAGGAAATGAACACACATACACACAGACAAGTGTGCAGTGTCTTTCCCCAGACTGAAAATGCTATTCCTAGCCGTTAGGGTTGCCAACTCTGACCTGAGAAATTCCTGGAGTTTCGGGGAGGGGGTTGATTTGGGGAGGGAATTCCAGTAGGTATAATTCTAGAGAGTCCACCCTCCAAAGCAACCATATTCTCCAGGGAAAGTTATCTCTGTAGTCTGGAGATCAGTTATAATTCCAGATCTCCAGGCTCCACTTGGATGTTGGCAACCCTACTTACTGGGCATGAATCATCTGGGGGCTGTTAAAAATCCCAAAACATGAAAGCCTAGGTGCAAATGTGAAGCTTGAAATAATATATTTAAAAATCCAAAAGGTAAATTTCAGTCCCAAATTTCTACCCACTTTTGAATTGTGTGGAATTTTATTTCAGATCCTTCTTTAATTGCTCAAGAATTAGTTTTTTTGCAGGCCTCCTTTCAGTGCAGAAGCTGGAGACTGCCTCTCCACTGGCTATGCCCCACACTCACTCATTGTGCATAACCCCAAAGAACAGGTCACATCCCATCAACATGTACTTTCTTTCTATGAACCTTAACTTAGCTGGCGAGAGTTCCATTTAGATAATGCTTTCTGCCTCCAGAATGAGACACAAAGTTTATACACGCACAGCCGGTCGCTCAGAGAGATTTCAACTTTTGCAAAACACGGTCTTTTACATGTATAATTCACAACAGTGTCCACGAACAGTGGTTTGAGAAAACTCTCCTTTTCCACTGTCTTGCAGATGGCAGTTCAAGACTCAGTACATAATTAAATACATATGATGGATTTTACTGAGTGGTTAATGCATGTAAAATTTCCTTCGACAATTCAAATTTATACTCACTTTAGTTCTTATAAATCTTGCAGGAGGATAATTGACTTAACGTTTTCTCCAATGCCGCTAATACATTACTTTCATTTCTATCTGGATTTTCATACAAATGAGAATTAGGTACGCAGAATGGAATTACTGCTACCTGATAGCCAACACTAAAACATCTAGGGAGACGACCGGAATATGCACCTCTCAGAGACGATCATCTGTAACCATTTGCAGAGGGGTATGGTGACTTAAGAGACTGATTCATTACTGCCAACATAGCTGTAGTGAATGAAATTAATTTTTACCATTGCAAATGCCCCCGATAACAAGCATTGCAGAGAAATCATTATGTAGTAACTGGCTATTTTTTTTTTCTCCCTGGCAATTATACACCAATTTTCCACTTGCCCAGAAATTAAGGAGAAGCATTTTTGATACTGGAGAGAAGGAGGAAAGCACTTGCATTTTTCATGAGACAAATTCACACGTTGACTTGACAACCCCCACATGGAAGTGATGAAAATATGCATTAAACATGAATTAAGCCAGTGTCCTCACAGGACCTATTTGCACCAACACTTTACCGTGCATTTCACCACAACAGAAGGTAGGTGAAAACGGCAAGGAGTGCCCAATAATTAGGATTGGTATCAACAAGGCACTGCCAGCAGTAAAAGCAAGAGTAAGCATTGCAGGGTAACATCGAACAATTTTGCATTGGCTTTTCCCTCCATTGTTTTATGAAACCCATGTTGGAACAGAAATTCCCCTCTGCATTGCACGCCACCTTCACTTTCTTTAATCATTGGATTTTATGGTACCCTGAACAATGCACGCCACTTTCACTTTTTTGATCATTGGCAGAGGTCATTTAGGGCTGGAGCGGGGTAGAGCAGTGCTCTGCCAGCCCAGGATTGGGAACTACGGCAGCCATGGGCCGAATCAGATTCTCTGAAATTCGGCAGGGGCTTAAAAAGCGGCTGGAGGAGAGGGGGTTTGGGGGAGAGGCTCCAAGCTTTCACGGTAGCTGCTGGGGCCTCTCCTTGAAATACCCACCAAGTTTCAAGAAGATTGGACCAGGGGGTCCAATTCTACGGGCCCCCAAACAGGTTGCCCCCATTCCCTTCATTGTTCTCTATGGCAGGAAAAAAGTTAACATTTTTTCCCACCATAGAGAACAATGGAGGGGATGGGACAATCTGTTTGGGGGCCCGTAGAATTGGACCCCGTGGTACAATCTTCTTGAAACTTGGTGGGTATTTCGAGGAGAGGCCCCAGCAGCTACCCTGCAAGTTTGGAGCCTCTCCCTCAAACCCCCTTTCCTCCAGCCCCTCATAAACCCTATGAGTTTTTGCCATTGACTTCAATGGCCCATTGGCTATAATGGGGCTGAAACTGACATTTGGCTGGTGGAATGACTCCCGAATCCGCTTGCACTGCCGAAACTGACATGCGGGGGGTCATTCAGCAGCTGGAACAGATGTGGGCTGATTTGACCCAATCTGAATGGGGCCAAAAAAAAATTATTTGCACATCCCTAGTGGGCATGAATGGCAGTGGTGGCAAGCCCCTCCCCCAGCTCCTCGCGGGCCTGTGGAAGAAGCGAAGCGAGAAGGGGTTTAAAGTTTAAACCCCTTCTGTTTAGAGTTGTGCAGCGGCAGCAGCATGATCTTTCCATTGTATTCTATGGGACCCTTCTTGCTTCACTGCCCCCCTCTGCCAGCCCTGGCAGGCCAGCTGGGGAAGGGGAGGGGAGGCTTTTGAAGATGCCCCCCTTTTGCTTCCCTTTCTGACACACTTCTGGTGATGTCAGGGGGCGTGGCATATGCTAATGAGTTATGCTAATAGGTATGCTAATGAGCTCCTGCACCTCTTTTTTTCTATGAAATGACCCCTGATCATTGGGTTTTATGGTACCTTCTGCATAGATTTATGGCTGTTCAGGGGTGACTTTGAAGTCAGTACGGCATTGCCCCGAGGTATCTGAATACGGTTTTGAGCTGCACCTTTTCCTCCCAGTTGAGAAAATGTGGAGAGAATGCTAGATGCAGAATTGCCCATTGTGCTTCAGTGAAAAGCAGCATGCCTGAGTAAACTGTCATTCAGGGATGCTGTGGCTGATTTTCCTGTACCCTGTATCATCAGATCTATGGTGGAATCCTATTCAGACACATGAATGTGCAAAGAATTGTCCATGGTTCCAGAAGATACATTCACAATTCCTATGGTAACCATTTATTTGGCAGAGCAGGAAGCTACCTTTACCATCAAAACAGGTTTGCATGCTCAGCTGTATCAGGAGTTGCCAAAGAACCTTCAAAGAACCCTTCACCTGGGCCACTCTTCTCCCCATCAGTGATGATATCTTGGATGAAAGATATAGGTCACACAATCGAGACAGATACTTGGTCTAAAATCTGGGTATCAGCTAAATTTATGAGATCAATATCATATAAGGAAAACATCTACAAGATTTTTTATAGATGGTATTGGTCCCCAGATAAGATTGCAAAATGTTTTCCCAATACTTCAAACAATTGTTGGAAATGTGGATCTAATGTGGGAACTTTCTTTCATGTGTGGTGGAGGTGTGATAAAATACAGATGTTCTGGAGAAAGGTGCAGAAGGTAATATCAGAAATATTTGAGGTGAAGTTAAAAATGTTACCAGAGTCATTTTTATTAAATTTACTACCAGAAAGTATTAAAGGAGACAGATATGTGATAACTTATATTATTACTGCGGCAAGAATCCTAATAGCTAAAAACTGGAAATCTTTATATACCCCGACAGAAGAAGACTTGAAATACAAACTTTTGGAAATTGCAGAAATGGACAGGTTAAGTGTGATATGTTGAAATAAATCTGAGGATAAATTCTGGAAAAACTGGGATAAAGTTTATAACTGGATGAATCTTAATTTTTTTAAATAGGGCTCGGAATAAATAATAATGAGCCATTTGTATTTGTATGATTAGCTATTTTTCATGTATTGATGGCTCCACCATGTTTGTATTTATAGAAATGGAAAATTAATAACATATTTTTTAAAAAATATTGAGGTACTACATTTGCACCTTGCCTTTCCTCCAAGGAGCCGAGAGTAGCATAGCGATTCCCAGTCTCTCGTGCAAATTTGCTGAATTTCCCAACTACATTATGGTGTATAACTATAACTGCAGCAGACTGTAGTTGCCAAAATATCGGACTAGGATCTGGGAGAGACAGGTCCAAATCCCGACTCTGCTGCAGAAGCTTGCTGGGTGACCTTACAGGTAGATCAAGATGGATAGCTGTGATAGCCTGTCAGTAGCCGTAGAAAAGAACAAGAGTCCAGCAGCACCTTCAAGACTAATAACATTTGTGGTAGGGGAGGAGCTTTGGAGAGTCACTTCTTCAGATAACAGATTATCTTCACTTCTCTAGAGCATCTGAAGAAGTGAGCAGTGACTCCGGAAAACTCCTCTCTTACCACAAATTTTGTTAGTCTTGAAGGTGCTACTGGATTCTTGCTCTTTTCTACTGTTACCTTACAGCGTTGCAGAACAAGCAAAGAGAGAGAATCACGGAAACATATGTACCAAAAGAGGAGGGAAAAACATGATAACCTTACTAATTAAAAATTCTTACAAATTCATTTTATATTTAAATGAACAGTGTGTTACATATAACGTGTGAAAAATTACAATAGAATTATAATAGAATTGCATGGAAAAGTCACAATCTTTGTTTCTCCATGTATAAAGTTCAACACCCTTAAAGGTCTCTTTTGGTACCTTACAGGATTTCTGCAAGAATAAAATGGGGGAGAGGAGAATTATGTCAGCTACGTTGGGTCCCGAAAGGGGAGAAAGGGAGGGTGTAAATGAAGTAAATAAATGAAATCAATCAATAAATGAAACCAATCAATAAATGAAATGAATCAATAAATTGTACTTCAGTTGTACTGAAGTAACGTCATCTATGTGTCAGGATGTTTTAATTTTTATTTAATTTTTAACGAAGTAATGTATTGTGCCACAATGGCTGTTGTTAGCCGCCCTGAGCCCACCGTATGGCGAGGAGGGCGGGATATAAATTTCAATTAAATAAATAAATAAATAGTTTTATGATTCACAAGAAAATCAGTCCCTAACTAGCTTGCACAATGGAGAGACCTATCACAGCAGAACTTCCATACCACCTTACACCATTCCAACAATCAGCCTTTCGATGACATTATTGTCACTGTACACACTCAGATGCCAGTTTTCAGTTGTACAAATGTCAAGTGCAAATAGAGCTGTTAGGAGAAAGTCTCTTAACTCCTGCTTTCCCCCTGAAACCTAACAATCTATTCCTTTTTCTCTTGTTAGGAATTTGGAGTCAGTTTCTAACCAATTACATTTTGATGGAAGAAAAATTCAAAGAAAGGAGAGACAAGAAGGGAGGTTCTGCAAAATTTCGTTCTGCAGATGCTCAGAGCCAGGCAGTCTCTTCCCAAATCTTCCTGTCTTCCTTCTAGAGCACTACACAGTCATATATAACTAGGGATGTGCATTTGGCATTTCCGAGCCACATTAATATCCGAATCATGCTATGTTTGCATGATTCAGCCATTAGTTAAGCTGAGCCAGATTTTCTGATCTAATCTGGTTTACCGATAAGAGACTCCCAAATTAATTTGGGAATCCCACATTTTTTTGGCTCCATTATACCCTATGAGACCATTATAGTCAATGGCAAATCTCCTAAGGTATATTCAGTGAGCTGGGGGGAGGGGGTTTGAGGTAGAGGCACCAAATTTGCAGTGTAGCTGGTGGAGCCTCTCTCCAAAAGAACCTCCAAGGTTCAAAAAGATTGG
Source organism: Lepidodactylus listeri (assembly GCA_029233225.1). Lineage (NCBI taxonomy): Eukaryota > Metazoa > Chordata > Lepidosauria > Squamata > Gekkonidae > Lepidodactylus > Lepidodactylus listeri. Next base: position 97,120,940 of record JARCFY010000009.1, on the reverse strand, counting down.
ACTGGCGGTTTAGTTCTATGGGCACCCAAAGAGGGTGCCCCCATTCTCCATTGTTTCCAGTGGGTATGTAAAGGGGAGGGTTCTTTTGGGCACATTGCACTGGTTCTACTGCTGGCCTTGCAAAAATGCCACCCCCCCACTTCACTTTCAACTACAGATATTCTCTGGGACATTCTGCTGGGCTTGTATTGCCTTGCTATTTCCTCCCATTGGATTTAGCATGTGTAGTGAGATAACAAGCCGATATCTCTGTTAAGTCCTGAGTGTTCCATTGTTCTGAGTGTTGTGATAATTTGTAATTCAGCAACCTCTCATTCCCGTCTGTTTCTGAAATTCCTTTGCAATACAATAGCTGCTTTGAGTTTCTACACTCAGTGTCCTGGAAGGTTGAAGTGTTCTCCTACAGATTTCTCAGTCTTGTGATTCTTGATGTCAGATTTGTGTCCATTTATCCTTTGGTGTAGGGTTTGACCTGTTTGTCCTTTGTAGAGAACTGAAAGGCACTGTTGGCATTTAATGGCATATACCATGTGGAAGATGAGCAAGTGACTAAGTCTGAGATGGTGTAGCTGATGCTGTTAGGTCCAATGATTGTGTTGTCTGGGTGTGTACATGGCAGCAAAGTTGGCATCTGGTTTTATTGCAAGCTCTGGTACCAGTGTCCATGTTCTAATTAGATGTTGTACTATTGTGGGCGAGGAGTTGTTTGAGATTGGGGTGCTGTCAGCGCACAAGAAAAAAGTTTGTCCTCCAATACTTGTGGAAGAAGAAGAGGAGGAGGAGGAGGAGGAGGAGGAGACTGGATCTATACACCGCCCTTCACTTGGAGTCTCAGAGCGGTTTACAAACTCCTTTCCCTTCCCCTCTCCAGAACAGTCACCCTTTGAGGTGTCTGGTGACAGATAATTGTCTTTATCCAGTACAGGTTGTAAGTCACCGATGGTACACTGAACTATTTTGAGATGAGAGCTGTTATGTGACCACTATTAGTGTCCTCTTTGGGGCCTGGTTTGCAACAGGTCTTCTCTGAATATCATTCTAGCTTTGTTGACCTTGGGTCCCAAATGGATAAAAGGTGGGCAGACTGATAAATATTTTAAATAAATAAATGCTTTTTAAAATAGACTTTGTTTACAGATTCTTCCAAGTGTGCAGTAAACCTGTACAGAAAAATAAAGTTGTGTACATGCTATGTACAAATCAAGTATTTCCCACCACTTTCTCCATCTTGGGAGAATGGAAGCTGATCTTAACTCTCAAATATTTGTGATTTGGTATTTCAATGAAGGACACGATTCAGCGCTAAACAAAGCCTTGTCCCACTGATATCAGTTAGGGGTCAGCAACATCCCCTGTTCTGTTTCGTTTTTTGCCTGTGTTCTGCTCAGCATACCTTCCAGTTTAACTTAGAGAATTAAAAAAAATAATAATTTCAGAATTGATGCATATTCAGTATATATGCAAGTTCTAGTATCTCTCCCTCTCTATCTTTTATAGGTTACAAATACACATGAGCACATAAGAACCTTGAGCAAAATGAATGTTGATATAAACACAGCAGGATGCCTCTTTCCACAGTGCTTCAAATCAATGTGCAGAGATGCTCACACGCTGACTTGGAGGCATCAAACTCATTTGTTATGAGGGCCGGAGCTGACATAAATTTCACTTTGTCAGGCTGGGCCATGTGTAATACCAGGTATTGGAGATATAAACTTTATAAAGGGCACAGGCAAACCCAATCAACGATATTATTTTTCACTCAAAATACAAACATACTTAAAACATTAGCACTCTTACAGTAGTTTCTCAGGCTGATTTCGCACTAGCGTTTGCCCCAGGTTTGCCCTCATGCTTGCACCGGAGCTTCAGTTCGATTTCACACCAGTTGCTCCGGGCTCACATTTTGCTCTGGAGTATCACCCTGCTGCACCGGAGTTTCCCTGGAGCAAACAAATCCTGTTTTTAGAGGATTTTCCTGTTTGCTCTGGGGGAGAACCCAAAATGAAAACACGCCCACTCGCCCACCTTTCATCAAGGCCGCCCCACTGTGGGAGTTTCTAAAAAAAATTTGAGAAAACCTTTCGTCACGCTATATCGAAAGGGCTGAGGTTCCAAGTGGGAAAATGAAGAAAATACTCCGGAGGAAACTGGGAGGGGAAATTCCGGAGAGAATGAGAGGCAACTGGCCAGTGCGAAATCGGCCTTATTGCATCTCCCTGATACCCATCCCCCCACTTCTACTGCCCATTACTCATTAGCACTGGGACAGGGATATTATATTATGCACAGTCTTTGGCATCTGGCAATAAAGGTAATCAGTTGCTCGCAGACTAGATATGAGCCATGGATGGGCTGGTCCCAGCCCATGAGCCGTATGTTTGACACCCCTGCGCTAACTGAAACAAGCACAAACATTGCATGCAGACTGAAGCCAGGAAACCATCGGCAGAAGCATGAGAAATGAACATGATGTCACTTCCTGTCCACAGACAAGATACATTAATCTGGAACCTCCAAACCAGAGAGAGAAATTTAGAGGGGAGCCATTTCACAAGCATCCCTAATTTATGACAGAGTGAAATACATGCTTAGTCCAGAGTCTGCCCAAAGATCTCTTTCTGTAGGGATAAAATGCAGCAAGGTGGGAAACACTTGCCTGGACTATTTTCAGCTCCATATATATTCACAGCAAAACATCAACCCTAGTGTACAATGTGCGTGCCAACGTTCCCATTTGTGTTAACAATGGCTGAGGACAGACTGGCAATCTGAAGCGGAGGCAAAGCGGAGGGAACTGGAGCGGGGGAAAAAACCCACGGAGCTGGCCGTTCACACTGGCCAGAGCAATGCGGATCAGCGGCGATACGGAGCATTCAGACTGCCACGGAGAGTTCAGACTGCCGCATAGCCAGCGTGCGCGGCTCGCGCGTGCCGCTGCACTTTGCATATGCGCAAAACTTTTTGCCGGTGCGTTCACACTTCCTCCGGATGCCTCCCGCTTCTTCCAGTTCACACTGTTTGGAAGCGGGAGGCATGCGGAGGAAGGCCCCTGAACACCGGGAAAAACCGGTGTCCGGGTAAAGCGGAAGGAAAGCGGCTGGGAGACGGGTAAGTACGCAACGGAGCCGACGGACAGATGTGCATGTCTGAACATGCTCCTTTCCTCCGTTTGCGAAGCGTGCCTGCCCCGCTTTAGATTGCCAGTCTGTCCTCAGCCAATCATTTTGTTAACAATTTGGGAAACAGCATTCTTCTAATCAAGAAAAGAGAGGTTGCTCTTTCTATTGTCAAAAGTAATGAAATGCCAAATGTGGAAATCTGCATTTTTTTCTGCCTCTGCTTTAATATATCAAGATACAGCAAACTGGATCCCTAGAACAAAAGTGCTTTGATTTTGTGGTCTGATAATAAAGTTATTGTTTATAAGCCAGGATTTGTATTTAAACCCATTCAAGGAGCAGCTTGCATGTATGAACTTAAACACCGTGGCAAAAATACTAATAGGACAAGCTAAATAGGACAAGCTAATAGGACAAGCTAAAAAAAGATCTTCAGGCTTGTTTGTCACAAGGGAGAATGGAAATCAAGCTGAAGATATCCAAACTGAAGCAACATGCGAAAGAAATTCAACATCCCTATTATATGGCGTTAACTGGTCCCTACACAACAACAACGTGAGGATCAAAAGTCGTATTGCTTAAGTATATTGTGTTTTATAAAAAGGCAAGCTGCTACACGAAACAACAGCAATAAAAGAATAGGGTATGAGTTTGATGGTTTCGTTTTTGAATGCTGCCCCTAAACAAACAAACAAGTAACTTATCAGGGGAAGAAATTAAGATGCAGAAAGAAAAGCACAGATAAAACAAACCAACCTCCCCTCTCACTAAATGTTATTAACAGGGATCATTCCGTAGAAAAAGAGCTGCAGGAGCTCATTAGCATAACTCATTTGCATAACACATTTGCAAATGCCACACCCCCTAACATACCGAAAGTGTGTCAGAAGGCAACACCCACCCCTCAGGCTCCACTCCACAGGTGAGTGAAACTGACCTGCTCTTCCTCCATTCCCTTCCCCAATATTTTGTACAATAGAAATAAGCGTAAAGAACACACCCTCATTCTCTTCCTACTCCCTTGAAACCACCAGGTTTCAAGTAGACTTGAGATACCCAGGACACGTGCACCACCCATCCCTTTCCCTTCCCCTCCCACAACAAGACACCCTGTGAGGTAGGTGGGGCTGAGAGAGGTCTTTTGAGAACTGCTCATGAGAGAACAGCTCTGGGAGAACTTGTGACTGGCCCAAGGTCACACCAGCAGCTGCATGTGGAAGCGTGGGGAATCAAACCCGGCTCTCCCAGATTAGACTCCAACTCCTGACCACTACACCAAACTGATGGGGTGGAAGCTGCTGAAGGGTTGGTGAAATTTCTCCAGTACTTATGTGCCATGTGCCCAGATAAAAAATGGGATACTTAGAAAATTTATATGCCACCTTGAGCAAGTCTCTGGAAAAGCAGCACGCAGTCATAAAAGGAACAATGATAAAATTATCAATATTAAAACAAAACATTAAAAACAATAAAGACCCTAGCAGGGCTTTCCCCGGGGCATTGCGCCTCTGCATTGCTTGGGGAAGCCGAGGACGGGGCGGGGCTTGGTCATGTGCCCGCCCCCTGGGCTCCTCACTTCCGGAGCTGTGCTCCTGTGCGCTCCCGCTGTAACGGACCCCTGGTTATTAAACAGCTCCTTATAGATACCATAGTCAAACCCATAAAACCCCAGAATATTTAAAAGTAACAAAGAGTTATTAAAACACTCAAATGATTTATTAAAATGGAGTGCAGCTATGCCAGAAGAAGGAGATCTCAATATTGATTCCTATTTGGTGGTTCATTCAGAACAAATGCATAATCAAAATCTAATATGGATCTGGGGAGAAAAAAAAATTCTGAGTCATTTGAATAGGATTATTCCAAATCACAATCAATTTTTCTGTGCTCTTCTGTTTTTTTGAAAAAAAATCTCATCCTATTTCACTGGTTTATTAAATGCTGCCCCTTTCCGCCAATCTCTCCACTGTAGCAATCGCAGAAAGCTAGCATCTAAGCAATGGATTGTGAAAATTCCTCCTACCCTACATGTATAACAAGCAGCACCATCTCGCTGGCGATCACCACTGGAACTCTTCACATTATTGGAATAAGGCTGAGGGCCTGTGGCCAAATATTTGTTTGACTGGCCAACCTTCTGTTTCTTATTTTCTCTTTGCCTGCTCATTTTGCCTCCCATTTTTTCTGCTTCTTTCAAACCACTTGGGTTGGCTTACCCTCCTAATTCTTCTGGACTGCTTCCTCTCCCTAGTCTGTCATCTTCCCAGTTCCTGATGCCCGTCCTTCTATCCCTTCTTCCTGTGCCCTTTTAGGATTGCCAGCCGCCAGAATTACAGGTGATCTCGAGACTGTTTCCCTGGAGGAAATGGCAGCTTTGGAGTGTAGGCTTTCAAAGTTTCCTCCCCTCCTCCAAAATAGGGTTGCCAGCCTTCAGGTGGGGCCTGGGGATCTCCCGCTTTTACAACTGATTTCCAGCTGATAGAGATCAGCTCCCCTGGAGAAAATGGCTGCTTTGGAGGGTGGACTCTATGGCATTCTACCATGTGGAGGCCCCTCCCCTCCCCAAACCCCATCCTGTCCTGGCTCCACCCCCAAAGTCTCCAGGTATTTTCCCACCTGGACTTGGCAACCCTACTCCAAAATCTACCCTCCCAAGCTCTGCCCTCAAATCACCAGGAATTTTCCAATCTGGAGCTGGCAACCCTAGGCCTCCTGCTGGCTTTGCTCATTCTAGGAGGTGAGCGGCTCTGCAATGGTTTCCCAAGGCCCTTCTGCCCCGTCTCATGGTGACACTACAGTAACTCAGCCAATAACTGCTGGAAGCTTTGTCTCCACTTCAACATCCATCACCTAATAATGGCTCAATTTCCAAGCATCTGTGTACTTCAAATGCATTATCACAGACCTGATTTCTGAAGTGGGAAATAAGGTGGTAAAACGGGGCCACATTTGGGAATACGTCCTCTCTGATAAAAGCTCCCATTGGAAAATGAGTCCTGCAAAGAAACAGAGGAGGGGAAAAGAGTTCTCCTTGCTCTGCTACATTTCTGTTGACAGAGAGGGCTTAAAAAAAATTCAAAAGAGCATTCAAAACTGGAATCTATTCCAGCACTTCATCATTCAGCCTTGCACGTAACACTAGTCATCCCTATAGGGACCCTGAAAACTAGGCTTGCCGACCCCCCGATGGCGGTGGGGGTTCCCCTGATTTCAGGCCCCCAAATCCACCCCTGAAAAATCCCAGCACGCCCGATGTGCCCAGCATGGTGACTTCACCTGGAGTTGATGTCATCGCACCAGGCATGTTGTGTGGGGGACGCTCTAGCATTTGGGTAAAAACTCTATGGTGACCACAGAGTTTTTACACGAATGCTAGAGCATCCCCTAAACAACATGCTCAGTGTGATAGCATCACTTCCGGGTGACATCATTGAGATACGCACACAGAGGCTGAGGACAGACTGGCAATCTGGAGCAGGAGAGCTCTGCTTGTGAAGTGGGGGAAAGGAGCCTGTTCAAACAGCCACAGCTGTTCCCCGGCTCCCTTCCGTACTTACCCGCTTCCATGCTGCATCCCTACCACTTCAGAAGGACACTGGGAGAAAGTGGTGTCCAAGAACCGTCTGCCGCTTGTTTCCTGCTTCCCGGCAGTGTGAACCGGAAGAAGGTGGGATTAAAGCGGAGGCGGCAGTGTGAAAGCGCCATGCACACATTGGCGAAACGGCCCTGCCATGAGCTGCAGAGGCCGGCCCACCCGGGCCGCTCCACAGCAGTCTGAACGCTCCGGTCCGGTATGCTAATGCAGGAGTCTGGCCAGTGTGAAAGGCCAGCCCCAGAGCAGTTTTCCCCCGCAACTTTCAGCCCTGCTTTCCTCCCGCAGCAGATTGCCAGTCTGTCCTCAGCCAGAGTGTGCACCCCAGAAGTGTCCTGGAGCCAGGCTAGAGCCCCCACCCCCACCGGGATCAAGGTAAGACCTGGCAACCCTACTGAAAATAGACCATGATTGTTATTACTGTTTTGAAGATTTGGAGCTGGGTGTGTGTGTGCGTGCGTGTGTGAATCTGAGCAATGGTCTAAGCCCATGGTTCCCAGCCAAGGTGAATTTGTAATTGAGAGTTTCCTATACCAAAAGTCATGCTCTCAGCTACCACATTACACCAACATTCAAGAGTTGTGCAGGTATGATATTGAGACCCTGTTCACAAGTTACAGTGAATACATGTACAGTCTGTGTACAGTGTACACTTGATTTTTCTCTGTATGCGTGTTGAGTAATTCTCATGTTACAGTCAACACATGCAGAGCTGAACGTGCAATACAAACTCCACATTTATCTAGGAACTGGTCTCCAGTTTCATTCCTAAAGGGAGTGTGTTGGCCCATTCTTACAAACAGATGGATACATGTCCAGGCAGGATGTACATGTGTTCCCTTTAACATGTGAACAGGGCTAAAATGTGTGGAGGGGAGACTGAGATTATGTGCACTGTTGCCACTCATAACCTTCAAGTGTGTAGTCGCAAATTGCAGCCTATGCGTGTATAAACATTATGCGCAGAGCTTTCTCTCTAAGCAACCGAGGAATTAGCTTTTCCAGGATTCCATATTGTGCTCACAGTTGTACACATGCATACAGTTGTACACATTGAGACTGCACACAATTCCAGTCAGAGCAGGAATGAGGACAGCATGCCCAATCCTTCTCCCCCATCCCCACATGCATCCTAACCTCAGCACAGGAGCTAGATGTTATGTGAAGAAACTGAAAGCTCCATATGAATTATATGTTTGATATGTTCTCGAGTTGGGGATGGGGGCTAGAATAGTACACCCCTGTCCCACCCACATCCTCATTCCATAACAATTAAAGCTTCAACGATATGGTGCCGTAAGACTATTTCAAGACAAATTCTTGAGGCATCAAAAACATAAAAACAAATAGACGAGAAGAAATACTGAGCCAGAGCGGTCTCATAAAAATAAGAGACAAGCAACTACGTTTGTGAAATATCTTGAGGTAGGGTCAACTGGCGAAAGGGCTGAGGTGGGGACATGGTAAGGTTGCCATCCCCTTGATGGGGGTGAGGTTTCCCCATTTCCGGGGCTCCCAATCCGTCACCGGCCAGCCCCAATGCACCTGAGGTGTCCTGTGTGATGCTAGAGTATCCCCTGCACAACTTGCCTGATACAATGATGTCACAGAAGATCCCAGAGAATAGCCAGGAGTCCTCCACCGGCTGGCAACTCTGGGACATGTTGGGGGCAGGCTGTGATGCTAGTGACCACAGAGTTTCTGAAAATTCCTAGATCTACCATTTTTCAGTAACATTGCCTTCAAAAAAACTTTCGTCCCAACAGAGCTTGTCAGTAAGAGGCCTCCTGTGATAGGAGGAGGACTGGCCAAGCCTTAGGCCAAGATCCAATAGGCAAACTAAAGAACACACACAGGACACAGATGTAAACCATGAAGAAACAATTTCACAGGCCTGAATTAGTTATGTCGGGAAGGAGCCATGGCTCAGTGGCAGAGCATCTGCTTAGCACACAGAAGGTTCCAGGTTCAATCCCTGGCATCTCCAGTTAAAAAGATCTGGCAGTAGGTGACATGAAAGACCTTTGCCTGAGACCCTGGAGAGCTGCTGCCAGTCTGAATATACAATAATGCCCTCAACAACCCAATGGTCTGATTCAGTATAAGGCAGCTTCATGCATGTGTTCCTGTATATATGCATGTAGAACTTGAATGCAGCTTATGTGTGTGTTCTGTCCTGAATGCTTTGCCCAATCCAGGGTAAATGGCTAATAATATAAATAGGGTGATCCTTTCCTCTGACTTACTGAGGCGGGGGAAGCATCAACAAGATGGATGTGTGGCCATCCACTGGAGAAGGCTCCCTTAGGTATGGGAACTACTCTTTATAGAACAGGATTCCAAATTAATTTCAGAGCAAATCAGGTGTGTGTTGTTCAACAATTATCCCCAATTGCCTGTGGCAGGAGTCCGAAAACACACTCATAAGGCATTTGTGCAGGGAAATAACTCAGAACCACCCTCCTATTTAGGGTTGCCAACTCCCTGACGGGAGCGGAGGTTCCCCTGAATTTGGGGCCTTCAATCTGCCATCAGCCAGCTGGCCAATTGGGGGAGCCCTGCCCCTGAACAGCTCTGCCGCTCCGGTCACATTGTGCGGGGGGCGTTCTAGCATTCGGCTAAAAACTCTATGGTGACCATAGTGCTTTTAGCCAAATGCCAGAGCATCCCCCTGTAGAGCGTGCCCAGCACGATGATATCACTTCCGGGTCTCAGATCTCAGAAGCTAAGCAGGGTCGGTACTTGGAAGGAGACCACTAAGGAAGACTTTGCAGCCACCCTGAGCCCGTTCGCGGGGAGGGCGGGATATAAATGTGAAAAATAAAATAAATAAATAAATAAATAAATAAATAAGAAGGCAATGGCAACCCCCCTCTGCTTAATCGCTTGCCTTGAAAACCCTATGGGTTTGCCATATGTCGGCTGCAACTTGACGGCACTTTGCACACCCACACCCACACATGCACAATAGATTTCTGTAAACAGGTTCTGCAAATGCATCCCAAGTCTCCAGTAGTCTTTCATTTGAATGGAAATTGAGCCCCCGTAATTCTTGTCCTGGATTTTCCTGCTTCTTACAAAACTGGGTAGTAGGTAACATTTAATCAAAACCATGTCTACCAATTCATAGCTAAGAGTGCAGTGGGCATAATAACCTGACCAAACACTGCTCCCTAGCTTGTATCAGATTATTTAATATCTTCCATACAAGTTAGAACAGACAAACCAGGTTTAGTCATCAGGCAGTGGACCGACCTTTTATCTTCACTTTTCAATTTTAGAATTGACAGATAAAGTTAACAGCTTGAGAAACAATTTTCTCTACTGCCTGGTAGGCTCAGGGTCAGGGGTCCTTTCGTAGAAAAAGAGGTGCAGGAGCTCATTAGCATAACTCATTAGCATAACTCATTGGCATATGCCACGTCCCCTGACATCACCAGAAGTGTGTCAGAAAGGGAATGTCAGTTTCAGCCCCATTATACCCTATGGGCCATTGAAATCAATGGCAAAAACTCATACGGTTTATGAGGGGCTGGAGAAAAGGGGGTTTGAGGGAGAGGCTCCAAACTTGCAGGGTAGCTGCTGGGGCCTCTCCTCGAAATACCCACCAAGTTTCAAGAAGATTGTACCACGGGGTCCAATTCTACGGGCCCCCAAACAGATTGTCCCATCCCCTCCATTGTTCTCTATGGTGGGAAAAAATGTTAACTTTTTTCCTCCCATAGAGAACAATGAAGGGAATGGGGGCAACCTGTTTGGGGGCCCGTAGAATTGGACCCCCTGGTCCAATCTTCTTGAAACTTGGTGGGCATTTCGAGAAGAGGCCCCAGCAGCTACCCTGCAAGTTTGGAGCCTCTCCCTCAAACCCCCTCCCCTCCAGTTGCTTTTAAAATTGCAGCCGAATTTCGGCGGCAATTCGGCAGTGGGCTGAATCAGATTAGAGAATCTGATTCGGCCCATGGCTGCCCTAGTGGCCACTCCTGAGCTGGCAGAGCTTCGCTCCATCTCGCTCCGGCCCCAACGGACCCCTGCTCAGGGTTATTAATACTTTGGCTGAGTAGGATTTCATATCCATTTTACAGAGAGAGTATCTACATGAGGATTAATCCATTGTTGGGGCTTATGCTGCCATCTTGAAAAAAAAGCCCTTCAGAATCAATCGTCCTTTTGAAGTGGTTGGGGCACTTTCGATGGATTCATTCTATTACTGGGAACTGGGGCCGCATACCCTCCACCATTTCAAAGATGAAAACAGACAGATTCTTGTCTCTTATAACAACTTCATTCTCATACCAACAGTTACTTGCCTCACCATTCCACTGTTTCGAAGCTTTACCTGTTTACACTGCTTTATGTACTCTACCACAGTGGTTTCTCAGCCTTTCAAATCTTACATCCCATCAATCTATCAATGAACCCGGATGCCACCATGAATGGGGAAAATAGCCCACTCTTCTTTTCTGAGAAGGACATTTATATGTTTACAGACATTCTCTTCTAATATTTATCGTTTACAGGAAGATTTAAGGACATCAAAACTATGGTACTGTCGGAAGCAAGTTTTATGCTTATGGCTTTAAAGCACAAACAAAAAAAAATCATAGTTCTGCCAGTAGTTAAAAAAAAGTCAAAAGGTGATGTAAATGGCTTTATAGGTATGTAAGTTAAAAAGTTATTCAATCATAAGGCTCAGGATCAGTTGCCAGTCAAATAAAACAGATTCACACTGACTTGTGGGATCAAGGGTCTGCTTCGGTATATGACAGCTTAATGTGTATGTGTGTTCACATGACTTTCTTTGGTTGCTGTGATGATTAGGGAAACGTTGTGAATTAAAATAATGATGGGATTGTGAACTGGAGAAGAGGCAGATGCACAACGGATACTCCCTGACAAGTAGAGTTGGCGTGAAATAGCACATCAAAGACACTTGTTGATGGGCAGGATAAATGGGGGTTTAGGAGAAACACTGGGTGTCCAGGGTTACAGGTAGCACGCCGAAAACGAAAAGTCACAGAGGGATAATCCTTGGCAGGTAGGATCAGCAGGAGACCGAACATCATACTTGCAGGTGGACGTGGGGATTAAGGAAGACCAAATTCTTCACCACTCTTACCAAAAGCCTGCATACCAGCTAGACTACTTCTGTGTCCCACCAGTGGCACATGTCCCACCAACTGAGAACCACTGCTCTACCACACCCTGTGTCTGCATTAACTTCAGAGCAATATTTAAATGAATGTTTACACTCACAATGACACTGATGCAACTACTGACCACTCAGAGAACAATTCAAGTAAAAGTACATCAAACAGTTTTTGCTATCTGGATAGACAGGGAGGAGGGGAGGGGAGGGAAACAGCATGTCGTAACCCTGCATGGAGGATCTGGGAGGGAAAGGGTTAAGGGAATTCTCTCACTCAGGTATACTTCGTAGTTGGTCCCACCCTGTCATTGGCTAGATGCAGAGCCTCTTTGGCCATTGCTTGCCTTCTGTTTCATCTTATATAGGACCTCTCTTCTCTGTCTTACCTGGGCTGCAGCAAGTTAATCTTTTTGAAATTAATCTATTCACTATACCTATATTAATATGTCACGTAAAATGTGCTCCTATTTTTGTAAGTAAAATTTCTTTCTCTTTTCACCATTGGAGTCAGATTATCTTTGTAATTCGTTTGAATGACATTCTCCCCTAAACTGGGAAATGTGGAGGATCAAGGATAAAGCATAAAGTCTGCAAGTATTTTACAGTATACTGCCTTAAGTAATTACCGCCATCCTGAGGAATTATTATCATCATTAGCACCTTATGATTTTATGTTTTTATGACTGTTTGATTTTATTGCATTGACTGTTCGACTTGTTGAATGATTGTATGTGTTTTAATGGTATCGATACCAACTATGTGAGCCACCCTGAGCCTGCTTGTTGGGAGGGTGGGGTACAAATTCAACTAATAAATAAATAAATAAATAAAATAATTGTCTGTTTGTGAAAGACAGAGAGAAAGAGAGACGAATCTTAAATCTAATGCACATGTGCATACATTTGTCTACATTTACAAGTTTCTCTTTGTCTGCACTGGACAATCTGTAACAAGAGAGGGGGAGAAAGAAGGCACCCCCCCCTGAATTACATTATCACTACATCAAAAATGCAAGCCAGACACTGAACTCGACTGACAAGAGAACTAAGAGCCTGATATGATGCCCCCCCTTCTTTTTGCACAATTCCTTGTCCCTGAAAAATGAGCATATTGGGAAGAGGTTGGAGTGCTCTTACAGTCTCTGCAGTCACTCTGCTTAATCCTGTTGGAACATTTACAGCATCACAGGATGTCTCCTTTGAATGTCAAGATTAAGAACATAATCCTCTAAAATTTGGCTCGCTCACAAACTAGTTATGTTTGTCTTTTGCGCTCTCTCCCCACTTTTGCTTCTCCTTTGCGTTCTTTCTTTCTCAAAACAAGACAGTCCCCCCCGCACACCCGAGGCCTACATCTCCTCCACAAGAATATCACATATACTCATTTTCGAGCAGCTAAGACAAATAACTGCAGCACACAAGGAGATGCTCGCTTCTTCGGCAGTGCTGGAAAGGATATCGAACCAAAACAAGGAAAAGGTTTGCTCGATTGGGGGGGGGGGCAGAACTCAACCGGACTGATTTCATATTTGACTGTGGTCTATAATACCGACACCTGAACTGACTGTGTAACCTGACTCCACTCAAAAGTGTCATGTTCATAGTGATGGCAGGAGGCCTTCATTCTCTATTTCTACAAACCAAGAATTAAGCGGATGCAGTATAAGATGCTATATTGGGTTGAATGCTAACGACCACATCTCAGACGTTGCTCATACAATGGAAAGAACCCAAATACTTTTCCAGCTGCAGCCTCCAGAGCTCCTCAACATCATGCTCCTGGGGGTCGGTTAATTCAGAAATAGGGGCCTGCAGGAAAGAAATCCACAGAAATCTAGTGCAAGCTAAAGTGAGCATTAGGATTAGGTTTGCCAGGTCTTACCTGGCTTTTAGCGGGGGGCTCCCAGGTCCATCCCAGGATTTTCTTGTGCATGCCCCCAAACAGCCCCTCCCCAGACAGACCCTTTAATGTAAATGTCATCGGTGTGATGACATCACCTGAAAGTGATATCATCAGACTAGGCACATCACGCTGGGCCAAAAATACTAGAGTGTCACCATGTGACATGCCCGGCATGATGACATCACTTCCAGGTGATGTCATTGTGCTGATGACGTTGACATGGGATTGGAGCCCCCGAAACTGGGGGAACCCTTGCTCTGACCAGGGGTCTGGCAACCCTACTTAGGATACAACCAAATATGTCATTACATGGAGAGACACTGTGGCTCAGTGACAGAACATTGGCCTGGCATGCAGAAGGTCCCAGGTTCAATCCCTGGCATCTCCAGTTAAAAGAATAAATGAGTATCCTAGATATTCCAGCTGCGTTGCTGAGAGTTGAAGTGGGTCTTCCCTCCCTTCGGGCTCATGCTCATAAAATCTTTTTTTAACTATTGGCACAGATTGTAAAGAGCTCCAACAGATAATCTTGCCAGCCTCTGTTTTTCTGAAAACTTGAAAGACCCTAATTGGCAATCTAAGTATAATACGGTCGTTCCGATGTATAACTTGCTGGGTGTTGTTCATTGAAACTTTCAGGCCGATTTTGATGGCAAGCTTAGATAAATTGGGTCCCTGCTTTACATCTGGCAAAATTATAACTTTACTTGCAGAAGTGGAGCCAGAGTATTCGTACAAGGTCACACTTTATGCCCTAGCAGCAAAGAAAATTCAAATCAAGTTGACTGAATCTTTGCCTGCTATATAGCCAGGGCTATGTTAAGGTATATAAGGCCCTTTCTCCAAACCCTATATTCATTCTGTAGTTCTAGTTTTTTTAATCTCATATTATTTTAAGAATGTAGCCAGTTTTATGCTTGACACACATCTTATATTTTTAATCCCTGTCTTTTAATGCAGATTTTATTCTGTATTTTATAGCTTCTATTGTATGGTACTGTATTTGTAATGGCCATTGGCCATATGCAATAAATTGAAATTGGAAAATGGGAATAAATGAGTCCTTGATGTGAAAGACCTGAGACCTGGAGAGCTGCTGGCAGTCTGAGTAGACAATACTGGCACTGGTGGATCAAGGATCTGATTCATATGTTCAAGCTATGCTAGAGGTTTTGAGGGGAAAGGAGCTTTTGAGCTAGTGCATGTGAATACTTCAGATATCTTATATACCTTCTAAATATTATCATCATGATGTCCTACAGGGATGGACAAAATTTTCTATAAGTATTCCTGTATTAGTAGACTCCTCCAGATACTTTTAAAGCATCTTTTCGCCACTAGAGGAATCCCTTTGCTAAAGAACATCTGGACAGTGGGTTCTCTAAGTCCTTGTGATTTATTTAGCCTAGTTCATCCATCATACCGCACTGCATATATTTTATGTGTTACAGTAATAACAAATAATGAACTATGTCAACAAGCTAGATGAGAATATTAACAGAGTCAGACACTCATTCTCGAAATGGTTTACAGAACCACGGCTCTCTAATTGGACACACATGTCCTTGACACTCGATGAGTTTCATATGACACCAGTGTATATTTATCCTTTTTACCAAGTAAATGCTGAAACAAATGGGAACCGAGGGTGGTCAAGGGTGTGCATATATGCACCTACGTTAATGATGCTCTACAGAAGTCTCAGTGTAGCTGACCCCCCCTGTTTCTCCACCACTCTTTTCATCATTGGAGCATGACCCTTTCCAAGATTGTCTGTGCCAGCCCAATGCTAAGCACTATAAGGTCATGTAATAGCAACAGTTTAAAACACCTTTTTCTCTTGACACGGATATCCAATTTGTTCAGTGGAAGGAGAAGTAAGAAACTCGGCTCATACGAAAACAAGTACAGAACAGAACATGGTATGAAAGTTAGACATCTGTAATCATTTGTTGGGGAAAAAAGGAGTCTACAGTATATTCAAAAAGAGAAAGAAATTATACTATTATATGAGACTGCTTTGGTTCTAACATTTGAAGCTTGATTCTCATCTAGGGAGCAAATATAATGGAAAAGCTAAAACAGGCCTACACAACTTGACTAAGTAAGTAAAAACCAGTGCACCAGCCGCATGCTGTGGTCCACATATGGTGGCCTGATAAAATTCTTGTTTTCACTGGTGGGGGTGGGGTTGAAAGGCATCCGGAACACCACTATAAATGGACTGTTTGCCTTGGTGGATCATAGGTCTGAGTGAGCATGTTATAGTTGCATATGAAAAATTCGGAGCCAAAATCCCTGCTCAGCTGTGAAGCTAACTTGGTGGTCTTGGCCAAGTCATTCTCTCTCAGCCTAACCTTCCTTCTTAGATTGTAATAAGAATGAAATGAGATAACTCCCATATGTTTACAGTGGTACACAATGCTTGGGATTTTATTTATATTTAGTGGCACATTTAAAAAATCCCTTCCCCTAAGGAGCTTTGAGAGGTGTATACGAATCTTCCTCTCCTCCATTTTATTCTCACAACAATCCACACTTGCCAGGCTTCAATCCTCAACTCCTGAGAGCTTTTGGGGGGTAGGGTATGGTGAGGGGAATGCATGGAGTTGACTTATACTTGGTCCGTCACAGTTAGTACTGTCTACTCAGACTGGAAGCAGCTCTCCAAGGTCTCAGGCAGAGGTCTTTCATGTCACCTACTCCCAGATTTATTTTTTTTAACTGGAGATACCAGGGATTGAGCCTGGGAACTTCTGCATGCCAAGTAGACATTCTCCCACTGAGCTATAGCCCCTTAATTTGATGCCTTGATGTCATTTCCAGGTTTTACCTGTTACTCCCCAGTTTTACACAGAAGTGACATCATAACACTCTAAAAAATTTCCACAAACTCTATGATAAAAGCATAGAACTTCAAGGCCATTCTAGAGCACCGTGAGACTGAGTGACATGGCTTCTCCCCATTTCCCACACCGAGCAAGTGTGGGGGACACGAGAACATTGACTGGAGGATTCCTGCCACAAGCAGGTAAGTGGTAAACCTAGGCTAGGTTGAGAGAGAATCACTGGTCCAAGGTCCCCAGGTAATGGCAAGTACAGATTTGAAATTGGGTCACCCAGTCCTAGACCAACACTTTAGCCTAGTGGCCATGTTGGCTCCCTCAATGAATCCCTGAAATATCCCCGAAAGATTTCAGTGTGCTGGCTAAAGACAGAGCAGCTGCTAGTCAGAATAGATGGAGCAGACGGCCTTATCTACAGTCTCAGTGTTGCACAATTTAATACCACTTTTTTAAAAAAAAATCACTTAAATTCATGTGATTCCAATTAGTCATATTTGGTTTAATTCTTTTTTTAATAAAAACCCTTAATATTACTGGCAGCCTAATAACAATAACAATAACAATAACAATAACAACAACAACAACAACAACAACAACAACAATACCTAACAGACTCTTTATTATGAACTCAGCTGCTGATTATAGTACTAACACAGTGCAACCAGCAAGACATTATGTGCTAATGGGAAGATCCTTCATGGTTTGTAACAAAGACCCATTATGCTTTGCAACAAAGAATGGTCATCTGATAGAGGTGTGGAATCATCCGTCCCCGTCCCCACCACCCAAAGAGGAGAGAAAGATACTATCAACAAATATGAATGTGTTCCAGGCATTCATGTACCAGGACAGCAAGCATTCAACAGCCAACAGAAGGGAAACATACTTTGTATATGCTCAGGTGCTTCCTGCCCACTGGTCCTTAACAAAAAAACAAATTTGATGTCATGGATGAAAGGGACTCTGCATACGTTCAGAAGCACGAACCTACAGTGCTAGAATTCTAAAGAAACAGCCTTATGGAACACAGTACTGCATATTACTAGAATACCCATCTACACTTTAACCAAGGGTAACAGTAACATAAAGAGATTGTTTTAAAAATGGGATGAGAACATTCTTTCCAGTTCTAGAAATTATGACACATTCCATGCTGATCTGGGGTTTTCACTTATGCTGACAAACCATAAAAGCAAATTAAAGTATAAAAATAATCCCTTTTGAGGAATCCTTTTCCCACAAGAGGTTAACATCTGATATCTGGGAGGCAAGGTTAATTAATGTAATTTAACATGCATCAAGGGATCCTGCAGCACAAGGAAATTAGCAACTCTGCCAGATCATCACTTAGAGCTGGCTTCTTTATGTCTCCTTCTAACACTAGCAAAGGTGTCGAAGGCCCCATGAATCTCACAACAACTGCTTGGTCTATCAAACACTCTCTCTTTAGGAAACACCACCAGATGGAAACTTCCCACCTCACACCATTGTAAGCCTGCCAATATTTTTAAGACAGAAATTAAGGTCATTCTTAGATATTTTTAACACCCTTTTCTTCACGTCAAACATCACCACCTGGACCCCAGAGAACTAGTGTTGCCCATCTCAAGGTTGGGCCTGGAGTTCTCCAGGAGTATAATTCATCTCCAGACTAATGAAATCGGTTTCCCTGGAGGAAAAGGCACCTTCGGAGGGTGAATTCTGTGTCATCACTTCTTTGCTGATTTCCCTCCCTCTCCACAGAAAGTTACCCACTCTGGGTTGGGAAATTCCTGGAGATTTGGGGATAGAACCTGGGGAAACAGGGTTTGGGGAGGGACCTCAGAGGAATATGATGCCTTAGAGTATACTCTCTGAAGGTGCCATTTTCTCCAGGGAAACTGTCAGCTGGAGATCAGCTGCAATTCTGGGAGATGTCCAGCTCCCACCTGGAAGTCGGCAAACCTACCTTCACAGACCCCCCCCCCCCCCGGCACTGCCCCCAAATCTCCAGGGACTACTCAAGCTAGAGTTGGTAACCCCACCAGGGAGCCCCAGGAATGTGATTTCATGGAACATTTTAGGCTGCCACAGTGGGGCAGGGAGAGGTGAGAAGTTTGCTGAAATCCTTTCACTCTCGGAAACACTAGACTGAATCTAAACCAGTATTACCGGCAATAACCAGTGCTGAACTGTTTAAAGGTGGGAGTGTTGGTGAACTATGCATAACTTCATTGCCCTCCAACTGCAAACACTTATTAAAATATAGCATTCTACAGTGATCATAAACGTCATCAGAATTCAAGACACCCAAGAGAACTTTTGCTGATCCTCTCATTTTGCCACCTGCCAAACAGTGACACGAAACCATTATTTGAATCTAGGGCTGCCAAGTCTGGCAAACTTACCGGGGGGGGGGAGTCCTTCCCTGGCCGGGAGCTTCCCCAACACGCGTGCTTTGGACAACATCACTGGAAGTCCCTGGGGGCCCTGGCAACGCCCCCAACGTGATGGTGTCACTTCCAGGTGACATCATTACGTGGGGGAAAGTCGTCCAGGCTGGATGACTTCGGGGGTGGGGTTTCCCCCACCGGCCGAATGCTGGCCGGCGGATCGGGAACCCCTGTAGTGGGGGATCCCCCGCCTCCCAGGCTGACTTGGCAGCCCTATTTGAATCTGTAGTTTCCAGAAAAATGTGTGGCTAGTATTCATAAAGTCAAGAACACATGAAATGTCCTCTCAAATAGCTAAGTAAAAATATGCATTTAGAAACACATTATAGTGAAATATCTTTTGGGGGGGATATTCTAAAGAGAGGAGAGGAAGGTCAGATGAACAGAATGCCTTTATGCAGATAATCTTAGAAATGGCAGCAGAATAGGCCCAGGGGATGGTGCTCATCCTTACTTTGCTCCTATTTATTTTCAACCATTGACCCCTTTTATAACCTTTGGCCATCAAAGTTTAAAGAAAGTACAATGTGCAACCATACATTACAAAACCAATAGTTATAACAAAAGCAGAAATTCAGTAACACACCTCTAAAATACCAAGATTGCTCCGAATTTACCCACTGAATGTTCTATTAAAATGGAAAACGTTAACTACTGATCTACTGCTGGGAAAGAGCCAGGCTACAGTAGGAAGTTTTCTGGGATGAGCGCCATCAAACTAATGCTTATCTGTTCATTCTCTGAAAGCCGGATTCACCTGAGCACAGGATGACTGGTTAATTCGATGGTGGACCAGAAAACTCTATCCCTCATGGTGGCTCAAAAGGAAGAAACAATAAAAAAATGGATATGTAGCTCTTTAACAGGAAGGTGTTGGTGACCACACTTGAAGGAAGAGACGGTGTGGTCTATGCCCACTGAATTGGCTACCACCAATAAGAGATACCACTGAGGTTTAGAGCAGGGCTTAGATACAGAGCGTAGAAATGAGAATAGAGTAGGGTTGCCAGTTACGGGTTGGGAAGTACCTGGAGATTTTGGGAGTGGACCCTAAGGAGGGAAGGGCTGGTGGGAAGGGACTTTGATGGGGTCTAATGCCATACAGTCCACCTTCCAAAGCAGCCATTTTCTCCAGATGAATTGACCTCTGTTATCTGGAAATGAGTTGTCCCACCTGGATTCTGGCATCCTGAACCATATGATGTGTTTTTATTTTGAGAAATTCATCAGTCTTTGGCTGATCAGCAAGCTAGATTGGGTGGGGCTTACTACGACTGGCAGAGAATGCTGTGAACTTGGCAATGTCAGCACACCACCATGCATTATTGATACTCCACCTCTAGAGCCTGAACCAGGTCCTCCTCAGAAGATTCTAAGGTTCTGGAGACTGAATTCTACCGCACGTGTGCCCTAGTATGTAAAATTGGTGTGTGTGTGTGAGTATGGAAAGCAATTCACTAAGGGCAGCTACTAGAAATCAGGTTTCATCCCAGATAAATAAGGATGCTTGGAGCAATTAAAATAATATGTATATGATGCGTATATCATGTCCTAAATTTTTGACTGGTGCCCGATTAAGAAGATTACCATTTGGTTGACTATTTTGAACTTGCATTGACTATTATAACTTTGACGTATTACTATAAGAAGAGGAAACACAACAACATGATGTAATATATTCCTGAAGAAGCGGTTGAACGAAACGAAGTATTAATCCGGAATCTTCGTTGTGTTGATATTGCTTTGATTATTGTACTTCAGTTATTATTATTGTACATATTGTACATTGGAGTTAATATATTGCCTTACTGCCCATGTTAATCTGAAACACTGTGAATTTAATATAGTTTTTAGCATCTTTTTTCTCAGCTCAATCTCTATTTTTGTTCCAAGCTGGGAAGTCTCTTTCTATATATATTGTTTGGCGCATCAGCCATGCAAACCACTTGAAAAGCAGGTTTAAAAAAAGATTCTACTGCTGAGTAATTTTCTGTTTGCCACCCTGACTGTTTGATTTTTCACCTTGGATAACTCCTTCAATCTACGTTGCAATTAATTAGTATGCAGAGCTGACAATGATACACAGTAATTACTAGAGATTTTCTACTTTCTCTTTACTTTAAAATAAACAACAACAAAAAAACCCCTTTGCGTTAACACAACCATCGTGTTAGCAGGAGGGGACAGTGGCTCACTTTGATGAACAGGACTAAAAACCAACAACAGCAGCATAGGAAAACAAAGATGGGAGACAACAAAGAAACACCAGGCTATGCTGAGAGATACAGAGATCATCAAAGAGATAAACAATGCAGACATGTGACTGAAGGATTCACCGGCGCAATCAAATACACAGGGTCTCTGTACAAACAGTTGAGTGCATCAGGGTGCGCATGTCACATTATACACCGGCCCAAATATACACCAATATGTTTTCATTTTCAGCGATGATGAGAGGAAAACAAAGAGGCAGACTGAAATTAATAGATGCTGATACAATAGTTCATCGGAGAGAATCACATTGATGTCATGTATAATTGTTGCGGGGGGATGGAAACCTGAAGGTACAAACGAGTAAACATGGCGTCTGGAAAAACATGAATACAAATGAAGGGGGAAATGAAGATTAGTCGCCGATTCAGAGGGTCGTGATGGATTAATCTCTGTTTGAAGCAGCTGGGAAGCAGGGCCGATGGCACAGAAAAGGGCCATTACCAGCAACCACACATTATGTGTGACACAGAGCTGCTGCCGGAAATGGCAACCCCGTGTTAAGCTCTCCTCCCCTTATCTTCCCCCTCCCGCATTGCTAGGGATCATTTATCCGTTATCACAACATAATCATGCCATACCTTTCATCATACTCTCTGGCTGCAGCCAATGATCTGGAGCAGAGTGAGGGCACTGACATTATGTGAGGATGTCATAAAATGGGTCAGTGCTGCAGAGATGGGTTCAAATCCCATGACCCCCAGGTCGGCAGCAGGGGTCTGCAGCTATAATGAAATTTTTGCACAGCTCAGCAACATAAAACATACCTTATACGTGGCAAGTCTCTGGTCCATTATCTAGTTTAAATTATATAAAGCTCAGAGAGCCACTACCGGCTAGAGCAGATCGCACAGGGTTTGACAGATCAAATGGCTTACTGGAATATACAGCAGCTTCATGTCTTCGTTTGGGGATGGTGGGTACAAAACCATGCAAGACCCAAGGAAAAGGATGCCAGACTCCAAGTCTCCCAGAGCAGCTCATCTCTAGACTACTGAGATCAGTTCCCCTGGAGAAAATGGATACTTTGGTGGATGGCCTCTATGGCATTGTACTCTACTGATGTCCCTGTCCTCCCCAGGCTCCATTCCCAAATCTCCAGGAATCTCCAGGAATTTCCCAACCTGGATCTGACAACCCTAAAACCCCCATCCCCTGCTGGTGGCCTGGGGGGACCTGGCAATCCTACCCAAGGAGCAGATGATGTAGCCATGAAGAAGTCGAATTTTGGAGAGGGTTCGGAGAGTGTCATAATACATCCTGAGTGAATCCTCTATCTTAATTCCTTTACATCACAATAGTGACAGGCACAGCTAGATGGTGAATAGACAAAACATTCATTCAGTCATTCATTCAATGAAGTACCTGGTATATTTGACAATATACCATTTGTGGTGTATTGCACACTGCTCAGTTGTTTGTTACCTGTATTTTCTGAACCAAAATCGAAAGACATACCATAACAACATATTTCCAGCATGTATGCAT
Organism: Lepidodactylus listeri; assembly: GCA_029233225.1. Taxonomy (NCBI): domain Eukaryota; kingdom Metazoa; phylum Chordata; class Lepidosauria; order Squamata; family Gekkonidae; genus Lepidodactylus; species Lepidodactylus listeri. Next base: position 97,098,141 of record JARCFY010000009.1, on the reverse strand, counting down.
CTGACTATGGCACAAGCCTAGATTCTAGGATGCCTCATAAACATTTTCATGCCTTGTATAAATTGATCTTTATTATAAAACTCATTTTATGGTCCTGCATCAACTTGTAGACGGTTTTTCTAGTGTCTCGTGAGATGATATGTACTAATCTTGCTTGGCCACTGAGGAAGGCCTGCTACTGGGTAGCGTGGCGGGCCTTGCACACCTGAATTCCAAACAACATTGCCACTTGGAGTTCTGGCATGTGGCTGGTGGCTGCCCCCTCCCTCCCCTTCTGCAAGATTTAAAGGGCCTTCCAGCTGATAAGTGGGCCGTTTAAATCGTGCAGGAAGGAAGGGAGAGGGGGTAGCTGTGAGTGGCCGTTGTTGCGGGCAGGGCTTGGAGCAGTGACATCTTCAATGTGACATCCTCATGTTGGGGATATCCCCACCCCATACAGAAACGCCCCTCAAATTCCCGGTCTGGGGATGCTGCAGCACCTGGCAAGCCTATCCTGCAGTTTGGGGATTAGAAATTAGGGAAGACAGAGTTTGGGGAAATTGAAGAAATTCCAGGGCTTTATGAAAAAGCTAGACAAGTTTCTTCTATCTGATAGAAATCCCAAGATCACCTACCAAGTAGCCAGTTGCTGTATGACAAAACTCAAATTATGGAAATTTACGGTAGTTAGGTAGTTAATGACAGTTAGACATTAGATTAAATTTTAATCTGCTTTTAATGTTTTATTGATGTATTTTAAAAATTCTGGAACACTGTAAAGGCGTACTTCTTTTTTTGTGTGTATGACTAAGGACTGTAACAACACACTGAACTGAATTGAAGGGTTTGGGGAAGGGAGGGCCTTGGCAAGGTACAATGCCAATACAGTCCACACTTCAAAGCAGCTAGTTTCTTTAGCAGAACTGATCTCTGCCATCTGGTTATCAGCTACGCTTCTGGGAGATCTCCAGGCCCCACCTGGAGGTTGGCCACCCTCCTTCAGTTAGCTCAGTTGTGCTTTCTTTACCCACAATGCTGTTTGCCTTTGAGATGTTGCTGGACTTCGGTTTTCTCTGCACACAGACATACATCTGCCCTCTCCCTTCTGCTACAGGGGCATGGGATGGGAATGACCTCCTCCAAGCTCCAGTGGGGGTGCTTGAACAGAACCATCTCCCCAACTATGAAAGCCCTCCAAGGAGATCTATGGCTATTGCCATGCCTTTTGTGAGGTAGGAAAGACTCAAGCACAGTCATCAGTCCGAAGCATGTAACAATCACCATCCAAAGAATAACGGAGAAACTCTGCCTTAGTGCTGCGGAGGGATTCCCAGGAATGATCCTGTGTTGTTGTTTTTAACTTCTCTCCATAGGATGAGATTAACGCAGTAAGCATGCTTTGAAGCCTAGTATTAGAGCACTTTTCAATTACCGGAAAAACACCCAAACAAAAACCCAAAACAAAGACTACTGCCACTTCCCTTCAGCATAAGCTTAAAAGAAGAAAAGGCTTAGAACAAAACTGGTGCAATGGGGAAAATAATAAATGCAAACAAGAACAGGCTAGTTCTGACCTTCAGTGAACACTGCGGGGTGATGGGAATAAATGGAATCCTTGGAAGCCCCTTGTGTTCGTTAAGCAGGCATTAACTATATCAGTCGGCCCTCAGTTACTGGACATGCGCTGATTCACCGGGTTCTTCTGAATGGTTCTAACAAACAATTTGGGGCCGCAGTGGCTCAGAGGTTAAGATGCTGAACTACAGGCCAGAAGGTCGGTAGCTCAGCAGTTCAAGACTCGAGTGCCACGTGACGAAGTGAGCTCCCATCTCGGGCCCCAGCTCCTGCCAACCTAGCAGGTCAAAAGCAGGAAATAGCAAGTAGATAAATAGGTACCGCTTCAATGGGAAGGTAACAGCGTTCCGTGCGCCTCGGCATTTCGTCATGCTGGCCACACGACTATGAAAAAATCTTTGGATAGCACTAGCTCTTCAGCTTGGAAACAGAGATGTGTACCACCCCATAGCAAGGGAAACATTTACCTTTTTTAAACAAACAATTACAGAGCAGTATTGTTGAGGGACTGTTCAGAGCAAGTCTTGTTTCTAATCAATGGCTAACAAGTACAGTCCTCAGCAGACCTACACCCATCTAAGCCCATTGATTATATAGACGGGTATAACTTTGCTTAGGACAGGGTATAGAAGGGTATAACTTTGCTTAGGATTACACTGGCAGTATAGCAACTATGTGGTCTAAAATTCATTGGTCACGTCTTTTGCCATGCAAATTTATCCAGTGGTCCTTTATAAAGTCTGCTTTTAGCAACAAGGAAACTATTGATGGCATCTATACACCACTTTCACAGACAATTATCGCTCCCAGTGCTACAGAGAAAGGGCCATTGCGGACTGTAAACCATATGCTTTGCCTGTACAAGGTCTCCCACTTTCATCTGCTATTGGCTCGAGTTTAGGGTTCCTAGCCCCCCGGTGGGGATGGGGGATCCCCCAGTTTGGCAGGCTCCTTCCCAACGCAGCTAGCTGGCCAGTGGGGGAAGCCCCACCTGCAAATGCATGATCCTCAACCAACCTCTAACTAAACCAGAAGTGTGTGTCTGATATGACGACATCAATTCTGGGTGACATCATCCCATCAGGAATGCTAGGGGCGACACTCTGCTTTTTTTGGGCAAAACTCTATGGCTTTGAGATCAAATTTACCATAGAGTTTTGTCTATTGCCCCCTGACATGCCCAATGTGATGACATAATTTCTGGATGACATCATCACATGGTGGGCACTTCCATTTTGACCTTGGACCAAGAGAAAAAAGACACATAACTGAAGACTCAAGTACATGACCAAGGCAGAAGGAATTTGAAAATGAGGCCTCTGTATTTTATCCCTGTCACTGAAATTTCTTATAAGTCACTGAAATTTCTTATAAAACCATTTTAATTGGTCCTATTTTCAGTATTTATTGTATTACTTGGAGCTAATATATGTTTGACCACTAAGGAAGGTCGAATTGTCCAAAATGTGTATGGTCTTGGTCATATATGTTGTTGTTGTTTTTGATACCCATGTATAATTTTATCCTGTTTTGAGGCTACTATTGGGCCTATATGTTTTTCCCTCTAATTTGTAATAAATACATGTATTTTGGTATATTTGATAATATTTATACTATATGTTTTAATTAATATTATTTGGCCCTTATATTTGTGGTAATTAGCCTTTTGGTTTCTTAATTCAACTTGTTTGGATTGCGTTTTTTCCCCCTCTTTTTGTTCCCAGTTTCTAAGGTCTCAGATACCACAGCTAAACCATAAGGCATCAACAGAGGGGCACGCTCCCCACAAGTTACTGAACCTGAGAAGAACAAAGGGTCTGACTCACTACCTCAACAGTAGCTGTTTGCCCCACAGTTTTAGAGAGCCCCTGTGGTGCAGTGGTTAGGGTAGTGGAGACCCAGGTTCAAATTCCCACTCTGCCATGGAAGCTCACCGGGTGACTTTGGGCCAGTCACATACTCTCAGCCCTAACCTACCTCACAGGAAGGTATGAGGAAAAAATGGAGACAAGGAGAACAACACAAGCTGTTTTGGGGAGAAAAGCAGAGTATACATGAGATTATATAAATACACCCCCCCCTCTTATTGGTACTACCCCTCCTCTGATAGCCGGCTTTTTTATGAGGAGAAAAGTTGCTCCTGTGGTCTCTAGGACCCAAAGTATCTTTGTACATGTATATGTAATGATGTGTAGCAAGAAAAAAGGTGGATACTAGGACCAAGGGAGCTTGAGCTTTCAATGACCTTGTGTGGAAGGTAGTGTTCTAGGACTTAATATAAAGGGTATCTACTGGCCGGGGAAGAGGAACAAATCCAGACCAAGGCATGGCGGGCAGTGTTTGCAAGCTATTTATTCATGCATTGACACATTTATACTCCCCCTTTCCCTTGTGGCTCAAGATGTCTTACAATTCCTATACGAAACACATACAAAGTCTATGAAACCCCTCCGAACCCTCTTTCAGCTTCCACCACAAGATGGGGATCTGAGCCTGGGTCTCACAGATTCCAGTCTGAAGCTCTAACTGTTACATCACACTGGCTTCCATAGGGTGGCTGCTGATGAACAGTAGCAAAGCAGCTGGGCCTAATTAAGTCATGCAAATCAGGTGGTATCATCACACAGAGGGTGCTGCTTTGGGATGCCAGCCTCCAGGTGGGACCTGGGGATCCCCTGGAGTTACTGCTCATCTCCAGACTAAAGAGATAACTTTCCATGGAAAAAATGGATACTTTGGAGGGTGGAGTTTATGGCATTGTACCTCACTGAGGTCCCTGTCCTCCCCAGGCCCCACCCCCAAATCTCCAGGAGTTTCCCAGCCTGGATCCGCTGCTGGTGGCCGGGGGAGGTGTACTTGGCAACCCTAGACTGCTGCCAGTAAAACCCCTGCCTTTTACTGACAGAAATAGTTAGAAGCCTGCCCCTCCCCCAAACATTCTAATCTCTCACAGTTGATGTCTGGAGTTGATGCCATTTCAAAAGGTATTGGGGAAATCATTTCCCTTGGAGGAAATGGCAGCTCCAGGGGGTGGACTTTATGGCATCATATTCCTGCTGAGCTCCCTCCCTTCCTAAATTCCACCCTCCCCAGGCTCCAACCCCAAATGTCCAGGAATTTCCCAACATGGAGTTGGCAGTCCTAGTCAGCCAGGTGTCTACACCTTCTGTGCAACCAAAATTCTTGAATGCATGGTGATGGGGTGGGGAGGGACACACTGCCCACTGTGATACTGACCTCCTATGCTGTTGCATGACCAAAGATGTACACAGCCATGGGTGATAACATGCATGTAGAGTTATGCCAATGATTTAAATGTTCTTAGTTAAAAAAAAAAACAAAATTGGATGTCAGCATTTTCAAATGTCCTGAACATTTCTTGCCAGAATGAAAGAATACAGAAATACGAAATACCCACAATAACAAATGGACAAGTTTTGACCAGCCTTGATGTAAAAATCACCATACACCTTAAAAATGAAAATAATTTCCACCAAATCACCCAGACACCCAGGGTTGCCAACTTTGGGTTGGGAAATACCTGGCGATTCTGGGGCTGGAACCTGGGAAAGGAAGGGTTTGGGAAGGGGAAGGACCTCAGTAGGGTATAAGGCAATGCAGTCCACTATCTGAAGCAGCCATTTTGTCCAGAGGAACTGATCTCTGTAATCAGGAAATCAGTTGTAATTCTTGGAGATCTCCAGGGCCTTCCATAGGGTTGCCAGGTCCTAACTGCAATTTGGCAGGAGGCTTCCAGGTCCTGCCTGGGATTTTCTGCCATGTGTGCTTTGTGATGATGTCACCTGGAAGTGATGTCATCATATTGCCAACATCAGGGAGGCTGATGCTCCAGTTTTTGGGCAAAATTCTGTGGGTTTTTTGCCTTCAAAACCATAGGGTTTGTTCAAAAACTAGAGTGTCACCCCCAATGTTGGCAATGCGATGATGTCACTTCCAGGTGATGTCAATGCATTGGGGATGTCACCTGGTGATGTCCCTGTTCGGGAGTGGGGCTTCCCCCATCTACTAGCTTACTGGTGGCAGATCACAGCCCCGACAATTGGGTGAACCCCCACCCGGACCAGGGGTCTGGCAATCCTAGTCTTCCAGGAGGATGACAACTCCTCAGACAATACAACACAAAAGGCAGACCTAGTTTCTGACACCCTATCTGGCAATGTTGAAGTGTCCCTTTTATGGAGCACAATGGCTTCATTTCGGGGTGTTTGTGTGCAAATGCTGCTTCATAAACTGGGCGCTACTTGAGTTAGGATTGATATACAATTTCAAGCATCAGTAAAGCCCAGCCTCCCCCACAACCATTCAAAGCTCTGAATGGGAATGAAAATACTGTAGGAGATCCAATTAAGCTCGTCACTCAGCTGAGTACAACTTTCATTCGAAGTTTCCAATTGAAGAAGCATAAAAATATCCTGTAGGAAAAGACAGAGAGGCAGGACTGGATTTTTTCAAAATCTAGATGGAACTGGATTAAAACGAGCAAACAAACTTTCAGTGCTGTGCCAAATATTCTTCAGATTTGGTTTTTGCTACGGAAAACAGCTTTACAGGAGAGAAGAACCACCCTCTCTGTACTAATTTCATGCAAATATTTTTGGTGCATAATACACTTCCCAGTAAGTGCAAGGGATTTCCCTCTCTGCTGACCACATGCCCAGTTCCCTTGCAACACTGAGCGGCTTGTAAAAAGCCTTGTGATGAGACCTAGTTCGAACACAAATCAGTTCCTTACAATAAGGGGCCATTCTAAACATTCCCCCCCTCATCTGAAAAGGTGTTTTTCGGCATGAAATTCAAATCATGGTGATCCAATATGGAAAGTACATTTTTCTCATCTCTCCTTTTATATAATTGAGTAGTGGGGTGTAGGGTTGCCAAGTACTCACGGCTTGGCAGCGGGGGGGGGGGGAGTCCTTTTGGTCCCAGGAGTTTCTTTGTGTGCGCATGTAGCACGCGCACTGTGATTGCATCACCTGGAAGTGATGTAATCATGTCAGGCATGCTGGGGGTGGGACCTCTCAAATTCGAGGGAAAACCATAGAGTTTTCCCTCGAATTGTAGAGTGTCCCCCCGAAACGTGCCCAACGTGATCACCTCTGGGTGACGTAATTACACCGGGTACGTCCTTGGAGCCCAGCAATTTGGGAGCAGGGTTCCCCCCGGCAGCCCAATCTGGGCCAGCAGAAAACGGGCCGCTGGGGCAAGGGAATTCCCCGCCCCCCGGGGGGACTTGGGAACCCTGGTGGGGTGGCACTTTCTGAACATTCCACATACTCCTAAGTTTGCTCCATGATGTGTCAGTCAGAAACTGTTCCTATCCACTGGCTGCATTGCCTGAGTCCCACCCACAGAAACGGTGCCTGTCAAAACTTTCCTCCAGTGAACACAGCTACTGCCTTCACTCTCCTCACCAGACGACAATTGATTCCCTCAGGGGACAAAACCCACCATCTTTAGCCTCCAAGCCAAGTTTGCTGAGGCAGCGCTTTTCAGAACGGGGGGGGGGGGGAACCATTAAGTAAACAGCTGTCAGCATAGTGGAGCCGGGGGGGGGGGGGAACAGCCCAAGTTATCAAAAAGGGGGGGGCAATGGATATACACAAAAGCAGAGACATAGGATGGGGCCAGACACACAGAAAACAGGAAGCCAAAAACCCAAGGCATGCTGCAAAGCACAAATACAGACACAGTCACAGACAGATCTACGTTGGCTCGCACAAACAGGAGGAGTGCAGGAACAACTGGCTGAAGTGGAGAATGACATATACATTAAAAAACCACAGAGAGTGTGCAACACTGGGATAAAACCTGTGAGTGGGGGGAACCTTTAACCACGCCCAGAGTGTGAAAATCAATTACAAAGAAAGAGGCAAACTGACAGAGACAGAGACAGACATCCAGATATATATTTACAGCGAAAAAAAGAAGTAAAATACCAGGAACCCAGGTCACAACTTGGCTGTTTGCCAAAAGCCATGAAAAGGGAACTTGCTGTTTTGAGTACAGCTGTACTGTATAAAAGAGGTGTCAGTCATGGAACTCATATCCCCATACTCCTCTTCATCATTCCCACATAACCTATTGAAACTTTTGTCACAACCACTCACTTTCAACCCAAGTTCCCTTGAGACCTGTTCAATAACAGGGTGGACAGTGCGACCATGACCACATTGAATGACAGGGACATCCAACACAAAATGACCTTGCGGACTGCCCAATTGTAGAAATTACTCCACAGAGTCCTGGATGCTGCATTTTCTGGCCCACATTGTGTGACCCTGGACACCAGTTATTGTGTAACATAAGGTATGTGAGACTTTACTTCCACATTTGTGCCTTTCAATTACATACTGCTAATATGTACTTAACCTGCTTCCAGCCTATACATTCATTACACATCACATCTTTCTAGAGCCCATTGTATTGCTTTTACAACAGGCTTTACTGCTAGTAGTCAATAAAGCAAGATGTGGGAAACACAGCATTCCATGGAAGAAGAAGAAGAAGAGAAGAAGAGATTGGATTTATACCCCGCCCTTCACTCACTTGGAGTCTCAGAGCGGCTTACAAACTCCTTTCCCTTCCCCTCCCCACAACAGACACCCTGTGAGGTAGGTGGGGCTGAGAGAGCTCTTTCCCAAGCTGTCCTTGAGGGAACAGCTGGTACAGAGCTATGGCTTGCCCAAGGTCATCCAGCCAGGTGCAAGTGGAGGAGTGGGGAATCAAACCCGGTTCTCTCAGATTAGAGTCCGTGCACTTAACCACTACACCAAACTGGCTCTCCTACACCAAACTGGAGACAAGATGGCAGTGATTAGAACCACATGAATCTACCTTATACTGAACCAGACTATTGGTTTATTAATGTCAGAACTGAGTAGCATCGATCCTCCAGGGCCTTTAGGCTGAGAACCTTCCACATGAACCTTTTTACTGGAGATGCTGAGGAATGAATAGGGATGCTAGCTCTGAGTTGGGAAATTCCTGGAGATTTTGAGGGTGGCACCTGGGGAGGGGAGGGTTTGGGGAAGGGAGGGACCTCAGCAGGGTATAGTTTATTTATTTTTATTTATTCATTTGATCTCTATCTCGCCCTCCCCACAAGTGGGCTCAGGGCGGCTCAAATCAATCTCAATATAATACAATTAAAAACAACTCTAAAATAACAACAGAATGGAAAAATAAAATACCGTGTGAACAGACAGAATCAGATGTCAATTTTGATGTCATCAGATTAATTAAAATACAACGGTGGGTGCCCTGATGTCTATTTAGATTCAGGCCGCTGGTGGGAGATTGGCCAGGAGAGGGGGGACATCGACCGCCTCACCCAAAAGCCTGGTGGAAGAGCTTGCAGGCCCTGTGGAACTGTAATAGATCTCAAAGGGCCCTGATCTCATATGGGAGCTAATTCCACCATTAGTCCACCTTCCAAAGCAGCCATTTTCTCCACAAGAATGGGTTTCTGTCACCTGGAAATCAGTTGTAATCCCAGGATATCTCCAGCCACTGCCTGGAAGTTGGCAGCCTTAAGACTAAACTGGGAACATTCTGCCTGTGAAACAGATGCTCTACCACCGAGCCATGGCTTTTCCCCAAGTCCATGCAAACAAAAAAAATAAAGTACATTGTGCGATTTATCCCTCTTGGGATAGATGGTGTGAAAACACGTTTACAGTATTAAGCATTAGCAACACACACGTGCAAGCACATGGGAAGAGACAGAAAGTAATACAAGGTGTTCCTACTGGCATGTTGCGGTGTCATTACATTGCTACTCTATCATGATGAGAATGTCAGCCTGACTATTCAAAATGAAGGGAATCATGGATGAGTATTTCAGACTGCCTGCCAAACAAGCCCCACCCCCAAGCCACCCAAGTTGTGTCAATGATGGAATGAGATTTGAATGTGGGTAAGCATTGTGTGTCAAATGAAGCTGCTAGTGCTGACTCCATTTTGTTTAGACATTAGTCACAGAAATATGACCCATTTAGGGTTGCCAGGTCTTACCATAATCCCAACGGGGGGCTCCAGGACTCTTCTGGCATGCGTGCCAGACACGTTGTTTGGGGGATGCTCTAGTATTTGGGTAAAAACTCTATGGCCACCACAGAGTTTTTACCTGAATACTAGAATGTCCCTGGGATAATGTGCCTGGCATGATGACATCACCTCCAGGTGACATTATCATGCTGGGCACATTGGGCATGTCAGGAGTCTTTGGCTGTACAGCATCCCCTGCTGGTCAGCTGGCCACAGGCAAATTGGGGCCCCTGAAACCAGGGAAACCCCGGCCCCTATTAGGGGGTTGGCAACCTTAGACTCATTACTGTGGTACTACTGCTTGAAATAGCAGTGTCTGATTTTTTTATTAGTACACAAATACATGACTTAGTACTAAATTAGTCCCCCACCTCTCAAAGTATTGCACATGGCTCCCGCTTTCACCATTTTACCCTTTCAACAACCTGAGAAATTACTCTCTCAGTGAGCTCCATGGTGAATGGGAACTTGAACTTGGTTTTCCCTGGGCCTGGTCCAATATTCCAGCCATTGCAACATGCTGACTTTTGGTGTGGTGTCAACATGGGGCTGATAGTATGAAATCAATGCATTTATGCTAAACATGGGATGATTAGTACAGTTGAATTTTAGGGGCTCATCAAGACAAATTGGATGGTCCAATCCTTTGGGCTAATTTCAAGTCAAGCATAAACTTAACTAAAGCTTGGATCTGGCTCATAATGAACTTCCTTTACTCCTTTCACTTCTACAACAACAAGCATCTTGTTCTCTTTCCCCAGAACAAACATAGCAGCAATGGGAGGGGGGGGGGAGAGACACACTGTAGATGGCCTCTTTGTGGAGCCTCCATTGGCAGTGCCGGACCTACATTTCTGGGACCCTAAAGCTTGAACATCTCAACCAGCAACAATAGGGCAACATCCAACAAGGTCCAAAGGGTCTTGCTGCCCTTGCAAGGACCTCTAGGCTTAAATGGCGGAGAATGGGGTGGTGGGGTGGAGCACTTGAAAATGGGCCATACAGTGAGCCCCTTCCCACCAACCACAAGTTCTGGGTAACTGCTGTTATCTTCTTCAATGGAGCTGTTCCAAGGCCGATCACCACATTTTTTTTTTAATTAACCACTACATTTCAGTTCTTGATTAAAATTGCTGTACTGGCCATATGAAATGAGTTTTAGAGCATATTACAAGGTCAATATTAAGTACTTCAACCCATTGGCTTATGATTCTGTCACTAAAATAGCCTTAGTTTAATAACAAAGACTTAAAAAAAAACAAAAAAAAAACCTCCATCAATTTTGTTAAAAAAATCCACTCATTAAAAAAAAATAGTTGTTTCAGGGCCCCTCCAGGATTAGGGGCCCTGATGCTTAAGCTTCATGAGTTTCATAGTAGATCTGCCCCTGTCCATTAGTCCTTTGCACATAGATGACAGCAGCCCAGGTAGTACAGACAGATGATAATGGCCCTGACATTTCATTCACCAAGGGGTAATGTTTTCACAGAAAGATTTCTCTACTGCCCCACTGGCTACCGGGCTACCCTACTACTCCACTGGCTCTTGGGTGGGGGAGGGAAGAGATAATGGAACAGGCTTGCCTGGAGGAAGAAGAGCCCTTTTGGTCCCATCATAATCCCAATATTACCATCCTGAGCATGATTAGGTCCCGAATTACGGACATATATTTTTTTTTAGCCAAGTCCATTCTGAATCAAAGGGTAAAGGAGTGGTCACATCTCTTGCAGTGATGAAACAGCCCAATAACACAGTTGAGAGTTCTCAGAAGCTCTCATAAAAAGGACTTCAATATACAGCACCACATGCGATTCCATTAAATCATTAATGATACAAACGGACTGGTTCTGATGGAATAATTAGCAGCACTTTCTACATGTTTATGGACTCTGTTTGACACTTAATATGAACAGGGGCTCAACTGTATAGACGTTCACTGATGCTTGCACTACCTGAAAGCCAACATATTCTACGACCAAGCTCTGGGGATGTCAATCCCAATGACATTCCCACTAAATAACCCTTCTTCCGCCAGAATCTATTGTTCTAACACATCAAATTAGTAGCTAATACATATTTAAGGAATCCAAAACAGATAGGCAATAGAATTTTCTTGCAATGTATCTGAATAGTAGAGCATAGTGAGTAGAGTTTAGGACTTGACCTAGAGACTCTAGGTCTATAGGTGTTTCTAGGGCTGCAGAAGGGCTGCAGAAGTCCATCTTCCCCCATTGCCTTGACAATTGATTCACTGGCACCAGCAAGTTTGGCCCTCAAACCACTCCCACGAACCTCACAAACCTCTGTGGAAAACGGTTTGGTTCGTGGGAGATATGCTAGTTCGTGACAAATTTCGGTCTGTAATTCAGTTCGTGCCAATCCCTGCTAGAGAGATCTGGGTGTGTATCCGTGTACAACCATGAAGCTCAGAGCCAAAACACATGCACCAAAGACTGTGGATACTGATACATCTGTTCAATGCAAACTGCAGGCACACTTGAACCGAAGATAAATGGGGGCACACAGAAATGGGAAAGAGGGTTTACCCCTTCATCTCCTGTGCTGTTTTGCTGATAAAAACCCAGTCCCACACCTGCACTGTTAATAGCACCTTAAAACAGGGTTGCCAGCATTTTAAAATAGAGCCACTAGGCTGAGCTACCCTTCAGAGTACTGGTAGGAAGGTTGCAGAGAGAGACATGGTGCTGGTGGTGGGATAGAACCATGAAAGTGATGAGAAGATCACTTCTGGGGAAAATCTGGAAGGGACAGCAGTGGCTCCAGGACAGCTTTGAAAGAACAAAATATTTGTTCTGTCTAGTGCTGACAAGTGTGGTCATGGATCCAAATATGGAGTTACTTGACCCTTAGACCACTTCCTCTTCTCTCATGTCAGTTGCATCAATGCACAGTAGTGCTCGTGGGGAGCAGAAGTCAGGGGCCCCAACTCATGTTTGGCAGGGGGCAAAAGAAGGCGACAGTTCCCATTTTAGGCGTGCATTATCATAGAAAGAGAGTACAACACAAGATCATTAATCCCATAGTTTAAAGTTAGCTAATTGCTCTGCTGCCAACGTCCCTTTGCAGCTCTGAAGTATTTGCAGCTGAAGCAAGAAAATCGGTGGTGAGAAAATATACAGGTTTGCTATTAGTTAAATAAACTGAATTTTAAATGGAGTACAGTTCTGCAGAAAAAAAGGAGGCAGCTAAAACAATATTAAAGGATTAGTAAATCTCCAGCAAATATAGACAGAATGATATTGCTATTTGTTTTCAACCGGGGGGGGGGCGGTATTGTTTTACGTCAAGTTGAAAAATCTATTGTCAAAATGGATTTTAAAAGCATTTTTGGTCAAAATATTAACAATGTTTTTTTTTTTTCTATTTTGAGTTTGGAAGACTTCAACTATGTAATCTCAAACTCTCAGTCATTAAACACTAATGACCATAGCACAGTATCTACAAAATACTGTTAAAAGATTGTACAGGCTGTATGCTTATAGATGCCATGTCCATGTTCCAGTAACCATACCTAGGTGAGGGACAGGGGTGGAGCATTTGGTCATGAGATGGGGAAGGACCCACATGTCCTCTTCACTCCTCCTGGAAGCACAGTGACTGCCTCCTGACTAAAACTCAGTGATACCTTCACGTCAGCTATCTAGTATTTCCAAGCATGACCACTTTCCTCGGAACTATCAGTTACTACAAAAAGGGGCTGAGAGAAAGTGGCATCAAGTCACAGATGCCTGACGACAAACCTGTACGGTTTTCAAGACAAGGACTGAACGGAGGTGGTTTGCCATTGCTTGCCACTCCACAGTGACCCTGGTTTTCCTTTGGGGTCTCCCATCCAAGTACTAACCAGGGCTGATCCAGCTTAACTTCCAAGTCTGATGAGATCTGGCTAGCCTGGGTAATCCAGGTCACGAGAACTATGAACTATCATCTATCAAATACTGGGTGGAAAATATAGACATCCAATATTTGGAGATCCTCCCCCGACCCCACCTATGCAAAGGAGAATTCTGAGGAGGGATTTGTATGTACATTTGTTTAAACTCTCCCTTGCTTGTCTAACTTTGTCAAGAATCTCTGATCTGGGTCTAGAAAGAAAAAGCCCAGCTGATATTGTTCTTTGCGGGGAGGGGGAATCACTGAATATAAGTATCTCATATCCTTTCCATATTGTACTCAAATAAGCTTACTATACTTGGGTGAAAATAAAACATAAATCAAGTGTCCTGCATTTGGACCGGGAGGGAGGCATAGGCAATGTAAAAATAACATTATATATTCAGATCCAGTGACATTTTGATTAAATTGGTCTGGAAAATGATAAGGAGAAAGTGTTGAAGAATGGATTATAAATGTAGCTGAAAATTGTTTTTATTGATTTTCATTGGCAGTGAAGCAGATAATATGACAACTGAACACACACACACACACACAACTATAGCAAACCTAGGACACAGAAAGAGGATGTCTTCTATCCTGAGCCTCTGTGTACCAGAGGAAGTCCATTGTTTTGAGCACAGGTCAAGTTGAAGGCATGAGAAAGGCCTTGATGATCCTCAAGAGCAGGTGGAGATATAACAAGTGAGAGCCAGCCCCAAATACAGGGCTCATTGTTCAGGCTTGTGGGTTGTCCAGTTCATGCCATGGCATGGCTTCTGCTTAGAAGTTTCAGCCTCCAGGTGGGACCTGGGAATCCCCCAGAATTACATCTCATCTCCAGACTACAGAGGCCAGTTCCCCTGGAGAAAATGGAGGCTTTGGAGAATGGACTCTGTGGCATTCTACCCCACTGAGATCTGTGTCCTCCCCAGGCTCCATCCCCAAATCTCCAGGAGTTTTGCAACCTGCAGCAGGACACTCTACGGGCCCCCTACCCCCTGCGAGTGGCCAGGGGAACCTGGCAATCCTACTCCCGCTGTTCATGCGAGGAAAAATGTCTTCACCACTACCACACAGCCTGTTTCTGTTTTCATAAGTTTCCTCTCAAATGTTAAAGTGCATTTCATTCTCACAAGACTTCAGTGGCCAACCCAGGAGGTCTGAGAGCTGATTTAGACATTACAGCATTTCCACGGTGAACCACACAGCCAATCATACATGTCATTCTGAACTTGGCCTTGGAGTATGCATTACAACAACAAAGCACGTAATGGGGCCAGTTATGGAAGATGGAAATGCATAAAAATCCCAACATTTGAAGACGTGTGTTTCAGAATCCCCCCATAAAAATGCAGAGTGAGATTTTGAGGGATGAAAAGGGGACAGCTGATTAGACAAAGCAACAATGAGTGGGGGCGACTGGCAAGAGCGTTGGGGTAAAAACAGCGAAAGGGAGGGTTGGAAGACAGAAAAAGAGGCGACGGGAATGTAGGGGAACTACCAGATGTATGTCATTTCCTTTGCCTCTCTTGCATCATCTGTTTATTCCCCAAATTTGTTCCCTGGAACTCAAAGTTGTGGACAAGTGGTGTCTGGCCATCGGGACAAAATTTCTCCATTAGAGATTTACAGTAATAGACAAGACAATTCACTCAGTGATAGCTCTGACTCATATGATCACTTCCAATATACAGGGGTGGGAAATCCACAATGGGGGTAATTGAGTCCTGTGGCAATTCCACATGTAGACAGGGATGTCAGCCTCCAAGTGGAACCTGGGGACCCCCCACAACTACAGCTCATCTCCAAACTACAGCGACGAGTTCCCCAGCAGAAAATGGATGGTTCAGAGGGTGGACTCCATGGCATTGTACCCCACTGAGGTCCCTGTCCTCCCCAGGCTCCGCTCCCAAATCTCCAGAAGTTCCCCAACCTGGAGCTGACCCATACTCCCACCTACTGCTGGTGGCCAAGGGGAATGTGACAACTCTACATGTAGATAAACTTCGACACAATTCAGATACTATTTTCAGACTTTTTGCAGCAAGTCAATTCAATTGAGAAAGAATAGCAGAGATATTGTATTCTAACAATGGCTCTTTGGGAGCCTTAGATTAATCATTTATTGTGGAATAAACTTTCACATGCCAGAGTCCACTTTGCCAAACGCAATAGAAGCACTGTAATACTACTCCATTTTAACATGGATTCAAAGAATGTTTTTTTGAATATTAGAAAATATAAAGATGGACAGCCCAATGTGTTGGCTGACCTACTTTAGCATCGGACTGCAGTCAAGAGTGAGTCAGGTCCAGCCTCCAAGACTGTACATGTCAATGGTGCCTGGGTATTTCTGAATCATGCAGCTATGTTTCTGAATCTGAAAAGGGCTTTGTATTATTATTATTATTATTATTGTTGTTGTTGTTGTTGTTGTTGTTGTTGTTATGAGTCAAATATTTGCCTGGTAGAAGGTGTTCTGCAATTCAAGATCTAGCCAAGTTCTTGGGAGCTGCAGATGTGTCTTCTTGCTATTCCAAGATTCTTGCTATTCCAAGCAAGACTGTCTTCTGGAGCCAAGCAGGTGTCATTTGCTCAGTGCCCAGAATGTAGCATGGATGAGAACACATGATGATTTTTCTTAATTCAGATTATCAATATTCTTATATTTCTCTGGTTTTTTAATGGATTTTTCTATATTCAGATTTTGTTAGGATTTAGTAAGGCCTCTTCTTTGTTGGCTAAAGTGTTCTTCTAGCTGATATTAGCAGGCAAGAAATAGCATTTTTTTCTCTCCTTTCATGTTTTTTTTTTCCCCTGGATGAAATAGCCATTTAGCTGTTTTCTATGGATGTAGTTGCTTGATGTATCAAGTTCATGGTTTTAGTTGTCGGGGGTAAAACTCTGCAGTGTCTGGGTCAAAAAGGGCTTCTAGTTTCATATCAGAAAACAACAACTTTTGTTTGGGTGAGAAGAATCCTTGATTATTATTATTAAGGTCAGGTTAAGTAAATATCTAAGATATTATGGAGTCACACCTTTCCCTGTAACTGACCAATGAATGCATGGTTGCTCAGATGATGCTCTGTACTTTTGTGACCAGTTATGATCTCTGCACATTATCTCTCTAAGTATGTCGTTTTGGGTATAAAACTATGTACCCTCTGATATTGTTCAGAACGCAGTCAATTTTTGAAAAGGTAATTTGGCCTGTTTTTCAGGTATTTCTTGCAAGAAGTACCAAAAGAACTTTCCTCCTCATTGTGACTTCATTTTTTTTGGCTTGGAAATTTATTTGTGGAACAAGAATGCCCAGGATGTCCAGGTGTTCCCTGAGACTTCTAGGCAGTGCTCCAAGGGCTCCGATGACAACTGGCACAATGGTCACTTTCTCCTTCCAGAGGCACTCTAATTCTATTTGTAGGTCTTGGTATTCATGGTCTTCTTCTGTTCTTTCTTTTCTACTCTGATGTCTTCTGAGACTGCAGCGTCAATGATTCAAACTCTATTTCTCATTTTTTTTCTACAATCTAGTTGAACTCTGGAGACATCTGCACACTGCAGGACTTAATATAGTTCCACAGGGCATGCAAGACAGAGATGTTCTGCCAGGCCTATGGTTGAGGACAGCTACGGTCTTCCATCACATCCAGCCCATGAACCACCCCTTGAAGGAAGAAACCACATACCGAGTGCCATCGAGGAGAGACTTATTGGTTTTTATTTCTGATTAATCACTGGTAGTTTGAAGTCTGATGCTGCTGATGTTTTTAAATTAAGTATTGTATGTTTTTACACATGGTGTACACTGCCCTGAGCCCTTTGGGGGAGGGTGGTATACAAGACTGAGCTGTTGCATAAGAACATAAGAACAGCCAGTGTTGGATCAGGCCAATGGCTCATCCAGTCCAACACTCTGTCACACAGTGGCCAAAAATACCAGGTGCCCTCAGGAGGTCCACCAGTAGAGCCAGGACACTTGAAGCCCTCCCACTGTTGCCCCCCCCCCCAAGCACCAAGAATACAGAGCATCACTGGCCCCAGACTAAGAGTTCCTATCTATACCTTGTGGCTAATAGCCACTGATGGACCTCTGCTCCATATCTATATACAGGGGTCCTTTCATAAAAAAGAGGTGCAGGAGCTCATTAGCATAACTTATTTGCATATGCCACACCCCCTGATGTCACCAGAAGTGTCAGAAGGCCACACACCCCTGACGTCACCGCAAGTGTGTCAGAAGGCCATACCCACCGCTCAGGCTCCATCCCCAAAATCTCCAAGGTATTTTCCAACTCAGAGCTGGCAAGCCTATCTGATGGCACAGAAAAAAAGAAAGAAAGAAAGAAAGAAAGAAAGAAAGAAAGAAAGAAAGAAAGAAAGAAAGAAAGAAAGAAAGAAAGAAAGAAAGAAAGAAAGAAAGGGAGGGAGGGAGGAAGGAAGGAAGGAAGGAAGGAAAGGAACAGCAAGGAAAGGAACAAGAAGGAAGGAAGGTAGGTAGGTAGGTGGGGAGAGAGAGAAAGAAAGAAGAAAAAAGAAAGAAAGAAAGAAAGAAAGAAAGAAAGAAAGAAAGAGAGGGAGGGAGGGGGAAGAAAGAAAGAAGGAAGGAAAGAAAGGAACAGGAAGGTAGGTAGATAGGTGGGGGGGAGAGAGAGAGAAGGAAGGAAGGAAGGAAGGAAGGAAGGAAGGAAGGAAGGAAGGAAGGAAGGAAGGAAGACTAGGTGCTTCTCCCCCCCTCGCTCAGGCCAAATGGCTGTCAGCCACTCGGGCCAGCATTTCCCTTCCTCCCCCCCCCCAGCTCGCTCTTGCTTGGGCCCAATTGGCTTAATGCCACTCGGGCCCAGCTTTTCCCTCCTTCCTGCCCCCCCCTTGCGGCCTGGGAATGACGAGTGGTGGGGATGGGGATTTCTCCCTGAGCCAGTGACATGCTGCAGCCTGGGAATGGTGAGCGGGGGGGGGGGTCTTCTCCCCAGGCTGGTGGCCTGCCGCAGCCCAGGAATGGTGAGTGGGGGGAGGGATGGGGAGGTTCTCCCCAGGCTGGCGGCCTGCTGTGGCCTGGGAATGGCGAGTGGGGGGAGGGATGGGGAGCTTCTCCCAGGGGGGGGATTGGGCCTGGGAGACATAGCAGGGAGGGGAAGGCAGCCTCCAAAGTTGTCTCCCAGGCCTGGCGTCTGGTGCCAGGCCTGGAGAACGCAGCGGCAGCCCTGCCAGGGGCGGGACTTTATCATGTGCCTGCCCCCCAGCCTCTTCACTTCCAGAGCGGTGCTCCACTGCGCACCGGCTCCAATGGACCCCTGTCTATATATCTAATAGCCAAGTGACCCCATGCATGCAGATATCTAAATCCACACATCGGGGGCACTTGGGGGCAGAGAGATTTTCCTGCACACTTGGGATACTTCCCAGGGTTGCAGAAAAATGCAAAAAGTTTTTTTTAAAATATACAGGGGGGTTAACCCCCCCCCCCAAAAAAAAAGTTGTCTGCGCTTGCGCAGTCTGGATTTGTGATCCCCCATGCTAGACTTGGAGCTTCGCTCAGTGGCCAGCCTCCCTTCAGCCATCAAGATGGCCCTGAAGTTGTGGGGCAGGGACCGCTGCTGCCGGGTCCTTTCAGGTGAGTGGCCTCCCCATAGCCAGCAAGATGGCACAGAAGCCGTGGGGCAGGGTCCACCACCGGGTCCTTCCCAGGTGAGTAGCCTCCCTGTGGCCAGCAAGACAGCCCTGGAGCAACAGCGCAGGGGACACCAATGCCACCAGTTTCTTCCCAGGCAGCTGGTCTCCCCACAGCCAGCAAGACAGCCCTGGAGCCAAGGGGCAGCACATGCCACCTCTGGATCCCTCCCAGGCAAGCAGCCTCCCCTCTGCCAGAAAAATGAGGAAGCTGCAAAAAGGGAGGCCAAAGATGGGGAGATTGTTGTGGGGGGGAGAGAAATAGGGGAGAGAAGGGGGCAGACTGAGAAGGGCTAGGGTAAGAGAGGGGTGAGACATAAAATGGGTGAGTGGAGAAATGGGGTGATAAATGATTCCTAGAGAAGGGAGTAGGGAGGAAAGCTAACATAGAAGGGGTGATAAGAGAAGGGGAGGTGAGGTAAGATTGATAGATAAGGGATGGGTGCAGAAAGACAGGCGGGAACTGATAGAGAAGAGGGGAAAGGGAAGCAAAGGTGGGGGAAATGCCCCCTCCCTACAAGTTTCTTACAGGTCTCCCCTTGTGTTTATCTAATTCCCTCTTGAAGCCGTCCGTTGAATGTCTGTGGATTTGACTGGTGACAAATCTCCCAAGTATTCCCCAACCTAGAGCTGGCACCCTACAAATATCCATTGTAAGTCTTCTAAATGAACTAATATGCCACATAAAAATAGGAAAGACCTTGTGATACATGGGCCCTTTAGAAGAAGCCTGAAGGGTTTCAGGAGAACCCAAAGGAGCCTGGACAAAACCCGTAACGTTTCTCAACTTCCTCACATTCCTAAGTCAGGAGCACAAAAGCAGCATTCACAGCTATTACAAAATGATGCATTAACAGCGCCAGGCAGTAACTCCCCACCCCAAGAGACAGTCTTCGGTTGGCCTATAAATTCATTGTTGCCTATAAATTCCTTTCCCGGCCTCTTCTTTGCAATAATGTAAATCAACAGCCACCCCATCAGAGATGGCTCATTTGGCATAATGGCGTTCCAAGAGACTAGATATTTGAAGTTTTTAATATAAGGAACAGGCTTAATAGCAAATAGTAGATGAGACATTTATAAAATACAACATGTATAATTTATTCAATATTTAAGGAACACGGTAATTCAGAGTGGCTTCCTTGCACCTGTCTTCTCGATTTAATTTCTGTTCCCTTACTGACACATTATTAAATGGGGAGCTTTCCCCCTTTCTTTTGCTCTGTGGTAAGTTATTACGGGAACAGTGGGATAAGCAACTAACTGACCCGGCCTGGGTCTTAGCCTTGAGACTGGCAAGTAGCAATTTAAAATGTGACTTGATCTGTCTTCAATACTATTACTACTGCTTAACCTTATATATCAGCAGCAGTGTGGTAAACACTGGAGGGAAAAGACACAGTTCTTGCTGAGAGAGCTTAAAAGCGACACAGGGTTGGAGCATAAAGTCTCAGATGCATGGACGTTAGGGATGTGTACCACTTCAGATGGGCGTCTGGCACAATACCAGCAACTGCTGGGAGAGATGGAATCCCAAGGACTCCAAAGCTGATTTGCAAAATCCTTTAAGGCAGAGGTTCCCAATGTTGTTGGGGGTTTTGTGTGTGTGTGTGTGTTTATGGTGACCCATAACTCCTAATTTACTTGGTATGGGGACCTGTCCAGGTCTGGCCCGAGTTTTTTGGTGCCCTAGGCGAGCGATGACCTTGACACCCACCTACTAAAAAAAATCATTTTCTACAGTGGCTAACCAGATGTTTTTGAGAAACCAACAAACATCACACAAAGGGTGCAGCTGCCCCGATTATAAACCGCAAACAAGTTAGCCTCGACCAGGGTCATGGCTTTTTTTGCCCTGGCCCCGACCTGGTGGAACATGCTCCCATTGGGATCAGGGCCCTGCAGGACCTATTACAGTTCCACAGGGCCAGTAAAATGGAGCTGTTCCGACAGGCCTTTGGGTGAGGTGGTGGGCGTCCAATTATTCCATCTACTGGCCTCCCCTGCTGAACCTTCCCTCTTTGAACAGCCCATCAGGTGAAAACCCATTGTTTCGTCTACGGCCTAGCAGCTCGTTTTTGTGGCTACCATATTAAACCACTGTGCCATCTGTTTTGGTTATAGCTCAGTCTAAAGCTATTTAAATTATTTATTATGGATGATTTTTTTGAAGTGTTTTAATTCTTACTGTGAAATGTTTTAACTTTTGTTGTCATCCACTCTGAGCCTGTTCGTGGGGAGGGTGGAACATAAGCCGAAATTAATAATAAATAAATAAATACATACATACATACATAAATTGTGACATACACAGCCTTTGGGTTATGCTCCAGCCTTTGAAAACCCTCTTCTTCTCCATTACTCCCTCTGATCACCCTAGGGCTGCCAAGTCAGCCTGGGGGGTGGAGGATCCCCCGCTACAGGGGTTCCCAATCTGCCAGCCAGCATTCGGCTGGCGGGGGGAACCCCACCCCTGAAGTCATCCAGTCAGGATGACTTCCCCAGCGTAATGACGTCACCCAGAAGTGACGTCATCACGTTGGGGACGTTGCCGGGATGACGCTCTAGCAATCGCCCCAAAACTCTATGGCCCTGGCAATGCCCCCAATGTGATGATGTCACTTCTGGGTGACATCATCGTGGCGCACGTGCTGGGGAAGCTCCCAGACCCAGAAGGACTCCCCCCCGCCGGTAAGTCACAAGGACTTGGCAACCCTAGATCACCCCATTGATCATTTCCATCACTCCCTCCAATACAAAAGAGAACAACAGAAAGGAGCAGGGGCAGCGATTGGGGAGGGCTGGCCTGTGACCCGCTTTCAGAGGCTTGGCAACCCACTTTTGGGTCCCAACCAGTGTTCCTTCTAAGCTGAGTTAGTGTGGGTCCCTCTAAGCTCACAGTTTTTTAGCCTCCAGCTCACAGTTTTTGTGTGTCTTAGCTCAGGAAGGATGGCTCCAGAGAAAAGTAATTTATGCAGCAGCCAAATCGCTTGCTCACAACTTTAACACCAAGTAGCTCACAAAGTAGGATTTTTGCTCACAAGACTCTACAGCTTAGAGGGCACATACTCACAGGTTGAGAAATGCTGCTTTAAGAGAAACATACGTTCCCCGACCCTTCAGAGCATGTGGCATGAAATGTGGCAGAAATTGTTCTATTCCCCCTCATTCCGTACAAGGGAAGTGAGAGTAAGTCCTTCCTTTGAATGGAACTATTAAATAGGAAACACAGTTCCATCATCCCCGCTTCAATTTTTTTTAAAAAATCCACAAAAATGTGGGAACAAAATTAATATTTGGCTAGTGCCACCAAAGATGTTGACTCAGCCCCACTCGACGAGGTTATTGAACGTCTGAATGATCCTCCGTATAAATGTTACCCCTGTTAAATGCACGATCAATA
Source organism: Lepidodactylus listeri (assembly GCA_029233225.1). Classification (NCBI taxonomy): domain Eukaryota; kingdom Metazoa; phylum Chordata; class Lepidosauria; order Squamata; family Gekkonidae; genus Lepidodactylus; species Lepidodactylus listeri. The sequence continues at coordinate 97,075,550 of JARCFY010000009.1, read as the reverse complement.
TGAATTTAATAACTGGTGTCTCCCACGCTTCCGAAAATTAACATCTCGTAAAGCACGCAGCTAATAAAAAAAAAGAGAGGGAAACAACTGATAAGAGGAGAATATAATTGATAAGGCAACTGCACAAATGCGACTGATGTGCTTCAGCTATTTTGCTGGGAGAGCCGGGGCGGTGGATACAGAGCAAAAAACAATCGGAAACTTAATTAAGCAGTCAGCTCTAATGAAAAGGGTCATAACCCAGAGCAAGTAAATCAAAACAAGCACTGCAAAACAGTATGGCATAAATAAACGGATGAGCTAGAATACAAAATTGAAGCCAGTCATATGAACTGCCGGAATGGAGTTTTAAAAATAGAAAGCTTACAGCATTGTGTTACATGATGGTGCGGAACAGAGGCCATTCTATGGTATACAAGGAACATGAAGCTATTAGGCATTCAATGAAAATGGAAACAAAAATATCCCTGAATTGTGACAGGGTATGCTTATACCAACACCATGGTCTCATGTAGCCATGTGACTAAACTATCATCACCATTACTTTGAGGCTTGACTCACACATTACTGTGTCCGCTGTAGATAATTGTGTGTGTTACACATTTTCCATTGGGAAGAAGAACCTTCACAGCCAACAAAAACTGGCCACCAGAAACCGAAACCGTCAATACTCATTTAAGTGACCTCTTCTGGTTATCAATGTCTGTGAAAGGAACAAATTAAGCTATCAGCTACACAAAAGACTGAGGAATGTATTTTCTTGATGCCTATGGCACTTAAGGGCTCTGCAAACTCAGCATCCTAGAATGAGAATATCTTGAGGGTCATGCCGATACTACACTAGAGTACAACAGATGCAGACAGTGAGAGAAGAATTGTGCCCAGTGGCCAAATAAACTCTCAGGCACCCAGCAAGTGTGCATAGACTTATATTCCAAAGTTACATTCAACTCTACGATGATATCTACATAGTCTTTTATTCAGGGTCAAGCTGACACTGCAATGTCACTTCTGGCTAGGGCTGCCAAGTCCCCCGGTAGGGTGGGGGAAACACCGATTTTTCATGCTTCCCCCCCGCTTTTTCAAAACTGGCCACCGGGGGGAGGCAATGGCTGCCAACATGAGGGGAACGTCGGAGCCTGCCGGGCCCTCTCCCTTCCAGGCCTCTTAAAGGGAAATGTCTGAAGAGCCTGCAGTGAAAAGCCTCACCAGACATTTCCCCTTTAAGAGTTAGCAAGAGAGCCCCGCCCAGAGATTAACGAGGGACTAAGCTCTTACTGAAGGGCCTGCTTTTGCATGCGGCTGGTGTAAGATTGAAAGGTTGCTGCTGCTGGGCCTGGGGTAAGTCCATCTGCCAGCTCTTTTCCTTCTCTCTCTCTCCCCCTCCCCCTTTCTTTCTTTTTTCTGTCTCTCTCTCTCTCTCTCTCCCCATCCAGCAGAGGTCTATCAGTGGCTATTATTAGCCACAAGGTCTAAATGGAAGTAAGTGCCTGTGCCAGCTCTTTTCCTTCTCTCTCTCTCCTTCTTTCTTTTTTCTGTCTGTCTGTCTGTCTGTCTCTCTCTCTCTGTCCCCATCCAGCAGAGGTCTGTCAGTGGCTATTATTAGCCACAAGGTCTAAATGGAACCCTTTGTCTGGGGCAGTGATGCTCTGCATTCTTGGTGCTTGGGGGGCAACAGTGGGAGGGCTTCTGGAGTTCTGGCCCCGCTGCTGGACCTCCTGAGGGCACCTGGTATTTTTGGCCACTGTGTGACACAGAGTGTTGTACTGGATGGGCTGTACTGGATGGGCCGATCCACTGTGGCTTCTCTCCTGTTCTTATGATATGAAAATCATATTCTGCCGAGATGAGGAAGGATTCAGTAGGGCCGTTGCTCAGTGATAGAGCATCTGCTTGACATGCAAGAGGTATCAGCCTCTTCAGCTAAAAAAGGATCAGGTAATAGGTGATATTAAAGATCTCAGCCTGAGACCCTGGAGAGCCACTACCAGTCTGAGTAGTCAGTACTGACCTTGATGGACCAATGGCCTGATTCAGTATTAGGAAACTTCATGAGTTCATGTGGAAGCATGTGGAAGCAACATCACAGGATGTGACTTCACAAAATGATGTCACTTCCTTTCTCCTGGCTCCACCCCCAAACTCTCCTGGCTCCACCCCCAAAGTCCCCAGATATTTCCCAAGTTGGACTTGGCAGCCCTACTTCTGGCACAAACCGGAAGTGACATCATCATGTTAGTGCAATGCTGCAGAGCCAGTGAATCCCAACACACTGTGCTAGTGCAACGTCATTTCTAGTCTGTGCCGGAAGATTTGTGATGTGCTGCATCAGTGCGATGGCAATCAGGTAGGTCCCACCCCCTGCAATCTCCTCCCAGTGCCAGCGCTGGACCAGCAATCCTATTCTCACTTGCAAATGTTCCCAATGATTTATTTTTTGGGGAAAGGATCACTTTCTTCCCCTTTCCACACTGGCAATTATTGAGTCGATAATCTAGGAGTCTAGCTTGACATGATGCCGTGAGGCACATAACTTCTTCGACTTTGTAAAGGCAGGGAAAACATGGTAGGGGTGATTTTAACCATTCCACACAGTTTTGCCAATTGAAATTGACGTTACCCAGGGGTATGGCTGGGCTGTTAATAGTCCTTCGTTTGCTCGTCTCTTATTTCCTTCAAGGCAGGGGAGGCAACCAGTTGCAGTTGCTATAACCACATGCAGGTAGTACCATAGCCCCAGTTTGAATCAGGGTCCCACAGAGGTAGAACTGGCCTTAAAAATAATACAATGCTGAGATGATCCAGTCATGGATCACACCATATCTTGTGCAGTTTGCCTTAAATTCTAAACTGTCGATCTAGGGTTGCCAAGTGTTCTTAACTTACTGGTGGGGGGGAGTTCTCTGTCGTCCAGGAGTTTCCCGGGTGCGTGCGCAAAGCGCGCACACCCGGCAACGTCGCCTGGAAGTGACGTCAGCACGTTGGGGGCGTTGCCAGGGCGACGCTCTGGCAATCGCCCCCAAACGCCCCCAACGTGATGACGTCACTTCCGGGTGACATCATTACGTTGGGTAAGGGGGGTGGGGTTCCCCCCGCCAGCCGAATGCTGGCCGGCGGATCGGGAACCCCTGTAGTGGGGGATCCCGCGCCCCCCGGGCTGACTTGGCAGCCCTATGTCGATCAGATACAGCTCTCTCTCTCTCTCTCGCTCTCTCTCTGTTATGTATTGGGACTGAAACATTGCAGAACTGTGCAGACTAGTTGAGCTTGGAGCCTAAGAACATTAGCCCACAAGGATTCTGGCAGTAACCAGTCAAGCAGTAATGTAGCCTATCCTTGGGAGTGGGGTGTGTTTCGGTGTTGCAATTGCATGCTATTTAAACAGGGTATTTGGCTTTGTTCTTCAGACTTGCTTTGGCTGAAATCACAAATAAAGTTGAGCTGATCACTAGCAGTGAGTTTGCTGATCCATGGAACTCACTATTTAACTCTCTCTCTCTCTCTGTGTGTTTTAGTTGCATTATCCAAAAGCTGAACACTAGCTATCATCTGATTACAACTCCCCTTCACTGAACATTCAGGCTAATTCTGCATGGTAGTTAGGTCAGCCACAGCGGCAGTGATGAAGCTCCGTGTGGGCCTAGGGACCGGATATCAGTGAGAACGAGGACTGAGGGAGATGAGAACAGGAAGTCCAGGAGACGACAGGAGCTGCATTTCATGGACGGTTTTAAAATATCCAGGCAAAACGCTTAATTCATAAAATTGCTCAGTGATAAAAATAATCTAAAAAGGAGGGGGAGGCGAAACCCCCAACATTACGGTCACTCATCAACAACTACATTTAAAATCAAGCCACTGTGCACCAATATAACTCCAAAGGCTAAAGCTATATAAAAATCCACAGGGAAAACAGGGTGGGACCAAGTCAACCCAGGCAGGCCAAAATTGAAAAGCTACATCATGACCAAAAAAAAAAAAAAAAACACCACACCACAGAAGGGGGAAGCTAAAAATAGGCCACTGCTCACAAAAAGGCGAGATGGCAAACGGGCAGCCACTCCTGGGGAGCACAGAGCCCGCGCAATCGGAAGGTAAAAGATGGCGAGGCCACAGACGGACATCCAGTGAACAGGGAGGGAAACAAACTGGGAAACAATTTACTAGATTTGTGTGTGAGTGTGTGTGCATGCAAGCATACGTGAGAGAAAGAGAAAGAGGGAGACTAAGGCAGGTAGAACAAACAAACCAAACCGAACTTGCAAGACCGATAAGTCTCAAAGGAATCTCGGCTCTATTTAATTTGGAGCTACCTGATGCAAACAGATGAAACCAAAAAAGCTAGTGGTGGTAGGCTCTGAATGTAAACCAGGCGCGTTATTCTTGCAAATTAGAGGAGCTAACACACATGACGGGGAGAGGGGAAAAAAACCCCAGTTGCTTCAGTGTACCAAGCATTATACAATATAAGATCAATTTGCATTTTACTCAGTCGTGCTCTGGTTGAAAAGAATGCCCCTAAGGTAACACAATAGATTGTATCATCCTACTATACATATGAAAGCCAGTTCCTGATCACGATGCTGCAATCCTTGCCAATAACGTACACTAAAACCTTATGTACCCTGTTTTCTCCGGGGGCGAGCGTTCCATGCTCTGGAGTCACTGATTGGGTTGCAATCTTAAATTAGCAGCCTTTCAAACACCTTTGTGTCTGCACATTTGTCAGCATTCTGTGCCCCCACAGGCCGCTTGCTGGTAGCAACACTTGGTATATGCTCAGAGCTTGCTGGTTTGCAAGAGTTGATGGGAATCGTAGTCTTCACAGGTTTTCAGCTTGACAGCCCACAGAACCTTCAGTTCCAATCAGTCATGGGACTAAGTCATGCTGAAGATTAAGAAGAGCAGGCCCATAGCTACTGCTGGGTCAATGGGCCCCGCCCCCCCCCCCTGCAGTTTTTATGGGCCCCTCCCCAATCCTCAGCTCCCCCACCCTCCTCCCTGCTGTTGCTGCCCTCAGCCCAGAAGCCAGTGACTCTGCACTGCCTGCTGCTGCCCTGGCTGTCCTTGCTGCTGCCGGGAGGGCTGCTGAGCGGAGAAACCTCCATCCTGGGTGCCTCCTGCCTGCCTCCCTCCCTGCCACAGCCGGCTGGGCTCCTGCGAGGAGGAGGAAGCACCCTACTCTCTCCCCCTGCCCGGCCTCTGCTGCTGGAAACCAGCAGGGGGGCTCCTCTCCTTGCTGCTTTGGGCAGGGACAGGTCACGTGGGACGGGCTTGGGGCTGGCCTTTCTCTCCCCTCCACCCTTCCAAGGCCGGTGCTGCTGCTGGGGTCAGCAGTGGATAACGGGGGTGTATGTGGAGGCAGCAGCTTCTGTAGAGGCCGCCAAGCATACCAGCACAGTCTCTTGCCATGCTGCGGAGAGGGCCTTCTGGGACTTGTGGGCTACAGGCAAGTGGAATCCTTGTCCCCTGGATTTCTCTGCATCACTGCACCATCCCCCAGCAAAACATTGGCCCCCTGAGTAAAAAGTTGTTTGTATCTCTGTGTGTGTCCGCGCGCACCTGTAAGTCATGGTTGACTTCTGGCGACCCCTAGTGGGGCTTGGACATTTTGGAAAAGTAGCTTTGCTATTGCCTGCCCCATCCTCCCGACTGCTGGTATTCCAAGGAGGTCTCCCGTCCAAGTACTTTCCAGGGTCAGCCCTGCTTAGCTTCTGAGATCTGGTGAGACTGGGCTAGCCTGGGCCATCCAAGTAGGGTTGCCAAGTCCAGGTTGGAAAATACCTGGGGACTTTGGGGGTGGAGCCAGGAGAAGATGGGGTTTGGGGAGGGGAGGGGCCTCAGCATGGTACAATGTCATAGAGTTCACCCTTCAAAGCAGCCATTTTCTCCAGGGGAGCTGATCTCTGTCAGCTGGAGACCAGTTGTAAAAGCGGGAGATCCCCAGGCCCCACCTGGAGGCTGGCAACCCTACATCCAAGTCAGGGCAAATTACTGGTTGCAGTAGAAGCCACTGGATTTTCCCACTGTCAATGAATATGGTGTAGTTAGAGAAGACAAAGGCAGGCTAAAGAAGTGGATGTGACTACTGGGTGTGTGTGAGGGTACGTAAGTGGCTTACACATCAAGGAAGGTATTTCTACGAGGCAATAAATCTCATCCTTAATATTATAATGGAAAATATCCATCACTATGGCAGGTGGGGTCCTCCTCATTATAATTCTTCCCCCGGCAATAATTGACCTTAAATACAGACCATCTCGCCTTCCTTGTAAGCCCCATGGCGAGAATCCATCGTGGGATTATTCCACTGGCTTATAATTAACATTGCACAAATATTGTAAATGAGTATATGGCTAAGGATAATGAACAGACAGGCCACAATATACAAACCACATTTTTCAGTGCGTGTATGTGTGTGTTATTAAGTGCTGTCGAGTCATTTCCGACTCATGATGGCCCTATGAATTAATTACCTTCAAAATGCCCTATTCATTAAAAGTCTTGCAAACAGAGGGTTGTGGCTTCCTCGACTGAGTCCAACTTTTTCATCTTGGGTCTTCCTCTTTCCCTGCTGCCCTCAACTTTTCCTAGCATTCTTCTCTTTTCCAGTCGTTCTGGCCTTCTCATAATGTGAGAAGCCCCATTTGAACTGACTATCAAGCTCCATATTTAGAATGTAAGGAGTTTAACCCACTAAGCAGGGGTCATCGTGTAAAAAAAGAGGTGCAGGAGCTCATTAGCATAACTCATTAGCATAACTTATTTGCATATGCTAAACCACCTGACATCACCGGAAGTAAGTCAGAAGGCAAGAAGGAAAGAAGAGAGAGAGAAGGGAAGGAAGGAAGGAAGGAAGAGAGAGAGAGAGAGAGAGCTGGCAGAGAGGGGACAGCTACTAATCCAAGCCTCAGAAATACCACTATTCTGGGAGGATAGCTTCAGTGGTGGCTGAAGCCTTCAGAAGGCTGGTCGCAGGAACAAGGACCTTTCCAGGGGACGGGGTCATTTTGCTGCAGTCATGACATGAACAGGCATTCCCCTGCGGGGGGGGGGGGGCTGGCACTAACTCCCGGAGCTGAGCTCCCCGGAGCTCCTGCTCGAAAGGACCCCTGCCACTAAGTGTTAAAAAAGGCATGGTGAGATTTTAGAGGAATAGATATCTGGAACACAAGAGTTATTTCACAGCTACTTGGTGAAAAACATGGAAGGGTGAGACGTTGGAAGAAAAATGTTACCCCACATTTAGAAACTGATTGGAGAACTGATGTTTATGTCACTGTACTGCTGCCTTAAGGTCAGTGCTAATTAGGAAAGGTGAAGCGAACAGTTTTTGGATAAAGATTGTTTACTAAAGCAATAATAATAATAAAAAAGAACTATGCCAGTATTGTACCCTGCACTAGTTTACCAGATTCAGTAGAAAACAAGCCAGGAACAAAGTCATATGCAAAACAATTCCTTTAATAACAAACAAACAAATGAAAACTGAACAGAGCTATCTTGAGGGTATAACAGTGTCTCCTAAAGACTGTAAACCAAAATTAGGATGAGGCTTATTATGCAGGATAAGGAGTGAATATGCCATCACTTCTTTATTTCTATTCTACCATTTTCCCATCATGGACATAAAGATGGCATTGCATGGTACATTTAGTCTTTCTCACAGCCTGGAGTGATCTCCATTGAAGCACGGAGGTCTTCATATATGGTCTAGAGAAGCTATCACTTCACTGAGTAGCCAGTAGAGGAATGCCAGTTTGTGTGGGGTGGCCAATTTCGGGTTGGAAAAAACTCCTGGAGATTTTGGAACCAGGCCTGAAGAGGGTGGAATATGGATAGGGGAAGGAACTCAGCAGGGATACTATGCCATAGATCCCACCCTCCAAAGCTGCCATTTTCTGCAGGGGAACTAATCTGGAGGTCATCTGTAATTCTGGCCTCACTTGGAAGTTGGGAACCCTAGCTATTAGGGGTGATTCCCATTTGTAGGGCATGTCTGTGTGTAAGCTCATGCTCATCTGGAACAAGAACCAATCTGGGGGCCCATTACAGTCTTCCAAACTCATACTCTTGGGATAAGTAACTCGGGGGAAGGAAGAGGAGGAGGAGATTGGATTTATACCCCGCCCTTCACTACCCGAAGGAGTCTCAGAACAGCTTACAATCTCCTTTCCCTCCCCCTCCCCACAACAGACACCCTCTGAGATAGGTGGGGCTGAGAGAGCTCTTTGAGAACTGCTTGCGAGAGAACAGCTCTGGAAGAACTCATGACTGACCCAAGGTCACACCAGCAGCTGCATGTGGAGGAGTGGGGAATCAAACCTGGTTCTCCCAGATTAGAGTCCACACTCTTAACCACTACACCAAACTGACAACATCTGCAAGTGGAAACAGGAAGGACAGCTCAGGCAGTGATCCTTGCTGTGTGAACAAGCGATGCCAGAAGTACAAGGAGTATCTTTATTTTCATCACTAAACTATTGGAGGGTATGCAGTTTCTGTCTGCCCATGACTAATGCCCCAGAAAGCTTTTGAGACTTTCTGAGTGTCTGAAGAGCTGTTTGCAAGATCTTGTAGCAGAAAAGAAGGAACCCTCCAAGTAAACTCCGAAATCTGGCAATTCTATGCGGTCACCACTAATGAGGAAGAGCCAGGACTTAGTGGCAGAGCTTCTGTTTTTCAAGCAGAAGGCCCCAGGTTCAGAAGGTCTCAAGTGATAAGGATCAGGTTATAGGTGATGTGACAGGTCTCTGCCTGAGACCCTGGAGAGCTGCTGCCAATCTAGGTAGACAGTACTGACCTTGATAGAGCAATGGTCTGATTTGGTGGCAGAACACCTGCTTTGCATGCAGAAGGTCCTAGGTTCATCCTTTAAGCATCTGTAATTAAAAGTCTCAGGTATCAGCCGATGTTAAGACCTCTACTTGAGCCACTACCAATCAGAGTGGACCATACTGGCCTCGAGAGACCCATGATCTGACAGTATAAAGCAGCTTTATGTATGCTCATATGTGTCTGTGTTTGCGTTCACATACTTAGTACCACAGCTCTTGCAGGCTCCACAGAATCTCTCTCCGCTTGTGAGCATTTCACCACTGTGAACTAAAATGCCAAACTCTATACAGATGCTCCAGGACTTCCATAGCAATGGGCAAAAAGGTTCTTCTGTGTATCAAAGACCTTCTCCCACCAAATCACAGAATCACAGAGTTGGAAGGGGCGATCCAGGCCATCTAGTCCAATCCCCTGATCAGCCTAGAGCATCCCTGACAAGTGTTTGTCCACCCGCTGCTTGAAGACTGCCAGGGAGGGGGAGCTCACCACCTCCTGAGGCAGTGACTGTTGCACAACGCTTACTGTAAAAAAGTTTTCCCTACTATCCAGCCACCCGCCCTTAATTTAAACCCATGATTGCGAGTCCTATCCTCTGCTGCCAACAGGAACAGCTCCCTGCCCTCTGCTAAGGTCCTTTCTGCACTAGATCTTATATTCTGGTTCAACCCTGTCCCCAAATTTACATTCTAAACTACACACAAGTTCATCCCTGTAATTATCTCAGGGTATTTTTTTGTTTCCACGTTACATTGAGGTCACCCTAGTTTTGCCCCATACTTGTCCCGGGATAAACAGATGCTGTTATAACCAGAGATAAATGCAAGATATTGTGTCGCGAGTTGAACTCTGATAAAACCAGTGCTGAGATCCAAGTGTGGAAAGGACCTAAGTGACAGCCCTTCAAATACTTCAAGAGAGCAAGTCCCTCAGCCTTTCCTTATAGGGCTTGGTCTCCAGGGCCCTGATCATCCTCATCGCTCTCCTTTGCACCCACTCCATTTCTTCTTAATTACACAAATACATTCCTTCTCAAGATGTTTGAGTACATGTGTCTGTCTGTCTGTCTGTCTGTCTGTCTGTCTGTCAGACCCCTGAGTCAATCAGTTCCCAACACCAGTCATTTCAAAGAATGCAGCTTATTGAGACACTGAAGAACTTCAGGTGCTTAACGTGACTTTATTAGATCTAAGGTTTATTGGCACGAAGCAAGCAATTATACTGAAAGCATACATCATAGGAATGGCTTGGCGCCAATCAGGGGACAGGCATGAGCTCGCCAGAATAACGGACCCCAGTTCACAGGGGAAAGATGATACCAGGCAGAACAGACATTCAAGGCTACTCCTGCAGGCCAGCCAAGAGAACAGGATGGCTGAGAACAGAAACCTAAAATTCCAAGCTACCTCTGCCCCCATGACAACCAAGCCGATAACATGGCAAGGTCTAACACTATCTATCTATCTATCTATCTATCTATCTATCTATCGATCGATCGATCGATCGATCGACCGACCGACCGACCGACCGACCTCTACCTATCTATATCTAAAATTGTACGTTTATAAAACATTTATACCCACCTTCATTTCTTCCTGTGTTTGATGTTCCCAAGCATGACTCGCTACTTGGGTCTGAGAGTTCAGGTTTCTCCTTTTGTTATATAATACATTCACAGCCAAAGAATGTTAACCACCAGAAAGGAACACTTAGATGCAAAATTTGGATGTGTGCTTTGGTCCTACCCATCTGCGTGAACAAGCTATGCTTTAGTTTAAATGTTAATCTCTCTCTTCACACAAACTAATAAACAGTAGAAGGCAGAATTAATCATTTGTGGGTAGTAAAGCACAGAACATATTTTTTTGGAAAGAACAATGTTAAGACACAATAGTGTGTATGACCTTTTCTCCCATATTTTCTTTTAATGAGGAACATAATCCAAGAGACAGAGAGAAACATAACTCCTATATAATGGCCAAAGGGGTTTATTTTAGAAATTGCAGTGTTAATTAGAAACATCTCCCCCCCCCCCCCCCCGCCCCGGCAGTCTAAGAATTCAGTTCTGTTGTCTGTTTGAGAATTTCCATTCTTCAGTCAATTAATGACCTGAAATTTGATCTTCTATTTGTGAAAGACAGATCCCAGCACATGAAGAATAACATGGCGGTTGCTGTTCACAGACACCAGCAAACACTGAATTTCTGCAAAATTCTTCTGGTCCCCTTTGTTTCTACTCCCTCTGCTATCTCTGAGGATAAATTTATACTCTCAACTGGAAGAAAATACTTTCCTGCAGCGAGGTATTTATCAAAGCTGGAAGGTCCAATAAAAACAATCTTTTGCCCATATATTGATTTTATTTACAGGATTTTGTTGCTGGCACAAAGAGAAGTCCCCCATGTTCTTATCTGGTCTATTCACCCTTCAAAAATACCACACAGAAGCAGAACGTGTCTTGAGATTTAGCATTACTTTTGGTCCACTGACGCTAACCACACTGCCTTTTAAGGCAATGAGCTAGCTGGATCAATAGGGGGAAAGTTTGAAACTGTCCAAGGCCAGCCTGCACTGTTGAGTATGTCTGATGTTCCAGGTGAAACTGCAGTCTGGCTCCAAAACACATACTTAGAAGCTGACCTCCAGGTGCAACCCGGACAGATAAACCAAAAATGGGGTTCAAGAGGTTACACATTTTCCTTTCCATTACTAAGTCATATTTTCTTTCCATTTTGGAATAACTAGACATATTTGCCAGATACTAGACAGAACGACAGCCTGTTGTGGGTAAAGGCTTCGCAAGAGCAGCAGGCCATGCAGAATGGCGCTGTCAAAGCTTACCATTGGCTCACATCTATATTCTACACAATAAATGCTAGTCAGCCACTGGGGTACAAGAAAATCAGAGACCAAAGGTCAGCTACTGCAGACTACATCACAGCAGCCAGAACGGTTTTTGTCCCAGTATTATGCTTTAGAGCTAGCTCACTCTAGAGCAGCAAGTTACAAGAGAAGTGGTAAGAATGTAGCACTTTCCTTAAAAGAGTACAAGCTTGATTCGTCTGAGATTGTACCAATCACTCCTTACAAGAAACAGTGTAAGACAGTAGTTTGATTACATCATCTTCTAGAAGATAGCAAGATGGTCCTTCTGAAGTTTGGGGAGACCTGTTGGGAGCCTGACATAGATATGGAAAGGGCTAGTTTTAGTACTGGGTGATGTGCCCCACCTTATCTATTTATGTTTATTTATTTTTATGCTGCTTTCCTATGTGCTTACACACATAAGCACTATCAAGTTTCAACCAATTTATGGCAAATCCAGCAAAAAACTTTCAAGACAAGTGAGAAGCAGAGGGGGGTTGCCATTGCCTCCTCTGCAGAGTCTTCCTTGATGGTCTCCCATCTGAGTACTGACCAGCTTAGCTTTCAACATCTGACAAGATTGGGCTAGACCATGCTGCCTTCCTTCCTACTCCTCTTAGCTTACAGTATTAATTAAACATCATCATGCTGAGGATGTTGTGTAGTGACACTTTGGGCAAAACTCTATGGTTAAAATAGAATTTTACCCCAGTTACCTGAGTGTCACTGCACAATGTCCATGGCATGATGACGTCCTTCTGTGTGATGTCATCACATTGGGGATGTTGCACCAGGTCATGGCTGTTGGGGGCAGGGCATCCCCTCATAGGCCAGCTGGCCGGCGGTGGGCAGGAGCCCATGAAATCCAGGCATCCTCCACTCCCACCTGGGGGTGGCAACCCTATGGTAAACAAACAGGCCTTGCAGTGCCTCCTAAGGATCTCCAGTGAGGAATCACCCCATGCCTCTTTAGAGAGCCCATTCCATAGAGCAGGAGTGATAATGGGAAAGGCCCAGATTCTAGGCATGCCACTCTTTAAGGGTGGGAACATCCATTAGACAGCAGCCTGAAGGATAGCACATAGTTGGCAGATAGAAACATATGGACATTGATGCTTCAGATGTGTGTGCCTCAGGTTTTAATGGTCATAACCAGCACCTTGAAGAGAAACAAATGGACAGCCAGTGTGGTTGTTTCAAAATGGGCAACATATGCTCCCACTGGCCAACCCTTGCCAATAGTCTGGTTGCTGTACTCTGGGCCAGCAACACTTCCTGAACTGTCCTCAAGGGCAGCCCAACATAGAATTTGTTACAGTAATCAAACCATGAAGTTACAGAAGCGTGGGTCACTGTTGCCAGATCAGCTGTCTTGAAGAAAAGAAGGAGCTGGTGAATCATCTGCAGCTGATTTGCTGATGGATACAGATGGGAAATTGGCTGGCATGTTTATCGTATAGTTCCGTTAAAGTTCTGATTCCCTTTTGGGAGAGAGGGTGACAGGGTATCTGAATTAGAGCAGTGGTGGGAAGGCCATGAGGACGACAATCGTTCATAGCCTTCACACTTTTGGGGGATAGGAGCAAGCAATATCCTTGCCATCTCCAAGGGCAAAAACAGAATCTACGTGCCGAAATCTGTTTCTGTGCCCAACTTATCCATTACTGGATCTTCACCATCTTTCCTGTCTACTAATGTTTTCCTTGTCTTTATGCATTAGAATGTCTGTTACAAGGAGGACAGCTTTCTGATGGAATTTATCTGCCACATCCTTTGGCTGGTGATCTCAGCAGTCTCTTGGCTCCACGCGTTTCCTTTACGAAGCCCAAAGAATGCCCTTGATTGACCGAGTAAGCAATTCAGCATCTTTTTTTAAAGAAGCAAAGCCGTGTGAAGTTCCATCCTTCCAACTGAGTGTCTGACATGTACGACTAACATTTACTGCTACATGTACAAAGCTTGAGGCTTCTCTGGCTACTTTCGTTGTGTTCACCTTTCATCCCACATAAAGCAAATGAGTTGGAACTAACAGGTCTGTCCTTGCATAAGTAAGCAAGAAGTCTGACAAAGTAATTCTTCCTGATAATCAGAGCAAATTAGTCTCGGAGCCCACTGACTTGGAAAGATTCTTCATGGCACCAAGACTGAGGACCAGTAATGAATCCGTTTTTAAATGGTTTCATGAACAAAGCTACGCAGCTTCCTGAGTTCCGTTATCTTGGCCTGATTGAGAGCCAAATTCTCACCAGAAGAATGTATGGAATGTACATTTTAACAGATACCATACTAGGGATGTAAGGTACATGTTGGAAGCATACAGAGGTGGTTGGATGTGTCTGAACTTGCCTGACCACTATGGTCATCTTTGGAGGCCTTGCTTTGGGTGCCCTCATCTTCTGAGATTAGGTGGGTGGGAACCCAGGAGACGGCCTTTTCAGTCATTACACCAAAGCTCTGGAACTCTCTCCTCAGAGAAATCTATCAGTCCCCTTCTGTTGCTATCTTTTGTCAGTAGGTGAAGATATTTTTGTTTTGTTTGGCATTTCCTCAGTGATCCCTCCTTCCTTTATGTTTTGTATGTATTTTAACTATGCTTTTAATTGTTTTAATGATATGTGTGTGTTTTGGGGGGATATATTTTAATGGTTTTAAAATTCAGGTGGGTAGTCGTGTTGGTCTGCAGCAGCAGATCAAAGTTTGAGTCCGGTGGCACCTTTAAGACTAACAAAGCTTTACTCTGGGTATAAGCTTTTCTGTGCAAGCACACTGTATCTGAAGAAGTGGGGTTGCACATGAAAGCTTATACCTTCAATAAAACTTTGTGGGTCTTAAAGGTGCCACTGGACTCAACCTTTTGTTTTGGTTTTAAAATGTGATTCTGTCAGGTATGTTTTATAGTGTTAGCCATCGTGGTGTCCCTTGTTGGGGACAAAGGTGGGATATATATTTTGTAAATAATAAAAATAATGTATGTTTCTCATCTCAATATTTTTATGTATATTGTCTACGTGCTTCAATGGACTTTAATCAAATTATTTTCAAGCTTATGCAGTGACTCTAGGACTAGCAGTAGGCCACAAGGAGGAGATCATGAAATGAAGAAGAAGAAGATGAGGAGGAGGAGGAGGAGGAGGATTTATATCCCGCCCTTCACTTGGAGTCTCAGAGCAGCTTACCATCTCCTTCCTTTCCTCTCCCCACAACAGGCACCCTGTGAGGTAGGTGGGGCTGAGAGAGCTCTTTTGAGAACTGTCCTTGAGGGAACAGCTCTGAGAGAACTGTGGCTCACCCAAGTTAATACCAGCAGCTGCATGTGGAGTAGAGGGGGATTAAACCTGGCTCTCCCAGATTAGAGTCCGCACTCCTAGCCACTACACCAAACTAGGTTATTGGTTCCCCCTCCCATCAAAAGTGAATATCTGGCAAGACTACAAGATCATCAGCAAGTTCAGATGAGACTCAACCATGTGTTCATGGGAGAGAGGCAGATGATTCCCACGGCATGCTGTGACTAAACCTCCACCCATGTTTCTCGTGGGTCCCAACAAGAGGATGTTGTGATGGACAGAAGGCTGTCCCGCCCCGGAGCGGAAAGCAGCCACTGACTTGAACCTATGGGGACTGCTACTCCAGCATCTGATCACTTTTCAGAAGGGGGATGGAATGCTGGAGGGAAACTCAGCAGGAACTGAGTTCAGTTCTCTGGGAGAGAGCAGTGAGAGCTCCAGTCTGGCTGAGGAGAAGAGCAGACAAAGTGAAGGGTAGCTCTGCCTGGTAGCATGGCAGATTGGTTTGGCTCTGTCTCTGAGAGAGAATGGAGTACATGACAGTTAGGCTTGTCTCTGGCAATGAGGAGGCCTTGTGCCATTGAGTCTGACTCTTTGGAGAGGGTAGGCTGGTGCGGGTGGAATCCTGGGTGAGTGTTCGGATCCAGCTTAGTGGCTAATCCGTAAAAGCCTGTGTATGCTGGAAAGTATTGAAGAAAATGGAAACTGCTCTCTAAATTAATGTGCCTCAGCCGGGTTTCTCATTTGTCTGTCTGGAGACCTGTGCTGCTGATCTGTTCCTTGAAACTTACTTGTACATAAACAAATCTTCTTTGTTGCTAATACGGAATTCCTGCCTCGGTGACCTCCATATTCTACTTGTAGAGCACAAAACTCACCTTGCGGCAGCAAACCCAAAGCCTAGACACTCGCAACCTTTAAAACGTCTGGGGGGGTCCCTTCAGCTGACTGAAATGGCCTGTCACAAATGTGCCAAACACCAATGTCCTCCCCTCCAGAGAAATTTGGCTTGATTTATCAAACTCTTTTTGCTTGCCTCGGGGTCACTTTCTTTTCTTTTCTTTTCTTTTCTTTTCTCCCCTGAGCAACAACCTCCAAATCAATCCTGAAATTTTGCTTTTGACACAATGAGGCGACAAGGGATGTCGTCATTTGAACCCAGAACGCTTTGGTCCAATACTGTGCTCTGATCAACTATGGGCCCTTTATGAGTATGTATACCAATAACAACAAAATACACAAAACGGTTCAAAAAGAACCATTAGAAGGCAATGGATGTTCAGTATTTTCATTCCCCAAGGAAATCGGCTGCTTTTCACTAACACACAAAAGGCATCACCATCACAAAGTGATCTTAGCCTAGCAGCGGCCTGATATGGCTACAGCCTCCACAGCTCAAAGGGGGAAAGTGCCCAACATAATGGCTTAGAGGGTGGGGGAGGGGAGAAACTTAGTGGAGAAAACAGCCAAGAAAACCAATTGCCACTAATAGAATGGAGATGCCTAAGTTTCCCATGAGGGGTTGGAAGCTGTCAATCTCACACTGGGGAGCAGGGGCTCTGAGTCAACACAGTGGCAGGAAGAACAGGAATGAGATCATTAAAAAGGCAGGCATGGCAAGCAAATATTATAACAACTGTACGCCTCTCCTTGTGCCCGCTTCTCTGAGAAAGACCTCCTCTTGTATTTGAATGCATGTATAACATTCTTGAAGCATGTTGGAAAGGAAGGGGGGGGTTTGAAAGAAAGGAGGAGGCGATGCCAGCCACATAGCAATGGATTTCTGTTTGATATTGTTGTTGTTGTTAGCAAAGACTGGCCTGTGCAGTGAAGGCTGGAGGGGAAAATGTTCTTGGTCCAGGAAAACATCTAGAATCGAGTTTCGTAGCACCTTAGAGGCCGACAAGATTTTCAGGGCATAAGTTTCGAGGGTCAACGCTGCCTCCATCAGATATGGCGTTCTAGTTGTTCTGCCCTCAACATGGCTATCCTCTGAAACCAGTCCAGGAAAATTTAGAGACATTCTACAAAGTAGCTAAATAAGCAAAGTAGCAACGCCTTTGGATGGCAGTTGGGAGATTTTAATGCCCCCAAACATTATTTATTTATTTTGAAAAATGAGGATTGGAGGCAACTGGCAGGACGGTTGCGGGTGGTGGCATGGGGAGGGGGTGCAACACTAGTTTTGGTGCTATGTCACTTCCAGTAAAAACCTGGAAGTGGCATAAGGTAGCTCTAGCAATCATCAAAAACTATACAGTACCTTGTCCTTAGTGGCTGCAAAATCAGCTATTGCTACTGTTTGGAAAAGAGCGGAAATACCCACTATTGTACAGTGGCATTGTAAGCTTTGGGATATATATCTGATGGGGGGGAAATCACTTATGAGGTGACCAAATCTGAATTGCATGCGTCTAGCTCTGATTTTGCTGGTGTTTCTCTCCTTCCTCCCACCTAGGGTTGCCAGGTTGGATCGACCCAGCGGCGGGCAGGGGGAGGGACTTTCTGGGAATTGGGGGGAGTGTGCAGTGTGCACATGACATAATGATGTCATGTGAAAGTTGATGACATCACACGGAAATGCCATCATGATAATGTCACTTCCATGTGATGCCCTTATGTTGCATTTGGGAATGAGATCCCCCCCCACCAGCTAGCTGACAGTGGCTGGGAAAAGGCCTGAAAATTGGGGGAATCTCCCATCCCCACCTGGGGAATGACATCCTTACTCCCACCCTACACAAAATCTGTTCTTTGTCCTGCTGATTGCTAAGCAACCTTATCTCAGTCAAAGGTCTGTTCTATCCTTATCTCCCATTAAAAATGTGTAAAGGGCTTATTTTCCTTTTCTCCCTAGTAGGAATGCAAGATGTGCTCTGAAAGGGGGGTAAAAGTGTAGTATGTCTGAGAATGGTATTGGTGAGCTTTCTTCTGGAATTTTAGACCCTGATCTTTTGTCTGTTTTATACAATAAAGGAAGAACTTTGAATATTGTTCAGTATACCAGCACGATCTGTTATTGCTTGCCTCAGAATGATTACTCTTAATATGATTATTGTTAATGAAACTGCCTGCTTTGTTAGCAAAAAAAGCCTTGAGTGAATTTTTTCTCTCCCAGATTGGCTGGGGGTGGGGTGATGGGGGTGGTGGCTGTATGAAAACAAGCAACGCTCCCCTAACAATAAACGGACAAACAAACATTCTTCATAGCTCTGAAAATGGCTGTTAATGATGGCTAATTTTCAGTTCCTATGATGAGCCAGTCAAAATGCACATTCATTTGTTTTCACTGAGTGGGGTTTACCTGAATGCTACACTATAGGTAGACTTGTTACAGACTCCAGACATTTCACAATATGTTAATCACCTTCCTGTTTTATTCAAATCTTTGCACCTGAAGTCTTATTCCCCTGCAATTAAGCATTAAAAAGGAAAACATCATGAAAGCTGCATGTTCTCTTAGGAGTTGGAAAACACTAACATTAGGATTTAAACTGGTAAATACCAAGAGCTAGGCAGAACTCCATCCTAATCCCTTGCAGAAACATTCGCAACAAACAGATTCATTTTATGGGCTTTTTTTTTTTACACCAGGAAATTTATTCTGGACCCCAAGAATGGACCAGGCAGCTAAGCCCTGCCTCAAGGGCAAGGGTAAAGTAGGAGGGGGCTGAAGTTGGTTCCCACTGTTGGAGTGAATGACTCAGCATGCCTGGACATTGGGGGGTGCTTTGTCATAAGTGTTATCTCCTTGAATGGGATGCCTCTCTTTGTCTTAACCTGGGAACCGCCCTCTGACCCCTCCTCTCCTTTTGTCTTCTCACTCACTTCACATGGCCCTTCATGGCGACACATATCTCTCAAGGTCACTCCTGTAGAGACAATGCCCTCATCCTCCCACACACATGATGCCAGACAAGGCGGTCATTTGTGATAGGGAAAGTGCTCTGTAGATTAGGCTTTTTTGTCTTCTTTTGACTGCCATCTGAATGTCAACTGGGTTTACTTGAATTAGGGTTGCCAGCCCTCAGGTGAGAGTGGGGAATCCCCTGGTTTCACAGGCTCCACATAAGGAGAAGAAAAATGAAAGAGTCTTGCTGGGCTTTGCATTGCGAGGCTTTGCGCCTGGTTTACCCGAAGTCTGATGTGCCTTGATATTCGGATCTGAGGAAACAAAACGTTCAGCCAGAGGCTGCGATGGGGAGTATAAAGGCCTTGTCCAATTGTCAGTCAGGTAAAGTAGCACGAGGCCGATTCCGCACAATTGCTTTGCTTCCCTTTCCTCCCGGGTTTAATTGGTCCGAATCAGTGTGCGCGTTTCCACATTACATGAATCTGACCCGGGTTGATGCCTCCCCCCTTTTTTTAATGTAGGTGGAGTTGCGTTGTGACATTGTGATGCAACAAAGCTGTGATTGGCTATCTGAGCTTCCAAGCCCACGAAAATCATCCGTGTAATAAAAAAAAAAGCTTGTGCCAGAGTTGGAGGGGAAATGGAGGGTGGGAAAGGGATGGGAAATGGAGGGGGAACATGCAACACTAACACATGTAACCCCTGCAAAAACTGTGTCCACACCACCATGCCACCAGCAATACATTGGCCCTGCAAAAAATGTTAACCACACAATGATGGATCAATGTCATGTCGTGTTGATGTAATGCAACTGGGGGGGGAGGGGCAGCTCGCGCTGTTCCTGAAAGCCATCAATACATATTTTTATAGTAGCATGACTCAGGCACGACTTTTGTGCAAAAGATGCAACACAGAAAAGTGCAGACATAAACAGCAAAAGTACATTTTAAAAAATACATTTAAATGCCAGTCAATGGTGGATCAATGTTGTATCTTGTTGTTGTAATGCAACAAAGCGGGGAACAAAAAAAAAAAAACCCTGCTCGCGCCAGGGCAGGAAAGGGAAGAGAAAGAAGCAGAGGGGCATTAAAGGGGAGGAGCAAGAAACCCCGATTTTGGAGTTCTCCACTTGAATGCCTCGACTTCACTCCCATGGCAAAAAACAAACAAACAAACAAACCTGAAAATCCCGGAAACGGAAGATCCGGGGGAACCGAGGATTACATTCGGGCCAACTGCAGACCCGGAGCAACAAGTGGGGAACTGTTGCTCTGTCCCAGATTTTAGCAGGGAGTGATGCCGGGGCAACAACTAGTGCAGAATCGGCTCAAGAGAAACTGTGATGCCTAAGGTTGCCAGCTTTGGGTTGGGAAATTCCTGGAGATTTGGAGGGGTGGAGCCTGTGGAGGGTGAAGTTTGGGGAGGGGAAGGGCTTCAGTGGGGTATAATGCCATCAACTTCACCTTCCAAAGTGGCCATTTTCTCCAGGTAAACTGATCTATTCTGCCTGGAGATCAGTTGCAATTCCAGGAGATCTCCAGCCACCACCTGTAGGTTAGCAACCTAGGTGATTCCTGGGAAGAAAGACTGGCTTGTGAGCATGGGCGTCAACTACACGGGGGCTCAGGGGCTCGGGCCACTCCTGAAATTTTCCAGGGGGGACTGAGCCCCTCGGGCAAAAAGGAGCACCTGCCCGCCCCTGTGCCTCCCTGCCACTGCGCCTCCCCGCCCCCCCGGCTGCCATGGCTTCAAGAAGCTGCCACCGCCGCAAGAACCGGAGTGCCCCCCCAGCTCCCCTGCACCCTCTCCTCCCTCTCCGGGGGCTCTGGGCGACTGCCTAGCGTGATGAGGTTACCCAGAAGTGACATCATCACGCTGGGCACGTCGCCGGGGCGATGCTCTAGCAATCTCCCTGGAAACTCTATGGCATCATAGAGTTTCAGGGTGATTGCCAGAGCATCACCCCGGCAATTTGCCCAGCATGATGATGTCACTTCTGGGTGACATCATCATGCTGGGCAGTCGCCCGGAGCCCCCGGAGAGAGCGAGAAGTAGGGAGGAGTGGGTGGGGAGAGGGGTGCGGGGGAGGAGTCAGGCGGGGGGAGAGGCTCTTGCAGCAGCATTATTCTGGCACGCACGTGTGAAACTCCTGTTTCCCACCCCCCTCCCTCGCCCCCTCTGGCCCAGCCCCCCTCCGGGAAATTCAGAAGTCTATGCCCTCGCTTGTGGGTAAACTGGGATGGGGTAGTGCAGCTTCACCTGTAGGGTTGCCAACTCAGGGTTGGGAAATACCTCGAGATTTAGGGGTGGAGACTGAGGAGGATGGAGCTTTTGGAAGGGACCTCTTTGTTATAAAATGCCATAGTCTGGCCTCTGAAGCTGCCATTTTCTCCAGGGGAAATTATCTCTGCCATCTGGAGATAGGTTGTAATTCTTTATCTTTTGCATCTTTATCTTTGTCTCCTTGGAACTGTTTGTTTTGCAAAACACTCAAGAGCCAAAACACATTTAAAAAAACCCAAAAAACCTACAAGCAGAAAGGCAAGCCCCATCTACTAAAACACCCAAACTCCTGGAGTCATGATTCTAGAGAGGTTGAAAACATGAAGAAAAAACCTGTCAGCAGAATATGCTGATTAGTCTATTTGTGAGCAACTTTCCCTCTTACCTATCTGAAAACAAAATTGCTAAAAAATGCAAAATACAAACTAAAAATTGCCATGAAACTATTAGGCAGGTCTCCGCTCGCTTCTAACCCAGTCCCGATGCAGGGCTTTGTTTAACATGCCTGGCTCTTTCTGCCGAGAGCTTCGGTTTCTTCTCACTAAGGGCTTGTCAAATGGCCTTCAGCACTCCAGAGGCTCCGGTTTGATTTGTCACTTATCAGGTTGGGAAATGGCAACCGGAGTAATTAGCAGTGACAGAATTTCATCACGCTAAAAACGGAGGGTGCCCCTTGAAATTACCTGAATGAGAAGGAGGGGCAGAGGCAAGGAAACCTGATTACCGTTTCTACGATATCAACACCAATACCTAGCTGCCAGCCTAGGAAAGAACTAGTATCGTTAATAAACAAAAACACACACATGCACCACTGTCTTATTAGCTGCACTGGGAAGTCTGCTGGATCTTGTGCTTTCTCTGTACATCCATTCCAGAATATGAAACAGGCATTTGCCTGTAGAACTTCATGCTACAATAATCCATCTGATACAGGCTGATAAATTGCTCAAAACAATAAGCATCATCTACGTACATACTCATGCTGCAATCCTAGCAACCAGGGCTTTGGGGGGAGGTGAGGTGGAGATGCCGGAACTCTCAAGAGGGAAATGAAGTTTTCAATCTGGATATTGAAAACTCAGTATTTTGTCGAAGAGGTTCCAGAACTCTGCTCCGGCGCATTCCCCCAGAAAAAAAACCCTGCTAACAACATTCTCCTGAATAAAATGGGACTTACTTTCAAGTAGGTGTGCTTCAGACTGTTTCCTTAGTGCCCCAATTCTCCACCTTCTGAGACCTACTTCTCAGCCCCTCATTTGCCCACAGCTGTGGTAACCCCATGTGATCAGGTCGACCAACACCCATGATATCCTCAGATTCAGAAGCTAGCATGGTGCAGTGGTTAGCGAGTCAGACTGGGATTGGGAGGCCCAGTTTCGAATCCCCGCTGTGCCACGGAAGCTTGCTGGGTGACCTTGGTCCAGTCACACCCTCTCGTCCGAACACTCCTCACAGGGTTGTTATAAGGATATAATGGAGAAGGGGGGCACCATCGTGAGCCTCTTTGGCTCCCTACTGAGAAGAAGAGTGGAATATAAATGAAGCAATTAAATAAATGACATGACATTGTGATGCCATTGAGAAACCAAGTCATCCACAAGGATTGTGAGGGCAAAGAGAGAAAATGGCATTGAGCAGAACAGGTTCGCAACAATGTGAATCTGTCTGCAACAGTTGCTGGAAAAGGGAGATTATTTTCAATACTTGTGGGAAAGGAACATGAAGGTGGTAAGCAGTTTCAGTCCAGAATCATATTCTATGTGTTTGTTCCTCCACTACCCAGGAACAGACCAAAAAAACCCTTGTGTAAGCCTTTTAAAACATTTTATTCATCATGAGATTGTACCCTGTTTCTTCTCCTTTCATAGGTGGTCCAGGTCTGAAAGCAATGTCCGCAGAAGGGAGGGGAGTCCTACAGAGGCTGAGTGAGAGGACTGAAGGGTTTTTCTCCTCAGGGAACGGAGAATTTCTCTAGTAATAGGAATACCACAGAAGTCAGCCTGTGGAGCAGCGAGAAGGGTGGCTGGCAGAAGAGAGGCCATTTTTTGGTTTGGCTCTACCAACATCCATGACACCATCACATACAAGATCCACAGTGTTTATGGATATTTGCTGCCGCTCTGAGGAAAAATTGCTCTCGGAGCCTATGAAGAACTTGTCAAGCACACAGACCACCCTGGTGTTCAAGAATTAGTCCACAGACGAAAGAGACTTCTCCACTTGCTCTGACATTGGGATGACTCACTATATTTTATTATTAGCACTGCTTTGTTCAAAACTCCCAGTTCTATATCCTATTTTGCCTCCCACCTTTAAAAAAAAAAAAGCTGTTTCACTACAGTTCAGATCGGGAATGAGTCACCTGCAACATGATGAGTACAATGAGGACCAGGTTTCCCATTACAGCAAGAGAGTTCCTGGCCACACCCCCTCCCCATTAACAGGCCAGCAGGGGTGGGATTAAGGGGGCTCCTCAGCATTCATTCTATCTCTTCCAGAAGTGACCTCATCGTGCCACGGCAACACTTTAGGATTCACCCCAGCGCGATGATGTCACTTGTGGTTTCTCACAAGTGACACTGTGCATCGTCAAGAAGCTTGTCACCACACCCCAAACTACCCTGGTGCGTTGCCATTGTCAGCTGGCAACTCTAGTGAGCACTAACCATGTCCTTCTAAGGCGTAAAGGCTAACACTTGGAACCAGAAGGGTAGGGTGCTGTCCATACAGTCTAGAAGACAGTCCATAATGACAATGTCTGATTCAGAGTGCTTAAAGCAGAAGTGTCGAACTCGTTTGTTACAAGGGCCAGATCTGAGATAACTGTCAGTATGTGGGGGTAGGCCATGTGTGTCATAAAACATAATGCCAGGTACCAGAAATATAAGCTGTATAAACGACAGCAGCTGGTAAGTTGTTGTATCCTCACTGCTAGGCCCCATAAGCTGGGGAGGTGGGGTGCGCAAAGGAAAACCCATATGGGCAGACTGGAGAGCCAGCGGTGCAGCACTGGGCAGACGATCCCATGCTGCTTGACTGTTGCAGATGAGGTTGTTCTGCCATGCTGAAGCCACAATTGGAGGGGCTCCACCTACTCTGCCCAAGCCGTCTCTCGTCCCCTCCCTTGCACTGGTTGCTTGTGGCCACGTAAGAGCATTGAACAGGCCAGTTCTGGCCCCTGGGCCATATGTTTGACACCCCTAGCTTAAAATCAGAACCTCCTCTAGGGATAAGAGAGGACTGCCAAGGTCCTGGGGATTTTGGAGGTGGAGCCTGAGGAGGAGGAAGGGGCTTGGAGAGGGAAAGGACTTCAATGGGATACAATGCCATAGGCTCTAGTGTCCAAAGTGGACATTTTCTCTAGGTGAACTCATCTCTGTCATCTGGAGATCAGTTGTAATCTTAGGAAATCTCTAGCCACCACCTGGAAGTTGGCAGCCCCAGGAGGAAAGGTGGGGAGGGCAGGAGCACGAGGATGGTAGGAACAGGAGGGAGTGACATTGCTTTGACAGCACTGCCTATTTCAGGGCAAACCGTGAAGTGCAGCCTTGCCCCTCATTATTCCTCTGCCAATCTACAGAGTGGTGGTGGAGGCAGAGGGCAGGAGGTCCACCGCCAGAGCAGAAGAGCTGTTAAGCCGAACGGCCTCCCCCCTCCTTCCTTCCCCCCAAAATACCACCAGCCACTTAGAACTTTGAAATTTGGATGCACCGATCATCTACACAAGATGTCAAATTAAGCTCACTGTAGCATTTTAAGAATCAATTCAGCTAAAAATTAATCTGGCTTCTGCACAGAGCAAGTTCTGAAAAAATTGATTTCCATGGTCTTGCACGGAGTTGATGTCAGACACAATTTCAGCTAACTGGGCTCCCGAGACAGTGGAGGCTCATGAAAGAATCCAGGACCGAGTTCCATCACCACCCACCCTGCCCACACAATGAGCTGCATATGGGCATTATCAGTTTCTGTTTTAATTCATATTTACACCCTGGGGAAACAAACAAACAAACAAACTCTCAAAGCAGACCATGGGAAGAGGGAAAAAGAAGAAGAAATACCCAACAGACTGATTCTAGCATGTGGCCTCTTGTTCTGCACTCCCAGGATTGCCAAAGGAAAAATTCAGAAAGTATCTGGTGGCACTCCCAAGGGAGTAGGTGGGAATTCCACTTTTGTTGCAGGCAGAGTCATGCCAGATTTACGCATGGGACAAGGGGTGGAGGGAAGGCAAGAGATATTTTCTAAACAAGACGCCAGTGTATAGTCTGATGTGGAAACCGCCTAGAGTATTTTGTCTCCGGACAGAAACTGTAATTCATCCAGACAGTAAACTAATGCTATTCTCACACACTTTCAATACATGCCTGTATGCCTGGCTCCTTCACTATCAGCATCAGTCTCACAAAAGTAATGTAGTGCTGGAAGGGGCCTTAGAGGCCATCCGGTTCAACCCACTCCTCAGTTTATAGAATCCAAAGCTAAAGCCTTTCCAGCTGGTGGCAGTTGAGCCTCTGCTCGAAGATCTCCAGTGAGGGCGAACCTATCCCCCACTTTCGCACTAGGGTTGACAACCTCCAGGTGGAGTGGGAAGACTTCCAGCTTTTACTACTATCTCCAGGCTACAGAGATCAGTTTCCCTGGAGAAAATGGCTGTTTTGGAGGGTGGAACTTTATGCCACTGTACCCTGCTGAGGTCCTGCCCCTCCTCAAACCCCACACTCTACAGACTCCACCCCCGAAAAACTCTGGGTATTTCTCAACCAAGAGCTGGCAACCCTATTTCTCACTAACTAGTTCCACGGTGTTAAAATGTTCAACCAGCATCTACCCTCCTTTATATAATGACCTAGACCGATTTCACACCAGGTGCTGCTTCACCGTCAGTCTTCCCTTTCCCCCGATTGTGTGCTTCAATTTTTTCACTATTTGCCACAAGGCACATTTTGACCTGTGGCTTCACTCGATTTCCTCTGCAGCTTCAGTGATCCTCAAAAAACAGGATCACTGAAGCCATGGGGGAAATCGTGCAAAGCTGTGGGTCAAAATGTGCCCTGTGGCAAACAGTGAGAAATGGAAGCATGCAGTCAGGGCAAAGGGAAGACCGACGGCGAAGCAGCGCCTGGTGAGAAATTGGTCCTAGTCTTGCTTTCTGAAAGAGCAAGAACATGTGTGTCCTGCCTTTTGTGTGACAGCACTTCGGATTTTTGAAGGGCGTGATCAGGGCTTTTTTTGTAGAAAAAGCCCAGCAGGAACTCGTTAGCATAATAGGCCACACCCAACAGCAGAAACTCATTAGCATATTAGGCCACACCACTGACAGCACAGCTTATTAGCATATTAGGCCACACACCCCATGTTACCAGGAGAGTGGTCATCCAGCCACACCCACCTTTTGCTTCTTATTCTGTTTACCTTGTTTGTTGTCAAAACCCAGGGCTTTTTTTTGTAGCAGGAATTAATTTGCATGTTAGGCCACATACCCCTAATGTAGCCAATCCTAATGAGTTTCTGCTGTTAGGTGTGGCCTATTATGCTAATTGGGTGTGGCCTATTATGCTAATGAGTTCCTGCTGGGCTCCGTTCCTGTGCGTTCCTGCCCAAAAATAGCCCTGGGCGTGACCATCCCCACCAGTATTCTCTTCTGTGGGCTAAACTTATTCAGTTCCTTTAACTCATTTCTCACAGAGTTCATCTAAAGGATCTCTGACTGTCTTCGTTGCTTTAGGTGGGTATCCATGCAGTTGAAACACAAGATTTGAGTCCAGAAACACCTTATAGACCAACAAGACATCCAAAGTATAAGCTTTTTGAGAGTCAAAGCTCTCCTGTCTTCATTGCCTTGCTCTGAACCCATCTTTTTGCCAGACCAGGTCCTCTGCTCTCTGAAACAGCTGTGGTCAAACTCCGGAGTGGTCTCCTTAGTCCTCCTTCCTCCCCAGACCCCCTGATCCATAATGCAATGAGCAGACTTCCCTCATTCCACTCCATATTTGCCTTCCAATGTCTTTAGCTATGTTATGTATTAAATTCTGCATCCTTCCCGTGATCCGCTAAGAATTTCTATAAACTTCATTTTTATGGTTGTTCGTATGGAGCACATTTGGCTGTGTATTTTATACATGTATGAATAGGTGGTACAACCCATATTTCTACAGTATTTCCATAGCGATAGCATGTTTCCAAATGCATCTCCAGTCTATTCCAAAAAAATAAAAATAAAAATCTAAGACACATCATGAGAAAATGGAGGAACAGGATATGAATACAGTTCCATTCCCTGGACATGGCTGATTTGGATCACAGCAGCAGAGAAGAAATTGGGAGCATCCCGTGGGAATCTGATACTATGTGGAGGTTGCTTTCAGTGGCATCCCTGTGGCGAGCACAATGTGTCTTCTGGTCTTTATTAAAGCACACATCCTCAGAGAGAATTTTGTTCCAACTCTTATAATTAGGACTTGGGGTCATTGACTGAAGTAGATGGCAGCTACGTAGGTTCAGAGCTCAGAAGATGAAGTATTTCTTCGCGCAACACAGAATTAATTTATGGCAATCTCAGTCACAAACTGTGGTGGACTTTGATGGTCTTTAAAAAAGGAGGGTTTAAATTACAGGGCAGGGTTATCAACAACTATTAGATACAATAGCTAAACAGAACCTCAGAATATAATGAGAGCCCTCACTGGTTAACATCTAATGCCATCTGGCCAACTAGATGCCCCTGGATGACCTACAAGGAGGTCATGAAGGCCTTCTGCTGCTGCTGCTGGAAAGGTGCTGTTCTTGAAAAATGGTGTTCAGAGGTTTCTCATCACATA
This sequence comes from Lepidodactylus listeri, assembly GCA_029233225.1. Lineage (NCBI taxonomy): Eukaryota > Metazoa > Chordata > Lepidosauria > Squamata > Gekkonidae > Lepidodactylus > Lepidodactylus listeri. The sequence goes on along the minus strand of JARCFY010000009.1, from coordinate 97,047,606 downwards.
CACAGATGTTTTATTTAGCCCTCATGATCTTTATACATATGAAGCTTATACATCAGACTATTGGTCCATCAAGGCCAGTACTGTCGCTTAGACTGTCAGCTGCTCTCCAGGGTCTCTGGTAGAAGTCTTTCATGTGACCTGCTACCTGGTCTTTTTAACTGGAGACACTGGAGATTGAAACAGAGCCCTTCTCCATGCCAAGCAGATGCTCTGCCACTGAACCACTGCCCCTCCCCTATTAGATCTATCCTCCATGAACTCGTGTAGACCCCTTTTAAAAGTTAGTTACTATTACAACATCCATGTTAGTTAAGTGTTTAATGGGGAAAAAAATATTTTTGCCTGTCCTGAATCTGCTACCCAACAAGTTCATTGATGACCCCAAATTCTACAGTTGGGAGGGGGGGAGTTCTCTGTATCTGCTTCCTCTGCATAGTTCTATAAACTTCTATGATATCTCCCTTTAATTACTTCTCCCTGCCTCATGCCCTAAATTCTCTTGTCTTTTCTGGTAAGGAAGGTGTTCCAGCATCTTGGTCCAGAGGCGGTATCTGAACACCAGATGTTGTATGCAAAGAACAGGAGATGTCCTCCCCAATCAAACCCTCCCTGTGAGTTCCCCAAAACATCTGGCAGGCAATTACTGGAAACAGATTCCTGGACTTGATCAGATCCAGATAGGCAATTCCTGTGTTCTTACAGCATCTGCCACTACAGTTTGCTTTATGGTTCTGTTCTAAGATGCAATTTTTTTTTTTAGAAGTCAGTACAACTAAACACTAATGGGGGGCGGGGAGGGGAACCTGTTATCTGTTTAGCAAACTGCAGCTTGACCCTCGGTAACTCGAACCACAGAACCTGCCACTCCTGTTAAATTGCATATCCCCGGCTGCGCTCGTTATTAAAAAGGTACAGTGGCGAGGAACTCATTAAAGTGTGAAATTACAGCGGCAGCCATAGCTAAAAAATTTAATATAAAGATAGTCACAAAGGTGAGATCAGCACCAGCAGGTAACCTACTGTAAGAAACTTCTCTCTCTTCCCCCCCCCCCCGCCGCCCCCCACAAGGAGATGGGGAGGGAGAGAAAAGGAAAAGGAACAGAGTGTATTTCTGCAGTAAAGAGAATTCTCATAGTTCATCATTTTAAATAACCTGTCAGACTTGCCATTAAGAAGTTGAGTGGTTCTGATTGCTTTCTGTTATATCACCAATTAGGAGCACAGGGAGGGAGGAAAAGAATATTCCTTGCCCCTCTCAAACAGATCTGGGCTTGGCTCAAATGCCACCTGTAACAGCATGGAAACGAGGCTGTTCCAAAAACACTAGCCCCACCTGAAATCCTCACTCACTAATAGCTAGCTGGGTTTGTTCCAATCCAGATACCGAAAGGTATCTACTAGGGTTGCCAGATCCAGTTTGGGAAACTCCTGAAGATTTGAGGGTGGGGCCTGAGGAGGGGAGGGATCTCAGTGGGGCAGAATGCTATAGAGTCCATCCTCCAAAGATGCCATTTTCTCCAGGGGGACTGAACCCTGTTGCCTGGGAGATCTACAGGCCCCACCGGGAGGCTGGAGAGCCTTTCTACTGATGTGCTTTAACAGCAAGAAAATGCATATCAGAATGTTCTCGGGATACAGTAGGGTGGGTTTCCCCCCAATTTTGGGGGTGGGTTTTCCCCCAATTTTGGGCCCCCCAATCTGTCACCAGCCCTGAAGAGCCCCGCTGTGCCTGGCACAATGATGTCACACGCGAGGGACGATGTAGCATTTGGCTAAAAAACTCTATGGTGACCATAGAGTTTTTTGGCCAAATACTAGAGTGTCCCCTGCACGACATACCCAGTGCAATGATGTCACTTCCAGATGATATCATCGTGACACCTGGCAACCCTAGGATACAGAGTAAACAGAATGGTCTCAGGATACAGACATTATGGATGGGAGAGAAGAAGTGTTGTCATGTCCCCCCTGGCCACCGGCAGGGGATGGAGTATGGTTGCCAGATCTAGGCTGGGAAACCCCTGAAGATTTGGGGGGTGGAGCTTGGGGAGGACAGGGTCCTCAGTGGGGTACAATGCCATCAAGTCCACCCTCCAAAGCACCCATTTTCTCCAGGGAAACTGGTCTCTTTAGTCCTGAGACGAGCTGTAATTCTGGGGGATCCTCAGGTCCTACCTAGAGATGGGCACCCCTAGTGGGAACAGTTAGTGCAGGGTAGGCAGTTTGTCCCATGATCTTGGTAACCTCCCATTTGATTCAGTTCTGGTAGTAACACATGCATTTCAACAAGCCTGCGCTCCAAACCCCTGTTGTCAAAGACCAACCGTGGCCCAAAGCAAAAACAAAAGGTTAAGAACTTTCATTCTCAAATGTAGCTTTGCCCACTGCTGGTGGAAGTGCGAATATATAAGGAACTTCTGGCTAGAAGTACTGTCCCAAATAAAACTTATCACAGGCTATGATATCCCACTAGACCCTACACTAATATTTCTGGACATTTGGAAAATAAAAAATATCCCACCACTCACGAGAGACCTTATTACTAGCCTACTGGTATTTATATTTATTTATTTATTTATTATTTCGATTTATATCCCGCCTAGCCAGCGGACCGGCTCTAGGCGGCTAACAACATAAAATCACTCAAATACAAAGTTAAAACACAGCATAAAATTGACTCATTTTAAAATACAACAGACAATCATCACAAATGGCAGCAACATACCAGCACCAAATACTAGCCACTAGCTTATGCCCAGCCAGGAGGCTTCCACCGTAGATGTTCTGAAGATGGTTCGACGCGCCATCTACTAAGGGCCATTCCCCCCGGTGGTGGCCCCAAAAGCCTGGCGGAAGAGCTCCGCTTTGCAGGCCCTGCGGAACTGCAAAAGGTCCCGCAGGGCCCTGATGTTCTCTGGGAGCTCATTCTACCAGTAGGGAGCAGCCACCGAGAAGGCCCTGTTTCTGGTGGTTGTCAACCTAGCCTCCTTCAGGCCCAGAAAGGTCAGGCGATGTTGAGTGCCTGACCGCAGTGCTCTTTGGGGTGTATACGGGGAAAGGCGGTCCCTTAGGTAGGCAGGCCCCAGGCCATATAGGTCTTTAAAAGTTAAAACCAGCACCTTGAACCGGACCCGGTAGCTGCCAAGACATCCATGGCATCCAAGTGGAAAGCTGAAAAAGCCCCTACCATCTCTGGCTGGCTCAACAAAGTCTGGGACCACTTAATGCTGGAAAAAATCACGGCTCATATCAAACATTCAGACATCTACCCCAAACCTTCTAACTTTGTAAGGAAGTGGTCGCCATTCATGGAATATCTCTATGCATCAGACATTCAACCGTATACCAAGCATTACTTCATTTATAACTCCCGCACCCAATAGAACACCTTTGGATGACACACTCTCATAACAACTAACGCAACACTGACCTTCTAGCTCTGGCTCAAATTAACTATGTGTTGTTCGCACTGTATGTCCCTAGATTATGATAAGTTTAGTTCTTGCTTGTTTAGTATGTATCTTTAATACTGAATCGTTAATGACTTTGGGCAACACTTATCTACTTGGTTATGAATAGCTGTATGCCTTGGGAAACTAATAAACACAATTTTAAAAAAATGTAGCTCTGTACCAGTAAAGGTTAAGAGGCAAAGGGTTTTTTTGTTGTTGTTGGGGGGGGGGGGTATCACAGTGTTACTCTTAGCTGCTGTCCTGCAACTGCTTACTCCAGAGCAATGCCATAGACTTCACTGGAATCAGTCAAGGGATACAGTCAGTGAAATCGGTAAGGAAAGAACTGTCGCCTGCAACAAAAGCCCAGCCTTCTGCCATCTTCTCTAACGAGCCTCCCCAGGAAGAAGCAAGCTTTCCAAGTCAATTAAACCCACGAGAGGCTAAGCAGCTTTGGATCCGACAGAAGAGCGATGGCAAAGGCAGGTGACAGAGGGGCTGCGTTCCAGTTCCCATCCATCTGTTGAGCCCCCCCCCCCACCGCTTTGTGCCACACAGGAGTAAACATAATCCTCACTGTTTTCTTTCCAGTGGAAACTTGCTTGTGTAATTCAGATCACCCCGTTCCATCCTTTCTTGCAAAAGTTTGGCGTTCTGATCTCTGTAACCGTAATTCATATAGATTTCCGTTTGCCCAGATTAACTAGAACTTGTTAGCTCCCCGCTGATGTTTCTGCTGCTTTTGCCACTCCATTTTTATTAAACATTTCAGCGTTGAGAGTTCCAGATTTTAATGAGTACCTTGCTATATATATATATATATATTTCCCCACCTCCACCCATTCCTTGGCACTGTGCATGTGGTTTGAAAGGAAGTGGTTGGGGTTAGCATTTCACTAACCACACATCAAAATAATACTGGGGAGAGACACCAGTATGTACATTTGGGTAGGCTGAGTTAAAATAATAGTACTTAAGCGTAATTATGTGTCATAGTATCATTACACACACATACAAATATACTCAAAACAGAAGGCAAGAAAAAATATAGTGAGAATTCCAGCTGGCTCCTTTTCAAAATCCATTTCTACCATAATTACTTTCAACCGGACAGTCATCCATAATAGGCAATTTCAAGGGGAAGAAACAGGAGGACTAGAGGCTTATTTGGGGATAGGTGAAGTGGCAGACAATGTAGTAAGTATGAGGATTAAAAAAAACAAACACATTTATTTGCTGGTACTCTCTGCATCAGAGTGGGGATTAGTTTAACCAATATTATCTGCCTGGTCTAGTGATCTGTTTTAAATTTACAATATGAAATGCGTACAAAGGTAAAAGGTAACGGTTTCCCTTGCTCGAAAGGCAGTCGAATCTGATTCTGGGGGCGTTGCTCATCTCTGCTTCCAAGCTGAAGAGCCAGTGCTGCCCGAAGACTTCTGTGGTCATGTGGCCAGCATGACTAAATGCCGAGGCACACGGAATGCTGTTACCTTCCCACCGAAGCAGTACCTATTTATCTACTTGCAGTTTCTTGCTTTCGAACTGCTAGGTTGGCAGGAGCTGGGGCCAGAGGTGGGAGCTCACTCCGTCACACGGCACTCGGGTCTCGAACTGGCGAGCTACCAACCTTCTAGTCTGCAGCACAGCGTCTTTACCTCTGAGCCATCGCAGCCCCATGAAATGTGTACTCTGGATTTATCAACAATAAAGGCATGCTTAATCTGTGCTAAGTGATCTTTTGTACGCATGTTTCTGTTTTTTTAAAAAAAGGAGAAATGGGTTGGATCCAGCCATCTTATTCTAGATTTTTCTCCTTATTAGAACCCCCATCTCACATGGCTTTGGTCCATGCAGGTCCCACGATGATCCCCAGCTCAGCCTTTGTTGTGGCCATCCTGCTTCGTTTCACAACTGGACACACTAGTTGGATCCAACCTGGTGATGGATCAGAACAAGGTTCACCTCATCTAGCATTACGGTAAAATTCCCAGCTACCAGCAGGAGTAATCCATCATAACTTGGCCAATGGTCCACTGATGGACCAGGGGCTCTCTTCTGACCCCAGCTGAGCAGTGATGGTCCATCTCCCATTCCAAAGACACACAATTAAAATCCCATCACCAGAATCTAAGCATCGGGTCCCAAACAAGAATCTCAAAATCCAGCACAGTGTTGCATCTGGAGGGTAATTTTGCCTAATATTTTCCATCAGGAACTGCAAAGACCCCAAAGAAACATCTACAAACCATGATAAGAGAATACCATCACTTGTATGCATGTCATCCGAAAGGAAGAAGCTGGTGTACTTTTCACCTGCTGTATCAGAGCAACTTTGGGTCCAAATACCAGCGCACATGCGTGGGAAGGTTGAGTTAAAATAATAGTACTTAAAAGTAATTATATGTTCCGATACCACTGAGACAAAAAAAAGAAAACTGTTTCACAATTAACAGCTATTGTGCATGTGATGTGAAATAATTACTGAGATCTGTGGTTTCATACTGCTGGTGTTTGTCATTGTGGAACATGATCAGTTTTATGGATACTGATGTACTGAATTGGAGCATTTTGGAATTGTGAAGATCACATCCATTAAAAATATGCCTTGAGACATTTTAGGAATGATAGGTATGGTTTTTTCTTTGCAGTTTTTTTTTTTAAACCACTGCACTTTATTTTAAAAATAACACAGTCGTTTTGCCTGTCTTGTTACTTCATGATATGATGAGCAATCAAAGAAAATGCACACGTGATGCTTAAGAATGGTTTAGAACTGCTATGCTGTCTGGGCTTTGGGAAAGGGAACACGAAGCAAAACCGTAGATAATAATATACATACAACTTGCAACGATAATTTGGATCTGAGAAAACCATGGCACTGGCTATAGTGTTGGACTGGGACTCAGGGACCCAGTTCAAATCCCCCATTGGTGCCTGAAGTTCACTGGGGCCGATTCTGCCTTAGTGCTTTGCTTCCCTTTCCTCCCGGGTTTAATTGGTCCAAATCAGTCTGCGCGTTTCCGCATTACATGCATCTGACCTGGGTTGATGCCGGTTCTTCATTTCTGCATCTGTCCCTGCCCCGAATCTTGATCCCCCGCCCACCATTTTTTTTTTAAAATGTAGGTGGAGTTTCGTTATAACGTCGTGACAATACAAAGACATGATTGGCCAAGGTTTTCAAAAATTCCTGGGAAAGTGCATCTTGCGACCGCCCCTTCCCCACCCCCCTTTTTTTTACCATGTGCAAAATAAGCAACACAGAAATTTGGAGACATCGACAACAAAAGTACATTTTTAAAAAGACATTTAAGAGCCAGTCAATGATGGTTCAATGTTGTGTCGTGTTGTTGTAACGCAACAAAGCGGGGAACCAAAAAAAAAAAAAAAACCATTCACGGCAGGGCAGGAAAGGGGAGGGAAGGGGAGAGGAAAGGGGCGGAAAATGGGTGGAGCATGAAACCCCGATTTCAGAGTTCCCCACTAAAATGCCCCGACTTTGCTACCGTGTCAAAAAAAAGAACCTGAAAATTACGAAGACGGAAGATCCGCAGGAAATGAGTATTACATTCGGGCCAACTTCAGAAATGGAGCAACAAGTGCAGAACTGTTGCTCTGCCCTGGATTTTAGCGGAGAGTGAGTGTGGGGTAACTACTAGTGTGGAATCGGCCTGGGTTACCTTAGTCCAATCACTGGTTCCCAAAGTGGGCACTACCACCCCCTTGGGGGTTACTGGAACAATCCAGGTGCAGATCCACAAACTGCATCTTTTTGTCCACTCGCTGAAGGTAGATGTCCAGGGCGGTGCTGAATATTTTTTTTTTCCTGAAAAAAGGGTGGTAGGCCAAATAAGTTTGGGAAACTATGGAACTTTCCTCACAGGGTCGTTGTGAGGATATGGGAGGGAGAACCATTTTTGCTGCCTTGTGATCCTTGGAAGCAGGGCAGGGCAAAAGTGTGAGAAAGATAGGCAAGTAGGTAGACATAGCAGGAAGGTGCAACTAAATTGGCAAAATGTGGTTTGGATCCTATGACCGTTAGGTGGATCTGTAACTGGTTAACAGATTGCACCCAAAGAGTGCTTGTGAGTGATTCCTCATCCTCTTGGAGAGGAGTGACAAGTGGAGTGCCTCAAGGATCTGTCCTGGCTCAAGTTTATCCTTGAGATTTCTGATGGAAATTGTTTATAAACCCACCCTTCCCAATGTGTGCATAGAGGCAAACACCAATTAATTAGGAGAGCATTTGGACTAATAAAACTACATAGTCAGATCTCTGCATTCATTTCTTTGGCGCATTACAAGAAAGCATTTCTTTGAGTGTCCAAACCACAACCGGGCTGGATTGAATCCTCTTGTTTTGTTCGGGGGCTCCCCCCCCCTCGCCCCGCCTTTCTGCTTCATAATCACCAAGGGCTTGAAATATGAAAGAGTTCTAAGCACTGCAGGCCTTGGGTTTTTCGCGTTAACTTGCTGCGGATTTCGGCTTTAGGACTGAAGGTCAGATAGCTCCCTTTCAACTGCCATTTCAATAAGCACATTAAAAAGGAGAAGGTTTCATAGCTTTGTCATGCCACATCGTATTGTCCCCGGCTTGTAGAATTTAACTAGTGTCCAGATGCACAATAGACCAGACCCCCAGAATGAAAGCACGCTTTCCAGCCTTTCCAGCTACAGCTTCAGACTCCTAAGGTAAAGGTGAAGATTTCCCTTGCTTGAAAGCTAGTCGAATCCAACTCTAGGGAGCAGTGCTCATCTCCATTTCCAAGTCAAAGAGACAGCACTGTCCGAAGATGTTTCCGTGGTCATGTGGCCAGCATGACTAAACGCAGAGGCGCACATAATGCTGTTACTTTCCCATTGAACTGGTACCTATTTATCTACTTGGAGTTTCATGCTTTCGAATTGCTAGGTTGGCAGGACCTGGGGCCAGAGACGGGAGCTCGCTCCGTCACGCAGCACTCGGGTCTTGAACTGCCGAACTACAGACCTTCCAGTCTGCAGCTCAGCCTCTTAACCTCTGAGCCCCTGCGGCTCCTTCCATCTCCTACCTTTCCACTAAACACATAATAGCAACTCACAGGTGGGATGAGGCCATGGTTTAGGGTCAAATGATGTGTTACTTTTTTGATGAGTTGGATCTGCATTCCTCAAACCCAACTTGTCTTCCTCACAGTCACACAGCAGATGGGGGAAGAACATTTTTTAAAGTCTGCAGCAGACAGATTGGGGCTGGGATGATGCTGTCAGGGGAGGATGGGCTCCTGCCTTCCCCCTATGCCATTTTCCTGAGCCAAACAATGTGTGCTTGGGGGGGTTAATTTTGCCATCTTTGGAACAGCACATGCAATATTCTGTGCTTTGCATACAGAAGGTTCCAGGTTCAGTTCTTGGCATCTCTGGTTAAAAGGATTAGATAGCCGGGGATGGGGAAATATCTGTCTGAAGACCCTGTTGCCAGTCCAAGTAGACAGTACTGATATTGATTGACCAGTGGTCTGATTTGGTATAAAGCTGTTCCATGTGTTTTTATGACATTGGAGTCATGTAGTGGGGGAGCCAGGGCCACAGCTTACCAGATCCCTGGCTTAGAGACCTCCTCCCCATTGGGGTCTCCAGCATAGGCGTCAACTACGGGGGGGAACTCGAGGGTTCAAGCCACCCCTGAAATTTCTCGGGGGGGACTGAGCCCCCCCTGGGAAAACAGAGCGCCCTCCACCGCACCTCCCGGGCCCTTCCTAGGGCCGCCGCCGCTGCCGTCTCTCTCTCCCCCCCTGGCCTGGCCACTCTGTCCCTCCCTCCGTCTGTCCAGGGGCCAGCTAAGCAAATGCCCAGCTGGCCCCTGGATGGACAGAGGAAGGGACAGAAGCAGGAGTGGTCAGGCCAGGGGGGAAGCGGCGGCAGCGGCAGTGGGGACATGGTCCCGGCGGGCACGTGCGCTTTGCGCGCACACACAGAAAAGCACCCGCCCCCCAGGATTTTTAAAACTTGACGCCCCTGGTCTCCAGTGTTCCTCCTGTCATCCCCCCCACCCAAGAAGCACTCTGAATGCTCCAAAGCAGCATACAGATGCTTAGCATTATTATGGTGATGCTTTATTTATATCTTGGCCACATTAAGTAAGCTACATGAAGAGCTCACTTGCGCAAGAGCCGTAGCTAAGGAATCTGTGTTGTTGGCACAGGCACAAGAAAACTGTAGCACAAGCCCGTCATTAACTCATTTACAACCAGGCAGCCTGTACGCCGCCGAGACATTGCCCTCTTTTGCATATGTAGAGAACCGGTGGAGGGGAAAGGGTGGGGTTTTCTTGGCCTGCTCTGCAGCAGCCTTTAACCATTCATCATCCCCTGCTGGGTCCCAAAACAGAGATGATTGCTGGCTTTGGGCCAGAATGCAACGGCATTTGACGACCAAGAAACAATGGAAAATAGAAACTCCCAGCTGAAACGCTCCAGAATAACAAAATATAAAACACCTCGCAAATATTTGCATTCCACCAGCAGTGAAACCTGAAGCCCTTCTAAGTGCACAGGAAAGATGGGTTTAGAGGGGTGTCCAACCCCCCCCTTAGGATTGTACTGCTAGGTAAGGTTGCCAACCTCCAGGTGGGGCCTGGGGATCTCCCAGAATTACAACTGATTTCCAAACTGCAGAGATCAGTTGCCCTGGAGAAAATGGCTGCTTTGGAAGGTGGACTCTATGGCATTATATACCAGTGAGGTCCCTGCCTTCCCAAACGCCGCCATCCTCAGGCTCCAGTCCCAAATCCTCAGGGATTTCCTAAACTCAAGAGTGGACAATCTTACTGTAAGGATGTCAGCTTCAAATGATTCCTCCCCTTCCCAATGTAATCCAATGGGTTGGATCCCACGGTTCTGGGGATGCTGGGGACACTGCTGTTTGGGAATAGGAAGGAAAAGGCACCTTGCAGCGGAGGAAGGCACCGCCATTAATTGAACCGATCTACGAGATCCAATTCAACAGCTTTGACTGTTCAGTTACTGACATGTGAACTGAAAGCTTTCTGCACAGAGAACAGATCTAAAAAGGGAAACACACTTGGCTTACACATACATAGGGTTGCCAGACCCCAGCCGGGGGGGGGGGGAGCCCCACTTTTTGGGGGTGCTTCCCCACTGCCATGGGAAATCCCACCCCCCAAATGACACTTTCTCAGCTGAATTTACCGTAGAGTTTGCCCAAATACCAGAGTGTTGCCCCAGAAATCCCCAATGGGCCTACATCATTTTTGGGTGACATCAGCACATTAGAATGGGTTCTACCAGAAGTGGCCCAAAACCACTTCCGATCTCCTGGAAGTGGGCCTGGAGTTCCCTGCTGGCCAGGTAACTCCACCTGGCAACCCTATACATACACTCTCAGAAGGATATTGTCTAGAACTGTCAACTCCTGCTTGGGAAATATCTGGAAATTTGAGGTAGAGCCTGTGGAGAACAGAGCTTGGGAATGAGAGGAAACTCAGGGGGTAGGGTCTGGAGATTTTGGGAGTGGAGCCTGAGGAAGGAGGGATTTGGGGAGGGGAAGGGACTTCAATGGGGTACAATGAGTCTCCCTTCTGAAGCAGCCATTTTCTCCAGGTGAACCCATCTCTGTTGCCCGAAGCTCAGTTGTACTCCCAGGGGATCTCCAGTCACCATCTGGAAGTTGTCAGTCCTAATCTCACCTGCCTTGAGGCCACATACCAAATGAAGCCCTTTATTTATATACGGACTTGTTCCTACCATTTTGCTTACTCTCGGGCTGGACCTGCACATTTGTGGGTATTCCATCGTCAGTATACTATAGCCACCATTCACCTCGGTGTTTCCTTGTGAGGACAAGACAGTCTAGGAAGTGAAAGCTTACAACAGCACAATGAGAGCACACTATCTGAGGATGTACAGATCCAGCCCAATATGACCAAGAAGCTATGCAGACAGGAGCAGGCTAGATACTCAGGGGAGTAAAGAGGCAGGAAACAGTCCAGCGCTTGCTTTCTCCACCATAAAGCCATTCATTCCTAAAGGGAAGCAGAAAAACAAACAAACATGCATCTGGGAACATGGTTGTGAGGCTGAAACCTGCCCTCCCATAGGGCAGAAATCCCATGGGGGCAGCATGATGCACCAATACATACTGCACAGGTCCAATTTCTTAATGCAGCAACAGGCAGTTCCAGGTTAGGGGAAGCACTGGGTAAATAATGGCCCCCCTTTCCACTCTTCACACCTGCACGTACAGCCTTTTCCTGCTTGTGAGCCCTCACCCACTCTATGCTCAGTTGCCTGCACTCCCTGCCATTGCCACTAGGAGTGCTACCATTATACACCACCCACATGTCCTTCCTTCAGTGACTCTGGGCAGTTGGGAGCACAGATGCAGACAGGTGCCAGGGAAGGTGTGTGGATGGGGGGTCAGCAGCAGGGAGCCCCACTGGAAATCCAGGGCCCTGGCAGCTGCTCCACCACAGAGTGTGCTGTCGCCAGCCCTGCCCTCTCTGCCATTATCACGGTTCAATTATTTTGCTCCTGTAGATCACAATTAGATATTTTTGGCACACTTTGTATTTGTGGTTAAGCACATTGTTCCATGCCTTTGGAATGATGATGACAATTTTGTCTTTATGCCTCTCCCAACATTTTGGGAAAACGAATCAGAATATGGCTGAAGGGGAAGGCGGTTTCTAGGAAGGCGGCTGATTCCTCTCATGCCAGGAAGAATCAGTTATCCTGCCACACCTGTCTGCAGCAGAGAGGAGGGGAAGTGCGCCACAGTGCCTGCCTTTGGAAAGCCTCTCTGCCCTGAGTTTGAGAGTACATTCAGACCTGGAAGACACCACTCTGCGCACTACGGTTGCCAGGCAGTGCGTGTCAACTGACAGTAGGGCCAGTGGGTGCAGGGTCATCAGAATTTTTTTTTAATGCAGACTCACATACTTGCTGGAAGTGACAGAGGGTAGCTCTAGGAATCACCAGAAACTCTATGGTAAAACCATGAAGTTCCCCAGTGATTTCCTAGAGCTACTCTTTGTCGATTCTGGTTAAGTACACTGTGACTGCATTTGAAACAAATTCTCCCATCACTGCTCCAAGTGGTGACAAGCAATGTGGGGGGGGGGGGGAGCAGGGAAGTATAGTGCTCACGTGTAATCAATCACAGGCCCATCCTTGCAGCAAAATATGCTACAGTCTAGAAGGGGGAAAGTTACAGGGGTTGCATGAAACTCCTACAACCGTATCCTAATTTCATTCCCCAATTTGCTTAGCCATTCTTATGTATATAAGCTAAAGAACAAACCCAGAGTTGCCCATATAGATTATGAGGGAGCATTCATCCTATACTTCTTGGGCCTGAGGTGGGGGCAGCTGCTGGGGCTCCACTGCCATTGTCTCCCCACCACCTGTATACCTTCCCTGGCATCTGAAGGGTCCGAACTAGCAATAACTGACCTGGAGAGAGATCTTGGAGTCGTGGTAGACAACTCACTGAAAATGCTGACTCAGTGTGCGACTGCAATAAAAAAGGCAAATGCTATGCTGGGGTTTATTAGGAAGGGAATTGAAAACACACCAGTCAGTATCATAATGCCCCTGTATAAATCGATGGTGTGACCTCATTTGGAATACTGTGTACAGTTCTGGTCACCACACCTCAAAAATATATATTCTAGCATTGGAAAAGGGTGACTAAAATGATTAAGGGGGTGGGACACCTTCCCTATGAAGCAAGATTAAAGGGGTTTAGGGCTCTTTAGCTTGAAGAAATGACAATCGAGGGGTGATAGGGGGTTTACAAAATTATGCCTGGGATAGAGAAGGTAGAGAAGGAAGTACTTTTCTCCCTTTCTCACAATACAAGAGCTCATGAGCACTCAATGAAATGAATGAGCAGTAGGCTTAGAAGAGGTAAAAAGAAGTACTTCTTCACCCAGAGAGTAATTAACATGTGGCACACAGGTCCATCAGTGGCTATTAGCCATCAGGTTACCGATGGAACACTATGTCTGGGGCAGTGGTGCTCTGTATTCTTTGGGCTTGGGGGGCAACAATGGGAAGGCTTCTGGAGTTCTGGCCCTGCTGGTGGAGCTCCTGATGTCACCTGGATTTTGGCCACTGTGTGACACAGAGTGTTGGGCTGGATGGGCCATTGGTCTGATCCAACATGACTTCTCTTATGTTCTTACGCCTGTATGGCCTTCAACTGCCCATTCACTTGCAAAAGCATTGCCACCAGAACTCTCAGCTACATGAGCTGCCCAGGGCTGTCAGGGAAAAGGCACGTAGACAGTGCAATGGCTATGAGATTGGGCAGTGGGAGGATGCAGAGGCAGCTGAGGGATGGGAAGGGGACAGTGAGCAGGGGGCTGGTAGAGGGCATTGTCTCCACCTGCACCCTCCCCCCCCCCCACCTGGAACCTGTCTTGGGGAATGATGCTTGAACTGAGGGATGCTGCTCTTGGTGTGAATTTCCACTGCACTTATCCTCATATTCACCTCAGACCTGTGTGCATATCTAACATCCAACAAATGTCACACTATGCAAATGTGTCAAGATTCCCATGCTAAACAGGCCTGGAAGCAGAGGGTGAGAATAAAGACGCGAGTGACAGCCAGTACAGGCATTCTGCATTTTGCTTACCATTTATTAAAGATATATACTTTGCCACACTTGGAAGAAATATTCTCAGAGCCATTAGGCATGCACCTGCCTTTGTTTTCTAAAGAAAGGGGGGAAAAAACCCTCTTTGTGTATACACAATGACAGTGCAAAATCAGAATATTGCATCAAACCCTTTCTAAGCAGATACATTTGCCAACACACTATTATGGAAAATAGATACTGACTTTTGCTTCAGCATATGCAAAAAATAAAAAAAATTGCATATTTATATCTCTTTTCTGGCAAAGTTGCTTCTCCATTAACATATGATCAAAAACAGAGCCTTAATATTTCTTCCCCATTATTTAAATGATTTTTTTTAAAATTAAGATCTATTTATATAACATTATGCCACTACTAATTATTGTCTCCAAACTGCCAGGAGTTTTTATGCAAAAACTATCTGGAACTAGGAGCATCAATTGGTTGCATGCAAAAATGGGTTGGCGGGAGGACGACGTTTGTTTCGCGTAACAATGAAAACAACAACCAAAAAGTCTCCTTGAAACGGCACAAGTCCCAAAAGGCACCCAACATAAGAACCGCTACGGAGATGCAGATAAAGCTGAATGACTAATCAGACTTGACAACAGCGGATGAAATTACATGTGTACCCCTGTTCAGCATTATAAGACTAGCCCAGAATATCCCTCTACAATTAATATTCACATGCCACAAAAAAAAAGAGTAATGTTTTCAATAACTATCTCTCTCTGTATTAGTCCTTTGGGATGCCTAATTATATAAAAAAATAGTTGCTTCATAGAGAGTTAATTAATATTTGGGGTCTTTAATCAAAGTAGGAATTAATAGCTGCTAGACTCTTCTAAGCAGTTGTGTTTCAGGATGTTGCTACCGTCTCACTGGATTCCTGCTTGGCAAGGCTATTCTTGCCAATCAGGATCATCAGTCTCACTAAACGCCAGGTTTGCCATCTGCAACACGGGCAGTCGACCAGTCTGCAAGGCTCCACCCCAAATTTCCTGTCTTCCCAAAACCCATTGGCTCTCCAATGCCAGATTCCCATTCCCGCTGGAACACCTACTGAACAACGTCATGCCCCACTGAGAAATGTTGTTTGGTTTCTGCTCGGCATCCCTACCATTTCACCAACTGTATTTTTTAAAAAATTCTGCTTCCCCACCAAAGAGTTCAGGACATTGCACATAGCTCACCCCTTCCTGTTTTATTCTCACAACAACCCCGGCCAACAGTCACCCTTTGTGGTTCAGGTCTCCCCAGCCCTAAGCCAAAACTTTAGCTGATGTACAGGCCTCAAGAAAACTGTCTGCCCTTGGGATCAAGCAGGGGGCAAGGAACAAGCCATATGTATGGATAATAGCACAGAAGGAGGGAAATGCATGAATAAAGAGAGTACACAAATGTCTTAGTGAGAGATTTAAGTAGGTTAGATCCAAGGCAGAAGGACTTCCACCTACATAACATGGCTTTCTTAGCAACCTCCTTCGGCAGAAGCTGAAAATGTCTCTCCAATCCTGCTCCTGGGGAGTGTTCCACAAATGGGGCTCGTATGCTCCCAAACCCAAAAGGAACACACGAGTGAAGTCTCATTGAGGAAAAAAAAAAAGTTCTTTAGATATTTATTGCAAGAAATACCGAAAAATCGTTAGGCTGAAATTGCCTGTCAAAAATTGACTGCTTTCTGAACAGTATGAGGAAGTACATGAAGTTTTATACCCAAAATGACAGAGGCAAAAGATAACATACAAAAAATCACAATTGGTTACAAATGGCAGAGCATCATTTGAGTAGGCATACATTCATTGGTCAGTTACAACAAAAGGTGTGACTACGTGAGAGCTTAAATGTTTACTTAACCTAAACTTATTCAGCTTTACCCAAGGATTCTCTTACACCCACACAAAAAGTGTTGTTTTCAGATAAGGAACTAAAGTCCTTGCTGACCCAGACACTGCAAAGTTTTACCCTACAAAACTAAAACCATGAACTCCGTACTTTGAAGAAGTCAAGCAAATACTTCTATTAGAAAGCCCATTCCCCCCCCCCCCGTCCCATTAACACTACACTTAAGGCCTATTAGAACTGCCAGACAGCTAAAGCAACTATTCCAGCCAAGAAATTTGATAAGAAAAAAACGTGTATTTTTCGTCTGCTAGCATCAGCTGAAAGTGCACTGAATTTACAGAGAAGAGGCCTTACAACTTAACAGACTCTTATTAAATCCGAATAAAACCTTAATATTAAACTCTACAGAACCAGAAAAGTATATAAGTATACGAATAGTCTGAATTTTTTTAAAAAAATCATTACATATTCTCAGCCATGCCACAGGAGGACCCCTCTCCTCTAGGAACAGGATGTTGAGACCCATGTTGATAGCCACAGGAAGGAGAGACCCTTGAGCCCGCAGAGGCCCCACACTGGATCCAGCCCACTGAAAGTCGTTTCCCACATTCACCACAACCTGGACGCTTCTTTTGTGGAAAGCTCCAAAGGTGTACAAATTGATCCAAGGTGGCACCTGAGGAAACTTCTCTCCGCTAATCGGGTTGCTTTGAAAACATCCCCTGCAGGATCCGAGAATCCACCCATCACGGAGAATGATTAACCCCCCCACACAAACCTGTTCATAAGCTTAGCAAGATTTTAGGAAGCCAATCATGCCCATACACAATTTGAGCTGCTGTTTGATTTTATTTGCCTGCTCAACATTCATATTGTAGGGATTTAAAACAACAACTTTGCTTCCGTTTTGAAAATGTCACCAAGAAAATGAGGATGATAGGGAAAAAAAAAAAAAAAAACAGCTTCCTAATTTAAATTTAAAAAGACAGGGGAAAAAAAAACCAGAATCGGTTCCTCAGTTCCTCACAAAAGTCATACCTGGGAAGTTTTTGACCTGTGACAAGTGCCATCGGTGTTAATTCCCTTACCTCGAAATAGAAATCGGGTCATTTTATCCCTACCTGTGGTTTGTATCGTAACGATGGAGGAGGCTGCTGCCCTGGAAGGCCTTAATCAGCCAGCATGCAGCACAATTTACAAGCATGCACAGTGCTCGAGAAACTGCGCTGCCTTGCATTTATTTTTAGGTAATTACTATTTATTATGTGTCAGTGGGGGAAAAATGTGATATTACCTAAACAACAGATTATAAAATATTTTCGGTTTTAAAGTATCAGGCAACAAAAACCCTCGACAGGTGATTGGGAAGGTGATGGCGTGTCGAATCCCTGTGAGATACATGGTATGGTTTGGATACTCTCTCTGCCTATTTACAGCTTAAAGCTATTATGTATATAGACTAGTTGATTAAGACTGCCAGCCAGCTGCCAACTCTGGGCTGAGAAATTCCTGGATATTTGGGGTTGGAGCCTGGAGATGGTAGGTTTTGGGGAAGGGAGGGACCTCAGCAGGCCCATAGCTACAGTGGGGCCCCTTGGGGCCCCCGGATTTACCTCCCAAGTCTCATGACTTTCTATCCAGCTAGTTTATTTTATTTTTTGTGCGCATTATGACCTCACCAAGCCATTTCCCTGCCCTGCCTGTCAGACCTTTCCCCCACTCCCATCATCTGTTAAAAGTTTACTCTCTCGTTGCTCCTGACACAGCCTGGGGGTATGCGCAGGGGTGCCCCCCAACATTTAAATGTCCCCCTCTCTCAGCCCCACCTACCTACCTTACAGGGGCTGAGGACAGACTGAAAGTCTGCCGCGTCTCCACGGCGCAGCAGACTAAGGTGGGGAGAATTTTCCCTGCGGCGCGGCATTTGCACGCCGCCGGAAGGAAGCTGCCCGCAGCGTTCAGACTGCGGGCAGCTTCCTACGGTGGCGTGCGGACGCCGCGCGGCTCCCCCTCCCGGCGCGCGTTCACACCCGCTCCGGCGGGAGGAGCGCGGCGCCGGACGCAATGCGTCCGGGCTGCCTCCTCGGGGCAGATGCGGCCGTCTGAACGGCCGCTCTGCCTCCGCTTTTGAAGCAGAGGCAGAGCGGCCGAGACTGCCAGTCTGTCCTCAGCCAGGGTGTCTGTTGTGGGGAGGGGAAGGGAAAGGGACTGTAAACCACTCTGAGACTCCTTCAGGCAGTGAAGGGCAGGATATAGATCCAATCTCCTCCACCTCCTCCACTTCTGCTTCTTCTGTTTGTGCTTCTTCTTTTACTTCCTCTTCTTCTGGTGCCGCTTCTCCATGGAGCAGCTGGAGAAAAAATAGGGGTGGGTGGGACTGGTGTCAGCAACATCACCTCCAGAGCAAACCTGGAACTAAACAGAGTTCCAGGTGAATCGAAAAGCATTGACCTGATACGGCATGAACCTGGAAGTGATGTTTGCAACACCAGCATGATGCCGATTATGTTTTCCCTGCACCTGACTTTCCCACTGGTTGCCAGTATTTGTCGGCCATCCCTATTGGGTATATGTGAAGTCGAAGACATCACAATTCTACAAACATCTGGAAACACAACGGTCAGTGCTAAGGACATGCACGTTTGCCTCACAAAAACAGAGGCCAACGTTCCTTCGCAGATCAAGGCAAGCTATAAATGGAAAAGGATGTAGGACAATACGAGTTACGTTCCCACAGTGGGAAGCTGCTGAAGTAGAATTCAAGCGATCAGGCATAATTTGCCCGTCCCCCCAAGGGCTGAACAAGGACGTGGAATTCCTTAGTGATTACAGGTGCTAATTATCTTAGTAAGACCTGGACTCTGCAGCGGTTTCTGATGTTAATCAGTTTAGCAAAACTACTGCTGCTATTTTTGCTTAGCAAAACTATTTACTGCTATTGTGATCGATCTTGGTAGTCTCCTTGAATTTTACATACACACATCTAAGCCTGTACTTCCTATATTTTGTAACCGTTCCATTCTGTTTGACCCCCCTCATTTATAAATATCTGCCTAGTGAAGAGGTAAGGTGCTGGAAGTCTCAGCCCACGGACTCTGGGAGCCAGCATCCAATGCCTCACCTCCTGTGCCATGACAGCCATCCCTAACTCTGAGCCAGAAGGGGCCATTGAGCTCTTCAACAAGCAGCAATTCTGGGACCTGAAGCAGGGTTGCCAGCCTCCAGGTGGTGGCTGGAGGTCTCCTGGGATGACAACTGATCTCCAGGAGACAGAAATCGGGTAATCTGGAGAGAATGGAGAAAAGGTGGACTCGATGGCATTATATGCTGCTGAAGACCCTCCCCTCCCCAAACCCCACCCTCCTCACGCTCCACCCCCAAATCTCCAGGTATTTCCCAACCCAAAGCTGGCAATCCTCCTTCAGCCTTAGGCCAGCCCAGTGAGGCAGGTGACGGTGAGAGAGCCAATCTGGGCAGAGATGAAGACATGCAAACTCTGCTTCTGACTTGGCTTCTTAGCCCCAGTAACTTGACGAAGGTGAGATGATGAGGCTCTACACGGCCTGTTTATTTGACACTGATCTTCTGCCCATTCCTATCTATGCCTCCGGCCTCTGGCCCTATAGGCTGCTCATCAGAGTTGACCTCCAGTTCACCCACAACACTGTTGTTTGCCTTGGGCCTGGCTGTTTCACCTGCCAGCCCAAGAGAGGTTGGTCCAACCAGGTTCAGCCTCAGCTGACCCTGACCTGAGGACAGGGTTGCCAGCCCTAGGTTGAGAAATATCTGGAGGTTTGGGGGGGGGGGTGGAGCCTGGGCAGGGAGGGGTTTGGGAGAGGAGGGACCTTGGTAGGGCACAATACCATAGAGTCCATCCTCCAAAGTAGCCATTTTCTCCGGGGGAACTGAACTTGGTTGCTGGAGATCAATAGTGGGAGATATTTTGGCCCTACCTGGGGGCTGACAACCCTACCTGGGGACATACTACACTGCATCTGAGGAAGTGGGCCTCTGATTCACGGAAACTTATGCTGGTATAAAACCTTGTTCTGCTGAAATAAAACCTTATCTTTCTTCCTATTCTAATTCCGTGCGCTTATATGAGCTTCGGATCAAAACAGGCTGGAGGCGAAGTTCATTTCTCAGATAAAGCCGTACTGCAATTGTTGCAACATACATGATTTTACAATCTATTAATATTAGATGCCAAACCGGGCTAAGAATCCTCAATTCCCAAGACACAGTTCAGCTCAAAAAAAAGAAAGAAAGAAAGAAAAAAGAAAGATCCTGTTAGCAAAACCAAATCAAACAACAGCTACTGCATATTCCCTAACTACACATCCCACACAATTTGTAGTACACACGCATCAACATAATATGACGATAATGATAAGGCCTCAGCTACACAGAAAGCAGGCCAAATATTTACACTGTATTAAATGACTTCCTTTGGGTGACCGCACACTCTGTGATCCACATCTGCTAATCTGTTTTGCAGAATATGTATGCTTCGACAGATTGCCAACTGGCCGAGCATCTCCCTGCAGTCGAACTTAATCAAAAACAGAGCGGTTCCTGCTAAGGGGTGCAAGAGACTGGGGCTTTGGCGCCTGGGTCCAGAGATCCCTGAACAGAAGCACAAATGGACTCAGCACAGCTTGGCTCGCGCAAACTCTTGTGCAATGCCGAGCATTCCCCTCCCTATATATTCTAGTGCCCAGAAATCAGTTGCCCGGGATCTCATGAAAGAGAAAGCCCAAGTGGAGATACCATAAGTGTGACTTAGCGCAAGCAGCCACCATAGGGCTGCCAGGTCTGGGTTGGAAAATACTTGGAGACTTTGGGGGTGGATCCAGGAGAGGGCGGGGTTTGGGGAGGGGAGGGGCCTCAGCATGGCCCAATGCCATAGAGCCCTCCCTTCGAAAGAGCCATTTTCTCCAGGGAAGCTGATCTCTGTCAGCTGGAGATCAGTTGTAAAAAGTAGGAGATCCCCAGGCCCCACCTGGAGGCTGGCAACCCTAAGCCACCACAACCCTTTCTCATGTGTTTCTACTTGCACAAGAGATCTAGTGCATGTCTGTTGTTTCTAATTGTCTTTTCTGATAACTTGAAGAAATCTCGGAAAATAAGTAAGAATGCATGTGTAGTAATAGGCAGGGGTCCGTTGGAGCAGGAGTGCACAGGAGCGCAGCTCCGGGAGTGAGGAGCCCAGGGGGTGGGCACATGACCAAGCCCCGCCCCCTCCTCGGCTTCCCCGAGCAGTGCAGAGGCGCAGCGCCCCGGGGAAAGCCCTGCTAGGGTCTTTATTGTTTTTAATGTTTTGTTTTAATATTGATAATTTTATCATTGTTCCTTTTATGACTGTGTGCTGCTTTTCCAGAGACTTGCTCAAGGTGGCATATAAATTTTCTACGTATACCATTTTTTATCTGGGCACATGGCACATAAGTACTGGAGAAATTTCACCAACCCTTCAGCAGCTTCCACCTTATCAGTTTGATTCCCCACTCCTCCACATGCAGCTGCTGGTGTGACCTTGGGCCAGTCACAAGTTCTCTCAGAGCTGTTCTCATGAGCAGTTCTCAAAAGACCTCTCTCAGCCCCACCTACCTCACAGGGTGTCTTGTTGTGGGGAGGGGAAGGGAAAGGGATGGGTGGTGCTCATGTCCTGGGTATCTCAAGTCTACTTGAAACCTGGTGGTTTCAAGGGAGCAGGTAGAGGATGAGGGTGTGTTCTTTACGCTTATTTTTATTGCACAAAGTATTGGATGGGGAAGGGAATGGAGGAAGAGCAGGTCAGTTTCACTCACCTGTGGAGTGGAGCCTGAGGGGTGGGTGTTGCCTTCTGACACACTTCCGGTATGTTAGAGAGTGTGGCATATGCAAATGAGTTATGCAAATGAGTTATGCTAATGAGCTCCTGCACCTCTTTTTCTACGAAATGACCCCTGGTAATAGGTATACCACCAAACCCAGTGGGTCATAACTTTGGTATCCTAAAATTTCTAGCTTTGTCTGTTTGTTTGTTTGATTGATTTATACCCCACCCTCTCTGCCGGAGCAGGCTCAGGGCGGCTTACATAAAAGATAAAAACAGAGTGTTTATAATGGCTTTAATAGTGCTAGTGTGCAATATTTGGCTACACAGTTTATTCACATTCCTGGGGGGTGGGGTGGGAATTGATTTTTAGGGATTTTTAGGGAGAATATTGTACGGTGAGCAAGAACTGGCAGCACTGGCTCCATCCATTAGGGAATTGCTCTCACATGCCAAGACACAGGGATCTTTAATCCACTTATCACCAAACAAGATGTCTGGGAAGATTCTCTCTTCTGCTTTGCACACCTAAACTAGCAACGATATAAACAAACTTCATGGGACTTTATGAGGGCTGCCGGACACATCAGTCTGAACAGCGCCTCCCGTGTTATATCTATTAATAAATGTCAGGAAGGACTTGAACCAAACAAAGGCTTCAATACAAGCCAATTACTTTAATGGTTGGAGTGGGCAGTTGAGGACTGCTGCCAGAGAAACTTAACCAACAACCCACGACAGCGCACAGAGAGAGGTATGCATCCTCCAGACCTATGGGGTTGCATTAGGGTTGCCAAGTCTGGTTTGGAAAATACCTGGAGACTTTGGGGGTGGATCCAGGAGAGGGCGGGGTTTGGGGAGGGGAGGGGTCTCAGGATGGTACAATGCCATAGAGTCTTCCCTTCAAAGCAGCCATTTTCTCCAGGGGAGCTGATCTCTGTCAGCTGGAGATCAGTTGTAAAAGCAGGAGATCCCCAGGCCCCACCTGGAGGCTGGCAGCCCTAGGTTACATATCTGAAGGCCCCATGCAAATATGCAGATGTTACTGGGAGCTTTTGATTTTAAGCCCCAGTCAGTGATAAGCTTTTCCAGCAATCCACATTTTGGACTGTATGCTAGGTGACAGACCCAAATCCCACCATCCCCCCTGCAGGGGACAACTGGCAAATCCGATGATATGCAACAATCTTGACATCTAGAAACTTCAGGACTGGCAATGGGAATCATAGAATGATAGAATCACAGAGCTGGAAGGGGCCGTCCAGGCCATCTAGTCCAACCCCCTGCTCAATGTAGGAACAGCCTACAGCATCCCTGGCAAGTGTTTGTCCACCCACTGCTTGAAGACTGCCAGGGAGGGGGAGCTCACCACCTCCCGAGGCAGCAGATTCCACTGTGGTACAACTCTTACTGACAAAAAGGTTCATCCTAATATCCAGCCGGTACTTTCCTGCCCTTAAATAAAACCCATTCTTGCAAGTCCTATCCAGTGTTCTCTCTCAGCTGAGTTAGTGTGAGCTAGCTCACAGTTTTTTAGCCTCCGGCTCGCACATTTTTGTCTGAGCTCTGGATGGCTGCAGAGCAAACTAATTTACGCAGTAGCCAAATCGCTTGCTCACAGCTTAATGCCAGGAGCTCACAGAGTAGAATTTTTGTTCAAAAGACTCTGCAGCTTAGAGGGAGCATTGGTCCTGTCCTCTGCTGCCAACAGGAACAGCTCCCTGCCCTCCTCTGAGTGACAGCCCTTCAGATACTTCAAGAGAGCCATCGTGTCTCCCCTCAACCTCTTCTTCTCCAGACTGAACATTCCCCAGTCCCTCAGCCTTTCTTCATAGGGCTTGGTCTCCTCACAGGAATTGGAGACAGACAACACATTCCTGCAACTCCACTTATGGTTGCCATTCTCCAGGTGGTAGCTGGAGATCTCCTGGAACTGCAACTCCAGGTTACAGAGCTCAGTTGCCCTGGGAAACATGCCTGCTTTGGAAGGTGGCCTCTCTGGCATTATACCACTCTGGGGTCCCTTCCCTCCCCAAACCTCACCCTCCCCAGGCTTCACCCCCAAATCTCCAGGAATTTCCCAACCCAGAGCTGGCAACCAGCGATGGTCAGTGTAAACCCCAATTTAAAGTGCCTTACAAACCCACATGGATATCTGTGCAAAATGACCCAGCTGAAGCCAAAATAAATCTCTGCTGCTTATTTTCACATTCTTTCCACAATGAAAATAGCAAATTCGATAAAAATACATTTAATATCAGTTTCAATTGCCAACTATTCATTCTCCCCCCCCCCCTTCCTGGTTTAATCATTATTATGCAAAACAAGACTTTATTGTTAGGCATTTATTTATTTATTACAGTGGCTGCGTGTCTATTCTAATCTTTGAGGCTTAATTCTGGGAAAGTAACCTTTTGTTCCAACTATCCATTATGTATATCTCACAACATCGGACTGGCTAGACTCACCATCAGGCAAAGGAAGCTAAAGTTTCGGGATCAAATTTGAATAGAACCCTCCGCTGAAGGCTTGTTAACTGACAGTGCATCTACAATAAGAAAGGGAAAACTCACCTCTGTTCTTATCATGGCTGAGGACAGACTGGCAATCTGAAGCGGAGGCAAAGCGGAGGGAACTGGAGCGGGGGAAAAAACCCACGGAGCTGGCCGTTCACACTGGCCAGAGCAATGCGGATCAGCGGGGATACGGAGCGTTCAGACTGCCCACGGAGGGTTCGCACTGGTGTGTAGCCAGCCCGCGCGGCTCGCGCGTGCCGCTGCACTTTTTTTTGTTTTTCTTTGATGTTTTTCGCATATGCGCATATGCGCAAAACTTTTTGCCGGTGCGTTCACACTTCCTCCGGATGCCTCCCGCTTTTTCCAGTTCACACTGTTTGGAAGCGGGAGGCATGCGGAGGAAGGCCCCTGAACACTGGGAAAAACCGGTGTCCGGGTAAAGCGGAAGGAAAGCGGCTGGGAGACGGGTAAGTACGCAATGGAGCCGATGGACAGATGCGCATGTCTGAACATGCTCCTTTCCTCCGTTTGCGAAGCGTGCCTGCCCCGCTTCAGATTGCCAGTCTGTCCTCGGCCCATGTACCTACTTTGCCTTTGTATAGGAACATTACAGATCTAACACTGCCTCTTAGATTTCATGGCCTTGGACTAACATGTGCCGGGGGCAGTATTAGTGATTTTGGGGCCCTGGGCAAAAGGCCAGGATCAGGGTGTAAGCTGCAAGGGAGCAGTGGGGGTTAAGCCCTCCCCCCTGTATTTCCCAGAGGGGGCAATGGCCCCCTGCCCTGGCAGCCAGGTAGCATCATGAAACTCCTTTGGCTTCAACAGCGCAGACTCATCTTCTCCCCTGGCACATAGGCCGCCAACTCTGCTTTTCTTTCTCTGGGACTTTGGGACATTTACTTGCCACATAGAAGCACCCCTCCAATTTGGTATAGTGCTTAAGAGCGCAGACTCTAATCTGGGAGAACTTAGTTTGATTCCCCACTCCTCCACATGCAGATACTGGTGTGGCCTTGGGTCAGCCATAAGTTCTTTCAGAGCTCGAGAGAGCTCTCTCAGCCCCACCTACCTCACAGGGTGTCTGTTGTGGGGAGGGGAAGGGAAAGGAAAGGGGTTTGTAAGCCACTCTTGAGACTCCTTTGGGTAGTGAAGGACAGGGTATAAATCCGATCTCCTTCCACTGCCTTCCTCTCTCTTTTTCCTTGGGATCTTTGGAAGTTCTACCTAAAGTCCCTACTCTCAACCTATAGATGATTAAAACAGACATCGTACTGGAAAGTTAAGGTGATTTTGGTATCCTGGGATTTGCAGCTTTAGTGAAAAAGAAATGGAGGGGATGGAGATATTTCTGTCTTCAGCCATGTGTGTGTGTTTTTTGGGGGGGACCTGTGGCACAAATGCTGGAAGCAAAGGTATTTTTGGTATCCTGAGACTTGCAACTTTAGAGAAGAAAAGAAACGGAAGATATGGGGACAGACTTTTTGTCTCTATGCATCTGTGCATGGAGGAGGGGAGAGATAAAGCTGGTTCACCAAATACAGAAAGTGAGATTATTTGGTTGTCCAATTCCTGGACCCTACTTCAACCAAACAAATGCTCCCATAATTTCAAGTCCGGGTATCCAAGAAGCCAGTGTTTACTGTGGATTCTGAGATGCATTTGGAGATTCATATTGAGTATCCAGTATGCGAGTGGCATAGTTGTTAGAGTGTTGGCCTAGGACTGAAGAGCCTAGAGTACAAATCCTCACTTAGCACACCATGAGACCTTGGGCCAGTCACACTCAGCCTACGTTGTGAGGAAAGGGGGGGGGGATTTCCTTTCATACACAAATGAAATATTTACTCAAATTGTCTTAGGGTGCATTCATGCGGCTCTTTTGAGCTGGATTTAAAGTGCACGTTCAGATCACAACATCTGGGAATCGTGCCACTTCCATGAGTAGCCCGTCGATCCTCGTTGGGGATCCGTACTTAAAAGATAGTGGTGAAAGTCCGGTCTAAAGCTGGCCGACGGGCCAATGCCGGACTTTCCACCATCAGGTCATTCCATGGTCTCCAGACCATCCCAAATGGCCACTGTTTTTAAAGTCTTAGTGATGTGCGCACAACCGCTTAAACATGTGATGTCCCCAGAGCTCCCTTCAAATGATCCAAACAATTTTATGTTTCTGACAGTCCCCTGAACTTTATCAGCTTTATTACCTGAAACGGTACTTAGAGGAAGGTGCCACTGGTGGTGCTTTTACCATTTTAGTCCGCACATGCGTGGAAAAACAAGTGTATGGTGAAGTGCATATGAACATGCACAGATAGGATTTTTTTGAAAAAAGTCAACCACACAGCTCTTTATGGTAGATGCCATTTAGACAATTCACCCCGGAGTCACACGCAGTTAAGCACTTCATGGGGGAGCTGTCTGGTCGTGCAACGCTGGATCAAGAAGATCTCAATCAAATTACAGCCAGGCCAATAGTGGGATTAG
Organism: Lepidodactylus listeri; assembly: GCA_029233225.1. Taxonomy (NCBI): domain Eukaryota; kingdom Metazoa; phylum Chordata; class Lepidosauria; order Squamata; family Gekkonidae; genus Lepidodactylus; species Lepidodactylus listeri. The sequence goes on along the minus strand of JARCFY010000009.1, from coordinate 97,020,841 downwards.
CTGCCCGTCTGAACGTATCCTTAGTGGAGGAGTTCATGACATCTTTTATCTCACAAAGTTCTCTTTCTTTGACTGAGATCCAGACTACTATGAGTGAAAAAAAAATCTATTTTTAAAACTACATGATTAATTGTTGATAACATAAAGGGTTTTTTTTAAAGGATAAATAATTTCACATTTAAATAATTTAATATAGGCTGTGGTCACACACAGAGAATAATCCACTTTCAATCCACTTTCGAACTGGATTCTTACTGTGTGAACTGGCAAAATCAAGTTGGAAAGTGCATTACTAATGGATTAAAAGTGGATAATTTAGTGTGTGTGACCACAGCTATAGATGACTAAGTGTGGGCCCAGACCAGGTTCAGTCCTGTGCTGCCCCCCCCATTGAGAATGGGGCCAGTGGCAAGCAAGGGACAGCCCTAGCCTCATGTGAGGCAGGTGGTAGTTAGGAGGGACCCTGAGAAGTATTGAGTCGGGAGTCCATGGAACAGTGAAACAGCTAGATCTTTATTGCTGGTCCAGATGAAGCATACAACCCAGGGCTCCGAGCCCTCCTTTTATGCTGGTCAGGGATAATCCCCTGATCTTGCCCAACTGGCCTGATAGGCTATTATCAGTCTATTTACATCTCATAGGTTCCCTGGGAGAAACCTAGGTACATGATTGGTGGCCGGTTTGAATCCACCTGTCCTTTGTTCTACCTGGTTGAAGCTCAGGTAGTTTCTTGGCCATGTGCTCTGGCCACATGGCGGTCGCCATTACAGGAGCACATGGCGACCACATGGTCAATACATAACAGACCCCCTTCCCAAGATTGAGGCCTGGGACAGCTGCCCTTGTTGCCCTTTGACTAAGACTGCACGTAACCAGATGTGTCCCCCCCTCTCCCATGAAATTGTATACCTGCCAACTGATGTAAGTGTCCAGGTGGGGCCTAGGAATACCCCCAGAATGACAGCTCATCTCCAGACTACAGAGATCAGTTCCCCTGGAGAAAATAGATGCTTTGGAGGGTGGACTCTGGGCCTTGAACCCCAGTGAGGTCCCTGTCTTGCCCAGGCTCCACCCCCAAATCTCCAAGAGTTTTTCCAACCTGGATCTGGCAACCCTACTCCCCATTCCCTGCTGGTGGCCAGGGGGGATCTAGCAACCCTAATCACATGAAACTGCCTTCTACTGAATCAGACCCTTGGTCCATCAAAGTCAATATCGCCTACTCAGATTGGCAGCAGCTCTCCAGAGTCTCAGGCTGAGGTCTTTCATATCACCTACTGCCTGATACTTTTAACTGGAGATACGAGGGATTGAACCTGGGACCATCTGCATGCTAAGCAGAGGCTCTTCCACTGAGCCACAGCCTCTTCCCTCCTCTCCCCCACTGGTGGCCAGGGGAGACCTGGCAGCCCTGAGAACCATACTACGTGCACCTTCTACAATAAGTCTGCTAACTTTTAAGGCACCATAAGAGTTTCTATTTTTGTTCGAATATGGCCTCTCTCCTGGAATCTATAAGGAGAAGACCAGTGTTCTGCTCTCCGTGCTGTACACCGTTAAAATTCCATGTTTTGTGATGAGCCAAACAGTTTTTATTTTGTGCTCAGCAGGGGAGAGCAGCCATGCGCCTGCTGCAAGGGATCTTAAAATACTGGGAGCAGGCCCAGAATAACAATCAGAATGGCTACGATTTCAACAGTCGCTTTGGTATAGGTAGACAGCTGCTCCAGTGCATCTATGCCCAAATGCAGGCCAAAGAGAACACATGATCCGTGAGTGGGGAAAAGCTGCTTAAGGAGAGGGCAGTTTTCTGACACGCATGGAAGAATCACTCCCACAGATGGTTGCTAACTAGTTAATCTTTAACCGCCTGACCAAGGGAACTGGAGAGTCCACAGGTAAGGTAATTTAACAAGGTTGCCAACCTTCAGGTGCAACCAAAAGAGAGAGAGCATGGGATAGAAGATAAACACAAACTGAACAACTGTGATATACTATGTCCAAGGAAGGTATCTACTAAACTATAAAGTTCTTATCCAATATGCAATTTACTGGAGCAAGTCAATTTCTCAGAAATAATTCATAATCAACACAACTGACTATGCATATCAAGTCTCGTTTCGTAGTGGATCTGATGAATGTCACCATGCGATTTTGCTATGATGCTTGTTAAATGAATATATTCTATGCTACACACTCAGAAATGGTTTTTGTACGAAACTGCAAATTGGATAAGAACTTTATAGTCTGTGGATATCTTCCTTGGGCATAATATATCACAGTTGTTCAGTTTGTGTTAACCTTCAGGCACAGGCTGGAGTTCTCCCGGAATTGCAACAGGTTTCCAGTTTACAAAGATCAGGTCCCCTGGGAAGAAATGGCAGCTCTGGAGAGTGGACTCTATAGCATCACGTCCCCACTAAGCTCTCACCCTTCCTCAAATGCTACTCTCTTCAGGTACCACCCCTAGTGTGGCCAGGTCCTACTTTGTGGCCAGGTCCCCATTTGGGGGGGATTTGGGGGGCATTCCAGGAGGGGGCAGGGATGTCCCTGACACAATGATATCATGCATAAGAATCCACCCTCCAAAGCAACCATTTTCTGCGTGGAAACTGATCTCGGTCACCTGGAGATCAATTGTGATAGGAGGAGATCTCCAGGAGCCACCTGGAGGTTGGCAACCCTATGGGTTATTGGTGTGCTGCTTAAATCTATTTCTGCTTTCTTTTTGCAAATATATTTCAAGCCCTACTTTCCATATCATGCAAGGACGCCTACACTGAGGAGGACAGCTTTGCCCAAAGTTCAAGGTAGGGTCTCCACATCAATTAACCTTCCGACCAGTCTCATTAATGCTTCCTTCGAATCTGGGAATTGAAAGGCCGCAGATCCCGTGGTTTAGCCAGTGAGCTTTGTTTCTCAGCCCACATTTCTGACACCAGGGAGAAACAAATCCACAAACTACCCCCCTGCCCCCAAACTGGAGGAATATCCAAACTTGTACATGACAAAGAGCGCTTCGGGGAATAAAAAAAACAAAGAGTGATGCAGGGATATGTGCCCAGACCTTATTGTCTGCAAGTAATGGGGCTCTCTGGACTGCCGCCTTAGCCATAAATATAGCTCACTCTGTAAAAATTGCAATCATTCTGACTATTTAAGAAAAAAAAAACCCCAAAACACAGCAACTTTTTGAACAAGCAAAACAAGGATCTGTTTGTGTCAAACATGTCCCAAGGTTGTATTCTTTTATGACTTAAAGAAAAAAAAAATAGAAGTTCATAAACAGCAGATATAAAAGTACTCCTATAATATACTGAGCAAAGCACTTTTTGTTTTTTTCCAGGTCACATTGACCAGAGTTATATAAGCTCACCTATTTAGCTCCTACTTATTTTAAGACAAAGCTAAGGGAATGTTGCTTTGGAAATAGTTCTTCCTGGAAAACCTGAGCAAATGTTATTTCTGCAATTATTTTATGGAAAAGTCCCCGACATCTAATTGTAACTTTTACATTCGTGACAAAAGATCTATTAAAATTAAGAGCAGAAAACTCTACAAGTGCAAATTGTCTATTACAGTATTTTTAGAAGATGTTGGTACTGGAGACCAACGCTCCCTCTAAGCTATGGAGTCCTGTGAGCAAAAATTCTGCTTTGTGAGCTACTGGCATTAAAGTTGTGAGCAGGTGATTTGGCTACTGCATAAATCACGTTTGCTCTAGAGCCCTCCTTCCTGAGGTAAGACAAAAATGTGTGAGCTGGAGGCTAAAAAACTGTGAGCTAGCTCACACTAACTCAGCTTAGAGGGAACACTGCTGGAGACCTATCTTTCCCACTGCATGCCCACCCCGGATTTTGACCATTTTGTGCAATAATCCCAGTTGATCTGAATGGAGCAACAGCTCCCCTCCCCCAGCTTTGGGACACACTGCTTTTGAAATTGAGCACAGCGTGTCAGTCTGCACTTCAAACCCAACCTCCCTCCCGCAGCATGCCCCGAAGTAGATCATTATTTTATGGGTTTTGTGAGAAAAGAACATTTACACTTCTGTGTTCAAACGGGAGCTACCAGAGTTGCCAAGCACCTCCCTAGGAATTGCTGAAAACTCTATGGTAAAACCATTAAGTTTCTGGCAATTCCTAGAGAGGATTGACATCACTACTGTGTTTTCCCAGAAATAATGTCCTGCCACTGCACTGATTGGTGGTGGGAAATGGAAACTGGGCAAGAGTCATTCTCTTCTCCCACTGGGGAGCCGGTAACCCTGGGAGCAACTGATTGACAAACACATCTGTATAATCCAGGAGGGGAAGTAAAGTATGCTAACAAGTTATCTATTTCCATTTTGTCCCCTTTCTAGCATGTAGCTCACCATAAATCCCTTACATGAAAAGTGAGCACAACTGAAAGCAGTCTGTCTCTGGCAGACTCACTCTGCAAAAGCCGTATAAACGTTATGCTAGGAAATGCAGTAAGTCCCAACAATGCCCTCAGGTTGAGAAGTGGTGTTTTTGTTTTTGAGAAGTTGTATCTCCAAATGAGTGTCATTCAACCCAGCATACCTACTCCCTGTGGCTTATGAATTATAACCTAAAATGGCCCACGAGCCGTACCTTCAGCGAGTGCTGAAACAGCATGGTGGACAAGCAATGCAAGACCCTCTTCTGCACCATGCAAATAGCCCCAGGTCAACCAGGGTCTAACAAGACAGAGAACCAGTTTGTTCCATCTCTCATCTTTAGATATGTGGACAGTCCTCCATATGACTGGCTATCGTCACAGAGGATTTGGACATGAGCTAGATGGGAAAGAGTAGAGAATAACTTCTGCTACTCCTCCATCAGCAACCAATTCCAGCACTACCATGGGTGAATTATGAATCCGATATGAGCTAGATTTCTTACCAGACTTTCTTTGAATTTTGCTATAACCCTTTCCTCGTTCCTTCAAATGCTAGTCAATCAATCAATCTATTGTGTTCAGCCATAGGCCATCACAAAGTTACAGGAACTACAACTGGATAAAATACAGATTATACATACAGTTCAAATTAACAGATAAAGTTAGTTAGTACCGAAACTCAATATATTGACAACAGGTTCAAGTAGCATCAATCCTCTTTCTTTGCAGCGTTAGACCTTATCTTCACAGCAGCAATGGCAAAAAGTGGGACTCTACACGTAACATATGCATCAACATCAGCAAGCAAAAATATGATTTTCTCAGGATCGGTATACAAGGTTAAGCTGGCCAAATGCTAGTCCCTTAACCATATATGAAGCATAGCCCCTCAGCCACAGAAAACCCTTTGAAATCACAGGCCAAGCTGACATCTAGCCAACATCACAATACTGGTTTCACACAACCATTTGAAAGATCTCAGCGCTTATCTCCTCAGTCACAAGCCTTGCTATGATGATGATACAACCAACCTTCCCCATGCCACATGTAATTTAGGAATTACAAATTATAGATTAACTGAGTCCAGACTCCACACACCACACCTGGGTTTGTGAGCCTCACTGCCTGTTTCCTCATGTCACTGTATCAAAGCCGGTGATCATGTGCCACCAAAGTTGTCCCACCCATGGTGCACGGCTTGCAGGTTTCCTAGAGAGGCCGTTCTAACTGGTTGGTTATTAATTTAATGAGCAAGCAAGTGGCTAGAAAAGCACGTTCTATACTATAAAGTGCTATATAAATTGATGGACAGGAAGATCACGGGAGGTACATTCTCCTGTTCCACGTAGTTGGAGCTCCATGACTGAATATCTGAAAAGGTCTGGTGTGTGTCTCTCTCTGTGTAAAGTTCTGTCAAGTCACAGCCAACTGATGGTGGCCCCAGCAAGGGGCTTTCAAGGCAAGTGAGAAGCAGAGGAGGTTAGCCATTGCCTTCCTCTGCAGAGGCGTCCTGGGTGGTCTCTCATTCAAGACTTATGGTGGCCCCAGCAAGGGGCTTTCAAGGCAAGTGGTGGTTTGCCATTGCCTTCCTCTGCAGAGGCTTCCTTGATGGTCTCCCATTCAAGAAGCAGAGGAAGTTTGACATTGCTTTCCTCTGCAGAGTCTTCCTTGGTGGTATCCCTTCCAAGTACTGAACCTGCTTAGCTTCTGAGATCTGACAAGATCAGGTTATACTTTGCTGCCTTCCCTCCCCCTGAAAAGATCTAGAGATGATCAAATTCATCCGGTGGCAGTATATTTCACTTTACTAGATCCTATGTGGCATATGAAAATAATATATGCTACATTTACTCTATGGTGAGAACAGGTGCGGTATGCCATTATTACCTAAGAGTGTGAACTATGAGCTGAGCAGGCACCACTACATTTCGCCACATCCATGAAATCCATAGACAGCCTTGAGCAAGGCACCCTTTTCTGTACCCACTTTCCTGTCTGCAGCAAAAATATTAATATGCTAAGGCTGCAGTACTAAGAACATGTTCACAAGAGTAAGCCCCATTGAATAAAATGGGTTTTCCTTTGGAATAGGTTACAGGGTTGATATATGAATTCTTGAGACATGGTGTGCAAAGTACTGCAGACATTCAAAGCACCCTATCACTGATCTACCAATGCTCTCTTAAAGATAACCACCATGCTATGCTCTGACAAGTATCTGAAATCCCACAGCCTACACCTACGTTTTGTAGTCCAAGGCAAGCAGCTGTCAGAATCTGTCAATTCAGCCAATGTATTCTTGCATGCATACTATGTAACCTTTAGTCATTATGTATTGGACCTTGTATTAATCCTGTTTGGGTCGGGAGGGTGACACCCCTCAAGGGTGAGAACAAGGAGGCCTCTCATCTCTGCCTCCGCATTCCAGCTGCCCCGGCAGTAACTTCAAGGGGAGGATGGCTCTCATCTCTTATCTCATGCTAAAGAACCTTGGAGCCATGAATTGTTATGTGAACTGAGGGGTCTGGTTTGAGAAGGGAAATTTACTGCTTAACACCTCACTTTTTTCCTGTGTGAACCAAACGGTCAAGACACCTTTTAGCCCGCCAATTTTCCCTTGAGGGGATTGGCTACCTATGGGTAATTCAAACTCCTTGGAATGGTATAATAGACCCGCTTGTATTATTTGTCTCATCTCTGACAATAACCCGAGATGCTGTACTAATGTAGGAATAGGTAATAAAGAACTGTGGTTAACCAACCAAGATCTGATCCTTGACTACTTTGAGCAGAACTCTCACAGATTGTCAGAGATCTGTGATTGGGACTCAGCCGTTCCTGACCATGTCAGAAGACGACGCTGTCCCCCTCAAACCTACTACTCCAGAGGAGGCTCCCGTTACCCCGGCGGATCCGGGGAACGGGGGTGGTGGCGGCGGCGGAGGTCCCGAAGTGCCGGTGACCACGAGCCAGGGGGCTTACTACATTCCGCGCCGCCCGGTTACTCATCAGAGCGTGACCCCCAAGTACGCATGGAGCCACTTCGGGGGACGACCCGTGAGTTCGTGGGTGCACGACCGGAAAGGGGTGAGAGTTTCGCTCACCGGAGACCAGCCCGATCGAGGGAGACCGAGCTACCTAGGAGACGACCGCGAGCCGATCTACCGTGGAGGGCCGCGTCGCCCGCCTCCCGAAGAGGAGGGACTGGATCTGTATGGGCCCGATCCGTATCGCGAGGAGCAGACGGTCCCGTTGGATCAGATGATGGGAGACCTGCGGCTTCAACTCACCGCCGAGCTCCGCGAGTTGGCCCTCGATCTCCAGCACCAATTTCGCGACGCTATGATGGCAATGCAAGGAGCCCTCCCCGGTCAAGGGGTCGGAGTCCCACTACAACCGCAGGCGCCCGCGCTGCCGGCGCAACCAGCCCAGCCGGTCGTCCCAGTTCCAGTTCCGGGGCCCGTCCCCGCGCCGGCCCCAGCCCCGGCCGCGCCGGCCGCCCGAGCAGCCCCTTCCGACCCTTTGACGACTACTTTCGATGGGGACCCCGAGAAGCTACGTTTCTTCATGCTGGAGATCGGGAGATTCCTGGACAGTTGGGGCCACCTCTACCCCACCGAGAAAGAACGGATTGGCTACATCGGGTCCAAGCTGAAAGACACCGCCAGCGATTGGTATGTGAGCCTGCACGACAACCCTGGACCTGAACTGCGCTCACTGAACAACTTTATGTGGGCCCTCCGGCATCAGTTCGAGGACCCCCTGGGTGAGGAAAAAGCCAGAAATCAACTAAGAAAACTGTTCCAGGGGAGGTCGTCAGTGAGGGACTACACTGACAAGTTCCGGCGCATCGCTGCAAAAATCCATGGGTGGCCGGAGGAACTATTCATGGAGAAGTATTGGGAGGGCCTGAACCCGGAAATCTACGAGACGGTGCTGTTAGGGGGTCGCCCTGGCACCCTGAACACCTGGATGAGAGCTGCCATCGACATGGAGGAACGATTCGCCCTAATCAAGATGGGAGCGGCCGCGACGGCGACCAGCAAGGCAGCCCCCCGAGTGAAGCCCCGATCCAGTGTGCAAGACGTCCGAGATGCGAGGTTTCGACAGGGGTTGTGTATGAAGTGTGGGGAGAGTGGCCACTTCGCCTCCGCTTGTCCCAGAGGAGGGGGGAAGGGCCCGAAGACCTCAACCCCCGGAGCGGGGAGCACCCCTAGCCGTGGTAAAACACCGATGAAACCCCGGGCGTTGCAGCTGGAAGGGGTGGCGAGCGACCAGGGAGAGCTGGAGTTGATGGAAGCGCAGATGTCGGGAAACTCCAACGGCCTGCAGTGAGCGGCGCAGAGCTGCAGGTCCCCCGCCAAGAAGCGCCATCTCCGGTGAGCATCCCTGGCCCCCTGTTATATATGGTAGTGACGGTGGTGACCCCTGGATCGGGTACCCACATGCGGGTTCGAGCTCTAATTGACTCTGGGTGTGCGCGAGATCTGATCAGCCCCCTGGTAGTGGAGGGGTTGGGACCCAAAGTCACCCCGTTATCAGAACCCCTGAAGTTTACACAGATGGATGGGTCGGAAATGAAGGAGGAGTGCATAGCAGAGACTGAGAGCTTGATTTTGGGAACGGGGGAGCACTGGGAGAAGCGAGCTTTCGTCATCACCCCGAATGCCCAGTTCCCTATGGTGTTGGGCAGCCCTTGGCTTGGGGCGCACGACCCGTACATAAAATGGAGCGAGGGGAAGATTTCGTGGGTAGACGAACGCTGCCAGAGCCACCGGTGGGACCCTGGATGGGGCCCTGGACCTCCGACCCCGCCTCCCCCGGCGCCCGCACTCGCCCTCGCCCCTGCCATGGTGCCTAAAGAGTATAGAGACTTGCTAGAAGTGTTCAGTGAGACTGAGGCGGATGAGTTGCCCCCCCATCGACTGTCGGACTGTGCCATAGAACTCCTCCCAGGAGAGAAACTCCCAAAGGGGAAATTATATTCCATTAGTCCGGCGGAACGGGAAGAACTGCGGAAGTTCTTGGACAAAAACCTGGCAAGGGGGTTTATCCGCCCAGCCAAGTCCCCCTTTGCGGCGCCCGTGCTGTTCCGAAAGAAAAAGGATGGGGGCTTGCGACTATGCACTGACTACCGGGGGTTAAATGCAGTCTCCACCACTAATGCCTACCCCCTCCCATTAATAAAGGACCTCTTGGCAGAGGCGGCCAAGGGGAAGATTTTTACCAAGTTGGATCTACGAGATGCCTACTTCAGGGTGCGCATAAGGGAAGGGGATGAATCTAAGACTGCCTTTAACACCCCCTTGGGGCAATTTGAATACCTAGTGATGCCGTTCGGCTTAAGTGGCGCGCCCGGGGTCTTTATGAGTTTAATCAATGAAGTGTTGCACAAGCATCTATTTAAGGGCGTGTTATGTTACATAGATGATATCTTGATCTATTCTACTGATAAGAGTGAGCATGTGACTTTGGTCAGGGACGTTCTTTCAACTTTACTGAAAAACCAGCTTTTTGTGAAACTGTCTAAGTGCGAGTTTCACCGTGAGTCCGTGGACTTCCTGGGCTACCGCATTTCTCAGAAGGGGTTGGAAATGGACCCGGGGAAAGTGGAGGCGGTGGTGCAATGGGAGGCTCCGCGAACGAGAAAGCAATTGCAGAGCCTCTTAGGATTTTGTAATTTTTACCGAACCTTCATCAAAGACTTTGCTAAAGTCACCCTTCCCTTAACGGACTTATTAAAAACCAAGGGGAGGGGGCCCGAGGCAGGAAAGCCAGGAGAGAAACTGGCGTGGAATGGGGAGTGTCAGAAGGCGTTTGAGACTTTAAAGACCCTTTTCACTTCTGAGCCCATTCTGGCACACCCGGATGAGACGAAAGACTTTATAATTCATGTAGATGCCTCCGATGTAGCCATGGGGGGGGCCATTTTACAAAGTGACTCGGAGGGAAAACTGCACCCCTTGGCTTACATTTCAAAAAAGTTTAACGAAACGGAAAGGAATTGGTCGGTGTGGGACAAGGAAGCCGCGGCCATTAGGTTAGCGCTTACTACGTGGCGCCACTGGTTGGAGGGAGCGCAAACTCCGTTTGAAATATGGACTGATCATAAGAACCTAGAGGCTTTGCGCACTCAGCGGTCCCTCAATGCCAAGCAGCTGCGCTGGGCTGACTTCTTTTCCAAATTTAACTTTGTGCTAAAGCATTTTCCTGGGAAGGCTAACTCCCTGGCAGACGCATTGTCCAGATTGCCCCAACATGAGAGTGTAAAAGAAGAGGTGTTCGATTCCATGTTCTCCCCCCAGCAACTGGGAGGGGTGGTAGTCACCCGGAGCAAAGCAAAGAAAGCCGAGCTAAACACAGGGAATTGCCAGTGGGGGGGGGAGTATGCTCCCGAAGAAATAGAGGAACTGGAAGCGGTGGGAGAGTGCTCCAAGAGAGAGGACCACTGTTGGCTGCATGGGGACAAATTAGTGGTGCCTAAGACCAAACGCAAGGAAATCTTGCTAAATTGTCACTCCTCCAAGCTAGCCGGGCACTTCGGTTTCCTAAAGACGCTTAATTTGATCCAGCGTCAGTTCTGGTGGCCGCGCATGCGCCGAGACGTCTCGGACTTCGTCTCGGCATGTCAAACCTGTTTAATGTGTAAAAAACGGGGGGGAAAAGTCCCAGGATTGCTGCACCCCCTACCTACTGCGTCAAGACCCTGGGAAGACATAGCCATGGACTTTATCACCAATTTGCCCCCCTCCAAGGGAAAAACGGTGATTTGGGTGGTGGTTGACACTTTTTCTAAACAAGCCCATTTCACCCCCTTCAAGCAATTGCCCACAGCCAAAGGGATGGCTAAAGCTTTCTTCAACCACGTGATCAAATTACATGCTTTTCCGAAGAGGGTGGTTTCTGACCGCGGAAGTCAGTTCGTTGCCACCTTCTGGCGGGAGCTTTTGAAATTAATGGACATAGAACCTGCCTTAAGCTCGGGTTACCACCCAGAGACCGACGGCCAATCCGAGCGAACTAATCAAATTCTCGAGCAATTCCTAAGATGTTACGCAAATTATCACCAGGATAATTGGGTAGAATTGCTGCCCTTTGCAGAATATACCTACAATAATGCAGTGCATTCCTCCACAGGGGTTTCACCTTTCATGGCAGTAGGAGGTTTTGAAGGGAAACCACTCCCTACTCTTAAGGAGGACCCCCAAACCCCCCCCTCGGATTTTAAAAGTTGGTGGTCCAGCCTCCAAGCCTCCTGGCCATTAATAGGAAAAGCCCTGGATCATGCCAAAGAGGACTACAAGAAGTATGCGGACCGAGGGCGAGCACCGGGATGGGATCTTCAGCCCGGGGACTCTGTTTATCTCTCTACCAAAAATATCCATGGGTTGCAGCCCAGCAGGAAATTGGGATGGAAATATGTTGGACCTTATAAAGTGCTACGTAAAATCTCTGATGTGTCTTTTGAACTGGAACTGCCTAAATCACTGAGCTCTGTGCACCCTGTGTTTCATTTCAGCCTGCTGAAGAAAGATCCTGGGCCGAATGCATGGCATCCAGTTCCTCCAGCTCCTCCTCCACTGATGAAGGAGGGGAGTCCACACTACGAGATAACTGAAATCCTTGACTCCAAGATGAGAAGGGGCCACTTGTATTACTTAGTTAGATGGTTGGATTTCGGCCCGGAACACAATGAATGGATTCGTTCTGAACATGTTCATGCCCCCAAGTTGACTAAACTGTTTCATAAAATGTTCCCTGATAAAGCTAGGTGAAGAGAATTATGGGGAGGGCAGGGTGTCAGAATCTGTCAATTCAGCCAATGTATTCTTGCATGCATACTATGTAACCTTTAGTCATTATGTATTGGACCTTGTATTAATCCTGTTTGGGTCGGGAGGGTGACACCCCTCAAGGGTGAGAACAAGGAGGCCTCTCATCTCTGCCTCCGCATTCCAGCTGCCCCGGCAGTAACTTCAAGGGGAGGATGGCTCTCATCTCTTATCTCATGCTAAAGAACCTTGGAGCCATGAATTGTTATGTGAACTGAGGGGTCTGGTTTGAGAAGGGAAATTTACTGCTTAACACCTCACTTTTTTCCTGTGTGAACCAAACGGTCAAGACACCTTTTAGCCCGCCAATTTTCCCTTGAGGGGATTGGCTACCTATGGGTAATTCAAACTCCTTGGAATGGTATAATAGACCCGCTTGTATTATTTGTCTCATCTCTGACAATAACCCGAGATGCTGTACTAATGTAGGAATAGGTAATAAAGAACTGTCGTTAACCAACCAAGATCTGATCCTTGACTACTTTGAGCAGAACTCTCACAGAAGCCAATGACAGAAGATTTATAGCTCACTCATTGGTTCAGGATGGAAAAAGGAAATACTACTTTACACCGAGAGTGGTTAAAATGTGATGGCCACTGCCAGAGGATGTAGTGATGGCCACAGGAATACAAGCCATGGTGACTGAGGGGAACCTCCACATTCAGTCACACTAAGCCTTTGAATGCCAGAGCCAGGGGGCACTATCAGGGGAAGGTGTCGGCCTCTAGGACCTGTTGTTGGCTGTACAGAGGAACTGGTTGGCCACTTCTGTGAGACAAGATGCTCAACTAGATGGACTATTGGTCTGATCCAACAGGGCTCTTCTTGTGTTCCTTTATGTGAACAGAGGTTTTTGTGTTTGTCTTGTTGGGTCACAATTGTGCTTCCCTCTGTCTTAGTACATACTCAGACACTTCAAAGGGAATCCTGTCCAATAAATATAATGTTTATACATTCACATGTATTAAGAACTAGAGTATTCTGGCTATCTCCCAAAGATCCTAATTCCTTGAGGTAAAACACCCTCATATTACAGAAGTCATCAACAGGCAACTGTGGGTAACAACTGAGTAACTTTTGGACCAATACATAAGTAATTTGCACCATTAGCCTTTTACCGTTACTGTTTATTGATTGTCTGACCCCTTGAAAAAGTAGCCACAACAATTCCCTTTATTATATTTACTGTAAACTTGCTGCAAAAGCATGACCTTAAAATATTTGAATCAATGGGAATGAAAATAGTTATCTGAGAGAAAAAAATTGGAAGAAACTTTGCTGTTCTGCAAATCCCTCAAAAAAGCATTAACATTCACGTTTGATCTGGTTGGTATATATCCAGGAAAAGCCTCTTTAAAGGTGTAAAAAAGAATAATATTTAAATGGAAGGTGGGGGAGCTTTGTGCTGCTGAGAGGTCTTACTCCCAACCCTTTTCCAGAAGGTTCTTTCACAGCCACAGTTAGATTTGCCAGCTCCGGGTTGGGAAATACCTGGAGATTTGGGGGTGGGGCTTGGGGAGGGTGGGGTTTGGGAAGGGGAGGGACCTCAGCAGGGTATAGTGCCATAGAGTCCGCCCTCCAAAGTGGCCATTTTCTCCAGGGGAATTGAGCTCTATAACCTGGAGACCAGCTGTAATTCCAGGAGATCTCCACCCACCTCTTGGAGACAAAAAAAAAAAAAAGAACCATGACAATAATTTGTAAATATGAATTATATATAATAAATAAATAAGTTTGTCACTATTCCAATATGTGTTGTATCTTCTTAATCAAATAATGCATACACTTACAGCAAGTCTATAATGCCATCCAAAAAAAAAGAATGTCGTACCTTCAACCTTTCAAACACAAACTACAAAATATAGTAGCCCAACTTCTTCAGAAAAGTATGTGTCCAAAATCACCATTGATGGTATATACAATACTGACAATTCCTCACCAAGTTCAACTAGGTGGAACGCCTCCCAACAGTTTCCAGAGTTCCAGCACAAGATTCTCCACATTCCAGCTCTTCCGGCTGATGAGGAGGCCGGCTTACGAGCTCATTTCACTACGTTGGAATGGCTTCACAATATACAACAGCTTCTTGAATGGTGTTACATTCTTACACTGGAACCACTGTTCACTTGTAAATTATTCCCACCCTCAATAAATGGCTGAAAAAGCCTTCCAAGATTCACAATTCTGGGGGAGCGATTCTCCTCTTGGAGGCTGGCAACCCTAGTGACCGGTGGGGTTGTGGGAATGTGGGGAGCTGATCTTGGTCATCTGGAGATCAATTGTAATAGTGGGAGATCTCCAGGTGCTACCTGGAGGTTGGCAACTCTAGCCACAATGTATACTCCCCACTGAAGACATGGCTGACACCGACTTGCTTCAGAATTATGTAGGTCTGGTGGTCCATGTGATTGGGTTTATATCAAGGACAACAGCCAAAGTATCTCTTTCTTGGACAGTTCTGCTACGTATAAAGCCATTTACCAAAGATAGCTGGGAGTTAAAATACTTTCAAACTGATCCCAGCATAGCAGGGAAATGTTAAATCTATACCTGTCCAACTTGTGAAATTCTTTACCAGAGCAATGCTGCTGGTTATATTTGCAGAGGGGATGCAAGATCGCTGTTCTCAGACAGGCATTTGGCTCGGAGTTTTACTACTTATGGTACTGTGCTTGGTATTTATTAAGGTTTTTATTGAGGCTTTGCTGTTTCCTGTTTTTTTTTTGCTATTTCAAAATCACTCTAAGCATAGGTGAAAGCAGCACAGACAGAAATATTTTAATTTTTTTTTCCTTAAAAAAAACTACAACACTGCTTGCAACATTAATGCAATGGCTCAGTTCAGGCTTAATCTACAATTGTGGCTTAACTAAAGTAACTATGGTTAGTGAGATTTTCTGGACATGGGCCACTCTCCTATCTATGGTGAGTCAGGATATGTGAAGCCATAGCTTGAACCTTGCTTAACTACAATTATTCTTAACTGTAGTTTCATGTGATGTACAAATGTGGACCTGCTGGCTTAATATTGGCATCTGCCCTGGTGCCATTACGACAATGAAACAACCATTTGTTGAGACAAGCCAGGATTTGAGTGATCATTTGTGGGTATGGATGCCAGGTCTCCCCTGGCTACCAGGGTGGGGGGCAGAGTTGCCAGATTCAAGACTGGAAACTTCTGGGGATTTGGGAGTGGAGCCTGAGGAGAGAGGGGTTTGGGAAGGGGTGGAACTTCAGCAGGGTACAATGCCATACAGTCCACCCTCCATACAGGGTTGCCATTTCCCTGGCAGTGCCAGGAAACCCCCTGGTTTTCGGGGCTTCAGCCCACCACTGGCCGGCTGGTCAGTGAAGGAAGCCCCACCCCAAAACAGAGACATCAACATCAACAATGTCCCCAGCGTGATGATGTCACCTGGAAGTCACATCATCACACCAGGGACATCACAGGGGGACATTCTGGCATTTGGGCAAACTCTATGGTTTTGAGGCCGAGAAAAAAACATAGTTTGTCCAAATACCAGAGCGTCCCCTGTGCAATGTCCCCTGCATGATGACATCCCTTCCAGGTGATGTCATTGCACTGGAGACTCCGTGTGATGTCCCTACCCATCCCCGGAATGCCCCCCCCCAAGTCCCCCGCTCCAGCCAAGGTAAGACCTGGCAACCCTACCCCCAAAGCACCCATTTTCTCCAGAGGAACTGATCTCTGCAGTTTGGAGATGAGCTGTAATTCCAGGGGATCCCCAGGTCCCACCTGGAGGCTGGCATCACTATTGTGAGCCAAATCCTGGTTTCATAAACTAACCATAGTCAAAATAAGCCATACTTTCACATTATATCTGAACTGAGTCATCAGCTGCATGAGGTTTCATGGGTCACAAGTTGCATAGGATTGTATTGCCTACAGAAACTTCCGAGAGTTGCAGCCATGGTGCTTCTGGAGGCAGGTGCTGCTGAGGATTTCCCCACAGTTAGCAAGAATGTAACCCACAAAACAGCCTCCTTGTATTTGGTTGACCCGGGATGAACCCAAATTGGCCAATCCACTGGGAAGGCTGCAGAAATTCTTTATATATGTATTTCAGATGCACACTGTATCAGGCTGTGGAATGGTTGGTGGGCGCACATGGAAATACCCTGTGAAAACAATCGAGTTGTTTTATTCTGCTTCACAGAAACACTGTGGTCAGCAAATCAAACCACGCTAAAGGAGTATAACTGTGGGGGGAATAGCATGCTCCGTTCTGTTTTCACAGCCCTGATCTAATTTTTGTGACTATTTCCGATTCTTTGGGGGAAATTGAGTTGTGTGAGGTGGGAAGTTAATAGAAAACAGATTTCAGGAGACAAAAGATTACCGTTGGTTCTCTGTTTACTTCAGATACTTGCTTCCACACACCAGAATATTTTTTTTTCTTGGAACTCATTTGATTTTTTTTTTATTTCTCTTCCAGATTGTTGCCCACAAAGAAACAGATTATGTTAACTCAGCTCTTTCAATAATGTCCTTATCCTTCAAGGAACATTATTGACTGAAATCACATATGATACAGTATTTCTAATTTAAAGCGGAAAGCTTCAGAGAAACCATAGAATATCCGGGTGTGATTGTGAGAGACAGTGCGATGTGGCAGATGGCATCCAGGACTACCAGGATTCAGATCCACACGTAGCCATGAAGCTTACTAGGTTTCCTCCCTCTATCAGAATAATGTGTCTCACAAGGTAGTTTGTTATTTTGAAGATAAAACAGTATAAACCCCTACACATGTCACCCCAGCCTCTTCGGACAAAGATCGGGAGACACAGATAGTAAACAGAATTATGCATTGTACCTTGGGTTGCCAGACCTCCCACTGTGGCAGGAGACCTCCTGCTTGGCAATGATGATGACGACGACGACAACAACAACAACTCCCCATCAGGCCAATGGCATGACATCACTTCTGGGGGGAAAACCCAGAATGACCCAGCCCTCTCTAGGAAACACCAGAAACTCTACAGTTTTACCATAGAATTTCAGCTGATTCCTAGAGAGACATGACATTACTTCTGGGTTTTCCCTGATATCACACTCTCACAGACAGCACCCCTTGGGTGCGTTCACACTGGCAGCTTTAAGCCGGCTGCAGCCGGCTCAAATCTGCCATGTCTACACCTCAGCATCTGTCTCCCGTCCCCAAGCGTCGCTTACCGGCTCAAGAAGCGTTGAGAAGTGTCTGAAATCTGAGACCAGCTCCCTTGCTGGTCTCAGCTGTCCTCTTCCGGCCCCTGTCGCTTTCTTCTGCTGTGTAAACAGGGAGCCGTCCCTGATCGACTCCTGAGCAACCTCCCCCCTCCCCCGCGGAAGCCTCTGGCTTCCGCTTTGCGTCCGCCATTTTTTTTTTAAGTTTAGCGATGAGCACATGAGCGCCCATACAAATCTACATTTTAAAGACAGATGTGGAAATGGAGGCTAGTTCTACTGTGCACATGCTTTTGTGGTCACGATTAGGCTATTTTTGGGTCGCCAAGTCTCAGCGTTTTCAAGTTTTCAAAGGGGTGGCTAGATTACAAGTTTATAAAAGTAACGAAGGGAGCATGCGCGAAAAATCACACTCATGGCCGCCTGTATGAGTGCATGAGCGCATGAAAAAGCGGCGAAAAAAATAAAAAAAAAAGAATAAGAAACCGCTCCCCCCCCCCCACATTAGTGTGAACGTGCGGGAGACGCTTGCAGGCGACGCGAGGAGAGGGTAGTGTGATCGCGATTTTGCAGAAGCGGCCGTTTGCAGCCGGCTCTAGCCAGCTACAGCACTCCAGTGTGAACACAGCCCTTGTGTCCCTGCCCTGCTAGACTCCCACCTGCTACGCCTAGCAACCCTTACTGTGCCACATGTTTGGGTAGAGGGAGCAGTGGATATGGTTAAGGATATATCATAGTTATGTCCTCTGCTGGAAAACAGTGCCACTATGATATTCCAAAGGGTGTCAACTTTCCCCTTATTCTTGCTTGAGTTACACTAGATCCCCTTCCCCTGGCAATGAACCTAACTGTGTGGGATTTGCAAAGAAGCCCAGTATCTGTTGTACTCTTAATAAGAAAACAACCAACTAGGTCATAGCATGCAAACAAACCTTTATGTATTCCTTTAACTCAGCTTGAGCTATTTTACCCCCTTTTTTTCTCATTCGGGATCTGTCTGGCCATCCCTGTCACCATCAGGCCCAGACTCTATGACTCTGCTTGCTAACCTAGGCTTTCTCATTGCTGACTCATAGAGAGGGGCTAGTAGGTTGGGTAAGACCGTTCCTACCTCCCTTGCCTCCATCCAGGTCCTCAATATCAGGGCCCTTTCAGAGCTACAGCACACCTCCCATTTATCTGCCTTTTCCTTCTTCCATCTCCAAACCAGCTGGTATATATCATGTATGAAAGGCCTCATGGGAACCCAAAGGATGCATGCGGGGAATTAAGGATGCACATTTCTGGGAGCTCTTGTCATGTCCAGGAGCCCATGGAGATAGGCAAGTAATGTAAGATGCTTTCATACAGTGTTTGGGTTGGGTCTTAATAACAGGGACCAAGAAGCATCATTGTCTGGGACCTCTGGAAACTCATGGCAGCTCTGTCCATCACTCCTAAGTAATGCTCAGTTTCCCCACCCTCCATCTGATATGACCCACATGTACTGTCATTTCTGGCTTGCACAGGCCATGCCTAATGACAGAGACTGGGAAGGTCCTGATAAGAGATACCCCTCCCACCTCACTGCAGGTTCTTATCAAAGACTCAGATGAAATCCACACTGATGGGTCCGACTCAGAATTTTGTTTTTGTTTTCTTTCCACCGCCATTTTATTTCACCCGCTTTAAAATCTGAGCTGTCAGCTGAATATCTGGGGCGGGACCAAACAAACTGAAAACAAATCAGCCGGACAAGCTGTTCTCAGAATGCTCCAGGAACAGTCGAAGCTGACATGGAGGAATTTCGCCTCTCAGGTTCCCCTTCCCTTCTGCCTCCAGCACCCACGCCTGAAGCTTAGGGCTGCCAAGTCAGCCCGGGGTGCGGGGGATCCCCCGCTACAGGGGTTCCCGATCCACCGGCCAGCATTCGGCCGGCGGGGGAAACCCCGCCCCTGAAGTCATCCAGCCTGGACGACTTCCCTCACGTAATGACGTCACCCGGAAGTGACGTCAGCACGTTGGGGGCGTTGCCAGAGCAACGCCCTGGCAATGCCCCCAACATGCTGACATCACTTCCAGTGACGTCAGCCGGCGCACACTCTTTGTATGCACACCAATGAAGCTCCCGGCCGGCAGAGGACTCCCCCCTGCCGGTAAGCTCGAGGGACTTGGCAACCCTACTGAAGCTGCTTGCAAGAACCATTTCAAGATAACCCTGTCTTCCACATCCCGCATCTCTTAATTATGGATGGGTAAGTGGGAGGAATCAACTGCATTTAAAGATGGGTTTAAAACCAAAATAACACACACTGCTAATTTTTTTTTTATTCAACAGTTCTTCTTTTACTATCACAAAGCTTATACTTTGACAGCATGCATCTGCGGCAGAATTAACAAAATGACTGTGTTAGAAGGAAAGTATATATTTAAACGTGTAATTCAAAATGACAAGATGCGGGTAATGACCACTGGCTTAGATGGTATTAAATCAGGATTAGACGTGTTCATGGAAGGGAGGTCTGCAGACTGATATTATCCACAACGGTTGAACGGGCCTTGGAAGGAATGTGCAGACAATGATTACCACCCCTAATCACAGGCTCTCTACTTGTGGCTGGCCATTGCTGGATCTGGAATTCTGGATTAGATGGACTTCTGGTCCATTTCAGCAAAGCAGTTCTTATGTTATGTTAAGGGGGGGTTTGGTAGCCATTCACTTAATATTCCCCATTTCATTTCTGTATATATTCAGTCATTTTTGGCCACAGAGTCAAACTACTTGGTTCTCCAATTTTTTTTGGGGGGGGGGGGGTGGAGAATGGTGTTTTTGGGTTTGGGGGCATCATGTGCATATAACTGGGTTCAACCCCCCTGAACTTTAGAATTCTCCCACATACTGGCAATCTGCCTTCTTACTTATCGGCCCTCCATGCCCCTCACCTGCGCCGAGCATTTGCACTTGCTAGATGTAACGCCATTCCATCTGCTGTCACTCATGGTAGATATAAAGGGGTTCCATACTCAGCAAGACTCTGTGCGTGTAGTCTAAATCAGGTCGATTCAGTTCTCCTATACTGTCCCTGGTATGACGGTATACGTTTTACTCTTTTAGACCCAATTCTATCTAATATGAGAGGTTGCCTAGATGTTTTGAAGGTGTGTTGTCTCCTGAATGACCTGTCACCCGAATTAACTGAAAAGGTTGCTCTATTTTTAAGTTTGGTAATTAAGGATTGTTTGCACAACACATAGCTACATATGATTAACTTATTTTTCCCTGTTACCTTTCTTTCCGATTATGTCTCTTTCTGTAACCTGTTTTATGCCAATAAAGGTATATGCATGTAAGTAACTGGGTTCAAGCCAGCAAGCTTTTCCACTGGGGAAGGTAGGAAGGGATGCCCTTTGACTGCCAAAAAAGGTTATGCTGGGGGACCCTGAGACCTGCATGGACGAAAGCCATGTAGATTAGGAGCTGCAATAATAAAGAGAACAGAGAAAGACAGCAGAAATCCTAGCTAGATCCAACCCATTTTCTGTGTGGTTTATATGGTGTTCCTATGCATGGAATACACCATTTATGTGTATAAGACACATGCTACGTACAAGGCTTGTTTTCTGGACATGCAGATAATGTTCCAGAACATTATGTGGTTCATGGAACAAATGTGGTGCAAGGAGACAAAAAATAGACTGAAAATAAAGAATAGGTTCCCTTTGTTCAAGTTGAAATGACGACTGGGTTCAAAACAGCAAGGATGACAAACTCTAAAGCAGCCCTGCCTTCCGCACTGAACTGTTTCATACATTTAGCATCTTTAAGCATGTTTGCGTACATTCAACCCATGACTAGTCCGGCTTTCTTTTCTCCTCTTCCCTCCCTGCCATTGAATTTATATCGTCCTCCTTTGAAGGGAGGCCTTTCTCTGCTGCCGACTGTGTTGTTCCACAAAGACACCATATCAGTGCTTATGTAGAATGTTAGATACACGTGTGCATACATTATCTGTCCATACTTGCACTTCTGAACTGAAGTCTTCTGAAGTCAAGCCATCAGCTGAAATTACCTTATGTTCTATAACTAGGACCCATTTTGCACTCGAACAAAAGATTGACATCTATGGCAAGTTTCTTTCCAGATATTAATTCCCATGCACCCCCTTTTCATTTCCCTTTTCTCTCTCTTTTCAGCAAAGCCTTGGAGGATATTAGAGCATCTTTTCAAGGTGACCTGCATTTTTTTTTAAAAAAAAAGTTGTGACTGCATCTTTTTTATGATGCCTGGAAATGCCTGAGGTTTTGTTTCAAGCTGCTGAAATGCAAGGAATGTAATTGGCTCTCCCTCTTTGGATGTGCCGGGACATCTCTCCGGGAGACCTCAGGGTGCACATTATGAATGCAAGAGGCTATAAACCCCTCTCTCAAAGTACTTGAGCTCACACTTGAAAAACAGTCATCTCCATTTCTGTTTAGCTACATCGAAGTAACTGGAGCGCTATTGGAAGAATGGAGAGCTGTGCAGTTCTGTTTGTACGTAAACGGCTCATTTAAATGATGTATTCCAAGAGCAAAATTTGATCCCCCCCCCCCCCCCCCCCAGTATTTGAAATATACTGGCAAAACTGGGGAAGCTCACAAGAGCATGGAAATGGGCATCCTCGTATATTGGTGATGGATTCCTTCCTAACTGGTACCAAATACTTGCTTATGGATTTAAATGTTCTTCATGGCTCACATATCTTGAAAGACCTGAAGGCCTCTCCCCTCTCATCCTATCCAGACTGACAGCTAAGATCTGCCCCCACAATGTCTACTCTCCATGCCCTCCACCCTTCAGAGTTGGGGCAGGCGGCGACCAGAGACAGAGTCTTTTCAGCGGTGGCTCCTCGTCTGAAAGAATGCCCTTCGCCTTGAGGCTAGCCTGGTGCTTACGCTGTGCTCTTTTCAGCGACAGGCCAAAATGTGTTTGTTCCCCCAGTCTTTTAATAGGGGTTGATCTTTAAAATCATTTTATAGCATGCGTTTTGTCTGAAAATTCATTTTGCACTGCTCGATGTATCAGCACCCGCAGTGCAATTACATTCCTTCCTGCACAACCTGAAAGTGATGTGAGAACTTCACCCAGCACGATGACATCAGTTCCAGATCTCACCAGAAGCAATGTCATCAGGCTTAGGGTTGCCAGCCTCCAGGTGGGGCCTGGGGATCTTCTGCTTTTACAACTGGTCTCCAGCTGACAGAGATCAGCTCCTCTGGAGAAAATGGCTGCTTTGAAGGGTGGGCTCTATGGCGTTGTACCCTGCTGAGGCCCCTCCCCTCCCCAAACCTCGCCCTCTCCTGACTCCACCCCCAAAGTCCCCAGGTATTTTCCAACCCTGACTTGGCAACCCTAATCAGGCTGGAGACAGGACTGCCAAGGGCCAGCATGGACCCTTGGACAAGATTCCATCTGTACCACCCCCCCCCCCCCCATGATCCTAATCCAAACCAAAGACCATAACAAAATAAATCGCTTGATGGGCTGCTACCATGCATGTTTAATAACAAAAGAATCCACAGGTCCATCTGTCTGTCCCTTTGGGGCAGGCATAACTCATCAGAAAACAGAACTAGGAATCTCAAAGTGAGATGATCATGGGGGTTCCAGGGCCAAAAAATAAAAGGAATCAGAACATCCGGACCCAGGTTGCAGTGTTCTGGTTCTGCCAGCCCTGGCCAATACAGTGACATCATTCTTGCTGGGAGAGGGAAGAACTCGGTTAAGGTCCCAATTCAATGAGACTCTGAGGTTTCCTGACCCATATGCCTCCCCGTGCATATAGAAAACCTTTAGATCTCCCACACTGTAACTCCCTTCATACCCTGTCTTTATTTCACTGTTCTCTAATTGTGAAATCCACTTTATTGGTGGTGGTTGTTTTTATTGCATTGCTCTTTAATTCAGTGATCCGGTTTTATTGTTTGAATTAGACTGGTCCTTTATTGCATGGTGCTTGTAACTACATAATCCACCTTCGGATTTCAACAAGACAGGGAAGGAAGGAAGGAAGGAAGGAAGGAAGGCAGGCAGGCAGGCAGGCAGGCAGGCAGGCAGGCAGGCAAGCAAACTACCTACTCCTCAAACGGGCCTATGCTGAATTTTGTGATGTACGGAATACAGACATTAGCTCAGCACACAAAGGCATTTTGAAGAATGGGCCACAGGTGAACACACTGTGTTCCCATCCCCCGGCCTGTTCTGCACATGCAGGAGAACGAGGCGACAGAGTACTGAGATAATAGAACATGTTGCACCCAGTTCACACTGCAGGGGCTGGATTTCAGTGTTCTTGCTACCAGAAAACTAGCACAGCAGGAAGAAACGTTCTGCCAAATTCTGCCTCTGATGTGATAGATTCCTCTCTCTCTCTCCCCCCCCCCTTTAACGTAAAGCAACAGTCAAACTACAATTCCCCATTTGCAGTTGGGTGTAGGGTTGTCAGGTCTGATGTCCGTGCAGGTGGGGGGTGGGAGGGAACTTTCTGGGAATGGGGCAGAGCAATGCACTGACATCATGTGGAAGTGACATCATTGTGTCGGGGACATCGCATGGCCACACTCTCATTTTTGGGCAAAACTCTATGGTAAAATTGGCATCAAACCATAGAGTTTTACCCAAACCCCAGAGTGCCACCATGTGACATCCCCAACACGATGACGTCACTTCTGCATGGGAAATGTCAACCTAGTTGGGAGTAGTACATTCTGTTCCACCCCCCTCATTCTGCTGTGTGGTAAGACCAACTCGTACCAGAGACCCACAACTGAGGAAACTAGGTTAAACGTAAAGGTTTCCCTTGCTCGAAAGCCAGTCGAATCCAACTCTAGGGGTGCAGTGTTCATCTCCGTTTCCAAGCCAAAGAGCCAGTGCTGTCCAAAGACATTTCCGTGGTCATGTGGCCGACATGACTAGACGCCGAGGCACACGGAACACTGTTACCTCCCCACCGAACCAGTACCTATTTATCTACTTGCAGTTTCTTGCCTTTCAACTGCTAGGTTGGCAGGCACTGGGACCAGAGACGGGAGCTCACTCCATCATGCAGCACTCGGGTCTCGAACTGCTAACTACCGACCTTCCAGTCTGCAGTTCAGCACTTAACCACTGAGCCACCGCAGCCCACAGAAAGAAATTACTCTGATTTGACCTCGAAAGCACCAACTAGCCAGAGTTCAGTGTATTTTAGAGCACAGTCTTTCACTCTGTATCCTCCCTTTTTCTTTTTTATGGCTTTATTTAAAAACTGCTACTCTGCCTTTCCTCTTTAAAACCTTCAGGGTAGCTACCAGTGCAGTCCTAAACAGTTACACCCTTCCAAACCCATGAGGTTAGGGCTTGCCTTGCACAACATATTAGAAGCAATAAAAGCAGGTCACACTTCATACCACAATTAATAGAGAGCTATGAAGAGCCAGCAAAGCGCCAAAAACACTGTCAAGTGGCAACAAGAAGCAAGAGCTAAACAATTCAGCAAACATTTGAGAGAATAATGTGTTCACGTAATGTCTAAAATACTGTAGACCAGACACTACCTAAATATGTACACGCCAGCAGAGAATAGACCCTAGCTTCAGTAGATCCAACAGAGCCTAGGAAGGCAGAGCCTCTCAAAAGGAAGGCAGAACCACACTGGAGCAGATCTCCTTGCAGATATGTTGGTCCCAAGTTTAAGGAGAGCTTGGTCTGACTCCGTCCTGGCAGATGGTAGACTGAGGGGCGTAGTTCTTCAGTAGTTATGCCATCACAGTTCTGACAGAGGCCTACCAGCTTTCTTACTGCCTGATTTTAAACTATTTTGCATCCACTGTGCTGCCCCCAGTCAGCGTTAACCGTAGTTAGTGAAGCTGCTGTGTGTATCTTTAAGACAGCAGTTGCTCCTGGGAATTGTAGTCCCAGCTACCCCCCCCCCCCCGGTTGGCTCATCAGGTAACTTCCTGAGCCATCGGCGCGAAAGGAGTTTTATGACTCTTCTTCCTCCCTTTGTCTACATCATACCTCAAAGAGTGAGGAACGCCATCCTCTTTTTATCATGGTCAAGAAATTTGAATCACAAGATGTAACTTTCTACACAGTTCAGCTCGTGAGTACTGATCTAACTGAATGCATGAAGTTTAATAAATAATGATTCAAGCTTATGGCTGTGCGTTGAAACTTTCTAGAAGGGCGCTCAATATCAAACGCAGCTCACTGAGCGCCGGGACAGAACATCCACCTATTCCAAACCTTATACTATTTTATCGGTACCATATTCTGGATTAAATGCCACATTCCAACTTTGAGACAGATGGGGCATTAAGAGACAAGAGGTCAAATCTCATCCAGATATTGGGGTTGAATCCAAAACCACTTTGTCAGTAGTGGGGGGGAGGGGGTCCCCTCTAACAATCAAAAAGGCTCCAGTGAGAATCATGGGACAAAAGTCATGTTGAACTTTTGAAGGGCTGTAGTAAAGTGGAAATTTACCAAGACCAACCCAAAAATTTAGCTAGATCTAACCAGTTGTGTTGGATCTACACTATACCGCCAATTAGAGTAATGAAACTTTTAGCAGCTACTGTATGTGTATATATATACACACACCTACACATAATCTGTCTGTCTCTTAAAATTTAGCTAGACTGGATTTACAACAGATCATATTGCTGAGATTTTATTGTATATCTTTTTTGTCGTTGTTGTTGTGATCTGCCAGAACAACAAACACTTCATTTCATTGCAATGCGGGGGTCCTATCACTCTGCTGGGAAACAAACACGAATACATTCCTGCCTAGTTCTGACTGCTCACTGACATATGGGATTTTAAAGCTGTCAATGGTAGCTGATGGCGGTAGCTGATGGAATATTGCCTGCCCAGATTCCCCAAACAGTCAGACCCGGGCGAGAGATTGATGTCTGCGGCCAGATTCAGAGAGGACCACACGTTATCAAGGCTGTGCTCTCATAAACATTTATTTCAGCTTTAATTAAACTGTAGCACACCTAAATCCTTCTCTTCCTGTAACTGAAAGCAGAAGAAGGGATTTGGGGATAGCACAGGTGAGAGATGCAATATGTCAGACAAGTGAGTTTCAGATTTCTGCTTTCTCATTCACTCGGCTGATTCATTCAGGAACCAAAAGGGCGAGAGTAATTCTGCATGACCTAGGCTGCTGCCACACATCATAGGATAAAAGCACTACAGTTGCGCCATAGTAGCAATAATTCCCAGCTTTATTACATTGGCCCATTCTGCATCTAGCATTCGCTGTTTTACCAAACCCACGTTGGAACAGAAACTCCCCTTTACATTGCATGCCACTTTCACTTTGATTGATTGTCAGATGTCATGGAAGCCTCCATACTCCATGCCGCTTTCACTTCCTTTGATCATTGGATTTTATGGTGCCGTCTGCATAGATTTACAGCCATTTTATGGCCATTCAGGGGTGACTCTGCAGTCAGTACAGCGTTGGCCCGGGGCATTTGCATGTGATTTTGAGCCGCATCTTTTTCTGTTCCAGTGTGGGTTTTGGTAAAACAATGGAGTGAATGCTAGATGCAGAATGGGCCATTGTCCACACAGGAAAATCCAGTTGCTAATGATTGCTACAATGCAACTATAGGACAATATCCAGCAGCGTGGATATAGCCTTACTGTGCTATCCTAAGCAGAGTTAGACTCTTCTAAGCCCATGGATGTCAATAGACTGAGAAGGGTCTAACTCTGTTCAAGATACTACTGTCAGAAAACTAGAATTTGGTCAATACACCCCTTGATTACTGGGGAAAAAATAATCGGAGAACAGGAAAAACTCAAACCAATAAATATAACATACACCTCAAAAATGCTGTCCAGGCCTCTTTAAAAAACAAAACAAAAAAACTTGGTACATCTATAATTAAACTTGGTTATTTCCCAAAATTACAACTGATACAGAGATCAGCCCCCCTTTGGTGAGTGAACTCTACAGCATTATACTCCACTGGGGTCCATACTCTCCCCAAACTCCACCCTCCCCAGGATTCACTCCCAAATCTTCACAAATTTTCCAACCTGGATTTGGGAACCCTACTGGAAAAGGAAAATACCTTTGCCTAAACTTGGGGGGGCTGCAAGAAGTGTACTCAAAACCAAGGCACCCCAACAGTAGGGGAAAAGCAGAAATTTGATTCACTAGTTGTTAAATACAGTGTGATGAAAAAAAATTAGAAGTATAAATTCTAAGAATGTCCACTTCTTAAATTTGATAAGGAAACGTGGCATATCTCAAAAATAGCTAGGCAACTATGACATCGCCCAGATATCTGAAAGCCGGTGCACACCTAACCCAAGGCTAGAAATGTCTGTTTACCTAACAAAGAGGGGCAGCAGAACACAGCAGAATAATGAAAACCACACATGATGGAAAAGTTGACTAGTGGGTATTATACTATTTCTTCTCATGCTTGAAGAGCCTCCCAAAACAACAAAGAAACACACACCTATTGTCACATGAACATACGTGAACACATGAAGCTGCCTTATACTGAAGCAGACCCTTGGTCTATTAAGATCAGTATTGTCTACTCAGACTGACAGTGGTTCTCCAGGGTCTCAAGCTGAGGTCTTTTACATCACCTACTGCCAGATCCTTTTAACTGGAGATGCCAGGGATTGAACCTGGGACCTTCCATATGCCACAGTCCCTCAAGCAACAAAATCTCTGTTTCTATGTGACAATGAAATCTGGGTGTATTATAAAACACACATAGACACAGGGTAGCTTTTGTTTCTGAGAAAAGTCGCAATCAACCAGACCTGTTACCTTTTCACAAACTGCTCATGGATTCATCAGTGTATCGGAGCTGCGTTTGAACCGACAGTATGTCAGTTAAGATTACGTCCTTTTTTTCCAGTTGTTCTCACAAATTGGTTATTCTGGGTCTCATTTTCATAATGTCGAGGCCCAAGGTCTGCATAGATTTGCACAAGCAATTAACCACAGCGGCACTCGCATGTGAGGTAGTTGATTAATGCACCCAGTGGCCAACTGGCATGACCTTACGATATAAAAATATGCTTCCTCTGAAAGACTAGTATCTCTCACTCTTTCTCTCTTTCAGCCTCAAAATGATTCAGGTGTCATCTTTTAGTTCATCAGCACGACTTGGTGGTGGAAAGCACTGTCAAAGTGCAGGCAACTTACGGTGAACCTGCTGGGTTTTCAAAGCTAGGTTTGAGTCGACAAACAGGTGGTTTGTCAACGCCTGCCTCTGTGGAGCCACCCTGGACTCGCTTGGTGGTCTCCCATCCAAGTACTTAGCTTAGCTTCTGAGAGCCGACGAGACTGGGCCAGGCCATCCAAGTCAGGGCAAATGACTTGACCCATATGCAGATAAACAAATAAATAAATAATTGGGTGATCGAACTAATTAATTGTCTGTATGCATCCCTTCTTCTACCAAGGTCAGGCCTTCCAGTGAAACTCATGCCAGAATAAGAATCTGAACCCAGATCCGCCGATCCACAGTTCCTACTTCCATCTCTGCATCGCACATTATGAACATGACAAAAATATTTAGACTTGCATTTCTGTGGAAAGACTAGTCCAAAATCACTTGTCAATTTGACTTAAATCTTAGTCCAAAACCATCTGCAGCAGTACAAGTGGACTATGAATATAGAGAAAGAATCCCCTACATGTCCAGAAACACATTATTGCTTAAACTGCTATCACATAAACATTTGTCTCTGGCAGTTGGCTACTGGTTAAACAGAGAATGTAGAAGTGTGTAGTATATACTTGCGGACCATATAATGTCAGAGCAACAAGATCATCTGACATCACAGTTCCAACGTTACACTGTCTGAGTAATTTCAGTGTGCTGTGGGTACCCAGCTGGGCTCCTCATCCATCAACAAAGATTTTCCCCCTTCTGTATCCTTATGCCCTTTACAGCCATTGGAAACATACAGAGATTGTGAACCAACTGAAATGTGTTGGGTCACCAGCCACGGGCCTGACCCTGTGGGAGCTCTGCAGTCTGGGGCTTGAGGAGGGAGTACTGTATGATATGGAAGTGTCACTTCCTGATAAAGATGCAGAAGTTGTGTCACCGTACTGAGCAGTGCTCTAGGAATTTCCCCAATCTCTATGGTAAAAATCAAAACATAGCTATTGGCAGAGTTGCTAGAACATCACTCAGTGGAGTGACATAACCTCTGGGTCATAATGGTAGTGATGTCGCTGCATCGCACAATGGCATCCCCCCATTTCCCCCATGTCACTCCATTTAACAAGGGTGGGGCTTGCCCGCCCTTAGCAGGCAAATGGCAATCCAATCCTGATGGCTGACTATGATTGCCAACTCCAGATTGGGGAATTCCTGGAAATGTGAAAGCAGTGCCTGGGGAGGATAGAGTTTGGGGATGGGAGGAACCACAATGTGGACGTGATGTCACTCCATGACTTCCATTTCTCCTCAGCTCTATGGTATACCATGGAGTTCTACCTCTGAAGCTGTCATTTCCTCCAAGGGAATGGATCTCTGCAAACTAGGGATTCATTCTGGGAGAAGTCTAGGCACTATCTTCGGGTCGGTATCCCTGTCACTGACCAACAGCTGAGGGCCTCTCTTTTCCCAAGCTCAGCCTTGAATGTGTTTTAGACACATTTTCGATTGGAGTTTGGTAGCTGAGCTCATCCTGATTGGAGACAGTGTAAGTTATTTCATCATGGGAAGCCACAAAAGGCTGTCTAATCCTACCTGCTTATTTCTAGGCAAGATCATCACCCTATTAGCCTCTCTATAGATCAGCCCATGTAATTGCCCCACAACACAGCTTGCCACAGGCAGAGAACAAGCGCACTGCAGACAGAGAGCAAACAGCTCGTTCACAGCTGTTAGATTTTATATTGGGTTAGATTTCTCTATTGCATTAGCCATGGGCCATCTAGCACAAGAGCAACAGCAGCAATCAATACTTTTTTTAAAAAAGAAAAGAAAGAGTGAGACAAAACAAACTGAAGAACAGCACAATATTGCCACATCTCAAATACAACAAACATACAAAAATTAGGTGAAAATGCTTGAGTGTTTTATCCATGTTTTGCTCGAGAAGGAGCAGGTTTAGACGTTCAATGGATCATAGGCAGAGGGTCTCATGGTCACACTTGGGAAAGCAACGTTCTACATGTTTTCCCATACTAGCAGTCCCTGATTGTGTATGTAGACCTCAGTATGGATTGACTGGCTGCCTGCCTGCAACTGGGAGAGGGCTTTTTAGAAGCTTCACAATAGCAGCACAGAACGCTGTAAATGCTGTACATTAATTCCTTTACCATGGTCTGCAAGCATTTCTCTCACATCAGTATTGCTTGCTCATCAGGGGTTGTGGCTTAGCAGTAGAGCACATGCTTTGCAAGCAGAAAGTCAAAAGGGGAGGAGGGAGAGGAGGAGATTGGATTTATACTCTGCCCTTCACTACCCAAAGGCGTGTCAGAGCGCTTACAATCTCCTTTCCCTGTCTCTCCCCACAACAGACACCCTGTGAGGTAGGTGGGGCTGAGAGAGCTCTTGAGAGAACACCTCTGAAAGAACTTGTAACTGACCCAAGGTCACACCAGCAGCTGCATGTGGAGGAGTGGGGAATCAAACCCGGTTCTCCCAGATTAGAGCCTGCACTCCTAACCACTACACCAAACTGGAAGAGGAGGAGGAGGGGGGAGGAGTTGGTTGTTTATACCCCGCCCTTCACTACCCAAAGAAGTCTCAAAGCAGCTTACAACCACCTTCCCTTCCTCTCCCCACAATAGGCACTTTGTGAGGTAGGTGGGGCTGAGAGAGTCCTGAGAGAACTGGGACTGGCCCAAGGTCACCATTCATGAGGATGAGTGGAGAATCAAACCCGGTTCTCCAGATTAGAGTCTACCACTCTTAACCAATACATCCTACTTGGCTCTCGGTCCCCAAAATGTCCATTAAAAAGAGCAGATAGTAGGTGATGGGAAAGACCCCTGCCTTAGACCCAGGAGCACTGCTGCCAAGTCAGAGTAAACAGGACTGACCTTGATAGTCTGACGGAGGGACTCAGTGTCAGGACACTTTATGTGCGTTCCTTAGACACATGGTCTGGGAAAGACTCATTAAAAGAACATTTGTTATACCATGTCCTATTAAGGTTAATTGGAGTTAGACATCACAAGCTTCCACCAGCTGAACATTCATGATTCATCAACATAAACGACATCACTCCTAAAGAT
This sequence comes from Lepidodactylus listeri, assembly GCA_029233225.1. Taxonomy (NCBI): domain Eukaryota; kingdom Metazoa; phylum Chordata; class Lepidosauria; order Squamata; family Gekkonidae; genus Lepidodactylus; species Lepidodactylus listeri. Next base: position 96,989,170 of record JARCFY010000009.1, on the reverse strand, counting down.
GTCAACGATAAAACCCAATTGTTTGATCCTAATATGCAAAATGGGAAACTCCAGCACCATGCTTCCACCTTCATCGTAAATACCTTATCTACCATGAACATCAGGTGAACATCTCCCTTGTAGTCCAACTATATCAGTAATGTTGAGATCCAGCATTGGATAACACAGGCTAGACCAATCATGTCAGATCTGGGAAGCTAAGCAAGGTTGCAGAGGCAGGCAATGGAAAACCACTACTGAACATCTGTTGCCTTGAAGACCCCACCAGGGCTTGCCATAAACCAGCTGTGACTTAATGGCAAAAAAAACCACCAACCCTGTGTAGCAGTTAGAGTATCAGACTAGATTCTGGACATGGTGGTCTAAATCCCCATTCTGCAATGGGAAACTTGCTGGGTGACCATGGGCCAGTCACACATTCTTACCTTAAACACAGGGTTGTTGTGAGGATAACATGCAGGAGGAGAATATTGTAAGCCACTTTGGGTCCCCATGGGGCTGGTGAAGTAAATAAATAACCCAAATCTGAATGGAAAATGCGATCCTGAGAAAGCCACAAAGAGACATGGGCCCATTACACACACAGCTTATAGCAGAGAATCCGAGCTATCAAGCCGTTAAGTGTGACTTCAGATTCTGTGCCTGCCTTATGCACCATTCTTTTTTACTCTGGTGTATTTATTCTGCAGCTGCAACCAAAAAATGCAGTTTTCTTAATAGGGATGGAAATGTCACATGAGACGTGTGGGGGCTGGCATCCAAAGTTGGGTGGGTTTTTTTGTTTTTGTTTATTTTTAAAGAAGAAGTAATTGCCCTATTGCAGCTGCACAGTAGGTTCAAGTAAGCACCTTCCACTTAAATCCTGGTGGTTCGGTTCCTTGAAGGGAAGGGCAGGGTCAATTGGAGGGAAGTGGTTGCTTTTGAATTACCTTTGGCTTCTGAGCAAAACAAGGGAAATACCGGCACAAAAGCACTCTCAGAAAAACCAGGGAAACAGTGGGCAGAAAGTGAACTGAGCGCTGAAGGGAGGGAAATCAATGCCGAATGAAAAAGAAAACCCAACAGGCATGCACAGTGAAAGAAAGGGAAAACACCCATGAATAATAGACCTTATCCAAGTAATTCTTATTACAATAGGCAAAATAATGTTTCACACCAAAAAGGATTTATAGCTCCCATTTTGCAGGTGGCTTTGCCAAAATCTGAACCTGAGCCTCCATATCTCACTGGCTCACACATCAGAGAGTTCTCTAACTGAAATATTTATATCCCACCTTATCTGCTCGGACTCAAGGAAACTGAGAAGGCAGCAAGAATGGCGAGGACCATCAGCAACACCCGTGTAAGCTCAATGACTTCAGTGGACAACTCTGCTGAAGATGGCACTGTCAACAATCCACCTTTAAGATCAAATAGAACTCAAAACTGAAAAATTCTTGTTCTTCTTTCCAGATTATTTTCCCCTTTCCACCACTTCTCAAGGTCCCTCAACAGTTACCTCCTAATATTTCTCACCATTTGCTCCCTGTGCTGTCTCAGGCTTACTCGAACGTGTGTGAAGAGGTAGAAGGGTCTCTACTAGCTGCGATCACACTCACGAAATAATCCACTTTCAATCAACTTTCCTACTGGATTTTTACTGTGTGAACTGGCAAAATCCTATTCAAACATGGACTGAAAGTGGATTGAAAGTGGATTATTTAGTGTGTGTGATCGCAGCCTACACATCAGCTACTATGAGATATTCAGGAGAATCTGGAGGCTCTTTCTGAATAACCTATCTGACAAAGGGAAGCTGAAGGTTTTTTTTGTTTTTTTTAAAGCAGTTTTGTTAAGTCTGGGAGGGGGGGAGGCAATCAGGTGAAGTGGATATTCAGACCTCATCCTTGGCACCGAGGCGTCTCTAGCGTCATGGCAACAATATGTTCTCTAGAAATGCCAGGTGCAAAAGCTGTATTGGTGGCAAAGGAAATGGATGTACCTGCCATCTTGTAACAGCTTTTTGCCTTTAAGGCATAACTGAGACCCACTGGACCCACACAAGCATTCAACACAAAGCTGGGGAAAACATGATCACTAGCTGGGTTTGCACAGATCAGGGAACATTAGGGACATCAATGCTTTTGAAAGAGAGAGAGAGTAAACGCTTATTGAGAAAGAAAGAAAGAAAGAAAGAAAGAAAGAAAGAAAGAAAGAAAGGAAGGAAGGAAGGAAGGAAGGAAGGAAGGAAGGAAGGAAGGAAGGAAGGAAGGAAAGAAAGAAAGAAAGAAAGAAAGAAAGAAAGAAAGAAAGAAAGAAAGAAAGAAAGAAAGAAAGAAAGAAAGAAAGAATCGCTGTTTGATGTTTTGGCCGCGTGTCCCCAAATGCTTGAGATCACCAGATTTATTGCTATTGGTGCACAAGTTAAATTCTCAGCATGCCAACTGGGAACATTTCTTTTTCAGTGTTGAAATGCGAGAAAAGTTAGTGCTGTTCCCCTTCCAAGAAACCCGAGTCTCCAGGGAGAGGAAAGAACCTAAAGGAATATTCTAGTGCTTATGCTTTGCCGACACAGGTGTTCAGATGGTTGTCACCACAGGGCAAACTCCACCGGTGGTAAAGTCTGCCAAAGACTTGGACCCCATCTATAATGCATCAAAAGGGCGGGGAGCTAAGAGCCTTGGAGGAGAAGAGAGCTCACACAGCAAACAAAAAATATCTATCTATATAGACAGATAGATAAATATATGTCCACCTTTACTCTGTATTACGGAGCATCATTTTATTTCGCCACAGCTAAAAAAAGCTTCTTTGGAGGGTATGTGCAATTTCTTTGGAGCTTATTGTCATCCCTCCTACAAACAAAAGAAGTGTTGCATTGTGTTAACGAATTCAAATGTTTATACCTTCCACAGAGGATGAATGCAGACGTCTCTGTGTCTGGTGAGAGACTCCTCAGTATTTTATTTATTTACTCTATTCATATCCCACCGTTCTTCCCAATGGGGACCCAAAGTGGCTTCCATCAGTCTCCTGTCCTCCATTTTATCCTCACAGCAACCCTGTGAGGTAGGTCAGGCCGAGAGTGTGTGACTGGCCCAAGGTCACCCAGTGAGCCTCCATGGCACGAGTGCAGATTTGAACCTGGGTCTCTCAGATCCTAATCCAACCCTTTAAGCACTATACCCTGCTGCCTCTCTGTCGCCAGATTCACTTTGAATCTATGAGGCGAAGCATTGAAGAAAATAGGAAGTATTGTTCAGATTGGATTGCAGATTCAGAAAGGCAGCAGCTAAAACAGACTTGCTGTGCATTTTTCTTTTTTTTAAGGCGGATGGAATTCGGACTCATTTCATGTGCCTGAAGCGTTTTTTTGATGACTGAATTACAGAATGTTGCCAGGAACCTTACAGAGGGACAGTGCGACTTTACAAGCTCTAAGCAGACATGTGACTCTCAAGCTGGATGCTCCCAATATTTGCAAGCGATAGAAATTTAGGCATTTACTTCATTTATACACCAATTTTCTCACTCATGGGGATGCAAAACGGTTCATACTGTTCTCTTCTCCTTTTTAATCCTCACACCAACCCCATGGGGGTACGGTAGGTTGAGCGTGGGACCACTCCGCTGCAGTCTGAATGCTCCGTAACAGCATCCTTGCGCAATACACTGGCCAGTGTGAACGGCCAGCCCTGGTGAGTTTTCCCCCCGCAGCAGTTGCCTCCCCATTCATCCTGCTCCAGATTGCCAGTCTGTCCTCAGCCTCAGTAGAGCCCTGCTGGATCAGACTAGTGAGGGTCCATCTAGTCCGGCATCTTGTCTCACACAGTGACCAGCCAGTTTCTCTGAAGGGCCAACAACAGGTCATAGAGGCTCATAGAGGTACAAGACAGGGATGCCCGATGTCCCCACTCCTGTTTGCACTGGCTATTGAGCCTTTAGCCAATGCCATTAGAACACACCCTAAAATATTCGGCATCAAAACCAGCCAACAGGTTCACACAATCAGCCTCTATGCAGATGACTTACTAATATATTTATCTGACCCAGAAAATTCTTTATTATTTTTACAAGACATTTTTCAAGAAATATATACTGTAGTATTACAGGTTTGAAAATAAATTTAGAGAAATCTAAAATTATTCCGATTGATCTTAATAATTCTCTTGTACAAAATTTACAAGAAAAACTTCCTTATAGTTGGAATTTTACTCAATGGAGATTTGGGTATTATAATTCCACCTGACCTAAAAGACTTAGTAAGATATAACTTTTATGATTTAGCTCGAGAAACAGAGGCCGAGGACAGACTTGTAGTCTGCCGTGCCTCCGTGGCGCGGCAAACTAAGGTGGGGGGAATTGCCCTCGCCGTGCGGCGTTTGCATGCCGCCGGAAGGAGGCCACCCGCAGCGTTCAGACTGCGGGCGGCTTCCTACGGTGGTGTGCGAACGCCGCGCGGCTCCCCCTCCCGGCGTGCGTTCACACCCGCCAGAGGCGGGTGGAACACTGGCTGCTGCGGGAGGAGTGTGGCGCCAGACGCGATGCGTCCAGGCCGCCTCCTCAGGGCAGATGCAGCTGTCTGAACAGCCACTCTGCCTCCGCTTTTGAAGCGGAGGCAGAGCGGCCGAGACTGCCAGTCTGTCCTCGGCCAGAGAGACAACTAAAACAATGACATAAACAAGGGTATTCTTAGACAGACAAACTTAATATTATTAAGAGTTTTGTATTACCCAAATACTTGTTCTTATTCAGAGCATTACCAGTATTAATTTCCAGTACAGACCTACAGAAATGGCAGAAGCAGTTAAATCTTTTTTTTTTTGGAACTTCAAAAAACGTAGGATAAGTTTTTATACTTTGAGACATCCATGTAAGGCAGGGGGTATAGGCTTTCCAGATTTATGTACATATTATGAAACAACTCGTCTCACTAATACAGTGAGACTGCTTACAGCTCCCTCCTCACTGATTTGGCAATCTATAGAAGAGACAGAAATGGGAGAATTTTCTTTGAGGGAATTTTATTGGAATCCCTTTAAAGCCTCACAATTTACCACTATACAAAATGAAGATTTAAGAACTTCACTAAGTATTTGGGTAAAATATAAAGATTTATTATTGCCAAAAGTTTCCCAGTTATCAACGTATGTTAATCAAATTTGGTTTACACCTGGCAAGGAGAAACAGTACTATGCGTCTCGGGAAACAGCAGGTATACGCCAGGTATGTGATTTCCTGGATAAAGGTAAAATTTATTCAAAAGACCAATTAGAAAGTAAACTAGGGGAGAAAATTCCCTGGTTTAGGTATTTCCAAATAAAAAATGTTCTGCAAAAGCTCCAGATTCAAGGTATATTTTCAACCCCCCTATCGGATTTTGAAATTATATTGAAAAACCTACAAGGAGAAATAAAAGACCACATTTCTAAACTATATAACGTATTACTTAAGCAAAGTAAAAAGAAGCCACTATCCATGCAAAAACAATGGAATCTGGACTGCAATCAAACTTTTTCAGATGAAACTTGGGTTACAATTTGGTCACAACCAAATAATATGTCTAAAAAATTTAATATACGTTTTAATACTTTTAAAGTGTTGAATAGATGGTACCTCACTCCCCAGAACCTTCATCGAATTAACCCCATAATACCTATGAGTTGTTGGAAAAAATGTGAATCTGTTGGTAACCATGCACATTGCTGGTGGTTTTGTCCCCAAATTCAAGCATTTTGGAAAGATATATTGGTTCAAATTACTTTAACTACTGGTCAAACTTTAGACCCATCCCTTGAATCTATAGTGCTGGAGACAGGAATATTTCACATTGAACAACAAAGTACCAAAAGACAAGTATCACTACTATTAGCAGTGGCAAGAATAGCGATAGCACAATTTTGGAAAAAATGAGAAAGCTCCTTCTTTGTATTGTTGCCAGAACAAACTTTGGGAATACTTTGTTTATAGTAAAACTACGGAAATAGCAATAACAAGTAACACCGATAAGTTACAAAAAAGGTTTCAAGAAGTTTGGTTCCCTATTGTATGTTATTGAACTGAATCTAAGGTAATTCCAAAAAAAATCTTTTTATGAGAAATTGTTATATTTTTAAGTATTTTGAAATATTTGAAAAGAGTATAACAGACTGTGTAACGACAACATGATGTTATAGCCAATATGTTGTACTATCCCCTTTTTGGCTAAAGGCTATGTTTATTATGTTGTGTAACTATTTTTTTTTGTGGGTGTTATATTTTTTAAAAATAATAAATATTATTGGGGGGGGCAGGTCATAGAGGCTGAGGCCTTCCCTTGATGTTGCCTCCTGGCTCTGGGATTCAGAGGCTTTGAATGCAGAGGTTCCCCCCAGTCACCACGACTAGTAGCCATTGATAGACTTATCCTCCATTGATAGACTTATCCTTCATTTACTTGAGATAAGATTCTTTAGGTTGGATTTGGCCAGCTTTTTAAATTTGATCTCACCCAACCCTACTTCTTATGACAACTCTTGTCTCATCGTTTGTTTATTTGTTTCCAGGCAGGTCTCATAACCCCCAGAACAGCCCTTTTGGTGGTCAAAGGAGACTCACCTCCTCCTTTTTTCCACCTCTAGAAAAAAAACTGGTTTGATCTAGTTGAAGAGCACTGAAAACCTACTGTGTGGTGATTTCCCCCCCTCAATTAAAGAAAGCAGGAAAGAATCCGAACAGCACTTCTACCAAAGACAGACCCAGCTCCCTCCAAAGGCAACAAGCATCCTTTTGAAAGGCCTACCGAGACTTATTCCTACCAGTTCGGGGTAGGAGGAATCTTAGCCACTGCCATCCCTTCACTGATGGGATGGGTATGGCTAGACTAGCATCCATGCCATCAAAAGCTAGCCATGTTCATACAAGCAAGCATTTCGTAGCTATCAATCCTATTAAAGACACATTCAACAAAACTGTGGTGGTCCTATCCAGTTCTCTAAGTCTGAACAGTAAAATATTTAGGAAAAAGCTCAGAATTCTTCCACATCCTCATTTTTTGTCCCTGGTATGTCTGTATGGCTTTAGCTTTTGTTTGCTGATTTTCTTTTGATTTCCCATGTTTTGCTCCCTCTAGTGGTCAATTTGATACTACGATGCTGTGTGTCCAGCATAAAAACCTGCAGGGGAATATGTTGTACATACAGTGATGTAATATTGAATTGACCACTAGAGGAGACAAAACATATGCAAAAAGGAAAAACACACACAAAGCTATAGGGAACCATAAGTGACAAAAATAAGAATGCGGAAGAGGCCTTAGTTATATGTTTGCAGAATGAAAAGACTATTGGATGATCTCACCAGACAGAATTATTAGGCAGTCTTTCCATGTGGTTGCAGGTAAGACAAAGAACATGGCTTTGGTAAATTTGGAACTTCTTGGAGGATGCTTTTCTGTGGTCCCATGGCATTACTGGTGATGGGTGAGTGGTCCTGCCTGGTGGAAGAGAACTGGTCTAGGAGTCTTTTTGCATCACTCTCAGTAACCCTATTCTCTAAGAAATCAGATTGGTTCTCATCGTCAGCTATGCTGCCATCTCTCGCCCGGGGGTTGAGACTCGACCAGTGACCCCACCCGCTGGAATGTACTCATGTGTTGTTTAGCTATTTGGCTTTCTTATCATGCTCCGCTTTTGTCTGCTATGCTTCCAGCTTGCCTGCTTCGCTCCCAGCTTGCTCAAAGTCTGGGATAAATCCTCCCCTACCATGTTATGCCTTTTGCAGCTGCTCTCAAAAACATTTAGTCCAAGTTCCTTGGGAACAAAAAGCACAATAACCTGTTTGCAGCCATTTCTGTGTGAAACCTGTTCAGGGGGCTGGAACAACCTTTTACGTTTTATGATTGGTGTAGGGAGGGGGATTCCAGTTGCTTAGTATAATCCTAACTGTTTGTTTACAATAAAGTCATTACGAACAGGAAAAGTGTCACCATTCCAATAAGAACCTCTTTGCAAATAAAAGACTTTCTAGTTAAGAAGACTTGTAGCAGACTGCATCTTTTGGGACAATCTCACACTCATGGCCGCCCATTTCTGTGGCATCGGAAAGCAAGCGGTAGAGGAAAAGGCATTTACTTTGAACTCGCCTCTTGTGTTCTTAATTTCAACTCTCTCTTTTATGAGCCTAGCTCCAGCTGCACTTTTCTTTTCCTAGGCTTTAACTTCCCTCCCCATCAGTTAGGCGCTAACCTACATTTCTGTCTGAAACTCTGAAATGCTGCCAGCACATTTAAAGACAGAACCACTTTTTTTCTGAAGCATGCATCATTCCAAATGGCTTAACCCTGTCCTGGTTTTCCTCACTAAGCTGCCTGCAGGGTTTAAATCATAAGCAAAGGTGTTCTCCTTGAAATGCCCGACATTAAACTAGTTCCATGCAAACACAAAAATCCAGGCCTATTAAAATGGAGAGATTCCCCAAACTGATCTTAAATGACTGTGTATGTTTCACAACTCCTGTTCTACAACTTTACCTTTTTCCCAGCAAGTTGCAGTGAAAATGAATTCATCATAAAATATTCAGTTGAGTCAGGGACCTGCTTTACCCTCTCCCCTAAACTGTCTGTTCCTGCCGCCCCCCCAACCATATGTTTCTTTCCTTAGGTGTGTCTGTGACTCCCCCCCCCCCTTGCAATCCTAGCACGTAGCAATCATCTCTCCCTCTAGGCAAAGCAAAGGCCTGTACCAGTGAGAGCTTTAGCTCTCTCTCTCTACTTCATCCTAGCTTTTGCTCTGCCTTCATTCCTAAACTGGCAATTCCGCCGCTGTGTAACAATACAGGGCAAGACTCTGACTCCTGGGAAACACCTCAGTGTGTGTGATGTTAATGGGTCTTTGCCAGGTCCTGTTGGTCTGCTGTAATTAAACACCATTGGGTACTTGCCTGGCTTGAGCTAATATGGACAAGGGCAAGTCTTTGAGAGATATCCAATTGATTCTCTGTGGCTTACTCAAAAAACAGAACTGTGACAACTTCTGATTATTCCCTTTGGATGTGGCCTCCTCAGGGAGCAGACCTTGAAACAATGGAGGGGGAGGGGGAATTACTTTATTTATATATTTGGATCCACCCTAGAGGTAGGGTAGCCATCTCCCACGTAGCACCTGGAGATCTCCTGCTATTACAATTGATCTCCAGACCACCAAGGTCAGTTCCCCTGGACAAAATGGCTGCTCTGGAGGGTGGACTCTATGGCATTGTACCCTGCAGAGGTCCCTAACCTTCCCAAACCCCACTCTCCTCCAAAACATCTCCCCCAAAATATCTCAAGGTACTTCCCAATCCAGAGCTGGCAACCTTACTTAAACGACTGGGCAAGGCAACGCTCTGTCAATTCCCCAAATTTATCTCCATCTCTCCTTGGCCACCAAAAAGGAGTCTTGGGCCGTAGTCACACGATCATTTTGATCAGGTCTCACCACTGTTCCCTCTCGCATTTAAAACTGCTGATCAGATGGCAGCATCCCCCTCCCGCACTGAAGTGGGCTCAGTCGCGCAATCCTCCTGGTTCCCTAGCAAGTTTTCTGACCCTGGGGAAATTAAGTACTTTCCAGGTAGTTGCGTATTGAATCTGTGATTTCGCCGATCTGGACAGCCATCTCTTGCAACGATTGCGATTAGGTCACCTGACTGTTCTTTGTGTGATGAGGTTTCCTTCCCTACCCCCCCCCCCCCAGCTTCCACCTTTGTGTGCATGAGCAATTCTGTGCTGGATAAAGTGCGCCCAGCTTGCCAGCCATGTTGGCCTGGGGCTGGTCCCATTGGATCCCATTGGGCAGCATTGGAGATGGGCAGCAGGAGGCAGCACGGAAAGTTGCTTGGGGGGAGGCGGGGGGGAAAGGGCCAGGTGGGCTGGCAGGTGGGCAGGCAGCAGAGAGAGATGCAGGAGCTGGCTGCATACTGCTCATCTGGTGGACTGGAGTGCTGGAGTGCTGTGCCATGGAGCTGCTGGCCCAGTGCCGCCAGAGCCTGGTGCAGGCCATGACCAAGGTGGACCGGGTGGTCGAGCTGCTGGAGGTGGCTGGCGCCCTGGGGCCTCCTGACCTGAACTGTTGTGCTCTGGGCATCTGCCACCGCCACCTTCCCAGGTGAAGCCTCCCCAAGAGCACCTCTCCCGGCTGCCCCTCAGTTCCTGGCTCTCCCCATGACACAACTTTCTGCTCCTCCAAGCTGCCGGCGCCGTTTCCAGGGGGCTCTCGGTTAAAAGTGTAAACCCCGCTGACCTCACTTACAAAGCACTGAGCAAGCACCAAGATCCAAAACTGAGTCTAAGGCTGTGGTCACATGGCTCCTTTGAATCTGGGAGCCCTCCTGGATTAAAGGAGCCACATTTTTTTACCTCAGGTTGGGATGTTTACACATGTTTACACATCCCAACCCCTGAGGCGGCGGGCGGTGGCGGGCGGAGGAGGAGGAGGCGGCAGGCAATGGCAGCAGACGGAGGAGGCGGCGGTGGCAGAAGAAGCAGTGGTGGAAGAAGCGGTGGGCGGCCCGACCTTGGGGTGTTCAGCGGTGGCAGCGGCTTTTTTGGTGGCAGTGGGCAGCGGCGGCAGCTGGGGGAGGCATCCTTCCCCGAGCCCCGATGGCCGCCTGGTAAGTTTGGGTCCCCCCCCCCCCTTTTACACTTGGGCGCTTGAGTGGCCAAGCGCCCAAGTGTAAAAGGGGTGGTGGTGGTGGGTGGGACCATCTGGACAGCCCTGCTCTCGCAATGATTGCGAGAGAGGGCTGGCCAGATGGCTCAAATGTGGGTTCCTCCCGCGACTCCCGGGAAAACAGTCAATTTTCCTGGGGTTGAAAAATGCGGGAGGAACCCACATTTGAGCCCGCTTCGGCGTGGGACTAGCCCCAGCCTTTTTAGACGGTCTCTTTAAATGCAGAAGGAAACAGCCCTTCCTCCCGCATTAAAGGGCCATGTGACCAAGGCTATACAGCTGGAATGGGAATTTATCGTGAGCCCCTCCCAACCCTCCAGTTTCCCTGTGTCACAACTCACAAGGCTGCTAAGATGGGCTGGGGGTTGTCAAGTGCTTGGTCGGCCACAACCAGTTCGTATTTCGTATAACAGATCCCAAGTTACAGGCCCCTCCTAAGGCTCCTCGTATTACAGGCCCCTCCTAAGGCAAAGCTCTGCCTCTCAGAGTTTTTAAGTTTTTAAAGCTGTCATTACAAACCTACATTTCATATTGCACATACAGTCTTCCAGATGTCAGTTTCTCCAGGGATGGTAAGCTGGAATTCTTCCTCCCACCCCGCTCCACCACCCAAATCCCAAACGAAGTCCAAGTCCAGCACGCTATCCTCTACACATCAGTGTTTTTCACATTTTCTGCGTTCAGGGAATCGTCTCTGTCTTGTAAGCCAAGGAATGCCTGCACATCTGCCAGGAAAGCTCATCGGAGGATTGTGGGCCACATCCGACAGCCCCCTCAGTTCATACCAGTCGATAGCCATCACCCTGCATGAACTATGCACACGCCCAACTCTCCCTCTCTTGCAGCTGTGCAGTGTGTGTGTGTGTGGGGGGCAATCGACAATAAGCTGTTTTCAATTTGCTGCTACTGGTTTCCCACCTAGGAAGTGGAAACAAGCATCCAAGGAAGCTCAGAGCTCCCACAAACAGTGTCAAAGCCAAGGTCCTACAAAGCACGCTGGCTCCCTTTTCCTGCCGTTCCTTTTCCAAGGACAGTATCCCTTCTATCAAGATGGTGCTCCTTACATGTGTCGAATTTGGCACGGCTGCTGACATTTAATTTCTTCTGCAAGCCGAGGAGCATAAAAAGAGCGCAAACGGGTTTCCCTACAGCCTTCTCAGTTACCTAATTTAATCTAAAGCAGACCACAGGAATGTTTCCGCACTGGTGCTGATGTACATAAGTGATTATACCACAGAGGGCCGTGTAATAGCGCATAAAACGTTAGTGTCTGTGATACATTCTATGCATCTGAGATCGTCTCAGAAGATTTAAGGAGGCGCTGTTAAGTCTTTACTCAATCTGCAACAGACAGCGTGGCCGTCTGCTGTACATCTGGACTCACACTTGATGCAGTGTCAAAGCAAGGCAAGGCTCAACACAGCCAGAGGTCAAATAATGAAGAAAGACACCAAAATGTAAAAGAATACAGCAAAACAAACTTCAGTCTGACAATTCTCTTCAAACAATGGGTTTCTGCAGACCATTTCACGATTTTATCTGATTGTTCCAACAGTGCCCAATGGATAATGTCTTGATGCACCATCTCCTTTTGTCCCCCAGGGGTTCTTAAGTTGGATGTCGATGCAGGTGGGGTGACTGAAGATGCAAATCACATGGCTTTCGCAACCTGCAAAACTTGTGAAACAACATCCCACACACAACCTACTTCCAGCCACAACAGACACACCAGTTTGGGGGGGGGGGGAGGGGGGAGGAGAAGTGTCTTTTCCCAGCAACATAAAATGTGGTGGATTTAATATTGAGAAAAGGGGCTATCTTGGCATCCATAGCAATTCTTTGGGGGCAAAGTGCCTGGATCATATGACAACACCGAGTGGCGAGAACACACTTATTACATTTAAGAGCAATTGTAATGGAAAGGTATGGGGTTCTACAAAATGAGAGCCACATTGCACGAATTTCCTGGTGCTTACTATATCTGGCAACTGACGGGGCCATAACTTTCAAGCTGTACTTGTGACGCTCAGTGCCATTGCTAATTTTATTTCCAGTGGTCCCACTGCAGATTAATAAGGTCGCAACATTATGTCTGAAGCAAATTAAGATAATTTATTTCCTAGCTCCTTGTAAGGATGGGGTTATAGATGAGAGTGTATCATTTTCTTTTGGCACGTCAGACCATACTCATTTATGGTGTGAATGTGTTGCCCTGACCTGGATGGCCTGGGTGACCTGACCTGATCTCGTCAGATCTTGGAAGCTAAGCAGGGTCAGCCTTGGCTAGTATTTGGATGGGAGACCCCCAAGGAATACCAGGGTTATGACACAGAGGCAGGCAATGGCAAACTACCTCTGAAATGTCTCTTGTGATAGAGGAGTGGGTACTTTCTACCATATGTGGTGACAATGTGAAAAGGTCCAAAAGTATTGGACTAAAATTAAATTAATATTAGAAGAAATACTGAATATAAGGATACCGAGCTGCCCTGAACTATATTTATTGAATATGCTGCCTGAAGGGTTGAAGAAAGAAGAACAAAAGTTAATGGTATACATTCTTATTGTGGCAAGATTAAGCTGGGCAAAACGATGGGAAGAAAACGAGAAACCACCCCCAGGACAATTTATAGAGAAACTGATGGAACTTGCGGAAATGGATAAGATTAGCTATCAAATCCATGGAAGAAATGAAGAGCAATTTCTAAAAATATGGTCAAAATTTTATATATGGATTGAAATGTATATATGACTCCAAAAATATGAAAGATGAAACATATTTGTATATATATTTATTTTGTGTTGGAAAATAAAATAAATATTTTTTTTTAAATGAAATGTCTCTTGCCTTAAAAAAGTCTAGCTCACCACCAATGCTCCCTCTAAGCTGTGGAGTCCTGTGAACAAAAATTCTACTTTGTGAGCTACCAGCATTAAAGTTGTGAGCAGGCAGGTGATTTGGCTGCTGCATAAATTAGTTTGCTCTGGACTAGAGCCATCCTTCCTGAGCTAAGACAAAAATGTGTGAGCCGGAGAGTAAAAAACTGTGAGCTAGCTCACACTAACTCAGCTTAGAGGGAACACTGCTCACCACCTAGTGGTGCATAAAGGTAAAAGAGCTAGAACTTCTGGCTGCCAGACAAACTTAGGACCACCTTGCTATACTACGCCCACTGCCATACGATGATGATGATATTGAGGAGGAGGAGGAGGAGACCATCCACTGATCTTAGGGCAAGGAATGGTGATAAATGTTTAAATGATAAATGTTTAAATATAATTAAATTCCAGGACTGGAAGCCACTGAAGTGGAGGCAGGGTTGCCAACCTCCAGGTGAGGTCTGGTGATCTCTTGGAACTACAACTGATCTCCAGATGACAGAGGTGAGTTCCCCTGGGGGGAAAAAATGGCTATTTTGGAGGGCAGACTGTACAGCATTATACCTTGCTGAGATCTGTCCCTTCATCAGACTCCATCCTTCCCAGGCTCTGCCCCCAAATCTCCAAGAATTTCTCAACCCAGAGTTGGTAACCACAGGTGGGGCATTACTGATTGGGGAAATGATGAGGGGAGGAAGGGTTAAATGCCCCTTTCCCAGCTCCACGGTCTTCATCCAGGCAGAGAACTGCCCCCCCCCCCGCACTGCTTTGAATGCCAGTAACCCACCAGGAGTTCCAGGAGTCGAGCTCCAAGACCGCGCACAGTGAGGCTCTCAGACACTGCTAAAGACATTTTTAGCACATACATTAAACAAATCACAAATGCACATTTCTAAGTGCATTGCTAATTATTTTTTTTTAACACACATGCAAAGCTCTTCTCTCTTTCTGGAGAAAATAAAAATCATTTCACACTACGCAGTTCCAACGCCAGACATAACACTGCTATTTCTAGTCCGCCATGGTTGCGATTTTACTGTTTCCCGTGTGTTTTTTATGTGCAAAAATAGGTCCAGTCAGCATCAGAATCAGTGAAAAGTCACTCCCTTTAATAGCGTTGGTGCCTTTTGCAATTTGCTTAACCAGACCGGCGGCGCTGATGAAAATATGAATCCGTACTAGGAGAACATTGCCACATCTGTCCAGGAGCTGTTCTTTCTTAGGTAATTTTTATTGTCTGTAACCAGGGGAAGAGGGCCACAGTAGCTCAGAGGTTAACATGCTGAGCTGCAGACTGGAAGGTCAGTAGTTCAACAGTTTGAGGCCCGAGTGCTAAATGACAGAGTGAGCTCCCATCTCTGGTCCAGCTCCTGCCAACCTAGCAGTTCAAAAGCAAGAAATTGCAAGTAGATAAATAGGTACTGCTTCGGTGGGAAGATAACGGCATTCCGTGTCCCTCAGCATTTAGTCATGCCAGCCACATGACCACAGAAACATCTTCAGACAGCACTGGTTCTTCAGCTTGGAAACTGAGAAGGCAATATTTTAAGTGGCACCACGTGGCATATCCACATGAGGCGCACAGGGATACTGTATTGGCTGCCCCTGGTGCCATCACAAGAAGCATCTTTGTAAGTCCTCCACCATGGACCACAGTTCTCTCACAGGATTTCCAGAAACGCATGAGACTGGTCATGCACAACTTAAGCAGGCTTTGATATAAAGGTCTGTTGATGACAAGGAAGTAAGATGATCTCAAATTAACATGAACATATGAACCCGCCTTACACTGAGTCAGACCCTTGGTCCACCAGGGTCAGTACTATCTACTCAGACTGGCAGTGGTGCTCCTGAATCTTAGGCTTAGGCCTTTCATATCAGCTCCTACCTGATTCTTTTAACAGGAGGTGCCAGGGGATTGGATCTTGGACCGTCTGCAAGCCAAGCAGATGCTCTACCACTGAGCCACAGCCCCTCCCTCAGTAAGGGGATTTGAACACGTACAGCTTTGAGGACAGAAATCCAACATGCTTCTTGTCAGGGGTCATTTTGAGCAGGAGCTCGGGGGAGCGCAGCTCTGGGAGTTGGTGCCAGCCCCCCCTTCCCCCCGCGGGGGAATGCCTGCTTGTGTCATGGCTGCAGCAAAATGACCCCGTCCCCTGGAAAGGTCCTTGTTCCTCCGACCAGCCTTCTGAAGGCTTCAGCCACCACTGAATTTATCCTCCCAGAAGAGTGGTATTTCTGAGGCTTGGATTAGTAGCTGTCCCCTCTCTACCAGTTCTTTCTTCCTCTCTTCCTCTCTCTCTTCTTTCTTTCTTGCCTTCTGATGTACTTCCAGTGATGTCAGGTAGTGTAGCATATGCAAATGAGTTATGCTAATGAGCTCCTGCACCTCTTTTTCTATGAAATGACCCCTGCTTCTTGTACTTCATACATAACTAAGACAGGCACCAGGCTATGGATTTGGTATTTTCTAATGGTAGAAAAGTAGACTGCAGTATGCGGTTAACTGTGGCTGAGGACAGATTGCCATTCTGCCGCGCCTCCGCAGCGCGGCAGAATGGGGCGGGGGGATTTCCCCCGCAGCACGGCGTTTGCACACCGCCGGAAGGAAGCCACCTGCAGCGTTCAGACTGCAGGCGGCTTCCTGGAGCGGCGGGCGGATGCCGCGCGGCTGCCCCTGCCCGCGCACGTTCACACCCGCACCGGCAGGTGGAACGCGCGCACGGGGCACGCCGCAGCAGCCGAGCACCACTTTGAAGTCCGAGTGGTGCTCGGCTGGTGTGAAAGGAGCGCGGCGCCGGACGCAATGCGTCCGGGCCGCCTCCTGGGGGTAGATGTGGCCATCTGAATGGCCGCTCTGCCTCCGCTTCTGAAGCGGAGGCACAGCGGCCGAGACGGCCAATCTGTCCTCAGCCTGTATTTACAGGTATCCACTAAGCAAGACATCAGTGAAGCTCAATTCCCGTCCCATCTTGGACTCCCAGGGCAAGGACACAGATCAGTTCCCATCAGAAAGTTCTTTTCTATAGCTCTCCGTGTGTCAGCGGCAGTACCTAAGAGCACTGTATACCATTGAAGCCGCATCCACCCAATCATGCACACCTTCCCATACCAGCAGGGTTACCTTAAGGCAGGTGGGGTCTGGTGATTTTAATCTTTTGATATCGCTGGGAGCCACTTCAAGCATGCCACATTTCTTACTAAAAATGCAAGTTTTGTTTGTTTGTTTGTTTGTTTTTAAAGTAAAGCATCTCCATTTCAAGTCTCTCCACTGCCAGTAACTAACCGGTTGTCCCAGTAACTGGTTGACCTGGTCGAGCCACCATTTCTCAGACTCATTCTCATTCCTATTCCCCCCCCCCCCCCCCAAGTTGCAGCCAATTTATGGAGACAGCATACAATTTTCAAGGCAAGGTTTGCCATTGCTTGCCCTGGACCTCCTTGGTGGTCTCCCATCCAAATACTAACCAGGGATGACCCTGCTTAGCTTCTGAAATCCAAGAGGCTACGCTCTCTCCTGGAGTGGCTCCTGGTGGCCGTGACTAGACTTTTCAGTAGCACTCACTCTAAGGCAAACCCATTGGAAATGGCTCCACACCAAAGCAGGCAGTTTCCCCACAAATTATATTCTAAGGGGGGGAGCCTTTCCCCCTTCAAATGCAAATCTCTCTTCCCCAGTTATAATCCTTCCAATTACGGACTATGCCATGCCAATTACCTCTCACAGAAAATCAAGGTTGGAGCATTTGCAGAATTAAAATTTAGGGATTCATTTTGCCTTTTAATTAGTAAAACAAACTCAGATTTAATCAGTGCCTGAAACTAGGAAGCAGTTGTATCAACATCTCACTTTCTCAGGCCCATCCCTAGCATTTGTATTTTTTTTAATGGCTCCTTGCTTCCTTCAGACATACAGCTCTCTCTCTCTCTCTCTCTCTCTCTCTGGGGGGGGGGGGACCCCACAGCATTAAGATGTTAACTCTTGCTTTTCATTACAAGAATAATACACCTGAGGTTGTAGGGAACTGGACGGAGAAAAGATTCCAGCACCAAGAAGCAACAGCTAAAGACAGTTCAACTCTCCCGCTTTGTCCCACTTCCATTAATTTCGCCCCTTTGTACTATTTCTTTTTCTCCTCCAGCAGAGAGTTTTCTATTCTGTTTCTGACAACCAGGTGTTGGCGAAAAGACGGAATATTTGTCCAAAAATACACAGAGTGGTGAAGAGAACATTTCTTGCCTGAGGTGGGAAGGAGACACCGAGCGGAGTTCTCCCTGGAGTATTCGATGCATGGCCCTAAAAGGTGCTTCTAGGCCTTTGACAGCTGCCTGAGAGAGAAGAGTTCAACAGGTCCAGTGACAGCTTTTGTACAGGTTTAAGTGCCACCTGCTGAACTTCCCATACATCACCCAACACTTAGAAGGTCCAGAATCACCCTTTAGGCCATATGCTGACTAGAGTAAGACAGGAATATAGAGCAATGGACCACTGCCAGCTATTCATGCATGCCAAGGATTAGGCAGTCCAACCCCATGCCTGTACCTGAAACCAAGACCCATACAGTACTGAGGTTAACTGGTGCGGTTAGTTCAGTCATCATTAGTTAGCGGAGTGCTTAAATAAAGCTACAAATGGAGGAGTGTCACTTTACCAGGTTACTCGGCTTACAAAGCTACACAGAGCCACGCTGCAAGTTTAGAAGGTAAATACTTCTCTCTTTATTTGAGAAGTACACTTTTGGGAGGAAAGAGCAGAGATTGCTAGATTACTAACCTACTAGCTAAAGGATAGAGACGGATGGCGAGAGGCCCATCTGCCTCATGGTGCTAAGAGAGGGCCGCATGCTCCTCTCTTGGGGAGTGCAGGTAGAGAGCACATCTTCATCCAGAGTGAGAGAGAAAGAGCAAGGGGAAACTGATCCCCGAGAACACAATCTGCTTTCAAAGAGGACAGTGGCAGAAGAGTAGATACAGCGTGCCTATCTAGCTGTCTAGCCTCTCTTGCCACTCAGTCTGGAGGTCTGAGACAGGGGACATCACATCTGGAACTTCCAACACATAGCACATGAGTAACTTAGAGGATCTGTCAGGAGTCGATGCTGTCAGATGTGAAGAATTGGGGCACTTGTTTTCCAAGTGCCCAGGAACCTAAGCCGAATCAGGATTATGGTATGGGGGGCAGAAGGGGCTTCAGTCTTCTCTCCCACTCCATTTTTGTGACCCCATCAGCAGTCCCCCAATGGGGAAATTGCTCTGGGACCATTTTGGGGTTGAATCCTCTTCTTCCTCATGATGTTTGTACTGTTTGTATTGTACTGAATCTCTGATTTTTTTTTGATTTTTTTTTTTGTAAATTGGGTGATGTGGGGGAGGGGGGAATTGTGACGTGGAAATGGAATCCTCTATGTTGAGTCAGGGATTTTGGCAGTCGGGGGCAGAGGGATGTACAGGGATGGGAGTAGGTTTTACAAGAGATGAAGATGGCGATATGGTTATGCTCAGTCTCCTTTCAACCTTCATCCTACCCCAAAGGATGTTGGTGAGGGGGCTAGGACTTTAAACTCTTCTCCGACACTGGTGTTGTGTAATGCCAGGTCCATCCATTACAGGACCATGACACTGCAGAACTATTTTGCCGAGCAAGAAGTGGACCTGTTGTGCGTGAGTGAGGCCTGGCCTAAGGAGGGCAAGACAGTTGCCCTGAGGCAGCTTGCTCCCCCAGGTTTTTCTGTCCTTCACCAGTTTCAGGCCAAGGGTTGGGGGAGGGTGGCACTGCTTATCCAAGAGGCTTTCTCTTACAGGGCATGCCCTGTCCCAAAGATCTCTGGCACTGAGTGTGTTGGCCTAGTCTGGGATGCTGGGAAGAGTTTGGCTGTCTGTCTGGTGTACCGTCCACCTAGCACACCAGCAGAGAGCCTGCTGGAGGCTATAGCGGGCTGGGCCTTGGAGTTCCTGAGACTGATTGTTCTTGAGGACTTCAACATCCATGCTGACACTGATGCCTCCTAGCAGGCGGCAGACCTGGTGTCTTCCATGGCAGTGCTGGGACTCTCCCAGGTTGTATCAGGTCCTGCACACCAAGCAGGCCACACACTGGATTTGATCTTTGACACGGGGGTAGATATTGACCTGATAACTGCTGATGCAGTGCCACAGTCAGATCATTTTGCCCTGAGATCTCGGCTGAGTATCCCCATTCCCTCCTGTCTAGATGACAAGTGGATTTATGTTCACCCACACAAACAAATGGACCCAACTGGGTTCCAGCAGGGGTCTTTTCGAGCAGGAACACGCAGCAACGCCGTTCTGGGAGTAACAAGCCAAGGAGTGGGCACATATGGTAATGCACTGTGGAAAAAAGCAAAAGCATACTAACTTGATCTGTATTTTCATGCTTGTTATAGGGTAGCTTCCCTGCAAGAGCAAAGGAAACCTAAAGTGTCTTTCGTCAAAGTGTAAAGCTGGCTCGCCAGCTCTGAGCTGTGAAATATCTGGAGATTTTTGGGGTGGAGCCTGAGTGGTGAATGTTGCCTTCTGACATACTTCTGGTGATGTCAGGGCATGTGCAAACAAGTTATGCTAAAGAGTTATGCTAATGAGCTCCTGCACCGCTTTTTCTACAAAATGATCCCGGGGTTCCAGAATACTCTGCAGGATCTGATGCTCCCCGTTGACTCATTGGATGCACTGATAGAGTTCCGTCTCTCTGAAGCCATC
Organism: Lepidodactylus listeri; assembly: GCA_029233225.1. Classification (NCBI taxonomy): domain Eukaryota; kingdom Metazoa; phylum Chordata; class Lepidosauria; order Squamata; family Gekkonidae; genus Lepidodactylus; species Lepidodactylus listeri. The sequence continues at coordinate 96,968,903 of JARCFY010000009.1, read as the reverse complement.
GATGAAATTGCTCCCCGACATCCTCTTTGCTCCCACCCCAAGTTGGCCCCATGGTACACCATGGGGTGCAGAGGGATGAAGCGGGAACTTAGATGACTAGAGCGAGTTTGGAGACAGTCTCATGACAAAGCCGCAAGAGCATCTTATAGGACGTTTGTGAAATCCGATGAGATGGTGGTGAAGACTGCTAAGAGCCATGCCCTTTGTGGCTAGTGTGAGCCTGTGGTGAGGGTATGCGGGGCCCTTTGATTGACCTTAAAAGAGGTAATGATAGTACTGCCTTTGAAGAAACCATTGCTGGATCCTTCCGATCTGTCCAATTACTGCCCAGTTTTGAAACTTTTGTTCCTGGGGAAGGTAACTGAGACAGTGGCAACTGAGCAGCTCCAGAGCTTCCTGGAGGATACATCAGCACTTCCAGACTGGCTTCCACCCTGGTCATGGGACGGAGACTGTGCTGGTCACCCTCATGGTCAATCTTTGCAGTAAGCTGGATCGAAGTGGGGTCGGCGCTGCTGTTATTGCTAGACTTGACAGCAGTTTTTGACACAATATAAAACAATAGTTTTGTTTTATAATGTTTGATTTTTTTGTAAGCCACCTAGAGTCCCCTTTGGGGAGAAAACAGAATATAATTGCTTAAATAAACAAAACTTTGCTAGGAAACTAAGCGGGTCTAGGTTTGATCTTGGAAGGGAGAGCTCCTGTAACCCCCGTGTTTGCCACCCTTAAATATTTGCATTATGGAAAAAGTATGGGCTACAAATACACATCAACAAGCAAATAAACTGTGCGGCTCAACCCTATTCAACTCTATTTTCTATTCCCAAACTCTATTCAATGTTCGGGAGTAAATCCCCCTTGGTCACAGGTACAAGCAGGGCTGAGGGTCTGGAGTTTCCCTTGATGGGAAGGGATCTTCTTGAGAACTTTGGATACAAATGAACATCCAGATGGGTATCCAATGTGACCACTTCCGCTGCACTGCAGGCTTTGGGTGGATCCATTCCTGTTGGTTTTGCAACACAGATATGGATTTGAACTGGAGTCAGGCTGCCTATCTCACACAGTACATCACTGTCAACATGACTCCCTCAGGACCAGTAACGTTATCTGCTATAAAGTCTTTGGCAAAAGCCTTCAAGGTTCAACACGCCCAGGCCTCCTCAACTGCAGAACTACACATACAATTTGCTGCTAGCAAGACTATGTAAGTATTTTTTTTTAAAAAAATGTGTTTATGATGGCACTCCTGGTTGTTACACTCGTCGAGTTGTGTCAGCATATGCAATTAGACAAATGCTAGCCATGGACAATATTTTGTGTACAAACTTCAGACATGCAGCACATACTTCGGGCACTTCAATTATGACTAAAATTATGGGTAAAAGAGGTCTAGAGGTTGGACGTTTATTCCAAACCAGATATGATTAAACCGAAAAGCCAACGTTATATTAAGAAAATTGTTCCACACAAAAGAAATGGAACAAGTTCCCCTCATTTAGAAATGTGGGCACACCTGGCTTTTCAGGGGCAAAATCCGGAATAACCCAGTCTTTGAGCATGGACTTTAGGTGGCTGCTGAAAACCTGGATTGGACCTGGGCAATACCAACTCACTTGTCGCTTTTAGAAGTCCCCAGCCAAATCACAAAGGAAATGATCCCCTGGGACATACATCTGTGGACTTCAGTGTAATGAACAGAAGTTGAGCAGGTACACAGTTCAAAATGAATACTTCCCACAGGCTTTGGGGACAAAAACCTGCCTTCACAGGCACTATCTCCTCAGCGGTTGTACTGAGTTTAGCCACTTTGATGGGGCATATCAAGATACACCAGGGCTTGGTCCATAATATACATCGTTATCATTCTATACTACATTTTAAGCTCACTTAAACTGATAATATCCAGTAGCTTTATGAAGAAATCACTCTACATATTGCTCATGTAGAATGTCTACATGTGGTCATTTCAAGGGCCTAAATGGAAAATGTATGAGAGACTCCAGAGCTTCATAGACAATTGACAATGGTGACAGTTCCCATGTTGAGGCAGAAGTGACGGTATGGGCCAGCGCCCCCGCCCCCCCCCATTTCCCCACCACTGGTCTATGAAGTGCTGGCGGGGAATGGGGGTAGTCTCCCATTATAGCAGGAGACCTGCCCCTCTCAGCCTTTGTTAAGTAACTGAGCTCTGATGCTCTGGCCCAAGCTATGTTTTACCTGGGAGAGCTGAGAAGGAGTTTTCAACTCTGGTTTTGTTTTTAATTGAAATGCAATTGGGGGGGGGGGTGTAATTGCCCCACCACCATTTTCTCAGAGCCATCCCCCTTATTTAGCTGATGTTAACCTGCAGGGGAAACAGCTGGGAGGTGAGGCTTTTGATCAGTCGATTAGCATGAGTGGGGTGGCAACTATCCACGCGTAGCAATATAATTTAATTTTTTGTCTCGTTTTGTTCAAAGGCCAGATTTCCAGTGTCAAGTGAGGTTTGATCCTAAGAGATTGTTAAGAGAACCTGACGTAAGATCACTGATCAACTGACTGCAGGGTAAAACTAACTCTACTGTAGCCTTGATCTTTTGTGTAGGTGGGATGACAATGAAACACAAAAAGGCGATATTGGTAATGAGATATTCATTAGTTCTACTAGCTGCAGGGCAAATAGATGCTGGGGGTGGTGAGGGAGGGGATTTTGATCATTAAATCTGCACTGAATGAATAACGTGTGTAGACGGGGTAAAAATAAAATAAAGATGCAAAATGATTCCCCCCCCTTTAATCACCTGTCAAAAGTTATTCAGCAACGAGCAGATTGTCAAGGAACAATCTGTTTACTTAGTGAGGTTACCACAATTCAAATGTTTTCTTTTTCTGGAGCAATTTTCCTGTACAATATTATCAAAATAATCTGATATCTCCCCTGAACAGCCTACAACAGACACCAGTAAGACCAACGCACCACAGTATTATAACTGGTTAGATAATCAGTTATGGCTTTCTTTGACACACTTGTTACATTTTCCTGCGATGGTCAAGCATATAATATAATACAACCCCTAAAATATTATTACTCAGTAACCCTAAAAAGCAAGTCGAATTGTTGTAGAAAAGTCATAGAATATAGCGGAGAATGTGAACTAAACTGTGTTTCACAAAATGCTTAAAGCTCACGCGTACGTTCACAAAAGGGTGCACACGGGATGTGTTTTGAGGCAGGAAGAGCATGCCTTTGCTTGCAAGCTGTCCTGCTGCTAGCCATGTAACATCTATCCATGACATATTCACATCTACTTCTGAGTGTGCTGGTCCTGAAAAACGCATTCTGTACTTCTAGAAACTGGAATGTAAACACCAGGTGCCTCGGGTTTAAAGGCACATACATTGCATTTAGGCATCACAGCCCTGGTGGAGACAAGATTCCATTGCTTATTCAGGACATATTGGAAAACATGTACAGAAGCCTGTTATTAAAGGCACCCCTGAGGAGTAAATGGGTTCCACTTGCAAGCCAATGTTTAAAGAAGAGGGGGAGAAAGAAACGTCAAAATGTCCACAAACGCATTGTTTTTAAAACAACACCATGTTCTTCAAGAACTGCCCAATTTAACTTCTTCCATGTCAAGGTAGCAGCTTGATAACACTTAACTTAAGGCAATCTAAAAGTGCATGCATTAAAATTATCATTGCATTTGACAGTGCGTAAGCTGAGGTCTTCCACTCCCAGGAGTTATAATGATCTAAATATCATCCACCACATAGGGCGGCAGTTCCAGAGATTGTGAGAGCTGGTTCATACACTCGGGGGGGGGGGGATGATATGTACCTTGGAAAGGGCCCAAAGTCATCCCTTCTTGACCATGTGTACGATGTGATATTTCCTCCTCCTCTTCTCCCTCTCTTCTTAATTGAGGAATATGCTTTTCCTAATTCAGGCCTCTGGATATTTGGGAATATATGTGTAACATCTCACCAGATCTATACAAGTGTGATGGAAGATGTCATCTCTTCAATGACCATGGTCCACACAATAGTAAGGTTAGATCTGGGCCCCTATCCTGTGTTAGATGTAACTCAATCACATGTGAGTTATGAGCAGGGGACCTTTTGTAGAAAAAGAGGTGCAGGAGCTCATTAGCATAACTCATTAGCATACCTCATTAGCATATGCCAAGTCCCCTGACACCACCAGAAGTGTGTCAGAAAGGGAATGTCAGGTTCATCCCCATTATACCCTATGGGCCATTGAAATCAATGGCAAAAACTTATAGGGTATATGAGGGGCTGGAGGAAAGGGGGTTTGAGGGAGAAACTCCAAACTTGCAGGGTAGCTGCTGGGGCCTCTCCTCGAAATACCCACCAAGTTTCAAGAAGATTGGACCAGGGGGTCCAATTCTATCGGCCCCCAAACAGGTTGTTCCATACCCTCCATTGTTCTCTATGGTGGGAAAAAATGTTAACTTTTTTCCTCCCATAGAGAACAATGGAGGGAATGGGTGCAACCTGTTTGGGGGCCCGTAGAATTGGACCCCCTGGTCCAATCTTCTTGAAACTTGGTGGGTATTTCGAGAAGAGGCCCCAGCAGCTACCCTGCAAGTTTGGAGCCTCTCCCTCAAACCCCCTCCCCTCCAGTTGCTTTTAAAATTGCAGCCGAATTTCGGTGGCAATTCGGCAGCAGGCTGAATCAGATTAGAGAATCTGATTCGGCCCGTGGCTGCCCTACTGGCCAATCCTGAGCTAGCAGAGCTTCGCTCCGCCTCGCTCCGGCCCCAACGGACCCCTGGTTATGAGTGCTCCTAAATTCCCACAAATGATAAATATGAGGTCCTTGCTGCATGTGGAGAAGGAGCTTCAGAAACTTCCCCTTCTGCCATTTTTCCAACCTGAAATTATTCCGGGAGGTGCTATTAAAGGAAACCCAAGCACTCATTGGGGTACATGTAGGTTTCCCTAACAGGTCCACCATCCACTCTCTAGAACTGTTTCAGGCTAAAAAAAATGACATGGAGGGAACCTCTTCTCCATGTGCACTGTGGTCCTGACCTAATTCAGGGAGAACCCACAACTCATGTTTGAGTCCAGTGGCACCTTTAAGACCAACAAAGTTTAATTCTGGGTATAAGCTTATACAAAAGCTTATACCCAGAATTACTTTGCTGGTCTTAAAGGTGCCACTGGACTCAAACTTTGATCTATTGCTTCAGACCAACATGGCTACCTACCTGAATCCCACAACTCATGCATCATTATATTATCTTGGACAGAGGCTGGGAACCAAGACCCCAACAATGCCCATTAGAAAGTGTGAGAAGACACGGTTCAGTTGAGTGTGCAAACCAGCCCTTTCTTTTTGCAGGCAATCTACTACATCCCCGGAGATGGAATTTCCCTTGTCTGAAGTATCATTGCAGGATGAACGAATAGCAAATAGTAACCCAAGTAATAAAGATTTGGAATGTTCGTTTTGCAAACTAGATAACATTTTCACAGCAAAATGGCCCGTGGTCGTTAAAGCAACAGATACAATAATTACATTGGAGCAACTGGAAAATTGTCCATCAGACCGGGCCCAGATTCATCCCAAACAGAATGCTAATGATACATGAATATTAGACGAGGGATGGAACATGACAGTGCATATGGAAAATGTTAGGTTCCCCTTTTCCCTGAAACAGTTGCTTCAACTTTAACTCAGGGCTGAGTGTTTAAACTTATGCTTGAATAAAGCAGAAAAGAAACATTAATATATGTTGATTATGTATACAAGGTCAATTTACATAGTATTAATGCTGTAGGCTTTTGAAATAAAAATATGAGCATTTAAATGTCTTGGAGCGTAACCTTATAAGAAAAGTCTCATGTGCAAGCCCCATGGGGATGAATAGGAGCTGTTTTACAGTGATAGCTCCCACTCTTTCAATAAGGCTCACACAGGAGAAATTAATTGTTCCTTCATTGATGTCTGTGTAACGTGTTCAAAGAGCAAGGGTCTCAAACGAGACAAACTCTTATTATGTGCATCTCTGCTGTTTCAGCCTCCTACGCATATAAGCATAGCCCTTTCTATCATGGTAAGTGCATCAGAAGTGATTCATTTTGAACGGAAAATTCAGACTCCTTCACATGAGCAATGGGGGCTACAATTCTCCAAGAATTCCCTTCCTTGCAAGAGATTAGTCAGTTTCTACAGTTTCACACAGTAGTTTATTTGCTTGGATGTGTCAATCCTACCCAGTCCTCAATGAGGTCAATCGGATAGAGCACAGTCCTGCCAACATTACACACTTCTACTAGGGTTGCCAGGTCTCCTACCTCTTTCCAGTGTATGTGGGGGCGGGGGGAGAAGCTCCTGGTCCAGGAGTTTTGCACATGCACCACGATGACGTCACCTGGAAGTGACATCATCACACTAGGTACATCGCTGGGGGATGCTCTAGCATTCGGCCTGAAAACTCTATGATGCCATAGAGTTTTCAGATTGAATGCTAGAGCACCCGCCCCCCAATGACATGCCCGCTGCAATGACATTACTTCTGGATGCCGCCATCACACCAGGCACATTGGCCCTATCCAGACACTTTGGGGGCGGGGTTCCCCCCACTGGCTGGACCTGGGCCAGTGGGTTGGGGGCCCCTAAAGTGGGCAAACTCCCCCGGGGGGGGGATCTGGCAACCCTAACTTTTCACTGCACCTTTTTCAATGCAAGAGACGGATCTCTGAATTCAGCTAGTATCTCAGGAGGCGGAGAGCACACGGCAACCCCTAGGAAGACTGGATTTGGACCACAGACTGATGCTGTTGCTGATGCCTCATCTAGTAGGATCAAGAAATGGAATTCTAGACAGGGCTGTCTCTATGAAAGGCTAGAGTGATGGAGAAGATTCAGTTCTCATTATTCAGTCCTATTATTCAGTGTTTATTAATAATAAAGTTGACAGACTCAAATGTACCGTCTTCCAGGTTTTGTGGCTCCCAAGTTTATTTATTTTTTGTTATTTCTTTTTAGCCGATATGTCCTCACAGATATTCAGGCAGATATGACTGAACAACTTAATGAGCTTAATAATCTATTTCAGTACTGAGAAGGGTCAAGGCTTTTCTCTACAACAGGAACGCATCCAAGTTACCAGAAGTATACTTACACACATCTATTAACAGACGTGCTACAAAATGGCAACATTGGAATTATATTTCCATTAATGTGGGATAAGCAGGGCCACAATGGGGTCCTCTTGATCTGTGTCCCAATGCAGTGAGTCACCCAGGCTTCCAAAGAGATAGGCCTCTTCTATCCTCCCTGGGTGGGGAATTACAAGGGTTGGAAGAAAATAAAAGCCTCCCACACTTTAGGAATTTCCTTTAGTCTCTATGGCAAAGACCATGGGAACATTGCCTTCTCTTATGTTTTTATGACACCAGGGAGCTCGATCAGACTGATTAGCAAAATACTGAGCTCATCCTAAGGAGGTTTGACACAGCTCTGTGCCTGTGGCTGGGTCACACAGGTAACAAACCTCCTCTGGAAAATTAAACCACACAGCGGTTCTTCGACTACCACCACCACCACCCTTGTCCCCGCACTGTCATCCTTGCTGGTCAAGGCTCACTTGCTTGCTGATGGAGATGCAGCAGGACAAAGTGGGGAAGTTGCATCCAAACCCTGAACTGGCAGGCAATGCTCTAGGAGCCCCCAGTTCTCTGTGGCCTTTGGGGAACTCCTAGAACATTGAGTGAAAGTGACTTCACTTCTGATTTGTCCACAACAGCCCCTTTCTCAGCATCAACGTGGAAGCGATCCCCGAACTGCCTGCGGGAGGGGGCACCAGGGCTGGCCTGTCTTACACGTGAAAAACTGGCCCTTGGTTATTTTACAGCTGTTCTTCCCAAGACAATGGTTTTGCAGTGTCACCCTGCTCCCAGAATCCTAAAAGGGACTACCCAACCTATGCCCTAAATATAATGACTTGCAGGAGACAGTCTCAAGCCCACATGCTCTACCAACTCCCCCCAGCCTTGGAACATTAAAAAAAAAAAAAACACTGAGAAAATCCCATTCACGCGTGTCCTACAAAAAAGGTGCAGCCACGTATTTATGGGAAAACTTGTGGAGTTTGTGCATTAAATATTCTCTACTGGGTATGTTCAATGCAACAAGGTCCCCTAAATCCAGGAAACATTCAAGTTACTTCAGACAGTGGTGACACTACGAGTATAATTAGAGTTGCCAGAGGTCAGTAAAACCATTCCAGGCAGATCCTAGAGCATTCAGCAACACGGTGACCACACCGTTCTAGTTCTGAGGCTGGAAATGACATCATCATGACATCACAGGATGCTGTTCCAGACCCCACATTTCCCCACCACTATTCACTGGAGTGAGAGCGGGGCTGGAGTTCTCATGCCCCCACCTGGGAAAAGGCAGCCCTAAGGATAATTCAATCTATTACATGCCTTCAGACTTGTCTTTGTTCTAAGGACTTTGCATTTGGTTTGAGATGCAACTGTTGGAGAAAGGAAGAGAAAAATCACAAGCGTATGCCATACACCCTCCCACTCCCATTTATCTTTTCGGTCGCTTCAGCACCAGGAGGAGGAGGAGGAGGAGGAGGAGGAGGAGGAGGATGGTGTTATATTGTTTCCTATTTTATGTAGAGCATGGATATACTGAAAAGCAAAGAAAAAATGGCTGAAATGTCTATTAAAATTAGAATGCAGCCAATTTCATTGGCAAGCTAATTTATAAAAGGGGGGAAAACTGTTATAGGTGATTGATGTGATTGTACTTATTTTCTGGGGAAAGAAATAGGTTTGGAAATGTACAGTCATTTCTGAGACTGAAAACAGCAAAATAAATAAATAAATAAACCTCACAACATTTCTGGTGCTAAAACTGTATGGGGCAGTATTGTGGCATTCTGCGTTACAATGTGGACCAGAGGAAATACGCTTTTACAAAGCTATTAATGGCACTTATAATAGCCCTATCGCTACACTTGATAAATGAAGCCACAGGAATAAGATCGTAAAACCAATTAAAGTTCTGGCATATTCACCAGCATTTTTGAACATGCAATTAAAATATTTCAAAATGTCACTTTTGTTACTGTTCTGCATGGAAGGCATGCTGATTACGAATGCTTTATTTTACTAAATTGCTTGGGCATATAAATAGAAAAGTCTTCTGTTGTTAGGAAGAATGGACTCTGTTTGACATAACATTCTTTTGCAACCTTTATAATGATTATTCTTCGGCAGTTAGAATCATCAACTTCATGCTTTTTTAACGGACTGTCGATTTTTCAGCTAGTGTCGCCAGGTCCACCTTGGCCACCGGCAGGGAATTTGGGGGGGGGGGGGGGGAGGAGAGTAGGGTTGCCAGATCTAGATTAGGAAATTTGGGGAGATTTGGTGATAAAGCCTGAGAAGGACGAGGACCTCAGTGGGGTACAATACTGCAGGGTCCACTGTCCAAAGTATCCATTTTCTCCAGGGGAACTAATCTGGGGATGAGCTGTAATTCTGGGGGGATCCCTCGGTCCCACCTGGAGGCTGGCATCCCTAATTTTAACAATGTTGGGTAAGACAAAGACTTGCGGAGTTCAGCGTTCCCTCTAAACTGAATTAGTGTGAGCCAGCTCACAGTTTTTTTAGCCTCTGGCTCACACATTTTTGTCTCAGCTGAGGAAGGAGGGCTCCGGAGCAAACTGATTCACGCAGCAGCCAAATCGCTCAGCTAACAACTTTAATGCCTGTAGCTCACAGAGTAGAATTTTTGCTCACAAGACTCCACAGCTTAGAGAGACCACTGTTGCGGACAATGCTCTTGAAATACAAAACATGGATTCTGGGTGCGTTCACACTTGCAGATTTGAGCTAGCTGCAGCCGGCTCCAATCTGCACGTTTACACTGTAACAGCTCGCTCTCATCCCCAGCCGTCACTCAGGTGCAACAAAGTGTCTGAAGTTCCCCTGCTGGTCTCAGCTGTCCTCTTCTGCCTGCAGCTGCATTTGTGTGCTGTGTAAACGCTGAGTCGTCTCCGAGGCACTTCCGAGTAACCCCCCTCCCCTCCCCGTGGAAGCCTCTGGCTTCCGCTTTTCGTCCGCCATTTTTTTTTTGCATTAGCGAGATTCGCATGAGCGCCCATACGAACCTACATTTAAAGGACAGATGTGCAAATGGAGGCTAGTTCTGCCATGTACATGAGTTTACGGTCACGATGAGGCTATTTTCGGGTTGAAATATCAGAGCGTTTTCAAGTGTCTAAAGGAAGCAGTGATTTGGTCTGGTGGTGCTGCGCATGTGCGGAAAATTTTTTTCACATCCGCCTGCATGAGCGCTTATGCGCATGCACAAGTGGCGAAAAAAATAAAAAAAACCGAAACCCCACCCCACCCCCATCGTTAGTGTGAATGTGGGGGAGCCGCTTGAAGGCGACACGAGGAGAGGTTAGTGTGATCGTGATTTTACGGAACCAGCCGTTTGCAGCCGGCTCCAGCAGGCTCCAGCACTCCAGTGTGAACACAGCCTATGTCTGAGTTTGCCCCAAGGATTCTATAGCTCCCAAGCAAGGAAGTGCAACCCCCCCCCCCAAAAAAAAAAACAAACCTTGGGGAAAACAAAAACAAACCTGTATATAATATGCCCACTCTCTCCTGTACCAGCTTTTTAACTGCAGAAGGGTTGTTGTTTTTTAATTGTCAAAAAAATGGCTGAAGTGCTCCAGTCCATCCTCCCCTCAAGACTACCCCTTCCTCCACCGTTCAGAAATCCAGTGGTGAGAAATCAATGATGCACATAGAAGCACGAATAACTATCCTTTTCCATTGGATTTGGAACGTGGATTTTGAGATCCATCCCTTAAAATGCTTACTATCCCATCCATACATTACTTAGCTCCGTCTTGTTTCTTTCTCAGAAAGGACGTTCACGGAGGGTTGAAGTAAATGAGATGCAAAAAGGTATTATTGGATTAAAAAAAAAGTTTTGAACATTCTGGAATGGTTATGAATGTCTCCTCCCTGCCATTTCAACAACCCCAAAGAAAATCCCCATTTCAGTTCTCTCTTGGGTGTCATGGAACCAGCCACAATTTATTAGCGCACCGTTTTCCATTCCCTGCTACTGAGCTGTCACACAATGGTGCATGCATTCTGCAACATTCGTGTGTTGATTCTTTGGCATGCCTACTGTACATATAACAGTGGACATTGTATGCCTAAATGCCATTGGCACTGTGCATAAAAACTAAAGGAGGCATGAGCATCATACAAACAAATCAACAGAACCAACAGCGAGAAACAGAGAGAGGAAAACTGTTGCCAAAATTATGAACGAACATAAAACAGAAATATAACAAGACACGTTCGCTCAGCTGTAACTGAAGTGCGTGCAAATCAAATCCATGCAGGAGGGGAAGAGGGAACATCGGCCGTCTATGCCTGCATGGTCTCACACATTTAAACTGGTTTTCCCACATGGCTCTGGCAAAAAGTTGGGCTCCTTTCTTTGGCACTTTTTAAACATCTAACGCCAATAGCATTGTGGGAAGGGTGAAACCATCTGGCAGTAGAAACAATATATATGAAGCTACTTTCTACCGAGTCAGACCATTGGTCATTCAAGGTCAGTATTGTCTACTCTTACTGGCAGTGGCTCCCCAAGGTCATGGCATCACCTTTAACCTTACCCCCTTTTAGATAGATCCAGGTAGTCAGCTGTGTTTGACTGAAACAGCAGAACAAATTAAGAGTCCAGTGGCACCTTGAAGACCAACAAAGGTTTATTCAAGGTATGGGCTTTCGTGTGCAAGGCACTCTTTTTTTCAAAAGTATTTCAAATAGTATTTGAAAACGTGTGCCTTGCACACGAAAGCTCATACCTTGAATAAACCTTTGTTGGTCTTCAAGGTGCCAATGGACTCTAAATTTGTTCTTATCCCTTCTAGTCGGAGATGTTAGGATTAAAGCTAGGACCTTCTGCTTGCCAAGCTGGGTTTCTCCCCCTCAGCTTACCACCCTTCCCACAAGCCCCTCTCACAAGGAAACTTCTTTTGTGGCATTTTGGCAGATACACAGTTGGCCATGACAAATGCAATCTCATGAGAGCTGCAGAAATCCAACCGTGGAGCCCATTTAACAATTTTATTTTCAGAAAGCGATAATGGTTAGAGTAAGGCACATGAGCACAGAAGGCGTTTGCATTTAAATGTTCAAGTGATGCAGTTTGTGTTTCTGAAATCCCTCCCATTTCTCTATATCGCTCTTTCAAAGCAGTGTGCCTTACACATGAAAAAAAAAAAAACCACCATATAGGATTGGATTTTTTAAAATCAGTGCTTAGTAAGGCTTGATCTTTGCGCCCCAAGGAAGATCAGTGCTGCAAATCTACCTGGATTCTTGGCATTTTGATGTTCTGCCCACACAAGAAAAGAATTTTCTCCAGGATTTCCCATCTCTGAGCACATGTATAAAGAGAGTACAATAAGCTATTGATATTCCAGCACGGAACCAAGAACGAAATGCCAGTCTCCGGGGTGCAAGAAAAAGGTCTATTAACAGTGCATTGTGAATTCATGGCACTGCTACAGATCGCCATGTTTACAGACACAACTGATTTTCTTTCACCACAACACAACAAACAGCACGGAGAGCTACGCTGCAGATATCTTTCACTGAGCATTGTTTGTAGACTGCCTGCTTGGGTTACAACAACACTTTGGGCAGCGTGTGCTCTAAGTCGGAACAGATAATTTTATATTTAGAAGAAGAGGAGGAGGAGGAGACTGGATTTATACCCCACGCTTCACTACCCAAAGAAGTCTCAGAGCGGCTTACAAACTCCTTTCCCTTCCCCTCCCCACAACAGACACCCTGTGAGGTAGGTGGGGCTGAGAGAGCTCGAACAGAAACTGCATTTTTTCAAGAACAGCTGTGCCAGAACTATGGCTTGCCCAAGGTCATCTAGTAGGCGCAAGTGGAGGAATGGGGAATCAAACCCGGTTCTCCCAGATTAGAGTCTGTGCACTTAACCGCGGGCTCTTCCTCCAAGAAGCTCCCCACAACAGGCACCCTGTGAGGTAGGCAGGGCTGAGAGAGTTCTGAGAGAGGTGTGACTGGCCCATGGTCACCCAGCAGGCCTCATGTGGAGGAGGAATGGGGAATCAAGATTAGAGTCCAGAATAGAGTCCACCACCACTCTTGACTGCTACATCATGCTGGCTGCCAAGAGAAACATGTGGAGCTGCAACCATTTTGCCCTCAGTCTTTCTGTCCTTCATCGCAAAGTTCTTTGTAACAGAAATGCAAGTCACCGCATCGTCATAGAGTGTGCAATCGCATATATCTGTCAGAGCTTACTGACTCACTGTTATGTACAGCCAAGATGGCTAAATTCTGGTCTGAACCACTGTGTTGCCCTGACCTAGATGGTCCAGGCTATGCTGACCTCATCAGCTGTTGGTCTTTAAGACGCGGAAGTGGCTCGGCAACGGCTCCACGTTTAGACAAGGAAAAGGCGGCTGGAACCAGAAGAGGATGGCTGAGACCACCAGAGGTCCTGGTCTCTGAAATGCGACATTTGAGACGGCATTTGGTCCAGTAGGTGATGGCTGGGGATGGGAGCCAACTGTAGCTGTGTGAACAAGCAGATTTGAGCCGGCTCGAAGCATTACCAGCCGGCTCAAACCTGCGTGTGTGAACCCACCCACTAAGTTGTTCAGCATTAACTCTTTGGGAAACTGGTTACCTTCCTTGTCATTTAAGCAAAGGTTTTTTTTAAAGAAAGTTAAGGACCAAGTGGATAAGCAGTTCTCCGTGAACAGAGTTCTTCATTGCACGAGCAGCCTAACTCATGTGTCAACCGTTCATGGGAGCGAAGAAATCAGCGAAGGCAAGGAAACTGGATTACAAAAAGCTCAGCTGGATTGCATTTGCTCTAGATTTTCAAACCTCGGTCTTTTTCAAACTCTTAGCATGCTGTAAATTTTACATTGATGCTGGCATCAGGTTAACTAAGGCCTCTTGACATTTCATGCACTTTAGTTGACATCTACGGCCCTTGAGGTGTACCTGTACAAGATAAAAGGCAAAAGCAGCAAAAACATACACCATCTTAGAGGTGTACTCTCCAGAGCGACAGGATCCACTGTGGCCTCCTGTGGCAACTAACCTGATTAAGTGTGAGCATAGGGAACCTTCCTACCACCTCTTTCCTTCTTAGCCAGTATGTCGTGACTTTTAGAAAGGTGGATGACATTTTATGTATTTAGGGATGCTTTGGAACGGCTACAGGAAGGATGTTAGAAGCTGAGAATAAATCCCCCTCAACCCTCCTTTAGCACAGGCCTCAGTGGAAAGGAGTCACATATGTTATCCTGAGCTCCTTGGAGGAACGGTGGGATAAAATATTCTCTCTGTGTGTGTATTTGAGTATTATGTGTGCTCTCGATAAGCCTACGTCGCTCTCAAAACAACTTGCAAAAAAAAATGCAACAAAATCCTAAATCTCTCTTTCTACCTCATGCTGCTTCTTAACTTATTAGTTTTAAGCAGATTACTCAAATACAGAAAAAGCTAGACCCCAGGACTGTTGCTCTCCATCCATTGCTAAGTTTAAAGATTCTACCCTCCTTTTTGCTGATGATGCAGTTCTCCTATCAAGAACAACATCAGGAGTGTTCTCTCTGATAGAAGCTTTTGTCTCTTACTGGGGTTTTTTTTTTGGGGGGGGAATCTCATGTACATCACAAGCAGAAAATTCATGGTAACGATATTGAGGAAGTCCCCTATTTTAAATACTTAGGGGTCTGGTTTGACCAGAGATTAACTTGGTCAGTGCAAGCTGCTCATGTTCAGATACTGGCTACAGTGGCATCAGATATTATCTGTCATTTCTTTGATTCATCTGGGGCTCAGTATATCTCAGCTGCCATCACATTGTTAAACATAAAGATGGCTGTGCAAAGTTTATATGGGGCTGGTATCTGGATTGACAAAACTTGGGAGGCCTTTGATTTGGTTCTTTTTACATTCTTGTGTTCCATCTGTGGAATTCCAAACTGTGTAGCGGGGGCAGCCCTCCAAGGTGAACAGGGACAACCATCTCTAGAACCTTGGATAGGGTTGCAAGGTCTGGGTTGGAAAATACCTGGAGACTTCGGGGGTGGATTCAGGAGAAGGCAGAGTTTGGGGAGGGGAGAGGAGGGGCCTCAGCATGGCACAATGCCATAGAGTCCACCCTCCAAAGCAGCCATTTTCTCCAGGGGAGCTGATCTCTGTCCGCTGGAGAACAGTTACAAAAGCGGGAGATCTCCAGGCCCCACCTGGAGGCTGGCAACCCTAACCTCAGGCCTGGATGAAGTCTTCCCCCCTAGGTTAAAATCAGAGACTCCAACATCCAAGAGGGCTCTGTCGGCTTAGTCAGAGAGGACTCTTATGTTTCCTGCTGGGATAAACTTCTCGAGCAACGACCATAGTTCCTCAGTCTTTCCTTAGACTCCCTTTACTCAGTTCCCAGACAGGAAGCCATAAGAATGATTAAGAAAAAAAAAATCCCAAGTAAAATTCCAACATCTAAATGGAACAATATCACCTGCTGCAAGAGGTCCAGAAAACACAACGGCTCAGACACCGGAAGCTGCCTTCTGCTTTCTGTCCCTTGAACAGTACTGTCTACTCCAACTGGCCAACACTCCTTAGGGCCTCAGGCATGTCCCTTACCAGCTTTCTTTGAGAACCAGTTTGGTGTAGTGGTTAAGAGCACGGACTCTAATCTGGGAGAACTGGGTTTGATTCCCCACTCCTCCACATGCAGCTGCTGGTGTGACCTTGGGTCAGTCATAAGGTCTTTCAGAGCTGTTCTCTCAAGGGCAGTTCTTGAGAGAGCTCTCTCAGCCCCACCAACCTCACAGGGTGTCTGTTGTGGGGAGGGGGAGAGAAAGTTGATTGCAAGCCGCTCTGAGACTCCTTCAGGTAGTGAAGGGTGGAGTATAAATCCAATCTCCTCCTCCTCCTTTTCTTCTTCGTCTTCTTCTTCTTCCTGTAGACCATTTTAAATGGAGCTTATGGTGAACCTGGGACTTTGTTCCTGCACAATTTCATCCTCGAGATAAAGCTGAGAGAAGGTGACTGGTCTAAGGTAATGCAAGAACATGCCAGTGTACAGACATAAACCCAGGTCTCCCAGATGCTAGGTCAACACTAACAATGTCATTTGTGCTTGTGGTGGGAGGAAAATTCTCACTTCCGTCTTGGGGACCCTCTGACCCATTTCCTCCCAGCGGGTTCTTATGAACTGAGGTATGACCTCTTTTACTCACCATGGGCTGGTCTTCTCTCTCTCTCTCTCTCACACACACACACACACATGGAATTTCTAAGCATAATCAAAAAAATGTTTATTAGTATCCAATAGTAGTCCTTATAAAAGTTACGTTCTATAACAACATTCATACAATACCAAGCACAAACAAAGCGAAGCTTGCAAGCGAGAGACCTTCACCAGAGAGGAATGCGGAGGCAATGGCCTCCCCCATTCCTCTGAGGTTCTAGTCGCAAGATACGGAGGAAAGACTCCGGGACTCCCCTATGCGCAGACACAGGTGTCTGTCTGAGGTGAGACAATGTTGCATTTGAAACAAGGGTCTTTTATACTTCACGATCAAGGAGTTTGCTGAGGACTGACACATTACATCATTCTGACTTCAATCAAGTGTTTGAATGTAAGACAGATTCCTATCTTTGCTAACAGGATCTGTTTTGAGAATGTTTGGGGAACGTGTAATATAAACATCTGCATTCTGATATACGACATTTGATGAGTCGAGGTCAAGCTGTTTCCAAGTGTTCAGGTACTTGTGAGATAAGACAGGACCTCCGGTGTTATCTCTGTATGTGTGAAGGAGGGTGCTAAAGGTGAATGCCCTCTCATTCTTTGGCTCAATTAACCCAGGAGCTTTTGGGCAAAGGTCTTTCCAGACCCACCAAATGTTTAGGGATGTGTATTTTATGGCTCTGTATTTGTCTTCACAAGAGCTTCAAAGACCTGTGAAAGTTCCTGTTTCTCAGACTCCAACTGAGCCTGTTACCTTTTTTTATTGCACATTAGGGTTTCAAATTAGGCCAGATCGAATAGAATTAATATCAAAGTGGTTTGCACATTAGTCAGAGGCAAACCTTTTACATTTTCTCCTGACAGTGCTTGGGCTCAGAACTGCACAAAGCACCAAAGGGTCCGCACTAGAGACACATTCAACAGCTGACCAGAAGCTTTCTCTGAAGTCAGTGGTTTGGACCACTGTGTTTTCAGTCAGGATGTATGGTACTTAGATGTACCCACTTTTTTTTTCTTTCTGAATTTGCCTTTCTGCAGGTATGGCCCAGGAACACCTAACATTTCCTAAAGAGCAAGCAGGGTGGTTCACATATATTTAACTTGACACCTCCGCGTGTGCCAATTAATAGGCAAATGTGTGAGCACACCTTCCGACAGCTCTGGTGACCTGAAAGGACTCCAATGTAATGTCTCTGTGACAGCCCAGTCAGATAAAGGAAGCAGAGATGGCAAGGAACAAATTGGGGGCGGGGGAGACTAACTTGCCCTTGGGCTTTTAGTGGTAGTTTTAGAGGCAGCTGCAGAAATTAGCTGGGGAAATTTTGACATCATTATTTCCACAGAACAGTCAGTGTGGTGAGGTGCTAGGATCTAGGGGCCCTGGGTTCATATCTTCATGCTCTCTGGGTAACGCTGGACCATTTATTCTGTCTCTCAGCCTAATTTACCTCAACAGAGGGTGCTTGGGGGAGATAAAATCCAGGCTGCTTTGAGGTCCTTAAACAGAAGGTGGGATAAGAATGTACTAGACAGATAGACCTGGCAGTAAAGAGACAGTAAAAAAAGAGAGAGAAACCGACTTTTGCAATGTCATTTGTGTCGCTCTTTTGTCCCTATTGTTTCAAGGTGTGTGTCCCCCCCCCCCCCACAATGTGTTTT
This sequence comes from Lepidodactylus listeri, assembly GCA_029233225.1. Classification (NCBI taxonomy): domain Eukaryota; kingdom Metazoa; phylum Chordata; class Lepidosauria; order Squamata; family Gekkonidae; genus Lepidodactylus; species Lepidodactylus listeri. The sequence continues at coordinate 96,950,914 of JARCFY010000009.1, read as the reverse complement.
GCTCTCTGTAATAGACCCAATGGGAACAAAACACATGGAAAAGGAGGGGGGGTGACCCAAAGCAATAGGGGAAAATGAGTGACAGAAGTGACAGTGCAGAAGTGGCCAGAAGAGAGACACCCCTATGAGCCCATTTTATTTTTATTCCACTTTTCTTCCTCATGGGGACTCAAAGCAGGTTATCACATTGTTCGCCCATTTCCCACCTTATGCTCCAAACAACTACTTTGTGAGGTGCTTTAGGCTCAGAGATCGTGAGAGGCCCGAGTCCACCTGGGAAGCTTCTCTGGCAGAGCTCAGATTGGGCTGTCCCAGGTCCTAGTCCGACATTCAAAGCACAATGCCACACCAGCTCTCGCCAGTCAGTTCTGCTGCCACAGAGCAATGAACGTGCTTCTTGAATCGTCCTGAATTCATAGAACAGTTTGAGGATCATGTACAAGAAGCACAAAAACAAGAAATTGGAGGAAGGGAAGAGTTATGCACAATAGTGCCACAGCGGAAAAGAAGAAGAAGAAGAAGAGGAGGAGGAGGAGGAGGAGGAGGAGGACGATATTTGATTTATACCCTGCCCTTCACTCGGAGTCTCAGAGCAGCTTACAATCTCCTTCCCTTCCCCTCCCCACAACAGACACCCTGTGAGGTAGGTGGGGCTGAGAGAGCTCTGACAGAAACGGCTCTTTTTCAAGAACAGCTGTGCCAGAACTACGGCTTTCCCAAGGTCATCCAGCAGGTGCAAGTGGAGGAGTGGGGAATCAAACCCAGTTCTCCCAGATCAGAGTCCGTGCACTTAAACGCTACACCAAACTGATTGATTACTATTGTTTCAATTTTAATTTATTATTATATGTTTATGTTGTTGTGGTCATGTTACTGTAATGTTCCTGCCACATTGTTGCTGTAGTATATTGCACATCTTGTATGCCAACTACTATTAGGGGTTAATTATTATTGTTTACGTTTGCATTTTATTGTATTGTATTATGTTAATATTGCTATTGTCGTGTTACAGTTACTTAATAAAATGTTGAACTGTAAAGAAGAAGAAGAAGAAGCCGCTCTCCAGCTTGAGCCTCAAGGATGTTTTTGAAACCCGTGGGGGCTCAAAGAACAGTTTGGGGGCTTTAGTTGGGGCATCTTCGGCAAAAGCTGCTCTAGAATAAAATTTTAAAATATGCATATAACCCAAAGAGCTGTCCCTCTACATCCCAGCCCATAATATTTAACTGTAACAATACAGTCAACTTTACTCTGGTACTGTAATAATGTGATCCACTTTGTTCTGATATTGGGGGTGGGGGAATGAATTAACCTAGGGCCCTTTCTGCACTTGCCTTTTAATCCATGTTCACCGTGGTGTCCTCCAAGCAATTCTGCACTAAAATCAAATCCAACCTTCTCCCCCATCCCCAATTCTGCACTAAAATTGAGTTCAGCCTTGTTTTTATTCCGCGTTTTCCCCCCATTCTGCATCACATTTACCTCCCTTCAGTGGTCTGCCCGGTTTCAGCCTGCTGTTGCCCCGCTTTATTTGGATGCTGTTTTGCCCTGGACTTCAATTGCCTCGACTCAAACACTGAGAAAATCCAGAGTGGCAGAGAAATGCGGAAAGGACGTACAAGGTGTTTCATCCTTTCATCCTTTTGATGAGTTTGATACTCATAAATATGAGGGGTTTTATCATTTTAAAATATTAAATGGCTATTTTTCCGATAGAGGCACGCATTCTGAGAAGAAAACCAAATATTAAACTTGCAGATAGAAGTTTATTCCAAAGCTTTTTTTTTTTTATAAAAACCCCTCTATTTAGCCATTGATACTTTAACTGTTCAAGTGGTCAAAATCAGAAACACAGTTCTTGGCTCACAGCTTGTGGCCATTATCCTCTCTAAGAGAGAGATGCAAAATAAGAGATTATTACATGCGACACTCCATTTCGATCCACAAAACACCTTGATAATTCAGAAAACCAAATGCTCACTGGCTTTGGGCTCCAGTGATACAGGCCACCTCACTGTTTTGCAGTGCCGGAGCTGCAGTTCGGTTGACAGCTACACCTATGCAGAGTTCTCCGCTCCCTGCGATATATGAAGAGCACCACCGAATGTTATGCATTTCATTTTATGAGTAGAGGAATAATTCCATGCCCACAGATAGTTGGCTAATTGGTACAAGATTGCATAGCATCTTCTTCACCAAGAACCACAAATGCACATGATTCCAAGAGTGCAATTATGCCCTAGAATAGCTGTGTCCTCTCTTTCTGGAAGCACAAGTACATTTATTGGTAGAGGGACTCTACAGTGTATTGCAACCCCTGTATGAATACATGAAGCTGTCTTACACCGAGTCAGTCTATTGTTCCATCAAGATCAGTTGTCAGGATCCCTGATCCTAACAATGCTTCTCTATGTCTTACATGAATGATGCCAGTATAATCAGTTTGTTTTTGTAGCAGTTTGCCTTTCTTCTATGCAGTCCCTTGCTATCTCGCACCAAGCTGTCTCAGGTTTCCTCCCTTCTCTTTATTGCTTTGAAATATATTGCTTTGTGAAGGTCTGGTCAATGTAACAGTTCCATCCGGGAGAGTGGCTTCCTCAAACGTTGACACGTCACCCGAGACCAAATGGCCTCGTCCCCTCATACATTCCTCCGCTCCCCCGCCCTCCGGAACACGGCACCTCTTATCGCTGTGAGAAGGCCTTGGGATAGCCTTTGTTATGGATAGAGGGGGCACATCTGTGGCGCCTAATTCAAGAGAGGAAAATTTACAACTTTAACACCTCACCTTTTTCCTGTGGGAAGTAAAACAGCCGTAGATCTGTAACCGCACTTTTTTCCTTTTATGTGATTGGTCAACTATTGGGGTTCAAACTGTACTGGAAGGTATATTAACCCTAGCTGTTTTGTATACGGTATCTCTAACAAACATTCGAGAACCTGTCATGCAGTAACAAGACAATAAAGAACTCTGTTTCAACAACGAAGGTCTGATCTTTGGCTGCTTAGGGCAGAAGCCTCACATCAGTACTCTCTGCTCTCTCTGGTAGGGTGTCTCTGTGCTCTCAGGCACATTTTTTCCCGAGTCACCTTCTATGCCATCCTCTTAACCAGAGATGCCAAGGACGGAATCTGGGACTGGCAGATGTTCTACCACCAAGCCACTGTCCCTCCCCATTCTCTGCTACATCCAAGTGGTTTTGCTTCTTGTCTACTGAGTTGAGGCGTAGTTAGTAGCACTGTGCAGGAGCAGAAAAGACCCTCTCCCCCTGATCCAACTGTATTGGAGTCACCGTCCTTGCAATAATTCCTTCTCCCACCCAAGGGTCCGTTGGGGCCGGAGTGAGGCGGAGCAAAGCTCTGCCAGCTCAGGAGTGGCCGCTAGGGCAGCCACAGGCTGAATCAGATTCTCTAATCTGATTCAGCTCGCTGCCGAATTTTGGCGGCAGCTTTAAAAGCCACTGGAGGGGAGGGGGTTTGAGGGAGAGGTTCCAAACTTGCAGGGTAGCTGCTGGGGCCTCTCCTCGAAATGCCCACCAAGTTTCAAGAAGATTGGGCCAGGGGATCCAATTCTACAGGCCCCCAAACAGGTTGCACCCATTCCCTCCATTGTTCTCTATGGGAGGAAAAAAGTTAACATTTTTTCCCTCCATAGAGAACAATGGAGGGGATGGGACAACCTGTTTTGGGGCCCATAGAATTGGACCCCGTGGTCCAATCTTCTTGAAACTTAGTGGGTATTTCAAGGAGAGGCCCCAGCAGCTACCCTGCAAGTTTGGATCCTCTCCCTCAAACCCCCTTTCCTCCAGCCTCTCATATACCCTATGAGTTTTTGCCATTGATTTCAATGGCCCATAGGGTATAATGGGGCTGAAACTGACATTCCCTTTCTGACACACTTCCGGTAATGTCAGGGGACGTGGCATATGCTAATGAGTTATGCTAATGAGCTCTTGCTCCTCTTTTTCTACGAAAGGACCCCTGCTCCCACCTAACATGCATAGTGGGCTCCGCATGGCAATCTCTCCATGGCCATCTCCGAAATCCTGCATGCTCTCAAGCTGAATGTGCATGAGTGGGCCCTCATGAAAGCTCACCCTCTGTCTGTGCATCTAGCAGCTACACACACACACACATGCATCCTGTTGCATTTCACAAACCCAGTATGCCTTAGCCCTTGGTAAGGAGTGACACCAAGTACCAACCCATAGCGGGACAAATACAATCCTGTTAAGAATTCAAAATAAAATGGCATGATGTATACGTTGGGATATTTGGTTAGTATAACAGACCTTGCCCAGTTACAGAACCATGATACTGAGTGCAGTAAGTAGATCTCCCATGAAGAGTATTGCAAAAAAATAAAAGAGGTAAACTTACATTTACTCAAGTAGACCCAGTTCATATTCAGGTTGCAGGCAAAGGAGGAGAAAGAAGCCTCATCGAAAGAGTACTTTCCCTATCACAAACGGCCAGCTTGTCCAGCATCACGTATATGGGAGTATGAGGGCATTGTCTTTACAGGAGAGACCCACAGAGTCATGTGTCTCCCATGGAAGGCCATGTGAGAATAGTGAGAGGACAAAGGGAGAAAGAGGCGGTTCAGAGGGCAGATCCCAGGTTGACAAAGAGAGGCATCCCGTTCAAGGAGATAACACCTACGCACACTTAACTTATGCCCCCCACCCCCACCGTCCAGCCATGCTGAGTCGCTCACTCCAACAGTATGTATCTTGAGTCTTGATGTATCTCACGGAGGAGAAAGAATCATTCCGCTGTTACTTTGAGGCCAGGATGAGAATTCGTGATGGAGCCATGAGAAAGCAGGCTGAATTAAAGAAAATTAGAAATGGCACAGAGAGAAAGCCGATGGAGCCACTGGAGGTTTCAGAGATAAGGCTGGATAGTTAAGATATCGAGTATCTGCTGGGGGCATGTCAGATACAGGATCGTCTGAGGGCAGATGGCTAGACTAAGAAAGTTAATCTTCAAGAGAACTTTCACATTTCTATCCTGCCCTTCCTCCAAGGAATTCCAGGGCAGTGTATCAAGTTGTGCTTCCTCCTCCGTTGTATCCTCACAATTCTGTGATAGGACTATGAGGACTGAAATATTTTTACACCACTTTTTGCCTTGTTTTTTCCTTGATTGCTTTATCAAGGAGCAGAGTGACGTGGGGAGTCAGGGAGGGAGGCTTCCTCTTTTCTCCCCTGTTTTCCCCCCACAAAATACCCACCTGCCCATGCACACACAACCACTCCCGAGCAATTTTTACCTCAGCCGGACAAAATCTACAGGCATCACTGTTTTCCCAGCTCAGGGGTGGCTTTCTCCAATCAGAAAGCAGAAAGGGAAGAAAGATAGGCTTAACTCGCCTATCGTACTCACCTCTTTGATAAAGGAATCCCAGAGCCTGGTTTTACAAAAATGAAACAAAATTAAAATCAACATTAAAAAAAACCAAGAAAAATTATATTGTACAGCTGAGCCTTGAAATGCCATGGGTAGTCCAAGGCCACCTAGTGAATTTCATGGCAGAATGGGACTAACTCCTCTAACTCCTCTAACTCCATTCTCCTCAAGCACGGCCCTCAGTATCTCTCAGAAGTCGCCAAGGCAGCACTAGTAACCCTGCTTTCAAATGTTACCTATCAACGAACACACAAGTCGGAAATTTCTGAAATACTCAAAGAAATAAGATTGTTCCTTTCCTAACTATAGATCTGGATTCTCTCTCTAGCTGTCATATCTGTTCTGTGCTACTTATTTTGAGGGAGCCAGAAAACACTCATTTCGGCCAGTGTCGTACATAATAGCATAGGAAGAGCCCTGGTGGATCAGACCTATAGTTTACCTAGCCCAGCATTCTGTTTCACACAGAGGTGAACCAGTTGCACTGGAGGCTCAGCGAACAGGGCATAGGGACTGAGGCTTTCCCTGGATGTTGCCTCCTCGCTCTGGGATTCAGAGGTTTAACACCTCTGAATGTGGAGGTTCCCCTCAGTCACTATGGCTGAGTTCACACTGGCAGGTTGGCCCGATATAGGCACGTTTCTCAAGCGGATTAAGCGGGCCGGTTCACACAGCCACAGCTGTCTGACATTCCCATGCCATGCTCACCCTATCCTGAAGTGTTTTGATCCCATTTTTAAAAAGTTCCGTGTGAAAGCGGTGGCAAGCCATTTGGGTGCACATTGGTCCCACTTCCTGGAAGAGTGGACGCAAATAAGCCGCAATCAAGCGGCGCCGGTAATGTGAACCTGCTGATCCGGCATAACCGCCCATGCATGCTGTGGGCTTGAGCACACAACCATCCGCGGGGACGCTTCCAGATCGCAGAGTTAAAGCTCCCGGCCATGGGATCCTGCCCCAATTGCTACTGCACCTATGCTTTTAAAGCTTTTTATTCCTGTGGCCATCACTACATCCTCTGGCAGGGAATTCCACATTTTAATCACTCTCTGTGTAAAGTAGTATTCCCTTTTGTCCATCCTGAACCTACTGCCCGTCAGCTTCATTGGATGCCATGCAGGTAGAGTTTTTACTCTCCCATTATAAGATATAATGTTATTAATCGCTGAATCACACATCTGGCTTGATGTTTGAGTAAAACCCAGAATAGCTCCCTAGTCATGATTCTAAGATTTTAAAGCTATTATTAGGGGAAAAGCCCCATGGAACTCAGTGAGACTTGTTTCTGAGTTAGCATGGATACGTTCTGAATTAGCATGGACAGGCCGGACTAGGCCTGCCAGGCAGCCAGCAGGAGGTTTATTTTTATTTTATTTCTTGGACTTCTATTTCACCCTCCCCGCGAGCCAGCTCAGATTGGGGAGGGGGCACCATCAGCATTGGCATGACATCACTTCCAAGAAAAAAGAAACAGAAGTGATATTACACCTATCTAGGAATTGCTGGAAACCACTATGATAAAACCATAGAGTTTCTGCAGTTTCCTAAAGAGATGTAACATCAATGCCTGGTTTCCCCCAAAAATTATGTCACACCTTTGGCCCTATATCAATTAAAAAAAAATAAAATAAAATTCTGGAGTGGCCACCCAGATAGGATCAGGATGCGCATATTAATGTATAGAGCTGTCTTCTGTTTTCCTATCTAGCTCAGTATAGTCTACTTTGATTGGAAGCAATTCCGAAGCACAGCAAGTGGTTTTGTTTTGTTTTGTTGCCCAAACTCAATTTGCTGAAATCCTTTAACTGGAGATGCCAGGAATTGAACCTGGGCTCTTCGGCACACAAAGCATGTGCCCCACCACTGAGCCATGAGCTTGCTCAGAAATTTACTGAAGTCAACAGGGTGCACTCCAAACGCCCTGTGCATAAATTTGCAGCTTTATTCTTATTCTAGACCATGCAAGCAGTGAATAGCTTCTACAAATGATGGCAAAACAGGGCAGCGGTGAGACAAACGTCTGTGTGATTTATTCAGAAAAATTACTCATCATTCGCTCAAAGCCAAACCACCTGCATTCCCTATAAAGAGAGAAACACATTTTAAAACAACAACAACAACACACACCTGAAATTGATGCAATTGTCTTTCTGAAAAGGGACTTAAAATATTCACCTGGGTGAATTTCTGGATTAAAAATAGAAACACTCTACTCCTATTTGTGCCAGCTAATGCTGTCATCCCCTGGGCGGGAGTTGGATACCTCAGAGCCGCCCCTCCCCTTGGAATGCGCTGACTCTGAAGCTTGCTGCTTGCCCACTTATCGCTTCTCCCACCTCCTCAGCCTTGAACGCTTAGCTCCCAGCTGCTTTCTCAGCTCAGGTGCAATTTGCTACTTTCCGCGCTCTTAGTCTGGGAATGTATGTCCAGTATAATTTAGGTGCCTGTTTTATCCTTTATGACTGGTAGGTTCATGGGGGTTGCCATTTTCAATACACTTTATCTGTTATGTACATATGAACCCCAGGCATTACTAACACAACAAGTGGAAATAACCAACTAGACCTGTTAAGCAATAAACAGATTTCTGATTAAGGATCCCGGTTGCTGACTGAATCTAGGGTTGCCAGCCCCCAGGTGGGGCCTGGGGATCTCCTGCTTTTACAACTGATCCCCAGCTGACAGAGATCAACTCCGCTGGAGAAAATGGCTGCTTTGAAGGGTGGACTCTATGGCATTGTCCAATGTTGAAGCTCCTCCCTTCCCCAAACCCCACCCTCTCCTGGATCTACCCCCAAAGTCTCCAGGTATCTTCCAGCCCAGACATGGCAACCCTAACTGAATCTTTTGGGACAGCTCTCACAGTTTGTTTCTCCAGTCGTACACCTTGAAGGCTGAACAAAGCACAAAGTTATTAACAAAAAAAAAAAGCGAGGCCAAGAAGTTACAAATAAGTCTTGCTGTTGGTAGAAAGATAGTGGGTGGTCTCTGCTGTTTTTTTATATATATATATCTTCATGTTTACCAGCCCATCTGGCGAGCACAGACCTTCTACACAGCTGTCTGCGTGCCGCCAATCACTCATTTCCATTGTACACCCCATTCCTGTTGTTTGATGTAGGCGGGTTAAAAGACAGAAAGCCTTTAGACCTAAACTATGTTCAGCAATGAATCAACTGTGAGCACACACACACACATGGAAGATCAAGTTTATATATTTCTGAACACAGTTCAAGTTTATATATTTCTGTCCTCCTGTGGAGTCAACTAGGAACTTTTTTCTGCTAGAGGCTGACGTGTTGATATAGGCTTAAAAAAAAAAGTTGATGTTATGCTATGTTCCACATCAAATATATATGGCCATCAGATGGAGATCCCCCACTCCTTTGAAAACCATCTGCCTTTTAACCAATTATTCAACTCATTAGTGGACTGAATCTTCATACTGGCAAAACCTGATTATAGGGGTCCATTTCTGAGAAATTAAAAGCAAAGTGGAGGATATTGACTTCACTCTGACATGCTACTCTCTCTCTCTCTCTCTCTGTGAGTGTGTGTGTCTTGTAAGTCCTCAGCTGTGTGGCTACTACCTCAGTAAGACATAGGCCTCAGTCATGACACCAGCTATACCAGTTGGACTTTTTCGAGTAACTCCCAAGATGAACGTTAGTTCCCCTCCACACACACATACATATATAGACTTTCAATTCTAAAGGGGGATAGACGATGTCAAGCAAGTAAAATACAGAGTGTGAAATTCGTTAATAACGGCTACTGATGGGATTACTGCTTCTCTGGCAGTTCTAACAGATGGCCAGATAATGCATTATGATTAATAGGGAGGAACTCTCCCAGGGAACAGGCTTTTACTGACGGCTCTGGAACAGGTGGCTGTGATTAGCACGTGACTTCAGCCCCTTTCTGTCATCTCAGAAGATTTCTCAAGGCTGACCTTTGGGAACCTGGCCTTCAACCAAGAGAACTCTAAGTGGGGCCTGAGTCATTCTCCCGAAAATAAATGTTATCAGAGAACGGGCAGTGGACAGGATGTGCAAAACCTGTATTTTCATGGATGGACTGCCTTCCTCCATGCTGACAGTGAATGTCTAAGGCATTTTCCCACAAAAGCAACATACAGTTTTCCAAATCCACCATGCAATGGTTATTGTCAATTGTCCAGCATGTTCCCTTTTTTTTTTCCCAATAAATTTTTATTTTGTTTAACATTAACTAACAAAACTCAATATACTAAACAAATGACAGCAACCAGAATACAAATATTTCTGTTTGAATAAAGTATAACTAATGTAAGAACATATTGTTATGACGGGAGGGTTACAGTATCCGTATTCATATCTTTCAAAAAACCAATAATTTGTCATAGAAAGGGTTCCTTGGAACAATTTTACAATTCGATAAATAGTTTACAATCGGGAACCAAATTGCCTGAAACTTTGTTTGTGAATTTTCTGTTAAATCTACAGTAACATGACTGTACACAAAAAACTCCCAAAGTTTATTTTGTCTGTCGTAGAGAGATGGGACCTTTTCATTTTTCCAAAACTGAGCAAGTGTTATTCTCGCTACAGCTACAAGTATAGAAACCTGCCTTTTTGTGTTATTCAAAACAATAGAAAATAAACCCATCTCTAAAATTATAGATTCCAAAGAAAAGACTAGCTTATATCCAGTAATTTAAAAAAATTGGGTTACAATATCCATCCAAAAAACCTTTATTTTTGGACAAGACCACCAGCAATGTGCATAAGATCCCACCTGTCCACATTTTTCCAGCATTCTGCTGAATATGTCCAGCATGTTCCCTTGATGTATATTATATGCCCAATGGCCTCCTTGTAAAACACTGAGTTGGATCTTACAACTGTCTTCCACTATGGGTGCGGTCACGCTTGACGTTACAGCCGGAATTAGAGCTGTTAACTCTCGCTCTTTAATCTCCTGTTCACACTTTTCCCGCTCCAAATCTCCCTAACTCCCGCAGACATTATGACATCCACAAGTCTGACCTCTTGATGCTGAAGAAGAAGAAGAGGAGGAGGAGAAAGAGACTGGATTTATACCCTGTCCTTCACTGCCCAAAGGAGTTTCAGAGCGACTTACAATCTCCTTTCCTTTCCCCTCCCCACAACAGACACCCTGTGAGGAAGGTGGGGCTGAGAGAGCTCTAAGAAAAACTGCTCTTGAGAGAACAGCTCTGAAATAACTTCTAACTGACCCAAGGTCACATCAGCAGCTGCATGTGGAGGAGTGGGGAATCAAACCCGGTTCTCCCAGATTAGAGCCCGCGCTCCTAACTGCTACACCAAACCAGCCAAGCTAGGTGTTATGGCATCCACAAGTCTGACCCCTTGAGGCTGAATAGTTATAATGTAATCTTATCATGTATGTTTTAAATTGTTAATCACTTTGGCGGCCCTTGTAAAAGCAGAAAGGTATTTTATTTATTTATTTATTCATTCATTCATTCATTCATTCATTCATTCATTTGATTTATACCCTGCCTCCCCGCGAACGGGCTCAGGGCGGCTTACATGGGCTCATAGGCCAAAAATAATACATTAAAATCACTAAAACAGTTAAAACAGTTTGAATACTTAAAATACATTCCTAAGACTAACAGCCAAATAGCTTCCTGTAACATTCTTATCAAATTATCAAAGCGGCGACTCAGTGATAAACCTCCCTGTCACCCCTGCCACCCGCCAGGTTAGGTTCGGGCCAGATTACATCAAGTTGGTATAGCTGATGGATGGAATAATCGGTGGCGGCTCCTATTCGAAAGCCTGGCGGAAGAGCTCCGTCTTGCAGGCCCTGTGGAACTGCACAAGGTCCTGCAGGGCCCTGATCTCCTCTGGGAGCTCGTTCCACCAGACCGGAGCCGCCACCAAAAAAGCCCTGGCCCTTGTTTTAGTGAGTCTAGCGGCCCTAGGTAGGATATACATTTTGTAAACAAACAAACAAACACCATTTTAGTGCTGAATTCAGACAGCAGAGGAACGGGGTCAGGAGATCTTGTCCCCTGGGGGCCCCACACCTATTTTGGCACCTGAAAAAGCACAGGGGGGGGGACAAGATTGCTTGGTCACTCCCCTCTGTGGGCATGATCAGGACCAGGCCCTTGTGGCATTTTTAACCGGCTCAATTCAGCTCTAAAATGGCACCTGTGCCCATAGGTTGGATGCATGGATGCTGTAATGTCGACTTCTACTGGCAGAGTGTCTGTAGGATCCGAATTTCTAATGCAAACAATTGCAAAGGAGAGTCTTACTGCTAATGGTCATTTGGAACAAGGCATTTTGGCAGGTGGGAGGAAAAATGGCCTTTGTCTTAACTGATCACCCTACCTCCTTCTCTTAAGGCTTGCACGGTTGATATTCCCAAACCTCCCATCTTTTGCCAATTGTTTTCTTCATGTGACAGAACACGAATCCTGTTACTTTTTCCCTTGCCGTGTTGTGAATAATAAATTCTAGTGATTAAAAAAAATATATTCAGCGCTATGTATAGTAGAGTAATGAAACCTGTCAGGCACCACATTGGCACTAGAGTCTCAAGGAGATACTTAAAAAGAAAAACAAAATGGGGGAAAAAACCACCCATGTTGATTTCAGTCTCACAGTCCATCATTATCATGAGATAATATGAAGGCTGCTCCAACCACTAATGGAATAAAGGGGTTTTTTTTTTGCTATAGATCACAGTGAATGTTTGCTGAGGAAAGAGGAACCAAAGGCTAGACATGCATGTCTAATGTCGAAGAAAAGTGAGTTTGCATCTAATATGCTGGAGAAATTGCTCAACAACAGTTCAAGCATGAAGGAAAAAAAAAGACTGCTGAAAGTCTGCCAAGGTCAGGAGTACTTAGGGTGAAACAGTGGGTAAGTGCAGGTCACGCAACCTTAGATCGTTAAATCCTGTCATCATGATCGCCGGGCCAATAGTAAGCCTTACCGATGGCTAATGCATTCCAACGGCAGAGCATCTCTGGGCCTTACCACGATTTCATGATTTATTAAAGCAACGTCCAATGCTATTTATCAAGCAAATTATTAGACCCGAAACGTGAAGAGACCACAAAGGGAAATAATGCGGCAAGAGAAGGCGCCAGGAAGCAAGCTGACACTTAGGGGGGCCAGTTCTAGGGAAATACCTGGAGAACATGAGGGTGGAGCCTGGGGCGGGTGGGATTCGGGGAGGGGAGGGACCTCAGCATGGTGCAGTGCCATAGAGTCCACCCTCCAAAGCAGCCATTTTCCACAGGGGAACTGACCGCACCGGTCGGTCTGGAGATCAATGGTAAAAACCGGAGATCACCAGGCCCTATCCCAGGCATTTAAATTTCTTAGGGGTCAGTTAATGTAAGTTAATTAAAGTTAATTAACTTAGAGTTAACCTCTCTGCAGTGGTGGCTAGGTCACATGAGCATGTCATCACATGACTCATCACCTGGCACAGGTGCCCTCCCCTAGCACAGCCCAGCAGCCTCCTCACCCGCCCACTCACTGCCCTGGCAGGTAGAGAGCTGGTAGAGAGCCAGCTGGTGGCCACTCATTCACCTGCTGCCCTGGTGCCTGGCCAGCAAGTAGAGAGCCGGCTGCTTGCTCATCTGCTGCCCTGGTCAGTAAGGAGAAAGCCGGCCACTCACTTGCCCGACAGCCAGTGTGACTTAATAAAATTTTTAATATGCTTTCTGGCATGGCCTTTTGTGGGGTGTGGGTTTTAATTAAGGGGGTGTGGCCCCCAAATGTCCCACCGTAGCTACAGGACTGCTCGTCAAGTGTGTCTGCCATGAAGAGACTGGAATCACAAGCTTTCCTTGAAGAAAGGCTCCTCCTTGGGGAAAACATAGGCCTCTTTGAGTTTGTGGGCTCTTTGCCTCCTGGCTGTCACTGGTCCCTTGAGTTTCCTGTGCCTGAATCAACTTCCTTTCTCCAGGCAGCACTTTTTGGCTGGTAGCATACCCCTGTTTGTTACCCTGCTTCCCTGACAAAGCACACCTCCCAGGTTCCTTAGCCCTGTATCACTCAAGGTGGAATTCACCTCAGCCTTTGACCAAAGATTCTGCCTCACCGTTCGGTTTCTTTCTTCACAAGGGGTTAAGAACATAAGAACATAAGAGAAGCCAATGTTGGATCAGGCCAATGGCCCATCCAGTCCAACACTCTGTCACACAGTGGCCAAAAACACCAGGTGCCATCAGGAGGTCCAGCAGTGGGGCCAGGACACTAGAAGCCCTCCCACTGTTGCCCCTCCCCAGAACCAAGAATACAGAGTATCACTAGCCCCAGACTGAGAGTTCCGATCTATACCTTGTGGCTAGTAGCCACTGATGGACTTCTGCTCCATATGTTTACCTAATTCCCTCTGGAAGCCGTCCATGCTTGTAGCCGCCGCCACCTCCTGTGGCAGTGAATTCCACGTGTTAATCAGTCTTTGGGTGAGGAAGTTATAGCACATTAAACACTTCTATGTTATCATTTTCAAAATGACCTGAGAGAAAGCCACATCCCCAGCTAGGGGAGGAAGGCAATTTCTCCCGTCGAATCAGCCTCCTTCACTTTGCCTTTTAGATATCTTTGCTTCAGAATAGGGAAAAAACAAAACAAAACAAAAAGATCTCAGCCCTTTTGTGCGAGCTCGATACAATCTCTGTCGACTTCTAGCCTTGCAGCGTCAGCTTAGTCAACATCTGGCACAATTCAGCACACTGAGAAATCTCCGTCTGAACCGACCAGATTCAGGCTCGGTGCCAGAGGAAAGGGTGAGTCACCCGGCAGCACATCAATCTGATTACTGTTACATCAGCAGAAGAGGATTTTTTGTTTTATTACAATGTCCGACGGAGCCAAATGCTGATCTCCGGCGACAAGAGTCTCTCTCTTGCCAATATAATCAGGTGTAGTGGGGAGGGGGGGAGTGCCTGAGGACCCTCTTCTAATATATATAAAAAAGGAACACAAAGGACTGAAACCGTATGAAGCAGTCTCAGCTGAACTAATAACTGGGCACTGGAAAGGAAAAAAAAATAACCAAGGTGGAATTTCCGTACCATCTCAGTGGAAGTGAGGCAGCCAGCAAAACGTGAGCGTAAGCTTATCGCAACAGACCCCTGCTCGAGATTTGCAGACAACTGGCTGATCTTGCCTCTGTCGCAACACACTTGCTGAACAACACAGCACTCACCCCTAAAACCAGTAATCCCCCCACACACCGTTAAAATACAAATGAGCTTAGCTCAGCCTTTTGGCTTTCTTTAAAGAAGATAACCAAAGGGGAAAAGGGAGATGCAGAAATGCCATAAACCCATCTCTGGAGATCTCTTGCATCAGCTTCGTGCCCTGATAAATTCTTTTCTTGTTTCTAAAAAAAGGGTGGGGGGAGACAGTGCTTATACAGTTGGGGGGGGGCTTCCTTGAGGCACGACAGAACACCCTTCCATTTATCTCTTTTCACAGTCTCCAGAGTCCATAGTTAAAGGGAATAGTTAAACTGTCCCTTCAGCTTAAAGAAGGAATGCATATAGGCGAGGAGGATAATTGCTTGGAACATATCCTCTGGGAGGAACAGAACAACAACTACGCAGCTTGGAGACCAGTTCGATCAGGCCAGAGCAAACTTATCTATTTCATTTATACCCTGTCTTTCTCCCCAGTATCTACCCAAAGTGGCTTACATCATTCTCCGGTCATCCATTTTATCTTTGCAACAACCGTGTGAGAAGGGACAGGCTGAGTGTGACTGGTCCAAGATCATGCAGCAAGCTTGCATAGCAGAGCAGGAATTCATATCTGGGTCTCCCAAATCCTAGTCTAGGGGTTCCCAAACTTTTAAGCCTGTGGGCACCTTTAGAATTCTGACACAAGGTGGTGGGTACAACCACAAAATGGCTGCCCCAAGAGAAGGAACCACCACTAAATGTCAAGGAGTGAGGTTATCCATAACTGTAACAGTGACGTTCACATTTCAGTAGGGTTGTCATCCCACTGATTGGGGGCAGGGGTTCCCCCAATTTTGGGGTCCCCAAACTACCACTGGCCAGCTGGCTGGTGGGGGAGGTCTGCCCCCAATGAGCCCCCCAATATGCCTAGCACAATGATGTCACCTGGAGACACGTTATGTGGGGGACGCTCTAGCGTTTGGCTAAAAACTCTGTGGTGACCATAGAGAGTTTGGCCCAATGCTAGAGTGCCCCCTGCTTGACATGCTCAGAAGATCCTGGGCAGCAGCATGGAGCCTCCCATCGGCAGACAGTAAGCACCTGGCAACCCTACATTTCAGGCAGAAGCTGGATGTCTTTTAAAACAAACATATCCATGTAAAAATATTTTCTTGCATATGCTCAACTTGCCTTCAGTCACCCAGTGAAGATCCTTGTGCTCTGGTGGCAGCTGCTGCTGAAGCAATGCTTTTAAAAATTTGCACGGTGAATCCAGTCGGAAGCCTCACTGGACAAAAGCCCCATTCACCCCCCTCCCCCCCCAAAAAAACTTGGTCGGCACCAGGAAAGGTATTGGTAGGTGTGGCAGAGCCCATGGGAACCATAATGGGGACCCCAAGCCTACTCTAACGCTCTAACTACCACAGAACACAGTGGTCCATCAGTCACACCCTGCGGACCGGTAAATGTGCCCCAGAACTTCTCCATTCGGCAAAGCCACAAAAGAAGTGTGTGGGGGGAGTAATCAGTCCATGAGGGATCTGTCAGGCTGCTGCATGCAGTTGGTGGGCTGCCTTCAGCTTGTTAGGCTGTGAGTTGAGCAGGCTGCAACTGAACTATTTTAAGCACTGTTTAGCAGCTCCCCAGTGCTCAAAGCAGCAGCAAGTGTCAGGGGGAGGACAACCTTTCATAGCACCTGTGCTCTGATGAGGAAAGGACACCAGAGATTTATGGCCGTTTTGTAATAATTGTTTATTTACAAATATACAAGAGGGCCACTCCAGCTATCGACTGTTATTCACCCCAAACAAGCAGCACATGTCTTTCTTTTCTGCTGGGAACAGTCCAACTTTCATACTGTTCTTCTCCAGAAACACACAACACCCTAGTCTTGGCCCCACAATGACTGGTAAGACTGCTCAGTAACTAATAGCCAACAGCCATCAAGATCCTGAAGCAAACCACCTAGGAGATAACAAGTGCCCTATCACAAATGGCCAACTTGTCTGGCATCATATGTGTGGAAGTAGGAGGGCACTGTATCTAGCTAATTCTACCATGGAGTTTTGCCCAAAAACCAGAGCATTGCCCACCGACGTCCCCAACATGCCTACGTCACTTCCAGGTCATGTACACATGTTACTGAAATGTTGGGCATTCCTCCCTGGTCCCAGTAAGTGCACCCCCCATTCCCCACCGGCTGTTCAGAGGGTCCTCACAACCCTACACCAAGCAAATGCTCTACTGAGCCACAGCCCCTTCCAACAATCATCCCACCTGACAAAACCAAGGGTTTGTCTTGGTTTTAGGACTGAATCTATGGCCAATGGCCGATCCGAAGGTGCACAACCAAAGCTGCCGGAACGCCAACGTAGCCCTGGGCCAGCTGAACCACAAGTCAACACCCACTCCCATCATCAGCATGGCCTACGTCCAAGCCAAACATACTCTGCTTTGATGCCAGCACTACAGAAGACAGTTGTCTCAGCTTGACCCTGACTCACTGGGAACTTTCTCATTAAGTTCAACAGTTAGTCCACCCCAGTAAGGCAATGCGTCCTTCCCCCTATTGTTAATACTCAGTATCAGGTAGTCAAATGTAGAAGGCTTCTAAGGGAAGTGCGTATTTAATTATTTGACAAGCCATTCATGCTTTGACACATCACACAACATTCTGGGGTAGTGAGCAATGTTCCCTCTAAGCTGTGCATGTGAGCGGCCACACATTAACCCAGGAAGCCCCACTCAGCAGCAGTCTGCAGCCGCACAAAGTCCTGCACTGCTCATTGCCCATTTGAAGATTATAGCAGTTATATTCTGCTCAGGATGTGAATTGCTCTGCTCAGTTGGGGGGGGGGGCGGGAATTAGAACGAACTCTGGTGAGAATCCTTGGATGATGAAGATGATGGTTTTTGTCTTGGGCAGATAAAGTCATGTTGGATTATTTATCCGTGCTGGGCCTAATTTCAGAACATCTGAAGTCTTCCCAAATTATTTTTGTGCTTAACAGTCTATTTCAAAGTTAGGTCAGCATCTACTGTGCGTATCACCCAGCATTCCATCACTTGTTGGACCCAGACAAACACCATACGCATTATGTGTAGCTGCATCCAGTGCAGAAGTGCCACATTTCCATTTTGGTTACACCACGTAGCTGACAGACACCAGTCACCAACGCCTCCCTGTGTTCCATATGGTGGCATGCCAACCAAGAAGAAGAAGAGATTGGATTTATACCCCACCCAATACTCCCTCTACGCTGTGGAGTCTTGTGAGCAAAATTCTACTTTGTGAGCTACTGGTATTAAAGTCGCGAGCGTGCGGTTTGGTGACTGCAAAAAATTAGTTTGCTCTGGAGCAAACCTTCCTGAGCTAAGACAAAAAATGTGTGAGCCGGAGGGTATAAATCTGTGTGCTAGCACACACTAGTTCAGCTTAGAGGGAACACTGACCCCCACCCTTCACTCGTAGTCTCAGAGCGGCTTACAAACTCCTTTCCCTTCCCCTTCCCACAACAGACACCCTGTGAGGTAGGTGAGGCTGAGAGAGCTCTTTCAAAAACTGCTCTTTCGAGAGCAGCTCTGACAGAACTATGGCTTGCCCAAGGTAATCCAGCAGCTGAAAGTGGAGGCGTGGGGAATCAAACCTGGTTCTCCCAGATTAGAGTGGACACACTTAAACACTACATTAAGCTATACCACTCTCATCAAGTCTGGTCATTAAGAAGCAAGTGGCATTCAAAGCAAGTGTCTTTTCAGGGTCACTACCATAAGGTTCTTACTTCTTCTTACTAGCTATTCTGTAGCTGGCAGAATTTATGGGGAAACAAGGCCTTCTGCTATATCAGCCTTATGGGCTTTTGTTTGATGATAGCTGGAAATTCTGATAGGGCAGAGCTGTTAAATCCCTAGCCTGTCTACGTCCATTCCCTTGACTGTCAACAATTCAAACTGCATAGCTCCTTGGTGAAAGACTATATCCCTTTTCTTCTTCTTTTTCTTCTCTCCCCCCCCCCCCCTTACATTACCAGTATTACACAAAAACAGTCACCAACATGCCAGCAGCAAGGACGTTTTTTTCATTCTGGGGAATTAATTCCCCAGGGCAAGATGACACTCTGTTGTGAGGCTCATTGTGTAGGTATAAGCCCATTGATTCCAGTGACTCAAATGGGCTTCTTCCTGTGAAAGGGATAAGAAGGCCGATTTCTTGTCCCAGCATGTGCATTGTGTGACTTGTTTCTTAGAACCCCAGGAAGTTCTCAGCGAACACCTCTGCTTCTCATCCCAGAGAAAAAAGACCACACTGGGCCACTGCTTTGTGCTACCTAGCACAGCTCAGAACTGGCAGAGATTTCCTGTTACAAAATATTTCCAGATCCTGTGGCCAAAGAGATTCCACAATAGTCAGGTTTTCTTCTGTTTTTAGTTATTTTTTTCTTACTGTTCTGTGTACCGTTTATCTGGATGTCTATTCATCCAGATATTTATACTCCACTTCTCTCCGCAGCGGAGACTATAAGTAGCATACCACATTGTTTCCCCCGCCTCCAATTCATCCCAACGACAACTCTGCAAGGTAGGCTAGGCTGCAAGAGTGTGGCTGGCCCTGCGAGCTTTCGTGGCCAAGCATGAATTCGAACCTGGGTCTCCTAGACCCTGGCCCTCACTTGCACCCCCCCCCACATTGGCTCTACATACATAGAGTGAAGTTTGTGTATTTGTTCCAGCAGCAACATGAATGCTCCTAATCTGAAAGCTGAAAATTTATTTCATAAAGAGAAATTATTATTTATTATTATTCAGCTGGACTCTTGCTCTTTTCTACTGCTACAAACAGATGGGCATGGCTACTCAGCTTGAACTCAAGTCAAGCCAGCCTTTATTGGCATAAATTAGGAAAACAATTTATACATGTTAAAACCCGTTAAAAACACATATATAAAAATTTTAAAAGAACCTTTGGTGCAACTTTAAGACCAGACAAAGAAACTTGGTCACCTTCTCCGTGGTGTCTGGACTGGAATCTCTTAGAAGTCTATGCACCTTGAGTGCATCAGAACAAGCGCCCATACTAGTTAACAGAGAATGTAAATGTGCGCTCCTTAGATCTACATACAAGTTACAGTGCAGGAGAACATGAGTAATTGATTCCACAACAGCTCTTTCTGCATGGGCAATAACTGGCCAAATGCGAGACCTTGTTAAATCTGCCATATAAGATGGCTGATGACATAGCATTGCATCTGGCCAGGGTAAACGCTCTGTGTTGCTGAGGTACCTGCAGAGATGTTAGCTTGAACTATTATTTGTTTATCCCTTCCCCCTCCTTTCAAAGAGCTCGGGGTGGTTATAGGGTTGCCAACCTACAGGCGGGACCTAGAGTCCTCCTGGAATTACAACTGATTTCCACACTACAGAGATCAGCTCACCTAGAGAAAACGGCTTCGGTAGAGGGTGGACTCCATGCTATCGCGTCTCCGTTGAACTCTGTCCCTTCCCCCAAACTCTGCCCTTCCTAGGCATCATCCCTCAAATCTCCAGGGACTTTTGGAGTGGATTTGGCAATCCCTTCCTGCACTGATCCACTCCACAACCGTGAGAGTTAGATTAGGTGGAGAGGGAATGCCTGTAATGAAGTCTAACTCCTGTTGTGTACAAAATAGCAAATAAAAAGAATTAAATGTATTAATGGTATACCCTTAATAACACAATCACGGCCAGGTCTGGTTAGTGTAGGAAGTATCTGATTGTTGCAGGTAATATTGCGGTGATATCTGCTTTTGCAGCCAGCTAGCAGGGGGAAAAATGACTACTATTACCAATTCCTGGACTGCTGTACATTACTTGTAGTGCTACAAGGCACCATGTACATTCAATAATAGCAATACAATTTTTTTTAAAAGACCATAGCTCAGAAGTACAGTATGTGCACAACAAGCTGAAAGTCCCAACAGTCAGTCCGTACCAGGGGTCCTTTCATAGAAAAAGAGGTGCAGGAGCTCATTAGCATAACTCATTAGCATAACACATTAGCATATGCCACGCCCCTGACATCACCAGAAGTGTGTCAGAAAGGGAATGTCAGTTTCAGCCTCATTATATCCTATGGGCCATTGAAATCAATGGCAAAAACTCATAGGGTATATGAGGGGCTGGAGGAAAGGGGGTTTGAGGGAGAGGCTCCAAACTTGCAGGGTAGCTGCTGGGGCCTCTCCTCGAAATACCCACTAAGTTTTAAGAAGATTGGACCAGGGGGTCCAATTCTATGGGCTCCCAAACAGATTGTCCTATCCCCTCCATTGTTCTCTATGGAGGGAAAAAATGTTAACTGTTTTCCTTCCATAGAGAACAATGGAGGGAATGGGGGCAACCTGTTTGGGGGCCTGTAGAATTGGACCCCCTGGTCCAATCTTCTTGAAACTTGGTGGGTATTTCGAGGAGAGGCTCCAGCAGCTACCCTGCAAGTTTGGAGCCTCTCCCTCAAACCCCCTCCCCTCCAATGGCTTTTAAATTTGCTGCCAAATTTTGGCGGCAATTTGGCGGTGAGCTGAATCAGATTAGAGAATCTGATTCAGCCTGTGGCTGCCCTACTGGCCAGTCCTGAGCTGGCGGAGCTTTGCTCCACCTCACTCCGGCCCCAACGGACCCCTGGTCTCTACCATCTCCAGTATATTGGGGGGTGGGTGTCATACTAGCAAGACTGAGGGAGATCTCTGGTTCAGAGTTTCAAAAGCAATGGCAATCACAATAGAGGAAGAGGAAGGAGGAGGAGGAAGAGGAGATTGAATTTATACCCATTCTCCACTCAGAGTGGTTTACAATCTTTTCCATTTCCCCTCCCCACAGCAGACACCCTGTGAGGTAGGTGGGGCTGAGAGATCTCCGAGAGAACTGCCCTTGAGAGAACAGCTCTGAGAGAACTTGTGATTGACCCAAGGTCACACAAATGGCTGCATGTGAAGGAGTGGGGAATAAAACCAGGTCCTCCAGATTGGAGTCTGCCTCTCTTAACCACTACACCAAACTGGTTCTAGAGTATACTAGGCCAGGTGGGTAAGGTAAGGCTTGCCAGGGCAGTGAGTGTGGAGGAGCAGAAAATAGACCCGGAAATGATGTCACTGTGTAAGAATTAAATTCAAAGAATCCTAGAGCGTCTCCCAAACACGATTCCAGATTCATGCCAGAACTGACACTGTGCCACTGGAGCAACTGTGTTTTACAAGTCCTTGCACCCTCCAGTGTCCTCCTGGGTGCCACCTGTAATGAGACCCTGTAATGTTATCATTATTATTAGCATCTGTATAAACACACAAATTACTACGATTATTAATAATGGGTACAGAAAGAGATCCCAAGCCTTGGGTTGGCCCTTCTTCTTTCATCCAACTGGGCGTGAACACTTTGCTGCCTGTTCCGCTCTCTGCAGAAACTTTCGCTGAAATCTGTCATTTAAAAGGTAAATTGGAATGTTGCTTTTATGACTGCGCTCCTCACAAGAATGGATCTTTTATTTCCTAGCAACTGTACTGAAACAAAATAATGTCTTGGCAATTAAATGCTGAAATGTTTCTCCTTTGTCTTCATTCCTCTTTTGTTTCCCAGTTAACAAAGATGTGCAGATAGTCTGTGTCATTGCAACAGAACGCAAGAGAAAGTCCGCTGCCAAACCAGCTAAGTCTCAAAAGCAAAGGGCAGAAGTAATACTCTTCTGACACTGAAAGTCATCACCAGTTATTTCTATGCTGTTAACTCAAAAAGGGTGTTTTTTAACCTCCAGATTTGGCAGAACTTGATACAGTCTCTTTGGATTTCTGCAGTCTCCACGTGCTTGAGATAAGTGATTTCCCGCTGCTGCATTTGTCTACAGTTTGGTGCAGTGGTTAAGAGTGTGGACTCTAATCTGGGAGAACCAAGTTTGATACCCCATGCCTCCATTTGCAGCTGCTGGTGTGACCTTGGATCAGTCATAAATTCTTTCAGAGCTGTTCTCTCAGAGCTGTTCTCTCTTGAGAGCTCTCTCAGCCCCACCTACCTCCCAGTTTGTCTGTTGTGAGGAGGGGAAAGGAAAGGAGATTGTAAGCCACTCTGAGATTCCTTCAGGTAGTGCAGGGCGCGGTATAAATCCAATCTCTTCTTCTTCTTCTACAAGTTTGGGAAGGGCTGATCCTAGGGATGCTACCCTCTGGGCAAGACAGGGACTGAGTCCACAGTGCCAAATTTCCCCGCACCTGTGTTTCTATTCATCTGTGGCTATCCCCGGTTTCCACAGATGATTTCGCCCTTCCAGGGGTAAAAATGCACTCCCCCTCCCTTGCCATGTGCCATCAAATCCCCCGTTTCCAGGACGTTTTTGTAATCACAGTATTGAACCTGCATCAACCTAGTGGGGAAATCTTTCTCATCCGGTGTTTTTCAGCCCTAGGTCCGCCCTCTCCTTTCTCCACATTTGCATGTCCCACCCTCTAACCCCACGTTACCGCAGAAAAGTTTCTGGTTAATCAGCTTATTGTTTCCATTTCTTTATTGTTTGTTTGTTTTTTAATACTCTGAGCCAATCATGTTACTACATTACTTATATTGTGTTCCAATGTTCGTTCTCACTGCACAATTTTTTAAAAAGCATTTCACATGTTACTGTGAAGAACGCTGCACAAACCGATGTAATGAAGTAAATCTCTTCTGGGCAGGGGGAGGATTCACTTATGCACAGTCTTCCCTGAGCATGTGTGGGGACTTGCAGTAAGCAAAGGAAATGTCGTGGGAAAGACCCTACTGTGGAAGTAGTGCTGCAGACGTGCAGTATTAAAATGGACTTTCCCTTGGAGCTTTAGAGCAGACTACAGAGATCAGTTCCACTGGATAAAACTGATGCTTTGGAGGGTGGACTCTGTGGTATTGTACCCCACTGAGGTCCCTGTCCTCTCCAGGCTCCATCCCCAATCTCCAGGAGTTTTCCATCCTGGATCCAGAAACCTTACTCCCATCCCCCACTGGTGGCCTGGGGAACCTGGCAACCTTAGCTGATCCACTGCAGGCATCCAGCTGACTACCTAAAACCTAAGAACATGAGAAAAGCCGATGTTGGATCAGGCCAATGGCCCATCCAGTCCAATACCCTGTCGCACAGTGGCCAAAAATAGCAAGTGCTATCAGGAGGTGCACCGGTGGGGCCAGGACACTAGAAGCCCTCCCACTGTTGACCCCCCCACACACACACAAGCACCAAGAATACAGAGCATCATTTGCCCCAGACTGAGAGTTCCTATCTATACCTTGTGGCTACTAGCCACTGATGGACCTCTGCTCCTGTCTGGTCTGACAGCAGGGGAAGGAACAGAGAGGATCCTGCCCTTTCTCCAACCCCACTGTACTGCTTGCCCCTCCCCCTTCATCCATCACTGCGGGCATTGCTTTGAGCATGGCACTACACAGGGCCAAACCTACAGAGGGCTAAATCTGGTACTACTCCATTCCTCAGTACAGCCTCCAGGCCAAGGAGAATAGATAAGGAATGCTTCCCATACAACCTTCTAACCCAGACAGTGGGTCTGAGGCTAGTGAAAGAGATGGTGCTCCCAAGCCCAACTCTTGCTTTGCTCTTGGAGGAAGGGAGGAAGCATCAGAAGCAACCACACCACCTTGGGGCACCTCTCCTAGGAAAAAAAAAGCATTGCTACATCCATGCTCAGAGGCAGTAAACCTCTGAATACCGGTGCCACAAGGCATCATCAGGAGAAGGCCTTGTTGGCCCTCTGTGCCCTCATGTTGGCCCTTCAGAGTAACTGGTTGGCCACTGTGTAAGACAAGACTGATCCAACAGAGCTCTTCTAATGCTCATCACCTCAACTCCTGCTTCTGCCACTGAAAGCTCTTGCGTCAGTGGAGGCTAGGGTGTCTAGGCTACAGCCTGGAACCCTTAGATCAACTGAAGGTCAGGGACAGGTGTACCGGCATCATGCCAGTGTGCAACATCACTTCCAGAAATGACATCATGACGGAGGGCATTAGGATTCACAAAAATGTTGCGGTTAAATCATAGAGTTTTTGACAATTCCTAGAGTGCCCCCTTCAAGATCATCACACCATTTCTGCTTCTGGGCAGAAGTGACACCTCACAATGACATAATGTCAGTAAACCCCCCCCCCCCAATTTGCCTCCATTTTTCTCTCACTAGCTTTTCATGCACTGGCAGCCATCGATGAGGATTGCTAGGAGGGCTCCCACCATAGAGGGAGACTTGGCAAGCCTGCTGGAGACACCACTGGTGGAGGGAAGAGTTGGGAGTAATGGGGTGGATCCAACCATCCTTCAAGTAGCCTTCCTCCAGCCTAAGAAACCTTCCTCCAACTTTTGGCTCTTCTTCCAACAGAAGATCCACTTACATGGGAGGAAGACTCCTGATCTAAGCCAAAAGAAAAGGTGGGGTATAAACATTTTATAATAAATAATTACATCATAAACTTTTCTAAGTGGGGTGGTAGAGTAGGGGTTGACTCCACCCAGCTCAGTCCACCCCTCACACCCTGTGGTATTTTATCCACTCATATCCCAGCTCGGCTTTCAGGAAGGACAAAAGGATACTTCTGAAGGAAAGATCTGCTCCTCCAAAAGCCATCTGCTAGGGGACCATGGAAGGCAACCTGGGGAGGGGGCAAATCCTCTCTAGCCATATGTCACAACTCTGGGCCACGCAGAAAACCATGTTGCAAGAACTGGGAAAGACGATGGATGACTATGTAAGCTGTGTCCCCCTCCCCTTGCAGGTTTTCTTGCATTTTTGTAGCCCTACCAAGTATATTGAATAAAATCTACTGTCTTGTTTCCAGTCATTGCAAATTTAAGATTTTATATCATTCACACAGTCTGTGACAATCTAGACCAAAACATATACTGTATGTTTTATGGCAGTCCAGAGAACCCTCTAACTGCTTCTTCAGCAGAATTTGTGGTGTTGCTGTTCGTGTATCTAAGCCAGACTAACAACCTGCGTGATGCTCCAGCGTCATGAAATACAAATAACCACCCACAAGAGCATCTTCGGGTGAACGACGTCTATAACGTGTGCATGCATGTCATTTCACAAGCATTGTCAAGCCAGGAGAAGTGACTGAACTTTAACGGGTAAAAAGTTCCTCATACAAGGCCAGAGGGAGCTCAGATTCCTCAACTGCAAGAATGGTGCGCTTTGTTTAGAAATGAAAGAGAGAGTCTAGAAAGGCATACTTCATACTGTTATGAAAGGCATACTTCAAAAGGGATTAGCTTATTCAACCTACTTCCTCAAATAACGCACCGACAAAGGGAAACTCTTTCACCAAAGCAGAAAGGTGGGGAACTAAACACACACACACGCACACTCACACACACACACCCCTCCGTTAGACAGTCATTTCTCAATATATTTAGTGTGTAAAATATACTTTCAAATGCAGACTGCCTTCCAGGCTCCCTTCATACACACCTGCCACGGCAAGGGGGGCCACGTTCCCCTGATGCAAAGCCAAGGAGCTGCACAGTGCTTGTGCCTGCTGCAGATGTGAGTGTAGTAAGGTTGCCAGCACTGCCTCAGCAAATGCCGGGAGATTTTGAGGGTGGTGCCTAGGAAGGATAGAATTTGGAGAGGATGTTACATCACTTCCAAGTGATGCTTTTAGAATTTCTCTATAGCTGTGTTGACGGTGGGGGTCCCCAACATTTTAGAGCCCATGGGCACCTTCTGAATTCTGACACTGGATGACAACGACAAAATGGCTGCCACGGAAGGCATAGCCAGCTACAAAATGGCTGCCATGGGAGGCAGAGCCCACCACAAAATATCAGACAGTGGGGTTATACATAACTCTAATGACAACTCTTCAATATTTCAGGCAGCAGCTCTGTTTAACAGGATGCCTTATAAAATGAACATATTGTTCGAAAATATTTTCTTCCATAGATACAGCTTACCTTCACTTATTTAGTACATATACTCGGTTTGTAATGACAGCTACTGCTGAAGCTTTTTTTAAAAAAAAAATCTGCACAGCCAATCATTTATCCAATGGCCAATCAGAAGTCCCGCCATGCAAAAGCCCTACCCACTTCCTAAGAACATTTGGCAGACACCACCTGTGGAGACAACATTGGAGACCCCTGCTCAAGGCCATAGACACATAGGGGAATTCCTAGAGCGGCACTATGGAGGCCATTTCTGGCCATTTTTCTCCTGTTCCTCCGTTTCTTGAGGGTGGAGGATAGGGGCTGAGGGTGGGGATTTCCTCATCACAGGATGTCAAATGGCGTGCCTAAAAGGTAGAACCAACCATGTAAGTCTTTCTCAGCCAGTTCTCACCAGACTAGAATGGGGCACAGCTACTGAGTAAGAAAAACCCACAGGGCTTGCCCATTCGATATGGTTACTCACTTATGTACATTTCATGGCAGTGAGGCATTGAGCTATGGGAAAGCAGAGTGCATATACATCTAAAGGGGGATGAGGGGCTATTGGTTTTTGCTCCCTGAGGGGTAGCCATATTAGTTTGTTGCCACAAAGTCAAAGTCAGGAGTCTTGCGGAATTTTAGAAGGTGAACAAATTGATGGTGGCTTCTGCTTCCATGGATTATATCCTAAGCATGTGTTAAAATGCTTTATTCTTTAAAAAAAATAAATACTCACTTCCAACAACTTTCCAAAGTGGTTTTAGTTTACTTTTCAGACAATTGTTTTGTTCTGAAAGAAGCCTAAACAGACTCTAGCTATGGTGAATGATCAGTTCTCTTCTGATGAAATTAATAATCTACTTTCTGCTCAAATGCACTAAGGGTTCATGTGCACTCTCTAGAATATAGAGAAATATATACGAGTAATAATTTTTTTGGCCATGCAGCTACCTGAATAACTCCCTTCTATTGCCTTCAGCTAAAAAATTATAATCTATTATAATTAAAACCACAGATCTGTGTGTGTATTTTGTTTAAGGCACTGTCATACTGTTAATTACACTGTTGCCATATAGTTATCTACAGGAGGTTCTCTTATTTCATACAGCAATTAAAAAAATTAAAAGGTGCAGCTGTGACGGTTAATAGACATTTCTGAAATGCCTCACTAAGCACAGACACTTTCTTGGTCCCAAACTAAACTGAAATACAAACATTGGTCTTCCAAAAGAATGTTAAATGTGTTATATCAACCACATCTCTTATGAAAAAAAACCCTTCCATGTTGGAACCTGCACCAAACCACTATCTTTACAGAAAAGTGCACAAATACACATCGTATATTACAAACACACCTAGAAGGATGAGTCATCATTGGCTCAATCAAATTCCCTCTTTTCTTTTTTTGCATAACAAAGCACTAATTGCACCCTGCAAAATAATCAAGCTAGCCTGCTTGACAATCTCATTTACATTTCAGCAACCTTCGAATATAGATTTTAAACTGTGCTTCTTAAGGCAGGTCAATGGGAATGAAGAGGAAGAAATGCAAGCAGCTCAGCTTGATGGCTGAGTGTATACGGATAGACACAAAAGGACCAGCGGAACCCCCCCCCCCCCATTTAGGGAAGATGGGTCTCCTGCTATAGCAGGAGGCATCCTGGCTAAGCCCCCATTCCCCACTGCCTCTCAGCAAGGCAACAGGGAGAAAATGGGCATTTTGATGTCACGTCAGGCACAAAACTGGAAGTGACACCAACACATTGGGACAATGTTCTAATATTTGCGTGAAACTCTATGGTTTTACCATAGAATTTTGGGTGAATGCTAGAGTGACATGCTGACAATTAGGCATCACTTTCAGTTTATGCTATAAGTGATGTCATGATGTTGTGGATGCCAGAACTGGTAAACACTACCCCTCATTTTCAACCTGTTACCAGCCCTGGCCAGCTGTGCATCCAGTTGCCAGCTACACAAACAGTCTGAAGGAGTTGCTTTTTATACCCCACTTTTCTCTACCCTAGGGAGTCTCAGAGCGGCATCACCTTCCCTTCCCCTCCCCACAACAGACACCTTGTGAGGCAGGTGGGGCTGTGTGGGCTCTGGAGAGAACCGTGGTTGGCCCAACGTCACCCAGCAGGCTTCATGTGGGAGACTGGGGAATCAAACCCAGTTCTCCAGATTAGAGACAGCTGCTACAATATACTGATACATCTTTTGAGTGAATCGGACAGTAAATGGGGGTGATGTGTTCTTAATCTTGAAGAACTCCATTAGGAAAGGCGACAGGAGTGTCTTACAGTGCCACCCTAAGGGGTGTTACACCCTCTCAGCCAAGTAACTTCAGGGGACTTAGAAAGGCATAACTCTGCTGAGTTAGCGACTTCAGTCACTAGCCAATTAGTGCTGTGCAAGACAGCTACTGCTGCAGACAGGGAGAACTGGAACTGGAGGGTATGTCTGACCAAAACACATTTCCACAGCAGACACCCTTCTAAAATTACATGTGTCTGGGCACATCCTTGACCTTCAGGGGTACCCAGCAATAGAAGGCTGACCTTAATCTGACAATTGCATATAATCATTCACAAGAGCCTTGCAGTGCTACGGGAGCTCTATAATTTCAATAAAACTGATTGACACATGCATGTCTAACTTGATTAGACAGTGGCACTTCCTTTGGGGAAGATCATTAACACGTCTCTCTTACAAGGGACATTTCCTACACAGCTGAAGGAAGCTATGATTACAGCTCTTCTTGCGAAGGCAACTTTTGGGCAAGAGGGATGTGGACAAATTGTTGACCTGTGTCAAGTCCCCTGTTTTCTGGACAAGATGACTGAGTGGGTGGTGGCAGAATAACTGCAGGCATTTCGAAACGAAACATCAGCCCTTGACCCATTTCAGCCTAGCTTCAAGCCGGGTCCGGGGCATCTTAGTGCGTCCCTTTATGAAAGTATGAAAGACAAGTTTGATTCCAGAGGGCATTTGGTGGAAGGTAAACCATTTTTGGGCAATTTGTCTACATTATATATGGGGGGGGAGAGAGATTACTTTTTTATATTGTCTACATTTTTTTTATATTGAACACCTGCCTTCTTTCCGAGTCCTTGTAGCTATCCCTGCTTTGTCGCCTTGAGTCCAAAGAGGTAAGGGTGGATGCAAATATTTTAGACAGGACAAAATTCCTTATCGATTGATTACGTGCCATTTGGTGATGAAGAGTGAACGTGATCAAGAGCTCCAATGAAAAGTATTTGCTCTGAATTGATAAATTAAATCTACAACAGTTTATTTCACACAGGCAAGTCATCACTTGGTGCTCAAGTAGGGATGCCAGCCTCCAGGTGGCAACTGGAGATCCCACAGAATTACAGTTTCTCTCCAGGCTACAGATATCAGTTTCCCTGGAGAAAATGGAGGCTTTGGAGGGCATTGTACCTCCATGGCATTGTACTCCACTGAATTCCCTGTCCTCCCCAAGCTCCATCCCCCCACATCTCCAAGAGTTTCCCAAATTAGATCAGGCAATCCACCCCCACCCCCAATCCCTTGCTAGTGGCCAGGTGGATCTGTCTACTCTATGCTACAGTAAACAAGCGATGAACATGGTTGTGTGAACTGACCCCATGTGAGGTCTGTTCCAGCCCATCAGCTGCAAAGGGACGAAAGTTGAACAAGAAATTTGTGTAGATGATGAGATGCAAAGTCAGCAACTTTTAAGCAGCATGATTTTTATAACCATTCTGATTATTGCTTCCTCAGGGATTTGTGTCCGATTCCTGTTCTCCTCCGGAAAAGGGCATTCTTTGTTCCCGACATCCTTTTATTTCTCTCTCCTTCTTAATTTAAGTCGTGACTCTGAATGGCTATAAATTGAAGCGGCAACACTAAGGAGAGCGTCACGTATTTATTGCAGTGTCAGCACTGTGTCAGAGTGTTCTTTAGAAAAAAGATTAATATTCCACTACCTGAGCTGCTGATTAATCATTGATTAATGGTTTGCTTACCATTTTAATTAAAACATCATTTTCTCCTATTGCTATAATTAATTCTGTTTTCCCCACACAGGAAACTTTATTTTGGCCTGAAAAATTAACGCATCTCGCTGGCAAAGTGTACAGCAGATCAGAGAAGCCCAACAGAGAATCTCCAGCAGTCCTAGGGTGAAAACAACATATGTATTTGCGTACTGCTTTCTTCTCTTACTGTTCTTTTGACTCAGGGGTCTTCAGCAGATTGAGATCCAACCCTGTTATGGGCAATCAGCACAAGCTAAATAGCTAGGAACTGCTAAGGTGGTTTTCCAATCCTCACCTACACGGAAAAACTGGACAATTTTTTTTGAGATGGTAAGGTCACATAACCCATTAAGAGGGAGGTTATTTGTACATTTTATACAGCCTCTTTTTTCTCTCAGGCCACATGGTACCAAAGGGAGGCAGCAACATAAAACAAAAAATGGACTTCAGTCAATCAACAAAGCTGTTTCTTTGAAACACAGCAAACAGTAAACTTCATTCTTATAACTCTAAACAAGGCCCTTCAAGATAATTCCTTGCCCCTTCCCCAAAGATATTATCTTCCCAGTGGGTCCCAAAGTGCTCCTAAAAGGTTTTACAGACTCTCTGGACAAACAAGCTGGGAGCTTTACCTACTTTGTGTCACGCAGTAGTAGGAATTAGTAGCTGAACTCGCCACAGCAGAAGGGGATGGGGGACAGAGAGAAGAAGGAGCCCAGAAGATAGATAAGATTTGAGTTCAGTAGCACCTTATAGATCAACAAGAGGTTCAGGGTATAAGATCTCAAGAGCCAAAGCTTCATTTGTCAGATACCTGTCAATACCCCAGAAATCTTGTTCATCTTTAAGGTGCTAATCAGTTTCGAATCTTGTTCTTCTACTCCAGACCAACAGGACTATCCACCTGAAACTATTTTCACAGCAGATATAATTTTACTGGGTTATGTATGAGCTCACATCTCAGCTGAAATGCTAACTTAGGCCAAGGACAGACTGGCACAGCGCTGTGCCACAGAAGTGGGGCTAAGCAACCCGGGGCCAAAGCTTCCCGGAGCTCGCCATTCACATCAGGCGCAGCACCACGCGCACATTCCAGGGAGGTGGTGGGCTGCAGCGTACACACTGCGGCCGGCTCCTGGTGGCGGCAGCGGCGTGGCACATGGCAGCGCTGTTCCAGCGTGTTCCCACTGGCCGGAAACGGGAGGCACGCACGCCCAGATGCCTGGGCACCAGTTCCTCCCAGTGTACGGCTGACACAGGAGGAGAGCGATGCAGGGCCTGGTGAGTACGGCAGAGCTACACCGGGCAGCTGCGGCTGTGTGCACGGGCCCGCCTCCTCCGCTTGCAAAGTGGACGTAATGCAGGCCAGCATGCCAGTCTGTCCTCAGGCATAGGCTGAGAATTCAGTCAGCACTCAAGAACACAAGGCCAACCTAGATCCGCACTCCATCCCATCCAGAACTTTATGTCCCTTCTCTGGTGGGATATTGATAGGCTACGGTCCTCAATCTTCTCAGTCCCAACACAATCCACAACAGAATCCCTTATGCCCCAATCCTAATCATGCAGGCATGGAAGTCAGCATCACAAATCTCACTGGAATCTGTTTCACAAGAACTGAGCTACAGCACTGTTTAAGGCCTCAATTCACTGTCTACTACTTCTTCACCCAAATAGTGATTAACACATGGAATTCATTGCAGCTACAAGCATGGACGGCTTCAAGAGAGAATTGGATAAACATATGGAGCAGAGATCCATCAGTGGCTATTAGCTACAAGGTATAGATAGGAACTCTTGGTCTGGGGCAAGTGATGCTCTGTATTCTTGGTGTGTGTGTGTGGGGGGGGCAACAGTGGGAGGGCATCTAGTGTCCTGGCCCCACTGGTGGACCTCCTGATGGCACCTGGTATTTTTGGCCACTGTGTGACAGAGTGTTGGACTGGATGGGCCACTGGCCAGATCCAACATTGGCTTCTCTTATGTTCTTATGTACTTCATGGTAAGCCCTGCTGGGAACGTTTGTTACAAAATATTGGCAATTTAAACATCCATACAATCCATACAATGTTTCCCTTCCTCCCTCTCTTGCCATATAGAGTTTAACATTTTAATATTTGGAGGGCTCCAAAACAATTCAAAAATATGACAATCTGAAATAAAACCAGCAGGCGGATGAGTAAGGCTAGAGGCACAAAGAGAAATCAGATTTTCCTATAGAGCTATGCAGGTAACACCACAGGCCATAGATGACAGAAAAGGGCTGCAGTCAACAGTCAAGCAGTAGATGCGTTTTGGCAGATGTGACCCCACCTTATATAGATTACAAGTTTCTACAAGTTTATTCAGACAACAGAATGCCTGCAGGGGAACTGGGCCATCAGGTAATCTCAATGGCACACATCCTTGTTCTGCGTAAGGATGCTGCCTGAGGACAAACTCAGAGACACAAGCACACACACAGGTTTACTGATTTGCAAGCAGCCACAACAGTGATAAACACGGGGCTGTCCTTGGTGCAAACCCGGAAGCTGCAGCTGGTGCAGAATGCCGTGTCCAGGCTGTTGATGGGTCTCGCAAGGCGGGACCATATCCAGCCTGTGCTGGCGGCGCTGCACTGGCCGCCTATAGCATACCGAGTCCGCTTCAAGGTGCTGGTTCTTACCCATAAAGCCCTATATGGCCAGGGTCCAACATACCTAAGGGACCATTTTTCTCTGTATATACCCCAGCGGGCACTTTGGTCGGGGTCATGCCATCGACTCTGTGTCCCGGGCCCCAGGGACATCAAGCTTGCCAGAACTAGGGCTAGGGCCTTTTCGGTGGCGGCTCCTGTCTGGTGGAATGAACTCCTGGAGGAGATCAGAGCCCTGCGGGACTTAATGCAGTTCCGCAGGGCCTGCAAGACGGAGCTCTTCCGCCAGGCCTTTGAATAGGGGCCGCCACCAGTGATACCACCCATCACGGATGATTCCTGTGATGTAGCTGGCTCTAATGTAACTCAGGCCTGGTGGCAAGGGGGCTCGGAGCTACCATCGGGTAGCCGTCTGAATATAAGATATCTGGAAGCATTTTTATGGTAAATTATGTTATTCATTGGTACTTTTTTAGGTGATTTTATCTGTTTTAATGTACTGAATTGGCCTTGTGCCAGTGTAAGTTGCCCTGAGCCCATTCGCGGGGAGGGCGGGATATAAATTTGAATAAATAAATAAATAAATAAATAAATAAATAAATAATCCCTGGTTTTGCTGGGGTGTGTGTTTTGGAGTCCTCAAGCCCCTACATGTTTCAGAGTCTTGAAAATGTTATTGCAAACTTAAGTTTAAAAACAGGTAGCTCTCAAATTACAATATGATAAGGGCCTGATAATTGGGATTCTACTGACTGCAATTTCTTGAGAAGGGAAAAAGGGGGTGTGCTGAACTTAAAGATAGTTGTGCATCTCATTGCCCTCCTGGGTATATAACAAACTTTTTTGAAGACAAAAATACAATTAAGGAGAACTTGTTTTTCCGTTTGAAGACGTCTCTCGTGGCTTGACTTCAGATACAGCTGTCGATTCTTCTAAAATCCAATCTCAGCTGGCTGACGTGTTTTGGAAATTTGCTTTGTCAAAGCCAGTATATATATATAAAAAAGCCCATATCACTCTGAAGAGTCACCCAACTTTCACGGCAACAGCCTGCAGACCTCTGGCATGTCTTTCGGTGGTGGCTGGAGACCTTCAGGAATTACAACTGGTCTCCAGGTTAGAGAGAACAGTTCCCTTGCAGAAAATGGCTGCTTTGGAAGGTTGACTCCATGGCTTGGTACCCTGCTGAGGTCACTCCCCTCCCCACCCCACCCCAAACCCCCACCCTTCCCAGTCTCTGCCCCCAAAGTCTCCAGGTATTTCCCAACCCAGAGCTGGCAACTTTTCGTAGAAGCAACCAACTGCAGAAAAATAGTCTTCTCTTGCATGGGGAGGGGGCATTCCTTGGCAGAAAATAAAAACAGCCTTATTGAAATGTGCCTTAATTTCCCTTGACATTGCTAGATATTTCACACCGACAGGAGCCTCCAACTCCAGTTTTGCCTTGGCAAATTAGGAAGCATTTGTCTTATCTCAATTTTATGGGAGCCGAACCATCCAAATTCACCTTGTATTTCACTTTGGAAGCAAAGTGGCAACTCTAGGGGAAAATATGTCTAGTGAAAATTATTGATATGGTTCCTGTTTTACAGAAGAGTGGCTAATAAATATCCCAGATTTTTTTTTTTAAAGAAGGCAATCCCATCTTCAGGCTAACAAGGAATCCTCATCCCGCCAACTGTTATGAGCTATTACCAGAGACGCGCCTTTAAATTCAGTTCTGAAACGTTAACATGTTATGTGATTTAGATTTTATGGAGTCCTGTTCATTACCTTCCTCCATTCCAGTGAATCTGAAAGCATTCTGGGCAGAAGAAAGATGTATCAAGGCACATTGTTAAAACACGATTGGTTCATAATTGTCGACAGTGCATGGCAGGAGGGCATTAACAACCGTTTTAATTGCCGTGGAGTGTTACCAAGCCCTGCTTGGGTGCCCAGATGCCACAACCTGAAGCAAAGTACCCACATTATGCACAGCACAGGGAGTTGGGGGGGACGCTTGATGCTATTTTGGGATGCTTTTTTAAAAAAAAACATACAAGTATGGGCAATTTTCCGACAGCATATAAGTAGGCTTGTGACCTATTTGCTATCCTTGAACACAATTAGTGGCAATCCCTATTGTGACTAGCCACAGATGTAATTAGCAAGGCAGGCCCCAACATGCCCCGAAAACGCCCAGGGCACCAAAAGCTGGATGTAACTTAGTCCTCCAGGGCATGGGGGTGGGGAGTGGGAAGCAGGCTCAGAGAACAGGGAAGCTAATATTGTGCTTCGACAATCAGAATGAGTTCAAAACCTATTCCTGTATCAAGCACTTAAAGATCTGCCCTGTAAAAAGAAACCAAAAAAAAAAACAAAAAACACAGGCCCCTGTAAGAATGGTGTACAGTACCAGCCAATACCAGGACTCTGGAAAGAACAGGAAAACATGTCAAGTTTAGCGAACACCTCTTGGGAAATTAAAGGTGAAGAGATTTTTCCCTGTTCTTGACTCTTGGTCTTTGCTGTTCTTTCTTCTTATGTCTGCCCAACTGACAAGGAGAACTTTTCCATTCTTTTCTAGAGTCGTCAATATGGTTGTCAACCTATCGGTGGGGCCTGGAGATCTCGCGCTATTACAACTGATCACCAGACTACAGGAATCAGTTCCCTTGGGAGGAAATGACTGCTTTGGAGGGTGAACTCTATGGCACTGTACTATGAGAAGGTTCCTCCCTTTCCCAAACCCCACCTTTCCCAGGCTCCATCCCCCCCAAATCTCCAGGTAATTCCCAACCAGAGTTGGAAATTCCTATGAAGTCGTTCAGAGCCCTCAAGTCAGAGCCCTCAAGATGGTGAAATATCAGGAGTAGAGCCCTAGTTCACAAGTGTGTAGCAGTACCCTTTCTATAGCTTGTTTCTCCACCAGGGACCAAACTTCTTGTAATGGGATGTCAGAAGGAGGGGTGACTGTGAACACAGGAGCAGGAGGTGCCTGAATGAATTCTATCACGTAGCTCTGGGCAATGATGAGGAGAACCCAGGTGAGAATCCTCCAGGCTGGTAGAAAGGAGTAGAGGCGGGTGGACAAAATAAATAAATAAAATGACTGGTGGGTAGGTAGTGGTTTTGATGGAGAAGTCAAAGACCCTGATGGAGAAGTCAAAGACCCTGATGGAGAAGTCAAAGACCCTGATGGAGAAGTCAAAGACCCTGTTTGGAGGTTTGGGGGGCCTTGGTCTTGCAGGCTGCTGTGGCAGTTGGTACTTGACTCCAGCAGCATAAGAGGATCTGCTGGAGGGATGTGATTGTTGGCTCCTCCAGGACTGCCTACCATATAGGTGCTTGGGCCAGGAATGAGACCACATTTTAGATTTGTAAGGATGAGGTGTGCAATGCTTTCAGGCTCTTGTCCATGTTCTACAGGACCATATCTGTGGTAGAGGGGCCATCAAACGGAAGATCCTCAATGTAGGAAAAAGTGTCAATCTGTAAGGCGGTAGTCCAAAGCCAGGAATGGCGCCAAAGGGCAATGACTGATGTCATGGTCTTGGAGAATGTGTACAGAGCGTGTTTAGAGTGTGCTTAGCGTGCCTCTTCTTCACCATGAGGCAGATTTTTCCCATCAAAATTCTCAGTTCCCTTCAGGCACTGCGCTGGCCCCCAGTAGTGTGGTAATGTTTGAGGCTTTGCAAATCTGAATGTCCCACCTTGAGACAGAATCTGATTTGGCTTTTGCCCAGCCCAGGAACTTGCCAGGAGACAAAAGGAGCAATTTGGATTTCTACATATTTGCATTCATACACACACACATACACATATATATGTGTGTGTGTGTGTCCCCAGTTTCTGATTGGTGTATACATAGATATAAATATAGATACACACACACACCCCAATTAGAAACTGGGGACACAATTTCTGTAAGCTCATTCACTTGCATACATGATGTGTATTTAAAGGTGGTGGGATCTGTGTTTTGCTTAAGTCGAATTCATATCTGCTGTTTATCTGCCTGCTAAGAAACCAAGGAAACTGGAGCCTGCCAGCCCAGCTCATCAGCCTGTTAATGGCTCAGTAGATCTCCTGTATTTGCAACCTGACTGGGAACATAAAAAGTGGAGTGCCAGGAACGGTAGTAAGAAGGGGTGTTCGCTCAAATTACATGAAAAGGCTGGTTGGGATCCAACCCATCTTCCTTTGGTACATCAAATGATCTGCTTACTACTTAAACTTCTTTGTTCTTACTAGGGTGCATCCCTGATTAAAGGCCACTCATTCATGTCTGAGCTGAACAGCAGACCTCTATATTTTTATACATTCCATTCCATGGAGCTCAGGTCACTCAAAATCTGACTTTCCAACACCACAGATCAGTAAATAGAAGCATCAAGACCAAATACAGTGCAACAAAAAGCACCATCTGGCTTCCTAGTGACTAACCATAAGCAAGATAACCAAGTAAAAGGACTATTCTAGGCTGGGGCTGGCCCACTACCCACCCTCAAGGTGGACCTCATGTGAAATTGATCTTACAAATCCTCATCGTACCCCACATGGACCACCACAATGGGTTCACGAGTCTACATCCGTCTCTGCTTCATTACAAGGCTGCGAATGAGAACTACAAGATACTGGGGAGAAAACAGAAGTATGCAGTGTTCTTGGGAGGATGATAGTAGGAGTCTAAATCAGCCTATTGTCCAGAGACTTGTTGCCGGATCCATTACTTCTTGCTTTGTGGCTCCTGAAACCTGAATCTTCTTTGCCTGTCAGAAGATCTACCACACACTGGAATGATAAAGTCATAAAACCATGACCTGAAAAGTCTGAGTATTTTTTTCCTTCTACTTTTTAATTTTGTAACATCCAGACTGATGGGGAGCTCTGATGAACTCAAGATCTTGCAGTCTAGCCCTGTTCTCATGTACAGGTGTGCATCCGTTTGTAAGGAAGAGCCAATGCATCTTCATTTTACAAACGAAACCAGGGACTAGTACCTGGATAAAAGTGAGCTTTATTTCCCATGTTCAGCTGTACATGTGTTGGCTGTAACATGAGAATTGATCCATCCACATACAAAGAACAATCAAGTGTACACTGTGCATGCACTGCATGTCCGTTCACTGTAATGTGAACAGGACGACTGCACTGTGTTATGAAGTTAGTCCTAATAAAAGGTATTGTATGGATTGTGTTATTTAGCTCATCCCTATATTTTATGACTCCCTCGCCCCAACTTATAGTTGACTTGGAGGCTGGGGTTCTTAAAACAGGTTAGCCTGTTCAGACAGAAAAAAAAATCTTTGTCCAAAACAAAAACCCTGGTTGTGATAGACACCTTTTGTTCCTGTCCTTTTTAGTGTGTGTTCTTTGCCCGCATTACTTGTAGAAGCATGAAGAGGAGGGGGGGAAAGAAATGAAGGAAGCTTGCATCATGACAGCGAAAAAGAATTAAAGGCATAGGACGAAATAAAATAGGAGGTCTCGTGAATGGAGGAGCTTTGTTAGGGCGGAAACCGATTTGGCAACCGCTTCACGCCCACCTTGCCTGTGAGAAGGATGGCGACCACTTATCAAAGTAGCAGAACGGGCACTTTAAAATGACAAGAGTCAAAGGAAACGATGGAGAAGACCGTGGGGGGCAGGCTGCCAACCAATATCAGCACATCTAGCAAAGTGCTCCCTTTTGTGTGAGCCAGTATAGAAAAGTTTTTTTTTTTTTTTTGAGACAAAAGCCCATTTCTTTATGTACAAAAATATATTCTTGGTGCCTTTCAGTTTAACTCCCGCTTTGGAACAGCATGAAGCCTCCGCTGAGCTCAACTTTGTCCTTACAGATACTAGGAAGGATATTTTATATACATTCTCCCCACCTCACCCCGGTTGGCTTTCAAAAAACTACGCCAGTAAGCAAATGTTTTCATTATTGATTGGCAAGCTCTGCCCTAGCTAGTGTCAGAAAACATCTTCCCCCAAATGTTTTCAGAAAATCTTGGAGGGGGGGGAAGGGAAGATTGTTCAGAAAAGAATACAAGAGAAGATCCTCCCTGTTTGCCCTTCCTCTTTAACCAAATTGGGTGGGGAAGGCTCCGGATACTCCTAAGCAGAGATGCAAAGAAAGCTGAGTAGGGCTGCCAGACCCCCACCGGGGGGGGGGTGGACTTCACTTCCGCAGGTTGCCCCAACTGGCCTGAAAGGCGACATGATGACATCACCCCGAAGTGACATCATCTGTGGTAAAATGGCCTGCAAACCGTACAGTTTTGCCTAGGGCCGCCAAGTTAGCCCGGGGGGCTGGGGATCCCCCGCTATAGGGGTTCCCGATCCGCCGGCCGGCATTCGGCCGGCGGGGGGAACCCCGCCCCAGAAGTTGTCCAGTGAGGACAACTTCCCCCATGTAATGACGTCACCTCCGGGTGACGTCGTTACGTCGCCGTGGCATGCACGCGCCAGAAGAGCTCCCAGGGGGAGAACAACTCCCCCCCGCCGGTAAGTCGCCGGCACTTGGCAGCCCTAGTTTTGCCCAAAAAACGAGACTGCCACCCCCCCCACCCCAACATCGGTGATGTGATGATGTCAGAAGTGTGTGGCAGGAGATCCAGGAACAGAACCAGGATCCCGCAGCCAGCTGCCAGGTAGGCAGAGGGGGGACATTGGTGGGGTCAGGCATACGAGGGTTGCCAGGTCCCCCCGGCCACTAGTGGGGGATGGGGGGTAGGGTTGCCAGATCCAGGTTGGGAAGCTCCTGGAGATTTGGGGAAGGAGCCTGGGGAGGACAGGGACCTCAGCTGGGTACAATGCCATGGAGTCCACCCTCCAAAGCAGCCATTTTCTCCAGGGGAACTGCTCTCGGTAGTCTGGAGATGAGCTGTAATTCCAAGGGACGCCCAGGTCCCACCTGGAGGCTGGCATCCCTAGGCCTAGCAGACTCCATTACTTAAGGTTGCCAGCTCCAGATTGGGAAATATCAGATTTGGGGGGGGGGCAAAGCCTGAGGAGGGCAGGTTTAGCTAGGGGAGGGACTTCAGTGAGGCATAATGCCTCAGGGTCCACCCTCCAAAGTGGTGATTTTCACCAGGCAAACTGATTTCTGTTGTCTGGAGATCAGTTGTAACCTAGGAGATCTTCAGCCGCCACCTGGAGATTGGCAGCCCTAACTTTACTGATGTTCAGAAACATCATTTCCTGGATTCGCAATATCTGTAGCTTCCTGTGCCACCTCTTTGAAATAAACGAAACTGGGAGGCAAAGGAACCTACAAAAGTCACCAGAAAATTACCCTCCTGAGCATGCCTGGTCTTCTTTCACTTACCGATCACATCCATTGCACCACAGATGACACTGATTGGTCAATGAAATGAAAGCATCTCTTCCTCGGAATCCCACAAATTTTCCTTTGCGGGGTGGGTGGGTGCTTTTCTTCATCGCTCAGCTCCCACTACCACCACCAAGCCTTTATTCCCAATGGCAGTGGTGTCTATGGATGTCTAACTGTGTCTATTTAGGTTTATCCCGTTACCTTTGAGCCTTTCTCCCTGAGGGTCTCTCCTTCCTGCCAGATTCTCGATTGTTAAATTCAGGAACCTATATTTTTGCCTATGCTGTAGAACACAATGGGAATCCACAGTAAAGCAAAATATAGCAATAGCCAATATTAGCAAATAATAATGTCTAACAGTGGTAAGAATGATGCCGATGATCCAGGAGAGGGAGGGAGGGAGGGAGGGAGGGAGGGAGGGAGGAAGGAAGGAAGGAAGGAAGGAAGGAAGGAAGGAAGGAAGGAAGGAAGGAAGGAAGGAAATAGTAGCATTTATTTCCAGGGGCAAGTGGTTAATTCAACGGAGGCTAAGATATGCTTACCTTAGGTTGAACCATTGCTATATTTTTTAACACTCAAATGAGTTTAGTGTTCATAAGAATCAGAACCAATGCTCAGAAAGGCTCCCACTCCCCTGGCTTTTTGCAAACGATGCAAAACTGAATTATTCAAGAAGAGAAGAAGAAGAGAAGAGAGAAGAAGAGATTGGATTTATATCCCGCCCTTCACTCACTTAAGAGTCTCAGAGCGGCTTACAAACTCCTTTCCCCTCCCCTCCCCACAACAGACGCCCTGTGAGGTAGGTGGGGCTGAGAGAACTCTTTCCCAAGCTGTCCTTGAGGGAACAGCTGGTACAGAGCTATGGCTTGCCCAAGGTCATCCAGCCAGGTGCAAGTGGAAGAGTGGGGAATCAAACCCGGTTCTCCCAGATTAGAGTCCACGGACTTAACCACTACACCAGACTGGCTCTCTCCACACCAGACTGGCTCTCTCCACACCAGAGGGCTTTTCTATGCAGGCAATTGAGTTGCACTGTATTAAAGCCTTCACAAAGTTGCTCGGGAAAAAAAATGTTAGGGACCGTGGTCTATACCACTGCATTCACCTTGCTGAAATTAGGATGCCGCGATGGAATTTTTGCATCATTTAATATGTTATGCTTTGCTTCAGTTCTGCTTCCAGATTTCTGGTTGGCTCTACAATCCTAATCCTATTGCATTGTTTATCAGATGTCCTATCCTGCCAATTATGTTGACTCACTCTGTACCTTGAGTCCAGGCAAGAAAGGTGGGCTATAAATAACATAGATAAATAAATAAACATATCAGAGACCCCTCAGATATCAACAGTGATCAAGGATTCTAGCAGGGCTCTTTTACTAGGAGGAACTCCTTTGCATATTAGGCGACACACCCCTAATGTAGCCAATCCTCTAAGAGCTTACAGAGCTCTTCTTACAGGGGCTACTGTAAGCTCTTGGAGGATTGGCTACATTAGGGGTGTGTGGCCTAATATGCAAAGGAGTTCCTCCTAGAAAAAGAGCTCTGGATTCTACTATTCCGGTATTTGTATCCATTCATTTCCTCATCCTCCTTTAGCACTGCTGCTACTGGAAGGTTCCCCTGTTTGCGGTATTAAGAGTTTCACGAGCGGATTCCATGCATACTACCTGTAACAGCTGACCAAAAGTAATTACTTCTGGTCACTTCGGATTGAGGCTGGATTCAATTCTCTTACTATTTATCTTCTCTGTAATAGAGAAATTAATCTTGCCACTACAGCTTTCCCAGCCACCTTCTCCGTATCAAAGAGTCTTCTAAACGCCTGTGGCAAACTGGCGAGAAAAAGCTGCACAAAGCAGATAAAACACTCCTCCCCCCCCCCAAAAAAGAGAAAAACTTCATCCCAGATAGAATAGCTTGAGATAGCACAAATTCATTTTTTCCGACCAACGTCAGAGATGTTTTGTTTCGTCGGCTTATTAATTTGTAGCGTTTGTGTTCCATGCTAGTAAAAACAGCGGCAGAAGGTAATGGGGGGGGGAAGGTGTGCTCGGTAAGACACACACATACCTGTGCATGCATGAGATCACAGTCAACAACCTGGATTTTGGCAACACATCCATTCTTGTGATGGATGGAGGTGGGGCGGAAACAGTCTGATGACTGCATGGCCCCCAAGGCTAAGGGGAATATATCATATCTGTACAGCAGCTCTGCATTTTGCAGCCATTCTTCTTTGAGCACAGAAAATAAAAAAAAAATGTACATGGGGTCATTATTGGAATCAGGGATTAATTTGACCCTCTAGCTGCAGAATTGTTCTGCTACTAAGTCCCATCCACGGGTTTCGTTTCTTGGTCGTGCTACAGCGTAATGAAGAGGCACACGTAAGAGGCTTACAGACACGCAATCGCTGCCTATCTTTATCTGTGTCTCTATTTATATAACCCCCTGGAAACTGATACCCATATTGTATTATGCTAATGAAAAGAAGAGGTGTGTGGGAGGAGAAGTACCCAGACTGTTCTTTTCTAAGTTATTTCAGCTCTGCAAGGTTGCAGTCAAGGACTGAGGTATTTGTCTTTCCCTCAACATCTTCTTCCATTCATCCCTGCTTGGATGCTGGGGGGGGGGGGAGGATAAACAAACAGTCTGACGCTGTCAGGTACTACATGCCAAGATATCGCTTTGCATATGGATGATGTCGAACAAGCAAAGCCACAATCGAGTTTTGTGCAACAAATTCCATGTGTCAAGCTGAAGAAGGAGAAGAACTTCCTCAGTGAAATGTTTTGTCGTTTCTAATATTGGGTTGCTACAAATGCATTAGTATTACAGATATGCAATGTGTTCCTAGTCAGTAAGGTTGCCAGCTCTGGATTGGGAAATACCTGGAGATTTTTTTGGGATGTGTGTGAAGCCACGGGAGTACGCAGTCTGGGGAGAGAAGGGACCTCAGAAGGGTCCACCCTCCAAAGCAGCCATTTTCTCCACAGGAACTGATCTTGGTCTTCTGGACATCAACTCCAATAGTGGGAGAGTCCCAGGTGCCACCTCAAGGTGGGCAATCCTACTAGTTTATTTGATTATTTATTTATTATATTTTATTTACTAATCACCTAATCCCCACAATAGTGGGGCTCTAGGCAATTTACAAATTTAAAATCATAAAAACATAA
The DNA here is from genome assembly GCA_029233225.1 of Lepidodactylus listeri. Lineage (NCBI taxonomy): Eukaryota > Metazoa > Chordata > Lepidosauria > Squamata > Gekkonidae > Lepidodactylus > Lepidodactylus listeri. Next base: position 96,907,254 of record JARCFY010000009.1, on the reverse strand, counting down.
AACCATATCAAGCAAATTATCCAGTGATTAAGGCAAGTGACTAAAATGTCTTGTATTTCTCTTGCACTTCTGGTCTGTGGATGCTACACAAGCACAGGGGAGGAAGTAAGCTAGAAGGAGTAAAGGATCCAAGTAGGATCCAAGTAGGGTGCCAGCTATGATGTAAACTGTCACTGTCCTCAACCAAATGCCTGGAGGAATATCTCTGCCTTGAAGGCCCTGCGGAATTGCACCCTATCCTACAGGGCCCTGATGTTATGTGGCAGAGAGTTCCACCAGGTTGGAGCCAGGGCTGAAAAGGCCCTGGTCCTGGTTGAGGACAGCCAGATCTCCAGCAAGTTATTCTGTGAAGAGTGCAATGCTCTTCCGGGGGTGTAGCGGAGGAGGCAGTCCCTCAGATATGTTGGTTCCAGACCGCTCAAGGCCTTAAAGGTCAGGACCAAAACCAATGAGTTTTGCCAGACAGCCACCTTGACAAGAAAGGGTACTACAGCATGGAGGCAGAGCACATGTTTGGGCTATGGAAGATCCCATGATCAATCTGAGGCATCCCTCAGCTGAAAAGGCTCTCAGACAAAATACTGGAAACAAGTCACCTCTGATGAAAGGAGCTTTGACTCTAACGGAATTCAGATGGAGGGAGCTTTGTTTCTTGAAAGCTTATCCCCCCTAAACTCTTGTTGGTCTCGAAGGTGCTACTGGATTCTTCTACTGCAGAGCAACATGGCTACCCATCTGAAACTATCTACCTCACCTCCCACTCTCAAATATGTGAGGGTACATTGTTAGTGATATCGTATTAGATTTTGGAGGTTGTGATGAGGTAGCAAGTCAACATTTTTCGAGGACAACAGCCAACACTAATAAACTTTGTATCTCTTGTATAGGTTGGTTCACACATTTCAGAATATCATTCGATTTCTCTTAACTTGATGATCAGTGGCTGAAGGTGTGAACCAACTGTACTGAGAAACATTTGAATTTGCATCCCTGGGGGGCAAAACAGACGTTCTGTCTGCGATGTTGTTAACTGTGAGGGCCTATTCACACATGTTATCACTTGATGAAACTGATGATATAGTCACTGAGGGATGGAAATGCACATATGAACCAATCCTAAGAGCTGAAAGTGAAGCCATAAAAGACCCATCTGAGAACCAGCATGGCATGGTATTAAGGGTTTTGAGCTAAATTCTAGACCTTGGTTCAAATCCCCTGCTGTGCCATGAACATCACTAAGGCAGCAGTCATACATGAATTATCCACTTTCAATCCACTTTCCAACTGGATTTTGCCAGTTCACACAGTGAAATCCAGTTGGAAAGTGCACTGAAAGTGGATTGAAAGTGGATTATTTAGTGTGACCGCAGCCTGAGAGAAACTAGGCTGGATACTCTTTTCAACCTGACCCTACCACACTGGGTTGTTGTGAGGTAAAAATGTAGATAAGAAGAACCGAAAAAGCTGAGCTCCTTGGAGGGAGGACAGGGCAACAGTGAGACAGACAGAGATATGAGGGGAGTAATTCAGAGAAGTTTATTCTATTGGTCATTCTGGCTCATTCTCAGGTAGTTCAAGCCAAGTTTAACACTAGCCAACATGAGACTTCACTTGCGCTAGTTAAAAAAAATAAAATAAACTCAGCTGGTATGAGAGATGAAGTAATAGCTGAAGCATCTAACAGCTTAAACTTGGACCTAACTGGAAAGACCTTATTTGCTTTCTTACACAAAATTTCAGCCCTCGGTAAGATGCTGGGGGAACCAGGAAAAGCAAATGGTCCAAAGCTGCCACGTTGGCTAAGTGTATAACAACATTCTTGGGATTTCTGTTTCAGTGGAATGTTGCACGGTTAAAATGAGCCCTGATCCCAGAGCGAGAAGCCGCAGCTGCACCAAGAGGACCACCAGCCAAGAGGATAAACCAGCACTGATAGATTTAATGGCAGATCACGGGAGAGATTATTGCCACTTCCCAAGCAGTATCATGGGAAAATGCGCCTAACCCGGGGAACAGAAGCCAGGTATGCTCTTCACTAGCAGCAATGATGTGGGAGGCTGTAGCAGGTTTTGGGGCCACCCACATTGTTTAAAACATGCTTAAACTCTTCCCCCCCTCTCGCTTTTTTTCAAATTGAGATGAAAAAATTGTATTAGCTATTCATGAGCACACAAATGTCATTTCCCTTGGACTACAAAAGGGGCATCGCACCCTCACCGCGGCACTTATACGTGCTGGGGGGTGGGGGAGAAAAAGCCACTCTCAAGATTAAAACCAATTAACCTTCTCTAATACAATCTACTATAATACAGCTGGAGCTTATGGAAAGATAACTCCAGGAGAAAGAGCAAAGCTACTATCATGTACTCCACAGCTTTCCAGAGAATTTATAGACAAAGGAGCTGGGTATGCACACACACACACACACACACACCCCGGGAGGATAACAGCGGCCTTGTTTGCAAATTTCATAACCAAACAACCAAAAGAAAAATTACATTTGAAAAAGAAGGAGTCATTTGATCAAGGAAGCAAATCATCCATTACCCCACAGGAAAAAAAATGCTTTAGACGCAAGCATGTCTTCTGCCTTGTTTATATGCAGTTTTAGATATGATTCACTTTGATTTCACTTCCCTTGCTGATGCAATAATACAGATTGCTCAGTAAAAAGAACAAGTCCCCCTGCAGGGCTCTTTAGGGTTGATTTGCTCCTTAGATATAGGGGGGGGGGGAAAGCAGGTTAAGACAAGCAAGTAGGGAAAACCAGCATGGACCCATCTGTTTGCTTGTAAAGAACCAGGCAACCTTCAAAATAAATTAACACTATGGGGGCTAGACCTTTCCCAGAGTGTGCTGGGTTGCCCAAAGCCCTGGCTCTTTAATTAACCATTTCATCACATGCAGAAACATCTAGGGTTGGATGCACATAGGTTTTCAACACAGGCAAAGAATACTTCCTTAGATCTGGGAAGACCCCTGGTGGACTTCCCCGCTTGGACACACATTTCTAAATGCCTCCCCGATGTTCCCTGGAAAAATGCCAAGGAAGAGTTCTGCAAACCATCTATGCCACTGCAAGTGATGGTCTAGTTAGAAAAAAAAATAATTTACTTCCACATGAAACATGATGGTGGACTGAGCACCGGACAAATGAAGGAGCCTTGTGTACAGACTTAAACCCCACCGTGAATTCTCCTGGTGATCTTGGGAAAGTCTTTCTTTCTCAGCCTCACCCCCAATCCCCCCCATCTCTGTTTAACCAGCATACTAACGGTATTTTCATACAAATAATAATAATAGGAATCATAATAATATGAATCATCATCATCATGTGCAATCAAGTCACAGCCAAGTTATGGAGACCCCTCAGGAAGATTTCAAGTCAAGAGATGAGTGGGGGGGGGGCAGGGTTTGCCATTGCCTTACACTGCATAACAAACTTGTTCTTCCTTGGTGGTCTCCCGTCCAAGTACTGACCATGGCTGACCCTGCTTAATTTCCAAGCTCTGGCAAGCTAACTTTTCTTCCAAGGAGCTCAGGGCAACACACACCATTTTCTTCTCCTCCATTTTATCATCACGAGCAGCCCTGTGACATATGTTAGGCTGAGAGAGAAAGACTGGCCCACGGACACCCAGCCGATTTCAGGGCAAGCAGGTATTTGAACGCAGGCCTCCCTGGCCCTAGTGAAACACTGCAACCACTGCACCACATTAATCAATGGCCTAAGATAACTGCCATTCTGGCATTAATTACTGCATGCCATTACTATATTCTGAGCACCAAGAAGTGGTGTGTGAAATAAATAAGCGCTGCTTTCCTCTCTTAATTCTAATAATGAACCATTATTTCCCATCACCGCTGCCTGAGACCTCGGAGAGCCACTGCCATTTGGAGTAGACAATATTAACTTCGATCGACCAAGAGTCTGGTTCAGTTTAAGGCAGTTTCATGCACTAGCGCTTCCCCTCTTTCCTTTATGACTTCTTATGCTCCTGGTCTTTTGATTTCTTTATAACTTTCCTCCATAGGCGTCAACTACGGGGGGGCTCGAGGGCTTGAGCCACCCCCGAAATTTCCTGGAGGGAACTGAGCCCCCCCCCGGGAAAACGGTGTGCCCTCCGCTGCGCCTCCCTGGGCCCTTCCTAGGGCCGCCGTCTCTCTTTCCCCCCCCCCCCGGCCTGGCCACTCCATCCCTCCCTCCATCCGTCCAGGGGCCAGCTAAGCAAATACCCAGCCGGCCCCTGGACAGACGGAGGGAGGAACGGAAGCAGGAGAGGTCAGGCGAGGGGGAGGCAATGGGAACATGGTCCCGGCGGGTGCGCACACTTCACGCGCACGCATGGAAGAGCTCCCACCCCCCCTGGGATTTTGAAAACTTGACGCCCCTGCTTTCCTCCAAAGAATTTCAAAGTCGGCTGCTGGCTTCTTGAAACGTGGCACACAGAAATTATTACCACCGAAATGGATCCCCAGGAAAATCTCTGCTAACGTAAAGGATTTTCGTTAACAGAGCAAGACTGCTTTGCCTCCCCCATCCTGCTGTATCCCAAAATACTCACCCACAATTCTGCTCCTAGGGGACAGGAAACCCACAGAAACAGCAAGGGGTGGGAGAGTCGGGGGTCTGGACCAGGAGAGGGGAAAATCTGTGAAAGTCACCACACCTTCTCATTAGTAGAAATCTACATCTGACGTTTATTCTCTGAGGCGGTTACATTAAGCAAGTTTGGCCACCCCTGCCTTAGCTGGTGAATGTGGCCTAGGTTCCACACTAATGACTGGAGAATTTCTCAGCTATAAAGTTACTGTAGCGTTGTTGTGGAAAACACATCACCTGCCACTGAACAATGACATGGTCATCTGAAATTGCCAAACTGTAGAGAGGTACAATGTATATACAGAACCAGCAGCAACAACAAAGAAATACCACTGTAATGAGACCCTAAATATTTGAATAATTATATACGGATGCTTATAATGGGATTATTTATATATCTTTTTATGCAATAAAGAAGTATCGTATATAAAATACGAGATGCAAATCACAGAAAACACAACCAACTTCAAGAACAAGGTAAGTCCAAATTGGATCGGGAAATACCTGGAGATGTTGGGGGTGGAGCCTGGGGAGGGTGGGGTTTGGGAAGGGAGGGACTTCCATGGGGTATAATGTTATAGAGTCCAAAGCAGCCATTTTCTCCAAGGGACCAGATGTTGATCCACTGGAGATCAACTGTAATAGCAGGAGAACTCCAGGTGCCACCTGGAGGCTGGCAACCTGATTGATACATGCTGGGACTCCTGTTATGGGGGCTGAATTTAATACCAAAACTACCCCCTCCCCTGATGCTGCCCACAAAGAGGTAAGAGTTCAGCATTCACTGTATTACCAGGAGGATTTGGATTTTTTCTCTATTGATGAGTCAGAAATTGCCAGCTGGTCTGCCTCACGTATCGTGGCTCAGATGGTGGTTTTTGTTTTTGAACTCTGATAGGAGGGCTATCACGGACTGAGGCCCCCATGCTCCCCAGCCATACAGGAATCCCGGCTGCATGAACACATTTCATTGAGGAATTAGACCTTTCCTGCCTTGCACCCTAATCGCATTAAAACCCGGACTTGTGTCTTTCACAGTCACTCTGTGCGCTTTATTTAATTTCCTTTATGCACAAAAGAAAAGTGTAACCATTTGGTCAAACAGAGAGCTCTAATTGCCCGTTCGCGTAAGGATGCCCAATAAACTTTCGGAGTTAATTCAAGACTATAGCTTCAATTTCTTTTGGCTCTCCCCTCGTACAAATTACTCATTCTTCTCTCTGAAACCAAGGGATACCTAATCTCTTTTCAAAAGGGATTTATAGCCCTAACTCCCACTAAATTAGAAGAGAGTACTAACAGCTAAGCTCAAAGATCTTGGGGGGGGGGGGGAGAGATTGGTGCGCTAAAACTTCTTTTAATTGTCTAGCCGGATTCTTTGCCATCCGTTCCATTTTTTTTTTAACCTCTAACTCTCCCTCTACTTTTTTTTCTTCTCCTCATCAAGTCACATCGAAACTGCAGAGAGAAAACCCTTCCGGACATGTTTGTATGGAGCTGCCAACGTGCGTGCAGAGACTTGAGGAAGAGCACGTGGCAAGGAGGTGAACTTTCTATGCCACAGGCAGTTGTGCCCCAGTGGCTCCGTAGCTGTCTTTCGAATCGGCTCACTCTCTGAAATACCAAATGGATGTTCTGTTTCACAATTAACAAGGACCAAAAGCCACATGCCTTGGACGGATTCCCAGCGCATAAATGCCAGATCTGCCTCACATACACACTGTCAACTAAGCTGGGATAAAAGTACAGTGTGTAATCGCGTAAACACTTTAAGTAGAAAGGGTCCTCCGAGCTGGGGAAGTGAAGGGGAGGCATGCTTTTTCTCCCTCCCTCCCATCTATTTGCTTTCTTTCTCTCTCTCTCTTTCTTTCCACCTCTTTCCTTCTTTCTTTCCACCTCTCTCTCTTTCTCCCTCTCTTAGACAAATAAATATCATTAGCAAACAAATAAATATCACTTATCAATATCTGTTTTTACCCCTTTCGTTTTTATTTTTGGCAGTCCCAGTTATTGTTAGCAAAAAGGCAAATTTGCATATTTTAAAATAAAAACGTGTGTGTGATATTTGTTCATGTTTTGCGGCTCTCAAACATCTGACATTTATTCTGTGTGGCTCTTCCGCTGAGCAAGGTTGGCCACCCCTGCACTAAATAATCCACTTTCAATGCACTTTCCAGCTGGATTTTTACTGTGTGAACAAAAGGCTCCCGTAAGTGTTGGAATGTGCAAGGTCTATAGTGCAGCCTTATGAAGAAGATCTGAAGATCACCCTATAGGGGGACAGCTGAAGGACTGGTAGTTAGCGTAGCTAGATTAGGGACTGCCCACAATTTCAAATTATGTCCTTCCTGTCTCCTGCTTGGCTCTTCTGGAGACTTCATGTCCCTGCAAAGCTTCCTTCTTCTTGTTGTTCCTCCTTCAGCAGTTCGGTTAGACAGTTAAAGTTCTCTCTCTTCTATGTTCTATAACAGTTTTATTATTATTTTATAAACCTACTTATTTTTTTCTCTAAACAGTCAGTGTTCCGCTTCCTTTGTTTATTTAAACTCTGCCAACAATAAGAACATAAGAAGAGCCGTTGCAGATCAGACCAGTGGTCCATCTAGTGCAACATGTGGGTTCTATACAGTTGCCAACCAGTTGCCCTGGAGAGCCAACAGACAAGGCAGGGAGGAGAGAGGAGATTAGATTTATACCCCGCCCTTCACTCGGAGTCTCAGAGCAGCTTACAATCTCCTACCCTTCCTCTCCCCACAACAGACACCCTGTGAGGTAAGTGGGGCTGAGAGAGCTCTGAGAGAACTGCTCTTGAGAGAACAGCTCTGAGAGAACTTGTGACTGATCCAAGGTCACCCAGCTGGCTGAATGTGGAGGAGTGGGGAATCAATCCGGGTTCTCCGGTTTATTTATTTATTTATTTTTGAGATTTATATCCCGCCCTCCCCGCGAACGGGCTCAGTTTAGAGTCCACTATTCGTAACCACTACATCAAGGCCATCCCCTGATGTTCCTCTTAGCAATGGCATTCAGAGGTTTGCTGTCTCTGAATATGGAGGTCCCCTTAACTCACCATGGCTAGTAGCCATTGACAGCCCATCAGTGCATCTCCATTAATCTAACCCTCTCTGAATATATTTACATTGCATGGGGCAGACTGGGAGGGGGGAAAACAGCCCTGGGAAAGGGCATGGCCCCTCCCTGCCACACCCCTATAATGCATGGGGCTCAGCTGGGTGCTGCCTTCCCCCCACTAGGTGGGGCTTTCCCAGGCACTGCTCTTTTTAGCTGACCCAGCCCAGGTGGAGGGGCCAGCTATTGGCTCACTGGGAGAAGTCCCTCCCGATCACCATAATGGTCAATTCGTCCATGCATGGATAGGCAATCAAGACACAAAACATTCCCTAGACTCTATAGGCTGTAGCATAGGAGCTCATTTTATTTTACACACTGCCTCTTTGTCACAAAGCATCACTCAGGTTCCCACGTTCACTTCTATTCCGGCATTCTTCTTCTTTTTTAAAAATCTACTTTTTATTATATATTTTCAGAACCACAATACAGATATATTCCTGCATTCGTTTTAATGGAAGACTGCCTTGGGCCAGTACAGACCTGTCTCTTCCAAAGAAGCAAAGGGACAAGCTATATGTAAAAGAAGACTCACCAGGATCCCCTAGGCTAACCTGATCTTGTCCGATCTTTGAAGCTAAGCAGGGTTTGGCCCTGGTTAGTACTTGGATGGGAGACCACCAGAAGTCCAGGGCTGCTGTGCAGAGGAAAGCAATGGCAAACCACTACTTTTCATCTCTTATCTTGAAATCCCAACAGGGCTGCCTGAAGTGAGCTAAGACTAGACAACACTTTCCACTACCACATACACATACAAGCTCCATATGTTTATTGAAGTATACATGGGGCTCTGAGTCAGGACATAAGTATAAATACAAGTATGGAATCCCAGGAGCAAAGCTTTAAAAAGAAGGCAAGAGAAGCTTGTTGATACTGTAGCAACTGGGGCCCTAATTGGAAGTTGAACCCCTTCCATACAGTTCAGGTACACTTGATTCCCACCTCTTGATGATTTAGAAAGGAACTGTTCCATAGGAGGTCTATGGAATGGCGTCAGGTGGACTTGTCCAATGCTCCCTCTAAGCTGTGGAGTCTTGTGAGCAAAAATTCTACTTTGTGAGCTACTGGCATTAAAGTTGTGAGCGAGCGATTTGGCTCCTGCATCAATTAGTTTGCTCTGGAGCCATCCTTCCTGAGCTAAGGCAAAAATGTGTGAGCCGAGGGCTAAAAAAACTGTGAGCTAGCTCACCCTAACTCAGCTGAGAGGGAACACTGGACTTTTCTGCGGCTTTTGTTCTGGGGAAACATGCCGGAACAGAGTTCTGGAACCTCTTCAACAAAATTCTTTTTTAAATGTTTAAAAGTCCATGAGTTTTCAGTATACAGACTGAAAACTTCATTTCCCTCTTGAGAGTTCTGATACCTATTTTTTTTTTTTTTAAAGTGAGGGGAGCCCTACTTGTGTCTATTCTGAGGAGGTATAGATAGTTTAGGATGAGCAAGCCCCCTTTTTTTTTTCTTTTGAAGTCATTTATATATGTCTAAAAATTATTTCTTTCAATTTATTTCCTTCAATTTCTGTCCCACCCTTCCTGCAAAGCAGGCTTGGGACAGGTTGTGCAGATGACTTTGGTTCTCTCATTTTTTGCTGCTGGTTTTATAGATTCATTGCTAGGGTACGCTCAGCTTACGGTTTTTGTATATGTGTTTATATGGTATACATAAAGAAGAAGAAGAAGAAGAAGAAGAAGAAGAAGAAGAAGAAGAGATTAGATTTATACCCCGCCCTTCACTCACTTGGAGTCTCAGAGCGGCTTACAAACTCCTTTCCCTTCCCGTCCCCACAACAGACACCCTGTGAGGTAGGTGGGGCTGAGAGAGCTCTATTCCCAAACTGTCCTTGAGGGAACAGCTGGTACAGAGCTATGGCTTGCCCAAGGTCATCCAGCCAGGTGCAAGTGGAGGAGTGGGGAATCAAACCCGGATCTCCCAGATTAGAGTCCGCGCACTTAACCACTACACCAAACTGGCTCTATAAAGCACACATATCAGAGATTCAGTGCAGATTCACTGAAGCACAAAGAATGCCACAAGTTTTATGGGGGAGATCAGTGCGAGGAAACAGAAAATGGAAACACAGGTTCGGTTTGCTGTGGATGAATTTGGGGTGTGAGAAATCAAAAACCATCCTTACATTTGTTATTGGAATAAGCCTCGGGTAAGATTTGTACTGATTTACTCTTATTTCCATTTCCTCCTTATTTAATAGTTTCTAATGACAACCAATGTGGAGTAATAGTTAAAAGCATTACGTTAGGATACAGAAGACCCAGGTTTGATTCATTCAGCCTAACCTACCTCACTGGGTTGTTCGGAAGATAAAATAAAGAAGAGGAGACCGATGTAAGCCATTTTGGGTCCCCATTGGGAAACGAAAGGTCGGGTATGAATGAAGTAAATACAAGAAAATAATCAAGAAAATAAGTCGTGTTTTATAGAGGCCAGGTCTATTGATATGATCTGCTATAACATACTATTACATTGTACTTCAGAGTTTAGAGGCACCGTACTTCTAATTACCAGATGCCAGCTATGATTATTATGTTCATGCCTTCTTTAAGAAGTTCCGAAGGCATCTGGCTGGGAGCTGATGGGAACAGAATGCTGAACTAGACGGACCTTTAATCTGATCCAGCAAAACATTTTTTTTTAAAAAAAAGAAATGATTTACAGCTAAAAATCACCGCTATCACAGCAGAAGTGCTGGATGACCAAAGAAAGGCGAGGTCTTACTGTAATTGCATGTAATACAGGATGTCCATGTGGTTGTTTTTTTTTTTAAATACTTAAATGTGCAAATCCTGTATTTGTTTAAGTTTGCATAATGTCTAACTCGGTGGGGGCTTGGTCCTGGTTAGTCATAATTAGTAACAATCACTGGGAGGAAGAAGGCACGCTCCCTTGCCCGTGTTCTGAACTTGTGCTGGAATTCGCAAGTTGAAAGATCTGAAAGTTGAAAGATCTGAAAATCCAGATGTGGAAAGGGTTAGCAGGTGTGTACATGTAGTTCTTTGCATACCATTGCCAGTCGGATGCGGAAACTTAAAAAAAAGAGAGACTTGAAATGCCCTGCTGATGAAGCTTTCCAACTGCTTCTGCTTACGGGTCACACAGGAAACATGTATCTATTTTGATAGGGGAGTGGGGTTTTTTAATACTTCAGAGACAGGTCCTTTTTCAATCCTCTTGATACGTGTGATAGTCATTTTGCCTGAAGTGGGGCAATATGTATTTTCAACCATGTGTACCAGGCCTGAAAATATCCACAGTGTCCCTTGCAAATAAAATGGCAAAGACATGTCACAGGAGGCTTGCACGTTTTCCCCACAGATGGGTGGTGAAGCATAATGACCCCAAAGGGCTACTGTGAACAAATTGGCTGCCTAAAAGAAGAAGAGTAGGGTTTTACACTCTGTGCTTCTCTAATTTATGGGGTTTCAAGGTAATTTATAATCCCCTTCCCTTCCTCTCCCCACAACAGACACCCTTGTGAGGTAGGTGGGGCTGAAAGAGTTCTGAGAGAACTGTGACCGGACCAAAGTTACACTGGAGGCTTCATGTGGAGGAGTGGAGAATCAAACACATTCGAGTCCACTACTCTTAACCAGTACACCACACTGGCTAAAAAATTACTCGCTATAAGGTGATATTTGTATCTAAATGGAAGGTGGAAAGAATGCCCAGAATTGACAAACTGGAAGAACAAATTAAGTTTGCAACAATGGTAAAACTAACTTCTTATTTATATAATTTCAAGAATTCAAGAATTAGAATTTCAAGAAAAATGGAATGTACTTTTTGACTATATAGCTGAAAACTAGGTCTGAATTGTTAGTGGAGAATGATTAAGAGACAGAATTAGACAATATATGTTTGTAATAATGAGATCTTAGATATGAAGTAATGAAGAAAAGATAGAATACAGATAAAAAGGAGTGAAAATTTAGAGCATATATAAGTAAATTTTACACAACGAACAAAGTTCTGATTAACAATTGTAACAAATAGCATAGTGTGTCGTTTGTAGGAACATTATAATAGACAAAGTAGATGACTATAAATTATTATGTTTATATATGTGCTTTTTTAAGTCCATGCAATTGTCTATGTAAAACTGCAGTAATGTATTGTTTTTGTTTGTCTGTAAGAATAAAAATTATATATTAAAAAAAACACTCATTATCCTCAGCTCAGAGAAGGACAGAAGCAAAGGAGAGAGGTTCTGCTTTGTGCTTTTATGGGGGAAAGAGTTCCTACATATGCAGGGGTTCTCACAGATTTCAACAAAGAGTGATTGTGGAATGCAGATTCCCACTGAAATGAAAAAGAGGTGTGTCTCTAGATGGAGATTTTCAGAACTACCCTACAACTGCTGGACTAAGCTTTGAATTTCTCCCACTGAAATGAAAAAGGGGTGTGTCTCTAGATGGAGATTTTCAGAACTACCCTACAACTGCTGGACTAGCTTTGAATTTCTCTGAACAACTCTTTTCCAGACTTCTAAATTCCTGTACTTCAGGGTAGACAGAGGCTGACTACTAACTGGCTGAGGACTAGGGTTGCCAAGTCTGGGTTGGAAAATACCTGGGGACTTTAAGGGTGGAGCCAGGAGAAGGTGGGGTTTGGGGAGGGGAGGGGCCTCAGCATGGTACAATGCCATAGAGTCCACCCTCCAAAGCAGCCATTTTCTCCAGGGGAGCTGATTTCTGTCAGCTGGGGATCAGTTGTAAAAGCAGGAGATCCCCAGGCCCCACCTGGAGGCTGGCAACCCTACTGAGGACAGCACATTAACTGGCAGAGGATTTGTTCCCCTTTTAAATTGTCTTAGCAGTTTGTTTTAACTAAAAGTCAGTTGTAAAGACTTTGTGGCTGTTGTTAGACACAGGGGCTGGACTACTGTGTATGAGAGCTACTGTTTACCCAATGGTGTACGAGTAGCTCAAAACAAGTGGATATATAACACACAGACCTTGCCGTGGACATTGATGTATGTCATTTAAACAGCTCCTTTTTAAGGCACATGGCAATGTTAACAGGAATCACTTAATCCTAGGCAAATACAGGAAACAAGTCTGAACAATTCAGAACTGATCTGAACGCTGAGGAACTACGGGGAGCCGTCTCATTGCAGAATGCAGGTATGACTTTCATAATTAAACATTCCATGTTAGAAACACCTTGCCTAGCATGCCAGGGAGAGAATTCTAGACAAGCCTTACCCCTGTCCTAATGTCTCAACTTTCCATATGCTTTCCAGTAAGTTAGGGTTGCCAAGTCTTACCTTCATAACAGCGGGGGAGTCCCGGTCCCTCTCCGGGGGTCCCGCACGCACTTTGCATGTGCATGCCATGGTGACATCACCTGGAAGTGACATCATCACGCTGGGCATGTTGCTGGGGCAACACTCTGGTAATCGTCCTAAAACTCTATGGTACCATAGAGTTTTCAGGGTGATTGCTAGAGCATCGCCCTGGCAATCTGCCCAGTGTGATGATGTTACTTCTGGGTGATGTCATCATGCTGGGGATATCAGCCTGATTGGGCCCCTTCGGGGGTAGGGTTCCCCCTGCCAGCTGGATCCCGACTGGCGGATTAGGGACCCATTTAGTGGAGAAATCCCCACCCCCCCCAGGGGGGACTTGGCAGCCCTGCAGTAAGTATATATGTCGGCAGAGACTCAGTTACATGGTTCTTCCACACGTATCCTAAAATGTACAGTCCCAGTAGGCTTGTGTCATGTGATTATTCAAAATGGGCAGATTAGCCCCTGAATATCCAGATAAAAGCAAATCAAAATCAAAGAAGAACAGGGGTACCTGAACAGAGTTTATACCCTCTCGGGGAGTAACATGCCTTTCAGACGGAACATGCTAGTGTTAGTATTTCCCTCTGCTCTTTAGCAGGAACTACAGTCTAACACATAGGCATCAACTATGGAGGGGCTCGAGCCACCCCCGGCAAAACGGAGCACCCACCAGGCCCTTCCTAGGCCTGCCCGTTGGTAGGCTGCCACCGCTGCCTCTCCCCTTCTGGCCTGGCCACTCCTGCCTCTGTCCCTTCCTCTGTCCATCCAGGGGCCAGCTGTGCAAATGCCCAGCATGCTGGTGTCACCCAGAAGTGACATCAGCACCAGTGTTCCCTCTAAGCTGAGTTAGTGTGAGCTAGCTCTCAGTTTTTTAGCCTCCGGCTCACACCTTTTGGTTTCAGCTCAGGAAGGATGGCTCCAGAGCAAACTAATTAATGTGGTAGCCAAATTGCTTGCACGTAACTTTCATGCCAGCAGCTCACAAAGTGGAATTTTGGCTCACAGGACTCCCCAGCTTAGAGGGAGCATTGATCAGCATGCTGGGCACGTTGCTGGGGCGACACTCTAGCAATCGCCCTGAAACTCATAGACCCCGAAACTTCGCGTGCACGCACGCAAGAGCCCCCCCCCCCCCCCCCCCCGCCGGGGATTTTAAAACTCAACGCCCCTGGTCAACCATGTATATAAAGCCTAAGGACTCAATCCGGTAGCACTTTCTCATGTTCAAATTCCACTGAAATGAAATGGGAGTGACGCAAGCACCCAACAGAAAGCTCCCATTCATTTCAATAGGGTCTGCATGGAACTTCTCAGGGGTTGTGCCACAAATACATACATGCATTTCTGTCTGAGATCCAGCATGGTGTAGTGGTTAAGACTGGCAGACTCCAATCTGGAGAACTGGGTTTGACTCCCCACTCCTTCACATGAAGCCTACTGGGTGACCTTGGGCCAGTCACAGTTCTCTCAAAACTCTTTCAGCCCCACCTAGCTCCCAAGGTGCCTGTTGTGGGGCAACGAAAGGAAGGATTGTAAGCCACTTTGAGACTCCTTCAGATATAGAAAAGTGGGGTACAAAAACCAAGACTTCTTCATCTTGGCTCAGGACTTACAGTGTGGCATTGGTGCTAAAATTTGTTGTTGCTTAACCTAAGTGGCAAGTTCATGATTTGAAAACAGGCTGTGGCTTTTGCTAAATCTGGAATAGTCTGGGGCACATTTGCATCCTCCCCCTGAAGGGCTATAGTCATGAGCTGTCCTTCCTGACTAATGCCTGTGAATGCATACCTGGACCTACAGCAGTGAGGTCCAGCTGATGAGTACAATACACATTGTGCCCATTCTCCTACCCATATCACCTTTGCAAGCACAAAAATTGTCAGCGATGAACTGAAGTCTTTTTAGCTGAAGAAGACAGTGGCGAGGGACAGTGGCGTCAACTCCCATCCAAAGTCACGGCAAACGAAGGGCCTTCAAGGCAAGAGACAAACAGAGCTGGTTGGCCATTGTCTGGCTCTATGGACCTTGGACTTCCTTGGAGGTCTCTCATCCGAGTTCTAACCAGGGCTGATCCTGCTTAGCTTCTGAGATCTGATGAGATTGGGCTAGCCTGGGCTATCCAGCTCAGGGCATAAGCAACAAGAGAGAAGTACATTTGCATGTAATAATTAGGAAATGCCAAACACCATTACCAATAATGGACACCCTTATCCTTTGGACCGCTCTCCTCCACCTGCCGAGACCGGCCTTTTTTCTTCTTCTTCCTGCATAGCTTACAACAAAAATATGGAGGTGGAGAGGCGCTTCAGATGACTGCCAGGGAAATTCCCTTCCCAAACTTTCCAGTTAAAATGCATCTAGATAAATGAGTTAACTTGCCTGCCATTTCACACAGTTTGAAGTTCAGCAGTGAACATCTGAAGTCAGAAACTGGCAACAAAGACAGATTTCAAAAATGAAAATTTGGTTCTTGTTCGGGAGGAAGGGGAAGAATGGAAATTTAGTGTGTCCCCAGACTAAAAGTTCACCATGTAAAAACCCCGTTGACTACCTGGATTCTAAGGTTGAGGACAGACTGGCAATCTGGAGTAGGATGAATCCGGAGGCAAAAGCTGCGGGGGGAAAATCCCCCGGGGCTGGCGGTCCACATTGGCCAGGGTATTGCGCAAGGATGCCATTACGGAGCGTTCAGACTGCTGCGGAGTGGCCCCAGATGGGCCGGCCTCCGCAGCTCGTGATAGGGCTGTTTTGGCTATTTGCACATGTGCGCATGCGCTCATGTGCGCATGTGCGCATGAGCGCTCATGCGCAAGCTGGCAAAACACTGCGTTCGCACTGCCGCCTCCACTTCCCTCCCGCCTTCTTCCGGTTCACACTGCCTGGAAGCGGGAGGCAAGCGCAAGACGGCCTCCGGACACCGGCTTCTCCCGGTATCCTTCTAAAGTGCAAGAAAACCGGCTTCAAAGCGGGTAAGTACGGAAGGGAGCCGAGGGACAGCTGTGCATGTCTGAACAGGCTCCCTTCCCCCGCTTCCCATGCGGACCTATCCCGGGGCAGATTGCCAGTCTGTCCTCAGCCTAAATGAACACAACCCATGAGTGGTCAGCAGGCTTCAGTCCCCGTGTTTTCAACAATCCATTAATTCTAGAGATGACAGGAAGCAGAATCATATGCCATACAGTATATTGTAGAGCCAGGACAAGTAGGCTTAAAAGCTTGAATTGAAGCATAAAGGAAAAGGGGGGCTCCTCTTTCTCAAATGTCAAATGTTACATTTACAGCCCAGCAAATGTACACGGCCTCCTGTCCTGACATTACCTACAGGCCAGTGCCAACATTAATTACTGGAGGCAGATGACATACTGTGACAGAAAAGTCAAATTTAGACAGCGACAAAAGATGGCCCATTTCAGTACGGCAGGGTTTCTATCACAATGGCTCCCACTTTCTGAAGGGCCCAAGTCAGTGTTTTGATACTTAGAAGAAGAAACTTGCTAGTCTCCACCGAAGTTGGGAAGCAGATATGAAAAGTAGGGAACCCACAGGGACGTGTGGGATCACTTCATTTTCCCTGTATTACTTTCCTCATACTATTTCCTCTTTCTCTCCTCCTGGCAGTCCCATATCCTTTCCCTGCTCCCCTTTCTCCATCTCACTCACTCACCAACCATCCTTTCCGTTATCTGTCACCTAGTCTTCAGTTTTATTCTTTATTTCCTTCATTTATACGCCACCTCTCTCCCCAGTGAGGACCCGAAACAGCTTACATATGTCTCCGCTCTTCCACTTTATCCTGACACAAACCTGTGAGGTAGATTAAACTGAGACAGAGTGCCTGGCCCAAGGTCACTCAGTAAGCCCCCCTGGTAGAGCAGGGATTCAAACCTGGGTTTCCCACACCCTCTAACTACTGAGTTTCCCGTATCCTCTAACTACGAAACCACACTGGCTCTCAGCTCCCTGTTAGCAGTTTCTACCTCGGGTAAGTGGGTCCAAGTTGCAAAAGTCCTGTGGTAGCAAGCCCCTCAGGTAAGCTGTGTGGTAACCACTGCTGGGCTTGACCAAATTGTGTAAATAGTATAGAGGCTGCTGCAGGGCTCAGGCAAACTGTATGGCAGGACCTTATCTGGTTACCACTGCCACACCTGGGTGAATCATGCAAATTGTCTAAGAACAAGTTGTGTGATGCTTGCCCGCTGGCTTTGGCCCTGATGAGTCCTTCCTCCAGGGCATGAGGGAAGGGTCCAGGGGTGGATTGGGAGGCTAATATAGACCTGGAAGCCCCCCCCCCATTTTTTTACTGAAAGAAACCAAAGTTTGAAGGCTGGCAGTACTGATGTGATTGCCTAGCAACTCCCTAGAGCAGGCAAACCCCCCCCCCCCCCGGGGGAATGGTAAGCCTGTATGCAAGTGGCTTTACTGTAAAATCCTGTGGCAGCTCACTCCTCCCCCCCTATGAATCAGACCATAACAAGCTCAGACCTACTGCCTGTTCACATCATTCCCACACAGCACCAGTTTTGAGGCATTTGCACTTGGGGAGGGGGCAAAACTATCAACTTGAGCACCCCTGGTTTGGGGGCTCACTCCTCTCTCAAGGGTCCATAGCCATAGCATGGAGGAGCTCTTGGTTGGTTTTACTGCTCTCTGAGGGAAAGAAGCCAAGAAGCCGCCTTGAGTCGGTTGTATAACTGACAAGGCGGGATATAAATGAAACAAACAAACAAACAAACAAACAAACAAACAAATAAATAAATAAATAAATAAGATCCTAAGAAGGAAGCCTTCCTTACAACACATAAAAATGAAATACAATAAATGCGCTGAAAATACACTGGATCGAGACCAGTGCCTTCACAAATAGAGTGATTTTTGCCAACTTCCCCAGCAGGAACTTCTGCTCCCCAAAGGAGCACTCCAGATTTGCCAGGGTTGCCAGGTCTGGGTCGGGAAATTCCTGGAGATTTTGAGGGGTGGAGCCAGGGGACAGCAGGGTTTGGGGCAGTGGGGACCTCAGCGGGGTATAATGGGATAGAGTTCATCTTCTCAAGCAGCCATTTTCACCAGGGGGACTGATTTCTGTCATTTGGATCAGCTGTAATTCCAGGAGGTCTCCATTCACCACCTAGAGACTGTTAACCCTACTGGAGACCCTCACAATCAGCGCGGCATGCAGTGGGGATTCAGCCACCAAAGGACAGAAAAACAACAGCAGAAATTGCCCTAGGGTTGCCAAGTGACTTACTTGTAATAGCAGGGAGAGCATTGGTCCTTGCCAAAGGGGGGGGGGATTGGTCCTGGCCTGGTACCATAGAGTTTTCAGGGTGATTGCTAGAGCGTTGCCCGGTGATGTGCCCGGCGTGATGACATCACTTCCAGGCAACGTCATCGCGCCAGGCACATCAGCCTGATCTGGCCACTTCAGGGGTGGGGTTCCCCCTGCCAGCTGGATCCGGACTGGCGGATTGGGGGCTGTTTTACCAGGAGAATCCCTGCCCCCTGGGGGGACTTGGCAGCCCTAAATTGCCCTCCTCCATTTGACTGAGCTTCTGCTCCATTCAGGGAGCTTCTTTCATCTGTGTAAAGTCAAGGTGCAATGATTTTGTATCTTGTCCCCTTACTGCTATGTTGCACCTTAGGCTGGTGCCGAAGAAGCCCTTCATCCCCAGAGAAAGTGTTTCACGGGGTTCTGGGGGCTGTTCAAGGAAGGGACAGGCAACAAAAACTCCCTCAATTCATGCAAAGAATGGATACTGTTTTGCTATTTAACCTTCAGGATATCTGACTGGGCTCTAAACTTTGCCTGGAAGCTTATCTCCACAACTGAACTGTCTTCTTTATCTCTCATACAAAAATCTAAAATCCCCATATGAACCCTGTAGAGCACTGGGATGTACAAATCAACACCTTTTGGTAGTCCCCGGCCCCAGGGATGTCCAGCTTGCCTCAACTAGGGCCAGGGCCTTTTCAGTCCTGGCCCCTATCTGGTGGAATGAGCTCCCATATGAGATCATGGCCCTGCAGGATTTATTACAATGCTGAAGGGCCTGCAAGACGGAGCTCCTCCACCGGGCTTTCAGTTGAGGCAGCGGGTGCCTCCCCCCCTCTGATTGGCCTCCCATCAGTGTCCTGAATTTGGACAACCATCTGGGAACTATACCATCAGCTTCAGCTACTGAATTACTAATTAGATTTTGTACAGTATTTTTATGACTGTGAGATTACTGTATTGTTTTAATCTTGTTTTAAATTGGCTTTAATTGTTATTGTATATTGTTTGTACATTGATGGGACCCACCCTGAGCCTGCTTGCGGGGAGGGCGGGATACAAGTTTGATAAAATAAATAAATCAAATCAATCAATCAGTAAAATGACACCCTATTCCCTGAAAACAAATACCACAATCAGAACCTTCAAAGATACATGGTGTCCTTAAAGAAGAAGCTAAGGAATGAAGAATTCCTTCTTCATTCAAGTACATTGTTGTTCTTATTAGGAGGTGATGGAAAAAACAGCTTCATCCAGCTGCTCTGTTGTTTTACTGTTATTATTATTCCCTTTTCATTTATTATAGAAAACATTCGGCGTTAATATGTCTGTTCGAGGAAAGAGGCATCACGAGAAAAAAACATTAACTGCCGATATGAGCCCCCAAAAGAAGCAAACAGAAAATGCAGAAAGCCACAGAACCAAACCTATGCAGGATTTGAAGCAAGACTGATACGTCAGCTGCCTGCACTCACATCTGCACAAATATCATTGACATACATATTGTTTTGCTTGCAACTATCGGCCCGCGCTCTGACATTCGATAACCTAGGGCCTCCGTCCAAAGAACAGCAAAATCAATACAACTGATTTCAAAAGATTTCCGATCCGGGAAATAAAACAAGAGCGCAGCAGGAAATTAAGCAAAGCTGTTCTACAGAATCCAATGGGAAAGTTTTAAAGGACACTGCTTTCTACCTAATCTTAAGCACAAAACAACCGCCCTCCCCCCCCCAAAAAAAACAACAACAACCCAGCAAGACTCTGGGAAAAGAATCATATTCAACCGCAGGAAACATTAAACGAAATTAAACTGCTGGAAACAGCGCAGGGAAATGTGATGCAATATTGTCCTTGATAAAAACAAAAAAAAACCCCAAATTTTAAATGACATTCTAGTGGTATTTTCTACAATGGAATGGGAAATGCTCCCCACCCCCGTTTAATAATTCACAATCCAGAATGTGGCAATATAGTATATTCTTTTTATGTGTATATATGATATCAGAGGTCTACTGCAAAAGGCAGACAGTGCAAATCCCTGATAATAGCACTTGCTGCCCATGGCTATCATCCAGTGAGTACAACTGGAGCTGGGAATCTCCCATTCACTCATACGCTTGCACTTAAGGATCTTTTGGCCTTCCATACCAGGCTGTGGAATATGGCGGGACCACAAGCCTTTTGGGGAAACAGTTTGCTTGTCATTCTCTCCTCCCCCCTTTACCATAACACGTTATCTTTCAAATGAAGCAAAGTCTGAAAGCGGTATGCGTACATTTAGAGAAACGACAATATCTAGAGGGAACCTCCAGTGCCTATTCTCTGCTGGCCGATGCTGAACACATACCATTCCTGAAGCCATAATAACAGATTGTTAAAAGCACAACCCAAAACAAGAAAACTAAACAAAGATAATATATCTGTTTTCTCAGGGATATTTAAATAGGTTTCACCAGTTCCGGGCTGGTCTTTTTTTTAGATGTATCACATTTCTCAGCAATGCCGTTTAAAACCCAAATTTGATTTTTGTTTTAAAAAAAGTTATATGGTTATTTTTCTATATTATTACACTTGGCCAGTTCCATTAAAATATTACAAATGCAACCGAGTCAGAGGTCAGCACGCTGAAGTCCCACTGATTTCGAAGGAGAAGTTAAGCTAGCTGTCACCGAAACCAGAGGGAATGTAAGGTGCTTCGAGGTGGCTGGATTGCACTCTTTTAAGCTGTTTTATTAGGCCTCCTTTTCCCAACTGACCTCTCGGTAAGTTTACTTTATGTGGACTTGCTTGTGTAAACCGAGTGTTGTGTTTGCGTGTGTGTGTGTGTTGTGTTTGCCCCTACCATTTTCCATATGCTCTGCCTCACCAACACTGCCATCCGGCGTAGTCCTTTCGTAGTTGTCCTCTGGGAGTGGAAGGGCACCCAGCCTCGGCCCTGAAGAACTCTTACTGCTTGGTGTTTCTGACTCCTCCAGACCGCTGTCATAGCAACTCTGCAATGACCCTTGATGTGGGTCCTGAGGCTGACTCACAACTGAAAACGTCACTCTACGAAATGGCTGCAAAAGAAAAGATTCTGAATGTCACTTGAGAGGCAGGGTCTTTGAGAAAGCCATTCTTAACAACACACACACACACACACAAACCCCGATCACGCAAAACACAAATCAAGCCCCCGTCCCCCCATTCTCTGACTAGGGATCTAAACCCGCAGCATGAACCATTGGTGTCTGCCTACAGAGCCTTCATTTAAATGCCCAGCACTTGTTGAATGACCTACAGGCTTGGGTTCTGCACTCAAGATTAATACTGAAAGGTACGAAAGGTATAGGCTGTTCTGAAAGTGTGAAGCAGACCTCTCTCAGGAGATGTGAGGCTGGTTCACTCACACATCATGTTACAGCCAGTTTGGCGTAGTGGTTAGGAGTGCTGACTCTAATCTGGGAGAATCGGGTTTGATTTCCTCTCCTCCACATGCAGCTGCTGGTGCGACCTTGGGTCAGTTACAAGTTCTTTCAGAGCTGTTCTCTCGCGAGCAGTTCTCCAAAGAGCTGTCTCAGCCCCACCTACCTCACAGGGTGTCTGTTGTGGGGAGGGGAAGGGTAAAGAGACTGTAAGCCACTCTGAGACTTCTTTGGGTAGTGAAGGGCAGAGTATAAACCCAATCTCTTCTGTTCTCTTAATAGATCTACACCAGACTACTGTTCACAAAGGTGGGAAATTAATTGTGTGATCTGACTCCAAGAGGGGGGAAATGTATTGGGGGTGATATGAGAGGACAGGGAAGTTCTGCCTGTAGAACGAGATCTGTGATGGCCCATCTGCTCAGGCAAGTTATTGCTTGATGTTGCAGTCATCACATGATGAGCATGCGGTGTGAAAAGCCCTCAGAGAGAGAAGTTTCTGAGACCATAAATCCTCCACTTGGATTTTCATATAAGAGGAACATAAGAGGTGCCCTGATGGATCCAGCTCAGCGATTCTGTTCATGCAGTGGCAAATTGGTGGTCCTGGAGGCCCAAACCCAACATGGAGGCCAAGCCATCCCTTTGATGTTGCCTCCTAGCACTGACATTCAGGAGCAAGTATCTCCCTTGCACTAGATGAGGGGAAATAAATCTCACAGTGGAAGCAAGAGCTCCTGAATGTTCCTGGGGGGTGGGGGAAGGCAGAACTCCCAATGAAATGCAGTTTCTGTCGTTGCAGACCCACAAAGGACATCACGTTTCTTGTGCCAGAGTGAGGAGACAGAACTTCAAATCTCTAATCCTTGCAGTTATCTAGCAACGACGTCTGGGAAGTGACCCTTTACTTTCCAGAAGCTTTTTAGTTCCCAGGGTCCTCTCCCAAAGGACCGATAAAGAACATGGTGATAAAATATGAGGCGACTCCCACCTGCTGGTTTTCTTTGACCCTAGGCTAAGAACATTGCAAGCAAGTAAAGTGTTGGGTCAGGGAATAAAGAAACCCAAGTTCAACCCCCCCCCCCCTTCTCTGCCATAAGACTCCCTAGGTGGTTGTGAGACTCACTAGGTGGTCTTTGAGGAACCTACTTCAAATACTGTTGTGAGGATGAAAATAGAGGAGAAAATAACCTTGACCTCCTTGAAGAAAGTTGTGATGGAAATGGAATGAACGAACACATAAGAGCTAGAACTGGAAGTTATGAAATTTCAAGATCTGCTTTATCAGAGTTCTGTCCTGAGGTATCCAGAACCATTTTCTCCAGGACTAAAGTTCATTACGATTCTGTACAGCAGAACTGATTTTGACCCACGTTTGCTCAAATCAGAGAAGTTTATTTACAGAGACCAAAACTGTATATTTGCTCTGACCTGGATAGCCCAGGTCTCATCAGATCTTGGAAGCTAAGCAGGGTCCGCACTGGTTAGTAGCTGGATGGGAGACCACTAAGGAAGCTCAGGCTTGCTATGCAGAAGCAGGGAATGGCAAACCACCTCTAAACATCTCTTGCCTTGAAAACCTGATGGGATTGCAATAAGTCAACTACGACTTGACAGCACTTTCCATGACCAAACTGCACATCTAAACTGCTCTTAGTGCACATGAAAAGTCTCTGCTATAGTGCAACTATATCCAGTGATATGTGGATGCAGTCAGTCATTCACAAGTGCATTATCCTGGGTGGGCAAGCCAATCCAGTTGCAAATGACTGCTATTGTGCAATAGCTGGAGCGCAATATCCAGTCATGTGTGGGTACAGCTTGACTTCACCCTGAGCATGGCAAGACTGATTTAAAACACAGTCTCTACCTTGAAAACAAATGCCTCTGAGCCTGGCTACAAGTGATATTGGGAGTTATGTGATCTCATGCCCTGATTTGTACTTTAGAAACAGCAGGGGGATACTATCTCTGTGCTGTGTTTCCCCCTGCTAGAGCTAAAAAACATCCCAAAGAGGGCATTTTCTAGCAGAGAAAGAGAATGGGGAGACACTCCCCCTCAATGCCAAAGCACTGATCTAGGCCCATTTCATACTGCCATTCTAAACCAGTTGTCATCTATTGTTGGCCTGATATCAGTTAAAGCAAAATTGGGATGGAGATTTCATACAGCACATTTAAATCAATTAATATGCCATGTCTGAAGCGCTCTGGCCATTTCAAACCACAGTCCCCCCTTTTTTCACAGCACATGTTTTCCTCATCTTTTGTGTGCGTGTGTGTTTGAACATTTTAACTTTTGAGTTATAGCACTAAACTAAGACTGAAGACAGACTGGCAAACTGGAGCGCAGTGCGAGCGGGCAAAAAAGCCCCGGGGCCAACCCGTCCCGTGGCTCCCCGTTCACACTGGCTCCAGTGCTGCGGGACCTCACATGAAACGAGGTGGACCGGCACGTCCACTCTTCCTCCGCCGGCCCCTGGAGCCTCCACTGGGGTGGCGAGCTGCGTGCGGCTGTTCCGGTGAGGCACGGCCGGGACAGCCAGTTCACACTTCCGGCCCCGCTCTGTGACGCATCCACACTGCCAGGAAGCGGCAGGGATGTGCGCCCAGACGGCCGGAGACCAGTTCCAAGAGGTCTCCGGCTGCAGCGCGTGGAAAGCACCCCGCATGCGGGTAAGTGCAGCCTGCCAACGGGGGACAGCTGTTGCAATCTGGACGCCCTCTCTGCCTCCGCTTTAGAAGCGGAGGCAGAGCGGGCCAGATTGCCAGTCTGTCCTCGGCCTAATATAGCAATTCATAAAATCATAGAATCATAGAGTTGGAAGGGACCTCCAGGGTCATCTAGTCCAATCCACTGAACAATGCAGGAAATTAACAAATACCTCCCCCCCATATACCCCAAGTGACCACTGTTCCATGCCCAGAAGATGACAAAAAATACCTCCAGGATCCCTGGCCAAACTGGCCTGGAGAAAAACTGCATCCTGACCCCAAAGTGATCAGCATTTCCGTGGGCATGTAAGAAAGGGCCACAATAACTAAGGATCAGCTAGTATGTGATGTGAAACAGCTCCATCTTAGACCTTTGACAGTCACTGCCCATCAGATTAGAGTTAATTATTTTAAAAAAAAAAGAAAAGAAGGGGCCACAAGAACTAAGCACTGATGCAACCCTTCCTGCTCTCCCTCTCATGATTTGGGAAGTGACCCTTTACAATTCAATGCTTGTCACTGTCCTCTGAATACTAGCAATATTGCACGGGATAGCTATACTCGTTATAGCACAAAAGTTACAATGTTCAAAAACAAACAAAAAAGCCAAAATAGAACACACCACAAAAAGGGGCAGAAAAAGACATGGCACTTTCGAAAGCACCTCAAACAATACACTACAGCAATTTAGAAGCGCAAAGAACTGAAAATAGAAGAATGGAGTTTTCCACACAAAACAAACAAACAAATCCCAAAAAGGCTCAGCCCTGCTTAGCAATCGGGACAGAAGTGGCTTTGTATGGAAAGGTTAAAAAATAAAATCCTTTAGCTGCCGGGAGCAAAAACAGTTGTGTCTGAAATGACACGCACACACACACACAAAAACCCAACACAAAAACATTAGCAATTGGCTGCTAAAACGGATTATAAAGGCTGTTTGAAAGGGGCCCTATACACTGTCCCCCTGCTCCTCCCCATAAATTACTTTTCGGGGACAAAAACATATTGAGAATTCTGACTAGGGAACTCAATCATTTTTTTTTAACTATCAGAATACAATGAACATACCACCAACCACCCCGCGTCCAAAAAAAAAAAAATTCAACCACACTGTAGGCAGCATTTGTCTTCACCTCTAGAGTGCAATTATGGAACCTCTGGGGACCCACGAGAAGTTGCAGGCTGCAGTTCTGATGCACAGCAGTTTTTGAATGAAGCCTGTCAGAGGAGTTTTCTACATCAAACCCTCCCACCGCCTGGAATAAACCTCTTCCAAGGGTCTTCCCTGAACTGATATAAGATTTTATAGAGACCATAAATGTTACAGGATAGTGCGTCTGCCAGTGGCACTAACACACACATGGGCCTTTTAAAAATCAATGTCTGCGGTTTTTGAAGCCAGACCCCGTACGGGAGAGAACAGAGGGAGGGGAGAGAGAAAAAACGGTTCGGTCTCTCCCACTTTTTTGCCATTAAACTGAATGCTGGGAGACTGGGTGTTTGGCCAGCTGACTTAATAAAGGCTTCAGAACGGCACAACCACCACAGCTGACACCACAAGCTTCCCCTGGAACTGTGAGCCCACTGACTGTTATTATGGATTTGTGTTTATTCAAAATGCCCAGACAGCCCCAAAGAAATAACTGTCGCTGGAGAAGTGTATTCACTGAACTCTGACATTCAAAGGTATTGCCAGGAAGGGTGAGGAGTGAAATTTGTTAGTGAAATGCTTTCAGCACGGTATGCAAACCCCCGATGACTTGGAGTGCTAGTTTCAGCCACCCTCTTCATTATGTAGAGCCAAGGGAACTTCTTCTCATGCAAAGGAGGGTCGGTTACACGTTCAAAACGTTTGCAAACCTTAGTTGTGATGATGTTTATGGCCTGGGGGAGAGGGTGCAAGTGATTCTGAAATTTAAGATAATTCCTTTCTTTTACTTACTGCTGCTTTACGTATTTAAAACGTTTTTATGCTGCCTTTGCACCCAATCAGGGTTCACGAGGTGGCAAACATTAAAAAAAAAATCAAAACATTTAGCCAATTAAAATACAGTTAGAATTATGAAACAATTCAATTAAAAAATATAACACTAGAAGAAGGGTGTGATGTACTGACCTCCAAAAGCAGGATGCTCAAGGCGTCAAATTCAGAGAGCTAGGAGATTAAGGGGTTAATGCCTCACTGTGAAGCACAGGTTGATTGGCAGGCTGCGGCCTGCCTGCCTCCCCCTTCTCTCTGATTGGTCAGCACCAGCTGAGGAGAGCTATAAGAACAGCTGAGTGCTGAGGGAAAGTGTCTTTTTCTCATCTTGCTTCCTCTCTGGCATGTCAGAAGCCAGACAGGTGGAGTTAGTGTGTCTGTCAGAGGGAAACAGACAAGGTCCCTTGTGAAGTAAAGGGACACAACTCCTTGCCCTTATAGTGTACCATCAAATCTGAGGAGAAGTTGCAAATAAAAAAAACCTTCAGTCTAAGCCAAGCTGAAAAGTGTTTATTTCACTGGGTCAAGAACTGAGGGTCGGTTTTGGCAGGAGGGATTGGTCAGTAGATTGAAACTGCCAGTCTAGCCAAACTGAAAAAAAGGCATATTGCTTCTAGGAAATAGGGCTGCCAAGTCAGCCCGGGGGGCGGGGGATCCCCCGCTATAGGGGTTCCTGATCCGCCGGCCGGCATTCGGCCGGTGGGGGGAACCCCGCCCCAGAAGTTGTCCGGTGAGGACGACTTCCTCCATGTAATGACGTCACCTCCGGGTGACATCATTACATCGTCGGCGCGTGCGCAAAAGCGCATGCACCAGAAAAGCTCCCGGGGGGAGAACAACTCCCCCCCGCCGGTAAGTCACCGGCACTTGGCAGCCCTGCTAGGAAAAGAAGAACATTTCCTTCTCAGTTATTCAGTGGGTCCAACTCAAAAGGGACCCCTGGTTGCTGTGAAGAAGGAAACAGGTTTAGACTCCTCTAGAGTTAAAGAGAAAGCTATAATCCCACAGGGAGGGAGGATAAGTACAAAGGGAAAATACTGTTCTCCAGGAAACTAAGATAGTTGTTTTGGCTAGCATAGAATGTTGCCAGTCGAAAATGAAATTATATAATAAGGACAGATTAGGCTGGGAGAACCAAAGCAGGGCCTGCCAGGATGACAGGAGTGAGTGGGTACGTTCGTATGGGAGGTGGTTCTTAAGATAGGTTGTTTCCAGGCCGTACAGGGCTTTAAAAGTCAATACCAGCGCCTTGAATTGAGCCTGAAAGTAAATTGGAAGCCAGTGTAGATGGAACATGCCTGGAGTGATATGGGCCTCTTTCAAACAGCCTTTCTAATCCATTTTAGTAGCCGGCTGCTAACAGATTTTTTGTGTGTGTCATTTCAGATACAACCATTTTAGCAGCTGGTTTATAACAGATTTTATTTACCTATTCATACCAAGCCGCTTGTGTCCAGTTGGCAAAGCGGGGTTGAGCCGGTTTTGAGGTAAACCGCTTTCTTCCACTTTCACCTCTTTTTTGTGGCTTTGAATCGCTGTAGTCCATAGTTCAAAATGTATGCAGTGCTTCCAGTACTGCTGCTTTCTTCCCCCTGCCCTTTCCCACCGCACGTTCTTTCTTCTTCTTGTTGTTGTTTTTTAATCATACTAAGTTGAGCGCTATAACACTAAACCAAAGTAGCACTTCAATGCTGTAGCGGAACCATTGAGATGCCTTGCTGTTATTTTGATCTCGCGCTATAGCACTCAACTTAGAACAATTTAAAACACGCACAAGAAAGACCACATGATGAAAAAGCAGCCCTGAAATGGCCAGAGCGCTTTAGAGACAGCTCATTAACAGAATTAAAGCCATTGTATGAAACCCTCGTCCCTGTATCGTTTTACTCCGAATCCGGCCAACGACAGATAACATCTGGTTCAGAACGGTACTGTGAAAGGAGTCCATATGGTCCCTATGACCCACTCCAGTCAACTCTTTGGCCACGGCTTTCCAACTGTAGCTTCCAGACAGTCTTCAAGGGTGGCCCTACATAAAGTGCATCAAACAGAGATGTTATCAGGGCATGTACCACACTGACAGGATCTTTTTTCTGCTGCAGGTGGCTCACCAGTCAAAGCTATTGAAAGGCACCCCTGGCCATCACTGCCACCTGTTTATCCGACAGGAGGCCTGGGGCCATGGACATCCCTAAGCTACCCCATCCAGGGGAAAAAAAGGATAACCCATTTCCCGGATCAGACTCCCCCTTGCCCCGGTAGCACTTCTATTTCGTTGGGATTAAGTTTCAGCTTGTTAGCTCTCATGGATTCCAAAACTGCCTCCAGGCATCTGTTCATAATTTCTGCAGCCTCCCTGGGATCTCCTGGGATCACAAGGTAGAGCTGTGTGTCATCTGCATACTGGGGGCAATTCAGTCCAGATCTCTGGATGACCTCTCCCAGTAGCTTTACATAGATGTTGAAAAGCATTTTTTTTTTTGGGGGGGGGGGGGGCAACATGGAACCTTAGAGAACCTCACAGACCAAAGGCCAATGGGCAGAGCA
Organism: Lepidodactylus listeri; assembly: GCA_029233225.1. Lineage (NCBI taxonomy): Eukaryota > Metazoa > Chordata > Lepidosauria > Squamata > Gekkonidae > Lepidodactylus > Lepidodactylus listeri. The sequence goes on along the minus strand of JARCFY010000009.1, from coordinate 96,878,298 downwards.
GCAGTCTCCCAAGGCCGTTTCAGTCCCATTACCAGGTCTGAAACCAGAATGGAATGGATCAAAACAATCCTCTTCCTTCAGGAATCTCTGAGCCTTTAATTACCTTGCTGCTGTTCCAGGCAGGAGGGGACCTGTTTACATTGTGTTTCTTTGGTTCTCCTAATGATTCTTTGTTCTGTTTTTGAATATATTCAAATGGAGAAATGATTTAGAAACACTTTATGCAAATAAATATATCTTGTCGTTTCAGAGATAGCAGCTGTTGCCTTGTCTGAGACCTGACTTCATAGCTTGCATTTTGCATGGCTCGTATAGAGTCATAACTTCCACTGATGAAAATGACAGCTGGGATTTATTTTATAAGCCAGCCTTTGACTACATAAGAAGTTACAAAACCTGCCCCTCGGCTAATACTTGAATGACCATACTTCATATTTAAACATGAGCACATCAACACATGAAGCTGCCTTTTAATGAATCAGACCATCAGTCCTTCAAAATCAGAACTGTCCACTCAGACTGGCAGAGGCTCTCCAAGGTCTCCAACAGAGGTCTTTCACATCACCTACTGCCAGATCCTTTAATGCTAGGGGACTGAACCCAGGACCTTCTGCATGTCAGGCAGATGCTCTACTACTGAGCTCCTTCCCATGTAACCTTCTTGATCAGATCAAGGGTTCACATCAACAACCAAGGTTGTCCCTAGCATGACCAGGTACCCAAAGGATCTTGCTTGTATTAAGGAAAGTGTTTCATTTGAGTATCATGACTAACAGTCACCAATGAAATTTGCCTTCACAATCATGTCTAAACTTTCATTTTGCTCAGACCCCTTTTTTTTGTTTAACCTAGAAACTGCAAGCACACTAAACATACATGTGCCTATCAATGGTCCCTCTAAGCTGTAGAGTCTTGTGAGCAAAAATTCTACTTTGTGAGCTACTGGCATTAAAGTTGTGAGGGAGCAATTTGGCTGCTGTGTGAGTTAGTTTGCTCTGAAGCCATCCTTCCTGAGCTAAGACAAAAATGTGTGAGCTGGAGGCTAAAAAACTGTGAGCTAGCTCACACTAACTCAGCTTAGAGGGAACATTGGTGCCTATACATATCTCCATAAAGCAGCTCCGAGAACTGTGAGCAGGCATCCTATCTGGAAATGTAAAGGCAGCCTGGTTAATACTATTGGTTCTTCCACACTGTCATTTTTGTCACTCGTTTGTCCCTATTGCTCCTCCCCCCATTTTCCACATGTGTTTTGCTCCCTCTGAGATCAAAACACATTGGGGTGGGGGGGGAACCATGAAGCAACAGGAACACACAAGTGATGAAAATCAGAATGCGGAGGAGCCCATTATTGTCTCCGGGTGTCCCACCCTCCCCTTCTCCCTCCATCAGTCGCCAGGACCTTGTTTTCTGGAAAAGAACAAGGCTTCAAGGGTTCTGATGTGCCTGCCAGCTCTCGTGCAGGCTGCATGAGGAAATTCTAGCCAGTTCCCCACTCAGGCCGATGTCACTGTCTATACTGGCAGAGAAGCGAGGGAGAAATGCCACGGGGCACCTCACAGCTTTGAGAGGGATAAAGTGTTAGAAGCACTTGACAGAAGGAGAATATACATGTTAGCATAGCGAAGATGTGTACAGGAGGGGAGACAAGATTCCAGCTCCCTCTCCACTCTACGCAGCATTCACTGTAACTTTGGAAAGAGCTTGCTAGCATGCAAATAGTACGGGCACTGGCTCTGCACGTGCAACAAGAAGGGTCTAGCACACATAAAGCCCCTCTGTGCACATATAATCTGTCTACCCATTGACTCTTGCCAGAATTACACTGAATGAACATAGAGCTGGAGGTGGTGATAGCAGCCTGATTATCTGTCCAGAGTGCATGGATATGGATGACCCCAAATACAAAGATATTGTTTTCAGGCGGCTTGGGTTTTCACCCTGGCCTGGATAGCCCAGGCAAGCCCGATCTTGTCAGAAGCTAAGCAGGGTTGGTTCTGACAAGTACTTGGATGGGAGACCTCCTTGGAATACCAGCAGTCGGGAGGCAGGGGCAGGCTTTACTCAGCCACCTCTCAATATCCTCCAGGCCCTCATTAGGGGTCAGTCACCAGAGGTTGCCATGACTTCCAGGTACACACACACACATACACACACATAAAAAAACTAACAAAATGAAAAAGTTTTTAAGGCACACTTTAGTCTTTGGCTGATTTTCTGCTTTTTGTGGGTTTTTTAAAAGTGCTATTACTGTTATTAATGCTGATTTTTTTGGGGGGGCGTATTAATTAAACCAGCAGCTGAGTGGGGTTTCACTTATGTTGCAGATAAATGGGCAGATAGGCTACATCTTCATATTCAAAACCATCATCCTCAGGATGCAAAATAACCTTGATGAAGATTTTTCAGGTACCTGCTACAAAGGCAGAGCTATCCCATCTAGGTTAATGTGGTGGAAAATGCCATCAAGTCACAGCAGACTTCTGGTGACCCCTGTACGGTTTTCAAGGCAAGAGACATCCAGAGGTGGTTTGTCGTTGCCTGCCTCTGTGTGGCGACCCTGGACTTCCTTGGAGGTCTCCTTTCCAAATACTAACCGGGGCCGACCCTGCTTAGTTTCCAAGATCTGAAAAAATCAGGCTAGCCTCAGCCGCCTAGGCCAGGGCCTCAGTTAATGAAAGTGGGCCGAGGGGCTCACCCCCCCCTTAATATTTCTCATTTGTACAAATCTTTTTCAAAGGATAAGTATCACTATCAGCTGTCCCTCACATGAGTTATTATGATGCACTGCAGCCCTTTCAGAGAAAAAAACGATTAACATGGAAGGCAGAACAGTAGGTGTCTTTCAGACATGAAGACTCCTGCTGAATCAGACCAGGGGTCCATCCAGTCCACCAACCTGTCTCAAACAGTGGCCTACCCAGGCCTGTATCTATGGTGGGGCTTTTGGGGGGCTCTGTCCCCTTTCTTAAAAGCGCAGCCCCACAATAATTTCTCCTGTAAATGCTTTTTTCAATCATTTTAAAACATTTTTTTTAAGGTGTGGGCTCCTTTAAGCAGAGTGGGGTGCTGTAGTTGACTAATTCCCACACTGAGCAAGGGGATTGGAGTAAGTGACCTCTAGGATCCCTTCTAACTCTGTGTCAAGAAACTGCTGTCCTTTAAGAGAGCTCTTCTGTCAAAGTGTTAGCTTTCTTGACAATAGAAGTCATCCACCCCCCCCCCCCCCAATGCCAGCTTGTTGTCAGAATTGTTGTTTAGGCTGGCAGAAGTGATTAACTTGCAGCAGCTGAGAACTGTCATCTCAAGTGGTTGACAGCTTGCAATTTAGAGATCCATCATGCTAACAGCTTTCTATTGGCTTAATGGCTTTTCTGTCTGCACTGAGAACTTCAGCCTCACCAGAAAAAAAAAATTGTCCCATAAGCTACAAAATCCTGGCTATGGACTTGGGCCTGTCTGTTACTCTGGAGGACCAACAACAGTGTGTAGAGGCCAAAGCCCTTCCCTGTTGTTGCCTCCTAGCACTGGTATGCAGGTTCCCTTTAGTAATCATGGTTAACAGCCATTGATGGACCTATCCTCCATGAATTTGCCCAATGTTGTGTGCTAGTTCTTTACGTGTAAATCCCCCCCTTTTAAAGGGGGGGGGAGCACTGAGCACTCTAACTTTTTGGCTCCTACTGCCATGTTACGAAGTGGTACAACTCAGAAGTTAAACAGATTTATCACTGTCCATGCAATTTTATGAAGTATCACCACCATCCGCCCTGCAGGTAAGTCAACAGATGTTACTATAAAATATACTGGTTGTTCGCATTTCAGTAAATCTGTCCCTGGTATACCAAATCCTCACCATGCACAGATTTCTCACTTGTGGCAGCAAGAAAATTTTGGTTTGTTTTTAAAGGAAGAGATCCCAAACCGGGGGGGGGGGGGGGGACAAAGTTCTCTGGAATGATAACTGATGGAAAAATAAATCTGCAAACTGGATTTAAATTACAGTGATGTATACATCCTGTAGCACTGCATCAATGATCCGCTTTCAACCCCTGTGCTTAATAGCTGAAATAATTCAAAATGTTTTACTGGTGGTGACAGTGCAGCTGCCCTTGAAGTCTTCCCATTTTTTTCATACAGATGCAGTAATCAGATTGCCTGCACATAATTTGCCAGGTTAAAGGAAGAGTGGAAAACCTCCCTTAGCCTTAATATTTGCCAAATAACTCTGGAAAAGCAGATTGGTGTAGGAAGACAAACATTGCTGTGTTTGCTCTTATATTCATTGGCACAGTATTTCACCTGTTCGCAACATATTGGCATAAGCTTCTTTGGCCCCACATACACAAGCCGAGCAAGGTAACCCCCGTGCCAGGTGTCACAAGCTTGGGATCAGACTGTCCCATGGCTTCTCTAAGGACTTTTCTGCGTTCTCCTTTGCCCTGCTTGTTAAGTATCTGTTATTGGGAGGAAAGGGGCGGGGGTGGGGTCTGTTCCACATGTTCCCTCTAGTGGTCAATTCAATATTGCACTGCCTATATACAGCATATCTCCCTGCAGGTTTAAACTGCAGGTTTTTACGCCAGACGTAAAGTGATGTCATGCTGAACTGACTATTAGAGGAAGCAAAATACACACAGAACAGAATAAAAGCCCTGAAACTACTGGAAGACACAAGCAAATGATCATGTGGGAAAGCTATAAGCCTGATTGGCACTCAGCCACAGCCGTTAACATTTCTTTTGCCAAGAGGGACAGACTGACCCCAATCTCATTAATACAGGTTGCTTACCTGTAACTGGAGATCTCTGAGTGGTCATCTGTGCATTCACACCTCTGGGATGTAGTGTGCCTGCACCGACCCCAATTGGTATCTTCTAAAGTGAAAGGGATTTTTGCGCCCTCTCCCCGGTCATGCGCAGGGCTTCAGTGTGTATGACCAAGGGAGGGGCACAACAATCCCACCAGTTCTTTCTGACCGCTGCCATCAGTCTCCGAGCAAGACAGGAAAGACCGACAGCAGAGGGGAAGGAGGGCGGGTGGTGTGAATGCACAGATGACCACTCGAAGATCCCCAGTTACAGGTAAGCAACCTGTATATCTTCTTCGTGGTTTCTGTGCATCACACCTCTGGGAGATTAACAAGCGAGAAAAAAACCCACACACGTACATGGAGGAGGGAACTGGAGGTCTTAAACTCGTACTGCCTGCAACACAGCTCACTCCACCATGGAACATTAGTGAAGACGGACATCGAGGGCGTAGTGCCTGGCAAACGTGTGAGGGGAGGCCCAAGTAGCTGCATTACAGACGTCTTCCAAAGGCGTCCCTCTTAGGAAGGCTGTGGAAGAAGTTACTGCCCCAGTGGAATGCACACAAAGCAGACCAGGCAACGGCTTCTTTGCCAGTAAGTAGCACAGTTTGATCGTCTCCACAATCCATTCGGATAGACGCTGAGACGACAGTTTCTGACCTTACTCCGGCAGGGCACGGGAGACAAAGAGGGCTGGAGATCTTTGAAAAGACCGAGTCCTATTCAAATAGAAAAGCAGTGCTCTTTTCACATCCAGCGCATGAAGACGATGCTCTTCCTCATTCTGAGGGGTCGGGAAGAAAACACTGGAAGGCTGATATCTGCCCTCATGTGAAACTCCAAGACTACCTTGGGTAAGAAGTGTTGGAAAAATAAGTGTATTGAACAAGACCTGACCATTCAGCCATTATGGGGTTAAACTTTGTGTATCTAAGTGTTGTTTTCAGCTTGACCTGGAAGAGGTACCTGGCAGCTGGCCAACTGAAAGAAAGCCCGGGAAATCTACAGGGGTATTGTTATACTGATTGGTTATTAAACTCAGGTGTTTCCTTTCAGGGGTCAAGAAGAAGAGATTCTCCATTGCAATCTCACCCAGTCTCTCTATAGGATGTCTTAGGAGTTAGACCAGAGCTATGTTGCTCCTTAGAAAGCATGTTTTGTTTATTTCATAGTATTCCTATTATCCCTACCCTTTAGTGATAAATACTTTTTAATAAAGGAAGTTGTCTCTACTTTCCAGAAGCAAGATTCATCACTCTGATTTATGCTATTTTTCTCTAATATCGGACAAAAGTCCTAACAAGAAGGAGATGTCTGGAGCCAGGGTAATACCATCATGATGAAAAGTAAGGTAAGGTGGGTTGCAATGGAGCACAGAGAGTTCACTCACCCATCTAGCGGATGTGATGGCCACCGAGAAAGCGGTTTTCCATGAAAGGAGTTGCAGGCTACAGGTGGCCATCAGTTCAAAGGGCTTGCCTATCAGTCTCGACAGAACCAGAGGTAAGTCCCAAGCTGGCATTGGGCCTCTGGTCGGGGAAAATAGGCGATTGAGGCCCTTCATGAATTGTTTTGTCCTTGGGTGGGAAGAAACCGAATGACCTTCTATTTCAGGGTGATTTGCGGAAATAGCAGCCAAGTAGACCTGTAGACAGGCACAACTGAGGCCCATGTTGGTACGGGAGAGTAGAAAACTGAAAACAGCATTCAGATCCGTAGAAGGCAGGGGCAACCCTCCCGAACTAAGGTAAGCCACAAACTTCTTCCATTTCCCATCATAGAACCGATATGTAGATGGATTTCGGCAATTGAGGAGCATGTATGCTATTCTGCCACTTATTTTCAACTGTCATCCTGAGATGAGGCACATCGTGGTGTAACACTTGTCCTCCTTGTGCAAGGAGGAGATTGGGCACCACTGGGAAGTGGATGAAGGAGCCCTTGGATAGGTGTAGGAGAATGGGGAACCAATGCTGTCTGGGCCACCATGGGGTTCCCAGAACGCAATGAGGACCATCCCTCATCACCTTGTTGATCACCTTGGTAAACAGAGGAATTGGTGGGAACAGATATATGTGTCTACATGCCTAGGGGTAAAGGAGTCTGTCTCTCAGGCAGGCAAGATCCCTCCCGGCCCTAGAGCAAAACAGGCGACATTTTGCACTGTGCCAGGATGCAAACACATCTATCTCCAGGTAACTCCAATGATCAAATATTGGTCGGAGATAAGTCCAGTTGAGTTCCCACTCGTGCAGCAACACACACACACCTTGCTCAGGAAGTCTGCCTGCATGTTCAGGGAGCCAGGAAGGTATGCTGCGATCAGGAACATGGCCCAGGAACGACACTCATCCCAAATCTCCAGGGCTAGCCAACAAAGGCCTCTGGATACCATCCCACCTTGACAGTTGAGGTAACACATAGTTGTTGTGCTGTCTGTCAGGACTGTGACAGTGCTGTTGCACACTAGGTGCTGAAAAGATCAGAGAGCATAACGTACCACTAGCATCTCCAGGAAGTTGATGTGATTGTGCATCACATGGGGTTCCCACTTAGCCTCGATGCACAGTCCCATGAGATGGGCACCCCAACCCCAGAGGGAGTGCATGGTCAGAGTCACGGATGGGGTGGGTGGGTGGAAAAGGGCTCCCATCAGTAGATTGGGTGGGTTCATCCAACAACTGAGGGAGTCGAATACAGGCACTGTGAGGCAAAACATCCTGGATTGGGAGTGGAACTGAGTGCGAAAACGGCAAAGAAACCAGAGCTGGAGTGGTCTCATGTGCAGTCTGGCAAAGACTTTGACTGCTGTAGTTGCTGCCATTAGCCCCAGAAGGTGATGACAGAGAGAGCCAATCTGTCCAATGTTATTTTTCTGCAGGCAGGTAAAAACGGGGACAGACGGGTGGGAGGTTTGTCCTCTTGGCCTAAGTCAAAGGCTCTGTTTGGAGGGCTTGGTAGCCTTGGTCCTCAACTGGGGGGCAGTACTGAACTTCTGTTTGTTCCCATAGGGCCATGACTATAAACTCGAAGATCTCTGCCACTGAAGGTCCGGGGAGGACTTTTGGGATGATCTGCGCAACCATGACTTGTTCCAGGACTTCGACTTGGATTGTTTGGAAGTCTGTGTGACTCCCAAATTACGTGAAGTCTTGATGCTTTTATCTAGTTCTTGTAACACTGCATCCGTGGTGGAACTGAACAAGCCCTCACCTTCGAAAGGTAGATCCTCAACGAAGGCTTTAGTGTCACTAGGTAGGGATGTGGAGTGCAGCCAGGCGTGACATCTGAGTGTGACTGCTGATGTGAGCATTTTGGCTGTCATGTCCAAATTATGTTTAGCAGCATTAAGCTGATGTTTTACCAGCATCATACCCTCTTTCTGCAACCTCCTGGCTTGACAGTTCGTGTCTTCAGGGAGGGAGGTAATAAACTCAGCCATTTGTTCCCAGAAGGCATAATTCCTAATTCCTAACACCCCTGCTGAATAAAAATCTGCGCCCAAAGGAGTTGAGTTTCTTCCCTTCCTTATCAGAAGAAGAGTGGCTGCGTCTACCCTTGGATGAGGGTGTGATGAAAATGGAGTTGGGTTTAGGGTGAATAAACAAAAATTCAGCTCCCGATTCCTACACCTTGCACATGTGGTCAATCCTTTTGCTAGAAATAGGAGTGGAAGCCAGATGAGACCATGGTGCTTTAGCAGCTTGCAGCAAGACCGAGGTTAATGGTAACGCAATGGCTGTGGAAGTGTCCATCTGTACTATGTCAAACACTGAATCTGTCACAGTGGGTGGAGGCTGAACGGTGGAGAGAGTCAGCATATTGGCCATCCTCTTGATGAAATCCACACAGGATTTAAGATCCTCGGATGGAGAGAGAGGGAGATTATCCGCCACCTTTTGCAGTGGGGAGGGTTTCTGGGTAGGGGCCTCGTCACCGGAGGAGGACAACGAGGATGATCCCAAGGGTTCAGAATGCTCCGATGGCTTGGACAACATAGTGGTTTACTTCGGTATCAACGGCACTGGTGTCGACTGCCCGGCATGATGAACCAGCAGCGGAACAGCGAGTTTGTGCTTCCTGCCTATCGGCACCGACTGTTGCAGCTTTACAAATTTTGGCATTGGGGGATGCTCTCAGTACTGAGACAGACGGAAGGATGTTGACTGGCAGTCCCAATCTGCCAGGGCATGCAATGGGAACCAGGGTGCAGTAGGCATGGGATAAGCCTCGTAGGGGTACTGCCACTGACGTCCGTCCCATGGAGTGGGGGGATAATGCCCAGATGATCAATCCCGATCCTCCCAATGATGCGGAGAGACGGCCTAGGTGTAGACTTTCAACACTGGGTGGTCGGGGCACTTGGGTTAACTCCATATCCAGTTCAGAGTCTGTGAATTGGATAGGACTCAGCAAAGGCGAGGTGAAGTCACCTTGTAACTGCCCAAGGGCCACAGAGTCAAGTACCAGAGCCTCTGCAGGAGTTGTGTCCGACGTGATGTGCATGGCCAAAACAACTTTGGTAAGGGTATCCTTCTTGTGCTTACTCTGCCTATTGTCCTTGCCCTCCTTGCGTGTTTTGGCAGGAGTATGGTCTTCGAACTGGGAGGTCAACAATGGTCATTTCAGCACCGATCTGTTCACACTGATGATGCTCGCCGTCGGAGAGAGCACAATTGTTGATCATGAAGCTGGGGTCGACAGCGAGACATGGCTGGACGTCTCTCGCAAAGACGCCATTGGATAAAGAGCCTGTTGTAATAAAGTGACGCAGAGTCTCGCAGCTTGATTCTTCCTCGTCTGCTTTGAGAACCTGGCACAGTGAGTACAGGAGTCCACCCGGTGTGCTTCCCCAAGGCACAAAAGGCAAAGTGAGTATCTATCGAGGAGGCAATTTGCTGCCGCGCTTTAGTCACCATTTGAAGAAGCCCCACCATTTGGCCAGAGGCCAGAGGCGGGGTGGTGGTGTGGAGTAAACTGCCGAGGCAGAGTACTCAAAGTCAGTTCTGTCTGAAACTAGTAAAAAGTCCTTTCACTTTCACGAGAATCCAGGAGAAAAAGGAAGAAAGAAGAAGAGAAAATATCAACTGATGCAAGGAGGGTCCTACCAGCGCGGAGGTCAGAAGAAAACTGGCGGGATTGTCATGCCCCTCCCTTGGTCATGCACACTGGAGCCCTGCGCATGACTGGGGAGAGGGCGCAAAAATCCCTTTCGCTTTAGAAGATACCGATCAGGGCCGGCGCAGGCGCACTCTATCCCAGAGGTGTGATGCACAGAGACCACGAAGAAGATCACAGGTTTCTTTCTCTTCCTCTAGTACAATGGCCACAGTGCCACTAGATGGTTTGCTTCCCCCTGTCCATTAAGCATCCAGTCATGTTTCCAAAGACTTTGATGACTGGCATGGTGAAAGTTGCTGGATCAACAATAGCGTCGTTGAATCAAACCAAAAGCTTTTCGAGAATTTCAGAAAGGCTAGTGCGCTCCTTACAAACTAGCACTTGGAAGTTGCAAATGAAATCCTGGACCCTACTGAATCCCCAGGGTGCTATCCAGACAAAATTAAGCCTTGCTAAATTCAATTTGTGTCAATCTGGTATTTAAGTGATGGCTTAGTTCTTTTCTCCTGAAAACAATGGGACTATATGATGGCTGATGAGCATAGCAGGCTTTGGGAAGAGCACTTGTCCATGACGCTGTGGGCAGAGAAGGCCTCTGTTATTTTTTGAAAAATGTCAGAAACATATTTAGATTACACTGTGACCTTTGTTTTCAGATCTAGGCTACACATTTACATCCACTGTAGAAGCCAGAAAGTTGGGTCATTCCCACATTTGCCAGGATTTACATCTCTGCCCTAGTTCAGCCCCAGACTTCTTTGTGTCACCTGTTTTAAGGCTTGTCCCAGAAGATGGATCCACCCCTGTGGGCCTGGCCCCTCTGATGGACCAACTCCCTCTGAAGACCCATTGACACACCATCTCCTTCCACAGCTGTAGTGAACACCAGCCAGACCTGCCCCTACTGGCACACAGCCCAGATGTTTACTCCTCACAGGGGTTCCAGCCTACCAAGGGAGACTTCAAGTTAAGGGCTGACACCCAGGCAGGTCCTCCAATGACATCCACAGCCCTCTCTACAGCTGCTCCTGAGTTTCCAGTGCGACTAACATTAGTGGCATCATGGGCCTAAGTTTTCCTCTCAAAATATTTAAGCCAGTGAAAACTCCTGCTCCCCTTTTTCAGAGGGCATAATGTGGCTGACTCCTGAGTTTTGAATTCATCACTACCGACTTGTACTGAGCTCCTAATTAAACCACTGTGAATGTGGCAGAAGGTGTAGCGGTTGTCTGCATGGCTCACCAACCCTGTGGAGAAAGAAATTAGGAGTGGCTCCAAGCAGCTCTGTCAGAATATTCTCATGATCCCATTGGAAACACAGCTCTCTCAGGGAAGTGGGGGGGGGGAGAGACTATGAATTATGCCCTTTTTTGGAATTACTTTCTAACGTTAACTCTGCTTGGCTAATTTAAGAAATAGAAACACACACACACACACCCCCCAGCGCAGTAATATAAATTCACAGAAAGTTCGGAATAAGTAATGCATTTGGCAAAGTTCATTATTCTGGTTACACTGTCCGGTCTCACTGACTTTCCTAGTGTTCCGGCATGGTCCCTGTTATATTTATCTCTCTTCATATTACTTCCACGTAAAATGACCCACTTACTTGACTACTGTGGAGAGGAGATTGGAGGGGGGGAGGGAATGCAGGTGTCATATTCCCTCAGGTCTTCTCCAGTTGCTGATACAATCCAAAACACAGATATAATGTGAATGAGGGAGCTATACTGTGTTAAGGTGGAGGGGAGGGAAATTATTTGGGCTAATTGTGTTACTATGCCGTGACACATGGTTTCTTATGGGGGAAAGGAATCTTAGGAACACCTCTACCAGTGAAGATCTGGGCTGAGCTTCTGTTTCGCTGCCGGTTGCACGTACTTAAGCCTGGGTATGGCAGAGGCTCTTCTGACAGGGAAGGCAATATTAAGATAGGGTTGTCAGGTCTGCTTACCTGGCTGGCAGTGGGGAGGGAGCCTTCTGGAAGTGGGGAAGGTGGGGTGATGTTGCTGTGTGTGACATCGTAGGTGTTACGGCATCATGTGGAAGTGACATCATCATGATGGGCACACTGCACGGCAATGTTCTAGCATTTTGGTCAAAACTCTATGGTTATCGTACAATTTTGGCCAAAATGCTAGTGTGTTGCAGCGCAATATGCCCAGTGTGGTGATGTCACTTCCATGTGATGGCATCGTGCCAATGACATTGATGCAGGGGGGGCTCTATGGTAATTCTATGGTTACCATAGACTTTTGGCCAAAATGCTAGAGCATCGCCACGCAACATGCCCGGCGTGATTACACCACTTCTGCATGACATCACTGTGCCAATGACATTGATGCAGGGGGGGGGGCGTGTTTGGGGTGGGGTCACCAAATCAGGGGAACTCCACCCTGACTGGGGGTCTGGCAACCCTATATTGGGAATATGTCTGCCAGCTGCATAAGATCTGGACTGAGCTTTTGTTTCCCTTTCTATAAAAGGTATTTAAGACTGGGTGTGGCCATCAATGCAAACCTTAGCTCATGGCTGGCAGCCACGGCATGAGGGAGCAGCCCAGTAGATCCCAGACCAGATAGGAAGTTGTAGTGTGGATCTTTCTTGTTGCTGCTGATGGTGGTTGGTAATCTACATATTGTTTGTTTTTGTCAGCTGCTTTGAGTCAGAACACTATGTGAAGCATACTGTAGGGACTAGGGGGACAAAATTTGGGGGCCCAAGTCAACTGGAGGTCTCTTGAAGCCAGCCACATGCTGCATTCAGCTGAATGTCTTTCCATTTTAATGCAATTCTGGCAGCAGCAACTAGGAGCGTAGGGAAGTCTGAGCACAGTAGAAAGCACTCTACTATTGGCTAGACTTGCCTTTCTCCAAGACTGAAGCAAACTTGCCTATCAAATCATGCTAAGCCCATCAACCAAGCCAGCACTGGAGCAACAGAAGACAGCACCGATGGCTGCTACAGTAATTGCCAGCCTGCAGCCTGCTAACAAGGTCATTTTCTGGACTAGCCTGGCCTTTCTCTCTTCCTTTCCTTGTACCCACCTCAGCCAGATCTTGCAAAGCAGTACTTAAAATAACCGTTCTCTCTCTTTTAGGGTTGCCAGCCTCCAGGTGGTGCCTGGAGATCTCCCTCTCTTACAACTGATTTCCATACAATCAAGATCAGTTCCCCTGGAGAGAATGGCTGCTTCGGGCAGTAGACTCGATCATATTGTACACTGTTGAGGTCCCCTCGCCTAAACCCCACCCTCTGCACGGCAACCACCACCCAAATCTCCAGGTATTTCCCAACTCAGAGCTGGCAACACTACTCTTCTTTTCCTTAATTTCTGGTTCTCTTTTCCACACTTTTCTAATTAATTTCTGTTTCCCTCCCCCTAATTTTTTCTGTGTTTCCCCTCCCCCAATTTATTGTCACTTCTTGATCTCAAGTGCTCTCCTCCTTGTCGTGCTTGGCAACAGAATGTACTCAATAATAGTATAATATCAAACCTTTGTTAATATTATGAACCGAAGGGGTGGAGTTAATATTTCCCCTTGATCTAACAAAGTAGTGAAAGGACACTTCCCCCTTCCTCCCCCCTTTATATACATGGCAAGGGAACATGAATTTTTTTTTAGTGGTTATACATTTGGAACAGAAGTTAAAACTCCCAGTTCAGGCACTGGGTTGATATCATTACTCTTGTGTTAATGGAAGATCTAATAGCTCTTTGTAAGGGCCACTTTGCTATGTGACAAATGATGTAATCTTCTTAATATCATTAAAATTAGATTTATAGCAAATGTCGTTCTCCCCAGTGGGAACCCAAAGCTGAATTGTTCTCCTGTCCATTTATCCTCACAACAACCCTATGAGGTAAGTCTGGCTGAGAGTGTGTCACCCAGCAAGTGTTTCCATGGCAGGTTGGGGATCTGAGTATCACTGCCCAATTAGGGGATCACTGCCCAATTAGATGGCACGTTCGAGTGAGTGTTTTCCCCCCTTTTGTTTCCCATGTGCATAAACAAGGAATCACACCTCTGCACTGAGGATTCCTCATGGAATATGTGGTTATGCACATATTGCTAAGTGAGGGGAAAAAACAGCACCAAATCAGGAAGGAATGAGCAGACCATCCCAACAGCTTGTGTGTGTGCTTGGGCGATCAGATAGGGGAAAGTCTGTTCGTGGCCCGTCAGTAAGGATTAGGACCAGACTTTCCCTGGTGTCTTTTAACTTCACTTCCATGGCAGGGCAGCATGGGGTGCTGTCAGCTGCAGGACCTTTCCCAGATGTTGCTGCCTGATTGTGCCCTTTAGATCCATCAGGCATTCACAGTTGTGTCAGATCTAAAGGCACATCTGACCACAGTCTAACTGCACTGCTTGGTTATTTAAATTTTTAAAAAAGCTGTAGGTAGAGACTACTGGGGATGTGGAATGATACGGTATAGCCTGATCTCATCAGATCTCAGAAGCTAAGCAGGTTTGGAACATGGATGGGAGACCACCAAGCTCTGCAGGGGAAGGCAACGACAAACTGCCTTTGCTTCTCAGTTGACTTGAAAGCCCCTTACTGGGCTCACCATACATGGGTTGCAAATGGACAGGGACTACTTTTGTGCACTTTGCTTGCCACAGAAGGCTGTGGCAAGCTCAAGTGTTGAGATTCTGGAACTTTCTCTTCATTTGTTTGTTTACTGAACTTTGTTAGAGAACTACTGAACTTTACTAGAGAACTATGGAGCTGAGGTAGCTGAAAATAAGGGGAAACTGTGAGGAACCAAAACCTAAGATCACTTCCCAGCTGGCTTGACCTACTTTGGAGAATAATCAAGTGCTCTGGCTGTGATCTGGCTCCCCTTCAGAGCATACGTGGCAAGGGGGAGCTATCAGAGAGCATGCGGGAGCCCAGATGTTACTGCAAGGCAGGTCTTTATTTTTCCAACTGTCTAGGTCGAGTATTGTAGTTTACTGACTTTTTTATCCACCCAAACAGGTTGAATATATCCATTTCCTATCATTTCAGACCAGGTCAAAATGAAGCTTAGCTATTAGACGGGGACAGGGAAAATGCTGACCTCCACAGCCATTGATCCGAATCACCTCCACCCCCCCCCGATAAAACATCAAAACCATTTTCCCTCCCCAAATCACCATTAAAAACATAGCAAGATTCTCACTACTCCCTTCTCCTCTTCCACCGCTGACCGGAGCACAGAATTCTCTGACCCAAAATTAACACGCATAATGTTCAGCTTACTGAAGCAATTCCACAGAATTTAAATGAGTAGGATGTTAATACTGGCAAAGCCTTGCCCAACGAATGATGTGCCTGCTAATTGCTATTTTGCAGCTTTTATTACAGTCCTAGAGTGACTACGGATCTGGAAAAATCTGAACTCTGCGGTGCACATTTCCTTTTCCCTAAGCAGCCAGCGCTTCCCAGCCTAATATGTCATAAATTTCTCATGCTTCATGAAACAAGGCCATGATGAAACAGACCTCAACCTGAATATATTTATATGAACAGTTAAGGTATTTGGAACGCTAATCAGGTCCACAGAAGTTTGGGCATAGCCATGTTCATGGACCCTACCACTGAAACAGAACTGGTTTTACATACTGCTTTGGAGGAAGATACATGCGCTTGTGCAACTGATTAAGCTGCAGGTCGATCGAATGCACTCCCCTGGAGGATGCAAAGAAGGCAGGAGATTTTTTCACATGTTACAATCTGAGGACACTGAATGAATGTAAAGAGCGGGGAGTCATACTTGCCACCACCTCCCTTGAGCAATTTGGTATAACTTACAAGCAAGTGCATGTGAATATACTTCATCCATGTGATCAGAAGCCATGTCGAATGACCTCTGCCCATGTCCTTCTGTGCTTGGGGGTGGGATCCTACTCCAAGTGTGTGTGTGTGTGTGTTTTAAACCCCAGACTAGAACAGGCTGAGAGGGGACGAAGCACAGTGGGAGAGACGGGTTGGATCCCACCCGCTTTTTCATCCAGTCTGCCAACTCTGCTCTGTGTTGCAACCCCATCCCATATGTTTTTGCCCTTTGCAGGGGTAGAAAAAGAGGTGCAGGAGCTCATTAGCATAACTCATTAGCATAACTCATTTGCATATGCCACACCCCCTAACATACCGGAAGTGTGTCAGAAGGCAACACCCACCCCTCAGGCTCCACTCCACAGGTGAGTGAAACTGACCTGCTCTTCCTCCATTCCCTTCCCCATCCAATACTTTGTGCAATAAAAATAAGGGTAAAGAACACACCCTCATTCTCTTCCTGCTCCCTTGAAACCACCAGGTTTCAAGTAGACTTGAGATACCCAGGACATGTGCACCACCCATCCCTTCCCCTCCCCTCCCCACAACAAGACACCCTGTGAGGTAGGTGGGGCTGAGAGAGGTCTTTTGAGAACTGCTCATGAGAGAACAGCTCTGAGAGAACTTGTGACTGGCTCAAGGTCACACCAGCAGCTGCTGTGGAGGAGTGGGGAATCAAACCCCGTTCTCCCAGATTAGAGTCCAACTCCTGACCACTACACCAAACTGATGGGGTGGAAGCTGCTGAAGGGTTGGTGAAATTTCTCCAGTACTTATGTGCCATGTGCCCAGATAAAAAATGGTATTCTTAGAAAATTTATATGCCACCTTGAGCAAGTCTCTGGAAAAGCAGCACACAGTCATAAAAGGAACAATGATAAAATTATCAATATTAAAACAAAACATTAAAAACAATAAAGACCCTAGCAGGGCTTGCCCCGGGGCGCTGCGCCTCTGCACTGCTCGGGGAAGCCATGGAGGGGGCGGGGCTTGGTCATGTGCCCGCCCCCTGGGCTCCTCACTCCCGGAGCTGCGCTCCTGTGCGCTCCTGCTCCATTGGACCCCTGGCCCTATGATTCCAAACACAGGCTTTTTGGCAGTTAACGGCAATCCCTGTTCCTTCCTTCCAACAGCAGAGAACAAGGCAGAATCCAGCACAACGTTTAAAAGGGTATAGAAAGGTAAAGTGTAAAAAAAAAATGTTGCTACTTTCTCATATGCACATTCCTCTTATTCCAACATATTCTCTAGTGCAAGAGTCTCCAATGTATTGCCCACCAACATCTCTCCTGGCATGCATAATGTAGTTTTAGACAGTGGGCAGGGCCAGACGGGGCTTTTGCCCAGCAGAGTTTTGACTGACTGCTGGAAACCTGACTGGCTGATTTATTTATTTTTAAAAAAACCCTACTACTTTGAGAGCAGCTGCCACCACAGAACTAGATGTTTGTTTTTAAAAGGTGTCCTGTTAAGCAGAGTTTCTGCCTGAAATATTGAAGAGCTTCTATTAGAGTTATGAATAAACTCCCTGACCTTTGTGGTTTGGCTCCACCTCCTGAACTGGCTGAACCCTGTGTCAGAATTCCAAAGGTACCCCAAGGCCCAAAAAGGTTGGGGATATCCACTCTAGTCAACCATCTTTTTGCAGGGTCTTCGCAAGCTACAAAATTCCTAAAAGACCTCCAGAGGACGAGCCCAAATGAGCATACATGGTCACTTCTCTGAAGAACTATTTGTTTTAACTTTACATGGATTCTGGTGGCAACCTAAGGAAGTGAACATGTGCATACACAGAAATTCTGCTGAAGTTATTTGAACTCTTGCCTTCTCTCAAAATTCCCAAGATACTTAACCGGAGAAGAACCCCCCCCACACACACACACAGTGCACTCTAATCAGGTTTCAGTAGCTCCTCTAACAAAGTTACACCACTATTGAACGTGGCTTGGAAAGTTCAGTTTCTGCCTAGAATATTCGTACTAGTCTTTAAAAGTTAAAAGTAGGAACTCCTGCATGGAAGGATATAAAACACACGAAGAGGAAGGAGACTAATTGGAACCACCTCGTTAGGAGTGGTTCAGAAAACCACCCTGCCTCCCGGTGCCTTTATATTATTTATGGTGCCGTCCTTTGAGTTTCTGCCTCAATTTTCACACAATTACTAACTTCTTCAAAAATCCAATACTAGTGCATGTTCATCCTTATCTCTCCAGTGGATGCTGAATGAGGGAGTGCATACGAGATCTAAGTAATTCATAGGAGAATGATTGCCAACATTCTTTTGGTCAGCTACTGCAAGAAATCTAGCCTTGGAGGCCTAACACAGCAGTTTCCTAGTAGCTACTCACATATTTCAGTGGCTTTTCCTGTGCCTTTTCAAAGTGGTGATTTTAACGCAAGGCAATATATTTAATTATCTCTGTGTGAAGGAACAGAATTTCAAAAAGTCGTATTATGAACCACTGTTTAGTTAGCAAGCTAAGAAACCGCAAGGCCAAAGCACAAGATTCTGATATTACTTGAGACGCATGCGTAAGAGCACAAAAACACACAAGCACCCATTGTTCCACTCACAACTATCTTAAGATAGCCTAAGCCAGGAGACGGTGAGAATTCTGGCAGCTCGCAACATTACCTGAAATGAACATTCCAGCTAGTTTGACTCTGATAGGCATGGGCGGGATTGTAATTGAATGCTTTGCTTACAAATATGAAGCAGAATGTACACAAATGACACTAACCATTTCTCTTCTGTAAACTCCCGCCCCACTGGTATTTAAGGTCGTGCCCACATAAAATCGGGGCTTGGCACTTGTTTTTGAAAATCTTATTAGGCCGAGTCTGACCTCAATAAAACAGCTCCTTCTCCTGATCCTGGTGTCTGAGTACCTTCGTCCTTGGGTTGGTTCTGTTTCTGGTTTAATAGTGCTTCATGTGAAAAACAAAACTCACAGAGTTCCACTAATCTTGCTGAAATTTTATCTGCTTCCCTCAGCATTCCTTAGCTGCATCACCCAATCATGAACCAGCAAATTGACTTCTAAATTTTGCTTAGTCAGAACCCACAGCCCCCCACAGTTAGAATCACAGAATCACAGAGTTGGAAGGGACCTCCAAGGCCATCCACTCCAACCCCTGCACAATGCAGAAAATTTACAAATACCTCCTCCCCACCCCAGTGACCCCTGTTCCATGCCCAGAAGATAACAAAACAAAAACCCTCCAAGATTTCCAGTTGTTTGTTGTTGTTTTTGTCATCAAGTCACAGCTGACTTATGGTGACCCTATGGGTGTAAATGTAAGTTCAGAGGTGGTTTGCCATTGCCTGCCTCCGCGTCACAACCCTTGGTGGTCTCCCAGCCAAACACCAGCCAGGGTCAACCCTGCTTGGCTTCTGAGATCTGACAAGATCAGGCGAGCTAGGGCTAGTCCTATAACTCTGTGCAGAGATTATTGCCAGTACTCATCACCCCAATACTTTGGAAGCTCTGAAAAATGATTGCAAATAGCTAGTGATGGATGATCAGTATTCAAGAGTAAATGATTGATCTGCTGCTGCCATGTCCTAAATATGGACATAAATTAAAATGTTATATATAAACTTTTGAAAACAGATTCGTTATCCCTTACCGTACATTATACATTCCTTTGTAGTGCACATAGCAGTGTTCCAAATGCAGTGGGATGAATCCAACTAGTTTTCCTGTCGGTGAAAAAGGGCAGAGGGGGTTCCCTCTGACCACTAAAAAAGGGTATGCTAGGACTCCCTGGAACTGCATAGACAAAAGCCATTTGGGATATGTAATAAAGAGGGGGAATGTACAATGTTGCATTTAAGCTAGTTGGATAGAACCCATCATTAACCCATCACTGCATCCCAATGACTTTTGCATCTTTCCCCCCACACCCTTGGAAAATGCATGTGTAGACCAACATTAATCCCTATACCTTCATTCAATGAAATCATAGTCCTCTCCCATGAAACTGTTGTTTGGATCGCCCTGACCTGGATAGCCCAGGCAAGCCCGATCTCATCACATCTCAAAAGCTAAGCAGGGTTGACTATGGCAAGTACTGTACTTGGATGGAAGACCTCATTGGAATATCAGCAGTCAGGAGGCAGGCTTTATTCAGCCACCACTCTGAATAACCTCCAGGCCCCCAGTAGGTGTCAGTCCCCAGAGGTCACCATGACTTCCAGGTGTGTGTGGGTGCGCGCGCGCGCACACACACACACACACACACACACACACATATGCCCATATTCAAAATACAAAAAACAAAAAAACCCACTAACACCCTGTTGTTTGGATCAAAACCTGATCTACGGGAGAACCAATGAGCAGTCCAAGAAAAGTTTGCACTTTGGGGATATTTTCCATTTTTTCCTTCATTTCCCTGGTGAATACAGAGAATATGGGCACTGGTTTTATTTTATTTCTAATAATGCCATGACATTTTGGGATCCCATGAAAGGTGTAATTAGGCGTTGTAAACTCCACCCCCTCCCAAAAAAAAATTAGAGGATTTGGTACCTCTTCAAAATTAGCCCACCGTGCACCAAAAAGCCCTTCACAGCCTGGAACTCATGTATCTAGTGAACCATTTTTCCACATACAATCCTGAATGCCAACTAAGTTCATCAGGCCACTCACTTCTGATGGTTCTCTCTGTTAGGGAAGTCTGCTTATCTACAGCCTTCTTTTCAGTGGCTATAGCCATACTTTGGAACAACTTGCCAGGAATCAGGGGTCCTTTCGAGCAGGAGCTCGGGGGAGCGCAGCTCCGGGAGTTGGTGCCAGCCCCCGCCCATGGGGGAATGCTTGCTTGTGTCATGGCTGCAGCAAAATGACCCCGTCCCCTGGAAAGGTCCTTGTTCCTCCGACCAGCCTTCTGAAGGCTTCAGCCACCATTGAAGCTATCCTCCCAGAATAGTGGTATTTCTGAGGCTTGGATTAGTAGCTGTCCCCTCTCTGCCAGCTCTTTCTTTCTTCCTTCCTTCCTTCCTTCCTTCCTTCCTTCCTTCCTTCCTTCCTTCCTTCTTTCTTTCTGACATACTTCTGGTGATGTCTGGGGGTGTGGCATATGCAAATAAGTTATGCTAATGAGTTATGCTAATGAGCTCCTGCACCTCGTTTTCTACGAAATGACCCCTGCCAGGAATGGTTCGGAAAGCTCTTACACTCTGCTCCTTCCATAAAAGACACAAAGCAAAATTACTTGGACGTGCTTTCAGTGCAAATAAGTAATGGACGTATCTGGCAGCTGGTAGTAAAAATGTTGTAGTTTTAACTTGATGCATTTTAATTCACCTGTTTAGCTAGGTTTATAATCGTGTATGTTTCTATTTGGTAAGCCGCACTAAGCATTTTAGAAAGGTGAGATGTTATTTTATAATAAGATATTTACGAGCAGAAATGAGTTGAAAGTTTCCCCACTATCTGTTATTGTTATAACAAAGCCACAGATTTTTTATTTTTTTTTTAAAAAATGCAGTTATACAATGGTTTCATGTATCCTGGGCCAGTGACCCTGTAGTAGAGCAGGTGAGCCCCCCCACACCTACACAGATATCTGTAAATACACACATTTGAAGCGGGAAGATTTGGACTTCAGTATGATGCACTAGGTCACACTTGAATTATGTGCATTGTGGAGAGAAGGAACATGTAATAGGGGGCACACACTAGTACTCCACCATGCAAAGAGGATTGCTGGTCCCGGTGAACTGGACACTAAAACCATCACACCGCATCACCAGAAGAGTTCTCAGTGCATCATCTTATCTAGAATACCATCACCTGATGAAGTAGGCTATCCTTTTCTCTGGTGATCCCTCTCAGAAACTGGGCCACTATTTGAATGAGATTCCCTAACACCTCAACACAGCTTATATCAACTGGAGATCAAATTGCATGCCTATCTGTCCCCACTGGCTGATAACCTGACCTTTAGTACTCCCCCTTAAAATTACTCCTCGGTCGATTTCACTCCCACTGGGCATCGAGTCTAGTCAATTTCATAACTCCATTTTTCTCTCAAGGCTAGGGTTGCCAGGCCTAGGTTGGAAAATACCTGGAGACTTAAGGGGTGGATTCAGGAGAGGGCGGGGTTTGGGGAGGGGAGGGGCCTCAGCATGGTACAGTGCCATAGGGTCCACCCTTCAAAGCAGCCATTTTCTCCAGATGAGGAGATCTCTGTCAGCTGAAGAACAGTTGTAAAAGCGGGGGATCCCCAGGCCCCACCTGGAGGCTGGCGACCTTACTCAGGGCAGAAGCGGCTGCAATTAGAATCCGGATTCAGTTCCTCTGCCCCCGTTATGTTAATACTATTGTCCATCTTCAAATGTTGGATAGGAGAAGTGCCAGGCCAGGACTGAGGGAAGTTGCTTCCATTGCTCTTTGGAAACCGTCATTTTGTACACGGCCACAGTTGTAAACAGTGCAAGAATAACCGAACTCTTCCCCCTCTTCCCCTAACACTCCTTAACAAAATCTAATTTCTTCTACTGCCACTAGTCTTTATCCAATCACATATGCTTGACAGCTAGACAAAGTTGTTTTGACACAATTGCTATGTGTCTCACGGTACTAATCAGCGAGGGGAAAAAAAGTCTGGTGTGAGGTATAAACATGGTGGCTTTGAGTCATGTAGAGGGGTAGATCTCCAGAGAAGGGAAGAGAAGGAACAGGATCCAATCGTACAATTTCAAGGTATTTCTTGAAAGCAATGGGAAATATTTTTTTTGACAAAAACATGTCATTATCCTTTCCTTTGTACCCATTCTTAATTGCTAGCAGCCTGTTGAAAGACTAACAAACAAAATATTCAAGAACAATCGCTCTCCACTCATGCAGAATATCAGCCCACACAGTCCCTTTCTCCACCTACAAGTCTCACATTCCTCGTACTTTCTGCAATCCTGTTATTGTGTCTTGGTGTATAATTGGCAAATTAAGCTGGCATTATTTTTTTGTTCCAGCAAGAAAAGCTGTTACCACTCTTGAAAGTACAACAGGAAGTGAGAAGATAAATATGTTGGCAAGTTGTTTTTTTTTTTAGAAGAAAACTTGGTTCAGGCCCGATAAGTAGGAGAAAGCAATGTAATTGAAGGTTTGTAACAATACTTGAATGAAAATGCCAGTACTCTCCTAAAGGGGAACCCCTGGGAAGGAAAAAAGAGATGCTACTGAATAGTAAATGAAGGAGATTTCCCTTTTGCAGATCATCTTTAAATTATCTCCAGGGGCTCGGTGCATGGCAAGAGCTGTCTGTCGCCTTTCCACAGTTCTCAGGGACTTTTAGACTGCCCAGTATTGCTTCTCGAGGCCCTGAACATCTTTTCAAAACCTTCCTATATCTTTTATACCTTTTCTCCTAGGAGAGCTGGGCTTTGTTCCCCAATATCACCTGCTCCAAATGGTTGCTTGTGAGGAGACCAAGCCCTGTGAGGAAAAGCTGAGGGACTTGGGAATGTTAAGTCTGGAGAAGAGAAGGTTGGGGTGGGTGGGTGATTGTTCTCTTTAAGTGTTTGAAGGGCTGCCACTTAAAGGAGGGCGGGGATAGGACTCACAATAATGGGTTTAAATTACAGGTGGAAAATGCCAGCTGGATATGTGAGTGTTTGAACAGTAAGTGTTGTGCAGCAGTGGAATCAGCTGCCTAGAACATAAGCGTCAACTACGGGGGGGCTCGAGGGCTCGAGCCACCCCTGAAATTTCCGGGGGGGGACTGAGCTCCCCCGGGAAAACGGTGCACCCTCCGCCACGCCTCCCTCGGCCCTTCCTAGGGCCGCCGCCGCCGTCTCTCCCCCCTCACCTGGCCACTCCAACCCTCCCTCCGTCCGTCCAGAGGCCAGCTAAGCAAATGCCCAGCTGGCCCCTGGATGGACGGAGGGACGGAAGCAGGAGTGGTTAGGCGGGGGGGGGGGAGGCGATGGCGGGGACATGGTCCCGGTGGGTGCGCTCGCAAAGCGCACACACACAGAAGAGCCCCCCCCCCCCCGCTGGGAGTTTTTAAACTCCACGCCCCTGGCCTAGAGAGGTGGTGAGCTCACCTTCCCTGATAGTCTTCAAGCAGAGGCTGAAGGAACTCTCGTCAGGAATGCTTTCAGCAGATCCTGCATTGAGCAGGGGGTTGGACTAGAGGGCCTGTATGGCCCCTTCCAACTCTATGATTCTGTTCTATGACTCCAGACTTGGAAGAGCAGGGTATATCGTGCACTTATATTCAGGCCTGGAATTTTTTTTCACCAATGGCAACACTTAGCCCTGGAATAGGTAAAGTTAGGCCACCATTCAGTCACCTCACCTCTCAGAGAGCTCCCAAACATCAGGAGATCTGTGTGGTTATTGCTGGGCAGACTTGTATGTGTTTATTACCCACCCTGGGCCTCTTCTTCTTCTTCTTCTTTTGTCACTTTTCCCAGCAGAAAAAAATAAAAAGTTTGGAGAGCACTATTTAAATAATAATAAAAAATACCTCCTGTGAAATATTTTTGTTCTTTGGAATGAGGAAAATGTTTTTTTTTAAGACAAGGTTTTACTCACCCCAAGGGTATAATGATCATTCCTGCCTGTAATGTAGACATACAGCATTTAAGGACATGTTTATTCAGAGGTGACCAATTTTGTCCACAATTAATTTGCTGTAATGTACATGGGTTATTGAAAAGCCCAATATTTTCAACAGTATAAATCTCAAATTGCTCCCTAAACGTGCTGCTAGTTTAGTTGTGATGGTATGTGACTTCCTTTCATTTACAACAAAACAATGATTTTGCCCTGCCTTTATGATGGCAGAACTAAAATATTGGCTTTAAGCAGCAGCTGGACAAACACTTGCCAGGGGTGCTCTAGGCCAGGGGTGGGCCATTGTTTTGGCTCGGGGGCCGCTTTGTGGGAGCGGAGGGTTAGCGGAGGGCCGCACCTTTTAAAACAGTTGCATTCATTACTTAACTTTGCATTTCAGAAAAGGTATAAATTGTATCCTAAAAAGCAATAAATATAAATTAAATAAAATAGTGGTAGTTTTATTTAATTTATTTATTGTGCTAATTTCATATTGTCTATCGCTGCAAGCACATTTAATTTCAGAATCAGTTTAATGAGACAAATGTGCCCTATCACACTTTTCTACAGTTTTTTTTTTAAATCAGGAGTGAGATGGCTTGTTGAGATTCTCATCACAGCCTGCAAGTTAATGTCTGTCAAATGTCTGTTAATGTCTATATTTACTCTTGTTGATCTTCATGCAATAAAAACTTTGCTCACAAATATATGTAGACCCAAATACAGAGAACATTTTCCCAGCAAATTTCTTCATACATGGAAACTTTTCAGCAGACAAAGATTTGTAAAAGTCAACTAATGTCACAGCATTAAACATTTCTTTCACAGTGTGATCTGACTGCATGTCAATAAGTTCAGTCTGCAGCTCCTCAGGTGCTGACAGTGGCCAACTGTCTTGGCGGGCCGCAAAAAACTCTGTGGCGGGCCGCATGTGGCCCCCGGGCCGCCATTTGCCCACCCCTGCTCTAGGCTGATCCTGCACTAAGCAGGGGCTTGGACTAGGAGGCCTGTGTGGCCCCTTCCAATTCTGTGATTCTATGATTCTGTGAACATGCAATATTGTGAATATACCCAAGCTGTATATTCAGCAACTTAGGGATATTCACAGTTTTGCTTATGGAAAACTGAGGCATTCATACTTTTTAAATTTCATAATCATACCGAAACATTGCACTTTCTATGCTGAGTTATACATTGAACAAAGTTTGAGTCCAGGGGCACCTTTAAGACCAATGAAGTTTAATTCTGGGCATAAGGTTTCGTGTGCTTGCATACTTCTTAAGTTATAAATTAACCATTTTGTTATTAAGCCAGTAAAATAAATTTAGGCTTGATACAAAAGAAAATATTGCACATTTAATCTCTCTCCCCCCCCCCCAATTTCTATTCCCCCAAACCATCAGACTTCCTGGCAACTCAGAGCAGGTTTTCATACAGCAAAACGGAACAGAGGAGTGTTTTGAACATGACTTGGAAAATGAAGCTGCCTTACACTGACTCAATTCATCAGTTCATCAAGGTTAGTGTTGTCTACCCAGACGAGCAGCAGCCCTCCAGGAACTCGGGCAGAGATCTTTCACATCGCTTCAACTGAAGACTGAACAGGGTTTGAACTCGGGATCTTTTGCATGTCAAGCAGATGTTCTACCATTGAGCCAAGGCCCCTCCCCTTTAGCAACATGAACACATGCACAGGGGACATCTATGCAGACAGAAGTATACATGAACCGCTATGCCTGGCATATACACAGCAGCCTACACCAGTATGTTGTTTTTAGTAGTTTTTAATGTTATTGAATGGATTATTATTGTGTTGGTTCTGATGTGAGCCACCCATGAGCCCTGCTTGCAGGGAAGGGCAGCCTAACAAGTTGAAATTAATTAATTAATTGATTGATTGATTGATATTCCTGCCTGGGATAGTATATGAAAAAATCCACAGATTTTGTCTCCATGTGTAAGAAAATGCTTTACTTCGTAGGCGCATCATGCCACACACTTATGGCCAAGATCTCAGATTCAATCCAAAGAGCAAATTCAACTTCCACTCCAACCTACTTCAAATCTGAGTGTATATGGACACCAGTACTAAGCTTCATGACAGCAAAACAGATATTTCCCTCGAAAAATGATCTATCGCAAATGGCTCTACCTGTAATGCAAATACGAAAAAGACAAGTAACTG
Organism: Lepidodactylus listeri; assembly: GCA_029233225.1. Classification (NCBI taxonomy): domain Eukaryota; kingdom Metazoa; phylum Chordata; class Lepidosauria; order Squamata; family Gekkonidae; genus Lepidodactylus; species Lepidodactylus listeri. Next base: position 96,851,783 of record JARCFY010000009.1, on the reverse strand, counting down.
AGAACTCTTTCCAAATAAATAGAACCTTTCAGTATAACTGTCACAGAAACACAATAATACTGAGCTACAATTAAGGTTGACGGACATAGGAGACTTTTCATGAATTGATGAAATTTGGTTGTTGTTGTAAATGTATTGGATTAATAAAGTTCAATATGACGTAATTCTTCAAAAATTAGTAAATTGGGGTGTTTTTTTAAAAAAATAATGCCACACACATCAAGCAGCTTTAGACAGGGTTCCTCAAATGGTGGGGTTGAGACCCCTACAGGTGGTTTAAGAGGCCAGGAGGGAGGAAAAGGAGCAGGACAAGGTGGGAAGGGGCTTCTGGGAGACTCAGTGGGCAATTTGTCTCTGCATAATGTGTGAAAGGACCACAACGCCCTGTAGCTGTATAAATGTAGCCGATGAAAAACGTCAAGTCAAAGCTCCTCCTTCTTCAAAAAGTTTGAGATCCTGGCTTAGAGTGATTGTATAAAGGGGTGGGGGGTGGGGATGCAGACCAAAAGGAAATAAATTGTTCCAATGAACGAAGAAAAGAAGTGCTATCCAAGAGCAGAATATTGAAACATACTCCAAATCCGCTACTGCATTCCACAGTCAAGGAAGCATGGGCTATCAGCAGCAGCCTTCCAAAGGTAGAATTATCATTCCGGGGAGGCTCATGCACAGACTAAAACCCAGGCTCCCAAGCAGCACATCAAATAAGCTGCAGATAACCTAGAATGGCTCGTTATATTTAAGTGCCCTGTAATTATGTTTCCATCGATTTCGCATTACATTTGCATTTCTATGGATATGTTTCTCCTTCTTCATTTATTTATACTGACTGTGTCTCATTTTACCTATTGTGCATCAGTATTTATTTTAATTAAACTTGTTCTGGAAAACGCACAGGTTGAAGGTCGGCATGCTTTTGCCCTGCATTGTTATCATAGACAACTGCAGGAATGAAGCGCCGTTTGGGCTGGCTAGGCAGTTTCCCCTCACCAGTGACTTAGCCAACTACACTGAATGGACTGGAGGTCCTGGAGTCAAGGCAGTCACAAAAGAACGTGATGTACCGAAAGATGAATCCTGGTTTGTTCACAACGTCACAACGTCAGGGCCTTTAATGTCATGAGACAATTTGTCAGAGAGGGAGAGGGAGAGAGAGAGAGCGTTTTCCAACACAAAACCCTGTACAGACAGGGCGGACTGACTGTTTGATCTAAGGGAATGTAAGAAATCATGTCATTCAAACATTCTGAGATGTCGCCCTGTAGTGAAGTATGAATGATTTAGACTTATTTGTACCTGTTGACCACTGTGCTGTTTGTTGATACATGTCGCATCTCAAACCGTGAGGCGGTCAATGCTAGATGCACTGTGTACACTTGTACCTTTTTGTCACTTGCACATAAAATATAGATATAATACCGCTTCATTGCACAAACACAAAAAAGGGTACATTTTAGGGGGGAAATGGTGCACAGAAACAAAAATGGTACAAAAGTTTTCTAAAACAAGGACGTGGTTCTCACAGGGTTGCCAGTTCCAGGATAGGAAATACCTGGAGGTTTTATGGGTGGAGCCTGAGGAGGGTGGGGTTTGAGGAGGGGAGGGACTTTAATGGGGTATAATGCCATAGAGTTCACCTTCTAAAGAGGCCACCTGGAGATCAGTTGTAATCCTAGGAGATCTCCAGCCACCACCTGGAGGCTGGCAAACCTAGGTTCACACAGGGAAGGGAGAAATCAGTTTGGAGCCTTCCTCTTTGAAACAGCAGGGATGAAAATCTGAGAGTTTCTCTGGATTTTTAATCAGAAATTAGGTCCACGGTGAGACCAGTAAGAATCCAAACAATCTGCATCTTCCAAGTAGGCCTGGAGCTGAACACTCATCACATGCCCCATCACTTTACCTTTACCTAGTAAAGTAGAAACTACACCCAAAAGGAGAACAGGCATTACTGATGGATTCAGCTACCCTGCTCAGCAAAATCGGAACCTTTCTTCCAGCCTAAGAAACAACTTGCCCTGACTTGGATAGCTCAGTCTCATCAGACCTCAGAAGCTAAGCAGGGTCAGCTCTGGCTAGTATATGGATGGTAGACCACCCAGAAATGTCAAGGTCATGATGCGGAGGCAAGCAATGGCAAACCGCCTCTGAGCATCTCTTGCCTTGAAAACCCTAAAGGGTCACCATAAATCAGCTGTGATTTGATGGAAGAAGAAGAAGTTGGAGGAAGACTCCACCCCATTGGTTCACAAATGCTTCCTCCAATGGGACAGGGACTATCCCTTCCTGGAGACAGAAGTGAACATCTTCCACATCTCTAGCCGGGATGGGTAAGGAGACTCAAATAGTTGGCTGGACCTCTTCATGAAGAGAGTGCAGTTCATTAGGCTGAAACGCCAGTTCAACCTGTTCAACAAAATAAGAAACATACCAACAAATATTTCTGATAGGTTTTTTTACATCTACACATTTTTGCCAGATGTGTCCACCAATTTGCATGTATGGGCTTCGGCTGGTTAGAATGTATGCTTCTTTCATCTCAGACTTAAAAAAAAAGAAAGGCAATAAAGTGTAAAAAAATAAAAAAAAGAACGATATTCTGTTTTGCAACTATATCCAGCACATGATTTATGAGGCACTTTGTTTTATGCATCTGTTGAAGGATGAAATTCACATTATAGTTCAAAGATTAATCGCTTGATGATCGTAAAGCCTTCCAACAACCATCACTGTCAATCGAATGTTTATAGACATATTTAGCTATAAACACATTATCAACTTTGCTCAGGAACAGATCAGGGGAGGGGGGGGACTTTTAAAGACAAGTTCGTAAACTTTAATGTGAATCCCTTTACGCTGCTGTTGCTGCAATTCCGTCTGGCCAATTTCAAGGTTGCAAAGACAAGAAAGCTAGCAGTTTGATGGATATCCTAGGGCAAGAGACTAACCTACGTGAGTATTTTGTGATTGATTCGCATTGTCTTTCCAGAGAGAAGATCAGATTTCATCTAATGTGTTCAAATATTCATTTTAGTGTGTTTGAAGGATCAATGCTTTTGAAATGTGATTCAGGGACCTCATGCTGGTGTGATCAGCACTAAAGACCTCATTTATCCCAATGAAAAGGAAACTGAAAAAAAATGTTATGATAAAAAAGGGGTTTTAGAGTTAAATTAGCACAGGACTATAATGGATATTCAATCTAGGTAACAAAGGACAAGCCTGTAGGTATGGAGAGGCTTTGGGGAGCTCTGCCCCATTTCTTAAAGGCACAGCCCCACAATAATTTCTCCTGTAAGTGCTTTTTTCAATCATTTTAAAACATTTTTTAAAGGTGTGTGCTCCTTTAAGCAGAGTGGGGTGCTGTAGTTGACTAATTCCCACACTGAGCAAGAGGGTTGGAGTGGGTGACCTCTAGGATCCCTTCCAACTCTCTGTCAAGAAACTGGTTGCCTTGAAGAGAGCATTTCTCCCTAAGTGTTAGCTTTCTTGACTATAGAAGTCATCACTCCTAAACCTGCAAGCTTGTAATCAGAATTGTTGCTTTGGCTGGCAGAAGTGATTAACTTGCAGCAGCTGAGAACTGTCATGTGGTTGCAGTGCAATGTGGTTGACAGCTTGCAATTTAGAGATCTATCCTGGTAACAGCTTTCTATTGGCTAAATGGCTTTTCCTACTGCACTGAGAACTTTGGCCCCATGGGGGGGGGATGGCCCCCCAAGCCACAAAATCCTAGCCTGCACATGGATAACTGAAGCACATACCAAAACATATGGTATTCTATAAGAGAAAATTTGTTGAATATTTCACTAGTTCCACCAAAATTCCTTAGCAGTTTGGTCCAAGGAAGAACTTCCAAATTCACTTCTTAAATGTCATCTGAGTCATGATGTCAGTGGCCATGCTGTGTAACACATTCAGGGCTCATTTCGTAGCAGGAGCTCCTTTGCATATTAGACCACACCCCCTGATGTAGCCAATCCTCCAAGAGCTTCCATTAGCCCCTGTGAGAAGAGTTCTGTAAGCTCTTGGAGGATTGGCTACATTAGGGGTGTGTGGCCTAATATGCAAAGGAGCTCCTGCTACGAAATGAGCCCTGAACATATGAAATGACATTCACAAGACTTCAGGCTGTTCCTTCACACAAATGCTGATCCATCAAATGTGTAACACAACCACTATGTGTACAAACTTCAAAGAGAAAACCAGACATGCTTTGAAAAAGTCTTCCTCAGTGGTCAACTGAATGGTAATGGCTTTATAACACAAAATTGCTTCTGGGTTTGTTTCAAACCAGTTGATAGTCTGACCTTTTGATATTAGATTTTTTTTAAAAAAATCATTTGTCCCAAATCTTTTTTTTATCTCTCTTCTGTTATTCAGGATTCTGCTTCTTCACAAAATACATAATTAGCATATGGAATCTGTCCCATCACAGGGCAGTGATAGTTGCATGCCTAGACGGATTTTAAAAAGGATTACACAGACTCACAAAGAATCTGTGTATCAATGGCTATTTGAAAGAACACCTCCACGGAGAAGGCTGTTGTCCACCAACCAGGGCTAGCATCACTGTGTGGCAATTGCCAGGGCCCAGGACTTCTGGTGGGGCTCATGGCTGCTGATTCCTGGTCTGGTGGGGTTCACTGCTGCTGACCCCCATCTCCCCTGTCACCTATCTGGGCCCGTGCTCCCAAATGCCCAGTGTCATTAAGGAAGAACATGTGGGTGGCCCACAGTGGTGGCACTCCTGGTGGGAATGCCAGGTTGTGCAGGCAACTGAGCATGGATTATGGGAGGGCTTGCAAGCAGGAGGATGCATGGGCAGTGGGGGACATGCAGGTGTGGGGGTGGAAAGGAGGGCATGAGGAGGGCCTGGTGGTGGGCAGATGGGGGGCCTTGGGTGCTGTCCAATCAAGCCCCTCCCCCAACCTGGAACCAGCCCTGGCTCCAGCCTTCAGACTTGAAAACAAAAACCAGAGGAAACCATTATCATATTGAGAGGCTTGTGAGCCCCAAGAGGCATTTGGGGTGGTCACTACTGGAAACAAAATGGCGGACCTTGGTCCAATCCAGCAAGGACATTCCTATGTTTTGTTTCATCAGACGGTTATTGTGACTGTACCTGTATCACAGGCAGAGTCTCATTAAGAAGACAAAAGAGACTATCTTTTTAGCCCGATAAACCAAAACAATGTGTGCTTTTATGATGAGACAAGCTGTCATTGGTTAGGAAAGTTTCTGGTCAATGTCTTCTTCTTCTTCTATTTCATAATTTATTAATTTCTGTAGTGAACGATAATACAAATTATTAATCTTATTTTCCATCAATCTATTATATTATTCACCCCCAAAGTTATTTATTAATAGAAAGTATCCTGAAACAAATCCATTGACTCCTGTTATGCCTAATTATTAACCAAGAATTGCTTCCTCTCCTGAATCCTATTATCTTATAACACCCGCTAGATAGCTCAGCGATGCCCAGGTCTTCAACCAACAGCCTCAAGCCCTTGGGCTGGAATAGGGCTGCCAAGTGCTGGCGACTTACTGGCGGGGGGGAGTTGTTCTCCCCCCGGGAGCTCTTCTGGCGCATGCGCGCCACGGTGACATAATGATGTCACCTGGAGGTGACGTCATTACACGGGGAAAGTCGTCCTCACCGGACGACTTCTGGGGCGGGGTTCCCCCCCGCCGGCTGAATGCCGGCTGGCAGATCGGGAACCCCTATAGCGGGGGATCCCCCGCCCCCTGGGCTGACTTGGCAGCCCTAGGCTGGAATTAGCTATTTTAGGGACCCACTGATTCCCAGTGCACTGTAAGAAAAGTTTAGTGTTGTAAAATGAAACATGAGCATTACCTCCACTGCCTCCGTCCTAACCACTCCCTGCTTATCGGAATAAATACAATTTTATTTTATGTTCCCCGTAACGAAGAGAGAAGAAGCTATCGTTTTGGCCCCTGACAAAACAAAGCACTGTGTGCTTCCAGGAGGCCAGCTGGCATTAGTTAAGAAAGTTTCTGATCAATGCCCTCTAAGATAATTAAAAACAAAGGGGGGAAAATGAACTTGCCATCAGGAGCTCCATATTGCACGGCCCAGAATTCAATGTAGATCTCCCACTTGGCTGCTTTTGTTTCTGCCACTAAGCCATCTGGCTCGCAGGATTATTTAGCACAGTTATCAATGTTGTGTCTTCCACTTCTGCAGGACAAATATTCACATCGACATTTCCGCCTCCATCAAAATAGGATGTATGGGATGGAGCAGAATTTTGTCTTGGAGAAGGGGGAGAAAAAAGCCTACGGACAAAGAAGGTCTGTACAGTAGTGGGATGATCAGGAGGGCCTTGAATTTATCTTTGTTCATCACTGCCACTTCTGGAAACCCATCTCTAATATGGAAAGGAAAAAAAAAAAAACACCGTATGGATTTCCTTTTTCACCCCCCAAATGACATTTTTATTTTGCATTTTATTTCACACACATACCTCCCTCCCTCAAATGGCTCACGGTGACATCACTGGGTTGGGCTGACTATGCACAAAAACGGATATATAATTTTCACATGGGTTAAAGTTCTCCAGACGTTTAGTTCCCATCCTAGTGGGCGGGTGTGCATCATTTCCATTCAAAGTGCTCATCACTCTATCATACATGGCTGTTACTCAGAACCCTGGAATAGGGCACTGGCTTTCCTCTGCCATTTTGTGGCATAGGCTTAATCAAGGAAACTGTCACTTGTTTATCATTTCGTAGATTTGCAATAAGTGTTCAGAAACCTACTGGTTTCATTATCTTGGTGACAGTTCAAGACATAAGGACCACAGATCGGCACTGTATGCTTATGCCTCATTTTAAGTGATGTCAAGTTGCAACTGATTTATGACTAGGGTTGCTATCCCCCTGATGGGGGCGGGGTTTCCCTTTTTTGCCCCCCATCTGCTGCTGCCCAGCTGGCTGACAGGTGGAGCCCTGCCCTCGAGAAGCCCCATCTGAACCCAATGTGCCCGGCGTGATGGCATCACCCAGAGGGGACACTCTAGCACCTCTGGGTGAACATCATCATGGCGCACAAGCACAGACTCAAGGAAAAAGACTCAAGGAAGAAGATTGGAGCCCACCGCTGGAACAAATAACGACTTGGCAGCCCTACTTACAACAGCCCCTAATATTGTTTTCAAGGCAAGAGCGGTGGTTTGCTATGTCCTTTCTCTGTGCAGCAACCCTTGTCTTCCTTGGTGGTCTCCCATCCGAATACTAACCATGGCCAATCTTGCTTAGCTTTGGAGCTCTGACAAATTCCAGCTAGTCTGGCTATTCAGCCCTATGCACCTCATTTTATACTACACTATTTCATTTCTATAATCAGTGCAAGGCCATTAACAGAGATCCAAGAAGTCCACTTAACACCTTGTTGAAAGGATTTTTGTCAGGCCTTAAGAGACTTGACATTTGTCTGCCCACAGTGGGTAAACCCCTGCTCTCAGCCCCAATCTCCTACCCTCAAGAAACTAAGGGGGGGGGGGGGGAAAGGCCCTCTAGGAATTTCCCCATTCTCTATGGCTTTTATCATACAGACTAGGGGAAGATCCTATAGTATCACCTGGAAATGATGCCACTTCCCAGACCAGAGTTAACAACTCTAACCCAGGCAAAGATAAAAATGGCAATCCAATTAAGCACATGCATGTGGCCCTTTGAAATAAACCTGCTTTGTTTGGGCTGTAATTGTGAGCTACCATTCCCTCCCCCACCCCCAATTTGCTTAAAAGAACTACCCTTCCTTCCCAGTGTCCGAGGATGCTTTTAGACACACCAGAAGACACCAAATTAAAAAAAAAAAAAAAAAACCAAATTTCTTTTAAAAATCTTCCTAAACTGTCCCATCTCTCCTGCTATACATTAACCCTGTTCACAAGCCAATAACACACAGGTCTGTTCATTTCCTAAAGACCAGGAATGAAGCCCACATCATCTTGAGGCTGCAGGGCAGCCCTGGGGCTATCAAAGTAGATAGCCCTGCCCCAAGCAGAGGATGTTCTGGCTTTGTGAAGCAAAGCCACCCAGAGACATGACGGATCAAGTAGGCCTCTTAACAGAGACCTACAACTGCACAGGCCATTTCATAAGCCAAACTCTGACACATACCGAAGGCTCAGCATCTGTATTCCATATATGGTCCCCTGCTCGCATCACTGCACAATCCTTGCACTTTATTCATCAGTGTTGCAAATACCTTTGAGATGTTCGGATGGAGGACGGTCAATATACCACGTTTACAATCATTCGGGGACTAGTGGCAATACTTTATGAGACTCAGTACTTGGAAGAAACAGGACAAATGTGCGGATTTCCATCCGCTATTTATCTTCCAGAAAATTGGAACAAGAGCATATGTAAACATCTGGGTGGTGACAGCATTATAAATGTGCAGAATTAACTCTGACCTGATCCCTCTGGTATTGCAGGCAATCACAGAAATGGCCTTTCCACTGTTTGCCAGACAAGGGTCCACGCCAAATTATATTACACACGTAGGTTGAAATCAATCTGATCTGTCACAGTCCTTCAAAATACAAGGCCGTGGGCCCATTCCAACAAAAAGCATTTGGGTCCCATCCATTCCATATGTGTGCTGACCATTCTTACACTGAGATCAGGGGAACTTTAAAGCACTTCATCAGGCCGAGTGTTGCCCCTCTGGATTTTGGATACCTAAGAATCCTGGACGTGCACAGTTCATTAAACAAAAATGCACTCACATCTCAGTCTTCACCTCCCGTTTTCCATTGCAAGTCCTCTATTACCATATTCGTATCCACACTTTCTCTTATGAATTCATGGCAACATAAATCCCAGCCATTTATCCTCATAACGATCCTACTGGATAGCCATAGTTTACAGCACTGTTTCCCAGCCTGTGGGTCCTGACCCAAAAATGGTTTGCTAAGCCTGTGAAAGTGGGTCTCTGGCTTTTGCAGTTTTATTGATGTGTGGATGCTCTTTTGAAGTAAGTAGTTCACCGTACCAAGCAAATGTGTACTTGTGGGTCACCATATTGCAGGGGGATGGGCTGGTTTAGAAGTAGTGATTTGTACGAAATCACCCAATGAGCTTCATGGCCAAGGAGATTTCGACCCAGTACTTCCTGCTGATATCCCATTGCACTACAACGACCTTCTAAAAAGACAGAACAAAATTTTGAGTCCAGTGGCACCTTTCAGACCTACAAAGTTTTATTCTGGCTATAAGCTTTTGTATGCATGCACACACTCCTACAGAAAACTTATACCCAGAATAAAACTGCTGGTCTTAAACTTTGTTCTGCTGCTTCAGACCGACGCAAATGGCTCACAAATGACAAATGTACAAAAACAGGTGAGATGCACAGAAAAGAAGCACAACCAACAAAAGCACGCTATGGGTACAATTAATTAAACGAAATTTAAATCTATATTAATATATCACAATTAGAACCTCAAACATCCATATGTGTCGTTTACAATTTCATAGAAATTGTGTACATTACAGAATCATCACAATTGTTGTATGAGAAGGAGAATCAATCACCGTATAACAAAGTTACTCCTAATACTAATAGTAAACCTAGATTCCTAGGGAATGTATTAAAGCACAGTCCGAGCACTTGTGCCATCCGAGTCCTCCAGAAAATGTCAATCCATGTCTTTTCCCCCCGGTCCATAGTAAATAAAATTAAATGATTCCCAGGTCTTCAATCTGTAACCTCCAGATCTGAGATGGGGATTTAACTACCTTAGAAGAAGAAGAAGAAGAGATTGGATTTATACCCCGCCCTCCACTCCCCAAGGGAGTCTCAGAGCGGCTTACAAACTCCTTTTCCCTCCCCCTCCCCACAACAGACACCCTGTGAGGTAGGTGGGGCTGAGAGAGCTCTTTCCCAAGCTGTCCTTGAGGGAACAGCTGGTACAGAGCTCTGGCTTGCCCAAGGTCATCCAGCCAGGTGCAAGTGGAGGAGTGGGGAATCAAACCCGGTTCTCCCAGATTAGAGTCCGCCCACTTAACCACTACGCCAAACTGGCTCTGCTGATTAGGAACTGCTGATTTCAACTGCACTTTAAGAATAGTTCAGGGTTAGCCCTGACCTGGACAGCCCAGGCAAGCCGGATCTCGTCAAAGCTCAGAAGCGAAGCAGGTTAGTACTTGGATGGGAGACTTCCTTGGAATACCAAGTCCGGAGGACAGAGGCAGGCTTGTTCAGCCCCCTCTCTGAATATCCTCCAGCCCCCACAGGGGTCAGTCACCAGAGGTCAATGTGACTTCCAGGTGCACACACACACACACACAAGTACAAAAAAAAAAGGACACTCAGGGTTGTGAAATGAAACATAAGCCTTACCTCCATTGCCTTAGTCCTAACTGCCCAGTGCTTATTTAATTAATGCAATTGTACTTTGCTTGCAGAATACAATAGGTATGCTTAACAGGGCGTAGAAGACTCAAAAAGGGGAATCAGTCCCCAAAGCAGAATCTTCCAGTCACTTATCTATCTCCTTTTTTCATTGGGACTTAATACATGAAGGGCACCACAGTCAGATTTTTGTCTGCAGCAGAATGGATAACAAAATTAAGAGGCCTTGCAGGGATCCAGTTCATTGTGGAACAAAATTTATACTTGTCCAGAAGAAGCTACCAGAACAGCTGCCTCCGCAGCACAATGGCTCACTGGTTCAAGTCTACCTGTGTGCCAACTCCGACGGAGAGTCAGGATACGAAATAGTCCGAGTGAAATCGTGAATGCCATTATATGCCCACTGTCAGATAACATCAGACTATATCCGCTCTCAAACACCAAAGGCTGAAATAAAATTCAAGGTCAAATATTGGTATCTGACATCAAATACAGGCAGCCCATATTCAGTGAATATTTGAATATCCGGATAATCTGTGGTAAATATTCAACAACCAAGTTCAAAGGAGAATCTCGGAGGAGAAACAGTTTATTTCAGTCCTAAAAAATAGGATCCGAACTCTAGCCCGGAATCAAACTAAACCCCAAATGCCTTCTTGGATTTCCTGAGAGGAAACATTTCACAGAACCAGGAACATTTTGCATACTGTAAAAAAAAACAAAAACCTTGCATTTATTTTAACCTTCCAATGAGCCTTATTTTACTAATTCAGAAATATAACGGAGATAATAAAAGGCCTTGTAATTCCGGGATTCTTCACATATTTGCTTCACTGAAATTAACTAAGCTTATCTTAACGAGCCTGTCTCTTTTCTTGCTGACATGCCTGGGTAAACGGTGATCTCTCCCCCCGCCCTTTCCAAACTATACCACGCTGTGAGACTGAGGATGTTTGTTAGGCTAATGTGTTTGAAAAATCTGACCTGGAATTGTTCCTGGGCCAAAACAAAGACGTTTTATCTAGGCAACTTCCCTATACCTTTGGGATGAGCAGCTCTATAAATCTATTTCACTGCCTTCTTAGTGACCTTCACTTTATGTAGCAGTGGGCCACTGCGCAAATAATACATACCTAACCTCATCAGAGGAACAGAGTGCTTATCTGTTTTAGTTTCTCATTCTGCGTAGGTATACACCAGACATGATAGGCATTTAAGAAGCTTCCCTAATTGTCCCTAATTAATGGTCCCCTTTGCGCTTCAAAATGTCTGGCAGCAATTCGTTCTACTGGGAGGGAAAAAAAACAATTTCTTCAAAGGCCATTTGGTTCCATGGACACCCGGAAGGCTAGCAATAACAAAGGGCACAGAATCCTGGGGGTGAGAGGGACGCGATTAAAGAGGAAAGGCCTGAATGTATATCCATCTCTAGTCCTCAGTCAACTGTAACCTGAGATACAAAAATCTATAGTCTGATTCCTTTTTGGCCTTCCACCTCTCCCTCCTGGCTATGGATATTCACGCCCATTCCACTACCCTCAATGGTCAAACAGGCTTGTTTAAAAATGGGGGGGACGACGACTAAAAAAGCCCTTAAGAAAACTTTGGGGACCAGTGAGAAATTTTGAAGTTTGGGGCAAGACTCTTTAACCCACCCTTTGTATATGCAGAAGGAAAATGAATAAGGCCACAACTTGAAAGAATGTAAGTGCATTAGGGTTGCCAGGTCTCTTAACCTTACCGGCGGGGGGGGGGGAGTCCTCTGCTGGCCGGGAGCTTTCCCGGCGCGCGCGGGGTGTTCCCAGGGCGACGCTCTGGCAATCGTCCCAAAACTCTATGGTATCATAGAGTTTTGGGGCGATTGCCAGAGCGTCGCCCTGGCAACGCCCCCGATGTGATGGCGTCACTTCCGGTGACGTCGCCCGGCGTGGGGGAAGTCGTCCAGGCTGGCATTGTATCCCACTGAGGAACCCCTGTAGCGGGGGATCCCCTGCCCCCCAGGCTGACTTGGCAGCCCTAAAGTGCATATTGCTGGCAGCCTGACGTAAGCCGATGGTCCAGGATGGACCACAGGCCTGTGTTTTGTGGAGCTACCCCAACCAGTCCACCAGGCCTTAATATGAGGGATGCCGGCCTCCAGGTGGGGCTTGGGGATCCCCCAGACTTACAGCTCATCTCTAGACTACGGAGATCTGTTATCCTGGAGAAATCAGTTGCTCTGGAGGATTGGAGTCTATGGCGTTGTATCCCACTGAGGTCCCCTGTCCTCCCCAGGCTCCATCCCCCCAAATCTCCAAGAGTTTCCCAACCTGGATCTGGCCACCCTAACCCCCATCTCCTGCCAGTGGCCTGGCGGAACCTGGCAATCCTTCTAAACACTGATGCTTTGAGTCTCACCACTGGCTGGATTCACAGTGAGCCCAGTGGTGAGAAAGAGTCATTGCTGGAGGGACATGGAGACATAATCCCAGGCTCCTGAAACTCTGGTTCAGAAAATTCCCGGTGATTTAGTGCTTGAAGAAGGCAGAGTTTGGGGAGGAGGCTCAGCAGGGCATCAATGCCATAGATTCTGTCCTCCAAAGGTGCCATTTTCTCCAGGGCCTGGAGATCAGTTGTAATTCCAGGAGAACTCTGGGCCCCAGCCAAAGGTTGGCAAGCCCTACAGCTGCCCCAATGAGGGAATGGGTTACACAACTAGGGTTGCCAAGTGTATGAAACTTACCAGCGGGGGGGAAAGCTCTGCTGACCGGGAGCTTCCCCGGCACGCACACTTTGCGTGCGCGCCAGGCGGCATCACCGGAAGTGACGTCAGCACGTTGGGGGCGTTGCCAGGGCAACGCTCTGGCAATCGCCCCAAAACTCTATGGTATCATAGAGTTTTGGGGCGATTGCCAGAGCGTCGTCCGGGCAACGCCCCCAACGTGATGGCATCACTTCCGGGTGATGTCATTACGTGAGGGAGGTTGTCCAGGCTGGATGACCTCGGGGGTGGGGTTTCCCCCACCGGCGGAATGCTGGCCGGCAGATCGGGAACCCCTCTAGCGGGGGATCCCCCGCCCCCTGGGCTGACTTGGCAGCCCTATACACAACTAAACAAACCTTGCAAAATGACAGCAGACAGCAACAGCCAGTGGTAGGAACCTTCCCACAGCAGGCCTCTGCGACAACATCAACAGCTTGCTGTAGCGATGGTACACCGGTGCCTGACATCGGAGTAGGGCAAGAAACTGTGTTCCCCTAACACAGGATGCAGTGGCACTACTGCGCTGCCACCTTCAGCTCTCTAGTAGAAAACATGAAGAACAACACATGTTGTGTCTATTTCCTGGCCATATCCTCACACTTTCTCTGCAGAATCTGCTGCAGGCAACTGTCAGACCACCATTAAATCGACTGCTAGTTCTTAGGTTAAGAGATTAGTGGCCTGAAGAAACTATCAACCCAAAGCAGTGCATGCGAAGGGAAGATAACAGTTCGGATAAGCCCACCAAATGAAGACACCTCTCGACTCAACCGGATGGCAGGAAGGAGGAGGAACACAGAACGTACTGAGTGCACGTTTAATTAAAATGCTATTTTTGTTGTTGTTGCCAGAAAAAGAGGCAAGAACTTAAAAAAATAAATAAAGCAGACCAAAGGCAGTAGCGCAGGCCCATCTGTTTCTAAGCTCTTGTTTATGTACTTGACTGTTTGACTTGCTCACAGATTCGTGATACTTGCTCCCCAAATCCACAATACACCACATGGCCCCCCAAAAATGTGATAAAGCGGGTTAGATGTGTTTAAAAACCTCCCATGATTTTGCCACAGCTGCTCAGCTGCAAGACTCGAAATGCAGAAAAAAAGAAACAACAATACTGATTTATTAACACAGACACGCATAACAAAGATAAGGGAAATTATGACATGCTGTTTTTTCCCCCTATGCACAACTGAAATTGTTATTGCAGCGTTGCCAGATTGTTAACACCCAGTCTATACAGCAGCTGAATGCCTTTCAACTATTAGCAGCTTGCATGCAGCAATTCAAGTCGGCTTATATACTTGGTGCACATTTGGTCATCGCCCAGAGCACAAACAGCAGCCAACTTGAAGACACCTAACAGTGGAAAGTTATATTGGAGAGAGGGCACTTCTTGGTTTTACCAGCAAGAGGTGGTGGCAGCTACAAGCATGGACGGCTTCAAGAGGGAATCGGAGAAACATATGGAGCAGAGGTCCATCAGTGGCTAGTAGCCTCAAGGTATAGATAGGAACTCTCAGTCTGGGGCAAGTGATGCTCTGTATTCTTGGGGGGGGGGGGGTTTGCAACAGTGGGAGGGCTTCTAGTGTCCTGGCCCCACTGGTGGACCTCCTGATGGCAGCTGGTATTTTTGGCCACTGTGTGATAGAGTGTTGGACTGGATCGGCCTTTGGCCTGATCCAGCATTGGCTTTTCTTATGTTCCTATATTTACTAGGATTGCTAGGGGTGGGAATTGCCAGATCCAGTTTGGGAAGCTCCTGGAGATTTGGGGATGGTGCCTGGGAAGGACAGGGACCTCAGGGGGGTACAGCACCATAGAGTCCACCCTCCAAATCACCCATCATCTGGGGGGAAACTGATTTCTGTCATCTGAAGATGAGCTGTAATTCCGAGGGATCCCCAGGTCCTACATGGAGGCTGGCATCCCTATTCAGATTCCTCTTTTCTCTCCAATGGGGACCCAAAGCAGCTCCCATCATTCACAACACCACCACCGAGATTTTTAGGTGAACACTTAGATACATAAAGGCAGGGCCCACAAGATGGAGCTTTTCCACTGGAGACTTGGTTGAGGCAGTGGACATCCCCTTCCCCTCCCCAGCTTTTGACCAATCACCCATCAGTGGCCTGGATCTGACTGGACATCTGATTAGACACCGGATTTGATCTAACGTCTGATCTCTCTGTTTTTTTACACAGTATTTTTATGATATTATCCTACGCAGATTGTTATTTTAATTGTATTCTTTAATTGTTCTACACCGCCCTGAGCCCATCCGGGAAGGGCAGCATATAAATCAAAGAAATAGAAATAGAAATTTGGACACTTGGGGTATTGAAAACAGGCAGCACAAAAGCTGTCATGTAAAAGCAAAATAAAATAAAATAAAATACACAGATGTGACCCACAAGGAACATAGGGGAGGTTTCACTCCAGGCTCTTTGGGATGGTTTCCTGACCAACGGCAGCAAGGATGTAGCAATTTCTTTGCCCCATAATTTGGTGAGCCAGCTATGCTAAAAGCAGCTTCAATAGTGTCTCATCAGATCTTGGACACTAAGCAGGGTTGGCTCTGGTTAGAAACTTGAATAGCAGACTACCAAGTAAGTCCAGGGTTGCTGCCCAGAGACCGGCAATAGCAAACAACAACAGCTCTGTTCATGTCTTGCTTTGAATACCGTCATTACATTCGTCATTACATTACCTTCCTTCAGTGGTCAGCCCGGTTTTTGCCTGCTGTTGCCCTGGTTTATTTGGATGTTGGCCCATTCTGCATCTAGCATTTGCTCATCTGTTTTACCAAACCCACCTTGGAACAGAAATTCCCCTCTACATTGCATGCCACTTTCACTGTCAGATTTTATGGTAGGTTTCACTTCCTTTGATCTCTTGGCTTTATGGTTACTGCCTGCAGTATGGCCATTTATGGTCATTTTATGGCCGTTCAGGGGTGACTCTGCAGTCAGTACAGTGTTGGCCCGGGGTATTTGAATGTGGTTTTGAGCTGCATCTTTTTCTGTTCCAGTGTGGGTTTGGTAAAACAATGGCACGAATGCTAGAGGCAGAATGGGCCTGTGTGAACTGGCAAAATCCAGTTGAAAAGTGGATGATTTAGTGTGTGACTGCAGCCTCAGTATGTGTGAACATGAACCTTGAAAAAAAATCCAGAAATTCATTCCTGTGTAGTCCCGGTTCATGTGTACCAAGGCTGAACATACACGGTAAATACAAGCATTGCTGCCATTCAAAAGCATCGCAACCACTTGTATCAGTAGGATCATGTATTCCTTTTGTGTGTTATTGTACCATCTGAAAAGGTCCCTATGGAGTAGGGTTGCCAGCTCTGGGTTGCAAAATAACTGGGGATTTTTGGGGTACAGCCTGGGGAGGGGAAGGACCTCAACAGGGTACAGTGCCATAGAGTCCACCCTCCGAAGCAGCCATTTTCTCAAAGGGAACTGATCTTGGTCATCTGGAGATCAGTTGTAACCAGTGTTCCCTCTAAGCTGAGTTAGTGTGAGCTAGCTCACAGTTTTTTAGCCTCTGGCTCACACATTTTTGTCTTAGCTCAAGAAGGATGGCTCCAGAGCAAGCTAATTTATGCAGTAGTCAACTCGCTCACTCACAGCTTTAATGCCAGGAGCTCACAAAGTAGAATTTCTGCTTACAAGACTCCACCGCTTAGAGGGAGCATTGGTTGTAACAGTGGGATATCGTCAGGTGCCTCCTGGAGATTGGCAACCCAGGAGCATTCCGTGTGGGAGGATTTGTCCAGCAAAACCATACCATGGAAGGTACGCCAGAGAAAGAAGGAGATTCAAAGGACGGTGAACCCTCAAGATAATTAGTGTTGGGCTAACAAAAAAAGCATTGCTGCAGACAATTTGGAACAGGCTAGTGGGGGGGGGAGGCTATGGGATATCAGTTACAATAAAAAAACAGGCGTTTGATTGTGCATGTTGCGCATTATTGTGAAGACTTGCAGCCCATACCTTGTTATTTTGTGACAGGTTCTTACTTATTGGGATTTCCAAGGGGATTCAGAGGTCTGGGCCTTTCAGCAGCTCCCTGCTTCTTCCGGCTAATGAGGGATTTTCTCACCAGCAAGAAGAGTAGGGGAGACAGGAATTTGAAAGGTATGTGTGACATCAGAGTGTGATTTTCATCACCAATGTGCAAGTGTTAAAAGGGGATCATGTTAATTTACTTGTTGGGTATTTGTTTACATCACGCCCCTGGGTGAGGGGCCACCAAAGGTGTATGCAGACCATCAGCTATGGGCTGCCGCCGCCTGGAAGGTGTTTCTCCCCCCCCCCCCCCGGGCAGGTGTCAGAAATGGGGGCTTTATCAAGACCCTGGCAGGCTGCCGTAGCTAGCTATTCGGTGCTACTGGTCAGAGATTATGCTGCCCTGATTTCTACTGAGTAGTAGTAGCTCGATAGAGGTGTTTACCTCTTCAATAAATAATCGTCGGTTTACGAATGCTATGTTGCATTCTGCATTATGTATCGGCATTTATTTATTTAGTGGTAATCCCAGCTGGATCCTGGGAAAAGACCCTACCAGCTCCTGACAAATGAGCGCAGGCACATATTGGTGAAGCCAAGCGCATCCGGTCTAGGGGTAGTTTCCAACCTCTCATCCCGGTTTCGCCCCGTAAACACTTGTTGTGGCAGTTTCTCTTTTCCTTTGTGTCACTGAACCCACCAATTCTTATTTTAATTTCTTTTCTTTTTTTCACTTGTTCCATTAAAAATATATATATATATATATATTGCAACATTCACTTGTGTCAATAAACCAGCACTGTGCATATATATTTGCTGATGATGCATGCTTTTAGAATAAATATTGGATTGAATATGGACCGCTTTTTAGCGTAGATTCATCCAGTTCTTCTCCTAAGCACCTCCCTTGCCCCTCATGGCTTTGGTCCATGCAGTTCCCACAATCCCTAGCCTAGACTTCTGGGTGGTCAAAGTGGACCCCCCTCCTCCCTTTTTCACTAGCCAAAAATGATGGTCAGTCCATTCTGATGCATAAGTTACACACGGAAGCCATAACACACACATAGGGTTGCCAGGTCTTGCTTGGAAAATACCTGGGGACTTTGGGGGTGGAGCCAGGAGAGGGTGGGGTTTGGGGAGGGGAGGGGCCTCAGCATGGTACAATGCCATAGAGTCCACCCTTAAAAGCAGCCATTTTCTCCAGGGGAGCTGATCTCTGTCAGCTGGGGATCAGTTGGAAAAGCGGGAGATCCCCAGGCCCCACCTGGAGGATGGGAACCCTATCTCTGGATCACAGAGGGTTTAGGGTCTTCTGGGTTCCTGATAAGACCAGACCATAAAACATAACAAGCAACTTGGTAGGGAGTCATCGTGGTGGGGGAGGGATTAAAGGGAATGCAGCCATCATGGTCAAGGCAGTCAGCTAAGCCACAACCAAGGTCCAGATATCCTTTGCTGGTCAAGCACAGGTCAGCTGTAACATTCATCACCCAAGTATGTTTGCAGGTTCATGCTTATTTCCCTACATCTGGGGAGACAAAAGGTCATTTGCAAAGCAGCCTTTAAACAGCAAATCCATGGGGGCTGCCAGTGTGGTGTAGTGGTTAAGAGGGGCTTGATTCCCCACTCCTCCATGAGGCCTGCTGGGCAACCTTGGGCCAATCCCAGTTCTCGGCCCCACCTACCTCCCCAGGTGCCTGACATGAGGAGAGGAAGGGAAGGTGATTGTAAGCCGCTTTGAGACTCCTTAGGGTAGAGAAAAGCATTGTATAAAAAAACTACTCTTCTTCTTATACCTATATATATATTTTAAAGGAGCAATAAAGTTGAGTCCGTTGCCATGGAGGAGCATTTACCTGAAGTGAATATAATCCAATGGAAGCTGAGTATGTATGCTTTTTTTGGGGGGGGGGGGGCGGGATGATCAACCAGTACAAATAACCTGGTCCCGCTGGTGGACCTCCTGAGGGCACCTGGTGTTTTTGGCCACTGTGTGACAGAGTGTTGGACTGGATGGGCCACTGGCCCGAGTGGACTGGATGGGCCACTGGCTTCGCTTATGTTCTTATGTTACGAATTTTAACTAAAACACAAATAATAATAATAATTTAAAAATAGTTATGGGACAAAAGAAAGCAAAAGTCAAGGACGAAGCATGGTGCACACCAAATTGACACTACAACAGGACACTTCTTAGCGCTCGAACCAGATTATATTTTTTGCTTACGATACAGTTATCTCATGAATGGAGAGCACTCTCTTGTTATCTGAATAGCCAGCTTGAACTTCCTTTTCTCGACGTTTATGTCCTGCCATGTGTTTACTGCCCGTGGCTTTCGGAAGCAGCCAATTTTGATGTCTCGCTGTTCCTTGCAGTAAATAAACCAGATGCACTTGGTGGATATCAAAGTACTTGGCATTAACTGATCTTTTTTGAAGGGCATTTGACAATCCGAAGGTTCCCACCATCGCCATCTTGCGCTCTACAAATAATAAGCCCCCCCCCATCCAAACAAGTTAAGAGTCAAGGCAGTATGTGTTTTTTTCCACGCCCGTTTCTTTTGCCTGCTCGGGCTCAACGCACAATTCCTGTGGTAAATTAAGAACCACAGTTGACAGTTATCGTAACACGTCCTGTGGATATTTAAACACAACAGGGAAAGTTAATCCTCATTTTAGCTCACACCCAAGACTGTGTTCCCGAGTCCAGCTTATAAACAAACACAACACAACTCTGATCGCTGACTTTGTCGGAATATGAATAAAGCCTTTTGTTCTTATTAGCTGGGAGAGCCATTGACTAAAATACCACACTCCCCCCCCCATACCCCCTGTGGCTGACTGCTCGGTGCTATACTTGCTATTCTTGGTAGCGTTCTGAAGTCTACAGATGGCCCAAACGTGATCTTTGCCAAAAAACCAACTAGGAACAGATTTGCAGGCTTCAAGAGATACATACACCCGTCTGCCATGGTGACACAGAGAACAACTTCTGCCCAGGACAAATCTCATCTAGATGGAATATGATTTGCTTTTTTTTTTAAGTAAAGATGCCTGAACATTACCTGGATGACACAGAAAACAGAGGAGACACTTGCCACTTTCAAGCCAGCGACTGACAGCAATCTTGCATCATTCTCATCCAAAGCAACATGGTTTTCCAACCCTTGCTTCCCCTAGCTATCATTGTTATCCCCCCCCCCCCTTCATCAAAGAGCTTGTGGCAATGTATATGTAGGGTTGTGGGGCTGCCAATTCCAGTTTAGGAAATTCCTGCAGATTTGGGGGCAGAGTTTGGGGAAGGAGCTCAGCCGGGATGAGACGCCACAGAATCCAGCCTTCAAAGCTGCCATGTTTTCCAGCAGAACTGATCTATGTAGATAAACTGCAATCCTGGAACAGCTCCAGGCCACAATCAAAGACTTGCCAACACCCTTTGGAACACATGTGGACAAACCCGATGCCCCTCCCCATAAGGTTTCCAGGTCCCTCCTGGCAGCTGGCAGGGGGTGGGCAGGGACCTACCAGAAGAAAGACCTAGGCCATGTAGATGGCATCACACAGCAAGTGACATCACCATGCAGCGACTTCCGGGCAACACTCTGGTATTTTGGGAAATACCTGTATTGTAAAAGCAGCTTCTACCATAGAGTTTTTGCCCAAATATGAGAGAGGTCTCTGGAAGTCACTGGTGTTATGTCATCACTACCTGCATGATCCCAGCATCGTGGCTTTGGCATTCTCCTTTCTACGGGTAAGCCCCCTGCCAGCCAGCTGATCAGCGACTGGAGGACAGGATCTGGTGGTGGGATACTCCTGCCTCCATTGGGGGATCTGGCAACCCTAAGGCAGAGGCCCAAAAGCCCAGGTGGTCAAGCTCCAATAAAGCAGTATACCACAGCATAGTGAAGGAAATAAGGGACATGTAGTTCGAAAGCAAGAAATTGCAAGTAGAGAAATAGGTACCACTTTGGTGGGTAGGTTTCCGTGCACCTCGGCATCTGGCCATGCCGGCCACATGACCAAGGAAATGTCTTCGGACAGCGCTGGCTCTTCAGCTTGGAAACGGAGATGAGCACTGCCCCCTAGAGTCGGATTCAACTGGCTTTTGAGCAAGGGAAAGCTTTACGTTTTTTTAGAGCAGATAATTCCAGACAACCAAATATACATACAAGCCAAACCACTGACCACTGAGTAAGTCAATGCATAGTATGTGCGCGGTGTCCTGGCACCACTTCCAAAAAAACTCTGTAGCCAGGCCCAATTATTGCACACAAATTGCAGATACTGCAGTGTTCAGACTAAAAAAGAAAAAAAGCGGGTTTCTCCCTAGTCCAGGGGTGGCCAACCTTGCTTAACGTAAGAGCCACACAGAATAAACGTCAGATGTCTGAGAGCCGCAAGACAGGAACAAATATCACACACACGTTTTTATTTTTAAAAATATGCAAATTTGCTTTTTATTAACGTTAAATGGGACTGCCAAAAATAAAAACAAACGAGGAAAACCAGATATTGAGAGAGATGGAAAGAAAGAATTAAAGAAGTGGAAAGAAAGAGAGAGAGAGAGAAACTAGGAAAGCAAATAGATGGGAGGGAGGAGGGAAGGAAGGAAGGAAGGGAGAAAGAGAGAAAAAGCATGCCTCCCCTTTGCTTCCCCAGCCGCCCTGCCAGGAGCCGCACAATATGTGTGAAAGAGCCGCATGTGGCTCCCGAGCCACAGGTTGGCCACCCCTGCCCTAGTCTATTCATGGCTGAGGCACCAAATTGTAATCAAAGATTTCTCTGCTCACACTGCAGTAACAAGCTATTTTGAATGTGTTAGACTAATGTGTACTAAATATTTTTTTTTTAAAAAAACCCTCTCAAAATCCATGGGTTTTTTTCTGTTTTTTCTTTCTTCTTTGAAGGGGGGAAGGATCTGGACAGCAGTCCTAAAGGAGAGCGGCCTAAACTTTTGGAGCCTGTGAGCATCTTTGGGATTCTGACACGGGGAAAGGGGTGCAACAACAAAATGGCGGACAGAAGAGGCGGAGCCAACTGCAAAATGTCATACTGCCTGACTCTCATGGTAACACTTCAGCATTCAGCGCAGAAGCTCTGTTGAACAGGATGCCTTCTCATCTGCACAGCCAACCTGATCTCCAGCGCCTAAGCAGAAGCAGTGCTGGGCACAAGCCCCACACGACCACTTTCTAAAAACGCTTGGGGTGTGCCAGGAAAGGTGTTCGAAGGTGCCACAGTGCCTGCGGGCTAAAGCATGGGGATTTATCCTGGAAAAGTTGAGAGCACAAATTGAACAGCAGGCAAAACTGTAAAACCTGTATTTAAAAATGCCAGATTCTACTCCACTTTTTTAAAAAGTGTCAGGTTCTTTCCAAAGTACAGTCTTATAATGTTTATTGTTATTATATATGACACTGACCGTCCTCTGTTGCATCCCCAGGAGAGTGTTACGCTCCTCAGATAACAGCTTGCTGGTGGTCCCCAGCCCTAGAACTATCCGGCTGTCCTCGACCAGGGCCAGGGCCTTCTCGGTCCTGGCCCCAAGCTGGTGGAACTCTCTGCCAAATAGCACCAGGGCCCTGCGGGACCTTATGTAATTCCACATGGACTGTAAGGCAGAGATATTCTGTCAGGCTTTTGGTTGAGGGCAGCAATGATTTCCACCCTAACTGGCACTCTTTTCCAGTCCTGCTGCTTCTTATATCTACCTTGCCCCCCTCTCCCCTGCCCGCGAAGCAGCCAGCAGCCTGAAATTGGATCAGTTAGTACACACCATCTGATCTGCTTGAAATGTGTTATTAAGGTTTTAACTGTCTTATCTTGATCTGTTTTTCTGAATGTTGTACATCGCTCAGAGCCCTGCACCAACAGGGATTGGGCAAGTAACAAGTTTAACATATACAAAAATAAAATATTTTTTTTTGCAGAACTGAAAGCGGGTTGTCTCATAGGGATGAGCAATGCTCATTTCTTTTGGTTTTGACCCCCCCCCCATCTGAATATCTATGTCAGTTCCCGCCCCCAGTTGGTTTTGTAGATTTGTTTGTGTTCTGTACCCCACGCTGCATGGTTTGTACATGAGATATGCAGGGGTCCTTTCGAGCAGGAGCTCGGGGGAGCCCAGCTCCGGGAGTTGGTGCCAGCCCCAGCCCCCCCTCCCCACGGGGGAATGCCTGCTTGTGTCACGGCTGCAGCAAAATGACCCCGTCCCCTGGAAAGGTCCTTGTTCCTCCGACCAGCCTTCTGAAGGCTTCAGCCACCACTGAAGCTATCCTCCCAGAATAGCGGTATTTCTGAGGCTTGGATTAGTAGCTGTCCCCTCTCTGCCAGCTCTTCCTTCCTTCCTTCCTTCCTTCCTTCCTTCCTTCCTTCCTTCCTTCCTTCCTTTTAACATACTTCCAGTGATGTCAGGGGATGTGGCATATGCAAATAAGTTATGCTAATGAGCTCCTGCACCTCTTTTTCTACTAAATGACCCCTGGAGATACGTATAGTACCTAGTCACACAACTGTCAATATAACCCTGATTTACGGATGTACAATGAGTGCTGGAAAAGTGTGCAATGAAAAGTGTGTTCCATTGGTTGGATCCAGCTGTAATTTCCACTGATGAAAGGGATTTTTTGACAGTGGAACAGGGTTTCCTTGACTCTTGCTGGCCAACTTCAACCCACAATGCTGCTCCAGGGGGACACGTAGGGATGCCAGCCTCCAGGTGGAACCTGGGGATCCCCTGGAATTGCAGCTCATCTCCAGACTAGAGATCAGTTCCCCTGGAGAAAACGGATGGTTTGGAAGGCAGACTCTATGGCACTGTGTCCCACTGTCCTCCCCAGTCTCCTTTCCCAAATCTCCAGGAGTTTCCCAACCTGGATCCGGCAACCCTGGGGACAGGGCAGCCTCAGGAAAGCATGAGGGATGAGCCAGAGGTCTACAGTAGAAGAATGGATGCCCCCCGCCCCCAACCAGAATGTTACCAGCAGATCAAATCAAATTGGACAGAGAAACAAAATGCAGGGAACCAAAACCAGCAAGAAAATGAGCACACTCCTGTTAAGTCTTGTTCAAAAGAGAAGCAAACTCAAAACAAAGTTTGGAGGGTTCCAGACAGCAGGGGGTAAGACTTGCAAAACCCTCCCAGACAGAAGGCCATTGTCTTCCCTCTGTGCCGCCCCCACAGCCTTGATGTACGAACATGAAGACACGACCTCACACCCTATTAAGCGCCACCAATTTCAAGAGGAAGCTCGCTTTGTGTTTCGGGTGTCAGATTTTCAGTCTGGAGGTGGACCAAACAAAAAAATCCAAGCTGTAATTATACTGGGACCGAGCCTGTACTTTCTTATTTATTGCAGTCGCCTCCTCCTCAAAGCTTTAAGAACCAGAGAGAATAATGGGAGCGTTCCGACCAGTGCTTTAGCAAGTCTGCCTCTAGGACACTCCCACACTGATGTCCTCTGGCGAACATTTCACTTCCCATGGAAAGACAGTCTCTCTCTTTTCTAATTAAAGCACTCATCTGCTGGAGGACTTCAAACACGTCTAACACCACGGCCCTAAAAAAAAAAAATAAATAAAGCTCCACTGATCTCAGTGGGAATAACTTAACAAGCACATTTTATTAGATTTTTTTAAATAAAAAGAATACATGTAAGAACATTTTACATGTGGCAGGGAAATACAGGCAAGAAGAACCAGGAAAAAAGAAGGGTAGAGAGCTATGCACAGCACCCCACTCTGCTTAAAAGAGCACACGCCTGCAAAAATGTTTTAAAATGACTGAAAAAAGCATTTATAGGAGAAATTCTTGTGGTGCTGTGCCTTTAAGAAAGGGGGAGGAGCCCCCCCAAAGCCCCACTGTAGCTATGGGCCTGCTCTTAAGCAAAGTTCTCCTTAAGCAAAGTTACTGTTCACAGATGGCAATTACGAGAGCTGTGTCCTTAACTTTAACACCACCTACGGATGAGATACTTTGCTGGTGACAATGGGTGTGCTGGCCTTTTCTAAAAAAAATCTTTGACCTATCCATAAGGAAAACTGGGAGTAATAAATCACCTACTTCCCAGTTTAACCAGAAAGGCAACTGGACCGGGTTTCAAACGTTCCTGTGGCCAAAGCTCTCTGTGAGTATAACCATATTCATCAACATAATCTCCTCATTACAGACCCATAGTTCAGGCTCTTGGGGGGAACAACGACAAGCGATTCAAAGAGCACCCAACCTTTTCTGGAGGCTTTGCTTTGGCCAGCGTTTGCAGCAGCCGGAACAGTCATGGGTTCCCTTCCCAGAAATCTCAGCCCAGAGCCGATGGCTGAATAGCACTGGAACGCAAACCAAATACAAATAGTGGTCTCTGTCTTTGGGGGGAGCACTACACCATGTTTTATCTTGGGACCCATTCCCGTTTGCCTTGCCCCGTCATCCCCTGGTCCCATTCCGGGCACGTGTCCATTGTATATTGCGGGGAGCTTCTGTTAATGCACAATTCCCCCACTCCTCTGAATACTCAAGAGCAGTGGTTTCTTGAAGACACCACCCAATTTGGATCCATTCAGGGACAGCAACAGGGCACCCTCTTCCCAAACCAGAGTCCATCGCCAAGCTCGACCAACCCGGTATCTCAGGGGTTCAGAACCAGAGAGAGCTGAGGGCACCACTGTGGACCAGCTTGTGGGCAAAATCTCTGACACGCTACATGATTGCAGCTCTTAATTCTCTGCTCTTTGTTCAGTGCTCCCATGCCCACATTCCTTCAAACTCTGTCTTTGCAATCACATGTCTGAACTTATCCTTTTAGCCAATTCCTGCTTTCCCTTCTTTCCATCTCCTACCCCTGCCACGCTCTTCCTCAAGTGAGCATTCTGGTCCCTGAAAAAAAACCCTTCTTCCTCTGTCCCACCTCCTCTTAGCCTCTCTCTGTTCCAATCCCACCTCTCCCTTGTGCAAACTGGATTCCGGGGTCTTTTATTTTTGTCCCACTTACTGTTATTTCACACTCCCCACCCCCGCCCGTAAACAGTAGGTTGTTTTTGACATCACTGGAGTAATGTACGTATTGATGAATTACATTGTACACATAACCTCTGCAAACATAGTATATAAAAAAGTACCAGATGCTTACACAATACAGACAACTCTACAAACTAACCACACATCAGAGAACTAACCTCCCTCTCACACATATACACCAAGAGACAGGGGATGTTTATTTATCCCTGTCCAAAGGCAGTGAGAGCAAATGACTGCTCCAATCTTCTGCAGATGGCTCTAACTCTTGAGGAGTAGGCGGTACTATTTTCGGCATAGCTAACCACTGCAGTAGGCATTTGTGCAGCACATCAGCCTACTGAAGCTCCTCAAAGGCAGGTAATGAGGGACCCAGGCTACCTTCCCACAGAAGTCTCCTGACTTCTCTCTAAAGTTCAGGCCCTCCTCTCCCCCTGCCAGTTTACAGTACCCAACTGGTCGCTGACCTATGAGGCCTTGAGTGGTCAGGGACTGATGTATCTACGGCACCGTCTCCTCTGTTATGTCCCCAGGAGAGTGTCCCACTCCTCAGACAACAACTTGCTTGCGGTCCCCGGCCCTAAAGACATCCAGATGTCCTTGACCAGGGCCAGGGCTTGGTCCCAGCCTGGTGAAACTCTCTGCCGAATACCATCAGGGCCCTGCGGGATCTTGTGCAGTTCCGCAGGACCTGTAAGGCAGAGACGTTCCGCCAGGTGTTCGGTTGAGGACAGCGGCGGTTTCCATCTTGGCTGGCACCCTTTTTTTGTTCCTTCTGCTGTTTATATTTGGATGCCCTCTTCCCCCCTGCCCTCAGAGTAGCCGGCAGTCTGAAATTGGATTAATCCGTATTTGCTGTCTGATCTTTTTTTTTTTCCCTGAAATGTGTTATTAATTTTAAATTGTTTATATCTTGCTACGTTTTTAAGGATATTGTATACTGCCCAGAGCCCTACAATAGCAGGGATTGGGCAATTAATAAATTTAATGTAGATAGATAGATAGACAGACAGACAGACAGACAGACTGTCCTCAACACTGCCATACAACACAATCCATAGCAGAGGTGTTAAAAAGACTTGGGAGGAGGAGGGGGGAGGAGGAGGAGGAGGAGAAGGAGATTGGATTTATACCCCACCCTTCACTACCTGAAGGAGTCTCAGAGCAGCTTACGATCCCTTTCCCTTCCCCTCCCCACAACAGACACCCTGTGAGGTAAGTGGGGCTGAGAGAGCTCTCCCAAGAACTGCTCTTGAGAGAACAGCTCTGAGAGAACTTGTGACTGACCCACGGTCCCACCAGCAGCTGCATGTGGAGAAGTGGGGAATCAAGCCCGGTTCTCCCAGATTAGAGTCCGCACTCCTGAACCACAACACCAAACTAGCACCTAACATCACTTGGTGTTAACCACCACAGCTCAATAACTACAGGTTCCTGGTGAAAGGGGACCCAGAAAACTTCATCCTGCTCCCGGTGACTAAAGATGCTGTAGGGATAGTTTTCTCTATGGGAAAGGTGTCAGATGCTGGAAATTAAAGTGCTGCTCTGCTGACTGGATGATGGATTAGGCACACTGTACTTTGCATTCCAGGTGGGGGGGGCAGAGAGCTAAGGGTAATATTCCTAGAGGAAGAAGTGAAGCTGGGGCAGCAGAGAGAGGAAGGTATTTGGGCAGGTTTCCCCAGTACTTTTGGAAAGCTGCATCAGTAGCTTTGATTTATGTTCTGTATCTACTAAGACAGGCTGATTAAATTAGGAGGTTCAATTACTCCGCGGCGCTGCTGCATGCACTCCGGCAGGCTAATCAAAATACCGCATCCTTCTGACACCGCCAGGAAAGGATGAGATGGCTTAAGTGATTTGCAAACGTTTACCATTATTCAGCTTTCCACAAAACACATCAAGACTACAAGCGTAAATTGCAAGCGCCTGGATTCCAAAGAGGAACTTGCTGGCATCAGCACATTGGAAAGGAAACATCTATGAACTGCCAGGAACCAGGGAGACTAGAGTGCACAGCAATGTGCTCTGAATGGTTATGCACAATTGCCACATTGCTTTGTTACCTTGAAATGTTAATTAGAGCAGAGATTCCCGATAGCGTATGTACAATTGCTCCTCTTTTGGTGACAGGTTGCAAAATAATGCTTTCATTCGTTTTTATTATTGTTGTTACATTGTTGTTACAATGCATCTGTCACCTCCCAGCCCATCCATAGGTCTTATTGCTCCCTCTTCTTCACAGCCACAAGATTCCTTCTTTTAAAGTGGCAAATTAGAAACACTGGCCTGGTTTTGGTGTCTTTACATTCCTCATTCTGGAAAAATAATACTCATCTTACATTATCAGCCTGGCTACACAAAGTCTGTGATTTCTGTCTGATGGACAAACTTACTGATTCTCTTCTTTCTAAGGCTACAGAATCATTTGATTCAAAATTTAGCTCAGTCTGGTTCCCCTTCCTGGACTATTTATCTACTCAACCTAAGTATTCTTCGATTCTGGATACTATGGCCGAGGACAGACTGCAGATCTGCCCCGGGACAGACGCGGGGCCAAAAGCCCCGCGGGAAAAGCAGCCCGGTGCGGCCCGTTCGCACTGGCTGCGATGTCCCAGGGAGGAGGCGGGGAGGAGGCGCGCGGCCGCGGGTCCGTTCAGACTTCCACCCCCGCTTCCGGCACGCTGCCAACGCATCCACACTGCCAGGAAGCGGCAGGGATGCGCGGCCGGAGAGCCGGAGACCTGTTTAAAGTGGTCTCCGGCTGAAGCGGAAGGACGGCGCCTCGCGGACGGGTGAGTCCGCGCTGACGACGGGCGGCAGATGCGGCAATCTGAACGCCCCCTCTGCCTCCGCTTTAGAAGCGGAGGCAGAGCGGGGCAGATTGCCAGTCTGTCCTCGGCCTATAAATCTGCTGTATTGATGAATTTCACAGGATGTTTCATGTTAATGAAGTTCTTTGTCAAACTGGTTTTTTGTTAATGTTGCATCTACATTATTTGTTATGTAATTTTGTCACATGTACCAGTTAAGCTATATTTTTGATGCTATATGTACTTGCTTCTCTCTTCTTATATATAATTGAGTAGTGGAGTGGCACTTTCTGAACATTCCACAAGCTCCTAAATCAGTTGGCTCCATGATGTGTCACTCAGAAGCTGTCCCTATCCACTGGCTGTGTTGCCTGAGTCTTGCCTCCAACATTCTAAACAGTTTGCTGTTCCTCTCCCCGCCCCCAATAGCCAGTCATAACACAGAGGTCATTTGCATATGCGGCCTGATTGGCCTTTGCTTCTAACATTCTAAACAGTTTGCTGTTGCTGTTGGGAGTCATTGAATGTGTCCTGAGGTAAAATACATCTCCCAATCTTTCCTTAAACGGTCACTGGAGTTGCCAATCCTCCTGTGGGGCCTGGAGATCTCCTAGAAATCACCGTGTTCCCCAGCCACAGCACATCATTTCCCCTACAGAAAATTTTCTGGTTATTACAACTGAACTCCAGGTGACCAAGATCAGTTCTCCTGGAGACAATGGCTGCTTTGGGCAGTGGACTCTATGGCATTATACCCTGCTGAAATCCCTCCAAACCCCAAACCCGGCCGTCACCAGGCTCTACCCCTCAAATCTACAAATATTTCCCAGCCCAGAGTTGGCAGCCCTGTAACTGGCTATGGAACTGCTTTCCAGACCCTTGGAACGCAGAAGGCATTGCGTAGGAGGAGGTAGTTTTCTGCCTTAGCTGCCACTGCATAACCCCAAATCAACATAAGTCAGTGGTGGAGGGAACCATACCTGTTACCATGAGGCTGTCCTCCCATACTACCCATTGGGGGCAGCAAAAGAACTTGAGACAGCCCTGCCTTATAGCTAAGCAGAAGGAAATAAACATGGCTTGCTTCCCTCTATTTCCCCCTTCCCTCTGCCACCCCACCAGCCACAGCCAGGACACTCACCTGGAGCTTCCTTCTAGAGCCTGTTGTATATCTTCCCACAATGGACCTTACTCCTAGTATTAAATAAAGATTAAAAGTAAAAAAAAAAAGTCACTTGGAAAAACCCTATAAAAAGACAACACTGTGAAAGCACTTGCCATTTGGTCGCCCCCGCTTGACTCTCCCCTCTGGGTTAAGCCAACGATTCATCCTTAACCCACAGAATTCCTAACTACATCCGTAGTTGTCCAAGCTGAGAATGCGATCACTTCCCATTTCACCAAGGCAAGTCCACCGCTGAGGGACATGCTCAGCTGTCCCTCCCCCCCCCCCAGAAAGAGTCCATTTCCGACTAATATAGACTGCCACTTCTAGATAGGAGGGGAGGGGGACGGGGAGATGGCATTTCATTGGTGCCATTCATTCCAGATCATCCCATCCTGCAGCCAAACTATTTTGCAAGCCTCCTCCCCAAAATTCCTTCAACCCACTGCAAGGTCACATTGGAAAACCCACACCGGGAAGTTCACCGGCACCAACCCAAGAAGGGCTGCTTACAGTGAACTCCGAGGTCACCCAGGCAAGGTAGTATTACTCTCCACACAGCTTCTCATTGCATAAAGAGAGACATACATTGGATACCTTCCCTTGTTATTAAATTCCAAACCTGATATCTGATAGAGGCAAGGAGTACCAATACATTTTTTCCAGCAAACCACCAACTGACATTTTCGACAGAGAGAGAGAGAGAGAGAGAGGTTTAGCTTATTAATTGTACAGATTTTGCTGGCATCAGCCACACAGGATGGTTGAAAAGTTCCTCACATCAGAAATTCTCTTCTCATAAAGCAAGTTTTTTAAAACCAGTCTTAAACCGAGCAAGTTCAATTATTTGCACTAGGGTGCACAGCCAAACAAACCAAAATAGTGAATCCTTCTGCCGTAGCCAGTGAGAACGCAGCTCTGTTAGGCTAGCTTTTTGGGGAGGGGGGATTTCTGACAAGAAACTAGTCCAAATATGTGACCTACCACATTGTGAAGTGGAAAGCCCCAGCAGGGCTTTCTCAGTGGTGGCACTACAAGATAACGTCATGGATCAGTTTTGGACATCAACTGAGAATGCTTGAAGAAGAAGAAGAAGAAGAAGAAGAGATTGGATTTATACCCTGCCTTCCACTCCCCAAGGGAGTCTCAGAGCGGCTTACAAACTCCTTTTCCCTTCCCCTCCCCACAACAGACACCCTGTGAGGTAGGTGGGGCTAAGAGAGCTCTTTCCCAAGCTGTCCTTGAGGGAACAGCTGGTACAGAGCTATGGCTTGCCCAAGGTCATCCAGCCAGGTGCAAGTGGAGGAGTGGGGAATCAAACCCAGTTCTCCCAGATTAGAGTCCGCGCACTTAACCACTACACCAAACTGGCTCCAAAACTCTTGATATGTGGAAACAGGGCCAATGCATGTTATAACAATATAGAAAAAGATGCTGGAATTTGTTAAGCATAACTGAAATCCATACTGGAAAAAAATATGGATTGCAATTGTACCTACATGGATAGTTAAACATTAAAACATACCCTCTCCTTCAGGACCTTTGTTTTTAGTAGCTAAGGCTATTCTCACACATTTCCAATTTATCCTATAAGTAAATGAAACACTTTTAATAATCCAGATCTTTATTATCCTGTCTTCTCCTCCTCTCTGTTTTATGATCCAAGGTTCATACTTATAATACAGACTCCTGAATGGGCATTGCTTCCTTCTTACACCCATGAAAGACACGGGTTCACCCTCCTCAAAGGAAATGGCAGCCATAATACAACAGATTCCAATTTCAGCCTGTTCTGCTTTCTTCAACTCCTTATGATGCCTCCTAGATGCAGATTGTTTCCCCAAACACAGAGATATCACTTTACCCACAAGGCCTTTATGCGGAGAGTGTGAAGCAAGGAACAACATACCACCCTGTGTTTCACAGGAATTATTCTGTTTTCTTTGCACTACTGTTACATGGGAGTAGCTTAGCGACTCGTCTGTCCTCCCCAGCTCCACCCTCCCACCCAAAAAAGAGATGAAAAATCATACACCTCACACCACATCAGGTTTGATCAACATCAAGCACTTGGGATCAGAAACCAGAAGTCCCTGGAACCCCTTCCTGTCTGCAGAAGTTTCTCTAGTGCCTTGGACACACATTCTCACCCTGACTTGGTACAAGAGGCCCTTTGCGTGAGGACTGAATTGGGATTGAATTGGGATCTTCTGCACAAAAAAACATGTGCTCCATCAGTGAACTATGAGCTTCCCACAGGGTATCCATAGGGTGTGTCAGTGAACTGTATCTATGGTCTAGTGCTACATTGTATGGGAAGTTCTCAGTGGAGCACACTTTCCTGAGCAATTGCTTGTTTCGCAAAAGTTTGGCTGAACTGGTTTTCAACGACCATTCATATTTTGCCTCCACCATCTGCATGGCCATCTATAGGCATATGCCATCCATGCAGAGAGACACCTAGATCGGAATTACAGTTACAATTAGTGGAGACCCAGGGTGCAGTGTTTTAAATAAATAAATGCATGTGCAAATACCTAAATAGGACACTGTTCTGATCCTGGATAGCATTGCCTAGTGCAGATTTGCAACTGTTCTGCCGTAGGGAAACTGACAGCTCGATAGCACGGGATGGCTTGAACATCTGCGTGCTCAGCATTTAATGAGTATTTAAAACCGTGGGAAGAAGTTCTCAAACCACCTCAAACCCAATGCTTAACCACACAAGAAACATGTCTATTTGAACCAGCTCACCATGAGATGCACAAACCAAAGCAAGTTTAAAACATGACAACTGAGGGTTAAAAGTTCCGCTTCTGAAATGCCTTAGTAAAGCTCTATCACTGCACGCATAAGCATGTGTGGGTAATCTCTCCAGAGATGGAAATATAGGTAAATGTTGACCTAGAAGCCAGATAGGCATAAATCACCCTCGATTTAAAAAAAGAAAGAAAAATCCCATCAAGGGTGTGTGTGTTTTCTTCTTCTTCTTGGCATTTGGAAGGATTCTTAATGAACAGCTGTTTACCGAAGTTTATTAATTCCTTAATGAGACTACCTTTCCATTCGGTGAATTTAAAAGCGCTGTTCACTTATCACACCAGTATGTTAAGTATTTGTTTTAACGTTACATGCAACAATTGATATGTGGCTGCCGCCATTAAAGCACCTAAAAAATCAATTCAAGAGGCTTTTAAGAGGGCGTGAAGGACAGAGCGGGGTTATAAATGGAATTGCTGACAGGCCTTATCGCTGCGTCCTGAGTGCTGTTGCGGCTGGGAGATCCGTTCCAGCTTTCAGACTCAGAAGGGAAAAAAAATAGAAAAATCCTGAACTACACGATTCACAACAGGGCAATCCCCAGCCAAATCCACAGCGTCTCCACTTAGCCCCATTTCTATTTCCTCAGATCTTTATTCTGTCCTTATTGAATCATGAAGGAGGGCTGCCAGGACTGTGGGCCACCAAATGCACAAAACGTAGCATTTTTGAACTGCAAATCTAAACTCCCTCAAACAGGTTAAAAGCTGGAAGAACTCGGTGCAATGTTAGAATGCGTACAGGAGTTTTCAAAGCACTTCATATCCGCTAAACAATCCTGACTATCAGAGCTATTTGTGCCAGAACTCTCAAGAGGGAAATGAAATTTTCAATTTGTACACTGAAAACTCATGAACTTTTAAACATTTTAAAAAGTATTTTGTTCACGGGGTTCCCGAACTCTGTTCCGGTGCCAGAAAAAAAGCCCTGTGAGGTATCCCCATACTGTTTACGTGGAGGCATATCTGTGGTTTGTTTGCTGAGTTTTACTGTTTTGAGTTTGTTTATTTATTCTTTTTTTGGATTCCACACCCTGTTTCCTAATTTCACGCCAGGACAAAGGCAGACAAGAAATACTTTTACAGTACTTACTTCAACACAAGACTAGTCCCCGTTCCCCCAAGTATGCAATAAAACAAATGCAAGATACAATAATGTCCACTTTTTTGAGTGTATAACTTATTTTGGAGGGAGTTGTCTTTCTTTCAGGGTCTCCTTCCTTTGAAGTGAATACAATAAGTCAATAAAATTCAGCAGATGGGAGCCAAGATTGAGAAACTAGAGATTACAACTTTGATCTCTAGTTTCCAGCAATTCCTGGAGCTGCCCTGTGTCAGGTTTTCAGCCAGAAATGATGTAACTGTGCATGTGATGTCACACAACTGAATAAATGTATTTCTCTCCGAATGAAGAGCTGGGCTTATCCCGTTTGCAGCCACAGGAAGAAGGTGGCAAGCCTAGAGATGGAACAAAGTGTGACTCCGTGGCAAAGCTGAGATGGCAGGAAGTCACCCCCAATTTCCTTGCTTTCTTCTGCTACTATTCAAGGCCCTCTGGATTTTACCTCCAAAAAACACATTAGCAGGCACCAGTTCACTAGGGCTGCCAAGTCAGCCTGGGGGGCGGGGGATCCCCCGCTACAGGGGTTCCCGATCCACTGGCCAGCATTCGGCCGGCGGGGGAAACCCCACCCCCAAGGTCGTCCAGCCTGGATGACCTCCCTCACGTAATGACGTCACCCGGAAGTGACGCCATCATGTTGGGGGCATTGCCAGGGCAATGCTCTGGCAATCGCCCCAAAACTCTATGATACCATGATACGTCGCCCTGGCAACGCCCCCAACATGCTGACATCACTTCCAAGCTTCCCCCCACCACACACCGGTAAGTTTAATAGACTTGGCAACCCTACAGTTCACCCATGGGCACCACATTAGGGATTACTGTTCTACTGATTGAGTATGAACAAAGGAAACCCATTTCACACCATTACAGGTGCGCATGGGAGAAAAAACTGGCATTGGGACTGGGACTGTGAAGTTCAGGTTCATCTGGGAGCAATGCTTGTGAATCCCTTGCCTTCACCAGGCCATGCCGGACTGTTGCTGCCCTTGGCCCCATAGAGACAGTTGCAGCGACGATCCATTCCAGAAGGAGTAAAATCTGGAAGGGCTTAACATAGGGCTTCCAGTTCCCTCCAACAGCTATCATATTTTCACGCTACCAACCCACATTCCTGAGTACAGCTTTCCACACACAACAGTGGACCCTCCCCCCCCCCCATTTTTATCATTCACACAGAAACTCTGCTCAGCAGATACCCTCCCCCATAAGGCAAAGCACTATCCCAGCCTCCCTTCAAGGGTTAATGTGTATTAGGCTTGCCAGGTTTGGTTTGGAAAATACCTGGAGACTTTGGGAATGCATCCAGGAGAGGGTGGGGTTTGGGGAGGGGAGGGGCCACAGCACGGTACAATGCCATAGAGACCACCCTTCAAGGCAGCCATTTTCTCCAGAGGAACTGATCTCTGTCCACTGGAGATCAGTCGCAAAAGCGGGTGATCTCCAGGCCCCACCTGGAGGCTGGCAATATTAATGTGTATAACAAGAGACCTGGTCTTCCTTCTGGGTGTTACAAATTAGTTTTCCAGCCGGCCTGGTACCATATCATTTTCAAGGCCAGAGTGGAAGCGGACAGTTAGCTTCCCATTAAAGCTTGTTGCCAGTGATGGGAGGGAGGAAGACCAGGAGCTATGATGTACTTTTCTAGAGCTTTCTCCTGAAGATGTGTTGTGATTGGATGCCCTCTGTACCTGACTTGGCGGGGGGTGGGGGGGCGGGGTTTGTCAAAAACTATAACCGCAATATGACTCCAGGGTATAGCTAGCTAGCTGAGATTTTCATGGACTTCAGGTCTGATCCTATGCTTTGCAATTGCGGAGACTGTAGACCACGCCAAGAAGAGGCCTTCTTCATCTAGATGAAAGTTTGTGCCACCTAACAGAGCTCTTAAACAGTATTAAGTAGATAAAGCTAGCTTTTTGTTTGTTTGTTTCATTTGCTATTTGGTAACCTGTTGGCTATACTTTCATTAAATTGTCTATCTTTATATATATATTAAAATAACATCAGTCTGGCTACTTGTGTGCAACTGCCCTGGGATCCCACGGGGTCAGCCCTTAGCTGGGGAGACATAAAACCCAGCCTTTGACAGCTACAAGCCCAGGGAAAAAAAAGTGATAGTGGAAAAGCAGAATCAGACAGCAAGCATCTCTATTGTTCCAGGAAGTTATATGCTATTTATATAGTATCAAACAAAGACTCCACTGAAAGGATTTTTTTTTAAAAAAAGTCAACGTTGCCTTCTGAACTCCTGTGTTCAGCTGAAGTAACCCCCCACATTGGGGTCACTTCCCACAGATTTATGACTGAAGGCTGTGGTCATCAAGTCCTTTCACCATGAGCAGTTCAGCTGAATTTCTTCTGCCCTGGCTGGAGGATACGAATGTTTTATAGGAAGGCAGCTTTTTGTTGTTGTTGTTGTTGTTGTTGTTGTTCTTACATTGTTCCTAGAGATAAGGGGACTTCATTTCTTTAAGGGGGGGGGGGGAGAGTATAGTGTTTTTTTGTTATCTGGCATCTCTTAACTCTGTGTGGGGAGAAGAAATTAACTTATGCTGATTATTCGCCTTTCCCAGTTCTACTTGGGAGTCACAGCTCTTAAAACTGTATTGATCTCTAGGAACCGATAAGCCGGAGTGTGTTGCCTCTTCTAAAAAAAACAAAAAAGCAAAACCTGTACTTTCCTTCAGAATTAGAATTCACAAAGGGATACCACAAATTGCAACACACACTTCAAGGTGACTGTATAAAAGGAATGCCACAAACTCACAACAGTGCAGGGCCTTATCCCCCACCCACCCACCCCAACAGAAATAGACTTGCAAGACACGAAAGTGGTTAACGGTTCTCTCATACCACTCAATTGACATGGGCTTTCAAATCAAATTAAGGATTTATATAATTAAGTAAATAAACAATAAAGGTAAAGGTTTCCCTTACTCGAAAGCCAGTCGAATCGGACTCTAGGGATGCTCAGCTTCATTTCCAAGCCAAAGAGCCAGCGCTGTCTGAAGATGTTTCCGTGGTCATGTGGCCGGCATGACTAGACACCAAGGTGCACGGAAGGCTGTTACCTTCCCACCAAAGCAGTACCTATTTATCTTTCTATTTCTTGCTTTCGAACTGCTAGGTTGGCAGGAGCTGGGGCCAGAGACCGGAGCTCACTCTGTCACACAACACTAGGGTCTCGAACTGCTGAACTACAGAC
Organism: Lepidodactylus listeri; assembly: GCA_029233225.1. Lineage (NCBI taxonomy): Eukaryota > Metazoa > Chordata > Lepidosauria > Squamata > Gekkonidae > Lepidodactylus > Lepidodactylus listeri. Next base: position 96,814,496 of record JARCFY010000009.1, on the reverse strand, counting down.
CTTCTGGTCTGCAGCTCAGTGTCTTAAATATATTAAATGGATTTTAAAAAAATAACAGCAAAAGCAAACAAACCCCTTCTTGTGCTGTGCTGTCAGGAAAATTCTCTTAAGGGCCAAACAATGCATTTGGGTTTTTAACACGCTGGACACCACTTCCCCAGAGCCAGCTCAGCTTCCCCACAGCCATATAACAGCCAAGGGAAATGGCTTTTTAAAAATATAGGAGAGCTCAAAACAGGGTCGGAACACCAATTTGCAGGGGGGGGGAGAGAAGGGTTCCTGCTTCACCCCCTAAACTGTTTTCCTTTACTGAAAAAGTTCTGAGAGGAGCCACTTCCCACTTTTTGCTACTGCTCCCTGCACTGCCAGCGTCATGGGTGGGCTTTGGGGTCATCACTTGCTGATCAGTGAGAGCTGCCAGAGGGCCCACTCACAGTTGCAGCTTCTGCAAGGGAAGGCGCGGGTCTGGAGGAATCCACTGAAGGCGGGAGAGGGGTTTCCTCCTTCTCAACTCCCCTCTACCCCTCCCTGCTTTCTTCCTTCTCTCCAGCTTTCCCCTTCCAGTCTGCCTGAAGGTCCACCGGATAGGATGGGAGCCAGGAATGCCAATAGACTTACACAGACCCCAATGAAATACAGTACAGCATGCAAAAGTTGTGAAGGAAATGCAGAATGGGTTTTGGATGAAGGACTCTGGGACCAGACTCACTGCTCTCGGACTGGAACAGTGGGGAGAGGGAAAACCCTGATTTTGTCAGCTCCTGCCCATTGCTGGCCAGCAGGAGGGAACCGCCCCCCAACAGTGACATCGCACACAACATGCCTGCATCACACCGAAGCGACATCGGCACGTTGGCAACATTGGGGGTGACGCTCTGGCTTTGGGGCAAAACTCTGTGGTTTGATGCAAATTTTACCACAGAGTTTTGCCCAGAATCCAGAGCATCACTCCCAGAGTCGCCAATGTGCCAATGGCACTTTCGGGTGATGCAGGCACATTATGTGCGACATCACTGTTTGGGCGGGGGCGGGGGGGATGAGCGTGAGTGCTCTGGGACTGGAATGACTTGACCCAGAGTGGAATGAATGGCCCCTGTGATTGAAATAAGTGTAATATCTCATTCCACTTTAAGGTTTGTGACTGCAGGTGCAGAACACTGATTTCAATCACGGGGGCCATCATTCCTCTCTTGGACCTGTCACTCCAGTCCCAGGAGACTTCTGCTACTCACAAGGGCCATCATTCCACTCTGGGACCAGTTATTCCAGTCGCAGAAGACTTCTGCTACTCCCAAGGGCTGTCATTCCACTCTGGGAGCTGGCATGTTCAGTTTGTGCTGGTAAAGACCAAGTCTCTCTACCTTTGACAGTGAAAAGCTGGCACAGAGCTGAGATGGCTTGGTGCTACTTGGTGACGTTCCTATATTTGTCCCACCAAAAAAGACAGAAATTTCCCGACACGCTGTACTTCTCAGGATTATCAAAACCTGAAATTACATTCTGAGGTAATTTTAAATTTCAGATCCATTTTCAAATCCTGAGGAAATTAATTTTCAAAATACAATTCAAAATCCTGCCATGACTTTCCGTACTAATAAATTGGGCATCTTTCTATTGCTTCCATTTAATCTTTTTTTTTTTTTTAAATGAGCTAGCATGGCCCATGAGATTTAATTTTTGCATTCCAAGTATGAACAAAACACCATGCAATCACATTCTTTTCCATGTTCTAACAAAACACTGTCCAGTAATTACCAGCCTTTGCTCTGGTTTACCTCAGCATGTCCTATATCGGAACTGAAAAGTGATTACTGAGAACCACTTGATGATAGCGTTAGACGTGGACCTTTGAGCCTGGGTTTTACAGATTCATCACTCAGCCTTAATTCAGGCTCACTGTGTAATCTGGGCCAAGTCACTATAGCTTTTTCAAGAGAAAACAAGAAGATTGGATTTATACCCTGCCCTTCACTCAGAGTCTCAGAGAAGCCTTTCCCTTCCCCTCCCCACAACAGACACCCTGTGAGGTAGGTGGGACTGACAGAGCTTTTTTGAGGACTGCTTGTGAGAGAACAGCTCTGACAGAACTACGACTTGCTCAAGGTCATCCAGCAACTGCAAGTGGAGGTGTGGGGAATCAAACCCGGTTCTCCCGGATTAGAGTCTGCACACTTAACCACTACATCAAACTGGCTCTCAAGATGTTTGTTTATTTAAATCATTTGTACTCTATCTTTCTTCCCAGCAGGAACTTAGTGTGGGAAAGGGGACCTGGTTATGCTATCTTGCCCAGGACCCACAAAAATGTGGAACCAGTCCTGGCTCCATGCGCACAGAATACTCCACGCGAAGCAGTGAAAAGAGGAAAACAACTTCCACCAGCACAGTTTCAGTACAGGAAAATGGCTTGGGAGGACAGAGAAGCCCCTCCTCTTCCTGCGATGCCAGCATTCTTCCACTGCAGAGTTATGCCACCTCATTCTCCTACCTGTGGGAATCAGGTCTTGGTCTTTATATATGGCCTGGATCATGTGTTTTGCACATTGTATTGCTCCTTTAGGATTGCAAACCTCTAGGTAGGGTCTGGAGTTCTCCCAGAATTACTACTGAATCTCCACATGACAGAGATCAGATCCCACGGAGGAAATGGCAGCTTCAGAGGGTGGACTCTCAGCTATACTATAGACTCTAGATGAAATCCCTCCCTGGACCCCGCCCTCCACAGGCATCACCCTCCAAATCTTCAGGAATGCTCAACACTGGACCTGGCAGCCCTACTCTTGCCCCAATGTTTGGCCTCAAAAGTGCAGTTCATAACACACAACTTTGATTCATCTAGGTAAGATAGTAATTTATTAAAAAAAATATGGAGTCAGAAAGTTATGAAGCATGAATCATTACATCAGAATAGATTCCTATACCCCCTCCCACTCAAAAACACCCTGTTGTATATGTGGATCTCCTGAAAAAGGAGCAAAGCATGGTCCATGCAGCCTGGCTTTCCATCTGCAGCCCTAACTGATCCCCTGGGTAGGATTGTCATCCCTCCAATGGAGACAGGGGTTCCCCCCGATTTCGGAGGCCCCAATCCGCCACTGGCCAGCTGGCCAGAAGGGGAGCACCACCCCCGAAGAGCCTCGTTGCACCTGATGTGCCCAGCACAATGATGTCACCCGAAGGTGACATCATCACACTGGACACGTTGTGTGGGGGATGCTCTAGCATTCGGCTAAAAACTCTATGGTGACCATAGAGTTTTTGGTCAAGTGCTAGAGCATCCCCTGCATGACATGCCTAGCATAATCACGTCACTTCCGTGTGATGTCTTCACAGTGTGTGTGCTTTGTGCACATGCAAGAAAGTCCAGGGGAGTGGGCTGGAGCCCCCCTGCCAGCAGAAGGTAAGGACCCCACAACCCTATCCCCGGGAAACAGCTTCTGTGGGTCAGGAACTCACAGGAAATGAGGTTCTGAGGCTGCCAACAGAAAGGAGAGCTGGCAGAACGCCCTCTTCCCTCTTTCAAGTTACTGGGGGGAAAAAACACACACATGTGCAGAATATCTTTCTTGCAACATGAGAACATTGTGTCTTGGGAAGAATAGTGGACCAATTAACATCCACAGTGGCCATTCTTGAAAACATTTAGGTTTGGTAGAGTCACTGCAAGCCACTTAAGAATTCCCCAGAGGTATGAGGAAGCCTAGGGCAGCAGTGCCCAGCCTTTTCAGTAGGGTGACCTACAAGTCCAAATTTACTTGGTTTGGCGAATCATCCAAGGCTGGCCCAGTTTTTTTGTGCCCTTAGCAAACTCTGACCTTGTCACCCATCAAGTTCAGCATTCCCATACCATTTGTACAGTGGTTAACCAGATGGAAACCAACAAATGTCACACAAAGGGTGCAGCTGCCCCCACTTTGAACCCCAAGCAAATGGAGGTGACATTCTAGCCTTTGGCCACCCTTTCCTTCCCCATTACTCCACTACTCCCTCTAACCCCACCCCTAAGATTCTAAGAAACTCACTCTAGCAACCATAAGGACGCATTTGACTTGATATGTAGGGATGCCAGACACCCCCTCCAGTGGGGGAAGGTCCACTGCTTTTGGGGGCCCACCTCTCCACCACCAGCCAGCTGACTGGCGTGGGGAACTACCCCCCCCCAAAAAAAAAGAGGGGGGAAGAATGCTGGAAATTAACATGGCATGCCTAAGTGACCTGGAAGTGATGTAGGCGTGTTGGGGACATTGGGGAACCAACATACTGGTTTGGGGGTAAAAACTCTATGGTAGAAGCTAATTCTACCATAGAATCTTTGCCCCAAACCCAGAACATCACCTCTCGCCCCCCCCCCCCCCCCCATGTCCCCAACATGCCTATGCCACTTCTGGGTCATGTTGTGTTTATTTTTGGCATCCCTCTCTACTCCCAGTAAGTTCACCCCAGCTCCCGCCGGCTGGTCTGAGGGATCTGGCAACCCTATCTATATGCAGTGAAGAAAAATACCATCTAACGTATTTGCAGAGACAGATCTTGGTTTCAAAAATACAGAGGAGAGCAATGGGAAGGATGGGGCATCCGTTAAGGAGGGCTGGCCCATGACTCACTTTCAGAGGCTTTGTGACCTTCTTTGGGGTCCCAGCCCAGCAGTTGAGAAACTCTGGCCTAGAGGACACCAGCTGCACATCTCATCACAGAGACACAGAGCAGAGCTTAAGGGAATGAGCGTTTCAACCTCATCTACAGAGTTTCTAAAATCTTATTGCTCTTACTTGCGAAATTTGCAGCCATGATGTCTCAAAAGGCAGCCAATTACTATTCCGTGAGTGCTTTCCTTTTTTTAAAAAAAAATTCCTCGCTTTCCACTCTTACTTTACATCTAAGCACAAAGCACCATTTTGAGCCCCCGGCTTTGTAAGCAGGCAGTCGCCAAAATTATTGGCATTTTACTCCTCTGAACTCAAAAACCCATTTAATAATTCTTTAGTTTGCTATGTACGAGGCAGAAATACAATAAATATATCATCTTAAGAGAGCTAAGGAGCGAATCTCTCTCACTTAAGGCTTCCAGCCACCCCTTTTCAAATGCATTAGTTACAACAAGGGATTGTAGATGAGAGGATTTCTTTTTAAAAAAAGCATTCAGAACTTTCGACATGATCTCCCCCCCCCCCAAAAAAAATATACTTTCATTAAGATTATAGGGAAAGATTGACAGAAGGTGGAACTGGCAAAGCTTTCAATACACCAAGTGTTTAGAATTCGGCATTTACTGGGCTCACCCCTTAGATACTTGGGAATTTTTAACAAACTATTCATGCATAGGAATTCTTTGAGCTAGAACTATTAACAATCACCCATCTTCATGGCAACGGGGCCTCTTCTCATCTCCACAATCCTCCAGCACCTCCATCTAGAAATAACCCTGTTTGCAGGGGTCATTTTGTAGAAAAAGAGGTGCAGGAGCTCATTAGCATAACTCATTAGCATAACTTATTTGCATATGCCACACCCCCTAACATCACCGGAAGTGAGTCAGAAGGCAAGACCCACCACTCAGGCTCCAGCCCAAAAATCTCCAGGTATTTCCCAGCTCAGAGCTGGCGAGCCTATCTGGAGAAAAACTGCTTCAAAAGCACAAAGAAAATAGGCTTGGAGGGACGATGCAGACGACAGCAAGAACAAGCAGCAGACCCCCATGTGTTGCCACAAGTGAGGGCTGCTGGGAGCGGGGTGTCCTATAACCGGGGGGGGGGGCTACTACCGAGGGGGTGGGGCTGCTGCCTGAGCCCAGCACTCACTCCTCAGACTCAGAGCTGGAGACCCGGGTGCGCTGGAGCTGCGCCAACAGCAGGGGAAATTATTGCCATGTGCCAGCACACACCATAGAGGGAACTGAGCTCTGAAGTGAGCCTGTGACGCTCTAGCCCTGGGCTTGTTACTCCCAAAATGCAGTTCCTGCTCTTCCCCCCCCCCCTGGAAATGACCCCCGACTGTTTGCGAGCTGCCCAATGCTCCCTCTGCTGTGACTATTCACCAGACCACCACGCTGAAATAACCAGCAAGTCCAACATGATCACATCCCACTGCAAAATAAGATTTAATGAAAAGGAAACTGAAATGAGCTTCAGAACAATTCTGGGTATCGTGTATAATAGACTTGAAGGAGTTGAAAGATGTCCAAGAGGATGCCAGTAGAGTTAATAAGTGAAATTTAAAATGTCAGAGAAATCGAGACGTCTCTTTTTTTTAAGCAAAGGGAGATTCTTACCCAAAAGAGGAAAATGTAAGCTGACAATAAGGCAGGCAAAAAATGAATTTAAACACACGGCTGGGGAGGGTTGCCAAGTCTGGGTTGGGAAATACCTGAAGACTTTGGGGGTGGAGCCAGTAGAGGGCGGGATTTGGGGAAGGGAGGGGCCTCAGCAGGGTACAATGCCGTAGAGAGTCCACGCTTCAAAGCAGCCATTTTCTCCAGGGGAGCTGATCTCTGTCAGCTGGGGATCAATTGTAAAAGCGGGAGATCCCCAGGCCCCACCTGGAGGCTGGCAACCCTAGGGCTGGGGTTGCCCCAGTGGTAGAGCCTGCTTGGCAAGCAAAAGGTCTTAGGTTTAATACCCAACATCTCCAGTTAAAAGGATCAATAATTTTCTCGAAGGGAACTGTTCTCTGTCATCTGGCAACCAGCTGTAATTGTGGGATGATCTCCAGGCTCCACCTGGACGTTGGTGACTCTACAGTTTACACATGCTTAGGTTCTCAGCATCCCTAGATATCCAGATGCACTGGACTGCACACACGTCCAAAAAGCCAAGCATTTTCTACTGAGCTCAGGCAGATGAATCCGGTGTGCCAAAAGAATATCACCCACAAACAGCTCCACCCCAAAATCTTCCTTTTCCCCCTCCATGATGGAAGCAAAAAGAGAAAATAGAGCTTTTGCCATTTTTATTCAGTCAATAATGGAAAAGGGAAGAGAGTAATCAGCTTGGCTATACCTCTTCACAGCTTAAAGGAAAATATCTTAAAATCTAGAGCTGGTACACGCAGTGTGGCGTGAGGACCATTCACCCTTGTCTCTTTAATTATAGAAGGCCGTTCATCTCATCAGAAGGTCATTCACATCCCATCAGATTTACCATATCGGAGTCTTTGCCAGTCATATTTGACAAACTGCTGCTCAGTTCTGAACTTGCACCGAGGCGGAACACCTAGCCTCGCAGAAGAATACGGGCCATGAGAACAGACCACCAGCAGCTTAAAATAGCAGTTTCCAGACTAAAATAGTATTAAAAAAGCAACCTCTTAATTAAGAAGCTGGGTGAACAGAAAGGTTTTGGCCTGGTGCTTAACAGGAAGCAACTTGGGACACCAGACAAACCTCAAGGGGAAAGATCACTTCAGATCAGTGGTTCCAAAAAACTTTTGGATATGGTGAACCACAAGTCCAAATTTCCTTGGTTTGGTTACCTCCTCCAAGGATATCCCAAGGGTTCTTTTTGACACCCTAGTTTTGACACTATGACCTTGGCACCCATGTAGTTCAGCACTACATTTTCTACAGTGGTGAACCAGATGTTTTCGAAAAACCAACAAACAGCCCACAAAGGGCCCAGCTATGAACCCCAAGCAAGTGGAATCCCAACATACATGGCCTTTGCATATGGAGGTTATCTCCCAGCCTTTGACCACCCTCTCCTTCTCCATTGTTCCCTCTAATCCCTGCGATGATTCTAAGAAACTCACCCTAGTAACCATCAGCACACATTTTACTTGATCAGTACGCATATGTAGTAAGGTTGGGAAATACCTGGAGATTTGGGGGGTGGAGCATGGGGAGGGTGGGGTTTGGGGAGAGTTCGGTGTAGTGGTTAAGAGCGCAGACTCTAATCTGGGAGAACCAGGTTTGATTCCCCACTCCTCCAGATGCAACTGCTGGTGTGACCTTGCATCAGTCACAAGTTCTCTCAGAGCTGTTCTTTCAAGTGCAGTTCTCAAAAGAGCTCTCTTAACCCCACCTACCTCCCAGGGTGTCTACTGTGGGGAGGGGAAGGGATTGTAAACCGCTTTGAGACTCCTTCGGGTAGTGAAGGGCGGGGTATAAATCCAGTCTCCTTCTCCTCTCCTTGATGCCACAGAATCCACCTTCCTAAGTAGCCATTTTCTCTAGGTGAACTGATCTCTGTCACCTGGAGATCAGTTATAACAGTGGGGGATCTCCAGCCACCACCTGCAGGTTGGCAGTCCTAATATGTAGGGAAGAAAAAAAATACTAGCTAATGTATGACATGGAAGATACCATTTCCAGGATTAGATCTTGGTTTCCAATATACAAAAGGGAGCAACGGAATGGGCAGGGGGAGCCATTAGGGAGGGCTGGCCTGTGATCTACTTGCAGGGGCTTCGCAACCCACTCTTGGGTCTCGACCCACAGGCTGGGAAACTCTGCTTTAGATTCATCTCAGTATGGTTAAGAGGACAGCAACTGTAAGAACAAGGCCACGGCCACACAGCCCTTTAATGCGGGAGGAAGTGCTGTTTCCTCCCACATTTAAAGGGATGGATCACACTGGCCACGGCTAGTCCCGCGCCGAAGCGGGCTCAATTGCGGGTTCCTCCCGTGTTTTCCGACCCCGGGAAAATCAACTATTTTTCCGGTGGTCGCACGAGGAACCCGCAATTGAGCCATCTGGACAGCCCTCTCTCACTGATTGTGAGAGAGGGCTGTCCAGATCGCATCCCTCCATTCCCCCCCCCTTTTGCACTTGAGCGCTTGGGCACTCAAGCGCTTAAGTGCAAAAGGGGGGGACCCCAAACTTACCAAGTGGCCGGCGGGGCTCGGGGAAGGGTGCCTCCCCCGGCCGCCATCGCCGCCAGCTGCTGCCGCCAAAAAAAGCCACCGCCAGCCACCTCCTCCACTGCCACATGCCTCTAACGCCGCTGCCCGCCGCCGCCTGCTTCTTCCGCTGCTGCCGCCTCCATCACCACCTCCGCCTCCTCCAGACTCCTTTGCCCGTGCCTGCCTCCTCCTCCTCCGCCAGCCGCCACCCACCACCGCCAGTGTTGGGATGTGTGTACATCCCAACCTGAAGTAAAAAAACTCCCGGATTTAAAGGGCTGCGTGACCACAGCCCAAGTTAAGTTCTGAATGGCTCCTACTCAACTACTGGGCAAAACATAACTGGCTGCTGTACTAGAATCTCAGGGGCTGGTTTAACCTCCACCCCAATAATATCCTGAAGTACAACACTTTATATTCTTTCCTACAAATGAAAAGCTTCCATTCATTCCTACATGGAAAGGCAATGCATTTCACTTAAACACAGAGACTGATTTCCCACAAGCAGCTGTGCCGCCATCACTCTTCCATTTGCCCCAGTTGCATTGGTCATTTCACACTATTCGCTCTGTGGCTGCATTTTGACCTGCAGCTCCCCCTGATTCTCCCCACATCTTCTCATCCTGTTTTTTTGAAGATCGAGAAAATGCGGGGGAAATCAAGGGGAACTGTGGGTCAAAATGCAGCCGCATGGCGAATAGTGTGAAATTGACCAATGCAACTTGAGCAAATGGAAGAGTGACTGTGGCACAACTGCTTGTGGGAAATCGGTCACAGTCACAATTGGTGGTCCAGCTGCCACTGAGGAGGCCCTCACAACAATATCGGCTGGGCTGGATCAAACCAATGGATCAGGGAGCCCATTCCAGGAACCCCATTTTAGGGAGCCACAATGGAAAAGGCAAAGACTCTGGCTGATGCCAAACAGTAGAGAAGAAGTCAGGGCCACACCAGCAGTAGCAGCAGAAAAGAACAACGAAGTGTAGACAAACAATTTATTCTTTCTTGATTCCAATTGTTTCACCTATGGCTTCGTCACTGGCTCCCTTCGAGCACAATCACAATTTGATTGGATGAGCCTAGGTAAGGGGATGATTGGTGAATCAAATGTAATGGATAGAAAGCACTCTGGGTTGCCATGCCAACTGGCTTTTCAAAGAGCAAGGAAGGTTCATGAACACCCCAGCACCCCCAAGCTACTAACCTGCTTTGAAAAAGCCATCTAGGACAAGTGGATTCTGTCCCTCTAGAACATCTACCTTTCCAACCAGCATTACTTCCATTTTCTCTTGATTCAGCTTCGGCCTGTTCTTCCTGAGCCTCCTTACCACAGCCTCAAAGTACCAGTTCAGTACATAAGAACATGAGAGAAGCTATGTTGGATCAGGCCAGTGGCCCACTTAGTTCAGCACTCTGTGTCACAGAGTGGCCAAAGCCCAGGTGCCATCAGGAGGTCCACCAGTGGGGCCAGAACTCCAGAAGCCCCCCATGTCCCCCCACCTCAAGCACCAAGAACACAGAGCATCAGTGTCCCAGATGAAGGGTTCCATCCGTACGTTGTGGGTAATAGCCACTGACTGACCCCTGCACCAGGTTAAAATTTATATTTATATCTCACTTCTCCATAAAATATATCTGAAGCTGTTCAAACCTTGATCCACCTGTGCATACAGTGAGGCAAACATATTCCTTGTCCAATTCTTTGCCAACGTCTACGTAAATATACATCCACAATTGTAATGAGGGGGGGATACACATGAGCTAAAAGATCTGAAATGGCGGCAAAACACACATGCACACTTTAAAGTTCCAGAACTAATTTTATTTGTAATTTTAGAACTGCCTAAACTAGAATCCAGAACACTGGGCAGACAGAAATTAACGAAACAATAAAATAACTTCATTTTATCCTTCCCCTTATTTATAAATCGGAGTGGTGACCAGGTCAGAGGAATCGACAGTCTGGACATATGAGGAAAGGGGACACTGTAGAAATGAATTGCTTCAAGGGCGAATGGAACAAGTAAATCAAGTATGGATCCAAATTAACTTCATGTTTTGCTTTAAGAGGAAGCTGATAATCTAGGAATCTTCCTAAAGATTTTCACATTTCTTACTGAATTTGATCTGGTTTCCCACAAAACTTCATCTGGTTTCCTCAGATTTTCACAGGAAGAATCCAGATATTTACTTCAAATTTCCTTTTAGGCAGAACTCTTGTGGCAAGACATTGCTTATTCAAGTGTAACTCTCACCATGGCCCACATCCCCAGGCATATTTTCCTTGACGTAGAGAACAACCCTGAGTAGACCTGCTTAAAGTCTACTCAATGGGTCCTACTCCTAGGAAAGTGCCCTTAGGATTGCAGTGTTCAGCTCCCAAGCCAGAAAGCTTTGGCGTCAAATGTTAATACCTGCAGCTTCTTAGCGGATGAGATTATGTATAGCTGCAGAGCTGTTCAAGTGGAACGCAGCTTCTGTTCAGAATACAAAAAAAAAGTTAAATAAAATAAAATGAATTATAAAGCATAATGTTTCTCCAGGGGAAGAACAATTTAATAGAATTCTGCCTATGCGCAAGCAGACGGCTTGAAATGAAACTGTTTAAGAGCCAATAGATGCAGAAGGGAGTTGAGCATTCAGTTGCTTTCCATTTTGGCTGGTTTTAATTTTGTTTCATTTTCAGGATATCTTTAAAAGCAGAGAACATGGTTATTTCCCCCTACGGGATTCCTTTATACAGAAAAGAGAGAGAGAGACCTAGAGAGGGTTGCCATTCACAAATAAGTTAGAATTAAAAAAAAAAAAAACCCAAAAACAAAGAGGTCCCAGTTGACCTTTGGATACCCAACCCTTAAACTGCTTAGGATAGCCACCATGAAGCTCCATGAGAATGCCATGCTGAGACACAGAAACATAACCTGAGAAATATGCAGGTACTCTACCCTACCGAGGCTATGCTGGTGTTAATGTGGCAATGACCCCGCTGTACTGGCATAGGGATCACAAGTGGGAATCCCCAATGGCATCCTGGGGAACAGTTAAGGTTCCCAGCCTCCAGGTGGGGCCTGGGGATCTCCCGCTTTTAGAAGAAGACGAGGAGGAGGAGGGGGAGGAGGAGATTGGATTTATAACATGTCCTTCACTACCCAAGGGAGTCTCAGAGCAGCTTACAATCTCCTTTCCCTTCTTCTCCCCACAACAGACACCCAGTGAGGTAGGTGGGGCTGAGAGAGCTCTGACAGAAACTGCCCTTTTTCAAGAACAGCTCTGACAGAACTATGGCTTGCCCAAGGTCGTCCAGCAGCTCCAAGTGGAGGAGCGGGGAATCAAACCCAGTTCTCCCAGATTAGAGCCTGTGCACGTAGCCACTACACCAAACTGACAGAGATCAGCTCCCCTGGAGAAAATGGCAGCTTTGAAGGGTGGATTCTATGGCACTCTACCATGCTGAGGCCTCTCCCCTCCCCAAACCCCGCCCTCTCCTGGATCCACCCCCAAAGGTATTTTCCAACCCAGACCTGGCAACCCTAGGAAGAGCAAAACTTAGGTGGTGCCTGGGGCCCACATCCTGCCCCCATTCCCTGTGTACCGTTGAAGATGCTGGTAAAAGACACTCAGTGAGAGCGAAAACCAAAGTCCCCCTGCCTTTCTCCAGTGACACCTATAACACCCCAGTGTATCTTAAGGTACCAGCGAAGCCCATCGGGGGCACCTAAACACTACACAATCCTCAGTCAAAACACCTGGATCTCAGATGAAGCATGCAGATACAACTCCCAAAGATCAGTTTATGCACACAGTCATGATCCTGGGTCTATAGTGGTGCGGCCCACAGGCTCTCGGGAGGCCTAGTGGCTCCAGTAGGGTTGCCAAGTCCGGCTTGGAAAATACCTGGGGACTTTGGGGGTGGAGCTAGGAGAAGGTGGGGTTTGGGGAGGGGAGGGGCCTCAGCAGGGTACAACGCCATAGAGTCCACCCTTCAAAGCAGCCATTTTCTCCAGGGGAGCTGATCTCTGTCAGCTGGAGATCAGTTGTAAAAGCGGGAGATCCCCAGGCCCCACCTGGAGGCTTGCAACCCTTTGGAAAATGTAGGCCCTGATAGCTACTCCAGTACAGGCTTCCCTGGAGCGGCTCCAGGGAAGCCTGTACTAGAGTAGCTACCAGGGCCTACATTTTCCATAGGGTTGAAAATGTAGGCCCTGGAGAAAATGTCTGCTTTGAAGGGTGGACTCTATGGCATTGTACCATGCTGAGGCCCCTCCCCTCCCCAAATCCTGCCTTCTCCTGGACCCACTCCCAAACTCTCCAGGTATTTTCCAACCCATACCTAGCAACTAGGGCTGCCAAGTCAGCCCGGGGGGGTGGGGGATCCCCCGCTAAAGGGGTTCCCGATCCGCCGGCCAGCATTTGGTCGGCGGGGGGAACCCCACCCCTGACGTTGTCCAGCAAGGACGACGTAATGACATCACCGGAAGTAACGCAGCACGTTGGGGGCGTTGCCAGGGCAACGCTCTGGCAATCACCCCAAAACTCTATGACACCATAGAGTTTTGGGGCGATTGCCAGAGCGTTGCCCTGGCAACGCCCAACGTGCTGCGTCACTTCCGGTGACATTGATGGGCGCGCGCGCCAGAAGAAACTCCAAGCAGGAGGAGGACTCCCCCCCGCCAGTGAGTTTTCAAGACTTGGTAGCCCTACTGGCAACCCTAATTTTCCAGGTCCCCTCTGGGCCCTGTGATTGGCTAACAGGGGATTTGGAGGGCAAACTTACACCAGTAGAGGGTGGTACCTGGGAGGAAGGAATAAAAGGTCTTGCCCCATTGTGGGTGGGGGTTCACTCTCTCAGGGAGCAGAGCTGGTGAGGCCGCTGCAGAAGGAGGGCTCCCTCATCCAAAAGGGGTGAGTCAGTTTGAGGCAAATAGCCAGAGAAGGCTAAGACAATATAGTCAGATGTGTTAGGATTTCTTATTTTGCTGGGTCACCTACTTTTACAGTGCTCATTTTTCCTACATGTTTTTGAACTACAGCTGTTGTTAAATCTCTGTAATCAAACTAGTCTGCTGTTCTGCCTGGGTAAGACCTGGACTTCCGCAAATGGCTCCTCTCCCAGCCTGCAACATGCACCTACTAAGTACCAATTAAATACTACTAAGTTAAACAACATTTCCCACACCAGAGCACAACGCACAGTGCTGAAAGCCATTTCTCACAGATGCAAACAATAATAAAACGTGATGCTCGGGGCTTAAGACTGATGTCTCTGTAACACGGTGCAACGGACTGACAGCCTGCTGTATCTCCAAACATGGTGCAATCGACGGCAGCCTCACTGTGAAACAGGGTGCATTACACACCGTTACATCATGACAGTTTCCCCAGTGTTTTAGGGAAGTCGTTTTCCTACAGCTTCCAGCAAGAAGGAAAAAAAGGTACTGGAATTTTTGAAATACAATTCAAGAAGGTGCTAAAAGGCAGTCTTTCCAGCAACATCCGGCTCCATGCAATGTTGCAGCAACTTCTCCCTCTGGCCTCCCTGATGGCAGACCATAACTGGGGGAAGGGGGAAGAGTAACCAGGGTTGGATCCAGGGATGACGGAGGGGGCCTTAAATGCAAAGGCCAAACAGATGCTGGAAAATGGCATCCGTTCACCTCTGTACACTGGACACCCAAGTCCCATTAATACAGAAGGCATTTCAGTCCATCTATATATATATATAAAAGAAAATCCCCTCACCGTAAAATCAATGCCCAGGCCAAACCGCTGGACCTAGAAAGACCAAATTTGGGGAGAGCGCTCCTACCATGCCGTAAGTGCTCACTAAGAAGGGATTTTTTTTAGAAATTCAACCCCTAAGTGGGTCAAAAGGAGTAAAATGTGCTCCCCCATTGATTCCTATGTGGCTGCCAGACTGCTGCCGCCTTGCACCCCCACTCTCTGATTGGTCGGCTGCAGACCTCAGTGTTCTGAGGTAAAAGCACAGTTAACAGAGACTGCAGACAGTTGAGGGCAATTACAGAAATCAGCGATTCAAGACTCCTGAACAGACATTTCTCATAACAGCCAGCATGGCAATCAAGTTTATGAATGTTCATGGGGAGATTGTAAAGGACCTTTCTAGGAGCCATTTTGATGCACGGCTCCCTTATGAACCTAAAGAAATGTCCACCACATCACCACTCCCTCAGACCAACTCCTCCTCACACCTCTCACTACCTCCAAGAAAGCTCCTGGCAAACACTGAGCCAGATACACCAACACTACAAGGAGGAGGCAATTTAGGAATAGGGCAGCGTTCAAGAGGCTGCAGTTTCCCCTCAAGGTCTGCCAGACACTGAAGGTGGCAGGAATTAACAGTGGACTGCTTCTCACATGGACAGTTCTCCGCGGCCTGCTCCAGAGTGAGCTCACCAAGCAGCCTGGTGATATTAGCACTTGCGGGCAGAGCCTCCAATATGGTCTCAGAGTGATCCTTCAGTGGAGAAAAAAACCCCACAGTATATATGTCTCACGTTGTTTTTTACACTACAATCTTCTCCAGGAAGCCAGTTTGATATAGTGGTTAAGTGCACAGACTCTAATCTGGGAGAACCAGGTTTGGTTCCCCACTCCTCCACATGCACCTGCTGGATGACCTTAGGCAAGCCATAGCTCTGTACCAGCTGTTCTCTCAAGGACACTTGTCTCAGAGCTGTCTCAGCCCCACCTACCTCACCGGGTGTCTGTTGTGGGGAGGGGAAGGGAAAGGAGTTTGTAAGCTGCTCTGAGACTCCCTTGGGTAGTGAAGGGGAGGGTATAAAACCAATCTTTTTCTTCTCTTCTTCTTCTACCGGGTTTGATTCCCCACTCCTCCACTTGCACCTGGCTGGATGACCTCGGGCAAGCCATAGCTCTGTACCAGCGATTCTCTCAAGGACAGTTGTCTCAGAGCTTTTTCAGCCTCACCTACCTCACAGGGTGTCTGTTGTGGGGAGGGGGAGGGAAAGGAGTTTGTAAGCCGCTCTGAGACTCTTAAGTGAGTGAAGGGCGGGATATAAATCCAATCTCTTCTTCTTCTTTCTTCTTCTTCTTCTTCTTCTTCTTCTAGAATTCCTACAACAAATTTTACATTTCAAACTTCACATCATCAGTATTATAACTGCATTTACGGAACTTAAATACTGTAGTGAAGCACGGGTGTCAGGCAAGTCGCTTAATATGGGGAAAGGTCACAAAGCTGAAGGAGGCCCGAATTAAGGCGCATGTCGTGGGTTGTCTGCTACTTAGAAGCAACAAGATAAGTAAGAGGAAGCTACACTATCTCACAAGTTGGAATGCATGAGAGAGAAAACAGGGAGTTATGTCATTCTTGCATTGGGTCTCAAATCTGGCCTGCTTATCTTCCCCATTTTTTCTTGCTCGAAGGAACAGGGAAACTGTTAGGACCCCTCCCCTTCCTTCTCAGAAACGCCCCTTTGCCCACTCTCCCAGGCTTTTCCGTTCTAAGTGTAGGCAGAACAAGTTTTATTTGAACCCCTGTAGGCTGCTGCTTGCCCAAGGATTTCCCTCGTTGCATAACCAGAGACGTAACATGCTATATAACAATGGTACACAATGGTTTGGGAGCCACGTGTGGCTCTTTGACATGCTCTTCTCAGCACTGTTCCCCAGTATGCCATCTGCCCCATGTTTCAGGAAAAGTGAGCAAGAGTCTTACCCAATGAGGCTGGTGGTTGGCAGTTACCTCCAACCCGGAAACAGCTGTCGATGGGACAGGTAAAATGAGAGCATCCCTGAAGTGCATGGATGGAAGGAAACGAGGCTCTTCTCATTGATGGTAATTGCAAATGTAATTCTCTGCAAGCTACAGAGTAAGTATTCAGTAATGGACCTTACCAAGTATATACAATAGACCTGGGGTGGAAATACTGGTGTTGGGGAACACTCTGCAATCTACTCCATACTGTAGCCACCCCCCTGGGCAATTGGACCGAGTACATATTGCAACCACACTAGGATTGCCATCCTCCAGGTGAGGTCTGGAGTTCTACTGGGATTACAGCTGATCGCCAAGATACAGAGATCAGTTCTCCTGCAGGAAATGGCAGCTTTGGAGGGTGGATGCTATGGTGTCACATTCTTGCTGAGCTCCTCTCCAAACTCCGTCCTCCCCAAATTCTATCGTCAAACCTCCAGGAATTTCCCAAGCCTGAGTTGGCAACCCTAAAACCAAACAATGAAACATTGGTAAACTGGAAGATCTTTTTCTTCCTTCTCCTCTGGGGCCTACAGACCACCACTAATTGCATAATACACAGGGGGATGCGGGCTCGCAGACAATCTATGAAGCTGCCAGTTGAAGATGTGCATCTGAGCCCCTACACCATAGAGTTATACCAGCTAGACACAGGGTCTTCTCTTGGGCGGCACCTTATTTATGAACTGCCCTTTCCAGAGTCGTGGCATCATTTACCAACTTTAAATAAAATGTAAGATTTATATGCTTGCCTTTCTACTTAAAAAAACAAACAATCTGGGCAGTTTACAAAGTAATTAGAACTGTGCCAGAGAAATAACAAATTTAAGGGGAAGGGGTGTTTAAAAAACCAAAACCTAAATGGGAAAAAAAGGAAACAGGAACAATTAAAATTCCTTCAACAGTCTGGCCAAATCTAGTTTAATAAACAGGATTGCCAGTCTCCAGATGGTGGCTGGAGATCTCCTGGGATTACAAATGATCTTGAGGCAACAGAGATCAGTTTACCTGGAGACAATGGCTGCTTTTCGAAGGAGGACTCTATGGCTTTTTACCCCAGTGAAGACCCTCCCCTTCCCAGACCCTGCCCTCCTCAGGCATCCCCCCCCCAAAAAAAATCTGCAGGTATTTTCCAACCTGAAACTGGCAGTCCTATCAATAGGGTAGCCAGTTCCAGATTGGGAAACCCCTAGAGATCTGGGGGCAGAGCATTATGCCATAGTCCACCATCTAAGGCAGCCATTTTCTTCAGGGGAGCTGATGTCTGTAGTCAGGACATCAACTGTGATTCTGGGAGAACTTCAGGTCCTACCAGGAGGCTGGAACCCTACAACGTGAAAACCACAGAATGACTACAAGTCGGGTTGCCAGATCTAAACTGGCTGCCAGCGGGAGGCTCCAGCCCAGATTCCGGGATCTTCTGATGTGTGTGCATAGCGCACACCCACCACAATGACATCACCCAGAAGTGAGATCATCACGCCAGCCGCATTGTGCAGGGGACACTCTAGCATTTGGCCAAAAACTCTATAGTCACCATAGAGTCAGTAGATCCTACATAGACATGAATGCCTGATGGATCTAAAGGGATGCAATCAAACAGCAACATCTGGGAAGTGTCCCGAAGTTGTTGGCAACCCATGCTGCTCTGCCACAGAAGCAGAGTAAAAAGACACCAGAGAAAAATGGGTTACGACAGGCCATGGGCAGGCTGTCCCGTCTGATTGCGCAAGCGCGCACTCATGCCACCAGGATGGTCTGATCAGGCCATCCTGGCTCAGTGCCATTCCCCCCTCCTTCACAGTATGTGCATCATCACATACTCTATAAGGGGCCCTCAGTGCGGAGGTGCGATGCCTTGTTTATGTGCATGGGAAACAAACAGCCAAAAAAAAAGCATGACACACCTGCAGTTGCATCTGATCACACAGTGATGGGCTGTGCCTGGTGCTACAAAGGGCTGTGTGATCATGCAACTACAGGTCAAATTCCTCCGGAGGAAATAGCCTCACTTCCCTTCCACTTCAACTACTGTGTGTGGCCGCAGCCTAATATGTGTTCTGGTCCTCAGTAAGCTCCAGGTGATGTCATCCCACCAGGAACATCGAGCGTGATGGTGCTCTGTGGAGGTGGGGCTCCCCCACCGGCCAGCTGGTTGGTGGTGGACTGGGGCCCCCAAAGGCAGGTGAAACCCTGCCCCCATTGCAGGGACAGCAACCCTAACTACAAATGACTTTTTGGTGTATTTGTCTTACTGCTTTCTACTGCTGCTATCTGGACTGACTTCAGGGAGGGGGGGAGAAATAATTTTTAGTTCATCCATCGCAGGCCAGCTCAGAGGTTTTGACAACAGAAATGCAGGAAGCACATTTTAAATAAAACACATTCAGTCCACTCCCGAAACTCTTATTTTTACCACTTTATTGATTTTGACCAAAAAAAAAAAATCTACTCATTATGTGCGGTAGATGAAAAATCTAATCTTTTTTTCCAAGCACATCTTTACCGGACTTACTGGGCCTAAGGCACTGAACAGCCTTCACAGAACATCTGACAGTTTTATCCCTTTTCCATGTATCCCTTCAGTTACAATATCGAGTACAAAAATGCACAGAAGAATGTGGGGAAAACTGGAAGGTTTGTTAGCCAGCGAAAAACCAAACAGGAACATGAGTGATAGGTTATTTTTGTTTTGTTTTGTTTTGTTTTTCCCCTTGCCCATTAAGTCGGGTTGGATACTGAAAATACCCCTGAAGGGCTTGGCAGAAACCACAAGCTATTAATTCTTTCTCATGATGCAGGAGATTCTAGCTGGAACAGAAAATAGCCAGCTCCATCAGGGCTGTTTTTGGGCAGGGACACACCGGAACGGAGTTCCAGCTGGCTTCCGAGTTGGCCACGCCTACAGCCTCTCCCCCGCTCGGGTTCCCCAGCTGCCTCACAAGCTGCAAGGCGCCTGGGAAAGCCAAGCCGATCCGGGGGGGGGGAGGCAGTTTAAACTGCCTCCCCTGCGGGGGAGCCTGGGAAAACTGATCCAGACTGCCTTCCTTCCCTCGGGTTCCCCATGCACCCCACAAGCCTCAGGGCACCTGGGGAAGCCAATCCTGGGAGGGAGCTGTGCTGTCAGGGGTGTGGCCTAATATGCAAATGAGTTTTTGCTGCTGGGTGTGGCCTATTATGCTAATGAGGTCCTGCTGCGCTTTTTCTACAAAAAAGGCCCTAACTGCCACACATCAAGCTATGAAAAATACCAAAAAAACAAAATACTGGAGTAAAATAAAACTAGAACATGCATATTATGCATGGAATAGCATTACAAGCAACACACTATTGTAATTCTCTCTATGTGGGGCTTCCCTTGATTCTGCTCCGGAAGAGGCAGCTAGTGCAGAACGCAGCGGTGCAAGTCTTGATGTCACTGCTTGTGCAGGCACATATCCACCCAGTGCTCTGTGACCTGCACTGGCTGCCTATCAAATACTGGATCCATTTCAAGGTGTTGGTGCTTACGTTTAAAGCCCTAAACAGCCATGGGCCTGCGTGTCTTTGAGACTACCTCTCCCCATATGAGCCCCCTAGAACATTGCATTCTACAAACTAGCACCTCTTGGTAGTCCCTGGCCCTAGGGATGTCCGACTTGCATCAACTAGGGCCAGGGCCTTTTCGGCCTTAGCCCCTGCCTGGTAGAATGAGTTACCTTATGAGATCAAGGCCCTGTGGGACCTATTACAGTTCTGCAGGGCCTGAAAGACAAAGCTCTTCCACCAGGTCTTTAGTTGAGGCAGTAGGCATCCACTTTGATCTGGCCTTCCCTCCAGTGACCGCGGATCCCAGACACTGGATTGGGACCACATTATCTGTTGAGGTGGGTTGAATGCAGGAAGACCTGATAACCCCACCCACTCTGGTGGGGCCTTGCTGGCAACATAGTGGTCCCTGGCCCCATGATGACATCACTTCTGTTCACCCCAGAAGTGACATCACGGCTGATGACTGCATCCTGCTCCCCCTCCCCCCCCCCGAGTGGCAGCGGGTAGCGGCAGTGCAGGGCAGGAGGTCTCCTGCTGAAGCAGTTGACCTAGCAAGCCTTTGCACTACACAAGACTTATCAACACTGTGGTGGTGTCATGGTTTGAGTGCTGGACTAGAATATGGAACACACCAGTTTGAATCCCCATTCTGCCACGGAAGCTTTCTGTGTGATCTTGGGCCAGTCACTCACTCCCAGCCCAACATACCTCACAGGGCTACTGTTGGATGGTTAAAACACTGAGGGAATCTGCCTTGGGTCCCCACTGGAGAGCATAAGAAATATCTAAAAATAAATAGACCAAACAAACGCTCCATTGAAAGAAATCTTCGGAAAGAGGACCAAAGGCTTAAGAATAGCAACTCTTCATTGCCGTGACCTGGATAGCTCAGGCAAGCCCAGTCTCATCAGATCTCGGAAGCTAAGCAGGGCCGACCCTGGAAAGTACTTGGATGGGAGACCTCCAAGGAATACCAGGGCTGGGACGCAGAGGCAGACAATAGCAAGCCACCTCTCTGAAATGCCCAAGCCCCACTAGGGGTCAACCATGACTACCAGGCGCACACAAACACAATACTCACCCCCCAAAACCCCCCACCAAAAACAGCAACTCTTCATTGTAAGAGGCATCCGGAGAGCCTCCAAATAGTAAGAGAGTGACAAGAAACCATCCATCCCTAAGAAATAGGGATAATTCGAGGATTTGTTAAAAGCTGGACACAACTACCAGCAACACAAGGGGTGACTTCTCTTTGTCAGACATTAGGAGAGATTCCAAGATTGAGAGTTCGTCAGAGACGTCCCCTGCCACAGCTGCACCTGGCAACATTGATGCAGTGCAAGTGCACACCTCTCGATACGTAGCCGCCTCAAACAACAAACTGCTGCAGCCTAAAACGTCTGTTGCTAGCAACAGGAAGAGGTGGCATGCTTTGAGGCAAGACAATATAGCCGACTGCATGGGATGCGTATGAGGAGAGGAGAAATGGCTTTTGCAAGATGGCAAATCGTACCCCTGAGGAATGCAAAGCTGCTGCTTAAGACAGGCAGCACAATTTCCATTATCTCCGAGAACACAAAACAAGATTTAAAAGCAGGCTCACTTATAGGACACGTCACACTGGAAAACAAAATTGCTGCTGTTTAATACTGCATAGCAATGCAAATGGCTTCATAACAGAGTCTTTTTTTGTTTTGTTTTGTTTTTTAAAAATGCATATTAAGCATGCGCCAGACTCTATGCCCCTGGAGTAGCATCTTAATCTAAATGAAATGTTAAGCAACAATGTGTAGGGCTTGGATAGTCATTAAAATCATGCTTAGGTAGGTTTGCCATCGCCCCCCCCCCCCGGGACGGGGGTTTACCCTCTTTCAGGGGCCCCAATCTGCTGCCACCCAGCCAGCCGGAAGGGGAAGCCCCGCCCCCAAAGAGCCCCGTCCGCACCAATGTGCCCGGCACCATGGGCGTCAACTACGGGGGGGCTCGAGGGCTCGAGCCCCCCCCCCCGAAATTTCCCGGGGGGGGGGCTCAGCCACCCCCGGCAAAATGAACGCCCGCCGGTGGCCAGTCGGTGCAGGGGATGCTCTAGTGTTTGAGAAAAAACTCTATGGTTACCATAGAGTTTTTCCTCAAACACTTGAGCATCCCCTGTGCAAGGTGCCCTGCACAATGACGTCCCCTTTGGCGATGTCGTTGTGCCGGGCAAGGGCGTAGACTTTTTCAATCCCGGGGGGGGGGGCGGGGGCTGTGCCGTGCGCGCGCGCTCGGGACCATGTCCCCGCCGCTTTCCCCCCCGCCCCAGGGAGCCGCCGCCGCCACTTCCCTCCCCCGGGCTGTGCCCGCCCGCCGCACTCCCCGCCCCCGTCCCTCCCTCCCTCTCCCCACTCACCTCCAGCGGCGTAGAATCGCTGCTGCCTGCAGCCGGGGGCCGGCGCGTTGCCCTTGCGGGCCCCCGGCTCCCGCTCCGCCTCGCATTTCCCGGGGGGGGCTCAGCCACCCCTGGCAAAATGAACGCCTGCCGGTGGCCGGTCAGCCGGCCGTCGCCGCCTCTCCTTCCCCCCCACCCCCGGCCTGCCCTCCTGCCTCCCTGGGGCGGGGCGGGGGAAGAGAGGCGGCGATGGCCGGCTGACCGGCCACCGGCAGGCGTTCATTTTGCCAGGGGTGGCTGAGCCCCCCCCCCGGGAAATGCGAGGCGGAGCGGGAGCCGGGGGCCCGCAAGGGCAACGCGCCGGCCCCCGGCTGCAGGCAGCAGCGATTCTACGCCGCTGGAGGTGAGTGGGGAGAGGGAGGGAGGGAGGGGGGCGGGGAGTGCGGCGGGCGGGCACAGCCCGGGGGAGGGAAGTGGCGGCGGCGGCTCCCTGGGGCGGGGGGGAAAGCGGCGGGGACATGGTCCCGAGCGCGCGCGCACGGCACAGCCCCCGCCCCCCCCCCGGGGATTGAAAAAGTCTACGCCCTTGCCCGGCACAACGACATCGCCAAAGGGGACGTCATTGTGCAGGGCACCTTGCACAGGGGATGCTCAAGTGTTTGAGGAAAAACTCTATGGTAACCATAGAGTTTTTTCTCAAACACTAGAGCATCCCCTGCAACATGCCACGTGTAATGATATCACTTCCGAAGGTGCACTTTGTGTGCCCGCCAAAAAGTCCCGAAACGGAGGGGAACACCCTACCCCCCCCCCCCCATTGGCAGCCAGGTAAAACCTGGCAACCTGATGCTTAGGTCATAGAGCTTTCTCTGTGCTTTGAAATCAACTGTCCACCCCCGTCCTTTGCAGGTCATAGGCTTTGACTGTATTTAGAAGAAGAAGAAGAAGAAGAAGAAGAAGAAGAAGAAGAAGAAGAGATTGGATTTATATCCGGCCCTTCACTCACTTGGAGTCTCAGAGCGGCTGACAAACTCCTTTCCCTTCCCCTCCCCACAACAGACACCCTGTGAGGTGGGTGGGGCTGAGAGAACTCTTTCCCAAGCTGTCCTTGAGGGAACAGCTGGTACAGATCTCTGGCTTGCCCATGGTCATCCAGCCAGGTGCAAGTGGAGGAGTGGGGAATCAAACCCGGTTCTCCCAGATTAGAGTCCGCGCACTTAACCACTACACCAAACTGGCTCTCATTTATCATGAGTAGGGCTGCCAGCTCTAGGTTGGGAAACTCCTGGAGATTTGGGGGATGGAGTCTGAGGAGGGCAGAGTTTGGGGAGGGGAGGGACTTTAATGGGGTATAATGCCATAGAGTCCACTTCCCAAAGCAGCCATCTCCAGGTGAACTGATCGCTATTGCCTGGAGATCAGCTGTAATCCCAGGAGATCTCCAGTCACCACCTGGAGGTTAGCAGCCCTGTTTGTGGATTTATTTCACTCATGCTGTGTCCAGCTCCTAGAAAGACACAGAATTAAAGTGCCATGGCATACTCACATCCTCCTAGGAGTAGCTAAATCTTCTGGTCCCTCCACCTTCCTTTTCCTCTAACAGGAAAGACTGCGGAAAACACCACCTGAATCCCCATATCCTTTATCTGTCTCCCCAGAACCTCATCAGTTTCAACACACTCAATGGAGTTGGTAGCCGCCATATTTGTTCCCACATGAATCTGAACAAGGGGGTGATAATCACTGGGTTTAACAGGTCTCATCCTCCCGTCCATAGTGTCCCCAATCTTTGCCCCAGGCAAGCATCACAGCTGCCAAGTCAAGGGGTCTGGTCCATAAGGGGTCTGGTCCATAATGTTCCAACCCTCTTTGCATGGAGTCAGTGTGATGACCAGCACCTTCCTTTTTCTCACTCCACAGCGCATAGCAGATCCCCTCACTTCCACATTCAGGCCCACGATGATCCACTTCCGCCAAGTCCACCCCAACTGAATCTTCCGTTACTCTGAAACTGATCGCTCCGCTTCCGTGGTATAGAGCCCTGTCTAGCACTCGCCTCCTGGCGTGAGCCATAATCCTCAATGTGGGCTCCCTCGGTGATGTCTCCAGTTCATTATCCTTCTCTCCATCTCTTTGCAAAGCGTCTTGGGTCTTATCAAGGAAACCTTCCTCGTTCCTAATCTGTTAGAGGGTAGCAAGACGTTCCTCTCATCCACCTGTTTTCTCCTCCAGCAGAGCTACCAGCTTATGCTTCTAGCAAACAGAATCCCTGTTATCCTCCGGGAGGAAAACAAACATAGCACATACCTTATAGGTAACTGGCAGCTGACCCTCTCTATCCATCTATAACATTAACTCTGTGACTAGGCTATCCCATTCTGAGTCTGAACAGGAAGGAACAGCAATTAAAAAGACCTCTGTCCTTGAATTTCTACAAGTCTATCTTCTCATTCTCTCATCAGTGCACTTTTTAAGATCTCTGCCAATCCCATCTGAAGTACCTTGCTCTCTAGGGGGTACCTGGTGGTGGAAAGTACCTTCAAGTCACAAGTGACTCAGGGTAACCCCATAGGGTTTTCAAAGCAAGATTTGCCATTACCTTCCTCTGCCTTATGATCTTGGTAATCGTTGGAGGTCTCCCACCCAAATACTTGTCAGGGCCAACCCTGTTTAACTTCCAAGATCTGATGAGATCTGGCTAGCCTGGGATGTCCAGGTCAAAAGGGTGTACTTGACATTGTTTATATCACTTAGATTTGCTATTTGCGAGAGCCAGTTTGGTGTAGTGGTTAGGAGTGCAGACTCTAATCTGAAAGAACTGGGTTTGATTCCCCACTCCTCCACTTGCACCTTGCAGCCATAGTTCTGGCACAGCTGCTCTCTCAAGGACAGATCTGAAAAGAGCTCTCTCAGCCCCACCTACGACAGGGTGTCTGTTGTGGGGAGGGGAAGGGAAAGGAGTTTTTAAGCCGCTCTGAGACTCCTTCAGGTAGTGAAAGGCAGGGTATAAATCCAGTCTCTTCTTCTTCTTCTTCTAATATCTCTACCCCAAGAACATATTCTTCCCCTTAAACAACAACAACAACAAAAAACTCATGTGTAACTTCATCCTATCTGGGTCTCAATTCTCCCTCTACATCTGTGGTCAGGCTTCCGTGTTCAGCCAGGTGTTTCAACAGTCAGTGTGGGTCACAGCATAGAATGCCAGTGCTAAATCTAAGTCAGCGGCTCCCTGGGTACAGAGGAAGAGCTGGGAAAGGAAGAGCGCTTCCCTGTGCTGGGATGTTTTGGCATGGTGGGTGTGTCTCCTCTTACTGAAAAGCTGACTATATTGTGCAAGCACATGTCTAGGGTGTGGCCACACATGGTAACACTGAAATCAACCCCACAAGTCTTGGTGAAACGGGACAGCAGCAAATGCAGGAGAGAGCCCACAAGCAAAACTGCCAACAGCATCCGTTCCAGCGGCCAGGCAGCTCATATGACGCTGCCGTATTCAAGAGGCAGATCGTTCCCGCTGATTAGGCATTCTCTCTACAACCCCAACAGCTTTTTGAAATATCAGCCGCTCTTATCAACATCTGATAGACCCCTTTGATGTTATTTTTGTTTAAATCATCAGTTTATCTGTTCCTTAATTTACCAATTAATGCAGCCTGAACATTGAGGAAGAGCTCACACGCTTCCACAATGATGCCTTCGGGATATACTTTTCATCTTGCTTGTGGTTTCTGTTCCTGTTATATTGGGTATGTAGCAATTATCACAGTGGGATGTCCCTTGGCACTGACGCTTCTTCTTCTTTTTTTAAGTAACTCATCCTCTTGCCATAAGTCCGAGGGGGCCATTGCAACATGCAAGCCAACTTCAGATTGCTGCATGCCCATTAATGGAAATCACTGGCTATAAAAGATTCATTGAATCCAAGAGGGGGTGGGGGGGATGTACTGTACAAAAATCGCATTAATAATAACCAGGAAGACGGCTCACCCCCACCTCCCTCCAAATTGTCATTCATGCGCATCCACATAATAATAGCCTGCTTATGGATCCTTTTAGCTACACGAAGTCTAATACTAAGTAATTAGCTATCAGCCAGTCCTGGTTATTGAGCCGTTGCAGAACTGAAGCTTTTATGCTGAAAACACACTTTCTTAAGGAGCATTTGTAGAGGACGGCCAAAGTAGGCATCGAGAAGGCTCTACAGCTGTCATCGCACTACGAGACGCAGGACTGGGGCGTCCTTTTGTTTCGTTCAGTGCTTGTGTTTGTGATCTCGTCGACAGGAGAGCAATGGGGATGAAAATGGCAGAGGAAACCAAGTTAACAAGGATTGGTAATGTAAACTATGACTGGGAAACACCAAAAGGCTGATGCACGTAAACTCAGCATGGGGGCGGGGGGGGGGGGCAGTCACAGAAAAATCATGCGTTCTGTGCACCTCATACCATTGGAAGCAGGCTAGGCAGAGGTGAAATCTGAGGGGGAAAGCATTTTTTCCCCTAAAGGTTAACAAGTAGTCCTACTATATTGCTTTATTAAGTCTCTCACCTTGTTCATTGTCTTGTTTATTAGGGCTGTGGTGGCTCAGAATAGCTCAGCAGTTTGAGACCCTAGTGCCACATAATGGGGTGAGCTCCTTTCTCTGGCCCCAGCTCCTGCCAACCTAGCAGCTCGAAAACAAGAAACTGCAAGTAGATAAACAGGTACCGTTTCAGTGAGAAGGTAACAGCGTTCTGTGTGACTTGGCATTTAGTCATGCTGGCCACATGACCCCAGAAAAGTCTTCGGACAGCGCTGGCTCTTTGGCTTGGAAACGGAGATGAGCCCCGCCTCCTAGAGTCAGATTTGACTGGCTTTCAAGCAAGGGAAACCTTTACCTTTTACCTTTACTGTATTGCTTTATTAAGTTTCTCACCTTATTTATCGCACTGACTTAAATTATGCAATCCACCTTGAGTTTCTCAATGAGAAAAGTGGACCATAAATAAAATATGTTTTTGCTGCTGTTAAATCACTTATTTTGTTCTTTGTTACTAAATGCTCAAACTGCTTTTTAACCGGTCCGCCTGCCAACTTTTACTGCTGCCAACTTCATTATGATTTTACAAACCTGAGTGGATAAACTATTAAGGACTGTGGTCTATACTCCAGTGTTCGGCTTATTGTAATTAGGATCCTATTCATGTAATTTCTGTACCGCTTAATGGGTCATGTGGATACTTATGCCATGCCTCAGATCTTTCTGGTGGTTCCAGACTTCTAGTGCCCTGGTTATTGAATGTCCCATTTTGTTGACTGTACTGGCTCACTATGTGTAATCCCCTTTGAGAAAGGCTGACTACAAATAGTGTAAATGAAATGAAATACAAAATGATGGCACTTGGCCAGTTTGGTGTAGTGGTTAAGTGTGTGGACTCTAATCTGGGAGAACCGGGTTTGATTCCCCACTCCTCCACTTGCACCTGGCTGGATGACCTTGGGCAAGCCATAGCTCTGTACCATAGCTCTGTACCAGCGGTTCTCTCAAGGACAGTTGTCTCAGAGCTCTCTCAGCCCCACCTACCTCACAGGGTGTCTGTTGTGGGGAGGGGAAGGGAAAGGAGTTTGTTAGCCGCTCTGAGACTCCCTTGGGTAGTGAAGGGCAGGGTGTAAATCCAGACTCCTTCTCTTCTTCTTCTTGGCCATTTGTGAAGCAGGTAGGGAGTCCTAGACTCAGTACTACTGCCATGCCATCCCTGAACTATGTTAAGAGGAATGGATTAAACAGTAAAGAGGCAAACATGGGAACAAGCATTTGACTTTAAGAATGTGATCAATGGTTAGCCACCGGAGAACGGTATGAACAGACAATGCAACCTGGCTGCAATGCTTGCTAGAACTTGCTGATAGTCAAATGTTGCAGAGTGCCTGGAGACCACAAGGAATCTTCCAGTTTGGTGTAGTGGTTAAAAGTATGGACTCTAATCTGGGAGAACCGGGTTTGATTCCCTACTCCTCCACATGCAGCTGCTGGTGTGACCTTGGGTCAGTCATAAGTTCTTTCAGAGCTGTTCTCTCAAGGGCAGTTCTCGAGAGAGCTCTCTCAGCCCCACTTACCTCACAGGGTGTCTGTTGTGGGGAGGGGAAGGGAAGGGGATCGTAAGCCACTCTGAGACTCCTTCTCTTCTTAATAGTTACAGAGGGACATCCACATTAGACTTAATTTAGGAATAGCACTGTGGCTTAGTGGCAAAGCATCTGCTTTGCATGCAGAAGGTCCCAGGTTCAATCCTTAGCCTACCTCGCTAGAAGTACATATAACTGGTGCTGTGAAGGACTTCTGATGGGGACCCTGATGAGCTGCTTCCAGGCAGAGTAGGCAGGATTGACCTTGACAGAAAAATGAAGGCAGCTTCATGTATGTTAATTTGTTCTCGCAGGTCAATACTGGATTACGCCCAACAGTAAGAAAGAGCTGGAAAATAAGTTCCCGAACTACGGCAGTGCTCCTCCCCGCTACAGTTTTCAGGGCAGTTTACAAACTATTCCACATGAAGCTCTCCTCCTCAGGCTGTGCTTTCACTGGAAAAGACAGGGGTGCTGTTCCAGTGGATGAGCTACATAGGTCAGGTCTGGGACCTATTTCTTTGTCTGCATTATCAAAAAATGTTAAGATGGTTGAAATGGGTATAATCTGCCGCAAGTCTCAACAACACAGGTGGACTACAATGAATAGTGTTGTTGTTGTTGTTGTTGTTGTTTTAAGATGGCTGGAGCTGGCTAGTGTAGGGGTCAGCACCCTTTCATAATGAAAGAGCCACCAAACCATGTCAAAAATAAGAGCACGAGGTCAACAAAAATCCAGTGTCAGAAAGCCCATGCGTATAAGATGAAAAATATACAGCTTATCAGTAATATTAAATGACATGTTGAGTCAAGATCCATAAAGTTTCTTCTGATTGTCTATCCAGCTCTGGGTTTCATATCACAATGTTGTTATTTCTTACAGGTTGAATTTGGTTTTTGTTACTTGTAAGGTGGATATATATATATATATATATATATATGATCCATAAAGTTTTTTTGTGGTTCTACACCACTTTGGTGTAGTGGTTAAGTGCACAGACGCTAATCTGGGAGAACTGGGTTTGATTCCCCACACCTCCACTTGCAGCTGCTGGATGACCTTGGGCAAGCCATAGTTCTGTCAGAGCTGTTCTCTCAAGGACAGTTCTGAAAAGAACTCTGTCAGCCACACCTACCTCACAGGGTGTCTGTTGTGGGGAGGGGGAGGGAAAGGAGTTTGTAAGCTGCTCTGAAACTCCAAGTGAAGCGTGGGGTATAAATCCAATCTCCTCCTCCTCCTCCTCCTCCTCCCCTTCTTCTTCGAGTGTCCTGAGCCCTTTATTAGCAAGTGGCAGACATAGGAGCAGCCAATGCAATGTTTTAGTGCATTGGTATAAATCTGTGCTTGTTTTGCACATGGATTACTAGCAACTGTTCTCTTCTGTCACTTCCTTATCTGTAAAACATCTCTAAGAAGCACTTTATCCCATCAAAATCTTTGCCTGCCATTCCCTTTACATGCTGGGTATTCAGTCATCCCACCTGCTCCTTTAGTATACCATGCCTCAGAAGGTTTCATTTTCTTTTTAAGAGAGACATATCTTTTTTCCGTACTGAGCCACAGTTGGCTCCGGAGTGACAGGCTGCAGACCCCGGGTGCACAGGGAAGACGCACCCCTCGCACGAAAGGCGCCCCCACCCCATCTGAAGGGGAACCCGGGGCAAAAGGAAGCTCGGATAAGACTATGCAAATACCAGCACATATTCAAGCTCAAGATAGCACAAAACACCATTAATATGCATTTGTCGCCTCAGTCATTAACATTCCAAGCAACACAGCCCTTTCCTCAGTTCTGCTTAACAAAGCCCATCTCTAAAATAGTGACCTGAAATGTGTTTTAATTAAAGATATGTGCATAATTTTTTTAAAAAATCAAATAAAAAGGACAGTGCGGATGATTCAAGATCTACACCACACATCAGCACGTAAGATTTTTCCAACAGTATTAACCATTTTTGATACAAAAACAAGTATTAGCCGATGAATTAATTTAGCCATTTATTTTTGGAATCGTCTCTGGATGATTATGATAGTGTTGGGTGGAGCAGATGATTAATTAAGTGCAGATGGCTTTTGTGGTTATACAAGTTGCATCACATTGTAAAGGGGGAAATCGAAATAGACTCAGCAAAAATAGAATTATTTGTCTTTTTTTAAAAAAAAACACGGCACAAATTAAACAATTTGTTTGCAGATCATGTGCTCCCATCATTAAGGGGCCAAGGGTGTTGTGTTGTGATAATTCTTTGTATAATTAGATTAATCGTGTGTATGGATTCCAATGAGGATTTTCTTTTTCTTTTTTTAAATGTCATTCAATGTGCATTCTATAAGATGTGTCCAGGTGTTGAATGAATGACTTTGGAATTGCCCAGTGGGTTTGAACAAGTCCATAAAATAAATTGTTGGAGTAAAATTAGAACGATCCACCTCCCAGTATCACCAGATTTAGTGACGAAGTACCAGATGGATGGTTAAAACCTAACATCCAGGAGACAGTGTATACTTGAGCCCTTTCCACCTTCTAGTTCCCCCTGCTTGTCTTCCCTGTTGTCCCAGAAAGATCCCAGACACTTCAGCAATGCCTTTCTAGTCTCCGACCCACCCACCCCAAACCAGACAACCAAGGAAAGGCGCTGCTGAAGTGTCTGGGAACTGAAAGTGCCTGGGATCCTACCTTCTAGCCTCTAGCCACTGCCTTCAGCATTGCCTTTCTAGTCTCCTACCCCCCTCTCCGAAACATCAGGAAGGGAAGCAGGCATGTTTGCCTGGCTGCCCTCGGTCTCCCCAGCCAGCCCGCCAAGGTGTGCAGGCTGGGGAGACCAAGGGCAGCCAGGCAAACATGCCCTGTTCCTTCCCTAAGCCTCTCAGGGAAGTGCGGGGGGGGGGGGGGGTCATGGGTAAATGCCTTTCTCTCCTTCCCTCAGATCGGAGAGGGAAAGAAAGGCATTTTCAACATGCCTGGGTTCCCCTCCTGATCTTGCAAAGGACAGGCTGGGGAAAGGAAGATAGGCATGCACATATGCCCCTTTCTTCCCTGAGCCTTTCCACTACTGTGGAGAGACTTGGGGAAGAAGAAGAAGAAGAAGAGAAGAAGAGATTGGATTTATATCCCGTCCTTCACTCACTTAAGAGTCTCAGAGCGGCTTACAAACTCCTTTCCCCTCCCCTCCCCACAACAGCTGGTACAGAGCTCTGGCTTGCCCAAGGTCATCCAGCCAGGTGCAAGTGGAGGAGTGGGGAATCAAACCCGGTTCTCCCAGATTAGAGTCCACGCACTTAACCACTACACCAGACTGGCTCTCTGGAAGTGCGGGGGGCATGATTAAATACCTTTTCTCCCTCCCCCAGACTGGGGAGAGAAAGAAAGGCATTTTCAAGGTGCCTGGGTTCCCTGCCTGCCCTTTTCCAGCCCCCACATGTCAGCTAGAGAAGGGAAGGCAGAGAGAGGCTCTTCCTTGTCAATTTCACTCCCAGCTGACTGGCAGGGAGTGAAATTGACAAGGAAATCCTGAGGGGCTTCCCAGAGGCATTTTAACATGTAGCCTTTCCCTATTGTGTGTCACAGGGGGAGGGCAGTGTGCTCTGTAGCCACACATGCACAGAGGTTTTGGTTGTAGGCGTGGCCAACTCAGGAGCCAGCCGGAACTCCGTTCCTGTGCGTTCCTGCCCAAAAATAGCCATGTCCTGTATCCCTTGCAACAATGGCAGTGCCACAGGGCCCAAGTTGGGGCTGTACAAAACCTTCATTATAGGGTAGGACAGTTGTGGCTCTGAAGCATTAAACTCTAGGTCCAGGGTTTTTGCCATCTGAATGAACTGCTCCAAATATATCTTATGGTCCTCTGCTGGGGAGGGAGCTGATGTGTCAATGCTGATTCTTCTGGAGATGGCAATGAAGTGCTCTCTGAGCTTGCTTCTGAAATTTCGTACAGTGTGTCCTCAAAGTCAGAAGCACGATGGGGGAAATCCATGTCAGAGTGGTATTGGTGATGGTGGCCCTGTCTGGACCTTGTAGAAGATTTTATGGGTTTCCAAGGGTATGGCGCCTGTGCAGTTGCCCACTGAGCCCACTGTGGTGGCATCACGAACGGAAACGGGCCCCATGGATTTTGCTGAGATGGCCACTGATTCGGTGGCTGTGGATCTGGTCACCCTTTGTCTTGTGATGTGGGTGGACCTGTAGGAGGCACCTTGAAAACCTCATCTCCTGAGGAATCTGGGGACCTTAATACCCTTCTTGATGGTGAGGGTGTCTTTTGGCTGTGAAAATGAGTTGACATCAAGCCCCAATGGCGAATTATGGCACGAGGGGAGACTCTGATTTGAAGATTGTCTGTGCTGATGCTCGGCTCCGAGGAGAGACCAACCATCAGGGTCAGGGCGGAGTGGATTGATGACCTCAAATGGATGAGTCACGATTCTGCAGTGATGGAGACTGTCAATTCTGAGGGGAATTTGAACAGCACTGACATGACGGCTATCTGGCCAGACTGCACTGTGAGTGCTTGGCGCTCTTTTTTAGCGGGCGGATATTTGAGTGACAGTCACTGAATGGGCCCTTGTACCCTTATCCATTGGGGCCCATTTTTCCCCACAGGGATCTGAGGTGCCCAGAGCTTTCTCCCCAAAGTGCAGTTTTAAGCCTTGCCGCTGTCCCCTCACGTGCCTTGGGAGTAAGGTGTCTACAAAGTGGGCATGTGGCCATATTGTGGCCTCTCCCAGGCATAAGAGGCATGAGGAATGATCATCATTTGGGGCCATTTTTGCCCCACATTCCCCACACTTCTTAAATAGAGCCATCCCACAGATTTGTAGGTTGAAAATCTTCACTGTTCTCCATGGGAAACCTTGTTTTATTCCTGAGGGCCCCACAAAGCCGCACCTTAGAAGCACTTCCTCTCCTCATGGCAGCAAGAAGAGAGCTGAGGGAAGGAATGCTTGCCCCACCTCTATCATGGGACCTTTGGGGTGGGAAAAGGAACTTCTATAGAATGTGGGGAGGGGGAGCACTCCAGAGCCTAGAAGCTTCTTCAGAAAAGCTTTGAAGCTCTTCTCCATGGCTGGCTTACAATCACGCAGTCCCCGTGTGCGCCTGCACAAAAGTCACAACGATGCAGCCACACGTTTACTTGAGGGTGAGATGGTTGTGAAGTAACATAAGGTTCCACCATATAACACAGATGGAGACTGAAACCCTGCTTATCTAGAAACTGCCTTTGCTTTTCAAGTAAATGCTCTTTGGTCCCTCAACGCCAACTAATGACCTAGCCACAAGCTTCCTCTTTCCCCTTCAAAGAAGGAAAACGAAAGGGGCCAAGGAATGCCCAACAGCTTTCTTTCAGACACAGGTAACCAGCAAATCTACTGTGATGATGTAATCAGGCCAGCTGATCACTCACAAACTGAGAGCCAGTTTGGTGTAGTGGTTAAGTGTGCGGACTCTAATCTGGGAGAACCGGGTTTGATTCCCCACTCCTCCACTTGCACCTGGCTGGATGACCTTGGGCAAGCCATAGCTCTGTACCAGCTGTTCCCTCAAGGACAGCTTGGGAAAGAGCTCTCTCAGCCCCACCTACCTCACAGGGTGTCTGTTGTGGGGAGGGGAAGGGAAAGGAGTTTGTAAGCTGCTCTGAGACTCCCTTGGGGAGTGGAGGGCGGGGTATAAATCCAATCACTTCTTCTCTTCTTCTTCTTTTTTCTTTTTCTCCTGATGCCTAAGTAGTGTTAAAGTTTAGGATTAGGTGTGCCCCCATTCCTGCCATTCACCCTCACAGACTCCTCGGAGAACATCTACCACTGGGCCCCCTTCCCTCCCTGCTGATGCTTCTCTGGCAGCCCACTGGAGGAGAGAGGGAGGGAGGGAGGGAACAACCACCTTTTCCGATGCCACTCCAAGGCATGCTGCATATTCATTTATTTTGAACACTCTGCCCTGACCTGGATGGCCAGACTAGCCTGATCTCTTGACCCAGTCAGGACTTAAGGTGGATGGGTGATAATAACCTTACAAGATCAGTCTATTAAACTAACGCCATAAGTAAAAACAGGTAATTATGGCTGTTCAGTTACAGCCCATTCAAGCTACCCAAAAACTCTTCAACAATTCTGCTTTACAGTCTCTCCGAAAGGCCCTGAGGGTAGGTACCTGCTTCACCCTTTCCAGGAGGCCTTTTCAGAATAGCAGAACTGCAAAGAAAAGACCTGGGTCATCACAGACTTCACCTTAGAGACCGTTAGGGAACCTTGTCATGAGGGGCACAACAGCCACAGGTGACCATATTGGGAGAAATGATCCTTCAAGTATATGGAGCCCAGGACACACTTTAAAGGTAAGCAATGATAGCTTGTCTTGGGTTCAGTCTGGGGAACAAGCACACACCCAACCCATCTCCTCCCAGTTGGTGCCTCCTACTGATTCAGCACCCCCCTTGGACTGCTTGGATTGCAAACAGGCCCTGCCAGAAACCCGAATCTCAACCCAATTCGAGTTCTGCCATTGCCTGTAGCTGTCCACAGTTGAGGAAATGGTTTTTCATAGGTGACCTGGACATTAATGATCCATTCATTCAGGGACATCCCTCCATGTCAGAACATTTAGCAAGCGCCTGAAATCAGGCACCGCAGGGCTCTGGCTCACCCCAATGTTCGTCAACCAGAAGGTACCAGGCCCATTTGAATATACTAACTCCAATTTTGACTCCCAGAGGGAACAGAATAGGAAACCAGAAGAAAGTCTTGAGAGTTGATCTACAGACACTCCACCGATCCATCCACTCACTGACTGTACCATTCTGAAATGAAAGTATGGGGGGATTTGCGTGTTCATCTACTGTATCGACTCCCCATGGGAAGCTGGCATATTAGGAAAATAGGGTTTTAGCTGTTGGCCCAGTTTCAGAAAGTCTTATAAAACGGGGAACCCTTGAACATGCGATCTCTCCGCAGCTGTCTAGTTCCATGTTTGATTACTACCCTGTGAGGTAATCCTGAGTCCAAAATTGGTTAGGAGCTCAGAAGATTCACACCATCCCTCTTACTTTCATACGGCCTGTATCCCACCACTGCACATAGCAAAATCTGAAACTTTCTTCCAGCTTGCTTGGCTCTGAAACTGGAGAAAGGTCCTTAGTCTGGAGGAGGGCTCTAGTCTAAACAACATTGAGCACAATGGTAGGAGAGAGGCAGAGAGTTGCCAAGGCATTCTGAAGGAGGTACGACCCTAGCAAGACCACACTACATTCTTTTATTCAGCTAGCAAACAGGAATTAAAGTAGCCACACTGGCCCCACAGTACCCAAAACACAACCAACGTGAAGGTAGCTTTACTTGGAAGAAGCAGCATTTCAACTGATGGAATGGACTCTCTTTTTCAGAACAAAAAGATAGGAAGCCAATAAGATGCACAGAGGCTGCAGTCCTACATTTACCTAGTGGGAAGTAAAATACTGCATCCAGTGGTTAAAATAGATCCAACAGCCTGGTCATATTCATTCCCTATCGGCTTGCCAATAGGATGAGAGCTACAGATGCCTTCTACTGGCAAGAAAACAAGTATTACCTTTGGAAGACCCGTGTCTGAATCTGCACTTATCACCGGCCTCTTAGAGAGCTCTCAGAAGGACCTACGCCCATGTCTATTCCTTCTTTGTTAGCCATCACATACTGCAAAGGAGAGTATGAGTGTTGCGTACAAGGTCAAAAGGGATGCTGTGGTGAAAGAAGCGGTGACTAATTCAGGCATTTGCTTTATTTCCGATTCAGATATTTCTGCAACTTTGTGTTCTTAGAGGCACACATCGTTTTTGTACAATGCAACCCATGACCCGGCTTCTCCCGTCTCTCTTCTCTCTCAACCCTGCCCTGTTGGCATTTAGCCATGTGCTGTTCTAAAAAGGGGGAAGAAATGCATCATGCCTCCTACAATGCTTGCTTGGGGTGCTTTTGTTCTTCACAGGGAGGTGACTAACTCTTGTCTTGAGGCTCTTCAGTCACCAATGGAAACAGGCAGATTTACAATCAGATGTCAGCCTCAGGCTTTGAACTGCTACTTCTTAAGGTAGTCTCCCCTCCCCCTCCCCACCCCCACAGAGTAACAAAAAAGCAGAGTGGAAGGCAAAATATAATTCATCTGGGAGCATTTATCGATTCGCACGCACAACTTAATTTCCCTGTGTTACTCTGTAATAGGCAGATGTACAAGAGATGTGTACAAGATGGGTAAGAGAGCGAGGTTACAGATTAAACATGGAAACCAGCTACTGCCTGCCTAGAACCTTGAAAGATCCTACAGGTAGGACTAGGAACGCTCATTCTTGCTTGTCTCTGCCTTCACAGGGAAGAAAGAGAATCAGCCAAGCCATTCTGAGCCTCTCGCTAACAGTTGAAGATTAGTGTTATCCACCCCTACATCAGATTTGGTTTCTTCTCTCATCCAAAAAAGAGTAGGGGGGGGGGTTTGCCTGTTAATATAAAGTGAGTATTGCTAGGACCACAGAAACTCATTCAAGTTCCCTCTACGCCACAAAGTTCATTGGTGACCTAGAGAAATTGCCCTTTCTCCAATTCACAGGTTACAAAGACATCTCCTGGTGCCACCCAAGCACATGGGATCCTGATTCAGATCAGAACCATGTGAAGATGGGGCTTAGGCCTCTTTCCCACTCACACGCTAATTTTACTCACCTGAAATGGACCTGGGCAGCCAATGTGGCTAAGGTTGCCACTCTGGATTGGAAGATACCTGGAGGTTTTGAGGGTAGAAACCCCACCCCTAAACAGGGACATTGCCACGCGATGCCCACAATGTGATGACATTACCCGGAAGTGATGTCATCATGCCAGGGACGTTACACAGGGGGTGCTCTGGTTTTGAGGCAAACTCTATGGTTTAAGCCCAATTTTACCATAGAGTTTGGCCCAAAACCAGAGCATCCCCAATGTGATGGCATCACTTCCAGGTGACACCATCACATCAGGGATGCTGTGTGTCTCTGCCCACCCCCAAATCCCCCCACCAGAGCAGCAAGGGGACCTGGCAGCCCTGGGGTGGAGGCTAAGGAGGGTAGATTTTAGGGAGGGAAGGGACTTCAGTTCCACAAAGTCCACCTTCCAAAGCGGCCATTTCCTGCAGATGAACTGATCTCTGTCAGCTGGAGATCAGTTGTAATCCCAGGAGATCTCCAGCTACCACCTGGAGGTTGGAAACCCTACTGTGGCATATTGATAACAATACTGTTCCTTTAAGGTGAATTGTTAGAGGCGCTCTAGGAAGAAACAGCTCAGGTATTGTGACCAGTATTGAAGGAGGAGTTAAGAGCTGCTGCAGCCTAGTTGTGGCCTGTTGATTTTGCTACTTTTGTCCCAATAAACACAACTCTTGTGATCACGCCTGCCTCCACTACTGATTCCTTCCCCGCTTAGAAATGCTACAGCCACGGTTGGCCATTTTGGAGAATCTTCCACATATGATAGCCCTCTTACGGGAAAAAACGGTGGTAGGGAGGGTGACCTGAGCTCCTTTGAGAAAGGTTTCATGGCTTGAACAAGTTCTTGTTTTATACTGGTAAGATTTTTATGGCTGATTCATGATTTTACTTTGCGGGCAGCTCTCTTGAAAAGTACACTCTCAAAGTAAATAAAAGATGGGATAAAAACATTTTACATGAGCCTAAAAAACCTGGCCAAGTTTCTAAACTGGAAGAACTGGGCTCATTTCCAATCAATCTCCGTCAAGGGAAGGGAACATGGCTTATATGGCAGTCATCAGGTGATGACCATGCATACTATTCCTCAGCCCCTCCAGTCTCTCTCACTTACAGCCTTTTTTTTTTAACCAAGAACCACCTCCCAGAACACCCTGGGGCTACATCACTCACGTCCTTCAAAGACCTCTTCAAAACCATTTTGGCTGACTGAAATTAAGCCCAGTATCTGTAGCTGGAATGGATGCATTTTCTTCCCCCACTGACTGCTCCTCTGTTTAAGAACATAAGAACATAAGAGAAGCCAATGTTGGGTCAGACCAAGGGCCCATCCAGCCCAACACTCTGTCATCCTGTGGACAAAAAATACTAGGAGCCATCAGGAGGTCCACCAGTGGAGCCAGGACACTAGAAGGCCTCCCACTGTCCCCCCCGCCCAAGCACCAAGAATTCAGTGCATCACTTGCCCCAGACTTTCCTCCCCTCCCTTTTGTTGTCTCACTGTGGCAAATTTTAATTTACTTTTTTGGTAGCCTGTCTTCCTCGCTGAGACTCAAGGCAGATTACAGAATATGGAGTTGCCTTCTACTGAATCAGACCCTTGGTCCATCAAAGTCAGTAGTCTTCTTAGACTGGCAGTGGCTCTCCAGGGTCTCAGGCTGAGATCTATTTTTGTAAGTAAATTCTTTCTCTTGTTGCCATTGGAGTCTGATTATCTTTGTAACTTGTTTGAACAGCATTTTCCCTTAACCGAGAAACGTGGAGGATCAAGGGATACTCCATAAAGTTTCTGTTTTTCCATTGCAATTTTTTTTTAACATTTAACACAATAGTCTTGCTTTTAGGGAAACTGATGTTGCTTTGATCCTTGGTGTGGTACCCATGGACACCATGGAACCTGATGATGAGCTTCCTGGTACCCACTTGCTTCTTTGCCAAAGTGTCTCTTCTGTACATTTTGAGGTCTAATTGTCCTCCATCTTGTTGGAGCAGGAAGTACTTCAGAAGATTCCAGGAGACATCCCCTTTGGGTATGCAGGAAGCACCCACTCAGAAACAGCTAACTTCATCACAGAGCGGCACTTGGCTTAGAACCTTCCAGCATTTGGTCCTTGATGACGTTCATTTATGATTCTCAAGGGGGGAAGGATTAGTCATGTTGTGGTAGCACCTGCTGAAGCGACCACAGGCACAACAAGTTTGAGGGTCCCTGTTTTAAAGACTAGCTGGTTCTACTTGCCTGCCTGTTTTACCTTTGTTCATCTTAGGTATTTGAAATAAAAAAAGGTACTATAAAACGACTTCAAGTCTCACTCCTCATAAGCAAACTGACTGTGGAAAGGGCTTTGAGGAACTGGGGAGCCATAAAGACAAAACATGGCAATAACCAGTGTGTAAATTCTCCCTCTTTGTAGCCCATCTGCAACTCAGCTTCAAGTTATCACTATTCACAACAACATCCATGGGTAGGAAATGTCCTGCGATTCTTTGATTTAGCAGTTCACTAGAACTACACAAAGACACGCTGCAGCTTCTCTCCTGTTTGTTAGAAATAAACCGTGACTCAGCTTCACAGTGCTTTCAGAAAGCTCAACATAGCTCTTTAAGGAGGGGCTATTGAGCACACGTTGAGTCCCACCCTGGGGTATTGGCATGCTAAAGCTTGGGCACCGCCGTTGAAAGAAGACGATGACGGACGGGAGAGGATCCAAAGGATGCCTACATGGTTGATAAAAGGCCTCAAGGTAAAACATGCAAAGAAAGCCTGGGAAATGGCTCGCCCTACTCAGCAATTAAAAAGGGAGAGAACACCTACAAACACAGCAGCCACAAAGCTGGAATACCCAGTGTTTAGTGGAAGAGCTGGTCTCAGCCGATCACCTACCCCCGCGCTAAATGCTGAAGGAGTGGATTTTGCTCTTCACCTTCTAGGCAAATCTCCTTTTGGCTAAGCTAGTGTGTGGGGCAACTGGCAAGTTTTGAAAACTCAGTTCTCAGCCATGGGGATTCCCACACAGCTGAGAACAGAGTCTGGGAGCTCCAAACACAGACACTCCCAGAGTACATCTGGTTTAGCCCCACATGGCATACCTCTGGTCTTTGAAGCCTAGACTGCTCAAGGTGACGGCAATGGTTGAATGGAGGCATGCGAGCAAAGCAGGGAGGGGGAACACCTGGAAATCAAGGAGAAGATGCTACGCCTTGGTGCTTCACTCCCCGCAGATATCCCATGTAATGTGCAAAAGAGAATTGCAGTAGCATTCAGTTCAGGAAGAAGCCCTTTTAATGGAATATGCTTGTGGTCTACTGCAACGATCATTGTAATCACCTTGCTTTTCCTGCATTGTCTTGTACCTTATTAATTCCTCATTACTTTTTGTGTTGTTTATATTATACCTCACCTTAGACAGTTGCTTTCTAATGCTGTAATCTTAATCCTGTTACATCATTCACTTATTGTTTTATGATGTTCTTGATTGCATTTGTTCTGTATTCTGTAATCCACCTTGTGTCTCAGTGAGGAAGGTGGGCTAGAAATGGAGCCAATAAGTACAAGCTTGGACCACCATATGCCATAACAAATGAGAAAATGGACCAAAAAAGGTGAATAACGAAATCTCATATGGGAGCAAATAAAGGGATGCTCTTGGGACACCATTAAGATAAGAGAGATTGAAGAGAGAGAAGAGATTGGATTTATATCCCACCCTTCACTACTCCAAGGAGTCTCAGAGCAGTTTACAATCTCCTTTCCCTCCCCCTCCCCACAACAGACACCCAGGGAGATAGGTGGGGCTGAGAGAACTCTCTGAGAACTGCCCTTGAGAGAATAGCTCTGAAAGGACTTATGACTGGCCCAAGGTCACACCAGCAGCTGTATGTAGAGGAGTGGGGAATCAAACCTGGTCCTCCCAGATTAGAGTCTGCACCCCTAACCACTACACTAAACTGGCTCTCATTAAGTAGGGATACATTTCTGCCCTTGTATGTCTCACTCATCACTCAGAACTGGGCCTACTGTCTGTGTGCATAGCTCCATACAGAGTTCTCTTTCTTGAGATAGAGCACCCACGTTTTTAAATTCAACTTCTCTTCCAAGAAAACAAATAGAATCCCAAGCAATTCAAAGAAATGCACATATATTCTGCATCAGGGGTCCTTTAGTAGAAAAAGAGGTGCAGGAGCTCATTAGCATACCTCATTAGCATATGCCACGTCCCCTGACATCACCAGAAGTGTGTCAGAAAGAGAATGTCAGTTTCAGTTCCATTATACCCTATGGGCCATTGAAATCAATGGCAAAAACTCATAGGGTATATGAGGGGCTGGAGGAAAGGGGGTTTGAGGGAGAGGCTCCAAACTTACAGGATAGCTGCTGGGGCCTCTCCTCGAAATACCCACCAAGATCCTAGAAGATTGGACCACGGGGTCCAATTCTATGGGCCCCCAAACAGGTTGTCCCATCCCCTCCATTGTTCTCTATGGTGGGAAAAAGTGTTATTTTTTTTCTGCCATAGAGAACAATGGAGGAAATGGGGTCAACCTGTTTGGGGGCCCGTAGAATTGGACCCCCTGGTCTCCCAGATAAGAATCTGCATACTTAACCACTATGAAGGTCCCTGCATTTTTCCCCTTCAGGGAGAAAAGGCAGCCTAAAGGGAGATTTAAAAAAAAATGGCTGGCAGAAAAGTGTGATGTCTCCCTCCCCAACCTCTTCTTGACTTCACACACAAAATAGCTGCTTACACGCAGAGGAGCACACATTGGGGGAAAGGTAAAGCATTCTGTGTAATGTGTTTTGCCTCTTTTTCAGCAATACACTCCGACAAGAAAAGGCCTTCCCTCTATTAATTTGAATCCTAATTATTTCCAATTCATACTGCTTTTTGAACTCAGAGCCCGAGGTCAAGCCCGTCTGCCCTCAGGGAGCAGGACCAAACCTGAGAATTTTCTGAAATGAGGTAAAACTAGTACACCATTTCTCAATGAGCAGAAAGAAACCCACTGGAAGGAAAACAGTATCATCTTACAGCAGAAATAAAGAGAGGATGAACGGCTATTGTGTTCATCATCTTTCACACGTACGCATGCCCTCATATGCAGTGAAGGGTAAAATGAGCTAGCGGAGAATGCAACTGGAAAAAGAGGAAGGAGGAATCAGTGTGGCAACAAGATTTTTCCCCCCCTCCAGATGTCTTAAGAAGCAAAGCTGCAAGGAAATTAATGTAGACTTGACAAAGCACGGAGTTTTTTTTTTTATCTAGTCTATGTTAAAAATTAAGTATTCTCCTTGCCGAATCCCTTCGATAATTCAACTGGCTCATAATTTCCCCCAAACCAAGATCTGCTTGAATACCCCATTAGCATTGTAGCTTATGGCTCTTCCCGACGAATCTACATATCCATTATTGGAGTCTGCAAATCCTCCAAATCATATTCAAAATTTCTATCCTTACTTAAACATGAGGCTTTTTACATTCTTCATCGGGGTCAAACATTCCGACTTTAACTTATCAAAATGCTGGCTCGCTTCCGATAATAGACCGAAAAGTCCTTGGGAAGGGATTTCTGTTCTGTTCCCATTCGCGGCCTGCTGTGCCCAGAGGCCAAACCAAAAAGTAATCCCACCCCAGCCATTTCTAAATGTTTACTTAGGTTGCTTGAAATGGAGAAGAGTGCTATTAATGCAAAGTGGTTTCCTTACAGCTAGACCACACCATTTATGTTTCATTAAGGCGTTTTCATTTTTTTCTCTTTCCCCCACCAAGGTTTAATTAAACTTAAGACAATTAAAGAATTATAAGGTATGTTTACTGGTAAAGACATTCAGTCATTTCCCCCCTGACACAAGAGTTCATCAACATACAATCTGAAAGCCACACGGAGACGTGAAACGGCTTTCGACTGAGTTGCACCCTTGTCCATCAAAGTCAGTACTGTCTACTCAAGACTGGCAACAACTCTCCAGACTCCCGGATAAAGGTCTTTTACATCACCTGCCACTAAGGTCGCCAGGTACGATTCAGGAAACATCTGGGGACTTTGGGGGTGGAGCCAGGATCAAGAATGTGACATCACTCTGGGAGAGGGGAGGGAAGAAGCACAACTGAACTCCAAAGGGAGTTTTGGCCGTCACATTTTAAAGGACCACATTCCTTTTAAGTTGGAATTGGAAATTCCATTGGAAATAATGGAGGATGGGGGCACCTTCTTTTGGGACTCATAGAACTGGACCCCCTGGTCCAATCTTTTTGAAAGGGGGGGGGGGGTTGAGGAGAGGCACCAGATGCTGTGCTAAAAATTTGGTGCCTCTACCTCAAAAAACAGCCCCCACAGACCCCTAGATACCCACGGATCGATTCTCCATTATACCCTACGGTGACCAGTTTCTGTAGGGTATAATAGAGTGCCCACTGGACATCCCCCTCTGCTTTCTGATAACCTTGAAGCTGGGGGAGGGCCTCCAAACCAGGGGATCCCCTGC
Organism: Lepidodactylus listeri; assembly: GCA_029233225.1. NCBI lineage: Eukaryota > Metazoa > Chordata > Lepidosauria > Squamata > Gekkonidae > Lepidodactylus > Lepidodactylus listeri. Next base: position 96,770,725 of record JARCFY010000009.1, on the reverse strand, counting down.
CCCCAACTGGGGATTGGCAACCCTACCTGCTACCTGATCACTTTACCTTGCAATGCAAGGGATTAAATCTGGAAGCTTCTGCATGCAAAGGAGATGCTCAACCACTGAGCCATTGTCCACAGCTCTTCCCAAAACATTTCCCTTATATATATTAGTTTGGTTATATTTCTTACATTGCTGCAGCATCCACTGTGGATAGGAACTGAAATCTGGGGAACGCCGTCAGTAGAAGAGCCTCTGCTTCACTCCAGACACAGAGACAAGTGCATATTTAGGTCTTTACATGCCTTTACATTGTCCAGCACAGCTAATAGGGCCAACATGCCCGGTGCAATGACATCACCCAGAGGTGATACCATCGCACAGGGAATGTTAGAGGCCTCACCCACAACGTGCCCTGTGTGATGACATCACTTCCGGTTGACATCATTTTGGTGTGCGCTCTTCGTGTGTGCGCTGAAGATCTCCAAAACCAGGATCCCCCCGCCGGCTGGCAGGTAAGACCTGGCAACCCTATTGCTAGGCCTTGTCAGAACCTAAATGCAGGTGTAGGCCATCTGGGGAATAAATTCACATGGTAGCTCGGAAAATTCTTGATTATGATCTAGGGTTGCCAGCCTCCAGGTGGGGCCTGGGGATCCCCCGCTTTTACAACTGATCTCCAGCTGAGAGAGATCAGCTCCCCTGGAGAAAATGGCTGCTTTGGAGGGTGGACTCTATGGCATTGTACCCTGCTGAGGCTTCTCTCCTCCACTAACCCTGCCCTCTCCTGGATCCGCCCCCAAAGTCTCCAGGTGTTTTCCAACCCAGACTTGGCAACCCGATTATGATCCACCACTGGCGACGAAGGTCTTAGGATTTTTGAGAAACGCTGCTGGCACGGAGTCTCGATTGTTTCAGCTGGAACGTGCATTGCAAAAGCCTGGGAATTAAGACATCAGTATCAATTATGGACCAGTGTAAGAAAATATGGACCACAGCACTTCAATAAAAGTGAGAGGGCGGTGGCAAGGCCACCCCCAGCCACCCAACAGATTTGTGAGGAGTTGGACGGACCACTGGAATATGGAATTGTCCAGTTCTCTAACATAAGAACGTAAGAGAAACCAATGTTGGATCAGGCCAATGGCCCATCCAGTCCAAAACTCTGTCACACAGTGGCCAAAAAAAGGGCCACCAGGAGGTCCGGCGGTGGGGCCAGGACACTAGAAGCCCTCCCACTGTCCGTCCCCCGCCCCAGCACCTAGAATACAGAGCATCACTTGCTCCAGACAGAAAGTTCCTATATATACCTTGTGGCTAATAGCTAATAGCATCAGCTTTTTTTGTTGTTTTTTTTTAAGCAACTTCAAAAAAGATCGGTGCAGTGTCAGGGCTCCTCTTTCTTATTTCTGAGCAACATTTCATCATCAGTCTCTTTGTTCCTCTTTTAGTACAGGAACAGGACAGGCTCTGAGGCCTAGAATAAAGTAAGTACAAGGAAAGCAAAATCCAAGGAGAGATCTAGTGGCATGGAGTCTTCTAAAACGTTGCTTTCTCTGGATGTGGGGGGGTCGGGCGGTAATGACACATTTTCTTCAAGGGCCTCCCACAAAAGCCATTCTCATCGTTTTGTGATGGTCAGACACATGCTGCCGTAGTTCTATTAATATTTGCCTGACCTGTGCTACTGTACAACGCTCCTGCCTCGCACGTTGCTACCGGTCTCTCAGCAGAAAGAGTCCTTCATCTAAGGAACCGGACAAAGGTAACCAACCTGACCACTAATCAGCTCTGCTGGAGGAAGCAGGCGGCCCTCCAGAGTGAAATATAGATCCAGTGAAGAGATCCTGGCACAGTTACTTGTCTAATAACAACAATCAGTGTCCCCATATATTTTCTTTCTATGCCTGTCGACAGCAGTGACATTGATACAGGGCTGTTCTGATACAACTTAGATTCCGGACAAATAAGTTGCCTTCACAAAATTCAGCATTAGCATACAGAGTTCATTTGCATGAGATGCTGCGATGGATTTTAGCTGGGATAACTTTAAAAGAGGAAGAGAGAAATGCATGGATGAGCGGACTAGCAATAGCTATTAGCCGCAATTGCTAAAAATGGAACTTCCACATTCAGAGGAAGTGTACTTCGGAATACCAGATGGAGCTAAACAATGGGAGATGGCTACCATCCATACATGATTTGCCTTTCAGCTCCCCAGAGGACATCTGGCTAGTCATTGTTGCTAAAAAGAGACAGCCCTGTACAGACCTTTGGTCTGATCCAGCAAGGCAATTCTTATGTCCGTATGCTATTAATGGCTAGAGTCAGAAAACTGGTGTGACTCCTGCAGAATTTAACACACACCCTTTAAAAAAACAACAACCAGGTGCACCTACAAAGTAGTCGAGTCTAGCTTAATCTACCAGCAAGGATAAGTCTTTTATTATCACCAACAATCATAACATAATGTGGGGAAGAAGAGATTTAAACTTCGGGACCATCCTGTTTGACCCAGCTGAGGCTGCGGCCACACGGGCCTTAAATGCGGGAGGAAGGGCTATTTCCTCCCGCATTTAAAGGGGCCGACCAGACGGCCCGCCCCAAGTCCTGTGCTGAAGCGGGCTGCAATGCGGGTTCCTCCCGCATTTTCCGACCCCGGGAAAATCAAGTATTTTTCTGGGTGTTGCAGGAGGAACCCGCATTGGAGGTATCTGGACAGCCCTCTCTCGCAAGCATTGAGAGAGCAGGGCTGTCCAGATAGCCCCACCGGCCATTTCCCCCCCCACTCACCCAGGCGGCTGGCAGATCCTTGGCCACCACTGCCGCTTCTCCCGCTTCTGGGGCCGCCTCCGCCGCCAGTCCCACAAGCCGTTCTTGCCACTACTGCTGCCTCTTCAGCGGCAGCCACTGCCGCGGCTACCGTTTCTGCCACCGCCGCTTCCGCCGCGGCCGTATAGACATCCCAACCCGCAGTAGCAAAATGTGGCCCCTTTAAATCCGGGAGCCCTCCCGGATTAAAGGGGCCATGTGGCCGCAGCCTGAGACTTTAACTAGCTATTCTGGGATGCAAAGCTTTGTGTCTTCAGTTACACATTTCAGACAAAATAAATTTGATTTACACACACGCTAAGATGATACCAAAATTAACAAAACACTATTTAGTACAAGTATTAGTATCCAGCCAGGCTGGAGATTTACCGATATGCCTTAAATGTCCATTGTTTAGTTAGTCCAGGATGGAGAGAATGACCAATATATGCCTTACCAAGGTTGTCAGACCTGATCTCTCTCCAGTACTTACAAGCACTTAAAAGTGGCTTGCCATTAACTCAGCAAGTCAGAAAGGGAATAAAATCAGATATATTTTTTTCTGACTAAGTTGCCACAGAAACGCACATAGGATTGACTGCTTTGTCGACTCTCAAAATGGAGTCTTAGCACTAGGGTATTGTAGTCGATGAGTCAAGCAAACTGAAGATCACTGCGTGGCTGTCCTTGGACGGGAAGCCGAAGCGATAATCCCGGTTCATTTTGGAGACTTTATCGCAAAGTCCACCAAAAGATAGGCTATGAAAGTGCACAGAACAATAGGTGATAAACAATAGGCAATAAGACTATGGTGCATCGGAGGGAAACTATTACATTGAAACCCATAAGCAAATAGATACCATTTACTTTTTTTTAGTTTCTAAAAGAGCCCTTTATGTGAAGGGGTGGAGAGTGAGAGCTGCATTCTTTCACACAATAAAGCAGCACAACTATGGGGGATAAAAACATAGAAAGAGCCCAGAGAGGGCATAATGAAATGTATATTTTAGGGAACTCAATAACAAAGCCAGACAGACTGAAGAAGTCATACAGTGATTTATGCAATCCTAAGCAGAGTTACACCTTCCTAAACCCACACAGCCAGTTTGGTGTAGTGGTTAGGAGCGTGGACTTTGACTCCCCACTCCTCCACATGCAGCTGCTGGTGTGACCTTGGGTCCGTTTCAAGTTCTTTCAGAGCTGTTCTCTCATGAGCAGTTCTCAAAGGAGCTCTCTCAGCCCCACCTACCTCACGGGGTGTCTGTTGTGGGGAGGGGAAGGGAAAGGAGTCTGTAAACCACTCTGAGACTCCTTTGGGTAGTGAAGACCGGGGTATAAATCCAATCTCCTCCTCCTCCTTCATCAAAAGTGTTAGAAGAGTACCAGTCCACTTGGAACTTTACCCACAGAGTATTAAAAGAAAGGGCTGAGCCACCATTGTCTTAGCAATGTTTACAAAACCCCTGTAAAGGAGACTAGCAATGTTTACAAAACCCCTGTAAAGGAGACCAGCATAGTTATTCCCATATTGCAGCTGTGGAAGGCCCAGGGGCCAGTCGCTCAGTCTGCAGTGGCAGCAGACCTTGAACTCAGGACTGGCCATGTCTTGCTCTTGACTAACATCATTACACCAACTCTATGCATCTACTTTCCCCAAAGGCAAGACCTAAGACTGGAAGTTATTGCAGAAGATGTCGGGCTGATATTCTCTTCCCATCTATGCCTCTTCTTATTGCTAAATAAAATTACACCATCATGCACAGAATTCCCCTAACTCCTGTTCTCATATAAGGGCAAGGTTGGGGAAGAAGCAGAACTCCAGGGACTGTGGCCAACTGGGAGCCATGGAGGCAGCCGAATCATGTGAGTCATTTTCACATGCTATAGGGCTGTCCAGTGGGTGCGGGGACAAGACACAGATCTTTGTCTGGGGACCCATGGTGGCTCTTGGAACTCCGGCCTGCACCTGGTGGGGGAAACTGCATGCCAGGAGACTGAAGCATGCATTTTCCATTATTAGACAGCACTAGAGAGAACAGCAGAACATAACACAAGACTGTTTTCAGTAGCAGACACATATTCACTGTACTGCAGATTTCAGCCTCGCTTTACAGCTTCCAAAGGAGCAAAATTCATGAAGGGACCTGTAACTAAGGGACAATTCCTCGGCCACCTTATGGAGACCAGTGCCTTCTTAAAACCCACTGGCCTCAGCAAGAGCGTTATTACGAGTTTATTAAAATATTCATAATCTTCTCCCATCCACAGTGGCACAAGGTGGGTTGCATAGCAGCTCAAGACTGTCCTAGTCAACCAAGCAGAACTCTGAATATTCCATCACAATTATACCCCACTCTTCTGCCAAGAAGCTCGAGGTGGCATATCGGGATTACCCCAATCTACAACTCAATGAAGCAGATTATGCTGGGGAAAGTGTGGTTTTCTCTCACATGGTTAGGCTGTGGTCACACACAGTAAATAATCCACTTTCAATGCACTTTCAATGCACTTTCGAATTGGATTTTGCCAGTTCACACAGTAAAAATCCAGTTGGAAAGTGCACTGGAAGTGGATTGAAAGTGGATTATTTAGTGTGTGTGACCACAGCCCAAGGCTGTGATCATACACACAATTAGACCCAACATAAGCACAAATGCCGGGCGGATTTAAAGGGTGCGATCAGACAACAACATTTGGGAAGTGCCCTGCGGCTGTCGGCAACCAGTTTTGCTCTGCCTCAGAAGCAGAGTTAAAAGACACCAGGGAAAATCCAGTAGGAAATGGATTGTGATGGGCCACAGATGGACTTTCCCCTGTCTGGCCGCTCCAGCATGCTCTCATGGCGTCGGGACAGTCTGATCAGGCCATCCCGACCCCATGCCATTTCCCCCCCTTTGCAGTATGCACATCATTGTGCACTTCATAGGGAGCCCTCGGTGCAGAGGTGCGATTCATCGATCCCTCATTTAAGTGCCTGGGGGGGAAATGGGACAAAAAAAGCCGTACTCACTCACAGTTGTGTCTGATCACACACTGACGCACTGCACCTGCAGCTTCAAAGGGAGGTGTGATTGTGCAACTGTGGGTCAAATTCCCCCGGAGGAAATAGCCTCACTCCCCCTCTTTTTCTGGCATGTGTGACCGCAACCTAAGTGGAACTTCATGGCCGTATATGAGGATTCAGAGTCTGTACAAAGGTCTTACATTAGCAGACATTTTTTGTAAAAAAAAATCATTTGTATATAATATTAGGAATAAGGCCTGTTGTGGAAATAAATACAATGGGCTCTGGAAAGAGGCTCTGGAAGAGTGCCAAGGCCTTGGGCACTCAGTGTCAATTTGCTGTGGTGACCTCAGCAAGGTATAATGACACAGAGTCCACCAGTTTCTCCAGGGAACGATCTCTGCCATCTGAAGAGCAGTTGTAGTTCAGCATGATCTCCATCCCTCCCCTGGAGATTGGTAACAATGGTTCCTCATGAGGGAACAGGTGGTTTGGAGGGTGGAGTCTAAGGTAATGAACCTGTCTGAGGTCCCACTCCTGCTGAAACCTCACCAGGGTCCACCCCTCAAATCTCCAGGAATTTCACAACCTGGAGTTGGCAACCCTATTTCCCTTCCAACCAACCATCAATGTATAATTATCTGCCCCACAGCTTCAGCTTTCCATCTTCTCCCTCCTAGAGAGCAGTTGTAATTCTGAGTGATCTCCAGCCCCCTGGAGATTGGCAACAATGGTTCCCCATGAGGGATTGGTTGGCATGGAAGGTGGAGTCGATGGCATTGTACCTGTCTGAGGTTCCACCCCTCCTCCAACATCACCGTCTCCAGGCTCCATCCCTCAAATCTTCAGGAATTTTCCACCTGGAGTTTGCAACCCTATCTCCTTCCCAGTCAATCATCAACTTCACTCTTCAACTTTCCATCTCCTCCCTGCAACCTCCACCATGCTCTGAAGCCCTGACTGCTGTCACATTGGCTGTCATAGGGGGTCCATCTCAGCAGGGTATAAGGACACAGAGTCCACCATTTTCTCCAGGGGAACTGATCTCTGCCATCTGGAGAGCACTTGTAATTCTGAGTGATCTCCAGCCCTAGCCTGGAGATTGGCAACCATAGTTCCCCTGGAAGAGAAGTAGTTTTTCTCTGCAGTGGGGACCAAAGCAGCTGACACCATTCTCCTCCCCCCCTTTTGACTTGCACAATAACCCTGTGAGGTAGGTTAGGCTTAAAGTCTATGACTGGCCCAAAATCACCCATTCAGCAAAAACCTGGATCTAGCAGATTCTGCTCTGAAGCACTGACTTCTACGCCCAGGTGGAGCCTGAAGATCGCCAGGTATCACAACTGAACTCCAGACAATAGATCTCCCCCCCAAAGCCATTTTCTCCAGCGGAACTGATCTCTGCCATCTGGAAAGCACTTGTAATTCTGAGTTATCTCCAGCCCTCACCTGGAGATTGGCAACTCTTCTCCACCCACTGCCAGGTGGGTCTAACTGTCGCCTCAGTGGATCCTGTGGAGGGCAGCATTTTTTGGAGGGGATGGAAGGACTCAGCAGGGTATAATGCCATAGGGTCTACCCTCCAAAGTAGCCATTTTTTCAGGGGAACTGATTTCTGTCATCTGGAGATCAACTGCAACAGCAGGAGATCTCCAGGTCCCACCTGGAGATTGGCAACCCTAGGGGGAAGTCAGCCACACAGCAGGGAGTGGTTTGATTGTTGCTGGCCCATCTCATTAGCCAGCCAGCCATGGTGGAGTTTCACAGTTTATTCTGACAGGAAAGGCAGTGGGCGGGGGAGGGGGTTATGCTGAAAGTCCATTGTATTTTCACTGACAGAAGCAGGCCACTGAGGGGACAGTTAGACCCACCTGGTGGAGGAGAAGAGTGGACCCAGCACCCAGTCTGTCCCCTTCGCTGGCTCCCTCCAGACTGAGGCCGAGACGCTGGCTGGTGGCTCTGTGGGCAGGACTGAGGCAACGTAGTGAGGGAATGCAGCCAGTGACCAGGGATCCCTTTTGAGTGGCAGTCCTTGCAGACAACTGATTTTGGCGCCCCGTGGAATCATGTCACTTGAAAACAGCTTTATATATAAGAGAGATGGTCACTTCATTGTTTTGCTTAGCTTTAAATATTCTGCACCTTTTAAAAACTTCTAAAGATTTTATGGTGTTTTTTAAAAATAAAAATAAAACAGAATATTAAAAATCATTTTCTCCAGCAACCCAGAGTTTTTGAAAAACTCTTGGGAGAATGTCATCAGACTATAACTCGGGAGATTGTTTTAGCCAAGCAAAGCTCCTCTTGAGGCTTGCTTCATTCATCTGGGAGTGAATGGGCCCCAAGCCCCATCACTGGAGAAGAGCCAACAGAATCTAGCAGTTTCCTTACAGTATTTTTCTCTTTTTTTTCTACCTCAAGAGATGCAGGAGAGAGGCCTGGATCTCCAGAGATAGAAGCACCAACTTCTCTAAGGACCTCCACCGTCTTACCTGGTCCCATGGACACAGTCACCCACCCCTACCGAGTCCGAACCTACCCCTCTCACCCTCTTCCCCATCTTCTTTAAGAATCTGCGGACTGAGCCATTGTCTGAAAGGAGAGGAAAGGGGCGGAACTATAAACAAGCTTAATTTATGCAGCAAGTCCTGGAGAAGACTGGGTTCTGCACTTACCATTCATCGCAAATAACAGAGGAGATATGCCAAGTGGAAGCCAGCCAGATTCTTTTAAAGATCTGTCCCTTGGTGAAGCCAGGGGAAAGAGTGCTCTGAAAAGAGGTTCTGACTGGGCACACAGTCAAAGCTCTGCTGGCTCCACAAAAAAATAGGAGAGAAAGAGAGATAACACCTCTCCGACAGATGCCTGCACCTTCCCTACTCACCAAGTTAATTTCGAGGACAAAAGCTTCACGCTGGGGAACTTCACTTCATCTACGTAATCTGCTGTGATCAATTTGCTACTACCTTTGCAGACAAAATTGCCCAAATCCACTCTGGATTAGATGCTGGCATGGATACATGGTGGAGCACCTTCCCTATGAGGAAAGGCTGAAGGGTCTGAGGCTTTTCAGTTTGAAAAGAAAGAACTAAAGGGGAACATGGAGGTGGAAAGAGCTGACAAAGGAATTTTTCTCCCTGTTCCAGAATACTAGAAGTTGAGGGCATCCAAAGAAGCTGATGGGCCATAGATTCAGACCCACAAAAGGAAGTGCTTCTTTATACAGAGAGTGGTTAATATGTGGAATTCATTGCCAGAGGATACAGTGATGGCTAGAGAAACTGGCAACTTTAAAAGGGAAGGAGATAGATTCAGGATAAGTCTATCAGTGGCTACTAGTCATGGGGGCTGAGAGGAACCTCCACATTCAGAGGTATTAAACCTCTGGATCCCAGAGCCAGGAGGCAACATCAGGGGAAGGCCTCAGCCTCTATGCCCTGTTGTTGGTCCTCCAGAGGAACTGGTTGGCCACCTGGTGAGGCAGAATGCTGAACTAGACGGACCATTGGTCTGATCCAGCAGGACTCTTCCTATGTGTGACTGCTTTACTTCATTAATGAGTAGGAGTCTTCCAGGGGTTAGCTGTGGTCTCACTTGGAATGCTGTGTACAGTTCTGGTCACGGTATCTCCAAAAAGACATTGCAGAGCTGTCAAAAATATAGAGGAGGGCAACCAAGATGATCAGGGAGTTGGAGGACCTTCCCTAGGAGGAAAGGCTGAAGAGTCTGGGACTTTTCAGTTGAGAAAAGGGATGACTAAGGGGGTACATGATAGAGGTTTATAAAATTATGCATGGGGTGGAGAGAGTGAACAAAGAGAATTTTCCCCCCTCTCCCAAAATTATGCTAGAACTAGAGGTCATCCAGTGAAACTGACGGGCATTAGGTTCAGATGGATAAAAGGAAATACTTTACACAGAGAGTGATTAAAATGTGGAATTTGCTGCCAGAGGATGTAGTGATGGCCACAAGAACAAACAACTTTAAAAGGGGGTTAGATAGATTCTAATTTAGCCACCCTACTAGCCAAGGTGACTAAAAGGAACTTCCATGCTCAGAGGCAGGAGGCAACATCAGGGGAAGGCCTCGGCCTCTGTGCCCTGTTGCTGGCCCTCTAGAGGAACTGGTTGGCCACTGTGTGAGACAGGATGCCGGACCAGATGGACCACTGCTCCAGCAGGGCTCCTCTGATATTCTTATGATGTACCTTTGGCATCTCTTTGTCCAATTTATATGGATACTTTTCAGCTCGTGGATTCCGAGTATGAGGACAAGATCCTTGGAGAACTGGGACCTACCACTTCTGTTCTCGACCCTTGCTCTTCCTGGCTGCCAGTGGGGGACTGGCTGAGTGGGTAAGGGGAGTGGTAAATGCTTTCCTGAGAATGAGAGTTATGTCACCCATGCTCAAGGAGGTAGCAATTAGACCAGTGCTGGGGTTGGGGGGGGGGGGGACACCCCTGAGCCTGACCTGCCAACCAGACTCCAATCTTCCATTCTTGGACAAGGTGCTAGAGTGGGTAGTAACTTCTCAGCTCTAGGGGTTCTTGAAAGAGACCCAGTTTTCTGGACCAATTTCTGTCTGGCTTAAGGCCAGGATTTGTAACAGAGATTGCGTTGGTCACCTGGGTTGATGACCTCCATTGAGGACTAGATAGGGGGGGATAAGACCCGGCTATTTCTGCTGATCTCTCAGTGGCCTTTGATACTATCGACCATAGCATCCAACTGAGCTGCCTCTCAGGGCTGGGACTAAGAGGTGCTGTGTTATGGTGCTTCAAGTTCCATCTGGGGGGAGGGTCGGTCTCAAAATGTAATGCTGGGGGATTCCTGGTCTCCTCCATGGTCTCCTTCTTGGTCTCCTTCATGGCTGTTGGCCTGTGGAATTCTATCTCATACCCCCCCCCCCCCCCCCGTGCTATTTGAGATATAAATGAGGCCGCTAGGAAAGGGTACCATGAATTATGGGCTGTGATGTCATCGACATGCCAATGATACCCAGCTCTACCTTTCTTTTCCATCTAATGCTTAAAGTCAGTAATGGGCTGGATGAGGGCGGACAAGCTGAAACTTGATCTTGACAAGACAGAGGTACTCTGGGTTATTAGAAAGGGAGACCTGGGACATGAGATCTTCCCCATCGTGGATAGGGTTATACTCCCTAGTTCGGTGTAGTGGTGTAGCCAGTTTGCTGTAGTGGTTAAGAGAGGCAGACTCTAATCTGAAGAACTGGATTTGACTCCCCACTCCTCCACGTGCAGCTACTGGGTGATCTTGGGTCAGTCAAAGTTCTCTGAGAGTTGGGCCACGATCACACGGCCCCTTTAAATCCGGGAGGGCTCCCGGATTTAAAGGGGCCGCTTTTTTCAACAGCAAATTGGGATGTCTAAACATCCCAACCCCTGCTGCCTCGGGATCGGCGGCCGCGGCCGCTGAAGAAGCAGCCGCGGCGGGAATAGCCTCTGCGGCGGAGGTAGCGGAGGCGGTGGCGGAGGCGACGGAAGTGGGGGCAGCTAAGGAAGCTGCGGCCGCGGCGACGGAAAGGGTGGTGGCGGTGGCGGCCGCCGCCACCGCTGAAGATGTTTCAGCTGAGCCGATGGAGGCGACGGAGGCGGCCCCAGCTGAACTGCAAGTGGCGGTGGCGGCCTCCGACCCGCCATCCGCCAGGGTAAGTCGTTTTTTTTCCCCACTCTTTTACACTTGGGCGCATGGATAGCCATGCGCCCAAGTGTAAAAGAGTGGGAAAAAAATGGCCGGCGGGGCTATCTGGACAGCCCTGCTCTCGCAATGCTTGCGAGAGAGGGCTGTCCAGATAACCTCAAATGCGGGTTGCTCCCGCAACTCCCGGGAAAACACTAGTTTTTCCCGGGGTCGGTAAATGCGGGAGCAACCCGCATTGGAGCCCGCTTCACTGCGGGACTCGCAGCGGGCCGTTGTGGACGGCCCCTTTAAATGCGGGAGGAAGCAGCCCTTCCTCCCGCATTAAGGGGCCGTGTGACCGCGGCCTTGTTCTCTCAAGACTAATTCTCTCAGCGCTCCCTCAGCCCCACCTACTTCACAGGCTGTCTGTTATGGCGAGGGGAAGGGAAGGAGACTGTAAGACACTCTGAGACTCTGACCATCACCATTACCACAATACATGCATAGTACCCGTATCCCAGCTCCCTGTTTGATGTACACTTTTTCCCCTTATCGCTGCAAGTACAATCGCTACTAGGTTGCAGCTGGAACAGGGACAGATAGAAGGACTGACCTACCATCACGGAAGGAAAGCTATCCCTTTTTTTTGGCAAGCATGTCCAAAGACTGCTCCAACAAATGAGATTGTGCCACTCTGTAACTCGCTCCATGGAATCCCTTCCTTCCTCTAAAATAGGCTATAATCAGCCCCACCAGCTGTAGAACGACATTATGTAAACATCCACAACATGAGGAATACAGGCCAGAGTCTGTACCAAAACCTGTCACCAGCTCTCTCACTTTTGCAGGAGTGCCCCACACTACAGTTGTTCATAACCATTCATGACTAGTCACATGTATATGCTACTCTTCTTCCTCCCAAGGAGACCAGGACATCACGCACACTGACATTCCATTTTATCCATACACTACTACGCTGAAGAACAAGAGTCCAGTAGCACCTTAAAGACTAACAAAATTTGAGCAAGCCAAGGTATGCGCTTGCGTGAGTCACTGCTCGCTTCTGCAGATATGTAGAGAGTAGCATGGATACCCATCTTGATCTAATACACCAGTTTGGAGTGGTGTTTAAGAGTGGTGGACTCTGATCTGGAGAACCGAGTTTGATTCCCCACTCCTCCACATGAAGCTTGCTGGGTGACCTTGGGCCAGTCACAGTTCTCTCAGAGCTCTCTCAGCCCCACCTACCTCACAGGGTGTCTGTTGTGGGGAGAGGAAGGGAAGGTGATTGTAAGCAGCTCTGAGACTCCTTTGGGTAGTGAAGGGTGGCAATTAATCCAATCTCCTCCTCCTCCTCCTCCTTCTCTGCCTAGAAGGCCTGATTTCATTCACGGTAGGAAATGCCTCCCCTACCTCACTGATCAGTGCTTCTACCACTGAGTTTGCTAGGCAGAAGATAAGTGATTACAGGTGCTTTTAACAGTGCCAAATAGTAGATTCCATGCAATTTCCCCCCTGGTTTATTGAATATACTTTGAATGGCGCGTTATTGTACAGTAGTGGTACTCACTCTGCAATTCACAAAGAACCAATTTTTAAAATTTATTTAAAGCATTTATTAGCCGCCACTCTCCCCTGGAGAATTCCAGGTGGCTTACATTATAAATAAAACAATTATTTAAAAACAAACAAACAAACCAATATAACTAAAACAACAATAAAGGTAAAGGTATTTATTTATTTATTTTGTTAGACTTTTACAAAGCCAGCTCAGGGTAAAGGTTTCCCTTGCTCAAAAGCCAGTCAAATCCGACTCTAGGGGGTGGTGCTCATCTCCGTTTCCAAGCTGAAGAGCCGGCGCTGTCCAAAGACTTATCCGTGGTCGCGTGGCCAGCATCACTAAAGGCCAAGGCAAATGGAATGCTGTGACCTCCCCACCAAAGCGGTACCTATTTATCTACTTGAAATTTCGTGCTTTCGAACTGCTAAGTTGGCAGGAGCTGGGGCCAGAGACGGGAGCTCACTCCATCACGTGGCCCTCGGGTCTCGAACCGCCAAGCTATCGACCTTTCGGTCTGAAGCTCAGTGTCTTAACCTCTGAGCCACCACAGCCACCAAAACAACGGTTACGATTTAAAAACTCCAATTAGGACTGCCAATAAATAAATGGTAAATCCGTCAAATGCAGTCCTAAATAAAACTGTCTCCAATTAGCTCCTGAAGATGGACAGGGAGGGGTCTATGCACACCTCCCTGGGGAGGATGCTCAACAATCACCATCACCATCAACCAAAAGAGGCGCATTTCCTTCCATTCCTGGCCTGAGGCCGGCACCTATGGGAGGCTCGCCGCTTTTTTGTACTTCCAGCAGCTGTTTCAAGGTGAGAAGCAACTTCCTGCCCCAGTCCCCACCTTGAGCAAGAGCCTTGTCCACCTTCCTGAAACACTGGTTGGGTGCCCCACTAACATAAGAACATAAGAGAAGCCAAGGTTGGATCAGGCCAATGACCCATCCAGTCTGTGTCACACAGCGGCCAGACCCAGGTGCCATCAGGAGGTCAGAAGAGCCAGGGGTGGCTTACGGTTGCTATCTTCGGCTTTTGAAATTCCTGGGGGTTTGGGAATGGAGCCTGGGGAAGGCAGAGTTACGGGAGAGGAGGGACCTCAGCAGGGTTGTGATTTGATAGAGTCCTCTCTCCAAAGCGGGCCTTTTCTCCCGGGGAACTAATCTCTGTAGTCTGGAGATCCATTGTAATTCCAGAACTTCCAGGTCATACCTGGAAGATGGCAACTCTAATGTGGCTCCTGACTAAGTATCACTGGCTGCGGTCACACACATGAAATAATCCACTTTCAGTGCACTTTTCAACGGGAGTTTGCCAGTTCACACAGTAAAAATCCAGTTGGCAAGTGCACTGAAAGTGAATTGAAAGTGGATTATTTCACGTGTGTGACCGCAGCCTTTGCATTAAGGCCCCGTTTCCAGAGAAGAAAAATGTGCAATTTTTGGTAAGGTTTTCTGGTCGCTTTTCTCCACAAACACTGCAGCATGGAGCAGACATTTTTTTAAACAGATTAAAAAAAAATGTTCTTTTGTGTGTGTGTGTGTGGGGGGGTTAATGTTGCCTTCTCTGAAAGAATACACCGGCTGATACATATATCTAGGGGATAAAAGGAGAACACAGATTCCCATTTTGTCAGCATCTTGTAAAAAGTTCTATTAACTTGGATCCCAAAGACCAGGGGAGAAATTTGGCAGGGAGATTTCCCCAAGTGCACACAAATCTGTCTCCAATGGGGGAAAGAAAAGTGATCGAGAACTTTTGTCCATGCTAAGTAGAAAGCAAATAAGAACAGGCAATAAAAACTCGGAACAGGTGGCCACCCGAGCAGTGCTGCGAAACAGCTGAAATTTCATCATGCAGCTGCGAAGACAGAAATGCCAGGCAACTGGCAAGAATCCTCAACTCATCCCAGCTCTTGTGTTCCAAAACCATCCCTGGCCCCCAATCCCAGAGAGATTGTTTTCCAAGGGTCTCCCGTGCCCAACAACTGTTTTAAGTTTTCCAGGCATGCTCTCACAACTTGGTTTAGCCAGTTCCCCCAATCAACAGATTCCGTTCCTCGAGGCACTCTGGAAGGGCGAAGCAATGAGAACCTGGTGGCATTAATTTAAGAAGTTGCATCACGTCCTTCCTCTCTAAACACCATTGCCCAAACAGCCCATGATAAACATCAACAGAACGTCGGCCTATTAAAGCAAGCAGAGCAATCCAGAAAGCAAAGTTCTGCAGGTCTCTAGCAATCTGATGTGGTGTTGGCCAAGCCTGGCAATCAGTGGGAGGATGGGTGGCTTCCACTCATCACATAAAAGGAGTCACAACTAGTTAGGGCTGCCAGAGCCCCCAGGGAGGGGGGGGAAGGGGTTGCCCGCTTTGGGGGCCCCCAATCCGCCGGCCTGAATCCAGCCAGCAGGGGGACTCCTGCCCCCAAAGTGCCTGGACTGGGCTGACGTGCCCGGTGTGATGACATCACCCAGAGGTGACATCATCACGCTGGGCACGTCGCTGGGGGACGCTCTAGCATTCAACCTGAAAACTCTATGGTACCAGAGTTTTTAGCTGAATTCTAGTGTCCTCCCTGGTGATGTGCCTAGCACAATGACATCACTTCCAGGTGATGTCATCATGGCATGCATGCACTAGAAGATCCCAGGAGAAGAGCTTCTCCCCCCACCAGAAAAAGGAATGCCAACCTCCCAGTGGGGCCTGGAGTTCTCTAAGAATTATAAGTGATCTCCAGACTACAGAGATCAGTTCCCCTGTAGGACAGGGATGCTTCAGAGAGCAAAGTCTTCAGTATACCATAGATTTTAGGTGAAATCTCTCTCCAAATCCTCTACCTCCTCTCCAGGCACTGGCCCCCAATCTCCAGGAATTTCACAGGCTAGAATTGGTAACTCTACTGGCAATATCATTTACTCTGAAAAGAACCTAAATATGCAATTGTAATGAGGGAGTGGTGCATCACCAGTCTGGGAAATAGAATCAAGCTATTTCAACATTCGAGCAATCAGATCAGTAATTTGTCCTTTCTCCCAACTGGGGGAAGGGGGGCGCTAACTGAGAAATCACAACCAACTCATGTATCAGCTGCTTCTGACTCTACTCTTGTTTGTGGGTGCTTATTAGCTATTGGCTACCTCTGAGCTCCCAAACATACATTTTCCCCAGACTGCCCCCCAGTTCAGGAATTTTACTGGAAACAGCTGTTATCTTTGTTGCAGTAAGTCCTATTTTGCCCCCAAAAATTTGGAAGAGATATTCAAATACCTGGTGATAGCGACTAAAATTATCTACGCAGCAAAATGGAAATTAGACATCTGTCCTCATTTAGAAGAACGGGAAAATAAACTTGCCGAATATGCAGTGACGATGAAATTAACAATTTATTTGAGAAGCAGTTCAGTTATGAAATTTGAGAAGAGATTGAGTGCCTACTATGTAAATAGGAGTCAAATTTAGAATGAGCAGTCTAAAATACTGTGTACAATTGCATTGCAATGAAGAAGCATTAAGAGAATCAGTTCTAAATGGAACATGTTGAATATAAATGTGTGTAAGGAAGTGGGTTTTGAGGAGAAACACTTTTTTTGTTTTCTATTATAAGTTATACAAGAGTTTTCTCTTCTGTATTTTTGTTCTATTACCTATTTGCTAAAAGTAATAGCGAGTATGCAAAAATGGTGAAAATATGCAGTACTGAGTATGCAATGATGGTGAAATTAATAATTCAGTTGAAAGACAGATTAGTTACAAAATGCAAAATGTAAAATGCTGAATTTAAATATATCCCAACAGAAGTAAGTTTTATAGTATTTTATAAACAGTGACCCAAAACATTTCAATGTAATGACAGGGGTATTGGGGAGAAATATTTTCTATTTTATATATATATATTGTTGTATACAATCACTGTTTGATACATGTATTTACAACATGTAATCATTTTTTTCTTTTATTTATTTTCTTTTTATTATCTCTTTGTTTCCCCAAAATTAAAATAAAAATCTTTTCTGCTGACCCCCATTCTACCCCTCCACACACATACACAAATATTAGTAGGCAGCGAAATACCTGCATGATACCTTGACATTAGAGTGACCAGAAGTACCCAAGGGGGGGGATCAGGAACCAATAACAAAACATAGCCAATATGCAACTAGCACAAAGAGAAACTCTGGCTGAGGACAGACTGGCAATCTGCCCCGGGATAGGTCCACATGGGAAGCGGGGGAAGGGAGCCTGTTCAGACATGCGCAGCTGTCCCTCGGCTCCCTTCCGCACTTACCCACTTTGAAGCCAGTTTTCTTGCGCTTTAGAAGGACACCGGGAGAAACCGGTGTCCGGAGGCCGTCTTGCACTTGCCTCCCGCTTCCAGGCAGTGTGAACCGGAAGAAGGCGGGAGGCAAGTGGAGGCAGCAGTGTGAACGCGGCGTTTTGCCAGTTTGTGCATGAGCGCATGCGCAAATGCGCAAATTGCCGAAACAGCCCTATCATGAGCTGCGGAGTCCGGCCCACCTGGGGCTACTCTGCAGCAGTCTGAATGCTCCATAACAGCATCCTTGCGCAATACCCTGGCCAATGTGGACATCCAGCCCCGGGGGATTTCCCCCCGGCAGCTTTTGCCTCCGGATTCATCCCACTCCAGATTGCCAGTCTATCCTCAGCCTCTGAATGAACATGAAAAGAAACCCTAGAAGGACCTCAGTTCCTCTTCTCCACACTCACATTCCTTACCCCGGAAAACAGTCTATGGAAATGAAGTGTTTTAGCCACTCTCATAGTAACTGTAGCCCACGGTCAATACCTTGCAGGCACATCACTTCCAATGGAGAGGGAGAGTTGAACATCATCTCCTCCTCCTTGCCCTCACCTGGATAGCCCGAGCTAGCCCAATCTTGTCAGATCTGGGAAGCTAAGCAGGGTCGGCCCTGACTAGTATTTGGATGGGAGACCTCCAAGGAATACCAGGGGCATGACGCAGAGGCAGGCCACGGCAAACCACCTCTGAATCATCTCTTCCCTAAAAATAAAAGTCTAGCTCGCCACCTAGTGTTGCATAATGCTAAAACAAGCTAGAACTTTGGGCTGCCTGACAACCTTAGGATCTCCCGGCTATACTACACACACTGCCATACCATAACCATTGATTATAATTATTCCTCCTCCCTCATCCTCCAAAACCACTACTTCAGAGTGATCGCCTTCCCTCCTCCATTGCTTTGCTCTTTAATTTTTTTTTTTTAAGAAAATAGTCCCGAGAGATCCCTATCACAAACTTCCTGGATCACTAATCATGCAGGCCTGTGCTTGGGGCTTCATCACTTTAAAACTGTAAGGGGGGGAGCTCCCAAAATGGAAACTTCCTGTAGACAAAGAGAGAGAAAAGCAAATAGAAAAAAAACTTTCACAGCACAAAGAAAGGCAATAATTAGGCCTTCTCCTTGATATGCTATCTTTCTGTACTGAAGGTGTGTTTCCCCCCCACCACACGATGGAGTGGGAACACTCCATCATGTGATTTCCCCCCCAATGCAGGCCGAAATGATGCAAACCCAAATGATGCAATCCAATTTAACCACCTCCATTAAAAAAAAAAAAAGGCCTTGACCTGCATAGCCAGGGCTAGCCAGATCTCCTCACATCTCGGAAACTAAGAAGAAGAAGAGATTGGATTTATATCCCGCCCTTCACTCACTTAAGAGTCTCAGAGCGGCTTACAAACTCCTTTCCCCTCCCCTCCCCACAACAGACACCCTGTGAGGTAGGTGGGGCTGAGAGAGCTCTTTCCCAAGCTGTCCTTGAGGGAACAGCTGGTACAGAGCTATGGCTTGCCCAAGGTCATCCAGCCAGGTGCAAGTGGAGGAGTGGGGAATCAAACCCAGTTCTCCCAGATTAGAGTCCGCGCACTTAACCACTACACCAGACTGGCTCTTTAAGAGGGGTCTGCGCTAGCTAGGAGACCTCCAAGAAATCCCAGGGTCGTGATGCAGAGGCAGGCAATAGCAAACCATCTCTGAACATCTCTGGCCTTGAAAACCCTACAGGGTTACCATAGGTCAGCCAGACTTGGCAGAGAGAGGGGGGGGGGCTGTGAACCAAAGTCTCTCTCCTGGGCAAGCCTGACTCACTCTAATCTAATCTGGTCCTTTTGGGCCAGAGTGAGGTGGAGCGAAGCTTCACCAGCTCAGGAGTGGCCACTAGGGCAGCCACGGGCCGATTCAGATTCTCTGATCTGATTCGGCCCGCCGCCAAATTGCTGCTGAAATTCGGCGGCAACTTTAAAAGTGACTGGAGGGGAGGGGGTTTGAGGGAGAGGCTCCAAACTTGCAGGGTAGCTGCTGGGGCCTCTCCTCGAAATACCCACCAAGTTTCAAGAAGACTGGACCACAGGGTCCAATTCTACGGGCCCCCAAACAGGTGGCCCCCATTTCCTCCATTGTTCTCTATGGTAGGAAAAAAGTAACATTTTTTCCCACCATAGAGAACAATGGAGGGGATGGGACAACCTGTTTGGGGGCCCATAGAATTGGACCCCGTGGTCCAATCTTCTTGAAACTTGGTGGGTATTTCGAGGAGAGGCCCCAGCAGCTACCCTGCAAGTTTGGAGCCTCTCCCTCAAACTCCCTTTCCTCCAGCCCCTCATATACCCTATAAGTTTTTGCCATTGATTTCAATGGCCCATAGGGTATAATGGGGCTGAAATTGACATTCCCTTTCTGACACACTTTTGGTGATGTCAGGGGATGTGACATATGCTAATGAGGTATGCTAATGAGCTCCTGCACCTCTTTTTCTACGAAAGGACCCCTGATCTAAACTGAATAAATGCAATAATAAACATCCCCAATATCATACAACATGGGCCCACTTCATCAGGTGTAGACATTCAGTGACAGGAAATGTTGAAGTTCTGCCTGTCCCGTGGCTTTTAAAGCCATGGGAGCGGGGAATGTAACTTTCTTAGACGTGGCAGGTTTCTGAAACAGAGGGCAGATAATCACAAGCCATGAACAGAATACAATTTTTGCCTTTAATTTGTTTTACAAACGTCATCGGGAACTGGGCCCCTGTTACGTTTTGAGTTCATTCTATGTTGTATGGTTTTGGCTCTGGTATCGGAGTTCCCTCATTCAGATTGACCGCACAATAAAGACTGACCATTGGTCCTGAAGCCACCCTAGGGAACCAATCACAGAGCTCTGCTTAGGTCCAATAAGACCTCTTGCAAATAGTTACATTGTATATAGTTCACTGTTGAAATCGTATAAGTTTAGGTGCTGTTCTTGCTAGAGCTGTTCAGAACTGAATGATGTTTAGAATAAAAGCCTTGCTTTGATTCATCGTCTCCTGACTCTCAATACTTAGAAGCCCCATACTGGTAGCTTTCAGGAAGGTTTCTTCCACCTGTCTGCAGGAAACAATCTGCTTTTGCCATTTTCTCTACTCCCTCCCCCCCTTTTCTTTCTTCTGACAGTTCCTGCCCAGCTTTCTTACAAAGTGGGGGGGGATTACTCCGAAGCACAGCTGCAGGTGAGTCACCAGCAGTGTTGTACAACACCACAGGAAGGTCTCCAATTCTCCTTAACACTAGCAAAAACAGATCCAAAGAACAGTTTCACAGCTCCTATATCAGCCAAAGTCCCTGCCAGACACAGCGAGGCTAGCCATATTCTAATGTGTGAGAAACTTGCACTAGCAATTTGTCACATTGTTGGTAGAGAATTTATATTATTCTCTTTCCACATACACACTCACAGGGTACCTGTCCTCCTAACAGGTAGGAATGGAACAGGTAAAGCTTTTCTCTGAAGGAAAAAGAGACACCCGTAAGGAATCCGTGGCCGCTGAATTTTCCCCTGTTCATGGCAGAATTGCTGAGTGAAAGACGGAAGTTCAACCGGTGAGGACTGTTTTTGAAGGCATATGAGACAATACCGGGGGAAGCTGAGCCTTTTGAATGTCTGCTTCTCATCTTCAACGTGTGCTGCTCTGCTTTTGGACCGAAACGGATGCACTGATAGGTCTGTTCAAGTTGAATTTCTGTCTGTCTGCCTTGAAAAGTACAAGAGGCCTGATAGAAAAAGAAAGAATTCCCTCCAGGATTTGGGTGCTCTTTGTCTATGTATATGAATGACGGACAACACAGACAGAGAACCAAGATGAGATTTACTTAAGAGTTGCCAGCTCTGGATTGGGCAGTTCCTGGAGAATTGGGGGGGGGGGCGCAGGGGGAGCCTGGGGAAGGTGGAATTTGGGGAGGAAATTCCCCAGAATTACAGTTCATCTCCAGTCTACAGAGATCAGTTCCCCTGGAGCAAATGGATGCCTTGGAGGGTGGACTCTGTGGCACTGTACCTCCCTGAGGTCCCTGTCCTCTCCAGGCTCCATCCCCAAATCTCCAGGAGTTTCCCAAGCTGCATCTGGCAACTCCAGCCCTTGACCCCCTCCTGGTGGCTGGGGGGGGGGGACCTGGCAACCCGAAGGGATGCTATTAGCAAGAAAATACCCCAAAAAGCAAGCTTGGGAGGACCCAAGAACCAAAGAGGACGGCCTGAAGAGGAGTGCTCTACGACTAGGACAAGTCATGGAGAATTTAGGCGAACAACTAAAGGGCGGCAGCCTGTCTTTTGCCCTTTTTATTACTATACATATTTTACCTGCTGAGAGAGAATACATTTGGTTTCACAACCTTGGGTCTCTAAATATTTTGGCCTGTCTCAGCGGGCTGAATTTCACATAATAACCTAGTGGCCCCCACAGGACTCTGCCACAGATAAGAATCTTGCCGGAAGAAAACTGGTTCTTGTCCTCTACTGGCTCTGCAAGCCAGCTGCAAGCCGCAAAGTCCAATGTAAAAAGAAAAGAAAAGAAAAAGAAATCAACACGATCCGCTCGCTCCAGGAAGGGGTTACTGTGGCTAAGGAACAGCTCTTCGCTCCCACACAGATGGCTGCTGGGAATCTATCCGGTTGCCAGGGCAGCCGGCTGTACAGAGAGCCTGCTCTCTTGCCCCGAGTGCGCTCCTCCCAGGCACATGGAGTGGGATTGTAAGGTGTTTGAACAGAGAGGCCACTGTAAACCTCGAAGACACATGTGTCACCCCCCCCCCATAAAATACAAATAAAATTACACCACTCTGAGAGGAGCAAAGCCATCGCAGCTCGTCCGCTTTCCCCCTGGTCGTGCCAAGGGAAGACAACCTCCTTCAGACCTGAGACGAAAAGCGATTTAAGGAACATTTAAAATATCTTCCTAAGGTGCAGGAGCTTTTACCTTTTGGAAATCAGCAACAAAAAAGCCCAAATAGCTAAAACAAAACAGAGAGAAAGCAAACAAGTGAGAAACATTTTTTAAAAAGTGGAAATAGAGAGGCCGGTTTGCTCCATTCACCCTCAATTTAGATGTTAATGAGCCTTTTTCTTGCATTGTGCAAAACCATGGAATGATGAGGCAAGGAATTAGGAACTAGCTCTTCATCTTCTCAGTGCCATGCTCTCGCTAATGAGCGCTTGGGTTCCCCCCCTCTTCCACTGTGGTGGTCGAGGCAAGCTCTCTCTCAGTTCTCTGAATTTCCACATCCTTCTTCCAAAGGTTCTTCGCCTCATTGTTTGAGCTCCCTTCCCCCCCTCCCCTTCATTTCCCCTGCACAAGGGCCAGAAGCGGAACTATTCACTGCCACCCCCAAAAAATTGTTTCCCAAACCACTTGTTGGCAGATGTAACACAAACGCAGGAGCATTTGGAGGAGAGAAAATTCAAGCACCATTACTGCGCTCACCAGTACTTTGGCAGGAAGCGGAAGGATAGATGCGACACTCCCGGTGTACTCGTATCGACATTAGGAGACAAATCCTTCTAGGGTTGCCAATCTCCAGATGATGGTTGGAGATCAGCTCACCTGGAGAAAATGGCCACTGTGAAAGGTGGCTTCTGTGGCATTCTATACCTTATTGAAGTCCATCCCTTCCCTAAGCCCTGCCTTCCTCAGGCTCCACCCTCCAAATCTCCAGGTATTTCCCAACCCAGAGCCAGCAACCCTCATTAGTTTCCTAACCCCTGCATTTCCTCCCTAGAACAAATTTCTTTAAACACACAAGCAGACTGAGGGATATGTCTGTGCTATGAGGTGAGGCATCAGATTACCTGTCTCTCAAGTACATTTTTGAGTCCACACTTCTTGCAAGGAGTTCATGATTCTCCCTTCTTCAGCTTACCCACACAGCAACCCTGTGAGGCAGGTTAGACTAAGAGACAGTGGCCCAAAGCCACCCGGTGAGTGAGTGGAGATTGGGGGGGGGGGGCAGGGTATAGCAGAGGGAAGAGACATCTGTGGGGTATAATGTCATCAAATCCACCCTCCAAAGCAGCCATTTTCTCCAGGGGAACTGATTGTTGTGATTCCAGGAGATCTTCAGGCCCCATTTGGAGGTTGGCAGCCCCTTGAGCCCCTCCTGGAGATTTGGGGATGGAGCCTGCGGAGGGCAGGGATCTCGGTGGGGTACATTGCCATAGCATCCACCCTCCAGAGCATCCATTTTCTCCAGGGAAACTGATCTCTGTAGTCTGGCAATGAGCTGTAATTCCAAAGGATCCCCAGGCCCCACTTGGAGGCAGGGGCGTAGACTTTGTAAATCCTGGGGGGGGGGGCTCTTTCGTGCACGTGCGCGCACGGGACCATGTCCCCACCGCTTCTCCCCCCCCCCCGGAGGCAGGAGGGCAGGCCGGAGGTGGAGGGGAAGGAGAGGCGGCGATGGCAGCCAGCTGGCCGGCTGACTGGCCACTGGCAGGAGCTCCATTTTGCCGGGGGTGGCTGAGCCCCCCCCCCGGGAAATTTCGGGGGAGGCTCGAGCCCTCGAGTCCCCCCGTAGTTGACGCCTATGCTTGGAGGCTAGCATACCTAAGGCATCGACCCATAAGCCCGCTCGCAGGGAGGGCGGGGTAAAGATGTGAAAAATAAACAAAATAAAATAACAGTGCACAACATTCTAATTCTCATTCTTTCTTCACCCTTCCAGTAAACAATCCACTTAAAAGAACAACAACACACTAACCCTCTGACTTTCTCAGGATATTTATCTGCCACACTGAATGTATGGACTTCTCTTTCACTAGCAGGACATTTCCCTCCTCTTTCCTCTCTTTGAGTGGTGTTCTTTGATTCAGAATAAGTTCCTCTAAGAAAAACAGTGATCATTTCAGGGCCTTCGAAAGGACAGCAAGATGACCTCTCGGAAGAGCAGAGAGGCCTGGAGGGGCTGCCCTTTGGTGGGGGACATAAATCCACGCCACATCCCTGTGGTTTAAAATACTAACACTGCAATCCTAAACAGGGTTACGCCCTTCTAAGCCCATAGACTTTAATGTCCTCAGAAAGGGTGTAAATCTGTTTAGGATGGCGCCGGAAGTGTCAGTTTTGTTTTATTGCTAAGGATTTTTGTTTGTTTGTTTTACCGTATACTTAAGATGCCCTTAACAAATATCCTCACAAGCAGCGCTAAATGGGGAAGGAAAAGGTGAGAAAGATTTATCATGTTGCCTCGGCTGTCATGTAAGTTGCAAGCAAGAAACGCTGGGTGGATGTTCTGTTTACCACTCTTTGAAAGGACCCCATTCCAAAAGCCCTATTCTACACATACACGATTCCTTGCTTTTGAAAATGAGAGCCTGTCATAATAATTCATACTCTCTGGCACAGAAGAATAGAGGAAGGGGGACATGTTAGAGAACCGCTCCAAGACTGTCCAGGAGAGGATGGGGTATATACATGTAAAATCAATTTTAAAAATAGAGATTTATAAAATTATTACGGGTTTCAAGAGTGGGGAAAGAAACCAACTTCTGATCTCTTTAAAATATTGCTGTCCTGCCTTTCAGCATTCAAACTTTTTTTTTTTTAAAGCAGAAGGTCAATGCTAATTAGAGCTATAACCAATGTATTATGAAATTACAATAAATAAAAACAACAGTTGGCAATAGCAAAAAAAAAAAAGCCAAAAAAATTACAAACCAACCAACCTTCTTTAAAAAGCTCAGTAAGATCAAATTGTTTTAACCTGGAACTTGACGGTTAGTAAGACTGGGTGCTTCCACAGAAGGGATTCCACAACCTGGGTGTGACCACAAAGAAGACCCTGTCTCCAATTACCACCTGATAAACCTCTGACGATGGGGTGCCCCTTGAGAAGGACTGATTTTTAACCTACTACCTCACAGAGTTTTTGTTGTGACAATACAATGGAAGAAGGGAGAACAGCAAGGTATTAAATATCTCAATCACTCAATCAGTGTGTTCTGTTCAAGGTTTATAGAGTTCAGCTCAACATAGCAAGAGCCGCTTGAAGGCTTCCGTTGAAAGGATCAGACAAAGTCATGGAGAAGAGGCCTCACAATGGCTATCAGCCATGATAGCCAAATGGAACGTCCGTGTGCAAAGGTCATCATATGCTGGAGGACAAACGGCATGAAAGCCATCACCACCCTGCTCTGCTTGTGGGCGTCCAGAGGCACCTGGCTGGAAACAGAATGGTTGACTGCACTGACCTGTCTCTAACCTTGCAAGTAGGGTTGCCAACCTCCAGGGGGTGGCTGGAGAGCTTCTATTTCAACTGATATCCAGGTGATATCACCTGGAGAAAATGGCCACTTTGGAAGGTGGACTCTATGGCATTATATTCGGCTAAGCTCCCTCCCCTCCCCTCCCCAAACCCCACCCTCCCCAGACTCCACCCCCAAAATCTCCAGGTATTTCCCAACCCGCAGCTGGCAACTCTACAATTTTTAGGTTCCTAAATACAGCACGTAAACTAAGTACTGGGAGGGGAAAATATGACAAGTGTGCCTTTCCCCCCCCCCCTTCCTGCCCTCTTACGACGAACTCTTATTTGCTTATTTTTGCTGAAGCCGAATTCATTCTCAGCAGAGATCTTGTTACCGGTTTCTTTCTCTACCGTATTATTCTTAGGTATAGCATTCTATCCACTGCACCACATTTTCTCTGGATTTTTTGCTTTCAGTGCGCATTATGTTCTCGCTTCCAGTGCAATATGTTCCCGTCTCGATTTTTGCTCAGATGTATCTGTGTTTCTAATCTATGCTTGTAACCCAAAACATATTACAGATGCTGCAGCAAAACAAATGAACAGTTTCTAGGCAAGGGGTGAAAATGCAAAATTCGGGACATCTCGACAGTGTTGCTCGAATAGCCTCTTGAGGGAGCACCAAATTGGCTTTCGAGTCAGGCCTGTAGCTATAGTGGGGCATCTTGGGGCTAGGCCCCCCGACTTACTGTCAAGGCCCCATGACCTCCCATCCAGCCAAGGCCCCTGAGTAGTGGCAGGTGTGGGGAAGGAGCCGAGTATTCCTGCACAGCTGTCTGGCACGAAAGGCCAGCTACAGTGGCCATGTGGAGCCAGACAGCGCCTATTTTCCCCAAAACTGAATTAAATTACCTTTAATTTGATTAGTCAGTGCCCTCTAAGAAATTTAAATGCCCCATGACTTTAAAAATCCTGGCTACAGGCCTGTTTCAAGTTAGCTGTTCCTTTGGAAGGTCTCTGTGTTACGAGGGGGGGGAGAGGGTTGAGGGGTGTCCCACACAGGGTGGCCAACCTCCAGGTGGGGCCTTGAGGCCTCCCAGAATTACATCTGATCTCCAGACAATAGAGATCAATTTCCTGGAGAAAATGGCAGTGTTATTGGATGGACTCTATGACATTATACCCTGCTGAAGTACTTCTCCAGGCTCTAACCACAAGCCTCCAAGAATTTCCCAACTGGGAACTGACAGCCCTCTTACTTAGCTCTGAGGTAGGTTAGGCACAGAAACGCTAACTCACTCCAAATGATGTTGTATGCTAGCACTGCCATTCTAACTAGAGTTAAACCCTACTACATCCATTAAAGGCACTGGACTTAGAAAGCTGTAACAGTGCCACTGTCTGCAAAGTCACACCTGTCTAAACCCACTGGAATTGATGGACTTAAGCCTGGTGTAATTCTGCAGAGGATTGCACATAACTAGTCAAAAGGGGGACTGAACTGAGGATTCCCTCATTCAAGTCCAGTATTATTTTTTACCACACACCAGGGAGCTAAAAAGAAAAGACTGAAACAGCATAAAAGAGGTTCGCTTACTTTAGCCATCATAAAACCCCAGAATGTAGTTAATAACAAACGCTTGTTGCAATTGATTTTGTGTGCTATTATTATTCAATTCATTACATTCAGGGCCTCCCAAACTGGTATGTTACGCAGCCCACCGCCATTTTCCGTCTACCACACCAGAATGCTTTATGAGGGGCTTTAAAATCTTTAATTACTATAGAGTTTTAATGCTCCTAGCAATTACTAGAGAGAGAGAGAGAGAGAGAGAGAGAGGGCTTCTGGCAGGAAATGACACTAATGCAGCTAAGACCTTTGTAAATGTGCATCTTCTTGCCCCTGTTCCTTTGCTTAGACTGTGTTCTTTGGAAAAAAGATTGTAACAAAGCAGGTTTGAGGAACAAGCATATCGAGGACAGGGAAAATGTGGACACATTATGTGGACTCTCCAAGAACTTGGCTCCAATTAGAGTTACCAGCGCTGCCTTGGCTAATGCTAGGAGACTTTGAGGGTGTTGCCTGGGAAGGGTGGAGTTTGGGATGTGACATCCCTTCTGAGTGAGGCTCTAGGAAGTTCCCCTGATCTCTATGGTTGGAGTCCTCAACCCTTTGGGGCCTGTAAGCACCTTTGGAATTCTGACACACAGCATGGTGGGCACAGCCACATAATGGCTGCCACAGTTTACCTTCAGTCACGTAATGAAGATACTTGTGCTGTGGTGGCAGCTACTGCTGCCAAAGTAATGTTTTGTACCAATCTGCATGGCCTATCAAATCTCCAGTGGCCAATTAGAAGCCTTGCCGGGCAGAAGCCCTACCTGACCCCGCCCACTTTCTAAAAATACTTGGCAGACACCAGGAAAGGTCTCGGCAGGCACCATGGCACCTATAGATACCCCGGGGGGGGCAAGGATTCCCCTGCTAAATGGGTCCCTAATCCACCGGTCCGGATTCGGCCGGTGGGGGGAACCCCACCCCCAAAATGGCCACATCAGGCCGACATGCCTGGCGCAATGACATTGCCTGGAAGTGATGTCATCATGCCGGGCACATCACAGGGTGATGCTCTAGCAATCACCCTGAAAACTCTATGGCTCGGACGCGCAAGTGACTTGGCAACCCTATAGATACCATGTTAGGGACCATAGAGACATGGGAAAATGGTTAGAACATCCCTAGGGTGGCCATTTTCTGGCCATTATTTTCTCTCTAGCTGCTCCCTGGTTTCTCAAAGGTGGGGGATTGGGTCCAAGGGCAAGGGAATGTTGTGATGATAAAATGAAGAGGGGAACAATGCGAGTGGCTTTGGGTCCCCACTGGGGAGAAAGATGGGTATAAATTCATTAGGTGGCCTTAGGTGACTTGGCATCATGAGGATAAAAAGTGGTCTACCCTACAAGGCCCTTTTTAAGGGATCACTGAAGTCAAGCACACCGAAAACCCAAAATGCACTTTGTCTAACACTACGGATCCTCCTATCATGCTAGGCGGTTTGGTTTCGATCCCAAACTCTTGAGCTGGAGTATCTTTGTTCAAGCTTGCATAATTTCCCCGCAATGTTGGCACCGTGTCATGGTTTGTTATCATCCTCCAACTCTGCCTTCAGTCGCTCTCTGTTGGCTCAGCAAGTCTTAGGGATGAGATCGAGCCATTAGTCTTCCCGATATTGACACCAGATGGAAAATGGAGTCTGTTCTATAATTGTGATTGAATGGCTGTGTCTTTTTCTTTTCTTTTTGCTAATTAAAAGTGTATGGAGTACCAAAAAAAATGCGAAGTGAAGAACAGAGGATGATTTAAATGGCTTCAGCCATCAATGTAGCGAAATGTGTTATACATGTATACTAGGAATAAGGCCCGTTGTGGAAATAAATACAACGGGCTCTAGAAAGAGGTTCTGGGAGAGTGCCCCGGCCTTGGGCACTCAGTGTCAATTTGCTGTGGCGACCTCAGCTGGGTATAATGACACAGAGTCCACCATTTTCTCTGCCATCTGAAGTGCAGTTGTAATTCAGCATTATCTCCATTCCTCCCCTGGAGATTGGCAGCAATGGTTCCCCATGAGGGAATGGGTGGTTTGAAGGGTGGAGTCGATGGCACTGAACCTGTCTGAGGTCTCACCCCTGCTGAAACCTCACCCTCTCCAGGGTCCACCCCTTAAATCTCCAGGAATGTCGCAACCTAAAGTTGGCAACCCTACCTCCCAGCCAACCGTCAATGTATCGTTATCTGCCCCCTGGCTTCAGCTTTCTATCTCCTCCCCCTCCCCCCTAGAGAGCAGTTATAATTCTGAGTGATCTCCAGCCCCCACCTGGATATTGGCAACAATGGTTCCCCATGAGGGACTGGCTGGCTTGGGGGGTGGAGTCTATGGCATTGCACCTGTCTGAGGTTCCACTCCTCCTCAAACCTCACTGTCTCCAGGCTCCACCCCTCGTCTCCAGGAATTTTCCACCTGGAGTTGGCAACCCTATCTCCTTCCCAGCCCACCTCACTCTTCAAGTTTCCATTCCCCCCCCCCCGGCAACCTCCACCTTGCTCTGAAGCCCTGACTGCTATGTCACATTGGCCATAGTCATAAAGGGTCCATCTCAGCAGGGTGTGAGGACATAAGAGTCCACTGTTTTCTCCAGGGGAACTGATCTCTGCCATCTGGAGAGCACTTGTAATTCTGAGTGGTTTCCACCCCTCACCTGGAGATTGGCAAGCATACTTCCCCTAGTGGAAAAGTAGTCTTTCTCTGCAATGGGGACTGAAGCAGCTGACATCATTCTCCTCTCCCCGTTTTTGACTTGCACAACAACCCTGTGAGGTAGGTTAGGCTTAGTCTGTGACTGGCCCGAAATCACCCACTCAGCAAGAACCTGGGTCTAGCAGATCCTGCTCTGAAGCACTGACTGCTACGCCTAGGGTAGCTTACCTCCAGGTGGAGCCTGAAGATCACCAGGTATTACAATTGAACTCCAGACAACAGATCTTCCCCCCTCCCTTGGAGAAAATGTCTGCTTTGAAGGGTGGCCTCTATGGCATTCTGTTCAGCTGGCCCCAATGAGTTTTCTCCCAAAAACCATCATAGGTGTGGAAAGGGGCTTTCAGAGAAGCAAGTTATTTAGTGGCAGTCCGTCCAGCGAACTGATTTTGGCGCCCCATGGAATCTTGCCCCTTGGAATCTTAAAACGGCTTTATATAATAGGAAAATATAAATCTGCACCTATGTATAGCTGCTACGGCTCCTGAACTACTGACGAAGGGTAATGTGCATTAGGCTAATCATAATTCTGAATTGACTTTATGGGTATCGATCTGTCACTATATCACGCCGTCAAGGGGCCGTGGGAGCTGCTTGGAAAAGGCTATATTTTAAGCGCTGACAAAAGGGGAGAATCACTTGGCAGGCCGAATGACAGCACTGCAGATTCTTCTAACCACTTATTGCTAAACCCAACAGAGGGATAGCCCAGAAGCCCAAAGGACCCTTACAACTGAGTGCTAGCAACTACCGGCTGCCAGTAGGATGATGTCATTTGGAAACCTTTATAGATACTTACCTGCAAACTGGCCACCATTGTTATACGCTCTCTACATGGGGCTGCCCTTGTACCAGATCCGGAAACTGCAGCTAGTGCAGAATGCAGCGGCCAGACTGATGTTGGGACCAATGCTCCCTCTAAGCTGTGGAGTCCTGTGAGCAAAAATTCTACTTTGTGAGCTGCTGGCATGAAAGTTGTGAGCAAGCGATTTGGCTACTGCATAAATCAGTTTGCTCTGGAGCCATCCTTCCTGAGCTAAGACAAAAATGTGTGAGCCAGAGGCTAAAAAACTGTGAGCTAGTTCACTCTAACTCAGCTTAGAGGGAACACTGGTTGGGACTCCCTATGAGGGAACACATTCAGCCGGCCCTAAAGGCACTGCACTGGCTGCCTATAGCATACCGGATTTGGTTCAAGGTGCTGGTGCTTGCCTATAAAGCCCTATATGGCCAGGGACCTGTGTACCTGAGGGACCGCCTCTCCCCGTATGTTCCCCAGCGAGCACTTCGATTGGGCTCTCAAAACCCAGGGAGGCCCAACTAGCGGCAACAAGGGCCATGGTCTTTTCGATGGTGGTTCCTGTACTGGTGGAATGAGTTCCCGGAGAACATCAGGGCCCTGCGGGACCTACTACAGTTCCACAGGGCCTGCAAGACAGAGCTCTTCCGCCAGGCTTTTAAGTAGGGGCCGCCAATATGATCCTATAGCCCTGGCCCGAATAACGAATATCGCCGTCCGGACCATCGGCACCTGCTGACTCTGTTGGGATGGGGTGAAGTAGTGCCATCAAGCAGGAAGGATACTGTAAAATGTTTTGTATGTTATATGTTTTTAAACTGTATTTTATGGTTTTAATGTTTATGGTTCATGCTGTTAGCTGCCCTGAGCCTGCCGAAAGGCGGGGAGGGAGGGATATCAATCCAATAAATAAATAAACAAATAAATATATTCTGTTATTTTTTTTTCTTTCTGCTTGAAGTCATAATTTAAAAGAAAAAAAGTACCCTTGCAGTCAGTTGGGGACACAATGCATTGCGAATGTGCACATGGGATTGTGATAGGGGAGCCCTATGCCTGCTAGGTATGGGGTGCCAACCTCCAGGCGGTAGCTGGAGATCACCCGGGATTACCACGGATCTCCAGGCAACAGAAATCAATTCTCCTGGAGAAAACAGCCACTTTAGAAGGTGGACTTTATGGCATTATCCACCCCACCCCACCCCCAAAAAAAGATCCTGGTATTTCCCAGCTCAGCACTGGCAACACTACCACTGGGAAGGCATTCCAGCAGCTGGTGGGAGAAATTTGTATTTATTTATTTATTTCATTCCATTAATTAGTCACCTGTCCCCACAACTGTGGTGCTCTAGGTGATGTACAAAGTACTACAAACATAAAAACATAAGAACTGTCTCCAAGAACATACAGTAACTAAAAGCAAGTGGCGAAATTTCGTAGCTCCCTCCCATCTCTGATATGTGAGTGCTTCACACGTTCAGGGGGGAGTAAGTTCAGGGTCCAGGTAGAGTGCCGGCCATGATGTTAACCATTGCTGTCCTCAACCGAATGCCTGGTGGAACATCTCTGGCTTACAGGCTCTGTGGAATTACATAAAATCCCGCAGGGCCCTGGGGTCATTCTAGTGGTGTTGGGTTTTGCAAGCGTCATCCCTTCAGTCATGAAAGGGTTAAGCTGATGTTTCCGTAGCTAGTAAACAAGTTTGGCATAGAACCAATTAGGTGCCCAGTAGAATCCTCCTGCCAACAAGAGGGAGGTCTTAGTCTTAATGAGGTGACTTTAAGATTGACTATTCGCTAATCAATACATTGGAGACAGTGCGTGCTATTCTGCACATAGGCAAGTGGGGGAGACTTCCACTCCTTTTCCTGCAGTGTGTTTGTAGTAGGTAGTCTCCGCAAAAAGGAACAAAGGTGGAGTTAGAACTAGAAAGTTTAGTTAGTTAGACTGTTGTTTGGTGTAGTGGTTGAGGGTAGTGGTTAAGTGTGTGGACTCTAATCTGGGAGAACCGGGTTTGATTCCCCACGCCTCCACTTGCAGTTGCTGGATGAGCTTGGGCAAGCCATAGTTCTGTCAGAGCTGTTCTCAAGGACAGTTCTGGAAAGAGCTCTCTCAGCCCTGCCTACCTCAGAGGGTGTCTGTGGTGGGGAGGGAAGGGAAGGGAAAGGAGTTTGTAAGCCACTCTGAGACTCGGAGTGAAGGGCAGGGTATAAATCCAATCTCCTCCTCCTCCTCCTCCTCCTCCTCTTCCTCTTCTTCTTCTTCTTCTTCTGCATTTCCTAATAAAGTATTTTTCTTAGAAGCTGAACACACACGTGTCTTGTGATACATTTCCAATAAGTGGCTTTTGCATGGGAGCTTTAACAACAGGGTATCTGGGCCCTGCAAATGCTCACTGTTCTACATGTCACTTGATTTGTGCACACTTAAAAAAAAAATTGAGTTAGTACTGAAGCAAATATCGGATTGGTTCACATCACGGCAATTGCTGGAAAGCATAATGAACTTCCAGAGACCTCTCTGAACTACTGTTATTAGCAGCAACAAATACCACGATATTCTATTTGCTATAAATAAGTACCAGCCAGTTTCGGGAGGTTAATGTATGCATTCAGCGTTGTGCCATTATGTAATTCCGCGGGTGTTTTATCATCCCTGGCATTGTGCATCCATGGCAGTCCCCATCACTATTGTGTAGAGAAGGCGGGGAGGTCTTGGTTGGTTTTTCAGTCCATTCTAGCAACCAACAATGGGATCTGGTGCATTTTTGCTGAAGCTGCCACTGTTTGAAAAAGCAGCATGTAAAAAAAAAAAAGACAGAGAAACAGTTGTTGTTTTTAACTTACTTTTTCCTGATAGTATGAAAGGTTTCATAGAGTATAGGACTTGCGAATGTGGGCATTACAAATTCAAATTTAAAACAAAACGGAAAAAAAAAAAGTTGCCAGAAAAAAAAAGTCTTACACCTTTAATCAGGGGTCATTTTGTAGAAAAAGAGGTGCAGGAGCTCATTAGCATAACTCATTAGCATAACTCATTTGCATATGTCACACCCCCTAACATACCGGAAGTGTGTCAGACCTCAACAGCCACCCCTCAGGCTCCACTCCACAGGTGAGTGAAACTGACCTGCTCTTCCTCCATTCCCTTCCCCATCCAATACTTTGTGCAATCAAAACAAGTGTAAAGAACACACCCTCATTCTCTTCCTGCTCACTTGAAACCACGAGGTTTCAAGTAGCCTTGAGATACCCAGGACATGTGCACCGCCCATCCCTTCCCCTTCCCCTCCCCACAACAAGACACCCTGTGAGGTAGGTGGGGCTGAGAGAGGTCTTTTGAGAACTGCTCATGAGATAACAGCTCTGAGAGAACTTGTGACTGGCCCAAGATCACACCGGCAGCTGCATGTGGAGGCGTGGGGAATCAAACCCGGTTCTCCCAGATTAGAGTCCAACTCCTGACCACTACACCAAACTGATGGGGTGGAAGCTGCTGAAGGGTTGGTGAAATTTCTCCAGTACTTATGTGCCATGTGCCCCGATAAAAAATGGTATACTTAGAAAATGTATATGCCATCTTGAGCAAGTCTCTGGAAAAGCAGCACACAGTCATAAAAGGAACAATGATAAAATTATCAATATTAAAACAAAACATTAAAAACTATAAAGACCCTAGCAGGGCTTTCCCCGGGGCGCTGCGCCTCTGCACTGCTCGGGGAAGCCGAGGAGGGGACAGGGCTTGGTCATGTGCCCGCCCCCTGGGCTCCTCACTCCCGGAGCTGTGCTCCTGTGCGCTCCTGCTCCAATGCACCCCTGCCTTTAATACAGGTTTAAAATGCAGAAATGGGCAGCTGAAGTTTTTCAAGGCATGGAGCTAAATAAGCCAGTTTGATGTAGTGATTGAGTGTGGGGATTCTAATCTGGGAGAACAGGGTTTGATTCCCCACTCCTCCACTGGCACCTGCTGGATGACCTTGGGCAAGCCATTGTTCTGGCACAGCTGTTCTTGAAAAAGAGCAGTTTCTGTCAGAGCTCTCTCAGCCCACCTACCTCACAGGGTGTCTGTTGTGGGGAGGGGAAGGGAAAGGAGTTTGTCAGCTGCTCTGAGACTCCTTTGGGTAGTGAACAGCGGGGTATAAATCCAATCTCTTCTCTTCTTCTTCTCTTCTTATAATATTACATAATAATCACAGATAATTGCAGATAGTGTTGTAAGCTCTTCCAACCTAGAGATGGGGGGGAAGCCTAGGAAGGGCAGGGTTCAGGGAGGGGAGAGACCTCATCAGAGTACAATGCCATAAAGTCCCCCTCCCAAAGTAGCCCGTTTCTCCAGGGGAACTGATTTCTGTCTTCTGGAGGTAAGCTGTAATTCCAGGAGATCTCCAGCCACCACCTAGAGGTTGGCAACCCTAGCTGCAGATGAAACTGCTGTTAAAGGGACAGCTGGAGGGACCAGTGTGGAAGCTGACAACCCTACTACTAGTGTCGCCAACCTCCAGGTGGAGCCTGGCGATCTCCTGGAATTACAACTGATTTCCAGGTGACAGAGATCAGTTCTTCTGGAGCAAACGGCAGCTTTGGAAGGTGGACTCAATGACATTATGCCCTACTGAAGTCCCTCCGCAGGCTCTGCCCCCGAAAAACTGAAGCGGAGCATAAGTATTAATGACACACTTTAAGTGGTACAAAAATTACACAATAGGATCCATCTTCTAATAAGCTGTACACAGCAGTATAGACCACACAATCATTTATCCAAGTAAGTTTGTGAACGATTTTGTACAGTGCAACTCGATTACTTATGCAGAAAAGATCCTAATCTGGTGAGCATTAACATAATCTGTCCTCCTATGACAATTCTCTAGAACAGTGGTTCTCAAACTCTATCCTTTCCTGCCCATCATGGAATGCCCTCATCAGGCTCCACCCCCAAAATCTCCAGGTATTTCCCAGCCCGGAGATGGCAACCCTACTGAGAACTCAAGCATACATTCCTGGAGACCCCTACACCATACGGCTATCAGCCAGAACCCTAGCGTTAGGTTTGATTCCTGTTTTGTTGTCGATGCGTTCAGACAGCTCTTTTGAGCTGCGCCAGGCACGAGTGCCTGGTGGATTTAAAGTGCATGTCCAGACCTCAGCATCTGGGAATCGTGCCGCTCTCATTAGTAGCCCGTTGATCCCCGTCGGGGATCCATACTTAAAAGATAAAGTCCGGTCTAAAGCTGGCCAACGGACCATGCCAAACTTTCCACCATCAACTTTCAATGCCGAACTTTTCACCATCAGGTCATTCCACCAGCACGCAATCTCCAGACCCTCCTGAATGGCCGCCATTTTAAAAAACTCTTAGCGATGCGCACCTAACCGCTTAAATATGTGGTGTCCCCAGAGCTCTGCTCAAGCGATCCAAACAATGTTATGCTTCTGACCGTCCCCTAAACCCAATCAACTTTATTAAGTGAAATGGTACCTAGAGGAAGGTACCGCTGGTGGTGTTTTTAACATTTTTAGTACGCACATGCACGGAAAAACAAGTATATGGTGAGGCGCCTATGTGCAGACAGGATTTTTTTTTTAAAGCTGACCACACAGCTCCTCACGGTGGATGCCATCTAGACAATCCACCGCAGAAGTCATATGTGGTGAAGCACTTCACGGGCGGGCTGTCTGGTCGTGCAATGCTGGATCAAAAAGATCCAGCTCAGATTACAGCTGGGCCAATGGTGGGATTAGCTGCCCGTCTGAACACACCATGTGCCCACTTTCTGAAGCATCTCAGCGACAAATCTAAGATGCAGAAGTCTCTCCTCAGGGAAAGGTGAAGGGTATACAGCAGCTGTCCTTCACCGGCTGTCAGAAGCCAGGATAAGAGGGAGGAAGAAGAGGCTTCCAGTGGTTAGGAGCATGGACTCAATTCCAAGAGAACCAGGTTTGATTCCCGACTCCTCCACATGCAGCTGCTGGATGACCTTGGGTCAGTTACAAGTTCTCCCAGAGCTGTTCTCAGAGCTCTCCCAGCCCCACCTACCTCACAAGGTGTCTGTTGTGGAGAAGGGAAAGGAAAGGAGATTGTAAGCCATTCTGAGACTCCGAGTGAAGGGTGGGATATAAATCCAATCTCTTATTCTTCTTAAAAACCCATATGCCCCTCAAAAAAGTTCTGAATGCTCCCTCAAAATGTGTAGATTGCCTCCCATTTAAGAATCAGTATTCAAAGCTGTGCATAGTTTCATGCCACTGCTTTTAAAGGGCATTGAGGTCAGATTACTTGACCACCACCCCACACACCCTGCTTTCCCCCCTGAGACCGCAGCACGGAATAAACAAGTTATAATTTTAGGTTAAGGTGCGCTCTGCTGAACTGGCCACACATAACCACAGGCTGTTTGATCTGCCGAGCCAACAGATGGCTGCAAAACAATCAGGTATTATTAAGCCCAGATAAAAACACATAGCGGCAGAGGATGTGGCTAAACTTCAGGTATACATTTCATCTTGGTCCTGTAATAACAACCCAAGGCTGATCTTGCAGGTTACCATAGGGCCCACTTTTCTTTCTCCTATTAAGAGTAGATTAGGAGAGGCTGAATTGACTTAGGCTATTGCAAGCTCAACACCCCTCATTTGAATAAAATCATAGCGGACGGAGGGACTGGCATGAAGCCCAGCCGCAGCAGTTCTAAATCTCCTTGAAAGGATTCCGAGGGCTCAGACAGAGTATCGAAAACGACCGCCTATAGATGAACCAGCCGTGAATCAATCTGCTTTTCCAAGCACGACATGAGGTCCACCATGTTATTATTGAGTACATTTACCTTATTGGCTAATGTATATTTTGTTCTTTTGTAATCTAATGTCTAGAACTCAGTAGATGCTTAGGTAAACACAGTCCCAAAGCATTCTTCTTTTTTTCACAAAGGAAAACTGAGTTGATGAATGAATGAAGCCAGTTTTAGATAACTAGACAGACTAGTCACAAACGAAATGACTTTTGTTTAACTATCCGAGTAATTCCCAAGAAATGGGCTGGTTCACCAAGGTATGTCGGGGGAAAAATGCTAATGTGGCACAAGAAACAAGGATTGCCCCGACCTGGATAGCCCAGGCAAGCCCGATCTCAGAAGCTAAGCAGGGTCGACTCTGGCAAGGGCTTGGATGGGAGACTTCCTTGGAATACCGGCAGTTGGGAGGACAGGGGCAGGCTTTATTCAGCCACCTCTATGAATATCCTCCAGGCCCTCAGTAAGGGTCAGCTGTAGGGCTGCCAAGTCAGCCCGGGCAGCGGGGGATCCCCCGCTACAGGGGTTCCCGATCCACTGGCCAGCATTTGGCCAGCGGGGGAAACCCCGCCCCCGAAGTCATCCAGACTGGACGACTTCCTTCATGTAATGACGTCACCCGGAAGTGACGCCATCACGTTGGGGGTGTTGCCCTGGCAACGCCCCCCAACGTGCTGACGTCACTCCCAGTGTGCGCACCGATGAAGCTCCCGGCCAGCAGAGGACTTCCCACCGCCGGTAAGCTCGAGGGACTTGGCAACCCTAGTCAGTTGCCAGAAGTTGCCATGACTTCCAGGTGCACACACATTCACACACACACACATGCACATATAAAAAAAATAAAGAAATAAACAAAGATCATATGTGCCCCAAATACACACTCTAAAAGGAGGTTGTCTGTTACCTCTCTGCGTGGCCTACTTCTCTATCGTGCCTCCTTCTAAGCAGCTCGCACTGCCTGAGTAATCCATCTCTGCTTTGGATTCACTCCCAATTATTCATCCTCAGAGGAAGTTACTTGTATGAGTCTGTGTTCCCTGGCTGCCTAGACTGTCCATGCAGAAATTCAAAAAGGGTTACTTAGACATACTTGGAAAGGGAATTGTTTCAGGTGTGTCCCCTTAATGCAGATAAAGAGAATGTGGCTCAGGTATTAGAAGTTTGGAAGCTGTTACTTATATAGTACTTGCAAAATCTTGCCCTGCCTTACAGAAGTTGACTGTGTTCTACTGGCAAGTTCCTCCAGGGAAGGCCCATGGAAATGAATGAGGAACTGCTGTTATGAGGTCCCCATTCAGTTTGATGGAGTCTGCTTGGCTGTCCCTTCTAGGGACTGTGCTGTTGTTAAAAACACAATGCCAATTGAGCTTCCAGCCTAGGGGGCTACTGTATGTGGCTGGTGATCCAAGGTATGTATATCATTTCAGAGGACAATGTCTCAGCAATGGAGAAAGCCCCAGACATATGTTAGACTCTAAGGCAGTTTGTAAAAGTTATCAATTTTCTTTTAAACCTTACTAATGCACCACTTAAGGTAATGCATTCCATAAAACTGGACTCTTGACATTAATGCTTGACCTCCCATGCCTGGAAGCCCTATTTTTGGAAAGTCTTGCCTTCCTTCTGAGGTCGTCAGTGTTGTAATTGCAGAGAAATGTTCAATGTCATGAACATTCAGGAGCCCTTCCATGGGATAATTGCAGCAGCTGACCAAATTGCAAGAATGCAAACTTACCAAGAGTCTCGGATTGCAGCTTTGTTCGCGCAGTCAGAAGACGCAGTTCTGCACATTGGTAATTGCGCTCGTAATAACAATGGCTCAAAGAAAACAAAGGACGCATTGCAGTTTCCGATGCATGATGCATAGCTGCGTGAATAAAATAAGTCCGCTGCATCCTGAGTCTTTCTCATTCAGGCTTCAGTAATGTAACTCAGTTGATGTACACAAAACAAGCTATTAATATTCATATCTGATTACTAATTAATAATATTTCAGAGTTACTGGAAGCTACAGATGCATACATCGTTGAATCATCAAAGCAACTGCATTTCAGAAAACCCCAGCTGTGCAGACTGGTTTGTAAGCTGCGTTGCCCTATTACTTATTATCATTTATTTACAATTTATATCCCATCTTTCTGCCCAATCCAGGCCCTAGTTTGATTTTTATAACCAAAGTTTGCGTTGTTGTCTGAGCGATACAGATCATGGTTAATACTAACCGAGACTGCCTCCAAACCATAGCATGAACCCAAACCCCGGTGCAAAGCCAGCAACGAGGGTTAAATGTCCCTTGTCAAATTCTGCTTTCCATAACTATGGATTTTATTAAGGCATAACCACGGTTACACAAAACAGAAAGCAGGGGTGCCATCCAGAAATAACAATTGCTATCTATTTTATCTCCATAAATCTCAGAGCCTTCTTTCTTTCTTTTTTCTTTTTTTGCATTTCTACCTGTGGATTCTCCATATTGTATATATGAATCCCCCATAAAAAGAACAGGCCAGTTTACCACCCTGCTGAGACAGCAAAACACTCAATTTGACCCACAACACAAATGTGTTATTTGTTTTAGCAGAACAAACAGGCAGAACAAACACACATGATTAGCACACCCACGTCATTCTGCTCTTCTGGAAGATGCCAAAGACAGTGAGCTGAAGTCGAATACACACTGGTTGTTCGTTCCTCTTTAATGAGTTACCAGCTAGAGTACCATCATGTACCCTTGAACCTGCGTTATAGAACCACAGCACCCATTTCATCACTAAAGTGGGAGTCATGGCTGCTATAAAAACCAGTTAGAGTTTGCTTTGGTGACTGCTACATCCTGCCTAGATGTGCTTTAAAAGACCATCCGCTCCTGTATGTGCCTGCCAGCTGAAAACATGAAACTACCTTCTCCTGAATCAGGCCGTTGGTTCATCAAGGTGGACACTTCCTAATCTAATCCAAGATTCCTAGCTGAGTTCTTCCACATCACCTATTACCTGGTCCTTTTCACTGGAGATGGCAGGGATTGAACCTGGGACCTTCCGTATGCCAAGTGCTTGCTTTACCACAGAGGCACGGCGACTTGCCATGAGTTTTTCTTCCACTTCCATCCTCTCTCTCAGGTGAGGCAGGCTATTGTAAGATGCAGGCCTTTCTTAGCCCTGGACTGCCAAATATGGAACACAAGTCTTTCCTCTTTGTCTTGCATTCGTTGTTGGGGTGCCCTCTTAATACCCAAATGTCCCCATTGCTAATATCTGGATGCACAAGCAGCGGAATGAATGCATGCTAGATATGGAAGAATAGGCAACCATTGGTGATGTAAAACTGGGCATACCAGGGGGGTGAGAGTTTTTGTGGTGGTATTGCTGTGTGTGTGCACATGTGCGTGCGTGTAGATGCATGTATGGTGAAACTGTGAAGGGTTTTGGGGAGCCTTAACCACCAGATGCTGGGTTAGCCTTCTTTGTGGGGAGGTGGGTTGCCAACATCCAGGTGGTGGCTGGAGATATCCTGGGATTACAGCTCATCTCCAAGCAACAGAAAACAGTTCATCTGGAGAAAATGGCCACTTTGGAAGGTGGACTGTATGACATTATAACCCAGTGAAGTCCTCCCCTCCCCAAACCCCATCCTCCCCAGACTCCACCCCCAAAATCTCCAGGTATTTCCCCACCCAGAACTGGCAGTCCTAGGAACAAGACAGGAAAGAGCTGCCCTATAATAAAACTAGAGCAAAGACAAGGCTTAAAGACGATGTTCGTGATAAAAATATCTTAGTAGAGTGCTCAAGGCACAGAGCACAGCAGGATTTACTTGGGCTGCAATCACACGGTCCTTTAGATCCGACATAGGTGCAAATGCCTGACGGATCTAAAGGGAGCAATCAGACGGCAACATCTGGGAAGCATCCCACAATCATCAGCAACCCATGCTGCTTTGCCATCTTTTTACCTATATAGATCAAACTGCCCAAATACCAAAAGACTGGGGTTTGACAATCATTGTACCCATATATAAGAAAAGCAATACAGCCAATCCAAATAATTATAGACCAATTAGTTTCCTAAATATCCTTTGCAAATTGTATACCAAACATCTATGTATGAAATTGTGTAGCTGGCTAGATCAAGAGAATTTTTTGGAAATTGAGCAAGCAGGGTTCACCCAAGGTTGCTCAACTCTGGACCATTGCCTCATTTTAGATTATTTCACCCAGAAGTATGTAAGATCAGCTAAGGGCTCATTGTTTGTCGCATTTGTAGATCTTAAGGCGGCTTTTGATACTGTTTCACGAGGGAGACTCTGGGCAAAATTAGAGGAGTCATCCATAGACAAAAGGTTGTTACTCTTGATGATTAAATTACATGAGAACACTCAATTACAAATCAGGTATAAATGCAAGGGTAAGCTATCCAAATGCATTCCCTCACAAAAAGGAGTCAGACAAGGCTGCCTGCTTGCACCCTTTCTATTTAATGTATACACAAATTCTTTAATCCAGTGCTTACAATTCTTTAATCCAGTGCTTACATGCCCCTAAATTTGCAGGAGGGGAAAGCGTACCAATACTTATGTACGCTGATGATGCCATTCTTATTTCTCAAACAAAAATTGGTTTAAAATGTGCTCTGAAGACGTTTAGTAGACACTGTGATAATGAATTGTTAGTTTTAATTACTCAAAAACCAAAATAATACATTTTAATAGATCATACAATAAACACAATTGGAAAATTAATGGTCAAAGTATTGAGCAAGTAAAATCTTTTAAATACCTGGGGATAACTTTTTCACA
The DNA here is from genome assembly GCA_029233225.1 of Lepidodactylus listeri. Taxonomy (NCBI): domain Eukaryota; kingdom Metazoa; phylum Chordata; class Lepidosauria; order Squamata; family Gekkonidae; genus Lepidodactylus; species Lepidodactylus listeri. Next base: position 96,728,498 of record JARCFY010000009.1, on the reverse strand, counting down.
CAATGGCAGTCCGTCCGCTCACATTACAGCCTCAATTAATACAGCAGAGAGCTGTAATAGCCAAAGCTATTCTTAGATTTATTTATTTATTTATTTTAGAAAAGAGGGCCTAAGTTTAGTTCCAGCAGCTCTAAAGCTCTTTTCTGCCAAAGTGTTGTCCCAACTTATTTATGGTACGCAAATAATTTTAAATAACAAGGGTAATTATAAGACACTAGAGAGAGTACAATCTAAATTTCTCAGATCACTGTTTTATGCACCAAAATGTACAACTAATGTGGTCTTAAGACAGGAGGCTGGTGTACCAAGAGTAGAACTGAAAATCTGGACAATTTCGATTTATTATTGGTTGAGAATCCACCTGAAGCCTACAGGACTGACCTCCCTGCTTCTAGCCTCTACCCCATATCCAGACTGGTTGGCCAGAATAATAGATAAGCTAAATACTATCGGGTTATGTCCAGAAACTCTTCTGGAAATGGGTCTGAGTAAAGCGAAATCTTTGGTTCATCAGCACTTGGTTGACATTGAGGTCCAAACTGATGGTGCACTTTTACCCAAGACGTATAGTAACCTAAAATCTTGGCCTGGATTTGCAGCAGCACCATATCTAACATCACATATGGAAAGTAGAAATTGACATTTTCTGGAACGTGTTTTGATGCCTTCCCTTATAACTTACTGCAAGGAAGGTATCTCCATTGGCCTATACATCAAAGATCTTGTCTATGCTCAGATAAAGAAGTTGAAACAATCACTCGCATTCTTTTACACTGTAAACTTTATGCCAGAGAGAGAAAACAGTTAATTTTTCTTTTGCTCACCCAATTTAAACGCTTGGACATTTATTTGAAATTTGCTGATACTGTGCTGTCGAAATATTTGTTGGAAGATACCAAGAAGTCAGTAACCCTGGTAGTAGCAAAATATTGTTTTTTAGTAATAAATAAGCAGAAGTTTTTAACAAAAAGCACAGCCTGAGGATAGTTTTAGAGAGAATAATTTTGGATAGGATTTAGAATCTGGGGAATATGATTACGATGTTACTGAGGGTCTGTGGCTTGTGACTGTACTATTTTATGCTTGTATTGCTGGTCAATTGGCCGTAATAAACCTGGTATGGTATGGCATCATTGCATACTCCATAGGGGGTCCTCAGTGTGGATGTGTGATTCCTCATTTATGCGCAAGGGAAACAAATGGGGGGGAGAATGACTCACCCGCAGTTGCGTCTGATCACTAATGACAGGCTAAGCCCACAGCTTCAAAGGGCTGTGTGATCTCACAACTGCATGTCAAATTCCTCCAGAGAAAATAGCCTCACTTCCCCTCCACTTCAACTGGTGCATGTGACCACAGCCTTAGTGTATCTGCTGCTGAGAAACAACACAGGTTTCATCCATGCAATGTCTGTCTATATGCAACATCAGAAACACTTTAAGTATCAGTATCTCATCAGCTTTTTTGGGGGTGGGGGTTCATATGCAGGGGAAATACCCTTAAACTACAGGTGTAGCAACATAATATGTGGTAAAGCTGTCTTATACTGTGCTTCCCAGTACTGCAAGCTTTAATTCTTATGAAGCAAACGCATGAGGCTTGCTTGAATATACCAGTTCAGTTTCTGTCTTTTGTTCTCCAGACTGAAAAATGAAGGGGTAATACTTGAGGCCTCTGTATCAAGGCAGTACTGTAATGGGTGGAAAATGTTTGTCTGGTATAAATTGTTGAACATTCCACATCCCTTTTATGTAAGGCTTAACCTGAAGGCAGCTCTACAGTCTCATTTCTATAGAGGCCGTGAGTCTGAAGAGTAATGAACACAGAAAAAATTGTTTTGCAGAATTCTTAAGTGACCAGTTGCACTAAGAGATGGGCTGAGCAAATCCACCAAAGGACCAGGATTCCGTATCTCATACGGAGCTTTGTCATTTAATAGGAGGCATTTGGTATATTAGACTAAAGTTCCCCAGATGCCACAAGGAATTATACCAAAAATCAGAAATGGCTGGAAGGTTATTATTGTATGCTGAGTGTGATTAGTAGTGTGAGGGGTGTAACTCAATACGTGCTGTTATCCTGTTCAATGTATTATGGTAGAATAAAGTTCACCATATGTTATGTGAAAATGTACTAAAAATAACACTGTTGCCTCACATGTTATTATTATTTTTTTTAAATGTAGGCTATGTCAAAGACAATCTCCTTACAGTATCGGCACAGGAGTGACTGCAGAATCCTCCCCCTTTGTGAGAAATAAAGGGATTCTCTCAATAAATAAAGGGGACTGTCTCCATAAATGGCAGTTGGGCCACATTTAGCTTGATGGGTCAAAAGTTGTACAGATTTGAGCTAGAGTACACAAAGCATCCAGCCCCATCACTCCTTGGCAAACAGAAGGGGAAGTCGTGGAAGCAGTGACAGACTTCACATTCCTGGGATCCAAGATCACTGCAGACGGTGACTGCAGCCATGAAATTAAAGGACCCCTGGTCCTTGGGAGGAAAGCGATGGCAAACCTAGACAGCATAACAAAAAGTAGAGACATCACCCTGCCAACAAAAGTCCGTATGGTCAAAGCCATGGTATTCCCAGTAGTGATGTATGACTGAGAGAGTTGGACTATAAGGAAGGCTGAGCGCCGAAGAATAGATTCTTTTGAATTATGATGCTGGAGAACACTCTTGAGGGTCCCTTGGACTGCAAAGAGATCAAATCAGTCAGTCCTAAAAGAAATCAACCCTGACAGTTTTCTGGAAGACCAGATACTGAAGATTAAGCTCAAATGCTTTGGCCACCAAATGAGAAGGGAGCACTCACTGGAGAAGACCCTGATGCTGGGAAAGATTGAAGGTCAAAGAAGAAGGGGACGGCAAAGGATGAGATGGTTAGACAGTGTCACTGATGTAATGAACATGAAATTAAGCAAACTCCGGAGCACGACGGAATACAGGAGGGCCTGGTGTGATGTGGTTCATGGGGTCACGAAGAGTCAGACTCAACTGTGCGACTGAACAACAACACAACATACACTCATACCAGACAGGTTTTACCTTATGTATGTTCAGCTACACTACATTTGCATGTACCAAGGCTGAAAATGCACTCATTGCTAGGGATGCCAGCCTCCAGGTGGGGCCTGGAGATCTCTCAGAATCACAGCCCATTTCCAGACTACAGAAACCAGTTTCCCTGGAAAAATAGATACTTGGAAGGGTAGAGCCTATGGCACCATATTCCATGAGGTCCCTGTCCTCCCCAGGTTCCACTCCTAAATCGGCAGGAGTTTTCCAACCTGGAGCTGGCAACTCTTCCTCCCCATCCCCTGACAGTGGCTGGTGGGGGAGACCTGGCAGCCCTACACATTGCTCATCTATAGGGAGGACCGAGTGCAGAAAGCTCCTCCTGCACGCATATTTAGGAGCCAGGCTAACACACATCTTTTTACCCAGGCTATTAATTAAGGGTTTAGTGGTCTGTGCTGCTTAATGGGTAGTCTTTCTGCTTCTGATATCTAAATGGCTTGTTTTTTATCGGCTTGTGTTTTACACAGTGGTTTTTAATTGTAAGCCACCTTGAGCAGGACACTGAAGCAGGAGCATAGAAATACTCTAAATGAATAAGTTAATTAAGGCTGCGGTCCCACGGTCATTTTGATTGGGTTTCACCGTTGTTCCCTCTTGCATTTAAAACTGCTGATCAGACGGTCACATCTGCCTCCCGAACTGAAGTGGGCTCACTCACACAATCCTCCCGGTTCCCTAGCAAGTTTTCTGACACCAGGAAAATCAAGTACTTTCCGGGGTTTTGCGTACTGAATCCGTGATTTCGCCAATCTGGTCAGCCATCTCTCACAATGATTGTGATTAGGTTGTCTGACCACCCTTCGTGATGAGGTTTTTCTTTTCCCCAGCTTCCGCCTTCGTGCACATGAGCAATCCTGCGCTGAATAAATTCAATGTTTAAATGTTCAAGCACACATATAGACTCCAGCGCCTGGTAGTACGTCGCCGATTCATTTTTCGGTGTTCGGGGAGGGGGGGAGTATGGTGAGTCCAGGTGGGGGCAGTGATTCAGCTGTGTGCATATGTGCATGTGCAAAGCATTTAAAAAAAAAACAAAAAAAACCTCATGCCGGCTGCCCAAGCGACGGTATGGCTATCTAGACAGTGCCCAGAGCCTCGTTGTGCAATGCTTGCGGTTCGGGAAGAGATGTGTGGTCATCCCAAACCGAATAAAAAAAATATATTCCTGATTAAAGTATAGTGGGAACAAATTGGGATAAACTTGCCGTATGACCACAGCTTAATATAATGACTGCAAAGGCTACACTGGTTCTTCATTGGGGCCATGGTTATTAAGAAAATCTAGGGCTGTAATACGAGCCGTATGAACACATTTCACTATCTTGTACAGAGTCAGGCTGTTGCTAGATTCTGCCCAGTACCTAGGGTTGCCAGACTGGGAAATTCCAGGTGATTGGGGGGAAGAAGGGGTAATTTAGAGCGGGAACTTGGAAAGCATGTGATGCCACAGAGTCTGCCTCCCCCCCTCCAAGCTCCCGCTTCTTCCAGGGGAATCAATCTTTGTAGTCTGGAGGTCAGTCATGATTCTAGAATGCCACGCTCCACCCTGAAGTTGGTAACCCTGTGACAATACTGCCTTCTCCAAAGTCTCAAACACAGAGTCCTAGGTGTTTTCACACATGCTAAATAATGCAGTTTCAATCCACTTCAGCAACTGTTTGCAAGCGGATGTTCCCATTTCCCACAGCAAAATCCAGTTGCAAAGGGCATTGAAAGTGGATTGGAAAATGTGTTATTTAGGGTTGCCAGGTCTGACTCAGGAACTATCTGGGGGACTTTGGGGGTGGAACCACGAGACTTTGGGGGTGAAGCCAGGAGCAAGGATGAGATATCACTTTTGTGATGTCATGAGGGTTGCCAGATGTGGCCAACAAGTTGGAAGGGTGTTCTGGCGGTCACATTTCAGCATTACTTTTAAAAGCATTCCTTTTAAATGCTTTCCCTCCGTTGAAAATAATGGGGGGTGGAAGCACCTTCTTTGGGGGCTCATAGAATTAGACCCCCAGGTCCAATCTTTTTAAAACTTGGAGGGGGGTTTCAGGAGAGGCACCACCAGCTATGCTGAAAATTTGGTGTCTCTACCTTAAAAAATACCACCCCCCGAGCTCCAGATACTCACAGATTGATTCTCCATTATAGCCTATGGGGAATGGTTTCCATAGAGTATAATGGGAGTGCCCAGTGGCCATTCCCCACCCCCCGGGTTTCTGACAGCCCTGAAGCGGGGTGGGGGGGGCTCCAACCCAGGGGATTCTCTGCTCCCAACTGGGAATTGGCAATCCTAGTTAGTGTGTGTGAAAGTGCTCAGCTAGTCATCCTATCTAAGATCCTTTCCATAGACGCTAGCAGTTGAATCTGGGACCTTCTGTATGCAAGGCATGTGCTCCGCCACCAATCTCTGGCTCCTCCTCACATGGCAAGTCAAGGAATAGTATGATTAAAGGTTTCAGATGTTTTCTGATATGTTCTAACAAAAACAAATGGCTTAATTTTTAGCACTGGAATCGCACAGGCAAGCTGCAAATGCCATACACTTATTTGATTCATTCATCATATCCTCCTCTATAAGTGTAGTCATGTTGAGGGGTTTTTCTAATATTTTTTTCAGGCTATCTTTAGCATTCAGCTTTCCGTAGACCTTGAGAATAATTATCCGCCAAGAAATAAAAAACTCGCCACCCGGATGCCATATCCGAAATTACATCCGTGTCTGTTGCAAAGGAGCATTTGTTTCTTTGCAACAAAGAGAATGTTTATCAAGGGCTGGCTGCACATGGTCCCCCCCCACACATGCGTGGAAAGCTGGAAGCCCCCAGATGACAGGGGAACATCCACATGTCATGCACATTCCAAGCATGAGTCATGGGATTCCTGGGCCTTCCCTTTTAAATCTTGAGAGGGTAAAAACACACACACACACACACACACAAGCAAACCTGGCTATGGGGAAAGTATCCACACTGACCCAATTCTACAGCTAAGAAACACAGAAGCACAGCAATACAGCTAGCCCAAGAGCCATTGGTACATCCATCACATGACATTCTTAAGCAGAAATAGTGGTTCTCTTTGAGCAAGTGCAGTGTGCTTTCTTCTCACCATTGCACCCCCTTGGTGCATCCAAAGTAGTTTCATTCAAATTGAACAAGGCTTACAGGGTGATGGCAGCAGGGCCAGTGCTACCATTAGACCAAGTTAGGCGACCGCCTAGGGCGTAGACCTCAGAGGAGAGCAGAAACGGACAGTCAGCGCCCCTCCAACCGGCCACAGGCTCTCACACTCACCCACTCACCAGCCTTGGCTCTCCCATGCTTTTCCTCCTCCAAAAAGTCATATCAACTGCAGCAGCAGCTCCCTTCAGCTTTGCCTTGCACCCTGCCTGCCCAAGCCCGCACAATTTTTTTAAAAAATTAGCAGGGTCAAGTTTTGTGTTTTTAATTTCCCCTAGAATTTATCTGTTTTTGATCATTGGTTAGCCGGGGGGGGGGGGGGCACAAGTAGTTAGCCTTGCCTAGGGCGCAAAAAAACCTGGCACCGGCCCTGGATGGCAGACCTCCCATGACAGTGAAAGCTCTAGCACCTGTCTCGAGAAATCAAAGACTGGCTTCACCTTCACTGCAAGCAGAGAGAGAGAGAGAGAGAGAGAGATTTTCGGTTCCCTTCCAAAAACATTCCACCTCTTTCCCCCCCGAATCCACAGCGACATTTCACAAAAACAAGGGTTCCCTTCCCAATTCTTTGCCGTAGGCAAGTTCTCCCTGCTTATTCTACCTCAGCCCCATGCTTAAATGGGGCTACAGTGGGGCATCTTGGGGACCAGCCCCCCCCCCAATTTACTGCCAAGGTAAACTGGAACTCCCCAGATTACAGGGGAACATCCACATGCCGTGCACATTCCAAGCATGAGTCATGGGATTCCTGGGCCTTCCCCCCCAACTTCGCATCCAGTCCAGGCCCCCCAACTTCCATTTTTTTATTTTATTTGTGGTGCTCCCTTGGGGGGAGTGTATCGGGTGCCCCCCACTTATTTAAAGGTCCCCCAAATTAAAAAAAAATCCTGGCTACAGGCCTTAGGGTTGCTAAGTAGGGTCGACTTACCGGCGGGGGGGAGTTGTTCTCCCCCTGGGAGCTCTTCTGGCGTGTGCGCTTTGCGCGCACGCCACGGCGATGTGATGACGTCACCCGGAGGTGACATCATCACGTTGGGGGCGTTGCCAGGGCAACACTCTGGCAATTGCCCCAAAAACTCTATGGTATCATAGAGTTTTGGGGCGATTGCCAGAGTATCGCCCTGGCAACGCCCCCAACGTAATGACGTCACCTCCGGGTGACATCATTACACGGGGGAAGTCGTCCTCACCAGACGACTTCTGGGGTGGGGTGTCTGTTTTCAGCAACAGGGTGGAGTCCAAGGTTCTCTCACAAGGTGCAGTGGTTTTGTCTCTCATCATTTAATAACTGTGGCCTCCCCACAGGTGGATCTTTGTACATCTGTCTCTGAGAAAGAGCCAAGGTGCACTGGCTTTGCAAATGAAACTAAGGACCAGTACTTGGGTAAATGTGGAGTTCAGCATGTATTGAATGTCACACTGGAATCACTCAAGGCATATTTGCTTTTGTTTTTTAAAGTCACATCAGAATGATTCAAGGCAAGATATATATATATATATATATATATATATATTAAAAATGTGTATATTGTACATAGATTATGCATAAATTCACTGTAACTTGTGAACTGGGCTATCAGGGATGAGCGCAGGGGGGAGAGAGAGCAGGAAAAAAAATCACTATGGGAAAGAACAAAAAGCAAGCTAATAAGAGAAGAAATGGGGGGGGGGGCAGTTGGAGAGAAAAGAAGATTAATACAGGCAAAGGGTATATCTAGGCCCTGTTGCCTAGCTTCAAATCCCAAGCACCTCTCAAACTTTTCCCTCAAACTCCAGACAAAGCGCTTTTTGTTCTCACACTCGATTGTTCTCTGTATGCGTGTTTAGTCATTCTCATGTTATAGTCGTGACACGTGATGATATTCGTGATACAAATCCCACATTTATTCATGTACTAGTTCCCTGTTTCATTCATAAAATGAACATGCCGGCTTTTTTCTTACAGACACATGCATGTAGTGGCGGGAGCTCTGCGCATTCTGCCAAGGCTTCTCCCCACCATCACTGCAGCTCCTAGCCACCCCCCCCCACACACACACACGCCACTGCTGTCAGGCCCAGCATGGTTCCCAGTCTCCATCACTGGGCCCACCATGTCTCCCACCCCAACTGCTGCTGCCACTGCCAGGGGCTGCTGTGGCTTCCAGCCTTGATCACGAGGTCTGCCACGGCTTCCTCCCCTCCATCATCACTGTGGCCGTCACCAGGTCTGCCAACACTCAACCCCCCCCCCCCCCCAACTTTGTCCCCACTGCCTAGAGGAGGTCAGTTTGTTGTCTGTACATGTGGAGACAACACTTTGGGGTTTAAACTGCCCAATGCATTTTTAACTGTTTCCAGGTTTTCCTGCAAACCTCAGGTGCCCCCCCCCCCAATTTTTTTTAAAAAGTAGCTGCCTTCCTTTTCTGTAGCCTCAACCCATGGATTTAGATATCTGGGAATGGGGGTTAGACTGTAAGATGAGTATAGATTTAGCACAAGGGTTTCAAGCACTAAGCCAAAATCCCTTCCTCCCACAAAAAGAATCAATCCAATCTTAGTTTCATTTGTTCCCTCCCCTTTCATTCCTTCCAAAACTAAAAATACCTGCCTTAAAAAAAAACAAAAAAAACACTTATCAGCACAGTAGAAGGCACTGTTCGCTTTTCAAACGTTCATCTCAATGCTTTATAAATAAATGTAGGCATTTTCAAAAAGTCTGTTCCTCCTGCCCTCCATCTCCCACCCACTGCAAGGGGAGGGGGCTCAGTGGGTTGAGAGAAGGAATTAACAAACAAATATCAAAAACATTTCACTTGCATTGAGAAACCTAGTTTTTGGGGAAGGAAGTTCAAAGAAAATAATCAACAAACACAGTTCAAAGAGCACAGGTTATACCAGTTTCTTTGTCTCCGTGAGAACTGATGTAGCTTTGGAATCATTATAATGAATTAGGCATTACCATAACTAAGTGTACTAAACATACAGATGGCTATATACTACGCCTTGTTTTTTGCTGTCTTGTCTGCCCCAGGCAAGTATAATGCATGCAAACCTGAGACCTCTGAACACACATTACAGTAAATGCAAGGCTGTGGGAAGTAGGGTTGCCAGCCTCCAGGCGGGGCCTGGGGATCTCCCGCTTTTACAACTGTTCTCCAGCTGACAGAGATCAGCTCCCCTGGAGAAAATGGCTGCTTTGGAGGGTGGACTCTATGGCATTCTACCATACAGAGGCCCCTCCCCTCCCCACCCCAAACCCCACCCTCTCCTGGCTCCACCCCCAAAGTCTCCAGGTATTTTCCCACCCTAGTGGGAAGGTGGCATCCTGAAAGAAAAATCTAAAACAAAAGATAAGGCCATGTCCGCTTACAGGAAGTCCTTACCATGAAGTTTTGAGCAATTCCTAGAGCTACCCTTTGTGATTAAGGAAGGGGCAGAGTGTTGCAGGCCAGGTCCTCCACCGCCAGTAGACTGCTGACAAATTCCATGACCTTACCCCTCCCCCCTTTCTTAGTACATTCCCTTTCCAGGAGGGGAGTTGGTACTCCCACAAAGGGCCAAATGTAGGCCATGGGCTTTGAGCTGCTGAGTTCTACTTCAGCACTTAGGAGGGAAAAGAACTGTTTTCAAATATCACTTTAAAAGCATGATGCTGTCTTTGTGGCAACTCAGGAGTCCCTTTTCAGACTGTGGAAAAGGGTGACAAAATTTGAAGGGAGATTCTTTGCAAAGTTTCAAGGCCCACTCTTAGATTCATGATTTTACAGTTAAAAACATGTGCTAATTGCCAACCCGTGTCTCTGTGTGTGTTTGTGTGAAGTTCTCCCAGTTACAACTGGTCCCCAGAAATCTGTTCCCCTGGAGAAAATGGCAGCTTCAGGGGGCGGACTCTATGGCATAACTTCCCTGCTAAGCTCCACCCCCTCACCTAACTCCGCCCTCTCCAGGCTCTGGCCCCAAATCTCCAGGAGTTTCCCAACCTGGAGTTGCCTGCCCTTGCTAATTCTCTTCCGATAACTCAGAATTATAGGAATGCTACCAACACGTTACGAACCAGCAGCATTTTTAAGTAATGAGAGCTGAACCACTTAGCCCCAACTCAGCTGTTTATCACATTAATCACACTGTGTGTGTACAATCAAGGACGCGGTCAGAAACACGGATGCTCCCAGAGAATCATCACATGGGGCCTGAAATAGCAGCTGTGAGGGAGGAATAGTAGCTCTGCCATCTTGCCCTGGTGTTTCCATTGGCTATGCCAACAAGAGTGTTCACAGCATGCCTGCTCATTTTATGTGCACTAAAAAACTGGAAGGAAGTAGCTTGAAAAGTGCAGAAGGAACAGTATAATTTATTATGGCCGGTACGTTGTGAGCAGATTCAGCCTCAGGAGCAGTCATAAAAGTAAATATATAACCTACTTAGTATATCAAATAAAAAAACCCAGGAAGTTTAGTATTTTACATTTAGAGGGCATATTTCAAATTTGTTTTTTTTTTTTTTTTAAATAATAAAATATACGAAGTATTTTATACATTTGACTCTGATCAATTTATTCAGAAGATGTTCTGGCTTTGAAGTTCCTTGTTTCTTCTGTTCTCTGGATTTAGGCTTGGTAGTGTCTACTTATGATGAGCAAACTCCTGGCAATTTCAGCCGCCACCACTCCCCCCCCCCGATAAATGTGCACTTCCCCCCATGTCCCTCCGCTTCCCGGGACCTGCCTTATTTCTCTAATTTTGTATTCCAATTTTTGTTCCAATGTTTGTTGTATCTATTAGAATAATTTACTGTCCATAGCACAACCGTACTGTTTTTAGTGTGCTGTTCTCTAATTCTGTAATCCCATTTTCGGGGGGTTTTTTTGGTTTTTTAGTTGCAGTTTTAAATATTTTCATGACATGTTCATAGATCAGGATGGGCAGGTACGTTTGTCTGTCTGTAGTCGTTGAAAAGAAAGAGTTCAGTAGTGCCTTAGAGACTAACAAAATTTCTGGCAGGGTCTGAGCTTGAAGAAGTGAGCAGTGACTCATAAAAGCTCCTACCGGCCACAAATTGTGTTAGTCTTTAAGGTGCTACTGGACTCTTGTTCTCTTCTTAATGATGTGTTCATTTTGTTGTTGTTGTTGCTGGTTTCAATGGTTCTAAAATGTGATTTTGTTATGCGTGTTTTAATATGTTAGCTACCTTGGTGGTGTTACTTTTTTCCTACCATAGAGAACAATGGAGGAAATGGGGGCAACCTGTTTGGGGGCCCGTAGAATTGGACCCCCTGGTCCAATCTTCTTGAAACTTGGTGGGTATTTCGAGGAGAGGCCCCAGCAGCTACCCTGCAATTTTGGAGCCTCTCCCTCAAACCCCCTCCCCTCTAGTCGCTTTTAAAGCTGCCGCCGAATTTCGGCGGCAATTCGGCAGCGGACCGAATCAGATCAGAGAATCTGATTCAGTCCATGGCTGCCCTAGTGGTCACTCCTGAGCTGGCGGAGCTTCGCTCCACCTCGCTCCGGCCCCTAAGGACCCCTGCTTATGCACCCATCTGAGTAGATGTACCATTAACCACTTTTGTCATTGGTATGGGCTCTGGGACTGCCTGGATCAAATTACAGATCCACACAAATATACTCCTGGGAGGATAGGGGCTGCTCACATCAAGAACCCAATATCTGGGGTCAATCAGCCATCGTGAGAATACAAATTGAGAAAGGTGAGGCAAAGGATCCCCTTATTCCCTTTTGCTGTCTAACAACATCAAAGGAAAAAAGTAGCATTTCACTTGTCTCAAACAAGCTTTTGCTTGCTCACATTTGACAGAGAGGGGAAAAGACATTATACAACAATAAACCAGCAGTAGGAGGCAAGGAGGAAAGAAACTCAGGTTGAATAAAAACCCTTCTATCTCTCTGTTGTAATTTGTGAAATTCACAGTGTACTGGAAGTTGGAGAAAACATATATCTTCCTTCATTTGGTTTCCCACTGTTTCCCTGACCTTTCCCTACTGGAGTAATAGCAGGAGACAAAAAGGAAAGTCATTTTATTCCTTGTGAGACACTTGGCTGCTAAACACTGTACATTACAGCAAACAGCCCTTTCTCAACGGTCCTTCAAGATTCCATTGGTAGTAATGATCTCCGAGCAGCTAACTGATAACACAGAAACAGACGAAAAGAGACATCATCTTGGTCAGAAGAATATCTTGAATACAGAGATACACATCGATGAACAATTCTCTTTTTTTAGTGATGTCAAAGACAACTGTCATGGCAACATATACAGTTGCCTTGCACTGTCAGACCACTGCTCCATGTTGTCGCCTTTATAGACCTGGGCCTCAGCTGACATTCTGTTGGAGTTGCCTGTGCCATTTGGGAGCATGAAGTTGCATGTGCCAGTAAGTCACTTCTGGTGAAAACCCAAAAGTGGTCAGGTAGTTTTAGGAATTGCAGAACTTCTACAGTTTTACCATAGAGCTTCTGGTAATTCCTAGAGCTACCCAACTTCACTTCTGAGTTTTCACTTGAAGTGACACAGCAGTGCAAGTGACCCCATCGTTTAAACGTTTTCCCCACTGCCTCTCAGAGCAGCAGTGGGCAAGGGAAGCTGGGGCCAAGGGGATTGCTGCCCCCATTATGGAAAATGGTAAGCCTAGATTGTGTGATCCACCTGAGGGTTAGAATCTGAGGGTTGGACCTCTGGTCTCTCAGGCTACAGCTCTCCCAGCTCTTAAGCCAAGGTCTTCCCCAGACCTGTGACCCACAGTCATTTGATACTGGAGACACAGGGACTATATCTCTAGGCTTCCTTTAAGCAGAACACAAGCTGTCTCGCTGAGTTGTGTAAACAGGCCACCACACAGCTAATACTATTGATCAAATGTTCATATCTGACATCATGTCATGACAATACATCCCATTAGCATCATTTAACACATTAGTGTCAACCACACCATACCACCCATACCACCCATTAAACTTCCTTCTGCCTATTCTTTTATTTGAGCTTGCTTAAACAATACTTTGTGGCATAGTATGGACGGATGGGTGAGTGGATGGATGGATGATTAACAGCTTCAGCAGATTAAAGGAATATGTTCTTCAGAAATGCAGAATCTTTTGTTGGATGGGTGTCAAACTGGAAGAGGACATTATGACAGGAGGCACCCAGAAATGTACCTTAGCAACATAGGACTCCATGACAGCCATGCACTAAACCAACCAATAGGAACTGAGTACTAGGAAAGACTAAAGATCTGACAGGCAGAGTGGGGTTTGAGGGTTGAGACTTAGAGGCTAGAAATTGTGCATGAGGGGAAAGAGTCAGTTCAATAAGAGGTTAATTAAAGATCTGATGAGACATCAAAGCTTTGATTAAGTTCCCTGGTCTGGGTAACTGAGGTGTTAAAGTATACCAGTAGGGTTTGCTGGGCCTAGTGTATAATCGAGTTGTGGCAGAGTCCTGAATTTCTGTGTTCTACACTTGCAAGAAAGGGGGTTCTCTTGGCTATGTACTGTGTAACGCCTAACAGCCCACAGCTCCTGGATGATTGCTAATATTTGCCTCAGTTGTGTGTTTCCTTTCTTTCATGTTCACTTTAAGAAGCAAACCCTTTTCTGCCTGTCAGTTTACCTCACTATCCCTCACTCACCACTCAAGGCTTGGTTGGGGGTTTATACCCAGGCCCATATTCTATTCCCTTGAACTGTTTTGAATCCCCCACACTGGTGCAGTATCATAGGCTGGAAATCGTGTGACTAGGGAAATGATGAATTTGTGACTTTCCTACATTGTGCAGGGGGTTGGACTAGATGACCCTGGAGGTCCCTTCCAACTCTATGATTCTATGTGGTGTATAGATCCTAGGGCATCAGTCACAAAATGTTTTGTGTTTGATGACATTGATGAGGCCTACATTTGAGATCATAGGTGTATCTCGAAGGATCACTCCAATTCCTGGTTAGAGTTGGGGTCTGGTATATTGGGGTACAAAGTCAATCACCAAATGTAAGCTTTACTTGTATTCAGAAGCAGTTCCTGGAGAAGGCTGCGGATGGGCCCTGGATAAAACTGCCAGCTCCTTCCCTTCTGGTGTTCTGCTCTGAAATAATTTTCCCTACCCTGGAGACCACACGGTTGCTAAAAACCTGAGATGCTTCACTTGTAGAAGAGCCAGTTTGGTGTAGTGGTTAAGTGCGCGGACTCTAATCTGGGAGATCCGGGTTTGATTCCCCACTCCTCCACTTGCACCTGGCTGGATGACCTTGGGCAAGCCATAGCTCTGTACCAGCTGTTCTCTCAAGGACAGCTTAAGAAAGAGTTCTCTCAGCCCCACCTACCTCACAGGGTGTCTGTTGTGGGGAGGGGAGGGGAAAGGAGTTGTAAGCCGCTCTGAGACTCCAAGTGAGTGAAGGGCGGGGTATAAATCCAATCTTCTTCTTCTTCTTCTTCTTCTTGTATACTTCATTCATATAGCCCAGTTAAGTACACTATGTTGTTGGGTTGCCAGCTCTCAGTTGGGAAATACCTGGGGAATTTGGGGGTGGAGCCTGAGAAGGGCGGGATTTGGTGAAGGGAGGGACTTCAGTGGGGTACAATGCCACAGTGTCCACCTTCTGAAGAGGCCATTTTTTCTCCAGGTGTGATCTCTGTTGCCTGCAGATCAGCTGTAATCCCAAGAGATATCCAACTACCACCTGGAGGCTGGCAACACTAACTCAGTGTGTATATGGCATGTGACTGTACAAACCATTCTGGTACAAGTTCATATTACAAGAAGGATGAATAAATCCATTCAGACACCTTTAATGGATTCCACATTAACTGGCTCAAACTGTAATGATATGGCAGAAGTATCTAGGAAAAAGGTGGGTGTTATCTTGATGCCTCCTTGTGATATTTATGAGGATAAACTCCAGTGTAAATTTTCTCCACCATACAATGACTTTGTTAAGCTTTTGTCAAGAAAAAACCTTGAGTCTCCTGGTCCCATGAAAGCTACCAAAAACCATCCAATCTCAAGCTGACATGCACCCAGAGGGCATAATTAGCCCTGGCCAAACTGGTATGTCTGCCATCTTCTAATAACAAATACTCAGTTGCATATTTCGAACATGCTGCAAGAGTTCTGAGAGGCTACACAAGCTGGTTCACACCTCAGCACAAGTGTGGAGCAAAATCCACATGGGAAGACCAGCAAATCAGATGAGTATTATATCACTTGAGAGAGATGTTGGACTTTTGGTTTGTTTTTCTGAAGGACGAACATGGTAAGAATTAAACAAACTGCAGTACAATAATAATGCACATAAAATGCACATAAAATGGTTAAATGGGATGGGTGCAACACCATTTTTTGTTCAATCTCACCCAATTCCCCTCTTTACTACAACCCAAGTTCCCCAACGTTGTGTTTTGTTTTGTTTTACAAGTAGGTCCCATGATCCCCAGCACAGACTTTTGGGTGGTCAAAGAGGATCCCACCCTCTCTTTTTCAGTAATGGGAGAGCTGGTTGCATCCAACCCCATATGTGGTTTGGTTCTGTATTCTGAAACCCACATCTGCTTTTGTAGATAAGAGCTCCAGGCAACACACAATGTCAGATATACACAAAGCAGAAATAAAAGGGCAGATTTTGCACATCCCTAGGCTAAAATACATTGCCCTTTACTGGAAGAAGGCAGGATCAGTTTGAGGGTTGCCAACTTCCAGGTGGTGGCTGGATATTTCCTGGGATTACAACTGATATCCAGGCTTTATAGGTCAGTTCCCCTGGAGAAAACAGCCCCTTTGGAAGGTGGACTCTATGATATTATACCCCACAGAAATCTCTTTCCCCCAACCCTGTCTTCCTCAGGCTCCACCCCCCAAATCTCCAGGCATTTCCCAACCCAGAGCTGGCAATTCTAATCACGGTACATGCAAACTCCATTGGGACATAGGCATCAACTTCCGGGGGCTGAGGGGCTGGAGCCCCCTACCCCGAACTTTTCCAGGAGGTGCTGAGCCTCTACTGGAGACAATGGACTGTGATGTCTCTGGCCCAGCCCCAGCCCTCCTCCCCGGGAAATTGGAAAGTCCACACCCTTGCATTGGGAAGAGGCCTCAAAAAACCAACACACTGGTCAAAATTACATTAAAAAACATTGTTGTTTTTTCTCTAACTTTATCGCCATAATCCTAATTTTCTTTCCAACTGTATTCATATACTCGAGAGTACTTTACTCACCATTACGGAAAATCTGGATGTGTTTCTGTATCAATGTATTCCCACCCCAAAGTTCAAGGTTAAGCAAACAAAATGCAAACATAAAAAATGAAGGAATAGATTTTTTTTTATTTTTAATTTTACTTATTGATTTTGCTGACAGGAAAATCAATACAGTAGAAGTGTACAGACTCTGGAGTTTGATAATATATTCTTAATACAATAAAGAGGTCAAAACCTCTACCATATTATAGATTCCACCACCTGAGAATGATTAGCAAAAGTGGGCAGATCACCAAATTAATTAAAAAAAAAAAACCCTGTAAGAACTGGTGTGTGACTTAATACAAAGGCGGGTAATGCATAGCAGTCAAACAGAAGGGTATGATCCAGCCAAAGTTAAGTATGTTCAAGTCCCAGTGTGTAAGCATGTGCTTTAATTCCTCCCACTGAAATCCACAAAACTTTAATAGTGCAATCCTTAAGGGAGGGCCAGTATCTCATGGCAAGGCATCTAGTTGCCACGCTATGGCTCAGTGGAAGAGCATCTGCTTTGCATGCAGAAGATCCCAGGTTCAATCCCTGGCATCTCCAAGTTAAGGATCAGGTGGCAGGTGATGTGAAAGACTTTAATCTGAAACCCTGGAAAGCCACTGCCAGTCTGAGTAGACCATACTGTCTTTGATGGACCAAGGGTCTGATTCAGTATAATGCAGCTTCGTGTATGTTTGTGTACGTTCAGAATGTCCCAGGTTCAATCCCCGGCATCTCCAATTAAAAGGACCAGGTAGCAGATAATGTAAAAGACCTCCACCTAAGACCCTAGTGAGCTGCCCTCAGTTACTGGTCAGTTACCAATGGTCTGACTCTGAGTCAGCTTTGTGCATCCTAAACAGAGTTGCATCCCTCTTAAAGCTACTGAAGCAAATGGGCTTCAAAGGTTATAACTCGGTTTAGGACTGCACTGTAAAGTCCTTAACTTTGGCAAAATCGTGCCCCAGAAGTATGGTCTTCAGCACTTTATTTCGACTATCAGAAAAAGGCATAGTGTAAAGGCAAATAACTGTATAGGTATATAATTTATCAATTAATGCAACATAATGTCTTCATATAAATATACCAGATAGAAACCAGCAATCTGAATAAGCTAAGTTTATGACTTACAGGTAAGCAAAAAGTTAAAAGGGAGGGGGAGGGGACCTAAAACATTTATTAATACTTAAATACCCCTGCTCCTCTTCTAGATGATGGGAAAGATTGATGTGAGTGAGACAATTATTTAGAAACAGAATAATCAACCTCCCTCTGTTGTCTCATAAATCATCATTTCCAACCCTTATAATATTTGTTCAAATATATTCTTTAATCTCTTGGCTACAAAATAAAATAGTCTTTGAATTATTATGGCAATATTAAGGGTAATAAGGGCTAGAAAGGCAAAGAGGACAGCCGTCTCATGCAGATTCCCCTGGAATTAAACGGACCCCCTCCCCCTCCTCAAAGTAGCTTCAACTGGGATGGGCCTTTTTTTATTCCACAATTGCAAGTTCTGTAACCCCATGAATAAGCCAAGACTCAGCAATGACAAATTCCAATGCATGTTCTTCTCCACCGGCATCTCTAAATGATGGGATTGCTTCTGATTTTCCAGAATCAGTTCTGAGGTATCGAAACCATTTTCTTTGTTGACCTAGCACATGCTCAAGGGATCTTTTCTTCTTCTTCTTCTTTTTTTTAAAAAAAGAACCTACATAGCACAGCTATTTTCTCACTGCAAACTTTTCAAACTCATCTCGGTCCCCCAGTCCCTCCCCATTTAACCAACGGAAGAGCTACTCTGATGATATCCTTTGGCCAGCAGTCTGGTCTTCTCAGAAGCAGCTTGATGGGTAGGGGACACCTTTCCTTCTCCGATTCACAGTCCCACATAAGAGGGCGTCCGATTCAGTTCAGCCACAGTTGGCCATTCCATCTGACCAAAAAAACCATTCTCACATCCCTTTGGCTCTTTTGAATCAATGCACTGTTCTTCCCAAACACACCATTATCCCAAGAGGTAATATTTAAATGCCTTGTGGGTGGGTGGGTGGGGGGTTATATAAAAATAAAAATAATCATAATATGATTCAGAAGTCTGTTTGAAAAATGAATGTCCCTTTCTTTCTTTCTTTTTTCTTTTGCTTTAAAAGTCTTTTGAGCTTCGCAGTGACCCCGCCTCTTGGGAATCGATTTCTTAGTACGACATGGTTAAACAGAGGTCACATGTTTTGTTTTGGATCCAACATACACAAGTTGGAGCTTCATTCATAAATATTTCACTTACGAGCACATACATTCATTTTACACGATTCCTCAATGTGGCCAGGGGGGTGCGTGGTCTGCACTGTATCCACCTATAAAAAATACAAAAATATATGTCTGCTTACCGGGATGTGAGTAGGGTTTAGCTAATCTATTCCTATCACATGGTTTATTTCTTTCTTTCTTTCTTTTAAAGAAGAGATTAATCTGTTCACATCCTTAAGTCCAGTCACACTTCACAAGGTTCAGACGTACACAATTATAACATTGCACAGATTTCAAGTTTTTAAAAAAGGAGAACAGAAGACAGAGTCCAGGGACAGCTTGAGCTGAATTACAAACCATTGAATACGGAATGAATTGTGCCTCCATTTCCTTGGGTGGTTTAATTATTATTGTTGATTTCCCCCTGAATTTCTCAGTTAGTCCTCAAAAATGTAGCTTTCCTCTCCTGAAAGGACAAAATTAATATTGTGGTAGTTATCTAAGGAAGCAAAATCTTAACATAGGCATAAAGGAGAGAGTATAAAATGTACTACAAGTAGCACTTCCTTTGATGAACTAGGCACTGAAACGAATCGTAGTTGCTCCTATTGTTGTCTTTTCCTCTCTTCATGGTGCATCATGTGGTGTTACTACATTGTTATGGATGCAACCCCCCAGAAGAAACTGGGGGTGTGGACATAAATCCTGGTGCATGACATCACTTCTGGTGAAAACCAGATGTGACGTCATTACACTAGGGGCGAGGGTGTAGGATTTACCCAGAAATTTAGTTTTGGGTGAATCTTACAGCATCATCCCTATCACAGTGATATCACTTCCACTTTTTGCCAGAAATGACATCATGCACTGGGGCAGTGCCAGTATGGCTACTAGGTCTGGGGAATGCCTGAAGACTTTGGGGGTGGATCCAGGAGAGGGGGGGTTGGGTAGGGGAGAGGCCTCAGTATGATACAATGCCATAGAGTCCACCCTTCAAAGCAGCCATTTTCTCCAGGGGAGCTGATCTCTGTCAGCTGGAGATCAGTTGTAAAAGCGGGAGATCCCCAGACCCCACCTGGAGGCTGGCAACATTAAGTGCCAGTGTGCTCCCATTCCTCCCCATTTTTCTTCCTACTAGCCTTGGAAGTGCAGGCTGCAAATGGAGGTAACTGGCGGAAGGTCTCTGGCCTGCCTACGTGTTGTAGAGCCCCTTAACCATCGCAAGCAGCAGCCAATAAAGTGGGGCAGGGGCCAGACAAAATTGTAAAGTGATGAGTTCAGGTCACATGTTGTGTTTTACTGCAGGGGTTCCGGTTTTAATCACTACTTCCAACCTTAATTTGATTGGTTCCATTCCACACTGAGGGCCAAGCTATGTGTAATATAGATCTGTGACTGATTCCACTGAACACGTTGTTTAAAGATCAAAACGCATCTGAAGGGAACCAGAGGCTCTATTGGGGTTGCCAGGTCCTGCGCTCTCGCCAGGGGTGGGTAGGAAGGAGCTTTCCAGGAGTGATGTTTCCATGTATGATGTCCCCAATGTGATGACATCATGTGGAAGTCACATCATCATTCCAGGGATGTTGCATAGCAGTGTTACCATAGAGTTTTGCCCCAAATACCAGAGTGTCACCATGCAATGTCTCTGTGTGATGATGTCACTTCAGTGTGACATCATCATACTGGGGACATTATGCTGGGTTGTAGAAGTTGGGGATGGGGCCTCCCCCTGCGGCCCAGCTGGCCGGTGGCAGGCAGGAGTCCACAAAATTGGGGGATCCCCTGCTCCCACCTGGGCGCTGGCACCTGGAGGTTAATACATTCTTGCACACGATTTTCCTGACCAAAACCAGCCCCCTGAACAGCCCCAGTAAGGGCCAGAGAAGGAAGATATATGTGGGACTAATTTTGTTCATGGAAACAATGTGGGGTGTATGTGTGAATTATTAACTTCCTCAGCCTAACATCCAGGTCCATATCAGGTCCCACTCAGCAGCTTTTTCAGGTTACATTTTGGAGGATCCAGTCTTAGATCTCCAATGTTACATAATTGGCTATTAGCCACAAGGTATAGATGAAACACTTTGTCTGGGCCACTGATGCTCTATATTCTTGGTGCTTGGAAGGGCAGCAGTGGGAGGGTTTCTGGAGCTCTGGCCCCACTAGTTATTATTATTATTATTATTATTATTATTATTATTATTATTATTATTATTATTATTATTATTATTATTCGCATTTATATCCTAATGGATATCCTAATGGAATCTCAGTTTTGGCCGCTGTGTGACACAGAGTGTTGGACTGGATGGGCCACTGGCCTGATCCAACAAGGCTTCTCAAAAGTTTTTATGTTCTGAAGTTATCTCTGGAGGCTAATCCATACATGACAGGAGTAGCAAGTTGACTTGGGTTTGAAAGACACGGATGCTGTGCTTCTGTGATTGTGCCAGTGACCTAACACAATCCAGGGTGCTTGCCTGGAGCCACAATCAAGTATGAATTGGATTTATTTGGCTTTACTGGGTACACAATTGCATGTACAGCCTGGTAGAGCGATTGGGTGGGATCCAACCAGCTTTCCCATTGCTGAAAAGGAGATTATGGGGAATATGACCACCCAAAAAAGCTATGGGACCTGCATAGAAAAAAGTAATAGGAAACAGGAATTGTAGTAAGGAGGGGAATTGGCTGAGAAGGAGCCAAAAAGCTGGCTGGATAGAACCCGTTACTGATCCCCAGAAGAAAGGAAAGAGATACTTTGCGCAGAAGAATCAACAGAATATCTTTCCTATATAATAAAGCCGTTTTCAAGATTCCATGGGGCGCTAAAATCAGTTGGCTGGATGGACTGCCACTAAAAAGGGGATCCCTGGCTACTGGCTGCATTCTCTCCCTGCTTTGCCTCAGTTCCGCCCACAGAGCCACCGGCCAGCATCTCGGCCTCAGTCTGGAGGGAGCCTGCGAAGGGGAAGGACCGACTGGGTGCTGGGTCCACTCTTCTCCTCAGCCCACTGCCAGGTGGGTCTAACTGTCCCCTCAGTGGCCTGCTTCTGTCAGTGAAAAGACAATGGACTATCAGCATAACCCCCTCCCCTGCACACTGCTAGTGTGCCCAGAATAAACTGTCAGAATAAACTGTGAAACGGGGGCATTTCACACAACACCCCATAGTGCTTCAGGACCGGTACAAGAACTGAAGAACACTTGGGAGGAGGTTTCAAGTTACACCAGCTCAGGAACGCTTCCCCAACGGGACAGGCACGTTTCTGTGTGAAAGGGCCAATATGTTCCATTAGGGAACCGGTAGTAATATGGTTCTGTGTGAAATGCCTAACAGAAACTGTTATGGAAGAGTTTCTGAAACGGAACATATTGGCTGTGTGAAATTCTTCAGGCTCTTTCTCCTGCTTAGTGCCCGTTGCTAGGCAACCAAGCTTGCTTCTCTGAAAGCCCCTTTCCACACCTATGTTGGGCTCTGGGAGAAAACTCATTGGGGCCAGCTGAACAGAATGTCATAGAGGCCACCCTCCAAAGCAGACATTTTCTCCAAGGGAGGGGGGAAGATCTGTGCTTCAGAAGAGGATCTGCTAGACCCAGGTTCTTGCTGAGTAGGTGATTTTGGGCCAGTCACAGACTTTAAGCCTAACCTACCTCATAGGGTTGTTGTGCAAGTCAAAAAGGGGGAGTGGAGAATGATGTCAGCTGCTTCGGTCCCCATTGCAGAGAAAGACTACTTTTCCTCCAGGGGAAGTATGGTTGTCAATCTCCAGGCAAGGGCTGGAAATCACTCACAAGTGCTCTCCAGATGGCAGAGACCAGTTCCCCTGGAGAAAATGGTGGACTCTGCTTCCTTATACCCTGCTGAGATGGACCCTTTATGACAGCCAATGTGACATAGCAGTCAGGGCTTCAGAGCACAGTGGAGGCTGTGGGGGGGAATGGAAACTTAAAGAGTGAGGTTGATGATTGGCTGGGAAGGAGGTTGCCAACTCCAGGTGGAAAATTCCTGGAGACTTGAGGGATGGAGCCTGGAGACAGTGAGGTTTGATGAGGAGTGGAACCTCAGTCAGATACAATGCCATAGACTCCACCCTCCAAGCCAGCGAGTCCCTCATGGGGAACCATTGCTGCCAATCTCCAGATGGGGACTGGAGATCACTCAGGATTACAACTGTTCTCTAGGGGGGAGGGGGGAGGAGATGAAAGCTTAAGCCAGGGGGAAGATAATGATACAGTGACAGTTGGCTGGGAGGTAAGGTTGCCAACTCCAGGTTGGGAAATCCCTGGAGATTTGAGGAGTGGCCCTGGAGAGGGTGAGGTTTCAGCAGGGATGGGACCTCAGACAGGTTCAATGCCATAGACTCCACCCTTCAAACCACCCGTTCCCTCATGGGGAACCATTGTTGCCAATCTCCAGGGGAGAGATGGGGATCACACTGAATTACAACTGCTCTTCAGATGGTAGAGATCTTCCCCTGGAGAAAATGGTGGACTCTGCGTCATTATACCCTGCTGAGGTCACCACAGCAAATTGACACTGAGTGTCCAAGGTCGGGGCACTCTCCCAGAGCCTCTTTCTAGAGCCCATTGTATTTATTTCTACAACGGGCCTTATTCCTAGTTCCTAGAATAATTCTATCTGGAGATGTGCAGGGTTAACTCTAGGCATGCAGTTTACTCCCTCCCTCCTCTTTCCCATCCTGACAAAAACTCTGTTCGTGCTACTCCCGTTCAAGCATCTTACACCAGAACTTGCTGTCTATATTCCAGGAAGTTTCAAAAGCAATGTCCTATCATATAGGCGGCTAAGGAATTCAAGTAAGCCTCCTAAGGCTTCTAAGGCTCTCCACTTTGTGGTCAGCCTTCACACATTCTAAGCATGATGCATAGTTGAGCGATTCCAGCTTTTGCAAGTATCTCTATCCCAGTTGATACTGAAACTAAGTGAAATATTACACGTCATTCACGTGTACTTCCCTTATGAACTGTGACTTCTACAACTAATATGGTCCTGTTTGGATGAAGTTCTGCACTGAAACAAATTTTATTCCGGAGAAACTCATCAACAACAACTATTTGTTATGGACCTTTAACAACTACTATTTGTACTTTATGGATCTTTGCATTGTCATTTTTTGTATCATGTAAATATGTGTTATTTTCTAGTTTGATACTATATTTAGTGCACTGCATAGCTTCTCTTTGTCCTTGTATATTGGCTTCTTCGGCTGTGGTTCCCCTAGTTGGTTTCAGTCTCCAAGTGGTGGCTGGAGATCTCCTGGGATTGCAAATGACCTCCAGGTGACAGAGATCAGTTCATCTGGAGAAACTGGCATTATACCCTATTGAATTTCCTCCCCAAACTCCTCAGGCTCCCCCCCAAAAAACAATTCCAGGCATTTTTCAACTTGAAGCTGGTGACTCTAGGGACAAAGAGTAGTCTCCTCAAACTTCCCATCAAAATAAAAACTAAAAGCCAAAAGGGGTAGGTGCAATATTAAAACAGATTGTACGTCAAACAATGTATGGTTCATGACAGTTAGTAGGATCAGCACACAAAAGCAGGAAGGTTGGGAGATGTGCCAGGCCCCCAAATTGTCCAGTCTGAGCCATTTCCTATGGAGCATTCAAGAAGGCTGGAGCATTCCCCATTTTTTTAGTCCCACCTCCCATAGGTGGAAGGTGGGCTCTTGAGAATGCCCTGCCCAAAATCCTTCAAAACCCTGGAACCAGCATGGCTTAAAATATTATTTTTTTTAAAATACAGGCTGCCTGTTGCAAGCAGGTTACACAGTTGGGTTTCATTACCAGAGTTTCCGAGTGTTTATTTTACTAACTGCTGTCACTTATTTCATACAGATTGTTCCCACTTCCAAGCTCTCCACAGCCATGCCACAAAGTTTCATAACCTATTATATGCCCACCCAGTTTAACCAAGATGAAGCTTTACATATTTTATAAGACATATTTACGTGACAAACTCATCCCACTTCTACACCAAGGCCCAATCTGCATCTAGCATTTGCTCTGCTGATTAACCAAACCCACACTGGAACAGAAAAAGATGCAGCTCAAAACCACATTCAAATACCCGGGGGCAACCCCACAGACTGCAGAGTCACCCTAGAGTGGCTATAAAATGGCCATAAATCTATGCAAATGGTACCGTAAAACCGGGAGATCAAAGGAAGTGAAACCAGCAGGCAGTGTGGAGGCTACCATAAAATCCAACAATCAAGGAAAGTGAAAGTGGCATGCAACGTAGAGGGGACTTTCTGTTCCAAGGTGGGTTTGGTAAAACAGCAGAGCGAATGCTAGATGCAGAATGTGCCCAAATTAACTGTCACGGCTTCTCCTTAGAGAATGGCAAAAAAAAGTTCTACCAGCGATCCCGATTCTACCCACCCAGTTTATGGAGGAGGGAACAGCTACAAAATCAGCTTGGATCTACGGTGCAGAAGAAGCAACATAATTTGTGAGCGGCACGTACAACAGGCTTCCAAATGTCCTCAATTAAATGCTGTTCAAGGAGTGCCTGGTTCCCAGCCTAAACACAATGTTCTCACAGGAAAGCCATCTGGAGCAAGCCTGAAAAATCTGCCCCCTTAGTGGAAGGAACAACATATTTCCGATATCCCCTGCCTGCCACAAGTCCTAGTAGCAAATATGACTACCCTGGCCAACACATTTTACTGGAAGTCAATGCATCTTTTAAAGCCACACTCTTCACGATCCAAAAAACTATGTCAAACACGCCCAAGGATTCATCTGTTCCCAAGGCTGGGTTGGTTGGTTTGTTTGTAATTTTTCACAGTCTCAAATGTAGTGGTGCAGCTAGGTGATTGTACACGCTGGACTGTGGTGTATTGATCGTCCGCAACATCCCTTGGAAGGCTGGCTCTGCTGAGAAAGAGGCAACTGGTCCAAGATCACCCAGCGAGCTTCCAGGACAGATTAGGGATTCAGACCTGGGCCTTCCAGATCCTAGTCCAGCAAGGCGTGTATTTGGGATGGAGATGAATTGTCCCATTGCTGGAAGAACCCTAACAGGATGTCTTGGGTATCTTGTTAGGGTTCTTCTAGAAATGGGAGTATTCAACTCCATCCCAAATACACACACACACACACACACACACAAACACACTTTCAGAAAAGATTCATTCAGATCTCATGAACATTTTCTTGAAAGCAAGTGGATTGCAGCCTTCATGTCCCTTCCTGTAAAAGCCATTAAGGGACAGGCCATATAGCTAATAACAGAGTACATGTGTGTCACACATAAGTATCCTAGGTATGCTGTTACAGTTCTGCCCCGACCTGGATAGCCCAGGCTAGCCCGATTTTGTCAAATCTCAGAAGCTAAGCAGGGTCAGCCCTGGCTATTATTTGGATGGGAGACCACCTAGGAATTCCAGAGATGTGACGCAGAGGCAGGCCATGGCAAAACCATCTCTGAAAGGTCTCTTGCCTTAACAACAGCTCTAGCTCACCACCTAGTGGTACATAACACTAAAAGAGCTAGAACTTCGGGCTGCCAGACAATCTTTGGATCTCCTGGCTATACTACACACACTGCCATATGGCAATTATTCTTGTTAGGATTCTTCTAGAAATGGGAGAATTCAGCTCCACCCCAGCTTATCTCTCTCCCCCCCCCCCCCCCAACATACACACTATTGGGAAAGATTCATTCAGATTTCATGAACATTTTCTTGGAAGCAAGTGGATTGTAGCCTTCATGTCCCTTACTGTAAAACCCATTAAGAGACAGGTCATATAGCTAATAGCAGAGTACATGTGTGTCACGCATAAACTCCTATGTTCAATTCTGGGCATTTCCAGTGAAAAGGAGGATTCCGAGAGCACAGCTGAACGCTGAAGCCTTGGAGAGCCACTGACCACTGAAGAAGTCAGTACAAGTCAAGAGGACCAATGGCCTGATTCACTGATTCCCTCTGTTCCATATTGCTGAAGATCCCTCTTTGACTACTTGAGATTTTAAGCACCTTTCACCTCCCTCAAAGGCAATAAACCTGAACAACGGGCATGTTTGTAAAATTCTCTAGAGAAGTAGAGGTCCATAAAATAAACATGGCCGACTCCTCCACACAAAAAGGGCTGTCTCGTTAACGTGCAACAGATGTATTTTATTACAATGATGTTCTTCAATTAGAAAATCGTTAAGCTCTAATTTAGCGCACAATTAAAAAAAAAAGTTGGACTTTAAAGCCTTGCCAAAAAATCTACTAGCCAAAGGCTGAAACAATGGAAAGACGATGCAAGATGGAGGCGGAGGAAAGACAAAGATTAAACCAGCCATCAACAGTCTATTCTGGATTTGTGAATCAAGTTAAACGTTCATTTGAAAGAGATGAATTTTAATCAAGGTGAGCTGCCTCCATGGCCATTTTTTTAAAAAAAATTGTCAATAAAGTTATCAGAAAATATGTTCAGTGATTTGCTATTCATAGATTCTTTCTACAGAATATTCCAGGTTCAGGATGTTTACTACAGTTTTCCAAGCGCAGAGCCCTAACTGGTAACTCCTAAACAGTTCTCCCTCTAAGCTGTGGAGTTTTGGGAGCAAAAATGCTAATTTGTGAGCTACTGGCATTAATGCTTTTAGCAAGTAATTTGGCTACTGCATAAATTAGTTTGCTATGGAGCCATCCTTCCTGAGTGAAGACAAAAATCTGTGAGCTGGAGGCTAAAAAACTGTGAGCTAGCTCACACTAATTCAGCTTAAAGGGAACACTATCCCAAGGCAGCCCCCCCCCCCCCAAAGCAGGCAATGCAAAATGTTAAGAAAGATTCTTGGTTGTTTCAGAGTATACCACTTCTGCAAATTTCATTGCTGAGCTTGACTGTTTCTTGCTGTGTCAAAAACTCATTGTCACATATCTCGGGTTGCCTGTGCTTGGGTTGCAGTCACAGGATGAATGAGGAGCTACAATCCCATCAGCTCTGCCTGTCCTGCTGCCCCCACCAAGCCTCTGAGCAACCTGGTATCTATCTCCTTTCTTAAAATCGTGCTTAATTATTCCATACTGAAAATAAAACATTACATCATGTAACATTGTCTTAATAACTGTCAATACAATAAATGATCGATAATTGCTTTTTTTCACTTTTGGAATCGTTACCCAGGGCTGGGATACCTTTCGCCCACTTCCATGAGCGCTGAAGATGAAATTGACTGCCTGGACCTTTAGTGTAAGAATTCCAGTTCCCACTCCATTTTCAAATAAAAAAATCCTGAACCCAAGCTAACAGCTGCTTCCCTTCCCTGTACAACTTATCTAAGGTGACCATATCCTGAAGAGCAAAAAAAGAGGACCTGTTTCCCGACTGAATACTTCAAATACATGATCACTGTGACAAATCTCATTTTCAATACCCCTACTATTTCAGCGGTGATAACGGCTACTAACTAGGAAAATTCTTAACCTTCCAACTCCCAAAAGAGGACATTTTCATCAGTTTTTTTTTTTAAATAGTCCAAAAGATGATGGAAAGCAAAAAAGGAGGACATGCCCTCTAAAAAGAAGGTATCTGGGAACCCTACCTCACCCTCGTGTAATCAATCAAGGTGAGTACATGGAGAATGGGACTGTTCCACCAGTCCCATGAACTGAAGTTCTTGTATACGGGCCTGTACCCTTGATTTTTTCAGGACCCTATCTGAGATCATTGACTCCTAGGGCAGAGTTACACGTCATGCATGAGGAAAGTATGGCATTTGGATGTGCACGTGCCCAAACTAGAGATTAAATATGAGGAGGCTACAGGCTGAGGCTAATGGATGTCTTGCTTGCCCAGGGTAGGGCTGCCAAGTCAGCCTGGGGGGCGGGGAATCCCCCGCTATAGGGGTTCCCGATCCGCCGGCCGGCATTCGGCCGGCGGGGGGAACCCCGCCCCAGAAGTCGTCCGGTGAGGACGACTTCCCCGTGTAATGACGACACCCAGAGGTGACATCATCACGTTGGGGGCGTTGCCCTGGCAATGCCCCCAACATGATGACGTCACCTCTGGGTGACGTCATTATGTCGCCATGCTTCAGAAGAGCTCCCGGGGAAGAACAACTCCCCCCCGCTGGTAAGTCGCCGGCACTTGGCAGCCCTAGCCCAGGGCGATCATGTCCTCTGATCTATTATATCCACACTGGTCACAAGGGCATAGGGGTGCCAGCTCTGGGTTGGGAAATACCTGGAATTTTTTTTTGGGGGGGTGGAGCCTGGGGAGGGCAGCGTTTGGGGAGGGCTTGGGGACCTCAGCAGGGTTCAATGCCATGGAGTCCCCCCTCCAAAGCAGCCATTTTCTCCAGGGGGACTGGGCTCTGTAGTCTGGAGATGAGCTGTCATTCCGGGAGATCTCCAGGCCCGACCTGGAGGCTGGCATCCCTGCAAGGGCAGCAGTAAGATGTCTTCAAAAAGTCTTTTACAAGTGAGGAATGGAGATGAGGGGGGAAAGCTAATGTTATCCTGTTCTGGCAAGTTGGTGGCAAGGTTCAAAGATCACAGGCAAGCAAGCAGGCAAGGTATAGTCAAGGCAGGATCCAAACGCCAAGGTCTAATGCCCCAGAGTCCAGCCTCCAAAGCAGCCATTGTCTCCAGGGGAACTGATCTTCATCGTCTGGAGATCAACCATAATAGTGGGAAATCTCCAGGATAGGCCTACCTGGAGGCTGGCAACTGTGCTTAGAGGTGGGGCCAAAAATGGTACAAAGGTAGAGCAATAGTTCAGCAGCTGAAGAATTTTAAATAGGGGAAAGATCAATCTGTCACACTGTATTGACAGACGTCGTCAGCAGCTGGCGTCTGAGCGATGGGCGTCCGCCTGCTTTACTTGCTTATTCAGTCAGGTTAATGCAACAGCCAATTACAGGTCAACATTATGCCTGCAGAATTCCACTAAGCGTATGAAAACTCAGTCCGCACACCCACACATACCCCGCCGCCCCATAAATGAGAAAGCATGATGCCGTGCAAAAAACACTCGCAGTCAGCAGAAGCGGGCAGCCAAAGAAGAAAATCGATATTTGCGAGGATGACAGAGATCTGAGGCCCAGGCACTTAACCCGGCCAGGAGAAATGGCTCACGAGAAAGAGCCAGGGTGCGGCACCGTCTCTGTACTACCACGGCGAATGGAAAAGGGCCACAACAAACACAGGATTTCAGCTGCCACTTTGCTTGCAAAATCTGACCATCCTGAGAAAGGAAAGGAGGAGGAGGAGGAGGAGGAGGAGAGGAGATTGGATTTATACCCCGCCCTTCACTCACTTGGAGTCTCAGAGTGGCTTACAAACTCCTTTCCCTTCCCCTCCCCACAACAGACACCCTGTGAGGTGGGCGGGGCTGAGAGAGCTCTTTCCCAAGCTGTCCTTGAGGGAACAGCTGGTCCAGAGCTCTGGCTTGCCCAAGGTCATCCAGCCAGGTGCAAGTGGAGGAGTGGGGAATCAAACCCGCTTCTCCCAGATTAGAGTCCGCACACTTAACCACTACACCAGACTGGCTCTCAAAGGAGCACAAGCTATTGCACCAAGTGAGGATTTCCACCATAGGAGGAGATACAATACACCATTGGGAATATTCTCAGAACTGTATCATCCAAGCTTTGGGGAGGGGCTGTGGCTCAGTGGAAGAACCTCTGTTTTCCATGTAGAAGGTCCCAGGTTCAAGCCCCAGCATTTCCATTTAAAAGGACCAGACAGTAGGTGATGTGAAAGACCTCTACCTGAAACCCTGGAGAGCTGCTGCTAGTCTGAGTTGACCTTATTTATTTATTTGTTTGTTTGTTTGTTTGTTTATAGGCTGCTCTTCCCGCTGTTGCAGGCCCAGAGCGGCTTGCAGACTTGGCAAGCCAAGATTCATAAATACATCGACAGTTAAAACAATTTAAAACCTTAAAACATTCATAATTTACCATAAAAATTAAAATTTAAATGAAGTGCTCAGTATAATAGATGATGTATCCTGTACCCCCAACGTTTTCAGGCCCCAGTGTCAGTGGCACTGGAGCCAGGTGGTAATTTCTGGCCGCCCGTTGGTGATCATAGCATGGGGG
This sequence comes from Lepidodactylus listeri, assembly GCA_029233225.1. NCBI lineage: Eukaryota > Metazoa > Chordata > Lepidosauria > Squamata > Gekkonidae > Lepidodactylus > Lepidodactylus listeri. The sequence continues at coordinate 96,697,704 of JARCFY010000009.1, read as the reverse complement.
GAGAGAGAAAGAAGGGCGGCAGCCCCTATTCATAAGCCTGGCAGAAGAGCTCCGTCTTGCAGGCCCTGCGGAATTGCATCATATCCCGCAGGGCCCTGATCTCATCCGGGAGCTCATTCCACCGGGAAGGGGCCACCACCAAAAAGGCTCCCCCTAGTGGCAGCGAGCCTGGCTTCTCTGGGGCCTGGTATAACTAGACAGTTTTGGGCCCCAGACCGTCGTGCCCTCTGGGGTACATACGGGGAAAGGTGGTCCCTCAGGTAGGTCAGGCCCAGGCCATTTAGGGCTTTAAAGGCAAGCACCAGCACCTTAAAGCGAATTTGGTATGCTATAGGCAGCCAATGCAGTTCCACCAGCGCTGGTCGGCACATCAAAAACCTCACCAAGGCATTCTGCACCAGCTGCAGCCTCCAGATTTGTGCCAAGGGCAGCCTCATGTAGAGAGCATTACAATAGTGTAATCTTGAGGTGACCATTGTGTGGATCACTGTGGCCAGGTCAGCGCGATCCAGGAAGGGGACCAACTGCTGCGTCAGCCTCAGATGGTAAAAGGCCGACTTGGCAGTGGCTGCTACCTGGGCCTCCATAGTCAAGGAGGGGTTCAGGAGCAGTCCCAAACTCCTAACCAACGGTGCAGGCACCAACGGCGCCCCGTCGAAGGCCAGGAGTGGGAGCCCCGACCATGGGCCGCCCCGGTTCAGGCACAGAACCTCCGTCTTCGCTGGGTTCAGCTTCAGCCTACTCAGCTTAAGCCATCCAGCCACAGCGTGCAATGCTCGGTCTAGATCGTCCGGTCCAGAGCCAGACCGGCCACCCAACATCAGACAGAGCTGGGTGTCATCAGCGTACTGATGACTGGAAGGACCTTGATGGACCAATAGTTTGATTCAGCATAAGGCAGGTTCAAGGTGTAAAGCCAGTTTGGTGCAGTGGTTAAGAATGCAGACTCTTCTCTGGGAGAACCGGGTTTGATCCCCCATTCCTCCACATGCAGTTGCTGGTGTGGCCTTGGGTCAATCACAAGTTCTTTCAGAGCTGTTCTCTCAAGGGCAGTTCTTGAGAGAGCTCTCTCAGCCCCACCTACCTCACAGGGTGTCTGCTGTGGGGAAGGGAAGGGAAAGAGATTGTAAGCCACTCTAGAGTCCTTCTGGTAGTGAAGTGTGGGGTATAAATCCAATCTTCTTCCTAATTCCACAAACACACCCTTCATTTTTTAACCACAAGTTGTTCAGAAATAAATATGCTCCTAAGGCATAAACACAATCACACAACACAGTTCACAATTAAAAAAAAATCCTCTGGCTTTTGGCACAATTTTCCCTTCCACAGTTTTTTCACAGGTGCATTGAGCTCTCCTCGGCGCTGAATGATGTGCTGGTGTGCACATTTTTCAGATGCTTCACAGCCTAGCCTGCTTTGTGGGCAGGACATCCTCTGGTGTCTTCACTGACCCTAAATCCATGTTTTGTTTATGATTCTGGAAGACATCTGTCTTGTACCAGGGCCTTCCTATGTGGGTAGCAGAGCTAATGATCTCATGCATGTTCTACAGACCTTCCGCATTACTTAATGCAAATAATATGCCCAAGACTTTAAGAGTATTTTCTCAGTGCTGTGAAAGAGGATTGCTATTTGTGTTTTGATGTGCTTTTCTGCTGCTCAAAATTCTGCCTGGAAGAGCTCTCAATGGTTTCTCTGCCAGCTCCTTGGGGAAAGAGAATGGCAACTGTAAATCAGGAATACAGATGTGGATTCCTGTAATATTTTTTGGGGGGGGAGGGGACCTTTCCCCTTTTGTTCCCAGGGATTTTTAAACCAGTTTGCTCAATGGACAATTTGGGAAAGCACTGGGGGGGGGGGAACTTCCTACAAAAAATTTCCTCTTCTGGAAACAGTTAAATGTGCCATATGACACAGATTCAATGACTTGTAGTACTAAGATTTTCTTGTAAGACAATCTACAGCAGGGGTGGCCGAACTTGCTTAACGTAAGAGCCACACAGAAGAAGTGTCAGTTGTTTGAGAGCCACAAGACATGAACAAATATTACACACATTTTCATTGAAAAATATGCAAATTTGCTTTTTATTAACATTAAATGAGACTACCAAAAATAATAATAAAAAAACCTAAAGGGGTAAAAACAGACATTGATAATGATATTTATTTGTCCAGAGATATTTGTTTCCTAATGATATTTATTTGTCTAAGAGAGAGGTGGAGAGAGAGAATAAAAAAGGGGGAGAGAAAGAGAGAGAAAATCAAAGAAAGCAAATAGAGGGGGGAGGAAGGGAGAGAGGAAGAAAGAGAAAAAGAGAAAGTAACGTGGAAAGAAAGCAAATAGATGGGGGAAGAAGGGGGAGGGAGGGAGGGAGGGAGGGAGGGAGGGAGGGAGGGAGGGAGGGAAGAAAGAAAGAAAGAAAGAAAGAAAGAAAGAAAGAAAGAAAGAAAGAAAGAAAGAAAGAAAGAAAGAAAGAAAGAAAGAAAGAAAGAAAGAAAAAAATAGATGTGGAGGGAGGGGGATAGGATGGAAGTAAGGAAGGAAGAAAGACAAATGTGGAAAGAATGAAAGAGGTGGAAAGAAAGGAGAGAAACAGAAACAAAGAGAACAAATAGATGGGTGAGGAAGAGAGAAATGGAAAGAAAGCAACTTTAACTTTAAATGCATCCTCCAAGCACATTTAAAGTTAAAGTTACTTTCTTTCTCTTCTCCCCTCCCTCACCTCAAGCTTACCCAGGGCGGGGAACACTAGCTGGGGAAGGGAAGACCAATCAGGGAGGCATGCCTCCCTTTTGCTTCCCCAGCCACCCCGCCAGGAGCCACACAATATGTGTGAAAGAGCCGCATGTGGCTCTCGAGCCACAGTTTGGCCACCCTGATCTATAACATCTGATAAGGATAATGCCTGTGTATGCTGTAGACATACAAAATGGTTCTTCAGGCACAGGTTTCTTATTTAAATGCTTGTCCATATTTGTCCATAATTAATACGCTGTAAGGTTGTGAAGAGTTAAATGTTTTAATTGCTATGAAGTTTAACTTGATATCCATATGCTGCTAGTGGTACTGTGAATTGATGAGGCCGGTGCTATCCACTGTTTGATCATCTCCCTTTGTTTCTATTTTCCAACTTTATTATTTTTTTCCTCTCTCATGCACAGCAAAAACTAAGGAACATATGCTAAGGTAGCACAGAATGCTGCAATTTGCAACACCCTCTCTAGAGGACTGGGCTTCTTCACAATAAAGAGCCAGCATGGTGCAGTGGTTAAAGCATCAGACTAGAATCTGGCAACCCAAGTTTGAATCCCCACTTTGTCATGGAAGCTTGCTGGGTGACCTTGGGCCAGTCACATACTCTCAGCTTAACCTACCTCACAAGGTTGTTGTGAGGATAAAACAGAGAAGAGAATGGTGCAATCCATGTTGGGTCCCCAGTGGGCGCCCACAGGTGTAGCCTTGACATTTGCCTACCCTCAGTCCCAATCCTCTGCCCCTGGGAAACGGAGTGGGAGAAAAAAAAAAGGCTGGTAAATGGCCAGCATAGTGATGTTCTAGGAAACTCCCCCATGTCTCTGTGGTCTTTATCACAGAGATTTGTGGAAATCCCCAGAGCATCACTTGGAAATGATATCACATCCTCCACCCAAACTCCACCCAAACTCCACCCTTCCCAGGTGCTGCCCTCAAAATCTCCTGGCCTGCTGGCAACCCTACACAAGCATCACACTGGGGAAACTCTGCTGGTAAGTTGGAGGTCAGATGGCAATGAGTTCCAAAGAGCAGATACTGCAACTTGAAAAGACCTGTTTCCACACAATGTATGCTTCTGCAAAAGAACAAATACAGCAAGTCTTCCCAGAAGTACCAAATGCACAGAAGGAAGTATATTAGAGGACACATGTACCATACAGTGTTCATGACCTCAGCCACTGAGAGGTATAATTGATAGCCACTGCCGGTGGACTAGAATATATTGGACACCATCACTTATAGGTCACTGATTAACAAATGAGCAGCCATATTCTGTACAAGTTGCTGCTTCCAAGCTATCTTCAAGGGCAGTGTGTATTGCTGTCCTGAAAGTGCTCCTCGAATTGTTTGGAAATTGACTGTTACCACCATATCTGTCGTAAGTCAGTATGTTCTGAGTGATGGCTCAGATTTCTCAGATGAAGAGCTGCCTGGTACCCTCAGCCTATAATTGAACAGCCAGCTGCAGCTGACTCTGAGCCAGAAGAACAACAAGAGAGCAGGTTACCGGCTGTTCAGGAATCACAGCTGAAACCAAGCCTACACCTCGTAGCTCTGAAGCAATAAACAAGTCTCCAGCAGCCACTTCCAACCCACCTAGCTCACCCACACCCTTGCAGCGCCGACACTGTCAGAGATGCTTAGAGTTGCAAGAAAGGAGAAGAAGTGCAAAACTCATGGCACATCATCAGCTGTCAATTGAAGAGACAAATTAGTAGTTTCAGGATATCTGCCAAGGAATTGGCTGGAAGTTTAGCTCATTAAGACTTGGCTATAAATTCAGCTGGGAGAAGCAGCAGTTTGTAGATGCAACAAGTACACTTTGCTACTGAACCAGCAGCCTGCTGCTACTGGACCGCTGCAACCTGGAACCACGGACTGGACCTGACAACTGACTTTTCTGGAACCCCTGACCTAGGACTGGACTTGCTTCCTGGAACGCCTTGACCCTAGACTGGACTTTGGTAAACCTGCTCTCTGGAATCCCTGACTTTTGAACTGGACTTTGGTTATTCTCTGCAACCTTGCCTATGACCTGTCCTGTTGGAGCCCTGCCTGTACCTCCTGGGGAAGCTACATCAGTACAATATCTGAGAAGAGATTGAGGCACTAGAAGCAAACTTCCTTCACAATATCAGAACGACCAGCTAGAAGGAGTTGACCATGAGTCATGAAGATCCTTAAATGCCAGGGCAAGTGGCATCAGGCATTGAGGCTAGCCATTTCCTGTGTGGGCAAAGCACCCTTGGTCCCTCTATCACATTACAGCTCCAGACCATCAGTGGTTTATACAATCCTGCCATCAAGCCTTCGGTGAAGTGAAAGCGAGAATGCTGATTGTCAGTGAAGGCGCAAGATAGCCAAATGGGAGGCGGCCAAAATGTGCCCATAAGTTAAAGAAAAGAAAGAGCACTGTGTTAATTTCCAATTTTATCACGGAACCTTGGCGGCCAACTTAGAAAGAGCCCGGAATCATATCTGCCGCTGTACCAAGTTGCTGCATAAGATCTTCAGTGCAAACACTCAAGGTCACAGGAGATTGCTGGAGAAATGGTGCCCCCACCCCCCACCCCGAAGCACATTATTCATGGAACTACATGATTTGTAATTGCATTTAAAAATAGGCTAGGAAGCAGCAGCGGGAAGACTGATGCATTTATTGTTACCAGACACTAAAAAGCATTACCCATCATGTCATGTACCTGGGGGGGCTTTGACGGATGCTCATCTCATTCAGACACAGAGGACTTGAAAAAAAGAATATAATCAAGTGTTCTCCAGGAGGACATTCTACGACCCAATGCAGCAGAGCAGGGTTAGGTTAACACGCTGTGGCACCCATGTGTGACAGCCGTTGTTTCAATGGGGCTTGCAGAAGAGAACTTCCTGGGTGGGGTCAGGCTGGGAGGGGAAAAACCAGCCCTGGGAAATGCCCTGCCCAGCCCTGCCCCCTACCAGAGGGGGCAAAGGGAGGAAGAGCAGGGCCAACCACTTGTACCCACCCCAGTTTCCAATGCCTCCCACCAGCCTTGCATAGGATAAGGACCGCCCCTGGTTTGGGGCTGGGGCGGCCTCGGTAGGGGGGGGCCCTTTCCAATCCATCAGCCCACTCGTAGGGTTGCCAGCTCTGGGTTGGGAATTACCTTGAGATTTTGGGGGTGGAGCCTGGGAAGGGTGAGATTTGGGGAGGGGAAGGATAATGCCATAAAGTCCACCCCCCAAAGCAGCCATTTTCTCTGGGGGGACTGATCTTGGTCTTTTGGAGATCAACAGTAATAGCGGAAGATCTCCAGGTGGCACTTGGAGGCTGGCAACCCTAGCCCACGGGGACTTCTCCCATTGGACTTACTGGCCAATTCATCCCTGCTCCTGAAAAGCTCCAGCCCAACCATTAGGCAGAGTGAGGCTGGCGTTTCAGTGGCTGATTATACATCATATATACATAAAAAGGGATTGGCCGATCACCTTTTCCTGTTACCCCATCTCAGATATTCCTGTGCCCACGGTCTGGGGTAGAATACAGTAATAATCCTCTCCTACAAACAACAACAACAAAAAAAAAAACACCTGAGACCTTTCCCTTATCCCATCCAGGTCAAAGGACTCAGATTTCTCTTACATACAAGAACAAGGAACGAAGCATAGAGATTGGGGGCAGAAGATACGTTTCCCTAATGTCACCCGGTGTCATACAGCTCCACGGTACAAACAGATCCCATTGCTCGGACAGGACCAGGAGAAATGACTTCATTGCCCCAATCAGCGTGACTATTCAGCTGGGGTGAAACAAGGACTGCCAAGCCTTCGGTGAGGGAGGGGGGAATCTCCTACTCCCAGCTGCTATTGCTTGCCACTGAGTGGTTGCAGGAGAAAAATTATAAAAAGCAGCATTGCATGCAGCAGTGCAGAATTTCCAGTAAAAACCCAGAAGTGACATCAGGTAGCTCTAGGAATTGTCAGAAATTTATGGTTTCACCATAGAGTTTCCAGCAATTCCTACAGCTACCCATTGTCACTTCCAGGTTTTTACTGGAAGTAAAAGCGATGCTGCCCCCACCATGTCCCTGCCCCCAATCCTCCCGCCAGTTGCCAGACTTGACTGGGCAGCCCTCAGTGAAACAGACATGCCCTCTCCATGCTGTTGATCCATAATGGAGACCAGCTCATTAATGAATCCCACCATCCATAACTGAAACCAGGCCATTAATGAATCCCTCAACCATTCATCCCACCCATTCTGAGATACAAAGAACATACATGGCCAAGGGCTTAGGCATTTTGGACTTGCTTCCTTTGAACAATAGGCTTCCACATCATAAGCTGCTGTTGAAAGTCACTTCAGTTTCAAAAACGGTTTGAGTAGGGCACGGAAAAACTTTTGTTCAGTCACGAGATCAAAGTGGAAGCAGTTTGGGTCTTTTTAAAATCCCGACCTTCCTGCAATTAGTTGTTTTCAGATGTTCCAAATGGGTAGACTCTATGTGCATGGGAATAGTACCACAATGGTGGGCTTTGTGACTTGGGAACCCAGCTTTTTACAGGGCTGTGGATTGTGCCTATAAGACCATGAATGCGCCTAGTTTGAATGAGTATTGGGTCTGTGCAGACCACAGACTGAAGACCCACGTAGGCTGAGTGCAAGGTGGTCACAATCCTTCCCCCTTCCCCGTGTCTCTAGTCTAGTCTACCAGAAAGGGGTACTGTGTTTTGTATGTTTAGAATGTTTATGTTCTTGCGCACTCCACCAGGTCCATGGCAGCCTCTACGGCATTCCTCAAGGGTGCCTCTCTGAGTGATATTTGCACGGCTTGGGCTACTCCGAACACTTTCATCAGGCACTACGCACTGGACACTCGAGTAGCTGCCCATTCTGCAATGGGTCGACTAATCTTATCTGCTGCTTCACAGTGACAGCCTGTCTGCTCCCTCCTCCAGGTAAGATATTGCTCGCTACTCTCCCATCAGTGTGAAGCACAGAGACCACGTCGAAGATAAACAGGTTGCCTACCTGTAACTGATGATCTTCGAGTGGTCATCTGTGCATTCACACTACCTGCCCATCCTTCCCCTCTGCTGCCAGGCTTTCTGCTCTCTCTTGCTTGGTGGCAGCAGTCAGAAGGAACTGGCAGGATGTCTGCGCCCATGCCTCTGGGCATGCGCGATAGGGGCTCCGCGCATGCCCAGTGTTGCTGGGCGCGAAAATCCGTTGAGAGCTTTCTATGATACTGAAGGATTCCTGTGCAGGCGCAGTAACCAAATGGCCTAGTGGTTAGAGTGTCAGGCTAGGACCTGGAAGCTCCAGGTTGGAATCCCCACTCTGCCATGGGAGCCCGCCTGGTGAAACTGAATGCCTCAGCCTAACCAGCTCACAGGGCCATTGTTCAGATAAAATGGAAGACAGGAAAGCCGTCCACTTTGGGTTCCTATTGGACAGAAAGGTGGAGTATAAACAAAGAAAATGAATGAATGAATGAATGAATGATAATATAGGGGCATTAATTCATAGGGATGCCGTGAGTCGGAAGCAACTTGACAGCACTTGCACAGACATGACATGGAAACCATTATATGTTGATGCAACAGCTGAACAAACAACAATAACGCTCCTTAAGAAGAAGAAGAGATTGGATTTATACCCTGCCCTTCACTACCCAAAGGAGTCTCAGAGCAGCTTACAATCCCTTTCCCTTCCCCTCCCCACAACAGACACCCTGTGAGGTAGGTGGAGCTGAGAGAGCTCTTTCAAGAACTGCTCATGAGAGAACAGCTCTAAGAGAACTTGTAACTGGCCCAAGGTCACCCACCAGCTGCATATGGAGGAGTGGGGAATCAAACCCGGTTCTCCCAGATTAGAGTGCATGCTCCTAACCACTGCACCAAACTGGTTCTCTTTAGTGCCCCGCCCAGTAAATAATGTTCAAGGCTGGCATTTCTTTTGTTGCGGTGGTTGAGCGGGAGAAAGGCACGTACTTGTGGTTAGAATTTCTTTTGTAAATTTGTAGGTTTTAATCAAAACAATATGGCTGTTCTTAGCAAGGGGGGGGACCCTTTATTTGATATTCCTTTGCCTTATAAGTAAAACATGATGTACTGGTTTATTAAACTCTGCAGAATTATCATATGGATTTTATGCAAAAGACAAATAATTGGCTTTTTGTTCTTTACAAACATTTTGTTTATGAAAATGGGTTTTTTAATGATCCTTAACATGAGATTTAAAAGAAGAAGGAAGAAGAAAGGAGAAGACTTAATTATTTTACTTTTGGATACTTGGGATTACTTTTAAATTAAGTCTCAAATTATCATGAAAATGCCACATTCCTTAATGGTGAACTGTTTGTTCTAAAATCACTGTGTTGACCAAAATGCTCATGAGATTTAATGTTTGAGTACAGTTGTTTAAAATATCGATTTGGTGCAAAATACTGGGGCGGGGGGAGGGAGATTTCAATGGTGTTTTAGAAGCCTTGCTGTTCTTTGGCTGAGTTCAGACTAGCAGTTTGGCCCGATATAGGCACGTTTCGCCAGTGGATTAAGAGGGCTGGTTCATACAGCCACAGCTGTCTGGTGTAGCCGTGCCGTACTCACCCCTTCCTGAAGCATTTTGATCCCGCTTTAAAAAGGTACCCGGGGAAACTGGTGTCAAGCCGTCTGGGTGCGCGTTGATCCCACTTCCTGGAAATGGGGACGCAAATAAGCTGCAATCAAGTGGCGCCGGTAATGTGAACATGCTGATCCGGCAGGGATGCGCATAACCACCCATGCGGATTGTGCGTCTGAGCACACAACTGCCCCCGGGGATGCTTCTGGCTCGCAGAGTTAAAACTCCCAGCCATGGGATGCTGCTCCAATTGCTGCTGCGTCTATGCGCCCATCAATGCTCCCTCTAAGCTGTGGAGTCTTGTGAGCAAAAATTCTACTTTGTGAGCTACTGGCATTAAAGTTGTGAGCGAGCGATTTGGCTGCTGCACCAATTAGTTTGCTCTGGAGCCATCCTTCCTGAGCGAAGACAAAAATGTGTGAGCCCAAGGCTAAAAAACTGTGAGCTAACTCACACTAACTCAGCTTAGAGGGAACACTGGCGCCCATGCACCTACGCGCAGGTCGGTGAAACGGACCAAAGCTGCACGCAACCACAGCACCGCCACCAGGGGCCGCCCTGCAGTGCAATGTGAATGCTCCATTTCGCCTCCTCCCTGGGATGGTCCCACATCAGTCTATGCAGTGCGACCGGGAAGCCCCATGACAACTTGGCCCGGGTCTTTTTGCCCCACTTCCCTTGCATTTCATTCTGCCAGTCTGTCCTCCGCCTTTGTGTCCACCTTATGGGGAGACCGCTCATTCAACAGGGTACATGATCACAGGTAACATTAGAATCCAAGAGCCCAGTAGCACCTTAAAAACTAACAAAATGTAAAGTGCTCCTGGACTCTTGCTCTTTTCTGTTGCTAAAGACAGACTAACACAGCCACCCGTCTTCATCTATTAGATTCCAAGCAAATCAGCATCCCAGTTCTCATTATATTTAAGGGATCCACTCTGCAGGAAGAGGTTTCCCATGACAACCACATGGAAAAATGCTAAGCTATTCACGTACAGGATGGCTTCTTGTGACTGGAGATGTATAGAAGTATTTTTCAGAAAAGGGCTTAGAAAAGATATGGTTGTCCCACAACACACACCTCAGTTCCATGCTGGGAGAACTGCAGGGACCTGCCAGTATAGCCTGCTCTGAAGCTACTATGTTGTGGGGAGGGGAAGGGAAAGGAGTTTGTAAGCCGCTCTGAGACTCTGCGAGTGAACGGCAGGATATAAATCCAATCTCCTCCTCTTCTTCTACTTGCTGAAGAGCGGTCTGAATGGATTGGCCTACAAGGCCAACGGATGCAGGTACTGCACACCTCCTCCCCATAGAGCTGCTTGCTCCAGGAGATGTTCCACAACTACAATTGGTATCCAGATGACCAGGACTTTTAAAAGGAAAGAAAAGAAGAAAGGTGCTGGAACTCTCAAGAGGGAAATGAAGTTTTCAGTCTGTATACTGAAAACACACGAACTTTTAGACCTTTTAAAAATAAATTTGTAGAAGATGTTCAGGAACTGTATTCCGGCACATTCCCCCAGAAAAAAAAAAAAAAGCCCTGCACACGACCAAGATCAGTTCCCCTGGAGAAAATGGCTGCTTTGGAGTGTGGACTCCTCTATGGCATTATACCCTGGTGATGTCCCCCCTCCCCAGGCTCCACCTCCCCAAAATCTTTAGGTATTTCCCACCCCAGAGCTGCACCAGTAGAGACCTTTGCTGACTGGTACTTCATGATGCCTATTATGTTTAGAGTGGAAGAAATGGAACTATGAGCAAAAAACCCCACCCCATAATGCCAATCTATACCTCAAACTTCTACTGGGTTTATAACAATTCAGCAGACATGGGTTCTTTCAAAAACTCCTGGGAAGGGTAGATTGGTGCTGAGATTTCTTTTCTTAGGTACTTCCTGCACCGCCTCAGTTTGGGGAGTTATGGTCTGTGGAGGAAGAGGAATCATGAAGCCAGTAGAAGACACAGGGCTGGATCCAACTCACCGATGGAAAGGGAAGGATGGGGTCAACTCTGACCACCAATAAGGCTGTGGTGAATCACAAGACTAGGTATCTGGAGCAGGGGTTGCAGTAAGGAGCGGAATAGGGTTTCACAATTGATCTCCAGATGATCAAGATCGGTTCCTCCGGAGAAAATGGCTGCTTCGGAGGGTGGACTCTATGGCATTACATCCTCCTGAGGCCCCTCCCCTCCCAAAAACCTGCCCTCCCCAGGCTCCATCCCCCAAATCTCCAGGCATTTCCCAGCCCAGAGCTGGCAACCCAAGAGGAGAAGTGGATGAGACTGAGTCAAAAAGCTGGCTGGCTCCATCCCACAGTATAGATACGAACAGACGCTAACCATGGCTGATTCCACTCAGGTACTCAGAACATATGCTCCATGGAAGTTTGTTGTGATCCTCGGCTGGGTTGAACTAGCAATTGGTTTTCTGTCTTCTAATGATTAAGTCAGCTTGATCGCTGGGGTGTCGAGCAGGAAGGCTTATGCAAAACGGTGCCTTTCCTCGATGAGTGCACACACGGTTTAAATAGATGTACTTGATTCACTCAATTTGTTTTAAGCCAAAGAGTGAAAAAGATTCTTTGATAAAACTGTCATCTTTGAAACACAGTGATATTTCATCCCCCCCCCCTTCCCTTGCACTATTTAGATTGCCTGGATCTGAAAGGCTTCCAGCAATCATTGGGTCCAATTTTTCAAAACTGTCATTTCCTAGCAAATCAGCTTAAGCAGAACACTTCTGCTGTTAGCAAACAGAGAAAACATATATTACCGAACACATTCTCCACCCCACCACCCCCTCCATCGTTTGCAGGTCAGAGTAGCATCCAAGCAAACAACGTATCAGGAGCATTCAACAATAAATTAAAAGCTGATTATGACAAATGGGTTGAAGTCCATAAATCTAGCACATCTCTGGTCAATTTACAAAGATATTCTGTCTTAAATTCATGTGGCCAGGTTTTTTTTGGGGGGGGGGATTGTTTTGTTTTGCCTCAACCCCCATATAATGATCATATAACCAAAGTGTTATTTACAGGACAGGGACACTACATTTAATAAAGCTGTCTCCTCTGAAGACGAGACAATCAAAGGTGTATGTCTCCTTCTGCCCAGGCCACATCCCAATTTCATTTGCTGCTTAATTTGTGAGTCACAGAAGAGCACATTTACTCCAAAGAGAACTGGTGCGCAACAGATGTCACGAATTTTACACTGAAAATGTTCGATGGTCAAACTTACTTTGTTCGACCGCAACAGCCAATGCAGGCCAATCACTAGGTCATTTGGGTTTGGCACCAATGCTGCGGTTGACAGCTCCAGGTTAGGAAATACCTGGAGATTTGGGGGGGTGGAGCCTGAGGAGGGCAGGGTTTGGGGAAGGGAGGGACTTCACTGGGGTATAATGTCATACAGTCCACCTTCCAAAGTGGCCATTTTCTGAACTGATCTCAGTTGCCTGGAATGACAACCACTAATTATTGTATGGCAGTGCGTGTAGTATAGCCAGGAGATAGAAAGACTGTGTGAAAATGAGAAGTTTTAGCTCTTTTATTGTTATGCACCACTAGGTGGTGAGCTAAACTTGTTTTTAAGACAAGAGATGTTCCAGGGGTGGTTTGCCATGGCCTGCCTCCGTGTCACGCCCCTGGTATGCCTTGGAGGACTCCCATCCAAATACTAACCAGGGCCGGCCCTGCTTAGCTTCCGAGATCTGACAAGACTGGGCTAACCTGGGCTATCAGGTCAGGGTGGTTGCCTGGAGAGCAGTTGTAATCCCAGGAAATCTCCAGCCACTACCTGGAGGTTCAGAACAGCAGAGATGCACAGAAAGGAGTAAGTATTACAAAAGATACAACTGTGCATAAATAATGAAAAATATATTTAAGGATCAGTGAGTATAATAACCTAAATCTATTCAAATAGAGTAGTTTTCCCATAAATACAATGTGGCAATCCGAAACTCAAAAATACATGGTTCAAATACAAAAACAGTCCTATTAATACACCCTCAGAAATAGTCCAAGTCAAAAAGTGAAAAAGTCCAAATATAGATGCTTATAATTCCTCTTCACAAAATCCTTGTCTTGCTGCTTGTGTATCCACGTCACAGCCCTGCCAGCTTCAAGATGCCGTATCGCCTCGCCTCCTCAAAAGTAGAACTCCAAAACTGCCCAGCTCTAATGCTGAATCATAGACAGCGTCTTTTTCGTTCTTAATGTACATAAAACTAATTGATTGTTGAATATATTTTTCGTTATTTATGCACAGTTGTCTTCTGTATTACTGACTACATCCTTCCAGTGACTCAAATGCCTGCCAAAGAGTCTTGCATCACGCCCCCCACCAACTGCACATGTGCAAAAAACACTGCTGATCCAAACAATTTGACAGCCATTAACATTGATAAGGACGACTTAGAGTCCAGCTATATGATACAAGGGACACTTGTCATGTTGAGGGTACCCTGACCCAACTCCCACCTACGCATACATGGAGGGTGCTCATTTCGGAAAGTACTCAAACTCAGTGCAGTTCCAAGCATTGCCGGGGGGGGGGGGGAGGAAGGGCTTCAGGCTTCCCTCCCACATTGTTTCAGCCATCAGAAACAACCATAGGGGATTGTTTGTCCCTTTCTCGGGCTTCATATATCCTGATTCACACAATTACAGGACGCATGGAGCTTGCAGAAGAGACAAACAGCCTCCTCTTCCATGCTGGCTGTTTTTGCAAGCCGAAACAGCCACAGGAGGGAAGCTGGAAGCCTCTCTTCACCCCTTGCAGAACTGTGATCAGTGAAGAGGTTTCTGAAGCAAATAGCCAAATATAGGTTCACCAACTGTGAGTACAGAAATGGAGCTTTGGGGGTGGAGCCTGGGGAGGGTAGAGGTTGGGGGAGGAGAGAGAGTTCAGCAGGGAAGGAATGCTATGAAGTCTACCCTCCGAAGCTGTCATTTTCTTCAGGGCACTTGATCCCTGTAGTCTGGAGATCAGTTGCAATTCTGGGAGAACTCCACGCCCCACCTGGAGGTTGGCACCCCTAACGTCTTCTGTATGTGTCGCTTTGTCCCTCGCATGGTTTAGCCAACCTCCAGGTGAACACCGAATTGTAGGTGGTCCCAAGAGAAGTATTAGGTAGACTGTTTTTGGATTTTGATTTTGTTTTATACCAGTATGGCTGCAAACAATGGTTGCCTACCAAATGGTAGCTTTTGTTTAAGTTTGCAGTGTTCATTTACGCTGGATATATACGATTTGCAACTGATTTAACCATCTAGTTAAACAGTTACCTGCCCAGTGGTTTGACATCATAGCATGGATGGGGGAAGGGTCTGAGGCAGAGACACTTCTGTGACTCCCCCAACTAGGGTTGCCAACCTCCAGGTAGCACTTGTATATCTCCCACTATTACAGTTGATCTCCAGATGACCAGATCAGTTCCCCTGGAGGAAAAAAAAAAGATGCTTTGGAGGGTGGACTCGATGACATTATACCTTGCTGAGGTCCCCCCTTCCCAAACCCTGCCGTCCTCAGTCTCCACCCCCCAAAAATCTCCAGGTCTTTCCCAACCCAATGCTGGCAACCCTACCCCCCACCATCAATTTTTCAAAATATAGCCCCATTTCACTCAATCTGTACAAGTGAATGTAATCTGGAAACTTCAGATTTTTTTTAAAAAAAATCCTGCCCAATTTTGCACACAAGTAGCACAATAAGTTTGCACCGAGCTGTTATGAACAGTGTAAAGTCCTCTAAGTTTACCCACTAGAAACAACAAGAGGCTGCCGTGATTGTTTCCCATGTTCTGAAATGCCCATTGTGTTCCAGCCGAAGTCTGGGCTTTGTTCTGGGGCACAGTTCAAAGCTCAACTCTCACCCGCCCCATAACCACTAACCCAGCCACCCCTTAGCTCTGGGAAAAAAAAAAAATCAATACACACGAATGCCACCACACTCTGATGGCCCACAAAACCTTGCTGCACATTTATTAGACAAAGATTTTATATTACTTCAGAGTAAGAGCACGTCGGGCTGAAAATCAATTTCAAGTGATTTCCTAGGCAGGAAATGGCCTTAGAAAAATAGCAAGGTTCCATTCAAGTCAGGATCAAATATGAGGACCAATAAAATAAAAAAAAAGATGGTTAAAGTGGTTCAAAGTCTTTGTACTGGAAGGGGAAGGGGGGGGAGAGAGAGACAAAATGAAACATCCAAGATTGTTCAGTGCCTTAACTTGCAGTCTCAATGCCTGGGCAGGCTTCCACTTCTATGCGCCTTCCCCACTCTGAGAAAGGAGGATTAAGAAGGCTTGCAGAACAGCAAACAGTTTCAGCTCCTATAGACAGCTCCTCCTCACAAGCTATTGTGCAGGAAACCTGGAAAGCTCTGACTGCCCAGAATCACATAGGGTTGCATCCAATCAGTTTTTCAACTCAGTCTCACTCAGTTCCTGTCCTTATGATAGTCCCCCATCACAGCTGGATTTTGTTCATCTAGGTCCCATGATCCCCAGCATAGTTTTTTAGGGGTCAAAGGGGACATCTCTCTCCCACTTTAACCAGTAGAAAATCCGGCTGGATCCAACCCATCCCCTCTGCCCCCCCCCCCCCCCCCAAAAGTATTTTCTGGCTTTATATTTGGTTTAGTAGATTTTGTTGAAAAGGTCAATGAGAAGCTGAGATGTCCTGGCCTGCTGCTCTTGCTAAGCCTCTCAGCAAGCAGATGTGTAGTCCCCCCCCCTTCTAAATTTTGAAAATAGCACAAAAAAAGAAACCCTTGTATAATTTTAACACAATCCATATTCATTAGGGTTGGAACAATGCCACAGAGCCCACCCTTCAAAGCAGCCGTTTTCTCCAGGGGAGCTGATCTCTGTCAGCTGGAGATCAGTTGTAAAAGCGGGGGGTCCCCAAGCCCCACCTGGAGGCTGGCAACCCTAGTATTCATTCCGTTTCAAAGTCTATGTATTTTCAATGCCCCTGCTAATGTCTCTACTTTGCTTCCACCAGTTATTAGAAGCAAAAAGAAATATATACCGTCTACATAAATCATTCTGGAAACAGCAGTTAGTAAATCCCATGTGATATGTTAACAGGAAACAAAAAACACTTTTAGTAATATGAAGACAAAAACCCTCAAATTAAAATTGGGCAACACACTTTCAGGATTCCACCCCCCAAAAAAAATATATATTCATGGCCAGTATATACCATCTCTTTCTACCCACGTCAGATTAGGAGATGTTTTACTTTTGTTAGCTAAAAGGAACTCCATCTTGGAATATCATCATGGACTAAACAAGCACATGCCGACGTCGAGTGCAGTCCTGAGCAGAGCTACACTATTCTGAAACCACTGAAGTCATCGAGCTGAGAGTGGCGTTTAGGATGTCACTGTTACGAGATTTCCTAACAGTCTTTCAAGTGCTGTGATTCTTTACCTGTACCCCCTTCTCACACCTTCTGCTATCTTACTTAGTGCTTCGTTGGCCCGATGCTAAACTTCCTGAATTTCCTACAGATACATATGGATCCAATGGGCTTTAAGCATAGGGTTGCCAAGTCTTCTTTACTTACCGGCGGGGGGGGAGTCGCCCATCGTCCAGGAGCTTCCCCGGCACGCGTGCGAAGCACGTTGGGGGCGTTGCCAGGACGTATCATAGAGTTTTGGGGCGATTGCCAGAGCGTCGCCCTGGCAACGCCCCCAATGTGATGACGTCACTTCCGAATGACGTCATTACGTTGGGGAAGTCGTCCTGGCTGGACAACTTCGGGGGTGGGGTTCCCCCCGCCGGCCGAATGCTGGCCGGTGGATCAGGAACCCCTGTAGCGGGGGATCCCCCGCCCCCTGGGCTGACTTGGCAGCCCTATTTAAGCATGACTCACTCTGTGCTGGTCTATGGTCTCACAGAACAGTCCGAAGCACAGTTACACCTTTCTAAGGCCCCTCAAGTAATTGCACTTAGATTGGTGTGACTCTGCTAAGGATTCCGCTGTTTATCTCCTATTAGGCTCAGACCAAGGCTGACTTAAAAACTCCACGACGCTGTGATTTTTTAAAAAAGAAAAGACTATTCTCTCTCTGCTACTGAACACACATAACACATGGAGCTGCCTTCTACTGGACCAGACCCTTGGTCCATCAAAGTCAATCTTGTCTACTCAGACTGGCAGTGGTTCTCCGTGGTCTCAGGCTGAGGTCTTTCACATCACCTACAGCCAGATCTTTTAACCGGAGAGGCCAGAGATGGAGCCTGGGACTTTCTGCAGGCCAAGCAGATGCTCTATTGCTGAGCCACAGCCCCTCCCATTCAGTCTAACTGAACAAGCATTTCAACTAATACCAAGCAATTAAACAGCATACACATTGTATAATAAGCCCTACAATGCCCTCATTATACCACACTGGAACACCCTTACCATCACCATACAACACTTGTTGGGTCAAGGCACACATATATTGGTTCCCCTGTTCAGGCAGAGGTCTTTCACATCACCTACAGCCAGATCTTTTGACTGGAGAGGCCAGGGATTGAACCTGGGACTTTCTGCATGCCAAGCAGATGCTCTACCGCTGAGCCACAGCCCCTCCCATTCAGTTCAACTGAACAAGCATTTCAACTAATTCCAAGCAATTAGGTAGCATACAAATTGTATAATAAGCCTTATAATGCCCTCATTATACCACACTGGAACACCCTTACCATCACCGTACAACAGTCGTTGGGTCAAGGCACCGATAATATTGGTTCTCCTGTTCATGTTAAAATTGATACTTCATTATTCATTTAGATATTTATCTTCCCTCCTCACTGGTGGCCCAAATCGGCTTACAACAGCATTCAACTCTCCAAGGGAGAGAAACTGGCTCAAGGTCACCTTGTGAGCTTCTGTGGAAGAGTGGGTATTCAAACAAGTGGGGTGGGGAATCCCCTTCTTCGGGGCCCCTCCTCTGGAGCCAATCAGCTGGTCAGCAGGAGAATTACCGGCAGGAAAACCAGGCCTTTGCCTGCATCACCGGCACATGATGGTGGTGTCACTTCCTGTGCCAGGGGTTGGCATACAACAATGTCACTTATGGGGTGCACTTCCAGTGCCACCCCCAAAGAGCCTTGTCTGCACCAACATGCCCGGCACAATGACATCACCTGGAGGTGACATCATCACGCAGGCACGTTGCGGGGGGGGGGCACTCTATCAGTTACCACAGAGTTTTTCCTCAAACGATAGAGTGTCCCCCTGAAAACTCCAGGAGACAAAGAGGGACTCCCCCCACCGGCAGCCAGGTAAGACCCGTCAACTCTAGTATTTAGTGTGATCGTTCACTCTGTCTGTATACTCATTGCATCAACTCAGTTACGTATTTTATATTATTATATTTTTCCAGTGTGTCATTTTGCCATACCATAGATAAGGAGAAGTTAACAATGTAGCTGTTTTTTGAATACCAGCCCAGCACGCTCTCTATTCCCTCCAACACAAATGAATGACTGTTCCGAAACAAGTCATAACCAACTGCATTTCAAACGGCGCTGCTAAGAATGTCCATTTTTACACGTACCCATTATACTAATTAATAGAAAGCTGGCACCAAAAGAGCCATCGTTCCTGTATATATATATTTTGCATTTTCTCCAAGCAGCTTCTTCAATAGGCTTTTAATATTGCATTTAAAAAAAAAATCAATTCAAGAATGCTGAGACTGCATGTTTGCGCTCAATGATTTTTTTAAAAGGTGTGGTTCAATAAGAACTCTGAAACAGCAGCCAATCACGCCACAAAGCAGACAACATCGCACAATTTGCTCCTGACACGGAATCATCTTCATAAATCACTTTAAGTGCACGTGCAAAAGCCTTTGCCGTGTTTCTTCTTCTACATTTACCCTGCACCTGAATTTAATGAATTTTAACCCAGGTCTACTTTGGTGTAGGGGTTAGGAGCGCGGACTCTAATCTGGGAGAACCGGGTTTGATCCCCCACTCCTCCACATGCAGCTGCTGGTGTGACCTTGGGCCAGTCACAAGTTCTCTCAGAGCTGGTCCCTCAAGAGCAGTCCTCAAAAGAGCTCTCTCAGCCCTGCCTACCTGACAAGGGTGTCTGTTGTGGAGAACGGAAGAGAAAGGAGATTATAAACTGCTCTGAGACTCCTTCCGGTAGCGAAGGGTGGGGTATAAATCCAATCCCATCTCCTCCTCTTCTTCTTCTATACCCATGTTACCAGCACAGGTCAGTTCTTGTGTTCCTTCTCATCATGGTTGCCTGTGGTTGCCACCGATCTTTTTTTTTTGTTTTTTTTTTCACATGCAAGCACCAACAATAACAACATTCTTTCTCAGACCGTTTCATTCAATTACTTCATGTAAAGCATAGCTCTGAGATCGTCATCTGGGTGCGCATAACGCACATGGGCTCCTGAGAATGCAACTGCGCACGTCGTCTACCCCCTGAACGCACGTGATTTTGGTTCTTCTTCTCTCCCTCAAGACGTTCCAGCATTTCCTATGACGTCTGTTCCCAAATCACCAGTGTCTCCTAGAAGGCGTAGTGTGTCTCTGATCTCAGGCTCATGAGACTGAAGACATCCCCCCCCCACCCCCAATTAGATGCATATGAGGTTTTTAATTAACATTCCCTTCCCAACTAGTGCTTTTACCCAGAGTTACAGGGGAGTCTTCAGTTGGCCGTCATAGCTTTGACAGAAACAAGCAACTGGATTATAAACCCTAAAGCGAGCTGATTTGGCCCCAGAGGCTTTTCAGGAGGAAAGGCCCCAGAGGCTTTTCAGAGGGAAATTGAGACACAAAGAGCGAGATCCTGTCTTTAGTGTTGCATCTTTCAGACTGTGGTCACAAGGTGCCCTAATCATGATTTTCTCCCGCCGGACTTTAAATGAGGGGTTTTTTCTTTTGGGTTGGGATGATCACAACACATCCCAACCTGGTGGCGGCGGCAGCTGGGGGAGGCAAGGCGAGGGCCATCCGCACACCCGCGCATGGCTGCCTTCCTCCAGACGTTGCACGGAGGAACTGGCTGGCTGACTGGCTTGCTTGCCCCGCACTCCACTCCGGGCCCCGAGTCCTGCTGGCTGCCGCCTGATGGAAAGTAGGGATAAGCATGATGGGGGGGGGGGGGGGTGCCAGGCGGCGGCCGGTGAGGCTCGGGGCCCAGAGTGGAGCACGGGGCATTTCAAGGAACCAGAGCCACCAGGCACTTGAGTGCCTATGCCCTCAAATGCCTTGGAAAAGTGGAAAACAAACAAACAATCCCGAAGGATGATCAGACAGCCCTTATCGCAATCATTGTGAGAGAGGGCTGTCCAGATCGGCAAAATTGCGGGTTTAAAGTGCAACTTCCAGGAAAGTAGTTGATTCTCCTGGGGTTGTAAAATGCACTAGGGACCCAGGAGTGAGCCCGCTTCGGCGTGGGAGTAGGCGCAGCCGGTCTGATCAGCCAACTTAAATCCAGGAGGGAACAGCACTGAATCCCGATTTAAAGGACCATGTGACCACAGCCTGAGTGTCGTATGCAGTGGTCCAACTAAGCCTGGCAACCAGTTGGCAATGAAAGGGACACTCACAAATCGGGGAGCGGGGCTTGCTGGTAACATCCCCATGCTCACATCACTTCTGGTGTGATGTGATGAACGAAATCTCCGGCAATCCTTTGCTGTTTGGTCAAAAGCCTGACAATATTTGTTCTTTCCGCATTTGCCTGCCACTCCAGATTTTCTCAGTGTTCCAGTCGAGGCAATTTAAGTCCAGGGCAAAACAACATCCAAATAACCCAGGGCAACAGAAGGAGAAAACCAGGCTGACCACTGAAGGGAGGTAATGTAATGCAGAATTGGGGGGGGGGGGGGGGGACCAGAATAAAAAGAAGATTGCACTCAATTTTAGTGCAAAGTGCACTAGTGCAGGACGCCATCTGGATATAAGCTGATTACCATCACCGCAAGCCCTTTATTGAAACTTGTACTGTTATAGTGATGTTTTAAACTGTTTTAACTGGGTTTTTAACCCGGCGTTGTGCCACGTTGTAAGCCGCCCTGAGACCGCTCATGGGGAGGGCGGGGTAAAAAATGTGAAAAATAAATAAACAAATCAATAAAATGGGGGGGGGGGGCTGGGTGTAAAAGAAGGGCTGCGGTCACACACACTAAATAATTCACTTTCAATGCACTTTCCGACTGGATTTTGCTGTGTGACCTGGCAAAATCCAATTGGAAAGTGCATTGGACATGGATTGAAAGTGGATTATTTAGCGGGCGTGACCGCAGCGTAAGTTGTATTCAATTTTCGTCCTCAGTTGGAAGACGCTGCGGTGAACGTGGATTAAAAGGAGAGGGCAGGAAGGGCCATAATCGTGATGCCAACAGCCCACGGACATCACTTCTGGAGTGACTGGAAATGACATAATGAAACCTCCAGTGATGCTTTACCATCTGGTCAAAACTCTGTGGTTTAACCAGCTTTGACTGAATGCTAGAGCAGTGCCAGAGACGTGATGACAACACTTCCAACAGCACAGGAAGTGCCGCCAGTACGTCAGGGTGCCAGCAATCACTCTCCCCATCCCCATTTTTCTCCCACTGCCACACCTGTGGGGGGTTTCCCCTGCTCCCAAAGAGAATATGGTGACCCTAGCCTGAGCACACATGTGCTTCAACTGTTGACGCTGTTACGCTTACATGACACCTGTTTTATTCTAGAACCCAAGACCAGTGGAAGACATCAGTCTGTGTAGGAAAATATTTGTTCGGCTTGGAAAACACAAAGAAATTAGCCGTCACCAAAGTATGCACAGAGCTGAGCTCGAACATTTGTGAGAGGGCCCATTATGTACATGACTGAAATAAAATCGAAACAGATTCATTCACATTGCAGTTCCGAAATGGAAGAATCACTCCAGCCAGCAATAAGACTAGCAATATAATCCTAAACAGAATTATATGCTTCCAAGTAAGTCTACTGTACATTAGAATGGAGTCATAAATTATCTTAAATACTCCCATGCCAATATGACTGGGTTGAAGATCTGGCTGTCGACCACCAAGCAGCAGTGGTCATATATTGTGGCCAGTGTTCCCCCTAAGCTCAGTTAGTGTGAGCTAGCTCAGTTTTTTAGCCTCCGGCTCACACATTTCTGTCTCCGCTCAGGAAGGATGGCTCCAGAGCAAACTAATTTATGCAGCAGCCAAATTGCTTGCTTACAACCTTAATGTCAGTAGCTCACAAAGTAGAATTTTTGCTCACAAAAATCCACAGCTTAGAGGGAGCATTGTGGCCTCCCCCCCCCCCCCCCATGTTTTGCACTCACAGCCAGGAATTAAAGCCAGGGAGCTGCTGAGACCCTAATTTATTTTGTTTTATTTATTTAAAACATTTGTGTGCCACTTTTCCACCCAGCTCAGGATCCCCACGATGGCAAGTTATGTCAGACAGTTGGCTTGGCACATCATATTTGATGCAGAACTTTAAAGAGCCTGGAAGGACTTGAGAGATCCTATGTAGTAAAGTGGTTAGTAGGCTTGCCAGCCTCCAGGTAGGGCCTGGAGCACTCTCAGAATTATACCCAGATTACAAAGATTTCCAGACCACAGAGATCAGTTCCGCTGGGGAAAGGGACTGCTTTGGAGAGTGGACTCAGTGGCATTATATCCCACTAAGGTCCTGCTTATCCCCAAACCCTGCCCTCTCCAGGCTTTGCCCTCAAATCTCCAGGAATTTCCCAAAATGGAGTCGATAACTCTCGTGGTTAGAGTATTGGTCTAGGAATTGGGAGACCCAGGATCATATTTTCCCATCTGCCGCAAAATTCACTGAGTGACCTTGGGCCAGTCACTTTCACTCTCTCAGCATTACCTACCTCACAGGGTTGTTGTGAGAATAAAATGGAGGAGAGAGGAACCTACATATGCCCCTGTGAGTTCCTTAACAGAAAGGCAGGATAAAAACGCTCAAGACAGAATAAATCTTCCAAGCCACTGGATCCCTACACCTTCTGTGGATTAAAACGTTGTTTCCCAGTGGTCCAAACATTACCCCCCCCCCAAAAAATGAGTTTTTAAAACAGAGAGATCCAAGCTTTTGTGATTTTTAAATTTCACTGTGTGACTTTTATTTCCCAAACAGCGGAGTGAAACGGTTTTCAATCTGTCCCCTCAACAGAAGACCACAGATCGCAAACCGGAGCAATAAAGGCCAAACTCATATTATTCTCCGAATGCAATATTTTCTTTGGTCTCCCAATGTCCTCCAGGGGTACAGGATTTTAATTTAACAGCTCCCATTGATTTGCAGATATTCTATTATAATAAAAGAAAGTGAGAGAAGGAAGGAGGCTGTGCAATCAATCTGAATAAAACTTAAAAAATGGTTGATATAAATAGTCTTCTATCATGAGCTCACAAAGCAAGGCAAAAAAAAAAAAAGGAAAAAAGAAAGAAAAGAATAAATAACCGTTGATAATGAGCACGATTCAGTAAAGCGAGTGTAAGCAATTTCCCCCTGAAGAAACAAAGAAAGTATTTTGTGTTTCCCTGCACAAAATATACCCATCATCATTTTGGCATATAAACAGAATATATATTATTGTTAGAAATCCAACAGACTTGCTCCTTCTGGTGACAAGTTTTCATCATCTGATGCCACTGCAGAAGGATGACAATGGCCCTGGGTGAGTAAGGGGTACGAAAAGAACCACAGTTTTTGTCAGTTGTTCACTGGGGTCTGCTTTTGTGCCACATGAAGTCAGCGCTAAAAATTCCTGATACGGTCAAAGATAGTTTTTACAAATCTTCCAGGAGGCTTTGCTTTGCCGAACGTGGCTGATTTAAAAGAGAAAAAAATCGGTTCAACCAGATTTTCAGAAGATCACTTGAACGATCGCTCCATCCCCAACATGGTACCCATGATTACTGTGGCACCCACTTATGTTCTTCACAGTGCCCTCATCCTTTTTACTTAAAGCATCTCTTCCCTGGAGTACAAAGCCAGCTCTGGCTTTCCGCCATCTCAATGGAGCAGGAGCTTTGGAAGAAACCCTGAGTCCTCAGATTTCTGTCTGTAGTGACCACCCATTGGCAAGCAACTGGTTCCATCATAGGAGCACACTTGGCTGTGATTGACACCTAATCGATGGCATTTTATGATGCCCACTACTCCCTGTTCTTAAAATTCCAGTAATGCCCACAGGCTCAACATGGTTGGAGACCCCCTAACCCACATGAACACATGAAGCCACCATACACTGAGTCATACACTGTCTATTAAGGCTAGCATTGTCTGCCCAGACCAGCAGCAGCTTTCAGGGGAAGGCCTTTTCATCTCACCTATCTGAGCCTTTAAACTGGCCATACCAGCGACTAAACCTGGGACCTCCTGCATATTAAACAGATGCCGTGGCTCTAAAAAGAATAAATGTATCAGTGCAATGCCCGTACGGTGAAAGTATCTATGAACTGTGAGAGCAAAGATAGCCTGTGAATGAGTGGATGGACTGGGAAGTTAAAACAGCCCAAAGGCGGGGGGAGGGACCCACAATGAGCAGTCCCTTACGCTCTACTAGCTGCTTGGCTCAGATCCAGCCAGCAGGAACACTGCTAATTAATTTTGCATCTGAGGCAAGGATATAAAATTGTGCTCCCCTACACTTTCGTAGTTCTTTCGGTACAAAAGTGAATAGGTCAATACCAGCAACAATTTCCCACAAGTTCCTTACCAAGCAGTCCCACCCGGGCTAGGCCCCGCCTGCAAAGCAAAATCGCACCCACTGAACAGCCTTCACGTACTTTCCACTGCTATAATTGGACACTGTGCAGTGGGTTTGGCTACCTTTGTGGGTCTCGGATTGATCAACAGATCCCATAAGAATCCACTGGCCAAGCCTGTCAACCTTCCCTTATTTGAATATGCCCCACCCTTGTTTAGGGAGTTTTCCATTGGGCAGCCACGAGCTTGGGCCCGGAAAAGAGACTGCGCCTTTTAAAAGAATATGGGGATCCATCTCCCACGCATACAGGGAGACATTTGGCTGAGCTCCAGACAGACTAGTGCCAATAAGACTAAGAATGATTCAAGAGGGAGCTGATCGCTTGCAAGCCCTGGACTGACAGTAAGTCAGTGATGCCAGCCTCCAGGTGGGACCTGGGGATCCCCTAGAACAGGGGTGGTCAAACTTCCTCAACGTGAGAGCCACACTGAATAAATTTCAGATGTCTGAGAGCTGCAAGACAGAAACAAATATTACACACATGTTTTTATTTTTTTTAAATATATATATATATGCAAATTTGGTTTTTATTAACATTAAATGAGACTGCCAAAAATAAAAAAGGGGTAAAAATAGATATTGATAAAGATATTTATTTGTTTGCTAATGATATTGATTTCTCTAAGAAAGAGAGAAAAAGAGAAATGGAAAGAAAGAATGAAAGGTAGAAAGAGAGAGAGAGAGGGAGAGAGAGAGAGAAACAAAGAAAGCAAATAGATTGGAGGGAGGGAGGGAGGGAGAAAAAGTATGATTCCACTTCGCTTCCCCAGTTGCCCTGCCAGGAGCTGCACAATATGTGTGAAAGAGGCGCATGTGGCTCCCGAGCCACAGTTTGGCCACCCCTGCCCTAGAATTACAGCTCCTCTCCAGACAACTGAGATCTCTTGGAGAAAATTGATGTTTTGGAGGGTGGACTCTATGGCATTGTACCTCACTGAGGTCCCTGTCCTCCCTAGGCTCCATCCCCAAATCTCCAAGGGTTTCCCAACCTGGATCTGGCAAACCTACCCCCCGGATCCCCTGCCAGAGGCCAGAGGGGACCTGGCAACCCAGAATAAGGCTTTAGTTTTACTTTACTGTTATCGTAAAGCAGGAAAGCAGCAAAGAGCTGAGTTTGGGGAGCATTTGCCCTAAAGGACCAGCCCCTCTTGCTTGCTTTGTTCAATTTGGATGTGTAGAAAGGAGCCCACTTCCTAACAGCAGGGCAGCTTGAGAAAGTAAATGCACTGTTTTATACGCGTTTTCTGGGCCCCTCAGCTTTGTGCACCCGAGGCAAGTGCCTCGCTTGCCTTGTTTTGTTACCCAGTGACGGCAACGATACGTATCAGATCACCCCTTGTTTTCTCTAGCATTGCAGGCAACTGGAGGTGGTGCAAGAAGAGGCACTTGGTGGGATGATTCTGAGCATGGTTGCCACCAAAGGTCTCCGCCAAGTGGCCTCTGAGGAGTTGGCCGAGCTTAAGGGGCTTGTCCCCACTTGCTCCTGACCACTGGTAGCCCTCCAGGGCCGCAGCTCACCATGAACATTCCTTCTAAGTGAAATCACCAGCCCGCCTCTTGTAGACAGGGGGTCATCCGGCTTCACGTGGCCTTCCTCTGACTTGGCACTGCAGTTTGTCTTTTATTCCTACTGTCTCTAATTTTGCAACTTTTTATTGTACTGGCAAGCGTCCTAGACTCTAAAAGAACTGCCAGCTGGGGTGGTACATAGCGGCTGGAACCAAATCCACAGCATGAGCTGATGTCCAGAATTTTTGCTCTGTGCTGGCATTATGATTGCCCTTTAATCTTCACAAAGGCAGATCCCCCCCCAACTGTTGTTCCTAGAGGGATGGAACGCTTAGATGGCCTATACAGCCCCTTCCAACTCTGTGATTCTATGATTCATAGAATCATAGCCTATACATAGCCTATACATAGCCTATACAGCCCCTTCCAACTCTGTGATTTTAGAGGGCTCTGTCCAGGGTGATAGACCACAGATTCTCCAAAACACTTGGTGTGGCCTTACCACACATCTCAGCTTTCTGAGAGCACTTCCCTTCCCTTCACTGGTGTTGTGTACTAAGACCACGATCGCATGGTCTCCCGTAATGGCGACCGCCACGTGGTCAGCGCCCATGGTCAGAATCTACCTGAGCTTCAGCCAGGTAGAACACTAGCCAGTGGGATCCTGAGTGACCACCAATTACGAGCCTAGGTCTCCCGCTGGGGGACCTATGAACTACGACCACGGACTTAAGGTCCTATCAGGACCTGTGGGCGAGGTCGGGGCATTGTCTCCGGCCGGCATAAAAGAGGGCTCTGAGCCCAGGGTGTCCCATGTTCCATCTGACCCTCAATAAAGAGCTTTACTATGAAATCACTACCACTCGTCTCCCGACTCCAATACTTTCCAACTGGTGAAACAATTACAGAGCAGTAGGCTGGTTGACTGTATCTGGAACATTATTATCTGACACATTCTGATAGAATATTTGGACTGCTACTCAGTCCTAGCTCATGCACCCCAGAGCTAGCATATTAATACTTAGGGGAAGACCCACTGGTTGCTACATCAAAGCAACATTACACCAGTAGGCTAAATCATCATCACTGCTATATTAGAGAGATGTTATATTAGCAGATGGCTGGATCCCATCACACGGGCTCTTATGGATATTTACGAGACTGAAAAATATCACAGAATACAGCAAATGAGATATTCATGGGCACTCAGCCCGAGGTTCCCAATTAGGGTTGCCAAGTCCAGGTTGGAAAATACCTGGAGACTTTGGGGGTGGAGCCAGGAAAAGGTGGGGTTTGGGGAGGGGAGGGGCCTCAGCATAGTACAATGCCATAGAGTCCATCCTCCAAGGCAGCCATTTTCTCCAGAGGAGCTGATCTCTTGTCAGCTGGGGATCAGTTGTAAAAGCGGGAGATCCCCAGGCCCCACCTGGAGGCTGGCAACCCTATTCCCAATGGGAGACATGGTCCCTATGTCTTGAGGAGATTGTTCCTTTAGCTTTGACAGCACGATGAGGCTGGTTTTGATATATGATGAGGCACGAGTCCATTAGAAGTCAATCAGGATTTCCCTGCATACCTAACCATTTGCGGTTCTATGGGCATTGTTCACCAGTTGAATATTTTGTAGTTGGATCAGTACACCTGGTAAAAAAAACACAGCATTTTGTCTTGTTGGATTCCTGTCAAGAGAACACAATGTCACTACTTCCCCTTTCCTGCTACAGCCCCAAATGGCCCCTGAAATATCAAGGGGGGGAGGAGACTCCCAAGAACAGCATGAGGGAGGAGTCAAAGGTCTGCCACAGGAGGGGGGATGGTCAAAAACTACTTCCCCTCTTTGTGTGCATGGAAATGATTGGCGGGATCCAACCTAGTATCTACAAATGACCAAAGGTCTTCAATACTGAACTCCCCCCCCCCCCCAAGCTGCAAAGGAACGATATTGCAATTTCATAAACAAAAGCTTGGTCTTAGAAGTAAACAATGCCTTCAGAGCTTTCTTTTCCATTCCCTATTCCTGAAGTGATTGCAAGACTCTAACTCCAGATTCCTTGGAAGCTTATGAGAAGTTTCCCAATTAAAAGCCAACCATGACAAATCTTTCCCCATAAAACACAGCTGTAGGAGGGCCAGTGGGAGTTTCCACATGGGATAAAAGTGAGGCCTAACAGGCTTAGCTAACCTACCACATGAACTGAGCATGTGCCCTAAAAGATGTCTGGAATCCTTCAGAAAGTAACACCAACAGGCTTTTAAACAAAAAAAATTAGACATCTTTACTCTCAGACCCATTAATCTACTAAAATTTGGGTTGATTAATCTATCAAATAAAGTGCACACGATCAGCAGAAGGCCTTCACAATGCTTGTGTATTATAGTAAAAAAGTGTAGACTATCGCAGTACAGAAATATCACAGTCCCAATGGCTTTGTAATAAAATTTTTAAAATTAGAAATTTTTACACTCAGCCTTATTAATCCACTAAAACTTGGGCTGATAAACCTACCAAATAGAGTTGCCAGACCCCCCAGTTTGTTGGGGGTTACTCACTTTTGGGGGGGCTCTACCCACCGCGTGGCCAGCTGGCCAGCAGGAGAAGCCCCACCCCCAAGCCCCACCCCCGCAGCCACCTCTCTCCCTCCTCTCTTGAATGAGAGGAGGGAGAGGGGTGTCTGGAGGCCATGCGTGGTGTGGGACCCTCCTGTGAGCACTGAAAGGGGTCCCTTTAAGTGTTCACAGCTGGCAAAACAGGGCCCTGTGTATTCGGAGATCAGGTACACAGGGCCCTCTGGCTGCATACACTTAAAGGTGTCCCATCATCATGTTGGTGATGCCCTGCCCCCTCCAGGAATGCCCCCACAAAGTCCCCCACTGGGGATGAAGATAGATCTGGCAATCCTACTACCAAATAAAGTACAAGTGATCAGCAGAAGGCCTTCACAATGCCAATCTAATGCTTGTGTATTATAATGATATTGTGTCTTAATAGATGTTAATATTGGTTCATTGCTGTGATGTGGTGATTTTCATTACACAGTTCATTATTGTTTTGGTTTCACTTTTTGCGTATTATACTAAAGCAGCTATCGGTGCGCCCTATCCTAAGACTACATCAACGGACATAACAAATCTTCAGGATTAGGACATCCATCAACTGAAATCGGAGTTTAACTCCTGTGTGGATCACCACCTTTATCTGTAGAGAACAGTTTTCACATATCTAAATTGGAAAAATAAATCAAGGGAAACATAGACCATCTAGTGGATTTATCTAATTGGAAAAGGCCTGCGAAAGGAAGAGATTAATGTAATTATCAAATGGTGCAGAAGTAATTTAGTGCCATTAAGGACAAAATAGAGTTAGGGCCGGAAGCCCCATAAAAACATGAGATTCTCAAAAAAGATATTAGCCCGAAGTTCATACCGCAATCAATCTTTGCAAATGTCTCGCATCCTTCCCTGAGCAGTGTTATCATGTGACCTTCATTTTTTACAGTCACGAAAGCACCTTGGGCTTGACAAGATTTATCGTTCCAAACTAATAGTTCCGACATTGTCTGAGAATTTCATTCATATTAACGGCTCATATTTTAGGGACCTTAAGTCATAACTTTTACAAGCCCCAAACACCTCACATCCCAAACAATTTGAAATGAATCAATACATCATGTTTTCTATGCAGGGAACAAAATGAAGTGATACTTTTTTTGATTTGTTTTTTTGCTCACATCACCGCCGCCACCAGACAGCAACAGCTGTTTTCCAGGTCTTTAATGGACAGCAAAGAAATGTGCAAAATTCTTTCATGAAGCTGAACTCTTTTTGGGACATTCTCTAATGAAACATGTCAAAATTCACATTTGGGATATGGTTTCTTTCCCTCATGCATTCCTAGCTGCCTTTATCAATTCTGCACATTCAGACAGATAATAAGAATGGATTGCTACTACCAGAACTGGAAATTCAACAGCATGTCCTAAGACATTGTTCTGTGGGTCAGGAGCAAACTGGGGCTATGGGTCACCATATCTGAAATGGGTAGAGTTGTTGGCCACCGCTGGAAAGCCACGAGGAAAAATGTGCACAATGTCACTGCCGGTGAAAATTGAGAAGTGACATCATCATGTTGTGGTCATGGTTCAGGGTAAGCCCAAAACCGAGTTTAGGGCAAATCCTAAAATGGTGCCCTGATAACGATGGTGTCACTTCCAGATTTGCGCCAGAATTGATGCCGAGGCATCCATTTTGTGGTTGGCTCAGTCTCCTGTGACAGCCATTTTGTTGTTGTGCCTACCACATCGTGTCAGCATTCCAAACGTGCCTGCAGGCTCCAAAAGGCCAGGGAATCCCAGGACTAGAGTGGTCCCCGGCCCAGGATCTTCACAGTCACTTGCTAGAACTGATGAGTTTAGGGTTGCCATTTCCCCAATAGGGCCAGAGGATCCCCTGATTTCAGGGACCCTAATCCATCATGGCTCAGCTGGCCAGTGGGGGAAGTCCCACCCTGAGAAGCCCCCACCCAGTGCCGGTGGTACCGGTGCAATGATGTTACCCAGGAGTGATGTCATTGCGTTCCTGACATTGGAGGCAACACTCTAGGTCTTGGGCAGAATTCTATGGTTTTGAGGCCCAAAAAACCATAGAGTTCTGCCCAAAACCTAGAGCATCCCCCGCAACAGCAGAAATGTGATGACATCACTTCCAGGTGATGTCATTGTGGCACTCATGCAAAGTGCACACGGCAGAAGAAGTCCAGGAAGGATCAGGAGGCTGCTGACAACCCTAGATGAGTTTCCTGTGGAGACAAACCTGGAACTGAAAGCTGAGATGTAGCAAGCAAAAGGTTCCATTCTCTAAACGAGACAAGCGTAGAAGCCTATAACATAGAGACAGAAATAACAGACAAATTGGTGTTTCAGGACAAAATTCCAGTCCACTGTTGGTCATAATTCTTTATGGATGAATAAAAGAAGATTGCTCTGTTGCTACATCTTTAGGCCTTGCCTCGGCCTTTGAAGTGGCAACCAATTCAACTTCATACTGTAAACCCTGCTAAGGATTGCATTGGCGGTATACAGTACCTCCTTGGGTTGGACTCTTAAGTATTTATAACAGATCTAGGCAATGTAGATGCCTCATACTGTCTATCAAATTAGCTGCTGTTGCACATCCCGGCTTCCCTTCTGAGCATAAACCGGGATCTGAAGGGTGAGTGCCTCCAGTACCAAGTAGTTTGTGATAATCTAACTGACATCTTAGAATATGAGGCTCCTGGTTCAAGCCCCTAGTCCCTTCACATGCTAACTGTATCACCAGACTCTATACTTTTGGGGAGGGAGAATTACATTGGGTTGGATCCAGCCAATTTTTTTGCTCAATATTTCCCAATTAGACTCTTTATTACAGCCCACTGTCACCCATAGCTTTTGTCCATGCAGGTCCTATGTGTGACAATCAGAAGGCTGTCCCCCCTCCCCACCTGGGGGGGGGGGGACAGCCACTCAGCTGACCCTGTGGGAGTGCTGCTCCAGCATCTGATCACTTTTCAGAAGGGGGAGGAAAAACTGCAGGAGCTGAGTTCAATTCTGCCTCAGGGAGAGAGCAGTGACAGCTCAGGTCTGGCTTAGGACAAGTGCAGACAGAGTGAAGGGTAGCTTTGCCTGGCAGTGTGGCCGAGTAGTTCAGCTTTGTCTCTAAGAGAAAATAGAGCAGACGATGGTTAGGCCTGTCTCCGGTAATGAGCAGACCTTGTGCCAGCTAGTCTGACACTTAGGAAAGGGCAGACTGGTGTGGGTGGAATTCCAAGCATGTGAGAGGATCCAACCTACTGGCTAGTCAGTAAAAGCCTATTTGCACCTGAAAGCATCAGGGGAAATTCAAACAACTCTCTGAAGTAGTTTAAATTAATGTGCCTCAGCCAGGTTTCTCTTTTGCCTACCTGGAGACCTGTGCTGTTCATCTGTTCTCTGAAACAAACCTGGAAATAAATCTTCTGTGTTGTTAATATACAATACCTGCCTCAGTGATCGCCGTATTTTGTTTGCTCAAGATGTCCCTCAGGGCAGCAAACCCAAAGCCTATACACTGGCTACCTTTAGAATACCTGGAAACTGAAGGGAAGGTTTATGGTTTCAAACAAACCAAGTCTCCCTGAAATCATAGGAGGCTGTGTAGATCTCTCTTGGTTGATTAAAAAAAGGCCTATCATAGGGCTGCTAAGTCAGCCCGGGGGGGCGGGGGATCCCCCGCTATAGGGGTTCCCGATCCGCAGGCCGGCATTTGGCCGGCGGGGGGAACCCCACCCCTGAAGTCGTCCAGCTTGGACGACTTCCCCAGCGTAGCGACGTCACCCAGAAGTGACGTCACCACGTTGGAGACGTTGCCAGGGCAACGCTCTGGCAATGCCCCAACGTGGTGACATCACTTCCGGGTGACGTCACCGGGCGCGCGCGCCAGGGAGGCTCCAGGCCGGCTCCCGGGCGGTGAACGACTCCCCCCCCCCCCCGCCAAATCGTAAGTTCGACTTGGCAGCCCTAGCCTATCATTCTATGAACCTCAACATACCCTCTTCAGTGATCAAAGGGACCCTCTCTTTTCATTCTCATGGATGGAAAAGTTGGTCAGATCCACTCCTTTAAAAAATGGTTCATTGCCATGAACAATACCTCAGGTATCCAAGCCCAGAGGGAGGGGAAGTCCTTGGGTGATTTTTTTTTTTAAATGGATACATGAAAGTACAGTGCTTCCATTTCCCCCGTGATTTAAGCCACCACCAAGCTGTGATAATCACAGTGGTGACATTCCATCCCTTGACACAGGCCTCCTTGGCGCTTTCAAATCTACATGAGCACATTTTAATGAGGATTCCCAACATCAAGAAGTTAAGGGAAACCTTTCCAAAGTTCCTACCGCTAAACTTGTTGCATTTTTTCCTGAGATTACCGCAAAAAGGAAATTTTGACCCTTCTCTCAAGATGTGATGGAAATCCTTTGGGGGCAATTAAAAAACAAAACAAAACAAAACAATGCCTTCATTTTCTGAGCTTGGTCCAACATAGACAGTGCCTGCTGACAGCTAGTGAGGGATACTGCATTTAGGAACAACGTCAGACAACTGGCAGGACCCAACCGCATCCTGAGCCAAGCTAAGTCTTCCAGTGACTGGAGCGAGGAGAGCTGGTTTCAAAGTTCAAATTGAAGCTTTCAGCTTCTTAGTCTCCAGTGGAGTTCAAGAGCAGACAATGGTGTAAAATCTCATTCATTTGGAGGGCATTATCTGAATGGCAATGGGTTTGCATGTACAGCTGGTGATGTTTCCATATTGGGATCCATCTAACCCAAGAGTGCAAGCCACGAGTCTGATCTCCAGGCCCCCTAGGAAAATTGGTAGGACTGCCAACCTCCACAGGGTAACTGAAGATCTCCCACTATGATAAATGATCTCCAGACAAACAAGATAAGTCCCCCCTGGAGAAAATGGCTGCTTTGGAGAGCGGACTCCATGACATTACCCTGTTGAGGTCCCACCACACCCCAAACCTTGTCCTCCCTAGGCTCCAATCTCTAAATTTCCAGGTACTTCCCTACCTGGAGCTAGCAAGCTTAGATATCAGTAAGATCAGTGGAAGGGGCCAGGGTAGTTGAAGGACCACTTCTTCCCGTAGTATCCCACACTATAGCTGAAGACCTGTCCCTACTACTGCTAAGGCTGCGTCTGAAGAAGCCAAACACATGGGCTAAGAAGCCTTGGAATGAGATCCTGGATCAAGTGGAATGTCCCACTGGTAAATATGCCAAGAGTGGAAGAGCCCCATGAGTTTCATTATTTAACTGAAACCTTCTGAACTTTGCCTTTCGTGAAATACATTTCTGTATATCTAAGAGAACACACTGTGGAGATCCCACAGTGGGCTGTTGCTCTGGAATTGTATAGGAGACAAGCAACGCTGCAATCTGAGCAGCAAAATAGCCAGAGTCACACACGGAAACACTGCACGGAACACATTCCGTCATGCTTAGCTGAAATAATCTTAGTAAACAAAGCTTTCTTCAGAGAGCAGCTATGCCTGCTGACCACGAGGGGAGGAGGCTTCAAGTTTTCATAGGGTTGCCCTCCACACAATGGGGTGGGGGTTCCCCTGATTTTGGGTCCCCAAATCCCCTGCCAGCCAGTTGGCCGGTGGGGGTGCCCATCCCCGAAGAGCCCCACTGTGCCTGATGCACATGGTGCATTGATGTCACCTGGAGATCACATCATCGCACCGAGCACGTCATGGGGGGAGGCTCTAGCATTTGGCTAAAAACTCTGTGGTGACCAGGAGAAGATCCAGGACAGCAGCCAGCAGCCCCCCACCGGCAAAAGATAGGGACCTGGCCATCCTAAGCTTGCAGAATCTACTTTTTATTTACCAAAATCCACAAGGTGGAGCTGGTCACATAACCGCAGCTCAGGAGAGCAGCGTCAGTCACAAAATGGCAGCTGAGGAGGCCCAGTTGGGTAGTGTCGAGGGGTGGAACTCTCAGAGAATGCTTGGTTCTTTGGTGAAAAGCTCTTGCACGTGCTTATAAAGCCCCCTGCCTTCAAGAACAGCAAACCACACATGGTATCAGGCCACCACAGGCCAACCAAACACACGCACATCCAAGTTACAACTGTGTCACGGGCATGAAGCAAGAAATGTGAGCGCATGCAAAGCTCTCAGCTCACGCCAGTGAGCCCAGCTGCTGCCTACATATCAAGACCTACATGCCACACATTTATGCAGCACGTTTAAGGAACAAAGAGTTTAAGAAGCTATTCCAGAAAACATTTATCCATTTCACAGATGGGGAGCCCTTAGGCTAGGACTTAGCGTAACTGAGGGAAGGTTGAGTCTGGGAGACAATGTGCCCAAGCATGCGAGGTAATCTATGGCAAAGCACAAGGAGCCGCACCAAACCAGCCGGAAGCAAAGCCAGAAAGAGACAGAGAGGTTGTGCAGACAGTAGAAAAAGGTCAAGCAAAGGCCACCAGAGAAGAAACAACAAGCATGAACACAAAAATGATGCGCCAGGCAGGTGCACACCCAGACAGGTATTGCTCAGGGCAGAGAGGAGAGAGACAGAGAGGGTCTCTCTCACTTTCAAGGCAGCAGGGCAGGGAACTTTAAAGAAACATCCTGCCCCTCACCAGTCGAGGCTGGCCCACATAGCTTCTGGCTAGGCCACAACAGCTCCACCTCCACTTCACCCATGCAGGAGTGAGGTGACACACAGCCCTGAGGTGTCAAGAGACCAGGTCTCCCTCTCTGTTGTCTCAGCCCACTGAGGGTTGGCGGAAGGAAAAGTTTTAAACTACTTAAACAGCACACTTGGCACAAGGACTGTAAAATTCAACTGAACAACACCCACTGGAAAAAGATATGGTCATCGAGCCTATATATCACAAACTCCCTGAATGTTAAGCATCAGAATTGTAAAATCTTTTCTAGGGGGTACAAGACACCACAAAGATGCTATTACAGTCAATCATTAAAAAACTCTAGGTGTTGGAAGGAATGTGGATTGCTAGGTATCTTTTTTTCACTGCTGGAGGGAATGCCCCCGAAGAAACGATTTTTGAGAAACTATTTTACCAATTATGGGAAAGATACTAAGCCACAGCGTTCCTCATACTTCAGAATCTCTTGTTAAATCCCTGGGAGAACACAACACTAACCCAGTCAGGCACTAGGGTTGCCAACCTCCAGGTGGGGCCTGGGGATCTCCCGCTTTTACAACTGATCTCCAGCTGACAGAGATCCGCTCCCCTGGAGAAAATGGCTGCTTTAAAAGGTAGACTTTATGGCACTGTACAATGCTGAGGCCCCTCCCCTCCCTAAACCCCACCTTCTCCTGGCTCCACCCCCAAAGTCCCCAGGTATTTTCCAACCCAGACTTGGCAACCCTATCAGGTACAGAGGTGGCAGCATTATTATTAATAGCAGCTAAACCATTAATTGCCCAATTTTGGAAGACAAATAAAATCCCTACCATAAGACAATGTTTTTTTTTGAAAATTTGAGATATTATCGCTTTAGATAAACTTGTGACACCATTATTGATGGCAGATAATCCCTCGAAACAATTGGATTTTGTGGAGAAACAGTTTTCCTTTTCTTCAGTATACCATGATGAGAGTGAATGGATACAATGTTCTACCTAAGAAATGTTCAGACTTTGTCTTTTATAACCAGTTAACAATATGTATTAAATATATTTTGTTTAACTATTGAGATACATGCTGTGCTTAATAATTGTTGACTTGTTATTGTTTAGTGATTCTGATGTCCATAATTATGCACACTGTTCTTCTGTAAAAAAAATGAAAAAGTTAATAAATAAAAAGTTATTTAAAAAAAAAAAAAGACACTGTGCTGGCAGTCTGATGTCACTTCCAGGGAAGACCTGGTAGGGGATGGGATGGAAGGAAAGAGTCCTTGCATCATTGGTGCAATGTCACTTCTGGCAAAAAAACTAATAAATGTGTTGCTCTAGGATCCCCAGCCCTGCAAACAGCATCACACTGATGTGGTGACACTGCTTCCAGTTCTGTGCCAGATGTGACGTTCCACCATCCCCCAGCATTGCCACCCTCCAGGCCGTGCCTGGAGAGCTCCCCAAATTACAACTGATCTCCAGGCCACAGAGGTCAGGGCTCCTAGAGAAAACAGTTGCTTAGGAGGATGGACCCTATGACAGGATACTTCACTGAGGCCCCTCCCTTCCCCAAACCCTGCCTTCCCCAAACCCTCAGCCCCGAAATCTCTATGAATTTCTCAGTACAAAGGTATCAGCTCTACCCAACCTTTTCTCGCTGGCTGCCTGCCAATGACTGGCAACCCTGGCTAGGGACATCCCTGGAGATTTAGGGGTGGTGCCTGGAGGTCTCCTGGCAAGGTTTTATGGTTGCCAACCTCCAGGTGGCGGCTGGAAATTCCCAGAATTCCAACTGATCTCTAGGCTATATACATCTGTTCCTCTGGAGAAAATGATTGTTTTTGGAAGATGGACTGTATGGCATTTAACCCTGCTGAGGTCCCTGCCCTCCCCAGGCTCCACCCCCCCAAATATTCAGGAATTTCCCTTCCTGGGTCTGGCAGCCTGATGCTTGATAGAAAAAAAAACTGGTAACTTTTTTTTTGCTTGATAGAAAGAACTGGTAACTTTTTTTCACTGTGTCCAGGCAAAACAATGGACAAAAGTTTCAGTTCCTAAATTTCTCACTAGCCTGCGGCAACCACAAGTTCCTGTTACTTTGTAGTGAGCATCACTGATATCAATCACAGTTACTTCCAAGTATAAGTTATTTGGGGAGAAGAAGAAGAAGAAGACCTTTGACCACCCCATCAATTCCAGTACTGCTGTTCGCCTAAGGAAGGGAAAGAAACAAAGATTTTTTTTTTTTTTTTTGCGGTGGGGAGGTGGGGGGGCGTTGAAGAGCAACATCTTTCAAAAACAAATTCCTCATCTTCTCTAAAGCAGCAAAGAAGTCTGTTTTTTGTTTCGTTCCGTTGTTTTTTAAAGTCAGTGGCGTGAGCCGGGCGATCCCGAAATTTCATGGAAAGCCAAGAGCTCTTTGATGCGGCTTGCAAAGGTCTTTCAAAGAGGGTTCTGCGCTTTCCTAAACTGTCACCAGATGTCACCTTGCGCAAAATTCAAAGGGTGGGTGGAAGTTCCTCCTTCGGTGAAGCATCTGAAGAATTTAAAGGCCAGCTGAGTGACAAAGCGTTTTGATAAGAGTAACAAAACTTCACAAGGGGGATTTGTACATGCCCACTGGATACTTTGTTGGGTCCTAGGGCTGCCAGGTCTGGGTTGGAAAGTACCTGGAGACTTTGGGGGTGGAACCAGGAGAAGGCAGGATTTGGGGAGGGGAGGGGCCTCAGCATGGTACAGGGCCATAGAGTCCGCCCTTCATAGTGGCCATTTTCTCCAGGGGAGCTGGTCTCTGTCAGCTGGAGATCAGTTGTAAAAGCAGGAGATCCCCAGGCCGAGCTGCAGTGTTGGGAGAGTCAAGTAATGAAAAATATACACTGCAAGAAACTTTTGTAAATTAACATGTTCTATTTGTAACTTATCATTATATAAAGTGCATTAATTGCTGTTTATAACATCCTTCTTAGGTACATATATTCAGTACATTCAGTATAACAATAACATTCAGTTCATTCAATTTAACAACTACCAGTCAATTTTGCATCAGTGTTGAAAGATTTAATGACCAGAGAACAGGGTCAGTACTATGCAGCCTTGAGAATGACAGGAGCACTCCGTCCATGAATCTTAGCTACACAGTGTGCCTTTTGTAGGACTGGCAATAAGCAGCAATACAACTATAAATGAAAGCTTCCCCCCCCCCTTTTTTGGAAGACTTTGTGGAAGTAGAGGCAGGCTTGTAATTCTGGAAACTCCTGTTGGGGCTTGACTTTTAAAATAGTGATGCAAAATTGACTGGTAGCTGTTAAATTGAATGACCTGAATGCACTTTATAGAATGATAAGTTACAAATAAATAAAGGTAAGGTCAAGGTCTCACTTGCTCAAACGCCAGTCTAGTACGACTCCAGGGATGTGGTGCTCATCTCCGTTTCCAAGCCGAAGAGCCAGCGCTGTCCAAAGACATTTCCATGGTCATGTGGCTGGCATGACTAGATGCCGAGGTGCACGGAACACTGTTACCTTCCCACCAAAGTGGCACCTACTTATCTACTTGCAATTTCTTGCTTTCAAACTGCTAGGTTGGCAGGAGCTGAGACCAGAGATGGGAGCTCACTCCGTCATGCAGCACTCAGGACTCGAACTGCTGAACTACTGCCCTACCAACCTTCCGGTCTGCAGTTCAGGGTCTTAACCCCTTGAGCCACTGCAGCCCAAGTAACAAATAGAACACCAAAATTTACAAGTTTCTTGCAGTGTATATTTTTCGTTACTTGGCCCACCTGGAGGCTGGCAACCCTAATGGTTCCACAGTAGGGTTGACAACACTGGCCTGGGAAATTCAGGGAGATTTGGCTACATGTCTGACATAACAAGTGGCTACAAGAATCTTCACTTTGCAAACATATCCCTAAATCAACTCCTGGAGTCGCATATACACAAGCAAGGATACTGATTTTCAAGAAACACTTGCCACAAGCTGCAGTGTGCGTTCTCCTGTACCACTCAACTTAGGTCCAAAGGTATGCACGATGTTGCCATGATATCACCATGCATTTATGTTGGCTAGATTTAATGTTCTACCATCGGCCCTGTTGACTGGAAGGCACAAAAGCATTCTTTCTTCCAGTTGTAGATTTTGTCCTCGCTCTGCTAACTTGATTGAAACATTGGTTTCATTGTAGATTCTATGTGCAGGCATGCTTGGATTTACTGGAGCCTCTGTTGGTTGATTAAAAAAAAAAATCCCCTGTTCTCTCAGCAGAAGACTTTCACAGTCTTATTGGCAGAGGTTGACTGAATAAGCTCTGTTATCTGTAGCTAAGTTTCTGTTCTCTGCAGTGAAAATACAGGCCAAGAAAACATCCTGTATATAATCTACTCTGATTCTAACCCTTAAAGCAGAGGTGTCAAACTCATTTGTTACGAGGGCCGGATCTGACATAAATGTCACTTTGTCGGGTCGGGCCATGTTTGCTGTAAGACATAATGCTAGGTACCAGAGATAGAAACTGTATAAAGGACAGCAGCTGGTAAAAGCTGAGTTGGTATATCCTCCCTCACGCCAAGGCCCCATGGGCTGGGAGGGGTGTGTGCAAAGGGAAACCCGCAGAGGCAGAGGCAGCAGTACAGCTCGGGGCAAATACTCCCACGATGCTTGACTGCTGCAGACAAGGTTGTTCTGCTGTGCTGAAGCCACAATAGACTGTCTCTGTTTACTCCCCGCCCCCCCCCCCCCAGCACTCCTTCCCTCGCACCAGCTGCTCGCGGGTCACATAGGAGCCCTGGGCCAGTTCCACCCCCCGGGCCTTATGTTTGACACCCCAGCCTTAAACTGTAAGACCTATTAGGATGAATGAGGTATGCTAAGATTCGTAGGTAATTACAGTAGTGCTTTTTTGACTTCAAGATGGCCCGTGGGCCATAATAAAGACCAACACACGAGCCGTTTTCTCAACTGTGCCACTTGTTAGTCCCTGTACATATGCATTTTTCAACATTATGACAATTTAATATTTGTGGAAGTCCCTGAAGCATGCTAGATGGTATACACAAATAAAAATTAGCGGGTCTTTGTCAGGGTTACCAATGTCCAAGCGGGCCTGGAGTTCTCCCAGAATCACAACTGATCTCAAGTTTACAGCCTAAAGGTAAAAAATGAAGCAAAATGGGAATGAGAGTTTGAGGAACAAGTTGCATTCTACATGAAGCAGATCAACCGAATGGACAACTCCCTCACATCCAAATAATAACTATTAGCTGGTGTGAAATAGTAGCTGGTGTAGAGGCCTTGCTTGGACCAGAAGAGCTGGATTTGAGTTCATTGTGTAGAGGTGTGTAATACATGGTGGAGCATACAGGTAGGTGGGGCTGAAAGAGCCAGTTTGGTTTAGCGGTTAAGAGCGTGGACTCTAATCTGGGAGAACCGGGTTCGATTCCCCACTCCTCTACATGCAGCTGCTGGTATGACCTTGGACAAGCCACAGTTCTCTCAGAGCTCTTCTTTCAAGAGCAGTTCTCGAAAGAGCTCTCTCAGCCCCACCTACCTCACAGGGTGTCTGTTGTGGTGAGAGGAAGGGAAAGGGGACTGTGATCCACTCTGAGACTCTGAGAGAAGGGCGGGGTATAAATCCAACTCTTCTTCTTCTTCTTCTATAATGATTAAATGTTTTTAAGGAGACACTGTATTAGAATATTAAAAAATAAGTTGACCAAATTTTTTATGAAATGTGAACTTTTCAAAAAATAGATATATGAAATATGGTCTTTAAACATTGAAAGGAATTATTACAATCTGACAATGTTAGGCAAGGTTTCTACAGATATGAACACTTCACTGAACAGATCTGACTGCACTGCAGCATTTTTTGGGCTTCTTGGAATGTCTGATAAAAATAGACTGCTGTGCCCACTCATCCATGAAGATCACTGGATGACTAAAGGCAGCAAGCCTCACCAGGTATACTCAGAAGGAAGGCCCACTTTATTCAACGAGGATTTCCCTCAAGAAAACGTTCTTAGGACTGCAGTCTAAATCTCACTACGGAACGCCAACGTCAGGTTGGGCAATACCTGGGTATTTGAGGGTGGAGTCTAGGAAGGGCAGGGTTCGGGAGAGGAGGGAACTCAGCACAGGGATGTGGTGCCACAGAGTCCACCCTCCAAAGCATCCATGTTCTCTAGGAGGACTGATCACAGTAATCTGGAGATCAGATGGAATTCTGGGAGATCTCCAGGTCCCACTTTAGGGTTGCCAGTGCTGGGCTGGGAAATTTGGGGTGTGGAGCCTGAGGAGGGCAGGGTTTGGGAAAGGGAGGGATTTCAGTGGGGTGTAATGCCATAGAGACCACCTCCCAAAATGGCCATTTTCTCCAGGTGAACTGATCTCTGTCACATGAAGATCAGTTGTAATACCGGGAGATGTCCAGCGCCCACCTGGCGATCCCGGGATTGGTAAATGAAAAATAAACAACCATGACGTAATTACGAAAAATCTATTCAGTCTTTCAAGTGTTTGATAAATGTTTACACTTCTGTGAAATCGCAAGGACATAAATATTCTTCACAATAAGGACAGTCAATTAAATTTTTCAAGTGTTTGATGAATATATACAGGTTGCTTACCTGTAACTGGAGATCTTCGTGTGGTCATCTGTACATTCATACCTCTGGGATATAGTGCGCCTGCGCCGACCCCGATCAGTATCTTCTAAAGCAGAAAGGATTTGCGTGCCCTCTCCCTGGTCATGTGCAGGGCACCAGTGCGCATGACCAAAGGAGGGGCATGACAATCCTGCCAGTTCCTTCTGACCGCTGCCATCAGTCTCCGAGCAAGATAGGAAAGACTGACAGCAGAGGGGAAGGAGGGCGGGTGGTGTGAATGCACAGACGACCACTTGAAGATCCCCAGTTACAGGTAAGCAACCTGTATATCTTCTTCGTGGTCTCTGTGCATCACACCTCAGGAAGATTAACAAGCGAGAAAAAACCCCACACACATACCTGGAGGAGGGAACTGGAGGTCTTAAACTTGCACCACCTGCAACACAGCTCGCCCCACTGTAGAACATTGGTGAAGACAGACATCAAGGGCATAGTGCCTCACAAATGAGTGAGGGGAGGCCCAAATAGCTGCATTACAAATGTCTCCCAAAGGCGTCCCTCTGAGGAAGGCTGTGGAATGCACACAAAGCGGACCAGGCAACGGCTTCTTTGCCAGTAAGTAGCACAGTTTGATCGTCTCCACAATCCATTTGAACAGACGCTGAGATTATAGCTTCCAACCTTGCCTCGGCAAGGTATGGGAGACAAAGGGAGCTAGAGATCTTCGAAAAGACCGAGTCCTATTCAAGTAGAAGAGCAGAGCTCTTTTCATATCCAGCGCATGAAGACGATGCTCTTCCTCATTCTGAGGGGTTGGGAAGAATACTGGAAGGGTGATATCCACCCTCATGTGAAACTCCAAGACTATCTTGGGTAAGGAGGAGACATCCAGAGCCAGAGTAACATCATCATGATGGAAGATGAGGTAAGGCGGGTCACAACGGAGCGCCAAGAGCTCACTCACCCACCTAGTGGATGTGATGGCCACCAAAAAGGTGGTTTTCCATGAGAGGAGTTGCAGACCACAGGTGGCCATCGGCTCAAAGGGCTTGCCCGTCAGTCTCGCCAGAACCAGAGGCAAGTCCCAAGCTGGTGTTGGGCCTTGGGTCCCTGGAAACAGGTGATTGAGGCCCTTCATGAATTGTTTTGTCCTTGGATGGGACAACACTGAATGATCTTCTATTTCAGGATGATTTGCGAAAATAGTGGTCAAATAGACCTGTAGAGAGGCACAACAGAGGCCTATGTTGATGTGGGAGAGGAGAAGGTCGAAAACAGCATTCAGATCTGTAGGAGGCATGGGCAACCCTTCCAAAATAAGGTAAGCCATAAACTTCCTCAATTTCCTGTCGTACGACTGACACATAGAGGGCTTTCGGCAATTGAGAAGCACATGTGCTATTCTGTCACTTCTTTTCAAAACAGGATCTGCCACACTGTAATCCTGAGATGAGGTGCATTGTGGTGCAACACTTGTCCCCCTTGTGCCAGGAGGAGATCGGGCACCACCAGGAAGTGGACAAAGAATCCTTTGGACAGGTGTAGGAGAGTGGGGAACCAGTGCTGTCTGGGCCACCACGGGGTTACCAGAACGCAACGAGGACTGTCCCTCATCACCTTGTTGATCACCTTGGTAAGCAGAGGAATTGGTGGGAACAGATATACATGTCTGCATGCCCATGGGTAAAGGAGTCAGTCTCCCAGGGAGGCAGGATCCCTCCCCACCCAGAAGCAAAACAGGCAACATTTCACGTTGTGCCGGGATGCAAACAAATCTATCTCCGGGTAACCCCAATGATCGAATACTGGTCGGAGA
Organism: Lepidodactylus listeri; assembly: GCA_029233225.1. Taxonomy (NCBI): domain Eukaryota; kingdom Metazoa; phylum Chordata; class Lepidosauria; order Squamata; family Gekkonidae; genus Lepidodactylus; species Lepidodactylus listeri. The sequence goes on along the minus strand of JARCFY010000009.1, from coordinate 96,653,471 downwards.
TAGGTCCAGTTGAGTTCCCATTCGTGCAGCGACACTCCCCCCCTACTCAGGAAGACTGCCTGCACATTCAGGGAGCCGAAGAGGTGTGCTGTGACCAGGAACACGCCCCAGGAACGACACTCATCCCAAATCTCCAGGGCTAGCTGACACAGGCCTCTGGACACTGTCCCACCTTGGCCGTTGAGGTAACACATAGTTGTCATGTTGTCCATCAGGACTGCAATAGTGCTGTTGCGCACTAGGTGCTGAAAAGATCGAAGAGTGTAGTGCACCATGAGCATCTCCAGAAAGTTGATGTGATAGTGAATCATGTGGGGTTCCCACTTGGCCCCGACACACAGTCCCATGGGGTGAGCACCCCACCCCCAGAGGGAGGTGTCTATGGTCAAAGTTACGGATGGGGTGGGTGGGTGGAAAGGGGTGCCCATCAGTAGATTCTGTGGATTCATCCACCAACTGAGGGAGTCCAATACTGGCACCGTAAGGCGAAATGTCCTGGACTGGGAATGAAACTGAGGGAGAAAATGATGGAGAAACCAGAGCTGGAGCGGTCTCAAGGCTGTAGTTGCTGCCATCAGCCCCAGAAGGTGTTGGAGTTGCCTTGCTGTGGTCTCTTTCCACTGACATAAGAGGCTTACCAGGGCGATGATGTCATCTGCCCTCTTGGGAGGAAGGAAGGCTTTGCATGCCAAGGAATCCAGGATGGCCCCTATGAACTGGGCCCACCTTGCAGGGGATGAGAACAGACTTTGCCAGGTTGACTGTGAGTCCTAAGGCTTCCAGAGCGCGCATGGTCAGTGCAATATGGTCTCACAGAGTGACCTCTGAGTCTGCCATGAGCAACCAGTGGTTGATGTACTAAAGGATCCATTCGTCCACCTGGCGATTGGCAATCGTACCCCACCTGGAGGTTGGGAACCCCAAGTGATTTCAGCCAAAGCTACATCACAAAAGCTGCTGGGAAGATAATGGAATCAAAAACGGCTTGGGGAGTCTCTCCATGTTCACATTCACTCCACGCTCGCCCCAGTGTCAGACCGCAACATGGGAAAAAAAACCAGTACAGTCAAGGTACATATGGTTACAGTTAGGCCAACGATTAAACGGCTATGTGGTAACTTAAACGAGGATGTAATCACCTTGCAAAAATATTTTCCAGAGCTCATAAACCCTTTTCCTGTAAGTGGTTGTTGGATAAATGAACTCCAACCACGGCTAACACGCTGCTTGGCACATCTACTGGAAACCACATCAAATAAGAAAATGAAACCCTACAAATATTATATTTCCCTCTCAGGGCTTCCAGTTTGTTTTGTTTCTCTCTCTCCCCCACACGCCATTGCTTTTATATGCGCATGCACACACACCAGTGCCAGCTCTAAAGTTCTGGGGGTCCTCCGGCACTTTCAGTGCCCCCACATCACAGTCCTTGCATGCTTCTTCTTTGGGGCACCAAGGTGAGAATTGTAGTGCTTTTAAGACTCTGGAACAGTTGCAGCTTTGGGTCTTTGAGTTGGCTGCCAATCTCCAGGTGGAGGCTGGAGCTCTCTTGAGATTCCAGCTGATCTCCAGGTGACAGAGATCAGTTCACCTGGAGAAAAATGGCCACGTTGGAAGGTGGACTCTATGGCATTATACCCCATTGGAGTTCCTCCCCTCCCCAAACCCTGCCCTCCTGAGCCTCCACCCCACAAACCTCCAGGTTTTCCCCAACCTGGAGCTGGCAGCTTCTAAAATTTGGACATGTGATTTTAAAATCTAGTAACATACAGAAGGGGGGATGTGTGCACACACCAATTTAGGACCCCCCCCAAAAAAAAAATCTGCTTCTGGGACTACCCACCCATGGGGGAGGGGTGGAATCATGAGACAGTTACAGACAAATTTAACATAAATGATCTGTATTACGACATCTGTGTCTTTGGCCTGCATTAAACAAATCTTTTTAATTTGTTCAGTGTTCCATTTTGTAATAACTCAATGATTCAGTCGAACAAAGCAAATACAGGTTGCTTACCTGTAATTGGAGATCTTCGAGTGGTCATCTGTGCATTCACACCTCTGGGATTAAGTGCGCCTGCGCCGATCCCGATCGGTAATCTTCAAAGCCTAACGGATTTTCGCGCCAGCTCCCCAGTCACGTGCGCGTCCCACTGCGCATGACCCGGGGAGGGGCACGAGGATCCCGCCAGTTCCTTCTGACCGCTGCTAACAGCCCCCAAGAAAAAATGAGGGAGACCGAAAGCAGAGGGGAAGGAGGGCGGGTGGTGTGAATGCACAGATGACCACTCGAAGATCTCCAATTACAGGTAAGCAACCTGTATATCTTCTTCGTGGTCTCTGTGCATCACACCTCTGGAAGAATAGCGAGCAATAAACACACCACATACCTGGGGGTGGGTGCTGGAGGTCTCACATCTGAGCTGCTTGTAGAACTGCACGGCCCACCATGGTACGCTGATGGACGCGGACATCTAGGGCGTAGTGCTTCACAAACGTGTGAGGGGACGCCCACGTTGCAGCATTGCAGATGTCTCCCGGGGGATGCCCTTGAGGAATGCCGTGGAAGCAGCCACGGCTCTCGTGGAGTGTGCCCGGAGGGATGCCGGCAATGGCCTCTTAGCCAGGAGGTAGGCAAGCTTTATCGTCTCTACTATCCACTTCGAGAGTCTCTGAGACTATAGTTTCTGTCCCTGTCTGGGCAAGGCATACGTGACGAAGAGAGCCGGAGACTTGCGAAACGGCTTTGTCCGATGCAAGTAAAAGGAAAGAGCTCTCTTGACGTCCAGAGAGTGCAAGCTGCGTTGTGATGGGTCCTGAGGATCAGGAAAAAACACAGGCAGCGTGATGTCCGCTCCCACATGGAAGTCCGAGACAATCAAGAGAACCTGTGCAATGCGTGAGTCTATATCTGAGGTTGAAGCATCCATGCTGTTAGCTTCAACTTGGGAACGTCGTGGTGAAGTACCTGACCTCCGTGCATCCAAAGAAGGTCTGGGAGCGTCGGGAGGTGAAGGTAGATCCCTAGGGAGAGATGAAGGAGCGTGGGAAACCACGGTTGTCTCGGCCACCACGGTGTGATGAGAATCACTCGTGGTCGCTCTGACATCAGTTTGTGGACTACCCTCGGTATCAGAGGGATCGGGGGGAAGAGGTACAGATGTCTCCCCGTCCACTGAAGCAGGAGGCCGTCCCCGAGGGACACTGGATCTGCGCCGGCTCTGGAGCAAAAGAGATGACATTTCTTGTTCTCCCGAGAGGCGAATACGTCCACTGAGGGATGACCCCACCGATCGAAGATCGGGGTCAGGTAGAAAGGGTTCAGTTCCCAGTCGTGTAGGGATGCTCCTCCTCTGCTCAGGAAGTCTGCTTGGGTGTTGAGCAGTCCTGGAAGGTGATTCGCTACTAGGTGAATGCCGATGGCTTGGCACTCGTCCCAAAGCTCGATAGCTAAGCGGCAGAGTCCACGGGAGACCGTTCCACCCTGCCGGTTAATGTAGTACATGGTGGTTGTATTGTCCATGAGGACAGCCACCGTCCTTCCCGACAGGGAGTTGCGGAATGACCGCACTGCATAGAGAACTGCCAGGAGTTCTAGAAAATTGATGTGGTTGTGGGCCACAGACGGGTCCCACTTGCCGCCCACACCGACACCATCCAGGTGAGCTCCCCAGCCCCATAGGGAGGCATCCGTGGTAATGGTTGCTGAGGGGGGCGGGAGTCGAAAGGGTGCACCAGATTGAAGATTCTGGGGTGCCAGCCACCACGTCATGGTTTCCAGAACTTGCTCTGAGAATCGGAAGAGCTTGGAGAGAGAGTGGATGCTGGGACGAAAGTGTCTCAGGAACCAGAGCTGTAGTGGTCTCATCCGTAGCTTGGCGAACGGAATCACCGCTGTGGTTGAGGCCATTAGGCCTAGTAGGCGAAGTATTTGCTTGGCCGTAGCCTCCTTGTCCTGTTGGATCGAATGGAGGAGAGAGGTTATGTCCGTTGCCCTGTTGGGGGGCAGAAAGGCCCTGCATTGCAGGGAGTCCAGAATGGCTCCGATGAATTGTACTCGTCTGGACGGTATGAGCATGGACTTTTTGAGACTGATCGTTAGACCTAGAGAGTCTAGGGCGCTGAGGGTTATCCGGATGTGATCTTGTAAAATTGTCGCGGAGGGGGTGACCAGTAACCAGTCGTCCAGATACGGGTAAAGCTGAACACCTTGAAGCCGTAGGTGGGCAGCCACCACTGCCATAAGTTTCGTGAAGACACGAGGGGCCGTAGAGAGGCCAAAGGGGAGAGCCTTGTATTGGAAGTGACGCGGACTGACCGCGAAACGCAAAAAACGGTCTGTGAGCTGGATGGATCATCACATGGAAGTACGCATCCTTTAAGTCCAGCGTCACCATCCATACGTTGGCTTCTAGCAGTGGCAGGATGGTCTGGAGGGTGGTCATGCGGAACTTCTTGTATGTGATGAACGCATTGAGGTTCCTCAGGTCTAAAATGGGACGGAGTCCGCCATCCTTCTTTGGTACCGTGAAGTAGCGGGAGTAAAACCCCTGCTGGAGATGGTGTATGGGTACCGGCTCTATGGTGTCCTTGGATAAAAGGGCTTCGACCTCTGATGACAGGGTGTCTGAGGGAGGGGTGGCTACAAAGTAGGGTTCCTGTGGTGTCTGGAAGAACTCTATCCGGTAACCTTCCGCTACTACGGATAGGGCCCACTTGTCCGTGGTTATAACTTGCCATGCAGGTAGGAAGGGTGCCAGATGGGTGGGAGGATCGGAGCGCGTGTGGGAGTCAAAAACCCTGTTTATTGGGTCTAGGGGGTTTTGCCTTGGAGGCAGAAGCTGTTGGGAAGCGCGGTTTGTGGCTGTAAGGCTTCTGCTGATAAGCAGAGTGTGCCGGTCTTTGCCACTGTGGTTCGTTGGGAGATCTTTGTGGTTGCTTCTTTGACCAGGATCTCTGCCAACTTTTTTGTTTCTGTTGCCTTGGCTGAGAGACACCTAAGTTACGTGATGTCTTCATACTTTTGTCTAGATCATAAAGGACTGTGTCTGTGGTAGAGCTGAACAGCCCTTCACCCTCGAAGGGGAGATCTTCGACTAGCGATTTTGTGTCCTGAGGAAGCGCCGTCGACCTCAGCCAAGCATGTCTCCGGAGGGCAACTGCCGAAGTAAGTGTCTTCGAAGTTACATCAGCAACATGTTTGGAGGCATTCAACTGGTGTTTAGCCAAGACCATGCCCTCCTTTTGAATCTTCCTGGCCAGACACTGTTTGTCTTCAGGAAGGTGTGCCAGGAGCGGTGTCATCTGCTCCCATAGGGAGTATTGATATCGGCTCATGCAAGCCGTGTAGTTTGCAGTTTTGATACCTAATGCTCCTGCAGAATAAAATCGTCTTCCGAACGAATCGAGTTTCCGTCCTTCTTTATCGAGGGGGGAGGAATGGCCACTGCGGCCCCTAGCTGAAGGTGTCACTACGACTGAGTTGGGTTTGGGGTGGATGAACAAAAATTCTGCCCCGGGTTCTTGGAGCCTATACATGTGGTCCAACCTCTTGCTTGAGATTGGAGTCGATGAAGGGTGTCCCCAGGATTCCTTAGCGGTGTTAAGAAGCACCGAAATTAGTAGTAGGGCTACTGCCGTGGATGTATCCATCTGCACTATGTCAAAGATGGCATCGGTAGCGGCTGGGGCTGGTTGGATGGTGGCTAGAGCCAGGGAATGGGCCATTCTTTTGACGAGTTCCCCGTAGGACTTTACGTCTTCGGAGGGGGAAATCGGGAGATTGTCAGCAACATCAGGGGATGGTGATGGATGAGTGGGGGATTCCTCTTCGGAATCGGATGAAGCGGAGGAATTCGGTACCGACAGGTGTTCGGAAGGTGACATAGGGTTCGACGGGTCCGGTTGATACGGAGGGAGGTCGACATCGGGTGGGGTCTGCGGTATCGGCATTGGTATCGGCATCGGTGCCGGTGATGGCTTCGGCATCGGACACGGGAGAGGCTCCGGGGCCGGTGGATCTCGGCATCGTGAGACTCTTGATGACGTCGACTGTCGGTCCCATTCCGCTGGGTACCATTGCGGTGGCGGGGGATACGAGGAACCGTATAGGTATCGCCACTGACGGACGTCCCACGGGACCGAAGAAGGAGGAAGACGCCAGTCTCGTTCTCCTCTCAGTGGCGGTGACGGGTCGGTTCCGGCCTCTGGACTGCTCCAAGGGACCTGTGTCAGCTCGATGTCGGGGTCCGAGTCCGTCAATTGAATGGGTCGCGGCATCGGGGAGACTGAGCTGCCCCGGGGTCGCTCGCGCCCGGAAGGGTCAAGCTGCGGAGACACGCGCTGGGTCAGGTCGGACGCACCCTGCGTCGACTGTGCACTCGATTTTTTGTGCTTGTGCTTGCCCTTTTCCTCCTTTCCCTCTCTGCGCTTCTTTGCAGGAGTTTGCGGCAGCGGGAGGGATCGTTTCGTTACCGACTTATCGGTACCGACGGTGCTCCTTGTCGGGGACGGTGCCGGGCCCGTCGGGGCCGATGGTGATGTCGTCGAGGCCTCGGCGGTCAACATTTTAGGCGATAACGCTGCTTCCAAAAGTGCCACTCTCAGTCTCGCCGCACGGTTCTTGCGGGTTTGTTTAGAGAAGGCAGCGCAGCTCGAACAGGAGTCTACTCGATGCGACTCGCCCAGGCACAGGAGGCAAAGAGCGTGCTTATCTGGAGGTGCTATTTTACTGCCACAGTCCCGACAGCGCTTAAAGAAGCCCCACCGCTGGGCCATAGGCCAAGCGGGGAGAAGAATGAGGAAAATCCGAGAGTGAGTCCAGTAAACAGTCCGAGGTCAAAAAGGGGAAGAAAAACAGTCCGAAAAGGCTTTTTCCAATAGGAAAACGAAAGTACTACCGACCGGAGCCAGAGAGGGGTCCTCACAATGCGGCGGTCAGAAGAGAACTGGCGGGATCCTCGTGCCCCTCCCCGGGTCATGCGCAGTGGGACGTGCACGTGACCGGGGAGCTGGCGCAAAAATCCGTTAGGCTTTGAAGATTACCGATCGGGATCGGCGCAGGCGCACTTAATCCCAGAGGTGTGATGCACAGAGACCACGAAGAAGATCCACACTTGGGTATTGCACTTGCTAAGCAAGCAGGACTCCACAAGGTTGCCAGTATAAAAGGCTGCATTTTCCTCTATTGATTTCGAACCATCCATTAATTCTGTTCTGCTTCTCTGCATTTTTTTTTCTGTATCCATTATGAATACGCTGTAAAAAAATAAAGTGTACAACTGTTGCCATAGGTCCACATTAAAGGCTCCCCCCCCCCTTTGCCTTGATTGCTTCCAGGTTTGTTATCTGAGTTGGGAAACATCTGGAGATTTGGCGGGGGGGGGGAGCCCTGGGAGGGTCTTCAACGGGCTATAATGTCATCGAGCCCACCTTCCAAAGCAGCCATTCTTCTCCAGGTGAACTGATCTCTGTCACCTGGGAACCAGTTGTAACCCCAGGAGACCTCCAGCCACCACCTGGAGGTTGGCAACCCTATTTGTTGGCCTTCGTTGTCATTGTTTTCCCCCTGTAATACCAAGGCATGAAAATATGTATTTTAAATGGATTTATTAAATTGGCTGCGGATTTAACAAAGGCACCAATGGATTCTTAAAGTCAGAGGAAACTGAACTGAGCCTTAGAGAGAAAGGGTATTTTGGCAGTGAGCGATCCACAAACATATCTATTCCCTTCCCGTCCTATTCATTAGTCAGATGCTACCTCTGTTATCACCACTGGCAAAAGCACTCCCACAGCACTGGCTGTGGCTCAATGGTAGAGCATCTTTTCCTCATCAACCTGAAGGTTGACAGATCCCCCCCCCCCATTTTTACTCCTATGCCCTGATCAAACAAGAGTTATGCACACAGAGACATAGGTGTTCTATACATACATAACCAATGCTAATGCTAGGGTTGCCAGCCTCCAGGTGGGGCCTGGGGATCTCCTGCTTTTACAACTGATCTCCAGCTGACAGAGATCAGCTCCCCTGGAGAAAATGGCTGCTCTGAAGGGTGGACTCTATGGCATTGTACTATGCTGAGGCCCCTCCCCTCCTCAAACCCCACCCTCTCCTGGCTCCACCCCCAAAATATCCAGGTATTTCCCAACCTGGACTTGGCAACCCTAGCTAATGCACATATGGGCACACACAAACCACAGTTCTCCTACTGGGCCCCCAGAATCAAAAGGATGAGTCCTTTGATCTGGATGGAGAGGCACATCCCAATTTGGAAAGCCTTCTTTGGTTTGTTTCTGTAAGTTCCATTTATATCCTGCCCCTCCCACAAGTGGGCTCAGGGCGGGAAACAACAACCCAACAACACCCCTACAATTTAAAACAGATCATATAACGAATGGTAGCTAAAACAGCTAAATCAGGGACATCAGTCTTTTTGGATGTCACTAGAAAGCGCAAGCCCCGACCAGGCTAGCCCAGGATAGCCCAGTCTCATCAGATCTTGAAAGCTAAGCAGGGTCCGCCCTGGTTAGCACTTGGATGAGAGGCCACCGAGGAAGTCCAGGGTTGCAACGCAGAGGCAGGCAATGGCGAACCACCTATGTATAGTCTCTTGCCCTGAAAGGCCTACAGAGTCACCATAAGTTGGCTGCAACTTGGTGGCACTTTCCTCCTCCTCCGCCATCACCACCACAGAAAAGGGACCATAACCAACCAGGGATTTCATCTCAGAGGCACAAGAGCTATGGAGCGCATTGACAGCTTAGAGATGAACTCCAGTCATTGTCTGGAAGCAAACCTGCATTCACTAATACTTAGGGTTGCCAGCCTCCAGGTGGGGCCTGGGGATCCCCCGCTTTTACATCTGATCCCCAGCTGACAGAGATCAGCTCCCCTGGAGAAAATGGCTGCCTTGAAGGGTGGACGCTACGGCATTGTACCATGCTGAGGCCCCTCCCCTCCCCAAACCCCACCCTCTCCCGGATCCGCCCCCAAAGTCCCCGGGTATTTTCCGACCCAGACTTGGCAACCCTGCTAATACTCGATCTCCAGCCGCATTTATTCCCCCTTCGGCCACAGCTGCTTTGCCAAAAGGAGTGCCGGTAAGGCCTAATGACATTTCTTGGCATCCAAAGACTCCCCTTAGGCAACAGGGATCCATGCGTAGCTGGTTGTGCAGGATTTGCTTTGAATCCCTGGAACGGCATGAAGCAAACTGCACCGGCACCAGTGTTTGGGCCTGGGGGCCTCAATTAAAAGACGGGACCAAGTGAACGGCTCTTGAACATATGAACACAACACACCTTACACTGAATCAGGCCACTGGTCCATCGAGGTTCCGTATTGTCAACTCAGGCAGGCAGCGGCTCTCAGAGTCTCAGGCTGAGGTCTTAATTCACATCACCTTTTTATTGTCGTTGATTGGTTAGAAAGCCGGCATGCTTAAGGCACTCCACATATACTTGAGTGCCTGTGGCGCAATGGTTAAATGTGTGAGACCAGGCAATGGGATAGCTCGGTTCAACCCCCCCCCCCCCGACTGCCATGAAAGCTCTGTGCAGCCACCACGATGTAGTAGTTAAGAGCAGCGGACTCTAATCTGGAGAACCGGGTTTGATTCCCCATTCCTCCTCCACGTGAAGCCTGCTGGGTGACCTCGGGCCAGTCACGGTTCTCTCAGACCTCTCTTAGCCCCGGCTACCTCACAAGGTGCCTGTTGTAGGGCGAGGAAGGGAAAGGTGGTTGTAAGCTGCTCTGAGACTTCTTCAGGTAGAGAAAAGTGGAGTCTAAAAACACCTCTTCCTACTCTTTTGTGCGCGACTCTGCAGCCAGTCAATCTCCATTGGCCTAACCTACCTCCCAGGGTTGTTGTGTGGATAAAATGGGGGTGAATCATGTCCGCTGCACTGAACTCCTTGGCGGGAGGGCAGGATGTGACCTTTGAAAGCCCTGTCAGTGTTATTAACAGAGTGGCAAGCTGCTCTCCTAGAATCCCATCTCAATATGAAATCTTAAGGAATATGTATTACGTGCAATTTTCAACACAATTCTTTCCGCCTTCGTGAGCTTGTCTATTTTCTTCCACATAATCATCGGTTGTCAAACATTTGCTATTTCAAAACAACCAGGAAGTAAAAAAAAATAACGGCAAAACCCCACTCTCGCACAGCTGAGGCGCTGATACGTCTATTACAATGCAGTTGAGTGAATGAGCCTTGAAAAATATTCAGGATCCCTTTTGCTTTTATCACCAGGCAGCTTGGGGTTCAATGACATCAGACGCCTGCAGAGACAGTGAGAAAATGGGACCTGCATGGCAGAAAGGATCAGAGAATGGGATTACGGTGCCACAAGCAGTCTGTCAAAATTCACAGATGCTGCTGGGGAAACTGGAACAAGACCCCAGGCCACAGTGGGCTGGGATTGGTGCACCTTGCTGCGTCCAGACCCATAGGCAGCTCAAGCTTGCCATGGGAGAGATGCACCCTACAAGGTTTCTGATCCCTTCTCTTGAGAGCCAGTTTGGTGTAAGTTAGAAGCACGGACTCTAATCTGGGAGAACCAGGTCTGATTCCACACTCCTCCACATGCAGCTGCTGGTGTCACCTTGGATCAGTCACAAGTTCTCTCAGAGCTGTTCTCTCACAAGCAGTCCTTGAAAGAGCCCACCTACCTCACAGGGTATCTGGCGGGGGGAGGTGAAGGGATAGGAGATTGTAAACTGCTCTGAGACTCCTTCGGGTAGTGAAGGGCGGGGTATAAATCCAATCTCTTCTCTTCTCTCTCTTCTTCTACTCAATAACTGGGAAAATAGTTTTCTGTGCAAAATCAGCCCAGGCCTAGAATCGCTTCCCACAGCTACACTAAAGCACACCAAATCTGGCACTTTCCCTGAGATTCAAATCTGTTCCTTCCCTTTGCAAGCAATTTCAGCGACAGTCCTCTCAGCAGAAGCCAAGGGCACTGCTCTAGGACAGAGAACTGTACAATTGCAGTCTTTTGTGTGTGTCCCCCCCTTCCCTGTGAAGAAACAGTTCAGATGTACAGATTCATAAAGTGATGACCGGGGGGGGGGGGGGGCGTGGAAATCAAGGGATGACTCATGTGCACAAATGGGTCACGGAAGATCAGAAACTACAGAGAGAAGTTTCAGTTAAACCTCACAAGCCTTCCCATCAAAAACCCTCACGGCACAGAGCATCAAATGTAATGTTTGATCCAGTCACCCAGCACATTTAGCTGCCAGTCAACAATGTACAGTAGTCACAGAATCGCAGAGCTGGAAGGGGCCATCTTGTCCAACCTCCTGCTCAGTGCAGGATCAGCCTAGAGCAGGGGTGGGCAAACTTGCTTAACGTAAGAGCCGCATAGAATAAACACCAGATGTTTGAGAGCCCCAAGATATGAACAAATATTACCTGCTTTTATTGGAAAATAAGCAAATTTGCTTTTTATTAACATTAAATGAGACTGCCAAAAATAACAACAAAAGTGGTAAACGCAGATATTGATCATGGTATTAATTTGTCCAATGATATTTGTTAGCTAATGATATTTAGCTTCCCCAGCTGCCCTGCCGGGAGCCACATAATATATGTGAAAGAGCCGCATGCGGCTCCCGAGCCACAGTTTGCCCACCCCTGGCCTACAGCATCCCTGACAAGTGCTTGTCCAGCCGCTACTTGAAGACTGCCAGGGAGGGGGAGCTCACCACCTCCCAAGGCCGCTGATCCCACTGCTGCACAACTCTGACTGTGAAAAAGGTTTGTTTTTTTCCTAATACCCAGCTGGAACTTTCCCGCCCTTAATTTAAACCCATGACTGTGAGTCCTCTCCTCTGCTGCCAAGAGGAACAGCTCCCTGCCCTCCTTTAAGCGACAGCCCTTCAAATACTTCAAGAGAGCCATCCTGTCCCCCCTCAACCTCCTCTTCTCCAGACTGAACATTCCCAAGTCCCTCAGCCTTTCCGCACAGGGCTTCTTGGTCTCCATGTCTCAAACACAGAGAAATCAAGATCTGAGCACCAATGCAGGATCCAGACCTTTTATTTCATTAAGGCCCAAGGTGCTTCACAATGATAAGGAACAATGAACAGAAACAACCAGTTTGGACACTCTAAAACCAAGCTGACAACTGACAATAGGAATTACATGAAAGGAGCAGTGATTTTCAGTGCATTTCTGCTGAGTTACACCAAATGTTTGGGAAACACAAGGCTCTCTTTGAAAAGTCACTGGAAGTTCCACACAATTTGGAAGAAGTTTTACAAGATTTGGACCATTACAACCCACCCCCACCCACCCCAAAAATAGTGTACAGCTAGGCAAGTGTGAAGCCATTGTGCCAGCTAGGGTTGTCATTCGACTGCAGTTTAGGAAATCCCTAGATATTTGGAGGCCACGCCCAGGAAATGTGGAGTTTGGAGAGAAAAAGAAGCTTAACAGGGATGTGATGTCTGTCTAGGACTGCTTTTGCTCCTAGACTCTATAGCATACTACAGAGTTCACCCTTCAAAGCTGCTATTTCCTCCAGGAAAACTGATCTCAGTAATCTGGAGATCGACTGTAATTCTGGGAGAACGCTAGGATCCACCTTGAGGCTGGTAACCCTAGCAACACTTCTCTGTTTGTAGCCAAATGGTCTTGTGAAAGTGCCACCAGGTATACAGCTGGGCTGTGGGTGCACGCTGTAGATACCTATTACGCCTACACAGAGCCACAGTTGAAAATATCCACAGCCACACATGACTATCCAACCATAGCTATCCAATCATGACACAATATACCATTAGCCCATGGATCACATGGGCCTGAGCATCATTCACACGTCTCTCAGACAAAAGCTTTGTCAGTCTCAGCTTTGGAATCCTTTCCATAATGGTTTGTTGTTGTTGTTGTTTTAATGTGCATGGGGTAGCAGAAGGTAGCTAGAGGGAGACTTTTCTCCTTCACCCATAACAGGGTTGCCAAGTCTACAGAACTCACCGGCGGGGGGGGGGGGAGTCCTCCTCCGTCCGGGAGTTTCTCTGGTGCGCACGCTTTGCGCCCGCGCCCGCCGACGTCACCAGAAGTGACGTCAGCATGTTGGGGGCATTGCCAGGGTGACGCTCTGGCAACGCCCCCAATGTGCTAACGTCACTTCTGGTGACGTCATTACGTCGTCTGGGCTGGACGACTTCAGGGGTGGGGTTCCCCCCGCCGGCTGAATGCTGGCCGGCGGATCGGGAACCCCTTTAGCGGGGGATCCCCCGCCCCCCGGGCTGACTTGGCAGCCCTAAGCCATAATGCTAGTACTCAAGGGGATCCAAACCAAAGGGACTACTTCTTTACTCAATGAGTAACAAAACTGCGGAATCGCAGCCAGTGGGTGACAGCTTTAAAAGGGGGCTAGACAGATTTTCACGGGGGATAGACCCATCAGTCTGGGGCTGAACTAGAGTTCTATGGCTACTAGCCATAGTGAATAAAGGAAGCCTCCATACTGAGGGGCAGCAAAACCTCTGAATACCAGTGTTAGGAGGCAACATCAAGTAGGGTTGCCAGCCTCCAGGTGGGGGCTGGAGATCTCCCGCTTTTACAACTGATCTCCAGCTGACAGAGATCAGCTCCCCTGGAGAAAATGGCTGCTATGAAGGGTGGACTCAATGGCATTGTACCATGCTGAGGCCCCTCCCCTCCCCAAACCCCGCCCTCTCCTGGATCCATTCCCAAAGCCTCCAGGTATTTCCCAACTCAGACCTGGCAACCCTAACATCAAGGGAAGAGCTTTGGCCTCTGTGCCCTGTTTGTTGGACCCTCCGGGACAACTGGCTAGCCACTGTGTGTAACAGGGAGCTGGTAGGGTTGCCAGCCTCCAGAAGGCACCTGGAGATCTCCTGCTATTACAACTGATTTTCAGATGACTAAGATCAGTTCTCTTGGGTGCTTTAGAGGGTAGACTGTATGGTATTATAAACTGCTGAGGTCCCTCCGCAAATCCCGCCCACTCCAGGCTCCACTCCTCAAATACCAGGTATTCCCAATCCAGAGCTGGCAACCTTAGATGCGGGACTAGATAGATTTGATCTAGCAGCACTCTCTTTATTTTCTTATGATACAGTTCAGTCTAGGATTGTTAGGTCCCCTTGTTGCTCTAGCAGTGGGATTTGGCGGTGTTCCGGGGGTGGGCAGCCCACGACCGCTCCTCCCTCCTTCCTGCTAGATTTAAAATGGCCCTCCAGCTGGTTGGCAGGCCACGTGGACCCTGCCAATCAGCTGAAGCCCTTTAAATCAGGCAGATGGGGAGAGAGAGGGGTGACCCGGTGCATGGTTGCTCTTGGGGGCGGGGCTTGGGGGCGGGGCTTCCCTCACCAGGCAGCTGGCCAAGGGTGGGTTGAAGCTCCCAGAAGCAGAGGAAGCCCCCAGAAGCAGGGGAATCCCTGCCTGGACCTGGGGGGTGGCAACTCTAGTTCAGCCCCAGAACACACCAAACAGGCCAGTCTGAAGTTGCCATAGGGTGACTGCTGTTTTGCTCAAGAAGAGCAAATCTTAAGCCATGCTGGTCCTATTACGCAGAAAGCAACAGAAAGAGTCTAGTGGCACCTGAAAGACTAACCAATTTATCGAAGTGTGCACTTTTGCGGCCTGCAGATCACTGATTTATGAAATGAATTCTGAGCTCAACAGAATGTTATATATAGGCCGAGGGAGGAAGAAAAGCACAGACTGGAACATGTCCATGCAAAACGCAAAAGCAGACAAGGTGACCACTCACACTGGGCCAGAGTTCAGGGACAAGGAGCTGGTGGAGGTACGTGTTGCAACAGTGGCTGAGGAAGGTCTCTGCTCTCTTTGCACATCTGTCTGCTGGCACAGTCAAACCCGCTGCTGAACTGCAGTTCAGCAAGTTCTTGCTGGAGCCTCCCTAGGGGTTACAGTTCAATGTTGTTGCCAAAGATTGGGGACTTCTAGGGACAGCAGCAGGATACCCTGAACGACTGCAAGATCTGTACACAAATGGCTGAATGCTGCCATTTTTGATGCCATGTCTATTCTCCTACAGAGAAACTGACCTGTTTGTCTGACCTGCTGAAGGTAGGGTTGCCAACTCTGGGCCTGGAAAAGTCCTGGAGATTTGGCTGTGAAGCACGGGGAGGGTGGGGTTTGGGCAGGGGAGGGACCTCAGCAGCAGTGTTCCCTCTAAGCTGAGTTAATGTGAGTTAGCCCACAGTTTTTTAGCCTCCGGCTCACACGTTTTAGTCTTGGCTCAGGAAGGGCGGCTCCAGAGCAAACGAATGTATGCAGTAGCCAAATTGCCTGCTCACAACGTTAATGCCAGTAGCTCACAAAGTAGAATTTTTGCCCACAAGACCCCACAGCTTAGCGGGAGCATTGCTCAGCATGGTACAATACCATAGGGTCCACCCTTCAAAGCAGCCATTTCTCCAGGGCAGCTGATCTCTGTCAGCTGGAGATCAGTTGTAAAAGCAGGCAATCTCCAGGCCCCACCTGGAGGCTGGCAATCCTAGTATAATGCCATAGAGTCCATCCTCCAAAGCAGCCATTTTCTCCTGGGGAAACAATACCCATAGTCTGGAGAAGAGGAGGAGGAGGAGACTGGATTTATACCCCACCCTTCACTACCTGAAGGAGTCTCAGAGCAGCTTACAAACTCCTTTCCCTTCCCCTCCCCACAACAGACACCCTAAGAGGTAGGTGGGGCTGAGAGAGCTCTTTCCAGAACTGTCCTTGAGAGAACAGCTCTGACAGAACTATGGCTTGCCCAAGGTCATCCCGCAGCTGCACATGGAGGAGTGGGGAATCAAACCCGGTTCTCCCAGATCAGAGTCCGCGCACTTGACCACTACACCAAACTGTTGTAGAGCAGTGGTAATTCCAGGAGATCTCCAAGGCTCAGCTGGAGGTTGGCAGCCCTAGCTGAAAAGCACTGCTGGCTGATATCTCTCACACTGGAAGATAACCAGGAATGAGCCTCTAATAGTATGGGTGGTGTTTTTCAAGGTTCTGTAATCACAAATATAAGGACAGAGAAAGCACTGGGGCTAGCATCGCCAACTCCGACTTGGGAAATTCCAGGAGATTTAGGGACAGCGCTTGAGGAAGCCTGAATCTGGGGAGAGGAGGGTCATGCCATAGGGTGTGATCCCACTGTGGCTTGGCACAATACGTTGCTTCCTCTAATAGTACCAGTTTAAAAATGTTGTGGGGCGTATCATCCAGACAGCATACCCTGCTGCGGGTTACCCATGTGGTCATCCCCTGGTCAAGCATCCACATTACCGCAGTGCCTCAGCCATGGAGTGTGCTGCTGGATCATTTTTTTTAAAAAGGCGCAGGTGGATGCGTGCGCATATGCACTCATGTGCATACAGGCAAAACCTGGGGGGGGGGGGACCACAGCCCCAGTGGCGGAAATGGACCTGCAGTTTCAGACCGCCTATCCATTCTGCGCATGACTCCTCCGCATTCAGACATCCAGCCTCGTGCAATGAATGTGCGGGAGATCCGGAAACACCAGGTGCCCTTTTAACCCGGCTCCAAGTCATCGTACAACAGGGTGCGTATGCCTGGGGAATGCTCGACAGATGTGGCTGTGTGACTGCGCCGTTTAATCCAGAGGGGAGGGTTGGCTCAGTCGCGCCAAACTGCCTGTGTGATCACACCCATAGACTCTACCTTGCAAAGCCGCCGTCTCTTCTGTAGTCTGGAGATCAGCTGTAATTCCAGGAGAGCTCCAAGCCTCACCTGGAGGCTGGTAAATGCTCTTTGGGGCCAACTGCAGGGTCTGGTCTCTGGGACAATATCTCTGTTAGGAAGTCTACTATTGCTGATTGTGTGTAGCACTGAAAACAGTGGGCTGTCTTTAAGCCTGCGTTAATTGCACAGGGCTACGGAATAGCAGCAACTCAACGGTACCAATGAAAGGATTATATTTTTTTCTACATATTAGTCTGCACTATGAATAGGACCCATTTATAACTAGGGCAGAAGAATTACCACCAGTGTGTAAGACAGATTTCCCAAAGGGATGCCAACTTCCAGGCGGTGGCCGAAGATCTCCCACTATTACAACTGATCTTCGGACAACCAAGATCAGTTCCCCGGGGGGGGGGATGGCTGCTTTGGAGGGCGGACTCTATGGGATTATACCCTGCTGAAGCTCCTCCCCTCCTCAAACCCCACCCTAAGTTCCACCCCCCAAAAAATCTCCAGGTATTTCCCAACCCAGAGTTGGCAACTGTAATCATTGGGAGACCCCTCAAATGCTTTTGGGTTAGCCGTTAAACTGGGTATCCTGGTGTCTGACTGGCATCAAGATTGCTTCCCCACCGAGGGCCACTCAACTGGTTACTAACAGAACTAGACCAAGGTTGTGCTCCTATACGCCTTTACTTGAAAGAAAGCACAGCAGAGCTCAGTTGAGCTGACATCTGGGTAAATATGCATCAGTTTGTGCTATAGACCTTTCGAAAGGTTTCTTATACTGTGCTCCATATGAGCGTGTGTGCATGTGTGTGTGTGTATATATATTCAAATTTTTTGCAAATAGAAGCATTTTCATTTTTTAAAAAAAGGCAAAACCAAGTATGCTTTGAACATCGTAAACATTCAAGTTTTCCCAGCTACGTCCCGGCTTCCTTTATTGTACAGGGCTTTAAGATACAAAGGAAAAGAAGATAAAGGGGAATATTTTTTTCCCCCTGACAAATTCTCCCCCAATATTTCTTTAATTATTTAATAATGAAACATGACTGGAAACAGCCATGCCGGAATGATTAAAAAAATATTTCTGTGCTTCCAGCACATTATACAGGAATTTTAAAAACAGAACTTGAAAAGGTATCTGTAATTCACTGAAATGTATTCCGCTCCTTCTTTGCTCTATATGAACAAGACTACTTAAACAACAG
Organism: Lepidodactylus listeri; assembly: GCA_029233225.1. Taxonomy (NCBI): domain Eukaryota; kingdom Metazoa; phylum Chordata; class Lepidosauria; order Squamata; family Gekkonidae; genus Lepidodactylus; species Lepidodactylus listeri. The sequence continues at coordinate 96,635,562 of JARCFY010000009.1, read as the reverse complement.
ACTTTTCTTCAGGGAGAGAGAGAGAAAAAATAAATAGTTTCAGTTTTCTACCACAGTGAGAAGTTTTGAGCCATACACACACTGAGTCAAAGAAGCTGAAATTTCTCCTTCATTTTGCCTGATCTTTTAAGTATTATTAAATAGTGGCCCTCACCAATTTAAAATTAACACACTTGGTATGATTTTCATTAGCTCACAGATGTGAATCCCACCGAAGTCCAAGTAGATAACTTAAAATATATACACATACATTAAGATGATGAAGTTCATTCCCATACAGGGAAAACTGGGGAGGCACATCTAGAATTGCCAGCCTCCAGGTGGGGCCTGGAGATCTCCCGCTTTTACAACCGATCTCCAACTGACAGAAATCAGCTCCCCTGGAGAAAATGGCTGCTTTGGAGCGTGGACTCTATGGCACTCTACCGTGCTGAGGCCCCTCCCCTCCCTCAAACCCTGCCCTCTCCTGCATCCACCCCTGAAGTCTCCAGGTATTTTCCAACCCATAGCTGGCAACCCTAGACACACCTCAGTCAACCAGTGGCTCTGGGCCTTGAAAGAGTGTCCCCTCATGCCAAGAGGCACAACCAATGCCCAGGTTGTTTAACTTCGCAGCTTTGCCCCACTGTTTCGGGGGAGTCCAGGCTAGACCACACACATTTCACCTGCTTTGGATAGAAAAAAAGCCAGCCAGTCTGTGACCCACCTTGATGGATTCGGGCAAACATCATCAGGTTGGTTTGCTGTTCTTGGCACTCTCTGCGGTTTACGGTTGGCAACTAGGGTTGCCAAGTCTCACTTTGAAGAAAACGGGGGAGCCCCGGTCTCTTCTCTATAGAGTTTTAAGGGCGATTACTAGGGTGTCGCCCCGGCAACGTGTCCAGCGTGATGATGTCACTTCCTGATTGGGCCACTTTGGGGGTGGGGTTCCCCCCGCCAGCCGGATCCAGACTGGTGGATTGGGGAACCCCTTTAGCAGGGGAATCCCCGCCCCCCCCCCGGGGGACTTGGCAGTCCTATTGCCAACTCTGCCTTAGGAAATTCATGGAGAATTGGGGGTGGAGCCTGGGGAAGGTAAGGTTTATGGAGGGAACCTCAGTGGGGTATAATGTCCAAGGTTTCCAACCTTCAGGTGGAAGCTGGAAATCTCCCACTATTACAATTGATCTCCAGATGACAGAGAGCAGTTCCCATGGAAAAAATGGCTGCTTTGGAAAGAAGAGTCTATGGAATTATACCCTGCTGAGGTCCTTCCCTTCCCCAAGCTCCACCCTCCCCAGGCTCCACCCCTGAAATCTCCAGGTATTTCCCAGCCCAGAGCTGGCAACCCTAATAATGTTGTACAGTTCACCCTCCAAAATACCCATATTCTCCAGAGGATCTGATCTCTTTAGTCTACAGATTAGTATACCAGTAGACCTCCAGGTCTCATCTCATCTCCAGACTACAGACTTCAGTTTCCCTGGAGAAAATGAATGATTTGGAGGTGGACTCTATGGCATTGTACCCCACTGAGGTCCCTCTCCTCCCCAGGCTCCACCCCAAATCTCCAGGAGTCTCCCTACCTGGAGCTGGCAACCCTACCCCCCCATCCCCCACCAGTGGCCAGAGGAGACCTGGCAGCCCTATACACTGCAATTTTACTTAGGGTTGCCAAGTCTTACCTTTTAAAAAGCCGGGGAATCCTGGCCCCTCTCCAGGAGTCCGGTGCACACGCAAAGCACATGCGCGCCGGGATGAAATCACCCGGAAGTGATGTCATAACGCTGGGCACATTGGGCATAGTACCATAGAGTTTTCAGGGCAATTGCTAGAGCATCGCCCCAGCAATGTGCCCAGCGTGATGATGTCACTTCTGGGTGATGTCATCATGCTGGGCACGTCGGCCTGATCAGGCCACTTTGGGGGTGGGGATCCCCCCGCCGGCCAGATCCGGACCAGCGGATTGGGGATCCCTTTAGCGGGGGAATCCCTGCTCTCTGGGGGAACTTGGCAGCCCTAATTTAACTTCCAGGGCTCACTCTAGACCTCTCACACCAGCCTTCTTTTCCTTTACAGCTATGGCTCAGAAGAATGAGATTTTCAATTCCAAATGATGATACAAAGAATATATGTGAAAGAAGCAGAGGTTTCTCCCACAGACAACACAGTCCACTAAGGCTCACAAGAAGAAGAGACTGGATTTATACCCCACTCTTCACTACCCTAAGGAGTCTCAGAGCGACTTACAATCTCCTTCCCCTCCTCACAACAGACACCCTTGTGAGGTAGGTAGGGCTGAGAGAGCTCTTTTGAGAACTGCTTGTGGGAGAACAGCTCTGAAAGAACTCATGACTGACCCAAGATCACACCAGCAGCTTCATGTAGAGGAGTGGGGAATCAAACCTGGTTCTCCCGGATTAGAGTCCACACCCCCAACCACTACACCAGACTGGAAAGAACAGTTCTCACCATCTCAAGCATGTTTAAACCAACTAAGTGCCCTTAAGAAAGAGGCCTATTCTGAGTTCGCAGGAGGCATGTTTTACCTAGTGCTGAGGGAGGGTGAAGAAGCAACTTGTTCTCAGGTCACTGAATAAACTGACAGGGTTTACTAGAGGGTTATGGGTTTCACCCAAACACAACAAAAATTCAACTGAGCCGATAACACCACCATCCAAAATGGAGCCTTGGTCAGAGATAACAGTGGAGCCTTGGTCAAAGATAAGAGAGCAGTGTGGATAACAAAGGGTTTAAACTCTGGCGCCGACAAAGAAATTACACATGTGGAGTGAGGGACAAGACAAATTCTAGGAGCCTGCCTGCCTTCACATGGGAATGTCCATGATAACGAGCAACCTGAAGCACTGTTACCATTTTTTTGTGGTGAACTTTTTTCCAGTGGGGGATGAAAGCTAGGCTATCTGGTCTCCACAATAGTTCCCTGTGGCCTTGGGCAGAGGGGAAGGACCTATCAAGCATCTGTTTACCTGTCACGATTTTCTGTCCTTCAGACCACAGCAATGTCCATAAAGATTCACCTTGGCCTCTCCCTTCTCCTGCCTTCAGTCAGCAGCTCTCAAGCCATACCTGGCTCATTTCCCTTCCCTTGCTGGACCCTAGTTCCTTAACAGTACAGAAGTAGCAGATGGAAAGAGAGGTGTTTAACTTTCCCCACTGATTCCCCCTACCTGCATCCCAACCTGCTGGACGATTTTCCCCCAGGAGGGTTTCAAGATCTGGGAAAGGAGCCCTAGCTGGGAGAAAAGTGGCGGGGCACTTCTCCCACTCACTCCTACCCTAAGGGTCCATCTATACATTACAAAGGCCTCCTCTTCGCTGGGGAACACCAGGACTTTGCCTCACACAGGCAATAGGAATCTTGCGCCTCCCAGACAATCGCTGGCTCTTCTCTGTTTATGACCACCATGGCAGTCACGGGGACACAGCCGTAGCCTCTCCCCACCACAAATGCACTGTTTTCACATCCGCAAACAACCCCACAGAGCAACTATTGGCTATATGGTCAAAATCCACATCACTTACATGGCTAAAATCAACCCTTACCAACACAGCATTACAACAGAGAAGTGACAATTGGGATTTCAAAATCTAACTTGACCACATATGGAATACTCCTGGCCTCAGTATTAAACTTGATACAATGTGTAACTTAAATATATATAAGTAATACGTACTGTTCTTCTTGCTGTCAAGTTACATCTGACTTATGGTGGCCCATAGGGCTTTCAAGGCAAGAGACATGCAGAGGTGGTTTCTCATTCCCTGCCTCCATGTCACAACCCTGGTATTCCTTGGAGGTCTCCCATCCAAATATTAGCCAGGGTTGACCCTGCTTAGCTTCTGAGATTTGATTCCAGTCTTGCAAGGAGTAATTACATTCTGCCTTCCCCATCATCCCACAATTGATTTGCAAACCCCGGGTTTGGAAACTCCTGGAGATTTCAAGGTGAAGGCTGGGAGAATGGGGGTTAGGGACAGGAGAGACCTCAGTAGGGCATAATACCATGCAGCCCACCTTCCAAAGCAGCTATGTTCTCCAAGCGAAATGGAATAAGCGTTTTAAATAGATAATACATAAATAAGTTATTTACATGGCCTGGAGTTAGGTTATAATTCCAGGAGATCCTCAGCCCCCACCTGAAGGTTGTCAACTCTATCCCCCAAGAGGCTTTACAGGGGCATTCTTTCTTTCTATATAATGATGGAGACCAAGTTCCCTATCCTGACAGGCGAGGCTATGGCCCTTTCTGCACGTGTATTTTGCCTCAGTTTCTGAGCGCATCCTATTCTTCCGTTCTGCATTCCTTCCCACTTTCACTCCCAGTTTGTGTCGGGGCTTTCTCTTGTTTCTGCATTTGTTCTACAGGAATCTGCATTCAGACTGCTTCCAGCACACTGTTCCCCATAGCTACCAAAACTCCTTTCTCTGTGATTCTTTGATCTCATCTGTTTTCAAATAGCTAATCCTTTCTACAGTAGAATTGTTTCTACAGTTATTTAAGTGCTGCCCACTGCCCTCACCCGTTTCCACCTTTCTCTCCCTCCCTGTTCTGTTTTCTTTCCCTCCTTCTCCAATGACAAAAGAGGATGTGTCCTCCTGCTCAGGCAAACTTCTGAAAAGCCAGAGAAAGCATAAGAAGGGATCAGTAAATAGGACTAGGGGATTCCCTACTCCCAAATGTGTCAGTCTTGTATGTGTGGCCTGGATTTTCTCCTCCCTTCCTTTTCTTTTTCCTTGTAGATGCAGAATGCACACAGAATACACAAATAAATAAACTGGGGGGGGGGGGGAGACTAGTGAAGAGGGAATGCGTGCGACTGCAAAGTCAACCCTTAAGTCAAACCCTTAAGGCCTGACTCCTCGGATTCTCCAGAGAAAGCTGTCTGTGCAGAAAGGGCCTATGTTCTCAACATATAAGATCTCCACAGCTCTCATGAATAATCCCCAGAGCATCAACAGATATTGCTTATTATTGACAATGCATGTGAGAACCCCTTAGGAAGAAGACTGCATGATATTATCAGACAATAGTTCCATTACAACGGAAGATCTATTCTACCAGCACATTTTTCATGGCATTGGGCCACCTCCTAGGCCAAGCATAGCCAGCTTCAGAGTGATGAATTCATGTTGTCATAATCTCTCACTTCTCGCCATGGTCGCGTGCCCTCCCAGCACCCTATTCTTGTCAAACAGGACTGCAATCAAAAAGTTCAAAATTAACAGCTGCGAAATCTCGAGTACTCATAAGCATGTGTTTTTTTATCACTTCCTGGCAGTGCAGATAGGATACTCTCATTATTTATTATTCGTGACAGTGAATGCTTCAAGTGAAGTGCTGCTTGCATGTAGCTAGAGAGACAGAATACACACAGCAGCGCAATCAGGTATTTTGTGGCAGGGAAGCCCCTGGAGGTGATTGACTGAGTTGCCCCGATGTCACAGATGCGGGACGGGGACGGGCGACAGTTCTGTGGCTGCCATTTGCTGAGCACGTCGGATTGTAAGAGAGTGACAGGAAAGGCAGAAAAACTTAGGAGAGAAAAGGGTAACAGTGCAATCCTATGCACAGTACCCTCAGGCTGAGTGGGCATGTGAAGTAGAGTTGGTGACTTCTGGGTGAGAGCTGGAGGTTTCCTGGGGTTACAGTTGATCTCCGAGCAACAGAGATTAGTTTGCCTGGAGAAAACAGCCACTTGAGAAGGCATTACACCCCACTGAAGTCCCTCCCCTCCCCAAACCATGCCCTCCTCAGGCTCCACCCCCAAACTTGCCAGGCATATCTAGGGTTTCCAGCTCTAGATTGGGAAATTCCAGGAGATGTGGGGGTGGAGCCTGGGGACGGTGGGATCTGGGGAGAAGAGGAACCTCAGCAAGGTATAATGTTGTGAAGTCCACCCTTCCTAAGCAGCTGTCCCCCCCCCCCCCCAGGAGTCTGGAGATCTATAGCCTGATCTTTGTCATCTGGCGATCATGTGTCATTCCTGGAGATCTCCAGGTGCCACCTAAGGGTTGGCAACCTAGATTTTTCCTGGCCAGGTGCTGGCAACACTAGTGTGAAGATGGAGTAGACCACAGGAAAGGGAAAAGAGGAGATAATCAGTGGGGAAATGAAACTGGAACAACTGAGGTTACTGTACAAAGGCTAGGAGGCAGATAAGAAGAGGAAAGGAAAGAGAGTGAATTTATGCCCTGCCTTTCACTCAGAGTCCCAGAGCGGCTTACAAACTCCTTTCCCTTCCCCTCCCCACAACAGACACCCTGTGAGGTAGGTGGGGCTGAAAGAGCTCTCTCAAGAACTGCCCTTGAGAGAACAGCTCTGAAAGAACTTGTAACTGACCCAAGGTCACACCAGCAGATGCAAGTGGAGGTGTAAGGAAACAAACCCGGTTCTCCCAGATCAGAGTCCACGCTCTTAACCACTACACCAAACTGGCTAAAGTTGGCACGTGAATTCAAAATCACCAACCAGATTTTGCCTGTCAGCCTCTAGAACGCTTGAAGTCCGACCTGAAGAACGGATGGCTTTCCAGCCTGGTATGACACCGAATCTATAGGAACTTTAACAATCTACCTTATGATCTTCCCCTTCTCCTCCTGCTGCCACTCATTTCTGCCCACAATAACCTTTCCTTGTCTGAAACACTCTGCATCAAAACGCTTTGTAACACATACATCCGTGCCCCATGCCATGTGGGGAATTATCCTAATTATTGCACTGGCAATTTCAAATCCCCAGACAGCAACAGGAGCCAACTTTGCTGGGAACCTATACAAACCTGCCTTTCCAAAGGATCTTTAAGAGCTGTGCTAAAAAAAAAAACAAAAAAAAAAAAACCTATGAATGTAGGACATTATTTATGGCCCTGCCTGAGAGATCTTGCTCTCTAATTTAAAAAGAAAACTAACAGTAGCAGAATGTAACAAAAGGAGAAAGCAGAAAAAAGGAGGGGGACGAAGACCTTCTGCAGTAATACACCCGCACACTCGCTGTTTTAGGCCCACAATGCACACTGCTAGCTGGTTTATATGTTTATGTTTGCTTTCGTTTGCCAGTTACCAATTTCAACACCTTGCATGTATATAAAAGGGAACACTTCATAGTAATTAGGGTTTATAGCAATATTTTGTTTGCTACAGCTGTGCCTTTTAAATGGCGAGCGGGAACCAAGCAGTAAATCACAGGAGTACATTGCGTACCCCTTCAGGGCCTGTTTGCCCACTCTGCATACACAACTGCGGGGTGGAAGCAATCTCTGCACCAACTTCTGACCTACCGCTCCATGCCAAGTCCGAAGGCGGGCACCAGTAGACAGTCAATTTCACCCACATACCTTCGCAGACTAACCTGGCTTGGAAATCATCATGAGATTCCTTTACTCCATAGCTGACCCAGATTGAGAGGGCTTGAGATGGCAAACTCATTAATTTGTTCATTCGTTCGTTCGTTCATTCATTCAATTTATATCCCACTCTTCCCAAAATGGGCTCAGGGCAGGTGACATCAGGGTACATGAACAATTGAAACCAATGAACACAGTTAATTAGGGTTGCCAAGTCACTAACGCATCCGAGCGGGGACGTCCCGCTCCTGGTCCGGGACCCTCATATGCACGCTTTGCGCACACGGGGCACAATGACATTGCTCGGAAGTGATGTCATCACACCAGGCACGTCACTGGGTGATGCTCTGGTAATCACCCTAAAAACTCTATGGTACCATAGAGTTTTCAGGGCGATTGCTAGAGCGTCCCCCTGCGACGTGCCCGGCGTGATGACATCACTTCCGGGCAATGTTATTGCGTCGGGCACGTCGGCCTGATGTGGCCATTTCAGCGGTGGGTTCCCCCCACCAGCCGAATCTGGACCAGTGGATTGAGGACTCATTTAGCGGGGGAATCCCCCCCCCCGAGGGGACTTGGCAGCCCTACAGTTATTTCTTAAAACAGCTAAAACCATTAAGCAATTAAAAGATGGCAAAATAAACATAGCAGTTCCAACTCCCCATAAGCAGGACTGTTGGTAGCTGGAGTCACACCAAGCTCATACAGTACCAGGACTCCACATGGGGCAGATAGTCAGGCCAGCTTCTGTGCAGGGTGGCCAACTAGTTGGGTGTCCACCATCTCAACCAAAGGCCTGGCAGAAGACCTCCATTTTACAGGCCCTGCGGAACTGTAATAAGGCAAGGGCCGCCAGATCTGGGCTGGGGAATTCTAGGAGATTTGGGGGGTGGAGTCTGGGGAGGGGAGGGACCTTGGCGGGGTATAATGCTATAGAGTCCACCTTCCAAAGCAGCCAGCTTGTCTCAGGAAAGCAAGCTCCACCCACCACATCTCCAGGAATTTCCCAGCCCAGAGCTGGCAACCCAACTTGTAACCTGTCTTCCAGGACCCTGAAATCTGACCACTTGGGGCCTACCAAACTCTTTTTGCCAGACTAACAAAAAGTACACAGGATCATGGGACCTGCGCGACAAAAGCCACATGAAAGAGGGGCAAGCAAGCAGCAAGCAAAGGTACTGAATGAGTTTTATTCAAAACAACAACAACAACAACAGCCAGCTTAATCCAACCCACGGTTTCTAACTGCAAGACCAAAAGTAAGAAGTTGTCAAGTAAACCATTCCGTTTTTACCCACCCTAAAAAAAACAGAGAATGATGCTAATAATCCATATCCGATTTATCATTAGCACAGAAGTTCTATCCAGGCAAGGAGCACAAATGGCCCGGGGGCAAACCATTAGCTAGGGCCCAATTAATTGCAGATTGAAGACCCCAGTCTTAGATCTGTTCTTGTGTCAGTAATCCAAAACCCTGTACATTGGGTACTCCGAATAAAATGCTATTTATTTAGTGGCGGACAATCTGATTAGATGTAATAACAACAAAGCTAGCAATGCTCAGCTATGCTGTAGGTCAAATGTAAAGCAAGCACTTCGAGAGGGGGGAAAATGCAAAATTGGGGGGGGGCATGAAACTAGATATGTTACAAGAAAGACTATTACAGACTCGTCATCTTCCATTTACGGAGAATAAAAATAATGGGAAGTACCCCCAAAAAAGGTATTTTCTCCTGTAAACTGCTATATACCGATCACAAAGTGTATATTCCGACTTCCTCATCATGCAAAGTCTTTTAAATCCTGGGACTTATTTCATTTATTTCCCCCCCTTTGATAACAGATGGATTTTCTTTTATCCTTAGTAATTTGCATCAATAGTAGATCGTAAAGTCGTATAAATACAGAAAGCCTTTTAGCAACATTGGATAAGAGGGAATCCTTTGGCTCAGATTTTTATGTTCGGGAGCATTAATTCACAAGGAAGGTTACCAGTGAATTTTTGGAGCTCGGTTCCTTTATCTGGCTGATGGGAGGCAGGCAAAGATTATGCTCTAAATTTAGCGTGCAGGGTTAAAATAAAAACGCACCGGATTCTGTGCTCAACTGGAGCTATTGTTCATTCAGCAAAAAGGGCACGGGAAAACGAAGGAAGAGATGGGAGTCGGTGGCTCGGTTAGCCAGGCTGTTCCACAGGACTAGCTGGTGGTGTTAGGACCCACCACTCGGCCCTCATTCTTACTAAGGTGATAAGTCTTTCTGGGCTGTACCTAGAGATGCCAAACTCCAGGTGGGCCCTGGGGATCCCCTGGAATTACAGCTCATTTCCAGACTACAGAGATCTATTCCTCTGAAGAAAATGGCTGCTTTGGAGGGTGGACTCTATGACACTATACCCCACTGGCAGTGTTCCCTCTATGCTGTGTGCACGAATGGCTGCTCATTAACCCAGGCTCGTTAACCCACTCAGTAGAATCCTGGAGCCACGCAGGGTCTTGCACTGACCACTGACCACTTTAAGATTACAGCAGTTATATTCTGCTTAGGATGTGACCTGCTCCACTCAGTGGGGGGGCGGGGGGAATTAGAGGGAACATTGCCCACTGGAGGTCCCCAACCTCCCCAGGCTCCATCTCCAAATCTCCAGGAGTTTCCCAACATGGCAACCCTACCCACCCCCCCAACCCCGCCGATGGCCAGGTGGAACCTGGCCACCCTAGCTGTACCACATCACAATACAGGTCTCCTATAGCTGAAGGCTCCTCTATTAAAAGAATGATCTCCACGTGTCAGGAAGAAAGGTTCTCTGGATCGAAAATCAGACGTCAGAGAGAAGGTATATGAGGGGCGGGGGGGGGGCTTACTGAGACACATTCCTTCTGAAGCACTGCTGGCCGCACACACAGAGTTACCACCATAGTGAAAACCAGGCCGTTGTCTCCACCAGAGGAGACACAGAACTAGACTGTAGGGTGGGAGTGAGGGTCCCCTGATTTGGCAGGCTCCTGCCCACCACCTGCCAGCTGGCCTCCAACAGCCGCAATAGAGTTTTGCCCCAAATGCCAGAGCATCACCGCACAACGTCCCTAGTGTGATGGCATCACTTCCGCCTGACATCACTTCCGCCGATGACATCACTTCCGCCTGTGTGGCATCATCATGCCAGGGACGTCGTGTACGGCAACATCACCCCACCCCCGCACTCCGGGAGTGCCCCCACCAGCGAGCAACTAGGACCTGGCGACCCTACTAGATCGTTACCTAGCAACATGAGCCTACAGAGGTCACCCCAAAACATTAGGGAGAAGTGTAGATAGTCATAGCCAACTTCCTATACCATTTCCCCTGTTTCGTCTTGTGTACTTCCCTGCAAGCCAGAAACTGTTGAGCCTGGCTGGTGACAAAGGTTCAGATTGACAGCAGCCATTTATTTGTTTAGTTTTGTTGATTTTTATCCCATCTTTAACCCCAATGGGGACCCAAAGCGGCCTGCATCGTTCTTCTCCCCCCCCCATTTTATCCCACAACAACCCTGTGAGGTAGGTTAGGTTTGGGGGTATGACTGGCCCAAGGTCACCCAGCAAGCTTCTGTGGCTTGGGATCGAGTCGGGATTCGAACCTGGATTTTCCAGGTCCTGATCTGAAGCTGAAACTCAAATACTTTGACCACCAAATGAGAAGGGAGCACTCACTGGAGAAGACTCTGATGCTGGGAGAGACTGAAGGTAAAAGAAGAAAAAGGGGCGGCAAAGGATGAGATGGTTAGATGAGGGGTGTCAAACATGCGGCCCGGGGGCCGGATCAGGCCCCCAGAGGGCTTCTGTCAGGCCCACCCCGGCCACCTCCACCTTCCAGTTCTGTTGCTGCATCATAGCTTCCTTCATCAAACTCTCTCAATTGCTCAGCAATTACATGTTTCCCCCTGGGTCCTAGACTCCGAACTCTGAGCATGAGATTTCTGTGGTGAATGTCAACAGATCAAAAGTAGGTTTGCAGCTTACAGATACACACCTGAACAGCATACTCAGGATTGCAACAGCACAGGCATCCTGATGCACTAATTCAGAGCAAGAGGCGGCAGCTATCAGAGACTGTTAAATAAACGAAATATTCCAAGAGTGCTAATGTTTTAAGCATGTTTGAATTTTAAGGGGGGAAAAATGTGTTTGGGTCCTTTATAAAGTTTATATGTCCGCTACCTGGCATTACATTTTATGACACGCATGGTCCGGCCCAACAAGGTCTCTCATTTATGTCAGATCTGGCTCTCATAACAAATGAGTTTAACACCCCTGGGTTAGACAGTGTTATCCGTGCAACAAACATGAAGTTGAGCACCCTCTGAAGGACGGCGGAAGACAGGAGGGCCTGGGGTGATGTGGTCCGTGGAGTCGCAAAAAATCGGACTCGGCTGTGCGACCGAACAACAACAACAACAAAGTCTGACACTTTAAGCACTGTACCATACTGGCAAGGGCTCAACCCAGAGACCCTGTGGACCTTCTCATGAACTTCTGATTCTTCAAGGGAGGGCTACTTTCTTCTCCTTCGACTACTTGGAGCCGGACTGCTTTCTTCTAGAAACAGGAGCATGCCTTGCGTGGCCTCTTCCTTACAGAACATCCTCCTAGTCAAGAAGAACGGATTCAGTTTATTCCCCTGAACGTGTTGTTATTCAGCCAGGCCCTAGGGAACCCCCAGTTCAACGGCAGCACCTGAACTGCTATTGCTTACTCTCGCTCGCTCGCTTCTTTTGCTATGTTTCCTTACACCGTTATGCTGCATTGTTGTGATTTTATGATCTTTTGGTCTCTGTATCGTTATCCCCCCCCCCCAAAAAATATGTGCTGCCTAGAGAGCTCTTGGGGCCCTCTTGTACCTTGATAAGGCAGGATATGCACTCAGAAATAAATTTTGGGGGAAAGGGAATAATAAATAGTGCCTTCTTACAACAACCGGTGAGGACACAGATTAGAACCTCTGGTCCTAGGGGTACGCTTCTCGAACATTCCCAAAGGGTATCCTGTTTTCTGTGAATGGTTTGTTCCTCTCACATTTTATGTATGAGCAGAAATCTGTCTGGCAGGCAGAGTGGGCAGGCAGCAAACTTAACTACTGCGTTCTGCATTGAACAGTTACCAGGGCTTGCTAGGGGAAACAACTATCGGTGCTGCCAGGGTGGCCATGTCCCTCCTGGCCATTGGCAGGGGTGGTGGGATACGGCTGCAAGCTCCAGGCTGGAAAACTCTTGGATATTTAGGAAGGGTGGAGCCTGGGGAGGATAGGGACCTTAGTGGGGTGCAATGCCATAGAGTCCACCCTCCAAAGCATCAATCCCTGCAGTATGGAAAGGAGCTGTAATCCAAGGGATCCCCAGGTCCCACTTGGAGGCTGGCATCCCTGAACCTCAGTAGGGTACAAGGCCATACAGTCCACCCTCCAAAGCACCCATTTTCTCCAAGGGAACTGATCCCTGTAGTCTGGAGGTAAGCTGTCATTCCAGGGGATCCCCAGGTCCCACCTGGAGGCTGGCATCCCTAAAGTGGTGAGCCCACTGTGCTTTTAGTAACCAAAGCAGTATGTGTGCTGTAGGTAAGAAATACTTTCCACATGAGCAGTTGGTGTGGTTTTTGCGCGGTCCCCCTCCACCCTCTGAGATCTTTGGGTGGCACACTGCTATTCAGGGCCAGGGCCTTTTTGGTAGCGGCACCATGCTTATGAAACTTTTTGTCCATGGCTGGTTTAACTCTGAGCCTTTGGAAAGACAGCCAAGAACTTCCTACTGAGAAAGGCATTTGTTGTTTCAGAGTCTTACTGATGGGTGATTTGTAAGTGGCCAGGGCTGCCAGCCTCCAGGGGGCAGCCAGTGTTCCCTCTAAGCTCTGTGCGTCAGTGGCCGCTCATCAACACAGGAAGCCCCACCCGGCAACAAATCTGCAGCCGTGCAGGGTCTTGCACTGCCCATTGCCCATTTTAAGACTACAGCAGTTATATTCTTCCCTCAGTAGGGAGGGAAATTAGAAGAAACATTGGCTGGCAACTGGCGATCTCTTGCCACTACGGCTGATCTCCAGATGACCAAGATCAGTTTCCATAGAGAAAATGGCTACATTGGAAGGTGGCCTCTATGGTTCTGAGGTCCTCCCTGCTGAGGTCCCTCTCCTCCCCGAACCCCACCCTCCCCCCAGGCTCCATCCCCAAAATATTTGCCAATTTCCCAACTCAGAGCTGGTGACCCTATAACTGGCTAAAGCTGCATCCTGACACTTTCCTCAGAGTAAGCACCACTGAACAAAATGGGACTTACTTCTGAGCAGACCTGCTTAGTACAGCTCAGCGAGGGAGCCATTCTCAGCAGGTTGACTCAAAATCCTGCTCAGGTCTACTCTTCAGGGGCTTAGTCCTAGGAAAATGTCATTGCGTCTGATGAACTGTATGCTTGCACACGGGAGCGTAGACTTTGAATAGAACTTTGTCGGTCTTAAAGCTGCCATGGCTGGACTCAAACTTTGTTCTTAGGATTGTACTGTTAGACTGTTTTATAGAGCCACGCTGGCTATTAATTGCTGCCATCAGCTTTACAAACCAGAGTGATGTATTGGTATGGTTTAAAACAAACAAACCAAAATTCTCTGTTTAGTGGAGGCCTGGATATTAAATTTGTAGGGTACCATTGTTTAGAAATAAAGGAAGTGAACATTTATATAGAGGGGGGGGGAGGGGAGAGGGAGAGAGTGTATGTAAATGAATGGAAACCATGAGCAATAGTTGGCCGTGGTCACACATCCCTTTAAATCCGGGAGCCGTGCTTTTTAATTTCGGGCTGGGATGTATACACATCCCAACTCCGGCGGCGGCTGGCAGCAGCTGGCAGAGGAGGAGGCGGTGTTGGCGGAGGAGGAGGAGGCAGGAGTGGCAGGTGGCAAAGGCATGCAGCAGCAGCGGAGGAGGCAGTGGCTGGCAGCAGCGGTGGTGGCCGGGGGAGGCACCCTTCCCCAAGCCCTGCCGGCCACCTGGTAAGTTTGGGGGGGGTTTTTCCTCCTTTTGCACTTGGGCGCTTGAATGCCCAAACGCCCAAGTGCAAAAAGGGAGGAAACCCCAGGGGGTAGGGCATCTGGACCACCCTTTCTCGCAATGATTGCGAGAGAGGGCTGTCCAGATAGGCTCAATGGCGGGTTCCTCGCGCGACCACCAGGAAAAGTGTTGATTTTCCCGGCATCGGAAAATGCGGGAGGAACCCGCCATTGAGCCTGCTTTGGCACGGGATTTGTCCCGGCCATTGTAGACGGTCCCTTTAAATGCGGGAGGAAACAGCAGTTCCTCCTGCCTTAAAGGGCTGTGTGGCCGCAGCCGGCTGTAGCCTTTCTCCCGGCAGCAAACAGAAAGAAGCTGCGGAAAATGTTTCCCAAGGAGCTTTGTGATTGGGCTGGCTAAATGTCTCCGACAGTTATTATCCCCTGAGATCAGAGCTGAGACTTGCTGTATGAGCATCCAATGGCCTGTCACTAAGGAGGTCTTTCGGGTTTGGATGCAATCACTTTCACTGACCAAGTTTTCAAAAGTAATTTCAGAGGGAAATAAATACTTCTCAAGGCCTCCATTACTGCATTTCTCCCTTTCTGATTTCGTAAAGCAATTATTATATAATTTTTTAAAAAAGTAACGGAAGTGTTCATCTTTTGGAAGAGGGGAGGGGATTGTGCCGTAGATAACATTGTCAGTTCTGAGTAGGGGAGTTCATGGAGATTTGGGGGTGGAGCCTGGGGAGGGCAGAGTTTGCAGAGGGGTAAGCGCTCAGCAGACATGTGATGCCACAGAGTCCATCCACCCAAGCTGCCATTTTCTCCAGGGGAACTGGTTTCTATAGTCTAGAGATCAGTTGCGATTCCAGGAGATGTCCAAACCCCACCTGGTGGTTGGCAAACCTATCCTCAGATTGAAAAATGAGCAAACGTGGATATCTGTTTCCTGTGTTAAGGCACAAAGAACCTGTCCCATGCAAGCAGTTGACCACTGAGAAGAGGTATATAAAAGGCCTGGATTATGCCACCAACTGTAGGCAACAAAGCCAACTGTAGGCAACAAAGCCATCCCAAGACAAGGAGTTCAGATTGTGTCAAGTAATAATTGTCTCTGGATTGAAAGCACAGTGATTCAGGGCCGGGTGTAAATGGGCTTACATTAGGGTTGCCAAGTCCAAATTGGAAAATGCCTGGGGACTTTAGGGGTGGAGCCAGGAGAGGGCGGGGTTTGGGGAGGGGAAGGGCCTCAGCATGGTACAATGCCATAGAGGCCACCCTTCGAAGCAGCCATTTTCTCCAGGGGAACTGATCTCGGTCAGCTGGAGATCAGTTGTAAAAGCAGGGGAGCCCCAGGCCCCACCTGGAGGTTGGCAACCCTAGCTGACATGCAAGTATTCTGTCATAACAGGGTTGGCATTTGAGCTGATATGTTTGCCGTTCTGGAGAGCAGCTGAGTGAAAATATTTTTTTTTTCTCTCCGCTTCAGCTGTAGAAAGTAATAAACTCCAGTGGTATTGCCAGATGTAAGTAACAGCAGCAAGCCACCAAATTGGCTCCAGTTAGAAGCTGCTGCTTAATGCCAGTCATGGGCTCAACTGCTAGATTAACAGCTTTGACGACGAAATCTGGATCCCTGGGCTCATGTTAGGCTGAACTGGACAACTCCCAGCCAATGCCCCCTCTAAGTTGCAGAGTCTTGCGAGCCAAAATTCCACTTTGTGAGCTGCTGGCGTTAAAGTTGTGGGGGAGCGATCTGGCTACTGCATAAATCAGTTTGCTCTGGAGCCAGCCTTCCGGAGCTAAGGCAAAAACGGGTGAGGCGGAGGCTAAAAAAACCTGTGAGCTAGCTCACACGAACTCAGGTTAGAGGGAACACTGCTCCCCGCCCACACCGCCCAGGCTAGCCTGGTCTCGCCAGATCTTGGAAGCTAAGCAGGGTCGGCCCTGGTCAGCATTTGGATGGGAGACCGCCCAAGAAGTCCAGGGCTGCTATGCAGAGGTGGGAAATGGCAAACTACCTGTTAGTCTCTTGCCTTGAAAACCCTACAGCAGGGGTCCTCAAACTTTTGAAACAGGGGGCCAGTTCACTGTCCCTCAGACCGTTGGAGGGCCAGACTATAGTTTTAAAAAAAAAACGATGAACAAATTCCTATGCACACTGCACATATCTTATTTTGAAGTAAAAAAAAAAACAAAACGGGAACAAATACAATATTTAAAATGAAGAACAAGTAAAGTTAAATCAACAAACTTACCAGTATTTCAATGGGAACTATGGGCCTGCTTTTGGCTAATGAGATGGTCAATGTCCGGTTCCATCTTTGTCACTGCTAGTCGTAACGAGTGATGCAAGTGGGCATCAGTTAGTCTAGATCTGGTTGGAGATTTCAGATGTTATTTTGCGGGTAGGGAAGGCGCACCGGGGGGGGGGGGGGGGTGCGCGCGCAAGCAAGGCACCCTTGACGGGGCTGTTTACTTTCCCTCACCGAAGAAACAAAGAACTCGGCATCCTCACAAGCTTTTTAAGGCAGCAAGCCCCCAGCTGCTTCTCCCTGAAAATCCACTACTGCAGGCATCATGATGGGAAAGAGAAACCTCTCTCTCTCTCTCCCCCTCCGATTCCCAGCGGCACAAAAAGCCTCGAAAAAGACCCCTGCCCAGATCTTGGGACTGGCGCAGGTCTCCTAGCCGGCTGAGAGGCCTCTCGGCCGGCTAGGAGACTTGGGGCCAGCCGGAGCGCCTGCCACCCCACACCCTCTTCCAGCCTTCCTTTTGCCTCCTCCTGGCTGACTGGAAGCAGGGGGGGTGGGGCTTTGTCATGTGGCCCGGGACGAGTCGGCTGCAATTTTTCCGCTGCTTTGTGTGCTGCTGGGAATTGGAGGACAGGCAGCGGCACACCCGGTGGGCCAGAAAAATGCCCTCGGCGGGCCGCATGTGGCCCGCGGGCCGTAGTTTGAGGACCCCTGCCCTACAGGGTTGCCATAAGTTAGCAACTTGATGACACTTATATACATACCCACAGCCCCGATTCCAGATGCTTGCAGGGTGGGCAATTCATAAATTTAATGAAATAAAATTAAAAAATGGACAGCAAGAAAAAACCAGCTGTGAATGAATGCTATCATGCAATGACAGTGGGCTGTCCAAGAATGCAGCGACGCACCATTGGATTCTTTGGTATTAATTTATAGAAACCACCACCTCAAGATCTGGTAATGTTCGGGTTACCAACTCCAGGTTGGAGATCCGAGGGGTTGAGATTGAGGATGGCATGATTGGGGGGGGGGGGCTCAAAAGACTATAATGCCACATAGATCACTTTATACAGCAGCCATTTTCTCCAGGGGAACTAATCCCTGCGGTCTAGCGAGTAGTTGTAGTTCCAGGAGATTTTTAGGCCCCACTGGGAGGTGGGCAGTCCTAGGTAACGGCCAATACCTTAGCCATCTTTAAAAAAAAAAGTTTAGCTACATTCCCGGAGGCAGAGTCCATTAACAGCCATTAGTTAGAATAGAACCTCCATGTGTAGATACAGTATATCTCTGAATACCAGATGAAGAGAACATGCATCAGAGGAAGGTCGCCACAGCCAAGCCTTGCATCTGAGCCCCCAGAAGCAACGAATGGGCCAGTAATGGAAACAGAAATGTTGGCTAAGTTGGACTGGATTCAGTAAGGCAGTTCTTATTATGTTCACAGAGAGAGACCAAGAGTCAGCACCAGTGACATGGCCATACTGGGGGATGGTCAACATGTTATTTAGGCCTTTGTTTGTTTTTAGGGGGAAATATAACCAAACAAAAAGCAAACTCATACAGAAGAGATTTCCTCCAGGGCCACAGCGGTGTCAGGGCAGGGGATTTAACCCTTTCCTCTCATACTGCTTCCCTGAAAGAAATCAGATTCCCTGAAATGTTATTAGAACTTGGGGGGGGGGGTCTTTTTCTTAATAATCACAATTTATCTCAGGGGAATGATAACTCCCTTGTCTCCCAGCCAAAATCTGCTGGCCCTGTGGGTGCTTTTCAAGCTTAACTGACATGTAGCAAGACTGGCTCATGGATGTATGCCATGGATTTGGGGGGGGGGGGAAGAGGGGGAGAAAGAGAGAGAGAGCTCATGCGCACATATACAGGCTTCTAACTGGCTTCACCTTGAAAGCGACTTTTCTGATTGTGCTGGATCTTGATTGGCAACCAGCAAGTTGCCTGCCACCCATGGCAACTGGAAAGGTTATGTCTGCGTTAACTTACTCTGTATAAATATACAACAACAGTCGAATTCTATCGTGGTAAGGGTGCATGGGATGTACAGATTTCATGCACTTCATGAAATTGATGAGCAGTCAGGTTAGAACAGATAAAAGGAAGTCCTTCTTCACCCAAAGAGTGATTAACACACAGAATTCACTGCCGTAGGAGGTGGTGGCGGCTACAAGCATGGATGGCTTCAAGAGGGAATTAGATAAACACAAGAAGGAGGACCTGCGATATTCACGGGAGGGGGGGAGAAGGAGTTCCACATTGAGGAGGAAGCACCCCCAGGTGAGCCTTCCCCCCCCGGCACCAATGGTGAGGCCCAGGCCTGCCAATCTCCCCCCCATGGGCTCTGGTGGCGAGGCCAGAACGGCTCTCAGCCACTGGTCCTGCTGATCTCTCCCCCCCCCCCCCCCCGGGGCACCGGTGGCGAGGCCTGAGCAGTTCTCAGCCACCGGGCCCGCTGATCTTCCCCCTGGCACCGGCAGCAAGGCCTCAGCAGCGGCTGTTCTCTGTGCATGCGCAGGAAACGCTCTTTTACTTTTGGAGAGATTTAAATATCCCCCATATAGTTTTTTAAAGCTTTCAGATTTTTCTGCACAACTGGGGATTGCCCCAAGTGTGCAGGAGAATCTCTCTGCCCCCCAAGTGCTCCCGATGTGCGGATTTAGATATCCGCACACACAGGGAACACTTGGCTATTAGTATATAGATATGGAGCAGAGGTCCATCAGTCACTATTAGCCACAAGGTATAGATAGGAACGCTCAGTCTGGGCCAAGTGATGCTCTGTATTCTTGGTGCTTGATGGGGGGCACAGTGGGAGGGCTTCTAGTGTCCTGGCTCAACTGGTGGGCCTCCTGAGGGCACCTGGTATTTTTGGCCACTGTGTGACAGAGTGTTGGACTGGATGAGCCACTGGCCTGATCCAACATTGGCTTCTCTTATGTTCTTATGTCAGAGTACCATCTAGGAAATATGAATAACCACGACCTCGACTTGAGAGACGATGGCAATAAAGACTGCAGGACGCCCCATCTTGTGCAGTGGGGGAGGGGGCACGATGCCGATTGGGGGACGAATTGGAGTTTGCAAGCCGCCTTGAAATCAAATGATATGGTCAGTGGGTGTTAAGCTGCTACTCAAGCTCTTGTGTTAGGTCCTTTCCGCACTCGAATCTCATCCCTGGTTCTATCAGAGTTCAACTCACGTCACAATGCCTTGCATTTATCCCTGATTATAACAGCATCCGTTTATCCCAGGACAAGTATGGGGCAAAACTGGGGTGACCTCAGTGTAATGTGGAAACAGAAAATACCCCGAGATAATTACAGGGGTGAACTTGTGTGTAGTGTAGAATGTAAGTTTAGGGACAGGGTTGAACCAGGATTTAAGGTCTGGTGCGGAAAGGACCATAGTCGGAAATTGTTCCCATAACCATACAAGAGCACGGATGAATGACAGCAACACGCTATTTTACAGAAAGGCAAACCTTTATTTCTTTTCCAGCTGGGTACTATTTTGCTAGCACAGGTGATAATTAAGAAGAGTTTTAGTGATGCTACTTTGGTTCTCAGCAAATGCAACCTCCAGTGTAACACTTCAATTCTCCTAAATGTGCCCTTTCAAAAAGTTCCCTTTCAAAAAGCTCTTGTCCTCCTCTTCCCCCCCCCCCACTTTCACTTTTCCAAACAGGGAAACAAAGGGGTTGAAAAAAGGAAAGGGAGGGAGGGACAGGAGATTTACTTAACCAGAGAAAAGAACGATTGTTTCAACATGGTTCTCATCTGTTTCATTGTGGTTCTTACTGAAATCAGATAGAAGCCCCCTGGAGCCTTCCAGCTGAAAGCTCTTTCCTCAGGAACAAGGAAGGATGGATTCTTATGTGGATCAAGAAGACCATACTTCTGTGTAGTTGGATCCCATTCCATGGCTGTTAACATCTGAACTGGGAAACCACATGGGGTAGGCAGCTGCCACACTTGACTTGGGGCCACAGCTGCCGAGCTCGTGCTGGAATCCCATAAACTCAACTAAATAGATGGCAATCTCAGGAACTCTTTCCTGGCAATAAGTCCCCTAGAATAAAATAGGCCTCACTTCCAGGTAGACCTGTCAAGAGTTGCTCTCATAGCCTCACACTTTCAAATATTAGTGGTACAGGACCGGATCGTGAAGAGGCAGGAACCTGATGGCACCAATGGTTTGAGCATTATCCAAACCTGTGCTTTTGGGTTACAGCTGATACCCTCTTAAATACAGTTGTTTTTGCTTAGTACCAAGCTAAAGCTTGGAAAACTGTATTATGGGTGTTTTTTTTAATTATTTCTCTAGCTATATGCACAGACAGACACACACACAAATACACACCATATTTACTGAGGTGCCCCAAAGACATATTTCACAGTAGGCTATTAATATCAATAGGGTTGTTTGAGAATAAGAGACTGGTTATTTTCTTAATTCACAGTCTACTTAAATCATCATATGTGCACTTATAACTGCAGTTCAGTGTCTTAACCTCTGAGCCACCTTTCTAAATTCACTGATGTCAATGGGTTTACATGACTGTAACTCTATTTAGCATTACACTGTAAGACAGTGTATATGGAATACTGCTGGAGTTCTCACGTCTCTCCTAGCAGCTGGCAGGGGGTGGGGGGGTGGGTTTACTGAGAGAAGTAGGTTCATCCGACATGTCGTGCCCACGTGACTTCCAACATGACCCGGAAGTGACATAGGCACATCAGGGACATCGGGGCAACACTCTGGTTTGGGGGCAAAAATTCTACGGTAGAATTAGACACCATTTCCTCCAGAGGAAACTGACCTCTGCAGTCTGGAGATCAGTTGTAATTCCAGGAGAACTCCAGGCCCCACCTGGAAGATGGCAACCCTACTCAGCCATTCTCTTCCTTTGCAGGACCTTCTCTGGAGGTGGAAGATTAGTGAGTGCTTCCTGTCAGGGTAACATATTCCGACACCTGCTTGAGAGGCAAACCTGGTTGGGTTATTTTTGGTTTTGGTTTAAAAAAATTAAAGACTCCAGGTCATCGCCTGTCTTTTGGAGGAGAGGGGTGGGGGGAAGCTCTCAGGTAGGGAAGAACTGCTACCAGTCGAAGGGGGTAATATTCGTCTGCATGGACCAAGGATGTGACTTAGTGGGTTAGCTCCAATCAGCTATGCTGAAAAGGACGGAGTCTCCTTTGGTTACCAAAAAAGCTTTGTTGGGGCTCATAGGACCTGCATGGCCATCAACCCCTGAGTGACAAGGTCTGTCATAACAAGGGGAATAGGCCAAGATGTAAAAAAGCTGACTGGATCCAGCCCAATATGTCTACCAAAAAGAGGAATGATAATTTCAACAACCCCCCAAAAGGAAAACCTGACAATTAAAAAATTATGGGGGGGGGGGGAGATCTTGTGCACTCCCAATATCCTACTGAATAATATCAATAATATCAATATCCTACTGAATAATATCAAATTATGCAGTCGAGTTTCCCGCATTTGGGGAAATGCAAGGGTCAGCACACCCGGAGTGCAATGGATGAGCCTCACCCTGGGAAAACCACCGTCCATCTCAGTGCTCAGCATTTACTTTATTCAAAGACCTTCTCATCCGAGATGGTCTGCCCTAGGTGAGGAAATGCTGTACAAAGTTCTTAGACTCCTGGCACATCCAAGAAGAAATTGCAAACCCGTTTGCAATGTAAAATGTCGTGGGATTAAAATCCATTATGGAAACCGAACGTACACAAATCCACCAGGATGTGCAAGTAGCAAAGCATCTCCCCCCCCCCCCCCAAAAAACCCAACCCCTAAAAACAACAACTCATATAGAAAGACAGTAACCGCTTGGGGTGTGTCATTTCAAAGACAGCGATTAAAATGCCTGAAAAGAAGGCCAGGATTGTTGACCTGTACTGTTGCCTCCTAACGTAATCTCAATTAGATTATAAATCAGTTTCTTAAATCCAGTCTTTTGGCTTCACCAATCGAGAGTCATAACAGACAATAAAGGACCACGCTTTTTAAAACTGCGAGGAGATCCCAGTGCCTTTTATGACCGACTTTACAGCAGCCAAGATTTTATTGGGGGACACGGGTTTCTCTAGCTGTGAACTTCACCAGGCAAACTAGTGACAGACACCGGGACACTGAGTGTCAAGCAAGGAAACACCTGGAGGCATTCTAAGATGCATTCACCGCTGCGCTTTTCTGTAAGCAATAAGGGTGCCGGGACTCACAGAAAAGTTTGCATGGATTTCCACTGCAACCCCCCCCCCCCAGCCCAGGACTTAGGAGCCCAGAAAAGATGCCATCATTCAGTACCAGTAGGGTTGCCAGCCTCCAGGTGGCTCCTGGAGACCTCCTGCTGTTACAAATGATCTCCAGACAATAGAGATCAGTGCCCCTGGAGAAAATGGCTGCTTTGGTGGGTGGATTCCATGGCATTGTGCCCTGCTGAGGTTCCTCCCCTCCCCAAATCCCGCCCTCCCCCCCCCCAGGTTCCCCCCCAAATCTCCAGGTGTTTCCCAAACCAGAGCTGGCAACCCTAAGTACCAGAGAGTACCACCTCTCTCTCTCTCTCTCACACACACACACACACACACAAAAAACCCCGGATGTACACACAATCTGTCCAAGTGGTAGAGAGAAATATCTCTATAAATTGGCCACTGTCACGAAGAAAGAGTCAGGCTGGATCGTAGACCTGAGGTCCACCTTGTCCACCATTCTGCTTCCAGCAGCAGCCAACTAGCTGGCACTAAGGAGCTTTAAAAAAATGCCTGTCCAGCTTCCGATATCCACAGGCATGCCGTTTACAAACAGGGAGATTCCATTCAGCTCTTAATGGCTGTTGACAGACCTTCCCTCTACTCTTCCTTTAAGCCTTTGCCCTACCCCAAGCAATCAAAACTAGAGGCCGTAACTGCAGAGGGAAGCCAGTGTTCTGGGGCTGAACAGGCCATGATTTTGGCCTGCTGAGGGTTACCCGCTTTCAGATTTGGCAGTTTTGGAGGGGCAGACTGCATGGCATTATGCCCTGCTGAAGTCCCTCTCCACCCCAAACCTCACCCTTCGCGGGCTTCACCACCCAGTCCCCAGGGAACTACCAGCCAGGAGTCGGCAGCCTCACTGGCACAGAAGCAAAGCAGGTACCAAATTATTCATAGATCCACATTGCCAGCTTGACAAGACCCAGTTCTAACTCAAGGGACCTTGAGGTCTGAATTAAGGTTGCCAGTCTTCAGGTGGTAGCCAGAGATCTCCCAGACTTACAACTGGTCTCCAGGTTACAAAGATCAGTACCCCTGGAGAAAATAGCTGCTTTGGAAAGGTGGGCTCCATGGTATTATACCCCACTGAGATCCTTCCCCTCCCCAAATCCCACCCTCATCTGGCTCCACTCCCCCCAAATCTCCAGGTTTTTCCCAACCCAGAGTTGGCAACCCTAGTCTGTCCCCTCACAATAGTCTCCCCTGACCTGTACTGACAAAATTCCTATAGTTATCCTTGAGAGAGAGAAAATAGCCACAACATATGTTTCTAAAACCCTCTGCGACTTCTGTTTGATTTTCCATTGCAGCATAAGCTTGAATGTCTCCAAAAGCGGACCTTTAGACCTTGCCGAAACTCTTCTCCTTGGCCCCCTCCTCAACTGATCCCTCCTGAATTCTTCTTGCTAAGACCCGGCATTCCTGGAGGCAGATGCTGACCTTTCAGGTGGGTGACTCAACACTCTCCAAGCCAGCAAGATCTGGAGTCAGCCATTTTAGTCGCGTCGCAGATTAAATCTAATGCTTTATGTGCATTCAAGACAATTAGTCAGGACACATGCCATGCTCAATTTCCCCTCGTATCTGGACCTTCTTGCCTGTTTTCGCTTTTCGCCTTCCACCCAGTTCTGGGATGAATACATCTTGCCGTGAATGAAAGGTTTGCCTAGAAAGTCAAACTCGGCTTCTGAAAATTGATTCTCCTCTTAATGCAGACATTAGCTTCCATTAACGTCACTGGGAATTCCATACGCATATTGATGGGGAAATAGACCCCTAACCTTATCATTCCTGTGTACATATAGGCTGGCCATGTGCTGAAAGGAACCCTGCCGTCCGAGAGCTTGCTGGGTATCTGTACAAGCAACGTAAGCTAGCTGAACGATGAGCCAACTGCATATTTTTAAAAAAGGAAATTATTTTCGGCAAATTGCACTGTTTGAGAGGTGAAGCTCTGCAGCCCTTCGGGCTTGATAACATTATCCTCCCGCATGCAGGATATTTTCCAAACAGCAAATGGATGCTTCATAAAAAAAGGATAATAAATGCCAAAGGGACACTGTAGACCGAGCTAAGGCGATGCACTTGTGAAGTCCCACGGCGCACTTTCGAACGGTGTAGAAGGTGGCATCTGTTTCACGGGAGGAAAGGGGAGGAAGCGGACCAGAACACACACCCCTCGCTGGCAGTGTTTGCATAGAGCACAGCAGGAAAATTGGAAGAGGATGATAAGCCAACAACAAAAACGAAAGAGTCAATTTTTCCAGACAATGGCAGACACCTGCAGATTCTCGTGCTAAACGCAATGAAAGAAATATGCTAAAAATCATGCCTCTATTTAAGACTCCGCCAACCTATTGAGAAATAAAAGCAAATGGGGGACAAATAATGCTAACCGGCACTGCATAAGCAACAGGTGTTTTTGAACTCCCGCTTACGTTGTTACTAAAGAATCCAATCCTCCATTCAGTCTGGTCTTTTAATCAGATTGGGGGGGGGGTGTAAAACGCAGCTCACGTAAGACTGGGGTGGGGACTTCTTCTGAAAACCAAAAATACTCTAAGGCTTGAGAATAAGCCCTATTTAAGTATAGCTGGATTGAATTCCAATATGGATGTTTAGGACCAGTGTTCCCTCTAAACTGAGTTAGTGTGAGCTAGCTCACAGTTTTTTAGCCTCCGGCTCACAGATTTTTGTCTTAGTTCAGGAAGGATGGCTCCAAAGCAAACAAATTTATGCAGTGGCCAAATTGCTCACTTACAATTTTAATGCCAATAGCTCACAAAGTAGAATTTCTTTGCTCACAGGACTCCACAGCTTAGAGGGAGCATTGTTTAGGACTGAGCTTTAAGGTTGCAGCCCTACTCATACGCACTTGAGAAGTCACACAGGCTGTGTGGCTGTAATCTAATCCACATTTTAGGAGAGTTACAGAATCCTAAACAGAGTCTCATTCTTCTAAGACATTTTACTTCAGCGGACGTGGACGAGTGTCCATCTGCATAGGATCGTCCTGTAAGTAACCCAGTGAGTCTTGCTTCTCACTAAACAAGCACTGAGATTTGAAGCTCCTGCTCTGGCCCCTGGAACTGGGGCCCTGTACTACAATGTCTGGATCGGAGCCAATGGGTCAGATCCATCCGGCTTTGCCACTGTTGGATGGATCAAGGAGGCGGTCCCTTTTGACCACCACCGGGTTATGCTAGGGATCACGGGACCTGCGTGGACAAATGTTAATGTAGGACCGGGGTTGGAGTAGAGAGAATAATTAGGTAAGGCTGAGTGAGAAAACTGGCTGGATCCAGTCCAATCTCTTTATAATTTATAGAGAGATTGATCGATATAGATCTATACATACCCCTCCCCACAAAACATATCCGGCTTTATAAAGGGGGGGGGGGGGGAAGGAAGCGGAAACCTCAACGAAAAGATGCCACTGATGTGGTCATCTCCCTCCACTTAGTAATCCAGCCCTGTAAACTGAGACAGCACTTCCTGTCAACAGAGTGGCAGATACTGAATTGTATCAGTTTACAGATTCTAATTGCATTAATGTCCCTTCCTTTTTCACATGGTGCTTTCACCTCAGCACTTCTTGGCCTGCCCCTTTGCACACACACACCCCCCAAGTCCCTCCAAACGTGGCACTGGCTCATCTGCATGAAACCAATGCTCCCTTCAATCAGAGAGGTGTACAAAGGCTATCCGCAAACCTCAGCTCCTTTTCTCCTTTCCAGGAACCTGCCCGCTGTCCCCCACTTTAGTTTTCTCTGCTTCCATCCATTCGCTTGAGATGTGAGATTAACATGCCCCCCCCCCAGGGCGCACACAAAATCAATCCCCTTCGCCTTGTGAACATAAAAGCCAGCTGCTTAAGAGTTTGGAGGAGATGTAGAAAGTGTGACAGAGAAATCAGTCAGTGCTCAAATGGCTCTCCTTGAGGTTTTGAAAAGTTCACAGACTATTTATATAACTCTCCACCTGCTAGGCTCGGTTTTATGCAAAACGGGGGGAAAGACACAAGAAATGTCGCTGGAAAACGAGTTACCCGAGTACAGAAATCGCGGTTAATATTTTCTGCGAGAGGCTCTCTCACAACACTTCAGAAGGCCTCCCCCCAAACGTGAAATGCCTTTGCCTACAAATCCCTACATATCTATCTTCAGGAAGAGTTGTGGGTTTTTTTGGTAATTGGGCCCCTGAACACACAAACAGCCGTTGTCTTAACCTACGGAAAAAGATCACGTGTCATCATTCCCCCCTCCCCGCCCCATTTTTTTCAAACAACCCCGAAGAGAGCAGTTGTAAATTTTGCAGCATTAATCTACAAAGCCATGTTTCCCTCATTCAATAACTCAATCTACAAGCAGGTCTTTTTTTTTTCTGGATGAAGAATCCTTTTTGGGATTTCCTTCATAAACTCAAAGAGAGAATGAGGGTAACATTTAAAAACGCAGTTCTATCCAATTTTCTGCTCTTTTCACGGATCAGCCCCTTAGATGATTCATGTTACTCATATTTTCTGGTAAAATATTTCACACAAGACATGTGTAGCATCTTTTAGACACAGTAACATGCAATTGGTTTGTGCATGTGTGTTTGGCACAAAGTAGCATAAATACAATCTAACCTTTCTCGAAAGGAACAACACATATACATTTCACACCACCTTTTGGGAAAAGTTCATCAACATCCGATCACCTAATTGCTTCACGTTTTATAACAGGTTTTTTTTTTTAATCTAATCATGGTTATTAAGTGTTCAGAAGTGCAAACTTGCGACTTTGGGGTTAAATTGGAACCAAGGGAAAGTTCAAGCAATGAAACAGCAGTCAATTGTAACATTGTCAGGTTTCGTCCTATAAGACAGAGGATCAAGGGTATCAAAAGGCCTGCCAAGCCAATCTACAGGACGTTACATACAGCAAAAACCATATCCACCTAAACACACACACACACTTCTTTTTTTTCCCAAAATCTGATTCTTCACTCAGACTGTTTTTGTTTCACTACCACAACAATCAACACATGCAAACTGCTTCCACCAAAATATATTCTTCTGCTGCACAATACCTGTGCCTGTGGCATACGAGAAAGCTCCGGGCAGAGTAAGCGAACAGATCCCACAATGGAATACTGGATTTGGGGTCTGCTCTGCATCTTTAAAGATGTGACAGGGCAGCACATTGGGGTGTGTTTCTTTTAGTCAGCCAAGTCATGATTTCTGCATTCCTGACCCAGCACTGCATTAGCATTCATCGGCATGCATTTCCCTAGAATGGAATTCTGCGCAAGATGCCATGCAGCTTGAGATAACACAATGTTTACCCTCGCTTGGCTCTGACAGCGCCAACTGTTAAACGGTTGACTTTGCAAACAACCTCCCAACAAGGTAAAAAAAAAAGCAGAGAGAAATCATCTTTGTGCAGAAAAGAAAACAGATTGCCCAAGAAGACCAGAGACCGGACATGAAGGCACCCAAAAGTGATGGTTTTCCCATGAGGGTGTGATTGGTTTAATGGCGGGGGGGGGGGGGAAGGATGTGTGTCCCACTGTGCATTGGAACAAAGTTCAGAATCAGTTCTTGGCATCTGCACTTAAAGCTCTGACGCTCCAGATTAATCATGTGGCTGGGATTTTCACAGAAACAGCCTACTACTGACTTTAGCTGCTGAACTGAAGACTGGTTTTACTCGGTGGAAAGTACTGCCAAAAGAGATAGGCCTGTCTATAAAGTGAAATGCAAGGGGCATCAGGTTAGGAAACCCTGTCTCCATTCATTCATCTCCATTTAACCTCCTTCAGAACAACTGGGAAAACAGTGCACACACAGGTAGGTGTCATTTCACTCCAATCTTTACCAATGTTACATTTGTCCTGCTGGAATCAGGGCTCTTAACCCTGGCAGGACCTGGTCGCGGCTGTACAAGTTGTGGGGGATTGTAAGCACTTGGAAGCAGAATGCAAGAAAACACCGTGGACTTTTGCCATGTAGAAAATGACACGCAGTTGAAGCACAAACTCTTCCCACCACGCAGACAACGTTCAAGGACCTCACAACATTTCAGAGTTTTAAGAGATCCGGTTTTGACCGGGTGTCTACTCCTAGTGGCTCGGAAGACCCTCCTTTCCCAGATTAACTACCAAAGCATTGTGAAGGAAAGAACTGATGATTGGTTTGGATGTAAGACCTCTGGCAGACCCCCTTCTTCCTCTGTCTTCTGGATCCTTTACCTTCTGGCTACCTGGGCCAATGTCTGGTTGAGGGGAAGGCTATCAACGTGTGAAGGCTCAACTGGTGGGGCAATAGAGAAGACTGTCCCCTGACACTTCTACCCACGTACTCTGCCAATGTTTGAAGCTTCCTGCGAAGGAGGTACTTCTTCCACGCTTGGTGGGACCCGGTCCCGGGCATGGATCTGGTACCTGTATAAGTTTCACTAAAGGTGATGCTGCTGGCTTGCGCTCCAGTCCCCAGTAAAGTGATGCTGCTAGGAGAGAAGCTGCACTGGACAAAATTTCCCCTTCGTAAAGCTAAAGAAGCCTTCTCAAGGCTGGAAAGCTCAGATGTGCATATCTAAGTCCTGGCCCGGAAAGAGTCTCCTGCAGTTATGTGGTGGGCTGTCTGTGATGGGAAGCAGGAGGAGAGAAAAGGGCAGACCCTCCATCTCTCCCTCAAAGGGAAGCTACTCCCTGATGTCTGCAGCAGATGCATGGGATGGGGTGTGCGGTGGAGTCTAGTAGATACAGTGTAGGGCTGTGGAGGTACCCAAGCAGAGAGGCCGCAGCTATTTGCAGGGCCAGCTTGGGAGGAAGCATCCATCTCTAACAATCCAAGCCAGAATGTGTTTCTCTGGGCCATCTCCCTCCCTGCCCCTTTGCACAGACTCCTGCAGTTGTCCGGGCAGTCCAATGCTCCCTCTAAGCTGTGGGGTCTTGTGAGCAAAAAATCTACTTTGTGAGCTACTGGCAATAAAGTTGTGAGCGAGTGATTTGGCTACCGCATACATCAGTTTGCCCTGGAGCCACCTTTCCTGAGAGAAGACAAAAATGTGTGAGCTGGAGGCTAAAAAAGTGTGAGCTAGCTCACATTAACTCAGCTTAGAGGGAACACCGGGGACGTCTCTGCCTCCCTTCGCTACCCAATGTGCTGCCTCTCTCTCTCTCTCTCTCTCTCTCCCAGTGGGCTCACTCCAGTGAGGAGGGCACCCTTTGCACACCCTCCCAGCATCCTGACTTGCTTCTGACAGGGGTGCAGTTAAAGAGCAGGGGCTCCGACCCATTTTATGAACCCACCAGGACATGTCCGGTTTTTCTCATCTCCTTCCCTGACTGCAGCTTCCCATGCCGTGCTGCTGCGCGCCTGTTCTGACAAGGTGCTTCTCAAGTGAGGCGAGGGGAAAGAGTCCAGTCGCTCCTTAAAGACTCACCAAGCTGGCGGGACAGGATGAGCTTTCGTGAGTCACTGCTATCTGAAGAAGTGTGCCCTGACTCCCGGAAGCTCCTCCCCTGCCACAAATCCTGTTAGTCTGCCGCAACAGACAGACTAACAGGCCTACCCGTCTTGATCTCTCCCCCCCCCCCGAGACGTAAAAGATACCAAGAAGTGTAAGTGTGTGTGTGTGTGTGTGTGTGTGTGTGTGTGTGTGTGTGTGTGTAAGCATGCACCCACAAGTGCAGAGCTTTGGGAAACTGTGGAGATGACAGCAGACAGAGGGCAGATGGTATGGTGGGGGGGGTCTGTAAATCGTCTGTCTCTGGGTGTGGACGGGAGGGCCACAAACTCTGCGTGTGTCCTGAGTGAGAGCGCAAACAAGCAGCCAAAGCCCGTCAGGATGCTGCAGCCAGGCTTTCTTGTATGACTGTGGAGGAACTGACTACACAATGAACAGGCAGTGAGTTACAAAGGACGCCATCCTGAGAACACTTGTTTCAGGTCCACTGAATGCAATGGGGCTGAGTTCTGAGTCAACACCCAGAGAAGGTTCTGCTGTAGAAGAGCCACCCCAAGCAGGCCGATTCAAAGCTGGGGGCTAGCGCCCAGGAAAAAAGTGTTCTTAGGATTGCCCTCGAGGCACCTCAGAGGTTTTGGGGTGCTGGCTGAGTGTGTGCGGGGGGATTGCCTATTTATCTGGGGCACCTGCCTGTATGTAGGGGATCCCTTCACTGCGATGGCCGTTTCTTCCGGACACCCTTGAGCCAGCAGCTCACAAGTTCCCTAAAGTCCTAGTTAGACAAAGCTACGGTGTGGCTCTCCAAAGCACGGGCGGGGGGCGGGGGGGGGGGAGGGGGCTGGCTCTGCCAGGCGTGCACCACTGTGTGCCAAAACTATCCAGGAGCCATCTCTTTCTTGGAGTCTCACTCACAGGCTGTCTTCTTTTCCTTTTTCTTTCTCCTTCCACCCACTAGCACCCAGAGAGGAGGTCCTATCCTGCACGGTAAGGGTCACTGGGGTGTGTGTGTGTGTGGGGAGGAGGTATTTGTGAACTCCCTGCACTGTGCCAGGGGCTGGACTAGACGACCCTGGAGGTCCCTTCCCTCTCCCGTCCTAGGAGTGGTGGCTGAACCCTAACACCTTGAAGAAGACCCCCTGAGGACAACACACACACACACAGCCACACAAACACACACACACCCCACCAACCTGTGCTGCTCCTTATAACACCAACCAAAAACCAAACACAACCATGGGGGGCGGGGGGGGGGGGCGATATCTACCTTTTTTGGGGAGGGGTCTTCCCGCCAGGGCTGGGCTCCTGGCACAGAAGGTGCCGCCTAGGTTCTCTGCCTGCCTAGGGGGGTCCCTCCCAGCCAGTCACAAGAGAGAGAGAGAGATGGGGGGGGGGGCTGGAGGCGTGGCTGGGGGGGAGGAGCCTGGACGGTGCCCGGCTGGGCATGGGGGTGGGGGAGTCTGTCTGGCTGCCTCCCCGTCCCCTCCTCCGTCCCCCTCCCCGTCTCCCGGTCCCCCCTCCCGGTCCCCCTCCCGGCCTCCCCTCCCCGGGGGGCCCTTACCTGCTTGCTGTACTTGCTGCTGGCCTGACAGCTGTACTCGGAGCAGTGGTCCGAGCCGATGGAGATGTTGTCCCCCGCGCCCACGAAGGTGTTGGCCGGGGGGCAGTTCCTGCACGGCCTGGTGCTTTTTGCCGGCGGTGGGCGACTGCGGGTGGAGCTGGACGGTGGGCAGGGGCGAGCTGGACTTGTAGTGGCGCGCCAGGTCCGGGCTGCCGGCCCGGCCGTTGACGGAGCGGTAGCGGCTGAGGGCCGGGCTGTCGGCGGCCGAGAGCTTCTCGTGGACGCCGTCGTAGCGCTGCCCGTTGGGCTTGGAGGCCTCGACGGTGACGATGCTGCTGTAGAGGGGCTGCTTGCTGCCGCCGCCGCCGCCGCCGCCGCCCTTCTTGCCCTTCTTGTCCTTCTTGGGCTTCTTGGCCTTGTCGTGGGGCTGCGGGGTGAAGAAGTCCTCGTGGTCCTTCTTGCCGGCCTCGTAGCCGCCGTGCTTGCCCTTGGAGCGGCAGTAGCGGGCGAGGACGACCACCAGGATGAGGAGGACGACGGTGACGACGCCGGCCACCACGCCCACCACGATGCTGAGCCGCTGCTTGCTGAGCTCGTAGCTGGGGTCGCCGGCGATGTCGTGGGCCAGCGGGGTGTGGAGGCTGCGCGCCACCTGGCCCTCGACCAGGCTGGCGTTGGCCAGGCTCTCGTTGACGAAGAGGTGGAGGAGGGCGGTGGTGGACTGCGGCGGCTGCCCGCTGTCGTTGACCCCGCACGACCAGGCGGTGGAGGCCGTAGTGCTTGGGCCGCCAGCTTGCCCACCAGCGAGACCACGCCGCTACGCCGCTCGCCGGGTCGATCTCGAAGAGGCGGAAGGGGTTGCCGCCCACCAGGCTGTAGCGCAGCTCGGCGTTCTGCCCGGCGTCCGCGTCCTTGGCCTGCACGGCCGCCACCACCGTCCGCGCGTGGCTCGAGGGCGGCAGGACGGTGTAGGAGCTGTTGGCCGGCGCCGCGACGGCCGGCGCGTTGTCGTTCTCGTCCATGACGAAGAGGGAGACGGTGGCGGTGGCCGAGCGGGCCGGCTCGCCGCCGTCCACCGCCTTGACGCGGAAGGTGTAGCTGGTCTGCAGCTCGCGGTCGAAGGAGACGGTGGAGAAGATGGTGCCCGTGTCGTTCTCGATGGAGAAGATGGCCGGCGCCCCGGGGCCGTGCTCGCCCGGCTGGATGGAGAGGCTCAGCTCGGCGTTGCGCCCCTTGTCGGCGTCCATGACGGTCACCATCCCCACGGGGCTGTTGGGCTGCAGGTTCTCCTTGACGTAGAAGGTGAAGACGTCCTGCATGAAGCGCGGCTCGTTGTCGTTGCGGTCGGCCACCCGCACCACCACCGTGATGGAGCCCTGCAGCGGCGGCAGCCCCTTGTCGCGGGCCGTCACCTGGAACTCGTAGGCGTCCTTCTGCTCGCGGTCCAGCACGGCCTGGACGCGCACGTCGCCCGAGTCCGGGGTCGATGGCGAAGAGGCCCGCGGGGGACTCGGCCGAGAGGGGCGAGGGCTCCAGCGAGTAGGCCAGCTCGGCGTTCTTGCCGCTGTCGGCGTCGGTGGCCAGCACGGTGGCCACCCGCTCCCCGACGGCGTTGTTCTCCGGGAAGGAGACCTCCCAGCACGGCCTGGCCGAAGACGGGCGGGTTGTCGTTGGTGTCGCCCACCCGCACCAGCAGCGAGTTGTTGCTCGACAGGCTGGGGCTCCCGGAGTCGACGGCCACGATGACCACGTTGTAGTCGCGCACGGCCTCGTAGTCCAGGGGGGCCGAGGTGTGGAGGAAGTACTTGCGCTTGTTCTGCGGCTCCCCCTCGCCCTCGCTGGCCGGCTTCAGCTGGAAGGGCACGTCCCCCACCACCGTGCAGGTCACCACCCCGTTCTCGCCCTGGTCGCGGTCGGAGACTTGCACCAGGGCGATGGGGGTGTCCACCAGGACGTCCTCGGCCACGCTGGCCACCCCGTCGCGGAGCGGGATGCGCCCGATCTTGCGGATGTCGATGGTGGGCACGTTGTCGTTCTCGTCGCGGATGTTGAGCACCACCGTGGCCTTGTCGGTCTTGGGCGGCTGCCCGCGGTCGCGGGCCATGACGGTGAAGCGCAGCTGGTTGACCTCCTCGCGGTCGATGCGGTGCAGGACGCTCAGCCAGCCGGAGGACTCGTCGAGGCGCAGCAGGCGGCGCACCGACTCGGTGGCCGCCCCGAAGACGTACTCGATCTGCCCGTTCACCCCGACGTCGGAGTCGGCCGCCCGGAGCTGCAGGATCGGCGTGCCGGGGCTGCTGTTCTCGGCCAGGTCCGCCTCGTAGACGCTCTTCTCGAAGCGGGGGCTGTTGTCGTTCACGTCGGTGATCAGCACCCGCAGGATGGCCTGCGAGGAGCGCGCCGGGTCCCCGCCGTCGCGCACCCGCAGGCTCAGCTCGTAGGAGTCCCGCTGCTCGCGGTCCAGCGCCCCTTTGACGATCAGCTGCGGCTGCTTCTCGCCGTCGGGGGTGTCGGCCACCTGCAGCTCGAAGACGCTGCTCCGGGCGGCGCCGTCGGCGTCCTGCCGCCGCTTGCTACCCGCGGGGTAGAGGGCGCTGTCCGAGGCGGCGGCGGCGCCGGCCGCCGAGCTTCCACCTCCCCCGCCGCCGCCCCGACGGCTCCCGTCGCCGCCGGGCTCCTGGAGGAGCTCGTAGCGCTCGATGCCGTTGCGGCCGAAGTCCCTGTCGGTGGCGGTGGGCAGGAGGTAGAGGGTGCCGACGGGGCGGTTCTCCTCGACGGTGAGGGTGAGCACGGGCGAGGGGAAGGTGGGGGTGTTGTCGTTGATGTCCAGGATGATGACCCGGCCCTCGAAGAGGTCCACCCAGCTCTGCGAGGGCCCGATGACCGACACCTCGAAGTCCAGGAAGCACTCGTTCTCGTCGAAGATCATCTGGCACTGCGGCAGCTTCTCGCGGTCGATGCGCCGCTCCGTGGTGCTCAGCTCGCCGGTCATGTTGTCGATCTTCAGGTAGTCCGAGCCGGACTCCAGGCTGAACGTCACGTCGCCCGAGCCGGTCACGATGCCCAGGTCGGAGGCCACGTTGCCGATGCGGATGTCGGCCGGCCCTTCCTCGGCCAGCCGGTAGCGGAGCAGCTGCTTGGCCGCCGCCGGGCTGACCCAGAGCGGCGGCGGCAGGAACAGGAGCAGGCAGCAGCAGCAGTAGCAGCTCCTCGCCAGAGCCAGGAGCGTCCGCATCTTCCACATCTCGCCGCCTCCGACGCCCCGCCGCAAAAAAATAAAGCGGCCGGGGGAGACAACCCGCCTCTTCTCTCGCCCCCCTCCCCGCCCTCCGCACCCACCGGCAGCCCGGCTTCTTCGCCCCCCCCCCCCCGGCCAGGCGGGCGCCCCCCTCCCTTCGGCAAGGGAGGGAAAAAAGGAGGCGGCAAAAACGAAGAAGAAGAAGGGGAAAAAAAACCACACGCAAGCTTGGGCGTCTTGGGTGAAGAAAGACCAATTATAAGGATCCTTCTGCTCTGGCGCAAACTTCGCCTGGCATCCTGGTCTGGTGCATTAGGTGAAGGAGGGGGGGAGAGAGAGAGGAGAGAGGGGGAGGACACGCGGTGGTGGTGGTGGGGGGGGCTGGCGGTTCTTCCGCACCTCTTCCTCCCTGGCTCCCTCGCAGCCGCTCTGCGCGCACAGTTCACGGGGCAAGCGGGGGGTTGTTTCCCTCCCCCGTTCCCTCTCTTGCCTTGTTGGTGTCGGGTTTAAAGAGGCATCTGGGCAGATAGGACGCGCGCGCGGGGGGGGGAGCTCTTCTTTCCTCCTCCCCCTTCTCCTCCCCCTTCGTCTTGCCCCCCCGCTCTCCGAGGGGACTGTAATCACTTTGCCAGGTTTGCAAGAGAGGGGCGAAACAGGCGCCGCAGCGGTGGGGAGGTGCGCGCCCCCCCCCCGTCCCAATTGCGGGTCGCTGTCTTCCCCCACCCCTTAGTCCAGTTCAGGGCGACTCAAGCTCTTCTTCCCCCGGGCGAGCAGCCGGGACTGGGCTCCCCCAGCCGCTCCGCAGCATCCAGCAAGGCACACGCGAGGGGGGGGGAGGAAGGGGGGAAACGGATGTCAATTGCTTCATTCAAAGAGCGGTCTGGTGTCCGGGAGGCGCGCGGGTGGGGGGGGGGGGGGATCCAAATCCTTTTTCCCCCCTGCAAGAGACGGGAAGGAAGGGGGGGGGATAACCTCCCCCCGCGAACAAAATAGCCCAGTTCCGGCGCCGCGATGTCAACAGCTAGAAGATCTTGGGGCTTTCCCGTTCGGCTCTACTGAGCAGCGCCCACCGAATCCGCTCGCCTTGGCAGGATAGCGCCCCAATCCATCTCCGGTGCTCGCCTGCCCCCCCAGCGTCGAGGGCTTCCTCCGGAGAGCAGGTCCTTGTTGTTGTCGGGGGGGTGGGGGGGGAGGATCTATACAAAATTCAAACACCCAACTCTGCGCAAGGTCATTTAGTCACCAAGCGGCCCGGGTGGAGCGAAAGCTTTGCAGATGTTGCGTCCGGAACGTCGGGAGGCTGGAGAGGAAAGCGCCCGGGAAGGGGGGGAAAAGAAAGCTCTCGCCGGTCCTCCTTCAGCACAACGGCAGGTCGGCAGCTCCAAGTTTGCTCTCGCCGCCGCAGTTGGGGTGTGTGCGCGGCTGCCTTACCTGCATTCGACGCGGCGTGGATGCGAGCGGAGCCGAGCCAAGCCAAGCCGGGGCTGCAGCACAAGCCAGGCGATCCGAGGCACAAATGAGATTGCGGTCTCTCGCTCGCTCGCTCGCTCGCGCGCGCTGCCTTTCCTCGGCGTCCCAATGCAGGTTGCCAAAAAAAAAAAAAAAATCACACATGCCCCGGCTCTTGAACTTCCAGCCTTTATTTTGCAGGGGGCGGGGGGGGGGGGGTCCGTTAAGTTCAAAGGTGAGCCCCCTCCGAGATCCGCTGCGGGGCGGGCACGCGTCTGTGCGGCCCCCCCTTCCCCTAATCCTCGCCTTCCTCCTTAATAGCCGCGAAGAAGGGAAGCGATGTCAGCGGCTCGTGAATTGCCACCACCAGTTCCGAATCGCATCCGTGTCTCCAGCAAACGGGGGAGGAGAAACCAAAAAAAGGGGGGGAGTAGGGGGGGAGATGCAGCTGTCCAGGTGATGCGATGGATCCCCCCCCTCCCCCAAAAAAGAATCGGAGCAGAGTCTTGGCTGTGAAGATGCTCAGAGTCCAGTGTGTGTGTCTCTCTGTCTCTCTGTGTGTGTGTGCGTGTTTCCCTCTGAACTGCCCCCCGCCGCTCCGGCTGGAACTCTGCAATCGCGCTCTCGTTTGCACACACACACACAAAAAGCGCCAGCCCCCCGGTTCCTCCTCCCTCCTCCCCACCGCCGGCTCGCCAAGCTCAAGTACGGCTGGTTGGTGCAGGCGGGCGGCTCTCGCTTGCTCGCTGGCTGGCTGGCTCGCTCTGGCGCACACACGCACACCCCGGCACGCAGCAGCGGAGAAAAGGGAGAGCGAGCGCGAGGCTCCGCCGAGGGGCTCCGGGCGGGGAGCAGCCGAGCATCAAGTTTTGCCCCAAGTGCCGGGGCAGCTGCCGGGAGAGAGCCGCGGCCGCCTGGCTTTGCCTTCCCTTTGCTGCCGACGAGGCGGCTGCTCTCGCACGCACTGAACGACGGGGGAGAGAGAGAGAAGGAAAGGCAGGCGGGGAGCGCGAGAGGGGAGGAGTTGGGAGCCGCCGCCGTCGCCGCACTCCGGAGAAGCCCGGCCTGTTGCCTCTCTCCGCCGCCAGCCCAGAAGGAGCGCGGCCCGCCCCAGCCCAAGGCCGGCTCGGAGCGCCCCTCCCCTCCCGGTGCCCGGCTTCTCTCCCCAGCCCGGACTCCGCGGGGCTTCAAGGAGGATCCCGAGCCTCGGCGGGCGTCCCGCGGGACTTCAGCTCCAGTCATCGGAGCGGCGCGGTGATACTTTGTTTTGCTTTGGCACAACTGCTTGCGGCTGGGGGGGGGATCACGTGGACGGGCGAGGGGCATTTTTTTTAATTGAACTTTCGGGCTGCCGGTGGGGGGGGGGGGGGGGGTTGTGGTGTCCTGCCCAGGCCGGGCGAGAGGCGAAGGCTGGGGAAGGGGCCGCCTCCGGAGGCTTCTCCTGCGGCGCGAGGGGAGGCTCCCGGGGGAGAGGCGGCGCCGGGGCTCCCCCGCCACGGCTGGTGCTGTGTGAGAAACGTCGGGGAGGACAGACGCGGCGCGTGGAGGTGCCGCTGGGGGCAGCTCGGGAGAAGCCTCCCCCCCGCCCCGGCAAGCCCTTTTGGAAAATCCGCTGCTGCGCCTTCCCCTCTCTCCTGCTGCTGACTTTGGGGGGCTTAATCGCCCCTGGCGCTGGCGCCGCTTGCTCGCTTTCCCCGACCCCCTCCCCTCCCTCCCTCCCTCCCTGAGGCTCCCCCACCGCGCTGCCTGCTCTCCTCTCCACGCAGCGGGTGCGAGCGGGGAGGCCGCCGAGGCCACCCCCGGGCCGAGGAGAGCCCCGCTGCCCGTCTTGGCCCAGTTCCGGGGACAGCCGGAAGGCCCGGCCGCCCAGCCCTGCTGATTCCCCGGGAGCGGAAGGGAGGGGGAGCGGCGGCCGCGGCCTCGGCTTCCTCCGAGGCGAAGGGGGCTCCCCTCCTTCCCTCCCTCCCTCCTGGCAGCTGCAGGCAGGCCCGGGCGGCGCCCTCCCTCCTCCTTTCCCGCGGGGTCGCGCCTGGTTGGCCGGCATCGGCCGCCCAAGCCCCGCCCCTCCCCGCCGGAGCCCCGGCCTTCGCAGATCTGCAGCATCAGCGAGAAAAAGCCGCGCGGCTCAGCGCAGGCTCAGTGCGCACCGCCGCAGTCCCCGTGTACGCGGGGAAGGGGAGGGGGGGGGGCAGGAGGAGGAGGAGGAGCGGGCTCCGGCGGCTTCTTGGCGGGTTAAGTGGGATTAAGCCCGCATCTCCGCTGCCTTTGCCAGGCGACTTGACTCCCTCCCTCCCTCTCGCGCGCACACGCGCGCCCTACCGCTTTCCCAGACCACCTTCCCCCCCCCCCCCAAGCGCGCTGCTGCGGGGGAGGGGGGACGGGACGCCGGACGAGCCCCTGCCCAGTCCCAGGCGTTGCCAGCCGCAGCAGCCAGCCCGAGGAGAGCGAGCGAGCGAGGCGGGCCGCGCCGGAGCAGCGACTGCATTGCATGGTTCCCGGGATGGCGCTCGTCCAGCACGCAGCCAGCCGCCGCGGGGCTTCGCGCGCCTCCGAGTTAAGGCACCCCCACACTTCTCTCCCCCCCCCCCCCGGGGGAACTTTCCTGTGGCCAGCTGGAAAGCCTGGCCTCAAGGCGGGGGGGGGGGCTGACTTCCCGGCACAGATCCGGAGGCAAAAAGAGGGGAGGGGGCAACGTGCACCGATTCTTTACACCAGACCGTCCCCGCCTCCGTTCTTGCGGGTTGCTTGGGCAGCGCGGGGGGCGGTCAGCGGCGCTCAAAAGGCCCTCGGCGCCCTCACGGTGTGTGCGGCTTTACGGGGACGTCGCAATGGTGTGTTTGTGCAAATGCGGGGATTCCTCCCTTCGCCAACGGCTCTCTCGCAGCAGCCCGTACATCCTCAGTCTGCTCGGCGTCTCCCTGCACATTTCCCCCTCGAGCTGGTGCAAAGCCGTCTCTCGCTCCCAGTCCCTTTTTGTGCATTCTCGGTTGTAGGTTTTGTTTTGTTTTTTTGCTTTAACAGCTTCCACCTCTGTCCTCCCCCCGCCGCCCATCTCCCCCGTTCTCCTCTTGCAGACCCTTTCCAGGAATACCCCCCCCCCCAAATCTTCCCACTTGCTTCCCACAATCCTCCTCTTGCAATGCATGCAACCTTCCCATACCCCCCCCCCCGGGTCTTTCGCATGCTTCCGCCACTTTCGCCTCCCCTCTGCGGTTCTCGAGCTGGGGGCGTCCGCCTGCACCTCCCCGGCCTCTCGCTTCGGCCATGCCCGCCCGGCTTGAGGAGTGCGGCGACATCCTTCGCACTGGATTGGCTACTCGCGCGGAGAGCGGAGGTAACCCGCTCAGGCGCGCGCCCCCCCCCCCCCCCCGGCAGGCGTGTCGGGAGGCCGGCGTGGGAAATGGGCTCGACGTGTGCTGCATGGTCGATAGGCAGCAGCAGCGGCGGTGGCGGCGCGCTGCCTCGGTGACACGTGCCCAGCCTACGGGGGGAGGGGGGAGTTTGGGAGAAGCAAATAAGCGGGAGGGAAGCAGCAGTCCAACACCCACCCACACCCCCCCCCCCCGCGCCGTCATCTCCGGCACCAACTGCGCGTCGATCTCCCTGCTAAAGAAATCTTCCCCCAGACGGTGATGCGCCCCGGACTTACGCAGAGCGGGAGGTGCCTGCAAAACACATACTGGACGTATTGGGGGGACGGGGGGGGGGGGGAGATTCAGCACACATCGGAAAACGGGTCGTGGACCTGAGTTCTTGTGTATTGCTTCTACAGACTCCACCTCCCCCCGGCCCAGAACCTATTTTACACACACACACACACACCCATTTTCCCAAAGTAAATGCCCCGTTCCTATTTGTCGTTCTTGAATGGGGGAGTCGTCCCTCTCGTGGAGGTGCCTGTTGCCCCCCTCTCCCTTCGCATCCTTGAGGCTCCGGGGAACAGCCCCGCGTGGCGACTCCTTGAGCCTCACGGCCCCTGCCCTCGGCTGGTGGGTTCTCTGGTTTGATTTCCCCCCTGTTCGGGGAGGCGTGGACCCACCGGCGCCTCTCCACGCCCCAAATTGAAGCTGAGGCTGATTACGGCGGGATCCTGTGTCCTTGCGTTAACAAGCGGCGGCTCCTTGCATAGGACTGCGCTGGGGTTAATGGGCCTGGAGCGGATCCGCGTAGGATCGCGCCGGACGTGCACAGCGAGTCCTGAGCCTTGAGCTGGCAGTCATTTTTTAACAAACAACAACAAAAAACCCCCGAAAACTCAATTTCCTGGCATTTAGTTTGACCCCTAAAGTCTCAGATTTGGGAATGGGGGGATCCTGGCAAAAACACAGACAGGGTTTTTTTGGGGGGGGGGGGGCTTTGCAATGCACTTCGACGGATGTCTATGTAATATTTTGGAAGTTTTAAGTGCCAGGTGGGCTCCCTT
Organism: Lepidodactylus listeri; assembly: GCA_029233225.1. Lineage (NCBI taxonomy): Eukaryota > Metazoa > Chordata > Lepidosauria > Squamata > Gekkonidae > Lepidodactylus > Lepidodactylus listeri. The sequence goes on along the minus strand of JARCFY010000009.1, from coordinate 96,594,532 downwards.
AATCAAGGGGGCCATGTGGACTTGTGATAAGGAAGAAGCTAAATACAGTCAAATCGTGATAGTCAAGTGTGGGTGTTGGGGGGGGGGGAATAGCAAATGGATCAAGCATTTTGAGAGCATGGGGGGAAACTTGACTCAACAGCTCCACCAAGGGACAAACAGGGGAAATGTCACCAGCCGGGAGCTCCGAATCCGATGACCTTTTTCATCGCCTGAGAGCGTCCTGCTGGGTTGCTGTTTTCACTGCCTCTTGATCTCTGCAGCTGCCCTCCCCTCCCTCAGACCTCTGGGTTTCCCAGCCTCTTCCCAAAGCTTTCCAGTCTTTAGAACGGAAGAGATTTCAGTACTGCGCACCTCGACAGGGAAGGCAGTAGCCCTGGGTCTCCTCCCCATGTGCAGGCAAGCGCAACACAAACACCAAGCCTTCCCTCCTTTTTGATTGTTGCATTTGGGAGAGTTTGAATCTGGAAGCTGCAGCGTTCCTTTTAAAGCAGCCAAGAGCTGCTTTGATTAAAGCGGTTTGTTTGACTAAAGTCCTGCTAAATGGTTTCAAAATAGAAGATAGGGCTGCCTCCCCCCCTCCCGCCACCACTGACAGGCGTGGGGGGTAAGGTTGCCAGCTCCAGGTTGGTTGGGAAACTCCTGGAAATTTGGGGATGGAGCCTAGAGAGGACAGGGGTACAGTGGCATAGAGTCCACCCTCCAAAGCATCAATTTTTCTCCAGGGGAACTGATCTCTGTAGCCTCCGGTCCCACTTGGAGGTAGTGTCCCTCCGTGAAGATAATATTATTCCAAGAAATCGTTCAAGGTCAGCACCCTGCACACTGTAAAGGGCTTCTGAGCATGTGCAAAGGATGCACATTTTCCTCCTTACGACTGAACAAGTAACTGCGGCTAGAGAGGTAAGAATCAGATAAAATGGAGCAACGTGGAGGTAGAAAAAAAGCCCCTGTCCTTTGCCATTTAGAAGTGAATCTCTGCCACACAAGAAAAGATTTGCCGTTTTTTCCCCCTTACTGACTCTGCTAATGTATTTTGAACAGCAGCCTATTTCTAAGGAATTAAGCTAAAACTTTTCCGAGGCTGGTGTCAAAACACAGCAGCAGGGCCAGAAAGAGAATTGGAGCAACCCATCCCCCCCCCCTCAAAAATCAGACTTCTTGTTTAAAATTAGCCACATACCCCACATATTCCATGCTTTTGCTATATCTAAAGCGCAAAAATATTTGAAAACACTAATAATGCGGTAGCTGTGTTCGTGTACATGCGTTAAGGTTTACAGCTGTGGGATAAAATTTAAACTTCTTAGTAAAAGGATAAAAAATGATTCTTTCATCTGCACACCGTTGCCCTTTGGAAGCGTCTGTTTCATGGAGAATGCTCAGAGGCTTAGCAAAAAGACAAAAACATAAAGACATTCAGATCTAAAGTTACATTTCGGTGCCCACTGGGGATGAACACAGTAGGATTTTATACTCGTACACGGTCAAGCTGCAGATTCTCTTGAGCTACCTTCTGACAGTTCGTAATGCAGCATTTTACAATATTTTCAGTTCACATATGTTTGAAGAAATGTATTAACCTTAACATATTAATCATCATTTAAAGTGGCTCTTTTAATCACTCATCAAATGCACACAAGGCAACAGCGTTGATGAAATCAAGCACGTACATCGTAGATCTTGGCTCAGAATGGCTACCAAACATCATCATCAATTATTATTATTATTGTTATTATTATTATTATTATTATTCCCTATCCCACTTAAAGTGGGACCATTGGACTTGTTTGTCCAGTATCTGTCGCCCGGATAAAACTATTAAGAACCTGAAATCACTGCCTGCGTTGAATTGTGGTTATTCAGTGCTCCCTCTAAGCTGTGGAGTCTTGTGTGCAAAAATTCCACTTGGTGAGCTACTGGCATTAAAGTTGTGAGCAAACAATTTGGCTCCTGCATAAATTAGTTTGCACTGGAGCTATCCTTCCTGAGCTAAGACAACAGTGTATGAGCCGGAGGCTAAAAAACAGTGAGCCACCTCACACTAACTCAGCTTAGAGGGAACACTGGTTACAGTCAAGTTATTTCTACAGCTAAATGCTAATTGACTTCTAGACCACCAGCAAGGATTACCATCCTGAACGGACAGTCCTGTATCACTTTAAAACACTATCCTCCCATTTAGCTAGTCTTCAACAGTGCCCCTGAGTGACTCTCCTGAAATCTAGGCTCTGATCCAAAAAGATCCCCCCCCCCCTTGTGCCACATACATTTTTAGGGTCTTTATACATCAACAATGCAAGTAATAATAATATGCCTGGAATTGCCTCCCAGAACTTCTATGCTGTGTCACTGTGTCTTCCTTCAAATTGCTCCTCAGAGCTCTCCTTTTCTATGAACATTTTGGTACACCCCCTAAGGCTTTATAGTCCCTTCTAAGCAAATTCGCTGGAAGAGGTACTTGTTCTTCCCCGATCAGTTCCTCTGCGCAGAAACCTTTTTGTTACTTCTTATGGAACTACACACCAGGCTAGCCTGATTGCCTCAGATCTCAGAAGCGAAACAGGGTCGTCCCTGGTTAGTATTTGGATGGGAGACTACCAAGGAATATCAGGGTGATAACACAGAGGCAGGCAGTGGCAAACCACCTCTAAACGTCTCTTGTCTTGAAAACCCTGCAGGGTTGCTGTAAGTCAGCTGTGACTTGACAGCATTTTCCACCATGGCACTACACGTACTGATTGTGTTCGATAGTCATGTCAGAGTTTCAGGATTGTACAATGGAATTTTTGAGCATCTTGCTAAAATCTGAAATCGTATCCCAAGCTGCATGTGAAGGCTTTCTCCGTTTCACGGATCAAGAACCTTCAATCCAAAGCTTCCCTTTTATAGATTAACTTCCTGTTCTTTGGCTGTTCGCTGTATTTTTTTTTCCAGCTGTGTTTGAAGAACCGTGCATTGTCTAGAAGACAGTATCGCAACTCACTGCTTTTTAAAACCTCTGTACATAATGTGCATATTGGATTGTGTTACGTCTTTATGCAAGAGGTGGACTGTTGTTTTTTTTTTTACAGTGTGCACTGTGCACCATTTCTCTCTAACAGGCGTGCAGCCTGCAGTTCTCAGTACCCCAATAAACTGTAGGAACTGCTTTTGCACAAGTGGCTTCCCACCATTTTCCTCCAGCAGTGGCCAGGATGTCAGAGTAACCTTGGTTGCAAAGGGGTAGCCATGTTAGCCTGTTTTTTAGCAAAATGGGCACGTCAAAGACTAAGAACATTAATTTTCATGAGTCACAGCAGAAGTACATACCATCAACAGAAAACAAGCTATTGGATCCACCCCAGTGGCAGAAATGGGTGAGAACTCAGCCCTTCCTTCCTTTCACATGATGCTGCCTTATACTGAATCAGACCCTTGGTCCATCATAGTCAATTATGTCTACTCAGACTATCAGAGGCTCGCCAAAGTCTTAGGCTGAGGTCTTTCACATCACCCACAACCGGCTCCTTTAACTGGAGATGCCAGGGATTGAACCAGGGACCTTCTGCATGCCAAGTAAATGCTCTACCACTGAGCTACAGCCTGCCTCCCTTCCTTCCTTCCTTCCTTCCTTCCTTCCTTCCTTCCTTCCTTCCTTCCTTCCAGGTGGCTTAAAATAATAGTTAAACACATTTACAGTTAAAACCAAAATAAAATAGCAAACCTCAAATCTCTCCCCCTGCTGTCAACCCCTCTCAAAGCCCTAGCAAACAAGCAGGCCTTGTAGCATCTCCTGAAGATCTCCAAGGACGCCCCCCCCCCCCCCCCGGACCGGTCTTCATGGAGTCCATTCCACAGAACAGGAGCCCTGATGGAAAAGGCCTGGTCTTTGATCAATGCCAGAAGGGCTGCCCTAAGTGGTGGGATAGCCAACAGATGGTTGCCTGACAACCGTAGCTGGCAGTAGCTGGTACACAGGGACGTCAGGAAGGAGATGACCCTTCAGACATGTGGGCCCCAGATCATGAAGGACTTGAAAGATCAGAACCAGCACCTTGAACTGAACTCGGAAACAGACTGGCTGCTTCAATTTAGCTGCTTCAAAATGGGCAGCATATGTCCCCAGTGAACAGTTAGGCTGCGACATTCCGGACCAGTTGTAGTTCCCAGGTTGTCTTCCAAGGCAGCCCCACATGGTGTGTTGCAGTGATCCAGCCTTGAGGTTACAGAAGCATGGATCAGCGTGGCCGAATCAGCCGAGGCAATGAGAGTGTTGGCGAATGTGATGCAGCTGATAGAAGGCTCTTCTGGCCACCCTGCTAACCTGCTTCCTAGTTTCACTAAGCTTGTTAACATCACTAGTAGGTGAGGAATCCAGAGTCCTTAATGAGTCCTTAGGAGGTGATAAATAACTTCTTGATGAATTCCGTTGCCGCATCTGTATTTGAAGAAGTGCCCATGTGTTCCCAGCCAGTACCATCTCACAGAGGGGCAGTTGGTTTTCCAGTAGGAAGTAATGCCATGCACCTTTCCTATAAAAATCACTCCAGATAGAAATTAAATTTATCTCAAGCCTGGCCTGGGACAAGGAATAAATCGCAGGCACAGCCTCGGAAGGGAAAAAAAAAGTATCTGGAAGTTCATCAAAGGAGGCTGGCTTGATAATAGTTCTTACCCATCCTAAAGTAATGCATATTTTACAACATTGGGGTCTCAGGAAAACAGCATCACACTTAGAATCATAGAATCATAGAGTTGGAAGGGATCTTCAGGGTCATCTAGTCCAACCCCCTGCACAAGGCTGGGAATTCACAATTACACCCCCCCCCACACACACACACACACTCCAGTGACCGCTGTTCCATGTCCAGAAAATGACAGAAACCCTCCAGGATCCCTGGCCAAAGTGGCCTGGAGAAAAATTGCTTCCTGACCCCAAAGTGGCAATCAGCATTTCCCTGGGCGTGTTAAGAAAAGGCCACAAGAATGAAGCACTGGTGCAACCCTTCCTGCCCTCCTTCTCATGATCCGTCTAAGTTCACAGAATTAGCATTGCTGTCAGATGGCCATCTAGCCTCTGGTTGAAAACCTGCAAAGAAGGAGCGCCCACCACCTCCCGAGGAAGCCTGTTCCACTGAGGAACCACTCTAAGGGTCAGGAAGTTCTTCCTAATGTTTAGCTGAAAACTCTTTTGATTTAATTTCAACCCATTGGTTCTGGTCCAACATTCTGGGGCAACAGAACATTCCATACTACCCTCCGTATCACAGCCCTTCGAGTACTTGAAGATGGTTATCATATCACTATGGTAACTTATCCCCATCTTGCTTTCTTCATTCACCCACTTAGCATCTTTACAGCACCTCGAAGCTCCTCTTCATCCTACATATCAAGGGGCGTCTGCAGCTATTATCAGCTCTGGGAAAGCAATCGGGCTCTGCCAGATTCTTTGATCCCCGTCTGGGAGAGCTGTAAACCATTTGTCCAGGTCTCTGGGAACCTTCCTGTAAACATATCAACGCCATTGTTCCTTTGATGCAACCACATCAGCATATCCTCAGGTATCATTTTTGGATATAAATACAGGCACACTGCCAATTGCAGTATGAGTGTGTGCACGCGCACCGCTAACCTCACACCAAGCACTGGTCGCTTTCTACAGCAGATCTGAAGCTTCAATATTGGCAAACGTCCCTCATTAGAAATACCCTCTCTATTCCTGTTCGTCTGTTTTATGTCCCTCTTAGTAGTGTGTGTGATTTTTCAGTGTGTCTGTATGTATGTTTGACATTTTATTCCTTTTGCTTACTTTATGTTCAATAAAATCCTTACCAGTTGACCCCCAGCCTGGTTTATGTAAGCTTTCTCTTGGGGAAGGATCTAACTATACAAAGGTGCTGATCTAAAGTTACCCCCTCTTGCTTATCGAAATCCCCCCCCCCCCCCAAGTAACACATGCACATGATAGCTTATATCCAGAATAAAACTTCATTAGTCTTAAAGGTGCCCCTGGACTCAAACTTTGTGGTACTACAGCAGTTTCATGATGGAGTCTCCCTTTGAAGTTCTTTGACTGGAAGAAGAAGAAGAAGAAGAGATTGGATTTATATCCCGCCCTTCACTCACTTAAGAGTCTCAGAGCGGCTTACAAACTCCTTTCCCTCCCCCTCCCCACAACAGACACCCTGTGAGGTAGGTGGGGCTGAGAGAGCTCTTTCCCAAGCTGTCCTTGAGGGAACAGCTGGTACAGAGCTATGGCTTGCCCAAGGTCATCCAGCCAGGTGCATGTGGAGGAGTGGGGAATCAAACCCGGTTCTCCCAGATTAGAGTCCGCGCACTTAACCACTACACCAAACTGGCGCTCTGGAGAATGATAGTTGTTGTTTTTTGTTTTGTTCTTTTAAATCAACTAAACTGTGTCCTGGGAGAGTAAATTCTTATCCCGCTGGTTTCTGCACACTTTGATGTTTAATGCCAGACTTGTGGTCCATTTGCTCTTTTGCGTAGAGCCGTTGCGTAGAACGGACTGTTTTGTCTTATGCGGAGAGCAGAAGGGCACTGCTGACACGGCAGCAGGCATCACATCGGAGGACAAGCAAGTGGAGAAGCCAACATAGTATACCGGCTGGTGGGTTTGGGGTACAAGGGGGTGCCCATATGTCCATCACACAGTTTTACAGGGGCATCCAGAAAGAGAGCACGTGGCACTGACTTCAAGGCTCAGATTGGTGGTGGGGCGGAAGGTGATAAAATTTCCCAGCTGCCTCCTTCCCATGAGGCTACATAAGAAAATGTCATCAGTGAATCTCAAGTACTGGAGGAGTGTTTGTGAGCAGGAGCTGAGGAAGCCCTGCTCTAAGTCAATTGCCCTGCCCTAAGAACTGTGCTCCATCCTCTATGTGACAGCCCTTCAAATACTTGAAGATGGCTACCATACCACAGTCATCTCCTTTCCAGGCTTGGGACAGGAACATCTTATTTTAACGTGCCACCTGCAGGAACCTTCATTTCAGCACCGATGTTGATGGAACCTTCTCCCCTATTGCCCCACGGGGATCTTCCGTGAACCCCATGTGTTTAGTGGGGTCGCCATGGGGCTCACGACCTCACCACGATTGTGAGGAAATGTAGGTTGTGTGAAATGGCGCACATCGACAGGGTGGTTCACACATCGTGTTCATTGTTTTAAAAAAACTGCCTTTCGTACCCTGCCTTTTTTGATTTACTTTATGGCCCATGACAGGGTGGCTGACCCAATAGCGATAGCTGTAAGGATATAAACATCAGAAGTGATGCGATGATGAGATAGTGAATACCACGGACAGCTCACTGTGGGACGAGGCTGCAGTAACTCCACATAACCTTTACCTGGATGGCCCCAACTAGCCCAATCTCATCGGATCCCAGAAGCTAAGCAGGACTGGCCCCAGTAGTACTTGGATGGGAGACCTCCAAGGAATATCAGTGGTGTGACCAATGCTCCCTCTAAGCTGTGGAGTCTTGCGAGCAAAAATTCTACTTTGTGAGCTACTGGAATTAAAGCTGAGAGTAAGTGATTTGGCTCATGCATAAATTAGGGTCCTCTGGATGGAGCCATCCTTCCTGAGCTAAGACAAAAATGCGTAAGCCGGAGGCTAAAAAACTCTGCGCTACCTCACACTAACTCAGCTTCAGAGGGAACACTGCTTGTGACATGGAAGCCGGCAGTGGCAAACCACCTCTGAATGTCTCTTGCCTTGAAAACCCTGCAGAGTCGCCATAAGTTAGCTGTGACATGATGGCAAAACCCACAAACGAACAAATCAAAACGCCTGTACATGGGATTGTGCTGTAATTCTCCTTCGCTTCACCTCAGAGCTGTTCTTTGTGGTCAGCTTCTGTGTTCAACTTCCTGTCCTTAAATACGTAGCTCTGAATGAAGGCAGCCCTGAAGGAAGGTGATAGTCCTACTGTTGGTGACTCTTATAGTCCTGAGTGGGCTGCGAACGGATGAATGCCCCAGTATGTTCCCACCAGTGATCGCATGATGGCAGACAGAATGACAAGTATCTGAGAAGGTATCTCAATATGCCATGGGATTCCCTAGAAATGGGGCAGAGGTTAAAGCAGGGGTCCCCGACAAGGTGCCTGTGAGTGCTATGGCACCCAGAAACATCTTTTCTAGCATCCGCCACGTGTTTTTAGAAAGTGGGTGGGGCCAGGCTTCTGGCTGAGCACTGGAGATTTGATTGGCTCTGCATATTTTTAGATATGTTGCTTTGACAGCAGCTGCCACCACAGCACAAGGCTCTTCACTGTGTGACTGAAGGTCAGCGGTAGCAGCCATTTTGTGGCCGGCCCCACCTCCTGTGGCAGCCGTTCTGTGGCTGCACCCACTTTGTGTGTCAGAATCCCAAAAGTGCCTGCAGGGTTAGAGTGCCAAACTAGGATGTGGAAGTCCCAGGTGCAACTCCCTGCTCTGCCACAGAAGTGGGCAGGATGACCTTGGGCCAGTCACACACTTTCTGCCTAATCTGCCTCACAGGGCTGGCACACTCTTGGGTATGACAGAAACACCTTGTGTTCCCAGTGTTCTTGTCCAATAAGGAAACCAAACTTGGAACTTCATGGTTTCATCTAAAGCTTACCAAAGGCTGAACAAAGACTGGGAAGTACCCCAGCGCTGATGCTGCCCGCTCCCACACAAGCTTTGGTGTAGTGTAGTGGCTAGAGTGTTGGACTAGAATCTCCACTCTGTCATGGAAGTTTGTTGGGTGATGTTGGGTCACTCACAGAGTCTTAGGCTAACCACCCTTCAAAAGGATGCCGTGAGGATAGAACAGGGAAGGGGAAAATGTTGTGATCCACTTTGGATCCCCACTCGGAGAAAGTAAACAAATATTTATTTCAGCTGGTCCATCAGCAGCTGTCCATTCCGCAAGATGAAACCAAGAGTGAGATGGTCTTTCTTTGGACAATGATACAGATACTCAACGTGTCTGAAATCTTCCTTTTTTCTGCACAGGTTCATCAGAGGACCAGCAGCATGATGCTGGAGGTCAAACAATCTAATAGTCAAACTCTGTTTTCCGTGTGGATGCTTTTTTCTGCCAACAGAGGGCTCACTCTCCCCCAACAGCTCTTTCTACAGGCTCAGGGGACTTCCTGGGGCTGCAGAAAAATCCAAAACCAAAAAAAAAACTCTTCAGAGATAGTTGAATTCTCCTCAATACCTTTTGAAATGGCCTCCGCAGGGATCTACTTCAGGTGTCAATGGTGAGAGATTGGAATGTTTGGTGTGTGTGTGTGGGGGGGGGGAGGCTTCTAAGTGACGCTGTCAGTAAAAGGCGAGGGGAGGGGGAAGGGCCCTTTCCAGGCCTATTTTGGCCTTTCAGGGAGAGAGCCTTGGGGTCAGGCCTGACAAGGCTTGCCAGTGCCAGGCTGGGGAATTCCTAGAGGTATTGTGGTGGAATCTAAGGAGGAGGGCTGGGTTTGGGGAAGGGAGAGGCCTCAGCTGGGTATAATACCACATAGTCCACCCTCCAAAGCAGCCATTTGCTCCAGGGAGACAGATCTCTGCTGTCTAGAGTTCTGTTGTAATTCTGGGAGGTCTCCAGGTCCCACTTGGAGGTTGGCAACCATAGGCCTGGCCGCAGTCTAGGATTGCCAGGTCCTCCATGATTTGCATGACTCAACTAGGCTTGGCTGCTTGCTACTGTTAAACAGCAACCACCCTATGAAAGCCAGCATGGTGGAGCAGTTAGAGCTTCAAAGCAGAGCCTGTAAGACCCAGGTTCAGATCACCATTTTGCGGTGGAAGCTGACTGGGTGATTTTGGACCAGTCACATACTTTCAGCCTAACCAACCTTACAGGGTTGTTGTGCGTATAAAAAGGAGGAGAGAATAATGTCAGATGCTTTGGTCCCCACTGCGGAGAAAGACTATAACTTTCCTAGGTAGAGGCTGTGGGAAAGAGGAGTGAAGACAGAAAGCTGAAGACCGAGAGGCAGATAAAGTTAGGTTGGCTGTTGAGTGGGAAGTAAATAGGGTTGCCAACTCCAGGTTGGGAAATTCCTGGACATTTGAGGGGTAGAGCCTGGGGAGGGGAGGGTTTGAGGTGGGGAGGAACTTCAGACTGGTATAATACCATAGACTCCACCCTCCAAACCAGCCATTTCCTCCACAAAAACTACCATTGCCAGCCTCCAGGTAAGGGCTGGAGATCACCCAGAATTACAACTGTTGTCCAGGTGACAGAGATCCGTTCCCCGGGACAAAATGCCTCCTTTGGAGGGTTGAGCCTATGGTATTGTACCGTGCTGAGGCTGTTTGCTTTCCCAAGCATTACTGTCCCGTTACACCCCCAAATCTCCAGGAATTTCCCAGCCTGGAGCTGGCAGCCCTAAGGTGAATTGATTTCTGTAGCTGGAAGATCATTTGTGATTCCCAGAGAGCTGCCACTGCTGCGGTGGCGGGAGAGGAAGCAGGTGGGTAGCTATGCGTACCACTGCTGCTGCTGCTGTATGGGGTGGGGGAGGAAGCAGGCAGGATGCTGGGAGAGTGACGGGGGCAGAAAGAGAGAGTGATGGGGTGGGGAGCAGGAAGAGAGAGAAAAAGCGATGAGCCAGAAAAACAAAGAGAATGATAAGGGGACAAAAAGAGTGACGAAGTAACACGTATGGAGGAGAGAGAGTGGGTAAGAAAAGGGAGGCCGAAGGAAGAGTGTGAGAGAGGTAGGGGGAGAGGGGAGAAGGCAAAGGGGGTGAGGAATGGGATAACCATCCTGCAAGTTTCTTGTGGGTCTCCACTTGTCCTTTGGAATCTGGTGAAGGAAAAAGCTCCGGGGGGGGGGGGGAGATAGTGCAATGGGAAAACTGATGGCAAAGGAAAGATGGAGCGTTCTTCTGTCCCCCACTGCTTCTCCACTCTTAATCTCCCCTCCTGCGGCGACCTTGCTTTTTGAAAAGGGAAACTGGGACACGGTTGTTCTCCTGGAAAGAAAGAAAGCCGAAGCAGGCATTTCTTCCTGCACATTTAAAAAGTAAACTTGACTACAGGGGGAAGGAAAGCAGAATAAGACAGATTAGTTAATTACTTCTCAAACAATGAGCTTCTGTGAGTTCCGCACTGATCAGAACTACTACCGTTAATATAATCCTGCATTTGGTTGCCTTTCCCGCATGGGAGCAGACATATTAGATCATTAATTGCTAGACTGTCTCGTCATTTGCCACGCAAGAAACAAGAGGGAGCACTCCACACTGTTTTGAAGACACTAGGGAGGGCAACAAGGAATCACCTGATATACCCCAAGTAAGCAGATGAGAAAAGAGTGAAACAGATGCTACAGGGAAGGACATTTCCCTATCCGGGTTAGATTGCACTAGGTGGCTTTGAAATCTTCCCAATTGTTGTAAAGTCTGAAGGTGGTCTGTGGTTCCTGAAACATCTCTGCGATGTAAAAACAAGGTATCAAAAGGACATTGTTTGCATCCATCTCGGTTAGATATTTTGTTCTTACGGTAAAATTTCAGATGGGGAGGAGGGCAATACACAGAAGACCGTATCGCATATGTTTTGTAGCCTCATAATAATGGTAACTGCTATCAATGTGGGACAATCAGTCACCCCCCCCCCTTTTAAAGCATTAGCTACTAGATAAAAAGGTATGTACAAGGTAAAACTACTGAAGACACAAATCCCTTTGAAAGCAAAGACGTTTGTCCCTTCAACATGCATGTTTAGTAAGTAAGCCCTTTTCATTGTTCATACCAGTGGATTGGCCAGGAGACCTCTTGAAGAGTAATGACATCGGCTTTCACAAGCTCTGATTGTTTTCTCCTGTTGTAGCTCTTTGAAAGTCTGCATTGACCCCCTTTTGAGATGGTGAGATGTCTCTTGCTGCATGAACCTTAAAATAACTTTGGCCTGGAGAGGGATGAAGATACACTTCTCATGTTGGTTGCTTTCCACAACTGAAGAAAGACTTCATGAAACACTCACACACAGTTTAAAAAGAAGATGTTCCATGTTAATAGATCAAGAGTAGGGGTGGGCATGACCCGGCTCACAAATGAAAGTTCGTAATGGGTTTTGACCCGTTTGTGCTTCGCAAAATCAAGTTCATGACAGGTCAACTAACACGAACTTTCCATGACCTTTGAAGTTGCTCCTGGAGGTTCGTGGAGGCTCATTGTGGTTCCATAAACGAATAGATTTCCAAACAGGCAGTTTCCTCTCAATCAAAATATTTACCAAACTTCAAAACAAAAGGGGTCCAGAAGTTTCCCTGTGAGTTTGGTATCACTGGCTTGATCCAGAGCTGTTCCATAAACTCCTGTAACTGCAGCATTGTGAGCAAAAAAAAAAAAAGATTAATGTCAAACCACAGAATCCCTGCAGTACAAACTGAAGGGGGGGGCATTTTTTCAAGCCCAGTAAAACCAGTTCAGTGTACAGAATGCCCAGCAGAATCCAGTACAGAAGAGCGAGAGAGAGACTGGATTTATTCCCCACCCTTCACTTAAAGTCTCAGAGCGGTTTACAATCTCCTTCTCTTCCTCTGAGAGAACTGCTCTAGAGAGAACAGCTCTGAGAGAACTGTGACTGACCCAAGGTTACCCAGCTGGCTGCATGTGGAAGAGTGGGGAATCAAACCCAGTTCTCCCAGATTAGAACCTATGCTACACCAAACTAGTTCTCATAATACCACTGTGGCAAGGCAAGCTTAAAAGGACCGATTGATCTCAAAGAACATTGCCACAAGAAATATGGGGGGGGGGGGGGTTTGCAAGTCCAGCACAACCACTTCAGTGCACAGAATGCCCAACAGAATCCAATACCACCATGGCAATGCAAGCTTAAAAGGACTGAGTGATCTCAAAGCACAGTGTCGCAAGAAATCCAAGCAGGGGGGAGGAGATTTTGCAGGCTCTGTGCAAGAAAATGGGAGCGCAAAAGAACTCTGGCAAAGGGGAGGCCCCTGTTGAAACTGACAAGAGCAGTGGAGGAACCAGGATGGTGGTGGTGGGGGAGAGAACCTCTTGAACCTGCACCTGTAATTTCCCCAGAAAGCACTTTCCTGGATCCCATAAATCCAATCATCACCAAACTTGGAGGCCAGGTAGAGGAGAGTCAGCTGGAAAGTCCCTGTGAGTTTGGTGCCTTTAGCCAGGGGTCCGTTGGAGTGGGAGCGCACAGGAGCACAGCTCCGGGAGAGAGGAGCCCAGGGGGCGGGCACATGTCCAAGCCCCACCCCCTCCTCGGCTTCCCTGAGCAGTGCAGAGGTGCAGCGCCCCGGGGAAAGCCCTGCTAGGGTCTTTATTGATTTTAATGTTTTGTTTTAATATTGATAATTTTATCCTTGTTCCTTTTATGACTGTGTGCTGCTTTTCCAGAGACTTGCTCAAGGAGGCATATAAATGTTCTAAGTATACCATTTTTTTATCTGGGCACATGGCACATAAGTACTGGAGAAATTTCACCAACCCTTCAGCAGCTTCCACCCCATCAGTTTGGTGTAGTGGTCAGGAGTTGGACTCTAATCTGGGAGAGCCGGGTTTGATTCCCCACTCCTCCACATGCAGCTGCTGGTGTGACCTTGGGCCAGTCACAAGTTCTCTCAGAGCTGTTCTCTCATGAGCAGTTCTCAAAAGACCTCTCTCAGCCCCACCTACCTCACAGGGTGTCTTGTTGTGGGGAGGGGAAGGGGAAGGGATGGGTGGTGCACATGTCCTGGGTATCTCAAGTCTACTTGAAACCTGGTGGTTTCCAGGGAGCAGGAAGAGAATGAGGGTGTGTTCTTTACGCTTATTTTTATTGCACAAAGTATTGGACGGGGAAGGGAATGGAGGAAGAGCAGGTCAGTTTCACTCACCTGTGGAGTGGAGCCTGAGGGGTGGGTGTTGCCTTCTGACCCACTTCCGGCATGTTAGGGGGTGTGGCATATGCAAATGAGGTATGCAAATGAGTTATGCTAATGAGCTCCTGCACCTCTTTTTTTACGAAATGACCCCTGCCTTTAGCATGCCAGGGGTGGGGGTGGGGGAGTGTTTGTACCAGATCACGAACCTCATGAACTGAATCGATTTATTTGATGCCTAAAAGTTTGTGATGGACCGTGGTTTGGAAACAAACCGCATCAAACCACATTTTCCCAGTCCATGCCCATCCCTAGGAAAGAGCAAGAGTCCAGTAACACCTTAAAGACTAACAAAAATCTGTGGCAGGGTCAGAGCTCTCATGAGTCACTGCTCACTACTTCAGATCACTGAAGAAGTGAGTGGTGACTCATGAAAGCTCGCACCCTGCATCAGTTGTGTCAGTCTTTAAGGTGCTACTGGACTCTTGCTCTTGTCTATGATAAATTAAGGATGTTGGTCATGTCAGCCCGCTGTCCTTTTCTTATCTAAGACAAAATGCTTTTGGGTTTGAAATCCTAAGAGGTCCCTCTTGCTCACTTAGCTTTCATGCTGTTGTTTCTTTTATGTTCAGCTCTGTGGGCGTTCTTTGCCTCCACTCCTGGATTCCTGCAGCTGCCCCTGTTCCCTTTCTTCCATATCTTAAAGGGCTTTGCTACACGCTACAGTTTCTTCCCTTTTTTTTTTTTTTTAAATGACTCCAGCCTCTTTTTGCACATGCAAGGTTGCCTTTTGGAGGAAAAGAATGGTGTGGGGATCAAGAGAGAAAGAGAGAGAGAATTGTTAAAAAATATACAGGAACGTGTGCTTTTCCTTTAGAAGGAGTGTGACAGTACCTCTCTCTTATTTTGTGTGGTTAGGTGTGAAGTGGTTTTAAATCTCTTGTTGTTTCTCTCTCTCACTTAAAGTATCTATCGCTGCCACCAGGAATTTAATTCCAGTCTTTAATTAACCTTTCCCACAGTATTGTGCCTGAGCTCTAAGGCTTCTTTGTTGGTCTGTGTGGTTCTGAGGATAAGACTCTGGGTTAACAATAAACAAGATAAAACTGTACTGGTAAAGGAGGTGTATTGGTTACAAGATGTTTTGTTAAGTTGCTTAGTAAAATCTTTCCCTTTTTACTCAGGTCTCTGTCAGCCTTTTCCCTCACACTTTTAAAATACTCAGACAATATTAGATTTTGCTTAAATTGCTCCCTGAAGGATATGTTCTTCCTCTTTTAGAATCTTTTAAAAACATTTTTATTGGTTTTTTAGCAGATTTCAGTACACGCAATACATACATAGCTTCATAATACATACAGTAAAAATCATATTGTTAGCAATAATGTGCAAACATAGGAACATTTTTCAGTCAAAGCACTCTTTTAGACTCTTAATGCCTTTCACAGCACCTCTATCTATATACTAATTCCCAAGTGCCCCCTGTGCATGCGGATATCTAAATCTACACATCGGGGGCACTTGGGGGGCAGAGAGATTTTCCTGCACACTTGGAAGACTCCCCAGATGTGCAGAAAAATCTAAAAAGTTTTTTAAAAACTATACGGGGATATTTAAATCCCCCCAAAAGTAAAAAAGCATTCCCTGCACATGCATAAAAAGTGTTCTCTGTGGCTGCTTGTGGGGGGGGGGAGAGCTTGGTGGGCCTGGCGGCTGGAAGCCATGTGGGCCTCGCTGTCACTGGGCGGGGGAGAGCTGGGCAGGGGAGAAAGCTCACCTGCAGTGGCTTCCTCCTCTGCGTGGAGCTTCCCCCGGTAAGTATCGCGGTCACCCCTTCTTGTATGATTCTATTTGGAAGACTGTTTCTCTGACTTTGCAAACTGACCACAACTGACAGCTACTGGCTGCTGACTTCACACTTGAAACTTCGAATTGAACACTGCCTTCTGTCTCTCCACACACACACGTACACACTTCCTAGCTCTGCCTACACACTCTCAGTCACCAACCAATCACCTCATTCACTCATCTCCCTCTTTCACCCGCCCCTCCCCATTCTTCTGACACTTACCAACCATTTTAAAGGAACATATACTTAGAACTTGAAATCATTACAAGGAGTAAAAGCAGCTTGAGAGTGGAGTCAATTTTCGGAGGGAACAGCAAGGAAAGAAAGGGTTAAAGTTTCCTTCTCTTCCTACTTTGTTCTCTTCCTTGATAAAACAATCCCAGAAGCTGCATTTGCAAATGAAAGAGAGATCCTGTGAAGTAACATGGTATTGGTATCCTGTAGAGGAGCCCATAAGTCAACTGAACACATGAAGCTGCCTTATACTGAATCAGACCGCCGGTTAGGGTTGCCAAGTCATTGAGACTTACTGGTGGGGGGGAGTCCTCCTCGGTCTGGGAGCTTCCCCGGCGCACATGCTTATGCACGCGCCATGATGATGTCACCCGGAAGTGACATCATCATGTTGGGGGCGTTGCCAGAGTTTTGGGGTGATTGCTAGAGCATCATCCCGGCAACGTCCCCAACGTGATGACGTCTCTTCCGGGTGACATCATTACGCTGGGGAAGTCATCCTGACTGGATGACTTCAGGGGTGGGGTTCCCCCCGCCGGCCGAATGCTGGCCGGCGGATCGGGAACCCCTGTAGCGGGGGATCCCCCGCCCCCCGGGCTGACTTGGCAGCCCTACCGCTGGTCCATCAAAAGCACTATTGTCTGTTCAGACTGTCAGCAGCTCTCCAGGGTCTAAGCAGAGGTCTTTCCTATCACCTACTGTCTGATCTGGAGATACTGGGGACTGAACCTGGGACCTTTTGCATGTCAGACCATGCCGAGCAGATGCTGCACCACCACGCCACAGCCCCAGTGGTAAAGCCTGTTGCCACTCTTTTAACCATGCACAGCACCACAAAAGGACCACGGTGTGTTTAGGTTAAAGAACAAAACTACCACACCATGTATTGGATATAGAATAATATTTTAGTATGCTTTTTTTGTTATTTAAAGTAAGGTTAATATAATGCAAATCATAAATACCAAGTTAAATATTGTAAATCCCGATGAAGGCATCGGAAATGAGGCTACACCAATTCTCGTTGTCATCTTAAAGGCTTCTATGTTGACTTACAGCCCTGTAGGACATATGTATTGTATTAAATTTAAATTACAAAACCACAGTAAAATACTACGTATTAGTGGCTGCAAAAAGTGTTATAAGAAATAACAATCCTGTATCCAGTACACAGTGCTGTAGTTTTGTTCTTTACCCTTTTAACCATGCCTTGATGGTGTTTGGGGGGCAACAGTGGGAGGGCTTGTGGAAGGCGGGGTTTGGGGAGGGGAGGGACCTCAGCAAGCTACAGTGCCATAGAGTCTACCCTCCAAAGCAGCCATTTGCTCCAGGGAACTGATCCCTGTCACCTGGAGATCAATTGTCATGGTGGGAGATCTCCAGGTGTCACCTGGAGGTTGGCATGCCAACTTAACACAGCTTCCTGGGCTTCTCTTTGCCTTCCTCCTAAGCCACTGCTATGCATGCACAAGGAGAAAGAGGGAGATGGGAAAACAAACGCTGGCAGCTTCCAAATTCAGCCACCTAGTTTTGCTTCAGGGCATATTTGGACCTACTGGGGTACTTCATAGGCACTGAAGGAGGCGAGAATTTGGAATTCTGTTTCTTGTCATCTATGAAACACACCCCCAAAGAAGAAGAAGAAGAAGAAGAAGAAGAAGAAGAAGAGATTGGATTTATATCCCGCCCTTCACTCACTTAAGAGTCTCAGAGCGGCTTACAAACTCCTTTCCCCTCCCCTCCCCAAACCCCGCCCAAACAAAGCAAAAGTTAGCTACCATTTTTTTTTAAATGAAAGGGGGAGACCAATATGTACAGGCCTATTAAGTCCACCTTGAACATGCTGACTATTGAGTTGGATTGAATCACGGTTGTGTAAGACAGGGTCATCGCTTTGTTCAGACAGGTTTTAAATCAACAGGGTATGGAAAGGGAAAGCCTACAGGGAAAACTGGGGAGGGAAGAGACGGGAAGAAAATAACTCATTTTAGGGAGGATTTCTTGGTGAAATTCTTTGGGCGGCTGGTTGATTGCATTAGTGAACACTGTTGATAAAAAAAAGGACAGATAAACTGTCTTCAAATATATATTCCCCCCCCCCCCTAGATTTGTATAATATGCCAAGAATATTATTTTAGGTACTAAATTGGGGTTTTCCCCTAAGGTGTAATCAGGGGTCATTTCGTAGAAAAAGAGGTGCAGGAGCTCATTAGCATAACTCATTTGCATAACTCATTTGCATATGCCACACCCCCTAACATACCGGAAGTGGGTCAGAAGGCAACACCCACCCCTCAGGCTCCACAGGTGAGTGAAACTGAACTGCTCTTCCTCCATTCCCTTCCCCATCCAATACTTTGTGCAGTAAAAATAAGCGTAAAGAACAAATCCCTCATTCTCTTCCTGCTCCCTTGAAACCACCAGGTTTCAAGTAGACTTGAGATACCCAGGACATGTGCACCACCCATCCCTTCTCCTTTCCCTCCCCACAGCAAGACACCCTGTGAGGTAGGTGGGGCTGAGAGAGGTCTTTTGAGAACTGCTCATGAGAGAACAGCTCTGAGAGAACTTGTGACTGGCCCAAGGTCACACCGGCAGCTGCATGTGGAGGAGTGGGGAATCAAACCCGGTTCTCCCAGATTAGAGTCCAACTCCTGACCACTACACCAAACTGATGGGGTGGAAGCTGCTGAAGGGTTGGTGAAATTTCTCCAGTACTTATGTGCCATGTGCCCAGATAAAAAATGGTATACTTAGAAAATTTATATGCCACCTTGAGCAAGTCTCTGGAAAAGCAGCACACAGTCATAAAAGGAACAATGATAAAATTATCAATATTAAAACAAAACATTAAAAACAATAAAGACCCTAGCAGGGCTTTCCCCGGGGCACTGCGCCTCTGCACTGCTCGGGGAAGCCGAGGAGGGGGTGGGGCTTGGTCATGTGCCCGCCCCCTGGGCTCCTCACTCCCGGAGCTGCGCTCCTGTGCGCTCCCGCTCCAACAGACCCCTGGGTGTAATACAGTATGCCCCCACATTTTGTGTAAACTCCCAAATGATGTAGGGCTGTTTCCAAACACAACCTGTGGGCCTTTGATTCTTAAAGCCCCTGGCCAAGCATTGTGGGACACGGAAGTGCAAGCCGACAGTTTCTTCTCTGAACAAATCCCTGAGAGGCAATCAAAACTGGACTTCTCCAGCGGCAGACAGTGGCTTCAGATAGAAGAGGGGAGGACAGAGCTGACACAGTGGCAGGGAGGGAGCCAGTGTTCCCTCTAAGCTGAGTTAGTGTGAGCTAGATCTTCGACATGGTCTCTGTGATTCACACCAGTGGGTTTCTGCGCCTGCGCTGAAACTCATCGGTATCTAGCAAGCTAACGGATTTTCGCGCCCAGCTACCGGGCGCATGCTCGTGGCGCCCACCGCGCATGCCCAGAGGAGCCGGGCGCGGACATCCCGCCAGTTCTCTTCTGACCGCCGTTCGGCTAACAGCCTCCCTCGTCGGTTCGTTGACAACTTCTAGGAAAAGCTAACTCATCTCTTCGTTTTTGACCTTGGACTGCCTCTCGACTACTCTTTGGATATGGACGTCGGCTTCTTCAACTCCGGTTCCCCTCTGGGTTCCGTGAGTCTCCACTTTATCTCCATCCCCATTCGCTCCCAGCCCCTCTGTATGGCTCAGCGTTGGGGCTGTTTCAAACGCTGCACCTCCTGTGGCAGCAAGCTTGCAGTGCCTGACGGCCACTCCCTTTGTATTCTCTGCTTGGGAGAATCCCACAGACCGGAGTCTTGTGTTCATTGCTCCAAGTTCTCCAACCAAACGTGGAAGAATCGAGTGGCACGTCTGAAAGTCGCACTCCTAGAGTCAGCTCTCCGTCCCTCCTCTACAGCGATGGACACCGCGCTGCCTTCGACATCGACGTCGACCCTGATATCGACCATCACATCAAAGCCACCAATACCGAAGGCGGCTTCTGACGTCGACCGCTGACCGTCCAAACGACCTTTGGCTCCACACTCTTCCTCTTCGACACCTACGAAGAAAAAGAAGAAAGACAAGTCGGAGAAACATAAACAGCGTCCGGCCAGTAAGTCCCGCGACAAGGGCGAGGCTCGGAGCGATGCGGTCCAGGACGCGCGACCTCGGGGAATAGCGCCTCCGCCGACGCTTCCCGACATCTCTAGACCACCGCTGCCTCCGGAGATTATCCAGCTTCTGGACTCTCCCCTCCGGCCTCCAGGCCCAGAACTGCCTGAGACGGTCCTGCAGTCACAGGACTTGGTGTCGACGGCCTACCACTCTCCACATGGACACTGTTCTCAGCCACCTTCCTCGCACTCGGGCTCACGATGCTCAGAGTCACCGGTCGGCTCCGAAGCCTCGCACAGGCACCCTCCCTACCAGAGTCCATCTAGGGTCCCTGATGTTCCGTCTCCACCTCGACATCCTGGCCGCCTGCGAGGCCAGCACCCTCGAGATCCACCTCGATCTCCGCCACGGTATGATTACCGACAGTGGGACCCCTGCAACTACCATCTGTATGGGGCATACCCGCTGTAGTCGATGCTCCCCTGACTCTCCCCTTCTCGATCGCCCCACCAGCCATCGATCCCGATCGCCAAGACACCATACCTATGAACCTATGCCTCCACACCGTCAGCCAGACCAGGTGGACAGGCATCGAGAACATCATCGATCCTGATCACCGGCGCCACCGCCCTGGACACAGGTTCCCATACCGCAGACGGTCCCGCCTCCTACCACACTGACGCATCCACCGCGCCAGTCGACGCTGAAGGTCCCATCAACACCGCAGCGACCACCCACACCTGCCCCGCTGTCGGCCTCGGGATCCTCCGATGTCGACTCCAATGCCGAGGGCTCTTCAGACAGCTCGCCTGATCGCCCATCGCCTAAACCCGACACCTCGGACAACCTGCCCATCTCACCATCTGAGGATGTCTCCTCCTACGGTGACCTCATCAAGCGGATGGCCATGTCCCTTGGTATCCCCATTGCCCAGCCGCCGCAATCGGTGTCGGACCCGGTATTTGACATTGTCCAAATGGACACATCACCCTCTGTCACCCTGCCGCTCTCAGCTGTCCTGCTCCAAGCGACGAAATCCCAATGGGATAAGCCAGCTTCAGCTCCAGTTTCCTCGAGCCATCTGGACCATATGTACAGACTCCAGGAAGAAGGTATCGAGTTTCTGCTAACCCACCCGAAACCGAATTCCATGGTGGTCAGCTCCTCCACCAAATCGAAGCGAGCCCATTCCACCCCACCAGACAAGGAGAGCCGCCGTCTGGACGCATTTGGAAGAAGATTCTACTCTGCAGGAGCCTTGGGCATTAAAACGGCCAATTACCTCGCGTGCATGGGTAGATACCAATATGCACTGTGGGAACAAATCTCTGCCCTCACCCAAGGTCTGCCGGAGGAAGCACGGCTAGCCCTGCGTAAGATACAAAAAGAAGGCCTGCTGCTGGCTAAGCAGCAGGTCAACTCTGCAAAGCATACTTTGGACGCCTCCTCCAAAACTATGTCCACAGCTGTAGCTTTACGTAGACACTCCTGGCTACGCAACACTTCATTGCAAATGGACACCAGGACACTCATTGAGGACCTCCCCTTTGATGGCATGGGGCTGTTTCATTCTACCACTGACACAGTCCTTCAGGACCTCGACAAAAGCATTAAAGCTTCGAGGACCCTGGGAGTCTCTGCCCCTACTGCAAGACCTTTCAAGCCATGCACCTGGTCAAGGCCTTGGTCCCGCCGCTCGTCAGCCAGGAGTTCTCCCAATCGCTCATGATGCCCACGACCCTCACCCACTCAACAACGCCAACCCTACCAGGGAAAACAGAGACCAGCAGCGACCCAATCGTCCGGTCGCCAAAAATTTTCAAGAGGCCCCAAGCAGGGCCGTTGACTCTTCCCCCCATCTTGCACAACCTATGCGTCTCGCACCCTTCTTAGAAGCTTCGCGCGAAATCACCACGGACACTTGGGTGCTCTCCATTATCACCACGGGCTATCTCATCGAGTTTCTTCATTCCCCGACATACCAAACTCTCACCACCACCCCTCCAACCCCAGAACTGCTCACCGAGATCGCAACCCTGTGCCTCAAGGATGCCATAGAACCGGTTCCACCTCCACAACGGGGGAAGGGCTTCTTCTCCTGTTACTTCCAAGTACCCAAACGGGGTGGGGGCACAAGGCCCATTCTAGACCTCCGGAACCTCAACGTGTTCATTCAGTACAAGCGGTTCCGCATGATCACTCTCCGCTCCTTCTTTCCCCTTCTTCGGCGAGGCTCCTGGATGGCTACCCTGGACCTCCAGGATGAGGACCAATTCCAATACAAGGCCCTCCCCTTTGGCCTCTGTACAGCCCCCAGAGTGTTTACCAAGACGATGGCAGCTGTGGTAGCCCACCTCCGCCTACAGGGAGTCGTCATTTTTCCCTATATCGACGATTGGCTTCTGGTGGCAGACTCGCCGAAAACCCTCTCCCTCCACATCACCCGCACGCGCAATCTCTTGGCGCGACTCGGTCTCCAGGTCAATGAGGAGAAGTCACACCTCCAGCCCTCTCAGATAGTACAATTCATTGGAGCAATCCTAGACTCCACCCGCCTGACAGCCTTCCTTCCACAAGACAGAGCTTCTGTCCTGTCAAGGCGAAGTTTGGCGATCGGAATGACTGCCGTGGCGGCAGCCATGAGGCCGAGCAGGCGTTGGAGGAGGAAGGCCGACGCTGATAGCTGGGTTCTGACGTGCTCTGCCAGAAACTGATGGCATGTAGACTCTACCCCTCAGCTTCTCCCCCAGAGTAGCCAATGTCCTACTGAACTCATGAAAACCGTCCACGCGGACGTCTTACGCGTACAAGTGGGCCAAATTCAGTCGCTTTCTAAGCTCCAAGGCTACCTCGCCCACCTCTGTCGGCCTCCCACGTGTCTACAACTTTTTGCTCTCGCTGGCCGATTCCGGCTTGTCCCACTCTTCCATTAGAGTCTACCTGGCAGCCATCTCCACCTTCCACAACAGGGTAGACAATTTCACGGTGTTTACTCACCCCCTCTCCAAGCGCTTCCTCAAAGGGCTTCTGCACTTATACCCACCATCCAAGCCACCAGCACCCCTGTGGGATCTCCCCCTGGTACTGTGCCAGCTTACCAGGAAGCCTTTTGAACCACTGGCGACGTGCGACCTTCGACTCTTGTCCTGGAAAACCGCGTTTTTGGTCTCCATCACATCAGCACGCCATGTAGGAGAAATTCTTGCCTTCAGGCATGACACACCCTTCCTCTCCTTTCCCCCGCATGGGGTCCGTCTCCTACCAGACATATCTTTCCTACCGAAAGTAATCTCAGAATTCCACCTTCAGTCAGAAGTGATCCTACCTGACTTTTACCCTAACTACTCCTCGGAGGAGGAGCGCTTACTCCACACCCTTGACGTTAAGCGTTCCATCCTCTTCTACCTCCAACGCACTAAAGCTACGCGTCGGACTCCACGCCTATTTGTTTCTTATGCCCCAGGTAGATTGGGCACTCCTATCACTTCACGTAGACTTTCCCATTGGATTGTAGAACTTATTTCTTTATGTTACAAGCTGGCCAAGGTCCAGTTACCAGGCCCAGTATGGGCACACTCGACTAGAGCTGTCTCCGCCTCCATGGCCTTCCTGCAAGGTGTTACCCTGTCGGACATATGCAAAGCCGCCACCTGGGCGTCTCCTAACACCTTTATTCGGCACTACGCCCTGGATACTCGAGCATCAGACCAAGCAGCCATGGGTAGACTCATCTTATCTACTACCTCCTGATGACCGCAGGCCGGCACCCTCCTCCAGGTAGGACTGCTCGCTAATCTCCCACTGGTGTGAATCACAGAGACCATGTCGAAGATAAACAGGTTGCTTACCTGTAACTGATGATCTTCGAGTGGTCATCTGTGGATTCACACCTCCCGCCCACCTTCCCCTCTGCGGCCAGGCGGTACACTCTGCTTCTGGTTGCAGCGGTCAGAAGGAACTGGCGGGATGTCCGCGCCCGGCTCCTCTGGGCATGCACGGTGGGCGCCACGCGCATGCGCCCGGTAGCTGGGCGCGAAAATTCGTTAGCTTGCTAGATACCGATGAGTTTCGGCGCAGGCGCAGAAACCCACTGGTGTGAATCCACAGATGACCACTCGAAGATCATCAGTTACAGGTAAGCAACCTGGTTTTTTTTTAGCCTCCGGCTCACACATGTTTGTCTTAGCTCAGGAAGGATGGCTCCATCCAGAGCAAACTAATTTATGCAGTAGCCAAATCGCTCGCTCACAACTTTAATGCCAGTAGCTCACAAAGTAGGATTTTTGCTCACAAGACTCCACGACTTAGAGGGAACATTAGAGGGAGTTCAGTCTTGGGGAACACTGCTGAAGCTTAGGGTTGCCAAGTCTTACCTTTCTTTTAGTGGGGTGGAGTCCTTGCTGCTCCGGGAGTGTTCTGGTGCATGCGCAAAGCACGCACACCGCAATGACATCACCCAGAAGTGACGTCATCATGTCGGGCATGTTGGGGCAGGACCTCTGCAATTTGAGGAGAAACCATAGAGTTTTCCCTGGAATTATAGAGTGCACCCCTGAAATGTGCTCGGTGTGATGACATCACCTATGAGTGTTGTCATCGCACCGGACACGTCTCCTCAGCCTGACAATTTGGGGGTGGGGTTCCCCCCATTGGCCCAATCCGGGCCAGCGGGGAGTGGGCTGATTGAGCGGGGGTTTCCCCGCCTCCCCCCGGGGGACTTGGCACCCTACTGTAGCTCCACTCTGGGAGTACGGCCCTATCCCTTTCCTCCCACATTCTCAGTAAGGGATGCCAGCCTCCAGGTGGGACCTCAGGATCCCCTGGAATTACAGCTCATCTCCAAAGTACAGAGATCAGTTCCCCTGGAGAAAATGGGTGCTTTGGAGGGTGGACTTTGGAGGGTGGACCCCAGGTCATACAGCAGGTGCAAGTGGAGGAGTGGGGAATCAAACCTGGTTCTCCCAGATTAGAGTCCACGCACTTAACCACTACACCAAACTGGCTCTCTATTAATTAATTAATTAATAGAGTTGCCAGGTCCTTGTACTCCACTGAGGTCCTTGACCTCCCCAGGCTCCACCCCCAAATCTCCAGGAGTTTCCCATCCCATCCTGGTGCTGGTAACCCTACCCATCCACCAGTGGCCAGGGAGGACCTGGCAACTCTATTCTCAGTCCTTTTCTTAAAGCACTCTCTTTTTGGTATCAATGCAGTAAATTAATTAATTAATAGAGAGCCAGTTTGGTGTAGTGGTTAAGTGCGTGGACTCTAATCTGGGAGAACCAGGTTTGATTCCCCACTCCTCCACTTGCACCTGCTGGATAACCTGGGGCAAGCCATAGCTCTGTACCAGCTGTTCTCTCAAGGACAGCCCCACCTACCTCACAGGGTGTCTGTTGTGGGGAGAGGAAGGGAAAGGAGTTTGTAAGCCACTCTGAGGCTCCAAGCGAGTGAAGGGCGGGATATAAATCCAATCTCTTCTTCTTCTTCTTCAGAGTCACTTTTCCATGAGTACAGGCACATGGATTGGCTGAGTCTTCTTTTTGTAGGGCTGCCCATATCCAGGTGGAGATTGTGACCCCCAAGTTATGCGACCCCCGAGCACCCCTCTTTGCTGTTTAATGATAAGGTAAGCTGGTTTATTTAGACATTTGTATTGACTTGATGAATTTGGGGGGCGGGGGCGGTGTTTTGTTTTAAAATTAAATCTTATTAATTCCATCAACCAGTATAGAATTACCAAAGGAAGACTTTATGAACTGTACTCTCTGATGAAGGAACAAAGTGCCGGCGGCTACCTGGGATCTGCATTAGTAGTTCAGTTCCAAGAATTTAAAGATTGTGGCCATATTGTGGAGTTCTAAGCTTTCCAAGTTCATTTTGACACACATTGGATGCTCCACGGCTTTTGAAAATATTGGCCCAGTGTGAGGCCTACATCTCTATTGACACCAATGTCTAAAGGCCCTTGTCTTTTTCACTTTGATGACTTTGTAAATATACACCTTGGTTTTGTAATCTGTGGGCCTTCTATCTTGTGATTGGTTTATGCAATTGTTTATTCTTTCATTGGATATTTGGATAATTTGATATTAGAGTACTCATTAATGTTTAATAGTATGTAAATACAAAATTAGTTTGATTAAAAAACACTTACACTTGGTATTTAAATATTTATTGTTAAAAACCACACAGCATTTAGCTTGGGCTATTAGATTAGAATCTCCAGGTGGTGGCTGGAGATCTCCTGGTATGATAACTGAGCTCCAGGTGACAGAGATTACCTGGAGAAAATGGCCACTTTGGAAGGTGGACTCTGTGGCATTAAACCCCACTGAAGTCCTTCCCTTCCCAAATCTCACCCTGTTCCGGTTCCACTCCCAGAATCTCCAGGTATTTCCCTGGGCAGAACTGGCAACCCTGTCTTTCAGGCAATTCACAACACAGGCCTAAGCAGAGTCATACCTTTCTAAGCTCATTGCCTTCCATGGACTTTGAAGGATAAAACTCTGTTTAGGATTGTACCAGTTTGATGTAGTGCTTAGGAGCATGAACTCTAATGTGGGAGAACCAGATTTGATTCCCCACTCTTCCACATGCAGCTGCTGGCATGACCTTGGGTCAGTCACAAGTCCTTTCAGAGCTGTTCTCTCAAGAGCAGTCCTCTCAGAGCTTTCTCAGCCCCACCTACCCCACAGGGTGTCTGATGTGGAGAGGGGAAGGGAAAGGAGATTGTAAACCACTCTGAGACTCCTTCAGGTAGTGAAGGGCAAGGTGTACATCCAGTCTCCTCCTCCTCTTCTCCCCCCTCCATTTCTCACTGCCAGTGGCTTTGGCTTGCAGAAGAGAACTCTGGGAGCAATCCTAAGCAGGCCTACTTGGAAGTCAATCTCATATTATTCAATGGAACTTACTCCCAGGAAAGTGTCCTTAGGACTCCAGCCTCTGCAACTGAGCTGACTGTGGATCAGGAAATAACTTCTTTACAGAGACTCTGCTGTCATCCGTGTTGTCAGAGAAAGCCGTTAAGGAACCCTTGGCTTTGATCAGCTGTGGAGAGGGCTGGGCTTGGCCTTCCCTTTGCCATCACAATTGACATGGACAGCCGTGCACACTACCCATTTTTCCTCCGCTAAAAAGGCTCTCTTCTCTTTAATTCAGTTCAGACCAGAAGACGATTTAGGCCTGAAGACCGCAGTCTCCTCAAGTTCAGTTCCCACTCCGTCTGCTGTTGAATAATTCCGTGTGCTTCACAGCATTTATTTAATAAGGGTAAACGTTTGGCAACATATTTCCTGGAGAGAGAAAATACTTGCAGGAAAGAAGACACAAGGAAAAATACAAGTGGTATGATATTTTCTACTACGGCCCACCAAGGTAACTAGGGATGGGTATAAACTGGCTGACAAAAGAAAGTTCATCACAAATTTTGTTTGTGGTTTGCAAAGCAATGTTAGCAAACTGTGACAAACTTTCATGAATTTTTATGCAGTTTGTGGCTCTTCATGAAAAACAGCTGAGTGGTGAGAAGCTCCCTGCCACTCAGCTGTTTGGTTTAAGAGGCTGGGAGTAATTTAAACTACTGCTTTCTGCAAAAAGCCACAGGGAGCAGAAAGCAGGATTTTTAATGGCACTGAGCCATTTCGCCCCTGCTTTCTTCTCACAGCTGTGAGGAGCACTAAGCAGTGGTTTAAATGGCTCCTAGCCATTTAAACTAAACAGCTGAGTTCCCTGCTGCTCCACTCTTTGGTTGAAATGCCTCATGCTTTCTGCTCCCCATGAAAAGCAGTGAGGAGCAGAAAGCAGGGGTTTAAGCTTTAAATAGCTCATGAAACAGTACAAACCGATACAAACTGGTTTGGTTCTTGGTTCAGCCTCCTGGTTTGTATAGGTTAATAGTTTGGTTCCTGGTTCAGCCACAAATCGCAAACTGAACTGCAAAAATGTGGTTCATGCACATTTCTAAAGATAACACAACACAGAGTGTAAGCTTTCGAGTTCTCCAGATTCTTTGGATTGACCATTCAAAAACAAACAATGAGAAAACAAAGGAAGGGGGTGGGAGATTTTCTAGGCCAGGGATCCCCAACATAAAGCCCATGGGTGCTGTGGGCCCACCAATACCTTTTCCCAGGGGTCCGTTGGGGCCGGAGCGAGGCGGAGCAAAGCTCCACCAGCTCAGGACTGGCCAGTAGGGCAGCCACGGGCTGAATCAGATTCTCTAATCTGATTCAGCTCACCGCCGAATTGCCGCCGAAATTTGGCAGCAACTTTAAAAGCCACTGGAGGGAAGGGGGTTTGAGGGAGAGGCTCCAAACTTGCAGGGTAGCTGCTGGGGCCTCTCCTCAAAATGCCCACCAAGTTTCAAGAAGATTGGACCAGGGAGTAACACTTTTTCCCACCATAGAGAACAATGGAGGGGATGGGACAACCTGTTTGGGGGCCCATAGAATTGGACTCCGTGGAGCCTCTCCCTCAAACCTCCTTTCCTCCAGCTGCTCATATACCCTATGAGTTTTTGCCATTGATTTCAATGGCCCCTAGGATATAATGGGCTGGTTGTTTCTTCCCAGACTACAAGTGGGAGAAGTTACAGTTTGCACCTGAAGGAAGAAGCAGCTGAGAGTTTAGATGCTCAAGATCAGGGAGGCGAGGGAGGCAATAAGCAAGCAGCTAGCCTGAGAACAGTGAGCACATTCCAAAGGGGGGGGGTGCTAGCTCGGAGGAAACCAACTCCCATGCTGGAGATGTCAACATTAGCTGACAACTCTAATCTGGGAGAACCGGGTTTGATTCCCCATTCCTTCACATGCAGCTGCTTAGGGCAGTCACAAGTTCTCTCAGATGTTCTCTTAAAAGCAGTTCTTTCAGAGCTCTCTCAGCCCCACCTACCTCACAGGGTGTCTGTGGTGGGGAAGGGACAGGAAAGGGATTGTAAGCCGCTCTGAGACTCCAGGTAGTGAAGGGCGGGGTATTAAACCTTCTTCTTCTTCTTTTTCTCCTCCTCCTCCTGGTCGAAATGCCGGCAAACATTTCAAATATGCAAAACTTTTTTTTTTTTCAATCTGGCAGAACAGGCTAATAAAAAATATCACCTTCCCTGTTTAGCATCACTTATCCTGATATATAATACCTTGTTGAACCAAGTGGGTGATTAAATTTACTACTTCAGATTCCTCAGTAGCGGCTCATGTTTTCCTCTGTTGTGAGAAATAAAAATCCAAAAACGCTATGCAATCTCATTTCCTCACCTCGCCTGGGGTGCATCAAGATAGACGGGGGGATGAAAGAGAGCGCTGTTTACCTAGGGTTCCATTGCCCTGACAAGACTAATGGGAAGTGATAAATGAGGTCTGCAGATGACTGAGATAAGTGGGGGGGGAGTTTCTATTCTGTGAGGAAACTCGTCCCTCTTGGAGGAGGAGGGGCTGTTTGCAAAACCTGCATTTATTATAAACTGTCCTTTTGGAATATCCATTATCCAAGATCGATTCAGCTGGGTGTAGCGGTGTTGGTCTGAAGAAGCAGAACAAAGTTCAAGTCCAGTAGCACCTTTAAGACCAACAAAGTCTTATTCTGGGTATAAGCAGGGGTCCATTGGAGCAGGAGCACACAGGAGCACAGCTCCGAGAGTGAGAAGCCCAGGGGGTGGGCACATGACCAAGCCCCACCCTCTCCTTGGCTTCCCCAAGCAGTGCAGAGGTGCAGCGCCCCGGGGAAAGCCCTGCTAGGGTCTTTATTGTTTTTAATGTTTTGTTTTAATACTGATAATTTTATCATTGTTCCTTTTATGACTGTGTGCTGCTTTTCCAGAGACTTGCTCAAGGTGGCATATAAATTTTCTAAGTATACCATTTTTTATCTGGGCACATGGCACATAAGTACTGGAGAAATTTCACCAACCGTTCAGCAGCTTCCACCTTATCAGATTGGTGTAATGGTCAGGAGTTATACTCTAATCTGGGAGAACCGGGTTTGATTCCCCACTCCTCCACATGCAGCTGTTGGTGTGACCTTGGGCCAGTCACAAGTTCTCTCAGAGCTGTTCTCTCATGAGCTGTTCTCAAAAGACCTCTCTCAGCCTCACCTACCTCACAGCGTGTCTTGTTGTGTGGAGGGGAAGGGGAAGGGATGGGTGGTGCACATGTCCTGGGAATCTCAAGTCTACTTGAAACCTGGTGGTTTCAAGGGAGCAGGAAGAAAATGAGGGTGTGTTCTTTACGCTTATTTTTATTGCACAAAGTATTGGATGGGGAAGGGAATGGAGGAAGAGCAGGTCAGTTTCACTCACCTGTGGAGGGGAGCCTGAGGGGTGGGTGTTGCCTTCTGACACACTTCTGGTATGTTAGGGGGTGTGGCATATGCAAATGAGTTATGCTAATGAGCTCCTGCACCTCTTTTTCTATGAAATGACCCCTGAGTATAAGCTTTTGTGTGCAAGTGTGCACGCACACAAAAGCTCATACCCAGAATAAAACTTTGTTGGTCTTCAAGGTGCCACTGGACTCTAAATTTGCTCTATTGCTTCAGACCAACAAGAGTCACTGGGAAAGTTGGAGGCAGCAGGAACTGAGGAAGACTCATAATTAGATGTGATCTATAAAGAAAGCTGCAGCCCTCCGTTTGCAAGACCAGGCTGTTAATGGTAGGGTGTTTTGGAGGATATTAATTCATAGGATTGCCATAAGTCAGAAGTGGCCTGACAGCACTTAACAGACACACACTGTAATGATTTCATGCTTTGGTGTGTGTGTTTCTTTACATGTTTAGTGTGACTGCAGTAATGTAAGAAGAATGATAGGGGGAGATAAGTGTGATGTGATTGGCTGATGACGGAGAGTGTGGAAGGAGAGATGTCTCTGAGGTGATTCTGTGATTCTGTGTGTAAAGTTTGGAGAGAGAGCATAACCTGTGTGACTACGGGAGTTTGAGTCTATTCTGTGTGAATAAGACAAACAGAATAGTTTGCGTGACTATGGGTGCGTTCAGATGGCTCTTTTGAGCTGCGCCAGGCACGAGTGCCTGGTGGATTTAAAGTGCATGTCCAGACCTCAACATCTGGGAATCCTGCCGCAATCATTAATAGCCCATCGATCCCCGTTGGGGATCCGTACTTAAAAGATAGTGCTTAAAATCCGGTCTAAAGCTGGCCAACAGGCCAGTGTTGGATTTTCCACCGTCAAGTCATTCCACCAGTGCACCATCCTGAACAGCTGCCATTTAAAAAAAAACTCTCAGCGATGTGCACATAACTGCTTAAACATGTGACATCCACAGATGGTGAGGCACATATGCAGATAAGCACATATGCAGATAAGCACATATGCACATGCACAGACAGGATTTTTTTTTAAAAAAAAAAAAGCCGACCGCACAGCTCCTTACGGTGGATGCCGTCTAGACAATCCACCGTGGAGTCATGCGTGGTAAAGCAGTTAACGGGGGAGCTGTCTGGTCATGCAATGCTGGATTAAAAAGATCTAGATCAAATTACAGTCGGGCCAATGGCAGGATTAGCTGCCCATCTGAACGCACCCTATGAGAGTTTAATTCTATTCTGTGTGAATAAGACAAAGAGTTTAGCCTGTGTGGCTATATATATATATGAGAGAGAGAAGCCTTACCAGTTATATTTACAAGTTCCTTTCTTCAGCAGCAGTTCAAAATAATCAGAAACCCATTTTGTTCTTTTATAAATACATCATTATTTGTTTAAACTTATCCCAGAAACCAGAACAGTACTTCCTCAGGGCCACATAGTCCTCTGAAGCGCCCAAACACTGGGTCATTCTATCAAAGAGAGAGTTGGAATTTTTAATTCCTGGTGGCAGTGGAAAACTACCAAGTTCAAGTACACAGAGTGTGTTTTAAAGGATAATCAGTCTCCACAATAGCAAGCACATCACACATGCTTTGATAATGTACTGGTTTTATTTATTTAACAAAATCTTTACCCTACCTTTTTGCCCTCACAGGGCCAGCAAGGTAGCTAACAAATTAGAACATACAAATACAAAGCTTCCATCGATGAAAAGATCTTCATGCACGTCTAGATGGACAATTCCATCTGCACTGCAGCGTTCATCCAAGCCTTACTGATGCTTTCCTGACCACCTGGGGAAATTGCTGCCAGTCAGAGTAGACAATACTGATAGACCATTGGTCTGACTCAGGCCGAGTTCAGACTGGCAGTTTGGCCCAATATAGGCCTGCTTTGCAAGCGGGTTAAGAGAGCCCGTTCACACAGCCACAGCTGCCTGGTGTTGCCGTGCCGCACTCACCCCGTCCTGAAGTGCTTTCATCCCACATTAAAAAGGTACCTGGTGAAACCAGTGTCAAGCCGTCTGGGTGCACATTCATCCTGCTTCCTGGCAATATGGACGCAAATAAGCCACACATCAAGTGGTGCAGGTAATGTGAACCCACTGATCCAGCTGCTGCGCCCATGCGCCTATGTGCCCATCTGCCTACGTGCAGGTCGGCAAAATGGACCAAAGCCTCATGCCACCACAGCAGTGGCACCAGGGGCTGCCCCAAAGTGTGAACGCTCCATTCCGCCTCCTCCCCGGTATGGTCCCGCATCAGTCTACACAGTGTGAATGGAAAGCCCTGCAACAACTCGGCCCAGGTCTTTTTGCCCTGCTTCCCTTGTGCTTCATTTTGCCAGTCTGTCCTCATCCTCTGTGTAAGGCAGCTTTGTGTGCTCTGGTTCAGGGGAGCAGCTACAGTGGTGAAGCATCTGCTTGGCATGCAAAAAGTCCTGGGTTCAATTCCTGGCATCTGCAGTTAAAAGTATCAAGTAGGAGGTGAAGGGAAAGACCTCCTCCTGAGACCTTAGAGAGCTGTGGCCAGTCAGAGCAAATGGTGCTGACTTTGAGCAACTAAGCTCAAAGGTGTCCAGAGGAGGGCAACAAATGTGAGGGGTCTGGAGACCAAGTCCTATGAGGAAAGGTTGAAGAAGCTGGGTATGTTTAGCCTGGAGATGAGACAACTTGAGAGATGATATGATAACCAGTTTCACGTACTTGAAGGGCTGTCATATAGAGGATGATACGGAATTGTTTTCTGTTGCCCCAGAAGGTCAGACCAGAACCAACAGGTTGAACTTAAATCAAAATAGTTTTTGGCTAAACATTAGGGAAGAACTTCCTGAGAGAGTGGCTCCTCAGTAGAACACGCTTCCTCGGGAGGTGGGTGGGCTCTCCTTCTTTAAAGGTTTTCAAACAGAGGCTAGATGGCCATCTGACAGCAATGCTGATTCTGTGAACTTAGGCAGATCATGAGAGGAGGGAGGGCAGGGAGGGTTGCATCGGTGCTTAGTTCTCATGGCCCTTTCTTACATGCCCAGGGAAATGCTGATCACCACTTTGGGTTCAGAAAGCAATTGTTCCCCAGGCCTGTTTTGGCCAGGGATCCTGGAGGGGTTTTTTTTGCCATCTTCTAGGCATGGAACAGCAGTCATGGAGCTGTGGGGGGGTGGTATTTGTGAATTCCCTGCATTGTGCAGGGGGTTGGATTAGATGACCCCGGAGGTCCCTTCCAGCTTCTGGTCTCATGTCTCATTTGCTGTGAATGGGATGTGCTTCTATATCCAGGGCCATCAGTTGTTGGGCGCATCCTGATGCTCGTGACAGCAGCCGAATCAGGGTCAGCGGCCTTCCCAGTTCTTGCCCTCTCCTCAGTTCTGATAATTCACTTGTTCACCTGATTGTCCATCTCTTAGTTCATTCAGTGTTGCAAGGACTTGTCAGCTTTGCTTTGAACAGTCCAGGGAGCAATTTTTGTGCCATTTGCACAGGAGCAGTATTGGGCTATTTGGGAACTATAGCCAAGTTTTGTCCAGTCGTAGAAGTGTGATACTGAGTGCAGAAAATAAATCTCCCAAGAAGTATATTGCAAAAAAGGTAAACTTACATTTATTCAAGCAGATCCAGTTGACGTTGAGGTTGCAGTCAAAAGAAGAGAAAGCGACGCCTAATCGAAAGAGTCCTTTCCCTGTCACAAATGGCCAGCTTGTCCGGCATCATGTGTGTGGGAGTACGAGGGCATTGTCTGTACAGCAGGACCTTCAGGGACATGGGTCTCTGTGGAAGGCCATATGAAGAAAGAGGACAAAGTGAAAGAGAGGAAGGCTTCAGAGAGCAGCTCCCGGGTTAAGACAGAGAGGCGTCCAATTCAAGGAGATACCACTTATACAAACTCAGTGACGTAGCATGCCCCCCCCCCCCAAAAAAAATGTGCAGGGACACTGAGCTGCTCACTCCAACAAACAGGCCCTTCAAAAACCCCAAATCACCAATTTCCTTGCTTGTCAATTCCACCCAATGGGAGTGCCAGATTATCACCCTTTAATCCCGGTTTAATCAGATTAAACATTAAGAATAAAGACTTGCCTTGCATTCTTGTTTTGTCACTGCGACATTCTTTTAAAGGGGCTTTCCTTCCTAAGGGACTTGTCTCCACGAAACCTTAGAGGTAATAGCTGCTAGCTGGGCATAGCTGTTCACCTTTCGCAGGCACACTCTGAGAATTGTTACCGAGGCCAGTTGCCTTGTTCAGACTAACAATTTCTCAATTATTCCCGCTGCAACCCAGGGAAGATGAAAATTTCTATTAAGGATTGGCGGACACGGCCGTGGAATATTTTGCTGGAGAGCTGAGTTCCACATTGGCTTTGAGGTTCTCCTCTAGAAGAATCCAAATTGACAAATTTAGAAGCTTCTCTCTCTATAGATCCTGAGCCAACAGCATATCAGTGCTTAGGAGATGCAGAGTATCCTATGAATTCTGTGCTGGTATTTTAAAAATAAGGTAACTGAGCATTGCAGCGCTGAACCCAGTGTAGCACTGCCTCAAAAAGTTTCCTCACAATGTCCTGACCTGGATAGCCCAGGCAAGCCTGATCTCGTCAGATCTCGGAAGCTAAGCAGGGTCGACCCTGGCAAGTACCAGTTTGGTGTAGTGGTTAAGAGTGGCAAACTCTAATCTTGATAACTGGTTTTAATTCCCCTCTCCTCCACATGCAGCCAGCTGGGTGACCTTGGGCCTAGTCACAGTTTTCTCAGAGCTGTTCTCTCAAGAGTAGTTCTCTCAGAGCTCTCTCAGCCCCACCTACCTCACAGGGTGTCTGTTGTGGGGAGAGGAAGGGAAGGAGATTGTAAACTGCTCTGAGACTCCGAGTGAAGGGTGGGGTATAAATCCAATCTCTTCCTCCTCCTCCTCCTCCTCTTCTTCTTCCTTGAAGGGAGACCTCCAAGGAATACCAGGACTGGAATCTAGAGACCGGAAATAATAAGTGACCTCTCTGAAATGTCTGAGCCCCACTAGCGGGTGCCAGAAATCAACCATGACTTCCAGGTGCATGCGCGCATGCGCGTGTGCGCACAGACACACAATATTCTCAAAAAAAGTTTCATCACGATGGTAATTGTTGGTATTCTTTGGTATCCTAAGCAGGGTTCAACCATGATTGCCCTCTTTCCCCCTCATTTTCAATCACATTCCGTCTCTGCCTGTCTGATTATGGATTCTTGGAGATCTGGCATCACTGTCCCCCCTTACCCAGATGTCATAAATACCTAAAAGACTGCCTCTACCTGTGCCAGCTTGCTCAGGCCTTGAAGTCTATGCATACTTGTTTCTTGCAGGAATCGACCTTAACAGGATTTATGTTGGCCAAGATATGTAGGAAGGTTTTTTCCAGCAGCCAGCTCTGGGAACTCCTTCCCCCAGAAAGTGAAGTTGGTATCACCCATTTAGGGTTGCCAGTGTCAGGTTGGGAAATTTCTAGAGATTTGTGGGTGGAACCTCAGAAGGGTGGGAATTTGGGGAGAGGTGGGAGCTCAGCAGGTTATAATACAGACCTGTAGGTGCAGTGGGGCATCTCGGGGCTAGGCCCCCCAGCTTCCCATCCAGCCCAGGGCATCACGGCCTTCTTCCAGGATTAATTTAATTAGCCAGTGCCCTCTAAGAAATTTAAATGCCCCCGACTTAAAAAATCCTAGCTACGGGCCTGTTATAATATCATACAGTCCACCCTCCAAAGCAGCCATTTTCTCCAAGGAAACTGATCTTTGATGTTTGGAGATTAGGTGTAACTCCAGAAGATCTCCAGGTCTCACCTAGAACTTGGCAACCCCATTACTACTACAGGCTTTCTGGGATAAACTGAGAACATTTCTTTTTCTTTGAGCTGGATTAAAAAGGGACGGTGTGGTGAATTTTTTTTTTTTGTCCTCTTGTTTGACTCTGTGCCTGGTTTTGATGGTTTTATGTTATTGAGTGGTTTTTATGAAATAGTTTCATTTGAATGATGAAAGCCCGTGTGGTGTAGTGGTTAAGAGATGCAGACTCCAATCTGGAGAACCGGGTTTGATTTCCCCCCTCCTTCACATGAAGCCTGCTGGGTGTCCTTGGGCCAGTCACAGTGCTCTCAGAACTTCCTCAGCTGTGACTTGATGGCACTTTCCACAATCAGACTGTTTTGGCCAATCAAGATGTTTTGGCCTCCAAGCACTGGGTCAAAACTCTTGCTGACCCTGTATCTATCACATACTAAATATCTATACATATACAGAGGAAAAGGCACTCTTAGCCTGCGGTCAGACTGGAAGCTTGGGACAGTTTGAGGGTGGGGCAAATCTCTCTATTTCAATCAAGAATGGAGAATCTTGGTCAGACACCACATCCCCAAGGCACCTTTATATCACGCAGGGCCAGCAGTGGATCATTCACAATGTTACAGTGGATCATCCACATAGCGTGGTTCTTTTTTAAAAAAAAAGCTCCCCTGGGGCGCATGTGCATATGCACACAACCAAAGTGGTGCCTCCATCAATAATTTTAGGAATCCCTTCCCGGATCCTTGTTAACTTACTGGCCACTGCCTAGGCTTATGCACAACAAGGAGCAGGGGAAGAGAAAGCCTGCCTGGATCGGATTGGCGAGTTCAGACTGCCAGTCCATTTTGTGTGTACTCCCCCGCGTTCAGACATCCAGCACACAGGATGAATGCGGGGGAATTCATAAGCACAGGAGTGTCTGTGGTGGCTATTTACTCTGTATCCAACTCTTCTTACAACGGAGTGAGTACAACTAGGGAACAGCTGCCGGATGTGGCTGTGTGACCGAGCCCATTTAATTCGCACAGGAAGGACAACTATATCGGGCCAAACTGCTCATCTGACCGCAGCCTTATAGTGCCATCCTAAGCAGAGTTACACCCTTCTAAATCCCTGGAAATCAATGGGTTTAGAAAGGTGTAAGTGTGCTTAGGATTGCACAGTTAGATAACTTTAGTTCCTGCTAATACCTACACACAGAAACACATATTCCTTCAAGTGCAGCAATAACCATGCTGCAGTTACAGACTATTGTGCAGTGAAGCTCCTTTCCTGTAAGAGCACTCTGTTCCTCTGCCCAATGATTACTGCCATCTTGCATGTTGTCAATCTCAGGTTCAAAAACTATCAATCAGAACCAGAGTGGGAGATATCTGTAGCATAAGGGGAAATGAAGCAGCTCTCCTTCCAGAGGTGGACATTTCTCTGATTTCTCTTTTGTTCTCTTGATTGCAAAGTGCAGCATGCGCTTCTCATATGTGCACAAGCAAACAGAACAAAACATTTTTTAAAAAGGAAAACAGGATTTTGCTACAGTCGCTCCCACTAAGTGCTAATCAAAAGCCCATTGTTGGCCATATATTATCTTGATTAAGGACCAGCACAGCAAATACAAAAAGGTATGAAGTAGTCATTAGCAATACGGCCAACAATTCCGAAAGAAAAGCACAAAACATGTAGTTTTTATTTTTAACAGAAATTTAAGCATTAATGAATCAATACACTGATTTAGTACAGATTTAATAACCTCCAAGGTTACCTTTGCACCAGAAGTTCCTTTTTGGAGAATAGAGTTCTGCTAATGTCTCCGCCCCCTTTGTTTGGCTTGCTTTGGATTTCTTATCCTCTAAAATACACAGCTATTTAAAGCCAGCCAAGTGAGGGCCAGAATTAATTCTGTTTACTACAGGGATGTCAGAAAGAAATGGCCCCAATGTAGTGACTGTTTCTCCCTTCTTAGTCTAATATTTACAGTGCAGTTCCAGCAGAATTAAAACCTTCTGAACTCTCCCTACCATACTTTGGTCACC
The DNA here is from genome assembly GCA_029233225.1 of Lepidodactylus listeri. NCBI lineage: Eukaryota > Metazoa > Chordata > Lepidosauria > Squamata > Gekkonidae > Lepidodactylus > Lepidodactylus listeri. The sequence goes on along the minus strand of JARCFY010000009.1, from coordinate 96,556,389 downwards.
TTATGAGAAGTAGGGTTGCCAAGTCTTACCATCTGGAAAGCGGGGGAGTCCCAGCCCTTCTCCAGGAGTCAGGTGTGTGCGAACACACTAGGATGACGTCACCCAGAAGTGACATCGTCATGCTGGGCATGTTGCCGGGGTGACGCTCTGGTAATCGCCCTAAAACTCTATAGTACCGTAGAGTTTTCAGGGCAATTGCTAGAGCATCACCCCGGCAATGTGCCCAGCGTGATGATGTCACTTCCGGGTGATGTCATCACGCTGGGCAGTTGGCCTGATTGGGCCACTTCGGGGGTGGGGTTCCCCCCACTGGCCGAATCCAGACCGGTGGATTGGGGACCCCTTTAGTGGGGGAATCCCCACCCCCTGGGGGGACTTGGCAGCCCTAATGAGAAGACAAGGGCCACTGGAAAATACCATCATACTAGGAGAAGTTGAAGGCAGCAGGCAAAGAGGAAGACCTAACATGTGATGGAAGCCATGGCCCTCAGCTTACAAGACCTGGGCAAGTCTGTTAACAATAGGACATTTTTGAGGACATTAATTCATAGGGTCACCATAGGTCAGAAGTGACTTGACAGCACTTCACACATACCACTAGTCCATAAAGGTAGAGATGTGTATAACAAAGTTGACAAGCTTGAAGATGCGCACAGAAATGGCTGGTTCAGGTCATTTACATGAGTTTCCAGAATGGTACCAGGAATCTGGGTTTCTTAGGCCCTTTCTGCACCAGACCTTTAATCCGGGTTCAGCGCTGTCTCCGACTAGCTATTCTGCACTACACTCAAGTTCACCCCTCTTTTTATCCTCTTTTTTTCTTGGTCAATTCTGCATTACTTTGTGGTTACCCCAGGTTCGGATCGCCATTGTCCCGGTGTATATGGATCCTCTTTTGCCATGGGCTTTCCCTTGATACAGAGTGGACCCAGTGCAGATTTAAGTGTAGAATTTTTAACTCAGTTTCGATCTTCCCTGCCCCTTTCCCACCATAACTAGGACATTAACCCTGGGTTTACTGTTCGCAGTGCAGAATTTATAACAGAAAGTGGGCAAGCAAATTGGAGCGGAACAAAATTAGTGCAGAAAACAACAGATAAAGAGAGAATGGCAAGGTAAATGGCCATGAACTGGACACAGACAAAACCCTTGGTGAGGTCCGAGTGCAAAAAGAGCCTTAGTGAAACAAAACTACCCTCTCCAAAATAATCCTTGCTTTTCTTTGGTTTTCTTTTTGGAGTTTTTGGAGATTTGTTTTTTTGTTTTGTTTTGTTTTTTGCTTATCAGAAAAACAACATGCACTCTTCTTTTTCTTTGATTTCACTGATTTCCTGGGCAATGACATGCCTCCCTTCCAATCAGATCTTTGCAAGGGAGGAGGACAGAGCATTCCCAGCCAGTTACCTTTGGAGACAAGAGAGCTGCTATTCTCCCTCCCTCCCTCCTTTGTCATGGTTCTGCAAATCCTATGGCTGGGAAAACGGAGAGCTGGGCCTGCCACCTGAAGGCACCTTGGATATAATGGGAGCCAGGAATGCCATTTGACTTCCATGGACTCCAGTGGAATACATTACAGCATAGAAAAGATGCAATGAAAATGTGAAAGGGTTTTAGAGAAACTGGCCCTGGGACTGGAATGACAGCCCCCAGAGTGGAATGATGCCCCCCCCCCCGGTACTATATAAACTGCCCTGGGACTAGAATGACAGTCCACAGAACAATGAATCCAGTCCCAGGAGATGTCATTCCACTCTGAAGGCTGTCATTCTAAATCCAGGGTATTTTATCTGGGCCCAGGGATGTTCATTCCATCCTGATGGCTGTCATTCCAAACCCAGGTAGGTTTCTCGTAATCCGTCCCATGTTTTCATTGCAAATTTTGTGTGCTGTACATATTTCAGTGTTCAAGTCAGTTGGCATTTTTGATTCCCATTATATCCTCTAGAACTTCTGGTGGTAGGCTTCCCTCTTTGTTCCCGATAGGCATTCTTGTAATTTGTTTTAGTACATCCCCATAATGCTAGACAGACAAAAAGAGATGGGGGAAGTATGCAAACAAAGGAACTTTTAATTTGTGAAAGGAAACAAACAGGCCACAATAAGGAAGGATGACAAATGCAGAGTTTTCAGTGGAAAGGTAAGAAAAATTTTACTGCCTGGAGCTCTCCTGCTACTGCCATTTTAGGAATCCATTAGGGATGCCAACCTCCAGGTGGGGCCTGGAGATCCAGCATTATACTCTGCTGAGGCCCCTCCCCAAAATACCCACCCTCCCAGGCTTCAGCCCAAAATCTCCAAGAATTTACCAACCCGGATTGGCAATAAACCAGATTGGGTTGGAAAATACCAGGAGACTTTGTGGTTGGATCCAGGAGACAGCAGGGTTTGGGGAGGGGAGGGACCTCAGCATGGTCCAATGCCATAGAATCCACCCCCCTCAAAGCAGCCATTTTCTCCAGGGGAGCTGATCTCTGTCAGCTGGGGATCAGTTGTAAAGCGGGAAGTCTCCAGGCCCCACCTGGAGGCTGGCAACCCTAACTGGCAATCCCAGAATCAGTGGAGAAAACTGAGATTGGGCCGAGAGGCATCTGCTTTGGGGATCTGTAACATTGCCTCCCTCTAGTACAATTCACTTGAAACTTGGTCTTTCGATTAAAGGGATGACTGTGTTGTGCACACATTTGGTGGCATTATCTTTAGAAACAGCTGCCCCAGAGCGTCATATACAGATCTCATTGAAATTAATGGTCACAAATGCAGGGACCACATAGATTTGCATCCCAAAATAGTAATATCTTATGCAAAAAATAAGCAATCACAGTCCCCCCCACCCCGATGTTACTTAATGACCAGATCCCAATGGGTTATATCATGGGGTCCCAACCTTTTTGAGCCTGTGTGCACATTTGGACAGCAACAAAATGATGCCAGAAAATGGCTGCCACGGGAGGCAGAGCCAGCCACCAAATGTTTGCCACAGCTTAACTTCAGTAACATAGGGTATATCCTTGTGGTATGGTAGCAGTTCCTGCCAAAGCAATATTTTAAAAACTGCACAGCCAATCAAATCTTCAATAACTGTCAAGTCCTGGATGCAATCACTCCCACAACCCTCTTGTAACAGCAAGATTTGTTTATTGAGAGGTAGAGAGATTCCAAGCATAGACAAATTCTGTGTCGAAACTGACACGCGGGTGCCAGGTCTGACCCTATACTGCAAGCAAGACCCCCATACCAAACCACCCAATCAATATTCTCACTCAGCCCACCAAAGATCCAAACCTGCTCTTAAGGCTGTCCCCAGCACCTACAATTAATGGGTACATTATCTAGAAATTCCCTGCATACAAAGTCATAGTGGATGCTGAGATCCTACTTTTCCCAGGGTCTCGCAGACTGCTCAAAGCTGGTGTTATTCAAGCATAAGCAGACATTCCCACACACATCCACTCCCCCCCCCCCACTTCCTAGCAAAGAAGATAAAGAGCATGTATACAAAAACAGTGGAACGAGCACTTCTGAGAAAGTAGTTAACTCCTCGTGCAACAAAGCCTGAGTTTGGCTAGACAACGTTCTATGACAAGTGAGGCCCAAGCTTGACAATAACGAATCAGAAGCCTTGTAGAGCAAAAGCCCTACCTGGCCCCACCCACTTCCTAAAAAATGGTTGGTGGATGCCAGAAAAGAGAAGAGAAGAGATTGGATTTATACCCCGCCCTTCACTTGGAGTCTCAGAGTGGCTTACAAACTCCTTTCCCTTCCCCTCCCCACAACAGACACCCTGTGAGGTAGGTGGGGCTGAGAGAGCTCTGACAGAAACTGCTCTTTCAAGAACAGCTGTGCCACAACTACGGCTTGCCCAAGGTCATCCAGCAGGTGCAAGTGGAAGAGTGGGGAATCAAACCCGGTTCTCCCAGATTAGAGTCCGCACACTTGACCACTACACCAAACTGGTGGGTAACATGGTGCCCACAGGCACCACACTAGAGACCCCTGGATTGTATGATCGCAGCATCTACCAGAAGATCTGGGCTAAAGAGTCAACCACCACCACACCAAATAGGGTGATACCACACATGTTTTTCATATGCCCGTATTATGAGCCATCCCCCTACTGACTGAAAACGTTTCAGGCCTTTCTGAAAAGACTAGACTCGAGTTTCTTCTCTCCAGGGGTCATTTCGAACTGGAGCTTGGGGGAGCGCAGCTCTGGGAGTTGGTGCCAGCCCCCCCCCCCCCACCCATGGGGGAATGCCTGCTTGTGTCATGGCTGCAGCAAAATGACCCAGTCCTCTGGAAACGTCCTTGTTCCTGCGACCAGCCTTCTGAAGGCTTCAGCCACCACAAAAGCTATCCTCCCAGAATAGTGGTATTTCTGAGGCTTGGATTAGTAGCTGTCCCCTCTCTGCCAGCTCTCTCTCTCTCTTCTTTATTTCTTACCTTCTGACATACTTCCGGTGATGTCAGCTGGTGTAGCATATGCAAATAAGTTACGCTAATGAGTTACGCTAATGAGCTCCTGCACCTCTTTTTCTACAAAATGACCCCTGCTTCTCTCTGATAGAAATCTCAAGATTACCTACCAAGTAGCCAGTTTCTGTCTGGCGATACTCAGGTTACGGAAATTTCATGGTAGTTAGATATTAGGTAGGTACCGTAGTTAGACAGACATTCAGTTAGATTTTAAACTGCTTTTTAATTTTTTTTTTTTTTATGTACATGAAATTTTGGAATCTTGTGAATGTGTACTTCTTTTTTGTATGACTGGTCTAAGGACCGCGACGATAAACTGAACTGAACTGAACACATGATCTGAACATGAAGATGTGACCCTCGCCTTCCCATCACAAACATGCACAGAATGAGATTGTACTTCATTGCCACCGGAGATCCTCTATCACAAATTACTTTAGATTTTTCACATTTGTCCTTCTCCCCCTCTCCACTACATTAGGTTTGGCAATCCTAGGCGGTAACACATCCTTTCTTTCTTCTTTCAGCCCTCTTAACGCTCGATGAATCCTGTATTTATCACCCCTGCTTTGGCTCTGGAATTATGGTTACTCTTTAATGGTACTGGAAAGATACTATTTCTTTTAGTATGTGCCTTTGAAAGGAGGGAAGCAAGACGAAAAGGGGTCTGTTCTGTGGTGGAGGTTTGCAGCAGGTATGGAAGATAAATATCTTGTCTGCTTCTGTACCTGAGACGCTTGCCAAAAGAAGTGAGTGCCCATACTTGAACTTCATAATCCTAAATCAGGTAATAATAGCACATTTCATTGCAACTGGCAGAGCAGACCGACGGATAGTGCTGTCTGGCTTTCTGCAATGTTATCTGTTTCTTCTGGGTCATTATCTCGGGCAAGAGCTGTGTTATTTTATTGCTGCAGTCGAAAAGAGAGGTGGCGGCTAACTCGGCTCACTCAGAGACGCTGGCGATTCTATCAGGGGAAAACATTCTGGGCCACGCCACTAATCCTTGCCATCGAAGGCATTGTTCATTTTAATGGCACATAGGAAGTGGGCAGGGAATCAAAGACTCACATTATATCACAGTAACTTTAATTGGAGTCTCAGCGTATTCCCGCCCCCCATAGCCCTGACTAGCCGGATCTTATCAGAGCTTGAAAGTTAATCAGGGTTGGACGTGGTGAGTATTTGGATGGGAGACCGCCAAGGAAGCCCAGGGTCACTATGTAGACGCAGGCAATGACAGACCACCTCTGCCTCATTTCTTGCCTTGAAAAACACATGTGTCAGTTGTGACTTGATGGGCCACAATTATTGTTGTGTTAATCCACCTGAGAAATGTCATAAGCTTGTGCAGCATTCTGGACATCCCTTGGAAATCCTCAGATATCTTGCCTCCAAATTGTATTATAGGGCCATCTGAGACCATAGGCGTAGAGTATGGGGGGGCTCGAGGGCTTGAGCCACCCCCGAAATTTCCCGGGGGGGGCTTAGCCACCCCCGGGGAAATGGAGCACCTGCCACCGCACCTCCCCGGGTCCTTCCGAGGCCCGGCAGCCGCTGCTGGAGAGGGAGAGGGAAGGGGTGGGGGGGAGAGAGAGGCACCGGCAGCAGTGGCTGGTGGGCCTCAGAAGGGCCCGGGGAGGCAGGGTGGTTTCCTGGAAGGGGGGGAATAACATCGTCCCGGCGAGCACGCACGCTAAGGAGCGCCCCCCAGGGATTTCCAAAACTCTACACCCCTGCCTGAGGCATCTCGCAAGTCTTAGACTTCTTTCCTTGAAATTTCTCAAATGGAAGAAGTCCCAAATGCAATTGTAGGAAAGTGGGGTGGGGGTGGGGACTGACCCCTCTGGCCTCGGTTTCTCTTCCTGGGGTTCTTGCTAGCCCCTTTCTTTCTCTTCCCTGAGGGAGGGGGCGTAGAGCACCCAGATCCTCATTTCCCTCTCCAAGTTTTCTTCCCTGCTTCACTTTCTTTCTTGCCCGCAGAGAGGGCCTTGGAAGTGTTCTCCACATCTTCTGCCTGACAACAGATCTGATATGAATCTGCACCATTCCTAGGGGGCCTTGGAGAATTTAGGGGATGGCAGACTATTTCAGCAGACTGGGCTGTGTTCATCTGAACGCTGTTTTTTGTTTTAATTCTGTGGGTTTTTTAAACTCCTTTTTTAAAAGTTCTGAATGCTTTTTTAAAATTCTGAGTGCTTTTTAATTTGTAATTTACACATTTTCATTTGTGGGTTTTTTATATTAACATTTTTAATAACACTGTATAAAACATTCATTTGTGTTTTTAGAAATGTTTGTTAATTGGGCGTATGTTTTGTTTCCTGGCAATCTGGCTGTTGCATTGTTAGCTGCCTTGCGTGATAGAAACGTTGTAAGCAAATGAACAAAGAAATAACTCTCATTCCCACACTGAGTTACACTGAGTATCCCGACTTCTAAATGAGACTATATACCCCCCAGTCTATGAGCATCAGAAGTCCTCCTTCATTTGCTGCCAGTTCCTAAGGAAATAAGAGTGGTAACCAGATACTGGCCCTTTTCCTCTGTTGCCCCATGACTATGGAATGGCTTCTCCAAAGCAGTTGGCCTACATTCTAACTTAGGGTCACCAACCTCCACTTGGGACCAGGAGACCTCCCAGACTATAGAAATCAGTTCCCTTGGAAAAAAAATGGTTGACTCTGTGCTAAAGGTTTCCCTTGCTCAAAAGCCAGTCGAATCCAACTCTAGGGGGCAGTGCTCATCTCCATTTCCAAGCCGAGGAGCCAGCGCTGTCTGAAGACTTTTCTGTAGTCATGTGGCCAGCAAGACTAAACACACTAAGGTGCATGGAATGCTGTTACCTCCCCACCAAAGCGGTACCTATTTATCTACTTGCAATTTCTTGCTTCCGAACTGCTAGGTTGGCAGGAGCTGGGGCCAGAGATGGGAGCTCACTCCATCATGCGGCACTCGGGTCTTGAACTGCTGAGCTACCAACCTTCTGCAGATGCTGGGTCTGCAGCTCAGCATCTTAACCTCTGAGCCACCATGGCCTTGACCTCCCCAGGCTCCACCCCCCCTAAATCTCCAGGAATTACCCAAACCAAAGCTGACAACCTTTACTCTCACTTTGTAAGCTGTTTTATTTGTCCTGGTATTTGGGTTACTTTACATGTTCTCAGTAATTGGTACATTCCATTTGTTTTTACCACTGTGAATGAATGGATGCCAAATGCAGACTGTATTCTGCTGCTATCATCATGGTTAATAAAAAAGGGTCTTTAAAAACATTTTCGGTTTTGGAGATTTTAATGTCGGGAGCCTTTTCAAGCAGTTTTAATGGTGAGCCAACCAATCTGAGATGTAAAGAAATAGCCTTGCAGCCACACTAAACAACCATTCTGATAGTCCTGTCAACGCCTCCCCCTCTGCATTTGAATGAGCTGCTATTGCTAAGGCTGCCAACTTCCAGGCAGGGCCTGGAGATCTACTGCAATTTCTTGCAATTGCAATTGCAGATGTCAGACATCTGTTTCCCTGGGGGGGGGGAATAGCTGCTTTGGAGGGTGAACTAAATGGCATTACACCCTGCTGAGGCCCCTCTCTTCCTCATACCCTGCCCTCCCCAGGTTCCACCCCCAAAAATCTGCTGGAATTTTCTAAACTGGAGTTGGCAACCCTAGTTATTGGTGATAAGATAGCTCATGCCTGATAATGGACATGAGGTTCCTTGGACTGCTCACTCACTCATCTTCATTGTCCTTAACTTATTAAAATAAGCAGGCCTTCTAATATGCCTAGGGCAATGGTGGCAAACCTATGGTACGTGTGCCAGAGGTGGCACTCAGAGCCCTCTCTGTGGGCACGCACAGCATCGCCCCAGCACAGAGTTTGCAAGATTGGACAGCAAAAATCACATTAATTGTTCAAAAGCCTGCCAAATGCAAACTTTTACCTTTCAATAAAAAGTTGTTTGTATCATTGAAAGCTCTGTTATTGTGTTGTTCTTTTAAGACAAAAGATTAAATGTATGAGTTGTTTTTTCTAAAACGAAAACCTCAGTATTCAGGTTAAATTGCCGTGTTGGCACTTTGCGATAAAGAAGTGGGTTTTGGGTTGCAGTTTGGGCACTCGGTCTCTAAAAGGTTTGCCATCACTGGCCTAGGGGGAGAAGGGGATCCAATCTAAATATTCTGTTCCTTGCACACCGCCTCATCCTTTTTGTTTAAGTGGCACCCAGAATCCAATAGATTAATCCCAAGCTTCTGTCAATTAGCCAACTGGAGACAGTTTTAAATCAGTGAGGGCAAATGAACCATCTCCCCCCTTCCCCCTTTTGCTATCCAGTTCCAGCTGACTTGCGGCAACCCTGGCGGGGTTTTTCAAGGCAAGAGAGTTCAGAAGTGGTTTGCCATTGCCTGCTTCTGCGTCACAACCCTGGTATTGCTTGGAGATCTCCCATCCAAACACTAGCCAGAGGTGACCCTGCTGAGCTACTGAGCTCCGACAAGGATCAGGCTAGCCTGGACTATTTTTTAATTAGATTTATATCCTGCCTAGCCAGCGATTAGCCTATCCAGGTCAGGGCTTCTTACCCTTCTTACCAGCTAATGCTGTAGCTCGGGACAGAACCCTGTGAATTGCTGAGAGAAGAAAATCCATTACCTCTGCAGCTGCTGATGTGCTATACCTCACAAATGCGGCCCAGGGCACCACCTAGAGGTGCCTATCTGTAAGGCTAAAGTTGGAGTCCAGTGGCACCTTTAAGAACAACAAAGTTGAATTCTGGGTATAAGCTTTTGTGTGCATGCACACTTCTGCTCATGAAAACTTCTACCCAGAATTAAACTTTGTTGGTCTTAAAGATGCCACTGGACTCAAACGTTGTTCTGTTACTCCAGACCAACATGGCTGCCCACCTGAATTAATCTACCTCCAAGGCTGGTGAGAACTGTGGACCCCTAGCTTTGTGCTGGCTTCTCTGAAGTGCTCACCATCTTGTTCAGCTCACACGTGCGAGTTTGTCATTTGATCACTGCAGCTCCAAGTGATGGGTCTGGTGTATGAATGAGCTCTCATAGATCTGACCCCACAGACAGACATCTCACCTTCCTTCCCGTCACAACAAACGTAACTGTTTTCTCCAAGGAGTCACCATGTGTGTGGATGACTATCTGATTAGGTAAGCATGTGGCTGATCACTTACTGCGTTCTGTACTGCACAAACTGTTCTAATGAGGAGAACAATGTCGAGTGTTTTTGCCCTCAACCTTCACCTAGCTGAGGTAGCACATTTGAAGATTCCTGCCCACCAGGCAGATTTGTCAGACCGTTCGTTGCACGTTCTCAGCAGCAGCTGGTCCAGCCAACCGTCTGTTGCAATTGGGGATCTATACCGCATCAACCATTAGAAATCACCGGACACCGACTATTTTATATGCTGTGGTCCATGCTCTTCAGTCAGAATAGCGAGATACAAAGGATGGCAGAGGAATGTTTGAAAACCACATCTAGAAGGCCCCGTTACCATGGTTAGGTGAGGCAGTGGAGCTGTGCTTCTGTGGAGAAAAGGAAACAATGGATCGGTTCAAACCTACTGCTTATATCCCAAGAATATGCTTAACAATTTAGCAGACAGAGGGCAGAAATTCTTACATACTACAATGTGACATGACCCCTCTGTTCCAGAGCAATGGTTTCTCATCTCACAGCCAATTAAAAAAGGCAGTATGATCACATGAGAGAACCAAGCCATTGCAGTGCGGTGTGGGGGTTAGGGTGTTGGACTAGGATTTGAGAGAGACCAAGGTTCAAATTCCCACTCTGTCACGGAAGCACACTGAGTGATGTTCGGGCCAGTCGCACACTCTCAGCCTCACAACCTTGCAGCCTGTTGTTGTCAGGATAAATGAATTAAAGGGGAAATCACACAAAAAAGAGGTATATTCTCTAACATCGACTTGACTGTCATGGTTAACAGCACAGAAAATAGAAATTGTGACCTTGTAGATACCCCAGGTGAGCTGCTTCATATGTCTCCTAGAACAGTATTCCCAGTCTGTGCGTTGGGACCCAGAAGTGGGTTGCAAAGCCTCTGAATGTGGGTCACAGGCCAGCTCTCCCTAGTGGCTGCCCTACTATTACCATTGCTCTCTTTTGTATTTTTGAAAACCAAAACCTGACATTGGAAACATCTTCCATATACCAGTTGGCTTTTCTTCTTCTTCACTGTATGTGCATGCTGATCAAGTAAAACATGTCCTGATGGTTACTAAAGTGGGTTTCTTAAGAGTCTTAGGGGGGATTAGAGGGAGTATTGGAGAAGGAGAGGATGGTCAAAGGCTGGAATGTAACCTCCATATGCAAAGGCTGTATATGTCAAAATAGCACTTGCTTAGGATTCATAGAAAGGGCAGCTGTGCCCTCTGTGCAATGCTTGTTGGTTTCTCAAAAACATCTGGTTAGCCACCGTAGATAACGACAGGGGTCCTTTCGTAGAAAAAGAGGTGCAGGAGCTCATTAGCATAACTCATTAGCATAACTCATTAGCATATGCCACGTCCCCTGACATCACCAGAAGTGTGTCAGAAAGGGAATGTCAGTTTCAGGCCCATTATATCCTATGGGCCATTGAAATCAATGGCAAACACTCATAGGGTATATGAGGGGCTGGAGGAAAGGGGATTTGAGGGAGAGGCTCCAAACTTGCAGGGTAGCTGCTGGGGCCTCTCCTCGAAATACCCACTAAGTTTCAAGAAGATTGGACCAGGGGGTCCAATTCTACAGGCCCCCAAACAGATTGTCCCATCCCCTCCATTGTTCTCTATGGTGGGAAAAAATGTTAACTTTTTTTCTACCATAGAGAACAATGGAGGGAATGGGGCAACCTGTTAGGGGGGCTGTTAGTAACCAAAATAGTAAAATAGTAGATTTTATAATATCAATCAGTCAGTCAGTCAATCAATCAATTTACCATCTGGATTAACAATATGGGTGAGTAGGGTTCTGAGCCACTGGCCTGGGCCTCCAATAAATGGATTCACAAGCAACATTCTTCATTCTTGTAAAAAATCACATTGCCTCCTCACAGGTTAAAACCATTTATTTATTTATTTATTAGAATTTATATCCCGCCCTCCCCACCGAGGTGGGCTCAGAGCGGCTCACAACATAAAAATAATACACTATTAAAAAAAAATAATAATTACATATTCTATCACAGAATCGGCGGCGTTACAGATTTCTTCATCCGGGTGGATCAAGCCAGCACTCACATATGATCCTTGTGTGCGTGCACACAGGCTGGCCAATGGCATTATCAGGGCCAGGGCTGGGATGTTTACCTTAGGCGGCCCCTACTTAAAAGCCTGGTGGAAGAGCTCCATTTTGCAGGCCCTGCGGAATTGCATCAAATCCCGCAGGGCCCTGATGTTCTCCGGGAGCTCATTCCACCAGTACTGAAAAAGTACTCATTCCACCGCCACTGAAAAAGCCCTGGTCTGTGTTGTTGCCAGCCGCGCCTCCTTCGGCCCTGGCAGGACCAGCCGGTTTTGGGATCCAGATCGTAGTGCTCGCTGGGGAACATATGGAGAGAGGCGGTCCTTCAGGTAAGTAGGTCCCAGGCCATTATTGAATTAGCCTAGTTCTCTGAGAGCTTTGCAGCGTGATTTCCCTTACGACCCAAGCTTTGGTGCCTCTGGATCTGCTGAGTGCTTTATGTTGTTGGGCAGGGTGTTGAGATCAGAGCCTGGGCTGCCGTCATCAAGCTAGAGAAGGTCTCAAGCAAATAACCATTCACAATATCGAGCAGGTATTGTACAACACGTTGCAGAAAGTGAGACCGAAACTAAGCTGAATGGGGGTTGGCTTCTACAGAAACCAGTTCTCCAAAGAAGCAAGTTTGGCAGTGATTTTAAATTATTCATGTTTTCAGGATTTCACTGGTGGTTGTTTTCTGAAATGGGCCAAGAATATATATATCTGGAATCATAGAATGATAGAATCCCAGAGTTGGAAGGGGCCATCCTGGCCATCTAGTCCAACCCCCTGCTCAATGCTGGATCAGCCTAGAGCAGGGGTTGGGAAATTGCGGCCCGGGGGCCACATGCGGCCTGCCACAGAGTTTTTTTGCGGCCCGCCAAGAAGATTTCAAGACTTCAAGAAAATTGAGCCTAAATTCAATTTGCTCTTTCATCCCATCACTGCTGATATTGATACAGCACCTGAGGAGCTGCAGCTTGAACTTATTGACATGCAGTCAGATCACACTGTTAAAGAAATGTTTAATGCAGTGACATTAGTTGACTTTTACAAATCTTTGTCTGCTGAAAAAATTTCCATGTATGAAGAAATTTGCTGGGAAAATGTTCTCTGTATTTGGGTCTACATATATTTGTGAGCAAAGTTTTTCTTGCATGAAGATCAACAAGAGTAAATATAGATGCTCTTTGACAGACATTAACTTGCAGGCTGTGATGAGAATCTCAACAAGCAATCTCACTCCTGATTTCAAAAAAAAATGCAGAAAAGTGTGATACGGTACATTTGTCTCATTAAACTGATTCTAAAATTAAATGTGCTTGCAGCTATAGACGATATGAAATTAGCACAATAAATAAATTGAATAAAACTACCACTATTTTATTTAATTTATATTTATTGATTTTTATGATACAATTTATACCTTTTCTGCAATGCAAAGTTAACTAATGAATCCAATCATTTTAAAAGGTGCGGCCCTCTGCTAACCTCCGCTCCCACAAAATGGCCTTCGAGCCAAAACAATTGCCCACCCCTGGCCTAGAGCATCCCTGATAAAGGTTTGACCAGCCGCTGCTTGAAGACTGCCAGTGAGAGGGAGCTCACCGCCTCCCAAGGCAGCCGATACCACTGTTGAACAACTCTTATTGTAAAAAAGTTTTCCCTAATATCCAGCCACTACTTTCCTGCCTTTAATTTAAACCCATTATTGCAAGTCTTATCCTCTGCTGCCAACAGGAACAGCTCCCTTTATAATGTGCACAAACATTATGTTAAATGCAAAGGGTCTGATAAACCCACAAAAACGCCTAACAAATTTAAGATTCCTCTTGGGCTCTGTCCATAGCTTATCCCCCCCCCCCCCCGGCCCAGTGCCTCTGTAATTGCAGGGTTACATAGGCTGGAGATTGGTACTTTTATGTTGCAAGTTAAAGATTAATTGGAAGCCTTATCTTTGAATTTCCTTACTTTCTTGAGTTAAAAGTCAAACCATTAAAATGACATTAGTGTGTTTTCCCCTCTATTCATATTTTTATTAATGGCAGTTAAAGGGTGGGGGTGAGCTCAAAGGAGAAGCTTTTTAAAGATATATCCGGGAAGCGTTGGGAGGGGATTCAGGACAGATGGAAAATTTCCAGTAAAAGCAGAGAGAGAAGGGGTGCAGTCACTGAAATCAGAGTATTAGTGGGAACCAGGACTGGGTTAAAAGAAATACTTCTTGGGGAAATAGCTGGGGTGTTGAAAATGTCATGGGTTGTACCCCAAAAGGAGCAGGGCCTCTTGAGGGAGGGAGAAGCAACTGAAAGTTGGTCTTTTCAAGCTAGTGACCCATGCCATCTGACCAAGGGACAAGGCAAAATGGTGGGTTGGAGGTGGACATTGAGGTTGGCTCCTGGAATGATAAGAGTGTATAAATTAGAGCTATTCCCTTATTTTAATAGTGTCAAGAAACTGGTAGTGTGAAGAGGTTCTAGAACAAGGCTGAGATATGTTTTGGTTGTTGTTCAGATGAAAAGATGTTTTAAGCCATTCTTCATTCTGGTAGTCTCTCTTTTTGGACCCATAAATACTCTAGTTGCAAAAGGCAGTCCAGACAGATGCAGAAGGAGAGGGCAGAGAGAAAAGCTTACAATAGGATCTGGTAGGAACCAGGAACCAGAGAAATGCAACTAAAGGCACTGAGCAAAGCAGGAGGAGGCAAGAACAAGATGAAGAGCTGCACCTAGAGCTGCTGGAGATCTCCTGGGATTACAACCGATCTTCATGTGACAGAGATCAGCTCACAGGGAGAAAATGGTCACTTTAGAAGGTGGACTCTATATGGTGTTATACCCCACTGAAGTTCCTCCCCTCCCCAAATCCCACCCTCCTCATGCTTCACCACCAAAATCTCCAGGTATTTCCCAACAAGGAGCTGGCAACCCTAGCTATGTCTGAGCTGCACATTTTGATGCCCACACAGAAGATGAACAGAGGCATCATTGGCCAAGAGGCCACTTACTTTGATGTCACTATGAGCTGCTCATCATCTGCTGGCCATCAACAAGACACACAAGGCCAGCCAACCAAGGCATGACACAATCACCATCAGAAGCAACCACCAGCCAAAGGGTCGATTGTTATCACCCATAGTCTGATAACAGAATGGTTAAATATGGAAAGGACAATGAGCTGTCATAATGAGGGTGAGGTGTGTGTGGCAAAGTAAAGAGATCGTGAAGCTATGTGAGATCAGGACCTTTCATCACAAGCATTTGTTCCCTTATGACTTGTGGCCTTAAATAAATAAATACACTATACTATGGTTTCCCACAGAGATGATCCAGGCATCAGAGCTTCATCCCACCTTCTAGAAAAACCATATATAGATGACATTATAATGCTTGGACATAATGGCTCAAAATAACTTCAGGACATAATGATTTGGGGACATGAGACATAATGGGTGCCAGAGTGGGAAAGGATTGTGCAGAAAAGAGGAATTTCTCCAATATGGCCTTGTTAGCCCTTCGAGGGCACTTTGGAAATGGAAATGTTCATACACTTAAGTGCTTTATCAAGTCCAAGGATAAGAAACATCCACGGAAAAGGCAGTTCTCTTTTTTAATTTATATTTTATTCACGGGTCATTTTGTAGAAAAAGAAGTGCAGGAGCTCATTAGCATAACTTATTTGCATATGCTACACCACCTGGCATCACTGGAAGTATGTCAGAAGGCAAGAAAGAAAGGAGAGAGAGAGAGACAGAGAGAGAGATAGAGAGAGGGCTGGCAGAGAGGGGACAGCTACTAATCCAAGCCTCAGAAATGCCACTATTCTGGGAGGACAGCTTCAGTGGTGGCTGAAGCCTTCAGAAGGCTGGTTGGAGGAACATGGACCTTTCCAGGGGATGGGGTCATTTTGCTGCAGCCATGACACAAGCAGGCATTCCCCCACGGGGGGGGGGGGGGCTGGCACCACCTCCCGGAGCTGCGCTCCCCCGAGCTCCTGCTCGAAATGACCCCTGATTTTATTAAGTGTGTGTGTGTGTGTATGTATATATATATATAAAACATAATTAATTTCTTATCTATTTTTCTCCTTCTAAAGATCAAACTGAAAGTTGAAAACATATCAATTACGTTGATTCTAGAGTCCTCTCCCCTTTATCTTATTCCCTTTCTTTACCTGTTTTCCATCCCCCGTACAACTTCCTCTCGCTCATAATCTCATCCTTATTACATCCTTTCATCAAATTTTTAACACTTCTTTATTTCCTCTACAAACTTCCCTTCTTCCTCAGTCAGTTATTAATCTTGATCTTTGATGTGAGTGGACCTACAATGAGCACCGTAAAGCCTGGTCATGTAGATTCAAAACCACACAAATGATTTAACAGGTCTGGCAAACATTGCTAGGCTTGACTTTAATTAATGTAAAGTCGTGTGAGCATGTTTCATGCTGAAAATCCCGGATGAGCGAGAGGTTTTACCCATTCTTTGTTTGACTGAAGTCTTTTGAATCAACACTATCAACTACATGGTGATGCTGAATGTACTTGTTTGTGGAACTGGAGATATTATCAATTTGAGGGAAGGAGGAGGAGGAAGAGGAGGAAGAGATTGGATTTATACTCTGCCCTTCATGTGGAGTCTCAGAGCAGCTTACAAACTCCTTTCCCTCTCCCTCCCCACAACAGACACCCTGTGAGGTAGGTGGGGCTGAGAGAGCTCTGACAGAAACTGCTCTTTCAAGGACAGCTCTGAAAGAACTATGGCTTGCCCAAGGTCATCCAGCAGCTGCAAGTTTAGAGTCCACGCACTTAACCACTACACCAAACTGGCTGGAGTGTTAAGAAGCAAAAAACCCCCACCAAGGGCTGAATATACAATGAACACTTGACGCAGAAACCATCATGAATGCCAGTAACCAAGATGTTGGGTTTGGGCCTCCACCACAAAGGCAATTAAAAGGGATTCCTGCTCTTTTCCAGTAAGGGCTCCCACTCTGTGGACTGGGCTCCCTGAGAAGGTATGGAAAGTGCCATCTCTAGAGGTTTTTAGGAGGCACTATAAAGGCTGGTTTATTTGTGTGAGGGCTACAGTAATTTCTTTGGGAGCAAGATGAATGAAGTTTTATTATATTATGGAAGGTTTCAATTTAGAATTGCAAGCCACCTTGAGCCACAAAGGAAAGGTGGTGTACGCATTCTTAAATAAATGAACGAACAAACAAACAAACAAACAACAAACAAATGGGTTGAGACTCTACTCAACTGTGCCCAAGTGCAGAGAACTATCCAGGGGTCCATTGGAGCAGGAGCGCACAGGAGCACAGCTCCGGGAGTGAGGACCCCAGGGGGCGGGCACATGACCAAGCCCCGCCCCCTTCTCGGCTTCTCCAAGCAGTGCAGAGGCACAGCGCCCCGGGGAAAGCCCTGCTAGGGTCTTTATTGTTTTTAATGTTTTGTTTTAATATTGATAATTTTATCATTGTTCCTTTTATGACTGTGTGCTGTTTTTCCAGAGACTTGCTCAAGGTGGCATATAAATTTTCTAAGTATACCATTTTTTATCTGGGCACATGGCACATAAGTACTGGAGAAATTTCACCAACCCTTCAGCAGCTTCCACCCCATCAGTTTGGTGTAGTGGTCAGGAGTTGGACTCTAATCTGGGAGAACCGGGTTTGATTCCCCACTCCTCCACATGCAGCTGCTGGTGTGATCTTGGGCCAGTCACAAGTTCTCTCAGAGCTGTTCTCTCATGAGCAGTTCTCAAAAGACCTCTCTCAGCCCCACCTACCTCACAGGGTGTCTTGTTGTGGGGAGGGGAAGGGGAAGGGATGGGTGGTGCACATGTCCTGGGTATCTCAAGTCTACTTGAAACCTGGTGGTTTCAAGGGAGCAGAAAGAGAATGAGGGTGTGTTCTTTACGCTATTTTTATTGCACAAAGTATTGGATGGGGAAGGGAATGAGGGAAGAGCAGGTCAGTTTCACTCACCTGTGGAGTGGAGCCTGAGGGGTGGGTGTTGCCTTCTGACACACTTCCGGTATGTTAGGGGGTGTGGCATATGCAAATGAGTTATGCTAATGAGCTCCTGCACCTCTTTTTCTACAAAATGACCCCTGGAACTATCAAAGGACAGGAAGTAGAACTGCCCCACATCTCAAGTCCTTTCCATTGCTTTGCTTCCCACTGGTTGGACCTTTCAGCTGTAATACCTTTTCAGTCACTACTTGGAGGTAGTTCTCCTCCTCCTTCTCCTCCTCCCTTCCTCCCCTGTGAGGACCAAAACCAACTTACACTGTTCTCCTCTCCTTATTTTAACTTCACAACAACCCCGTGCGATAGCATAGTCTGAGTGTGACTAGCCCAATGTCACCCAGCAACCTTCCATGGCACGAGCGGAGATGTGAACCTGAGTCACCCAGTTCAACACTCTTCACCACCACACCACACTGGCTACAGGTAATATGTGGATAATGGAGATGCAGGTGAAAGGTTTTTTGGGGGGTGGGGGACACATTGTTGATATCTGTGTCTATCCACACGACAGAATGCTTGGAGTTCAGTGGAAAAGGCTAGCAATAGTCGAGCAATCCATGCTGTGCCATTTGCACTAATAAATATGCACTGTTTCACATTCAAATAGAACAGCCGGTTTGGTGCCAACTCCAGGTGTTGTATGAACTGGTGGCAGGCAGTTAACAGCAGCCAAGTAACCCCCTGGGATGGCAAGCAGCAGTGCTGGGCATACCAAGATGGCATCCAAAATTAGGTGGCCACTCCTTAATGCAGGATGCTGTAATTTCAGGTCCCGTACAGAAGTTTTGTAAATGTAAACAGATGTCCAAAGCTTTCTCTGTGGGAAGAACAAGACACAGTGTGCATAATTCAGACACAGATGAAATTCAAGGACTGTGAGAGCCAGTTTGATGTAGTGGTTAGGAGCACAGACTCTAATCTGGGAAAGCTGGGACCGAGGATCACTGAAGCCGCGAGGAGGATCGGGTGGAGCCGCGGGTCAAAATGCGCCCCGCAGCAAATAGTGTGAAATTCAAGCACAGTACTGGGGCAAACGGAGGAAGAACGCTGGGGCAGCGCCTGTGCGAAATCGGTCTAGGTTTGTTCCCCACTCCTTCACATGCAGCTGCTGGTGTGACCTTGGGTCAGTCATAAGTTCTTTCAGAGCTGTTTTCTCAAGGGCAGTTCTCAAGAGAGCTCTCTTAGCCCCACTTACCTCACAGGGTGTCTGTTGTGGGGAGGGGAAAGGAGATTATAAACCACTCTGAGATTCCTTCGGGTAGTGATGGGTGAGGTATAAATCCAATCTCTTCTTCTACATAAAGTCTGAACAGAAGAAGAAGAGTTGATTAAGGAGTCTCAAAGCAGCTTACAATCACCTCCCCTTCCCCTCCAGTCCCCACAACAGGCACTTTGTGAGGTAGGTGGAGCTGAGAGAGTTCTGAGAGACCTGTGACTGGCCCAAGGTCATCCAGCAGGCTTTATGTGGAGGAGGAGTGGGGAATCAAACCTGGTTCTCCAGATTCGAGTCCTCAGCTCTTAATTACTACACCATGCTGGCTCTTCCTTCCTCTCCTCATAACAGGCACCTTGTGAGGTATGTGGGGCTGAGAGAGTTCAGAGAGTCTACCACACTTCGCCATGACACCACGCTGGCTAATGTTTCGACACTGGCTGACATTACAGAGCCATTTCAGTCCTCCAGACATCAATCCTGCATCCTTATATAATGTTGAGTCACATGGAGGCAGCATTACCATGGGATTTCAAACCCCCCCCCCCCACACTGGTGAATCTTATATTTGCTTCTACAATAGTGTACTGTGCTGCTGACCGATAACCAGGATAGCCAAGTCTTGGAAATGTTGTCTTTCATTCTGCTTTCATTTCATATTAAAGCAAAATGGCATTTTGATGAAAACATGCTGCGTCTTTCCCCCTCGTTGCGATCCATGCAATGTGCTAATTGATGAGAAAAGAGGAAATGGCAAACAGACAACAGTGCAACAGTCTCCTCCTTCCACAGGGAGTCCATTGCGGGCATTTTTCTCCATCATTTAGGAAGCAGGTGCGAACCAAAATAATTAACACTCGCTGGGGAGTTTCTTCATTCTGCTAGCCATTCCGTTGAAAATGCTTGCGGTCAAATGATGTGTGCAGGTGTTATAGAAAGAAAAGGTAAATTTCCCCTGGTTCACATAGTATTACCTAACAGACTTTCCCCTCAGATGTTTTTGAGGTAGATCCTCTTTCTAAACTTAGGGCGATTCAAAGGGGCATCTCAAAACCACATTCAAAGACCTCAGGGCAACACCATACTGACTGCAAAGTCATCCCTGAATGGCCATAGATCTATGCAGAAGCAGGGGTTCGTTGGGGCCGGAGCGAGGCGGAGCAAAGCTCCACCAGCTCAGGAGAGGCAACTAGGGCAGCCAGGGGCCGAATCAGTTTCTCTGATCTGATTCGGCCCGCTGCCAAATTGCTGCCAAAATTCGGCGGCAACTTTAAAAGTGACTGGAGGGGAGGGGGTTTGAGGGAGAGGCTCCAAACTTGCAGGGTAGCTGCTGGGGCCTCTCCTCAAAATATCCACCAAGTTTCAAGAAGATTGGACCAGGGGGTCCAATTCTACAGGCCCCCAAACAGGTTGCCCCCATTCCCTCCATTGTTCTCTATGGCAGGAAAAAAGTAACATTTTTTCCCACCATAGAGAACAATGGAGGGGATGGGTCAACCTGGGTCTTTTTTATTGAAAGAGGAAAAACCAATAAATTGCACACGTCCAGAGGTGTAAAAGCATATGGTAAAAAAGCACACACAAGCTAATGGAAATGCATGTAGGAGCAGGAATATAGGAGGGTTTTTTGGGGGGGAAGTATTGTTACCAGTCCATAAGGGGTAAGGTCCGGGGAGAACGTGACAAAATGGCCAGCACTTCAGGTGTGAGCATGCACACACACATACTGCATGATGCAGAGTGTGTCCAGTAAAAAGGCAAAACACTACTTTGGGGCATATGGGTGTGCGTGATATTGTGCATGAATGTAGCTAATGGTTGCTTGCTAGATGACCCTCTGTTGTCGGAAGGGGAAGTTGCCAGGGATGGCTGAAAGATGTTTAGCGGTTTCGTAATTGTGGTACACATGGGTCCATTGGGGCCGGAGCGAGGCAGAGCGAAGCTCCGCCAGCTCAGGACTGGCCAGTAGGGCAGCCACGGGCTGAATCAGATTCTCTAACCTGATTCAGCTCGCCACCGAATTGCCGCCAAAATTCGGCAACAACTTTAAAAGCCACTGGAGGGGAGGGGGTTTGAGGGAGAGGCTCCAAACTTGCAGGGTAGCTGCTGGGGCCTCTCCTCGAAATACCCACCAAGTTTCAAGAAGATTGGACCAGGGGGTAACATTTTTTTCCCACCATAGAGAACAATGGAGGGGATGGGACAACCTGTTTGGGGGCCCATAGAATTGGACCCCGTGGTCCAATCTTCTTGAAACTTGGTGGGTATTTCGAGGAGAGGCCCCAGCAGCTACCCTGCAAGTTTGGAGCCTCTCCCTCAAACCCCCTTTCCTCCAGCCCCTCATAAACCCTATGAGTTTTTGCCATTGATTTCAATGGCCCATAGGGTATAATGGGGCTGAAACTGACATTCCCTTTCTGACACACTTCTGGTGATGTCAGGGGACGTGGCATATGCTAATGAGTTATGCTAATGAGTTATGCTAATGAGCTCCGGCACCTCTTTTTCTACAAAAGGACCCCTGTGCAGAAGGTACCATAAAATCCAACGAGTAGAGACTACCATAAAATCCGATGGTCAAAGGAAATGACAGCAGCATGGAATGCAGAGGGGAACTTCTGTTCCAACGTAGGTTTCATAAAACAGCAGAGGGAAAAGCCAGCCTTACTCTCCTCTCTTCTCTCTCAAGCCAAGACTAGGAATATTTATCACAAATAACCACAGTGATTACCTGAGCCTATATTGGTCAGGACTTCTGTTTGCTAGTTGGTTGTCTTGGCTTTCATCTGCCCTAACCCCATTTTTGGAATCAGTCTAGGAATTATATGCATTTCCTATCTGTTACCGTGACTACCAGAATTCATCCTCCTGTTCCTTCATAAATAGTTGCTGCCCATCCATCTAAATTAGCCTGTAAATGTTTTTGGAAACTGTTCTAATCCCAATTAAACTACCTTGTGGTATGTGACTGTTTCCCTGGTTCTACCAAACCGTTGCAGAGTTGAGGAGTTTACTTAGATGCTTCCCATCATTAGCATGGATAGTAGAGAGCTCGTTCGCCCAAAGCTGCTCAATTGGCTTTTCACAAGTCTGCTTCTTAAAGCATTCTTGGTTCCCATCAACAGAGGGGTGGATTCTCTGTGCTCAGCACTGAAAACATCTCTTTAGAAAAAGATAGGTCGTCAGATTTCCTATTTCAAAACAATTGGGATTTCCTGGTTCCTGCTTCCTTTGTTCTGTGCTTAACATGTGCTTGTGTGTGCTTGCCTAAAGTGCCATCAAATCCCACCTGACTTCTGGCAACCCTGGTGGGGCTTCCAAGGCAAGAGATGTTCAGAGGTGGTTTTTCCACAAAGGGGGCAGGGGTAGCATTAAAATTGGGATGAAAAGGCAGTGAAAAGCAAGATGTACAGCCTGTGATATTTCAATGCTAGGCTCAAAAGCTCAAAGCTATACAAGCCTTGCTTGGCCAAATGTATTTTGACCAGTCCTTGGCCTGGTAGTTTTGTATCAAGCCCTGAATTGGCTACCTTTACCCTGAGGAAGCTCCTCCTCCGACAATCATATCCGTTACTAGCAGATGGTGTGACTATATATGATCTAATTCAGTTAAAAACTCATGGAAAGGGTTGCTTGACAAATGAACGTTGTTTTGTTATGCTTTCAAACACTGAATTCTTATTGCCAGCAAACTTAATTGGTTATTCTTTACTTGCAAAAACAGCTAGGAAGTAGAGAAAATTCCCAGTCACTTCCCAGAATTAGAAAAGACACCTTTAGCCATTCATCTGCTAGTATGACATATTTATTGCTTTACAACTGTTGACCTTATAACCAGTGTTCCCTCTAAGCTGAGTTAGTGTGAGCTAGCTCACAGTTTTTTAGCCTTTGGCTCACACATTTTTGCCTTAGCTCAGGAAGGATGGCTCCGGAGCAAACTAATTGATAGAGTAGCCAAATTGCTTGCTTAAAACATTAATGCCAGTAGCTCATAAAATAGAATTTTTGGTCACAAGACTCCATAGCTTAGAGGGAGCATTGCTTATAACCTTAACTTGTTATTTAGTGTCACTTTGCATAGCTTGAACATCATCATGTTACATGTTAATTTGCTGTTCATTCTCTGGCGATAAGTTTAAATCTTGACTGGCATTCTAATGTATTTGATAAAGTGGGCACCCTAAGCCTTGCTTGTTGATGAGTGGTGGTATAAATATGATAAATAAATACATCTCATGTTTGAATGCCTAACCTTACCTAAGATTGTCAGCTGGATGGGGGGAAATTGCTATGACTCTTTCACAGAGCTCTAATGAGTGGAATTGGGCAGCTGAAGGTTTTCATGGCTAGGAGTTCAATAACACCATCTGATCATTGCTACAGGTGCATAGCCATGTAGGTCTACAGCAGAAAAGCAAGTTCTGAGTCTAGTAGCACCTTGAGAGCCAGTTTGGTGTAGTGGCTAAGAGTGGCAGACTCTAATCTGGAGAACCGGGTTGGATTCTCCACTCCTCCACACGCAGTCAGCTGGGTGACCTTGGGTCAGACACAGTTTTCTCAAGAGCAGTTCTCTCAGAGTTCTCAGCCCCACCTACCTCATGGGGTATCTGTTGTGGGGAGAGGAAAGGAAGGAGATTGTAAGCCACTCTGAGTGAAGGGCAGGGTATAAATCCAATCACCTCCTCCTCCTCTTCTTCTCCAACAAAATTTCCAGGGTATAAACCCTGGAGAGCCAAAACTTCAACAGTCTGATGAAAAGCTTTGACTCTCCAAAGCTTATAGTCTGGAAACCTTGTTGGCCTTTGACAGGCTACTGGACTTGAATCTTGATAACTGCTCCCAGATCAAACCGATGTTAAAGGGTTATCTTTAGGGAACGAGTTTAAAAGCTGGCAAAAATCTATGCTGTCCGGCTAGCATTTTCTCCTTGGCACTCCTTGGTCTTGCATTCGATGTGTTCCTGTTCCGATGATTCAAAACAAATGGAAAATGTGAAACAAAATGAATGAAATATGCAAGTGACAAGAGCCATGAGAGGCGCTGGGGTCCAAACAGCACTCGCTAGAGCAACAGGCGTTCCAGCTGTGCTGCCGTGCCACTCTGAATCTCTGCCAGCCTTGCTAGTTCTGAAAGTGAGCTATGAGCTGCAGTCGCTTTGGCCTGCAGACATGAAGGCAGGTGCTCTTGTGGAATCGTGTTCTTGATGTGTCTCAGAGCTTTACCTCCAGGAATAGGTTTTGGTACAAGTGCAGTATGTGAGAACTGCCGTACGAAAGGGGATTTTTTTTTTTAAAAAAACGAGGCTATCTTTAAAAAGCCTGTGCCAAGAGCAGAACGCAGCAGAAACACGAGCAAAGCACCTGCTGTACAAACAGAGAGATCTGTGAGATGAGATTACTCAGGGTAGTACTGGCTGAGTATATTGGGGCTTTTCAAATTGCCCAAACATGTGCATTATCACTGATTTGCTTCTACCTTATCCAAATGGCTGAGAGGCTGGAAATGGTGGGTACAGTCTATAGGTGCTTTCACACATGCTGGATAATGAGCTTTGAATCCACTTCCAATGCACTCTAGCGATTGTTTGCCAGCAGATTTGGATGTCTGACACAGTAAAACCCAGTTGCAAAGTGCATTGTAAGTGGATTGAAAGGGCATTATTTAGCAAGGGTAAAAGAGCCCTCTATGCCTCCTTTAAGAGGACAAGCATGTGTTTGTGGAGGATGGTCATGAGTATAAAGTTGCGGAATAAATATAAATATAAATCAAAAGTATTTGGGGGTCTTAAATGGGGACCCATCACAGCTACAACAGCATTCCCTTTCCTCCATTTTACCCTAACAACAACCATGTGAGGTAGGCTAGGCTGAGACAGGGTAACTGGCCAAGATCACTCAGAAAGATTCCATGGTGGGGTGGTGGTGCTGACCCTAGATTTCTAAGATCTTCATCTGATACACATACCATCAGGCCCATAGCTACATTGGGGGCATTCCGGGCCCCCGCCCCCTTAATTAAAAGCCCTGCCCCACAGATAGCCATGCCAGAAATCTTATTTTGGCATGTTTCCCTGAGGCTCATGGGAATGCTTTTGAAAGGCTCACCATGACCGAGATGGTATACAGCAGGGCTGGGCTGGCTGAAAAGGGGGATTGTTGGAGATGTATTGAAGGTTACCATCACATCACACTGGCTTTCAATATCAATCCACAGAAGGAAGCTCTGGACTGCTGGAACTGTTATATGCAGGGCTCCGTTGGGGCCGGGGCGCGCCGGAGCGCCGCTCCGGGAGAGAGGAGGCGGGGGGCGGGCACTTAAGAAAGCCCCGCCCCCCCCGCTCGCTCTTCCCAGGCTGCGGCAGGCCGCTCTGCCACCGCCGGCCCCTTCCCTCGCCCCCCCCGTCAGTGTTCCCGGGCCCGGCGGCGCTCCGCCGGCCGGGGAAGGAGAAGCCCCTTTCCTCCCCCCTCCCCCTGGGGCCACGGCAGAGCGCCGCTGGCCCCGAGAAGCCCTTTCCCTCGCCCCCCCCCCCCCAGTGTTCCCGGGCTGGCGGCGCTCCGCCAGCCCGGGAAGGAGAAGCCCCTTTCCTCCCCCCTCCCCCTGGGGCCGCGGCAGAGCGCCGCTGGCCCCGAGAAGCCCTTTTCCTCCCCCCCTCAATTCTTCTTCCCTTCCTTCCTTCTCTCTTTCTCTCCCCCCACCTACCTACTTACCTTCCTCTTCCTTCCTTTCCCCCTTCCTTCCTTCCTTCCTTCCTTCCTTTCTTCTCACTTTCTCTCCCCACCTACCTACCTACCTGTTCCTTCCCCTCTCCCTTCCTTCCTTTCTTCTCTCTCTCTCCCCCACCTACCTACCTACCTGTTCCTTCCCCTCTCCCTTCCTTTCTTCTCTCTCTCTCCCCACCTACCTACCTATTCCTTCCCCTCTCCCTTCCTTTCTTCTCTCTCTCTCCCCCACCTACCTACCTACCTTCCTTTCCTTTCTTTCTTTCTTTCTTTCTTCCCCCCTTCCTCCCTCTTTCCTTTCTTTCTTCTCTCTCTCTCCCCCACCTACCTACCTACCTTACTGTTCCTTTCCTTCCTGTTCCTTTCCTTCCTTCCCCCTCCCTCCCTTCTTGCCTTCTGACACACTCCCGATTACGTCATCACTTCCGGTGACGTCAGGGGGTGTGGCATATGCAAATAAATTATGCTAATGAGCTCCTGCACCTCTTTTTTTACGAAAGGACCCCTGGTTATATGCATACAGAATTCTCAGCACAGTGTCTGTCTCTCTCTCTCTCTGTGTAAAGTGCTCTCAAGTAACAGATGACTTATGGCGACCCCAGCAGGGGGCTTTCAAGGCGATTGAGAAGCAGAGGTGGTTTGCCATAGCCTTCGTCTGCAGAGTCTTCTTTGGTGGTCTCCCTTCCAAGTATCGACCCTACTTAGCTTCTGAGTTCTGGCAAGATCAGGATATGCCATGCTACCTTGCCTCTTGGCATCCATCACATGTCCCCAGTCAAACTGGTCAAAGTTTATATTCGCTAAAACTGAATTCCATTTACAGGGTATAAGAGTTCCCTCTCGTTTTCATTAACACTAGCATAGACAGAAAGTTGCACTATGGAGGAGCCGATTTATTCTTCCAGTTCTGTGCTAGAACCACTTTGGCAGCTGTAAGTAAGATATCTATTAGTTCCAATATTCTAGGAGGTGGTGGGTCAGGAGGCTTGCTAAGGAGTAGCACTACAGCTGGGTCGAAAGGAACTGTATGCCCAGTCAGAATTTCAATTTTGTGTAGAACTGGCTTCCAAAACAGCTCAGTATGAATGCATTGCCACCAATTATGGAAGTAGGTGGCTCTAGATCCACACAGTTTCCAGCATAAGGGGGAGGCATTGGGGTGTAAGTGGGCTATTCTGACCGGCCAAGTCCACCACTCTTAACCAGTACACCGTGCTGGCTCTCGACTATGCTCAACTTCTGAAAAGATTTCAAATGCAATGGTATTGTTCTTTTCTTCTTACTGCTGATTAAGTTTTTGAATCCCCCGCAGCACAGCCTCACATGTAGTTACCTTTCCCACCCTTTCTTCTTCCAAGTGCTAG
Organism: Lepidodactylus listeri; assembly: GCA_029233225.1. Taxonomy (NCBI): domain Eukaryota; kingdom Metazoa; phylum Chordata; class Lepidosauria; order Squamata; family Gekkonidae; genus Lepidodactylus; species Lepidodactylus listeri. Next base: position 96,529,348 of record JARCFY010000009.1, on the reverse strand, counting down.
GAAATATTAGTTTCTGGCAAGGTGGTGTCCCTTAGAATTTGAAATGGAGCTCTCTCCTTCCAGGGAGGAAAGAGGGAAGGCAATGGCTCAAAAACATTCTTAAGGCATACTGCCAACTGCTTAGGATGACAACATAGTGCCATGCTGGCACAACACAGATATATGCTGGTGTTACTTGGAGAGAAGCTGGCATGTCTGGAGTAGAGATGGGCATGAACCAACTCACAGACTAAAGTTTGTGATGAATTTTGGTCAGTTCATGTTTTGTGAAGTTCATGGCAAGTCAACCGGCATGAACTTTCCACAAACTTTCAAGTAGTTTATGGCGGCTCATATGGTTTGTGAATGGATACATTTCCAGGCAGACCGTCACTGCTCAGTCTAAATGTTTACCAAACTCCAAAGCAATGTAGCTTGGAGGTCATGTAGAGGATCATCCAGGGAAGGTCCTTTGCAACCTGGATGTCTTTAGCTTGCACAGGATCTGTTCTATACACTCCCAAACCTCCTGAAACTGCACCTGTCAAAATGACCAACTGTCATTTCCCCAGAAAACACTTTCCTGGGGGCACCTTCTTTGGGGGGGGGGGATAACTCATATCCTGTAAATCCAATCCTCAGCAAACCTGGAGGACCAGTAGAGGAGAGTCAGCCAGAGATCCCCTATGAGTTTTGTGTCTCCATCTCACTGGGGGAGGGTGGGTGGGTCATCAGTTCATATAGCAGCAAAAGGTTTGTGATGGTTTGTGGTTCATGGACTGGGCATACCACGAACTGAACCAAATTGCATTTTCCCGGCTCATGCCTATCTCTAGTCTGGAGATACATCAACATAGTACCAGTATCTGGTCCTGGCATGGCGGTGCTGGCAGAGGGTCAAAATGGGTGGTGGCCAGCAATGTGCTAGAGAATGCCAGGGATGTGCTAGCCAGCATCCTTAGCCCCTTCAGCCCACATCTTGTGTATGCTTATTTATATATCTTATTGTGTATGAAATATCTATATATCTAATCCCCAAGTGGCCCCCTCGATGTGGATATCTAAATCTGCGTGGGGGGACACTTGGGGGGCAAGGAGATTTTCCTATACACGTGTGGGGGGGAAACCCTAAAAGTTAAAAAAAACTTTTAGGGGAATATTTAAATTCCCTGAAAAGTTAACGAGCATTCCCTGTGCATGCGCAGGGAACACTCTGTGAACTGCCGGGGCAAGCGGGGGCGGAGGGAAGAGAGATTGGCGAGGCCCACGGCTCTGTACCACACAGGCCTCTGTACCACACAGGCCTCACCGGGGCAAGCTGGGGCAGGGGAGCAGAAAGGATGGCAAGGCCTGTGGCTCTGCACCACACAGGCCTCGCTGGGGCAAGCCGGGGCGGGGGGGGGGGGGAGAAAGAATGGCGAGGCCCATGCAGTGCTGAGCCACAGGCCTCGCTGAGGCAAGTGGGGGGGGGAGAAAGGATGGTTAGGCCTGCCGCTGTGTGCCACACACGCCTTGCTGGGGCAAGCCAGGGTGTGTGGGGGGAGAAAGAATGACAAGGCCTGTGTGGTGCTGAGGCGTGGGCCTTGCTGGGACAAGCCGGGGTGGGGTGGGAGAAAGGTTGGCTCCTTCTCTCCCCCTCCGCAGATCCCATGGGTCTCGCCTCTTGTACAATATAAAGACATAATTCTACAATTCTGCTGAAGTCTATATACTCAGTTACAAAGGTAAGGTAAGAACAGTTTTTGTAATACTGTTTAAATTATCAAAGAATTATAGTATCACAGGACGGAGCATTGAAAGAAGGATAATCACATGAAGATTCCAGGTAGAGATTCAGTTGTTTCACTAAACTTCAGTGAATCCAACATCAACCATTCACAAAGTGGACTCTTCAAAGCCTATGTCAGTGTCAGTAAGGTGACAATCATTCCCAAAGTAGTTCTGCAGTCGTTCACAAAATTGTATTTGTGGGGCACCAGTTCAGAAATCAACAAAATATAACTAGAAATTATCCAAACCCTTCTAACGCTAAACCCCTGGCAGAAAACCCATAGCCTGGATGATAGAGTGTATGGCAGGAGCCACATCTCTTTGCCTTCATGTCATATACACTTTGAATATGCATGGGGGAACTTTGGTGATGAGAACTCTAGAGAGAAGGGTATTTTACACCCAAAAAAGGAACACTTTGTGCAAAGAGGCAAGGATGAGAACAACAGTTGTAATAATGTACTGTTAACCTAAAAGCCCTCAAAGATGCTTCTGCTCATGTCACAAACAAAGACCTGGAATGGCCTCTCCTCTAAATGGGAATTCAGTAAACATCTGAATTGTTTCACAGTTGTGTCCTTGTTGTAATGTGGTTTGGTAGATAGGGTTGTTTCCCTATACCCTGCTCAGTATGAACCTCAGGGCAATTCAGAGATCTTGTGGCCACCGCTAGGGTCTTCTGGGAGTTCCATGCCTCCTAGGTGTGCCTGGGGGGCGCATATTCTGATCATGATTACAGCATGTGTGGGAAAGGGGCTTCCCCCAGAGAGAAAACAGCACCCCCTTGGGGCTGTTTCAGTTTCCAAAAAGAGCACAAAAGGGGAGGCTGAAACCTCTTATCTGTGTGCACATGGTTGTAATCAGAATATGTAATCAGAACATGGTCATTGAGTGGCAATGTATTTATTGCACATGACATGCATGATACAATTTGTGGTAGCCATGAGTACTCTGTATTATGTCAATTGGTCTTCAGGTGTCTTTAGCATGGAACTTATACTGGAAGGGTCTGAGAGACTCTTTCCCTATCCAAACAATTGTTCTTTGAGAAGAGGGTGGGACAGATTCCTTGGGGTTGACAATACCCTGATATGATACATCATAGAGTCTACATCACAGGGATGGGAGATGGAAGTGTTGCTAGACTTACCATTTGCCCAGTGACAGTGGGCAGTCTCCTGCCCCCGCTCTCATAAGAACGTAAGCCAATGTTGGATCAGGCCAATGGCCCATCCAGTCCAACACTGTCACACAGTGGCCAAAAATACCAGGTGCCATCAGGAGGTACACCAGTGGGGCCAGCCCAGGACACTAGAAGCCCTCCCACTGTCACCCCCCCAAGCACCAAGAATACAGAACATCACTTGCCCCAGACCGAGAGTTCCTACCTATACCTTATGGCTAATAGTCACTGATGGACCTCTGTTCCATATGCTTATCCACTCCTCTCTTGAAGCTGTCCATGCTTGTAGCTGCCACCACCTCCTGTGGCAGTGAATTCCATGTGTTAATCACTTTTTGGGCAAACAAGTACTTCCTTTTATCCATTCTAACCTGACTGCTCATTAAATTCATTGAGTGCCCACGAGTTCTTGTATTGTGAGAAAGGGAGAAAAGGACTTCTTTCTCTACCTGCTCTACCTACTCTCAGTCTTCAATAATTTGAGGAGCAGGCGAAAAGAAAAGGGGGGGGGGTATCAATGGTGATGCCCTAGGAATTTTCCCCAAATTCTATGGTAAAGTATATAAAAATTGGAGGGATTCCTAGAGTATCATCCAAAAGGGATGTCACATCCTTTGATTCTCCACTCAGAGGTGATGTCATATCGTCCATGCCACTCTGGTATTTTTCTAAGGTAAAGAGCCAGAAGGGACATGGCATTCTCCTGAAACTCTATCCTCTTTAGGCACCCCCCCCCCCAAAAAAAAGAAATCTTCCAGCATTTGCCAATGCAGGACCAGCCACCCTAGGCATTGCTGGGATGCATAACAACAAACAGCTGGTAATAAATTTCATAAATCCAGTGAAGGAACTGCTACATAGGAAGGGGCTAAGTAAATTATTAGAGTTTAGGGTAGCCAATCAACATGAGCAATTCTTCCCCATTGCAGGACTGACAGGTGGCTTCTGCATGCAAAGGAGATGCTCTGCCACTGAACTATGGCTTCTTCCTTTTGCCTTGGTTGTGGTTGTGGGCTAAAATCTTTTTCACCATGCATGTAAAGCCAGAGAGATGGTGGAGGGTCCACATTTCTCCACTGGTACCTCCTCAAAAACCCAGGAAGAGGGAGGAGCAGACGATCAACCTAGATAGGACCTTGTTGACAACACCTTTATCCACAGATATTTCTATCAATAGAACATGTATGCCCTGTTTTGCTGCAAATTGGGGACTAGCCATGGTTTACGGTGCAGGCGCAAATAACAGTCTGCCCGTTTGTATGTAATAACAACCTATGATTTGCTGCAAATCAATAAATAACTAATTGGCTTGCTGCTAGTAGAGAATGGAAGGGGAAGAGGGATGATGTGAGCAAACTCCACATTTTTTTCGGGTTCATGCTCATAAAACCAACTCCTTTACAATCTTGGGTTGGATCCCAACCAAATGTTCCACCAAGGAAAGTATAGGGGCAATTCATGCTGGTTCCCCCTTACTGTTACAGTCTCCTCTTATATAATTCCTCAGGGACCCCTGTTACCCAGGAGCAAAATTTTGTGGAGATCATTGGGCTATGGTGGGAGGGGGAGAGGTAAGAAACGTCTATACAACTGATAAAAAACTTACTGTCTTCTCCATTTTTGAACATAATTTCCATCAGCATGAAAACACTGAACTGGAATGTTTTCTGGGGAAACAGGTCCAGATGCTCTTTGCCACAAGAGGGCTAGACTGTTCTGTGAGCCTTCAATATTTTCCAAGCACCTTTTTGGCCTGGAATAGAGCTGTTATTTAAGTGTGGAGCCTTGGGGATCGGTTATCTAATGTGATATACTATTCTCAGCTGCCTGACAGAACACTGTACTGCAAGCAGCCTGTTAAGTCAAGCAGAAATTCTGTTTTGTAATCCACAATGCTGCCAGAAGTGTCTGCTGAAAAATTAACCAGACTATTGGAGACTATTATTAGACTGCTGGTGACATGTAGACTTAGCTTCATTGCCAATTTTGTTAACAGCATATGTAGTGGCACAAGCCATTTGTGAGGGGTTTTTTTGTTTTTTGTTTCCAGCTTCTTGTCATCATGTGGGCGATAACCCCCCCTGCAGCTAGATTCAGGCGGGTAGCCATGTTGGTGTGAAGCAACATAACAAAGTTGGAGTCTAGTGGCACCTTTAAGACCAATAAAGTTTAATTCTGGGTATAAGGTTTTGTGTGCATGCACACATCTTCTGCAGCTATTCTCCATTTCTTGTCCCCGGTCCTTCTCCTTCCCAGTCTCTTTTCCCCTCTCAAACTTCTATTCTCTTAGGACTTTAGATAGTTCCATTCCTGACTCTCCTTTCTTAGATCTCCAAACTTCCCTTGATTGTGGTTTTGTTCATGGTTCTGCTTTCTCTTATCTCTTGATAGGAATCAGCGTTTGCACAATTCTTCAGGGATTTGATTTTACAGACCCCTGAAGAATTGTGCAAACACTGATTCCTATCAAGGTAAAATGGTGCCTGCCACCAGCATTTTCTTTAAAAAAAAATACCCTGTCTGCATTCATTTCATTTTCCTAGTCTTACAGTGACTGACTGACAATAAAAATGTTTATTTTCATGCTGAAAATTCTGCATTTACCACCCTTCTCTGTTGTGTTCTGTTCTTTGTTTTCTTTCACAAAGTAAAGATGGATGGAATTGGGTGTGTGTGAGGTGGCTGTTTTTCAACCAAAATGATACCAGATTACAGGGAAGATAGAGTTGCCTGTCCACTAAAAGACTTGCAGCTTTCAAGTGGACTACACCAAGGGTCCAGTTCAATGAGCCCCTGAACCATGTACCCCCATCTATTCTAGTTGCAAAGAAAAAAGGACTCCACACCCACAAAGGAGGGCATGATGGCAAATGTCAGTTATCTGCAGCTTGTCTCCAAATGTGATTAGCTGGGAATGCTTTCTCCCCTTTCCTGACAAGGATCTGATTGGAAGAGAGAAGTGGAATTGCTTGGGAAATCAGTTGAATCAAAGAAAAACATGAGCACACGCTGCATTGATGGTAAGCACCTGAACTTGGAAATCACAGACTGGGAAAGGGGGGTGGCAATTCTCAAGAAATCTGAATTTGTATTCCCATTCCAGGAAATCACTGTTAATATAACCCAAACCATCTATTTCCATGTATATTTTTTGGCTTGGAGAATGCACACCCCTAGTGCTGATTACAGGTACAGAGAGGCCAAGCCCATGTCTGTGTTTGTCTGTGTTACTAAGAATGTAAGGGGCACATAAGAGTGCTAAGGATGTAGGTCAGGGCCTGTAACCAGTCAAAGACTTCAGGGCACTTACAGTTCCTGAGGAAAGATTTCCACTGATGTATTCCTCCTACTGCAGCCCACTAAAACTTCCCAATTTTTTGTTCGAGGGGGTCTAAGTTACTTCTGTCATTCAAGCACATCACACTTCATAATTGTTCCAGTTCCGCACAAACTATGTCTCTTAAACTGTGCCCTCTTTCTAAATTAATTTTGGATATGGGTATATTCTGATCTGGGCCCTAGAATGTGGATCAGAAAATGCAGACTATGTTACCAGTTATAGGAAGGGGAGATGTTTCTGTGAATCTGGGGAAAACTCTAAGTTTGCAGATGAATCCTGAGGCCTATTCATTTTATTTATTTATTAAATTTATACCCTGTCCTACCCCTTGGGTTCATGGGCTCCGGAAGGCTCACAACATAAAAACAACAACAATAAAAACAGTAAAACAATGAATAATAATAACAGGTAAAAATCAGATCCCATGCCTTATAAAGTGATCAATCCAGAAGACTCCAGTGCCTAGATGATATCCAAACAGTAGGGCACTGGAAGAAAGTCATAGACAGTGCCATAGACAGGATGGGGGGATGGAACTGATTGAATGCCCACTGCCTCAGCCAAAGGCCTGGTGGAACAGCTGTTTTACAAGCCCCATGGAACTGTGCCTAGGCCAAATGGTTCTCCTGGTGTCCCCTTCTGAATGTCCTTGGTTCTTGCTGGTGTAGGAGGAGGATCAGTTTCAGTTTTCCAACAAGGCTGCCATCTTGGCTGTTTAAATTGCCATGGAATTTAATTGGCTGTTCTTGGCTAGATTTTATCCTACATAAAACTAGTTTTATGGCTGGGGGCGGTGGGAAAGTACAGAACAGCACTTGGGATTAAAAAGCTTCTATCCATTAAGATCTCTCAAAAGAAATAGTATTTTTTATTTATAGTATGGTTTTCATACAAGGGATTCACTTTTTTCTTCTACAGGAAAAAAACCTGAGTGGAAACCTGCACTCTCAAGTACTAAGAAGCTTCTCTGTGAAAGTGTTTTTAGCAAACAGCATTTCATTGATCAAAAAGACATTTTTTGTACAAGACACTTGAAAATCATAACCCTGGATACCAATCAATTACGAAATCATTTTGTCTGAAGTTCTTTCTACCACTGACATTGCATTGTAACTGCAGCTCTGTTTACAGAAAATAAGATTTCAGAACTGGCAACAGGAGACCAGCTAATAGTGGTGATATAGATAAACAGGCAGTGAATGAAGCAAGGGCATAGGCTGGATGAGGGTCAATACATTGAAACTCAGGCCAGATAAGACTGAGGTGGTGGGGTTGATAATAAAGCCAGTCTGGGTCTGTGGAATCAATAGTGGGATTGCACTCCCTTGAAGGAGTCAGTTCAGTGTAGTCATTATGAGTGGCAGACTCTCATCTGGAGAACAAGGTTTCATTCCCCACTCCTCCACATGCAGCTGCTGGTGTGATCTTGGGTCAGTCACAAGTTCTCTCAGAGCTGCTCTCTCACAAGCAGTTCTTGAAAGAGCTCTCTCAGTTCCACCTACCTCACAGCTGCTCACAGCTGCTCAGGTGCTCTGAGACTCTGAGTGAAGGACTGAGTCCTCCTCTTCCTCCTCCATCATCTTCATCTTCTTCTTCATAGTTTGCATAGTTTTTAGAGGGGCATATCATATTAAGATGTCTATTCCATGTTTTGTTTAATGGTTCCAAGGTACAAGAATCTGAAGTAGTTCTAGACCAGGTCTGACTTATGGCTCTGGATAAACTGGATCTAGGCAAGCTTCTATGAAAGACTCTGGAAGGGCTCATTACCTTTTCTTCGCTTCTTACTGTTTGCTTAGTTTTACTTTTTTGGAATCAACTTCTAATAGAACAGACCAGGTCTCTTTTTCAGCAGGAATGCACGGGAACACCGTTCCAGCTGGCGTTGGAGCCTGCCCCACCCTCTCCCTGCTGGCCTCAGCTGTTTACACTTAAAGGAAAAGTTCCTCCAGAGAGTCGGCAGGAAAAAACCCCACCCAGAGATTAAGCAGGGGGCTAGGCTCTTTGCTCTGCATTTGGCTTGCCAATCTCGCGTTGCTCTCTCTGCTCCAGTAAGTGCCTCCCCCATTTCTTTTCCTTTTCTCTCTCTCTCTCCCCCCCACCTTTCTTTCTTTCTTTCTTTCTTTCTTTCTTTCTTTCTTTCTTTCTTTCTTTCTTTTTCTTTCTTTCTTTCTGTCTGTCTGTCTGTCTGTCTGTCTGTCTTTCTCTCTCTCTCTCTGTCTTTCTCTCTCTCTGTCTCTCTCTCTCTCTCTGTCCCCACCTTTCTTTCCTTCTCTTTCTCTCTCTCCCACCTTCCTTCCTTCCTCTCTCTCTCTCTCCCACCTTCCTTCCTTCCTTCCTTCCTTCCTCTCTCTCCTCTATCTATCTATCTATCTATCTATCTATCTATCTATCTATCTATCTATCTATCTATCTATCATCTATCATCTATCTATCTATCTATCATCTCCTTCCTTCCTTCATTTTTTCTCTCTCCCCTACATTTCTTTCTGTCTCTCTCTCTCTCTCTCTCTCTCTCTCTTTCTGTTTCATTTTGTTCTTTGTGTATTTATTAAAAAATATTGAAAAGGGGGGGTTGTAAAAAAGCAGAGAGCCCAGGAAATACTGGTTTTGACAATATCTTTAATTTTTGAGAATCTCTTTCGTTTTCTCATGGCATCTTCTGCTTAAGAAAAGTAAGTCTGGAGCCTAAGTTCATTGTTGTGTCTTGTTGGGAATGGCTTGCAAATATATTAAAGTGGTTTGGTGCTTCCTGCCATGCAAGGGAAAACATCTGAAAAAGTAGCTTCATTGTTGTGTGTGTTGGCAGAACACTTGACTGTTGCATGGGAGACTTTGGGGGACATCTGCAGATAAACAGAGATGTAACTAAAAATGAACATGGTTAGCAGCACTTTGGAGATTGCCTGTTTTGTGAAATTTAAAAAGTGGACAGAGTTTCTGATTAAGATGATTGTCCCTCTTCTCCTGCCACTGGGCTGACATCTGCCTTTAATGGGCCAGCAAAGTTGATATTCTTAAATCTCCTAATAAGAGAGATTTCTGCTTCTGAGGAGTTGACTTCCAACAATTGGTGATCTTGTGATAGTAGTGATACTTTTATGTGGTAAAGACCACCTGTTCACAGGATTATTTTACCTGTGGGACAGACTCTGCATGGCAACCACTCCACTGGTACATAATTGCTTGTAAAAAGTATTATAGTGTATTAATTCTTGTGGGTAGCCGTGTTGGTTGGTCTGAAGGAGCAGAACAAAGTTGGAGTCCAAAGTTTCATCCAAGATATAAGCTTTTGTGTGCATACACACTTCTTTCATCTGGAGAAGTGTGAATGGCACATAAAATCTTATACCTTGAATAAAATTTTGTACCTTGAATAAAATAGTCCACAAACTGCTCCCGACCAGTGCATCCACAAACCTAGAAGAAGAAGAGATTTGATTTATACCCCACCCTTCACTACCCAGGGGAGTCTCAGAGCATCTTACAAACTCCTTTCCCTTCCTCTCCCCACAACAGACACCCTGTGAGGTAGGTGGGGCTGAGAGAGCTCTGAGACAACAGCTCAGAGCTATGGCTTGCCTAAGGTCATCCAGCAGGTGCAAGGGGGGGAGTGAAGAATCAAACCTGGTTCTCCCAGATTAGAGTCCGGGCACTTAACCACTACACCAAACTGGTTCCTAGCGTTGTTCTGCCAGTGAACTAGGGTTGCCAACTCCAGGTTGAGGAAATCCCTGGATATTTGGGAGTGGAGGATGGGGCTTAGGGGAAGGAGGGACCTAAGCAAGGCATAATGCCATGGACTCCACCTTCCAAAGCAGCCATTGACCTGATCCCTGTAGTTTGGAGCTCAGTTCTAATTCTAGGAGATCTCCAGACCCCACCTGTAGGTTGGCAACCCTAAAAATTCATATTCAGCATACTAGTTCTGCAGGAAGGCAAGCTGATTTCCATGGGAACCTAACCTTTAGGAATTTATTCCAATCCAATGTGGGAATAATTGTTGGACATAAGATATTGGTTCAGGCAAGATTTTGTATAGATGGGACAGAAAATGATGTTTTTATTGGTTTTGTCAAAACTGTTTTGACAAGGTAAACAGAATAAGAAGCAAAAGGTGGATGTGGCTGGATGACCACACTTCTGGGAACACTGGGTGTGGCTTAATATGTTAATGAGCTGCGCTGTCAGGGGTGTGGCATAATATGCTAATGAGTTCCTGCTGGTCTTTTTCTACAAAAAGAGCCCTGGAACAGACTGTTTGACAGTTTATATACAAATAGCTTAATGAGCGACAGTGGCTTCTACAGCTTTCTTCCAAGGGGTACTGTTGCAAGACATCTGTCAGTCAGCCTCCTGGGCGACCCAAAACACCTTCATCAAGCATGATGCTTTGGACATTTGTGCACAACAGCGTTCATGCATGGGAAGACCAGGGCCTGTAAAACGGAGCTCCTCCACCAGGCCTTTGATTAGGGAGCAGCATTCATCAGTCTGAGGCCCTGGCCCCAATATTATCAATTATCAATATTATCAACATTAACATCAATATTACATCAACTCGAAAAGCCTGTGCTCCGCCAGTAAGACCCAGGCCATGTTGCCAGCTGACTGTTGGATCCTCGCCATCGTTATATTGCACTAGCACTTTATGTATTGTTTTAGACCTATTCCATTGCAATTTTATTTAATTAATTGTTTTATCTTGTTATAATACTATGTAAGCCGCCAAGAGCCTGCTCTGGCAGGGAGGGCAGGAAATAACAACAACAACAACAATAACTATAATAATACTTAAATCCATGGTCTCCTAAAATGCTAATAGCCAGGGGTCCTTTCGTAGAAAAAGAGGTGCAGGAGCTCATTAGCATAACTTATTAGCATAACTCATTAGTGTATGCCACGTCCCCTGACATCACCAGCAGTGTGTCAGAAAGGGAATGTCAGTTTCAGCCCCATTATACCCTATGGGCCATTGAAATTAATGGCAAAAACTCATAGGGTATATGAAAGGCTGGAGGAAAGGGGGGTTGAGGGAGAGGCTCCAAACTTGCACGGTAGCTTCTGGGACCTCTCCTTGAAATACTCACCAAGTTTCAAGACGATTGGACCACGGAGTCCAATTCTATGGGCCCCCAAACAGGTTGTCCCATCCCCTCCATTGTTCTCTATGGTGGGAAAAAGTGTTACTTTTTTCCTGCCTTAGAGAACAATGGAGTGAATGGGGGCAACCTGTTTGGGGGCCCGTAGAATTGGACCCCTGGTCCAAACTTCTTGAAACTTGGTGGGTATTTTGAGGAGAGGCCCCAGCAGCTACCCTGCAAGTTTGGAGCCTCTCTCTCAAACCCCCTCCCCCCCAGTTGCTTTTAAAGTTGCTGCTGAATTTCGGCGGCAATTCAGCAGCGGGCCGAATCAGATCAGAGAATCTGATTCGGCCCCTGGCTGCCCTAGTGGCCACTCCTGAGCTGGTGGAGCTTTGCTCCGCCTTGCTCCGGCCCCAACGGACCCCTGCTAATAGCACCCTCTGCTAGGTAGGCCAAAGCTTGCTAATCTCCCATAGGTGTGATGCACAGTAACCACAAAGAAGACAAACTGGTTGCTTCCCTGTAACTGATGATCTTTGAGTGGTCATCTATGCCTTCACACCACCCGCCCTCCTTCCCCACTGCTGTCAGCCTTCAGTTGCATTCTTGTATGGAGGTTTACAGCAGTCATAACAAACTGGCAGGATACGAGAGCCTCACCTCTCTGGGCATGCATGGTCGGAGTTCCTGCACATGCTGGGAGGAAGGGCTCCAGATCCTCACTGAGCTTTCTAGAACTGAGATTTGCAGCACACAGATATCAGTTCTCCTGGGGGAAGTGGCAACTCCAGAAGGAATGACTTCACACAACTCTTCAGTCTGAAGCTCACACAAGTCACCAACCATAATGAACATCTGCCATGCTTGTTCTACCAAAGACCACTGCAGTTGGACTGGCCTTCAAAAGAAAAAGGAAAAAAAAGGATTAATGATTGTTATGGTTTGGTTGCTTTAATTGGGTTTTATCTGGGTCTTCTTTTGTATCAAGTTTTCATGCTTTTCTACTTGCTGTAAGCCTTGAAGACAAAGAAAGATAATCATACGATACAGCTGGGGCAAGGTGGTCTCTGAAATGGCACTCATAATGTCAGTAGTTCACTGGTTTTTCATGGGAACCCTGAATGATAACAGTGCTGAAGAGTCCATCGGGAACCGCTGCTATATTTAATAACCATATTTTCGCTACTGGCGACGCCCACATAATCATTAAAATCAATTGAATTGTATGTATTTAATCAAGAGAAAACCTGGCTCCAAATGTAAATGCCGTTTCTCCTCCCCCCACCTTGATAGTTCTGAACATGTACTTAGAAGAAAAAAGAACCAGGCAAACCTCCCCAATCTGAAGCTGAGTTGCACAACATTCCTAGTTATCAAAATTCACTGTGTGTTCACAGATCACAGAAGAACTTAAAGAGTTGTCCTGCTGGATCAGAGCAAAGCTCCCTGTAGCCTCTAACAATGGCTGGCCAGATGCTCCTAAGCCAGGCATGATGGAGTGAACCCATCCCGTTATTAGACAGAGATTGCAGGTGGCCATATCAGTCTGCAGAAAAATCCAAAACCAAAAATCCACATAATACCTTTTATTAGATCCAGCCCAGTAACAGAAAATAGTGAGCAAGTTTTTGATTCTGCAGGCTTGTTCTTCAGGCAAGATTTTTTAAAAGGGGGGAATATACTTCAGGTCCTAAATTTAAGGGTTTTTTTCCTCCCTGCATCCTTTGTAGAATGCCCCAGAGACAGGGTTGCCATCCCACCGGTCAGGGTGAGGGTCCCCCCACTTCTGTGGGCTCCTGTCCACCACTGGTCAGCTGGCTAGTGAGGGAAAGCCTCGCCCCCGACAGTGCTGATGGTGGTTGCCTCTCTCCCCCCCTCCTGCAAGATTTAAAGGGCCCTCCAGATGATCAGCGGAAGCATATGACCTGCCAATCAGATGGAGGGCCCTTTAAATTTCTCAGGAGGGGAGGGAGGGGGCAGCCACCAGACCCAGGAAGTGGGTGCTGCACGCCTGAATTCCAAAGTGGCAAATTCACTGTTTTGGAGTCCGTGCGTGGGGAGCCCCCCACTTGAAAAAAAAAACATTTAAAGGGAAGGTTCCCTTTAAATGGCTTTTTGCAAGTAGGGACCGTCTATGCCTGAACTGCAAGTGGCGAATTCTCTGCTTTGGAGTTCGGGCACGCGGTGTCTGCTTGCAAAAGAACTTTTAAAGGGAACCTTCCCAGATGTGTTGATGTCACTTCCATGTGACAACATCATGTCAAGAAGTCCCCACCCGCTCATGGAATGCCCCCCAAATCCCCCTGCTGGGGAGAAGATTCGACCTGGCAACCCTACCCAGAGACATGGTAAGAGGCAATCAGATCTGCTGATATCAGATTTCATCCTTAGTCTTCTGGAAGAAAGGGGGGAAAGAACTGGGGACCTCCAACTGAAAACGTAAAACTAGTTGTTGATCAAATGCTTTTCTTGCACCAAACAGAGCACCTATAAAAAGCTGAGGGAAGAGGGAAAATGTGGTTGTTGTTACAACAGCTCATTATTACTTTTCACTTTTCAGCTTTTGATTGGCCACTGATCTAGAAGATGGTCTGCTTTATCTATAGAACAAAAATTGAGTCCAGGGGCACCATTAAGGCCAACAAAGTTTTATTCAAAGTATAAGCTTTTGTGTGCAGGCCCACTTCAGGTATCTGAAAAAGTGTGTGTGCTTATACCTTGCATAAAACTTTGTTGGTCTCAAAAGTGTCACTGGACTCAAATTCTGTTGCGTTGCTTCAGGCCAACATGGCTACCCACCTGAATCTGCTTTATTTCACTGATATTGTGCCCGGTATGATTGATGGCCCGCAACTGATACTTTTTAATCTTTATTAAGATATTGACTGTCTTCGATCCTATTTTAGGAGAAAGGTTTATTAAAATGACATAAAGAAATACTACTCATTCATTAATTCTTCACAGTTCCTCACAACATCGAAAGGGCCAGAGCCTTTTTGGTGGTGACTCCTCTCTGGTGGAATGAGCTCCCGGAGGAGATCAGGGCCCTGCGGGATCTTATGCAGTTCCGCAGGGCCTGCAAGATGGAGCTCTTCCACCAGGCCTTTGACTAGGAGCCGCCACCACTAGTACCATTTCCATTGCGAGTGACACCGGTGATGAGGGTTGGCCCTGAATACAGCCAGGCCGGATGGTCATGGAGGGCCGGACACTGACCCTGGTAGGGAGCCATCTCAATACTGAATAACATCACTATTGGAAGCACTTTACCTGTAATTGTTTTATTGCTGTGTTGTTTTTAAAATGTTTTAAACTGTTATTGGGTCTGGCACTGTGTGCCCTCTGTGAGCTGCCCTGAGCCCACTTGCGGGGAGGGCGGGATAAAAATATGAATGAATAAACAAACAAACAAACAATGAATCAACCTAACAAAAATATTTTCTTTAGAAATGAATTGTTTTTTTTGTTTGTTTTAAAATTGTGGGTGGTGCTGAGAATGTTATGGAACAGCACAGGCTTATCTGTGGGGGTGGGGCAATCAAACTCTAAATTTACATCCCAGAACGTGATGGACAGGTTTATAGAGATTGATTGAATTGGGAAAGGCAATTAAATCCCAGTCTCTACCACCACCATTTGGCTAAGCTGTTGAAGGCTGTGATGGATTGTCACTGGTTTGGTGGACTAACCTTTTCCCCAGGTTTTTACAGTGACTGGTCAAGAGTAGGTTTGGAGGGAAACTTTGAGTCTGCATTCTTAAATTCTAATTTGATTAAAAGGGAACTCCCTGGCTACAGGAAAGCCTATAGGACTGTTAGTCTGGACTGGAGTTCTGTGTCAAGACTGAAGTCAAGATTGGAGTCCAAATGCTAACTCTCCATCTTGGATCCATTCCCCAGAATTGGAATATATAGCCGCTTTAAAACTGTAGGTTTAATTAGCTATCTACCTGTTCATATCTCTTGCTAATGTTCTGCCTAAAACGAGCTGTCTATTGACTGTCCCCAGATAGCTGTGCTTTCTAGGATTTATGTTTGCTTATTCAAGCCTCATCTTACTTGTGATCTTTGGGTGTTTTCTCAAGCCTGCATGGAAAACCCTACTCATTACACAAAGATGGCTGGGTTATGCTGACCAGGACTATGGGTGTTGAAGAGTTCAGCTCTGACAGATACAGGGCAAAGATGACTGGAACAACCCACTTGACACTGTTTCTCTTTCACACAACACACACACACAGTTTTTCTGACTTGCAGAAGGAGCCAGGTTCAAAGGCTGGACTCACTAAAGTAGAGGACTCACTAAAGTAGGGGGGGGGTGAAATTAAAAAAAAAAAAACCTTTATCATTCCATACCTCCTTGGTTCTCAGCCAACTTGGAGCTCAAGTGTGAGTCTCAAAAGGTGAGAGCGAGCAAGGGTGTCCAAGGGATGCTGAGGATCAGGGAGAGTCTATGACAAAGAAAACAGTGGGGTCCCACAAGGATCGGTATCTGGGCTGGTGCTACGTAGTTTATTTATAAATGATCTGGAACTAGGGGTTAGTAGTGTAGTGGCCAGGTCTGCAGATGACATAAAATTATTCAGGATGGTGAAAACCAAGGCTGGCTGTGAAGAGCTCCAAGAGAATCTCCACAAACTGGGTAAGTAGGCAACAATTTGGCAAATGAAGTTCAGTGTTGGTAAGTGTAAGCTGATGCACATTGAGACAAAAATCCCAACTTCAACTGTGTGATTAGATCAAGTAATTACACTTCTCATATTCCAGAAAGCAAGAAGATGTTAATCATCTCACTTTTGGAATATATGAATTGTAATCACTTGCTGAACTGTTGCTTTATTTTTGTTTTTGTTTTTTTTAAAAAGTCTTACTGTTATTTCTATAACTGACCACATCTGGGATCTCCCTGTTGTGACACAACCATTATAGTTAAAATTTATTAGCTTGTTAAAAAGAAAGTAATTACAGTCTGATCTGATCTTAATCTGAACACTGAAAAATGTGAGCAATTTAAAAAAGAATTGGCAAACGATTTCTGACAATTTGGCAAATTAAGTTCAATGTGTCAGTCTAAAGTGATGCACACTGGGACAAAAAAAAATTCCCAAATTCAAGACAACGGGGTCTGAACTTGCTAAGACTGAGAGGGGGAAAAAAGATCTCGGGGTCATAGTGGATAGCTCAATGAAGATGTCAACTCAATGTGCTGCAGCAGTGAAAAGGCAAACTCTGTGTTAAGGATTATTAGGAAAGGCTTTGAAAATAAAAGGACTGATATTGTAATGCTCCTGTATGGTGCGGTCTCACTTGGAATGCTGTGTACAGTTCTGGTCACTGCATCTCCAAAACTACATTGCAGAGCTGGAAAAAGTACAGAGGAGGGCAACCAAGATGATTAGTGGGTTGGAGCACCTTCCCTATGAGGAAAGGCTGAAGAGTCCGGGACTTTTCAGTTTAGAAAAGAGACAACTAAAGGGAGACACAATAGAGGTTTATAAAATTATGCATGAGGTGGAGAGAGTTGACAAAGATAACTTTTTCTCCCTCTCCCAAAATACGAGTACTTCAGGACATCCAGTAAGGCTGATGGGCAGTAGATTCAGGACAGACAAAAGGAAATGCTTCTTTATACAGAGATTGATTAAAATGTGGAATTTGCTGCCACAGGAATAAACAGCTTTATAAGTGGATGTGATGGACTCTCAAGGCTTAATCTGAGAACCTTTGGGTGACAGGCTGTTCAAACAGAATTCTGTGGAGAGAGTCAGTTAAGGAATGACAGTTGGGAACTGACAATTGAAGAAGAGAAAATTAAGCACTTTCTGTGGACTGGGAAGGAGGCAAAAGGAGTGAGAAGATCAGAGAGAATCCCCATTCAACTAAAAAAGGGAAATTGCTTCTAATTAAAAGAAGTAATTCCTGCCCAATGAAAAGGGAGATAGGTGATCCCTAGAGTGTGTATATAGAAGGACTCTGGGAACTTGGTTGAGCATTCCTGCTTTCTAGATTTTAAGAGTCAGTGAAACTCAGAAACCTATGCTTGAGTGTTTAAGCAGAAACTGAAAAGAAAGCCTCTCTCCTCAAATTTGAAAATACCTTTTTGAATACTTGTTTGCAACAAATTATCTGAAGTTAATGTGATTACAAAGTTATCTCAGTTTTATTATCAGTTTACCTCCAACATCCTACCCCTGATTTCACCTGACCTTTTCTCCTCTAAGTTAAATGAAACATTTTGCTTATTTTGATTTCCAAAAGCCTCTCGTGCACCATTTCAGAAGTTGAATATAAGAAGGTGATTTTGTCCCTTCTCTCAGTTCCCTGGGCTGGGCCAGCATCCATCCATCCATCCATCCATCCATCCATCCATCCATCCATCCGGCTATCTGTCTATCTGTCCATCTGTCTTGTCTTAAAATGATTTGGTGGGACAGCCATAGACAAAGAAATAAGAAGAAAATAGTTACAGGGTCTGCTCAGTAAGAAAGAAGAAGAAAAAGGGAAAATCCTGTGTGTGAGGGAGGGAAGATGGCAAGATCACAATAGGGGGTTAGATGGATTCATGGAGGATAGGTCTGTCAGTAGCTACTAGCCACTGTGACTAAGGGGAACCTCCACATTCAGAGGCACTAAACCTCTGAATCTCAGAGCCAGGAGGCAATATCAGCAGAAGGCCTTGTCCTCTATGCCCTGCTGTTGGCCCTCTGGAGGAACTGGTTGGCCACTGTGTGAGACAGGATACTGAACTAAATGGACCATTGGTTTGATCCAGCAGGGCTCTTCTTATGTTCTTAAAATTTAGCAGTCCAAGCACACTGTCCATTTACAAAATAAATGTATTATATTTATGTTTTTATGGAGAACAAATGGAACTCATATTCTAACAACTAGATTGCTTTGTTCTTAATCCGAAGGCTTGTACCATTGTGTGTGTGGGGGGGATGTTTAAAATAATTCAGACTCCTGCTGGTTGCTTGAAAGATTTTTTTTCTTAGATAAACCACATTAAGCAATTATTTTCTCAGTTTTGCAAACATCAGATTGCTCAGAGTCTTATATCCCCTAATGGCTCTATTAGACGTAATAATTTGCTGGTTCATTTGATCATGGCAGGGAGACTTCCTCCTCCTTCTAATGCAAAATTTAGAGTGGTATGGACTTGGACTAGAAGCTTTGATTGATTAATCAGTATGATTAATTGACAATGCTTTCATCTCAGATTTAGAACGAGTCTTCTGATCAATTGGTGAGGAAGTCAGCAAGCAAAGGACTCCAATATTCAGGAATCCTGACTCCCACCATTATAAGGACTACATAGCCACACTGTCTCCCTCCTTTCTAAGCCTATTTTACTTAAAGAAAACCTTTTCATTAAGATAAACTTCCCACTGTCTTGTAGGTAAAACTATTTTTTGTAGGTAAAACTATCAACAGTTCCCCATTACCTGATTTTGTGCATGCGTTGATGGGCAAGGCAGTCTTTGTAATAAAATATGGAAGTTTCGTCTCAATTATATGGGGCCGCAACCAGATATGTCTCTAGAGCAGGGCCACAGCTAGCAGTGGGGCTTTAGGGTCGGAGCCCCCTAATGATTAAGGGGGAGCCCCACTGCTCAAGCTCCCCATCAGCCTCCCTCCCCTCATTGGGGGCATGGGAGGAGGAGAGGATGGCCCACCAGAGAGCTCTCAGAGAGCTAGGGCAGGCCACTCTCACTAGCGGGTGCAGACTCGGTGAGTCACCTGGGCAGGCCATTAGAGAATGGCCCGCCGAGGAGTCTCACTGTACCTGCTCAGAGAGCCGAGGAAGCCAAGTGGCAGGGCAGCGACACCGCTGGTGCTGCTACTGGACATGCTGCTGCTGCTGCAGCTCTTGCTGCCCCTCTCACCCCCTCCTCCTGCTGCTCCTCCTGTCCCTCTACCGATGCTCCCAGGCCTCGTTGCCTCCACTGTTGCTGCCACTAGCCACACCCTTGGCATCGGCCTCAATGCTGCCGGGGCTGATTGAGCATGCCTCATCACTGCAGCAGTTGCTGAAGGAGTTGGCACTGCTGGTGGCCTCATCGTCATCTTCCTTCTTGTTGTCCCCATTGCCGGACTGGCTGGTGCTCGCTGGACTGGGCTCCAAGTCTCAGTGCTGATGGACTGAGGAGAGACAGCCTGGGGGGGGGGGAGAGGAAGGAAAAAAAGGAGAGGACATCACTGCGGGTGCAGAGCGTGATGGTATGCACACTCTCCACAGATGCCCCCTGGGGACAATAAAATAAAAGTGAGGTGGTGACATCACTAGCGGCTCCCCCCCACCTCCAGGGAAATTTCCTGGCTACAGGGCTGCTCTAGAGTTATGTAGCCTTAGGTTTTCAGCCCAAGCTTCCCACAACTCAAAATAGATTCTCTCATCAGTTTGAAGCAGGCTGATGCACCAGTGCCTGGAGGGAAAGGGAAAGGGTTCCAAGAATGGACACTGGTGTGTGGTCTGGGTTGGAAAATACCTGGAGACACTGGGGGTGGATCCAGGAGAGGGTGGGGTTTGGGGAGGGAAGGGGCCTCAGCATAGTACAATGCTATAGAGTACACCATTCAAAGCAGCCACTTTCTCCAGGGAAGCTGATCTCTGTCAGTTGGAGATGAGCTGTAACAGTGGGAGATCTCCAGGCCCCACCTAGAGGCTGACAACCCTAGTGTGTGGGAAATAAATACTCGTACCAGACAATGGACCCCCTATTAGTACTGGGATGTGGGGTTGCATGATAAAAGAATTAAACTAGTATGGCAAGTCTGACAAAGGTACTGGGGCCCAATTACCCTGTATCAGTTGTCTTTGAAGGCATGATTGGAAAAGGGGGGCTGGGGAAGTCTTGAGGGCTCTTTGAGTCATACAACAGCAAAAACCTAACAGGCACTTGGACAAACTGAACTGTGAAGGCGATGCTTAGGGAACAATCAGGGAGAGAGCAGATTGTCCATGCAGGGAAATGAGAATAGTTCGGATCTTGTATATGAAATGAAGTGACTGAGGGGGGCAAACTGGTGACCGTCTCCCAAATGAGAGACAACCAGTGGCTCCCAATGTTGCCTCCACTAGGGCAACACTTTTTTGAGCCTGATCTGCTTGCCCTGAGCAGCAGCAGGAAAAGAAAGGAGTCAGCACTACCTGAAGAGGCCATGGACTTGGGGGTCAGTGTTAGAAGTCAGTGGGAGAATAGTAAAAGAAACTGCTGTGAGCTGTGATCTTGTAAATAGTTTGCAAATAGCTCTTGTCTAGACAGAAGCAAGAAGGGGGATCCACAGGGGAAACTTCACCCTCCTCTGATCTCTGCTTCTTCTGCTCTTGCTCTCATCCCAAACACTCTCATCACCCCATCCCCTGCCACCCCTCTGCCATGTCCCTCTTTTCTTCCTACTCTACTGTCACTGCTTTCTTCCCCACTCCTCAACTGATCCTTACATGTGTGTTTTCAATGCTCGTACGATGATTTCACCCTCCCTTGCAGGATTTCCCTTTATCTTGTTCTTAGCTGAACAGCCGTTTTTTTCTTTGTTCTTCTCTGGCTATCCCACCAAGTCATTTGAATGTATATTGGTAAATGCTGACCCAGTCTAGGGAACTGAGAGGAGAGATTAAAATCCTTCTTTCGTCCTTGTTTTATAATGGCATGTGAGAGGCTGATGCTGAATCACAAGTAATAAACTGTTTTATTTCACTTTGAGAGGAAAAGGTCAGGTAGGAATCAGGTTTAGGACTTCTGAGGTGAACAGGCAACAGGAATGAGGCAATTTTGTATAAAAATAAACACCAGATAATTGTCACCAACAAGTAACTGTTCTTTTATTCAGACAGGTCTTAAAAATTTGAGGACAGAGATTTCTTAGCAGTCTCTGCTTACATAAACAAGCATAAGCTTCTTGGTCTCACAGACTAGTTGGTGAAGGCAAGAACATTTATACCAGTTCGAGTTTCCTTCCTTATTCACTGGCTAGGGACCACCCCTATCTTCTAGGAGCCGTTTCCCTCAGTCTTGATAGGGATGGGGTACATGTCCCATTTCTTGAACTCAGGGTCATTCTTGATCCTCTCACAGTATGCTTTGCTCTCACTGTTAACTGTCAGCTCCACACTCCTAGCTGACACTCTCAACTGAAGAATTCCATTAGAATCTGCTGTCACTCGAGGTTCTCAGACCAGGTTACAGTTTTACTATTTATCACAGCTCGGTTGTATGGAGTTGCTAGGCAATCCAGTAATGATGATTGTGATCTTGAGAGATCTCAGTGGACATTTGTTTGAAGTTGCACATATTGTATCTATGTTTTGAGGAGTTTTGACCTGCTCCCCTTTTTATATTTTGGATTTTTCTACAAACCTGGGGCTTCCTCCTGGGTTGTGGAAACATCCCTCCCCCTTTCTGTATCTAGTACCATGGCGGAGATGTTTTGATCTGCCCAGTTCTGAATTAGATATGTGATACTTGGAACTCATCCCATTGTTTTGCTAGAGTAAGAGAACAGTATTAATCCCAAGTGAATGTGATTGCATCGAGTGATTACACTTCATTTATATTTCTGAAGCAAGAAGATGTTAATCATCTCACTTTTGGAATATGTAATCATTCGTTGAACTGTTGCTATATTTTTAAAAGAAGCCTTACTGTTGTTATTTTGGCAACAGTCTACATTTGGATCTCCCTGTTGTGATTTACAGCTGTTATAGCTAGAATTTAGTAGCTTTTAAAAAAAACATCAACAGGTGACTACAGGCTGATCTGATCTTACTCTGAACATTGAAAGAATGTGAGCTGTTCAAAATTTTGTGGCTGTTTCCTTAGGACTCTGGTAGATATGACAGCAGGAGATCTCTGAATTGATTGCTCACTGTTTCTTAAACAGTAGATCACAGCCTGATTGTGATCAGGGTTGCAGAGGTGGGAAAGAGGGTTAATCTTTTCCTTTCCGCCATTTTTACAGTCTCTATCACCTGCTGGGGCTACTATTTTCCTCTGCAGGAAAAACACATAGGTACCATGCTGGCACCTGTATATTCTGTCCTCAGAGCAAATAGTAACTCCAGGAAGGAGCTGCAGAAAATTATTGAAACTGGAGAGATGGAATGAAAAAGGAGCTCCTGCTCTGGCTGACTAGAGCTGACGAACTCTAGTTTATTGACCAGCCAGCAAACCAGAATTAGAATCTGGGGTTTGGAGTAGGCTTTGAAACCATGGTTTCTACTCATAATGTAGAGAGCCAGTATAGTGTAAGGGTTAGAGTATTAGACTAGAATTGAGGAGCCCTGGGTTCAAATCCCAACTCAACCATGAAGCTCATTGGTAGGCTTGCCTAGAGATCTCCTACAACTCATCTCCAGAACAGGGATCAGTTCCCTTGGAGAAAATGGCTGCTTTGGAGGGTGAACTCCATGGCCTTATACTCCACCATGATCCTTCTCCTGCCTAAACCCCACACTCCCCAAGCTTCACCTCTAAATCTCCAGGAATTCTCCAACACGGAGTTGGCAACCATATAGCTGGGCTCGGGCCAAGTCCTACCTCTCTGCCTAACTTCCCTCACAGGCTTATTGTGAGAATAAAATAGAATTGGAGAGAAATATGTTCACTTCCCTTTGGAGAAAGGTTGCACTTGGAACAAAGATGGATAAAAATGGATGGATAGATCTTATGTCTGAATTAATAAACCATACTGTTGTTTTGGCCATTGAACCGGCAGCTGCAGCACTGGAGTGGACACAGGTATGATGAACATATGAGGCTGGATCAAAATGAAAACCAGCTATGATGGACCCCCATATCTCCCCAACTGTCTGGCAGATTTTTCCCGCCAAATCTTCAGTTCCCCTCGGTGACTGAGTTGCTCTACAGTAGAGTGTATATCTTCTCCATTGATATAAACTTGAAACTGCCCCACCCTTTGTCTAGATATTGATTTAAGCTTTAGACCCAGGAACTTGAGGGAAAGACAGGAGCTGTCCTGTTTTATAAAACCTTGCAAAATGGCACTTGACACAAATTAACTTTCAAAAACAGAATAAGGATTTTATTAAACAGGCAATTGCGAAAGAAAAGTTCCTGAGGAAACGGCTATTAAAATTTTCTTCCTTTTTGGAATCTACAAGGTTGAGATTTCTGCTGAATACTCTGTGCAATAATTGTATAACAGAGGTGGCACAGTTCCGTTATACTGTATTTTAAAATGTTTAAAATCTTTTTTAAAGTTTAAATTAAATTCTTTTTTTCCTGTTTTTTTAATGGTGTATGGCCTATAGGCTCTTAAACCAAATGAACTGAAAGTGAAACAGGCAGGGAATATATGTATAACAGGAATAGTCAAGGTTTTGAGATTGCTGGGGTAAAAACTCTCTAATATATACAGAGCTGACATCTTAGAACATTCCAGAGAGTGTATTTGTATTTTTGTTTCAAGATTTTCTAGCTCTTTCTTTAAGATGTAGTTTGTTTAGTATATTTCAGCACTAACACAGTTCTTATTAATACTTCTTCTGGAAGACAGTGTTTGCTTAAAGTTTCTAGATTTCTTCCTTCAGAGTTGTAGGTTTTGCTTTAGATATTACAGCTTTTCATTACTCCTTTATCACATCTTCTCCCCTTTATCACAGACCAGGGTTCTCTTCCCAACCCCTTTTACTGGCAGGAGGTTATTCTCCTTGTCCCTAAGAAGCAATACTTCCTTTTACTATTTGGCTTGGATGCGAGTTCACTCTGACTACCCAGACCTTCTGCCAAATCCTTCTCCAGTGTCCTTTCTCTGTATAAGGCTGTTCTGTAGCTTCGGTGTAGTTTGGTGTAGTGGTTAAGTGCGCGGACTCTAATCTGGGAGAACCGGGTTTGATTCCCCACTCCTCCACTTGCACCTGGCTGGATAACCTTGGGCAAGCCATAGCTCTGTACCAGCTGTTCTCTCAAGGACAGTTGTCTTAGAGCTCTCTCAGCCCCACCTATCTCACAGGGTGTCTGTTGTGGGAAGGGGAAGGAGTTTGTAAACCACTCTGAGACTCCAAGTGAGTGAAGGGTGGGATATAAATCCAATCTCTTCTTCTTCTTTCCTGATTGAGAATCTAAATTCTCCCTCAGAACAGTTTTAATATATTTAAGACAATGGGGTTTCTCTTCTTGTCTCTGTAAAAGTACTTTTCTGACTATTGCCTGTCAGAAAACACTGACTCCCAAATGTCTCTTCCCTCAGAAGCCAAAAACCTCTGGCTACTGATCCAGATGTTAGTTTTCAGACCAAAACCAAATGGTGAAAAAACCCCTACTTTCCCTCCAGATCAGCTGTTTTAATTCCTCTCTCAGCTGATGTTGGCCAATCAAAGAGTGAGTAGAGCAGGCAGTCACAGAAGCTCTTCTTTTCAGGGTAGATTAACTCATGAACTCCCTGATTCTGTGACACAAGCAGCATTTTTTAAAAGCCTGCTTTTCTGTGCAATCTGTCATACCAACAACCCTACCCCATGATTTTCCTCTTGCATGTTTGGAGTATTCTGCTGTGGCATGGGTTCTAAGGTTAATTATAGAAAGGGCAAATCAGGGTTTGGCATGAAGTGCGATGGAAACTCAGTGAGCTGTATGATTTGTAAATCTCCCAAGTTAGTGAAAATAGTCCCTTTCCTATATTTCTCTGCTCTGTATCTGTAAGTTTAGACCAGTGAAGATAGTTATAGCTACCCAAGACCATTCCTAGCATTGCCAGACCCCCAAGGGAGGTGGGGGTCCCCCACCACCAGGCCCTATCACCCCACCATTGTTTAGCTGGCTAGCAGGTGGAACTTGCCTGAAAAAAGAGCGAGGCCCAGTTGATGTTGCAGTGATGTGTCTATGTCACTTCTGACATGACTCGGAAGTGATGTCATCATGCTGGCAACATCAGGACAGTGCTCTGGTATTTGGGCAAAACCTCTGTGGTAGAAGCCAAATTTACCATAGAGTTTTTGCCCAGATACCAGAGTGTTGCCCTGACGTTGCCACATTATGTCACTTCCAGGACACACAGAAAGTAATGTAAACACATTCCTGCAATGTTGGCTCGGCTTCCCTCTCACTCCTACACCTGGGCCTCCCTCCCACTCCCACACCTCTGCTACTGATAGGGTTGCCAGCTTTGGGTGGGGAAATATCTGGAGATTTTTTTGGGGGACTGGGTTTGGGAAGGGGAGAGAACCCAGCAGGGTCCAATGCCATGGAGTCCACCATACAAAGCAGCCATTTTCTCCATGGGAACTGATTTTTGTCATCTGAAGGTCAATTGTAATAGCAGGAGATCTACAGGCGCCACTTGGAAGCTAGCCACTGAATGTAATAAAACCCTGGCCAAATCCCTTATTCTTATTTAATATATTTATTGGAAAGGAAGATGGTCCTGAATCCCCCTCCTATACATGTTATACTCCAAAATATTTTTATTATTGGCCATAACTGTAATTTGTATATGAATATAAGATAACCCCTTCTTTTGTGATGATGTTCATAGGTAGTACAAAGAAACTGTTCTTTGAAAGAAGAATTTGTAGGGGGGGAATAATCTCCAGTCCTGTAACTTGAAGGAGTGAGAAGCAGTGTTCCCTCTAAGCTGAGTTAGTGTGAGCCCGCTCACAGTTTTTAAGCCTCCGGCTCACACATTTTTGTCTTCGCTCAGGAAGGAGGGCTCCAGAGCAAACAAATTGATGCAGCAGCCAAATCGCTCGCTCACAACTTGAATGCCAGTAGCTCATCAAGTAGAATTTTTGCTCACAAGACGCCACAGCTTAGAGGGAGCATTGGTGAGAAGTGTCCCACTTCATGTGGATTACAGTATGAATTTTCACTCTAAGCCAGTTGATGCTTGCCCTTTTTACTTCTCATATAAATTATTTTTCATTTCTCTCAAACTGTACAAACCAGGTACAAATTAAAAATCATTTAAAAAAAAAAAGAATTGAAAATATTTCTCTGTGCTCCATGATTTTATCTACTACTTAACCATCAGACACCGGCTAATGTTTTAGAGGGTGAATAACATATCTAGCACCTCAGTGTTATGGAGAAGCATATTTTTCTGGGAGAAGAAGTAACACAAACTGACAGACTACTAATTAAAAATACCTCTGACTTTGAACATGGCTTCTCGATACATTTCCTTCTGATTCCAACACTCTGAACTGACTTTTTAACATCATGATAGCACATAAGCTCTTCTTTCCGCTGCTGCATAAGACAAGAGTATTATTGGGCTGTGTGATTGTAAGTACCTTTCTATTTGGAGGAGCCAGGGAAAAGTTCTTTGTCCCCTTAGCCTAGGATTTGATGCTTATGATTCCTGGTAGCCCAACAGTAGTACTAATCACAGGCTTTATACATTCCAGAGCAGCCCCCATTCAAATGTCATCCAGAAAGGTATGCACCACAATTCACCATTAATTGGACTCGAAAATTGAACAGCTCTTCTGAGCATCTCTTTAAACTCTTTCCTTTCCAGCATCCTACTTTGTGTAGAGAAGCAAGCTCCAGGTTGGATAATTCATGGAGATTTTTGTGGGTGGAGCCTGAGGAGGACAGGGCTTGGGGAGGGGAGGGACTTTAATGTGGTATAATAACATACCCCATAATGCAGTGGGATATAAATTTCACCTTCCAAAATGGTAATTTTCTCCAGGTGAACTGATCTCTGTCACCTGGAGATCAGCTGTAATCCCAGGAGCTCTTCAGCCACCACCGGGAGGTTCTGTGACCAATTAAGATAACTCCAAGAGTGGGCTGCCTTCCAAATACTCCCAAACACTATATAAATTATAGCAGTAACAACTAAAGCTTGTAGTGCAAACAATACTACACTTTGGTCAATTGTAACATCAATATTAATACATTCACAAAATTACAAAATTCCAGTAGGATGTAGTTAAACAATTAAATAAAGGAATAGCTAGACCCTCCTATAGACAGGGGAACAACAACCTTCACAAAGCACTAGTAATGGAGATATAACAAACACATTGAGTAGATATTACATCAAATATGAGGAGTAAAATTGCCAGTAATAGCGATACAAGGTCTCAGTTTTCTTCCCTAGTTTCTTTAAACAATCTTCCTCAGTCGCTATCACAGAGACAATAATTCTGTATTAAGTGAAACAATGAGCAAATCTTTTCATTTCAAGCCTCCCACAGGAGTAACATGGGTAAACCCTCCTGGTCTCCTGTCCGGGATTTAGAACTTATATACTCTTTAACAGGGAACATATACTCCACAGTCAAATCAGCACAGCCTGATGACATTCAAAGATGGAAAGTTCTCAAGAACTATGGAGGGTTAGCTAAAGCTATTTCTTTAATAGCTTGCCGGTCTAAAAAACTGGCAAGGCGGGATATAAATAGAACAAATAAATAAATAATTGTTTAACTACATCCTACTGGATTAAGTTGGTAACTGGAATTTTGTAATTTTGTGCATGTATTAATATTGATGTTACAATTGACCAAAGTGTAGTATTATTTGCATTGGAAGCTTTAGCTGTTACTGGTATAATTTACGTAGTGTTAGGGCATATTTGGAAGGCAGCCCACTCTCGGAGTTATCTTAATTGGTCACCGCAGCTTTTTGACTCCGTTGTCCATTGTTGTTTTTACCACCTGGAGGTTGGCAACTCTGTCTAGAGAGAAGTGGTTAGAGTGATGGACCAGGACATTAGAGATCCAGGTTCCAGTCTTTACTCAGCAAGGAAGCTCATTGGGTGACTTGGGGCCCATCATTCTCTCACTGCATAGCTTGCTGCACAGGGTTGTTGCATGAATAAAAGGAGCATGGGACCTTTTGGCTTCTCAGAGGGATGGGATGGAGTACCCAGATGTGATAGATACAGACAGAGCTCCAGTGGAGTTGGAAAAAAGGAGCAGTTGTGGGTAATATCAGCAGTTAGTTAAGGAGATCTGAGTTCACATCCCTAGTCGGCCACAGGGATAGTCTTGAGTAAATCACCTTTGTTCCCACCTAACCTCATTCACAAGGTTCAGGGAGGAGAACACCACACAGTGTGTGAAGCTTTTTTGAAGTTTGGGTTTCATGCAGTTAAGAATCACAGCATCACAGCTGGACTGGATCCAAGAATTCTTTCTGCCAAGTTCCTGCTCTGATAATAGGGTCATTCTCCAACCAACGAAGCAATTTACCACTGAAAGATACTCCTATTAGTCGAATGTAGCCCTTAGGATCCAGCCTCTAATTCATTTGATTCCTGCACTCTGATTAGGGCTGCCAAGTCAGCCTGGGGGGCGGGGGATCCCCCGCTATAGGGGTTCCCGATCCGCCGGCCGACATTCGGCCGGCAGGGGGAACCCCGCCCCAGAAGTCGTCCGGTGAGGACGACTTCCCCCGTGTAATGACGTCACCTCCGGGTGACATCATTATGTCATCGTGACGTGCGCGCAAAGCGCACACGCCAGTAGAGCTCCCGGGGGGAGAACAACTCCCCCCCGCCGGTAAGTCGCCAGTACTTGGCAGCCTTAACTCTGATGTGTTTTTTTTCTTTAAAATTTTATTAACAAATTCAAAACATACAAATAAGAAAGTCCATCAAAGTGCAATACATCCACAAGAGCATTCATACAGTGAAAATAATAAAAACCTTGTACTAAACATAAAAGTCGTAACCTGATATCACAAACAAGAGAGGAATTAGGCAAAACCCGCAAGAACCAAATTTTAAGGTATATTATAATAAATAACAAATATCAAATAGTGTGCAAGTGCAACAGTGAGGAAGAGTAAAAGTGGAGCAAGGATAGAAACAGAGACAGCTAAAGACCAGTGAGTGTGGTTACATCAATATTAAATCTCTACAGAATCTATTTTGTGGCAAAATATTTTGTTTGACTGCAAATTCATAGAAAGAGTACCACTTTTCAACAAAGTTTGTTGATTTCGGGAAGATCTCTGATTGGTATAAGCGATATGTGATTTTCTCCATTAGAAACTGATCCCATACTTTCGTCATCCATAGGGACCTTGAGAGTGGTTGAGATGATTTCCAAGTTTGTGCAATTGCTGTTTTCGCTGCTGTCAGTAAGCTAGTGATTCGATCTCTTTGGGACTTCGGAATAGCTTCTTCATGCCACAGGTTCAGCAGGATTGTCTCTGGATTCAAAGGAACCGAATAACTGGTTAATAAAGCAATTTGGGAGATTACATCTTTCCAGAAGTTTTGAACGACCTCGCAAGTCCACCAACAGTGAATATAGGAACCGTCCTGTCTGCAGCCCCGCCAACAACTCTGATGTTTTCATACAATATAGACATTGTTCAGTCAAGACAAGCTACCAGTGTTACACATGACTTGGAGAAATTATGTCTGAAAATATCAGTATCAGTAAAAGCAGTGGTCCCCAATGTGGTGACAGTGAGCATTCTGGCACTGACCTTTGCCCTTCTGGTTCCGACTTGTTTCTTTGGGATAAAACCCACAGAGTCGTGAATGAAACAGTTCTCTACCAGCTGACTGACTAGGAAAGCACTTAGCTTGTCCTGGGCAGGCCCACCACAGCCATGCAGGCCCGTGGCCAGGATTTTGTGGCTTGTGGGGCAATTTTTATCTGGTGGGTCTGAAGTTCTCAGTGCAGAAAGAAAAGCCATTTAGACAAGAGAAAGCTGTTACCAGGATAGAGCTCTAAACTGTAAGCTGCCAATCCCTTTAGATGACAGTCCTCAGCTGCTGCAAGTTAATCACTTCTGCCAGCGGAAGAAACAGTTCTGATAACAAGCCGGCAGGTGGGGGTGGTGACTTCCATAGCTAAGAAAGCTAAAACTTTGGCAGGAAAACTCTCTTAAAGAAGATCAGTTTCTTGACAGAGTTAGAAGGGATCCCAGAGGTCAACTACTCCAACCCCCTTGCTCAGTGCAGGAATTAGTCAACTACAGCACCCCTCTCTGCTTAAAAAAGTGCACGTCTTTAATTTTTTTTTTTAAAAAATGATTGAAAAAAGCATTGACAGGAGAAATTCTTGTGGGGTGGAGCTCCCCAAAGCCCCACTGTAGTTATGGGCCTGCAACCATGTGACCTTGGCTTGGGCAGAGACACAGACCTGCTCATTTGTCAGGGCTTGGAAACCTCTCCCTGTGATTGTGTAAGTCCTCCTCTTTCTTTGGAAAGTGTCGGTCCCAGTTTTTCTTCTTTTGCAGGAGGGACAAAAGAAGAGCTGGAGACATTTCCTATGTGTATCCAGGAAGCAGGAGGTAACCATATGGAAGCAGCTGCCCCCTATCATACACTGATGCTTGGTTTGGAACCTCCCACTGTTCTGTGGAACTTCCCCCATGTTGTGATGGGCCACATGTGACAGCCATTTTGTGCTGGTGCCCGCTATCCTTTCCCAAAATTCTAAAAAAAAGTCCATGCATGGTTGGGGATCCCAAGCAAGTTCATAAACCTGCACTTGGTTGACTTCTGTCTCCCCTAACCTGTGAGCCTGGGGAATGGCATTCTTTTTTATTTATTTTTTTAAAAAAAACCTCTTAAAATACCATGCATTTCTCTTTCAGTTCTGGTCTTGTATCTTGAGACTATACAAGAAAGTTGAAGCTAGAGGTCTGCCTCCAATGAACTGAGTGCACACAGGCAGGGGTCATTTTGTAGAAAAAGAGGTGCAGGAGCTCATTAGCATAATCATTTGCATACCTCATTTGCATATGCCACACCCCCTAACATGCCGGAAGTGTGTCAGAAGGCAACACCCACTCCTCAGGCTCCACTCCACAGGTGCGTGAAACTGACCTGCCCTTCCTCCATTCCCTTCCCCATCCAATACTTTGTGCAATAAAAATAAGCGTAAAGAACACACCCTCATTCTCTTCCTGCTCCCTTGAAACCACCAGGTTTCAAGCAGACTTGAGATACCCAGGACATGTGCACCACCCATTCCTTTCCCTTTCCCTCCCCACAACAAGATACCCTGTGAGGTAGGAGGGGCTGAGAGAGGTCTTTTGAGAACTGCTCATGAGAGAACAGCTCTGAGGGAACTTGGGACTGGCCCAAGGTCACACCAGCAGCTGCATGTGGAGGAGTGGGGAATCAAACCCGGTTCTCCCGGATTAGAGTCCAACTCCTGACCACTACACCAAACTGATGGGGTGGAAGCTGCTGAAGGGTTGGTGAAATTTCTCCAGTACTTATGTGCCATGTGCCCAGATAAAAAATGGTATACTTAGAAAATGTATATGCCACCTTGAGCAAGTCTCTGGAAAAGCAGCACACAGTCATAAAAGGAACAATGATAAAATGATCAATATTAAAACAAAACATTAAAAACAATAAAGACCCTAGCGGGGCTTTCCCTGGGGCGCTGCACCTCTGCACTGCTCGGGGAAGCCGAGGAGGGGGCGGGGCTTGGTCATGTGCCCGCCCCCTGGGCTCCTCACTCCTGGAGCTGCGCTCCTGTGCGCTCCCGCTCCAACGGACCCCTGCACACAGGGATTACAAAGTCTGATTGGGCATCCAACCAAAGACTTCAGTTGCCTTTCGATGTGACAAACAAACCTATCTGGCAGCATGGCACTGGACTTCCTAGAGGTGCAGCAAATCAAAGAGGGGCAGGGCAAGACCAAAGCTTGAGACCATGGCCCACCACCAGCCAGTCATATCACTGGGAGGTGCAATGCAGGGAAGGTCACATCCCAGCTAGTAATGACTGGTGTCAAACCTGGCTTCACTGAGTTTGCCATAGACGCTGGGGGGAGGGGAATTCTTTAGGTGTGTGTGGAGTGTGTGTGGCTCTATCTTAGCAGCACAACCTTTCCAAGCATCTTTCTCTCCTCATCTTCCCAGAGGAATGTCCTTGAGAACCCTTGGTGGCAGCTTGCTCAGTAGATAATGGGATCATATATTTTCCTAGGTGGGGGTAGAGACGCAGGAGCTCGCAAGGGCATGTGATGTATGAGTGGGCCTTAGGAGGGGTTGCTTTTGAATTCCCTATATCATTGATTGTACTCACCAAAACCCTGAGATCTGACACGGTACTGTTACTACCTGGAACTCACTATTACTCACTAAAGCATATCACTGCCAAAGGGAGTGTTGTTGAGAATAACTTGTCCAGTTTTCTGACAATTGGCAAGGCAGACCTGGCAGAAGCCAGGGCAGAGGGAATGGGGCCCCCACCATGTCCAGCTCGCTGACCTACAGGTGCTGGGGTGGACCCAATGGCAAGTCACCCAACCTATCACTCTCTGAGAGAGCCCTCAAATGTGTAGAGAGTCTTGGAGGCA
The DNA here is from genome assembly GCA_029233225.1 of Lepidodactylus listeri. Lineage (NCBI taxonomy): Eukaryota > Metazoa > Chordata > Lepidosauria > Squamata > Gekkonidae > Lepidodactylus > Lepidodactylus listeri. The sequence continues at coordinate 96,496,739 of JARCFY010000009.1, read as the reverse complement.
GGAAGGCTCAGAGGGGATTTATATAAGGGACACTTCAGCTGGCCAGTGAGGAGGTGAGTGTCCCAACCAGGTAACAGAGTGGTCAGTGGTCACAGACAGAATGGAGGAATAAAATGAACCAACCAGCTCTGAGGCCTTGTGGGCCCTCCCACATACAGATGTTGCCTAAAGAAGAAGGGGCGCACCAGGAGCCTCACACTGATATTGTTTATGGAGAGAATGAGGTAGCACTTGCTCCCGAGGAAGTCTTCAATAAGCCACAATTTGAGCCTTCCTCTGGAATGGGGATCAGGACAGAGAAAAGCTGAGTCATGGTTCAACTGCTCAAGGCTCAACTGCACAGAGCTAGGTTTCTTCAATTTAGACGGGAATCTATATGAAAAGACAGAACCACCAACAACAACCAACATAGCAGGGCTCAGGCATAATTGTTTACACACATATAACAAGTATCTAAAACTGGAATACTAGGATCAACAGTGATAAAGTGGGTGGAATGGGGGTAGGGACAAGAGTGTCATGAAAACTTGACCTGCAGCTAGGTCCTTGAATCATGGATCATTTGCATGCACACTGATGTCACAGGTACCGAAGGATAACAGTGCATGTGGGATCCAGCTTATACAAATATGGTACTTGTGGCATTTGTGTGATATTACTGGGGGCTTATCCTTCCTATGCAATAGCTGGTTTTGATAGGGGAAGGAGTGTGCTTAGTCCTTGCCAGAGGCTGATAGGATGGACAGAGATCTAGAGAAGGTGCATCACTATGACAAAGCCTCCAGGTGGGACTTGGGGATGCCCCAGAATTATAGCTCATCTCCAGACTAGAGAAATCAGTCCCCCTGGAGAAAATGGAGTCTTTAGAGGGTAGACGTTGTGTACTAAGGATGAGTCAACCCTAAAATAGCTCTGGGGTCAGGTTGAGCTTGCGTCCACAAACAATAGTTGACTAGGATCCTAGAATGGACCAGTAGAGAAACAGTGTTATGTAAATAGCCTGTCGTTGGGAGTCGGGTGTGTTCTGGGTGTGGTTTGTGCATGCTTAAAAACCAGGCTTCTGCCTGGGATTTTGGTCTTTCTGCTCCTTGCTGAAATTACTAATAAAGTAGAGCTGATCACTAGACTTGGGGTCTGTTCATCCATGGAACCCACTATTTAACAGTAGACTCTATGGCACAGTACCCCACTGAGGTCCTTTTCTTCCCCAGGCTCCATCCCCAAATCCCCAACCTGGATCTGACAGTCCTACCCCCATACCCTGCCTGTGATCAGGGGAGAGCTGGCAAGCCTAACTCAAGGTCTATAAGGTTAGCAACCCTCTCATATTTCAATATGAAAACACAGTTCCATAAATCAGGCCTGAATTCACACAACCCCCCTCCTCACGAATTCCCAGAAAGTATATACAGTGCAGTCAACTAGAATGGATGATACCAACGCCCTCTAAGCAGGGGTCCGTTGGGGCCCGAGCAAGGTGGAGCGAGGCGAAGCGAAGCTCCGCCAGCTCAGGAGTGGCCACTAGGGCAGCCACGGGCCAAATCAGATTCTCTTATCTGATTCAGCCCACTGCCGAATTGCCGCTGAAATTCAATGGCAACTTTAAAAGCCACTGGAGGGGAGGGGGTTTGAGGGAGAGGCTCCAAACTTGCAGGGTAGCTGCTGGGGTCTCTTCTCGAAATACCCACCAAGTTTCAAGAAGATTGGACCAGGGAGTCCAATTCTACGGGCCCCCAAACAGGTTGCCCCCATTCCCTCCATTGTTCTTTATGGGAGGAAAAAAGTTAACATTTTTTCCCACCATAGAGAACAATGGAGGGGATGGGACAACCTGTTTGGGGGCCCATAGAATTGGACCCCCTGTTCCAATCTTCTTGAAACTTGGTGGGTATTTCGAGGAGAGGCCCCAGCAGCTACCCTGCAAGTTTGGAACCTCTCCCTCAAACCCCCTTTCCTCCAACCCCTCATATACCCTATGAGTTTTTGCCATTGATTTCAATGGCCCATAGGGTATAATGGGGCTGAAACTGACATTCCCTTTCTGACACACTTCTGGTGATGTCAGGGGACGTGGCATATGCTAATGAGGTATGCTAATGAGGTATGCTAATGAGTTCCTGTACCTCTTTTTCTACGAAAGGACCCCTGCCTCTAAGCAATTTTGGTTTCCCTGGCTATTTGAACAGTTAAAATAAAAACGTTACTTCTCTAGCAAGAGAAATTATTTCAAATTGCCCAGACACAGCAATAAAATAAGAATGTTAGAACAAGGCAGAGACAATTAGAAATTAAAAGGTTTTGCCTGCAGGGATGTAGCTTCATTTGTATGACAATGAAAACCAAGAACATTGCAGGAGTGGGGGATAAAAGAGGAATTCTGCTGTATAGATCACATTTCTTTAAAATAAACTGCAAAACTTGATCTCTAGATTTGCAATTGTCAAAGGCCCTCACCCTCTACTTGCTAGAAAGCAATTTTGTGCAGGTACATATTGATTTGCAACATCCCTTCAAATCCCTCTCCTCCCCAACTAAAAGCCCTGTTTGCACGTTACAGTGAATGTGTATACATTTGTTCTTAAGAAAGGGCCAGTATGCATTCAGTTTGCAACTGAAACCAGGGGCCAGTTCTTCGATAAATGTGGGGTTTGTATCACACATTCAATTGTGCTTATGTTGAATGGAATATGAGAATTGCCCAGTGCACATATTTAAAAAAATGTGGTGTACACTGTACACAGGAGGCCCGTTCCCATGTTACAGTGAACACATGGACATCTGCTTGTAAGGAACAGTCAGCACACATTCACTTCCCAAATATAACTGGAACCAGTACCTGGATAAACACTGGGTTTCAATTGTGTGGCCAGCTCTACATGCATTCAGTCTATCAAAGTCAGTATTACCACCTTTTCTGCACTCACATTTTGCCTGAGTTTTTGAGTGCATCCTATTTTTCCATTCTGCATCCCCTCCCACTTTTACTTTGGACGATTCCGCACTTGCCGTTTGCCTCCCATTCTCTCCAGGGATTTTTCTTCCAGAGTATATTCTTCACGTTCACACTTGGAGCCGAAGCCCCTCATCTGCCCAGCAGTGTCCATTTCACACATACCGACTGCCACGTGGCTTCCATTCCCCCCTCCCATTTCCCTCCTATCTCCCCACTTGCTCCTCCCTCCTTCCCTCTTCCCACTTTTTTTTTTAAATGCATGCACAATTGTGTTATTTTGTTATGGTGAAATGAGGCTTCCAGTCCCCCCTCCCATCATCCCACTAGCTCCTCCCCCCTCCCTTGATTTTTTTTTTTTAAATGCAGGCACGAATGTGTTATTTTGTTATAATGCAATGACAGTGGACATAGATAGTGTGAGCAATGGTCATGCGAGTTGTAGAGGGAACGCTATTTGCTACTGAAATTTAAACTATTTCGCTGTTGCGAGCTGATATGCACCTAATAGTGTCTGGATTAAGATGTCTGTAGTTGCCTTCCTCTTCCCAGAATTCAATACTTCCCTCCTTCCTATTCAAATTTCCCCGCTGCTGTTGCTTGCTGCACAATGATTGGTCGACCATACAGCTTGGTGCTGTGATTGGTGGCGTGTCTGCTCTATCATCAAAATGTTGGGCGCATTGCCAGAGGGATCTCAGGCACAAAATGGTGGATAAAGCCTTTACAGCTATGGTGCCCTATATGCATTGCAATTCGTTATAACCGTCCACCGTCATTGCATTATAACAAAATAACACATTCGTGCCTGCATTTAAAAAAAAAAAATCAAGGGGGGGGGGAAGGAGCTAGTGGGATGATGGGAGGGGGGACTGGAAGCCTCATTTCATCATTTGAAAGATAAAATACCAATGCCAGTAAGACTGTTTTCCCTTGTTTATTTGTATGCATTACTGCTTTACTTTACTGATAAAAAAAAAAAAACCTTTGTTGATGGAAAAACTTCCTTGACGGAGCTCCCCAGCCGTGGAGCAGCATGTGGACTGGCCTCCTGTCTCCCTCCCACGTGTTCTGGCTGCCGTCCTCCATCCATCCTGCCGCCGGCTGCAGAAGCAGCAGCACTCGGGATGCTGGATACTGGATGTGAGTGCGAGCCGGGAGCAACTGGTGGGAAATCGACCAGAAGCTCCTGAGCAAGCATCAGGGCAAACCCAGGGCAAACGCTAGTGTGAAATCGCCCTTCCAGTTTGTGCTGGGGCTTTTTCTTGTTTCTGCATTTGTTTTACAGGAATCTGCCTTCAGAGTGCTTCCAGCACAGTGTTGCCTCACAGTTACCAAAACTGCTTTTGCTGTGATTCTTTTGTTCTAATCTGCTTTTGAGTTGCTAATACTTTCTAAAATAGAATTATTTATGTGGGTATTTAAGTGCTGCCCACTGGTCTCCCCTATTTCTGCCTCTGTCTCTTTAGGTTGACACTCCCTCCCCATTCTGTTTTCTTTCCCTTCTGCTCCAAAGACAAAAGAGGGTGTGTCCTCCCATTCAAGCCGACTTTAAAAAAGCCAGAGAGAGCATAAGAAGGAATCAGTAAATATAAAGGACTAGGGGATTCCCAGCTCCAAAATGTGTCAGTCTTGCATGAGGGCCTGGATTTCCCCCTCCCTTCCATTTCTTTTTGCAGAATCAGGGAGGGAGGGAGGAAGAGGTTGGGTCTGCAGTTTAAAGTTTTGAGAGATGTTTGCCTTTGTCTTCATCTTAGACAAAGCAGCCAGTTCCCTCAGAAATGGTGGGTTTTGCTTGTAGATGCAGAATATATACAGAATATACAAATAAACCCGGAGGAGGGACAGTGCAGAGAGAATGTGTGCAACTGCAAAGTCAATCCTTAAAGCCTGACGTCTCGGATTCTTTGGAGCAAGTGCAGAAAGGGCCATTGTCTATTCAGACTGGCAGCAGCTTTCCAGGGTCTCAGGCAGAGGTCTTTCACATCACCTACCGCCTGGTCCTTTTAGCTGGAGAGGCTGGGGATTGAACCTGAGACCTTCTGCATGCAAAGCAGAGGGTCTACCACTGAGCCACAGCCCCTTCCCTTGTGAACAGTTTCCGGTGATTCCTAGTGATGTGATGTCACCTCCCAGGTTTATCCTGTAACTGATGTCTTGCTGTGTGTGAAGGCCACTTTTTTCCCTATTGTTCCACATCGTGGGTAACAAAGGTTGTCAGTGGGAGGTATGCTGCCACCACCATCTTTTGCTGACAAGGTTACTGTGTCTTTAACAAGTAAAGCCGCACAAAATCCCCAGGGTAAAGCTTTTCCTGGCACAGAAAGGAAGTGATGGGAAAACTGAATTCCTGTCAGCAAATAAAAGGCACAGGCTACCCTTAGCAGCATAATTTAGCAGTCCATAGAAAACCGAAGTGCTGGGGGTGCCTTACTTTATAATAAAACTAATGTGCACCACTGTATTTGTGATTTGCTCTCGACACAAACACATAAATTATATAGTTTAAAGTGACTTAATTTCTGTCAGTGGAAAATCTCATAATTTAACCTCACTCACAAAGGTATAAATCCTAAATAATGTTATGAAGGGGAATTCATTCCCCGAAATGTATTCTTCTGTTGGTAAGATTAAAAATATGGCCGTTTATTGTTTCTGTTTAGTGTCTATTTCATTTTTATTTAAAGCTGAAACAAAACAGATTTGTGGGTTTTTTTTACTCTGTACTTAAAATCTTTTCACAGAACACTGGTTTGTGTGTGGCTATCTTCAAAACCTCTTCTTTTACCTAGCTGCAGATCAGATTAATGTGGACTGATCTTGAAAGCAATCCTATGAAGGTCTACTCAGAATCCTACCCAGGTTTATTCAGTGGGACTTACTTCCAGGAAAAACAACAGCAGCCGCCTAATTCCTGATAATGCCCTGAATTCCTTGGAGGAAGGGCAGGTTATCAGTCTAATAAATACAAATTACCACAAAATTGCTGCAACCTACAAGTGATCCAAGATCACTACAGAAGGTGACTGCAGCCATGAAATTAAAAGATGCCTGCTCCTTGGGAGGAAAATGATGGCAAACCTAGACAACATAATAAAAAGTAGAAACATCACCCTGCCAACAAAAGTCCATATGGTCAAAGCAATGGTATTCCCAGTAGTAATGTATGGCTGCAAGAATTGGATTATAAAGAAGGCCGAGCACCGAAGAATAGATGCTTTTGAATTATGGTGCTGGAGAAGACGCCTGAGAGTCCCCTGGACTACAAGGAGATCAAATCAGTCAATCCTAAAAGAAATCAGCCCTGACTGTTCCCTGGAAGGCCAAATACTGAAGCTGAAGCTCAAATACTTTGGCCATCAAATGAGAAGGGAGCACTCACTGGAGAAGTCCCTGATGCTGGGAAAGATTGAAGGTCAAAGAAGAAGGTGACGGCAAAGGATGAGATGGTTAGACAGTGTTATTGGTGCAACAAACATGAAGTTAAGCAAACTCCAGAGTATGACGGAAGACTGGAGGGCCTGGCGTAATGTGGTCCATGGAGTCGCAAACAGTTGGACTCGACTGTGCGACTGAACAACAACTACACAAACCAGAAAGGAAATGATTCAGAACCTATGTTCCCCTTCCAAAATCTCCCCCTCTGGGTTTCATTAACCCTTCTGGGCTTGGGTAGGCTAATTTTATCTCCCTGTTTTCCTTTTCAGTTTCGATTCTTCCAAACATTTTTTTTTTTTTGCTTCCTGGGCTGAATCCACATAGTATGCTATTTTTGGGTTATATCAACCCTTTGCAACTACACAGGTAATCCCATTTGCAAAGGACTGCTGTAGTACAAAGAAAGCATAATGTCCAAGTATACGTGAATGAAGCCCTGGAACATCGTCACTCCTCACCAGGCTTTTGGGGAGGTTTCTTTTTCTTTTGGTTGATTTATGTTTTCTTTTTTGCAAACCGAGGGCTGCCACCTTCCTGCCAGGGGCAGGAGATCCCCCACCCCTGGCTCTTGTTTCCAGCCATCACTCATAATGGCAGGAAGAGAAAAATAAAAAATAAATTTTCTGCTGGATCTCATGACAAAACCATAGCATTTCCAGTGATTCTTGGAGGGGTGTGACGTCCCTTCTCGGTTTTCCACAGAAGTGACATCACACGGCCGCTGATGGCACTCCCGATGACCCTGCCCCCAGATTCTCACTGGCCATGGCTGGTGGCAACCTTATGCGTACCTGGGGGGCTCCTTAAGAAGACAGAGACCTCTCTTGTGTCTGAGGATAGTTTGGTTTTGCATGGTCATAATGCTTTACCACTAGGAGTAGTTCGGTAGTCACAATAATTCACAGAGTGGAGAAAATAGCATTTTCCAGTGACAACAAGGACTTTCAACCAAATGCATGTCAGGGATTACAGATGTGCCATTTGAACCTATGAAACCCATCAACGTATGTTCCAACTGTGCTTATTTACTCAGGGCTGTCCCTGTTTTCAGTCCCTGTTGCTAGTAAAACATCATCTCTGTTTCATCCCACCCTCTTGGTTAGATGTAAGCAGTGCCCTGGGGAATCTTTTACAGAGGGGTCGCTGTACGAGTTTGGCAGCCAAGATGAACAGGTGTCCTGTGGCACCTTAAAGACTAACAAGATTTTAGTCCAACCTACTGGTTCCTGAAATAGAGTTCACTTTCCAGATGTAACAAAGTGTGTCATCACTAGGGCGAGACTTATATATGAGGATATACAGTACGTCCAAATGAAAGCTTTACAACTTTGAATCACGAAACCTTTACAATTCTGAATCACAGTTAAGTAAATAATGAATGGAAAAAGGGCAAAGTTTGCTTTGAATAGAACATATTCAGAAGTTTATTTTGACATAGTTATAAAAGTTTTGTGTGGACACCAGTGTTCCCTCTAAGCTGAGTTAGTGTGAGCTAGCTCACAGTTTTTTAGCCTCCGGCTCACACGTTTTTGCCTTGGCTCAGGAAGGATTTTCTCCAGAGCAAACTCAGCTAAATCGTTCGCTCACAACTTTAATGTCGGTAACTCACAAAGTAGAATTTTTGCTCGCAAGACTCCACAGCTTGGAGGGAACATTGGTGGACACCCTGTACATATAAAAATAAACAGCAGGGTCAAAGAGCCATGAAAAACAGGAAATACAGGTATGTATGTGTGTAATAAACACACACACATATATATGAGAGACAGTTTGGTGTGCAGGTTAAGAGTTGCGGACTCTAATCTGGAGAACCAGGTTTGATTCCCCACTACTCCACATGAAGCCAGCCAGCTTTCAGAGCTCTCTCAGCCCCTAAAAACAAGTCAAGCTTGCCACTAGCATAATACTAAGAGCTAGAACTTGTGGCTGCCAGACAATCTCAGGATCTCCTGGCTATTCTACACATAATGCCATATGATAATTTATAATTTATTTTATATATATATATATATATATATATATATATATATATATATATATATATATATATATATATATATATATAATTGATCTTGAAGTACTGAAACTCTATAATAATTTATTGTAAATGTGAAGAGTCAGCATAGTGCTGATAAAAAAAAAATCCACAATGGGATATATCAAGATGGGTTAGTCTTTCTGTAGCAGTAGAAAAGAACAAGAGTCCAGTAGCACCTGAAAGCCTAAAAAAAATGTGGCTGGGTAGGAGGTTCCGGGAGTCACTGCCCACTTATTCAGAAGCGTGTTTGAAGCGAGGTGTATGAAAACAAAGCTACATCACTCATAAGGATGAAGTTTGCATGACAACAAAGGAACTGTAGAGCAACCTGTCTTGCAGTCAAATCAACTTACTTAAAGAATGCTTCATATAATGGCCTTTTCAAATCATTTATGTAAGAGCTTCTACCCATCCCTGCTCCAGAAGAATCAGAATTGCTACCTGTAATTTAACTGCCTATACTAAATTCTAACAGACTTGTAGCAGACCTGACTACTTCTCTTGCTCTCTCTATTGCCTCAGCTGTCATTTTGGGACACAGTCATAGGGTTGCCAGATCCAGGCTGGGAAACTCCTGGAGAACTGGGGGTGGAGACTAGGGAGGACAGGGACCTCAGTGGGGTCGATTTCATAGACTCCACCCTCCAAAGCAGCCATTTTCTCCAGGGAAGCTGTTATCTGTAGTCTGGAGATGAGCAGTAATTCCAGGGGATCCCCAGGTTCCACCTGGAGGCTGGCATCCCTAAATCAAGATCACATTTGATGTTATTAATTATTAGTAGTAGTAGTAGTAGTATGGGTGTGTGGAATGGTATGGTATGGCCCAATCTCATCAGATCTCAGAATCTAAGCAGGGTTGGTTCTTGCAGGGGCGTCGACTTTCTAAATCCCCGGGGGGGGGCAGTGGCTCTCCTGTGCGCGCGCGCGCACGGGACCATGTCCCTGGCGCTCTTCCCCCCCCCCCCCGCCCAGGGAGGCAGACCTGCGGCGGCAGCAGCCAGCTGGCCAGCTGACTGCCGCCCGAGCGAAGCGCGCCTGTGCGCGCCTTTGTCCCTGCCGCTCCGTCCCCCCCCCCGGCCCGGGGAGGCAGACCTGCGGCGGCGGCGGCAGCCAGCTGGCCGGCTGACTGCCGCCCGCGCGAAGCGCGCAACGATGTCCCCGCCGCCTCTCCCCCCCCCCCGCCCCAGGGAGGCAGGAGGGCAGGCCGGGGGTGGGGGGGAAGGAGAGGTGGCGACGGTCGGCTGCTGGGCGAGCATTTTGCCGGGGGTGGCTGAGCCCCCCCCGGGAAATTTCGGGGGAGGCTCGAGCCCTCGAGCCCCCCCGTAGTTGACGCCCATGGGTTCTTGCATAGGAGACCAGTAAGGAAGTCTTTGTAGAGGAAGACACTGGCAAACCACCTCTGCTTCTCACTTTCCTTGAAAGCCCCTTGCTGGGGTCGCCATAAGATGGTTCCAACTTGACAGCACCTACATCCATAGCAGTAGTATGATTATCATCATTTATAGTCATCTCTGTCACTGATCTTAAACATGATGTTCTTCTGTTGGCCTCTCCCATTTATTTGTTTTACATATAAAATGTAGGTGCAACCTTTCTTGGCCAAAGAGGGAATGAACAAGAGACAGATATTCAATCTTCATTATTTGTCATTGTCTAAATGGGCTACACAGTTATGTCAGAACAATTGCACCAAGATAGTCATGGCACACCAGCTTCAGAAGAGCCGTTTCTTCATTCATTCATTCATTCATTCATTCATTCATTCATTCGCTTCACTTGCCTTTCTTCCCAATGGAAACACAAAGTGGCTCACATCATTCTCTTCTCCTCCATTTTACCCTTACCACCACCCTGTGAGATAGATAGGTTGAGTGTGTGTGACTGGCCCGAGGTCATCCGGTGAGTTTCCGTGGCAGAGTGGGTGGGATTTACATCTTGTTCTCCTGGATCCTAGTCTGACACTCTACCACACTGGTTTGGGATTGTCTGTCTTGGTTTGGAAACTAATCCCCCCCCCCCATTTTTTAAAGGAAGTCTATAACCCTTTTTTTATTATGGAGCTATGCCTTTTGGCTTATATCTCCACAATGGAAGGAGAAGCAACTCAGCTTTTAAAAAAAGGAAGTAGGGAATTTAGAGAACCTGGCAGACAGATTGTTATAATAATGTTATAACAATATTATTAAATTGCTGATTAAACAGAATGAAAAGCCACTGGTGGTGGTGGTGGTGTGGTGTGGATGTACTGGGAAAGGGAAAATGCAGGCAATCTTGTCACGTGGAAGCCTCAAAGGTGCTGCACTGCACTGGCAGCTGCAAGGGCAAAAGAAATAGCCATAGCAACCTGTCCCCACATAGAGAACTCCTGGCACACCGTTCAGAAATTAAAAAGGGACATTCTTGTGCTGTTGTAACATCAAGGATCATTCTCGGAGGGCCTAACTAAACAAGATGCTGTCCCTGAGTTCAACCAGGGATGGGCCCTCCATTTTGTTGAGTCTTATGGGGGCCCAATTCTGGTCCAACCCAAAATGGTGCCGGGGAGGGGGTTATCTTCCAACATGTATTCCGGTATCATTTTGGGTTGGAAAAATGGCATGGGGGCAGGATCCCCTCCTCCCCCTGTTTTGCAGTGGTCCCAGCCAGAATTGGGCCCCCACAGCACTCTTAAAAGGTGTTCTAGGACTCTACAAAATGGAGGTGTAATCCCTATGGCAAACTCAGGGATGGCATCTTGTCTAGTTTGTCCCGGATTCTCTGCCCTTCCATTTTGTGCTTGCTGTTTTCTCTGTGCAATAGCCTGTCCTACGCTGGCTTCAGAAGCAGGATTTGTCATCTTCGTACGGCTATTTCCTTAGAACAGATTTTAAATAGTGGTGCTTATTAAAGGGTTGCCATCTGCCTGATGGGAGCAGGATTTTTTCTGCTTTTGGGGCCCTCAATCCGCTGCTGGCCCCTGAAGAGCCCCGACACGCTCAATGTGCCCGGTGTGATGCTATCACCTGGAGGTGACATCATCAGACTGGTCATGTTGTACAGGGGATGCTCTAGCATTTGGGTAATGATAGAGTTTTAACCCAAATGCTAGAGCATCCCCTGAATGATGTGCCTGGTGTGATGATATTGCAGGTAAGACCTGGCAACCCTAACTTATTATAGGATAACTGCAACTCCAACACATTTAGCAACATTTGCCACAAATAAGAGTGTATTATCGGGGGGGGGGGGGGGAGAATCCTGGCAAGTTTGCAGTAATAGAAATGACTAAGCAACCATATGGCATAGACCTAACCAGAGTGGTTTTCAAACAGAGGATTGGGATGTTAGCCTGACTGCCCTGATTTCTTAATAATATTGGGGGATTTGAACTTATTATAAGTTGGCAATAGGCAAAAGGGAGCAACCACCTATATACACAGGGTCCTGCTTCTTCCAGAAGTACCAGAAATAGACAAGGAGGCTGGCTTCAGTAATAAAGGGTTTTTTTCCCTGAAGAATCTTTTTCAAGCAAGCAATACAGCAATCACACACTCAGTTACACAGATACTAGGAAATTTAGATAGAGCAGAGACATTCACATTAGCAGGGTAAACGTTGGTATCCACGTCACGGGTGATAATTACCTGTCCGGCGAGATGATGCGTCCCAGTGGGGAAAATGAAGGAGACAAAAAAGGGAATTAGGGACCGTGTCCTGGACTGGCAGAGACATGCGGAAACTCTGGCTGTGCAACCAAGAGTCTTTGGGACAGGGTCGGGTTCAGGATCGAAAAGCTAGAGAGTGAACATGTTGCTGGGTGTCATCTTTTATTAGGGGGCTCTGGGGGAGGGCTTAACTGGACACCTCCCTTGAGACACCCCTTGGTGGTCCACCCCAAAAACTCACATCCACAATGGGGGGCTTAAGGAGTTGGGCAATATTAAACGCTATCTGAACAGTGACAGAGACACCTTGAGGGTCGGTATGACTCATCGGCTAGCCCCTTTGTGTTGTTGATTTGCCCTATTGTCCCAGGGCTGCAGAACCAGTTTCTTGGCTGGCCAAGTCCATTGTCAACAAAAGGCGGGAGAGAGTCTTTTGCGTCTTCACTGCAGAGAAGGTTGGGGAGGGGGTTGCCTGTGTAATGAAGAAGGGCTTCTCTAATGGCGTCTGGAAGCACATGTTTAAACCACCATGGAGAGTGGCTGTTTCTGTGTGGGTTTCTGTGTTAAGGGATGTCTCTGGGAGCTGGCGACCTCAGGAACCCCTGGCACATCATCTCAGGCTTCAGCTGGCGTGTGTGTACAGATGGCTGGTCATACTACATCTCAGTCCCTCTTACACATTTATCAACACAGTCCATTCTTAACACTTACAGACTTTGAGTCTATAAGGGCACATAAGCGCCTTGGAGGGCAACCGGGAGCCTCAGCGGGTTGTGACTCTCTTGCAAGTGGGTCTTAAAGACAACAGGCAGGAGGAAGATGAGCTGGGAGAGGGGGCTCAAATTTGGGATTTGCTTTTGCATAATGCACCAAATGGCCAGGGCCAGCATCAGCTTATCCTGAGACAGGGCCCAGGATTTCTGGTGGGGCCCACTGCTGCTGACCCCCCCCCTCCCAACCACATACCCCTCCTGCCATCTGTCTGTGTTCATGCTCTTAACTTCCTGGAGCCCCTGAGGAAGGGCATGTGGGTGGTGCATAGTGGGTGGCAGCAATGTCAGACAGTGCAGGCAACTGAGTATGAAGAAGAAGAAGAGGAAGAAGAGATTGGATTTATACCCCACCCTTCACTTCCCAAAGGAGTCTCAGAGCAGCTTACAATCTCCCTTCCCTTCCCCTCCCCACAACAGACACTCTGTGAGGTAAGTGGGGCTGAGAGAGCTCTCACAGAAACTGCTCTTTTTCAAGAAGAGATGTGCCAGGACTATGGCTTGCCCAAGGTCATCCAGCAGGTGCAAGTGGAGGAGAGGGGAATCAAACCCGGCTCTCCCAGATTAGAGTCCGCGCACTTAACCACTACACCAAACTGGATGGTGGGAGGCTTGCAAGCAGATGAAGGATATACAGGAATGGGGGGGGCATGCAGGTGTGGGGGTGGAAAGAAGAGCATTTGGGAGGCTAGTGATTGGTAGATGGGGCCCCTAGGCACTGTCTGCCCAGGGCCCCGCAAAAACAGAAAGCGGGCTTGCAAGTGGCCCTGAAATACAGATGTTGCTTGTAATGTTATCTATTGACAAATAAGAACCATGAAAACAGTTAAAAACTTGCTCAGTGTTAACTGAAGTCCTCCATTTTATGTTGGGAGGGGGAAAGCGGGAAAGTAGCAAGGAGTTACTGTTCAAGTGGGTGCCAAAGACACAGTAAGAAGTAGGCCCTTCTTCAGAAAGTTTGACAAGCTCTGCCCCCCCACATGGTTTTCTGTTCAGTTATAACTGCCCTAGGCTGTAAGATTTCCCCAAGAGCTGAACAAATATTCTAAAGCTTATACTGGCATTTATGAGAACCAAAGGTTGTTTTCTAGATGAAACTTGAGGATTTTTAGAAAAATGTGTGGCACAGCTCCAGGTGTGTAGATAGCCCTGTTTATAAGCTTACCAGGTCCCCCCCCCCCCCCGGGCCACTGAAGGGAGATGGGGTAGGGTTGCCAGCTCCAGTTTGGGAATCTCCTGGAGATTTGGGGGTGGAGCCTACAGAGGACGGGAACCTCAGTGGGGTGCAGTTCCATACAGTTCACCTCATAAAGCATCCATTTTCTCCAGGGGAATTGATTTATGTAGTCTGGAGACGAGTTGTAATTTTGGGGGATCTCCAGGTCCCACCTGGAGGTTGGCACCCCCACCTATTTACAAATTGAACAGCAAAATCTCTCTCTCTCTCTCTCTCTCTCTCTCTCTCTCTCTCTCTCTCTCTCTCTGTAGACAGACAGACAGGGGAGTGAGCAGCAGCCAGAAAGAAAGAAAAAAATACACGCAGACCAACCGTGTAATGAAGTAGGCCGGCGGCTTTGATTCTCCATGCTGTTCTGAACATCCTCAGCTGCTCTGATGAGAGCGTTCTCAGGTATGATTAATCACTTTGCCAAATCACAAAGGCAGACCTGTTCTTCCAGACCAACATTTGCAATTCAGGTATAGGTGCTTCTGAGTACTCAACGGGAGACGAAGATAATGCACCCACATTATTTTCAATTATTGGAAGGCTAACAAATGCTCAACGTTTAACAAAATTATTTCAAACAAAAGCACCGGAGCTGAAGTACTTAGGAATTAAGTAGTTGAATACTTCACATGATTCAAGGGAGAGAGAAAGAGGAACATTGTTTCAGCCACTGATTGCATTCCTGTAGTCGCTGGCATCCTCGAGAAAGACAGCCAGGATCCCAAAGGCCAAACTCTCCAGGAAGGCCAGCCGCAATCTAGCTAGGAAGAGAAATGGGAAGTGTTCCCTGCAGACTAGGTGATGCAGTTGGGAGTTTTGATCTAATGAGTTGGAACTAGTGCAGACTTTGTCCATCTTTTTGAGGGCTTCAAGCAGAGGAACAAGTGGCTTGTTCCCATTTGACAGTGATCTCTTGCCTTCCCTCCATATTGTAAAGGTAAAGGTTTCCCTTGCGCAAAAGCCAGTCGAATTCAACTCCAGGGGGCGGTACTCATCTCTGTTTCCAAGCCGAAGAGCCAGCCCTGTCTGAAGACGTTTTCTGGTCATGTGGCCAGCGTGACTAGATGCTGAGGCACACGGAACACTGTTACCGTCCCAGTGAAGTGGTACCTATTCATCTACTTGCAATTTCTTGCTTTCGAACTGCTGGGTTGGCAGGAGCTGGGACCAGAGACGGGAGCCCACTCCATCATGTGGCACTCGTAAAATCGGGCTCCCCTGACTTATAAAATTGTATGACCTTCAGCTGCTGTGTGCCTGCATAGAAACAGTGTTGGGTCGGGGGAACCTGTACCAACCTCAACCCAAAAAACCCTCTCATTTAGTTTAAGCCCTTACAGCTAGCACCAGTTCCTTCTGCTCTCACAGTTCATCAATCATGCACGTTCTTTCCAAGGAGGGCTTGTGCAGTTCATGTTGAAAAATCCCATCTCCTCCCACCCCATATTTTGCTTTGAAAAGATCAATGCAAGACAAGCCCCTTGCTGGAAATGTGGTGTAGCTTTTGAACCGACGTATTTCTGCAGGAATACTGACAAATTGGGAGTTGCTCGGAAGAGAGCTAAAAAAAAAAAAATGATTAAGTAGCTGGGAAAAATTGGACTTACCAATAAAAGGCAACATGTGTTAAATAAGCGCCGGGGTGACTAAACAGCAGCTAGGGGGATATATAACATTCTACAAATATTTGGAAGTGTAAACACCAAGGAAGAGGAGGAATTATACCGTGTAATAAAAGAGGATATAATTAGGAGTTATGGACTACAGTTAAGGAAAGGACAACGCTGACAGCAAGATGTAGTAGCCTGTGAAATGTGCACCTCGCACTGAATAAAATCCTGCAAATTTATAAAGGAGAGGATGCCAGTATTTCAGAAAACAAGCGCCTGTAGTTCCTGAATCGGTTACCTTTTGGTGTGGGGCTGCTTCTGCACTCACACAGAGTGCCTACCACCCTCTTAAGCCTCTCTCGCTGGTTATGGGTCACACGTAGGTCAGGACATCACACTTGCCTCCCTTCTTGTCACTTTTAAAATATACAGAGAGCCATGACCATTTCATACCTCAGGTCGTCTCTCCCACTCACAGAGAGGAAGAGATTGAATTTACAACCCGCCCTTCACTATCCGAAGAAGTCTCAGAGCAGTTTACAATCTCCTTTCCCTTCCCCTCTCCAGAACAGACACCCTGTGAGGTAGGTGGGGCTGAGAGAGCTCTCTCGACAACTGCTGGTGAGAGAACAGCTCTGAAATAACTTGCGACTGACCCAAGGTTACACCAGCAGCTGCATGTGGAGGAATGGGGAATCAAACCCAGTCCTCCCAGATTAGAGTCCATGCTCCTAACCACTACACCAAACTGGCTGTCCACACAAAGACATCTTCAGATGGATTAGCCCAACACCCTTTCATAACAAGCCCTCATTCACACAGAGTTATTGGGGTTGGGGCTCAAACACAGTTCCATTCACATGTGCCTCCGTTTATTCATCTCTCTCTCTCTCTCTCTCTCTCTCTCTGATGGAAAGCGTTGCCAACTCACAGCTGACTTATGGTGACCCACAGCTGATTTATGGTGACTGGGGGTTTCAAGGCAAGACATGTTCAAAGGTGGTTTGCCATTGCATTCCTCCACATCATGACCCTAGTATTCCTTGGAGATCTCCCATCCAGATAGTAGCCAGGGCTGACCTTAATGAGATCAGACTAACCTGAGCTATCCAGGCCAGTACATATCTATATATCTAATTCCAAGAGGTTTTTTTTTTTTCTGTGCAGATATTTATATCCGCTCTCCCCAACAGCTTTTCCTACATAGTCAGGCCCCTTCCTCGATCTGCAGAAAAATCTGAAAAGTTTAAAAACAAAAACAAAAATCTTCAGGGACCATTGAATTCCCCCCAATATTTTTTGAAATGGCATCAGCTCCAGGCATCAACTGTGAGGAGATTAGAATGTTTGGGGGAGGTTCTAACTGTTTCTGTCAGTAAAAGGCAGGATTTTTACTGGCAGCAGTCTAAGGTTGCCAAGTACCCCCCCCCGGGCCATCAGCAGCGGATCCAGATCCAGGCTGGGAAACTACTGGAGATTTGGGGTGGGGCCTGGGGAGGACAGGAACCTCATTGAGGTAGAATGCCATAAACTCCACCCTCCAGAGCATCCATTTTCTCCATGGAAAGTTATCTCTGTAGTCTGGAGATGAGCAGTAACTCAGCGTTACTGAGGGGGAGAAGGGAGGAAGCAAAGGTGTGAGGAATGGGATAACCATCCCACAAGCTTATTGCGGGTCTCCACTTGTATATATCTAATAGCAATGTGTGGCTCCCATCTGCGGATACTTAAATCCACGGATCAGCACCACAGTGATGCTGGACATATTGTTCTGCAACCCGGGGGTACTCTCTGTGTTTGCAGAAAAATCCAAAAAGTCTTTTTTTTTTAATGCACTGAGAATTTAATTTCCCCCAAAATTAAAAAAAAATGCATTGTGTGCAGATGCACAGACAATGTACTTACCAGTTGAACTGGCAGGTGGCTGTTGCTGGAGGTATCAACTGGGCCTGGCCACCATGGCACAGTGGCTGACACTGGGAGTGGCTTGCTGCCTGGCTGCCAACATGAAGGACATCAGGAGAGGCTCTGGACCTGGCCATTAAGGCAGCAAACATTGTAGGGTTGCCATCCCCCTGAGGCGGGCAGGGTTTTCCTTGACTTTGGGCCCCCCGGTCTGCCACTGGCCAGCTGGTTGGCAGGGGAGCCCCACCCCCAAAAAGTCCCACTGCACCTGATGTGTCCGGCACGATGATGTCACCTGGAAGTGACATCATCACTTCGGGCACATTGTGTGGGGGGATGCTCTAGCATTTGGCTAAAAAGAAGATCCAGGGGACCAGGGTGGAGCCCCCCCCCCCCAGCAGAAGGTAAGGACCTGGCAACCTTAAAACATTGGGAGAGCTTGTGGGACTAGCCATGGCACTGGAGCACTCTGGGAGCTACTGCTTGCTTGGATGTCACAGCAAAGTGCTCAGGGAGCCACTCCAGGCCTGGCTGCATGTTGGAGGACTCCAGGAAAGCCTTTGGGGTTGACCACAGTGGAGTACACCGGGAGAGCACTGGGAGCTGCTCTGGGCTCAGGACAGCTCCCAAGAACCATCACTGTCACCACAGATGGCTGGTGGGGCCTGAAGTCATTGTGAGAGAGGTGGGAGAGATAAGATTTCCCCCATGAGTCTTGTGGGCATCCCACTTGTGTGTATGAATAACTTCCTATCTTATATCCATATGAATGTGTATATATCTGTATGAATGTGTATCTAGATATAGACAGGTACATATCAGAAGACAGAAGAAGACAGATAGAAGTGCATTTCTTTAGACACATAGCCCATAGGGTCAGGGGCGTAGACTTTTTAAATCCCGGGGGGGGGCTCTCTTGTGTGCGCGCGGGACCATGTCCCTGCCGCTCCCCCCCCCCCCGCCCCAGGGTAGTAGATTGAGAGTCGTTTTACATTCAGGCATTACCTTCAACATCTTCAAGATGGCACCGTGTGTGGGAGCTCTGAATAGTAGCTTCGGTGCTCAGGGTTTGTAACAGCAGCTTTTAGTGTTTTTGCATCTTATTTATTACTTTTGGACCACTTTTCGACCCCTGGAGGGACTGTTTATCTGGTGGGACAGTTACATCTGTGACGTCTGTCTGTGTGCCAGGGATCAGGGGCCAGCAGCTGGGACTTACTGGGGGGGCCGGCATGTCCCCCCCCCGCCCCAGGGAGCCGCCGCTGCCGCTTCCCTCCCCCGGGCCGTGCCCACCCGCCACGCTCCCCGCCCCCCTCCCTCCCTCCCTCTCCCCGCTCACCTTGGGCGCCGGCAGATTACTGCTGCCGCCTGCAGCCGGGGGCCGGCGCGTTGCGCTTGCAGGCCCCCGGCTCCCACTCTGCCTCGCGCTCTCTCCCCGCCTCTCCCCCCCACCCCAGGGAGGCAGGAGGGCAGGCCGGGGGTGGGGGGAAAGGAGAGGCGGCGACGGCCAGCTGACTGGCCACCAGGCGCTCCATTTTGCCGGGGGTGGCTGAGCCCCCCCCGGAAAATTTCAGGGGGGGGCTCAAGCCCTCGAGCCCCCCCGTAGTTGACACCCTTGCATAGGGTTAAACAAAACAAGAAGTTAATTTTTAAGGTATTAAAGTCAAGTAGAAGTTACGATGTAATGCATCCATTGAACTTTTGAACTTGGTCCCATTCGCACAACTGGGATCCTTTGGTTACAAACTGACTATTTTCAGCCCACTGTAAACCGCCCACTTCTCCACGGTTCCACTCAGCCAGGCATCCTCCTTTTCCCTCTCAGCTCTCCAGCTGCCAACTCCCAAAATGCTGTTCTTAACTGCTGTTTTTCAACTGTCGGTCCCAATATTCCATCAGCTCTCATTGGTTTCTCTTAGGGAACGTGCCCTGTCCGTCACAACCAGGATGTAAAATATTGCCAAGAAATGACAGGGGGGAGTATTACCTCAAAGACCCTCATCCATGTTGGTTTCACATGCCAACAAAATTGGGGGGCGGGGATTATGAATATGGGACTAACCCCAAATGTGCCCCATTTGGGAATATTGGAAAGGTTCTTCCTAATTTCACTAGAATTGTTTCTGATCACCAGGAACCATTCGAATCCTTTCAAGCTGACAGTTATTCTGGTCCCCTATGGTTTTGGTTTTGTGTTGTGGAGCAACATGGGACAGTAAGGGAAGACAGTAGCTGAACATGGGTAGATATGCCCTCTTCCCAGATGTCAACTGGAAGAGTTCCCACCAAAGGGGATAACTGTAGCTAGCATTTTTTGTGTTCAGAATAGGGGGAGGGTTAATCTTCTCTCCATATAGCATGTTAGCAACCCAAATTGAGCCCATTTGCACTGGGAATAAAGTTCTAAGCATGGTGCGTCTGACACATTTCTGATCGACAGGGGTACCCATGGTTACACATGCAGGACAAATAATGTCTAACATGTGAATTGGCCACAAGAAGGACCAAGGTAGGTGAAACAAAATGTGCATACTGTCACTGTGGTTCCACTGTAAAATGCCACTTATTTCAATAGAGCAGACTTTCATATCAGATTTAAATGCCATGACTTCCACAAAGAATTATGGGGACTGTAGGTTTGTCACAGTGCTGAGAATTGTTGGAAATCTCTGCCACCATCATAGAACTACAGGTCCCAGGAATCCATGAAAGGGAATTCTAAAAATTCAAGCAGTTTGAAATTATTTTAAAACTGATGTGTACACACAGAGAGGTGTAATAAGTTGGTAATAATACATTTCTAAGTTTTTTGATGTAATTGTAATGCTGCTAAGTATCACATGCAAGCTGGTTAGCTGACTTCTTACAGTCTCTACATCCAGCAATGCAAAGGTTGGGAACCTCTGATACTCTGCAGTTGGCCCACCTATCTAGGATTAGTGCAGCCAGAACTTGAGACAAATGTTGCCTTACCCAAACAAGCAAGTGAGAGAACAAGAACAGTGATGCCAACATTTTGCATGGCAACGAAAATTGATATGATTTTTTGTAAGAAACAATTACTTTTTTGTCTATCTTTGCAGATACTTCTGTATACTGGGGAAAGTAAAATTAAAATTCTTCTGTTCCATCATTGGGTTGTCTTTCAAGAAGAAACATATTCATTTTGAAAAACCTCTTAAATCAGTTACACTAAAGCTGTGGTCCCACTGGTGGCTTGGTGCGATATGGCAGCACCTCTAATTGCACCAGCTTAAAGTTTTGCGAGGCATACCAACCAGACAACACAGCCTGCTGCGGGTTACCTGCACAGTAGTGTTGCACATCAGCCATGGGACATGCTGTGTGGGTGGGAGGTTTATTTTTTGTTTTTTTTTAAAAATCACCATTTCACATGCACATAACTGAACAACCACTTCTATTAGCTAGCTCTGCAACCCATGAATGAGACAGAAGTGCCCATTCACCCTTCCCTTCAGGATTCCTTTCATGACAGGAGAGTTCAGGCATCAGACAAAATGGAGTGGAAGTGCTACGATCCCTTACTACCAGACTTTTGTAAGTCAGTCTGTGCTGAGTGACGGCTCAGATTTTTCAGACAAAAAGCCCCCCACTAGCCCTGACCTGGTAATTAAACAGCTGGCTGCAGATGACTCTGAGCCAGAAGGAGAACAACAAGAGATCAGGTTACCAGCTGATCAGGAGTCACAGCCTACCACTGAAACCAAGCCAACTCCTTGTAGCTCTAAAGCAGTAAACAAGTCTTCAGCAGCTACTCCCAGCCCACCTAGCTTGCCCTCACCTTTGCAGTGCTGATGCTGCCAGAAACAATTAGAGCTGCAAGAAAGGAGAGGAAGTGCAAGACTCATGGCCCATCATCAGCTGTCAATTGAAGAAACAAATGAGTAGTTTTAGGATGGCTGCCAAGAAATTGGCTGGGGGTTTAGCTCATTAAGACTTGGCTATAAATTCAGCTGGGAGAAGCAGCAGTTTGTGGATGCAACAAGTACACTTTGCTACTGAGCCACCAACCTGGCTGTTACTGGACCTCTGCAACCTTAAACCTCAGACTGGACCTGGCAACTGGCTTTTCTAGAACCCCTGACATCAGACTGCCTAGAACTCCTTGACTCTAGACTGGACTTTGGTAAACCTGCTCTCTGGAACGCCTGACTTTTGGACTGGACTTTGGTTACTCTCTGCAACCTTGCCTGTGACCTGCCCTGCTGGACCCTAGCCTGTGCTTCCTGGGGAAGCTACATCAGTACATGGACTTTTCCTGGTACCTGATTACTCAGGTTCTAATGTGGAGCAGGATGGGCCATGGATGGCAGATGTTGTCGTCTGATTGTACCTGATCTGCACAGGTAATGCTAGTGTGTTTTGACATACTGCTCATGTGACTGCAGCTTAAAACACCTGTATGCGTATAGTCCCTCCTTCCCCAGTACAGGACAGTGACAATACTACAAAATCTCAATATTTTCATTCATTCTCTCGTGTCTGGCAGACAGCACCTGAATACTAATCACATACACAGTCTAATTTGAGTGACTCTTTGCTTTGCAACATAATTGACAGGTGGCTGCAAAGAGGAAAATTCCTGTATGGAGATTGTTATAACCTAATGAAGCTTGTGAGTTTGGTGTGCTGAAGCTGAAAAAAGCGTGCAGTCAGATATGAAGAAAATGGAAATAAAGTGTTAGGTTTTGAAGTTTTCAAAGCTGCCTCAGCAAAAATACAAAGTCGGGCAAGCAAGTAACCCAGGGTCATTGCTTAAATTCAAGCAGAAAAAAATCCTTTGCAAAGGGGAAATTCCTACCTTTTTTTCCCACTCTAAATCAACTTCAAAAGATTCATTTCTGTAGACACAAGAAGCTGAAACTGGGGGAAAAATATAAGAAGAGCCCTGCTGGATCAAATCAAGGGCTCAACAAACTGGCAGCATCCAGATACCTATAGAAAGATTACAGTCAGCTGAAGTCTAGCTGGGAGGAATTTCAAAGACAGATGCCTGCATTTACCTTATCCCCCTCTTGTCACATTTACCTGGTGGAGAAGGGGAATATGTTGGCCAAAACATTGGGTGGGTTTCTATCACCTTCTCCACTTGAAAAGTCAGTGGAGGGATACCTTTTTACCTCTCAGAAGACTATGCTGAGGATTATGGGACCCACATGGTCAAAGGTCACATGGAATGGGGACCATAGGGAGGAGGACAATCAGGGAAGATTGAATGGAAAAGCTGGTAGCATTAAAAACAGTGGGAGGGCTTCTAGTGTTCTGGCCCCACTGGTGGACCTCCTGATAGCACCTGGTATTTTTGGCCACTGTGTGACAGAGTGTTGGACTGGATGGGCCATTGGCCTGGTCCAACATTGGCTTCTCTTATGTTCTTATTATGTTCTTTTAAAAGTTGGTAGTACCCAGCTGTTTTTTCTACAAATGGATGGGTTCTGGGCTTTTTTTGGGGGGGTATGATCTCCACAAGGTTCTCAAAGTTAGCTTTGAGTTTGCAAATGGAAAGAGAAAAGGGGGGGATGATTCAAACCCTTATTTATTTACGGCACTTGAATGCATATTTTCTCCCTAAAGGAATCCAAAGAAAATGATTATATACAACAAACCACAAGAACAATCAGTCAAAAGGAACAGATCTTGAACTGGCTCCTGAATCCATGCAGCAGGCTGCAAGCCATGGGCTAGGCACCAAGGGCTGAAATCATGATGACAATACTTAAGTCAAGAAAACTGGCCAGTCACTGCCAACTCACCAACCGAAAAAGGATTATGGAAGAAAGGCCAAAGATCTGGAAGCCTGAAGGCACACCTGTTTTGGTTCTATCTCTAATGATTTCAAGGGGGTTCCACCATGATCACATGTTCTGATGGAGTCCGATAATAGTAGTACTTTGCCACCCTCTGCAGTCACTGCACATTTTCATTGTACATTCAAACATGCATGTCTTTGGCACCTGCCAATATTGAATAGCTTGGATTCAGCAGCAAAGTTCACAGAAGGAGTCGACAGAATGGATCTCCCCCTTCACCTTTTATAAATGGCCTGCTGTTTGCTCTGAAAATCCTTTTGGTAGAAAGAGCCAAGAAAAGACAATGCAATTTGGGGCGGGGGGGTGGGGGAGGTGAGGAGAGAGAATCGGATCCAGTCACTGCCTTTGTCCTCCAATGATGCCAAGATGCTAGTGAAAGAGGGAGAAGGAATGGGTTATACCCAGGGGGTTTTTTGTAGAAAAAGCCCAGCTGGAACTCATTAGTATAATAGGCGACACCCAACAGCAGGAACTCACTAGCATAGTAGGCCACACCACTGTCAGCACAGTTTATTAGCATATTAGGCCACACACCCCATGCTACCAGAAGAGTGGTCATCCAGCCACACCCACCTTTTGCTTCTTATTCTGTTTACCTTGTTTGTTGTCAAAACCCAGGGCTTTTTTTGTAGCAGGAATCAATTTGCATGTTAGGCCACATACCCCTAATGTAGCCAATCCCAATGAATTTCTGCTGTGGGGTGTGGCCTGTTATGTTAATGAGTTCCTGCTGGGTGTGGCCAACTCAGGAGCCAGCCAGAACTCCATTCCTGTGCGTTCCTGCCCAAAAATAGCCCTGGTTTTACCTGGTATTTCCTCATCACTGTGCCACCCAGACCAAGGCACATTTTCTTCCTGAGTTTCTCCTGATCCTCTGATTATATTTTCAGAGCCAATGCAGGCTGCGTGGGGAAGAGCGGTGGAAAGGGATCTGCTCTGCCAAGTACCGGCTCATTCTGTGGAATGTCCCACTGGTTTCAGCCTAGTATGTTGGTACGTTTGGGATAGATTAATGATTGATACTTAGCAAAGGGTATCGTGACCTGCTGTCAGATTGTGTTGACTGGATAAGAAAAATTGACTTTGATGAATATGGACCAATTATTTGGTAGGTGTTGAACATGGTTATGGATTTGAATCTCTGGATGTGAATTGTTCTTTAATATGAAAACATGTAAGCCTGTGTCACTGTACTGTTCATTGGTTACTTAATATTAGTATGTAACTCTGCACCTCTGCAGTTCCTTCCTTCCTTCAAGACTATTTGCATAGTCTGAATATCCAGGTGACTGTAGGCTTCCCCCAGTGGGGCACATAGAAGCTTGGTGGAGGGGGCAGATGTTTGAGATCAGGAATATCACTTGGGGAGAAGAGTTCTGCTAAAACAGGGCTACAATTCAAATTGGCAGATCCCGTACATGCTATAAGAATGGAGATCCATTCAGATTCCGTTTGCCTAAGAGCTCCTTTGGCTTGTATTGGAAGTCTGCAGCCAAAGAACTGGGTAGATGGTACAATTCAACATACAAAAGCTCCCATGCTCTATGCTCTTGTCCGCCATTGCCACTCCACTCTCTTCCTTTTGCATCTGGACTACCTGCCCCTCAGTTTCCTCCTATGTGCCTTTCCAGTCTTCAGTTTTCCCACAAAGTTATATTTCAGGTGCAAATCAGGTTCCATTCCCAGACAAACTGACAAGTGCCCTTTCCCTCCATGGAATTGGGGAGTGAGTGCAAACATTATGATAGTTTTGTTTCCTGAGCAGTTGGGAATGTTTCTGAACATTGTGTGCTATCATTTCAGCTCAGCCAGTTAGTGTCAGAGCCATAATTGCAATATATAGATAGTAGCCATAGCCACTGAATTTCCACATAAAGCGTAAACTTAAAGTGAATGTGGGAGTTACTGCTTAGGCAATTAGATTAGAGCTGTCTAAATGTCTTTAAGCATCTCTCTTAATTGCTTTACTTTAATTTCTGTTTCCGTTTTAAATCTTATCATTTATGTTGTTAGCTGAAATTGGGAATGGTGTTCACCAAGAACCAATGTGCCTCCAGGATGGAAAGACATCGAAAATTGGCCTTAAAATTAGACTCAAGTTTCCATGTGTAAACAAGTATTACTCACTCCTTCACTCTTCTTAATTAAGAGAAACTGGGTTTTCCCTCTGTGGAGACACTAGCACATTTTTCTCCATGGACTGTCTCCCATTTGTGAATGATGGCATCCATGCTGATTTGCTGTAGGAGCCAGAGCATAACTGTCCCTTCAACCTGTGGTTGTGAATTGGAATTCCATCATCATATAAACACATGAAGCTGCTTTATACTGGAGCGGACTCTTGGTCCATCAAAGTCAGTATTACTACTCAGATAGGCAGTGTCTCCACAATGTCTCGGGTACAGGTCTTCTGAATTACCACCTGGTCCTTTAACTGGAGATGCCAGGGATTGAACCTGGGACTTTCTGCATTCCAAGCAGATGCTAGGCCATTGTGCCACAACCCCTTCCCATCCTGTGCAGAAATAATGGATCTATGAGAAGAACATACTGTGAGCTGTAATCTCCAAGTACTCCAATTTACAACATAAATTGTACATAAAATTCCTCCTCTAAGTTCTGGGAGTGTGACCACATTCCTATAAGTATGTTGCCAGTCGATCACCACTGTTGGTGCTGATCACTCCAGGCAACCTCTTCACTCTGCCTGCTTTCTAACAGATGGTAACCCATCATCTTTCTAGCAAGAGGAAGGGAATCCTTGTATTGCAGATACAGATTTCCACAATGCTATATTTTACCCACATGTTATGAAAATGCAAGCCTACAGCAGGTCCTGAGATAAAGGATTTTAGGGATTCTGATTGTTTAGGGTTCAGCCCACTGTTCTCCAATGAGGCAAATGACTGAACTCCTACCAAACAATAAGACTGAGAAGGTCAATGCAGAATTCCATGCAGAATTCCATGCAGAATTCCATGCCACTATAAATCTTTCTGGATTGTGCTCACTCAGGCCCTTTCTGCACTGACCGCTTGTTCTGGAGAATCCAAGGAGTCAAGCCTTAAGGATTGACTTCACAGTCGCACTCATTCCTTCTGCACTGGTCTCCCCTCCTACTGTTTATTCATTTGTGTATTCTGTATCTTCAAGCCAAACCTGCATTTTTTTTAGCTGTTTTGTCTGAGATGGAGAAAGGCAATTTTTTTTTAACTGCAGATGCAACCTCTCCCTCCCTGATTCTGCAAAAAGAAAAGGAAGGGAGGGGGAAATCCCGGCCCACGTATGCAAGGCTGACACACTGGGGAGCAGGGAATCCCCTAGTCCATTATATTTACTAATTCCTTCTTATACCTAAAGAGAGAGAGGCGGAAATGGGAGAGGGTGGTGGACAGCACTTAAATACCCACAGAAACAATTTTACATTAGAAAGGATTAGCAATTCAAAAGCAGATGAGAACAAAGAATCACAGGAAAAGGAGTTTTGGTAACTGTGGAGCAACAGTGTGCTGGAAGTGGTCTGAATTAAGATTCCTGTAAAACAAATGCAGAAACAAGAGGAAGCCCCGACACAAACCAGAACTGAAAGCAGGAGGGGATGCAGAGCAGAAGAAGAGGAT
Source organism: Lepidodactylus listeri (assembly GCA_029233225.1). NCBI lineage: Eukaryota > Metazoa > Chordata > Lepidosauria > Squamata > Gekkonidae > Lepidodactylus > Lepidodactylus listeri. The sequence continues at coordinate 96,469,705 of JARCFY010000009.1, read as the reverse complement.
GTGCTCAGAAACTGAAGCAAAATACAAGTGCAGAAAGGGCCTCAGTGGTCTGACTACCCAGAAGGTTTCATTGCTGTGACCCTTGCGATAGGCCACTTAACAAAGTGTGATGTACAGAACCAAACTAAGCAGAGTTATACATTCCTTGGTCCATTGAAGTCAATGGGCTTAGAAGCTCTTGACCTATGTGTTAAAGACCACCAAGCGAGATGACCCAACAGTCTGACTGTATGACGAAGCACCTGCCACAATATAAAGGTGTGCCCCCCAATGTTTATTTGGCCAGGCTAGCTTGGGATATAAGAAATTTTGGGTAGTGCTCCAATTTTTTTTTTAAAAAAAAATCAGTCCATTTTGGTAGCATAATTCTAGGCACTGGTTTTAACCATAAACCTGGGTTCTGGACTGGTAACTCACTCCAGTTACTTAAAAACAAAACCAGAAATGTATTTACAAAAGAGTAACATACATTAAAACATACAAGTAAGGGAAAGGGTGTGTATACTGAAAAAAAGACAAACATAAAAAAAACTTGACTCTCTAGCTACTACTGACCCTGTGCAGCAGTCTTCCCAGCAGCACTAACACAGAAGTCCTGAAGAGAGTGACAACCTCTTCCTCCAGGTTCACAAGCTCTTCATGAAGAAGGTTCTTCCCCATCATTCTCTGACATCTTCTGTGTGAATATCCTCGCATGTTTTGGTCGCTCCTGACTCGTGGCTTTATCCTACCTCAGCTGTCAAGTCTTGATTGACTGACCAATCACAGGGATCAGTCAATTGATCTAGATCTTGAACTCTCAAGATAGTGAAGTGCCAAGTAGTTACCTTGACAGCTTACTGCTGGCTACTTTCAAGCTAATCAGTAACTAACTGCAGGTGCTCATTAGTAAGGTGCATTGTAGCTTGGAAACAATCCAGACAAAATTTAGGGATTAACAATTGTACAGAAAATGCAAATCCTTTGATAACTGAGGACCCACTTTCATGACAGCACCACACGCTCGTTAGCTATTGCCTTTATATCTTGGGGTAGGTCTACCTGTTCTTGTCCTCTCCACCAATTATATGAAATCTAAAATCTGAACAAACTGAAAATCATTGGAGAAATACATGGACAGGTCAACATTTGCATGGTGACTTAAGGTACAAATGAAAACAACTGCAATGCTCTTTTCTTGGGAGGGAGGGAGTAATTTCTTGCTGCAGATACAAGAAAAAAGAATACTTCTTGATTTCAGCAATTGGTTCTTGTTTGGAGACTTTGCCAAAAGGCTTTCAGTTACCAATTGTGTCCTTAATCTGGCTCAAGCTATGAATTCACTCCATATCCAGAGAAGTTTGTGAATGATTGCTCCATTAAGGCTATAAAGTTAATTCCCTGAACATTCCTTTACAAACAATAACTATGCAGTACAGCTGCATTATTTTAAAGAATAAATAAATATTGAATAAGCAGGAGAAGAGTTAGTTTGTCACAATAAGGAAACTTTCCTCTCTCAGATTTTGAAAAAATAAACATTATTGCTATCACGAAATAGTGCATGCTATGTGGATGCTTGGAAACAGTGATTCACAAATAACGTTTTGATGTCTCTGATCACATGAGGTTTGTTTGAACAAAGTTTTAAAGAAACCTACAGGCACATTCTGCCTATATAACTCTGATATTAATTTCCCATTGGTTTTTGCCACCTTGTGATCCAATTTTCCCTGCTAAAGAAGACGTGCATTTCTTTTAAGTATAATTTTGTTCAAAAGCTCTTTGCTTTTTCGCAGGCCATTCATTCCCATTGTGCTTGACAATTAAGCAGACTGTGGTATTTTCTCTTGCAAAAGAAAATGATGTACAGTGCAATCATAAGCAGAGTTCCACTGTTCTTAGCCTATGGACTTCGACGGTCTTAGAATGGCATAACTATGCTGATGATTGTTCTGATAATGATTCACCCGCATGCAATGAGGGGCAATAAGGCATCTGGAGCATCTGCTAACTGAATAACAGTACTACTTAAATTGATAATATTTGAAGTATGCATTGGGCAGGGGCATAGACTTTTGGAAATTCCAGGGGGGGGCTTTTTAGCGTGCATGCGAAGCATGCGTGCTCGCTGGGGCAATGTTCTCCCCCCAGGAAACTGCTGCGCCTCCCTGGGCCCTTCCGAGGCCCGCCAGCCACTGCTGCCGGTGCCTCTCTCTCCCCCCTGGCCACCCCTTCCCTCTCCCTCTCCAGCAGCAGGGAGGTGTGGCGGGGAGGTGCTCCCTCTCCAGCAGCCAGGGAGGTGTGGCGGCAAGTGTTCCATTTTGCCAGGGGGGCTGAGCCCCCCCCAGGAAATTTCAGGGGTGGCTCGAGCCCTCGAGCCCCCCCATAGTCTACGCCTATGGTGTCGGGAGACAGTATTGGATCTCTCCCCATAATGGATGAAAAGGGCAGGCAGAGGATTTCAGTGAAATAGAGGGAGAGCTTAGAAAGTATGGTATGGGTCTGAGTGCTGTACTAGGATCTAGGAGACCTGACTTTGAATCCCCACTCTCCTACAAACCTTGCAGGGTGACCTTGGGCCAATCACTTCTCCTTAGTCTATTGTAGCCTACTTCATAGGGTCAGTAAGAATAAAATGAAGAGAAGGTTAATCATGTACCCACCCTGTTCAGAGAGCTGCTTGGTGGAACAGTAGGACAAAAACATAGTAGAAAGATAGAGGGATACATTAGTAGATCAGAATCCGGGGGAGGTTAGCCAGTTTTGAAAGTCAGATGATGAGGCTGGGGAAGCTGGAGTTTTGGGGCAAACAAGGAGAGGAGAGAACAAAAACAGCATGCAGTGCCTGTAACCAGCAAGCTCACAAATGGCTGCTACAGAAACCAATAATTCAGTGGTGGGGGGAAGAGGAGGAGGAGGAGGAGAAGAAGAAGGAGAAGAATTTATACCCTGCCCTTCATTACCCGAAGGAGTATCAAAGTGGCTTACAATCTCCTTTCCCTTCCCCTCCCCTCCCTACATCAGACACCCTGTGAGGTAGGTGGGGCTGAGAGAGCTCTTTTGAGAACTGCTCTTGGGAGAACAGCTCTAAGAGAATTTGTGAGTGACCCAAGATGACACCAGCAGCTGCATGTGGTGGAGTGGGGAATCAAACCTGGTCCGCACTCCTAACCACTACACCAAATTGGTGTTGAAACAGGCAGGAGCCAATCACAAGAGGGAGGAGCACAGGAAGGTAAAGAGCCATTCAAGCCTGAACGGCACATCTCTAGCCTTTGCCTGTCCTAGTTCTTTGGGAGAAACTTCTAATTTCGAACATTACAAGGGATCTCGAGATTGATGCTTGGAATCCAGAAGGCCAGCATCTCCAGAGCCTACAACTTCTTTCACAGCATCTGTCATGATCTAGGTGTAAACCCTCTGGGAAGCTCCTTCTGCATGGGACAACCTATGTAGTTCTTTTGACATGGAGGCCTGGCCGAAGCACTGTTGCTGATAGCCCACACATGCCTCTATCTCTTTAGTAGAAGGGCGAGGCAGAGGTTCCCTGTCACAATAATTTTTATCCTAAGAGGGACAAAAATTGATTTGTAACTTGGGCTGCGGACAGACTCGTGTTCTGCCGTGCCTCTGCGGCACGGCAGAACAAGGCAGGGGGAATTGCCCCCGCCGCACAGCGTTTGCATGCTGCCGCAAGGAAGCTGCCCGCAGCGTCCAGACTGCGGGCGGCTTCCGGCAGCGGCATGCGAACGCCGCACGGCTCCCCCGGCTGGTGTGCGTTCACACCCACTGGAAGCGGGTGGAATGTGCACCGCAGCAGCGCGGCGCCAGACGTGTTGCGTCCGGCCCGCCTCCTCCAGGCAGATTTGGCAGTCTGGACTGCCGCTCTGCCTCCCCTTTTAAAGCGGAGGCAGAGCAGGCCAGACTGCCAGTCTTTCCTCAGCCTTGGTACTGTGAGTTGTAAGTGCATTAAGGAAGTCTTTAACTTGAAATGACAAGAAATGTTATCACAGTTGTAATGCGGATTGCAAAGGTTCAACCTTTAAATCTGAAAAAAAAAAAACCTTACTAAATCATCTTTCTTTCTTCAATATGGATGACAAACATGTGTGCTTTTCAGCTTATAAATGTCATCTTGGTCATTTTTCAGTTTCAGCATGGGCATCAGCTTATTTTATGTTCCTTCTATAACTGAACAGTGGGTGATCAGATCATCTTAAAGATGTCTCTTTAATATAAAAAAATCCATTGGAGCAAAAGGAAGTGTGGGAAGCCAAATGAGAATTCCAAAAATAAAATAAAATGCTGTTTAATGTTATTTCACATGATCTGTAGAATTGAATGGGACAGAACCCTGCCCCCCCCCTCTCTCTATATACACACACGTATATAAACATTTGCCTTACTGTGGTGGAAAATGCTTCCCTATTTTAATAATTTTTTTAAAAAAAATATTATTCTGAAAGATAGCAAAAGCATTTTCCCAAGTAACAGAAAATCTATGCTGATCAGAATGCATCATCCCAACTCTTAGGCTGTTTTTACATCTGACTTTCCCGCTGGAATCATTCTAGTTCCAAAAAAACCTGCCCACACCTCTGTGCGGTGTGAAACCGTGCTGCTACTGAAATGTCCCCATCTACTAATTGCCCTCCTGTGGTCAAGCTAGTATTCAACCGGCTTGATTCTGCTTTAAACAATTGCTGTTGATTAGTGCACTTAGACCCCCTGGAGTGAAATTTCACACCACTGTGAAATCAGCACAGGAAAAGACAGCAGTCAAACTACTTTAGAGGGGAGGTGTAAAATGACCCTTAAATTGGCTTGATCTGCCTATAGTGACTTTGTGTGCCATTTTGATTGGCTGCTTAGCATTGTGACATCATTAAGTTAACTATGTGGTTGCTGATCTTGGACCACCCATGTAACTCTTGCCAAGTAAACAGCAAGATGGGGGGGAGGATAGTACTAAAGAAGAAGCAGATCTGGGAATCAGTCTCCTCCACCTTGCCTTCTGATCACACCCTTCCCTGCCACTGCCTGGCTCCCAGCCTTGTTCTCAGCTGAGTTGGAATGATCTGCTTGGGTCCCAGCTGCTGCCTTTTCTCAGCCTTCCTTGCATGGGTGACTCAGGCCCCTGGCTGACCTCAGCTCAGGTAGCCAGGGCTGGGTTGAGTTGGGACTGGGTGTTGGCTCCTGACACTAGGGTTGCCAGCTCTGGGTTGGAAAATATCTGGAGACTTTGGGGGTGCATTCCGGAGAGGGTGGAGTTTGGGGAGGGGAGGGACCTCAGTATGGTACACTGCTGTAGAGTCCACCCTTCAAAGCAGCCATTTTCTCCAGGGGAGCGGATCTCTGTCAGCTGGAGATCCGTTGTAAACACAGGAGATCTCCAGGCCCCCCTGGAGGCTGGCAACCCTACCTGCCACAAAGGCAGGAATAGGCATCAAACAAGCAGAAAGCAAGATTTTAAAAAAGGGTGTCCTCTCCTCAGAAAAAAAGAGGTGATATTTGCCTTGAATATGAATGGGTGAGGAGTCAGCGCAGTCTTAACATTGTGCCAGAGCGTGGTGTTGGAGGAGAGTTTTATGGATGCTGTGGATGACCAAAAAGACAAATAAGTGGGTTCTAGATCAAATCAAGCATTAGAAGTTAGAATGACTAAACTGAGGCTATCATACTTTGGTCATATTACGAGAAGACCAGACTCACTGGAGAAGACCCTACTGCTAGGGAAAGTTGAAGGCAGCAGGAAAAGGGGAAGACCCAACATGACATGGATGGACTCAGTCAAGGGAGCCACCAAAGGCCCTCAGTTTGCCAGACCTGAGCAAGGTAGCTAATAGTAGGATATTTTGGAGGACATTAATTCATAGGGTCGCTTAAGTTGGAAGCAACTTGATGGCACTTAAACACAGAGACTGCTTCCACTCATTGCACAAAACACTGTCTTTCATGTGTACCTAAAACATCACCAATTAAGCCGGTGGTTCTCACTCTTTTTGAAAGGGGGCCCATTTCTACACCTCTACCCTTTGAAACCCACTACCGTAAAAAAGACAAGCTGGGGGCTGTCTATTTAATTTCCTCAGCAGTGAGCTAACAACTCAATACACCAAATGCATAGCGGAATCTTTGCAAGTACCCAAATATCCCACATGAGAACAGATATTGCCCTCTGCTGAGTGTAACATTTTGCCCATGCCTAATGCAGTCCAGGAAAAACGTGGGTACTTAATTTTGCTGATTGTATACACTGGGCCCAATGGTTTTTTCCCCCACAGTACTTATTACAAGGAAACGGATTTTGCAGATCTGCTTCTTGAAAAGAATCTAAATTTAGAAGGCTCTACCAAAATAGATAAATTAAAATATTCTTGTTACACCGGTAGCGCAGACTCAGCAGAAATTATAGACTATGACTAATAATGAAGTAATTATTTCACCCTATTCTTCTGACAGATGGCTGAAAACCTCCATCTTTGTGTCAGAAATTCGTTTCTATGAGAATGGAGCTTATTAACGCGATCGGTCTGGGAAACTCTTTGTCTTGATTTGACTGCACAGTTTTACATTAATTATAGGCAGATTAACTTAAAAGGAGCTGGTTGAAGTTTCAATTATTAATGCTTGTGGTCTCCAGCGTTGTCTTTGGCTATTGCTTTCCGCCATGTATCCATGTACTTAAGCAATGAAGTAATGTGTTCCATTTAATTTGATAGCCTCATGCTAACACCTCAAGCTTTGTTTATGTGGGACTTCCGGCAAGACTTGCGATGATGGCGGACGCTCTCCTCCGCAACTGCGGGGAGCGCGATCCGTACCCGGCGGGAAGAAGGGGCTCTGGACTGGTGCTGAGCCCCCAGAGACCCCAGTGAGGGGGCTCTGCCTGGGGTGGCACGAAGGGGATCTCTCCCTACGGTGGCGATCGAGGGATTGAGATCCCTTTTCATCACCCCCATAGGTTCCCCCGCCGTGGGAGCCGTATGGCTGAAAGCGCAAATCCGTGAAGCAGCAGAGAGTGCGAAGCAATGAGGCTGGAACTGACAGTTACGCATGGAGAAAACGTGAGTCTGAAGTAAGAAAAGCAGAACAAAGCGGGAAGACGGCGGGAGGAGTGAACCCCCCCCCTCTCCAGGACTAGCGTACTTACGAGACTCTTTACGTGGCGTTACTGCAGAAACAAAAGCCCATCCGCCTTGCTAGATGGCAGCATCGCTCACTTGGAGACATAAACCTTAGAAGGACATAAGTGCTGTTTGAAAATTTGCTCCTTTCGTTCATCTTATCTATCTATAAACAAAGAGCGTAGCCTCAACAATGACGGGGAAACCGAAACCTTCCCCCAAACTAGGAAGTACAGCTCCGAGTTCAAAGGTTGATACCACGGAGATGAGTGCGGTGTTCTCCTCGTTATTGCGACCTCTAGTGGACCAAATGACAGCTCTCAACGTTAAGATGGACAAAATGCAGCTAGAACTAAAAGAGTTGAATAAATCCACAGAGAAGCTGCAGCGAGAACTTCTGGAAGTAAAAACTTCAGTAAAAAACCAAGACGTAAGACTACAAAAGGCAGAGAAGGAAAAGGCCTTCCACCACGATCAGCTTTTGAAATTACAAATGGAAAGATCGAATTTTTTCCTAAGACTTCAGAATGTGCCAGAAAATACAGGAGAAGACCTTAAAAATTTGCTAAGTGAAGCACTTGAACCAGTGACAGGCATGAAAGCAGCGGATATAAAAAGCGATATGGATATGGTTTACAGAACCTATCCAGATTACACTAAAAAGAAAAGCCTGCCTGGTGAAATTATGATAAGGTTCTCCAAAAAATCTACAAGAGACGTGGTGCTTAGGACCACAAACAAAGCAGCTCTGAAGATCCTGGGAGAAGAAGTAAAAGTGATGAAGGATATCCCATTTGAAATAAGGAAAAGAAGGAAAGCCTATGGAAAATTGACATCTTGGCTCCAGTCTGAGTCTGTTATCTATCGTTGGAATACTCCGGAAGGACTATGCTTCAGCATCAAAGATAAGAAGTATAAGATTGACTCTGTTCAACAAGCGAAAAAATTTCTGGAAAAAAGCAAAGAGCAGAAAACTGGGAGAGACTCAGATGGTTCACTGGCCTCGCAAGAAAGCATGTATGGATTTGATAGCTCAAAGAGTGAAGAAGAAGAAGTGTCTGACTCGGAAAAAGGAGCTGCAGCTCCAAAAGTAGTTGAGACTGTTAAGACAAGAAGAGGACGAAAGAAGAAATAGTGATTAAACTGTTTTATTAAGCATTGAACTTATGTATTACAAATTGTTTAATTAACCGTATTTCTCTAGGTGGGCGTATCTGCCAAATAGTTTTGATATTTTTTATAGTAGCAGTAACAAAGTAATTGAAATTTATCCAAGGTTCTAAATGCTTCATAAGTATATTATGTAATAAGGTAGTATTAAGCAAATGATAAAGTACTCTCTGTATAAGGTATATGTAGCTTAGATTGTAGCGTTATAGTTGTAGTTATAGGGAAAAATCAATAAAAATTTAATTAAAAAAAAAAAAGCTTTGTTTATGTGGACTCTGAATTATTCATGTTGAGCAGGAAAACAAAATATTCAGAAGTTTGCAGGCAGCAGATAGTATTGTGACCATCTGGGAGCCAACTGACACTCCCACATTGCTCTCTCATAAGGTAATAATTTGCCAACTGAAAGGCCAACTTGCCCCTGCCAGTAGCAAGCAGAAGCCAGTGTCCTACACACAAAGGTTATTTTAAGTGGGAACACACAGGAACGCTGTTCTGGGAGCAACAAGCGCAGGAGCGGGCACATATGGTGATGCACTGTGGAAAAAAGCAAAAGCATACTAACTTGATCTGTATTTTCATGCTTGTTGGAAATACCTGAAGATTTTTTGGGGTGGAGCGGTGGGTTTTGCCTTCTGACACACGTCTGGTGAGGTCAGGGGGTGTGGCATGTGCAAATAAGTTATGCTAATGAGTTATGCTAATGAGCGCCTGCACCTCTTTTTCTATGAAATGACCCCTGCCTACTCATGTGTGGCCTCCAACATTTGGAGCATCTCCTTAGCTTGTTAAGAGAACACAAGGACAATAGAAATCTGGCACAACTATTTGTTTGACTTTATACAGTCGGATATTGTGGCGTCAATCAACAAGGGAATATCATGGGAAGAAAAATCCACGGAAATCAAGACCAGATGGAAGACCTATCTAGATTGGATACTGAAAGAAAGAAGGAAAGACATTCAGTGGAAGATTAAGACTTTGTGCCCATGGCTGGGGTGAAAAGACTATGATTAAAAGAGAGGGAGGGAGGGAGGGAATCGAAGGGGTGTAAATGTAAATAACTATAAATATTCGATGTAACAGACTAAACAAATAATAATAATTAAAAAATTGCTTTAAAAAAAGAGAGAGAGAACACAGATTTTTTTTTCTGTGGGAACATGCTGAAACAGAGCTCCGGAACCTCTTTGACAAAATTCTTTATAAAATGTTAAAAGTTCATGAGTTTTTAGTATACAGATTGAAAACTTCATTTCCCTCTTGAGAGTTCTGGCACCTCTTTAAAAAAAAAAAAAAAGCCCTGAGAGCACAGATACATCTGTCCAGGTTAAATTGAATTAAGGATCGCTACCTGTGTAAATTAAGGTCCAGAATTTGATAGTAGAGCCTCACAATGGGAATAGGGAGGTTCCCAGAAATAAAGCAGGCAGAAAATGGAATCAGAGTCTAAATCTTTTTTTTAAAGCTTTCTCCCTTTTTAATTCAGGAAAAAATGGCCGTCAGTGCTTTAGAAACATGGCTGCTTCTGCTTTTCAGGCATACCTGTGAAGTCTCAGCAGCCTGAGACAAACTAGCTTAATTTGCGAGAACTCATGAAGTCATCCTCAAGTGAGCTGTGATTTGTAACACACTGAACACAAGTATGAAGTATGCAAAGGTCATGAGGGGCATATATTAATATTTTAAAGTATATAACTGGAGGGGAAGGAGAAAGAGGAGGAGGATAAGAAGTTAGTTTTATACCCCGCCCTTCACTACCCAAAGGAGTCTCAGAGCAGCTTACCTTACCTTACCTTCCTCTGCCCACAACAGGCATCCTGTGAGTCTAAATTTTTATAAATTTATTTTTTTATAAATAAAAAAAATAAATCAAGAAAAGCAGAAGGCCCTCTGAGAGCCACACACACACACACACACACAAAACGCCCCCTAGACATTCTAACATCTAAGCAATAAAAGCAGACAACAAAGGGGGCAAATAAAAACATACAATCATGTTTGATATGGTGGGAGGGGCCTAAGAATTTGGGGTGGAAGGAAAGCAAAGAAGGAAGGGACAAAGCAGAAACTGAGGCCAGCTCCACATATCTAAGGTTCTTGTGTTCAAGCTACACAGGGACAGGAGCAAGGAAGTTTGGGAAAACTGTTGATGCAAAGTTCTGGGGGCTGGAGGGGGGGGCTATGTTGATAATATAAAAATGTTGGAAGGCAAGCAGTAGGTGAGTTCCAAAGCTGGGATTGGTTTGGAGCCAGGAAGTCTGAATCTTACTGGCCAATTTGATTCTAATTGTTAGGTGGGAAAATTATTGGTGAAAGGTGATACATCTAAGGCTGGAGGTGAGTGGCTAGAATGAACCAATCACTGGCTAGTCTAGAGGATGGACAATGACCCGGGTGTGAACTGATGATAGGCTTAAGAAACAATAGGGTTAAGAAAGGTATGACTACTGACTAGAAACTTCCATGCATTAGGTGGGCGTTATCATAGCGGGTCAGCACTGCTGATTTTACTAGAGTTTTCAGCAGTATTTGACGTGGTTGACCACCCGATACTGATGGACCACCTCAACTCTTTGGGGATACAGGGTTCCGAGCTTCAATGGTTCTCCTTGTTCCTACGGGGATGTCTACAGAGGGCTGTTGTCCGTGGCAGTTCACCTAGTAAGCAACTTGTTTGTGGCGTTCCTCAGAGTGCGATCCTGTCACCAGTGTTATTCATCTATATGCACCCTCTGGCGGATCTCATCATGGGTTGTTGGGTGGGGTGCTCTCTGTACATGAATGACACCCAGCTCTATCTCCTGCTTGGTGATCAGCCGGGGTCTGCTCTCCCTAGACTAACCCAACATCTAGGTGTTGGCCAGCAAGGCACTGCAAAGAGCTCTTATGGATTTTAATATTCATAAGTTTGAACTTGTGTTGCTATGCTTCAAGGACTACAGGCAATCTCCATTGCTGGGAGCTCCAGTCCACTCCAGGAGGCTGGCAACCTCTATGGTTCACCGACAGAAGCAAGGACCCCCTTGCATAAGGGTTCTTTCTGTCACAACACGCTGGTCAAGTCCTGCCCCCTCCAACATACCTGCACAGATTATGGCAGGTTATCTGGCAACTAATCTTCCGCCCATCAAGCGGTCGGCTAGGGCCATTAAAGAGACAATAGAATGGCCCCAGTGATTCATCGGACTTTGCCCAGGTGTCAGTTCCTGTTTAGACTTTAGTGTTGCAATATTGACCACCCCTCTGCATCCCCTCCTCTTTTTACCTTGACCAATGGTAGGGTTTGAAGGGACAGACCACCTGAAAGGTGTGTCAAGGGGATGTGGTTAGCACAGCCCACCCCCCAAGACCACCTAATAAAAGACCTTGCACAGCATACAATCGCTCTCTTGAGCTTCCACGACCCCTATCTACTTTTATATACCTCTCAGGTCCTGCTTGCTGTCTCATTACCCTCCCTCCATCTTTAATCTCTGGTCTGGCCGGACAGAGAAAAGTGTGTTTCTGCAGGTTCAGAACATGCTCCCCATTTTTCCTTTTCAAACCCCTCAATCTTCTGTTGGAACGAGGATCCATCTCCAGGATAGGTAACGTATCACCCCTTAGCGAAACTCCTGCTCATGCAACTGTACTATACTCTATCTAAATTTCCTTAGACCTGTGTGTTTGTGTGTGAGATTCTGTTTTGTGAATGCTTGAACAACATTTTATAGTAAACATCATTTAAATAGACCTCAGCCTCAGTGCCTCTTTGCCCCCCCAGCAGGAATAACGAGACAGACAACAGTCTTGGAATTAAAACAAGGGCCACTTTATTGCTTTACAAAATATTGCAGCAACGGGATAACCACATCTAAGCAAGCCTGGAACAGGCAAGGCAGGCGTCATTCCCTGACCTGCCTCCTTGCCTTTGTAGGGCGGGTCACCCCCAGCTCCGGTCTTGAGCCATTGATCTAGCTCGTGCCCGGCAGCCTGGCAAGCTGGTTGCCCCCTAGGAGCGCCTACCCCTGAAGCCTTAAAACGCGCAGGGAGGCGCCGACCTAAGAGGTTCCCAGAGGCGATCATCATTCCCTACCCTGGGCCTTAAAAAACCCGAAGGCAGTTCCTGACGACCTCCTGTTCCCTAACGGGATATGCCATAAGGTGCTCACCAGTTCCGTTTATTTGCTTGCACAACCTGCCAAGTAACCTAAGTAAGCCCCCGTCCACCACCTATAACCCTTAATCCGCTGCCCTCAGTGCAAGGTAGGCGAAAACACCTCCCCCGTACGGCCAATAGTGGAAGAGGTGAAAAATTCCTACCTGGCCCCATAGGCGACCAGCCGGTGCCTACACTAAGAACAGGGCGGGTGGGTGGGCGAGCACGTGGCCCCAAGAGGACGAGGTGGAGCGGGGCTCGGCCTTTTAAACATGCCAGCCCCGCCCCCTGGCTGCAGGACGCCGCGCGTCCCCTTTGTTGCTGCCCCGCCTTTATGCGGTGCGGCAAAGCTGCACCCGGGCGCCATTGGCGTGGCCGGGCGCCCGGGAGCCCAACTGCCCCCCCAGCAGGAATAACGAGACAGACAACAGTCTTGGAATTAAAACAAGGGCCACTTTATTGCTTTACAAAATATTGCAGCAACGGGATAACCACATCTAAGCAAGCCTGGAACAGGCAAGGCAGGCGTCATTCCCTGACCTGCCTCCTTGCCTTTGTAGGGCGGGTCACCCCCAGCTCCGGTCTTGAGCCATTGATCTAGCTCGTGCCCGGCAGCCTGGCAAGCTGGTTGCCCCCTAGGAGCGCCTACCCCTGAAGCCTTAAAACGCGCAGGGAGGCGCCGACCTAAGAGGTTCCCAGAGGCGATCATCATTCCCTACCCTGGGCCTTAAAAAACCCGAAGGCAGTTCCTGACGACCTCCTGTTTCCTAACGGGATATGCCATAAGGTGCTCACCAGTTCCGTTTATTTGCTTGCACAACCTGCCATAGCCAAGGCCAAGCCTCTGCTTTGGCCTTTGCTCCCCATTCATCGACCAAGCACAAACCGTATCCCGTGCTGCAAATCCCGTAACAATATTTCATTGCCCTTCTCAGACATATGCACCCCGTCCGGCCTGTACAGATCGGACAATTCAACCCGTATCTCGGGGTGCTGTAGAAAGATACCCAGCCCGGATTCCATGGCCTTCCGCATTTGTCTGTTGACCTTTCGTCTGGCACGGTCAATACACCTGGGGTCGCCCAAGTTCCTCCACGCCTTGCGGGGTAGGATGGCTGACCAAACAATCTGCACGCCTGGCCACCTTGCTCTTATCCTCGCAAGGTCGGCCTCCGCCTGCACCACAAGGGCCTTACCCTTCATCAGCCCCAAATCATTACCCCCCAGGTGTATCACCAAGACCTGAGGCGGAAGCCCTCTTCGCTCATCGAATAGCAGGGGAAGGAGCGCCGGCCACCCCATACCCCTCCGCCCCAGCCACTCGACCACTGCCCGTTCACTAAGGCCCAGTTGAGACCCAATGGGTGTCCTTCGGGCCTGATGAGCCGCCCAAAAGATCATGCTATGGCCGCAGATCAGAACACGCCGTCTTGTCCCACCATCAGCAGCCTCTGAAAAAAGTAACTGGATTAAGTTGGCAATGTTATTTACCTATCCCTGCCTATCCCTAAAGTCAATCCACCTACGTCCTGCAAGCCCGAACATAGCCTTTATAACAGCGGGACCTCCATCGCCCAATCCTCTGAACCTCACCGTTGGGGTACCCCATTGCCGCCGCTGTGGATGCCGCCCCAATCCGAAAGGAGTGGGTTCCAAACCTCACTCCCCCCAATCCCAAGTGCTCCAGTGCCCTCCTTGTCACCCTCCAAAATTGGAATCTGGTGAGAGGGGTACCATCCCTGTGCTGGAATAGGTACCCGTGGCCATCCCCCCGCATTGCCACATAGTGGCGTAAAGCCAGCACTGGGCATAATTCCGCCTCAGAACAGCGGTCCAACTCGAACTCGGAACCCCTACCGCGCTGATCGGTTTTAGATCGGCGCAGCCGAATTCTAACTTTTGAGTCCGGGAAAGAGATGTCCCGCCTCTCCAGGGCAGTGCCAGAGGTGTCTCGTCGGGAGCCGGCCACCAGCTCGCTGACTCGCAATGCCCCGAAAAAGGCAACCAAAGACGCCGCCTGAAACAGGGCAGCCTCATAGCCATCACTGCAGTAGTGAACCCATTGTGCCCCGAGCCCCCGCAGTACATCTGGGGTCAGGGGCATCCTGGCGTCCGCAACCCTGCCCTGTTCCCTGGACCAGCCCTCAAGCATCTGCCGAATTCGGAAATCGCCTGTTGCATCTTCAAACCCAGCCGCCTTACTGGCATAGGCCAGTGCAGACAGCTTACCCCTGATGGTGTGTGCTGCCAGGCCCTCCCTTCTCATAGCTACACCAAACTGCATCAAATGTGCCACCGGTATGGGCCAGATTTGCTGCAGACCAACCCCCTCCCGGAAGGACAGGAACTGCTTACCCGCCCTCATGTAAGCTCTTCGTGTGGCCGGGGCAAGGGCCAAATGCATGGCCCTGTTGGCCTCAGCCCTCCAATCCTCCATACCTCCTCTGGCAGCCGCACTGGGAACTGGTCGGCTTCCGGAGCTAGCTGACGGAATCTCGCCATCTGTTTGCGAGAGAGAGCATCCGCAACCCCATTACTGACCCCCGGCACGTGCCTGGCCCTAAACATGATGTTATGATGCAAACACTGCAGCGTAAAAGCCCGCACCAGAGCCATGACCCTGGGTGACCTTGATGTCAGGGAGTTGATCACGTGTACTGTGGACATGTTGTCGCACCAGAAGTGGACCGTTCGATTTGAGAGCTCCCGTGCCCAAACCCACACAGCTGCTACAATGGGGAAAAATTCCAGGAATGTCAGGTCCTTGACCCAGCCCGCCTGGAACCAGTCCTGCGGCCAGTCACCCGCGCACCAATGGCCCCTAAAATACACACCGAACCCTGAGGAACCTGCGGCATCTGACGCGACCTGCAGTTCAGCCTCCAGTAGGAGCTCCTCACGCCAGAAGGAAACCCCGTTGTATGACCGCAAGAATTGCTGCCAGACACGGAGGTCCTCCCGCATCCCCCTGGTTACCCTAGCTCTATGGTGTGGCAGGCGAAGGCCCGCCATTGACTCACAGAGTCTCCTGATGAAGGCCCTCCCGGGTGCCACGACTCTACAAGCAAAGTTGAGATGGCCAACCAACCGCTGCAGTTCCAGCAATGTTACCTTTGACTGTGCCATAGCCGTGTCCACCAAACACCGTAAAACCTCTAGTTTGTCCCTAGGCAACCTGCAGCACTGTCCCATTGTATCAATTTCTATTCCTAAGTAGGTCAGAGTGGATGTGGGGCCCTCTGTTTTGTCAGGAGCAAGAGGAACACCAAGTTCCCCCGCCATAGCGATAAAACTTGACATCAGGTAACCACACTGACCCGTCCCCCTCCCCCCTACCAACAAGAAGTCATCCAGATAGTGGGCTGTACTGTCGAGGCCGGTCCTGCACCGCAATGCCCATTCCAAAAAGGAACTAAACCGTTCAAAAGCGGCACAAGACACCGAGCATCTCATGGGAAGTGCCCTATCCATGTAGAATTTACCCTCGAAGGCAAACCCCAAGAGCTCGAAATCATCTGGGTGAACAGGAAGGAGGCGGAAGGCCGACTTGATGTCACACTTCGCCAGCTCCGCCCCCTTGCCGCACCGGCGCACTATGCGCAGTGCCTGATCGAAGGATGTGTATCTAACGGAACATAGGTGGTCTGGTATCGCGTCATTCACCGATTCCCCCCGTGGGTAGGATAAGTGGTGAATGAGGCGATACTCTCCAGGTGCTTTCTTAGGCACCACTCCTAATGGGGAAACCCTCAAATTTGGAACAGGAGGAGTAGAAAAGGGGCCGAGGACTCTACCTTCCCTACATTCTTTTGCGATCTTTTCTCGAACTATATGCTCCTTTCCGACTACCGATTTTAAATTTGGAGCCATATATGCCTCCCTAGGTTCTTGGTAAGGTATTCTAAAGCCCCCCCGAAACCCCTCCCCTAGGTAAACCCGGTCGCGGACTCGGGGGTAATCCCGCAACCAGTCCTCCAAAACCAATAACTTAATTGGGCTGGGGCCCTTTCTCCAGCGGGGGGTTGTGACCGCTCCCACCCCCTCCGCGTTTTCCTCCCCTGCCACTCCCTCTACCCTTTGGCTTGGGGCAGCTGGCAAAGGCATGGGGGCCTGCGCACAGTGGACATTCATGTCTAAAAGAACATGCCTTGCGGCCACAGGTCCCATGGGAGGTGAACTCCCAGCAAAGCGGGCGTCGCTGAACCACCTGCCCCGCCTGGGCGCGGGTACCTGGCTGCACTGCAGCTCTCCTGACTGAATGGCCGCTATGCGTCCTCTCTCCCCCAGACAGCTTGGCTGAGGACATCACCTGCAACCACAATTGAGGTTGAATCTGATCCCACCTTATAGCCGGATTCATGGCCGCACGCATACGAAATTCTTCGTCATACTGTGACCAAGCTGGGCTCGGGAAATCAGTAAATGCTTTGTAAACGATGTCCATGTATTGGAGCATCACAGAGGCCCTCCAAGGTTGGTGCCGCACTATCACTGCAGCATATATTAAAAATCCCGGGTGCCAATTTGCCCAGGTTCTGTCCACCACCCTTCTTTTTAAACGTTCCTTTTCCCGGTCATCAAGGTCCTCCTTGTCCTTTTTCTCTAACTCCCTATACAATAACGAGAACACGTCTACAAACTCTCCCCTAAGAATCTTCTCCTTAGTGGAAGTGGACAAGTGATCCCCCAGGGGAAGAGCTGCATCCCCACTTGGTATAGCACCTGCGTGCACCGAAGCATATGAGGCAGCACTGGGGGCACCCCACCCTGACCAATGCCCTTGGTGTGGCGGCGAAGCCCCCAGCATACCTTGTGGGCCACTAACCGGCGATGGCTGTGCGATGGATCCCACAGCCCCTTGGGGGTAAGGGCCCCAAGGCCAGCATGACCCAGGTGTACCCCAGTCTCCGGCCTTACCTTCCTGATGCAATGGCCCCTTGAACACCCCAACCTGTTGATCATCTGAGGCGAGATCATGCGAGCCAGACTGCCTTTCCTCCACGCCGTCCACCGGTGCAGGCCCCCCGCCGTCCTCCAAGAAGGCCAAGCGTGCCAACACCTGCGCTTGAAAGGAAGAATTAGAATCCGTCCTAGGCCTCTTGGCATCCCCTCCCTCCCGTGGTGCACCCCTGCTCCTTTCTAGGGCCTCCAGCCGCCGGAGAATAGCCGCATTAACGGGGTCATCCTCCTCGCCGTCGAACGGTGGTGTAGCTGGACGTGCAGGGGTGCGTCTCGGAGCGGGCTGCTTACCCTTGGGTCTGGGAGCAGGCTGCTTGCCCTTAGATTTGCCCTGCCCCTTTTTGGAAGCCATGGCACCTATGTAATGAGACTGGCAACACGCCGTTAACCAAATAAACAACTAAGAAACACAACCAGGCTGGCAGTGAAGAAAAGGAAGATCTGAGAGAATTGTGGCCAGCCAAAGCCAACCCACCCGCCTCAAATGGAGGGGGTGAGAAACCAACCAAACCTTTTCAGATCCCAACTGTACCAGTCCAAATTATGCTGCCCCGTACGGGCCGTGTGGATATTTCAAATATTCTAAATGACTGAGCCCGCGAATGGGCAGCCCTTAATGGGAGGAGGGCCGCCGTGCCACGCAGGCCGCTGCCAATGTTCAGACAATCCGAAGGGGAGAGGGAAGGCCGCTTCCCAAAAACCTCCCCCCGCGAATGGGCAGCCCTTAATGGAAGGAGGGCCGCCGTGCCACGTAGGCCGCTGCCAGTCTTTGGTTAATCCGAAGGGGAGAGTGAAGGCCGCTTCCCAAAAACCTCCCCCTTGGGAGTGAGCCGCCGCTGCCAGGCAATCCCCCGCACCCACATACAAACCGCCCCCGCTGTGGTGCCACCGCCGTCGCCACCCCTAAAGCGGAGCCGCTGAGGCCTGTCGCCGCCACTTGTTGCTAGCTGCAAGGGGGGGTGCTCCTGTTGCGGCCTGCTGTTGTTGGAAGCGCCGCCGCCGAGGCCGACTCCGGTCTTCCCCCCCGCTGCTCTTTCACCGCCGTCCAGGTGCGCTGCCGGTGCTCCGTCGCCGCCCGCCTAGGCCCGCCGCCGCTGCTCAGGCGCTGCCGCCGAGGCCCGCCGCCACTTTCAAGCTGCTCCCGAGGCCTGCCGCCGGTGCCCCGTCGCCGTCCGCCGAGGCCCGCCGCCGCCGCTCAGGCGCTGCCGCCGAGGCCCGCCGCCGCTTCCGAGCCGCTGCCACGGTCTTCGCCGGAGCTCCGTCGCCGTCCTCCGATGTCCGCCGCCGCTGCTCAGTCGCTGCCGCCGAGGCCCGCCGCCGCTTCCGAGCCACTACTGAGGTCTGTCGCCGATGCCGTCGCGTCCGCCGAGGCCCGCTGCCGCGCACTGTCGCTTCCGCCGAGGCCCGTCCCTTCGCAGTCGCTGCCGAGGTCTGCCGCCGATGCCGTCGCCGTCCGCTGAGGCCCGCCGCCGCGCACTGTCGCTTCCGCCGAGGCCACTTTGTAGTAGCCGCCGGAGCCCTGGAAGCACGCCAAGCGAGCACGTGGCCCCAAGAGGACGAGGTGGAGCGGGGCTCGGCCTTTTAAACATGCCAGCCCCGCCCCCTGGCTGCAGGACGCCGCGCGTCCCCTTTGTTGCTGCCCCGCCTTCCTGCGGTGCGGCAAAGCTGCACCTGGGCGCCATTGGCGTGGCCGGGCGCCCGGGAGCCCAATTCCTGGAGAACTCCCGGGAGGGGTGGGACCCTGGTATAGTTGGCTGTGAACCGGTAATTTGCCAATTGCTTATCTTAAAATTAAAGCAATTCGGCTAACAGAGGCACTGTGGAGGACTGATTGAGGGAAAACTGACTGAAGCTAAATCCTTCTAAGACTGAGGTCCTGTATCTGTTGGCAACATCCAGCTCTTGATGGGGTTCTGCTTGCATTGCTGGACTCTGTCAGGAGTTCTCATTTGAGAAACAGGTGTCCAACACTGCATGGACTGCCTTTAAAATCTACAGTGAGCCTGCTACCTATCTTGTTCTGACCTTGCAACAGTGGTCCATGCCATGGTCGCCTTTTGCTTAGATTACTATTATTCTTTGAACGCAGGGCTCTGGGAGCTTCAGGTAGTTCAGAATGCAGCTGCCAGATTGTTGGCTGGTGTAACCAGGGATGCACATATCCCTTCTGTGCTGCGGCAGCTACACTGGCTACCTATCTATTTCCAGATCAAGTTCAAGGTGCTGGTACTCACCTTTAATGCCCTAAACAGTCTGGGACCGTCATATCTGAAGGACCGGCTCTCCCACTATAATCCCTTTCACACTCTGCGCTCATCATCATGTAACTTGTTGGTAGTGCTGGACCCCCGAGAGGTCCACTTGCCTACCACCATTCCTGAAGCCACCTTGTACTGAATCAGACCCTTGGTCCATCAAAGTCAGTAATGTCTACTCAGACCGGCAGCAGCTCTCCATGGTCTCAGGCAGAGGTCTTTCACATCACCTGCGGCCTGGTCCCTTTTAATTGGAGATGCCAGGGATTGAACCAGGAACTTTCTGGATTCCAATCAGAGGCTCCACCACTGAGCCATGGCCCCTCCCTCTTTCCACCTTGGTCCTGTCCTGGTGGAATGCCTTGCTGGATGAGGTTGGAGCCCTGTGGGATCTTCCACGCTTCTGCAGGGTTTGTAAGTCAGTCTGGTTCTGTTGGCCCACCTGGAACTCATCCACCCATTCA
Organism: Lepidodactylus listeri; assembly: GCA_029233225.1. NCBI lineage: Eukaryota > Metazoa > Chordata > Lepidosauria > Squamata > Gekkonidae > Lepidodactylus > Lepidodactylus listeri. The sequence continues at coordinate 96,449,607 of JARCFY010000009.1, read as the reverse complement.
CTTCTTAATATTTTATCGATTGTTTATGAATGACCAGTGTCTGGTTTTATTATCTTATATATTATGCATTTTTATATGCAGTTGCTGTTTTGTTGTTGTAATACACCCTGAGTCTCCAGGAAAGCATGAATAGAAATCTAATAAATAAATAAAAATAATCATTGAGATGTTGCTTGCATTTTTGAGTGGGCAAGGGACTAATCCCTCTACCTCCCAGCTAGACCTGTTCAGGGTGCTTCCCTTTTGTCATGCTGGGGAGTGCCTTCAGGCTGAGTGGAGTTCTCCTGCAGTCCCATCCAGTGTTCCCTCTAAGCTGAGTTTTTTAGCCTCCAGCTCACACATTTTTGTCTTAGCTCAGGAAGGATGGCTCCAGAGCAGATTAATTTATGCAGTAGCCAAATGGCTCACTCACAACTTTAATGCCAGTAGCTCACAAAGTAGGAATTTTGCTCACAAGACTCCACAGCTTAGAGGGAACATTGGTCCCATCTTAATTTTACTGAAATGTGGGGGTTCCCTTCTGGACGTTTATAAGCCGCTCCACAATTGTAAGTGTCAGGTATGTCAGCAGTTGTTACACTCCCCAATCCTTGCAAATGGGTAACGTTGGCCATCTCTTTTTGCTACGGAGACACTAGCTAGTTGTGCCAGTGCTTCACCATCATAATCAATGTTTTGGGGCTTAGAACTGAATGGACCATTGCTTTGGTTCACCTGACCTTCTCCAATACCAGTTGACTTTTCACCGGTATTTACATATCCCTCTCCTGCCATCTCCCTCTCAGTGCCAGTTCATATGATCAGCAGAATCATGAGCTAACACTTTTTCTGGATTATACCACAACAAGCTGCTGGTATGACGGGGCTAGATATCTGAATTACATATACCAACAACCATTTTCCCCCTTCCATCTCACCCTCTTCCCATCCTTATTACAGCCCCTGGCCCATGTGGTGTTTGTCCATGTAAGGTACTGGTTTCCCTTGCTCAAAAGCCAGTTGAATCCGACTCAAGGAGGTGGTGCTCATCTCTGTTTCCAAGCCAAAGAGCCAACACTGTCCAAAGACTTTTCTGTGGTCATGTGGCCAGCATGACTAGATGCGAAGGCACATGGAACACTGTTACCTTCCCACCGAAGCAGTGCCTGTGTATCATCTTGTAATTTCTTGGGCCAGAGACAGGAGCTCACTTCATCTCATGGCACTCAGGTCTCCAACTGCCAACCTACCAACCTTCTGGTCCGCAGCTCAGTGTCTTAACCTCTGAGCCACTGTGGCCCCATGGAAAAACTGGTTGGATCCTACTCATCACTGAAACTATCAATCTGAATCCTTCTCCCTGGCATACTATATTTTTCCTAAGTGCAAAAAGCTTTGTGATCTATCAGGGAGCATTGAGTCATGCATCCCTCTGACTCTTCTAGACTTGTTTTCCATCTCCTCATCTATTCCTCTTACAACTCCGCTGTACAATAAGTCTTAGCATTTCACATTATAACATTATGAAGTTATAAACATTATAACGTTTCACAGAGAGCCACAAGATACAATTCCTGTTAAATCTGTAGAAAATGGGCCGCACCATGCATGATCAGCTGCCTCTGTTAAGGAAGGAATACACACGCACACGCACAGGAATTCTGTGCTTGAGATTAAATTGGTCAGCAACAGGTAGCTACTTTGCTTTTACTGGGATGGGGGCATGTTTAGCTGGGCGAGCTGCCAGTTGAATGGATGTAGTGGGAAACCCCTGCTAAGCAAGCTGAATATCTCACAATATCCTTCCAGTTGGCTACGTGCCCAGGATAATGGTTTAGAGCACTTTTCAGAACACTTACAGAAATTTACGAAAGTTGCAGACAGCAACCATAGCAACTGGTAGGAGCTGCGATGTTCTGTGATAGTTGAGTTATTTAGTGGTGTGTGTTTTCTGCGTTGGGGAGGAATGTCTCTGAAATTCACATTCAGATCTTTTGCCAGAGCTTGGGGCTGTGAACCACCTGACCTTGGTTCCAAAGTGGAAACAATGCATTTTGCTTTCACCATTACTCTGTTTCCTTCACTTTTTCTAAACGTTTTACTATGCAGGTGCTGTTTCCTGCAGATCTGAGTTCCTCCACTTCATGTGGGCCTTTCCCCTCTCTTCTACATTACTGATGCACACTTGTGCATTGATAAAACAAAGCAAAAAAAATCTAGATAGGATTATTTATTTATTACTTTCTATTATTTATTAATTACTTTCTATTATTTATTAAAACATTTATATCCCACCTTTCCTCATGGTTCAAGGCAGCTTACAATAATAGTTAAAATATGTTCAGTTTAAACCCTAAATCTCTCCCCTCCCCAGGGGTCTGTTGGGGCCGGAGCGAGGTGGAGCGAAGCTCCGCCAGCTCAGGAGTGGCCACTAGGGCAGCCACGGGCCGAATCAGATTATCTGATTCAGCCTGCTGCCGAATTGCTGCCGAAATTTGGCAGCAACTTTAAAAGCCACTGGAGGGGAGGGGATTTGAGGGAGAGGCCCCAAACTTGCAGGTAGCTGCTGGGACCTCTCTCCCAAATGCCCACCAAGTTTCAAGAAGATTGGACCAGGGGGTCCAATTCTACAGGCCCCCAAACAGGTTACCCCCATTCCCTCCATTGTTCTCTATGATAGGAAAAAAGTTAACATTTTTTCCTTCCATAGAGAACAATGGAGGGGATGGACAATCTGTTTGGGGGCCCATAGAATTGGACCCCCTGGTCCAATCTTCTTGAAACTTGGTGGGCATTTCGAGGAGAGGCCCCAGCAGCTACCCTGCAAGTTTGGAGCCTCTCCCTCAACCCCCCTCCCCTCCAGTCACTTTTAAAGTTGCTGCCGAATTTCGGTGGCAATTTGGCAGCGAGCTGAATCAGATTAGAGAATCTGATTCGGCCCGTGGCTGCCCTAGTGGCCACTCCTGAGCTGGTGGAGCTTTGCTCCACCTCGCTCCACCCCCAACAGACCCCTGGCTGAAGGAGGTGCCCAAACAAGGTGGGGGGGGGCTGTTAGGCATCTCCTGTATGACTACAGAGTGTGAGGAGGTAAAATGCCAAATAATTGACTTGAATAGACTCTGAGAGAGTGAATCACCATACCGTTGTAATCAAGCTCTGTAAGTACACGCTGGTCAAATGAAAGGGTTTTTTCCTTCCCTAGCAAGAAGAAATCTTTAGTTGTAAGCCCTAGCTGCCTTAATCAGCATCTACTGTCTTCATCCATTGACAATGGCAAGCATCTTGTTTAACAAAGTGCTGGAGACCTTCACTTTCTGAAGCAAAAATATTTCTTGGCCTAAACTTATAAGCGCTGAACCATGGCTTCCAATGACATTTGGCCAAGTTCAGCTCTTTGAGATACATCTGAGATGCAACGAGGGACTCCCGTTATCCTACATAAAAACTGACAGAAGCGATGATCAAAAGATTCCGAGATCACCAAAATCTAGATAATGACACTGTAAAGTAACTGGGGTATTATGTTAGAGTTTAACACCTGAATTGCACCAGGGATTATATCTTCATTCCCTTGTAAAGAAGAAGTCTGATATCACTCCAGAAACAAGCTTAATCTTATTCAGAGGAAACTTACGTTGTTGAGACCAGGAGAGGTATGGGGGAAAAAAAACCCAGGTAGCAGAAATCCCCGACGTTCAATGTCTTGAGTTCGCTATAGTCCATTTGGAAAGCCCCAGGTTGGCATTTTTAGAGAAAACCACGATTTAAGATTTGTTATAATTTATTTGCAACTCCTCATTTAGGTAATAGTTTGACAAACATCTCAGGATTCTCCTCAAACCAATCTTGGTGCGGGAGATAAGAGCTGGATCACTGGCGTACAGCAGCAAGGGTATTTCTTTCCAAGCTAATCTGGGGGCACGAAACTCTGGAGAAGAAAGACTTGACATCAATTAAAAAGAAGAGGAATGAGCAGACAGCATGCTACCAGCCAATCATGGGGTGGGGTTCCATGATATACGCAGTTGCCTAGGCAACACTACACCTTCCTTATCTCATCAGTTGTATGTGACAAGTTCCAAGAACACATATAGACAAATAGTAGTTGCCTAACCTAGTTATTCTAAGAGAGGAACTGGAAAATTTCAGCATACCGCACCAGAAGCCCATGAATCATAGAATAATAATGAGCCTTTCTCTGCAGTTTATACAGACAATTCTGAAACTGGACCAGGAATGATAAGACCCCAACAGTATTTATCTCATTTCCTTCACCATTAGAAACCATTTCCAATCAAAGGAATATCATATTACAGACAGATTAGGACAAAGGGGGGAAATCCACATAAAGCATTTTTGAGCCCTCAAAAATTTATATAAAAGACAAGTGTTATCATATTATTAAGTACCACATTTAATTTTTATTTTTTTTAAAAAACAAAGTATAATATAATTTACTGTTGAGCATTGTTTTCCTCCCAATAACTCACACTCTTCACTAGACCTAAACAGAAAAAAGAAAAAAAGGAGTAGGAAGAAAAAATGAAAGGAAGAAGAAAATAAAGAAAGAAAAAAGGAAAAAAGAAATGGGGTATCAAATATATGCAAACAGATAATATATAGGACAAGAGGCGGGACTCACAGGGGGAGAGAAGGAGCTCCACACAGCAGAGGAAGCGGCCGCAGGTAAGTCTTCTCCCTCACCTTGGTACCTCACCCAAGGTACCCGCCAATCCTGCTCCCCCCCGGCACCAATGGTGAGGCCTGAGGCTTCTAGCCACCAGGCCCACCGATCCCCCCCCCCACAGGCACTGGCAAGGCCTGAGCAGCTCTCAGCTGTCAGACTGCCGATTCCCCACCCACCCCCTGGCACCAACGGCAAGGTCCAAGCGGCTCTCAGCCACCAGGCCACCGATTTCCCTCCCCCATACCAGGCCTGCCACTTTTCTCCCCCCCCAGGGGCACCAGCGGTGAGGCCCGAGCAGCTCTCAGCCGCTGGGCCACCAATTTCCCTCCCCCATCCCCTGACACTGGCGGCAAGGCCTCAGTGCCTCTCAGCTGCCGGGCCACCACAGGGAACGCTCTTTAACTTCTGGGAGAATTTAAATATCCCCACAAAAGTTTTTTTAGGATTTTTCTGAACATGTGGGGAGTCCCCCAAGTGCGCAGAAAAATCTCTCTGCCCCCCCAAGTGCTCCTGATGTGTGGATTTAGATATCCGCATGGAGGGGGCGCCTTGGGAATTAGTATATAGATTGTGTGCTGTAAACTGACAGAGCTGGAATCATTGGTCCAGCCATATTTTTAACTCAGTGTGGCACAGTTCTCCTCATTATAGCCCCATACCCCACATGACTTTTATCCATCCATGTCCCATGACCCCTAGCATAGTCCTTTTGGTGGTCAAAGGGACTATGTTTCTTGGCAGGGGGGAAGCTGGCTGGCTGTACCCCCTAAGCTTAGAATGAATATCAACTTGCCGAACTAGCTGAGCTAAAAACACAAGCTGAGGATTAGTTATTCAGTGACAGAACCAATTGAATCCCATTGTTTTCATATAAATTTCGATGCTTTCCAATTGTCTCTATAAATTCATACTCACCTGTCTGCATTCTTATATTGAAATTCACAACCTGTGGTTGCTACAGGTTGCCTAAGGTGGTCTCTTCTGTCAGTAAGCATCACACACTGGTCAGAAGTGACTTGACTATATTATGGGATATTATGGAAGCAGCTCCTCATTCCCTTTGCTAGAATAAGCTAGTTATCCACTGCAAACTTCTCCACAGCATCCTTCCCCTTTTAAAGTTGCCATTTCCCCTAGAAGATAAATGTAGAGCTCTGCACAATCCAGGAACATCATTGTGGTCAATAGCTCCATAGGTAGGCTCACCCTGGACTCATTAAATTGCAAGCTTAGATAAAGAAGAAGAAGAAAAAACAGTCCTCCTGTATCCAAGTTCCAATCCATTTAGAAGAAGAAGAGACTGGATTTATACCCTGCCCTTCACTACACAAAGGAGTCTCAGGGTGGCTTCTAATCTCCTTTCCCTTTCTCCCCCCCCCCCCACAACAGACACCCTGTGAGGTAGGTGAGAGAGCTCTTTCAAGGACTGCTCCGGAGAGAACAGCTCTGAGAGAACTTGTGACTGACCCAAGATCACACCAGCAGCTACATGTAGAGGAGTAAGGAATCAAACCTGGTTCTCCCAGATTAGAGTCTATGCTCCTAACTACTACCCCAGACTGGAGACGCAGGGAACCAGCCCAGTTTGAATTAGGTAAGATGTAAGCTCCTGTCATGGTCAACCAGGCACATGATTCAAGAGGGACTTGGACTGGGTGCCATCATTTAGCCATGGACAAAGGAAAGGAATTACAGGAACAGCTGTCACACCAGCAAGGGGTCTTGACATACCAAAGGACTTGACATACCAACATGACAGTGCAAATTGGGTGGTCCTTTTTTAATGGAAGAAGCAGTTTTTTTGTATACAAACCCCTTTCCTCCCTGTTGCCTTTATCTCACCATTTGACTATGTTAGAGCTATCTGAAATTTTCTTTGATAAGACATTGGCATCCTGCCTTTCTTCCATCAGGGATCTGATGGTAATATATGCAGGGTTTCAAGGAGGTCTCCCAGCCAGCTACACAGACCTGCTTAGATTCAGAAGTTTGCTGTGCTATATACCTCCCAACGACATCCTGGAAATAACTCACCTACCCCCATAATAAAAGAGACCCAGTGTGGTGTAGTGGTTAAGAGCAGCAGACTCTAATCCAGGGAACCAGGTTTGATTCTTCACTCCTCCCCATGAAGCCTGCTGGGTGACCTTGGGCCAGTCACAGTTCTCTCAGAACTCTCTCAGCCCCACCAATCTCAGAAGGTCCCTATTGCGGGGAGAGGCAGGGAAGGAGATTGTAAGCTGCTTTGAGACTCCTTAAGGTGGAGAAAAGCATGGTATAAAAACCAACTCCTCTTCTTTACGGAAGCTTTTCAGTTTGTTTCCCTCAAAATATCTCAGATGATGCCCTGACTTGGGTAGCCCAGGCAAGCCTGATCTCGTCAGATCTCAGAAGCTAAGCAGGGCTGACCATGGGAAGTAATTGTGAGGGAGACCTCTATAATGCGGTTGACCCCCTCCCCTATTTACCAACCAGTCCCCTAACTCTGACCGACAGCGAGCGAGTGGATCTCCTGTCTTACGTTGGTTGACGGGGTCCCTGAGGTAACCTGGATCAGCCTCTCTCTAAATAATAATAAACCCGCTGACCAGTTTCCTCCAATTAAAGTAGATACAGTTTTACAATATAGTCTCTTCGGGGTTTGTTGATATTTGGTCTCCGCATTTTGTATTTGAGGTAAATATTTGGGACCCTGTGTACTTTGGTCTGAAATCCCTTTTCAAAAGGCACCACAGCTTTTCTCTTACTGAATACAACTTTATTGGTACAATTGAGTATAAGTGGAGGGATATTGCGGAGATTGCTAATATTGTCACAATGTTACTGTTTCTGATGTCACATTAAGCTTGACTGTTTTACAGACTCGTTGTTACTTTGTTGCAGATGGTATGTTTTGATACACTTTGCACACACTCGCTAAACACTCAGACTTCACCCTCCTGTCCTGCTGCGTGGAGATGTACAGTTTCTTGGCTGGGCACCCCGGTCTCACACTAGCCCCAGTTGGCTCTTGACCATCCTGCCCCTCAGCCTCCCTAATCTCCCTTTCAGTCAGGTTCCTTTGGTTGACAGTACTGAATAGCGTTTGTGTGTATTCTTAAGTTCACTTGTCTGCTCCCACTCCGGCAAGTCAGACACCTTAGTTCTTCTCACTGAGCTTTCACGCGCTGTTCGCTCCCACAGAGCACCGAGGGACACAGATTGCCCTTCTGCTCTCTCTGACGTCCCAGGCTGGACTCTCTCTCCAACTCGCGGTTCTCTGACTGTCCGTTCCTAACTGACCACTCCGACAGTTATCTGTCTATCGACAGTGGGTTCCGAGCCCTTGGGTCCCCACCTTTTCAAGTCATGTGACTTTCCAGGCATTCTACTCTGCCCCTTTAAGTTCCATTTTGTCACAACCTCCAAGGAATACCAGGGCTGGGATGCAGAGGCAGGCAATCAGGCCACCTCTGTGAAATGCCCTAGCCCCACTAGCGATTGCCAGATGTCACCATGACTTCCAGGCATGCAAGCACATACACACAACCCCCCCCCCAAAAAAACTAAAATATCTCAGATGATATGTTGCATACCAGAGCCTAAAAATTCCTCTCCAAATGTTGCATTAGGAGCAGTTCAGTGGCAATTATTGTTACTCTCTCTGCCCAGTCTCCAAAGAAGTTTTCAGAAGAAGTGAGAAGTGAGCAGTGAGATTTTGTTAGTCTTCAGGGTGCTCCTGGACTCTTGCTCTTTTCTCCTGCTACGGACAGACGAGCATGGCTTTCCTGTCTTGATCTCTCTCCATGGAAGGTACCACGTTTAGCCATACAGAGTGGAAACCCATCAACCCTGCAAAGAAACTTGCACAGGTACGAACATCATTTTTCTCACCAAATGCAGAAGTCTTAACATTATACCAAAGGGACTGGGAATAAAAAAAAATCCACTCCAATCCACTTACTCCACCACTGATGGTGATAGTATGTGCCTGAAGAGTTAGCTTTCAGCAGAAGGCGGGGGTAACTTTACGCCTGGTCGTATTGATTTTGCTCATCACCCAGGGACTTGTCTCTTTGCTCTGAACAGGACTTCAATGAAGGAAGGCAGAAGATGTAGAGTACAACATATCTCCCTGCATTAATGTTCCTTGTCAGGTTCCACAAACCACCGCAGCCCACCGTAAGACATTTTCCTAAAATACTTGAAATACAGTTTTGTTTCTCATGAAGTTCCTGAGAGGATTCTCTTGAGGGGGAACTATCAAATTTATCTCAAAACTTTCCTCTAAGCAAAATCCAATGGCAATTCTAAAGAAAACAAGAATGATAATATGAGAAAATGGAGCAATATTTACACATGCTATATGACCCGGTAATTCTTTTTAGACCTGCACGAATAAATAATGGAAATAATGCACTGTACATAGGAATAAATTAATAGGAGGGACAGAAAGATAGCTGGGGATTGGTGGTTGTAATAGGGCAAATTATGAATTAATAATAATCCTTAGCATTTGGATAGTGCTTTCAATGGTCAAAAAACCCCGCATCCAACAAAACTCAGAGATTAAATAAAAATACATTATTATAAAATGTCAGTTAATATAAATTTATATATCAATACTGTTATAGGTGTCAGAATCTAAAGTTTCTAACAAAGGTTTGCCTGTATGCTTTGTATAATCTCTTCTCATATGGCATGTTTTCCTGTCCCTCTGTAACATCCTGTTATCTCGATCATGTATCAGGTTCCAATTGCCTATTTTAAGGCCCTGGGTTTATGGCCCACACTAGGTCTGGTCAGTGTAACCATTTGGTCCGGGAGAGTGGCGACTACAGCACATGAGAACAATCGGCCTCTCACCCCTCCGCGCCTCCGCATTCCTTTCCTCCCTGCCGGGGGAGACACGGAACATTTCTTATCGGCGTGTGAAGACCTTGGCGAGTTATTTGTTATGCACAAGATGGATACATCTGAGGGGTCTGGTTTAAGAGGGGAAATTTACAGCTTCACACTTCACCTTTTTTCCTGTGGGAAGCAAACGGTCAAAGGGCCTTTAGCCTGCGGTTTTTCCCTTTCTGTGATTGGTTACCGATGGGGAATTCAAATTGTACTGGAGGGTATATTAATCCTGCTTCTATTGTATACCTTATCTCTAACAATGATCCGAGGACCTGTAATGTAGTAACTGGGAATAAAGAACTCTGTTTAATCAACAAAGGTCTGATCCTTGACTGCATAAGGCAGACGCCTCACAATAGGTTACTAGTAATATATTATATGTGCCTTAATTTGCATTAACTAATATAAGAAACAAAATATTAATTGTAATGTTCATATTGCTATATAAGAACATAAGAGAAGCCAACGTTGGATCAGGCCAGTGGCCCATCCAGTCCAACACTCTGTCATACAGTGGCCAAAAACACCAGGTGCCCTCAGAAGGTCCAGCAGTGGGGCCAGGACACTAGAAGCCCTCCCACTGTTGCCCCCCCATCAAGCACCAAGAATACAGAGCATCACTTGCCCCAGACTGAGAGTTCCTATCTATACTTACCAAACAAAATACTTTGTAATGTATGTAACAACTCAATAAAGTTTATTATTATTTTTTTTAAAAAACCCAACCCTGCATGCACTGGAGTGGATACTGCCCTTGACCTTCCACTCCACTAAGCAAAGTTTTCTTATTTATTCAAATATTTATACATCACCTTTTCTACTGTGGTTTTTGAGGCCTTCAAAACTAATGTGGTTTGAGAGACACCTCCAATCTACAGAGCCTCCAAATCCATTGTAAGAAGACTCACAAGATGGAGGCTGGAGGAAGACTACTTCAAGGACGGTTGGATCCACCCCAGTATCTTGTTGCAGTTCTTACAACAGCTGTATAAGGTAGTATTATTATTCCAATCAGGGGTCATTTCGTAGAAAAAGAGGTACAGGAACTCATTAGCATACCTATTAGCATAACTCATTAGCATAACCGGCCGAATGTCAGTTTCAGCTCTATTATACCCTATGGGCCATTGAAGTCAATGGCAAAAACTCATAGGGTATATGAGGGACTGGAGGAGAGGGGTTTTGAGGGAGAGGCTCTAAACTTGCAGAGTACCTTCTGGGACCTCTCCCCGAAATACCCACCAAGTTTCAAGAAGATTGAACCATGGGGTCCAATTCTACAAGGCCTCAAACAGGTTGCCCCATCCCTTCCATTGTTCTCTATGGTGGGAAAAAAACATTACTTTTTTCCCACCATAGAGAACAATGGAGGGAATGGGGGCAAGCTGTTTGGAGGCCCATAGAATTGGACCCCCTGGTCCAATCTTCTTGAAACTTGGTGGGTATTTGGGGGAGAGGTCCCAAAAGCTACCCTGCAAGTTTGGAGCCTCTCCCTCAAACTAACTCCCCTACAGCTACCTTTAAAGCCGCCACCAAATCTGATTCGGCCCGTGGCTGCCCTACTGCCCACTCCTGAGCTGGCGGAGTGGTGCTCTGCCTCGCTCCGGCCCCAAAGGACCCCTGATTCCAATACTGCAGATTGGGCATGGTGAGGATAAGCAGCTTGCCTAAGGCTACCTTGGGAGATCCAAACTGAGTGGGGAACTGGCTGGATTACAATCCATTCCTTTATGGATCCATTCTTTTACAATCCATTCCTTTTCAAGCAACACCAGTTCACCTTTCTCCAAAGGCCATGATTTTAGAGAAAAGCCAACACTTAATTGTTATTTTCACATAGGGCCTTCAAAGTAACATACGCACAAAATTAGAGGTCCTTCTCCCAAGTAGTTTTCAGTTTAAATTATAATGGAAATTATCAAGAGAGCCAGTTTGGTGTAGTCGTTAAGTGTGCGGACTCTAATCTGGGAGAACTGGGTTTGATTCCCTGCTTCTTCACATGCAGCAAGCTGGGTGACCTTGGGTCAGCCACAGTTCTCTCAGAGCTGTTCTCTCAAGAGCAGTCCTCAAAAGAGTGTTCTCAGCCCCACCTATGTCACAGGGTGTCTGTTGTAGGGAGAGGAAGGGAAGGTGAGTGTAAACTGCTCTGAGACTCCTTTGGGTAGTGAAGGGCGGGGTATAAATCCAATCTCCACTTTCTCCTCCTCTTCCTCCTCTGCTGCTGCTGCTATGTTGGTCCCAAACTATATAGGTCACCTTGAATTATGCCTGGAAACATACTGGGGGCCCATGTAGATGGACCAAGAAAGACTGGAGTGTTAGGTCCCTACAACACATTCCAGTCAACAACCTGGCTGCAGCATTCTGCACCAATTGAAGCTTCCAAATACTTCTTAAGGGCAGCCCCGTGTAGAGCACATTGCAGTAATCTAATCTATATCTATCCAGGACATGCGCCACAGTGGCCAGATCTGTTCTGCCCAGGAAAGGCCACAGGTGACTAACCAGATAAAGCTTGTAACAGGCACTTCTGCCACCACTGCCACCAGCTTATCCAACAGTCAGCTTTTGTCCAGAATGGGTGATGCCTTAAATCCTGCATCAGACATTTCCCTCACCAGTACCACTTCTGTCTTGTTGGGATCAAGCTTCAGTTTTTTCGCCTGCATCCACTCCAAAACTGCCTCCAAAATTATGTTTATAGAAACACCAGTGGTCTTCAACAAGGCCTCAGCCTAAGGGAACCAGCCCTACCAAGGTGCCTTGGGTATAGGGTTGCCAAGTGACTTACTGTTTGCAGTGGGGGAGTGTTGGTCCCATTCTGGGACATTCGCGTGCACGCTTAGTGCCACAATGACATCATCAAGCTGGGCACGTCACTGGGCGACGCTCTAGCAATCACTCTGAAAACTCCGGGTGACATCATCATGCCGGGCATGTCAGCCCGATCTGGCCACTTCAGGGGTGGGGTTCCCCTTGCCGGCCGGATCCAGACCAGCGGATTGGGGGCCCTTTTAGCAGGGGAACCTCCACCCTCCTGGGGGACCTGGCAGCCCTACCTGGGTAGGATTGCCAGCCTCCAGGTGGGGCCTGGAGATCGCTCGCTTTTACAACTCATCTCCAGTTGACAGCGATCAGCTCCCCTGGAGAAAATGGCTGCTATGAAGGGTGGACTCTATGGCATTGTACCATGCTGAGGCCCCTCCCCTCCCCTCCCCAAACCCCACCGTCTCCTGGATCTACCCCCAAAGTCTCCAGGTAATTTGCAACCCAGACCTGGCAACCCTGATTTTTGGGACTTGCACCATTTTGGAAAGCAGAAAATATGAAACCCCAGGAACGCTTTTTCAAAAACTGTGTTTGCCAGCCATGGTTTCACCTTTATTTTAGAAGAGTTTTAAAAGTTTAAATGAAAACTGAATGAGTCAAAGGAGGGGAAAAAGGAAAGAAAGGGAATAAACATCTGTCTGACATTTGAGTGAAACAATGCACCCTGGATGTTGGCTAAAGGCAAGCTAACACACTGGGCTTAAGCCCCAAATAAATACTTTAAGAGTCTGAAAAATAATAAGTGGTCGAGCTTTTCAGATCCTGGCCTTGTTTCTACAATTAATTAAGCATTTTTACCGCCCATTTAAACAATTTCACAAAAGGAAAACAGAAATAAACATCACCACCAACCAGCAACAGGCTTGTTCTTTTCCAAAATACATAATTATGTTTGCAGCCGCTTGGGGGAAATGTCCATTTTTTTCTGGACTCCCACCGTTTCACTCTGTGACCTTGTTCCGACTCTATTCTCATCTGGTATCGCAGGGGGGAAAGCATTAGGGGGAAATGTTTAAACATTTAACACTCGAACGGTGGGGAAGAGATTTTGTTCCTTGTGGCGTTTTGGAGATAAACTATAGAACTCCACCTTGGTGGGGAAAAGAAAAAAAAATTGTGCTCATAAACAAGAAGTACAATGGATTCCAGCAGGACATAATAAAATGGTTGGAGTTGCTATTGTTTTCCAGCCCGAGCCTAATTTTACACAGCTTTACAACTCCAGTCACTTTCATTCTACTTCATCCTACTTTTCGTGGGTACGAGCTGGCTGATTCATAATGCACACATCAAGTGGAGACATGTGAATGAGTTTTTACACAGCTAAACTTTCCTATCATTTTTTTTTTTAAATATCACCTCACCTCAGTATAAACACAATGTGGTCAGTGTATCAGATCCAGCTGGCCACTGCATCCTGGCAAAGGGCTGATCAAGGCCTAGTTTACATGTTTTGCCAGTGATCGGGCCCATAGTTACAGTGAGGCTTTGGGGGGGGCTCTGTCCCCTTTCTTAAAGGCAAGCCCCACAAGAATTTCTCCTATAAGTGCTTTTTCCAATTATTTGAAAACATTTTTAAAAGGCATGTGCTCCTTTAAGCAGAGTGGGGGGGGGGCTGTAGTTGACTGATTCCCACACTGAGCAAGGGGGTTGGAATAGGTGACCTCTAGGACCCCTTCTAACTCTGTGTCAAGAAACTGGTCTCCTTTAAGAGAGTTTTTTCTGCCTAAGTGTTAGCTTTTTTGACTATAGCAGTCATCACCCCTACCTACTGGCTTGTTTATAGAATTGTTGCTTAGGCTGGCAGAAGTGACTAACTTGCAGCAGCTGAGAACTGTCATCTAAAGTGGTTGACAGCTTGCAATTTAGAGACCTATCCTGCTAACAGCTTTCTCTTGGCTAAATGGCTTTTCTTTCTGTCCTGAGAACTTCAGCCCCACCAGGAAAAAAAAAATTGCTCCACAAGCCACAAAATCCTGGCTACGGCCCTGCCAGTGATGCTCACTCAGTGGCTCAGAAGCCACATCTGGCTCTTTGACATGCCCCCCCCCCCGTGTTCTTCTGAGCACTATTCTACAACATGGTACTTACCCCCATGTTCCACAAAAGTGGGCAAGTCTGTTACCCAGTAGGGTTTGTGGGTGGCAGGTGGTTCCTACTACATAATAGCTGCCACTGGAGGGATTGGAGGATGGGTAAGCTGCAAGTGTGCCCCAGGGGGAACCAAAGGCTCCTTTCGCTCTAAAAAGCCCCCGCCTTTCTTTCCTGTCTCTGCACTCTCATTCCAGCTCCTGGGCTGTAGCTGGAAAGACACCATGTTGGCTGCAGAGATGAGAGAGTACAGCAGTCACCACCACCACCACCACCGCAGTAGACACTTGGGAAAAGAGAAAGCTGGTCACAGTGGGGGAGGGGTTTACTCCCTCTTTCCCAGGGCCATCTGGCACTCCTTCAGGCACTCTCTCTCTCACCTAGGGTTGCTGTCCTCCAGGTGGTACCCGGAGATCTCCCGGAATCACAACACACCCACAGAGATCAGTTTCCCTGGAGAACAAGTCTGCTTCAGAGGGCGAATGCTATGGCATTATACCCTGCTGAGGCCTCTCTCCTCCCCAGACCCCACCTTCCCCAGGCTCCACCACGCAAATCTCCAGAAATTTCCCAACCTAGAGTTGGCAATTCTACTGTCACCTGAGCTACTGTGTCTTATGCTGAGGACAGAGTGGGAAGGCAGGAAGCCTTCCCCTCACTCTGTCTGAGTTTCAGCCAAGGTGGCGGGAAAGAGCTCTGTACTCTCCAGCGTGACAAAAGACAGCCCCTACATGCACAGGGGTACTCTGGTAATTAAAAAGCTTATTGTTCCATGTTTCAGATTAATTGTGATATATTATTGTCTATGTATGTTTCGTGGGATGGTGCACAGGGCGTGCAGTAGTCACATGGCTCTTCCGGTGGATGGTAACTGCAAATGGGGCTCTCCACAAACCACGGAGTGAGTACCACTGCACTAAGCAGAATTAGCTGGTAGAATTTTAAGGGGGCAGAACAGGCTGCTGGTGGGGAGACTCACACTTTAATGCTGCCCCATGCAAAACAGTTCCCTATAACCAGGGGTCCTTTCGTAGAAAAAGAGGTGCAGGAGCTCATTAGCATAACTCATTAGCATACCTCATTAGCATACGCCACGCCCCCTGACATCACCAGAAGTGTGTCAGAAAGGGAATGTCAGTTTCAGCCCCATTATATCCTACGGGCCATTGAAATCAATGGCAAAAACTCATAGGGTATATGAGGGGCTGGAGGAAAGGGGGTTTGAGGGAGAGGCTCCAAACTTGCAGGGTAGCTGCTGGGGCCTCTCCTCGAAATACCCAGTAAGTTTCAAGAAGATTAGACAACGGGGTCCAATTCTATGGGCCCCCAAACAGATTGTCCCATCCCCTCCATTGTTCTCTATGGAGGGGAAAAAATGTTAACTTTTTTCCTCCCATAGAGAACAATGGAGGGAATGGGGGCAACCTGTTTGGGGGCCTGTAGAATTGGACCCCCTGGTTCAATCTTCTTGAAACTTGGTGGGCATTTCGAGGAGAGGCCCCAGCAGCTACCCTGCAAGTTTGGAGCCTCTCCCTCAAATCCCCTCCCCTCCAGTGGCTTTTAAAATTGCCGCCGAATTTCGGCGGCAATTCGGCGGTGAGCTGAATCAGATTAGAGAATCTGATTTAGCCCGTGGCTGCCCTACTGGCCAGTCCTGAGCTGGCGGAGCTTTGCTCCGCCCTGCTCCGGCCCCAATGGACCCCTGCCTATAACTGAAAGAAGTAGCATACCAGAGAGAAAAGCTGTAGCCTAGCTATATGCATTTGTTGCTAAGTTTGTTTTTTTAGGGTATTATTAATGCATAAGAATGTTGAAATATGTTCTCCTTCACCTGCAGTCTGAAGCAGTACAGTCAGTTCTACCACCTTAGTACTTCGATGCCTCATGACCCCCTCATGAACCAAATTCCTCCTCTTTCCCTTCAAGAGGCAACTGGTCACAGTGGAAACACACCGGTAAGTGTTATGTTAAGTGTTATGCCTGTGGTCACCACACTGGGAATTGCTGTCTAGGATATTTAAGTCTGGCCATCAGAATATGACCTTTTTCTTTGTTGTTGTTGCTGTTGTTTTCTTCTGTTCAGCATGTGTATTGCTTCCACCACTGGTCCGTTCAATATTTCACTTGTTTATGCCTGCCATAAAAGCCTGCAGTTTAAATCTGCAGGGAGTCATGCCTGACATAAACAAATGTAATATCATATTGACCACTAGAGGGAGCAAAACACATGTAGAACAGACCGCCCCCCCCCCCAACAGAAACTTACAAGTGAGGAAAATGAAAATACAGAACAGCCCTCAGTCTCAAACTGTGGACAAAGGCAGTACAGTTCTGCAAGCTAGCAGCACAGAATGTTGAATGAGACTTCACCTGAATGGCCATACAGGACTTGGTGCCTCTGGCTTTCCTGAGTGGGAAAGTTTGAGTGGGAGCCCTGACCCTGCCAAGACCTAGATCTCAGCTCCCTGCTCCCGATTAGGAACTAGGTAACCAGATACTTCCAGCTGCTAGGTGTGCATTCCTCTTTTTGGTCCAGGCTTCTGCCAGGTGTGTCTCATTCATCACTCTTGGGATCATAAGAACATAAGACTGCACTCATGCACACACCCAACACCCACGATTTGCTAATTACAGTGTCCCTGCACCCTATTTGTCTATCCCAGGATGCAGACTTGCTCATTGGTCCCTTTTAGGATCTGGGGGATCTATTGTCTCTGGAAGTGAAGCTCGACGGCTTCGCCTGGCCACGTGTTTGGCCGACTGTGTGTGCGGTTCCTCAGCCAGAACATAACACCCTAGGTGCCATCAGGAGGTCTAGCAGAGGGTCCAGGACACTAGAAACCCTTCCACTGTTGCCCTCCTCCCACGCGCCAAGAATACAGAGCATCACTTGCCCCAGACCGAGAGTTCCTATTTATACCTTGTGGCTAATAGCCACTGATGGACCTCTGCTCCATATGTTTATCCGATTCCGTCTTGAAGCCGTCCATGCTCATAGCCGTCACCACCTCCTGTGGCCGTGAATTCCACGTGTTAATCACTCTTTGGGTGAAGAAGGACTTCCTTTTAATAAGGACTGTGGTGATTCTGGACATAGACAGTTCCAGTCAAGTGCGTATCTTGCGTTTTAAAAACCTCTTTATTCCAGTCTCCTTTTGAGTTCTGGGCTGGGCCTTTCTCTTTGGGTGCCCTGATGTTCTCAGGCGTGAACGGCAGGGAAATCCTCCTCTGACCAGGAGGTTCCATTCCATACTACTGGTGGGCCAGGGCAGGTTGTGACTACCACAGAGTAATGTGATGCTATTTTCCTGGACTGTACCACTTCAGGGTGAAGGGTGGCAGGTTACATATCTGTGTGTTCTTTCATGGGGGGAAAAGTCTCTGTCCAACTCGCAGATCATGACGGAGGCTGCCTCGGACCTGTTTCCCCTAATATGCTTGTTTTATGTGATACCATTTTGGTACATAAAGGTGATGGAAAGTAAAACTATAACAGACCTTCACAGATTATGACCCACCCGTTTGTAGACTGCCAGAGGCTTGATAAATATATTCTTGCTGCTAGTCCAGAATTGCATTAATAGAGGTGAAAGGCTATTCAGCGTAACAGGCCACAATATTCGTCTTATTCTGTTTTTGGCTTAAAGAGTAAGGATGCTGTGAACTTCTCAGTCAGGCCCGTAGCCTCTGAGGGGCATTTGGAAACAGTGCCCCACCACCCATGAACCCTGCCCCACCACCTGATGGTGCCAGACACCCCCACCAGTGTTCCCTCTAAGCTGAGTTAGTGTGAGCTAGTTCACAGGGGTTTTTTTAGGCTCCGGCTCACACGTTGTTGTCTTTGGCTCCAGAGCAAACTAAGGCTGCGGCCACACGGGCCTTAAATGCGGGAGGAAGGGCTATTTCCTCCCACATTTAAAGGGGCCTACCAGACGGCCCACCCCAAGTCCCATGCCGAAGCAGGCTCCAATGCGGCTTCCTCCCGCATTTTCTGACCCTGGGGAAATCAAGTATTTTCCCGGGTGTTGCGGGAGGAACCCGCATTGGAGGTATCTGGACAACCCTCTCTCGCAAGCATTGCGAGAGCAGGGCTGTCCAGACAGCCCCACTGGCCATTTCCCCCCCTTTTACACTTGGGCGCATGGCCACTCATGTGCCCAAGTGTAAAAGGGGGAAACCCCCCCCCCCAACTCACTCAGGTGGCTGGCGGGTCCTTGGCCACCACCGCTGCTTCTCCTGCTGCTGGGGCTGCCTCTGCCGGGGCCTCCGCTCTCGCTGCTGCTGCCGCGGCCACCGCTTCTGCCGCGGCCACGGCTGCCATTCATGCCATGGCCGCCACTCCCGCCACCGATGCAGCCACCAACACTGCCGCAGGGGTTGGGATGTATAGACCTGCGGTTGAAAAATGTGGCCCCTTTAAATCCGGGAGCCCTCCCGGATTTAAAGGGGCCATGTGACCGCAGTCTAATTTATGTGGTAGCCAAATCGCTCGCTCACAGCTTTAATGCCAGTAGCTCACAAAGCAGAATTTTTGCTCATAAGACTCCACAGCTTTGAGGGAGCATTGACTGTCCCCCACCCTAGTGTGCCTAGCCCCACAGCAGCAGAGAGACTGGGGAAAGAAAGGGAAGCCCCTCTGCAGCTTCTGGTCAGTTTCACTTCCAGGGATCAGCTGTTAGGTTTAACAGCTGAAAGGAGGGAAGTGAAACTGACCAGAAGTGGCAGGACAGTTTTATTTTCCTTCCCCAGCCTCAACACAGCTGCCGGGAGCTGGGGAAAGAAAGGAAAGCTGCCCTGCCACTTTTGGTCAGTTTCCAACCTGGTGGAACTCTCTGGCCAACTTCCACCAGGGCCCTGCAGGACTTAATACAATTCTACAGGGCCTGTAAGGCAGAGATGTTCTGCCAGGCTTTTGGTTGAGGACAGCAATGGTTTTCCATCATAGCTGGCACCCTCTTTTCTTTTCTTCCATTCTGTCTGCTTCAGCCTCCTCCTTAACCTGCCCACAAGATAGAAGAAGAGTCCAGAGTAGGTTTAAGATTAAATTATGGATGCCATTGGGAGACTATTAAATTAAGAATAACTGATTTGTTGATTTCAATCTGTATTTTTGTATTGTTTTTTTTAACCAGTTGTAAATTGGCTAGAGCCTTGTGTACTTGCGGATTGGGCGATCCAGAAATTTAATTAAATGATGATGATGATGATGATGAAGAAGAAGATGTGCAGGGGATAGCTGCTGAGCAATGGTAAGTGTGAGGGAGGAAGGAGGCATGTGGTACTGCCAAGTGGTGGCAGTGGATCCTTGATGGAGGTCCAATGAACACAACTGGCAGGCCTTTGAGCATCGCTAGTCACCAGTAGGAGTTAGCAGTGATTTTTAAAGATCCTGACTTTGTTGAAGGTCTCCAAAAGAGTTTGTTTTCTCAAGGAAGTTACATATAGATAACTTTTTCCCCCCCAGTATGTATAATTATAATTTATTTTGAAGATTAAATTCTTTGGGGTACTTCATGGTGTCAGCGCTTGATCAATTAATCTCTCAAGGATCTCAACCTGTGTTGAGGGAAGGAAAAAAACCCTTTACTATCTGCAGTGGCACGATGACCTTTACCTCGACTAAAAATTTATTGCCTCATTATGTGTAATTATACACTCGGCAGAATCAGGTGATCCCATGCATTTGGCACATTGGAACCTGAGGTCCTTCAGACTTACTTGAGGTTAATATCAGGTGCCCTTTTTATATTCTTTAGGGTAAGAAAACAGGTTTTGAAACTTTCGCAAGTGCTATCTGAAAAAGCACACCGTCAGACTTTGTTAGGAAAAAATATCTTGGGGAAAGTATTTCTAATCACAGATCAACTTTCTTGAGCTCTTGGGGGGGAAACTTTAGTGTATCATTTGTTTATTCTCTCTCCCCCCCGCAATCTTCACATTGTCTTTCTGCCCATGGATACTTCAAGGCAATTTATACCGATCTCCAGGTTTTGTTTTGTTTTTTGGAAGAAGAGGTGGTGGAACTCTCAAGAGAAAAATGAAGTTTTCAATCTGTATACTGAAAACTCATGAACTTTTCAACATTTTTAAAAGAATTTTGTTGAAGAGGTTCCAGAACTCCATTCTGGCATGTTACCCGAGGAAAAAAAACCCTGCCGATCTCACTAGATTAATTTAGACATTAAAACAGTGATGGTGAGTTTGATGAATTCAGTGAGCTTTTCCACTGGTGAAAAATGGAAGAAGTGATCCTCTTAGACAACCAAAAAGTCTGTTGTAGGGATGATGGGACTAGCATGGACTAAAGCTATCTGTGACAGGGGCTGTAATAAGGAGGTGAATTGGCTGAGATCAAGCAAAAAGGTGGGCAGGATCCAACTCAACATCTCTTCCTCCTTACCTGTTGGGGAATCCATGCTTTCTGTTTAGGAAATGCAACAGGCCTCCCTTGGTTGCATATACAGTTTCCCAGATAGTGATGAGTTTTAATTAAACATTATGGGGGAATAGTTGTCCCCATATCAATCACAAAAGCAAGACTCCCTCGTCCGGCCAGTTTTTGCTTTTGTTTTGGCTCTTGTGAATGGACAATATAATCCTACTGGGTTATATATGGCCAGTTTTGAATGGATGTAAAAAGCCAAGGTCTCTTTCCTACAGAGGTGTGTTTGGTGTTTGGGAGTCTTATTTTGTTGTGTACTTAGCCCGAAGTATACTGTCAAACAGATATAGTTAAATATAGATTTTGGTTAATTCACGCTAAATACAGTTATTTTTTGAATTTTGTTTTTCTTTCCCTGAGCTTTACATTTTATAAATTTACTAGGAATAAGGCCTGTTGTGGAAATAAATACAACAGGCTCTAGAAAGAGGCTCTGGGAGAGTGCCCCAGCCTTGGGCACTCAGCATCAATTTGCTGTGGTGACCTCAGCAGGGTATAATGACACAGAGTCCACCATTTTCTCCAGAGGAACTGATCTCTGCTACCTGAAGAGCAGTTGTAATTTTGAGTGATCTCCACTCCTCACCAGGAGATTGGCAACAATGGTTCTCCATGAGAAATGGCTGGTTTGGAGGGTGGAATCTATGGTATTGTATCTGTCTGAGGTCATATCACTCCTCAAACTTCACCCTCTCCAGGCTTCACCCCTCAAATCTCCAGGAATTTCCCAACCTGGAGTTAGCAACCCTATCTCTTTCCCAGCCAAGCATCAACCTGCCATTATCTGCCCCTCTGATTTCAGCTTTCCATCTTCTCCCTGCTCCCTCCTGGAGATCATCAACCTACCTTTATTTCCCCCTCACTTTTTAGCTTTCCATCTCCCTCCCCACCTACAACCTCTACTGTGCTCTGAAGCCCTGACTGCCATGTCACATTGGCTGTCATTGGGGGGGGGGTGCATCTCAGCAGGGTATAAAGACACAGAGTCCCTGATGTTATTCAACATCTATATGCGCTCCCTTGCCAAGATTGCCCGGAGGCATAAGCTTGGGTGTCATCAATATGCCGATGACACCCAGCTATATCTGCTGTTGGGTGGCCAGTCCGAATCTACCCCAGATGACCTGGAGTGGGCGCTTCAGGATGTAATGGACTGGCTCAGACTGAGTCTACTGAAACTGAATCCAATGAAGACGGAAGTCCTGTGCTTGAGTAGGAATGGGTCGGGGGTAGGGATCCCACTGGGTGGGGCACCACTGGTGCCAGTACCGAGGGTCAGGAGCTTGGGAATACTCCTGGATGCCTCCCTAACAACGGAGGCCCAGGTAGCAGCCACTGCCAAGGCAGCCTTTTACCACCTACGGCTGATTAGGCAGCTGGTTCCCTTCCTTGAACGTGATGACCTAGCTACAGTGATCCGTGCTATGGTCACGTTGAGACTAGACCACTGTAAAGCAGGCTACAAATCTCTCCAGGACTTGTCCTCTGCTCAGCCACCAGACATTATTGTACATAAGTAAACAATTAAACTGTGCCTGAATCTCCTCAAGAAGTGCTTGAAACTGTTGAAAATTCAGAGCACGAGCCATGATGTAATTCACCATTTTTGTGACATCTTTGAGGACATGGTCAAATTTTTTGCTGCTTTCCCTGGCACAAAAAGCTTATTGATGTATAATACAATGAAACTGAACAACTTGATGTTTTGTTTCTTTAACAAAGAACTGTATGAAACCAGATGTTGCCCCCACCATAGAAGGTGCCCCATCACTAGTAATTGAAACCACTTTTTCTGGTCTTATGTCTTGTGACAAAAAACCTCCATCACAGCACGTAGATATCTATCCCTTGTGTTCTTTTAGGCAAAGACACCAGTTTCACCAGCTTTTCTCTCATGGTGTCACCAACAGCATAACGCAAAATTACTGCTAGCCTTGCATGATTATTTATATCTGTGCTTTCATCCAAGCACATGAAGTAACAGGCTGCCTTTTGTAAGTCAGTGGTGAGCTGCTGACTAACATCACTTGCTGAAGGGTCTGTTAAGCTAAAACGTCAGTCAGATTTATTCAGTCAGATCCCATTGACATTAAGTCAAAAGTGCTGAGGAGTCTTTGTTATAAGAAGATAAGAATATAAGAGAAGCCAATGTTGGATCAGGCCAATGGCCCATCCAGTCCAACACTCTGTCACAAAATGGCCAAAAATACCAGGTGCCATCAGGAGTTCCAGCAGTGGGGCCATAATTGTTAAATTATGTCATTAATTATGTTTAAAGTTAAAGGTTTCTCTTGCTCAAAAGCCAGTCAAATCCAACTCTAGGGGGTGGTGCTCATCTCAGTTTCCACGCCAAAGAGCCAGTGCTGTCCGAAGATGTTTCCGTGGTCATGTGGCTGGCATGACTAGACGCTGAGGTGCACAGAACACTGTTACCTTCCCACCAAAGTGGTACCTATTTATCTGCTTGCAATTTCTTGCTTTCGAACTGCTAGGTTGGCAGGAGCTGGGGTCAGAGACGGGAGCTCACTCCGTCATGCGGCACTAGGGTCTTGAACTGCCGAACTACAGACCCTCTGGTCTGCAGCTCAGCGTCTTACCCTCTGAGCCACCGCAGCCCCCTAATTATGTTTACTCAGAGGTAAATCCCACTCAAATTAAATAAAATTGGCTATAAGGTTCTATTAAGACTGCAGTGCTAATGTTTACTCAGAAGTAGATCCTACTAAAATCAAGTAAAATTGTTAGGAGTCCTTGTTACATTACAGTGCTAATCTTGGTTATTCAGAATTAAGGTAAAGGTTTCCCTTGCTCGAAAGCTGGTCGAATCCGACTCTAGGGGGTGGTGCTCATCTCCATTTCCAAGCCGAAGAACCGGTGCTGTCCAAAGACTTCTCCAAGGTCATGTGACCGGCGTGACTAAACACCGAAGCACATGGAATGCTGTTACCTTCCCACTGAAGTGGTATCTATTTATCCTCTTGCAATCTCTTGCTTTTGAATGGCTAGGTTGGCAGGAGCTGGGTCCAGAGATGGGAGCTCAATCCATCATGTGGCACTCGGGTCTTGAACTGCCAAGCTACTGACCTTCCGGTCTGCAATTCAGTGCCTTAACCTCTGAGCCACCACAGCCCCCAACTCAGAATTACATACCATTGAATTCCCATTAAATGGTTAGGACAGTTAAACTATAGCCAGTTTGGTGTAGTGGTTAAATGCACAGACTCTAATTTGGGAAAACCAGGTTTGATTCCCCATTCCTCCACTAGCACCTGCTGGATGACCTTGGGCAAGCCATAGCTCTGGCACAGCTGTTCTTGAAAAAGAGCAGTTTCTGTCAGAGTTCTCTCAGCCTCCCCTACCTCACAGGGTGTCTCTTGTGTGGAGGGGAAGGGAAAGGAGTTTGTAAGCCACTCTGAGACTCCTTTGACTAGTGAAGAATGGGGTATAAATCCAATCTCTTCTTCTTCTCTTCTTCTATAGATTCAGGTGGGTAGCTGTGTTGATTTGAAGGAATAGAATAAAGTTTGAGTCCAGTGGCACCTTTAAGACCAATGAAGTTTAATTCTGGGTATAAGCTTTCACACACACACTTCATCAGATACATGCATGCTTATGAAAGCTTATACTAAAATTAAACGTTGCTGGTCTTAAGATGCCACTGGACTCAAACCCTATTCTGTTAAACTAGGTTTACCTCAGAAGCAGATCCCATTGAAATCAAATGCAACTTAAGACGGTCTGTTAGACTACAGTGCTTGGAAGTCAATCTCACTGATATCAAGCCAAATTAGTCAGGGGAGTCTGTCAGACTACATTATTAAATGCATTTACTCAGAACTGGATCCCCATGAAATCCAGAAAAACGGGTTGGGAGAATATGTTGGGCTACAATATTGGGAAGCAATGTTTAAGCTGAGTTAGTGTGAGCCACCTCAGTTTTTTAGCCTCCAGCTGACACATTTTTGCCTCAGCTCAGGAAGGATGGCCCTAAAGCAAACTAATGTATGCAGTAGCCAAATCGCTTGCTCACAGCTTTAATGCCAGTAGTTCACAAAGTGGAATTTTTGCTCCCAAGACTCCCCACAGCTTAGAGGGCACATTGGTGAGAAGTAAACCCCACTGGAAAATCAGGTTACCTAGATTAGACCTAGCTGTTAAATTTCTCTCTTTCACCTACTTTTTAAAGCTTCCCTCCAGTTTCCCCTCTCCTAATCTCCTCAGTACCTTTCCCTTCTCCTCTGCTCTCTCAAGCTCCTGCCCTCTCTGGGTGATCCTGCTGCTATCCTTCCCAACTACTCGTTTGCTCCCTCGCCTTTTTTGCCGGGTGTCTATAGCCAAACTTGATCCCTTTGCAATAAGCACAGAATATCCAACGGGGGGGAGGAAAGTGCTTCTTTCTACTTTATGGCTGCTGAAAACCCCCCCAAGGAGAGCGCGCCATGCCACCGTCCAATGCCCGGGGACCCTCCAATGCCCAGGTAAAGGGAGACAATGCCTGGGGGGGGGGGGAAGAGGAGCAGATGGAAAGTTTGCGAACTCCAGGCGAGGTACATGCTCACTCGCGCACACAGGTAGCAGCAAGAGAGAGAGACAGAGGAGGCGCTCGTGCGTGCGCACTGCTTCAGTCTTGTGCCTGTGGCAGCCCAGCTGCAAGTCTGCATCATTTTTTTCCTTTTAGAGACCGAGTGCCCAAACTGTGCGCGTGCCCTCAGAGAGGGCTCTGAGTGCCCCCTCTGGCACGCATGCCATAGTTTCGCCACCACTGCCCTAGGGTATTCCATTTTTTAAATATATAAATTCACCAAAAGAAATACACGAAGGAGCCTTATGATAGCTTTCTAAAAACATCATCTACATGTGATGAAATGAATATGTGTAAGGCGGAAGTAGGTATAAGCATGCTAGCCTCACTGGCTTACAAGCATGGAGTTCGCACACATAGGAAACATATGCATATAGGCGACACATCCATGACTGGGAAAACCATGCTCACAAACTGGTGATTGCACCTAGAAGGGGGATAAGGTTGGCATATTCATGGACTCTCTAGGAATTGTGACACCAGAAGATGTCTACTGACTCCGATCTTTGGTTACAATTGTTTATTCTGACTGGCACCTCTTTCTGGTCTCAGGTAGAGATCTTTCCCATCATCCCATATGATCCCTTTTAACTCAAAATGCTGAGGATTGAACCTAGGACCTTCCTCATGTGAGCCAGGTGCTGTACCACTGAACTATGGCTAGGCTTCTAACCAACAGGTGGTAGCCAGAGATCTCCTGGGATTACAACTGATCTCCAGGCAACAGAGATTAGTTTGCCTGGAGAAAATGGCCACTTTGGAAGCTGGACCCTATGGCATTATACCCCATTGAAATCCCTCCCATCTGTGAACCCTGTTCTCCTCAAGCTCCACCTCCAAAATCTCCAGGTATTTCCCCACCCAGAACTGGCAATCCTCACCATGGCCCTTTACAAGAAAGAGAGACCCTTTCCTCAAATCTCACCACATGAAGGATGAATATGCTTCAGGAGCACAGACTGTTGACAGTCACAGGTCCATTCTGCCTCTGGCATTCACTCCACATTTTTTCTCAGCACTCGACTTGGTCCCCCCTTGCCTCAGAATATCTGTTTTCATTCAGTCTGGTATGCAGATTTTCCTGTGTCAGTGGTTGCCTCAGTGGTCATTAGCCACCTGAGCCAAATAATTCATGGTGAGGTGATAAATACAGAGGGGGAAATAGGGGTGGGGGAACTGACAGAGATCAATGAAGCCATGTCAAGTTGTGTGCTTACTGTTCCCTTTGAATCAGAAGCAGAGGAAGGGAAAAGTGCAGCTCAAAACCACATTCAGATACCCTGGGCCAAACCCATATTGACTAGGAAGTCACCCCTGAATGGCCATAAATCTGTGCAGAAAGTACCTTTTAGAAATCCCTCCCATCTGTGAACCCTGTGACAAAACCTGATTGTCAAAGAAAGTGTAAGTGGCATGCAGTGTAGAGGGAGATTAACCTCCTAATGTGGCTGTGGAAATACTGCTAGGAAACAGATGGGTGCAGAATCAGCCACAGTTAACAAAAGGAGAAAAGGGAAATCAATCCCCCAGAAGCTTGCAAAATGCTTAAAGAGAGGATTTGGAGGGAGTGGGTTTGGATTATTGAAATGGTTTCTCTGTCCCACAGTTCCTCAGTTCCTGTTTGTTCTAAGTAGTACTTTTGACAGCCCCACTTTTAATGTTTAAAAGGGTTTTTCAAAGAGCAATAACAAAGTAGGTGCTTTACACAGCAGGAAACTAATTGTATATTGGAGTTTTAATTTAATTTCTTGTTTTCGTGTCTTTGTTTTGTTGCTTCTTAAATACACTATTGACAACCACCTGAAGCTAAATATTTACTCTTCCTTCTAATTTATTTCATTTGTGTGCTGTGGGGGAGGGCCGTTTTAACGCAGTGACAAAGTGCGAAAATGTCATTACTTGCTGCAGAAAGAGATTGATTCCATTAATGCATTATGATAAACACCATTTGTTATTAAAGGTGTGTGCAAACCTTAATCTATTAGATGTTTTTCCGTGTTAGAATTGCTTGTGGAAGGCACTTAGCAAAATAATGACTGATCAAACTGTCACAGTTGTTAAATGCTTGACAATGGATGCCGAACGGTGAAATTTTAATTAACCACAAATATTCTAAAAGCATGCCTGCATTACATTTCTGCTCAAAACCTATCCTTTTGAAGCAATACACAATGTTGGCTGTTACACTTAGTGTGGAGAGTACAATAAGCAAACCTTCTGTAGATGATGATGTATACATTTTCACCCCTGCTGCTAGACAAGTTGGTTTCCGTGTAATACCTCAAATCTATTCTGTCAAATGCAAGCTGTTTATGTCTCTGACTGACCAAATTAAAAACAACTTTTACAAATATTGAATCACACATGGAAACATTCAGTGGCTATTAGCCAGAAGGTATAGATGGAACAGTCTGTCTGGGGCAGTGATGCTCTGTGTTCTTGGAGCTGGGGGGGGGGGGCAACAGTGGGAGGTCTTCTGGAATTCTGGCCCTCCTGATGGCACCTGGTTCTCGGCTACTGTGTGACACAGAGTGTTGGACTGGGTAGGCCGTTGGCCTGATCCAACATGGCTTCTCTTATGTTCTTATGTTTTCTGTTCTGGAGAGTTCCAAATGCTTTGTCCCTGGGCAGTTCAAAATGATATGGCTGTAGCTTTCAAAGCTCTTCTGGGCCATAAAGATTCATGCTGTAAAATCAGTTAAGATGCAGACTTTGTTTAGAAACTGCCCTTCTAGCATGAAGATATTTTCCACCGATGTTATTAAATAAGTTTTATTTATTAGATTTTTTAGTCGCTGCTCACCCTGAAAGTCTTGCGGCAACTTCAACACATACAATACATATAAAATCCTGGTACAATACATATAAAACCCTACTCTGATATATAATAATTAACTATTAACTAAAAAAGTCTGGCCAAAGGCAAGACCTCTAGGCTGCAGCTTCTTTTAATGGGATCAGCGGGCAAAGGGTGGGGGTGAGCAGGTGAAAAAGCTCAGCCTACATGGTAAAGTCTCTTCAGAAACCCACCCCCCTTACACTTAACACCCCCCCCCCCCCAATACTTTCTCCACAGGATTCTTAAGCAAACTCAAATTTTAAGTTCAGTCAGCGAAAAAAACCTGGCAGTGGATGGGTCAGAGAGGAATATGGTGCAAAATGACCACTGAGAGATTTTGTTTTGTTTCCCTCCAGATTTCTGAGATATTTCACTTCATCGGGAAGCCCCAAATTATCTTCAAAATTGTACATTAGGCAAAACTGGGGCCCATGAGTATCCTTCCCCCTACTCTTTTTTTTGGGTGTATTTTTGTATTTTTTATATGTGTATGTGTCATGGTGATGTCTGGTGACTGACTGTGTGTGCACCTGGAAGTCACGTTGGCCTCTGGTGACGGAGCCCTACTGGGGGCCTGGAGGATATTCAGAGAGGTGGCTGAATAAAGCCTGCCCCCACCTCCCGACTGCTGGTATTCCAAGGAGGACTCCCATCCAAGTACTTGCCAGAGTCGACACCCTGCTTAACTTCCGAGATCTGACGAGATCGGGCTTGCCTGGGCTATCCAGGTCAGCCCCCTGTCCCTTACTGACTGACACTGATCCCCGTGGGTGTTATGAGCCCAATAGGAAAAGAGGGCAATTCCATTGTCTTAGACTGACTTCTTTTCCTTTGGGAGCTAACTCCACCCCTGGAAGAGAGCTGGTTTTGTTCAAGAAAATTGTGTGAGGAACTAGCCCCCATCCCCGACATATTTGTCCAATGTCACAGCTCCAATCTGAATTTCCCTCCCCTCATACATTAAGGTTAAAAAAATCTTCTTCTTCTTCTGATGATGATGATAGATCTCCACAATAAATGCAGTTTGGCCTTATAAATTCTCTCTGTTAAGTCGTCAGGTGTTTCAGACTTACAGTTTCACCTCAACAGTTCGCTCTAGATAAGACCTGTATCCAATGGTGCACAGGTTAAGTAGCTCCACTTGCAATGAGCGTAGCTCCACTTGAGCAAGATTTTGTGCAAAATCTAGCACTTCCCTCTGTATATATTACACTGTCCAGATATTGGTTTCACAACCATCTTGTGAACGCAAAAGTGCAGTTGCAGGTACAGTATGTTTGACTTAGCACAAGCAGCTACTCTGTCCTTTTTCTTGCATTTCTGATTGGTCAAGAGCTGTAGTACAAGCAGATATGTTGTGCTGGATCTAACCCAAAATGTGGTGGCATCTCTAACGGACCTCATGCTCACTGTGATAAAGGTTTCTGTCAGTGAAGAAATCATAGATGTGCTTGAAGGGCAAACGGATCACCAGTTTGGTGTAGCGGTTAGGAGCATGGACTCTAATCTGGGAGAACCAGGTTTGATTCCCCACTCCTCCACATGCAGCTGCTGGTGTGACCTTGGGTCAGTCACAAGTTCTTTCAGAGCTGTTCTCTCACCAGCAGTTCTTGAAAGAGCTCTCTCAGCCCCACCCACCTCACAGGGTGTCTGCTGTAGGGAGGGGAAGGGGAAGGAGATAGTAAGCCACTCTGAGGTTCCTTCGGATAGTGAAGGGTGGAGTATAAATCTCTTCTCTTCTTCTAATGTTCATCGGGACCCCTTTGATGCATTTAATATTGTATTACAGTGTGGCTTCTTCCAATGGTTGCCAGGCCTCCGGCTATGGCAGGACACCTCCTGCCTATTGCTGCTGCTCTGAGCAGTGGCAGGAGAAAAATAAAAACAAAAACTCTTGCCAGCCTCTGTGCTGCTACATCACTTCTGAGTGCAGCCTAGAAGTGACAATGGGTAGCTCTAGGAATTGCTGGGAACTCTATGATGTAGTGATGTTAGTGAGGTCACCCCTTCATCTCCCCATTCCCTTACCCCCAGCCTTCCCACTGGCTATCCTACTTCTTCCTTTGTTACCTAGGAATGTCAAAATTTTGTAGTTACTTGACAGTGGGTCAAGTGGTTAAGACACTGAAGGCCTGTAGTTCAGCAGTTCAAGACCTGAGTGCTGCATGACGGAGTGAGCTCCTGTCTCTGGTCCCAGCTCCCGCCAACCTAGAAGAAGAGAAGAGAAGAAGAGATTGGATTTATATCCCGCCCTTCACTCACTTAAGAGTCTCAGAGCGGCTTACAAACTCCTTTCCCTTCCCCTCCCCACAACAGACACCCTGTGAGGTAGGTGGGGCTGAGAGAGCTCTTTCCCAAGCTGTCCTTGAGGGAACAGCTGGTACAGAGCTATGGCTTGCCCAAGGTCATCCAGCCAGGTGCAAGTGGAGGCGTGGGGAATCAAACCCGGTTCTCCCAGATTAGAGTCCGCGCACTTAACCAATACTCTCAGACTGGCTCCTAGCAGTTCGAAAGCAAGAAATTGCAAGTAGTTAAATAGGTACCACTTTGGTAGGAAGGTAAGAGCATTCCATGTGCCTCTGTGTCCAGTCATGCTGGCCACATGACCATGGAAACATCTTTGAACAGCTCTGGCTCTTCGGCTTGGAAACGGAAATGAGCACCACATCCCTAGAGTCGTATTCGACTGGCCTTTGCACAAGGGAAACCTTTACCTTTATCTTTATTATCGTTGTAGGCATCTATTGTGGTTCGAACATCCTAAAGCCTTGCATAAATGCTAAACTATGTTAATAACATAGAGTATGAGCTAGAAAGTGAAATGTAATAGGTGAGAAAGACCTAGTACATCACTGAAGTCAATCTGAGGACTTTATTGGCTTTAAAATGAAGAAGCCAAGCAATGAACACAGAAATGCAAGAAAGAACAACTTTGCAAATACCAGCTCCCCTATGCCCAAAGGTTATGCATGACGTCTTCCGATTAAAAAAAAAAAAAAAACAGTATAAAAATGGTAAAGGCCATGCCATGAGTAAGTTGCCCACTATAAGCAGGGCCAAAAAATATTGTACAAACATGATCTTGAACAAAGCCTGAAAGGATAACAGGAGTTACATGAGTGCCGGGCAATGATAAGAAAAGTCACAGGGCAAAGTGAAATGAAGGCCTCACAAGAGGTTTGGAGAGATTATAATAGGACTTCTTTGGAAGCGTATTCTCTGTAGGGTGGAAGGTAAGCAGCAAAACCTTTATGAAGAAGAAAGGGTTATTTATGGTGAACAAAAAGCAGGTGGTGCTGTAAGATTTCATAGGTCATTTGTCGAACAAGAACAGGATAAAGCCATTAGGTTACCACCATGATGGTCTGGGGCCAATGCAGTTGGTAACAAGATCTCATATGCAGGTACATATGTAAGTGCTATCAAGTTGCAGCTGACTTATGGTGACCCCAGCAAGGGCTTTCAAGGCAAGTGAGAAGCAGAGGTGGCTTGCCATTGCCTTCTCCAACAGAGTCTTCATCGGTGGCCTCCCACCCAAATACCAGTCCTGCTTAGCTTCCTAGTAGGTTTGCCAGGTGCTACTAAGCTGCCAGTGGGGATCCAGCCTCTTCTCCAGGATCTTTCCTTCAAAACCATAGAGTTTGCCCAAAAACTAGAGCATCACCCTCCAATGTGATGACATCCCTTCTGGGTGACATCATCATGTCTGTGACATCACCCGGTGATGTCCCTGTTTGGAGGTGGGGCTTCCTCCACTGGCCATGTGGCCAGTAGTGGATCCGAGCCCCCCAAAATGGGGGAACCCCCATTGTGAACTGGAGGATGGCAACCCTACTTCCTAGGTCTGACAAGATTGCGCTATTCTATGCTGCCTCCCCTGCCCATGTGCAGGTACAAAGCCAGAAATGTAGTTTGAAGGAATCACTCCTAGATAGTCTCTTTGAGAAACTTTCCAAACAATGAGTGCTTCCTGTGCTTCCCGGCTGGGCCATGGAAGGAGTAGAAAAGGTTCTTGGCTCAGCTCTTACTGCTGACATTGCTAGTTGTCTACTAATTGCCATTTCCGAAAGGCTTCTCAGAGCCTCCTGCCTCTGGGAGCTGCTCCAGCATATATTCAGCAGCTGTAATATTGCATGCAAAGAGAGAGCTCCCTGAGGTACCATATTGACCTGACCAAGAGAAGGTAAATGGGAGTTCACTTGGTTCTTCTGGCAAAAACAGAGGGAGAAATTAGTTAGGGAGAAAGCAGTGGTAGGAGCTCACAGAAAACTGCTGCTCACTCAAGAACTGCTGTGCAATCAGAAATGCAAAGAAGCCAGTACACGTAACCCCTTGTTCTCCATCAGCTCGATCGAATCCCATCTTGTATTTCTGCTTGCACAAGGCACAGCATGGAATATATTTCAACACCCCGATAATAACCTTTCCCTTCCATATGTCTCCGCATGATGGTCAGGCTGCCATGTGTTTGTTATCCCATCACTTGGGGCAGGGGTGTAGACTTTTTAAATCCCCGGGGGGGGGGGGGGCTCTCTCATGCGCACGCGTGAAGTGCGCGTGCGCGCTTGGGACCATGTCCCCGCCGCTCTCCCCCCCCGCCCCAAGGAGCTGCCACCGCCGCTTCCCTCCTCCAGGCCATGCCCGCCCACCCGCTGCGCCCCCCGCCTCCCGCCCTCCCTCTCCCCGCTCACCTCAGGCGCCGGCGGCCGGCGGGTCGCCCTTGCGGGCCCCTGGATCCCGCTCCGCCTCGCACTCGGGGCGTGTGGGGGTGGTGCAGATGAGCACCGCCTCTCTCCCCCCCCCGCCCTAGGGAGGCAGGAGGGCAGGCCGGGGGTGGGGGGGAAGGAGAGGCGGCGACGGCCGGCTGACTGGCCACCGGGCGCTCCATTTTGCTGGGAGTGGCTGAGCCCCCCCGTGAAATTTCGGGGGGGGGGGCTCGAGCCCTCGAGCCCCCCCGTAGTTGATGCCCATGACTTGGGGTGACCTGTTTTGGCATCAACCGAAGCCCAGGCTTTTCCTATCATGACTCTGGTTTTGTGGAATGGGTTCCCTTCATATCAAGAACATAAGAGTCCTGCTGGATCAGACCAATGGTCCATCAGTCCAGCTTCCTGTCTCACACTGTAGCCAACCAGTTCCTTTGGAGATCCAACAGCAGGGCATAGAGGCCGAGGCCTTCCCCTGATGTTGCCTCCTAGCTCCAGGATTCAGAGGCTTAGTGCCTCTGAATGTGGAGGTTCCCTTTAGTCATCATGGCTAATAACCCCTGACAGACCTCTGTTCCATGAATCTGGAGAAATTCAAGCAGCGCTGTGAGGCCTGCCTGTTTGCCCAGGGCTTTTCAGGGAGTCTGAATTGGCAGGCATCTTCTAAGGAGGGAGTGGAGGAGAGATTTGAAATTTGTTGTTTTATTTTTGATTTTACACTGAAAATGTATTTAACTATTATTGTAAGCTACCTTGAGCCACGAGGAAAGGTGGGATATATATGTTTTAATATTTATTTATTGGATTTATATCCTGCCCTCCCCGCGAACGGGCTCAGGGTGGCTTCCATGGGCCCAAGGCCTAAATATTACAATAATAAACAAACAATTAAATAACATTATGCCATCCCTCCAAACTGGACCGTAATGACCTCATCAAGTGGTCTTTCGCCTTCTGATTTATGGACACAGCCAACCCACATCAGAAACGAGCATTTGATCTCCCAGTAGTTCTTGAGCAATATCTTGAGGGTGTCATGGGCTGGGGGAGGCACTGGCAGAGCGAGAGGGAACAAAAGTCCATGTCCAGTTCGAGGTCGAAGTCGATAGGTATCAACTGGGAGCCGAGCAAACAGAGTCTAAGATACAAACTGAGAGCATAGTCGTTCAAAGCCGAGGTCGAGGAGCTGAAAGTTCAGGATATGGATTAGGAACACAGGCGAGGAGAGGTGCAGAGCGTCGTCAAGCTGACTAGTTGCTGGCACGTGAAACTAGCATCGGTGGAACGGCTAAATACCCCGCAGGTGCTGTTGTCATTTAGTGCTCCACATGTACATCTTGGCTTCTGTTAGAACTCAGGGCTGAGGGACTGCCTGCTGCACAGGAGCACCTCCTTTCGCCTGAATGCTAAGTCTTGACGGAGTTGGTTTTGGAGGCATACCACCTGTGTACGTGAGTTGGGAGGGCTGATTGCTGGGCATTGCTCCTCTCCTGCCATTGCTGGGATGGGTGGCAGGGGTACCTTGGCGGGCTCCAAGGTTTCAACAGAGTCAGGTGTGGGCTTTGCTGGAGTTGGGAGTGTATCCTCAGCAGCACTCATGACACTATCCCCCCAGCCCCCCCAACAGATGGACCCAGTTTGTCTGGGTAGGCAGCATGGAACTGCCACACCAGGTCCAGGGAATGAAGGTTGACAACCAGTTCCCAGGAGCATTCCTCAGGACTATATCCATCCCAGTCCATGAGGTATTGGAGGGGCCCGAATGTTACTGGGAACCCAGGATTTGGCGGACTTTGCACTTCTCATCATCCACCAGGACCAGCAGCAGTGGTGCCGGAGGAGGGAGTCAAGCAGGATTGGGCGAAGCTGCTGCGACTAGCAGGGATTGATGGAGCACAGGGTGAATGCGTAGGTGGGAAGCCAGCTGGAGCCAGAAAATGACCGGCTGAGTTGTTCCAGGATCTCCTAATGGCCAATAAACCGAGCATCTAACTTTGAGACCGACCGGGCCTCCACAGGTACTGGGTGGAGAGCCATACTTGATCCCCAGGCTTGAGTGGGGGACCTTCTTGCTGTTTTTGGTTGGCTGCTGCCTTGAAGGCCTCTTTGGCCTGCTGGAGCTGTTCTTGGAGCAGAACTTGGAGCCCATGCAGTTCCTAGAGGTGGGTGTCCACAGCCAGGATGCTGGTGGGTGGCTGGATGCGGGGGAAGAAATGGGGATGATTCCCATAGGCGAAGGGAATTGTTTGTGTTGATGAGTGAATGGTGTTGTTGTACACGAACTCAGCTAGAGGAAGCAGTGTGAACCAGTTGTCCTGTTGGTAGCAGGAGTAACAGCAAAGGTACTGGTTTGGAGTGGCATTCATTCATTCTATCTGTCCATCCATCTGCGGGCGGTAGGTGGATGACAGGAGGACTTGAGTGCCCAGTCTGGAGTGAAGTGCTGTTAGAGATTATGTGGGATGGTAGTCCATGTAACCGGAAGATGTATTGCAGACATAACTGTGCAGTTTCTTGAGCTGTGGAAAGCTTAGCACAGGGAATGAAATGAGCCAGTTTGGTGAAGAGATCCACCACTATGAGGATGCAGGTGTGGCCTTTGGATCAAGGGAGGTCCACAATAAAATCAATTGTGATGATATCCCAGGGGCCGGAAGGTATGGGTAAGGGTTGTAGCAACCCCGAGGGTTTGGCTGGCAGGTCTTTGGCCCATTGGCAAATGTCACAAGAGCCAACATACCAGGTAATGTCGGAGGGTACTCATGGCCACCAGAACTCCTATGTCAGGAAGTGGGTTGTTTTATGTTGACCAAAATGCCCCGCAGGGGGGGAGTCATGGGTCAAGTGCAAGACCTTCATCTGGAGGGACCCTGGTGTAGCAGGAGGCCATCCTGAGTGGTGAGCTCTCTTGTTGGATCTTCCTGGAATTCTCAAAGACATTGGTGTGCCCAGGGGTCCGTGGATTGTGTGGCCCAAATGTTTTCTGTCAGAGTTGCGTGGCTAACAGTAGCCACAAATACCGTGGGTGGCAGGATGGGTGAGGTAGGAGCTTCCTCGGCCAAGGCAGGAGCATATTCTGGTTTGCGGGAGAGTGCATTCGCCTTCTGGTTTTGTGTCTGAGGGATGTAGGAGATCTGAAAGTCGGACCGAGAGAATAGTGACCATCGGATCTGCCATTGCTTGAGGTGACAGGTGGTTTGTAGATACTCCAGGTTTCAATGATCAGTGAGTACCTGGACTGGGTGGTGGGCTCCTTTGAGTTGGTGTCTCCATACCTCAAAAGCAGCCTTGATTGCTAACAACTCCCTTTCCCAAATGGTGTAGTACCTCTCAGCTGCTGTCAGCTGATGGGAGTAATAGGCGCAAGGTTGAAGAGGCTGAGTGGGGTTGTCTCATTGAGAGAGGACCACACCGATAGTTACACTGGAGGCATCTGCCTCTATTGTGAAAGGGAGCTGAGGATCTGGGTAGCACAGAAGTAGCCCAGTCGTGAAGCAGGACTTCAAGACAGAGAAGGCATGGTCGGCCTCAGGGGTTCAGTGGAACGGCTTTTTGGGCTGGAGGAGCTGGGTCCAGGGAGTAGCCAACAACGTGTAGGTGGGGACAAATTGTCAGTAATAATTGGAGAATCTGAGGATCTGTTGTACATCCTTTCAGTTGCGAGGAGTTTGCCAGGTCAGGATTGCCTCCACTTTCTTTGGGTCCATGAGTATTCCTTGTGGGGATATGATGTGGCCGAGGAACTCGACGGAGTGTAAGTGGAACTCACATTTCTCTAGCTTGGTGTAGAGACCATGAGCCCAGAGACGTTGGAGGACTTGGCGAACCTGCTCGACGTGCTGGGCTGGGTCATTTGAATAAATGAATATTGTCCAAGTATATAATGACAAAGCAGTCAAGCAGGTCCCAGAAAACATCATTCATGAATCTCTGGAACACCACAGGTGCATTAGTTAAGCCAAATGACATTACCAGATATTTGTACTGGCTGTATCGAGTGCCAAAGGCTGTCTTCCACTCATTTCCCGACTGGATTCAAACCAAATTGTACACACCTTGAAGGTCCAGTTTGGTATAAATCCAGGCCCCCTTGAGGCCCTCTAAGAGTTCAGGGATCAGAGGCAGGGGGTATTGATCTCGTATGGTGACCTTTTTGAAGGCCTGATAATAATTACAGAGCTGGAGCTCCCCACTTTTCTTTTTTACGAAGAGAACTGGGGTGGACAGCGGCAACATAGTGGGTTGGATGAATCCTCTTGCCAGGTTCTTTTTCAAAAAATCCCTTAGGGCCACCAATTCTGGTTCTGTCATGGGTTACAAAAGTCCCTCTGGGAGAGGCACCCCGGGTACCAGGGCTATTGTGCAATCATAGGATCGGTGAGGGGGCAGCCAATCAGCTCCTTTCTCCTCGAAGATATCGGCAAAGTCTGCATAGGGTTGGGGAAGATGAGGACTGTTGGCAGGAGCAGTAGCGGCCAGGGTGGTCACTGAGGTTTGGTGCGAGCAAGGGTCCCGGAACTGTAATTCTTGTTTAACCCAGTCTATCCTGGGGTTGTGGGTTGTCAACCAGGAGAGCTTCAGGATCAGCGGGAACCGAGGCATGCAGGCCACATCAAATTGGACCTGCTCCTGATGTTGTTGGGCGTAGAACATGAGGGAACAAATTTCCTGAGTCATGGGGCCTGAACGGAGAAGATGCCCGTCAATGGCCTCTACCAAGGTGGGCATCATTTGGGGCTGCACGGGGATCTGGTGCTGTTTAACAAAAGTGGCATCAATGAAGCACTGGGCAGCCCTGGAGTCCAGCAAGGCATAGACAAACAGCCATCACTCACCAGGCAGCCAGAGCTTGATGGGGACCAGGAATGGTCCTTGGTCAGTAGGCGTAAGTTGGAGGACCCCGCTAAATGCCCCAGGCCAATGGATCTAGTCAGGCATGGGGCAGATCTTTTACTGGCGGCAGCCCTGGCTGAGTGTGTTTAGCAGGGCAGCCTGTGGAGAAATGCCCCGCCCCTCCACAGTACAGACAGAGATTTAGTGCTCGGCATTGGGCTTTTTCCTCGGAGGTCAGGCGGGGCTGGGCTGCTCCCAGCTGCATTGACTCCCCTTTGTCTTGGCTCATACTGGGATTCATCAGCACCAGCCAGGGCATCGGCCAGCGTGTGGTCTGCATGACACGAGGGCTGTTCTGCACCTGCCACCTGCTTTCAAGGCGGCCATCGATATGGAGACGTAACATGATCAAGTCCTGCAGCATGGAAGGGCGGTCAACCTAAGCGAGCTCGTCCAGGACGTACTGGTCCATCAGGGCTGCCTTGTTCCAGGTTAGGTCCTGAGCCAACAGTTTGAATTTAGTGGAATAAACAGTGACCGAATTTCTGCCTTGTTTTAGGGTTCGGATTTTCCAGTTTGTGGCTGCTGCATAGGCTGTGGAAAAGGGCATGAGGAACCCCCGGAAATCCAAGAGCAGTGGCAAGGGTGCCACAAGCAACAGAGTGGCCCATCTGGCAGCTTGCCCCTTTAAGAGGCTGATTATGAAACACACCTTGGTCTTGTCGGTAGGGAAATCCCGAGCACGTAACTTGACATATAGTTTACATTGTGTGAGGAATGCAGGGAACTCCTCCACATTACCACCAAACTTTTCCTGCATCTGATCGCCCCAGCACACTTCCCTGGTGTCAGCGTAGTCTGATCAGCCTATCCTGATTCCATGCCGTTGTTTTTTTCTCCATTGCAGTATGCGCATCAGTGCACATCCTTGCACATTCCATAGGGAGACCTCAGTGTGGAGGTGCGATTCCTCGATTCCTCGTGCAAGCGCATCGGGAACAAATGGTTTTAAAAAAACCCAATTCACCCACGGTTGTGTCTGATCACACAGTGGCGGACTGTGCCCACATCTACAAATGTCCGTGTGATTGCACAACTGCAGGTCCACTTCCGCTGCAGGAATTAGTCTCACTCCCCCCACACACACTTCATCTCACATATGTGACGGCAACTGTAATCTTACATATAGGATTTTACTGTTTGAAAAATGTGTGTGTGTGTGTATGTATCCTTTTTCATTCTATTGATTTTTAAGGGATCATAATTGATTGGGTAATGAAAATATTGTAAATCGTTATGGCTGACCATAACAATAAATATCTATCAGTGGGAAAGGAACAAAAATAAATTGCAGCTTAAAAAGTCATAAAATGCAAGTATGTTGACATTTCTAACCAAGAGATGCACAATAACTGTTCACAATAGCTATAATTGGTGATAATTAAGTTATAGGGATCAATCTGACTCCTGTAACAGCTATTTGAATAGTCAGTGTGCGTATCTGACACGCTTGTTGAAGTTAGAATATAAATGTCACAGGTTATATCTTTTGCATTTCAGGCTTTTTAACCTACATTTCACATTTCCCCCCAAACATCACATAACAGAACACCTTGTAATTGAATTTAAGAGATGACAAAGAGCAGATGATTTAAACAATAGATGCAATAAATAGCTGTCAAAGAGTGATGAAGTAGCGTAAACCAGCCATTGATTTTTGGATTTGGCTTAAGAGTTAGGGGTGGGGTGAGGCAGTGGTTCTTGAAGATTAAAGACCCGCCCCTGAAGAACATTGACAGTTCTGTGCATTTTTAATACTTTGGTGTCATCTGCAAACATGACCGTTGTCTGGCACTTATCAAATATAGCCAGATATCAGGGACATGTATTTTCAGACATTAACTACTCCATATCAGTATCTTGGGATATACAATATGGAGGCTATCTGGCAACTATTTGAGTATTCAGAGACCTCTGAAGAACTCCCCCCCCCCCCAAGAAAGATTTTAGGAAGATATTTAGGAGCAAGTTTGACCCAGTTTTACCAAGAAAATGTCACCTCTTCTCCTTTGGATTTTATACCACTTAGGCAGTGAAACAGGTTCTTTCCGTCATCATGTGTCCTATGAAAACTGGGCAACTCTCTCCTTTCTGTGCATATCCATAATTTTTTTTTTAAATAAGAAATTATGCTTCTGTGGCAACATTCTTAAATGTTTTTAAGCTCACTTCCTCCCCCCCCCCCCCGATAGCTGCCCTTTAGAAAACCCACAGTCCTTACCCAAGTGTATGTCTAGAACATGCACACTTTTTCAAATTAAGATTCAGGGATATGCGAAGGATGACATGGATCTACCATCTAATCAGCACTACAGCTCTTGGAGGAAGGCTTGCCCTATTATGAGAGCCAAGAAATTGTGGTGTGCCTGCCTCCTCTTTAGGCTGACCTTTAAAAGTCAGGAAGAGGTTAATGAGGACAATTCGGACTCTAGCAGTGGAGAAGCCAGCTGGGGGAAAGGCAGAGAATATAGGAGAATCTCCAGCCCCTTCCCCTTTCCCCAGCTGATGCCTTAAAAAGAGCAGGTAAGCAGCCTGTTATACAGGGTGTGACAGAACGGGCCTGCTTTGATATTCAGTCCCTGTTCTGCCAGCCCCCTCCTTGGCTTGCGCCAATTCCTGGAGGGTGATATTCCACTTCCTTCCACTAGGGT
The DNA here is from genome assembly GCA_029233225.1 of Lepidodactylus listeri. Taxonomy (NCBI): domain Eukaryota; kingdom Metazoa; phylum Chordata; class Lepidosauria; order Squamata; family Gekkonidae; genus Lepidodactylus; species Lepidodactylus listeri. The sequence goes on along the minus strand of JARCFY010000009.1, from coordinate 96,409,024 downwards.
ATGCTGCCACCACTGTGATGTCTTCCTGCCAGGAGGGACAGACTTCTGACCAATACTTCCTCTAAGCTGTGTTGTGAGCAAAAATTCTACTTTGTGAGCTTCTGGCATTAAAGCTGTGAGCGAGTGATTTGGCTTCTGCATAAATTAGTTTGCTCTGGAGCCATCCTTCCTGAGCTAAGGCAAAAATGTGTAAGCTGGAGGCTAAAAAACTGTGAACTAGCCCACACTAACTCAGCTTAGAGGGAGCACTGCTTCTGACACTTCTTCTCAAACTGAGGCCATGCCTCTGGTCTCCTGCTACCTACCAAATTCCTTTTTTTTGGGGGGGGGGGTCCTGGAGAATTGGCAGTAGGTGCCTTGATGGCTTGCCTTCTCCCTTCCCAGGACTTCCCTCTTAAAGTAGTGTGGTCTAAGGTGGTTGAGAAAACTATGTGGTCCAGAGAACACTACCAGCTTCAAAGAGTAAAATATTTATTAAAAAGAGAAAAAAGGTTACAAGTGCACTTTTAGCAAAGCACCAGATCAGCAACCAGAAGGACAAAGAAAAGTTCGTCGTAATCACATCCTCGCTCCCTGTTTCTAAAACTTCTACTAGATGTTAAAATAGAGTGGGTACGTACAAACTTAAACAGTTAACACCAGATTCTAAAGCTGTGCCATTACCTCAGGCTCCCTGCAGCCAGCCAGACAGCCAGGCCTAGCCACATTTTCAAGATGGCCACCAAGGATTAGCGCTCAGAGGCCCTCCATCTTGGGAGAAAGCACTTTTATTAAACCTCTGACTTCACCCATTTTACATCACTCTCTTCACCCTCTATGACCAGGTCTGCCCAGGTCACACAGGTGGACCCTGGGCCACCCAGATGCATCCTGGGAGCCCTCCTGGACAGCATTCTGGAAATCTCCAGGACTGATTTCCCACTAGCACTGCCTCGGCGTTCTTCCTCCGTTTGCCCCAGTGCTGTGCTTGAATTTTACTATTTGCTGCAGGGCACATTTTGACCTGCGGCTCTGCCCGATCTTCCCCATGGTTTCAGTGATCCTGTTTTTTGAGGATCACTGAAGCTGCGGGGAAGATCGGGTGGAGCCACATGTCAAAATGCACCCCATGGCAAATAGTGTGAAATTCAAGCACAGCACCGGGACAAACGGAGGAAGAATGCCAGAGCAGCGCCTGTGCGAAATCGGTCCAGGAGTCCCCTTGGAGCTTCCTAGCACCAGATATCTCCATAACTTTGCTAGCTGAGTAATTTGCATAACTATGGCTGGTAATTGACCTAGCTTCCTCCCCTTCCAGAGGGGTGTGGGGACCAGGAACACTTTAAAAACTCAGAGTGAAAACTCAGGCGTGCGTGTGGGCTTTCTCCACACAGGGACCCGGTGGAAGGGACCCTGAATGCAGACCCTGACAATTTTTATTTCATGTTTTATGTTGTCAGTTGAGGTGTCTGTTGAACTACATGGTATAAAAATACAGGAATATATGAGCCAGTCTATAGTTACCCACCCTGATCTGCATGGCCCAGGCTAGCTGGATGTAATCAGATCTCAGAAGTTAAGCAGAGTTGGTCATGGTTTGTATTTGGATGGGAGACCGCCAAAGAAATCCAGGGTCACTACACAGAGGCAGGCAATAGCAAACCACCTCTGAACGTCTCTTGCCTTGGAACTCCCACTAGGGGTCGCCATGTTGGCTGTGATTTAACAGCACTTTCCATCACCACCATAGTTACCCAGTTGTTGTTTTTTTAAAGAGAGATTACTGTCTAGAAAGGATGCTATAGCTATGTATTGTTTTCTGTACTGGATACAAAAATCACATACTTCCCATGAGAAATAATCTCAATATGCATTAGGTTTGAGAACACAATTGCCTGTAGGCAGTAACTGGACGTACAAGATGGTGCACAGTCAAGCAACCTATAGATAATAACAGGGGTCATTTCATAGAAAAAGAGGTGCAGGAGCTCATTAGCACAACTCAGCATAACTTATTTGCATATGCCACACCCCCTGACATCTCCCTTCCCTTCGCCTCCAAGCGGGGCAAAGAGAAAAAAGGGGGGGGGAAGGCTCTCAGAAGCTTCTGCCTGACAGGGGGCCAGCCCACCAGCCCCTCTGACAGACAGAAGCGCCTGGGTTCCATTCCTTTCTCCCCTCCCTTCCCTTCACCTCCAAGCAGGGTGAAGGAAGGGGGGGGAGGAACTCAGGCACTTCTACCTGACAGAAGCAGGCCAGGGTGGACCAGGGAAGGCAGCGGGTGGGCCAGGGAAGGTGGGGGGTGGGCCAGGGAAGGCGGTAGGGCTGCCAAGTACCGGCGACTTACCGGCGGGGGGGAGTTGTTTTCCCCCCGGGAGCTCTTCTGGTGTGTGCGCTTTGCGCGTGCGCGCCACAGCAATGTAATGATGTCACCTTGGGGTGACGTCATTACACAGGGGAACTCGTCCTCACTGGACGACTTCTGGGGCGGGGTTCCCCCCGCCGGCCAAATGCTGGCCGGCGGATCGGGAACCCCTATAGCGGGCGGATCGGGAACCCCCGGGCTGACTTGGCAGCCCTAGAAGGCGGGCCGGGCCGGGGAAGGCATGGGGAGGCATTGAAATGTCTTCCTGCTCTTTGCAGGGCCTTCCCCAGCTTGCCCACCTTGGTAGGCGGGCCAGGGAAGGCCGGGGGGCTCTCTCCAGAGCTTCCCCAGCTTGCCTGCTTCAGCCTAACCTACCTCACAGGGCTGTGTGGAAATCAAAAGGGGGAGAGGAGAATGATGTAAGCTGCTTTGACCTCTGTAAAGTAGCAATAATTTGTGTGATATCCAACTGTGATCTGGCTCTTCTGTATGAATACTATACACCCATTCTTATGGGGGAATGTCCCCAAGATAGCCACGATCTATGTGAAATAGCCAACAATGACCCAGACCTTCCTTGTGACAACAACACATCCACTGTTATGGAGAAGGATCCTTAGAATGTGGACAGGTAGAGATACCTGTGGAAAGAAAAGGAGAAGTTCCACACATCCATCCTCTCTATGAATAATAATAATAATTAGTGGCATTGTGGAGAAGTGCAAGACAAAATTGCAGCACTTGTGAATTATGACATTTGGATATTTCTAACCCACAGCATGACTCATATGATACAGTTTGAAAGAAACGCTCTGCTTCTCTCTCAGACACAATTCCTTATCACTTTTCTTTTCTTTCTTTCTTTGAGCCTTTGGGAACCAATTAATTGATTAAAACTGCAATTTCAGTTCATCTTGCATGCCAGACTCTACTGTACTTACCTTTAGGAATATCCCACATTCACCTTTCATCTAGTCGAAAGAAATATCCGTTGTTATTATGAGTGTATAATATCCTTGACAATAGGCAGAAAAGATCAGAAATAAAGGCTTAGGTTTTTTCCAGAATTATATAACTCCTAGCTAAAGGGATAAACCTCTTTTGATCCTTGAAATGGAATGGGGTAGAGACCCTTTACAAAGGAATCAGGGGACAAGATCCGTGGGCTGTTCTGCAATGGAAAGCTACCTTCCTCTCAGCTGGATGTAGCTAACATTCTTTGAGATAATTGCTATAATTACTTTTTTAAAAAACAACAACAACCCTACTACTGGATTAGACATTGTGAAGTCAACGGCGCTTCACAGTGTTTACTCTGGAGTAAATATTTGAGCATCACTGCCCAATTCCCTTTGCAATTTGAAAGTTCATTTTTAAACAAGGCTCACAGATTTAATAATCTAAAGCTACATCTCAAAGGTATCTCTTGCACCACTGGGGTTACCAGCTCTGGGTTGGGAAATACCTGGAGATTTTGGGGGTGGAGCCTGAGGAGGATGGGGTTTGGGGAGGGGAGAGACTTCAGTGGGGTACAGTGCTATTGAACAGAGGTGTCAAACTCGTTTGTTATGAGGTCCGGATCTGAAATAAAAGTCACTTTGTTGGGCTGGGCCGTGTGTGCCATAAAACATAATGCCAAGTACCAGAGATATAAACTTTATACAGGACAGCAACTGGTAAGTTCCATGTTAGTGTGTTCTCACTGCAAGGCCCCATGGGCTGGAGGGGGGCCCAGAGGAAAACCCACATGGGCGGGCTGGAGACCCAGCAGTGCAGTGTTGGACAGATGCTCCCATGCCCCAACAGAGGATCATTTGCAAACCCACCCCCCCATGCAAATGCCGATCCCTGTGACCATCTGGGACAGCATCCCTGGAGCTGCAGGGTGAGAGGTATGAATGCAGCTGCAGTGGCTCCCAACTTACCAGTGAGGCTGTCCCTGAAGTGAAGGGCTTCTGCTTGACTGCTGCAGATGAGATTGTTCTGCTGTGTTGAAGTCACAATTGGAGTGGCTCCGCCCCCCCCACCCCCCCACCCCAAGCGGGCTCCTGTTCCCTCCCTTGTACCAGTTGCTCACGGGCTGCATAACAGCCCTGGACAGGCCGGTTTTGGCCCCCGGGCTTTATGTTTGACACCCGTGCTAGAGTCCACCTTCCAAAATGGCAATTTTCTCTAGAGGAACTGATCTTGGTAGCCTGGAGCTCAGCTCCAGCCACCACCTGGAAATTGGAGTTCTGCTCAGTCAGGAAGGCCAACAGAGTTTGCAGGAGAGCGCTGAAACACACAAGCTGTGATCCAGTCATGCACAAATCACTAACTGTTTTTAAAAAAATTGGCAAAAGTGCAAGGAAAAAGTTCAGACATCCTAAATGGCTTCAAATCGCTAGGAGGCAATCCAGACAGGCAGAAATGCAGGGTAAGCCGGAAGCAACCGTAAGGGACCTGGTTTTCCTGGTGTTGAGAAATCCACAATGGAAAAGGGTTGATTGCAGGAGGGGATGAGTTCAAGATGGGAGACAGATATGTCCCATCTGATCATCCCTTTTACGTCCCTTAGGAAATCGAGGCAAAACCCGCTCAAAATGCCCATGTGATCGCAGCCTCAGAGTGGCTTACAATCTCCTTCCCCTCCTCACAACAGACACTCTGTGAGGTAGGTGGGGCTGACCAGCTCTCTCAAGAACTGCTCCTGGGAGAATAGGTCTGAAAGGACTTATGACTGACCCAAGTTCACACCAGCAGCTGCATGTGGAGGAGTGGGGAATCAAACCCGGTTCTCCCAGATAAGAGTCTGCACTCCTAAACACTACACCAAACTGGCTCAGCTGTCACTTGATGACACTTCAGTCCCAGTCCTACTGTATAGTTAATTGTGGATCTGTGTTGTCCGATTGGACTACTTTCCATATTTTGTAATCTGTACCAAGACTCAGTGACAAAGCTAAGCTATAAATGAAGAAGAAGAAGAAGAAGATGGCGATGATATGGTATTCTATTGTATTTTCTTGGTTTAGTGGGGAAATGTTGTTAGTGCACACAGAAAAAGATCCTGGATGAGATTACTAGAAAGTGTAAGTGCATGGTAGAAGCCCTTTCTCCCTTCCTCTCTTGAAACAGATGTTAACAGTCTTCTTATCAAAATAATAATAGTAGCCATGAAGTTCCCGGAAATACTGTTTAAAAAACTTTTCAAGATGGGAGATGTACTTCTCTGAGCTAAATGGGAGATGTACTTCTCTGAGCTAAATGAATAAGGCTATCAGATAAATCTCCCAGGAAGCAATTGTGGCAGGAGCTCTTAAGGAGAAGATAGAAGTGGCTAGCAAAAAGATGCTATCTCAAAAAGAAATGAATATACCTACAAAGAACTTGACAGACACTATTCAATACATGAGGAAATTGGAATGGTTAGTAACAGGGCTCATTTCGTAGCAGGAGCTCCTTTGCATATTAGGCCACACACCCCTGATGTAGCCAATCCTCCAAGAGTTTACAGTAGCCCCTGTAAGAAGAGCTCTGTAAGCTCTTGGAGGATTGGCTACATTAGGGGTGCGTGGCCTAATATGCAAAGGTGCTCCTGCTATGAAATGAGCCCTGGTTAGTTATGAGAAGGGTGGGTGGAACCTACCTCAACCTGGTAAACTGAATTTATGGCACAATACATAGGATTACACAGCCAGCATAGATTTTAATTGGAAGAAGAAGAAGAAGAGGAGGAGGAGGAGATTGGATTTATACCCTGCTCTTCACTTCCCAAAGGAGTCTCAGAGTGGCTTATAGACTCCTTTCCCTTTCCCTCCCCACAACAGAAGCAAGAGACTGAGAAACCTCTTAGAGAACTGCTCTTGTAAGAACTGTGACTGACCCAAGGTCATCCAGCAGCTGCATGTGGAGGAGTGGGAATCAAACCCGGTTCTCCCAAATAAGAGTCTGTGCTCCTAACCACTACACCAAACTGGCTCTCCTCTTAATAATTTCCATTGTAATTTAAACTGTAAACTACTTGGGAGAAGGACCTCTAGTTTTGTGCCTATGTTACTTTGAAGGTCCTATATGAAAATTACAATTATAAATAATTTCTCGTATAATAGTTGAACGAATTTAGAGTCTACTGGCACCTTTAAGACCAACAAAGGTTTATTCAAGGTACAAACTTTCGTGTGCATGCACACTTTTTCAAATACATTGGCAAGGAAGCTAGAGTTCAAACTTATAGACAAGAGGCTGAACAGCAAATTAACATGCAACATGATAAAGATGTTTTATGTGAAGACAATAAAGATGTTATCTGTGAAGATAAAGATGTTATATGTGAAGACAAAACTAAATAACAAGCTAAGGTTATAAGGTCATCAGCTGTTTTGATTTAATTAAGAAGGAAAACAGCAAAGCAATAAATATGTCAAAATAGGAGATAAACGTGTAAAGATATCTTTTCTAATTGTGATTTCTAATTGTAATTGTAATTCTAATTTCTAATTGTATAATAGTTGTTAGATTCAGAATGTGGATACCTGGTTTGAAATCTATTTGTTTTTGCCCCACGGTGGGAACATTCTGAGAGATGGTTGCCTATCCCTGGACAAAAGAGTGTAAATAACACACTGGGATTTCTGAGTGAAACATAATTAAAGATATTTCTACAGTTTGAACAGAAAAGAGCATAAAGTTCCCAGGCTCTCTCATATGCCCTGCCTTACTGTGACCCCAGAATTATATGAATAAGGTTTACAGTCCCCTGCAGGAACAGAAGCATAGATTATGAAGACCAGTTGAGGGGTGGGAAAAAACTGAGGCAAGTCAGGGAGTAGAATGTGTGGCGCTCATTGGGTCCCCCTACCTTTGCCTCCATAATCTGATCACTGCTCAGTAGTCCACAACGGGCCCTAAAGCACATTCACCAGCATTCACATAGTAACTGTACAATCAGGATTTGTTTCGAAGGGGACCTACTAAAATGTCCCAAGTTGCAATTTCCATTGCACCTTGCAAAATAGCTCCTGGGTATACTTGAGCTGGTTTCGCCCACCTGGTCTGAACAGGTTTCATTCTCCTCCCAAAGTCATTCATGCTCAGGGCAATCTTAGTATTATTTTTTAATGACTGACATGGGCATTGAATGTATCTATTGGCCTCTATTTAGTTTCCCAGAGTCATTTGCCAATAGATGACTGTGGTCTTCCATCTTGGCGATAGTGGCATTTCTGAAGGATCCACTTATCTGCTATCTATTCCACTGAATTAATGGCATTAGTTGCAAAAGCTTCTGGCTGGAAGGCTTTGGGAATATGGCTTTAGCGAAGCATTAAGGGTTTTACCTTATACAGGGGTAATATTTCACCTATCCACTAAGTACATTCACTGCATTTTCTGCTCTGGCGAGGTGATCACTCATTTGTTTGAAAATCAATAGTTGCCTCATTTCTGTTTCAGGCAGCTGGTGCGGTTCTGAAGACTCTGCGCCCATGGCTGGTGACAGCCTTATCGGCCGTATTGGAGCTACAAAGGCTGCGGGAGCCTAGGAGATTTCATGTTCAAATAATTTGTCGTCCATTTCTTTGTGAGTCTAAACTAGGAAGTGGTAAGTGAACGTGAAATCAATCAGCGGAAAGGGGAATTAATCAGCGAGTTTCCCTGAAAACGGGAAATTATTTATAGCTCCTATCATTTCTCGGAGCATATCTTTAGAAGAAGAGAGAGAAACAGAGAGAAAGGAAGAGAAAGAGAGAAAGAGAAAGGAAGAAGAGGGACACATGAACACATGAAGCTGCTTTATTATGAATCAGGCCCTTGGGCCATCAAAGTCAGTATTATCTGCTCAGACTGGCAGTGGCTCTCCAGGGTCGCAGACAGAGGTTTTCCCATCACTTTAATGCCTGGTCCTTTCAACTGGAGATGCTGGGGATTGAAGCTGGGACCTTTATTCTGCTAAGCAGAGGCTTTACCACTGAGCCACAGGGAAAGAGGGAGAAAAAAAATCCCCCCTTTTGGGGTATTTGTGTAAGTGTGTGCGCGCGCACCTGGAAGTCATGGCAACCTCTGGTGACTGACCCCTACCAGGGGCTTGGAGGATATTCAGAGAGGTGGCTGAATAAAGCCTGTCTCTACCTTCCGACTTAGGGCTGCCAAGTCAGCCCGGGGGGCGGGGGATCTCCTGCTATAGGGGTTCCCGATCCGCCGGCCGGCATTCGGCCGGCGGGGGGAACCCCACCCCAGAAGTCATCTGGTGAGGACAACTTCCCCCGTGTAATGACGTCACCCGGAGATGACGTCATTATGTTGCCGTGGCGCGCGCACAAAGCGCACGTGCCAGAAGAGCTCCCAAGGGGAGAACAACTCCCCCCCACCGGTAAGTCACCGGTACTTGGCAGCCCTATTCCGACTGCTGGTATTCCAAGGAGGTCTCCCATCCAATTACTTGCCAGAGTCGACCCTGCATAGCTTCTGAGGTCTGACAGGATCAGGCTTGCCTGAGCTCTCCAGGTTGGGGAAAGGGAGTGATAGTTTCATAAGCCAGACACAGAATTCTGTCCTTCATCTCCCCAAGCTCATGCTGAACTGCTTTTGCCCTCACCTGGATGGCCCAGGCTAGCCAGATCTCATCAGATACCAGAAGCTAAGCAGGGTAGGCCCTGGTTAGTACTTGGACGGGAGCATAGGTGTCAACTATGGGGGGGGGCTCGAGGGCTCGAGCCACCCCCGAAATTTCCCGGGGGGGACTGAGCCCCCCCGGGAAAATGGTGCGCCCTCTGCCGCGCCTCCCTCGGCCCTTCCTAGGGCCACCGCGGCCGCCGTCTCTCCCCCCCCCGCCTGGCCACTCCGACCCTCCCTCCGTCCATCCAGGGGCCCCTGGATGGAAGCAGGAGTGGTCAGGCAGGGGGAGGCGGTGGCGGCGGGGACATGTTCCCGGCGAGCGCTCATGCACAGAAGAGCCCCCACCCCCCTGGGAGTTTTTAAACTCTACGCCCCTGGACGGGAGGCCACCAAAGAAGTCCAGGGTCGCTATGCAGAGGCAAGCAATGGCCAATCACCCCTGTGCGTCTCTTCCCATCGGGGTCACCATAAGCTGGAGGCAACCTGACAGCACTTTCCACACACAGAGCAGCTTAGCTGAGGTCAATCCTGAGGTTTCAGCACTTCCAAGAACTCTTCTCTGCCAAGCAATGGTCTTGAGACCATGAGATGCAATTTCCATTTTTCGGAGAGGAATTAGTTTTGCGTTAAAACTTTCAATAAATCTGGCAAAGTCTGCCTTCCTCCCCCCCCACCCCCCGGCAGCCGACTACGGTATTCATGCGCAGAGGGCTCGATGCAAATCTAATGCCGTTGTTCTTATTTTTAGATCAGGTTATATTCTTATTTATATTCCATATCAAGCTACGGTAACATTACTTCGGCCTGGCAGCGTTCGCCTTAGATCAAATACCTGGTTGTGCTGACAGGCTTCTGGGGACTCAGCAACTTGCTGCAATTTCCATGTGCAAAGTGTTTCCGAGCATAATAAGTTGCTTGAAATTGACTCGGCATGATTGTCAAGCCGAGCACTGCGGCATTAATCTTTGCTTAAAGAGTATCCAGCAAATATATTCCTAAAGTACATTGGGGAGCGAAGCTCAAGGGCACATTGAAGATGGAATTAAATACAGCCCCACAATCCTGTCTTTTAATGGTACTTTTTTTTTTAGGATTTCTCTCTCTCTCTCTCTTCTTAGGAAGAATGGTCTTTCAGGAGAAGAAAAACCCGTATTGGTTTTGAATCACGTCATACAATTAAAGATCCTAACAGATCAGACTTATTTTTATTGTCTCAGTTTCAAGGCACGCATTTTAAAGACTAGTAAGCACATTTGGGGAGAGGGAAGGTGACAAGGTATGGCCCAGTCTTGTATGATCTCGAAAGCTAAGCAAGGTCAGTACTTGGATGATGGACCACCAAGGAAGACTCTGCAGAGGAAGGCAATGGCTAACCACCTCTGCCTAGTCACTTGCCGTGAAAATCCCTTGCTGGGGTCCCCATGAGTCAGCTGCAATTTGACAGCACATATAGATGTACACGAATTTGAGAGCAAAAAGGACATTATGACTGTGTGAGAATTTTGCTTGATACCTGTGATCTCATGCTGAGATGAAGCAGGGGTCCTTTTGAGCAGGAGCTGGGGGGAACACAGCTCCGGGAGTTGGTGCCAGCCCCCCCCCCCCCCGCGGGGGGAATGCCTGCTTGTGTCATGGCTGCAGCAAAATGACCCCGTCCCCTGGAAAGGTCCTTGTTCCTGCGACCAGCCTTCTGAAGGCTTCAGCCACCACTGAAGCTATCCTCCCAGTATAGTGGTATTTCTAAGGCTTGGATTGGTAGCTGTCCCCTCTCTGCCAGCTTTCTTTCTTTCTCTCTCTCTCCCTCTCTCTTCTTTCTTTCTTGCCTTCTGATGTACTTCCAGTGATGTCAGGTGGTATAGCACATGCAAATAAGTTATGCTAATGGGTTATGCTAATAAGCTCTGGCACCTCTTTTTCTACAAAATGACCACTGAGATGAAGGATAAGACACCTGTGTGTGTAGGTTTGGGGGAGGAGAGTTATGAGTACTGGAAGTCTGGGAGTGATCTTCCATCAATAGAAGGAGGAGGAGGAGGAGATTGGATTTATACCCTGCCCTTCACTACCCGAAGGAGTCTTAGAGCAGCTTACAATCTCCTTCCCCTTCCCACAACAGATACCCTGTGAGGTAAGTGGGGCTGAGAGAGCTCTCTTGAGAACTGCCCTTGAGAGAACAGTTCTGAAAGAACTTATGATTGACCCAGGATCATACCAGAAGCTGCATGTGGAGGAGTGGGGAATCAAACCCAGTTCTCCCAGGTTAAAGTCCGTGCTCTTAACCACTACACCAAACTGGAGAGAGCTGGCATGACCTTTATGTCATGTCTAAGGTCCTTAGTTTTAGTATGTCCCGAAGAGGAGGGATCCTTTATTTTTGCAGCTCTTTCCACTTCCCCATCCACCATGACCCCTTATTCAGGTCAGTGCGTTTGATCCAACCACCAGCTCTTCCACTAGTGAAAAAGGGAGGAGAGGGTTAATGAAAAAAGGCTATGCTGGGATTCATGGGATCTGCATGGATAAAAGCTATGTGAGACGGAAACTGTGGGTAAGAAGCAGAAGTTGGTAAATAAGCTAGCTGATTAGTCTTTTCAAGCTTGTCTCATTATACTAGATCAGGGAACAAGCTGCAGTATCTATGTCATTACTGGGTCAAGAGGAAATCAAAGGACAGCTGCTATGGTGTAGGACTGGGGTGGCCAAACTGTGGCTTGGGAGCCACATGTGGCTCTTTCACATATACTGTGTGGTTTCCGGCAGGGCGGCTGGGGAAGCAAAGGGGAGGCATGCCTCCCCAATCAGTCTTCCCTTCCCCAACCAGTGTTCCCCTCCCTGGGTAGGCTTGAGGTGGAAGGAGCAGAGAAAGAAAGCAACTTTAAATGAGTCCTTAAAGCCTCCCCATCAGCTGGCTCAGAAAAGGCATTTGTCTCTTTAAATCCCTTCTCCAAGCCAAGCCAGCTAGCCAGCATGGGGGCGTGGGGAGCTTAGAGGACAGATTTAAAGTTAAAGTTGCTTTCTTTCCACCTCTCCCTCCCTCCCCCATCCATTTGCTTTCTTTCCACCTTTCTCTCTCTCTCTCTTTCTCCCCATCTCTCTCTCCAACCCCCGCCACACCTCCACACCGGCAGGCTGGCTTGGCTTGGAGAAGGCATTTGTCTCTTTAAATTAATATGCAAATTTGCAGTTTTCCCAATAAAAATGTGTGTGTTCATGTCTTGCAGCTCTCAAACATCTGATGTTTATTCTATGTGGCTCCTTTGTTAAGCAAGTTTGGCCACCCCTGGTAGTGGTTACAGAGTACTGCATTAGAACTGGGAAGACCGGAATTCAAATGCCAACTTGCCCACTGTCCTACAATTTTGGTTACCTCCCAGAGATGTTGTGACAATAAAACAAGGCTGTGGAGAACCGTATATGCTCTTCTGAGCTCCAAGGAGAAAGGAAGTCAGCAACAGAAGCAATGTTCAGGGGGCAAGGGAGACAGAAGAAGGCCAAAGATCAAGAAACAAGGAGGAGTTTATGAAGAGCCCATGATCCCCTCAGAGAGGCTGCTGGCAGAGTGCGCCCAAAGGAAGTAGGGCTGCTAAAAGAACCTCTGTTGAGTGTCCATTCCAAGACTGCCCCAAACTAAAGTACAATTGAACACTTGCAGCTGCCTTATACTGAATCAGACCACCAGTCCATCAAAATCAGTATTGTCTACTCAGACTGGCAGCAGCTCTCCAGGGTTTCAGGCACAAGTTCTCTCAGATCATCTACAACCTGACCCTTACTCAGAGATGCTGGGGTTTGAACTTGGGACCTTCTGCATGCCAAGCAGATACTCGACCGCTGAGCCACAGCCCATCCCCCAATTCCTCAGTATGGCTGGCAAGACTGAGCTTCCTTCCCCCCCCCCCCCCCCCCGAGGAGAGAACATAGAGGAACAATTTTAAGGGGATGGGCTGCAACTGGCAGGCTGCTCAAGTTAATTAAACATTCATTTCTACTCAGCAGAGGCTTGAAACACATTTTGATTAGCTACAGCAGTTATTCTATAATTAGTAGAAAGGGACCCCTTAAACTCTTTTTATATACCACACACATATAGTTATGCTACAAGGGTACCCCCCCTCCCCTTTATTCTTTGGCTAGCTTTTCTCAGATTTTGGTTTAGGAATGAATGTATTCTTTCAGCTCTTTTGAATTTTAATTAATGTGCTGGTTTCAAGCTATTAATTAGAAAAAAAGCAACGTCCCTCTTCATACGTTTACCTGGAGGCCTGTGCTGTAGGAGACCCTAAAGAACTTTTGTGTGTCTGTTGCCAGAGGTATTGTCTTTACTCTTGGGTAGCCCCAATAGCAAGGGGCACACCGCTTCTAACCTGAACCAGAGACCCACAAAACTCAGGCCAAGGAAGACCTGAAAACACAGAAAACAAGCCATAGCTCTGGATACAGGGTCTCCATTTCCAGGTTTCAAAAGGTAACCTCTGAACAAGCCTCCAGTCTTCCCCCTCCACCCAGAAGAGACTATGCTTATGGAATAACAATGGGTTCCACCAGGTGAAGTATCTACATTTCTAAAGGCTATTCAGAGGCCATCTGGCAAATAGTCCTTCTATCTCCAGAACCTCACCCAGCCCTTTTTGTGTCATCTCATGTCTATGTTGGTTGTCTCTCCTTGCCCCCGTCTCTCAGGATACCAAGATAAACCAATCAAACATTCAAATGATAAACGATCCTTCCTGACACTAATCAGGGACTCATCTCCCATCTTTTGTCTGTATCTGGGAACCTATGCACCTGCCTTGGCAGAACCATCCATGGTCATAAAATCCATTCAGCTACCCCCAGCACCCTCATTCAGTACTTGGCTTCTATTGTTAAAGCCTGACTCTGCCTCTCTGAGAGCTCATTGGTCACATTTAGGCCTTGCCCATCCTGATGTCATGCACCTCTGGGACTCATCATTGGTCCAGGTAATCTATTGTTCTCACCTGAGACCAGCCCTAAGACCTTCCATTGGTCTGCATTGTTTTCCAATGCCTATATTCATGAGCACATGGGCTCCAGACCATGTGCTTCTGCTCTGATGCCAACTGGCAGTCTACCCCTAAACCCTTTGGGTTTAGGCCATAATCCTTTCTTCATGGACCTCTGCACATCTGGACAGGTAGTATCTCCCCATAATTGACCCCCCTCTATTCCCTATCAATCACTTCTGCTTCCTTAGTTCTGTACTGTGTGTATGAATGCTTGATTTTGTGTTTGTATGTTTAAGAATCCTTCAGTAAAGAAATCATTATTTTAGCCTCCCAGTCTCTGTGTCTGTTCCTGGGTTATTGGGAATTCTAACTCTGGTATACACAGGTCTGATCCTATAGTTAGGCCAATTGCTCATTAATAGGGCTGCCAAGTCCAACTTGGGAAATATCTGGGGACTTTGGGGGTGGAGCCAGGAGACTTTGGGGGTGGAGCCAGGAGAAAGGAAGTGACATCATTTTGTGATGTCACATCCTGTGATGTTGCTTCCACATGCTGACACATGAACTCATGAAGTTTCCTAATACTGAATCAGGCCATTGGTCCATCAAGGTCAGTATTGACTACTCAGACTGGTAGTGGCTCTCCAGGGTCTCAAGCTGAGATCTTTAATGTCACCTATTACCTGATCCTTTTTTAGCTGAAGAGGCTGATACCTCCTGCATGTCAAGCAGATGCTCTATCACTGAGCAACGGCCCTACTGAATCCTTCCTCATCTCGGCAGAATATGAAGCCCTAAGTGCTACACAAGTGCTAAATATGATTTTCATATCATAAGAACAGGAGAGAAGCCACAGTGGATCGGCCCATCCAGTACAACACTCTGTGTCACAACAGTGGCCAAAAATACCAGGTGCCCTCAGGAGTTCCAGCAGCGGGGCCAGAACTCCAGAAGCCCTCCCACTGTTGCCCCCCAAGCACCAAGAATGCAGAGCATCACTGCCCCAGACAAAGGGCTCCATTTAGACCTTGTGGCTATAATAGCCACTGATAGACCTCTGCTGGATGGGGACAGAGAGAGAGAGAGAGAGAGAGACAGACAGACAGACAGACAGACAGCTTTTTCACTTACTCTTGCCCAATTCCCAGGCTTTATTTCTGGCCCTTGTTTCACCCAGCTGTTGTCCATGTAAGTCCCATAACTTCTCCCCCCCCCCCCCCAGCATAGGCTTTTTGGTGGCTAAAGAGGACCTTTGTCCTCCCCTTTTCGCCAGCAGAAAAGCTAGTTGGATCCATCCCTAACTTAAAATACCGGTTACTTGATGTACAAATGCTTTTAAAAATGCAGATTTTTACTGCCGGAGGGGGGGGGGGGACATGGTTGAAAGAAACAGAAAATTGGCATAAAAATGAGGAATCCCAACTTTTATTTGCAGAAGGGAAATGAGGATTGGGGGGACCCAAACAGCCACAACAAGACATTTTAAACAATCCCACTCCCAGACCTTCTACAGGCAACCTCTCCTTGTGATGTTTACCTCTTTGGAAGTGACAGTTTATTCCTTTGACAAAACCACAGTGGACAGACAGACAGCAAAAAGAAAGAGGGGGAGGGGGAGAGACAGAGAAGGAAAAGAGCTCGCAGACCCCAGCACCTTAAGCAGCTTACTCCAGCAGCAACCTTGCACGGAAGCAACTTACTCCAGCAGCAACCTTGCACAGTCCCTCCTTAATCTCTGGGCGGGGCTGTCTTGCTCGATCAGCTCTTAAAGAGGAAATTTCCCTTTTAAGAAGTTCAAGAGGCCAGCAGGGCAGGCTCCGAGGTTCCCCTGCTGGCAGCCATTTTGTCCCCCCGGTGGCCAATTTTGGAAAAGTGGGGGAAAGCTTTAAAAATCGGTGTTTCCCCCGCTCTACAGGGGGACTTGGCAGCCCTACTCATTAATATCATAATTCCCCGTCTTTATTGAAGAACAGAGCAATTTGGCTAACAAGTCAGAGTAGGCAGTACTGACCATGATGGACCAATCGTCTGATTCAGTTTATGGCAGCTTCATGTGCTTATGTGTTCACATCAGCAAGGAAGGGCCTCCAGGTGAGTGAAGCTGCCTTATACTGAATCGGATCATTCCAAGGTGTCAGGTCAAGGTCTGTCACATCACCTGTTGCCTGGTCCTTTTTACTCAAGATGCCGTGAATTGAACTTGGAACCTTCTGCATGCAAAGCAGAGGCTCTTCCACTGAGCCTTGGTCCCTTGCCGTGGTTGTCTAATGAGGAAGCTCCAATTAGAAAATGTCTTTTCCCCTTTCAAGATGTGCATGGGAAATTACACATATGGGAACTCCCTGCAATTGGGTGTTTACATGGATCCCTGAATTCATGTTGCTGGTTCATTGTGTGGTGGAGAGAAAGAGCTCTGACTGTTCAGTGGTGCCAAAATGGAGCTCACTGATTCCCCACCACCACCCTTCCTGCTCTGGAGGGACTTTCAGCAACTTTGTGGGAGATAAAGTGAAAGTCTGCAAAGGGAGAGGGCCATCAGCAGAAACCAGCCTTCCCTTCCTCACCAACTGAATTGCTGTTCCTCCGGTGGAACAACACCTTCGAAGCCAGCCCCATGAATTTAATTGGCATCAGGGAGGAGCAATATCCGAATGGGGAATCTGAAGTTGCAGTATCAGTGATAAGTATTGGAGTCGGGAGTCCATGGAACAGTGAAACAGCTAGATCTTTATTGCTGGTCCGGATGAAGCATCCAACCCAGGGCTCTGAGCCCTCCTTTTATGCTGGTCAGGGACAATCCCCTGACCTCACCCAACTGGCCTGATAGGCTATTAGAAGTCTATTTACATTTCATAGGTTCCCTGGGAGAAACCTAGGTACATGATTGGTGGCCGGTTTGAATCCACCTGGCCTTTGTTCTACCTGGCTGAAGCTCAGGTAGTTTCTTGGCCATGTGCTCTGGCCACATAGCGGTCGCCATTATGGGAGCACATGGCGACCGCATGGTCAATACATAACAATCAGAGATGCAGAATTCACCACCACCCTAATGCTGCCATTGCAGAGCGCCCCATGGTGAACACACCAGCTGAGAACAAAGTTCGAGTCCAGTGGCACCTATAAGACCAACAAAGTTCTATTCAAGGTGTGAGCTTTCATGTGCGCACACACTTTGTCAGACGATGAAATGGAATTACATATCATAGTCATATATATAGGAGTAGTTTGTTAAATTAGCATGAAAAATAGTGAGGACACTTTTTTAACAGATCAAAAGAATGACAAGCTTAGTTCTGTTCGGTTCAACGGGGGGGGGGGGCAACATACATAACAAATATGTTAGAACTGGAGATTGATGGGCCCTAATTTGTGATAATCCCATCCTTAGATCCATCTCCTTTCAAGCACGGGGGTGAATTTTACATCATTTTGGCTGTGTAGAGTATTTTCCTTGTCCTTCCCAAAAAGAACTGCATTTAAATCTACCATTCCAAATTATATAACATATTCAATTATATTCTTAATTGCTAAGAGTAGTAAGAACATTTTGCTTCAATAAAACATGGAGTTAACTGACAGAATCCTTTTCCTGGGGTACAGTGTTATGTCAGAGATCAACAAGATATTGCATTGCATTACAATTATAATACACTATCTCAAAAAGAAAAGAAAAACATCAAAATATAGAGGATGTTTAGCCCTTTCTGGTGAGAATACATACGTGAGGACTGAATCAGTTAGCATGTGTAATGGTATAAGAAACCAATATCCCTGTTAAGTCCTGATGGGGTGTTTGTTCCGAGTGTTATCATAACTTGTAATTCAGCTATTTCCCTTTCCATTGTGTTCCTGAAGTTCCTTATGTTTGTGTGTATGATTTGATCTCTTTTATCAGTTTCTATCCTGGCACCCTTATATCAGTAGAATCCCAGTTATCCATATTCATAATTTTGTATATGTGGACTTTTAATAATGGAGTTGCAATGTATTTTTCTTTTATCTTTTTTTTAATGCTTTTATTAAAGCAGAACAAAGTTTTCTCATTTTCTTCTTCATCTGGGATGAGGCAGCCAGTCCATCTGTGCTTGCACCAGACGGTATCCGGGTAGGCATGCAAGAAAAAAAGCTTTCCGTCCATGCTCACAGTCTTGTGAAACTGTCCTGCTGCCTCTCCTCCTGCCTCTGCTGCTTTCCTGCCCAGGTGGGATGGGAGTTTGGGTAAAGAATCTGCTGCAGTGGCTTCTTGCCCATTGTTCCTGCTGTAACCACTGCTGTTCATGTGCCACTTCGCTATCAACCCAGTATGTGGGCCTTTCTGCACCTGATAATTCCTTATTGCCTCAACTTGTTCCCATTCTTGGCTCAACTCAAGACAAATTAGTTAGGGGTCCTCTAAAAAGCATAGCTCAAGTGAAGAGTCCATTTCCCCCCCTTCAACTGAATTCATTCAACAACAAACAATGCAGACAAGAAGATATATAACCTCCTTTCCCAAGGATATGAATTACAGAGGGTAAGCCTATGAATACCAATGCCAGGAGGCAACATCAGGGAAGGCTTTGGCCTCTGTGCCCTGTTGTCGGCCCTCCAGGGGAACTGGTTGGCCATTGTGTGAGACAGAATGCTGGACTAGATGGACCACTGGTCTGATCCAGCAGGGCTCTTCTTATGAAGGCCTCTATGCCCTGTTGTTGGCCCTCCAGAGGAACTGGTTGGCCACTGTGTAAGACAGGATGCTGGACTAGATGGACCGCTGGTCTGATCCAGCAGGGCTCTTCTCATGTTCTTAAACTCTAGAGTGCCTTTCAGTATAAGCAATTCAAACTCATAGCCATTTGAAATGATTATTATATACCTAAAATACCTGGCAAGTTCTAAAAACTGTCTAATGAATATTAGACATTGGTAGTAAGACCTGTCTCTATCAGTGATCTCAAATATGGTTCCCATGGTAACCATCAGACTCTCCGCTGGGTTTCCTGGTACCAGTTTGCCTCTTTCATAAAAGCGATGACCGGTCACTGCTATCTTCTATCTGCAGCAGAAGGTACTCCATGGCAGCCATTTTGTGGTGGTACCCACACCCTATTCTTACAATTTCAAAAGGCTCAATGAGGTTATGGTCACACATGCAAGATAAAGCAGGGGGGGAGGAGGCTATTTCCTCCGGAGGAATTTGACCCACAGTTGTATAATTACACCGCCCTTTGAAGTTGCAGATGCATCCCATCAGTGTGTGATCAGATGCAACTGTGGGTGAGTCATTTTTTTGGTCCTGTTTTATTCCCATGCACTTAAATGAGGGATCAATGAATTGCACCTCCACACTGAGGGCTCCCTGTGGAGTTTGCGATGGTGCACATACTGTGAAGGAGGAAAAAACAACGGCATGGAGTCGGGATGACCTGATCAGACCATCCCGATGCCATGAGAGTGTGCTGGAGTGATCAGACAGGGGAAAGTCTGCCCATGGCCTGTCGCAACCCGTTTACTACTGGATTTTTCCCGGTGTCTTTTAACTCCACTTCTGCAGTGGAGCAAAATGGGTTGCAGATGGCTGCAGGGCACTTACCAGATGATGTTGTCTGATCGTGCCCTTTAAATCTGCCCGGCATTTGCACCTATGTCGGGTCTAATTGTGCGTATGATCATAGCCTGAGATTGGGAACCCTAGGAGTTCATTATCTAATGGACTTTTTTTAACTTTCACACTAAAACTTTTAAGTGGAGAAAGAATCAACATCTTGTATACATAGATCTGAATTAGATGCCACATAACATATTCACCTCATTTATCAGGCCTTGCTCAGTAAGTATATCAACACATTGATAGATTTTGAACTGATTCAAGGAAACCACACTGTGTTCTGCTGTAACATGGAACGATGCATTACTTTAAATACGATTGGTTGTGAAAACAGGATTCGACTTGCATATAATCATTCATATCCTGGCTTGCCTTGACAAATGCTGGTTTCATTTCCTTCTTTCTCTCACCTCTCTGACCCAAAGAGACTCAGCTGGTTTCTAAGGGCCACACCAGGGATCAAGCCAGGTTTAAGCCATGATGTCAGAATTTTTACATTATGCAAAACCATGGTTTCAAACTCTTTGGATGGACTAGAATCTGGGGACCCCGGCTTTGAATCTCTACTCTGCTATGGAAGCTCTTTGGGTGACCTTGGGCCAGTCATTCACTCTCAGTCTAACCTAACTAACATGGTTGTTGTGAGGCTAAAATGCAGGAGAAGAAAATAAAGTAAGCTGCTTTGGGTCCCCACCAGGGAGAAAGGTGGAGTCTAATGAACTGGACCAACCTTCCCTGGTGGAAAGGGCTTGGTTACAAGTGTTTAAATTGTTCACCAAGTCATACTTGAGCAGCATGGGCTACCTGGTACTCCTGAAAGAAGATTATTATACGTCAGTGTGATTTAAGAGTCTTTGAGAAACTGTTGGCTTGTGATGTTAACCTGGACACTATTCAGGCCCTGGGTTTTCATGCAACATTTGCTTTTGTCAGAAACCATGTAAAATCAATTGATCACAAAAGCTCTGCCTTTAGAACACACCATACCTGATCACTCCATTTTTGGGGGGGTATTCCATCTCCAAAATCTCTTCCCTCCGACACCTATCTGTTGTCTTCTCAAAGCCTGTTAAGAGCAGTCATTTTGGCCAGACCAAATGCTCACTCCTCAGCGGTTATGAGGGGGAGGTCCATGTGTTTACCTTATTCAGAACGACCCTTCCCTTGTCCCTTAGGTAAGATCAACACAATAGCATATATCCTTCTGGAGTGTCCTTTGTCTGTTAATCTCAGGAGGCATTATATTTCACCATGTTTGCAAGTTCATCCGGACATAGATTCCTTTGACTTAGTTACCTTTTTTACTTTCTGGTTGCAGTCACACGTGCAAGATAAAGCGGGGGGGGGGGGGAGAGGCTATTTCCTCTAGCGGAAGTTGACTCATTGTGCGATCACATAGTCTTTTGAAGCTACGGGCATAACCCGCCTCTGTGTGATTAGACACAACCGTGGGTGAGTCGGGTTGTTTGTTTTTTTGTTATTTGTTCCCGATGTGCTTAAACGAGGGATCAATGATTCACACCTCAGCCCTGGGGGCTCCCTATGGAGTGTGCGATGATGCACATACTGAAAAGGGCAAAAAGCAACAGCTTGGAGTTGGGATGGCCTATCAGATCACCCTGATGCCATGAGAGCACGGTGGAGTGATCAGACGGGGAAAGTCCGCTCATAGCAACCCGTTTGCTACCGGACTTTCCTTGGTTCCTGTTTACTCTGCTTCTGCAGTGGAGCAACACGAGTTGCTGCTGGCTGCGGGATGCTTCTCAGATGTTCAGGTCTGATCATGCATGTTAAATCCGCCTGGCATTCGTGCCTATGTCGGGGCTAATTGTGCGTGTGATCACAGCCTCTGACAGGGATCCAAAGAGAACCCTAGCAGTTGCAGTTTTTTAAACTCCTTTTGTCTATTGGGTGATAAGTGATTAACAAAAATTATCCACTGCTCAAGATCAGTGTATCATAGAGCTTTTATTGGATAAAAGGAAAAGGAAATGAAGTAAATAAAACTAATAAACCAACTTTAGACCATGGTCTCAAACTTCTTCGTAGCTAATAAACCAACTGCAGATCATTGGTTCAGATCCTCATGGAACCTAGCTAACCATAGTCAGCAGAGCAGCTCAGGTCTGGATGATCACAGTCATCATAGTTAATCTGAGTCAATCACAGTTTCCTGAGTTGTCTGAAGTAAGCCTAGGCCTAGGGCCAGATACTGGGCACCAGTTTAATTGATTCTGTTTAAATAATTTTCAAATGGGCTTAGTTGCAACAAACATCCATTGGATTGTGTCCAAAGAGTCCATGACAGAGGCAGGATCCGTAGCCATCTCCCAGATCTGAGGTCACTTCTATACTAGAATGTTCTGGGCCTCAATAGATTTTTGATTCTATGTGTTTTTTTGGTGGGGGCGGGGGTGTCATGTCAGAGAGCATTTCATCTTTTATGCACTGAGATCTTTTGACTCATTCGCGCCATGCTGCATAGCTTTATTTCACAGTATGGTTCTTGCTGTATACTATGGGGTTGGTGGCATGAGCCCCTTTCTCTGAATATGTGTGAGCTGTTAAATCCTAATTTGAAGTAATTTAGCTACTGCAAAAAAGAGAGAGTCTACCTTTTGCCTCCCAGATACACTGACATTAATTCTGCTCACCTTTCAGCTGAAAACTTTAAATCTCAGGTGTTGTGTGTTATGGTGTGTCTGACTACCCTGCATTTAATTCTGCCTGTCACTTGATTAAATATAACCGAGTGAGGAGTAAATTTTAAAGACACATTTTGCTGGCATGAATAGAGGTGAGGCAGGGAACTGTAAGGAACAGATACTTTGGAAATTCTCGGGGAAATGTTTTCTGGTGACTGGTGTGGATGCTCATGCATGTCTAGTCATATAATCGCTTGAGAACTGGAGTGAACTGAGCAGGGGGAGAAAAAAATATATTCAGAATTGATATATCTCCTCAAAAGTCTGCTTCTGGGTAGAGCAAATTCACCAGAGATCAGAAAGCTCAAAGTTGATCATTGTGCTCAATTAAATGAATTACTGTAGAAGAACAGAAGATAATTCATGAGTGACATCTAATCTATTCTAATTTAATTGCACCAAAACTTAATGTGGGTATAACTTTAATGTCTGGCATGTATTAGGTTAGTGAGCATCATTCAACTTGTATTGGATTTTCAGATTTGAAAGATACTATTTATTTTGACTCCCAATGATTAATGGAGATGGTAGATACCCTACATGAAAAATATACAAGTAGGCAGAGTTTCACATTACTTTCTTCGGGCATGGAAGCTACAAGAGGCTGATTATTTAAATACTACTGTGACCACCAGGAGAATTTACCTTGTTCTAACACTTTGGCTTACTTCCAGTGGGTTGGATGCAACCATCTTTTACAATGTGAGTAAGACATGCCCATTGGCCACTAAAGAAGCTATGCTGGGGATCATGAGATCTGCATGGACAGAAGCCATCTGTGATGGGGGAAAACTGAACAAACTGGGGAAGACTGAGCAAAAATGTTGGCCAGATCCAACCCAATGTAGGCTCTTTGATATTTTCTTTCACAGTTTCCTCAAATACTGTGTTGAGCAGCTTTGCACCTATAGGGTAGTTGCTTATGCTACAAGGCTAGGTTGTGCCTTCAGAGTAAACAACAACACATTTGTGTTGCAGCTTGCAGCAATTGTAGCTAGATTCTCAGCATTAAATTTTCTCAGTACCTGAGCAAGAAACATGTGTCTCCCAGGATCATTGTCTGGACATTAAAGTGACCTCCTTGTCAAGAATGGAATCACTTGCAATTCATCCCCTTTTTTGCAATGGCACAGTTAGATGCATTCTTGAAAGGATACTTGCCTGCTTTGGGCACATCTTCAGTTTGTGGCTTCTACTGTGAAGTCATCACACACACACAAATTGATTGCAAGGTTAACTAGGCTCATGGACAGGCACCAACAGCACACAGACACCCAAGTAAAAAGTCTCAGCTGAAAAATCTCAGATGAAATGTTGTTTAACTATATGCCTTTTAACGATTGGGGGGCAGAAGCAGACTGGTGGCAGAGGGTGGCAGCTGTGAGAAATAGTCTGTTATCATGCAAATGGACACATCCACATTCATTCAGGTGCATCCAAATAATCGGGTGAATGAGCAGTTCCTTGATGATAACCTGCAAGTAGGGCATAAATGAAACAAGCAAGTTGATCATCCCTGGATAGGATTGCCAACTGCCTGGAAGGAAAAAAAAGTCCTGGCATTTTAATAGAGGCTTAAAGGGATATTGCTATAAAAACTAGCCAATTGCCCATTTCTGCACATTGCACCTCTGTTAAAGGAATAGGACGTCTTTTATTCAGACTTATTTATATTTATAAAAAAGTTCTGCATATAAACCACCCTTCCCTGAGAAACAAGGCTCAGGGAGGTATACAACAATCGTACAAGTACATTCGTGTCAATTAAAAACAGTTAAAACAGTAACAATAAGCAAATAGACAATATAACAATATCAGACAGCCCTGAAATGAATGAACGGCACTGCTTTACAAGGTTTTTTTTTTTTATAAAAAAAGCTTTGGCCATTTAATTGTTTCTCTAAACAACAGCATTTAAGGTCTTGACAGTCAGTGTGTTTGTTATGACACCTGCTCAGTTGTGTGTGACTTCATCTGTTATTCTATGTGATGAGTGCAACCATCACACATCACTCTTTGGTTTCATGTCCTCAACCACAGGGCTGGTGGAACATCTCTGCCTTACAGGCCCTCCGTAACATTAGGTCTCTCAGGGCATGGATGTGATTGGGCAGAGAGTTCCAGCAGGTCGGGGCCAGGGCTGAAAAAGCCCTGGCTCAGGTTGAGGGCAGCCAGATGTCTTTCAGTTCGGGGATCACCAGCAGGTTTTTTTTCTCCTGAGCATAATGCTCTTCGGGGTGTATACCAGGAGAGGCAGTCCCACAGTTGTTGGGAACGCTATGCCTGGACAAAGGCCAATGCTTGTATGAGTGTCAAAAAGGGTGCCAAATGTGAAATAAAAATATTCACACATGCAGATTTTGTTCTTGCTATATGTTTTGCTATTTATAATATTGGGATCATATATCTGCTTTTGGCAAATAATATAAAAACATTACTGGGAAAGGTACGAGTCCTTCCCTTCTATGATACAGAAAACCATCAGGTGGGAATTTGTGAGCATCTGCCCATACAGAGGCTTGGATCTTATCAGTGATGCGACTCCACTTCAACTCTGACCCCTCTAGTTATCCGTACCAACTACCTTTTGAATCTGCCGATTCTAGTTGGCTATCTTACATAGAAACCAAAATATGCTCTTTGAATTTACCCTTAAAATCTTTATTTTTTTGCTTTCTGAGTCTGAGGCTTTTGAAAAAAATGAAATCTAGATTGTTGGGCTCAGAGCTGCAAACTCTCTATAGCTTGGCTAACAGAACCTCTTCTCCCTTAAATTTAGGGATTGTTCCAAATGCAAATCTTCCAGCTGTATCTCTCTATCATAGCTCCAAATTTGCGCAGAGGTATCTCCTTGGCCAGATGTAATGTTCTTTCTTCGGCCCTTCCCTCTGGCAGATTCCAGGGGATCCCCTATTCTAGCAGGTGTTGCCCTTGTATGAAGGACTGTGTTGGAAATGTCCCCCATGTCCTTTTCAATGTCCCTTTTATTTGGCACCCTGTCAGGATCTTCTGTATCCTATATTGGCTCAATTCTCAGAGATTCCTGATGATTTAAGGTTCTTTTTTTTTCTTGATAACCCAGATACAGAAATAACTGAAATAGTAGCAAGGTTTCTTCTTGGGGCTATGGCTATACGTCCTGATAAGTAATATTAACCGCTAGGTTTCTATGCTCTTATGTTGTATTTCTGTGTTGTAGCTCCAATTTTACCCTGTATGGATTTGTATTCTCCAATCTGTATTTAATTTGATCTCCTATTGTATGTATATACTTTTGCCAATAAAGGCTTGCCAAAGTGATTCATGATGCCAGCCTCCAAGGTGGAGCCTGGGGAGCCCCTGGAATTACACAGATAATTTCCCCTGGAGAAAATGGATGTTTTGGAGAGTGGAATCTATGGCATTCTACCCCACTGAGGTCCCTGTCCTCCCCAGGCTCCACCCCCAAACCTCCGGGAAATCCCAATCTAGATCTGGCAACCCCCCCCCCCCCCGCAGTTGCTGAGGAGGACCTGGCAACCCTGTTTCTTATGATCATCCTCCATTTTTTGAAGATCACACAAACTATTTCTCTTCATAGTTGGCATTCACAGGGAAGGACTGCTTTGTCAGCATACTAGTGGTGGGGTAACAAGCTCATACCATTTCCACATTTGGTCATCATGGTGCTACTCAAACAGCGTGAACAGGAGCTATCTGTGATGCTACACTCTTGTTATGGAGCATTCATACATGCCTCTCACCACTTGATATTACGATTATCAAGGGATTCAGGCATACGGTGAACCACTCCTTAAGGTCTGCAGGGACACTGGGGGTGCGGTCACACAGGACTTTACCACAGGAACTAGTGCTGTTTCCTCTCGCTTTTTAATCTCCTGTTCATACGGATCCTGCTCCAAAGCTTGCTCACTCACACAACCCTTCCGCTTTTCTCCCGCGTTTAAGGACCCCTGGTAAAACAAGTATTTTCTGGGTGTTAGCGTGAGGAATCTGCGATTGAGCCAACTGAACAGCCCACTCGCAATGATTGTGAGAGAGGGCTGTTCAGATCATCCCTCCCAGCCCCCCCCCCCCCCCCGTTTTAGCACTTGTGCACTTGGGCACTCTAGCGCCCAAGTGCAAAAATGAGGGGAAAAACCACCCCGTGCTCCGCTCCTGGCCCCGAACCCTGCTGGGCACCCGTGCCTCACCCCCCTCGCATTCTCTAACCCAAAAAATTACCAGGTAATGGCTGGCGGGGCTCGGGGTCCAGAGCAGAGCATGGGGCGAGCCAGGCAGCCAGGACAGGTCCAGCGGCAGTGGAGGGGGTGTAGAGTGCCCTCCTGCGAGCAGGAAGGGTGCCTCCCCCTCCCCCTGCCGCTGCCACTGCCACCACCGGGGTTGGGATGTATGAACACCCCAACCCGGAAAAAACAAATCGGATTTTATCTGCGAGTTGGAATTTATCTGGTGTGTGACCATTGCCTGGGGTAGGGGAGGTTTCAGGCATTTATAAGTCAACTAAAGCAACATTTCTTTTAATTGGCCAGGCTTTTAACCATTTATACATTTAAACACCTTTGTTCCCCTGCATCCTGGACCAAGCTGCATTTGTATAGCTGAAGTCCACATCAGGAGATGCTCCGAAGCAGTTTTCAAAAGCAGCTCCCCATGTAGATTGCATTGCAGGTGCCAAGTCTCGAGGTGAAAGAAGTATGAACTGGCATATAAAACAGGCAGGCACACATTTTGCAGGCTGTTTGTAGGGCAGCAGAAGAACCGGTTCCTCCCTTGACTCTGGGCAAAATTATGTCTGAATTGTAAATGTAATCCCCCCCCCCCCCCCCACCTGCAGCCTAAAGAAACTTTTCTTATACTGGCTTTCATTTTCTATTGGAGGCAGACATACATTAATGCTTCCTGACAAGATATTTATAATTAATGCCTTTAAGGTCAATGTCGTCATTCAGGTCTCAGCCTCTTTTTCTCCTATGAATCTTAGTGAACCACTTAGACAATGTCTGAAGTAATATCCTTGGAAATAGTCCCCAGAATTGTTTTGCATCTGCTTTAGAGCAACGTCTTCCAAATGGTTCCCTCTTACTCCTCAGTCCTTTGTACCGAGTGATGCCTTCTCCCATCAATGCCCATACACAAACAAACAACACTTGGCAGGTGGGACAAAACAGCTGATTGGCACATGCATAGCCCAATGCAGGCCTGGCGATACGGATTGGAGAGGGGATCATTTTGTGGAGGATGTGATGTGGAGAACAAGAGTGAGGTTCTGCCTCGCAGGGTGGAGGGAAAAACAGAGGGGAATACCAATAAACGGAAGAAGCAAGAGACTTGAAAACCTCTCCCAGTGGCAAACCAGGAAGCAGAACACACAAGATTAGTAGAAGTTCATCTCCCTTTTCTATAGTCATATGGGGGAATCTTACATGTTTCTCAGTGACTTCTTACGAGAAGATGAGGGGGTAGCTGTCAAACTCCCAAGAAATATTCTCCATTCCATTTCTTTAATAGCAAAATGCAATGGCACATACGCTACGATCAGCCAATCATAGTCCGAGGCATTACCTTATTAGCTATTCAGTTTCATTGTCTAATCCCTTCTGGAAATGCTTAATTGTGTTTGGTTTCTTAATTGCATGATGTGGGCTAGCTTACAGTTAAGTCCCTGCAGAATGTTTATGAGTTCCGTCCCCCTCTGACTGCACAGCTTCGACTGGTAGAATTCAAATGCTGCTCATGGTGCCAGCGCCTTCAACTTTTCTTTCCAAACTTTGGATTTCACAGTGTTCAAGCTGTTGTTCCCAAGTCCGGATGAAAAGGCAGGGAGCTTCCATACTGTATCCTTACCCTAACCATTATAGCCTGAGTCTTACATGGACAGTGTTACTTGATATAGACACACTCTAGAGGTCATGTCAGATCCCTGATGGGAGTGGCTTTTTCAAAGTACTGAACTGACCCCTCCTGCCATTTCTGACTAGCATCTTAATTCCTCTTTACCCAGTTTCTCTCTCAAAATCCAACCATCTGTTTCTTTCCCTCTTTGTAGAAATTTGGGGCCTGTTTCTAAACAATTCCATTTTGATCAACGACAGCAGGAGCAGAAGCTCTGAAAAATTTCAGAATTTCAGTCCATAGACATTCTAAGGCAAGCAATGCTTTCCCAAACCTTCCTAGCCTCCTGCTAGAGCACCACACACAGGTGTGTAGCATAAAACAACTGCAAGGGCTAAAGTTATTGTGGTGGAATGGGCCTGTTGTGGCCTGCAGCCTGTGTTCTCCCTATGAGGTGGAGGACATCTCCATGGGTTATTCCCATAGTGCCTTTAGGGAGGCAGGAACTAGTTTTTTTCCACTTCCTGCTGGTGCCTTCAGAATAGCTCATCCCTCAGTTTTCATTCCTGCCTCATAGGGAGTAGCAGCACAAAACCTTAGCTAAGCTTTTTAGCATTGTTCCTTATTTTGTTCCTTTGTCCCTCGTTCCTTTTTTCAAGGAATGTCTGCTTTCCTTTGGATTCCAAACTTTCCTTCCTGCTTTTAAACTTTATGCCTTTAAATCCTTAAGTCTTTAAACCTTAAATCCTTAACCTTAAGGCTCCTTAGCCTTAAGGCTCTCCCCTTCCCCCCTCTCTCTCTTTAATCCACTCCTCTGCTCAGCTCCTCATTTGGAGCGAAGCCGGGGTGGTGGTGGTGGATTTTTTTTTGACTCAAGCCGGTCGCACACAGTGACAAGAAGGAGTTCTCTTCCGGAGAGGAGAGAGATGCACGTGTTGCGGAGCCAGCGGCAGCACAAAACAGCTATGGGGCCAATCTGCCTTCGCGGCCAGATCACGGACCCCTGTCCACCCCGGCTGGCCAGGCAGTGGCGCTGCATGCTGGCAAGCACCACTGGCAACCAGAGGAGGATGATCCGGCTGGTGCTGCAACATGGCCAAGGGGAGCCGGCGGCCATTTTGAGGGTCCGGAGTTCACCTCTGTGACCCTGCCGGGAGCCTCTTTGACATCCACGGGGACCGAAGCCACCTGCCACCTAGAGAATCTGGAAGGCAGCAAGCAGGAGAGGGGTAAGAACTCAGAAGGGGGGGGGCCTGATTTGCCCCACGGAGCTGATGGCCGTGATCAACCAGGCCATCCAGCAGCAATTGGCCTCGCTCCAGCCTAGACCACTGCCACCAATCCCCAAGGAATTTCCCCCCCTATTGCCACCCCCTGCAAATTGGCCCACCAAGGTGGCACAGAAGGCACCTCTCCCCACTCAGGGTACCTCCAATGGGGAAAACTGGGGGGAGGAGGTGGAATCCACCACCTCTTCTGTGGAGGAGAAGGAGGAGGGGGGATTTCTATTTGAGGAGGAGGAAGAAGAAATGGTTCTTCCGGAACAGTCCAGTTGCTTTTTTCAAACAAGAGGACTACCAGTATTTTTTAAGTAAGGCCATTAAGGCACTGGACCTACAGGACCTGCCGCCTTCTGAATACCAGAAGGCAGCCCGGGCCAAGTTTAAATCCACGTCGGGGGGTAATGCAAAATCCCCCCCCCCCGAGACATACACAGAAAAGGTGTTCCCCTTTCCTTTTTTGAGCACCATCTCCACACAGAGTGGGACAGGCCCATGGTTAATAAGCAATTCCCTGCCTTTGCCAAGAAACTGTATGCATTGCCCGGCTATGCTAACGAGTTGTTACAGGTATCTCCAGTAGATGGACCCATTGCCACACTGCAGTCCACAGGTCTGTTGTCCAAGGATGGACAGGTAGTATCCGGGACCCCACAGATAAGAAGGCTTAGATGAACCTCAGAAGGATCCACGAGGCCATCGCCATGATGGTAAGAGCTGCGTCAACGGCTTCTATTTCTTCCAGGGCGGGTGTGCAAGTTAATCCAGCTCATTCCAGAGGACAATTGCAGCTTGCTGGAGGGCACCACTCACATTCTCAAGGCTAGCTCCTTCTCCGCTGATGCCACCCTGGACCATCTCATTTGCATCTAAGGCCATGGTGTCCACAGCAGTGACATGAAGGCTCCTCTGGCTGTGGGCCTGGCAAGCAGACACCCTGTCCAAAGCCATTGTAATAGCTTACCCCTTCCAGGGGGACCAACTGTTTGGGGACGCCCTCGATGACATCTTGGTGCAGATGCGTGACAACAAGAAAGTCATGCCCTGCGATGAATGGACAGGCACAGCAATCAGCCCTTTCGCACTCAACACGCACTGCCACGCTTTTGCCAGGACATCAGGAAGCCCCAGTGGGAATCATTGAAGGTTCCAAGCAAGTGCGGCTCCTTCATCCCGAGATTCCACAGGTCTGGATTCAACTGACCCAAAAAGGGAGATAGAGGACCAAGGCCAAGCAGGCATTATGGCTCATTCCTTCCAGTGGGGGCACACCTTCTACAGTTTGCAGAGGCGTGGGCCCAAGTGCAGGCAGACGCTTGGGCAATAGAGACTGTTTCTCATGGCTATACCATAGAGTTCCACCACCACCCACTGGAAATGTTCGTGAAATCACCCGCCAGCGGATCCAGAGACAAAATCAAGATAGTCTCATCAGCAATTCAGCATCTTCTGGACATCAGGGCAATAGAACCAGTCCCTATTGCGGAAAGGGGGTGGGGCATATATTCCATCCTGTTCATGGTCCCCAAGAAGAATGGGGATTGGAGGGCGATACTGGACTTGAAGTTCCTGAACAAGTTCATTCAACTCTGCCGCTTCTGTATGGAAACACTCAAGGCCATCGTGGATGCCGTGTCTCCAAACGACTTCCTGACGTCCATAGACCTCATGGAAGCATACCTACACATACTCATTCACCCGGCACACAAGTGGTTCCTGTGGTTCTGTGTGCACAACCAACATTTTCAGTACAGAGTGCTCCCTTTTGGTCCGTCCATGGCACCCAGACTATTCTCCAAATTGGTCATCAACCCGGTTGCGTGACTCAGGTGTTCAAGGATTCATGTTCATCCATATCTGGATGACCTGCTTGTTCAAGCCAGCAGTCAGATGGAAGCCATCAAGAACACCAGGGATGCAATCCAATGCCTTGAGGACCACGGGTTATTGATCAACTTTGAGAAAAGCTCCTTAATGTCGACACAGCTAATCGAGCATCTGAGTGTGGTGATCGACATCACCCACAACACCCTGTTCCTCCTAGTACCCAAGGCTTGGAAGTTCAGGGAACTGGCTGCAGAGGTATATCGCAGCAGCTCTTCACCCCTAATGATGCTAGCCAGACTCTTGGGCTTAATGATAGCCTGCATAGACCTGGTTCAGTGGGCTCACCTCCATGCCAGACACCCGCAGGGATTCCTTCGCCCCTACCAGGCCTACATAGCAGAGAAGCACAACGTCAACCTACAGGTTCCCCTCAGGGTCAGGAGCAGCCTGCACTGGTGGCTGGACCCTGCCAACCTCTCCAGGGGCAAGGTCAACTATGTCAACTCCACACTGGAGATCTTCACAGATGCAAGCCTGCAGGGCTGGGGGGCGAACCTCTTGGGGATGCCAGTTCCGGGGACCTGGCTGCCTCAGGAGAAGACCCTACCTATCAGCCTCCTGGAACTGAGGGCAATACGCCTGGCATTGACACACTTTGCCACACGACTTCACAAACAACACGTCTTAGTGAGGACAGACAACATCTCCGCCAAGGCGTATATCAAAGAACAGGGTGACTCGCACTCACCCCGCCTGCACCGCAAGGCAATTAAAATACTCGACTGGGCAGAGAGACATGTCACCTCCATAAGGGTGGAATACATAAGAGGAACTGAGAACACACAGGCGGACTGAGTCAGCAGGGAAACCATCTTGGAGGGAGAGTGGACCCTTCACCCCAAGCTCTTCGACACGATTGTGGGACACTTTGGTTTACCATCAGTGGACCTCTTTGCCTCGCCAGAAAACCGCAAGCTACCACAGTTCTTCAGCAGATACTACCACCCGGAGGTGGAGGCAACAGATGCCCTGACATCAGCCTGGCCCCAGGGCCTATTGTTTGCCTTCCTTCTGTTCATGCTGATATCCAGAACATTGTGCAGGATAAGGGAGCTCCGGGCCGAGGTCATTCTAGTGGCCCCAAGGTGGGTGCGACGCCCATGGTTTTCGGCACTTCAAGTGATGTCTCTTCTACCACCATTGACTCTGCCAGTCACCCTGGACATGTTGTCCCAGGGCCCGGTGTGGCACCCCGATCCGGACTGGTTGTGTCTGACCGCCTGGAGATTGAGCGGCACAATCTTGCCAAACTAGGATACTCTACAGAGGTCTTGGTCACCCTTCTTGCCTCTAGACGACCATCCATGATCTGTATATACAACATCACGTGGAAAGCCTTTGTAAGATGGTGTCGGCGCAAAAAGTTCGACCTTCTCTCACCCTCTATGATGGCGGTTCTGGCCTTCCTGCAGGAAGGCCTGACCTCCAGACTATGGCCATCCACTCTTCATAGGCAGGTGGCAGCTCTAGCCATGGTCCTCCTCCCCGTGGGGGGCATCAAAATCAACAGACACCCACATGTACAACTCTTCTTGCAGGGAGCCATAGTAAAATCTCCACCACAGGTTCATCGCTTCCCGACATGGCGGCTCAACACGGTACTTAAGGCTCTCACCAAGGCCTCCTTCAAACCACTCAGAGAGGTGGGGCTGAAGTGGCTTAGAATGAAGACTCTGTTTCTAGTGGCCATAACCTCTGCCAGGAGAGTTTCAGAACTGGATGCGCTATCCACCAAAGCATCTCTCTGTATCTTCCACAGAGACAGGGTGATCTTACGACCTGACCCTACCTTCTAACCAAAGATCTCCTCATCATTCCATTGTTCCCAGGAGATCTGTCTACCCACCTTCTGTTCACAGCCCAAGCATCCCAAGGAGTTAGAGTGGCATTCTCTGGATGTAAAAAGGGCCCTCAAGATTTACATCAAAAGGACAGAAGCCTGGAGGAAAACAGAGGCCCTGTTCATCTGTATTGTCCCACCTCGCAAGGGGGAAAAGATGTCCAAGGCCATGATCAGCTCAGTACTCAAAGCCTGCATCTCGGAAGCCTACAGGGCCTCAGGTCAGGAGATCCCCAGGGGCATTACTGCCCATTCTTTAAGGAGCACGGTGACTAACACTGCCTTCAACAATAGAGCTTCAGTGGAGGAGGTGTGCAAGGTGGCCACCTGGTCCTCCATATTTACGTTCATCAGACACTACAGAATCAACACAAAAGCATCTATGGATGCGGTGTTCGGAAGAAGAATCCTGCAGCACGTCGCATCGGTGGAGGAAGATGACGACCCACTCAATTAGGGGACACTGCTCGTGGAGGTCCCATGGAGATGTCCTCCACCTCATAGGGAGAACGACCATTGGTACTTACTGTGAGGGGTCTTTCTCCTATGAGGAAAGGAGGGCATCTTGGCCCTCCCAGTGTCATCTTTCCTTCCATTCCCTTTTCTACTATAACTGTGCTGAACTTCTTCTTCCCCATCCTGTCCTCTCTATATGCTGACTGTTTTTTATGTATTTGTGAAAGTGTCTCAATTAATGTCAAAGTTGTGTTCCTCATATAGGATAAGTTTTTCTAGGGCTAGCATGCCTACACTGCTTTTGGAGTCCCAAAACTGAGGGATGACTATTCCGAAGGCGCCAGCAGGAAGTGGAAAAAAACTAGTTATTGCCTTCCTAAAGGCACGATGGGAAGAACCCATGGAGATGTCCTCCTTTCCTCATAGGAGAAAGACCCCTCATGGTAAGTACCAATGGTCATTCCACCCTGCCCTTCAAGGTTTTCCCAACAGCTAGAGAGACTTTTTTTTCTCTGTCTGGTAACCTGCCACACCACCTTATTGCTGTAGGGATTACCTGCTGGGAGGGTCAGGACTCCCAGCTTGCCTTCCAAGTTCTGAGGCCTTGCCTCTGTGTCTCCTGCTGCCCAGAGCCTGGTCACCATGGGGACCATTTACTGCTTGTGTGCCTCTGGAGGAATAGCCACTTGCCAACTGACTGCCTTTCCCTGGCGCTCCTTTTGAAATAGCATGTCCAAAACGGTGGAGGTCTATGCAGTATAGAGAACCACTACCAGCATCTAAAGTCATAAAGTATTTATTAAAGAGACAATGTTCACAAGCATACTTTTAGCACACATCACACTGAATAAGGGATTCAAAAGAAATGGGTAACATGCAATTCCTCTGTTCCGTTCTCTATACATGCCCTATCAGATGTTAAAATATAGGGCAGGCTTCTTTGCTTAGGAAGTTACAGATCTCTACAGAGTTACCATTACCTTGAACCTTTCTCCAGCTCTTCAGGCCAAATACATGGTTAATGGCTGCCTCCTCCAGTCTTCAGTTAAGAGTTCTCTCTGCTCTGTTGGACTCAGCACTACAGAGGGCTTCCTCCTTGCTTCCCTTTCTGGAGAGGGCTTCTCCTTGCTTCCCTTTCTGGAGTCTCTCTGGTTTTTAATTCCTTAAAACTGCTATTCATTGCTTGGAGAGGGGGGAATTGACAATCCCATTGTCTAGACCTTTTAGCATTTGCTTGAAGGTGGGCTGAGGTAAGTCTGGAAAGCAATTGAACTGACTTTCCCCCTTCCTCCCTGTACTCTGCCCAGTGGGGGGAAATCTTTAAAAACTCAGCATGAAGGTTTTGCTAATTTAAAACCTCCAAAGGGAAAAAAAAAGTATTTCTTCACAGTTACACAAAGAGAAACCAAAGTGACATGAAAGAGAAATTCCTCTTTTAAAAGAGAGTGGGAAAAGGAGGAATCAATGACTATATATGAAATACTAGATTTTGGAAACAGAAATTCTCCTTCCCATAACACTAACTCAACCAGATAGTACTGCTTTTAACCAAGTGCACCAACTTGGACTGTATTTGATAATGTGGTGCTTAGGACCTCTTTGAAGCTTCATCCCATCTTGAGTTTTATGAGAATTTCATAACAAAGAAATAAAAAAAAAGAATAAAAAGGA
The DNA here is from genome assembly GCA_029233225.1 of Lepidodactylus listeri. Taxonomy (NCBI): domain Eukaryota; kingdom Metazoa; phylum Chordata; class Lepidosauria; order Squamata; family Gekkonidae; genus Lepidodactylus; species Lepidodactylus listeri. The sequence goes on along the minus strand of JARCFY010000009.1, from coordinate 96,373,858 downwards.
TACACACAGAGACACCCTCCCCCCAAAAAAGGGCGTGTGTGAAATATAAAAATATAAAGAAATGACTTCAAGTTTTCTCTATGACAAGTATTAGTAAAATTGCAAATTAAACACTTATTCTGTTAAATATTGATTCTCTTTTCCCTATTACTTACATTTCCCCCCTTTCCCCTTAATCATCAAATCCACGTCATCAGTTCATTTTTTCCCATTTCATGCAAAAAGCCTTTAAGAGGTTTCCAATTGGCAATAAAGTTAGTGTCTTTTCTCTGATCAAAAAGGTAAGTTTAACCATCTCTGCAAGTTCCATTATCTTCATCAACCATTTCTCTTTTTGTAGGTAGTGTTGTGCTTTTCCATTTTTGCACATATAGTAATTTCACCCCCTTTGTCATGTATAAAAACAAAGTTCCATGGCTTTTTCCCAACTGTCTGACCATTAAACCCAAAATAAACACTTCTGGTTTCATTTGTACTTTAATCTTTAAAATCTTCTGAATTAATGAATGTATTTGTATCCACTTTTTTTAGCTTTATTACAAGTCCACCATAGATGATAAAATGTCCCTTCATGTTGTTTATATTTCCAACATCTGTTGCTTTGCTTGGTGGCCCTGAAGCCACCGGGTCCCTCCCAGGCAAGTGGCCTCCCTGCAGCCAGCAAATCGACCCTGACGCTGCGGGGCAGGGGATGCCACTACCGGTGGGTCCCTAGCAGGTGAGTGTCCTTGCAGCCCACAAGTTGGCCCTGGAGAAGCAGGGTAGGGGCTGCCACCGCCAGGTCCCTCACAGGCGAGCACCCCCCAGCCAACAATACAGCCTGGAGCTGTGGGGCAGGGGATGCCGCTGCCACTGCTAGGTCTCTCCGAGGCAAGTGGCCTTCCCATGGCCAGAAAAAATAACGATGAAGCCAAAGCCACAGCAGGAGAGGGGGAGGTTGTTGGGGGGAAAGAGAGAAATGGGGAGGGGGGCAGACTGAGAAGGGGTGGGGAAAAGAGGACATTGAGAAGGGCTGGGATAAGAGAAGTGAGACATACAAGGGGTGAGAGGAGAAAGGAGGTAAGAAAGGATTCCTAGAGAAAGAGATGGGAAGGAGAACTAAAAGAAGGGGTGAGAGAAGAAGGGGAGGGGAGGGAAGATTGATAGATAAGACAAGAGGGTCCTTTGACAGAGAAGGGGGGAGAGGGAAGCAAAGGTGGGGAAAATGCCCCCTTGTCTATATACTGTTTCCCAGAGGGTTTTTTTTTTGTGTGTGGATACTTATATCAGCCAAAAGAGAGCTCACTCTCCCCCAACAGCTTTTCCTACATAGTCAGGGGCCTTCCTCTGTCTGCAGAAAAAAAATAAAAAATAAAAAAAACCCCTTTAGGGACTGTTGAATCCCCCCAATACCTTTTGAAATGGCCTTCACAGGGATCTAACTGTAGGCATCAACTGTGAAAGATTAGCATGTTTGGGGGAGGGGGGAGGTTCTAACTGTTTCTGTCAGTAAAAGGCAGGGTTTTTAATGGCAGCGATCTAGAGTTACCAAGTCCTCCTTCCCCCCGGCTACCAGCAGTAAATCCAGATCCAGGCTGGGAAACTCCGGAGATTTGGGGGTGGAGCCTGGGGAGGACAGGGACTTCAGTGAGGTACAATGCCATAAACTCCACCCTCCAAAGCATCCATTTTCTCCATGGAAAATTATTCCATGGGATCCCCAGATCCCACCTGGAGGCTGGCATCCATAGGCAGCACCCTCTGTGTGACTTGATACCACTTGATTTGCATGACTCAAGTAGGCCCAACTGCTTGCTACTGTTCATCAGCAGGCACCCTATGAAAGCCAGTGTGATGTAACAGTTAGAGCTTCACACTGGGATCTGCAAGACCCAGGTTCAGATCCCCATCTTGCGGTGGAAGCTGACTGGGAGATTTTAGACCAGTCACATACTTTCAACCTAACCAACCACACAGGGTTGTTGTGCAGATAACAAGGAGGAAATAATAGTGTAAGATGCTTTAGTCCCCACTGTGGAGAAAGACTGTAATGTTCCTAGGTAGAGGCTGTGGGGGAGGGGGTGGAGATGGAAAGCTGAAGACAGATAAAGGTAGGTTGGCTGTTGGGTGGGAAGGAAATAGGGTTGCCAACTCCAGGTTGGGAAATTCCTGGACATTTGAGGGGTGAGGCCTGGAGAGGGTGGGATTTGAGGAGGGACTACAGATTAGTATAATGCTATAGACTCCACCCTCCAAACCAGCCATTTTTTTCACTTGAACTACCATTGTCAGTCTCCAGAGAAGGGCTGGAGAGCTCCCAGAATTACAACTGTTGTCCAGGTGACAGAGATCAGTTCCCCTGAATAAAATGTCTGCTTTGGAAGGGTTGAGTCTATGGCATTATACCCTGCTGAGGCTGCTTGCCTCCCCAATCCTCACTGTCCCAAGGCTCCACCCCCAAATCTCCAGGAATTTCCCAACCTGGAGCTGGCAGCCCTAAGATGAATTGATCTCTGCAGCTGGGAGATCCATTGTGATTCCCAGAGCACTGCCACTGCTGCTGTGGGGGGAGAGGAAGCAGGCAGGAGGCTGGGAGAGTGATGGGGGCAGAAAGAGAGAGTGATAGAGTAGGGGGGCAGAAACAGTGATGGAGTGGGGGCAGAAAGAGAGAGAAAGAGTGATGAGGTGGGAAAGTTGAAAAACAAAGTGAATGATGATGGGTCAGAAAGAGAGAGGAAGTAACATACATGGAGGAGAGAGTGAGACAATAAGAAAGGGGGGCAGAAAGGAGAAAGAGTGTGAGAGAGGTAGGGGGAGAAGGGAGGAAGTAAAGGTGTGAGGAATGGGATAACCATCCTGCAAGTTTCTTGTGGGTCTCCACTTGTTTCTCCTTAAAACTAGAACTTAATGTAAATTTAAGACCTTTCTTCCACATATATCCCCATTGTTCCATTCGTATATTATGCCCAAACTTTTTAGCCCATTTTATCATACATGCTTTCACTTGTTCTTCCTCTGTCTCAAATTTCAGTAACACTTAACATTTTAGTAATAACATGTTCATAATTTGTATATACTTATATTTCAAATTTATTTTTAGATTGTTCAAAACCATAAGTTCTTTTGTCTGTTTTAAACCTTTCTAATAGTTGTGCATAAAAGAATCATTGACAAATATATCTTATTATCAGATTTTCTCTTAATTTCATTTTGCAGTCCCCTTTAGAAAAGTCTAATATTTTATCACAATATTTTAAACGCTTATGCTTTATTATAATTTTTCTTCTGTAAAAAGCTTCTTGTGTAGAAAGCCACAAATGTGTTTTTGGACATTGCCTAAATTTATATTTATTCCATATTCTCAGGATGGTATGTCTAATATAGAGTTTTTAAAAGTCCACATTAACTTTCATATCACAAATAGCCATGCCAACCAAATCTCAGATGTGGCCTTCTCGCTCCAATATCTTTCTATTTCTCAACAGCATTAATTCTTTCATCCAGATTAAGCAACTGGTGGCAAAATATAGTTTCAAGTCAGACAAACTCAATCCTCCTCTTTCCCCTGCATTCTGTAAACCTTATATTTAACTCTTGGTCCCCCTGCCCCGCCATATAAATTTAAATCACTTTTTTGCCATTGTTTAAATGGTACATCAGTTGTGAGAACCGGTATAGTCTGGAACAAGAATAATATTCTAGGTAAGATATTCATCTTAATCACTGATATTCTCTCCAACAAAGACAGTTGCACTTTATCCCATCTTAATATATCTTTTTAAACTTCATTCCATACCTTGGCATAGTTATTTTGAAATAACATGCAATTCATATTTGTCAATGTGATACCCAAATATTTTATATTCTTTTCTACTTTAAAACCAGTTTTACTCATCAGTTCTGTTTGATCTTGTATTTTCATATTTTGTTAGCATCTTTGTTTTCTGTTTATTAGTTATAAATTCCTCTAATGCACGACGTTCTTTCAATTTAGCCATTAATAATTCAATTCCCTTTAAAGGGTCTTCCAAGACCAACATCAAATCATCTGCAAAGGCTCTTAGTTTAAAAGTCTCTTTTTAAATCTTAACACTCCCAATCCTATTATCATGTCTTATGTCAGTATTCAATATTTCAAGAACCAAAAACCTTGTCTTATTCCTTTTTAAATCACACCTGGTTTAGAGAAGTCTCTATCTAAAATTATTTGTGCTGTCTGTGAAGTATAAATCAATTTCATTCATTTTATAAAATTCTCTCCAACATTCATATTTTCTAAGATCTTAAAGAAAAAAGTCCAGTTCAAATTAACAAAAGCTTTCTCTGCATCAAGAAAAATCAATGCAGCTTGTTTTTCATGGTATTTTTCGAAATACTCCAAAATGTTTAAAGCTGCTCTAACATTGTCTTTCTGCTGCCTTTTGGGGGAAAAATCCACACAGGTCTTCATAAATAAATTCCTGCAGAATTTTCATTCTTTAAGCTAGAACCATTGTGAACAAGTTATAGTCATTATTCAATAAAGATATCGGCCTATAATTTCTTGTCATCATCAGGTCTTGATGCTCTTTAGGTATTAATGTTATACTGGCCTCTTTCCAGGTCTCTGGCATCTTTCCTCTCTGTAAAATGGAGTTCATCATATTTTGCAAAGGCTGTAGAATTTCAGCCTCAAAGCACTTATAGTACAAACCCAATAATCCATGTGGTCCAAGAGCTTTTCCTGATTTATAGGACCATTCATAATCTGTCTTTGTTCCTCAGTAATGTTAGGTAAATTTCATTTTCTAAGATATTCATCAATTTTCATCTCTGACATATCTTGGCCTTTATATAAAGTCATATAATAATATAGAATGCTTTTTGAATGCCGAGATTATCTACTATTACCTTATCACCCTCTTGTATTTTTAATATCATTTTCTTTCTATTTCTCAGTTTATATGCCAGCCACTTTCCTAGATTATTTGCAAATTCAAAATTGTTTTACTTTAAATATTTCAAATTTGTTTCTATTTCTTTTACTGTTAACATAAATAGCTGTTGTTGCAAAAAAAATATTTGATGGGATATATTTATGTCCCCTAGAGACTTTCTAAATTCATCCTCTTTTTTAAAAAATCTCATCCACAATATTCTGTTACTTCTCTTGTCTTTCCTTCTTAAACTCTGAATTATGTTTTATCAAATGACCTCTAACAAAGGCAAGCTTGCTGTTGACTAAGGGAAGAGCTCCATCATCCCACCCTCCACTGATCTTACAGTGTGGGGAAGAGGAGATTATTTGGCCTATTTGTCGACAAGATATGTGACTCAAACAATTGGACAATAAAAGCAGGTCCCTTCACTGTTTTCCCAGTAAATGCTGCCAGCAAGCTCCTAGACTTTGTTTCAGTAAGGATAGAAAAATACCGTAAGGGAAACAGGAAGTGATGTATTGTATCATCATCTATTGTAGCATTGTCCTTGTGAACCTTCTGTTGACCCAATCTGTATAGACAACTGAGAGTTCGATTATACATTTTTAATATACTGTGTTGTACCAGTAGAAACAGACTCATTTAGATGAAAGTACTGTCAGGTAATCTTCCTGATTCATTAGTTTGTGGGGGGGGGGGGGGTTGGGGGAGGTGACTGTTAATCAAATGACTCCAGCAAGCCCCACACCACTACTACACTCTCTGAGATTTCTATTGTATTTGTTCCCTTTTCATCTGTCTTATCTTCACCTTATCAGGAGTTTCTGAAAGAGGACATTACACAAGCAGTAGATTCATTATTGCCATCCTCCTTTCGTCTTAGGTTCTTTGCATTTCATACTGCAAATAAAGCAACCGGTTGCTAAAATACTAGGAACTGAGCCACAGTTTGGGAATGACACCAAAGTATGTGAGTCATAAAAGACTATCCAGATTGAAAACCTTCCCTTCTACACCCTTCTACACTTAGCTGTGCTGTTGTTTATCCAAGAAAAAAAGAGTTGCTATTGTTGACCACTATTAAGTAATAAACTTCATTATGGAATGTACAACCATTGGCTATCGATTCAAGGTGTCAGCTTATCAAAACTCCATGGCATGCCTCGATATTCCATCGTGTTCTCCTTTCCATTCCCCATTACCATTTTTATGTATTATTATCTACATCCCCGAGGCAGCTGAAATTATCAGGAAAGAAGACATCTGTGATTTCAGGACCCCGAGGTCATTAATGCAGCCTAGCAGCAAAACTTAACATCAGTTCATTGAACAGAGCCAGAGCTAGCATGATATAAATTGGAAGGATTTGTATAGATGATGCAGGAACATCATGAGGTGAGGCAATCACCGGGTCAAAATCTCAGATTATTTTTAAAAGTTTTGCCAGATAAACATGAAATTAGATGAAAATGACAGGGTTTCTTTTTCTGGATATGTTATGAACTATGTGATGTTGCCTCTGCCGTTTGCTGCTTTACTACATTAACAGTGCTCATCTAGTAACTGTTGGAAGTGAATGGTTGCACTGTCTTTTAACCTCAGACTTCAGAGGGGGACTATAGACATATGGAGTGATAGACTGGACATCACATGTGGCTCTTTGACATGCCACTTGTGGCTTGTCTGAGCACCATTTCCCAATGTGGCATCCACCCTGTGTGTCAAGAAAATGGCCAAGATCCTCGCCTGGTGGGGACTGTGGTCGGTAGTTGGTTCTGACCTTGAAAAAGCCAGTGTTGAAGAAAGAAGCAAGCTGTGAACCTCCCTGAGCTGTAGGCTTTATGCTAGGGATGGGGGCAGACGTCTCCAGATGCAGAAATGAATTGCAAAAAGCTGCTGAAATGTATGGGACTCGGGAGGCCATAGAGTGATTTCAAACAAAGCTCTTTTATTAGTGGTTCAGCTCAAGCATGAGGGACGGTGGTTGGGGGGCCTGCTTAAATTTATAGGTAAACCGCACCCCTGACCTCGCCCCCCCACAGGGGATTAGGTAAACAGGGATTAGGTTCCCATCAGAGGCTATCATAGGAACATTTGAATATCCTAAGCCTCTGAGAGGGGGACAATCAGGATCCTAGGGTCTATTGTTCTTTGGGACTGAAGCTCAGGTTGGTGTCTTGGCCATGCACTCCTGGCTGGTCTCAATTACCATTACAGGAGCGCCTGGCAAACATGTCCAGACATGTAGCAGGGTACATTACAGCTACCATGGGAATTATCAATTATCTGTGAGCAGGGGTCCTTTGGGGCTGAAGCGAGGCGGAGCAAAGCTCTGCCAGCTCAGGAGTGGCCACTAAGGCCGCCACAGGCCGAATCAGATTCTCTGATCTGATTCGGCCTGCCGCCGAATTGCCACTGAAATTCAGCAGCAACTTTAAAAGCGACTGGAGGGGAGGAGGTTTGAGGGAGAGGCTCCAAACTCGCAGGATAGCTGCTGGGGCTCCAAACTTGCAGGGTAGCTGCTGGGGCCTCTCCTCGAAATACCCACCAAGTTTCAAGAAGATTGGACCAGGGGATCCAATTCTACGGGCCCCCAAACAGGTTGCCCCCATTCCCTCCATTGTTCTCTATGGTAGGAAAAAAGTAACATTTTGTCCCACCATAGAGAACAATGGAGGGGATGGGTCAATGTGTTTGGAGGCCCATAGAATTGGACCCCATGGTCCAATCTTCTTGAAATTTGGTGGGTATTTTGAGGAGAGGCCCCAGCAGCTATCCTGCAAGTTTGGAGCCTCTCCCTCAAACCCCCTTTCCTCCAGCCCCTCATATACCCTATGAGTTTTTGCCATTGATTTCAATGGCCCATAGGGTATAATGGGGCTGAAACTGACATTCCCTTTCTGACACACTTCCGGTGATGTCAGGGGATGTGGCATATGCTAATGAGTTATGCTAATGAGTTATGCTAATGAGCTCCTGCACCTCTTTTTCTACGAAAGGACCCCTGTCTGTGAGTCTTATTAGAAGATAAGGCCATGTTAGGGTTGCCAAGTCTGGTTTGGAAAATACCTGGAGACTTTGGGGGTGGATCCAGGAGAGGGTGGGGTTTGGGGAGGAGAGAAGCCTCAGCATGGTATAATGCCATAGAGTCCACCCTTCAGAGCAGCCATTTTCTCCAGGGGAGCTGATCTCTGACAGCTGGAGATCAGTTGTAAAAGTGGGGGATCCCCAGGCCCCCCCTGGAGGCTGGCAACCCTAGGCCATGTTTGCATGTGTCCCTTCTGCCATCACTAGTACATTTTGCCCGCGGCTTCAAGCTCTAGTCCTGAATTCATTTCTTTGCTGCCTTTCTCTGGTACCCTTCTACGAGAGTACAAGGTGGTCTATCCAACAAAAAGAGCCAACCAACAAATCAAAAGACAATTACAATTTCAGCAGCAACAAATCAAATTACTGCAATAGCTCCTATTGACAGTCAGTGCATTAGATGATAAAAACAAAGCAAAGAACAGCATACATGCTGAACCAGTTAAAATTAAAATTCAGAATAACAATGTCCAGAATAATAATGGCACCTGGAAATCTCCTGTGATTGCAATTAATTACTAAGCTCAGTTCCCCTGGAGAAAATGGCTGCTCTGGAGGGCAGACTCTATGGCATTCTGCCCTGCTGATGTCCCTCCCTGCCTCAAACCCCACCCTCCTCAAAGTCCACCCCAAAATCTCCAGCTATTTCTCAAACCAGAGCTGGCAGCCCTGGGACCTTGAGCTGGAGCACTCAGCTTCCAGGCCTAGATTTGGAGAATGTATTTATCCTTCTTCAAGATCAAGAAATTTGCTCAGCTGAGTCTATTTGTCTGATCCTTTCATTTCCAGGGTGTATTCACTAAGTCACTTATGGGCTCTTCATTTCACAGGCAATCTGCTGCTGCTGTGAACTTCTCACTCATAAGAGAAAGTTATAATTAAAGCCTGATAGAATTATCTGCAAAATGATTGTTTGCCCTCCCTTCCTGACTTACTAGCTGTCTTCAGCAAAGAAAGGCCAAGTCAGATGGCATCCGTCTGCATTTCCTTCTGCCATCATTTTGTCAACATGTGACTCCTTATAGGCTAAGAATGGGAAATAGTAACAAATGCTTTTCATATCAAATTCAGTCTCTCCCCCCACCTCTTAAGTCAAGAGGGAAAATGGAGGAATTAGCAAACTTACTCTTTCGGAACTCCAGCGTCTGATCTTGAAAACTGAGGCCCAAAAGTAAAACAATCTGCTAAAGTGTTCCGACTTTCTAATATTTTCATAGGTTTCCACGAGATAATACCGTCAAGCAGTATAATACATCAAATGTGTCTTAAAAGCATCCCAAGAAGACTCCGCAGAGAAGTTAGCAAGCAATCTCATATACAATTAAATATCATAGTTTGTAGAAATAATTTCACCCAGAGGAAGATTTGTAACAAGCCTTTTAAAAACTTTTTTTTTAAGTTTGATTAAGAAAGTCTATGTTGAACATTTGAAAAACAGCACATGCCAATATGAAGATTAGATCCTGTACATATATCTGCTGTAAGGTCTGAGAATGGGAATCAATATTTCTCTCTTTCTTCTACCTTTGAGATACAGGAAAGTTGCAATACAACTGAAACCATTTTCTAGCAAGTAAATCTTTATTACATTACCCACCCAGGAATATATTGTTTTGATGTATTTTTTTGGAAAGCAGGAAACAGCAGGATCCCAAGTGTATAACATTCCAGCTGTGTATTCCTGCTATAAACATATCAAGAATATCAAGACTTTCACCCCACCATCAACCTGACAATGAACCAATTTATGCAAGAAATATATTTTCTGGACACTGCTATAAAAATACACAGTGGACGCATAAACACCACCTTATACCGGAAACTTACTGACTGACAAACATACCTACATGCCTCCAGTTACCATCCTAAACATACCGAACAATTCATCGTATGCAGCCAGACTCCATGCTACAACCACCTCTGCTCCAATCCTGCAGACAGAGATTCTCACCTGAAGGATCTACATCAAATCTTTTGGAACTAAAGTATCCACCTGATGAAGTCAATTAACAGATTAACAAAGCCAAAATGGTACCCAGATAAAACCTTGGGGGCAAGACAGGCCCCAAAGAGACAATGGCTGAGGACAGACTGGCAGTCTGGCCCGCTCTGCCTCTGCTTTAAAAGTGGAGGCAGAGTGGCAGTCCAGACTGCCACATCTGCCTGGAGGAGGCGGGCCGGACACAACGTGTCCGGCACCGTACTCCTCCCGCAGCATCCGGGCACCACTTAAAATTGGTGTCCTGGCTGCTGTGCGCGCGTTCCATCTACTTCCGGTGGGTGTGAATGCGCGCCGGGCCGGGGGAGCCATGCGGCGTTTGGATGCCGCCGCTGGAAGCCACCTGCAATCTGGACGCTACGGGCAGCTTCCTTGCAGCAGCGTGCGAACGCCACACGGCAGGGGCAATTCCCCCCACCTTGTTCTGCCGTGCCGTGAAGGCGCGGCAGAATACCAGTCTGTCTTTGGCCAATAACAGAACACCACTAGTCACATATAGCTCTCAACTCAAAATAATTCAATAAACCATCAGTGACTTACAACCTTTACTGGATAATGACAGTTCTCTTTCACAAGTACTGGGGGGAGGGCAAACCTTGCACACAGACAGCCCCCCAATCTCAAACAACTCCTCACCCACAATAATGCAACATCTAATTTGGACATGGACACTGGTGCCAGAACCCGCTTTGTTGCCACATACACCCAGACAACACAATCACTGGGCCTAACAACATCAACGACACCTTCCGGGGCTTATTCACTTGCTCATCTTCTAACACTGTGCCATTAAATGCCAACAAAGCCCTTTGTTCTCTACATAGGGCAAACAGATCAAACCCTATGACAAAGGATTTTTGTTGTTGTTGTTCAGTTGCACAGTAGTCGAGTCCAACTCTTTGCGACCCCCATGGACCAAAAGATGGACACAAATCTGACATCAAAAATCACAAGACTGAAAAACCTGAAGGAGAACACTTCAACTGTTCAGGACATTCAATGGGTGACCTCAAAATAGCTGTTTTCTTGTAAAGAAACTTCAAGAACAGACTAGAAGGGGAAGTTGCTGAGCTGCAAGTTATTACAGCACTCAGAACAATCGACTCCTCAGGACTTAATAGGGATATTGGTTTCTTTTCTCACGACACATGCTAACCTCATTCAGCCCTTACCTCTGTATTCTCACCAGTCGCCCAGAAGGGCCATTTTATTTTATCTCTTATTTAGAATAATAGATTAGAACAGTAGATTGTAATGTCATGTAATGAATAGTAGAAATTGAAATATATTTCCCTGGTCTGGGGACAGGGGAGATAACTCTACACATCCAATTGCCCCACTTCAAAGAAGAAGGTGCTGTAAAGTCACCTCCATGCTTGAGAAGGGATAGATGGAGCATAACGGCAGGGTCTCAAATAATTACACTTAGCATTCTGAGCTTATTATTCCTGTTTGATTCTTGGATCTGCTAAACATCTTCATTATTTTATTTATTATTGTTTATTAAATTTGACTTTTAGGCCACCCTCCCCCTGAAAAACAGGGCTCAGGGCAGGGTACAACGGTGCTAAAATTACAATCGTACAAAAGATTTCAAAATTAAGTTAATACATAAAATACAATTTACAACAGGCTAAACCTAGCAGTTCGAAAGCAAGACATTGCATGTAGATAAATAGGCACCACTTTGGTGGGAAGGTAACAATGTTTCATGCACCTCGGCGTCTAGTCATGCCAGCATCGTGACCCCAGAAACGTCTTTGGATAGTGCTGGCTCTTCGGCTTTGAAACGGAGATGAGTGCCACATCCCCAGAGTCATATTTGACTGGCTTTCGAGAAAAGGAAACCTTTACCTTTAAGCCAATTTCTGGAATATCATTATGCTGTAAGATTGTTTACTGCTCACCTTCTACCTATATGTATGGACTGGTAATTTCCAGTTTTGTTTCTGTTTCTGTCTCTGTCTTGACTCTAATTGGCCCTTCCTGGCAACTAACCCCCCCTTTTATATGTAATGGTTGAGGAAATTCTGTTTCACTGTATCTGAAGAAGTGTGCTTGCACACCAAAGCTTATACCTGTCAGTTAGCACTGCCAATGGTTTCTATTGCTTTTTATTGCCAATGGTTCTGTTGCAGTCATGTCAGTTACCACTGCCAATGGTTTCTATTGCCTTTTCTGATGGTCACTTAACATTGCCTTTGTTTTGAGTTCCATACCTACTCCTCTAGGTCCCGGACGGGAGATAGCATCGGTAGAGTGACTCCCACTGCAGGAATGCACTTCTTGCTTGCTCTGCACATGTTTGCTGCTTATTAGCTTTTCTTCGCTCTTATCTCTCTTTCGCTTCTCGCTAGCTCACGGCCTTGAGCTGGAATCCTCCTGCTACATGTTATTTTATTCACAGGTGCAAATTGCTCCTTTGCTTGATTTTATCCTTGGGAACATCCGCCCCACAGATCCTGACAGTGTTTTTGCTTGCACACCTAATTTTCCACGCTTTCCTTGGGAACAGTGGGCTAGTATATCTGGGCGCCAATAATTCTCCCAACTGATTGGTGGAAGTTGAGGGGGGCTTATTTCATATCAGGTATAATTGTAGTTATATTACTATGCTTGGGCATTACTAACAGAAGAAGTGTATTTGACCAGCAAGATCTTTTCTGCAAATAAAGGACTTTCTGTTTAAGGAGACCTGTTGTGGACTACATCTATTGGCACAATCTCACAATACCTTGAATAAAACTTGTTTGGTCTTGAAGGGGCCTCTAGACCCAAGGGCAGAAAGGCGGGATATAAATTTTGTAAATAATAAAGACAAGCCAATTGCCCCCCCAAAAAAGAAAAAAGAAAAAAAAAGACATTGTTCCAAGAATATTTCCTAGACAGGAAATTCATGTTATGATTGTTTCTGCTTCCCCCACTCCATTTTTGACAATACATCTTAATCATTTTTTATGAATTACATTTCTCCAGCTTGTTGGTGGCACTGGATGTCATTTCAGATGTCTTACAAAGCTACAGTTGGTATGATTGTCCAAAAACTATGATTATTTAGCATTCATCAAACCAGGTCATGAAATTATGGTTTGGTGCTAGATTTGCCAAATCCAGATTGAGAAATTCCTGGAGATTTTTAATATTCTCATATTTGGTGTAGTGGTTAGGAGCACAGACTCTAACCTGGGAGAACTGGGTTTGATTCCCCATTCCCTCCACTTGCAGCTGCTGGAGTGACCTTGAGTCAGTTACAAGTTTTTTGCAGAGCTGTTCTCTCATGAGTAATTCTCAAAAGAGCTCTCTCAGCCCCACCTATGTCACAGGGTGTCTGTTGTGGGGAGGGGAAGGGCATGGAGATTGTAAGCCACTCCAAGACTTCTTCGGGTAATGAAGGGTGGGGTATAAATTCCTCCTCCTCCCTGCAATGCCAAACCTCATTTTTGCTTCTCCTGTTTGTGAACTGAAATGATGACTCTTCATTTTTCTGCCATTCCTGTTTTCTTACACAGAATTTTTCCTATAAACTTATGCACTTTCCAACATTGTGTGCCAATAAATCACCATTATATGCTATATGGGTATGTGTAAAAGGACATATTGCATGTATAAATCAATGCATTGTGTATAAAAAAACTGTACAATGTACATACACAATAAACATTAATTTAGAAAACTAGCAGCAGAAATGGGAAAATCATTGTCAAAAAATGAACAAATATAAATGAAACTAAGTAGGAAGTGTTCGGTCATCCCTACTATCGATAAATAACTAAATTAAATACACTCCATCATTTATAGACGCCTTAAATAGGTAAAAACAAACATTTGCTACTGTCTCTGCCAGAGCTATTTGGATGAGAAGTGTGTGTATGTGTAAAATGCCGTACCATCAGCAGTGATGTTAGGAAGATTCAATGGACCTCCTTATTCAGATAGACTGTGTAATTGTGGCAACAAAATCGATTCTGTGGATCATATATATTTTTGACTGGCCCAAATTTTTAGATCTGAGAGCTGAACTGGTCTCCCCATTATTTAATCAGGCCTTTCTCTCTTCAAAAGTGAAATCGTCCTGGTTACTCAGAGATAAAGATCAACAAAATACTCTCTGTGACTGGGGAAGTTTCTGGCAGCTGTTGTTCAGTTACACAATAACTTTCGTAGTAGTAACATTTAGGTTCTTTTGTGGGATGAGGGTTTGCTGTTTATGACTTTATGACTCTGGCTGTGAAAACAGAAAGAAGGACAAGACAAGGGCACGTGTAAAGTGCCATCAAGTCGCAGCTGACTTATGGCGACCCTGTGGGGGTTTTAAAGGCAAGAGACATTCAGAGGCGGTTTGCCATAGCCTACCTCTGCACAGCAACCCTGAAATTGCTTGGTGGTCTCCCATCCAAATAATAACCAGCGCTGAACTTGCTTAGCTTCTGAGATCTGACAAGACTGGGCTAGCCCGGGCAAGCAAGATCAGGTAGGGTTGCCAACTTCTATGTGGTGACTGGAGATCTCCTGAAATTACAACTGATCTCCAGGTGACAGAGTTCAGTTCACCTGGAGAAAATGGCCACTTTGGATGGTAATGTATATGTCATTGTACCCCATTGAAGACCCTCCCTTCCCCAAACCCTGCCCTCCTCAGGCTTCACCCCCCAAATTTCCAGGTATTTCCTAACCTGGAGCTGGCAATCCTAAGGTCAGGACAAACGGATGAGGAGACCCAACACAAATTTATCTATAGCCATCATAAAGTTGTGAAGATGCTGTTATTATGAATGATTAAAAAAACTATGCAAAGCAGCAAGTGTTCAGTGTCAATGCAAAACTTTAAATATACATGAATATCTGAAACCTGCGCAGAAAAAACACCTTTACAAGTGTGCAGTCCTAGCCTAAGGATGTTGACTTGGAAGTCTCTCATTACATTCAAGGGCAGTCTGAAGGTTCAGCCTTGAAACCAGGAGTCCCAGACACATTCTTTTACATCTCCAAAGGCAGTGGAAAAGAAGACAGCCACCTGTTTCTGCTGAAGGGAAACACAAGATGAACTCTGAGTAGGAGTCTTAGAGCATCGGCTCCATGTATAAAAAAGTGACCTGATGAAACATTGGGGGAAACGGAATATTTACCTAGGAAATCCATAGTTGCATGGTAATTGTCTGGAAGCAGCAGCAGCACTGCATGATGTAAAATAAAGAAACAAAAGAGGAAGCAAGATTGTGGACTGTAATTGGACTAGAATCGAAATTGTTCACTGTGGACATTGCTGGGTTGCAACCATCTGTTTCTTTCCAGGCTAGTTGTTTGCCTCCTTCTCTTAACTGCTGAAGCCAAAAGGGATTCTGGTTTGTCCTACCACAAGGCAAGATGCAGCTTGTCAGTTCATGAAAGAAGCAGCAGGAAGGCCCACTTGGACCTTATCTCCTAATGCTCTGGAAGATTTTCTTTTTTAAAGAAATTACTAATGTTCATTTTGTAAGCATTAACTCTAAATACCATGCAAACTTAGAAGATGATTTTGATTTACGGCCCCCTTCCTATTTGGGGGCTTTCCTCATTCTCATCTTCCACACTTGTGTATTTCTGTTGCTTTGGGGTATTTGCTTTCTTTTCTGCATGTGTTTAGCTCCCTCTAGTGGTCAGTTTGCTATTATATCACTTTATATCCAGCACAAAAACCTGCAGTTTAAATTTTGCGGTGTAATATTGAATCGATCCTTTAGACAGAGCAAAATATTTGAGGAACAACAACAACCCCAAGCAACAAGAACACACACACAAGTCAAATTAAATACAGAAAAGACCTTGGTATCACAACTATCTTTTCCTTGTGTTTTATTTCAGGCAAATCTCTGACCTTTACCAAAAGAAAAGGGGAAGAGTTGGGGAGGATCCAGAACCACACCTTATTTGGTCAGGGTGCTCTGACCAGTAGGTGGCCCAGGTGACTACCTTGCTGCCCCCCTTGCCACCCATCTGTAGCAGGGGCAAGGAGGGCAAGGTGTGGCTTCTTGTCTCCCTGTGGTCTGGCAGGGTGCTGCTTCCTCACCTGAAGAGTGAGGAAAGAGGGTGGCAGCTTCTTGGTTCCTTGGCCAGGGGAAAAAGGGTAGGCGCCACTGTACCTCTGCCTCACTTGTCCGCTGTGGGTTGAGAAGGGCAGGAGGTGGCTTTTTGTCTGCCTGTATCCTGGAGAAGAGAGGGCAGGACCAATCTTCCGGCCTCCTCAAAACCCAAAATAATGCAGCACATGGCTGAGAAGGGTGGGATCCTCTTTCCCGTAGGATTCAAGGGCTACCCTTGTCTTGCCAGCTGTTTCAATTCGCCTAGTCTCTTTTTTGGACTGTTTGCCGCCTACATACCTAGACTTTGCTCCCATTTTCTCTCTTTGACCTCTTGCTGCCTACATTGAGGTTGCTTTGTTTTGTTTTCATGTGATATATTTTGTTTAGTTGTCAAGGAAATGTGCATGTAGCATGTTGAGCTGTCCACTTGTGCTGAAGTTCTCCACATCCTTGGTCAATATTATTATTCCAGGAGGGCAGCCAGGAGCAAAAGGAGTGCTTAATCCTCCCCCACTACTTCTTAGCTCCATGATGTTCCTCCTCCCATTAGCTTCCCCGTGCACACACACATTTCTAAATGTGTCTTTGGCAAAAGGGGAACAGCTGGGGGGGGGCAATTTGGAGCCAATGAGTGACAGGTGGGAAAGGGTCAGGCATGCCCCTGCTGTCTAAGCTAAATCTCCCTCTTCTGATGTCACCTTTTCCTGGAAAGCAGCCACTGGAGCTTTTGAACGTGTGTAATGTGTAGTTCCATTCTTAGACCTGTGGCGTATTTTCTACCTAGGATATATATTTTCAAATTGTCATTATCTGCACACACTGTTAGCCTAACATAATTATCCTAAACAGATATTTTTACAATAGTTATCTGCCTAGGAATCTTTTTGCTACCATACATTTTATAAAACAATTTTCTAAAATTAAAACACAAGTGACAGTCTTAATGGTCTGGTTCATAAATTGGTGAACTAAGTGTTCCTATTTAAATAAATTATCTAAGTGAGTATAATTTTAAATGCAATTATCCTTGTAAGTCTGGATTGCTTCAGTTTCTCGGTGTTCAGAAGTTCATCTGATAGTATGTTTTATCCTGATGCTAATGAGGACTGTATAATAATGGCAGGGATTGCCTGATTAGCTAGTCTTAGATGCTGGTCAGTTACTCGTGCAAGAGGTCAACCATACCTGGGTTGTATGAGAAGAGTGGAAAGGTGCTGAGTCAATGTGACATGCCCTGTCTCCCAAATTGTAACCTATCAAATGTTGCTGCCACAGAAGTTTCTTTTCCATACATCTCTTTTAACTTTGCAGTTGACTATTGCTCGCTGCTGATTTGCACAACTACAACAGGAGGCATCTTTTAAATGAATGCCAGCTTGCATTTTCTGCTTTTTGAACTGGTATAATCAGCAGCATCTTCACGAGAAATGATTGAAGAACGGATCACAATATTAGCTGGTTTAATGGGCAGACAGTGAAGGCACACATAAACGGCTAAGTACTGAGCCTCCACTGAAAAATCTCAAATTCTTCATCCTCTCCGCTTTTACCATGAACATTTTAAAAATTGGAGGTGAAGGTGGCAGAAAGGTAGAGTGGGAAGCAGCTGGGAGGAAGCAGTCTACTCACAAAAGAAAACAGTTCTACTGTGCAAATTGGCTACATCCAAGTGAACTCAGTTGCATGCAAACAGCTTGCCAAATGATCAGCTCCCTGCAAGCAAGACGGTCAGGAATGACTAGCTACTGGTATTGGGGAATATTCAGAAATATCAATATTTTCCAAGTCCATAGACCTGAATTGGGGGGAAAAATGATTTTTTTTGCACCCCCCCTAGTCACTGCCTCAGGGAGAGGTGTTCCTTTAAGCTGTATGTACAACCTAATCTAGCAGCTCCTTTAGCATGGGATAAATAGGTGGTAGAAGAAAGGTTCTCTTCTTTACATGTAGGCTATTTGCTCTGTATTTAAACACACAAGTTGCCCATTCACACTATCTGCACACAGTAACACCACTTCTATAGCCAAAACATTTGGTTGCATGGTACTGTGGCATTGTTACATACTGTGGTATTGTTACACTGCATTGGCTACATTATTCCTGATCTGCTGGGATCCTATAATCAATAAGAATAACACAGTCAGATGATAAAAGATTTTCTACATGTTTCCTTAAAGATTTGTAGTGTATGTATGTGGGGAGGAGAACTTACAACACAGTGACTTGGATTCCTGTGTGGTTGTTGCTAAATACACGAAGAATAGAAAACACCTGAGGGCTACCCATACTGACCGTAATTTGTCTCAAACTTACATTATATAACATATCTATGGGGATAACTGAACTCTTCCAGTATCAAGGGTGTTTAAGGAACATAAACCAAGAAAAAAACCACCCACTGTTTATCTCAAGAGTACATTCTGTCTCTCCCACCCAGTCCCTTCTTCAGAAAAAGAATGCCGTGAGAGAGTCCTCAGACAATGTGTGTGTGTAATCTTGGCTATAGCTATTGCTTAATTCTGTACGATACCATCTCAAGCACAGTGGACTGAAGCCGTTAGAAGGCAGACATTCTTGAAAAACACAATTTCTTGAAGTCGTTTCCTTTGGTCTTAATACATTTATAACTGCATCATTGTGTTTCAGGGTTATTGCTAAGGTCCACGGGGCAATATCGTATAGTACAGGGAGCTTTTATGTGGGCACTTATCGCTGTCTGTAATAAAACAATTTGATACAAAGTGAGTGCGCCCCAAGCAAGTATTCTTATGCCACTGACACTTGAAATTGTATTTCTTCACATTAGTATTTATGGATATGGAAATATAACTATCTTTGAATGTTTTATTATACTGTTAACGTTGAATTTGAAACTCATCTGGATAAAAGATAAAATACCAGAGGGATCTTGTAAACAGGGTTGAAATGTATGCTCTTCCACATACCCTCAAGCGGAGGGGGAAAAAAAATTCAATAGCAGGGGGATGATCTCCTTCAGCACATGTCCTGCAGAGACCTGATTCAGATGCTTATCAAAATGGTAATCAGTCTTGCGCTGTGGAATCGTGTGTGGGGGCACTGTGGCAGCTATGGGGTGAAGGGAAGGGGGGGAGGCTCGGAGTCAACATTACCCCACTCTGGCCTTTCCTATAGATTCTTTATATCCCCACCACCCACAATCAAATACAAAGGGGTATACAAGCTTTAAAATAAAGATTGGTAAGTTATGTGCTCCCTAAAGATCTCTTCCTTCCCTAAGCCCACCCCCAAACCCTAACCAAAAAGCCAAATAAAAGCCATGGAATCCTTACCCCAAAGTTTTAGAAGTTTTATTTACAATTAAGCTGAGGCTGGTTCACCCCTCCCATCCAGTAGAGTTCTATGAGCTCTGATTGGCTGACAATGACTTGCCTAAATCACAAGGATTGGTTCAGAGCCCTGGAGGAGAGGTGGGGCTTTTAAGGATGATTGCCCCGGGCACCTTTTCCTCTTGCACACATCTATGGTAACATTTGAGGCTGGTGCTCAGTGTGGAGGCACTGTTTCAAAGGGGAAGAATTGCAGAAATGGACTGTTAAGTGCAGGCTCTGCATGGAGGGACAATGTCACATTCTACTTCAGATGTGTAGTGTACAGGAGGCGTATATGTTCTGGCCTGCTGGCCCTGTTCCATCCTGCCCCCCAAGGTTTTCCCAACACCTGGAGAGGTTTTTCTGTCTCTCAAGTAACCACTGCCAGCATCTGGCCTTTGTAAGGAATTGCCCTCTGGGAGGGTCAGGACTCCCAGCTTCCCTTCCAAGTGCTGAGGCCTTGACTCTCTGTCTCCTGCTGCCCAGTGCCTGGTCAACATGGGGACCGTTTACTGCCTCATGCACCCCTGAAAGAATAGCCACTTGCCAACTGCCTGCCTCCCCACTGCCACTCCTTTTAAAATAGTGTGTCCAAGATGGTGGAGGTCTTTTTGGTACAGAGAACCACTACCAGAATCCAAAGTTATAAAGTACAGGTGGAGACCCGCAAGAAACTTTTGGGATGGTTATCCCATTCCTCATACCTTTGCTTCCTCCCTTCTCCCCCTATCTCTCTCACACTCTTTCTCCCTTCTGCCCCCCCTTTCTTACTCTCTCTCTCTCCTCCATGTATGTTACTTTCTCCCTCTTTCTGACCTGTCATCATTCTCTTTGTTTTTTCTGCCTCCCCACCTCATCACTCTTTCTCTCTCTCTCTTTCTGCCTCCCACCTCAAATCCCACCCTCCCCAGGCATTACCCCTCAAATGTCCAGGAATTCCCAACCTGGAGTTGGCAACCCTATTTCCTTCCCACCCAACAGCCAACCTACCTTTATCTGTCTTCAGCTCTCCATCTCCACCCCCCTCCCCCGCAGCCTCTACCTAGGAAAATTACAGTCTTTCTCCACAGTGGGGACTAAAGCAGCTTACATTATTATTTCCTCCTTTTTGTCTGCACAACAACCCTATGAGGTTGGTTAGGCTGAAAGTATGTGACTGGTCCAAAATCGCCCAGTCAGCTTCCACCACAAGATGGGAATCTGAACCTGGGTCTCGCAGATCCCAATCTGAAGCTCTAACTGTTACATCACAATGGCTTTCAGTAGCAAAACAGCTGGGCCTAATTAAGTCATGCAAATCAGGTGGTATAAAGTCACACAGAGGGTGCTGCCTAGAGATGCCAGCCTCCAGGTGGGACCTGGGGATCCCCTTGAGTTACTGCTCATCTCCAGACTACAGAGATAACTTTCCATGGAGAAAATGGATGCTTTGGAGGGTGGAGTTTATGGCATTGTACCTCACTGAGGTCCCTGTCCTCCCCAGGCTCCATCCCCAAATCTCCAGGAGTTTCCCACCCTGGATCTAGATCTGCTGCTGGTGGCTGGGGGGGGGGGGGGGTACTTGGCAACCCTAGACTGCTGCCAGTAAAAACCCTGCTTTTTTACTGACAGATTTAGAGCCTTCCCCCTCCCCTGAACATGCTAATCTCCTAACAGTTGACACCTGGAGCTGATGCCATTTCAAAAGGTATTGGGGGGAATTCAATGGTCCCTGAAGTTTTTTTTTTTTTTTTTAACTTTTCGGATTTTTCTGCAGACTGAGGAATGGGCCTGACTATGTAGGAAAAGCTGTTGGGGGAGAGTGAGCTCTCTTTTGGCAGAAATAAGCATCCACACAGAAAAAAAACCCTCTTGGAATTAGAATATACATTTATTAAAGAGATAATGTTCACAAGCATACTTTTAGTACAGCACTAGACTGAGCAAGGGATTAAAAAGAAATGAGCAAAACACAGTTCCTCTGTCCGTCTCTCTACACATACTGTATAAAATGTTAAAATACAGGAGAGTCTCCTTAGTTTAGGATGATACAGATTGCTACAGAATTACTATTACCTTGCAGCTTCCTCCAGTTTTTCAGGTCAGCACACAGTTAATGGTTCTGCGTCCTCCAGACCTCAGTTAAGAGTTCTGTCTGCTCTAATGGACTCAGCACAAAAGAGAGCTTCCTCCTTGCTCTCCTGAATTTTATCATCTCTCTTTTCCTCACCCACTGACTAGGTCAGGCTGGGTCAAAGGGGCTTTTCCTGGAGATTTCCAGTTCCTTCCTTTCTGAAGTCTCTCTGAAGTCTTAATTCCTCCCAATCTCTGTTCCCTGTTTGGGGAAGGGGGGGAAGCTTGACTATCCCATTGTCTAGACCTATTAGCATTTGTATGATGATGGGCTGAGGTAAGTCTGGAAAGTGATTGAACTGAAATTCCCTCTTCCTGCCTGTTCTCTGTCCAGAGAGAGAGAGAAAATTAAAACTCAGAGTGAAGGTTTTGCTCATTTCAAACCTCCAAAGAAAAATTACATTTCTTCACAGTCTCTATATGAAGCTGTCCTATAATCAAGTCAGATCAATGGTCCATCTTGCTCAAATTGTCCGCAGTTGTCTGTGCCTTAGCATCTTCTATATGAGATCCTTCTTCTGAAGATGCCAAGGATCAAACCTGGAAAAACCAGGTAAACCAAGGTCTCCTAAAGGAAGAGTATGAACTCTTTTAATTTGAAGATGTGAAATGAGATAATTAGTCCATCCAATTCAGATTTATCTAATGTGACTGTCATAAAGTCTCTGACAGTGTGATCTCATGCAGAGATATTCCAATATGCTCATTAATTTCCATGGATTTAGACTTGAATAACTCTGCATAGGATGACACTGCACAGTGTTACCCAGCATCTGAATTCCTTGAATTGGAGAGCCCAGGGACTAAAGCCAGTTTGGTGCAGTAGTTAAAGAGTGGTGGACTCTAATCTGGAGAACTGGGTTTGATCCCCCACTCCTCTACACGCAGCCAACTGGGTGACCTTGCGTCAGTCACAATTCTCCCAGAGCTCTCTCAGCCCCACCTTCTTCACAGGCAATGTTCCCTCTAAATTCCAGAGTGTTGTGAGCAGAAATTCTACCTTCTGAGTAAAAAGCTAGTAGCATTAAAGCTCTGAGTGAGTCTACATTTGACTATCGTGTAAATTCATTTTTAAGAAGATTATTTCCATAACCTTGTAAAAATCTCAGAATAAATTCTTTTGAATTATATTTAAACTGTATTTTAAAAATAATTTAATCATTATAAGAGAAAACAGGATCAAGTCAAATTTCACTCACCCCTTTCCAGTATATTGGTAGAACTGTCCTCTGGAGAACAGGTCTATCCACCCTAGTCCACTATATTGGTAGATCTGGCCTCAGACTGTCACTCTACACTGAGCCTTAAAAAACATACCAGCACTTGAAGGTGGGGGGAATCTTTCAATCTACTTTGGGTTTTTTTTTTAAGTGAAATATGACAACCAGCATCACAGGTCAAGTATAACATAGGTGGAACAATCACTGTCAGAACCGTGCCTAACCTATCCCACTTTCCCCTGTGACTCAAGGCAGCTTACAAATCATACTGATAGGGGTGTGTAAAATAAAAATTGATTTTTCCCAGCTCCATTATAGCCTATGGGGACCATTATACCCAATGGGCCCCATAGGCTAAAATGGATAATTGATCTGGAGTATCTGGGGCTCTGGGGAAACTATTTTTTGAGGTAGAAGCACCAAATTTGCAGTATAGCTGCTGGTGACTCTCCTCAACCCCCCCCCCAAGTTTCAAAAGGACTGGACCAGGGGTCCAATTCTATGGGTCCCAGAAGGAAGTGCCCACATTCTCCATTGTTTCAAATGGAGAGAAAAAAATGCCTTTTCAGTTCACTTATTGGCTGTACTGCCATCTAAGTTCCCTGTGCTGCCAGCTAAAATGTTGTGTGCTAGCATCTCCCTAGTGCAGCTTAGAAGGAACTTTGCTCACAGGGTGTCTGTTGTGGGGAGAGGAAGGGACGGAAGAAGAAGAGTTGGATTTATACCCCACCTTTCACTCAGAGTGTCTTACAATCTCCTTCTCTTTTGTAAGCTGCTCTGAGTCTCCAAGTGAAGAATGGGGTATAAATTCAACTCTCCTCCTCCTCCCCCTAGTGTGGTGTAGTGGTTAGGAACATGGACTCTTAACTAGCTGAACTGCCTACTTGAACGTGCAACCTTAGGGAGGGTTTTTAAATTAACAGAGAGCTAGACTAATGTAAGGGAATATCTTAAAATTATATCACAACACACAGGGTATGCAACTAAGGTTTCTGACATGTCCAGACCCTTGATGGCCAATATGACTCATGGGAATCAGCATTTTATGTTTCTCTTGGTAAAATGTCAGGAGGAATTAAAAAGAAGCTATGCTCCCCAGAGCCAGCAATGGAGGCCCTGAACATACTTCAAAATCTTTACTGTAGACAGAGGAACGGCTTTAATAGAATTAGCTTAATGGCAGGAACTGTACCATTTTAATCCTCTTGGTCAGGGAGTCAGGAGGAATAAAGCTATACTTCCCAGAGTTCATGTCAGCAAGAACAGCTTAGAATGCAAGGGCAGCTTAGAAGCAGACCTTGGCTTTTGCCTCAGCTTCCTTTTTTTCTAGGAACCTTACTGAATTTCATAAACATACTGCTTCCATTTCACTCTCCGCCTTCTGCTCCCAATGAAAAGTAGTGGGGAGCAGAAAGCAGGGTTTAAATGGCTCACAAATCGATACGAACCAGTTAATTTCATGAACTGACATATTGATTCATGGTTCAGTTGGTGATTCAGCCACGAACCAGACAGCAAATATGCAGTTTGTGCCCATCCCTTGTGATGATGTTGGTTAATGGGGGGCTTTTCTTTCCTTGCTTTTGCAGATAAATGCGAGCTTGTGGGCTCCTGGGGCGTTTTTAAATGACCTTAAAACGGGAGTGGCATCTTTGTGGCTGCCACGAGGACACCATCACATCTCGTTGGCCCTCACTGGCATACAAATGGTACAAAAATTGGGTATGATGTTTAAATGGTACAAAATGATTCAAAAATGTCAGCATTTTATTTGATTTAAAATATACTGCCCACCCACCTTCACAAAGCATTCGGGTGACCAGTCTTCCAGCATACCATCACTCTTTTAAATTCAAAGGTGCAGTGCTATTTCACTGTAGCAATACACTGGGAATTGTTTCCCTGGATGCAAAGTTGTTAAAGATTTTATTGATCATTAAAAGAGTTAAGCCCGGCTAGGGGATAGAGCAAGAAATTACTGCCATTTTGGGGAGGGGAACAGGACACCATGGGTCTGTTGGAACGCATACTCCTCAACATTCCTCTCTATGTTCCTTTTCCAGCTCTTGGTCACAATCCTGTTGAAAATGACACCCAGGAGACATAGGACCTTCTGGCAGTGGCAAGAGGTCAGCATGTTCCTCATTTTTTCCTGATCTCCGACCATGTTGAAGACCTAATGGCCAGACCCACCCTAGAGAACAGAATAATATATGAGGTGGTGGCTCACAGGTTTGACCACAGGCATTACAAAAGGACCCCGGAACAGTGTCAGTCAAAATTCAAGAGGGTGAAGGGAGAGTTTATGGTTGTTCTGGAAGCCTGGCAGAGCATTCCCAGGATCAGCGGCCAAACTCCTCAGCACACCCTCATAATGCAGCTGTGAGAGACAGTGGGGCAGCCAAGATGGGAGGACCAATGACATGAGGGTAAGGGTCTTCATAACTCTGTCCTCCAAATTCCTTTTGCTGCTAAAAAGTGATCTTTAAAAGTACTTCGAGTGCTGGGGAAGTAAATCCAACACTGCCCCCACCCCCACAATACAAAGTAGTCCCTGAATGTGGGATGCAGCACACCTTGGCCAACTCCTTTTTCTTTACTGTGAGAGTGAGGTTACCCTTCCTGCAGTTCTAAGGTAAGCCCTACCAATCTGTACTCCAGCAAATTTGGAAAACACAACAGTGGCCACAGGACTAGAAAAGGTCAATTTACATCCCAATCTCAAAGAAGGACAATGGCAAGGAATTTTCAAGCTGTTGCACAATTGCACTCATTTCACACGCTAGCAAGGTCATGCTAAAGATCCTACAAGCTAGGCTTCAGCAGTACGTGGAGAGAGAACTACAAGCTGGGTTTCGAAGAGGTAGAGGAACTAGAGATAAAATTGCCAACATTTGCTGGATTATGGAGTAAGCAAGGGAGTACCAGAAAAACATCTACTTCTGCTTCATTGACTATGCTAAAGCTTTTGATTGTGTGGATCACAACAAACTGTGGCAAGTCCTTAAAGAGACAGGAGTACCAGACCACCTCATATGTCTCCTGAGAACTGCACATGGAACAACTGACTGGTTTAGAATAGGAAAAGGATGTGTATTGTCACCCTGCTTATTTAATTTATATACAGAGTACATCATGCAAAATGCCAGCCTGGATGAATCACAAGCTGGAATTAAGATTGCCAAGAAAAACATCAACAACCTCAGATATGCAGACGATGCCACTCTAATGGCAGAAAGTGAAGAGGACCTAAACAGCCTCTTGTTGAAAGTGAAAGAGGAGAGCACAAAAGTTGGCTTGAAACTCGGCATCGAAAAAAACTAAGATCATGGTATCCGGCCCCATCACTCCTTGGCAAATAGAAGGGGGAGTCATGGAAGTAGTGACAGACTTCACATTCCTGGGATCCAAGATCACTGCAGATGGTGACTGCAGCCATGAAATTAAAAGATGCCTGCTCCTTGGGAGGAAAGTGATGGCAAACCTAGACAGCATAATAAGAAGTAGAGACATCTTGTACAACAAAAGTCTGCCAACAAAAGTCTGTATGGTCAAAGCAATGGTATTCCCAGTAGTAATGTATGGCTGTGAGTGTTGGACCATAAGGAAGGCCAAGCACCAAAAAAATAGATGCATTTGAATTGTGGTGCTGGAGAAGACTCTTGAGAGTCCCTTGGAAATCTTTCATTAAAATCTGCCTCAATTCCTGAGGACTGGAAGGTAGCGAAAGTCACTCCTATCTTTAAAAAGGGTTCCAGAGGAGATCCGGGAAATTACAGGCCAGTCAGTCTGACGTCGATACCGGGTAAGTTGGTGGAAACTGTTATTAAGGAAAAAATTAGTAGGCACATTGATGAACAAAATCTCTTGAGGAAGACTCAGCATGGGTTCTGTCTCACCAACCTGTTAGTGTTCTTTGAGGGAATAAACAAACATATGGACAAGGGGGACCCAATAGATGTTGTTTACCTTGACTTCTAGAAAGCTTTTGATAAAGTTCCTCATCAAAGGCTCCTAAGTAAGCTCAATAGTCATGGGATAAAAGGACAAGTCCTTTTGTGGATCAAAAACTGGCTAATTAGACTTCCGGCAAGACTTGCGATAATGGCGGACGCTCTCCTCCGCAACTGCGGAGAGCACGATCCGTACCCGGCGGGAAGAAGGGGCTCTGGACTGGTGCCGAGCCCCCAGAGACCCCAGTGAGGGGGCTCTGCCTGGGGTGGCACGAAGGGGATCTCTCCCTACGGTGGCGATCGAGGGATTGAGATCCCTTTTCATCACCCCCATAGGTTCCCCCGCCGTGGGAGCCGTATGGCTGAAAGCGCAAATCCGTGAAGCAGCAGAGAGTGTGAAGCAATGAGGCTGGAACTGACAGTTACGCATGGAGAAAACGTGAGTCTGAAGTAAGAAAAGCAGAACAAAGCGGGAAGACGGCGGGAGGAGTGAAACCCCCCCCCCTCTCCGGGACTAGCGTACTTACGAGACTCTTTACGTGGCGTTACTGCAGAAATAAAAGCCCATCTGCCTTGCTAGATGGCAGCATCGCTCACTTGGAGACATAAACTTTAGAAGGACATAAGTGCTGTTTGAAAATTTGCTCCTTTCGTTCATCTTATCTATCTATAAACAAAGAGCGTAGCCTCAACAATGATGGGGAAACCGAAACCTTCCCCCAAACTAGGAAGTACAGCTCCGAGTTCAAAGGTTGATACCACGGAGATGAGTGCGGTGTTCTCCTCGTTATTGCGACCTCTAGTGGACCAAATGACAGCTCTCAACGTTAAGATGGACAAAATGCAGCTAGAATTAAAAGAGTCGAATAAATCCACAGAGAAGCTGCAGCGAGAACTTCTGGAAGTAAAAACTTCAGTAAAAAACCAAGATGTAAGACTACAAAAGGCAGAGAAGTAAAAGGCCTTCCACCACGATCAGCTTTTGAAATTACAAATGGAAAGATCGAATTTTTTCCTAAGACTTCAGAATGTGCCAGAAAATACAGGAGAAGACCTTAAAAATTTGTTAAGTGAAGCACTTGAACCAGTGACAGGCATGAAAGCAGCGGATATAAAAAGCGATATGGATATGGTTTACAGAACCTATCCAGATTACACTAAAAAGAAAAGCCTGCCTGGTGAAATTATGATAAGGTTCTCCAAAAAATCTACAAGAGACGTGGTGCTTAGGACCACAAACAAAGCAGCTCTGAAGATCCTGGGAGAAGAAGTAAAAGTGATGAAGGATATCCCATTTGAAATAAGGAAAAGAAGGAAAGCCTATGGAAAATTGACATCTTGCCTCCAGTCTGAGTCTATCATCTATCGTTGGAATACTCCGGAAGGACTATGCTTCAGCATCAAAGATAAGAAGTATAAGATTGACTCTGTTCAACAAGCGAAAAAATTTCTGGAAAAAAGCAAAGAGCAGAAAACTGGGAGAGACTCAGATGGTTCATTGGCCTCGCAAGAAAGCATGTATGGATTTGATAGCTCAAAGAGTGAAGAAGAAGAAGTGTCTGACTCGGAAAAAGGAGCTGCAGCTCCAAAAGTAGTTGAGACTGTTAAGACAAGAAGAGGACGAAAGAAGAAATAGTGATTAAACTGTTTTATTAAGCATTGCACTTATGTATTACAAATTGTTTAATTAACCGTATTTCTCTAGGTGGGCGTATCTGCCAAATAGTTTTGATATTTTTTATAGTAGCAGTAACAAAGTAATTGAAATTTATCCAAGGTTCTAAATGCTTCATAAGTATATTATGTAATAAGGTAGTATTAAGCAAATGATAAAGTACTCTCTGTATAAGGTATATGTAGCTTAGATTGTAGCGTTATAGTTGTAGTTATAGGGAAAAATCAATAAAAATTTATTTAAAAAATTAAAAAAAATAAAAATAAAAAAACTGGCTAATTAAAAGGAAACAGAGAGTGAGTATAAATGGGCAATTTTCCTCTGTGGAGGGAGGTAAGCAGTGGGGTACCACAGGGGTCAGTACTCTGTCCAATGCTTTTTAACTTGTTTATTAATGATTTGGAGTCGGGAGTAAGCAGTGAAGTGGCTAAATTTGCAGATGACACAAAGTTGTTCAGGGTGGTGAGAACCAGGGAGGACTGTGAGGCACTCCAAAGGGATCTGTAGAGGATGGGTGAGTGGGCATCAATGTGGCAAATGGGGATCAATGTGGCCAAGTGCAAAGCGATGCACACTGGAGCCAAAAATCCTAACTATAACTGATGCTGGGAAAGATTGAACATAAAAGGAGAAGGGGACGGCAAAAGATGAGATGGTTAGACAGTGTTATCAACGCAACAGACATGAAAATAAGCAGACTCCGGGTGACAGTGGAGGACAGGAGGGCCTGGTGTGATGTGGTCCATGGGGTCACGAAGAGTCGGACTTGACTTTGCGACTGAACAAAAAAATCTAGCAAGAACCACAGCCCTGAAAGGTACTCCTGAAAGGTACTACAAGGGCCTGGGCAGGGCAGGGCACCATTGAGACATGGATGCCAATTGCACAACTCCCTGGGAAAGTGAGAAAAATATACTTTGATTAAATCAAGAGGTGGTCAGAACTGATCTCTCCCCCCCCCCCCCAAGAGGCAGGAATAACTTAAGCAAATGAATCTGCTGCTTCTGCCGACCTCTCCAAGACTGATATATATCAGCTGACTTCTAAAACACTGTTTTTCTGCTCCTCTCTGCCTTTCCAGTTAGCTCTTGAATGTTGTGTGTTTTGCTGAATGAACCCTCACCCCCCTTTTCCCCTCATTTTCTTTGTTAATAAAAAGAGTCTTTATTTTGAACAAAGCATTTGTTTATTCAAGATTTCTCACAGGGATAATCCCCATAAATGTTGGTGTTTCACTCCCAGTTGCCCCTTCTCTCACAGTCTACTCTGCAAAGTCCCCCCAACTAACTGGAGACTGCTCCATTGGGTAACAGAGTGTCCTTAACTTTCCCATCACCCCACATCTAGAGCCTCTGCCACTCCAGGTTTGGCTCACCCGTAGAGTACTTCAGTTTGTGGGAACGGTGGGGCTGTTCAGAGTGACGTTTACTGCATCTTTACACTATTTCTGATGTGTTATGCTTCATATAGCTGGATGTGGGGGTTAACACAGTTACTGTGGTCCAATCTGCATTGGTATTTCACACCATTGTGCGCACGATCTCACATTGTCTCATGGAACAGCTTTACATAGCAAATGCAGATTGGACCTATAACTCCCTCAACCGCAGCAAGTCATCCAATGGTCCCCCAAGAACAACCATCGGTGGTAGAGCAAGAGGAGGCAGAATACCCACCTGCATCAGGTCTCCTGTGGCAGGTACTGCTACCCTACCCTTTCCATAAGAAGACATTTGTTTGTACAAATGGCAAATGTTGTACCTTGTGTTTCATTGTATGACACTGTTTTCCCTACTCTCATTTTATATATGTAATGTCCCTTATGCATGACCTTCTTGGGTGCCATAAGAAGAGCCACTCTATCAGCTGGCCTTGCCATCTTCTTTGGGGCCAGGAGACACAGCTGAATGGGGGTGGGATTTCTCTGTGGGCACCACCCTCCATTCTGTTCATGTGTTGCAAAGGCATGGAGACTTGTGCCACAGGAATTTATGTTTCATTGCATTCCCCACCCCTAGTGCTACACATCAAATGAATACCCCCAACCCCTCTAACAGTGATGTCCATAAAAAGACAGCTGATGGCAGTGGGAAACTGCCAGAGAAAATGGAAGAGGAAACTGGAGGGTGGGTATGATTTTTTGCCAGTGGATGGCCCCTAAAAACCCAAATGAAGAATTGAACATAAGCAACTGCAGTTCAGTTTGGGGAAAAGATTGCAATAAAAGTGGTGCCAGAAAATGCGGGGGAGGGGGCACAGAGAAGTCAAATCAACAACTTAGAGGCACACAAACATATGTCAAAACCCTGAAATATGAGGCCACCACTGAGGAAATCACATGTGAAGAAAAGGTCCCAGTGTGTACGAAGTCTACAGGGCACTCTACACAGGATGCAGACAAAACGCCTTAAGATCATGGCTCCCCTCCTACACTTTCAAATGTCCAGAGTGATGAGGATTTCTGGAGAACCTGAAAGCGTGCATAATTTTTTTTTATTATTATTGATTTTTATCTATAAACTACATCTATTTCGCTACAATCTAGGCTACTTATACCTTATACAGAGAGTACTTTATCTATTGCTTAATATCACCATGTTACATATGATTTATGAAGCATTTTTAAACCATGGTTAATTTTTCAGTTATTTTGTTACTGCTACTATTAAAAAGAACTATTAGGCAGATATGGCCACCCAAGGAAACATGCTTAATTACAATTTATAAAACACATAAGTGCAATGCTTAATAAAACAATTTAGCCATTATTTCTTCTTCCATCCTCTTCTTGTTTTTACAGTCTCATCTTGTATTTTTGGAGCTGCTGCTCTTTTTCCCGAGTCAGAAATTTCTTCTTCACTCTTGGAGCTATCAAACCCATACATGCTTTCTTGCGAGGCTAGCGAGTCATCTGAGTCCCTTCCAGTTTTCTTTTCTTTGCTTTTTTCCAGAAATTTTTTTGCTCGTTGTACAGAGTCAATCTTATACTTCTTGTCCTTGATGCTGAAGCTTAGTCCCTCTGGAGTATTCCAACGATAAATGATAGACTCAGACTGAAGCCAAGATGTCAGTTTCCCACAGGCTTTCCTTCTTTTTCTTATTTCAAATGGGATGTCTTTCATCACTTTAATTTCTTCTCCTTGGATCTTCAGAACCGCTTTGTTCGTGGTTTTAAGCACCACATCTCTTGTAGATTTCTTGGAGAACCTTATCATAATTTCACCAGGCAGGCTTTTCTTTTTAGTATAATCTGGATAGGTTCTGTAAACCATATCCATGTCGCTTTTTAAATCCGCTGCTTTTAAGCCTGTTATTGGTTCAAGTGCTTCACTTAACAAGTTTTTAAGGTCTTCTCCTTTATTCTCTGGTACATTCTGAAGTCTTAGGAAGAAGTTCGATCTTTCCATCTGCAATTTCAAGAGCTGATCATAATGGAGAGCCTTTTCTTTCTCCGCCTTTTGTAGTCTTGAGTCCTGATTTTTTACTGAAGTTTTTACCTCCAAGAGGTCTCGGTGCAGCTTCTCTAAGCGTGCATAATTTTTGCTGTCATTTCAACAGGTCTTGATAAAACATATTACACAGATTTTGGTTTAAGATTTTTGTTTGGACCTTGGTCTGAAAATGTTGAACCTTGGTCTGAAAAGCAAAATATTGGAAAAGATATGCAAGTCCTAGCTGTGATATTTATAGGAGGGAAAGTGGGATGGTACAACCTGATCTTGTCAGATCTTGGAAGCTAAGCAGGATTGGTACTTGGAAAGGAGACCAGCAAGGAAGACTCTGCAGAGGATGGCAATGGCAACCCCTCTCCGATTCTCACTTGTCTTGGAAAACACCATCTGGGTGTTGCCATAAGCCAGCTGCAACTTGACAGCACGTACATACAAATCTGCGATGTTTAACTTCAGATGGCTCATTGACAGATGGAAGCTATCTGATTGTTCAGTCACCAAGTGAATACTGCAACTGGAACAGCCAACACATTTTATTTATTTATCAAAGTTATAGAAGAAGAAGAAGAAGAAGAAGAAGAAGAAGAAGAAGAAGAAGAAGAGGAGGAGATTGGATTTATATCCTGCCTTTCACTCACTTAAGAGTGTCCGAGCGGCTTACAAACTCCTTTCCCCTCCCCTCCCCACAACAGACACCCTGTGAGGTAGGTGGGGCTGAGAGAACTCTTTCCCAAGCTGTCCTTGAGAGAACAGCTGGTACAGAGCTATGGCTTGCCCAAGGTCATCCAGCAGGTGCAAGTGGAGGAGTGGGGAATCAAACCCGGTTCTCCCGGATTAGAGTCTGCGCACTTAACCACTACACCCAACTGGCTTCTCCAAATGGGACTCAGGACAGCTAACAGCATATAAAATACACCAATAAAGACAATACAAAGATATAATAAATTATCTTTAAAATATAAAATGGTTAAACAATATCCTCATTAGAATCTATCCACTCTGAAGCAGGGTAGGATTCATGGATGGTGAAGACAAAACTGAAGTATACCAGTTGCCTGGTGGGTCACAATCACCCAAAGCCCACCTGAAAAAGAGCAGCCTTGCATGCCCTGCAGAGCCTAGGGGGGTCCCACAAGGTATGCCCCTCTTTGGACAGCTGGTCCCATGGGACAGGGGCCACCACTGAGAAGACCCTCACACTTGTTGACACAAGGCAGGCAGATCATGGATCAGGGACTTTCAATAAATGCTGAGATTGAAGAAGATGGGGAGGATCATGCTGGAGGAGGTGGTGTCAAAGGTATGAGGGTCCCAGGCCATTAAAGGCTTGAATGGTAAGAACCAACATTTTTATATTGGCACTGGAAATTAATTGGGAGCCAGTACAGCTGCTGTAGGATAGGTGCTATATGCGCTGACCAGGACACTCCTTTCAGCAATCTGGCAGCTGCGTTCTGGACGACTTGCAGCTTTTGAAGCATCTTCAAAGGTAGCCCTGCATACAACATGTTACAGTAGTGCATTCTTGAGGTGACTGTTGAGTGAATTACTGTGGCAAGGTCCTCCCAGTTGGTGGGCCCAGCGTAGATGGTATAAAATGCTATCTTTGTCACCGAGGACACATATTTGTCCATGGAGAGCAAAGAATCGAGCCATGCTCACAAATTCCTGATTGAGTCAACTGTAGAAAGATCGACCCCATCAAGGGTCAGTAGAAGTGGCCACCCAAGAGATCTGGGCTTCCCCAGTCACATAACCTCTGTCTTTGATGGATTTAGCTTCAACCAGTTTGGTGCAGTGGTTAAGAGTGCACACTCTAATCTGGGAGGACTGGGTTTGATTCCCCGCTCTTCCACCTGCAGCTTCTGGTATGACTTTGGGTCAGTCATAAGTTCTCTCAGAGCTGTTCTCTCAAGAGCAGTCCTTGAAAGAGCTCTCTTAGCCCCACCTTCCTCACAGGGTGTCTGTTGTGGGGAGGGGAAGGGAAAGGAGATTGTAAACTGTTCTGAGACTCCAAGGGAAGGACAGGTTCCAGTCTCTTCTCTCTCTCTCCTCTCTCCAACCAACTCTCACCTATCCATTCTACCAGTGCATCCAGGCAGAAGGTGAAGACTGGAATTCCAGCTACTGGCCACTCTTTAAATAAGAGATAGAGCTGGGTATTGTCTGCATATTGATGGCACCCCACTCCAAACCTGACCATCTTTGCCAGAGAGTGCACTGGGGAGAGAATTGATCCCTGTGGGACT
Source organism: Lepidodactylus listeri (assembly GCA_029233225.1). NCBI lineage: Eukaryota > Metazoa > Chordata > Lepidosauria > Squamata > Gekkonidae > Lepidodactylus > Lepidodactylus listeri. The sequence goes on along the minus strand of JARCFY010000009.1, from coordinate 96,339,804 downwards.
CCTCAGGTGAGGGCCCATGGTGATGAGCTCTCTCCACCCATTATTACCCTCTGGGACCAACCCTGGAGGAATTAGGAGAACCAGCTCAAGGCCATACCCCTCACACCTAGGGAGACCAGGATCGAATCATCTACTGTGTCAAAGGCAGCAGACAGATCCACCACTATCAGAAGTGCCATCCCACCTGCATCCAGGTGTAACTGGAAATCATCCACCAGAGCAACCAGAGCAGTTTCAGTCCTGAATCCTGGCCGGAAGCTGAATTGGAAGGGATCTAGGGCAGATGTCTTATCCATACTTAGTTGACTAGAAGAGGAATCCTAGGGAGACGCAACATTCCTGAGCCACATTTCCATTTCTTTGTCCCTGTGCATTAGTGCATTAGCAAGCAAAATCAAGATAATGCTTCCACTTACAATAAAATTCAGTGATGAACTCACATGGCTTTGCCGGCCCCATTGTAAGCATCCACTGTATCATCCCATTAGATTTCTTGTAATAAAAGTGATGTCTAAATGGGAGCAGGCACAGTGTGGTGACCATTATGTCGCTTGACACCTTTTCATGGTCCAGAGACACAATGAAGAAAGGAAACCGGGCAGCGCACACATTGAAACATGTGAATGAACCCGTCGAGCTAGCTGTGCTGTTCAGAAGCGCTGACATTAGAGGAAGGAGGCACGCTAGCATGCCCGAACATGAAAACGCGACTCAAATATAATGCAAATGACATTTGCTCTTTTATAAAGCAGGCTTGGGAGGTTAAAAAAAGAGGGAACATTGCTGATTTGAGTTACCAATGAACTATCAAAAGCATGTTTCCTCTTCACTTAATATCAAAGAGGAGGATTTACAGCACGGGGATTCTCTTCCAGAGCTTTTCAAACAGTCAATAAATGCCCTAAGCTCTCAGGGAAAGATATTTGGGTGAAGAATTCCTTATCTAGGATTTTTTTTTTTGTATAATGCTCTTCAAATAGCTGGCTCTCCTTAAGGAAAGTAAACACAGAAGAATCCTGGACATAAGAAGACGGAAATAATAACATACTCAGCTGGAGGAAAGTTCCGGGACTGAGAGGTGTATCATTATCGTATTACATCGACATGATCCACAGTTAGTGACTTCAAAGAAATGTTTCAGAGGGCCGAGGACATTCATTAGGATCCCGGCACCCCCTCCAGCCCCTTTCCAAGGGAAAGCCAAGCTCTTCAGATATGCAGCTGGGAGTCTCCGACCTGTTGACTTATTTATGTGACAGCAGAGGGGAAAAACACACACATTCCTTTTAGGGTTCCTTGTGGAATAATTTCAGATATTCCCTATAACATGGGTGCAAAACTTAAAATACCATGGAGACCACGTTTATAACTTTGAATCTGAAAAAGTGTGAATGCACACAAGAGCTCATACCCTGAATAAAACTTTGTTGGTCTTAAAGGCGCCACTGGATTCTAAATTTGTTCTTTTGTTAACTCCAGAGGGTTTTGCTGGCTTGTTAGCCACAGGACAAGAACTTTACTCAGTGTGGTCCTTTCTAATCTCTTAAAGCCCTTCCCTCAGGTACAGGGGCGTAGACTTTTTAAATCCCCGGGGGGGGGCTCTCTTGTGCGCGCGCGACCATGTCCCCGCCGCTCTCCCCCCCACCCCAGGGAGCTGCCGCTTCCCTCCCCTGGGCCATGCCCGCCCACCGCGCTCCCCGCCTGCCACGCTCCCCGCCCCCTCCCTCCCTCTCCCCGCTCACCTCGGGCGGCGGCGTAGGATTACTGCTGCTGCTGCCTGCAGCCGGAGGCTGGCACATTGCCCTTGCGGGCCCCCGGCTCCCGCTCCGCCTTGCGCTCGGGGCGTGCGGGGGTGGCGCAGATGGAGCACCCGGTGGCCAGTCAGCCGGCCGTCACCGCCTCTCCTTCCCCCCCACCCCAGGGAGGCAGGAGGGCAGGCCGGGGGTGGGGGGGGAAGGAGAGGCGGCGACGGCCGGCTGACTGGCCACCGGGCGCTCCATTTTGCCGGGAGGGGCTGAGCCCCCTCGGGAAATTTTGGGGGGCTCGAGCCCTCGAGCCCCCCCATAGTTGACGCCCATGCTCAGGTGTAGTGGTTAGAATGTCAGAATGCCTTAGTGGGCATTACACTCATCTAGTAACAACTTACTGGTAGTCCCAGGCCCCAGAAAAGTCCAGCTGTCCTCAGCCAGGGCCTTTTTAACCCCGGCCCCAACCTGGTGGAACTTTTTGTCTAGTGAAACTCAAGCCCTGTGGGACTTGGCTCAGTTCTGCAGGGCCTGTAAGACCAGATGTTCCACTGGGCGTATGGTTGAGGACAGTGGCAACTAGAAAGATCACCCAGCCTCTCCATTGTTGGGTCATGAATCTCATTGTATTGGCTTCCCCTTTAGTTATCCACCTTTGAAGGTTCGTTGGGGCACCATCTGATATGATATGGTAGATTGATTCTTAAGTCTTAACTGTAAGGTTTGGTTTTAAATTGTGATGTTGAGTTATTATCTTCTATTGTATTTAATGGTTGGAAGCTGACCTGAGCCCTGCCTGGTGGGGAAAGGAGCAGGATAAGAATTGAATAAATAAATAAATAACCCTGGGCCAGCCCCACCCTAGGAAACAGTAGATGCTGCCCCAGAGTCTCGCAAACAACACTCATGCTTATATAATATCAGAAAGCTCTGCCAAAGCCTGCAGGGCTGTGTAAGGATTAGCAGAAAGTGGAATTACTGTGCACTCATGCAGAGTTACCAAGGGGTGTACTGGGGGGGAAAAAAATCCTGAAACCCAAGTCAGTTCAAGGGTCCATTAAGCCAGAGTTAAGTTACATCTAGCTGAATGCATTTCAATTTATTTTACTTTTAATGCAGTTCCATGCTGTAGCCACTAGGGGTGCAGGAAAGTCTGAGCACAGTAAAATGCTGTCACTCTGACAATCTGCTAGCCTCAGCTTTCTGCAAAGCTGAAGCAAGCTCTTACCTAGCAGATCATGCTAAGCCCATCAACCAAGCCAACACTGGAGAAAGACAGGCCAACATAGTTTTTTATCGTTTTTGATAATTTTATTTGACTATTTGTATTTAGTACATCCAAAAAATACAGAAACATGGAACATACTACCAAAAATATTCTAACAAACAACAAAGACAATTTAAACAGAAAGTAAATAAGCAATACCAAATATCAGATCTTGCAACCTATAAACTTCCTTAATATTGCATTTCAGTTAAGTACTTCAAGTTTTTTGGAACCACTCCCATTTGCATCAAATATTTCAATATTATTGGCCACACTTCTACAAAATTTGAGGAAGAAGGATTATTTTCAAACTGATTCATTTTATATGTAATTCTTTCCATTATGTACATATCCCATACCTTGTTACCATATATGAAGCACAGGTGCATTTGGGCATTTCCAGTTAGCTGATATAGATGTTTTGGCACCTATTAGAAGGCATGAGATCAGTTCTTTCCTTCCTTCCTAAGCCAGAATAGTTGATGGCTGCTATAGTAATTGTCAAGCTGCAGCCTGCTAACAAGGTAATTGTTCTCAGCAGTCCATGGTTTCCCTCTTCCTTTCCTAGCACCCAGCTCCAAGTTTTGTCTGCTCATTCAGATTTTGCAAAAAAGTATTTAGCAAGATAAAACAAACTTTAGTTCTCTTTTTCTTAATTTCCTTCCCTCTTTTCCACACTTTTCTCCTCCTTCATTTTGCTTTCTTTCATGATCTACCCTTACTTCTTTCTCCCTCCACATCCTGATTTTTCCATACCCTCCCCCCCCTATTTTCAAGTCTTGATTTCAACTCTTCTCATGCCTATCCTGCTTGGCAACGAAGAGTGTACTTAATAGTAGTATAGTAGGAGGCCTCTGTTAATATTATGAACAGAAGTGGGGGGTACATGGTCAAACAAAGTGGTTAAAGGATGCCTCTCCCCAAACTTTACATGCATGATAATGGAATGTTAATCTGTTTTAGAGGTTATACATGTGGAACCAAAGTTAGAACTTCCATTTCAGGTGCTGGGTTGGGATTATTATTATTGTGTTGGTCATCTAATAACCCTTTGTTGAGGCCACTTTGCTATATGACAAATGATACAGACTTTTTAGATAATGGCAGCAAAATCAATCCATGTGATCCCAGTATTTCTAATCCAGCACTGCTACGTAACCGTTTGCTCCTGCTTTTGTGCTAGGTAAAGGTACAAGGTAAACTAAAATCGATTTCTTACTTATTAAAAATTATTATAATATGAAGTTTTTGCGAACAAAAGCCCAATTCATCAGATGTAGGAAGTGTATCTTGTATTGGTAGACATATATGTGTGTGCATAGTTATAAAATTACAAAATAGTTATAAAATTACAAAATAAAATTACAAAATAAAATTACAAAATAAAATAAAATTACAAAATAGTTATAAAATTACAAAATAAAATAAAATTTTATAAATATAAATGTGGTAATATTGAGAGGCATAGACTGAGTGGATGGAGAAGATTAGTAGGGCATTTTTGGCAGGCACAGTTTGTCCGGAAAGAGGGCAGACAGCTGCTTCTGCTTCTTTTACACAATTATGATGGCTTTGTCAAGGATTCCAAAATTGAACCTTGAGGGTCTCCAGGGCTGTTGAATTTTATTAAAATGATATTATTTAATTCCAGTCAAAATGAAAGGTGTAACGTACAGGCAACACAATACTCTAAAATCATACAGTGGAAAAACAAGAAAACTATTTAACACATTTTTCAGAACCTGTGTCAGATGGCACAAATAGTAGATCCAAGAGTTAAAGACCACAGCTCACGTGTTCTCTATGTAACTGTCTATTGCAATATAAGCATATCGTGGTCCAGGCCTTTCGTACATCAGAATCCAAGCTAGCCCCTTTCTCCAGGCCCTTAGCTCAATTATATGTATATTTTCTGTCCAAGAAGCATCAGGTGATGATGATACCCAGTCAGGAAACATTCTTGCTGGAATCCTCTAGAAAATTACCTCATCACTCCTGATTCCCTCCCTCCCATCCTATAGGCTGCAGGTTCTCATGAGAAGTGAATTACCACACTTTCAGTTCTAGCCTTGATGATGATAAGGGCCATGTAGGCAGAGAGGCCAATTAATAACACCTGCAGGATGGAACAGGCCCATGACCGTTCACATTAACCCTTGAGAAGAGGGGGTCAGGGGTGCTTTGCCTCACGGGCTTCTATAGATACAAGGGCCCTGTCCTGCCCCTAATTGCTGTGCTCAAAATATTAACAGTAGTTTGAATACTGAATGATCAGTTCTTCCACCTGTCAAAAGGGTTGCAGCACTACTTGATGAAACAACAGCAATAGCTATCATCCCTTTTTTGGCAGACAAAATTAGATGTACAAGCAAGAACCTGCAAGGATTTATGAGAGGCATCTCATTTCCCAATTCTGCACTATTTCCTCTTTCCCTTTCCTGAAAGCCCCCATAATCTTTCCCGTATTTCCTGCTCCCTTCTCTCCTTCCTACCCAACAACCAATCTACATTTATCTGCCCCTCTGTTTTCAGCTTTCCCTCTCCGCCCCCAGCAGCCTCTACCTAGCAAAACTATGGCCCAGTTGTTCAGTACCAGCAACTGGACTAGACTAACTTGCACAGTAGGGCATCCTCAAAGACTTGTGGGTGGGCCCATCACTTTCCCCTTTACCCTCCCACAGGATTTTCTCTTTTCCTCCTCCTGGAAACCTCCATATCCTCTCCCCTTTCCCTGCCTAATTCTCTCCTCAGTCATTCACCAACCTATCTTTTATCTGCTTCCCATCTTCAGTTATATTTATTAACTATTTACTTCATTTTTATCCCATATTTCTCTACAGTGGGGACCAAATAAGCTTACATTATTTTCCTCTGCTCCTTTTTATTGCCACAAAAACCTTGTTAGGTAGGTTAGGATGAAAGTATGTGACTGGCCCAAAATCACCCAGTGAGTTTCCACAGTAAGAGGACACAAACCTGGGTCTCTGAGAACTTACTCTGAAGCTCTAACCACCATTCCACACTGGCTTTCATAGGGCAACTGATGTTAAACAGAAGCAAGCACCTAGGCCTAGTTAAGTCATGCAAGCTGGATAGTATCAGATCACCCAGTGGTTGCTGCCGGGCCAGGCCTGGCTCCAAAAAGTCCTCCCTTAAAGGCCAAAACAGCTCTGAAAAAGACCCTGGCCTCCCACCTTTTATTTAAAGAAACCCAGCTTGGAATGGTGTGGTTGCCTAGCAATGGCTACTGAGGGAATCTGCTTCTTAAAGCTACAGGTGTTCCTTTTAACATTTGGTTTTTTAAAGCCCCCCCTGTTATTGTTGTTTTTAAATCACATTTTTCTGCAATCCTGGGGTGTTTCTCAGGTTTGTAGAAAGATCTGTTTTGCCCACATTTCCAGTTATTGGATTTAAGTATCCTCTGATCTGGTCCACTTTGTTATTAGAGTATACAAGTGAGAACCAAAAAGGACTTGTGGGAGGTGTATCATTTTCTCTTTTCCAACTATCTCCTCTTTCCCTTCGCCAAAAGCCCCCATAGCTTTCCCCCTTTCCTTCTTTCCTTCTTTCTTAACTGTTCCGGTTGGACAACATCCATGCTGCACATTATCTGCTGAGTCTGTCTTTTCTCCTTCTGCCCTGGAATGTGGCATCAGATGGGGAGACACCAGAATCACTGGCAGAATAGACAGTTTCTAGCTGTTCCTAAATGTTGGAAATAATTTCTGATATTTTCAAACTGGTGTTGTTTGGATGAAATCTTGGTTAGAATATTTCTTACTGCACATTACAATTATTTTTACAATGTGGTCCATGGACACAGATACAAGTTGTGATTTTACAATGGACTAGGAATAATTCCTAGGGGAAGCTGAAAAGATCTATCTGACCCTCCTCCCCTTTGCACCATATAGCATGAAGCTCTACATCCGTGATTTTATCTGCAGTGGATGATTTGGGTTTTCTGTATATAAAAATCATTAAGAACCACATTGATCTATTTTTTTTAAATGGAAGATGTTTTGAAACTACCCCTTTTGAACAGGTAGGTGAAGAGACGGCCACTTAGATGCACTTCTCTGATGAGTGACACCTTCCGCATACAATTTGAATGATCGGCCTCCATTCATGTATTTTAATGTTGGGTGCTGAGTGTTTATCCGTATCCATTAACAGCAGAAAGTACCCTGACCTAAATGGCTGAAAACCGTAACCATGTATTTATTTCTCTCTAAATGAAATGCCTGCAAAGTAAACACTATTTACGTTTCCATTTTAACCAGCCTGAGATTTCTGCCAGTTTGCAAATATAGCAGACATCTGTTCCAACACACTGTATTTCTACATCTCTTCTACATTTCTACATTTAACTGGAATTGTTATGCTGCTTATCCATGGAAATGGAACCAACAAGTACAGGGGGATCCTTCATTTCCCCCTGTATCCCTTTCCCTATACTATTTCCCTGTTCTCTGCTCCCGGCAACCCCCATATGCTCTCCCTTTTCCCTGTTTCCTTCTCTCCTTCCCACTCACCAACCAACCTTTCTTTTATCTCTCTTCTCCCAGTTTTAAGCTTTATTCATTATTAAGCTTTATTTATTATTTATTTACTTAATTTTCCCCCCCAATGGGGACTCAGAGCTCCTCACATCATTCTCCCCTTTCCCCCACTTTATCCTTACAACAACCCTGTGAAGGAGATTAAGGTGAGACAGAGGGTCAAATGCTAGCCCCCTCCTTCCCAATGAACTGTCTTGGCACAGTGGGGATTTGAGCCTGAATCTCACAGATCCTGGTTTGACATTCTAACCACTGCACCACACTGGCTCTTGAAAATACAGGGACTTTTATAATTTGGGGAGTTTTAAACCTTAAAGTTTTGGTTTTTCTTTTAGATTTCAGGTTTTTCTGCAAAACTGGGGCCTTTTGCAGGTTTGTAGAAATCTGTATCTGTTCATAACTATCTCCAGATGGAGCTGTGTTGATAATTAGATATTGTGATGATACATTAAAATATATATCATTCTTAAAGAGTGTCATGAATTTCCTTATGAGATGCTCATAGTTTCTAAAGTGTCAGCAATCTTTCATTTCAGACAAGTTTCCTCCTCTGTCATATGACTCATCCAGAAACTACATCTTCAAACTCTGTAGAAATCGTAGTGAATCTGCTGAGAAACTTGTTGGGCACTGCTCAGGTTACTCCAAATTAATTTCCAACTACATTGAAGCACAATAGTCCTTTCCAGCAAATCTGAGGGTCAACTGAAGCCTTAAATATTACAAGGAGGTAGATATGCAAGCCCCTTCCTTCCAGGACCAGACTACTGGTTCTTAAAGGTGCCCTGCCTGGTTATAGTGGTGAGTACTTGGACAGAGTAGGGGTGTTTCAGGGTTTTGTGAGGCCTGAGGGGTCAGGTGAGGAGAGACCTCTGTAGGGATAGGCACGGACCGGGAAAATGGTTGAACCATGAACTGAACTGGGAGGCTCATTTACTGGTTGGTGCAGTTGGTGGCCCTGAAAATCCTGTTGAAAGGGACCACATTCCCTTTAAATAGGTTTTGTGGAACCTCCCCCCCAAAACAGCTGAGTTTTGGGCTGCCTTGTGCAATCCCTTTAAAGTTTAAAGGGACTGCAAAACAGCACAAAACAGCTCTATGGCAGGGAGTCACTCTCAGCCACACAGCTGTTTCAGGCTGTCTTTTGCAGTCCCTTTAAACTTTAAAAGGATTGCAGAAGGCAGTCCAAAAAACAGTGGCCAGCAGAAAGGGGGGGGGGGAGAGAGATTTCCTGAGAAGGAACACACACACTGCTATGGTGCAGAGTGCTACAATTATAGGGGAAGATGCTCCTGAGGCTATGCTGATGTGTTTGCCCCCCAAGCAATACCTTGACTGGTTTTTTGGAGGTGAACAATGATTTGGGTTTACCTGAGGTGGACTATAGATGTAAACAAGCCGGTGGACCCGCGATACTTGCGGGGGGGAGTGAGTCTCTTCCTCCTCCTCTCCCCCAGTGCGCCGAGCCTCTACCCCCTCCCCCTTTGGCAGCTTCCCCCCTCCCTCCCTTCAAAACAGCAGCAGCGGCAGCAGGGAGACCGCCGTCCGCCGAGGCTGCCCCCTCCCTTCCTCCTTCAAAATGGCGGCAGCAGGGAGACCACCATCCGCCGAGGCTCTCCCCCCTCCCCTCCTTCCTTCAAAACGGCGGCGGCAGGGAGATCGCCATCCGCCAAGGCTTCCCCCCTCCCCTCCTTCCTTCAAAACGGCGGCGGCAGGGAGACCGCCGTCCGCCAAGGCTCTCCCCCCTCCCCGAAAACGGCGGCGGTGAGGCCTCGCCACTCCGCTTCCCACCCCCTCCCCTACAGTGGCCAGAGCTTTCTCCGTGCATGCACGGAGAACGCTTTAACTTTTCGGGGGATTTAAATATCCCCCGAGAAGTTTTTCAAACTTTTTGGATTTTTCTGCAGGCGGGGGGGTCACCCCCCACCTGCAGAACCCCCCCTCTGCCTTCCAAGTGCCCCCCCACGCGGAATTAGGTATCCGCACGTGGGGGGGCACTTGGCTATTAGATATATAAATGATCCTTGATAACCCACGTAAGTACCAGATGGGAAAGGTTACCAGGTTTGGTGAATACTGTTAAGTGTTACTTAATTAAGGGTAAATGGGTAAGAGGGAAGGCTGCTGAATGATGGGATTAGTCAGTAGTTTCTTGGGAGACCTATTGTTCCTAAATTATGCATTTCCCTAGGGTGGGGAGAGGGTCATTAATCAGCTGCTTCTGACTTGCTTTCAACAATATTTTACCAGACTTGTCTCTGGCTGGCATCCATTTTGTATTGTTTTGGGCCTGACATATTTACGATGTTTGAGGTGATATTACATGAAGGGTGTTTATGTCATTTTCTCTTAAGTGCTAAACTGCCCCTCTTTGGGAGGAGGGGTCTGACTGCTAACAGTGGGTGGGCAACAGGGAGCACCCTTTTGTCTCTGCTGCAGCCTCCCCTTTTTGCCTGGAGAATTTACTTTCTTACCAATCATGATCCATACCTTCTTTGAACTGTTGAAGGGGGTGAGATAATAGTATCCGTGGCTCTAATATCCATGAATGAACTTCTCAGCATAAAACATCTTATGCATATCTTGTGTAGCTAAAGATGGTTGTACCATCTTTTCTCTTATGGTCTGGATTTTTGCAGCATACTTATAAATCCATTTGAACCCTGAAACAAAGCAGAAAGGTTTTTTTTTTTTTTTAAAATCTGCTATAGGAAGTACAACTTTCTTGAAACTGAAAAATCAGGCTGCTACCTGGTTGTTGTTGTTTCCCCCCTGAATAATTCCTTTGGGGGGGGGGAATCCCTTCATCATTTCCTTCCTACAACACTTCCATACATCAGGGGAAATTTCCAGTCTACAAACTCTGATACACAAAGTAGCTACGAGGGGCATCTTATAATGTGGCTTGTCAACTCATTCCAGGACTTTCACTTGGGGGGGGGGGGGCATCCTAAAATTAAAGTCTTCCCTCTAAGAAAGAAAGCACCTGCAAACAGTTGGGAACAATGTTGTTCTTTCCCTTTTCTCCATATCTATATATCTAATAGCCAAGTGCCCCCCCCCGTGTGTGGATACCTAATTCCGCGTGGGGGGGGCACTTGGAGGGCAGAGGGAGGGTTCTGCAGGTGGGGGGTGACCCCCCCGCCTGCAGAAAAATCCAAAAAGTTTGAAAAACTTCTCGGGGGATATTTAAATCCCCCAAAAAGTTAAAGCATTCTCCGTGCACGCATGGAGAAAGCTCTGGCCACTGTAGGGGAGGGGGTGGGAAGCGGTGCGGCGAGGCCTTGCCACCGCCATTTTCAGGGAGGAGGGAGAGCCTCGGCAGACGGCGGTCTCCCTGCCGCTGCCGTTTTGAAGGAAGGAGGGGAGGGGGGAAGCCTTGGCGGACGGCGGTCTCCCTGCCGCTGCCGTTTTGAAGGAAGGAGGGGAAGGGGGAGAGCCTTGGCGGACGGCGATCTCCCTGCCGCCGCCGTTTTGAAGGAAGGAGGGGAGGGGGGGAGCCTCGGCGGACAGCGGTCTCCCTGCTGCCCCCGCTGCCATTTTGAAGGGAGGGAGGGGGGAAGCTGCCAAAGGGGGAGGGGGTAGAGGCTCAGCGCGCCGGGGGAGAGGAGGAGGAAGAGACTCACTCCCCCCCCTGCGAGTATCGCGGGTCCACTGGCTTGTGTCATATATTTTTCAGTTTATTTTCATTAACCAAAGATCATTGAAAATAGTTCCAGTAAAAAGAAGTTGTGTGGAATAGTAAGATTTTACTAACAGCCAGTCCCAATACATCAGTTGGTATCCAGCAAAGAAGGTGATATTTCTTTCACTAATCAATATATCTAATTCTCAACATGTCCGGTTTGTTGATACTTAAATCTGTAGAGTAGAGTAATGGACAGACAAGACGGGTCTTTCTGGTGATTGCTGATTGACTATCACGTGGATAGCAGTTTAGGGGGGTCTGTTGAACTGTAAAGATATACCATGAGAATACCAAATGCTTTAGTTGACCCTTCTGGGAAGAATCAACAGAGGATATCCATCCGCTTCTTTGTCAGCCTGTGAGTTACCTGAACAAACCTGCACAGCTTGTGAGCAACTAAGCCAAATACAACCAATGTTCTCTCTAAGCTGTAGAGTATCGTGAGCCAAAATTCTACTCCGTGATCCAAATGACCTATTAGGATTAAAGTTGTGAGCGAGCCTATATTAAAAAAAAAGAAAGAAAGAAAGAAAGAAAGAAAGAAGTGGAAATAAAAAATAGATGTGGAGCTAGGAAGGGAGGGAGGGGTGGAAAGAAAGCAAATAGATGGGGAGAGAGGAGTGAAAGGAAGAAAGAAGAAAAGAAAGCAAATAGATGGGCAGAGAGGAAGGAAGGAAGAAAAAAGAGGGGAAAGCCACCTCATCAAGCGGTGGGGGGGGGGGTAGCAAAAGAAAGTGCTGAAATGGGTTCCCACCCTTTAAAGTGAACAGACCATGCCAGAGTAGGTGGACTTTGGTCTTATCCCAGAATTCACAGTAATTGTACTTCATTGTGATGTGATTGGAGTGAAGGCTGTAAATGAATGACCAGCTCAAATTATTTGAAGATGTGGTTTAGTCACAAAATTTGAAAAAAGAGACCAGTGGTCTCTTTTAAAAATTCACTGTATGCAATTCATTTCCATTCCCATCTTGAATTTCTAGAACTATGGTTTTGAAATCACTCATGAAGAATCAGCAGGAAATTATGAGACAAATATTCTAGGTCCTTTTAAAAACATTATTATTCTCAGAGCATTTTGGAAATCCTAATGGGATGTGATGAAGCTGTACATTATCAATTTATGGCTATTTTATCCCCCCCCCCCACTCCAAAACATGCATTTTCAAGTGCAGTTTTTATGCTACTCAGATTTGTGAAGTAAAGATAGTATTACAGGGAAAGGGTTGAAAATAAAAAGCACTTCTTAAGCAAATGGCTTTAACTGTTTCCCAGTTGGAATAAAATCCTATAGTAGGGACACTGAAAAGATTTGCTTATTTTCACTGATGCTAAAAAAGAAAAAAAAAGATATATATATATTAAAATAGATTCAGGCCTGGAAAAACAATAGCTCTGTCCTAAACAGAATGGGCTTAAGTAATTTAGCATGGGGTTGCAGTGTAAAAATATACCAAAAAGGCATTTTACAAATAAAGATAGTACTATACTTCCCACCATACGTCCCACTCCCCATTCTGTATATTGCTAAAAGGGTGTTCTGGTGACCTTACCCTCTTCCCTTCCTCATGCACAGGGTTTCCCCTTTTTTCTTCTTCTTTCTTGCTGAGCAGCCCCTATATTTATTTTCTTCGTATTTGTTTGTCTATGGCTGTCCCACCCAGTCACACACACACACACACACACATGAGGGAAGAGATAAAATCACCTTCTTCTATTCAGCTTCTGCAATGGCACATGAGAGGCTTCTGAAAGTCAAAATAAACAAAATGAAAATAAAAGGTCAGGTGGAATCAGGGATAGGATGTATGAGGTGAACTGATAATAAAACTGAGGTAACAATCACACTAACTCCAGATAATTTGTTGCCAACAAGTATTCAAAAGGGTATTTTAAAATCTGAGGAGAGAGGCTTTCTTTTCAGTTCTGCTTAAACACTCAAGCATAGGTTTTTTAGTTTCATTGACTCATAAAGTCTAGAAGGCAGGAACATACAACCAAGTTCCTGGAAACTCCTGGATATTTGGGAATAGAGCTTGGGGAGGACAGGGAACTCAGTGGGGCGCAATGTCATAGTGTCCACCTTCCAAAGCATCTGTTTTCTCCAGGGGAACTGGTCTCTAGTTTGGAAGTAACCTGTAATTCCAGGGGATCCCCACATCCCACCTGGAGGCTACCATCCCGACCCAGAAAACTTTCTAAGAAAACTCATAATTACTGGGCTAATTCTGAGTCAGAGGCCTCAACATGGCTGAGGGTTCAGGGATATGGAAGAACTGCATGAATGCAAGATTATTCCATTTTACAACAGCTATTTGTCCATATTGCAATAGCTTCCAAACAGGAAGAAACAAATTGATCTTACTTTACAAAAAAACATGACGTTATAGATTCTTGCAGACATATTTTAATGGACAGTCATTAACTAGAGTTTTTGCCAAGGTTGAGGATTCAGTGATTACACTCAAGAAGTGTTCTTAATATTATTGATTGGAGTATTTTTTATTTATTTAGTTAAAATATGCATATGCCTACCTTTTCCCCAAACAAGCAGGGATTAACAAAAATAAAATCAATGAAAATCAAGACAATATATGTTTGAAAAATGGCTAGGAAATGTAATAATTAATACTCATTTAAAAGACTCTTACAACCCAAAACCTAATGATACAACTACATGAATTCAAAGGCCCTCCTAAAAAATTGGGATTATAGCCCTTATGAAAATGGAACAAAGATGAATTTTGCCTTTATTCTTTGCAGAGACTGTTCCATAGGTTCAAGGACAGCCACTAAAATACCGGTGAGTGAACAAAAGTGGAGCCAACATTTGAGAGGTTGGAACAGTTGTAGCATAGGCTCATACAGGGTGAGGTGTCCTTCACATATGCAGGATCTAAGTCATGAAGACCTTTAAAAATAAGCATGAGCAACTTGAATTAGATCTGTGGGAGTTGTGGCTTACTGGAAGAGCCTCACTCTTAGTAGATTATTTTGCCCTTGATAGACCAATGGCCTAATTCGCTATAAGGCAACTTCCTGTTTGACCATGTGATCTGGAAACATACAGGGTTGGATCCAGTCACCTTTTTTGGTAAATCACGGCCAATTCCCCTCTTACTACAGTCCCTGTGTCACATGCCATTTGTCCGTGCAGATCCCATGATACCCCGCCCGCAGAACCTTTTTTATGGTCAAAGCCAGTGGAAAATCTACTTGAATCCAGCCTATAAGTAACCAATGCAATGACAGATACAATCAGAAGAGGCCCATATAATCAGGGGTCTGTTGGAGCGGGGGCGCATAGGAGCACAACTCCGGGAGTGAGGAGCCCAGGGGGCAGGCACATGACCAAGCCCCACCCCCTCCTCGGCTTCCCCAAGCAGTGCAGAGGCGCAGCGCCCCGGGGAAAGCCCTGCTAGGGTCTTTATTGTTTTTAATGTTTTGTTTTAATATTGATAATTTTATCATTGTTCCTTTTATGACTGTGTGCTGATTTTCCAGAGACTTGCTCAAGGTGGCATATACATTTTCTAAGTATACCATTTTTTATCTGGGCACATGGCACATAAGTACTGGAGAAATTTCACCAACCCTTCAGCAGCTTCCACCTTATCAGTTTGGTGTAGTGGTGGAGTTGGACTCTAATCTGGGAGAACCGGGTTTGATTCCCCACTCCTCCACATGCAGCTGCTGGTGTGACCTTGGGCCAGTCACAAGTTCTCTCAGAGCTGTTCTCTCATGAGCAGTTCTCAAAAGACCTCTCTCAGCCCCACCTACCTCACAGGGTGTCTTGTTGTGGGGAAGGGAAGGGAAAGGGATGGGTGGTGCACATGTCCTGGGTATCTCAAGTCTACTTGAAACCTGGTGGTTTCAAGGCAGCAGGAAGAGAATGAGGGTGTGTTCTTTACGCTTATTCTTATTGCACAAAGTATTGGATGGGGAAGGGAATGGAGGAGGAGCAGGTCAGTTTCACTCACCTGGGGAGTGGAGCCTGAGGGGCGGGTGTTGCCTTCTGACACACTTCCGGTATGTTAGGGGGGGTGGCATATGCAAATGAGTTATGCTAATGAGTTATGCTAATGAGCTCCTGCACCTCTTTTTCTACTAAATGACCCCTGCATATAATTATATCTCCTTTCGTGATTCTAACTACATCCTAGCATTCTCAGGAACTACAACAGGCAGAAAAATAATTCTCATCTAGTAGTGAGACTGACAGTTGTTGTAGGCTGGAAAATACAGCTACCCAGGCACATGGATGGCTCAGGCACATGGATGGCACAGTTGCTGTGGAAGCAAAGCACATTTCAACATGCAAAGATCCAGATTGTAGTGTATGGTGAAAAGAGACACAGGATCATAAACTTCAGGGGGGGCTCAAGCCCTGGAAGGGGCAAAGGTCCTCCCCGTGGGCTGCCCAGGCTGTCAAGTTCACTCAGTCCTGTTTGTCCTTGTAGCAACC
The DNA here is from genome assembly GCA_029233225.1 of Lepidodactylus listeri. NCBI lineage: Eukaryota > Metazoa > Chordata > Lepidosauria > Squamata > Gekkonidae > Lepidodactylus > Lepidodactylus listeri. The sequence goes on along the minus strand of JARCFY010000009.1, from coordinate 96,324,077 downwards.
TACCGAGTTCATAGGAGGCACAGGGCTGATTTTGTTTGCTTGTTTTTGCAAAGAGAAGAGATGGAGGGGATCTTCAGTGGTCTGTGAAGAAACAATAGGAAGAGAGAAAGAGCCCGGAGAGAAGAGAAGGGCAAGATTAACAGAACTGGTGAAATCCATCTAATAATGAGAAGGCCTGGGTCATTGGACTGAACGATGTATTTCCTCTCTCTGGCAACAGAAACTCTGATGTAAGTAATGCATCAAGAGATGGGATGGTAATTTCACAGATGAGATAGTAATAACTGCAATATTTACTGTGCCCTGTCGGGTTCTGCCTTAGACAAAGAAATGGTCCTATCTCCAGTTTATATGTAGCTATGGGTGTGGGGGAGAAAAACTGGTTCCCAAAGGTCACCAGGTTATTATACTGCCGAGGCCACCTTTTAAATAATGGAATATCCTCATCTCCATTTTAGTCTGGTACTTCGGGGGCATGCAAATGCCTGTTGCCCAAATAGTGAAAGGTGTGTGTGTGTGTGGGGGGGGGGAGTAGTAGCTCAAATGGAGAAAGTTAATTTGATGTTGGTATCTTAGGACCTGCTTGGGGGGGGGGGATGGGGATATTTGCCTTTTTTATTTAACTCTGTGCATCTGTATGGGGAGGCTAGCATTGCCAACTCTAGCTTGGGAAATTCCTGGAGATTTGTGGAAGGTAGCTCGGGAGGGCAGGATTTGGGGAGGGGAGGGAACTCAGAAGCCGGATGTGATGCCATAGAGTTTACCATCGAAAGCTTCCATTTCCTCCAGGGGAACTGATCTCTATGGTCAGGAGCTCCGTTGTAATTCCGGAAACCCTAATGGGATTTGGGGAGGGGAGGGAACTCAGAAGCCGGATGTAATGCCATAGAGTTTACCATCGAAAGCTTCCATTTCCTCCAGGGGAACTGATCTCTATAGTCAGGAGCTCCGTTGTAATTCCGGAAACCCTAATGGGATCGGGAGGGGGGGAGGGGAGAGAAAGTGGTGGAGGATGTATTTCCTTTTATACACAAATGAAATATTTACTCTTCTCTTCTCATCTTTCCTCTTGTCTTACTTTGACTGAAATTCAGTCTGGTCTATTATGAGTAAATTTATTTATTTATTATTTTTAAAACCACATGGTTAATTAGGGATGGCAGGTGTCTTTTTGGAAATTTGAATAAATTCATATTGAAATTATTTCATATGGAGAAGTAAGTACAGGACTGGGCAAGGTTCAGCTCTGTGCTCTCCCCCCACCACAGAAATTGAGGCATCTACAGTCCTGTAAGAGAACTGAAGGGACATGAGTTCAAGGTTACTCACACACACACACACACGTTATATACACACACCTACATTAAACATTTAGGGTCATTTTACACCTCCCCTCTAAAGTAGTTTGACTGCTGTCTTTTCCTGTGCTGAATTCACAGTGGTGTGAAATTTCACTCCAGGGGGTCTAAGTGCCCTAATAACAGCAATTGTTTAAAGCAGAATCAAGCTGGTTGAATACTAGCTTGACCACAGGAGGGCAATTAGTAGATGTGGACATTTCAGTAGCAGCACGGTTTCACACCGCACAGAAGTGTGGGCAGGTTTTTTTGGAACTAGAATGATTCCAGCGGGAAAGTCAGATGTAAAAACAGCCTTAATGTTTTTAATACTTAGAATGCTTTAGTCTTTTAATGTTCATCGCCTAGCCCCCTGAATTTGGTGGAAAGGCAGCATAGAAATTCTTTACATAAATGAAACTTATTTTAGATTTATAATAGGAGCCTTGCTTTTGATAAAATAGCAATTAAGCCTCGCGTCTTTCTCCTGCAGCTTCTGTGGTCCAGTGAAGAAACTCACAAATCGAAAAATCTGTAAGAGAACAGTGAAAAGTAAAGAGCTGATGGCCGTTTCTTCCCAGTCTCTTGAAAGTTCATGGAAAATGTTATGCTGGAATAGAAACAGCACAGACTGTACAGAAAAACATGTCACCGGAATCTCATATCATTCTACACAATATGTACAGTTCTGATAAATCCTTTCTTCCAGGCTCTGCTCTGCAGGAACCATATCAAAGCATTCGTCAGGCCCATGGCTGACCTACTGCAGGCTGGCAGACCTTCTTTTGAATATGCTCCTCTGGCAATGTATAATCTGGAAGGATGCTCAGCATCACTAGGGTTCTTGGAACACAATTTAGCGACAGAAGAATTCCAACGTGGCGCATGCTACCATCCAAGGCCAGTTATTGGCAGCTGCTGTGGAATGTTGCCCTACATTCAAATGCATACCTCCTACCTACAGAGACCCTCAAAGCAGCTCACAGAAGCTAATTGCATTGCCACCTGAAGAAGCTAAAATAAAAGACATAGTATGAAACTGTACTGGAATATTCTGTGTGTCAGAACATTACCTGAGAGAGAGCCAGTTAGGTGTAGTGGTTAGGAGCGCGGACTGTAATCTGGGAGAACCAGGTTTTATTCCCCGCTTCTCCACATGCAGCCAGCTGGGTGACCTTGGGTCAATCACAAGTTATTTCAGAGCTGTTCTCTCATGAGCAGCCCATGAAAGAGCTCTCTGAGCACCACTTGCCTCACAGGGTGTCTGTTGTGGGTAGGGGAAGGGAAAGGAGATTGCAAGAGGCTCTGAGACTCCGAGTGAAGGGTGGGGTATAAATCCAATCTCCTCCTCCTTCCTTCCTGTTTCAGTGGACACTGATGGGTTGGCAGAGTGGATAGAGCCTGGATCTGCTTGTTCCTGTCTACCAATGACTCTATAGTGCATCACACCAGTGATATATTCCATCAAACCCACTCCCATGATGGCAGCTTGCATCTGTCAATAACTGATCTGTCCTGCAGTTCAGTAGTTAACTCGGAGTCATTCGGTCCACGCCCATCTAACTGGCTCCTCCCCCTCATCTCCATGTGAATGTCCTCTCCATGATACACTCATATGAAAAAGGAATGACATCAACTGTGGCTTCCAGGGTGCTCATGACACTCTCAAGATGCTCATGGTAAGTATAGGCTACAACACTGATGTGGTTGGCCCAGCGGTGAGCAGCAATGGTGCCCTCCTGTAGGCTGTAGGTCAGTTCTCCTGTGCTGTGCAGGAGTTAGGGTTCAGCTACTGTTGTTCTTCCCTTCCTCAGTACCCATGCTACACAGGTTAGGAGTATCTGGCTTAAGAAAACATACTTTCATCCATAAATGCCTTAAGGTCCTTGTTCAAAATGCCCAGCTATGCTACAGCAGCCCTACATTGTTCTTGCAATTCCTAGTCAGTACCTGACCAGTACCTAAGGATCAGGCCTATTAATTAAAAAGAAGAAAAATAGGTTTTTATACCCTGCTTTTCTCTAACTTAAGGAGTCTTAAAGCAACTTACAATGACATTCCCTTCCCCTCCCCACAACAGGCACCTTGTGAGGTACTTGGGGCTGAGTAGGAGGAGAAAGAGGAAGACGAAGAAAAGGAAGAAGAAAAGGAGGAGAAGGTTGGATTTATACCCCACTCTTCACTCGGAGTCTCAGAGCGGCTTACAAACTCCTTTCCCTTCCCCTCCCCACAACAGACACCCTGTGAGGTAGGTGGGGCTGAGACAGCTCTTTCAAAAACTGCTCTTTCCAGAACATCTCTGAGAGAACTATGGCTTGCCCAAGGTCATCCAGCAGCTGCATGTGGAGGAGTGAGGAATCAAACTCGGTTCTCCCAGATTAGAGTCTGCTGCTCCTAACCACTACACCATGCTGACTCTCAGCCATCAAACAGTGTAGAGCTAATGACAAGGATGCCTTGGAAGCCAATCTGAGCACAAAAGATTCCTGCTTGATGACTGGCTGCTCCCACCCTGCCTGTCAAAGGGTAGGTGGTTGGACAAGAGATACAGAAAGAAGTGGCTCCTTTTTGCCTGTCTACAATTGGCTGAGTCAAATGAGGTGCACCGCCCAATCCGGCACCCACCATCTTCCCCTTCTAATGGTGGCGTCAGCAAAAATGTGGCCCATACCTAGCCAGGTGGGGAATGGGCTTCAAATGGAGATAAATGAAGATTATTTGGTCAGAAATCTGGAAAAGAAATATTAAAATTACCAGAGCCACAATTTATAGAGAGAATCTGTACAAAATGTTTTATATGTGGCACCACCCACCAGAGAGGTTGGCTATGTATTCTAAATCAGTGTCTAAAACGTGTTGGAAATGCAAAAAAAAATGTTGGCTCATACTACTATATGTGGTGGACTTGTAAGAAAGCTATTCGGGTTTGGCTACTTATTCAGAAAACACTTCAGGAAATAACTCAAACAAGAATCCTGTGGAAAACCGGAACTCTTTCTTTTGAATATAATCCCCTCGGATTGTGAGAAAAATGCAAAAAAAATGATACTTCATGGCATTACTACCGCAAGAATACTCTACGCGAAATATTGGAAGTTGGAAAGAACTCCGAAGCTTGTGAAATACTTAACTAAATTATTTGAAACTGCAGAGATGGACAATATGACTTTAGACCTAAAAATCAAACAAGAACACGTTTATACGTCATCGTGGGACAAATTTTATTATTGATATGAAAATTATACCAGGAAATAACAGGATATTTATGTTAAAATGAGACTTATATCTTGTATTACCGGTATTTCTTCCTTTGTACTGCTTAGAATTGTGTTTGGTATTACTGGATTTATCACAATAAAGTCAATAAATTATTTTAAAAAATGAAGATTAGGATATACTGTCCATATTAAAGTTGCCTCTTGAAGTTCTTGCGCATCTCTTCTTTTCCATGAGTATTTCGGTTAATCCTAAATTAAAAGCATACAAACAGTTTTGTAGTTTGGCAACTTGATTAAAAAACATGACAACATGAAACCACATGAAAAACTGAACAGCAATGTGCTACGCTAATAGCCAGTGTACTTAAAAACAACAAAGGTAAAGTAAAGGTTTCCCTTGCTTGAAAGCCAGTCGAATTAGACTGTAGGGGGTGGTGCTCATCTACGTTTCCAAGCCAAAAAGCCAGCGCTGTCCGAAGACATTTCCATGGTCATGTGGCCGTATAACTAGACACCAAGGCACACGGAACACTGTTACCTTCCCACCACCCACCACAGTGGTACCTATTTATCTACTTGCATTTTCTTGCTTTTGAACTGCTAGGTTGGCAGGAGCTGGGGCCAGAGACGGCCGCTCACTCCATCACATGGCACTCGGGTCTTGAATTGCCAAGCTACCAACCTTCTGGTCTGCAGTTCAGTGTCATAACCACTGAGCCACCGTGGCCCCTAAAAAAACCAAACAATACAACACAATAAAATCTGCAAATATGAGGTCACCAAAGGCTTCCTGGAAGACAAAATTTTAATGAACATCTAAGGGCTAAACCAGATGAGACACACGGAGGGGGGGGGGTTGCATTTAGATCTCCCAGAGGCTTCCCCCCCCCCATTTCAAGTACACCAGATCCCGACTTGGATCAGGATTATGATAAGATGTTTTGGAGAGTGTTCACTTATAGAGTTGCCACAAGTTGTAAGTGACTTGACAGCACCCACACACACAAACACACAATGCAAGGAAGAGAGGGCTTTAAGCCATTCTTCTGACACAGTTTTCACTATCTGAAATGACCACTTATAGCTACAGTTTGCCCCAGTGGATAAAATTACAGGCTTTGTTAAAGGCCAGGACCCACAATTCGACACCAAAGAGTCATGCTGGGTTTGGAAAACTGGATGTGTGGGAAGGTTTAACCCCTCCTTTCTTCTGCACTGCAGTCCTGTTTCAAAATGGGTCCTCATATGTGATGTATTAGAGACAGAGAGAGAGAGAGATGGAGAGAGAGAGAGAGAAGCTGCCTATATGGAACTTCTACTTTGGCATCCAGTTTAATCCTAGCATAGGCCTAGTGGACCTCATTCTGTCGGGAAATAGACTTGTTTCGGCGGGGGAATAGAGTACATATATCTTCCAAATTACTAATATAAATATGTATTCTTGTAATCTAACCCTCTCACAATATCATCTGCACTAAACTACAAATCTACCAATTTTAAACAATCCTAATTCATAAATTTAACAGTGTAACATTTTCACTAGTTTAACCATTCTACAGATTAACATGTTTAACAAATTAAGCCATTTAATGATTAAGTTTATGCTAAACTTTATACTTTATACTGTATATTTATTTATTTATTTATTGTCTTTACTGTTTTTGCAACCAGAGTCATAAATAGCAAATACTGTATACTTTATACTTTACACAAACCTTTTAGTATTCTTATACTAACCTTATACTTTATACTAAGTCTATATTAAATTTACCTTGAGCTTAATCTAAGATTGTGAGGTCTCTAAATTCATTAATGACACATAGCAGACCAGTATTTTTATTCCAGTTATGAAACCGAAGGGTTCACTTCTTTGAACCACTTCTTTCGCTTCCACCATACCTCCTTTTTAGTAGACTTCTCTTCCCATATCTTTACTCTATGAATGCTCCTTCTAAGTTGTGGAGTCTTGTGAGCAAAAATTCTGCTTTGTGAGCTACTGGCATTAAAATTGTGATTTGGCTACTGCGTAAATTAGTTTGCTCTAGAGCCATCCTTCCTTTGCGAAGACAAAAATGTGTAAGCTAGAGGCTAAAAAACTGTGAGCTAGCTCACACTAACTCAGCTTAGAGGGAACACTGGTAGTGACTGTACCACTTGAGTCACCATCTTCTTTGAAGGTACAGGTTTTTTGGAACACAATTCAATAAACTTGTTTTTTAGTATAGTTTGTAACATTATCAGGTTTAACAATCTAACTACAGGCCAAGGAACTTGTATCTTGGATGTTCTATGTAAGGCAAAACGGGGTCCTACCCTTTGTCTGACCAACTTTATCTGGGTTCACCAAACTCTTCTTCCGGTTGTAACCCCGAAACAACAGTTTCCCATTTTTGGAAAACCAAGAAGGGCCATTTCAGTTTCCTTCCCACCTTTGCCCATTCTTTCTGCATTCTCATTCTGTGGGGGTGAGTGTGGGAAGTGATTGATGAAGTCACTTGAAGCTTATATGCTGGATACCTTGCCGGTCTCTAAGGTGCTACTGGAGTTGAACCTTGTTCTTCTACTGCAGACCAATATGACTGCCCACCTGAAACCACCGCAGGAAAAATTTCCAAATTCACATCCCATTTAATCTTCGGATATAATCTACCGATGTGTGGAGCCATCCAGCAGAGAGAAATGGCACCAGGCGGTCAGCAGTGTAGTCCTAAGTAGAGTGGTAGTGTCATGGGTCCTAGCTCCACTGAGGCTGACTATTCCTCAGATGAAGAAGAGGCATGGAGCAACCCAGCCACCTCTGGAGTCAGCCCAGAAGAGGAACCTCCAACAGTACCTGAGGGAGAAGAGGCCGCAGCAGCTGCACATGAGGGGCAGCAAGGTGAAGAGACTGAAGTGCAGCCAGAGGGATAGACTGATCCAGAGCCTGGCCCAGCACTCCCAGTTGGAGACACCTCGAGGCCAGAATCCCCACCTAGCTCACCTGATTGTCCTAGACATAGGGCATGCCAGTGCCTGAAAGTGCATGAGAGAAGGAGGAGTGCCAGACTTCAGCTGTTGCAAAGGCAATGTGAGGGGCTGTGAGTCTTGGCAGACTGACTCCCAGGGAAGGGAGGATCTAGTCATAAACACCCCAATTCACCAGCCTCAGCGCGGAAGCAACCATGCATTCTTGGACCTAGTCCCAGCTGTCAGCCTCCACTCCTCGCCCCTAGCTCCTGAAAACTCTGTTTTCCCGGCTTTCTGACCTTTGGCTCTGTTTCTCGGCTTGCTTTTGGACTGCGTATCCAGCTTCCAGTGAAGGGTATCCATGGCTACCTGCCAGACCCAGCACAACTAGCCTTCAAAATCTGTTGCTGTCCATGAACTTAGAAGGGCGTAACTCTGCCAAGGAAAGCACTACCAAGCCTATTGGCTCCCTCAACATTCCTGAGGCATTGGGCCTGAAGGACAGCACCTGCATTCACCTCAAATCACACTGTAGAAGAATTCTACCCAGAAACACCCATGATGGTGTGTGTTCAGGATCATGACTCTATACTCTTCAAGGCCTTGATGCCTGACTTTATTACCAAAGCACATTTTATTTGCAAAGTGCCAAAGGACCCAGGGTGTGTAGGATAATGGAAAACACCCTGAGTTAAAACTTTCCCCCAAAGGTTATTGCAGCTAATACTGCTGACTAATGCTAGAGATTGTAGCATTACAATCTATTGTCCTATTGTCCAAGCTGTCACTAAGGGTTACAGAAGGCTGTAGATCAAGTTTACCTCCTGGGTGCGAACCAGGACACAACAATCAGCTCAGAGAGATTTGGCAAGGGAGGTGAAACAGTGGAGTGGAAATTGCATTCCTCTCCTAAGGAAGGGACCCTTTTCAACCAGAGATTATAAGATTTAAGTGAAGATTGATGGCCAGAGTTTATAACCCAAGTCCTTTTCAAATGTGCTCCCCACTGATTAAAAAGCTAGTGTAAACGAAGACATCACTCCAAAGCAATTTCCTAAAACAAGACATTCATTAAACTTTTGGCATTCTACGAACCAAAGGTCTGATGTTAATAGCAAATACATCAGCAATCTCTTTCCCAGACTTTTAAAAAATGATTTCTGTTGACCAAGTATTATCATGTAGAGATTAATTGCACATTTTTATTATCTGTTAATTACTTGCCCCAGCTTGGTCCAACAGGAGGTGAGATGGCTAACCTTCAGGGTATACCACAAGTCTCATCAGTGTAGACAAGCAGTTTCCCAAAGGCCACTGGAGGTTCACAGACTGCTTTTGTGTGGTTTTATAGCTCTTCTGACAGGGAGAATTATTTCCTGCTAATGCTGGGGATCTGAGAAACTCGTAGGGGCAACTGAAACAATAATTTCACTTTTGAGGAATAAGTGTACCCCCATTCTTTCACTCAGTTGTTTAATCTCAAATGGCCTTGTCCATGTTTTTTTTTTTGCAAAGGGCGGAGTTACAGTCACGCTGCTTCATGTAGTTTTAGTCACACCTCTATGGTACCGTATATTGCCAACTTGACAATCCCAGTTTTTAGGAGGGTTTTCATGCTTGCGAGGTTTAACCACTTCCCCTCAGAAGTTGTCTTAGGCAGATATAGGGGTGTTCCGTACAAGGATAGACTTTGCAATTGTAATCTTGGGGAACCTGATTCTATTGCCCATATCCTTTTCCGATGCCCTAAATATTCCGCTATGCGTAATACTTTGATTCGTTCCCTTTTCCCTCCACAGAGATATTTTCTGGATGGGGATTTAACTTTTTTTTTTTTTTAGCAGATAAGACTCCAGCAATAACGTTATCTGTTGCTGAATTTCTGGCCTATGTATGGAAGTCAAGAGTAATACTCTGTAAATCCTGCAGTTTATGCTAGGATTGTTTTACACTCAGGAATACTGAGAATATTGATGGATGTTGCTTGCTTTGTTTTGTTTTGTACCTGCTGTTCAATGTTCTCTTTGTTCAATCTATTTACGCTATGCCAATAAAGGTTGTATGTATGTATGTATGTATGTATTTTTAGTCTTAGGCATGAATAAACATCATCTTCAGGTTTGTACACACTGATGAAGCTAACACTGCATTCTGCAGTTTTGTAATATTTTGTAATGTGATGCAGCGACAAAAAAGACTAATGCAATCGTGGGGTGTATTGACAGAGGCATAAAATCCAAATTGCAAGGTTTCATAGTCCTGTTGTACAATGCACTGGTCAGGCCGCATCTGGAGTACTGTGTGCAGTTCTGGAGGCCTCACTTCAAAAATGATGTGGACTGAATGGAGCAGGTGCAGAGGAGAGCGATGAGGAGGACCAGGGGTCTGGAGACCTAGCCCTATGAGGGAAAGCTGAGAGACTTGGGAATGTTTAGTCTGGAGAGGAGGTTGAGGGGAGACAGAATTGCTCTCTTGATGTATTTGAAGGGCTGTTACTTAGAGGAGGGCAGGGAGCTGTTCCTGTTGGCAGCAGAAGACAGGACTCTCAATCATGGGTTTAAATTAAGGGTGGGAAGGTACTGGCTGGATCTTAGGAAATAAACCATTTTGACAGTAAGAGTTGTGCAACAGTGGGATCAGCTGCATCAGGAGGTGATGAGCTCCCCCTCACTGGCAGTCTTTAAGCAGCAGCTGGACAAACACTTGTCAGGGATACTCCAGGCTGATCCTGCATTGAGCAGGGGGTTGGATTAGATGGCCTGTATGGCCCCTTTCAACTCTATGATTCTATGAGCACTATAAACAATTTTCTTCTTTTTCACAATGTCTAATTTGGACAGATGCATTTTAGAAATAATTTTAAAGGGCTTCAGTGGGAGTGAATGCAACAAAAATTTCAAACAACCTTTGCAAATGAATCCATTGTTAGAATATGAAATATTTATGCTCTCATGGGTCTTCTCTTTAATGGCTGACCCGCCTACTTGCCTCCTCTCTCTTGATGTTATTGGCTAATTGGGTCTGATATCACATAGCTTTGATAATGCAGTACTGTCACTCAGCCCCTTTTCTGGATGTTATTGATGCAGTCAAATAGATGAAAGCCCTACTCCCATCTGAACCTATCTGATCACTCTGGTCACTGTTAAAGGCCCTGCTTAGAATGCCCTTGGCATCTGAAGCTAGATGAGTACCCATCCAGCTGTGTCACCAAAAGTGTGGAACTCCTTCTCAGTAAAAAAAAGGAGATGTCAAAGACTGCAGCAACAATTAGAACATCACATTAATTTCTCATGCAAGTAAAGTGATTCTAAAACTCTTACAATAATGACTGTTACCATATATGGAACAAGAAATGCCAAATGTTCAAACTGAATTCAGAAAAGGAAGAGACACTAGAGATCACATTGCAAATTTACGTTGGTTGCCAGAGCTTATGAAAAAAATGTCAGAAGAAAATCAGCTTGTGTTTCATAGATTACAGCGAAGCATTTGAATGGGCGGATCATGAACATTTTTGGTTGGCTTTCAAAGAAACTCATATACCACAACATCTGACTGTTTCAATGTGCAACCTATATGCTGGACAAAAGACCCCTCTTCGGGCAGAATGTGGAGCACCGGAACAGATTCTTAAAGGTAAGGATGTGTCATTGGTGACCAAGATCAAGATAATTCGTACCAGTTGGTAAAATTGGTTTCCAACTGGTAAAAATTCAGACAAGGATTTATTTTTATCTCCCTATGTGTTCATTCTATGTGCAGAACATATCATAAGGAAAGATAGATTAGATTTAGGTGAAAGTGGAGAAGGAACATAACAGTTTGAGATATGCAGATGATACCACATTACTCACTAAAGAACAGTGAAGAATTGAAATGACTACTGCTGCAGGTTAAAGCAGAAAGTACCAAAGTTAGGATTACAGCTGAACACAAAGAAGACAAAAATAATTACTACTGGGGAATCACACAACATTAAGTTTGACAAGGTGATCTGCAGTTTTGAGTATAAATACACCTGACCGATGGATATACACTTCATGCATAGTATGAAATTTTATATGGGAGAAACTTGCTAAAGATGGCGCCTTGAGCAGCTGCACCTCCTGCTTATGTGTCAGCTTTGATACACATATTCTGTCTGGAGGACTGTAACTGATAAGTGCAATGGGCTGATTTCCTCAAAACATCAGGGGGAGAATATAACAACCTGCAACTTTGCTGAAAGACTATCTCTCCTTGGATTTTAAAAAAAAGCAAAACAATCCTTATGGGGAAGAAAAAGCAACAAAGAATTTACTCGGGACACTGCTCTCCGACGAAATCAGCAAAACAACTTTGCTTGGATGACCTCATCTCATGGACAGAGGTAATCAATGATCTTGAAAATTTTGCTTCCCCAAATAAGCATAGTGCTTTAAAGACAGGGCACAATACTCAGACTCCACAGGAAAGTCTCTCTGCTCCAGTCTCAGAAACACTTCGAAATGAAAGGGCTATGCTGCTACAAGCCTCCCCAAATGGAGGAAGTCAGTTGGAAATGGAGAGCATGCAAAACCTGGCTCATGATTATTTAGTAAAATTAATTGGAGACCACTGCATTAATACAGGGGAAACAGGTCTAGCTGTCTTTCAAAAACTGGACCTCATACTCCATAAACTTGACTCACTGCAAGAAATCTCCTCCATAAGCTCCAACATAAATTCAGATGCCCCACTTTGTCTGCGCAGTGTGAATACTATCGGAAATGCTGTCAGAAAGAGAAAGCAAAGAAACTCCAGCACTTCACGGTGCCTGTAAGCAAACCAAATACTTTTGTCTGTAGCAGAAAATCCTGGAATAACAAGAGTGCTGGAATAACAAGAGAAGAGTTTTAGACTCCTTGAGCTGGCTATTGCATATAGAACCCCGGTCTGTAGACTTAGGTGAAATTACAAGACTCCACGAAATTTCTTCCTACAAGAAGTTACTTTTAAAGATTAACGACCCAGTATTCCCAACAGTGCTTTTTAAAATGAGCAAATTTTTAAGCAACTTATAACAGCTAACAGAGCCTTCTGCGACTGAAACACAATTCCTCTTCTTTCCAAGAAGCAGGTGACTCCCCCATTTGCTGTCTCTGCAGCTGCAAAACCAGGCCTGCAACCGGGGGGGGGGGGGGGGACCTGAAAACTGGGGGAAGGTTCAGACTTATAGCACTTCCAAGGTGTCATCTGTAGGGAAACCTGATGACTCGGAGACTGCTATACTAAATCTGAAAAAAAAAAATCTTTACAAAGTTTAATGTTGACAATGAAGAAACTGAAATTGTTAAAGTCTTTATGTTCCTTGGCTCAGTCATCAACCAAAAGGGAGGCTGCAACCAAGAAATCAGAAGAATTTCTGAGACTTAGAAGGGCAGCCATGAGGGAGCCAGAACAGATTCTTAAAGGTAAGGATGTGTCATTGGTGACCAAGATTAAGATAATTCGTACCATAGCATCCCCCATTACTACGTACGGGTGTGGACAATGAAGAAAGGTGACAGGAAGAAAGTTGGCTCATTTGAGATGTGGTGTTGGAAGAGAGTTTTATGTATACTGTGCACGGCCAAAAAGATAAACAAGTACGTTCTAGATCAAATCAAACCTGAACACTTCCTAGAAACTAAAATGATTGAGGCTATCATACTCTGGTTACTTTATAGACAAGAGTCACTGGAAAAGACACAAATCCTAGGAAAAGTTGAAGGCAGCAGGAAAAGAGGAAGGCCCAGCTTGAGATGGATGGACTCAATCAAAAAAGCCACATTCCTCCGTTTGCAAGGCCTGAGCAAGGCTGTTAATGGTAGATCTTTTGGAGGTCATTAATTCATAGGATCGCCATTAGTCAAAAGTGACTTCACACAGGGGCGTAGAGTTTTATAAATTCGGGGGGGGGGGGGGCTCTTGAGCGCTCGCGTGAAGTGCACACACTTGCTGGGGCAATGTCCCCCCCCCCCCGCTGGGAAACCTCCGTGCCTCCCCGGGCTCTTACGAAGCCCACCAGCCGCTGCAGCAGCTGCCAGCCTCGGAAGGGACCTGGGAGGCATGGCGGCAGGTGCTAGGTTTCCCCAGGGGGGGCTCAGTCCCCCCCGGGAAATTTCGGGGGAGGCTCGAGCCCCCCCGTAGTCTACGCCTATGGCTTCACACACACACATCTTTATTTGTTGTGAACATAGATCAATCAAGGAAATCCTCTTGTCCCCCATTTTACTGTCTTCTTCTAGTGGTTGAAGACCCATCTGTTATGTTAGGCTTTCCCTCACTAATTTTCTGTAGCCTCTTTCCCATGTATGTGTCCTTGTGGATATGCTTACATTTTATATATATAGATGCATTTGTATTTTAAAGCTTGTTTTTATGTTGTAATTGTTCACTGCTCTGGGGATCCCATTGGGTGGAAAGACAACCTACAATTGTTTTAACCAAACCAAATGAACAAGGCAGCCTGTGATCATCGTCTGATTTCTAAGATCTGAGACAATTCTACTGGGATTAAATTAAACCATATAACTAATGATTTACACTTCATAGTCTTTCAGATCGGACTTTTGCTCTAGATGGGTGAAACTGGAGGAAAGTAAATCTGCTACAAAGGTTTCGTTGAAATTGAAATTGGAAACAGTTTTGGATACTTCTCCTTAACTTAAGCATCAGAGAAATTTCAAAGACAGCCACAAGGATTCAATAAGACAAGTGAAAGGATTTGGCCATACTAGAAGGATTTGGCCATACTAAAAGCTTGATTGTAGCGAGAGAAACTAGCAGACAAACAATACATGTTTCTTATGGGCAATGATTAACTGTGCCATCCTAAGCAGAATGACACCCTTTGAAATCCATTGAAGTCAATGGGCTTAGAAGAATATAACTCCACTTAGGATGGCACTGTAATGCTTGTTTGTAATACAATCTCATCCCCCCCCCCTCAAGCTACAGTGCCTCATTTAGCATCTCACAACATGCTGTCACACTTAAGAAGTGCCACTAAAACATTCAAACATCCTTCACACATGTAGCTTATAAGCAATGGGTTGTAATATCAAACTACATTAATTAACCCACATTCCCTGCCAATGTTACCCAAAGAGGCAGTCTCTTCTTAAATTGGGGGAATTAGCTAAAGGACACAGAGTGAGAAGCAGGTAACTGGGATCGCCACCTATATATATACCAGGATGTTTCCCTTAAAGAGAATTCTTGAAATAAACCAGGCAGATGTTCAACCAGAAAGGTTTTTTTATTAAAACAATAATGGAAATTAACAAAAATGCACACACACTGACACACGCACACAAACTAACTAAGAAAAACAGAAAGGAAGGGGAGTGTTTTTTAGGGAAGGGAAATAATTATCATCTTGAAGAGGTCCATGGAAGCAGCAGTTGAAGAGCAAAATGGCCAGCATTTTGAAAAGCGAAAGAATAGACCCACAGTCAAGTGGGGGGGTGAGGAGGGATCCAAGGCACACACACACTGCTGGGTAGTGGAGTGCCATAGTTATAGGGCAAAACATAAGCCTGAGGCAAGTTGATGTGCTTGTCAGAAAACAATACTTTAATGGTTTTATCGGCAGTAGACACAGAGGTGTGAGAGGCTTGATGGCTCTGCAAGCACCAGATGGGAAGGGCAATTGGGAAGGTAAATAGATTTAAGTGTTGATTAATGTTACTTAATCAAGGCTAATGGGTAAAGAGGAAGTTGGGCTTGGGTGTTGATGGGATTATGCTGAGTGAATCAATAGGTCCTGGGTGATCCATGGTTCTAAAGTCCTGAATCTCTCCAGGGCAAGGAGGGGGCAGTAGCCAGTGAGCCACTCTGACTTGCACCTTGAAACTAATCAGTTTCCCAGCTGATGCATCCATCTTGGTCCATTTTGGCCCAAGTAGCTCCCTGCACTTAAGGTATTGGGATGTTATTAGGAATGCTATTTCTGGCTCTTTTAACCTATAAACTGCCCCTCAGTGGGATGAGGAGTCAAACTGCTAATGACAATTGCTGTTATCCACTTCTGTCCCAATCGCACTTACATAAACTGCACTTGTTCCCACTCCAGTGATACTTTATAACATCTTATAACTGAAAGATGAGTGTGTGTGTGTATATATATATATATATATACATATATATTCAAATGGGACATTTAAAAAAAGGAATATGCCATACTTTCAGCTAAATGTCAAGAACTTTGCCCTTGGAAAAAATCTCTCTGTGGATTAGGACGATGTAAGGAAGGCAGTATGGGGTTGCCCGATCTCTTCAGATCAATCACCAAGGAAGGCTCTGCAGACGAAGGCAATAGCAACCTATCTCTGCTTCTCACTTAACTTGAAAGCCCCTTGCTGGGGTCACCATAAGTATGTAGACTGGGGGGGGGGGGGTTGAGAACAGTCTGGTCTAGAATCTAGCTTTCTTCCCCGCGTAGCATTTTTAAAAAAATTGGTGAACATTCAGAAAATGGGACAAACATACCCTTCAGAAGTGGTACAGCCCAACTGACCACAACAAGACTCTCTATCACTTCGTTCCCAGTCCTAAGAGGTATGAATAGCTGCATGTCAGAGTTGGAGGTGCTAAGCCTTGATACAATTATCCAGCCTCAGTCCCCGTTTTGGGATATTGTGACAGATCTGGGGAGAGCAAACTGGGTCTAAATGAATTTTGGTTCTGTCAGGCTGATATTTATTTAAAGATGAACTGAAAACAGCAATTCCGTTCCCCCCCCCCCCCCCCCTTCTAAACCATGGGAACGTTTGTTTTCCGATTCATTGCATTTTTGGCCATTGCCTGTAATGTACAGTATGTACCCTCCAGGAAAATTAAACTACTCAAAATCATATCTGCCTTTTATATCTGCAGAAAACAAACCTTTTAGCTAATGCATTTTATTTCTAGCAGTTGACTTGCTCCTCCAGCCATTTCTTCTAGAATGGATTCATTGATCGCCATGGAGTAAAAAAAAATATTGGATTTTAGCCTAAGGGTGTTTCATTTCCCTGACCCCAGAATTCCTCACAGAGTTCTACACTCCAAATCTCTTAAATGAGAATACCATCTTGATCAGTTTTCTTTCTGAAAATTGGCATGGTTTGATCTAAACCTCTGTGTAAAAAAATAAAATAAACGAAAGATCTTACCATCTTGTGGAGAAAGGAAAGCTTACACCAGACCAGTTTCAATTGATGGTGTAGGTATGGGAGCTCAAATGGAGGTTTCCCTGGGTTGCCAAGTTTCAGAATTTGACCTGAAGTTTTAAAATTTTAGCTTCATCCTCAGGGGGGATTAGGCATAGTTTGGAGCAAGTAAATGGAGAGAAGTTTTTCTCCTGATGAACGTTGATTTCAGGGTCACTCAATGAAATTGATTGGCCAAAGAGGCAAGACAGACAAGACAAAACAAAACAAAACCCACTTCATGCAATACGAAACTAACTTACAAAGAATTTGCCACTCCAAGTAGTGATGTTTGCTGGTTTAGATGGTTTTAAAAGGATTTTGACATGGGTTGAGGAAAGGCAATATGGTATAGCCCAGGTGTGGCCAAACTTGCTTAACGTACGAGCCACACAGAATAAACGTCAGATATTTGAGAGCCACAAGACATGTACAAATATTACACACATGTTTTTATTGAAAAATATGCAAATTTGCTTTTAATTAACATTAAATGAGACTGCCAAAAATAAAAACAAAAGAGACTGCCAAAAAAAAAAAAACAGACACTGATAATATTTATTTGTCCAATGATATTTATTTGTTTGCTATTGATACTTATGTGTCTAAAACAGAGAGAGAAGGAAAGAAAGAATGAAAAAGGTGGAGAGAGAGAGAGACAGAGAAACAAAGAAAGCAAATAGATGGGGAAGGGAGGGGGGATGAAGGAACAGAGACAGAAAGAACGAGAGACTGATTTCACACCAGGCACTGCTTCGCCATTGCTCTTCCCTTTGCCCCGACTGTGTGCTTCAATTTCTCACTATTTCCGCAGGGTGCATTTTGACCCATGGCTTTGCACGATTGCCTATGATTTCCTCTGTGGCTTCAGTGGTCTTCAAAAAACAGGATCACTGAAGCCGCAGGGGAAATCGTGTGAAGCCACAGGTCAAAATGTGCCCCACGACAAATAGTGAGAAATTGAAGCATGCAATCAGGGCAAAGGGAAGAGCGACGGTGAAGCAGTGCCTGGTGATAAATTGGTCAGAGAGAGCAAATAGATGGGGAACCTCCTGGGAGCCACACAATATGTGTGAAAGAGCCGCATGTGGCTCCCGAGCCACAGTTTGGCCACCCCTGTTATAGCCTGATCTCATCTCAGAAGCTAAGTGGGGGTCGATACTTGGAAGACTCTGTGGAGGAAGGCAATGGCAAACCACCTCTGTTTCTTACTTGCCTTGAAAGCCCCTAGCTGGGGTCAACATAAATTGGTTGCAACCTGAGAGCGCTTTACATATAACCAGGGGTCATTTTGTAGAAAAAGAGGTGCAGGAGCTCATTAGCATAACCATTAGCATAACTTATTTGCATATGCCACACCCCCTGACATCATCGGAAGTGTGTCAGAAGGCAACACCCACTGCTCAGGCTCAATCCAAAAATCTCCAGGTATTTCCCAGCTCAGAGCTGGTGAGCCAGCTTTACCCTTTGACTAAAGACACTTCAGGTTTCCTTTGCTCTTGCAGGGAAGCTACCCTACAACAAGCATGAAAATACAAATCAAGTTAGTATACTTTTGCTTTTTTCCACAGTGCATCACCATATGTGCCTGCTCCTGGGCTTGTTACTCCTGGAACGGTGTTCCTGCACGTTCCTGTCCGAAATGACCCCTGCATATAACTGCAATTAATCAAGGATGCTTGATCACCTACCTGTTTAGCTTGCATCCTGCTCCCCTACTGCTGACAGAGAGCCGGTTGCTTACTGGTTGTTTGCCTGCCTCAGAACACTATCGATGTACCTCTGCAACTGCCGAATACTTTATCACAGCTGCTGCCACCTGCCTTCTGCTCCCTCTATCCCAAATTGTTAAAAAGGTCCATAGCTGGGGGGGGGGGGCAGGGGGAGAAGCAGTGTTTGAGGTTTCTGAATTGAGACTTACTATTTGGGTGTCTCTGTGTGCCTTCTAACACTGTTTCTCAGTATTATCCATCAGCCTAGATGACTGAACTTGTGATCAGATCATAACAGATGGCACAGACGAGGCTTGTGCAAACACAAACAAAACGTATTCTCTGTAGGTCTATTTAAAGGATACATTTGAGTCAACTGTGCAGATGCAAAGGGGGGACAAACTAGAAATAATTCTGTGATTGATAAGTGGGTCACTTTAATGATAAGTGGAGCACTTTAATAATCTCAAGGACTCCAGTCTTTTCTGTGGTGACCAAAAAGAGTGTCTGCAGACTGCAAGTGAAATGCATCTGTCAGCGGCATCACACATTTGTGACTTACTACCAAGACACAATCTGGCCATCACCTTTTAGCACAAGTTGTTATTAAGGGTGCTACAAATTTCATGGTCAGCACATTGGACAAGCAAATGTACTATGTCTGATAGTTGTGTTCACTTGTGAACTAATCCTTTTCAGGTCACTGTAATATCCTTGCACATCAGCCAGACAGTTTTGTGACTGAGCAGTAGTGGGGTGTGTGTGTGTGTGTTTTGCTTTTATTTGTCTTCTGCCTGCAAAGCCAGTTTTGCATTTACCCAGGCAATTAAATGACATGGGGAATAGTACAACTTCCATAATGCTATGTAAAAAGGCCCATGCACACAATCACCTCCATGGTAACATGGGCTTAAATACTTAAGACATTGTTTTATGAAGTACAGTGGTTTAAGATCACTGGCTGATCAATTAATTTTTTCACCATTTATGTGATTGGCTGCCAAACAATCAGCAGCAATGGCAGGTTTGTGGGAGAAGGGGAAAACTAGGACTCCAGTCAGGCTGTCTAAATATGTGCAAGTGTGTAATACTATTGGTTGCATTGTTTTCTACTATACTAATGGAATATCTGAAAAGGAACCCACTGAACTGGCTTGACATATTCACAAACATGCTAAAAAGGAGATGGATGGGACTGAATTCCCACAATTTAAGGCACATCAGCCTCCAGTTCTGACATATTTATTATCTAAGTTGTCCCTCCCAGTTGAACCCAAATAGATGATAACCAGAAGCCAAGCTTGTTATTCTTTTTATCTGTTAAAAAAATCTTCACTATTTTGTATGCAAATTTAACAAGCCACCCTCCCTAGATACAACTATGATCTGTAACTCCATTTCATTGTCTGACAAAGTGTGTGTGCACACAAAAGCTCGCACCTTGAATAAAACTGTTGGTCTTAAAGGCGCCACTGGACCAAAACTTTGTTCTGTATTCACAAACAGTTAAGCTGATTGATGAAAACTCGGAAGCCAGCCGGAACGCCGTTCCCGTGCATTCCTGCCCAAAAATAGCCCTGCATATAACAAATGCAAAACATGGTTTACAGAAATTAGGAAACAGTCCATCAAGATCCCGTGCAGTAAGGATGAATGATCAGATAATAGCTCTGTTAAAACATTTATATTCTGCCTTTCTCTTGGCTTAAGGTGGCTTTTGGATAGGATATTTTGGAAGAATCCACTCTCAAAGCATACTCCCAGTGTTTAATTAAAAAGAACACCTGATCAACAGTGGTTTATGAAGTTAGTAATTACTAGACAATTTATTTGGAATTATAAAAGATCAAGAATTAAATGGAAAGCCCTACAAGAAAAAAAAAAAAAGATAGAGGAGGCTTTTCTGTTCCAAACTGGTTCTTATATTATAAAGGGGCTTCATTAGGATGGATAAAAGATTGGATAAATTTAAAAAAAATACAAGAGGGTTGAAGTTAGAGGGATGTGATTTAAACATGGGCTGGCATGCATATGTTTGGTATGGGAAGGATAAAATACATTCAAACTTCCATAACCATATTATAAGAGGAGCATTAATAAAAATTTGGATCAATATAAAAGAACCATTATATACTAAAACTCCGAAATGGGTTTCTCCTCTCGAAGCTTTCATAAAACTCTTGTTGTTAACAAAACACAACAAGGAAAGCTATGAGATTTTGCTAGACAGGAATAATGAATTAAAATCAGATGAATCCTTACCATTTCAGGATTTAAAACTGTCTTGGTGGGAAAACTTACAACTAGAAACAAGGTATGATAAAGATAAAAGACTAGGTTTCTACAAAAATCAAAATGATCTAGATAAGATCTGGCTTGCCTCAAACAATCTGATTCAGAAATTATATAACTGATTGTTAGAAGAATATATGTAGGATGAGCTTATCAAAACAACAATGATTACTTGAATGAAAGATATAGTGCATAACATAGAGATAGAACACTGGTCAAAAATATGGAAAGCAACCAAATGTATACGATCTACATTGTATGAAGAGAATATCTGTAAAATATTTCATAGGTGGCACTGGTCCCCTGACAAAATTACTAAATGTTACCCTAAATCATCTAACAAGTGCTGGAAAGGTAAAACTAATATAGGAACATATTATCATATGTGGTGGAAGTGTAGTAAAATACAAAATTATTGGAATAAAGTCCATAAGATTATTTTAGAAATATTGAATATCAACTTACCAATACTGCCAAAAATATTTTTGTTGAATATGGTTCCAGATGGTTATGATTGAACAGATCTCCACATACTAACTTTAATATTAACTACAGTCAGAATTTTAATAGATAAAAATTGGAAATCAGAGAAAATACCACCAAAAGAAGAAATAATATATAAACTGTTGGAAATAGTGGAAATGGATTAACAGGGATCAGACTATGAGATTTCTTAATCATATTTAATAGGAAGCAAGGTCCCATAAACTGTTTTCCCTTTCCAAAAGCTCTCATAACACTTTCAAAGCAACTAGGGGTTCTTCTGCATTTTCACTGTCTTCTCTTATGTTTCCTTATTTCTTTGGTTCTGTATTTTCCCCTTTGCCACACATGTTTTGCTCCCTCTGGTGGTCAATTCGATATTACATCAGTTTATGTCCAGCATAACTCCCTGCAGATTTAAACTGCAGGTTTTTATACCAGACATACTGCTTGTAATATTGCACTGACCACTAGAGGGAGCAAAACATGTGTGGCAAAGCAGTAGTTAGGGACACACAAGTGAAGAAAATCAGAATGTGGAAGAGCCCTAGGTTTGGACCTTTTAAAATTATTATTGTTTAGGTGCTAAGATCCTCAATAAGTACATGTAGGAAAAGAAAGTAAAAAATCCCCTTCAGAAATTTTCCTCATATACACATATGCACATATGTATGTTTATGTTTATTTGGATTTATATCTCGCCCTCCCCTTGACAGGTTCAGGGCAGGTTCCAACAATATAAATACAGTGCAACAATATAAAATTCAATACAATTAAGACCACATTAAAACATATAGGTGGCATATGACACCTGAAATGTTAGCGAAATGGTATCCAAATATGTCATTTTTTTATTTTTTATTTTTATTTATTATTTAAATTTCTATCCTGCCCTCCCTGCTTCTTGGCAGGCTCAGGGCGGCTAACAACATATTTCTATAAAATTCCATAAAAACAATACCACAATTAAAACCTCAATACAATACGGCTTTAAAATTACAAAAAACAAAATGGCGAGACTTCAGCATCTTTACCCAAGTGGCGTCAGCGAACTTCTTCTGGGCTTCCCATCAGTGCTGATGATCCATTGGCAGTCTGCGATGGTTGGGTCAGGGCTATGAGATTGAGGTGGCCCCAACTTGAACGCCTGGTGGAAGAGCTCCATCTTACAGGCCCTGTTAGGATCTTTTCTTTTGTGGTGGGTAATAAATGATCCCCCAAAGGCAGGGATAGGTCACCGGGGGTAGAGATCAGCCACCTTGAGTGTGCCAGCTGCCAAAGGGACAAGCTTGATTCCACTCCCTTTCTTACTAGATGAAGATTCCTGTTGGACATGTACTGGATATTTTTTTTCAAATGTGGTGGACCTGTAAGGTAACAAAAAAGTATTGGATATGGATTCATGAGATATTGCAAAATATAACAATACCATTTGTACCTGAATTGTTTTTTTATTGAATATGATTCCAGATTCATTTAAAAAAACCAGATGTATATATGATTGTACATGTTATAACTATGGCTAGGATCTTATATGCAAGGTCCTGAAAAAAGAAGAGACCCCATCAAAATAAGAGATTGTCTACAAATTACTAGAAACTGCAGAAATGGACAAATTAACTCTACAACTACAAGGCAAGAAAAGAAATCTTTGATAAAAATTGGTCAAGGTTATACAAATGGTTGGAGGACTATCTTAAGAAACCATAGGAACTGGAATACTGGTTCATATCGCTAGAAGTATAACCTGATACAGTTACATTCAAATCAGATTCTATACAGACAAACTTAAACAATTACCTGAAGTACACACACTGTACTATTGTATGATATAGGCTTTCTTTTTTGTGTCTCGGTTGCTTTGTTTCTTTACTCATAAAAATTAATAAAATATTTATTTTTTTAAAAAAAAAACATAAAACTTACATCTCTGATAAAGGCCAGCTATACTGGGAATAATTTAGGGTCTCTGACCCAGGCTGTAAATGGGGGCTGACCCAGCTGTAAACAGGGGCCGATCCAAGCTATAAGTAAGGGACCAGCCCAAGCTATAAATGGGGGCCGACCCAAGGAGGAAGGGGACGCCTGCTGCCTCAACCAAAAGCCCAGTGGAAGAGCTCCATCTTGCAGGCCCTGTGGAATTGCAATAAATCCCACAGGGCCCTGATCTCACTTGGGAGTTCATTCCACCAGGCAGGGGCCAGGGCAAAAGAAGCCCTGGCCCTGGTTAAGGCAAGTTGGACAACCCTGGGGCCGGGGACTACCAGAAGATGTTGATTGGTGGACCTCGGTGCTCTACAGGGCTCATATGGGGAGAGGTGGTCTTGAAGGTATGCTGGCCCCTGGCTGTATAGGCCTTTAAAGGTAAGTACCCACACCTTGAAACAGATTCAGAATTTAATAGGCAGCCAGTGCAGGTTGCACCGCACCGGGTGAATGTGTGCCTGCACAGGTGTCGCCGTCAGCACCCATGCTGCTGCATTCTGCACTAGCTGCAACTTCTGGAGCAGAATCAAGGGTAGCCCTACATAGAGAGAGTTACAGTAATTCAGTCTGGAAGTGACCATTGCGTGGGTCACTGTAGCTAAGTCCTTGGAGGTGAGATATGGGGCCAACTGCTTGATCTGCCTCAGATGGAAGACTGAGCTGGCAGTGGCAGTGACATGGGCCTCCATAGAAAGGGAGGCATCCAGGAACACCCCCAGGCTCTTTACCTTTGACATTGGGACCAGTGGAGCCACATTGAAGTCTGGGAGCCTAATCCCTGTCCCAGTCCACCACAACTCAGGTACAGGACCTCTGTCTTTGATGGATTTTCAGTTGGCTCTGATGTAACTATCCAGCCACAGCCTGTAATGTCTCCTCCAGATCTCCCATGGCTGTATCTGGGTGGTCGTCCATCAGTAGATAGAGCTGGGTGTCATCTACATACTGGTGATACCCCAGCCCATACCTTTGTATAATCTGGGCAAGGGGGTGCATGTAGATATTGAATAGCATAGGGAAGATAATTGATCTCTGCAGCACCCCACATTCCAGTGGGTGTCGCCGGGATAGCTCTCCCCCAAGCACCACTCTCTGTCCCTGACTTTGAAGGAAGGAGGCCAGCCACTGTAAGGCAAGCCCCTGTATCCCAGCATCTCTCCTCTACATCTCTGCTTGGCCCCAGCTCAAGGCTCTGTACTAGCATCAGCCTGCCCACACAGCAATCCTAAGCAGATCTACTCAGAATCCTACTTAAGTCTACTCAATGGGTCTTGCTTCCAGGAAAGTGTCATTAGGATTTCAGTGTAAGTGGAGGAAAGAGTAGAATGAGAGATGATAATGAAAAATGAATAATTAATGAAAAATGAACAGCTTTAATAAGCAAAAAAGTATTTATCTATTTACTTCATTTGTATCTCTCCTTTCTCCCCAGTGGGGACCCAAAGTGGCTTACATCGTTCTCCTGTCCTCCATTTTATCCTCACAACCCTGAGCGTATGTTAGGCTGAGAGTGTATAACTAGCCAAAGACTAGGGGTGTGCACACAAAAAAATCAGTATTTTTAGAGTTTGAATATACCAAACCCAAAAAATATTGGTAAAAGCCAACGTTCCCGAATCCTGGTATCGGTATGATACAGGGTTTTGGGGAAAGACTGGTACTGCCGAATGTTCCCTCCATTGAAGAAAAGGCAAAAATACCAATAAGGTATTTGTTGGGTATTTATTCAGTTCGGCTTAGCCAAATGCACATCCCTAGCCAAGACATCCCCCTTGCTATTGATTTTTCTTTCAAGCAAGATTCTTGCAGCAGGCCTAAGAGAACCTTTTTAAAAAGCTTCTATGACATATGCATTTCCTTAGGTATTTTTAAATAACTCTGAAAAGTCCAGCAAAGATCAGGACTACTGGATGACACGTAGATCAGGCAAAATTTATTACATTAATCTGATGAGGAACGAAAAATCCCCACTTAGAGTTAGCTCCAAGATGATGCTGGGTGAGCACACATGAAAGGCCTGCCATGGTGGGACTTTTTAACTAGTGATGGAGGAGTGATCACAAACATTTCCATCTTAACGCCAGCACTCTCCCTCGCATTTCTCATTCCCACCACCTCCATCCACCTGGACTCAATCCATATAATCTACTGAATCATGACTGCACCCAACTCTTTTCCCAGATGGGTTTTTAATCTTCTGCTGGGTTGTCTAGAAAGTTGCAAGCAGCCCAAGTCTCTTGCTCTGCCTGGAAAGTCACAGAACATTTAAAATGATAACACATTTGGATTGGTGAGATATCCATAGGATCCAGGTACTTGTCTAGCCCAGCTGATCTCTGACACTGTCCATAAAATTAATACAAGTGGGTTTTAGATGGTACTTTTTTTCAACAATTGCATCAATATACCTTATTCTGAACCAAACCACATAGAATGGGTTAAAAATCAGCGGAAAGGAGGCAGGGACAGACAGGGGGGCCTTCTCTACAAACCTGAAGGAAGTCTCAGGTTTGCAGAACAATCTGAAATCTTAAAAAGAGGGGATTAAAACTCCCCAAAGTAATATAAACAATTGTCACTTTAATAAAAGAATGCCCATTGAGCTCTTGGTGGCTATTTGGGGGGGTTTCTAGGCAACCACAGCAGTACTGATGAACCTTCCAAGACTTGGTCTCTGTAAAGCAAAGTAATGTGAGAGGAGCATGGAAGCCAAAACAGCCATGGGAAAAGTCCTGCCCCCCTCCCCTGTCATGTGTCTTGATAGAGGAGGACATTTGGGGGCCAAACAACCTCCATGTGACTTGAACCCAGTGGCCCATGAATAACTTTTGCAATGAGACACCCTCTGCAAATTCTTGCAGATATCCCACTTGTATAGTTAATACTTTACACTCAAAAGATAAATAATTTTCAAGAGCCTCTCTTTCACTTGTAACCTTCCATTGCTCCATAACTGTCCTATGACAATTGCCAAGCAGTCACACATTTTGCATCTGCCATAAATATTTGGAAGTTACTAAATAACATTCAGAACAATTGCCTTGTAATTTTCAGGTCTTTAGATCTAACAATATCAGAGTTGTTTACAAGACAGGAAAAGATAGCATGTAATTACTGTCTTTACATAATATTTACCATCTAACATGATCCTTATGTCACTGCTGAGTTCTCCTTTGTATTATATCTTATTTTCTTGTCAGCACTGAGACTCCTGTTTTGGTAGTTTATCTTCAACTGAACCTCTATTGCCATTCCCCGTAGAACTGCCACCATCCAACAGCATTTGGGAAGTCGGCAACAGCAGAGATGTCATGTTGAGGGACGTAAGATGGCAGCCATGCTGGAAGCTGTTTGTAGCTAGAGTTTCCAAATGGAAGGTCATTGGTTCAAATTCAACATTAAATAAAGCTATGCAGAAAGGGCTTCACCCATTTATTAATCATTTGTGTTTTCAAAGCCCACAATTGTTTTGAAGTGTGCAGAGCATCTCAGGCTCAGTTTAGGATTTCCGAGGTCTACTTAGGGCTGTGGTGGAGTCGGGGGGGGGGGGGATCACTTGGACTCCTTCCAAACAATCATGCATTAAAAAAAGGGTTGTATTGATGTCTATTCCTCAACTGCTCTGAAACATGGAAGGAGAAGAACTTGGAGTGAGAAAATATACTGCGGAAAAGATGTTGGTTTAAGTTTGAGACAGAGTGCTGGAGTTGGCTACTTTGAGAATAAGACTGTGAAATGTTGGACTTTTCCGCATTCTTGTTTTCCTTGCTTGTATGTTCTTATTGCTTTGTGTGTGTTTTTTCTTTTCTGCATGTGTTTTGCTTCCTCTAGTAGTCAATTCAATATGACATCGCTATATGTCCAGCATAATAGGTTTTTATGTTGCGCAACAATGATGTAATACTGAATTGAGCACTGAAGGGAACAAAGGCACAAGGAAAAGAAAAGCAACTGGGACACACAAGTGATGAAAATGAGAATGAGGAAGCACTCTTTGGGTCCCATCTCTAGATCTGGCAGTTCTAAGCAAAGGGTAAGTGTGAAGAACACTTCATGGGACTCCACCCATTGTTGTATATTGCCATACTGTAACAATTCACTTCCTAGATGTTCCTATGTGGACAGAAGAATAATTATTATAGCATGATATCCAATTTATTATTTGTTTATTTTTTTTACCAAGAAAATGTGTATATGATGGGTGTATCCCATGTTCTAGAACAGGGGTGGCCAACCTGTGGCTCGGGAGCCACATGTGGCTCTTTCACACATATTGTGCGGCTCCTGGCAGGGCTGCTGGGGAAGCAAAGGGGAGGTATGCTTTTTCTCTCTTTCTCCCTTCCTTCCTTCCTTCCCTCCTCCCTCCCATCTATTTGCTTTCCTAGTTTCTCTCTCTCTCTTTCTTTCCACTTCTTTAATTCTTTCTTTCCATCTCTCTCTCTCTCAATATCATTAGCAAACAGGTAATATCATTATCAATAACCGGTTTTCCTCGTTTGTTTTTATTTTTGGCAGTCCCATTTAACGTTAATAAAAAGCAAATTTGCATATTTTAAAAAATAAAAACGTGTGTGTGATATTTGTTCCTGTCTTGCGGCTCTCAGACATCTCTATGTGGCTCTTACGTTTATTCTATGTGGCTCTTACGTTAAGCAAGGTTGGCCACCCCTGTTCTAGAATAATAGCTAGAAAGGCAGAAGAAATGAGAAGGAAGCAAGTTTGGTAGAGGCCTGGGACTGGCCAGATGGCATGGCTTAAAATACAAATGCTCAACAGTCTAAGCCATAAAACCAGATGGTGGACAGCTGAAGACACACAACCATTGGGCCCCTTGGATCAAAGTGCTGGCCACTTAGCTCATTCTAGTTGAGTTCGTTATCCACCATGAGCCTTCATCTTTTTGTTCAGCTTTTTATTTTATTCAGAAGAGTGACGAGGATGATTGGGTGCCTGGAGACCAAGCTCTATGAGGAAAGGCTGAGGAACTTGGGAATAATGAGTCTGGAGGGGAACATGATAGCTCTCTTTCTGTATTTGAAGGGCTGTCACTTAGAGGAGGGCAGGGAGCTGTTACTATTGGCAGCAGAGGAGAGGACTTGCAATAATGGGTTGAAAGTAAGGGCGGGAAGGTACCAGCTGGATATTGGGGGGGGGGAAATGACACTAAGAGTTGTGCAACAGTGGAATCAGCTGCTTTGGGAGATGGTGAGCTCCCCTTCACTGGCAGTCTTTAAGCAGCAGCTGGACAAACACTTGTCAGGGATACTCTAGTCTAGGCAGATCCTGCATTGAGCAGGGGGTCAGATTAGATGGCCTGTCTGCCCCTTCCAACTCTGTGCTTTTATGATTCCTCTGTTCATTGATTTCTTTACAGAACCTACTGAGGACTGTTCTTGTTGTAGTTGTTATTAAGTGTGCCTATAATTATTAAACATTCTAAAGAGGTACGGTTAAAAAAAATCTGTTCATAGGTTTGCAATCTAAGAGACTGAATCGATGAGAAACAGCAAAAGTCTAGATGGAGGCAGAATAGAACTGCTAGCAAACTAAGACCTGGGAGAGAACTATGCCCCATAAATCTATAAGACTGGACCCCCCTCTGTCTGGATCCAGGCAGGCCTTTTATAGCCCTTCATGTTCTTTAGTAGGGCCGCTGATTTCCCATGCTTCCCCAGAAATACAGTGCATGTGTACCTGCTATTAATATTGGATTGTGAATGTAGTTTCCATGGTGGCAGGGGCCCTATACATGACATGAAGGCCACAACACAGTTTCATACTCCCAGCACAGGAATCAGATATGGACACCATTGGAATGGTGGGTTAATTTTATGTGCATCAGTATTGGGGTAAATTAATGCAGTGACTTCAGAATTTCTGAAGGTGACATGGAGAGCGGGAGATATACTTAGTTAGATAACTGGAAGGAAGCAGTTGTGGCATCTTAGCGCAACCACTGACATTTTAATAGACATTTAATACATGAACAATAGGGATTCTCCAGAAGTCAGGAAGGTGGGCTGGTTTCAATGCATAGCAAGTGAGAAATGGGATTACCCCTGCAGAACTCATTAAACCAGGCACATGGCTATGAGAAGAATGGGGGATTTAGGCAGGAATGGCTATCTTCTGAGCTTTGGGGAACTACTATATTCTCCAGACATGATTAATCAAGTGGATGGGACAACCACACATTCTCACAGGCAAGCAGATTATATACTAATGTTAATGTCCTCTAGCATAAGGTCTTCATAGGCACGGGCCACAAGTGCCCAGGTTTTATGGGATCACCAACACATACGAAACTGCCTTATACTGAATCAGGTCATCCAATATTATCTACTTAGACTAGCAGTGGCTCTCCGGTGTCTCAGGTGGTGGTCTTTCATGTTATGTACTGTTTGGTTCTTTTAACTAAAGATACCGTGGACTGAACCTGGGACTTTTTGCATGCAAAGCAGAGTCTTCCACTAAGCCACAGCCCATCCCAAAGATGCAGATGCTTCCTGATAGATCCTCTCAAGAGGCAGACTGGCAGGAATAAGTTGTCTTGCTAGAATTAAAATAAACTAGAAATACAGTAAATTATCACATGAAGCTGCCTTATACTGAGCCAGACCACTGGCCCATTACTGTATTGTCTTCTCCAGGGGTGTTATGAGCAATGTTCCCTCTAAGCTGAGTTAGTGTGAGCTAGCTCACAGATTTTTAGCCTCCAGCTCACACATTTTTGTCTTAGCTCAGGAAGGATGGCTCCAGAGCAAACTAATTCATGCAGCAGTCCAATTGCTTGCTTACAACTTTAATGCCAGTAGCTCACAAAGTAGAATTTTTGCTCACAAGACTCCACAGTTTAGAGGGAATATTGGTTATGAGGGCCAGAGGAGGAGAAGAAGAAGTAGGAGAAGATGAGGAGAAGGAGGAGGAGATTGGATTTATACCCGCCCTTCACTAGGAGTTTCAGAGTGGCTTACAATTTCCTTCCCCTTCACCTCCCAACAACAGACACCCTGTGAGGTAGGTAGGGTGAGAGAGCTCTTTCGAGAACTGCTGTTTCAGGAACAGCTCCGAAAGAACTCATGGCTGACCCAAGGTCACACCAGCAACTGCATATGAAGGAGTGGGGACTTGTGGCATGGATGAGAATATATAATGATTTTTAATTCAGATTATTCATAATCTTATTTGTAGGCTAGAGTGTCTTGTTAGCTGATGCCAGCAGACAAGAAGTCAACATTCTTTTTTATCAAGATGTTTGGATGGAATAGCTATTTAGCTGTCTGGCAGTTCTAACAGGCCTTAAGTGTAGCATTGATGGTAAAGTGGAGGATGGGCTGTTTAATAGAGGTATTTGCTTGACTTTTTATTCAAAGTATAGAGTTCATGGTTTTAGTTGTTTAGGGTAAAACTTTGCAGTGTCTGGGTCAACAAGGGCTTCAGTTTCTTATCTGAAAACAATACTTTTTGCTTGGGTGTAGAGAATCCTTCGGTGACGTTGAATAAGGTTAGGTTAAATAAACATTTAAGATATCATGTAGTCACACCTTTTGCTGTAACTGACCAATGAATGTATGCCTACTCAAATGATGCTCTGACATTTGTAATCAATTATAATTTTTGTATGTTATCTTTTGCCTATGTCATTTTGGGTATAAAATTTCATGTACTTCCTTATGCTGTTCAGAAAGCAGTTAATTTTTGACAGGCAGTTTTGGCCTAACTGTTTCCCAGTATTTCCTTGCAATAAAATACTAAAGAACCTTCTCCTCACTGAGACTTCATCTGTGTGTTCTTTTTTTTCTTTTTTTTTGCTTGGGAACATGCAATCCATTTTTGTGTAACAAAGTGGCACCCAACATGGGGCTCGAATCTACGACCCTGGGATTAAGAGTCTCATGCTCTACCAACTGAGCTAGCTGGGCTTTTGAGAATTTATTTAAAGCTTGTCAAATGCAAAAAGAAGAAGAAGAAAAGTTGGTTTATATACCCCACTTTTCTCTACCCAATGGAATCTCAGAGCAACCTACAATTGCCTTCCCTTCCTCTCCCCACAACAGTCACCCTGTGAGGTAGGTGGGGCTGAGAGAGCCCTGAGAGAACTGTGACTGACCCAAGGTCATCCAGCTGGCCTCATGTGGAGGAGTGGAAAATCAAATCCATTTCTCTGGATTAGACTCCGCCACTCTTAACCACTACACCACACTGGCTCTCAGTACTATTATTTCTATTATACTGTTATTCCTATTATACTGTTATTCCTATTATACTATTATTCCTTCTGTACCCAGCATTTATTCTTCAGTAAAAACATCAACAAAACAAAGAAAAACTTATTGGTCATGGGGCCATTTTTTTTCAGTGGGTTCAAACTCAGTGAATTTGCTCGTTCAGATCCTTGATAAAACTCTACAGGTGATCCATAAAGAGTGAATGGCCCAGTCTAAACAACACGACCCCTTAACCATCTTTATGGAACAGAATCAAGTCTGGTCCTCCAAGATTAGAGTCATGTTTTTAACCACTACACCAAACTCACTGACATAAATGAGACCTTGTCAGGCTGGGCCATGTGTGTTATAAAATGTATTGCCAGGTAGCGGACATATAAATTTTATAAAGGACACCAACAAACACAACTTTTTAAGCTTAAAATAAAAAAAAATGCTTAAAACATTAGCACTCTTAAAATATTTTATTTATTTAACAGTCCCTGATAACTGTCACCTCTTGCTCTGAATAATTGCATCAAAATGTCTGTGCTGTAACAATTGAGTATGCTGTTCAGGTAAGCTACAAATTCACTTTTGATTTATTGATATTCATTACAGAAATCTCATGGTCAGTGCTCTGAGCCTAGAACTTAGGGGAAAACATGAAATAGCTGGGCATTGTGAGCTTTTGTACATGAATTACTTCATCTGCTGGTCAAGAACATGTGAAGATATCATGACACAAAGTGAGGGCTATGTGTTTGTCTACAAAACTGTAGTCTTCCCAGAAAAAATAACTGTAGCTCCTATGAGACAGTGCAAGAATAGAGAGACAGCCATGTATAGTGGTCAGTATCAGCCTACTATCTGGAAATCTAAGGTCAGAATCCCCAGTCTACAATGGAAATGTGCTCGGTGAACTTGGACTGAACACACACTCTCAGCCTAATCCACCACACTGGCTTATTGTTATTACTCATCTAAATAGTTCACATTGCTTTCCTACTGAGAAAGACTGGATCATGAGGTAATGAATACAGTGATAAAGGGGAAGCAAACCCAGTTGTACTTAAGAGAGCCACAGCATAACAAGCCTAACAACACACACACACACACAGCATAATGAGCCCAACAAAATATACACACACTGTAGCAAGGCACACAAAAGTTCATACCTTGAATAAAACTTTGTTGGTCTTGCCTATCTATCTCTGCTGTGCGACTGAGAGAGTCTGACAAAGCAAGCTGCTAGGCAGCAGTGGCAGAACTGAAGAAGGACACAGGAGAGAGCCAGTTGCTCAAGGGCTGGATAGGAGCCCTGCGAAGGCCAGATCCAGCCCATGGGCCACATGTTTGACACCCCTGGTCTACTCAGACTGGCAATTGCTCTCCGGGGTCTAAAGTACAGGTATTTCACATCACCTATTATCTGATCCTTTAACTAGAGATGCTGGAGATTGAACCTGAGACCTTCTGCATGTCAAGCCAATGCTCTTCCACTGAGCCACAGACCCTCCCCACTGTGAGGAATGATAAAAGAGATCAAGATACTTGTTCCAGTTATTCATTGATGATTTTGAGCATAATGACCAAACCATAACATATTTTATTAGATAGAAATGTAAGTAATTTGAAGCAGCTAATATAGACTGACCCCATCTTAGATCTGAGTATTTGGTTTGTGGTCTACAATAGTATCCATCCTCTTCAAGAACCCACACTGTGACTGCAGCTGATAGAAGCAGAACACCTTCATGCTTAATTACCAAGCGACATACATTCAAACGCCATTTGTAATTTTAACAGTAAGTCATCAGTGAGATTCATTTTGCTAGCACTGGGGCTGTGGAACATTGGAAGGAGAATTTTCGCAAGTTAATGGCTTGCCCTTTCCTGACAGCACACCAGACTTTTCACACTATTAACTAACACATTGCTTCACTCAGCCACTGAACTGTTGACAAGAGCACTTTAGCAAGTCTGAGCAGCAGAAAACATCAAGTAAATCAAAAGCAAGTTTGGCAGGAGACAGACAAATAGGAACAAGGAAGAGGTTCAGAGGGGAAAATGCCATAATTAAGTTCTCTGTCTCCGCTCCCCCCCAACCCCCCTCCAGACCATAAATTCATTTGCTCTTAGCAATATACCACTTTCTTGGGATTTGTTCTGGATTCTATTTTTATTTATATTTTATCTATTAAAATTTTATTTTTACCCTGCTCAGGAAAAACTGCTCGAAACCCACAGAAATACAATTATAATAAATAGACAAAACACAAAAACACAAACTAAATCAACAAATAAAAACACAGTGCAATCTATCATGTTCTGGGCTAGTTCTAGATTTACTGACCTGGCTCACTCAGGGTCACAAGTGTCAAGGAATGAGCAAAAGACCTTTGGCTCATGCCTCTGGCCATGTCCGGGCTTAAACACCTGCAAACAGAGTAGGAAAAGTTCAGCTCAGATCTCATTCCTCCAGCAAAAGATGTTTCCAGCCTTTCTCCCTGGTTGGTTTTCATGTTTGTTCAATAGTAATGCATTCAATACAGTGAAACAGCTTAATGAAAATGCACACCCTTGTTTCCCTTGGATGCTTCTTCATCTTGGTATCATTTTACTTTCACTTTTCCTTGGCCTCATTTGCAAGCACTCATGATGCCACATATAGCACCAGGACATAATCGGGATAAAACTGTGAGACACCATGGCTTATTGGCCATTAAATTGCAGCGTAGTCAAATGAAAGCCATTGACAATCAGGCAAATAAGAAGGAAAATGATGCAGAGAAGAATAGCATTGATATTACAGATACAGAAATCTTTATGTTTCTATTTGTTTTAATTTCCATGCATGCCCAGAAAGACAATTTTGGACCCACCTATTTTGTTTTATTGTTGTTGGTTTCTTTTACGGTACTTTTGTGCCGTTTATACAGGATTGATGTATCATTTTTTATGCAGTGGAGGCAAAAAAATGGCATAACTTTTTAAGGCAACAGTTCTACTGAATGTTGTTGAAAAGAATGACAACCACAGCTTTGTCACAAGTGTGGAGGAACCATAAAATAAATTTGTACAAAATAGAGAACAAGGAGAAACACTGATGTAATACGTAAGTGCCTTCTTGTCTCCATATACAACTGTGATCAGTCAAATGGTACTCAAGGGCATGAAGTCCCTCTTAGGGTATGACACAAACACCATGCTCTTTTTTTGGTCCCTAGAGTATAGCAAGAAGAGATACATCCCTGGAGGCTCCCACTGACTTATCACAGTCAAAATATCCACAGATAGTTCTATCATCCATAAATTTGTCCCATCCTTTTTCTAGCCTATCCAAACTTAGCATCCATCGCCACAACCTGTGGAAGTGAATTCTAGAAGTTAATTTTACATTGCACGAATTCCTCTGGTGAAGAAGGCAGACAAATCAAAATATCAGCGGCATCTGTTACATAAAATAGAGAAGGGTCCCAGGCCTGAAACTGTGGAAGATCAGTAAACTGGATCCTAAGAACTGCTGACTCATCACTGCAGCAGCTAACAGCTCTGGACTGTGGATACTGCTTTACTAATGATTAGAGAATCTGTGAACATAGCCACAAGTTCAGTAGCTGAACATACCATTGTTGACAGCTGCAATTACTTGTGAGCTGAGTGTCCCAGCCCCTCGCCTTTCCATCATCCAATTCAAGCGGCTGCTGATCACAGTTGTGGGTACCAGTTGTGATGGAATTTTATTTCCTGCTTCACTGCCACCCCTTTTGACTCTGCACACTAGGTGAAATTGTTTCTTTCACAGGGTCAAGGATGGTTCAGTGAGGTGATTAAATGACAGGGGGGAAACTAAGACACCCTTAGGGCTGTGCAAAAAATATACATGTGATAACACAGACTTAGAAGCTACCATCTCTCACCTCCCTGTCCCGGCTCCTCCTCCCTTACTCTACCCTTCAGCATACAGCCTCCATCTGCCGAGCTCAAACAATGGCAATGGCCACTACACCAACTCTTCATCCAACTGTTACCTCCACAGTGAGGAGGCCTGCTGACTCAGTCATATTGCGCATGTAAGCACACAGATATCCTTGCTGTGTTTTTGGCGGATTTAACACCCTTGTCCCTTTTTGTTTGAAGTTCTCAGATTTTTCTGCAAACCTGGGGGATTCCTCAAGTTTATTAAAAAATATTATTTCTGTGTGAATGGACTTGATCTGCAGATTTAAGGATCCTCAGATGCCTCTCCTCTCCTCTATCTATCTGTCTATCTGTCTATCTATCTATCTATCTATCTAACTAGGCTGTGATCATACACACTAAATAATCTGTGTGAACTGTCAAAATTCAATTTGAAAGTTCATTGAAAGTGGATTGAAAGTGGATTATTTAGCCTGTCTGTCTGTCTGTCTGTCTGTCTGTCTGTCTATCTATCTATCTATCCATCTATCTAGTACTGCTCATACAGCTATCTCCTTAAGAAGAAATTAGAAATAAAAATGTTTTAAAAGACTTTGCTCAGTATTATTCTTCTGATATTTGATTATTGTGCCTAAGAATTTTGCTACTGAGAGGGTGACACAATCATTGGTATCCAATAGTGGCCATGACACCAGGGCCCGCACATTTAGCAATTCTGTATCTTTAAGTAAAGGGATGACTAAATTAGCCCTCAACTCAATGAATATAGGGCACTCCATAATCATATGTTGGATGGTTTTAATTTTACCATATGAGCATCTGCATGTTCTATTAGAGTTCTATATGTTCTATATCTGCCCTTCAATACCTCCATTGGAATAAAGTTCATTCTTGCCAAAGTAAAAGCTCTTCTTAATTTTGAAGAGAAGACGAAGACCAATTTCACACAGGCGTTGCCCCGGCATTCTTCCTCCTTTTGCTGTGCTTGAATTTCACACTATTTGCTGCGGGGCACATTTTGACCTGTGGCTCTGCCCGATCTTCCCTGTGGTTTCAGGGATCCTCAAAAAACAGAATCACTGAAACCGCAGGGAAGATCAGGCAGAGCCACGGGTCAAAATGTGCCCCGCGGCAAATAGTGTGATATTCAAGCACAACACTGGGGCAAAAGGAGGAAGAACGCCGGGGCAGCGCTAGTGGGAAATCGGTTGAAGAGAAGATATTGGATTTATACCCCACTTTTCACTTGGAGTCTCAGAGCAATTTACAAACTCCTTTCCCTTCCCCTCCCCACAACAGACACAGGTAGGTGGGGCTGAGAGACCTCTTTCCAGAACTGCTCTTTCAAGAACAGCTCTGACAGAACTATGGCTTGTCCAAGGTCATCCAGCAGCTGCAAGTGGAGGAGTGGGGAATCAAATCTGGTTCTCCCAGATTAGAGTCTGTGCGCTTAACCACTACACCAAACTGGGACTGTCAATTGATAAAAATATTTTGGCGGTTGCATCGAGAGGGCAGTTTTCTGGGTATCCTTAGATTTGTCTAACTTCACTATTAGAATATATAAGTGGGAAGCCCATGACACTCAGGAGGGGGATCCCATCCCCCCTCCCATCATGGCTCCAGGCCCCACAGCCCACCTTAAGCCTGGTGGTGCCAGTACCAGAGCCTGGGAACCACTCTGAGCACAGAGTAGCTACTGGTACCCTCTGCCCCTGTGACCAGGTCCAGAGCAGCTCCCAGAGTACTCTGTTATGACTACTGAGCCTGGAACGGCTCTCAATGTGCCCGCCATGGTGGTCAGGCCCAGAGCCTCCCCTGGAGTCCAACACTGTGGCTGGGCAAGGAGTTGGTCATATCATTCACCACTGCAGCAGCTGAGCCCAA
Organism: Lepidodactylus listeri; assembly: GCA_029233225.1. NCBI lineage: Eukaryota > Metazoa > Chordata > Lepidosauria > Squamata > Gekkonidae > Lepidodactylus > Lepidodactylus listeri. The sequence goes on along the minus strand of JARCFY010000009.1, from coordinate 96,286,888 downwards.
AGTGGCTCCCAGCATCCTCTACCATGGCAGTCGGGCCTGGAGCAGCTCCCTGTGGTGGCAGCTGCCACCAGCTGCACCAGTAAGTGTGTTGTTTGTACATGCACAGAAAATGCTTTTTTATTATTTGGGGGGAATTTAAACTCCCAGTGTACATTTTTAACTTTCCAGATTTTTCTGCAAACCTGGGGAGTTCCCCAAGTTTCCATAAAAATCTGTTTGGTGCCGGTGTGACCCCAATCCCTGGATTTAGGTATCCACAGGTGGGGGCCACACATCACTATTAGATATACAGATTATATTATATTATGTGTGTGTGTGTGTGTGTGTAAAGTGCCATCAAGTTGCAGCCAACTTCTGGTAACCCCATAGGATTTTCAAAGCAAGAGTCTAAGACAAGTGGTTTGTCATTTCCTTCCTCTGCATACTTTGTAGGAAAAGCCCAGCAGGAACTCATTAGCATAACAGGCCACACCCAGCAGCAGAAACTCATCAGCATATTAGGCCACACCCCTGACAGTGCAGCTCCCTCCCAGGATTGACTTCCCCAGGTGCCCACGGCTTGCAGGTTGCATGGGGAACCCGAGGGAAGGAAGGCAGTTTCTGGATCGGTTTCCCCAGGAGGGGAGGCAGTTTAAACTGCCTTCTCTCCCTGGATCAGCTTGGCTTCCCCAGGTGCTCCGCAGCTTGTGAGGCGCCTGGGGAACCCGAGGGAGGGGGAGGCTATAGGCATGGCCAACTCAGAAGCCAGCCAGAACTCTGTTCCTGTGCATTCCGGCCCCAAAACAGCCCTGCCCTGAAATTTGTACCCTGGTCCCCCATCCAAGTACTAACTAGGACCAACCTTGGTTAGCTTCTGAGATCTAATGACATGACGGACAGGTCTGGAAATATGGAAATATGGAAATATTATATCTATATAACTTTTTACATTTCTAGCCAGCTTTCAGAACTGTTCTCTAAAATAAGATGTCAAACTAAATATACCTAGTGCATTAATGAAAGTTTTCTATTTTAAAATCCAGCAGGCTGATTGTTTATTGTATTTCCACTTGGCTTTTCCTGTTTCCGCTTATAAGATGTAAAGTTTTTGTTTTTTTTTCCCCTGCTGGGTCATGAACTATTTTCAATCTCCTCTGTTTATTTGTTTGTTGGAAATTTTTTCATCCCACTCCATCTAAGTGCTCAAAGTGTCTTGCCAGTACAATACTATTGAAAATAATGTTCAAAACATCTAAGCCATAATATTTCTGGGTCTTCCAAAGAAGTCTAGAAGGATGAGGTCTACTTTAATATGAACAGCAACTGACACATCTTGCCCAGCAATCTCCAAGCCTTGTTCTAGAATTAAGTAAGGACATGTGATCTTAGGGCAAGCCCACAAATGACCTATTCTGTAACATAAGGGGATGTCTCTAAATGGCAAATTCTATCATCACACAAGCACTGAGCAACGGAAGACAACAAAAGCTCCCTTTGAGCCAAAAATACAAACAGACCAATAAAACTTTTCAATCAAAACCCTGCTGATGTACAGCTTTTCATTCTTTATGGAAACTAGCTAGGAAGGTGCTAAGCTATCCCAAAGAATGTGTACAGCAACTGAGAAAGCTCATGCCTTCGCTGATCACATCTGCCACAAAATGGCAGTCAAAAGCAAAAGCGGAAGTTCTGTCTTTTTTGTAGTTGTTGTTGTGGTCCGAGTCTAGTCTGACGGCTGTATAATAGCTACCATTTCAGGCTGCTGAATATTGTTTTATACTGTTTCTGCTGCCCCTGTCAGGTGCTTGGCCTGCACAGAGTCAGTGTAGCCCTGCTACGCCAACAAAACACCAGTTTCATCTCTACTATGTCAAGGCTGGCTAGGAGAGTTCAAGCAGGGGGCAATCATCCTTGTTACCATGGCATGATCCTCAGCAGTTATAAACAGTATAAAACAAGTCTTGCCTACTGTAACATGTGAAATAGAATGCTCCAACTACGACCATTGTGTTCATGCATGAGTATTTACATGCACACGTGTTCTGGATGGGGCTGCAATTCTGGGTTGGGAAATTTCTAGAGATTTGAGGGTGGAGCCTGGAGAGGGAAGGGGAGTGGGAGTGGGAGGAGCTCAGCAGCAGGGGCATAGACTTTTGGAAATTCCCAGGGGGTGGGGGCTCCTTAGCACACGTGCGAAGTGCACGCGCTTGCTGGGGCAATGTTCTCTCCCCAGTGGGGCAATGTTCCTCCCATTGCTGGGGCAATGTTCTCTCCCTGGGCCCTTCCGAGGCCCGCCAGCCGCTGCTGGTGGTGCCTCTCTCCCCCCCCCCCGGCCACCCCTTCCCTCTCCCTCTCCAGCAGCGATGGCTGGGCCTCGGAAGGACCTGGGGAGGTGTGGCGGCAGGCACTCCATTTTTTCAGGGGTGGCTGAGCCCCCCCCCCCGGGAAATTTTGAGGGTGGCTCGAGCCCCCCATACTCTACGCCTATGCTCAGTAGGGTATAATGCAAAAGAGTCCATCTTCCAAAGATGCCCTTCCCCCCCAGAGACTGATTTCTGTAGCCTGGAGATCAGCTTTGATCCTGGGAAAACTCCAAGGCCAAATACAGTGGGAAATGGGAATTAGAGGAACCACTGCTTTTCACACATCTAACCGCATTTTAAAAAGTTGCTGATACAAGAGGTGTATTTAATATTTCCCAACTACTGTAACCCAAAGTGGAATTCTGAAAGGCGTCCTTCCCGTGTCTGTCTACATTACTTGGACGATCATTGCAATTATTCATTTGTACTCGGTTTCCCTTAAAGAGGCCCAATGCTCTTTGTGCACATTACCACAGCAGGTTTATGGTAATCCCATACAGGAGCTCCATGGGAGCAGCCAGAGGGATAACCATACCACTCCAGGTCATGTGCAAATGTGGTTAGAGAAGTGGAACCCCGCCAACCTTATCTCTTTATCTGAAGCAGAGACGGGCGGTGTATGTTGCTCATTCTCTCATCCACAAGACCAGAAGGTCAGATCCAGTTATGGTGACTCTGATTTTTAGATAAGGCCATCATAGATCCAATGTCTGAGTGAGGAGAAGATGAGTGGAATATGTTTTTGAAGTAACAGATCAGAGGTTAGCAATACCTCTGAGGGAGATATCTACTGCCCGCTGCTATAATCTTTCCCCTCTGTCAACTGGCTTCCGGTGCCAGTAATTCAACATTTTACTCTAAAAGCAAGACCCCATTGCAAATGTAACTGGAGCGTATTTAAATACATTGATGCAAAATATTCATCGTGGGGAAAGTAGAGTTAAAATTCATGAAAGAATGCCATATAATCAGCTACAGAAGGCTAAAGGATCATATAAATAATCAGAAAACCAAATGAACTTAATGAATAAAGATTCGACACCTACTAATAATACAGCCTATGTGCAGTACTTGAATGCCTCATGAACATTTTTAGAGTCAAGTCACAGCAAGACAGATGCCAGAGAATAGGAAAACGAGATGGGACGTAGGTGGGTAATAAGAGACAGGAATGACAGAAACAGCCCAAGGATAAAAAGATAGCTGTTTAGCTGTCACTCAACATTTCCTGTGAGATATTAATGAACTCACAGCGCCGATCACTTTCTACACTCCCTCCCCCCCGCTTGCCCCCTTTGCCTCAATTAAAATATCCTGCAAATAAAAGATGCAGTTAAGCTATGACAGGGGGGAACAAGAAATTGTTCATTTTTGAATGATGGTTTTACCTATGAGAAAGTTGCTTCAAATTAAACGTGTGAAGGAAAAAAAACTTCCTATCTGCCAGTGGTTCCACAAGTGGACATTTCCTTTCCTCACAGATTTAATCGAATTAACATACAAGTAGAGGACTGTGATCTTTACAGATGTATTGGTTTGGATTTAATAATGATGCAGTGTCATTTCCCCTTCACCAGTATGGCAGAGCCAGCAAAGATGGATATTGGGGTGAAAGTCCAGGGCCTTGGGCACCCTGGCTCAGCAAGGGGCTCTCAAATGCAGGTTGTAGCTAGAGGTGGACAATCTCCTCATCTTTGTTTCTCTGCTTCCTGCTCACAGTGTATAATGGTGGGAACTGTAGTTCCCAGAACACCTGAGATTAATGAGTAAGGGCAACACCTAAGACCATTACGTCCAGAGTCTAAGGGTCATTTTACACCTCCCCTCTAAAGTAGTTTGACTGCTGTCTTTTCCTGTGCTGATTTCACAGTGGTGTGAAATTTCACTCCAGGGGGTCTAAGTGCACTAATCAACAGCAATTGTTTAAAGCAGAATCAAGCCGGTTGAATACTAGCTTGACCACAGGAGGGCAATTAGTAGATGTGGACATTTCAGTAGCAACATGGTTTCACACCGCACAGAAGTGTGGGCAGGTTTTTTTGGAACTAGAATGATTCCAGCGGGAAAGTCAGATGTAAAAACAGCCTAAACTGCACCAATGTCCTACATGTTCTCCTGCTCTAACATGCCCAATCACAGTATTCACACACAGTACACATTTGAGCACACTACTCATGTGCCCTTTACCTCTCACTTTCATAAAATACACATCAAAACTGAATGGATGATCAATACGCTGACAGTGTTACACACTTAATGGCCGAACCCTTTCCTGTAAAAAGTATACAGCCCTATCTGTTCTTTGACCTTACTTCATTTTCTAAAAAAACAACAAAAAACTTTTGAGCAGTTGGAATGTTCAGAAATACTCCATATATGCCAGAGGAGGTTGAATTACTATGGCTGCTGGAACCAGATTTGCCATGCCACTTTAAAAGCTGAAATGATGGCCAGGGCGGACTAATCTCAACCAACTGAAGGAAGTAGCTCTTACAGCAAGTAAAATTTGCAAAAAGTGCAGTATTTGTATGATGCTATCACTTTGCCTTAGGGATGGACATGAACCACATTTTTGTGGTTTGGTTTGTAGTTCGTGGCTGAACTACAAGCCAAACCACGAACTGATACGTTGGTTTAGAACCAAACTGGTTCTTTTTGGATCATGACCCCTGCTTTCTGCTCCCCACCCTTTTTCATGGGGAGCAGAAAGCAGAGGTTTAAATGGTGCTGAGCCATTTAATCCTTGCTTTCTGCTCCCTGCCAAAAGCTGCAGATTTCTACTTCTTGCCGCTCAGCTGTTTTTTGTGAAGAGCTGAAAGCAGGGATTTAAATGACTCTGAGCCATTTAAACCCTGGCTTTCTGATCTTCATGAACCTCCACGAACCACCACGAATTGCCTTAAAATTTGTGAAAGTTAATGGCGCCTCTTTAGTTGGTGAACATTGCTTCACAAACTGGCCAAAATTCATGACAAACTTTAGTTTGTGAGCTGGTTCATGCCCATCCCTACTTTTCCTATCTTTTTTTGCATGAGTTTGGGGACATATTGGTAACACTACTATGCTTTTTGCAAATATTTATCATGATCTTTAATTTTCTTATCTACAAGCACAGTAAGTGGAGAACAAATAAGTCAGCCTAACTGTGGCTTTGACTTTGTGAGTTACTCTTTCTTACTTATGGGTCAAACTGGACATGACTGCAGGAGATCACATCGTGGATCTCCCAAGTTTCTTTTTCACTCATATCACTGAATGAAGCCATGAGAGTGTATGAATTTTATGGATGGCTGATCTGTGTCATCTAAACAAGATCTTGACTTTTTAGAGTGGGTTTCTGCAAAGATGGGTACCAGCATGAGGGCAATGCCATCCTGGCTCCCACCTTGGCCAGCATTACCACCAGCAGTTACCAGGGTGGCACATGGGGTGAAGGAAATAAGATTTAACATAGTGCAATTTTATGTGCGGGCTAGGATAAACAAAGCCAGTGGTAATGCTGGTCAAAGTTGGAGCCAGAATGGCATTGCCCTCCATGGCAGTACCCATTAGAGGATATCTCTCTGCAGCAACCCACTCTATATACATAGTCATAGCTGACTTAAGGTGACTACATAGAGTTTTCAAAGCAAGAGATGTTCAGAGGTGGTTGGTCATTGCCTACTTCTGTGTCATGACCCTGGGATTCCTTGGAGGTCTTCCTTCCAGATACTAGCCAGGGTCAAATTTGCTTAACTTTGGAGATCTGACAAGATCAGGCTAGCCTGGGCTACCCAGGTCAGGGCAAAAAAGTATATTACAGAAGCTTTCATGATACAATGGTTGCCATTTCACTTTGTGACACAATTTGAAGAGTCCTTTAAAACATTAAATAATTTTGAAGGACTGCCTTCCCAGATATGAACCATCTCAAAAGCAGTGATATAATAATGAACTCAATGAGATTCGGTTCTGATGGCGATATAATTGCAGTGCAGGTAAATGACACCAGTCCACTCTGCTTTCAAGTCATCTGCCCCCAGTGCATGAAGCTAATGCCCTTCTCTTTGCCCTCTGTGATGTTGTCTTCCTGGAAAAGAGTGGTATAATGGTGCAGTCAATGAAACGTTGAATGCAAAGGAAAGCTTTACTGAGCAAAACCAACCACCTCGCAACTTCAAAGCATCTTCTCCCTTTTCTCATAAGGCTCACATGACAGACATAAAACAAAATGCACATTTTAAAAAGGGCTCCGTTTTTCTGGGGATGAAAGTGAAAATTTTATGCAGGCCTTAAAGGAGAATGTATTTATTAGCATCATTATTATTTTACTATACTTAGTGGTATTCATGTTTGCATAAAGCCAACGCAATTGCCTCAAATATTAAATGTCTTGCTTTTTTTCTTCTTCTTACCCATTCCATTTAACAGTTATTCACATTGTTTGTGGGGCATTTTGGTGAATTAATGCTCGGGGATTTGCATGCTCCTATAAATAACACTGTGGATTGTTAAATGGGGCAAATAAAGCAGAGTGGTTTTAAAACCAATCATTCCAGTGTTTTGTTAATCATCTGATTATACGCCTCCCATTCTCCTTTGCTGTGTCTTTCGTACTGTAATTTCAAGACGGGATGGCTGGGTTTGTACATTTGCTGATCAATAACTTCTTGTGAAATATTTATAAAAGTCTTTTAAAAAATCTTTTAATTTGATCAAGGTCATTTGCTGTAGTCCCCCCTTCAGAAGAAGAAGAGGAGGAGGAGAAGGAGGAGGAGGAGGAGGAGAAGGAGATTAGATTTATATCCCTCCCTTTACTCAGAGTGGTTTATAATCTCCTTTCCCTTCCCCTTCCCACAACAGACACCCTGTGAGATAGGTGGGGCTGAGAGAGCTCTTTCAAGAACTGCTCTTTCAAGAACAGCTCTGACAGAAACAGTTTGTCCAAGGTCATCCAGCAGCTGCAAGTGGAAGAGTGGAGATTCAAATCTGGTTCTCCCAGATTAGAGTCCACACATTTAACCACTACACCAAAGAGATTGGATGTATACCCTGTTCTTCACTCGAAGTCTCAGAAAGGTGTACAAACTCCTTTCCCTTCCCCTCCACACAACAGACACCCTGTGAGGTAGGTGGGGCTGAGAGTGCTCTTTCAAGAACAGCTCTGACAGAACCATGGCTTTCCCAAGGTCATCAAGCAGCTGCAAGTGGAGGCGTAGGGAATCAAACCCAGTTCTCCCAGATTAGAGTTCACACACTTAACCCACTACACTACACTGCACTAGCATAAGAGGTAATGTGGGAGGTGGGACATTTGAAAACAAGAATTTTATACCGGGTCACATTTGTCTGTCAGGGTCAGTATTGCTTACTCTAATTGGTAGCAGCTTTCTGAGGTTTCAGGCAGGGGTCTTTCACATCACCTGATCCTACTAAGCGGAGGTATCAGGGATGGAACCTAAAACCTTCTGCATGCAAAACAGATGCTCTAACAATGAACCACAACCCCACCTAAAACTGAAATGCTAGAGAAGTCTTTCAGGGCATAACCATCCTTCTTATTACTTCTTATTGCTGTTTATAAAAAATTCAGCATGTTTTTTTTGTTGCTATTTTATGATTGATTTATGCCACTGCAATCTACTGTGATTTTGGGGGGGGGGGGGGTTAAGCCTCTTGTGTAGTTTCTTTTGCATTTGTAAGTTTCTACTGGACTATTTTTAGTAGAAAGCCTGGATATGAGTTTTATAAATACATATTTCAGTACCTACATTACAAATTTGAACCAATGATTTACTATTTTAACAACTGCAGCTTCTCTCATCAAAGTCCTTAGAACAGTAATTTGGTTTCTCTGCCCCAACGTTGCTTGGTTAAGAAGTATTATGAGAACGGTTCTTCCTTTGGCTAGCGAGTGATTTTCAACAAGGGCAAGGTTCTCAACTAAACAAGGACAGAAGGCCTCATAACAATCCACCTGCCTATCAGTCCACATGAGCCAAGAGATAAACAAATGATCTCCTCTACCACAGAGGCCAATGTACTTTTGAACAATATATGAAGCACCTCATATCATGTCTTAACACGGGCCCATCTAGCTTGGTACGGTAAGGCCCAACTGAGAATAGTTCTCCAAGGCAAGGCACTTTCCCAGTATTTGCTAGTGCTTCCTACGATCTTCTAACTAGTAAAGCCTGAAATGGCACCTCCTCCGTGCAAAGTTGCTATACAATCAAGCTGAAGAGGACATTGTACCAGCCAGCCTCCAACTCTATTCATACAAGGGAAAGAGATCATTTCCAGAAGTTGGCTATCACAGACGCTTCTGGTAGTCTTTCCTCTTTGCATGATTGTTGACTGGGTTGCTTTTTATGGCCCTGTTCTTACAAGTGGTGGTGATGGAAAATACCGTCAAATCACAGCTGATTTATAGCAACCCCGTAGGGTTTCCAAGGCAAGTGACGTTCAGAGGTGGTTTGCCATTCCCTGCCTCCGCCTCATGACCTTGATATTCCTTGGTGGTCTCCCATCCAAACACTAGCCAGGATCAACCCTGCTTAGCTTCTGAGGTCTAATAAGATCAGTGCTATCCTGGGCTATCCAGATCAGGGCATTCTTACAAGTAGGTCACACACAAGTCCAGTTAGCAGGCTCAGAAACATAGCTGCTTCTACAAGCTTCACTATCTGAATGGGTCTTCTGAGGATGCATGTATCTTGGAACAGCCCCCACTATAAACAAGCCCTGGTTCATTTAAGGCTACAGCCATTTCCATAAGCGTTAATCCAACCTTGCCTTGTACGGTAGGACAGGTATACATGATCTCTGTTAGACAGCAGGAGGAGGAGGAGGAGATTGGATTTATTCTCTACCTTTCACTACCTGAAGGAGTCTCAGAGTGGCTTACAATCTCCTTTCCCTTCCCTTCCCCACAGCAGACACCCTGTGAGGTAGGTGGGGCTGAGAGAGCTCTTTCAAAAACTGCTCTTTCAGGAACAGCTCTGAGAGAACTTGTGACTGACTAAAGGTCACACCTGCAGCTGCATGTGGAGGAGTGGGGAATCAAACCCAGTTCTCCCAGATTAGAGTCCATGCTCCTAACCACTATACCACACTGGCTCATCAAACTGACTGTAGTGAGAGAATCAAACCCTTGGTATATAATCAGAGCAATCCTAAGGACACTGTCCTGAGAGTAAATCTCTTTGAATAGACCTGAGTAGGATTCTGAGTGGACCTATTCCAGATGGCAGTGGCTATCATTTAACAAAGCTTGATGTATTTTGGTCTGTAAATCCAAGAAAGGAGGACTGTGTGTTCCAAGTTCTTATCAGTAAATTCATGACTCCATTGGAGTTAATGGGAGGTTATCCACTGATTTTAATGAGATCAGGCTTTCACATTAATATGCTTTATCTAAGATGTGCATCAGGAAAGCACACATTAGCCACTGTCAATATTACATATAAGCCCATTTTGTGTATATCATCAGTGTAATTGGATAAGCAAAAAGATAGTATTTTGTGCAACGGAGCTTGAAAGGAATTGTGTGTGTCATCTACTAAGAGCAAGTTATTGCAGCTAATGTATGTTCAAGTATGTATTTTAAACCTTTATGGTGGGTATACACAAATGTAGAAGTGGAAGTGCTATTTTCCCAATTACGTATCTCTAGGGCAGCAAGGAAGCCATTATTAGAATTAAAACTATTTCCTAATCAGGGTACATTAAGCTAAAGGAATCACTACACAAAAGTGAAACTGTGATATGCAACGAATTTGAACTGACCAAATAGGATGGGAGGAAAGGTCAAAAGTGTGGGAATAGTGATACAGAGGTCAAGGGTGCAAATACAGTAAGATGGGAAAGAGATGTGGAGGTGCGGGCAGTATAAGACTACGAGTCACCTTTCCTGACAAGGAAACAAAGGGACATTAAAAATTGGCTTCCCTGCAATAAACACAGAAGAGGAGGTCTTTCTTGATGTCCCTTGTATACTGCATGGAAGTCCTGGTGTGCCAGTTGCTTTAATGTCGGGGACACATCCTTGCTATGAGGCTCACAGGTGTAGCATCCTCTGGGATTCGATGTGTAGGAATCCAGATAGCAAAGAAGAGACTGTGGCAGCTTCAACAACTGGCTTCTTTATTGCTTCCAGCAGGGAAACCACCCACACACATTTGGAACTACAGCCTACACGCACGAAACTAGAACTAAATGAGGCTCCTCTCATGCAGGCCTGGGGGGGGGGGGGGGGACAGAAACTAGTTTGTGATGGCTCACTTGAAGGCATATATGTGCATCACAATGGGTTTGAAATAATCACCCAGAATGAAAACTCAGTCCAGCATTCCCTTGTGGCAGGACAGCCTGGGATAAACCTGGGAGCGGGAAGCTGAGCGGCTGAGCTGACTGTGCTGGGATGTGGTTCTTTGGGCCCTCCCTGGTAAGCCAGAAGCCAGCCAACGGAGATTTTGCTTTACCTCTTGCCAGAGTGCAGAGCACTGCTTTAACGGCAGCACAAATAAGAAAAGAAAGGAAAAGGAATTTAGCCTAGACTGGGGAACAAAAAGCCTCACACAAAGACCCCAAGCAAACATCTCTAGTGGGCCCCCTCAGTCCACCCCATGTGCACCCGGACCTATCCCAAACACGATGTGCCTGGCTCCATGGGCCCCCATAATAGAACTGTGTCCCCCCTCAGTCCCCTCCACTATGCCCTTTGCTAGGTCGTCCTCTTATAGGAAGGGGGAGGCACACAGTGGTAGGTTTCCTCTCCCTGTCCTCCTCTGGCTCATGGTCTTCTGGTGAAGGGAGAATTCTTCAGTTTGGCAAAGAAGAACAGTTAAAGATCAGGACTACAAGCAAGCAGATACATCTCCTAGAAAGACTTCCACACAACAACGCAGGGCATTGCATACATCCCCCCCCCCCAAAAAAAGAGACAAAATTGACTCTCAAAGAGGAATAGAATTTGTGGAATTCTCAAACATTTCAATAATTGACTATAGATGGCGAGTCTTAAGAGAAAGCCTCTCTATTTATAAGACAAAAAGACCTTGTTGAAAAGGAGAAACCAGCAAAAGGAGAAGGTAATGAAGTTTTATAAATAAAATGGGTTAAAGAACCTATTTGTATGCATAACTGGTTAAGATTGGGTAGGCAATATGTAAGCTGAACTTGATGTACACAGGAAGGAAGGAAGGGAGGGAGGGAGGGAGGGAGGAGGGAGGGAGGGAGGGAAAATGTATTGGCTTGAATTTGTTTTCTCTTCCTAAAGAAGATCAGTGTAAAATTTACAGGTAATGTTTATGGTAGATGATATCAAAAGATATAGCAAAATATATAAGCAAAACCTGTTTAGGGGACTTTGTAATGGTATAAGATTGAAACTATGTTGTAAAATTAAATATTTTTGAGGGGAAGGGGAATCTGTAAAATAGTCAAATAAGAAGTTATAAGAAGGGAGAATAGAACTTGTATGCCAGTTAATCTATTTCTGAAATCTTAACCAATATCTAAATGTATTTTTTTAGAAAATATAGTAGAAGCATTTAAATAAGGCTTTAATAGACGTAAATATATATTTCAAAATACGGAGTTGCAGGAATCTATAGTGGGCTAATGGTAGAAAAATAGATATTTAGATCTTTATGTATGAGGCAATTTACTAGTTATTAAGCAAAACATTTACTCTCATGTCTGTCTAAAAATAATTTCAAAAACTGTTCATGAAAAAAGAAGGAGCACGCTGCATGCTCTGATTCCTCAAGCACTGCCTCTCTTGGGTTGGTCTGTGTGCGCAGGTAGGGGAAGAGCCAGTTAGAGAAAGTCTGGATCACTCCTTCCAAGGTTCCAGGTGTCCAGTTCTGAATTGGACATTCCAGTATGTGGTCTTTCTGTCCAGGAAGTAAACTGAGAAAATACCAGACACATAAATGTCCGGTATTTTCTGCAACCTCCATGGACAAGTTCCATGTATGTGTTCTTCCTTTCTTCTGCAGGTTGCTAACGCTGTGAACTCCCTCTGTCCGCTTGTCCTCCATCACAGCCAGCAAAGTGGGAAAAGGACCTAATCCTCCATTCAGCAGCCAGGCAACAGAGTCACTCAAAGTGGAATGGTCACAGCTGAGACACCAGACTAAGGCTGATTCTGCATAGGCTTTTCCCTCCGTTGTTTTAGCAAACCCCCGTTGGAACAGAAATTCCCCTCTGCATTGCATGCTGCTTTCACTTCCTTTGCTCATCGGATTTAATTGCAGCCTCCACACTCCCTGCCGCTTTTACTTGCTTTGATCATCAGGTTTTATGGTACCTTCTGCATAGATTTATGGGCATTTTAGGGGCATTCAGGGGTGACTTCGGCATTGCCCTGAGGTATTTGAATGTGGTTTTGAGCTGCATTTTTTCCTTCCAGTTGAGAAAGTGGGGAACAAATGCTAGATGCAGAATCACCCCAAGAAGCATCCACACCTTCCGGGAATCAGTGGCCACATCAGCAGAACTGAACAGACAGTTCCAATGGGGATGGGGATGGGAGAGTCTTGAAGGGTAGCGACCAGTGGGCAGCAGCAGTAATGGAAGGTGACACTGGCGGAGGAGCTTTCATAGACAATGGCAGCGGCACTTCAGCTAACCCTGGTTAGTACTGTGCAGAAGGCGGCAATGGTAAACCACTTCTGACCAACCCTTACCTTGAAAACCCTATGAGGAGACAATCCAAAATGAAAAAGTAAAGAAAACAAATAAAACCTTCTGCACATAGAAAACAAGATGCCAGGGAGATGATCTAGTCTTTTCCCTGGCATGCTAGCTATCTATTAATGATGGGGCAAATGGCTGGTGCTGTGTTATGCCCTCCCAAGCCTGAATAAAGCCGGAAGGGGACATGCTGAGTTTTAGTCGGGTTTTGTCTGATGGCCCATTCGCCTTCTAAGTATAGTATTAAGCAACGAAACAGCCGCACCAACTGGCTTTAATGTCTACTCAACCGAGCCAAATATGTTGGGGGGAGGGGTTTCTACCATGAAGTTGGGTCACATGACCTTCTTCCCCACTAACTAATGCAGTCAGGTGAGATCAAGAGCATTATCCATGCCAAGGTTAAGTGCTTTTATTGATTTCAGCTGGAGAGAATGGTGCTAGCGCACATGAAATTCTCCACAAAAATTTAAAAAGAGATGTATATGTGCTTGGACTGTGTCCAAGTATATATAAAGATGCAGTTCTCACAAGCAGGGACGTGGAAGGGTTATGAAAGAGCTTAAAATGAGGGGGGAGGTAATGGCCAAAACTCAGATTTTGCTCTGGAACAGAGAACTCTGACTGTTTCATATTGGCAAATCAGTACTGATCTCACCACAGTTTGGCGCCATCTTACAGAGACATAGCTGGAAGGTGGTTGTCATATAAAATGTACTTTTGAATAACCATCTGTATTAGCAGTCATGTTGCTATACCTAATATCAAAATTGATGCCCCTGTGCGGATAATGAAATTGATGCAGTGGGGCCAGGCATGCATGTGAGAGAGGGAACACCCTTGTTTTTCTCTGTGCTTCCCCCCCACACTCCAAGAAGAACAATCGAAATATGAAAAAAAAATGACCCCTACAACTCACAAAAGAGTGGGGGCACATCACAAAAGTTGAAATATCTTTTTTTTAAAAAAATTTGCCTTTGAAATCAAGATATTTACCTCATGTTCAGCCACGGGACTTCATTGGAAAGGTCACCTCCTTTCCCCAAACATCAGAGGAAATGAGTCACCTCAAGAACGGAACAAGAGAACTGACTTCATTGAGGCCCGATCTGGAACGTCAAGGAAATTCCTTCCCATTCAATGAGGATGCTAGGAAAACAGGAGGGAATTATTGCCCGCCCACCCACCCCTTGAATGAAACTCAACACAATTTATGGGTTAAACTGAGGATTTTATTTATATGCCATTTCATTAACACATGAAAGCATAGGTTGCATTGTGCTTGCAAACCAAGCCTCCTAACAGTGCAAACCCACCCCAGCTCAGAGCCAGGTCTGGGGTCCTTCTGGATCTTACTTGTCATGGCCCGCACACCAGCGCATAAAGGGGAGGGAGGGCACATTCCAGCCCACAACTGCAAAACCTTAAGGCTTGTCATATGCTCCCCCAACCCCAAAGAGGCCCCCAACTGAGTCATCCTGACTGCAAAGCCCATAGGTGCCTAGTTTGAAGATCCTCCCTATCGCTGATATCTCGGGGTGCTTGCCAACTCAAAATCCCCTCAACTCGTGCTTTTTCCACCTTCCCAGTTAGGACCTAACCAGTTTTACCATGCCTATTTATACCTCACCCCCTCTGACTATGTGGAACAGGCAAAAAAAGGCCTCCCTCTCAGCCGAGCTGCATGAAGTCCAAAAATTCCTGCTCAGACCCAAAGACTAGCAACTAGCTATCCCACATGGTCTAAAAAAAGAGGGCAGGCGGGTGTGGAGCTCGCGCTGGGCTGAGCTGAGGAGGAAGGGTGGCTGTTGTCAGACCCGGTCAGCCAGCCAGCCCTTGATTGGACAGCACTCCCATGCTGAGCCACAATTGGCTTCCCCCACCATCATGCTTCCTCCGAGGAAATGGGATGCGGTGGGCAATGCCAGCACCTGCTTCATGGGCAGGCACTGGACAAGTAGTAAAATTTATGTATGAACACAAAAGCAGGCAAATTGTACCACTGAAGATCAGGGGTCATTTCAATCAGGAAAGCATAGGAATGCCGTTCCAGGAGTAACAAGCCCAGGAGCAGGCACATATGGTGATATGCTGTAGGAAAAAGCAACAGTATACTAACTTGATCTGCATTTTCATGCTTGTTGTAGCTTCCCTGCAAGAGCAAAGGAAACCTGAAGTGTCTTTAGTCAAAGTGTAAAGCTGGCTCACCAGCTCTGAGTTCGGAAATACCTGGAGATTTTTGGGGTGGAGCCTGAGCAGTGGGTGTTGCCTTCTGACACACTACCAGTGATGTCAGGGGGTGTGGCATATGCAAATAAGTTATGCCAATGAGTTATGCTAATGAGATCCTCCAGCATCTCTTTTTCTCAGAAATGACCGCTGCTGAAGATAGCGTCGAACAACTGAAGATAGAAGCAGAGAGATTCTCTCTCTCTCTCTCTCTCTCTCCCTACTTCCTTTACATTTTTTTTCTGCATTGTGGCTGGTGATTTGTGGTGCTTCTGTAGATGAGGAATACTACAACAATGTGCTGTTTTCTGCACAGAACACACCTCCTTCTCCAGGTAGCTTTC
The DNA here is from genome assembly GCA_029233225.1 of Lepidodactylus listeri. NCBI lineage: Eukaryota > Metazoa > Chordata > Lepidosauria > Squamata > Gekkonidae > Lepidodactylus > Lepidodactylus listeri. The sequence continues at coordinate 96,271,293 of JARCFY010000009.1, read as the reverse complement.
ATCTCCCTTTCTCCTCAGAATGATTTTCCTCAGAAATCTTCCCCCCCCTTTCCTAAGTAAGAGGGTCTCCCCCGGCCCCAGACAATACCTCCTTCCCTTGCAAACTCTACCAGGAGGTTCAATAATTATGTTAGGCCCTTTAATATTGTCCTGGAATACCGATGCACGTTTTATTAGATATACATTCCAATGGCAGACAATTGGGAGTGTTACAATATATTCACAGGAAATCAAAGTTTGAAGTCATAATTGGGAAGACTATTGTACTAACAAGATCTCCAGCAGGTCAATATTTGTTCTATTAGAAACGGGCTAATTTACTTCTTTTAGTAAAATACTGTAACATCTAATTTCCTCCTGCAGATATGTAACTATGTTTTAAATCACTTCACTTTTTTTTTTTTAAAATTCAGCAAATGCATGTGACATAAAACTGAGGATTATTTTAAGCAACAAAAAGTGTTCACTTCTGTAGTACAGGTGAAAAAAGGGGGGGGGGCCTCATTGTCCAGATCAGTCAGAAGAAAAGGTTGCCCACTGAGAAAATTAGAATGCTGTCTTTAATCAAAATATCACCTTTTTTCACCTGTAGTATAGAACCGCAGAGGTGCCTAATGAATTATATCACCATCACACAGGATGACAGGAGAGGCTTTGGGGGTTAGCGATTTGTTGAAGAGAACACCCTGCAGGGCTATACGTAATTCCGAATAAACATCTTCTGCATTCTACCAAGCAGTATGCTAATGCTGCCCTACCTGCAGCTGAACCCTAATGACTTAATGCCCCCCCCCCCCGAAATCGGCTCACTGTAGAGGAAAGATTCACAAACTGTGATAACATTCAACTATTTGTTTACACTGCTTTTTCTGGATTGATTTAATTAATCCTAAATGATATCATCAACACATTGCACAATCTGATCACATAAGCCAGATCTGATCTGCATGTTCACTGTACGCGCTCTTCCTTAAACAGGCAGCATGTAACTGAAGATCATGGTCAGTCAAGAACAGGATCTCTTTCTGTTCATCCCCTTTTTGCGCCCTCACAGACTGGCATTTATTTCCTTCCTTCCTTCCTTCCTTCCTTCCTTCCTTCCTTCCTTCCTTCCTTCCTTCCTTCCTTCCTTCCTTCCTTCGATTTATATCCCTCCCTCCCTCCCTCCCAGCAAAGCAGGCTTGCGGCAGATTCCAACCTATAATAATCTGCTAAGTGCAGATTTACATCATAAAAACAGAATAACACAATACATACAATAAAATAAATAAAACTAATACTTTAAAATAAATTATACCTCAACAGACACATAAGAGCAACTCATGGTGGAAGGAGGGGGGGAAGCCAGATTAAATTGGATACCTGCTGAAGGGACACTCAGTTGAAGGCCTGGTTTCTGTTCTCACACAGTCAGCAGCATCTATTCATGAAGCGATCATAAGAAGTGACAGGAAGATTAGCTAGATATATGGACAAACTCTGAATGCACCGAGACATCTAAGTAGTAAGTATCAGTTCACAAATCTTAAAACACAGGCAACAGTAACGATAAGAAAGCAGTCTAATCCTACAAGCAGGCACATCTCAGTTCACTTGGATGCATCCAAACAGTTCAGTGAATGACCAGTACCCTGATCATCACAGGCAAGCATTGTCCCAGATCTGGAAACTGCAGCTGGTGCAAAATACAGTGCAAGGTTGTTGCTGTGTCTTCCCATGTGGGAACACAGCTAGCCAGTCCTAAAAGCATTGCACTGGCTGCCTATAGTATACCGGATTAGGTTCAAGGTGCTGGCTCTTACCTTTAAAGCCCTATATGGTCAGGGACCTACTTACCGAAGGGATCACCTTTCCCCATACGTTCCCCAGAGAGCACTAAGATCGGGGTCCAAAAACCAGTTGGCCCTCCGAGGCCCTAAAGAAGCCAGGCTAGCCGTGTTGAGGGCCAGGGCTTTCTCAGTGGTGGCCCCACACTGGTGGAATGAGCTCCAGATGGCATCAGGGCCCTGCGGGACCTTTTACAGTTCTGCAGGGCCTGTAAAACGGAGCTCTTCCACCAGGCTTTCGACTAGGAGCTGCCTCCTAATATATGACCCTGGCCCCATCATCATCAGTCTCAACCAATAGCCTGGTGAGGACCCGGACTATGGGGGTAGAGGTCCATCTGGATGCTGAAAGAATACCGCCATTGCCCACTATGTTTACTAGCACTTATGAATATATATGGTGTGGTTTTATGTTAATTTTATGTTTTAACATATTTTGATGTTTTAAGGTATATACGTATCCCGTAAGCTGCCTTGAGCTTGCCTTGGCGGGGAGGGAGGGATACAAGTCAAACAAGCAAACAAACAAATAAGCATGATATGAACTGAACAGGCAGGTAGTTGAGCATCCTTGTCCAAAGTGAGGAAGCCCTAGTAGCACAGCTCATAGGCGTAGAGTACGGGGGGGCTCGAGGGCTTGAGCCACCCCCGGGAAAATGGAGCACCTGCCGCCGTGCCTCCCCGGGTCCTTCCGAGGCCCAGGTGCTGCTGCTGGAGAGGTAGAGGGAAGGGGTGGCAGGGGGGAGAGAGAGAGGCACTGGCAGCAGCAGCTGGCGGGCCTCAGAAGGGCCCGGGAAGGCGGGGCGGTTTCCGGGGGAAAGATCATCGCTTCAGTGAGTGCACATGCTTTGCGCGTGCGCTAAGGAGCCCCCCCCCCCGGATTTCCAAAAGTCTACGCCCCTGGCACAGCTCCTTCCCACTCTGCTCAGATCGTGAGAAGTAGCCACAAAACAGCTCCTTGTCACTCCACCACCATGCCTACCATAAAATGGGAAAACCCTGGTGGGAAAGCAGCTTTGCCATTTCAGCTACCCCACCACATGTCACACTTTATGGGTTCGAAAAGCTTCAACACCTTTTGGGAGAGGGAAGGCTCATGGATATCAGGCAAATTCGGTAAACGTACAGATAATCTGTTTTTTATTGGTGGCAGGTAGAGGCTTGGATCCCACCTAAAATTTTTGCAGGAACAATGCATGGTGGTTTTTGAAGTTTCCCCTCTCCTATGGGAGTCCAGTGATTCCCCCCCAGTTATTCCTGGGGTCCGCCCCCCAGGAGCAACATTTTGAGGGCAGTGCAAATCACCTCTGGAAATTTTAGGCGGAAAACAAGCTACTCGTTTCCCAAGGCCCCAGTTTACTGTCCATGCCAGAAAGAACTTTAGCACCGAATGACTGATCCAGCACTCATCAAAACAAAAGAGAGATGATCAGTTTTTTGTTTGACGTAGCTAAGGCAACAGAATTCTGCTTTGTTTTACTTCCCATAATCAAAATTAAGACATGCTGCTAGGAAAAAAACACACCCTCAAATTGCTAAAATATAGTTCGTAATAGGTCAATGATAAGTGTTAGTCTTAATGGAGTATGAACCCAATTATTCCTTAGAAATTGCCAACCTCGCTATCACAAAATGAAATTAAAGTATTTCTCCTCGAAACTGCTTGTTACCGTGGCGACAAAATTTATATATTAGTTCTAAACATTTAGGTATCTCTTTTCAAACTTTCGGAATGTGCGGTGACAATCTTCCATAATGAACAATTAACTTGATTCCAAGACATTGTGCTAGAAACCATGATGATTGAATAGAAAAAGTCCCATATACTTCTTGCTTTCTTCTCTTTGTTCCAGCGTAATCTCAAAATACCACTTATCGGGCTCCATAAAGAAGTCATGCTCACAGAAGTCTCTCGGGAGAACTAAGAACAATTAATACATCTTTACAGAAAGCTGAGACACAGAATAGGTGCGGAATCTATCTCCTCACACACTGAAAGTAAATGGAAATATATTCTTATCACTTTTCTGCTTGGAATAAAAAAGAGTTCCATGAGAATAAAATTGCACATGGTATTCTAAATGTAGACATACTATAACAGGTAAGAAGCAGAAGGTTCCTGGGCTTAATCTAATAAAAGTCCTTTGCCACACACACACACACACACCCAATCCACCAAAGTCATGCAGGGGAAATTATATCTTTAGTAATAGAAATTATATTTAGGGGGATGCTGTTGTCTCAGTTCAGTTTAAGGATTAGGAATGCTTATGCACTCACTAGTTCAGCTCATATTCTGTTCTCCAGAGGGGGGACACCTGGCACCCAGGCACATGCCTGGGTGGGGACGTTTGGCCAGCCCCTCCACTCAACACAGGCCCACAGGGGTGGAGGAAGTCAAAAGCTTGTGTCAAGGGCTGACTTTCAATAGATCACAGCAAGGGAGCTGCTCTGCTACACTCAAAACCCCAAACCTAGAATCAGGTCATCTACGAACAATTTAGCTCTGGGTTCCCCACAAACATGCAGCGTGCTCTGGGTGAGGGGCAGGCCCCTCCCGGCCATGCTCCAAATCTCAGGGCAGGTGGCTCTCCACACCAGGCCTGAGGGGCCTGGCTATCCGAGGCCAACTGAGGCTTCTTGGTGCTGCGGTATTGTTATGCTTAGGGGAGATTCTGACTTAGAGGCATTCACTCATAACCCACAGATGGTAGCTTCACTCTAATATAGATTTTGTCCTAACCAAGGAAACTAGGACATTATCGGTTAAAGCGGTTCGAACACACCCAATTTGGATATCAGACCACGCCCCTTTGAGAGTGGAGGTGGACTTGAGGATAGAATGGACCAGGAGACCTTTGAGAGACAATAATTTCGTTATGGCAAAAAAAGAAGAGAAGAAGAGAAGAGATTGGATTTATATCCTGCCCTTCACTCACTTAAGAGTCTCAGAGCGGCTTACAAACTCCTTTCCCCTCCCCTCCCCACAACAGCTGGTACAGAGCTATGGCTTGCCCAAGGTCATCCAGCCAGGTGCAAGTGGAGGAGTGGGGAATCAAACCCGGTTCTCCCAGATTAGAGTCCGCGCACTTAACCACTACACCAAACTGGCTCTCTATAGATTAAACTATATTTTAAAGAAAATAGGAACACAGTAACCACCGATATTTTGTGGGATGCAGCGAAAGCAGTAATTAGAGGACATTGTATAAGGAAAGAAAGAAATATATAAAAAGAGTGGTATCAAACTTGACAAAAGAAGATTCAGGAGTTGAAAATGCTTCAACAACAACAAATGAGTAGGTATAACTTGCAAAGCCAGATCCAAATCCAAGAATTTAAAAACAACAACAACAACAAAAACTAGATAAAGATGGTAGCTTCACTCCATTGGCTCCTCCTGTGTGATTCTCTGTAGACAATAGTTTAAAGAGTAAGTAAGCAAACCAGTTGGATATTTTTTAAAAATAAATACTGTTTTTTTAAAAAAAATCTTAACATCTGATGTCCATCTAAATCTGTAGAAGAAATTTAGAGTCCAGGGGCACCTTTAAGACCAACAAAGGTTTATTCAAGATTTATGCAAGGCACACTTTTTCAAATACACTGGAAAGGAAGCTAGAGTTCAAACTTATAGACAGAGGCTGAACAGCAAACTAACATGTAACATGATGAAGATGCTTTAAGATATGTAAAGATATGCCTTTTCACATTTATCCCCTATTTTGGTATATTTATTGCTTTGCTGATCTTTCCCCCTTAATTAGATCAAAAACAACTGTTGACCTTATAACCTTAGCTTGTTATTTAGTTTTGTCTTTGCAGATCTTAAAAACAGGATTGTCATTTACCCACCTGCCAGGAAGTAGTTAGAGAGATCACTTTTTAGGTATTCAAAAAAGTCATAAAAGCTGAGGACATGGGCCTTGTTATGATTGGGTTAAGGTGCAGGGCAGCACATGTGGGGACTCAAATCCACTTTCTGGATAGGTCAGTGAGAAACCTTCCCAGCTGGGAGAAAGAGTGCTTAAAGGTTTAACTTTGTGAAAAGCATACAAGCCAAGGACTGGGGAACTGGGAGAAATTGAATGAAGTCTGCCTTGACCAGCCTCCGTTTCAAAGTTCCACCTTTGATCTTGTGTGCTCCTTGTAACAGGATGCCAGCATAAACCCAGGGATTTACACAACCTAGTTAGAAGAAGAGAAGAAGAAGAGATTGGATTTATATCCCGCCCTTCACTTGGAGTCTCAGAGCGGCTTACAAACTCCTTTTCCCTTCCCCTCCCCACAACAGACACCCTGTGAGGTAGGTGGGGCTGAGGGAGCTCTATTCCCAAGCTGTCCTTGAGAGAACAGCTGGTACAGAGCTATGGCTTGCCCAAGGTCATCCAGCCAGGTGCAAGTGGAGGAGTGGGGAATCAAACCCGGTTCTCCCAGATTAGAGTCCGCGCACTTAACCACTACACCAAACTGGCTCTCTAGTTAGCGTCTTGGTTTTGTTCATCTGGCGAGTTCCTGTAACCAGGGCTTTTTTTTTGTAGAAAAAGACCAGCAGGAACTCATTAGCATAATAGGCTACACCTAACAGCAGAAACTCATTAGTATAATAGGCCACACCCATGACAGTGCAGCCCCCTCCCAGGATTGGCTTTCCCAGGTGCCCCACAGCTTGCGAGGTGCCTGGGGAACCTGAGGGGGGGAGGCTGTAGGTGTGGCCAACTCGGAAGGCAGCCGGAACTCCGTTCCTGTGCGTTACTGCCCCAAAATAGCCCTGCCTGTAATCCTTAGCCTACTGTTCTGATATGAGTTTCCTATGCTTTCGTGCTCCTCGAAAATAGAGCTGTATGGTAAAGAACTGAGATATTGTTCCTTTTAAGGATTTTGGAATATGACAAAAAAAAAATTGTTACCCAAGTGGCTGACTGTTTAACCATGCACAGACCCAGTAATCTGACTGGCTAGAGGATTAGCAGGCAGGGGAAGGGGAGGCAAGTAGTGGTAGGGCTCACATATTGGAAGCCACTGTCAGTTAGGGATGCCAGTTCCCAGGTAGGGATGGGCTTCCTCTGGCCAGTAGGGGGAGGCCCTGCTCCCAACAGTTATCTGCAGCCCTGCTTGAAGAGAGGCTGTCATTTTTCAAGTGGCGACCACCAGCTCCTGCCTTGCAAGAGGCGAGTTTGCTTCTAGCAGGGTAGGCATGCATGGCCCTCACTCCGCCCCCCCAACCATTTAAATAGAAGGTTCTCTTTAAATGCTTGGTGTAATGTAGTATGCTCTGTGTAGCAACCAGCCTGCCATGTGCTCCCAGGTAATGGTGCCCACCGCATGGCCAGAGCACATGGTCAGGCAGAGAGGGGAGCTTGAATCTGGAGGAACAATAGACATCTGGATTCTAAGCCTCCACCAATGTGGGACCTAGGTTCTCCCTGAGGAGCCAATGCGGTCAAAGGCTCCTCCAGAGAACCTATGACAAACATGCACATGTGTTAAGCCCCTATCTTTTGGGTCCGGCCGGAGGTGTGGCTCCGGCCAGCATATAATAAGGGCCCTGGAGCCCTGGAAGCATGCTTGTTCTGACCATCTACTGGGCATGCTGAATCACTCAATAAAGGCTTCATGATTTCACCGTTCCTGGTCTCCCGAGTCCAGTACTCTTCACTTGGGGAAAAGCGGGTGCATGTGTGAGCTACATCCGGGATGTGATGATGTCACTCTGTGTGATGTCAACAAATCAGAGATGACCGTGCCCCCTCCTGGAATGCCCCCCAAATCCCACCCACTGGGGACAAGATTGGACCTGGCTACCCTGCTGTCTGTGCCTCAAACTGTTGAAAGCAAATTAGGGCAATTAAGGCTGAATGGTGGTGAGTTCTACTGGATATGACAGGAGGGAAGGGAGCAAGTGTGTAAACTCCCTCCCTTCCTCCCTCACACACACAGAGAAAGAGAGAGAGAGAGAGATCCCCAACTCCTCTTTAGTAATCTTAGACAAGGAGAACCGGAAGGGAGGAGTGTATCATTACAAGAACAGGCACAGACTCTAGTTGATGCCAGATGAACTACTCTAACTAGCAGGTGGCAACCTCAGGACCACCACCAGTTCACAGGGCCCTATGGGAAGAGATGGTCCTTTAGTTATGTTGTTCCTAGTCTAGATGACTTCTCAGCAAACAGACTTTGTAGAAGTGCTTATCCTACATTTTCAGATAGTTTAGATGAGGCCTTAGGAGATCCCATACTTCCTCCTACTGTCCCAGGTCCCGCTGGGCGCTGGGCAGTTCAGAGGCATTACTATTCGAGTAAGGCAATGGGAAAGTGCAAACCAGTACAGTGTAGTCAGAATTCAGTCCTTAGGTCATACATGGAGTCAGAGGGTTGTCACTACAGCAGATTCAAAGCAAGTCCAGAAACAGTCTGCTGGGTCACAGGAGCGAGGCAGAGACAGAATCAATGGCAGTGGGGTCAAAAGTAGTTTGACTGGTTGCTTCCACAGCCAGTCTCTCTTTCTCTCTGTCCTTTATAGCCAAGATGCAAGGAGGAGGAGGAGGTTATTGGATTTATACCCCATTCTTCACGACCCAAAGGAGTCTCAGAGCAGCTTACAATCTCCTTTCCCTTCCCCACAACAGATACCCTGTGAGGTAGGTGGGGCTGAGAGAGCTCTTTCGAGGACTGTTCATGAGAGAATGGCTCTGAAAGAACTTTTGACTGACCCGAGATCACACCAGCAGGTGCAAGTGGAGGAGTGGGGAATCAAACCTAGTTCTCCCAGATTAGAGTCTGTGCTCCTAACCACTACACCAAACTGGCTCTCAGGCTGTTTCCCAGATGGGCTGCATCTGGCCTGTGTGTATGCACTCCTCCTTACTAATTAGGTCCAGGTATCTCTGAGCTGCTAAATGCATACTCGGTACTCTTCCCAGGATTTCATGCCCCAGTGGCTCTGGATGTCATGAGTACCTCTGAGGACCTGCCTCCTACGGACCTAAGTGAGGTGGAGGATCAGCTCCCAGCTCCCAGGGTTTTGTCCCAGAACCAGCAGCAGCTGAGCCACAGCTAAACTCAAGCCCACCTGATTCACCTCCTCGGGAGGAACATCTAAGCTCCCAATGCAGGCAAGACTTAGCTGCAAGGAGGAAAGAGGCATACATGCATGGTCGCAGATCACTAAGCCCTGAGTTCTAGAAGGAGCCGGGACCTCACTGCCAGCTGCTAACAAGCACAGGAAGTGGCTGGGTATTTAGGCACAGCACAGAGACAGCTAGCAACAAGTCTTCTTGGCTAAGCTCTGCACCCGTCCAGCTTGTGATCGCTGACTTGATTCTGGAACCTCTGGATTGTGACTTTGGCTTTGTTTGACTTCGGCTGTGTTGACGCCCTGGACCGGTTTACTTGTGAGTTTCCGTCTTTGACTCTGGCCTGGACTGACTCTGTTTTTTGGATTAGTGTTTTGGATTTGGCAACTCGTTCCTGATTTGGCTTGACCTCGGACTGTCCCGGACTTCTGCTGGGCTCCTGTCCTATTGACAGCCAGCTCGTGACACTGGAGACGGAGGAGGTAAGGTCGATGGTGGGATGGTGTCTGATCCTGAATCATGGGCCTGGACAGCCAGGACGCTGCTATTGGACGGTAGCTGCTAATTTGACAGAGCAGCAGTAGCTTCTGGTGGCAGGCTGTCTGTAGCTGACTGTGGGCTGGGGCCTGCTTCAGCTGCTCCTTCCCCTTCCACCAAACCCTCTGCCTCATCAGGGCTGACTGTGTCTGGCTGATCCATGACACCTGCACTGTCTGAAGTCTTCACTGCACTGATTCAGACCCGGATTATTGTGACAGATGTGGGCTGATTTCCTTAGTAAATGGGGGGAAAAAATGAAAATTGTTAAGAAGAATTAGCAGAAAGGCTAAGTACTGTTATTATTTCCATGCACATTCATAAAACCAGCTGGGTTTTCTTAGAAATGGACATGAAACTAATTATATTATCTTATTGACTGATCTTATTTCAGTGATGCCAATTGACTCAGCAACCACCGTCATGATTGATGCCATGCATTGGTGTTTTCTCACAGCCAAGTTAAAACTAGGGATGTGAATGAAAAAATTCTTCTTCTTCTTCTCCTCCTCCTTCCTCTTCCTCCAGCCTGAGAGAGATCCAGCTGGCCCCCACGGGCTGGAACTCTCTGCCAGAGAATATCCATGCCCTGCAGGATTTATTACCTTTCCGCAGGGCTTGTAGGCAGAGATGTTCCGCCAGGCCTTTGGCTGAGGACAGCAACAGGACAGTACCCCCCCTGGCTCTCTCATACCTCCCTCCTCCCCTCCTCTACTCCCTTAGGAGGCTACAGGGGAAGCTGCAATCTTTTCTAGAATTCTTGCCATCTTGGAACATATATTGATTATATTGATTTTATGGTTGTAGCCTAATTTAATTTTCTATTGTTTTTACCTTGTTGTAAACCACTCTGAGCCCTGCCCACAGGGAAGAGCAGTCAAAAAGTCTAAATAAATCATCGTCACCACCACCACCACAGTTTTATTGAGGAATCTGTATTCAAATTTTTACTCAGTTGGTTTCTGTTCATTACAGATTTTGGTTGGATTCTTTAACACCATTTTGGCATTTATTTAGAGACACTATTGTGTCTAGATGACATTCCCCAATGGGCTTAGCTTACAAAAATAAAAGTTCTCTTCAAAGAGAAATTAAAAACAAAGAAACAGAAATGCCTCTTTAAAAGAGAAAAATGAGTGCAAGAAGGATCAATGGCTATATTTCAAAAAGGGCATGTCAGAAAAAGAAATCCTTCTTCCTCTTGATTCTCAAATTTCCTCGACCAACTTTATAACAGCTTGGTTTCTCATTATGGAATACTTAGTAAAACAAGATGGAATCCCTAATGTGATTCATGATCTATGTCTGTGGTAACTATAAAGTATTTTGGATACTCTTATTTTACTGAAATTGATGAATCAATATGTATTGTTTTAAATTTATATCATATGTTCATCTCATTAAGTGATGCTATACTTCTGATATTGTCATCTTTTATTTAGTTTTCTTCATCCGTATTGTGGTTTTCAAAATATACAATAAAAAGTAATTTTTAAAAAAGAAATCCCTCTCCCCATAACAATATAACACTACTTACCAATTTTCTTCTCTGTCCCCCCACCCCCCCACATTGGACTGTTTTCCAATCCTGTTCCTTGTTTCCTGATTTATGGAATTTTTTTGAGTTCATTTCTATATAAGAATATAAGTAGAGCTCTGCTCGATCAGACCAGTGGTCCATCTAGTCCACACAGTAGCCAACCAGTTCCCCTGGAGGTCCAACAGCAGAGCACAGAGGCTGAGGCCTTCCCCTGATGTTGCCTCCTGGCACTGGTATTCAAGTGTTTACTTCCTCTGAACATGGCGGTCCCCTCTGGTCACTATGCCTAGTAGCCCCTGATAGACCTATCCCCCATGAATCGATCCAAGCCCTTTGTAAAGCTGTCTATAAGAACTAAAGAGCCAGTTTGGTGTAGTGGTTAAGTGCGCGGACTCTAATCTGGGAGAACCGGGTTTGATTCCCCACTCCTCCACTTGCACCTGGCTGGATGACCTTGGGCAAGCCATAGCTCTGTACCAGCTGTTCCCTCAAGGACAGCTTGGGAAAGAGCTCTCTCAGCCCCACCTACCTCACAGGGTGTCTGTTGTGGGGAGGGGAAGGGAAAAGGAGTTTGTAAGCCGCTCTGAGACTCCCTTGGGGAGTGGAGGGCGGGGTATAACTCCAATCTCTTCTTCTTCTTCTAAACAAATGTTTTCAAATTGCCTGTGAAAAAGAGATTGATAACTAAAAAAACCTAGACTCCTTAACAATATTCCTCGACAACAGAGAAAAATGAAGTCATGGGGAAATGATAGTCTGGAAAAGAATTAGAATTCAGCCCAACGATTTAGTTTTTGCATGCCACGGGTCTCTCCATTGCACTCAAAGGCAGTGCTCTAAACTGCAATTTCTTTTTAAAACCAGTGTTTACTTTTTTCTAGGCAAGCAGACACAGGGCTGACTTCACTCCTTAGAATTATAGGAACATATTGATGCATGAGGAGTTGATGGTGCCTTAGATGGTTCCTGGCAAAGATGACAGTTTCATTTGCACGGTTGCAAAGCCAATCCAACCTCTCTCTCTCTCTCTCTCTCTCTCTCTCTCTCCAGAATTCCCAACAGCCTGTGTTCTAGAATCAAGACATTTAAACAGTGGAGAGATTACTGGATATGTTTTCAGTCAATTGCCATCCAAACTTTTGGAACACTTCAGCAGCTCGTATTTCCTTACATTTGCGAAAGCTGCTCATTCTTCTGCGAGGTCTTTTTAAAGAAAGAAATCAAAGTACAGGAGTGAATGGCCATTAGTAACAGCTCTGGCAATTAAAAAAAATACTGGTACCAAACTTTCAAGCATGTAGCAATTAAAAAAACAAAACAAACAAACAAAGATCAGCCCAAGCACCATGTAGAAAAATAATAGTATATCATATATGCAGGAAATTCGTTATTATAATTTTCATTTTGAACATTTCTGTTCTGACTTTCCACCCAAATCAGGTCCCCAGTGTGGCAAACACAAAAACAATTTAAACATCAAGACCTTTGAAAAGTATTTAGAATATAAGGATATACTTAAATAAGTGTATGCTTAAACAATTCAATAAAACATGGGTCCTTTCCGCATTTCCCTGCCACTCTGGATTTTCTGTGTTCGAGTCGAGGCAATTTAAGTCCATGGGCAAAACAGCCTCCAAATAACCCGGGGCAACAGCAGGCTAAAACTGGGCGGACCACTGAAGGGAGGTAATGTAATGCAGAAGGGGGGAGGGGAACCCGAATAAAAAGAAGGTTGAACTCGATTTTAGTGCAGAATGGGAAACAAACAAACAAACCTGACTGAAAAGAAGGTTGGATTTGCTTTTAGTGCAGAATTGTTTGGAGGACACTATGGTGAACATGGGCTGAGGACAGATTGCCATTCTGCCGCGCCTCCGCGGCATGGCAGAATGGGGTGGGGGGAATTTTCCCCGCAGCGTGGCATTCGCACACCGCCGGAAGGAAGCCACCCGCAGCGTTCAGACTGCGGGTGGCTTCCTGGAGCGGTGGGCGGATGCCACACAGCTGCCCCTGCCCGCGCACGTTCACACCTGCTCCGGCGGGTGGAACGTGCGCGCGGGGCACACCGCAGCAGCCGAGCACCACTTTGAAGTGGTGCTCGGCTGGTGCGGAAGAAGCACGGCACCGGACGCGATGTGTCCGGGCCACCTCCTGGGGGCAGATGCGGCCGTCTGAACAGCCACTCTGCCTCTGCTTCTGAAGCAGAGGCGGAGCGGCCGAGACGGCCAATCTGTCCTCAGCCATGGATTAAAAGGAGAGTGCAGAAGAGGCCCTAGAAACACATATAACACCACAACCAGAGAGAAGGGATACTAACAGTTAGTGGGGGGAATGCCAAACAAAACAAAACAAATGTAATGTATGCAATGGCTCACCATGTGCTCCTGTAATGGTGACCGCCACATGGCCAAATGCACATGGCCAGGCCAGCTACCTGAGCTTGGATCAGGTGGAACAATAGCTGGCCGAATCGTAACTTGCCACCAATCTAGTGCCTAGGATCCTCTAGGGAACCTGTGATCTGTAACTGCAGTCTTAAGGTCCTATCGGGACTTTGGGCGAGGCCGGGGGTGTGGCTCTGGCCGGAATAAAAGAGGGCCCCTGAGCCCGGGTTGCCATGCTTCATCTGACCCGCTAATAAACATGTTTGCTGATTTCATGACAATGCGTCTCCAACTCCAGTACTTTGCAACAAAGGTCATTACTGGCAGAAGACAATGGTAGAGGGAGAATCTCCCTGGGGAAGAAGTCCCAGAGAGTCAGTACCATGACTGAGCAGCCCCCATCCACAAAAAGCAGGGCCTGTGAAGACAACTGGAGTGAATGGGTAGTTTTATACGGAAGAAGGTGGTTGTGACCAAGGGTCATTTTGAACAGGAGCTCAGCTCCGGGAGTTGGTGCCAGCACTCCCCCCCGCAGGGGAATGCCTGCTTGTGTCATGGCTGCAGCAAAATGACCCCATCCCCTGGAAATGTCCTTATTCCTGCGACCAGCCTTCTGAAGGCTTCAGCCACCACTGAAGCTATCCTCCCAGGATAGTGGTATTTCTGAGGCTTGGATTAGTAGCTGTCCCCTCTCTGCCAGTTCTCTCTCTCTCTCTCTCCTTTCTTTCTTGCCTTCTGACATACTTCCGGTGATGTCAGGTGGTGTAGCATATGCAAATAAGTTATGCTAATGAGCTCCTGCACCTCTTTTTCTACTAAATGACCCCTGGTTGTGACAGGCCCTTTCTTTAAACTGAGGGGACCCACACAGACTCTTATGCTTTGCTTTGTTTTGGGATAGACACCTTCCCCTCAGTTCCGGGATGTTCTTAGGGCAGCAGGTATAAAGGTTTTGGGCTCATGACCATAAGGCAAGTTTTGTGGTGAGGAACATGGAGATCACTGAGGCAGGAGTTGTGTGCAAATAATGAAGAAGATTTATTTTTTACAGGTTGTTTTTAAAGAACAGATCAGCAGCACACGTCTCCAGACAGTCAAAGGAGAAGCCTGCCTGAGGCACATAAACGTAAGCTAGTTACAGTGTCAGATAGGGTTGCCAGCCTCCAGGTGGGGCCTCGAGATCTCCTGCTTTTACAACTGATCTCCAGCTGACAGAGATCAGCTCCCCTGGAGAAAATGGTTGCTTTGGACGGTGGACTCTATGGCATTATACTATGCTGAGGCCCCTCCCCTCCCCAAACCCCGCCCTCTCCCAGATCCACCCACAAACTCTCTGGGTATTTTCCAACCCAGACCTGGCAACCCAAGCGTCAGAGTAAAGTTTGAATTCTCTTTAATGCTTGTGAGTACAAACAGGCTTTCACTGATTAGCCACTAGGTTGGATACTTCCATGCAGACGCACAAAGGATTGCACCCACCTCAGCCTGCCCTGTCCCAAGAGCCAGGCTAAAGGGTATGAGGTCTGCTCATCACCAGAGACAGGCCTCCCAGGCAGGTGCACTATCCTTTCCCAAAAAGTAAGAGTTAAACCACTCTGCCACGCTACCAGGCAGAACCACTTGGGAAGACCCAAAACTATCACTGCCCTTTCCCTGAGGCAGACCTGAACTAACTGCTGCTGTGCTTCCCTCCAATGTTAAATGCCCCCCACCCCCACAAAGGTGATTGGATACTGGAGCAGCACTCCCCGATGCTCAGGGATGAAATGGTTGAGTGGCTGTTCTTCGTTCAGGGCAGGACTGCCTCCTGTCCATCACAATGGTCCACAAAATATAAGAACAGAAGAGAAGCCAATGTTGGATCAGGCCAATGGCCCATCCAGTCCAACACTCTGTCCTACAGTGGCCAAAAATAGCAGGTGCCATCAGGAGGTCCACCAGTGGGGCCAGGACAGCGGAAGCCCTCCCACTGTTGCCCCCCAGCACCAAAGCTACAGAGGATCACTTGCCCCAGACCGAGAGTTCCTATCTATACCTTGTGACTAATGGCCACTGATGTACCTCAGCTCCATATGTTTATCCAATTCCCTCTTGAAGCCATCCATGTTTGCTCCAAGCTGCATAGGGGTTTAAAGGACAATGCCACCTCCTTGGATGGGGCACAAATAAAATTGTGAGCCAGTATAAATGGGGGGACGGGACACCTTGAGTGATATGGACTTTATGGCCCACTCCAGTCAACAGTATGGTTGCAGCATTCTGCACCAACTGTAGCTTCTGGACAGTCGTCAAGTGCTGTCCCGTGTACAGTACATTGAAGTGGTCTAATCTAGATGTTACCAAAGCATGCACCACCATAGCACAATACTTCTTTCCCAGAAAGGGCCACAACTGGCTAACTAGCTGAAGCTGGTGAAAGGCATACCTGGGCACTGTTGCCACCTCTTTATTCAACAGGAGGCTCAGGTCCCACACCACCATATATCTGCTCAGGCCTGTAACTACAGTAAGGCATTTCAGGGCCTACCCCCTGACTTCCTACCAAGGCCCCACAACTTTCATCCAGCCCCCAGGCCCCTTGACTCTCTAGGCCGCCTGGAGGACTCTTGACTCTCTGGGCTGCCTAGAAGACTCCCCACTGCTGTCCCTTCCCCATGTGTGGCTTGCTCCCCCATGCACCGCTGCCTCTTCCCTGAGCATGGCTTGTGTTATGTTCTGTCCTAAAAGCCACACACGCGGTTGGCCAAACACATGGCCAGGCAAAGCCGTTGAGTTCACATCTCGAAACAATAGACTCAGCGGATCCTAGCAGAGACCAACAGGGAAGCCTGCATCTGCAGACTGACCACTAGGATGCAGGGTCACTGTAAATAGCCAATCATGGGTGTTGGGTGTGCATAGGTGCGTTTGAGAACGGGGATATAAGCAGAACTGTGAGTCCGGCAGTGTAGCCTTGTTCCAGCCTTCAAATAAACTATGAGCTTTGATCACTCAACAAGTCTAAAAACCCAGTACTTTACAGCTTGTTTCCCCATCGCCCCTCCCCTGCTGCCCCTTCCCCAAGCATGGCAGCAGCCCTGCTGGTTCCATCCCAAACTGATGGTGGCATGGTCCGAGGCAACTGGGCTGGCAGACAAGGTGGGGCTAGAGGGCCTCAACTGGTGCCCTTGCTGCCCCTTCCCCAAGTGTGGCACAGGGAACAAGATGGAACTTTGTGGGACCTGTAGACCAGAGGAGTGGAGTAGGACTAGGAGTGGAGTAGCAGTCTCCTAGCACCACACTCTGAAATCTACCTTGGAGATCAAGAACAGTGCCTTCCAGTCCTTGAAAGGTGGTCCAGAAGGATACCATGATCGATTGTATCAAAAGCTGTTGAGATACCAGTAAAATCAACAGAGTCACAATCCCCTTATCCCTCTTCAGGTGCAGTTCATCCATCAAGGTGACAAAAGCTGCTTCAGACCAGTAGCCAGGCCTGAAACCAAACTGGAATGGGTCCAAACAATTTGCTCCATTCAGGAATCCCTGAAGTTGCCCAAACATCGCTTGTTCAACCACCTTGCCTAAGAATTGCACATTTCTGATTCCATAGAGTCTACCCTCTGAAGCTGCCATTTTCTCCAGAGGAACTGATCTCTGTAGCCTGGGGGTTGGCAACTCTGTGACTGTGCTCCATGAACGAGTAGTGAGCCAAGCATTCTATAAGGCAATTCTGCCTCCTTCAGGCAGGGGCGTCAAGTTTTCAAAATCCAGGGGGTGGGAGCTCTTCCGTGCGCACATGCATAAAGTGTGTGCGCCCGCTGGGACCATGTTCCCGCCACTGCCTCCCCCCCCCGCCTGACCTCTCATGCTTCCATCCCTCCCTCTGTCTGTCCAGGGGCCAGCTGGGCATTTGCTTAGCTGGCCCCTGGATGGACGGATGGAGGGACGGAGTGGCCAGGCCGGGGAGAGAGAGAGAGAGACAGCGGCAGCGGACTTAGGAAGAGCCCTGGGAGGCGCGGCGGAGGGTGCACTGTTTTCCTGGGGGGGGGGCTCAGTCCCCCCTGGGAAATTTCGGGGGTGGCTCAAGCCCTCGAGCCCCCCGTAGTTGACACCTATGCCTGCAGGTTTCTGCTTTGTGTTTCTCCTCCCTCTTGGTTACAGATGTTAGAAATATGGGATTATCTGGTTGTCCTTTTGGGGCTGAGCAGGATTTCTTTGTGGTTTCTGTCAGAGTGGCCAGGATAGGCAGCTTTTCTAACCTACTTTATACTGCTGCGCTCAATAGGTCTAGTGGTATTTCTGGTGAGGCCCCAACGAGGTGGGCAGGCATTATATGAAGGACGGTATTCTGGGTAGAGATATTTGGAAAGTGCTTGAAGGCATTTAACAGTGAAGGGAGCTCACCCAAACCAACTGCTTATAAAAGGTTCCAGCCAGAGGGTTGTGGGGAAGGGGCTGACTAAAAGCTGGGCAGCATTTGCTGAACTTTAGGTGCAATATGGCTCCAAGCTTGGCACCGCTAACACTGAGGTACCTCCAATTTTATTGCCTTTAGTTCTAAGAGGTGCTAAGACTCATCCAACACAGGAAAAGCCCTGCTGGATCACACTAGCGGTCTATCTAGTCCAGCATCCTGTCTCAAAC
Source organism: Lepidodactylus listeri (assembly GCA_029233225.1). Classification (NCBI taxonomy): domain Eukaryota; kingdom Metazoa; phylum Chordata; class Lepidosauria; order Squamata; family Gekkonidae; genus Lepidodactylus; species Lepidodactylus listeri. The sequence goes on along the minus strand of JARCFY010000009.1, from coordinate 96,253,304 downwards.
AGCAACCAACCAGTTCCCCTGGAGGGCCAACAACAGAGCACAGAGGCCGAGGTAGGGTTGCCACTCTCCAGGTGGTGGCTGGAGATCCCCCACTATTACAACTGATCTCCAGGTGACATAGATCAGTTCACCTGGAGAAAATGGCTGCTTTGGAAGATTGGCTCTATGACATTACAACCCACCGAAGTCCCTCCCCTCTCCGAACCCCACCCTCCCCAGGTTCCACCCCCCATAATACCCAGGTATTTCCCAACCCAGAGCCAGCTGTCCTAGGCTGAGGCCTTCCCCTAATGTTGACTCCCAGGAGGCAACATGTTGGCAACTGTGTGAGACAGGATGCTGAACTAGATGGAACCCTGGTCCAGTCCAGCAGGACTCTTCTTATGTTCTTATGCAGCATAGACAGAAGTGTTGGGTGAATTGAGGTACCTAAGTGTTAGCTGTGTCAATTTTGGGGCCAAGGTTATGTTTCCCATGAACTGGATGTCTTATTGGGGTGCTCATTATCATTAACCCACACATCCCAAATAGATGTTCGGTATTGATCAGTCTTTTAGTAAAATAAATTTAACACACTTTTTTCTGCCTCATGTCTACTTTCTGAAGTGTGTGGGAAAATGGATTGAAATGTATGTTCTAATACACAACACCTTAGTGTGTCTATATCTCTCTACATGTAAAGCTTTTACTGACATACTTTGGAGTTGTTCCATTTGCAGAAAACTCAATTAGAAGAAACTGGCTGGGAAATTTCCTTGTACGCCTGACCTTAGCTAATCCTTCCTGATGCCACCAAGTCTCTCAGGAAAACTACCAAATTAGCAAACCACCCAAATCCCTTACAATGTTTAAACAACAGTTGTGGGTCATGGCAATTTAATGCACTCGTGTCCATTAAGGAGACAACTTTTACCCTATGCAGAGCTTAGCTCAGACAGCATTTGCTGAGGTCAGAGAAGTGGAAACTCGCTGAGGGTCACAAGGGAATCTTGGGAGCAGACAGAAGAACTCTTTTTATCTGGTAGAGCATATATTAAATCAATGGATGTGCTACAGAATGGCTGTGAATCAAAAAGGACAAGGCAACATTTGGGAATTGATATCATCGGTCTTAAAGAGACCACTAGTGACCTAAGAGAGCCCTCCTGGGATAGTCTTTCCCCCACCTTCTGAGGACTTACTTAAAGACCCACGTGCCCTTGGAGCAAGATAAGAAGCACAAAACAGGGATGTCATGTTAAGTTAAGAACATAAGGGAAGCCATTTTGGATTGGGCCAATGACCCATCCAGTACGACATCCTGTGCCACACAGTGACCAAAAGCCAGGGGCCATCAGGAGGTCCACCAGCAGGGCCAGCTCCTTGTGATTTTGTGTTTGTATCTGTACAATACGAAAGTTTGTCAGTGTTCCTTGCGTGTCACTAAATCGGTGGTTAAACATTAAACATATACTATTAAACATGTAAGACTGCTCTGCTTTAGGCAGGTTCCCTGGAGAGGCAGTATAAATGTTTGCTAAATAAATAACTAATGTATTTTGGACTGAATAATACAATATAAATTGCATATATAGAAGAACAGTAGGTACACATAATTCAAACACATCTACAAAAATGACAGCAAAAACTGAAGACAGAAATGTTAATTCATATAAAAAGAAACAAAATAGGGAACACTCAGTCACTGCTAATTTTTATGTAAATTGCTTTGAATTTACAGCAAACAGTATATGTAAATATCTTCAATCAAGAACTGTGCTGGTGAGAGTCTGCGTGTGCCTAAGGAGCAGAAGTAGTCCCTTCCCTCTCATGTGGATACCTAATTCATGTGGTTCTTCCCCCTCAGTCATGGGGAGAATTCTCATTACACTTAGTGCTTTGAACCATGCTAAGATTGTCGACCTACTGAGTGGACAATCTTTATATCCTGAATAGCCCAGTTTAGCCTGAGTTCACTAGACCTTGGTAGCTAAGCAGGGTTGGCTCTGGTTAGTGTTTGGATGGGAGACCACCAAGAAATCCAGGGTTGCTGTGTGGAGGAAGGCAATGGCAAACCACCTCTATTCATCTCTTGCCTGGAATGCCCTATGGATGATGCATTCTTTTCTTTCTGAGGGGTTCATACTGTCAAAACACTCAGGAAGTGGTTTTCCAAGACATCAATTATTCTCCATGCTAATATTGTGTCATAATACCAGGTCATATACTCATCCAGTGGGTGGGAAAACTTTGCAAGCTTCAAGGCTGTAGGTGTGGTGCAGATTCCCAGTATCCAGGGGTCCGTTGGGGCCGGAGTGAGGTGGAGCGAAGCTCCGCCAGCTCAGGACTGGCCAGTAGGGCAGCCACGGGCTGAATCAGATTCTCTAATCTAATTCAGCTCGCTGCCGAATTGCCACCGAAATTCGGCGGCACCTTTAAAAGCCACTGGAGGGGAGGGGGGTTGAGGGAGAGGCTCCAAACTTGCAGGGTAGCTGCTGGGGCCTCTCCTCGAAATACCCACCAAGTTTCAAGAAGATTGGACCAGGGGATCCAATTCTACAGGCCCCCAAACAGGTTGCTCCATTCCCTCCATTGTTCTCTATGGTAGGAAAAAAGTTAACATTTTTTCCCACCATAGAGAACAGTGGAGGGGATGGGACAATCTGTTTGGGGGCCCATAGAATTGGACCCTGTGGTCCAATCTTCTTGAAACTTAGTGGGTATTTCGAGGAGAGGCCCCAGCAGCTACCCTGCAACTTTGGAGCCTCTCCCTCAAACCCCCTCCCCTCCAGTTCCTCATATACCCTATGAGTTTTTGCCATTGATTTCAATGGCCCATAGGATATAATGGGGCTGAAACTGACATTCCCTTTCTGACACACTTCTGGTGATGTCAGGGGACGTGGCATATGCTAATGAGTTATGCTAATGAGTTATGCTAATGAGCCCCTGCACCTCTTTTTCTACGAAAGGACCCCTGCCAGTATCAAATTGGGTTCCCTGATGGGGGTGGGGGTTCACCCACTTTCGGGGGGCCCAAACCACCACTGCTCAGCTGGCTGGTGTGGGGACCACCACCCCTAAGCAGCCCCATTTACGCCAACATGCCTGGTGTGATTACATCACCCGGAGGTGATGTCATCAGGCAGGGCACATGGCAGGGAGGACATTCTAGCATCTGAGAACCATAGTAACCCTAGAGTTTTCTCAAATGCTAGAGTGTCCTCCCCCACACACACATACACAATGTGCCCTGTGCAATGATGTCACCTCGGGGTGACATCATTGTGGTGCATATGAAGCGTGCATGCCGAAAACGCCAGGACAGTGGGCTGGAGCCCCCTGCCAACAACAGGTAGGGATCTGGCAACCCTAGTATTAGAACTGCACAAGTCCCCATACTGCCAGATTTATAGATGCCTCACAGCCATCTTATTCATAGAGACAAAGATGGTTCTCTCTGAGGTTTCTCGGTAAAGTTTTGTCAGACAAATCAAATTAAGTTAATGTTAAGGTGACCAGAAAAGCCCAGATATTTGGAAATTCTAACTTTGGTTACCTTCTATCGGATTTATTTCTGATATTTCAAAAGCCCAGTAAGCATGAGATGCTTCCTACTATTCCCACATGAAATTCCAATAGGGATTATATTGATTTCTTTTCTTTTTTAAATAAAGTTTTATTGAGGTTTTATAAAAGAAAAAAAAGGGAAAGGGAAAAAAAAAACAGGAAAAAAACATACAGAGATAAAAACATACTAACAGATACAGAGCCCATACTATATTTATCTATATTAACAGTATGAGTGTATGGAAAACAAATATAAAATTTACAAACACCCAAGAACTTAGCAAAGTAGTATCCAAATATGTCGAATGAATGTTGGAAGGGTAAACAAACTGTTGATTCCTTTTTTTTCATATGTGGTGGATGTGTAAATGTGTAAAAAAAAATATTAGACCTAGATTCATGAAATATTGCAAAATATGTTGCATTTGACTATACCATTTGTGCCAGAATTCTTTTTGTTGAATATGATTCTAGAAACTTTTAACAAATTAGATAAATATCTGATTATCCATGTAAGAACTGCTACTAGAATTCTTTATGCAAAACACTAGAAAGGAGAAGAAGTTCCTTTTAAGGAAGAAATAATCTATTGGAGACTGCAGAAATGGACAATTTAACATTGAAATTAGAAGATAAAAGAGATGAAATCTTCGAAAATGACTGGTTAAGGCTTTATAAATGCTTGGAAGAATACTTTTAAAAATGAACTAATTTTAACTGTATGCTCCTATAAAACTGGGATAAACTAATCTGGTGAATTAGAAATTCTAATAGAAATGTTAATATAGATATATACATATAGTAGGGATTATATTGATTTCTTGATGGATAGATGAATGTTGTCTTTAATATGAATTTATCATGGCTGGCATGGGGATCTGGGACCAATCACAAGATGCTGGGAGATTCCACAATGGAGGGAGCTGTTTCCAAAATGGTGCTTCCTGCAAACACAGAGGGAATGCCTCATGGGCTCTTCTGAAGGACCTCCTACTCCAATGAAATGACTGGCACTTAGCTTGGGGGAAAATTGGTTTTGGGAAAGAAGCAAGTGGACATGAAGAAACACATCAGCAGGCTGTCTAGGAGGACCTGTGGTTCAATGGTAGAGCATCTGCTTGGCAGGCAGAAGGTCCTAGGACGGTTCAAGCCCTGGCATCTCCAGTTGAAAGGACCAGGAAATAGGTGATGTGAAAGATCACTGCCTGAGACCTTGGAGAGCTGCTGCCAGTGTGAGTAGGCAATACTGACCTTGATGGATTGAGAGTCTGATTCAATATAAGGCAGCTTTGTTTGTGCACATGGTGCCCACAGGTACAACATTGGAGACCACTGGACTAGGCTATGGATATTGACTAGATCCACACCAAAGGCCTACCTTTGCTCTGCTTCTGCTTTATATTCAGAGTTGTTATCCAGTTTTGCAGCAACTCTTTTGATTCCTGTTCCCAGGAAAGAGTAGATTAAAATCTAATAATAAAACCAGACAACCCTCCTAAACAAACGAATCAAGATGTGCCTGTTATTACAGAGAAGATCCACAGAACTCTCCTTATGCTCACCTCAAGTTCAGTAGTTACTTTTGCTTCAAAGCTCTGGCCTTGATGTGACTCTGGTATGTGTGTGTGTGTGTGTGCTTTTCCAGCAGGGGGGTTCTTCAGTTTGGAGCCATATGGAACATTCTGCTCATCGGAAATGTGTTGTTCTAAACAGAGTGATGTGATGTGTTGTTCTAAACAGAGTACTTAAAAGGTTTAACTCCGGTTAGGATGACCCTGATTGTTTTGCGGTTCTCTTTGTGCTTTGCTAGACAATACGTGGCTGCTTTTCAATTATACATTACCGACTATTCTGTTAGAATAATACCTTTTTTGGCTGCTTGCCTTTTACCTTGAGGCTGGCCTGGTATCCCCTCTACTATCTGTTAGGCCCCAAGCCAAACCGTTTCTTTTTTCCCAGGTTTTTGACTGAGGAGATTCCATCTTTTTACTCTGCTTTTATGGTCTGCTTTTAGCCTGATGAATGTTTTATGGGTATCATTTTAGGTTACTGAAAGTTGCTTTATGATGTTTTAATGTTCCTGGATTGTTTTATGGCTTGTTACAATAATGATGAACACATGAGAATTCTTATATTATCATTATATAATTTTATTGTATAATTTTTACTTCGTGGGTCACCTTGAACAGGTTTCTGGAGAGGCAGCATCTAGAATTTCCTCAATAAATAGATAAATGGAGACACACAGAGATCCTTAACCTTGTTACTTTCTTCTTACTTTCTGTTTTCACAGCCAAAGTCATAAACAGCAAACCCTCACTCCCAAAAAGGAGAGCCTAAAAATTATCATGTGACTTAAAAACAATTGCCAGAAATTTTGCCACACACAAAGTAGTTTGTTTATCTTTATCTCTGAGTAACCAAGATGATTTAGCTTCTGAAGAGACAAAGTCCTGACTAAATAACAGAGAGATCAATTCAGCCCTTAGATCTAAAAAACTGAGGCAGTCAATAAAAGTATGATCCACAGAACTGATTCTGTTGTTACCACAATTACAGAGTCTTTCTGAATGTGGAATTCCATTGAATCTTCCTAACATCACCACTGAAGGCAGGGCATGCAGCTCAGATAGAGAGTTTGGCATGTTTGTTGGAGGGCCTACTGAGAAAGATGAACACACTCTGTGGGCTCTAACCAATCAAAGTCCCTCAGATGTCTTCTAATGAACTGGATCCATTCTTGTGTACTCATTGTTTCTGTCGCATCATGGGTAATGTCCAAATGTGATAGTTTTTGATCCAGTAACCTGTCCCAGTCACTTGTGTGAGGGTCCAGCCTGACTAGTCCAAGAAGACTTGATTCTGGATTTGTTTGGAAGGGTGGGCTATAAATATAATAAATAAATAAATAAATAAATAAATAAATAAATAACTTTAAGTGCCACAGGAACATATTGGCCACCAGAAGAGTAATAAAATCTTGAGATGGCCTTCCCAGTATTCATAGCAATTCTTACAACAGAGTTCAAGGTCACACGCACCATTTGCTGCAGAGGGGAAGTGAGCCTATTTCCCCCAGTAGAAACTGACACAGTTGCAAGATCACACATCCTTTGTAGCTGCGGCCGAGTGGTTTTTGGTTTTTTGCCTTTTGTTTCCCATGCACGTAAACAAGGAATCACATCTCTGCACTGAGGGTTCCCCATGGAGTGATTATGCACATACTGCTAAGTGTGTGTGTGTGTGTGTATGGGGGGGAAATGGCACAGAGTCAGAATGGAATGAGCAGACCATCCTGACAGCATGAGAGAGCATGCTTGAGAGATCAGACAGGGAAAGCATTAGGACCGGACTTTCCCCGGTGTCTTTTAACTCCACTTCCATGCCAGAGCAGCATGGGGTGCCAACTGCAGTGGGACCTTTCCCAAATGTTGCTGTCTGATAGTGCCCTTTAGATCCATCAGGCATTCACAGCTGAGTCGGATCTAAAGGCATGTCTGACTGCGGCCCAAGTACACCTTACAAGAAAGGCTTGCTTAAAAAATAACTCCCAGAAATTTGAAACGTTCCACTTGCTCCTTCAGTTGATCTGCTACTGACCACCTGTACATCTTTATTCTTTTTTTTTTTTTAACTGACAAGAAGAACCTTTGACTTAGTAACATTAATAGCTAAGCCCTCATTGGAACGATACTCTGAAAAGGTACCTGTAGACTTACATAGGATGACCGCAGATCTTAACCTTATTATTTGTGAAACCATTTAGCTGTTTGTTTGTTTTTCAAATTTGTGCATGGAAGCTTAGAATGCCACAAATAGGAGGCACAAAGCAATCACTGGACTGTTGTAAGCCAAACTGTTAAAGCAAAAGTTGTTTGCTTACCCTTGCCTGCTGGTAGGCACTGACACGATCCCCTTTCTCAGTGCAGTTCTGTGTCCTAACTCTCTATTTTATAAAGAGGTGGGGAGTTTCTTGTTCCTAGATAGATCCATTGAGTTAGATTATTTCTATCACGCACTCTTAGCTGCCAAGGCCCTGGAGGTGGTACCCAATATTTATATAGAACAATTAAAAATGGTATAAAACAATGAACAGCAAGGGCTGACCAATCCATTAGGTGGACCTAAGCGGGGGAAAAAATATAACCATACAGTGTACTGGGAGTACACAACATACATACAATTGTGTACTGGGAGTACACAGTTTCAAAGACAATGCAAGCAACAACAAGAACAGCAAACTGAGGAAGGCAAAGGTAGTGTGTGAGCAATGCCAAATGTGGGATTACATGGCGTAAAACAATGGCATAAAACCAGATGATACCTACAATGATAGATGATAATTACAACAGTCATTGAAATGGAGAACAGACTTATTCCCATATGAAGTTGCCCTTCTGTATGAATACAGTTCTGACTCTTTTATAAGAATGCCCTACCAAACAGTTCTGTCTTGCACATTTGACATAAGGATATAACTGTGGGAACCCCTGTGACCTTTTCAGGTCGGCCATTCCATAAGGTGAGAGCCACCACAGAGAATGTGCATGGACAGGCAGTTTCTGGTCTTACCCATTTGCAGGAAGGTATTGTAAGCTTTTCAAGTATTCGTCAATCATTTTTACGATTCTACCAATAATGTCTTTGTAACTTTGCGCATTGTATATTGTATTTTTAACAGTCATATGATGGTCCTCGCCTGATGAAGATTGCCAGAAACGAATATACTTATCGGATGCTTCACTGTTGATTTATTCTTGGACCTTTATTTACTATCTATTGTATTGAATTGATAATTTTGCATTATTTCATGTTTTTTTCCCTTATATATTCCATTATGATAGTACTTTTTCAGCTATAAGCCTCTTCCGTTTTGACTCACCATATAGCTGTTGTTCCCTCTATTGCTTTATTGTAGGAGGCCTGGCATCCCTAAGAAGGATAGTGAAGTGCCTCAAGAGAAGGTGAGTGAACAAAAATTCCTCCATCATCCTGCCTGGCCAATCTCCATCTGGGCCCACCCTTTCAAACGGCACCATGGCCTTGTTCTCCTGTAGAAGGACAAGACAGGGCCCTTTTAAATGAGCGACAGTGGTTTACGCCAACTGTTGTGTATTTAATTTATTTATTTATATCCTCTCCCCAACAGGGGACTTGGGGCAGCTTACGACATTTCAAAATAAGATAAATACAAATGCAAATACAAGCAATGAAGAGAACAATGAAACCAATTAAAACGCTGAACTCGTAACAAATTGCTTGGAGGATTTTAAACAACTTCACAACACTGTGGTTAACTTAGATATGCCAGCTAACAATAACTCAGTGGAAAAGTTTATGCCGGCATGGTGTTGTATATTTGAATATTTGACGGAATGTGAGGTTTTGCCGAACAACCCAAAATGGTTATTGTTTTGAGCCAGCTAATTCATTGTTATATTTGTCTTAAATGAGTGTTATATGTGGTATCTTTACTGGTAAGCAGTTTTATAAGAGTGTTACTAATGTTTGAGATACGATCTTATAGGTAATACTCATCATTTTTAAATGTATGGATTAATTATTGTTATATGTTTATTTTATCAGAATTTATTATATCTGTATCCCTATGTGTTATGAATTAAAAATGTTAAACAATTGAACTCATAGTAAATTGCTCGGAGAATTAAAACAACCGGCCAGCTCCCCAGTTCATTACATGAGCCAAAGGCTGCATGAAATAAAGCAACCTTACATGTCCAATGGAATCCTGGAGGATCCCACAGGGCATGGACTTCCCTGGGGAACTGATTCTAGAGAGGAGGGGCAACCACTGAAAATGACCTTGCCCTGGTGGTTGAAAAGTGGGCAATTCATGGGCAAGGCACATGTAGAAAGCCCTGTAGTGATGATCTAAGGAGGCGAGGGGGGGGAATCATACTGGGAGAGGTGGTCCCACAGGTAGGACAGTCCTGGATCTTATTATATCTTAATAGTGTTGTTTTATTCTTGTATTATTATAAGCTTGTATGCCAATAAAGGTTGTGTATTGTATTGTTGTATTATAAGCTGCCTCATAAGATTTTAAACTGAGAGTGCAGGATGTAAAGTTTTCAGTTAATAAAGAGTCTCCGTGCCATGGCAATAGTGTTTGAGAGGGTATTCCAGAACTGAGACACCACATCAGCAAAACCCTCATCTTTAATGCCCTCACACCTTACTTCAGAACATGGCCCTCTAAAGATGATCGCTCTGAACCAGCAAGTTCATACATTGCAAAATGTCCCTTCAGATACTGCAGCTCCAGGCATATTTCACCATAATAACCAAACTTTAATTCGTGCTCAGAAGCAAATCCGTAGCCACTGCCCCGGTATGTTCTCTTTTAATTTACACAATTCAGCAATCTCCTCATTGCATTTTCTACAAGCGGACTTTTAGGTATTGAGGTGGAGGCGATGAATCCAATAAGCTGGCTTTTTTTCATAACATCATTCAGCTCTAAAGACAACTCTAAGAGAGCAGTACTCTAATTTATACTGTTCCAACAAATAACTTTCAACAATGTAACTATATACAAGTGATGTTATTGGACCCAAGCAGGGCTCAGTGATTGGGTACTTAGATTGGTTTAAGGACCAATGGGAGTCTTTATTAGTCAGCCAATGAGAATTGGAGCATTAGGATACCAGAGCCCTTTCATAGGTAAACCATAATTGTAATGCAGCATAATCAAGAACACAAACACAACACGGGCACTTCCAAACAGTCTTCAAAGGCAGTACCACCCTGAGCACATTGTAGTAGCCTGAAGTAGATGTGATTAGACTACAGATCAGTTAGGACAAATCCCATTTCTCAGTGAAGAACTATCACTGATCAACCAGCCAAGGTGGGTTAAACACTACACAAGGTAGCAAGGCCTCTGCTGATAAACATGGATCTAACGGTATTCCTCAAGCTGTGAATCTGCTCTTCTAGAGATACATGCCACCCCATCCAAAACTGGCTCACTCCTCAGGACCTGATTAGGTACACTTCACTATTAACTGGATTACGCTTAACTGTATTGACTCTTATAATTTACATGATACTGCTTAAAAGGAGATACAGAATGGTACACTGCCAGCATATTGAAAACGTATTAAAGGCTCTAAATCTAGAGGCAATCTCTCCCAGCAATTCCATGTCGATTTTAAACAGTCCAGTTTGAGAGGCCATAGCTGGAGAATTTATGCAGAATCCTTTGTGTCTGCAGGAGTTTCTTGTGCATGGCCAAGATTCCTGAGAGCTGTCATGGCTGCCCCAGAGCAAAATTCTCTATGAGCACCTCTCTATGGCACAACCTGAATGTCCTACCATGACAAATCATATGTTTTGCTGGGTTCTGTGGGCCCCCAGAGTGGTGAGCTACGGGGTTGCCAAGCCCCTCGGCTGTCAAGTGGTGAGCTATAGGGCTGCCAAGCTCCCATTGTCCACTGCCGCTCCAAAATCTGGAAGTGAAGAGCAGTAGGTCTAAGAATCAGCCAGGCTTTCGGGTGAGGCAGCAGACATCAAAAATCACCTGGCCTCTCCTGCTACCATTCTGTTACCATCAGTTACCATCCACCATGGTCTTTGGTTTTTGAGGACACAGAATGTTAACCGTCTTCGTTTAGCCAAGGTAGGGTAATTAAAATCCGAAATCCCGTATGGGATTTAGCCCTTTCTGTTTTTAATTGTTTAACACCAGGGCACCATTGTAATAGGCGTGATGTAGTTTGATTGCCATCGTTTTAAGGGTTAAGTTTATAGTTTTAATCTTTTATTTTATTGCCTTATATTAAGGTTTGTAACCCACCCCGAGCCCATTTGCAGGAAGGGTGGCATAGAAATTGAACTGAATAAATGAATGAATTCCTAAAGCTACTGCAGTTGCTTCTAGGTTTTCCCCAGAAGTGATGCCATCATGCTTGCAAAACCACCTCCACCTATGTCTCCATCCCAAATCTGTCTGGCAAACCAACAAGCTATCCTGCCTTGGCAGTCCTGGAGATGGGTATAGGACTGTCTGCTAGTTGCATTGACATTTTAAAAAAAAATAGCCATCGCTTTGGACAATGCAGTAGGGAAAACTGTTCACAAAACATTGGGTTGAAAAAGTAGACACTGAAGAAACTTTGGGGATATCTATATACTATCAGCCATTTGTGGGCCCCATCTGTGGATAGCTAAATCTGTGGACTGGGGTCACATGGAGGCTAAACAGATTTTTTCCCAGCAAACTTGAGGCACTCCCCAGGTTTGCAGAAAAATCTGAAATCATGTATATGGGGGGCGGGGGAGGATTATATTCCCCCTCAGTACAACATTCTGACCAGTTCAGAATGGAGCCATTACAGTCCAGCTCAGTGCTGGATGGTGACAGCCATCCTGGCCAGGCACAGCCTCACCATCAAAGTATGCCAGCAGCCACGCCAGCCTGGCCACAGTGTCAGAGGATGCCTGGGAGTCGCTGTGGCCTGGCCACAGTGAAGGTGGATGCTTGGGAGTTGCTGGGACCCAGCTGTGGTGGAGGAGGACTCCCAGCAGCTGCTGCACCCCCACCACAGTGGCAGAGGGTGCCTGGCAGCTACTCTGGGCTTGGCTGTAGCTGAGGAAGATGCCAGTAGCTGTGTCAGGCTAAGCAGTGGCAGACGAGGATCCCAAGCTCATCCCCCACTCAAGTCTCTCCCTCTGCTGAACAAGAAGGGGAGTTCCCCCGCGAGTATCGCGGGTCCCCACTTATATATAGTATAAAATCCTTTGAATTATATGACACAGGGACTGGCAAAATGCGGCCAATACAGGAAGAAGAAAAAGAAGAAGAGATTGGATTTATACCCCGCCCTCCACTCACTTAAGAGTCTCAGAGCGGCTTACAAACTCCTTTCCTTTCCCCTCCCCACAACAGACACCCTGTGAGGTAGGTGGGGCTGAGAGAGCTCTTTCCCAAGCTGTCCTTGAGGGAACAGCTGGTACAGAGCTATGGCTTGCCCAAGGTCATCCAGCCAGGTGCAAGTGGAGGAGTGGGGAATCAAACCCGGTTCTCCCAGATTAGAGTCCGCGCACTTAACCACTACACCAAACTGGCTCTCTTCATCATCAACACTCCTTTAATTACATATATTACACCAATCCAGGGCAACAGGATGTCAGATCTACTATACGTCTAAAATAGAAAAGCTCTTCTTTCAGTTGCAGTACTGTGTGTATGTCATTTGATTAGCAGATACCTAATGCTACCCTGGCCAAGATTACTTCCCCTTTAATTACCCCTGGGCGCACCATTCGAGGTAACTCATTACGGGTGCATTTCTACTGGCATCAATCTCGCCCACTAAACCTTTCAATTACAATGGAAATTATATAAAATTACACTATTACATTCACATTTTTATTGGCAATGTAACTATTCATCTTTTTTTTTCTCCCGCATAGCCATCTGGAAGGGTGCAATGATGGATGTTTTACTAAACATATCTTTTCTTCTTTAAAAAAAAAAAAATCTGGCCAAGAACAGTCACTGCCTAGAAATTACGCTTCTCTTTCCCATTCTGCCACTTTCCTAGAATAGGCCTGTGGCCACTCTCCAGTCATTCACGAAAAAAATGGCAAGGGTGGGAAGTGTACATTTCTGACTAGATGAGTATTGAGGTTAACTGGTGTGTAGTCCAGTCACCATTAGTTAGCAGAGTGCCTAAATAAAGCTACAAATGCAGGAGCGTCACTTTACCAGGGTACTCACCCATGCTGCAAGTTTAGAAGAGAAATACTTCTCTCTTTTGAGAAGTACACTTTGGATACGGAAGAGCAGAGACAGGATGCACCAATAAAACAGTAAAAGCTGATTAAGATTCAATCTAAGGTCTAACTACCATTAACTACCTAATATCTAACTACCATACAATTTCCACAACCAGAGAATTACCATACCAAAACTGGCTACTTGGTAGGTGATCTTGGATTTCTATCAGATAGAAGAAACCCGAGTGTCATGGGTCCTGGCTCAGCTGAGGCTGACAATTCCTCAGATGAGGAAGAGGCACAGAGTGACCCAGCCTCCTCTGGAGTCAGCCCCAAAGAGGAACCTTTGCCAGCACCTGAGGAAGGAGACGCTCCAGCATTTGAGGTGTAACAAGGCGAAGTGCCTGAAGTGCAGTTGGAAGAAGAGCCTGGCCCAGCACCTCCTGTTGGAGACACCTCGAGGCCAGAGTCCCCACGTAGCTCACCTGAATGTCCCAGATGCAGGGCATGCCAGCATCTGGAGGTGAGGGAGAGATGGAGGAGTGCTAGACTTCAGCTGTTACAAAGGCAATGTGAGGGGGCATGAGTCTTTGCAGGTCGCTCTGATGCAACCTTCCCTGCCCTCCCCTCTCATGATCTGCCTAAGCTTATTTACTTCCTTTATACCACAACTTAATCTCCAATGAGGACGCACAGTGGCATACATCATTCTCCTCACCTCCATTTTATCCTCCCAGTAATCATCTAAGGGAGATTAGGCTGGCCCATGGTCATCTTGTTATCCAAAGAGGCAGTCTTCAATTAGTTGGGAGTGGGATTAGACTAGAAGACTGTAAGAGGGGGCAACCAGAATCAAAACATCAGTGTTTACAGGGATTGTCCTGGTGAGAACTCTCAAAATAAACAGGCGAGTCTTTTTATTAACAGAGACAATGAGGGGGAAAGGGAAAAAAGTTTCATTCAACAAAACACACAATATTCAAGAGCTAACTGGAAAGGCCGGGAGGAGAGGGAAGCATTCGAGGAATTGGGTTATATTTATCAGTCTTGGAGAGGTCTGTGGAAGCAGCAGATTTAGAGAGAAACGACCAGCATTTTGTACTGTGAAGGAGAGAAAATGAAGCCCACAAATGGGGGTGTATGTGGTTGGTGCCAAGAACCCACAATACACTGAGTGGGTTTTTGGGATGATTCTGAAAGGAAAATTGTGTCCAGAGGCTGCAGAAAGGTGTGTATCCTTTCCAGTGGGAAACTTTTAGAGAACAAAGGTTTGGGCTATGGCTTTATGGCCACTAATGCCCGTTGAAAACTCAGGAAGTCTTGACCAGACAGGTGACATTGAGATGAAGGGATTAAGTTGTCCTTAGGCGATAGTGAAGAGAAAAAAGTGATCTTGCATATACAAAAGAGGATTTGAGAGTAATTGCTTGCTTGAGTTACTAATGAAGTCTTCTGGATATGTTTCACATAAGTCCTGAATAATCCATTTGCTTAAGTTATGTGTGCCTTTTAGGAAGAAAGACATTTGTTCTGACCACCTCCTGATTTAATGAAAGTATATTTAACTTGCTTTCCCATGGAGCTATGCAACTGACATTCATGTTTGAACAGTGCCATGGTCTGCCCAGAATGCTCTGAGCCTGAGGAGGGGTCCGGCTGCTAACAACCCAATGAGCTTCCATGGTATAGTGAGCATTCAGATTTGGAACTCCCCGATCCTAGTCCAACACTAGAAACCCTTCACCTCACTGGCTCTCACACTGACACTTCTAAATCCCCTAGTGCTGTTTTGTCCATTTCTTTCTTGAGTTTAGATGCTACAAGAGGCGGGGACCCGCGATACTCATGGGGGGGGGGAGGATTCCTTTTTTTTTTTTTGTAAAAAAGTTTTTATTTTTCAAAACATTAAAATTAATACATTTGTTTTATACAAATCCTTTTTTCCATATTATATAACATTTTGTTCTATTTGTATAGTCTTGCTTTTATCTTGTATTGGTGGTTTCCCACCACATCTGAAGCATAACACATTTTCCACTTTATCCAAAATAGTAATATTAATCTCTATGTTTATATTTCTGGTAACGGTTATATATCTTTAAAATACTTATATACCAATTCTTATTTTCGATATTCTTATATAATTCTAAAAAACAAGTTCATTATCTAATTATCCTTAGTACATTCATATACTCAATTTCTATTCCTTTATGCTATTATAACCATGTATAAATGTAGTTTTTCATGTCCCAATATTTTTCAACATATTCTTTCAAATCCTCCCAATCTTCTAAAAAAGTCTCTGAGTACAGATTATTCAACTTTCTAGTCCATTTATCCATTTCAGCCATATATAACAATTTTTTCAACCATTCCCACACTTCTGGTATTTTTTCATTTTTCCAATTTTGTGCATACACCATTCTTGCTGTTGTAATCATATACCATATTATTGTCCTTTTCTTTACATTTAGCTCTTCTAGTTTAAGTCCAAGCAGTAACATTTCAGGCAACTTCTTAAATGTACATTTCAAATTTTTTTCCATTTCTGCATGTATTATAGACCAATAAGTCTTTGCTTTATCACAAGTCCACCACATATGATAGAAAGAACCTTCTTTCTTTTTACATTTCCAACATTTGTTAGACATATTTTGATTAATATTTGCAATTTTTTTTGGTGTCATATACCATCTGTACATCATTTTAAAACAGTTCTCTTTTAGATTATAACATGTAGAAATACTCATTGCATTTTTCCATAAAAATTCCCAAGATTCCATTTCAATGTCTTTGTTTAGGTTTATCGCCCATTTTATCATTTGTTCCTTTACCATTTCATCAGCATTAAACCATTTTAACAATACTTTATACATTTTAGAAATCATTTTTTTCCCATCTTCCTCCCAAATTTGTTCTATTTCATTGCTTTTTTCTCTAAAACCAGATTTTTTATCACTTCTGTACATATCATATATTTGTTTGTACCTTAACCAGCCATAATCAAAGTCCATCGGCTGCTGCTCCTTCAATTTAAAGTCTTTACCATGTCTTGTTAACAGGTCCCTATATTTCAACCAGTCTTGTCCTTTGTAGTGAGATGATGGATTAAAACTTCTGCAGGTACAATCCACATAGGTATTTCTTCTGGGAAAAAGTTTTTATATCTTGTCCACGTATCGATTAATGTTCTTCTCAAATAATGATGCTTAAACATATTGTCCATTTTTGTTTTACCATAATACAGATATGCGTGCCACCCAAACCTACAGTCATGACCTTCCAGGGACAATAACTTTCTGTCTTGTAACATAGTCCATGTCCCTATCCAAGTCAAACATACTGCATCATGATATAGCCTTAAGTTTGGTAACTGAAACCCACCTCTCTCTTTAGCATCACACATTATTTTCATCTTAATTCTTGGTTTTTTCCCTCCCCACACAAACTTAGTCAATTCCTTCTGCCAGCATTTGAATGTTTTTACATCTTTCACAATTGGAATAGTTTGAAACAGAAACATTATTCTTGGTAACACATTCATTTTAACCACTGCAATTCTACCCAGCAGTGACAAATTTAATACATTCCACCTTTTAATATCTTGCATAACTTGCTGCCATAATTTCTCATAATTATTCTTATACAAATCAATGTTTTTCATTGTTAGGTTTACACCTAGATATTTTGTCTTTTTCACCACTTCACATTCTATAAGATTTTGTAATTCAATTTGCTTATTATTTGGCATATTTTTACACATCACTTTCGATTTGTTCCTATTTACATAAAACCCAGCCAAATCACCAAACTCTCTTACTTTCTGCAACAAATATGGTAGTGTAGTCATAGGGTCTTCAGCTATAAACATCACGTCGTCTGCAAAGGCTCTATATTTAAAAGAGAAACCTTTTATTGTTAAGCCTTTAATTTCTTTATCTTCTTTCAAGGGGGGGGGGAGGATTCCTAAAAGCTGCAACCCCAGGTAAGTCCTCTCCCCCCGTCGATCCCCCCTGCTCCAAGGCCCGAGCAGCTGACAGCTGCTCAGGCCAGCGATTCCCCCCACCTAGCTCCAATATGGTGGACTGGGGTGGTTAGACCTGTTCTCTGGAGGCCAGGTCTACCAATAGAGTGGAAAGGGCTGGGTAGATCTGGCCTCTGGAGGAGCTCCATGCAGAGGAGAAAGCAGACTCAGGTAAGCCTTCCTTCCCCCCCTGGGCTCCCCCACAACTCCTGCTTGGGCCCACCGATGTCCCTCCCCCCTGGCTCCCCCCAACTCCGAGCTCGGGCCTGCCGATGTCCCTCCCCCCTGGCTTCTCTGGTGGGCCTGAGCTCGGGCCGTCGATTTCCCTCTCACCCCCCGGCTTCTCCGGTGGGCCCGAGCTCAGGCTGCCAATTCCCCCCCAGCTTCTCTGGCAGGCCTGAGCTCGGGCCGCCGATTTCCCTCCCCACCTCACCCCCAGCTCCTGTGGTGGCCCGAGTGGCTCGCAGCTACCGGGCTGTTGAAGAGTTCCAAGATCATTCCCTGCACCTGCGCAGGGAATGCTCTTTAACTTTTGGGGGGATTTAAATGCCCCCAAAAGTTTTTAAAAGTTTTCAGATTTTTCTGCACATCTGGGAAGCCTCCCAAGTGTGCAGAACAATCTCCCTGCCCCCCTAGGTGCCCCCTTGTGCAGATTTAGATATCTGCATGCAGGGGGTTCTGTTTTTATTAGTATATAAAGAGGCAGGGACCTACAATACTCGTGGGGGGGAGGATTCCCAAGGCACCCCCCCCGACAAAAATTCACCTCAGGCTGCACACACCCCCTTCTGCTGCCTCCCCAGCACATGAGGAGCAGAGAAGAGAAGAGGTGGGCAGCCAACCTATCCACGCCATATCCATGCTGCTCTCACCACCAGCGCCGCTTCTGGAGCCGGCTGGCCCCTGCCAGTGTGGAGCGGTGGAGCCGTGGTGCTCATGGGTGAGTGGAGGCAGCTTCTCCAGGTGAGCCCGGGGCTGCTGCTCCGCACAGCCCCCCAGGCACTGCTGCTGTGGCAGCGACGACGTCTTTGCCGCTTTCCTGGGCTGGCAGGTGAGCTGGGTGGCCGGGGAGGGGGGGAAGAAGGACGAAGAGCTGAGGCTTCCTTCTTCCCCTGGTGGAGAGCAACAGCAGAAGCAGTGGCAGGTGCCTCAGTGCCCGTCCAGGGACCATGCCGTGTCCCCGCAAGCCCCTTCAAGGCTCCTCAAGCTCCTGGTGGCTTGCTTCCCTCCATCTCCCTGATGGTGACTGGAGGAGCAGCACCCACAGCCCTCTTCTCTGCCACCTCTTCGCTGCTGCTGCTGCTGTTGCCGCTGCTGAAGGACTCATGTGCCCATCCACTGAGTGCTCCGGCGCATGCACTGACACTTTGCTTCTAGCCTTCCCGCGCATCCTCAACCACCCACCTGATGAGATGCAGACTGCTGCCGAGGCTGAGCCAGAGAAGGAGGGTGAGCAAGGCATGCGGGTTTCTGGAGCCTCTCCTTCCTTTACACTCGAGGCAGGTGAGAAGGAGAGCTGACGGCAGCCTTAATAGCCATGGATTGTTCCCCCATCCCACCCCCCAGGTTCCTGCAGTGGGCCCAAGTGGTTTTCAGCCACTGGGCTGCCTCAGAGTTCCGAGAGCGTTCCCTGCGTGTGCACCTTTTTTGGGGGGGGGGGATTTAAATCCCTCCGAAAGTTTTTAAAAGTTTTTAGATTTTTCTGCACATCTGGGGAGCCCCCCAAGTGTGCAGAATAATCTCCCTGCCCCCAAGGTCCCCCCCACTCGGATTTAGATATCTGCACGCAGGGGGCGCCTTTGCTATTAGTATATAGACAAGCTGGAGGACCCACAATACTCATGGGGGGGGGGTAGGTGAGCCTCTTCCCCCTCCTCTGGCCCCGTGTGCCGAGCCTCTACCTCATCCCCCCTCCAGGCAGCTTCCCCCCGCCTTCAAAATGACGGCGGCGGCAGGGAGACCGCTGCCTGCCAAGGCTTCCCCGCGCCTTCAAAACGGCAGCGGCAGGGACACCTGCTGTCCACTGAGGCTTCCCCCCCTCCCTCCCTGCTTTCAAAACTGCGGCGGGGGCATAGAGATCTGCCGCCCACCGAGGCTCTTCCCTCTCTCCCCCCCGCAAACGGTGGCGGCGAGTCCTCGTCATGCCACTTCCCACCCCCTCCCCTACAGCGGCCACAGCATTCTCTGCGCACGCACAGAGAATGCTTTAACTTTTGGGGGGATTTAAAGATCCCCTGAAAAGTTTTTTAAACATTTAAGATTTTTCTGCACATGAGGGGAGTGCCCCCCATGTGTAGAAACCCCACCCCCCAAGTGCCCCCCCCACGCGGATTTAGGTATCCGCACAGGGGAGGGTACTTGGGAATTAGATATATAGATGTAAGGATTCTCCCCATGCCTGTTCCTCCTCTTCCTTCTAGTTTATCGGCTTCATGCCTCTCTCACTCCTAAAAGCAGGGTCCTGCTTTTCATCGGATGCATTCCCTGCTGTACTAACATCTTGGACTCTCCCCTTTCACCTTCTCAGATACATAGTCCTGGCTTGCCCATTCCACTGCCTCTGTTTCCCTTTCCTGGCAAATATACAACTCTCTCCTTGTCCCTAGGAGTCAGGCAAAGTCACCTATGATTTCCCCCAGGGTAATTGCCCTGTTCATTGACACTCACCTTCACAGTGAACTGGTTAGCATAATTGTGAATGTTCTATGTCACCTGTAGCATTAAGCCAAGGACCAAGGCTGAGTTGGTATCTGCATCTCGTGTTAAGTACAATGAAAACACCACAAATAAATAGCAAAAATGTGTGGGGAAAAAAACTCCCATTCTGTTAGAAGCACGCTGCTGCCTGACCTGAAGAGCCTGGAAACTGTTTCTAATCTAAAATGATTTCCTTCGGCCCTTTGCAAATAGATGAAGCGATGAAGACGGCTGGCCTTGTTTCAGCATTCGTTCAAGGAACTGAATTGCCTGCATCTTGGGAGAATGACTTGACTTTTCACCTGTGCTTGAAATGGTTGCTTGATCTAATTTCCCCCCTTCCCTACCAGCACCAAATGTCTTGGAAACCGGTTGTCTGAACAAAACAAACAAACAAAAAGGCCTTTTACATTTAAGCAAGTGTGACGTCAAGTGGAATAAAACAGTACCTGAAAATGCTCACAGCCTATGCACGGTACTCAGTAAGGAGGGCAAATGCACAGCATTAGGATACCAGCTGTGCTTGTGTCCCTCCAAAAACACTAGGTTTCAGCAGTCAGTACTTCCATAGTCTCCTTTACCATCATGTGTTTTCTTGGATATTAGAAAGTTATTATCTGCCTCCATTTCCCCTAGAATGGCATCTGTCTCATTAAGTGTATGCTCAAATTCAGAAAGCTGAGGTTTTAATTTTCCCAATTAAAACAGAAGGCAGACTTGTTTACCTGAAAGGGTTTGCTTTCAGAGACTGAAAGTATAAGAATTACCTGCCTACAGAGGAGTCCCTCCTCCGCAACTCTATTTCTTGATTAGGAGGCAAGCCCAGAGCAGTGACTCATGCAGAGATGAATCACGGATAGTCTCTTCTGACAACGGATGATTCTGTTGCATTTTGGCATAGGTAAAAGTAATGGGAAGCTTTATTTCCTGCAACGGAAGTTTTGGATTAGGCTTGGCAAGTTGAGCAATTAAACAAAACCCAGAAAATATTATCATGTGCTCCCCATTTCTCCCAGCAGTGAGAAGTTTCAGGGGTACTACTTATCTGGGTCCGTTTGCTTTGGAGCAGTGAATATTGGAGATGTATTACATTTTTTGTAGTATTTGCTTTATTTGTCGATTAGCAAACCTGCCATCCCAAATCGGATCCCAGAGGAAGGGGGGAAAGAGCGACAATCTACACCCCAAAGTGCTTCATCCAACTCACAACTTCTTTGCATGAACACATCGATCCTAGGGTTGCTAACTCCAGGTTGAGAACTTCCTGGAAATTTGGGGGTGGAGCCTGGAGAGGAGAGGCTTTGGGGGGAGAGGGACCTCAGTGGGGTATAATGCCATAGACACCACCCTCCAAAGCAACATTTTCTCTGGGGGAACTGATCATGGCAGACTGGAGATCAGCTGTAATTCCAGGAGATCTCCAGACCCCACCTGGAGGTTGGCAATGGCAATAGAGCCCTTCAGCTGGGAGGGGTTGTCAGGTCTCCAAGCCCAGCTGGGTTCTTGAACACAGCCATATCCCAACAATTAAGACCCACTTAGCTATTATACACTATTGTTAAGGAACACTGCCATTCCTTTGGCCACTGGCTTTGGATCGTCCCTCTCCTGCCCCAGGTGTGATACTTAGGCCAAAGTTCTTATGATAATGTTGTAATCCTGCTTTATGTATATATCATAGACTTTTCTAGTGTATTCTCTAATAACAACTATAAAGATTTTCTAGTTACATAAGAATTGTTTCATTAGTAGCCATCTGATTCCTAGAGGAATTCAGAATTCCAGGCGAAATTAAATGAAATGTTTCTACATCATGGAAGAATTTTCTATAAAAATTAAATAACTCTGTGGGCCTCCATCAGGATTGCCAGCCTCTGGGTGGGACCTACAGATCTCCTGGAATTAAAGCTGGTCTCTGGACTATAGAGTAAGGTTGCCGATCCCCAATCGGGGGCAGGGGATCCCTCAGTTTGGAGCCCCTCCCCCCGCTTCAGGGATATTAGAAAGCAGGGGGGGATAGCTGCTGAACACTTTATTATACCCTATGGTGACTGGTCCCCATAGGGTACAATGAAGAATCGATCCATGGGTATCTGGGGCTCTGGGGGGCCTGTTTTTTAAGTTAGAGGTACCAATTTTTCAGCATCACTGCTGATGCCTCTCCTCAACCCCCCCAAGTTTCAAAATTATTGGACTAGGGGGTCCAATTCTATGAGCCCCAAAAGGAAGTGCCCTACCATCCATTATTTCCAAAGGAGGGAAAGCATTTAGGAGAAGAAAAGAGAGAAGAAGAGATTGGATTTATACTCCACCCTTCACTCAGAGTCTCAAAGAAGTTTACAATCCCTTTCCCTTCCCCTCCCCACAACAGACACCCTGTGAGGTAGGTGGGGCTGAGAGAGCTCTTTTGAGGACTGCCCTCGAGAGAACAGCTCTGAGAGAATTTATGGCTGATTCAAAGTCACCAGCAGCTGTGTGTGCAGGAGTGGGGAATCAAACCCGGTTCTCCCAGATTAGAGTCCGTGCTCTTAACCATTACACCAAACTGGGTCTCACCGCCCCTTTAAAAACAAGGGCAGCTCACCCAAAGCTTGCTTTGGAGTTCCCTCTCCTGGAGCCTCCCTCCCCTCTCCCAGAGTCTCCAGGTAAACCCTCCACCTGCTTGTGAGCCTCACCTGGCAACCATACTACAGAGATCATTTCCCCTGGAGAAAATGGCTGTTTTAGAGAGTAGACTCTGTGACATCATCATTCACTTTGGTTGCCTCTCATTCTGAAACACTGCCCTTCTCAGGCTGCACCCCCAAATCTCCAGGAATTTCCCAGCCCAGAGTTGGCAACCCTATGCTGGTTAGCAGAGGCTATTATTGTTCAAGGTGGATCTTGGGATCCAAACACTATTCCCCCACCACCACCCAAAAAAAGTTTGTGTTGTGTGGTAAAAGACTACCCTGTCTAGGAAGACAAGAATAAAGCCCCGTATTTGCTTCATACACTGAGCTGCAATATTATTCTTCCCCCCTTTGTATAGCTCTAAGCAAAGCTGGATAAGAATGGTTCCTTTATCTTCTTTTTCTAGTCTGTCGTGTAAAATAATCCAGCACACATTTCAGGCTTAAACGCCACACCATCTCATTGGGTTATAATCTTTTTAAAGCGGCAGAACAGCCTGCTTTATTGTTGCTTCCACTGATCGGATTCTTAAAGAGAGCACCTTTCAAGACTTTGGGTATTTGTTTTTTTCTTGGCTTTTCTTTAATCATTTAGGTTTATGATACACTTCTTTAATAGGTGGGAAATGACTGAGTTCACCATTCAAGGGATGTTTTCCAGAAGTATTAGCGGCCTGTGTATTTTCTTGCTATCTCAGAGCTTTCCTGTATACCTCAGAATAACAGCTCCAACTGTCAGCCTGGGGATAATCTCCAGAGCCTATTTGTGTAGGCCTCAAAGAAGCCTTGAAAATGTGTAAATGATGTAACTTTTTGCTGACCATTCAATTACATTAATTGAATTTAAAAACTTATCAATTAAAAATGTGCCCCAATCAATAGAGCATCACATATTTGTTAAAAGGTTGATTATTTCTAATGTAAGTATATCCGCTATCTTATCCATCACGAAGTGGTCCCAGCATTTGCTTTTCCACATCATTATGTCCCGGGGGGTTAGAGAACTTCCATGTTGCTGCGATGGTCAGTCTTGCTATCAACACATGTTTGATTGATAGTCTGGACCTAGTATACATAAGGCAATAGAAAGTAGGGATCTGGGGTGTTATACTGCAACATTTCAGTATGAGAAGCCGTATTCTGACCATCCACAATTTTGTGATTGTCTGAAGATTTTTTTGGGGGGGGGGGGGTTGCATGCTGGCCCCAGTGTCTGCCTGTGTGATTGTCCCGGGGGCACTCTTAGAAGAACTAGAACTTAGAAGAACTAGAACTTAGAAGAACTCTTAGAAGAACTAGGGTGGGAATGCATTACATAAGCCATGAAACCTGGAAGATTAATAGCTTCCCTAGCCCAAGTTTATTGAATCAGAAGAATCTGGAAACGTAAGAGGGAAGGTTTAACTCCAGGGTCCTTCCGCCTAGAATTCCAACCTGGAATACACCACGATAACCCAGAGGTGACGTCATCATGCCAAGGAGGGGATGCTCTAGCATTTGGGCCAAACTCTATGGTGACCAAGAAGATCCCAGGAGCCAGGCTGGAGCCCCCCGCTAGGGTGCAGGTAAGACCTGGCAATCCTATCATGGGATAAAGTAGGACTTTTGAGGAGACCTTTGGGATTGCTTCCACAGTTGATTGTGTCCCCCATGGAAGCAAATCAGGAGCATAGAAGGTTGCCACTGAGTTCCTGGTGGGACTGTGCCATGAAAGAAGCACCATTATTTTAAACTAAAGGCGCTTCCAAATTCTCTCCTAAATTTCTCCATTTAAAAAAAAAAAAAAGCTTGGGAATGGTTTTGTTTTTGAAGTAGAATTGATGCATCCAAGATATTCTACTGCTCCATTAAAAAAAAAAATCTGAATTTTGTAAAGATGGCTGTGCCTTTGCTATTAATATAGATTTGGTTTCTTCTGTTTCTATGAATCATCTCCCTTCCTTTTGTTGGAACTGAAGGACTCTTTACACTATTTCTTAGTCTCAGATTACAGAGGAAGACTACAAGGGAGTCAGAAAGCTAGATAGTCAGGACACTGACCACCCTTACTTTTACTATTCTTTGATACTATCCCTTTGATGTGTAGATTGTTACTCTTAGGGAAAGTTTCCTTCCTTCCGGCTCTTCCCTTGTACTCCACACAATGCCATGTTTCTCCATCTTGGCAACAGGATAGCAGGATATCTTTCCTGTATCTCCATCCATCTAGCTAGTTAGGCTAGATTAGAGAACCTCTCTCTCTCTTATCCTAGCTAGAATGGAGTTCCTTAATTAAAAGGACTCATATTAGTTTTACAAATATAAAGAGGCTCTGTGTGTGACTGTTTCTTTTTCACACACATACTGTGCCACATGGCTCTGCTATGCTTGTGAACCTTCGTGCACACTGCTATTGATATAATCCATCACTTTTGGTCGCTGTGCATATTAATGTGACTCTGCAAAGAAGCAATCTTCCACATAGTTACATCAAGACTGTTTTCAGGTAGGATTTTTACCACTGTTTAGGAATCCGTCAATAAAATATCGCACAAAACTTCAATAAAACATTGCATAAAAGAAATGTTGGAAGAATTATGGGTGACATAAAGCTTGCTTTTTTGCATTGTTTTATAAGCGTCCCTCTGTGGGTCAGTAGTATAGAAAAGGGAGATGAAGAAACCAAAAGCTGTGACAAATCATGCATGATCTGATTCTGGAATACATTTTAGAAAATCTTGCGATGAAAAAGGAAATAAGGAGGAGTGGAACATAGTGCGGCAAGAGATAGCCTTGTCATGCTTTATAGTGTCCTGCTTTTGGTTGTTAGAAAACTTGGTGGCATAAAGGCAGGATATTGATGTTGTCTCATTAGCATGACCAAGAGATTGAGTGCTTTGCCCCCCCAGCCGCAAAGAAGAGACAGACAACAGGTTGGAATTAAACAAGGGCCACTTTATTAACTATTTACAGGAAATTGCAGCAACGGGGAAACTACGCAAGCACAGGAACAGGCAAGGCAGGCGTCTTTCCTAGACACGGCCTCCTTGCCCTTAGCATGGGCGGGACACCTAGCTCCGGTCTGAAGCCAGCCAATTCTGCCTCGTAACCGGCAGCCCAGCATACTGGCTCCCCCCCCCCCCAGGAGCGCCTACCCCTGAGACCACACAGAACTTCAGGGAGGAGCCTAGCCTGAGAGGTTCCCAGAGGAGGCACCATTCCCCGCCCCGGACCGCACTGCCCTAGAGCGGTTCCTGATGACCTCCTGTTCCCAATCGGGATATGCCGTAAGGCGCTCACCAGTTCCATTTCTGCTTGCACAAACCTGCCAAGTGACCATTCTATTTAACTCTCTCTGCCATCTATGCCCTTAAACCCCTATCACAGTGTAAGGTAGGCAAAAAACACCTCCTCCAAAACAGCCAATCAGGTGAAGGCATAAAAATTCCTACCTGGTCCCAATAGGCAACCAGCAACAGCCTACACTGCAAACAGGGCGGGCGGGTGGGAGAGCACGCGGAGCAACTGCCAGTCTGGGGGCGAGGCTCCTGCCTCAAGCAGGCAAGCCATGCCCCCCCAGAAGGTCCCGGATGCGTGCAAAGGTGCGCCGCCATTGCTGCCTCTCCCGGCGACGGGGAGGCAAAGTAACCCCCAATCGGGCGCCACGGCATTGCCGGGCGCCCGGGAGCTCGATTGCCCCCCCAGCCGCAAAGAAGAGACAGACAACAGGTTGGAATTAAACAAGGGCCACTTTATTAACTATTTACAGGAAATTGCAGCAATGGGGAAACTATGCAAGCACAGGAACAGGCAAGGCAGGCGTCTTTCCTAGACACGGCCTCCTTGCCCTTAGCATGGGCGGGACACCTAGCTCCGGTCTGAAGCCAGCCAATTCTGCCTCGTAACCGGCAGCCCAGCATACTGGCTTCCCCCCCCCCAGGAGCGCCTACCCCTGAGACCACACAGAACTTCAGGGAGGAGCCTAGCCTGAGAGGTTCCCAGAGGAGGCACCATTCCCCGCCCCGGACCGCACTGCCCTAGAGCGGTTCCTGATGACCTCCTGTTCCCAATCGGGATATGCCGTAAGGCGCTCACCAGTTCCATTTCTGCTTGCACAAACCTGCCACAGCCAAGGCCAAGCCTCTGCTTTGGCCTTTGCTACCCCACTTAGCAACCGAGTGCCAACCTGATCCCGTGCTGCAAATCCTCTAAAAATATCCCATTGCCCTTGTCGGATAGATGCACCCCATCTGCCCTATACAGGTCGGGAAACTCAACCCATATATTGGGGTGTGGCAAGAAGATGCCCAACCCGGCCTCTACAGCCTTCCTCATCTGGTTATTAGCCTTACGCCTGGCGCGGTCAATAATCCTGGGGTCCCCCACATTACACCACACAAGGCGGGGAAGGATGGCTGACCAAACGATCTGGACCCCAGGCCACCGTGCCTTTATCCTGGCAAAATCAGACCTGGCCTGTATCACCAGGGCCACGCCCTTGATGAGACCCAAGTCATTACCGCCCAGGTGTAGAACTAAGACATGAGGGGGAGGCCCCACCCTCTCTTCAAACAATAAGGGGAGGAGAGACGGCCACCTCATGCCCCTCCTACCCAGCCACTCTACCGTGGCCACCTCACTGAGGCCGAGCTGGGAGCCGAAGGCTGATCTCTTTGCACGATGCGCCGCCCAGAAGACCATGCTGTGGCCGCAGACAGTGACCCTTCGTCTCATCCTGCAGCCTGCAGCACCTGTAAAAGGGGATCCATTACAACTAGGTTAACCTTAAAAACCACACAGACTATAAAGAACTGGGCCTAACATAACTGCTGTAACTATGCGATTTCCAGCACCCAATACCCTGAACTTCCCCGGGGCAGTATCCCATAGCCGCAGCCGTTGATGCTGCTCCAATCCGAAAGGAGTGGGAGCAAAAACAAACCCCTCCCAATCCAAGATGGACCAACACTCTTTGTGTCACGGTCCAAAATTGGAACTTCGTGAGGGGTGTGTGGTCGCTGTGCCAAAACAGGTACCCAGGGTCATCAGCCCTAAAACCAATGTAATGCCGGAGAGCTGAAACCGGGCATAAACCCTGCTCAGAACAAGGCCCCAACTTAATGACCGTGCCCTTACCACGCTGGTCCGTCTTGGATCTCCGCAGATTAATCCTAACAATGACATCATTGATGGATACATCCCCGCGCTCAAGAGCCTTACCGGAGGCATCAGTGCGTGAACTGGCCACCAGCTCGCTTATCCTGAATGCCCCCAAAAATGCAACCAGTGAAGCCGCATGAAACAGCGACGCCTCATAGCTGTCACTGCAAAGTGAAGGCCACAGGCAATCCAGCCCTCGAAGCACAGCAGGGGTCAGAAGTTCCCTAGTATCAACCCTCTTGCCTTTCTCCCGGGACCACCCTTCGAGCATCTTCCGAAGACGGAAATCACCCGTGGAGTCTTCATGGCCGGACGCCTTACTGGCAAAGGCCAAGGCAGATAACTTGCCTCTGATTGTATGGGCTGACAAACCCTCCCTCCGTAGTGACACATAAAACTGCATCAAGTGTGCCACGGTAATGGGCCAAGTCTGTTTCAAACCAGCTTCAACCCTGAAGGCCAGAAACTGCTTACCAGCCTTCAAGTAAGCTCGTCGTGTGGAGGGGGCAAGGGCCATACTCATAGCCCTATCGGCTTCAACCCTCCAATCTCCCACTCCGCGTCGGGCATCCGCGCTGGAAGCAGGTTGGCTTCTGGGGCCAGCTGACGAAATCTCATCATCTGTTTGCGAGAAAGTGCATCAGCGACCCCATTGCTCACACCCGGGACATGCCTGGCTTTAAAGTTTACATTAAGCCGCAAACACTGTAAAGTGAAAGCTCTGACCAAAGCCATGACCCTGGGGGATTTGGATGTCAGGGAATTGATTACATGCACAGTGGACAGGTTGTCACACCAGAAATGAACCGTCCGGTTTGCCAATTCACCGGGCCATATCCAAACTGCTGCGACAATCGGAAAAAAATTCAAGGAAGGTGAGGTCCTTGACCCAACCAGCCCTGAACCAATCCACGGGCCAGTCCCCAGCACACCAATGCCCTCTGAAGTACACTCCGTAGCCAGAGGAGCCGGCAGTGTCAGAAGCAATCTGCAATTCTGCCTCAAGTAGTAACTCCTCTCGCCAGAGG
The DNA here is from genome assembly GCA_029233225.1 of Lepidodactylus listeri. Taxonomy (NCBI): domain Eukaryota; kingdom Metazoa; phylum Chordata; class Lepidosauria; order Squamata; family Gekkonidae; genus Lepidodactylus; species Lepidodactylus listeri. The sequence continues at coordinate 96,224,451 of JARCFY010000009.1, read as the reverse complement.
GAAACCCCGTTGTATGAGTCCAAAAACTGCTCCCATACAAGCAGGTCCTCCCTCATCCCCCTGGTAACTCTGGTCCTGTGGTGTGGAAGATGGAGGCCCTTCATAGACTCACAGAGCCACCTCACGAAAGCACGGCTGGGCGCCACAACCTTGCATGCAAAGTTGAGGTGGCCTACCAACTGCTGTAACTCCAAAAGGGTAACCTTAATCAGGGATCTAGATGCAGCCACCCTTGCTCTTAAGGCATCTAATTTATCCCTAGGTAATCTGCAGCATTGACCTATGGTGTCGATCTCTATCCCCAGGAATGTCAATGTAGAGGCAGGGCCCTCTGTTTTCTCCTGAGCCAGGGGAACACTGAGCTCGTCAGCAAGGCCCTGAAAGCTGGACAGCAGGAATTGGCATTGGCCGGATGCCGGCCTTCCCGCAAACAAAAAATCATCCAGGTAATGAGCCGTAGTATCCAGCCCTGTCCTGAATCTCAAGGCCCATTCTAAAAAGGAACTGAACCTTTCGAAAGCAGCACAGGACACGGAACAACCCATGGGAAGAGCCCTGTCCATATAAAACTTGCCCTCGAAAGCAAAGCCAAGGAGCTCAAAGTCCTCAGGGTGGACTGGAAGAAGCCGAAATGCAGACTTGATGTCACATTTCGCCAACTCCGCACCGACCCCACAAATGCGGACCACCCTCAGGGCCTGATCGAACGAAGTATACTTAACGGAACATAACACATGAGGAATGGCATCATTCACAGACCTCCCCCGAGGGAAGGAAAGGTGGTGAATGAGACGAAATTCCCCAGATGCCTTCTTAGGCACAACTCCCAAGGGGGAAACTCTCAAATTCCGCACTGGCGGCAAACTAAAGGGGCCCAGAACCCTGCCTTCTTTACTCTCTTTGGCGATTTTTTCCCGCACTACATGCTCAAGCCCATAAACTGATTTCAAATTAGGAGCCGAGAAAGGCTCCCTCAACCCTTGGAAAGGAATGCAAAAACCAGATGAAAACCCCTCCCAGAGATAAACGCGGTCAAGAATGGGCGGGTACAACTGTAACCACCTTCTCAACATTCACAACTTAATTGGGCTAGGCCCCTTTTTCAAAAGCGGGGGCAGAAGACCCCCCCCCCTCACTGACCCCTTTTTCCTCCGCCCCGACCTTTAGGTCTCGGGCAATCTGCGAAGGCATGAGGTCCTGAGCATAGAGGGCATTCATGTCGAAAGGAGCAATTTTTTCTGCTGCAGCTTCCTTTAGAAGAAAACTCCCAACAGAGCGGACGGCGCGGCACTCCTGGCCCAACTTGCTCACGGGGGCTAATCTGCAACTGAGCCCTCTTTACTGAGTGGCCACTATGCGACCTTCCCCCCCCCCCCGGCACTCTACTAGGCGACATGATCAGTAGCCAGAGACTCGGACTGACCTTGTCCCAACGCATGGCCGGGTTCATAGCCGCCCGCATCCTGAACTCCTCATCATACAGCAGCCAAGCCGGACTTGGGAAATCAGTCAAAGCTTTGTAAATGATATCCAGATACTGGATCATTGACAAAGCCCTCCATGGCTGGTGGCAGATTATCACTGCTGCATAAATAAGGAACCCCGGAAGCCAATTGGCCCATGTCCTATCGACCACCCGCCTTTTTAACCGCTCCTTTTCGTGGTCATCCAGATTGTCCCTATCCTTCTTCTCCATTTCCCTATAAAGGAGACTGAAAATGTCCACAAATTCTCCCCGAAGTATCTTTTCTTTAGTGGCTGTGGACAGATGGTCACCTAGCAGCAAATCCGCGTCCCTGCTAGGCACAGCTCCAGGAGGGACAGTCTCATAAGGAGAAGGTGATCCAACTTTCCCCATGCTAGGAGGGGAAAGACCCCCTGCTAGCCACGGATTAGTGGGCAGTGTAAAGGAACCGGGAGTCCCAAACTGTTGCCAACCCTGTGACAAGGTGGTTGAGGAAGCCATGCCCTGCTGAGAGGGGCCCCACGGCCAACTTACCGACGTCCCTGTCGCAGCCAGGTCCTTACCTCCCTGCCCTTGTTGTGGAGAGTAAAGGGTCACTTGTTGGTTCCCCATGCCCTGACCCTGCAGCCCAGCGGATGTCCCTGCACCTGGATCCGTAGCGCCAGCATCCCTCCTGTCCTCCAGGAATGCCAACCGTGCCAACACCTGCACCTGAAATGAGAAAAGAGACTCTCCCTTCGCATCAGTGTTCATAGGTGGCAAGCCCAAACCTTTCTCCAACACCGCCAGCCGCAGCAGGATGGCAGCATTCACCGGATCCTCGTCCTCCTCGTCAGATGGGATGGCCGGAGGAGGACGCACAGGAGGCCTCTTTGGAACCGGCTGCTTGCCTTTGCCCTTCCCTGATCCTTTGCCGGAAGCCATCGCAGCGCAGACCAACTAGCAAAGAAGACTGGGCGTTAAACACTGCAACAAGTAAATCAGCAAGACAATGTCTAAGGAATCCCAATGGAGGATAAAATGGACACCAGCTTGCCAAAAGCCAACAATAATTGCAGCCTCCAAATTAAAATGGCCGCTAGACAAAGCTGAAAGGCCCCAAGGAATATCTCAAAATGGCCGCTGAGGCCAGACAAACCCTAAAATGGCTGCCCTAATACCACTAAGTAGTGCACCCGGAGGCCTTAACAAAATGGCCGACAACCAGAATTCAAAGGCCCAACTGCCCCTAGAGGCTTATCAGGCCTAATTGCTCCAAATGAACCCTGTTGCCTGAATGTCCTATTGCGCCCCCGGTTGCTCAGAGGACTCCCCAACCTCGTCGCTTCACCCTGAGCAGCCCAGCAGACTCACGGGGGGTGTGTGTGAAAAGCGAGGTGGAAAGAACCACCCCTAAGCTATAGCCGCCTCTGCCAATGCCGCGGCAAAATGAAACGCGGGGAGGCTGAGGCCGCAGTGCTACCTACACCCCCTCTCTCCACTAAATGGAAATGCCTGGCAGGACAGGCCGCAAAGGCACCTCCCACAGCCCCACGCTGCCCTGAAACAACTGGGGGGGAAGGGGGGGGAATGCTGACGACTCCTGTCCCCAATAAAACACCCGGTCCCCGCACTCGCCCCGAGCCGCCACTTACCCAACTGGCAAGGGGGGGGATACTAGAGCCTAATAACCCGCCGCCGCTTTAAAAAGGGGGGACCCAGCCCCGTGGGAGCAGTCACGCCGCCGCGGAGATCGCTGGCACGGCGTGTGAACCGTCAATTGGGGGGTGACCAAGCACTCTCCCCGATGGCCCGGCGTGCAAACCGTCAATGCTGCCACCCGGTGAACTGTCCGGGGGGGCAAAGCGCCCGCTGACACCGAGCCCCTCCAGGCAGCCCCACTCAGCAGCCTAGCGATCCGTCGCCGGGGGGGAGGGAGTACCAACAACGCTCCTCCGAGCGAACCGTCGATGGGGAGGGGGGTGGCCAAGCGCTCGCCGACGCGCAGCCCAGCTCTGTCGATGACAAAGGGGGGGAGTAACTACAACGCTCCTGCCAACTCTCCCGTCAGTGCTCCCGTCAACCACGCCGCCTCCCTTCAAGCCCAGCACACCAGGTCGCCCAGGGAGCTCCCGAGATGCGTGCTCTAAATAACAGAGCACGCGGAGCAACTGCCAGTCTGGGGGCGAGGCTCCTGCCTCAAGCAGGCAAGCCACGCCCCCCCAGAAGGTCCCGGATGCGCACGAAGGCACGCCGCCATTGCTGCCTCTCCCGGCGACGGGGAGGCAAAGGAGCCCCCAATCGGGCACCACAAATATTGGGTTGGATCATATGTGATGTGTAAAAAAGTAAAAAGATATCAATCTAGATGACAATACTGTTAAGCAGCTCAAAAAAATCATTCTTGGGCAACAGAATATTTAAACATACTTAGGGATTAAAATACCCTCAAGGTTTTCTGATATCCATAGATACAATCATAACATGTTGGAAAGAGAAATTAGATCTGATTTACACACCTGGCACAAACTAAATATGACCTGGACTGACAGACTAAATTTAATCAAATCATTCATCCTACCAAAATTTATTTTCCTCTTTCACACAATACCCATTTACATCTCTATGAGCATATTACAAAAATGGCAAAAAAATGCTTTTACAATTATTTTGGTCCTACAAACATCAAAAGATTAAAAATACTACATTATACAGAAATTCTAAATCGTGTGAGATAAATTTCCCCAATTTACACAATTATTACAAGGTCATACATCTAGCACAAATGATTAAATTACTTTCAGCTAATGTAACATCTGATCAAGCTCAACAGTTTGCTATACCATATGAACCACATGAATGCCTATGGCAGGATTCATCCTTCAGACCTAAACATCTTAAACATAATCCTGTAATTCTGGCAACCTTAGAAACCTAGGATCATTTACGCTTGCAAATAATGCCAAAAACATCTAGATTTCAGCCATTCCTTAACCAAAAGTGGTTTATACTAGGCATTAACAATCCAGCATTTAAAACCTGGAAACACTCAAAAGTTCTAACACTACAAGATCTGTCCTCACAACACCATCTCTTACCCAAAGTAGACTTAGAGACCAAAATTGAAAATAAAATACAGTGGATACAATACTTTCAAATTAGGAATATGTTCTTTACTATCAATTTTAACAACATTCTAAAGCAACCCCTCACTCCAATGGAATCCGTTATAAAGATAGCAAGCCTTACTCATAAGAGGCTAGTATCCAGACTATATAAGATTTTACAATCCCTGGATGGAGCTAAGATTCTATCTTATCAAACTCTGTGGCATAAAGAATGTAATGAAACACTCACAAATGATTCAAGGCAAAAACCCTGGTCATCACCATTCCAAACCAAAATCATGGCAATCTTTTAAAATCCTTTCACACTGGTATATGACCCCACAAAAACTAGCTTGCATAAATCCGAAATACAAACCACACTGTTGGAAGAAATGTGGTATGATTGGCGACTATATGCATTGCTGGTTATACTGCCCAAAAGTTCTGCCTTTTTGGGAAAACGTTCTACACCAGATAAATTTTATAAATGGTTTGGAATTACAACCCACACAGAACCATGTTTTGAACAGTTGGGCTGATAATTGCTCTTCTACTACCATTATTGAAGGGGTCTCTATATTGTTATTTGCAGCAAAAACTGTCATTGCCACACATTGGAAATCGGCAATGATACCCATTCTTTCACACTGGCACCAGAAATTGTGGGATTTATACATAATGGCTAAACTCTTGGTTAATCTTACGTGATTTGATAAACCTTCAACGCCTTCTTTATTTGTTTCAACTTGGTACCATATTCTAGAATATCTCACAAAAAAAAGAAAATATACCCAAAGTAATAGATGATCTGTGGTTATGGTAAAGATGACATACCCATTGTACAGACATACCAGATGGTTCCAGATAATGTAAAGCTTCAACAATTGACTACAATAGCTAAAATACCAATACTTACCTGTATATAGTAACACTATGTTCTTTCCTATAAATGCTGTTGTATGATTCACTTGTTGGGAAAACTTTTGTGATATTGCATCATTAACAAACTATATTTCTTCTGTATTCTGTCAATCTTACCATGTTATAGTATTGTTTTCAATAAAAAGTTTATTGTAAAAAAAAGCAAAAAGATATTGGAAAGAAATATACTGAAAAAGCAGAACATATTAAAGTTTACATTCCCAGGGGAAGCCAAGAGCATGCTTTTAGGAGTTTTGCCAAACAAATTACCCCCCCCCCATTAGAAGATATATTCAAATATATGGTGACAGCGGCTAGAACTATTTATGCAGCAAAATGGAAACTAGACATCTGTCCACATTTAGAAGAATGGTGAAATAAACTTGCTGAATAAGCTGTAATGGCAAAATTAACAACCTATTTGAGAAACAGGTCTATTTCAAAATTTGAGGAGAGATGCAGGGTGTATTATGTGTCTTATGCTAGCAGGAAACAAACCTAAAGTGAGAAAATATCACATACAAATGTATGGTAATGAAGAAGAAGAAGATTGGATTTATACCCCCCCCTTCACTATTCGAAGGAGTCTCAGAGCGGCTTACAATCTCCTTTCCCTTCCCCTCCCAAAACAGACACCCTGTGAGGAAGTAGAATTAAAATCTGTTTGAAATGTAATATCTTTAATACAAATGGCTTCTTGATAAGAGATTTATTTATTTATTTATTTGGATTTATATCCCGCCTAACCAGCACAAGTGGCTCTAGGCGGCTCACAACAGCTAAAATCAATACATACAAAATATAATTAATTACAATAAATTACAATACAATAAATTGTATTACAATTTGTAATTGTAAATTGCAAAACAATTACAATAAAACAATAAAAATTACAATATAATAGACTTGCTTTTGCACCTTGATATATTACTTATTAAAACTGCTAATGAGTATGTAGAAGTGGCAAAAATATGTTATACTGAATACCTAGTAATGATGAAACTAATGCTGCCGTCAAAACAGATTAGTTACGAAGTTTGAAACTGAAACTTAAATGTTGAATAAAATTGTATCCCAACAGAAATAAGAACTATTGCATTTTATAGATAATACCTTAAAAATTATAATGAAGGGAATGTAAGGGGAAATGTTTACTGCCTTATACATTTGTACTGTATGATTGTCTTCAACAAATGCAATTATATTGTATAACCTTTTTAAAAAGAAATTCCCTTTTCTTTTCTGTATCCCCACTATTCTCATAAATTAAAACAACAACAAATAATGGCCGATGGGCTGACTCCCTGCTTGCTGCCATCTGATCACTCAAGGACGGGTAAAAGCACTTTGAAGAGTGCTAAAAGGGGTGAGTCTGGTCAGGATTCTCTGTCACAAAATAACCTGGCTCAGTTAGAGGTGGGGCAACAGTGGATTGAACTGCCTGTCTGACTGCAGCCTTGGAGTGATAGGGTTGATAGGCCACATCTCTGCACACAAGTTTGGTACAAACAAGGGGAAGCATGGCATGGCCTATGACTAGGTAAAACTTTGAGCCAGAGTGAGGTTGCCAGTATGCTGCCAAACCCAAATTAGTAGGCTTTTTGTGTCTTGTTTCTTAATTTTGGGGTATGGGGACAACTGCCCAGGCAACATTTTTCAGTGTATGACTCCCTCATGAAAGAAAGAACCAGTTTGATTTATGTAATTGCTACATTTTTAAAGTCTACCCTTCTTCCAAGGATCTCAGGGTACCTCCTCTTCCATTTTACTCTTAAAACAATCCTATGAGGTTGGTTAGGGTGAGAAAGAATGACTGCCTGTGATCACCCAGGGTTTCATGGCAAGCAAAGTACTGAGCCCTTGTCTCTCCATTTCTAGCCCAGCATGGCTACACCACATAGACTTAAGAGCATAAGAGAAGCCATTAGGGATGCCAGCCTCCAGGTGGGACCTGGGGATCCCTTGGATTTACAGCTCATCTTCAGACTACAGAGGTCAGTTTGCCTGGAGAAAATGGCTGCTTTGGAAGGTGGACTCTGTAGCATTATGCCCTGCTGAGATCTCGCCCTTCTCCAAACCCCAGCCTCCCCAGGATCCACCCTCCAAATCTTCAGGTATTTCCCAACCCAGGGCTGGCAACCCAGAAGCCATGTTGGATCAGGCCAATGGTCCATCCATTCCAATACTCTGTGTCACACAGTAGCCAAAAAACCCAGGAACCATCAGGAGGTCCACTAGTAGGGCCAGAACTCCCACTGTTGCCCTCCAAGTACCAAAAATACAGAGCATCACCTGCCCCAGACAAAGGGTTCCATCTATACCTTGAGGCTAATAGCCAGTGATGGACTTCTGCTCCATATGTTTATCCAACTCTGTCTTGAAGCCATCTATACTTGTAGCTGCCACCACTTCTTGCAACAGTGAATTCCACATGTTAATTACTCTTTGGGTGAAGAAGTACTTCCTTTTATGTGTTCTAAGCTTGCTGCTCATTAATTTCATTGAGTGCCTACGAGTTCCTGTATTGTGAGAAAGGTAGAAAAGTACTTCTTTCTGTACCTTCTCCCTTCATTGGGGTTCCTGGCAAATTACACCTATATGTTTCATGAACCTAATCATAACCCTTAGTACCGTATGGGCAATGATCTATTTTGAATTCAATTAGTTTGGACAGTTGAGGACAACCTCTAAGCCAAGGATACAGTTATGTTTTCTCATACAGAATGACGCACCATGATTATGACACTAGACCCAGGATGAATTGCTGCAGACCCAAATTACCAAGGAAAGAATGATTATAAAGCCAAAAGGCACATTTTAATAACTGATGTTTTTCCAGATTTAATTTATGGAAAGACAGCATAACCTTTTGAGGCATAAAACTCATACACTTTTAAAGTGAATTAAAGGGTGTTTTCTCTGCGATGACTTGATGCTCTGATGCTTCTCAGCTTCTTGAACTTTAAAAGATACACAACGAGTGGCTGAACGTCAGTCTCTGAATTACAATGCACCTACTTTCAATATTTTAAGGGCAAAAGTACAGGCACACTTGATAAAATCCTGACTTCATTTAATCCAATACAAATATTACTGTTGGCTTTTTATGGAACTGCTCTTCCCTAGAAGTGGAGACGTGAAGGAAGAAAGTTATCACAGAATGCTGTTCTTGTTGCTGGAGGCAAGGGGAATGTGGGCACAGCTGATCATTAGGATATTTCAAGCCCTTTCAGTTTTGCCAGAAGATGTCCAGCTCCTTTTCATGAAAGCCTACATCAGTGTTGTTTTATCTCTCAGGGGCTCCTTTGGGGTGATTTCCCCCCCCCCACTAGATACTCATTAGAGGTAAAAGGTAAAGGTTTCTCTTGCTCGAAAGCCAGTCAAATCCAACTCTAGGGGGCGGTGCTCATCTCATTTCTAAGCCAAAGAGCCAGCGCTGTCCGAAGACTTCTCCATGGCCACGTGGCCGGCATAACTAAACACTGAGGCACACGGAACGCTGTTACCTTCCCACTGAAGTGGTACCCAGGGGTCCGATGGAGTGGGAGCGCAGAGGAGCGCAGCTCTGGGAGTGAGGAGCCCAGGGGGTGGGCACATGACCAAGCCCCGCCCCCTCCTCAGCTTCCCCGAACAGTGCAGAGGCGCAGTGCCCCGGGGAAAGCCCTACTAGGGTCTTTATTGTTTTTAATGTTTTGTTTTAATATTGATAATTTTATCATTGTTCCTTTTATGACTGTGTGCTGCTTTTCCAGAGACTTGCTCAAGGTGGCATATAAATTTTCTAAGTATACCATTTTTTATCTGGACACATGGCACATAAGTACTGGAGAAATTTCACCAACCCTTCAGCAGCTTCCACCCCATCAGTTTGGTGTAGTGGTCAGGAGTTGGACTCTAATCTGGGAGAACCGGGTTTGATTCCCCACTCCTCCACATGCAGCTGCCGGTGTGACCTTGGGCCAGTCACAAGTTCTCTCAGAGCTGTTCTCTCATGAGCAGTTCTCAAAAGACCTCTCTCAGCCCCACCTACCTCACAGGGTGTCTTGTTGTGGGGAGGGGAAGGGAAAGGGATGGGTGGTGCACATGTCCTGGGTATCTCAAGTCTACTTGAAACCTGGTGGTTTCAAGGGAGCAGGAAGAGAATGAGGGTGTGTTCTTTGCGCTTATTTTTATTGCACAAAGTATTGGATGGGGAAGGGAATGGAGGAAGAGCAGGTCAGTTTCACTCCCCTGTGGAGTGGAGCCTGAGGGGTGGGTGTTGCCTTCTGACACACTTCCGGTATGTTAGGGGGTGTGGCATATGCAAATGAGTTATGCAAATGAGTTATGCTAATGAGCTCCTGCGCCTCTTTTTCTACGAAATGACCCCTGGTGGTACCTATTTATCTACTTGCAGTTTTTTGCTTTCGAACTGCTGGGTTGGCAGCAGCCCCATGTAGAAAGAATTACAATAGACTAGCCACGAGGTGACAGTTGCATGGATCACTGTAGCCAGGTCAGCATGGCTCAGGAAGGGAACCAACTGCCGCGCCAGCCTCAGATGGTAAAAGGCCTACTTGGCAGTGGCTGCTACCTGAGCCTCCATAGTCAAAGAAGGATCCAGGAGCACTCCCAGATTCCTAACCACTGACGCAGGCACCAAAGGTGCCCCATCAAAGGCTGGGAGCGGGAGCCCCAACCATGGCCCACCCCGACCCAAGCACAGGACCTCCGTCTTTGCCAGGTTCAGCTTCAGCCTACTCAACCTCAGCCAACCAGCCACAGCATGCACTGCCCGGTCAAGATCGTCCAGTCCAGAGCCAGACCGGCTGCCCAACATCAGATAGAGCTGGGTGTCATCAGCAACCCAGCCCCTCCCCCTGGACAATCTGGGCAAGAGGGTGCATGTAGATGTTAAAAAGCATCGGGGATAAGACAGCCCCCTGAGGCACTCCACATTCAAGCGGGTGCCTCTGGGACCGCTGTTCCCCTAGCGCCACCCTTTGTCCTTGACCTTGGAGAAAGGAGTCGAGCCACTGCAAGGCAAGCCCCTGCATCCCCACGTTGGGTCAGCAGCCAATGATCGACCATGTTGAACGCTGCTGACAGGTCAAGCAGAAGCAGTACCGCCATGCTGCCCCGATCCAGATGTCTCCGGAGGTCATCCGTGAGGGCAACCAAGGCCATCTCTGTCCCAAACCCCGGGCAAAAGCCTGACTGGAAGGGATCTAACACTGAAGCATCATCCAGGAAGCTCTGGAGCTGTATCGCCACCACCCTATTAATTTGCCCAAATAGGGCAAATTGGAAACTGGTTGATCATTAGCCAATTCAACTGAATCCAAAGATGGTTTTTTAAAGAGAGGACGGACCATCGCATCCTTGAGTGCACTTGGGAACTGCCCTTCAAGGAGGGAGCAGTTGATAATCTCCCTCAGTGCACCTCAAAACCCCTCGTGGCCAGCTTTAATAAGCCAGGAGGGGCAAGGATCAAGGTCACATGTGGTTGGGCATACAGTCATGAGTAACCTGTCAACTTCGTCAAGGCTGAGCTGACCGAAGGAATCCAAACCCGGATCCATAGACGTGCAAGGGGCCTCGAGTTTGCTCACTGTATCAATTGTGGCGGGGAGATCGTGGCGGAGCGCCAAGACTTTATCCACAAAATAGCTCACAGAAGCCTCACAGCCAATCTCCAATTCCCTACTATTTGGTTTGCCCTGAGGCAATGCTGTCATAGACCGAGTTGTCCTAAATAATTGTGCCGGGCGTGAGCTAGTGGATGCAATGTCAGCCGCATAATAATCCTTCTTCGCAGCCTTGACTGCCATCTCATAGGCCTTCATAAACATTCTATAAGATGTTCTTGAAGCTTCATCATGAGTGCGACGCCACCGTCTCTCTAACCGTCTGTGCTCCCACTTCATGAGCTGTAACCCCTGTGTATACCAGGGGGCAAGCCTAGTACGAGGGTGCAAAGGGCATCTGGGAGTGATCTCATTGATGGCTGCAGAGAGTCGGACATGCCAGTCCTCCACCAGCTCACCCAATGAGCTGCCAGGGGACCTCAGTTCCCTCAGAGCTGATAGGAGCTGCCCAGGGTCCATTGTACTCCAGGGGCGAGCTAAAATACGCTCGCCGCCTAAACAGGGTTGGTGTGGAATGCTTAGAAGAGCCCTCAGGGCATGGTGGTCCAACCATGGTACTGCCAAAGCAGTAATCCGGTCCACTGTTACCCCCACCGTGAAAATCAAATCGAGTGTGTGTCTGGCCTAGTGGGTGGGGGTCGTTACAAGCTGGGAGAGTTCCAGTGCCGCCATGGATGACATCAGGTCCGCTGCCTGTATGGAAGCCACGTTATCGGCATGGACATTGAATCACCCAGGACTATCAGCCTTGGGTGTTCCAGTGCCCAGCCTGTTACGAACTCCATCAGGGCCGGCAGGCTCTCAGCCGGTGTGTTAGGTGGTCAGTAAACCAGCCAGATCGCCACACTCTCTACGGCCTCCAGCACCAGGCCAACACACTCTATGCCCGTGATTTCCATTGGTGGGAGTGCCCTGAAGGAGTAAACCTCTTGAATGAGCATCACCACCCCTCCCCCCACCCCCTAGTCCATGACTGGTGGAGAACTGAGAATCCCGGGGCGGTAAGTTGGGAAGGAGCTACTGTTTCCCCTTCCCGCACCCAGGTCTCGGTCACGCAAGCCAGATCCACCTGTTGTTCCACCATGAAGTCCCAAAGGACCATGGCCTTATTATTTATGGATCTGGCATTGGACAGCACCAATGAAGAAGGGAGGTTCCCCATCCTGGCCCCACTGCCGACCACCCTTGGGATGGGTCTCAGGCCAGAAGGATGCTGAGTGAATTTGTTTCTCCGCATCCTTCCCTTCCTCTCTTGCCTGGACCCACTGCTATTCTTTCCCTTCCCCAGGAGCACCGGAATCTGTTGGCCATGCATCGCTGCCCCTCGATCTTCATGTGAGTCTCAGTTCGTTGGGTATAAATGCCGCAAACCAACAGTATAGTGCTTCCTCCAATTGCACTGATTGCTGACCTATTAACCCTGACCTCCTATCTTGCTGCCCCTCCCTCTACGCAAGACTCACACTCTAGCACTACTATAACACTACTCTATGCTACACAAAGGGTGAAAAGTACAGTCATAACAACACTAAATACAATTGTGTGTAATGGAAACCTAAACTGCCCTACCACTACTATCTTAACTAGTCTATCTTAACTCCAAATACCTCTTATTCCTATCCCCTAATCCCGCCCCCTCCAACTCACCCAACCTGCTCTTCACCACCCCTGACAACAGTGGTCCTCAATTACAGGGGGTCCCCAGGTACAGGGGAATTCGCACTGCCCCTCCTGCCGTGTTGCTATCTCACATTTTGTCCCAGCCAGCGGAATGCCAGCGCCATACTGCCAGGCCTTCATGCCCAATTCCTGGACGCCATACCCCAGTCCCAGAGGACACCAACTGTCCAGCCCAGTCATCGCCCGCGGCCCCTACAAACCAACAAGCGGCTAGGCTAGCCAGGATGGACCGCTGAAGGCCAGCACACCAGGCCTGCAGGAACCGGGGAATCCAGGCAGGCTAGCTAGCAAGCCACTGGCCAGGAAACCAACAACCACAGGCCAGATAGTCGCCATACCAGTGCTGGAGCACCAAGCACCACTGGGGCCAGGGCCAAGGGAACTGAAGACCAAGGAACTGAAGGCCCATGCTAGGGCAGAGCCACAGACCAGAAAGCCGCTGCTCCAGAGGACTGCAAAACCAAGGACTGAGTACCACAGTCCAGGACTAAGGAGCCGCCACACCCTTGTCGATGCGCCAAGTGCCACTGGACCAAAATCTGAAGAGCCAACAGACCAAAGTGGCCCCGAGGCCCACAAAACCGTAGCGCCGCCGAGCTGCTGAGCCAATCCAAGCCGCTAAGCCACCAGCCACTGAGCCGAATCGCCAAGCCGAGCCACACCGCCAAGCTGGAGCTGAAGCCAGAGCCGAGACCTCTGAGCTGAGGCCGAAGCGCCCAGCGCTGGGGCAGGACCAGGAACCACCGAGCCGAGGCTGAGCCACCGAGCTGAAAACCAAAGCCAAAGCTGGAGCCGCCGAGTCAAACTGAGTCAAGTTGAAGCGCCCCACAATGGGGCGGGATCAGGAGCCAAAGAGCTGACACTGGGCCAAGCCACAGCGGACCAGGCCACAGGACCGGAGGCTGCCGGCAGCACCTGCCCAAGATCCGCGACACAGCACCCCAGAAGCGGCCTGGACTGAGGGGCCAAAAACTGGGAAGCCCGGAACCAACTACCACAGGTCCGTGGTCAACTGTGGTCACGTGTAGGCTGTGTGTGGTCGCGGGCATGGGAGTGGCAGAGAAAGTGAGCAAAGTTCGCATCGGTAAAATCAGCATCCTTCAGTGTCCCTCTCACAACTCTCTGTTTCCGTAATTATTTCCTTGGTTGCGAGCTTAAAGGGAGCTTAGAGGGAGGGCCGGGGCCAAACCTAGGCTAGCTAAGCTAAAAAAAATTAAGTTTTAGTTTAAATTAACTTTTAAAAGCGGCTTAAAAACCTTCTTCAGCAGAGCTCAGTTCCCAAGCTCCACGTCGGTCGCCATCTTGGTCGCCATCTTGGATGGGGTTTTTATTTGCCATGGGAAGGCATATGGTCAGCCTATGTCCCATGTGTATCCTGGGTTTGGAAGGGCTGAAGGCTAGTGTTGTAAGGGCTTCACAGATCCTGAGGAGCTACTTATTTTAATGGTTTCTGCTGCTGATCTTTGGGATATACTCGCTAACTTATAGAACATTCTAATGGCTTTGACTGCTGCACGTAACGAAAAAGAAAATGATCAATGCTGAGACAAAGCTACGAAAGCAACATTTCTGCAGTGGAGGAGAACAAATGTAAACAATTAGCCTCCCAACTCGGGCTCTTCCTCTCTTCCTCTTGTCTCAGGAGAGGGACTGTACATCTTTATGATCAATAGGGCCAGGTAAATAATTCATTATGAAAACCATTGAGTGGATTTACATCTGAGTGCAGTTTCTATTTACTGAATGTGCATGAGAAAGCAGTGGTAAACAGGAAACGGCTCATTCACATTTATTCCATTGGCTTTTCTTCTGCTGATGGTCTTGTGCCAGGCTAAAGTTTGATTTGGGAATGTTGCCCTGGTTTTGGTGCCAATTTGGAAGTTATTTAAGACTTTGAAAGTTTATTCTTTGATAAAATTTCAACTGAAAGTGGTGGGCTTTGCAGTTAACATTCCCCCCCCCTCCTTAAATGCACAAAAAACTATTCGCAGGGAGGTCTGAGCTTATTCTAAGACATTAAATTAGAGCTACTTGAGAGCGGCATCGAAAATGAAGTTTCTATTCAAGGGGCAAAGTCCAACAAGAAATCTTCCTATACAAAATTACACTACAGAGAATGTGTACAGTTACAATACAAGAAGGGCTATTTGTTAGTAACTAGCATCTAGAACAGAATTTTTTAACAATAAAAGCACATAGAAATTAAAGTCAAGTTGCTATTTTTTTCTTTCTTAAACTGGAAAAAGAATGGAGACAAATCCCAAAGTTCATCCAAGAGACACTTTTCAGACTCTTAATTATATTTCTTTTTTTTTTTCTTTTTAAAAAAGGAATTTGATTTGGTAAATGAAGCCAGTTCCTTTACAACCCAAAAGGGCAGAAGCCGGAAGTACTCAAGCACGTCACGCCAAGAGGTAGAGAGGTGTCCATATATACTCACAATCTTCTATTGGTTTTCTGCTTTTTTTTGTCTGAGATAATTAGCTGTGTGCATCAAGTTGGAGAATCAAAAGTATTGGCAAAAAAACAAAAAGCAACATTGACAAGTTACACTAATGACCTCTTTCCTCTCCTCAAAAAGGTCCTAAAAATTTAGTTAGGTGCATCTGAATTAATGCTTCTGGGATCCCTGGCAGGTGAACTGACTGATGAAGGGGTAGTTGCGTCCTGCCAGCTGTCATTCGCGTCAATGCATTGCATTGAATATAGAGGGTTCCCCACAATGCTGTCATATCTTCCTGCCTGGTGTATGATGTGGTGTAAGGAATCCATCTGTGACTGCTGGCGAGTTCTGGTAGGAAGTGAGTGAATGCAAGTTTATAAAAGAATCTCCAGAATTTGTCATTTTAAATGACCCAGAGGGGCCAGAATTTGGGGTGGGTGGAGAGCTTGCCGGGTTGCTCTGGGCTACCACATTGGTTGCATCCACCACAGTTTTGGCTGCGTAAATGTTAGCCTCTTCTTGGAATTTCCCCGTATTTTTTCTTATACCGGATTCTCTAGTTACCAAACGAATTAGAGACCTGTGAAACTGTGATGCCTTCTTTCTTGGCTAGCTCCTCTTTGGCTTCTTCACTGGGATAAGGATTACTCAGGTGAGTATAAAAATACTCATTCGAGACTTCTGTCGCTTGCTTGCTGAAGTTACGTCGCTTACACCTTGCATCAAGAAGCTGCGAGCGCAGGATCATCCCAGCCTCACACGTGCTCTGTTTCAGCTGCATTTGGATGGTGCTGAACTTGCCATGAACTATATTCACCACGCGCTCAATTTCTTTGGGTGAAATTGGCCTTGTCCTACTCTGCTCCCGGAGCAGGTTCATAATGTGGGTAGTGAACTCACTGCAGGCCTGTTCATATTTCTCTAGCTCCGAGTGGTATATCTGTCGGATCTGTGACAGCTTGGCCCTGTAGTCTGAGTGTTCAATGCTATCGTCATTTGGACAGCCACCTGATGGCCGCTGGTCCTCCTCTTTCCCGCTTCTCCGGCCTGGAGACACCGTCAGCCAGAAAACATGTTATCTAGTCTCATTAGCTGAGCGTCTGGGGTGTGTGTGTGTGTCTTCTTCCTGAATACCTTGGATACTTAACACTGTTTTTTCTTTAATATCACACAGCCCGCTAAAGAGGGAAGGTTTCATTCGGTGGCAATTCAAGGAATGTTTCCTGGCCTGTGCTTCGTCCAGGCTCTGGTGGGTGATGGTTATAAAAGAGAACCATACAGCTGTATAGATACGGTGTAGCTAGAGAAAATAGCTGTAGAAAGATGCTGTACATACATTGTTACTAATCTGAAAGAAAATTTACTTCTTATTGATTATGCCTTACAAATACACAAAGGAAACTTATTAACATTTGCAAAAATTCTTACAATATTTATACAGTCTACATGTACTTAAAGCCTGATTTTATTTCTGTCAAGCTTGAGAAGTAGCAGAGCTGAACGAAGTCTTCCGGGTTTGTTCTCCATTTCATTATTTCAACTTCCTCAATAGCTGTCATATTAAACATGAAATATTATATTCCAAATACAATTTATACATCATGCACCAATCATGCAATAGTATATGTATTTATTTCCAGCTGTTATTTTTGCTGTTGCAGATATGTTATTTATCTAAAAAACAAGAAATTTATCATTGATTATTTTATATTAACAACTTAAACTCCTAGGTAAGCCAAAATGTACCCTATTTAATGGTGAAATAGGGCTGCCAAGTGTCCCTTACTTACTGGCGGGGGGGAGTCCTCCAACGTCTGGAAGTTTCCCGGGTGCGCACGCCCAGCAATGTCGCCCGGGAGTGACGTCGTCACATTGGGGGCGTTGCCAGGGCGACGCTCTGGCAATCGCCCCCAAACTCTATGGTATCATAGAGTTTTGGGGCAATTGCCAGAGCATCGCCTGGCAACGCCCGCAATGTGATGACATCACCTCCGGGTGACGTAATTACGTTGGGGAAGGGGGGTGGGGTTCCCCCCACCAGCCAAATGCTGGCCGGTGGATTGGGAACCCCTGTAGCGGGGGATCCCCCACCCCCCGGGCTGACTTGGCAGCCCTATGGTGAAACCTTATTTACTTATGCTCTCATTTATTCGGGCACCTTCTTCTAGGTACTATCTTTGCTCAAAATGCCTTGTGGTCCTATCTCCCTCTCATCTTAAATACTAAAAGCTGACTGAAATTATTTCTTACTGCAATACTTAAAGTGACCTAGTCCTCTTTTATAAATAACAGGAGAAATACATCTCCATGTTCAGTCCCCCGGGATATAATGTTTTGAGATGATATATCCAGAACGTCTCTCTTCTATATAGTAACTGCTGGATATCAGTTTTGTTATGTTTCTGTGTGCTAATCATTTCCAACACTATACATTTAAAATTATTACAAGAATGATTAGCTTCCACAAAATGGTTGGTGATGGCCATAATTTGCTGCAAGATGTCACCCATGTCCTGAAGCCCGGGGGCTGCCTGAGGCTGGGGTGGGCCTGGCGGCACTTGGAAATGGTGGTGGTGGGGGGGTTCCAGAGGGAAACTAAAGGCCTGAGAGCAGCTGAAATGCCTCCTCCATGGTGAAGGTGGAAGCAGACTGGGAGGGAGGGAAGAGGAAAGGGGGAGGGAGCCGCCTCAAGCAGTTGGGGGCTGGGGGGGAGTCCTGGCATGGCTGGAGCCCCCCTCTCACCTCTGCCCGCCTCACACACTCACATCCACAAAACAGGACCCAGTGCCCCCCTCAATTTGGAAGTTATTTCTTGATTGCTGTTCTTCTCCAACCAGATAGTAGATGCAGAGCAGCCATTAACTAGGGTTGTCAACCTCCAGGTGGGGCCTGGGGATCTCCCACTTTTACAAGGAGGAGGAAGAGGAGGAGGAGGAGATTGGATTTATATCCCCCCCTTCACTACCCAAGGGAGTCTCAGAGCGGCTTACAAACTTCTTCCCCTTCCCCTCCCCACAACAGACACCCTGTGAGGTAAGTGGGGGCTGAGAGAGCTCTTTCCCAAGCTGTCCTTGAGAAAACAGCTGGTACAGAGCAATGGCTTGCCCAAGGTCATCCAGCCAGGTGCAAGTGGAGGAGTGGGGAATCAAACCCGGTTCTCCCAGATTAGAGTTTGTGCACTTAACTACTTCTCCAAACTGGTTCACGTGATATTAAGGACCTGGAATGCTGTAGAATAAAGTGTCCCTTTGGTTCATGCAACTGATTGTCCTGCTC
Source organism: Lepidodactylus listeri (assembly GCA_029233225.1). Taxonomy (NCBI): domain Eukaryota; kingdom Metazoa; phylum Chordata; class Lepidosauria; order Squamata; family Gekkonidae; genus Lepidodactylus; species Lepidodactylus listeri. The sequence goes on along the minus strand of JARCFY010000009.1, from coordinate 96,205,953 downwards.
ATTATTTTATTTTTTATTTTATTTTTTTATTTTGGGATTTGTATCCCGCCCTCCCCGCAAGTATAATGATATGTATATCATTATACATATCCAGCAGCAAAAGCAAAAAAAAAAAGTGTAATTTTCAGCCTGTTGGGTGCCAGAATAACTTGATGCTTCAAATCCTCATTTTATGTTGAACTTATCTGCCTTCGTAGTATTCCAAGTTTATAGGAGAAGGGCAAGAAGGACCTTTATTCTCTGCCTCCGATGTAAGATAAGGCTGCCAGAAGAACAGATAAAATAGTGGAGAAATGTTTATGCTTTGCTACTGTGACTGCCACTCGCAGTGGAGGATTTAATTTGGGCCATAGCCTATGCTCTCTGTAACTATCATCCCACCAGATTCATTATCAGATCTACCCAAGAGGGAAATGTGTGAAGTCTGCACAGTTTGTTAAATCAATGTTGCCTGTTTTATATTTCACATGACCTGAGCCTTAAAACTCACACAGATGGAGACCAAATGAAAAATCACAAGCAGAGATCTTTTTTGCCCCAAACAAACACGTGACTGCAACCAATGATCCCTCTAAGCTGTGGAGTCTCATGAGCAAAAATTCTACTTTGTGAGCTCCTGGCATTCAAGTTGTGAGCAAGCAATTTGGCTACTGCATAAATGAGTTTGCTCTGGAGCCGTCCTTCCAGAGCTAAGACAAAAATGTGTGAGCTGGAGGCTAAAAACTGTGATCTAACTCACACTAACTCAGCTTAGAGGGAACACTGACTGCACCCAAGAAACCAGAAGGGCACTGAGACTTGAAAGGGCAGCCATAAAGGAACTAGAAAGGCGTAAGAATGTGTCACTGGAGATCAAGATTAAGATAATTCATACTATGGTATTCCCTGTTACTGTGTGTTGGATGTGCAAGTTGAATAATGAGGAAAGCTGACGGGAAGAAAATTGATCCATTTGAAATGCGGTGTTGGAGGAGTTTTATGGATACCCTGGACTGCCAAAAAGACAAATAAGTGGGTTCTAGATCAAATCAAGCCTGCATTCTCCTTTGAAGTTAAAACGACTAAATGGAGGCTATGGGACCTTGGTCATATCATGAGAAGACAAGACTCGCTGGAAACGACAATAATGCTAGGAAAAGTTGAAAATAGCAGGAAAAGAGGAAGACCCAACATGAGACGGATGGACTTTCAATCAAGGAAGCCACAAAGGCCCTCACTCTGCAAAACCCAAGCAAGGCTGTCAATGATAGGATGTTTCAGAGGTCATTCATTCATAGGGTTGGAAGTCAGAAGCAATGTGATGGTATATAACATACCATGTTATACAGCTGACCTCTACCCAACACCCAACTGCCCAACAAAGGACCTCTGTCCTTTGAATAAAGCCTGGCTAGAACTAAAAAGTAAAGATACTTCAGACTAGAACAATACGGAAGATGAACAGTGCCATCCCAAGCAGGTGTACTTAGAATCCCATTCAAGTCTATTCAACTAGCCTCCCCTTCCCCCCCAGAACAGTGTTGTAATTTGTATTAGTTTCTTGAAAGCAAAATAGCTAAGGAGATCATTCTCACCAGTCACCACTATGCAGCAGTTCTTTTTTCAGCATTAGTTTTTAACATTGATTTTATTTAGTTGTTTATATTATTTATAACCCTCTCTCGTTTGGACCCAAGGTGGATTGCACAGAGAGAGTCAATATGATCATCAGGATGGGACATTCAGTGAACAATGCAATAAGAATGAGGGTTGTGGAACCAACCAGAAGACTAAAAGCAGAACTGAAGCAAAGCATAAGTATGACCATAGCCCAGTCTGCATCTTCTATATAAAGCTGTTCCTTGGTGCTGTGGTGCCGGCTTCCCATTTGGCTCACTATTAAGCTCTCCTCCATCTGCATCAGGATGCAAGTTGTTTAGGGAGAGCACGCACAAGAGGGGGGAGGAGTGGCCTCCCGGGGGCACCAGCAGGGCACTGCACTGTGCCGTGGGGAGGAAACGGCACCCATGACCCCCCTCACAGAAAGTAAAGGGGAGTGACCTGGGGGAGGGGGAGGGTGACCAGGAAAGACAGAATGAGCTGGGTAAAAAACACAAAACACCCGGTGGTTGCCAGACAGGGCATGCTGGGGACTGCCCAGGAAATAACAAATGGTTCAGGGGTGGGTGTGCTTCCAACCCCCCCCTCCCCCCAAAAAAAATGATCACAGAAAATTGTTCCCCGGCTGCTTTTAGACACAGACAACTGGATTTTCAGCTAACTGGTTTCCTTTGTAAGAATTTGTGTATCTCCTTAGAAAAGATGGTGGCGGGGGGGGGGGGAGAATTCAGCTCCAGTTGTCTGCTTTTTGCTTACAGCAGCTCGAGGGTAGGGAGGAGGAATTGTGCCACCTTAAAACCAAATCCAGATAAGGCGATGAGACACCGTAGTGACCTCGGAGTCGCTACTAAATGGCCATAAAATGATGCAGACAGCTGATGCTGAGATGAAATAACAGGAGAGTGGATGCGGCATGGGATGCAGACAGAAATTTGTGAGACGATGTGAGATCATTGGCACAATGGTGGGAAAGACCAGTGCAGATTGGACCCATGATTCCTTGTGTGTGTACATAAAGTGCTGTCAAGTCACAGCTGATTTATGGACACCTCGACAAGGGGTTTTAAAGGCAAATGAGTAGCAGAGGTGGTTTGCCATTGTCTTCCCCTGCACAGACTTCCTCGGTGGTCTCCCTTCCGACTACCAAGTCCTATGAGGAAAGGTTGAAGGAACTGGGTATGTTTAGTCTGGAAAGGAGACTACTGAGAGGTGACATGATAATCATCTTCAGGTGCTTGAAGGGCTGTCATATAAAGGATGGCATGGAGTTGTTTTCTGTTGCCCCAGAAGGTCGGACCAGAACCAACGGGTTGAAATTAAATCCGAAGAGTTTTTGGCTAAACATTAGGAAGAACTTCATGACAGAGCAGTTCCTCAGTGGACCAGGCTTCCTTGAGGGGTGGTGGGCTCTCCTTCTTTGGAGGTTTTTAAGCAAAGGCTAGATGGCCATCTGACAGCAATACTGATTCTGTGAACTTAGGCAGATCATGAGGGGCAGGAAGGGTTGCATCAGGGCTTAGTTCTTGTGGCCCTTTCTTACACACCAGATCACCACTTTGGTCAGGAAGTAATTTTTCTCCAGGACAGTTTGGCCAGGGATCCTGGAGATTTTTTGACATCCTCTGGGCATGGCACAGGGGTCACGGGGGTGTGTGGGGGGAGGTATTTGTGAATTTCCTGCCTTGGGTAAGGGTTTGGACAAGATGACCCTGAAGGTCCCTTCCAACACTATAATTCTAAGATTCTATGATTCTACCAATCCTGATTAGCTTCTGTGATCTGGCAAAACTGAGCTATACTATACTGCTTCCACTCCCCAACATATTAAATAATGCAAAAAAAAAATGCAATGTCATCTTTAACAAATTAACTCAGAAATAAGGGCCACTGATTTCTCTCAGGTTTCAACCCTAGTAACAAGGTTTGGGTTTTGACTTGAATTCCCTCCACTCTTACATATATGAAGAACTGCATCAGAGAACTCTTGGGCAATCTTAGTCAATAGTTAAGCAAAGGGAAATAATGGCTCACTGTTGTTTGTTTATCTCACTATAGACTCACACCATTTCTAACTAAACTCCCAGACAGCACAAACTACCTTGCTGAGCTTCGAGTCTGTGCCTTTTATAGCACACCTGAAACAAATGACTTAATCATATTAATTACCCACTTTAATCCATCACATTTAACCATGTGCCATGTGCTCATAAGTGAACTCAGTGGGGTTTCCTTCTGAATAAGGAAGAACCTCCTGTAATGTGTGGGAAGAGAAATTCTTCAAGCCTGATCTTACACAACTGTAGTCCTTCTTTCATTGACAGATTGTTCAACGTCCAGAGTTTCCAGATAGGGTGTCTGAATGCCTGGGAGACAAAGAGTTGCCAATAGCCAGAAAGAAAAATAGTGTGGTCTTTAACAGGTTTTCTGATGTGCCACATCCAAAGGCACAGCTATAAAGGCCAGTTAAAAATGGGCAATCCAGATTCTAACTTTAATGAGCATCCAGGCTGGTCAATACCAGGGGTCCTTTTGTACAAAAAGAGGTGCAGGAGCACATTAGCATAACTCATTTGCATATGCCACACCCCCTAACATACCGGAAGTATGTCAGAAGGCAACACCCACCCCTCAGGCTCCACTCCACAGGTGAGTGAAACTGACCTGCTCTTCCTCCGTTCCCTTCCCCATCCAATACTTTGTGCAATAAAAATAAGCGTAATGAACACACCCTCATTCTCTTCCTGCTCCCTTGAAACCACCAGGTTTCAAGTAGATTTGAGATACCCAGGACATGTACACCACCCATCCCTTTCCCTTCCCCTCCCCACAACAAGACACCCTGTGAGGTAAGTGGGGCTGAGAGAGGTCTTTTGAGAACTGCTCATGAGAGAACAGTTCTGAGAGAACTTGTGACTGACCCAAGGTCACACCGGCAGCTGCATGTGGAGGAGTGGGGAATCAAACCCGGTTCTCCCAGATTAGAGTCCAACTCCTGACCACTACGCCAAACTGATGGGGTGGAAGCTGCTGAAGGGTTGGTGAAATTTCTCCAGTACTTATGTGCCATGTGCCCAGATAAAAAATGGTATACTTAGAAAATTTAGATGCCACCTTGAGCAAGTCTCTGGAAAAGCAGCACACAGTCATAAAAGTAACAATGATAAAATTATCAATATTAAAACAAAACATTAAAAACAATAAAGACCCTAGCAGGGCTTCCCCCGGGGCACTGCACCTCTGCACTGTTCGGGGAAGCCGAGGAGGGGGCGGGGCTTGGTCATGTGCCTGCCCCCTGGGCTCCTCACTCCCGGAGCTGCGCTCCTGTGTGCTCCCGCTCCATCGGACCCCTGGTCAATACTGTTAGCTACTGGCCCCCAGATGGGCCTTTTGATTGCCAACTTCAAAGCATGGCCTGAAGATTTCCTGGAATTATAACTGAGCTCCAGATAACAGAGAGCAGTTCCTCTGGAGAAAATTACTACTTTGGAGGTGGGAGGGAGTCTATGGCATTACACCCTGTTGAGGTCTCTCTCTGCCCCACAACCCCACTCTCCCTGGGCTGCACCTCTGGACCTCCAGGAATTTCCCAGTGCAGAGTTGGCAATGTAGCTGAGCCCACTGGCCTTGTAACAGAGCTTGCAGACACAGAGCCCCGGAGAAGGGAAGGCACCAATGTTCCCTCTAAGCTGTGGAGTCTTGTGAGCAAAAATTCTACTTTGTGAGCTGCTGGCATTAAAGTTGTGAGTGAGCGATTTGGCTACTGCATAAATTAGTTTGCTCTGGAGCCATCCTTCATGAGCTAAGGCAAAAATGTGTGAGCTGGAGGCTAAAAAGCTGTGAACTAGCTCACACTAACTTGGCTTAGAGGGAACACTGGAAGGCACCCTACCATACATGCACAAACCAGATGACAGCTTGTTGAAATAAAATGGCCATCCCTTTATTAGTTACAGCTGGAGAGAGCCATGGCACAGCATGGGGCAGTGGATCCTGACATTCAGTTCCCCTGTAGAAAACAGCCAGTTTGGAAGGTGGACTCTATGGCATGATGGAAGTCCCTCCCCTCCATGGAAGTCCCTCCCCTCCTCAAACCCTGCCATCCACAGGCTCCACCCCCAGAATCTTCAGGTCTTTCCCAGCCCAGAGCTGGCAACCCGACTGGTCAAGGAGACACAACATTTCTAGTTGTACAGCCTGGGGTTTAGTCTCCCTGAGTCCAACAGGGCTTGCTTGTTCTCAAGGAAGTATGCATGGAATAGCAGACAACGTTCAAACATGTGCGGGGGTCTTAAAAATAATTTTAGAGTGACAGGGTTTTAAGAATGGAGTCTGCTTTCTGAAGAGAACACGGCAGATTTGTGATGCCCTGATGCCGGTCCCATCGATTGCCCTGGAACTTTCTTCTGAAACTTTGCTTAGTGTCACGGCCTCAGGTATTTCTTTCAGCGCTATTGGAAACAGATAACACCGACGCTCGTCCACTGACTAGGGCTTTAAGAGAGCTGTGCACATTCCAGGCCTTGGATAAGGATCTTGTTTCGGCTTTGCAGATGGTAAGCATTTATTGATGTTTTTAGGTTAGTGTTAAGCTTATTGACCTGGGGTTTTAATATTTACAGTAGTTTGCCAGAATCAATACTGTGACCTTAAGGTAAAGAGGAGGGGGAAAAAATGAGTCAACAAAAAATAACTTTCAGCAGATGCCAAAGCCTCCTTACAATCCTTCAAAACTTGTATTGTAGTTTCTTTCTTTCTTACAAGACAATTTCCAAATGAAACGTACCAATACAACGGTGTTGCGTCGAACTCCCAGGCTGCACCAGTCCATACTTCATATTTATATTTCACAGTAGAAAGATCAGATACAAAAGAGGATAGAACCCTGGTACTTGTAATAACTGTACAGAAGAAGCAAGGGGGATGTTCCTTACCTCTGCATGGAAAGGTGAAAACTTTACAGCAGGATCCCAGTTCCTCATTGCACTGGTACACTCCATTGTACAATCCCCCATAGGGGGTGGGAAGTGCCATCAACTTGCAGGCAACTTACGGCAATCCCATAGGGTTGCCGGGTCCCCTTGTCGTTGCGGCAAGGGGATTTGAGGGACCTTTCAGGGATGGGTGGGACATCGTGCAGGACATCCCCGACTCAGTGACATCACCCAGAAGCAACTTCATTGTGTTGGCAATGTCACATGCAATGCTCTGGACTTTGGGCAAAAACTCTTATGTTTCTTTGGCTTCAAAACCATAGAGTCCCCACCCCCCAAAAAACCAGAGTGTCACTGCACAATGTTGCCGATGCAACGTCGCTGGCACAATGATGTCACTCCCAGCCGGCCAGCTGGGTGGTGGCAGGTCAGAGCCCCCCAAAGTGGGGAAACCCCTGCTGGGACCTGGGGGCTGGCAATCCTACAACCCCATAGGGTTTTCAAGGCGAGGGATGAACAGAGGTGACTTGCCACTGCCTTCTTCTACATAGCAACCCTGGACCTCCTTGGGGGTCTCCCATCCAAATACTAACCAGGACACACCCTGTGGAGCTCTCAAGATCTGATGAGAGGGGGCTAGCCTGGGCTATCCATATCAGGGCCACCAATAGACAGGGACATACAAAACTGAACTTGCCTCTCATCATGCAGATCCATTCTGACCTCTACACCATTCCACCCAGAAGTCCATTGATCAATGATGGTTGAAATGTGACAAGAAAACAGACCCTAGGTACAAGCTTTATTTGTATTGAATTTGTTCTGGTTTGAAGGCTAGGTTTTCTTAAAGAAATTCCCACAGATAACAGTTCACAAATATGATATTAATAATAGGGCAGAAGGAACTTCCTCTTATCTTATAAGGAATGGTTTGACAGAGGAACAGACTGCCAGAGGAAAGCCCTGAGACAGACTTAACTAGGTGCTCCATGCAATGCTGAAAGCCCTGCAGGGTCTGCTGTGGTGACACTGGCATCAGTTATAAGATAGCTGGAAGTGGATTTATGATCATAGCAAACCCACCTGCATGGATGGGATGCACGTGATTCCAATGTCGCCCTATCGATTGACTTGTAGATCCTGCATTCTAATTCCAGAGCTAATGATGGAACAATTGTGATTTGATTATGGAAAACTGCCCTGGTGTGGAACAACCCAAGTTATTAGGAGATGTTTATTGCTGAACTGTCTATATCTGGAGCCCTTTAAATCTTTGCAGAAGGGGAGGGAGGGGTTGTCATGGCTTGGGGGCGGGGCTTGGAGGCATCTCTACCCAACCCCAAAGTGCTCTCCAAAATCCCCCTGCTGGAAAGACAAGGGGACCTGACAACCCTATCACAACATGAAAAGCAACAACAAAGTAACAACCACCACCACCACCTAATCAGGAATAGAAAACTATCCAGATCCACATGCCCGTATCACCAGCCCACAATAACACATCAACAACAAAGAAGTGATAACACAGAAGCATCAGTATAAAAGTGAGCCCGACCATCAAACCAGCTGGATATTTATGAGACACAGGAGCCAGCCAAACCAGTATATACAAGGAAAAATATAGGCCATAAAAACCATACAGAATATTAAAATAATCAGCAAAAAGGTGGGATAAAATTCAGTACAAGGCTGGGTAAACTGGAGGTCGTAGCCTACCACCTGAATACCAGTAGAGTAGGTGCCAAGTGATTCCAGGAGGAAGGAATTTTAGAGGTAGGGCACCATCACCAAGAAGACCCTGTCTATAGTGACCATTCATCTCCATGGGCGGTGATATGGGCAGTAAGGTTTGGAATGAGGATTACCTATTCAAATTGTATGGAATCCAGTACCCATAAGCCAACTCTCTGATACTACAAATGAACTCTTTACTGTCATGGAAGTCCGTACATTTTCCCAGCAAATGATGAGACCCAAAAGCATTGTTTGAGGCGTGCAGTGAACAGGGCAAACTCTGTAGGATCCTTGACATTTCCCAGCTTTGAACAAGAACCTCTTGTGCCACAACCGAAAGAATTCTTTGGTTTTTCTTTCTTTTTTTTCAAAAGAGGGTCACTTAAGTGGCATGGAAACATGGGGGTGAGGGTGGGACTTCTTGAGAGCACCAGTCCAAAGCCACCATCACTGTGCAGGAGTAGATGAGAAGCTGTCTGAGTTCAGGCCCCATTAACACTAAAAGTAATAAACAGGAGCTTAATGTATCATCCATCCACATTATGCAGCTTATCTTGCTATTATAATTGGATGTCATGCATCCTAGCATTGTTTTACAACTGATAGCTACCTTAAAAGGTGAGCTTCACAAACACCGTGATGTCAAGAAGGCACTAATTAAAAATCACTTACATCCCATGACATCCTTGCTAGTATATACCATAGTGCATTCAGAATATGTATGAAACCACAGTCTATTTTTTAAAAAAGCATTGCTTTTTTGCACATTTGCCACTTTTTGACAACCTGAAATTGGTACACCCACATGCACCAATCAAACCTTGAATTTAAAGTAATTAGAACAGATGCCAGCAATTTCCGCTGCCCACCTTCCAAACAACATTGCAGCTTTGACCCAGGAGAGAGCAGGAAATAGAGTTGAAAATAATATTATAAATAGAAAGGAAGCAATTAGGCTTGCAAAGTCTTTTGTCTTGTACAGCAATAACTGTTGTTGTTTGTACAGAATGGATGTTGACTTTCACCAGATTGAACACATCTAAATAGGAGATTCTATTACTTGGAAGGAATACTGGTTTGTAGGGATGGTTTAGGTGGTACTGAAATATACTTTATGAAGGCTTTACATTAATGTGCAGGTCCTCTTGAGAGCCAGTTTGGTGTAGTGTGCAGACTCTAATCTGGGAGAACTAGGTTTGATTCCCTACTCCTCCATTTCCAGCTGCTAGATGATCTTGGGCAAGCCATAGTTCGGCACAGCTGTTCTCTCAAGGACAGATTTGAAAAGAGCTCTCTCAGCCCCACCTACCTCACAGGGTGTCTGTTGTGGGGAGGGGAAGGGAAAGGAGCTTGTAAGCCACTCTGAGACTTACTCTGAGTGAAGGGCAGGGTATAAATCCAATCTCTTCTTCTTCTTCATATGCTTATTGATTTATCTGCAGGTGAGCTGAGCCAAAAACATTCAGATTATTTTGTTTTCATGAATGGTGACAGATTCATGATGGTAGGTGGCTACTAGCCATGATGACTAAAGCAAACTCCAATATTCAGAAGCAATAATGCCAGAGCTAGGAGACAACCAGTGCCATCCTGGGGAGAGTTATATCCTTCTAAATCCATTTACTTCAGTGGACTTAGAAGGGTGCTGTACTGTTATAGCTTCCCCAGGAGCCACAAGCAAGGTTGCAGAGAGTAACCAAAGTCCAATCCAAAAGTCAAGGATTTCAGAGAGCAGCTTTACCAAAGTCCAGTCTGTGGTCAAGGAGCTCCAGGCAGCAAGTCCAGTCCCAGGTCAGGAGGTCCAGAAAAACCAGCTGCAAGGTCCAGTTCAAGGTTGCAGAAGTCCAGTAGCAGTAAGGTTGTTGGCTCAGTAGTAAATTACCCTTGTTACATCTACAAACTGCTGCTTCTCCCATCTGAATTTATAGCCAAGTCTTAATGAGGTAAACTCCCAGACAATTCCTTGGCAGTCATCCTGAAACTACTCATTTGTCTCTTCAGTTGACAGTTGATGACAGGCCATGAGTCTCACACTTCTTCTCCTTTCTTGCAATTCTAAGCATCTCTGACAGCGTCAGCACTGCAAGGGTGTGGCTGAGCTAGGTGGGCTGGGAGTGGCTGCTGAAGACTTGCTTACTGCTTCAGAGCTACAAGGTGTTGGCTCAGTTTCAGCTGTAGGCTGTGTCTCCTGATCAGCCGGTAATTTGGTCGTTCTCCTTCTGGCTCAAAGCCAGCTGCAGTTGGCTGTTTAATTACTGGTTGAGAGCTAGCAGATAACTCTTCATCTGAGAAATCTGAGCCATCACTCAGCACAGACTGACTTACTACAGGAGTTACTCTACCAAGGATTGTACTAAACATCATGGGAAAACCTTAGCCTCTATGTCATCCCTAATAACTGACTGGTCACTGTGTGAGGCAGGATGGTAAGACAAGCTGGACCACTGACCTTTTTGTTTAATATATTTATAGTCCACCCTTTCCATCTAGACTTCAGGTGGATTACACTGTGTAAAGTCAATGTAATCAATATGATGAGACATCTAATAAGCAAGGTAATAGGATTACAGAAATCTGAAACAAAGCACAGAGTATTGGATGTGTTATGCTAAGCAATGCATAAGGTAGTATTACATAAATATAAAAGGATCCAGTCAGAGCAGGATAATACACTGAATAAATATATAAGCTACACAGTCCCGTTCTCTTTATAAAAGACCCTTTCTGAACCATTCATTTTTAATATAGACCAGATCCAGCAGGGTACCTCTTAAATTCATCCTTTTCTTCTGCTTTGGACAGCAGTCAAAATGTGGGTGTTTACATCCATCAGAAGATATCTATGTTAAAGGTTATAGGGTTTTTCTTCTGATACACAGCTTTAACAGCATTAATAAAGCATGTGCCATTATTTTGAGAAAACAATTTGTGGCACTGCTGTAAACAAGAACGGAGGATGATATTTCTCTGTGCATGTGTGTATGCGTGGAGAGTGAACTCCATGTTCTAATGGACGTTTCATGCACCTTCATTACGTTAAACCATTGCTAAGGCTCATGCCGCTGTACCAAGCGTGCTTCCTGTTTTCTCCATTAATTAAGATAACAGATGCCAGGATTTTCACGAATGTCAAATGTTGTTTTATATAATTGATTTGGAAGGGGGTAAAGAATTCCTTTTGTAACCTTTCAACCTTTCTATGCTCAAGTCCAACCTTCGGCAACATTAAAAGTTGGATTGTTAAAAGCCTACGGAGCCCTGAATGTACAATATAATGAGACTGATTTCGTCTGGTATTAATGGCAGAATTTCCTGTGCTGTGTGGGGAGTTTCATAGAAATACTAGACCAATGGCATAATAAGCCCACTGTGGAAATATATATTTATTTGGATTTTGAGAAAGAAACTCTATTTATTACAGCCAGATGCAGCCAACATTGTTAATATTCTAGTAAAACAGACAAATTGCTGCAATTTTTGTCCCCGTGCAAATAAGAAAGCAATGATTGTTCAGAAGAATTTTTATGCTGTCTGACTTGATTCAGCATAGACAGTACAATCAGACTCCCTATTAGAAATAATAGAGTTGATGACCTCCCTTTGAAAGCAGGCATAAATCCAGATTCGCCTCTGGATTTATTTATTTTTTGATACCCAAATCCCCAATCATTCTCCCAACATGAATCCACTCTCCTTTTTGGTTTCATAGTTGGTATTGTTATTACTAGGCATGGTAAGAGGCAATTTACAAACTGAATGGATCAGGAATAGTCTACAGAGAGTACACATAGTTCATAGCTCAGATAGTTCGTAGTTAGGGGAGGGACTGTGGCTCAGTGATAGAACATCTGTTTGACATGCAGAAGGCTCCAGGTTTTATTTATTTACTTAGAAGAAAAAGAGATTGGATTTATACCCCGCCTCCCAGGCTCAGCTTGGAAACGTGGTCCAGAAGGCTACCATGATGGTTGGCATCGAAAACCACTGAAAGGTTCAGGGGAATCAACAGAGTTGCACTTCCTCTGTCCATTTCCCAGCACAGGTCATCCACCAGGACAACCAAGGCCGCGGTCACACGGCCCTTAAATGCGGGAGGAAACACATTTAAAGGGGCCGTCTACAATGGCTGCAGAAAGTCCCGCACTGAAGCGGGCTCAAATGCGGGTTCCTCCCGCATTTTCTGACTCCGGAAAAATCAACAGTATTCCCGGGAGTCGCGGGAGGAACCCGCATTTGAGGTATCTGGACAGCCCTCTCTCGCAAGCATTGTGAGACCAGGGCTGTCCAGATGGTCCCATCGGCCATTTCCCCCCCCCCCCTTTTACACTTGGGCGCTTGGGCAGTCAAGCGCCCAAGGGTAAAAGGGGAAAAAAACCCCAAAAAAACTTACCAGGCGGCTGGCGGGTCCTTTGCTGCTTCTCCCGCCGCCGCCGCCACCTCCTTCTCCGCCTCTTCCATGGCAGCCGCTGCTTCTGCTGCCGCCGTGGCTGCCTCCTTCGCTATCTCTTCATGACCGCAGCTGCCGCTTCTGCCGCCGCAGGGGTTGGGATGTGTAGACATCCCAACCCGAGCTAGAAAAATGTGGCCCCTTTAATCCGGGATGGCTCCCGGATTTAAAGGGGCCCGTGTGACCGCAGCCAAGGCTGTTCAGTCCCTCACACCTGCAATTAAAATATTAGGTAGTAGGTGATATAAAAGACATCTACTTGAGACCTCTGAATGCCACTGCAAGTCTGAGGCTGTGTTCGGACTGGCAGTTAGGCTTCATATAGCTGCGTCCCTCATACAGATTAAACCAGCAGGATCACACAGACACATCTGTCAGCCCTCCCCCAGTTGTACTCGCCCCATTGTATGACGAGTTGGGAATGGAGCAAATAGACACCATATAACATGTGGTGTTTTTGGTTTCCTGCACATTCATTGTAGGTGGCCAGATGTCTGAATGCAGGGAGCACATTTGGAATGAATTGGCAGTCTGACCCTGCAGATCCATGTCCACCACTGGGTTTGTTTCTTTGTTGGAGTGTCTGCCTATATGCACATGCACCCACCTACATTTTTTAAAAAAGAAAAGAATGGGCAGCATGCTCCATGGCTGAGGCACTGCAGTAATGTGGATGCATGACCATGGGATGGCAGCGCAGGTGACCTGCAGCAGGGTGTGCTCTCTGATTGGTATGTCCCACAATACTTCAAAGCACTACAATTAGAGGAGGCACCATATCGTGAGTAGACATTACTGACTTTGATGGACCAATGATCTGATTCAGTACTAAGGCAGCTTCATGTGTTCATATCTGCTTTTCTGGTCAAAGATTCCCTTTCACAATTTCCATTCGTATAAAACGTTGGGTCTTAGACAGAACATCTCTCCTTATATATAACTGAGTAGTGGGGTAGCACTTTCTGAACATTCCACACACTCCTAAATCAGTTGGCTCCCTGATGTGTCACTCAGAAGCTGTCCCTATCCACTGGCTGCATTGCCTAAGTCTCGCCTCCAACATTCTAAACAGTTTGCTGTTCCTCCCCCCCCCCCCCGCCTAGCCAGTCGGAACACAGAGGCCATTTGCATATGCGACCTGATTGGCATTTGCCTCTAAAATGTTTGCTGTTGCTGCTGGGAGTAACTGAATGTGTCCTGAGGTAAAATACATCTCCCAGTCTTCCCTTAAATGGTCACTAGAATTGTCAGTCTCCCTGTGGGGCCTGGAGATCTCCCAGAAATCACCATGTTCCCCAGCCACAGCACATCATTTCCCCTACAGAAAATTTCCCAGCTATTACAACTGATCTCCAGATGACTAAGATCAATTCTCCTGGAGACAATGGTTGCTTTGGGCAGTGGACTTTATAGCATTATACCCTGCTGAAGTCCCTCCACACCCCAAACCCTGCCCTTTCCAGGTTCTACCCCTGAAATCTACAGGTGTTTCCCAACCCAGAGTTGACAACCCTGTAACTGGCTATGGAACCACTTTCCAGACCCTTGGAACCCAGAAGGCATGGCATAGGAGGTGGTGCTTTTCTACCTTAGCTGCCACTGCATAACCCCAAATCAACAGGGGTGGAGGGAACCATACCTGTTACCATAAAGCTGTCCTCCCATACTACCCACATGGGGCAGCAAAAGGACTTGAGACAGCCCTGCCTTATAGCTAAGCAGGAGGAAATAAACTGGGCTTGCCTCCCTCTATTTTCCCCTTCCCACCCCACCAGCCACCAGCCACATGGGACACTCAGCTGTAGCTTCCTTCTACAGTCCATTGTATTTCTTCCCACAACAGGCCTTACTTCTAGTAAGAACACAAGAGAATCCAATGTTGGATCAGGCCAATGACCCATCCAGTCCAACACTGCTATTAGCATGCAGCATGCCCAGAATTCTGTGCATTGTTAAAACACAGTTTCAGTTCAGATTGTATGTAGGTGTCGGCATGCTAAAGGCTTGAGTCTGAAAACCCAAAGCCTGAGGTTTGACCTAGCTTAGTTAATGAACTACCTAGGGCTTTGTATATACCAAAGGGAATCGAAATGTTTAGCATCAGTATGTGAGGTGAGAAAGTAGTATAAACTGTCTTGACTACCCAAAGATGGTTATAGCCACCAGGAGCTTGGTCTTCAGGCCTTATCTGGTCAGCAGGCGACAGGTGAGGTTGTGGGTCATCGGCAGATTGCCTGCTTTGCATGAAGACGTCCTAGATTCAATTCCCAGCATTTCCAATTTGAAAGGATGAGGTAGTAGGTGATGTGAAAGAGCACAGCTTGAGTCCCTGGAAAGCCATTGCCAGTCAGAGTAGACAACACTAACCGCGAAAGGCCAAGGGCCTGACACAGATGAAGGCAGGTTCATGTCTTCCAAGAAGTCTCCTTTGACGTTCACATATTGTCTGTAAACGTGTTTTCAAAAAGGAAAGGAATATAATGTTGGAGGCAGTGACAATCCCCCAGGCATTCTCCTTCCTTGTCCTGCCATCTAGAAAAAGCCACTTTCTCCGTCTCCCACTGGGCTGTGATTGATTAGCATCTACTGGTTTCCTATTTTCTACTCCAGCTTCCTTAATCATGAAGCAATTTTGAGGCTGATGGGTAATTTGACTTCCCGGCTTTCTCCCAAATCAAATTTTGAAAGAGGGAAGGTGAGGGATGCCTTTTTGAGCAGCACTGTGTATCCTAACCCTGTCAGTATTCATCGTGACTGTGGTGTTGTAGGGTTTAAGCAGTGAGCCCGGAATGTACCAACCAGTTGCTCCAGGGAAGATTCAGCAAGCCACTTTCTCTTAGCCTCAACATTCTCACCTGTCCTAGGAGGATATAATACTCACTCTATGCTTGCAGACAGGGTTGCAATTTATATAAAGTGCTTTGGACCAGTTTCCATCAGAGGAAGGAGGTTTCACTGCTTTCCCCTCTGGCTGCAGCCCGGAAGACTCCCCCAGAAAGTGTTCCTAGGTGATAGGGGATGCTCAGGAAAAAGCACAAGAGGTGAACTGGAAGTCTGCAGAGGGAGGTGGGATTATAAAAACATGCCCCCCTTCCGTTGGTGAGATGTTACCATGAGATCCAAGCCAGTAAAAAAAATGCTATAAAATTAGGGCTGCAAACTGCATTCAACATATTCAGCATATTAATGGCTTTAATTTGATTAATTACTTGGGAGGGGGGCAGTTTTGACCTAGGACAATTGAGTGTAAAGGTCACACCTGTTTATTTTTTTGAGAGTCTTTCAGAATATCACTGCAAGTATAAAAGAACTGGTGATCTTTCTTTCCAACAATGAGCAGTAGTCTTACAGTGCAATCCCACGCTGATTTCCACAAGTCCATGAAATAATGTTACTTTATTAAACTCTTAATTCATTAAACACAAAGGTCCCCTGCTCCTTAGAAGATTCTGCTTCTTCTCCTCGCCAGTTTGGTATAGTGGTTAGGAGTGCGGACTCTAACCTGGGAGAACCAGGTTTGATTCCCCACTCCTCCACATGTAGCTGCTGGTGTGACCTTGGGTCAGTCATAAGTTCTTTCACAGCTGTTCTCTCAAGGGCAGTTCTCTCAGAGCTCTCTCAGCCCCACCTACCTCACAGAGTCTCTGTTGTGGGGAGGGGAAGGGAAAGGAGTTTGTAAACCGCTCTGAGACTCCTTTGAGTAGTGAAGGGCGGGGTATAAATCCAATCTCCTCCTCCTCCATTTATGTATGTGGAATGTCCTACCAGAATACCTACATAATGCTGCCTCTCTTTTCCTTCAAATCTCTCAAAATCTGCCTACCAGAGCTCTCTTAGAGACGCTTTCCTAAGAATAAGTCCCACTGGACAGATTTGAGTGGGATTCTGAGTAGATTTAGGATTGCTCTCGGTTCCTTAACTAGTTGAGAGGCCTAAGGGTAAATGCATCATATACAGACTTACCCAAATGCTGTGGTCACCTTCTCTGGCCTTGCTTCAGATGTCCCCGCCTTCTGAGATTAGGTGGGTGGTAACTCAGGAGAGGACCTTCTTGGTGATGTCCCTGAAACTCTGGAACTCTACCTCTAGAGATTCTCACCTGTCCCCTTTGGTTGCTGTATCCTGTGAGGCTCTATACATAGTTAGAGGATCGTAAAAGAATTGTCCAGTTATGGGTATCCTACGATCAAACACATAGGGCATAGAGGCCAGGGTCTTCCCCTGATGTTGACTACCTATCACTAGTTCAAAATATCTCAAAGAACTCATTGAAGCACTTGAACACAAGAGCACTAGCCCTGCAGTGAATGTGCGGAGGAAGGGCCTGAAAAAACCTCCCTCCCATGATCAGCAATGCTGTTTAGTAAAGACTGCTGGTCACTGAGAAGGACCATGCACATGGGTACTTCCTCTGCACATCCCCACCATGCAGAGCTGACTATGTGACTACATGGAGGTGGGGGCAAGTGCGTGCTCTCATGCCTGCTCTCTCTCCCCATGCAGGGGAGGCAAAATCCAGGCAGGTGACTTGCTCAAACCATTGTTCTCGTAAGGGCAGTTCTGTCTGCTCTGACAGGCAATGGATCTCCAGGGTCTCATCTGGGGGGGGGAGGGTCTTTCACATCATCTACTACCTTCTCTTTTTAACCAGAGATGCTGGGGATATAACCTAGGAACCTCTGCAGGAAAAGCAGGTGTCCTTTCTCTTACTCCCTCAGGTCTTCTGAGCCCAGGCTATGTTGGGCTTCAGTGGTAGTAACTAGCACCTCAAATGGAGTCCTGAAGCTAACTTCACTGGTGAGACCTCTAGGATAATGTAATTAATGCTTCACTGGAGGTGGGAAATATCAATAAAGCCCACAGCTCTGTGGCTTTCCGCTTGCTTAAACACAAAGCCACTTGCTAGTGGCTGCAAACCATGAAGAAGGACCGTCAACAGTGATTTAACCTTTGATGAAAGAATTGCTGACACCCTATTTATCAAGAGCCAGTTTGGTGTAGTGGTTAGAAGCGCAGACTCTAATCTGAGAGAACCGGGTTTGATTCCCCACTCCCCCACATGCAGCTGCTGGTGTGACCTTGGGTCAGTCACAAGCTCTTTCAGAGCTATTCTCTCAAGAGCAGTCCTCCGAAAGAGCCCTCTCAGCCCCACCTACCTCACAGGTGTCTGGTGTGGGGAGGGGAAGGGAAAGGAGATTGTAAGCCTCTCTGAGATTCCTTCGGGTAGTAAAAGGCGGGGTATAAATCCAATTTCTTCATCTTCATCTTCGTTGTCTTCCTCCTCCTCCTCCTCCCTCTTCCTCCTCTTCCTCCTCTTCCTCAGCAGCATTTTAACAATCTGATATTAAGCTGAGCTGCACCTTTTAATGCCATTGACTTCTGTGGTCTTAGTGAATTTAGAAGGGTGGACCTCTGCTTAGGATTGCAAAGTAAAAGACAGAAGAAAGAAACGCACACCCGCAACCTCCGCTGCTGTAAAAGGCAATTTTTGTTCAAGAAGAAGAGGAGGAGGAGGAGATTGGATTTATACCCCACTCTTCACTACCCAAAGTAGTCTCAGAGCAGCTTACAAACTGTTAAGTACTGAGCCGGGAAACGATGAATCAAATGCAGGCTTTATTCAGAACATCATTCAGCTCAGGGACATCTCTAGCAAGAGCGGCACTCAATTTATAGTGTTCCAACAAATAACTATATACATTGTAACTGGAAACACGCAGTCTCATTGGACCTAAGCAGGGCTCTGCTTGGATTGGCTTCAGGACCAATAAGGAGTCTTTATTCGGCAGCCAATAGGAATGAGGGAGTTAGGATACCAGAGCCCTGAAAATGCAATACAACGTAACATAATAGAACATAACACAAACTCCTTTCCCTTCCCCTCCCCACAACAGACACCATGTGAGGTAGGTGGGGCTGAGAGAGCTCTTTTCAGATCTGTCCTTGAGAGAACAGCTGGTACAGAGCTATGGCTTGCCCAAGGTCATCCAGCAGGAGCAAGTGGAGGAGTGGGGAATCAGACCTGGTTCTCCCAGATTAGAGTCCATGGACTTAACCACTACACCAAACTGGCTCAGTTCAAGATGGGCAAAGACAAGTGGGTGGGAAAAAAGCCATGCTGGAAGCCCGAAACAAAAGAAAAGGTGTTGACTGCCATGATTCCCGTGTAACTCTCTTTCTCCAATGACTTGTTCAGAATGCTACACAAAGTCAGCCTCTTGGGCATGTGTGCATCATTTTGTTTGGGGGCATCTAGGGCTGCCTAGCAGTTGGTGGGAGGGCTGTGGTGGGTATATGGAGGGAGGTGGCACTGCCGGCTGTAGTTTCACATCCCTTTCAGTAAAACAGCAGGAGTGGCAAAGGTAGCTCTAGTTTCAGAGAGTAGTCATTCACAATGCCGAGCAGCCCTGATTTGACTGAGGAATCTAGGAAACCCTCCTATATTCTTGTATATTTATTGTTCGACTCTTTCCTCCACTGGTCCCCCCCCCCCCCCCAAAACTGATATCCATTGAAAGAGCTTCACTTTTTAGGACGAAGCCTTTCTTCTTGGCAGTTGGATTTGGATTTTGTTGAAAGTCCCTAAAGTACTGTCTGAGAGTCAATTTCGCTTGGGTGCACTCATGATCAAACTGTTTTTTTATTCCCAGCGATCCTATCATGCTTAAGATCTCCAGGTCTCGAGAGTAGAGGCTGGAGATTGGAAATTAATAGGTGGTAACAGAGGTCCGTTGGGGCCGGAATGAGGCGGAGCGAAGCTCCACCAGCTCAGGACTGGCCAGTAGAGCAGCCATGGGCTGAATCAGATTCTCTAATCTGATTCAGCTCGCCGCCGAATTGCCGCCAAAATTCGGCGGCAACTTTAAAAGCCACTGGAGGGGAGGGGGTTTGAGGGAGAGGCTCCAAACTTGCAGGGTAGCTGCTGGGGTCTCTCTTCGAAATACCCACCAAGTTTCAAGAAGATTGGACCAGGGGGTCCAATTCTACAGCCCCCCAAACAGGTTGCCCCCATTCCCTCCATTGTTCTCTATGGTAGGAAAAAAGTTAACATTTTTTCCCTCCATAGAGAACAATGGAGGGGATGGGACAATCTGTTTGGGGGCCCGTAGAATTGGACCCCGTGGTCCAATCTTCTTGAAACTTAGTGGGTATTTCGAGGAGAGGCCCCAGCAGCTACCCTGCAAGTTTGGAGCCTATCCCTCAAACCCCCTTTCCTCTAGCCCCTCATATACTGTATGAGTTTTTGCCATTGATTTCAATGGCCCATAGGGTATAATGGGGCTGAAACTGACATTCCCTTTCTGACACACTTCTGGTGATGTCAGGGGGCGTGGCATATGCTAATGAGGTATGTTAATGAGTTATGCTAATGAGCTCCTGCACCTCTTTTTTTACGAAAGGACCCCTGCATACCATCATCCATGACCCCTGATGACTCCATAATGTGGGAACAGTCTCCTCTTTCTGTACTTTTCTTTCTGGCTTGGTGTGAGAAAGGTCTCCATGACTCCTCTTCGAAAGCAGAGTTTGGCACCATTCAAACATTCCATCCCCAAAAAAAGCTAAGAAGAAAGCGTTCTTCCTAAAAAGGGAAGCTCTTTCAATGGATATCAGTTTTGGGGGGAGGGAACCAGTGGAGAAAAGAGTAGAACAGTAAATATACAAGAACATAGGAGGATTTTCTCAATTATTCAGTGAAATCTGGGCTATTCTCTTTAGACCTGGTTGTCAATTTTGCTGGTACATGCCCTTTTCAATTGGCTTTTAGGCTAAATTTTGTCATTCTGAATGGTTTATTATCGGGTGACTACCCCGGCCAATTTACCCATTGGTCAGGCTTAAAACACTTGACTATTGATTCCTTTTTTTTCACAAGATCTCTATAATGAACATATCGATTTTCTGATGATGTGAGAACAGTGACCATTTACCCTTAGGCCTTAAAAGTTTTGGTCCACTGGGGCTTCTTACGGGTTGTCCTGAAGTGACTGAGCCTAAGCCTTCAGAACAGACATTCTCGTATCAATGAACATTTCTGTCTTTGGACACAATCAGCTAATGGCCAGTTCTTCCTGCAAGTCCTAACTGCTAATAATGATGGGGTGGATCTCTGTAATTGATTATTACCACCCAGGGGTCCTTTTGTAGAAAAAGAGGTGCAGGAGCTCATTAGCATAACTCATTAACATACCTCATTAGCATATGCCACGCCCCCTGACATCACCAGAAGTGTGTCAGAAACTTCCCTGTTTCAACCCCCACCCGGTTTAGAAGGATAACGTTTATGGAAAGCACGAATCAACCGAGGAGCATGAACATGGTCAGCAGCCACCCACTCATTACATTCAGGACTGAAATCCACCCAGTTTACAAGGTAAAACAAACATCCCCATTTGAGTTTAGAGTCCAAAATGCTGGAAATCTCAAAATGCGGCTCCCCCTCCTTCATCAGAGGAGGAGGAGCTGGAATCTCCGGATGCCAGGAGTTCGGCCCAGGGCTTTTCTTCAGCAAGCGTCGGCAGCGCGGCTGGAGGGGGGACCTGCAGCTCTGCACCTCCTTCTGCAGGTCTGGGAAGTTTCCCGACAGCTGAGCAGTCACAGCCTCCAGCGTTGCATTCTCACCCTTGTTCGGTGCCCCTTCCAGCTATAATGCCCGGGGTTTGAAAGCTCCTTTAGGGGGTCACAGTGTTCCTCCAGGAGTCGGCAGGGGAGTCTTTGAAGCTTTTGGGGCCCCCAGGGGACAGGAGGATGCGAAGTGCCCACTCTCCCCGCATCGCATGCACAACCCTTGCTTAAAACAGGCATCACAGAACTCTTGAATGGCGGTTTTAAATTTGGGTTTCGGTGTGGCTTTGGCGGCAGAGTGGGAGGCCAGTGAACTCAGCTTAATCAGTGTGAATCTCTCCTCCACGTCAGCTGCCGCTCTCATCCAAGCCGCCAATGAGCCGGGCCGATCATTTCTCAACACAGTCTCATACAGCTCGTGGTTCAGCCCCTCATATAGCTGACTGCCCTACCAATCAAAGAAGTTCATCTGCTGGGCCTTTTTGGTGGCAGCCCCATGATTAGGGAACAACCTCCCTAGGGAGGTGGACCTGGCCTCTCACTTTCAGTCATTAAGGGGCAGTTGAAGACAGTTTTATTTAGGACTGCATTTAACATTTAGTGTTTTATTTACTGGCAGTTCTCATTGAGAATTTAAACTGTGGACTGTAATGCATTATGATTGTTGTTTTAATTACATTGTAAGCGGCCTTGTGTTATGCGAGGTACAAAGGTATTTCATAAATGTTTTAAATAGAGCTGCCAGCTCTGAGTTTGGAAATTTCTGGAGATTTGGGGGTAGAGCCTGCAGAAGGTGGAATTTAGGGAAGGTAGGGACCTCAAGCAGGGTATAATGCCATAAAGTCCACCTTCCAAAGCAGCCATTTTCTCCAGGGCAATTGATCTCTGCAGTTTGGAAACCAGTTGGAATTCCAGGAGAGCTCCAGGCCCCACCTGGAGGTTGGCATGCCTAGTTTTAAATTAACAAAATGTAGTATGCAACTTGACAGTACATTCTCTTTCCCTCATCCCAATCTGGTTAGTTCTGGGAAACAAAGCCAAATCCTCCTTCTAGATGCCACGGGTTTGATACAAAAGTAATTTTCTGTTGACACATCCCTTGAGAACATAAGAGAAGCCATGTTGGATCAGGCCAGTGACTCATCCAGTCCAACACTCTGTGTCACACAGTAGCCAAAATCCATGTGCCATCAGGAGGTCCACCAGTGGGGCCAACAGAAGATGAGGAATTTTTTTTATTTCCTTCATTTTGCAAACTGCTGAGAACAGGGAAAAAATGGGGGTCTGCAGGGATGGGAATTGGCAAAATTGTCCATAATTCCACTGGTGAAACCCAACCTTTGGATCCAGCCAAATGTCAATGTGGTGAGTATATCTTAGCATAACTGTTTCAACTCATTTAACCCAACAGGAACAAAATATATCCCCTTATCTTAGTCCTGAATATCTTTTTTTTTATTATGACATAATTCATGAAAAGAGAAACAGACACCTGTTGACTGCAGTTTGTTCCCCATGTCTTAACACATGACAGTGTTTTCTTAGGCTTGATCTTATTCCAATATAAAATAATTGCCAGCTCTTTAAAAACGTGCTCTGAGAATAATGGTTCCTTTCTCGCAAATCAATTTGTCCATCAGCGTTTTAAACCAGCTCTTATGTAACCTTCTGTTTATGGTATCTTGTGGTGCTAAACTACTGACTTGTGTATGTGAAACGAGATCTAAGCCCTTTCCGCTGCCAAGTCAATAGGAATGTTTCTGATGACTTCATTTGAAAGGCCTGAGTCTCGGTTCTCCCTGACTCGACCTGTGTTTATTCTTTAAGTTCCAACCTTATGTCAAGCTATAAAAGCACAGTCTTTAAAGAGCTTAGAATGTTGTATTTTTTTTATCCTGCTCCACAACGGAAGAACCAAGAGAAGTAAGGTTGTGTTTTTTTCTCCCCCTCTCTTTACTTCAAATCTTCCTTCTTTGATCACATGAGAGACAAAAATGCCCTCCGGTTAGCCACGTAAGGTGGAAGCAGGCAGGAGTTAATGATGTTGTTAGTCCACTTGATGGGATATTTGCCCTCTGAGGAACTTGAGTGACAGGTTCTACAATAGCCTTAGCCATTCCTGAAGCAGTTGAAGGCCATTTGCCTATGCGGCAGGAAGCAAAGGCTGCCTAGGCAGCAAGCCAGGATTCTACCGTAGCTCATCATTACCTCTTTTTTCCCCCTGCAAAAGAGAGTTACTGAGGAACTGACAGCCTGAGCCTGTTTTGAAGAGAACAATACATTGTTATCCAGCTCCGTCCTGAATGGCTGTGGGAATTACCTGTTTTTCTTTCCCTTGGAAGACTCAGTAGCGACTGGCTTCTTCAATAATTTTTCTGTTATCATACCATCAGGGATCCGTTGGGGCTGAAGCGAGGCGGAGCAAAGCTCAGGACTGATCAGTAGGGCAGCCATGGGCTGAATCAGATTCTCTAATCTGATTCAGCTCGCCGCCGAATTGCCGCCAAAATTCGGCAAAATTCAGTCCCTGTTTCAGGTCCCGGTGGGAGAACGGCATCGGCTTCCCTCCCGTCAGTTCCCCCCCTCCTCACCCCTCCTTCCTCGGAATGAACTCATCTGTTTTGCTAGACTTCAGTTATCTCTGTTGCTGCACTTGTAACCTTGGGTAACTGGGCCTCCGCTCTTCCAGGTGTCTTTTGCGTGGGAATGCATGTAGATTACACACAGGGTCGGGGATGGGAATTTAGCTCAGCTTACATGCCTTTTTCTCTGAGAAAGTAACGGTAGCACATTTTGGCACTTGATATTTTTATTCTGATTGGTACCTGCCCTTTTACTCCTGTTTGAATACAGTATATCAGTTCCTCACCTTCTATATGTGGTATCACTAACAATGCAAGTGTTTCCTGAAAGACCATTAAGAAATAAAGACTTTGTTTTGCAATACAAGGCCTGGCTTATTGGATCTCACCAGAAGTCTCACATCAGGTTAAAGATGTATGCTGTAAATACAGTGTTGTGGCATAGACACAACTGAGGTGTCAAATTCAGGCACAAAGTGCACAAATTACACACACACAAACACACACATTTTCCTCCAAAGCAGCTAACAAATTTCCCACCCCTCCATTTTTCCCCTCTCAATAACAACCTTGTGCGGTAGGTTAGCCTGAGGGAGAGTTATTGGCCCAAGTTTCAGTGAGCTTCCACGGCTCAGTAAGGATTTGAACCTAAACCTCTCAGACGCATGTCTGAACCACTGACCACAACACCCTGCTGGTTCTCATGTTCCAAGTCAAGGCTCAGCAGCAGCTTTAGAGATAGGTAGGGCTTTTCTACATTGTCCTTGCTTGTAAGTTTCTGTTTCCTTAGAGCCTTTTTCTGTTCTGCACATGTTTTGCTCTCTCTAGTGGTTGATTCAGTATTATACTTGTTTATGTCTGGCATAAAAACCCGCAGTTAAAATCTGCAAGGAAATATGCTGGACACATAACAGTGTCATATCAAATTGACCACTAGAGAGAGCAAAACGCTTGTAGAACAGACCCCCCCCCCCCAAGAAACAGAAACTTACAAATGAGGAAACTGAGCAGGTGGGGAAAACTCATAGACAGGCTACAGTTAATTCATTTATGTCACTATAGATTTTATGTACCTTTTCATTTGCCAGAACTACGTGTTCTGTATGTAATTTTACATATTGTGTGGGTGCATGGGGGAAGTTTATACACTTTGTGCCTGAATTTGACGCCTCAGTTATGTTTATGCCACAACATTGCATTTAAGGCATGAATCTTTAACCTGAGTTCATGATTATTGGATAGATCTTTATGCTCATAATTGAGTCTCATGTTTTTAGATGCTACCTTGTAGCTGAACTGCAGAAATGAAGTTTATTCAGCAACATGTGCAGAATTAGAAGCAGAGGTGTTTTTCAACAGTTAGAAATATTTGTGTGTGGGAGGGGGACACAGGGAATAATTTTCCCTTAGCCCTCGTGGTAAGTAAACCTAGATATCCATGCACCAGTCCCTGCTGATGTCCTCTCCCTTTAAAAAATGAAAATAACAAAATAATATCTTTCAGAGATGGCTTAGGTCTTACTTCAAACAGCACATTGCTTCACACTGCCAGAAAATCATGTCATCTTTGCTAGAAGTGGCATTACACCTTTTTTTAGGCTGTTCGGGTCTTTTGAAAAGCAATACCAGAATTCCAAAAGCCATTCATCTATGGATTTTTCAACACATTCTAACATTTTTTTAAAAAATTTCTCAATGTCTCTTTATAAAAGTTGAACTAAAACTGTGATTCCGTGGCTGTTTTACAGAGTAAAGAATTCTCATAACTCTTGAGCGAACCGAAGAGCTTTGATAGACAAAGTGCTCAGAAACCCATAAATATAGAAGAAATATACTCATGTATCCAAGAAACTAAGAATTCAGTGGGAGCTGTATAAACAAAACAAAAACCAGTCCTTTGTGAACAGACAAACTCATAAAAGTGCTTTGGCAACAGTAAATGGACATAAGAAGAGTAAGCGTCTCCTCCCTGTTCCCCAAGATTATGGCTTAACTTCTGTACAGAATCTAGTTCCCTGTTTATCAAGCTGGGGTATAGCTAGGTGGCAGTCCCTATTTTAGATGAGGCATGAGATATGGAGTAGCCTTCAGGCTTGTCTGCGCCCCCTGGTGTGCTTCAGCCAATGGGAGTGGGAACTGGGAACAGCTAACCAAGCTGACTCCTCCCACTCCCCACTGCAAGATTTTGCTGAAAGCTGGCTCACCCACCCTCTCTGTAGTAGGGCTGGCAACATCAAGTTAGGAAATTCTTGGGGATTTGGGGTGTGTAGACTGGGGATGGCAGGGTTTGGGGAGTATAATGCCATAAAGTCCATGGTCCAGAGCAGCCATATCCTCTAAGGGAGTGATAGAAGGAAGTACTTCTTACAGATAAAAGGAAGTACTTCTTCACCCAAAGAGTAATTAACACACGGAATTCACTGCCGCAGGAAGTGGTGGCAGCTACAAGCATAGACAGCTTCAAGAGGGGATTGGATAAACGTATGGTGCAGAGGTCCATTAGTGGCTATTAGCCACAAGGTATAGATCATAAAACACTATGTCTGAGGCAGTGATGCTCTGTATTCTTGGTACTTGGGGGGCAACGATGGAAGGGCTTTGGGAATTCTGGTCCTGCTGGTGGACCTCCTGATGACACCTGGTTTTTTTGTAGGAAAGCAGATGGGTCACAGTAAAACTACAACAACTAAGAGCAGCAAATACTGTGACAATATACACAGAATATATCAAAAATATAATTAAATAATTTTCAAATAAACTTTTTTCTTATTTTAGTTACTTATAGTAATTTAAGCAAACAGTTGTCTTAAAGATCAATGACGAAGAAGCACTTGCTTCATCATCTGGAAAGTGATCCGACTGACTTGGCTTTAGACTAGAACGTTAGCACCTCATCTACATGGCGTCCTATACTAAAAGGGTTGAATAACAGATGTCAGTTTCATTGCTTCACGCAGAAGAGAACTGTTACCTGTGAAGAAGGAATACTTCACAACGAAGAGAAAATATCCAGAATCTTTGTTGATTGATTTTGAGTTCAACATTAATAGTCTCATTTTTATACATTTAAGCCAGTCTTTG
Source organism: Lepidodactylus listeri (assembly GCA_029233225.1). Classification (NCBI taxonomy): domain Eukaryota; kingdom Metazoa; phylum Chordata; class Lepidosauria; order Squamata; family Gekkonidae; genus Lepidodactylus; species Lepidodactylus listeri. Next base: position 96,179,014 of record JARCFY010000009.1, on the reverse strand, counting down.
GACTTTTTTAATTGAGAAATTTGTACTAATGCACACTTAGATGTCCAAGCACATAATTGCACTTGAGTGGCAAGTTTTGTTTGGCCACTGTGTGACCCGACTGGCCTGATCCAACAAAGCTTCTCTTATGTTCACGTAATTAATCTCAGTAGTTTGGAGCTCACCTGCAATTCTAGGAGATCTTTAGGTGCCGCCATAAAGGTTGGCATCCCTGCTCTATAGAGTATTATAAAAATAGCTGGTTGCCTCTTAGAAAATGAGCAGTAATTTCTGAGGCTTGGAAAGTGGTTTCTCCACATTGTTTGAAAGGTTGGTGGGGAGGCTGAGGTAAAAACTGAATGAATGAATAAATAAACAAACTAAAATTAGGCCTGGCTCGGGCTGCCAGGTGCCTGCTGCAGATGGGGGGAACTCCCATCCCTGCTTTTCACTACCCACCCTTGATCCAGTGAGTGATAGGAGAAGAATGGAGGGCAGGAATGACATTGCGGGTGTGCAATGTCACAGCCTTCCCATGGCGACACTCTAGGGACTGACTTAATTTCTATGGTATTTACCATAGAGATTAGAGAATTCCCACAGCATTGTGGAGGGAGAGAGTGACATCACTTGCAGGTCTTCCAGAAGTGATGTCAAAGAATCAGCGACACTTCCCCTTCCCAGACTCTGCCCCCAAACACCTCCTGAAAATCTCAACAAGGATCTGGCAATCCTAAGTCTGGCATTGGACTACTTAGGCCACAGCTAGGTATCGCAGAAACAGTGTGTGATGATGTGCTTTATAGGTCAGACGAATAGGGAAGCATCCTGAAACATGTAGGGATGAAGAATGATTCCCAAATCAGTCCATCATTGGTTTGGGCAGCTAAAAGAGGATTGCGAAGGAGATGATCTTGTTGCAGAGCATCATTAGCCAAGACTTTAGGTGCTTGAACAGAACAAGGACAGGAAGGCAGATGAGGTGAGGACAAATGGAGTCTAGGATAAATGAAGCCATCATGCTGGCCGAGTCTGAAGCCAGGGTGGGTCTGCCCCCAAACCCTGTCAGCCACGGTAGGTTGCTCGTTAGGAGAAATCAGCACCGAACTTTATGGCAGTGTTATGTCGAGATAAATCCGCCATTAATAAAACCTAACAGTCCAGGGCCGCAGTGGCTCGGAGGTTAAGACGCTGAGCTGCAGACCAGAAGATCTGTAGTTCGGCAGTTCAATACCTGAGTGCCACATGACGGAGTGAGCTCCCGTCTCTAGCCCCAGCTCCTGCCAACCTAGCAGTTCGAAAGCAAGAAACTGCAAGTAGATAAATAGGTACTGCTTTGGTGGGAAGGTAACTGCTTTCTGTGCACCTTGGCATTTAGTCATGCCAGCCACATGGCCACGGAAAAATCTACAGACAGCACTGGCTCTTTGGCTTGGAAACAGAGATGAGCACCGCCCCCTAGAGTGGGATTCGACTGGCTTTTGAGCAAGGGAAACCTTTACCTTTAACATAGTCCATGTATTTTTTGTTTCAGGCTGGTACAAGTCCTAGTAGCGGTGAAAGAGATAGATGATATGCCTCTCTAAAGAAAGGCAGTTGCAGGTTTCCTTCTCTTTGTCATACTGAGGTGTGAAGACAAAATGGAACATTTGGGATATGAAGATGGAAATCGTCTCAATTTATAACTCCCACTGAATACTATGGGTAGCTTCCCCAGCAGTGTGAGATACAGCATGGGGATGTAGTCTTAGATTCAGAACCCCCCGGTGGAGTACAAAATAAGGGCATGACTGGAATAATGCTTTGGATCCTGGTCACTGAATAATGTATGGGGTTGTCATCATGCGAGAGGGAGCCTTTGGAAAAGAATAAAATAGTTGAAGCGAGCTGAATTCTTGTCACTGTTTTGGCAAAAAAGAGGGTCTTTCTAAATGGACAGATGAGACGTAAGCATAATAAATACAACTTCCAAACTGTAATTAATTGCGAACTAAACTGCTTTATTGATGGCTCAGTGGACACTCGGGATGTGCAGTTCAAAAGTTACTAATCAAGATGCAGTCCAGATAAGGGCCATTTGTAAAGTCTGCCAAATCCAAATGAGGTTCTTATGTTCAGGAACAGCTGGGAACTTTCTTAAATGATGGTTATTCTGGAGCCTGGTAAATATCTGGTGAATTCTGCATTGAGTTACTAACTCTGTCTACACTGGCCTGCTCTTGTGACTTACCCGGAAGCTCTAACCGATCCAAAAGGTGGCAGAGCACATTCTAACAGGAACATCACAGACTGTGCATATTCAACCTGTGCTGCAGCAGTTGCACTGGCTTCTAGTGGAGCACTGAGTTAAGTTCAAGGTTCTGGTTCTGACCTTTCAGGCCTTGAGCGCTCTGGGACCGATGTATCTGTGGGACTGCCTCCTCCGTTACACCCCTGGGAGAGCATTGCATTCTTCACAGAACAACTTGCTAGTGGTCCCGGCCCCAGAGAGATCCGGCTGTCCTCAACCAGAGCCAGGGCTTTTTTGGTCCTGGCCCCAAACTCTCTGCCAAATAACATCAGGACCCTAAGGGATCTTATGCAATTCCACAGGGCCTGTGAGGCAGAGATGTCCCGCCAGGCATTCAGTTGAGGAAAGCAATGGTTAAACATCATGGCTGGCACCCTACTTGGACCCCTACTCCTTATAGAGCTCATTCCCCCCCCCCCCGGATGTTTGAAGCACTCACAGACCAGACATAGGAGGAAGCTACAAAATTTTTGTCACTTGTTTTAATTACTGCATGTTGTTGGGCTTGGTTTTATGCTCATGCTTTTATGCTTTTAAAACTCTGTACATCGCCCAGAGCCCCACAACTGTGGGTGTAAGGCCTTTTAAAGCAAAGAAGCTGTCTGCACACTTCCTTGCAGAAAGGAAATATACAGATGGACTTTTAGCGCAGTGGGTGGTGAATTCTAACCCAGCATCCCTTCCTGGCTTAAAAAGAGCTGAATTCTGCCACTATTTTGGTAAAAAAGAAGGTGGAATTTTTTTAATGGACAAGTGAGAGATAAGTATAATAATTACAATTTCTAACTTTAATTCATTACAAACTAAAACACTTTACTGATGGTTCAGTGGACACTCGGGATATGTCATCCAAAAGTTACTGATCAAGATCCAGCTTTTTAAAGCAGAGAAGCCATCTGCTGACTTCATTGCAGAAAAGAAGAGAAGACAAGGAGATTGGATTTATACCCCACCTGTCACCACCCGAAGGAGTCTCAGAGCAGCTTACGATCCCCACAACAGAGACTCTGTGAGGTAGGAGGGACTAAGAGAGCTCTCCCGAGAACTGCCCTTGAGAGAATGGCTCTGAAAGGGATATAAAATGGATATAAAGATGGACTATAGTGCAGAGGGTGGTGAATTCTAACCCCAGCACCCCTGCCTAGCCTGTCTGTCTAGGATTTCTTTAACTGAACCCTCACTTTGTCCCTTGGAACCCTTACTTCTCAGGGCCAGTTCAAGGTAGTTTATCATCTGAAGAAAGGCACACCCATCACCTCCTCTCACGCCCTCTGTCCGCCAGGTCCCGGAAGTAATGCCTATTGGCTCCAGCACCACCAATAAGTGGGAATGAGCTGAGCCCCTGCAGTGAGCGCAGACAGGAACACATGAAGCTACCTTCTGCTGAGCCTGACCACTGGCCTATCAAGGTCAGTCTTGCCTAGTCTGGTTGGCAGCATCTCTCTTCAGGGTCTCAGGCAGAAGTCTTTCCCATCACCTACTACCCTAGTCTTTGAACGGGAGACGCTAAGGATTGCGCCTAGGACCTTCTGCGTGCAATGTCAATGCTCTATCACTGAGCCACAGCTCCATCTCCTTGTTGTGCTGCTACAAACGGTTGGTTGGATGGCTTGGCAGGAGAATTGGCCCCTGTTTTCCCTAAACTTGAACTATCAATTAGTTTGCATTTCCACGCAGTAGCTGTGCTTGTTGTGGCCTAACTATGTACAGTCACCTTCAGGGGTCCATTGGAGCAGGAGCGCACAAGAGCGCAGCTCCGGGAGTGAGAAGCCGAGGGGGCGGGCACATGACCAAGCCCCGCCCCCTCCTCGGCTTCCCCGAGCAGTGCAGAGGTGCAGCGCCCCGGGGAAAGCCCTGCTGGGGTCTTTATTGATTTTAATGCTTTGTTTTAATATTGATAATTTTATCATTGTTCCTTTTATGACTGTGTGCTGTTTTTCCAGAGACTTGCTCAAGGTGGCATATAAATTTTCTAAGTATACCATTTTTTATCTGGGCACATGACACATAAGTATTGGAGAAATTTCACCAACCCTTCAGCAGCTTCCACCCCATCAGTTTGGTGTAGTGGTCAGGAGTTGGACTCTAATCTGGGAGAACCGGGTTTGATTCCCCTCTCCTCCACATGCAGCTGCTGGTGTGACCTTGGGTCAGTCACAAGTTCTCTCCGAGCTGTTCTCTCATGAGCAGTTCTCAAAAGACCTCTCTCAGCCCCACCTCCCTCACAGGGTGTCTTGTTGTGGGGAGGGGAAGGGGAAGGGATGGGTGGTGCACATATCCTGGGTATCTCAAGTCTACTTGAAACCTGGTGGTTTCAAGGGAGCAGGAACAGAATGAGGGTGTGTTCTTTACGCTTATTTTTATTGCACAAAATATTGGATGGGGAAGGGAATGGAGGCAGAGCAGGTCAGTTTCATTCCCCTGTGGAGTGGAGCCTGAGGAATGGGTGTTGCCTTCTGACACACTTCCGGTATGTTAGGGGGTGTGGCATATGCAAATGAGTTATGCTAATGTGCTCCTGCACCTCTTTTTCTACAAAATGACCCCTGGTCACCTTAATTCTTGACTGCTTGCTTCCAGACTTGTTAAGTACAGGAACTATTACCCTGTTTGGCATATAAACTGGTTTAGGATCAAGTAGGAATGGGGGAGGGGGGAAATAGCTACTGATGTCACTAACACATTGCTGCCTGATGTCACTAACATGTTGCTGCCTCTCTAGGACAAGAGGAGATTTTGTTTCCCCAGCGCAGTTCCTAACAGGAAAGAGAATTGGTGGAGGGCTGTCTCCCAGATGAGAGGTTGAGGTTCCCCAAATGCAGACAATCATCTTCTAGTCCTTGGGTCTTAATCCTATGGGGAAAGTGAGCATTTGACTAAAAGAATGGAGATTGGTTCCAACGAATGATGTATACAATATACTGAGGGGTTCTTGAGAAAGAAGGCTGGAAACGACTTGTCAACCGGGAAGCCATTGGGTCACTTGGATCGCTTGACTTGGATGGATTGTCCTACAATGCTGGGACTGTTGAATCGTCTTTTCTATACAGCAAGCTCTAAGCGCAATAATATTCGGATTACTTCGACATAGAAGCTAGCTGTTTAGATAGGAAAACTTTTGGATCGTTCCCTTTCTATAATTTTGACCATGTATTTGATTGCCTATATATGAATTTTGTTAATATCTTTAAGGTGTTTATATATTATGCACCATTTATATTTCTCTTAAATATTATTGCATATATTGTATGTTTGTACACAGGGTTTTTATTAATACTGTACTTCTTCCATCGTGGTCCCTGTTTTTTTGATACTAACCCATTGCTGCCTGATGTTACAAACTTGTTGCTGCCTCTCTAGGACAAGGGGAGGTCTTGTTCCCCAGCACAGTTCCTAACGGGAAGGGAAGTTGTGGAGGGCTGTCTCCCAGATGAGAGGCTGAGGTTCCCAAAATGCAGACAATCGTCTTCTAGTCCTTGGGCCCTCTGATTTGTGAGACCATCTCTCTCCCGATGTTCTGCCATGACAACTTCACTCACATCAGCAGAGGCTTCCGCAGGTGCCAACCCGCAAATGGGCCAGATCAACAACTGCCTGTACATGTGCCTTCTCTGCCATGGCCCCCGCTTTGTGGAACGGCCTGCCCAAGGAGGACAGGAAGGCTCTTGTTCTCCTGGTCTTCTGCAAAGTATGAAAAACTGAGCTATCCAAGAGGGCTTCTGTAAACAGGTAATACAGTTGCAGTGTACAAACAATGGTTTTACAAACTTGCTTGGATAAATGATGAAGGACTGTGGTCCAGACCACTGTGTTTAGCTCGCTGTAAGTAGGATCCCTGGGCCACAGTGGCCCAGTGGTTAAGACGCTGAACTGCAGACTGGAAGACTGATAGTTTGGCTCTTAGAGACCTAAGTGCCATGTGATGGAGCGAGCTCCCGTCTCTGGTCCCAGCTCCTGTCAACCTAGCAGTTCGAAAGCAAGACATTGCAAGTAAATAGATAGGTACCGCTTCAGTGGGAAGGTAACAGCATTCCATGCACCCCAGTGTCTAGTCATGCCGGCCACATGACCACAGAAAAAGTCTTCAGACAGCACTGGCTCTTTGGCTTGGAAACGGAGATGAGCACCGCCCCCTAGAGTCAGATTCGACTGGCATTCGAGCAAGGGAAACCTTTACCTTTACTTTAAGTAGAATCCTATTTGTGTGATTTCTGCACCACTTCATGTATCATGTGACTACTTAAGCTATGCTCCAGTTCTTTGTGGTGGTTCCAGACTTCTAAAATTCTAACACATTGGTTATTGAATGTCCCATTTTTGTGATGGTATCGGCTCACTTATGTGTGTTACATTGTATTGTATCGGCTCACCATGAGTCCCTGTGAGAACGGCAGACTATAAATAACATAAACAAATACATTAGCTGCCTATGGATGGTACCTCTCCTTTCCACCCCAGTCAAGAGGAGATGGTAGACCGACAGGTGAACAAACCTGAAGGTGTGCAGAATGTTCTCATAGTTTGTGAACAGTGATCTCTTGTTGGAAGAACAATGGCATATTTTCTTCTGCTAGACAAATTTAACACTCCTGTTAGCTGACTGCTTGCTGTGTCTGATTTTCACTAGCTGTTTCGGCCTTCCATACTTGACAGCTAAGGTCTTCACCACTGTTGATATTTTCCTAGTGGTGTTTTTTATGAGCTGTCTCAGTCCTGGCCTGCCGGTATTCACTTATGAGGTTTGGTTCTTATGATGATATTGATTCTTGCAGGAATGGTACATCTCTCTGCTTGTTGCAGAGAGGGAAATGCAGAAGGGCCATGAAAGACTGCCAGACTATCCATATCTTCAGTAAAACAGATCTTGAATAAAGAGGTTTACAACACAAACACAGTTAACTCTGACTCTCAGTTGCCAAAGTTGTACTTCAAAAGCATTCTTATCTCCCTTATTTATAGAATGACGGACATGAAGTGTTTTGGAGAACCGATATTCCCAGTCCTTTCAGACTGAAGAGGAAGCAGGTTCTAGAAGGTACGAAGGAAGATGTCTCAACTTCCAGTCACTCAAACTCTGGGGACTGAATTATGTTTATGTAAGCAACACCTCCAGCCAAGAGGTGGTGCTGTTACACAGCGTAGACTTCCTGGAAAGAACGGGCCTCTGCAAGAGGAGCAACAGAAATAGAGGCATTTGGTTGCTTTCTCCTTCTTCTTGTGTAGACCACCTGGAAAGAACAGGCCGCTGCAAGAGCTGTGAGCCAAAGGGTAACATCGCAAGGGCTTTTGGGTTGTGGCACTTCACCTTGGGTGCACAGCCATTTTGCACAATGGTTGAAAGAAGTTACATCACTACGGGAGAGGGAGAGTGACATAGGGCTGCCAAGTCCAACTTGGGAAATATCTGGGGTCTTTGGGGGTGGAGCCAGGAGACTTTGGGGGTGGAGCCAGGAGAAAGGAAGTGACATCATTTTGTGATGTCACATCCTGTGATGTTGCTTCCACATGCTGACACATGAACTCATGAAGTTTCCTAATACTGAATCAGGCCATTGGTCCATCAAGGTCAGTATTGACTACTCAGACTGGTAGTGGCTCTCCAGGGTCTCAGGCTGAGATCTTTAATGTCACCTATTACCTGATCCTTTTTTAGCTGAAGAGGCTGATACCTCCTGCATGTCAAGCAGATGCTCTTATCACTGAGCAACGGCCCTACTGAATCCTTCCTCATCTCAGCAGAATATGAAGCACTAAGTGCTACACAAGTGCTGAATATGATTTTCATATCATAAGAACAGGAGAGAAGCCACAGTGGATCCGGCCAACAGCCCATCCAGAACAACACTCTGTGTCATACCAGGTGCCCTCAGGAGGTCCAGCAGCGGGGCCAGAACTCCAGAAGCCCTCCCACTGTTGCCCCCCAAGCACCAAGAATGCAGAGCATCACTGCCCCAGCCAAAGGGTTCCATTTAGACCTTGTGGCTATAATAGCCACTGATAGACCTCTGCTGGATGGGGACAGAGAGAGAGAGACAGACAGACAGACAGAAAAAAGAAAGAAAGAGGGAGAGAGAGAGAAGGGGAAAAAACTAGCAGAGGCACTTACTTCCATTTAGACCTTGTGGCTATAATAGCCACTGATAGACCTCTGCTGGATGGGGACAGAGAGAGAGAGAGAGACAGACAGACAGACAGAAAAAAGAAAGAGGGAGAGAGAATGAAAAGAGCTGGAACAGAAACTCACCTTGCCAGCCACATGCAAAAGCAGCTCCTTCAGTCCCTCCTTAATCTCTGGGCGGGGCTCTCTTGCTGTGGAAGAAGCTCTCTTGCTGACTTCTTAAAGGGGAAATGTCTGGCGAGGCTTTTTAATGCAGGGCAGGCTCTCTGCAGACATTGTCCCCCCGGTGGCCATCTTTGGAAAAGCGGGAGGTAAGCTCTAAAAATCGGTGTTTCCCCCGCCCAAGCGGGGGACTTGGCAGCCCTAGTCAGTGACACCAGATGCTTACCTGCAACCCAGGAGTGGTCACTGTGTAGAATAATACCTGTTGGTCAGCACTAATCTCAATACATCAAGACTAGCCCTGAAATGCTGTGCGGCTTCTCTGTGGATGGTAGCATGTTTCCTGTGGGGGGTGTGGGAAGGCTGTGGGACTTTTGCTAACTTTTTTGCTGATAAAATATTGCAAACAATCTCCAATGTGGATGCGTGTTGTAACATATGCCAGCTGTAATTTATGTCAGTCAGAACTAATATCTTTATATCATCTGGTCTTATTTATGGAGCATTTTGACCCAGTTTCTGTGATGGATGTTGACACAATCCTAGGATCTGTGAAGACCAATACTTATGCTCTGGATCCATGTCCATCCAGGCAGCTAAAATCATGTAAGGATCACATCGGCAAGCCTTTCTTGTTTATCACTTTTAGAGGTATACCAAAAAAAAAAAAAGATTTTGGGGGGTTTGGGTATATTGAACCCAAATAATAACTGTATTTTCCGATATTCCTGAATCCCAGTACTAGTATGGTATTCAAATTTGGGATTTTTTTAGAAATCCAGAATTTTTCCATCTCCATTACACCCTATGGTGTATAATGGTGTATAATGGAGAATCAATCCTGGGGTATCTGGGGGGCTGGCTTTTTTTTTTCAGTGACAAGCACCTCAAAACCCCCCCCCCATTAATTTCAAAGAAGAAAAAAAGGCATTTAAAGGGATTGTGGTCCCTTGAAATGCCTTCGGCAAGCTGTGAGTAAACTCCAAGCAGCAAGGCCACCTTGAAGGCATTTAAAGGGACTGCGATTCACCCATTAACTTTAGCTATCTGGCGGTTCCCAAAAATCCCAATTTGGGGGGGAGGATTTTGGGGGCTTGGCTATTTTGGATAGGCAACCCCCCAAAAAACCTTCAGATCTATCATTGACTGAAAGAATAGCCAAAAAAAAATACTGATAAGGTATGTTTCAGCTGGGTTTTTTTTCCAGTGTGGGTATAGTTGAATGCACATCCCTAATCACTTTCTCTCAACCATCCACAACTTAACAAACCATCCCTACCGGGGGGAAAAAATGATGTGGTCAATTATCACCCAGTCTCTAATCTGCCCTTTCTCGGCAAAATGATTGAAAGAACAGTAATGGACCAACTCCAGGTCTTCTGGGATAACTCATCTGCCCTGAACCCTTTCCAATCTGGCTTCAAGTCATGCTATGGTACAGAGGTGGCCTTGTTAGAGTTAGTTGATGACCTCTGTCTGAATGTTGACAAAGACCATGCATCTTTGTTGCTCTTACTGGATTTATCTGCAGCCTTTGATACAGTGAACCATGCCGTCTTGTTGAGGCATTGAGAGGCAGACTAAGGTATCAAGGGCTGTGATTTGGATTTGGACTCGTTCATCCCTCACTGATCAGACTCAAAGGGTTGCCATTGGAGGGCAGTTTTTCCTCATGTTTACAAGTCCAGAGGTGACAGGAAGGCGAGCATAGGTTATCAGCAGTAGTCTGGCAGTGTGGGGGCAAAGATGCCTTGAATAAAACTTTGTTGGTCTTAAAGGTGTCACCAAACTCGAATTTTGTCAAGCAGCTCTCTAGTAATAGGTGACTGTATCCGAACTGATAGGTGCTTCAGACCGATGGAAGCTCTGGTACTTGTGGTGCCTTATCAGGTTAATGTGTAAACCAGCTTTAAATTCTGGGTGTTGGTTCTCATCACATCAGGCAGCTCTCTACCACTAGTAACCAGGTTGGCAGACAAAAAATAATAATATTTATGTGTTTGTTTTAATTCAGTTTATCCCTCACCTTTCTCCCAGAAAGCAGGTTAAAGTATCATTCTCTCCACCTCCATTTTATCCTCACAACAACAGCCCACTGAAGTAGATTGTTTCAGGTGGGTAGCTATGTTGGTCTGCAGTAGAAGAGTTAGATTTGGGTCCAGCAGCCTCTTGAAAACCAACAAGAGTCCCAAGGTATAAGCTCAAGTTCCCTTCATCAAATACAAGAGCTTTGACTGTCAAAAGCTTATGCCCTGGGACTCTTGTTGGTATTTAAGGGACCACTGAGGTAAAGTAAAGGTTTCCCTTGCTCAAAATCCAGCTCTAGGGGGCAGTGCACATCTCCATTTCCAATTCAAAGAGCCAATGTTGTCCAAAGAATTCTCCGTGGTCATGTGGCTGGTGTGACTAAACGCCGAGGTGCATGGAATGCTGTTACCTTCTCACCAAAGTGGTACCTATTTAACTACTTGCAAGTTCTTGCTTTCTGTAAAGTACTGAGTTCTCGGCAGCATTGATGAGGACAAAGCTGGTGTAGTGATTAGCTCAAGTTTATTAAATCCGAACAAGCATGGCTTAACTGGTAAAAAGTAGTGGAGTCGGGAGGCCGGTAACAGTGAAAACAGCATTGTAGTTTATTGCGGGTCAAGATGGAACATGAGAAACCCCGGGCTCAGAGCCCTCTTTTATGCCAGTTGGAAATAATCTTCCGACCTCGCCCAAATGTCCTGATAGGATCTTAAGATGTGGTTATGTTTCATAGGTCCCTGGGGGAAAACCTAGGCTCATGATTGGTGGTCATTTAGGATCCAACTGGCTATTGTTCTACCTGTCTGAAGCTCAGGTAGATTCGGACCATGTGTGAAGTCCATGTGGCGGTCGCCAGTATGTGAGCACATGGTGACTGCGATATTGATACATAACGCCCTTCCCCCCATAGTCCAGTGATGTGCAGTGGGCCACATCAGATACCTGGACAGGCTGGTCTGGGAGGTCCTCGATGAAGGTGACGTGGAAGGCGGGCACTGGGTCCTGGTTGCAGGATGGCAAGGGTAAACAACTGAGGGCATCAGCATGGCCCATGGCTTTCCCAGGGCAGTGCACTAAGGAGTACTGGTACCTGGACAGGAAAATGGACCACCGAAGCACCCGCGGGGACAACATGTGCAGGGTTTGGCGGTGCAGAGCAAGGAGGCCCAGGAGCGGCTTATGGTCCATGGCCACAGAGAAAGCCCTACCGTACAGGTAGTCATATATTTTTTTTTACGCCAGCGACTATGGCTATTCCTTATCGATCTGGGCATAGTTCCTCTCCACCGCCAACAAGGTTCTGGAGTAGTAAGCCACCAGCACCTCCTGCCCATTGGGAAGCCGATGACCCAGGACCGCCCCCACCCCATAAGGAGACGCATTGCAAGCCAGCACCACCGGCAGGGACTTGTCAAAATGGGCCAGGACAGCGTTCGAAACCAACAAGTCCTTTACTGCTTGGAATGTGGCCGAGTGGCATGGCCCCCAGACCCACTTGGCCCCTTTGTCCAACAACCGATGAAGGGGCTCAGCCACCACCACCTTGTTGGGGAGGAAGGCATGATAGAAATTCAGGAGGCCAAGGAAAGCCTGCAGCTCTGCCTTCGAAGTGGGTAGGAGCGCTTCTGTGATGGCCGCTACCTTCTCCGGTGTGGGGTGGATGCCCTGAGCATCAACAGTGAAGCCCAGGAAAGTCACAGATGGGACACCCAAGATGCATTTGTCCTTGCACATCTTTAGGCTGGCAGGACGCTGGAGGACGGACCACAGCCGGGTCTTGAAGGTGGCAACATCCAGGGCTGCAATTAGGATGTTGTTGAAGAACAGCTTTACACCTGGAAGACCTTTTAAAACAGAATCCATTAATTGTTGAAACAATCCAGGGGCGACACTGACCTTGAACTGGACCCACTTCACCTTGAACGCCCCCTTGTGGGTAATTATTGTTTGTGCCTCCACCATGGCGTTGTCCATGGGAAGCTGCTGGTAGGCTTGGGCCAAATCCAGCTTTCCAAAGATCTTGGCCCCCGCAAGGGAAGCCAAGACGTGACTGACCAATGGTACTGGATATGTGTGGTCCTGCAAGGCATGATTTAACGTACATTTATAGTCTGTGCAGATGCGGATCTCCCCATTCACCTTCAATGGGGTGACAATTGGGGTCTCCCACCTTTAGTGAGAGACTGGCTTGAGCACCCCTTGTGCCACGAGCTTGTCTAACTCAGCCTCAACTTTTGACTGAATGGCCAGCAGAGGCTGCCAGGCCACGATGCGGATGGGGTGGACTACAGGGTCTAAGTCCAGGGAAACAGGAGCCCAACGAAAATGACAGGAAATTCTGTGCAGACCGACTCATAGTCTGCGGAGCTGATGCGGGGCACTCCTTTGATCTCCAAACCCAGGGGTTTGAACCAGGCGAGTCCCAAGAGGCTGATAATGTTTTTCTCCACCACCAGGAGGTCCAGGAGGCCACTAAAGTCCTTGTACTTGACCCTGACCTTGCCCAGCCCCGTGATTGCAACTGGGTTTTGCTGGAAGTCCTGGAGTACCAGACCTGTGGGTTTTCGCAGTTGGGGCCCCTTTGTGGGCAGAGCTGCCTGAAGGTTGCAGCAGATATGAGGGAGTATGCGGACCCTGTGTCAAGTTCCATGGAACAGGGGGACCCCTCGATCCAAATGTTGACAGAGATTTTTCCAGGAAGGGGCTTGGACAAGCTAAGTACCTGGTTGTGTACCATCGCTGAGATACTGTTCGTTGTTTCGTAGTTCATGGCTGGGGAGCGGTGGCTGGTCTGGGCATGGCAGGCCTTCATGATGTGCCCCGTTTTTCCACAGGATCAGCAGATGGCATCATGGAATCGGCAGGATCGTCGCTCGTGAGGGTCTCTGCAGCTGGCGCACGTGGGGGGCAACCTGCGTTGGGAGAAAGGAGCGGGGACGGGAATGGCGGCAGATGCCAGGTGCCAAGAGTGGGCTCCGGAGGTGTGGGACTCACCCTTCTGTGGGCGCTCCTGTAGCCAGTAGACGCTCTCGTCTTCAAACGTGTCGGACTTGGGGATCGCTGTGCATTGTGTATTGGAGGCTGGCTTGTCTTTCAGGGTGGCCTTGAAAACCACAGCTGTCTGGAACATCTTTTCAAGGGTCAGCTCGGGCAGTGCTATGAGCCGCTGCCGCAATTTGGCCTCCCTCACTCCCCCATAAACCCGGTTTCCACGTGGTCATCCACATGGCAAAACTTGCGGCCCACAGCCATGCGGCGGAGGTTGGCCATGAAGGCAGCAGTTGACTCTTCGGCTGTTGCTGCTGCCGGATGAAATCTAGGCTTAAGGCCATCTTAGAAGGCTTTGGGGTGAAGTAGGTTTCGAGGGCCTTGACCAGTGCATCGTAGGTCACATCTAGGGGGTCTTGGGGGCCAAATAAGCTCTGAGTGACACACATCGTGTTGATGCCACACGAGCTCAGGAGCCAGGCTCACTTCATGTCCTCATCTGTTATGCCCTGGATGATGAACATGCAGCCCAGCTGTTTAATCCAGGCTTCGCACGTCTCTGGTTGAGACAGGTCAAATGGGGTATTTGTCCCAGAGCATCAGTCATAATTACTGGAGCCAGGTGGTGAGTGATGTCTTCTAGGGCTTGCGGTGGTGCCTCAGAGCACTGGAGCTTGGTGGTGCCTGATGCTGGCAGATCGGTGCTGCGGTGCTGCGGTGCTCAGGTTGGCTAATGAATAGCTCATCAGGACCCCATCCTCATCACCACTGAAAAGTACTGGAGTCGAGAGGCCGGTAACAGTGAAAAACAGCATTGTAGTTTATTGCGAGTCAAGATGGAACATGAGAAACCCTGGGCTCAGAGCCCTCTTTTATGCCGATCAGAGATAATCCTCTGACCTCACCCAAATGTCCTGATAGGATCTTAAGATTTGGTTACGTTTCATAGGTCCCTGGGGGGAAACCTAGACTCATGATTGGTGGTCGTTTAGGATCTGACCGGCTATTGTTCTACCTGTCCAAAGCTCAGGTAGATTCGGACCATGTGCGAAGTCCACGTGGTGGTCGCCATTACGCGAGCACATGGCGACAGTGATATTGATACATAACAACTGGCCAAAAGGCCAACATATATACACACCCCAGGACACACCCCTAGTCCCACCTATAGTCCTATTGGGGGGGTTGAATTTCCTGCCTAGATCTCATTGGCGGGCTGCGTGAATCTTAGGATCCTTGGCCCTATTGTTCTTTGGGCCAAGCTCAGGTACACTTGCTGACACCCTGTGGCAGTCAGCAGTCACAACACTTTTGAACTGCTAGGCTGGCAGGAGCTGGGACCAAAGATGGGAGCTCACTCCATCACATGGCACTAAGGTCTCGAACTGCCAAACTACTGACCTTCCGGTCAGCAGCTCAGCGTCTTAACCTCTGAGCCACTGCAGCCCCTTCACCACTGAGGTAGCTTAGGCTGAAAACAAGTGACTGACCCAAGGTCTTCCAGTAAGCTTCTCTGGCATAGTGGACATTTGAACCTTCCAGATTCTAGTAGGGTTGCCATTCCCCCGATGAGGGCAGGGGTTTACCCACTTTCTGGGCCCCTGATCTACCGATGCTCAGCTGGCTGGCAGGGAAGCCTCGCCCCTGAGCAGCTCTGTCTGCACTGACATGCTTGGCATGATGATGTCACCCGGAAGTGATGTCATCACACAGGGCACGTTGCAGGGAGGATGCTCTAGCATCTGAGGGAAAAAACTCTATGGTTATCATAGAGACTCATGGACAGTGGGGACCTGGCAATCCTAGATCCTAGGTTGATACTCTAACCACTACAGTAGGCTCTGGAATAGCCAGACCAGTCTCCTTGATATTTGGGATCATCCTAGCTGCACAGAGTTTTCATCTCTATGACATCTGAGTCTTGGGCAAAGTTTTTAAACCATTCAACTTTTAAAATTTATTCATCTGCTTTGCTGTGTAATCTATGAATATCATAGCCCAATCACTCTTGTTATTCTCCGATTTAAAGAATGGCAACATTTGCAAATGATTACACTTTAATAAACATTTGTTGTAAATGAATCCCAAAAAGCAATTTGTTAGAGGATTGCTGTGCATATTTAATGTTCATGCAGTATTAAAACAAGTTATTAACATTTCCTAGAATTAATAAAAATGTATATAAAAAAGCACCGATGTTAAAAAACAAAACAAAAACCTTCCACTGGATGGAATATATATTTAGCCCACTTAGGTTTGGGGATCCCTGAACCTGGTTCAAACCCTCACCCATCAATCCTCTTTATGCGTCGTTCCTCAGATGAAACATTTTTTTTAGAAATTTTGAAGGAAGCCAAAAGAATTTTGAGATGAGTTCTCAGCAGGGATACCTGTCAATACAAGAAGCAGTTTAAAAAGTATAGATTGTGAATCCATGGTCAACCTGGAATCTATACATGAGCACAATTCACGTTGGACTTACGGCTGTAAAACGTCCATTTTATAGCCTTGCCTTAGGCCTTGGTCAGAATTTGTAAGTAGCTTGGGATGAGAAGTTGACAGAAATAGCATGTGCTTAAGGCCGAACTGTCAGATATACATAGATCATAGCCTGTGACTGGAAAGAAGGTTTCTTTTTCCAGTCCTCATATTTCACAGCCGCACAGAGACCACATGCAAACTGATCCTTCCTTTCCCTTCTTTCTTCCTGTTCAGCAAAGCCAGCTACACCTCCACGTTTGATACCAGGAAGGAATGGAAGTATGTGCCTCAAAGAGGAGGAATTATGTGCATGAATGAAATGCACAGATCTGATTTTGGCACCCACTGTGTCCATTCTAGTTGTCCTCCACCAGTATCAATTGCCTGGGGGGGGGGGGTCCCAACTGATATGAATGAAAGTGACAGAATAGGGTCCCTTCTTTGATATAATTAAATTGGACCAGGATTTGAGCAGTGGATGGAGGGCATAAAGATGGTGCATCCCATGAGCTGGGGCCATGAGGGACTTCTGCTCTTTCTCATGAGGATGTTCTGTCAAGCATGGAGGTTTGTTGGCTACTCAAAAAGGTCAGGCCTGCAGCCTTCTTCCTCCACACCATGTGCATACATTGAGAAGCACCTCATGGGGAAAAAAAAAGGAATATTTTCCTCATTGCTCTCCAAGGAATATAGGAACATGGGAATTAATGGATGCAGACCAAGATTCAACGAGACCAGGTAGATGTCTCCAAACATTCACCAGAAAAGTTTGAAGGTGATGACTTATCTTCTGTGCTTTACTTCTAGCATTTAGTAATAATTGGAACTTGGGTATGTAGTCTCTGAACAACAGGTTTCATTTAGTTGTCTGTGGTAATAGTCATTGTAGACGTCTCTGAAACTCCATGAAGGACTGGTTTTCTCCCGCATTTAAAGGGACCGATCAGACCGGCCGCGGCTAGTCCCATGCTGAAGAGGGCTCAACAGCACTTCCTCCCGCATTAAAGGGCTGTGTGACCGCGGCCACGCTTTTGAGCCAGCTGGAACGTGTAGGAAATCTGACCAGATTTCCATGAGGAAGCAAGCAGAGATTTAGCAGCTGTGAGGAGACTGGCAATTAAGTCTCTTCAAATCTTTGGAATGTCAATATGGTCCCAGACATCAAGGAAAATTTGGGCTGGGTTTAGCAGGATTTTATATCCTGTGATTAGATGTATCTGGGAGATTACATATTGCCAGAATTTCTTTATGTGTTCACAACCTCACCAGCAGTGGGCAAACGTTCCAATTTCGCCACAATTCTTCCAGCAAAGGGGAGAGTGTGAAGACAACATTTTGGATAGTCTCTCTGGTGTGAGGTACCATCAGGTGATGGTTTCAAAGACAGGTGATGACAATAGTTGGGACGACCAGATTTGGGACCACTGATCATCGGTGATGGTAATTTTGCAATCTTTTTGCCAATGATGTTGAAGACCTAGCGGTTTGTTCCCGAGCAAACGGATCAAAGCATCATAAGTTGTCGAAATCAAGCCCTTAGAGCAATGATCGACAGAACCAATAAATTTCTCAAAGGAAGTGAGAAGAGTTCTAAAGATATTCTTGATGTCTAATTGTTAAAGCAAGTGATTCAATTGGAGGTAAAAGTACCAAGGAATTGTCTGTCCAATTGTCTGTTCCAAGGTGTGCTTGGGCAGCAAGCCATTTTGAGATTAAATGTCTATAAAACGAGCTGCGTTGGAGCGTCTCCATATATCAGCCAGTTGCAACCTCCCATTTTTAATTGTTTTAATGATATAGATTCGGGGGGGTTAATGGTTTTGAAGTGTGATTTTATTAAGTATGTTTCTTTAGCCACCTCGGTGGCCCTTGTAAGGACAGAAATTAGGTCTTGAATGAATGAATGAATAAATCTTTGTAACGAATATTAAGATCATTCTTCTGTCATGCACTGAACATACAGAATAAGCACCGGAGTCACATTTAATCATAAATGGTAACTTTGAAGAACGGGGTATTGCACAGCTAGAGCTGCCAGTTTGCCTGCCACTGTGGCAAACCTCTTGCCCTCATATCCTGGGCACCCACTACTACTCAAGGGAGCAAAAATGGGAGGGGAGAGTAACCTGTTTTCCACAGTATCTCTCCCCCCCCCAAGTGTTCCCGGGGGTTGCCAGCAGAGGGCAGGGAACCCTACGCATAGCCCATTTGATATATGACTCTGTTTTTAAATATGCTGGTCACAAATAATTATTCAGCAGCCAAGAAGCTGAAACTCAGCCACAATGTGCTGAATTTCCTCATTGGTTCCTCATAGGAACCCAAAAGAACACCCCCCCCATCCATCCATACCACCACTTGGGTAAACCCTTGCCTCTTTCTAGCTGACAGAGTTCTCTTCTTCCCAGACCCCACTACGCAAACAAGCATGAACTGGGCTGTATGCCTTTACCTTCCAGAATTTTCCTGACAGCAGTACAGCGGCACGGTAACACCTCATCCCGTTCAGCAGTAGGAAGGAGGATGGTCTAGTGAGAAGACAGGATTCTCCTGTCAGAATCTCTTATCTGTAGACACTCATTTACAGGAAATATCAGGACAGCAGTCAAGGAGAGCATATAGAAAAGAGCAAGAGTCCAGTAGCACCTTAAAGAGTAATAAAATTTGTGGCAGGGTATTAGCTTTCGTGAGTCACTGCTCACTTCTTCAGCTGTATCTGAAGAAGTGTATCTAGAGCAACTATAGCAAGTAAGATCAGGTTCAAAAGTCTTATAGTTGAATGTAAACAATTATCAACAATAAAAAATGCTAGTACTTCCAAAAACTGAAATGGTGTATTATTGGGACACAATCATATTTTTGATTGACAATTCCCTCAGCTTCACGACACTTGTTGGAATTGAATTAAAAAAGCTGTACATCTTTCCGTATTAGTTTATGGGCTTGATATCCACATTTGTAAGTTTTGACGCCCGTAGCTGTAAGACCTGAAGAAGACATGTGAAACGGGTTTCTTTTTTTTACCAGTCTCCATAGTCTTTCATGCCTCAGTTTGCCTCAGCGTCTTGTGAAGTCCTGTGCACTTTAACATATGAACTGGTGTAGCCCTTAAGCTGGGCTGGTGGGTTTTTTGTATATTTTGTTCTTTGTACACTATTGTGCAAAGTGTGTTAGGCTCTTATAGCCTTTTCTGGTTGTTCAAGTATAACCCAGAGTTCATTATTTACTTTGTTCCAATAATAGACCATTTCAATTTTTGGAAGTGCTACCATTTTTTATTGTTGGTAAGTGTTTACATTCAACTATAAGGCTTTTGGACTTGATCTTACACAGTGTTTTAGTTGTTCCAGGTACTTGTACACGCTGTGGTCCTTTGGTCTTGTTAACTTAGTATCTGAAGAGTGAGCATTGACTCATGAAAGCTCATACCCTGCTACAAATTTTGTTAGTCTTTGGGGTGCTACTAGACTCTTACTCTTTTCTACTGCTACGAACAGACTAACATGGCTATCCATCTTGATGTAGGGAAAGCACGATTTTTCCAGAGATTGATATTAGCATGAACATGTGACTGACATCAACAGGGGAATCCGAAACTCTCTGTTTACAGCTCCATCGTTTATGGGGATCCATTTGTTTAAGTCAGATTTGTCTATATTTTTAACAGGCATCATTAGCAAACAAGAGGAAAAGAAGGAAAAGAAACAAAAGTTACTCTAAGCATAATCTTAACGAGTGGCAGAAAATCTTCCTTACAGTGGTCACACTAATGTAGCTGTGTTATCAGATAAAAGAGCGAGAGGAGGCAATTCCTGACAGATCAGATGAACCATCTCATTCTTAAATGATGTAATGTGTTACTATCATCTTGTCTCGAGGGCAAAATATTCATGTTGTAATTGGTGCAGCTGTTTCTAATTCATTAGCCATACTGAACCTTCCTTTACAAAGAAGACATGTACAATAAAATTAGGGTTGCCTTCATGCGTTGCTGGATGCTATACTATTGTTGCACTGTAGTCCTTGTGTATGGACCAGACGATCTAAGAAGTGAATCATGCAGTGGTTTCACAATACCCAAACAATGTGTGAATTCAGCCTAGGAAAATGAATAGCAAATCCCACTTTTAATATCTTTGTCTAGTGCAAAACCCAGGTTGGGGCCAGTGGTTACACTGCGGCACACGGCACATTGATGTGCCCACCTAAGATTTTTTTTTAATTAGAGCTTTTAATTTGAAGAACAGAATTTAATTTTACATTTGAAGAACAGGAGCTCATGCTTTTTAACATCTATAGGTGCCCCCTTGCCCAGATTGACCGGAGGCATGGGCTGGGATGTCACCAATACACAGATGACACCCAGTTCTATCTGTTGTTGGGTGGCCAGTCTGACTCCAAACCTGAAGATCTGGACCAGGTGTTACAAGCTGGCTGGCTTAGACCGAGCCAGCTGAATCTGAATCTTACGAAGTGTCTGAGTCGGGGTGGACCGACAGGAGGGATCCCGCTCCCAACCTTCGATGGAGCTTGAGAGTGCTCCTAAATGCCTCTTTAACAATGGAGGCCCAGGTAGTAGCCACTGCCAAATTGGCCTTTGTCACCTTCGAATGATCAGATGGACAAACTAACTTTATTTTTGAGAGGAAAAGGGGGGGGGGAATTCCAAAATACATGATCAAGATTTTATAAATGGTTGGAAGACTATACTAAATGAATAATATTGACAAAAATTAGAGAAAATACAGAATACCTTTTTAAATATAATGCAGAATTTTTATATTAAAATATATCGTGGGGAAAATGGTTAATATACATTTAGACAATGTAAGAGGTAACAAACTGGTTATAACAAAGCTGTATATGAAACCCCCAATTTATATGTATTGAGAGCCAGTTTGGTGTAGTGGTTAAGTGCACAGACTCTAATCTGGGAGAACCGGGTTTGATTCCCCACTCCTCCACTTGCACCTGCTGGATGACCTTGGGCAAGCCATAGCTCTGTACCAGCTGTTCCCTCAAGGACAGCTTGGGAAAGAGCTCTCTCAGCCCCACCTTCCTCACAGGGTGTCTGTTGTGGGGAGGGGAAGGGAAAAGGAGTTGTAAGCTGCTCTGAGACTACAAGTGAGTGAAGGGCGGGATATAAATCCAGTCTCTTCTTCTTCTCTTTATGTTTGTGTGTTTTGTTTGATATACAATAGAAATTGTTTAAAAAAAAGAATTGGACCCCTTGGCTTAATGGACTTGAAATCTGGTGATTACCTAAAGGACAAGCAGCAATCATTCTCTTGCAATTCTGATGGCAGTATCCATGAAAACACCCCTTCCAATTCCCTAGAAAGATTCCATTTAGGGTATAATGGAGCAGATAAAAATCAGAAGCCAGAGTGTCCCCCAGAATGGTCTGTCCTCCATTCAAGTTGGGGGAACTAGCAAAGGAGACAGAGGCTTGCGAGGGTGGGCAACACTGAGATCTCCACCAGCTTTTACGGGGATTTTTCCCTTGGAGAAGCTCTTGGAAATAAACCAGGCAGTGGCTTACCAAAGAAGATTCTTTTTTTTATTGAAAGAGGAAAAACCAATAAATTGCACACATCCAGAGGTGTAAAAGCATATGGTAAAAAAGCACACACAAGCTAATGGAAATGCATGTAGGAGCAGAAATATAGGAGGGTTTTTTTGGGGGGAAGTATTGTTACCAGTCCATAAGGGGTAAGGTTCGGGGAGAACGTGACAAAATGGCCAGCACTTCGGGTGTGAGTATGCACACACACATACTGCATGAGGCAGAGTGTGTCCAGTAAAAGGGCAAAACACTACTTTGGGGCATGTGGGTGTGTGTGATATTGTGCATGAATGTAGCTAATGGTTGCTTGCTAGATGACCCTCTGTTGTCGGAAGGGGAAGTTGCCAGGGATGGCTGAAAGATGTTTAGCGGTTTCATAATTGTGGTACACAGGGGTCCGTTGGGGCTGGAGCGAGGCGGAGCAAAGCTCCGCCAGCTCAGGACTGGCCAGTAGGGCAGCCACGGGCTGAATCAGATTCTCTAATCTGATTCAGCTCGCCGCCGAATTGCCGCCGAAATTCGACAGCACCTTTAAAAGCCACTGGAGGGGAGGGGGTTTGAGGGAGAGGCTCCAAACTTGCAGGGTAGCTGCTGGGGCCTCTCCTCGAAATACCCACCAAGTTTCAAGAAGATTGGACCAGGCGATCCAATTCTACAGGCCCGCAAACAGGTTGCCCCATTCCTTCCATTGTTCTCTATGGGAGGAAAAAAGTAACATGTTTCCCCACCATAGAGAACAATGGAGGAGATGGGACAACCTGTTTGGGGGCCCATAGAATTGGACCCCCTGGTCCAAACTTCTTGAAACTTGGTGGGTATTTCGAGAAGAGGCCCCAGCAGCTACCCTGCAAGTTTGGAGCCTCTCCCTCAAACTCCCTCCCCTCCAGCCCCTCATATACCCTATGAGTTTTTGCCATTGATTTCAATGGCCCATAGGATATAATGGGGCTGAAACTTGACATTCCCTTTCTGACACATTTCTGGTGATGTCAGGGGACGTGGTATATGCTAATGAGGTATGATAATGAGTTATGCTAATGAGCTCCTGCACCTCTTTTTCTACGAAAGGACCCCTGGTTGTACACAAGTCAGGAAAGTTCAGGCCAGGTGAGAAAATGTTTAGTTTAAGGTGAAACAATGCCCATTTTTGCCATTGTGCATGGATTTAAAGTGGGGAGGGAGCTGTTAGCAATCATGATCCTTGACATTACACCTTCCAGAATCACCGCCCAGACATGTCTCTGGCCTGTGTTAGCTGGCATCCATTTTGTGTGAACCAGATCCATTTTGGTTCTCTTTTCAGGCCAGGCAGAGTGTAGACAGTGTGATCTTGGGGTGCTTAGTAGAGTGAAGGATGCTTGGGCTTTTTTTTTCTGGGTGCCACATTATCCCCTCAGCAGGACGAGGGGTCTGGGGCTAACAGGGGGGAGCAGATCCAAATGCCATGCCAGTATTTGGAACCCGAGAAACTGGGAATGCTGATATTTTTCAGCTCCTATATATCAGGATAAAAAAAATAAACAACCCACAGGTAACTTAATTTACATATACATATCTTGCTCTATCATTGTTAGGTTCCTCTCCTCACTCTATGTAATTCCTCATCATTGATTTTAGATTAGATTAAAGTCCCTGGAAGTGGGAAGGTATCTATTTTTTAAATTATAAAATGCCACGTACACTGATGACCTAGTGATGGGAACAAGAGTATGGCTAGTCCCTTCTGGAATAAACCGTTACAAGGAAGACTACAGGAGAAGGTTTTCACAATGGAATGCTCCCTGTACAAAATAACAACAACAACAATATCAGCTGCCTAGGGAGGAGGTGAGCTCCCCCTCCCTGGCAGTCTTTAAGCAGCAGCTGGACAAACACTTGTCAGGGATGCTCTAGGCTGATCCTGCACTGAGCAGGGGGTCGGACTAGATGGCCTGTATGGCCCCTTCCAGCTCTGCGATTCTATGATTCTGTTAACCAGGGGTCATTTCGTAGAAAAAGAGGTGCAGGATCTCATTAGCATAACTCATTAGCATAACTCATTAGCATAACTCATTTGCATATGCCACACCCCCTAACATACCGGAAGTGTGTCAGAAGGCAACACCCACCCCTCAGGCTCCACTCCACAGGGGAGTGAAACTGACCTGCTCTTCCTCCATTCCCTTCCCCATCCAATACTTTGTGCAATAAAAATAAGCGTAAAGAACACACCCTCATTCTCTTCCTGCTCCCTTGAAACCACCAGGTTTCAAGTAGACTTGAGATACCCAGGACACGTGCACCACCCATCCCTTTCTCTTCCCCTCCCCACAACAAGACACCCTGTGAGGTAGGTGGGGCTGAGAGAGGTCTTTTGAGAACTGCTCATGAGAGAACAGCTCGGAGAGAACTTGTGACTGGCCCAAGGTCACACCAGCAGCTGCATGTGGAGGAGTGGGGAATCAAACCCGGTTCTCCCAGATTAGAGCCCAACTCCTGACCACTACACCAAACTGATGGGGTGGAAGCTGCTGAAGGGTTGGTGAAATTTCTCCAGTACTTATGTGCTATGTGCCCAGATAAAAAACTTAGAAAATTTATATGCCACCTTGAGCAAGTCTCTGGAAAAGCAGCACTCAGTCATAAAAGGAACAATGATAAAATTATCAATATTAAAACAAAACATTAAAAACAATAAAGACCCTAGCAGGGCTTTCCCCGGGGCGCTGTGCCTCTGCACTGCTCGGGGAAGCCGAGGAGGGGGCGGGGCTTGGTCATGTGCCCGCCCACTGGGCTCCTCACTCCTGGAGCTGCGCTCCTGTGTGCTCCTGCTCCAATGGACCCCTGCTGTTAACAACAACCCCATATGTATATGGAGAACTAGCCTGGAGCATTAGCTTACCTTGTTCCACAATATGCTACGATTTCCTTTTGCATGGAATTCTCCACCTTGGGACGCAGCCATGGCATCCATAACAAGAGTCCATCTCATCAAGCGTTTTCCTTCTACAAGTGGGGAGCCAGATACCTCCGGAAGGCTGCAGATCTATGTGCAGCTAGTTAATGGCTGATGTCAGTTGTTTTTCATGCAAGTTTGCTTACAACATTCTAATGAGAACACTTCTCTCTTATATGTATTTTGGATACCTTCTCTCAAACAGTTTGGTCTGGCAAGGTTTTCAGTCTATTAGATACATGAGTCATATCCCCCAAAGTGGTAGTCTCTGAAGAGCAACTGCAAAACACCGAGCTAAGCAAAAGGTTCCAGCTCATTACAAATCTATTTATTATAAATGTCCAGGAAAGCAAAAGGCAATGCACTGCCTGTTTACATTCACTTGTCTGTTATTGTTCAGTCATGCTGAGCCCCTGTGATATTAACAGATGGTGCCTCTTTCTCCCTGCAGGAACTGCTATTCGGATCCTTTATTTTCCATACATTTTGTCATCAGTGGGAGAGTGTGGGTAGGAGGGGAAAGAATCAAGGAAACATCAACATTCTATTTATAAGATGAACAGCACAATCCTAGGCAGAGTTATTCCAGTTGCCTTCAATAGGCATTGACTCAAGTAACTCTGCATAAGATTGCGCCATAAGTCCCTGTTATGGCGGCATAGACTCTTGGATACCTCTCCTGCTTCCACATGAAAACTCTTAAAATAACCCTGGCTGGCTGCTATTGTGCAATGGGGTAACTGTTGCAAAGTTACCAAATCAACTGACTCTGTTGGTTCTTTCCAGTTTCAGGGAAGTTTTTGTCAAGAGTTGTTAAAACAATTGTTTTGTGCATGCAGGGTTTTTTTCTTGTGCTATAGTAACCTTGTTCTGACTTAGATAGCCCAGGCAAGCCTGATTTTGTCAGACTTTGAAAGCTAAGCAGGGTCAGCCATGGTTAATATGTGGATGAGAGACCACCAAGGAAGTCCTGGGTTGCTATGGAGAGGCAGGCAATAACAAAGCACCTCTGTTTTTCTCTCTTGCCTATGGGGTCAGCAGAAGTCAGCTGTGACTTGATGGAACTTTCCACCGTAGCGACATTGCAAAGGACTGGCCAGGTCTGGATGGGAGACCTGGAGGCAACCCCATAAACACCGCCTTCTGTGCCATGATGAAATATAGTAAATCCAGGTCCGCTCATAGTTTACCAGGAGAAAGAAAGATTTACAGAGTACACCTTATTCTGTTCCCCCCCACTAGTCAATGAGCAAGGTCTAAATAAAGAGGCATCCATGCGAAAGGGTGAAAGATGGTAAAGATAATAATGGTAAAGACAATAAGCCAATGGATCTTGGGTTCCTAACACATTGCAAGGCAATTACAGGCAGCTCTGGAAATAATAAAAAAAAAACCATAGTTCTTACTGAAGTTCTTGCCTTCATTGAGATCGTATCTCTTCATTTAGATCCTCCCTCCCCATTCCCACCTAGAAATCAATCTTTTGGACAAAAGGGTTCCATTTTAGCCTTTCCCATGAGATGGTGTTATTCTATGCATGAGACAAGTGTTTCTCCCCTGCCTACCCCATATGGGAGATCAGTGTGCAGGTGTGGCCCAGACAGAAGTCAGTCACCTCAGTGAGAAACTTAACATGTTGCAAATTCAAAGAAATGTCACATGCCATTAGGGTTGCCAGGTCCCTATCTTTACCCGGCGGGGGGCTCCAGGTTCTCCTCTGGGGACTTCTGCTCACCATACAGTTTTTGGCAAATGCTAGAGTGTCCCCCTGGTGACATGCCCACCACGATGATGACACCTCTGGGCGACATCATTGCTCCAGGCACGTTGGGTGCCATGGACCTCTTCAGATGGGGGGACTCTAAATTGGGGAAAAACCCACCCCCACTGGCGGGATGACAACCCTACATGCCACTGACAACCTTTTGGCTTCCCTTCAAAAGCTTTAGTTTGCTTGAGGAACTTTTTCTACAGCCCTTTCAGATTTCATTTTAGGCAAATTCTGCCTAAATTTCTCTAAACTTCTTCGAACGTTGTTGGTTTCTCTCAAAATTCCTCAGAATGTTCTATCCCAGATGTCACGCATGCGTTATGTGTAGTCAAGACACTTTTGACTCATGTGACCCCATGAATTAATGACTTCTGAAAAGGTCTTATCATTAACAGCTTTGCTTAGGTCTTGCAAACTGTGGGCCATGGCTTCCCGGATTGATTAAATCCAGCTCACGTCACATCCTCCTCTTTTCCTGCTGCCTTCAACTATTCCTAGCATGTTACACATCTCAAATTTTGTTCCGTCCTCTGTGAGCTCTTTTCCTTAACCTTCTGCACTCTGAAATCTTTACCTGCATGGTGGTTTCTTTCCCCAATCCAATATCTGACATCAGGTAGCATTTTATACTTTTCGTGCATTTAGTATTTATAAGGATTGTCAGGTGACATGCTGTGGTAATTCATTATTTACAGTTTTTGATGTTTCTCATGCAATAATATTTCATATCTGTCAACACTCGATAGCTGAAACCCTATAAGACTTATTCAAAAAGTGAAAGTTCATATTTTATAGTGGTGGAAAGTGTCATCAAGTCACAGCTGTCTTATGCTGACCCCATAGGGTTTTCAAGGCAAGAGATGTTCAGAGCTGGTTTGCTATTGCTGGCCTCCGTGTCACAATCCTGGTATGCCTTGGTGTTCTCCCATCCAAATACTAGCCAGGGCCAACCCTGCTTAGCTTCCAAGATCTATACACTTCCCCAAATCAAGATGTGTAATGCAGTCTAAAGACCTCTGATTTGAATTTTTGAGACAGCACTTTTGCATTCATTTTTTTTTAATTATTGACAGCATTCAAAACCTGAGTGGCGGAACTGGAAATGTCAGTGAATTTTGAATATTTCCAAAAATCCATGTCATCTTACCTTAAAACAAGCTAAAATAAATCATTATGAACATGAACTCTTTTCTCACTCCTTTTCTTTTAAAGTAGTACCATATAAGCTTGTCATTAATAAACATAAAAAAATATAGAAGGATGTATTTGATGGGTTTTGGATATAGCCAGCTTTTCACTCATTCCCACTCAGTTCCCATTCTTAGGATAGCCCTCATCCCCCATGGCTTTTGTCTATGCAGGTCTCACCTTAGATTTGCCAGCTCCAGTTGCTGGGGGTGGAGCCTGTGGAGAGCAGTGTGAGGGGAGGGACCTCGGCAGGGCTCACCCTCCAGACCAGCCATCCCCCCCCTTGGGGGGGGATGGGAACGGACTGATTTCTGTTGTCCAGAGATCAGTTGTAATTAGGAGGAATCTCTGGGCTCCATTTGGAGGCTGGGCCCCTAGCCATGATTCCCAGGATGATCTTTTTGTTGATCAAAGGTGACTCTTTCTTCCTAGTAGAAAAGCTGGATGGATCCACCTCATTATCCCAACAACTGGAAGTTTCTCCTTCATTGTCAGGAATCAGCTACTTGGCTATTTAACAGTAGAAAAGAGCAAGAGTCCAGGAGCACCTTAAAGACTAACAACATTTGGGCAGGGTCAGAGCTTTTGTGAGTCACGGCTCACTTCTTCAGATACAGCTAGAATAGGAGTCCATCTGTCCTTATATTGGAAAACGGAGTGATTCCGTGTACTGAATGACATTAGCAGGCAAATGATAACAGCAGGTGCTTAGCAGCACCTTAAAGACAATAGCAGCACCTTAAAAACTAACAAAATTTGTGGCAGGTTAGGAGCTTTTGTGAGTCACGGCTCACTTCTTCAGATACAGCTAGAATGGGAGTCCATCTGTCCGTATATTGGGAAACGGAGTGATTCCATGTACTGAATATTATTAGCAGGCAAATGAAAATAGCAGGTGCTTAGTAGCACCTTAAAGACAATAGCTCCCACTGCTGGACCTCCTGGTGGCACCTGGTGTTTGTGGCCACTGTGTGATTTTTTTTCCATTTGTTTTTATTTATTTTGTAATAATAATAAACATCATTAGAAAAAGCACTCAGGATTTATAAACAAACACATTTAAGAGAAGCTATATAGTCCAGTATGCTCTGTAAGGTCCAAGCACAAACTTGAGAGAAATATACATATGAACAAATGCAACATGAACAAACCAAAATCAAGGTAAGTAGCACACATTTTAACCGTAGATAAAGGTTTTGAACTTAGCATCCATAATGTTCTCCCAATCAAACTGATCGAAATTTTGCAATACAGGGTACCATTTGTCTATAGGGTTAAGTAGTTCCCTTTCATTCGTTTTGCTGGTGGAATATATAGAAAGTTTATCTAACAGAAAAAATTCCCAAACCTTATTTAACCACTGTAATATTGAAGGGGCAGATTTATTTTTCCAATTTTGCGCAATTACTACCTTAGCAGCTATGAGTAAAATGTTAATTAATTCCAGTAGGCGTGTAGGCAGAGGTTGTGGAGGTTTACAATGAAGCAGGATGACAGCTGGATCAAGAGGTATGATGACGTTGGTAATAACAGCAATCTTGTTTATCACCTCCGTCCAAAACTGAGTTATAAGAGGGCAGAGCCACCAACAGTGAAAGTAGGTGGCTTTTTCCCCGCAGAGTTTCCAGCATAGAGGAGAGGCATTAGAATGCACATGAGCTAACTTGACCGGGGTCAGGTACCACCTCATTAAATGGCCACTGTGTGATAGGGTGTTGGACTGGATGGGCCACTGGCCTGATCCAACATTGGCTTCTCTTATGTTCTTATGTTCTTAATATGACTCCATCTGTCCTGTATCTTGGAAAGTGGAATGATTTTGGATGCCGAATGTCATTAGCAGGAAAAACGGCAATGGCAGGCGCTATAGTCCAGTAGCACTTGAAAGACTAACAAAATTTATGGCTGGGCAGGAGTCTTTGTGAGTCACCGCTCACGTCTTCAGCACTCACTTCTTCACTACCGGGCTCTTGCCCTTTTCTACCGCTCCAGACAGGCTAAGGCGGCTACCCATCTTGGCTTTTTAAGCTTCCAAAAAAGCCTTTCCTTTACAACCCCACAAAGCAATATATTTTTTTTATGGCCTGCCGCAGCTCATGCAATATTTCGTCTCAGCACTAGTGCTAATTGAAACAAATAATTAGAAATACCAAGAGAGGTAGCAGTGAGGAATTTTCATTTTGCCGGGTGTATTTCGGCACGCTGATGGTCGTGAACAATAAGGGCACTTCTCTCTTCTGGAAAGGGTTTGTCAGCAGGGAAAAAAAAATCAATATGACTCATAGGCATTAAATAACTCTTGCATACTGTAGATGTGGTCTGTGGGAAGTGTGGTTAGATTGGGGGTCCCTACAGTATCTTGTGGGAGTGACTCAGTTGAGATTCAGCACTACCAGTGTAGCCTTCGCAGTGGCATTCTTGTCCCCACCCCACCCCCCCATACAGGCAAAAACATGACAGGCCTTCTGAGCTTCTGTTGGGCCACTATAGATTTATTGTGACTTCTTTCATTGTTTTTTCTGTAGCCGACCTGAGTTGGCCTTGGCTGGGAGGGCGGGGTAGAAATTTGATAAATAAATAAATTCCCAAATGAATCTTTGCTTGCATCCGTGATAAAGAAAACCACAGTAGAGAAATTAGTTAAAACAAGTGTCACGGTGTCAAAACAAACATTAACCGTAAAAGGAGAAGAAAACCCAGCAGCGGACAGAACTCAGTAGTTTCAGCAGACCCCCAACCTATTTTTTTAAAAAAAAAATGAAAAGGAAGCACGCAACACAATAGGGGGTGGGAGTCAGCCAACATCACAATGGCAAAAGGAGAACGGGGTTTGATCCCCCTCTGCTCCACATAAAGCCACCTGGGTGACCCTGGGCCAGTCACATTTCTCTCAGCTACACCAACCTCAGCTACACCAACCTCACAAGGTGCCTGTTGTGGGGAGAGGAAGGGAAAGCTGGGACAGGGCAATTAACAAATCAAATAAATAATTAAAAAATAATTTTTAAAAAGGCAGTTGTAAGCCATTTGGAGACTTCTTAAGGTAGAGAAAAGTGAGGTATAAAAACCTAAAGTAAATAAATAAAGGAGAAAGTCTTTGCCTGGTACCTAAACACCAATTTCTCTTCTCTTCTCTTCTCTTCTCTTCTCTTCTCTTCTCTTCTCTCCTCTCCTCTCCTCTCCCCTCCCCTCCCCTCCCCTTCACTCCCTCCCTCCCTTTCTGCCATGTATAGGCTGCCTGGCTCACTGAGGCTTAACACAATGTAAACTCAACAGGAGGGGACATCCACTGATGTCTAGGACATCAGTATTATAGGATTAGGATTGTAGAAATCTGAAACCAAGTAGAAATCTAAAATGCAGCTGAAACAAAGTAAAACAGAAGTATTGTGCTTTTATTATGCGAGGCATAGGCGACAACTGCGGGGGGGCTCAGTCTCCCCTGGCAAAATGGAGCATCCAACAGGCCCACTCGCTTGCCTGCCTGCCTACCCACTCGCCTGCCAGCCCACTGGCCGGCTGGCAAGCAGCGACCGTCTCTCCCCCCCGGGCCTGGCCTGGCCACTCCTACCTCCGTGGAGTCAGCTGGGCAAATGCCCAGCGTGCTGGCGTCACCCGGAAGTGACACCAGCATGCTGGGCACGTTGCTGGGGCGACACTCTGGCTATCACCCTGAAACTCTATGGCCCTAGCTGGCCCCACGGAGGCAGGAATGGCCAGGCCAGGCCCGGGAGGGGGAGAGGCGGCGGGGACATGGTCCCGGTGTGTGTGCGTGCACATAAGAGCCCCCTCCCCTCCCAGGATTTCTAAAAGTCGACGCCTCTGATGCAAGGTATGCTAAATAATGCAGAAATTACATAGTAGGACAGTGCATAAGGCAATGGACAGAATGCAGTAGTCTAGTTCCCAGTCCCTATTCCTTTATGGAAGCATCTTTTTGAACCATTCTGTTATAGGATAGCATAGCATAGCATGCTGTTCATACAAGGATATGTGGTCCTTCTGATGTCATGGGCCAGGGCCATTTAGGGTTCCTTTTGAATGTCCAGCCCAGCAGTTACATGATAATTGAGGGGAAGCTCTATATTCAGAGGCAGTCAACCTCTGAACCCCAAAGCAAAGATGCAACATCAGGGGAAGACCTTGGCTTCTGTGCCCTGTTGTTGGCCTGCCAGAGGAACTGGTAGGCCACTGTGTGAGAGAAGATGTTGGACTAGAGTATTGTGTTCATTTTGGGGCACCGCAATTTAAGAAGGATATAGACAAGCTGGAACATGTCCAGAGGAGGGTAACAGAGATGGTGAGGGGTTTGGAGGCCATGTCCTATGAGGAAAGGTTGAAGGAGCTGGGTGTGTTTAGCCTGGAGGTGAGATGACTGAGAGGTGATATGATAACCATCTTCAAATACTTGAAGGGCTATCATATAGAAGCTGGTGTGGAGTTGTTTTCTGTAGCCCCAGAAGATTGGACCAGAACCAATAGGTTGAAATTAAATCAAAAGAGTTTCCAGCTAGACATTAGGAAGAACCTCCTGACAGAGTGGTTCTCCAGGGGAACAGGCTTCCTCAGGAGTTGGTGGGCTCTCCTTCTTTGGAGGTTTTTAAACAGAGGCTAGGTGGCCATCTGACAGCCATGCTGATTCTGTGAACTTAGCCAAATCATGAGAAGGAGGGCAGGACTTGTTAGTGCTTAGTTCTTGTGGCCCTTTCTTATACATCCGGCAAAATGCTAATCACCACTTTGGGATCCGGAAGCCATTTTTCTCCAGGCCAGTTTTTCTCCAGTCATCTTCTGGGCATGGAACAGGGGTCACTGGGGGTGTGGGGGGAGGTATCTGTGAGTTTCCTGCATTGTGCAGGGGGCTGGACTAGATGACCCTGGAGGTCCCCTCCAACTCTATGATTCTGTGATACTAGTTGGACCATTGGTCTGATCCAGCAAGGCTCTTGTTATGTCCTTATTGTCTCATGTTCATATCATGTTCATAGGCAGACTGGAAGCCAGTGTCAATCTTGCAGAGAATATATTTGCTGCAGTGGGTCCCCGTCATAACCCATGCCTCAAGGCAATATTTTGACCAGTTGAAGTTTTCAAGGGGTTTTCAAAGGCAACCCCATGTAAAGTGTACAAAGGCATTCTAAACCTAAAGCAGCCAGAGCAGGGATAAACATAGGCACAGAAGTATTATTTGGCCCATTGGGGAACATAAGAACATTAAAGAAGCCAGTGTTGGATCAGGCCACTGGCCCATCTGGTCCAACACTCTGTCACACAGTGGCCAAAAATACCAGGTGCCATCAGGAGGTCCAGCAGTGGGGCCAGTGGGGGAAATCCATGTGCATCTTGCCTTGACCTGATCTGAATGGCCCAGGCTAGCCCAGTCTCATCAGATCTCAGAAGCTAAGCAGGGTTGACCCAGGATAGTCCTTGGATGGGAGACCACCAAGAAAAACCAGGATCACTACTCAGAGGCAGGTAATGGCAAACCACCTTTGAGTGTCTCCTGCCTTGAAAACCCTATGGAGTATTCATAAGTCAGCTGGGACCACTGGTGGGAAAACTGAAGCCCCTTTCCCACATGTACAATGGTCTTGACCTAAGTTGGACTTCTCACGTGCAGAAATCGAGAAGAACTCACAACTCATATCTAATTTTGATATCTGACACAGTGGGGGTTCCAGACCCAGCCTCTGTACTCCCTATACAGAAGCTGGCCATTCCTGACTTGGAGCTTAAGTGAAGCACATCATTTCCCATGCCAAATCCTAATGAGAGTGAGAAAGCAAGCCAAGCAAGTCGTTTTAGAAGAACTGCAGTATGACATCCAGGAATCTTAAAAAGCAACACAAGAAGTCTTCCTTGACATTTAACAATAAGATCCAAATACAGCTGTATGTAGCTCTCTCACACACCTCATTGCTGGAAGGTATTCAAGGTAATTGCTAGCAAAAGCTTGCAGTGATTCTACTTTTTTTTTTTTTTTGCTTTGCTTTGCTTTGCTTTGCTTTGTTATTTACTCTTCCAGACTGATCAGATCAACATTCCTTTCTTCCTTCTCCTTTTGAAAGCAAACTATTTGTGTTTTATGTTTTATTCCTGCTTCATGTAGCACACAAATGCCTTATTGAAGGAGGATAGAAAAACAAATCCTGGGGTTAATAGGTGGCTCAGATATTACCTTGCTAAAAAAAAAATGTCCTTCTTTTTTGGATTAATGCAGCGAATGGTGTCAGAGTGTGTCGTTCTACAGCAACAATGCTTCCTTCCTGCTGGAGCATCAGACAGGTATGGTCTTTTTTTTTTTTTCCCTCTCTATAACTACAACTATAACGCTACAATCTAAGCTACATATACCTTATACAGAGAGTACTTTATCATTTGCTTAATACTACCTTGTTACATAAAATAATTATGAAGCATTTAAAACCTTGGATAAATTTCAATTACTTGTTACTGCTACTATAAAAGTTATCAAAAACTATTTGGCAGGCACGCCCACCTAGAGAAATACGGTTAATTAAACCATTTATAATACATAAGTGCAATGCTTAATAAAACAGTTTAATCACTATTTCTTCTTTCGTCCTCTTCTTGTCTTAACAGTCTCAACTATTTTTGGAGCTGCAGCTCCCTTTTCCGAGTCAGACACTTCTTCTTCACTCTTTGAGCTATCAAATCCATACATGCTTTCTTGCGAGGCCAGTGAACCATCTGAGTCTCTCCCAGTTTTCTGCTCTTTGCTTTTTTCCAGAAATTTTTTCGCTTGTTGAACAGAGTCAATCTTATACTTCTTATCTTTGATGCTGAAGCATAGTCCTTCTGGAGTATTCCAACGATAGATGATAGACTCAGACTGGAGCCAAGATGTCAATTTTCCATAGGCTTTCCTTCTTTTCCTTATTTCAAATGGGATATCCTTCATCACTTTTACTTCTTCTCCCAGGATCTTCAGAGCTGCTTTGTTTGTGGTCCTAAGCACCACGTCTCTTGTAGATTTTTTGGAGAACCTTATCATAATTTCACCAGGCAGGCTTTTCTTTTTAGTGTAATCTGGATAGGTTCTGTAAACCATATCCATATCGCTTTTTATATCCGCTGCTTTCATGCCTGTCACTGGTTCAAGTGCTTCACTTAGCAATTTTTTAAGGTCTTCTCCTGTGTTTTCTGGCACATTCTGAAGTCTTAGGAAAAAATTCGATCTATCCATTTGTAATTTCAAAAGCTGATCGTGGTGGAAGGCCTTTTCCTTCTCTGCCTTTTGTAGTCTTGCGTCTTGGTTTTTTACTGAAGTTTTTACTTCCAGAAGTTCTCGCTGCAGCTTCTCTGTGGGTTTATTCGACTCTTTTAGTTCTAGCTGCATTTTGTCCATTTTAACGTTGAGAGCTGTCATTTGGTCCACTAGAGGTCGCAATAACGAGGAGAACACCGCACTCATCTCCGTGGTATCAACCTTTGAACTCGGAGCTGTACTTCCTAGTTTGGGGAAAGGTTTCGGTTTCCCCGTCATTGTTGAGACTACGCTCTTTGTTTATAGATAGATAAGATGAACGAAAGGAGCAAATTTTCAAACAGCACTTATGTCCTTCTAAAGTTTATATCTCCAAGTGAGCGATGCTGCCATCTAGCAAGGCAGATGGGCTTTTATTCCTGCAGTAACGCCACGTAAAGAGTCTCGTAAGTACGCTAGTCCCAGAGAGGGGTGGGTGGGTTTCACTCCTCCCGCCGTCTTCCCGCTGTGTTCTGCTTTTCTTACTTCAGACTCACGTTTTCTCCATGCGTAACTGTCAGTTCCAGCCTCATTGCTTCGCACTCTCTGCTGCTTCTCGGATTTGCGCTTTCAGCCATACGGCTCCCATGGCAGGGGAACCTATGGGGGTGATGAAAAGGGATCTCTATCCCTCGGTCGCCACCGTAGGGAGAGATCCCCTTCAGGCCACCCCAGGCAGAGCCCCCTCACTGGGGTCTCTGGGGGCTCGGCACCAGTCCAGAGCCCCTTCTTCCCGCCGGGTACGGATCGCGCTCCCCGCAGATGCGGAGGAGCACGTCCGCCATGCTCGCAAGTCTTGCCGGAAGTCCAGACAGGTACGGTCTTGAAAGAGTCATAACTAAGGGCAGGCTCCAACAATGAATGGTAATGTTTGCAGTGGTTAACAACAGCAAGATATTGTGGTTATAGAAAGTGCTGTTCAGTCATAGCTGGTGTACAGCTGTCCCGTGTGGCTTTCAAGGCCAGAGACAAATAGAGATGGCACGCCACTGCCTACCTCTGCATAGCAACCCTTCACTTCCTCAGTGG
Organism: Lepidodactylus listeri; assembly: GCA_029233225.1. Classification (NCBI taxonomy): domain Eukaryota; kingdom Metazoa; phylum Chordata; class Lepidosauria; order Squamata; family Gekkonidae; genus Lepidodactylus; species Lepidodactylus listeri. The sequence continues at coordinate 96,143,212 of JARCFY010000009.1, read as the reverse complement.
TCTCCTATCCGTGCACTAACCGGGGCCAACCTGACTTAGCTTCTAAGATCTGATGAGATAAGGCTAAGGTTGCCACGTCCCCTTTGGCCACTGGTGAGGGACCGGGGGGGGGAGGGTAGAGTTTCCAGACTGAGGTTGGGAAACTCCTGGAGACTTGGGGATGGAGCCCGGGGAGGACAGAGATCTCAGTGGGGTACGATGCCCTAAAGTCCATCCTCCGAAGCTTCCATTTTCTCCAGGGGAACTGATCTCTGTAATGTGGAGATGAGCTGTTATTCCAGGGGATTCCCAAGTTCTAACCTAAGGAGACTTAAATGGTCTGAAAAACTGTTCAGTATCATATCTCATAGTTTAACAAGCCCAGAATTGGGTAGGCTGAGAGCATCTCTTTTGCAACACAACTCTGACCCTTTAAACTCTTTTATTGAGATTAACAATTTACGTAAACCTATGCTTACGAACAACAGGCCCATAAGGCCAATACAACATGCCCATAACAGGTAGTATGACCACAAATGCAGAGAGCTAAAAAAGGAGTCTCACATTGTGAGACAGACCAGGCGCAGCAGGGAAGGGACACAATGGAGCATCTACTTCAAACTAAGATCTCAATACAAAGCCTTAATTAAGCAAAAGAAATCAGAACATGCCAAATTTCTTTGGAAAGAGCTAGATCAAGCTATAGTGGAGAAAATTGACTCCCATTTTTGGGAATTAGTTTCAATGAAAAGTAGTAGCCCTTTTTCTCAGGTAGATGCATATATACCGGGACATGTCTGGCTTTCACCTGGAGGCTGGCATCCCTCGATCAGGCTAGCTGGGGCTAATATTTTTAGCTTCATTTAGAGCCCACCTTTCTCACCAGACTCAAGCCAACCCTATCCAGGCCTGACTTTGACACCCGTAACCCTAACCAGGATGGAGACAGCAAAGGAAAGCCCACTTTGAGTCCCATGGATTGGGAGAAAAGCAGGTTATAAATGTTTCAAATAAACAGAGAGTCACCGCCCCTAGGAGGATTAAATAACCTGTAACAGGGGTCATTTTGTAAAAAAAAAAGGTGCAGGAGCTCATTAGCATACCTATTAGCATAACTCATTAGCATATGTCACACCCCCTGACATCACCAGAAGTGTGTCAGAAAGGAAAGCAAAAGGGGGCATCTTCAAAAAGCCTCCCCTTCCTTTCCCCAGCTGGCTTGCCAAGGCAGGCTGGGGGGGGGGGAGAGCAAAGTGAGAAGGGCCCCATAGAATACAGTGGAAAGATCGTGCCGCTGCTGCTGTGCGACTCTAAACAGAAGGGGTTTGAACTTTAAACTCCTTCTTGCTTCGCTTCCTCCACAGGCCTGCTGGGAGCTGGGGGAGGGGCTTGCCACCACTGCCATTTGTGCTCACTAGGGGTCTGCAAATAAATTTTTTTGGGGCCAGATTCAGATCAAGCCAAATCAGACTGCATCTGTTCCAGCTGCTGAATGACCCCTGCATATCAGTTTCAGCAATGCAAGCCCATTTGGCAGGCTGAATGTCAATTGCAGCCCCATTATACCCGATGAGTCATTGAAGTCAATGGCAAAAACTCATAGGGTATATGAGGAAAAAAACATTACTTTTTTCCCACCATAGAGAACAATGGAGGGAATGGGGGCAATCTGTTTGGGGGCCCGTAGAATTGGACCCCCTGGTCTAATCTTCTTGAAACTTGGTGGGTATTTGGGGGAGAGGCTCCAGAAGCAACCCCTAAGTTTGGAGCCTTTCCCTCAAACCCCCTCCCCCTCCAGCCACTTTTTAAGCTGCCACCAAATTTCGGCGGTAATTCGGCAGTGGGCTGAATCAGATCAGAAAATCTGATTCAATCCGTGGCTGCCCTAGTGCCCACTCCAGACCCAAATGACCCCTGACCTGTAATATTTGTATTGATTTTTTAAAGGATATAGATCATGGATGATGGATGGTCAGGGGAAACAATATGAGAATGCACATGCACAGAACTTTTAAAAACCGTGTTCAGGGTTTTTTTGGTGGAACGAGTACTTTTAAAGTATTCATTCAACAGTACTATTTGCAATTTGTATACAAACTGTGATCTTAACAGAGGGGGTAACTGAGCACACTTCCTATGCAGTCACTTTGGGGTTTTTCACATTTCCATCCCAAGAGGTGTAGGGTTGCCAGCTCTGGGTTGAGAAATACCTGGAGATTTGGAGGGGTGAAGCCAGGAGAGGGCAGGTTTTGTGGAGGGGAAGGACCTCAGCAGGGTATAATGCCATAGACTCCAGCCTCCAAAGCAGCCATTGTCTCCAGGGGAACTGATCTTCATCATCTGGAGATCAACCATAATAGTGGGAGATCTCCAGGGCCTACCTGGAGATTGGCAACTCTATGAAGAGGACAGTAATTATGCAACAGCTGATGGGCTTTACATAACCAGAATCCTTATATTCTTTTGGACATGTGCTAAATGCTAAAAATGGCGAATGTAAAGATTCAACTTAAATGTTAGTGGAGCAGTTGAATTTGCATTTTAAAAAAAGATTTAAGAGGGGGAATTAATTTTGGCTCCACGATCTTTTAAGCAACCCCTAAAAAAAGGAACTCGTAAAAATTAGAGGTCCCCATGCCCGTATTTTTGAGGTGGAATGCTTCTGCTGTTGCAACAGCAATGTAAAGCCTCTGTCCATGGGACTGCAAACTGAATTCCAGGTGAAAAGATTTACGATTACTTTCTCTGAGATCCATCTCCTCGCGCCGGACTGGCAAACCCCTCAGATGCTGTCCCCCCGGGTGCTCCGCTGGTCCATCATTATGGTTGGCTACCAATACAAGTTGGTCCACTGCCCCGGTAAAGCCATGGGCCATGCCAACACCCTTAGCCACCTGCTGCTGCCTTCCTGTGACCCCAACCTGGCTCCGGCACACCACATTGCTCTGCTGGAGTACATACCCGACCACCTGGTCCAGGTGGTGGAAGTGGCCCGCCATACCACCTGGGATCGAGTTCTCTCCTGGGTCTTGGACTGGGTGGGGAGGGGTTGGCCCGCTTCAGCGAGTCTGGACTTTGCTGCTTTCTCATCCAGGCAGTACAAACTCTCTGCACACAAAGAATGTTTAGTCTGGGGCAGTAGAGTGATTGTGCCCATGCCATTGCAAAAACGGGTACTCATGACACTCCATGAAACACACCCAGGAATTGTGTGGATGAAGGCTTCGGCCTGGAGCTATATCTGGTGGCCAGGGCTAGTTTGGGACATTGAGGACAGAGTAAAAAGATGGCAGAAGTGCCAAGAGTCCCAGCCGGAACCTTCAAGAGCCCCAGTGCAACCTTGGAGTCATCCCACAAGCTGTGGGGTAGATTCCACTTGGACTTTGCCAGCCTCTTCCAGGAGCAAATCTTCTTTATCCTAGTGGATGCCTATACAAAGTAGCTGGAAGTGATCCTGATACCCTCCACCTCATCTCAATCTGCAATCTGGGTCATGTGGAGAATTTTCAGCACACATGGCATCCCTGACTCCCTAGTATCTGATAATGGGACAGCTTTCACATTGGCTAAGTTCCAAGACTTCATGCAGTACTATGGCATCTGGCACATACACTCCACTCCGTTCCACCCAGCCACAAATGACCAGGCTGAGCACATGTTATGCATGAATAAAGAAGCCCTGCACCACATGGATCTTGGCGACTGGAACTATAAACTTGCTGTATTCCTGTTCAGCCAGTGGACAACCCCTCGCACCATGACTGGGCGCAGTCCTGCAGAACTGCTAATGGGGAGGTGACTCACAACCAGCCTGTACCCTGCGCCTGCTCCCTGACTGCACCCCAGAGCACAGCACAGGCCTGGATCATCAGAAGGCTCCCTAGGGGTTCTTCCCAAGGGACCTGGTCTACCTCAAAAACTTTGCGAGGGGACCCACCTGGTTACTGGGCTGGGTAATTCAGGTTACTGGGCCCCTATCCTATGAGATCTCAGGGGAAGACGGTCAACTTTGGAAATGTCATATCGACCAGCTGTGCTGCTGTCTCCTGCCAGCAGACACCAACACACCTGGGGAAAGTGAGGATGAAGCACCCACTCCGGAACTAGATCCTCGGCTGAGCACATCGACCAACCCACACACAGACATCCCTCCAGCACCGGCCTTGGCTGACAGACTGGATTCTTTCCCCGAACCAGCAGGGGCAGTCCCCAAGCAGCCCGCCACGGAGCTGGGACTATGCCACTCAGCCAGGGAATGGCAGTGGCCCACCTACCTAAGAGACTTGTGTGCTAGGGAAGGTCCGAACTGTGGGGGGAGGGATGTTATGTTCTAATAGCGACTGTGCATGCGGTTGCAAATCACACACGTGGTCGGGCAAACGACCGGATCTTTGCATTGGTAGACAGTAGCCCATATGGATCGTAATTTGAACCAGTCGGCCATTCAGGATCCCAAAGGGGATCTATGGTCAAAGGTGCTGTGTAAATAACCCTATCAAGGGGATTAGGCATGACTGGGAGTGTGGTTTGAACCTACATATAAGCAGACCCCCCAGTCCAGCTTGGCAGTTCATGTTTGCATGCTTTAAATAAACTATGAGCTGAATTCACTACAACATGTCTGGACCCAGTACTTTATAGTTAGTCAATCTGAGGTGGCAGTCACACGCATGAGATACAGTGGGGGGGGGGAGTGAGGCTATTTCCTCCGGTGGAAGTTGACCCGCAGTTGCGCGATCACATGGACATTGAAAGCTGTGGGCACAGCCCGCCACTGCATGATCAGATGCAACCATGGGTGAGTCAGGGTTTTGTTTGTTTGTTTGTTTTGCCATTTGTCTCTGATGCGCTTAAACAAGGGACCGATGATTCACACCTCAGCCTTGAGGGCTCCCTATGGAGTGTGTGATGATGTGCATACTGAAAAGGGCAAAACACAACAGCGAAACAACAAAAAACAAAAATAACTTGTTGGGCCCATTTGCTTTTAGACAAAAGACTTTAAAGTTGATTATTCGTCAGGATTTCTTCTCACAACAGGGTTGTTGTTGTTGTTTTAGAAACCTTCTCGTGGAATGAAAACACATAAAGGTGTCACTGAGAAGATAAAAGATCAAATGACTGAGGAACATTCGCTACAGATTATTAATTTTTTTTTTTAATGTTGCTCGTGTTGTGTTACTGGAGACAGTTCAAACTCCCAGTCTACCTACAGCAACTATGCCGCTGAATAGCTAAACAAACAATCCTGTTAGTAATGTGTAGTTCAAGACCTTTGTTAATAATGTTTCCATTGCAGTGGGAGGCCTTATTTCCAAGTGTTTCATTTCATTTCATTTCATTTCATTTTTTTTAAAATTAATTTTATGTACATAAGTGTTTCATTTTATCCTATAACATCTCAAGTGGTGGGCTGCATTAGAAATAAAACAGAAACGGTCTCTTCCTGATGCAAAAACTTGGGCCAGAAAGCGCTCAAGGATCACCTTCGGTCGGACTAATCCCATATTACTGCTATGCACTGTTAAGTACAATAGTTTTAACCTTATTTGTAGCACAGGGGTGTCAAACATATGGCCTGCGGGCTGGAGCCAGCCCATCCAGGGCTCTTATCTGGCCCACAAGCAACTGGTCATTACCTTTCTTGCCAGATGACAGACGCTGTGCATTATGTCCCTGTGTACTGTCCCAGTGTTAATGCATAATGAGTGGTGGAAATGGGAGGGTGGGTATCAGCATATTTGTAATGTAATGTAATACAATATAACATAATAATGTGTTTGTTTTGATATAATATAATATTGTTAATTAGGTTTGCCTGTGTCTTTTATAAAGTTTATATTGCCAGTACCTTGCATTACATTTTATGGCATGCATACCCTGGTGCAACAAAGTGACATTTCTGTCAGATCTGGCCCTTGTAACAAATGAGTTCGACACCTCTGTGTAGCACTTGAGAGCCAGTTTGGTGTAGCTGGGAGAACCAGGTTTGATTCCCCACTCCTCCACATGCAGCTGCTGGGGTGACCTTGGGTTACAGTTACAGGTGCTTTCAGAGCTCTTGTGAGCAGTTCTCAAAAGAACTCTCTCAGCCCCACCTATCTCACAGGGTGTCTGTTGTGGGGAAAGGAAGGGAAAGGGGATTGTAAGCTGCTCTGAGCCTTCTTCAGGTAGTGAAGGGCAGGGTATAAATCCAATCTCCTCCTCTTCATCTTCTTTGCAACATGTTTGGCTGTGCTCAAATTAAGTCATGTTTCTCTCCATGCCTTGGCTATACTTAGTGAGTTTCTGATTTTTGGTAACAAAGAGAGACATTGGCTGAGGAGAGACTGGCAATCTGAAGCGGGGGCAAAGCGGAGGGAACTGGAGCGGGGGAAAAAACTCACGGAGCTGGCCGTTCACACTGGCCAGAGCAATGCGGATCAGCGGCGATACGGAGCGTTCAGACTGCCACGGAGCGTTCAGACTGCTGCATAGCCAGCGCGCGCGGCTCGTGCGCGCCGCTGCACTTTTTTTTTGTTTTCCTTTGATGTTTTTCGCATGTGCGCACATGCGCACATGCGCACATGCGCAAAACTTTTTGCCGGTGCGTTCACACTTCCTCCGGATGCCTCCCGCTTCTTCCAGTTCACACTGTTTGGAAGCAGGAGGCATGCGGAGGAAGGCCCCTGAACACCGGGAAAAACCGGTGTCCGGGTAAAGCGGAAGGAAAGCGACTGGGAGACGGGTAAGTACGCAACGGAGCCGACGGACAGATGCGCATGTCTGAACGTGCTCCTTTCCTCCGTTTGCGAAGCGTGCCTGCCCCGCTTTAGATTGCCAGTCTGTCCTCAGCCATTGTGTATTGTTTGTGTCACCTTACTGACCTGTGGAATCAGTGTGATTTGGTTGTTAGAAGATTCTGAATAAGACTGGGGAGGATAGGGTTGCCAAGCTCGGTTGGCATTCCCCTTGGAGAAAATGGCTATTTAGGAGGGTGGAGTCTATGGCATTATACCCCACGGAGGACCATCCATTCCCCATATGCCTCCTTCCCCAGGCTCCACTCTCAAATCTCCAGGAATTCCTCAGTCTAGAGTTGGCAACCCAATGGGACAGGCAGGTCCAAACATCCATTCAGCTGTGAAGCTCACTGGGTATCCATGGGCCTCCCTCCCTCACAAGGTTGTTGCAAGAATAAAATGGAAGAGAGAAGATGCATGTATGCTCATGGGTGCAAAGTGACTTTAAGCTGGTGGTGCACCAAACAGTTTTATATCACACTGTGATTCAAAGATGCATCAAGAAATCGGCTGCAAAGTTCCTTAGGAGGAGGTGCCTATCATCACTGGGAGTTGGTTTTGAGATTCAGAGTGTGGGAATGGACATAAGAGAGAGATGCTCAAGTAAGACATGGCTTCTGATTTCCAGCTTTACTGGAACTCCACGAGACTCTGGTGGCACAATATAGGGTTGTCAGGTACCCCCTGGCCACTGGCAGGGGATGGGGGGGTGTAGTGTTGACAGATTCAGGTTGGGAAACTCCTGAGGATTTGGGGGTGGATCCTGAAGGGGACAAGACCTCAGTGGGGTACAATGCCATACAGTCCACCTTCCAGGAGAACTGGTCTCTATAGTCTAGACATGAGCTGTAATTCCAGGGGATCTCCCAGTCCCTAGCTGGCATCCCTCCAGTGCTCCCTCTAAGCTGTGAAGACTTGTGAGCAAAAATTCTACTTTGTGAGCTACTGATATTAAAATTTGTGGCTGAGGACAGATTGGAAGTCTGCCACGCCTCTGCAGCGCGGCAGACTAAGGCGGGGGGAATTTCCCCCGCGGTGCGGCGTTTGCACGCCGCTGAAAGGAAGCCGCCCGCAGCGTTCAGACTGTGGGCGGCTTCCTACGGCGGCGGGCAGACGCCACACAGCTCCCCCTCCCTGCGTGCATTCACACCCGCTCCGGCAGGTGGATCACGTACCGCAGCAGCCGAGCACCACTTTGAAGTGGTGCTCAGCTGCTGTGGGAGGAGCGCAGCGCCGGACGTGATGCATCCGGGCCGCCTCCTCGGGGCAGTTGCGGCTGTCTGAATGGCCGCTCTGCCTCCGCTTTTGAAGCGGAGGCAGAGCGGCCGAGACTGCCAGTCTGTCCTCAGCCTGTGAGTGAACGATTTGGCTACAGCATAATTTTTTTTTTTGCTCTGGAGCCATCCTTCCTGAGCGATGACAAAAATGTGTGTGAGCTGGAGGCTAAAAAAACTGTGAGCTAGCTCCCACTAACTCAGCTTAGAGGGGACACTGGTAGGGACAGCCATGATTGGTGGTGCACGCTGTCAATTTGATCGTGAATGGGCACTGTTTTGTAATATTGATGTGACACACCTCCTTGTATGCTGCCATAAACTTCTTGTTAGAGACAATTAAAGGCCAAATAGATAGAGGCTGAGCCTGCAAACTGTGAATTGTTCCTGCTCACAGATCTAATCACTGTGCCACTCACCAGATCACATTTCTGGTACAGCAAGGGGCTGACCTGGATAAACCAGAAAAGTTCCGTGGCTGAATTACTCTCCAGATTTGGGGGTTATGAATTGCCTGGTCTTGTTTCCAAAGGCTAGCAACAACAAAGCATGTTTGCTATCCAAGTGTTTTGTCTCTCCAGACCCGCCAAGCGAGAGGAAAAGGAGAGAGCTGGGAGAAGAGGCTTAAGCTATCCTTAAAATATTATAAAATGGCATCCAATTATGACTTGTACACTGTTAAAAATACACATGGGAAGATTATAGTATGAGGAAATGGATGCTTCTTAATAGAGCGGATAGCTCATCGTTTTAAGATTTAATGATTTCATTTATTTGCACTTGGTGATCTTACAAAATGGAGTTGCTGACAAATATTTCCTTGAAAATTAAATTACAAAGGAAAGGGAGAGTTATAAATATTTTGACGATGATGATCAAGGGAAACGCCATTTAACAGATTACCATAAGATCACAGAATATTAAAAATTTGTATATGCATGGCTTCAAAATGCATAGCAGATGATGGTTTAGCAACTGTTCTGAAACCACTCATGAAACAGAAAGTCCGGAATCAATTATGAATGCCTTGGCAACATGTTAGTGGTTTTTTAATGGGTAGTATTCAAAATCAGATTCCTGCCCGTGCTTCTTATTAAAGGTACTTCTGTATATTAATTGACTTTGAATACTTGTTTGTTTTCACTTTTGTATGTTGGTCCATCAATCTAAGTTCTCTCTTGAGACATGCATGCACTAAGCAGAGCCGAAATGGAAGTTTCTGTGTCAACAAAAAATCTTATTACTTCTGCAAAAACGGTTGCTTCTCTATGTATTCTTAGTCATTTTTGTTGTTCTTTTCCTGGAACAGCGCTTAAAAGCATAAATTCTAGGTTAATACCTTGTTTGTAATGATGGGCAACAAAATGAAGAAGGAGAAGAAGAAGGAGAAGGAGGAGGTGGAAGTGGAAGAGGAGGAGGAGGAGGAGGAGGAGGAGATATCTGTGTTCAGCTCATCATCTGGCTGTGAATGCTGGGCACAGTATGGCTGAGGACAGACTGGCAATATGAAGCGGAGGCAAAGCGGAGGGAACTGGAGCGGGGGAAAAAACCCACGGAGCTGGCCGTTCACACTGGCCAGAGCAATGCGGATCAGCGGTGATACGGAGCATTCAGACTGCCACGGAGAGTTCAGACTGCCGCATAGCCAGCGCGCGCGGCTCGCGCGTGCCGCTGCACTTTTTTTTGTTTTCCTTTGATGTTTTTCGCATATGCGCACATGCGCATATGTGCAAAACTTTTTGCCGGTGCGTTCACACTTCCTCCGGATGCCTCCCGCTTCTTCCAGTTCACACTGTTTGGAAGCGGGAGGCATGCGGAGGAAGGCCCCTGAACACCGGGAAAAACCGGTGTCCGGGTAAAGCGGAAGGAAAGCGACTGGGAGACAGGTAAGTACGCAACGGAGCCGACGGACAGATGCACATGTCTGAACGTGCTCCTTTCCTCCGTTTGCGAAGCGTGCCTGCCCCGCTTTAGATTGCCAGTCTGTCCTCAGCCTATGTTCCACTGCTGAACAGGTTCACGGAGACATTTGCACATCCCTACTGCAGAAGAGGTGCATGGAAAGGTTCAACTTCTTGTAAAACCTCAGAGAGTAGACAGCTCCCAGGTTTCACTTTCTTTGGAAAACTGACTTTGCAGCCAACTGTTTTCTGGGGAACAGGGAAAGATGTAATGTGATGTCTGCATCGATCACTGAGATACTCCAATTGAACTAATGCAAAGATTAGGCGGATAGTTACCAGAAACAGGGCTTTTTCCTTGGTGGCCCTTTGTGGAATGTCCTTTCCATTGAGGCTCACCTGGTGCCTATCCTAGGCCGAGGACAGACTGGCAGTCTGGGCCGCTCTGCCTCCACTTCAAAAGCAGAGGCAGAGTGGCCGTTCAGACAGCCACATCTGCCCCGAGGATGCGGCCCGGACGCATCGCGTCCGACGCTGCGTTCCTCCCCAGCAGCTGAGTACCACTTAAAAGTGGTGCTCTGGCTGCTGTGGCGTGCATTCCAACCGCCTCCGGCAGGTGTGAATGTGCACCAGGAGGGGGAGCCGTGCGGTTTTCGCATGCCGCCGTAGGAAGCCGCCCGCAGTCTGAACGCTGTGGATGGCTTCCTTCCGGCGGCGTGCGAACGCCGCACGGTGGGGGCAATTCCCCCCGCCTTATTCTGCCATGCCGCGGAGGCGCAGCAGAATACAAATCTGTCCTCAGCACTAGTCTCTTTTGGGCACCTGGCAAAGCACTTCTTCTTCTTCTTCTTCTTTTTTGCTCTGGCTTTTATCAAAAAGGTTTGATCTTTGAAAACTGTTTTTAGAGTTTGCTCTTCTAGCCTGAGGACAGTGTTACCTGAAACACTTTAGGCTGCTAGATATTTTATACTTTTTTAATGCTTTGGCTGGATTTTGTTTTGGCTTCATAATTACAATAGCTTTTATGCTGTTTTTATTTTTATTGTTTACTTCGCAATTCAGCTCCAGCAAGGTGGTATTTAATTCCCCCCCCCCCCCATAAAGTATTGCAATGAAAGGGTCTTTGCATATTCAGGGTACCATTCTACATGCCATGTCGAAAACAAAATTCCCACTTAAAAAGTGCTTTTTAAGGAGTATTTAAGCCTTTGCTGATTTTGGGTTTTATAGGTAAGGAAGGCATCAGAGTTGTTTATCATATGTCTTTGGGCCAGAAACAGTTTTGTATGGACATGATAGAGACATCATGTCCAAAAGATGTACCTAATAATTTATTTTCTCCCTCTGTGCTTCTGCATGTTTTTGAATCAATACAGGCTATGTTTGGATGAGCAGACTGCCATGCCTTTGCATTCTGAGCCTGAATTGGTGTGGTCACACATGCCAGCTAAAATGGCGGAAGCAATGCTATTTCCTCCAGAGGAATTTGACCCACAGTTGCAAGATCACACCATCCTTTGAAGCTGTGGGCTCAGCCTGTCAGTGTGTGATCAGACATAACTGCAGGTGAGTCTCTTTTTTTTGGTGCCGTTTGTTTCCCATGCGCTTAAATGAGGAATCGATGAACTGCACCTCCACACTGAGGGCTCCCTATGGAATTTGCGATGATGCACATACTATAAAGGGGGAAAAACAGCAGCACAGAGCTGGGATGGCCTGATCAGACCATCCTGATGGCATAAGAGTATGCTGGAAGAATGAGACAGGGGAAAGTCCATCTGTGGCTCGTTGCAACCCGTTTACTACTGGATATTCAATGATGTCTTTTAAGTCCACTTCTGGGGTGGAGCAGAACAGATTTCTGACAGCTGTGGGACACTTCCCAGATGTTGTTGTCTGATCGCTCCCTTTAAATCCGCCTGACATTCATGCCTGTGTTGGATCTAATTGTGCATATGATTGCAGCCTATGTTACTCTTCAAGAGAAGCTTAAGACACCATTATAGGCAGGCAAAGGGTACAGTGCAGCAAGCATTAGGGCCTGAGGCAAGGTTGGGTTCAGATAAGAAATCGACCAGCAACAGATCCAGAGGAAGAGGAACAGCAGAATCAGCACTGTACATGGCAGACAAATTACCAGGACTGTTAACTAAATTGGTATACACTAGGGATAGGCACAAACTGGGTAAATGGTGTTTCACGATGGTTCGTGGTTTGTTTGATTACATGAACCATGAACTTTCACAAACTTTTCCCATTTCCTGAACCGGTTCATAGTTTGTTCTGTTTGTGAGTCCAGGGCCGATTCTGCACCAGTGCTTTGCTCCCCCTTCCACCCTGATTAGATTGGCCTGAGTCAGTTTGCATGTTTCCGCATCACAGAACTCTGACCCGGGTCGATGCTGGCTCTTCATTTCCGCATCTGTCCTTGCACCAATTTTTGAGTCCCTGCCCTTCTTCCCCCCTGCCTTTTTTTTGAACTTAGGCGGAGTTGCATTGTAACATCATCATGGCCTCACCCCTTCCCCCCTTTTTAAAATGGAGTCGGGGTTGCATTGTAATGCAACCCTCCCACTGACTGGTATGCTTACACATGCACATGAGATGGCTGTGGCTTTTTTTGCACATGCATGGTGTTGTTGTGATGTAATGATGTTACAACATTGTCATTGGCCACTGTTTTTTAAATGTCCATGAAAGTTCAACTCAGCTTCCAAGCCCACAAAAATCTTCCATGTGGTGTGGCACAGCAGCACATAGGTCAACAACCCCCCTCGCATGCAGGATCACAATCCACCCTCCGCCTTTTTTGGGGCAACATTTCCCTTCTCTTGTCCACAGGATTGTTTTTATTTTTTAATGCCCACGCAAAAATAATGTACTGCAAAGTTTATGAACATGGCAAGAAGGCAAAGACAGTGATGTCTCGTTGTGTTGCAACGAGATGCTGGAGAGATTACATGAAAACCCATGGACGAGAGGCAGACCTTACATAGCTGTGTCATTGTAATGCAACGAGGGCCAGGGGACAAAAAAAAAAAAAAGCTGGGAGAAGGAAAGGAGAGGTGGGAAAGGGGAGGGGAAGACACAAGAGGGGCATTAAAGGGGAGGAGCATGAAATCCTGATTTCGGAGTTCCCCACTAGAATGCCCCGACTTTACTCCCATGGCAAAAAAACCCCCAACAACCTGAAAATCCCTGAAACGGAAGATCGGGGGGGGGGGGGGAGGATTACATTTGGGCCAACTGTTGAACTGGGGCAACAAGTGGGAACTGATGCTCTGCCACAGATATTATCAAGGGATGACACCGGGGCAACCACCAGTGTGGAACTGGCCCAGGAGATGGTAGAACAGCCCCCTCATGAGTCAGAGATGTCTGTGACAAATTGACCTTTAAAACCAGGATGCTTAGTGCATCAGCAGCAGAGAGCTGGGAGATTAGGGGTTAATGCCTCACTGTAAAGCACTTCAATTGATGGGCTGCTGCCTGTGTGCACCCCCTTCTTTCTGATTGGTCAGCACCAATTGAGGAGAGTTTTATAAAATCTTGGGGAAAGTTCAGAAATCAGAACTTAACATCTAAGTGTTAATACTAGCTGAATTCCATTTATTCACTGTCTCCAAAACTGGGGTTTAGGTTTTCCAGAAGAGGCTGGGCAGTTGGTGGAAAACTGCCAGCTTAGCCAAACAGAAAAGGGTTATCACTCCTAGGAAAAGGAGGATATTCCTTACACAGTTACTCAGAGGGTTCAGCTCAGAAGGTACCTCTGGTTTGAGAAGTGAAAAGGGAAATGGCTGTAGATTTCTCAGGAGTACAGAAAGGGAAAGTTATAATCCCAAAAGTACTGATATACAGAAAGAAAGTTCTAACTTCCAGGAAACTAAGATATTTTTATGAAACTTTATTAAGACACATTGTTGCTGAAAGACATCTACAAAATAAACTAATCTCTCACAGTGAAGAACTGAGTCTCTTAAAATTTAAGCTTCAGTTATAATCTGTTGCCTGTTCAAAATATTCAAATTTCCTTTTAAAGAACTACAATTACCTCAACTCATCATCCCCTGCCCTATTCCTGATCCAACTGTGTCTGTTCAATAAAATCAACCTTTTTGTTTCAACTTTACTTTGTGTCAAGTGCCATTTCCAAAGGGTTATATAAGAGGGCTCCTGCTGAGTTACAATAAAACTCTGGCCTGGGCAAAAGCCAGATAACTTTTTTAACACTAGGTGGGACACAAAGAAAGTTATACGTTTATAATTCAAACACACTACTAAGAGGCTGCTCAGTCAGAGTGGTGAGCAGTGTTTTGGCAGGAAAATCTGTTTCACAGAAAAGAAGGAGCAGAGATCTATCATAATGCCAAACTCATAGGAAGTCTTCAGCAGGCTCTCCTTCACCTGCCCTCCAAGTTTGGTGAAGTTTGGATTTGGTATGTATGAGTTATAGCCCCCCAAAGCAAGTGCCCCAGGAAAGCTGAGCTCTAGCCTCCCCTTAAATGAGCCATACAACAAGCAATTCTTCCTAATTCGCTTTCACATTACGACTAACTCCTCTCTCTTCTTGCTGCAAAATGAAAGCAGCTGAGTCCATGTGTGGTATGTATATATATATATATATGTATATATATATATATATATATATATATATATATATATATACAATCTGCTCCCATAGAGCAGAATGGGAGCTCCATGGTTGGTTCTCAGAGCTGCCAATCAAGCTATGGACAACTGCTATGGGTGTTTCTAGGGTTCTCCACAAGTCCACCCTCAGCATTGCCTAGGAATTGATTGAATCAGCACCAAGCTGTCTGGAGAACAAACCACTATAATGAACCAAACGAACCTCCATGGGAAAAAGGTGGTTCATTTTTGGAATCAGGAATGATGCGACCAAACTAACTGGCTCAAAACGAACCATGAACTGGCCTGCTTTGTGGTCAAACCATGATTCATTTCTCAGTTCATGCCCATCCCTCGTATACACACGTCAGGGCTGTAACATGCAAAGACATCCCCCCTGCCTTCATGGGACACATATGTATATTTTGCACAACTGTATACTTGGGATCATTAGCCTGTGTATACCAAGGTCCAGATTCAGAACAATACTCAGAAGAACGAGGGGAGAAATACACTTAAACAAACTTGCTTTTGTTATAAAGAGAAAAAGAGACCAAATTAATGCATGCTGTATAGAAACAGCAGCAATTAACATCACAGAATGGAGAAAGCAATGCAGTAACGAATACACAAAAACCTTCCCCTAGAAAATTCCTTGCCTAATGTTGGTGTCATGACTACACTTTTAATTATGTAGTTAGATATGGTGTGTCTTTAACTTTCTTGTTATTTCTCTCTCTCTGGGTATGTAACGCTACCACCAGGAGTTTAATTCCAAATCTTTTTATTCAACTTTCTCCTTCATATTGTGCCCAAGCTTTGAGGCTCCTTCATTGGACTCTGAGGTCCTGAGGATGACACTCTAGTACTGAAATTGCATATGACTTTGGGTTAACAATAAACAAAATAAAACTTTATTTGTACAAGAAGCGTATTGATTTCAAGATATTTTGCAACTTGTCTCTTCAGTGAATAAAACAGTGTATGTTAATAACTCCTGATTGAGGTACCATACTCTTTAACTTCACAAACACTCCTCACTCTCATATCCCCCTTTCTCTTCAGAATGTCCAGTCTTTATTTTATTTAGCTCAGTTTAATCTTTCCCTTTTTAAGTCAGGTTTCTGTCAGCTCCTGTCTCTCACACCCTTATAATACTCTGACAATATTAGGTTTTGACTCTCTCCAATCACTAATATGGGTCTAAAATATTCTACTTCCGATCTTAACTGTGATGGGAGCACTTAGATGGGCATGTGCTGAATTCCAGCACAAGCAGAAAACCATGACACGGTAGCATTCCACGAGTCAGAGGCGTAAGTGTCCATGAGACAGGAACACCACATTAGGGCAAATATCAGGAGGTGAGCATGTATGCCGTTGCCACCCCAGCAGGAATAACGAGACAGACAACAGTCTTGGAATTAAACAAGGGCCACTTTATTAACTTACAAAACATTGCAGCAACGGGACAAAATAAAACCTAAGCAAGCCTGGAACAGGCAAGGCAGGCGCCATTCCCTGACCTGCCTCCTTGCCCTTGTAGGGCGGGTCGCCCCAAGCTCCGATCTTGAGCCAGCAATGTAGCTCGTGCCCGGCAGCCTGGCAAGCTGGTTGCCACCTAGGCGTGCCTACCCCTGAAGCCTTACAATTTGCAGGGAGGCGCCGACCTAAGAGGTTCCCAGAGGCGATCATCATTCCCGACCCTGGACCTTAAAACCCGAAGGCAGTTCCTGACGACATGGACCAAGAGGACGAGCGAGAGCGGGGCTCGGCCTTTTAACAGGCCGGCCCGCCCCGCTGGCTGCAGGACGCTGTGCGTCCTTCCTGTTGCTGCCCCGCCCTCCCGTGGGGCGGCAAAGCAGCACCCGGGCGCCATTGGCGTGGCCGGGCGTCCGTGAGCCCAGTTCCATAAGATTCAGCTTCAGGCAGCCACAAGTTAACACTAGCTAAGCAACTGAGTAATTAGTGCAGGTGCTTTGAATTTCTAACTGGGCTACAACTCTCAAACCAACCAGGCTGTGCCAAATCACAATCTCACCTGACATGTTGTAGAAATGCACTTTGTTACATTTTGTATAAAACTTGTTCTTTCCGTCACTGTCTTTGGAGCAGTTGATTTTACCCGGAGGGGTTGCTCTGCTTTTTCATTGCAATAAAAAGTTACTTTGTTCTTCACTGATCCTGTCTGTGTATGTGTGTGTGTGTTGGGCATCCACACATAGAAAAGTCACCCTTTGAGTGTAACAAATTCTTTTCACAGCACTAATACGGGATTCTAAGCAGAAGGCTGCTTCTCAGACTCTGTGAACTGCTGACTGACCACAACTGACTGTTAAACTGATGGCTGAACACACCGACTGGCTTTCTCCCTCTCCACACACACAGTTCTTAGCTCCACCCATGCACTCTCAGTCATCAACCAATCACCTCACTCATTCATCTTCCTCTCTGGAAGGTGCTCTCTCAGCCCCACCTACCTCACAGGGTGTCTGTTGTGGGGAGGGGAAGGGAAAGGAATTTGTAAGCCGCTCTGAGACTACAAGTGAGTGAAGGGCGGGATATAAATCCAATCTCTTCTTCACTCTCTCTTCTTTCACACACCCTGTTCTTCGGCAATTTAGCAAACATTTAAAGAAACACACTTAAAACTTTAAATCATTACAGGGGGTATGAACCTATAAAAGAAAAACAGCACACTTTGGGAAACTAATTAGAGCTCACGGCTCTCAGCTCTTCTTCCATGAGCCAATTTAAAATGATGTATTCTTGCAAAAGAAACAAAGACATTGACTACATTAACATGCAAGAGCTGGGAAAGGGCATGGCCAGCGTTACCTATTAAAGACATATAATTCAGGATTCGCCTGTTACAGTATGTACACCCTGTGTACAAAACTGAGGAATAATTCTACTACTGCTTTCAAACTTGAAAAGAAAATGTGAAATGAGCCATTTGTTAGGATTTATGCATGGGGGAGAAAGGGTACGCTTATACTAGTGAGGGCTCTGAAAGTCTACAACAGCGAGTAAGTGAAATAGAGGAAGAAATGTAAACCAAGCTACTTAGAAAGAAAAATAATAACGAATCCAAGTCTCAACCACTTATGTTTCCATTCCACTCTAGACTGGTAACAGACAATAAAAGATGCTGTGGCCTCATTACCTCAACTCAAGATTGACTTCAAATGCATAAATGTAAGTGTCTGGCAGACACGAAAGGATACAGGGGCGATATATGGAAATCATCATTTTGAAAGGATTGACTTCAACTCTAAAATTAAAGGCTCTTCATTTATCCTGACATTTCTATCCCTCTTTAGCAACGAGTGAACAGTCCTGGGAGATTGTTTCGATTTGTGTTTATATTTTCAGAGACTTGCCATTCGTTGTCTGTAAGCCCAATCCAGCCAAAGTTCAGGACTTTAAGCAGGGAATCAAACAGAATTTGAACAATGTCATTTTTGTTTCCTGAACTAGAACAGATTTGTTACCTCATGGGCTATGAATAAAGGCTTAAGCACAGTAGAAATCGTGTGATGAACACAACCAGAATGATAGATCCAGGTAGTCAGTTGTGTTGGTCTGAAGCAATAGAACAAATATGGGGTGCGTTCAGAAAACAATGTTAAAGAGCAATGAGCCCAGTTATATTTAAACTGAAAGACATTATAACATAAAATGCAATCTAGACGTCACTCCAGTCACCTGCTTCAGCGTGCTGTTGTTCTGTAGTTGAGTGTCCAGACGTATGCCCCGCTCTAACTGCAGAGCCCGCGCAATCACCATTTTTTAAATAAAATAAAATAAAATCACCACATGCACATAAGCAGATGGGTAAAGGAGCATCCCCCGCAGGCACACATGCGCATTGGTGATACACATGTGCAAAATGTTTTTTTTTTTTTTTTTTAAGGCAGCAGTTGCAGTCTTGGTGCGCAAGATCACGATCAGACCTTCGGGAAATCCACTCCAAAACTGCATGGATCATCTGCCACCAAACTTTCTCAGGTATCAAAAAAACACGGAGAATAGTGTGTGTGTGTGTGTGGGGGGGGGAACAGGAGGTAGACAACTGGGGCACAACAGACAGATGTTGCTGTCTGATCGTGCACTTTAAATCTGTAAGGGAACAGCAAGGGGTGTGGATAAAACTGTGCGTCTGAACACACCCTTAGAGTCCAGTGGCACCTTGAAGACCAAAAAGGGTTTTTTCAAGGTATGAACTTTCATGTGCAAGGCACACTTTTTCAAATACATTGGAATGGTAGATGAGGTTCTAAACTTATAGACAGGGATTTAACAGCAAATTAACATGAAACAACCAGAATGACTCAAACATTGGGGTGGGGGGGGAGATGCTTGCATGTTTGCTATTGGTCTTTATTTCTGTTCTCTGACTTCATAAAGTCACAAAGAGACAGGGTCACCAACCCCAGGTTGGGAAATACTTGGAGTTTTGGGGATGGAGCCTAGGAAGAATGGGATTTGGGGAAGGGAAGGACCTCAGTGGGGTTAAAACCATACAGTCCACCCTCCAAAGTAGCAATTTTCTACATAGGAACTGATCACTGTTGCCTGGAGACCAGTTTTAATTCTGGGAGATTTCCAGGGTTCACCTAGAGCTTGGCAATTCTATAAGGGATAGGAGAGACTTGAGAACATGAAGGTCTGATGACTCAGACATGATGCTGATAATTCCATATATGTCTTCAAATGACAGTGGGCTCTGTCCTATCACTCTGCTCAGCAAGGTTTGAAGCTTTTCTCAAACTTTCCTTGAACTTGAGCATCTCTTCAGCCAAAGAAAGAGTCACTTACATTGGCTTGAGAAAGTCTTGAGAAAGGCTTCATACTTTGTTGAACAGAGTGGAAGGAAGCTGACCAGTTTGTCTACATTCTGTTAAAACCTCTGCTGCAGTAAACCAGTTAGTGGAGTTTTACGCATTCTCATTTACCTCGCTTGTAAGTTCCTGTTGCTTCAGGGGTGTTGGTGTAGGGTTACCAGCCTCCAAGTGGGTATGGGGGGATATCCCAATTTCACAGGCTCCTGCCCACTGTTGGCACCCACTGCCCACTGTTGGCGCCTACCCCAACAGCCACGAGGAAGTGATGTCATCATGCCAGGGGTGTTGCACAGTGATGCTCTGGTTACCATAGAATTTTGTCCAAAATTCCAGAGTGTCACTGTGTGATGTCCCCAGCATGATGACATCACTTCCACATAATGTCATAATGTCAGGGAAATCGCATGTGGTGACATTGTCCCCCCCACTCCTTCCCACCCCTTCTGGTGAGAGCAAAAGCCCTGACAGTCCTATGTTGGTGTCATGTGTGCTCCACTCATGTATTCTCCCTCTAGAGGTCATTTTGATATTACATTTGATATTACATTGCTTTTAAAAAAAGAATAATTTACAGACATACAAACATAAAATACAAACTATATTCATTTGTTTAAAAGTCATACATTTACATACATTATATAGAACTTGCTTAAATGTATTTTTATTATTTAATATTTCACTTATATTTAAATAACTTTTCTATCTTTTCCATCTATCTTCATATCTAATATCATTTTTATTATAAAACAGGTATTAAATTGCCTTTTGTCAGTCATAAAAAAACCTGCAGTTTAAATCTGCAGGGTGATATTCTGGACATACACTGATGTAATATCAAATTGACCAATAGAGGGAGCTAAACACATGCAGAAAAGACCCCCCTCCCCCCAAGCAACAGGAACTTACAAGTGAAGAAAATGAGAATATGGAAAAGACCAGTACCTGCGAATGCTACCAGGCTGTGTGAATTAAGGAAGCAATCTGAAGTAATTAAACAATACAAACAGCCAAATGGAAAACCTTCAATGGCGGTTCCGGTTCCGGTCGCGGCGGCTGTCAGATGCGTGGAGAGTTTGCTCCTTGCACCAAGGCAGAATTCCTCTTTCGATAGAGGGGATTTCACCCCTAAAAAAACTCCTGGAGGGAGTTTTTTGGCAGGGTCATTGGCTGGTGGCGTAAATAGGGCGGCGGCCCGCCACGCCACGACAGCTTGGACTTATGCACAGAGAGAGGACAAGAGGATTCACGGAGAGCGTGAAATCCTAGCCACGCCCTTGAATTTAAAGGAACAAAACGGTGGTGTTTACTACTCAACCTTTAAGGTGTTCGCCTTTGAAAAAAGACACCAAATAGAGATTTACGGTGGACTGATTTACTTACCGGTAGACCGCGACAAGAGGTGGGGCGGTAACCGGCTGAATACTTGCTGGACAAGCCGAGTGGAGTTCCTGAAGAGACCAAACAAGTTGCTGGCCGAGAAGGCGATCGACGTGAGCAGAGGAGAGCCGAGAGGGCGATCGACATGAGCGGAGGAGGGCCGAGTGGGTGATTGATGTGAGCGGAGGGGAGCAGAGAAGAACGAGGCACGATAGGGGCCCTTTGAGCACTTTGGAAGTTCTTTGGCCGGTTGGTACTCTATGTGCTGTGTGACCTGTTGGCGGCGAGAGTGAGGAGAGTGAGGCTGGCGCGCTGGCGGCTCGTGACAAAGGGGAAAGAAGCAGTGGAATAAATTGCGGATCACCGCATCTGAGTTGCACCTGAGACACACAGTACTGTCAAGTAAATCTGCTAGGAGGTCTCCTAAAATAACTTTCATCTGGCTTGATTTGAATGGGAAAACTCCACCTAACACATATTATTTAAAATCCTATTGATGGACTTGGGGCTTACCAAGCAATATATAACTACTGGAAATAGTTGGAACTTTAAAGTGATATGAGACTTAAAAACCTATATAAATCTTGAATTTCAATAGTAATTGAGGATAATTGGTTATAGGGTATTTGGGGGTACAATTGGCCTGAGTTGGCTTTTTTTTTTTTTTTTTTTGTTTGCTGTTTAGTACCTAACTCACTCAAAACAAATTGTGTTTAATTTTTGAAAAATATACTAGGTATAATCGGTGTATTGGAAAAGTGTATGAGCAAACAGGGGAAAACTCATGAATATACTTTGTTATACTTTGTTATATCTTTAAAAGGAAGTGAATTAGGTAAATTAGGTTAATTGGTAGTAATAAGCTAGTTAGAAGTTAGACATAGATATAGTTATAAGATAGAATAGAGTTAGAAGCGTATAAGAAAGCTAGAATAAGTATAGTGATAGATATAGGTACATAGGTATAGAACAGTAAAAATAGTCAATTATAGTATTTAGTATAGTATAGTAAATAGTCAATTATAGTAACAAACAAAATAAAACGTAGGAGATGGCTACTGGAGGAAGGAAAATGTTCCTCTCGGGTTCTCCCGGGCTAAGCCAAGCGAATATAAAAGAGATCAATCTACAAATAAATGAAAGTATTGCAGAAACAATGAATCAGACTACACAGTCAACTTTACCAAATTTAATTACTAAGACGATGGAACCTATGCAAGAAAAGATCGATATGATGTCCCAACAATTAACGGCCCAATTGGGAGAAATTAAGACTCAGATTCAAGAGAATAAACAAGATATAAGAGATTTACAGAAAGAAAAGACAGTGACAAAAGAAAGGTTTGAGGCATTAGAACAACAGTTTATGGAATTGAAGGAAGAATATGAATCCCTCGAGAATTCTTTCATGACTTTTGAAATGGAAAAATCAGGCTTAGTATCAAGATTTCAAAATGTACCTGAAGGCAAATCAGAGAATATAAATGAAATAATGGTACTGGCATTAAAAGACTGGCTAGGCCAAGACATTACGCACGATTTAGATAATGAAATAGAGGTGGTATACAGGAAGAATACCGCTTTTGCAAAACGCAAGAACAAACTGAGAGAGGTCCATATGAGGTTTTATAAAAGGAAGGTAAGAGAGCAAATCTTAGAGAATGCTAAATCTTCTACACTTACCATATTGGGTAATGAGATTCAAATTTTACGAGATGTTCCGTGGAAGGTGAGGAAAAAGAGAGAGGAGTATCAAAATTTGGCAGCAGCCTTGAGAAAAAATCAGATATCCTATAGATGGCTACCGCCAGAAGGAATCTCCTTTTACTATAAGGGGGAGAGACATAGTATAACGTTAATTTATAAATTGGAAGACTTTTATAAGAAAAACGGTAAAGTTATAGAATTATCTGGAGAAGAATCTAGTGACTCAGATTTAGAAACACAGGAAGGAACCAAGAGTAAGAGAGCAACCAAGGTCTCTAAAAGTAAAAAATATAAAAACCAAACTTTGTTACAAGTGGTCACGAGACAGCAAGCAAGGAAGGAAAATGGGAAAAACAACAACAATGAAGAGGGGAATAGTTAAGATTTTGTCTATTAACGTTAATGGGTTAAATATTCTGCAAAAAAGGAAGAATTTTTTTTTTGCAAATTCAAAAGCTGAATGCTGATATCGTTTGCTTACAGGAAACCCATACTAAAGAAAAAGATGCTCATCTTTTAGAATGTAAAAAAATTGGTGAGAAATTTATGTCACTTGACAAGAATAAAAAAAAAAAGGCGTTGTAACATATGTTAAGCAATACTTACATCCTGAAGTTGTTTTTGTGTCAGAAGATGGGCGTTCAGTAATGGTAAAAATACAAAGACAGTCGAGAACATTGCTAGTGGTCAATATATATGCCCCCAACCAAAATCAGGAAACTTTTTATGAAAAACTCAGAAACCAAATAGCAAAAATTACTTTTGATGATATATGTATAATTGGTGATTTTAACATTGTATCAGACAACCTACTAGACAGAAAAACAGTTAATCCTAGAACAACTAAAGGAAATGAGTTACCTAAGACATTATTTAAATTGGCAGATGAATTTTCGATGATAGACACTTGGCGAGTCAAAAATAGTGACAAAAAATAGTGAAAAAAGACTACACTTACTTCTCAAACAGATTTAAATCATGGTCACGCATTGACATGGTGTGGACATCGATACCCATGTTAAGGGAAACACAGGAGGTGGAAATTTTACCAGCAACATTCGCTGACCACAATCCATTGATGATAACGTTTATAGAACCATGTAAATGAAATCGATGGTCAATGCGGCCTTGGGTTATGAACGATGATTTATTTGTAAACAATTGTAAGGAAGAGATAGTTGACTTCTTTAGACAAAATAACACCCGAGATAAAGCCACATGTGATCTGGGACACATTTAAGGCCTTTGTCCGAGGAAAAATGATCAGCCAAGAAAGTTGGATACAAAAACAGAGAAAGCATAAATATACGGAGTTAGTAGAGCCACTTAAAAAAGAAGAGGAAAAACTAAAGAGAGATCCTAGCAAAATAATTTATAAGAATAAACTAAAGAAACTACAACATTCTCTAAATTGTTTATTAAATGACGAATTGGCAAAAAAAATAACATATAATAAACAGTATTTATTCGAAAATGCAAATAAACCTACCAGGTGGCTTGCATACAAAATTAAAAAAGACAAAACATCTTGCTATATAAAGGAACTGAAAGACGAGAAAGGTAAAATATATACAAACATGCAAGACCTAAAAAAAATTGTGGAAAGATTTTACGAAGACCTATATAGACAAGAAGATGAATCAAAGGAAAAAATTCAAAAATATTTAAATATTCACATTAGGAAAAAATTTAGCATAGATCAGAAAGAAACCTTAAATGCACCTATTACATCTCAAGAGGTTGTGGAAAGTATTACGAAGTTAAAATTAGCAAAAGCACCGGGTCCGGATGGATTCCCATCAGAATTTTATAAGGTCTTTAGAGAACAAATTACTCCCTTTTTAAGCAAAACAATCCAAAATATCTATGAAGGAGGGGAAAGCCCAGAAACCTGGCAGGAGGCGATTATCACTCTAATCCCAAAACAAGAGATTAATTGTACAGAGATACGGAATTTTCGGCCAATATCTCTGCTAAACGTGGACTATAAGATTTACGCCACAATATTAGCAAATAGGTTTAAAAGGGTCTTAACACAGACAATCCACAACGATCAGGCCGGATTTTTGCCTGGAAGACAACTGAAACAAAATATAAGGACTATTATGAACGTATTAGAATTTTATGAGAACCATCACAATAATAAGTTGGCACTTTGTTTTCTAGACGCTGAAAAGGCGTTCGACAAGCTTAGCTGGGAATTTATGATTAGACAACTAAATCAATGGGAGGGCGGTGAAAAAATTGTGCAAATGATAACAACGATTTACCAACGACAAGTGGCCACAATAATGATTAATGGAGATCTAACTAGGAAAATCCCAATACAGAAAGGGGTTAGACAAGGATGTCCCCTCTCCCCCCTACTATTTATTTTTACTCTTGAGACTCTTTGTGATATTATTAGAGAAGAGAAAACGATAAAAGGATTAAATATTAAACAAGAGTCTTTCAAGCTACTAGCTTTTGCTGACGACATGGCATTTATTTTGGAAAACCCAGTGAGTTCAATAGATCCATTAATACAAATTCTAGAAAAATTTGGTCAAGTGGCAGGTTTTAAAGATTAACAATAAAAAATGAAAATTATAACTAAAAATTGTTCTAAACAAATAGATACAAGAAAAGACAAATTTTGAGGTTGTTAAAAAAGTCAAGTATCTGGGGATCTACTTATCAAACCGATGTAGCTCTCTTTATGAAGACAATTATTTAAAAATTTTATCGGAAATCAAAAAAGATTTGGAAACCTGGACAGGGTTACAAATCTCTCTTATGGGACACATTGCACTTATTAAGATGAATATCCTACCACGTCTCATATTTTTCTTTCAAAATTTACCAATTTTAAAAAATCAGACTTTTTTTTAAAGATTTAGGAAAGTTGACTTCTGAGTTTATTTGGCAAAAGAAAAAAGCTAGGATCAAGATGAAATATCTACAAGACAAGCAGGAAAGAGGCGGCTTTGGGTTACCAGATTGGTATCTCTATTACCAAGCCTCGGGGATGGTTTGGATTAAGGAATGGGCAACATTGGAAAATCACAAATTATTAAAATTAGAAGGACACGATTTGGAAATTGGATGGCATGCAATTTTGTGGTACAATCAAAAGAATAAGAACTTCAAACATCATGCAATAAGAGGTCCACTATTAAAAATATGGGAGGAGATAAAATATAAGTTTTATCAGAAAACACCAATGTGGGTTGCCCCACTTGAAGCACTAATTAAACCAACCCTTTTAACCAAAGAGAAAATGCTACCCTATGAAATACTATTAAATAGTAGTCAAGAACTACACAATGAGCAAACATTTAAGACCTCAGGCCTAGTGTTGACATGGTGGGAGACAAACCAACTAAAATCAAAATATAATTCAGATAGGAGGATAGTTTTTTTTTAAATCATATACAGACTTAGATAAAGCATGGCTCCAAACAGAAGCCAAATCAATTAAATTTATGAAATCCTTATTAACGACAAACTGGCAGATGAGTGGATTAAACCAACCATGGTAAAGTGGGCACAATATTTAGGCTATAATATAGAAATTGACATGTGGCTAGAAATATGGAAAAAAATATTAAATTTACCAGAGCGGTACCATTAAAGGAAAACATATATAAAATGTTTTATATGTGGCATCTTCCACCTGACAGATTGGCTAAGTTTTCAGCCACAAACCTGGACACTTGTTGGAAATGTAAAAAAAAAACAAAGGCTCATATTTTCACATGTGGTGGACTTGCAGAAAAGCCACCAAATATTGGTTATGCATTCAAAAGACACTTCAGGAAATAACACAAAAAATTATTCCTTTTAAACCAGAATTTTTTTTATTAAATGTGATTGTGTTGGAATGCGACAAAAACACAAAAAGATTAATTATGCATGGAATTACCACTGCAAGAATACTTTATGCAAGATATTGGAAGATGGAAAAAACACCAAAACAAGAAGAATTTATAAACAAACTTTTTGAGATTGCAGAAATGGACAATTTGACAACCAAAATACAAAACAAGCGAAACCATATGTTTATATCTGTATGGGATAAATTTTATGAAGGTATGAAAATCACAATTGTAAACCAAGATCTATATAAGTGAAAAGGTATTAAGATGTAAACACCGTTTTGTTTCCTTTGTAAAGCTGTTAATCTGATAAGCATGTATGTTTTTCTAATAAAAAAACCAAAAAAAAGTTTAAAAAAAAAAGAAAAGAAAACCTTCAATGGCCTAGCTATTTTTAATTCTTTTATAATCCATAGACTTTTGCATTATGGTTGACACCACTGTTTGAATTATATTTGAAATTTTCTCTGTGATGCAGAGAATGGCTTCCAGGGTGCCCTGAACAACACAATGGCTTGAACTGAAACCCAAGCCCATGTGAACCCAATCTGTAACTGAACCAATTTCTTAAATGGTTTGTTCATCTGTTCTGATGTTCCATCGGTTTCAGAGGCAGAGATTTGCCAGGCAACCCTCACCAGAACTGTATCAGAAGGATTGAAGTCCATTGAAATCAATGGGTTTAAAAGGGCATAACTTTGCATAGGATGGCCCTGTTAATCACATGCATAACTTTCTCACTGAAATGAACCCCAGGGTTCTGTTGAACACAGTGTGAAATCGACTTCGTTAACATGTGCAAATGAGAAATGCTAATCAGTTTTCATCAGAGAGTTTCCTGTCCCCTAAGTATAACTGAAAGACAAGCAGCCAAGGTAACTATGGTATGTTATCAAAGTGGTTCTGGCTTTTACCTAAATGTCAAACTGTCTTGAATTTAAGCCTCGTAGATCTTGATAGAAATCTACCAGAAGATACTGTCTGGGGCCAGCGCCTTGCCTTTTCTCTGCTGAGGTACCTGCAGCAGAAGTTGGGGACTTCCCTGATACTGCAGGACCCACCCACCTCGCTCGTTCCTTGGGCAGCCACAACTGACTTGGCCAGAACTCCTGAGATGGGACTTTTAGGAGCAGGTAGCCACAGGAACTGGTCACAGGCCTAACTACTTCCCTCCTGGGCCCCAGAGCTTCAGACATTGGCTGATACCTGGAGACTTGGGGGTGGATCCAGGAGAGGGTTTGGGGAAGGGAGGTGGCCTCAGCATGGTACGATGCTATAGAGTCCACTGTTCAAAGAAACCATTTTCTTCCGAGGGAATGACCTCTGTCAGCTAGAGGTCAGTTGTAAAAGCGGGAGATCTCCAGGCCCCACCTGGAGGCTGGCAACCCTAGGTGGGGAGGAAGCATGAATGGCAGCTCTGCATGCATCCAGGCCAGGGAGGAGAGAGGGAACATTGTACTTCCCAGACAAGGATGGACTTGGGTGATACAGCCCTTCCCCTTTTCTATTCTGCAGCCTGGGAAGACCTCAGGAAGAGAAAGCAACTCAAAAGCTGAGGACCAGGGGGTGGCACTGATGGGGGAGGATCCTCCCAGGTTCCATTCAGTACGGGAACACACAGATGCAACACTTATTGCTAAACCGGCTCTTTTCACCCCATGCTCGTAAGTACTCAAGGGAAACAGTTCTGCAGGAAAATGCAAATTTGCTAGAGAAAAAGGATATGTGAAAATCAACTTTGATAGTGTAAAAAAAGCAAACAATGCTCTATTAATAGCAAGAGAATCATATTTCCACTTGACTCATTTTTGTCCCTTTCTTATTATAATCTGTTCTGCAAACAAATTCTGCATGGATGTGTGTATGTGTATATATATGATAGATGCATAATATATTTGATTTCCCTCTAGGCATTCTCTCTCTCACTCACTCTCTCTGTACTTCTCTGTCTGTCTGTCTGTCGTAATGCTTAGAGGGAAATCAAATATATTCTGCATCTATCATATTTGATAACAAAAATCTAAAGATCAAAATAATATGAAACTGAACATACTGAAGAACATACTAAAAAACCAGCAGAAACCACATTTCAAGAAAAGGTAATAGAACAGGGAATATAAAGAGGTGTCAGGGGCAAATGAAAATGTTGAATGATACTCTTGTTCAGGTAAATGAACATAGAGAGGGCCACAGACTTTAGCTAAATCAAAACTCAAGGCAGATTTGTAGAATACTGCAGGTGGCCCAAATGCTTGCAAATGGATCTAGATTTATATCACCCATTCTAGTCCGTGATTGCCCCATAGTTTCCTTGGGGCAATTATTCTATTCCTCAGTTCTCCCATAATTCCTTGGCAAATTTTGATTTTGTGAATCTGACACGTGATTTATGTTTATCGGATACATATTGAAACCTGCAGTGTGTGTGTGTGTTTCTAAAGAGGGTTCCGAGGTCTGCCTCAGCAACTGCTGGGAGGTTTTGGAGGCAGCATGGATTTTCAGGAGGACATGATGTCACTTCCAGGTGATGCTATAGGAAGTTCCCTTAATCTCTGTTGTAAAGACAACAGAGATTAGAGGAAGTTCCTAGAGTGTTAACATCAACACCATTTCTGCCCCATTTCCCATCCTGCTTCTCAACTTATTGAAGGCAAATGGCAAGCATACTTTAAATATATATCCAGTACTTATTTAGAAAAGGAAAAAATACTGAACGTAGCGATGGAAATGAGTGAAAATGGTATGCGTGCTTTTCTGCTCCAGAACTTGTATCAGAACTGTGCATTCTGAGGAGAACTGCAATCAAAGTACTTCAGAAGTATTCTCAATAGTAACGTGAATTTAGTAAGACAAGCAGTTTCTGCCTTTTGAATGGACAACATTATTCTGTCCCCAATTTCAGAAATAGGAAGAAGCTATTGGATAGACTAGGATGCAAATAGGGTTGGCTAGGGCCACTGAAGGGGGTACAAAACTTTTGGGGCCCAAGTTAACATTTCACATTTGCTGTTTTGCTTTTAGTGCAGTTCTGCACTGTGGCCACTAGGGGTGCAAGCAAGACAGAGCAGTGTAAAGGGGGGGGGGGGAATCTGATTTCCTGTTGCTTTTGCGACTTTTTTTTTTTTACAAGCAATTTTTATTGTAAAAGGCTCTCTAGGGCTGCCAACCTTTTAAACAAAAAGGCTGAGGAAAACATTTTCCTATTGTGAGCTGTTCCTAAGCACATCAACCAACCTGATATGCCTTCTTTCCTTTCTCTCCCCACCATCTAATTCTTTTGTGTCCCCATCCCCCAGCCTTGTTCCTTCTCA
This sequence comes from Lepidodactylus listeri, assembly GCA_029233225.1. Classification (NCBI taxonomy): domain Eukaryota; kingdom Metazoa; phylum Chordata; class Lepidosauria; order Squamata; family Gekkonidae; genus Lepidodactylus; species Lepidodactylus listeri. The sequence continues at coordinate 96,113,548 of JARCFY010000009.1, read as the reverse complement.
ATGCTGCCCTGGCTGGGAATTAAAACATGTTTGTAGAACAGAAAATCTCTGTGTCAAGTTAATATTTATTTTTATTTATATATATATATATATATATATATATATATATATATATATATATATATATATCCCCCACAGACTTTACATGCATTGTGATCTATGTTGTGATCTCTACACCAGTTTGGTGGAGTGGTTAAGTGCGCAGACTCTAATTGGGAGAACCGGGTTTGATTCCCTACTACTCCACATGCAGCTGCTGGATGACCTTGGGCAAGCCATAGTTCTGCCACAGCTGTTCTCTCAAGGACAGATCTGGAACGAGCTCTCTCAGCCCCACCTACCTCAGAGGGTGTCTGATGGGGGGAGGGAAAGGGAAAGGAGTTTGTAGGCCGCTCTGAGACTCCTTTGGGTAGTGAAGGACGGGATATAAATCCAATCTTCTTCTCCTCCTCCTCCTCCTTCTATTAATCTGTATTACAGGTTATAAATGTGGAATAGTGGATGCCTTAGTCCAGGGGTGGGCAAACTGTGGCTCGAGAGCTGCATGCGGCTCTTTCACATATATTATGTGGCTCCTGGCAGGGCAGCTGGGGAAGCTAAATATCATTAGCAAACAAATATCATTGGACAAATTAATATCATTATCAATATCTGCTTTTACCTCTGTTGTTATTATTTTTGGCAGTCTCATTTAATGTTAATAAAAAGCAGATTTGCTTATTTTCCAATAAAAGCAGGTAATATTTGTTCATGTCTTGTGGTTCTCAAACATCTGATGTTTATTCTATGCGGCTCTTACGTTGAGCAAGTTTGGCCACCCCTGTTCTAGGTGGCTCTTACGTTGAGCAAGTTTGCCCACCCCTGCCTTAGTCCAATCCCTTTGTTTTGGCTTATATCAAATGCTGCATAATTAATTCATGGAATAAAGTACTATGAGGTGACATCCACTGGTTTAGAGGACTTTAGATGAGGATTAAACAGATTCACAGAGGTGGAAAGGTCCATGAATGGCTATTAGCTATCAGGGTTGCCAGCTCCAGGTATGGAAATACCTGGAGATTTTGGAAGTGGAGCCTGAGGAGGGCAGGGTTTGGGGAGGGGAGGGAGCTTCGTGAGGTTTAATGTCATCGAGTCTGCCTCCCAAAGCAACCATTTTGCCCCCCCAGGCAAACTGATCTCGGTCACCTGGAGATCAGTTGTAATCCCAGGAGATCTCCAGCCACCATCTGAAGTTATGATGCATAGGAAACAGAACCTTAATCTCCAGCCACAGTGTCCTCTGGAATGCCAGTTGGAAAGGCAACTTTTTGGAAGTGTATTTTGCCTTTATTCCCTACTGATGGATTTCCCCAAGATTTATTTATTTATTTATTTATTTATTCGATTTATACCCCGCCCTCCCCGCAAACGGGCTCAGGGCGGCTTACATGGGCTCATAGGCCAAAAAATAGTACATTAAAATCTCTAAAAAAAGTTAAAACAATTTAAACATTTAAAATGAATTCCTAGGACTAACAGGATTACAAACAGCTTCCTATAACATGTTATCAAATTATCAAAGCGGCGGCTCAGTGGTAGGACTCCCTATTCCCCCTGCCACCCACCAGGGTTGATTCGGGCCAGATTACATCAAGGATGATATAGCTGATGGATGGAATCATCGATGGCGGCTCCTATTCGAAAGCCTGGCGGAAGAGTTCTGTCTTGCAGGCCCTGCGGAACTGCACAAGGTCCCGCAGGGCCCTGATCTCCTCTGGGAGCTCGTTCCACCAGATGGGAGCCACCACCGAAAAAGCCCTGGCCCTTGTTTTAGTGAGTCTAGTGGCCCTAAGACCTGGAACCTCTAGACAATGGGCTGACCCTGACCTCAGTGCCCTCTGGGGTATATACGGAGAAAGGCAGTCCCTAAGGTATGTTGGACCCTGGCCATATAGGGCTTTATCTGCCTGGCTTGCCTGGGAAACAGGACAGTAGACTGGTGACACCTCTAGCATGATCCAACAAGCCTCTGTTGTGATGCTTATTAAAGGCAAAAGGCCGGTAGTTAGCCTATCCTCATTTTTACACAGGTTTCTAAAAATATTGCTCAGTGATCCCATCGCTTTCTTTGCATTTTTAAGTATGCAGCTGAATTATTCAAGTGTGTGGGAAGAAAGGAGACTGCAGGTCGGTTGCTTGTTTAATGCTGAGGGGAAGGCATTCCATGTGGGCCTAGAGGTATTTTTCTTCCAGGACTCAGCCTGTGCTGAAAACAAACTCCCAAGTGAAGTCCTGGTGAGACAAGCCGAGTGACTAGAACAAATTCTAGACCAATTCTGTAGGTGTGTAGCCATGTTAGTTTGGTTTGGCTGCAATTAACATGTATTGCTGTTCCAGATTTCATGGTTGGAATGTATTTCATCCGATCCATGGAGTGAATTGGCCCCGCGTCAGATGAGCCAAGATGGCGAAGGAACCAAGATGGTGGACACCTGCCATAAAATTTTTGTTAGTCTCGAAGGTGCTCCTGGACTCTTGCTCTTTTCTACTGCTACAGACAGACTAACGCAGCTATCCATCTTGATCATTCTAAAGTTAGTATAGGTGCAGGAAGACAACACCATCTGGAGATATGGCTCACCTGCCTCCTCTCCCTGGATGAAGAAGCCAGTTGCTCATATCTCTCCAGTCTTCCGTCTTCCAATAAGCATTCTGCAAGGTTGTTTTGTTCCTGATGTTTTTTTTCAGGTCAGCAGAACTATTTGTAAAGTCTTTTGGCAGTTTAGGACTGTTTGAAACAGACTGAAGTCTCCCTTAACTCAACGGAGCTTATTCCTAGGTAACAATTACAGTTCTGTTCATGGGAAGTGGTTTGCTTTGTTACGATGTTTGTTTTGGATCAGAGTCATGGCAGGGGGGGCACGGTGGCTCTCAGCAGCCGTGGGGATGACAGCGGGGGGGGGGGGGAGGAGGCTTTTTAAAGCTTACCCACCCTTGCTGGTCAGCCTTTTGCTGCCAAGACTTTCCTGCCCTCCCTCCCTTCCCATGAAAACGCAGAATGAGTCCATTGCCTTTGCGGCTGAACAGAATCAGCCGCAACAAGACCCTTTTTCATCTGCTTTACAGATTGGGGGGGGGATACATTTTTTGTTATGCTTGGTCCCTGGGAAGACTGGGTAGGCGCTAGCTAAGGATTGTCATGATTAGTGTGTGTGTGTGTGGGGGGCGGGTTAGTGAATTAACTGTATTAGACTGACAAGCCTCCTGAGGTATCTATGGATGAGCAGGGATAGCCAAGCCACACACTGCAGCATGAGTCTAGGGTTGCCAACTCCAGATAAGGCCTGGAGTTCTTCCATAATTACAATTGTTCTCCAAACTACAGAGATCAGCTCCCCAAAAGGAAATGGTACTTTTGGAGGACAGACTTTAGGGCTTCACATCCCCAATGATCTGCCTCCCCTCCCTAAACTCTGCCCCTCTAGGCATTACCCCTCCAACTCCAGGAACTCCCCAAGTCAGAGTTCACAGCCCTCAGCCTGACTGGATCCAGGGCCTGGAGAGAGGACTCACTTGGTGTTGGATATCAGCATCTGCCTCAACATGCTGACTGGTGTAAGTGGAGGGCTAAACTGTTCGGCATTTTGGGGGCATATTTGGTGCATAGGTTACAAGGGTCTATGAGGTTACAAGGGTCCTGAGATGCTCAGGGGAAAGACAGGCATATAAATATTTTAAATAAATAAACTATGGCATGACGAAAAGAAGAAGAAGAATTGGTTTTTGTACCCCACTTTTCTCTACCTTAATGAGTTGCAAAGTGGCTTGCAATCACCTTCTCTTCCCTTCCCCACAACAGGCACCTTGTGAGGTAGTTGGGGCTGAGGGAGTTCTGAGAGAACTGTGACTGGCCCAAAGTCATCCAACAGTCTTAATGTGAGGAGTGAGGAATCAAATCTGGTTCTCCAATTTAGAATGTGCCACTCTTGACCACTACACCACATATCAGCTGGGGTGTCGTCACTTCCAGGAAAAACCCGTGAATGATATGCCTCACTAAGAAATCCTGGAAACTCTATGGTAAAAATGAATAATTTCCAGAAATTCCTAGAGAGGACAGATGTCACTACAGGGTTTTCCTTGGAAGTGATTTCACACCATCACCAGATGACAATTTTTGTTAGATTGTTGTTGTTGTTGTTGTTGTTTTCCTTTTAGCAGCAGGAGGAAAAGGGAGCTGAGAACTCAGCAGGCCTACCAGAAACATTTCATACAAATTTAGTCACTACTGAAATTCAGCCAAAAGGCCTTCCTGAGGCAGGACATCTATTTTGCCTAAATGAAATAAACAACAGTCCATACATTTTTAAAGGGATTTTAGAATTTTCTTTTGAGACAGAGACTTTTTTTTTATTAAACTCAAGCAAAATTTGCACATGCAATACCATAGAGAAAGAAAAACCTACATTTACCAAAAGATATGTATTAGTATACAACATGATCATAACTAAATACCTGTCCTAAATCTACTTTCTGGATATAAGGTAACCATACTGAATGTAGCTCATTTATACATTTACCCTTTGGTAAATAAGTGAATGATTCCTTAAGTGTTCCAGTCCATTCTAGAACATCTGGAGACAATTCCTTTTTCCAACACCAGTATAGAGGATTCTAGATATAATAATCATGTATAATATAATATCCTGGTATTTTTTAAGGAAGCTCCATAACATTGTCCAGCTACAGTATTTTGTGGGGGGGGGGGGGGGGGGAGAGATACATAAACACCTAAACCCAACTGCAGCTTTTCAGCAATACTTTCCCAATATTTATAGCATGTGGGCAAAGCTATCATATACAAAATCCTGCTTTGGGTAACCCAAATTAGATTTTTGATAATACTAGAGAAAATTCCCAGGACTGGGGGTATTAGTCTCCCCATATAAGTTGTCATTAGAACCTAAGCAGAAACTCAAAATAATGTTTGGGATTCATCAGCAGGTGGAACATCAGAAGAGTTTATGGGAATTTAAAACAGATGGAATAAGACCTGCAAAAGTTCTCAGGAGTGTTTTGAGTGCTCTTAACTGGAAGGGGATTTTGAGGAAAAAAGGAAAAAAAGGTTTTCTAAAATCTCCCAATCATGGACTACACAAGTGTGTAAAATGGTTAACTTTTACTGTGGTAGGGGGAGGAGCGAGCAACAGCAAGCTGCACAGTGTTACCCAATACAGCCTCTGTGTTGGGCTCCTACAAAAGAATTAAAAAAAAAAACAGGCTGCAATTTAAATATCACAGCTTTACTAAAACAATGGAGAAGAATAGAGTAGCAAAAAGCGGCAAGAATACTTCCAAAACAATGCCTAGAGCAATGCAAGAAAGCCAAAAGTCTTCCAACGAAGACTCTCCTCCCCCGTTAGAAATGGAGGAAGCAGAAGCTTGTGTAAGTAAAAGGAAAAGAAAAAAACTCTTTAACCAAAAAGCATTTACAGGTGATGTTGACAGATTTAAAACAAGACTTAAAAGAAGAGATAAGAAACAGCATTAGTCCTGTTATAAATAAGTTGGACTAAGTCAATAAAAAGCTACAGGATATACAGGAGAAGATGGAGTCAGCAGCTGCTGGCACCCAAAAGAACGCTAAAGAAATAGCTGAACTGAAAACTTTTGAAGGGTGAGCAAAAAGTAAGCTATTGTTGTTGGAATGCAAATCACGGGAAACTAAAGTAAAATTTTGTGGAATTTCTTTGAACTTTGAACTAAATAAGGACCTTACTGTTGCTTTAAATGAATGGTTAGAAGGAATTATACAGCTTCCAGGGCCAGTGGTAAACAATGCTTTCTGCTTAAACCCAGGGCTCATTTCCTAGCAGGAGCTCCTTTGCATATTAGGCCACACAACCCTAATGTGGCCAATCCTCCAAGAGCTTACAGTGCTCTTCTTACAGGGGCTACTGTAAGCTCTTGGAGGACTGGCTACATCACGGGTGTGTGGCCTAATATGCAAAGGAGCTCCTGCTAGGAAATGAGCCTTGCTTAAACCCCTCCTCCCAAATGGGCTCACCAGCGTTAATACCTGACATTGTGGCAGATCTTAAAGATGTAAAGACTAAGCGGAACCTATTGGAAATTGCCAGGAAGAACAGAGGTTTGAAGCTTGAAGACACTTTGGTCCATCTGTATACCGCAATATTCCCTTTGAAATATTAAATGCTAGGAAAAATATGCGCCCAATTGCACAAAAGCTTGCAGAGAAGAACTACAGGTACTGTTGGCTTGCACTCGGACATATATTTATTTATTTATTTATTATTTCACATTTATATCCCGCCCTCCCCGCATATATCAGTCACACACCAAAGACATATATTCACAGCCCATGATTTAGCATCTGTGAAGAGCTCCTGAAGGCGCTGGACTTGGACTTGGGCTAGGAAATCAAGATCTGGTAACCAAAGAAGAGGAATGTACTATAAAATTGTAAAGAACTATATTGGAGGAGATAGCAGCTATAGAGTTCTTTTGTTCTTTTGTTTTGGAATACAAAGCATAGGGGAGCACACAGGAAGGGCCATTGGGATCCCCCCACACACATTTCCCCAGTGGGCAAGAAGTGAGTCTGCTTCAGAACTCCTCTAGAGTCCCAGGGGGAGGGAACGCCGATTAGATGAGCTCCAATTAAAGAGGAGGAACAGAATTTAGTAAAAAAATCTTTTAGTAGAGTAGAGCAGAGTAACGAAATGGAGTATTATTTTGTTTCTATCTTACTTTATTGTGAACCATCTTAGTATATTAGTTTTGAAATGAAAATTATATATATATATATATATATATATATATAACATATTGTTATAAACATAAGAAGATCTAATGGGAAACTATAGGAAACAGAGTTTATGATTGCAGATGTATTGGAGTAATTTTGAGAGGCAGAAATATTTTTTTTTTAGGTGTGCCAACAACTATCTGACTTAATTAATGATTATAATTTACATATGAAATAGCAGCAGAATAGAGTTGGCAACTTATAGTAGAAAATGTTTAAAGAATGTTAATTTCATTTCCTGCTGTAAAAAATGTAATTAATTTGTAAAATTTTGAAGTGAATTAAAAAATGAATCGGAAAAACTTTTACTGTGGTAGTGTCCTCTAGTTATTTGGTTGGATCCAACCAGCCTCTCCGTGGATGACCTCCAAAAAAGGCTATGCTGGGGATCATGTGAATTGCATAGACAAAATCCACATGAACACAAGAAGCTGTTTTACATTGAATCAGACCATTGGTCCACCAAAGTCATACTGTGTACTCGTACTGGCAATGGACCTCCAGGATCTCTGGCTGAGGTCCTTCCACATCTCCTACAACGTGATCCTTAGTGGAGATGCCAGGGATTGAAGCTGGGACCTTCTGCATGCCAAGCAGATTTTCTACCACAGAACTATGGCCTCTCCCGTCTTCCCATGTGAGATGGGAACTGTGGTGAGGATGGGAATAAGATGAGACTATCTGAAAAAGCTGGCTGGATTGAACACATTGGGGTGAATCCTACCCCATTCTACCACTCCACTGAGCAAAGTTTATTTATTTATTCATTTATATTCCACCTTTTGTTTTGGCTCAAGTCTGAAGCTAGTTTGGTATAGTGGTTAGGAGTGCAGATTCTAATCTGGGAGAACTGGATTTGAGTCCCCACTCCTCCACATGCAGCTGCTGGTGTGATCTTGGGTCAGTTACAAGTTCTTTCAGTTCAAGTTCTTTCTCCAGGTCAAATCGTATTCAGGCATAACCTCACTACAGTATTTCTGTAGCCAGTTTTTTGACAAAATGTCACAGATTTGACAGACATATACAGAGACAGACTCCTGGCACGCTCTGATAACCATACACCCCAAAAGCTGCAGCTGTGTGGGCTGTTACTGGTAACTTCTGCATACAGGGAAAAGTCAGAGAGCCAGTTTGGTGTAGTGGTTTGATTCCCCACTTCTCCACATGTAGCTGCTGGTGTGACCTTGGGTCAGTCATAAGTTCTTTCAGAGCTGTTCTCTCAAGGGCAGTTCTCGAGAGTGCTCTCTCAGCCCCACCTACCTCACAGGGTGTCTATTGAGGGGAGGAGCAAGGATTGTAAGACACTCTGGCCAATTTCGCACTAGCGTTTGCCCCAGGTTTGCCCTCATGCTTGCACCGGAGCTTCTGGTCGATTTCATACCAGTTGCTCTGGGCTCACATTTTGCTCTGGAGTATCGCCCTGCTGCACCGGAGTTTCCCTGGAGCAAACAAATCCTGTTTTTAGAGGATTTTCCTGTTTGCTCCAGGGGAGAACCCAAAATGAAAACATGCCCACTCGCCCACCTTTCATCAGGGCCACCCCATTATGGGAGTTTCTAATTTTTTTGGGAGAAAACCCTTTGTCACGCTATATCAAAAGGGCTGAGGTTCCAAGTGGGAAAATGAAGAAAATACTCCAGAGGAAACTGGGAGGGGAAATTCCGGAGAGAACGAGAGGCAACTAGCCAGTGCGAAATCGGCCTCTGAGACTCCTTCAGGTAGTGAAGGATGGGGTATAAATCCAATCTCTTCCTCCTCCTTCCTTCAGTCTAAGGACGAAGAGCCATGTAAACTGCTAGAGGAAAGCTACTTGGAAGATGGTTGGATCCACTGCATTGTCAGCTCCATACCTCCAAACAGACCCTCTCTTTCTCACCAAGTAAAATGTGAAACTCATTCTATCTCTTTAAACAATGGCACCCCTGTAGAATGCAAAACGCACTTTATTGCATCAGTCTAGCCTATGATCCAGCCTTGCCTTCTCTTTGATGTGCTAACTTCGTGCCAACAATATGTTTTTGACTGTAATGAATTTGTTCTGAATCACCAGCCCTGAGCAAACAAATGCATATAATATGGTGGTCTCCACCTATTCTTAAATAATGTTCTTTGAAGCACACACAAAAAAGGCAATTTTGCCACTGGTTAATTAAAATGGAATAGGATTATTAAAACATGGGAAAATATAATAGGATAAAGTTTCCTTCTAAATCTCACAAACAAGTCTTATAATAAATGCATTTAGAAAAAGGAACAACATTCCGTGTCTGCTGCTGCTGGGTTTCTTTGTTACAGTTTGTCCTGCAAACTCTAAGAATTCTTTGGCGTTACCTGTTGAAAGCACTTCCTGCTGATGCTTCCTGCCTACCCAGTTTATATTCCAAGGTGTTTGCCCCAGTTCTCTGGCTTCCCACCAAGAAATTAAAACAATTGGAGCTGCATTCAGTATTTTTGAATGCCAGTGTGAATAAAGCAATAATTTTGCTAAACGCCGACAGACGTGGCAAAGCTGGTGCATTGCCAATTTGCTTATTACACAGCAGCAAGTGTGTATCTGCCGCCACATGGATGTGCAGTGGGGAATCATGGCCAATTCATTCCCCACTGAGCACGTCTGCTGATGCGTTTCCTTCTCTGGGATCACTTATCACACACAAGATGCGACAACCACTGGGCTACAGACAGAAGACTCATTCCCTTTGCGTACATGTTACAGTGACAGGTTAAAACGAGCTGCAGACTGAGAATAGGAGTGGGTGCAAACTGGCCCACGAGCCAAAATTGGACTTAAATTTGGGCTGGTTTCCCTGAACATCGACCAGACTTTTGTCTGGTTTGGCTGTTTGGCCATTTAAACCTAACAGCTGAGCGGTGTGGGTCTGCAGCTGACCTGTTAGGTTGAAATGGCTAGCAGCCATTTAAACAAAACAGCTGGTGGGTGCACCCACCCCACTATTAGGTTTAAATGGCTGTGAGCCATTTCAGCGGTTGGTTCCGCTTCCCCCGCTTCGAAGCGGGGGAAAGTGAAACAGACCAGTGAAATGGCTCACAGCCACTTCAGTTTAACAGCTGATGGGTGCACCCACACCCTTGTTAGGTTTAAATGGCTGAGAGTCATTTCACTGGCCAGTTTCACTCCCCCCCACTTTGAAGGGGGGGAAGTGAAATGGATGGGTTAAATGGCTGCCAGGTGCCCCCCCTCATTGCCAGGAGAAATGGGGAACTGAACTAGCTGATTCGGCTCAGTTCAGGTGGGAGCCTATTGGCTTGGTTTGGGGTTTGGTTGAGGGGCTGGCCCGAACTGCAGACCGAACCAGATTTTTTAGGGTTGTGTCCATTGCTCATTGAGAATCCTGACGGAATGCTGTTAAGTGGCCAGTTTATAGATGCCCTTTCCTTCGGGGACATATGCCAGGAAATAGCAATTACCATCCTGTAACATTCAAACTCTGAGGGCTCTGTTACAGCTGTGGCCCATTTGCACATGGATGTCAACAGTGCAGTCATTCAGTGACAAACATCTGAAGTGCGGAGAAGTTTATTAACGTACATGCATGTGGATGTAAGAAGAGTCTGGCTGGATGAGACCAGTGATCAATCTAGTCCAGCATCTTGCTTCACACAGTGGCCAACCAGTTGCTCTGAAGAAGAAGAAGAAGAAGAGAAGAAGAGATTGGATTTATACCCCGCCCTCCACTCCCCAAGGGAGTCTCAGAGCGGCTTACAAACTCCTTTTCCCTTCCCCTCCCCACAACAGACACCCTGTGAGGTAGGTGGGGCTGAGAGAGCTCTTTCCCAAGCTGTCCTTGAGGGAACAGCTGGTATAGAGCTATGGCTTGCCCAAGGTCATCCAGCCAGGTGCAAGTGGAGGAGTGGGGATCAAACCCAGTTCTCCCAGATTAGAGTCCGCGCACTTAACCACTACACCAAACTGAAGGGCCAGTGAACAAGGCACAAAGGCTATGGTTTCCCCCTGGTTTTTGTCACCTACTATTGATATTCCAGGGTTTTACAGTCTCTAAAAATGGAAGTTCTCTTTAATTATCATGGCTAGTAGTCACTGATGGACCTATACTCCATGAATCTGTAATCCCCATTTAAAGAGATTGATACTCATGGCCATCACTATGCCTAGAGGCAATGGATTCCACAGTGTAATCAGTCATTGAGTAAAGAAATATTTCCTTTTAGTCCTTTGTGAATCTACTGGCCACCAACTCCATTGGGCTTCCTCTAAACCAGTTCAAGTATTACTTCTTTTGGTGAGTATTTGGGTGTATGTGCCCGTGCTCACTGACTTCTGGCAAACCCCAGTGGGGCTGCGAGGCAAGGGTGTTCAGAGAGGTGGCTTGCTGCCTGCCTCTGCGTCACAACCCTGGTATTCCTTGGAGGTCTACAAAAAATATGCACTGGTCTCCCATCTAAGTACTTGACAGAGTCAGCTCTTACTTAGCCTCTGAGATCTGATGAGATTGGGCTTGCATGGGCTGGATAGGGGTGGAGCAAGTTGATAGAGATTTCAAGTAATACTAGAACTGTGATTCTAGGACTGGCCCTGACCTGGAGTTCTAGTATTACTTGAAATCTCTATCAACTTGCTCCACCCCATCCATAATTTTATAAACCTCTGTTATGTCTACAGTTGCCATTCTCTAGGTGGAGCCAGAAAATCCCCCAGCATTACAACTGATCTCCAAGTTACACAGATTAGTTCCTTTAGACAAAATGGCAGTTTTGGAGGGCGGATTGTATGGCACTATACCTCGCTGAGATTTCTCTCTACCCAAAACCTGCCCTCCCCAGGATCCATCCCTAAATCTCTAGGAATTTCCAAACCAAGAGTTGGCAACCCTAGTTATACCCCCCCCCCCCTTAGTGGGGTTGCCGACTTAAGCCTGGGAAATTCCTGGACATTTGAGTGTCTGTGGATGGGAGAATCTGGGGAGGGATTTCACTTAGAATCTATGGTATACCATAGAGCTTGCTATCCGAAGGTGCTATTTTTTTTCCAGGGGAACTGTTCTCTGAAGGCTGGAGATTAGCCCTCAGTAACTCCAGGGGAACTCCAGGGCCCACCTGGAGGTTGGCAACCCTATCCCTTACTTATCTTTTCCGTAATCCAAAAAGGCCTAGAATTTTTACCTTTCCTCATAGGAACTGTACTTCAACCCCTTTAGTTGCTCTCCTTTTCCACCTGTGCAAGGCTTTTGCCCCCCCCCCCCGGCCGTATGCCAATCTGGTACCCTCCTGCTGTGCGTGGGCAGTTCCAGCAGCCATCCTAAAAATACCACAGTTCCCTCTTCACGGACACCACCAGAAGGCAGATTGCCTTTCCTCAATACCTTAATTTTTTTTTAAATTTTTTTATCATTTCTGTTGTTCTCTTTTGCTTGCAGGCCAGAACAGGGTACTCACTCCGGTTTCTCATCTTAGGTTCTCCCTCTAAGGCTGATTTTACACCTCCCCTCTAAAGTAGTTTGGCTGCTGTCTTTTCCTGTGCTGATTTCACAGTGGTGTGAAATTTCACTCCAGGGGGTCTAAGTGCAATAAGAAACCACAATTGTTTAAAGCAGAATAAAGCGGCATAATACTAGCTTGACCACAGAAGGGCAATTAGTAGATATGGACATTTCAGTAGCAGCATGGCTTCACACCGCACAGAGGTGTGGGCAGGTTTTTTTGGAACTAGAATGATTCCAGCGGGAAAGTCAGATGTAAAATCAGTCTAAGTTGTGGAATCTTGAGAGCAAAAATTCTACTTTGTGAGCCACTGGCATTAAAGTTGTGAGCAAGTGATTTGGCTGCTGCATGAATTAGTTTGCTCTGGAGCCATCCTGCCTGAGTTAAGACAAAAAATGTGTGAGCCAGAGGGTATAAAACTGTGAGCTAGCTCACACTAACGCAGCATAGAGGGAACACTGGTTGAGACGGGTGTGTTCAGGACAGCATCCTTTCATTAGCAAGAAGTTATAGGGAGGGGAGCAACTGGTTTCAGCACAAGGAAGTTCATGCAGTCTAGACTTCTCACAAACGGAACTCAGCAGGGACTCCACCCCATGAAACTGAGGTCCATTCTGCATCTGGCATTCACTCCACATTTCATCAGTGCTCAACCTGATTCCCCCATGCCTCGGAATATCTGTTTTCATTGCATTGCCTCAGACTGGGGAACATGGCAGAGATCAATGCAGTCGTGTCAACTTGTCTGCTTATTGTTCCCTTTGAATTGGAAATACCCTGGGGTGATGCTGTACTGACTGCGAAGTCACTCCTGAATGACCATAAATCTATGCAGAAGGTCCCATAAAACCTGATGAACAAAGAATGTGAAAGTGGCATGCAATGTAGGGGGAGATTAATCTCCAGACGTGGCTGTGGCAGGGGCGTCGAGTTTTAAAATGGGGGGGCAGGGCTCTTGTGTGTCGGTGCGCAAAGCGCGTGCGCATGCCGGGACCATGTGCCCTCTGCCTCCTCCCCCCAGGCCTGGCCACTCCTGCCTCTGTCCCTCCCTCCATGTGTCCAGGGACCAGCTGGGCAAATGCCCCTGCCCCCCCCCCGGATTTTAAAACTCGACGCCCCTGCCGATGGAGGCAGGAGTGGCCAGGCCAGGGGAAGGAGAGAGGTGGCAGTGGCAGCCAGCTGGCGGGCGGGCCTGGGAAGGGCCTGGTGGGCGCTCTGTTTTGCTGGGGGTGGCTGAGCAAAGTTTCAGGAGTGGCTCAAGCCCCCCCCCCCCCGTAGTTGACACCTATGGGCTGTGGAAAAACTGCGAGTAAATCAGGCTGTTCCATTGTAATGCATCAATGAAGCAGTGTCAAGTTGTTTGCTTACTGTTTACCACGGGAATGAGTTCCCCCATACTAGCGGCATGCCCATTGGATAATTACTTTCACCGCCCATTTTTCTTACAATATACTGAGGACTACACACTTGCTCAGCTTTGTTTACATAAGAGTTTGTGAACAATAGCTACTTTGGGCAAAATGAAACCAGTTTTCCCTCTGAATAACTCAGGCTGCTAGCAGCAGGCATGTTGTTGTGGGGGGTGTGTCCTGAAATAAACAAAGCAAGTTCAAAATTACTTCTTTTTTAAAGTGCGTACTTCAACTTTTGGAGGGCTTCCGTGTATGGCTTTTCCGAAGAACTTTCAAAGAAGTGTGCGGTTTCTTTGCCTCTCAAGGCTAGCATGCTTACATTGCCTATAATTGAAAAATACATTTTGTAAGGCTGGAAACAAGTGATAGTCTAAAGTGAGACTTAAGTGGAATTAAGAAGGCTTTTGGATTTGCAATGGCCTTCTGTGCAGGAGAGATTTACACCTTTAATTAGCCGTGTAAATCTGCATCACTGCATTGATCCAGCAGTAATCAACAAGCCCCATGTGGTTTATGATTGCAAATGAGGATTGCATTATTCAGGAAGGACCTGTCTTGCTCTCTTTGAACAGCACCATATTTACACAATATTTGCAATTGTATAGATGTTTTGGCCAGAGACCTATAAGAGCTTCAAACTATACCTCTCCTTTGCCTCCCAGATGATAGTTAAGAGGGATAACGACCAAAGGGGGGGTAGTTTCCCAAACACAGCAGTGGGGGCAAAGATCTCTGATTGGTTATAGTGCATACTATGCCAGGGGAAGAATATCCCACAAGCATCTTGTACAGGAGGTGGGTGGTATTGGTATAAAAGTTTTGTTCAGTTTTGTGGATTGGCTCTTGCTAGGTTAAAGTTATTGCTGTCATGTGAAGTAGTGGTTAGAAAGACTATGAACTGGGAGACCCAGGTGGACAGTCTACCATGATGTTTCCTGCATGAGCTTGGATCTGAGTCTGTCTCTGTCTCTCTCAACCTCCACTACTTCATGGAGTTATTATGATTGACAGAGCAGAGAAGGGAGAATGGCCACCAGCTGGAGATTAAGTGGTATGCGGACATGGGTTGAGCCCATAAGTTATGGTGTGATATCACTTCTGGTGAAAGCCAGAAGTGGCATCCCACCCCTCTAGGAACCACCAGAAACTCAATGGTAAAGCTATAGTGTTTTTGGCAGTTCCTAGAAGGGTTTTCCCTAAAAGTGACACCTGTCAGGAGTGCCTCTGAAGACCTGCCTCCTGCAGACCTAAGTGTGGTGGAGGATCAGTCCCCAGCTCCAGAGGAGCCTCCACCTGAACCAGAGGAGGCTCAAGCAAGCACCTCTCAGGGCATTACCCCAGCACCAGCACCAGCTGAGCCACAGCCAAGCTCAAGCCCACCTGATTCACCTCCTTGGGCTAAGGTCACGATCCAGGCAAGACTTAGCTGCTAGGAGAAAAGAGGCACGCATGCGTAGTCGCAGATCACTCAGCCCTGAGTTTTAGAGGGAGCCGAGACCTCACTGCCAGCTGCTAACTGTCAGAATCTGCTGATTCAGACAAGGTTTTCTGGGGCTTGCTGCTATGATTTCTATTGCTTTGTTGCTTATGTATTGTTCTATGGCAACCTGTATTTGCACCCATTATGTATACATGCTTCTTGTTTCTAGTTGCCCCTATGCCTACCATGTAACCCTAACTTTGGCCAGTATGTATGTAAGCTATGTGACCCCAGGTTTATGACCCTGACCAGGCCTGGTCTGTGTAACTGTTTGCCCGGGAGAATGACAACTTCAAAGTATGGGAACAATGGGCCTCTCACACTCCTGCCTCCGCATTCCATTCATCCCGGCTGGGACGCCAAGGGAGGACAGGACCCATCTCTTATCAACGTGCGAAAGCCTTGAGGCCAGCAATTGTTATGTGAATATGGTTACATCTAAGGGGTCTGGTTTGGGAAGGGAAATTTACAACTTAACACCTCACTTTCTTTCCTGTGGGAAGCAAACGGCCAGAGACCCTTTTTGCCCGCCGTTTTTCCCCTTTAGTGATTGGTTACCTATGGGCAATTCAAACTGTTCTGAAAGGTATAATAGACCTGCTTCTGTCATATGCATTATCTCTGACAATAATCCGAGAACCTGTACCAATGTAGAGATGGGAAATAAAGAACTGTGTTTCATCAACAAAGATCTGATCCTTGACTACTTTGAGCAGAAGTCTCACAGATTGTCAGAGATCTGTGACTGGGACTTGGCCGTTCCTGACCATGTCGGATGACGGTACTCTTCCCATCCCTACTACTGAAGACCAGCCGGTAACCCCGGGGGACCAGGGTGCCGGTGGTGGAGGAGGTGGCGGGGAGCCCGAAGTGCCAGTGACTACAATTCAAGGGGCTCACTACATCCCGTGCCCACCTCGTAGAAAAAGAGGTGCAGGAGCTCATTAGCATGACTCATTTGCATAACTCATTTGCATATGCCACACCCCCTAACATACCGGAAGTGTGTCAGAAGGCAACACCCACCCCTCAGGCTCCACTCCACAGGTGAGTGAAACTGACCTGCTCTTCCTCCATTCCCTCCCCCATCCAATACTTTGTGCAATAAAAATAAGCGTAAAGAACACACCCTCATTCTCTTCCTGCTCCCTTGAAACCACCAGGTTTCAAGTAGACTTGAGATACCCAGGACATGTGCACCACCCATCCCTTCCCCTTCCCCTCCCCACAACAAGACACCCTGTGAGGTTAGGTGGGGCTGAGAGAGGTCTTTTGAGAACTGCTCATGAGAGAACAGCTCTGAGAGAACTTGTGACTGGCCCAAGGGCACACCAGCAGCTGCATGTGGAGGAGTGGGGAATCAAACCCGGTTCTCCCAGATTAGAGTCCAACTCCTGACCACTACACCAAACTGATGGGGTGGAAGCTGCTGAAGGGTTGGTGAAATTTCTCCAGTACTTATGTGCCATGTGCCCGGATAAAAAATGGTATTCTTAGAAAATTTATATGCCACCTTGAGCAAGTCTCTGGAAAAGCAGCACACAGTCATAAAAGGAACAATGATAAAATTATCAATATTAAAACAAAACATTAAAAACCCTAGCAGGGCTTTCCCCGGGGCGCTGCGCCTCTGCACTGCTTGGGGAAGCCGAGGAGGGGGTGGGGCTTGGTCATGTGCCCGCCCCCTGGGCTCCTCACTCCTGGAGCTGCGCTCCTGTGCGCTCCCGCTCCAATGGACCCCTGGACACCACACTGGAGATCACTGTACTAAACAAACAGGTAGTCTGGTGGTAAACTTGTGTCTAGAATCGGAACTGCCATGGAATTCATTCCATGGATGAATTCTCTCTTGTATTTTCGTTAAGGGCTCTATCAGTCCATTCATGCTACTTTTTCACCCACAGGGAAATTTTTACACATGGGAATTGTTACCTGCAGTCTGATGAGATACAGCCCAGGAAGAGTTTGAACCATATGATGAGGAGGCAACCTATTTCATCAAGCACTGCACCCAGTAAGTGATATTTGCTCTCTTCTCCTTAAATGACCAACTATATTTCATAGTGATAACATTTATCCTTGCCTTGCTCAAACAGGACCGTTCACCACTGGAAAACTAAGGCACACATCTTCATTTCACCAAACACTGACACCTCTCTCTTGAAAAGAGTTAATTTAGATCTACTCCCTAGAATGAGAACACACTTTTCACGTCGAGTTTTCTTTTAATGCTTAAGACTGCTCTTCCACAAGCTCCTTTTCAAGCCTTTTCATTTCCTAAAGGGTAACTTTGATAGAATATATGTATAAAAAAAGCATCCTATGACTCAAAGTAAACGCTACCTTTGTCTCTTTCATTGTTTGGCTCTGAAAGTCACCTTCGTTTCTGGTAAACATCAGTCATGGGGGGCATTTCTCTTGCCTTGAACAGGTCTCGCATCCCCATATCTGCCTTCGCTAACATCTTCCCAAGGGCTCTATTATACGCATGCATGCCGAGCCATTCATCTCGACATCTTACCCGCCTAAGCCAGAGCTCCTTCAGGACCTAATTTGCCTACATTCAGTCTCTTCTAATTACTGCCGTTGACCCAGTGGAAGTTGATCACTGATAATTAGTACATTATGAGGAAATCACCTGTTACCTAGAAACAGCTACCATACTGCTTTCTCAAAGACACAGTGTTGAATAACTATGCTGTTGGCATTTTCCCTGGTTTTGTATGATACCGCCAAAACACACACAGAGACACAGACACACACCATGAACCAAATGGGGATGACAACAGGGACTTTGCATGGCTTTATTGATGTGACTACACAAAGGAAAGGCTCAAAAAGCACTAAATGGAGCACTTCTGCTGAAGTATCTTCCAGAGACGTTCACAACATGGACTAAGTATAATGCCTGATTCAGAACCCCTTGCTGGGAGAATGTCTCCAAGAGTCTCCAGGAGTAATAATTGAACACCTCATGGCAATTGCCAGCAGAGGTTGTCTAAGCCAAGGGGCAGCTGCCCCACACCCTGGGCTGGATGGGCCTTTGACCATACCCCCCACCTGGGCAGAGGGGGAAAGAAGCAGCCAGCCTCTGTGTACATCCCCTGACCCCTCAGGGACTCCTGCAGCAGCCAGCTTAGAAGCCACTATGCCTGCCCACTCACCTTGCTCAGAGCCTGGGGTGGCCCAGATGGGGAGGTGGGCTTTTGTGGGGAAGTGGCAGCAGTGATTCTTTGGGACCTATCCTGGACTTTTGCCCTGGGCCTCAGAATCACTGAGAATGACACTGATTGCTGGAAGATGGTATAAGGGAGATTTCTTGGGGCTGAGAGTTTAGAGGAGCCCATTGAACCCAACCAGTGTGTTGGCCACAGTGGGGAAATTTGATGTTGACCATGTATGCAGAACACAGATTTGTTAGAAAAAATGGCTCAAGGGTGGCAGCACCTCAGTGCATGGGAAACATATGTAGGACTCTTGCCCGATGGCTTTCCAAAAAAACTGGATGTTGCCCCAACTTGCCTCTCTGTTAGTAAAAAGTGCTGTTAAATAAATGCACTTCCCCCGGAAGAACTGTTATTGTATGCTTAATTTCACTGAAATAGCTGTTCTGACCCATTTAATAATCCACAACAGGGGCTGCATCTACACATCATTGGATACTGCACTCTTACAAACATTCACAAATGTATTGTCTTATTTGCACAGGAAACGCCAGTTGTGAATGACTGTTATCATGCAGCAGTAGCACAATATCCAATGATGTATGGCTGTAGCCCTAACTTAGGTCCAGTTTAGATAGTCACGTGAGTCGCATACATGGGGATCCCAGTCTTTGGCCTCCAAACCAGTTACTTGACCACCTTGGTCTGGAGAATAGTTCATTACAGTATGTCATAGATATCTCACAAATAATTTACAAGAAGAGGGGGACCTGCGATACTCATGGGGGGGAGCTCCACACAGAGGAGGAAGCTGCCGCATGTGAGTCCTCTCCCCTGCTCAGCTCTTCCCCCACTCCTGTGATGGTGAGGCCTGCGCAGCTCCCAGCTGCCAGGCCCACCAAGCTCTTCTCCCTCCCCCCGAACAATGGCAAGGCCCATGAGGTTTCCAGCTGCTGGGCCCACCAAGCTCCCTCCCAAACTTTTCTCCCTCCCCCCAACAACAGTGAGGCCTGCATGGCTTCCTGCCGCTGGGCCTGCCAAGCTCTCCCACCAAGCTCTTCTCCCCCCCCCCATGACAGTGAGGCCCACATGGCTTCCAGCTGCTGGGCCCACCAAGGTCTCCCTCCAAGCTCTTCCCCCCCCACCACTATGGCAAGGCCCACATGGCTTCCAGCCACTGGGCCCACCAAGCTCTTCCCCCAAACTCTTCTCCCCACCCCCACCTCCAATGACAGTGAGGCCAGCATGGCTTCCAGCTGCTGGGCCCGCCAAACTCGTCTCCACCCACTGCTGCCGCCAACAGCCACAGATCCGATATTTTTACTTTTGGGGGGTTTTATGTATCCCCTGAATATTTTTTTTTTACTTTTAAGGTTTTTCTGCACACATGGGGAGTCCCCCAATTGTGCAGGAAAATCTATCTGCCCCCCATGTGCCCCCGATGTGCGGATTTAGATATCCGCATGCACAGGGGGCACTTGGGAATTAGTATATAGATTGTCATTGGGATTCTTGGAAAGTTCCCTTAAAGTAATACAGATGTCTTGCCCAAGAAGTACTCTTCAAAATTCAGTTTATATATTTTATTTAATCTCAATGTTGGAAGGAACCACCAGGGTCAATCTTGTCCAACTCCCTGCCAATGTAGAAAGAACAACTATAATACCCCAACAAGTAGGTATCCAACTGATATTTACAAACCCCCAATGGTGAAGAATCCACTACTGTGTGAGGTAAATTGTTCCAGTGTCACACCTCAAATTTAGGTGAAACCTTCTTTACTGTAGTGTATATCCATTAGTCCGAGTCCTATAATCCAACTTGACTGAAAACATACCTGCCCCGTTCTCCTCATGGCATCCTTTTAGATATTAGAAGGTGGCAATCATATCACCTTGCAAGAGTCTCTTCTCTGATGTAGAGATTCCTGGCTCCTTCAGCCTCTCCTAATAGGACACAGTCTCCAAACTCCTCACCAGCTTTGTTGCCCTACACTGGACTCCTTCCATCTTACTGACATTCAACCTGAACTGTGGTACCCAAAACTGAACACAATATTCCAGGTGACATCTTACCAAAGTAATGTACAGCAGCACCCATACCTTACATGTTCTTGACACTGCACTTCTGCTAATGCAGCCTAAAATTGCATTAGCTTTTTTTATTTTTACCACCACATGACACTGCTGATTCATATTAGGCTTATGGTCCTTTTCACAGTGGTACTACCTAGCCGGGTTGCACATTTATATATATAGGGATAAGCACAAACCAGCTCAAAAACTAAAGTTCATCACAAATTTTGGCCAGTTGGTGGTCTGTGAAACAATGTTTATGGTGGGGCGACCAGCATGAACATTCCAGCCCCTCCACACATAGTGGTAGACTTCGCTGAGAGTTCTGTCCCAGCTGGTGTGGCAAGCAATGTCAGCGATGGAGAGAGGAGGCTGCGGCAGCTCCTCAATGAGGAGAGTCTCTTGGATTGGGGCCTCATGCGGTTCCAGCAGCGGCAGGCAGCTGAGGGCATCCATATGCCCAATAGTCTTGCCAGGTCTGTGGAGGAGGCGAAAAGAGTAAGCAGATAGCAGGACGGCCCAACGCATCATCTGCAGAGACAAGATTTGAGGCGTTAGGTGGTTGGCTGTGAAAATGCCCAGTAGCGGCTTGTGGTCAGTGATGATCTCGAACTCACGCCCATGGATGAAGTCATGGAATTTCTTCACAGCTGCAATAATCACCAGCACCTCCCAGTCTATCTGGGCGTAGTTTCTTTCTGCTGCTGATAGTGTTTGGGAATAAAAAGCAATAGGGGCCTCCTGGCCAGAGGGCAACTGGTGACTTAGGACAGCCCCAATCCCGTAGGGTGATGCATCACAGGCCAACACAAGGGGCTTCTTCTTGTCATAATGGTTGAGGACTGCATCAGAGACTAGGAGAGCTTTGATGGCCTGGAACGAGGCATTTTCCAGGCGGCCCCACACCCACAGAGCCGATTTGTCCAATAAGCGATGGAGCGGCTCAGCGAGAGCAGCCTTATTGGGCAAAAATGAATTATAAAAATTTTAAAGTCCTAAAAAGGACTGCAGCTCTTTCCTCGATGTCGGTGGGGGTGCATTGCAAATTGCATCAACTTTGTCTGGCGCAAAGTGGATGCCACCTGTGTCTAAAATGAACCCATGCTTGGCCCAGCCACTGAGCCCTACCAAGCAGTGCTGCCTTTTCAGCTCAGCTTACAAGGCAGTTCCACTCCCACTCACCTCCCCGCCCTCCACCCAGGCATGCAGCTTTGTGAGTCACTGGCGAGAAGCATCTAGTGCGTGGGACCGCCCAGGCATGGCCCTTCACCTGCTTCTGGCCACCTCGGCAGGGAGGGAGCACACAAAGCTGGGCATGAAGCAGCAGCAGAAGAAGCAAGAGTGAAAATTGTCTCTGCGGTGAGTTGTGACCCAGCCAGAGGTGATGATCGTGCTGGCGAAGAGGAGGAGTGAAGCCGGCATGGGCTGCTTTCCTTCCCCTTCCCTTCATGCATGCTTTCTGTCTCCCCCTGGAGAGGCAGGCGAGTTGTGGCTGCATGCTCAGGCAGAGGGAAGGGAGGTGGGCAGCTTCAGAAGGTGGATTCTGTGGCATGATGTGCCACTGAGGTTTCTCCCCAAATGCTGCCCTCCTCAGCTTGCACCCCTCCCAATCTCCAGGAATTCCCCAGCCCAGAGTTGGCAACCTGAGCTAACAATATGCTTGAGTGGAGACTAGTTGTCTGCATGATGTTGGTAAAATGCATTTATGTTTGAAAATTGGTGGGGGCGCCAGAAGGTAGCCTTGCCTAGTGTATAAAAAAACCCGGGGCCGGCCCTGCTTTCCCCTTTTCTGAAATCACGTTTCTTCTTTCCCCTGAGTAGTCTATAACTGTTTCCTGTCACTGCAGACCAGGGACTGCCATAGTGCCAATTCTCTTTAGAAATGGACAGGACTTATATTTCTTCCCTGAAAATATAATCCTGTTTCTTTTGGCCTCATTGGGAGCTTCAGCCTGCTACCCAGTCACTCTTTGCCAAAATCTCAAACCCAGTTCTTGGTGTCTGTGTGAAAATGTATTTCAGCGTAAGCTGACACTAGACTCTGAATTCTCAGATGGAATTCTTTCTCAGGTTATCTTGAACACAGCTAAGACCAGGAGTCTCTCCCTTTATTCAGAACATGAATCTGTCTGACAGACTTTTTAGTCAGACTCTTCAGACAGCCACTTATTTAGCTGAAACTTTACTTTACTGAACAGTAACTGCTGCTGAACTCAACATGAACTAACTCTCCCCTCAGCACACAGTTGATCTTATATTTCCCTCAGCTGGCACTGGCCAATCAGAAAAGGAGCAGCCTGTCACTCAAGCTCAGCATTTTAGAGCAGTTAATTATTCACCTCGCTTCTCTGATTTTGCTGCATTAGGAAAACAACATTTTAAATGCAGTCTGTCACACTATCATGCAGTTTAAATTGGGTTTTGGATTTTTACTTGAATTGTATTGACTTTTATATTCTTTATTGCTCTGTTGTACCCTGCCCTGAGCCCACTTGCAGGGGAGGGTGGGTTAAAGTTGCATAATAAATAAGTAAATAAATAACTGATAATGGATGGAGGGTTCCATGTACTTTGGCAGGGGGGCACATGTGTTTGCAGAGCAATGTGCCCATGTAGCAGCACTGAAGTGAAAATTAATGCAAAATGCCACTCACATAAGAATTCCAAGCTCTCTTGGACCTCAAGTGAAGTTAGGAGGAAGCAGAACATAGGTTTAAAATGAGACACAGCTGAAAGGGGTTAGAGAATCTAGCTCTATTCTATTACGGCCACGTCTTTCCCTTTCATGACCTTTGCTAAATTTAATCAATCAATTAAGAGAACTTCTTTCTTGTTAAAATGAAATTGGTTTGATAGCTCCTAAAGAGGAACTTAATAATTTGTAATTTTTGTCTTCTATACAATGTCGGTTGTTGTAGCTGAATAGTAGTGATCTTTAAATATTTAAAAATCCTCGAAATCATACCATATATATATATGTGTGTGTGTCATATGTGTGTGTGTGTGTGTATGTGCATGCATGTTGCACTTACTTCTCTCTCTGTACCTGTCATCGTGGAAGTGATGCCTTGCTTGGATTACACTAGACCCTGACTATATAGCTCCTGCCTGAACAATGCTTCTTGAAAGACTAGTCTGATAAATTTATTATTACTCCTAGCTAGCCTCTCCTCTGTCCTTTCCCCCTGGGATGGGTTCATAAGGGGGGCATGTTTTTATCTTCCACTTTTCCTTTTTTGTGCTTCTGAGGAGTTCGTTCCTTGTTTGCTTCTTGTGGGCTCCCCCCACCCCTTGGTTTATTGGCTTTTCCAATTGCCTTCAGATAGCGGGTTGTTTCCAACCTTTTTGTAGATTAGTGGTTTCGGGTCAAATCTCATTTTTCATTGCTTGGGTTTGGATATGTAGGCTCTAAAAAGAGACACCACACATTCTGTACCCCTTAGGGTTGCTGGCTGCGGGTAGTGGTTGGAGATCTTTTGGGATTACGACTGATCACCAAACAACAGAGATCCCCTGAGGAAAATGGCTGCTTTGGAAGGTGGGCTCTATGGTATTATACTCCATTGAAGTCTCGCCCTTCTCCAAACCCCACCCTTCTCAGGCTCCGTCCACAAAATCTCCAGATATTTCCCAGCCTGGAGCTGGCAACCGTATTCCTTCTTCCATGCTCGACAAATCAATTGCAATGTGGCATGAGCTTGTCTCAGGTTTTTTTTTTTTTTTAATGCTCTATTTTCTCAGTTGCTAAGTTTGGTTTTAAAAAAACCCACACACCTCATTTTTGTACCTTTCCCCACTATGCAGAGAGGATGCCTGGGGGAGAATACATCTAGACTCCTTTGCCCAATTTCCTTGCCACCTGGGGAGTTTAAAAAACAGGGCGAACTAGGTTCCTAGATATTTTGATACCATTTGGCAAAAACAAAGTATGCTCAAGAAAATCTGCCATGGAAAACAATATGGCTGAGGACAGACTGGCAATCTCGAGCGGGATGAATGCGGAGGCAACTGCTGCAGGGGGAAAACTCCCCGGGGCTGGCCGTTCACACTGGCCAGTGTATTGCACAAGGATGCTGTTACGGAGCATTCAGACTGCTGCGGAGTGGCCCCAGGTGGGCCGGCCTCCGCAGCTCGTGATAGGGCTGTTTTGGCAATTTGCGCATGTGCACATGCGCTTATGTGCACATGAGTGCTCATGCGCAAACTGGCAAAACGCCGCGTTCACACTGCCGCCTCCACTTGCCTCCCGCCTTCTTCCAGTTCACACTGCCTGGAAGTGGGAGGCAAGTGCAAGATGGCCTCCGGACACCGATTTCTCCCAGTGTCCTTCTAAAGCGCAAGAAACCTGGCTTCAAAGCGAGTAAGTGCAGAAGGGAGCCGAGGGACAGCTGCGCATGTCTGAATGGGCTCCCTTCCCTCACTTCCCAAGCGGAACTGTCCTGGAGCAGATTGCCAGTCTGTCCTCAGCCAATGCCCAGATATCTGATCCAATCTTAATAAAAACAGAAATGCAACCTGACTGTTTTTTGCAACATGACAACAACATTCCCAAGTACTCTTAAAACTGATACACCTTCCCTTGCTTAAATTATGATTTGATATTTTGGTATCAAAATATCAAGGATGGTATCAAAATATCAATGATTTGAAACAGTAATTTGTCTCATGCACACCCCTTTAAACTTTAGGGTGAAGTCTGCATAGAGTTTCAGTGCGATATTAGCTGTATTATTCCCGACTCTAAAACATTTTGTTCTTCTCCACAACAGTGGCAGTGCAACAAAGACGACTTGCCCCAGCTAGTGTCGAGACTGCCTGTAAAATAATCACCCCCTTGATCTAGATTTTAGAGCTGGAATTATTATATTAATTAATAGCATGGCCTCAACCACAGCAGTTAAGTATCACATCCATTTGAGCAACATTATGAATACAGACAGGCCGTGGTTACCCAGTCATTTTGATTGGGTTTCACCTCTGTTCCCTCTCACATTTAAAATTCCTGATCAGATGCCCGCATCCGTCTCCCACAATGAGGTGGGCTCACTTGCTCAATCCTCCCGGTTCCCTACCGAGTTTTCCGACACCTGGAAAAGCAAGTACTTTCCAGATATTTGCGCTTTGAACCTTGGATTTCTCTGATCTGGACAGCCACCTAATCACAATGAACATCTGAATTGCAATGAATTGTCTGAATGCCCTTCTTGCGATGTTCCCTCCCCCCAAGATTCCGCCATTGTGTGCATGAGCAATCCCGTGCTGAATAAATTCAATGTATAAACGTTCAAGTGCACATACAGACTCCACTGCTTGGTTGTACATCTTTGGTTAATTTTGTTCACTGTTGGGGGGGGGGGGGGAACCTGCAAAAAGAAGGGAGTATGAGTCCCAGTGGGAAAGGTGATTCAGCCATGTGCATATGTGCATGTGCAGAGCCTCATCGCATGATGCAAGCGATTCCGGGAGGGATGTGTAATCATCCCAAACCCCCCCCCCCCAATTTCTGATTAAATCTATAGCGTGAACAAATTGGGATAAGCTTGCCATGTGACCACACCCACAAATTAGGTGCTCAGACATTTGTGGGGTTTTTTCTACATGTACTCATCAAGTGCTATTGACACATGACACACAAAGCTGTGTTATACTGAATCAGTAATAAAGAGGAAATACACTCAATGTAACATGTAAAGTGAGCTCAAAAAACTGTGATGTACAAGCTAATAAAGAATGTAAAACAAAAATTATGGAGAAACCGAAAATGTCATCTGTTATTATAATTTGAACATATTTAAATGCTAAATACAAACATAATTGTATGTAGAAAGAATTGTATACAAATCATATATACAAATTATCGTAAGAGAGACCAGTTCATAATGAATATGGAATAAAGTCCAGTGAATGGTACTGTTCTTGTGAATGAATAAAGTCCTGTGATCCAAAAATAAATATATTTGTAAAGAGTCCAATCCAAGTGCCCAGTAGGCAATCAGTTGAGCAGTGACAAGATATCCAGATTACTTGTAGCTTGTTTCAAGTAGTAGAACTTTTCTTCAGCCAAATATCTAGGATGGACTGACATATAAAGTTAGGGGTGTTACCCCTTCTTATATGAAATCAGTATTATGTCACAAGAAGTCTTATAGGTTCACCATGAAGAATACTAGGACACAAAGTACATCTTTTTCTCCAGTTACTAGGTTTACCCATGTGTCCTAGTATTCTCATGATAGCTTGTATGTATGATTTGTACACAATTCATTCAACATAAAATTATTTTTTGTATTTAGCACTTAAAAATTTTCAAATTAAAACAACAGATAACACTTTTGGTTTTTCCAAAAAATTTTGTTGTCCATTCTTTATTAGTTTGTACATCACAGTTTCTCGTGCTCAATTTACATTATACTGAATCAGACCATTGGTCCATCAAGGTCAATATTGTCTCCTGAGACTAGCAGCAGACCTCCTGGATCTCTGGTAGAGGTCTTTCAAATCACCAACTACCTCACCCTTTAAACTGGAGATGGTGGGGATTGAACCTGGGACCTTCTACAAGCCAAGCAGATGCTCTACCACTGAGCCACAACCCCTCTTCTGTTCCATTGGAGGGCTCCCTTTTCAGAATGTCTTACACTGTTCGATGTCTTTTGAAAAATTATTCATTCTTTTCTTTTTAATAAATCAAAAAGCCCTCTCTCTCCTGAAAGACACATTACACCCATTCTGCAATCATTCCATTGGCTTCTTATATGTTACCAAGTTCAATTCAAGATACTGGCTACCACTCACAAAGCCCTTTGTGGCCTTCAACCCTCATATATGTGAGACTGTCTCTCCTTCTACACTCTGCCAAGACACTTTAACTCATCTGAGCAAAACCTTCTGAGGGGACAAGATCAACCCATTTGCCTGGAGTTGTAATTTTGGGAGATATCCAGACCCCACCTGGAGGTTGGCAACCCTGCGTGGGGGCCACCACAGAGAATGCATGTGAATGTGCACAGTTATAGTCTTTGAAGCTCATTGACTTCAGTAGACTTTAAAAAAATGTAACTCTGCTTTACATGGCACTGTTCATCCGCAATTTCCCTGGAATGAAGTTCCAGTTGAGATCTGGCTGAGTCCTTTCCCCTCTGGTTTATATATAAGGTCATTTCATGACTGTATCTGCATGAAGAGTTCAGACTCAATCAAGAATTCTGCAAAGGCAGATGGAGCCTCTCCCCCCTCTTTAAGATGGGCTGCTTCAATAAATTATTCTTATATTAACTGTATGCATTATCAGTAAGATATTGTACCTTTCACCTTGTAAATCAGGAGGTTCGAGGAATAGAGGTCATTCTTGATACCAGATCCCACCTGTGACTTCAAGAATCTGCATTTAAGAAAGCAGATGTACCCCACAAGTAATTCAGTCTACCCCCAGGCAGAATCTTATGGAAGGTAGCAAAATCAAATTAAAACTTATAACAAGCAGAGAGATCAATGATGAATAAGTGGATTATAGAGGAACCATCAGGAATTTGAAAGGCATCAGGAAACTGACACACTGAGATTTCAAATCTAATGTCTCTCTTACACAGAAGAAGATATCAGCTCTTTGGGTTAGTAAAAGGAATGAAGAGGTCCTGAGATCACAATTATACCTAACCCCGGTCAGTGAATTGCAGCTTGCAGTATTAGAATATTAAAACAGATGAGGAAACCGAGAAATCTAAAGGAGGAAATGAAGTGAAGAAATTGAATATTGACATAGCAGGACTGAGTGAAGTGGGCTGGGGGGGAGAGATTTCTGAACCAAGAACTTTAGAAAGATTCCCTCAGGTGGCTCAAGTGGAAAAGAAGGTGTTGCCATTAAGTGGGGGAGATTGAAAACTACAGCAAAATGTGATAGGAAATTGATCATGGTGTGAATAGAACTAGGAAGGATATTATAATAATCCCAGTATCCGTGTCGGTTGGAGATGATGATTAAGAAATTGAACTCAGGGCTATTTTTGAGCAGGAATGCACAGGAGTCTCGGCTAGCTTCTGAGTTGGCCACGCCTACTGCCTCCACCCCCCCCCCTCGGGTTCCCCAGGTGCCTCGCAAGCTGTGGGGTGTCTGGGGAAGCCGATCCAGAAACTCCCTTCCTTCCCTTGGGTTCCCCATGCACCCCACAAACCACGGGGCACCAGGGGAAGCCGATCCTGGGAGGGAACTGTGCGGACAGGGGTGTGGCCTAATATGGTAATGAGTTTCTGCTGTTGGGTGTGGCCTATTATGCTGATGAGTTCCTGCTGGGCTTTTTCTATGAAAAAAGCCCTGATTGAAGTAATAGCAAAATGAATAATGGGCAGGGGTCCTTTAGTAGAAAAAGAGGTGCAGGAGCTCATTAGCATAACTCATTAGCATACCTCATTAGCATATGCCACGTCCCCTGACATCACTGGAAGTGTGTCAGAAAGGGAATGTCAGTTTCAGCCCCATTATACCCTATGGGCCATTGAAATCAATGGCAAAAACTCATAGGGTATATGAGGGGCTGGAGGAAAGGGGATTTGAGGGAGAGGCTCCAAACTTACAGGATAGCTGCTGGGGCCTCTCCTCGAAATACCCACCAAGATCCTAGAAGATTGGACCACGGGGTCCAATTCTATGGGCCCCCAAACAGGTTGCCCCATCCCCTCCATTGTTCTCTATGGTGGGAAAAATGTTACTTTTTCCACACCATAGAGAACAATTGAGGGAATGGGGGCAACCCATTTGGAGGCCTGTAGAATTCTTGAAACTTGGTGGGCATTTGGGGGGAAATTCCCAGAAGCTACCAACAAGTTTGGAGCCTCTGCCTCAAACCCCCTCCCCTACAGCCACTTTTAAAGTTGCCGCCGAATTTCGGTGGCAATTCGGCGGCGGGCCAAATCAGATCATAGAATCTGATTTGGCCCGTGGCTGCCCTACTGCCCCTCCTGAGCTGGCAGAGCTGCGCTCTGCCTTGCTCCGGCCCCAAAGGACCCCTGATAATGGATACATAAATGAAAGGGAAAGATAATGTGATGATGGTGGGAGAGCAGAATGCCATTGCTGAGGAACAAAAAGAAGGGGAAAGTAGTAGGATTATTTTAGGAAAGGTGAAAACAATTACAGAACAGCCTGGTGGATTTCTGTAGACAATTCCGCTCAGTAATAATAAATACCCCGTTTGAGGATATGCTTGTAAAAAACTATATCGCATGTAAGTGTGTGTGTGTTTGCCATCAAGTCACAGCTGACTTATAGTGACCCCAGAGGGTTTTCAAGGCTAGAGATGTTCAGAGGTGGTTTGTCAATGCTTCCTCCATGTCACAATCCTGGTATTCCTTGGAAGTCTCCCATCCAAATACTAATAAGGGTGGACCCTGCTTAGCATCTGAGATCTGATAAAATTGGCTAGCCTGGGCTATCCAGGTCAGGGCAAAATAATAGTGTAGCTATTAATTTAAGCATCTGATTTGGCTACCCAAACCATCTCACAAAGACAGATTTAATTTAATTTAATTTAAGGCATTTATGTAGAGAGACCCTAAATGTGGGCACCCAAGAAGGATAATAACACAGAACTATAACTAATGGGATACATTAAATAACATAATAATAACGGACCATGTTTTCTACTGTTCCCAAGTAAATCAATTAGTGCCACAGGTCCTTTGGAAAAAAACTCTAATTTGCAGCTTTTCCAGAATACTAGAATCAGGATTCTTGGGAAAGCTATTGGGAAAGGATTCTTGGGAAAGCACCCATAAAATGGGTGAAGCAGCTATAACACAACACAAATGAGCTACAGCCATCCATACCTGCCTCTAGGATGGGACAGACAGCAAAAACTATTCAAGGAAATGGAGGTGTCATGCAGTTCGTACAGAGGTGATCCCTCAAGGATGTAAGCCCTAGGTCATTAAGGGATCTAAAAATAAGCATCAGCATCTTGAACTGAACCAACAAACAAATAGGCAGTGATTGCAAAGATCTCAGTGTTGGTGTTATATGTGGGGTGTGCGTGTGAAATGCCTAGCTGACAGCAATTTGGCCACCATGCTTAGAACTAATTGATATTTCCAAGTTATTTTCAAGGGCATCACCCCAGAGTACATTATAGTATTTTCGTCTCAAGATAACTGAAGCATGGATCAGATTGGCAAGATCAACTGACTCTGTTTATTGAATTATATAATACTGCCTTTATTGTATTGTTCTCTGATTGTGAAACCAGCTTGTTAAATCATTGTCCTCTAATTAGGGTTGCCAAGTCTGGGTGGGAAAATACCTGGAGACTTTGGGGGTGGAGCCAGGAGAGGGCGGGGTTTGGGGAGGGGAGGGGCCTCAGCATGGTAGAATGCCATAGAGTTCACCCTCCAAAGCAGCCATTTTCTCCAGGGGAGCTGATCTCTGTCAGCTGGAGATCAGTTGTAAAAGCAGGAGACCCCCAGGCCCCACCTGGAGGCTGGCTACACTACCTCTAATTGTGAAACCTAGTTTACAGGATGCATCAGACTGTTGCTATTTCATCATCCTTTAATTGTGTCATCAAGTTTTACTGCATTGTTCATTGAACACTGTACACTGGTCTATGTAACTCTGTCAACCATCATGAGTCTCAAGGAGAAAGGTGGACAATAAAAGTAGTAAATACATAAATACATGGGGAAACTGCATTTTTGGTTACTGTATTAACCTGTTCTTCAAGTAAGAGGGCAAGATTCTAAAGGACCACCAAACTCTTTGCCAAGGACTGGTTCACCCTGTCTCAAATTTGTTAAATAACCCCATCCTGAACCTCAGGGTTTCTCGCTAGCATCACCTTTGTCTTATCTGGGTTCAGTTTCAGTTCTATTTCTTCTAATTGACATCAGCTTTAAATGTAAGTGGTGGCTCAAATCAGGGACAGCAGCATCGACAGGCTTAGTCAAAAGACACTCATTTTGGAAGAAAATTACAAAAATAACCTAAAAGATAGGGATTAATGACAGATATTGTTCCTCTGAAGCATAGACCTATGATTTTGCAGCTAATAACAGCTGTAAGATAAGCTGGACAAATAATAGCAAAAAAAACCCTGACTGTTAAATATTCGATGATAAAAGCCTGGAAGATTGTAAAACTATTTAAGTTGATGGAAATAGTTCACCTTGCAGATGGCAGGTTAAAAAACACTAAATGTTTTGTTTGTTGAAAACAATTTTCTGACTGAGGCAGGTTTTTTAAAATCTTTTGATTCATGGCATTCAGCCCATGGACTTCAGTGGTCTTAAAAGACTATGGCTGAGTTCAGACTGGCAGTTTGGCCCAATATAGGCACATTTCTCAAGCAGATTAAGTGGGCTGGTTCACACAGCCACAGCTGTTTGGCATTCCAGTACCGTCCTCACCCCGTCCTGAAGCGTTTTGATCCCACTGTTTAAAAGTACCAGGTGAAAGCCATGGCAAGCTGTTTGGGTGTGCGTTGATCCTGCTTCCTGGAAGTGTGGACACAAATAAGCTGCAATCAAGCGGTGATGGTAATTTGAACCCGCTGATCCGGCAGGGCTGCTCAGAACTGGCCATGTGTGCTGTGCGCTCGAGCACACAACTGCCTGCGGGGAGGCTTCCAGCTCATGGAGTTAAAGCTCCCAGCGATGGGATCCTGCCCCAATTGCTGCTGCGCCTATGCACCCATGCACCTACATGCAGGTTGGCAAAACAGACCAAAGATGCATACATCTGGGGCACCGCCGCCAGGGGTTGCCCCACAGTGCAAACACTCCATTTCGCCTCCTCCCCGGTATGGTCCCGCATCAGTCCATGCTGTGCAACTGGAAAGCCCCGTGACAACTTGGCCTGGGTCTTTTCACCCTGCTTCCCTTGCGCTTCATTCTGCCAGTCTGTCCTCCACCTATAACTCTGTTTAGGATAGCACTATGTATCTCCCATGAATATATGATACCTATATTGTACTCACTGTTTCCCCTAGACTAGCTAATAGCAGCTTGCGGGTTCTTTTAGGAAAGTGGTGTAGGACAGTGATCCCCCAACGTGGTGCCAGACACTTGCTATTGCTTACACACGGGAAGCATATAATAATATAAAATAAGTAACCAAGTTGACACAACAGGTATGCAGACTGATTGGGCAATCCTCCTAAATACTAATTTCTAAACTTTCAGCCTGCTCGATCACAACTGGGGAGAGTTCAAAGAGTTCCATCACATCTCCTTGGAAAGCACGATGCTCACATTCCTGTGAGTGATGGAAAATAGTTTGGTGGGATTTCACCACAATGGCAATCAGGTCCTGGTATTTCGCCCCATTTAAGCAACGGGACTGCACAACTGGCAAAGCCTGTTTGTATTCTGTTAGCCATCTTCCATACTTTACCTGGCAAGTCAAAATCCTACAGGCTTCTCATTGGTGCTTATCAGGTTATGGATATTGAATAGAACTGATTGCATCCATGTTTGCAACCATTCATTCCCTAGATGGAAATTCTGTAATAGCAGGATTTGTGCAGATCTTATTGCTGGGAGTTAGGATCTTAGTCTGAATAGGCCCATGTCAGCCGTGTCTTTGTGGATGGGCATCTCACTGTTCTCAATGATCTTTCTATGGCTGAGGACAGACCAGGGATCTGGAGCACAGCGCAAGTGGGTGAAAAAGCCCCGGGGCCAACCTGTCCCATGGCTGCCCATTCGCACTGGCTCCAGTGCTGTGGGACCTTACCGGGAAGGAGGTAGAACGGTGCATCCACTCTGCCAGCCGGCCTCTGGAGCCTCCACTGGAGCGGTGCGCGGCTGTTCCGGCAAGGCACGGCTATTAGTGTAGCCACAGTAGCCAGAACAGCCGGTTCACACTTCCGGCACTGCTTCCTGAGCACTGTAGACACGTCCACACTGCCAGGAAGTGGCAGGGATGCGCACTCAGATGGCCAGAGACCAGATCCAAGGGGTCTCCGGCTGCAGCGCACAGACAGCGCCTTGCGGATGGGTGAGTGCAGCCAGCCGACAGGGGACAGCTGCGGCTGTCTGGACGGCCTCTCTGCCTCCACTTCTAAAGTGGAGGCACAGTGGGCCACATATCCAGTCTGTCTTCAGCCTATGTTCAGGAAGAACAGCATCTGGTCTTCAGAGATGAGGGGGAGTAATGTGGCACAATGTGGGTAGCCAATAGGTGAGAGTGGGTTTAATACATCCGCTGATGGTTCTCAGTGCTGTATTGAGTTGGACCTCAAGTCTGTAGACATGGGGGCTGCTGAGCCGCACTGAAGCCCTCTATTCTGCAGTGCT
This sequence comes from Lepidodactylus listeri, assembly GCA_029233225.1. Lineage (NCBI taxonomy): Eukaryota > Metazoa > Chordata > Lepidosauria > Squamata > Gekkonidae > Lepidodactylus > Lepidodactylus listeri. Next base: position 96,079,865 of record JARCFY010000009.1, on the reverse strand, counting down.
ATACACCATCCCCAAAGCTGAGCATCTAAGTGTTGTAACAGATGCACCCCAAATTGTACCACATAATTTTTTTAGAGAATGTTGTTTCGTGTGTGTATTTTCACTGCCACATTGGTAAGACAGCTCAAGGTCCTGTCCAAAGTAATGACAAGGTACTTAGGTGTATGGTTGCGGGTATATGGGCATAATGTGGCCAGTTGACTGGTTAAACCCATGACTAGGTTATAACTAATCACCAGTTCTTTCTTGGGATAACCAGTTTAGGACAACAAGTCTCTTCGGGTTTATACCACCTGTGGGTGGAGGTATATCTGTCAGATATGAACTCTTCTCAAGAAGTCAGGCACCACTGCTTTTTAACAGCAAAATGTTATTGGTGGTTATACATCAGACTTTCACTGTCTGGCTCTCTCAACTGACTGGGTGAGGCTATTCTAGCTATTCTCAGTCTTTTCCAGACACCTAGTCTTTTCCTTAACCGCCTCACAAGTTCCCTCAGAGAAGTGTGTGTGTTTGCAGTTTTGTTAATACTGAGGAGTTCTTCAATATGGAGTGTATAGATCTCTAAAATTATTTTAATTTGAAAATACTGAACATCAGGTTAAGTCTGAAGACACATGATACAGAACCCTGCTGAAGCCAGTGTAACTTGTGCATGGATGGACGATCTCCTCAGACCTATCATGTATACTGCCTTGATTTCCATGACCGAGGAAAAGGGCTGAATTAAACTCAAATAAACAAGGGAGAATCAAGTCAGTATTAGGAAAGAAAGAGAAACATGGAAAGTCTTTCTTGTCTTTGAAACATTATGAAGCTGTCTTAACAGTAAGTTGGACCACTGATCTGTCTGACTTAATATTGTACCAGGCCCAGGGCTTTCTCGGTGGCAGCTCCTTACTGGTGGAACGAGCTCCCTGATGACATCAGGGCCCTGTGGGACTTATTGCAATTCCGCAGGGCCTGTAAGATGGAGCTCTTCCGCCAGGCTTTCAAATAGGAGCCGCCATCGGGTGGAGAACTGGTTATTAACACCGCCCTGGTCCTGGGGGAGTACCCCTGCCACCTTCGCTTACCGGGAAACTCTGAAGTCGCCATCTTTGGAAATTTTATTGTAATGTTTTTAATGGTTTTATATTGTAAACCTTTATGGTACTGGGTTTCTGTTAGCCGCCTTGAGCCGGTTCGCTGGCTAGGCGGGATACAAATAGAACAAATAAATAAATAATAAATAATATTGTCTATTCTAGCTGGGAAAATTTCTCCAGGGCCTCAGATGGAGAAGGCCTTTCCCCACACCTGCTCTCTGAGATCTTTTAATAGAAACACAGGAGACTGAACAATGCATCAACCCCCCCCCCCAAAGAAACAAACAAAAAGGATCCTTTGATTGGAACAATATTTTTTTTTCTTATTTTAATAAGCTTATGACAGATGTTTGATTTGTTCACATGATGATTCCCTAAAAGATGTAGCTAGCTTTCTTGGGATTTGATTTTTTTTTTTAAAAAAAAGCAAAACAAAAATTATCGCTCAAAATTATTTTCCCGTGATTTTAAAGTACACTAAAACTTGTAACAGGGATATAAAGATAAATTAAATGAAGAATGCAAAGCATTTAGTTAGAAGCAAACCAGGTTTCAACTTTGACATAACATTAAGTACTCTGAAGGTATGCAAGTACAGTCACTTTCCCACCCTAAACTGCATTTCAGAAGCTATACTGAAAACAGACACAGGGGCGGGGGAGGAAGAACCCATAATTTGTTCAGCATTTTGTTGCTTAATTTCATGTATATAGTCAGGTTGCACATTTGTGCTCCCTTAATTCAATTAGCAGAAATGGAAATTTCTTGACTGTCAAGCCATTTCCCACTAATTGGCACATTCTGTTTCCACTGCTGTTACATTTGTGAGGAAAAGAAAATTGTAGCTAAAGGATGCAGGGTTGTTAGCCATATAAAACATCTTCCGCCTATTGTGTGAAAGCCAGGCTGCCAAATTCTGGGTGGTCACATTAACAAACCTCAAATGCCATTGCTAATCAGATACATAGCTTGAGAACGTCTCATGCTGAGAAGCCTAATGATTGCAGAAGATAATCCCAAAGTCTAATATTTTTTTTTATTTCAGTGTCCTGGTCTTAAAAATTCTATTGACAGGCACATCATTTGCCCCCTTCCATATTTAAACTCCTAACAGGATTAAGAAACCTTTTGTTAACAACATCAAATAGGTTTTTGGTTGTTGTTGTTTTTTTTTTAACCATTGCTGATCTTACAACCACCAAATGGACAACTCAATGTGAAAAGTCTTTTCTTTTTTGTTCAGTTTCATATCTACCAACACACTTATATTTTCTAAAGACATCTGTCTTCAAAGCCAGTTCTCTTGTTTTCCATTTAAAGGGACCACCATCTAAAATTATGCCTTTTCAAGGAAAAGACAAAATTTGAATGTAAATGTTGAGGTCCCCACAATTCAATTATATTAATAGAATTTGAAAGGAACTTTAACAAAAAAGTTTCAATAAGGTAGAGTGACATTTTTGGGGTGGGGCAGTTTGGGTGCCTCTCTTCAAACCTAGAGCAAACAACAACTTTAATGTTGGTTGTTAATCAAATGGTGCTTTGTTTGCCGTCTACCATTTCACCAGGACTGAATGGGGAAGTAAAGCTGCCAGGTCCACTGCTATGGCAGGACTCAGGAGATTTCCTGCTGGCAGTTCCAGTTGTTTGCCACTACTTAGTAGAATAGCAAGGAGAAAGTGGAGGTGGACACAGGTGTGGTCTGATGCCACAACATCACTTCTAGCACAGCCTTAGAAGTGACATCATCATCCTATAAAGAGAACATCTATAAAATGTTTTATAAATGGCATTTAACACCTGTCAAATTAGCAAAAATTACCCAGTCCTCAAATAATTTTTGTTGGAAATGCAAGCGGAGTCTTGGCACTTACTACCATATGTGGTGGCTTTGTGGGAAAGTAGGAAGCTACTGGAAAATGGTGCAGAGATGGATATATGAGATAATAACTGTAAATTTACCTCTTAAGCCCGAAATCTTTCTTCTCAACATAATACCAGAAACATACAACAAAGAGGACAGGAAATTGATCCTGCATATATGTACAGCGGCAAGAATTTTGTATGCGAAATTTTGGGAAACTGAAAAAATACTGGACAGAAATGATTTAATCCAGAAAGTTTTGGAAGTGGCTGAGATGGACAATCTTACCTTGAGGTTAAAAGACAAAGATGAGGATTCTTTAAATTCTTCATGGTCCAAGTTGTATATATGGTTAAACATAAAGATATGACTTTTGTTTTCTTTAGTTGATTTGGACACCGTTCTGCTATAGCTTTGTTAAAATGTAATGCTGGTTTGACACTTGAGGATGCTTTCCTATATGGACTGGACTAGCTTTTTTTCCCTATATTTTTTTGTTGGAAAATATAAATAAAACAATTAAACAGAAGTGACATCATCATGTTGGCACAATGTTCTAGGATTTCCCCCCCACAGGGATGTCAAACATGAGGCCCGGGGACCTGAACTGGTCCATCCAGGGCTCTTTTGTGGGCCACAAGCAACTGGCGCAAGGAAGGGAACAGGAGGCTGCTGGGGGGGGGGGGGGAACCACTCCAATTGTGACTTCAGCATGATGGAACAACCTCAGCAGCAGCTGTCAAACAGAGCCCCTACACTTCAGCCTCTCTTCGGAGCCACCACAGCCACGTTCATGCCTCTCCACTTGACCTGCAGCTCCAGGGAAGCTGTCCTGGATGGCCGCAGGGATCAGTGTTTGCATGTCGGGGTGGGGGTGTGCAGACAGTCCTTTGTTGGGGCCTGCTGGAAGCCATCTCCCCCACTGTAAGCCATCTCCCCACCCATGCTACAGATGCGCTTTGGCCCATGGGGGGGGGGTATTCACTGGCAGTTTCTTCCACATACTGTGTGCCTAGTCCTGCCACTGAGGACATGACTTGGCAGCCAGGCCTCCCTCCTCGATGGACCACCCAGCACATGGCTTGGCCCAACAAAAGTGACATTTATGTCAGATCCAGCCCTTATAATGAATGAGCTTGACACCTCTGCTGGGGGTTTTTTCCCCATCTTGAGGGAGTCCTAGAATGTTGTACCAACACAATGATGTCACTTCCAAGGTCCTGCCAAAAGTGATATCACAGCATAGAAATGATGTCTGTTTGCGTGTCCCCACCCCATATACCTCCTGCTTGTTGTCACTGCTCAGCTGGCAAGCCTAGTTGGGTGTCTGGGTAGTGAACAAACTCTTTGTGTAGGAGCAAAACTGAGAAAAACAAGGGGCTAACATTAGTTGCCTCAGCAGGGGCTTTCCTTCTATGTAAAGGCTTCCTGATTGACTCCTGTCTCCAGTTGTTAAGTATCTTGTTCTCGGAAGGATATGCAGATATGCCCCTTCTCATTTATTTCGGATTATGTGTATTATTGTTGGAAGTCTTTCTATTTCACTTAAAATTGGTTTCCTTTAAGGAATGGTTACTCTTATGGAGTGTTTCTCATCGTTTTTTTGCAGATCATAATGAGTGGGATCCCATGATCCACTGGTGGAAAGGAATCTTCCTGACTCTTCATTCCCCCCAGTAGTCATTTCTGACCCACAAAAGTTTATTCCCAGGATTGTGAGATCATGTGGGTCAGGAGGCTGCAGTGGGGAGCAGGAAGGGGGCAAAACTGCTCCCTCCTCCCTCTTGAGTGAGCAGAGCGCCATTGAAGGAAGAGGTGAAAGGGAGTGAGTTTGCCCATCCTGCCGCAGTCTCCTGATCTACATGATTATTACTTCACATGGGTCCCACAGCCTGGGAATAAAGAAGACTGGGGATACTTGCACCAGCATTGAAAAGTTCTTGCTCTGGATCCAACTGAAACAACTGATACATATGTTTTAATAGTAATATTCCTAGCAAATTGCATTAGTCAGAAAAGCAGATGGTGCCAGTTCCAGTTCAAGTAGGGAGGAACTCATGGCAGAAACTGGGACTGTCAAAGTGAAACAGTATGTTCCAGAAATTTAGTAACACCTCCTTCTCCTTCTCCTTCTCTCTCTCCCTCCCTCTCTCTGTGCCACTTTTCATCTGTTCTCTTGTCCATTTCTTCCTTCCATCAGTGCTTCATTTGGGCCCCCTATATAGGACAATTCCTTGAACCCGTGGCAAGTCTCTTTTGTCCAGAGCAGTTCACAATCCATGGCATTCAAGTCATTTAATTTTTTTGAAAGAAAATTGACTCATGCCAAACTCCCATCAGATAAACTTTCCAAACCCAGTGTCATAAACTCATTCTCCTATAAATTGTGCATAATGGGAAAAAATCATGCCTCCATCAATTCTCAGCATGGAATGACCAAGTCCTGGGGTTCTGCAGGCAAATGAATGCATTAGCAAGCGGTTTGAGAGCTACAACTGACATCTGTGGAAGCACTCAAAGGGCAAGTGGCTGTTACACTGCAGCAATCATCCAGCCTGCGAGCTCATTAAATGCTGAACTGAACTTGTTTCTGAGTTGTTTAACACAATCTCAAAATAGAATATCCAAAAGGAAGGCTGGGGGGAGAAGACCCCTCACAAAGAGACATTCATAAGACATTTTTCACATCAATGTGCTTGGAAAATCAATGTTGGATTTTATACCAGTCTGCTATACAATGGAAAGCAAAGGCTTACTCCACCAACACAAACTGAACCTAATAATAATTGTGTGCCGCCAAGTCACAACTGACTCAAGGTGACCCCAGGAGCATGGAGAAGGGATGGGAAGAGGTGGTTTGCCATTGCCTTCCTCTGCATAGCAACCCCAGTCATCCTTGGTGGTCTCCCATCCAAGTACTAACTATGGCTGGGCCTGCTTAGCTTCTAAGCTTTGATAACCTTAGTCTAATAAGGCCTATTCAGTCAGGTAAACTAAACCTACCAGACAGGGTTGCTGGTTGCTGGAGCAGGGCCCCCCAATCTGCTGCCACCCAGATGGCCGGTGGGGGAGCCCCATCCCCAAAGAGCCCCATCCGTGCCAACCTGCCTGGCACAATGGCATCACATGGAGGTGACATCATCACACAGGGCACATTGTGCAGGGAATGCTTTAGCATTTGAGGGGAAAAAAATCTATGGTCACCATAGAGTTTTTTTTCCCCCTCAAACCCTAGAGCATCCCTCTGCAACATGCCGTGTGAGATGACGTCACTTCCGGGTGATGTTATTGTGGTGTGTGCGCTTTGTGCACACACCAAAAAGCCCCAGGAACACAGAGAGAGAGAGAGACCCCCACACATGAACAGCCAGATAAGGCCTAGCAACCCTACTACCTGTGCAGCTCATACAAGGGAGCATCCAGATCCTTCTCTGACCCACTGAATATGATGGGTTCACCTACTCAGACATGGGCAGGCATGACCATGAGGGGCCATTAGTCGCATGTAACCAAGTTTTGGGGTTTTTTTGTAATTTTTTTTTATTTTTTCCAACATTAAAAATAATACATTTATCTTATACAGATCCATTTTTCCATATTATATAATGTTTTGTTCTGTTTGTATAATCTTGTTTTGATCTTGTATTAACGGTTTCCCACCACACCTGAAGCATAACACATTTTCCACTCTATCCAAAATAGTAATACTTATATCTATGTTTACATTTCTGGTAACGGTCATATTTCTTAAAAATACTTATACATTAATTCTTACTTTCTATATTCTTATATAATTCTAAAAATAAAGAACGACTTCTTTATCCAATTATCTTAATACATTCATATACTATAATTCTATTACTTTATATTATTATAACCATGTATAAATGCAATTTTTCATATCCCAGTATTTTTCAACATATTCTTTCAAATCTCTCCAATCTTCTAAAAAGGTCTCTGAGTACAGATCATTCAATTTTCTAGTCCATTTATCCATTTCAGCCATATATAACAATTTTTTCAACCATTCCCACACCTCTGGTATTTTTTCATTTTTCCAATTTTGTGCATACACCATTCTTGCTGTTGTTATCATATACCATATTATTGTCCTTTTCTTAACATTTATATCTTCTAATTTAAGTCCAAGCAATAACATTTCAGGCAACTTCTTAAATGTACATTTCAAGATTTTTTCCATTTCTGCATGTATTTTTGACCAATAAGTCTTTGCTTTATCACAAGTCCACCACATATGATAGAAAGAACCTTCTTTCTTTTTACATTTCCAACATTTGTTAGACATATTTTGATTAATATTTGCAATTTTTTTGGTGTCATATACCATCTGTACATCATTTTAAAACAGTTCTCTTTTAGATTATAACATGTAGAAATACATATTGCATCATGGTATAACCTTAGGTTTGGTAATTGAAACCCTCCTCTTTCTTTAGCATCACACATTATTTTCATCTTAATTCTTGGTTTTTTCCCTCCCCACACAAACTTGGACAATTCCTTCTGCCGACATTTGAATGTTTTTACATCTTTCACAATTGGAATAGTTTGAAACAAAAACATTAATCGTGGTAACACGTTCATCTTAACCACCGCAATTCTACCCAGCAATGACAAATTCAATACATTCCACTTTTTAATATCCTGCATAATTTGCAATATCCTGCATAATTTGCAACCATAATTTTTCATAATTATTTTTATAAAGATCAATATTTTTCATTGTTAGGTTTACACCTAAATATTTTGTCTTTTTCACCACCTCACATTCTATAAGTTTTTGTAACTCATTTTGTTTCTTGTTTGACATATTTTTGCACATTACTTTCGATTTGTTCTTATTTACATAAAATCCTGCTAAGTCACCAAACTCTTTTACTCTCTGTAACAAATATGGTAATGTGGACAAGGGGTCTTCCACTATAAACATCACATCATCTGGAAAGGCCCTATATTTAAAAGAAAAACCTTTAGTTGTTAAGCCTTTAATCTCTTTGTCTTCTTTCACGTTTAACAGTAGAACTTCTAAGATCCAAATAAATAGCAGCGGCGAAAGTGGGCATCCTTGTCTTGTTCCTTTTTCAACTTTAAAATCATCAGTCTTTTCATTATTAATTATTAAAGAGGATTTCTGCTCTTTATATATTGCTTTAATGAGGTTAAGCATATATTCTCCAATCTCTAGTTGTTCTAAAACTTCAAACATAAAATCCCAATTTAAATTATCAAACGCTTTCTCTGCATCTAAAAAGAAGAAGCCCACTTCCTTTTCAGGATGTTTGTCGTAGTATTCTATAGCATCCACTACTACTCTTAGATTGTCTCTTATTTGTCGATTAGGTAAAAATCCTGCTTGTTCTGTTTGTATAGTCTCTTTAAGGTGCTCTTTTAATCTATCCGCTATAATTTTAGCAAAAATCTTATAGTCATTGTTCAGTAAAGAAATTGGTCTATAATTCTTAACATTGGTCAAATCTTGATTTTCTTTCGGGATCAGTGAGATGGATGCATCTTTCCAGGTTTCTGGTACCTCGCCAGTAACTCCTATATCATTCACCAGTAGCAGTAACACCGGTGAAATTGACTCCTGTAACGTTTTATAAAACTTCGCTGTAAATCCATCCGGTCCAGGCGCTTTTCCTAGTTTTGAGTCTTTTGTTGCATTTTTAATCTCTTGTAATGATACTGGGTTATTGAATAGTTCTTTAATTTTTTCTGTTGGTTTTGGTAACTTTAATGTTTGCAGGTATTCTTTAATCTTTCTTCTGTCTTTATTTTCCTTCTTAAAAAGTTTTGCATAATATTTAAAAATTCTCTTTTTATTCCTTTGTTATCTATTATCTCAATATTATCTCTTATCACTTTAGTGATAAATTTATTTTCACGTTTTTTCTTTATTTGCCATGCTAAGTATTTTCCGGGTTTATTTGCACCTTCAAATGCTTTTTGTTGAAGTTTTTTTAAATTCCAGTACATCTCTTGGTTCAGAATAGCTTTTGCTTGGTCTTGTAGCATCCAGATTTCCTTTTGCAGTTTCTTTTTCCCTGGTTTATTCTTCAGTTCTTCTTCCTTTATTTTAATGGCTTGTAGAATATTTTCGTATTGCTCTCTCTTCTTTTTATTGTCTTTAGCATTTAGCGATATCAATAGTCCTCTCATCACTGCTTTATATGCATCCCATACTGTTTGGATTTTCACTTCTTTCTGCATGTTTACTTGGAAGTATAGGTCTGTTTCTTCAAGTAATTTTTTAGTTATTTCTTGATTGTCTAGTAAGTCCTCATTTATTCTCCATCTCTTTTGTTTTTTTACCTGGCCAGCAGTCCATAAACACGGATTATGATCTGAGATTATTCTGGGTAGAATTTCCACTTTTCTTGTCTTAAAGGTTAAATTAGTAGTCATCCAAATCATGTCAATTCTTGAATGTGAGTCATGTCTATTAGAGTAAAAAGTAAAGTCTTTTCCTTGTGGGTTAGCTTTCCTCCAAATATCTTCCTGCTTCTCTTGTTTTATCAGTTCAAAAAAATTTTTTGGAAGCTTCCCTAATGTCTCATCCTGTGACCAAGTATTGTTGGAATTAGATCAATGACAGGTTAGTTTTCTACTTGTAAGGGAGCTTAGAGAAAAAATTAATCATGGGACCAAAAGTGATACAGCCCAGGTACATTTCTAGCACAGTGAAAAGTTGGCCTTTGTGAAGAATGTGACATTGTCTAGGGTTGCATATGAATTATCTGTTGGCCTACTAGTAATTGTGCTCCACTGAGAAATGCAAAGTAGAGGGCTTAGAGATACCTAGGGTTGCCAAGTCCCCCCTGGCCACCAGTGGGGAATGGACAGGTAGGGTCACCAGATCCAGGTGGGGAAACTCCTGGAGATTTAAGGATGGAGCCTGGGGAGGACAGGGACCTCTGTAGGCTGTAATGCCATAGAGACCACCCACCAAAGGATCCATTTTCTGCAGGAGAACCAACCTCTGTAGTCTGGAGATGAGCTGTAATTCCAAGGGATCCCCAGGTCCCACCTGGAGGCTGGCATCTCTAGCACACATTAATTTTGGAGCTCCTGGTATTATCCTGCCACATCACATCACCCTATTTATGTCTCAAGTCCCCCAGTTCCCTCATAAAAAAGGTTGATAGGGGCATCTAAGTGACTGGATTGTTGAGAAAGATAACCATTGTGGGAGGAATCACTTGTACCATACTACAGAAAGTTTCTTCATAAACTGATCTTGGCAGTTTAGCTTGGTTTTGAAAGTAGCAAATAATTTAGCCCCTGCATCACTTGCTTCTCAGATATAATGAAGTGGTAATAGACCTCTGTAGCTTTGAGAACATTGCTGCTTCTGTGTCTAATTACAATTTTTCAAACTGCATTCATGAAAAAAAAAACTTAATCATGGTAACAATAGTCTTCAGGAAATTATGCAGCACAAAATGTAGTCAATTTAATACTTTCCGTGGTTCGTCACATTTTGTATTCCCCCGTGCATCAACTGATCACATTTATTTTTCCACCACAGGGGTACATAACTCCAAAGAGCAGAACCAAACCCACAAATGCATCTCAGGAAAATGGAGTTACCTTGGCAACTCCACAGTAGCATATTACTCCATAGCTAGGCACCTCAATCTTTCTGTCAGGAACGGATCAAATAAATTAATTCTTAAAACTATAAGTTTCACTGTGATTTTTTTTGAACTAACAGAATTAGAAATGAGAGGAATTTGATTCTCCAAATTCTCCTCAAAGTGGTCCCATGTGAATCAGGATATATTTTGCATATTTTAAAATGTTCTCCAGTGTTGATTTCCCCCCCACTATAATTTCAGCTAAAGCCGGATAATGCTTTACCAAAGGAAGTTGAAGTTACTTCTTTGAGCTGTTCTGATTGGCTCTTGTGGGCAGAATCAACAGTGCCAGTTGCTGAGCCAACTCTGAAAGAAAAGGAAGAACTTCTCAACAGTGGTGCATTCAATGATATGTTCTTACAACTGTTCACAACCATCCAGTGATTCTCCATTCTTGTAACCAGAAGAAGCAAGCATAACCACTTGGTGTCCAATCTAGGATTTAGCCAGAAGGTTTTAGACTATCTGCGTAATCTGCAAAAACAACAAAAATACCCATGAAAGCAGAGTATGCATGGGTAAAATGGCTGTCATTTATTTGTACATGAGAAAGTAAACGAACCTTCTGAGATTACATGACAGGAAGAGGGAATCTGCCCCGTGTCGCCTCAGATGGTTTGGGCAGGGAGCAGGTTTTGCTCCCTCCTCAAATTCTTCATTTACTTGGTCTCCTAAAACTTAATGAAAACCTTTCCAAAATGACCCTTCTAGGGGAAACACACAGGGTGGAAGGTAGGGAATGATAAAGTCCTTCCTGCTGCCACACTGTGCTTGAGTACCAATCCCACTCACACAAAGGTGAGTGCCAGGTCACACGTTAAACACAGATGCTTGAAAGGAAATCTCTTCCTCCTGTCTCAGGTTTAATGTGTCATCAGAATAGGGTTGCCATCCCCCCATGGGGAAAGGGGTTCCTCTGCTTTTGGGGGCCCCAATCCACCACTGCCCAGCTGGCTGGCAGGAGAAGCCGCACTCCCGAGCAGCCCCATCCATGCCTGACATGCCCAGTGTGGTGACATCACATGGAGGTGATATTATCACACAGGGCACATTGTGCGGGGGCCGCTTTAGCATCTGGGGAGGGGAAACCCCAGAGTTGCCCCCAAATGCTAGAGCATCCTCTGTGCAAAGTGCCCTGAACAATGACATCACCTCTGGTGCACCGCAAGTCTCCAGGAAGAAGACAGGAGCCCCCCCCCCCCCCCCCCCGCCGGAACGCAGTAAGGACCTGGCAACCCTAAATCAGACCATGCATTCCTCTGCCCTAGCTGCTATTTCAGTGTTGCATGATGGCAACACTACCAATTGTTCATTGTTAAACAGAGTATACTACACCCTAGTCAAAGGCCTTTCCAAGAAGTGCTCAGTCAAGCTAACCACACACTTAAGAAGCAGATACTTTCAGCCCGTGGCCTGCTGCCTGTGGCCCAAAGTGAGCTGGCCCAGTGAATCCAGGATCAGCCCAAGAGTTGGAATTGAATTTTTAGTTGGTCTGTTAGTTTGTTTTCCTGTTTCATTGTAAGCCATCTGAGTCCCCACTACAGACAAAGGTAGGACAGACTGTTGTGCCAGAGGCAGGGCTTTTTTTTTTGCCTAAGACATGGACTCTTTCTAATGGATTTGGGTGGTCAAAGGAAGCTCAACAAAGCAAGGTACCATGGTAACAAACAAACAGACAAGAAAGCAAGCTGCAATGCACATAAAGAAGGTTCCTCATGTCCCCTTAGTCTTCTTACAGCGGAAACAGTTCTCAGCAGCTCCAGGCCCCCGAGGAATCCTCCTTGCTACTGTTTCCTCCTCCGCTTTGATAGCCTGCTTGGGAACAGCCTCCTAGCATAAGTTATCACTTGGTAGGCATGCTGAGTCTGGTTCTAGTGCTCATACCTGGCAGTGCACCCCCTTATTAAGAAGGGAATTGATCCTGCAGCCACTTAGATGGAACCTAGCTGTCAATATGTTCTAAGCTTAGATAAGCTTCCCTGACAATGTCATTCCCTCCTCCTCCTCAAGGGGTTCTTCCACAATGGCAGTATATAGACATAGTTAAGTAAGTAAGTATATAAATGAAACATCCATTTCACAGGAACAAAGCTATTCCTGAGATAAGCTTCATGAGAGAACATCAAGGGTATCCCATCAGGAAGTCATCCCAATTGTCATTGAGATGAATTAAGGTATATTCCCCTGGTGAACATGTTCTCCACGGAGTTTCTAGCAAGCCTAATTATAACAGGGCAGGAATACTGTTGGTTCCTGTAGATAGGGTTGGAGTCAGCGACTTTTTTCACTCTGTCTCGATCAGTTTCACTAATCCAGATGGCTTTTGTCCATGCAGGTAGTCAAAAGGACCACCTTCTTGCTTTTTTTTTTTTTTTACCCAATAACCATATAATGGTAAATGTATGTATGGTAAATATATGTATATGTATGTGTGTGTGTATGCAGCAGTAGAAAAGAGCAAGTGTCCATTAATACCTTAAACACTAATGAAATGTGTGTGTGTGTGTGTGTGTGTGTGTGTGTGTGTGTGTGTGTGTAGAGAAATTCACGCTAGAACAGTACATTTGGGGGCAGGGCATTGGAGGGCTTAATGGTGAATGCTGAGTACACTCTCTCCCAACCCTTTTCTCCCTACTTAGACTATAAATGATTCCTTAGGCTCCAAATTGGTCCTCCGGTAATGGGAAAGAACAACAGAAGTCGGGCTAAACATACAGACTCTCCAAAAATGTGCCTACCTCAGTATTTTGCCGTAGAAAACCAGATGAGAGTGGACATGCAGCTCGACGCGCAAGGCCCTAAACTGGTGGCGGACCCGGTAAGCCTGCAATGCACTCCCTCCTCCCTTTCTAAACAAGACTGGCTGGACTCTTTCACTAATTTTAAGGCAGAAATTATGGCTACTATGAATGACATTCTTAAGCCCATGTCTGACCAGATTGAAACTCTGCAAACTTCCTTTCAACAAATGTCACAGGCCTTAGACACAGTTATGGAAAATAGCACGGTGAATCAGGAAGGTATCAGGAATTTGCAACGTCACGAAAGCTGGGCCACAGAAAAAATAATCTCCTTAGAAAACTCCCTAAGAGAACGGCACCTTAAATTCAGGGGTTTTCCAGAGTCAACGGAAGGCTCCACAGACCTGATAGCCTTTATGGGAGCTTGGCTAGCCCATGCCTTACAGTTAGAGGAAGGAGTGGAACCTACAATTTTAAAAGCTTACTGTTTAGGGTCCCTGAACCAAAACCAGTATCAACTCCCGAGGGATATTTTAGTAGAATTCTTTGAAATGCGCACCAGACAATGTATATTGAATGAAGCCCGATCTCATGAAGGTCTTCCTTACCAAACTGACAAAATCCAAGTTTTTCCTGACCTTACGTCAGAGACTCTGCAGATTAGACATACCTTAAAACCAATCTCAGCAAAACTCAATGAAGTGGGCATCAGATATACTTGGACAAAGTCAGGCTCCCTCCTGGTCCGACGTCAAGGAGCAACACTCACAGCAAGAGATGAAGATACTGGTCATGCACTCCTGCTAGCCCTAAACCTCCTGGGATTACCTGCCTCCACTACGAAGAAATCCTTCAGATGAAAGCTTGACTTCCTGCAATCACCCTCACAATGGAGCAAGATCCCAGTACGAAAGTCTACTTAATTGAGGATGGAACTATTTAACATGTAAATAGCTAAAGAGCCTTTGGTTTCTTTCTTTTTACATCCTGTTTATAGAGCTTTTTTACCATGGTCTAAGGGTGGGGGGAGAGCTTCTTCTCTGCCCCTGAAAGGTTGTTTTCTTTTCTTTACTTTGAAAGTCTGGAATTTTGGGGTCGTTTTGGTTGGGTCTAGAGATCTAAATGTGGCTTGCCACCAGGGGTCCGTTGGGGCCGGATCGAGGCGGAGTGAAGCTCTGCCAGCTCAGGACTGGCCAGTAGGGCAGCCATGGGCTGAATCAGATTCTCTAATCTGATTCAGCTCGCCGCCGAATTGCTGCTGAAATTCGGCAGCAATTTTAAAAGCCACTGGAGGGGAGGGGGTTTGAGGGAGATGCTCCAAACTTGCAGGGTAGCTGCTGGGGCCTCTCCTCGAAATACCCACCAAGTTTCAAGAAGATTGGACCAGGGGGTTTAATTCTACAGGCCCCCAAACAGGTTGCCCCCATTCCCTCCATTGTTCTCTGTGGTAGGGGAAAAGTTAACATGTTTGGGGGCCCATAGGTACTTCTGGTGATGTCAGGGGAAGTGGCATATGCTAATGAGGTATGCTAATGAGTTATGCTAATGAGCTTCTGCACCTTTTTTTCTACAAAAGGGCCCCTGCTTGCCACATTCCTGTGGATTCCCTTATATGTCCTGGCAGTTTTCTGGTTTTATGGATAAATTTCTTTTCTTTGTTATTTACTGTTAATTCCAACTCTAAAGTGCTGCACTGCCAAGAATGGTGGTATGCTCGACAGTTTAGTGCAGGGAGGGGAGGGGGAACTTAATACTTCTGATCTAGACTCTGAAGGACATTATATTATACTATGTGGAACACTGGAAGGGAAACCCTACACCCTTGCAAACATTTATGTCCCTAACATGGGCCAATTACAATTCGTTCAGTCTTTGTTACCTAAAATTTATTCTTCCAATACTGATACCATCTTAGTAGGTGGAGACTTTAACCTAGCCAACCCCCAGCTAGATCATGTACAATATACACACTCCCCAGGCAAACTTCCAAAACAGTGCAACCAGCTTGAAGAGCTCTTCAACTCCTTTGGCCTCTGTGACATCGGGTGAAGGCAACACCCATCAGATAAGGATTTTACTTTTTTTCCTCCCAGTTTAACTCATATCGTAGACTAGATTATCTTTTAATTTCAAAAAGAGAATTCTCCAGGATTAAGTCATTAGTAGTAGGACTGCAGCAATGGTCAGATCATGCCCCGATGGAATGTTTTTTGACAACAGAAGAAAACACACACAAACATTTTCATTGGTCAATAATTAAACTTTATTGAAAGATCCGGTGTTTCGTTCACAACTCAAGACAGACATTGAGGAATTCTGGTGTTTCAACCTAAATGGAGAAGTCCCTCTCAAAATGATCTGGGATGTCCATAAAGCGGTCCTCTGGGGAAAATTCATCACTTTAGCATTGCCTACACAAAGTGTAAAAATAAAACAGTTACTGACTTACATGAAGACATAAAGAAATTAAAAGATATACATATAGCAACATGCAATAAAAAGATTTATCAACAATTACTTATCCAAAGGGAAAAGTTGGAGGCTTTAGAAATCTCCAAAGTTCAAAAAAATCTCGCTATTCTTCGTCACAATTTCAACTACAGAACTAATAAGTCAATTTGTTTCACTTCATTTAAGCTAAAACAAAAAAGGGCAATGAACACCATAAACTGCATCAGAGACCGGAAGGGTAATCTGCACACCTCTTCTCAAGATATTGTAAGCAAATTTGAAGACTATTATAAAACTCTATATAGTTCCTCTAACCCTACTAAACAAAAAAATAAATTCATATTTTCTTCACTCTAAACCTAAGAATATACTATCCTCATCTCACCAATCATTTCTTGACTCCTCTGTTATAGTGCAAGAAGTTTAGGACACTCTGAAAAAAACGAAGAGTAATAAAGCATCAGGCCTGGAGGGATTCCTTACAGAATATTATAAAACCTTTCAAGATAAATTATTACAACCTCTTATGGATATCTTCAATCAAATTTTGGACAATCGTCCTAAATCTCCATCATGGTCACAAGCAAGCAAGGATTATAGTCATACCAAAGCCGGATAAAGACTCTTCCTTAACCAAGTCATACCGACTAATCTCTCTCCTAAAATGTGACTACAAGCTATTTACTTCACTGTTAGCAAATAGACTCTCAAAAATTTTGCCTGGTTATATTCATTTAGACCAAACAGGATTTATAATGCAAAGGGACATAACAGAGAACATTTGTAAAACAATTAATATTATACACCACTGTAGGCTAAAAAAAATCCAACCCTCATGCATATTATCTCTGGACTTCGAGAAAGCCTTTGATACCTTAGAACTGAGTTACATTCATGATTTCTTGTAACACATGAACTTTGGAACCATGCATACAATTAATTAATTAATTCCATTTATATCCCGCCTTGCCAGTTTTTCAAACTGGCTCAAGGTGGCTAACAACATAAAACAGCATAAAACAGATTTACAATATAAAACATTTAAAACCAACACTACATTACAAGTACACAAGATGGCGACTTCAGAGCACTCAGGTGGGCAAAGGCAGCAGGGTGCGACCAACAGGGCCAGAGCGATGGTATAATCAGCTTTCTCCCTGATGGCGGCTCCTATTTGAAAGCCTGGCGGAAGAGCTCCGTCTTGCAGGCCCTGCGGAACTGTAATAGATCCCGCAGGGCCCTGATGTATCAATGCTCTTAATTCTAATCCGATACAAGTGCAGAGGGGTACCAGGCAGGGTTGCCCCCCTTGCCACTTATTTTTGCTACTGCAATCGAGCCTTTAGTATCTTCTATAAGGGAAAAAACCCTAATTCAAGGAATACACATTAAAGACCTTCACTTAAAAACCAGCCTTTTCGCCAATGACATGACAGTCTATATTACAGAACCTTTGGTCTCCATCCCATCCCTTTTCCAACTGCTGTCTGACTTTGGTGAGATCTCAGGACTCTGTATCAATCAATCTAAATCTATCTTATAACCAATACTACTAGACCACAATATAGTAAATGAGATCAAAAGCCATTACTCCTTTCAATGGGCATCCCACTACTGGCAATACCTTGGAGAGAAAATACCTATAGATCTCAAAGACATAATTACCTATAACTATATGCAAGCTAATACTTCAATTCAATCACTATTTAACAAATGGAACTCTAACTTTCTTTCATGGTTGGACAAAGCTCGATTATAAAATCGATTATACTCCCAAAGTTCATCTATTATTTTAGAGCACTACCTGTTTTGCTTCCACCTAAACTTTTAGTACTTTGGCAGAGAAACCTACTAAACTTTCTGTGGAGCTATAAAAAGCCAAGAACCCCGTTCCAGACCGTGAAGAGAAGCAGAAGTCAAGGTGGTCTAGCTGTGCCTGACATCAAACTCTACTACCAAGCAGCAATTCTAGCCAATCTATCTCAACACTATCGTAGAAGTTATAAAGCAGACTGGAAACTTATTGAAAATGCTTACCTGCAAGCAACTACTTTTCCAGAAGCTTTATGGAACCCTCCTTCAACGTGTCTCCTCCAAGGGATTATGCACCCTTTTTTAGCTGCAACATTTCGGGTATGGGATTCCTGCAAAAAAAAAGTTGATACCGTTAGATTCTCCATTAATAAACTTCTTAAGTCAACTATGGTTTAAACCTAGTCAATCAGCTTCCTCCTTCTTACACTGGAGACAATCTAGCTTAACAAGGTTTGCTGACCTCACTAAACCAAACTGAACTAGATCATTTAGTCAAAGGGCAACTTCCCTGGTACGAGTATCTTCAAGTGGCTAACCTTTTTAACTCTTACAAAATGAACCTCAACTTTAAAATGAAATATAACTTTTTCGAGTGTTTGCTGTGGAACAACTCTTTAATAAAAAGAGATCTTTTTAAGCTGTTCTATAATTTTTTTAGGATCGAAAAACAGTAAACTTATCCTTTCTCCACAAGCAGCCTGGAATAAAGATTTAGGTTTTACTCTATCAGAGCTCCAGTGGGAGCTAATATGAAAATCCAGTATTTACAAAACCAGATCCCTCCCAGTTCAATTTCAGGCTCTTAAAACTTTACACAGATGGCACAACACCAGCCAAACTTGCACACATTTATTCGAACCAATCTCCATTCTGTTGGAAATGCAGAGATGCGATCGGAACATATTTCCATGCATGGTGGTCGTGTCCTTTGATTATTTCTTTTTGGAAATCTGTTCTGTTGGAAATTAGGAAACTACTTAACGTAACTATTCTGTTAGACCCAGCTCTTATACTATTGAACCTGTGGCCAAAACTACAAATAGAATCTGAAACAAGAGATCTCATTGCTGTTTTGTTAACTGCAGCAAAATATGCTATTGCAGTTAGCTGGAAAAGTCCAACTACACCCTCAGTTATGTCTTGGCTAGCCAAGGTATGGGAATTTTTCATTTATGACAAAATAGCTGACTTAATGTCACCATCAGAAGACAAGGGAGCGGTTAAAAGCCAAATTTCCAAATGGTTACCACTACTTACTTGCTTTACAGACGTGGGAGTAGGCTCACTCCCAAAATCATGGGCAAATAACTCTTCTCTCTACTTATTCTTCTAGCCAGTTGTTAATAACCTGTTCATAGAACCATAGTTAGCCTCCCTTAAGGTGGTTCAGCTCATGTAAGTTATTTCATGTATTATTAAAACAGTTTACAGTATATGTTAGAATAGCTTTACTAATAATCCTGTATTTTGTGGTTACAGATTTCTCTGTCATTACTTACAAAAGATTCCTTTGTACCTATGTACCCTCCTAACCCTTTAATAAAATGTGTTTACAAAAAAAAAAAAACAAAAAAAAAAACCCAGTACATTTTTCCATGTTAATGTATGTCTATTGATTGTACTCTGGCTAAAGTAAATTGCTCACCACTTTCCTACTTAAACAGTAGGCTTAAAAAAACCCGCACCCCTAAATATGCACTTCTAATCTATCAGATGTTCGACGACTACACTTTCTGTTAATATCTTGGTCTTCGTTGAGTTGTCTTCCCTTCGTCCACTGTAGGGAGCTGAATAGCAATCACTTATATTGAGGATAAATAAGGCTCCCAAAATGCAGGGCTGCATATAGGCTTAAAAGCATTCTCAGAATTACGTGTCCCCATAATTTCGTTTAATATTCATTGATGGAAAGAAACCTTGATGGTGAACTGGCTAGGACTGCTATATGTGTTTACCTTCATCCCCAGAAAAGTGCACAGACTACTTGGGATTGAGTTGCTATAGCTAATTGTTATACTGATTGTTACATATCACAGATAAAGAATTTTCAGACATCTAGAAAGGAGTTACATCCCAATGGCTGCATCGGAATCGATAATATTTCCTTATTTGCGTTCGGAGGTTTGGTCCCTTAAAAGCACCAAGTGCTGGCTATGCTTCTGTTTATTGATGAGATTTAGCCTTTATTTCTTAGAATGGCTTAACAGATTTGTTTTTCAAATGTTCCCAGACGGCTGATATTCTAAAACATTTAATTGTTACTTCATGTTGCTCTCATTGCCATGTACATGCATCTACAATTCACAGTATAGCTTTATAAATGTTTAGATTATTAATCAGGCTCCCTAACCTGAACGGGGCACCATTGGTGCTGGCCCAGAAGGTGAAGAGCCAGGGGGTAACTCTGGATGCCTCACTTTGCATGGAGGCCCAGGTTGCCACAGTTGCCAGGTCTGTAGGGCTGCCAAGTCAGCCCAGGGGGCGGGGGATCCCCCGCTACAGGGGTTCCCGATCCGCCGGCCAGCATTCCCCCACCGGCCAGCAAACCCCACCCCCGAAGTCGTCCAGCCTGGACAACTTCCCCCATGCCGGGCGATGTCACCGGAAGTGACGCCATCACGTCGGGGGCGTTGCCAGGGCGATGCTCTGGCAATCGCCCCAAAACTCTATGATACCATAGAGTTTTGGGGCGATTGCCAGAGTGTCGCCCTGGCAAAGCCCCCGACGTGCTGACGTCACTTCCGGTGACGTCACCTGGCACGCGCGCAAAGCGTGTGCACCGGGGAAGCTCCCGGGCAGCAGAGGACTCCCCCCCGCCGGTAAGGTGAAGAGACTTGGCAACCCTACAGGTCTGCCTTTTATCATCTTTGACAGATCAGGCAGCTGGTTTCCTATCTCTTCCCCCAGGACCTGGCCCACGCAGGCTTGATTACTGTAACTCACTTTACACGGGTCTACCCTTGAGGCTGATCTGGAAACTCCAGCTGGTGGAATATGTGGCAGCACACCTGCTGACTGCAACATCTGTGCAGGCACGCATCCAGCCAGTGCTTTGCCAATTGCATTGGCTACCAGTTGAGTACTGGATTCATTTCAAGGTTCTGGTGTTGACCTTCAAAGCCCTATGCAGCCTGGGACCAACATATCTAAGGGATCACCCCTCCCCATCTGTGCCTCAGAGAGCCTTGAACTTTGCAGACCACCATTTGCTGGTTGTCCCCTGCTCCTAGGATGTTCACTTAGCCTCCACCAGGGCCAGGGTTTCTTCTGTCCTGGCCACATCCTGGTGGAACATGCTCCCAACTGAGATCAGGGACCTGTGAGACCTACTACAGTTTTGCAGGGCCTGCAAAATGGAGCTGTTCCACCAGGCCTTCAGTTAAGGTGGTGGGTGCCCACCAGTTGGCCTCCCTGCTGCAATCTGGTAATGTTTGGTGTAGTGGTTAAGTGCACGGACTCTAATCTGGGAGAACCGGGTTTGGTTCCCCACTCCTCCACTTGCACCTGCTGGATGACCTTGGGTGAGCCATAGTTCTGGCACAGCTGTTCTTGAAAAAGAGCAGTTTCTGTCAGAGCTCTCTCAGCCCCACCTACCTCACAGGGTGTCTGTTGTGGGGAGGGGAAGGGAAAGGAGTTTGTAAGCCATTCTGAGACTCCCTTGGGTAGTGAAGGGCAGGGTATAAATCCAATATCCTCTTCTTCATGTTATGCTGCCATTAATAAGGGTTCAGTTGTGCCCAGTCACTTTTAACTGTTTTAACTGTTTTTATTGTTCTGGTATTTATTTTTTAACTAATTTAATTATTGTAATTTATGGTTGTGACCTGCCCTGAGTCTGCTTGCGGGAGGGGCAGGATACAAATGGAAATAAATAAATAAATTTTAAGCCCTAACGAGTCAGTGAAAATAATACAAGAGACATCAAAATGATGTTGCATATTTTACATTTCAAAAAGTTTTTTAAACAGTAGTAGGACTCTGTCTCAGCACACAAGGCCCTTGCTATTCACTCAGTGGATAGCCACAAACAACACCCACCAAGGGAAGGCCATCGAGAATTCACTACTATATGTGCTCAAAACTATATATTGCATTCTTTGCAATACAAAGAAGGGCTAGTGGTCATAACCCAATAGAGTATATAGACACTTATCCAACAGATTGCTCATAACAATTAAGCCAGTCAATCAGTCAGTCAGAACCTTTAGTGACAAAGATTGAAAAGGAAAACAACAAAAAACAAAGGATTCACAGATTTTAAATATACAAAGACAGTCATCCTACCAGATCTTTGAACTTATGTTCCTGAACCCTCATAGCAATAGATAGAAACCTCGCCCACTGCAAAGGTGATGTGAGGGCGGTGATCGGATAGAAGGAAGGATACTAGTCTCTCTTCTGGACAGATGTGCCAATTGATCAATTGATTAGGACATCCAGTATTTTATCCTAGAATTCACAACTATGCAAGATGTGGGTAATCGATTCTGTTTTCCTGCTACTACATCAAAAGGTCCTTTTAGAGTATGGGACATTTGCAAGTCTACCATAAAGGACCGCAGATGGTACAGTATCAAAACATGCAAGCATAAAAGCTCATCTTAATGGTGGGGCTGTAAGCTATAAAAAAAATAGACAGCTATAAATCCATTCTTCGGTGTTATATTAAACTTAACATAAGAACATAAGAGAAGCCAATGTTGGATCGGGCCAGTGGCCCATCCAGTCCAACACTCTGACACACAGTGGCCAAAAACACTAGGTTCCTTCAGGAGGTCCACCAGTGGGGCCAGGACACCAGAAGCCCTCCCACTGTTACCCCCCCCAAGCACCAAGAATACAGAGCATCACTTGCCCCAGACTGAGAGTTTCTATCTATACCTTGTGGCTAATAGCTACTGATGGACCTCTGCTCCATATGTTTATCTAATTCCCTCTTGAAGCCATCCATTCTTTTAGCCACCACCACCTCCTGTGGCAGTGAATTCCACATGTTAATCACTCTTTGGGTGAAGAAGTACTTCCTTTTATCTGTTCTAACCTGACTGCTCAGCAATTTCATGGAGTGCCCACGAGTTCTTGTATTGTGAGAAAGGGAGTAAAGTACCTCTTTCTCTACCTGCTCTATCCCATGCATAACCTTATAAACCTCGATCATGTCACCCCTCAGCCATCGTTTCTCCAATAAAGAGCCCCTAGCACTTCAACCTTTCTTCATAGGGAAAGTGTTTCAACCCTTTTATCATTCTAGTTGCCCTTTTCTGCCCTTTTTCCAATGCTATAATATCTTTTTTGAGGCGACCAGCACTGTACACAGTACTCCAAATGAGGTTGCACCATCGATTTATACAGGGGCATACTTTGAGCTAGAAATAAAAACTTTGGTAAAATATTCATTTTAATAGCTGCCATCTTCCCTAGCCAGGATAATTGTAATTTTTTCCATTTAATCAGTTCTTCCTTAACTTCCTTCATTAATTTACAATAATTAACTTGGACTAAAGTATTAACTTTGTTTGAAAAGTAAATTCCCAGGTATCTTACTTTTTTAACAATCTCTATTTTAGTTAGTTTATGGATATCTCCATCAATACTTTTACTGCAATTTTTTGTTAGTATTTTAGTTTTGTTTATATTAATTTTTAAACCTGCAACTTCTCCAAAGTCTTTTAGAATATTAAGCAGATTTGCTACCGATTCCATAGGCTTTTCCATAAAGAAAACCATATCATCCGCGAATGCTCGGAGTTTGAATTCATATCCTTTTACTTTTAATCCTTTAATTTTCTCCTCCATTCTAAGCTGTTCTAATAATGTTTCTAGAGCAAAAATAAACAGTAACGGAGAGAGGGGACATCCCTGTCTAGTTCCTTTCCTAATCACAATATTCTCCGTCAAATCTCCATTGATTATCACTCTAGCATATTGGTCACTATATATGGCTTCAATATAAGTTAAGAAGAGTTTCCCGCAGTCCATTATCTCTAATTTCTGCCGTAGAAATTCCCAAGATAGGTTATAGAAGGCTTTCTCAGCGTCTAAAAACATGAGTAGCGCTTCCTTTTCTGGATGCGCTTCATAGTATTCCAGAACATCAATTACAATTCTAATATTTTCTTTCATTTGTCTACTTGGGAGAAATCCTGCTTGATCTTCCTCAATACATTGTCCTAGAACTTTTTTAAGTCTATCTGCCAAGATGCAAGCGAATATCTTATAATCCGCATTTAATAATGATATTGGTCTATAGTTACCAATTTCATTCTTATCTTTGTTTTCTTTTGAAATTAAAGTAATGACTGCTTGACTCCAGGAGTCTGGCATCTTTTTATTTTCGCCTATGTTTTTGATTACTTCTTTAAAGGGGAGTGTCAGTTGTTCTTCAAAAACTTTATATATTTCTATCGGGAGTCCATCCGGTCCCGGTGACTTTCTCACTTTTTGTTTTTTTATTGCCTCTACTATATCACAAATCGTGATTGGATTATTTAGTATCCTCTTTTGGATTTCATTAAATTTTTTAATACTATTTTCCTTCAAATATTTATTTACTTTTTCTGGATCCTCTTCTCCTTTTCTGTATAGATCCCCAAAAAATTCTTTCGCTACTGCTTTCATTTCTTCTATTAAATATTTATTTTGTCCCTTCTTATCTTTTAGGGCTAGAATTACTCTACTCTCCCTCTCTTTTCTTAATCTGTATGCCAACCATCTAGTTGGTTTGTTGGCATTATTAAAGAAATACATTTTATTATATTTTATGTTTCTAGTTATTTCTTCTGTAATGTTTAAATTTATTTTATGTTGTAGCAATTTTAGTTTAAGTCTGTATCCAAGTTATTAAGCTTAATAATTCTTTGTTTAAGGAACTTAATAGAGTAACAAGAGACTTTATATGGTTTCCAAAAAGGCCGAGGATAAAGTGGAGTAGGTTACAGAGATATAAAGACAAAGGAGGATGCGCTGTACCCAATTGGGAAATGTATTACAAGGCAGCTGCAATGGTCGGGATTAGAGAATGGGCAACTCTTACTAATCCAAGAGTATTGGCCTTAGAAGGGCACGATTTATATATGGGCTGGCATGCCTATATGGGATACAATAAAGATAAGGTTCATTCTAATTTTCATGACCACATTTTGAGAGCATCTTTAATTAAAATCTGGCAGAATGTAAAAGTAAATTATTATCCAAAAATTCCATGCTGGATATCTCCTTTAGAGGCATTTATCAAACCATCATTATTAGATAAAACACAAATACTTACTTACCAAGATCTTTTAAATAAAGAAGGGAAACTAAAAAGTGAAGAGGAAATAAAACGTGAATATGAACTTGAGCTGTCCTGGTGGCAAAAACTCCAATTAAAATCCAGGTTTGATTTAGATAGAAGACAGGGAATTAATATAGCCCCAAACGAATTAGATAAAATATGGATCATGGAGAATGAAAAAATAATTAGAAATGTGTATAAATTGCTAATGGAACAAGCAGCACAAGAGGACCCTATAAACAAGGAAATGATTGCTTGGATGAGAGATTTTGGATATACTATACCTACAGATGATTGGAGAAAGATTTGGAGGGCAATAAGTTTGGTGAGATCGGTAGCATACAAAGAAAATATATATAAGGTCTTTTATAGGTGGTACTGGATGCCAGATAAATTGGCAAAATGTTATAAAAATGAGACTAAAAATGTTGGAAATGTCACAAAAAGATAGGAACTTTTTAACACATGTAGTGGCAATGCAAAAAGGTAAAAAAGGTCTGGGTTATGATTAAAAAAATGATTTCAGATATTGTAGGAGTGAGGTTAGATTTAAAACCGGAAATTTTCTTGTTAAATATGTTACCGGTAAATACGAACATAAATGATATGAAATTAATTATATATATAATGACAACAGCACGAATTTTATTGGCAAAACAATGGAAAGTGGAAAATGTACCAACCTACTCAGAAATCTTGGAAAAACGGTTGGAGACGGCAGAATGTGATAATATGGGACATATATTTCAAAGAAATGAACAAGGAGTAATGTACAAAGACATTTGGTCAAAATTGTATTGTTGGATGGAAAGGAGCTAATTGTTAAGGCTCAAAATGATATGGTTTAGTAATATATTGTAGAATGTTATAACTTATAAATGAAAATAAATATATTAAAAAAAAAAAGATTTATACAGGGGCATTATGATACTGGGTGATTTGTTATCAATTCCCTTCCTTATAACCCCCAGCATAGCACTGGCCTTTTTCATTGCAGTCACACACTGTCTTGACATTTTCATTGAGTTATCTACTACGACTGCAAGATCTCTCTCTTGGTCAGTCTCTGCCAGTTTGGACCCCATCAACGTGTATTTATAGTTAGGATTTTTGGCTCCAATGTGCATCACTTTGTACTTGGCCACACTGAACCCCATTTACCATGCTGATGCCCACTCGCCCATCCTTGGCTGAGGACAGACTGGCAATCTGGAGCAATATGAATGCGGAGGAAACTGCTGCGGGGGAAAAACTCCCCAGGGCTGGCCATTCACACCGGCCAGTGTATTGCGCAGTGGTGCCGATACGGAGCGTTCAGACTGCTGCGGAGTGGCCCCACTTGGGCCAGCCTCCGCAGCTTGTGATAGGGCTGTTTCGGCAATTTGCGCATGTGCGCATGCGTGCATGTGCGCTCATGCGCAAACTGGCAAAATGCTGCGTTCACACTGCCACCTCCGCTTGCCTCCCGCCTTCTTCCGGTTCACACTGCCTGGAAGCGGGAGGCAAGCGCAAGACAGCTCCTGGACACCGGTTTCTCCCGGTGTCCTGTTAAAGCGGATGGAAAGTGCGTGGGATACGGGTAAGTGCGAAATGGAGCCGACAGACAGATGCACATGTCTGAAAGCGCTCCCTTCTTCCAATTCCAACGTGGGGCTGTCCCGCTTTACATTGCCAGTCTGCCCTCAGCCCTTGACAGATCCCTTTGGAATGCCTCACAATCCTCCCTAGTTCTCACCACCCTGAACATCTTAGTGTCATCTGCAAATTTAGCCACTTCACTGCTTACCCCCAACCCCAAACAATTAATAAACAAATTAAAAAGCATTGGATTGAGTACTGATCCCTGCGGTACCCCACTGCTTACCTCCCTCCACTGAGAAAATTGTCCATTTATACTCACTCTCCGTTTCCTTTTAATTAGCCAGTTTTTGATCCACAAAAGGACTTGTCCTTTTATCCCATGACTATTGAGCTTACTTAGCAGCCTTTGATGAGGAACTTTATCTAAAGCTTTCTGGAAGTCAAGTTAAACAGCATCTATTGGGTCCCCCTTGTCCACATGTTTGTTCAGTCCCTCAAAGAGCACTAACAGGTTCAACTTCTGTGGGGAGGAAGTTATGCCGGAACAGAGGGGGTTTTTTTCAGTGTCAAGGATCCTCTGCCTCAATGTTCTAATTTATTTATTATCTTATTTCTTGAGATTTATATCCTACCCTCCCCGCCATTCTAAATCTTTGAGATTCACCCGACATGAGCAGGGAGTCAAGGGGAACACCAATAGATTGTATTTTTTTCTCAGTATTGAGGTTGACCAATTAGATGTAAAAGAGTCTGACAGCAGCAATTAAGCATAGTTTACAAAAAGAACATATTCAAAACCAACAATCGGCTCCTCTGTAATTCCATACATAGACAGTGTCCATAGACCTCCAAACAGAAAGTAACTGCAGCAGAAGACTCCGACTGTGGAAAGGGTAACAGCTGGATGCCTCTCCCAGGTATAAATCAAGACATTTCAATGATCTTCAACAACGGCTGGTAAAACAGAACCTGATTTCCAAAATAACATAGGCACAGCCCCATCGTTTCTTTTTTTAATTGAATAATTAAGAAGTACAATAGAATCATACAGTAAGTCAAGCCATAGTGTAAATATCAAGTGTCAGAATTACAAACAATTAAATTATTATTGTTATGACACTTTTTGCATCTCAGCAATAATAAGCTACAACTAACAAGCAATCAGTCATACCCACTGAAGCATTAAGATTGAGAAAAAATTAGGTCGAACAGCTAACTGAGAAAGATTCATTATTTAAGTCCAATGTATTGTCATAAGAGGTTAGTATTAAAAATGGAGCCAAGAATGGTAAGTGGGGTTAGATGCAAGGGTCATTTCAAGCAGTAACTAAGGGAAGCTCAGCTTTGGGAGTTGGTACCACCCCCCCACAAGGGGGTGCTTGTGTCATGGCTGCAGCAAAATGACCCTGTCCCCTGGAAAGGTCCTTGTTCCTCTGACCAGCCGTCTGAAGGCTTCAGCCACCACTGAAGCTATCCTCCCAGAATAGTGGTATTTTTGAGGCTTGAATTAGTAGCTGTCCCCTCTCTTTCTTTCTTTCTTTCTTTCTTTCTTTCTTTCTTTCTTTCTTTCTTTCTTTCTTTCTTCCTTCCTTCCTTCCTTCCTTCCTTCCTTCCTTCCTTCCTTCCTTCCTTCCTTCCTTCCAGTGATGTCAGATGGTGTAGCATATGCAAATAAGTTATGTTAATGAGTTATGCTAATAAGCTCCTGCACCTCTTTTTCTACGAAATGACCCCTGGTAGGTGGAAGTAGTTCTGATGCCGTCATTATATTGTAGCTATGGATACCAGGTATGTATAAATCTGGAGTAAGTGGTTGTGGAGCCATATTGTTGTCTTTGTATCGAGTCTGTGATTTTGCACATGATCAATTGAGACCATACTTTCTTTCTCCAATTTGCCAGTGTCGGGGGTGAGGAGGACTTCCAGAGTGATGCCATTGACAGATGAGCCGCCAGCGGCAGAAATAAGGTAAGTTCATTAAGTGAGTATTCTTCATTAAGAGGGTCCAATAGATGCAGTACTTCTGGTTGGAATGGAATTATTTGTGAGGTGAGCTCAGTAGTTTCAGTGTAACCCTAGGGTTCTCTCTTATACCTGTGAATTGTGAACTGTAGATGGTCTTCCCTTGGTGGGTGCTGTGTTTCTGGCTATACTTGTACATTAAGGGTTCCCTGTTGTCTTTGACCTTCACTCAATGGAGTCATTAAAAAAAAAGAAGAAAGTTCTTCAAAACATGCCCAGAAGTCACACCAGTTCACACAGTTAGGGGTGCTAGCCTTGTCTTAGGAAATCTGAGGAGATTGGGGGGAAGACAGAGTTTGGAGGAAGGTGAGGGAGCTGAGTGGGGATGTGATGCCATAGGCTGAGGACAGACTGGCAATCTAAAGCGGGGCAGGCACGGTTCGCAAACGGAGGAAAGGAGCACGTTCAGACATGCGCATCTGTCCGTCGGCTCTGTTGCGTACTTACCCGTCTCCCAGTCGCTTTCCTTTCGCTTTAACAGGACACCGGTTTTACTCGGTGTTCAGGGGCCTTCCTCCGCATGCCTCCCGCTTCCAAACAGTGTGAACTGGAAGAAGCGGGAGGCATCCGGAGGAAGTGTGAACGCACCGGAAAACCAAAAAAAAGTGCCGCGGCGCGCGTGAGCTGCGCGCGCTGGCTATGCGGCAGTCTGAACGCTCCATGGCAGTCTGAACACTCCATATCGCCGCTGATCTGCATTGCTCTGGCCAGTGTGAACGGCCAGCTCCGTGGGTTTTTTCCCCCACTCCAGTTCCCTCCGCTTTGCCTCCGCTTTAGATTGCCAGTCTGTCCTCAGCCATAGAACCCCCCCCCCCTTCCAAAGATCCCACTTCCTCCAAAAGAACTGACCTCTGTAGTCTGGACATCAGTTGTAATTTCAGAACTTTAGGCCCACCTGGAAGTTCACAACCCTACAAACTAGTGTGCAATGCCAGCCTCCTTTTAAAATCTCTAGGGTTAAAGGTACCATGTTTGAAAAGCAAAAAAAATAGGACTGTAAGGGATAACCACCATTAGGCCTTTATGCTTGGGTTTATAATGCTTTTTAGGCTGTAAGTTTTTGCAGGCCTCTGGCCTGGCCTGCTAAAAGCAATGTATTTGTAGGGCTGCCAGGTCCCCAGGGGGGAGTGTTCCCCCCCCGGAAAGGGCCCCCAATCCACCGGTCCAGATCAGGCCGGTGGGGGAGCCCCGCCCCCAAAGTGCCCAATTCGGGTTGACATGTCTGGTGTGATGACATCACCCAAAGGTGACATCATCACACCGGGCATGTCATCAGCCGATGCTCTAGCAATCAGCCTGAAAACTCTATGGTACCATAGATTTTTCAGGCTGATTGCTAGAGCATCAGCCGGCAATGTGCCCAACATGATGATGTCACTTCCGGGACGGGACCAACTCTCCCCTGCTAAATAAGGTAAGCCACTTGGCAACCCTATGTACTTGTTTTAACTACATTCTCCTGTGGCTTTTGGCTGATAACAGAACTGTCCTTGGGAGTCTGTCTAAGTTATTTCAACCTACCAGTGCCAATTAGCTAAGCATGTCCTGATTAGCGAATTGGTTCATGGGCTGAGGCAAGGACTTTTGAAACTGTGCCTTGCTCGGAGAGCGGGAGGCTGGCTATTCTATCAACAGGTGAGAAGAGGCTGTGTCTTTTATCCCCTCCCCCTTGATGTGGGCTGTCTGTCACGGGATGGACTTTCTCTCCCAAGCCTGTGAGCAAGAACCATGCGATGGACCTGTGTCTGATGATAGCTTTTAGCCAGATGTAATTCTTCATTATTCTTTCTTTTATTTGCCATTGCTTGTGCCTTGACTCCTGCCCAGCATATGCGCTGTAATTTGAGCCATTTACTAAAACTGGAATATTTTTATACCTTCTAGTGTCTGGAGTTACTTACTGAGTGCATGCAGGCAACTTCAGAGGTGAACCTGGGAAGCTGAAAGCCTCTGGTAAAACGTCTAGAACCCTTGAGGTTCCTGGCTGGCCCCGGTGTCTGTGGTTTCAGCACCTGGGAGCAGGAGTAGGGCTCTCTAGAACAATAGAAGGACACATTTCCCAAATGACTACTTCAAACAAGTGATCACTACAACAGATCTCATTTGAAAGATTCCCTATTTAAGTTATGATAATTGCTACTAACTAGGATTATTCCTAACCTTCCATCCCCCAAAGAGGACATTTTCATTAGTTTTTTTTAAAGCCCAAAAGAGAAAGGGCACCAAAAAAGAGAGGACCTGTCCTCTAAAAAGAGGACATCTGGTAACCCTATCTAGTGTGGCTGTCATGGGTTGTGTGGGTCTGGAATGAAGCCAGCAATGATGGGAAGGAACAGAGCTTTCTTTTCAGAGTATGGGAAGAAATGGAGCTTCCTTTCCAGAGTGATGGGAATTCCCTGTCCTGTTCTGCTTAGAAAAGTCCTGTCCAAGTGGAAGGAGAGAGAAAGAGAAGTCTGAAGAATCAAGCCAAGAATGTGGTAGTGATTGTTGGCAATGCCTAAGCAGCAGTCAGGATACTGAAATGATTGCATAGTAAAGAAAGCTTTATTTAGGAACTAACAAACTGGATATGAACAAGAAGTGAGAAACATAGCTGCCTTGCTAGCTGAGAGACAGAGAGTCTAAGACTCTTAGAAAAAAGCTAAAAATAGCTTCAGACAGACAAGAAGAGCCCCTTTAAAAAGAAGGTGTTGGAAAAGGCAATGTCTGGTGTACAAAGAAGAAGACCCTGCAGGGGGCAGCAAGAAGACAATTAGATATGATAGCGAGGTCAGCACCTTCTCTCCTGTTAAGAGTCATTCCTTGTCTTTCTCCAGATTGCTACTCTCAAGGCAATTCTCCCCTTCTTTTTAGAAGTGCCACACTCAGTCTTACCCTCTCTCTCAGCTAGAGATGTAGTTAGAAACCTACCTCTGTCTTTCCTCTTTACTATCAAGCATATTAATTCCTAAATAAACTGTTATCTGCTCTTTAGTCAGGTTGTGCACCGTTGCTGTATTTATTACTCTGCCAACGAGGGTTATGGTGGCCCAGATTCAGCACATCTTTGATTAAAGGTAGAAAGATCACCAGAGGCTCTTGGCATGAGCAGGCGAGAACTAAGGGATAAAGATCGTGATCTCTGTGGTCCCTTGCTAGATAGGCTCATGGAGAACAATTATC
The DNA here is from genome assembly GCA_029233225.1 of Lepidodactylus listeri. Classification (NCBI taxonomy): domain Eukaryota; kingdom Metazoa; phylum Chordata; class Lepidosauria; order Squamata; family Gekkonidae; genus Lepidodactylus; species Lepidodactylus listeri. Next base: position 96,048,210 of record JARCFY010000009.1, on the reverse strand, counting down.
TGATTTAGAGAGAATGAATGCAGAGTCATCTTCTTGAAACAGGTTAATGGGATGTTATCCAGGCTGCCTGACCAGGAGATGATGACCCAGCAGAGCAGAGAACCTTGGATTCCAACAATGAAAAGGCAAGAGGGGCCATAATCAGGGGTTTAACTGACAGAATTCAGATGCCAACATCCAAAGCTGTGTGGCATGATCTGGAAAGGCTGCATGTAACTTCTTCATTAAAGAACTGGCTTTATCTACAAAAGAAACTTTTCAGTACTAAGGTGAAAGAAGGGGGTACATCATGTGGTTGAGATGCTTGGATTGGCTGAGCAGTTAAAGAATTCAGGAAAGGAAATTGTTGATCAAGTTCTGATTGTGTCACTATTGATAAGCCAGCCAGAGTCATATGAAAATATAGTGTCTCAGACTGAATCTAAGAATAATCTGTCCCTCACAGAAGTTCTAAATCAGCTGGAGGAAACATACAAATACAAATAAACTGAAAAGTCTGACAAAGAATTTAAACCAACTGCTGATCAGATGGCTTTGAATGTTAATAACTAAAGCAGAATTGTTTGTCACCTTTGTGAGAAGCAAGGCCAAATTAAGAGGGATTGTTCTACCACTAAGCAGAGGAATGCCTTTCTCAAAGCAAAGGGGGGAAATGGCGAGAAAGTTCCAATCAGATTTAAGGAGAGTCCATTAAAGAAATGTTTTATATTTACACAAAGAGCCATGGAAAGCCGTATGTGGTATCTGGACAGTGCCTGCACGACCCACATGTGTGCTCATAAAGATTTCTTTCAACCATTAGATGAAGAAAAGAAAGAAATATTTAAGTGTTGCAGATGGACGGTCTATAATGGCAGAGGGTATTGGCTCAGGAACCATAAAATTCAAACTTCCCAGCAGAGAGAGCCAAGACCTCCTTGTTAAAGACTGCCTTTATGTCCCAGAATAGGCAAATAATCTTATTTCTGTGAGAGCACTTGTGAAGAAAGGCATGATTACATATTTTTGAGGGGAAAAAATGCTATATCAGACAGAAGAGATGGTTAATTGCAATCAGGATTTATATGCTCTTAAGACTTGCATGCAGAAAGCAAACTTTACTAAACATTGTGATCACAAGAATTGCTCCTGGCTATGGCACAGACAGTTTGGACACAAAGAAAATTATGCAATTAGCTGACTTAAAAACCAGAATTTAACTAAAGGCATATAGATGAGTAAATATGCTGTTGAAGGAAAATGTATACATTGCATTCTAGTGAAGGGGATGAGACCTAGCTTTAACAAAAGGCATGAGACAAGCGTTTTAAGACTCAGCCTCTTAAAAAAAAAAATCACGGAGATCGCCCAAACACTCGTCATCAAAGGAAGCGCTTCAGGGGCATTTCACACAGCACCCTCTGTAGCGCTTCAGAACCGGTACAAGAACTGAAGAATGCTTGGGAGGAGGTTTCAAGGTAAATCGGCTCAGGAACGCTTCCCTAACGCTTCTGTCTGAAATGGCCAATATGTTCCGTTACTGAACTGGTACTAATACGGTTCTGTGTGAAATGCCTGACAGAAACTGTTACTGAAGAGTTCCTGAAATGGAACATATTGATTGTGTGAAATGGCCCTCTATCTCTCCTCTTTCCCATCAAGTATATTAATTCCTAAATAAATGTTTATCTACTCTTTAATCAGGTTGTGCACCGTTGCTGTGTTAATTACCCTGTCAACAGAAGGTGCTCCCTCCTACTGTCCTGTCTAGCTAGAGCTGCTGCCGCCTGCAGGATCTTCTTTCTTCTTCTTTATACATGAGATGTTGCTGTTTTCCAACAGTGAGAAGGCCACCTTTCAATTGGCTGGCAGAACTGGTAGCCTAGTAATTGTTTTAAACTGCTTATTTGGATTTTATATTGAAATGTATATTTTTTATTGGTTTTATGTGAGCTGCCCTGAGCCTGCCATGGCGGGGAGGGCAGGGAAAAAGATAGATAGATAGATAGATAGATAGATAGATAGATAGATAGATAGATAGATAGATAGATAGAAACAGCAGCTAAGTCAGCTTGGAGGCAGAGGACACAAAACTGGAACAATAAGATGGTTCCCTTCATTCTTTAAGCCTTCGCTGAAGGAAGCTGGATCCTTATCTTGATTCAGTCCTGTAGGAAAGCTAGCCACATTCAAGATCACTTAACTCTGTAGAGCTGAGCCAGGTGGAATGGGAAGGAGGGTACCAGTTTCTCCCTCCCCCCCCCCATTCAGAACAAAAACTCCTGGTACTCGCAAGCTGAGAATCACAGCTCCATTGTATGAAAAGGAAGGAAAGTTCGACTGGTGGTAGAAAGTGCCATCAAGTCACAGCTGGCTTATGGTGGCTCCATAGGGTTTTCAAGGCAAGAGACATTCAGAAGTGGTTTGCCATTGCCTGCCTCCACATCATAACCCTGGTATTCCTTGGAGGTCTCCCATGAAATTCTAGCCAAGGTCGACCCTGCATAGCTGAGATCTGACAAGACTGGGCTAGCCTGGGATATCCACTTCAGGGCAAAAGTCAACTAGACTCTCAGATGGCTATGAAATGACTCTCAGAAGACCATGAAAAGGAGGAAAAGGCCTCAGAAGACCATGGAATGCCTCCATTTCACAGAACCAGCAGGATTCTATCAGTCTGGTTACCCTTGTTTTTGGGGACGCAGCTATGCTGCAGTCCAAACTGATCTATTGAAAAGAGCTTCTCAGATGGATTTCTGTAAGAAAGAAAATTCTAATTCTCAGTGCATCATTTCAGTTCACCTAGCCAATTGATCCACAGACACAAAGGCAACCCAGCATGTTGTAAATGTATCTGTGAAGTGAGGGTCGTATTTAACAGAGGTGGGTGAATCATTTCCAGTGTGCAGCTTTTGAATGACGTTCTTCTTGGTTTCAATCTAATGCACTATGTGCTGTCTGGAAAAACAAACAGAAATAATTAAGAAAATTGGGAGAAGCTTCACAAATCTTGGAAGCATTCAAGTGAATTTCTCACCAGTTCAAACAACTCATTAGCAAGAACATGTGTTTCTAGTTCCTTTCAAATGCAAATCTTTTTAGAGGTTTTTAAAAGATTGTTTCCAGCTACACAACTGGCTGTTTCTTTTAATGGAAATCTTTGAATGAATGCTCATTCATACTGAAGATGTAAAGTTTACAAGTTTAAGAGAGTTTCTTTTTTGCTCTTGTATTTTCCCAACATCATGATTTAAACATTTTAACATGTTCTTCTTTAGAAATATCTATATGGGTTATAAAAACAGGCAGGTATGAAGGAAATAATTTCCATTCCAGTGTGAACAAAAAAAATATGAAAATTCTGAGGATGATTCACAAATGTCAAAAATTAACCATCTAAAAGGCAAGTGCCTTCATCTTCAATTTATAACCTCAATTCATTGTACCTATTAATCCATTATCTAAAATGGGGTAGGATAACAGACCTAAACCTAGCTTTTCCTTTTAGCTAATATGCACCATTATGTGTTTAGTTAGATATTTCTCCCCACTGTCTTCCAGCTTCTAGATTCACAATGGTTTTTTGATGGTTCTTTCTTCTTCTTCAGATTCATGGACTTGCTAAAATCTGTAGTTTAATCTGTAATACCTTGAAGATTCATTCTCGTTTTCCCTCACTACAACCAGATCTTGTCTCTTTTGTTCTGCATCACAACGTTTACAATGGTTTACAGCAATGAAATCCTTTTCTGTTCTACATGTCATCACCTTGTGTCTTTACCTGCCTTTGATTTGATATTCTAGTCCAGGGGTCCCCAACCTTGTGGACCATATGGACACTATTGGAATTTTGAGAATGGGCAGAGGGTACCACCACAAAAGGGCTGCCATGTGGGCTGAAGCCAGACACAAAATGTTGGGATGTTCCAAGCCAAATGCTCTCCTATGACAGTAACTGTTTTTTTGGGGGGGTTTCACCCTGAAGTCACAAAGGTGATGCCTCCTGCGCTCTGTTGTCCCAATGAGGTGGAAGAAATCCACAGCTGGCCCTCTGCTTTAGGAAAGGACAAGGGTGCCAGGAGATACCTTGGTGGGCACAATGACACCTAGGGGTGCCATGGTGGGGTCACTGCTCTTCTCCTTCATTTGCATCACTCAGGCTCATATTTTTACGATACATGGAGGCCCAAAGGCTCCATCATACAATCTATTCTACCATTATTTTCCCTCCATGCTCTTCCTTGCTTTCTCCATTCTTCAGACATGAGTTGACTTTGTATGCCCACACTAACTTCCTCTGGTCTCTCTTCATTTCTTCTTATTGGTTGACCTCTGCCTCTGTGATTCCTTGTCCCCTGGTATCTTCTTGACTTCTGCTTCATTCAGTGGACTTCAGCAGTGTCTAAAGAACTGTCTTTTATTCTGGTTTTCATCTTCGCAATCTCTAAAGTCCTTCCTCTTCCCCATTGTTCCACGTCCCATTCTGTACAGAACATAGTGATTTCATCAGGCATCATCAACAATAGAAAAAAAAGAAGAGAATGGATTTATACCCCGCTCTTCACTACTGAAGGGAGTCTCGGGGCAGCTTACAGACTCCTTTCCTTCCCTCCCCCCACAACAGATACCCTGTGAGGTAGGTGGGGCTGAGAGAGCTCTGACAGAAACTGCTCTTTTTCAAGAACAGCTGTGCCAGAACTATGGCTTGCCAAAGGTCATCCAGCAGTTGCAAGCGGAGGAGTGGGGAATCAAACTCGGTCTTCCCAGATTAGAGTCTGCACACTTAACCACTACACCAAACTGGCACCAAATACAGGTCTGAAAGATAAGCAGAAAAGGAATGTTCTTAAAAATGGATCATTCACCAAACAGATTTTACAAGTCCTCTGTTTGAACTTTATTTCAATCAAATGACAAAGGGATTTAAATAGGACTTTTCAGAATTGGAGTGTACAATACTGCTCACTTCATCCTCGCCTAATTAATTCATGTTAAGCAAATGACCCTAGATGTAACCCCCCCCTTCCCAATATCAATGATTTCATTAATCTGTCAAAAAAGGATCTATATTCTATTTCCGAGAGGGTATTTTTTCTGTGTGGATACTTATATCTGCTAAAAGAGAGCTCCCCCAACAGCTTTTCCCACATAGTCAGGGGCCTTCCTAAGTCTACAGAAAAATTCAAGAAGTTAAAAAACTTCAGAGACCGTTGAATTCTCCCCAATACCTTTTGAAATGGCCTTCACAGGGATATCTAACGCCAGACATCAACTGTCAAAGATTAGAATGTTTGGGGGAGAGGGGAAGTTCTAACTCAGTAAAAAGCAGGGGGAGGGGGGAGGGCCCTTTCCAGTTCTATTTTGGCCTTTCAGGGAGGGAGTCTTGGGGCCAGGCTGGGTTTGGGGAAGAAACCTCACCTGGGTATAATGCCACAGCGGCCACCCTCCAAAGTAGCCATTTTCTCCAAGGAGCAAGATCTCTGCTGTCTTGAGTTCAGTTGTAATTTTTTTTTTGGGGGGGGGTCTCCAGGCCCACTTGGAGGTTGGCAACCCTAGGCCTGGCAGCAGTCTAGGGTTACAAGTACCCCCCCTGGCCACCAGCAGCATATCCAGATCCAGGCTGGGAAACTCCTGGAGATTTGGGGGTGGAGCCTGGGAAGGACAGGGACCTCAGTGAGGTACAATGCCTAAACTCCACCCTCCAAAGCATCCATTTTCTCCATGGAAAGTTATCTCTGTAGTCTGGAGATGAACAATGATTCCAGGGGATCCCTAGGTCCCACTTGGAGGCTGGCATCCCTAGGCAGCACCCTATGGGTGACTTGATACCACCTGATTTGCATGACTCAAGTAGGCCCAGCTGCTTTGCTACTGTTCATCAGCAGCCACCTTATGAAAGTTAGAGCTTCAGATCAGGATCTGCGAGACCCAGATTCAGAGCCCCGTCTTGCGGTGGAAGCTGACTGGGAGATTTTGGACCAGTCACATACTTTCAGCCGAACCAACCTCACAGGGTTGTTGTGCAGATAACAAGGATGAAATAATAATGTAAGCTGCTTTAGTCCCCACTGTGGCGAAAGACTGTAATTTTCCTAGGTAGAGGCTGTGGGGGAGGGGGGTGGAGATGGAACGCTGAAGACAAATAAAGGTAGGATGGCTGTTGGGTGGGAAAGAAACAGGATTGCCAACTCCAGGTTGGGAAATTCCTGGACATTTGAGGAGTGGAGCCTGGGGAGGGGGGATTTGAGAAGGGACTATAGACAAATATAATGTCATAGACTCTACCCTCCAAATCAGCCATTTCCTTCACTTGAACTACCATCACCATCCTCCTGACAAGGGCTGGAGAGCACCCAGAATTACAACTGTTGTCCAAGTGACAGAAATCTGTTCTCCTGGATAAAATGTCTGATTTGGAGGGTTAAGCCTATGGCATTATACCCTGCTAAGGCTGCTTGCCTCCCCAATCCTCACTGTCCCAAGGCTCCACCCCCAAATCTCCAGGAATTTTCCAACCTGGAGCTGGCAGCACTAAGGTGAATTGATTTCTGCAGCTGGGAGATCTATTGTGATTCTCAGAGCACTGCACTGCTGCTGTGTGGGGAGAGGAAGCAGGCAGGAAGCTGGGAGAGTCATGGGGGCAGAAAGAGAGAGGGATGGAGTGGGGGGGCAGAAAGAATGATGGAGTGGGGGGAGAAAGAGAGAGTAAGAGTGATGAAGTGTGAAGGCAAAAAAACAAAGAGAATGATGATGGGTCAGAAAGAGAGAGGAAGTAACATACATGGAGGAGAGAGAGAGAGAGTAAGGAAGGGGGGGCAGAAGGGAGAAAGTGTGTGAGAGAGGTAGGGGGAGAAAGGAGGAAGCAAAGGTGTGAGGAATGGGATAACCATCATGCAAGTTTCTTGTGGGTCTCCACTTGTTTTAATATAATACACAGGAATGCTGTTGGCATGATGGCCTGTCCTTGCATTATGACTATGCAGTTAATAAGGAATGTATTTGCATTTTTTTCCTGTTAAAGGAATGGATTAAAAAACCTCAACAACTATTGTAGTCCATTTTTCAAAACTAAATAATAGTTGGAGTGGCAAGTTTAAGGTTCTTTTATCAAGGCCGCTTCAAATGGCAGGCAAGGCAGCACCGAGACCTTGGATGCAGCAGGCTTTCATACTGCTGCCAAGACTCCTACTCAATGGTTCCATTAAATTCCACAGAGACTTCTTTTCAATGGTTCCATCAACAGATGGTTAGGCATTGACTGACTCATTAAAAAGTATTATTGCCTTTCTGTTATCATAACTGACAGTGCAGCTTAGAATGTATTTATTTGCTTCATTTCTATCCTGCATTTCTCCCCCGCGAGGACCCGGAATGGCTTACACCATTCTCATTCATTCATTCATTCATTCATTCATTCATTCATTCATTCATATCCCGCCTAGCCAGCGGACTGGCTCAAGGCAGCTAACAGCAACTTTTCCTCCCTTGTATCCTCACAGTAACAACCATGGAAGGTAAGTTAGGCTAAGAATGCACAACTTTCGAAGAGTTACCCAGCAAGCTTTCATGTCAGAGCGTGGGCTTGAAATAGCCCTGTTGTATGAAAGGTAAGTTAGGCTAAGAATGCACAACTTACGAAGAGTTACCCAGCAAGTTTTCATGTCAGAGCGTGGGCTTGAAATAGCCCTGCTGTATGAAATAGTTCTGTTTCTGAAATTCAGTTTTCCAGATATAATCACTGACTCCATTTATTCTCTTCTTTCCTTCTTTTGAAAGAGGGCTTTATCTTCCATTTCTATTGGATCTCTCTTTATAGAGAAACCAGTGCACCCTTTTGTAACTTCAGCCCTCACAGCTATGTTACACACCACACTGAGGCACTGTAAAAGAACTACAGAAAAGTTTGAGAAGACATTGGCTATGATCACACTGGCGGCTTGGTGCAATATGGTGCTGCCTCTAACTGAAGCGGCTGAAAGTATTGCAGGGCATATCAGCCCACAAAGTTCATTTAGCCTTGGTGGTAACTCACAGGGTTTTTTTTTACAACAGGGGGGATAAAAACAGTGAAAAATCTCAAGTGTATATTTTTGGACCACTATTCTTTATGTAATTCATAACAGATCTGGAGGAAGCACCATGATGCAATTTGAAACTAAACTATTAAAAATAACAAAATATTCAATAGACTGTTATGACGCGCGGCCTTCTGATCTGCCGTTTTGTGGCGTTCTCTGAGGAGACTGATCAGGCTCAACATTAGTGTTCTGACCAGCTCCCTCCTCACTCTTACTCGTCTCTTCGGGGTTTGTTTTAAATTGCTTGATAGGTAAGTTGAGGACTACTGCTAGATATCTTTGTCCTTGTTTTTATGAGTCAGGCACTCAGGCCTTTTTGGTTCGAAATACAAAGTACTTTATTTCCAGAACCAAACAGGGGATGGAGGATGTATATACAGTGGACACTTTGTTTCGGTATAGGCTGGCACGTTTGGCTTAGATGATACTTAGGCAGTCGGTTATATTGTTTGCTGTTTCCTTAACCATACATAAGCTCACTCAACACCTTCCTCAGTACACTTTCCTCTCCTGCTTAGGGGTTAGCCTTTTGGCTTTGGTTTCCTGGCCGTTACGTCCCAACTGGCCACCAACCAGCTGTCCAGACTCTGCCAGTCTTTGCCTCAGCCCTCCCTTAACCTCCTATCTCAGGTTCCTCAGGAGTAATGTATTTTAGGTTTGTGACCGCTTATGTGCTCTGATTTTACTAGTCTGTTCACTGTCCCATGAACCAGACTATCCAGCACCCAGTTATCTGCTTTAACTGGTATTTTTGGCTGCTCACACAGAGCTACTGAGAGACGCTCCAAATCCTCACAGAGCTACCCAGAGACTGTTCCCTCACAGACTCTCACTCTCCGCTGTCTCTCCCAACTGTCAGACCCAAACTGTCTGTGTCTGTGTCTGTTGTGCCCGTTATGTGTCAGTCACTGAGTGTTCCGAGCCAAGTGGCCCCCTCCTCACTCAGTCATGTGACTCAGCAGTGTTCCTTGTTGACAGGCTACTGGTCCCGGATCTTTAATTCTGTCACAACTGTAAAGAGCACCACTGACTACGGCTTTTCTGCAGTATCGGTTTTCTCATTTCTAAATTCCTGGTCCACACATGATTTGCTCCCTCTAGTGGTTAATTTGATACTACACAGATTTATGCCTGGTATATTTTCCCGCAGATTTAAACGGCAGGTTTTTATGCCTCCTCCCCTGCAGTATTTTCCCAATTTGAAATGGACAGTTTACATTGATGGGGCAACGATGCTGGTACCCATATCCCTATCTGAATGTTTGCTCTAACAAGGGCTAATATCAGCTCTCTGAGGTCATTTCACATCAAGTACTGGCTTGAGAGAGAGGGCTTGTTCCACCCTCCTTTTGTACCCTGATCCCAAATGGAATTGGGGCACTACCACTAATTATTATAATTGGAGACCCTAAAAGCGTAGCAACAGTTTATTTCCACAAGAGAAGGAAAGTCAAGAAAAACAGGAACTGGGTTTTAGTGGGGAAAGCCCATTTGGCCTACCTGCCAGAGGAGGAGATGGCTGGGCATAAAAACCTGAGCTGGGGAGAGAGATGTGGGCTACGTGCCAAAAGACCTGATTGACAGAGCTTAGAGTAACCCTGATGAGGGGCAGAATTCCTAACGCTGGATTGGGGGAAGGTTTTCACCAAGGCAGGTAGATCTACCTGGTCTAGTCATTGTGGATAAAGGCGGGGTTTAAAAGAAGTAAACAAATATAGCTGAAGGTGCAGGCAGATAAAAGGTAGGATGGTGGGTGGGTGGGAAGGACAGAAGATGTCAGGAAAAGGAGAGAGAATATGGGGGTTTCCAGTGAAGGAAAATAGAAAATAGTAGGGGAAGCGGAAATTTTATGCCCCTGTGAGTCCTTGTAGATCCCCTGCTTGTAGGTCTCTGCTTGCATTTAAGTTTCAGCTTGTTCCAGAAGCTGAAATGGGAGTCTGAAGATGGAATGGAAAGATGACTAAAGAAAGAATGTGAAAAAGCTGGAGAAACCATCTTAAATCGTGCAAGTGAACGACTTTTACGACTGCCAAAAGCGGGGAGGGGGGGGATGGGTGCAATTGAATTACATGCATGAATTCAAAGATATTTAGACAGTTTAGTATATTCTTGTAAGTGCATTGAGAATGTAATTTCTGGGTACACTGCCAAAGGTATCACTTTGCCAGAAGAATGTTATAAGAGGTGTGCATAAATTATTGCTGCATGCATTTTTTTTTTTTTAATGTGACGACTTTTTGCTTTGTAACAACTTGCTGCGTAACAAATACAGATCCGTTTTATATCAAAGCTGCTCCTCGGCTGAGCTGGCAGATTCCGTCTTTAGTCAGCAGCACCCTTGTTTTCATTCTGAGCATATAAAAGCGAATGACCAAAGTGTCTTCCAGCAGACTGGAACATATTGATTGAAAAGGTTTTAATTTGGAACATCTCTGTCAGGTTAATGAATTGATGCAATAAAAATCATATTGGAACAACCCGAATGTGGGGGGGAGGGGAAGCATGCAGCATGAAATCCATGGAGAGGGAAAATATGTGGATGCCAAAAAGGAAAAAGTTTGGAATGGAAATGAGCTTGTCTCTTATTGTGCAATGTTGAGGTTATTAAGAGTCTGTCACCCATGCTGATGTTTGCAGTTCTGTATGTTGTGATTGTTTGCTGATTGAAGAGGGTATTTCCCAAAATGTTGATATGAGGAGCACAGGGGAGTCTTTTTCTGGATTAAAATTGGGTGATATGACCCAATTGACTTCTGACAACATGGAAGACTATTTTGAGCCACTACAAAGCAGGGTGTTAGTGTTGATTTATGCTATGCAGTGATGTATCATCTATAAGAGATGATTCAGTTATTTTAGCATGCTGGAGTGGTTTTATGAATGATCTCATACATGCCAAGATCGTAACTTAGCACACAATGAGGAACCATTAACATTGTGTTGAAACACATTATATAAGTTTGTTCAGCCAGTTTGGTGTAGTGGCTAAGAGCATGGACTCTAATCTGGGAGAACCGGGTTTGATTCCCCCCACCTTCACTTGCAGCTGCTGGTGTGACCTTGGATCAGCCATAAATTCTTTCTGAGCTGTTCTCTCAGGGCAGTTCTCAAGATAGCTCCCTCAGACCCACCTACCTCACAGGGTGTCTGTTGTGGGGAAGGAAAAGGAAAGGGACTTTAAGCCACCCTGAGACTCCTTCAGGTAGTGAAGGGCAGGGTATAAATCCAATTTCCTCCTCCACCCCTCCTCCTCCTCTTCTTCTTCTTCTTCTGTACCCCTGTATTCATTAAAATAGACTCCATTTTTCCTTGTGGCACTCTTTCCTTTCACCTTGAAAGCCCTTTTACTCCAGTAAACTGTACTCCAAAAGCTTTCAGTCTAATGGTCAACAGTGGGAAAACAACAGAGCAAAGGGAACAGTTGGGTTTAGAAGAAAAAGGGAGAGTGACATCACTTAGGTGTTCTGGGAAGAAGCATCAGGATCAGCAAGGGAAAATGGATGGCATTATTTAAGATAGCAAGAGACATGTGGACAGTCCAGCTGGAGGAACAAATGTGTGCAGGGTTGAAAAAGATAAGATTCAGCAAGTCCAAAAGTTGGAGCCAATCAGTTTCTCAGTCAATCTTCCCACCCTATTAAAGCTTCTGTCCCACGTGGCTTTTGTCCATGGAGGTCCCATGATCCCCAGCATAGCCTTTTTGGTGGTCAGAGGGGATGTCCACTTCCCATTTTTCAGCAGTGGAAAAGGAAAAGTTGGTTAGATCCAACCTCATGGTTAGATCTTGGGCTGGTCATAGTCCATTAGCCTCATGTAGCTCACAGAATTGTTGTGAAGATAAACAGGGAGAGTCATCTATGTTGCCCTCAATGGACGTATCTGTAGAGAAGTTTTCTTTTAAAGGGTCCAAATGGCTGAGATAGAAGGAGGCAATCAGAAGGGGGCGGGGAGATGAAATGTCTATTCTAAGACAAATAAATGGGTTCTAGATCAAATCAAGCCTGATCTCTCCCTAGAAGCTAAAATGACTTAACTGAGGCTATTGTACTTTGGGAAATTTATGAGAAGACAAGAGTCACAATGGAAAAGGAAATAATGCTATGAGACATTGAAGGCAGCAGGAAAAGAGGAAGACCCAACAGGAGATGGATTGACTCTATAAAGGAAGCCATGAGGGCCCTTGGTTTGCAAGACCTGAGCAAGGCTGTTAATAATAGGAAGTTTGGGAGGACATTAATTCATCGGGTCACCATAAGTCAGAAGTGACTTGACAGCACTTCACACGCACACACACAGACAGACAGACAGACAGACAATTTGATTATCTGAGCAATGCAGATAATAACCAGAAAATACTGATTGCATAGTAACAAAAAAGAATTGATCTTCCCTTCCCCCAAACAGGAATGCTAATACTTGCCATGGTGATAAAAATATATATATGTTACCTTCACAGTTCACAACAATGGCACAAAGAGCCCATCAGCCCTGAGGTGAGAGGCGCATAGATGTAATACACTCAAGAATTGTATAAATATTATTTTTGACCAGGGGTCATTTCACAGAAAAAGAGGTGCAGGAGCTCATTAGCATAACTCATTAGCATAACTTATTTGCATACGCTACACCCCCTGACATCACTGGAAGTATGTCAGAAGGCAAGAAAGAAAGAAGAGAAAGAGAAAGGGAGAAAGAAAGAACTGGCAGAGAGGGGACAGCTACTCATCCAAACCTCAGAAATACCACTATTCTGGGAGGATGGCTTCCACCTGAAGCCTTCAGAAGGCTGGTCAGAGGAACAAGGACCTTTCCAGGGGATGGGGTCATTTAGTTGCAGCCATGACACATGTTGGAGAAATGAGCATGTAATGCAAGGCCTGAGAAATTCAGTCATTATAGGGTTAACTATGCAACTTGTTTGTTTACCTATGTTAGCCTGGAAGCAATACCTGGCAGCTGGCCAATTAACTTTGAGCCCGGGAAAACTAAAGGTGTACTGTTTTGCTAATTGGTCAATTATATCAGGTGTTTCCTTTCAGGGGTCAAGAAGAAGGAGAGATCCTCCATTACAATCTCTCACTCTCTATCAGTATGTCTTAGTGTGAAGACGGAGCACAATGCAGCTCCTTAGAAAGCATGTTTTGTTTATTTGTAGCTAATCCCGTTTACCTTTTCCCTTTAGTAATAAACTTCTTTTAAACTAAAAGAAGCAATCTCTTCTTTCCAGAAAAGCAAGATTCATTACTCTGATTTTTCTGATTATTGGACAAAAGTCCTAACAAATGGTAGCAAGAGAGGATGGTTCTTAAAAGATGGTTCTTCTCTTAAAAGCTTTCTGGATTGATTGAGAAAGAGAAATAGGAATAAGAGCTAGAGGCTTGGATTTTTAAAATGACCACTTTTTTTCCTTCCTGCTCTCAGAGCAATCTTGCAGCCAGAAAGGCCCAACCCTGTTTCCTTGCTGATCAGGGGAAAACCTATGCTGGATTGTAGTTTGCCAGGAGCAAAGGATCTTTTTTTGACTGGATTAATTTTTGCCTGCTGTAAGTGGAGCTGAGCTGAGCACCGGAGCACCAGAGACGCTGCTGCCTGGAGAACAAAGGAAGGCAAGGCAAAGAAGCTTTTGAACTTTGCTCTGCTGCTGCTGCAGAGAGAAGGAAAGATTAACCCTGCCAGCTCCTGGAGAAGTAGATGAGCTGAGCCAGATTCCAGCGAAGCTGCTCAACCTGTGCTTCTACCTCAAATCCAAAGGGACGTGAGTAACAAAATGGCTTTTAATGCCCCATCCCAAGAAATGCCAAACCTCAGACTTACAAAGGCTAACTATCAGTGGTGGGAGGAGTATTTGAAGAGTCGCCTGCAGACTCACAATGCCCTTCAAGTATTAACAATTGAAAATCCTCCAGAAACTGACCCTGATAAAACACAGTTCCTTATGATGGATGGTTTTGCTAAAGCCCTGATTTTAGGGAGTATCCCTTACACAGAGGTACCAGGATTAAGAGGGCTAGCCACGTCCAGATTGATGCTTCAAAAGCTAAAGGACAAATTTGATAAGCACAGCAAGAGTAAAATCTATTCCCTCAAGGGAAAGATTTTTGATTTCAGGATGAAGGAGGGAGACTGCCTTCCCAAAGAGATGGACAAATTAATGGGCATTTACACACAGCTTAAAGACCTGAATGAAGCACCCTCTGATACAGATATGATTTCTTCAATTCTTAAGGGTCTGCCTGGCTCCTATAAGTCTGTAACCAGTATGATTAGACTGAAAGATGATCTGACTTTAGAAGGTCTTTTGTCTACACTAACTGAGGAATATGATTCTAGAAATTTGAAAGAAAGTTTGTCTGATGAGATGTCTATTTTGAGTCTAAAGCATGGACAGAGATTTAAAAGGAAAATAGAGTGTTTTATATGTGGGAAAAATCATCTTGCAAAGTACTGCTCTTCTAAGAATGCACCTAATGATGAGCCCCAAGAACAAAGAGCCACAGGAGCACATGGTTCCAGTAACAAAGAACCAGCCAGTGGAAGGGGAAGCCATTATGGGAGGAGCAGAGGTCACGTTTCACACGCACAGCACAGAGGAAAGAAGTTTGTAGCACAGACACAGAGCAAAGGCAATGCTTTTAGGATCACTGATGATTTTAACACAGATGATAAGAAAATATTTTTAATCGATTCTGGCGCTTGCACACATGTGTGTAGAGAAAAGGCCTGGTTTAGTAACATAGATGTTGAGAACAAACCAAGAATTTACCAAGCTAACAGGCAATTATTGAATGTACAAGGCGTTGGGACTGTAAAATTACAATTGTCTACTACAGATAATCAAATAATTGAAGTTGAATTGCAAAATACAGCTTATGTGCCTGAAGCTGTTGAGAACTTAATTTCAACAAAAAGTCTCATGAACACAGGACATCATGTCCTGCTCAAACCAGAGCAAGGAAGCAAGGTCTCTACCAAGGATGGAGAGCTTGAATTTAAAGTGGAAGAGAAAAATGGTTTTCATTACTTTGTAGCTTGTGATGATGAGGAGACAGAAACTTTTGATGTTGATCCTGATGAGGAATAGAGACTGTTGATGACAAGGAACAGGTTTGCCAGACTAAGGATGCTTGTGATGATGCTTGTAAACATGAAAAATGTTTATTTTCGTGGCATATTAAAATGGGACATAGAAATTTGAAATCTGTTGAGCAGTTGTTAAAGCAATGTGGAATACCTGTTGTGCATTGTGAAAAGAGTGAAACTAGATGTGAGACATGCCTCAGAGCAAAGGGAGATGCCCCAAGTTATTCTGGGAAAACTCCAGCAAAAAATCAAGAATTTTTGGAAACTGTATACAGTGATCTTGTTGGGCCATTACCTGCATCCCTAGGTGGGAGCAAATATTTTGTGACTTTCACAGAGAATAAAACAAAATACACTTATGTGTATATGCTGAGAAGTAAGGATGAAACACTGCGTAGATTTAAAAATTATGTGGCTATTGTTAAAAACAAATTTGGCAAAGCACCTCAAAGCTTACTCACAGATGGAGGTGGTGAATATTGTAATGCTGAATTCAAACAATTTCTACAAGAGCAAGGAATTCAACATAAAGTATCCATTGCCTATTCACCCCAACAAAATGGAGCTTCTGAGAGATTAAATAGAACACTGCAAGGGATGTGCAGAGCTATGCTGATGCATTCTGGACTGCCAAATGGTTTATGGGCAGAAGCCCTGAACACAGCAGTGTACTTACACAACAGATTACCCTCAAAGATTATTGGAACCTCCCCTTTTCAGGCTTGGTTTGGAAGACAGCCTGGTCTAAGACATATCAAAGCTTTTGGCGCAAAAGGGTATGCACACATACCAAAAGAAAAGAGGGGAAAGCTTGATTCCAGATCTGAAACTGGACTTATTGTAGGCTATCCTGTTGGTGGGAAAGGGTACAGGATATACAATCCCCAAACCCACACAGTTGAAGAACGCAATGTTGTTTTTATTGATGAGACTGTATTGCCTAGTGTTTCCACTGCAGCTGATCCAAAGATGCCTGGGACTGCACCTGATGAGTTCGTTGCTTGGCTACCTGTAGTGACCGCTGGTGAACTGGCTGGGGAACTGGCAAGTCAAGCAGCAGGTCCACCTTCTGAGGAAACTACTGAAACAGAAGGGGAAGCAGGGGCCACACCAGAGGAAGCGGCTCAACCCACGGCAGAACCCACAGCAGAACCCACACCCAGTGTGAGGCGATCAGAAAGGAGCACTAAGGGACAACCTCCAATGAAGTATGGATTTTGTGAACTTGTGCAATCTGCAAAGGAACCCAAGAACTGGAAGGAAGTTTGCAACTTACCTGCGAGTGAAAGAGGCAGATGGCTTGAAGCAATGGAACAAGAGCTGCTGTCCATTAGCAAAAAAGAAGCCTGGACTCTCACTCAACTACCTCAAGGCAGAAACCCTGTTGGATGTAAATGGGTCTTCAAAATTAAGCACAAGGAAGATGGAACTGTGGAGCTATACAAAGCACGCCTAGTAGCTAAAGGCTACTCACAGCAATATGGGACTGACTATTTTGAAACTTTTGCTCCAGTTACTGACCAAGCAACATTCAGAACACTTCTAAGTGTTGCAGCATCTAGGAACATGATAGTAGAGCATCTTGATGTAAAGACTGCTTTTCTCAATGGAGAACTATCAGAGGAAATCTACATGGAACAACCTGAAGGTTTCAAGGTCAAAGGTCAAGAAAACTTAGTCTACAAACTCAATAAAGGACTCTATGGCCTAAAGCAAGGAGCAAAGGCCTGGTATGACAAACTTACTGCACTTTTAAAGAAGCAAGGCTTCAAGCAAGGGAAAGCTGAACCTTGTCTGTACACTAGAATCAGAAATGGACAATACCAGTATGTTCTTGTTTACGTTGACAACTTGATTGTGGCTTGTCAAAACAGAGGAGACATCAAAGCAATAGCTGATGGACTGAATAAGGAAGTGGAAGTCAAACAGCTAGGAGATGTTCAACAATATCTCGGAATGCAAATTGAGAGACTCGAGGATGGAACTTTTCTTTTATGCCAGAAAAGAAAGATTATGGACTTTATTGAATCTGTTGGCATGAAGAACTGCAAAGCTTCAACAATCCCACTTGAACCTGGATATCTGAAGGAGAAGGGCGGCACACCACTAAAGGACATAGGAGGATACAGAGAGGCTGTCGGAAAACTATTGTACCTGAGCAAATCAACGCGTCCAGATATTACAGCGGCAGTTGGATTTCTAAGCAGAAAAGTAAGTTTGCCAAATCATCATGATTGGAGTGCAATAAAGAAGACGGCACGTTACCTAAGAGGAACAATGGACTTAAAACTAAAAATTGCACCAACTGAACAACCAAGACTAGTCGGCTACATGGATGCCAGTTGGGGAGAAGAGATGAACAACTACAAGTCTACCAGTGGATACCTATTCTTTTATGGAGATGGACTGATAGACTGGACTAGTAGAAAACAGACTGTTGTAGCGCAATCCACAGCAGAAGCTGAGTGCATTTCAGCAGCAAGTGCCTGCAGCAGACTTGAATGGATCTTTGAGATGTTGAAAGATTTTGGAATAATTGAACCTGTACCTATACTTATGTTAGAGGATAATCAAGCTTGTATAACTATATGTAAGGAAGAGAGCACGACTGCTAGAAGTAGATCTATTGGTATTAAATGTGCATTAGTTAAAGATTTGTACCAGAAAAAGCTGATAGAGATTAAGCATTGTCGTACAGAAGAGATGGTGGCTGATATTCTGACTAAGCCACTAACCAAAGACAAGTTTGAAAGACTTTGTGAAATGTTGAATATGCTTGATGCTAATGTTCAATAATGTTTTGTGTATGCATGTATAATGACTTGCATTTCAGATCTTGAGAAGGGGTGTTGGAGAAATGAGCATGTACTGCAAGGCCTGAGAAATTCAGTCATTATAGGGTTAACTATGCAACTTGTTTGTTTACCTATGTTAGCCTGGAAGCAATACCTGGCAGCTGGCCAATTAACTTTGAGCCCGGGAAAACTAAAGGTGTACTGTTTTGCTAATTGGTCAATTATATCAGGTGTTTCCTTTCAGGGGTCAAGAAGAAGGAGAGATCCTCCATTACAATCTCTCACTCTCTATCAGTATGTCTTAGTGTGAAGACGGAGCACAATGCAGCTCCTTAGAAAGCATGTTTTGTTTATCTGTAGCTAATCCCGTTTACCTTTTCCCTTTAGTAATAAACTTCTTTTAAACTAAAAGAAGCAATCTCTTCTTTCCAGAAAAGCAAGATTCATTACTCTGATTTTTCTGATTATTGGACAAAAGTCCTAACAACACAAGCAGGCATTCCCCCACAGGGAACTCCAACTCCCGGAGCTGCGCTCCCCCGAGCTCCTGATCGAAATGACCCCTGTTTTTGACTCATTTTGGAAGGCTCAGTGTTTGACACCCAGGACTGAACACCAACAATAGTGTTGTTGCTGAGGAAGGATCTTTGATAATATTGTTAAGCACATGCCAGACACATAAGCCTGTCAATTCAATTTACATCTGAAAGTATTTGACAGTTGAACATACTAGAAAGGGTTGGGAAAGCAGTTTAATGACAATTTGGAAGATGTCTTTGCTGCACTTTTCGGGATGTAAGAAGGTCCCACACTGGACAACCGCCATAATTCACATGTAATTAGGTCAGTGCTGATTTACATGTAAATTAAAACAAAAACAAATCCAACATCAATTCAAACAAATATATGAAATACTTTCAGTCCAAGCATTGTGATCAGGTACTTGCTGGTACTTGCTCGGCTTTTTGAAGTGGATACATCATGTCTCTGTCCTTTGCTTGACAGTGCTCTGGTCTGAAACATTGATTTGGACACGTCAACCACCTACCAAGATTGTTCTCATTAGTTACCTCCTGTTACAGCAATCGTTTTGATTGATTAAAAGTTAGGGACTTCTGCTGGCCTGATGGATTGCTGGATGAGAACTTCTGGTGCCCTGCATTGACCCCACCGAATAGACTCTTCCCTGAAGTTCTCCGTGTGTCTGCAAACTGGCTTGGAGTTTCTGAGTGTTTAGTCTTAGTTATTCACATGTCTTTATGAGTCTGATACCCATAAAGCAATATCTGTAAACCCAGGGGTCCGTTGGAGCAGGAGCGCACAGGAGCGCAGCTCCGGGAGTGAGGAGCCCAGGGGGTGGGCACATGACCAAGGCCCACCCCCTCCTCAACTTCCCCGAGCAGTGCAGAGGCGAAGCGCCCCGGGGAAAGCCCTGCTAGGGTCTTTATTGTTTTTAATGTTTTGTTTTAATATTGATAATTTTATCATTGTTCCTTTTATGACTGTGTGCTGCTTTTCCAAAGACTTGCTCAAGGTGGCATATACATTTTCTAAGTATAGCATTTTTTATCTGGGCACATGGCACATAAGTACTGGAGAAATTTCACCAACCCTTCAGCAGCTTCCACCCCATCAGTTTGGTGTAGTGGTCAGGAGTTGGGCGCTAATCTGGGAGAACTGAGTTTGATTCCCCAGTCCTCCACATGCAGCTGCTGGTGTGACTTTGG
Organism: Lepidodactylus listeri; assembly: GCA_029233225.1. Lineage (NCBI taxonomy): Eukaryota > Metazoa > Chordata > Lepidosauria > Squamata > Gekkonidae > Lepidodactylus > Lepidodactylus listeri. The sequence goes on along the minus strand of JARCFY010000009.1, from coordinate 96,028,551 downwards.
GCCAGTCACAAGTTCTCTCAGAGCTGTTCTCTCATGAGCAGTTCTCAAAAGACCTCTCTCAGCCCCACCTACCTCGCAGGGTGTCTTGTTGTGGGGAGGGGAAGGGGCAGGGATGGGTGGTGCACATGTCCTGGGTATCTCAAGTCTACTTGAAACCTGGTTGTTTCAAGGGAGCAGGAAGAGAATGAGGGTGTGTTCTTTACACTTATTTTTATTGCACAAAGTATTGGATGGGGAAGGGAATGGAGGGAGAGCAGGTCAGTTTCACTCACCTGTGGAGTGGAGCCTGAGGGGTGGGTGTCACCTTCTGACACACTTCCAGTATGTTGGGGGTGTGGCATATGCAAATGAGTTATGCAAATGAGTTATGCTAATGAGCTCCTGCGCCTCTTTTTCTACGAAATGACCCCTGTGTAAACCTAAGAGTATTTCTCATCAAGAGTGGCCTGTTTGTCCAAGATATACAAGAGCTTTTCCCTAGTTACAAATAAAGTCAGAAAATAAAAGCAGTTGCATTTTTGTGAACTTCAGGCAGAAGAAGAACTGGTTTTTATACCCCACTTTTCTCTGCCTTAAGGATTCTCAGAGCAGCTTACAATCACATTCCCTTCCTCTTCCCACAACAGGCACTGCTTGAGGTAGGTGGGGATGAGAGAGCTCTGAGAGAACTGTGAATGGCCCAAGGCCATCCAGCAGGGTTCAAGTGGAGGAGTGGGGAATCAAACCCAGTTCTCCAGATTAGAGTCCACCATTCTTAACCAAGAAGAGGAAGTAACACCGCCAGTGATCATTTCCTCTCTCCTTAGTTATGAGTATACTCTCAGGCTCAATATAAATCTAATTGCAGCCCCTGTGCAAGGACTTGGAAGAAGAAGAGTTGGTTTTTATACCCCACTTTTCTCTACCTTAAGGAGTCTCAAAGTGGCTTACAATCACCTTTCCCTTCCTCTCCTCACAACAGTCACCTTGAGAGGTAGGTGGGGCTGAGAGAGTTCTGAGAGAACGGTGACTTGCCCAAGGTCACCCAGCAGGCCTCATGTGGAGGAGGAGTGGGGAGGCACTGGATTAGAGTCCAGTGCTCTTAACCACTACACCACACTGGCTTCGCCATGTGTAGCCATATCGGTCTGCAGTAGAAGAACAAGATTCAAGTTCAGTAACACCTTTAAAGTAAAAGGTAAAGGTAAAGGTTTCCCTTGCTCGAAAGCCAGTCGAATCTAACTCTAGGGGGCGGTGCTCATCTCTGTTTCTAAGCCAAAGAGCTAGCGCTGTCCGAAGACTTTTCCATGGTCACATGGCCAGCGTGACTAGGTGCTGAGGTGCACAGAATGTTGTTACCTACCCACCTATTTATCTACTTGCTGTTTCTTGCTCCATCACACAGCACCCGGGTCTCGAACTGCCGAACTACCAATCTTCCGGTCTGCAACTCAATGTCTTAACCTCTGAGCCTCCGCGATGGCACCTGTAAAGACTAACAATATTTCTAGGGTACAAGCGTTCAAGCGTCAAAGCTCTCTTTGTCGGATTTTATTTATCTCTTACTGTTCCAGAACTATTTATACTTGAGAATAGTAATGATGAAGTACCCAAAGATAAGAGTCACAACCACTGCTCGCAAATACAGACATGTGGATGAGGTCTTCCTCCTGAATGTGTTCTTCTTACTGAAAAAGACAGATTCCTGCAAGCACGTGTCCTGTGCAAACTCGGGCTACAGACAGACTGCCAGTCTGCCGCACCTCCGTGGCGTGGCAGACTGGGGCGGGGGGAATTTCCCCCGCGGCACGACGTTCGCACGCCGCCGGAAGGAAGCTGCCCGCAGCGTTCAGACTGCAGGCGGCTTCCTGCAGCGGCGGGCGGACGCTGCGCGGCTGCCCCTGCCCGTGCGCGTTCACACCCGCTCCGGCAGGTGGAACGCGCGTGTGTGGCATGCCGCAGCAGCCGAGCACCACTTCAAAGTGCGGGAGGAGTGCGGCGCCGGACACGATGCATCCGGGCCGCCTCCTCCGGGCAGATGCGGCTGTCTGAACCGCCACTCTGCCTTCGCTTTTGAAGCGGAGGCAGAGCGGCAGAGACTGCCAGTCGAATTGTTATAGCACAATCCTAAACAGAGTCAACGGGTTTGGAAGGCTATAACTTGGTATGGCGCTGTAAATATGCTTGTGAGCCCATCTTCTCCAGGCACCCCGAGCCCAACGTGTAAAGACTAATCGCACGGGTGCTACAGATTACCAACAGCAATGAGTACGTCTCTGCCGAGGTAAGACGTTTCACTTTTCTTAACACCCTTTTCATTTCCTTTGCCGGTAATTCAGGACCTTCCGAGCTGCTCCTGAATTTTCCTCCAAATAACCTATGGTGGTAACTTTAGATCCCCTTTGGGGGAAAGAGTGGGGTTTTTTTTTTCCAAATGTGGATGTAAATAAATAAATCCCAGCAGGGCTGATTGGAGGGCAAATATTACCAGCTGCTAACTTCAGAGTGGAGCTTTGGTTTGCTCTTCCCGTCTCCAGGTATAATGGTTAGGCCCCTCTTGGCCCCTGGCTCATGCCCAGTGAGCCAGTTTGGTGTAGTGGTTAGGACAGTGGACACTAATCTGGGAGAACCAGGTTCGATTCCCCACTCCTCTACATGAAGCCAGCTGGTGTGACCTTGGGTCAGTCACAAGTTCCCTCAGAGCTGTTCTCTCAGGAGCAGTTCTCGAAAGAGCTCTCTCAGCCCCATCTACCTCACAGGGTGTCTGTTGTGGGGAGAGGAAGGGAAAGAGATTGTAAGCCTCTCTAAGACCCTTTGGCTAGTGAAGGGTGGGATATAAATCCAGTCTCTCTCTCTCTAATTTAGGCAAGCTGGCCCAAGATATAGCTGTTTTAAAAAAATAAATTGCCCTTTTATTGTACTTTGCTGTTTATTTTTTGCACGATTGCAAGCCACTTTGGGTCCTGTTGGGGAGAAAAGTGAGAAATAAATTGTCTAAGCAAGTATTAAATACAGATTAATCAGGCTGTTATCTGGGTGAAAGCCCTCCCACATAAAGTTCAAAGTGGGTCAGATACCAAGACCCAGCTGGAGAAGGAAACCAGCTGTCCATGTTACTCAGCATGAACAACTTGCTCTATTCTGCATGTGGGCTGCAAAGGGAAAGTGACTCCTCAGAAGAATCTTGTCATTATATTGTGTTGCCCACACAGAAAATGGAGTACAATGAAGCAAAATAGCATCCGGAACAAAGAAGCAGATAAACAACAAAGGAATGGCATGAAGAGGAAGCCGCAGAGAGCGGAAGAGCGGAAACTGAAGCAAAGAGGGGGGAGAAACACACTGGGAGACTTCTTCTTTGATGTTAAAATAGTCATTTTCATAAAATTATCAAGCAATGTTTAGAAGGGAGTGATCTTTCCCCCGCTAAAGAAATAAGCAAATGAATGTTCATGAAACTGGATTTTGATTTTAACCGGGATGAGGAATAGTAAGAAAATTATATCTATTATATATCAATATTTTGTAACACTTCATAACACAACCCAGCCAAATGGACAAAGGGCATGCAGGAAATAGACATGAGGGTGTTCCTAAGAAGGTCTACTCAGAATATTCCTCAGAGGCATCCAATGGGGCTTCCTCTCAAGAAAGTATTCTTAGGATTGCACTGTTACAGTTTTGAATCGATCCTGGTAGTCAGCTGTGTTGGTCTGAAGCAGGAGAACAAATTTAGAGTCCAGTGGCACCTTTAAGACCAACAAAGGTTTATTCAAGGTATGAGCTTTCACGAGCATGCACACTTTCTCAAATACATTGGAATGGAAGGTAAGGTTCAGACATATAGATGGGCTGAACAGCAAATTAACACTTTTAATTTCATTAATTTATTTATTTCGGCTTACGTTACCAAAGGTCTCAAGCACATATATAAAATACAGTTTATGTTTAAACATCAAAACAAAGTTAAAACAGTGAGCTTCTCCAAATCGGTATAAATCAGTATAAAACATTCAGTATAAATCAGGACGAAACATTCCAAACATGTTGTTTAAAATGGTTAAGATAAATAAATGTAAATTTTTCAATGGTATCCCCCAGCATGGTGTAGTGGTTAAGTGCGCGGACTCTAATCTGGGAGAACCGGGTTTGATTCTCCACTCCTCCACTTGCACTGGCTGGATGACCTTGGGCAAGCCATAGTTCTGGCACATCTCTTCTTGAAAAAGATCAGTTTCTGTCAGAGCCCCACCTACCTCACAGGTGGGTCTGTCTGGGGAGGCGAAGGGAAAGGAATTTGTAAGCCTCTCTGAGTCTCCTTTGGGTAGTGAAGGGTGGGGTATAAATCCAATCTTTTCTCTTCTCTCTTCTATTTACACTTCAGTTCTAATATACTATTCTGAAAAAGAAATACACTAAAATACAGCTGACGTATAGCTACATATTAAAAAAATAACATGTAACTATATGACCTCTGTATTTTAGTGTATTTTTCAGAGTAGTATATTAGAATACTGAATGTTATACAAAAAATATTGGAAAGTCTGACTGACATTCACTGCTCCCACCTCGAAAAAGAAAGTAAAATTTTTCCACAGAGATTTTGCTGAAATACCAGAAAGTTGCCTCGATATCGCTGCTTGATGATGTCACTTCTGGGTCACATCAGAAGTGATGTAGACACATTGCTGCAATGTCAGTTGGGCCTCCCTCCTGCTCTTGGTAGGTACCCCTCCACTCCTCACAAGTTGCCAGGAGGGACCTGGCAACCCTAGTCCTAAACTGAGTTCAGACTGGCAGTTTGGCCTGATATAGGCATGTTTCTCAAGCAGATTAAGTGGGCCAGTTCACACAGCCACAGCTATCTGGTGTTCCCATGCCGTACTCACCCCGTCCTGAAGCTTTTTGATCCCGCTTTTTAAAAGCACCAAATGAAAACCATGGCAAGCTGTTTGGGTGCACGTTTATCCTGCTTCCTGGAAGTGTGGACACAAATAAGCTGCATTCAAGCGGCACTGGTAATGCGATCCCACTGATCTGGCAGGGATGTGCATAACTGACCATGTGTGCTGTGCGCTTGAGTGCACAACCGCCCATGGAGATACTTTCGACTTGCAGAGTTAAAGCTCCCAACCATGGGATCATGCCCCAATTGCTGCTGTGCTGTGCACCTATGCACCCATGCGCCTATGTGCAAGTTGGCAAAATGGACCAAAGGCACGCGCAACTGCAGCACCACCACCAGGGGCCGCCCCACAATGCCAATGCTCCATTCCACCGCCTCCTCGGTATGGTCACGCATCAGTCCACACAGTGTGACCCGAAAGCCCTGCAACAATTTGGCCCAGGTCTTTTTGCCCCACTTCCCTTGCGCTTCATTCTGCCAGTCTGTCCTCAGCCCTAAGGTATGAAGGGCTTTAAAGTTCACAACCAACAATGCAAACATTTTAAAATGGGAAATTAGATCTCAGTGGTTAACTCCACCTTTCAAATAAACTACTGCATTCTGTACCCATTGAAGTCCATTATGAGATCAGGAGCCCATCTAGTCCTCATTGTATTTCAGCTGATGTCGTCCCTTGCTATAGTGTCCAGACGCTTACAGATGTGTCACACATGCATGGCCACTTGAAAATAAATGAAGAATAAACTGTGTGGCCGCTGTAAACTGTAAATTCTGATTTACCTTGGATAATTGCTAATCCAGTTCCTTCCTACCACTGTTTCTTCTCCCTTTCTACATTACCAAAATAAACTTCTCCAAGGATAAGACATTTCAAAATAGCAAACTTTATGCAATTCTTCTTGTGTGTGTTTTCCCCATCATACATATATGCTGCTGCAAGTTGGTAATGCAGTGCACATGAAGAAAGCTGGTTATACTGTGCATGCAGTCACACCAAGATTTCTTTTTTATAGTGTTTTATAATGGTGCACACAAACATCTGTCCCTATTTCATAAAAGCCAGGTGGGGTGGCAGCATTCCATGTGCTCTCATTGGCTGTAAAATGCTTTCCCTCACCCATTGGCCCATCAGTCGCCATTCAAGAGTACTCATATGCCATTGGCTGGGTGCTGGGTCTGCTCCTCTTCCCCGGCTGCTCCCCTTTCAGCCACTGGTTTCTGTCAGAAGCACTGTGTCTCACGACGAAGACACTTCTCTTGCTCAGCTCCCATGGGGGACAAAGTTTTCCCTCAGTGGCTGTTGTGAGGAACTCATAGAGTTGCCAGTTCCAGGTAAGGTTGCGAGCTCCAGGCTGGGAAATTCCTGCTGAGTCCTCCCCCACCCCCAATGCTGCCCTCCACAGGATCCAACCCCCAAATCTCCAAGTATTTCCCTACTCAAAGCTGGGAACCCTACTTTCCCCTCAGTGCCTGCTGCTGGTCAACCAAGCTTGGTTTCTGTCAGTAAAGAGTCCTTTCCACACCTATTTTGGCCTTCTGGAGAAAACTCATTGTGCCCTTATACCCTGCTGAGATGCTCCCCCACCCCAATGTGACATGGCAGTCAGAGCTTCAGAGCACAGTAGAGGTGGGGAATGGGGAGGAAAGCTGAACCATGAGGGAGAAATAAAGGCAGGATGATGCTTGGCTGGAAAGGAGATAAGGTTGCCAACACCAGGTGGGAAATACCTGGAGATTTGCGGGATGGAACCTGGCCAGGGTGAGTTTTGAGGAGGGGTGGGGCCTTAGACAGGTACAATGCCATAGACTCTGCCCTCCAAACCAGCCATTCCCTTTGGGGAACCACTGTTGCCAATCTCTAGGTAAGGGCTGGAGATCACTCTGAATTACAACTGCTCTCCAGATGGCATTGATCAGTTCCCCTGGAGAAAATGATGGACTCTGTGTCCTTATACCCTGCTGAGGTTGCCACAGCAAATTGACAATGAGTGCCCAAATCCTTGGCACGCTCACAGAGCCTCTTTCTAGAGCTCGTTGTATTTATTTCCACAATGGGCCTTATTCCTAGTTATTAATACATGTCAGTGGCAGAGACATAAATTAGCTAAAGGAACTGAATGCTACAATGAATTGTGTATGTGCAGTACTTTGTACAGATTTCAGAAATTGGATGGGGGGGGAACCTGTATCAAACATTCCTACTGCATCCGTTCCTCTTTGGAAACAAGGCCAAGTCATCTGAAATGCCAGAATCTGAGCAGAATTTTAGATGCATCCCTATAGTAAACTGTCAGCTGTTCAGATTACTTGAAGTTCTGCCATTGTGTTTAATCGGGATATACTGCATTTTTTACTATTTGATCATAGATCTGGATGGACAAAATGTAAAACATCAGCACATTACAGTCTGCTACAATTATGCAAGTGTTAGACAACAGTCCTTAAAACAGCAGAAACAAGTCACCTTATTGGGAATTGGTGGCTCACTTGATAGTGCATCGGCTTGGCATGCAGAAGGTCCCAGGTTCAATCCCTGGAATCTATTGTTTTATTGAAATAAGAAGTAAAAACGAGTATGGACATTATATTCATATTGTATGTCAAACTCAGGTTACATTCAGCTTAAATGCTTTATAAATTTGTAACTTATGAAAACAACATTTAATATAACTTATAATTGTAACAAGTCTATCACATACACTTTTTTGGCACTTTATCATTTTCATGTGTTCTAGCATTGGATACCATATTGATACAAACTGTTCCTTTTGCTTTACATTATCATTGAGTGCATTTTTGTAGGCAATTTTTCCCATTATATAATTTTGCCAGATCTTATTGTTTATTTGTAGGAGGTAAGTTATTTTTCCATTTAAGTGCAATGCACACCAATATAAAGTCAATTAATTTTTTTATTTGGAAATGGTATGTTGTTATTTTTCCAGAGAGATAATAATAATAATTCTGGTTTATTTGGAATGTGGTGACTCGTTATTTCTTTGATATGTTCTATCATTAATTTCCAAAACTGCTCTATTTGTGGGCAAGTCTACCAGCAGTGTATGAAGGATGCCTCTGCCCACATCCCTTCCAGCACAGAGGACTTGGGGAGGGTATATGTCAAGTAATTTCTGTGGCGTTAGATAACATCTTGTTAAAATCTTGAAAGATTGTGTTTTGATGTTTATAAAATGTGACTGTATTGTTGTGGATTTCCAGATAGATTGCCACTCTTGGTACTATATAGTTCTGTTACAGTCTTGTTCCCAACTTTTTTGATAAGGGAATTGTTGTACATTGTCTAGCTGTCTCAGTATGTTGTACAAAATGGATGTCAAATCCCATGTGGCCAAAGGAGTGTTCACCGGACATGGGGAAAAGGACTGAGAAGGAGGAGAGTCATAAAAAACAAGAGCTCCCTCCCCACAACAGACACCCTGTGAGGTAGGTGGGGCTGAGAGAGCTCTTTCCCAAGCTGTCCTTGAGGGAACAGCTGGTACAGAGCTATGGCTTGCCCGAGGTCATCCAGCAGGTGCAAGTGGAGGAGTGGGGAATCAAACCCGGTTCTCCCAGATTAGAGTCTGCGCACTTAACCACTATACCAAACTATGAAGTGGTTTCAGTTTTTTATAGTAATTCAAATGAGGTTAATGCTTTTGTTCCCAGTTGTTTGAATTGTGCCTGACCAGTTAAAAATATAATAATCAAGTGATGAGAAAGACCCCTACTTGACAGCAGGGGAGCCAGGATACCTAACACCGGCTTTGCTACACCAATAGTTTACTGTGAAGCCCCTGTTCACAGATTACAGTGAATTCATGTGCATCCTGCCTGTACATGTGTACATCAGTTTGTAAGAAAGAGTCAATGTGCATTCACTTTGCAAATAAAAAGCAGGACCAAGTACCTGGATAAATGTGGGATTTCAATCATGTATTGAGCTGTGCAGGCATTGGACATAACATGAGAATTTTTCAACACATGGATAAAGAAAAGTCAGGTGTACACTGTACATGGATTGTATGTGCATTCACTGTAACTTGCAAACACAGAAGAAGAAGAAGAAGAGATTGGATTTATATCCCGCCCTTCACTCACTTAAGAGTCTCAGAGCGGCTTACAAACTCCTTTTCCCTTCCCCTCCCCACAACAGACACCCTGTGAGGTAGGTGGGGCTGAGAGAACTCTTTCCCAAGCTGTCCTTGAGGGAACAGCTGGTCCAGAGCTATGGCTTGCCCAAGGTCATCCAGCCAGGTGCAAGTGGAGGAGTGGGGAATCAAACCCGGTTCTCCCAGATTAGAGTCCGCGCACTTAACCACTACACCAGACTGGCTAATATGAGGCAGCTTCCTGGGTGTGTTCACCTCTTCACTAGGCCTAACTGAATAAATTAGGGAAGCCAGCCTCCAGGTGGGATCTGGCGATCCCCTGGAATCACAGCTCATAAACAGACAACAGAGATCGGTTCCCCTGGGGGAAAAAAATGCTTTGGAGGGTGAACTGGAAGCAATAGCACTGCACCTTGCTGAGGTCCCTGTCCTCCCCAGGCTCCATTCCCAAATCTCCTGCAGGGCCGATTTCGCACTGGCCAGTTGCCTCTCGTTCTCTCCGGAATTTCTCCTCCCAGTTTCCGCCGGAGTATTTTCTTCATTTTCCCACTTGGAACCTCAGGCCTTTCAATATAGCGTGACGAAGGGTTTTCTCCCAAAAAGATTAGAAACTCCCACAGTGGGGCGGCCCTAATGAAAGGCAAGCAAGTGAGCGTGTTTTCATTTTGTGTTCTCCCCTGGAGCAAACAGGAAAATCCTCTAAAAACAGGATTTGTTTGCTCCAGGGAAACTCCGGTGCAGCAGGGTGATACTCCAGAGCAAAACATGAGCCTGGAGCAACTGGTATGAAATCGATCAGAAGCTCCAGTGCAAGCATGAGGGGAAACCTGGGGCAAATGCTAGTGCGAAATTGGCCCTGGAGTTTCCTAACCTGGATCTAGCAACCCTTCATGCAATTAATTTTGTTCTGCATAAGAATGGATTGTAATAAGACTGCACACCCCCACTCTTAATTTTCTTTTCCTCTGACAGTGTTGCCTGAGAAAACATCTCATAAAAAGTCATCCCTGTGATCTATTTGGTAATGTCATTTGGGAGAGAGAGAGAGAGAGAGATTGTCTTGGTACTCTAACTCCATTGCACATCCTTCTTCATTTCTAGAGCAAGTCAGCCATGTTAAAAAAAATCCTGTTCAAGAGAAATGTTCAAACTCAAGTATTGCTATAATACCAATAGTGAGACAATAGCAACATATCTAAAGTTGTGCACAGTTCTAAGGATGATATGACTATTCATGACTCTCTGCCCCTGAAGCTAAAACTATTTATTCACTTTTGTATGAAAATGTTACAACCAGGGATCATGTCAGCAGATTTGATCATTGAATTGTTGGTGTGTGTGTGTTTAACCATATAATTGAAGTTGAATTAAGCCAATAGAACAACATGTGACATAAATCTGGGTTTTGGCTATTGTGTGACACAGAGTGTTGGACTGGCTGGGCCACTGGCCTGATCCAACATGGCTTCTCTTACGTTCTTGTGTTCTCATTAATTTTATTTATGCCATGCCTTTCTCCACAACAGAAACCGCTTACACCATTCTTCTCACTTCCATTTTATTCTCACAACAGCCCTGTGAGGTTTGTTAGGGCGAGAGTGACTGGCCCAAGTTCTCCCAGGGAGCTTCCTTGGCAGAGTGGGGATTCGAACCTGGGTCTCCCAGATCTGAGTTCGACACTCTACTCACTACACCACACTCATTGCCCCCCCAGTCGCCAAGAAAAGACAGACAACAGGTTGGAATTAAACAAGGGCCACTTTATTAACTATTTACAGGAAATTGCAGCAACGGGGTGAAAACTATGCAAGCGCAGGAACAGGCAAGGCAGGCATCTTTCCTAGACACGGCCCCCTTGCCCTTAGCATGGGCAGGACACCTAGCTCCAGTCTGAAGCCAGCCAATTCTGGCTCGTAACCGGCAGCCCAGCATACTGGCATCCCCCCCCCAGGAGCGCCTACCCCTGAGACCACACGGAACTTCAGGGAGGAGCCTAGCCTGAGAGGTTCCCAGAGGAGGCACCATTCACCAGCCCCGGACTGCACTGCCCTAGGGCGGTTCCTGATGGCCTCCTGTTCCCAATTGGGTTATGCCGTGAGGTGCTCACCAGTTCCATTTCTGCTTGCACAAACCTGCCACAGCCAAGGCCAAGCCTCTGCTTTGGCCTTTGCTACCCCACTCAGCAACCGAGTGCCAACCGAATCCCATGCTGCAATCACGCGGCGGAGGCGTGATTCGAGGTGGCGGCTGGGGCCGCGAGTTTTAGATAATTAGTGGTTGGGTCCTGGCGAGTGGCGGTTGATTGCTGGGCCGCTCGCTGCTTAACTCTCCCCGAGGCTCACAGGGGTGACTCATCTGGGGCCATCTGTCGATGCGGCAGTATCAGGCAGGGCGGGGGTAGTACCTACAGGAGCGTGATTTCACTGTCCTGTAGGTGGACGGGCTTAAACTGTGTTACACCCCCCCTTCCTCCCCCCCCTTAGTTCCCGTTCTGTGTGGGGGCCGCTTAGGCTGCCTGCCTGGAGGTGGTATCACACGGGAAGAGTTGTGGGGCTGTCGAGGTGGGGGATTGGGGGAGCAGCCTGTCTGGCTCGTTTAGGCCTGATAAGCCTCTAGGGGCAGTTGGGCCTTGGCACTTTGGTGGGCGGCCATTTTGTTTGAGGCCTCCAGGTGCTCTGCTTAGGCACCTTACAGTGGCCATTTTAGGGAGGTCTTTTTAACTGGCCTCAGCAGCCATTTTGAGCCATTCTTCGGCCTTTCAGCTTCGGTTAGCGGCCATTTTATCTGGAGGCTGTAGTACTACTGGCATCTTGCAAGCTGGTGACATTCTGTACTTTATTTGGATTCCTTTGACATTGTTTCTTGCTGAATTATTTGCTGCAGTGATTAACGCCCAGTCTTCTTTGCTAGTTGGTCTGCGCTGCAATGGCTTCAGATAAAGGATCGGGGAAGGGCAAAGGCAAACGGCCGGTTCCTAAGAGGCCTCCTGCGCGTCCTCCTCCGGCCATACCATCTGACGAAGAGGACGAGGATCCAGTTAATGCTGCCATTCTTCTGCGGCTGGCGGCATTGGAGAAAAGTCTGGGCTTGCCACCTATGAATACTGATGCGAGGGGAGAGTCTCTTTTCTCATTTCAGGCGCAGGTGTTGGCAAGGTTGGCATTCCTGAAGGATAAGAAGGATGCCGGCGCCTCCGATCCTGGTGCAGGAACGTCCACAGGGCTGTTTGGGCAGGGCACGGGGAACCAGCAAGTGGCTCTCTATTCACCTCACCAAGGGCAGGGAGGTAAAGATTTATCCATGACAGGCACGGTAGTTAATTGGCTGTGGGGCCCTCCTCATCAGGGCATTGCCTCCTCACCCACCTTGCCACCTGGTTGGCAAACGTTTGGGACTTCTGGTCCCCCACCGGTGCCCACTACTTCTTGGCAAACTGGGGTTAGTTTTCCTCATAATTTAGGCAATATGGGAGCATCTTGTTCCCCCTATGAGTCTGTTCCTCCTGGGGCAGTACCTAGCGAGGATACTGATTTGCCGTTAGGGGACCATCTGGCTACTGCCACTAAGGAAAAAATAATCAGGGGGAATTCGTAAGGGGTGTGCGGTCCTTGTGCTGAAACAGGTACCCAGGGTCGTCACCCCGAAAACCGATGTAACGACTGAGAGCTGAAACCGGGCATAAACCCTGTTCAGAACAAGGCCCCAAATTAATGACTACGCCCTTACCACGCTGGTCCGTCTTGGATCTCTGCAGCTTAATCCTCATGCTGAAATCGATGAAGGAAACATCCCTACGCTCAAGGGCCCTACCAGAGGCATCAGTGCGGGAACTAGCCACTAGCTCGCTAACCCTGAATGCCCCAAAAAACGCGACCAACGAAGCCACATGAAATAGCGATGTTTTATAGCTGTTGCTGCAAAATAAAGGCCACAAACAATCCATCCCACGCAACACAGCAGGGGTCAAAGGTTCTCTGTTATCAACCCATCTGCCGCTCTCCCGGGACCACCCTTTGGCAGTGTCGCCCTTAGAGAAGAAGAAGAAGATAAGAGATTGGATTTATATCCCACCCTTCACTCACTTGAGTCTCAGAGCGGCTTACAAACTCCTTTTCCCTTCCCCTCCCCACAACAGACACCCTGTGAGATAGGTGGGGCTGAGAGAGCGCTTTCCCAAGCTGTCCTTGAGAGAACAGCTGGTACAGAGCTATGGCTTGCCCAAGGTCATCCAGCCAGGCACAAGTGGAGGAGTGGGGAATCAAACCCGGTTCTCCCAGATTAGAGTCCGCACACTTAACCACTACACCAGACTGGCTCTTAGACAAGCTATGCCCCTTCCAAGCAGGCACTGGTTATGTGCTTCTGACCCACTCACCCATCGGATAGCACGGCATTAGCCAGTGGCTTTTGATGGTTCCCCCAGACTGGCTGGTAGAGGGATCTTTTTTCACCTGCTTTGCAATATCACTATTTATGGATTTATTTTACATTATTTATAGTCCACCTTTCTCACTCCAGGGGGATTACACAGAGCAAGTCAGTACAATCAACAAAATGGGACATTCAATAAACTATGCATTAGAACTGTAGAAGTCTGGGACCAACCAGAAAGAAACCGAAGCATAGCATAGGTATTAACATGACACATTAAGTGGTACAGAAATTCCATAACAGGGTCCTACTTACAATACACTGTGTATAGCAGTGGGAGGGCTTCTAGTGTCCTGGCCCCACTGGTGGACCTCCTGAGGGCACCTGTTATTTTTGGCCACTGTATGACAGAGTGTTGGACTGGATGGGCCATTGGCCTGATTCAACATTGGCTTTTCTTATGTCCTAAAGACCACAGGTCCCAATGATTTATCCAAGTAAGCCTGTGAAACCATTTTGTACCATGCAACTTTATTATTGCTGAAGAAAAGCCTTCTTGAATAGTTCAGTTTTGCATAGTTTGCGGAAGGTCAATAGAGTGGGAGCTTTCCTCATTTCCTTGGGCGGGTTATTCTACAAGGTGGGAGCCACAATACGGAAAGCACATGTACTAAAAGGGGAACATTAAAAACTAATACATAAATAAATGGCCTGGTAAGACACTGAGCTGCAGACCAGAAGGTTGGTGGCTCGGCAGTATGAGACCCGAGTGTCGTATGACATTGTGAGCTCCCGTCTCTGGCTCCAGCTCCTGCCAACCTAGCAGTTCGAAAGCAAGAACTTGCAAGTAGATAAGTAGGCACTGCTTTGGAGGGAAGGAAACAGCGGTCCGTGCACCTCGGCACTTAGTCATGCTGGCCACATGGCCATGGAAAAAAGTCTTCAGACAGCACTGGCTCTTCAGCTTGGAAACAGAGATGAGAACTGCCCCCTAGAGTCAGATTCGACTGGCCTTCGAGCAAGGGAAACCTTTACCTTTAAATAGTTGGCAGTGATAGGGCAGTTTGTTCACAATAGGTAGGGATGAATTGCAAACACCCTGAGGCTTAACCAAACCTGACAGTGGACTTGCAGTGCATCAGGAAAGGGGGACTGGTCTTGGCGGCCTTTGGCACATATATGCAGGTGAGGATAAACAAGGCCAGCGGAAATGGCTGGCCAAGTTTGGCTCCAAGGTTTGTCTGATAAAGGCAGCCATGGTTAGGCTGCCTAGCACAGCCCACCCTTAAAATACGTTAGCATTTTTTAGTGGGTTATAACATAGTTAAACCTACCCTGTTGTCTTGTGTCCTTGCTTGGGGGTGCCTGAGCAGTAGCATATCTACTGAAGTAAATTAAAAGGGTAGACCTGCTTGTTCTTCCACTTTTAGTTGCCATAGGGCAGTACAAATGGATGGGCCTCACGTTTTTCCCCCCACTCTGACCTGATCTCATCAGATCCTGGAACCTAAGCAAGGTTGGCCTTGGTTGTTACTTGGATGGGAGACCACCAAGAAAGTCCACGGTTGCTACACAGATGGAGGCGATGGCAAACCACACCTATCTGAATCTTGTCTTGATAAACTCTACTTTTTGCCATACTTTGGCTGTGACTTGATGGCACTACCCACACTTATTTTGGAAGGAGGAGTACTGACAAACCTTCTCCAGGAGGTAATTCCAAAACGGCAGGGCAACAACTGAAAAGGCCCTTCTCCTTCCACCAAGGATTCTACCATCTATGGACAATACAATTTGAGGGAGTTCTGTCCTTGAAAGGCTAAGCTGATGGTCGAAGGGTGATCTCTAAGAACCTCAGGGAAAGAGAAGGACATTCTAAAGTTTCAAATAAGTCCTTAAGGACTTTTAAATAAGATCTCCAGATAACTGTCTTGAGGCACCAAATAAAGTGATTCACTAATTAAATGGTTGCTGGTGACAACATAATAAGCACCATAGATTGTATTTGCTGGTTGTACTCAATTTTGAAAAAAAATATCCACGTGACTACTTCCTGACAGTTAGTTGTCAATAGTTCACAGTTATTGTTCATTTTTAAACAGCAAAATAGTCTCTCTTTTTTACAGAAGGTGGCTAATTATCAATACAAATTAATTTCCGCTTCCGTCCAGTGCCAATGTGATTCATGATGACTCATGCTTGATTTTTTTTGTTTTTAGCACCCGAGATTGAAGCTTTTGAACAGTGATTCAAAAGCAATTGAAAATTATTTTGATTTATAGTCTGAAAAGATGGGGTTTTGTTTTGTTTTTTTAAAAAATAAAGATTAAAAGTTTTGAAAGCCATTTGTCATCCCAGATCAAATTTTAAAAGTACAGCTTAGGGTTACCACCAATACATTCCTACTCACCAAATAAAACAGACTTCCGATTAGGGATCATGGTTCAGCGAAGAAAAAATGAAAACTGGTGAGACTGAGAAAAATGTTGCACTTAGAACAACTGCACAAAATGCTGTGAATGCGTTATATTACAAAATGGGGGCAATGCATCTCAGCCATGGCACCAAAACTATGGAAACCTCTTCCCAGAGATATTTGTCTGTCCCTTTTTGTCACTCTTCTTATTTATTATTTACTGAATTTGTATTCCAACTTTCTTCTCTGCAAGAGCCACCAAGGCAGCTTTCCATATATATACCCCCTTTTTAAAACCATTAAAATTACCCCCCACACATATAATTAAAACAATTAAAACAGAGTTAAAATAACATAGAAAACATTAAGAAAACATTAAGAAAAAAGCAATTAAAACATTGGTCACAAAAGAGGGATCATTGAGGGAATGCAATACAAAAAAAAGTCTCCATCTGCTGGTGGAAGATGGCAATAGAAGGGCACAGACAAATCTCCCTGCGGAGAGAGTTCTAAGCTTTGGCACCATGGCTGAGAAGGGTTGCAATGTTCCCTCTAAGCTGTGGAGTCTTGTGAGCAAAAATTATGCTTTGTGAGCTACTGGCATTAAAGTTGTGAGCGAGCAATTTGGCTACTACATAAATTAGTCTGCTCTGGAGCCATCCTTCCTGAGCTAAGACACAAATGTGTGAGCCAGAGGCTAAAAAACTGTGAGCTTGCTCACACTAACTCAGCTTAGAGGGAACATTAGTTGCCACTGCCAGCTGCCTAAACTCAGAAGGTTGGGGGCATGCAAAGCAGAGCCTCCAAAGATGACCAAAGTGGCTGGGCAGCTTCATAAAGGAGTAGGCAATCCTTCAGGTATGTCGGTCCCAAACTGTAGAGGGCTTTGAAGGTCAGGACCAACACCTTGAATTGTGCCTGGAAACAAATTGAGAGTGACAGAAGGAGGAGGAGGAAGAGATTGGATTTATACCCTGCCCTTCACTCGGAGTCTCAGAGCGGTTTACAGTCTCCTTTCCCTTCCCCTCCCCACAACAGACACCCTGTGAGGTAGGTGGGCCTGAGAGAGCTCTTTCAAGAACTGCTCATAAGAGGACAGCTCTGAAAGAACTTGTAACTAACCAAAGGTCACACCAGCAGCTGCATGTGGAAGAGTGGGGAATCAAACTTGGTTCTCCCAGATTAGAGTCCATGCCTCTAACCACTACACCAAGGTAAAGGTAGAGGTACCCTTGCTCGAAAGCCAGTCAAATCCAACTCGAGGGGGTGGTGCTCATCTCAGTTTCCAAGCCAAAGAGCCAGCGCTGTCCAAAGACTTTTCCATGATCATATAGCCAGCATGACTAAATGCCGAGGCGCGTGGAACGCTGTTTCCTTCCCACCATAGCAGAACCTATTTATCTACTTGCAATTTCTTGATTTCAAACTGCTAGGTTGGCAGGAGATGGGGCCAGAAACGGGAGCTCACTCCGTCATGCGGCACTAGGGTCTTGAACTACCAAGCTACCAACCTTCCGGTCTGCAGCTCAGCATCTTAACCTCTGAGCCACCACTCTAAGCCAATCAGGGACACATTCAGATTGCATTAAGTGTTTGGCAGCGGTTCAGGTTGCTTGATGCAATCTGAACATATCCCTGATTGGCACAGATTCACCATGTACTTTTAACAGAAATGCAATAATATCAGCTATAACCCAGCCCTATACTTAAGGAAACAATGGTGATTGAGCAAAACTGGAAAAAAATTCTGTGGTCCTAAAGGCTAATCATTTATGAGGCATAAAAGCCAGTTATGGTGAAGTGGACTAGGATCTGGAAGAGCCATGTTCGAATCCCCACTCTGCCATGGAAGCTCACAGGCGACCTTGGGCTAGTCACACATCCTTAGCCTAGCCTCCCTCACAGGGCTGTTGTTGTGAGGTTAAACTAGAGGAAAGGGGGGCAATATAAGCCACTTTGGGTCCTTATTGGCAAGAAAAATTGGGTATAGGTGAAGTATTTTTTTTAAAAAGGTTTTTCTGGAACTGGAATCCTCTTAGTTGTAGGTTCTGATGCTGGATGCAGATTTTGGAAAGTCAGGTGCTCAGAGTCAAGAACTGTGAAGTATCTGGAAGAGGCAGGGAGTCTGGTGGTACAAAGAAATATCTCATCCATATCTGAGGGGATCCATGTAATCTTGGATTTCAGGCAGTGGCATGGCATTTGTTAGCCGAATTGCTTTAATTTAAGGTTAGCAACTGGCAAATAACCGGGTTCTTAGCCAACTATACCAAGGTCCCACCCCTTCCAGGAGTTCCCAGAAAATAGGCACTGAGGCGGAGTGGTCCATTTGAATGATGTTTACTTGCAAAATGTTTTCAAGCATACAAAAACAGAATCACACACAATAACACACAAGTCCTAAGAAACTTAGACAGAGGAATAGCACTTTTGCATGATAGAGATTCGTTGGTTGGGAGATACGTCACCTGTCTTGGAGATGGGTGGTCCTTTTTCAAAAGAAGATTGAGGGGTAGAAAGGAAAAATGGGGGGATGTGATCTGAACCAGCAGATACACGCTTGACTCTGGTCGCGAATCAGAGATCAAAGATGGAGGCAGGGTGTTGAGATAGCAAGCTGGACATAAGGGGGAGTGAAAGCAGATAGGGGTCATAGAGGCTCAAGAGAGTGATTGTATGGTGTGCAAGATCTTTTATAAGGTAGTATTGGGGTGGGCTGTGCTAACCACATCCCACAAACACACCTACCAGGTAATCTGTCCCTACAAACCCTACCATTGGTCAAGGTAAAAAGAGGAGGGAATGTGGAGGGGTGGTCAATATTGCAGCACTAAAGTCTAAACAGGAACTGACACCTGGGCAAGCTTGTGATGAGTCATTGAGCCATTCCATTGTCTCTTAATGGCCCTGGCCTGGCCACTTGATGGGTGAACAAGTAGTTGCCAGGTAGCTTCACTTAGCATAATCCTTGCAGGAATGATGGAGGGGGCTGGGTGTTGCCTTAGCGTGAGGAGACAGAAGAACCCTTTTGTAATGGAGTCCTTGTCTCTGTCTTTGTGTGAACTATGGTGGGTGTTCCTCCTGGAATGGCCTGGAGCCTCTTACAGCAATAAAGAGTGCATTTAGTCCTTTAGAGCATAACATCCCAAAGTTCAAATCTTATGAACATTAATAAGTCCATAAGAGCACATGATGTTCCTTGCTAGGCAACACATTGGTTCCCTGGTATCAGATGACTCTTTTTGGAAGAAATGGACTGGGCAATGATGCTTAGTGCTAATAGAGACATCGGGGTCTCAGGGGAAGGCAATACAAAGTCAGTAAAGGCTTCCTGACCTTTCCTTCTGTCCACTCCTGCTGATGTATCTTTGTTACCCAGAATGTCACTGTGATGATTTTGCCCTCCCACACATGTTTTCCCTTCATCTTGTTCTTAACTAAACAGCCCCTCTTTCTTTTTCTACTTCGTTTTCCTCTGGTCGTCCCACCCAGTTGTTTCAATGCTGACCCAGCCTAGGGAACTGAGGGGAGAGACTAAAATCCTTCATTTTGTCCTTTTTAAAAAATAATAGCACAAGAGAAGCTTATGGTAGTTAAAAAAAACCCTGTTTTATTTACCTTTGAGGGGAAATGGTCAGGTACAAATCCGGTTTAGGACTTATGAAGCAAACAAGCAAAAGGAATGAGGTAGCTTTGTATAAAAAATAAACACCAGATAATTTCTCATCATCATCGGGAGATCGGGGTGGTTCGGCAGTGTTGCTGTTGTTAGATCTGTCAGTTGCGTTTGACACAGTTGACCATCAGCTGCTGACCCACCACCTCGCTGACATGGGGATACAGGGACTTGCCTAGAAATGACTTGCTTCCTTTCTCCAGGGTCGGGAGAACAGCTTGGGGAACAGCAGTCCAGGAGACACCCGCTTGAATGAGGTGTGCCTCAGGGGCAGTGCTTTCCCCGATGTTATTTAACATCTATATGCACCCCCTTGCCCAGATTGCCCGGAGGTATGGGCTGGGGTGTCACCAGTACGCTGATGACACACCGCTCTATCTGATGTTGGGTGGTCAATTGGACTCCAGTCCAGAAGATCTGTATTGGGCATTGCACGCTGGTTGGCTTAGAGTGACTCGGCTGAAATTAAATCCAGTGAAGACAGAGGTTCTAGGCCTGAGTTGGGGAGATTTGGGGAGGGGGTTCCCGCTCTCAACCTTTAACGGGGCACCATTGGTGCCAGCACTGATGGTTATGAGTTTGGGAGTGCTCCTGGATCCCTCCATAACAATGGAGGCCCAGGTGGCAGCTACTGCTAAATCAGCCTTTTATCTTCTTTGGCTGGTTCCGCAGTTGGTTCCCTTCCTCAACCATGACAGTCTGGCTACAGTGATCCATGCGACGGTTACCTTGAGACTAGACTACTGTAACGCTTTCTACATGGGGCTGCCCTTGTTGCAAATCTGGAAGCTGCAGCTAGTGCACAATGCCATGGCCAGGCTCCTGATGGGCCTCCTTAGATGAGAGCACATCTGGCCTGTGCTGAAGGCACTGCACTGGCTGCCAATAGCATACTGAATTCACTTCAAGGTGCTGGTGCTTACCTTTAAAGCCCTATATGGCCAGGGTCCAACATACCTGAGGGAACGCCTTTCCCCATATATACCCCAGAGAGCACTACAGTCAGAGTTCACAACATAGTTTGACTATTCCAGGCTCCAAGGAAGCCAGGCTCACCGCTACTAGGACAAGGAATTTTTTGGTGGTGGCTCCCCTCTGATGGAATGAGCTCCTGGAGGAGATCAAGGCCCTGTGGGACCTTGTGCAGTTCCTCAGGGCCTGCAAGATGGAGCTCTTCCACCAGGCTTTTAACTAGGAGCCGTCACCATTACCACCATTACCATCATAACCATCATTATCACCTCTACCACCAACTACTATTATCAGTAACACCTGTGGTAGAAGGTCGGCCCTGTATGGAGATCGAGTCATACTACCACAGGAGGCCAGAATACCACTGAAGCGCGATATTGGCATTACACCCTACAGTACGCCATCTTTAAATTATTGAAAACAGGACCATCACTGCGAGCACTTTAATTTGTTAATTATTTATTTTATGATTGTTTTCACCCTGTTTTTTTAATGTTTTGTGCTGACCAGGCACAATGTGCCGATGTATGTGAGCCGCCCTGAGCCCATCCGCGGGGAGGGCGGGATACAAATATAATAAATAAATAAAATATCAATCAATCAGTCATCATAATTGCTTTATTACAGTTCAAAACCAGCACAAAACAGTCCAGACACACCAAAAACTGAAAAGTTGCATGCTATCGTAGAAACAGAACAGATAATTTGTCACGAATAAGTTACTGTTTCTGTTATTCAGACAGGTCTTTACAACCTGAGGACAGAGATTTCTTGGCAGTTTTTCTTGTATTAACTAGCATAAGTTTCTTGGTCTAACAGACAAAAAAGTTGGTGAAGGCAGGGACATTCATACAAGTTCCAGTTTCCTTCTCTATCCACTGGCTGGGGATCACCCACATCTTCTAGGAGCGTTGTCCCTCAGACTTGTTAGGGATGGGCTAAACTCCCCACTTCCCTAACTCAGGATCCTTCTCGATCCTCTCCCAGTCTGCTTCACTCTCCTTCCCAGTCAACTGTCAGTCCATAACTGTCACTCCTGACTCTCTCAACTGAAGAATTTTATTTGAATCCCCTGTCACTCAAGGTTCTCAGAACAGGTCACAGCATTAACCATTGACTGTCTGTCACAATTTTAGGAGTTCCTTCTTTCTGGACATTCCCTTCTCTTTCTCTCTCTCTCCCTTTGTCCACCACAAGGGCTGGGCATGCTGTATACAGTCCCTCTCCATCCCAGCTTACATAGACAGCTAGAAAACTTTACTCTGCCTTTCCTATCAAGTATGGAGTTCTTTTGCAATAAAGAATTTCTATTTCTTTTCTAAGTGACAAGCCTCAGTGTGAACTTATTCCTCAAGCAGCCAGTATGTACAATTCCGTTGTGCAGTAGCTCACCTCTGCTTTCAACTAGCAGGGCCAGAGGATTCTGGTAAGTAGTGATGACATCTCAATTTGACCTTCGCGCCGTTCCTTCCTATTATGGTGTATGGGAAAAAAAACCCAAGACCTGACTGATGTGGTTTAAGCAGCTGACCTTAGAATCTTCCAGATGATGGCGTAACCTCCACCATGAGGATGTGGTGAAGCTCAATAATGAGCGATTTTCCAGATAAAGCTCAATGAGAATGAGCAATTGTCTTTAAAATTATCCACACGTAACAAAATGTTAACCTCTGTATTATTTAGGGAAAATGTCACCCATTATTGCCATCCTTTTGAGTCGATGGGAAGGCTTCTTTTTTTGTGACAGGGATTCTGACTATTCTTTGCTTTTTGTCTAACAATGTCCCCCTGTTCTAGCAAGCCTTCTTTGTTCTTCAGCTACTTTTAAAAAGACATGTGGGGAAATGGAGTGAGTCAAATATTTTACTGTTCACTGATTGCATTTTGCATGTGAACCTGCAATGTTAAAAGCCTACCTGGGGGGAAAGAAAGCTCCCTATGAAATGAACAATTCTTTCCCTTTGTCTTCCTTTGTAATAATAGTCTCAAAGAAAACTTAACAAATTAGTAATGCATAACATTCTTCATTCAGTTCCTCTAATCAAGCTTTGCTTTTCCAACCTGAAACCTTTATATATAGATAGATAAATACAGATACACACAGAGAGGCTGAGGACAGACTGGCAAAATGAAGCAAAAGGGAAGCGGGGCAAAAAGATCTGGGCCAAGTTGATGTGGGGCTTTCTGTTTGCACTGCGTAGACTGATGCGGGACCATACCGGGGAGGAGGTGGAAGGGAGCATTCACACTGTGGGGCAGCCCCTGGTGGCGGTGACGCAGTGGCACACAGCTTTGGTCCATTTTGCCAACCTGTGCATAGGCACATAGGCACATGGGTGCAGCAGCTGGATAGGCGGGTTCAAATTACCGGCACCGCTTGATGTGTGGCTTAGTTGCATCCTCACTTCCAGGAAGTGGGATCAACACGCACTCAGACAGCTTGCCACCAGTTTCACCAGGTACCTTTTTAAAGCGGGATGAAAGCACTTCAGGACGGGGTGAGTGCAGCACGGCAACGCCAGGCAGCTGTGGCTGTGTGAACAGGCTCTCTTAATCCGCTTGTAAAGCAGACCTATATTGGGCCAAACTGCCAGTCTGAATTTGCCCAGAGTGAACCTTCTAGACTTTCTGCTTTCTTAATCTCCTAGTTTATCAGTCTTCAGTTTCAATTCATCCCCCATCTGAATTTTTCATTTTTGCTGCCATTAGATTTTGCAATTTCTTCAAGGGAGGTTGCAGTCTTGATTAAGAGAAAGATCAGAAAATAATGTTTTGCTTCCCCCCCCCCCCTTGAGCATTTTCTTGTATCATCTGGACAGGATCCAGCCAAATTTAATCAGTACATTGCAACAATTTGGGCAAGGATTTAGGAATAAGGCCCAATGAACTCAGTGAGGCTTGCTTCCAAATAAATGTGCGTATTATTTATTTACACAGAACATTTGCTCGAGGCAGCAAATAATACCCTCCCCAAAGATAATTAAAACAATAAAACTATTCAATAATAGTAATCTCCCAGCATAAAACAGTCTGCCTATTGGAGTACAATCAGCCTTCCATCGAAACTCAATGGTAAGGTGGCAAATGGTCCTTCCCAGAATTTGAGATCTGCTGTGGAGGCCTTCTCCAGGTATTTTCTTATGCAGTGGAGAACCAGTTTGGTGTAGTGGTTAGGAGTGCAGGCTCTAATCTGGGAGAACTGGGTTTGATTCCCCACTCCTCCACATGCAGCAGCTGATGTGACCTTGGGTCACTCAAAAGTTCTCTCAGAGCTGTTCTTTTAAAAGCAGTCCTCAAAAGAGCTCGCTCAGCCCTACCTACCTCACAGGGTGTCTGTTGTGGGGAGGAAAAGGAAACTGTAAACCACTCTCAGATGCCTTCGGGTAGTGAAGGGCAGGGTATAAAATCTCCTCATCTTCCTCCTTCTCCTCCTCTTCTTCAACTTTTGTTTGATGAGTATCAAACAAGGTAAGTCTGTCTGTCGAACATCTTCACTGAGAAATTCACAGCATCCCTAACATAGACCAAGGGCCTGACTCAGTATAAGGCAGCTATGTATGATCATATGTTCATATGAATTCAAAAGATTCACCACGTACTTTTAACAGATGCATAATATTATCAGGTATAGCCCCACACTATACATATGGAAACAATGGTGATTGAGAAAAACTGGAAAATTTCTGTGGCAGTAAAAACTAATCATTTATTAGGCATGTATTATTTTTTTTATAAAAAAACCCTGGTGGATGCTATCCCTTTTGTTACCCTCAAAGTGACTATACTTACATCTTTTTATCAATAAATATAAGGAAGAAATTAGCACTTGCTATTTCCGCAAGATTTTTAGCTAAACTGTGATTACATGTTATTTTGTGGATTTTTTTTCCTTTTGCATTTAGTCCTGACTATCTTCATTTTAATTTTAAAGTTTTATCCTGTTATGTAAACCCTTCTTTGGTGTAGTGGTTAAGTGCACGGACTCTAATCTGGGAGAACCGGGTTTGATTCTCCACTCCTCCACTTGCACCTGGCTGGATGACCTTGGGCAAGCCATAGCTCTGTACCAGCTGTTCCCTCAAGGACAGCTTGGGAAAGAGTTCTCTCAGCCCCACCTACCTCACAGGGTGTCTGTTGTGGGGAGGGGAAGGGAAAGGAGTTTGTAAGCCGCTCTGAGACTCCAAGGGAGTGAAGGGCGGGGTATAAATCTAATCTCTTCTTCTTCTTCTTCTTCTTCTTCTGTTGTTGAGGGTATTATATGTTGGTGTATATGCTGGGATGTTATAGCCTATGGCTACAACAATAACAATAAACTATAAGAAACCTTGAGTCCAGGGGCACCTTTTAGACCAACAAAGTTTAATTCTGGGTACAAGCTTTTGTGTGCATGCCCACTTCTTCAGGTACCAAATGATAATGTGTATACCCACCCAGACCCAAATGTGTTGCATACAAGCAAGTCTTGGGCCGAGGACAAACTGAAGATCTGCCCCGGAACAGCCGTGGGGCCAAAAGCCCCGCGGGAAAAGCAGCCTGGTGCGCCCCGTTCGCACTGGCTGCGATGTACCAGGGAGGAGGCGCATGGCTGCTGGTCCATCCCCACTTCCGGTGCCGCTTCCGGTGTGCTGCCGACGCATCCACACTGCCAGGAAGCGGCAGGGATGCACGCCCGGATGGCCGGAGACCTGTTTTAAGTGGTCTCCGGCTGAAGCAGCATGACGGCGCCTCACGGACGGGTGAGTCCGTGCTGACGATGGGGGACAGCTGCAGCTGTCTGGATGCCCTCTCTGCCTCCGCTTCTAAAGTGGAGGCAGAGCACTCCAGATCCCCAGTCTGTCCTCAGCCTTGGAAGCAGCAAAGTATCCAGGATGGGAGACTGGAAGAATCCAGCTTCCAGTGATCAGCTGGGAGTTAGATCCTATTCCTTCCCTTAAAAAAAACAGAGCAAAATCTCCCCAACCAAAGAAAAGTGGCCAAGTCCAAGTTGATCCATCATCAGCTGGGAGTCAGCCTCTGAAGGCTGCCAGTATCCTGTTCCTGTAAATACACATGGACTGGTTGCGAGTAAGCCAAACTGCCCATCAGATAATTGGCAGTCTGATCACCACTATTGAATGGTAAATGAGCTGAACTGGCAGGTGTTCAAACAACTGTAGCCCATGTAGCTCAGCACAGACTAATCTGGCAACAGCTCTGTAGGGTGTCTCTAACCATGTGATCTTCCATTAAGCTGAGGCTCCTCCACTGCACATGAAACTGCAGGACATGTAATTTTAAAATAAATAGAAGAAGAAGAAGAAGAAGAAGAAGAGATTGGATTTATACCTCGTCCTTCACTTGCAGTCTCAAGTAAAACCATCGAGGTCAATTTTTGTCTACTCTGGCCGACAGTGGATCTCCAGGATGAGACATGGAGAGGTCTTTAAAATCTACTACGAGCTGATTCTTTAGTTGTATCTGCCAGGGATTAAACATGGGCCCTTCAATATCCGAAGCATTATTCTACCATTGAGCCATGGCTTCTCCCTGTATTCCAAATACCCAGTCCACCTAGGAGCATGGAGAGAGAGGGGATGAGAGATTTGTTCATGTATCTCTTGGATGAGGATCTTAGTACATAAAAATATGCTGCTGCATGCACTGTTCTAGTCTCCATCTAGCAACTATAGCTGCAACTGTCCTATCAGAGCCCTGTTATGAATACTGATCTTTTATCCGGGTGGTAGAACAGATGGTTTAACAGATGGTGCTATGACTGAGGAACACATGAAGTTACCTTATACCGAGTCAGACCCTTGGTCTCTCAAGGCCAGTGTCGTCTACTCTGAGCGGCAGCGACCTTCCAGGGTCTCAAGTCTGGCACATCACCCACAATCAGAGTCTTTTAATTGGCGATGCCTGGGATTGAACCTGGGTCCTTCTGCATGCAGAGCACCGGTTCTTCCTCTGAGCCACAGCCCCTCTCATAATCTGATGGGCTATGTGTACACTAGAGTTGGCTGGGAGCCACAAAAGGCTACGTTGTTGTAAAAGACGACGATCTTGCCCCATTACATGTACCCTATCTCAAGAAATAATTGGTAGCTTTAAAAAGCTTGGGAAAGATTAATAACCAGGCAACCTCATCTCTGTCCTAAAAATAATTATAAATCATCCATAAAGCTGCCACAGATTGTCATACCTATTAAGCCTTGCTCAGTAAGTGGGGTAAGCTTTTTTTTTTCTGATTTGTATGCTGAGCTGAATGGTCAGAATAGATTTGTTTTAATTAATTATACACCTGGACCCCTAAGGTCAGGCATTTAATCTATGGTGGTAGGCATTTATGGCCTGATAAACTACAAAGCAAAACAGATTATCGCTTAATTATTTTAATTTATTTAAACAGCGATTTTTTAAAAAAAGCAAAATATGTTGTGGTTGAATAATTAGCATGGATAGCCTCACTTTCAGCCAATGTTTCTTCCTCTTAATATGCCCTGCCCGTAGATCCTGCATATGGACAAAATTGAGTTTGACTTATTGTTCACTTATTTAAGGAATACTTATTTAAAGAACATTTGCTTATATCTGAATGGGGAAACATACAGTTGTCCGTTACCAGTCCCATTTTTTTGAATCTTTTATTTAATAGGATTGAAGAATAACACTCCTTCCTTCCTTCCTTCCTTCCTTCCTTCCTTCTGCATATTTATATACCCACCTTTCTCCCAGGCATCCTGGACCGAGAGCAGGTTACAACAATGGAAAAACAATATTCCCCCTTTGCCCTAGCTCTGGCTGCCCCCAAAGCTCTCTGGAACAGCTCTGTTTTGCAGCCTTTCTGGAAAACCAGGAGAGCAGGAGATCCCGGACCTCTTCCAAGAACCAGTGAAAAACCCCAAGCTCGAACCGTGACAGAATGTGCTTTAGATGACAGAGGAACTGATACCCATTCTTGGTAAAAACACTGGAGCTGCCATTTGGGAACATGCAGGGAGAGATGGTCTTTCAAGTATGTGGGAACCCCATCATGAATGGCATTAAAGATGAACTCCAACACCTTAAATTGGACCCAGGTACTGGTTAGACTGTAGGATTAGCATCTGTGAAACACAGGTTCAGATCCCTAGTCTGCCATGGAAGCTTGCTGGGTGACCTTAGGCCAATCACACACTCTCAGTCTAGCCTACTTCACCGGGCTGTTGTGAGGATAAAATGGAGGAAGGGAGAATGTTGTAAGTTGCTTTGGATCATCTTTGGGGAGAGAGATGGGGCATAAATAAAGGGAATTTTAAAAAAAATCGAAGTAGACTTTCTAAGGACTGTAAAGGTTAAGGTTTCCCTTGATCGAAAGCCAGTTGAATCCAACTCTAGGGGGCAGTGCTCATTTCCGTTTCCAAGCCTTCTCCATGGTCATGTCCATTTCCAAGACTTCTCCATGGTCATGTGACTGGCATAACTAAATGCTGAGGTACACAGAACACTGTTACCTTCCCACTGAAGCGGTATCTATTTATCTACTTGCAATGTCTTGCTTTCGAACTGCTATGTTGGCAGGAGCTGGGGCCAGAGATGGGAGCGCACTCTGTCACGCGGCACTTGGGTCTTGAACTGTCGCACTACCAACCTTCTGGTCTGCAGCTCAGCATCTTAACCCCTGAGCCAGCCACCCCCCAGGACGGTACCCATACTGATATAGTGTTTAGGCACAGGTTTTGGCCTTATTGAGCCAGTAGGCTCTTGCAAAGTAACCCTGTGTGGGGATATGCATGACAAAATGTGTGTGTGTTTTGTGCCTTCAAATAGCTTATGACTTATGGCGACCCAACAAATTAATGACTTCCAAAGCATCCTTTCATTAGAATGGCCTTGCTCAGACCTTACAAACTGAAGGCTATGGCTTCCTTTCTTGAGTCAATCCATATCATGTTGGGTCTTCCTCTTTTTCTTATGCCTTCAAATGAGAACCATGTATACCATCATCTGTTCGGTTCCCTGAAACATGTCTTCACAATGCACAAATGGTTGCCTTTCTAGAATTCTATGAGTCACTCTCCTGCTTCATTTCACACTCACGGTCCAAATTTTTTTTGACAACATTTGATTCTACTTTGCTTCTTACTTTTGCATTCCAATTACCTATGATTATCGGCACATCTTGTTTGCATGCCAAATACCTGAGGTGAAAATATGCTCCCCAATGTCTTTTTGGGTCCTTCTATGTATTTACAGAACAAAAACCAGAATTACAGAACTTTTCAGCAGTATCCCCCACCCCCCAAAAAACCCAGGACAAAGTAACAGGTGGAATTAGGAATCTTTCCAAGGATCCGGAGCAGGTATCATTTCAGCAAATGACATCAAATTTGTAGGGAATCAATTCTTCCCTGTCTCCTAAAGGCCCTCCAACTTTAAGGGGGTTGGACAAAGGAGTCTGATTGTATGGACACTGAACAAGATGTCCCCACTCATACTGGTTTCCATTGTTTCTTATTAGGAAAATGCCATGATTAAAACCTTCAGTGTAATCTGTCAAACAGTTTCCCCCACAAGAGCACCCCAAAACTTCACCACCTCACAACAAATCAGAAAAAACACCAGAAACAGAAAGCTTCCCCTTCCCAGTCAAAGATCACCTCCCACAGAACAGAGCAACCTCCAAAAGCTTGGGTGCTTGGCTCACATGTCGCAATGACGTCACCCAGAAGTGGCGTCATCTTACAGGGTACATTGCAGGGGATGCTCTGTCATTAGAGTGATAGAAATGACACCATGTCATTTCCTTCTGTTCATGTCTCTATTATGCAAAATGAGTCAACTTCCTCTTGTAATATTCTGGATGGATGAGCAGTTTTATACCTCACTGATCTGGTATCGCACAATATTAGCAAAGAGGTGAAGGAAATAGGAGCCCTTGCATTGTCTACTGTTAGGATGCCCTGGAGATTAGGTAAGCAGTGAGCATCCTTACTACATACTGGCCATCTTTGGGGAATTCCACCCCCATATCTACCAGCTCCCATATGCCCTGAAACAGAGCATTTGTTGAACATTCTACTCCAGGTAAAAATACCCCACAGCACCACTAACAGACTCCCCCCACATCCAGCACACTAGTGCCTGATGCACAAACATACAGTCATCCACATCAGTAGCCTTGGTGTGGTAATGTTAGCACTGCCAACAGGTTTTGTTGTTTTGATACTGATCCTGGTTTTCCAATGAGAAGCTGGTGTCACTCTCTATAACAGTTCTCCCAATTTTCCTTTTTCTTGAACAGTCCCTTTTCTTGTTTGTTTTTCTGTCTGTTCCACCCATTTGTTTAAATGTACATATATACTGACCCAGCCTATGGAACTGACAAAAATCTTTCATTTGTATATGTCAGATTAGGGCACAAGAGAGGCTGATAGTAATTCAAAACAAACAAACAAACTACTTTATTTCACTTTTGTAGGGGAAATGGTCAAGTCAGACTGTCAGGCAGGTTTCAGGTTTAAAGTTGGCAGGTAAACAGACATCAGGAATAAGGTAACTTTGTATAACCATACATACCAGTTAGTTTGTCATAAATAAGTAGTTGTTGTTTTGTTATACAGACAGGTCTTTAAAACTCTGGAGACAGATCTCTTGCAGTCACTGCTTAAATAAGCAAGCATGAGCTTCTTTGTCTCAAAATTATTTAAAGGCAGGAACACACACACACGATCCAGTTTTCCTTCTTGAATCCTTGATAAGGATCATCCCCTTTTACTAAAAGCTATTTCCCTCAAGTTAGGGCTACTAGTTCCACTTCCCTATTTCAGGATCCACTCTTGATCCTTGACTCTGCTTAGTCCCACTCCTTAACTGAACTAACTGCCACTTTCAACTGTAGAATTCCATTTGAATCCCCTGTCACTCAAGGTTCTCAGACTGGGTCAAAGCATTAACAGTTCACTGTCCATTACACTCTCCCTCTTCAGTGATGATGAACCATCTTCCACTCGTTATGTGCAATGGCTGGTCCCCAGCTGTGAGCCCCAAATGGAAAGCCATGGTCCAAGAACATTCGCACTCTCACCCTTCAGCTATCACCAAGAGGTTCCTGTCATTGGCAAGGCCCTGATCCCTTTGAACTGGCTGTTTGCCATATCTGCTCCCTTACCTAAGGATTTCAAATGTGTCCAATCCAGGCAAGCCCAATCTAATCAGATCTTGGAAGCTAAGCAGAGTCAACTGTGGTTAGTGCTTGGATGGGAGACTTCCTTGGAATACCTAGTCGGGAGGTGGGGGCAGGCTTTATTTAGCCACCCCTCTGAATATCCTCCAGCCCCCAGCAGGGGTCAGTCACCAGAGGTCAATGGGACTTCCAGGTGCAGACACACACACATACACACACACAAATACCAAATGTATTTAATCAACCTTAAAGCTATTTTTCCTGGCCTTTTTCATTGCAAAATTATAAATTAGCTCCAAGGTCAATTTTTCTTGCAAGTTTATAATCAATAGACAAGCTAGGTGGTTTAACAGTTCTTGCTCCATTTTAAAACACCAGCAGTTTTTGATATTGATTGACTGATATGTCCTAGCTTGCTGAAACATCTTTCATCTTCTGCCCTGATCACTAGCAGTGTATTATGCACACCTCACTGAAAATTAGTTATAGCTGTTTCTTGTAAATCTCATTTAATAATGTAAGTGAAATAGTTGTTATTCACATGTAGAAGATTCTTCCAGTTCTCCTGGCTCTAGTATCACATATTTTGGGACTCAATGGAATGTAAGACAAATATTCCTGGTTGCTTTGAATCTGCAGTCGAATGTGCAAATGGCATGTCTAAAGCCACATCAAAAACGTACCTTCTGAATGAAGAATCTGGCTCATCAGAGACTGTAGCATGTGATCTGTCCAGTGCAGAAGTCTTCTCATGAAATTGTTCCCATTTCCTTCCTCTCTTCTTCAGCAATTGTGTCAAATTCCCACATGCTCTGCTACAAGATAAGCTTCCTGTAAAACTTTGGGCCACTCTTTCTTATCACAGATAGCTGCATTTTTAAACCATAAACAACATGTGTACAAAACCCCTCCTTGGCATGCTAAAGCTCTTGAAGCAAGGAATAAAGCCACGTCTGACATTCTTTCCAACATTTCTTTTTATTTTGTAGCTTCTGTTCATATTTGCTTTTGATTCTTGCTGTTCGCTCCACGTCCACTGGAGAAGGGCTTCTGTCCTTGCCTCCACCAGTGGTGGCAAATTTTATATTCTATACACTTTTCATGTTCAAGAAATTAGTATGTAATTTATTCTATTTTTTCACAGTTGGTGAATACCTATCATTTTTTGCCAGCATACTGTGTCTTTTATACCTCCCTTCAGAAAATAACTGACATGAAAAAAACAATACAGTTCTTGGCTGGTAGCACTCCAAACAAGCCAGTCTCATGGTATCTTTCCTCTCTTGTTAAGATGAAATTCAGGGAAATTGTGTCCGTTGACATATCTTGGCACTGAACTTGCTATAGGGTTGCCAGGTCTGGGTTGGAAAATACCTGGAGACTTTGGGGGTGGATCTGGGAGAGGGCGGGGTTTAGGGAGGAGAGGGGACTCAGCATGGTACAGTGCCGTAGAGTCCACCCTTCAAAGCAGCCATTTTATCCAGAGGAGCTGATCTCTGTCAGCAGGAGATCAGTTGTAAAAGCGGGAGATCCCCAGGCCCCATCTGGAGGCTGGCAACCCTAACTTGCTAGGAGCTGCTTTTCTTCAGAAGGCAGGGCATCAGCTAGATAGGGCTGCCAAGTCCAACTTGGGAAATATCTGGGGACTTTGGGGGTGGAGCCAGGAGACTTTGGGGGTGGAGCCAGGAGAAAGGAAGTGACATCATTTTGTGATGTCACATCCTGTGATGTTGCTTCCACATGCTGACACATGAACTCATGAAGTTTCCTAATCCTGAATCAGGCCATTGGTCCATCAAGGTCAGTATTGACTACTCAGACTGGTAGTGGCTCTCCAGGGTCTCAGGCTGAGATCTTTAATGTCACCTATTACCTGATCCTTTTTTAGCTGAAGAGGCTGATACCTCCTGCATGTCAAGCAGATGCTCTATCACTGAGCAACGGCCCTACTGAATCCTTCCTCATCTCAGCAGAATATGAAGTCCTAAGTGCTACACAAGTGCTAAATATGATTTTCATATCATAAGAACAGGAGAGAAGCCACAGTGGATCAGCCCATCCAGTACAGCCCATCCAGTACAACACTCTGTGTCACAACAGTGGCCAAAAATACCAGGTGCCCTCAGGAGGTCCAGCAGCGGGGCCAGAACTCCAGAAGCCCTCCCACTGTTGCCCCCCAAGCACCAAGAATTCAGAGCATCACTGCCCCAGACAAAGGGTTCCATTTAGACCTTGTGGCTATAATAGCCACTGATAGACCTCTGCTGGATGGGGACAGAGAGAGAGAGACAGACAGACAGCTTTTTCACTTACTCTTGCCCAATTCCCAGGCTTTATTTCTGGCCCTTGTTTCACCCAGCTGTTGTCCATGTAAGTCCCATAACTTCTCCCCCCCCCCCCCCCCCAGCATAGGCTTTTTGGTGGCTAAAGAGGACCTTTGTTCTTCCCTTTTCGCCAGCAGAAAAGCTAGTTGGATCCATCCCTAACTTAAAATACCGGTTACTTGATGTACAAATGCTTTTAAAAATGCAGATTTTTACTGCTGGAGGGGCGGGGGGGACATGGTTGAAAGAAACAGCAAATTGGCATAAAAATGAGGAATCCCAACTTTTATTTGCAGAAGGGAAATGAGGATTGGGGGGACCCAAACAGCCACGACAAGACATTTTAAACAATCCCACTCCCAGACCTTCTACAGGCAACCTCTCCTTGTGATGTTTACCTCTTTGGAAGTGACAGTTTATTCCTTTGACAAAACCACAGTGGACAGACAGACAGAAAAAAGAAAGAGGGGGAGAGACAGAGAAGGAAAAGAGCTCGCAGACACCAACTTACTCCAGCAGTTTACTCAGTAGCAACCTTGCACGGAAGCCCTTCAGTAGAAAGAGCTTAGTCCCTCCTTAATCTCTGGGCGGGGCTGTCTTGCTCGATCAGTTCTTAAAGGGGAAATTTCCCTTTTAAGAAGTTCAAGAGGCCAGCAGGGCAGGCTCCGAGGTTCCCCTGCTGGCAGCCATTTTGTCCCCCCGGTGGCCAATTTTGGAAAAGCGGGGGAAAGCTTTAAAAATCGGTGTTTCCCCCGCTCAACCGGGGGACTTGGCAGCCCTACAGCTAGAACAATTTTTCAATAATAGAATGTATGTTTTCAGGCCACAAATCTGGATCTTTGAAAGGGGAGCTAGCTCATCTGCCAGCCCTAGAAAACCTGCTCATAGTTGAGCACACTGACCAGAACCAGTTGGGCCCACAAACAGGAAATCATCTAAATAGTGAGCGACATTGGCCAGGCCTGTGTGGGAGCAAAGGGCCCACTCCAGAAATGAACTAAATAATTCAAATCAGCACACAACATAGAATTTACTGCCACAGGAGGTGGTGGCAGCTACAAGCATGGATGGCTTCAAGAGGGAATTGGATAAACATATGGAGCAGAAGACCATCAGTGGCTATTAGCCACAAAGTATAGATAGGAGCGCTTGGTCTGGGGCAAGTGATGCTCTGTATTCTTGGTGCTTGGGGGGGGGGGAGGGCAACAATGGGAAGGCTTCTAGTGTCCTGCCCCCACTGCTGGATCTCCTGATGGCACCTGCTATTTTTGGCCACTGTAGGACAGTGTGTTGGACTGGATGGGCCATTGGCCTGTCCAACATCGGCTTCTCTTACGTTCTTATGAACAGCCCATGGGCAAGGCCCTGTCCATGTAAAACTAGCTCTCAAAAGAAAAACCTAACAATTCAAAGTTGCCCGAGTGTACTAGGAGAAGTTGAAAGGCAGATTTGATGTCACATTTCACCATCTCTGCTCTCAAACTGTAGCAGTGCACCTTGCACACCGCCTGGTCAAAAGATGTGTACCTAACTGATCATAAGTGATCAGCAACAGAGTCACTGACCAACTCTCCCCTTGGATTGGAAAGAAGATGGATCAGACCATATTCCCCTGGAATTTTGGGGGGCACAATTCCCAATGGGGAAACACATAAGTTAGGAACAGAAGGAATTGTGAAAGGGTCCAGAACCCTGCCTTCAGCCCTCTCTTTTTCTGTTTTGCCCCTAACTATATGCTCCATGCCTTTGACTGAACTTAAACTGTGTGCCATGAAAAGTGCTCTAAAGCCTTGGCATGGGATACTAAAGCCAAACATAAAACCCTGTAATATATACAAACTGTCTGCTCACTTAGGGTATTTTCATAACTAGGCTTCAAGTGCTCTCCGTTTTATGGGGCTGGGTCTCTTTACCAGAAAGTTGGTTGGGAGCTCCACCCTCTGACTTCTTATGACCTTTTTGGGGCTTGGTCATAAAGCATGCTAAGAAAAAGTGTGATCCCCCGCACAGGGGGCACTCATGGCGGTACTGGCAAGACCTCTTGTTGCACAGTCCCTGCAATCCAAACTCCCAACAGAGCTGGTGGGGTTGAACCACCTACCGCGCAGGACCGCAGGAAGCAGAAGCTGCTGGAAGGCGGTGAACCACATGGTTGCTATCTGAGCGGTCACACAGATTTGGTTGCACAGGTGACATCACCTGCAGCCACAGCTGTGGGTGTATCTGATCCCACTGGAGGGAAGGGTTCATGGCCCCCGTTGTACGAAACTCCTCATCATATTGTAACCAAGCAGGGCCAGTGAAGCCCGTGTACTCCTTATATGTGTGTTATTATTGTTGTTGCTGTTGTTGTTGTGGACTTAATTTATACCCTGCCCTGTCCCACAAGTGGGCTCAAAGGAGGTGTTCCAAGTATTTGATGTCCAAAAACTGGGATAACTACACAGCCCTCCAGGGGCGTGCCCTTGAGATCACACCAGCATAAACCCAGCAGCCAGGCTACCAGTTGACCCAGGTCCTATTCACTTTCCTCTTCTTCAGCTTCTCTTTCCTCTATCATCCAGATCCTCTTTGTACTTCCTCTCCAATTCATGGTAAATAAGGGTAAAGATATCTATGTAGTCTCCCTTACAGATCTTCTCTCTAGTAGCTGGCAAGGGGTGATCCCCAAGCAGTATACCAACACTAAGGGAGAGGCCTACACTCGTCCAGGCCTGTCCCTGGCCTAGACCCCTAGCAAACCACACAGGGCTGCAATGCCCTTGTATGATCTATCCTGGCCCCAAGAGGAGAAAGGCCCCAAAGCCCTACAGTGGCCAAAGTGCAGCCCAGTGAAGTGTTTGAGTGAGGGCCTGTTATTAAAAGGGGCTGGGCTACCCTATCTGCTGACGTTTCTGTGAGGGAGTGTGAGGGAGTGTGAGAGAGGACCTGAGAGGTAAAATTGTCATATATTTTAGAAGCTACAAGAAGGGTAGTTATGTGTGACTACCTGACCTACTTGTAACCCTGAACCTGAGAGACAGAAGAAGAAGAAGAAGAAGAGACTGGATTTATATCCTGCCCTTCCCTTGGAATCTCAGGGCAGCTTGCAATCTCCTTCCCTTCCTTTCCCCAGAATAAACACCCTGTGAGGTTAGTGGGGCTGAGAGAGCTCTTTCAAGAACCTGCTCTTTCAAGGACAGCACTTCCACAAAAATGGCTTTGAAAAAGTCTGGGCCATATTCTGGTAAAATGGGAGACAAAACCCAGATTCGACCAAAGGACTTCTTCATTTTCACAGCCATTTCTTAGGTACAATGATTCATTGTCTGTCAAGCTTTAACAGGATTGATGAAAGGCAACAATAAAATTTTGCTTTCCAACTTCCAGGAGAGACGTGAGGATTACTGAAGTAACATAAGCTAGGTTCTAAGAATACTCTGAACTCTTATACTCATGAAGCCATTTTATAGATAGTGCAGGTACTTCAAGGTCAGTATTGTCTAATCTAACTGCCAGCAACTCTCAATGGTCTCTGGCACATGGCTCACATTACCTTCTAGCTGATTCTTTTATGACTGGAGATGCCAAGGACTGGATCTGGGATCTTCTGCATGCAAAGTGGATGCTCTTCTATTAACTTTGGGCCCTTCCCCTGGAGAAATCTAGAAATAATTGTTGTATTAGTTCACCCACTCCCCAGGATCCATCTATCACTAGAAGAAGACAAGATTGGATTTATACCCCACCCTTCACTTGGAGTCTCAGAGCGGCTTATAAACGCCTTTTCCTTCCTCTCCCCACAACAGACACCCTGTGAGATAATTGGGGCTGAGATAAAAGCTCTGAGTGAACTGTTCTTTAGAGAACAGCTCTGAGAGAACTTATGACTGACCCATTATTCCAATGAAATAATGTTCTGCCTTTAACATTCTCTGTCTTGCCAATCCAAACACACATGCAGTACTGCCTTTTCATCAATAACTCATTAAATCCTTGCTGGATCCTTCAATATGAATCATAACTAGCATACCCATTCTTCCTTTACTGCATTTACAAGGGGAAAATGATCTTTTGTTTACCATCTCCTTTTCTCAAGCCATCTGGAATGATGAGGAATTGGACACCCAAGTTAAGATGAGAACAAGTCAGCATGATCGCTGTTCATGCAGTCTACAATGACATTTTGAGTACAAATATCACGATTTTTTTTTTAATATTAAACAATATTAGAGTGTTGAAAAATGGTTGTGAAGCATATTAATATTAAATATTATTGCTGGCATTTGGGAAAGGTCAACCATGGTGCTCTCATGCAAAAAAAATACTAGGGACCCAAATTGCAAATTATTAAAAATGCTAATTTGATTTAAAAGCAAATGCACTAAATGTTCTTCTCTTAGGTTAACACAACTTCATTGTGTTAGTTTAGGACAGAAAAATAACTGCCAGGAATCTAAAGAGGGCTCTGTATTCCTAGTCCTACATGCAAATGCCATGTATTCCTAGTCCTACATGCAAATGCCTGTATTCCTAGTCCTACATGCAAATGCCATGGACATCAGCCAGGGGACTCACTGAACTTCCTGTTTCCAAATGCTATCATTGGAACTTAGGATGTTCCACAAGGTTCCCCAAAGAACTGATCCCAGCGGGGGGGGGGGGGGGGGTGCTGACCAGCAAAGTGTTTGGTCACTCCTGGAGCAGCCTCCACACCACTATCTTGGAAAACTAATTAGAAATAAACTCTTCGCTGCTGGAAAACATCCAAACTGAGCCCAGAATATGGGGAAACCAAAAGGAGCATGGGCAAACAAAAAAGCACAACAAAAAACAGCTTCTAAAGACACAAGAGTGGAATCAGAATCTTCTGAGCGAGACTCCTCACCTCCTCCCCCACTAGAAATGGAGCTGGAAGACACTGAAGAGGTACGTGTGGAGAAAAGGAAAAGAGAGGACTCTGTTACAAAAAAAAATACAAGAAATGCTAACTGATTTAAAAACAGGAATCAAAGAAATAATAACACCTGTATTCAACAAAATAGATGAGTTGACAAACAAAGTTAAAGAAGTTGAAGGTACAGCAAATATGGCTCTTGATGGAACAAAAAAATGCTCAGGTACTAAATGAACTAAAAACATTTGAAACATGGGCAAAATCAAAGATAATGCTATTAGAAAACAAAGTAAGAGAGCGTAAATTAAAATTTAGAGGGGTCTCACCCAACTTTGAAATGAACAAAGAGATAACTGCAGCTTTAAACCAATGGCTATCAGAACTCCTCCACTTATCAGGAACAATTGTAGTAAATGCCTACAGGCTGAACACGACATGTGCTATCTCACCAGCATTAATCCCAGATGTAATTGCTGAAATTGTGGACATTAAAAAAAAAACCAAAACATTTTGGATATGGCAAGGACAAATGGAGGTTTGAAGTTAATAGACACTACAGTCCAAGTGTTTCCTGACTTGCCAGTTGAAATACTGAATGCCAGACACAATTTACGTCCCATAGTGCAACGCCTAAAGGAAATGAAACAGAGATACAGGTGGCTCCCACTTGGGCATTTATCAGTAACCTTCTGTGGGAAAATACTAACTGCATATGATACAAAGTCTGGAGAAGAGCTCATTAAGGAAATACAAGAGTCTCAACAGGAATGAAAAACAAAAGCAGGAAGAAACAAAGAGACACAGTAAAGGACTTTGAAATAAGACTGGAGAAATTATCTTAACTTCAATTATTTTGACAGACTCAAAGATATATAATGAGCTTCAAGAATGATGGTGATGTTAGGTTTCCAGGGATTCTCCCCCTCCTAATGGGAGTGTCCGCAGAACTCCCATGGGAGCAAGCAAGCACCATGGAAAACGGCAGAGACTCATTCAGCAAACCCAAACCCCGAGGAGGGAAGCTCCTCTTGAGGACTTTTCAAAGAAACAAGATAAAGTGCAACCTGAACACTAATTTACTTTGTTTGTAGTCTAGGCATGTACACTAGATGTAAACTTATTTCAAGATATTAGTTAAAGTTTAACGCTTTATAATAGCTTAAATATTAGAAGATAAGTGAAATGATTGTGTTGAAAGCCATGGAGGGAGAAACCCTCAAGAAGAAAGTAGATAGAGTAATAATCTTTCGAAGCCCATAGTAAAAGAAATATCAATGTTTAGAAGA
Source organism: Lepidodactylus listeri (assembly GCA_029233225.1). Taxonomy (NCBI): domain Eukaryota; kingdom Metazoa; phylum Chordata; class Lepidosauria; order Squamata; family Gekkonidae; genus Lepidodactylus; species Lepidodactylus listeri. The sequence goes on along the minus strand of JARCFY010000009.1, from coordinate 95,989,492 downwards.
TTGGGATTTCCTAAAACAATGGGTTTGGGCTGCCTGTAATAATTAAAGAAAAAATGTTTAATGTAAGGATTTTCTTTTAATTTTTGAAACCTGTAATTGTTTTTTGTGCATGGAAAACAACAATAAAAAAAAAAAAAAATAAAATAAAAAAAGAACTGATCCCAGCCATTGATGAAAGAATTCAACTTATAATGCAACTTGGGCCCAGAGGCGCAACCTGCAACAATTCCAGCAGCCATCCTAACAATAACATGCCTTCTTCCCAAACACCACCAGGCAGCAGATGGCTTGTCCTCCAAACATGGACTTTTTCTTAATTGCATCCTCCTTTCTTGCTATTTTCCACACCTAGCTAGAGTACCACAAAGGAGAACCTTCTCTCCTTCCTTGAGAGCCAGTTTGGTGTAGTGGTTAAGAGTGCAAACTCTAATGTGGGAGAACCGGATTTGATTCCCCACTCCTCCACATATAGCTGCTGCTGGTGTGACCTTGGGTCAGCCACAAGTTCTCTCAGTGCTATTCTCTCAAGGCAGTTCTTGAAAGAGCTCCCTCAGCCCCACCCACCTCACAGGGTGTCTGTTGTGGGGAGGGGAAGGGAAAGGGATTGTAAGCCGCTCTGAGACTTTTTTGGGGTAGTAAAGGGCAGAATATTAATCTCTTCTTTCTGCTCAGTTGTTTTTGGGGGTTTTTTGTATTATTGTGCATGTGACTGTATGTGCACCTGGAAGTCATGGTGACTTCTGGTGACTGACCCCTACTGGGGGCCTGGAGGGTATTCAGAGAGGTGGCTGAGTAAAGCCTGCCCCCACCTCCCAACTGCTGGTATTCCAAGGAAGTCTCTCATCCAAGTGCTTGACAGAGTTGACCTTACTTAGTTTTCGAGATCTGACAAGATTGGGCTTGCCTGGGCTATCCAGGTAAGGGCCTGCTCGATGTTTTTAATTGTTGTTTTTGTTATGTATGCATGTTGGCTCTGGTTGTAATAGTTTTCATGAAGGGCTTGGAGGTGGTTTTAATGGTTGCAGAATGTAATTTTATGGTGTATATGACCTTTGTGAGTTAGAAAGGTGGGATGTAAATTTTGGAAAGGAAGGAAGGAAGGAAGGATCAACCTGGCCTCAGAAAATTAGCTGCCAGAGGAAGTGCACTCCTGTATTCATCACAATGAGAAATAAATTTTGTAAAATAAATAAATAATGATCAACCTGGCCTCAAAAAATCAGCTTTCAAGGGAAGTGTGCTCCTCTATTAATCACAAAGAGGAATCTCCAATGTGTTTCAATTCATTAAAAAATAAGCACAATTCAGACAAAGTTCAGACCTTTAAAGACTTGTTGCTTTCATCAAGAGTATTCCTGGTAAACTCTGCCATTGTAATCCATATAACTTGTTTACTCATGTCCTTTACATTAATACTTATTAACCCCCCCCTTTCTTCCCTTTCCTTTCCTTTTGCATTTAAGGCAATATTCAAAAGTTATTAAAACAATAAAGCAGTATCCGGACACATTAAAAGTACAATTAACCAAATCATCACACAGCTCAATAAAACTGAATAATAGCAATAAATGTTCCAAGAGCATTAGCCTTTACTTTTCAGGGACAGGATCCAGACACAGTTAATCATTTTCAAATTCCAGTACTTTAAATGGGCAATGAATACTCATGCTGAAATAGTTCCTGCTAAAGTGAATTGTCCCCAGAACCATTACCAAATAAAGACATTAGATGACCAGACTTGGGGGTTTAACTAATTTATTTAAGTGGCTGATCTATGTAATAATCTAGTCTGTTTAATGGAGGCCTGTGCTAGGCAGCCTTTCATGGCTACTGTCATTTGAGCAACTCCATCCTGCCCCAAATCCTCATATGCATATGAACTGTGTGGGGAGGTGTCAAGCTTCATTGCTCTTGTGCAGTGCACCGCACAGACAGTGGGGGCTTTTTCCCACTCACATTGTGCCGGCGTTCTGCCTCCGTTTGTCCCGGCGCTGGGTGTCAATTTCACACCCTTTGCTGCGGCGCGTGTGTTAATACAGGGCTTCGCGTCATTTTCTCCGCGCCTTCGGTAAACCTTTTTTTTTTAGGTTTACCGAAGGTGCGGAGAAAAGGGTGTGAAGCTCCGTATTAACACACGCGCCGCAGCAAAGGGTGTGAAATTGACACCCAGCGCCGGGACAAATGGAGGCAGAACGCCGGCACAATGTGAGTGGGAAAAAGCCCTGGGTTTTTCCACATTCTCATTTTTCTTGCTTGTGCGTTGCTTTGGAGGTTTTTTCCCTGTTAGGCATGTGTTCTGCTCCCTCAAGTGGTCGATTTTATCTTGCATCACTTTATATCCAGCATCAAAATCTGCTGCAGGAACATATGCTGGACATAAAGCAATTTAATATTGAATCGACCACTAGAGAGCGCAAAACATGTGTGGAACAGACCCCACCCAAAAGCAACAGGAACACACGAGTGAGGGAAATGAGAATGTGGAAAAGCCCAGTGGCAGGTTGAGTTGATGCTGCTCAGTATCATGGCTGTTCCCTTCCAAAACAACTCCCCCAAGAAATAAATGATGGGCTGTTAGAGCAATAACCCTCCAATTAAATGCCCAGCCAATCACTGCCACTTTTGAAAGTTCTAACAATGGGAGGGGGGACATCCCTACAAATTGAAAAGGAGCATATCAGAAAAAGGGTGGTAGCTTGGTATGTTAGGGTCACATAACACATTACACAATCCAAGGCTGAGGACAGACTGGCAATCTGCCCCGGGATAGGTCCGCATGGGAAGCGGGGGAAGGGAGCCTGTTCAGACATGCGCAGCTGTCCCTCAGCTCCCTTCCGCACTTACCCGCTTTGAAGCCGGTTTTCTTGCGCTTTAGAAGGACACCAGGAGAAACCGGTGTCCAGAGGCCGTCTTGCGCTTGCCTCCCGCTTCCAGGCAGTGTGAACCAGAAGAAGGCGGGAGGCAAGTGGAGGCAGTGTGAACGCAGCGTTTTGCCAGTTTGCGCATGAGCGCTCATGCGCACATAAGCGCATGCGCACATGCACAAATTGCCAAAACAGCCCTATCACGAACTGCGGAGGCCGGCCCACCTGGGGCCACTCCGCAGCTGTCTGAACGCTCCGTAACAGCATCCTTGTGCAATACCCTGGCCAATGTGGACAGCCAGCCCCAGGGGATTTTCCCCCCCGCAGCTTTTGCCTCCGGATTCATCCCACTCCAGACTGCCAGTCTGTCCTCAAACCAAGTGTTTTCTGTCAACTCATTTCTTTTTTATTGGCCCTGTACTTGCCTAGTCAATCAGGAAGGTTATCCTCCCTATTGTCTCATCCTATTGATAAGGGAATCACTTGACAAGCCAGAGCTAAAAGACATCTCAAGAGTAAGCAAGGTAGATTTTTAGCAGCAAATGTAGAGCTATAGTAAGATCATATACAGGTATTTTAACCTTTTTAAATGGTGTGTTTTTTTCTATAGAAGATGATGTCGAGAGTCTATATCACAAGACTTCTGGCAGGCAAACAGCGTCGGGGCAATTAAACTCCATGGCAACGAGTTCCTTCGATGTCTGTAATTACCATTCAAACCACTGGTAAATAGAGGGTAGTTACAATGATGACACCATTAACTTTTGATTGTCTTACTGTTTGACAACAGGCAAAACACAAGTTGGTTACAAATGATCACTCCTTACTCAGGTTCTTATAAACACAAGTCAGATGCAGCCACATTTGCGGGGAAGCGGTTCTGTTTTTAATGAACGGGAACATAAATAATGTTCCATCCCAACTAATGGTGGAATCTCAGCTGTCAATCCTACTTTGGATTCTACCACCTCAATCTGTTGTATTCATCATCCATGCCAACATTCTGGGTACACTGAGCAATGATGATGATGAAGGAACACAGATCTCCATGCACATGGAGCATGTCACATGGAACATTTCACAGGTTCCCGATCTAGAACAATGTGATATCAGCACATGCCAGGCTTTGCATTAGGAGCCCGTGCATGTGTGTACCATAGGCCAGGGCATGTTTGTTAATGTTAACATACTCTAAATCTGTGAAGGATTGTTACGGCAATACACACACACAGCAAAACAGACGAGCATTTGGATTCTCTTACACAGCAGATATAATTACCATATTCCCTCGGCTTATAACAAAAGCATCCCAGAGAAACTGGCCGAAAGAGCTCACTTTTTAAAAGGTAATTCAATTCTTTGCTTGAGTAGAAGGCTGGATCCAGTGTAGTTATCGTCGTTCCCCCTTGAGAATCGAGCTCTTGTCTCTTATCTGGAACTTGTTTTTCCTTCCCAACTTTATTAGCACAAAATTCATTTTTAAATTAAGGCAATAAGTATAATGGAGAGGAAACATCTGATACATTATCAGTGGCTGCCTTCCTACCTTTTCTTTCCTTTGAAACGTTGTCTGTATTGCTTTATATTAATCTTCATTTCCCCAGCCACCCCTTCTTAATAGGTGATTGTTCTTTCCAACTGGATAGGTTCAGTGTGCATGGTGCTTCTTCATTAACTCTGTGTTCTTTTTCAGTTTCGTATGAGGCTGTCTATAAAGTCAGCTACTGATGTGAACTGGTGAAGCTGAAGTAGAAGGATGTAACTCTGTGAAGGACTGCCTGGCTTCTTAACCAGTATGAGACTGGTTAAGAAGCCATGAGGAATATAGAATTTATGGGATTTCCTAGAGAGAACTAACAACCCTTCCAGGTTTTCCAGGAAGTGACATCACACCATCAGTAATGCCATTTTTTAAAAAAAAAAATCTTTTTCTTGGTAGCCTTTAGAGTATTACCAGGCAAGTTCCTAAGGTTGCCATCTCCCAATGGGGGCAGGTTTTTCCATGCTTTTGGGGGGCCCAATCCACCACCACCCAGTTGGCCAATGGGGGAGCCCCACCTCCAGGCAGCCCCACTTGCCCCCAATGTGTCATGCGATGACATCATCTAGAGCCTGAAATATCTTGAAAAAGCCATTTAAAGGGAACATTCACTTTCCCCCCCTTCTATTCTGCTGGCCTCAGGGAGCCCCTGCCAGCAGAAAAAATGGAGGGAGGGTCCACAAATCTCACAAACCAACCAGTTCATGAACCGAGGGTGTTAGTCCCAGTTCATGGTTTGTGGGACTTCATGAACCATGAACTGGGATGAACCTCCATGTTCCCAGTTCGTGCCCATTCCTATTCACAACAATCCATTTCCTAGATCAAAATTTTATGCTTACAGGATTTGTGCAGATCTTATTGCTGGGTGTTGGGATTTTATTCTGGATAGGCCCGCATCAGCCTTGTCTTTGTAGACAACTCTCTGTTTTCAGTAATCTTTCTATATTCACGAAGAAGAGCATCTTGTCTTTGGAGATGTGAGGGAGGGATGTGGCACAAAGTGGGTAGCCAATAGGTCAGAGTGGGTTTAATACATCTGCTGATAGTTCTCATTGTTGTATTGAGTTGGACATCGTGTTTTTGGACCTGGGTGCTGTCGAGCCACACTTAAGCACCATATTCCATAATACTATATACTGTACACCAGCCCCAAAGTTAAGTATCTAAGTATTGTAGCAGATGCACCCCAAGTTGTACCACATAATTTTTGGAAAATGTTGTTTTGCGTACATATTTCTGCTGTTACATTGGTAGGATGGTGTTTATAGCTCAAGATCCTGTCCAGGGTAATGCTAAGGTACTTAGGTGTATACTTGTGTGTAAGTCAGGTGCCATTAAGGTACACATTGAGTTCACAGTTGGCAAGATTGTTATTGAGATGGAAACAGGAGCATTCTGTTTTTCCTAGACTTGGGATAAGGCACCAGCCACAGTAGTAGCCAGTCAAAATGTTGAGATCCCTAGTCAGTATTTCCTCAGTCCTTTCAATTGGTTTGTGCCTTACTACAATTGCCATGTTATTGGCATAAGCATAAGCAAACTTGTTGGATATCATCTCAAGAACATCAGAGATTTGTAGTTTGAAAAGAACTGGAGCGAGAACCAAGTCCTGGGATAGACCATTATTCAGTTTCTTCTGTTTGCTGATTGACTGACGCATAATTTCTTGGAAAGTTCTGTCACTCAGCATGTTGTTTAGGAGTCAAAATGATGTTCTGCAGGGGAAAACCTGTAAAAACTTGTACAGCAGACCATCCCTCCAGACTGTGTCATAAGCAGCAGTCGGATCAACAAAAGCTGCTGATGTCTTAAGACACTTATGATGCCCTGCCTCAATTAAAGTGGTTAAGGTGAGAACCTGGTCTTCACAGCTATGATGTGGTCTAAATCTCACTTGCTCTAGAGGGACATGTTCATTAATTCAGTCACTGATTCTATTCAGGATTAGCCTCTCGAGTTTATAACAACAGCTCAGAAGGGAAATAGGTCTTTAACTTTCTGACAGATGGTTTGGTTTTCCAGATTTCAGAAAAGCAACTATCTTTGTTTTCTTGAATTTCCTGAGAGTCTTCCTGATCTCATTATGTCAGTAAGTAACTTTGTGAGCCACCTTTTCGTGAACGTGCCACTGTTGATAAGGAACTCATTATGGAGGCAGTCAAACCTGGTGCCTTCCTGATCTTGATGTCCTTCAGTGTTTTGGTAAACTCATCAGCACTGAAATTCCCTGACTGCTCATAGTTTTCCAGGCAAGTGCATTTCAAAATCTATAGTTCTTCTTCTTGTTTAAAATCCTGATTGTAAAATCTCTATCCTTCAGAGATCTGGATAAGGATACCAGTCAGGCAGCTACTTAGTTTGATGCTACTTCTGGATTTCCTCAGAGCACAGATGGACTTGAACCTATTTTTTTCAACGGGCTCCAGGCTTTCCTACTGGAATGCCTGAAATCCAAATTCACAGTTGCTTCAGCCCATTTTTGTCTATGTGCAGCACTGAGTTCATGGAGTAGTTCATCTCTTACTTCTGGGTATTTGCATTCGAGGAAATTTTGATACAGCCTCTCAGTCTGATTGCTCTAGCCTGGGATATGTTCTTTCCAATATTGTCAATAAGTGTGCTTTTTTGGACAGAGATATAACATCTCCGATGACTCGGTGGTTGTTATGTTACTGTGAATACATATACAACCTGCATGGAAGAGAGAGCCAATGCATGTTCGCTTTACAGATGAAACTGGGGACCTGGATAAATGTGGGCTTTAAATCACATATTTGGCTGTGTATGCACTGAATGTAACATGGGAATTTCTTAACCCATGTATAAATAATAATTCATTTTATGTGCTACACAGATTGTTTGTGTGTGTCCATTGCAACATATGAACAACACTAAAGTGTCCATCAAAAGCAGCTAAATCACTCTAGAAGCATATGGAATTGTTACCATCTCATATGAATGTGCCGAAAGACATTTACTGGTATTTATAATGTTCCCAGTTATAATGAAAAGATAAATATCAGTTAATGACTCAATAAAATTTGGAACTGTGCTACTCTATGACTTCTGTACTGTCTCCAGATGAAGATTGCAGGACCAAGAGTAAGAATGGCCTCAACAATTGGTTCTGGGCTTCCAAATCTCATTCAGGAGTGTGAGAAGAAGCTCCAGGGAAGCTGTTCCCACACCTCCGCAGGATCCCAAAGTAAAATAATCATCTTCACCTTTCATGACTGCTAGAAGTAACACAAGCTAGCAACTTTTAAAAGTACATTTTTCTGGCTCTACAAACACTGTACAAAAATAGAGAATTTGAAAGATGAAAATCTCTTCTCTGAGTTTTCAAAATGCCAGCAACTCTTCAGAGTCCCGGGACTCAAGTGCTCTTCAGAATCTTACTCAAATGAAAATATTCTTCCAAGGGGTGATTCTTGTCCTGTTTCAAAGCCACACACCAATATTTGGAAACAATTTTCCTTGGTACTGGTAGGAAAATGTCAAATGTGGGAGGGGGGAAAAGATGAAAACACAAAACTCTGAAATGTTGATGATTTCTGGCCACATTCCGCACCCTGATATAGTCTTTGCAATGTGCATTCTCATTCTGTGAAGAGAAGAAAAAAAAGGTTTCTCCCGCCCACCCCCAGCTTATAGGTATTGTATACCATTGTGCCATTTCCCATTGTCTGGTTGCCTTTATGCTGATCTGATCTTGTACATCTTTTCTGGGTTTCATATGCTACCATCTTAGACCCTGATTGTTATCATATTCAACCTCCATTTTCTATTTTATATAAAGTTTCTGCATTACAGGTTTTGGTGATGCAGCTCACATAGTTTTTTATATATATATATATATGATTATATATATACATATATATATATGTATATACACATATATACATATATATATATGTATATACACATATATATATATATATATATATATACACATATATATATGATTGGGAGGGGGGAATTTGGCTCCAGTTGTCTGCTTTTTGCTCACAGCAGCTTGAGGGTGGGGAGGAGCAGTTGTAGCACCTTAAAACCAAATCCAGATAAGATAATGAGGCACCATAGTGACCTCGGAGTCACCACTAAGTGGCAATAAAATGATGCAGACAGTCGATGCTGAGATGAAACAATAGGAGACTGGATGCAGCATGAAATGCAGACAGAAATTTGTGAGACAATGTGAGATCATTAGCACAACAGTGGGAAATACCATTGCAGATTAGACCTATATTATTTTTTTAAAACAAAACAAAACATGCAGGCCCATTTTTGTGTTACCTCAAGCAAACAGTTGCTACTGTTTTTTACATCACTTTTCCCAAGGAGCTCACATTGATACACATGCTTTCCCTCCCCTCCACTTTACTCTGTCTACAACTTGGATGACGGGTTAGGGTGAGCATGGCTGGCCCCACGCCACATTTTGACCAGCGGCTTCGCCTGAATTCTTCCGTGGCTTCAGTGATCCTCAAAAAACAGGATCACTGAAGCCACGGGGGAAATTGGGCGAAGCTGTGGATCAAAATGCAGTGTGGGGCAAATAGTGGGAAATTCAAGCACACAATCAGGGCAAAGGGAAGAATGATGCCAGAGCAGCACCTCATGGAAAATTGGTCTGAGTTAAACCTATGAATTTTAAAAATTCTTGGAAGGTTTAGGTCGACAATGAATGAATATATCCAGGGGTCATTTCGTAGAAAAAGAGGTGCAGGAGCTCATTAGCATAACTCATTTGCATATGCCACACCCCCTAACATACTGGAAGTATGTCAGAAGACAACACCCACCCCTCAGGCTCCACTCCACAGGTGAGTGAAACTGACCTGCTCTTCCTCCATTCCCTTCCCCATCCAATACTTTGTGCAATAAAAATAAGTGTAAAGAACACACCCTCATTCTCTTCCTGCTCTCTTGAAACCACCAGGTTTCAAGTAGACTTGAGATACCCAGGACATGTGAACCACCCATCCCTTCCCCTCCCCACAACAAGACACCCTGTGAGGTAGGTGGGGCTGAGAGAGGTCTTTTCAGAACTGCTCATGAGAGAACAGCTCTGAGAGAACTTGTGACTGGCCCAAGGTCACACCAGCAGCTGCATGTGGAGGAGTGGGGAATCAAACCCGGTTCTCCCAGCTTAGAGTCCAACTCCTGACCACTACACCAAACTGATGGGGTGGAAGCTGCTGAAGGGTTGGTGAAATTTCTCCAGTACTTATGTGCGATGTGCCCAGATAAAAAATGGTATACTTAGAAAATTTATATGCCACCTTGAGCAAGTCTCTGGAAAAGCAGTACACAGTCATAAAAGGAATAATGATAAAGTTATCACTATTAAAACAAAACATTAAAAACAATAAAGACCCTAGCAGGGCTTTCCCCGGGGCACTGCGCCTCTGCACTGCTCGGGGAAGCCGAGGTGGGGGTGGGACTTGGTCATGTGCCCGCCCCCTGGGCTCCTCACTCCCGGAGCTGCGCTCCTGTGCGCTCCCGCTCTAACGGACCCCTGAATATATCTCATGCTTTAAAAAATATTAAGAATTGTGTCCCTTGCTATATTGATTTCTTCTTTCTTGTTTCATGATAAGAGTGTTTAAAACCTTAATGACAGAAGCACAAAATTCACACAGCTTTTGGTTCTTTCACAAAAATACGGCCAAGTATTCTAAATGGTTAAATCCCACCATGTTGTCATCTTCAGTCATGTATTACCATCTTTCTCTCCTCCTTTTATCTCCTTGATTTGCTCTCTCACTCTCTCTCCCCTCCATCTGTATTCTTTTTTTTAAAAAAAAAGTAAAGTAAGTGGTGGTAGAACTGGTATTGCTGGTGTGACCAATCATAGTCCAAGGAGTGACCTACTTATGAATCATGACCCATAAGTTCAAGACCAACAATGCAATGTGTACTTGTATATCCTGACAATCCTCTTATCTCTTACTGCAGAAAAATTTCTGGACTGGATTCCTCCACAGTAGGTAGTCTGAGAATTTCTCCTGTCTTCCTTTTATTTTACTGCTTGAAAGAGCTTAGCAACAGTCTTCATGCCTCCAAATTTGGAGGTCCAAAATACCAAGAGCTCAAAAGCCATGAAATCAGTCATCTACCATTTGTGATCAAAGAAACTAAAAACAGTCCACATATGGTCACCTACTGAGCAACCTATTTGTGCTGAGAAAGTGAAATGAAGGGAATTGTCAAGCATTTGAAAGGTCACCGTGCTTGAGGTGCATTCAGTTTAGTGGTATCCAAGCCAAAAACTCATGCATTGAACAGCAAACCCAAGAATGTCAATAATTCTATGGCCAAATTACAAGGAATGCAGAACAAATGTGCCACCATCAGCTGGGAGACAAATGGAACATCTCAGAAACACTTGTAATTGGAGAATTTCTCAAATCAGTGTTTGTCAGATGGAAAGTAGAATAAAAAGGAAATAATGGCACTAAATGTGATATTTCTTTCAAAAAATTAAAGGGGGATACAATAGGATCTTTATAATTGGCTGTCACTTGTTCCATATGGAAGCCAATACTCCAAAATAAATGTGCAAATCCTTTTTATAATAATAGCTATAAGTTACTCCAGGCACCATACTTGAATGTCATCATCTTGTCTTTTTAAAACTTGTTACAGTCATTTCTGGCTTATAACTTCACTCGAGGAAATATTAGATCACCAAAAATAGCAAAAATACTGTGTCTCATTGCACAAAGTTATAAAATGGGCAGCCACAGTCAAAGAAGTTATGTGGGTTATCTCGAGTTCCCTAGGACTGTGTCACCTAGCTGGACATCTAGGTAAGGGACTTCTTTGCCTCATTTAATAACTCTGGCCGAGGACTGGCTGCCGATCCGCCCCGGGACAGACGCGGGGCCAAAAGCCCCGCGCGAAGGTGGGGTGGAGGCGCGCTGACGTGGGGGCGTCCAGACTTCCGCCCCCACTTCCGGCGCGCTGCCAACGTGTCCAGACTGCCGCAAAGCGGCAGGGACGCGCGGCACTCCAGCCAGAGACCAGTTAGAAGTGGTCTCCGGCTGAAGCGGATGGACGGCGCCTCGCGGACGGGTGAGTCCGCGCCGACGCCGGAGGACAGATGTGGCAATGTGAACGCCCCCTCTGCCTCCGCTTTAGAAGCGGAGGCAGAGCGGGGCACATTGCCAGTCTGTCCTCGGCCTCTGTTTTAACACTAAGGTCACTCTTTGTTCCATTCCAGTTTCCATTCTTAAGAATACAGCAATGAAATGCTTTCTTTGGTCAGATGACCTTGGCACAAACATGATTTTGATGGAGGTGAGAATAATGACACACTCCAATAAAAGACAAAACACATTGTAACCGAATGCACGGGGGCTGCCTTGCTAGCAATGACTCATATTGATTTCTAATGCTATAGCCAGCTGTTTCCTAGTAGAAGCAAAAGAAGCTCATAATGGCAAAACTGCATTATCTGGGATAATTAGGTTTAACTGATGATCCATTTCACATGGCTCTGATAGCATGTAGGCATGCAGCTAAATGACCACTAAACATGCAGTGACTCACTTCCTCCACTGAAGACGGACTACTTCTATCAGAGGGAGATGGATCGAGCCCAGTGTCAGAGAACCGTACTCTGCTCCTGAAACAAACCCCATGAATCTGTTGTTATAGTGGACGAGCCTTTCATACAATCAGAAAGCTGGTGAATGTTATCACCAGACCAGCAAACAAAGCAGTGATTTAACTGCACAAGTGGTTGCAGAACTGAGCTAATAGCGCCATGGGATGGAGACTTAATCCCCTCTGAACTAATTCAAACCAATAATTTCCCACAGATGCTCCTTTACACATGGAATTCACTGCCACAGGAGGTGGCGGCAGCTACAGGCATGGATGACTTCAAGAGGGAATTAGATAAACATATGGAACAGAGATCCATCAGTGGCTATTGGCCACAAAGTATGGAGAGGAACTCTCAGTCTGGGGCAAGTGATGCACTGTATTCTTGGTGCTGGGGGGGGCAACAGTGGGAGGGCTTCTAGTGTCCTGGCCCCACTGGTGGACCTCCTGAGGGCACCTGGTGTTTTTGGCCACTGTGTGACAGAGTGTTGGACTGGCTGGGCCATTGGCCTGATCCAACACTGGCTTCTCTTATGTTCTCTTGTGTTCTTATGTTCTTTCCACACTCTTGACTATATATAGCTCAGGTAGTGGAATGGCTAACTGTAGGAATAAAATAAAATCCTTTCCTCAATTTCCATACTGGTACCAGGGTAGTCACTGCTATGCCAGGTGCATTCCAACTAGAACCTGGAATTGACCGTTCCCAACTTGTTTCATCATACTATAACTTTGTATTGATCTCAATTAGTTTTCTTAAGCTTCGGAATCCTCCTTCCTGATCAGGTATATTTATCTAACCTCAGTACTTTGGCCCCTTTCACATTATCATTCTGAACCGGATGTTATCCATTGTTGGCCCAATTCTGAGTAATGTGAAACAGGGATGGGAGTTTCATACAGCGAATTTCATTCTGTTAATGAGTCATCAAAAAGAAGCGAGCTCTGACTCAAAAAAAATTAAGCTGAAATCAATGTTGTTCGTCTTTAAGGTGCCAGTGGACTTTTTAAATATTGTATTTGAACGTAACCAGACAATATACTTCAGGCAGAAAGCCCTTGCCAACACTTGCTCCTCCCCTGGACATGGCTGTGGCGAACTCTGCCCTTGGCTGAAAGCATGACTGGAGTCAGACTTCTATGCAATGTGACCCTTTGTTTATAAATACTTCTTTTGTATGATGGTGGGCATTGGTACAAAAGCAGCACACCCAGAGGAGAGATGGCAAGGGGTAGGAAAGGCTTGTGATTTCCCACCCAAAAAAGGAAGACACAAACACCAAGATAGGATTAAAATAATAATATTAGGCGACACACCCCTAATGTAGCCAATCCTCCAAGAGCTTACAGAGCTCTTCTTACAGGGGCTACTGTAAGCTCTTGGAGGATTGGCTACATTAGGGATGTGTCACCTAATATGCAAAGGAGTTCCTGCTACAAAAAGAGCCCTGGGGGTGAGCACAAAAAAAAAAGTATTTTTTTTTTGTATTTGGGTATACCAAACTTGAAAAATATTGGTATACACTAATATTTCTGAATTCCAGTATCAGTATTCTATGGGATTCGGGAAATAATTGATATTGCCAAAAATTAGGGTTGCCAAGTCGGTTAAACTTACCGGCGGGGGGGAGTCCTTTGCTGGCTGGGAGCTTCCCTGGCATGCACGCTTTGCGTGTGCGCCGGCCAACGTCACCGGAAGCGACATCAGCACGTTGGGGGCGATTGCCAGAGCGTCACCCTGGCAATGCCCCCAACATGATGGTGTCACTTCCGGGTGATGCCATTACGTGGGGGAAGTCGTCCAGGCTGGATGACTTCGGGGGTGGGGTTTCCCCCACTGGCCGAATGCTGGCCGGCAGATCGGGAACCTCTGTAGCGGGGGATCCCCCGCCCCCCGGGCTGACTTGGCAGCCCTACCAAAAATATAAATCTCTCTCTCACTCACTTCCCTCTCCGAGCTGCCACTATGGTGGGCAGCTAGAGGAAGCAAGGCAAAGATCAGTTTCAGTCCCCTTGGCTTGGAAGTGAGGACTGAAACTGACACAGTCTTTCTTTCCTTCCCCAGCTGGCCCAGCTGGGGAAGGAAAGACAGATCAGTGTGGGGAGGGTTCTTTAAATGTCCCCCTTCCCCTCTCTTAAAAATCACCCTGCAGAAGAAACTGCCCCGGGATCTCTGGGGGGGGGGGGGGCTCTCCATCCCCAGGCACAGACTTGGCTGGGAGAGGGGATGGAAAGGGGGTTAAAGTTCAAACCCCTCCCCATCCCCTCCATGGAGTCAGGCTGCAGCTACGGCATGACTCCAGAGAGAACGGAAGGTGTTTAAAGTTTAAACTCCTTCCTTTCTCTCTGGAGCCATGCCACAGCTATGGCCTGACTCCGGGAAAGGAGGAGAGGGGGTTAAACTTTAACCTTCTTCCCTTCACTTGGGAAGCCCAAATAAAAGCTGAATAATATTGGCTTTTATTTGGGGTGGGGCTACTTTGGTAGCCGAATACAGATCTCTGATCTGTATTCAGTTGAATAAGTACCTGAAAAATACTGATAAGGAATTTTTCAGGTATTTGGGGCTTGGTATATACCGAGGACATATCCCTAGTGGTACAAGAATAGCTCCCGGTGAATGCAGGGTTAATCCCTATGGTGAACCATTCCTCAAACTACTTTTTGTGCAAACTCACATACCAAAGAAACAAGACCAAGACTCAGATGTTCATGGAGGGTGGAATTCTGACTCAAGAAGAAGGTGGTCGCTCTGAGTCACTTGGAGATGGTATTTCCTTACTTTTTTTTTTTTTAAAGCTTGATGTATTTATTCACCACTTCCTCCCCCCCCCCCCCAAATGGACCCAAAGAGCTTATACCAATAATAAAAATTACAATTAAAATACAAATATGATTTAAATCAATCAAACAAGCAGAAACTAGCCAACTATATCTTGGGCTAGTCCTGGATCCATGAGGCTAGCTGTCATGATCCCCATTGAGCTTGCTCTGGTCAGAAGCCTCAGAAGATGAGTCTAAGGAGCCAGAAGAATTGCAAGAAGGAAAGCAGGGAACTCCAGGAGACCCTTGCATGGTAAATGTCCTTTGCCTGTCTCTTCCAGAGGCTGCCCCTGAAGAGCCTGCAGCTGGAGCTCCTCTACTGGGAGCAGTGGACGCAGTGGGCTTTTGCTGAGATAGCCCAGCCAAGACATGGCCTTGTAGCCTGTGCTCCATCTTCTAGGCCAGACCATTGTCTGAGGCGATGCCATCCTTTGTAGGATTCTAGCCCCATTTAAGCCAGGGCAAGATGAGTTTCAGGTGCCATTTCCAGACAAGGTGAAGCTGCTTCCCTCTCAGCCTATTTATCCTTGGGCTGAGAGGGGAAGCTTGATGGATCAACTGCTCTACCAAGTGTAAGCTCCTCAACCATGGCCTGCCCCAGGCCATGGGCCTGGTACCTCACTGGCCCTGATCACAGAGTACAGGACACCAGTTCATTCAAGACCTCATATTGCAAGCTTTTGGTTCTCACCCTTAAGCTTGCACTTCTGGTCACGCTTTAACTTTATTACTGTAGACAAGAAGAGCAATGAAAATCACAGCTTAGATGTTTCTTCCATGATGTTCTTCCCTCTCTGTCCTCCTGGCTCCAGGGATATGAAGCTACCATTATTAAGCTACCAGAATCCAAGCCTACTCAGATTGTGTGTACAAGGAATAAAGTTAACAATACAATATGTGGGGCGATTATGGAAAGTGGAGGTGCATTTATGTCCCACAGTTACTTTCAGTATGCTATGCCAATCTGTTCAGGGATGACACTGTGCATCTTTCTTCTGAAGGATATGACATTGATCTAGCTGATATATGTCAGGGCCTACAAGATGTTGTAATCAGCAAGTGGGAAAAGCGATGCTGTGTGGCAAGGGAATTGCTCACAATAGGTAGGGATGATCAGCAAACATCCTGCAACATCGAGAATGATACATTCCACCTGCACATGTAATGCAAACCTATCAACAAATGCTAGGATATTTTGGGAGTAGTGTGTGAGGAGGGTGGAGCTTCAGGGGGTGTAACATCACATAGTCTATGATGCTCTAGGAATTTCCCCAGTGATAAAGATCATAGAGACTCTATGATCATAGATCATACAGACTATGATAAAGATAACAGAGAGTGGGGAAAATTCATATTGCATCACAAAGGATGTGAATTCTGTATGAAAAGTTAGAGAATGTGATGCTCTAGGAATCCCTATGATTCCAGTGGTTTGTACCATGGAGACTGAGGGAATTGCTAGAGTGTCACCATCCGTGCTATTTCCACCCTTCTTTTTTTTGTCCTCCTCAGTTCTTCAAGGGCAGGGGACTGGGGAGAAGGGAGTACAAATGGCAAGTCTATATATTACCAGACCTCACTGGCAGTCCAAGGCCTAAGTGTACATTATGTTTCCATGTGTCCTCCCTACATTCTGGTGATTGAACATGTATTTTGAGTTCTGTGCTCAAAGCCAGTTCCCTGGTATGCAGTAATTGATTTGTATTTGGACCATGGAGTATGAGGAGAGGGGACTTTAGTCTTCCCCCGTGCTCTTTTCCATCTCAAAACAACTCCAGGGGTCCTGTTTTCCCAGTTGAGGAAAGGTACATACAGGCCAGCAGTACACATGCTGTCTGTGTCAAGTTGCAGCTGATTTATGGAGACCCCAGCAAGGAGCTTTCAAGGCAAGTGAGAAGTGGAGATGGTTGGCAGTGGCCTTCCTCCGCAGAGCCTTCACTGGTGATCTCCCTTCCAAGTACAGACCCTGCTTAGCTTCCGAGATTTGATGAGATCGGGCTATACCATGTCGCCTCCCCTCCCCATACCTTTTACAATGGGCCAATAATTCCCCTTAGGCAATTTCAGATCAGGTAAACAGTGAGATGGGCAGGCCATGTGCCCCAGTTCTGAACTGGTTTCTGAGCACTTAGGAACCAGGCACAAAACTCATAATATATGTGTGATCATCAGGATCCAGGTAGGACTCAAGGGTACATAATGTATAGTTAGTCCCTGAGTAGAACATTCAACCAACTGCCATCAAAGTGCAACCTGCAACTCATTTTTCTTTTCAAAATTGTCTCAATACAATTGAGAGTATAGTATCAGGTCTACTATGGAGCAAATAGATCACAGTCCTTTGGCAGTCCTGTCCAACCCACAACCCATTTAAGAAAATTTAGAATCACTGAAGCAGGGGAAAAAAAAACCCAGTGTACTTAACTCTAAGTGCTTTAGCACGACCAACTTGCGGACAGGGCTAAATGTGTGCGTTATTGAATGAATAAGGATATGATCCAAAATTACTGACACCACCGCTCAAAACTAATGGAACTTACATCTGAGTAAATGTAATTACAGCTGTGGAGGCTGATGGAGAGTGTGGGAAAGGAGATGACGGTCAGCCCATTCATTTTTCTAAGGTTCTGTGGCTTACTCTTTATCACATTATCTTTCTTTTAAAGGAAATCTCATTGTTTTAACAGCTATGGAAAAGCAACACTTAAAGTCCTATTTTAAACTAGATGTAATATTTGTATACAATATTTTCAGAAGGTGGGAAACTGAAAGAGAATATCAATCCGAGGGGTCTATGTGGAGTAAACAGCACACAAGCTAGTAAGATGGCTGTTAAATGGTATCACTTCCAATGGAAGAATAAAGGGTTCATGTGTTTGAACATAGAGGAAACTATCACAGCAGGGAGAAGGCTACACTAGAAAGCCTATGTATGAAGAATGTCCAACCTTTTTGAACCTGTAGGTACTTCTGGCATGAAGTGAGCACCAAGAATACAAAAGCACTGTTATGATGCAGAGAAACAATTTGTATCAATACATGCAAAGAAAATGTCTATTACAGTATTACAACAGGATACATAGCTCACAGTATAAGTATGTCTTTAACATTCAAAGCATAAAGCTCACAATATCTTCAAGAACATGTCTTCAAGAATTTTTTTTTTCCCAGAGCACAGTATCCAGTGAAGGAGACGAAGATGCCAGCTTTTTCTCTTCGTTTCACTAATGCTTCCTCAGTAAACTCAATTTTCAATGCATGAAGCACAAAAGTGCTAGACTCAACTTCCAACTGGATCAAATTCCCCAAAGAGTTCAGCATCCAGAATTTACTACCATAACCTTTTGGTTCAAGACAAACGGGCTACCGCTCATTCCCCACTTCAAAAGTCGGTGCTGCCACAAAATGGCTGCTGGAAAAATGAATTTGGGGAAATTTGAGAGTTATGGCCAGGGGTCATTTAGTAGAAAAAGAGGTGCAGGAGCTCATTAGCATAACACATTAGCACAACTCATTTGCATATGCCACACCCCCTGACATCACTGGAAGTGTGTCAGAAGGCAACACCCACAGCTCAGGCTCCACCCCAAAAATCTCCAGGTATTTCCCAACTCAGAGCTGGCGAGCCAGCTTGACACTTTGGCTAAAGACACTTTAGGTTTCCTTTGCTTTTGCAGGGAAACTGCCCTACAACAAACATGAAAATGCAGATCAAGTTAGCATACTTTTGCTTTTTTCCACAGTGCATCACCATATGTGCCCGCTCCTGGGCTTGTTACACCCAGAACAGTGTTCCTGTGTGTTCCTGCTTGAAATGACCCCTAGTTGTGACTGAAAGAAAGCTCTCTGGTTTCAAAACTCTACCACAGAAGAGAGCAAAAGAGCTGTCCTTCCACCATTTGGCCAGCTTGTCTCTTCCGGAACAGGGAACTCCTTTGAGAACAGCACTCACATACTGTATGAAAGCCACCTTTTAAACACAAAACAAAAATTCCTCCAGAATGTTATCTGCTGAACTATCTATCTCTGTCTGTAGAAGTGGAGTGTACTCTGGAATTATAATATCAGTTTAGTCATCTCTAGAAGAACCTTCTTGACCTGAGACTTTAATGAACAAACTTCAATAGTTCTAATCGTTCAGAAAAGGTTTTTTTTTCCCCTGAGGGCCAGAAATCTGTCTGGCCTTCAGATAGTGTCACCACTTAAAGCTAGCAGCAAGTCAGAGAAAGAGTTAGGGGCCAGATTTGCCATTAAAACTGAAAAAAATAATTAGAAATAGAGGCAAGGTTCACCACTGTTTGCCTCTTGTTCTCACCTGCAGCTCAGAAATTACTCTTTTGTGATGCAGCAAATCACAATTTGTGGAACATTCAAAGAACAAACTGTATTAACTATCACATTTCTATTCTGGCTTCCTTTGGAGGTGGCTCAGGCAGCAGTGTTCCCTCTAAGATGAGTTAGTGTGAGCTAGCTCACAGTTTTTTAGCCTCCGGCTCACACAGTTTTTGTCTTAGCTCAGGAAAGATGGGTCCAGAGCACACTCATGTATGCAGTAGCCAAACTGCTCACTCACAACTTCAATGCCAGTAGCTCACAAAGTAGAATTTTTGCTCACATGACGCCACAGCTTAGAAGGGAGCATTGGCTCAGGGTGGCTTGCTTGACTCTCTTCCATCCCTCGATTTTATCCTCATAACAGTCCTGCAAAGTATACTAGGCTGAGAGTGACCGGCTCAGCATCACTCGCTGAGCTTCATGGCTGAATGAGAAGGAGGTCTTTCAAGCCCAATTCTCTAGCCCCGGGGTGTCGAACTCATTTCATATGAGGGCCAGATTTCCAAACTGAAGTTTGATTTTTCATCAGGATTTTCATTTGGAAGGGAGAGAACAAAGAAGAGCTTGTGATTCAGATGTAGTCACAAATTATGCTTTTCCATGAATGTGGAAATGATTAACTTCTGAGCCACGTGCAAAAGGGAGAGAGGGAAAGGAGTGTGCAAGTTCTAGGATCCCCCAGACTGTTACCCAAAACTACAAACCATGGATGGCCATTACACGTGAACCAGGCTAGAGACTCAAAGGATTTATACATTTTATGTGCTATCTTATTAGTGTCAGTATTCTTGTAAGAGTTGTTTTAATACTTTTAATTTATGAATATTGTTGTTACCTGACCTGAGCCCTGTTGTACAGGGGTGGGTGGGCTATAAATTTAATATATAAATAAAAAATAAATATCTGTGAGTTGGCTGAAGACAAGCCATCTTTGTGACGTATTAAGTTCTTTGGACATTTGATGCAGCACTAGTGGATTTGCTGTTGTCTATAAGAGTGTATGCTTCCTTCCAATAAGCTCTGTTTGAATGTAAAGCCAATAGTATTAAGGCATTAGAAACCAATATTTCTTCATCCAAAGGAAACAAAATCCTGCACCAGTGTATCTAGAACTTCTTAGGAAGTAGGATGAGCCTATAACATAGGCTCAGTAGTAAGTCATAGTAGGTTGTGGTCTTGCAAAGAACTGTGAGAAAAGGGGGGGGTAAGTGATTTGGAGATCACACACAGAGAGGTTTCTCCCTCCAGGATTCTATAAGCTCTCATGGGTCGGCGTAGGCCACATTCACCATCTCCCCCATTTAGTTGCCTTCAACTGACTCTCATCTGCTCTCCATTTTTTGTGCCTCCTGGGCCATGTTCACTCCTCACCAGACTAGGACTTGGGTGCAGGAAATGTACAAAGCTGTATTTCATTTGCATACATGGGGAATGTTCTGAATATGTAAAACAACACAAAACCCTGCCCTGTCTGTGGGTAAGCTGTTCTTTTACTTTGGCACAAGCCAACTAATTTGCTACATATATAAGTGCTTTCAAGTTGCAGCCTACTTATGGTGACCCCAGCAACAGGCTTTCAAGGCAGGTGAGAAGCAGAGGTGGTTTACCAAGGCCTTCCTCTGCAAAGTCTTCCTTTGTGGTCTTGGTGGTCTCCCATCCAAGTACCTGCCCTGTTAGCCAGCAAGGCACTTTTGTGCTCTTATGGATTTTCATATCCATAAGTCAGAACTCTGTGTCACCAACAGTGGTAGGGTCTTGCGCTTTCTTCTTGAATAGGAGCCAGCTCCAGCCCAAGCCAGGAGGCTGACACCCTAAGCAGTTCACCCAAGACAAAGACAAAGGATTCCTCTTGCCATGAGGTTTCCTTCTGTCAGACATCCGCTGGCTGACCCCCACTCCCCCACTATACATCTGGATAGTTATGCTAACTAGACTGCCTAGCAACTAATGTGCCAGCCATCAGATACTTGGCTAAAACCATCAACTAACAATAGATATGGCCAGGTGAGTCATCGGACCCCAGACTCAGTGTCTGTTTCCTGGTGAGGTCATATTCTTGCAACACTGACCAGCCCCTGGACCTCCTCCCTTTGTTCACCTTTAACCTATAGCAAGGTCCAAAAGGGACGGACCGCCTAGTAGGAGTGTTAGTGGGTTGTGGTCTGCAAAGCCCGCCCCAAGACCCCCAATAAAAGCCCAAACCGAGAGTCACTCAGCCTCTTGAGCCGTCGCCCTCTATCTTACCTATTGACCCTTCAGTCCAGCTCTCTGTCCCCAACCCTTGCCTCCATCTTTGAAACCCTTTTTCTCTCTCTGGACTCGCGATCCAGGAGAACCACATGGTCTTGCTGGTTCAAGCCTCGTGGCCCCATAGCTTTTATACCTTTCTTCCCCCATCCAATTCATCTTGACATCTGACAACGCATCTAAGGTAACGTGCTTTCCCCACCAACGAGACCTGCTCATGCAAAAATGCTATTTTCTCTCTTTACTTTATTAGGCCTATAAGATTGTGTGTGTGATTACGATTTTTGTATGCTTGACTACATGATCCAGTAAACAACATTGAACTTGGAATCTGCCTCACGTGCCTCTTTCCTTGAGATCTCCCGGGAGGGGTGGGACACTGGTATAGTTGGCAAGAACCCGTGTATTTTGCTGATTGCTAAACGTAAATTAAAGCAATTCGGCTAACAGCCCTACTGAGCTTTTGATACCTGATGAGATTGGGCAATACCAAGCCACCTTCCCTCCTGAGAACCTGATTTACTATTAAATAGTAAATGGAGCATTCAAAGAGATGCATATTCACTATCTCAGTCATTCTTATACCATCCCTATAAAATAGTTCAGTATGATTTCTTTTATTGTAGATGTGAGGTTGAGTGATCATGGTTTGGTCATGGTCATGCTAAGAGTAGACAGAAGAGATTGGATCTGAACCACAATCCTTTGTTTGTAGCTCAGTCTCCCCCGATGCAATCCTGTGCAGATTTTCTTCCAGCTAAGCCTATTGAACTCAATGGGCTTAGGCAGGAATATATCTGTATGGGACTGCATTAGTTATTTACATCTTCCTAAATTGAATACTTTATAACTCAAATGATTAGCATGATTTGTCCCTGCAAGGAAAAAAAATCCTCAGCTATCCAGTATACTGATATTTAGGCAGTTGTGTATTTAAGAAATAACCATTTTGCCAGTCTCCTGGAAGCTGCCAATCAGTTGGAAGATGGCCACTGGGCTTCCTTCCAGCCTCTCCAAGTCCAACATCCAGCTGGGAGAGTTGTCTGCCTTTTGAGAGAATGGCTGGAAGCCCAATGTCTGTCTCCCAGCTGAGATCTGGTTTCCAGCAGCCTGGTGGGGCATGCATCTAAAAAGCCAGAAAAAAATTAGAAATCTGAATATAAATATAAATCCTAAAGCTACCGTACTCAGCCAGAGCTACATAACATGATAGGGTTGTCAGCTCTGATTTAGCAAGATCCTGGAGATTGATGGGCAGTATTTTGGGGTGGAGTTCAGGGAGTTGAGGGAACTCATCAAGGGATGTGATGCTGTCCATATGCTTTCCAAAGATGCCCTTTCCTCCAGGGGGACTGATCTCTGGAGTCTGGAGATCAGTTGTAAACTCCAGGCCTCTACTGGAGGTTGGTAAATCTGTGTGTAACTTGACCCTATCTATGTTGACTTGAGAGTATGCCCCACTGGTTTCAATGGTCTCAGAGGGTAGCGGTGTTGGACTTCGGTAGAACAGCTAGATTTGAAACCAATAGCTCATTGGAGACAAAGAAGAATGTTGGGGGTATCAGCTTTGAGAGTCAAAGCTATCCAAAGAGCCACAAGTTCATTCACAAGTTCAGAACAATGGAATAAAGATGGATAGGGACACAGGGACATGCCTGTTTGGTGTAGTGGTTAAGTGCGCGGACTCTAATCTAGGAAAACTGGGTTTGATTTCCCACTCCTCCACTTCCACCTCCTGGATGACCTTGGGCAAGCCATAGCTCTGTACCAGCTGTTCTCTCAAGGGCAGTTTCTGTCAGAGCTCTCTCAGCCCCACCTACCTCACAGGGTGTCTGTTGTGGGGAGGGGAAGGGAAAGGAGTTTGTAAACTGCTCTGAGACTCCAAGTGAGTGGAGTGTGGGCTATAAATGCAATCTCTTCTTCTGCTTCTTCTGCACTACAGATGCTAATTCTCTGCCTCCAAGCATTTCCCCTCAATGTGCATTGCATTTCTGCATCTTGAGTTCCTTCCTTAAAACACCCCTCCCACCTTCTGACTGGGATATAAGGACTCAGAGACCTCTATTCCAGCCTGTATCTGATGAAGGGAGCTTTGACTCTCAGAAGCTTATACCTTACTGGACCTAGGGATCTCAATATAATTGTTGGGGAGAGTAAGGCTGCAGTCACACTGGAGGCTTGGTGCAATCTGGCAAAGGGCTCTAAGTACTCCATTGCAGTTTGTAATTAAGAATTTTAATCATACATCCCACCCTGAAATGGCCTTGCTGTGTGCTCACCCTGTGGTCGACTGTTCAGATTACTGCTGTGTGGCAACCATGGAGTGGTTGATCTGGTGGCTTCTTCTTTTTTAAAAAATGTCTTTTGTATATGTGCATAACAGCTTATTCAAAGCACCACTCCATTTTGACAGCTGGAGGAGGCTGCCTCCCCTTCTGAAAAAAACCTTCATCTTTTCAACTACCCTGTGTGCTACAAAGCTGTAGGCAGAGAAACTGGCATGAAAAAAAGAGAAAAGAGGTTTCTCAGCCTGTCCATCCCCCCCCCCCCCGCCCCCGCTCCTTGCCTAAGAGGACAGCTGAAAGCTTGCTGGTATGCATGAAGATGCAGTTATGTGCACATTGCTAACTGACTAAAAAAAAAAAACCCAAGGAGCAAAAACAGAACCGAGTGATCAGGGGCAAAACAGGGTATTGATGACTAGGGCAAGGAAGGCAGATGTTGCTTCTGATTGTGCTCTTTAAATTCAATAATATCGATGCAAACTGGTTGTGTGTCCACAACCTCGATGTTGATGAGCTACGAGATCTGATTGAAATTCATCAGAAACATTTGGATTATAAAAGTACAGCAATAAGGTCAAGAAGAGTTTGTTCAACCTTCACAGTTAGCATTCAACTACCAGTTAGCACCCCAATGACTTTTTGTGATACAACATATCCTAAATATAGATGCACCTTTATGTTGGCACATCTTAACACTCTACCATCTGAAGTCTTCACAGGTAGATTTGCTGGTATTCTATATACAGAGGGAACACAGCTCCCCCAGCTGTGGCACCAACCAGCGCCTGTGGCTGGGGATCCCTTTGCCTCTCCTGGAAGGGGCAGAGGAAGTGATGGGGAATGCAGGTGTCCCTGCATCAGGCCACGGGGGAGGAGTCAGTGTCTATATATAGGCCAGTTCCTCCTCCCAACTTCTTCTTGCTGTCTCATGCTTGGCAAGTTTGGCTGAGCTCCGAGGTTGTCTGGTGGAGAGCAGCATGGCCTGGGCCTTTAGCCTAGGCCATATGGAGTGGGAGGCCTCAAGGTGGCGGGAGGCTTCCCAGAGATGGGCAGTCTTGCAGCTGCAAGCAGCAGTGAGGCCACAGCCTGGGAGGGATTGTGGCTGGCCTTGTGATCCTTGTGAGCCAGGACTGGAGAGCTGCAGTGGCACAAGTTGGCAGATGAACAGGTTGTGGTATTGGCCACACCCACATGGTCAGTCACAGCTGCTCAGGTGGGCCGCCACAGAATCAGGGGGCTCTTTTGGTGCTGGAGTGTCCTTTTTTGGGACTTCCCAGGCTAGGCATGGGGGCACGGCAGGATAGGCATTTGTGACCAGAAGTCACTGGGCAGGGGAATATGGTCCCAGGCAGCCAGTGCATGAGGGTGGCACACGAGGGGTTTAGCTTGGGTCCAGGGCTTTAGCTGTGGTGCTGCTGGTCTCCCCATGTACAGGTGAGGGATGGCTCTCAGGAAGGGACAAGGGGCAGCAGGGCAAGTGGCCTGCAGCCTCAGTGCCTCCAGGGCAGACAGGCCTTGCCCTCTCATCCAGCATCAAGGAGGAAGACCCCACACTGAGGGTGGTTTTGGCCCAAAAGGAGGCCTTGGAGTTGGGCATGTGGGGACCTCTGACCCCTGCTAAGGTGCCTAGGGCAGGGCAAAATACCAGGCGGGCGGCTAACAAGAAACTGCTGGAATCCATACTGACGCATTTCTCTGTCTTAGAGGGCGGGGGTGCGGCGGGCTCTTGAATGCACACAAGCAGAGCAAAACCTAGCCAGACCTTGAGATGAGATGCATAGCAAAAAACTAAGCACCTTATGCCCTAAATGCTGGCTACCAGTCAATAAATCATTAATCAAGCTATCTCAAATGCTAGATGAACCAGGCCATCCCACACCTGGCATCCAGTGGTGAGAGAAAACAAATCAGGCTTTGCAGAGAAGGTCTTCTAACAAGCATGCGAGAGAGAAATATTCCCTTGGGAGCGGCCTGACAACCATCTCCTCACAGAACTCAAAGCAACTAAAAGGTCATTAGCACCACCCTGTAACAAAGATGGAGTTACTGAGGCTGTGCAGTTGCTTAAACATAAACTCTCAGCGGCTGTTTGGGATCACTGGCTCGAATGCGCAGTAATAGAAAAGAACAGAAGGAAAAGCTTACACCCGCAATTCTCATTGTTCTCTAAGGTGCTACTGGGTTCATATCTTGCTGATTTCAGTAGGGATTTCTTTCAGGCTGCATAAAACTACATCCTGAACATTTGGTGCTCCTAGATGCTGGTTTTTGTTTTTATGGTTTTAACTGTAACAAACTTGTTGGAAGCCGCCCTGAGCCTGCCGCTGGCGGGGGAGGGCGGGGTATAAATCTTATAAATGAATGAATGCATGAATGAATGAATGAATGAATGAATGAATGAAGATCAGCCTAAACCTTGTAACAGACAGTTAGTCTGATCAGCACAAAATGGTATGATAAGAGTTTCTTAACCATTCTTCAGGACCCTTCACAGTCAGCCATGGCTGAGTGGGAACTTCTATTCCATGGTATGATTTCACATGTCCAGAGGCTGCACATGTACAAGACAGTCACACGAGCAGGGCAAATGAACCCATAAAGCCACTGGACTAAAGTGAATAATGTGTGCTCTAACTGGCAATGGCTGTCCAGGTGTAAGGCCTTTCGTATTACCTACAACCTAACATGACTGTTATAATTAGAGTTGCCAGGGATTAAACTGGGACCTTTTGCATGCAAAACAGATGCTCTACTCTCATGGTTGGTGATAATATGATGCCTTAGAGCTGTTGGAAGTTCCAGGTGTGATGTTCCTGTTTCTCAGACCTCCAGACTTTGTGGCAAGAGCAACTAGATAGCTAGATAGGCACACAGATGTTTCTTTCTGTGTATACCCTTCTGCCACTGTCCCCTTCGATATGCAGACTGTGTTTTCAGGGACCATTTCCCCTTCCTTCTGTGCTCAGCCGTGATGAAGACGAATTCTCTCCCTTGCTCTCTCTCTCTCAGTCCTCTCTTGGCACCATGAGGCAGATGGACCTCTTGCCATCTGCTGCCATCCTTTAGCTCAGTGTTTTTCAACCACTGTGCCGTGGCACACTGGTGTGCCGCGAGATATTGTCAGGTGTGCCGCGGGATTTTTTCAATGAAAGAAATGTGCCTTCTGGGCTGACCTTCCGGGACGCGTTTGTGCATGCGAGAAAGAACAGTGGCGCTCTCTCGCTGATTCTGCTCGCACGCTCTGTGGCCAGCCTGAGGTAGGAGGGAGCCGCCGTTGAGGCGCAGCTCCCCTTGGCCTTGTGAGATGGTTTTAAATGAATGAGGAGGACTCGTGTGCTGAATCAGAGTCATGCTAGACCTGTGGATGTTAATACAGAGGACAGGAACATTCGGTACCAAGGGCATTCACTCCTCCAGCAGAGTAAGCTGGTTTCTTCCAGTGTGTGTGTGTGTGTGTGGGGGGGTGATTTGCACCAAGACATTCCAGTAAACATGAATATGTTTGATGGTAACAGCTAGCTGTTTCTGTCAGGGTGGGGTTCAAATCAGTAACTGTCCTTCAGCGAAGAATGGGTGTACTGTGCTTCTCTTCAAATCACTTATGGTCAGCGGAATGCCGTTCACATAAGAGTAAGAGTTTAAACTCTCTATTTGAAAAATTTAGCAGAATCGCAGTATTAAAATACATCCACATTATATTTCTTCTGAAACTCAGGTCAATGTTATGGGAAGGAGCCATTACACTTTGGATCTGTAACTTACGATTTCAAGTTGAGTGGCTATTACGTGCATTTGTAATACTGTCATAGTTAATACTTGAGCTGAGGCAACTAATGACCCATTTATCTTGTATTTCAGTGTTTTTCAACCACTGTGCCGTGAGATATTGTCAGGTGTGCCGCGGGATTTTTTCAATGAAAGAAATGTGCCTTAGCTCGAAAAAGGTTGAAAAACACTGCTTTAGCTAGCAAGTTAGTACTCTATCCTGTCCCTGCTCTTTCCTATCCAAGGTGTACTTCTTAAATAAAGAGGAAATTAGTTCTCTGTTAAACTTGCAATGTGACTCTGTGTAGCTTTGTAAGCTGGGTGACCTGGTAAATTAGTGCTCCTGTGTTTAAGAACATAAGAGAAGCCAATGCTGGATCAGGCCAGTGGCCCATCCAGTCCAACACTCTGTCACACAGTGTCCAAAAATAGCAGGTGCCATCAGGAGGTCCACCAGTGGGGCCAGGAGACTAGAAGCCCTCCCACTGTTTGTAGTTTTATTTCAGCACTCTGCTAACTAATGATAACTGGACTAACCACACCAGTTAACCCCAATAAGAACATCCATGATGTTCTGACTACTCTGGTTTTTGAGGACTTAAAAGTTTCTATTGTATGTGACAGCCTTGTTCAGAATTTCTGAAAATACATATTACGGAGTTTTCGGAGGTCACACTGTCCCTATCTGAAGGAGCTAATCTTGTCTGCTGAAATTGTTTATGCCAATAGAGTCACAACATCCTAGCACATTGCTCTGCAAAGCTTTGTGGAAAATGCCATGAACTTTTAAGCTTAAAGGAGGCAGAATCAACTAGAGAGACAGAGACCCTGAAATGATGCCAAAGAGTCTGCTGTTCTTTTACTCATGCTTGCTCCTTAAAACCCTGCCACTTACTTTTATAGATATATACACTTTTATAATTTCAAAAAGACAAAAAAGACAATGTGTTGGATCCTCTTTTTATTCTGTAGAAAAATAATTCTATTTAATAGATTCTTCCCCTTTTCTTTTCTTTTTCTGTTTTAAAACTCCTTATTTATTATTTTCTATACAATACAGAAATGGACATTTGCATAAAGTGGCGGAGATATTCAGAACCAGTGATAAATTGCACAAGAAACAAGGCACATTGAAACAACATGAAGGAACCTAGAAGAAGATTCAAAAATACAAAATGTCTTGATAAAAGCAATTTTTGGGGAGAAAGTCTCCATTAGACAAGTAGTCAAGTCAAGTCAAGTCAAGTCAGCCTTTATTGGCATAAATTAGAAAAACAATTTCTGCATGTTAAAACCCGTTTATAAACACATATATAAAAATTCTAAAAGAACCTTTGGCGCAACTTTAAGACCAGACAAAGAAACTTGGCCACCTTCTCCGTGGTGTCCGGACTGGAATCTCTTAGAAGTCTATGCACCTTGAGTGCATCAGAACAAGCACCCATACTAGTTAACAGAGAATGTAAATGTGTGCTCCTTAGATCTACATACAAGTCACAGTGCAAAAGAACATCAGTAATTGATTCCACACAACTCTTTCTGCATGGGCAATAACTGGGCAAATGTGAAACCTTGTTAAATCTGCCATATAAGATGGCTGATGGCATAGCATTGCATCTGGCCAGGGTAAACGCTCTGCGTTGCTGGGGTACCTGCAGACTTGTTAGGTATGAAGCTATCGGCCCTATTGGAAGGGGAATCTCAAGTATACGACCACTGGGAACCAGATAGCTTGGAATGTGCATAGCCGGCAATTCTTCCCTTTTTCTGATGGATTAAAGTCTGGACCCTGAGGTAACTGGATAGTTTGATGGCTTTCTAAATCCTGGCCATTGTGACACTACCACAGAACCACAGGCCGACCACATAAGACAGGTCCCGTTGGTCTTTCCAACACAAGCAATAGTGTGGTGTAGGGGTTAGAGAGTTGGGCAAGGATCTTGGGAAGTGCCAGGGTTGAATCCTCATTCTGCTATAGAAGTAGGCTTGCCAGGTCCTACCTCCGATCTGGCAGGGGGATACCGAGTCTTTGTCAGCACCTTCAGCTCTGCATGCAGTGCAGTGATGTTTTTGGACAAAACTTTATGCCCTCGAAATCATAGAGTTTGCCCAAAAACTAGAGTGTCCTCCACCAACATCGGCAACGTGATAACATCACTACCAGGTGACATCATTGCACCAGCAATGCCGATGTAAGAAGGGGCTGTGTGGGAGTGGGGCTTCCCCTGCTGGCCAGCTGACTGCTGGCAGATTGGAGCCCCCAAAATTGGAGGGGATGGCAACACTATATAGAAGCTTGCCTAGTGTCGTTGGGTCAGTCCACACTCCCTGCTGAATCTACCTTATAGGTTGTTTTGAGGATAAAATGGAGGGGGGGAGGAGGATGCAGGCCACTTTGGGTCCTCACTGGGGAGAGTGGTGGGGCACAAATGAAGCAAATAAACCAAATAGCATGGAAACGGCTTGCCCAGGCACATGATTAGGCTTGGTATGTAATTCCCAGGCGTTGTGTCATATGATAGTGGGTCCCACACTGAGTGTGCAGGGGATATGACTCTAATGTGTTTCCACTTATTATTCTTTTCCATTTGGACATTATGGAAACAAACAAACAAAACAAAACCTAGGACTCCTCCCCAGTTAATCAGATAGGTTTGCTGTAACTTTAAGGCTGTAATCCAAAGCATCCTTTGGACATTAGCTCTCTCGAATGCAGTGGGTTTCTGAATAAACATGCCAAGGATCAGGCTACATGGGTATTTCTCTGTGAAGGAATCCAAGAAGAAGAGGAGGAGGAGGAGGAGGAAGAGATTAGATTTATACCTTGCCCTTCACTACCCAAGGGAGTCTCAGAGCGGCTTACAAACTCCTTTCCCTTCCCCTCCCCACAGCAGACACCCTGTGAGGTAGGTGGGGCTGGGAGAGCTCTGACAGAAACTGTTTTTTTTCAAGAGTTATGTGCCATAACTATGGCTAGTCCAAGGTCATCCAGCAGGTGCAAGTGGAGTAGGGGGGGAATCAAACCTGGTTCTCCCAGATTAGAGTCCACACACGTAACCACTACACTAAGCTGAGAGGAATGAATGGGCAGCTGTGCTCAGTGAAAAGAGGAAAGGAGGGAATCTTTTTGATGTTACACACAGGGGCTGCGGACAGACTGGCAGCTTGCTGTGATATAATGCCACCTCTAATTGACCCAGTTTAAAATGCTGTGGAACATATCAGCCACACAGCACACCCTACTGCGGGTTACCCACGAAGACACCCCATGGGAAAGCATCCACATTATTGTAGCACATCAGCCATGGAGCGCACTGCAAAAACAGCCAAAATTCATGCGTGCACATATGCGCATGTGCACACATGGACAATTTTTTTTTAAAAAAAGCTGCTTCCCTAGTGGCAGAATGGATCTGCAGGTTCAGACTGTCAAATCCATTCTGCGAGCGCTCCCCCATGTTCAGACAGCCGGCCATGCGTGATGAATGCACAAGGAAACAAAAACTCCGCTTCGAAGGTGGTGGCTTTTTAACCCAGCTCTAAGTCATCCCCTGACAGGGTGAGTATGCTCGGGGAATGCCTGACAGCTGTGGCTGTATGAACAGGCCCACTTAATCCATTTGTGAAAGGTGCCTATATCAGGCCAAACTGCCAGTCTGAACGCAGCCAGCAATCAGGATGGATCCTGGGAAAGCTTGGGACCATATGGTTATGACAGATCTTTTTCAATTTCAGTGTTATCTGGTTTCTAAGTGACTTTCCAATTACAAAAAAAAAAAAAAAGCTTCCAGTTACAAAAAGCCTTTGAATCTTGCTGAGTATTTTGTCACACGGGCCCTTCCAATGAAAGCTCCCTATCCTTTTCAGCACCTTCGCTGGCCAAAAGTTTCCTCTGAGCCCTATGAAGTATCATAGTTTGAGGTGTGGGGGGGGGGGGAAGCTAATTTTATTTGCCTCTGCTGAGGACTGAATATAACCTTTTGCAGACGATCCGGGCTACTGGTTATCCTCACCAGGAGGGTTTCAAGGGGCTTCAAAGAAATGGATGGGAAAATGGTTTCCGTTGTCATTAACAGACATTTCTGTAATCCTTTCAAACACAAGTGTCTGTTGGCTTTTGTGCTGGTGAATGGCTAGCAGAACTCCCCACAGCATATAAATTGAAAAGAACAATTATGTTTAAGTTTAGAAACCTGTATAATGAACAGCTTCCTTAAATAATATCACCCCCCTTTATCCTTTACTCTCTTTGAGTACCCTGTCATGCTCACAAGCATGGAAGTTTAAGCATGATTTAAAAAAAAAAAAGAATCCTTGAAGCATGACAAGATGAGAGCCAGGGTGGTGTAGTGGTTACAGTGTCAGACTAGCATCTGGGAGAACCCAGTTCAAATCCCCATGTAGAAGAAGAAGAGTTGGTTTTATACCCTGCTTTCTCTACTTGAAGGGGTCTTGGAGTGGCTTACAATCACCTTCCCTTACTCTCCCCACAACAGACACCCTGTGAGGTAGGTGGGGCTGAGAGAGCTCGGAGAGAATTGTGACTGACCCAAGGTCACCCAGCTGGCTTCATGTGGAGGAGTGGGGAATCAAACACGGTTCTCCAGATTAGAGTCCACCACTCTTAACCACTATTTATTTATTTTATTTATAAACCGCCCTTCCTCAGAGGGCTCAGGGTGGTGTACAACATAGTTAAAAACATAATAAAACAATCTAAATCAAATAATCAAGCAAATTTACAGAATAAAACCCTTAAAATACAGTCAAATCATTGATGATGTTTAGTAGATATCACTCCCCTTCGTGGTGGTGGTGGGGGGAGAGAGATCATGGTTCAAGTATGATGGAGGCCGTAGCTGTCCTTAGCCATAGGCCCAATGGGATATCTTCATCTTCTACGCCCTGCAGAACTGTGCTAGGCCGCACAGGGTGAGGATGACATCAGGCAGAGAATTCCACCAGGCGGAAGCCAGGACTGAAAGGCCCTGGTTCTGGTCGAGGACAGCAGGATATCTTTTGGGCCAAGGATCACTAGCAAATTCTGATCTTCTGAGTGCAAAGCCCTTTGGGAGGTCGTACCAGGAGAGGCGGTCCTACAGGTATGTTGGTCCCAGATTGTTTAGAGCCTTGAAGGTCAAAACCAAAACCAAGCTGGCTCTCTGTGTTGCCACTGAGGTTTGCTGGAAGACCTTGGCCCAGTCACAAGGTCCAAGCCTAACCTACCTCACAGGGTTGTTTTGAGGATAAAATGGAGTGCTGTGGAGTACAATGTAAGCCACTTTGGATCCTCACTGGGAAGAAAGGCAAGGTATAACCAAGAATATAAATATAAACAAAATAGTATTTAAAAATCCATCCTAGCTTTGGAAAAATCTTGGGTGGGTTAGTGAGAGGGACTTTGAGCATTAACACTTTGGTAGCACCAGCCTCCAAAGCATTTTTTAAAACAACTTCCCATTCTTGTTTTTTAATTTACTTTTTATTGTATATTTTCAAACCCACAATACAGATGAAGAAAACAAAATCAAAGATTGCAACATCAGAAGAAACACATAAATTAATGAGATTAATATATAAATATAAAACAATACATATTGATTTATCAATTTCATTAAGGAAAGAGTATCCGAAATACTTTAGAGTTGCCACAGGCACAGGTCATCTATCACATTAGGGATTCCATCTTGTTTTACTAAGTATTCCATAACAGGAAACAAGGTTGTAAGAAAAGCTGAAGACAGACTCGATTTCTGCCGCACCTCCCCGGCACGGCAGAATGGGGCAGGGGAATTTCCCATGCCCCGCAGCGTTCCCATGCCGCCGGAAGGAAGCCGCCCGCAGCGTTCAGACTGCGGGCGGCTTCCTGGAGCGGCAGGCGAACGCCGCGCGGGTGCCCCTGCCCGTGCGCGTTCACACCCGCTGAAGCGGGTGGAACGCGTGTGCAGGGCGCGCCGCACCAGCCAAGCACCACTTTAAAGTGGTGCTCGGCTGGTGCGCAAGGAGCGCGGTGCCATACGCGAGGCGTCCGGGCCGCCTCCTGGGGGCAAATGCGGCCGTCTGGATGGCCGCTCTGCCTCCGCTTCTGAAGCGGAGGCAGAGCGGCCGAGACGGCCAATCTGTCCTCAGCCAAAGTTGGGTGAGGAAATTTGAGAATCAAGATAGGGTAGATTGTCAGTTATTTTTGCCATGATGTATTGGTTCCATAGCTTTTGGTGCCAGAATGGTAAATCTGGGATTAATGTACTTTTCCAGCAGGAGACTAATTTCCCATTCTAAAAGCAAATGGAGACTCATCATCACACAATTTTTAAAAAAGCTTTTTATTCAGAAAAAAAAAAAGGTTTAGACACAATGAACTGGAACTTCTGGTGAGATTATGATTCCACTGGTTACTGCTGGTTTGTAGCCTGATATTAGATGCCCCTGGAACTGTGCAACCATAACCACTGTATATGAATTCCCCATTTAATCCTATATATTATAGAAATGGAGCTGAGATAGAGGAGAATGCAATAAAGGTTTTAACACAATGATGAGTCTGGGAGAGCCGCTTTATTTACAGGTAATGAAATCACAAGGGAATTATATATAGGTCATCCTAAATGCATGCTAATAAATCCTGTATATCTCATCCATGCAACCATGCAGGCACATATATTATGGGGAA
This sequence comes from Lepidodactylus listeri, assembly GCA_029233225.1. Taxonomy (NCBI): domain Eukaryota; kingdom Metazoa; phylum Chordata; class Lepidosauria; order Squamata; family Gekkonidae; genus Lepidodactylus; species Lepidodactylus listeri. Next base: position 95,955,346 of record JARCFY010000009.1, on the reverse strand, counting down.
ACTATTCGAAGTGATTTAAAACATTTAAACTATTTTATTAATATCATTTTTTCAGATTCCCCCACCTATAAAATCTGACTACCTTAGCTGACAACACAATGCAGCTATATATGCATCCTACAAAACAATCCACTGTGTCGAATACATTTCTGGAATCTTGGTTACATACAATTGGGAGGGCATTGTATTTTTGTATTGCTGCTTTCCTTTTAGTTTTGGATTGTCTCATCATATGTCTTTGAGGTGAGAGTTGGCCAGAAGCACCTTCTTCTGCGCAGTACTGACCAAGGTTAGCTGAAGTGGCCCTGTCATTGTTTAGGAAAGGTCCTTCACACTCCGCTGCTGCTGCTGCTACCCAGTAGCTACCCTTCAGTTGAGGCAAATAGTCATGTTCTGAGGGTGGCATGATAGGAACACTTACTCAGAGTACAATAGTTACCTTTTAAAACCTGTCATTAAAATGATCTGAACTTTTGTTTTCATTCTGGAATAACTGGTGTCATGTCAGAGGGTGTGATCGCATGAGCAGTTTGGCCCAACATAGCCACCCCTCCCCTCTGGATCGAATGGGTGTGATCAAATGTGCACATTTGGCTCCCCTGCCCCACTTGTCCCTACCACACGCTGAAACAACTCCCACATGGATTAAATAGCCACCGGCAAATTCTGGTGGCTACTTCGGTGAGGCGCTTCCATGGCGGATTTCCGGGCATCTGATCACCCAGGCTTGCCATGGAAACGCATGAGCAGTATGATCATTCCACTGCACCTCTGGCACATCCTTTTTCCTCCCAACCCCACTTTGATGTGTACTTCAGTGTCCCCATAGAATGCAGCCAGGAGTGCTTGTGTACTTGTCTGCTTCTGCGCATGCTCAGTGGAACTTAGAAAAAAACATCCAACCCAGCTGTGAGTCTGTGGTTGAGGTATGTTAGCGATGTGAGTGACCAACCATGGGCCCGTGGGACTATGACGCTGTCTTAGGAGGAGTTGTGTGATTGACACAAAGCATCCCAAACTCAAGTGGCTTGTTTAGAGCCAATACACTGCCACTGCAAACTTCTTGTGTGACCACATCCATAGTGCAGAAAAAGGTTTAAAACCAGAAGATAAAGAATGAGAAGCCAACTAGCTGGTTTTAATTGTTTTTGCAGCCATTCCTCCTTGTGCAGCAATTCCTCTGTGTGGTTTCCTCACCATGTTTGGTGCATTCCACCTCTTCCTGTTCAGTGACCATTTTGTTCTTTGTTTCTGTGCTATGGAATGGATTGACAGATGAACAGGGCTGCACCAACAGAGTCCAGGAATCTATAATTATAAAGAAAATATATTTTGCCCATTGAACTGTTTTCCTTTTCTTCCTGGATTATGTAATGGATTGCCAGAAGTGTTGTAGAAGGCATTGAAATGGCTGGTGTTCAAGGAGGCCTGTATGAGTGCATTTTTCCAGTGAGCTTTCCCTGGGCAGGTAGCCTTTCAAATGAGATACATTTGGGGCTGAATTCTATGACATCCCTGAGCAGTCTGAAATCTTCTTCCAGCGAAAGGGAGCTTCTTCCAACTGACGTGGTTCTTTTTCCCAGAAAGATCAAAGAAAACTGTACAGCAAGCTCTAATTATAATGTATAGGTTTATTAACAAATTTCTTAAAGTTCACAATTGTCATATAAATATCATATAAATGGTATACAATCTATAAAAGATGAAGAGTATACAGTCCACAAGGTGGGTTAACGAAGGTCTCCGGAATTATACTTCGTTTCGCAAGAAACTTCATCCGAACTGGATCATATATCAAAAAGTCTCCAATTTTACATTCTTGATTCTCAAGCAGAAACAAAAACACTGGCGCATATTTCTAGTTTATTTCAAAAACATCTTCAAGAAGAGAAAGAAATAATAGATGGGCAAAGAAGCTGTGAAAGCCTTCTTAGACAGGCAAAGAAGTTGTGAAAGCCTTTCCCAGCAGAAGAGTCAAATACATTGGAGAAAGCCTTCTTAGACTGGAGGAAGAGATAACCAAGGTGTCTCCAATCTTGTTGAGCCAATGGGCCCTTTTTTTGAATTTTTGAGAATAAGTAGTGGGTGCCATGATAAAGTGGCTTGCCTTGAGATACTGGAGTCAATCGCAAAATGCTGAGAGATTGCAAACCAAGATTCCTCCTCTGATGAATATGAAAAGACTGTTCTTTGTCAGTCAATGGCCAGTGTTTGCAGCTTTTATCACGCATACGGGGACTAGTCATTTTGATATTATCTATCACCACAGAGTTCAGAGGTTGGATCTAGGGTCCCCACTCTATGTCCTGTGTAACAGTCAGACAGGAGTTGTATATTTTCCATTGCTGTCGTTGTTGTTGCCATTGTCATTGTTGTGATTGTGATTATTACTACCACTATTATTACTATTATTATTTAATTTATACCCCGCCCTATCTCACGAGTAGGCACATATTACTTCACATATGGTGCCCTACCAAGACTGCAGCTGAGATGTACATGGAGAAGAGGCTTCAGCCTTCTTCCACCCAACCCAGCATCATATTCCAAGCTGGGAATAGTCATCAGGACACTATTTAGTTCAACAGGGGAACTCCCATGTACACACACAGTATTTCTTTGTTGTAGTCATCCTTGCTGTCAAGTCACAGCGGACTTATAGCAATCCCTGGTGGGGTTTTCAAGGCAAGAGACGTTGAGAGGTGGTTTGCCATTGCCTGCCTCTGTGTCGTGACCCTGGTATTCCTTGGTGGTCTCCCATCCAAATGCTGGTGAAGGCTGACGCTGCTTAGCTTCTGAGATCTGACAAGATCAGGCTAGCCTGGGCTATCCAGGTCAGGGAACACAAGAAGCCCTAGAATATGGATGATGAGAAAATAACTCATTCTCTAACTTTCCCATTTAGTTATACCTCAAAATATCCCAGGTGTACTATGCTTAAACCTGCCATGCAGCCTGGGCAGTAATCTTGAAAAGTAATATGTGATATTTCACAGTGGAATCTGCATGTTGCGGATGTCCCAATAGTCTCAGACACGTATAACTCACCAGTGTGATATATGGGCTATGGCTTTCCATTATGTTTTATAATAGGCTCCTGAAGAACACACACTTTAAATCTCCATAATGGATTGCAAGTCTACATTTAGCAGGTACTTTGTTCATTAAGGTATATCTTTATTTTAGAGCTGCTGCTGCTAAAATAGCTTTTTAAAAGATGCATTCGAAAGTGGTCCATTATTCCTTAGTTAGGATATTTCAGAGGTATTTGTAGACTGGTTAATGGTAAAGGATGAGCCAAACAAGTAAAAAAAAAAATTCCTGAGTTAAAGAAGAATGCAGCCCATGATAGTCAAACTTGCCATGACAAATGGGTAGCTGGCATTTGGCTACTTAAGAACACTTCCATCGTCCATTCTGATGAAAATCTCAGAAGTGAGAAGACCTCTTGAATCGAGGAGGCAAGTTGATTTAAATGACCTTTACTTGTAAAGTTAAGCTGGCAAGCACAAAGTGCCCATCAAGGTATTAATGAAGACTTTTCAAAGCACTCAGAACACAAAATTACATCCCAGCAGCATCTTGACAGCTTTTTTGAAGAGCGTGCTGTTTTTCTAACCATCGTTTCCAGTTCTGTTAAATCGGAAAAATATAGTTTTCTTGTGACTCAATCCTAAATATAAATTTTAACACAAATTCTATTAATATCAGCACAATTTAATTCCAGGTAATCAAGACATAATCCTGAAATTGGGTGGACAATGATCTTTATTACTGATTGAAACCAAGTCAACATATGGAGCAGAATGGGGTGGCAGAACCCTGAAGACATAGAGTGGGTGACTTTTGGTGGCAAGCAGGGAGGAAGGAGGAGGAGGAGAAGGAGGAAAAGAAGAAGAGACCACCAGTGGGCCAAATTCCATAGAGATCTGGGCTTCATTCTCCACTCCTCCAGATGCAGCCAGCTGAGTGACCTTTGGTCATTCACAGTTCTTTCAGAGCAGTTCTCTCAAAAGCAGTTCTCTCAGAGCTCTCTCAGCCCCACCTACCTCACAGGGTGTCGTGGGGAGAGGAAGGGAAGGAGATTGTAAGCCGCTCAGAGACTCATGTAAAGAGCAGGGTATAAATCCAACCTCCTCCTCCTCCTCCTCTTCTTCTTCTGCATTGCTTTTATTTTTAAAATTGGAACTCATTTGTCAATGCTTTCATTGTTTATACAGAGGCTCCTTTTTGAAGTTAACTTGAAAAATGTGTCCTCCATTTTGTTCTGCCTGCATGAATAAAAGAACCTTTCTGTATCCTCTCATAAACAGGGGGCTCACTTGCCCCTTTAAAAGTCGATGGAAGTTTTCTATTGGGTCCCACGGGAGGAAAAACAAGACTTCCCCATGCCTGTGAAGACAGACTGCCTTCTGTGAAAACAACATAGGGGTTTTGAACCAGATGCATGACATTTTCAGATGAGTGCTTTGACACGACAAACTGCTGTAAGACATTGATTTTTGTGTGTGCTTCATTTCCTGAATTAGAGGATGAACTTGTTCCAGCCTGACTAACCCTGACTGAGATGTTAGAAGAACCAAAAACAAACTCTTAAAAAAATCATTTACAGTGAGCTGAACAAGAGAGAAGCTGATATAACAATTGGGGGGTTGTTTTTTTCTCCTGGACTTTATTTAGCCTCCTTTAGCTTTGCTGGAGTATAACCAAACTCTTCCATTGAGTCGAAAAGGTTATTTTTGAGTTCTGCTTGTGCATCTTCCAACCACTCGGCACTAACAAGAGGTTTCCAAAGCGTATCTTATAATACGATAGAAGAGGACGAAAGGAATATACTCGTGTACCGCTGAGTGATTGTAGTGTAGTAGCCACAAACTCTGAAGCTAGGAGACTGTTTCAAGAGTGTGAGCTCTTTTATTTATTTGTTTTACTTCATTTATACCATGGCTGTGATCGCACAAGCAGTTTGCTGTGGCAGTATATCGGCTCTACATAAGCCGCTTGAGTTTGGGAGGCTTTGGGTCGATCACACAGTGGCTGCGACGCAAGTATCGTAGTGCCGTGGGCCCATGGTTGGTTGTTCACACTGGTGAGATTCACTTTCCCATGCTTCCTGACCTAAACACCGGGCTTTGCATGTGTGTGTGTGTGCTTCCACACAGGAGTGCCACAGGCAGCCGATGGGGGCACTGAAGCACACCTGAGAGTGGGGTTGGAGGAAAAAAAGAGAGGATGTGACAGAAATGGAGAGGAATGATCACAATGCTCGGAAACCTGCAATGGAAGCGCCTTGCCAAGGTAGCCACCAGAATTTGCCAGTGGCTATTTAATCCTCAAGGGAGTCATTTTAGTGTGAGGGAGGGATGACTGGGGTCACAGTGGCTCAAAGGTTAAGACACCAAGCTGCAGACTGGAAGGTCTGTAGTTCGGCAGTTCAAGACCCAAGTGCCGTGTGATGGAGTGAGTTCCCGTCTCTGGCCCCAGCTCCTGCCAGCCCAGCAGTTCAAAGGCAAGAAATTGCAAGTAGATAAATAGGTACCACTTTGGTGGGAAGCTAACAGTGTTCCATGCACCTTGGCATCGAGTCATGCCAGCCACATGACTGCGAAGAAGTCTACGAACAGTGCTAGCTTTTCAGCTTGGAAATGGAGATGAGCACCGCCCCCTAGAGTTGGATTTTACTAGCTTTCAAGCAAGGGAAACCTTTACCTTTTTTAAGGGATGACTGAGGCATGGGAGGCAGTTGTGCATGTTTGATTGTACCTATTTGATCCAGAGGGGAGGGGTGGCTATGTCGGGCCAAACTGCCCATGTGATCACATCCCCTGCCTCTCTCCCTCGTGGGGCACAAAGCTGCTTACATTGTTCTGTTCTCCTCCTTATACCATTTTGTGATCTACTACACTCCAAGCATTTTTGGAGAGCGCATTTAATAGTGGCTTCCTGCATCCTATAAAGCAAATCTAAATATCTATGCTGGTCATGGGATCAGAGAAGATACTCATTCCAGTTGTCACTGGAGCCCTTGGAGCCATGCCTAGAAATCTCAAGAAACCCCTGGACATTCTGAGCACTGAGCAAATAACACCAGCTCAGCTCCAGAAGACAGTGTTGCTTGGAATGGCAGGAATCCTCATATTCCCAAGAACTTGGCTAGATCTTGAATTGTAGAACACCATCTACCAGACAAATATCTGATGATGACAATTCACAACAACAACAGCCATAACCTTATGACTTTTAATTGATGAGTCTTTTTTTTTTTTAAAGGATCTTATTTCCAGGTAAATTTCTGGACAACAAATGAACCCATGGCACTGCCTTTATACTGCATCAGACCACTGGTCTATCCAGGTCAGTATTGTCTTCTCAGATTGACAATGGTTCTCCAAAGTTTCAGGCAGGCAGTGCTCTACTTGAACCTTGTAACAGGGGATTGATGGTCGAGGTCAGCCTGATCTTGTTAGATCTTGGGAACTAAGCAGGATCAGCCCTGGTTAGTACTTGGATTGGAGCACACCAAGGAAATCCAGGGTTGCGACACAGAGGAAAATAACAGCAAACTACCTTTGAGGTCTCTTCCCTTGAAAACCTCATGGGGTTTCTATAAGTCAGCTGTGACTTTAAGGCACTTTTCACAACCATCAGATGCTGGGAACTGAAACTGGGACCTTTTGCAAACAAAGCAGATGCTCTGCTACTGAGTCATGGCCCCATGGTGCTTAAGGGGGGACATAACATGGAATTTAAAGCAGATGAACAACTTCTGTAGTTGGGGAACTTCTGTAGTTGGGGACTGCCCTAGCTGTAATGGCACTGAATTCCTCACCCTTGATCCAGGATGGTCTGGCTGTACTTGGAAATGCTATCGCCCAATCTAATGAGGATGCCCGGCTATACCCTGATGGTAAGTCATAATAAATGTACAAAGCACAATGCTCCCTCTAAGCTGTGGAGTCTTGTGAGCAAAAATCCTACTTTGTGAGCTACTGGCATTAAAGTTGTGAGCGAGTGATTTGGCTACTGGTAAGTAGGTAGGTCTATTGTATAAAGCCATTGAGCATTACAAAATGCAGAGTACAGAATACCACAGAATACCGCCAAGCCAGCCAAATTCCTCCCTGACATTCACCCAGACTGATTTCCCACAAGGCGCTGCTCCGGTGTCGCTCTTCTCTTTGCCCCAATTGCATGCTTGAATTTCCCACTATTGGCCCCGTGCCGCATTTTGACCTGCAGCCTTGCTCGAATTCCCCCGCGGCTTCAGTGATCCTCAAAAAACAGGATCACTGAAGCCGTGGGGGAATCTGGGGAAGCCACGGGTCAAAATACAGCGCAGGGCAAATAGTGGGGAATTCAAGCATGCAATCGGGGCAAAGGGAAGAACGACGCCAGAGCAGTCCCTCTAGGGAAATCGGTCCTATTGATAGGAAGCAGAAACGTTCTCCCAGACTGGTCTTTGCAATGCCTACACCCAGATGGATGGCCTGCAATGCTCCCTCTAAGCTGTGGAGTCTTGTAAGCAAAAATTCTACTTTGTGAGCTACTGGCATTGAAGTTGTGAGTGAGCAATTTGGCTACTGTGTAAATGAGTGTGCTCTGGAGCCAGCCTTCCTGAACGAAGACAAAAATGTGTGAGCCGGAGGCTAAAAAACTTTGAGCTAGCTCACCTTAACTCACCTTAGAGCGAACACTGCAAGGTAGCGCTCTGTAATACATGAATGCATGGCTCCCCCCCCCCCCCCTGTATATTGTTCCTCTTTGCCCGCTGAATTTCTACTTCAAGCCAGTACTGCCTTCTTGGAAATCTGTTTGAGCCATTTAAGCAGACCGAAAAACATGCTATGATTCCTCACTGAGATTTAGATCTATTCAGGATGGGTAGTTTTCCTTTCGTCTCAAACACAATTCCTGCTGAGTGCGAGTATACAGCCCTATTTGTTTTGCTTGTCAAATGAATTGTCTTTCAGCTCCTAATAATGATTGTCAAAGCTGATTGTAATTAATGAATGGCAGAGTCTCGGGCAATCTCTGTATAATTATGACATTGTCTCCAAACAAAGAGACAACATTTCTCATCTCTTCCCACTTGGCTTTCATGTGACTTAAAAAGTGTTTTTACCCCAGAGGTCAAGGATCTCTTTACTTTAGGGAACTGCCAATTGGTTATTCATTTGGCTGTTCCCCAGAGGATTTTTCCAGTGCTGCATTTAGTTTTGAGCGAACAAAGGATTGCAAAGTGCCTCTAGTCAGCTGGCAAAATGAACCCGTTAACCAGACATTGTCTCTCCGACATGGGCCAGCTCCAAGTGACTCAGGGGTCATCCCAGGGCCTCATATAAAGTCATAAGTCCTGTCATTCATTTTCAGGGATGTGCAAAACATTCCTTTTCATCCCTATGGTTGTTGCTGCCTTTCAAGGATATGTGGGGGATAATTGTCTGCAAAAGCAGATATGCAATTATTATGACAGTGTGATTTTTCCAGACTGGTATTTCAAATATTTACCAGGCATTGTTCCACACTCAAAGGTAGGACACATTGCTCATAGATTCAGTGTAAAATAGTAGGTGTATGCACCAAGAAAAAGCTAAAAAAAATATTCCGATCTGGGGTTGATGGTGTGATGGACAGGATAGGTTCCGCCTTTCCCTAAGGGCAACCAATGAGAGCTGATGGAATGCTAGAGAGAGACAGAAAAGAGCAGTTAAGAGAGCCATTGGGAGAGAAAAGACAATTTGTAATGCAAGATCCCAAATGCTGGAACAGGGAAACAATTTAAAAGGTCAAGGGGAATAAACCTTGTAAGCTCTACCTTACTTTCTTCAGTGTTACATTCAAACCATAAATTGAAGTTAATTCCTTTTTTGTTTAACCCCGTGAGCTGTGCATCTCAGGGAAACACCCCCCCCCCCCCCAGTGTGAAGATTTTGGTCTATATATGTTTTAGGATATGAATACCTCAATATTCATTTGGCAGATTCAGATGCCGTCTTCTATACCCCTTGTCAAGTAGTCCTGAGAAGGACTGTTTGATTGATAGATTGGTTCCATGTGTGTACTGTAGCCATAAGATCCTATGATTGTCTGGCAGCCAGAAGTTCCAGCTCTTTAGCGTTACCCAGGGTGCACCATAAAAGTTACTCCCCTGCCACAAATTTTGTTAAGTCCTGAAGGTGCTACTGGACTCTTACGCTTTTCTGCTGCTACAGACAGACTAACAGAGCTACCCATCTTGATCTAGAACAAGACAGGTGGAGCTGTTTTGATATTCAGAAATTTTGGAGAATGATTCATGAAAACATTTAAAAGATTGATTGATTGATTCAATTTATATCCTGTCCTCCTTGCAAGCAGGCTCAGGGTGGGTTACAGGTCACATAAGATTTGCTAGTAAAACAACACAAATATTATAAAGTTAAATATTTAAAATTGAGAAGACAATAATAAGACCAGCATAAGACACTGCCTTGGTAGAGACGCTATAATTTACTTCTTCTGACTAGTGTCAGTCATGTTGGCCACTGGACACACAGCCAGGGTTACTGGTAGGGGAGGCTGAGAGATAGGAGAATTTGGATGACAACAGTCTCAACTGAAAGCCCAGCGGAACAGCTCTGTCTTACAGGCCCTGTGGAATTGCAGTAGATCCCTCAGGGCCCTGATCTCAATTATTGATTGTGATCTATGTTTAGATCCAGTGATGATGCTAATTGGATTCAGCATCATGGTTGCGTAGGAGGAGTAGATCGCCAGTGCATGTTTGTCCCAATCAATTTACAAACGTGTAATTATTTCCTTGTACTTTTTTTCCTGAAAGGCAGGAGATGTGAAGTCAAGATACACTGGCATGGATAGAAATTCATTCATTCATTCATTTCCTCATCCACACACAAAGAAAATGTATATGCCACATCTCCAGCGACCTGCTGAATGAGGCTCACAATGTAAAAAACTGTACAATAAAATGATTAAAAATGTAAGAATTATGAATGATAAAACAATACATGAAAACACCATGAAGCAATGATCAGCAGCATAACTGATGCTCTTTTTTTAAAAAGTCATCAGTCTAGACAGGGTGTATTTTTGTAGAAAAAGCCCAGCAGGAACTTATTAGCATAATAGGCCACGCCCAACAGCAGAACCTCATTAGCATATTAGGCCACACCCCTGAGAGCGCAGATCTGCCCTCATGGAGGAGGGAGAGTTTGTACCTGAATAAACCTTGGTCTTAAAAGTGCCACTGGACTCTTTTGGATTGCTAGTGGGGGGGGGGGAGCAGACACATGCAGATCTGGAAAGGAAGGAAGAAAGGAAGGGTGGGAGGGAGGGAGGGAAAGGGGAAGAGAAAGAAAAAAGAAGGGGGAAAGGGAAGGAAAGAAAGAGAGAAGGAAAGAAGAAGAGAGAGAGAGAGAAGGAAAGAAGGAGGGAAAGAAAGGGCAAAGAGATGGGGATGGAGGGAGGTTCTCCCACCCCCCTGATCAAAGCAAAAACACCATTCGAAGCACAGTTACTGATTAATCAATCACCCCGAATTCTGAGAGCCAGTTTGGTGTAGTGGTTAAGTGCGCGGACTCTAATCTGGGAGAACCGGGTTTGATTTCCCACTCCTCCACTTGCACCTGGCTGGATGACCTTGGGCAAGCCATAGCTCTGCACCAGCTGTTCCCTCAAGGACAGCTTGGGAAAGAGCTCTCTCAGCCCCACCTGCCTCACAGGGTGTCTGTTGTGGGGAGGGGAAGGGAAAAGGAGTTTGTAAGCTGCTCTGAGACTCCCTTGGGGAGTGGAAGGCGGGGTATAAATCCAATCTCTTCTCTTCTTCTCTTCTTCTTCTTCTTTTGGTGCTTCCTTTTGTGTTAAAATCTGCCTGGCTGGTATGTTTTCACTTTCCAGTTTGCTTTGAAAAAGCTGAAAAGACACACTAATGATTTTAGCAATGAGTCTACGGGATAAGCTCCCCCACCCCCCCAGCCTTCATTCCCTCCTCCTTCCTGTCGCCCCTCTTTCAAAAACAACCCAAAAAACTGTAAGGCACCTTAAAGGCTATCGGGAGAGCGATCTTAAGCCGTTCTGCTCAGATCTGTTCAATGGTGTGAACTCTCAGGAAAGTGCTGATCAGATTAGACTTTCATCAAGGCAGTGTTTAAGGAGAATAAAAACAGGACAGGCTCCTGATACATTATTTGAAGGTTTATTCCCCACCCACCCCCTGCCGGCTCCCTACATTTAAAGGGAGAGCCGGTTTGGTGTAGTGGTTAAGTGTGCAGACTCTAATCTGGGAGAACCGGGTTTGATTCCCCACTCCTCCACTTGCACCAGCTGGATGACCTTGGGAAAGCCATAGTTCTGTCAGAGCTGTTCTCTCAAGGACAGTTGTCTCAGGGCTCTCTCAGCCCCACCTACCTCACAGGGTGTCTGTTGTGGGGAGGGGAAGGGAAAGGAGTTTGTAAGCCACTCTGAGACTCCAAGTGAGTGAAGGGTGGGATATAAATCCAATCTCTTCTCTTCTCTTCTTCTCTTCTTCTTTAAGTGCAGGGAGCTGGAAGGCCTCGCATGCCTGATCTCCAAGTGGAGATTGAGAGTGCGGGGCCCCTTACCACCAGCTCCCTGCACTTAAAGGGAGGAGCCCCTTTAAGTGCACAGAGCTGGAAGGCCTCACATGCCTGATCTTTGAGCAGAGATCGGGCACGCAGGACCCTTTCCCACCGGCTCCCTATGGCAGGGACAGCCAGTCAGCTCATCATGGGCATGGGGTGGGCCGAGGCCGCTGGAGCCCCATCTGTACCCGGGCTGCCTCGGTCCCCTGCTCAACAGGGAGGGGAGGGGCAGGCTCAGAAGCCAGCCAGAATGCCATTCTGGCCCCAAAATAGCCCTTAGAACATATGTAACTGCTTTCTAGTCATAACCAGCTTATGGTGATCCAACTTATGGTGTCAGGTGAAGTTCAAGCAGAAGTGAATTGCAGTGGCAAGGTGCCAGCACTGAAAAAGCCCTGCGATTGGTCACCACCCACTTCATCTCTGTAGGTGGGGGCACAGAGATCAGACTGCTTTGTTTCATTCCTTCTTTCCTGGGTAAGGGCCATTCTGTGAACAGTTTGTATGAATGAAGTGTGCTGCTGATCATCACTACGTACACTGCAAAGCTATGCCCCTATTGTGTGTTTCTGTTCTTCCATCTTTCAGCAAAGCAAAATCATAGAATCACAGAGTTGGAAGGGGCCATCTAGTCCAACCCCCTGCTTAATGCAGGATTAGCCTAAAGCATCCCTGACAAGTGTTTGCCCAACCACTGAAAGACTGCCAATGAGGGGGAGCTCACCACCTCCTAAGGCAGCTGATTCCACTATTGACACAACTCATACTGTCAAAAAAATTTTCCTAATATCCAGCAGGTACCTTCCCGTCCTTAATTTAAACCCATGATTGTGAGTCCTCTCCTTTGCTACTGACAGGAACAGCTCCCTGCCTTCCTCTGTAACAGCCCTTCAAATACTTAAAAACAGCAATCATGTCCCCCCTCCACCTCCTCTTCTCCAAACTGAACATCCCCAAGTCCCTCAGCCTTTCTTCATAGGGCTTGGTCTCCAGGCCCCCTGATCATTCCCGTGGCTCTCCACTGCACCTGCTCCATTCTGTCCAAATCATTTTGGAAGGGAGGCCTCCAGAACTGCTGGAGAACTGCTGCCAGAACTGCTGCCAGAACTCCAGAACAATACTCCAGGTGCAGCTTGACCAATGCAGTGTACAGTGGGACTATGACTTTGTGTGATCTGGATGTTATGCCTCTGTTGATACACCCTAAGATCACATTAGCCTTTTTTGTTGCTGCATCACACTGGCTGCTCATATTTAACTTATGATCCACCTGTACCCCAAGATCTTGTTCACACACACTGCTACCCATGAATGTATCCTACTTATAGGGAAGGATGTATCCAGTATGTGTATTCCTCATTTTTGTTACCCAGACACAGAACTCAGCACTTATCCTTGTCAAATTGCATCTTGTTCACAACCACCCACTTTTCCAGTGTGTTCAGATTTTGTTGAATTCTATCTCTATCTTCTGGTGTGTCCACTGCTCCTCCCAATCTTGTGTCATCTGCAAATTTAATGAGTAGCCCCTCCACACCTTCATTCAGATCATTATAAAAATATTGAAAAGTACTGAGCCCAGAACCAAGCTCTGTGGCACCCCACTGGACATCTCCCTCTAGTCAGATGAAATGCCATTGGCAACTACTCAAGTCAAGTCAAGTCAAGTCAGCCTTTATTGGCATAAATTAGAAAAACAATTTCTGCATGTTAAAACCCGTTATAAACACATATATAAAAATTCTAAAAGAACCTTTGGCGCAACTTTAAGACCAGACAGGGAAACTTGGCCACCTTCTCCGTGGTGTCCGGACTGGAATCTCTTAGAAGTCTATGCACCTTGAGTGCATCAGAACAAGCACCCATACTAGTTAACAGAGAATGTAAATGTGTGCTCCTTAGATCTACATACAAGTCACAGTGCAAAAGAACATGAGTAATTGATTCCACACAGCTCTTTCTGCATGGGCAATAACTGGCCAAATGCGAAACCTTGTTAAATCTGCCATATAAGATGGCTGATGGCATAGCATTGCATCTGGCCAGGGTAAACGCTCTGCGTTGCTGGGGTACCTGCAGAGATGTTAGGTATGAAGCTATCGGCCCTATTGGAAGGGGAATCTCAAAATTCAGAGGGGAGCAAGTTCTATTAGCTATGCTGTATAAATTTTGTCGCTCCGAATCTAACAGCCTGGTTTTAATTTGATGAAATGCAGCAGCAAAAGGCATCATGGACAGGGTTTCCAAGGAAAGACCCAGTTCATTGATTTTCCCTTCAATGTACGCTGACCAATTAGAAAGGCTAAGCTCGGGGAGCATATGGTGTATAAGGCTCCCTTGTTCAAAGTTATAATGGAGGTGGAGCCAATATTTGAATGTTAAAAGCCACGCCAAAGTCTCCATCCGAGATGAACCAGTTTCTAAGTATATAACAGCGTTCGGTACACAATTAGGTAGGGCCATAATTTTCCGCAAAAATTTGGATTGAACACGTTCAGTGGTGAGGTCGAACTACTCTTAGGCTGTGATCACACACACTAAATAATTTGCTTCCAATGCACTTCCAATGCACCTGCTGACTGGATTTTGCTGTGCAAACTGGCAAAATCTAATTTGAAAGCGCATTGGAAGTGCATTGGAAGTAGACTATTTAGTGTGTATGATCACAGCCTTAGAGACTGCTGATGGTCATACACAGGCATCTGTGTCTGTTCCTGGTATTAACACAATTCAGTTGATTAAGATGAGGTGTCAAAACAATTAGCTACAGTGTCTGTTATTGGCTTTGCTTTCTCTGAAGCTTACAAACTGATCTTCTTCCGGTATATTTTTTCTCGTTCAAGCAAGAACTTGTATTTTATTTTCTGATTTGGATGGAAACTGAAGTGAACATTTCTAACGCTGGTTTTCTGGATTCCCCCCCCCCCCCAATATTTTAATGAGAATTGCAAATTACTTAGCAGTTTGTGCCAAGAACAGCTTTGTTTTATGCACCAGCCTCGTGGATGGCTGTCAGCAAAATGTTAGAAATTGTGCTCGTTAGCAATTGCTTTGCAACTAGTGACAGAGACTTGGGGGGAGGTATTTTTTTTTATGAAATCCAACATTATCTACTGCAATGGGCCATATGGTTCTATGTGGCCTCAAGCAGAGGTCTTTGACATCCATCCATGACATGAAGACATCAGATACAGCCAATGAAGATGTCCCAAGGAACAAGGCTAAGGAGACCTCCTCAGAAGTCCCATGTCATTTGGTGGGGCTTACTCCCAGGTAAGTGTCATTAGGATTGTCTCCCCAAAAAGAGGGAAATATGTTCCCACTGATGGCTAATGGAGAGCCAGTTTGGTGTAGTAGTTAGGAGTGTGGACTCTAACCTGGAAGAACCATGTTTGATTCTCCACTCCTCCACATGCAGTTGCTGCTGGTGTGACCTTGGGTCAGTCACAAGCTGTTTCAGAGCTGTTCTCTCACAAGCAGTCCTTGAAAGAGTTCTCTCAGCCCAGGGGCGTAGACTTTGTAAATCCCCGGGGGGGGCTCTTTTGTGCGCGCACGCAAAGCACGCACACACGCACGGGACCATGTCCTTGCCGCCTCTCTCTCCCCCCCCCGCCCTGCAGACCTTCTCCTGCTGCGGGTGCTCCCCAAGCTCCGTCTCGGCGGCGGCTTCCACGCAGATGAGGCGACGGCGGCGGGGCAAGCGGGGGGTGGCGGTGGGGTCCTCAAAGTCACGCTCCTGCTGCAGCTGGTAGGCGGCCAGGAGGTTGGGCTGCTCGGGCCCCACCAGCGTGTAGTCGGGCTGTGGCGGCACCGGCTTGGCGCTGCGGAAGAGCAGGCGGTCGCGGAGCCAGCGGGCCATGACAGTGCGCTTTCCCTTGCCGCTGCAGCTGCCCGCCGCCCAGAGCCAATGCCAGGCCGCCCGGCTGCTGCCCCAGCCCCAGAGCCCGCTCGCTGGCTGGGTCGGGGGGTCGGCCGACATGGCGGAGTCCCTGTGCCCGCCCATCGCGCTGGCTCTCGCCCTCCCTCCACCCCCTCCGCGGCGGCTGCCTTCTGCCGCACCCGGCACCCCCGGGCTCCTGGCGGCCCTCCCCGCCTCCCCCACTGGCGGGCGCTCCATTTTGCCGGGGGTGGCTGAGCCCCCCCCCCGGGAAATTTCAGGGGAGGCTCAAGCCCTCAAGCCCCCCCCCCCGTAGTTGACGCCTATGTCTCAGCCCCACCTACCTCACAGGGTGTCTGTTGTGGGAAAGGGAAGGGGAAGTGATTGTAAGCCACTCTGAGACTCCTTCAGGTTGTGAAGGGTGGGATATAAATCCAATCACCTCCTCCTCCTTCCCCTCTTGATTGCAGCCCAATAAGTGGTTATTTTCAAACATGTTATCTGGGAGGACTGATGCAGGTGTTGACTGTTAGAATACCTGATCACTTTACTTTCCACGCTTCATAAAATGGACCCCATATCAGAGCATAATAAGGAAAGTTTCAATAGATTTTCTCACTTATGACAGAAGTCACCTTCTCCTAAGCATAAAAACAGTATGTGGCTATAGAGGGTGTTCTGTGCATGCACAATTGTTCCAGATTTAATTTCTGAGTTTTCTAGAAATGTCAACCAGCAACTGTTTCGAACCTCCATACAGTAGCCCAAGGCTTAAGGAGGAAGACATTATTTCCCCACTCTAAAGATGTGCTGAACTAACCATCATTGTTCTGCAGGTATTTCTTTGCCTTCTCAAAACTAGCCTTGTGTTCTTGGGACAACATTTGTAAGTATACAGATATGTCATTTTGGATACAAGGACCCAGACACTTTTGAGGACCTGTGCTCCATAACCATGAATCCCTGACGGTAGGTGGTACTAACAGTTCAAGTTATCTGTCAGGACTCAGGATTGGCTTCCGTGTCCAAAATGTACTTTTGTTCCTGGGCCACATCTGGAGAATCAAGAAGCCTCTGAGAATACAAAAGATTTGGCCATCCTCATTTAGATGCTATGTCAGTGCCTTCCCCAGTCCCAGAATCAATACAACATATACAGATAATGGGGTTTAACTATATTTTGTTAATACCTGGTCAGCACCTTGTGCCTGACCCAGAAGCTCCAGCTGATCCAGTATGCAGCCGTGTGGGTCCTTACTGGGACCCCTTGGACAGTACATATCCAACCAGTGCTGCACAAGGTATACGGGCTTCCGGTGGAGCACAGGATCAAGTTTAAGTTCTTAGTTCTGACCTTTAAGGCCCTCAGTGGTCGAGGACCTACATACCTCTGGGACTGCCTCTCCCAGTATGCTCCCAGAAGAGCACTGCACTCAGGAAATAAGAACTTCCTAGTGGTTTTTGGACTGAGAGACATCCGGCTGTCCTCAACCAGGGCCAGGGCTTTTTCGGCCCCTGGTCCCAACGTGTTGGAACTCTCTGCCAGAAGTCATCCGTGCCCTGTGGGAGTTATTGCCTTTCCGTAGGGCACATAAGGCAGAGATGTTCCACCAGGCATTTGGCTGAGGACAGCAATGTGGGGGGCGGACATCTGGCTCTATCATTTACTCCCACATTCCTTGAAGCCCCTCCCCACAAAGAGGTTAGGGGAACTGATTTTCTGCCATCTGGTATACGTTTTTGTTTTGTTTTCATCCATTGATCTATTTTTAATGGTTTTAAAGTTGTTTAATTGTTATTATTCTGTTGTAAGCCACCTTGAATCCTACTTGTAGGGAAGGATGGCCTAGCAAGTCTAAATAAATAAACAAACTCCCATTATATTTATTTAGACTTGGTAGGGCGCCCTTCCCTACAAGTAGGGCTCAGCTTGGCTTACAACAGAATAATAACAATTAAACAACATTAAAACCATTAAAAACAGATCAATGGATGAAAAAAAGTCTAAATAAATAAACTCCCATTATACTGTCTGACTGTTCCCTGGAAGGCCAGATACTGAAGCTGAAGCTCAAATACTTTGGCCACCAAATGAGAAGGGAGCACTCACTGGAGAAGACCCCGATGCTGGGAAAGATTGAAGGTCAAAGAAGAAGGGGACGGCAAAGGATGAGATGGTTAGACAGTGTTATCGATGCAACGAACATGAAGTTGAGAGGACTCTGGGAGGGGTGGAGGACAGGAGGGCCTGGCATGATGTGGTCCATGGGGTCACGAAGAGTTGGATTCAACTGTGTGACTGAACAAAAACAACATTATACTGTGCAGGTTACCCTATCCAATGGGGTGTGAAACTAATGCAAGAGTTATAAGTGATCTCACCCTGGCCGAAAGTGTGGAGCGATCCTGATTCTGTCCATTGCTTTCCCTAGCTGGCATACCTGAAAGAATGCCTACTCCCTCATGAACCTGCCTGACCACTATGGTCATCTTCAAAGGACCTGCTTCAGGTGCCCCCAACCGTCTAAGGTTAGGTGGGTGGCAACTTGGGAGAAGGCC
Organism: Lepidodactylus listeri; assembly: GCA_029233225.1. NCBI lineage: Eukaryota > Metazoa > Chordata > Lepidosauria > Squamata > Gekkonidae > Lepidodactylus > Lepidodactylus listeri. The sequence goes on along the minus strand of JARCFY010000009.1, from coordinate 95,937,310 downwards.
GTGTTAGTAAATAGTGAATTATTTGATGCATTATAACAAGACTTCATAGTTCTATTATAACAGGATTTCATATTTGTTGGTAGACCTGTGTGTTTCTTCATCATTAATTATCATAATTATGAAAATGAGGTGTTTTGAATGTACTGTAATTAATACGGAAACAAAACTAATTCCCCATCTAAAGGGCCTAGAAGAAAAACAAATCAATGATTTCCTTTTGTTTTGTTGTGATGTATTTTGTTATTGCGAACTCCGCCTCTGTTGGTTTCACTTTTACAAGACAGACAGCATTTATCTAACAATACAAGAGCACCACGCCTTTTACATGCTGTACCATTACGCTGTGGGATTGTTTTGAGTCTACAATTTATTATTAGTAGTGGGCACTGCCTCTCATTGTTTGTGTTCTTGTGGATGAAGATTAAAATACCTCTTGAATAAGGTTGTTCTCCGAAATGGTCTGAATCATCGATTGAACTACTGTTGAGTAAAGAAAATAGAAAATTGTCACCTTATTGTGTCTCTTTTGGAGTATTTTTAGACATTTGATAAGTGTCTTATGTTTGCTAAGACTATGTAGGTTTAATATTTATTTGTGATTGGAATTGTTTTACTTTTGATGTTGTTTTCTAATGCTGATTTTGTAGTATTGTGCATTAGAAAACAACATCAAAAGTACATCAATGTGCCCTTTACCAATGCTCCCTCTAAGCTGTGGAGTCTTGTGAGCTACTGGCATTAAAGTTGTGTGCGAGCGATTTGGCTACTGCATAAATTAGTTTGCTCTGGAGCCATCCTTCCTGAGCGAAGATAAAAATCTGTGAGGTAGCTCGCTCGAACTTAGCTTAGAGGGAACACTGCTCTTTACATGTTGTGATTTATGATAGATGACTTTTCTATTATATATTCTTTTATATAACTTGACTTGGATTTTTTGTCTCTTGAGAGTGTATCCTTTTTTTTTGTAAGAAAGTTTTTATTTTTCAAAACATTAAAATTAATACATTTGTTTTATACAAATCCTTTTTTCCATATTATATAACATTTTGTTCTATTTGTATAGTCTTGCTTTTATCTTGTATTGGTGGTTTCCCACCACATCTGAAGCATAACACATTTTCCACTTTATCCAAAATAGTAATATTTATCTCTATGTTTACATTTCTGGTAACGGTTATATATCTTTAAAATACTTATATACCAATTCTTATTTTCTATATTCTTATATAATTCTAAAAAACAAGTTCATTATCTAATTATCCTTAGTACATTCATATACTCAATTTCTATTCCTTTATGCTATTATAACCATGTATAAATGTAGTTTTTCATGTCCCAATATTTTTCAACATATTCTTTCAAATCCTCCCAATCTTCTAAAAAAGTCTCTGAGTACAGATTATTCAACTTTCTAGTCCATTTATCCATTTCAGCCATATATAACAATTTTGTCAACCATTCCCACACTTCTGGTATTTTTTCATTTTTCCAATTTTGTGCATACACCATTCTTGCTGTTGTAATCATATACCATATTATTGTCCTTTTCTTTACATTTATCTCTTCTAGTTTAAGTCCAAGCAGTAACATTTCAGGCAACTTCTTAAATGTACATTTCAAAAAATTTTCAATTTCTGCATGTATTATAGACCAATAAGTCTTCGCTTTATCACAAGTCCACCACATATGATAGAAAGAACCTTCTTTCTTTTTACATTTCCAACATTTGTTAGACATATTTTGATTAATATTTGCAATTTTTTTTGGTGTCATATACCATCTGTACATCATTTTAAAACAGTTCTCTTTTAGATTATAACATGTAGAAATACTCATTGCATTTTTCCATAAAAATTCCCAAGATTCCATTTCAATGTCTTTGTTTAGGTTTATCGCCCATTTTATCATTTGTTCCTTTACCATTTCATCAGCATTAAACCATTTTAACAATACTTTATACATTTTAGAAATCATTTTTTCCCATCTTCCTCCCAAATTTGTTCTATTTCATTGCTTTTTTCTCTAAAACCAGATTTTTTATCACTTCTGTACATATCATATATTTGTCTGTACCTTAACCAGCCATAATCAAAGTCCATCTGCTGCTGCTCCTTCAATTTAAAGTCTTTACCATGTCTTGTTAACAGGTCTCTATATTTCAACCAGTCTTGTCCTTTGTAGTGAGATGATGGATTTAAAACTTCTGCAGGTACAATCCACATAGGTATTTCTTCTGGAAAAAAGTTTTTATATCTTGTCCACGTATCGATTAATGTTCTTCTCAAATAATGATGCTTAAACATATTGTCCATTTTTGTTTTACCATAATACAGATATGCGTGCCACCCAAACCTACAGTCATGACCTTCCAGGGACAATAACTTTCTGTCTTGTAACATAGTCCATGTCCCTATCCAAGTCAAACATACTGCATCATGATATAGCCTTAAGTTTGGTAACTGAAACCCACCTCTCTCTTTAGCATCACACATTATTTTCATCTTAATTCTTGGTTTTTTCCCTCCCCACACAAACTTAGTCAAGTCCTTCTGCCAGCATTTGAATGTTTTTACATCTTTCACAATTGGAATAGTTTGAAACAGAAACATTATTCTTGGTAACACATTCATTTTAACCACTGCAATTCTACCCAGCAGTGACAAATTTAATACATTCCACCTTTTAATATCTTGCATAACTTGCTGCCATAATTTCTCATAATTATTCTTATACAAATCAATGTTTTTCATTGTTAGGTTTACACCTAGATATTTTGTCTTTTTCACCACTTCACATTCTATAAGATTTTGTAATTCAATTTGCTTATTATTTGGCATATTTTTACACATCACTTTTGATTTGTTCTTATTTACATAAAACCCAGCCAAATCACCAAACTCTCTTACTTTCTGCAACAAATATGGTAGTGTAGTCATAGGGTCTTCAGCTATAAACATCACGTCGTCTGCAAAGGCTCTATATTTAAAAGAGAAACCTTTTATTGTTAAGCCTTTAATTTCTTTATCTTCTTTCAAATTTAGTAACAAGACTTCCAAAATCCAAATAAATAGCAACGGCGAGAGTGGGCATCCTTGTCGTGTTCCTTTTTCCACTTTAAAGTAATCCGTTTTTTCAGTATTAATTATTAAAGAGGATTTCTGTTCTCTATATATTGACTTAATAAGATTAAGCATATAGTCTCCAATTTCAAGATGTTCCAACACTTCAAACATAAAATCCCAATTTAAATTGTCAAATGCTTTTTCCGCGTCTAAAAAAAGAAAGCCCACTTCCTTCTCCGGATGTTTATCATAGTACTCTATAGCATCCACTATTACTCTTATATTGTCTCTTATTTGGCGATTAGGTAAAAATCCTGCTTGTTCTGTCTGTATAGTCTCTTTAAGATGTTCCTTAAGCCTATCAGCTATAATCTTGGCAAAAATCTTATAGTCATTGTTTAACAAAGAAATTGGTCTATAATTTTTAACATTGGTTAAATCTTGACCTTCTTTCGGAATGAGTGAAATGGTTGCTTCTTCCCAAGTCTCCGGGACCTCACCTGTCACTCCTATGTCATTCATTAATAGCAATAACACTGGTGAGATCGAATCCTGTAGTGATTTATAAAACTTAGCTGTAAATCCATCTGATCCAGGTGCTTTTCCTAATTTTGAATCATTTATTGCATTTTTAATCTCTTGTAGTGATATTGGGCAGTTAAGTAGTTCTTTGATTTTCTCCGTTGGTTTTGGTAATTTTAATGACTGTAGGTATTCTTTAATCCTTCTTCTGTCTTTATTTTCCTTCTTAAAAAGCTTTGCATAATATTTAAAAAATTCTCTTTTTATTCCCTTATTGTCTATTATCTCAATATTGTCCCGTATCACTTTAGTAATAAATTTATTTTCACGTTTTTTCTTTAATTGCCATGCTAAGTACTTTCCAGGTTTATTTGCACCTTCAAATGCTTTTTGTTGCAATTTTTTCAGGTTCCAGTAAATCTCTTGATTCAAAATAGCTTTTGCTTGGTCTTGTAACATCCAAATTTCCTTTTGCAGTTTCTTTTTTCCTGGTCTGTTCTTCAGTTCCTTTTCTTTTATTTTAATGGCTTGTACAATGTTTTCATATTGTTCTCTTTTCTTTTTATTGTCTTTAGCGTTCAATGATATCAATAATCCTCTCATAACAGCTTTGTACGCATCCCACACAGTTTGAATTTTTACTTCTTTTTGTATGTTCGCTTGAAAATATAAATCTGTCTCTTCATGTAATTTTTTAACTATTTCTTGGTTGTCTAATAAGTCCTCATTTATTCTCCATCTCCCTTGCCTTTTTATTTGCCCAGAAGTCCATAGACAAGGATTGTGGTCTGAGATTATTCTAGGTAGAATTTCAACTTTTTTTGTCTTAAATGTTAGATTAATAGACATCCAGATCATATCAATTCTTGAATCTGAATCATGTCTGTTAGAGTAAAAAGTATAGTCTTTCCCTTGTGGGTTAACCTTCCTCCAAATATCCTCCAGCTTTTCCTGTTTTATCAGTTCAAAAAAAAATTTGGGAAGTTTCCCTAGTGTGTCGTCTTTTCTCTTTGAGCGCCTATCTATTTTATTATTCACAGTCCCATTAAAGTCTCCCAACATTATGATTTGTTCATAGTTTACACTGTCCAGTTCCATTTGTAGTTCTTTAAAAAAGATTTCTTTAGCTCTGTTGGGGGTGTAAATATTTACAATCAAAGTCTTCTGTCCGTGTAACAGAATTTCAATAACTAAGTATCTTCCTTCTTTATCTTTAAATATTAGTTTAGGTTCCAAGTCTTTTTTGGCATATGTTACCACTCCATTCTTTTTATTACTTGCCAATGAAAAAAATTCTTCTCCCAACTTTTTTCTTATTAAATATTTGTAGTCTTGTTTCTTAAGATGGGCCTCTTGTATACAAACTATACTACATTTTTGTTTCTCCAGCCAGTGTCCTACCATTCTACGTTTTTGGGGTGAATTAAGTCCATTTACATTCCATGAGAGTACTTTGTAATCCATCTTGTTGTAGTCTTAAATATCACCAAATTCTTCCTTGTTCTCACCAACAAAGGCGTACATTTCTGCTGAATTTTTAATCACCATTCTGTTGTTACCATAATAAAAACTCAGTCCTTGTGGTATTTCCCAATGAAATCTTATTTTTTTCTCTTTCAGTTTGTCTGTCAGACGCTTGAATTTTTTCCTGTTTTGCAAAATTGCTCTGGGCAATTCTTTCATTACGATAACTTTTTTCCCACCTATTTCAAAAGAGTCTGTAAAACATTTATTGTAGATTTGTTCTTTTGTTCTCTTCATTGTAAATTGAACTACCACGTCCCTTGGTATATTTTTGTCTCTCGCGTATGTAGAATTGACTCTGTAAACAAGATCCATATGTTCTTTAACAACTTCCTCTTCCTCTTGTAAAAAATCTGCTAATGCTTCTTGCATTCTTGTAAAAATGTCTTCACCTAATTTTTCCTCTATACCTCTAAATCTCAGATGGTTTTGCATGTCTCTATAGTGCATCATCTTTTCCATTCTGTCATTTTCCTTCATTGTTTTTTGAGTATTTTCTTCCAGTTCTTTTACTTTAATTTCTATGTCTTGTGTTCTAGTGGTTAACTTTTGTAATTCAGCTTTTAAATCTATAAAATTTTTGTCTGCTTGTGCAGCTATACCATTCATTTTAACATTTACCTTTCCTATAGCGTCTAACTTTTTTTTTCCATTGCTTCCATAACAGCTAATAATTCTTTTTCTTTTTTTGCTGCCATTGTAGGAGAGGACCATGTAGCTGCTCTCGATCTTAGCCCGCGATCCATCTTGTCTCTTTAAAAAAGATCGATTTTATTTTATTTTCCAAATCAAACACCATTTAGTGTAATCACACAAGCTAGTCTTGCCAAGTCAAATTTCGTTGGTTTCAGCCTTCTAAGTTATATAGTTTATGAGATATTACTGTTTAAAAATTTTATAAATCCAAAATGGCGGGCGCAACTTCTCTATGGTTTGTGTCAAAGGTTATAGTCTTTTTACCTTGCTTCTGGCTTGCCGTAGTTTCCTTTTGTCCCTTCCTCTTGCTTACTTGTCTGCTCTCTGCACGTCACTTCCTGTTGTAGTCCTTTTGGTCTGGCAGTTTTTACAGTCCCCTTTGCTCTCTTCCGGTTCTTCTCCGCTTCCCTTCTTGTCTGCTCCTCAAGCTGTCACTTCCTGTCTCAGTCCTCACAGCTTGGTCTCGCGATGCTTGGTTCCCTCCTCCCCTCTTTGTCTCGCGATGCTTGGATCCCCCTCCCGACTCTTCTTAACCGCAGGAATGTTAAACAACTTTTTTTTTTGGCTTTTTAAGTTCAAATTCAGCTTTTTAACGTTTCAAAACTGCACTCATCCAATCTGCAACAGTCTATTGCTTCACCAGATCTGCTTTTCGTCTTTCAAAACATGGTAATGGTAAGGCAAAAAGTTTTTTTCCGTTACCTTATGTTGTTACTTCTCTTCAGATGTGGTCCCAACGTTTAAACTTTGTCTTCTTTGTTAAGGAATCAGGGGAATTGGAGATTTTATGCTGATTAATCAGCCCAGCTCGGCTCCTTAGAGATACTTGCAAAAATCTTCTTCGGCTGCAGTGCTCAAGGTGTTGTAAAAGTCTCCTCCGAGGCTTTTCCTTCACCGAGCTTGCTCAAACCTGGATTATATTGCTTGCTGGTCCTCACACTACCTGTGTGAGGTTGCGTCAGGTGGATTTGTCCACCCAAGCTGTCAAGAAGAGCCGCTGTCTGCCTTGCACATTTGCAAAGCATGTCAGACCTCCATTCCTCCGACCGGAAACCCCTCTTGAGACTGTATCCTGTTAGATATTGTTATTTCCTCCCTATCTCTGTTTTTTACATTTACTTAATAAAAGGCATAGAGAGAACACAATTTTCCTTAGTGGGAGGGTGGGGGAGGATAGGGTTGTGAGATCTGGGTTGGGAAACACCTGTAAATTTTAGAAGTGGAGCTTGGGAAGGCTGGGGTTTGGGGAAGGGAAGGACCTCAGTAGGATATGATGCCATAAAACCCATCCTCCAAATAGCCATCTTCTCCAGAGGAACTGATCTTGGCCATCTGGAGATCAACTATAATAGTGGGAGGGCTCTACGTGCCACCTGGAGGTTGGCAACCCTCTGGGCTTTCTTGACTGTAGCCACTAGGATTTCATGTGAAGTGTTCGGTATAACACTTCAGTATTTACAGGGTTAATGTTGTTTGTATTAGTCAACAGGAAGTCACATGTTTGTTTGTAACCAATCTGTTTACACAATAGAATGCCCGGGAACTTTGTTAGAACCTTTGCTCTCTGATTGGAAAGCCATGTATCAGCTACTTAACATTTTATGGTTTCCCCTTCCTGCCGTTTGTTCTTGCTTAGAGAAGGAGACACCATTCCAGTTTATCTCTCTAGCTATAAAGATGTAGAATCTAGTTCTGTTGTTATTTTGTATCCCATTTACTTTTTCCCATGTTAGGTTTATAGTAAACTTTTACCTTTTAAATACACATGGACTCAGTCTCTCAATCTGTACTCTGCTGATGCTTAACAATTTTACTCTGCTCAAATATATTTTTACCAAGAATAACCAACAAAAAGGTTATGGGAGCCCAGATCAGTTCTTTTCTGTGCATAAGTATTGAAGAGCTGATCATGTGTGTATGTGCTGAGTTTACTCAAAAAGTTTTAAGAATAGCACAGGCAATTTTTTGAAACTTGCAACAATTTTTTTAAACTTTCACCTTGCACTGGATTAGTGGAAGCAGAGAAAAGGGTTCCCCCCCCCTTTTTTCCCCAAACTCTTGTGTCTGCAATAGCTGTGTTGCTTGCAGAGCAGAGAGGAGAGGGAACAGCTCGCTGTTTTTCCCCTACCACAAGGACATCAAAGATGAAAGATTCCTGATGCTGAATTGTGCTGCTGGAGGGAGAACAAAAGGAAGCATCCTTTCAACTCCACACTGACCTGATCACCTGTTGCTGCTTAATCTGTCAAAGGATTGGTAATGTACAGAAACCAAAATATGGCATCTTCCAGGAATGTTTCTTTCTTAAATATTCCACCCTTATCTAAAACAAATTATTCATGGTGGAAAAGATCAATTGAACATGCTTTGGAGGCTAACTCTGCCTCACATGTCCTTAACAGAGGACACACCCACAGAAGGGGTTGCAAAACAGAAATTTAAAGAGAAGGATGGCTTGGCAAAATCCCTGATCCTGGGAAGTGTAATTGCAAGTGATAATCAAAAACTTTTAACATGCACTACTGCAAAAGGCATGATTGAAATGCTAAATATGAAATACAATGCCAAAAGCAAAGCAAATGAGGTTTTTCTTCACCAACGCTTATTTAATACAAAGATGAGAGATGGAGATTCACTAACTGTGCATTTGAATAGAATAATGGGTACTTTTGCTGAACTAAAAACCATAGGAAGCCCACCAATTGACAGTACTGTTATGACTTTGATTTTGGGCTCATTAACAAAAGACAATGCACATGAAGTTGCTGTTTTAAAGGGAACTAAGGATTTGACTCTTGACTATGTACTTTCTTATTTGAAAGAAGAAGGAAATAGGACAGAGATGTCTTAACTCAGTGATAACATGTCTGTACTTAATGTAAATCCTGGATATCAAAGGGAATAGTAAAGAAAGATGTTAATTGTTTCATATATGCAAAAACTGGTCACCTAGCAAAACAATGCAGATTTAAACCCATGCAAGATGAGAGGGATCACACCACACAGACTCCCACACAGAAACAAGATCCTTTAGGGACATGGGAGAGGAAGGCCAAATGCTAGCAGCAAGCAGACTGGGAGGAGGCCTATATTCTCTCTTACTGAAACAAAGCCAGATGCTGTAGAGAACCAGAGTGGAAATGTGTATACAGTGAATTCTGTGGATGGCAGAGATTTTGATGCTAAAGACTTGTGGCTTATTGACTCTGGAAGTTTCTCACATATAGCAAACTCAGTGGACTGTTTTATTGATCTGAATAGACAGAAAAAAGCCCAGTTTAAAACAAGTTAATGGTCAAGCATTGTCTGTGGAAGGGACTAGAACTGTTGTGCTAAGAGTTTTGAATGCATATGGTGAAACTGAGGAAGTTATACTTAGAGATTGCATCTTTGTTCCTGAGGCCACTACATGCCTCATATCTACTAAGAGAATAATACAAACTGGTTTTAAAGTTAATCTTGAACAGGGCCAAGGCAAAATTTGGCATGAAGATGGAATTGATCTAATGGTTGAGGAATATGATGGTTTTCATTACCTGAGAGATATTGCTGCTGCTAATGATGATGAAATGGACACTAATGGACCAGTGTGCCATACAAGATCATCTGCATGTGATCACAAGGACTGTTCTATGCATGGCATGTAAAATTCACTCATAGGCATGTGCAAAGTGTGCAGAAGCTGTTGAAGGACTATGATATCAATGCTATTGAATATGATGTGATGAAAAATGGTTGTGAAACATGCTTGAAAGCAAAAGGCACAGCTCCTAGCAAGGGCCAATCTCCTAAACAAAATTCAAAGTTTCTAAAGATTGTGTACTCAGACCTTGTTGGTCCAATAAAAGAATCTGCTGGAGGCAGCAAATATTTTGTCAGTTTTATGAAAGCAAAATCCAGATATGTCTATACATTCCTACTTAAAAGCAAAAATCAAATGATTGACAAGTTTAAATGCTATGTTGCAGCTGTTAAAAACAAGTTTGGCAAAGTGCCAGAGGTACTATTTACAGATAATGGTACAGAGTACTGTGGTGAGGAGTTCCAAGAAGGAATTGGACATAAGACTACAATTCCTTATTCAACACAACAAAATGGAAACGCAGAACACTTAAACAGAACCATTCAAGAAATGGCGTATTCTATGCTAATGCAGTCTGGACTTTCAGAAACTCTATGGGCTAAAGCAGTAAATACAGCCGTCTACCTTCATAATAGAGTCCATCAAAAGTTGAATTATGGTATAATAAAGTGCCTGGACTTAAACATATAAAAGCCTTTGGATCTAAAGCCTATGCCCATGCACCAAAGGAGAGAAGGGGCAAACTTGACTCAAGAGCAGAACCTGGTATCCTTGTGGGGTACACTCTTGGAAGAAAAGAGTACAGAATCTTAGACCCTAAAACTTGTATAGTCAAGGAATGCAATGTGGTACATGTTGATGAAAGCAACATCCTACAAACTTCTAAGCAAGCTGAGTCCACAGTGAAACCTACTTAGGAATCTATAGACATCTCCTTCAATGACTTTTTAACTTGACAATCTGCAGGGACCACCTATGAACAAGCAGGTCCATCTCCACAAAAGAGTTCTCACTCAGAAGGGGAACCAGGAGAGCCTACGCCAACAGAAGGAGAGACAACCACTGTGAGACAATCAGCAAGAAGTAACAAATACCACCACCAAGACTCGGAATTTGCGCAAGTGTACAACCAGAAGAGGAACCATCTGACTGGAAGGAAGTCAATCAAATCTATGCAAACTTCAAGACACTTCTAAGTATAGCCGCCTCAAGGGGCATGCATCTTGAACATTTGGACATCAAAACAGCATTTCTCAATGGAGACCTGACTGAAGAGATCTACATGGATCAACCAGAAGGATTTTCAGCAGAAGGACAAGAAGGCCTAGTGTGTAAACTCAACAAAAGTGTTTATGGATTAAAACAAGCAGCGAAAGCGTGGAATGACAAACTGACTAAGCTGTTACAAAAACAGACCTTTCAACAAGGAATAGTAGAACCTTGCTTGTTCTCAAGACTTAAAAATGGACGTTATCAATACATACTTGTTTACACTGATGACTTGATTATTTGTTGTCAAGACCAAGGAGATGTACAAGAAATAGCAGATGAACTGAACAAAGAAGTTGAATTGAAACAATTAGGAACCATAAAGTACTACCTAGGAATACAAATTGAAAGAACTGAGGATGGAAATTTTCTTTTGAGCCAAAAACAAAAGATCATGGACTTTATTGAATCTGTGGGAATGCAACATTCCAAACCAGTAAGCACTCCACTTGAAAAAGACTACCTAAAGTATACAGATGGAGAACTACTCAAAGATAACCATGAGTACAGATCCGCAATCGGAAAGCTCTTATATTTGAGCACAATCTGCAGATCAGATATAACTTTAGCTGTTGGACTCTTATGCAGAAAGACCAGCTCACCAAGTGTCTATGACTGGAAAGCTATAAAGAGACTGGTGAGATATCTGAAAGGAACTTTGGAGTACAAACTTAAAATCTCAGCCTGTGATGACCCAAGACTGACCGGATTCATGGACGCCAACTGGGGTAAAGATACACCTGATGGCAAATCTACAAGTGGATACTTGTTCTTTTATGGAGACAGTTTGATTGAATGGACTAGTCAAAAGCAATCTGTCGTGGCTCTTTCTACACTGGAAGCAGAATGTGTATCAGCGAAAAGTGCCAGTTATGAATTATATTGGATTATTCATCTACTGAAGGACTTTGGAACAGATGAACCAAAACCAATAATACTGTTTGAAGACAATCAAGCTTGCATTGCTATCTGCAAAGGTGAGGGCACCAAATCTAAGAGCAGGGCTATTTTTGGGCAGAAACGCACAGGAACAGAGTTCTGGCTGGCTCCTGAGTTGGCCACACCCAGTAGGAACTCATTAACATAATAGGCCACAGCCAACAGCAGAAACACATTAGTTTCTACATTAGTGCTACAAAAAAAGCCCTGGGTTTTGACAACAAACAAGGTAAACAGAATAAGAAACAAAAGGTGGATGACCTTTACTCTGATAACATGGGGGAGTGGCCTAATATGCTAATAAGCTGTGCTGTCAGTGGTGTGGCCTAATATGCTAATAAGTTTCTGCTGTTGGGTGTGGCCTATTATGCTAACAAGTTCCTGCTGGGCTTTTTCTACAAAAAAAGCCCTGTCTAAGAGTAAGACCATCACACTCCAATGTAAGTACGCGAAACAACTGCAAGACCAAGGACTGATTGAACTCCAATACTGTCCTACTGAAGAGATGATTGCAGACATACTCACCAAACCACTCGCCAAGGAGAAGTTCGAGACTCTCCGTGAAAGACTGAATTTGCATGACTTTAGTGTTGTAACTTGAGAAGGGGTGTTGGGTATAACAAGTTTAAAACACTTCAGTATTTACAGGGTTAATGTTGTTTGTATTAGTCAACAGGAAGTCACATGTTTGTTTGTAACCAATCTGTTTACAAAATAGAATGCCCGGGAACTTTGTTAGAACCTTTGCTCTCTGATTGGAAAACCATGTTATCAGCTATTTAACATTTTATGGTTTACCCTTCCTGCCATTTGTTCTTGCTTAGAGAAGGAGACACCATTCCAGTTTATCTCTCTAGCTGTAAAAATGTAGAATCTAGTTCTGTTGTTATTTTGCATCCCATTTACCTTTTCCCATGTTAGGTTTATAGTAAACTTTGACCTTTTAAATACACATGGACTCAGTCTCTCAATCTGTACTCTGCTGATACTTAACAATTTTACTATGCTTAAATGTATATTTTACCAAGAATAACCAAGTGTTCCAATCTTGAAGGATATGTGGTGGGACTTTGTCTTCCTCTCTCCTCCTGGGGCCTGCCCTATGGTGACAATTTCCCCTGGCAGTCTGCACTCCACTTTGCCTGCTGCTCTCCAAATGTTATACCCCTTCCAAGCAAATCTACCTCAAGCTCCTGCTCCTGCTTCCTGCCTGCCCAGATGGCTCCTTATGCCATCAAATGCCCTTGCTTTGTCAGCCTGCCTCTTCCTTGTGCTGCTGTTCTTCAAGCTAAGTGTCTGCAGTGTTATCTGTGGCTGAGGACAGATTAGAGTTCTGCCGCACCACAGAAGCACGATGGAACAAGCCGGGGCGAACTGCCCCGCAGTGCGCTGTCCACACTCCGGTGCAAGGAGGCCGCCCGCAGCGTCCACACTGCGGGCAGCTTCCGGTGGCAGCGGCAGGACAATGCACGGCTCTGCATGCCGGTGCGTGTTCACACCCACCGGAAGCGGGAGGAACGTGCACACAGCCGCCGGGACACCAGTTGTAAGTGGTGCCCAGCTGCTGCGGGAGGAATGCACCGCCAGATAGGGTAAGTCCGGGCCACCTCCACTGGGTAGCTGCAGCAATCTGGATGCCCTCTCCACCTCCACTTTTAAAGCGGAGGCATAGCGGGCCAGATTGCCAGTCTGTCCTCAGCCTGTCTTTCTGTTTGGAATCTTTCTTAGCAAATCTCTCATAGACTTTAGTGTTAAACATGGATGCCTTTTTTTGCCTCCAAAAGGGACCCATTTCTTCTATCTATATGGAATTTGGCAGTGCAGATCTCCTTGGGAAAAACTGCAATCCCTCTGAGTTTCATACAGTTTGGGTGGGGAACCATAAAAGTACAGACCTGAGAAAAGGGTTTATGTGTGTTCTACTGAAACTAATAGGAAATAATAACAAAATAGAATTCACAAGGCTGCAATCATACACACAATTAGACCCAACATAGGTGCGAATGCCAGGCAGATATAAAGGGAGCGATCAGACAACAACATCTGGGAAACACCCTGCAGCCATCGACAACCCGTTCTGCTCCACCACAGAAGCAGAGTTAAAAGACACCAGGGAAAATCTGATAGTAAATGGGTTGCAATGGGCCACAGGCAGACTTTCCCATGTCTGATTGCTTCAGCATACTCTCATGGCATCGGGATGGTCTGATGAGGCCATCCTGACTCTGTGCCAATATTCCCCCCCCCCTTTTGCAGTATGTGCATCATCACAAACTCCATAGGGAGCACTCGGTGTGGAGGTGCAATTAATCAATCCCTCATTTAAGCACATGGGGGGGAAAGTGACACCCCTTAAAAAAAATTCACCCACAGTTGCATCTGATCACACACTGATGGATTGCACCTGCAGCTTCAAAGAGAGGTGTGATCCTGCAACTGTGGGTCAAATTCCTCCAGAAAAAAAAGCCTTCCACCACCACCCTTTTTTTTTTCTGGCACGTGTGACCGCTACTGAAAACAATAACAAATTAAAACCATACTAAACAACCCAATAACGAAACAGTCCCTTCTGGAATTAATACCCAAAACAAAAGAAATGAAAGAAACTCATATGTACGAGTCTCTTTGTTAGCTGCCTTGGGTGTTCTTTCAAACAGAAAGGTAGGGTATCAAATAAATAAATAAATAAATATACCCACTTGAAAAAACTGGCAAAGTGAAGAAGAAAAAGAATCACAAGGGCCCTCAAAATTTCTGCTCGGTCCCAAAGCAACTGCCTAGTCCTGTCTTACCAAATTACAGGTGTAGTGAGTTGACAGTTCTAGACAGCAGATGCCATTCACACAGTGTTCCCAACACTGCCTTGGCAAATGCCAGCAGATTCAGGGGCTGATGCCTGGCAAGGATACTGTTTGAGGAGGATGTGATGTTACTTCTGGGTGGAGCTGTAGATTGCCTCCCCTAGTCTCTTTGGTCTTTACCAGGGCTTTTTTTGTAGAAAAAGCCCAGCAGGAACTCATTAGCATAATAGGCCACACCCAACAGCAGAAACTCATTAGCATATTAGGCCACACCACTGACAGCACAGCTTATTAGCATATTAGGCCACGCCCCCATGTTACCAGAAGAGTGGTCATCCAGCCACACCCACCTTTTGCTTCTTATTCTGTTTACCTTGTTGGTTGTCAAAACTAGGGCTGCCAAGTCCAACTTGGGAAATATCTGGGGACTTTGGGGGTGGAGCCAGGAGACTTTGGGGGTGGAGCCAGGAGAAAGGAAGTGACATCATTTTGTGATGTCACATCCTGTGATGTTGCTTCCACATGCTGACACATGAACTCATGAAGTTTCCTAATACTGAATCAGGCCATTGGTCCATCAAGGTCAGTATTGACTACTCAGACTGGTAGTGGCTCTCCAGGGTCTCAGGCTGAGATCTTTAATGTCACCTATTACCTGATCCTTTTTTAGCTGAAGAGGCTGATACCTCCTGCATGTCAAGCAGATGCTCTATCACTGAGCAACGGCCCTACTGAATCCTTCCTCATCTCGGCAGAATATGAAGCACTAAGTGCTACACAAGTGCTAAATATGATTTTCATATCATAAGAACAGGATAGAAGCCACAGTGGATCGGGCCAACAGCCCATCCAGTACAACACTCTGTGGCCAAAAATACCAGGTGCCCTCAGGAGGTCCAGCAGCAGGGCCAGAACTCCAGAAGCCCTCCCACTGTTGCCCCCCAAGCACCAAGAATGCAGAGCATCACTGCCCCAGACAAAGTGTTCCATTTAGACCTTGTGGCTAATAATAGCCACTGATAGACCTCTGCTGGATGGGGACAGAGAGAGACAGACAGACAGACAGACAGACAGACAGAAAAAAGAAAGAAAGAAAGAAAGGAGGAGGGGGAGAGAGAGAGAGAAGGAAAGAGCTGGCAGACCCCAGCAGCTTACTCCAGCAGCAATTTTGCAAGCCACATGCAAAAGCACGCCCTTCAGTAGAAAGAGCCTAGTCCCTCCTTAATCTCTGAGCGGGGCTCTCTTGCTCCCTCTGCCTGAACTCTTAAAAGGGAAATGTCTGCAGAGAGCCTGCAGTAAAAAGCCTCAACAGACATTTCCCCTTTAAGAGTTCAGGCTGCGTTCCTGCTGGCAGCCATTGCCTCCCCCGGTGGCCAATTTTGAAAAAGCGGGGGTAAGCTTTAAAAATCGGTGTTTCCCCCACTTGGCAGCCCTAGTCAAAACCCAGGGCTTTTTTTGTAGCAGAAATTAATTTGCATGTTAGGCCACATACCCCTAATGTAGCCAATCCTAATGAGTTCCTGCTGTTGGGTGTGGCCTATTATGCTAATAAGTTCCTGCTGGGTGTGGCCAACTCAGGAGCCAGCCGGAACTCCGTTCTTGTGCATTCCTGCCCAAAAATAGCCCTGGTCTTTACCATGGAGACTTGGAGAGAGTCCTAATGTGTCATTTTGTGGAGGCCATTTTTTCTCCTGTTCCTCAAGTGTGGGAAATTGGGTCTGTTAATTCCCCCCACTGGGTGAGTAAATGGCAAGGCCTACATCAACATGGCAGAAAAAGCCTATAAATATCTACTCATTCAGTGCCTGACTGGTTGGGAGCCCATTCTCCCAGCATGTCCAACCCCAAACCTTGGTGTCTTCCTTATTTGGAACAGGAAGGTTAACAAAGTCAACTCTTGGACTGAGGGAACAGGACCTCTCTCCTGGGCTCATGATAACTGCAGAGATGTTGACAGCAGTATGACTTTGGATGGATAAAAAGATTTTAGTAGTGGAATGCTGAGATTATACTTTCAAGAACACTAATAGTAGCCTGCGGAATGTAATTTTATGAGGGGGCACCAGTAACTCGCAGGATGAAGAGTGCTCCATGGAACACTAGCAAATGCCCACCGAGCCTGTTTGAGTGTTTAGGAGGCAGCCATCCTCAAGAGGACTCCTTTGGCCTCTCCTTTACCTGCATATTGAAGCTCTGAGGCGACACACAGTCTTTGACTAGAAGGAGAGAATTATTTATTGTAATACCGAAAGACCAAAAGCTCAGCGGGCCCTCATCATTAATTTTTTATACGCTTTCTGTTAGGAGAGGAATTAATGAATTTACTTTGAGCTATGACCTGAAACTCTCCAGGCCTCTTCGTCTCTCCAAACCTCAAAGCTATTATGGGCAATTTTTACAGCAGTCATGATATCCCTCAGAGATGTGCAGCCCAGAAAATAGGCATTTCATAAAGAATAAAAAGCCTGTCCACTTGTGAGAGGCGTGGATCCTAAAGAGAATGGCTCCAAGTCAGAGAATGGTAGTGTGTGTGAGAGAGAAAGAGAGAGAGGGAGAGAATGACCTCCAGGAGAGATGAAGAAAGGTAGGCCTGCTTTGAAAGGTTTCCTGCACTTTCACTCTAGTTAGCTGAACAGATGGCAAGTGTCTCCAGCACCAAAAGCTTTTCTTTGCATGTGCCGAGTGAGTTCCAAAGAGAACATTTATTGTTGGCGACTCTCGAGGAACATTCAGGCTCCTGAATTTTTCAGGAAAACAAGCGGGGGGGGAGGGGCAGGCAACCACATTAAAGTTGACGGGCAATAGGTCCAGGATGGGCAAAAGGAAATACTACTTTACACAGAGAGTGATTCAGATGTGGAATTCGCTGCCAGAGGATGTCGTGATGGCCACAGGAATAAACAGCTTTAAAAGGGGATTAGATAGATTCATGGAAGATAAGTCTGTTGATGGCTATTAGCCATGGGGACTGAGGGGAACCTCCACATTCAGAGGTACTCAGGGCTTTTTTTGTAGAAAAAGCCCAGCAGGAATTCATTAGCATAATAGGCCACACCCAGTAGCAGAAACTCATTAGCATATTAGGCCACACCACTGACAGCACATCTTATTAGCATATTAGGCCACGCCCCCATGTTACCAGAAGAGTGGTCATCCAGCCACACCCACCTTTTGCTTCTTATTCTGTTTACCTTGTTGGTTGTCAAAACCCAGGGCTTTTTTTGTAGCAGGAATTAATTTGCATGTTAGGCCACATACCCCTAATGTAGACAATCCTAATGAGTTCCTGCTGTTGGGTGTGGCCTATTATGCTAATAAGTTCCTGCTGGATGTGGCCAACTCAGGAGCCAACCGGAATGCCGTTCCTGTGCGTTCCTGCCCAAAAATAGCCCTGGAGGTACTAATCCTCTCCAGAGCCAGGAGGCAACATCAGGGGAAGGTAGGGTTGCCAAGAACTTACTTCTCTGCAGCGGGGTGGGGGGGGTCCTTTCTTGTTTGGGAGGCTTCCTTGACTGGAATGTTCAGGGGATGGCTGCCTCCACCAGACCTGGCCAGCCAGCCACCCCTGATAGGTCAGCACTCCCATGCTTAGGCCTAATAGGCTCCCCCACCCTCATGATCCCATCCGAGGATGCGAGGGGGGTGGGCAAAAGCTAGTGCCTGCTCATGGGCACTACCAGTCTTTGTGACACCAGAAAGATGTGTGAGGAGACAGCACAAAAAACCCACAGGAAACTTATGGCATTTTTGTCATTTGAAGTTCATTTATGAACAGACACTCTGAGCAAGAAGGATTGGGCAGCTCCCCAGACTGGCAGTGCTACTCTGCAGAAGTGGATTCTTACATGACATGGCCATCCTGGGAGTAAATCCCATGGAGTATTTCTTGATTTAGAAAATTTCTATGTCACTCCTCCAAAGAACCTGCTCAAGGTAGCTGACAAAGTAAAACGCAATAAAACAAATGACACCATAAGAGTTGTTAGCAATTAATGGTCCAAGATTAATATTAAAAATCCAACGTTAATATTAACATAATAATTAAAATAAAAATATTAATTGTCCAGCATTACTATTAAATGTCCAGCATTAAAAATTTAACCAGACTGTCAAAAACAGCATAAAACATTGAATAGCTTAAAAGAAGTCTCGTAAAACAGTGCTCAGGTCATGCAGTTCTTCGAACAGCTGGTGTCAAACTCATAATCTGCAAACACTCACACATCAGTGCCAGCTGTGAAAACCAAGGCAATTTATGTGATCAAGCAGCCCATTTTCAAGCAGTCACAATTATGGACATCATTAATAGCCTTAAAACTACTATATGCCCACTGGAGGCGGAAGATCTTCTCCCTTATTGGGTGTTGCCCGCTGACACTTCAGTAGATAGTAAGAGGGTTTTCTTTAGCCATCACCAATGGCATGATATCATGTTCAGGAAAAACCTGGAAATGATAGCAGTCCTCTCTAGGAATTACTGAAAATGTTATGGTTTGACCATATACTTTCCAGTGATTCCTAGAGAGGTGTGACATCACTTCCGGGTATTTTCCCCGGAAGTGATGTCACACCATTGTTGATAGTTAACCCTCCCATGTTCCCACCTTCCTGGTGTTCCACTAGTTGCCCAAATAGCCTGTAGATGGAAAAACTAGTTCTCTCAGATGCTTTAGCAGCTGTGCCATGAGACTAGCAATGATTCTGAATGCTCTCAACACACTCAAATGGGTCCTGCCATGATTGCAAACTGGACCTTTATTTTTGATAGAACTTGTATGTGTTAAGTGCCATCAAGCCACTTCTCACTTATGGCAACCCAATGAATTAATGACCTTCAAAACGTCCCATCATGGAACACATAAAGCTACCTTATACTGAATCAGACCACTGATCTATCAAGGCCAGCATAGTCTACAAAGACTTGCAGCAGCTCTCTGGGATCTCAGGCTGAGGTATTCTGCATCACCTACTGCCCAGTCCTTTTAACTGGAAATGCCAGGGATTGAACCATGGACCTTCTTTATGCCAAGAAAATGTTCTACTACTGAGGCAGTGGCTCACACACATGAACACATGAAGAATTTTCAGCTGCACACGTGTGTGGAACAGTTTTGCTTTAATTTTAAATGTTCAAAGATCCTGTCTGAAAGCTGCAAATGCCTTTCATTTTGAGCAGAAGGGATTCAGTGCATCCTGGAACTCATCAACCTCCCCCACTCTCAGTGCAGCCTTGAAAGGGGTGCCTGCTTGAATTGGATCCAAGCTCTGTTTTACAGGAAATAGCTCTAGGCTGTATTTTTATGGTCTTAATAGAGGCAGGTATCATGTTGCTTTCCTTCCTCTCTCCTTCATGGAATGGTTTGAAGCAGATGGTGTGCTAACGAGAATGACAGTACAGATGAGAATGGCCCAGGCTAGTGGGATCTTGTCCAGTCTCAGAAGCTAAGCAGGGTTGGCCCTGGTTCGTATTTGGATGGGAGACCCCCAAGGAACTTAGGGATCGCTGCGCAGAGCCAGGCAATGGCAAGCTACCTCTGAATGTCTCCTGTCTTGAAAACCTTACAGGCTCGCTGTAAGTTGGCAGTGATGTGACGGCACTTCACACAAACACACACAAAAGAAAAATAGAAGAACTGTAATATTATCCTTCTACTCTCATGGTCTTCATGTGGTTAAGGTCCTGAAGTGAACAAATTTCTTCATTTCCATATCCCACAAAACTGCTAAATGTAGGAGAAACAAAGAGAAAAGATACCAGGCAAGGGTTCCGTAGAGGATCCATTAGTAATGTGAAGAAACAAGAAGGGGTATTTCAGGCTTAAGAATGTCCACAGAACCCATCAGGATTGCATTGATTTTTTTTTACCCCTAAAAAATATTAGTTTGATATATTAAAATATTCTGCAAATGGATTAACAGTATTTATGGTTACTGTATCTGTTTTGAAATACAAATGATTTGTGAAATGGATTGAAAGGTCTAGTTCCAGCACCACTTCTGTGGCTGCACTTAAATCTGTTATTTGGAGAGAGAGAGTGTGTGTGTGTATTCTAATGATACAGGACTAAATAACAGACATTATTGTAACTCTCTCTATGTGGGCTGCTATGTGGGAACTTCCCTGTTCTGGAAGTTGCAGCTAGTGCAGAATGCGGCAGTGGAGGTGTTGACGGCGATGCCTGTACAGGTTTGTATCCAACCAGTGTTTTGTGAACTGCTCTGTCTGCCTACTGAATGCTGGATCAGTTTCAAGGTGTTGGTGCTTACCTTTAAAGACCTATATGGCCAGGGGACAGCATACCATCAAGACCACTTCTCCCCATATAAGCCCCATAGAGCACCGAGGTCTACTACCCAACATCTTTTGGTAATCCCTGGCCCCAGGGATGTCTGACTTGCCTCAACTAGGGACAGGGCCTTTTCTGCCCTGTCCCTAATTGGTGGAATGAGCTCCCATATGAGATCAGGGCCCTGCAGGATTTATTACAGTTCTGCAGGGCCTGTAAGATGGAGCTTTTCCACCAGTCTTTTGGTTGAGGCAGAGACATCCCTCCCCCCTGGTTGATCTCCAATTGGTGGCCTAGATCTGAATAACCATATAGGAACCATTTAAACTGCTGAGATATCTGGCTAAATTATACATGGCAATTTATGATCTATACTTTTTTAAACTGTTGCTGATGGAACTGATGGAACCCACCTTGAGCCTGCTTGCGAGGAGGGTGGGATACAAATAAAATAAAATAAAATAAAATAAAATAAAATAAAATAAAATAAAAAATAAAGAACCAGAGTGCTATGTGGAGCAGAGTACTGAAACCGAAATGAAGAGATAAGAGTTCCAGTCCTACTAATCACAAAACTAGCTTGGCAAGTCTGGAACTTCACACATGCTCTCAGCCTAATATACCTTTTAGAGCTTCTGTGAGCTTGAAATGGAACTCTCTTGTGTAACTGAACCGAGCTCCTTGGAGGGAAGGTGGAATAAATATGTGATGGATGTCAGGTCACTGGCAAGGGTGATCACCGCCCATCCTCCCACCAGCTCATCAAACAGTGATGGGGGAAGAGGGCTTCCTTCAGGAAGTCTCCTGCCTGTCCAGGAGACCTAAAAGCCCTGGTAACACATGAGTGTTTAATGCACACCTTTCCTTCCATCCCTCTTGGGCAGGGGTCCTCAAACTTTTTAAACAGGGGGCCAGTTCACTGTCCCTCAGACCATTGGAGGGCCGGACTATAGTTTTTAAAAAAAAAAAAAAAAACTATGAACAAATTCCTATGCACACTGCACATATCTTATTTTGAAGTAAAAAAACAACATGGGAACAAATACAATATTTAAAATGAAGAACAAGTAAAGTTAAATCAACAAACTTACCAGTATTTCAATGGGAACTATGGGCCTGCTTTTGGCTAATGAGATGGTCAATGTCCGATTCCATATTTGTCACTGCTAGTCGTAACAAGTGATGCAAGTGGGCATCAGTTAGTCTAGATCTGGTTGGAGATTTCAGATGTTATTTTGCGGGTAGGGAAGGCGCACCGGGGGGGGGGGTGCGTGTGCAAGTAAGGCACCCTTGACGGGGCTGTTTTCTTTCCCTCTCCGAAGAAACAAAGAACTCTGCATCCTCACAAACTTTTTAAGGCAGCAAGCCCCCAGCTGCTTCTCCCTGAAACTCCACTACTGCAGGCATCATGATGGGAAAGAGAAACTTCTCTCTCTCTCTCTCTCTCTCTCTCCCCCTCTGATTCCCAGCAGTACAAAAAGCCTCAAAAAAGACCCCCGCACGGCTCTTGGGACTGGCACAGGTCTCCTAGCCGGCTGAGAGGCCTCTCAGCCGGCTAGGAGACTTGGGGCCAGCCGGAGCGCCTGCCACCCCACACTTACCCTCTTCCAGTCTTCCTTTTGCCTCCTCCTGGCTGACTGGAAGCAGGGGGGCGGGGCTTTGTCATGTGGCCCGGGACGAGTCGGCTGCAATTTTTCTGCTGCTTTGTGTGCTGCTGGGAATTGGAGGACAGGCAGCGGCACACCTGGCGGACCAGAAAAATGCCCTCGGTGGGCCGCATGTGGCCCCCAGGCCGTAGTTTGAGGACCCCTGCTCTTGGGTTTCAGTTAGTCAGCTATATGGATAAGTAATGGCAAGTTAAATTTAGTTTACCTAGGAGGATTGGGCTGATGTGTCAATCTGGTATCACATGGAGTCTTGCTATACTTTGGTTAGGTATGCAAAAATATATGGCACTGTGTATAACAGATGTATGTTCAAGGTAGATCAGTTTTGTGCTTTTTAAATAATGTGCAGCCCTAGTAGGGACCTTATGGCCCATCATCACATGTCAAAATTTCATAGAAGGCTGTGGGGTAAAGTGGATACTGTCATTAAGTCTCTAGGTAAAAGAATAAGGACTAGTGCTTAAGTGCACATTACAAGGTGAGGACTTTTGCTGTGGACCCAACACCCCTCCCCCAAGTGAGTTCCAAGGACATAACAGTGGACAGCTGTGACATTCAGCTAGGCCATGGGCCAAAGTAACAACACATTGCAATGGTTGCCCAGTCCGAGGCCATAGCCTCTGAATGAGGATTTAAACTAGAAGTATTGAACTCATTGTTACGAGGGCTAGATCTGACATGTCACTTGGTCTGGCTGGGCCATATGTGCCATAAAACATAATGCTGGGTACTGGAGATATAAACTTTATAAAGGACAGCAACTGGTAGGCTCCAAGTTGGTGTGTCCTCACTGCAAGGCCCCATGGGCTGGGAGGGGGTTCCAGAGGAAAAACCAACTGGGTGGACTTGAGAGCCAGCAGTGTAGCGCTGGGCAGACACTCATCTGCCTCAACAGATGATTGTCTGCATCCCCTCATGTGCAAACGCTGATCCCTGTGGCCATCTGGGACAGCATCCCCAGAGATGCAGGCCAAGTGGAGAGGTATGAATGCAGCGGCAGTGGCTCCCATCTTACCAGTTCCTGAAGGGAAGGGGTTCTGCTTGACTGCTGCAGACAAGGTTGTCCCACCCCCACCCCCCAGCAGCCTCCTGTTCCCTCTCTTGCATCAGTTGTTTGTGGGCTGCACAACAGCCCTGGGTGGGTCAGTTCAGCCCCCCAAGGCCTTATGTTTGACACCCCTGATTTAAGCATAGCGGTGGCTATACAAGGCCAGATAACTGGACCTTAGCCAAAGCAACACCACATTAAAGCAGTTTCTTGGCATAAGGACCCCGTCTCCTAACCAGGACTTAAGCACAACCATAACTAAACTGTCTTGTTAAACCATCTGCATCATTCACAATACTCACTTACTTATGGTTGCCAGTTGGTGACTGGCACCCAGCAGGAAACTGGGGGCAGGGAAATGGGGGGGGGAGTGCCAGCACATCCATGGCATGATGTCATTTCCAGGTTGAACCCAAACTGACATCTAGGGTGAACCCAAACTGCTCTAGGTTCCACCATAGAGTTTCTGCTGAATCATAGAATAGAGTGGTGTCACTTTTGGGCTCACCCCAGAAATGATATCATGCCATCAATGTATGTAACAGCAATTTCCCCATTACTCCCTCCCCCCCCACCCCACAGGTCCCCCAAGCAATGGTGTCTCAATGAGGGAGCCTGAGAATCTGCTACCACATCCAAGGAAGGGGAATCAAACCCAGGGGCCCCAGATTAAAATCTGGGTTCCTAACCACTTCACCAAGTGTGGGCCCTTGGACAGCTGTGGCGTTATCTTGGTTAATCTGAGTCACAGCCTGCAGGATTAGTGAGCAGGTATCTGGTTAGGGGAGTTAAGCAAGGCTCACCCCCTCCTGTGGCAGGCTGTTGCTCAAGTTAGGAAAGTGCTGACAAACCCCCTATTACATGGGGATGGGGGGGACTTCAGTGGTGTATAGTGTTCTACGGTCCACTCTCCAAAGATACCCTTATCTCCATGGGAATTGCCCTCTATTGTATAGGGCTGCCATTCTCCAGGGGGAAGCTGGAGATCTCCCACTATTACAACCGATCTCCAGACTACCAAGATCAGCTCCCCTGGGGAAAATGGCTGCTTTGGAGGGTGGGATCTATGGCATTATACCCTGCTGAGGTCCCTCTCTTCCCCAAACTCTGCCTTCCCCAGGCTCCAGCCCCCAAACCTCCAGGTATTTCCTACCCCAAAGCAGGCAACCCTATGTTGTCTGAAGATCCATTGTAATTCCAGAAGATCCCCAGGCCTCATAGAGCCTGACAACCATGCATTTGCCCTTAACACTAACTCACCCCTAGCAACTTGATAGGTTGGGTGCCTTCACTGATGGGTGGGGTCAGTAGCACTTCAATCAGCAGTTAATTAATAAAATCCCAGTTGAATCCATGTAGCATCTTTATTTTGAGGATGGAAAGGCAAGTCTTTTGTTTTCATTTCACCTGGGTTCAAGCTTCCGCAGACTCATCCATTCAAATCAGAGGAAATGTATTAAAGAACAAAAGAAGAGTCCTGCTGGATCAGACCACAAGTCCATCTAGTCCAGCATCCTGTCTCATACAGCGACCAAACAGTTTCTTTGCAAGGCCAACAACAGGGCATAGAGGCTGAGTCTCCTTCCTTGACGTTGCCTCCTGGCTCAGGGATTCAGAGGTTTAGTGCCTCTGAATATGGAGGTTCTCTTCAGTAGCCACTGATAGATTTATCCTCAATGAATCTATCTAATCCCCCTTTTAAGCTGTTTATTCCTGTTGCCATCACTACATCCGCTGGCAATGAATTCCACATTTTAATCACTTTCTGTGTAAAATAGTATTTAAGAACATAAGAGTCCTGCTGAATGAGACCTATTGTCCATCTAGGCCAGCATCCTGTCTCACACAGGGGCTAACCAGTTCCTCTGGTGGTCCAACAACAAGATATAAATGATGAGACCTTCCCCTAGGCTTGCCAAGTCCCCCCAGGGGCAGGGAAAACCCCGCTCCAGCGGCCCACTGCCCACCGGCTGGGATCGGGCCACCGGGAGGAACCCTGCCCCTAAATTGCCAAGTGATGTTTTTTTGGGGGGGGCGCTCTGTAATTCGAGGGGAAACTCTACGAGCTCACCCATGCCTTGAATGAAAAACAACACAAGTTGTGGGTTAAACTGGGAATGTCTGCCACTCAGGCAAGGGAAGAACCATGACTTCTGCTCCACTTTGGATTCTGCCCTTCTGAGTAAACCATATGTGACAGAAATGGCTTTATGAATCCGTGCAGACTTTAAAAGCTCAGTTCTAAATACATACTATGTATTTAGATTGGGTATGATTGGATCTAATAGGCCAATCTGATGAACATAAGACCCTCTATCTTCTTTCCACCCTAAGTGCTATAATTATTGAAACAGGGGTGAATTTTCTATACCTGGCTTCTAAAAGGAGATATACGTATTAGGATTTCATTTTCCTTCTGTTTGTTTTTCTTTCATCTGATATGCCAATAAAGATTGTTGTTGTTGTTGTTGAATCCATGCGGAAGTGAAAACGAACCAGAGGGGAGACATATTAAAATGGCAAAGTCAGGTAAGCTAGGTGGGATGGCCTGTGAATGCAAAAATAAGTGACCTGGACACTAGAACTAACTGGCATGGCTCAAGCCATGACCAAAGGATACTAAAAAGTCAGTTTCAATCAAAAATCCCAATAAGTTCGAATTGTGCATGCTTATATGGGGGGAACTATAAAGGTATTTGGGAGAAGTAAACCCCACCCCACCCCCGATTCTGCTTTAGCTGTCTCCTATGATCTTAAAGTAAAGAATCCAACAGCTTTGAAATTATTGTGATGTCTTCCTTCAACTTCTGTCCCTCAAGATACCCTCTACTATGTATTAGTTGGATGTAAAACAAAACAAAAAAGCAATTCCCTGGGCAAAAAGCTAGGCGAACTGGCACAATGCCATTCTCTATTGATTAGCGCTCCTTTGTGTCAAAGGCAATGACCAAAAGAATATCTATTACAAGACCTGAATCCTTTATCTAGTTTAAGTGTTCCTCCCCCAGTGGGGCATTGACCATTGAAAGGGGCCTATTTTATTGGATCTTCTTATGGGAAAATAAGAGGATAATTTATTATCCATTTCTGCTACATCAGATCGGAATTTGTGCTATTCATGTAAACCTCCTCTCAGCTACACTGGCTGATAATCTGGGTTTGAAAAGAGGATATTGTTATGAATACTTTACAGATTCCTCTCTCCCCCCTTTTGTTAAAAAAAAAGCCCAGGAACTATTATGCAATGTGTTTTTACAACTTTTTCTATTACTGGATTCAGCCATATCAAATCTCTCTGAATTAGGTATTATTACTTCGATTTTACAGATGAGTGGAATGATGGGGGAAGGGAAATGGTCACCATGTCAAAAATCAGAGAACAAATCTTAACAAGTGAAGATAAGCCTTATAGCTTTTCATTTCCCATCTCTCTTTAAAAAAAAAAATCAGTCTTCACAAAACTTCGTTGCCTTTCCTCAAGGCTCCTCGAACATTTTCTAGTAAGAGAAACATTCACATTTATTTGGAATTTCACTGTAGTAAGGCTATCTCTGATATAGGCAGCTGTGATACATAGCACTCACCCTGGTGGGTCTCAAATGCAAATCTGAGACTGGAGAAAGGCATAATTAAAGTGTTGGCTAGGGTATGCCTAGCCTCCATCGATCTATGGCTAAAATTAAACCTCCCCACAAGGGGCTAATCCCCCCTCCTGTATTCTTACTGACAGCTTTCAATCTGCGTGGGAAAAGGCAATAACTGATAATTTGGCAAAATAATGGGATTTTCTCCTCAGTTGATTTTGCTTGAGCAAGTTGAGCAAGCAAAAAGCTTTGATAACGCAAAGGGTCTTAGACGTTGAATGGCACTGTGACATAGCAGGGTCACCAGCCTTTCTAGCTTCACAACAAGTCAAATATACAGCCACCCCAGCAGAATACCTATTTCAGCTGGAGATCCCAAGCCATCGGAGAGCATTCACCCTCACTAGATGGCAAGCCCTCCCAACAGCGGTAGTAGTGGGGTGATAGAAAAAGATTCCTTTGAATGAAAGGTTATGTCCCTGTGGCAGCGGCAAGATAGAAACAACAGAACATGTCCTCCTTTTCTGCCCTTTTTAATCAAATGAGTTGCTCAAGTTTATATTTCCCCCCCTGCTCAATAGAAACCCTGGGTGTTCAAATCCAGAATATGTTGAAATGTTGATCCTGGGAGAAAACCAGGAGGTGACTGCACTTTGTGTGAAATTCTGCGTGGCAGCCTACAAACCTTGACTGAACATTCAAGAAAGTAAGGAAACAGAAAGTACGGCATAAGCCCATTTTTTTAACAAACATTTTATTAAGGATTTTTAAACATTACAGGGAGAATACAATCTTAATATGAAACAGTACAGAGAGGAATAACAAGTGGTACAATCCAAAATAGTAACATACTAGGAATAAGGCCCGTTGTGGAAATAAATACCATGGGCTCTAGAAAGAGGCTCTGGGAGAGTGCCCCGGCCTTGGGCACTCAGTGTCAATTTGCTGTGGTGACCTCAGCTGGGTATAATGACACAGAGTCCACCAACACACACACAAAAACACACAAAAAATACACAAATGCAAACACGCAAACACACACACAAACAAACAAACACACAAATGGAAACACACAAACATACACACACACAAACACACACACACAAATGCACAAACACACACACAAACACATGTACACAAACACACACACACTAATGCAAACACAAACACATACAAACACACACACACACACAAACACACACACACAAACACACCTGATCCACTTATACACTAACCTTAACGGCTTGAGCATGCTGCATCGTGCAGGAGGCTTGAGGACTTTCTGTTTCTTTGCACTTGGTCTTCCTTGGCAGTAGGCTCACATTGTGGGGAGGCGGGCTCTCCCCTTTTCCTCTCTTGCTGCTCCCCCCTCCCCCAGCCAGGCCCAGCCGTCCCCTCCCCTCCCCTTCTCTTTGCCCCATTCGGAGGTGATGGGAAGGGAGAGATGGAAGAAAATGGATCCCTGGCAGTTCTGTCTGTCAGAGGGAAGATGCGCTGTTCTTTTTGTCAGGTGAAACGCCTGGATTCCCCCCCCCCCTTTGCTCTGTTTGGAGGCAATGGGAAGGGAAGGCAAATGGCATCCTCTCTCCTGAGGTGAAGCCACATTGTGAGGTGAATTTTGGCGGGCAGAGCTTTGGTGGGTGGGCTGCAGGGAACCCAGCCTGGGGCATCCTTTCCCTTCCCCTCTCTCTTTGACTGTTTCACAGTGTATTCTGAGAGGAAATTTGGCAATTTGGCAGTGTGAGGGGTAGGGGTTACACTGATAGTCCATTGTGTTTTGCCTGTCAGAAGGAAGGCATTCTGGTCTCTCTGTCAGGCAGAAGTGCCTGGATTCTCTTTCTCTCCCCCCCCCCAATTCTCTTTGTTTCATTTGGACAGTTAGACCCACCTGGCAGTGGGCGGAGGAGAAGCGTGGACCCAGCTCCCAGTCGGTCCTTCCCCTTCGCTGGCTCCCTCCAGACTGAGGCCAAGACACTGGCCGGTGGTTCTGTGGGCGGGACTGAGGCAAAGCAGGGAGAGAATGCAGCCAATGGCCAGGGTCCCCCTTTTGAGAGGCAGTCCGTCCAGCCTACTGATTTTGACGCCCCATGGAATCTTGCCCCTTGGAATGTTAAAACGGCTTTATATAATAGGAAAGATTAAAAGCAGCTCTCGATCGTCTGAAGTTTGAACAAGGACCATTTTCACAGACATCCTGTTCCATGTCCATGTGTTCCAAAAAGGGAAACAATTTATCCAATGGGTTTATTAAGTCCAAAATAATTACAGCTTTGTCAGTATACAGCATAAACTTTTCTAACATGAAGAATGACCAAACCTTTGTATACCACATGTCCACAGTTGTAGGAAGACTATTTTTCCAGCATTGGGCAATTACCCCTTTGGCAGCCATGACTAATGTCAAAATTAAACCTTTTATGTACTTTTGTGAGAGTTCAGGAGGCCACAAATTTAACAGGAATAACTTAGGATCCAAAGGCAAAGAAAGCCCTGTCATGTTTTGAATTGCTTTTATAACTTGTATCCAAAACTGTGTAATATGTATACAAGCCCACCAACAGTGAAAAAAGGTACCCCTTTCCCCATATAGCTTCCAACAAAAAGGTGGCGAGTTTGAAACCATGTATGTAATCTGAACTGGGGTTAAATACCACCGCATTAACACTTTATAAGCTGTTGCTTGAATAGACTGTGTATGTGAAATATGTCTGGTATTGTTCCACACCGCATTCCATTGATCATCTGATATACTCTCACCTAGATCTTTGTGCCTTGCTAGGTGATGAGACATAGCTGTCTTACTCTCATTTTTAAGCAAAATAATATATAATTTAGAAATTAAGCCCCATTTAGGAAAATTAGCTTCAAGTAAAAGGTTTTCAAAATCAGTAAGTTTAACAGATAGTCAGTGTGAAGAAATAACTTGCTCAAATAAATGGTTAACCTGCAGAAATTCATACCATTGTAAGTTAGTGTCATACTTCCTTTCTAGGTCAGCCTTGAGGAGTCTTTTGCCTTGGTGTGTTATGTCAATCAGCATTGTTATACCTGCAGCTCTCCAGTTCCTAAATGAGGTAAGATCTTGTGCATGCTTAAACCATGACTGGCCCGTAAATGAACATAGCAAAGAGGGATAGGAGAGCAATTTAGCTTTCACAGAATACCATATTTTGAGGTTGTTTTCCAAGAAAGGGTTACTATAAGATAGTTGCACCTTACCATAGTCTGTTGCCACAGTGCTTCCCTAAAAGTTTGAGAACAAATACAATTATCTTCCATTTCCATCCACGCAACAGTACCATCTGAATGGTATTGTCTAACCAAATTAGTTAGGTTAGATGCTATATAATAAAGGTGTAAATCAGGGACAGCCATCCCTCCAGACTTAGATTTTCTTTTCATAGTGTTAGAGTTAATACAAGGCTTTTTATACTGCCAGATAAAGGATTCAATAGCCCTTTGCCATTTCCTAAACATCATAGAAGAGATGGAAACCGGGATCACTCTAAAATAGTAAATAAATTTAGGCAATATAAAGGATTTAATTATTTGAATCCTTTCTAGCCAAGAAAAAATCTTACCATCCCCCTTTTTTTAATATGGTAGAGAGAGTTTGAAAGGTTTCCAAGTGATTTTCAGTTACTAAGTTGTTTAAGTCAAGAGGAATTTTTTTTTTTGTAATTTTTTGTTTATTTTTCAACACATTAAAATTAATACATTTATCTTATACAAATCCTTTTTTCCATTTTATATAACATTTGGCTCTATTTGTATAATCTTGTTTTTATCTTGTATTGGCGGTTTCCCACCACATCTGAAGCATAACACATTTTCCACTTTATCCAAAATAGTAATACTTATATCTATGTTTACATTTCTGGTAACGGTCATATATCTTAAAAATACTTGTATACTAATTCTTACTTTCTATATTCTTATATAATTCTAAAATAAAAACAACTTCATTATCTAATTATCCTTAATACATTCATATACTCTAATTTTATTGCTTTATGTTATGTTATTATAACCATGTATAGATGTAATTTTTCATGTCCCAGTATTTTTCAACATATTCTTTCAAATCTTTCCAGTCTTCTAAAAAGGTCTCTGAGTACAGGTCATTCAACTTTCTAGTCCATTTATCCATTTCAGCCAATTTTTTCAACCATTCCCACACATCTGGTATTTTTTCATTTTTCCAATTTTGTGCATACACCATTCTTGCTGTTGTTATCATATACCATATTATTGTCCTTTTCTTTACATTTATCTCTTCTAGTTTAAGTCCAAGCAATAACATTTCAGGCAACTTCTTAAATGTACATTTCAAATTTTTTTTTCCATTTCTGCATGTATTATAGACCAATAAGTCTTTGCTTTATCACAAGTCCACCACATATGATAAAAAGAACCTTCTTTCTTTTTACATTTCCAACATTTGTTAGACATATTCTGGTTAATATTTGCAATTTTTTTTGGTGTCATATACCATCTGTACATCATTTTAAAACAATTTTCTTTTAAGTTATAACATGTAGATATACCCATAGCATTTTTCCATAAAAAATCCCAAGATTCCATTTCAATATCTTTGTTAAAGTTTATCGCCCATTTTACCATTTGTTCCTTTACCATTTCATCAGCGTTAAACCATTTTAACAAAATTTTATACATTTTAGAGATCATTTTTTTCCCACCTTCCTCCCAAACTTGTTCTATTTCATTATTTTTTTCTCTAAAACCAGATTTTTTATCACTTCTATACATGTCATATATTTGTCTATATCTTAACCAACCATAATCAAAGTCCATCTGATGCTGCTCCTTCAATATAAAGTCTTTACCATGTCTTGTTAATAAGTCTCTGTACTTCAACCAGTCTTGTCCTTTGTGACGTGATACTGGATTTAAAACTTCTGCGGGTACAATCCACATAGGTATCTCTTCTGGAAAAAAGTTTTTATATCTTGTCCATGTATCCATTAACATTCTTCTCAAATAATGATGTTTAAACATATTGTCCATTTTTGCTTTACCATAATACAAATATGCATGCCACCCAAACCTACAGTCATGGCCTTCCAGGGACAATAACTTTCTATCTTGTAACATAGTCCATGTCCCTACCCAAGTCAAACATATTGCATCATGATACAGCCTTAAGTTTGGTAATTGGAACCCACTCTATCTTTAGCATCACACATTATTTTCATCTTGATTCTTGGTTTTTTCCCTCCCCATACAAACTTAGACAATTCCTTCTGCCAGCATTTGAATGTTTTTACATCTTTCACAATTGGAATAGTTTGAAACAAAAACATTAATCGTGGTAATACATTCATCTTAACCACCGCAATTTTGCCCAACAATGACAAATTTAATACATTCCACTTTTTAATATCTTGCATAATTTGCAGCCATAATTTCTCATAGTTATTTTTATAAAGATCAATATTTTTCGTTGTTAGGTTCACACCTAGATATTTTGTCTTTTTCACCACCTCACATTCTATAAGATTTTGTAACTCAGTTTGTTTGTTATTTGACATATTTTTACACATCACTTTCGATTTGTTCTTATTTACATAAAATCCAGCCAAGTCACCAAACTCTTTTACTCTCTGTAACAAATATGGTAGTGTAGTCATAGGGTCTTCCACTATAAACATCACATCATCTGCAAAGGCCCTATATTTGAAAGAAAAACCTTTGGTTGTTAAGCCTTTAATTTCTTTATCTTCCTTCACATTTATTAGTAGAACTTCTAAAATCCAAATAAATAGCAACGGCGAAAGTGGGCATCCTTGTCGTGTTCCTTTTTCGACTTTAAAATTGTCTGTCTTTTCAGTGTTAATTATTAAAGAGGATTTCTGTTCTTTATAAATTGACTTAATGAGGTTAAGCATATATTCACCAATTTCAAGATGTTCTAGAACCTCAAACATAAAATCCCAATTTAAATTATCAAACGCTTTTTCCGCATCTAAAAAGAAAAAACCCACTTCCTTTTCAGGATGTTTATCGTAGTATTCTATAGCATCCACTACTACTCTTAGATTGTCCCTTATTTGGCGAGTGGGTAAGAACCCTGCTTGTTCTGTTTGTATAGTTTCTTTAAGGTGTTCTTTTAGTCTGTCAGCTATAATCTTAGCAAAGATCTTATAATCATTATTTAGTAGAGAAATTGGTCTGTAGTTCTTAACATTAGTTAAGTCTTGATTTTCTTTTGGGATAAGTGAGATGGTTGCGTCTTTCCAAGTTTCTGGGACCTCACCAGTAACTCCTATATCATTCATTAATAGCAGTAACACTGGTGAGATTGACTCCTGTAGCGTTTTATAAAACTTCGCTGTAAATCCATCTGGTCCAGGTGCTTTTCCTAATTTTGAGTCATTTATTGCATTTTTAATCTCTTGTAATGATACTGGATTGTTAAATAGTTCTTTAATTTCCTCTGTTGGTTTTGGTAACTTTAATGTTTGCAGGTATTCTTTGATCTTTCTTCTGTCTTTGTTTTCCTTCTTAAACAGTTTGGCATAATATTTAAAAAATTCTCTCTTTATTCCTTTGTTGTCTATTATCTCAATGTTATCTCTTATCACTTTAGTGATAAATTTGTTTTCACGTTTTTTCTTTAATTGCCATGCTAAATATTTTCCAGGTTTATTTGCACCTTCAAATGCCTTTTGTTGGAGTTTTTTTAGGTTCCAGTACGTCTCTTGGTTCAAAATAGCTTTTGCTTGGTCTTGTAACATCCAGATTTCCTTTTGCAGTTTCTTTTTCCCTGGTCTACTCTTCAGTTCTTCTTCTTTTGTTTTAATGGCTTGTATGATATTTTCATATTGTTCTCTTTTCTTTTTATTATCTTTTGCATTTAATGATATCAATAGTCCTCTCATCACTGCTTTATATGCATCCCATACGGTTTGAATTTTTACTTCTTTCTGTATATTTGCTTGGAAGTATAGGTCTGTTTCTTCCTGTAATTTTTAAACTATTTCTTGGTTGTCTAGTAAGTCCTCATTTATTCTCCATCTCTTTTGTTTTTTTACCTGGCCAGCAATCCATAAACACGGATTGTGATCTGAAATTATTCTGGGTAGAATTTCCACTTTTCTTGTCTTAAACGTTAAATTAGTAGTCATCCAAATCATGTCAATTCTTGAATGCGAGTCATGTCTATTAGAATAAAAGGTAAAATCTTTTCCTTGTGGGTTAGCTTTCCTCCAAATATCTTCCAGCTTCTCTTGTTTTATCAGTTCAAAAAAGTTTTTTGGAAGCTTCCCTAATGCCTCATCCTTTCTCTTAGAGCGCCTGTCCAATTTGTTATTCACAGTTCCATTAAAGTCCCCCAACATCATGATTTGATCATAATTTACGTTATCCATTTCCACTTGTAATTCTTTAAAAAAAAATTCTTTGGCTCCATTTGGGGCGTAAATATTCACAATCAAAGTTTTCTGTCCTTGTAGTGAGATTTCAATAGCTAAATATCTTCCTTCTTTGTCTTTAAATATTACTTTAGGTTCCAAATCTTTTTTGACATATGTTACAACACCATTCTTTTTATTGCTTGCTAAGGAATAAAATTCTTCTCCCAATTTTTTCCTTATTAAATATTTGTGGTCTTGTTTTTTAAGATGAGCTTCTTGTATGCAAATTACACTACATTTTTGTTTCTCCAGCCAATGCCCTACCATTCTACGTTTTTGGGGTGAATTAAGTCCATTTACATTCCATGTAAGTACTTTGTAATCCATCTTGATATATTGTTAAATATCACCAAGGTCATCTTTATTCTCTCCAAGAAATGCGTACATTTCTCCTGTGCTTTTAATCACTACTCTGGTGTTGCCATAGTAAAAGCTTAATCCTTGAGGTATTTCCCAGCGGAATCTAATTTTTTTCTCCTTCAATTTATCCGTCAGTCGCTTGAATTTTTTCCTTTCTTGCAGTATTGCTCTAGGCAGTTCTTTCATTACTATAATTTTCTTTCCATCTATTTCAAAAAGATCAGTAAAACACTTCTTGTAGATTTGTTCTTTTGTCCTTTTCATTGTAAATTGGACAACCACATCTCTTGGTATATTTTTGTCTCTTGCGTATGTAGAATTGACTCTATAAACAAGATTCATGTGTTCTTTAACAACCTCTTCCTGTTCTTGTAAAAAATCTGCTAATGCTTCTTGCATTCTTATAAAAATATCTTCACTCATTTTTTCCTCAATCCCTCTGAATCTCAAATGATTTTGCATGTCTTTATAATGCATCATCTTTTCCATCCTGTCATTGTCTCTCATTGTCTTTTGAGTACTTTCTTCCAGTTCTTTTACTTTAGTTTCAATGTCTTGTGTTCTTGTGGTTAATTTTTGAAATTCTGCTTTTAAGTCTATAAAGTTTTTGTCTGCTTGTGCAGCTATGCCATTCATTTTAACATTTACCTCTCCTATAGCGTCTAACATTTTTTTCCATTGCTTCCATAACAGCTAGTAGTTCTTTTTCTTTTTTTGCTGCCATTGTAGGAGAGGACCATGTAGCTGCTCTTGATCTTAGTCCGCGGTCCGTCTTGTCTCTTTAAAAAAGATCGATTTTATTTTATTTTCCAAATCAAACACCAATTAATGTGATCACACAAGCTAGTCTTGCCAAGTCAAATTTAGTTGGTTTCAGCCTTCTAAGTTATATAGTTTATGAGATATTACTGTTCAAAAAATTTATAAATCCAAAATGGCGGGCACAACTTCTCTATGGTTTATGTCAAAGGTTATAGTCTTTTTACCTTGCTTCTGGCTTGCCATAGTTTCCTTTTGCCCCTTCCTCTTGCTTACTTGTCTGCTCTCCGCACGTCGCTTCCTGTTGTAGTCCTTTTGGTCCGGCAGTTTTTACAGTCCCCTTTGCTCTCTTCCGGTTCTTCTCCGTTTCCCTTCTTGTCTGCTCCTCAAGCCGTCACTTCCTGTCTCAATCCTCACAGCTTGATCTCACGATGCTTGGTTCTCTCCTCCCCTCTTTGTCTCGCGATGCTTGGCTCCCCCTCCCGACTCTTCTTAACTGCAGGAATGTTAAACAACTTGTTTTTTTGGCTTTTTAAGTTCAAATTCAGCTGTTTAACATTTCAAAACTGCACTCATCCAATCTGCAATAGTCTATTGCTTCACCAGATCTGCTTTTCGTCTTTCAAAACATGGTGATAGTAAGGCAAAAACTTTTTTTCCGTTACCTTATGATGTTACTTCGCTTCAGATGTGGTCCCAACGTTTAAACTTTGTCTTCTTTGTTAAGGAATCAGGGGAATTGGAGATTTTATGCTGATTTAATCAGCTCAGCTCGGCTCCTTAGAGATACTTGCAGGAATCTTCTTCGGCTGCAGTGCTCAAGGTGTTGTAAAAGTCTCCTCCGAGACTTTTCCTTCACCGAGCTTGCTCAAACCTGGATTATATTGCTTGCTAGTCCTCACACTACCTGTGTGAGGTTGCGTCAGGTGGATTAATCCACCCGAGTTGTCAATAAGAGCCGCTGTCCGCCTTGCGCACTTGCAAAGCGTGTCAGACCTCCATTCCTCTGACCGGAACCCCCCCCCCCCCCCAGTCAAGAGGAATTTTAATGCCCAATTACTGCCAGCTAGTCCTAGGCCACTGAAAAGGAAAGTTCTTTCTAATTGTTAAAGAAGATTGTTCTGACAATTTAACAGGATAAAGCAATGATTTTTGTGAATTAACCTTTAAGCCAGAGATTTCTCCAAAGGAGAAAGGATTTCTCCAAAGGACTGCAAGACTGTCATTATTTCAGGTAATTCTATGTAGAATTATGTCCTCTGTAAGAGTGTCATTGACCAATACATTCACCTTTGGGTTTGTATAAATTGCCTTGATTGCCCTACGAAATGAGTCCCCAAATTGAAGGCAATTCAGAAGACAGTCTAAATATTGAAATTCTACGGTATCAAACACCTTTTCAATATCAATAGAAAGCAATACTGAATAACTGTTGTGAATAATATCTGCCATGATAAATTAATGCCAAGCAGCTGCGGTGGGCAGATTTCTTTTCTAAATTTTACTTTACTTTGCATCATTTCCCTGGGGCTTCCAACTCACTGGCTGATGCTTTCTCTCGCCTACCGCAGCATGACTCAAAGTGGGAAGAGGTGTTTGATTCAGTGTTTACTCCAGCCCAACTGGGGGGGGGGGGGTAGTGGTAACCCATAGCCAAACCCAAAACACCCCGCCACCTACTCCCAATGAGTGGGTTGACAAATGTGCCTCAGAATATTCCCAGATGGAACATGACTTATTTGACTCCGAGTCTGGGGCTGTTAAAGAACCAGATGGGTGCTGGAATCGAGAGGGAAAGTTCATTGTTCCAAAATCCTTACATTCAGCAGTAATGCATGCAAACCATGAATTTAAGTTATCAGGACATTTTGGTTACTTAAAGACATTGCATTTACTCCAGAGACAGTTCTGGTGGCCCCGCATGCGTGGTGATGTGTCTGATTATGTTTCCTCTTGTCAAACCTGCTTAATGTGCAAAAAGTGCAGGGGGGGGGACTCCTGGTCTCCTACAACCTCTCCCGACCCCTTCTTGGCCCTGGGAGGCCATCTCTATGGACTTTATCACTAATCTGCTGCAAAGTAATGGAAAGACTGTGGTGTGGATGGTGGTGACTTGTTTTCCAAGCAGGCACACTTTATTCCATTCAAGCAATTGCCCACAGCTAAGGGGCTGGCCAAGGCGTTTTTATCCCACATAGTTAAATTACACAGCATCCTGAAGAAGATAGTCTCTGATAGGGGATCTCAATATGTTGCCAACTTCTGGTGCGAGCTCCTGGACATTATGGGGGTGGAGCCTGCATTAAGTTCTGCTTATCATCCAGAGATGGATGGACAGATGGAAAGAATTAATCAAATCTTGGAGCAGTTCCTTCGTTGCTACACTAACTTTCACCAAGATAACTGGGTGGAATTACTTCCCTTCGCGGAGTATAGTTACAACAATGCAGTTCACTCCTCCATGGGGGTTTCTCCTTTTATGGCAGTGGGGGGATTTGAGGGGGTTCCTCTCCTGGCATTGGGCCAGTCTTCCCCAACGTCTGTCTCCTTTGGGGACTGGTGGAACTCTCTCCATGAATCCCGGCCTCTCATTGCAAAAACACTGGATAAGGCCATGATGGATTACAAAAAATATCCAGACAAAGGGAGAGCCCCGGGTTGGGATCTTGAACCGGGGGATTTGGTTTATAAGTCAACCAAAAACATTCAAGGCTTACAGCCTAATCGGAAATTGGGCTGGAGATATGTGGGGCCTTTTAAAGTAGTGTGTAAGATCTCCAATGTGTTTTTTTAACTCGAACTGCCCAAAGCTATGCACCCTGTGTTTCATTTCAGCCTCCTGAAATGGGATCCTGGGCCGAATGCATGGAGACCAGTTCGGCCTCATCTTCCTCCTCTGATGAAGCGGGGGGAACCTCATTATGAAATCGCTCACTTATTCCAACAACTACTTGTTTGCCAGGTGCTTCTATGGTAGTGGCTTGGGAATTGCTGGGTAGGTTTCGGTGGTGTGTGGGAAAGAATGCCTGATGAGCAGTCACACATTTGGGCATGCTTTCCCTGGGAAGCTGGGAAGCTTAACGTATATGTATGTAGCACCATTTTTAACTAACCTGATTGGTGCCCCACCTCCCTCTCTGCTTTTGAATTATGTATAACTTACCCACAGCCCTATGCTCTGTATCACTAACACAAGAAGTGCTGACTACCATGGACCATTAAGAATAAAAAGGACTTTTGTTTCCAGAAGGCCTGGCTTCTTCGCTCAGTAAGGGTTCTCACAGGCACAGTGTGTTTTAATGGTTTTGTAATGTATTTTATGGATTGAATTAATGTTTTTAATTATATATTTTTTATATGGTTTTATTTTATTTTATTTTACTGTTACCTCCCTTGAGTTGTGACTTGGTCAGCAGCAAGGTGTGCAAGAAATACTTTAAATAGATAATTAAATGAGAGAACAAACTTTGATTTACAGATACTCATGTCCGCAATTTATGCTGCAATCCTAAACAGAGTTAACCCTTATAAGCCTTGTTGGTTTCCATAAACTTTGAAGGCAGTAGCTCTGCTTAAGATTGCACTGGTAATCCCTTGAATTTTGCATGTGAAACTGTACCTCAGATTTTGAAATGTGAACGTTTTTGACTGTTGCCAACTCTTAATTATTTTTGGAGGTGTCAAACACAAGACCTTAACTCATCAGCAATCAACAAATGTTGGACAGGAAATATCACTACATATTGATTACTGATGACTTTCAGATACTAAATAACACAGACTGAGTTCCAAAGGGGTGTGAACATATGGAATCAGTTTCTTCCTAGGGTTGCCAGTTTTCCTGCTATGGTAGGAGGCCTCCCACTGATCTTCTTTGTTGGGCACCAATGCTTAAAATGATGGTGGGAGAAAAATAAAGAAAAAAATACTTCTGGGTACAACCCAATAGTTTTAGGAATCACCTGAAATTCTGTGGGTTGCACCCAGATGGGATGAAGTGATGTCAGTGTTTGTGTGGCAATGGAATTTCTTTCATCAACAAAAGTATCACTGGTGAAAGAGGAGGAGGATTTTCTTGTGGTTTTGCCCACTTGAAAGATGAGGGTGAGGAGGCTGAAGAGGCAGTCTTCTTGTCCCCACAAGTAAGGAGCCAGAAAGCTACTGTTGGGAGATCAGTTGTAATTCCAGGAGATCTCCAAGCCCCACTTGGAGGTGGCCAACCCTAGCTGTTACATGCTATAAACATATCTATGTCAGGCATTAAATAATGATGGTGATTAATAAAGCACTGATTCCAAAATAAATCTAGTGCCCCCAGTTGTCATAAAGAAATGTGGTGGGTGGCATTGTATATTTGCATTCAAGTTACAGGTATGTAAATAATAATAAATCCATGAGGGAGCCTGCCCCAGCAGTAACGCCTTAGTGATCCTGCCAGCCCCACCTCCACAGTGGCTTCTAATACTCCTCCCCTTCCCCCTCCGACACTGGACAGGAAGCTGCCTATCTGGTGTAGGAGAGGAGGTGAGATGCTTACAGTCACCAGGGAGGTTTGCTCAGCAGGATTGCCTTAGTCCTACTGCTGGCCCAGTCTTACCAATGCCCTTAAATACAATCCCCCCCAACACCAGACAGGCTGGTGTCTGTCAGGTGTGGGAGCAGGGCCAGGGTACTTTAATCCATCAGGCACACCACCCCAGCAGAATCACCTTAGCAATGCTGCTGGCCCAGCCTCTCTGATGGGTTCCAACACACTCCCCCCACCTCCTACACCTAACAGGCAGCTGTCTGTCAGGTGCAGCAGCAGTTGCAGGGTGCTTAAAGCCATGAGGGAGCCCGCCCCAGCAGTAATGGCTTAGTGATCCTGCTGGCCCTGCCTCCACAGTGGCTTCTAATACTCCTCCCTCCTACACTGGACAGGCAGCTGCCTGTCAGGTGAAGGAAAGGAAGTGGGATGCTTACAGCTGCCAGGGAGGTTTGCTCTGCAGGTTTGCCTTAGCCCTGCTGCTGGCCCATTCTTCCTGATGCCTTTAAATGCAATCCCCCCAAATGCAAATCCCCCCAGTGTCTGTCAGGTGTGGGACCAGGGCCAGGGTACTTTAATTCATCAGGGACGCCACCCCAGCAGAATCACTTTAGCGATGCTGCTGGCCTAGCCTCTCTAATGGCTTCCAACACACTCCTCCCACCTCCTATACTTAACAGGTGGCTGTCTGTCAGGTGCAGCACCGGTTGCAGGGTGCTTAAAACCACGAGGGAGACTGCCCCAGCAGTAACACCTTAGTGACCCTGCTGACCCTGCCTCCACATACTCCTCCCCTTCCCTCTCCTACACTGGACAGGCAGCTGCCTGTCAGGTGTAGGAAAGGAGGTGGGATGCTTACAGCAAAACTATCCAGGAACACAAGTAGAGAGGCCATCACTTTTGTGGAAGGTGTCAGGAGTTGACTTAACAGACAACTGCTTCTTAAATGGACAGTTCTATGTTGCCTGCTCCAGAGTGAGCTCACCTAGCCGCCTGGTGATCCTAGCACCTGAGGGCAGAACCACCAATCTGGTTTAGAGACAGGTCCTTCAGTAGAGAGAGAGAAAAGTACATTATGTCTCACTTCATTTTTTACACTAAAATCTTCTCCATTAGAAT
This sequence comes from Lepidodactylus listeri, assembly GCA_029233225.1. Lineage (NCBI taxonomy): Eukaryota > Metazoa > Chordata > Lepidosauria > Squamata > Gekkonidae > Lepidodactylus > Lepidodactylus listeri. Next base: position 95,896,129 of record JARCFY010000009.1, on the reverse strand, counting down.
TCCTACAACAAATGTCAAATTTCAAATTTCACATCATTAGTATTACAACTGGATTTATGGAACTTAAATACTGTAGCAAAGCATGGGTATCAGGCTTGTGTGTTTGTGTGTATTTCTTCCCGGTAAAGGTAACTTCTTATGTATTTAAAGAAAGCTTTGGCTCACAAAAAGTTATACCTTGCTACATTTTTTAAAAGTGTTTTAAGACTGTTTTGTTTTGGCTGCAGCAGACTTAGCGACATAGCTATCTGTCTGGAATTTGTATCTCTGTATTGAGCAAGCTATCTAGATGGAGCAATCTTTCATAGTGGCTTTTTTTTCCAGTGAAAAGAGCAGCCTATGATAAAAGGTAGTTTGCTTTTTCATGAAACTTAATATATGGTTCGGTTTATCAGTAATATTCAGAGATGGCAATGAGATGCTATCTAGCACCATGCCTTAGTAACTCCCCAAATGTCAACAAGGCTACAAATGATAGAGCGCAAGAGAAATTTACTATTAATTTTGACACATTAGAAGAAGGAAATATACTTGGGAAGTAAGTCAGCATCACTAATTAAAACTTTACTCCATACAGAAGTTGAAAAGTGGAATTTGCTGCTCAGCCTTTCATGTTCTTTGCTGACGGTTGGCAGATAACTTCAGACACTAGGTTGAACTGTCAAAATAATTTATATATATTAAATGTCAACACAACTCAGGAGGAAGATAAAGAATTTGCTCCTGGTGTGACATTTATACGCTGGCTTGCAATTCAGATATGCAGAGGTAGGCAAGGCCCATTTGCAAAAAAACCCGTAGTTATGCCACATATTTCTAAACATAATGTCCCATTTATGTTCAAAATGATGTGGACCTGAATCAATTAGGAGAAACAAGTGAGTTCCAAGAAGTATTTAAAAAAGAAAATAGTGAAGTTGCTTAGTAACCTGATGCTGTACTTCATTTCCTGAAAGGACTGTGAAGCCGTCAGCAGTGGTAATGGAGGAGCTCCCAGACATGAATAAATTTGCCCATGTTTTGTCAAAGAAAATAGGTCATATCAAATGACAGAGCTCCCTGCAAGAAGTTCTGCAAACGCCCTCAGTAATACATGCATCAGGACAATATGTACATGTGCTCTTTGACATCAATTCTCATGCTGAATTCTAGGTGTTATTCCATTAAGTTATCAGGCATCAGAGCATACTTCTTCTTACAACCCTGGAGGAGGAAATTCAAATCCAATGGTTTCTTAGAACACTCGACAACTCCTTGTTTTGCATTGACAATAACCTACTGGATATAAACCAGAAGTGAGCTTTTTTAGTTCTTCTCAGGTGTCTTTGATGGGATTCCCAACAAGACCCCAAATAACCAGATTGTCTTGAAAAAACTGACAAGTGTTGGTGCATTCTTCAGACAAACTCTTGCTACTAAAAGTGACATTGATGTATGTAAAAATCCACTGAGGTAAGAAATAAGGAGGCCTTCCTAAATAAACAATGAAAAGTAATAGAGGAAAACAATAGAATGGGAAGGACTAGAGATCTCTTCAAGAAAACTGGAGAAATCAAGGGAATGTTTTGTGCAAAGCTGGCCATGATAAAGGGCAAAAACAATAGGGACCTAACAGTAGCAGAAAAGATTAGGAAGAGATGGCAAGAATACACAGAAGAACTAAACAAAAATAACCTTAATGTCCTTGACAACACGACAGGGTGATCACTGACCTCAAACCAGACATCCTGGAGTGCAGTCAAATGGGCCTTAGGTCGCGATCAGATGGGCATTTAAATCCAACCCAGGCATGAGTGCCTGGTGGATTTAAAGGGAATGTCCAGACAGCGACATCTGGGAAAGAAGTCGCTTCCATGATCAGCCCATTGAGCCCCACCAGGTAGCCGTACTTAAGATACCAATGAAAGTCCAGGCTAATGCTGGCTGATAGGCCAATGGCGGACTTTCCCTCATCTGATTGTTTCAGCACACAATCAGCCTGTTGGGATGGTCTGACTCCAGACCATCCTGAATAGCCAACATTTCAAAAAAATTCTTAGTGATATACACATAAACACATAAATCTGTGATGGCCACAGAGCTCCTCTCAAACATTCCAGATGGTTTCATGTTTCTGAATGGCCCATGAAATTTATAAACTTTGTTAATTGAGGTGGTACCTAGAGGAAGGTACCACTGGAGGTGCTTTTACCATTCAAGTCTGTGCATGCATGGAAAAACAAGTACACAGTGAGGCACACATGTGCATGCACAAACAGAATTTTTAAAAAGACCCTAACTGTGCAGCTCCTTCAGGTGGATGTCATCTAGACAATTCACCGCAGAGTCCATGTGCTGTAAGGCAATTCACAGGGGAGCTGTCTGGTTGTGCACCACTAGATAAAAATGTTCAGGATCAAATTAGAGCCAGGCCAATGGCAGGATTAGCTTCCTGTCTGAACGCAATCTTAGAAAGCATTGCTAACAGCAAAGCTAGCAAAGGTGATGGTATCCCAGCTGAGCTATTCGAAGTCCTAAAAGATGTTGCTGCTAAAGTGCTGCACTCAATATGCTGGCAAATTTGGAGAACACAACAGTAGCCACAGGATTGGAAAAGGTCAGTTTACATTCCAATCCCAAAGAAGGGCAATGCCAAGGAATGTTCAAACTATCACACAATTGCACTCATTTCATATGCTAGCAAGGTCATGCTCAAGATCCTACAAGCTAGGCTTCAGCAGTACATGGATAGAGAACTGCCAGAAGTACAAGCTGGGTTTCGAAGAGGTAGAGGAACTAGAGATCAGTTTGCCAACGCTCACTGGATTGTGGAGAAAGCAAGGGAGTACCAGAAAAACATCTACTTCTGCTTCAGTGAGTACGCTAAAGCCTTTGATTGTGTGGTTCATAACAAACTGTGGCAAGTCCTTAAAGAGATGGGAGTACCAGACCACCTCAGATGTCTCTTGAGAAACCTGTATAAGGGGCAAGAAGCGACAGTTCGAACCAGATATGGAACAACTGATTGGTTTAGCATAGGAAAAGGGGTACGACAAGGATGTATATTGTCATCCTGCTTATTTAATTTATATGCAGAGTACATCATGCAAAATGCCGGCCTGAATGAATCACAAGCAGTGTTCCCTCTAAGCTGAGTTAGTGTGAGCTAGCTCACAGTTTTTTAGCCTCCAACTCACACGTTTTTGTCCTCGCTCAGGAGGGATGGCTCCAGAGCAAACTAACTTATACAGTAGCCAAATCACTCGCTCACAACTTGAATTCCAGTTGCTCACAAAGTAGAATTTTTGCTCACAAGCCTCCATAGCTTAGAGGGAGCATTGACAAGCTAGAAATAAGATTGCTGGGAAAAACACCAACAACCTCAGTTATGCAAGCGGTACCACTCTAATGGCAGAAAGTGAAAAGGACCTCAAGAGCCTCTTGCTTCGGGTGAAAGAGGAGAGTGCAAAAGTTGGCTTGAAACACAACATCAAAAAAACTAAGATCATGGCATCCGGCCCCATCACTTCTTGGCAAATAGAAGGGGAAGTCATGGAAGCAGTGACAGACTTCACATTCCTGGGATCCAAGATCACTGCAGACAATGACTGCAGCCATGAACTTTTTAAAAAAAAAAACCTGCTCTTTGGGAAGAAAGCTATGGCAAACCTAGACAGCATAATAAAAGTAGAGGCATCACCCTGCCAACAAAAGTCCGAATGGTCAAAGCAATAATATTCCCAGTAATATCGTATGGCTTCAAGAGCTGGACTCTAAGGAAGGCTGAGTGCTGAAGAATAGATTCTTTTAAATTATGGTGCAGGAGAACACTCTTGAGAGTCCCTTGGACTGCAAGGAGATCAAATCAGTCAATCCTAAAAGAAATCAACCCTGACTGTTCCCTGGAAGGCCAGATTCTGAAGTTGAAGCTCAAATACTTTGACCACCAAATGAGAAGGGAGCATTCGCTGGAGAAGACTTTGATGCTGGGAAAGACTGAAGGTAAAAGAAGAAGGGGATGGCAAAGGATGAGATGGTTAGACAGTGTTATTGATGCATTGGACTTGAAGTTGAGCACACTCTGGAGGACAGCAGAAGACAGAAGTGCCTGGTGTGATGTGTTCCATGGGGTCGCAAAGCGTTGGACTCAACTGTGCAACTGAACAACAAAATACCCCAAGATGGAATAAATAATACAAAGGTGAATTCACTTGACAATTTACCTGCCTGCCTTAACATAGAATTTCACTTCTCAGACTGGCAACTGTTCTCCAGGGACTTGGAGGTCTTTCACGTCACCTACTGGAGATGCCAGGGACTGAACGTGGGATCTTCTGCATGCCAAGCAGATGCTCTGCCACTAAGCCATAGCCCCTCCCCAAATTGTGTAACTTGAAGGACGAGGGAAGCATAGTCGTTTCACAAGCCAGATGAGATGGGCCTGGATCCAGAAGTTTCTGTGACCAACTTGCAGGCAAATGCAGAAAAGACCTGTGATGGACCAAGGGTCTGATTCAGTATAAGGCAATTTCATGTATGCATGGGCAAGGGAGCTGGATTGTATGCTTGATTATTAGTTTGAATTTTTTTTAAAAAAAATGAATTGTATAAATGTGACAAGAAATATTAGTGTGAGTAAAACAGAAAACTGGGTGAAAATTTAATGGCCAGGTTGAATCCCCGCAAGGGAGTTATGAAATCAAAAAGGGGATTTTCATATTGAACGTAGCAATGATAAATTCAAAATAATCGCTAATCGTTATTTTGTAAATTGGGTCACCTTCCTTAGTTTGAGCCTTACTGCTTCCTCTTTCCTTATGACAATTTCCAGAGCACTCTTCCCTTCTACTGACTCTTTTTATACGGGAATTGACACCCATATGTTGCTTACAGCAATTTGTTTTAAAATGAATTTGGGGGGTATTTGAGGAATTTCAAAGAAAGCAACAAGAAACATTTTCCAGAGTGGTTCCATACTTCCCTAGGCTGCCACCACATTTTGTTTATAGTGTGTTTACAAGCTCCTCCTAAGGCGAATTTTGAGGGAAGGTAACTGAATAGGACAGCAAACGTATCTTAGAACTTGGTGCTGGGGAGACAACAGTGGGAGGGCTTCTAGTGTCCTGGCCTCACTGGTGGACCTCCTGATGGCACCTGGTATTTCTGGCCACTGTGTGACCAAGTGTTGGACTGGATGGGCTGTTGGCCCGATCCAGCATTGGCTTCTCTTATGTTCTTATGTTCATACATGCTCAATCCTCCTGGAAGGAACAGCTCTATGTTTATAACTGACCTAATTCTGGTCGAGCTATTCTTCTTTCTTCTAGACTGTTATTATGATAACTATTTTTCTAAGGCTTTGGTACTGTGGATCTTCCATACATCTTGAATTTCTTTCATACATGAGTTTTGAACACTTTCTCAATAGTTTTGTACTTATTTGCCTAACCAGGCATTTGATGTTCCTTTGGGCAGTGATACTTCACTCATCTTCCCCTTCTTTCCTTTGGTTTCACCCCTGATTCTGATCTTCACTCCCCCCCCCCCTTTGCACTCTTTCCCTGGGAGCTGTTATCAAGGCTCCCAGCTTCCACAGATTCAGTACTGATGATCTTCAGATCTATTTCCCTGATCTCTTGTCCTCTGTTCAGATTTGTATGTCTAACAGTCTGTCTAAAAATTTCCCCTGGATGTCTGAGGCATCTTAAATTTAATATGTCAAAAACTGAACTTATTTCCCCCCCTAAACTGACTCTTTCTTCCACATTTTGGTCTCCATTGGCAACACTATTATCTTTCCTGTCACTCAGACACATAGCCTTGGAGTTGAGATTTCCCCCTTCTCCATTCTTTTCTTTGCATCCAATGTTGAATCTGTTGCTAAGCTTTGTAGGGTTTTTATGTATCTACATAAACCTTTCCTTTTCACTGCTATAGATATTATTGTTGTCAGTTTAATCACTGAGATCTTCATTGTTTCTAAATCTTCAGTACTTATTAAATAATTAGAGAGACAGACATATGGACAGAAAGACTTGTAATTAGCACACAGCCCAAAAGGGATTTTTTTTTTTGCTCAACACTTGTAAGCTGGAAAAGATACTCACACTTTCAAGAATTGATTCTTTTTGTGGCTGGGTAAGAGACTGCAAATACAGATGAAAATATACCATTATTAAAATTATATTACCAAGCAGAAGATCTGGTCTGGATTGTGGGCTGGATAAAAAACCCAAGACAAAGAATAGTAAAATTAGAATCAACAGATCTTGATGAAGGCTTACACAATTATTTATGGATTAAGGAATTGATTATAATAAAAGATTAAAAAGATTATAACAAAAGAAAGAAGTCATGTAATCATAGATGGACTTTTGAGAATATGTTTCACATGCCAGAATTTATTGAGCCCCTCAAACTCCTTGCTTATGTCCCCAGTAGAAACCCATTACGGTAAGAACATGAGAAATAAAAATGAAATTATTTTTAACATATGGCATGATGAGAAACACTCAGGGGGAAATCAAGTCTTGGCAAGATTAATATGAAGGTGTAAACATTCACTGGCTGATATATTATCAGTTAGTCTCAAGACTAAAGGAGATCATGAGTACTGAAGGTGGAGTTCTAAGAGATGTGACTGCATTTGAACAACTGATTATAAAACAAAATGAGCATTTACTACGATGGATATATAAGATTTTATTCCAGCTAGAAACAGATCAACAAGTGAAAAAAAAGTATGATTAGGTGGATACAAAACCTTAAAGAACAAATAGCTATGTAACAATGGGAATGACTATGGGGAAAATTTACAGTTAGCCAGACACTAAGAGAAAATCAGTACAAAATGTTTTTCAGATGGTATATAACTCCAAAGAACATTGAGAAAGCACATAAAAACTACAAAGAAAAATACTGGAAATGTTAAGACATAAATGGAACTTTCTTTCATGTGTGGTGGACTTGTAAAAAAGGCAAAAAGATATTGGAAAGAAATACACCAAAAGATGCAGAATGTATTGAAGTTTAAATTCCCAGTTGAAGCCAAGTGTTCTGCCTAACAAATTAGGTGTTCTGCCTTACAAATTACCGAAAAGTTTAGAAGAGATATTTAAATACATGGTGACAATGGGTAGAACTATTTATGCAACAAAATGGAAACTAGACACTTAAGAATGGGGGAATAAACTTGCTGAATATGCAGTAATGCCAAAATTAACAACCTATATGAGAAACAGGTATAATACAAAATTTGATGAGAGATTGAGTGTGTATTAAGTGTATTATGCTTGCAGGAGACAAAGTGAGAAAATATATACAGATGTATGGTAATAAAATAGAAGTAGAATTAAAGTCTGTCCCAAATGTAATATCTTGAATACAAATGGGTTCTCGATTTGAGATATATAATAGACTTTCTTTTATACCGTGATATACTACTTATCTAGTAAAGGTTCTAAAGAATATGTAGAAGTGGGGAAACTATATTGAATATGTAGTAAAGATGAAACTAGTGTTGTAGTCAAATAGATTAATTATGAAGATTGAAACTTAAAACTTAAATGATGAATACAATTGTACCCCAACAGAAATAAAATCTATTGCATTTTATAGATAATACCTTAAAATTACAATGCAAGGGATGAAAGAGAAAATATTCTCTTTTCTGTACATTTAGTACTACAAGACTATCTTCGACAAACACAATTATGTTGTATAACCCTTTTTCCTTTCCTTTCCTTTTCTATAGCCCCACTTTTATTTTCCTAAAATGTTTTTTAAACAACAAAACTATACCATTATCATTCTTCTGTATTGGTTTTGTGATCGTGTGTCAGGATCTGACAATGATGTCTCTATACTTTCTGTACTTTGCTTTCGTTTCCTTTGTTTAGCGGACCTCTCGCTTGTGCCCCTTATCTGTCTTATCCCCCCTCCCTCTTCACTGCCATAAATGTCGCTTTGAAGCATATTAGTTGCTCTAGTTTTTGTTACAATGTCTAGGCGGGAGATGGCGACCCGCATTCCTAGGCGTCATCTAAAAACAAATGGTTGTTACTCCCTTGCATTCCCTCCTCCCTTTTTCCGGGCCAGCGTATGTTATCTTATTGTGAAGACCTTGAGCGTTCTTTATGGCCGGGTGCCTGGAAATGTTGTGCCTAGATTCACACATGTGGGTCACTCAGATCAAGAAAGGAATTTATAACTTTCTCAACTTGCTGTGGGAACCTTAACAGTCCCCTGTCCTTTTCCCCGTGTTTACCCTCTTGTTCTGATTGGCTTAAGACCAGGGTTCAATTAAAACCTGAGAGTATATTAGTACTGTCTGTATTCCATTAAGCATCTCTAACAAACATTGAGAACCTGTTTGCAGCAATAACCAATAAAAAACTTTAATTCAACAAAGTTCTGATCGGTTGCTGTCTATTCAGAAGCCTCACATCGTGTCATGTAGCTAACATTGACAGGCTATATAGATGCCGAACCAGACGGAAGACAGGAAGCATTCCTATCACTCTCAGTTGCTTTTGTGACATTATCTCACTCAGCCAATCGATTTATCATTTAGAAAAAAATCACTCAGCCTATCAAAGCATTCCTGAGAAGTAAAATTTAGAAATTGCTGCTGCATTTACTTTGGCCATATCAATTGCTGTTTTTTGATGGAAAACCCAAGAGGCATTATATTGGAAATGAACACTAAGGTATTTAAAGGTCTTAGCCTGTTCCAAGGAATGATGATTAATTTTTTTTTTCATAAACCTTCCCAGAGTTGGAAAAAAACCAGTACTTTGGACTTCTCATAATATAGCTCGAGATGGTTGGCACTGCAATATTCATAGCAGTGATTAAATAAACGCTTTAACCCCAAACAGGTAGACGACAGAAGAACTGCATCATCAGCATATAGGAGTAAAGAAATATGTGCAGATCCAAGTCTGGGGCTGTGGCCATTACCTGTAGATAAAAAAAGAAGCAAAGTCAATTAAGAAAAGATTGAAGAGGGAAGGGGCCAAAATACATCCCTGCTTAACCCCTTTATTTATAGGAATCATTGGGGTAAGTCTTCCTGAGGGAGAGCATCTAATCTGACAGGATGTAGCCAGATACAATCTTCTGATAAGGAATAATCAGAAAGCAAGTGATCAAGTTTCCTCCAAAGTAAGTTCCTCAAGATGGAATCAAAAGCCCCTTTAAGGTCCAGGAAGGCAGCATAAAGCTTAGCCTTTCTTCTTTTTATATATTTATTTATCAGGTGTGAGAAAAGAATACAGTGATCAAGAGGTGATTTCCCCTGGGTAAACCCTATTTGCTCAGGACTAAGTTAAAGAGCTTTAGTTGTAGAAATTTGGCATAAAGTTTCCCTATTACAGAGAATAAGTTTATTGGCCTATAGTTGGAGGGGCTATGTTGTGATCCCTTCTTATAGATGGGAACAATAATGGCATTGGACCAGGCCACAGGTATCTGACCCATTTTATTTATCATTGTAAAAAAAAGAGGCCAGAGGGGAGGCCCACCAATCCGGGTCAGCTTTCAAGATCTCAGGAATAATTCCATCTGGCCCTGGAGCTTTACCTATTTTTATTTGACCAATTAAAGTTATAGGCCGAGGACAGATTTGTATTCTACTGCGCCTCCGTGGCGCGGCAGAATAAGGCAGGGGGACTTGCCCCCACCGCGTGGCGTTCGCATGCCGCCGGAAGGAAGCCGCCCGCAGCATTCAGACTGTGGGCGGCTTCCTACGGCAGCGTGCGAACGCTGCGCAGCTCCCCCTCCCGGCGTGCGTTCACACCCACCGGAGGCGGGTGGGATGCATGCTGCAGCAGCCGGGGCACCACTGTGTGCCGCAGCAGCCGGGGCACCATCCGGGCCGCCTCCTTGGGGCAGATGCGGCTGTCTGAACGGCCACTCTGCCTCTGCTTTTGAAGCGGTGGCAGAGCGGCCCAGACTGCCAGTCTGTCCTCGGCCATAATTTCTTCAGGAGCAACGGGGGGCACTCAGGAAGTTCAGCCAAGTAAAAATTAGGAAACTCACTAGGGCAGGAGGATTCCTCTTGAAATATGGAAGAAAAATATTGAAACCAAGTTCCAGAAGAGATAGCAGAAACTAAGGGTTATTTGGTGTATATAGCACCAGCAATTTGGGCCCAAAACTGTTTAGAATCATTTGTAGAAATAGGAAAAAAAGAGTTTTCCCCATTGTTTATTGATAAAAGCCTGTCTTTTAATATCAATTAGTCAGAATAACTGGTGTCTAAGGATTCGGAATTCCACTGGGAACTGTGTGGCCAAGGAGTTCCAGAAGTTCCGATAAATTGTGTGAATGTGAATTTTTAAGTTTCTGTACTCTTTGTCAAACCAGCAAAGTTTGCAAATGATGGCCAGCTTTAGATCTCCTTATCTTAGCATCTAAAGGCAGCTGTGAAGGTCCAGATATTGGGTCAAGTCTTGATACTGTGTCAAGTGGCTGAGGGTAACCAAACTGAAGCTTAATCCAGATTAGACAAAGAGGATGCTGTCTGGGAAACTTCAACTGGGACAAAATGCAGAATCAAGGTCTGAAGTCAATCTTCACAAATGATATAAAAGACAAAATTCCTAGAATGTTTGTTTCATTTGAAAGACACACAGAATGGAGATTATCGGATACCTTTGAATCCCACCCTTCCTCCAAGGAGTGCAGTGCAGTATCCATGTTTTCTCTTTCTTCATGTAATCCTCAGACAAAAAAAAAATGAAGTGAGTCAGGCTGAAAGAGAGAGTTTCTGACTCAAGGTCAGCTAGCAAGCTTCATGGCAGATTGGAAATCTGAACCCAGGTTTCCCAGTCCAACACTCTAACTACTAGACCACACTGGTTCTCCAGAACTGGGAGAACAGCATTCCATCCCCACCTGATATTCGTTACTTTTTAAATCAATGGCCTATCCTGTGTCACACAGTGACCAAAACCCAGATGCCATCAGGAAGTCCACCAGCAGGGCATTAAAAATCTAACACCAATGGAGAAGGGATGTTCAGACAATTCCAGAAAACCTTCATGAACTTTTCTCCCAAAGACATCCCTTCTCAATCATGTGACGTGGATCCACCCCAATAGACTTGCCTTCTGTCTTCTCACAAGCTCTTCATAACATCCTTAAATGGTAGGTCTTTGCATGGGGGTGGGGTTCAGCTCTGCATTTTTGGGGCTGAGAGTCTGGGATGAAAAAGGAGTCTGGTTGACTGTCTCCAGCATCAAACCTTACACAACTCTTTTTTTGTCTTGAGTTCCTCTTTTAGATTTCCTAGTATTTTTATTGTGCCAGTAGTTGCATAAACAGTTGTGCTGAAAGATGGGACCACTGAGAATTCACATTTGCTCCTAGTTGATCACCAGTCTCCCTGTTTTGTTCCACTCAGTGTTTACACCGGGAGGCGGGGGATAGGAGCATTTAAGGCTGAGAACAGACTGTGCTCAGATAATCAATCTTTTCTCTTGGAAAGAATGTGTAAAATCAGAATCCCTAATGAAGAAGAGGAGGAGGAGGAGGAGATTGGATTTATACTCCGCCCTTTACTCAGAGTGGCTTACAAACTCCTTTCCCTTCCCCTCCCCACAACAGACACCCTGTGAGGTAGGCAGGGCTGAGAGAGCTTTGAGAGAACTGCTCTTTCGAAAACAGCTCTGACAGAACTATGGTTTCCCCAAGGTCATCCAGCATATGCAAGTGGAGGAATGGGGAATCAAACCCGGTTCTCCCAGATTAGAGTCCACACACTTAACCACTACACCAAACAGTTTTAAAATCAGTTTTTACAAAATCCTTACATATATTCAAGGAAGTGAATAGAGACTTGCAGAGTTAATTGGTTTTTTTCGAGGGAGAGAGTGAGCAACACAAAAGTAATTTATCTCAAACACATACACAATCCCCATTAGGGAAACACATTGAAAGATAGAGGAATACATGGGGTGAGGAGCAAAGAAACCATAAATGGGAAGGATTGCAAACCTCCAGGTTGGGCCTGGAGATCTCCCACTATTACAATATATCTCCAAGTTATACAAATCATTCCCCCAGGAGAAAATGACTGCTTTGGAGGGTGAACTTTATGTCATCATACCCTGCTGAGGTCCTTCTGTTCCCCAAACCACGTCTTCCACAGGCTCCACCCCCAAAAATCTCCAGGTATTTCTCCATTGAGAGCTGGCAACTCTACAAATGGGCAAAAATAACATGGGGATTACTTGCAAGTAGACCTAATTGGCTTTCTCTCACAATTCAGGAACAGCTTCTGCATTTCACTTATATAATGAAAAAGCTCGTGTTAGAAGAAATCTAGGGAAATTGGATACTATATTTACATAGGACGGTCTTATGTGCATGAATATTCTTTTGGGGGAGTATCTGAAGAATTGTGTGTGCCTGCTTTGTTAGTCTTAAAGGTGCCACTGGACTTGAGCTTTGTGCTTTTGGCAAGTAGTCGTCTTAGCTAGTGTTGGAAAGACTGAACCATTCTAGGGTACACTTTGGAGTCCTCTCAGTTTTGCCCTAGCGACTTGGGTTTTGGTCCCTCCCCCCTTAATAGCTCTCTACCAATGAATGCAAACCCAGGTTAACATTTAACTTACCCAAGGGAGTTGTGTGATGTCATGAGAAAGGCCCATAAAATCTGCTTCTGCTCCTGCATTTGGGTCAGGGTTTTGTAACCATGGAGGGGTTACAAAAAGTAGTTCATATATAGCTTCTGTAACATGTAAAAAGTACCTATGTTTTGGGGAAAAAATATTTTAAAAGTGCCCAGTTTCCAAATCTTCTAATACTAATCCCAGGCAAAGCTTTTTTTTGTAGAAAAAGCCCAGCAGGAACTCATTAGCATAATAGGCCACGCCCAACAGCAAAAACTCATTAGCATATTAGGCCACACCCCTGACAGCGCAGCTCCCTCCCAGGATTGGCTTCCCCAGGTGCCCCACAGCTTATGGGGCACATGGGGAACCCGAGGGAAGGAAGGCAGTTTCTGGATCGGCTTCCCCAGGAGGGGAGGCAGTTTAAACTGCCTTCCCTCCCTGGATCGGCTTGGCTTCCCCAGGCGCCCCACGGCTTGAAGGCACCTGGGGAACCAGGGAGGGGGAGGCTGTAGGCGTGGTCAACTCGAAAGCCAGCTGGAACTCCGTTCCTGTGCGTTCCTGCCCAAAAATAGCCCTGGTCCCTGGAGGTCAACTGTGCTGGTCTGAAACAGTATAACAGATTTAAAGTGCAGTAGCACCTTTACAACCAAATAAACCTTTGTTGATCTTAAAGGTGCTACTGGACTCTAAATTTGTTATTCTAATAATAAGTGTATCTTGAACCACATGTGTAACAAATTTTCAGGGTCCTGGAGAAACACTTTAACAATTCTAACACCTTGAGTCTTCTGAAGAAAGTTGGACTATAAATGTTGGCTATAAATAGATAAAGACCTCAATGAATGAGACAGTGAATTGCAGTGCCATCCCAAACAAAATATCTTTGTAAGTCCATTGGAATTGAAAGGCTTAGAAGGTATAACGTGGTCCAGTTAATCTGTCAGGCCTGAACAACTTTGTACTATAACATCATGAAGCCAAGATTATATAAATGCTATCATTCTTTCACACACATCTCTCTTATTTATTTATTAGCTTCATTTATACCCTGCCTGTCTCACTGAGTCTTATGACTGTCAAACTTCAGGTGGTACTTGGAGGTCTCCTGCTGTTACCACTGATCTCCAGGTAACCAAGATTAGTTCCCCTGGACAAAATGACTGCTTTTTAGGATGGGTTCTATGGTATTATACCCTGCTGAGGTCCCTCCCCTCCCCTTCCCAAACCCTGCCCTCCCCAGGCTCCACCCCCTAAAACTCCAGTATTTCCCAACCTAGAGTTGGCAACTCTACTGAGATTCATAGGCATAGACTACGGGGGGCAACCCTACTGAGATTCATAGGCATAGACTACCGGGGGGGGGGGACTCGAGGGCTTGAGCCTCCCCCGAAATTTTCCGGGGGGGGATTGAGCCCCCCCCCCCAAGGAAAATGTAGCATCTGCCACCACACCTCCCGGGGCCCTTCCGAGGCCGGTAGCTGCTGCTGCCAGTGCCTCTCCCCCCCCCCCCGGCCTGGCCACTCTTCCATCCTTCCCTCTCCCTCCCGCTTTTCCCGGTGAAGGGAGAGGGAAGGAGTGGGGGGGGGAGAGAGGCCCCAGCAGCAGTGGCTGGCGAGCCTCGGAAGGGCCCGGGGAGGCACAGAGGTTTCCCAGAGGGTGGGGACATCGCCCCAGCAAGCACACACGTGAAGCACACACGCTAAAGAGCCCCCCCCCCCAGAATTTACAAAACTCTACGCCCCTGCTGAGATTCAAGGCAGATTACAGAGAGTAAGCTGTAAATCAGTGCAATCAACAGGATGAGACATCTAATAAGCAGTGTAAAAGAATTACAGAAACAAATAGTGCAGAATGTATAAGTACATACAAAGCTAAGTATCAGGAGATAGTAGAGAAGTGACCAGGTAGTAGTAATCACTGTAGGAGCTATGGGAGGCTGTAAATCCCTACCTTTGTTTTGAAATCTGGATAGTGGAATTAGATCTCTACTATGTTTGGATCTGAACTGAAGGCATACATGCAAGCTCATTAATTAGAGGAATTCAGTCTGACATAATGTTCAGCATTTGATAGACTGTTTTTGTGATTATTATAATATACCAAATAAATGCACATGTTGTATGCACATGACGTCTGTTGCACATATATGTAACATATCACTGGATCTGCGAATAAACCAGATAAGAAAGAACTGGTATTCAAAATGTTACAACCGTTTCATCAGTGAGTGAGCAACACTTAATTATAAAATACCTTTATAGGTTCATTGAAAATCATGGATATCCAAGCCTTAGTAAATGCAACCATTACATTTATCATATGTTATAATCTGTCTTAATTGCTCATTATTTATTGCCATTTACTAATTGACTTTTTCTTGTTTTATTACCACATATAGTGCTACCCTCTTAGCACCACATTTCAAGTGGTTTCCAAGTGCAGCAACTTTTCCAAGGATCTGACATATATAAAATTAGAGTATAAGAACTGCCCTGCTGGTCAGACCAAACATCGATCTGATAGAGAATTCTGGACTGTATCCTACTCTTCCTCTCCACTAAGAATGGAAGAACCTTCTATCAGTGGTCTGTAGGAAGCTATAGGAAACTCTTGTTGGTTTTAAAGGTGCCACTGGACTCAAAATCTGTTCTCCTGCTTCAGACCAGCATGGCTGCCCACCTGGATCTATAGGAAGCTCATAAGAGGAAAACACATGCAGCAGGCTTTCCCATTGTCTGTCTCAAATATATGGCATTACAGAGGTAATCAGACATTCCTCTCAGCTTTCATGACAAATCGGTTGTTGATAAACCTATCCTCTTTGAGTCTCTCTAATCATCTTCTCTAATGATCTAAACTTGTGAGGCCCACCAGTTAATTATGCTCTGCACCCAGGAGTGTGAACTATGGCCAGCTTTCTCACTTAATCTTATTCAGTTCCTCTTCTTACTATAGTGCTTGTCCTACATGGCTTTGGTCAACGCAGGTCCCATGATACCCAGCATAGGGAGTTTGTTGGTTTGTTTTTGCTGGTTATAGTAGACCCGTGCTTTTTTCCCCTCAAAACAATTATAGGGGTGCCATGCACCAAGCCAGCCAAATTCCTCCCTGACATTCACCCATTGATAGGAAGCAAAAACATTCTCCCAGGCTGGTTTTTGTAAGGCCTACACCCGGATGGATTACCTGTACCTTATTTCAGATCCTCATGGTCCATAAATGGATTGATACGCTAGTGGCAATGGTACATGTTATATTATGTTCCAAATGCTAAGCTCAGTAAGCCTAGCTAAAAAATGGAGGCCAAAAATAAGTTGAAGAAGAAGAAGAAGAAGAAGAAGAAGAGATTGGATTTATATCACGCCCTTCACTCACTTAAGAGTCTCAGAGCGGCTTACAAACTCCTTCCCCTCCCCTCTCCACAACAGACCCCCTGTGAGGTAGGTGGGGCTGAGAGAGCTCTTTCCCAAGCTGTCCTTGAGGGAAGAGCTGGTACAGAGTCACAGAGCTATGGCTTGCCCAAGGTCATCCAGCCAGGTGCAAGTGGAGGAGTGGGGAATCAAACCCGGTTCTCCCAGATTAGAGTCCGCCCACTTAACCACTACACCAGACTGGCTCTTAGGGGATACTTTAAAAGACTGAGGGGTGTCAAAGAAATTAAATAATTTGCAGAGGTAAAAAGTGGGCAACATCCCCGTCTGTCTTGATAACAGCAGCTCTCAAAATTAAAAAATGCAACCCAGAGTACACTGGTGGAGGTAACAGAGTAGAATTACATGGATGAAAACCCTGTTGGGTTCACTCAGGCAACAACTTGGATCCTAAACACTGCCCAATTAGTTCTGCACATCCAAGTACACCCTGAAGTTTTTTTGGATTGCAGAGCACCATGCCTCATGGTGAACCTCTTATGAAACAGAGGGGATTTTCCAAAACAGTTTCTTATGCAGCATAAAGGAAACAAAAATAAGTGGGGGGAAGTAAATAAGCAAACAAAAAAACCCCCAACTGTTAGGCATGCCAAACCCTTAACATCTGTGGATCTCATGCAAATTAATAGGTCAAAATGAATGGCAAAAACCATTGAGGTGGAACAAATCATTTTCCCCCCCAGCCCATGAATTCGGGATGACTGGTGAAAGGGGGCTTTGGGGATGCTTTGGGATATACATTCCTGCACTATTAAGGACATTCTGTTATGCTTTAAAATATAGATGAGTACTCAAAGATTAATTTGTCCCATCTGGGAGATTCTTGAACTTGTCTTGAAACTAAGCAGAGAGACCATCTGAAGTGGACAGCCATAATGGTCCAGTCATAATTGAAACCGATGCCAAGACTGAAGGGAATTTATCTTAATTCTGCTTTTGAATACCGTAACGTTTTGAAATATTAGTGTCAGCAGTTACCCTCTAACCAGTTTCACTTCCTCTCCTTCGAGTTATCTTTAATTATTTGATGTTCAGATTGAAAATGATTACTTATTCCCAGTAATCCATTTAATTTGTTAGGGCTGTCTGCATGCGTTTGCCAGAAACTTAGTTGAAAGAGAAACTATGTGGCTGATCATGATTTTTTTTTTTTTAATTTGAATTCAGACTAATGCTGGGACATGTCATAAAATGCCCCATCCCACCAAACTTCAGAATACGTTTGAATTGGTGGTTGCTGTAAAACTGGAGGCAAAACCAACCCCTCCTGTTTACTCCTCCCGCATCAAGGAAGTCTTCTTTGAATAAGTTCAGCTCCTGCTGCTTCTGGTTTTGGAATCACCTTTATCTGCCCTTATTTTCCCTAAAAGGAAGGCATTTGGGTGGACATATTGGGTAGGCTCCCTAGCCAATGAAAATGGGGGAGAAAGCAGGCTTATATGTTTGCGCCTCCCCTGTTACTACACTTGCCATTCAGAGCTGCCCAGGAGGATTAGCTGGTTGCTTCAGCATCAAGCAGGGGGTTTTGGGAGGGACTTTTCTGACTGGCGGGGAATCAGTTCTTTGCCTGCTTCACTTTGCCACTCTTTCTGTTTTGTATTAAAAAGGCCTGGTGTCAAACATCACACCCAGCTCTGTTTGTCATAACAAAAGGGGGAAAGGAAATTCCTGTGGGGAGGGGAGTGATAGAAGCATGTGTGAACCTTTTGCTCTTAGCAGTGGCATAACTTTTCCAAGGATGAAACCTCCCCCCCCCCATGGGGGGGATGCCAGAATACTCTTTGACGCCTGATTTCTTTATAGATAGTGGGATGCTGCATTCCCATATGGGGGTAGATGTAGTGGTTAGGTGCGATAAGTGTGACATGTGTGTGTGTGACTGTTATTGGGGAGGGGTCCTTTCGAATTACCTATATTAACTGGGAACTCACCAAAACAGTTAGTTCTAACACAGGATGCTTTAAGCTGGAACTAGCTTACTTTTCTCAATAAACAAATCTTTTGTTAAAGAGATAACGCAGTCAGGGGTCTGACACCTGGTGAAGACTGGCTCTGCTTTTTCTGGGCAGGCTGGGATGGCATGGGCTTTTAAGTTACTTATGTCTTTGCAAGCACATCAAAGCATCTCATGATGGAGGGAGTCTTCCCACACCGGCCTGTCATGGCTTACCAGTTGGGTATTTAATCTGAGCTGTAGTAGAATGGAACAGTTTAGAAGGGGACCTTTGTAATGGAATAGTCCACTTTCGTGTCTGAAGAAGTGAGCAGTGACTCACGTAAGCTCTTACCCTGCCACAATTTTTGTTAGTCTTTAAGGTGCTACTGGACTCTTGCTCTTTTCTCGCCTGCTCCTACTGCATTGCCTTCTACCTTTGTAATCCACATTCTGCACTGTTTATATATATGCTGGCTTTATACGGGAGGGGTGGACCTGAGTGAAAACTCCATGCTCCAAGTCCTCCTGGAAGCTCCACCTTAGCCCAGCTGGCCCAGGCATCTGATTGGCTGGCCTGGGCTGCAGACAGGGACAGCCCACATGGCTCCTTGCTGCCACTGTGGAACCAAGAGGAGGAAGGGAAATTCTCCACTTTCACTCAGTCCTCACCCCATGGCTGCAAAAGTGGCCCCAGGTAAGTCTGGGCCTTGGCTTCTTACTGTTCTCTAGTTCTAGGCCAAAGGCATTGCTCATTGGTTGTCTTGTGCTGTTTGGTTGCACTGTTTTACATCCTGTAATCTTCCTTGAGAAAAGGCAAGTAAGTGAATAAATGTATGGCTTACCAGGCTGTTTGAGAGGGTATATTCCTTGCGCTTGTGACCATGCAGTCACAGTTTCTTCAGTGCTTATCTACCACAGTCCAATTGTTCCAAAGCTGGAATGCACATATCATTCCTTTTAAAAAAATGGAGAACATGCATAGGGTCAAATGTAACAACTGAACAGAGGTACTGAAAGAGCACATTTGGATCCATATTATTTTCAGTATTGTTTGGATACTATGTGGATATAGTTATAGAGACCAATCCTAAGCTGGTCTACTCGGAATCCTACTCTGGTCTTTGCAGTGGGGCTTACTCCCAAGAATGTGTTGCTTTGTTAATTGATTAATTGGTTAAATGCATATGACCAGCCAACACAAAATTCATATGTAGGGATGGGCACAAACCAGAAAATGTGGTTCATGTTGGTTAGTGATTCATGGCTGAACCACAAACTGAACCACAAGCCAAACTGGGAGGCTGACCCACCCCGCAGCTGTTTTTGCAGCTTTCACAGGTAACAGGAAGCAGGGGTAGAACCATCACAACCTTTGGTTTGTAAACCACAAATAGGTCAACATTCGTGATGCATTTTGCTTCCTGGTTCGGTTCGTGCCCATCCCTATTTTAAGCTGTTTTACTGAAATCCTATACAAAAAAAAAAAAGGCTTTGTGACATCCCAATGAATAATTCCCCCCAGCTTTGGTGGGGAAATGCCATATTTTCACAAGTGACAAATGATTTTGATTGCCACCATTATTTTTATATTCCAGTCAGCACTTTCTGAAAATTAGGCCCTTTTGAAATGTGTCTGGAATTGAAGTGCTCAGGGGGAAAAAAGTTCTTCGACAATTAGAGAAACTGTCCTTGACATCTTCCTGAAAAAGAAACTCTTTTCTGCATTCAGGGGTGGTTGTTCCCAGGTAACACGGAGGGCTGGTTTGCAGGTAAGCATGTCCATACCCTGATGGCTGAATCATGTGTACAATAGCCATTGCAGATCTCACATTACAGTAGGGTTATCAGGTCCTTACTGGAAGCAGGAAGGAGGCCCAGCTGACATTGCAGCAATGTGTCTACATCACTTTCAACATGACTTGGAAGTACCCCTGAGTCTATAACTAAAGAGGAAACAATATTATTGGTTCATATACTTACAGCAGCAAGATTGAGTTGGGCAAGATTATGGAAAGGGGAGGAAATCCCAACAATAGAAGTGTTAATAGATAGAATGAAGGAACTTGCAGAAATGGATAATTTAAGCCACATAATTAATCAAAAAGAGAGAATGCATTTTCAAAAAATTTGGGAAAAATTCTATGAATGGTTAGAACAGAAGAAATGACTCCAAACAGAAAGATAGGGAAATGAATGGAATTTATTTTATAATTTTGTATAAATGAATAACAAATCAAAAGATTTCAATAGTATGAAATTTATATGTATGTATAAAATGAAAGTATTAAGAAAGTACATTTGTTTATTTTGTAAAGCATGGTTTGTTAATATATCATATGTTCATTTTTGACCATTACTTGTAATTATATAAAAATAAAAATTTTTGTTAAAAAACAAACAAAAAAAACATGACTTGGAAGTGACATCATCAAGCAGCAGTGTTGGGGCAATGCGCTGGTATTTGGGCAAAAACTCTAAGGAAAATTTGGCTTCTATCATAGAATTTTTGCCCAAAGGCCAGAATGTTACTCTGATATCATTAACATGGTGACATCACTTCTGGTGACCATCAGAAGTGACATAGACATGTCGCTGCAGCATTGACTGGACCTCACTCTTTTTCTGGGTAAGTCCCCCTCTCTGGCCAGCTGATCGGCAGCAGGGCAGTTGGGCCTGGTGGGGGGGGGAATCCCCACCTCCATTGGGGGGGCTGGCAACCCTACATTACAGGCAGAGTTGACATTTTACATACTGCCAGCTCAACTGTGACAATTTTCTTCAAGGTTAGCTCCTAAATAAACAGGAATGTTGTGGCACCTTAAGGGGGGGGGGATATTTCAGCATGCAATTTCATGGGCCACATCTTCAGATGCGATAAGCGGATACACATAAGGTCACCAGCTCTGGGTTGGGAAATACCTGGAGATTTTGGAGATGGAGCCAGGGCTGGGTGGGCTTGGCAGGGTATAATGCCATGGAGTCTACCTTCCAAAGTAGCCATTTCCTCCAGGGGGGCTGATCTTGGTCATCTGGAGGTCAACTGCAATGGTGAGAGATCTCCAGGTGCCACCTGGAGGTTTGCAACCCAGGAGTTTGGGAAAACACACTAAAACAGCAGGCCCAAGGGGACATGAGCAGGGAGCATAGGGTGAAAGGCAACAATGCAAAACTCAAATCTAATCAAGAAAAATATAAAGCCAACTTGCTGGTTATGCCAGGCCAGTGAACACCTGTGGCTGTTGGGTTCTTGGGGACTCTGGTTTTGCTAAGATAGTCAACACATGTAAGGAGTCAGAAATCCAGAGTCTTTGGTCCAATGGGGGGGGGGGGATCTCCTTTCCCAATGTCTGCACCCCCCAGTTTCTTTTGATGCTGCTGCATGAATTTTGTTTGCATATGTCAGGTTACAGTATCCAGCATTGTCAATACATTTCTCCTCTCCTTCCAGGACATGTGACTATGCTCTAAATACTTTGAATTGCAATGCATTAAATAAAGATATGATCTCACCCAGATACTGTGGGGGAGGGGAGTTGATCATTCACAAGGAATGGCAAATGACAAAATGAGGCAATCCTCAAAGCATCAGCAGCTTGCATCTTGCCTATGGGTGTAAAAGGTGAGAATGATTTCCACCAGTTCCTCTCTCCCAAGGGAGACCTCTGATCCCCCTCTGAGCTATTTCAGGGGTTCCCTTTCCTCCAGGAGCAGCATTTGAGGAACATTTTTGGCTGCCACAGGTGGAATTCATGAACACCTCTCCATTCCTTGTGCCTATGGAAGTTCTAGGTGAGATCCAAGTCCGACTGATCTCAGTGGTCATCTGCATGCAGTGAAACTCCAAAGTTGTAACTAAGCACCCTATTATTGCATGTTCATGTGCCTTCTTGTATCTGGTGTATTGCCCAGCTAGGTTCTTCAGCCACAGGCAAGCAACCCCCAGGAGCTTTGAGGTGGGAGAGCAAGGTGAAATGTCCCATGGTATCCTTCAAAGGTGCAACATCACAGAGTCACAAGACGTGGCAAAGCTCTAGCAATCTGTGATGTTCTGCTAGAGTGCCATGGAGACATATGACATCACTTCCAGTTATGTGACCAGAAGTGATGTCACAGTGTTGCCATGATGATACTTCTACCCCTATTTGCATCCGGCTGTTTACAATGGGCAGCAGCAGTGGGAGGAGGTCTCCTACCATAGCAGGACACCTGGTCTCCCTAGCTCCAGCTTATCTCAAAGCCAGCTCTTGGGTAGGTAAAATGTGTTGGGACAGCACTGTTCTGCCACCTTCTCTCCAAATGAGCTCCTAGGTTCGGGGAGCAAGGTCTTTGATGCATTGTCCCTGTCAGGTCCAAATCAGTTCTCAGAGCTTGACAAAGAGAGAATGTTGAGAACTGGCTATTACATCTATAGATCACATTTTAACATTTATGGCTGGACGTATACAGTGACAACAGCTATTTTTTTCATTAAAAACACAAGGTAGCTGTGGGATTGCCAAGGAGAGGACAGAGGGGGAAAAGGTATTATCCCTGTCTGTGGGGAAGCTAAAAATTACTAGAGTGTAGAGTATTTTAAAGCAGCCAATCAAATCCTAAGGTCATTACATTCTGCACAAGGCCATTAAAGTAATCAAAGTTAATCATGCAGGACTTTACAATTCACCAATATCAATGGGGAAGTTTCTTCAAGCAATTACTTTAGGTTATGGTCCTGTGAAGGGGCTGTAATGGCCAACATGCAAATAACAGCAAAGCTTCTGAATCTTTGGAAGATGAGAGGAACTGTCTCTCTCAGCTAGGCTTAGCTGATGATATAAAAACCACAGCATTTTGAACACACACGAAGCTGTCTGATACTGAATCAGGTCATCAGTCCATCAAGGTCAGTATTCTTTACTCAGACTGGCAGCAGTTCTCCAGAGTCTTAGGCAGTGGTCTTTCACATCACATCCTGCCTGGTCCTTTTTAACTGGAGATGCCAGTTAACTTAGGGCTTCCAGATGTCCTCTTTTTGGAGACATTTTCTCTATTTTTGGTGCCTATTCCCTTTTGGGTTCTTTTTTTTAAAAAATTAAGAAAATGTCCTCTTTTGGGGTTGGAAGGCTTGGAGTATTCCTAGTTAGAAGCAATTATCACAGCTTAACTAGTACAGGTATTTAAAATGTCATAGTGATCACTTGTTCAAAGAAGTCAGTTGGGCAATATGTCCTCTTTCTTGCTTTTCAAAATATGGTAGCCCTAAATTCGCTGGAACTTTTTGCAAGCAAAGCAAAGGCTCTTCCACTGAGCCATAGCCCTTGCTTTTACATTTTAATGTTAATGAACTCCCATTTCTAATAATTGAATCGATACCTGATGCATTGTTTAAAAGGAAGTGCAAGTAATTTTTTTGTAGCTGAGACACACAGAATACAACCATAATGCAACCAGCATTTGTATAGCGCTTTAGGTGAGTGTTCCAGAGCTGTTCACACATATTATGTAAGGCATGTTGACAAGAACCCTCTAAAGATAGGTTGGTATTACTATTTTGGTGTTACAGATGGGAGAGCTGAAAAGTTGCAATATTATATTACAGCTTTTTTTTTCATTGGATAAACACCTCTGAAGATTCATCTTGGCAATAAAAAATGCTGGCAGAAATCTCCCAAGATGCCCTTATGAGATCCCAGGCACTATTTTGGGTTAATGTCAAATAACTTCTTAGGTCCTTATGCTACTTTGTGGCTGTACCGGTAAGGAACTGAAACTTACAGGCAATTGAAAAATTAGCAAACATTAATATGACCTCTTCAAAAGTAACCAGTTGTGTAATTTAAAAACAATTAAAAGAAGGGCTTTGCTTGATTTTATTGCTGTTTTATGTTGCAGCAGAGCACACTGCAAAATAAAACAAAGTGTTTAAAAATAAACATAAAATACAGAGCCAAAGAAGATTAGTTCAGAAAGGGCTTTCAAAATCTTGTTTTTATGTTTTGCAGGTGTGTTGCTGTGTCCTATTGCATTTCTGTGGAAATGTAAGAAAAAATAAATGTAAATTGTCCTACCTCTCATGCAATATAGAGGTTCCGTGATCTTTTTTTTAAGCAGACAAGAACATTCTATTTTTTTTAAAAAAAACAAACAGGTTAAGAGAAGAATTTAATCTAGATTCACTCAAGCTTCATAAACACAAATGCAAAAGTGGAAAGCAAGTCCCAAATATCATTAAAGACTAACAAAATATGTGGCAAGGTATGAGGTTTCGTGAACCTCAGAAGTGAGCAGTGACTCACAAAACCTCATACCCTGCCACATATTTTGTTAGTCTTTAAGGTGCTACTGGACTATTGCGCTTTTCTTTCACTGCAGTGATTATTATAGGCATCATTTGCTCCTACTGCATGTAGGCATGCGTGGTACTTCCTCCACATGTCCACATTGTGCAGATGATTGTGCAGTCAGTCCAGGGTCAGGCCAAAGTGTGCATGCCCACTCTCTGGAGTCTTCCGCCTTCTCATTTTTTGTCACTTGTGCATCCCTATTGCTACAGGGATTTTTTTGCATGTCTTGCTCCCTCTAGTAGTTGATTCAATATTACATCACTTTCTGACTGGCATAAAAACCTGCACTTTAAATCTGCAGAGACATATGCTGGACATACAGCAATGTCATGCTCTGCCTCCTCATCCTGGGGTGTGCCCCCTGTGGCCGTGGCACTGGAGCATCTCTGGCAGCCCTGGGATGGAGAAAGGGCTCCAAAATGGGTGCGACAAGGCCTCAGAAATGGCTAGGGGTCCCCCCACCTAGGGGGGTTGAAGACACCCAGGTCCCACACCCTGACTCCGTTGGGGAGTAGCTTGCTCGCTCACACTTTCTCTTTCTCTTTCTCGCTTCTCTCTCTCTCTGCCTCCTGGCTTCCACTCTCCCTCTGGCACTTCCTCCCTGGCCTTGTCTCCAGCACACTCCTTTTATTTCCCCTCTCATTCCCAGTACCGCCCCAAGAATCCACCTCCTCCTTCCTGTGCTCTGCCCCACCCCCTTCTTCTACTCTGACGCCCGGCTGATGTCTGGGTGGCAGCTGGACTCCTGATGACTGCTTCCGGCCAGGTGGGCCTGCTCCTCCTGCTTGTGTGGGTGTTGGTGCTGCTCCCTCTGTGGCTCTGCCTTCCTGGATGGGCCATGGCGCCTGCAGGCCGCACTGAACCCTATCCAGCCGGCTGATGGCTTCAGCGGTGGGGAACCGGGCGGCATTTCCTTGGCCCAGCTGAGCCGGCAGCTCTGGTGTAGTGGTGGTGGGGCCCGGTGGGAGCATGTTTGCTCCATTGTGCAGCATCTTCAGGGGTCACAGGGCGGCTGCCCTTGTCATGCTTTCCCCTGGTGAGTGGGTCTCGGGTCCACCCAGGTGGGGGGGTCAGGTCCCAGATACCCGGGGATGGGACACCCCCCCTTCCTGAGATCCTCCAAAGGGGAGTCTTTCGCAAACATCCGGGAAAGATAATCGGCCACCCGGTGGTCTGCTCCAGCCTGGTGCCACACTGTGAAAGAAACAGGGAGGAGGGATAAGTACCACCAGAGGATCCGGGGGTTGGAGTCTTTCACTCGTGCAAGCCAGAGTAGGGGTGTGTGGTCTACCACCAACTGGAAGGGGTTGTTGGCGAGGTAGTATTGTAAGGCCCCCATGGCCCACTTGACAGCCAATGCCTCCTTCTCCACTGTGGCGTAAGCCTTCTCCACTAGCTGAAGTTTCCTGCTGATAAACAGGATTGGACAGAGCTCCCTGGCGACCTCCTGGGCCAGCATGGCACCAAGGCCCGTGCCAGACGTGTCCATGTGCAGGATGAAAGAGCGGGAGAAATCAGGGTTGTGTAGGACCGGACTCCTAGATAAACTTCCCCTCAATGCTTGGAAAGCGGCATCTGCATTGGTGGACCCCATGATCTGATTCAGGCTTGTCTTTCACAGCCTGTCTGTAAGGGGGCTAGCCAGCATTGTGAAGTCCGGGATGAATCGGCTGTACCCAACAAAACCAAGGAACACCTGGAGCTGTTTCTTTGTCCATGGGTGGCTCTGTTGCCCCAGCAAGCTGACCTTTTCAGGTATGGGCCGCAGCTGCCCTCAGCCCACCAGATAGCTGAGGTACTTCAGTTCCTGGAAACCCAGGCAA
The DNA here is from genome assembly GCA_029233225.1 of Lepidodactylus listeri. Taxonomy (NCBI): domain Eukaryota; kingdom Metazoa; phylum Chordata; class Lepidosauria; order Squamata; family Gekkonidae; genus Lepidodactylus; species Lepidodactylus listeri. Next base: position 95,870,017 of record JARCFY010000009.1, on the reverse strand, counting down.
CTTTTTTTGGGATTGGCCTTTAGGCCCGCAGTATTCAAGGCACGGAGGACCTGTTGCAAGTGTCGCAGGTGGGATTCCCAGTCGGGACTGCAAATAATAATGTCATCTAAGAAGGCACGAGCGAAGGCGCCACGCTGCACCAGGGCAGCTTTGCATGGAATGTTCCCTTAATTTCTCCAATTTTCTTGAAGAGATCTCTAGTCTTTCCCATTCTGTTGTTTCCCTCTATTATTTTGGATTGTTCATTCAGGAAAACCTCCTTATCTCTCCTTGCTGTTCTCTGGAAGTGAAGGGCAGGGTATAAATCCAACCTCCTCCTCCTCCTTCTGCCTCAACATTTTCAAGAACAATGCCATGGATGCACCACCCACACTTCTATCCATTCTCCCAACACATCCAACTGGAAAAAAGAGTGAGAGAGAGATGGTTTCCTTGGTTGTCTAGGTCTTGCTGGGGTATAGAGATGGGGGAAATTGCATGTCCTGGCTTACTGATGCTCCTTCCTTGTCCTTCCTGACTTATTGCTGAACTCCCTAAGCTGAGGATTTTGTGTAGGTATTTCTATTAATTGGAGTTACGCATTCTGGCACTACTGCCTGGGAATTGTAATTCATCATATTAGTTCTGAGCATGTGCCAGCATGATAAATGCCATTGGCTCGGGAACACAGCCCATTGTGCAAGCAGCACATATGTGTAAACTCTCATGTAGCTGGTTTGAAATGGTGCATGACCTGCCAAATGATGACGATGGACACACTTAATCCAAGCATGCTAGTCAACCGTGATCATGAATCAGCTGCAGTTACCTGGACAGCCACAGTATTGAGGGCCATCACCGTGTACATGCAAAACTACACAAAAAGCTAGCTTCAGGTGGGTGGTAGCCATGTTGGTCTGAAGCAGCAGACCAAAGTTTGCATTCAGTGGCACCTTTAAGACCAACATTGTTTCATTTCATCATCATTGCTTTATTACAGTTCGTAACCAGCACAAAATGGTCCAGTTATATCAAAAACTGGATATCAAAGTATAACTATAATAATATGAAATGTAGATACTAATGTAGAAACAGAACAAAACAGAAGTATTTACAAGTAATTAGAATGAAATATCATACAATCTATATCACACCTTTACATGCCCTTTATGAATTCTGTAGGCTGCTGCAAAAAAAAAAAAAAAAAATTCACGCCAATGTGATCTCTGGGTTAGAATTTGATAGAAGCATATTGCTTATTACAGTATTAGAGAAATCTGAAAAAACTTTCCTGTATAGGCTGAATAAATTTGATTGTAATACCCACAACTAAGCAGAATATGTGTGATCATATCTCCTTCTCCAGCACCGCACAGACAGACACACTCAGCCACACCGTTTCATTTAAGGTGTAAGCTTTTGTGTGCAAAAACACTTCCTCAGACAAATGGAAACAAAATTTCTTCAGGCCTTACAAGATGGGGGCCGTGGTGGGAGCATCAGGAAGGACCAGTCAGAGTTAAGATGCATCAGTGAAGCTGAGATTGGACCAAGATGGAAAGATTCATGAATGGCAGCAGATTAGCATACAAATGTGAGAGCTAACAGATAGATATGAGAATGAAGCCTGAGTCCAGTGGTGCCCCGAAGACCAACCAAGGTCAACATGCGAGAATAGAGAGACTCTGCATATACACTTCTTCAAATATATAGAAACAGATTTCCTCGAATATTACATACAGGTATGGGGGGTTGGTTGGTCAAGCTTGCCACCTTGATCAAATCATGGCTTCACTGATGCATCTTAACTCCGACTGGTCCTTCCTGACACTTCCACCCCTCCCCACATCTTCCTGTATGTAAGGCTTGAGGAAATTTTGTTTCCATTTGTCTGAGGAAGTGTGCTTGTTTACACCTTAAATAAAAAGCTTACACCTTATATAAAAGCGTACACCTTAAATAAAATGTTGGTCTTCAAGGTGCCATTGGACTCAAACTTCATGACACAAAAAGCTATTTGTCTTGAACTGCGAGCAAATTGTTATCAAGACTGCATGAACCGTCGGGCTCAGCATGACACAGAAAAGGCTCAGCACCAGCAAGGAAATTTCAAATGGGCATCTACCTTTTGTTTTTCAAAGTTCAGAGCATCTGTGATATTAACTGCTGACAGCGTAGTTTTCACATCTTACTCATCCCATTCCCAAACTAAAGTCCATCTACTCATTACAAAGTTGCCCTATTCCTTGGGCACACACACACACACACCAGCTCTTTTCTGCTTCAGCCTCCCTACCACACCACCACCATTGCTTGTGCATTTGCAGACTGCCTGGTGAAACTGCTGTCAGTTATGAAACTTACATTTTGCCATGCCAGTAATATGATTTTTTTTAATGAAGCTGGCCATGACCTTATCAGGCAGTCTACAAATGTGAAGACTACAGGTGGGAGAGGTTGAAGCAGTTTCTCTCTACCTACTTTGGTCACGTCAGAGAAGATTTGGTGTGTGTCTGGATCCTGTTGCACATCTGATGCAAAGTCCTTGTGTTGTGGGACTTGACAATGTGTAGCTAAACCCTAACTTCCCTACCAATCAACGTACTCTCGAAATGAATTAACAAATATATGTTTGATCACCATCTAATTCTTCGTGCAACTGTGGTTTACAACTTGTGAATTGATGAGCATCAACATACTCAACAAAGTCAAGACATGTTCCAAGAACTTCTTTCTTTTTTCCCTTTCTCTTTTTTTACGCCCCCATTTGAGTTTGCTCTGTTAATTGGCTCATGATTCCCAAGTCCAAAGAACCATGCAACCAGAAGGTTAATGTTAGCACCTTAGGTAATTTTCAGCATTGAACAATGCTTAATTGGGTGGCTTTGAGTATAACTCATCAAGTCTTTAGGGGCCAGGAAGGGAGCCTCCTTCCAACCTCTATTTAAAAAGGATCAGCTGAGGGTCATGGAACTTCACGCTCAGTGCATTCCTTAATCTTGTCTACTGTTAGAAGCTTATCAATGGGTGTGGAACTACATGTGGAATACATCCCTGAACAGCTTCATCCACTCACGATTTAACAGAACCAGCCTTAATATTATATAACTTAGAGAAGAAAGATCTGCTATTGATGGATAGAGTATATTGAGGGATACTGTATAAGTGTGCTTCTTAAAAGAGCAGTCCTAAGCAAGTCTACTCAGAATCCTGCTCAGGTCTACTCAGTGGGACATACTCTCTGGAAAGTGTTCCCAGGATTGCACCAGAATCTGCGACATTACATTAACTTCCTATGTCTCTTAGTATCATACTTGGTCTATTTCTATTAGATTACTCTCCCAATCATATAGGGAGACTCCAAAAATGCTGTTCCACTGACATTACAGCAGTTCTGCCATCAAAATGGCACTTCTACTGGCAAAGGTGGGAAAGGCAATTTCTGCTGATAGGCCCTCAGTTTCTCACCAAGAGCAGAATTTCAGGGAACTCAGAGGGCTGCAGCGTACAGGGAGAGACACTCAGCTTTAATCGGCTGGTGGTACTTTTGGATACATCTGGGAGCCGTGAGAATTAGAAGAAGAAAAAACAGCCCAGTCAGCCTTCACAATAAATACCAGAGCTAGAAGACTCTTTTGGAATTGAAGGGGAAAGCAGAGACCCACAACAACTTGTGGGGTGAATCCCCCCCACTATTTTCTCTTTCTCTTCCTTGAAAGCCCCCATACCCCCCTTTGCCTCTTTGTGTTCTTCCCATCCACCAGCCAGCCTCCCTTTATGTTCTCCCATCTTCAGTTTTCCACCCTTCCATATGCTTGGGACCCTTTACCCAGGAAAACTGATCCAGTTTCACAGTACTGGTTGCGAGGGTGGGCCCAGTTGCACACGGGGGAACCTGCAAGGACTTACGAGGGGCATCCATTTTCCCATCTCAGCTTCATCACACTATTTTCTCTTTCCTGCCACCTGGCAACCACCACATCCTCAACTTTCTCTGCTTCTTTCTGTCCTTCCTACCCTCTCACCAACATTTTACCTGCCCCTCCCTCTTCAGCTATATTTATTATTTATTTTACAGATGAATCTCTCTGGGGAGGAAGTTCAACATTTGGTGACATGACCAGAAAGTCCTTTTCTTGGGTTGTGTCACCCACATAGCTTCAGATAGTGGGGCAACTGAAGCAGGCCCTTCGAAGATGGCAGGAGTATATGGGTAGGTTCAAATGGGAGAAGGCAATTATTAAGGTATGTTGTTCCTAGGCCATACAGGGCATTAAAGGTCAATACCAACACCTTAAATTGAACCCTGAAGCAAACTGGATAACGGAGTAGATGGAACTCTTTGGGGAGAGACTGTGGCTCAGTGATAGAGCATCTGCTTGGAATGCAGAAGGTCCCAGGTTCAATCCCTGGCATCACCAGTTCAAAGGACCAGGCAGTAGGTAATGTGAAAGTAGGGCTGGGCACAAACCAGCTCACAAACAAAAGTTCATGACTAATTTTGGCCGCTTCATGGTTTGCAAACTGAAATTTGTGGCAGGTCAACTGGCACAAACTTTCCACAAACTTTCAAGCAGTTTGTGACAGTTAGTGGTGGTTTGTTAATGGATACATTTCCACATAGACTGTCTCCACTCCATCAACATGTTTACCAAACTTCAAAGGAATGGGGGGTGTCTCCAGCCTTGGAAACACCAATAAGAGTGCACCAAAGCTTAACAGACACTGCTGGCTGCCAATAGCAGAGTTCCAATTCTGCTTTATGGGATCAGAATGTTATATATACCCTCAGCTCAGCTCTGCACCCTGTCCTCTGTTGGGTGTTGGCAGTTAAACAGAAAGGCAGGGAACTTATTAAAATCAGAGCACATTCATTTATTCCTGATTGTGAACACCTCTCCCTTGCTGGTGTTTGGGCAGTGCTAACAACTCTTTTGCCTTTGGAGAACTCCAGGAACAGATCAGGGGAAGGAGGGTCCAAGACCACTGGTGATGCCCTGCTAGAACCAGACTCCAGAGCCAGGATGGGGTTGGTGCCTGGGGGCAGGGGCCTGTGGTACACAGGGGGTGGAGGACTTCTTCCCCCCATGATGATTAACCTTTGAACCCACTGTCACTATTCATGGCATGCAGAGGTGTTCACAATCAGGAGGGGTAAGAAGGTATAAATGTGGGACCTCACCCAAGGCATACACTTTGCAAGGAAGAGGAATACAAGCTGGCCTGTATTTGTGAGATAAAAGGCAGCATTGTTCTCTGGAAAACAAAGCTCATGCAATAGAAGCATGAACTCTGCAAAGAAGTGCAGATGCTACAGGCCAACAGATGAGGCCAGAGGGAACAGTGGGTGGAAGAGGTTGGGGAGGAGGAAGAGGAGGAGCTACAACCCAGGGCTTCTGCCTTGAAGAATCCAACCAGGGAGAAGCCCCACTACTGGTTGTCAGTGGTGAACTGTGAGGTCAGAGGTGGCACAGATGCCAGGCTTGCGATGGTAGAAGATCCAGCAGAAGTGATGGTGAACAAGTACCTCACCAAGCCCCTGCAACTGCCAACACTGATCCCCTGGAGTATGGTCATGCAAGCTGTCATCTGGCCCAACCTTTCTTGCATAGCCATGAGTCTCCTCTCCTGCCTTTCCACCAGTGTCCAGAATGAGCAGGTAGTCTTCCACCTGAGAGACATTCTCAGCCCTTACTGCTCCCACCTGGATCCAACCAGGGTGGATGAGTTGGCCTTCCTCAATGTCAGCCTCCTACTGCTGGGCTACTCCTTTCTGGAACTCAGAGAGTAAGATCCCAGCCTCTTGTCCCCCTGTGTGTCCCACCATTTCTCCTCCTCTCTGGGTGATCTGGCCTGCGGCCTGCAGGTTGTGTCCTTGGCTCTTGGGTGGGAGGATGGCTGCCTCTGCCATGTGAGGGTGGGCTGGCCCCACTCTCAACCCCTTTTCACTGAAATTTCCCTACTGAGCAAACCCCTGGATACCCCCATTTACTTTTACCCTCCAAAGAAAATCTCCCTCATCTAACACCTACTTCCTGAAACAACATCTACCTCATAACACAACATCTACCTCATGGACCAACATTCACCTCAGCAAACATCTACCTCAACAAAGTCTGCCTGTACAAGCAAGCCCCTTTTGACTACTCCTTTCTATTACATTTGTACAATTCATAACAGGTGGTCTCTTACTTGTACAATGTGTTCTGCTAATTGTGAATAACCAGAAATTTCCCCTGAGGTGGGCTGTGACCAGAGGATCTATATGTTTGGTCCTTAGGTGGACTTTGAGCATTGTGGACACACCTGGCTGCATTCCAGTGCTTGCCAAGGGTCTCTGCCAAACTGCCGTGGGGTTACTTTGGGGAGCCCCTGTTGAAACTCTGCCTTTCTGTCCTTCAGAGCCTGCCCTTGGAGAACTGGGGAGGGGTTGCAAGTGTAGGAGGGATCCTTGCCTTGCTTCCAGTTTCTGGTTGGAGGGAGTCTGCCCAGGTGAAGTTTCCCTGTGAGTCTGGTGTCACTGGCTTGTTCCTGAGTCATTCCATAGACTCCTATAACTGCAGCTGTGTTTTCCAGAGGGTGCAATGGGAGGACTTTTGGGGGGTTCTGTAACTGGGACCCCAGAAATGTAATCTGTCCCCAAGTTGGATAGATTGTTGAGGCGTTGGTAACAGGGTGAGGTTCCCTGTGCATTTGGTATGTGTACCTTACAGGGGATCCATTCTATACACTTCTGAGCCTGTGCCTTACATTTCCCCCAAAAACACTTTCCTGTGAACATCTTCTTTGAGGAGCCATAAATTGGACTCCAACGTTCAATCCTCACCATACTTGGAGGGCATGTAGAGGAGAATCAGGGGGAAGACTCTTGTGAGATTTATGTCTCTAGCTCGCACAGGGTCTGTTCTATAAACTCCTGGACCTCCTGAGCCTGTGCCTGGCATTTCCCCAGAAAACACTTTCCTGGGGGCATCTTCTTTGGGGGGCTGTAACTCGGACCCTCTAAATCCAATCCTTACCAAACTTGGAGGGCCAGTAGAGGAGAGTCACCCACAGATCTTCTGTGAGTGTGGTTTCTCTAGCTTGCTGGGGCACCATTCATCCTAATCACAAACCTCATGAGACAAACTAGTTCATTTGATGCCTAAAAGTTAGTGACGGTTCATGGCTCATGAACTGGGCAAGCCATGGACCACAAACCAAAACAAATGGCATTTCCCCAGCTTGTGTTCATCCGTATGAGAAAGACCTCTGCCTGAGACCTTGGAGAGCCACTGCCATTTGGAGTAGACAATACTGTCTTTGATGGACTAACAGTCTGATTCAGTATAAGGTAGATCCATGTATATGTGTGAGATGTTCCCAAGTTTTCTCCCCTACTAGTTTGTCTCCTGCCAAAAATTGCATAGCTGAATAGGCAACGGAGCAAAATGAAAAATCCATGTCAGTTACTGAATAGTGCAAGAGAAAATGAACACACACAGAGCGATTTGTATTTGTGTGCAGTATGCGATGGCTATGGAACCAGATGCTGGGGGGTGACTGTTGCCACTAATTAAATAAAAGACAGCAAATTAAAAGGGAAACTTAACATTGGCCATGCTCTTGTGTGTCCCTGTTAAGTCCTACAGAGAGAGGTGTCTTGAATGTGCTGTCATTGTAAATTACAAGGGAAATAATTCTAAATAAAAATGTTTCCCACCGAGGCAAGATCCAGAGAGTTGACTTCCAGAAGGGAGGCCAGATGGTTCAGCAGCATTTATCGAGGAGCCTGTCCACTCTCCAGCGTTCCATAAATTAATTCACTGGTGTGGAGCCATTGCAGGATCAATGCTAATGGCAAATGATGTCCAGTGGAGTCATGGCAACTTAAGCATGTCATTCGCAATGACTACTTTCTCATCACAGGCTGATAACTTTGCTCAGGCACTCTTTCTTAGGAGCAAAATTACCAGCAGCATTGGACTTCCAAACAGTGAATAAATGTATACCTTTGACGAAAGAATTGTACACCCTTTGTATCTGGGATGGTCATCTTCTTCTCCCAAGATTGCAGCTTCATGAAAGACACACATGGGATGGTGAGGGAGGATGGGGCCTCCTACCTAGCCAGCCAGGTCAACTGAATTAACCCTGGGGTGGCAGACGTGGTGGCCAGGTCACCCTCACATTTCTCAGCCAACATTTCTCAGTGCAGTGCATACTGCTGGTTATTTGTTTTCTTTTCAACTAGATGTCATCTGTGTTAATCTTATACTTATGGACATTAACTGAAACGTCTCTTAAATCTCCAATTGGTGGTGGAAAGGGCTTTCAAGTCATAGCCAACTTATGGCAGTCCCATAGGGTTTCCAAGACATGAACAGAGGTGTCTTGTCATTGCAACCATAGACGTTCTTGGTGGTTTCCCATCCAAGTACTAACCAGGGATGACCCTATTCAGCTTCCAAGATCAGGCAAAAATCAGGCTAGCCTGTGACTTCCAGGTCAGGGAAAATTAAGAAGGAGGAGGAAGATGACGAGGAGGAGGAGGAGATGATTGGATTTTTACCCTGCCTTTCACTCAGAGGTCCTTTCCACACTAGACCTTAAATCCTGGACCAACCATGTCCCCGAACACATTCTACACTACACTCAAGTTAACCCTTGTAATTATCTCAGGGTATTTTTTGTTTCCATGTTACATTGAGATCACCCCAGTTTCGCCCCACACTTGTCCCAGGATAAACAGATGTTGTTATACCCAGGGATAAATGCAAGGTATTGTGTCGCAAGTTGAACTCTGATAAAACTAGAGATGAGATCCATGTGCGGAAAGGACCATAGTCTCTGAGTGGCTTACAATCTCCTTCCCTTAGTCTCCCCACAACAGACACCCTGTGAGGTAGGTGGGGCTGAGAGAGCTCTAAGAGAACTGCTCTAGAGAGAAAAGCTCTGAGTCAACTGTGGCTTGCCCAAGGTCACCAGGCTGGCTGCATGTGGAGTAGTGGGGAATCAAACCCAGTTCTCCCAGATTAGAGTCCATGCTCCTAACCACTACACCAGACTGGCTCTCACTGGGTGTCAGTGGGCTCCAGGGTTCTCACAGGTACCATATTGAAGATCTCTGCTTTAGGTTATGGTTTATCAAAACTAAAAACAGCTGCAGCCACCACCTGAGATGAAGATCAGTGTTGTTAATGCTTTGACTTGTGGGGTGGGGGGGAAGCAAATCAAATAGGTTCAGGATGGTGATTGGAGAAGGTGTGAGAAGTGTGCAACCAGCGAGGCAACTTATATTTCATTCAATCATTGCTCCATACTCAAATTTAATCAGAAGGTAACTCCAGGGAGGTTGTGCAACCGATCTAGAAAAGGTAAAGGTAAAGGTTTCCCTTGCTTGGAAGCCAGTCAAATATGACTCTAGGGATGTGGTGCTCATCTCCACTTCCAAGCTGACGAGCCAACGCTGTCCAAAGACTTTTTCTGTGGTCATGTGACTGAGGCACGCAGAATGCTGTTACCTTCCCACTGAAGTGGTACCGATTTATCTACTTGCAATTTCTTGCTTTCGAACTGCTAGTTTGGCAGGAGCTGGGCTCAGAGACGGGAGCTCACTCCGTCATGCAGCACCTCGGGTCTCGAACTGCTGAACTAACCACTTGAGCCACTGCAGCCCCTTAACTGATCCAGACAGCTGGATTAAACTTTGTCTCCTTCTACTCAGGTCCAAAGAAGGTTACAAACAAACCCTAGACAAGGAAGTATGTTCTAGTTGTTAGGACTTTTGTCCAATAATCAAGAAAAATTCAGAGTAATGAATCTTGCTTTTCTGGAAAGAAGAGATTGCTTCTTTTAGTTTAAAAGAAGTTTATTACTAAAGGGAAAAGGTAAACGGGATTAGCTACAAATAAACAAAACATGCTTTCTAAGGAGCTGCATTGTGCTCCGTCTTCACACTAAGACATACTGATAGAGAGTGAGAGATTGTAATGGAGGATCTCTCCTTCTTCTTGACCCCTGAAAGGAAACACCTGATATCACTGACCAATTAGCAAGACAGTACACCTTTAGTTTTCCCGGGTTTAGAGATAATTGGCCAGCTGCCAGGTATCACTTCCAGGCTAACATAGGTAAACAAACAAGTTGCATAGTTAACCCTATAATGACTGAATTTCTCAGGCCTTGCATTACATGCTCATTTCTCCAACACCCCTTCTCAAGACCTGAAATGCAAGTCATTATACATGCATACACAAAACATTATTGAACATTAGCATCAAGCATATTCAACATTTCACGAAGTCTTTCAAACTTGTCTTTGGTCAGTGGCTTAGTCAGAATATCAGCCACCATCTCTTCTGTACGACAATGCTTAATCTCTATCAGCTTTTTCTGGTACAAATCTTTAACTAATGCACATTTAATACCAATAGATCTACTTCTAGCAGTCGTGCTCTCTTCCTTACATATAGTTATACAAGCTTGATTATCCTCTAACATAAGTATAGGTACAGGTTCAATTATTCCAAAATCTTTCAACATCTCAAAGATCCATTCAAGTCTTCTGCAGGCACTTGCTGCTGAAATGCACTCAGCTTCTGCTGTGGATTGCGCTACAACAGTCTGTTTTCTACTAGTCCAGTCTATCAGTCCATCTCCATAAAAGAATAGGTATCCACTGGTAGACTTGTAGTTGTTCATCTCTTCTCCCCAACTGGCATCCATGTAGCCGACAAGTCTTGGTTGTTCAGTTGGTGCAATTTTCAGTTTTAAGTCCATTGTTCCTCTTAGGTAACGTGCCATCTTCTTTACTGTGCTCCAATCATGATGATTTGGCGAACTTACTTTTCTGCTTCGAAATCCAACTGCCGCTGTAATATCTGGACGCGTTGATTTGCTCAGGTACAATAGCTTTCCGACAGCCTCTCTGTATCCTCCTATGTCCTTTAGTGGTGTGCCGTCCTTCTCCTTCAGATATCCAGGTTCAAGTGGGATTGTTGAAGCTTTGCAGTTCTTCATGCCAACAGATTCTATAAAGTCCATAATCTTTCTTTTCTGGCATAAAAGAAAAGTTCCGTCCTCGAGTCTCTCAATTTGCATTCTGAGGTATTGCTGAACATCTCCTAGCTATTTGACTTCCACTTCCTTATTCAGTCCATCAGCTATTGCTTTGATGTCTCCTCTGTTTGGACAAGCCACGATCAAGTCGTCAGTGTAAACAAGAACATACTGGTATTGTCCATTTCTGATTCTAGTGTACAGACAAGGTTCAGCTTTCCCTTGCTTGAAGCCTTGCTTCTTTAAAAGTTCAGTAAGTTTGTCATACCAGGCCTTTGCTCCTTGCTTGAGGCCATAGAGTCCTTTATTGAGTTTGTAGACTAAGTTTTCTTGACCTTTGACCTTGAAACCTTCAGGTTGTTCCATGTAGATCTCAGATAGTTCTCCATTGAGAAAAGCAGTCTTTATATCAAGATGCTCTACTATCATGTTCCTAGATGCTGCAACACTTAGAAGTGTTCTGAATGTTGCTTGGTCAGTAACTGGAGCAAAAGTTTCAAAATAGTCAGTCCCATATTGCTGCGAGTAGCCTTTAGCTACTAGGCGTGCTTTGTATAGCTCCACAGTTCCATCTTCCTTGTGCTTTATTTTGAAGACCCATTTACATCCAACAGGGTTTCTGCCTTGAGGTAGTTGAGTGAGAGTCCAGGCCTCTTTTTCGCTAATGGATAGCAGCTCCTGTTCCATTGCTTCAAGCCATCTGCCTCTTTCACTCGCAGGTAAGTTGCAAACTTCCTTCCAGTTCTTGGGTTCCTTTGCAGATTGCACAAGTTCACAAAATCCATATTTCATTGGAGGTTGTCCCTTAGTGCTCCTTTCTGATCGCCTCACACCAGGTGTGGGTTCTGCTGTGGGTTCTGCCGTGGGTTCAGCCGCTTCCTCTGGTGTGGCCCCTGCTTCCCCTTCTGTTTCAGTAGTTTCCTCAGAAGGTGGACCTGCTGCTTCACTTGCCAGTTCCCCAGCCAGTTCACCAGCAGTCACTACAGGTAGCCAAGCAACGAACTCATCAGGTGCAGTCCCAGGCATCTTTGGATCAGCTGCAGTGGAAACACTAGGCAATACAGTCTCATCAATAAAAACAACATTGCGTTCTTCTACTGTGTGGGTTTGGGGATTGCATATCCTGTACCCTTTCCCACCAACAGGATAGCCTACAATAAGTCCAGTTTCAGATCTGGAATCAAGCTTTCCCCTCTTTTCCTTTGGTATGTGTGCATACCCTTTTGCGCCAAAAGCTTTGATATGTCTTAGACCAGGCTGTCTTCCAAACCAAGCCTGAAAAGGGGAGGTTCCAATAATCTTTGAGGGTAATCTGTTGTGTAAGTACACTGCTGTGTTCAGGGCTTCTGCCCATAAACCATTTGGCAGTCCAGAATGCATTAGCATAGCTCTGCACATCCCTTGCAGTGTTCTGTTTAATCTCTCAGAAGCTCCATTTTGCTGGGGTGAATAGGCAATGGATACTTTATGTTGAATTCCTTGCTCTTGTAGAAATTGTTTGAATTCAGCATTACAATATTCACCACCTCCATCTGTGAGTAAGCTTTGAGGTGCTTTGCCAAATTTATTTTTAACAATAGCCACATAATTTTTATATCTACGCAGTGTTTCATCCTTACTTCTCAGCATATACACATAAGTGTATTTTGTTTTATTCTCTGTGAAAGTCACAAAATATTTGTTCCCACCTAGGGATGCAGGTAATGGCCCAACAAGATCACTGTATACAGTGTCCAAAAATTCTTGATTTTGCGCTGGAGTTTTCCCAGAATAACTTGGGGCGTCTCCCTTTGCTCTGAGGCATGTCTCACATCTAGTTTCACTCTTTTCACAATGCACAACAGGTATTCCACATTGCTTTAACAACTGCTCAACAGATTTCAAATTTCTATGTCCCATTTTAATATGCCACGAAAATAAACATTTTTCATGTTTACAAGCATCATCACAAGCATCCTTAGTCTGGCAAATCTGTTCCTTATCATCAACAGTCTCTATTTCCTCATCAGGATCAACATCAAAAGTTTCTGTCTCCTCATCATCACAAGCTACAAGGTAATGAAAGCCATTTTTCTCTTCCACTTTAAATTCAAGCTCTCCATCCTTGGTAGAGACCTTGCTTCCTTGCTCTGGTTTGAGCACTACAATATGGCCAGTATTCATAAGGCTTTTTGTTGAAATTAAGTTCTCAACAGCTTCAGGCACATAAGCTGTATTTTGTAATTCAACTTCAATTATTTGATTATCTGTAGTAGACAATTGTAATTTTACAGTCCCAATGCCTTGTACATTCAATAATTGCCTGTTAGCTTGGTAAATTCTTGGTTTGTTCTCAACATCTATGTTACTAAACCAGGCTTTTTCTCTACACACATGTGTGCAAGTGCCAGAATCGATTAAAAATATTTTCTTATCATCTGTGTTAAAATCATCAGTGATCCTAAAAGCATGACCTTTGCTCTGTGTCCCAGCTGCAAACTTTCTGCCTCTGTGCTGTGCATGTGAAACGTGACCTCTGCTCCTCCCATAATGGCTTCCCCTTCCACTGGCTGGTTCTTTGTTACTGGAACCATGTGCTCCTGTGGCTCTTTGTTCTTGGGGCTCATCATTAGGTGCATTCTTAGAAGAGCAGTACTTTGCAAGATGATTTTTCCCACATATAAAACACTCTATTTTCCTTTTAAATCTCTGTCCATGCTTTAGACTCAAAACAGACATCTCATCAGACAAACTTTCTTTCACATTTCTAGAATCATATTCCTCAGTTAGTGCAGACAAAAGACCTTCTAAAGTCAGATCATCTTTCAGTCTAATCATACTGGTTACAGACTTATAGGAGCCAGGCAGACCCTTGAGAATTGAAGAAATCATATCTGTATCAGAGGGTGCTTCATTCAGGTCTTTAAGCTGTGTGTAAATGCCCATTAATTTGTCCATCTCTTTGGGAAGGCAGTCTCCCTCCTTCATCCTGAAATCAAAAATCTTTCCCTTGAGGGAATAGATTTTACTCTTGCTGTGTTTATCAAATTTGTCCTTTAGCTTTTGAAGCATCAATCTGGACGTGGCTAGCCCTCTTAATCCTGGTACCTCGGTGTAGGGGATACTCCCTAAAATCAGGGCTTTAGCAAAACCATCCATCATAAGGAATTGTGTCTTATCAGGGTCAGATTCTGGAGGATTTTCAGTTGTTAATACTTGAAGGGCATTGTGAGTCTGCAGGCGACTCTTCAAATACCCCTCCCACCACTGATAGTTAGCCCTTGTAAGTCTGAGGTTTGGCATTTCTTGGGATGGGGCATTAAAAGCCCTTTTGTTACTCATGTCCCTTTGGATTTGAGGTAGAAGCACAGGTTCTGGCTCACTCATCTACTTCTCCAGGAGCTGGCAGGGTTAATCTTTCCTTTCTCTGCAGCAGAAGCAGCAGCGCGAAGTTCAAAAGCTCCTTTGCCTCGCCTTCCTTTGTTCTCCCGGCAGCAGCTCCAAGTCTCAGCTCCACTTACAGCAGGCAAAAATTAATCCAGTCAAAAAAGATCCTTTGCTCCTGGCAAACTACAATCCAGAATAGGTTTTCCCCTGATCAGCAAGGAAACAGGGTTGGGCCTTTCTGGCTGCAAGATTGCTCTGAGAGCAGGAAGGAAAAAAAAGTGGTCGTTTTAAAAATCCAAGCCTCTAGCTCTTATTCCCTATTTCTCTTTCTCAATCAATCCAGAAAGCTTTTAAGAGAAGAACCATCTTTTAAGAACCATCCTCTCTTGCTACCATTTGTTAGGACTTTTGTCCAATAATCGAGAAAAATTCAGAGTAATGAATCTTGCTTTTCTGGAAAGAAGAGATTGCTTCTTTTAGTTTAAAAGAAGTTTATTACTAAAGGGAAAAGGTAAATGGGATTAGCTACAAATAAACAAAACATGCTTTCTAAGGAGCTGCATTGTGCTCCATCTTCACACTAAGACATACTGATAGAGAGTGAGTGATTGCAATGGAGGATCTCTCCTTCTTCTTGACCCCTGAAAGGAAACACCTGATATCATTGACCAATTAGCAAGACAGTACACCTTTAGTTTTCCGGGTTTAGAGATAATTGGCCAGCTGCCAGGTATCACTTCCAGGCTAACATAGGTAAACAAACAAGTTGCATAGTTAACCCTATAATGACTGAATTTCTCAGGCCTTGCATTACATGCTCATTTCTCCAACACTAGTGACGTTACCTCTCATCTGTGCTTCAAGATAACAACAAAATTGCCTTCTCCTCTATGAAAGTATAATGAGAGCAGGTTGATCTATAATCTGAGATTTACAGGAACACACTGTTCTAGTGTGCTGCCAAAGTGAAATTGAAGTGCTTTGTGGGGGAACAGGAAGGGGGGGAAAAACTAATTAAGGCAAACAAGTGTTTTGGTCTGAATGCCACAAACAAGAAATGACAGCAGGCCTGTCTCCCTTTCTGACAACCGCCACACTGGAAGAAGTGACCTTAAGCATTTTAATTGCTTTGGGTTTCCAGCCTCAAGCAGGCCATCTCGCAGATAGGGGGAGAGAGAGAGAGAGAGAGAGAGAGAGAGTGACTTAATGATAGCCATCATCCTGAACCAAGCCCAAATGGAACAAAACCTATTCAGCACTCGTCAGTATCATTTGGACCTATGGAAAGCAAGGGAGAATCGAGGACAAAAATACCCGAGAGCTTTACAGTACTAACACACTTCTGCAGTTCTACAGGTGCGAGGGCTTTCCCATTCACTTCACTGTTGGAGACATTTGAAGATTTCGCCAGTATTAAAAGGAATGGAAACCTGAAGTTTAGACTCACTGCTTCCTTTTCCCTTCACAGGGATAGGGACCCATTAAGATGGTTCGCTCTGGTGTTTTCTGGATCTTGATTGTTTCCTGACTATACTTGAGGATCTCCCCGCCTTGGCTGCTGCTGATTCTGTTAAGGCCCTTACTGCTGTCTGGAATAGGGGGGAAAGTCCAGGCTATTGACAATCAATCCTAAGTGCCCTCTCCCCCAGACAGAGCCACAAAGCCTTCCTGGCTTACAGGGGAGAAATGGTGGCAGTGGAACAGGAGGGATGATGGCTAGAACAAATACATGGAGCCAACGTTAGAGCCTATTCTGTGGCAGTGATGGTGATGAAAAGGTACAAGGTTGCCAGTGGCTCCCCCACTTTCGGGCCTCACTGCCCTGCCACCAATCAGCTGGCTGGCAGGGGGGGAATTTATCCCAAAAAAGAGGGAGAAGACAACAAAGAAGAGGAGATTGGATTTATACCCTGCCCTTCCCTACCTGAACGAGTCTCAGAGCAGCTTACAATTCCTTCCCCTCCCCACAAGAGACATCCTGTGAGGTAGGTGGGGTTGAGAGAGCTCTTTCAAGAACTGCCCTTGAGAGAACAACTCTGAAAGAACTTGTGACTGTCCCAAGGTCACACCAGCAGCTGCATGTGGAGGAGTGGGGAATCAAATCCGGTCCTCCCACATTAGAGTCTGTGCTCCTAACCATCTGCCATGTAGCAACGTCTCTTTGTCACTGTACATATGACCTGGAAATGGCATCATCACATCCAGGATGTTGGGGCGATGCTCTGGTATTTGCGCAAAAACTCTATGATAGAATTCAAATTACTTGTCTGCTAATTACTTTGCATACAAAATCGCCCAGATCCCCTCTAAGTTAGATGCTGGGGTGGACACATGTTCAGATGATGGTACTTGGTACCTGCCTCTCTGATTTATATGGATACCTTTCAGTTTGTGGATCCTGAGGATGTGGACAAGAGCCTTAGACAGCTAAGACCTTCCACCTCTGTTTTCAACCCTTGCCCTTCCTGGCTGATAAAAGCCACCATGGGGAGGGGGGACTGCCAAAGTGTGAAGGGAGTG
Organism: Lepidodactylus listeri; assembly: GCA_029233225.1. Lineage (NCBI taxonomy): Eukaryota > Metazoa > Chordata > Lepidosauria > Squamata > Gekkonidae > Lepidodactylus > Lepidodactylus listeri. The sequence continues at coordinate 95,853,112 of JARCFY010000009.1, read as the reverse complement.
ACAAATGCTTAACTGAGAGAAGAAGAAGAAGAAGAGAAGAGATTGGATTTTTACCCCACCCTTCACTACTCGAAGTTTACAGAGCAGCTTACAATCTTCTTTCCCTTCCCCTCCCCACAACGGAGACCCTGTGAGGTAGGTGGGGCTGAGAGAGCGCGTTCAAGGACTGCTCTTGATAGAACAGATCTGAGAGAACTTGTGACTGATCCAAAGTCACACCCGCAGCTACGTGTGGAGGAGTGGGGAATCAAACCCAGTCCTCCCAGATTAGAGTCCGCGCTCCTAACCAGTACATCAAACTGGTTCCCAGTGGGAGTTATGCAACTCATGCTCAAGAAGACAGAGATTAGACCTGCTCTGAAGAAACCCTCCCTGAGGGTTTCATGGCTGCTCTGAAGAAACCCTCCCTGAAGAAACCCAGTTGAAAAACTTTTTGCAAGTCTCCAAGCTGCAGTTCTTGAGCAAGTTGCTAGAGTGGGTGATTGCTTCTCAGCTCCAGGGTCTCTTGGAAGTGACTCTGTTTCTGGACCCATTTCAATCTGGGATTTGGAACAGAGATTACTTTGGTCATCTTGGTTGATGACCCCTACCAAGAACTGGGCAGGGGAGTCTGACTCTGCTAGTTCTCCTGGGTCTCGCAGCAGCCTTCAATACCATCAACCATAGTATTTTATTTATTTACATCCCACCTTTCTCCCCATTGGAGACCCAAAGTGTCTTGAGGTTTACTGGCTCTGAATGTAGAGGTTTTCTTTAGTCACCATGGCTAGCAGCCACTAGTAGATATTTACCTACAGAAAGTCACAGGTGAAAATCTGACTAAAAGTTTTAAAATAGTAGACTTTGACCTGAGGTCTTGGAGAGTGCTTATTGAACTAGTGCTTGGGGGAGAGACAGTTTCCTTTAAGGGCAAAGCTGCTACCCCCTGCTCCACTCCTCCCCTCCAACCCTGAAAGCTTAATGGGAAGTTGGGATTTTTGTCACTCATTTGTCCCTATTGCTTCAGGGGTCTCCCCCCACCATGTATTTTGCTCTTTCTGGGATCCACGATCACTGCAGATGGTGACTGCAGCAATGAAATTAAAAGATGCCTGCTCCTTGGTAGGAAAGCAATGGCAAACCTAGACGGGATAAGAAGAAGCAGAGATATCACCTGGTCAACAAAAGTCCGTATGGTCAAAGCAATGGTATTCCCAGTAGTAATGTATGGCTGTGAGTTTTGGACCATAAGGAAGGCCAAGCGCTGAAGAATAGATGCTTTTGAAGTATGGTGCTGGAGAAGACTCTTGAGAGTCCCTTGGACTGCAAGGAGATCAAATCAGTCAATCCAGGCGGTAAGCCTTATCCCCGCGAAAGAGGTAAAGGGGGGAGGGGGAAGAGGAAAAACTCCCCACCAAAAACGTGAATGGGAAAGGAAATACCTGAGTGCACAGCAACCATCAGACCATAGGTCTTGACCACCCCACAATCCTCCAAACCAATCCACCAACAGCTCCTAGGCCTCAAAAGACACCACTCTGGAGAGACGATCCCCCTTACCCGTTGCTTCCAAAAGAACTGCCCTGCTGGGAGGTGGCACACCACCTAAATAGCATATCCCTCCCATCCCAGATACCCCTATGGGCGGGAAAACTCTGCCAGCAGTCTCCCTCCTTCCAAGCCTGCAAAGCAGTCCCTCCTTCTTCATGCAGCCTTTCAGGCTGCCGTTGGTAGGGCCTGCTAGTGGAACGTTCTGTTCCATGTGTCGTCATGCTTTCTACAAGATGGAAGGCCACCCTAGTGAACATAGTGCCTGCTCTGGATTTTTTTGGTGTTAGAATTTGGCTTTTTAGCCTATGTGAATATCAGACTTCAGGTTTATAAACTATATGGTCATTCCCTATCCATTCTGTGTGAGTGAGTGAATCAGTAAGGTTAATGCATCTTGAAAGATATAATCCACAAACAGAAGGGTACATCCAAACAGTTTTTCTGCTGGTGAAAATACATCAAGGGTTCTCATTTGACCAACCACAAAGGTTATGGCTGGAGATTAGGGACCAGCATGGACATAAGCCACATCAGCGGGATGTAATAAGGGTCAGAAAATGACCCAGACTGTAACGCACCGCTGACAGCAAGGGGTATGCGAAACCTCTCCATTTCTGTGCATATTTCTGTGCATTCATGTATGCTTTGTTTGTATATATGGTAGCCAGCATGGTGTAGTGGTTAAGAGCAATGGACTCTAATCTGGAGAACTGGGTTGGATTCCCCACTCCTCCACATGAAGCCTGCTGGGTGGACTTGGGCCAGTTGCCGCTCTCTCAGAAGACTCTCAGCCCCACCCATATCAGAAGGTCCCTGTTGTGGGAAGAGGAAGGGAAGGAGATTGTAAAATATTTTGAGACTCCTTAAGGTGGAGAAAAGTGGTGTGTGTGTGTATATATACGTATATACATAGGTAAAGGTAAAAGGTTTCCCTTGCTTGAAAGCCAATCGAATACGATTCTAGGGATGCGGCACTCATCTCCGTTTCTAACCCGAAGAGCCAGCGCTGTCCAAAGATGTTTCCGTGGTGATGTAGCTGGCATGACTAGATGCCGAGGCGCATGGAACGCTGTTACCTTCCCAACGAAGTGGTACCTGTTTATCTACTTGCAATTTCTTGCTTTCGAACTGCTAGGTTGGCAGGAGCTGGGACCGGAGAGGGGAGCTCACGCCGTTACGTGGCACTCTGGTCTCGAACTGCTGCACTACCGACTTTCCAGTCTGCAGTTCTGCATCTTAACCACCTGAGCCACTGCAGCCCGTATACACACACACACACACACACACACACACACACACACAAACACACACACAAAATTGTGCAATTCTGATTATTAACACAAACTTGAAAAGAATTGAATACACACACGCACACACTCATGATGTTCACATTCAGCTGTGCCTCTGTTTCCCCTCTGAGCTGTAACTGGATGCATACAGTCGAGTGTAAGTTTCACTGAATCAAGTAGTCATGCTTCCAAATATACATGTGTTGGACTGAGATTCTCCTAACCACATTCCTGGATTCTTATATTTGGGGCATATCTTGGGAACTCTGATCGAACCAGAATTCATTTGCACAGTAAAACACATTGTTATGGGATCTGGTGGTTTTCTTTAGCCTCGGTGTAAAAAGCCCCTGCTAATTAACCAAGGATTCCCATTCACATTTTAATATCATTAGGTCTTGCCCATTTCCATTTTTTTCATCCCCCATCATAGCTAAGGAGGAAGCAATTAGAAGGAAATGTACTGGTTACAGCTTTTATCAAGGACATTGCTAACTCGATTTCATTTCATTATTAAGCTCCTGATTCAATTAAAATAATTTTAGTTCCAGGACAAGTCTGGAAAGTTGACTCAAGTTATAAAAGCCCAGGAAATAAAATTTCTCCTGATAATGACAGCCAATTTGAGAGCTCTGTGAACATCTTGAATTGTCCACTCCGAGTTAAATGCCCAGAGTGAGGAATTTACCAAAAGGCATGGTTTTCATGGGGCTGAATGAGACGTGACACAGAATGTGGACAACCTCCAAACATGCCAACACTGGGCTGAACTGAGTTCTTCATTTAAGTGCCTACCGTTAAGCGCCTACACTTCATTTAAGTGCTCTCCTGACTGTCCCACCAATCAAAGAAGCTCATCTGGTAGGCCCACAAGAGAGGGCCTTTTCTGTGGCAGTCCCATGATTAGGGAACAACCTCCTCAGTTGAAGACAGTTTTATTTAGGACCACATTTGACTATTTTTTAAAATTTGTTTCAAATTGGGCATGCTTTTTTTTATAATCATTGTTTTATTTACATTGTAAGCTGTCTTGAGTTCTGGAAGGTAGAAACACGGCTAACAAATGTTTTAAATAAATAAATAAGTCCCCCTCTCTGTTCGGTCCTTCTTGCACGTTGGATGGGTGCCAAGCAGAGCTCCTGTCTCTGGCCCCAGCTTCAGCCAGCCTAGCAGTTCAAAAGCAAGAAATTGCAAGCAGATGAATAGGTACCACTTTGTTGGGAAGGTAACAGTGTTCCATGCACCTCGGCATTTAGTCATGCCGGCCACATGACCATGGAGACGACTTCGGACAATGCTGGCTCTGCAGCTTGGAAACGGAGATGAGCACTGGCTTTTGAGCAAGGGAAACCTTTACCTTTTACCTAATTATATAAATTCTGTATTGATTCAAAAGCTTAGAATAACGGGGGGCCGAACACACCTTTCTGACCGTTTGACAACAATCTTATTGAGTGATGATTCACAGGGTCATATTCAGGCCCCCTTTTTAAATATTGGGACAATTCCCTCCTGCATCCAAGATGAAGGTATGATTCCTGAGTTATCAGTTAGTGTAAAAGCAGGAGCCATTCGGTTATTCCACCACTGTAGTTAACTTTCAAAAGAAAGATCATTCCCCGGCAGCGGCCGAAGGCTTGCACCAGAGGGCGTTGTTGCCTCCATGTAAGGAGGGCACGAAGAGGAGGCGAGGCTGCGCACACAGCCTGGACAGGAAAGGGGTGGGGGCCAGCGACTCCAAGGCTGTCCCCCCAGCCTCCCTTTGACCATTCTGCCTCGTGGTTGGCCCACCTGCCCTGTAGGTAATGTGGGTTTTGACTGGTCGCCCATTAATGGGGGCCAGGTAGGAATTTTTTACCTCTATTCCGGTTGGCTGGGAGAAGAGGAGTTTTTCGCCTACTTCACATTGTGTACTTTGGATAGGGCTTTAGCTTCGGTTCTGGGCCAGCTGCTAGGTTTGTCACTTTATTGGTGGAATTTGGTTAATAATGGTTACGGCTCGGTAAGCATCTTTAGCAACCCGGCGGGGTGAGGGGGTCTGTTTGATCATAACTGCTGCCTTGCGGCCAGGGATGAGATGAACAGGCTGCCCTGTGGGAGTGTTAGCCGAATTGCTTTAATTTAAGGTTAGCAGTTGGCAAAATACTGGGTTCTTTGCCAACTATACCAAGGTCCCGCCCCTTCCAGGAGTTCTCAGAAAATAGGCACTGAGGCGGAGTGGTTCGTTTAAATGATGTTTACTTGCAAAATGTTCTCAAGCATACAAAAACAGAATCATGCACACAAACATACAAATCCTAAGAAACTTAGACAGAAAATAGCACTGTTGCATGAGCAGGAGATTTGTTGGTTGGGAGATACTTTACCTGTCCTGGAGATGGGTGGTCTGTTTCCAAAAGAAGATTGAGGGGTGGAAAAGGAAAAATGGGGAGCGTGATCTAAACCGGCAGATGCACACTTCTTCCTGGCTGCACAAACCAGGGATTAAAGATGTAGGCAAGGTAGTGGGATAGCAAGCTGGACATAAGGGGGGGGGGTAAAGCAGATAGGGGTCGTAGAGGTTAGAGAGCGATTGTATGTTGTGCAAGATCTTTTATCAGGTGGTATTGGGGCAGGCTGCGCTGACCACATCCCACTAACACACCTACCAGGTAGTCCGTCCCCACTAACCCTTCCATTGGTCAAGGTGAAAGGGGAGGAGATGTGAAGGAGAGGTCAATATTATAATACTAAATGCTAGTCAGGAACTGACACCTGGGCAAGCTTGCTAGGAGTCATGGCGCCATTCCATTGTCTCTTGATGGCTTTGGCTTGGTCACTCGATGTGCGAACGATTAGTTGCCAGGTAACTTCACTCAGCATAATCTCTGCAGGAACTTTGGGGGAAGGTGTGAATTGCCTGGCACAAGGAGACAGAAGAACCCTTTTGAAACGGAGTTCTTGTCTCCGACTTAGTGTGAACTCTTGTGGGTGTGCTTCCTGCCGTGGACTGGAGCCTCTTACCACAATAAAGAGTGCATTTCGTCCTTTGAAGCCTAACATCCCAGAGTTCAAACTTATGATCATAAAAGTTCATAAGAGCATATGGTATGCCTTGCTAGGTTACAGGAGTGCTGGTGATGGGTACTCAACGCAGATGTCGTGGATGTGGGTGAGGTATCATCACAGCATGCTCCCAAGGCTGGGCTGCCCAGGTGCCAGCCGCCAACAGCAGGCTGCGCCCCGGGGGTCAGGTGCATTGCCCGTAATATGGTAAGGGTGGGGTTGTCAACGGAGCTCTTCCACCAGGCTTACAAATAGGGGTCGCCCACAGTATATACATCGGGCCCGGCCTGATTTTTCAGCCGTCAATGCTTGAATGCTGTTCTGATATCTGTACTAAAACACCGTCATCTATGCAATTGTATAAGGTTGTTTTTATGTTATTTAAAACTTTTTAAAGTAATGTATTGTGCCTAACGGCTGTTGGTAGCCGCCCTGAGCCCACCATATGGCGAGGAGGGCGGGATATAAATTTTAACAAATAAATAAATAAATAAAACCCCAGGCCTTGACCGTGCCATTTAAGGGTAGCCATTTGCCTTTGTCATTTAAATAAATAAATAAAGTGGCCAAATAATCCCCAATTATGTTGTGTGAGTGTTTCTTCCATCTATGGGTGCAACAACTGGTATACGATCCGGGCCTAGCGCCTTAGCTGGTAGCATCTGCTTACTTAAACATAATGCTGGGTAAAACCAGAGGCCTGAGATCAGCCTCAGGAGGTGCTCTGTCTCTCAGAGGCCATTCCAAAGGATTTACCAAGCATAGAGGAGAAATGCTATTCACAGATTTCCTAGCATAAGAAGGACTGCAGGGCCATAAAGCTCCAGTAACAGCAGAACACACTGTAATGAGATGCTAAATAAATCTGCAATAAAAATTAACTTGTGTATGATTATTTTTATATATGTTGTGTACAAGTAATGCTCTTTGATGATTTAAAAATTGTACTTACATATGTAATTAAGTATATAGACTTTAGTAGAATTTGTAGAATTATGTCTTTATACTGTATCATTCTTATACAACATATATAAAAGTAATCAGACAACAAGTTGATTTTAATTTCAGATTTATTTAGCATCTTATTACAGTGTTTTCTGCTGTTACTGATTCACAGATCTCCATCAGACAGGGTTGCCAGGTCTGTCCTGGCTTCCGGCAGGGGATGGGGAGAGGAGGGTTGCCAGATCCAGGTTAGGAAACTCCTGGAGATTTGGGGGTGGAGCCTGGGGAGGACAGGGACCTCACTGGGTAGAATGCCATAGAGTCCATCCTCCCAAGCATCCATTTTCTCTAAGGGAATTGATCTCTGTAGTCTGGAGATGAGACGTAATTCCAGGGGATCCCCAAGTCCCACCTGGAGGCTGGTATCTCCAGTGCATGACGGTAAATTAGATAACCTGGGGAGGCCATTCTTAACCAGATTCCAGAATGTATGTGTTTTGTTGTTGGTAATAGCTGAAATAAGAATGCTCCACCCCTTGCATAAAGCATTTCTTACACATGTCTAGATCAATTTTGAATTAAAATGTCCACTGATCTTCGAAGATGCTGATGTACTTTTAAACTATTTGCCTCTCTTCTGGAGACTAACTGATGATCAATGGAAATGGATCTTCCATGCCATTATTGGTGCTAAAAGACTTTATTTATTTATGTATTAAATTTATTAATCGCCCCATCCCTGCTAACACCAGGCTCTGGGTGATGTACAACAGTCATAAAAACATGTCTAAAAGCAATTTAAAGCATTAATAGCACATTTCGGCCGGTGTCCAACTTACTATTAATGGTGTTAGCAGGGATGGGGCGATTAATAAATTTAATACATAAATAAATTTACCTATTTGGGTAAGTTAATCGAGAAGGTGGCGGCGAATCGGTTGCACGGCTTCTTGGATGATGCCTCTATATTAGATCCCTTCCAGTCCGGCTTTCGACCAGGCCACGGGACGGAGACGGTGCTGGTCACCCTCACAACCTCCGGAGGCATCTGGATTGGGTGGGATGGCAGTGTTGGTGTTGTTAGACCTGTCGGCTGCGTTCGACACGGTCGACCGCCATCTACTGGCCCACCGCCTTGCTGACATTGGGATCCAGGGGTTGGCCTTAGAGTGGCTCTCCTTGTTTCTCCAAGACCGGGGACAGAGGGTAGCGATAGGAGAGCAACTGTCCCAAAGGCACCCACTAGTATGTGGGGTGCCACAGGGTGCAATGCTCTCCCCAATGCTGTTTAATATCTACATGTGCCCCCTCGCCCAGATTGCTCGGAGGCATGGGCTGGATTGTCACCAATATGCTGATGACACCCAGCTCTATCTGTTGTTGGGCAGCCAGTCGAACTCTAGCCCGGTAGATCTTGACCTGGCACTGAAGGCCATGGCTGGTTGGCTTAGATAGAGTTGATTAAAATTGAATCCGACGAAGACGGAGATCCTATGCCTGGGTTGGAGTGGACCGAGATTAAGGATCCCTCTCCCAACCTTCGATGGGGTGCCGTTGGTGCCAGCGCCAGAGGTTAGCAGCTTGGGAGTGCTCCTGGACCCCCCCCCCCTTGTTAACGATGGAGGCCCAGGTAGCAGCCACTGCAAGGTCAGCCTTTTACCAACTACAGCTGATTAAGCAGTTGGTTCCCTTTCTTAAATGCAATGACCTGGCTATGGTGATCCACGCGCTGGTCATCTCAAGATTAGATTACTGTAACACTCTCTGCATGGGGCTGCCCTTGTCTCAGATCTGAAAGCTGCAGCTAGTGCAGAATGCGGCAGCAAGGCTGATGTTGGGACTCCCTGTGAGGGAACATATTCAGACTGCCCTAAAGAGACTGCACTGGCTGCCTATAGCATACCGGATCCGGTTCAAGGTGCTGGTGCTTGCCTATAAAGCCCTATATGGCCAGGGACCTGTGTACCTGAGGGACTGCCTCTCCCCATATGTTCCCCAGCGAGCACTTTGATCAGGTTCCCAAAGCTGCCTGGTTCTACCAGGGCCCAGGGAGGCCCGACTGGCGATGACAAAGGCCAGGGCTTTTTCGGTGGCAACCCCGTTCTGGTGTAATGAGCTCCCAGAGAACATCAGGGCCCTGCGGGACCTTTTATAGTTCTGTAGGGCCTGCAAGACGGAGCTCTTCCACCAGGCATTCAAGTAGGGGCCGCCACCATGTTTTTATAGCCTCAGCTCAAACAACGAACACCGCTGCTTAGACCATCGGCACCAGTTGACGCTGTTGGGATGGTGGTGAAGTAGTGCCATTTAGTAGGAAGATACTGCACACTGTTCTTGAGGTTGTATATTTTAAATTGAATTGTAAACTGTATTTTATGGTTTTACTGTTTGTGGTACAGATTGTTAGCTCCCCTGAGCCTGCCAAGAAGCCGGGAGGGTGGGATATAAATCTAAGAAGTAAATAAATAAATAAAATTCAGAAAAGGCGGTCAGATGGCGGATACTAATTAATCCAGTTTCAAACTGCTGGCCACTTTGTGGTCGGGGGAGAGGAGGGCAAAGTAGATAACCTTCAGAAGCAGTGGAAAAGGGTGCCAGCCGGATGGAAACCATTGCTGTCCTCAACCAAAAGCCTGGTATAATATCTCTGCCTTATGGGCCCTGCGGAATTGCATAAGATCCCACAGGGCCCTGATGGTATTTGGCAGAGAGTTCCACCAGGTCGGGGCCAGGACCAAAAGGGCCCTGGCCCTGGTTGAGGACAGCTGGATAGCGTTCGGGCTGGGGAGCACCAGCAAGTTGTTATCTGAGGAGCATAACACTCTCCTGGGGAAATAACGGAGGAGACAGTCCCGTAGATACATTGGTCCCTGCCTGCTTAAGTCCTCATAGGTCAATACAAAAACTTTGAAATTGGCTCAATATTCCTCTTGTATTACAACACTGTGGTGATAAACACCCACTTTCCATAATACATTGGACTGAGGACTTTACAACCTTATCAACCTTTGAAAGTATGGCATATAGACGGCAATTAGGCATGGACTTGTTTTTAGATATTTGAGAAAGTTTTATAGATGCCTATCTGCAGACTTGCCACCATTGCTGTTATTATATTTTGTTTTATTTTTATTTCTTTTCTGTTTGGGGATTGCAATTAACAAAAAAAATTAAAAAGATGGTTATTTGAATCCAGTTATTCCTCTGAATCCCTCACCTTTGATTTCACTTAAGAGTGGTTTATAATTTTAGCTTTGTCATTAATCGGTTAGTACAGGGGTGGGCAACCTGTGGCTCGGGAGCCGCATGTGGCTCTTTCACATATATTATGTGGCTCCCGGCAGGGCGGCTGGGGAAGCTAAATATCATTAGCAAACAAATATCATTGGACAAATTAATATCATTATCAATATCTGCTTTTACCCCTTTTGTTATTATTTTTGGCAGTCTCATTTAATGTTAATAAAAAGCAAATTTGCTTATTTTCCAATAAAAGCAGGTAATATTTGTTCATGTCTTGTGGCTCTCAAACATCTGATGTTTATTCTATGTGGCTCTTACGTTAACCAAGTTTGCCCACCCCTGTTCTGGGTGGCTCTTATGCTGAGCAAGTTTGCCCACCCCTGTGTTAGTATAATTCTGGAGACTGTAGAGTTTATCTTGGGGTTTTGGTTTGTTTTATTTTACATTCAATCTTTCATTTTATGTCATTCTGCATTTTGTATATTTTCATATGGTTTAAAAGCCTGAGAGCTTTATAGATGCACATGTTAATAAATGGAATTCCATCCCATATTTTTGTATTTTTGTTTTGTTTTATAGCCTTTATAAGCAGCTTGTTTGATGTTACAGCCTGTTTGATTTTCTTGTGACTTGCTCTTAATATTGGTTTAGGCTGTTATTAAAGGAGGGACCATGTCTCAGTGGTAGAACATCTGCTTCACATGCAGAAGGTCCCAGGTTCAATCCCTGGCATCTCCACTTCAATGGATTAGAAAGTAGGTGATGTGAAAAACCTCAGCTTGAGACACTGGAGAGCTTTGGCTAGGCAGAGTAGACAAGAATAAGCTCAAAAGATGGATGGTTTGACTCCATAGAAAGAGTATATATATATATATATATATATATATATATATATATATATATACTGTAATGGTGCTTTATGTTACATGTATGACTGCCAGAACCAAGGCAGTTTTAATGTTGGTGAGGTTAACCCGACTGTGTGGTTTTATTGACTTTTGATTGGTTTTTACTTTTCTTTGTGCTTAGTCATCTCAAGTGAGTCTTCAGAGAGGCAGTACCCACATTTCCCTAATAAGTGTTCTCTGTCCTCTCTCTATAATCTGTATCTATAGAAATTCATGATGTGACATAGGGTATGTTCACACAAGATGTTTGTTGCGGCAGTATATCTACTCTAAATAAGCCACTTGAGCTTCGGATGCATTGCGTTGATCACACAGCACCCCCAAGCCAGCATCATAGTGCCGCAGGCCTGTGGTTGGTCATTCACATCCCTAATGTGCCGCAACCATGGACCCATGGCTGGGTTGGTTGAGGTTTTCTCTACATCCCCCTGTGCATGCAAAGAAGCAGACAAGCACACACGTGATCCTGACCACATTATGTGGGGGCACTGAAGCACACATCAGAGTGGGGTTGGGGGAAAAGGACATGCCAGAAATGGAGTGAACTGATCACACTGCTCATGTTTTTCCATGGCACTCCCGGGCAATCAGACGCCCAGAAACTTGCCATGGAAGCACCTTGCCAAGGTAGCCCATGGAATTTGCTGGTGGCTATTTAATCTGTTTATTTAATCCCCTCTCAAGTGGGGCATGGGAGCCAGATGTGCACATCTGATCACACCCATTTGAACCAGAGGGGAGGAGTGGTTATGTCGGGCCAAACTGCTTACTGCTCATACGACCACACCCATAATCATAGCACATCTTTCCCAGAGTGGTTTCCATTCATACCAATTACAGGAAGAGAATGGCCACTCAGCAAGGAGTTGTGCTTTTCATGGGCAACCTCCTGTCTCATTCTGTCTGTATGCTCATTCACTTTCATCAATCATTTCTGTTGTGGGGAGCTTATTGTATGTTTCCTTCATTATTTTTTTTTAAAATAAATTGGCTACTTGACTGCCTGTTGCAATGGTGTTTCCACCAAAGCTTCACCTAAATCAAAGCAGTTTGTGGTTTCCTCATCAAATAAAAGACTTCTAGAGGATATTTCCAGGAGGTATTTGCACATCCCCAGTTGAAGCATTGCTCAAAAGAGTGTGTTTATTCTGTACTAGTGATTAAGGATCCACCAGAAAGCCTTGTGGCAACTAAAACTTAAAAGAAAATACAGACTTTCAGTAAATCCATACCATGATGAGATGCACTTTTGCAGAAGATTAACATTACTAACATATAAAAATAGTACTTTGGGCTAACTAAAATACCGTCTTCAAAGCTGGAATGCATGCATTATTGATTTGTTATATAATGAGATACACCATACCAAAGCCTCAATTTACTCAAAAGGTTATGCAAAGCTAGAAAATCCTCAGATTGAGAATATTGACATGACTATTCATTGTTTGTAACTGCCTGTAAATGCACAGTCTTGTAAACACTGGCTGCAGCCCTAAGAATACATGCAATATAGTCTTAAAGAAGGTTATTATGACAGACTGTAGTGGGATTTCTTACTCTCGTATAAATGTGTGGAGGGTTACAGACTGACTTGAAATTAAATTCCATTACTGGTGCATTTCCCTTTAACAGAGACCACACATTTAGGGTTTCCAGCTTTGCGATACTGTGGATATTCACATCCTGCATATTATGAATGCCCACTTTCGCAGGGAAATGTCCTCAGTAGGGCACAGGTTGAGGCTATTATTCATGCTTTTTTGGGGGGGGGGATGAGGAATGTATGTGGAAGAGTGGAACGGCAGAAGTTGCAGAGAATTGGTCCCCCGAGCCCTTCTGTTCTAGAGTTCATATCCTAATGCAGGCTTCCCACTGGTGAATAAGACTTTATGCCAGTTTCAGCTTCATTTGTGTCCCTGTGTTGAGGCTTTAAGCTATAGTTATTTGTACACAGGGCTGTTTTTTTTGTGTGTGTTTTTTTTAAAAAAGGGGTGCTGGAACTCTCAAGAGGGAAATGAAGTTTTCAGACAGTATACTGAAGACACATGAACTTTTCAACATTTTAAAAAAATGTCAAAGAGGTTCCAGAACTCTGTTCCGATGTGTTCCCCCAGAAAAACAACAACAACAACAAACCACCAACCCTGTTTGCACAACTGTTCATAGAACATAGCTCGTTGTTGCTTGTTTAACAAACTGTCCTTTCCAGTTGGTGGTGGAAAGTACCATCAAGTCACTGCCATAGATTTTGCAAGGCAAGAGACAAATCGAGGCGATGTGCCATTGTCTGCCTCTGCATAGCAACCCTGGACCTCCTCAGTGGTCTCCCATCCAAGCAGTAACCAGGGCTGACTCTGCTTAACTTCTGAGATCAGACAAAATTAGGCTAGCATGGGCCACCCAGGTCAGAGCATCCTTTCTAGCTACTCATAGGCAATACTTCTATTCATGGAAATTTAAAACATTGTACAATTATCCATTGGCATCGAAGACTATCATAATTGAAACTGTAAACAAAGAGGGAGGGTTTGGACACCCCTCATTTTGTTACTCCCATGTGCTTTTCATGTAGAGCCAATCTGCCCAGCCAGACAGTGAATTTCCGGGGGGCACACTTGCTTTTTTGACAAAGCGTCTGTACCTTAAAGCAAAGAGGAAGTCCTGACTTTTCTCAACCTTGTGAAGTAAAAGGTGCTTCAGAAGAACCTAGAAGGCATCATAGCTTTCTGTCTGCAGAATGGATCCATTCAGAAACAGCTCGATCCACCACAGAATGCTGCTTCAGTTGCATTCTCTCAATATTTTGTGACTGGACCAGAAACCTGTGGCAACCATTTTTTAGATCGCCACCTGAGGGAGCTCTTCTGTGATGGTGCCCCTCCAATGACCACAGTCTCAACAAGATTGGGGGACCCTGATGTGGAAAAAATAAATGGTAATAATCATTTTACTATATCTCTAGCTGGATTTTTTTTTTTTTTTAGCAAACCAGGGATCAGGATGTCAGAGGCTTGAACCCACACAGATAGAATTTGCTGGAAACCCAGAACATCGCTAGACATTCTGTCTAGCTGGAAATTCTGCTCTTGGTAGCTAGCCTGAAATGAACCAATTTTTTCATTAGACTTAAAAGCATGTTTACCAGGTAAAAGTCAACAGCAGGAAGAAAGGTGCTTTATTCTTTAAACACACACACACACACACAAGTAAAGCTGAACTAATCAAGTGCTCTTACTTCCACCATTATCCTGATTAACTATCATTAAGTCCCTCACAGCAGCGAGCAAGCTGCTAGTTTAAAAGGGTATTATTTCTGCTCTGGGACAAACATAACAATAGCAAAAAGGACACATAAAATCATCAGAAATATGAGATCCTTTGAAACTTTTAAATGCATTAGGAAAATGTAGAACAACAGAACAAAGCCGGCTTATGTTGACTATTCTCTGGAGGGTATACGCATAGGGTTGGATTTTATGACCCCTTCTGCTATGACAGATCCTATGGCTGTCTTCTGTTTTGTCTTCTTTTCTTCAACAAGCATAGCCAAGACTCACCTCCATTGTCGTTTGAAGTCCAGGAGATGGGGGAGGCTGGAAGGAGTTGGCCTGGCCACATTGTACTCTCTGGCAAGGTGGGTTGGGGGGCAGGCTGGTTCTCCTGTAGCTTGCCACATTGGGCCATGAGTCATAGGGCAGGGCAGGGGGAGAGCCTGTGGGTGGCTATTTAAGCAGGCTGACACTGGCCTCTGCTTTCTTCAGTTCGCCAGCTTTTCCTGTCCACTGCGTCCCCTAAACATGCCTCCGACCATGTGCTTCCAACTCTTGACCTAACTTTGGAGGGGACCTTCCGCTTCCTCAGCCTTATCGGATGATCGTTGGGGAGCCACTCCTTTTGGGAGATGCTGCTTCCATGGCAGTTTTGTTTTTATTTCTTAAATTTTGTTTTGCTCCCCCCCCCCTTTTTCTTTCTGGATATGTGGAAGGGGCTGGCCGTTCCAGAGGGCCTCACTGGTGGACCATCAGGAAGCCGATTGTTTTTTTTTTTTTGGGGGGGGGGAGATGCTCTCTGCAGTGGTTTGACTTTTTTTTGTTTTTGCAGAGGGACTTTCACTTTTCCTGGCCCACTTTGGACCAGGTTCTTACGCAGATCACCAGGGCCCCCCCTCTGGCTGGTTGGGGGCTTCTCTCCACAACATGTTGTTTAGCTTTGTTTGGGGACCTCCCATAGTAGGGCCACATCGCCTGATCATTGGGAACCCCCACATTTGTGTGGAGTCACTCTCCCAGCCTCTTTTAATTTCTTTTTAAAGGGACTTCTGTCTTTCCTAGTCTTGACATCCAGTTGTCCAGAAGCCCCTTTTTTGGTGAGACCTTTCCTTTCCAGCAGCAAGCGTCATTGTTTAGATTTGTTTTGGAGTGGTACGTATTTTCTTCATGGCTGCCTCATTGATCGACAGCGGTGGTGCCCCTTCATTGTTTCTTGAAAAGAACTACAGAGAACTTGGGAGGCAGTCCCCCTACAGTATTGGGTGATTTTTGGGAGGGCGGTCACTGGGGGGCATAGGCATAGACTACGGGGGGGCTTGAGGGCTCGAGCCTCCCTCAAAATTTCCCGGGGGGACTGAGCCCCCCCCGGAAAAACGTAGCGCCTGCCGCTGCACCTCCTGGGGCCCTTCCGAGGCCGGCAGCTGCTGCTGCCAGTGCCTCTCCCCCCCCCGCCACTCTTCCATCCTTCCCTCTCCCTCCCTCTTTTCCCGGCGAAGGGAGAGGGAAGGAGTGGGGGGGGGGGGAGAGAGAGGCCCCAGCAGCAGTGGCTGGCGGGCCTCGGAAGGGCCTGGAGGTTTCCCGGCCGGGGGGGGGACATTGCCCCAGCGCGTGCGCGTGCAAAGCACGCATGCTAAAGAGCCCCCCCCCCCGGAATTTACAAAACTCTATGCCCCTGCTGGGTGGGGGGTTTTGCCTACCGTTTTGATTCATGTGTGGCATTTCACAGCCATTTTCTGTTTAGATTTTTGAAAAGGAGAATACATTATACAGCCAGCAGAGGGGCCTGGCAAATTAAGTGTTCCTTCCTCAGATGGTGCTTGCCTTTTAGCAATAAATGAAGAAAAAAAGAAAAAAAAAAAGAAATAGATTTATAAAAGAGGATTGCTGTTCTGAGATATTCATTAAGTGAACAAAGTGTTTTCCTGTGGGAAGAGGATAATTGTGAGGGGGTACTTCTGAGTCTAGGTCATTTGGTGGGGAATGCATAGTTTAATAGTAATAAATTAGTTTGCATTGATAGGTCTGATGTTTGATTAAAGCAGGTAGCCTGTTTTCTAACCAGTCAGGTTTTTTTTAACGAGCAAGGGCGACTTCCTGATAGTGAGTAGTGGTTAACTGCCCGGCTTAATTCTGGGGTTGTGTTTAATATAACATGCCTCCAAAAAAGAGTTGCCACCATTAGGAGGGGGGAGCCACAAGGCAGCATAAAGCAGCCAAGGGTCCTGCACCTCAGCTGGGGGGGGGGCATGTCAATGCGGTGGTAACACAGGGTTGCTCTTGTGTATCCAGCAGTGCCCCTCATGGCACCCGGGGCACTTCTAGAAGAAGGGAGGAGTCAGGTGACACCCCCACGTCAGTGGGCTGCAGACAAAGGTGCCTTCAGCATCAAGGGCACACAAAGCCTCTGTGGCTAACATGGGTATTTTACAAGTGCTGGTTTTACAGCTGCAGGTTCAACTGCTGGAGTGGATGGAGCAGCTGGGAGCCCGCACAGCCCTGCCAAAGAAGCCTTCGGGACTTGAGTCCAGGGCTCGATGGAGGCAGCATTCACTGGCAATGTCTAGACCTTCTGATGATGTTCAAACACGCTGAAAACACTGTGCCAAGCACTGTAGGACAAGTAGGTGGGCTTGAACTCGGGAGGTGATGGACAGCCGCTCAACTTTGGGTGAGTTGTCCTCTGACAAGGATACCACACATACAGATGGTAATTATTGGAGGGCTCGGGCTCTTATTCCAGGGTTGCCTGCATGGTTGCATAAGCAGAGGGCAGGGGTTGAGCCCAGTCCCGGCATTGTGTGGGGTTCTGAGCAGTCCCAGTGGGTGCCTTCTCTATCCCAGGATAGTGAAGTGGATGATCCATCAGACATCCACTTTTTGCATAAATTAAGATAAAGGGTCTTGGATAGGTATTATGTGGATATTTTTTCCTTCTGAAAACCAGAGGGAAAGGCCAGAAAAAAGTGGCCTTACACAGGAGAGAAAAGGCATTTTAAAGGGCAGTGCTGAGCGGACATTCCAGAACTGGCTCAAAGGCTATACAGTCTACATGAGCCTACTGGCTGCTACAGACCTGAGTGGGGTTGACCCCATGCCAATCATATGGGGAATGTCCTGCAAGCCTGGTCTATAGCCGGTGATGCCCCAGCCATGGATTATCATTCAAGGACGTTTACTACACTCTAGTGTAATAATGGAATAATAGAAAGCAAAAACAAGTATAGTAGACAGATTCACTACTTACAAGTTGCCAAAATGCTAAAGAACATGTAATAGAAAGTAGCAAATACAAAGTCGCCACATAAGAAAAATACAAAATGGAAACAATGAAGAACTTGTGTAATAATACACGACAATAGAAAAATGCAGAGGATAATGGAGAACTAACATAATAATGTGACATTGTGTCTGGATGTTTGATTACAAGATTTCAAAGTTCATCTTTCATCGGCATGTTCCCTTTTATGTTGCTGTGGTTTCCATACTTTTACTCACATGTACTGGGAACAATAACAATTCAATACAAGAACGGACACAAGTCTCCAGTGTGTAATCAGCTACAGCAGCTTCAGACTTCCAGTGGAAATGACTGGCTCAGACATGGATTATGACAAGGAGTTCCAAAAAAGGGCTTCTTGCAATGAGCTGGCTAGGTGGGATCTCCTTAATGATTAGATTTGGATCATGTCAGTGGGTCCCCATGCAAAACTTAGGGCTGATGTGGAGAAAAAGAAATTGACGTTCAGGTGGGATAGCTCTTGCCATATATGTTGGGAATCCAATCAAGAGCAGAGAATCATATAGCTGTGACAACACACTCTCCTATTAAAGCATATGCATCAACAATTTCAAAAACATACATAAATATTGCAATATTTTTGTATGTTTTTGAAATTGTTGATGCATATGCTTTAATAGGAGAGTGTGTTCACAGCTATATGATTCTCTGCTCTTAACTTGTTCCATAGCTGTTGTTCTCATAGATATTATGGGAATCCAATCAAGACAGGTGTCACTGTTCCCATTCTAAGTCTGACTTCCTTTGAAAGGCTTGCTTTGGTTCCCACTTGAGGCTGTTGTAGAAAAAGACAGGTGGTTTGCAGCAGCCCTTTTGGGGTTTTCACCCCTCTGGCATTAAAAAAAAAAAGAAGGGGGGGGTCAGGTGGTGCCGAAACTTCTGCTGCTGCCTCAGCAAAGAAAGCTTAATTCTATGCTGGTTCTCGAGTTGGGGCTAACAAAGGCCCTTCTACAGGTCAGGGCACTTGCCCCCTCCTCTATAAATATCCCCAATAAGATGGCTGCTTCTTACCTTTTGCTGGGTTTTAGTAAAGGCTTCTACATCCCATTTACTGGCTTTTGCACTGCAATGTGCTGTGTTAATCTTAAGTCAGCCTGGGAGTTCCTGAACATTGTTGCTATGAAAATTGCCAAGGAAAGCAAGTCTGACAGGGTGGCAGGTCCATTCATGGCACCACCACTTCACAGTCTCCAGTTATCTCCACTGGGCATGATTCCCAAAAAGGCCTTGAGTGAATTCTGGTTGATTCACCACCTGCCTTGTCCAAAAGGGGTGTCAGTGAATGATGACATTGCACCTGAACTATGCTCCATGCGGTATGCCTCATTAGACCATGCAGTCTGCATTATATGGTTCAATCTGCATTGTCTCATAAATTTCTGTCTGCATTTCATGCCGTATCCACTCTTCTATTGTTTCATTTCAGCATTGGCTGTCTGCATCATTTTATTGCCATTTAGTGATTATTTCGAGGTGGCTCATCACCTTGTCTGGATTTGGTATTAAAGTGCTAAAATTGCTCCTCCCCAACCTTGAGCCGCTGTGAGCAAAAAGCAGACAACTGGAGCTGAATCCCCCCCCCCCATCTTTTCTAAGGAGATACGCAAATTGTCAAAAAGGAAACAAGTTAGCTGGAAATCCAGTCGTTTGCGTTTAAAAGCAGCCAGGGAACATTTTCTGTGATCATATTGGGGGGGGGGGGGGGGTTGGAAGCCTGCCCACCCCTGAACCATTTGTTATTTCCTGGGGCAGTCCCCATGTTTTTTTGCCCAGCTCGTTCCATCTTTCCTGCCCCCCCTGCCTCCCCCTCCATCAGGTCACCTCCTTTACTTTCTGTGTGTGTGGGGGTCCCGGGTGCCATTCCCTCCCCGCAGCACAGCACAGTGTCCTGCCAGCACCCCTGGGAGGCTGCTCCCCCCTCTCACGCTGTCTCTAAACAACTTGTGTCCTGATGCAGACAGAGGAGAGCTTTATACTGAGCCAAATGGGAAGCCGGTGCCATAGAAGCACAGAACAGCTTTACATAGCCAATGCAGATTGGACCTATGTTCCTGTGGCCCTGGTGCTTTATTAGCAATGTGTGATATTCAATCTGCTTTTCGCTTGCTGCCCTTTCACCTCAGGGATTTCTGCCTGTTAGGCTTCAGACTTGACAGTAATTGGTATGTGAATAAGGCCATGCCTATGGGTTGCTTGATTGCTTGTGCTGCATTTGAAACCTTCAGCACATTCCAAAACTGGGTAACTAAGGAGCGTACTGGGTGCCCTCCTGTTAACCACTATTTATTTATCTATTTATTATTGGGATTTATATCCCACCTAGCCGGTGTTAGCCGGCTCAAGGCGGCTCACAAAAGTTACACAGAACAATATAATTTATTAAAATTACAGCTTAAAATACACGCAATCCATGAAGGATCACCAGATTTCACAGATTTCACAGAAATTACATAGAATTTGGTGGCCAACATTACTTCCAAGGCAGAGTACAGCAATTTCTAGGCCCCTGGCCAGGAGCTTACACCAGTCTCAGGGCTTTCTTGAGGCCACCTTCCCCCAGTGGCGGCTCCTAATTAAAAGCCTGGCAGAAGAGCTCTGCTTTGCAGGCCCGGTGGAACTGTGAAAGGTCCTGCAAGTCTCTGATATCATCTGGGAGCTCATTCCACCAGTAAAAAGCCACCACTGAAAAGGTCCTGGTGGTTGTCAACCTGGCCTCTCTCGGGCCGGGGAGGACCAGGCCATGTTGGGTGCCTGGTTGCAGTGCTCTTTGGGGTATATATGGGAAAAGGCAGTCCCTTAGGTAGGCAGGGCTTTACAGGTTAAAACCAGCACCTTGAACTGGATCTGGTATGCTATAGGCAGCCAGTGCAGTGTCCTCAGCACAGATTGGATGTGGTCTCACATCAAGAGACCCATCAACAGCCTGGCTGCGGTGTTCTGCACTAGCTGCAGCCTCCAGAGCTGAGACAAGGGCAGCCCCATGTAGAGAGCATTGCAGTAGTCCAGCCTCAAGGTGACCATAGCATGGATCACTGTCGCCAGGTCATCACATTCGAGGAAGGGAACCAACTGCCTAATCAGCCGCAGATGGTAAAAGGCTGCTTTGGCAGTGGCTGCTACCTGGGCCTTCATGGATAGAGAGGCATCCAGGAGCACTTCTAAACTCCAGACCCTCAGCACTGGCACCAATGGCGCCCCCAAAGGCTGACAATGGGATCCCTACTCCCGGTCTGCTCCGACTCAGGCACAGGACCTCCGTCTTCGTCAGATTCAATTTCAGTCGGCTCAGCCTGAGCCAGCCCACCACGTCCTGAAGCGCCTGCTCCAGGTCATCTGGGGTAGCCCCGGACTGGCCGCCCAATAGCAGATATAGCTGGGTGTCATCAGCATACTGGTGACAACCCAGCCTGTGCCTCCAGGCAATCTGGGCAAGAGGGCGCATGTAGATGTTAAACAACATCGGGGACAGCACCGCCCCTTGTGGCACTCTGCATTCTAGTGGGTGCCTCCGGGACATCAGCACTACTCTCTGTCCCTGACCTTGGAGGAATGAGGCAAGCCACTGCAAGGCAAGCCCCTGAACCCCCGTGTCAGTGAGGCGGTGGACCAGTAGCTGGTGGTTGACTGTGTCGAATGCAGCCGACAGATCTAACAACACCAGCACCACCGTGCCACCCCGATCCAGATGCCGGCGGAGGTAATCCATGAGGGTGACCAGTGCTGTTTCCATTCCATGACCTGGTCGGAAGCTGGACTGAAACAGGTCTAGCACGGAAATGTCATCCAGGAAGCTCTGCAACTGAATCACCATCGCCCTCTCTAAAATCTTGCCCAAATAGGGCAAGTTGGACACCAGCTGATAGTTGGCCAATTTGGCTGGGTCCAGAATTTTTTTTTTTCATGAGAGGGCAGACCATCGATTCCTTTTGTGCCCCCGGGAACAGTCCCTCCTCGAAGGACTTGTTGACAGTCTCCCAGATGGCACCTCACAGCCCCTCATGGCCAGCTTTTATAAACCACGAAGGGCATGGATCAAGGCTGCATGTGGTTGGGCATACAGTTGAGAGCAACCTGTCGATTTCCTCCAGACTGAGTGGACCAAAGTGATCCAGAATGGGACTAGAAGATGCACATAGAGCCTCGAGTTCAGTAATTGTCTCAACTGTGGACGGGAGGTCATGGCGGAGCACCAAGATTTTGTCTGCAAAATGGTTCGCAAAAGCCTCACGGCCGATATCCAATTCCCTATCATTTGGTCTGCTCTGTGGCAGCTCTGTTAAAGACTGAATAGTTCTAAATAATTGTGCTGGGTGTGTGCTTGCAGATGCAATCTCATCTGCGTAGAATTGCCTCTTTGCGGCCTTGACTGCCGCCTCATAGGGTCTCATAAACACCCTATAAGGTACTCTTGATGCTTCGTCGTGGGCACACCGCCATCATCTCTCTGTCATCTGAGTTCTTGTTTCATCTGCCACAGCTCCCCAGTATACCAGAGAGTTCACTTAGAATGAGGGCACAGAGGACATTGGAGGGTGATCTTGTCAATGGCCACCAAGAGGCCACCTTGCCAGTCCTTGACCAGCTCATCCAGTGAGCCACCAGGGGGCATGGGATCCCGCAAAGCTAACAGGAGCTGCTGAGGGTCCATCTGGCTCTGCGGGCGAGCCAAAATGCGCTTGCCACGCACAGTGGGTCTGAGTAGCACCTTCAGATGGGCCTTCAGGGCATGGTGGTCTGACCATGGAACTGCCAAAGCAGTAATCCAGTCCACCATAACCCCCCCCCCCAGAAAAAATCAAGTCGAGCATATGCCCAGCCTGATGTGTGGGCCCCATTACATATTGAGTCCCAGCACCACCATGTCTGACACTAGGTTCATCGCTGGCCCAGAGGCTGTGTCATCAGCATGGACATTGAAGTCCCCTAAGACTATAAGCCTTGGGTACTCCAATACCCAGCCAGCCACGGCATCAACCAGAGATGACAGGCTAGTGGGTGGTGCATTGGGCGGTCGGTATACCACCCAGATAGCCAAACTCTCCTCAGTTTCCCACACCAGGCCAGAGCATTCTATGCCCACAAGTTTCAGTGGTGGGAGCACCCTGAAGGAGTAAGCCTCCTGAATGAAGAGTGCCATCCCAACCCCACCCCCCACCCCTCAGTCCGTGATTGATGAAGGACCGAGAAACTGATGGAGCCATCTGGGAGAGCGCCACTGTCTCCCCATCCCGCACCCAGGTCTCGGTCACGCATGCCAGGACTGCTCCCTGCTCAACTAAAAAGTCTCGCAGGGTGAAGGCCTTCTTGTTTATGGACCTGGCATTGCACAACACTAATGTCAGAGGGGGATCACTGCCCAGCCCCACTGACTGCCACCCTCAGGATGGGATGCAGGCTGGAAGGAGGCCGAGCTTCTCTTTTCTCTGCCCTCTTCCGTTTATTATTCGCCTGGTCCCACTGCTATACTTTCCCCTCCCCAAGGGCACTGATATCCCCAGACCTACATCCCCCATCTGTGATGGCCTACACACTGTATTTCAGTGCCCCAGGACACCACATAAAGTGGGTGGTCATCAGATGATAATAAGTGCTGTACTGAGCAGTAGATCTACAATGTCCTACTCACTATCTCCACTCAACTTTCCCCTATGCTAAGCACTCTAACTAGGTACAATAAGAACCAATAAAACCTAACTGTTAACAGTACAGCCCAAACCTAGATTAACTACACTATAACTTGCCCACCCTGACCTCCCTTCTTGACCCCTCCCCACCTGGCGACAAGAGCAAACAAATCAATAAAGGGTAGGAAAAGCCACCTCCAACAGTGACATAAAATCTGGAGGATAGGGATGTTCCAGGCTAAGATCTTCCAGCCGCTCTTGGCCCTTCAGTTTCATCCCTGCACCACCAACCTTCTCCTGGGAGCTGCAGAGCCCACCAAGGGTCTGGCAGCGGGGCAAATACTTATGTAGGTGCCAAGTCAATAGGAATGTGCCTCCAAACTTCAACCCAGTCTTAAGTCCCATCCAGATAGACAACAGCAGCCAAGGGCAGCCACGATGTAAACACAAGTGACCTCTGCTGGCTGTTGCAAGCCACAATGATAGTACAAGCAATACAGGCCAGTAGAGGGAGCCCAACAGGCAACAGAAAGGACCCGACAGCAACAGGTGGGCCAGGCACAGATACAGCCCCTCGCCCCCGGGGTCTGCAACCCAGCAACGTCCTTGGCTGATCCTGAATGGGCACCCACTGCAGCTCCTGGCGGCGGAGGCTCCCAGAGACAGCAGGAGCGGCAGCTCTGCAGTCGGCACTCGGCACCTCACCCATCTCCTCAGCCTGCTCCCTGTTCTCACTTCTCGGTAGTCCGCGGCAGTCATCGCAGTCCCTGTGCTCCTCCAATGGACCCAGCGAGCAGTTGGACAACCCCCAGCTCAGCAAGGCCCAGGCTCTTGCCGGCAGGTCCGTGCCTGGTCTCCTCCGCATCCCCTGGCATTTTCCAACCACCACAGGCCCTTCAGGCCCCTGGAGCCTGGTGCTCTCAGCTGCAATGGAACCCGGAGACCCCCGGTGCCGGCACCGCCATCCATGCCTTGGCTCCCACTTCGGCTCCGGCACTCAGCGTCTCCCGGCTACAGGGCACAGCAGCAACCACGACAGCAACAACAAGCTGTAAGTTGATTATAAGTTGGCATTCCTCCTTTCCTCCTCTATAGGCAGGTGGTTGGGGAACTAGAGGCTAAAGCTAAAAAGCTAAAAACTAGAAGCAAAAAAAAAAAAATCGGCAGAGCTCAAATTACAAGTGTCTATGCCAGCCGACATCTTTCGTGTTTTTTTATTGTGTTTTTCCACTATTGTGTAACCACTATGTTGATGATGTTCTATTTGTGGGCCCAGTGGGCACATTGGCCTGTGCCGACCGCCTTGATGCATTCCAGGCCCTTGTGGCTGAGTTGGGGGTCCCATTAGCTCAAGACAAAACTGAAGGCCCAGTTACTCACTTAACATATTTAGATGTCTTTTTTTTAACTGATTTATATAGCCCTGCTATTTTTAACCAGTGCTGTTTACCTACCTCTTCTGTATTTCCTGTAGGGGTTTTAGATTTCCGCCTCTAAACATATCACCCACACTATAGTATCCTTTATTTTTTAGCAATTCCCACCATTTAATTTCTTGTACATCCTTATTAATAGTTTCGAGGGGTTCCCATCTTCCACACGCCTTGGGGTATGGAACCACATGCCCAGGTGGGGACTGCCAGTTGGATTCTACCCTCAGGTGGCAGGGGACCATGTAGAGGACAGCACATGTTTCTGATGTGTCTTCAGACCTTAAAGCAGTCACACAACATCCCAAAGTGCCTTGCCTACCCTTTGGCGGAGGAATGCAGTAACATCCAAATGCACCCTCAGATTTAGGTCTAATTAAAGCAAACTGATGTACTTACGACACAATGGCAGTTCTGTAACACCATCAGTAATGACTTGCTGTTGAGACAGCTTGAGGATTTCCCCCCCTATCAAGCAGTTTCCAAAGCTTAAAATTCCATTTAAATGAAAACTATAGCAAACTTTCCTAGTTAATGAGATTCCATGTTAATCCCCCATGCTGCAAATCAAATATTTAAAGCCTTCCACAGCTAATGGATCATATAGTGCTTTCTGATTAACACCAACAAGCTAGTTTTAATACAGTGAAGTAATCAACAGTCTTCACCATTCTGCTGCCTTAATGCCTCTCCCAGTTGATTGGGTGGGGGGTACAAAATTTTGAATTATAAATGGTTTGTTTGTATGCAAACAAATTAATCCAAAATGATAAAGAAGCATTTCCAATTCCTTTGCTGGGTGCAGACAGATTGACATTAAATGTTGATTACTAATTCCATCTCTCATAAATCTCTGGACTAAACTTAAGTAATAAAAATATTGAGGGCACTATCATTTGGCAATCATTACTGCTCTGATATAATGAAATCATATTTATTAGCAGCAATTCCTGCTAAGTAAGTGTAGGAGAAAGGTAAACAGTGGGGTATATGCTATGCATTAAAGGTTCGTTTATGATTAGTTTGTTCCAGAACATTAAAAACAATCCTCTTCCCTTTTTCCCCTCTATTGTTTTTATTTTTAAAATAGAGTTCTCCATTTGTAATGAAACAGATTCTCAGTAGCAAGTTACAAAACCAATGGTACCCCATCTTTCCTTGTGGGTCAAGTTTGAAGCCTTTATCCAATGTAAGTGACTCTTCCATTGCATGAAGAGCCATTTAAGTTTAAAGAAGTCTCCTTAGGCGGGAGGAAAGAAGATGGTTGGATCCACACCACTCTCTTTCACTCTAAACTTCCTTATAGGTTTGATATGCAGATAAAAAGGAGGATGGGAAAATGTACACTGCACTGAGTTCCTTGAAGGAAGGTCTGGATAAAAAAAAATGTACTAAATCAAGAGACACAAACATTTCCTGATGGTCATCTAACCTGACCTTTTAAATGTGCTGCCTGGTATATAGATAACCATTTAACCATGTATGTCCCTGAGAAGGAAAGTGCAATCCAGTCTTGATAAGACTGATATCCTAAAAATAAATCCATTTACTGTTGTCATTTCAGATTTGATGATGAATTCTATCCTCCCCTTTGGATGGTCTTCTGGGGGGCTTCCTATCCCTCTCCAAAGGTTCTGCTAAAGTCAGCCTGGCCTTATTAGGTTTTGTTTAATGTTTGTTCTCCCTACCTCATCACTGACAATGTTGATAATGGCCTTATTAGGCATAGCCAGATCTGGTGTCTCCAGGCAGATGGATTGATTTCATTAATTGCGTTGACATTTTGGAATTGGTCTACAACTAGGAAGGCGGTGCCACCATCTGGATATAATTCAGAAGGATTATTTTCAACTAGGAACCAACCACATTCACCAGTTATTGATAGTAACGTAAATAGATAGGTAGGTAAAATTTATTGTGTGTAGCCAAGGGTCTTAACAACATAATAAAAACAACTGCTCAAGCAATAATAAATACAATAATAAAAACACAACAAGATTTTTTTTTTAAAAGTTTTAAAATGGTTGAAGCCAGGACATAACACGGATTGCAGAATGTGAAACATCAAGACGAATGTTTTGCACGAATTTTCATGGCAGCCAAGACATACAGTGACATCATATAGGTGATATAATGATCCTCATCAGATAAAAGATAGATGATTTTATCTGCCACTGAGTGCAGGACTAGCCTGGCTAAAGTGGCTGCAATGATCTGGGTCCTGGGAACTGAATAAATGTCACAATACAGGACATAATGAGGAAGATCCTCCAATTCCAGGACTCTACAGATACATACTTGCCAAAATGTCAATGCAGGTGAATAGTATCGGAGTCGGGAGTCCATGGAACAGTGAAACAGCTAGATCTTTATTGCTGGTCTGGATGAAGCATATAACCCAGGGCTCCAAGCCCTCCTTTTATGCTGGTCAGGGACAATCCCCTGACCTCACCCAACTGGCCTGATAGGCTATTAGAAGTCTATTTACATTTCATAGGTTCCCTGGGAGAAACCTAGGTACATGATTGGTGGCCGGTTAGAATCCACCTGGCCTTTGTTCTACCTGGCTGAAGCTCAGGTAGTTTCTTGGCCATGTGCTCTGGCCTCATGGCGGTCACCATTACTGGAGCATATGGCGACCGCATGGTCAATACATAACAGCAGGTATGTTGGATATGAATAAAGTTGAAAGGTAATAATGTTTGGTGTGGAAGTGAGAATAACAAGGTGTGCTTCTTAGTTCTGTCACTGATGAAAATCAGCTGTGTCTGACTTTTTTGGTGATGGAAAGTACTACCAAGTTGCAGCTGATTCATGGAGACCCCCATAGGGTTTTCAAGGCAAGAGGCAAACAGAGGTGGTTTGCCATTGCCTGCCTCTGTGTAGCAATCCCAGATTTCCTTGGTCCCATTCAAGTACTAACCAGGGCCGACCCTTCTTAACTTCCAAGATCTGACAAGACTGGGCTACCCTGGGCCATCCAGGTCCGTTGTGACTTCCCCGCCACAGTTGAGACAATGAGCGAACCTGAGGCCCCTTGCGTGTCTTCGGGCCCGAGTGTGGATTCCTTTGACCCGCTCAGCCTGGAGGAAGTTTACAGGCTGCTCATGACTGTACGCCTAACCACATGCATCCTTGATTCGTGCCCTTCCTGGTTGATTAAAAACGGCCACAAGGGGTTTCAAGGTGCGCTGAGAGATTATCAGCCAATCCCTTTTGGAGAGGTGGTTCCCTGGCACACTCAAGGAGGCGATGGTCTGCCCACTCTTGAAAAAACAATCTTTAGACCCGGCCAAATCGGCCAACTATTGGCCGGTCTCTAATTTGCCCTATTTGGGCAAACTGATAGAGAGGGCGGTGGTGATACAGTTGCAGGGCTTCCTGGATTATGCTTCCGTATTAGATCCCTTCCAGTCAGGCTTTCACCTGGGGTACGGAATGGAGACCACTCTGGTTGCCCTTACTGATGACTTCCGGAGACATCTGGATCAGGACGGTGTGGCGGTATTGCTGTTGTTAGACCTGTCAGCTGCATTCGACATGGTTGATCATCAGCTGCTGACCCGCCGCCTTGCCAATGTGGGGATACAGGGGATTGCCTTTCAGTGGCTTGCTTCCTTTCTCCAAGGTCGGGGACAAAGGATGGTGCTAGGGGAGCAGCAGTCCCGGAGGCACCCGCTTGAATGCGGAGTGCCCCAGGGGGCTGTTTTATCTCCAATGCTCTTTAACATCTATATGCGCCCCCTTGCCCAGATTGTCTGGATGGCTGGGCTGGGATGTCACCAGTATGCTGATGACACCCAGCTCTATTTAATGTTGGGCAGCCGGTCAGATGCCGGACCAGACTATTTGGACCAGGCATTGCACACTGTGGCTGGATGGCTCAGGATGAGTAGGCTGAAGCTGAACCCAGTGAAGATGGAGGTCCCGTACCTGGGAAGGGGTGGCCCGGGGTTGGGGCTCTCACTCCCAACCTTCGATGGGGCATCGCTGGTGCCTGTGCCGCTGGTTAGGAGTTTGGGAGTGCTCCTGGATCCCTCCTTGTCAATGGAGGCCCAGGTAGCAGCCACTGCCAAGTAGGCCTTTTATCATCTACGGCTGGCGAGGCAGTTGGTCCCCTTTCTGGACCGCCCTGACCTGGCCACAGTGATCCATGTGATGGTCACTTCAAGGCTAGACTATTGTAACACTCTCTACATGGGGCTGCCCTTGTAGCTAATCCGGAGGCTACAGCTGGTGCAGAATTCCACGGCGAGGCTACTGATGTCTCTCCCTAGATGGGAGCACATCAGGCCGGTGCTACAGGTACTGCACTGGCTACCTACAGCATACCGGATTCGCTTCAAGGTGCTGGTACTTACCTTTAAAGCCGTAAATGGCCTGGGTCCGACCTACCTGAGGGACCGCCTTTCCCCATATGTACCCCAGAGAGCACTACGGTCTGGGGCCCAACATTGGCTGGTTATACCAGGCCCCAGGGAAGCCAGGCTCACTGCCACTAGGGGAAGGGCCTTTTCGGTGGCAGCCCCTTACTGGTGGAATGAGCACCCAGAGGAGATCAGGGCCCTGCGGGACCTTGGGCAGTTCTGCAGGGCCTGCAAGATGGAGCTCTTCTGCCAGGCTTACAAATAGGGGCCGCCTCCTTCTTTGCCTTCTCCTTTACCCCTGTTGACCATCATGATCTCAGCCTAGGACTTGGACGATTGCGAGCACCATCATCACTTGTAAGCAGAGAATCCTGGGTATTATACTACGCCATCTATTTTGAGCACTTTAACCTTTTGTAATTGTGAATTTTATACTGGATTTTTCCTGTTTTAAATGTTTTAATGTATTTATATGTGAGCTGCTCTGAGCCCACTTGGCGGGGAGAGTGGCATATAAGCCCAATAAATAAATAAATAAAGTTCTGACTTTTTAAGGTTGGCTATAAATTACCTACAGGGTTTTTTTTTTATATAGACATTCCAAGTAAATCATAATGCTAACCAGAGGTAAGGTAAAGGTAAAGGTTTCCCTTACTCAAAATCCAGACAAATTTGACTCTAGGGGGCAATGCTCATCTCCATTTCCAAACTGAAGTTCCAGCGCTGTCTGAAAATGTTTCTGTGATCATGTGGCCGGCATGACTAGACGCTGAGGCACATAGAACACTGTTACCTTCCCACTGAAGTGGTACCTATTTATCTACTTGCAATTTCTTGCTTTCAAACTGCTAGGTTGGCAGGAACTGGGACCAGAGATGGGAGCTCACTCTGTCACATGGCATGGGGGTCTCAAACTGCTGAACTACCAATCTTTCAGTCTGCAGTTCAGCATCTTAACCACTGAGCCACTATGGTCCCAACCAGAGGTACACCCTTCTAAGTCCACCAAAGTCAGTAATTCTCTTTGAGATGGAACTGCTAATTTTTCTCAAGCTATTTATCATCAGGGATATAAAATACTGAAAATTGGTGTAGTGTAGTGGCAAATCCAAAAGCCCTCAATTTAAATCTCATTTCTGCCAAGAATTCACTAGGTGTCCTATTCCCTTTCAGTTTTAGCCCCCTCCCCCCATTATAGCGCGGGGGGGAAATAATACAACTTACATGTATTACAGGTAGATAACTGAAAAGTACTGGAGTTGGGAGGCCGATAACAGTGAAAACAGCATGGTAGTTTATTGCGGGTCGAGATGGAACATGGCAACCCCGGGCTCAGAGCCCTCTTTTATGCCGGTTGGAGATAATCCCCCGACCTTGCCCAAATGTTCTGATAGGATCTTAAGATAGTGGTTACAATTCATAGGTCCCCTGGGGGAAACCTAGGCTCATGATTGTCAGTTGTTTAGAATCTGACCAGCTATTGTTCGACCTGGCCGAAGCTCAGGTAGATTCAGGCCATGTGCGAATGTCCACGTGGCGGTCGCCATTATATGAGCACATGGTGACCACGATATTGATACACAACAATAACATTTAAAGCACTAGAAGAATTCGAGAGCACCATATAAATGCCTACCATTATTATTAACCAAAGCTTCCTAAAGGGGCTTCAGAATCACCCTAGTTTTTTATTTTTTTATTTTTCCGTTTGTTCTTCCGCAAGGTATCACAAAATGTATACAACTGAAAAACCCTCAGTAGTCAAGGAAAGAGATGAGGATGTATTAAAACAATCAGCACCCAGCACTGAGTAGTGGTTAGCATTTTGGACCTGGATCTAGGAGACCCAAGTTCAAATCCCTGTTCTGCCATGAAGCTCACTGGGTGACTTGGGACCAGTCATTCTTTCTCAGCCTAACCTAATCTCAAATAAAATGAGAAAGGAAAAGTTTTCAGCTCCTTGGAGGAAGGGTGAGATGATAATGTACTAGACAGATAAAAGCCAGACTTCAGCTGCCATCTCAGGTAGACATCAATGGCTTTGAGAAAACCAGAATCTCAACTTTTGCACAACTACTGCAAATTCATCTCAGTTCATTGATACCCTGTGTTTGGACCACATATTTGAAGCCCCAGAAGGTTGGACCAGAACCAACGGGTTGAAATTAAATCAGAAGAGTTTGTGGCTAAACATTAGGAAAAAGCTCCTGACAGTTAGAGCAATTCCTCAGTGGAACAGGCTTCCTCGGGAGGTGGTGGGCTCTCCTTCTTTGGAGGTTTTCACACAGAGGCTAGATGGCCATCTGACAGCAATGCTGATTCTATGAACTTAGGCAGATCATGAGAAGGGAGGGTTGCATCCGTGCTTATTTCTCCTGGCCCTTTCTTACACGCCCAGGGAAATGCTAATCACCACTTTGGAGTCAGGAAGCAATTTTTCTCCAGGCCAATTTGGCTGGAGTTCCTGGAGGGTTTTTGTTATCTTCTGGCCATGAAACAGCAGTCACTGGGTGTGTGTGTTTTTGGGGGGAGGTATTTGTGAATTTCCTGCATTGTGCAGGGGGTTGGACTAGATGACCCTGGAAGTCCGTTCCAACTCTATGATTCTGTGATTCCTCCTGCTGTGATAAGTGGCTGTTCTTTGCATTGGGTCCAAGCTTTCTGGGAGAAAAATGGGTTTATATGTATTTTAAATAAATAAATAAAATTTTGAAAAGATGTTGATCAATTTTTAAAAAAAAAATAAATAAGAGGCAAATGTTCCTTTTGTACCTTGTTGCCCCTCCTATACATTCTGTACCCAGTCAGGAAACAGGGGGAGCTTTAGTTAGATGACTGCAATGTGTTCTTTGAAAATGGACCAGAAACTTTAATTGGTCTAAAATACGATGGCCAGGCTATTGTCATGGCTTGGTTATAGGGATCCTCTCATCCCCAATCTGAAAGATCAACTTGCCTGGTGCTTCCTTTAATGTCTTTTAGGTGCCAGGCCAAAACAAATCTTTCTTACCCAGGCTTTTAATCTTTTATCTTTCCAGATGTTTTATGGATAGTTTTATGTTCTCTCTGTGTCCCTGGGCTTGTTTTAATGGCTTCTTGTTTTTATCTGATCATCAGATTTCTCCTGTTAAATTGGTGAAACAGTTGGCCTGACAGCTACATCTCAAAACGTCATACTTGCCTTAATCACATCCTAAGATAGAGAAAATGATTCTCATGAGCTGGTCAAGAGTTGGATGGCTTTTGTATGTGTTCCTACCGCTGATTTTTGGACGGTCTCATTAAATCTGATCCCTCACTTAGCTTTGAACTGCTAAATAGTATCTCTGATTGGTAACTTTGGACCAATATTTGCAAACTCTATTTTATTTGAGTGGGTTGGGCTGGAAACGTTACAATACAACTTAGTTTGGGCTTACCACTGTCCACCACCAGGGAATGAGGTGTTTTGCATATCTGCCATACATCTGCGCATGGCTTCCCAGTAAAATGTGCCAGCATGCATGGGAAGCCAGCATGCTGCAGGGGTTAGAGTGTCAAACCAGGATCTGAGAAACCCAGATTTGAATACTCACTCTGCCATGGAAGCTTTCTGGGTAGCCTCAGGCCTGTTATGCATTCAGCCTAGCCTATCTCACAAGATTACTGTGAACATAAAATGGAGAAGAAAATGGCATAAGCCTTTTGGGGTCCCCATTGGGAACAGAGGCATTGGATAAATAGGGTAAATAAATCCATACTGTGAAGAAAATCAAGAGACACTAGGAACATAACGTGGCAAATGGGAAGTGGCATCAACAGATGATGGTGCCTCCTTGAAAAATAATATTTTGAAGCAACAACAGAAGCTGTGGAAATTGAACTCTGCTTGAGTCAAACTGGCCATGATCGGGGGTGATTCCAGGTGTTGTAGCTCTGTCAACCTGCTGCCTTCCCTTATTTTTTCTTGCACTGATGCACTCCCTCGGTCTGAGGAAGACCACTCTGTGGTAAAGAGTGACATAGGATGATACAGTTAAGAAAGACTTCAGTGTTGGAAGAGAGACCATGTGCCTCCTGGTGGTGTGTGGGAAGAAGGATCTTCCCAAATTCCCATTATAATGCATCCTAGATCACTTATGATTTGTGGGGAAGCAAATAAGTTAGAAGAATGCACACAATAGACACATACATGAACATGTCATGTATGTCTAACCATTGGTCTATTGAGGTCAATATTGTCTAACCTTGTTGCAAGTGACATTCTAGGATCCCAGGAGGAAGTCTTTTGCCTTACCTATTACCTCATCCTTTTAACTGGAGATGCCGGGGATTGAACCGACAACATTCTGCATGTCAAGCCAAAGCTCTACCAATGAGCCACAGCCCCAGTGCCAAGAATGAGAGATTTTGCTCCGACTTCACTCAAAAAATGACAGAATTGATTAGGATCAGGTAGTAGGTAATGTGAAGGATCTTACCAAGTTCCCATTATACTGCACCCTAAATGACTTATTAGGTTGAGATAAAGCAGTGGTGCTATCCTGCTATATGAATATCAATCAGTTGTTTGCCAATTAACCCATTTTTGTGTTAGGTGGACACAAGGGAGGAAACCTGTCCAATAATCAATTCCTAGCACCACCGCTTTATCTCAGCATAGACTGAAGAATGCTGGGCATTTTTATGACTAAGAATAGTTGATGAGCTTGTTCTGTGCCATACTGACATTTGGGAAAAAAAATATTCATTAGTCCTAGCAGGAGAATCAAAGTTTTACAGTTCCCGTCTCCCGAGCAGCTATGTAAGAGCAAAAATAAACATGTGTATTTTTTATTTATTTTACCTAGTAAAAGAAGATTGTAGGGTTTAGACTTGATTAAATAAAATTTCAGCAATAGGTTGTTCCCTACAGCAGAATGATAGTGGTTGAGAGTGCATTTACTTTTAGAAAAGATGTGCATCGCCAAGGCGAACGTGACGTTTCGCCTCCCCCTTGAAATAGTCGGAGCCATTTGCTTCTTGATGTTAGCTACAAAGTGACAGAAATAATTGGAGTTCTGAGAAGTAACCATCTGCATTGGCTGCAAGGACTTTGGAATTGTGGTGTTATTAACATTTTATTTATCATATTGGGGAGAAAAAATAAAGTTGTTTTCTAGGCAATGAAATGCATGTGTATTCAGTGCCATGCTTCTGAATGAAGAAGAAGAAGAGATTGGATTTATACCCCGTCCTTCACTACCGAAGGGAGACTCAGAGCAGCTTACAAACTCCTTTCCCTTCCCCTCCCCATAACAGACACCCTGTGAGGTAGGTGGGGCTGAGAAAGCTCTGACAGAAACTGCTCTTTTTTCAAGAACAGCTCTGCCAGAACTATGGCTTGCCCAAGGTCATCCAGTAGGTGCAAGTGGAGAAGTGGGGAATCAAACCCAGTTCTCCCAGATTATAGTCCGTGCACTTAACCACTACACCAAACTGGCTGTATGGACAGTAAACAATGCTGGCCCCGATCCAGATGTAGTTGTCATGCTGAGCACAATACACACTTGTGGTTGTTGTTAGTTGGATTTATTACCACTTTCCTAGAGGGGAAAAATCAATATTCAGGGCAGTGCATGTAAAAATATACCCCCCAGTAAATAAGCTATGGAGTTTATGACTAGAAGATGTTATTACAGCCACCAGTTTGGGTGAATTTTTTTAAAAAAAGATTAGATGGGTCCTTGGAAAATAGGCCCATCATTAGCTACTTGCCATGATACTTAAATGGGGTGTCTATATTTAGAGACCATGGGTTGGATCCAGCCACCTGTTCCACTGGTTAAAAGGGGGGGGGGGATAGGGTCCCCTATGAGCATCAGAACAGCTATGTTTGGGATCACGGGGCCTGAATGTAGAAAAACCAAGCTGGATGGGGGCTAGAGTAAGGGAGTGAATTGGGTAAGACTGAGTGAAAAATGAATAAGAGATGCCAGGAATTAAAAATAGTGTAGGACCATTACCTTCATACTCTGCTTCTGAGCTCCCAAAGGCATTTTGATACCTGGTGATTGGGAACGAATTGGATGCCTGCAAGAAGAATTCTCCTGTGATCTGATTCAACACTGCTGGACTGGGTGAATGGGCAACAACACCCTTCATGTGCATCAGTGGTGAGGAAGAGATTGAAAACAAGATAGCCAATATTGTGCAGATATAAAAGAATAGATCTATGCTGTGACAGCATTTGGAACACTGAGTACAATTCTGGGCTCCATTTCTCCAAACCCCCCCCCCCCAACAACAACAACAACCCAACAACACCCTGAAGACAAGCAAGATTAAGGGGCTGGAGTACCTTTCCTATGCAAAAAACTAAAGCATCTGGGATTTTCAGTTTAGAAGAAAGGTCACTAAGGGTGGGAGACATGACGGAGGTTTATGAGATTATGCTTGGTTTACAGAAAGTGGGTAAAGAGAACCCCACCCACACACACACACAAACACACTCCCGTAATATCAGAACTCAGGAGCAAAGAATGAACAAAATGAAGTATTTCTTTATTCAACAAGTGATTGTGGGATTTGCTGTCTGTGGACGTTGTGTTGCCCACCATCTCTAGAGGGGATTAGACAGAGTCATGGAGGATAGGCCCATCAATGGCATCAGCTGTTATGATAAAAGTGAGGCTCCATATTCAGATGTGGCAAGTATCTGAAACTCAGCCTTTAGACCCTGTTTGGTACCCCTCCAAGGCCACTGATTGGCTACTGAATGAAACAGGATGCTGGACTAGATGGACCACTAGTCTGATTCAGCATGGCTCTTCTTGAGTTCTTATGCACGCAATGTTTCTAAAATCTAGGGTAACAGTCCAGGAACAAACACTTTTACCTGTATCAGATGCAACCTGAGAGGTCAGCGAGTGATGGACGAAGGAGGAGGAGGAAGAGGAGGAGGAGATTGTATTTATACCCTGCCCTTCACTACCCAAAGGAGTTTCTGAGCAACTTACCATCTCCTTTCCCTTCCCCTCCCCACAACAGACGCCCTGTGAGGTAAGTGGGGCTGAGAGAGCTCCGAGACAACAGCTCTGAGAGAACTTGTAAATGACCCAAGGTCACACCAGCAGCTGCATGTGGAGGAGTGGGGAATCAAATCTAGGTCTCCCATATTAGAGTCTGCACTCCTAACCACTACACCAAACTGGCTCTCCACTTATGAAATCCGCTGATGTCTCCTGTCTTCTTTCCCAAGCCACTGTAACTGAAACAATTCCTGAAAAGTAGCTGTGTGTTGACCTGACCAGGATGACCCAGGTAACCTGATTTCATTATATCTCAGAATCTAAGGCAAGTTGGCCCTGGTTAGTACTTGGATGGGAGACCACCAAGGAAGTCCTGGGTCATTATGCAGATGCAGGCAATGACGGACAACCTCTGTTTGTCTCTTGCCTTGAAAACCCCACAGCGCCACTGTAAGTCAGCTATGACTTGACAGCGCGTTCCACCACCAGCTATGTATTATGGCTCAACAGCTAGGTCGGGCAACAACTTTTTGCTGTCTTAAATAAGCAGTGACACCTTGTGCAGCCCGCTGGAGGATTATGGGCATCTGGGCATCACTCAGTGGCATGTAGACCCATGCCTTCGTGAGGCAGTGTCTGGAGACAGCAGAGGCCCTGGGGCTGCTATCTTGCCACCATGCAGGTTCTGAGCACAGCAGCACCTGGAGCAGCACGGGCACTGACATCCTTAGGCTGTGTCAGGCACAGCATCAGTGAACATGCGCCATGCAGAGCTAGCAGCCCTCCCACTGACACTCTCTAGCAAGAGTGCCTGATCTCCCCCTTCCTCATCCAGCAGCACTTGCTGGAGGAAGCTGGTGGACCTCTGGCAGACGGCCACAAAAGCCGTTACTGTTTATAAGGCTGCTTGATACACTATTACGAGGCAGCAGGAGAAGGAGGACACATGATTGATACCTCCATGTAATAAGCAAAGGGAGAACTCGCGCACCACTTTGGCAAGAGTTGCTCTTTCACATGTTCCACCGGAAGCACAGAAGCATTCTTGCGGTCAGGGCTCATTTTGTAGCAGGAGCTCCTTTGCATATTAGGCCCCAGCCCTCTAATGTAGCCAATCCTCCAAGAGCTTACAGAGCTCTTCTTACAGGGGCTACTGTAAGCTCTTGGAGGATGGGCTACATCAGGGGTGTGTGGCCTAATATGCAAAGGAGCTCCTGCTACGAAATGAGCCCTGCTTGCGGTGCTTCACATCTGACATCTTCATATCTGACAAAAGGAGATCTGGCTTTCAAAAGCCTATGCCCTGGAAAACTTGTTGTTCTTTAGGATGCTACTGGACTCCACTCTTTCTGTTCTACCGCAGACCGACATGGCTGCCCACCTGAAACGATGCTTCACATGAACACAAATGAAGGTGCCTTATACTGAATCAGACCATCAGTCCCAAAAGATTAGCATTGTCTTTCCAGCATCTCTGGTAGAGGTCTTTCACATCACCTACTGTCTGGTCCTTTTTTAAAACTGGAGATGCCCAGGATCGAATCTGGAACCTTCTACATGTAAGGCAGAGGCTCTTCCACGGAACCTCCTTTGTTCCCACGTGTAAAGCCACCCTTAAGGTGGGGAGCCAGTTTGTCATCGTGGTTAGGAGTGTGGATTCTAATCTGGGAGATCTGGGTTTGATTCCCCACTCCTCCACATGCAGCTGCTGGTGTGACCTTGGGTCAGTTACAAATTGTTTCAAAGCTGTTCTCTCGAGGGCAATTCTCGAGAGAGCTCTCTCAGCCCCACCTACCTCACAGGGTGTCTGTTGTGTG
This sequence comes from Lepidodactylus listeri, assembly GCA_029233225.1. NCBI lineage: Eukaryota > Metazoa > Chordata > Lepidosauria > Squamata > Gekkonidae > Lepidodactylus > Lepidodactylus listeri. The sequence continues at coordinate 95,815,358 of JARCFY010000009.1, read as the reverse complement.
GAGGGGAAGGGAAAGGGATTGTAAGCCACTCTGAGACTCCTTTGGGTAGTGAAGGGTGGGGTAAAAATCCAATCTCTTCTCTTCTATTATTTAGGAGCTATATATGTATGTGTGGTCACATATGTTTTTGAACTGAAAAAGGACAGAAAGTTAAGCTGCTACTAGAAAACTCTTGAAAATGGCAAACTGCATTTCATGCATATTTAAACACAAGAAATGGTGCATCAGAAGTTTCACTTGGGTCAGGTTGACTGCACCCAGAAGGAGACTATATAACATAAACATGTTTATAATGTACAGACATCGGTCAATAGACAGACATTTAACAAGAAGACGTCCGGTCTTTCCCAACTGTACAGAAATGCTAAGTTGAGCCTTATGATCAGAGGTATTGTATTATTTGTGTATAATATCAGCAAAAACAGCACTGACTGTTAATGCTAACATAGTTTTTACATTCAGAACTGCAAAAGGTTTTGTCTGAAATGCTCATCAATTAAAGATCACAGAGTTTAAAGCATCTTAAAAAAAGAAGAGTCTATCAATCCAGATTCCCCCTCCCTCTCTAGAGCGTTCTTTTCTTCAGCACTTACTGCAGAATGCCCCTTGAGGGACATTAGATGGTGCACTAGAATATTAGCTGACAACCAGCCTGAAAAGTGGAGGACGTGGTTCCTGATCAGCAGAAAGGCCAATGATTTATTTCTTTTGATTAGACTGAAATCCCCATTTATCTTCAAGGACAAGGAAAGCGAATCAGAGGCTTCTGGGAAACGGGAGACTTAAAATCTTCAATAGTTGCAAATCAGGAAAACTCACCAATTGATCACTATATCACTGATGCAGGAGATTGAAAGACAGGTCTGCATTAACAGTTTGCTATCAGAATTCCTTGGGAAGCTGTATAAAGAAATGAAAACCATAACCACGATCACTGAATCTATAAAGAGATGTTCTTTGCATTCTAGGGTTGCATGAATATCCCCCCTCCTTTTTTTTATTTTCAGGCCTATTCCATGATTTTCAGTGAGGCTCATTCCAAGGGAAATTGTCGGGGACAGGAAATCTCAGTGGGCCTGGAGGTAGAGAGCTTCCAGGGGCTTGCCAGTAGTGGTGGCTGCAATGTTGAGGGGCAAGAAGTCTTGGTTGGCCCTGTGCAGCTCCTGGCTTGCGCCACCAGCATCCGTGGGGGCACACGAGGTTCTGATGGCATAAAGTCCACCCTCAGAAGCAGCCATTTTTCCCCCAGGGGGACTGATCTTGGCTATCTGGAGATCAACTGTAATACTGGGAGATCTCCAGGTGCCACTTAGAGGTTGGTAACCCTAGCTGGGTGCCACACCAGGCCCAGTGGTGGCAATGGAAGGGGGAGAAAGGTTAGGGAGAAAGCAGTCCCCCCCCCCCCCCAAGAATACTGCAGGTCCCTATTTGTGCTGTTCTAAATCAAACACCATGTTAGAAGGGTCTGTACTAGGATTAAACTGTGGTTTAGAATCCAGGTTTGTAGCAAGGAAATAAAGGTCCGTTTGCCCAGGTGCCTGCATTCAGACATCCTGGCAAATCAGAGTTTGATTCCCAAAGCAAGAAGACCGACCATTCTGTGTGTACAAAGGCTGGCCATTAGCTGCAGAAGGCCAGGAGCATGGGGGCACATCAACCCGCACATCCTGCTTTTCACAAAGAAATCTGTTTGTTTTTATCATGTGACTGCAGCCTTGGTTTCTCAGTGAGGCATCTGAAAAGGGGGAGGGGAGGAAGGGAGAGACAGGGACAAAGCGAGAGGACCTGCTTACCCACCGGCTATAGTTAAAGTTGCCAATTCTGGTTTGGGGAACTCCTGGAGATTTGGGGATGCTTCCTATGAAATGTGGGGTTTGGGGGAGGGGAGGGGTTTCAGCACAGTATAATAGCACACAGTCCTCCATCTGAAGTGGCCATTTTCTCCAGGCGAACTGATGCATGTAGTCTGGAGATCAGGTATAATGGAGATCAGAATGACAGCCCTAGCTTCCACCCATCATCAAGGTGTGACCTTGAGTGGCCTCAGACCAGGGTTCCAGCCAAATCTGCAGGACCACCCTCCCAGGTTCTTCCTCAGCCACTCTAGTACAGGTGTAGCATTCTGCTACGCCCCCACCTTCACTTTAATTTACAACAGGCTTATGACATACATTCAGCCACTACGTGCCACACCCCCATGCTTCATTTGTCTCTCTCCTAATGTTATCAGTTCATTCCCCCCGCCCCCGTCCTGGATCATCTTCTGCTCAGTCCATCTCCTTTTACCACAGCACTCCTGTCTTTCCTTCTCAGTCCTTTCCTGAATGTTGTTAGGCAACTCCTGACCATCCTGCTGGGCCTCTTCCTGATGCCTCCAGTGAGTTCTCCGCAGCTTCAGTCTCTGTGCTACTCCTGCCCAAAGCTCCCTCTGCTAGATCTTCAGCCGCATCTCCTTCTGTGACACCAGCAGAGTCCCCGCTCCCTTCCCCCACCAGGGACGGCACTACCATATAGGCAAGGTAAGGTGGCTGCCTTGAGTGCCAGGCTTCAGAGGGTGCTGGCCTGCCAAGTGGCAACAGGTCCCGCACCCTTGCCCACAACCGCTGCTTCCTTCTTCCCCACCCTCAGACTTGATGGTGCTGCCACAGCAGTGCAGGGCTCCTCGGGTGCCCCCATATTCCAGGCCCTGGAGTCAGGCCAGGCAAGCTGCAGAGAGCCGCAGCCCTGCGAGGGTGGGAAGTGAAAGAGGGCGGGTGGGTGGTGGCTGCATGACTACAGCCGAATGGCAGCAGAATCAATCTAGTGCTTGATTCTGCCATCATTCTGCCATTGTCCTGGCAACCAGCGCGGCCGGCCAATGAGGCACCCGTACCCAGGAGGCATGGCCTATCAGAGCGAAGCACTGGGGAGGGTGTGCGAGAGCTCCTTCGGCACAGCAGTGTCATGCTGGTGGCCTCTGGGGGCTGCCTGAGCCTCTGGCGGGAGGAGAACGATGGGCTGGCAAGCCATTGGTGGCGGAGCACCCACAGGGTAGCTTGGGTCGGGATGTGGCCGGGCAAGCGCGGAGGGAGGGAGGGAGGAAGGAAGGAAGGAGGTCAGGAGAGGGGGCGTGGGCCCTCCGCTCTTGCTGCCTATTGGGACCCTGCCCCGAGGAGCGCACAGGCTCAGGAGGGAGGGAGAGAGAGTGGCTCTGCCCTCAAGCAGCAGCCAGACCCTGTGTGGCCTTGAAAACACTGGGGGGGGGGGCTTGGCGGCTCCCTCCCTCCCTGATCCTGACTCTTCCTTTGCCAAACTGCACGGCTGGAGACCCAGACCCAGGGTGCGATCACACGGACGTTTATTGCGGGCCTCGAGGCTGTTCCCCATCGCAATTAAAGGGGCTGACTAGACGGCCGCATCTGTTTCCCATCTCGAAGCCGCCGCCCCCCCCCCGCATTTGAGCCCGCTTTTCCAACCACCTTTCAAAACAAGTACCTTCCGTTTGAGCCATCGCGCTTGAAAGAGACCCGGGTTTAAATGCCCGTGTGATCGCACCCCCAGACTGCTCCGCAGTGCCAGAGGGCCTTCAGCAAGCTGCTGCAGAAGTTCTAAGGTGGGTGGTGGTGGTTGGAGGCTGGGGGGCAGCATGGGCAGCAGGACCCCAAGGAGGCCACCGGGAGACCCCCGCAGAGCTGCCCTGGAGCAATCACAGAGATTTTCATCCCTATTGGATGGGGACAGGAGGTCTCCGCAGAAAATGAAACGAAGAAATTAGTTTGGGAAGCCGCCCAGCAAAGGGGACCCAGAGGGGGAAAGGAAGAGCAGCCCCTGTGCCGACCTCCTTTGCCAACAACACTTCCTGCTGCTGCGCCTGCTCCTTAGCTGCCTGCTTCTGCTCGGGGCGTGCTTGACATGTCGCGTGCTCCTGTGGGGCCTTGCCAGGTAAGGGGGCAGCGGGGAAGAACATGTACCCCTGGTGGAGGCCAGACAGGGACAAGCTGGAGGGGTCACCAGTTCTGCCCCCTGTCTTAGCACCTCTTTGGGGTCCCACTTCACCTGCTTTGCCATTGCCTCCAACCCCCTGGTGCCTCTTTGGGGTCCTGCCTTTTTCCCCCCTATCCCCACATGTGTCTTTGAACTCTGGGGCTGAAGCGCCAGCCAAAGCTAAAGTAGGTGCATCTTGGGTAGGCTTGCCAGGCTGGAGATGAGTTGTAGTTCTTGCCAGGCCTCCCCTGGAGGTTGGCAGCCCCAGGCTGATTCCTTAGCAGGCATGTTTAGAATCATTCCCTGGTTTGCCAAGGCGAGCACCTCTGGAAAAGGCACCTGGGAATGCGGGGCACAGAGGTCTCCCCATAAGACAGGACAGGCAGAAGTGCTGTCATCGCCCCAGAGGAGTGTTCCCTCTGAGCTGAGTTAGTGTGAGCTAGCTCACAGTTTTTCAGCCTCCAGCTCACACACTTTTGTCTTAGCTCAGGAAGGATGGCTCCAGAGCAAACTGATCTATGTAGTCGCCAAATTGTTCACTCACAACTTTAATGCCAGTAGCTCACAAAGCAGAATTTTTGCTCACAAGACTCCACAGCTTAGAGGGGGCATTGCTAGAGATGCCAACTCTAGGTTGGGGAATTCCTGGATATTGGGGGGGGGGGGGTTAGAGCCTAGGAAGGATGGGGTTTTGGGGGGGAGGAGGAAGGACCTCTGCAGGGTTTAATGCCATAGAGTCCACCCTCCAAAGCAGCCATTTCCTCCTGGGGACCCAATCTCTCTAGTCTGGAGGTCAGTTGTCTCCGGGCTTGACCTGGAAGTCAGCAGAAAATGTAAGTGCTGCCAGCTCAGGAGAATCACGGCCTCGGTGTGAGGTGCTGACTCTGGCTTGGGAAATTCCTGCAGGTTTTCAGGCAGTACCTGGGGTGGCTTTTCTCTTTCTTCTACTCTATGGTATATCATAGAAATTTGAAATTTTGTTTTTCATTCTTCCTAAAACGCATTATGTTTGAAAATTGGGGGGGGGGGGGGCAGAAGGTAGCCTCGCCTAGTGTGCAAAAAAACCTGGCACCGGCCCTGTCCTCCACACCCAGCCTTTAAACTCCCTGGCTGGCCAGTGGGCCTCCACATTACCCACAGCCATGGTATATCACTTCTGACCCCATTCTCCTCCTCCCAGAGAAAGAGACAGTTTGGTGTAGTGGTTAAGTGCGCAGACTCTAATCTGGGGGAACTGGGTTTGATTCCCCACTTCTCCACTTGCACCGGCTGGAGGACCTTGGGCAAGCCATAATTCTGTCAGAGCTGTTCTTGAAAAAGAGTCATTTCTGTCAGAGCTCTCTCAGCCCCACCTACCTCACAGGGTGTCTGTTGTGGAAAATAGGTGGGATTAAAATAGGTGGGATTAAAAAAAAATCTTGTGAGGGAGTTCTTTGGTTTTTACACACACTCCCACAAACTTATATATACTTGTGCAAGAGAAAGAGAGACCTCAAGCCATCCTATGTTCAGTGGCAATGTATAAAAAGGGGCAGAATTCATAACACTACCATGCTTGATACTCACTTTGAATTGGTGTATGGCGAACTTTTAAAACTGAGAGCTCCTGTCATGTAGATCTCATTCTTGCTGAAAGATAACCTCTTTTGTAATTTAGTTCCCCACCCTGGAAAGAAAATAACAATTCTTCAAAAAAAAGTTCTATTTGGTGTTTTGGGCAAAATGGTGGAGAGATGGGAAGTGGGAAAGCCATGGCGAAGCATTGTCAGATAGTGCCTGCCCAAAGTACTTATGATCTGATCCAAAGATCTGTGGAAGTTCCAGATGTTTCAAAAAAAAATTTTTCCCATGACTGATCAAGATCTGAACAGGAACAAATTCAAGTGCTTTTGGAGTACAAGAGCCCCTGGCATATTCCAAATCCAAATATGCCAGTGCTAACCATTTCATTTGCTTGTAAAAGAAAAAAAAATGGTAAGATTATTTCACATGCTTTAGCTGGATTTTTTAATCACTTGATAATCAACATCTTTATTTATTCTGGAAATACCAGCTTTAATTAGACCATTATTAGGAAGGACATGCAAAGAGCATTTGATTTACAAAGGCCATCTCCCAAAACATGATAAACAATGAAAAGTCCCTTTCTTTATTGCCTAGCTTTTGGGAAATGTGCATACAATTCACTTCCTGCAGAATGCTGTCAGTGTTTTAATTCTTAGGAAATTCTCTGGAGAATACCAAATGGCACTAAGAAAGAGAGAGAGGGAGACAGGCAGAAAAAGCAGTAATGAAGGCATTTATTTTAAAGGGGATAAAATGGATCTCTATTGCCAATATATGTGTGTTTTCCATTCTGTATGCCTCTACATAAATCTTCTAAATCTTGCTTATGCATTTCTCATACCTTTTTCTTGTGGGTATGATACCACTGAAATTTCTGGCTTCCTTTAGACTTTACTTGGCAGTGTAAACACATGGCCGTGGACATACTGGCCGTCTGCTGCGCCTCTGCGGCGCGGCAGACTGGGGCGGGGGGAATTTCCCCTGCGGCGCGGCGTTCGCACACTGCCGGAAGGAAGCCACCCGCAGTGTTCAGACTGTGGGCGGCTTCCTGCAGCGGCGGGCGGACGCTGCGCGGCTGCCCCTGCCCGTGCGCGTTCACACCCGCTCCAGCGGGTGGAACGCGCATGCGGGGCGCGCTGCAGCAGCCAAGCACCACTTTGAAGTGGTGCTCAGCTGGTGTGGGAGGAGCGCGGCGCCGGACGCGATGTGTCCGGGCCGCCTTCTCCGGGCAGATGCAGCCGTCTGAACCGCCGCTCTGCCTCCGCTTTTGAAGCGGAGGCAGAGCGGCGGAGACTGCCAGTCTGTCCTCAGCCATAGCACTTAAAGAATCTCAAAGAATGGGAAAGATCTGTCTGTCTGTTTATCTAGCTATCATCATCATCTATCATCTGTCTGTCTATCTATCTATCTAGCTATCATCTTCTTCATCATCATCATCATCTGTCTTTCTGTCTGTCTGCCTAGCTTTCCAATCTTACTTGGTACCTGATTTCCTAGCTCATATTTGACATGATACTTTTCAAGAGTGGTAGATGGGGAGAAGGATTTGTCTGTGCTTGGGTACCTGAAAAGAAAGAGCCCAATTTCTGTATTTATTACTCTGGCATTCCTGTATTTGTTTGACTATTCAAACTTCTATGTGTTTTCTGTTTGTTTGAAGAAGATGTGAGTACAGATCAAATACTAAAGAATTCTTTTAGAGAAGAAGTGAAGTCAGACTGAACTCTTCTTTGTTTGCTTTCTTTTGGCTTGTTATGTTCCAGCTGTCATTGTAGTAATTAAACCAAGGAAACTGAACCTGGTATTCAAAATCTGGATTCAGTATCAGTTCAGGTCCGTCAATATTTATAACTCGGTTTTAGAAAAGTTAGTGTCAGACACTTTGAGCTGGCTCCGGTACTTTTTGTGAACTTTAACATCAAACTCTTCTGCTTCACAATGAAACTCTATAAAATGAAGACAATGATGGAGCTTTAATGTGAGGAAAGTGTTTATTCTTTAAACATGCTGTTTGTTCATACCGATGCTGCATCCTTCAGAATCCTATCAATCATCTTTGGAAAAAAAGCAGTGATTTCAGACCTAAAGAAACCCCAAACTTTATACACTGACTTGCATACTACGAACTGTGATTTTTTTTCCCAACTGGTTCACGCCTAGATGTGTGTGAATGTGGGGGAGGGGGGATTGTATCTACAATACTGATGAATATGTTGAGTTTCACTGAGCGAAAGCTCACCAGCTAGGGATGTGCACCTGAGAGAAAATGACATTCTTTGGATTTATCTTTCAAGAAGGGTATGAATACAGGTATTCAGTGGTGTTTGGTTCCCCTGGTAATATTTCGAGGTTTGAGTTTTTCGAGGATTCTGGAATTATTCAGGTTCCATTGTTCCCTGTGAGGGAATATGCACAATTGGGGGGGGGGGGGAGAGAGATGAAGTTGCTGTTTCAACCGAATGACACCAAAATTGTCATGGTCCTGATGCTGTCTACTAAAGGACCCCCCCCCCCAAAAAAAAAAAATGTTAAGCAATGTGGACCAAGCAGTCCAATTCCACAGGGTCCTGAAGCCCATAAGAGAAGCCAATGTTGGATCAGGCCAGTGGCCCATCCAGTCCAACACTCTGTCACACAGTGGCCAAAAATACCAGGTTCCAGCAGGAGGTCCACCAGTGGTGCCAGGACACTAGGAGCTCTCCCACTGTTGCCCCCCCTCAGCACCAAGAATACAGAGCATCACTTGCCCCAGACGGAGAGTTCCTATCTATACCTTGTGGCTAAAAGCCACTGATGGACCTCTGCTCCATATTTTTAATTCCCTCTTGATGCCGTTCATGCTTGTAGCTGCCACCACCTCCTGTGGCAGTGAATTCCATGGGTTAATCACTCTTTGGGTGAAGAAGTACTTCCTTTTATCTGTTCTAACCCGACTGCTCAGCAATTTCATGGAGTTCCAACGAGTTCTTGTATTGTGAGAAAGGGAGAAAAGTACTTCTTCCTCTACATGCTCTATCCCATGCATAAGTTTATAAATCTCAATCATGTCACCCCTCAACCATCATTTCTCCAAGGTATAGAGCCCCAAGCACTTCAACCTTTCTTCATTGGAAAAGTGTTCCCACCCTTTTATCATTCTAGCTGCCCTCCTCTGCACTTTTCCCAATGTATAATACCTTTCTTGAGGTGTGGCAACCAGAACTGTATGCAGTACTCCAACTGAGGTCGCACCATCGATTTATACAGGGGTATTATGAGACTGGCTGATTTGTTTTCAGTTCCCTTCCTAATAATCCCCTGCCTGGCATTGGCCTTTTTTATTGCAGTCATACACTGTCTCGATTTTTTTCATTAAGTTATCTACTACAACTCCAAGATCTCTCTCTTGGTCAGTCTCTGCCAGTTTGGACCCCATCAACGTGTATTTATAGTTAGGATTTTTGGCTCCAATGTGCATCACTTTGCACTTGGCCATGTCGAACCCCATTTGCCACACTGATGCCCACTCGCCCATCCTCGACAGATCCCTTTGGAGTGCCTCACAATCATTCCTGGTTCTCACCACCCTGAACAACTTTGTGTCATCCACAGATCTAGCCACTTCACTGCTTACTCCCAACTCCAAATCATTAATAAAGGCCAAGTAACGCACCAGCCAGGAACCGCCAGGAACTGGGCTGGGTGACACTTGTACCAACCAGGAGCTGCCTTCCCTGGGCCAGGAGAGATCCCTCCCACCTAACACCTGGGAAACCTGTTAAAGGGGGCAAGGAAGCAGACCCGGGATTCTAAAATACCAGCCCCAGATAGTCCTGAATATTTCTGGAAATATACTGGAATTGGATACCAGTATTCCTGAGAACCTCGAATACTACTACTAGCAAATATACCCCCAAAATTCTAATTCAGGTGGGGAGCCATGTTGTTCTGAAGCAACAGAACAAAGTTTGAGTCCAGTGGCATCCTTAAGACCAACAAAGTTTAATTCTGGGTATAAGATTTTGTGTGCATGCACACTTCATCATACTGATAAGGCATGCAGGGGTATATATTCAGATATATTCAGTATACACAATAGCACATTCTTATCATCAATGAAAGAATCAAGGAAATCATCAATATATTTGTGGCTTTTGCTTGACCCAAGTGTTTCTTGCATTTTTTTGTACTGTGGTATGCTTTTGGCATACCATATCAAGGTCACCATTTGACTGGCCTGACATTTTAAATGCAAAATCATTTGCATTTAGTCCATCTTCTGTGTTATCAGAATTAATGAATTCGAGAAATTCCATTTCATAAAATGGGCACAACTGATCCATACGTCACAGAGAGCACAAAGAATTGTTAATGGAGACTTAACTAAACCATATGAGATTCAAAGTAAAAAGACAAGGTTGCCCACTGTCCCCTCTTTTGTTGAGAGGACTGGGAGTGTAAACATCAAGAACTTACCAACTAAGGCTGAGGACAGACTGGCAATCTAAAGCGGGGCAGGCACGCTTCGCAAACGGAGGAAAGGAGCATGTTCAGACATGCGCATCTGTCCGTCGGCTCCGTTGCGTACTTACCCGTCTCCCAGTCGCTTTCCTTCCGCTTTACCCGGACACCGGTTTTTCCCGGTGTTCAGGGGCCTTCCTCCGCATGCCTCCTGCTTCCAAACAGTGTGAACTGGAAGAAGCGGGAGGCATCCGGAGGAAGTGTGAACGCACCGGCAAAAAGTTTTGCGCATATGCGCATATGCGAAAAACATCAAAGGAAAACAAAAAAAAAGTGCAGCGGCACGCGCGAGCCGCGCACGCTGGCTATGCGGCAGTCTGAACTCTCCGTGGCAGTCTGAATGCTCCGTATCGCCGCTGATCCGCATTGCTTTGGCCAGTGTGAACGGCCAGCTCCGTGGGTTTTTTCCCCCGCTCCAGTTCCCTCCGCTTTGCCTCCGCTTCAGATTGCCAGTCTGTCCTCAGCCTAAGAACCTTTGCAGATGATTTGGTGCTAGTATTGGAAGACCCTTTAAAAGGGATTGAATTATTAATGGCTAAGAATTTGATGCATTAGTGGGTTTTAAAATTAATAAACAGAAAACAAAAATGTTAACAAAAATATGAAAATATGTGAACAAATAGAACTGATGAATAAAATGGGTTTTAAGGTAGAAAAAAGGTTAAATACCTGATCATTAGGTTGACAAATATGGATTGTATGTTATTTCTTTTTTTTTTGTAAAGAAATTTTTATTTTTCAAAAAAACCACATCAAAAATAATACATTTACCTTATACAAATCCCTTTTTCCATATTATATAACATTTTATTCTATTTGTACATTCTATTTTTATCTTGTTTTGGTGGTTTCCCACCACCTCTGAAGCATAACACATTTTCCATTTTATTCAAAATAGTAATACTATATCTATGTTTCATTTCTGGTAACGGTTATATATCTTTAAAATACTTATACACCAATTCTTATTTTCTATGTTCTTATATATTTCTAAATAAAAACAGCTTCATTGTCTAATTTTAACTAAAACCTTCATATAATATATTTCTATTCCTTTATGCTATTATAACCATGTATAAATGTAGTTTTTCATATCCCAGTATTTTTCAACATATTCTTTCAGATCTTTCCAGTCTTCTAGAAAGGTCTCTGAGTAGAGATTATTCAATTTTCTAGTCCATTTATCCATTTCAGCCATATATAACAGTTTTTTCAACCATTCCCACACCTCTGGTATTTTTTCATTTTTCCAATTTTGTGCATACACCATTCTTGCTGTTGTAATCATATACCATATTATTGTCCTTTTCTTTACATTTATCTCTTCTAGTTTAAGTCCTAGCAATAACATTTCAGGCAACTTCTTAAATGTACATTTCAAGATTTTTTCCATTTCTGCATGTATTTTGGACCAATAAATCTTTGCTTTATCACAAGTCCACCACATATGATAAAAAGAACCTTCTTTCTTTTTACACTTCCAACATTTGTTAGACATATTCTGACCAATATTTGCAATTTTTTTTGGTGTCATATACCATCTATACATCATTTTAAAACAATTTTCTTTTAAGTTATAACACGTAGATATACTCATAGCATTTTTCCATAAAAATTCCCAAGATTCCATTTCAATGTCTTTGTTAAAGTTTATCGCCCATTTTACCATTTGTTCTTTTACCATTTCATCTGCATTAAACCATTTTAGCAAGACTTTATACATTTTAGAAATCATTTTTTTTCCGCCTTCCTCCCAAACTTGTTCTATTTCATTATTTTTCCCCCTGAAACCGTGTTTTTTATCACTTCTATACAAATCATATATTTGTCTATATCTTAACCAACCATAATCAAAGTCAATCTGATGCTGCTCCTTCAGTTTGAAATCTTTACCATGTCTTATTAATAAGTCTCTATACTTCAGCCAATCTTGTCCTTTATATCTTGATGTTGGATGTAAGACTTCTGCAGGTACAATCCACATGGGTATCTCTTCTAAAAAAAAGTTTTTATATCTTGTCCACGTATCCATTAGTGTTCTTCTCAAATAGTGATGTTTAAACATATTGTCCATTTTTGTTTTGCCATAATACAAATATGCATGCCACCCAAATCTACAATCATGACTTTCCAGGGACAATAACATTCTATCTTGTAACATAGTCCATGTCCCTACCCAGGTCAAACATATTGCATCATGGTATAACCTTAGATTTGGTAGTTGAAACCCTCCTCTTTCTTTTGTATCACACATTATTTTCATCTTAATTCTTGGTTTTTTCCCTCCCCACACAAATTTAGACAGCTCCTTCTGCCAACATTTGAATGTTTTTACATCTTTCACAATTGGAATAGTTTGAAACAAAAACATTAATCGTGGTAACACATTCATCTTGACCACCGCAATTCTACCCAGCAATGACAAATTCAATACATTCCACTTTTTAATATCCTGCATAATTTGCAACCATAATTTTTCATAATTATTTTTATAAAGATCAATATTTTTCATAGTTAGGTTTACACCCAGATATTTTGTCTTTTTCACCACCTCACATTCTGTAAGTTTTTGTAACTCGTTTTGTTTCTTATTTGACATATTTTTGCACATTACTTTCAATTTGTTCTTATTTACATAAAATCCTGCTAAGTCACCAAACTCTTTTACTCTCTGTAACAAATGTGGTAATGTGGATAAGGGGTCTTCCACTATAAACATCACATCATCTGCAAAGGCCCTATATTTGAAAGAAAAACCTTTAGTTGTTAAGCCTTTAATATCTTTGTCTTCCTTCACATTTAACAGTAGAACTTCTAAAATCCAAATAAATAGCAGCGGCGAAAGCGGGCATCCTTGTCTTGTTCCTTTTTCAACTTTAAAATCGTCTGTCTTTTCGGTATTAATTATTAATGAGGATTTCTGTTCTTTATATATTGCTTTAATGAAGTTAAGCATATATTCACCAATCTCAAGATGTTCTAAAACTTCAAACATAAAATCCCAGTTTAAATTATCAAATGCTTTCTCCGCATCTAAAAAGAAAAAGCCCACTTCTTTTTCAGGATGTTTGTCGTAGTATTCTATAGCATCCACTACTACTCTTAGATTGCCCCTTATTTGTCTATTAGGTAAGAACCCTGCTTGTTCTGTTTGTATAGTCTCTTTAAGGTGCTCTTTTAGTCTATCCGCTATAATCTTAGCAAAAATCTTATAATCATTATTCAGTAAAGAAATCGGTCTATAATTCTTTTTTTTTTGTAAAGAAATTTTTATTTTTCAAAAAAAAAACATCGAAAATAATACATTTAACCTTATACAAATCCCTTTTTCCATATTAAATAACATTTTGTTCTATTTGTACATTCTATTTTTATCTTGTTTTGGTGGTTTCCCACCACATCTGAAGCATAACACATTTTCCATTTTATTCAAAATAGTAATACTTATATCTATGTTTCGTTTCTGGTAACGGTTATATAGCTTTAAAATACTTATACTTATACACCAATTCTTATTTTCTATACTCTTATGTATTTCTAAATAAAAACAGTTTCATTGTCTAATTTTAACTAAAACATTCATATAATATATTTCTATTCCTTTATGCTATTATAACCATGTATAGATATAGTTTTTCATATCCCAATACTTTTCAACATATTCTTTCAAATCTTTCCAGTCTTCCAGAAAGGTCTCTGAGTAAAGATTATTCAATTTTCTAGTCCACTTATCCATTTCAGCCATATATAACAGTTTTTTCAACCATTCCCACACCTCTGGTATTTTTTCATTTTTCCAGTTTTGTGCATACACCATTCTTGCTGTTGTAATCATATACCATATTATTGTCCTTTTCTTTACATTTATCTCTTCTAGTTTAAGTCCTAGCAATAACATTTCAGGCAACTTCTTAAATGTACATTTCAAGATTTTTTCCATTTCTGCATGTATTTTTGACCAATAAGTCTTTGCTTTATCACAAGTCCACCACATATGATAAAAAGACCCTTCTTTCTTTTTACACTTCCAACATTTGTTAGACATATTTTGACCAATATTTGCAATTTTTTTTGGTGTCATATACCATCTATACATCATTTTAAAACAATTTTCTTTTAAGTTATAACACGTAGATATACTCATAGCATTTTTCCATAAAAATTCCCAAGATTCCATTTCAATGTCTTTGTTAAAGTTTATCGCCCATTTTACCATTTGTTCTTTTACCATTTCATCAGCATTAAACCATTTTAGCAAGACTTTATACATTTTAGAAATCATTTTTTTCCCACCTTCCTCCCAAACTTGTTCTATTTCATTATTTTTTCCCCTGAAACCGTGTTTTTTATCACTTCTATACAAGTCATATATTTGTCTATATCTTAACCAACCATAATCAAAATCAATCTGATGCTGCTCCTTCAGTTTAAAATCCTTGCCATGTCTTATTAATAAGTCTCTATACTTCAGCCAATCTTGTCCTTTATATCTTGATGTTGGATGTAAGACTTCTGCGGGTACAATCCACATGGGTATCTCTTCTGAAAAAAAGTTTTTATATCTTGTCCACGTATCCATTAGTGTTCTTCTCAAATAATGATGTTTAAACATATTGTCCATTTTTGTTTTGCCATAATACAAATATGCATGCCACCCAAATCTACAATCATGACCTTCCAGGGACAATAACATTCTATCTTGTAACATAGTCCATGCCCCTACCCAGGTCAAACATATTGCATCATGGTATATCCTTAGATTTGGTAGTTGAAACCCTCCTCTTTCTTTGGCATCACACATTATTTTCATCTTAATTCTTCGTTTTTTCCCTCCCCACACAAATTTAGACAGCTCCTTCTGCCAACATTTGAATGTTTTTACATCTTTCACAATTGGAATAGTTTGAAACAAAAACATTAATCGTGGTAACACATTCATCTTGACCACCGCAATTCTACCCAGCAATGACAAATTCAAAACACTCCACTTTTTAATATCCTGCATAATTTGCAACCATAATTTTTCATAATTATTTTTATAAAGATCAATATTTTTCATAGTTAGGTTTACACCCAGATATTTTGTCTTTTTCACCACCTCACATTCTGTAAGTTTTTGTAACTCGTTTTGTTTCTTATTTGACATATTTTTGCACATTACTTTCGATTTGTTTTTATTTACATAAAATCCTGCTAAGTCACCAAACTCTTTTACTCTCTGTAACAAATGTGGTAATGTGGATAAGGGGTCTTCCACTATAAACATCACATCATCTGCAAAGGCCCTATATTTGAAAGAAAAACCTTTAGTTGTTAAGCCTTTAATATCTTTGTCTTCCTTCACATTTAACAGTAGAACTTCTAAAATCCAAATAAATAGCAGCGGCGAAAGCGGGCATCCTTGTCTTGTTCCTTTTTCAACTTTAAAATCGTCTGTCTTTTCAGTATTAATTATTATTGAGGATTTCTGTTCTTTATATATTGCTTTAATGAAGTTAAGCATATATTCACCGATCTCAAGATGTTCTAAAACTTCAAACATAAAATCCCAGTTTAAATTATCAAACGCTTTCTCCGCATCTAAAAAGAAAAAGCCCACTTCCTTTTCAGGATGTTTGTCGTAGTATTCTATAGCGTCCACTACTACTCTTAGATTGTCCCTTATTTGTCGATTAGGTAAGAACCCTGCTTGTTCTGTTTGTATAGTCTCTTTAAGGTGCTCTTTTAGTCTATCCGCTATAATCTTAGCAAAAATCTTATAATCATTATTCAGTAAAGAGATCGGTCTATAATTCTTAACATTGGTCAAATCCTGATTTTCTTTCGGGATCAGTGAGATGGATGCATCTTTCCAGGTTTCTGGTACCTCTCCAGTAACTCTTATATCGTTCATCAATAGCAGTAACACCGGTGAAACTGACTCCTGTAACGTTTTGTAGAACTTCGCTGTAAATCCATCCGGTCCAGGTGCTTTACCTAATTTTGAGTCATTTATTGTATTTTTGATCTCTTGTAATGATACTGGATTATTAAATAGTTCTTTAATTTTCTCTGTTGGTTTTGGTAGCTTTAATGTTTGCAGGTATTCTTTAATCTTTCTTCTGTCTTTGTTTTCCTTCTTAAAAAGTTTTGCGTAGTATTTAAAAAATTCTCTTTTTATTCCTTTGTTATCTATTATCTCAATATTATCTCTTATCACTTTAGTGATAAATTTATTTTCACGTTTTTTCTTTAATTGCCATGCTAAGTATTTTCCGGGTTTATTTGCACCTTCAAATGCTTTTTGTTGAAGTTTTTTTAAGTTCCAGTATATCTCCTGGTTCAAAATGGCTTTTGCTTGGTCTTGTAGCATCCAAATTTCCTTTTGCAGTTTCTTTTTCCCTGGTTTCTTCTTCAGTTCTTCTTCCTTTGTTTTAATGGCTTGTAAAATATTTTCATATTGCTCTTTTTTCTTTTTATTATCTTTAGCATTTAACGATATCAATAGTCCTCTCATCACTGCTTTATATGCATCCCATACGGTTTGAATTTTAACTTCTTTCTGCATGTTTACTTGGAAGTATAGGTCTGTTTCTTCAAGTAATTTTTTAATTATTTCTTGATTATCTAATAAGTCCTCGTTTATTCTCCATCTCTTTTGTTTTTTAATCTGCCCAGCTGTCCATAAACACGGATTGTGATCTGAGATTATTCTGGGTAAAATTTCCACTTTTCTTGTCTTGAAGGTTAGGTTAGTAGTCATCCAAATCATGTCAATTCTTGAATGTGAGTCATGTCTGTTAGAGTAAAAGGTAAAGTCTTTTCCTTGTGGGTTAGCTTTCCTCCAAATATCTTCCAACTTTTCTTGTTTTATCAGTTCAAAAAAGTTTTTTGGAAGCTTCCCTAACGTCTCATCCTTTCTTTTAGAGCGCCTGTCTAGTTTATTATCTACAGTTCCGTTGAAGTCTCCTAACATCATAATTTGATCATAGTTTACATTGTCCAATTCCATTTGAAGTTCTTTAAAAAAAATTTCTTTAGCTCCATTCGGAGCATAAATGTTCACAATCAAAGTTTTCACTCCTTGCAGTAAAATTTCAATAGCTAAATATCTTCCATCTTTGTCTTTGAATATTACTTTGGGTTCCAAATCTTTTTTGACATATGTTACAACACCATTTTTTTTGTTGCTTGCTAAAGAATAAAATTCTTCTCCCAGTTTTTTCCTTATTAAATATTTATGGTCTTGGTTTTTAAGATGAGCTTCTTGCAAGCAAATTATATTACATTTTTGTTTTTCCAACCAATGACCTACCATTCTACGTTTTTGGGGTGAATTTAGTCCATTTACATTCCATGTAAGTATTTTGTAATCCATTTTGATATATTCTTAAATATCTCCAAAATCATCTTTATTCTCTCCCAGGAATGCATACATTTCTTCTGTGCTTTTAATCACTACTCTAGATTTGCCATAATAAAAACTTAGTCCTTGAGGTATTTCCCAACGAAATCTGATTTTTTTCTCCTTCAGTTTATCCGTCAGACGCTTGAATTTTTTCCTTTCTTGCAGTATTGCTCTAGGCAATTCTTTCATTACTATGATTTTCTTTCCATCTATTACAAAGGGGTCAGTAAAGCACTTCCTGTAGATTTGTTCTTTTGTTCTTTTCATTGTAAATTGGACAACCACGTCTCTTGGTATGTTTTTGTCTCTTGCATATGTAGAATTAACTCTATAAACAAGATCCATGTGTTCTTTAACAACTTCTTCCTGTTCTTGTAAAAAATCTGCTATTGCTTCTTGCATTCTTGTAAAAATATCCTCATTCAATTTTTCCTCAATCCCTCGAAATCTCAAGTGGTTTTGCATATCTTTATAATGCATCATCTTTTCCATCCTCTCGTTCTCTCTCATTGTCTTATGGGTGTTTTCTTCCAGTTCTTTTACTTTGGTTTCTATATCTTGTGTTCTTGTGGATAATTTTTGAAATTCTGCTTTTAATTCCATGCAATTTTTATCTGCTTGAGCCGCTATATTATTCATTTTAACATTTACCTCTCCTATAGCGTCTAACATTTTCTTTTCCATTGCTTCCATAACGGCTAGTAGCTCTTTTTCTTTTTTTGCTGCCATTGTAGGAGAGGACCATGTGGCTGCTCTCGATCTTAGTCCGCGGTCCATTTTGCCTCTTTAAAAAGATCGATTTTATCTTGTCTTCCAAATCAAACACCAATTAGTGCATTCAAACAAGCTAATCTTGCCAAGTCAAATTATGTTGGTTTCAGCCTTCTACGTTATATAATCTTTGAGATATTGCAGTTTAAAAATTTTATAAATCCAAAATGGCGGCCGCAACTTCTCTATGGTTAATGTCAAAGGTTATAGTCTTTTTACCTTGCTTCTGGCTTGCCGTAGTTTCCTTTTGTCCCTTCCTTTTCTTTACTTGTCTGCTCTCTGCACGTCACTTCCTGTTATGGTCTTTCTGGTCCGGCAGTATTTAGAGTCCCCTTTCTGGTCTGGCAGTATTTAGAGTCCCCTTTCTGGTCCGGCAGTATTTAGAGTCCCCTTTCTGGTCCGGCAGCATTTAGAGTCCCCTTTACCTTCTTCCGGTTCTTCTCCTTTTTCCTTCTTGTCTGCTCTTCTAGCCGTCACTTCCTGATTCAGTCCTCACGTCTTAATCTCGCGATGCTTGGTTCCCTTCTCCCTCTTTGTCTCGCGATGCTTGGCTTCCCCTCCCGACTCCTTTTAACCGCAGGAATGTTAAACAACTTGTTTTTTTGGCTTTTTAAGTTCAAATTCGGTTTTTTAGCACTTCAAAACTGCTCTCATCCAATCAACATCAGTCTATTGCTTCACCCGATCTGCTTTTCGTCTTTCAAAACGCGGTAGTGGTAAGGCAAAAAACTTTTTTTCCGTTACCTTTTGTTGTTACTTCGCTTCAGATGTGGTCCCAACGTTTAAACTTTGTCTTCTTTGTTAAGGAATCAGGGGAATTGGAGGTTTTATGCTGAATTTTTCAGCTCAGCTCGGCTCCTTAGAGATACTCGCAAGAATCCTCTTCGGCTGCAGTGCTCAAGGTGTCGGAAAAGTCTCCTCCGAGACTTTCCCTTCACCGAGGTTGCTCAAACCTGGATTATATTGCTTGCTGGTCCTCACACTACCTGTGTGAGGTTGCGTCGGGTGGATTAACCCACCCAAGCTGTCAGGAAGAGCCGCTGTCCGCCTTGCACATTTGCAAAGCGTGTCAGACCTCCATTCTCCCAACCGGAAACTTAGTAGAAGGTTAGTAGTCATGATTTGGATGACTATTAACCTTCTATTAATCCACCCAAGCTGTCAGGAAGAGCCGCTGTCTGCCTTGCACATTTGCAAAGCGTGTCAGACCTCCATTCCTCCGGCCGGAAACCCGATTGTATGTTATTTCAAAATAATTATATTAAGTCATGGAATGAAGTTAAAAAAGACATGTTAAGGTGGGATAAAGTGCAACTGCCTTTGTTGGGGAGAATATCTGTCATTAAGATGAATGTTATTTTTGTTTCAGACAGTACCTGTTTTGACAATCGATGTACCATTTAAATAATGGCAGAAAAGATATTTCTAATTTTGTATGGCAAAGGGGGGGGGCATGACTTAAATATAACTCATTACAAGATGCAAAGGAAACAGGAGGTCTGGGGTTACCTGATTTGAAACTATACTTTGCTATTTAGTTTGGATGAAAGAATTGGTGTTGTTGAGAAATAGAAGATTACTGTACTTAGAAAGTCATGATTTGAGATTTGCTTGAATGGTTATTTGTGGTATGACAAAGCTAAGGTCAATGTGGATTTTAAAAACCATTATATTAGATGGGCTATATTGAGACTATGGGAAAAATATAAATCTAGGTTGTGTCTAAAAATACCCTTGTGGCTTTCTACACAAGAAACATTTTATAGACGAGAAATGATAACTAAGCGTAAATGGTTAACATATCATGCCATATTAGATTTTTCTCAAGGGGACTGTAAAATGAAACCAAAAAAGATTCAATAACAGAAGGATACACTTGCCAATGTTTTTTTATGCACAGTTATCAGAAAGGTTTAAAGCAGAAAAAAGATTGCATGGTTTTGTACAAGCTAAAACTGAATTTGAATCAGAGTTATGTACAAAATCAGAATTATGTACAAATGACAAACATGTCATGGCTAAAATGTATAAACTCTTGTTGAAATTTGAGACAGAGGATGAATGAGTGAAAGAATCTATGATAAAATGGGCCCAAAACTTTGGATATTATATAGAAATGGAACAATGAAAAAAAAATGTGGATGAAGAGCCTTAAATTTATGTTAAGCTCTAGTCTTAAAGATAATTTTTATAAAATGATGTATCAATGGTATATGTCACCAGAGAAATTAGTGAAAATTTATGAGAATATTTTGAAAGTATGTTGGAAATGCAAGCAAAAAGAGGGGACATTATATCATTTATGGTAGACATGTAAGAAAGCCAAAAATCTTTGGATACAAATACATTCATTAATCCAGAAGATTCTAAAGACTAATATACAAATTAAACCAGAGGTTTTTCTTTCGGGACTAATGGACAGACAGATACAAAAAAAAAGTCATGGAACTTTATTTCTATATAGGACAACAGCAGCAAGACTATTATATGCACAGAAATGGAAAAGTTCAACATTACCCACAACAGAGAAAGATGACAGAACTTGCAGAGATGACTAAATTTACTCCTTCGATTAGAGAAAATACATTATCTACATTCATTGTTAACTGAGAGCCCCTTCTAGACTTTTTTGATGAAACGGGAAAAATGAAATTATGATTTGTGGATTTGATGATTAAAGGGGAAATTTATATAATAGAAAAAAAGAGCACTTTTTTTGTAATTACAGCTAAGTGTTAAGTTTGTAATCTTACCTATATCTGTTGTGGAGAAAATCGGAAGCCACTTCTTTATATTCTTTATATTCTTTCTTCTTTTCTTCTTTCATTTTCTTTCTGTTTTCTTATTTTCTTTGTTTTCATCAACTTTGTATTTCTATTTCTTCTTTAATATCTGTTGCTAGTTTTTATCTTTTGGGTTCCAAAATTCTTAATTTAAAAATATTTATTTATTTATTTATTTATTTGATTTCTAAGCCGCTCTCCCTGCGATTGCAAGCTCAGATATGCTTAAAATAGAAAAGAAATGCCATGTATTTTTATAAAGTTCCTCATCAAAGGCTCCTAAGTAAGCTCAACAGTCACGGGATAAAAGGACAAGTCCTTTTGTGGATCAAATATGGGCTAATTAAAAGGAAACAGAGAGTGAGTATAAATGGGCAATTTTCTCAGTGGAGGGCAGTAAGCAGTGGGGTACTGCAGGGATCAGTACTCGGTCCAATGTTTTTTAACTTGTTTATTAATGATTTGGAGTTGGGAGTAAGCAGTGAAATGGCTAAATTTGTGGATGACACAAAGTTGTTCAGGGTGGTGAGAACCAGGGAGGATTGTGAGGCACTCCAAAGGGATCTGTTGAGGATGGGTGAGTGGGCGTCAACATGACAAATGGGGTACAATGTGGCCAAGTGCAAAGTGATGCACATTGGAGCCAAAAATCCTAACTATGGCTGAGGACAGACTGGCAATCTAAAGCGGGGCAGGCACGCTTCGCAAACGGAAGAAAGGAGCACGTTCAGACATGCGCATCTGTCCCTCGGCTCCGTTGCGTACTTACCCGTCTCCCAGTTGCTTTCCTTTCGCTTTAACAGGACACCGGTTTTTCCCGGTGTTCAGGGGCCTTCCTCTGCATGCCTCCCGCTTCCAAACAGTGTGAACTGGAAGAAGCGGGAGGCATCCGGAGGAAGTGTGAACGCACCGGCAAAAAGTTATGTGCATGTGCACATGTGCGCATGTGTGCATGTGCGAAACACATCAACAGAAAAAAAAAAAGCAGCGGCAAGCGCAAGCCGTGCGCGCTGGCTACGCGGCAGTCTGAACGCTCCGTGGGAGTCTGAACGCTCCGTATTGCCGCTGATCCGCATTGCTCTGGCCAGTGTGAACGGCCAGCTCCGTGGGTTTTTTCCCCCGCTCCAGTTCCCTCCGCTTTGCCTCCGCTTTAGATTGGCAGTCTGTCCTTGGCCTATAAATACACGTTGATGGGGTCCGAACTGGCAGAGACTAAACCAAGAGAGAGAGATCTTGGAGTTGTAGTATATAACTCAATTAAAATATCGAGACAGTGTGCGACTGCAATAAAAAAGGCCAATGTTATGCTGGGGTTTATTCGGAAGGGAACTGAAAACAAATCAGCCAGTATCATAATGCCCCTGTTAAAATCGATGGTGCGACCTCATTTGGAGTACTGTGTACAGTTCTGGTCACCACACCTCAAGAAAGATATTATAGCATTAGAAAAAGTGCAGAGGAGGGCAACTAGAATGATAAAAGGGTTGGAACACTTTCCCGATGAAGAAAGGTTGAAGCGCTTGGGGCTCTTTAGCTTGGAGAAATGACAGCTGAGGGGTGACATGATTGAGGTTTACAAGACTATGCATGGGATACAGCAGGTAGAGAAGAAGTACTTTTCTCCCTTTCTCACAATAAAAGAACTCGTGGGCACTTCATGGAATTGCTGAACAGTCAGATTAGAACAGATAAAAGGAAGTACTTCTTCACCCAAAGAGTGATTAATCCATGGAATTCACTGCCACAGGAGGTGGTGGCAGCTACAAGCATGAATGGTTTCAAGAGGGAATTAAACATATGGAGCAGAGGTCCATCAGTGGCTATTAGCCACAAGGTATAGATAGGAACTCTCCGTCTGGGGCAAGTGATGCTCTGTATTCTTGGTGCTGGGGGGGCAACAGTGGGAAGGCTTCTAGTGTCCTGGCCCCAGTGGTGGACCTCCTGCTGGCACCTGGTGTTTTTGGCCACAGTGTGACACAGAGTGTTGGACTGGATGGGCCATTGGCCTGATCCAACATTGCTCATGTTCTTATGTCTTAGTACAGTTAATTTTAGCATTTTTTAAACAAATCCTATCTGGGAAACGGCTAGTAGCTTTTTGAGTGAAGATAAATCCAAGAATCCAGTGTGGTCTCCTGTCTAGAGTGTCTGAGTAGGATCTAGAAGATTAGAGTTTAAATCCCCACTCTTTCATGAAACCCAGTATGTGATCTTCGATCACTCACTCAGCATAATCTACATCACAGCATTGGTGAGAGGGGGAAAATGGGATAAAGAGAACCACGTATGCTGTTCTGAGTTCCTTGAAAGAAGGGTCGGACAAAAATGGATTGGTAGATAGACACTGGATAAGCCCACACTAGCCCAATCTTGCCAGATCTCGGAAGCTAGGCAGGGTCAGCTCTGGTTAGTATTTGGATGGGATCACCAAGAAATTCAGGATTGCTACACAGAGTTAGGCAATAGCAAATCACCTCTATTCATCTCTTGCCTTGAAAACTCTAGGGGGTTGCTATAAGTTGGCTGTGACTTGATGGCACTTTCCACCACCAGATAGAGCCCAGATGCAGCATTGCCTAACATTGTTTTGGGGTCTTCAAGGTTATATTAGTAAGTGTAGACTTCTGGTGTTTCAAGTTGGCACCTCAACCGAGCTCCATAAAATGAACAGCCTGTTCAGATTGATGTTCCTTTGTCACTAGTTCAGTTGTCATTAATATCTCTATGGTATTTTAGTCCCAATTGACATTAGCTATGCATCATGATTTGAAGAGGTCAGAACCTTACAAGAAGTCCTGATTTCTTAGAGTCTTCCTAGCACATGGCACATAGAATATCTTCATTCACAAACTGTGTCTAGCTTTTTAAATTTAACTTTTCCATCCTCAGCCCAACTGCTGGATTCCTGAGTCTTTTGCACATCAAATATATTCTCCTCGCTTTATTGTTGACAGCTATTTGTCATAGCATCTTCAACAGCAAGTGGCATAACAGCAAACTCCACACAGAGTAAACCTCACTAACACTGGCCAAATCAAACCCCATCTTTTTGATCATATAAAGTTAGTTGACTTATTTGGCTTTTAGAATTTTTTCTCCACATAATGCCTCATCTCCATTTCTTTTCCATCCTCATTATCACCTTCATTTGTTCTGCCCTGTGCTTCCTGGTATGCAATTTTATATTTAATAGTGATAATGCTGTAGAGCTGTTCTATGGAAATTCTGTAACAGTTTATATAGTTTCCAGGGTAACTGAAATCCATTAATCTGCCATTTTGTGACCCTCTATTACAAACTCTGTGCTACACCTCATTTTAAAATATCCATGTACTTACCTCCAAATATTCTGAAGAAAGGAATTCCATGGAGCCTTACAGTGTATAGCCACTACTATTCAAAATCTCCTCAAGGTTCTTTTGGTATATCTTACACTTACTACAAGAATGCCACCCAAACAGCCTTCCTGAGTTGAATGATCCTCACTCTGGATATAACATTTGGAGCTATTTAATTAAATTAAATGTTGCCATTTTGATGATGTTGATGTTGATGTTGTTGTTGTTGATGATGTTGATGATGAAGAAGAAGAAGAGGAAAAGTAGGAGTTTTATTGCCTGCTTTTTTTAACCTTAAAGAGTCTCAAAGCAGATTACGGTCTCCTTCCCTTTCTCTCCCCACAACAGGCACCCTGTGAGGTAGGTGGGCTGAGAGAGCCCTGAGAGAACTGTGAATGGCCCAAGGTTACCCAGCTGGCTTCATGTGGAGGAGTGGGGAATCAAACCTGTTTTTCCAGAGCAGGGTCCACCACTCTTAACCACCACACCATGCTGGTTCTCTACCACGTCCTACCTGAGATCCTGGAAAGTCATTAAGTCAGAATAAACTACCTGTGGGACAGCAGGGATGAACTCTTTCTTCTAAGCAATGAAAGATTATGCTTGGACCCATGTAAAGTTCATAGGCTCTCCAGACACTACCAGTGGTTCACTGTGTTGGTTACTATAGCAAAAGCTGAAGAAGCGCTGGTCACATGTTTAGAAGCACTTTAGGGCTGCAAAGATAAGAATGTTCTTGTGGGAGTAAGACCCACTTATGAGTTGTACTTCTGAGTAAATCTTCTTAGACTTGTTCCTTAGGATGCTTTCAGAAGTTCTAGCACTAAGTTCCAAAACTGAAAATTCCATCTTGTAGAGTTCTGCCTTAAAAGCTAAATGCAAGTCCCCTATTCACATGTTACAATGAACACATGCACATCCTGCCCATATGTATATGCATTGGTTTATAAGAAAGAGCCAACATGTGTTCACTTTATGAATGGAATCAGTACTTGGATAAATGTGGGGTTTGTATCATAAGTTCAGATGTACTTGTATTCACTGTAACGTGAGAATTACTCAATGTGAATACAAATAACCATCAAGTGTTCACGATACATGGATTGCATGTGTGTTCACCATATCTTGGGAACAGAGCTAAGATCTTCAGTGTGATCCTGAACACAGTTACTCTTTTCTAAGTCTACTAATTTCAGTCGACTTAGAAGGGTATAACACTGCTTTGAAGTGGACTGCACTAATAGTGGCAAAAGGCAGATCAGGACAGGGACTGCTAGAAACACAAATTTCAGGGCTATCACTAGTTCCCTTAATAGTAAAAAAAAGAGTATGGCATCAAATAGTATGAGCCACATGTTGTAAGTATGGAAATGGGCACATTTCCAGATATCAGCTTCTGCCCCAAGTGCCCTTCTGCCATATACCTTGGCCAAATGAAAAGGTAAAACTCGCAAAAATAAAAATGCAAAGACAGGTAATGATGCTCATAGAAATATATTAAATATACTGACTATATAAACAGATACAACACTTCATGAAAATGCAATGCACATCACAAAGTCTCATGACCCACAGAATGATAATTCCTGAAAGAAATATAATCATAAATAGTCCACAAGCACAAGCCCTCCAAGTCCATAGGAAAAAAAAAATACTGTCCAGTATTCCCCAATGGTATTGTACATGATATTCAGACTGTTTCAAAGAAAATCTTTCATCAAAGGGTATAATGAGTCGAGGTCGGTACAATGACCATGCACAAATCAAAATTCTATTATGTATTAAGTGGAGTCCAAAGCCTCTTTTTTTTAATAATAGCTTTTATTAATGTTAAGAAAACGGTACAGAGTGAAGAGAATCTTAAATTAAGAATCACAGGACTTTACAATGAGTTAAATTTAGAAATTTTGAAAACAAACAGTACCATACTGCATAACAGGATAAATTTCAAAACAGATAAACTCTTCAGGATGTTGTATCAAAAAAACAGATAAAGTGAGGAGTTGTTTGCCCATGTTTTTGGAAGCGTGTCTACACCTTCGCCTTTAAAGTGGGTGAATAATGGGGTCCATTTGGATAGTGGGCTTTTACTGTTGTTAGGTTCGTCAGCTGATCAGCAATCTTGTTGAAAAGAAAGTAGTCCCACACTTTGGCTAACCATGTGGAGAGGGGGGGGAGGGTGTGGGTCCTTCCATTTAACCACTATTGCGTATTTCACTGCAGTTATAAGGACGGAGATTAGATCACATGTTTCTGCTGTGGGAAGCTGTTGTGGCCAAAGGTTAAGTAAAATAAGTGCAGGATCCATCGGGATGATGATGTTAAGCCATTTTTGTGTTTCAATGAGGACGGATTCCCAAAAGGAGAAGATCAGAGGGCATGCCCACCAGGTGTGGTAGTATGCTCCTATGGCTTTTTTGCATTTCCAGCACTGTGGTGATTGTTCTGAGTAAATAGGTGATAATTTAGCTGGGATTATGTGCCAACGGTATAAGGTTTTAAGGGCTTGGAATTGCATGGGGAGGGCTCTAGATTTATAGATAGTGGAACTCCATATGCTGTCCCATTTGTGTTGTGTGAGAGTCCTACCTAAGTCTTTATGCCAGGCTTTTTTGCACTGGCAGAAGGTTGTCTGTAGGGACTGAGATCAGGGCGCTGTAGAATAAGGAGATAAGGCCCCGCTTTATAAGGGAAGTGTTTATCAATAGTCGTTCAAAGAAATTAGGTTTTCGGTGGAAATAGAGGGTTTTTTTCCCAAGTAGTGTATAGGTGAGCTACTTGGAGGTATTCATACCAGGGAAGTTTCACTTTTGCTTGCTTCTATAGCTCCAGTTTTTCCAGCATGATTCCTTGTTTTGTGATACCTGTGAAGCGTGTAATGTGAGCAGTTCTCCATCGATCGTAGGAAGATGACAATAATCCAGGTTGAAACCATGTTTGGGAGTCCAAAGCCTCTTAACAAATTCAAAACCCAATGGTATCAAATCTAGCAGGCAAAAAAAAAAAAAAAAAAAACCCTCTAATAGGCCGAACAGGCCAATTCTTTCCATAGGCAAGGAAATGGACTCCAATAACTTTTGGAACAGTTTTATTTATCTGAACAGTAAATTAATGGATTGTTGGCAGCATTGTAGTCATGCTTGTTTTGGACTTCTGCCACAGAGGGGATAAAGGAAAAAATTATTTATGATGAATCAATTCTCAGGGCTTAAAAAAAAAGATGATAAATGAGTTGTGGGAGAAAGGCTAAGGAACAAAAAAAGGAACAGCAGAAACAGTTTTAATTTTTTTAAAAAAAACCCTTATAATTTAATAGAAATGTTCAATTGAAGCCTTAAAGACTATAAAATCCCCCCCCCCCAGTAGCTTTTACTCAAAAATATGGAATACAATCTGGGTTTTATTAAGACTTTAAAAAGGAAGATAATGAAAAGAAGAGAGTAAGAGTAATGTGAAGAGAACTTTTCAAAGAACTTGCGGCTGGTGAATGAAATACTTTTAAAAATACAATTTCCCAAAATAATCTGAGTACTTTCCAGGTGAAAGAGCAATCTGAATTACTTTTTTTTTTAGCAATCTCCCCACTCCTGTCTTGATTGGAAGTCATACCATAGTCGTCATGGTAGCCAGCATGGGAACAGCTTTGCTGCACGGAGGAAGAGGTAATCAGTAATCAATTACTTTGAAGTAATCAGGATTACATCCCTCTTAACGCATTACCTTTCAGATCCAGTAATCAGCAGTGTGAGACAGCTGCTTTTTAAAAAAGACCTTTGATAACTGTGAGTACCAGTTTGCTGCTAGTGATTCCAGTCACAGGGTCTCTCTGGTTTCTGGAAGAATTACATCAAATTCAAAAGCACGGGTGACCATCTTGTGACATGGATGACACAAGTGACACAAGGGGCACAGGAGACAGCAAAAGGCGGTGGTGGTCCTTCTGGACAGAAACAGGAGATCCCAGGGGTATGGTTGCCAGATCTCCAGAGGACCAGACATTGAAGGGCTTGTGAGGTAGGGTTGTCTCACAGTGTTCTTGTACATTGCAGGGTGCCTGGTAGTGTCAAACCTTGAAGAGCTGGGGGGGGGGCAGCTGTGGATGACCCCTTAACGAGCAAAGTCTGATTATATGTGATGGGTTATGATGGTACCTGGCGGCAGAGCAAATAGCAAAACCTCTGCAGCCAGCCAAAAATAGTTGGTTGTGATGCCTCACCCTGAGATTTCAATCCTTCCCCTAAGACAGCAGGTCTCTGAATACCAGTACTAGGAGTCGGCATCAGGGGAAAGTCTTGGGCTCTATACCTTGTTTGCTGGCCCTCCAAAGCAATTGGTTGGCTGCTGTATGAAACAGTATGCTGCATTAGATGGACTAATCTAATCCAGCAGGGCTCATCATATGGGCTTAAACTCCCAAGAAAGAGGCTAGAATCCTGAAACTATATGTGAAGCCTTCAGACCAAGCAATTCTACCACTGGACCTGGCTCTGGCATAGTGCCAAAATGGCCGTTTTCTTGACTCTCTGATTCTGCACTCTGTTCTGCTCAGCACATTAGAAGTAAATCTATTGTAGTATATACCAAGAAAAGATGTGAACAATATACTGATGAACCATACCGAAAAGAGGAAGGTATGACATATTCCTTTCAAAAAGAAACTTTTGAAGAACAGCCTACAGTTTTAGGCCCAATTTACACCTTCCCTCTGAAGTAGTTTGACTGCTGTCTTTTCCTGTGTTCATTTCACACTGGTTTCACATTTCACTCCCTGGTCTGAAGAGTACAAAGCAACAGGATCTGTTTAAAGCAGTAAAATGCTAGCTTGACCATATGAGGGCAATTAATGAATGTAAACAGTTTTTTTTTAAAAAAAAAACTAGAACAAGTATGGTTTGAAACTAGAAACAGGTATAGACAGGTTTTTTTTTGAAACTAGAATGATTCCAGCAGGAAAGTCAGTTGTAGATTTGACCTTAGAAAGTGAAATGAAAGCTGCACTGAGGGCAATTAGAAGACACAAATTACCAGGAGTAGATGGGATATCAATAGAGCTATTCCAAGCCACAGAAATGGAGTCCATCAAAATCTTAACAAGAACATGCCAACAAATATGGAAAACAAAACAATGGCCTACAGACTGGAAACACTCAATTTATATTCCAGTTCTGAAAAAAGGGAGACATCAAAGACTGCAGCAACTATCAGACTATCACATTAATTTCTCATGTGAGTAAAGTGATGTTCAAAATCTTACAACAAGGACAGTCACTGTGAATGGAACGAGAAATGCCAGATGTTCAAGCTGAATTCAGAAAAGGAAGAGGCACTAGAAATCATATTGCAAATTTATGTTAGTTACTGGAGAGAGAGAAAATTTCAGAAGAAAATCAGCTTGTGTTTCATAGATTACAGCAAATGTTTTGACTTTGTGGATCATGAAAAGCTGTGGTTAGTTTTAAAAGACATGGGTGTGCAACATTTGATTGTTTTGATATGCAACCTATATGATTGACAAGAGTCTACCATTAGATCAGAATATGTGGAAACAGAAAGGTTTCCAATTGGAAAAGGTGTTAGAAAAGGGTGTATTTTATCTCCCTGCCTGTTTGATCTGTGCGCAGAACATATAAGGAAAGGTGGATTACATTTAGATGAAGGTGGAGTGAAAATTGGTATAGGGAACATTAACAATTTGAGATATGCAGACGATACCACATTACAGGCAGAAAACAGTGAAGACTTGAAATGATGACTGTGGAAGATTAAAGTGCCAAAGCAGGATTACAACTGAACATTGAGAAAATAAAAGTAAGGACTAATTATACAAGTTTAAGATTGATGGTGGAGAAATTGAAATGGTTAAAGATTTTTTATTCATTGGCTCCATCATCATCCAAAATGGAGGCTGCTGCAACCAAGAAATTAGAAGGAGATTGAGAGTAGGAAGGCCATCCATGAAGGAGCAGAAGAAGAAGAAAAAGAAGGGGGAGGAGGAGAAGGAGGAGATTGGATTTATATCCTGCCCCTCAAAGTCTCAGAGCGGCTTACAGACTCCTTCCCCTTCCCCTCCTTACAACAGACACCCTGTGAGGTAGGTGTGAAAGAGCTATGACAGAAACCACTCTTTTCAAGAACAGCTGTGGCAGAACTATGGCTTGCCCAAGGTCATCTAGCAGCTGCAAGTGGAGGAGTGGGGAATCAAGCCCAGTTCTCCCAGATTAAAGTCCACACACTTAACCACTACACCAAAATGGTTTTCAAATGTAAGTATGTAAGATTTTCAAATGTATTCCCCATTACTATGTATGGGTGTGAAAATTGCACAAGGAAGAGAAGCTGACAGGAAGAAAGTTGATCCAATTGGAATGTGGTGGTGGAGAAGTGTTTTACTTGGTACCATGTACCACCAAAAACACAAATAAGTGGGTTCTAGATCAAGAGCCTGACCTCTCCCTAGAAGCTAAAGTGACTAAACTGAAGCCATTGCACTTTGGTCACATTATGAAAAGACAAGAGTCACTGGAAAAGACAATAATGCTAGGAAAAGTGGAAGGCCACAGGGGAAAAAAAAGCAGGACCCAAGATGAGATAGATTGACTCAATCAAGGAATCCATGGCCCTCAGTTCGCAAGACCTGAACAAGGCTGTTAACAATATTATCTCATTATTTGGTCACAACTTGTGGCACACACTGACCATCAGTGCTTAGGGATAGATTATCCTGTTGGAACCAGAATCATATAGTGCATTATGATGCCAATATTGTCTCCACCATGGGATTTCATTATAGCATGTTCTCATTAGGGTGGCTGAATGTAAGAAACTGATGCTGTAGTTTACTATGGTCTCCTTTGGTTGTGGTCACACACGTCAAATAAAGGCAGGGGGAAGCGAGGCTATTTCCTCTGGAGGAATTTGACCCACAGTTGTGAGATCACATAGCCCTTTGAAGTTGCAGGTGCAGCCCATCAGTGTGTGATCAGTCGCAACTGTGGGTGAGTCTGGGTTTTTTTGCCATTTGTTTCCCATGTGCTTAAACAAGCAATTGATGAATTACACTTCCACACTGAAGGCTCCTTATGGGGTTTGCGATGATGCACATACTCGGAAGGGGGAAAAAACAATGGTACGGAGTTGGGATGGCCTGATCAGACCATCCTGACAGCATGAGAGCGCACTGTAGTGATCAGACAGGGGAAAGTCCATCCATGGCCTGTCGCAGCCTGTTTACTAACGGATTTTCCCTGGTGTCTTTTAACTCCACTTCTGCAGTGGAGCAGAATGGGTTGCTGACAGTTGCAGGACGCTTCCCAGATGTTGTTGTCTGATCGCTCCCTTTAAATATGCCCGGCCAGGGCTCATTTTGTAGCAGGTGCTCCTTTGCATATTAAGCCACACCCCCTGATGTAGCCAATCCTCCAATAGCTTACAGTAGCCCCTGTAAGAAGAGCTTTGTAAACTCTTGGAGGATTGGCTACATCAGGGTGTGTGGTCTAATATGCAAAGGAGCTCCTGCTACAAAATGAGCCCTGTGCCCAGCATTCATGCCTATGTCAGGTCTAATTGTGTGTATGATCACAGCCTTTGACAGTCAGTAATTTTCAAGATCTCAGACAGATATCTCTTCTCCATTCTGCTACTGCAGGCTGTAACTGCAAGATGTCAAGGACTGAGGTGGGGAGCCACCTACATACACAATGAGTGTGCTACTCCTGAACAATATCACCATGAGGCTTACTGGAAGAGTCATTGGACTAAAATGAACTTTTCTTTGACCTGCTATGACAATGGTTCCTGTTTTGAAAAAAAAATGTATCTGTTCCCCCCCCCCCCCATCTAATAGCCAACATACTCTGCAAAACTGTACTCATCTTCAGGAGCAGAGAACACAGGTTAGCCTCATGAAACCTTCAACAGTGTCTACAATTTCACTTTATTTTCACTTGTATGGCTTTTGATTTTGGTGCATTATAGATAACTGAACTTCAACAGCTAAGGGAACACATGAGGAGGAAAGTGTCAGAGCACTTTGATGCTAACATCTCTGTGCCAGAAACTGGAGATCAAATGCGGGTAGTTAATCGATAGCAAGAATGAGACAGCAGTAAAAATAGAACTGTTCACATGGCTTTGGGTGAAGTAGAATAGCAATTTCAGAGATTCAGGACTGTCAGCACCTGCTCCCCCCATCTCCAGCCTCCTCCATAGTCCATATGAGTGTTGCTGCTGCTGCAAATGTGAACATAACATATGTATATGCATAAGATATCCAGGACAGCAGTGAGGGACAGGTAGAACTAGCATGGTGTTAGAACTAAGGATGCTCCTATAACTTCCCAACAAACATGCTCAATAAGTCAATGTACTGTGTTTGACTGTCACAATAACCCATGAGCTGAACCTCTGACCTGTTCACCAATCTTCTGTCCACCTCAAACAACAATCAAAAGGCTTTTTCTATGGTGGTGGAGTATTATCTCCTTGCCTTGCAGGATCTTTGGCATCTGTGCCGTAGGTGAGGTAATTCTGCCCAGGGTTATGTATAGTTGGATCAAGTAATTAAATGAAAAGGAGGAACTACATCTCCCACAAATCTAAGCCATGTTCCTACCTCATCTTGTTGTATTGTTGGGGGGGGGAGCCTAGGGCTGACAGATTCAAATTAGGAACCTCCTGGAGTTTTGGGAAGTGGAAAGTCTTCTTCTGGACTTTTGGTGTCACCTGTTTTGGAAGGAACCCTACCCTTGAAGGAAAAGGTCCATAACTTGGAGGTGCACTTGGACCCAGACCTACTGCTGCAGAAGAAGGTTGCACCTGTGTCTAGGAGTGCCTTTTAGTAGCTTCAACTGCCTAAGCAGTTGTGGCCTTTCCTGGGCAGGAAAAAAATGGACCACTGTGGCACATGCCTTGGTTACATGTAGATTAGATTACAGCAGTGCAGTGTACATGGGCCTGCCCTTGAAAGTGTTCCGAAACTTCTACTGGGACAAAGTGCTGCAGCCAGGATGTTGACTGCAGTCTGTTGTAGGGACCATATCACTCCCATCAAGAGATGGGCATGAACCAGCTCACGAACTAAGGAATGTCATGAATTTTGCTCAATTCGTGCTTCGCAAAGCAATGTTTGTGGAGAGTTGACTGGGATGAACATTCCACGAACTTTCATGTTGTTTTGGCTGTTCATGAATGGATACATTTCCAGACAGACTGTCAATGCTAAATTAAATTGTTTACAAAACTTCAAAGCAACGGGGGGGGGGGGTAATGATCCAGCCTTGGAAGCAACAAAGAGAGCCCTCCAAAGTTTCAGAGGCACTGCTGGCTGCCAATAACAGAGTTCCCATTCTGCTCTATGGGATCAGAATACTATATATCAGTCCAGCTCGGCAGCCTCTCCTTTGTTGGCTGTTGGCAATTAGACAGAGAGGAAGGGCACATTCATTTATTCCTGATTGTGAACACCTCTCCCCCGCTGGGGTTTCGATGTTAGGTGGACTCTGATCCACCCTATCTCTCCACACATGCTGAGCAGAGGAGCTTTGATACTGGGTGCCTTGGCTGAGAACCTGCATTTTATACCCTGCAGATCATGAACTTCTCTCTCCTGCTGGTATTTGAGTGTTAGGTAGACTCAGGGCTCTGAACCACCTCATCTTTCTGCTCATGCTGAGCAGAGGGGCTTAGCTACTGGGTGCCTTGCTGTCCCCCAGGGAATGACCTCTTGGAGGATGGCCGGTCTTGATGTCTCACTCACAGTACCCCGAGTGTGGGGAGCCTTTCTTAGAGCAGCCTCCTGCTCCCCTTTTGCTTTTCCCTGCTGAGAGGGAATGTGCCTCTTCTTCCAGTTTGGTGTAGTGGTTAGGAGCGAGGACTCAGAGAACCGGGTTTGATTCTCCACTCCTCCACATGCAGCTGCTAGTGTGACCTTGGGTCAGTCACAAGTTCTTTCAGAGCTGTTCTCTCAAGAGCAGTTCTCTCAGAGCTCTCTCAGCCCCACCTCCCTCACAGGATGTCTGTTGTGGGGAGAGGAAGAGAAAGGAGATTGTAAGCCACTCTGAGACTCTGAGTAAAGGGTAGAGTACAAATCCAATATCATCTTCTTCTTCTTCCTCCTCCCTCTGGTCACCACTCTTTCCTCTGGTGTCTGCAGAGGATGTAGGAGGACAAGTGTTGAGGGGTTGTGCACTCTGCCACACACAGGTCACTGGGGATTGTGCAGAAAGGTTTCAAAACTGTGGGCTCCCCTCTGTGGGCCCCCTCTGAGTCACTGCTGTCAGTCCTCCTCTCCAAAGAGTGTTAGCAACTGCTGATGTTTCCTGGCAGTGCTAACAACTCTTTTGCCTCTGTAGAGAGCCCCAGGAACAGATCAGAGGACAGAGGCTCAAAGACCCCTGGTG
Organism: Lepidodactylus listeri; assembly: GCA_029233225.1. Classification (NCBI taxonomy): domain Eukaryota; kingdom Metazoa; phylum Chordata; class Lepidosauria; order Squamata; family Gekkonidae; genus Lepidodactylus; species Lepidodactylus listeri. The sequence continues at coordinate 95,780,653 of JARCFY010000009.1, read as the reverse complement.
ACATCCTGCTAGGGCCAGGCTCCAGGGGGCTGGCAGGATGGGTTTCTGGGAGCCTTTGTTGTGCAGGGGGTGCAGGACTTCTTCCCCCTAATGACGAACACCCTTTGCACCCACTTTCACTCTTATGGCACAGAAAGGTGTTCACACTCAGGAGGAGTGGGAAGATATAAATGTGGGAGAACTTTTTAGGGGTCCATAACCGGGGCCCCAGAAATGTAATCCATCCCCAAGTTGGAGAGATTGTAGAGGAGCCAGTCCTAGCATCCAGTATGGAAGCAACCCTAGAGGCACATCAATTACTTTGGAACATACTTGTAATAGTGCTTGTGTGTTATTTCAGTGTATGAACATATGCCAACACTTCAATTCAAAAGCACTTGGTCAGGCAAGAAACTGCAAACATTCTCCCTTTGTTATGCAAGACAGTTTGCATCATTAATTGCTGAAAATGGAAAAATCTGATTTCCCCTGAGGAAAAAAAAAATCTAGTATTTCTAGTGCTATATAATGACATAGCATTATTTCCAAACAAACAGAAGAGGCTTTTTAAAAGCACCAGCTGAATCATTTCCATTATTCTACAACTGACAAGGACACAAAACCAACATCAAGTTTTAACAAGCGCATGACCTCCATTCACTTCAATGGGTCCTGTGTGGAACATCCCACTGGAATGAATGGAATCTGCACAGCAGCAGTACTCTCAGGATTGCTCCCATTACTACAAAATATGGCTTATGCATTACGAAGTGTTAAACACCACTCCTCTGCTTGCTTCAAATTCCATTTTAGGTCCTTTCCACATTTGCCTGCCACTCCGGGTTTTCTCAGTGTTCGAGCCGAGGCAATTTAAATCCAGGGCAAAACAACATCCAAATAACCCGGGGCAACAGTGGGCTGAAAACGGACTGACCACTGAAGGGAGGTAATTGTCAGGCTCCCTGGACAAGTCATCCACAAGCACACTGTCTTTGGCAGTGAAAGCTTTACTGAGTAATACAACGCAGTGTTCCCTCTAAGCTGAGTTAGTGTGAGCTAGCTCACAGTTTTTTAGCCTCCGGCTCACACATTTTTGTCTTAGCTCAGGAAGGCTGGCTCCAGAGCAAACTAATTTATGCAGTAGCCAAATCACTCGCTCACAGCTTTAATGCCAGTAGCCCACAAGGTAGAATTTTTGCTCACAAGACTCCACAGGTTAGAGGAAACAGTGAATACAAGTACCAGGCATGATCAATACTGTGTCAGTTCTGAGGCATTTTGGTGGGAACAGCATAGATATAGAAAATACTATCCGTAACCCTCCTAGGGTCCACACATACATCACGTCATGCAGCCAAGCTCCCGCGTCTCTACCCCCTTCCCATGGGAATGTACAGTCCCACTATCTCGCTGCTTAAACTGGCACTAACAGCTCCAAGGACATCTCTCTGTGAACCAGAAGAGGCGCATCTTGAGAGAAACAGTAGAGCACACACACACTCACACTTCATTCACTCCCCCACCCCAGGAATTCCCCTTCGCCCAGCATCTATGACAAACTATGTGAAGCGAAGCGAAGCAAGGTTTGACAGTAATGTAAAGAAGAATTGTGTGTGTGTGGGGGGGAGCTGGATTAAAAAGAAGGTTGAATTCGATTTTGGTGCAGAAGTGTTTGAAGGACACTGCGGTGAACGTGGATTAAACGGAAAGTGCAGGAAGGGCCTTAGACAAATTGAGTTTTATTTTGTTTAGTCAAAACGTTCATTTTACTGAATCTGAAATCCAAGCTCTTGGAGAACTTAGAACACCTGCTGGTGTTGTCAGGTTGCAGTGAGGTTGTTAGGGAATAATAGGGTGACAATTGGAGTTGCCAACTCCAGACTGAGAAATTTGTGGGAAATTGAGGGTGATACCTGAGGAGGATGGAGATGGTGGAGTTTGGTGGCATTATTTATTCCATAGAGTGGTGCCTGCCAAGCTGTCCTGGGGGTTACTTTGGGGAGCCCCCATCAGAACTAAGGGAATGTCTGCCATTCTGTCATTCAGAACCTGCCTTTGGAGACTTGGGGGGAGTAAGCATGGGGGGGGGGGGTTTGCTTGCCTTGCTTCCAGTTTCTGGCTGGGGGGAGGTCTGCCCAGGTGAAGTTTTCCTGTGCATTTGGCATCACTGGCTTGTTCCTGAGCCTTTCCATTGACTCCTGTAACTGCAGCTGTCTTTTCCAAATAGAGCGTTGGGAAGACCTTTTTTGAGGTCCAGAATGGGGACCCCAGAAATGTAATCCATCCCCAAAGTGAGGTTCCCTGTGTGTTTGGTGTACATAATGTGCAGGGGTCCATTCTATACACTTTTGACCTGTGTCTTACATTTCCCCCAAAGTCCAATCTACCCATAACTTGGAGGGCATGTAGAAGAAGATTGGGGGGAGGTTCCTGGCAAGTTTTATGCCTCCAGTTTGCACAGGGTTTGTTCTATACAATCCTGAACCTCCTGCACCTGTGCTTGCCATTTCTCCAGAAAGCACTTTCCTGGGAGCACCAGCTTTGGGAAGCCGTAACTCAGATCCTCTAAGTCCAATCCTCACCAAATTTGGAGGGCAGGTAGAGGAAAGTCAGCTAGAGACGCTCTGCAAGTTTGGTGCCTCTAGCATGCCAGAGGGTTTTTCCACCATATCATGAACCCCATGAATGGAATCAGTTCATTAGCCCCTAAAAGTTCATGACAGTTCATGGTTTCCTGGTTCATGCCTATCGCTACTCTGGACTTGGTCCATCTGCACTGGCTCCTAGTCTGTTTCTGGGCACTACTCCATTTGCTAGTGTTGACCTTTAAAGCCTTTCATGCTTTAGGATCAGCATGCCTCAAAGACCACCTACTCCCTTACAGACCTGCCCAACTTCTATGGTCATCTTCTGAGGTCCTACTTTGGGTTATCTTATTTGCGAAATTAAGTAAGTAGCAACCTGGGAGAGGACCTTCTCAATAGTGACACTGAAACTCTGGAACTCTCTCCCCAGGGAGAGGCCTGTTGGCAACACTAATCCGTGTTGTTCCTGGGTTCTAATATTTCTTAGTAGCCGTGTAGGATCTTTGTATGCAGAATCAGCTTCCATGTTTCTACCAAGCAATACCTATTGGTTATTAGCATTTGACCATTTTCCTCCCAGCTTTGTTTGAATGGCTTTAGGATACAGGCTTAGGAATGCAATAGTTACCATCAGTCATATCACCAATGACCGTCTTTGAATGCCATTTGTTGAGATCTCTGCTTAGATTTTTTTTTAAGCTTTTGGTATGCAGAAAGGAACTTTTACTCCAGTTCCTAAACACACACACACACACCCATTATGTGAAGAAGATGCATGCAGGAACATCTTTTGTGAAGCATATTTTGTGAGACAGACTCAAGACAGGCTCCTCACCGATGTCTGATTATATGGAATTGACAATTTTAGGAAAGAGGACAGGAGAATAACCCAGAAGCAGCAGGGAAGAGAGAGAATGAGGAAACAGCTACAGGAAGGCAATCCAGAGAGTTCAAGAGTTACAGCAGATTTTTTAAAATAAATACTTTCCCATATTACTCTGCCTTTACAGAAACTACTGCTGAGTGTCTCCTTACAGCTGCTACTGAATCCTTCCTCATCTCGGCAGAATATGAAGCACTAAGTGCTACACAAGTGCTTAATATGATTTTCATATCATAAGAACAGGAGAGAAGCCACAGTGGATCGGCCCATCCAGTACAGCCCATCCAGTACAACACTCTGTGTCACAACAGTGGCCAAAAATACCAGGTGCCCTCAGGAGGTCCAGCAGCGGGGCCAGAACTCCAGAAGCCCTCCCACTGTTGCCCCCCCCCCCCAAGCACCAAGAATGCAGAGCATCACTGCCCCAGACAAAGGGTTCCATTTAGACCTTGTGGCTAATAATAGCCACTGATAGACCTCTGCTGGATGGGGACAGAGAGAGAGAGACAGACAGACAGAAAAAAGAAAGAAGGAGAGCGAGAGAGAGAAGGAAAAAAACTGGCAGAGGCACTTACTTCCATTTAGACCTTGTGGCTAATAATAGCCACTGATAGACCTCTGCTGGATGGGGACAGAGAGAGAGAGACAGACAGACAGACAGACACAGAAAAAAGAAAGAAAGAGGAAAAGAGCTGGAAGAGAAACTTACTACAGCAACGTTGCCAGCCACATGCAAAAGCAGCTCCTTCAGTCCCTCCTTAATCTCTGGGCGGACCTCTCTTGCTGTGGAAGCTCTCTTGCTGACTTCTTAAAGGGGAAATGTCTGGTGAGGCTTTTTACTGCAGGGCAGGCTCTCTGCAGACATTTCCCTTTTAAGGCAGCCATTTTGTCCCCCGGTGGCCAATTCTGAAAAAGCGGGGGTAAGCACTAAAAATCGGTGTTTCCCCCGCCCTACCGGGGGACTTGGCAGCCCTACCAGTGGCCCATCCAGTCCAACACTCTTTCACACAGTGGCCAAAAAGACCAGGTGCCCTCAGGAGGTCCACCAGTGGGGCCAGGACACTTGAAGCCCACTGTTTTTGATTATAGATTGCTCCAGATTAACCCATTCCAAGTTCCACAGGATGACTGTGTGAAACCGTGTGAAACTAGGCTTCTTGAAGGCTTTTTTCTTCCTTTGGATTTTGTCTGCTGCTGAAACTTCTCATTTCACTTGGAATTTTGTTTTAGGTAAACTGGGTGCCAGCTTTTGGATGGTTAGATGCATCCCCTCTGAGAAATTTGGCTAGATTAAACAGCAGGACTCTTTTTTGCTTTCTTTGGAATTCCATTTCACTGGAGAAACAGTCTCAAAATTCGTCTCAGGATTCACCTTGTCTAAAATTTTGGTGGCTAAAGCAGTTTGCACAGGAGAGGGGGAAAGTGTTTCCAGATCTTCTAGGCCACCCCTTAATTCCATTCCTCTGAATGCCTTTAATTTGCCATTGCCATGGAAATGAGACCCATTGGTTATAGTCTTCAAACCACCCATTTCAGGGTTATATATAAATTACAAGGGTTACTGTACAGTGAGAGTTTTGCAGCCTATTTTATTTTTAATAATGAATGAAACTTCCATTAGAAGCAAACACTTGGTATATCAATAGGAAAATGAGCCCAATAGTATTCTTAAATCATTCTAATGGGAGTGGTAGAAAAGGACAGAAATTTGTGGCTCTTTGAACATTTTCCCTTAATATATATTATAACGAGTCTTATCTGATAATTACTTGGTGCTCTGGGTTAGATATTTAAATGCAATATATTACATCCAAGGAGGTAAGATCAAATCATATGAAGATCATTCAGGATCCTTTCCCAGGGCTGCCAAGAGCCTCTATAGGCCCCGGGGCAAAGATGTCACCTGCCGCCTCATATGACCCTGATCCAAATCAAACACCATAAAACAAACCAAATTGCTTGCCATTTCCATGAATCTATGGTGTGATTTTATATATATATATATATATATATATATATATATATATATATATATATATATATATATATAATCAGCCTGTCTGTCCATCTGTCCATTTATGGCAGACATAACTCATCAGAGAATATGTAGCAATTCCAATTCATTGCATATGGCCAATGGCCGTTACAGTACAATACAATAGAAGCTATAAAATACAGAATAAAATCTGCATTAAAACAAAGGGATTAAAAATATAAGATGTGTGTCAAGCATAAAACTGGCTACATTCTTAAAATAATATGCGATAAAAAAACTAGAACTACAGAATTAATATAGGGTTTGGAGTAAGGGCCTTATATATCCTAACATAGTCCTGGCTATTTAGCAGGCAAAGATTCAGTCAACTTGATTTGAATTTTCTTCGCCGCTAGGGCAAAAAAAGTGACCTTGTATGAATACTCTGGCTCCACTTCTGCAAGTAAAGTTATAACTTTCCCAGATGCGGAGGGGGAGGGGGGTGCATGGAGAGAGAAATGAATGAGAAAACAGTGGAAAAGAGGGAAAGGAATTAAGGGAAAGAAAGGGAAAGATTGTTTTATCTTGCTGCAACACACTAACTTTGCTTCAGTGCTTTGCTTCAGTGCGGCAGAAAGGCAAGTCTAGCTGATAGGCAGATTGCTTTTTACTCTGAGATTTCCCTGCACCTCTAGTGGCTGCAGCCAGAACTGCATGAAAAGGAAAATTAATGGAAAGGTGTTCAGTTGGATGCAAAATGAAATTGGCTTCAGGGGCCCTCCAACTGACTTGGAGTCCCCAGATTTTGTCCCCCCCAGTTCTCCTTTCAGTAGCCCTGCCCTTTCCTAGCAACACTGACAAAAGAATATCCTAAAATCTTGCTAGGGACACACACAGCCAGGCACAAGTTGAGATGTGTGCTCCTGTATCCACTGAAACACTGTAAGCGATTATGGGTTAACTCTCTCAGGCTGCATGTGATCCTGAAGATAGCACTGCCCATGAGCATTCACTGCTGTTGTCCCACTGCACTAGCCCTGGGGTCACTAACAAAACTTTTTCCCCTTAAAAACTCAGGAAATACTAAGTGACAATAACCACTTTGCATGGGAATGTCAGCTATACATAGCCAGATTGCTAAGGACAACTTTCCAGTTAGAGCCAGGAGACGTCGTAGTTTGAAGGAACACTGGAGGGTTACATAACTAGTTTGAAGCTCGCTCGGTGTGCAGACTAGGCCCAAAAGGTCTGACCTGGCTTTCCCCAACGACTGAATAGGGTTGCCAAGTCTTACCGGTGCGAAAGTGGGGGAGTCCTGTCCCTTCTCCAGGAGTTCTGCGCACGCAAAGCGTGCACACATCTGGATGACATCACCTGAAAGTGACGTCACGCTGGGCACGTTGCCAGGGTGACACTCTGGCAGTCACCCTGAAACTCTATGGTGCCACAAAGTTTTCAGGATGATTGCTAGAGCGTCACCCCGGCAATGTGCCCAGCGTGATGACATCACTTCTGGGTGACATCATCACACTGGGCAGTCAGCCGGATCGGGCCGAATCTGGACCGGCGGATTGGGGACCCTTTTAGTGAGGGAATCCCCGCCCCCTGGGGGGACTTGGCAGCTCTATTACTGAACCATTGATTAATTGGAAATATTTGTATCCTGTCCTCCCCCAAAATGGTGTATAGGTGGTTTGAAAAACAACATCCATGCCTATCATAAAATTATCAACAATAATGATTCACAACATTGATTAATCTACCCATCATTTACTGCAATGGTCTTGCTTTCTTCTAGTCCACTTCTGTTGTAATTCTCCCACTATTGGGAACGATTGGATAATTCAAACACTTCTGATAACAGAGTGCTGCAGAATCACCCACTTCAGAGAAGGCTGCCTGTTGTATCTTAATGTGAGTCACTGATCTGGGCAAGCCTCCTCTCAATCAGCAGAGTCACTGAACATTAACTAACACAGAGATAGAGGGGGGAAGGTGGATAATTCTTACCTTTATGTGCTCTAAAAGCAAATTGTTCTGGGTGTAAGAGTAGCACTGCCAGGTGGGTGTTGGGAATTCCACAACCCTAGCTATCTTTTCTCACTTCTGCTCTGAGTGAGAAGAATGAAAAATATGGCCATCACTGCTAGGGGAAACTTGGAAGGGACACAAGTCCTTTCTAAAAATCACTAGGAACTCTATGGTTTTACCATAGAGTTAGCAGTGATTCCTAGAGAGGCATGACATCACTTCTGGGTTTTCCCGGAAGATATGTCCCTTCATTGCCAGTGGCTGCCCCCCATATCCCCACCTCCCCCAGTTTCCTGCTGGTTGCCAGGTCATGCCTGGAAACCCTATATAAGGGTGATTTGTGGCTCCAAATTTTATTTAAAATACTGTGTCTCAGATAATGAAATTCCACTCATGAAGCTTTTCCTGACATGGGTGAACGGTATCCTCTTCCTTCCCTCCCCCCTTCTTTTCCTACCTTCCAGGTAAAAAGGGGGCAAGAATAACCATGTGGGGGGTAGCCATTTTTCTTTTTTGAATCAGGTTTTGCTGACTCTGTCAGAGTCAAGGCTTTGGAAAGGTAAGTTGCCTCATGAAAAATCATGCCCAGACTATTCTTTCACATCTACATTTCTATTCACCTGTATTCCTTTGGAAGACAAGAATTATGCTTGAATGCCTCATGGAGAAGAATGTGCTAGACCAGGAAGGAGGAAGGAATCACACAAAGAGGCAGCCGGGATGAGACAGAAAAAATAGGCTGTAAACCTGTATCATATGGTGCATGTTCAGAAAAAGAAAAAGAAGCCACAATATCGCAGGAGGAAGCTTTTCGGTAGTGCATCCAAGAGGGGAAGTAGCTTGCTGAAACGGCAGGTGCTGTTTTCTATGGAAACCAGCAAGCACAATACAGACTAGGTGACCTGCATTAGTGAACAGACGTTCCACCACCCACAGAGCTGAATTACATATGCTAGAAAGGTTCTGCTGTATATCCCCCCCCCAAAAAAAAAAAATCTGTAAAGCATGGCCCTTTTTTTTTGTAATCAGGCATTTCTCTGTCTTTTATTTTTACACTTTCATCTCCCTGAGAGATGCTTTTACAGATGTTTCACAAAAGTACAAGGTATCTCCCTTGACATTCCATGTGGGTGGATTTTGAAGATGTTCACTTCCATTGCATTCCTCCTTTTCATCCAAAACAGAGGGTGGCAACCCCTCATCTGTGTATTGATGGGGGGGAAAAATTATCTGAGCCTTCAACTTGCCTAGAGTGTTCAGATCAATGAGGTCCCCAGAGGAGTTAACACGAGGAACTTGGAGAATCAGACAAAAAATGTTTGCAAAGAAGTTCTTACCCATTCCAGATCAGTCCACAAGATTTCTGTGATTACATGAGAGAACCCGAAAGGACTATTTAAAGAAGTCTAGCTGGTCTCAGACTGTAACAACCAGTGTTAGAGATAGAAAGTAGACATGCAGTGCAATCCTGAGCAGATTTACCCTTTTGTCAGCCCACTAATCTCTATGGTTTTAGAAGGATGCATCTTCTCTTAGGATTGCTTGGGAGTACATGCCAACCAACACATCAGGAGATCAGACTAGGAGTGCAAATGGTTTTCAAAAAATATCAGTCAGATTTTCCAAAAAAAACCAAAGCAAAACCCCAGCCTGAAAGGATGGGGGACAGAACACCTCTGGGGGGAAGAATCCTGTGCTTCTTGAGAGTGCATTCTGACTTTTTTCTCTCTCCCACCCAACCAGTGTTCCCTCTAAGTTGAGTTATTGTGAGCTAGCTCACAGGTTTTGAGCCTCCGGCTCACAGATTTTTGTCTTCGCTCAGGAAGGATGGCTCCAGAGCAAACGAATTTATGCAATGGCCAAATCACTTGCTCATAACTTTAATGCCAGTAGCTCACAGAGCAGAATTTTTGCTCACAAGGCTCCACAGCTTAGAGGGAGCACTGCACCTGACTTGCACTTTCTAAGCAGTGTTTACTTGAGATTGATGACTGTCTGTTCCTGAACATTCTCTGATGTGACTCCCACCTGGTGGGATGGCCTGCCTAACAATGAGCTTTTCTGCATTCTCATTTTTATTGCTTGTGTGATCTATTGCTTCAGGTTTTGTTTTGTTTTTCCTTTTCCACACATGTTTTACTCCCCATATTTCCCTGCAGTTAACTGCAGGGAAATATGCTGGCTATACAGCTATGTAACACCAAATCAGTCATTAGAGGGAGCAAAATACATGCAGAAAATGGGTGGGGGGGATGAAGGAAGAAGATGGGACATCATTTTTCCTCCAGTATTTGGCATATAATATTCTTGCTGCTGTCACTTTATGTACAGTAAGGTAAAAGTATTGGGTTTTTAATATAATTCTCTGGTGTTGTATTCAATAAATCCAATTCTGGTATATATGGTACAAAAAAAAAAAAGGAGGAGGAGAAGGTGAAATTGAACTTATACCCCGCCTTTCACTACCCAAAGGACTCTCAGAGTGGCTTACAATCCCTTTCCCTTCCTGTCCCCACAACAGACACCCTGTGAGGTAGGTGGGGCTGAGAGAACTCTTTCAAGAACTGCTCTTTCAAGGACAGCTGTGACAGAACTATGGCTTGCCCAAGGTCATCCAGCAGCTGCAAGTGGAGGAGTGGGGAATCAGACCCAATCCTCCCAGATTAGAGTCCGCACATTTAACCACCACACCAAATTGGCTCTTTCAAACACCAGTGTATGATGGTCTTTCAAACACCAGTGTATGAAGGAGGAGGAAAGAAAAGTGATCCCTGCCCTCTTTTGTAACCCAACTATTAGTTGACAAGGGTGCTTGTTTGGCCTTGGCGGCTACTGGTGCCCAGATGTTGGCATCTCTTGGACATACCTTTAGGACTGAAGTGTTAGAGCAAAGCTGTGATCTGGAAAGCCCAGGCAAGCCCAATCTCATCAGATCTTGGAGACTAAGCAGGGTCAGACCTGGCTAGTATTTGGCTGGGAGACTACCAAGGAATGCCAAGGTTATGACACAAAAGCAGGCAAACCACCTCTGAATGTCCCTTGCCTTGAAAACATCATGGGGTCCCTGAAAGTCAGCTGAGACTTGATGGCCCTTTCCACCACCATTAGAACAAAGATGGATCTTCTTCAGGCTAAAACCTATTAAAATGCATAGCTGTGTACAAGGATAGGAATTCAGAGCACACAGTCCTTGATGGACCCCAGCCACAGGTTCACGTCCTGGAGCTTTTGACAATGTATATCTATAAATGTTTACAATATATCTTGTCTCGGAAGCTAAGCAGTGTTGACTGTGGTTAGTACTTGGATGGGAGACTTCCTTGGAATACCAAGTTGGGAGGACAGAGGCAGACTTTATTCAGCCACCTCTCTGAATATCCTCCAGGCCCCCAGTAGGGATCAGTCACCAGAAGTCAATGTGACTTCCAGGTGCAGAGAGACACAGACAGACAGCAGGCCAGGGAAGACGGGGGGGGGGGGCTCTCCCAGGCTTCCCCAGCTGGCCGGCTTCAGCAGCTGGGCTGGGGAAGGTACAGCTGCCTACTTATTTTGGGGGACCATCAGGGCTCTGGGAGGAGCCGGGACAGGCAGTGGTGTGGAGTGGTCCTAGGCACCGGCTTCTTTTCTGAGGTGAATTTCTCATCTGAGGTGAATTTTGGCACTTGCTGCTTCTGTGGGCAAGTCTCAGGCAATGCAGCCAGTGGATAGGGACACCTTCTGAGTGACAGATCAGGCAGCCAACTGATTTGGGAGGGTGTGGAACGTTCAGGAAAGTGCCACCTGAAAACACAATTATTATATATAGAGATATATTTTGTTTGAGGCCACACTTTGAATTGAATGCACAGCTCAGTTACTTAAGATAGAACATAGTAAATCCATCGAATGTGACAAGTTTGCTTCTGAGCAAGCATGCATAGAACAGGAATCCACACACCCCTTCTTTTAGATGCCATTCCGACATAGCTTCACAGGCAGCCTTCCAGCTTGATTGCTTTCCTCCTCATTGCTTCCATCTGGGCTCTCATTTCTTCAATTAACAAATGAACTTCTGGCATATGTTCAAGGGAGTACAAATGAGCACTACAAGATGGCTTATTTTTTTTCTGAAGGCCTCATCCTGCCAACTGTTTGAATTGTTCTACAATGTGCTTTGGTGTTAGGGTTTCCAGGCCCCCGCTTCCCACCCCCAGCAGGGCCTCCATGCCACCACTCAGCTAGCTGATGGGGAAGGAGGATGGTGCCAAAATGGTGGGATTGTCAGCATCTTCCCAACAGAGTGGCATCACTCCCTGTATGCATGGAAATGATGTCAGTGCATTATTTGTGGCGCTCTGGGATTTGAACCAAAAAATATATGGTTAAACCACTGAGTTTTCCCCCAAATGAGAGGAATTCAGAGCACACAGTCCTTGATGGACCCCAGCCACAGGTTCAAGTCCTGGAGCTTTTGACAATGTATATCTATAAATGTTTACAATATATCTTGTCTCGGAACTGGCTGTGCTGATGTCGCTTCTAGTGCACACAGGTACTTATGTCAGTGCATCGCCAACCATGGTAGTGCATCACCAATTAGCCCCTTCCGATAAGTTCCCCTTCCCCTGTCAGTTGTAGCATGGACCTGGCAACATTATTTGGGGCAGACTTACCATTTGCCCACTTCAGGCAGACAATCTCTCAGGGGGTTGCCCCCCTCACCATTGTATCCAAGCTGGTGGGTGAAATTGGGGGGGGGGGGGAATGAATTCATATAACACTTTGACATGACTTCTAGGTAAAAACCCAGAAGTGATGTCAGCACATCAGACAATGCTCTGGAATTTTCTTGAAAGCACAGTCTCATTCCAGAACATCACCAGACAGCACATCTGTGTTTTCATCCCACAGTGATGTTAATGTGTTACACAACGGGATTTTTGCCTTTTGTCCCACCTCCCAAGTTCCCAGGAGTGCCAGGTGATGGCCTGGCAACCTTACTTTGGCATCGGGGGGGGGGGGGGAGGTTTCTCAACAATCCTTAAAGAAATCTCGTTTGCTGAAAAAAATCTGAAATCTAAAAAAAAATAATAAAGGATGTCCCACTCCCCTGTGATGTCTCCTGAACAAGGAGGACTTGCTGAAGACAGACACACATAACTGGGCCTGGCTCGTGCTAGCAGCCACCATGCCATTTGGTCAGACATTTCCAAGGGAGAAGCTACCAGGGGGAGGGAAGGAGGGAACTCTGAAGACAGGAAGCAGGTAAAGGTAGGTTGGCTTGTGGTTGGGGAGGAGAGAAGGAAGCAGGGAAAGGAGAGGCCTTTGGGGGCTGCCATGGAAGGGACAGAGGAGGGAGGTGGATACCAAGGTAAATGAAATCCTGTCCCCCAATCGCTTGAAGGTTCCCTGCTTGTGACTGACAAATAACATTTAAAACAATTTGAAAGATCAATAACACCTGTTCTCAGACAAAATAAATTATATTCTGAAATGTTCCAAGAACTGGTTGCATTCTGCCTGGTTTATATGTTTTGTAATATAATACAGTGCCAACTCTTCTTGTTTTTGTCGATATAGAAGTTCCAAATTTTAGGAGGGCCCATCACTAGAAACATTTATTTGAATCTAAAACGACTGTTCAGAATGTTACACAACACATTAAAAAATGTGCTGCAAGTTTTCTTGTGGCACTCCCGAAAGAGGCCCTAGTTTTCCCTCTCTAAATTGTTTTTTGAGACAATAATTGACCCATGTACTGTTTGCATATGGTGGATGTAATTGTCTGTGAAAAGAACTCCTGAGGGCACCTAACTCATTTCACCTGTAAGGCCTATAGATTTCAACGAATCTCTCAGACTGGTATCAAAAAGGCTGCTTCAAGTCCCCGAGGGCAGCTCATATTCCAAGTGACCCAAAAGCAATTTTATATAACGAGGCTGCACAAATGCCAAAATGACATTGTTGCCATCTCCCCAGGTTGCCTGGAAATAGGACAATTTTCAACACTTTTTGAAGCATGGTTCATACAATTGATCGAAATGCCTTCTTGCTCTGCTTTTGAAAGGCAGCGTCCAGAAAATATTCCTGAATTCCTACCAGTTCGGGGTGTGTGTGTGTATGTGTTGTATATGTTTTATTAAGTTTATTCAAAGAGACCTCAGACAGCACCTGCTAACTAGGAAGGTAAAAACTAAATGAGTTAGGTCTAGTCACTATAAATAGCTAAGAACTATCAGCCCGCCTACACAGATGGGGAGGGGAGGACTCAGGCACAGAAAATGGTTGCACTTAGAGCAGTTGAAGTGTAGGTTTCCAAAGTTGTAATTATGATGGTACTTTTTGAAAATGCTGAAAACACAGGGAAAAATAATAATCGTATGTTTCTTCTAGGATCTCCATAAAAGAAATGCAATTGTTCTTTGATAAGACAAGCAAACTCTCAAGGGGGTTTCACACCTCCCTACATGATTTCAAGGGATGTGGCATAGACCTTCAGAGGTGCGATCACATCCCTTTCCCAGCTGCTTCCTCAAGAAGTAATAAAAATATATCTCATTATGTCTAAGGTATGAGCTTTCGTGTGCCTGCACATTGCCTCAGATACATTGAAATGGAAGTTAAAAGTTCATACATATAGACAGAGGGTGAATGGCAAATTAGAAAACAACATAATGAAGATGTTTTAACAGGTGCAAAGACCAAACAAGAATAACAAGCTATGTTTGTATGGTCACCATTCGCTTGGATTTAATTATGGGAAAACCCATAAATATGTAAAAAAAAAAATAGGAGACTGGTGCGTAAATGTATCCTTAATTGTGTGGAATGCTAAGCTCAATTAACGAAGACCCTATTGTTATGCTACATTTATCTCCTCTGAAACATGGTGGTATCTATCAGGAGGTGGGGTGAATGGCTGTGCAGCGTTATGTCTCTTCTGTCACCAGGTCAGAGAAATACCTTCCAAGTTATATTGCATTACATTACAATCACTATTCCAATATAGCAGGGGTGGCCAACCTTGCTTGACGTAAGAGCCACATAGAATAAACAGTCAGATGTCTGAGAGCCACAAGACAGGAACAAATATCACACACACGTTTTTATTTTTAAAAATATGCAAATTTGCTTTCTGTTAACGTTAAATGGGACTGCCAAAAATAAAAACAAACGAGGAAAACCGGTTATTGATAATGATATTACTTGTTTGCTAATGATATTGAGAGAGAGAGAGAGAGAGAGAGAGAGATGGAAAGAAAGAATTAAAGAAGTGGAAAGAAAGCGAGAGAGAGAAACTAGGAAAGCAAATAGATGGGAGGGAGGAGGGAAGGAAGGAAGGGAGAAAGAGAGAAAAAGCATGCCTCCCCTTTGCTTCCCCAGCCGGCCTGCCAGGAGCCGCACAATATGTGTGAAAGAGCCGCATGTGGCTCCCGAGCCACAGGTTGGCCACCCCTGCAATATAGTATTCTAAACAAAGAATAATAAATAAATATTTATTTATAAATATGTAAATAAAAATATTTATAGATAAATAAGACTCAAACTTTGTTCTACTGCTTCAGATCAACATGGCTTGTCCACCTGGATCTATACCGTTATATGTACCACTGAATGGGCACAGAACAAATGCATGAAGCTGCTCTTATACGGAGTCAGACCAGTGGTCTGTCTAGGTCATTATCACCTGTTCTGATGGGGAGTGGTTCTTCAAGGGTCTCAGGAAGACCCTGGTGCCATGAAGAATATTTAGCTGATGGAGAGAGCAATTCTAGTGATCTCAAGTCTGGCTTGTTCGTGGTCAAGTCCAGCAATGACTGATCCAAAAGACAGGCTTGCTCAACAACCTGGTTATGAACACTGGCTGGGGAATCAGAAAAGCCTGAGTCTATTCTAGCATTAAAGTCTCCACATAGAAGAAGGTGGGAGTTAGGGAATCAGAGGGCTAAAGTTTCAAGGGTGGTAGACAAAAGGTCTCAGAAGTTCTCCATACTCTGAGGTTTTAGGAGTTCAGGAAGAATATAGAAGCTGACACAGAGAAGAGAACCAGTACATTGACGGAGGATCAGTAGGACCTGGATATAGTCCTGGGACCCACTTTCCGAGGACTGGACATCTACATTTCGATCAACTGAAACAAACACTACCAAACCCATGTATAGGTTTTAACAGTTGGTACTACAAAGACACAGTAGCCCTGAAGGACAGGAGAGCCAGACTCCTGCCCCCATGTTTCTGAGTAAACATAACATATCAAACCTACACAGGAACAGAAACAATTCAGAGTCATGTAGTTCATTCCCCCACCCGATCAGGTTCCAAGACATTAAATTTAAGTGTCAGTTGAATGTCTCTATCATTTCTAGTCCCCCCTCTAAATCCGCAAAAAGATACACCCATTTTTAAAGGAGGCTACTCAATCTAGAACAGAGTTGTTGCTAGTTAAGTTCTGTACAGGAGCCCACATGTTCTCAGCTCAAACTCCGCAAGGTAACAAGGTATCTCAACAAGGTATCTCATCCTCACACCTTTTAACTTTAACAGAGGCCGCTTCCACAATCTCTTTTTAATCCATCATCATGGTGTCCTCCATCATGGTGTCCTCCATCATGTTTTTTTTTTTTTGTAAGAAAGTTTTTATTTTTCAAAACATTAAAATTAATACATTTGTTTTATACAAATCCTTTTTTCCATATTATATAACATTTTGTTCTATTTGTATAGTCTTGCTTTTATCTTGTATTGGTGGTTTCCCACCACATCTGAAGCATAATACATTTTCCACTTTATCCAAAATAGTAATATTTATCTCTATGTTTACATTTCTGTTAACGGTTATATATCTTTAAAATACTTATATACCAATTCTTATTTTCTATATTCTTATATAATTCTAAAAAACAAGTTCATTATCTAATTATCCTTAGTACATTCATATACTCAATTTCTATTCCTTTATGCTATTATAACCATGTATAAATGTAGTTTTTCATGTCCCAATATTTTTCAACATATTCTTTCAAATCCTCCCAATCTTCTAAAAAAGTCTCTGAGTACAGATTATTCAACTTTCTAGTCCATTTATCCATTTCAGCCATATATAACAATTTTTTCAACCATTCCCACACTTCTGGTATTTGTTCATTTTTCCAATTTTGTGCATACACCATTCTTGCTGTTGTAATCATATACCATATTATTGTCCTTTTCTTTACATTTATCTCTTCTAGTTTAAGTCCAAGCAGTAACATTTCAGGCAACTTCTTAAATGTACATTTCAATTTTTTTTCCATTTCTGCATGTATTATAGACCAATAAGTCTTCGCTTTATCACAAGTCCACCACATATGATAGAAAGAACCTTCTTTCTTTTTACATTTCCAACATTTGTTAGACATATTTTGATTAATATTTGCAATTTTTTTTGGTGTCATATACCATCTGTACATCATTTTAAAACAGTTCTCTTTTAGATTATAACATGTAGAAATACTCATTGCATTTTTCCATAAAAATTCCCAAGATTCCATTTCAATGTCTTTGTTTAGGTTTATCGCCCATTTTATCATTTGTTCCTTTACCATTTCATCAGCATTAAACCATTTTAACAATACTTTATACATTTTAGAAATCATTTTTTTCCCATCTTCCTCCCAAATTTGTTCTATTTCATTGTTTTTTTTCTCTAAAACCAGATTTTTTATCACTTCTGTACATATCATATATTTGTCTGTACCTTAACCAGCCATAATCAAAGACCATCTGCTGCTGCTCCTTCAATTTAAAGTCTTTACCATGTCTTGTTAACAGGTCTCTATATTTCAACCAGTCTTGTCCTTTGTAGTGAAATGATGGATTTAAAACTTCTGCAGGTACAATCCACATAGGTATTTCTTCTGGAAAAAAGTTTTTATATCTTGTCCACGTATCGATTAATGTTCTTCTCAAATAATGATGCTTAAACATATTGTCCATTTTTGTTTTACCATAATACAGATATGCGTGCCACCCAAACCTACAGTCATGACCTTCCAGGGACAATAACTTTCTGTCTTGTAACATAGTCCATGTCCCTATCCAAGTCAAACATACTGCATCATGATATAGCCTTAAGTTTGGTAACTGAAACCCACCTCTCTCTTTAGCATCACACATTATTTTCATCTTAATTCTTGGTTTTTTCCCTCCCCACACAAACTTAGTCAATTCCTTCTGCCAGCATTTGAATGTTTTTACATCTTTCACAATTGGAATAGTTTGAAACAGAAACATTATTCTTGGTAACACATTCATTTTAACCACTGCAATTCTACCCAGCAGTGACAAATTTAATACATTCCACCTTTTAATATCTTGCATAACTTGCTGCCATAATTTCTCATAATTATTCTTATACAAATCAATGTTTTTCATTGTTAGGTTTACACCTAGATATTTTGTCTTTTTCACCACTTCACATTCTATAAGATTTTGTAATTCAATTTGCTTATTATTTGGCATATTTTTACACATCACTTTCGATTTGTTCTTATTTACATAAAACCCAGCCAAATCACCAAACTCTCTTACTTTCTGCAACAAATATGGTAGTGTAGTCATAGGGTCTTCAGCTATAAACATCACGTCGTCTGCAAAGGCTCTATATTTAAAAGAGAAACCTTTTATTGTTAAGCCTTTAATTTCTTTATCTTCTTTCAAATTTAGTAACAAGACTTCCAAAATCCAAATAAATAGCAACGGCGAGAGTGGGCATCCTTGTCGTGTTCCTTTTTCCACTTTAAAGTAATCCGTTTTTTCAGTATTAATTATTAAAGAGGATTTCTGTTCTCTATATATAGACTTAATAAGATTAAGCATATAGTCTCCAATTTCAAGATGTTCCAACACTTCAAACATAAAATCCCAATTTAAATTGTCAAACGCTTTTTCCACGTCTAAAAAAAGAAAGCCCACTTCCTTCTCCGGATGTTTATCATAGTACTCTATAGCATCCACTACTACTCTTATACTGTCTCTTATTTGGCGATTAGGTAAAAATCCTGCTTGTTCTGTCTGTATAGTCTCTTTAAGATGTTCCTTAAGCCTATCAGCTATAATCTTGGCAAAAATCTTATAGTCATTGTTTAACAAAGAAATTGGTCTATAATTTTTAACATTGGTTAAATCTTGACCTTCTTTCGGAATGAGTGAAATGGTTGCTTCTTTCCAAGTCTCCGGGACCTCACCTGTCACTCCTATGTCATTCATTAATAGCAATAACACTGGTGAGATCGAATCCTGTAGTGATTTATAAAACTTAGCTGTAAATCCATCTGATCCAGGTACTTTCCCTAATTTTGAATCATTTATTGCATTTTTAATCTCTTGTAGTGACATTGGGCAGTTAAGTAGTTCTTTGATTTTCTCCGTTGGTTTTGGTAATTTTAATGACTGTAGGTATTCTTTAATCCTTCTTCTGTCTTTATTTTCCTTCTTAAAAAGCTTTGCATAATATTTAAAAAATTCTCTTTTTATTCCCTTATTGTCTATTATCTCAATATTGTCCCGTATCACTTTAGTAATAAATTTATTTTCACGTTTTTTCTTTAATTGCCATGCTAAGTACTTTCCAGGTTTATTTGCACCTTCAAATGCTTTTTGTTGCAATTTTTTCAGGTTCCAGTAAATCTCTTGATTCAAAATAGCTTTTACTTGGTCTTGTAACATCCAAATTTCCTTTTGCAGTTTCTTTTTTCCTGGTCTGTTCCTGGTCTGGTCCTTTTCTTTTATTTTAATGGCTTGTACAATGTTTTCATATTGTTCTCTTTTCTTTTTATTGTCTTTAGCGTTCAATGATATCAATAATCCTCTCATAACTGCTTTGTACGCATCCCACACAGTTTGAATTTTTACTTCTTTTTGTATGTTCGCTTGAAAATATAAATCTGTCTATTCATGTAATTTTTTAACTATTTCTTGGTTGTCTAATAAGTCCTCATTTATTCTCCATCTCCCTTGCCTTTTTATTTGCCCAGAAGTCCATAGACAAGGATTGTGGTCTGAGATTATTCTAGGTAGAATTTCAACTTTTTTTGTCTTAAATGTTAGATTAATAGACATCCAGATCATATCAATTCTTGAATGTGAATCATGTCTGTTAGAGTAAAAAGTATAGTCTTTCCCTTGTGGGTTAACCTTCCTCCAAATATCCTCCAGCTTTTCCTGTTTTATCAGTTCAAAAAAAATTTTTGGAAGTTTCCCTAGTGTGTCGTCTTTTCTCCTTGAGCGCCTATCTATTTTATTATTCACAGTCCCATTAAAGTCTCCCAACATTATGATTTGTTCATAGTTTACACTGTCCAGTTCCATTTGTAGTTCTTTAAAAAAGATTTCTTTAGTTCCGTTGGGGGCGTAAATATTTACAATCAAAGTCTTCTGTCCGTGTAACAGAATTTCAATAGCTAAGTATCTTCCTTCTTTATCTTTAAATATTAGTTTAGGTTCCAAGTCTTTTTTGGCATATGTTACCACTCCATTCTTTTTATTACTTGCCAATGAAAAAAATTCTTCTCCCAACTTTTTTCTTATTAAATATTTGTAGTCTTGTTTCTTAAGATGGGCCTCTTGTATACAAACTATACTACATTTTTGTTTCTCCAGCCAGTGTCCTACCATTCTACGTTTTTGGGGTGAATTAAGTTCATTTACATTCCATGAGAGTACTTTGTAATCCATCTTGTTGTAGTCTTAAATATCACCAAATTCTTCCTTGTTCTCACCAACAAAGGCGTACATTTCTGCTGAATTTTTAATCACCATTCTGTTGTTACCATAATAAAAACTCAGTCCTTGTGGTATTTCCCAACAAAATCTTATTTTTTTCTCTTTCAGTTTGTCTGTCAGATGCTTGAATTTTTTCCTGTCTTGCAAAATTGCTCTGGGCAATTCTTTCATTACGATAACTTTTTTTCCACCTATTTCAAAAGAGTCTGTAAAACATTTCTTGTAGATTTGTTCTTTTGTTCTCTTCATTGTAAATTGAACTACCACGTCCCTTGGTATATTTTTGTCTCTCGCGTATGTAGAATTGATTCTGTAAACAAGATCCATATGTTCTTTAACAACTTCCTCTTCCTCTTGTAAAAAATCTGCTAATGCTTCTTGCATTCTTATAAAAATATCTTCACCTAATTTTTCCTCTATACCTCTAAATCTCAGATGGTTTTGCATGTCTCTATAGTGCATCATCTTTTCCATTCTGTCATTTTCCTTCATTGTTTTTTGAGTATTTTCTTCCAGTTCTTTTACTTTAATTTCTATGTCTTGTGTTCTAGTGGTTAACTTTTGTAATTCAGCTTTTAAATCTATAAAATTTTTGTCTGCTTGTGCAGCTATACCATTCATTTTAACATTTACCTCTCCTATAGCGTCTAACATTTTTTTTTCCATTGCTTCCATAACAGCTAGTAATTCTTTTTCTTTTTTTGCTGCCATTGTAGGAGAGGACCATGTAGCTGCTCTCGATCTTAGCCCGCGATCCGTCTTGTCTCTTTAAAAAAGATCGATTTTATTTTATTTTCCAAATCAAACACCGTTTAGTGTAATCACACAAGCTAGTCTTGCCAAGTCAAATTTCGTTGGTTTCAGCCTTCTAAGTTATATAGTTTATGAGATATTACTGTTTAAAAATTTTATAAATCCAAAATGGCGGGCGCAACTTCTCTATGGTTTGTGTCAAAGGTTATAGTCTTTTTACCTTGCTTCTGGCTTGCTGTAGTTTCCTTTTGTCCCTTCCTCTTGCTTACTTGTCTGCTCTCCGCACGTCACTTCCTGTTATAGTCCTTTTGGTCCGGCAGTTTTTACAGTCCCCTTTGCTCTCTTCCGGTTCTTCTCCGCTTCCCTTCTTGTCTGCTCCTCAAGCCGTCACTTCCTGTCTCAGTCCTCACAGCTTGGTCTCGCGATGCTTGGTTCCCTCCTCCCCTCTTTGTCTCGCGATGCTTGGCTCCCCCTCCCGACTCTTCTTAACCGCAGGAATGTTAAACAACTTGTTTTTTTGGCTTTTTAAGTTCAAATTCAGCTTTTTAACGTTTCAAAACTGCACTCATCCAATCTGCAACAGTCTATTGCTTCACCAGATCTGCTTTTCGTCTTTCAAAACACGGTAATGGTAAGGCAAAAAGTTTTTTTCCGTTACCTTATGTTGTTACTTCTCTTCAGATGTGGTCCCAACGTTTAAACTTTGTCTTCTTTGTTAAGGAATCAGGGGAATTGGAGATTTTATGCTGATTAATCAGCCCAGCTCGGCTCCTTAGAGATACTTGCAAAAATCTTCTTTGGCTGCAGTGCTCAAGGTGTTGTAAAAGTCTCCTCCGAGGCTTTTCCTTCACCGAGCTTGCTCAAATCTAGATTATATTGCTTGCTGGTCCTCACACTACCTGTGTGAGGTTGCGTCAGGTGGATTTATCCACCCAAGCTGTCAAGAAGAGCTGCAGTCCGCCCTGCGCATTTGCAAAGCGTGTCAGACCTCCATTCCTCCGACCGGAAAAACCTTGTCCTCCATCATGTTCATCATGGTGTCCTCCAAGCAATTCTGCACTAAAATCGAGTTCAACCTTCTTTTTATTCTGGGTTTTTTCTCCCATTCTGCAATGCATTACCCCCCTTCAGTGGCCAGCCCGTCTTCAGCCTGCTGTAGCTCTGGGTTATTTGGATGCTGTTTTGTTGTGGACTTATATTGCCTCAACTTGAACATTGAGAAAATCCGAAGCAGCAGGCCAATGCAGAAAGGACCTCAGAGTGGTGAGTAAAGGTGTATTCTTCAGGTGAGGAGAATTTACTGTCTGTTGGGGAAACTCCTGAGAGGTTAAGTAATGTGGAGGATGGTAGAGGTGGAATGGGCTTCAGCAGAACCACTTCTGCATTAACCACTACAGGAGGAGAAGTCTTGGGCAATGATGCTGAAGTGGTATCCTTAATTCCCAGGAGTCTAGATCACAGTTGCTCCAGTCTATCAGTAATCACTACTTGCTCTGAGGCTGGCAGAGCAGTAAAAGAACCAGTCAAATCCTCCTCAAGGGTGTTTTCATGAAGGGGATGCTCAGCATTGATTTCTGTGGGGATGGAAGAGTCAACCCAGCTAATTAAATCATGGTGAGAGGCCCTGGCTGGAATTCCTTTAAGGGGTTTATCCACTGCTGCAGAACTAGGAGGGTATGGGATTTTTGAATTAAAAAGTGGAGATTGTCTTATGTTGACAAAAACCTGTACTGGGAAAATTCCTTTGGCGTTTAGAAAGCTTCTCTGCCAAAGAAGCAATGAGGGAATAGTTGGACAGTAAAAAGTTAATAACAGTTTACATGCGTCGTAAGAGTTGTTAAGAGTCTCTACTGATTTCAAGTCCAGGAGGCTAATTCTGTTGCCAAGTAGAGTTCTCAAATGCTGTACAGCGCGGAGCTTTGTATTCCAAAGAGGAATATGTCCATTGAATGGACAAATGTTCAGGCAGATCTTAAGAGGCTGTAAAACTAGCTGATAAGAATCACCAGTTCTGCTAGGTTGGAACGAGTTGAAACCCACATAGCTCCTTGGTACTTGGTCTTCCTGGAGTTACTCCCAAATACCGCTGGCTTCCTTTGCATTTGCAGAGCTTCCATTCCAGAGGACCTATCCCACTACATTTTATCCTGTCCTCTCTACACAGAGCCTAGAACGAGATTTCTCACAGCACTTTTAATGTGCTTAGATTTTTCTTCAGACTCAGAGAAGTTGCTTTTTCTTCTCCCAGACGCTGATCTGTTTGTCTCCTGTAGAGTGTCACCGTTTGCTTTAGCACCCAAGAAAATATGGGCTAGAGCTGCATCTATAGAGGGCAATGCTTTTATTTGTTTAGTACTTTTTGGTTAGATTGTTTTAATGCTAATGTTTGTCATTATGTTATACTCGGAGTAAGGCCCATTGCGGGAAGAAATACAACGGGCTCTAGAAGGAAGCTCCAGGTGAGCGTCCCAGCCATGGCTGGTGGGGTGGCAGAGGGAAGGGGAAAACAGAGGGAGACAAGCCATATTTATTTCCTTCTCCTTAGCTATAAGGCAGGGCTGTCTCAAGTCCTTTTGCTGCCCCAAGAGGGCAGTATGGGAGGACAGCCTCATGGTAACAGGTATGGTTCCCTCCACCCCTGACTTATGAAGATTTGGGGTTATGCAGTGGCAGCTAAGGGAGAAAACCACCTCCTCCTATGTCATGTCTTCTGGGTTCCAAGGGTCTGAAAAGGGGTTTTATAGCTAGTTACAGGGTTGCCAACTCTGGGTTGGGAAATACCTGTAGATGCGAGGGGTAGAGCCTGGGGAGGGCGGGGTTTGGGGAGTGGAGGGACTTCAGCAGGGTATAGTGCCATAGAGTCCACTGCCCCCAAGCAGCCATTGTCTGCAGGAGAACTGATCTTGGTCATCTGGAGATCAGTTGTAATAGCTGGGGAATTTTCTATAGGGGAAATGATGCGCTGTGACTGGTGAACACGGTGGTTTCTGGGAGATCTCCAGGCCCCACAGGGAGATTGGCAACTCCAGTCAGGCCCACAGCTAACATGGGGCCCACAGGGCCTGGCCCCTAACATTTTTTCTGGGCCCCTCCCTCCCAGGCTAGCACCAAAGTACCTCAATTTGCTGCCTGTGCCGTGCTGCCAGACAACTGAGCACCTTGGCTGCTTCCCCACTGGCCTCGCTCCACTCCCAGCCAGCAACATCCAGAATGGCAGAGGTGGCAGCAGTTCCAGCAGCAGGAGGTACCTGGCTTGCTTGGTGGTGTGGTGGGTGGGCAGGTGGGCTTGCTGGGCTAGCCCGAGTAAGTGGGCTGGGGAGAGTGTCCTGCTGCCTCTTCCCACTCCCACCATCAGATCCCTTCCCTGCCAATCCCCCTCCTGCATGCTGCTGCCCACTGCCTGCTTCTCCCTGCCTAGCTTCACAACCTGAGCAGGTATGCAGTGTTCCAGGGGAGAGAGGAAGCTACGGCTGCTGGGCATTACCCCCCCTCACTTGCCCTGGAGTCTGGTGGGGGTGCAGGGCTGTCTTAGAAGAAGTCCGGCTTCTAAGGAGTTTCACTAATTAAAGTTGATTTAATTAGCTGGTGGGCTTCCCCAGGCCCCCTCCCAAAAATATCCCTAGCTATGGGGCTGATTTCATTGACCATTTAAGGGAAGATTGTGATATATATTTTACCTCAGGACTCACTCAATGACTCCCAACAGCAACAGCAAACTGTTTAGAATGTTAGAGGCAAAGGCCAATCAGGCCGCATATACAAATGACTTCTGTGTTCCGACTAGCTATGGGGGGAGCGGGGGGGAGGAACAGCAAACTGTTTAGAATACGTGGGGTGAGACTCAGGCAATGCAGCCAGTGAACAGGGACAGCTTGAGTGACACATCAGGGAGCCAACTGATTTGGGAGTGTGTGGAATGTTCTGGAGAGTCCGTGACCAAAACACAATTATATATAAGGAAAGATGTTTCAGACTGTAATGGCCTTTGACCATATATGACAATAAATGTTATTGTATCCTATTGTAAATACTGAACGTTCTCCTTCATACCCTGAAAGAAAGTGATTACAATTTTTTTTGTTGTGACTGGCTAGGCCTGGAGAAAATACTAGGAAACAGGCTTTTTCTCCTTCCTTGGGTATGGCATAGAGTTGATTAGTTTCATGCTCCTGTCTGAACAACTGCTCTAGATTTAGGTATGCCTACCTATCACCCCAGCTCTGCCATGAACAAAACCTCACTGGCAACTTGGGCCCAATCTGCATCTAGCATTTGCTCTTCTGTTCTACCAAACCCATGTTGGAACAAAAATTCCGCTCTGCATTGCATGCCACTTTCACTTTGTTTGATCTCTCAGTTTTATGGTACTGTCCACACAGATTTATGGTCATTTTATGGCCATTCAGGGGTGACTCAGCAGTCAGTATGGTGTTGGCCCGAGGTATTTGAATGTGGTTTTGAGCCATATCTTTTTCTGTTCCAGTGTGGGTTTGGTAAAACAACGGATCAAATGCTAGATGCAGATTGGGCCTTGGTTTCATCTTTCACATGTCCCACTGTTTGAAACCCCGGAGTCATTACTGGTTCTTAGCCCACAATGAATGGCAGCATTCAGTAATAATACATCTCAATTTATGCGGTATGCAATGTAAAGGGTATTTAAAAAAAAAAATCCTGACAGCATTAAGGGTTTTTTTTTTTCCTGACCTCCCATCATTCTCTTCATTTAGAGAGTTTTGTTTAATTTTAATGGACTATAGCATAATCTCTCTTTCTCTTCGCAAGTTAAATGAGAGGAGGATTGAGTCAATATTCTTCCTTCGCATTTAAAGTGCTTCTTGGGAACCTTGCCAGATATGCTCTTGGGGATGTGCTTACCTTAAACAAGATGTTTAAGAAAATATGAAAGGGCAAAAGGACAGAGCAAATTACGCCGATTCTTCTCCCCTACAATAATTTCAGAAAATGCTGCGCATGTTGTATTAGCCTCTATAATGTACTGACAGAAGGTCACACAGTATGCCTCATCAGTTTGATTGTTTGCACTTAGAATATTTATCATGTTTAATGATTGCCGTCTTTGTGGCACCTCGAGACCCACAAGACACTAGCATCCCAATGCTGCATACTAAGGAACGTAAAAACTGTATTGGTGGGATATGCTGAGGGGTCTCTTCCAACAACAGTCTTATCCACAAGATCTGGAGAGGGTTGATGCCTTGGACAACTCTAAAAGGGGATTAGACAACTCCATGGAAATCTAGCAACGTCTAAATGGAACCTCCATGTTGAAAAGTTACTATACCTTTGAATACCGGTTACTAAGGAGCAAACGTGCCTTGCCTGTGGACTTCTTTGAAGCACTTGGCTCACCACTACTGAAAACAGGTTGTGGTACTAAATGGACCAGAAATGCTATGCCAAACCTGTTTGATAGGCATACATACCAGTCGCTGTACTGTAACACCTCAGTTACCCGGGGAACTTAACCAAAAATCTGATATCTCCACAGAACTTTAATTCTCATTCCAGTTAAACTGACTTATTGCTTAATCACAACTTCTCTCTCTGAACCCTCAAAATGTAACTCACTAAACCTCTCTGTCAGATTTTAATTTTTCCCAAGTACTCAGCTCCTATTGGCTGGTTCAGAATGCTGCTCTCATTAACTCCTGTGTTGTCAGGGTACGGTTCTGTGTGCCCTGCCTGTCACAGCCATTCATCCAAAGTCCAAATGACCATGTTCTATGGCCTCCAAACCAGAATTCCAAATCAAGGCTATGACTCCCAAGAGTCATAATGAGAATCCATGGGTGCTTTTTACATGTCAATTACATATCAATTCAACCCACTGAATTGTTGGGTTAAGTCATGACTATTTCACTATTTCTGCTGTTCTCCACAAATTGTTTATTCATTCTTTTATTTTTATTTTTTTTATTGATTTTTCTCTATAACTACAACTATAACGCTACAATCTAAGCTACATATACCTTATACAGAGAGTACTTTATCATTTGCTTAATACTACCTTGTTACATAAAATAATTATGAAGCATTTAAAACCTTGGATAAATTTCAATTACTTGTTACTGCTACTATAAAAGTTATCAAAAACTATTTGGCAGGCACGCCCACCTAGAGAAATACGGTTAATTAAACCATTTATAATACATAAGTGCAATGCTTAATAAAACAGTTTAATCACTATTTCTTCTTTCGTCCTCTTCTTGTCTTAACAGTCTCAACTATTTTTGGAGCTGCAGCTCCCTTTTCCGAGTCAGACACTTCTTCTTCACTCTTTGAGCTATCAAATCCATACATGCTTTCTTGCGAGGCCAGTGAACCATCTGAGTCTCTCCCAGTTTTCTGCTCTTTGCTTTTTTCCAGAAATTTTTTCGCTTGTTGAACAGAGTCAATCTTATACTTCTTATCTTTGATGCTGAAGCATAGTCCTTCTGGAGTATTCCAACGATAGATGATAGACTCAGACTGGAGCCAAGATGTCAATTTTCCATAGGCTTTCCTTCTTTTCCTTATTTCAAATGGGATATCCTTCATCACTTTTACTTCTTCTCCCAGGATCTTCAGAGCTGCTTTGTTTGTGGTCCTAAGCACCACGTCTCTTGTAGTCATAATGAGAATCCATGGGTGCTTTTTACATGTCAATTACATATCAATTCAACCCACTGAATTGTTGGGTTAAGTCGTGACTATTTCACTATTTCTGCTGTTCTCCACAAATTGTTTATTCATTCTTACCTCTCAACTGCCTTTCTAATCAAACTTTTATAAAAGGACCTCTCCTCTTATTACTAGCAATAATAACATTGTTAACAACCATTTGAAAATCCAAGCATGTTATACCTAATGGACCCCTTTCTATATTGTTCTTGTTGTTGTTGTTGTTGTTGTTATCTTGTTGAAAAAATTATAGATGGTGACTGAGACAAGACTTTTATTTGCAGAAGCCATGCTGATTCTTCCTTATCAAGTCTTGTTCTTCTGAATGCTAGGAATTCCAATCTTACTGTTTCCTACCAATTTATTCGACATAAAAATTAGGAGCACAGGTCTTGTTAAATTGTAAGTTCCAACCCTTCATTCCTTTTCACCTAAGGTTGCTTCTTTTATGTTTGGAAATTAATTGCTGGAGTTTTGGGGGGTTGAGCTTGGGAGGACAGAGTTTGGGGAGGGGAGGGAGCTCTGCAGGGATGTGATGCCATAGACTGCAACCTCCAATGTTGCCATTTCCTCCAGGGGAACTGATCTCTGTAGCCTGGAGATCAATTGTAATTCAAAGAGAGTTCCAGGCCCCACCGGGAGGTTGGTAGCAGTGTTCCCTCTAAACTGAGTGTGAGCCAGCTCACAGTTTTTAGCCTCCAGTTCACACATTTTTGTCTTAGCTCTGGAAGGATGGCTCCAGAGCAAATTAATTTATGCATTAGTCAGATCACTTGCTCATAACTTTAATGCTGGTAGCTCACAAAGTAGAATTTTTGCTCACAAGACCCCACCGCTTAGAGGCAACATTGGCCGAGGACATACTGGAGTTCTGCCGCACCTCCGTGGCGCGGCAGAACAAGAAGAAGAAGAAGAAGAAGAAGAGATTGGATTTATATCCCGCCCTTCACTCACTTAAGAGTCTCAGAGCGGCTTACAAGGCAGGGGGAATTGCCCCCGCCGCGCGGCGTTTGCACGCCGCTGCAAGGAAGCTGCCTGCTGCGTCCAGACTGCAGGTGGCTTCCGGTGGCGGTGTCTGAACGCCGTGTGGCTCCCCTGCCCGGTGCGCGTTCACACCTGCTGGAAGCGGGTGGAACGCGTGCCACAGCAGCCGGGACACCACTTTGAAGTGGTGCCCGGCTGCTGCGGGAGGAGCGTGGCACCGGACACGTTGCGTCCGGGCCGCCTCCCCTGGGCAGATGCGGCAGTCTGAACGGCCACTCTGCCTCCGCTTTTAAAGCAGAGGCAGAGCAGCCCAGACTGCCAGTCTGTCCTCAGCCATTGGCTGGCAGCCCCTGTAACTCTTCAGATTAATGGTTCCAAGTGGGGATCCTCTCCAGCCTCTGCTCCAGTGAAGAAAATATTTTAATAAGCTTTTCAGCTATTTCTATGCTTTCCTTTGGGCATACCACATCTTTGACGTTGAACCATTCTAGTGCTTTCTAGTTTTTAAAGCATTTAATGCATCGAAGAAATTGTTGACGATTCACTTAAAACGTTAGCAACTGCTCCTCAAGTTCCCTGTCTTGTCATAGTTTGATCTGAAGGAAGAGAACAAAGTTAAGAGTCCAGTGGCACCTTTAAGACCAACAAAGTTTTATTATTCAAGGTGTGAGCTTATGTGGGCACACACACTTTGTCAGACACTGAAATGGAATTACGGATCATAGTTGTTAAATTAGCATGCAAAATAGTGAAAATATTTTTTTTAACATAACATAACATATTTTTTTTAACATTTTTTTAACATATCAAAAGAATGACAAGCTCGGTTTCTGGTTATCATCTGTTTTGGTTGTGGGGGGCGGGAGAGAACAACATAAATATGTTAGAACTTGAGATTGATGTGTCCTAATTTGTGAGAATCCCATCCTTAGACCCCCATCCATCTCTTTTCTAGCATGGAAGCAAACTAAAATTTATAGCATCTTGGCTGTACAGAGTATTTCCTTTGTCCCCAAAACAGAGAACTACATTTAAATCTACGATTCCAAATTACATTACATATTCAATTATATTCTTAATTGTTAAGAGCAGCATTACCTACGCTGCCCCCCCCCCCCCCCCGGGTTGAACCGAAACAGATGATAACTAGAAACTGATCTTGTCATTCTTTTGATCTGTTAAAAATATATATATATTCACTATTTTGCATGCTAATTTAACAAGCCACCTGTATATACAATTATAATTTGTAATTCCTTTTCAATGTCTGACAAAGTATGCGTGCACATGAAAGCTCATATCATGAATGAAACTTTGTTGGTCTTAAAGGTGTCACTGGACTCTAACTTTGTCATAGTTTTATTATTGGTTTTCAAGACTTTGTGTTCTTGCTTTTTTCAAATTTTACTCATTTTGCAAGATTTCAGTGTTTAAAATAAGTTTTCATTTATAGCTTCCTTCATTCTGCTATCTAAGGATGACGGCGTCCTTTTATAATATGTGGTATACAGTTCATTAATTCAGCTCACCCGCCTATGGCCATGTGGCTGAGGAGCTACCTTTGCCTCCCTGCAAGGAGGGGGAGATGTTGGTTTAGGCAGCAAAATGCCACATACGGGTCTTTGGAGGGGGGGGGGGGCAGGAGCATCAGTTGCATTCCTCGCCCGGATTTTGGCTCACCCTCCCACCCTGTTGGCAGTACAGACTTTGGCTGGTTCATTGTTCAGCTGAAAGAGTTATTTGGAGGTCTTTGTGCCAGGTATGCTGGACCGAAATTTGGGCTACCCACTCCAAGCTCTCCTCATTGAACTCTATCCTAGCTGCGGCTTCCAAAGTACTCTTTCGCTGGTATCTAACGCCAGCTAAGTTAGCCCACCTCATCTCTAACGCTTCATCGTTTTGCTGGAAACGATGTGGAGTTAAAGCCACTTTTTTCCACAACTGGTGGGACTGTGTTCATGTTCAATCCTTTTGGTCTAAGGTAGCCAAAACTATAGAGAGCTTGATAGGTCACTCTATGCCACTAAATCCACAACTTTTTCTACTGCATTTGTGGCCCCAAATCTGCCCTCCCGCCCCTATCAGAGACCTAGTCAACACTTTGCTGGTGGCTGCTAAGGTTGTCATAGCCCAAAAATGGAAGGATGCTTCCCCGCCCACTATTAAACAGTGGATTAACAAAATTTGGGAGTTCTTTCTACTTGAGAAATGTCTAGTTTACTTCAATAACAGTCATAAAGAAAGAGATCTTTACAATCCTCTTGAGAAATGGTATCCCTTTTTACAAAAACTTGACATAGATAAGGGTCAAGACGAAATTATTACAATTAGCTTATTACAATCTTTTTTAGTGTTGTAGGTTATAATACTCTCTTTTACTGGATTGGTAACTAAGTATAGTCTATTTGCTATTTTATGGCCCTATCTATCCTATCCCGACTCAACTGATTGATAAGGTCAAATGGTAAAACTTATATACACAGGATTGCTAATGAGGTTATTATGGCTTCATCCTCACCTTACAGTATTGACTGAGTAACAATCGTCTACATAAATACTATCCTTTGTCAGAGTAAAGCTCCGGCCTATACACTTCAGCTTGTTAGTGTATTTTTAGAACTAATGCCTTTTCTTGTGGTATTGTGTTAAATTTATTTACCCATATTTTTATGTTTTTTTATTTGTGAAGTGGTTTTTTTTTTTTTGCTCACTTGTTATTCTTGGTATACTTACCATTGTTCTTTTTATGCTTTTTATAAATTTAATAAGAAAAAAAAAGACTTTGGCTGGTTGCCCGTTTGGGGGGTTGGGTAGGAATTTATCGTCCCTTCCTGATTGGCTTGATGGCGGGGGTGTTTTTGCCTACCTTGTACTGTGGCAGTGACGCAGGGAATTTTCAGGGCACAGCTGTGTTAGGTTGGTCACTTTACAGGTTGGCATGGTTGTATGCAGATACAGATTGCAGTCGGGTGAGTGCCAGCTGACACCCCTTCTTTGAGGTCAAAGGGATCTTGTGAGTACAGTCCATGGGCCCTGCAGCCCAGGGCAGGGAAAGCAGACTGCCTTCAGGACTGCCCTGGATATGTCCTCCCTTTGAGCCTTGTGGCCCAGGGGATGGAATTCCAGGCGTGAGCCACAGCCTCATGGACTCCATTCAGGGCAAGAAGAAGAAGAAGAAGAAGAAGAGATTGGATTTATATCCCGCCCTTCACTCACTTAAGAGTCTCAGAGCGGCTTACAAACTCCTTTCCCTTCCCCTCCCCACAACAGATGCCCTGTGAGGTAGGTGGGGCTGAGAGAGCTCTTTCCCAAGCTGTCCTTGAGGGAACAGCTGGTACAGAGCTATGGCTTGCCCAAGGTCATCCAGCCAGGTGCAAGTGGAGGAGTGGGGAATCAAACCCGGTTTTCCCAGATTAGAGTCCGCGCACTTAACCACTACACCACACTGGCTCTCAACACCCCACTGGCTCTCAAGGTGGCTTGCTCTATTTCACATGGCAAGGGAGGGGTAACGGGACCCCTGGCCTTGACGATATCACAAACATGTTTTCCCCTTGCCATTTTTCCAGTTAATGTTCACTCTTAATAAAGTGGCCCTTTAGTTAACCCAACATTGGTGTCTCCCTTGTTGTTCTGCCTTGGGGGGCAATGCTCCATTATAGCGGTGTTAACCTCCAAACTTCCTGAGCCGATTTGATCTTCATAACTATGTATTTCTGCTTCCCTTTAGCTAATAATCTCACAATTTTAAATTAAACAATTGTGCTTAATTTTCTGAGTCTCTCTCTCTCTCTCTCTCTCTCTCTCTCTCTCTCTCTCTCTATATATATATATATATATATATATATCTGTCTACATATGCACACAATCTTCACTGTATACATCATGCATCTGATGAAGCAGGTTCTCATGCCACCATGAACTGAATCATTTGTAGACTTCTGCAGGAGTCACTATTTTAGCAGAAATCCATGATCAAAATTTTCACAAACCTACTCTTTAAAAAAAAGAAGTGAAGCAGCACTTCAGCATGCAAACTCTACCCCTGCCCAGCAAAAGACCCACCTGGGAATGGTTTGAGCTCTAAGATATACAGATAGCCAGTGTGGTACAGTGGTTAGAGTGTTAGGCTACGATGTGGAGACCCAGGTTCAAAAATCCCCGCTGTTCCACAGAAGATGGCTGAATGACCTTGGGTCAGGCACACCCTCTCAGCCTAACCTCCATCACAGGGTTGTTGTGAGGATAAAATGGAGGAAAGGAGAACAATGCAAGTTGCTTTTGGTCCCCACTAGGAAGAAAGGCAGGGTATGAATGGAGTAAGTAAATAAATAAATACAGAAAGTTTCCATTTTCATTACCTCTCCTTTGAAATCTCTATCACCTACCCCAATACTTAAGCAATAGTGCTAGTTTCAAAACAAACAAAAAACTGGGGCCATATTTTAACATATTTATTTATGTTATAATCCTTTATATTCATTCAGAGAAAGACAGACATAGTTTCATCAGCCTTATGAAATCCATTGTTTCTTTAACTTTCCTCCCATTTTTATCATTTTCTAATCATTTTTGAATACATGCGGAAATCTGTGGCAACATGATTTTGGACAGAGAAGAAAGACAAAGCTGAATTTATTGAAATGATTAAAAGTGCCATATTTTGTGGCATTATTTTATTCTGGTCTTTCATTGCCTAAGGCATACTCCTACACTGTGTTTGGCAGTCAGAATGAGAATGAGGACTTTTGAGAAATGGAAACATGACAATTAACCAATGTATAGTGGGAAAGAAAAGGAAAGGCGGGGGCAGATTTCACGTTGACACCTAAGAAAAAAGATTCAGGATTCAAACTTCAGCCCAATTCTGTTCAATCATTTTTAAGGCATAACCTTTCTGTGTTAACATGTGGAACTGATCAGAGAAACTGGATAATGTACCTTATTATGACTATTTATATGTCCTTCTAAGGAGAGCAGAAAGGTTTATTTCAAACATTACAGAACGTTTGTGTGAAATAGTGTTTTGGGGTTTTTTAATTCTCCAAAAAGCTAAATTTTGTTGCTGAACTGAATGATGCTATTTTTTGTGCAAGGTGAATTTTATCATCTCAGGTCATCTTTGCTGAAATGCCAAAATGTTATTAGTTTCTGGTACATTTGACAACATCTTTCATTCCTCCTTTACAGAGTTATTCTCGGTTTTCTCCCCTAGTGCAGTCTGGAAAATGAGAGATGCATTGGTTTGGTTAGGTTTTTGAAAAAGATTACCTGTGGACATTTCCAGAAATGTCTGGAAGATGGTCAACAAATACCCTAAAAAACAAGGAAACAATTTATTAGGACTAACCTCTGCCTGTCTGTCTGTCTGTCTGCAAGACTAACAAAAAAAATTGGCAGGTTATGAGCTTTCATGAGTCACTGCTCACTTCTTTAAGGGGCTACAGGGCTATTTGTCTGTCTGTCATCTTTAATGATTGGACTCCAAGGGTGTTTTTGTCCACATTTTTTGTTTGTTAGTTAGTTTATGGAAATTCAGGCTCCAATCCCCCCCACCCGAGAAAAACGATAAAATCCATTCCCAGGGACAAAAGGGGCAGAAGCCTGGCTAGAAACCATAACCAGTTGTTGGAACTCTATGCTCAAATGCTGCACTGGCTGCCTATAGCATACCAGATTCGGTTCAAGGTGCTGGTACTTACCTTTAAAACCCTTTATGGCCAGGGACCTGCATACCTGAGGGACCGCCTTTCCCCATATGTTCCCCAGAGAGCACTGCGGTCGAGAACCCAGAACCAGCTGGCCCTCCCGAACATCAAGGAGAACAGACTGGTTACAACTAGGACAAGGGCTTTTTCAGTGGTGGCCCCACTCTGGTGGAACGAGCTCCCAGAGGAGATCAGGGCCCTGCGGGATCTCCTGCAATTCTGCAGGACCTGTAAAACGGAGCTCTTTCGCCAGGCTTTTGGGGCCACCACCACTGCCACCACCACCATTATTACCACCGCCACTGTCTCTGTGACATCGGACAATGTACGATGAGTAAGCCCAACCTTACTGGGTTCCCCTCTTTTCAATCATAGCCTGACCTAAGCATGAAACACTGAATACTGTGACTAGCTGACAGGAATTTTAATAAAGCTGCTGTTATGTGAGGAATATTTGCAAGTCCTTTAATATGTTTTATATTCTGCTTTTAAAATTTGGTATTAATGAATTTTTATTGTGCATGAAATTGCTATTCCACATTGTTTATATTGTTGTAAGCAGCCCTGAGCCGGCTTTGCTGGAAGGGTGGGGGTAATAAATAAATAAATAAATAAGACCTTGTGATTTCAGGAGAATTCCAGGTCCCACCTGGAGACTGGCGACCCTAGGGGGAACTGTCTGGCTTCTTAATATAACATGCTGTCAATCATGAACATGCTTGGATAACCAGAGTATAACTATTTTCAGAACAAAGTTTGAGTCTAGTGGCACCTTTAAGACCAACAAAGTTTTGTTCAAGGTATATGCTTTTGTGTGCATGCATACTTCTTCCGATAAGATGAAGCAGATTTCCTCAACCATTACATATTGCTGGGGGGGGGGGGGAGTCTTAGTTTCCAGGAAGGGCTAGTTAGACTCAAGATGCATAAGCAACTGGGTGATTATAGCTGAGATTGGATCAAGGCAGTGAGTTAGCATACAGATGCAAGAGTTAACAAACAGATGTGAGAACGAACTTTTGAGTCCAGTGGCACATCCAAGAACAACAAAGTTCAATTCAAAACTTTGTTCTCGCATCTAATTAAACAGCTTTATTTCTACGAGGCACAAGCTCAGGGTACTACCAGAACAGATCTAGGGGCAGAGGCATCGACTTTTAGAATCCCGGGGGGGGAGGGGCTCTTGTGTGTGCGTGTGCTTTGCGCACGCACACAACAGGACCATGTCCCCAGCACCTCTCCCCCCCCCTGGGCCTGGCCACTCCTGCCTCCATGGGGCCAGCTGGGCAAATGCCCAGCGTGCTGGCATCACCCGGAAGTGACGCCAGCACGCTGGGCATGTTGTCGGGGCGACTCTCTGGCAATTGCCCTGAAACTCTATGGTGCCATAGAGTTTTGGGGTGATTGCTACAGCGTTGCCCCAGCAACGTGCCCAGCATGCTGGCATCACTTCCGGGTGATGCCAGCACGCTGGGCATTTGCCCAGCTGGCCCCACGGAGGCAGGAGTGGCCAGGCCAGGCCTGGGGGTGGAGAGGCGGTGGCTGACGGCCGGCCGGTGGGCCAGCGGGTGGGCGAGCAAGCAGGCAGGCAAGCAAGCGGGCGGGCCTGGTGGATGCTCCATTTTGCCGGGGGAGGCTGAGCCCCCCCCAGGAAATTTCGGGGGGGGGGCTCGAGCCCCCCCGTAGTTGATGCCTATGTCTAGGGGCACTAAGCAAAATAAGCAAAAGGGGAGTTATTAAGTAGGTACTTACAATCTACGGTGTATCTGGTCTTTTTTTAATTGCAATGTGCCTCCCCCCCCAGCATCTGCAGCCATCATTAGGATCATTCCCTTCTGTCATCCTTCATGACAAAACTCCCCAAAAAACCCAAACAAAGGAAAAGCTCCTCTTTCCAGACCCCACCCTACCCGGAAATATTTATCAAGGTGTGGAGAACAACAAACAAACCTTACACTGAAGCTGTCACAACTCCAGTTCCACTTGTCAGTCTCACTGAACAAAAAGAACTGAGTTTTGTTTCTTCTGAGGAAAAAAATTTTTTAAATATGAATTGGTCATCAGAAAGCCCAAATGTTAGGTTAACCTGAGTGTCAGTTTGGCGGCACAGCAATTTTATATTGTATCTGCAGCACTGTTTGTATTCTGTTTGACCGTCATGGTTTTACTCTTTTATTGGATCATTCATGTTTTATCGGTGAGTTCCCCCCCTTCTTTATCTCTGAACCTTGCAAACTCTTCTGACACCTCTAATGATGATGCTTGCATTTTATTAAATATCTACATATTGTAATGACAGATTTCTGACACTGATGCTCCTGCATTCTACTTGGAATGATGCGTGACAGTTTCCAATGGGTACGATTAAATCAATGTTGGCATATGCTAATTATAATATAATGCTGCAGTCACTGCAAGGAGCTTTGCGGGGGAGAAGAGATGGCATTAGTTGTTATGCTCCACTTGAATTTCTTCACAGAATCATAGAGTTGGAAGGGGCCACACAGACTATTTAGTCCAACCCCCTGCTCAATGCAGGATCAGCCTAAAGCATCTCTGGCAAGTGTCCGTCTAGCCGCTGCTTGAAGATTGCCAGGGAGATGCAACTCTGTTTGTCATTTATGGTTACCATGCAATCGTATTTATTTATTTATTTACTTAAAAATTGTTTCCATTTGGAACTAATTTGGACTACCCCTTATTAACTTCAGATATAAACTTTTGAAATGAATAAAGAGAATATTGTCTCCTAGCTCGGCATCTTCCAGGATCAGACTAGCTTGATTTCACTGGTAGAGCTGAATAATATACCTCTCCATTCTCTGGACCACGTAAAAGAAGTGATGATTGTGGAACCCCCTATTGGAGGTCAATACTCCCTCTAAGCTGTGGAGTCTTGTGAGCAAAAATTCTGCTTTGTGAGCTCCTGGCATTAAAGTTATGAGTGAGTGATTTGGCCACTGCATAAATTAGTTTTATGCTCCAGAGCCATGCTCCTTGAGCTAAGACAAAAATGTGTAAGCCGAAGGCTAAAAAACTGTGAGCTAGATCACACTAACTCAGATTAGAGGGAACACTGCTGGGTATATGTATTAGTTAATACTGCGAAGTTGCACAGCCATGAAAGCATGAGATCATGTGCAGGAAACCGACTCAGAGCAAGTATATTGCAAAAAGGTAGAACTTACAGTTATTGATGTAGATTCAATTTATGCCAGGCCTGTAGGGTTGCCAGCCTCCAGGTGGGAACTGGGGATCTCCTGCTTTTACAACTGATCCCCAGCTGACAGAGATCAGCTCCCTTGGAGAAAATGGCTGCTCTGAAGGGTGGACTCTATGGCATTGTACCATGCTGAGATCCCTCCCCTCCCCTCCCCAAACACCACCCTCTCCTGGCTCCACCCCCAAAGTCCTCAGGTATTTTTCAAGCAAGACTTGGCAACCCTACAAGCCTGTAACCAGGATTTTTTTTTGAGTCCGAGGGCCTTTAAATAAGTCAGGGGGCACTAATGACACAAGAATAAAAAATGAAATTACAAGAATAATAAAAAAAACTCACACTGGTCGGTTGGAGCACATGTAAACCGCTTAGAGCCAAGTAGGGCTGCCAAGTCAGCCCGGGGGGCGAGGGATCCCCCGCTATAGGGGTTCCCGATCCCCCGCCGGCATTCAGCCGGCGGGGGGAACCCCGCCCCAGAAGTCGTCCGGTGAGGACAACTTCCCTCATATAATGACGTCACCCGGAGGTGACATCATTACGTTGGGGGCATTGCCAGGGCGACGCTCTGGCAATCGCCCCAAAACTCTATGGTTTTGGGGCAATTGCCAGAGCGTTGCCCTGGCAACGCCCCCAACGTGATGACATCACCTCCGGGTGATGTCATCACATCACCGTGGCGCATGTGCAAAGTGCATGCGCCAGAAGAGCTCCCGGGGGGAGAACAACTCCCCCCCGCCGGTAAGTAGACCCTACTTGGCAACCCTAGAGCCAAGGAGGCTGCTGAGTTCTCCTGTGGAAATGAAGGAAGTGGAGCAGGCAATAGAGGGAGCCACAGTCTCTGCCTTCCCTTTCTCCTCCTGCCACTGTCATAGAGCAAATAGGCGAGACAGCTCCTAGCATGGTAGCCTGATGCCAGCTGGCCTGGTCCCGCGGCGGGGCGGGGGAGGCAGAAGGACCAGTGAGCACCCACATCCCTGACCCACCCTTTGCTTCTCCCATTCCCTTGGTGGTGGATCCTTGCCTTCCCTTTGCAGCCTCCTCCCCAGCCCTCTGGATTCCTAATGGGTCTTGCAGCCACCGCTGTACTTGTGGCCACCCTGCTCTGCCTCCTGAAGATGCCTCGGTTGATGCCACCAGAGCCCCATGGCCAGGCAGGGCTGGTGGCACTGTTGCTCCTCTGCTGGCAGGGTACACCACCCTGGTAAATTCCCTTTGGCCACTGTCCCTTGCCTCCCTTGATGGCTTCCAGCCTCCACGGGCTCTGGGAAAGCAGCGGCTCTTCCTCCAGGACCTGGGCAGGGTCTTTGCTTTCGGATCACACTGTCCTTGCCATAAGGCTGGAGAGAGTGCACCAGAGGAAACTTGGGGAAGGGGCAGCGGCAGTAGCAGGGAAGCAAGCCATGCTCGGAGAAGGGGCAGTAGTGGCAGTGGTAGGCCTGGGCTAGATTAAAGTTGGGGGGCCTTGGCAGGAAGTCAGGGGGCCAGGCCCTGAAATGCCCCAGTGTAGCTACAGGCCTGATTTATGCCCATGCTGCCATGGAAAGGAGAGAGAGAAAGAGACCTAACCTTAAGGCTTCTGTTCCCTGTTACAAATGACCAACTAATCTAGTAACACATGGGTGCAGCTAAAATACCACGGCTCTACAAGAGAGACCTGTAGATAGGCCCTGCACCTTGCAGGCCCATACAGAGAGAAAACAAAACAGCCCAGGAAGAGAATGAGGAATCAGAGGCCGTGGACAGATTGGCAATCTGCCCCGCTCTGCCTCCGCTTCTAAAGCAGAGGCAGAGAGGGCGGCCAGATTGCCGCAGCTGTCCCCTGTCGGCGGCCCGCCCTCACCCGCATGTGGGCCGCTCTCCAAGCGCTGCAGCCGGAGACCTCTTCGAACTGGTCTCCGGCTGTCTCGGCGCACGTTGCTGCCGCTTCCTGCCGGTGTGGACGCCTCTATGGCGCACAGGAAGCAGCTGCGGAAGTTTGGATGCGCTGCGCACAGGCGCGCGTCCCCGGACCGGCCAGCAGCCGCTCGCCGCAGCACAGGAGGCTCCAGAGGACAGCGGGCGGTGTGGATGCGCCGCTCCGCCTCCTCTCCCGTAAGGTCCTGCAGCACTGGAGCCAGTGCGAACAGGCAGCCATGGGACAGGTTGGCCCCGGGGCTTTTTCGCCCGCTCGCACTGCACTCCAATTTTCCAGTCTGTCTTCAGCCAGAAAGAAGCTCCCAGGTTAGACACAGAGGGCCATCCCATTCATTAAGAAGATAACATACACAAACACCTGGAGCAATGTCGCATCCCGCAATGTCCAGACATGCTGAGCTGCTTTACCCCAACACACCCAACTGATCCACCAAACCACTAAGGTGAGTTGGTTCCCACTGCTTTGTCATCACTGACTGACTGGAGACTCGAATGATGATTTGCATGTGTGAATGAAAGTTCATTCCAGATTTCTCACTCATTGAGATCTTATGTATCTCACCCTTACATGTGTCAATTAATTAAACTGCACATCTGTAATTTTCTATTGCAGCTGCTTATCTTACACTAGATTGTATACTAGCCCTGCATTGCCTGTCTGACAACATATTGTAATATTCCTCACTCACTGTTGAGTGAACCAATTACTTATTTTATTACATCTTGCTTTAAACTAAGATCTCCTCATAACATCTCCCCCCTTCGCCTCACTGTTTGGAATAAAAAAGCATCGACCTCATAGATGCAATCTTCAGTGCATATGAAGTACACTCCAAATCACAAACACTTATTCTGAAATCAGTGGTATGAGTCTCTGTGCTGCCACTGCCCTGACCTGGCTAGCCCAGGCTTGCCCAATCTCATCAGGTCTCAGAAGCTAAGCAAGGGCAGCCCTGGCTAGGATTTGGATGAGAGACCTCCAAGGAAGTCCGGGGTTATTATGCAGAAGCAGGCAATGGCAAACCATCTCTGAATGTCTCTTCCCTTGAAAACCCAGTGGGTTAGTCATAAATCAGCTGTGACTTGACAGCAAAAAAAAATGGTGCCACTAGACTCATACTGCGATGAAGAATCACAGATTGAATACCACAAACTGCTCTTTCATGTGATCCGGAACAGGATGCTTCTCAATGGAGCCAGTCTGGGCTGTTTCTGGTGGCAAAGGTTTTGAGGTTGGGCATTTTCTGGGTTCCCAAAACTAGCACAGACCCAGTATCCAAATAGCACCACTATTTTCCTTTTCAATAGAGCATTCTAATAGACCAGAGGCAGCTTGACAGAATTCTCCATTTGCATGTTCCGCCAGTGAAAATGCTTTTCCCAAGAGCAAGCCAAATCCTGGTGCCAGTGCTACAGTTATTTCACAAGGGCACAGTTTTAGTTGTCCAGCATGGAGCACTGAGGAAACCAGAGAAATCAAATCATGCATGCAGGGGTCATTTCATAGAAAAAGAGGTGCAGGAGCTCATTAGCATACCTTCCATTAGCATAACTCATTAGCATATGCCATACCCCTGACATCACTGGAAGTGTGTCAGAAGGGGAAGCAAAAAGGAGTGTAGGCATCTTCGAAAGCCACCCTGTCCATTCCCCAGCTGGCCTGCCAAGGCGGGGTGGGGGGGGAAGCAAAGAGAGAAGGGGTTCAAAGTTTAAACCCCTTCTCTCTTTGTTTCCCCCCAGCCTGCCTTGGCAGGCCAGCTGGGGAAGGGAAGGAGAGGCTTTTGAAGATGCCTCCCCTCCCTTTTGCTTCCCCAGCCAGCCTGCTAAGGCAGGCTGGGGGGGGGGAAGCAAAGAGAGAAGGGGTTTAAACTTTAAACCCCTTCTCTTAAGAGTTGTGCCACAGCGGATGGGCAGAGGAAGCCAGGAGGAGGCATTTAAATGCCTCTCTGCGCACACACCCTGCCCTTCCTCACTCATGCACCTTGGCGAGCGAATGAGGAATGGTGCGGGGCGGGGGCTCTGCGGGCTTTCTTCCTTCTCTCCAGAGTCACACTGCAGCAGCGGCGCAACTCTAGAGAGAAGGCGCATGGGGGCAGGGCTTGCCACCACTGCCATTTGTGCCAGCTCCTGAGCTCCCAGAGCAGCGCTCCAGTGCATACCAGCACCAAATGACCTCTGTATGCATGCATAAATTGATCTTTAAACATATTTACTAGAAACTAATATACCAATATGTTGACTAATCAGTATATCAACAAACCTAATATAGAAACATCTCCTGTCCTTCTATTTGAAAACAAAACTAATGACTTCATTGTGAGAGGGTTTTTTCACATCTTTGATAAAGAAAACAAATCTTTTTTCTTTCCCTATTTTATGGTTGTGTGTATCAAGTTACTAAAGCTTTCATGCCACACTTAAGAACATAAGAAGCTATGTTGGATCAGGCCAGTGGCCCATCCAGTCCAACACTCTATCACATAGTGGCCAAAACCCAGGTGCATCAGGAGGTCCACCGAAGGGACCATTATTTTTGTAAGGACTATCCACGTTTTGATTATAGTAGTAATTGAAGAGAGGTTAACCAAACCATAGGGATGACTAACAACTTTCCTGTGGAACACTATCAGCAACACAATTTGATCTCACCACAGAATTATTCCTGGAATTATTTAAGCCACGTGCATGAGCACACTTGCGTGAAAGTATATAAGAGTTTTCCTTAATCATTGCACCACTGGCATATACCGATTCCACCTGCATGACAGGTAAAACTATCACAGTTTTCCTAGATGACAACAGGAAGCATGGAATCCAGCAAAAGATCAATGGAGGGATTATTAATAAAATATAGGAAAGGCTAATGCACTTTGCAATTGGAGAAACTAACCATTTTTGTTGCATTGACCAAGACCATGTGAGGCCATTTGTCTCTGCTATTAAATATTGATACCCTCTTGAGGTGCAAGGTTTTTCCTCCCTTCTTTTTAGTAGGCTGCAATCACACACAATAAATAAAACACTTTCAATCCACTTTCAATGCATTTTTGAATTGGATTTTGCCAGTTCACACAGTAAAAATCCAGTTGGGAAGTGCATTGAAAGTGAATTGAAAGTGGATTATTTAGTGTGTGTGACCACAGCTGAGGTCTTTTTAAAAGCCTGCCTTCAATTATAAGTGCAGTGTCAATAACATGCAGCAGTGCCCTTGGACTACCAAATTTATATCATGCATTGCCAATAGTAGTCATCCTCACCCACCATGTCATGCCACTTTTTTTGTGGCTGGATCACATCTAACCCCAGCCCCACAAGAACATAGGGGAGAGATCAATGGTTTCCCCAAACCAATGGTCTGTCCATTTATTGGCTGTCTGACCTGGCACAATGCAGTTGGAAAGTGCACTGAAAGTGGATTGATCAGTGTGTATAATCGCAACCCTTGATTACAACCGGAATTTACTTAATTGCATCTCCCTCTGTATTTTCTGCCTTTCTTGGCTCTTTGACCTTAATAGTTTCTTTTCCCCCTCTCTACAGTTTGCAAACCTTCTTCAGTGGGACCTACATGTCACTCTGATAGCTTGAAAACATTCATTTGAAATCCTTTCCCCATCCTGTTTCCTCTTGTTTGCTATAATTTATGTTGAAAGGCCCTCAAAACAGTTTCAAAAACTTAAAATTACATCAGAACCCTCAAGTAAGGACACAAGACACCAGTGTGTGCATCAACTAGTTTATTTATGGCTGATCTACATCAATTAAACATCCCTAAATTAGCATGAGTTTCTGAAACCAAACAGCCTACCACTGCTAACAGCTTTTGATGCACCAAGGGTGGGTCCTTTGGTTCCAGATTTAAGCAGCATTGTCCCCCTGCCTTGTTCTCAGTTTTTGTTTATCTTCACCTGCACGTAAAACAGTGCCAAGAGTTTTTTTTAAGCTTCATTTCTCTCTCCAACAAATAAACCTCAGTTGATGG
Organism: Lepidodactylus listeri; assembly: GCA_029233225.1. Lineage (NCBI taxonomy): Eukaryota > Metazoa > Chordata > Lepidosauria > Squamata > Gekkonidae > Lepidodactylus > Lepidodactylus listeri. The sequence goes on along the minus strand of JARCFY010000009.1, from coordinate 95,737,214 downwards.
TGTTCATCCACCAAGGGTATTCCCTCCTCAGCCCACCCAGCTGCTCAAGCTACTAACATTTTTAGTTTGAAAACAACCTTTTGGTTGAGGACAGTGATGGTTCCATCTTGGCTGGCACCCTTCTGTGTTTTCTGCTATTTACATCTACCCCGCCCTCTTCCCCCCATCCACAAAGGAGCCGGCAGTTGGTTGGGACTGGTTAATTATTCACTATCTGACTGTTTGAAATATTTTATTAATGTTTTAACTGATTTTATCTTGTTTTATTTTATTGCTTTTGTACATCTCCCAGAGCCCTGTTGTGACAGGGGTTGGAAATAATAATAATAATAATAATAATAATAATAATAATAATAATAATAATAATAATAATAATAATAATGATGATGATGATGATGATGATGATGATGATGATGATGATGATATCAGTGGTGATGATGATGATATCACCATGCATCTTTATGTGGGGCCTTGAGTTCTCCCACAATTGCAACTGATCTCTGCTATAAACATCAGTTCCCCTGGAGTAAATGGTAGTTTCAGAGGGTAGTTTCAGTGGGTGGATTCCCTCCTGAGCTTCCTCCCCTCCCCAAACTCCACCCTCTCCAGGCTCTGCCCCATATCCCCAGGAATTTTCCAGCCCAGAGTTGGCAAGTCTAAGAACAGCTCTTTCCAATCCTTGAATGGCCCAGAGTGCTTGCCCATTTGAACTACCTCTAATGTAGTTCTACTGCAACGTCTACTTCTACTGCAACTCACAAGAGTTCCTGCCATAACTAGTCATAGCCTAATCAATCAAATCAATCAAAAGATTAAGCCTAACTGAGGGGGAGGGGTTCCGGTACCATTGAGAGCAGACACAGGAGGCTCGAGCTCTGCGTTTTTTGCTCCTTACAGCAGCCTCTGGAACTTTGTTTAACAGCTTGGAGGGGTTCTCTGGAAGAGGGAACACAAAGCAAGAAGCTTTGCATGGAGGGGGAGGAAGAGTGAAGAAACTCTGCACCTCTACTTGAAAGTGAAGGGACTGCTACAAATGCCCGACAAGTCAGGTACATGAACAACGTAAATGGAACCAATAGAGTCAACAAGCAATATCACAAAGAAACCACCACTTACAACCGAAGCTAAGTATAATTTCCAGGTCCATTGGGGGTGGTGGAATATGAATAAAAGCAGGGAAAGCAATTAGAGAAAAGAAATGCCGAGATACACCTTTAAGGCAGCCTATGGGAAAACTTAAATCTGACATGGTGGGGAAAAATGCAAATTAAATCAAGGTTTAATAAAGCTAGGTTCCAGAAAGGACAGAATGAATTCGATAAAATATGGTTATCCTCGAGTGATAAGTTGATACAGAAACTGTATAACCTGTTATTAGAAGAGTACATGTTGGATGAACAGGTTAAGGCAACTATGATTCTATGGATGAAAGACTTTGGTCATAGCATCGAAATAGATCACTGGACTAGAACTTGGAAAACCTTAAAGTTCATGAGAGCAGTACCATATAAAGAAAATATTTTGAAGATGTTCCTCAGATGGCACTGGACATTGTGAAATGTTATAAAATTGTGAAATGTTATAAAAATACATCTAACATCTGTTGGAAATGCAAGAATAAAGTGGGAACATACTAATCATGTATGGTGAGAATGTAGAAAAATCCAGAAGTTTTGGCAGGAAATATACCAAATGATACATGAAATTACAGGTATAAGGACACAATTTACTCCAGAAGTTTTTTCTACTAAATATGCTCATAGAAGATTATGATAAAGAAAAGAGATACCTTATAGTCTATATACTAACGGCGGCTAGAATATTGGTGGCTAAGAATTGGAAAGGGGAAATATTACCCTCAAGGGAGGAGTTAATACAAAGATTACTAGAAGTGGCTGAAATGGACAGATTGAATCTATTACTACAGGGGAAAGATCTTGAAACATTTATAAAAAGATGGAATATATTCTATGTATGGCTAGATCGTAACAAGAAAAAAATAGACTCGAAATAATATATGTATATGTAACTTAAGTCATGAGGCAGTGGCTTGTAGAGGCTCTGCCTTAGATATAGAAAAGTGTAATACATGGCCGAGGACAGACTTGTATTCTGCTGCACCTCTGCGGCGTGGCAGAATAAGGTGGGGGGAATTGCCCCCGCCATGTGGTGTTCGCACACCGCCGGAAGAAAGCCGCCCACAGCATTCAGACTGTGGGCTGATTCCTACAATGGCGTGCAAACGCTGCGCGGCTCCCCCTCCCGGCACATGTTCACACCCGCCGGTGCATCACTTTTAAGTCGCTGCTGCGGGAGGAGTGCGGCGCCGGATGCAATGCGCCGGGGCCGCCTCCTTGGGGCAGATGCGGCAGTCTGAATGGCCACTCTGCCTCTGCTTTTGAAGCGGAAGCAGAGCGGCCCAGACTGCCAGTCTGTCCTCGGCCCATGTAAAGACACGATTTAGAGCTAAGAGTAACGGAGTTGATTTTCTTTGTTATAAATGATATATGAATGTCTTTTATGGTAATTGTTGTAACTCTTAGAAAATGAAAATATTTTTTTTAAAAAAAAGATTAAGCCTAACTGGAGAATAGCACGACTCCCAGACAATGCTCCCTCTAAGCCGTGGAGTCTTGTGAGCAAAAATTCTACTTTGTGAGCTTCTAGCGTTAAAGTTGTGAGCAAGCAATTTAGCTACTACATAAATCAGTTTGCTCTGCAGCCATCCTTCCTGAGCTAAGCCAAAAATCTGTGAGCTGGAGGCTAAAAACCCGTGAGCTACCTCACACTAACTCAGCTTAGAGGGGACACTGCTCCCAGGACACTTTGGAGCAGACAAAAAAGTTCCTCTTCCAGCCAAATTGAAGGAGGCCCCCCCATTCCTATCCCCCAGGCAACCAGCTAATCCCACATTGCACCCCCCCCAAGGACAAGTAGACCAACACACAGCAAAAGCCTACAACAGAGAACAAGAGAAAACTCAAATTGCCTCTCCAGCTCCCTTCTGATTGGCTGCTTCATATGAGGCAACCATTGACTCCCCATTAGGAGTCAACAGTGTTCTTGTGCCTTATTGGCTCCTGGCCTAAAGAAGCACCTTGGCTATGTAGACTAGGAATTTTGTAGAAGACATACATTAGCCGGGGGTGGGGGGGGGGAGAGATAATTTCACTTCATTTCAAGATTCCCAGCTTTTGAACCAGCCCTTTAACAGCTACTGACTATATAGCAATTAACTAGGGATAATGTTGATCCACACTTCAAAAAGGTTCATTTGTTGTTTTTGACAAAGAGATGAAGAAGGAAAAAAAAAACAGTATTGTGTGTGTGAGAGGGGGGATCCTTTATTCGAAATATCAGTACCTCATGGGGTTCTGTCGAATGTAAATGCAGCAACACTTCCACAAAACCGGCTTTGAAAAAGTCTGGGCCATGTTCTGGTAAAATGGGAGACAAAACCCATCTTCATTTTCACAGCCATTTCTTAGGCACTATGATTCATTGTCTGTCAAAGTCTAATAGGATTGATGAAAGGCAACAGTAAAATTTTGCCTTCCAACTTCCAGGAGAGACGTGAGGATTATTGAAGTAACATAAGCGAGGTTCTAAGAATACTCTGAACTCTTATACTCATGAAGCCATCTTATAGACAGTGTAGGTCCTTCAAGGTCAGTATTCTCTGACCTAACTTCCAGCAACTCTCAATGGTCTCAGGGATACAGCTCTCACACTACCTTCTAGCTGATTCTTTGATAACTGGAGACCCCAAGGACTGGACCTGGGATCTTCTGCATGCAAAGCGGATGCTCTTCCATTAACTTTGGGCCTTTCCCCAGGAGAAATCTAGAAATAATAGTTATGTTAGTTCACCCACTCCCCAGGATCCATCTGTCACTAGCCTATCCATACAGTGCCTTTTTCTTCTTCCTGTTTCAGAAGAGTTCATTGGTCTCCTTCCCTCTTGTAGCTTCATAACATGCCTGGTAGGTATGTTGGGATGATGTTGTATGAGTGGCCCAGCACCACCCAGTAAACTTCATTGTGAGTGGGTGTCATGATCCTGGGCCTAGTGGTGCAGCCTACAGGCCTAAGGAGGTCGTGGCACTAAGGAAGCCTGCATGGGAGTAGTCATTAGGCCCTACATTTCCCAAGTTCCCCCTGGGCCCTGTGACTGGGTACAGGAGATTTTGAAGAAGAAGAAGAAGAAGAGATTGGATTTATATCCCGCCCTTCACTCACTTAAGAGTCTCAGAGCGGCTTACAAACTCCTTTCCCTTCCCCTCCCCACAACAGACACCCTGTGAGGTAGGTGGGGCTGAGAGAGCTCTGAGAGAACTGTCCTTGAGGGAACAGCTGGTGCAGAGCTATGGCTTGCCCAAGGTCATCCAGCCAGGTGCAAGTGGAGGAGTGGAGAATCAAACCCGGTTCTCCCAGATTAGAGTCCGCACACTTAACCACTACACCAAACTGGCTTTTGGAGGGAAAACTACACCAGCAGGGGAACAAGGGGCGGTGCCTGGGAAGAGGAGATAAAAGTGTCCAGAGTGGGAGGGTGTTCTTTCTCAGGGAGCAGGGCTGGTGGAAGCTGCTGCAGACAGAGGGATTCCCTCATCTAAAAAAAGATGCATTAGGATTTATTATTTTACTGATTTACCTGCCTTAGTTTGCTCATTTTTTCCTACTGGTTATTAATCTAAAGTTGTTGTTAAATAAAACATTTTGTTACTCTGCCTAGGTCCTCACACCTCATTTGGTCTCATGCAAGGGGAAACCTGTTCTTAAGTCCTGTAAAAAGGGGTAGGGTGGGTGCTCTGGGCCCTCCCAAGAAGACCCATACCAAAGTGGTGGCAGCCATGAATGAACCTTCCTAGCCGCTGCTCATGACAGTGGGTATTCAGGTCTCCCAGAGCATGGCTGATGCTCATAACCCCTACATAATGCTGCCTCTGCATATTTGCTATACTTTGCCAAAGTTTATGTTATGACATTCTTTGACCAACTGAATATGTGCTAGGTGGTGACTGCTTGGTATGAATTAGTTTAACGGTTTGTCTGCCATATTGGAAAAGGGTATGTACAGTAGAGCAATTTCTAATTTTTATGCATGCTGATGTCTTAGCTAGTTTAAAGTTAGAAACCAGCACGTAGTTGCTGTTAGAGCAAGGTGACAAAATGCATAATTAGTTAACATTGGGATTCTCCAATTGGGCAATCAATACTTTGGGGGTGGACTAGAGGGTAAGCATTGGGTTTCAGATTTATTGATCTTTGTCCTCCTTCTCTACTTCATCCGCACAGGAGGTATAGAAGTCTCAAAGAAAAGTTGTTGGTTAGAGAGTAGCTAGACAGGATGATTTTCCTGTATTGCTTTGTTAGGCCGAGGACAGACTGGCAATCTGGAGCGGGACAGCCCCGCTTTGGAAGTGGAAGAAGAGAGCCCGTTCAGACATGGACATCTGTTCATCTGCTCCGTTTCGCACTTACCCGTCTCCAAGCCATTTTCCATCCGCTTTAACAGGACACCGGGAGAAACCGGTGTCCAGGGGCCGTTTTCTGCATGCCTCCCGCTTCCAAGCAGTCTCAACCGGAAGAAGCAGGGAGCATCCGGAGGCGGAAGTGTGAACGCGCCGGAACTGAGTTTTGCGCATGTGTGCATGTGCGCATATACGAAACACAGATGAAAGGGAAAAAATAGGGAAAAAAGGAGGGGGGAGGGGGGAGAGAGAGAGTGAATGAACCTTGAGTGCACTTTCGAAATAGACCGTAGGAAGTTAGAAAGTGCATTGAAAGTGCATGGAAAGCCCATTGTCCCTATCTCTTGCCGTTTCGCATATGCACATGTGCGCATATGCGCCACCAGCGCAACGGAGCCGCACGAGCCGTGGAGCCGGCTCCGCAACAGTCTGAACGCTCCGTATCGGCACCGCTGTGCACTATGCTGGCCGGTGTGAACGGCCAGCCCCGGGGAGTTTTCCCCCCGCAGCAGTTCCCTCCGCATTCCTCCCGCTCCACATTGCCAGTCTGTCCTCAGCCTTACTTTCAACTCCCAGTTTACCCTCCCTCATTAGTAAAGTGTCTTTGTTTAAAAGGGAATATGAGTGTTCTGTTGCATTTATTAACTCTGCATTTACGTAGAAATCACTAACACTCTCATCCTACCTTTGAGAGTTTTAAAAATTCTACAACAGAGAGGATCTGATCAGAGATGTCATTCTAACAGCTTGCAAGCATCCGTTTGACGTTTACTTCCCATTAACTTCTTCTATTTTTGGAGCTACCTTCAATAAGTATGGGGGGCTTGGGGAGGAGAAAATCATATAAAAGAGCCCATATCCATTATGGGAGGCAACATCTTGCTCAACATTACAGTGGTAAAACAAGCAAAAGCTTGTATTTTAACCTTTGCTCTGTCGCTTGCACATACTCTGGCAATCCTCCCTAATACTAAGCACTTTGGCAATTTGTAAAGCTTGAAGCGTTCGAGAGAGCACATGGATCTGCAAATCCCACTGCTCACTTTGTAATAAAATGAGAGGGTTATAACCTTTATTTAGTAGTAAAATCTCCAGAAGAGAAACTTGTTCCTTTGACTCCTATCAACAAATAACCTCTCATTCAATTGTTTCACACCACTCCTTTCATAGCTAATAGGGAGAGAAAAGACAAGGAAGAGCAATTTTATTTTGACTCGTTGCATTTTATACAAAGGAGCTGTTGTTCTCATGCTTGCTTGGTGTCAGACATTTGCAGGCTACTCCTTTACATGGTGATTTATCTTAGCAAACAGCCAAGATCCCTTGAAGTCGGTTCAGACAAGCAGGTGTGTTACTTTAAGAACATGAAAATATAAGAAGAGCCCTGCTGGATCAGACCCAAAGGCCCATCTAGTCCAGTGTTCTGTTCGCAGAGTGGTCAACCATCTACCCCTAGAAAGCCCACAAACAGGAAGAATGCAATAGCATTGTCTTGCCCGTGCTCCTCAGCAACTGATTTTGGATGCGGTCACACACACTAAATAATCCACTTTCAATCCACTTTCAGTGCACTTTCCAACTGGATTTTACTGTGTGAACTGGCAAAATCCAGTTTGAAAGTGGATTAACTGCAGCCTTAGGCCCTTTCTGCTCTCTCCTTTTAATCCGTGTTCACCATGGTGTCCTTAGGGTTGCCAGGTCCCCCGGGTGGGTGAGGGTTTGTCCGCCCGATAAGCTGTTTACCCGCCGGCTCGGAACCGGCTGCCGGTGGGAACCCCACCCCCAAAATGCTGGCATCACAGCAACACGCCCTCGTGTGATGACATCACCTGGAGGTGATGTCATCACACCAGTGCACGTTGTGGGGGACACTCTAGCACTTGAGAGAAAACACTATGGTTTCCCCCTCAGATGGCAATGCCCTGCCCCCAATGTGCCCGACACAATGACATTACTTCTGGGTGATGTTATTGCGGTGCATGCGCAAAGCGCGCACACCAAAGAAGTCCCGGAGAGGGACTGGGACCCCCACCCCACAAGCCAGTTAAGACCTGGCAACCCTAGGTGTCCTCCAAGCTGTTGTGCACTAAAATCGAATTCAACCTTCTTTTTAATCCAGCCCCCCATTCTGCACTAAAATTGAGTTCAACCTTCTTTTTATTCCAGGTTCTCCCCCCATTCTGCATTACGTTATCTCCTTTCAGTGGTCAGCCCAGTTTCACCCTGCTGTTGCCCTGGGTTATTTGGATGCTGTTTTGCCGTGGGCTTAAATTGTTTCGACTCAAACACTTAGAAAATCCAGAGTGGCAGGCAAATGCGGAAATGACCTTAAAGAGGCATACTGCCACTGATATCCGTCAGGATTAGTAGCCTATAGCTCATGAATTTGTCTGCATCCCTTTAAAAGCCTTCTAAGTTGGCAGCCATGACCACATCCTGTGGCAGTGAGTTCCAGAAATTAATGACATGCTTGTAACAGCCATTGGCCCTATGCAAGACAATTGAACTGAACTGAACTACACACTATGTGAAGAAGTATTCATTTTGTCTGTTCTGAATCTTCCACTTCAGTGGATGACCTCAGGTTCTAGTACTATGGGCAAAAGAGAAAAGTTTCTTCTTGCCCATTCACTCTGCACCATGCATAATTTTATAAACCTCTACCATGCCTCCTGTTACTCATCTTCTTTCTAGGCTAAACAGCCCTAACTGTTTCAACTGATCCTCATCAGCAGCTGTTCTAGCCCCCAATCATTTTGGTTGCTCTTTTATGCACCTTTTCAAGTTCTACAGTATCCCTTTTCAGGTGTGGGGACCAGAACTGTACATAGATTTGCACAAGGGCAGTATGGTAGTGGCAAATTTATTCTCTATTTCTGTTCTAATTATGGCCAGCATGGGATGTGACCTTTTCACAGCAGCCATACACTGGGCCAACATTTTCATCACACCATCCACTACCACCTTGAGGTCCCTTTCTTGGTCTGTTGCTGCCAACTCAGATCCTGTCAGTATACATGTGAAGCTGGGGTTCTTAGCTCCAATATGTGTCACTTTATACTTGCTCATATTGAATCTCATTTGCCATTGGGATGTCCATTCCCCAAGTTTGAAGGGATTCTTTTGGAGCTCTTAGCAATCTGTGTTTGTCTTGACCCCCCTAAGGAATTTGGTGTCATCTTCAGACTTGGCCAGTTACTACTAACCCCTAACTCCAGGTCATTTATGGTCAAGTTGACCCCACTACTCACATCCCTCCATTGCGAGAACTGACCAGTTTTTCCTACTTTCTGCTTCCTGGTTTTTAGCCAATTTCCAATCCATGAAAGGACTTGTCCTTCTGTCCCATGACTCCAAAGTTTCCTCAGGTGTCCCTGATGAGGAACTTTGTCAAAAGCCTTTTGGAAATCCAAATAACCAATGTTTATTCAACATGTGGAATTCACTGCTGCAGGAAGTGATGGTGGCTACAAGTATAGACAGCTTCAAGAGGGGATTAGATAAACATATGAAGCAGAGGTCCATCTTGGCTATTACCCATAAGGTATAGATGGAACACTATGTCTGGGGCAATGATGCACTGGGGGGCAACAATGGGAGCACTTCTGGAGTCTGGCCCTACCGGTGGACCTTCTGATGGCACCTGTGTGACACAGAGTGTTGGACCGGATGGGCCATTGGCCTAATCCAACATGGCTTCTCTTATGTTCTTATGTCTACCAGCTCAATCCTGTCGACCTGTTTATTGACACTTTCAAAGGTTAATGAGATATGACCTACCATTGCAGAAGCCATGTCATTGTTGTTTTATTCAGCAGGGCTCGTCCTTCTATATGCTTGACAATTTTATCTTTCATGACATTTTCCCTTAATTTACCTGGAACAGACATTAAGCTAGCCAGCCTGTAGTTTCCTGGATCCCCCGGATCCCCTTTTTTTAAAAAAATGGGAGTTACATTGGCCACTTTCTAATCCTCCAGTAGAGAGGCTGAGGGACATGTTGCATCTCTTATTTAGAAGACCAGCAATTTCACATTTGAGTTCTGTAAGAACTCTAGGATGGATACCATCTGGTCCTAGTGATTTGATAGTTTGCAATTTGTCTATAAGTTCTTGACCTTCCTCCTTTGTCCCCTCTGTTTGCTTAAGCTCCCCATCCTGCCCTCCTGAAAATAACCATTCAGGAACAGGTATTTGCCATGTGTCTTGAGCAATAAAGACAAATTAGAATAATTCATTTATTTTCTCGGCAATCACTTTATCCTCCTATAGTACTCTTTCAATTCCATTGTCATCCAGTGGCTCAGCTGTTTCCCTAGACAGTTTCCAGCTTCTAATGTAATTATTTATTGTTGGTCTTCATCAGGGCTATTTTGAGGCAGGAACACACAGAAATGAGTTCCGGCTGGCTTCCAAGTTGGCTACGCCTACAGTCTCTCCCCCCCCCCCCAGGTTCCCCAGGAGCCATGCAAGCTGCAGGGTGCCTGGGGAAGCCAAGCCGATCCAGGGAGGGAAGGCAGTTTAAACTGCCTCCGCTCCTGGGGAAGCAGATCCTGAAACTGCCTTCCTTCCCTTGGGTTCCCCATGTGCCCCGCAAGCCACAGGGCACCTGGGGAAGCTAATCATGGGAGGGAGCTGGGCTGTCAGGGGTGTGGCCTAATATGCCAATGAGTTTCTGTTGTTGGGTGTGACCTATTATGCTAATGAGTTCCTGCTGGGCTTTTTCTACAAAAAAAGCCCTGGTCTTAATGCTTTTAGTGATACATTCCCCAAGATCCTTTTTTGCATCCCTGTTTGTGTGCTTCCGTTTCCTTTGTACAACTTTGGCAGAGGACAGACTGGCAGAATGAAGTGTAAGGGAAGCGGGGCAAAAAACCTGGGCCAAGTTGTCGCAGGGCTTTCTGGTCACACTGTGTGGACTGATACGAGGCCATACCAGGGAGGAGGCAGAATGGAGCATTCACACTGTGGGGCGGCCCCTGGTAGTGGTGCCCTGGTTGCGCACAGCTTTGGTCCATTTAGCCGAACTGCACATAGGTGCATAGTTGCAGCAGCAATTGGGGCAGGATCTCATGGCTGGGAGCTTTAACTCTGCGAGCCGGAAGTGTCCCCGTGGGCGGTTGTACACTCAAGGGCACAGCAGACATGGGTGGTTATGCCGGATCAGCGGGTTCACATTACCAGCACTGCTTGATTGCGGCTTATTTACATCCACACTTCCAGGAAGCAGGATCAACACGCACCCAAACAGCTTGCCACAGCTTTCACCAGGTACCTTTTTAAAGCGGGATGAAAACGCTTCAGGATGGGATGAGTACGGCACGACAACGCCAAGCAGCTGTGGCTGTGTGAACTGGCCCTCTTAATCCACTTGCGAAACGTGCCTATATCGGGCAAACTGCCAGTGTGAACTTTGCCTTTGTGTTGGTTTTTGTTTGCCACCATCCTCTGTGAGAAGAACGACAGTCCCCCCCCCCCCCCCCCCCGAGGAATGATTGTCCCTGGGACTAGTAGCAGTGTCCTGGGACTAGAATGACCACCCTCAAAGTGGACTTATCCCTGAGAGTAGCAAAGTGTTTTGTGGCAGGAATGACAGCTCTCAAGGTGGAATGACAGTCCCTGGAATGGAATCCTTGCCCTCAATACTGGTAAGTCCCCTGCTGATGGGAAACTCATTCCTAGGGACCAACATTCTACTTTGAGGGATGTCATTCCATTCCTAGGGAGCACCATTCACTCAGGGATTCCAGGCCCAGAACAGATTTCTCCAAATCAGTTCTGCATTTTCATTGCAACTTCTCTGTCCTGTAATGTATTTCAGTGGAAACCATGCACGTTAATTGGCATTGCCGACTTCCCTTATATCCAGTGGGCCCTCAGGCATATCCCTTCGTTCCCAATGAGCATTCTTATCATTCTTTTTAGTACACCTTCTGTAGACACTGTTCTTTTTAATGGACAATCAATTCCAGGGTTTGTGGCCACAGTCATTGACCATAACACCACCAAATCCATACAGAACATGGTCTTCCCTCTCCTCTCAAGACCCCTGAAATTCAACAATTGGAATCCATTTAACTGGCCCATAAATTAGGAGAGCTTTCAGGCATGTGCACTTCAAACACCCCTTTTTAATGGACAGCCAATCCCAGGGCCTGGGCAATAGTAATTGAAGATAATGCCAACGGTGATTGGCTGGAACCACTCTGTGTTTCTCCCTTGGAAGGATCTGATTGGTTGGAAGGATGTCATTGCCTGTGCTGCTGCTAGCTTGGTAAATACCTGAACTAGAAAAAAAACACAGATTATGGGGGTGATAGTTGTTTTGTTTCACCATGAATCACAGATTGCTAATACTGTTCCAGGAAACCACTGTAACCATCTCGAGCAGTGATTTCCATGGGCTGGGGAATTCCATCATGCCCACCTCTAGTCGTGTTTGGCCAGGCTGAAGGGGTGGCCCTGTGACCCTGCAAAGTATCAAGGTGTGTAACTGACATTGCTTCTTCCCGATTGATGTAACCAGCAAAACAACTGTGTGTGTAAAAAAAAAAAAAGTTTTACCTAAAGAAAGATAATTAAACTACTCAAACTATTCAATGAAAATTAACTTTATATCATATGCACAATTCATAAATACAAATTCCAAAACTATTCGGCCCCGTCCACACTGTCACTTTTGCCGCTCATTTCTCCCTACTGCTTTGGGTTCCTCCCCCTTTTCCACATGTGTTTTGCTCCCTCTGGGACTACTAGAGAGAACAAAACATATGGGGGGTGGGGGAACCTGAAGCAATAGGGAGAAATGAGCGACAAAAGTGACAGTGTGGACGGGGCCTTCATATACCAACAATATCAAATTTTGAAATCATAGGGCAAAAACCCAAACATTCCCACAGTCCATTACAGGCTCATAAAACACTCTGTTGAAGGTGCTCAGGTGTCTTCAGTTTTCAAAAACAGAGGCCACGTGCCAAGTGGAAACTAGACAATTGAGCCACAACATGGATATCCAAAGACAGCGGTCCCGATGAAGTCCCCCCTACAGGCACACTGGCAATGTTGTTCCATGTTTCGTGTGACAAGGCTTTTTCAAGTAGGAACTACTTTCTCAAAACAGGATATCACTGAAACCAAAATGCAAACCTATTCTTCCAAAATACCTGTTCAAGGCTTTCTTCTGGTTTGTAAATGGTCTCGATTGATGGCAAGGGTAACAGCACTTGAATCAGGGCTTCTGGCTGCCACAACAGGGCATCCAAGGCAGAAACACTGGACTCTGATGTGTGATGGCTGCGGGGCACATTCTGCCACAAGCTGTGGTGTCCAGAAAAGGAACAGTGGCATCTTCCAAGAAGGAGCACTCAGGCAGCAGAACTGTCTGAAGTGGAGCACGCAACAGGGGAATGTGCAACCACTGAGATGCTCTCATTTGACACAGGATGATGGGACAGATGATCCAGCGGGTCCAAGTGGGTGACAGTGGGTCCAAGTGGGCCCAAGTGGGTCCAAGTGGGTGACAGGACCTTGGGTCAGCTATGGGAATTATAAGAACATAAGAGAAGCCAATGTTGGATCAGGCCAGTGGCTCATCCAGTCCAACACTCTGTCACACAGTGGCCAAAAACACCAGGTGCCCTCAGAAGGTCCAGCGGGGAGGGCAGGAAGCCCTCCCACTGTTGCCCCCCCCCCAAACACCAAGAATACAGAGCGTCACTTGCCCCAGACTGAGAGTTCCAATCTATACTTTGTGGCTAATAGCCACTGATGGACTTCTGCTCCATATGTTTATCTAATTCCCTCTTGAAGTCATCCATGCCTGTAGCCGCCACCACCTCCTGTGGCAGTGAATTCCACGTGTTAATCACTCTTTGGGTGAAGAAGTACTTCCTTTTTACCTTTTCCCATCTTTGCAATTCTTCAGTAATACTTGCCCAGACTTTTGGATACTGACTTTTTAGTAACAATACATCCTGTTCATTTCTATATTTCTTCTTGTTGTTCATTGGTTTTATCTAATAGGGCTATCTTGGTCCTTTTTTGTTGTTCAATTTATATCCAGAGTAAATCCAAAATCTAATCATTAGTTCATTGTCTATTTCAAATGCTTGGTTTCATTACTGGTATGACAACACCATCAGTATAATTTTTCATCATATCTTATTCCAATAATCCTGTTATCTTGTCTGATTTTATTGGCCAATATTTCCATTATCGTTGTAATGCACATATAATAATTAAATTGGTCTATAAGATTGTGGTAATAATGGATCATTCCCTGCTTTATGCATTAGAGTTATATTTGCCTCCTGCCAGTTTGGTGGTAGTTGTTTTCTCTCCTGTATCCCATTCATTGTTTTTTTTTGAAGCAGTATTGCTAATATGTCTTCAAAGTCATCCAGCTTGAGGGCTTTATCTTTTTTTTAACTTTTTTAATAGCATGATTGATTTCTTGTACTGTTATCACTTAGTTTAATATTTGTCTCTGTTCAGACATAAATCTTTTAATTGGTGTCTCAAGTAGGTATACTTCCATTCTGTCCTCATCTACAGATTCTTCTTTGTCGAGATTTGTATCTGTCTATCTATCATCTATCAATGTCCCATCATTCCTTGTTCTGAATTGAATATTTGATTTCCTAATTCCTGGTGTCCTTCTCTTTTCCATTTCTTTTCTTAAGCAATGTGCTAGATATCTTCCCATTTTATTTGCAAATTCAAAATATCTTTGTTTTATATATTTTATTTTTTCTGGATTTCTTTTACTTCTAACAGATCCAGTTGGTTCAATTGTTACATCTCTTTCAGCTTGTTCTTATTTACCCATAGTTTTGTGTTCTTGTTCCAATGCCTTTATTTTGTCTGTTATTATCTTAATGCATTCTTATTTTCTTTCTTCTTTATTGCAGCTATTGCCAATAAGGTTCTCATAATATAACTCTAGCTGGTCTCCCATATTGTTGATGCTGTAGTTTCATTGGTATTACATGTTTCTGACATTTTTGTTTTACTTTATCTTGTAATAATTCAACACTGTTGCTTCACCAAACATGAATACAGTCTAAAGTTTCCACACCAGCTATAAGTATTATATGTCAAACTCAGCATCTTGTTTGCCATGGAAATCAGTGTCACGGGATCTCTTGAGCTGGAATTCCTAAGGTGTGAGTGTGAGTGTGGGTCTACCCCGCATTTTCGAATTCCTGCTGTCCCTCGCAGACACCGGACTCTCTCACTCCTCTTTGAGGGTGTACCTGTCTGCAATTTCAGCATTTCACAACAGGATTGACCATTTCTCTGTCTTCGCCCACCCCCTTTCAAAGCGCTTTCTGAAAAGCCTCCTCCATCTTTACCCGCCTGCCAGAGTTCCGCAACAGCCCTGGGATCTACCACTGGTTCTTCAAGCACTCACTCGAAAACTATTCGAACCCTTGGTGTCCTGTGACCTCTGCCTCCTGGCTTGGAAGATGGCATTCTTACTCGCTATCACTTCTGCAAGACGAGTTGGTGAATTTTTGGCACTCTGGCATGATCCCCCATTCCTCTCTTTCCTACCTAATGCAGTTTGCATGGTGCCAGACATTTCGTTCTTCCCTAAAGTCATCTCTGACTTTCACCTGCGTGCTGAGATTATTTTACCTGACTTCTATCCTTCGTACGTTTCTGAGGAGGAATGTCTGTTACATACACTGGACGTTAAATGAGCTCTTTTATTTTACTTGGCTCGTACGAAGCCTACTAGGAAAACACCTAGGCTTTTCATTTCCTACACGTCTCACAGAATGGGCAAACCTATCACTGCCCAGAGACTATCCAGATGGATTGTGGGGCTCATCGAACTTGCTTACCAGCTGGCCAAAACTCCACTCCCGGGACCCGTCCAGGCTCATTCCACCAGGTCCATAACAGCCTCTACGGCATTCCTCAAGGGTGCCTCTCTGATGGACATTTGTGCAGCTGTGACTTGGGCTACTCCAAACACTTTCATCAGGCACTATGCTCTGGACACTCGAGTAGCTGCCCGATCTACGATGGGTCATCTGATTTTATCCACTGCTTCTCAGTGACAGCCTGCCTGCTCCCTCCTCCAGGTAGGATACTGCTCACTAATCTCCCATTAGTGTGAAGCACAGAGACCATGTCGAAGATAAACAGGTTGCTTACCTGTAACTGATGACCTTCGAGTGGTCATCTGTGCATTCACACAACCCGCCCATCCTTCCCCTCTGCTGCCAGGCTTTCCTGTTGTTTTGCACGCTTGGATGCAGTGGTCAGAAGGAACTGGCAGGATGTCTGCACCCGCACCTCTGGGCATGCGCGGTGGGGGCTCCACCCATGCCCAGTGGCGCTGGGTGCGAAAATCTGTTGAGAGCTTTCTACGATACCAAAGGATTCCTGCACAGGCACAGTAACCCATTAGTGTGAATGCACAGATGACCACTCGAAGATCATCAGTTACAGGTAAGCAACCTGTTTTTCTATAGTGATCATACTTGGCCTGTCCTCATTTATGAGGAGCTGTCTTCACCACTCTGAATGGATAGGGTTTTATCTGTCTGTCTATCAATCAATTTAGAAATGTATACCCCACTCCTCCCCAAAATGGGGTAAAAGTAGCTTTACAATATTACCACCTGCTCCATTTAATCCTCACAACAACTCTGTGAGGTAGGTTAGGTTGATAGAGCAACTGGCCCACAGTCACCCAGTGGCCTTCCATAACAGAATGGGGATTTGAACCTGGGTCTCTCAGCTCCAACATTCTAACCATTATGCCATAGTGGTTTGACTCCCCCCCCCCCCCACCTGGCCTATTTTTGTAATATCTCCCAACTCCTGCTTTTCTGTTATTCATGACTTTAAATGTAAACAACTGCAATGGATTTACGTTTCATGAGTCTGAAAAGTGAGTGTATCTCATGAAAGCTTCAGCTGGAATAAATCTTAATCTTTAAAGTGTCATTGGACTTGTGTATAATTTTGCTGCATCAAACTTGTGTTACTCCTCTGAAATTTCTGCATGACATTTAAACAAAAGTCAGCCCATATACTCATGCAAGCATTACAACATATTAAAATTAATGAAATGGGGAAGAAGCTAACCAAAACTTAAGTAGACAAACTTCTTCAAAAGCCTGGATATGACATACTCAATGAATGTATTATGCAAGTCCTGGTCCTTGAAATGTGGAGTGGGAAAGTATTTTGGTCACATTCCTACAGGTAGACCCTTCTATGAATAGAAATCGACATACATTTTGTTAAAACATAATCCTTTAATCCCCTTTTCAGAACAACTTTGATATGGAGGGAAGAAAAAAAAGGGTTTGAAATAGAAAATGTTATCAGCCCAACTAGGTACATGGGTCTGATAGATACAGGAAAGCACACATAAATTAGAGTAGTCAGTTTTGTTGGCAGTGGACCCTTTGACAGATTCATGATAAGATGGAGAAATATTTTTTGTTAGAAAGAGAAGGTTGAAAGATTCATGGTAGGAAACAGAAAAATCAGGTTTATGGAAGCAAGCTGGCCAAAGAGATTTGTGATGGATGTGTTTTCTTTTTTGAACCCTCTGAGGAAAGGATTCCCATGAAGAGTAATTATACGATGTGATCCAATGTGTGTTTATTAGGAAGTAGGTCTTACTAAATTAAATGATACTTCTTGTCAGGAACAGGGTGGCTCATGGTTTATTTATGTGAGGCTTGGCCAATGCAGAGGCTCCCAAATGCCTCCCAGTTTGGGTTACTAAGCTTAAGGAGGGGCTTGGAATTCAACCAGAATTACAACTGATCACCACATTGCAGCGAAAACACCAGGTTTGGAGGGTGCACTATATGCCTCATATTCTTTACTGATTTCCTTCCCCTCCCTAAATTCCACCCTTCCCAGGCACTGTCCCCACCCCCAAATCTCCAGGAATTCCCCAGCAGGAGTAGGCAACCCTACCTCCAATCATAATGTTTATTCCTTCACATACAAATGCATTAGTGCATCTATGGGAAATTGAATCCTACAAACAGCCATAGCCCTAACCAGGGGTGTGCACAAAAAATGGTATTTTTCGGGTTTGGGTATATCGAACCTGAAAAATATCAGTATTTCCCAATAGTCCTGAATCCCAATATTGGTATTGGGATTTGGGAAATATTTGGGATTGCCGAATTTTTTCGGCCCCATTTTACCTTATGGGGACCATTATAGTCAATGGTACCAATAGGCTATAATTGAGAGTTGATCAGGGGGTATCTGGGATGCTGGGAGGGCTGTTTTTTTTAGATAGAGGCACCAAATTTGAAGCATAGCTGCTGGTGCCTCTCCTTAACCCACCTCCCAAGTTTCAAAAAGATTGGATCAAGGAGTCCAATTCTATGGGCCCCATAAAAAGGTGCCCCATCCTTCTTTGTTTCCAATGGAGGGGGGGAAAGCTGTTTAAATGGATGCAGTCCCTTTAAATGCTTTATCTAAGCTGCAGTGTGACTCCACACCATAGTGAGTGAACTCCAAAGGCATTTAAAGGGACTACAGTCAATTTAAATGTCTGTGAGTTCACTCAGAAGGCATTTAAATGGACAGGGAACCCTTTAAATGCCCTGTAACTGTGGCTGTCCAGCAGCCCTGGAATATCCCAAATATTTTTGGACTTTTTCGGGGTGGCCATTTTCAGACAGCTGAATCATCAGCCCCCTCAGTGATCAGCTGAGAAAATATCTGATAAATACTGATAAGGTATTTATTGGGTATTTTTCAGCTCGGTTTATACCGAGCACACACCCCTAGTCCTGACCAGGATAGCTCAGGCTACCCCATTCTCATCAGATCTTGGAAGCTAAGCAGGTTTGGCCCTGGCTGGTATTTGGGTAGGAGACCTCCAAGGAATACCAGGGTTGTGACGTAGAGGCAGGCAATGGCAAACCACCTCTGAATGTCTCTTGCCTTGAGAACCTCTGGGGTTTCCATAAGACAACTGTGACTTGATGGCACTTTCCAGCACCACAAAGAGCCATTGTGCAACAACAACAAAAATTAAAACAAACATGAAACTCAATGAAAATTCAGTACAGTACTGTTATATATCTGTTTTTGGTTAAGATGGGCAAGCAGAATCCTTACAACAAGCCGTCCACTTTGCATTGAAAACAGGCTTTAACTAGGGACCTCTTCAACTACCACAGCAGCGGGTATTCGCTTCCTAACAACTCAATGTTTGCTGCTTGTTGTAGCAACATTAGAATTAATTTAAAGTTCACCACTGTAAGCAAGCATCATTATTTGCGGACCCTGCTTAGCATTCACACTTCCACTCCGTTTCTTGAACCGAGCTGGAATAATGAGCAATTAGGTGATGCAGACCCAGGAAAGAGGACCTGGCAAGATTTCAAGACAAACACACAAGATTAAAATAGAAACATTGAATTGTAAGCATGTTTTTTTTTAAGAGTTTGCTTGGGTTATCTACACAACTTAATGGCCTGAATCCCAGCAAGCGACAGCAGCTGGAGTTTGTGTCATTGATATGTATCAATGAAGAACAAAAGTCATGCGGATCCCCAGCTTTTAGCAACTGAATGTGCTGTGAAGGTCTTCACTGTGCTGCTGAGAAAGACTTCAAGGTGAATTCAAAACCCAGCTTCCAGGCCTCCATTTGGATTTCATTTTATTCAGGGCTATTTTGGGGGCAGGAACGCACAGGAACGGAGTTCCGGCTGGCTTCCAAGTAGGACACGCCTACAGCCTCCCCCTCCCTGAGTTCCCCAGGCACCTCGCAAGCCTCAGGGCGTCTGGCGAAGCCAAGCCGATCCAGGGAGGGAAGGCAGTTTAAACTGCCTCCCCCCTCCCTTGGATTCCCCAGGCTCCTTGCAAGCCGCAGGGCACCTGGGGAGCCGATCCTAGGAGAGAGCTCTGCTGTCAGGGGTGTGGCCTGATATGCTAATGAGCTTCTGCTGTTGGGTGTGGCCTGTTATGCTAATGAGTTCCTTCTGGGCTTTTTCTACAAAAAAAGCCCTGCTTTTATTGATGTTATTTGTAGCCTGCCTTTCTCACAAGGACTCAAGGTGGATTACACATAGTGAGTCAGTATGGTCAACAAAACGGGACATCCAATTAGCAATGCATTAGGATTTTAGAACGCTGGAACCACCAGAAAGAACTGAAACACAGCATAAGTATTAACATCACACTTAATTTGATTGATTGATTGATTAAATTAGATTTATTAGACCACCCTCCCCTACAAGTAGAGCTCGGAGTGGCTTACAACAAAGTAATATACAAAATTCTTTAAATTAAAATCAAGATTAAAACCACATAAAAGAAGATCAAGAGATAAAAACAATATACATATACTAGATGGCAGGAGAAAAAAAAAATCAGCTCCCCAGCATTCTGGGGGGGGAGGGGTTATGAGGGATGGGGAAGTGTATGAGAGTGCCAGATGTCATATTATCCCCACTGCTGTCCTCAACTGAAGGCCTGGCGGAACATCTCTGCCTTGCATGTCCAGCAGAAGGGTAATAACTCCCGCAGGGAATGGAAATTATATAATACAGTACAGAAATTACGAAATATAGTTGTCTTGAGTCTCCTGGGAGAGGACGGCCAGAGCAGCTCTCAGGGAAGCATTCTGACTCTCATGCTTGCGAGCACAGCCTTATTTTCAAGGCCTGGGCAGTTCCTTCCCCCACTGGAAGCCAGGCATAGGATGGTCTGGCTCATCCAAGTGTTTGGGGTAGCTTGACTAATCACTTTTTAACTCTCTGCCAGGGTTTAGTGTATAAGATGTCTATTTATAGTTATGGTCTTGGTCTTGAGGGTTGTCTAAGCTCCTCTGTGCGTGCGTGGATGCATCTCGAGGCAAGCTGATTGGAGCGCAGCCCTGCATCTGCTTTGATAACTTTGATGGGTTATTAAAGCTGTCCTTATATGTCAACCTGGATGTCTTGTGTCAGTTCTTTCGGAATGTGTGCGAACCTATGGAGCCCCTGGCCAGCGTCCATAACAATAAGGCTACCAGATATCTTCTTTTTAGACAACATGTCCTCTCTTTTTTGGGGGGTCTTTTGGGGTCTTTAAAAAAACTGATGAAAATGTCCTCTTTTGGGACTGGAAGGTTAGGAATATTCCTATTTAGTAGCAATAATCACAGCTTAAATAGAAAAGGAAATGAGATTCGTCATAGTGATCACTTTTTTGAAATAGTCATTTGGGAAATATGTCCCTTTTTTTGCTTTTGCTTTTCAAAATACGGTAACTACACAATCAGATCCTACTTTACAATAAGTTATGCGTAGCAGTATAGCCCACAGTCCCAATAATTTACCCAAGTAAGTTTGAGAGACATTTTGTACAGTGCAACCCTACTACCTGTACAGAAAAACCCTCTTTGAATAAGTCAGTTTTGCATAGTTTTTGGAAAGCCAGGATCTTTCCTGACCTCCTTGGGCAAGCCATTCTACAAGGTGGGAGCCACAATTAAGAAAGAATGTGATGTACCTGGAGTCCTCTCTCACTCCTTAGCAGGGACAGTCTGTATTTTTGGGTATCCATCCATGTCAAATGACTTTTTGCTTCTGTGGAATATTTTTTTAAAGCTTTAATCTGCCAATGTCCTTTCCATTCTTCAACCCGTACCTGAATATCTAGACCAGGGATGGGTACAAACCTGCCCACGACCCTAAGATCACAACTAAAATCACCCAGGTCAGGGTTCACAAACTGAGGTTCATGTGATCTTGCCTCAATGGCCGTCCCATGACCCTCCACGTGGTTTTCCAGAGGTTCATTCAGCTCGTGGTGGGAAGTGGGGAGGAATGAGAAGGATTTCAGCCTAATAATGATGCTGGTGTGCCTGTCAGCTGTTAGGCTGAAATAAATACAAGACATTTTAACGATCCCTCTTGTCCTGCCCCGCTTCCAAATGGAAGGGAGCAAAACTGATGGATTTAGTGGCTTTAATGAATTTAATTCCTTGCAGACCTTTAAATCTAACAGCTGAGTGGGTCCACTTATCAGCTGTTAGGTTTAAATGGCTGTGAGTCATTGAACTCCTCCATTTCGCTCTCCCACTTCAAAGTGGGGGAGGCGAAACGGATGGGTTAAATGGTTCATGGCCATTTAACCCTTCCTGTGTAATCCTCCCTTTCTCCTGGCTGTGTCTTGCCAGGGCTGGGAGAAATGTGGCCCAAACCAGCCCAAACTGGCCCAAACCAGCCAGTTTTTGCCCAGTTCATTTTGGGGTTTGGTTCGGGTACACCCCAAACTAAACCAGAATTTTCTGTTTCATGCCCATTCCTGATCCAGAAAGCAAGTCTTACTGAAAATGCTTTTATTTATTTATTTGGAAAATGCATATGCTGCCTAGGGTTGCCAGTCTGTAGGCAATGGCTAGAGAACTTCCGGAATTACAACTGGTCTCCAGGTTACAGAGATCAGTTCCCCTGGGGAAAATGGCCACTCTGGAAAGTGGACTCTATGGCATTACATCCTACCAAGGTCCTTCTGTAAACCCCACTCTCCCCAGGCTCCACCCCCAGAATCTCCAAGTATTTCACAACCCAGAGCTGGCAGCCCTACTGCTGCCTCTTCAGACTAGGTCAAGTGGCTCACAACAATAAAACAAAACCAACCAGATAATAAAAACAAACCAAACAACTAAAGGAAGAGCCCATTCAGCACATAAAATCCTGTTGCCTGGCTTAAAATAGTCCAGCAGATGTGATGTCAGAGTGAGGATTGGAACCCAGGTCTTTCAGACCCTACTGCATCACACCTGGACAGGTGCCTCTCAGATCATTATGGGAATACACACGCCCACAAACATCCACATACACTGGGTCATTTCTAATTTTTCTACATTGTAAGAAGTCATAGAAACATAAAATCATAGGGACCTTCAGAGTCATCTAGTCCAACCCCCTGCACAATGCAGGAAATTCACAAATACCTTCCCCACACACCCCCAGTGACACCTGCTCCATGCCCAGAGGATGGCAGAAGTGAGTCTTAGCAGAAGAGAGTAACTGGACTTACTGCTTTGTGTGGACAGCATGCCTTGGGCCGATTCCACACAAGTGCTTTGCTTCTCTTTCCTCCCGGGTTTAATTGGTCCAAATCAGTGTGCGCGTTTCCGCATTACAGGAATCTGACCCGGGCTGATGCTGGTTCTTCATTTCCACATTTGTCCTTGCCCCAAATCTTGAGCCCCCGCCCATCTCCCCCCTCTTTTTTTAAAAAAAATGTAGGCGGAGTTTTGTTATGACGTCATGATACAACAAAGTCATGATTGGCTAAGGTTTTTCATAATTCCCGGGAAAGTACATCATGCCCCCGCCCCTTCCCCCCTTTTTTAACATAAGCTGAGTTGAACGTAGGTGGACCTCCATGGCACCATTACTGCATCATGTTATCACTTTCGCCATTTGGAAATGCCCGCAAAAAGAAAAAAAAGCTTGTGCCAGTGTTGGAGGGGAAATGGAGGGTGGGAAAGGGATGGGAAATGGAGGGGGAACATGCAACACAACACATGTAACCCCTGCAAAAATTGTGTCCACACCACCACACCACCCGCAATACATTGGCCCCGCAAAAAATGTTAACCATACAACGATGGATCAATGTCGTGTCATGTTGTTGTAATGCAATGGGGGGTGGAACAAAACCCCATCTCTCACTGCACCTCAAAGCCATCAATACATATTTTTACAGTGGCATGACTCAGGCATGACTTTTGTGCAAAAGATGCAACACAGAAATGTGGAGACATCAACAACAAAAGTACATTTTTAAAAAGACATTTAAATGCCAGTCAATGTTGGATCAGTGTTGTGTCATGTTGCTGTAATGCAACAAAGGGGGGAACAAAAAAAAAACCCCTGCTCGCACCAGGGTGGGAAAGGGAGAGGATAGGCGGGAAAGGGGAGGGAAAGATGAGAGAAAGAAGCAGAGGGGCATTAAAGGGGTGGAGCAAGAAACCCCGGTTTCAGAGTTCCCCACTTGAATGCCCCGACTTCACTCCCGTGGCAAAAAAAAAAAAAAAAAAACCCTGAAAATCCTGGAAATGGAAGATCCGGGGGAACCGAGGATTACATTCGGGCCAACTGCAGACCCGGAGCAACAAGTGGGGAACTGTTGCTCTACCCCGGATTTTATCGGGGAGTGACGCTGGGGCAACAACTAGTGTGGAATCAGCCTCGGAGAATAAAATATCACTTTCCAGAAAACACAAGACAAGAATATTTTTCTATTATTAAATGATGCCAATATTAGAAGTGTCATGTCCTTTGTATTTTTCCCTCCTGATGCAATTAAGGTTCTTTCTACTTGTATCAGCATCAAGTCATTCACATGGATATAGGAAGAGCTAGCATACAATTTAACTGGATAAAGTAGCACAGCAATATGCTTCCCACCGTAGTGATTTCAACACTAGTTAAGCCAAACAAACCGAGTGTGATGAAGGGAATGAAAGATAACAACTTGAAAGTGTATGGTCTTATTAATACATGTATTTTCGTCAATGTAAATCCCTTAGGAATAACAGTTTTCCCAAGCATGCCTTAACCAAACAGTTGACAGAGTAGTGGATTTGGACTATGGAATTCTGGGTTCAAATCTTCACCCAGATATCAAGTTTGCTGGGTCATTTTAGACTAGTCATTATTTCTTAACGTACATATTTCATAAGCTCTTTTCAGCAGTTGTATTTCTGGCACTTTTGTCTCGTGTACTAGGAGGAGGAGGAGGAGAAGGAGGAGACTGGATTTATACCCCATCCTTCACTCGGAGTCTCAGAGTGGCTTACAATATCCTTCCCTTCCTCTCTCCACAACAGACGCCCTGTGAGGTAGGTAGGGCTAAGAGAGCTCTTTGAGAACTGCTCTTGAGAGAACAGCTCTGAGAACTGTAGCTTGCCCAAGGTCACCCAGCAGCTGCATATGGAGGCATGGGGAATCAAACCCAGTTCTCCCAGATTAGATTCCATGCTCCTAACCGCTACACCAAACTGGCTCCTAACCACTACACCAGTGCTACATGCATTGAAAGTAGAGGTACTGCCAGTATTGCTGTGAGCATGTTCAGTGGTTGAACTTACTGCCTCCAGAGGTGGCAATCAGATGTAAGCCAAGCACTCCATCTGTTAAGTATGTGCTGAGCAGCTACGAATATCTGCTGAACCAGTCTGCACTGGGTTTTCCCAAAAACTGTGCATGCACAAAGATGCTGCCAACTCAAACTGATCGGAGGCCTTTAGCATCACTCCTTAGACAAACATTGAAAGGCAGGGTCTTATTGAAACACAGTGTTTCTCAGTGACTGATTCATGGGATTTGTGAGTGATCTAACTGCCTCTCTGACAATTGCCTGCTGAGCGGAGCAGTTATGCAGCAAGGAGGGGGCGGGGGTGTCGTAATCAATCAGGCTGTGCGAGAATGCGCATGCACAAAAAGCATGATGTGGCTGTCAGAGCAGGTCCTTGAGGCCTGAGCAGTCAGGGAACTTCAAACAGTTTGACTAGAAGACAAGTCAGCCAGGCTGACAAGGGTGAGGAGTAACAGCCAGGGCAGGGGAGACTGAACCTGTGTGACGGAGCCCCACATTTAAATGGAGGCAATGAGCAGATGATTGGGTGTGGAGGTGAAAACAATAGCAGCAGTCTCTCAGGAGCCTGGGAGAGAAAAGCAGTGTCTAGGATCACTGGAGCAGCTCTCAGCTGTCGGCTGCTGAACGGGAGGCGGCTACAGCAGCAAAAGCCTTGGGAAAGGCAAGACAACACTGCACTAGTCACTGAAGGCTGCCCTCACCCAGAGAAGGTGAGGCAGGCCCAGGTGGCTCTAGGGACTGAGGTCTAAGAGATGGCACATGTGAGAAGGCCTGAGAAGAGAGCACAGTGCGAGAAGGTGAAAGGGGACATTCTGGGGGATGGCGTCTGGGTTTAAAGGGCCAGCTCCTGGTCTGAGGCCACTGCACATTCCTCACAAATGCTTAGTAAGAGCTGTAATAGGACTTATAATTTCAAGATATCCCCTTATATTTTATTTATTTATTGAGGTGGTTTCATTCTGCCCTCCCCCCACAGGCTCAGGGCGGATCGCAACAACTCAAGTCAAAGACTCATGACAATAAAATCACATTAAGTTCATAAAAACAATAAACAATGAAATTGTTTGCAGTACTGTAAGTCTGCTGGGGTCAGAAGGTGGAAGCAGATAGGCCCTTTCAGCAGTCTGGGAACTAAAGGAGGGAGGCCAACTGAGGTGGATGTCGGCCACCTCAGCCGAAGGCCTGGCGGAACAGCTCTGTTTTGCAGGCCCTGAGGAGTGATAGCAGGTCCCGCCGGGCCCTGATCTCCAGTGGGAGCTGATTCCGCCAGGCCGTGTTAATCTGAAGACCTTCCCTAAGGTCGCATGTTCAAGTAGCCGGTTCAGCTAGTCGAGAGTGCTTGCACAAACCTGTTGAAACTGTTCCTTAGATTAAAACTGTCTGAATTACTCCTTGTTCTTTTTAGTCTCCATACTGGGACCCAGAAGTATTACAGTAAGGAAGAGTGAAATGACCTATGGAGCACTCACAAACAGATCAATAAACTTCTCAACAAATCATTTAAAAAAAATCAGGTTTCTGTTGGCAACTGGCAAACAGGGCATGAGCTGAGCCACAGGGTGTTTTTTTGCGTCTTTAACTGATGGTTTGTCTAAACTGGCTAGATGGGCAAGGCATTAGCGCAACTGTTGGGTGTTCATTCATCTCGATTTGACAGTTTGTATGAAATTGGCAACAAATGTGTTCAGTCATGCCAAAACTGTAAAATACGCATGTTTCCCCTTTTGCACAAAATGGTGATTGCAAGTACCAAGGAGACTGAACAGAGTGTGCTCCCGCAGCCTGTCATATAGGAGCACTAGAAATGTAAGGCATGAGAAAAGGCTACAGTGTTATGAGGATAAAATGGAGGGAACTGCGAGCTCCTAGTTAGAAGGAGGCAGAGCTGTTTTGGGGCAGGAATGCACAGGAACGGAG
This sequence comes from Lepidodactylus listeri, assembly GCA_029233225.1. Classification (NCBI taxonomy): domain Eukaryota; kingdom Metazoa; phylum Chordata; class Lepidosauria; order Squamata; family Gekkonidae; genus Lepidodactylus; species Lepidodactylus listeri. Next base: position 95,710,722 of record JARCFY010000009.1, on the reverse strand, counting down.
TTCCGGCTGGTTCCTGAGTTGGCCATGCCTACAACCCAAACCTTTGGCATTCGTGGCTACAGAGCACACTGCCCTCCCTACCTTACACACAAGAGGAAAAGGCAGCATGTTAAAATGCCGGCTTTCCCTCTGGGGAGCGCCTTGGGATTTCCTTGTCAATTTCACTCCCTGCCAGTCAGCTGAGAGTGAAATTGACATGAAAAGTCTCTCTCTGCCTTCTCTTCTCCAGCTGGGGAAGAGGCAAGCTTCCATGCCTGCCCTGTGCTTTCCCAGCCCCCACCTAATATGCTAATGATGAGCTGCTCTCTCTCTCTCTCTACATATATACACACAGAAAGAGAGAGAGAGAGAGAGTTGAAAAACAAATACTGTAATTTTTTAGCCACTGTCGAGCAGATATAATTGCAACTTACCAAAATTCCTGGGAGTCCGGATAGTTGATTGTGCCATGTACTTTAATAGTGTTCATCTCACCCACCCCCCACCCCAAAATGGTTCTCACTTTTTAATTTATTATTATGTCATCATTATTAATAACATTATTAATAATTTAAAAGCCTGCCTTATTTACTGTGACCATAATAAAATCATTGTTTTCATTTAAATAAAGACTCAGTGGGGGCTGACGATTACCAAACAACATCACAACAGAATGGTGAAAAAATGGAACAGAAACCAGAAAAGAAAAGAATAGCAGAAAAAGAAGAGAAGAAGAGATCGGGTTTATATCCCGCCCTTCACTTGGAGTCTTAGAGCAGCTTACAAGCTCATTTCCCTCCCCCTCCCCACAACAGATACCCTGTGAGGTAGACGGGGCTGCTAGAGCTCTGACAGAGACTGCTCTTTTTCAAGAACAGCTGTGCCAGAACTATGGCTTGCCCAAGGTCATCCAGCAGGTGCAAGTAGAGGAGTGGGGAATCAAACCCGGTTCTCCCAGATTAGAGTCTGCACACTTAACCACTGAGTGGAGAAATCGTGTTATCCTTTAGACAGGGATGCGTTTTTTTTCTAGTTCTGGATTTTTATTTTTTAAGTCACGGGTGACTTATGATGACCCCATAGTATTTTCAAGGCAAGCTATGCTCAGAGGCCGTTTGCCCTTGCCTGCCTCTGCAAAGCAACCCTAGACTTCCTTGGTGGTCTCCCAACCATGTACCAGCCAGGGCTGACTTTGCTTCACTTCTGAGATCTGATGAGACTAGTCCAGCCCGGGCTAACCCTACTGCATTGTTTATTGGATGTCTTATGCCAGAGGTGTCAAACTCATTTGTTACGAGGGCCAGATCTGACTTAAAAGTCATTTTGTCGGGCAGGGCCATGCTTGCCATAACACACATTTTCAGGTACCAGAAATAGAAAATAAAGGACAGCAACTTGTAAGCTCTGAGTTGCTGTATCCTCACCGTACGGCCCCATGGTCTGGGCGGGGGGATGCAGAGGAAAGCTCACATAGCCAGTTTGGTGTAGTGGTTAAGTGCGCGGACTCTAATCTGGGAGAACCGGGTTTGATTCCCCACTCCTCCCCTTGCACCTGGCTGGATGACTTTGGGCAAGCCATAGCTCTGTACCAGCTGTTCCCTCAAGGACAGCTTGGGAAAGAGCTCTCTCAGCCCCACCTACCTCACAGGGTGTCTGTTGTGGGGAGGGGAGGGGAAAGGAGTTTGTAAGCCACTCTGAGACTCCCTTGGGGAGTGGAGGGCGGGGTATAAATCCAATCTCTTCTCTTCTCTTCTTCTTCTTCTTCTAGGCGGACTGGAGAGGCAGCAGTGCAGTGTGGGGCAGATGCTCCCATGATGCGTAACTGCTGCAGATGAGGTTGTTCTGCCATGTTGAAGCCACAATGGAGGGGCTCCGACCACTCCCCCCTAGCACTCCCTCCCGTGTATCAGTTGCTCACAGGCCAGTTCTGGGCGAGTTCCGGCTCCCAGGCCTTAAATTTGACACCCCTGTCTTATTCTGTCTGACTGATTTTTTTTTAAATAGTTTGTAGTCCACCTTGAGGCTCAATGAGAAAGGTGGGCTATAAATTTTTACAGCGTGCAAAGCAAATGTTAATTAACTCTATACTAGGACCTGTAGCTACTGTGGGATTCTCAAACATGCTCATATAGACTTTCAGATAATGCCCCCCCCAGCTCTACGTTAACACAAACAATATCTGCTGCTTAGAACTTCTGAAAACTTTCCCCTGAAACCGTGAGGAAAAAAAAATCTGACTTTGTATTGGATATTACAGGAACTCCAAAATGGTTTTATACGTACTGTTATGGAGTTTTAATCTGACATTAGGAAATCAGCTCGATCTCTTAAAAATTTAAGTGCATTCAATTTGATGCAAACCAGTTAACGCAACTTTCAAAAAATCATTACTGGTTGGCATTTAGAGAATGGCGGGGGTCCAGCAAAGTACTTTGTGAAGGTGCACGCACCTCTGGCTTTTTTTTACTGAATAAGTTTTGCCATGTGGGGGGAGGACCCTGCTTTGTAATACAATTATGTCACCTTTGCTCAGGTTGGAGAGCATAGAAATACCAACAGACCCCTGATGTCAAAAGAACCTTATAAAAGCCTTTGCACCAGTAGCATTCTAATATGTAAATGATTTAAGAAAGGATGATGAGTCAACATATTAACTTCTACTGATTATATTTGGAAGCATGGGCGGTTGACCCAGTGAAAGTCCCTGTTGTCTGTGATCTCTCCCAAAAAGCAGAGATAACACAGAGGGTGTACAGCTGTGATCCTTAATAGGGGGGCATGCATCTCCTTGGGCATTGGACAACATTCAGAAACTGGGGGGTGGAAATGTGTTGCAATCAGGATTTTAGGTAGCCCCCTTTCAACATTTTGGTTATTGACAGCAGAGTCTGTGCCAGCATATCCTGGAGTGGGAAAACTGCTGGACTGCAGGGGTCCAGGAAGGGAGGGTCTGTAACCCCTGTTACAGACCCCTCCACACACACACATACATATGTTCCTCTCCCCTGTCACATGTCCATATGCCTTTCCCTGGCCATGTCCGTGCAAGCACTCCATCACCCTTGCTTCCTACTTCCCAGAGTCGATGGGGTACTGCAAGCAGGTATTGCACTGTGGCAGTTCTCCTTGATCCCACCATAACGGCACACAGTAGTCAGTGCTGTAAGTGACACTTGGCTGTAGTTGGGGATGTGGTTTACTAATGTGCAGGTGTCCTAAGAGGACAAAGTTGTTGAGCCGCTTTTGCTTGCCTTCTGCCAAAAAGGTGTAACCGGGGTTACTTTTGCTCCAGACAGAACGCTTGACAGCTGGTATATTTAACTGACATATGTGTAAGCAGGGATCCGTTGGAGCGGGAGCGCACAGGAGCGCAGCTCCGGGAGTGAGGAGCCCAGGGGGTGGGCACATGACCAAGCCCCGCCCCCTCCTCAGCTTCCCTGAGCAGTGCAGAGGTGCAGCACCCCGGGGAAAGCCCTGCTAGGGTCTTTATTGTTTTTAATGTTTTGTTTTAATATTGATAATTTTATCATTGTTCCTTTTATGACTGTGTGCTGCTTTTCCAGAGACTTGCTCAAGGTGGCATATGAATTTTCTAAGTATACCATTTGTTATCTGGGCACATGGCACATAAGTACTGAAGAAATTTCACCAACCCTTCAGCAGCTTCCACCCCATCAGTTTGGTGTAGTGGTCAGGAATTGGACTCTAATCTGGGAGAGCCGGGTTTGATTCCCCACTCCTCCACGTGCAGCTGCTGGTGTGACCTTGGGCCAGTCACAAGTTCTCTCAGAGCTGTTCTCTCATGACCTCTCAAAAGACCTCTCTCAGCCCCACCTACCTCACAGGGTGTCTTGTTGTTGGGAGGAGAAGGGAAAGGGATGGGTGGTGCACATGTCCTGGGTATCTCAAGTCTACTTGAAACCTGGTGGTTTCAAGGGAGCAGGAAGAGAATGAGGGTGTGTTCTTTACGCTTATTTTTATTGCACAAAAGTATTGGATGGGGAAGGGAATGGAGGAAGAGCAGGTCAGTTTCACTCACCTGTGGAGTGGAGCCTGAGGGGTGGGTGTTGCCTTCTGACACACTTCCGGTATGTTAGGAAGTGTGGCATATGCAAATGAGTTATGCAAATGAGTTATGCTAATGAGCTCCTGCACCTCTTTTTTTACGAAATGACCCCGATGTGTAAGTCTGGAATACTTTTGGCCACAGGTTATCCCATAAGGAGAGCCTCCATAGTTGAACAAGATAGCTTTTAAAAGTGCTTAGTTCTGTTCCAGGATGCTAATGTCAGTCACGGATACTAACCCTGGCCGGCCAACAAGGATTGTTTTGATTATTCATGCAGGTGTAAGATAGCAGCTTAACTGCTAAGTGGTCAGCAAAGGGCTTCATTCCCAGACACATTTTCCCACTATGCTCATGGTGTCCCCTTCTGGAATTTGGGGGAAATTGGGGCCTTTGCAACTATTGGACCTGGCTGAGAGGGAAAAAACCAATGGAAGATTGAATATGACCAACAGCTTTGCAAGATGCACTATGGAAAGTCTTAGCAAGACTTCATCCTTGAGCCTTGTAGGCATTGATTGATCAGTCACTGGTACTGCAATACAATTTTGGTAAACAGAAGGATAAGTGGCTGAAGACCCTAACAAATTAAAGGTATTTGTATAATAATCAGAAGCCTTGTACAGTAGTCAGAAGTCGACATGTTAGTGATATGGAGAGATTGAGGGAGCAAGTATCTCTCTCTCCTTGCTGTTCTTCTGTGTTCATATCCTGGGAAGAAATCCCAAATGCTCCTGAAACATGGGATTTGTGGTAGCTGCTCTCCAACTGTGTATAACTATGCCCTGTCTGTCCATCAGAGGGAAACCACCACCTGTTTGCCACCAGAGACATGCTTTACAGGGGTACTTTTCCTTGACTCCCACCTGGAAAATCCACCTTAAAAGCCCCAGAATGCATTGCTGGTTGCTGACTAAGCATAAACACACCTGCAGCTCTGACAAACAAGAAGACCAGTTTCATGACCGATAAGAAGAGCTCAGACCAAGATGCTGTTTTGGAATTCTGGAAGGATTTTACGGGAAAGGGATATTTGGTCCCCCTTGGTGCCAAATAGGGTTGCCAGACATCCCCCCAGTTTGGTGGGGGTTGCCCAATTTGAAGGGGCTCTGTCCCACCCACCAGCTGGGGGGGAGCACCCAGCCCAAGCACGAAGAAGCATCCAGTATGTTCACTCACTGTTGTTGTTTTTTTTTGGGGGGGGGTGCTGAAAAAATACTGGACATTAAATCCCCCCCAGGCATTCAGTGAAAATACTAGATCATACAGGTCAATACTGAATACCTTGGTTAGTTTAGTTTCTTTCTGCATCTCAGATATACCTGGAGATCTTACTTGATTTCACTGAGTTGAGTCCAAAGTTCAAAAGCTTCCCCCCATTACTTATGTTTATTTTACTTATATCCTGCCTTTCTTCCTAAATGGGACCCCCAAGTGGCTTATCACATTATTTTACCTTTCTCCCTTTTATCCTCACAATAAAAAAATCTTATAAGGTAGGTTAGGATGATAAATTGTGATGGGCGTAAAGCCACCAGGTCAGTATCGATTCTGACCCATTTTTCCCGGGTCCTAATCTGACAATCTAACCATTGCGCTATACCCTTTCTATGTTTGGGGTGGATATCTTGATATTAATCTCCAGATGGAAAATTGATTTTAAAATTGTCACCTGTTGTTTGTGTTTTTCAGGTTTAACCTGTAACCTGTATACCAGCTCATGTCCCACGTAACATCTAGTTTGGGTCTGGTAGTTTTTAGTTGAAGGACACACTTCCTGGCTTTTTCCGAGGAGCTTTCTGGTAAGCAGAATTAGACTAGGGCCCTTTCTGCACTCTCTTTTTAGTCCGTGCTCACTGCTATGCCCTCCAAGCAATTCTGCACTAAAATTGAATTCAACCTTCTTCTTAACTCAGTCCCCCCCCCTTCTGCACTAAAACCGAGCTCAGGCCCCCCCCCTCCAAAAAAAATTTCTGCATCACATTACCTCCCTTCAGTGGTCTGCCCGGTTTCAGCCTGCTGTTGCCCCAGGTTCTTTGGATGATGTTTTGCCCTGGACTTAAATTGCCTCTACTCAAAACACTGAGAAAATCTGGAGTGGCAGGCAATTGCAGAACGGACCTAGGTCACACAGGTTGCCCAACTTTTCTGGCCTTACTGTTTCACATTATGGTTCAGTGCTGCATCGGCAAGAATGACTAGGGCAGGATGCTTCCAATCATGACTTATCATTATGTTGAGAAATAACCTGATGAAGAGTTGCTTCCATTGCTGATGATTGTCATGCTATTTGGCCTGTAAGAGTTCTGAGGAATGGAAATTCTATATGATCGCTGCTTCAAAATCATGAAAGATAATTTTTTAAGAAAGGAAAAGGCTATGATTATGGTATTATTTCATCCCAGTTATCAAAGTGATGGCCTAATGGCTGCATCATCTAATCAGTGTGGTCCTCTAGGGTACCTCCTTGTTGCTCACAGCAGGAAATGGTCATTGTTGGTGGGCTTCGAGTGGTGTCTCTCATCCTCATCATGCCCTCTCTCAATGCTAAGCGGGTGATTCAATGATCACTTACACTAATATAGCCCGAATGAAAACCGAGGCACCTCATTTTAAATTATCTATAAGAATGAAATGGCCCTGTCAGGACATTAGAGCAGAAATAGGTGTGATTCAGATAAGTGACCCCTTGACTTACACGGCTCACTGAATTTGTCCTCTTCAAACTGTTAGAAGAGAAACCACCAAGGGCCACGATTCACACCAATATGGCAGCAGGGTCTTGAAGAGATTATTTCCAATAAAAAAAATTAACAACCCTGACATGTTGTCTGCTTGTTTTGTTTATATAAAACCACCAACATGGATGAAAATTTACGGAGTACAAGAAGATGAGTCCCTGCCCTGAGGAGCTTCAATCCAAAATGTAGTACTAAGGGAGACAAAAAGAAAGAGCAGGAGGCTGTTGCCAAATCATGGAGGGAGAGACAGGGGAAACTGTGAACAAAAAGGGAAACAAACTTAACTCTGAAACCTAGGATCAAGAACCTAAAAAGGTAAGCCAAACTGAGGAGAGGGCCAGCAATTAAAACTTAACATATATAACATATAAAAATGCATGTATTCATTTGTAAAGCATTTTTTTTTAAAAAACATATAGGGGCCCAATTACACCTCATATAAAAATTCCAAAATCATACATACAAGGACCAGTGGACATGACCTGATGCTCTTGGCTTGTTTAGGCGTTCTTCAGAGGTCAAACACAATGAGGGACAAATTGGCTCATACCATAATACAATACAATTATACAGCATGGATACAAAATGGAACAAAAAAGAATTGCTGTAAAAAAATAATTAAAAACCCATGAAATTAAATACATATAATAAAATGAATAAATAAACAATGCCTATATTATAATTAAAAAACACCCCTCCATACAGACCTACTTCCAAAGTGAAATTACTAGGCATAGAATAAAAGTATAAATGAGGCTTCCCAAGATCCAGTCATATGCCAAACGATTTCACTGATAATAACCTAGAAGCAATCTCTTTCTCTCTCTCTCTCTCTCTCTCTACATCTATCTATCTATCTATCTATCTATCTATCTATCTATCTATCTATCTATCTATCTATCTATCTATCTATCCCAATGCAATTTACTGTATTGAAACGTATTGAAACGACCTACCTGCGGGACCGCCTTTCCCCGTATGTACCCCAGAGAGCACTTTGGTCTGGGGCCCAACATCGTCTGGTAGTACCTGGCCCCAGAGAAACCAGGCTCGCTGCCACCAGGGGGAGAGTTTTTTTGGTGGCAGCCCCTTCCTGGTGGAATGAAATCCCGGAAGAGATTAGGGCCCTGCGGGACCTGATGCAGTTCCGCAGGGCCAGCAAGATGGAGCTCTTCTGCCAGGCTTTTGAATAGGGGCCGCCGCCCCTCCTTTCCCCCTCCCCATGTTTTTACCAGTGATAAGAAGCCTCAGTGAATACCATCTGGCCCCTGACATTGTTATTGCCATTGGGGCTTGGAAGGCTGGGCTAGACGGTCGCCGTCTGAGTGGTATTGAATACTGTTGTGATATTTCATAATGTTTTAATGTTTTAATCTGTTAAATGTATTGTATTTATAATATTTGAATCTTGGTACGTCCAAGTTTTGTAAGCCGCTCTGAGCCTGCAACAGTGGGAAGAGCGGCCTAGAAATTTAATAAATAAATAATAAAAAAATAATGCAAAAGTATTGAATAAATAAAATTAATTTTATTACTTCTGATCCAGAAAGTGTCTTTCAATCATTGTTTAGTTCAAGCCAAAGTATCCTCAGCAAGAGTGCCCCTTTAGCAAAGAGCACAGCTGATAGACGAAAGGGCTGGGGCTTTATACCAGGTGTTAGATGACACAATCCTTGTGGAATGCCTTGAAATAGTCATGTGATTGCACATCCCCCATAGAGCATAACATTTAAAACTATAAGACTATAAGTGGGAACCAGTTGCATGACCAGTCAAAGATGGTAAGAAGCTGACCTTAGAACACTGGTGACCTGGCCCTCCATAGTAACGGAGGCATCCAGAGTCACCCCTAAACTCTTCATCATTGAGAGCCAATGTCAGTGGTGCCCCACCAAGGGCTTAGAGTCAAATTTCTGATCCATTCTCCATTTTGTACAGAGCTGTGTGCATCATCAGTTTACCATAGTTTCGAATCCCTGCAGTTGATATGCACCCGTCCAGGCTCTATATTACTGATGTGCATACATGCTAAAACTCAATGTACTTGCATGCACAAAGTGGTATCAAGATGCATTTGGAGTTTGGGGTTTTCTTATGGCACTGCAGCACTTGGGTTCATTGGTCACCTACCACACAAAGAGCATCGTACTTGCCAATGGAGAAGAGTGGAGAAAACTGTAACTGCCTCAAAGCAACTGAAAACTGTGCAAGTATTAGAAGTTCAATGTGAGTTTAGGAACAGTAATCAGCAGGACTGAGTGAATACTGAGGATAATAATTAAATGGAATTGAGGGCATTTAAATCCGTGTATCCCTAAAGCACAGACCTCATGTTTCACTTAGAATGTCAGTCATCAGCTGTGTGCAGCGGCACAACATCCATTTTTGTTTCCTACTTGCCATGGTAAAAACAGAGGGAAAGTATTGAACACTTGAGTGGCCACAGCACATATAGAAAACACTGCATTTGATTTGATAGCTCATCCCCTGTTCTAGAGGAAATGGATTTATCCCCATATTTTGTTTAAAAAAGCATACAAATTGCTCCATGTATGAATTGGCAGCAATTGTAAAAGCAGAAAACATCCCTGTAATTTTGGTGTAAAGTAAGACAAGGGGAAATATTGACCATGTACTGCACATTGTTGGGAGACAGTAATCAAAATCATTTCCAGTAGTGATGCTGATTAACCAGAAATAACCCTTAAGTTGAATTCGAGCTGGTGTAGTATTCTGAATCAAGCGTTTGGTTTGAATTTGGACTGCGATCCCTGCTCAGTCATCATCTTCAGGCAAGTCATGTTCTCTTGCCCTTAGTTTCCCTTTTGCTAATTTGTAATCTTACAGAGATGGAGCAGAGATCCATCAGTGGCTATTAGCCACAAGGTATAGATAGGAACTCTCAGTCTGGGGCAAGTGATGCTCTGTATTCTGGGGGGCCACAGTGGGAGGGCTTCTAGTGTCCTGGCCCACCTGGTGGACCTCCTGATGGCACCTGGTATTTTTGGCTACTGTGTGACAGAGTGTTGGACTGGATGGGCCATTGGCCTGATACAACACTGGCTTTTCTTATGATTTTATGTTCTCAGCCTGCCTTATAGAGCTTATTTGAGAGTGGCTAGGATAATTGTCCAGAGCCGGCAGCCAGGGCCCCACACTCCCTAGTTCTACAAACACCCTGGCAGCCAACGGATGCAGTAAAGCAGGCCAGCTGGGAGCTGAAGGAGAAGACCCAGCCACCCGTGAAGGACAACCCTCCATGCAGCCCAAGAGGAAACAAGTCACAACAGCGGCCATGCCTGAGGGAGGTGTGGCAGGAAGAGTCAGTCAGGGAGGGAGGGAGGGAGTCTGTGTAGGCCAAGCACATGGAAGGGGAGGGCAGAAGACTCAGAAGCCCTGGAGTAGAAGCCATTGGTACTGGGCCCTGACTTTCCTGAAAGTGTAGCCCCAGGGCTGTCAGGATTGGCAGAGCCTGAGGCCAGTGCGCCGCCAAGCCACCCATTAAAAAGCTGTCTAAGGGTGGGCCAGGAAAGAATAGCCAAACCTCTCCTGTGGTTTGTAGGAAGAAGAGAAGGGCAGCTAGAGAGACAGGGCCAGGGGTGGAGCTGAACTCCCCTTCTGCCTTGCTTCTGAAGTTTATTCATGGCCAAAGGCAGAAAGGAGACTAGAAGGCAAGCCAGTCCTGGGCTCTGACCCACCAACAGAGGAGGCTGAAAATAATATAGAGTATTTTTTAAAAAAAACAACATCTGAAATGAGTAACTGCCATATCATCTGAATTTCTGTCCCCAAATATTTGTCTAATTATCCTGGAAATTAGGAGATGGCCAATACATGGAGGTTCTCTGGGTTAGTAGAAAAACAGTCTGGGGACTTCAGATAGGGTTGCCAAGGCTTACTTTTCTTTTGGCGGGGGGAGTCCTCGCTGCCCTAGGAGTCTTCTGATGTGCACGCAAAGCACACACACTGTGATGATGTCACCTGGAAGTGACATCATCACATCGGGCACGTGGGGGCGGGACCTCTGTAATTCAAGGGAAAACCATAATTAGTTTCAGTGGCAATTCCTTCTCCCAAATTGAGATGCAATTCTTGGAGGTTCTCAGGCTCATTCTGGGAATCTTCTCTGGCACCTATCAGGCCAACAGGAGATGAGACAAGACTGGCATCTTAGTGAGTTTCTCTTGCTTTCCTATGATGGGTGAAGGACTGCATTCCAATGTAGTTTCAGCATTTTTATCTCATCCTGGCTGACTTCCAAGTCTACTTGCTCTCATCCTGGCTGATATCCAGTTCCAGGACTGGAGCCTAGCCAGGATAAAAATGCTGAAAGCACCAGAGTAGGCTGCACAGGGAGGCAGGATGTCGTTTCCATGGCCTATGTACTTGGCTTTACTTTTGGGGGGGGGGGGGCAGAAGCACCTTTGCTTTCTTCTCATGGGAAAAGGAAGTTGTCCGCTTTTTTATCCCACTTTTTCCCACCTCGGGAAGGTGGAGTTTCTGTATTGGGGAAAAGGTCTCAGCTTTGTGCTTGTAGTGCTTTTAAATGAAATCACAGTTTTCAAGACAGAGTTGTATCAAAGGATTCCTGAAATTTATTTGTCACAGTATTGGCTTTTAGACCTTCTCTGTTATCAGAGCTTGAGAGCAATGCTCCCTCTAAGCTTTGGAGTCTTATGAGCAAAAATTCTACTTTGTGAGCTCCTGGCATTAAAGTTGTAAGCAAGCAATTTGACTACTGCATAAATTAGTTTGCTCTGGAGCCATCCTTCTTGAGTTAAGAAAAAAAAAGTGTGAGCTGGGGGCTAAAAAACTGTGAGCTAGCTCACAGTAACTCAGCTTAGAGGGAACACTGCTTGAGAGAAAGGCCTGACTATCCACCAAGAGCATCCATATGCCCTTGGCATTTAAGGTTCCCAGCCCCCAGGTCCCAGCAGGGGTTCCTCTGCTTTTTATGGCTTCAATCTGCCACCAGTTCACCCACCAAACAGGGACATGACCAGGTGATGTCCCCAATGATGTCACCTGGAAGTGATGTCATTGTGTTGCTGATGTCAGGGGGTGGCACTCTAGTTTTTGGGCAAACTCTATGGTTTTGAAGGCAAACCCTATTTTGCCCTCAAACTGGAGCATCACCTCTGATTGCGGTGATATGATGATGTCACTTCTGGATGACATCATCGTGCTGCACACCCTTTGTGAGAGTGGCAGAAGATCCCAGGAAGGACCTGGGAGCCCCCCACTGGATGTCAGGAAGGACCTGGCAACCCTATTAGCACTTACTTGGGAGGTGGGAGGAATCATAAGTATCATTTGGAAACAGAAGAAAGCCATCCCCTCCTTCCTTATATTTCAGGCTGCACGTCTATCCATTGCTTTTTTTGCCATTGGATCTTAAATATAACCAAGAATGGGACTTAAAAACTTACTAAGCATTTTGTCCTCTCCCTCTGCACACCAACTGAAATATAAAAGGGCAGACTTAGGGAGCAACCTTAGTAGGTCTACTCAGCTGTTGATCCCGTGTAACCCCATGGGACTTACTCCCAGGAAAGAGTTTTTAGGATTGCAGCCTTGGATAGAATAAAATCCCACTGTCTGGATAACAGGACATGAAATACAATCTGACTGCTTGATTGGAGTCTACAAGGTTGTATTTGGAAGTACCCCCAAGCAAGGGCAGACTGTATGTTTGCCAACTGCATGGAGAAGGGAAAAAAATGCCCTGTCTCTTAACTAAAACTTTAATAGGATGTTATGTGCCAGATAGTGTTATTCAGCACCAGTCCATGAAAAGGTTCAGCTGCTCATTTCCATACATGAAGGGTTGGATCCACACTAAACTGGCGGTTTCTACCAGTTTGCCCTTTCCACTGCTGATTCCCCTCCTGTTATTCCTTGGGAATCCCCTGTCCTCCAAAAGCAACGTTTTGAGGAGATCCGTGGCCTACAGTGGGAAGGCAGCAGCAGAACAGTTCTGCTCTGCTGAGAGGAACATGTAGCCTGGATCCAACCCAAATCTCCCTGTAAAGGGACAGGTCATTTTTATCCACGTCTGTTGACAATCCTAGCAGACTGGTCATTTACCTTGCAGGAGAAATCCCTGGTTGGGCGGCTGCCTTGGTGGCCCCTGGTGGCCAGAACCAAGCCAAGCCAAGCCCCAACAACTCCACCAGCTCCTCAGGAACCTCTTGACTCAAACCCTTCAGCAGCAATGCTGATCTGCGTCGGCTCATCTTATTCTTCGCCCCACACTGCTGCAAATGGATGAGCCAATGACCATTTTTGGTACCACTGAATTGAATGGCCCCTGCAATGCTGGCCAGTACTGCCACTTCCCGGCCCACTTCCCAGCCCACTCCTGCTCCTGAGTCTACTTAATATGCTAGTCATGATGTAAACTATTAGTTTTCTTAATAAAAACAAAGCTGTTTCTTATTTAGAAAATAATATTTGTAGCATTCTCTCCTGAGAGTTAGGGAAAACACATCTATGAGGTTCTTTTAAATACTGCAAAAAAAATAAAGAGGAAGAGACAAAAGCGTGTGTTGGGGGAGGGAGATGAGTTTTGATTGAAGTTTATATCAATTTAAAAAGACACAGAGGACAGGCCGAAATGACTAGTCAGCTTTTAAAACTCTCCCTGTGTGTACCTGATGACCAGAAGATCTGCATATTCTCCAATGCTGCATTCACAGAATTGTTGATGATGCACTGCCATCTTTTGGTTATCCAAATAATGAAAAGGAACTAAGGACAGATGTGGCTGTTTGAGAAAGGTATCTTGCATGGGAATCAACAATATTTTTCCCCCTTTCACTGATTAAATTAAGTTGCCTTTTGGGCAAAAGAACCCTCAAAGATCTCGGTTATGACAAGGGGAAATGACAATGCTCCATTTAAGCTGAGCCAACAAAATGGCGACAGCATTCCACTGGCATAGGTGAACAGAACAAATATACTTTCTCTGGATCTTCCTTTTGTTTGAGACCGAGTGAGCAGATGCAGAAAAAGGTATTGTGCCATTAAGAGCTGTGTAGGAGAAAGCGTGCTGGGGCAGAAATGTTGGGGATGCTTTTGTGTATATCCCTGATAGGAATTTTCACTAGAGACAATTTGGTGTAGTGGTTAAGTGCATGGACTTTAATCTGGGAGAACTGGGTTTGATTCCCCACTCCTCCACTTGAACCTGCTGGATGACCTTGGGCAAGCCATAGCTTTGTACCAGCTGTTCTCTCAAGGACAGTTGTCTCAGATCTCTCTCAGCCCCACCCACCTCACAGGGTGTCTGTTGTGGGGAGGGGAAGGGAAAGGAGTTTGTAAAACTCCAAGTGAGTGAAGGGTGGGATATAAATCCAATCTCTTCTTCTCTTCTTTTCTCCTTCTCTTCTAGACTATGTCAATGTGATACAAGTTGTCCATCTAGTGAAACAGAAGTCCATGTTTTTCTGTCCAGTTGCTCCTGGTATATCTTTCTTTGGGTACACACTGAACACATCGGATGCACGAGTGGGTACACAGTGACACATTATAAGAGTATGGAATGCAGCCCATAATTCTTTCCCCCCCATATAAAATTAAAATGCACATGTGAATTACACATCTGGGACTGGAATCTGTGGATCTGTTTGGCTGGTGGTGGTGCTTTTCTCTGGTCCAAGGAGTCCTGCCTTGACCCAAGGGGCTCTTCATTCACTTGTATATGAAATTCTCTCTCTTACACAAGTATAAAAAAATATAGAAGTCCTGTCAAGTGTTGTGACCAAAATTTCGCTTAAAGCACTTGAAGGCTCTGCCATACATAAAGTGTTTGAGGAACTCTGGGGAAAGCCAGGGGCATCTTTGTAAGATCCACAACATTTTGCAGAATATTCTGAATGTTTAACTGGATTTTGTTGTTGTTGTTCAGTCACACAGTCAAGTCTGACTCTTCATGACCCCATAAACCACATCACGCCAGGCCCTCCTGTCTTCTGTCGTCTTCCAGAGTTTTCTTAATTTCATGTTTGATGCATCAATAACACTGTCCAACCATCTCATCCTTTGCCGTCCCCTTCTTCTTTGACCTTCAATCTTTCCCAGCATCAGGGTCTTCTCCAGTGAGTGCTCCCTTCTCATTTGGTGGCCAAAGTATTTGAGCTTCAGCTTCAGTATCTGGCCTTCCAGGTAACAGTCAGGGTTGAGGGTTTTTTTAGAATTGACTGATTTGATCTCCTTGCAGTGCAGTGCACCATAATTCGAAAGCATTTATTCTTCGGCACTCAGCCTTCCTTATAGTCCAACTCTCGCAGCCATACATTACTACTGGGAATACCATTGCTTTGACCGTACGGACTTTTGTTGGCAGGATGATGTCTCTACTTTTTATTATGCTGTCTAGGTTTGTCATCGCTTTCCTCTCAAAGAGCAGGTGTCTTTTAATTTCATGGCTGCAGTCACTGTCTGCAGTGATCTTGGATCCCAGAAACGTGAAGTTTGTGACTGTTTCCATGACTTCCCCTTCTATTTGCCAAGAAATGATAGGGCCAGATGCCATGATCTTAGTTTTTTTGATGTTGGGTTGCAAGCCAACTTTTGCACTCTCCTCTCTCATCCTGAGCAAGAGGTCTCTTGAGGCCCTCTTCACTTTCTGCCATTAGAGTGGTATCTGCATAACTGAGGTTGTTGATATTTTTTCCAGCAATCTTAATTCTGGCTTGTGATTCATCCAGGCCAGCATTTTGCATGATGCACGCTGCCTATAAATTAAATAAACAGGGTGACAATATACAACCACATAGAAATAAAAGGTGAATGTAGATAGTTTCAGGTGGGTAGCCATGTCTGTCTGGAGTCGAAGAGCTAGATTTGAATCCCGTACCACCTTAAAGACAAACAACATTTCACGGGTATAATTTTTCAAGGGTCAAATTTCCCTTTTTCAGATTAAGTGAATGCAGAGATTCTTGTTTGGGTGAAAAACCTGAGGAATTTTGTTAGAGACCCAAGCTTTTTGCTAAAAATGATCAAATTTCTGAGGAAAAAATTCACACATCTCTAGACCTGTTCTCTTTTGCATCTAATCAGTTTAGTGTAGTTTGGTGTAGTGGTAATAGCGTGGACTCTAATCTGGGAGAACCGGGTTTGATTCCCCACTTCTCCACATACAGCTGCTGGTGTGACCTTGGGTCAGTCACAAGTTCCCTCAGAGCTGTTCGCACGGACAGTCTTTAAAAGAGCTCTCTCAGCTCCACCTACTTCACAGGGTGTCTGTTGTGGGGAGTGGAAGGGAAAGTGTAAGCCACTGTGAGACTCCTTTGGGTGGCGAAGGGTGAGGGTATAAATCCAGTCTCTTCTTCTTCTTCTTCTTCTTCTTCTTCTTCTTCTTCTTCTTCCAGTCTGGTGCTGTCACCTAGACACACAGAGAGAGAAGACTTGTGTTCACCATTATCTCCTTGGAGTAACAATGGTCTTCCACAATATATCTCTAGGCCACTGCAGTCAATTCCGATTAGGAATGGATTGCACTGCTATGTTCCTTGCAGAACCTCATGAACATTTCCTACCAATCTGAATGAAAACCATGTGCTAACCTTTTAAGGAACTGCACTCTGAAGTGTTTCTGTCACATCCAAGATTGTCCATAGGGCTGTATTCAGTTCCTGCGGGATGGAAGTATTGACACAATGTTATTAATGTCAGACATCAACTTACATTTGATGGTCTGTGTGATCACTCCGAACACCAGCCCTGAGTCTTGACAGAAAAGTAGCTTTCAGTATAATATTTCCATTGGAGCTAAATCTAGCTACAATTTGACAATGCACGATAAGGAACATATTATTTCTACGGTAAAATAAATATAGAGTCAACTCAATCATCAAAGCTGAATCTACCAGAAAACACAACTGTACCATCACCAGTGCAATCCTATGCACCATTTGTTTCCCGTTAGCTTAAACTGGAGTAACTCTGCACAAAATTGCGCTGCTAAATACAAGTTTATTTATTTAGATCAGGGGTATTAAAGATCCGGCCCGTGGGCTGAATCAGGCCCGTGCAGGGCTGCAATCCGGCCTGAGAGCACCTGACTCTGTGCTGCTTCTTGTTTCCTGTTTCTAGTGTCACATCTCCTGTTTCCCAATATCTTCTAGTTCCTGCTTCAGAGGAAGGAAAGAAAGCCTTCCCTCCATTGGCTGAGGGCTCCTCCCCCCTCAGAGAGAGGGGGGGAAAATGTTGTCTAGTGGGACTTCTAAGAAGACCTGCAGCATTTTATTCCAGGTAGAAGCACATTTTATCTTCAGACAGAGGGAGGGAGGGAGGGAGCCAACCAGCAAGCCAGGGGCAGCACAGCAGAAAAAGAAAGAAAGTCCTGTGTTTACGACCGAAACACAGTTTTATTCCAGGTATGGGGGCGAGACTCCTGTATTTAAAACAACATCGCTAGCACCTTAATATTGAATATTGTATTGTTGTAATGAATTGTTTTAATGTTTATGGTGATTTTGATTGTTTTAATGTGTATTTTGTTCTGTGTAAGCCATCCTGAGCCTGCTTTGGCGGGGTAGGGTGGGATATCAATCAATCAATCAATCAAACAAACAAACAAACAAACAAACAAACAAACAAACAAACAAACAGTGTTTTATTCCAGGTATGAGAGAGAGAGAGAGAGAGACCATTCCATGGTACTTGGAGAGAATCCCCCTTTCCAACAGATGGGGGGGGGGACCTAACAGCACAGCTTGCATTCCTTATTAGTGAAAGGGAGCAAGAGTCCAGCAGCACTTAACAACTAACAAAATTTGTGGCAGGGCATGAGCTTTCATAGGTCACTGCTCACTTCTTCAGATACAGCTATAATGTAGGGTTGCCAAGTCAAATGTATTCACTGGTGGGAGGGAGTCCTCCTTTGCCCAGGAGCTCCCCTGGCGCACGTGTAAAGCACGCGTGCCTGGTGACGTCACCCGGAAGTGACATCACTACATTGGGGACATTGCCAGAGTGTCACCCTGGCAACGCCCCCAACATGATGACGTCACTTCTGGGTGACGTCATTACGTGGGGGAAGTCATCCTGGCTGGACGACTTTGGGGGTGGGATTTCCCCCACCGGCTGAATGCTGGCCAGCGGATTGGGAACCCCTGTAGCGGGGGATCCCCCGCCCCCGGGCTGACTTGGCAGCCCTACTATAATGTGAGTCCATCTGTCCTTATATCTTGGAGAGCGAAATGATTTCAGATTGCAAAAGACAACAGTAGGCATTGGTAATGAGAGAAAAAAAAAAACCTAGGGCTCAATTCAGTCCAGGAGTTTGCACTGTCTTGAGCTTTATGATCAGTTGCAATTCAGCAGTCTCTCTTTCTAATCCCCCTCTAAAATTCCTTTATAAAAGAACTGGTACTCCCAGGTCAGCAACTGAATGTCCTGGAAGGTTAAAATGTCCCCCCACTGTTTTTTGAATGCTATGGTTTCTAATAGTGGTAGAAAGAGTAATAGTCCAGTGGCACCTTCAACAAAATTGTGGTAGGGTATGTGCTTTCGTGAGTCACTGCTCACTTCTTCAGACTTATTTCCATTTATTCTTTGCACCCTCCTGGACTGAATCCTCCTGTCCTAGGTTTCCTGTCTTATTACCGATGCTGATATCTCCACCCCTCTGCATATCGCACCTAATCCAATCACGCCTGCTATTGCCATTCAGCATCTGAAATCATCTTTATAAAGTTTATATCTCCGGAACCGTGTGTTACATTTTATGGCACATATGGCCTGGCACGACAAAGTCAGATCCAGCCCTCATAACAAATGAGTTTGACACCTCTGATTTAGGTGTTGCCAAGTCACAACCGACTCATGGGGACCCTAGCAAGGGGCTTTCAAAGCAAGTGAAAAACAGAGGTGGTTTGTCATTGCCTGTCTCGGCAGAGTCTTCCTTGGTGGTCCCCCATCCAAGTTCCGAGCTACAGTTATTTGGCAGGGATGAGGGAGTTTGCTCAAGACTGGTTAATTGGAAAACACCCTGAGGCATCAAGTGTGGTATGGAAGTGAGTGTCCAGAGCAGGCCATCATACATCTTGCAACTGAGAGCACTGCAAAGGAACACCCACCATTGGTACTGCGCAGCATCTTTCGAACCTGGTAGGAGCCTTGTGACACAGGAGGAAAGATGGATGATGCTGGGTGCCTCTCAGCATATAATGATTGTGCAGGCTGTGATAAGCAAGGGTGCACCTGTCCAAAAGGCATCCGCAATGGATGCCCAGAACAGCCTACCCTCAAGATCATCAGCTTACTTGAATAAAGGAGGGGGAGGTATGTGTGAATTTCCCGCATTGTGCAGGGGGTTGGACTAGATGACCCTGGAGGTCCCTTCCAACTCTATGATTCTAAGTGGAGACATAGATCACCCGTTTAATTAATTAATTAAATAAATAAATATTGTCAAGCTCATACTTGGGTCTCCCGTGTCATAATTTGGGGGGGGGGCAGGTCAACTATGAACAGTACTTACCCTCAGCAGTATATTGTTTGCAGGTTTGGACTTGGCATAGGGAATTTTAGTAGAGACAGAAAGCATAATTTCATGTTTCCTACAAAGGAAAATTTCTCAGGAAACAAGCAGCAGACTGCAACCTGATTTTGCGCTTCCTACAAGATTTTGTGTGCCTGCAGCAAAGGTGCACTGCAGTTATGAAGCATGGTGGTTTCTCTTCTTTTTTGCACACACATCGTAATTAGATGTTGCTTACCTTAAACAGAAAACAAAAATTCTAATAGAAGGAGGAGGTTTCGAAATCATTATGCCTGAGTTGCATTTTTAGTACATAAATCCTGTCCTTCGTTTATATCTGGAGGGAATTTTTTGTTCTAGAAACAGAAATCATAAATGTGTGTGTGGGGGGGGGGGGGAAGAGATGAAGAAACTCAGCAAACACTGCCTACACACTCAAAGAAGTTTATATTGGAGAAGGCATAAGCTCCCAAAGTTATCCAAATGTTCAGAATGAGGGATGTCGCAAATTTCATCACAAATGGGTTTGGCAGTCAAACTTGCCATCTTATTTATTTATGCACTTATTTATTTTTGAGATATATATCCCGCCCTACCCGCCGTACGGTGGCTCAGGGCGGCTCACAACAAGTATATAAAACAGATAATATCTTAAAAACACATTAAAACAAATAAAACAACTAATACTATACAGATGGCGTATCTTCAGTTCAATATGTCATAGCAGTGGACTTTGTAGATCAGAAACAAGCTGATCCCAGGTATTTATTAAACAATATTTATTACTGATTCATACAATTGGTTACTGAGTCAACTATTTAAATAATTGTCTGCTTGAGTAGAGCAATGACCCAGCAAGAATGTGTGTAAGTCAAAATCCACTGGGCTGCCGGAGGATATGTGTACATGAAAAGCTGCATGTGCTATCCTTTACTGTTTAGGAAGGACTGGTCAAAACAACTTGTTGAATATCCTCAAATGGATCAGTGAACTGACGAATAGTCCATCAAAAATCAGCTGCCTGATTGAAACTGGCCAGCAGGGTGTGAGCTGAACCTGCAGGTGTTGACCTATTCCTGGTCAGAAGAACTTGACATTGTGTATGGAAACTAACTTGGAAACCAGCATATATGTTTTGGAACTGGTGTCTTGTGCTTTATGAGGTTGATGGAAGTTTGTAATCTGTTGAATTCTAGGCCAGCTCTATTCAGGGACAGCCCTACACAGTCATAGTCCAATGCAGAAATTACCAAGGCATATGTAACCATGAACCTCCGACCATTCCCCAAGAGAGGATGTCTCTTGATCTGATTTCGTTGAGGACACATAAAACTGTAACTGTCTCCTGGCAAAACTGTTCTCACTGACCAGCTCTGTTCCTGTTGATAGTTCAGGAAATTTCCTAGAACAAGCTGGAGGGTAGTTAAAGAAGAAGAGATTGGATTTATATCCCACCCTTCACTACGCGAAGGAGTCTCAGAGTGACTTACAATCTCCTTTCCCTCCCCCTCCCCACAACAGACACCCTGTGAGGTAGGTGAGGCTGAGAGAGCTCTTTCCAGAACTGCTCTTTCCAGAACAGCTCTGAGAGAACTGTGACTGACCCAAGGTCATGCCAGCAGCTGCATGTGGAGGAGTGGAGAATCAAACCCAGTTCTCCCAGATTAGAGTCTACAATCCTAAACACTACCCCAAACTGGAGCCCTCAAGGAGTGTATCCTGGTTTGACTAGCCTTTAAATGGATTTTTTTTGGGGGGGGGGAATCCCTCCCTCTTCACTGAAGCCAGCAAAGTTAAAACTTCTTCAACTACTACTCTGTCTTAACCAAGATCACAATAATAATGTTTGTCCCCCCCAATGAAAGCTACTATTTTAGAATCAGTTATGCTGCTTATGCCCTGCAGCAGTGCGTGTGCATACTAACAAAGAAAAGGGATGTCAGTGAATTGCAGAAAGAAATTCTGAAGGTAGAACATGGCCAAAACCCCCCAGCTTGTGCGCAATATAGATGTCCTCTTTCACTCCAAACTGTCTCTTAGCCAGAGGTTTCACAGATAAGGGGAAGAGTTTTCAGCAAAGCCAGCTTTATGTTAAGAATCCATTTGTAACCCCTCCCCTCCAAAAAAAGACCCCCACAGGCACAGACACAAAAACAGGCGGAGGATCTAGCTAAAGGTGCCACTTTGCAAATGGGTGAGATAGACAGCTGTCCGCACACATGCGTTCTCTGTCATGGCCCCACCGTTATTTATTTATTCATTGGATTTTTATTCTGCCCTCCCCAAAACAGGCTCAGGGTGGCTCATAACAAGCAGAGTCAAAGACTCATTATAATAAAATTACATTACATTAAAATCATTAAAACAGTAAAATTCAGAGGTAGCAAATTACAGAAAATGAAAAAAGACTTAGGGAATGGCTTGTCTGAGGAGGTCAGGAAAGCTTCCACTCTCTTGTCATTTCACAAATTACGTAAAGCAGAATTGTTCAGGAGGACATTAGTATAAAGGGAATAGGGCTATCGTATAATGGAATGGTTCAAGAGGGCACCTGACAGTAGACTATGCCACTGTTTATTGATGCATTATCTTGCTCTTACAGCATTGTTTTCTACTGATATAGTTCCATTTTTGCATTGATTCTGACATATTCCTTTTGCATGATTTCTAATGTTTGTAATTTTAGTGTGTCAGGAACCCACCTGGGTCTCCCTGAGTCACTGCCCCTTTGACACGTGAGCAGTGTCCAGACCTACGGGACCTCAAGACGAATCCATTTTCAGCACCCAAGAAATCGGACCTTTGTAAAATGCATACAGGTTTAAATGCATACTTTAAACAAACAAAATATCACTAGGCAACACAGTCTCTGCAATTTAATAGCAGGAAAATAACAAAAGCTAACTTTCTCTCTAATACTTCAATACATGATGTATGATGGCACACCTTCTTAGCGTATAAGAGTCCAAGCCAGAGGCTAAAGTGTTTAGGTAAAGGTAAAGGTTTCCCATGCTCGAAAGCCAGTCGAATACGACCCTAGGGACATTAGTTTTTTTTTTTTTTTTCCCAGCATAGAGAACAATGGAAGGAATGGGGGCAACCTATTTGGGTGCCTGTAGAATTGGACCCCATGGTCCAATCTTCTTGAAACTTGGTGGCGATTTGGGGGAGATGTCTCAGCAGCTACCCTGTAAGTTTGGAGCCTCTCCCTCAACCCCCCTCTCCTATAGCTGCTTTTTAAGCCACCACTGAATTTTGGCGGCAATTTGGCGGCAGGCCAAATCAGATCAGAGAATGTGATTCAGCCCGTGGCTGCCCTAGTGCCCACTCCTGAGCTGGCGGAGCACCGCTCTGCCTCGCTCCAGCCCCGAATGACCCCGAATGACCAATCAGGGAGTCCACAATGGAACCTTCTACAAGATGATGACATTCGCTCCTGATTCCTGCCTCCCATCTAATCACTGAACTGAACACAGGTTCCTGCAACTAGCTACTTACCATGTTCTTCAGTATGGCCTTGAAAGAGATAAGGACAGTGTGGACAGGGAGGCACAAGGACATACAAATTGGAGCAGGCCTGCTAATATTCACGTTAACCCTTGAAGGAAATCAGGGTGCCATAGCATTGTTTATTGGATGTCTCACACTATTTAGTTGTTTTAAACTTTGCAATCTGCGTGGAGTCTCAGAGAGAAAGGTGGCAAAAAAACAAAACAAAACAAAAAATAGAAATATCCATTTATCCAAATAAGATTATTTTGGGGTCTATTGTGTAAGTTAGTTACAGCAGAGTGTTATAATTATATATCATAAACCTGCCTGAGACAAGATTTTTCTCAGGCACTAGTGTCTGAAACCTCATGGGCCACCAAGGAGGGTGGACTGGGGGGCACAATTCCCTGGACCCAAGTTAGCTGGAGGGCCCTTGAAGCCAGCATCATGCTGAAGTCACAAAATGAGTTTTGCTTAAAATTCTAATGCAGTTTTAATGCAGTTTTAATGCAGTCCACCAGGGGCTCAGGGAAGGCAAACCACAGTAAACGGGTTGCTTTGAGTCTGTTGGCCAGGCTTTTCTGCAATGTTTACTAGGAGGCTGAGGGAAACCTTCTCAGATTCTGCTAAATCCATCAGCTAATCCAGCACTGGAGCAAGGCAAGACCAGTCAGGACAAGCTACAGTGATTGCCAGGATGCAGCCTCCTAATAAGATCGTTATCTCCAGCAGTCCATGGTTTCCCTCTTCTTTTAATCCCATCCAGCTCCATAGTTTTGTCTGCCCCACTGGATTTTGTAAAAGGGCAGTCCTGTTAGTGTGTGGTAGCAAAAACAACAACAACAAACTCATGTTTCATTGTCTTTTCCTACATTTCTCAAACTATTTTCTGTTGGCAGAGTGTAGATATGCAGTAAAGTGGAGCGCAAGCTGTTTGATGAATTAAGTCAGTTTATTAAGAAGGGAGCAAACTTTGTAAGAAAGAGGAGAGAGAAAGAGAAGTCTAGCTGTATAACTAGCTAGGAGAGAGACAGCAGACTAACAGTTCTCAGCAGGAGCAGGAAGGAGACTTAACTGGGCCAATCACGAGACAGGAAAGAGACTAATGAGTTTTGTTATGATATTTAGTTTGGATCATTGTCATTGGGGGGGGGGGGGCAGATGGAATCTTTGCCTGGGGGCCCATGGTGGCTCTTAGCAGTATGGAGCAGTATGGAAATTTACATTGAATGTTCTCATTTTGTTAGTTCACAAAATATCTGGGAAGAAAACGCACTGTATAATTATTGATTTTCATTCTGTATTCACATATCCGTGAACAGACTAAAGGAAAGTGCAGGGGAAAGGTCTCTTGAAAGATGCTCCAAATATGAGGTTGCAATGTAGTCAAAAGCTAAATTAAAAATGAACAGGCAGACTCATCTGTGGATGCATCTACTATGTCATCCTGTGATTATTGTCTCATAAAGCAGAGGGACTGTTCGCCACTATCTGATGGGAAGGGGACATTTGTTTTATTCAATTTGCCTTTAAAGTCTGTGCACATTCTTGAATTACTACTGTGAGAAAGAAAACACAAACATTTAACAGATAGCCCCCAATCAGGTTTCCTTTTCACGCCTCTCAAGATCAGCCACTAAAATGTGTCTAAAATAAATTTTGGCATGCCTTTGGAAGGTCCTCTTCGAGCAAATATACCTAGGCATTTGGAAGACATCTAAAATAATTATGACCGGGGGGAGGGGAGAGAATCTCACAATCCTCAATTGAGAGCCAGTCTGGTGTAGTGGTTAAGTGTACGGACTCTAATCTGGGAGAACCGGGTTTGATTCCCCACTCCTCCACTTGCACCTGGCTGGATGACCTTGGGAAAGCCATAGCTCTGTACCAGCTGTTCCCTCAAGGACAGCTTGGGAAAGAGTTCTGTCAGCCCAACCTACCTCACAGGGTGTCTGTTGTGGGGAGGGGAGGGGAAAGGAGTTTGTAAGCCGCTCTGAGACTTTTAAGTGAGTGAAGGGTGGGATATAAATCCAATCTCTTCTTCTTCTTCTTCACATATGGCTTCATACAGCAGCATAGTAGCATTTTTTCCCATGCTGTAGTCCCACAACAGTGGAATGTTGTGCATGTGTGTAGATGCTCCTTTATCAAGAACAATGCATTTTTAAAATTTATTTATTTATTTATTTATTTCCTGCTTTTCTCCACAACTGAGATTCAAAGGAGCTTAGAACATTGTTTTCCCCCTCCTTTATTTTCTCACAACAACCACCCTGTGAGGTAGATCAGGCTGGGAGTTTGGGATAGGCCCAAAGTCACCCAGTTCTCTTCTTCTTCTTTTTATTATATATATATATATATATAAATTTCCAAATTTTCCAACAAACAAAGCAATAAAGCCATTGAGGGAACATAGAAACCCGTTCGGAACCATTATAACAAATACAAGGTAATTTAGAACAGAGATTGATAACAATGTGAAAGAGAAGTTCAAAAGTTCAGCATTTTTAAGAAGTGCTTACCAAGTGATGATAGAACAGAATTCTGACTAAACATGTTCAAACATTTAACCGTCACAGCTTTACAGGGGGACTCTGCCAATCGCATACATTCTCAGTTACACATAACGGCGTTTTAATAGCATGTAACAGGGAAGTCAAAATTAGGTCATGATAAAATTTATTTTTTGGAAGGATATCATTATTAGTTAGACAGGAGACTATTGGGAACCAGAGATCAATATTTTTCAAAAAAGGGAATTTGGATTCGATTGCAAAATTGCATAGTGTTCTTAGGCATGGCGATTGAGGATGCCACTGTGAGGCTTCTGAGTCGAATCAATAAGCCAGACCTTTCATGAAGCAAAAGTTCTTTTATTCTTAATGATGGTTCAGGTACTCAATGTTTGTTAGAGATACTTGGTTACAGACAACAGGGATTAATATACCCCCCACCTTCAGGTAATAGCAGGCAGAAGGCCAATCAGGATGAATACAAAAAAGCGTGAAAACTTCTAGGCCGTTAGTTCTCACAGAAAAGGTGCAAAAGCACTAAAAATTCCCCCCATGCCCCTTAGTGACCTCTAATTGCAGTTTGCAGACCAGACACCTGGGTAGAAACAATTCAACAGTTCCCCAAGGTTATGAAAGCAAGATAAAACACTCCAGACTCCAGCGACAGAGAGGGAGGAGATGGAAAGAGATAGCCAGGCTTGTTTATGTGACGTGATGGAATGCAGCAAGCCACCCTCCCGGGGAAGAAAAGACACATTAAGCAGGCCCAGCAATAAACTTCAAGGCTAGCCATAAATAAAGGCCCAAATTGCAACAATTAATGTCAGATCCTGACAGCCACAAGAACCGCCACAAACGTTCATCACATCCAGAATTCATCTTAGAAACCATCCAAGCTGAGAGCAGAGCAAATCACAGGGCAAAGCCACGCCAGAGAACCATAATGGTAGATACGTTCATAAGTCCCATCAGGTCACAAGCAACTTATGGTGTCTTCAGCAAGGGGCTTCCAAGGTGAGTGAGAAAGAGAGGTGGTGTGCCATTGTCACCTCTGGGGAGCCGTCCTTGGTGGTCTCCCATCTGAGTACCAACGCTTGCTTAGCTTCCAAGACCTGACGAGATCATGCTACACCATGCTGCTGCTTCCCACCACTAATAGAACACAACAGAAGAAATCTGATCATCCTTGCTCCTTTGCTGTAATTTGCAGATGTACTTTTGTCCGTGGTCCTCCATTTGCCTTTCTCTGCCCTGCCCCTTCACAGATCCACTTGAAAGCCTCCCAGCTTGGTTAGCAGCTCTCTACCTTTTTACCTTTTAGCTTTCCTGTCTCTGAATTGGCTTATTCCAGCCTCTAATGCAGCTGGCCCCTCGAGAGTTATATTTAGATGTGTACAGGTACAAAATAATGGCTCAAGATAGAAACCAATGGAATAATCAGATCCAGTGAATATTAGCAGGCTAGACATTTGATTTCTGATACTGAATGAGCAATATAAGCACCATTAAGAAGAAACAAGCCCTATGGACCAAAATAGGGACAACCATTGTTTGAATGCTACCATATTTTGGAGTGGCATAATGAGATATTAAAGGAATACTCCCTTTTCAGTTAAGAGTGTTTTCACCCATTACTAATCATTACAGAGTTGATGATTCATTAAAATGGCCAAGTTGTGCTGTGACAGCTGCATTACACTTTTGGCAATGAAATGGTGGTACCAGAGGACAGACATTTAGCACTCCATGCAGTGTCCTTTGAACTGTTTCAAACTGTTTACTAGAAGAAGAAGATTTATGATACTGAATTTATACCCCACCTTTCACTCGGCGTCTCAGAGCAGTTTACAATCTCATTTTCCTTCCCCTCCCCACAGCAGACACCCTGTGAGGTAGGTGGGGCTGAGAGAGGTCTTTCCAGAACTGCCCTTGAGAGAACAGCTCTGAAAGAACTTGTGACTGACCCAAGATCACACCAGCAGCTGCAGGAGGAGAAGTGGGGAATCAAACCCCGCTCTCCCAGATTAGAATCCACACACTTAACCACTACACCAAACTGACTCTAAGAGAACTAGCAAGTTCTCTTATGTAAGCCACCTACACAAGAACACAATACCACATTTGGTTCATTTATTTGTTCCTAGGAGCTCAGGACAGTGTGGTGTAGTGGTTAGAGTGACTGCAATCTGGGAGCCCCAAGGTTTGAATCCAACTTTGCTGTGGAAGCTTGCTGGGTAACTTTCAACCAATCACTCTCTCTCTCTCTCTCTCTCTCTCTCAGCCTAACCAATTTCACAGACTGGATGTTCTGAGGATAAAAAAAAGAGGAGGGAGAACAATGTTTTAAGATGGTTCGGGTCTCCATTGGGGAAGAAAACAAGGTATTTAACAACTGATATTTAAATCAGTTAAAAATGTTCGTGGATCCTCACTTCCTTTTATGCTAACTACGTCCTGTAAGGTAGGTTAGGCTGAGAGAAAGAGTGTCTGGGTCACCTGCAAACCTCCATGGTAGAGTGGGTCTCCCAAATCTAAAGCTGACCCCCTGACCACTATGCCATACTGGCCTTTGACTGTTTAGGCTCTAATCAGGTGTGACAGACTGTCAAAGGTTAATGCCTCACAGTTCAAAGGGAATTCTGTGGACAGTGACAGTTAAGAAATGACTGTTGGGAACTGACAGCTGAAGAAGAGATAGTATAGTACTGACTGAGGACTGGGAAGGAGGCAGAGGAGTGAGCGGATCACAGAAAATCCCCATTCAAGCTGAAAAGGAATAGAGCTTCTAGTGAAGAGAAGACATCTCTACCCAGTGAAAAGGGAGATAGCTCTAAAGAGAGGAATGATCCCTTGGTCTGTATATATAGAAGGATTTTGGGAACTCGGTTGTACATTCCTGCCTTCTAAATGTGAAGTGCAAGTGAAATGCAGAAACCTATGCTTGCGAGTTAAAGCAGAAACTGAGAAGGAAGCCTCTCTCCTCAGAGTTTCAAAGACCTTGTTGAAAAGCAAAAACACTTACTTGTTGGCAACATATTAGCTGGATTTGGTATGATTATAAAGTTACCTCAGATTTTATTATCATTTTACCTCATACATCCTACCCCTGATTCCACCTGACCTTTCTCCCTCCAAGTTAAATAAAATATTTTGTTTATTTTTGAACTTTCAAAAGCCTCTTGTGTGCCATTACAGGAACAGAATATTAGCAGGTGATTTTGTCCCTTCCCTCAAGTCCCTGGGCTGGACCAGCATCAAGATTATATATATATATACACACACACAAAGCAACAGGGTAGGACAGTCATAGATAAACTAATAAGAAGAAAATAGATGTAGGGGCTGCTCAGCAGGAAAGAAGAAACCGAGGGAAAATCCTGTGCTTAGGGAGGGAAGAGGGTGAGATCACCATAGCAGGGATGGCAGAAATTGTGTTGGTTGCTAAGAACACAGGTAGGGTTACCAGACAGTGGTGGGGTGAGCTGGGGAGTGAAAGTCCATGGTGCTCAGCAGCACCAACCACTCTCTTAGTTGCTGCATCAGCATCTTGATGAAGGGAAAAAAGACTTGACACTTCTCTGCAATATTTTGTGCATATGCAAAGATAAATAAAGCCAGAGAACACTATTGTAGAATGGGGATTTGAAATCAAGGTTCCAGACCATAATTCTTCGACTTCAAATCCTGGGCTGTAAAATCTAAAAAGGGAAAACATTTTTCTGTTAGATTAGAAAGACTACGGTGAGGTTCGGATTAGGAAATAGAATTAGCAATTTTATCCATTATAAAAAATTCCGAGATTTTTAAGTACCAATTTTCGATGTGATTAGCAGTTAATTCAAATAATTAAATGGGGGGATGCAAAACAAGGATTATCTCCCAAACTTTTTAGAAAAAAATGTTTACAGTCTGCATTGAGATTACACAGAGGGACTCAATACAATCAAGAGAATGGGACATCCAATAAGCAATGTAATAGGACTGGGATTGGAAAAATCTGATACCAAGCAGAAGTCTGAAAACAGAACTGAAAAAAGCATAAGCATTTAACACGACATGTGCCCTCTACCTTTAAAGGATTTGTCTGTGTAGTAGAAGGAAAGCAGTATCGAATACTCACATCTTGCTTAGTTGCAAATTCCATGAACGAGGAAGAAGAGGAGGAGGAGATCAGATTTATACCCCACCCCTCACATCAGGTAGGCTACAATAATTCTCTGGTTTGACCTTAATCATGTCGGGTTTGCACTGTCACAGTGCCATTGGTTCTGCTGGGTGCATTGCACTGGTTCTCCTGGGCTTGCAAAAGTGCCCCCCTTGCTTGGATTGTGATTGAGCTGGCATTGCCACATTGGCACTGGCGTCTGCTGGGCACTCTTTGATTGCACTGGCACTGCTGGGCACTTTGTACAGTGCACTGGTTTTGCTGGGCTTGCAACAATGCCTCCCCAGACCACCTTTGGTTTCTACTGCAGAGATTCTCTGGCTTGACCTTAGTCCTTTTGAGTTTGCACTGCCATATTGGCACTGGTTCTGCTGGGCTTGCAAAAATGCCCCCTACCTTTAGTTTCTACTGCAGAAATTCTCCGGGACTTTGATTCTGTTCTGCTGGGCTTCTATTGCCCTTGCTTATTTTGCTGGTTTTCCCTATCCTTTAGAAACCATGGATGGGGAAACCTTTCTGGGGGGACCTAGCTTGGACCCCGTAAATCAAATCCTCACCAAATTTGGCAGGCAGGTAGAGGAGAATCAGCTGGAGATCTGCTATGAGTGTCTCCAGCATGAGTGTCTTCTATGCATGCTGGGGGACTGTTCTAGCACATCATGAACCTCATGAACTGAACCAGTTCATTTGGCATCTGAAAGTTCATTAAAGGTCATGGCTCATGAATCAGGCATACCATGAATTATGAACCACATTTTCCTGATTCGTGCCCATCCCTGTTTGTTTATTTAGATATTTATATTCTGCTTTTTTCTCCAGTAGGGACTCTGGCCCCGTCCACACGAGTGAGATAAGCCGGACGGGAATCGACACAAATTTGCGCCGGCGCAATTTGCACCACTTTTGCAGGATCACACAGGTCCATGGACCTGTGAGGGTGAACTGCTGCTGCGTGATCACATGGAGCCGCGGGCAAGTTGTTGTTTTTTTTTCTGGCCATTTTCAGTGCGCTTATTCACTTCTACAAGGGATTGATGACTTGCCTATCCACCCTCGGGGTCGTACGATGATGTGCGTACCGGGACGAGAGGGGGAAAAAAACCAAAAAGCCCGCTCCCCAAAGCCTCTTGTTTGTGCTGGTGTGATCACACAGGGAAAGGCCGGTTCTGGGCCGTCACAAACCATTTGAGACTGCCTTTTCACTGGTAGCTAAATAAGCCAATTCCCCGCTGGCTCAAAGCGGTTTGCGACAGTTTGACACCAGCTGCAGGATGCTTCCCAGATGTGCTTGTGTGATCGTGCCACTTTGAACCAGCGGGGAATCATCCTTCTTGTGTCGCAAATGAGAACGTATGATCATGCCCAGAGTGTCTTACAATATTGTTCCCCCCTCCCCCTTTTAATTCTCACAGCAACCAACCAGTGGGCTATGTTACGCTGCATAGGGGTAGGTCACTCAGTAAGCTTCTATGGCAGGGAAGGGATTTAAACTCAGGTTTCCCAACTCCAAGTCTGATGTTCTAACAAGTGTACTCCACTGGATCCCAGTCTCTTTATACCCCAGTGACATCTGGCCTATGCTGATTCTACCCCTTGTCTTCCTGTGCCTAACAAAAACTAGCTTGATATATATTTTTTTTTAAAAAAAATCTGATCTCCCAAATGTATATTGGCTCCCCCATATTTATGAGTGTCTTACAGTCTAATACTTTAGCGTGTAGAGAAGAAAGCCAACCCTGAAATCATTTCAGTGGTTTCATAACCTGGGGCATTTATGCCTGGACATGAAATTTATACCTGAGGCATCAAAAAGTGAACGTTGGTAAGGCCGGTAAAGTCGAGAGGCTCTGTAATACCCATCCCAAGGCAAGAGAACATGAAAAAGAAAGAGAGAGGCTTCAGAGCTGTTATGGATAAATCCCTAAACCTCAAAGCCAACAGGTGGCTTTAAAAAGAGAAATTGCTATATGAAGGAATGTAGCCCAAATCAGAAAAGCCTTTTTTATTAGTCCCTGGATGGGTTTAACTGAAGTACACTGGAGGGTACTGAATAGCAAGGATGGTTATTTGTACAACTGCAAATGACTCCACAAAGAGGAGCACTGGGGAAGAAAAAGCCCTCACTCTTGAAAGAGAGGAAAAGATATACAGTTGCCTTGCTGCAAACACAGTATTGAGCAATCCAAATCAATGAATTTACCAAGTAGTTAAGTGTGGGGAGGGATGGGGCACATTTGTGTTTGTGATAAAGGATATCAGTGTATCCATGGCCCTCCTAGAAGTCCTTATTTCTAGAAAACAAACTGAGCTGGGAAAAAAAGTGGATTAGCTTGGTTCATTTAAAAACAAACAAAAACAGAAAATACAAACTAAAAGATGGGGAGGGGCCATGGCTCACTGGTAGAGCATCTGCTTGGCATGCAGAAGATCCCAGGTTCAATCCCCGGTATCTCCAACTGAAAGGACCAGGCAGAAGGTGATGTGAAACTAAAAGATGAGTTTGGGGGAGGGGGTCAAAAATAAAACCCAAGGGCATGTGCTTCTCTCACAGCATGAGATAAATTGAAAAAAAAAGAGGGATGAGCTGAAGATTGTCTTAATTCTGGCAGAGGACAGATTAGTGTTCTGCCACGCTTCCGCAGTGCGGCAGAACACGGCGGGGGGAATTGCCCCCACTGTGCGGCGTTCACACGCTGCTGCAAGGAAGCCACCTGCAGTGTCCAGACTGCGAGCAGCTTCTGGCGGCAGCAGCAGAACACTGCGTGGCTCCCCCAGCCCGGCGAGCGTTCACACCCGCGCGTTCACACACCTGCGTTCACACCGCGCGCGCAGCAGCCGGGACACCATTTTGAAGTAGTGCCCAGCTGCTGCGGGAGGAGCGCGGCGCCGGACGCGTTGTGTCCGGGCCGCCTCCTCCGGGCAGATGTGGCAGTCTGGACTGCCGCTCTGCCTCCACTTTTAAAGTGGAAGCACAGCGGGCCAGACTGCCAGTCTGTCCTCAGCCTCTGTTGTGTTGTTTTAACCCTATTTATTGTCTATGACAGTCACTACATTTGCTGAGTTGACTTGTGTAACCCACCCTGCGCCCACTTGCAGGGAGGGCGGGATATAAATAAATCAGAACAAACAAACAAATAAAATGGAACCGTCGATATGCCCACGCAGCTGCTAGGTGAGAAATGTAGATGAATTCTGGCAAAGAGCAAAATCTGAGCTGTGGTGGTCTCAGGGGACAAAACAGCAGAAAGATGAGGTGGCAGGAAGAGAAGAGAGGGTCTTGCTACAGATAAGCATAGAGCTATGCAGCAGTTGTCCTGCACTTATCAATCTGAGAACTGTATATTGCTGGAACTTTACCTGTGCCTTAGTTACCTGGCAGAAGACAAAGAAATGAAATAGAGAGGACAATTAAGAAAGGATGGTTTTCCCAATACGATGCACACATGTCATTATTTTGAAAGGGGATCATTAAGTGGTCACATGTCAATTGTTGTGGGATGTGAAGAATCATCAAATCATAGAGTTGGAAGGTACCTCCAAGGTCATCCAGTCCAACCCCCTGCACAATGCAGAAAATTTACAAATCCCTCCCCCTCCATGCGCCCAGTGACCGCTGTTCCATGCCCAGAAGATGAAAAAAAAAAAAGTGTGCAGATTGTCCATGGCTATAAGAACAAACAGACACTGTAGCTCCCCTAGGATGGCGCTTGGTAATAAGAAAAACATCTGATTTTTTTTCTTGAACTGCTGCTCTTCTGAATTGTTCTTATTTCCCTTTAGATCATTTCCCTGCTTTAGATCTCCTGCTTTTACAACTGATCTCCAGCTGACAGAGATCAGCTCCCCTGGGGAAAACGTCCACTTTGAATGATGGACTGAAGGGCATCATACCAGGCTGAGGCCCCTCCCCTCCCCAAACCCTGCCCTTTCCCAGATCCACCCCCAAAGTCTCCAGGTATTTCCCAACTCAGATCTGGCAACCCTAAATTTAGTTGTATATGCATTGACTATAACATAAGGAATCCTACAAAGAAAAATCAAGTGTTCACCATTCACAAATCATATGTGTGCTCACTATAGGGTTGCTAGCCTCCAGGTGGGGGCCTGGGGACCTCCTGCTTTTACAACTGATCTCCAGCTGACAGAGATCAGCTCCCCTGGAGAAAATGGCTGCTTTGAAGGGTGGTCTCTATGGCATTGGACCATGCTGAGGCCCCTCCCCATCCCTTCCCTCCCCAAACCCCACTCTCCCCTGGCTCCACCGCCAAAGTCTCCAGGTATTTTCCAACCCAGACCTGGCAACCCTGGTTCACTATAACATGTGAACAGGGCAAAGGACTATTGCCATTGGTGTGCAAATTCCCTGTTGACCCTCACAGTGGGGGAAAGGGAATATTGTTTTAGAAAGCTAACTGATATTTCATCTTGAGCAAAGATAATTCATATCAGAAAGGTGGGTTTTCAGACTGAAATAACCATGGCTGTGAAATTTGGCGGCATTTCTAGCAGCTAACAAAAATAAACCCTGGTTTCAGTAGATGCTACTGAAGAGAGAAACAACAACTATCTATTGCACAGGAACACTGGAAAAGCAGAGACCCGCACTTAACAATGCTGACTTTTCTATCCCGCTGCTAATATCAGAAGCTCCGGGAAGATGTGTTGGTGCAAAAATTGCCTTTTGAAATCAATGAAACTTTCAGCGAGTCAGATCCTCCTTTCTCCGACCAGGCAACTGAATGGAGCTTAGCGTTCAGAAAGCAAATCAGATTCCAAGCCATAATACGGCTCTAGAGAAAACCCACACTTACAATGCTTGTTTCTTATTGCCTTTAAAAATTAAATCAAGTCACAGCCAGACATATAGCCTAGGAAATAACCTGGACACATTATGATACATAATGAGATAAATAAGCTTCTAGATGCAATATCCAGGTCCTTGTTAGCCAACTTGTAATGAAAAATGTCAAATTACTCTGAACAGCTGGGGGAAAGGAAACAGTTACCGCTCTTCTCTATTAAGAGAGGGCTTTGTTTTTGATGTCAAATAAGTTACATCACTGAGGGATTTTATTTAACCCATTTGTCCCAAACAGCGGCTTCTTAAGGATGGACTCCTTCTTATGGGAACTGTGAAATACAGAGTTTGAACCTGCATTACCTACTTTCCTATGGTAACTGGGATATAAATTTGAGTTGAAAAGGAAGATTCTTCTTCATATCAAGAAGGGAATATGTGTGTACGTAGGTATTGTCAAATTGAGGCTGACTTATGGTGAGACTAGCAAAGGGCTTTCAAGGCCAATGAGAAGCAATGGTGGTTTGCCATTTTCTTCCTCTAGAGAGCCTTCCTTGGCGGTTTCCCATTCAAGCACTGTTAGCCACCTTAGTGGCCTTCGTGAGGGCAGAAAGATAGGATACAAATGTTGTAAAATAAAACACTGTAAAATATTAATAAAATAAAATGAATATTGGCCCTGCTTAACTTTCAAGATCAGGTTGGTCCACGCCACCTTCTCTCTCAAAACAGGGAATAGGGTTGTACAACATTTGTCCCAATAAACAGCAGGAAATTATAAATCATCTAGAATGGCTGGTGGCTGACATTATGACTGATTCCCCACAAGCAGCTGTGCCGCCCTCGCTCTTCCGTTTGCCCCAGTTGCATTGATCAATTTCACACTATTCGCTGCACCGCCACATTTTGACTCACATCTCCCCCCGATTTCCCCCATGTCTTCTCGATCTCAAAAAAACAAGGATTGAGAAGACGTGGGGGAAATAGAGGGGAGATGCAGGTCAAAATGCGGCCGCACAGTGAATAGTGTGAAATTGACCAATATAGCTGGGGCAAATAGAAGAGCGAGGGCGGCACAGCTGCTGGTGGGGAATTGGTCTGTATCATTCAGTTGGTCCTAATAAAAGGTGGTGTATTCCAGAGTGGGGGTTTTTAGATTTCACTTCCTGCTAAAAACTTCCTGCTACAAAGCCTGGCTTTCTGCAGCACCTTCCACTTGGGTAACTCAGGCTTCCCCCTCCTCCAGCAACAGGAGCTCCGTACCCTTGCCTGGGATCAGGATTCTGGCATGGCTGCCCACTGCCTTAGGTTGCCTCTGAGGATCAACGGAGATAGAACGCTGGGAGATCCATGCCTCTCCCATGATTTTTAATTCTTATATAGCCACCGTGAAGTGAAAGTGGTTTCTGTAGTACTTGATATGGTTTCACCTCATGCCTCAGTGTTTATTTGCCCCATAGTGACCTTAGTCAACTCTAAAGTGCCTGTATATTCCCCTCATGAGATTAATAACCATTCCAGGGCACCAACAAAATTCTGGAAAGTGAAGGAAATGAGGGGTGAGGAAAAGGGGGCGAAAGGCTGGTCCCTTAACCTCAAGCCACAGCTCCGATGTGAATTCCCCAGCCCTGTGGCTTCTATCTACTACAAAAACCTGTAGGAGATAGGTCTCCCATTTTATTCATTTATTATTATTATTTTATTTAGAGGATTTGCATGCCACCTCTCCAGGCAACTCACAAATGAAAACAACAACATTAAAACCATCAAACCATTGATAGGAATTATTCACATTAAAATGAAAACAAGTCATCATGGGCACCAGAAGACTATGAGTACAGCCTAAAATATCCATAAAATAGTCCCCAGGAACAATTTAAAAATCAGCCACCCTTAATTAAAAGCCGAGGTGAAAAGAAACATTTTGGACAGGCACTAGGGTTGCCAGGTCTGGCTTGGGAAATACCTGGAGATTTGGGGGGTGGAGTCTGGAGAAAGTGGGGTTTGGGGAGGAGATGAACCTTCACAGGGCATGATACCATAGACTCCACCTTTCAAAGCAGCCATTTTCTCCAGGGAAACTTACTCTAGTCATCTGGAGAGCAGTTGTAATAGTGGGAGATCTCCAGGTGCCACCTGGAGATTGGCAACTCTATCAGCCACTCAAAAAAAAGACTATGGGGTGGGCGTCAGGTGAGCCTCTGGGGGGGCAGCCATCCAAATGGAACTTGCCGCCCACCTCACCTCTGCAGGTACAGAGAGCAGCATTTGGGAGGCCAATCTTAACTGGTAGGCCAGACAGTCAGGAGGAGGCACTTCTTCAATACCTCTTCTAGCAAAGAGCCTACAAACAATTATGGATAGAAGACAAAATGTCGGAAGGTTTTGCCTGCCACATCACAATGATATAAGCTGCCCCCCCTGACACTTCTCTACTCATGCAGATTTGAAGATGCCCTGTAACTCTGCATCTCATGCACACATAAAGCCTGATACCCAATGGGAAGAAGATCTACTACAACCCATACTAATCTTGGAAGCTTTCCTTGCACTCCATATGGCTCTTGTTCCCACAAAAGAGCTTCTTTAATTGGAGGATGTTTCTTTGGGCTGGATGAACTTCTTCTACCCCAAGGCAGGATATTATGTATCAATGTTTATGTATGAGTACCTGAAGGTTTAAGGACTTACAATGGGTTGCAAGGATTAATACATTAATTAATATAATTAATCCATGACAATGAGTATCATGACTGCTTCTGCCCTCAATAGCCTACGGATCATCAAGAAGTCATCAATACACAATGAAAATAAACAGAACAGTAAGTATTGTAGGCCTAGGCCATGAATGAAATTTTATTACGGCATCCAGGCAGAGCAATCCAAACACAAGGGGCTCCAAAATAAAATATTACAAAATATACAACATAAAAATAGAAAATACATATAACAGATTCACGAAAAACACACACAAAAAGGAGAGATTTGCAATTTTACAAGTTAAGCTGTACTTTCCAAACTTAGCCACAATCTTAGGCACAAAGGGTCCCAAAGCATCACTGTTTTGGAACTGCATTGAAATCAGACTTGAGTCAAGATGAGTAGGTAGATTATATTAGGCAAAATCACAGGTCTTATAAATTTATCACAGCACTCAAAATGGAAAACCATACATTTAGACACGTATTTAGAGGCCCAGTTTGGTGTATCGGTTAGGAGCGCGAACTTTAATCTGGGAGAACCAGAGTTGATTCCCCACTCCTCCACATGCAGCTGCTGGTGTGACCTTGGGTCAGTCACGGGTTCTTTCAGAGGTGTTCTCTCATGAGCAGTTCCCAAAAGAGGTCTCTCAGCCCCACCTACCTCACAGGGTGTCTGTTGTGGGGAGGGAAAGGGAAAGGAGGCTGTAAATTGCTCTGAGACTCCTTCGGGCAGTGAAGGGTGGGGTATAAATCCAATCTCCTCTTCCTCCTTGAAAAGATTTATCATCCATAAATATTAGCAAGATGTGAACATTCTACATGCCGTGTTTTAGAGGCAAGTGGACAGTCCATCGGTAATGTGTGGTCCGAAAGCATGCTAGATTGAGGAACCATATAGGAATCTTAAGGACCAGGTAGAACCCCATTTGCACCTTTGGTGTCTTGACCCCTGCCACGCTGGTAAATGTAATACTACACCTTGTGTTTGTCTGACAGCACTACACACCAGAAAGGCCTGCCTCTCACTCCACTGGCATGGTACACACAGCCGGGAGGAGAACAATGCAGTTATGACCAGGTGATAGGGTACAGGCAATGACTGAAGGCCCACTGAATGAAATGGGAGCCACAAATGCCAACTGACCTGCATAGACTCCACTGTGATACATTGCAGCCCACAAAAGTTGCAACGAAAATGTGGAGAAACCTGCCTGGAACTGGAACCACAGCCTCCAGAGTAGGCTTAGATAACAGTCTCTGGGCTTAGATAAAACACTCTGGGAAAAATGCTCTCAGGGCTCAGGAACTGGAACGACAGCCCCTCGGACGATATCAACTGCTCTGGGACTGGAATGACAGCCCCCAGATCACCAATTCCAGTCCCAGGGACTGTCATTCTACTGTGGGGGCTGCCATTCCAGTTCCATAGCACTGATTCCAAGCCCAGGGGCCATCATTCACTCTGGGGGCTGCCATTTCAACCCCAATGTGTTCTGTCTGGGCCCAGGGAATGCCCTTTTACTTCCAGGGACCTTCATTCCACTCTGGAGGTTGTCATTGTCAGAACCTGACAATAGCTTGCCTATCCTTTTTGATAGTATCTCTGTCTTTCTGTGACTCCTTTGTAGCCGTTGGTGATTTACTGCTTGCCTTGAGGTATATTATCTGTCCTGCTAAATGTTGCCCTTCTCTGGCCGGGAGGATGGCGTGTCGCATTCCTGAACGTCACATAAACAACTGGGGCTATCTCTTCCGCCCACTCTCCCCCCCCCCCCCCCCCCAGCCTTTGAGGCTCAGAGAATGTTATCAAGTGTTACAACCCTGGGAATTGTTTAATTGTTTCTAGCCAAATGTTCAACCTATCGTTCACACATGTGGGTCACCCAGGGCAGGAAGGAAATTTTTATTACTTTCTCACCTTCTTTGTGAGAACCTAATGGTCACCCTTTTTCCCCGCTTCTCTGCAAAGAATCTGATTGGTCCTTTACCTGTATTCTATTATGACTGAAGGTATATTAACCCCTGTTGCTCACTGTCATGTATCTCTAACAAACATCGAGAACCTGAACCATTATTGGAATAAAAGAACTTTGCTTTCAAACAAAGGTCTGGTCTGATAGTGTCAGCTCAGAAGCCTCACAGTCATGCCAGAAGCAGGGCAGGTTTGTCATAACCCATTACGTCTTTTCATTCCAGATGTTGTGTGCTTTAATGTATTTCAATGGAGCCTATGCACGTCATTTGGCCTTCCTGGCTCCCATTATATCCAATGGGCCTTCAGGCCTTTCCCCACACTGCCATGGGCACTTCCTTGGAGCCAGACACACACTGTCAGTCTAACCTATGCTACCTTACAGGGTTGTTGTGAGGATAAAATGGAGAAGAGGAGAATGATGTAAATCATTTTGTGTCAGCATTGGGAAGACAGGCAGAATATAAATGGAGTGAATGAATGAATAAATGAATGAATGAATGAATAAGACACAGGGAAAGAAATTCTGGAACAGTAAAGGGATTAGGGTTGCCAGGACCCTCCTGCTGCACGGATGGTTTTCCCTCTTTTGGGGAGGTAAGTTCCCCCCTCTGACCAACTGATTGGTGACGTGGAAGTGGGGCCTGACAGCAGGGGACCCCCCACCTCCACGGGGGGGGGGGAGAGTCTTTGCACTGCCACTGCCTGAAGATGTGGTGTGTGATTGCCACAATTAAACAAAAAACGTGGCTTTTTGTAATTTCTGGTCACAAAGGGAGCCACCCATTGCCACGATCCTGCAACCACCTCAGTAATCTGGAGTGGCAGAGCAGCTGTTAACTATCAGTTCCTCTCCCAGTCAGAGACTACAGGTAGCCAAACAGTTGGAACAGATATTGCCATCAAATAAAGCAACATTACCAGATGAATTTGAGAGACTGCTGCTGACTTCTGAGGTTTACTTCAGAGGCAGTTCATGCGCCTTTAAAGATGGATGCTACTGTGGGCTGACATTCTCCCGTGCTCAGTTGGTACGCTTGCAAATAAACAGACACTGTAAGCTTCCTATGCTGTCTTCTCACAAAGCAACTGCCTGCTCAGCAGACACCCCTGGAAACCCTTACGAAATGGGGAAAGAGCTGCAAGGAGAAGCAAGTCTTGAAGCCTCCGTTCCAGAAAATGCTGGCATCGCAAAGCCAACCTTTGCTGAAATTATTGCATGACAACATTCTGGCCCCCCCTGAAGGAAGATTGATTGATTGATTGATTGATTGATTGACTGGGTTTATATGCTGCTCTCCCTGCCAAGATCAACAAGATAGTGTAGCAGATCATATTACTGGGATTTTACAAAAGTATTCATGCAGTTTTCTTAAACCTAACTTTGCTTGTCAAAATCTACATTTGCGTATTAAATAGCTTCCTCCCACTTTCGAGAGGAGATCATGGGTCTCAGCTACGTCTGCGTAACAGTTGGCTTTGCCATGCATAACCATGGCAGTTGTGCCTATTGATCAGTCCATAAGTGTAGTATCAATAGTGTGTGGCAGTGATCTTGCATTTGCCAGCTGACAGTGTGTACCGCCAACCACGGCCGGCTCCACCAGCCATACAGTGCCATTTCTTTTCTCGCTGCTGGAAGGAGGGCCAGTTCTGTTCAGCAACCAGATCGGGCAGAGATCAATAGATTTCCTAAATAAAACTGAAAAAAACTGTGTCACTTGGGGGCTTCTATCTCAACACTCACTTCCACACTCTGAATTCAAATCCTGCCATGAAGCTCAAAACTACCTCTCGTTCATGGCAGCCCTGTCAGTATAGGTGTAGATGCAAGAAACTTCTCCCGGGGAACTATATACCCCATGTTATTGTTCTACGCAAGCTTTTCTGTTGCACTGCCAACTGAAGCAATCAGTCTATGCCCTGTGGACTGATCTGGTGCTGAAGATTCATGAAATATTGAAATAGCCACTGCCTTCTTAAAATGTCAGTTTTTGTGAACACTGTTTTAAACACATCCTGGTGGGTTAGCCGTGACCAATGTCCCCTCTAAACTGTGGAGTCTTGTGAGCAAAAATTCTACTTTGTGAGCTACTGGCATGAATGTTGTGAGCGAGCGATTTGGCTACGGCCTTCCTGAGCTAGGATAAAAATGTGTGAGCCAGAGGCTAAAAAACTGTGAGCTAGCTCACACTAACTCAGCTTAGAGGGCCCCGTGACTGGTCCTTTCTGCATTTGCCTGCCACTCTGGATTTTCTCAGCGTTCGAGTCAAGGCAATTTAAGTCCACAGCAAAAAAAAGCATCCAAAAGACCTGGGGGCAACAGCAAGTTGAAACTGGGCTGACCACTGAAGGGAGGTAATGTAATGGCGGGGGGGGGGGGGGGGTAAAAAGAAGGTTGAATTCGATTTTAGTGCAGAATTGCTTGGAGGATCCTGCGGTGAACATGGATTAAAAGGAGAGTTCAGAAAGAAATAGCAGAAATTCTGCTATTGGGCAGCTAAACCGGCCTGGCTCGAAGAGATGCAACGATAATTCAATGAGGGGGAGCAAGATTCACAGCTGCATTCACAGATCCGCTCAAGATTAATTTTTAACATTAATTAATTATTAATGTTATGGCCAGTTAAAAGATAAACACGGCAACTGCTGTTAAAGTATTTTGCTTTTTTTTTGCATTTCATTTGTAACAACCAGGAATATTTATTTGGACACATGTCGCCCCCACGCACAGCACATAAGAGTCGGATCTAAATTAGCCCTTGCACAAATGGAGACATTTCTACTTGTACAAGGGCATGTCCATGATTTCTTGTAGCTTTCTCCTTACTTACTGCCTCCTAAGCAATGTTACTCAAGAGGAGCTTTTCAAGCAACGCAAGAGGCTGAAGACAGAAGATGAAAGGCAAAAGTATGCGTTCTCCGAGTACAGCCTCACTCACAGCTTTTAGGAGGAAACATAAGGTACTGAAACTGAAGTAGTTTACAAAATACTAAACATATGTATCAGTAATAACAAGAACTAAAAATGGGAAGATGAAACATGAGCACCATGAGGTCCTAGTCCACCAAATCAGCATAGACAGGAGCGGTCTACTGGCATTCCAACCACACTGGTAGAGATGGGCATGAACAGACTCATGAATTTAAATTTGTGATGAAAATTGCTTGGTTCGTGAGCCTCCCATGACCCTCCATACATAGGCGTAGACTACACGGGGGCTCGAGGGCTTGAG
The DNA here is from genome assembly GCA_029233225.1 of Lepidodactylus listeri. Lineage (NCBI taxonomy): Eukaryota > Metazoa > Chordata > Lepidosauria > Squamata > Gekkonidae > Lepidodactylus > Lepidodactylus listeri. The sequence goes on along the minus strand of JARCFY010000009.1, from coordinate 95,668,565 downwards.
CCTCCCCCGAAATTTCCCGGGGGGACTGAGGCCCCCCCCGGGAAAATGTAGTGCCTGCTGCCGTGCCTCCCGGGGCCCTTCGGAGGCCGGCAGCTGCTGCTGCCGGTGCCTCTCTTCCCCCCACACACTTCCATCCTTCCCTCTCCCTCCCTCTTTTCCTAGCGAAGGGAGAGGGAAGGATTGGGGGGGAGAGAGGCCCCAGCAGAGCGGCTGGCGGGCCTCGGAAGGGCCCGGGGAAGTGCGGAGGTTTCCCGGGGGGGGGACACATCGCCCCAGATCTAAAGACATCTAAAGAGCCCCCGCCCTCCCAGATTTTACAAAAGTCTATGCCCCTGCCTCCATATGATTTTCAAAGGTTCAGATGGTTCATGGTGGTGAATGTCAGTGGTGTCCAAGGCAGACACACAGGCGTAGATCGATTATGATAATCAAAGCAATGGGGGGATGGACTTCTGCAGCCCTGGAAACACCAATAGTTGCCCTCCAAAGCTTGATAGGCAGTGGTGGCTACCAGTAAGAGAGCTTCCATTCATCTTTATGGGGGACATGTACAGGGGCATCCTGGGGAGGTCTGCTGCAAGTTAAGGCCTCTGGCTTGTGGGGGTTCCATTCTATATACTCCTGGACCTACAGCTGTGATTTCCCCAGAGAGCACTTTCCTGGAGGCACCTACTTTGGAGGGCTGCTACTCCACCCCCCGAGCCAATCTTCACCAAACTTGGAGGCAGGTAGAGGGGCATCCCAGGGAGTTCCACTGTGAATCTGATGCCTCTAGCTTGCGGAGGGGGGGGGGCATTCAACACACACTTGAACCTGATTTCCCCAGAGAACACTTTCTTGGGGGCACCTGCTTTTTTTGGGGGGGGGATAAAACTCGGCCACCCTAAATCCAATCCTCACCAAACTTGGAGGGCAGGTAGAGGAGAGTCAGATGGAGACTTACTGTGAGTTTGGCATCTTTAGCCCACAGGGGGCTGTTCTACCATATCAGGAACCTCATGAAATGAGCCCTTTCAATAAATGGGAAGGTTCGTGAAGGCTTGTGGTTCACGGGGCTGCACGAGCCATGAACCGAAATGAACCTCAATTTTCCTGGCTCATGTCCATGCCTACTCACTAGAGACACATGCCCAACCAGAGGCAAATGCTACAAAAAAATACCAACACAGAAGAATCCCAACCAGACCCTCCTGAGATGTCCAAAGGACATATGGGAGCTGTGGCATGTGGGAGAAGCTGCTCCTTCAGATAAGCTGGGTCTTGGCCATTTAGGGGCTCCTGAATGATAATTACATGTCATCTGAAATACCGTGTGTGTGAGAGAGAGACTGTCCATTCACTGCCAGAGGATGTAGTGATGGCCACTGGAATTAACATCTTTCAAAGGGGATTAGATAGATTCATAGAGGACAAGTCTATCAGTGGCTACTAACCATGGTGACTGAAAGGAACCTCCTGATTCAGAAGCACTATGCCTCTGAATCCCAGAGACAGGAGGCAGCATCAGGGGAAGACCTGGGCCTCTATGTGTTGTTGTTGGTAATCCAGAGGAACTGATTGGCCCCTGTGTGAGACAGGATGCTGGACTAGATGGACTATTGGTCTGATCCAGCAGGGCTCTTCTTACGTTCTTATATTCTCCCCACTGGGGCCCCTGCATGAAATTTTACGACTCAGGTAAACTGAGGAGATGAATTTTGTGGTCATTTTCTCCCTCCAGTCAGACGTCCTCCAGCGATTTTGTGGGAGGCAAGAAAGAAATTTTATGTGGTAGGAGTACACTCCAATATATATATATATATTCAGGATGGGGGGGGGGGGATTTTCATACAAGATATGCTCACCTTTAATATCTGGTACCATCCTATAACATTTGCACATAGTATTCCCACAAATAAGCTTTCAAAGGTTGTATAAGCCCATCTGAACAGACAAGCCTAAGTTAGTTACTTGTGGTCTGCCTGGCCTGAAAGAAAGTGATTTCCTAATTTACAGAAAGATCCCTGCCTGGTTTCCTTGAAGTGATTCTTACATACTACACACAAGAGAAATAACTCAATTTATGGCATTGGTATAAATTCCAGTAAGTTCGTTGTTGCTTTATGGTATAAATAATCAGTGTTTGGGGAACAAAGTACTGTGACCTGGGATCTAGAGTTGCCAGGCTAAGCCTGACCGCCAGTAGCAGGGCTGGAAACATGGGTGGGTAGGTGTGATGCTGCTGATCTCACTGATGTTGCTATGTCACTTCCTGGTACAACCCAGGAGTGACAAAGGGCAGCTCTAGGAATTGCTGGATATTTGTTGGCAGTGAGCTGTAGTGAGAGGCCAGGCCTACAGGTATCATAACAGTTTTCTCCAATGATATAATAAAATTCTAACTGCCTATTGTTTACCAAAAAAAAATGGGGGAAAGCAAATTACTATATAAAAATAACTGATAGGTAAGTCAGCCAGTTCAACCACACAAGAGTTGCCTCACAACAATTGGACACGAATTCCTTTCCAGTCACAAACTTTGGTGGCTTGAAGAGCTTCTTGAACAACAGATAATAAGCAAATGGTTCTTCATAATAGGAGAAGTTGTATCTGTTCTTCAGATGCCCACCGTTTTCTTGCATGGATCAGTCACATGACTCAGAAGATGAGCAAAGATATTCAAGATGGTAAACCTTCAGTCTTGTGGATTGCATAAGGGTCTCCCATTGTTTCCTGGACAGTTTGTTAATAACACAAGTTTCGTCTGATCTTTAACTTTCTATTTGTGTTTCCATTAACTGGTTGATTCACGTGAGTTTCTGGGGAATAATAGTTGCTGTGTGGTTGATGTGTGGCTGGTATACTAATGTTTTCCCACAGTTCTGTAAGACTCACACTAGGCGCATTCTGTGTTTTGCCTTGCAGCAAAGAACATATTGATTTGAACTGGAGGGCAACCCATCCACATGGTAAGTAGACTGCATTTTTATTTCTATCAGAACCTGTAAGATTTTCATCAAATTCAAATAAATATGATGGAAGGATCAGTGAGCAGGTGACTCATAAAACCAGAGTAGAATGCAGACGTGGCTTAAGTGTCATTGATTGAAATATCTCATCTGTATGCTTCCTCCAATATCATACCTTGGCAATGGATAAGTGAGGAAATAAAGAGAGTAATGTTTAAGAATAATCCTGACCTTGATATATCATCTTGTGTCGTCCCTGGGTCCCGTCCCCCCGCCGCTTGAAAGAATCTGTGCCTCCACCGCTGTGCATGAAGCCCACCAATGAATCAAGGAGCCTCTTCCTTCTTCACCCTCCATACTTCAGTGTCCTCTGCACCTTTCTCCGCTGACCCTTCTGACTAATGCTGCCCTAGTGCCGATGTTCATGATATTATGTGCATGTATGTCCTGTGCATCAGGGCCATGTTGGTTTACCTCTAGATTATTTCAACACTGTGCATGCATGAGCCTATTCAGTACCAGGACTACCAAGAGCCACCAGAGACCCCTGGAAAAGATTCCCTCCTTCTGCCCCCTCACTAACTTAAATAATATTAACATATACATGTACATTCATATGAGAGGGAACTCATCAAGTCTGAATGGAACAAAGGAGGAAAAAGCCTTTCTAGGAACCAACAATTGCTCATTTTTAATTCTCTGCTTGTTGCAGAACACTTGGTTTGATCTAGGGTTGCCAGTGCCATTTCCCCAATGGGGGCAGGGGTTAATCCACTTTTGGGGGGCCCAGTCCTCCACCACCGATCTGGCCAGTGGGAGGAATCCTGCCCTCAAAGAGCCCCGTCCGCCCCAATGTGCCCGGCGCAATAGCAGGACACACTGTGGAGCGGGGATATGCTCTAGCATTTGAGAAAAAAAGCTCTGTGGTTACCATAGAGTTTTCCCTCAAACACTAGAACGTCCCCCTGCAATGTGCCCTGGGTGATGACATCACTTCCGGGTGACATCATCGCGGTGCATGTGCTTTGTGTGCACACTGAAAACTCCAGAGCATGGAGAAGGACCCCCCCACACACACACTGGCAGCCAGGTAAGACCTGGCAACCCTAGTTTGATCTCAGGTCGAGAAAACTGTTAAAATGAGCAGTTATGGATTCCTAGATAGGCTTGGAGTTGTTGCTGAACCCTAGAAAATACTGGCCTTCCACGGAGTGAGAGCAAAATGTAGCAGGGGACTGCCTGACTTCTGGCAACCTGGGCCCAGGGAATTTTGAACCCTTGCCCCTGCTCACTAGTAAATATGGTGGATGCAAGTGGGGAGTCATCAACTACCAGGCATTGTAAATCCAGATGGGTCACCATGTTAGTCTGTCTGTAGCAGTAGAGAAGAGGCAGTAGCACCTTAAAGACTAACAAAATCTGCAGCCGGGTAGGAGCTTTCGTGAGCAGTTTGTGAGTAGTGACTCACAAAAGCTCCTAGGTAAAGGTAAAGGTTTCCCTTGCTCGAAAGCAAGTTGAATCTGACTCTAGGGATGCAGTGCTCATCTTCATTTTCCAGCCAAAGAGACAGCATGGTCCGAAGACGATTCCATGGTCATGTGGCCAGCATGACTAGACGCCGAGGTGCACGGAACTGCGAAAGTTCCTACCCTGCCACAAATTTTGTTTGTCTTTATGGTGCTACTGGACTCTTGCCCTTTTCTATAGTAGGTACCTCCTCCTATAAGCTTCAGATGAATGGGTGGCAATAGCTTACTAGGCAGGTTAATTGGATAGTACTTGCCCACCATGATTTCTGACTGCAAACATCCAATTTAAAATATGCTGTATACCACATCAGAGGTTTTTACAATGCTGGAAGGTTCAAATGATTTTTTTTTTAAAGCCCTGAACCTTTTCTGTCATAAAAGCCTCCTATTCACTCAGGTTTCTACATCAGCACAACTCATTCAAAAAAATCATGGATAATGTAGTTGAACTTTTTTTTTTCTTTCTTTTTTTGCTTGGCTGTTGCAAGATTTCCCCTTCAAGTTTGATATTTTTAAACTCTGACCCTATTCCAGATCCAGCCACCGGTAATGAAGAGTGGCAACTGATTACTGCTTTACGAAATGGTGCTTTCCCCATCCATACCAAGCAGAGAAATCTCCTTGTACCAGTAAGTAAGTGAGGCCTACATGCTGCTTCCTGATCCTGACCCCTAAAAAAAGAACCCACGTCAGGGTTTCCCTGGACCTGTGCCCTGCTCTCAGCTGTACAGGAGCTAGATTTGCTTCCATTTTTTGTCTGAATTAGGCCTCAGACATACCAGGTGAAATGGGGGTAGGGCTGCCAAGACCACAAGGCAGGGGTCCGTTGGAGCGGGAGCGCACAGGAGCGCAGCTCCGGGAGTGAGGAGCCCAGGGGGCGGGCACATGACCAAGCCCCTCCCCCTCCTCGGCTTCCCCGAGCAGTGCAGAGGCGCAGCGCCCCGGGGAAAGCCCTGCTAGGGTCTTTATTGTTTTTAATGTTTTGTTTTAATATTGATAATTTTATCATTGTTCCTTTTATGACTGTGTGCTGCTTTCCCAGAGACTTGCTCAAGGTGGCATATAAATTTCCTAAGTATACCATTTTTTATCTGGGCACATGGCACATAAGTACTGGAGAAATTTCACCAACCCTTCAGCAGCTTCCACCCCATCAGTTTGGTGTAGTGGTCAGCAATTGGACTCTAATCTGGGAGAACTGGGTTTGATTCCCCACGCCTCCACATGCAGCTGCTGGTGTGACCTTGGGTCAGTCACAAGTTCTCTCAGAGCTGTTCTCTCATGAGCAGTTCTCAAAAGACCTCTCTCAGCCCCACCTACCTCACAGGGTGTCTTGTTGTGGGGAGGGGAGGGGAAGGGAAAGGGATGGGTGGTGCACATGTCCTGGGTATCTCAAGTCTACTTGAAACCTGGTGGTTTCAAGGGAGCAGGAAGAGAATGAGGGTGTGTTCTTTATGCTTATTTTTATTGCACAAAGTATTAGATGGGGAAGGGAATGGAGGAAGAGCAGGTCAGTTTCACTCACCTGTGGAGTGGAGCCTGAGGGGTGGGTGTTGCCTTCTGACACACTTCCGGTATGTTAGGGGGTGTGGCATATGCAAATGAGTTATGCTAATGAGCTCCTGCACCTCTTTTTCTACAAAATGACCCCTGCCACAAGGTATCCTGTACCCCCATCTGTCATTGCTCACCTACTGCTCAGAGCAGCATAGGGCTGCCAAGTCAGCCCGGGGGGCGGGGGATCCCCCGCTACAGGGGTTCCCGATCCACCGGCCAGCATTCGGCTGGCGGGGGAAACCCCACCCCTGAAGTCGTCCAGCCTGGACGACTTCCCCTGCACCGGGCGACGTCACCGGAAGTGATGCCATCATGTCGGGGGCGTTGCCAGGGCAACACTCTGGCAATCACCCCAAAACTCTATGATACCATAGAGTTTTGGGGCAATTCCCAGAGCGTCGCCCTTGCAACACCCCAAAGTGCTGACGTCACTTCTGGTGATGTCGCCTGGCGCACGCGCAAAGCACGCATGCTGGGGAAGCTCCCGGCCAGCAGAGGACTCCCCCCCGCCGGTAAGGTTAAGAGACTTGGCAACCCTAGAGCAGCAGCTGCAGAAAATGTTCTGAAAACAGTCGCATTGAGGGCAGCACTGCATCACTTCCAGTAAAACTCTAGGAGTTTTATAGGATAACTCTAGAAATTGCAGGAAACTCTATGGTAAAGCTATAGATTTTATCATGATTCCTAGTGCTACCCTGTTGCCAGAAGTGACATAACACTGCAGCTGGCATCATGTACACCCCATTTCCCGAGTCACATCCCTCTCACTGGTTGCCAGGCTCTGCAACCTTAAAACAGGAACATCATGTATACCAAATAATAGGCTCACATCCATCTAGTATCAGTTTATGATTGGAGGGACTTATTTATTTATTTATTTGATATACTTTTAGAGAGTTGACTCATTTGAAGTCTTCATATGGGGGGGGAGGAACCCCTCTTGCTCTAGTTCGCAAAAAAGTTCAAGGGAAAGAAGTATTAATCTTAAAGCTCTTTCCTTTGAAATGTCACATTAAGGGTTTAACCTGCAGATGTTGGGCCTCATGTTAAAGTGGGTTCTGATCTGTCACTGAATGCCTCATCGCTGGCAACAAGACATCGGAAATCTAGGATAAGAACTCATACCATACAGATCTTTGCCTGAATTACGTACTAATGCAGCTTACAGTCTAAGAGTATCAACACAAGATTGGTGAGGTTGAAGGGACTACAAAGCAAGCCAGCTGAGTTCTGGCACCTGTATTTGTGACAGAGATGACAGTTGCTATTGGTACCATCCAAGGAAGCCCAACTTCATATGTACTCATTTATTAAAAAGTCACCCGGGTTTAATCAGGATTACCTGACATCTGCTAATAAGGCATGAGATAAAAACCCATCACAAAACAGCAGGCATTCAGAAATTTGGACATATGATCACAAGAGTGAGAAGTAACAGTTTGTAATATGAAAATATATACAAGACTAAATATATATATACATATAAAAGACTATGTGACTGTCTTTCTGATACACTGAAATATCCTGGGAATTCATCTGCAACGTTTATGGTACTAACAAATTCAGTTAGCAGAGGGGGAAAAAAACCAGTTTATTATTCAAACAAATTAAGAGCAATTAAAACTAGATTTACACTGAAAAAATATAAAGGAAAAAAAATTGCTTGAAAGAAGAATTCAAGTTTTCCCATTTGATCTCTGTTCTTTAAATTATAATAGAAAAGCTTTGAAGCTCTGTATCATGAAGGGGAAAAAATGACCTATCTGCTTAGAAATACTTGTGAAATTGTAGAATATTTTTCAGTATATTATGGGACGTTCCTATAGACCTATTAACCAGATGTGCCAGGGATCACTGACAGAACATGACCTGAGTGTTTTGTTCATTATTACTACTTGAGGTGCGAATGCATTTTCCCCACTGCAGCCTTCTATTATTCCAGAATTAGTGTCTTCACTACAATCTACTCTTCTGTAATATCTAATGAGGAGAAATTCAAAAATCAGTGATGTTACCAAAGCCTGCACATTTGGCAAAGAGTTCAGTTCCTGTACATCCTGCCCCCCTTTTATATCACCAATGCATGAGTGTGTATCAAGAAAACACTACCCAAAAAAGCAACCTTGATGTAATGCTCCAATAATGCCGTCATTTTACTGAAGTGCCCCTGAATTCCCCTGAACTGTAAGACATCACATAAAAAGAAATCTTCATACAACTGTGCATGCAATCTCACCAAGACTGAACCCTTTTGCAGTATTTTATCAGTGCACTTTGGTAAGACAGAGGAGGAGAGAAGACACAAGTGAACTGAAGGAACTGCCATCTGCTGCTAACTTCACATGCATAGAGTTGTATATAAAAATGGGATTTTTTTTTTTTTTTTAAATTGCAAGATACCTGTTGCATTGGTCCCATTGTTTTGGAACAAGCGCAGACAATTGGAATAGGGGTATGTGCTGAGAAAACAAGTCATTATAATTTTGGATCTGGGGTGGGTGGAAATTTTACTGTGATTGCTTGGTTTGGGATTCAAATTCATGTGGTTCTGGAATTCAGGTCCATTATTTTCAGTGGGTAATGTATATGAGTGTCTGGGGCAACTGTTTAGAAAGATAACAGCACCAAATCTGCACAGACCACAGTCCTCCATGTAACCTAGACCCCCTGATTTTCAAGCAGATTGAACAAAGGGTTTGAATTTACAGACCCCCAGTGTAGGTGACTCTCTGCACAGCCATACTTCTCTCTGCTGATTCCTAAAATGGCCGTCAGCAGCTGCCTCGCAGGAAAGTGTGGTCTGGGCACAGCATTCAAACAAACAAACAAACTTTGCCTGTAGTTTCCAACTTTCTAAACTGACGATAACATTTTCTTACCGTTCCATTGAAAGTTCTGTATTTGCCATTTTTTCTTGTTGCAACCAATTTGTTTCTTTTCACAAAATGGAACTGGCTTCCTTTGCATACTTCCCATCCCTTCTCATTGGTCAGCTATCATTGGTAAGTATGAAAACAAATTACAAGAATGCCTATCCATGTTAAGATTTCATTTACCCTTCATGTTGGGGGGGAAATGTGGTTTAGTTGGTTCTTATCTTCACTGGTGGCTATACTGCCCCCAAATTAAGGATTTCTGGGACATAGTTCTAAGAAGTATCGAATCCATCATGGGACTCAAAATCCATCCTTCTCCCATCAGTCTGTTTTTGAATGGTTGGAATGTCATTCAAACATGCACATCCCAAAAGGGAAACCATTCCCATCCTACTCTCAGCAGCAAAAACAGCAATTTTCTACTTGTTGGAAAAATTCAAATCCCCCTAACCTATCTCTCTAGCACAGGACTTTTACACTATGGCTAAAATAACTGTTAACATTTCTCATCTCGCCTCTCTCACTTCTCTTTCTAACTTTTCTGCAATGTGGCTCCTGATCATTGACTATTTAAAAGAATACGGTGAAGGAAAGTGCAGTCACACGGCCCCTTTAAATCCGGGAGCCCTCCCGGATTAAAGGGGCTGCAATTTTTTTACCTCGGGTTGGGATGTCTACACATCCCAACCTTTGTGGAGGCCGGCGGGGGCAGCAGAGCAGCGGCGGTAGAAGTGGTGGCGGCAGCAGAAGCCGTGAAAGAGGCAGCAGAAGCGGCGGTGGTGGCGGCAGAAGCCGGGAAGGCAGCGGTGGCAGAAGAACCGGCGGTGGGGGAAGAAGCGGCGGTGGCAGCAGCGGCGGTGGAAGAAGTGGGAAGGCGGCAGCAGTGGAAGAAGCAGCAAAGGACCCGCCAGCCGCCTGGTAAGTTTGGTGTGTTTCCCCCCCCCCCTTTTTACACTTGGGCACTTGATTGACCAAGCGCACAAGCGCCCATGTGTAAAGGGGGGGGGGAATGGCCGACGGGACCATCTGGACAGCCCTGCTCTCGCAATGATTGCGAGAGAGGGCTGTCCAGATAGCTTAAATGCGGGTTCCTCGCATGACTCCCGGGAAAGCTGTTGATTTTCCCAGGGTCGGAAAATGTGGGAGGAACCCGCATTTGAGCCCGCTTTGGCACGGGACTAACCCCGGCCTTTGTAGACGGTCCTTTTAAATGTGGGAGGAAACAGCCCTTCCTCCTGCATTAAAGGGCCATGTGACCGCGGCCTAACACCAATATATAGCTTAAAGGGTTTTTTTTTTAATTTTCTTTTTTCCCTTTTTTCCAACTGTTATTCCTTTGTTTATTCTACACCAGCTATGACTCAGATTTGCATATTGAAATATCCGCTATTGTCACATTCTCTTGAACCTGTATGCTATGTTCATTATTCAATAAAATGTAACAACAACAACGACGACGACAATGACAACAACAACAACAACAACAATAATAATAATAATAATAATAAAGATCTACTAAACTGTTTTCTGCCATATTTTTAAATCAAAGCATGTAGGCAATATACAGTCATCTCCCCCTCCCAACAGTAAAACAGAACACAAACAAAAAAGGCTTTTTGTGTCAGTAAACTGTTCAGTGCCCTGGCTCAAGTGAAACCCGGAAAGCCATGTTAGCAGTTTAACATCACGAGTGACATTTTTACAGGGTTAGTAGGTGTCAAACACAAACTGTATCACTTGCCTCCGAAGGAGAGGTCTGCTGTGGGGAAAAAAAACCCCTCCGATTAAAATAATAACACTCATTATATTTTTTCTCAGCTAGATCGCTCTCAGCATGTCAAAGTGGAATCAGAGAGCCAGGGAAGACCTGAGCGCCGTGGCGCACTGTCTGCATGATAATGCCCACCGGAGACCATAACATGTTGTAAGGAGTGTTAATGACATCATGTGCAGAGGAAGACTGAAAGACCTGAGAGGGAGATGCAGAGGAGGAATGATAAAAGGGATCCAAACAGGAGCTCCTCTCACATGCAGGGAATGATCAGTCAGATAAGGGCTGCTGAAGCGCACCAAGACACAGAGGGGTGAGCCCCTAGTGATTGCTCTGTTTGTCTAACAAGATTTGATGATTAATAATGACAAGTATGGCAGAAATATCCAGTGCTAATAAATAAGCCTCACCAGAGGCAAAGTAACACCGAGTGATGGGGTCACTGGCGAGAGCAGCTGAAAACACTCTCCTAGGCCCAAATTGATTGCTAGGAAGGCCGGCATTGATCAGAAGGAAGATATGACCTGCAGACAGTGAACTTTGGTAGAAGAAAGAATGGGATACTGGAAGCAGCTTTGCAACCACACAGGCAGAAAAGTAGTCAGTCTTGGAATCTTATCCTTGTTTAGCTAATAGTGTATGTATCTATATGCAGGGGTCATTTCATAGAAAAAGAGGTGCAGGAGCTCATTTGCATAACTCATTTGCATATGCCACACCCCCTAACATACCGGAAGTGTGTCAGAAGGCAACACCCACCCCTCAGGCTCCACTCCACAGGTGAGTGAAACTGACCTGCTCTTCCTCCATTCCCTTCCCCATCCAATACTTTGTGCAATAAAAATAAGCATAAAGAACACACCCTCATTCTCTTCCTGCTCCCTTGAAACCACCAGGTTTCAAGTAGACTTGAGATACCTAGGACATGTGCACCACCCATCCCTTCCCCTTCCCCTCCCCACAACAAGACACCCTGTGAGGTAGGTGGGGCTGAGAGAGGTCTTTTGAGAACTGCTCATGAGAGAACAGCTCTGAGAGTACTTGTGACTGGCCCAAGGTCACACCAGCAGCTGCATGAGGAGGAGTGGGGAATCAAACTCGGTTCTCCCAGATTAGAATCCAACTCCTGACCACTACACCAAACCGATAGGGTGGAAGCTGCTGAAGGGTTGGTAAAATTTCTCCAGTACTTATGTGCCATGTGCCCAGATAAAAAATGGTATACTTAGAAAATTTATATGCCACCTTGAACAAGTCTCTGGAAAAGCAGCACACAGTCATAAAAGGAACAATGACAAAATTATCAATATTAAAACAAAACATTAAAAACAATAAAGACCCTAGCAGGGCTTTCCCCGGGGCGCTGCGCCTCTGCACTGCTCAGGGAAGCTGAGGAGGGGGTGGGGCTTGGTCATGTGCCCGCCCCCTGGGCTCCTCACTCCCGGAGCTGTGCTCCTGTGTGCTCCCACTCCAACAGACCCCTGTCTATATGTCTTTTCCTCGGGTGTGGCTCCTGCCTGCACAGATCAGGGCCTCATTGACTCTAAACAGATTTTTTCTGCAAACTCCCTCCTTCCCCCAAATTTTCAGAAAAATCTGATATCTTTAAAAATACACTGTAAGGTTTAAAAAGAGAGCCAATTTGGTGTAGTGGTTAGGAGTGCGGACTCTAATTTGGAAGAACCGGATTTGATTTCCCACTCCTCCACATGCAGCTGCTGGTGTGACCTTGGGTCAGTCATAAGTTCTTTCAGAGATGTTCTCTCAAGGGCAGTTATCAAAAGAGCTCTCTTAGCCCCACCTACCTCACAGGGTGCCTGTTGTGGGGAGGGGAAGCAAAAGGGATTGTAACCAACTCTGAGACTCCTTTAGGTACTGAAGGGTGGGGCATAAATCCAATCTCTTCTCTCTTCTCTTCCCTCTCTCTAAATTCCTCCCAATCTCTCTGTATAACAATTGTGTTTTGGTCGTGGACTCTCCTGAACATTCCACACACTCCTAAATCAGTTGGCTCCATGATGTGTCACTCAAGCTGTCCCTATTTACTGGCTGCATTGCCTGAGTCCTGTCTCCAACATTCTAAACAGTTTGCTGTTCCTCTCCGCCCCCAATAGCCAGTCAGAACACAGAAGTCGTTTGCATATGAAGTCTGATTGGAGCCAGAGCCCAGCCCAAGAATGGTAAGTTTGGAGAGCTGCCCCCCCCCCGCCCCTGTTTGAGTCCTCTGAGAATTTGGCGGGAGCAATGAGCTGTCATCGTCTCCCTCTCAGCCCAGACTCTTTCCTTGCTCAAAGGCGGGAACAGCAAGGAAGCTGCAAAGTGGTCACTGGAGCAGCATATAGATTTAAGGCTGTTCTTATTTCTCTCTCCTCTTTCTCTCCACTCCACCCCCTCTCTTCTTTTCCACCCCCTCTCTTTCTTTCCTTCCTCCTTTCTACCCCCTCTTTCTTTCCGCCATGGGGGGCTTTCCATCATCACAGCGGGGGCCATGGCAGATTTCTGGATGGAGGGAAGGACTCTGGCCTCCAGCTGCAGCAGCCTCCCCCCCCCCAGGAGTGCCCAGGCATCCAGGAAGCACCCACTGAAACCCCGCTGGGCTGCTGCCACAGAAGAACTGGGCCTGGTAGAAAAGAGCCACCGACCCTTTCAGCACCTTGCCAGTGGTGGCCTCCCTCCTGGGCAACTGGGTGCTTCCACTGAGTCCAGACCCCAGCAAGGCTCTTTTCAAGGGAGCAGCATGTGAAGCCCCAGAAGACAACCCCAGATCTGGTCTACTTATTAAGTCTGTTTGCCCCCACTTTGGTGACCGTCCTCTGTGTGTCAGATGTGCTGGTCCCTTCTTCACAATGTCTGCTCTGCTGGGCAACATTGAGAAAAGGCCCAGCCTGGGGCTCTCTGTGGCCTCTTGGCCCTCCAGGGTGCCTGGTCGGACCTGTGTGAGCCACAATACTGGGCTGGGAGGATGGGCCCTCACTGGCCTGGTCCAGCGGGGCTCATCTGCTGCCCTCAGTGACCAATTCCTGCTAATGGGTCACACACTCAGCCCTGCCTTGGCTGCCTGCCTCACTGGGGAGGGGGGTGCACTTCTGCTTGGATGACTCCATTGGGCTCTGCCCTGCATGGCTGCCATGTTTGGCTGCTCCCGGTGGTGGAGGCGGTGAGATTCCTTGCTGCCCTTGGCTCCTGGCACTCTGGCTTCCTTCTTCTTTCCTTCTTCCTTTTCACCCCCTATTTTTCCTTCCTTCCTTCCTTCCTTCCTTCCTTCCTTCCTTCCTTCCTTCCTCCCTCCCTCCCTCCCTCCTTTCCACCCCCTCTCCTCCCTCCCTCTGCAGTGTTCTCTCTAAGCTGAGTTGGTGTTTATGAGGAAATGCTGTTTGGAGTAGACCAATCAGCTTGGGCAGAAAAGAGGATTTCTTTTCTGTGCTCTCCTCAAAGGCTGTAATCCTATGCATGATTATCTGGGAGTAAATCCCTCCAAACTCTGCTCTTGATACTCTACTAGCTCAAGAAATGCATGTTTACTTGGTAACAATTCATGTTGAATGGAACTCAACTGGAGGAATTGTGGAGACAGGAAAGCACACGCTCTTATATGGCAGTCCTGCCCTCCGATTCCAGATTTCCATTAAACTGATTGTACAATAGTAGTAGACACTTTGTATGTACTCACAATCACTTTTTTGTTATTATTTTGCATGTAGTAAGAGTCCTCCTAACTTGGATAGCTCAGGCTCGCCCAATCTTGTCAGATCTCAGAAGCTAAGCAGGGCTGGCTCTCGCTAGTATTTGGATGGGAGACCTCCAAGAAATGCCAAGGTCGTGATGCTGGGGCAGGCAATGGCAAACCACCTCTGAACATCTCTTGCCTTGAAAACCCTACTGGGTCACTGTAAGTCAGCTGTGATTTGACAGCACTTTCCATTACCACCAAGAGTTCTGAAACAGAAAAAAGACCTGGGGATGACTAATATATAGAACATATATGGAAAGCATAATCCCTCCATCCCTCTCTCTATACATGCCCTATCAGATATTAAAATACAGGACAGGCCCCTTTAGCTTAGGATGTTACAGATCTCTACAGAGTCTTCATTACCTTGAAGATTTATCCAGCTCTTTAGGTGAGCACATGGTTTCCTCTCATGGACTCAGCACACCAAGTTCTGTATCCTCTCATGGACTCAGCACAACAAGAAAGAGAGCATCTCCTTGCTGCAAGGAGATTTTATCATATCCATTTCTCCATAGGCGTAGAGTACAGGGGGGCTCGAGGGCTTGAACCACCCCCAAAATTTCCCAGGGGGGCTCAGCTACCCCCAGGAAAATGGAGCGCCTGCCACCGTGCCTCCCCGGGTCCTTCCGAGGCCCGGCTGCCGCTGCTGGAGAGGGAGAGGGAAGGTGTGGTGGGGGGGGGGAGAGAGGCACCAGCAGCAGCGGCTGGCAGGCCTCAGAAGGGCCCGGGGAGGTGGGGTGGTTTCCAGGGGGGGAAGAACATTGCTCCAGTGAGTGTGCGTGCTGCACGCGTGCGCTAAGGAGCCCTCCCTCGGATTTCCAAAAGTCTACGCCCCTGCATTTCTCTACCCACTGACCAGGTCAGGCTGGGCCAAAAAAAGAAGCCTCCAGAAGTTTCTGTTCCCTGCTAGAAGGCGGGGGGGGGGGGGGATTGACCATCCCATTGTCTCGAGCCATTAGCATTTGTATGCAGGTGTCCTGAGGTAAGTGGAAAGCAATTGAGCTGACTTCCACCACCACCCTTCCTGCCTGTTCTTTGCCCAAAGGGGGGGGGGGATACCCTTTTAAAACTCAGAGTGAAGATTTTGCTCATTTCAATCCTCCAAAGGAAAAAAAAATGCATTTCTTCATAGGGGACAATAGCTTAAGAGCAAAGCTCAAGCGGGCTGCCAGTGAAAAAGGAAATAATCTAAATAGAGGGCTGCAACATCAAGAATTGATGTGACACTGCTCATACAATGCTGAAATGCCATACAAAAAACATTCCACGAGATAAGCCATGTCCAGGTAGAACCTACTCTGAAAAAACAATGAAAGCAAGCAAATCAACAATCCTGTGAGGCAGATAGGCAAGAAACTGACTCTCTCTCTCTCTCTCTCTCTCTCACACACACACACACACACACACACACTCTCTCACACACACACTCACACTTGTACCTCAGGGCTCTCTTACCACAGCTCTGTCACTGCTACAGATTTTTGCTGATGGAACAAAGCTGTACAGGAAATGGAAGAATCGTGGATGATTATAAACAGTTACTAAAGTATCAAGTATCAAGTATCAAGTATACCCTAAGTATACCCTAAGTATCAAGGAGTTGATGATGCTAGGGGAGCTTAAGTGAACGACAAGATTTCCCCTCCCCACCTGGTTGATGTGAACTCAGAGCCCACCATGCCTGACGTATTAGTGAGCGGGTCAGGCCTCCAACTCCCCTGTGGGTTTGTGTCCAGTTCACATGAAGCTGCTATTGGCAGAGTGCCCATGCAGCAGTTGGACACACTGAACTGATTCTAGGAGTTCAAAAAAAGCTTTATTTAGGAACGAACAAACTGGATAAGGAAAAGAAGAGATAAACCTAGCCACCTTACAAGAGAGTGGGTTCCAGACTGTTCTAGAAGAAAAGCCTAAGAATAGTTATTCTCCAGGCAGACTCTGGCTGCGACCACACACATTAATAATCCACTTTCAATCCACTTCCCAATTGGATTTTGCCAGTTCACACAGTAAATTCCAATTGGAAAGTGCATTGAGAGTGGATTGAAAGTGGATTATATAGTATGTATGATTGCAGCCAAGGAGAAGCCCTTTTTGAAAAAAGGTACTCCCCCTACAGTCCTGTCTAACTAGAGTTTTCTGCCTCTTGGAGGGTCTTCTTCTTTTGTACACAAGAAGTTACTGTCTCTCAACAGTACCCTTACAGTGAGCCAGACCACTGGTCTATTAAATTATCGTTTCCTCTGAGGGGAGGTGGCTCTGCCTATTTTTCTACAATGACACCATACTTTGTTTTGCTGTTTGTTATAGCAAAGCCGCTAAGGCCCCCAAACTGAAAATTGGCTACCTCTGCCATTATAAACTTCAGGCTGAACTGTTCACTCACTCATACTTTGTGCCTGGTAGTTTATCCTCAAGTGGCTAACCCGTGTGGAAAGCTTTCATGGGTTAGACCAAAACAAAATTGAAATCAAATATCCCAGACTGTTTAAAAAAAATCGGCATTCATTCCAAATAAAGCTCAGAATCTGGTTATAATGTGGAAGCATATAAGAAGCTTAAATGCATAAAGTTTTTCCTCATTATAGCAGACTTTTTTACATTTACATTATCCTGCCCTCCCCATTTGTGAGATTTCCACCAAGCCCTGACATATGCTATAATGACAACAACACCTCTTTGTAGAGGTGCTTTTTAAAAAATACATTTTAACAGAAGAAGCAGGTGGGCTCCCTTTTTTGCTTCTTTATTATTATTTTTTATTAAAGCTGAAGCCCAGCATGGATACCAGGCCTGAAGGTGTATGCGGTTGCACGTGCCCCCTTTATAAATGTGGTCAGAACGAAAGGTCCAAACCACAAAAAAAGCTCTCAGTTGATCCTCCCTTTTTACAGCTGAAAGGCTGATGAAGGGTCAGGCATGTGAAGGTTTCTCGTTGAATCTCATTTGCATTGCCAGCGAGGATGACCGAGTGTAGAAGAGGGAAGTTCAAGCATCCAGACGCTAGCTGATTCTGCATTGGCTTTCCCCTCCATTGTTTTATGAAACCCACGTAGGAACAGAAATTCCCCTCTGCATTGCATGCTGCTTTCGCTTTCTTTGATCATCAGATTTTATGGTACCTTCTGTGCCTCACATACGTTCTTACAGCTTTGTATTAAGAAGTAAATTATTTCATCTTCTGGTCACTGAACAAGGAAACAGATTGTTGTTTGACTAGGTTAGGTTTATTGATGATTATTCTTAGCGGTGATTTCACTGTGGAGCTTGTGTCGAAATCCTTGGGATCAGTTTGTTCCATACTGCCATCCATATAAACAATGGGTGACAGTTCCTGTTCATTTTATTCTAATTCTGTAAGAAATAAATGCTGAGCTTTTTTTTTTTCCCTTCTAGGTCTGTATTTGTTTTGTAAGTATCTATCATTTTTCATTTATTTAATGCATTCGACTTCCCTCTCACTTCATTTGCTGGCTACATTTCATTGGGCTGCGTGTGCATCACCTTTTTTGATGTAATGGGAATATAATATGCAGCTATCAGTTCTTCCGGATCCTCTGAATAGTTTCCTTTGTCTCATGCACACAGACATCAAAAGCGAATTGTCTATTTATTTTCGCTAATGGTTACCAATTCTGCTTCGTGTATCTAAATCTAAATAGCGTCAGACGTTCAGAATGCTCAGTTACAAAGAAGTTTATTTTCATTTCCAGTACTGGGAGGGGGGGCAGGTGATTAGCTCAGACAATATAGTCTGTCTCAATTGGGGGGGGGGGGGGGAGCGTCAAGACTTATGGCAACCCCATAGGGTTTTCAAGGCAAGAGAAGTTTAGGGGTGGTTCTCCAATGCCTGCCTCCGCATAGTGATTTTGGGCTGAGATCATACGCATAATTAGACCCGACATAGGTGCGAATGCCAGGCAGATTTAAAGGGAGCGATCAGACAACAACATCTGGGAAACACCCCGCAGCCGTCGGCAACCCGTTTTGCTCTGCTGCAGAAGCGGAGTTAAAAGACACCAGGGAAAAACTGGTAGTAAATGGGTTGCGATGGGCCATGGGCGGACTTTCCCCTGTGTGATTGCTCCAGTGCGCTCTCATGGCGTCAGGATGGTCTGATCAGAGGCATCTATGGAATGGCCTGATCAGGGCATCTATGGTTGCAGAGCTACTTGGATGACGCTTCGGTATTAGATCTCTTCCAGTCAGGCTTCTGCCTGGGGTTCGGGACTGAGACAGCTCTGGTAGCTCTAACGACGACCTTTGAAGATATCTGGATCGGGGCGGCACAGCAGTATTACTGTTGCTTGACCTGTTGGCGGTGTTCAACATGGTCAATCACCAGCTGCTGACCCACCTCCTTGCCGACGTGGGGATACAGGGGCTTGCCTTGCAGTGGCTCGCTTACTTTCTCCAAGATTGGGGGAAAGGGTGGTGCTAGGGGGGCAGCAGTTCCGGAGGCACCCGCTTGAATGCGGAGTGCCTCAGGGGGCTGTTCTGTCCCCGATGCTTTTTAACATCTATATGCGCTCCCTTGCCCAGATTGTCTGTAGGGTGGGGCTGGGTTGTCACCAGTACACTGATGACACCCAGCTCTATCTTATGTTGGGCGGCCAGTCTGGCTCTGGACCGGACGATCCTGACCAGGCATTGCACACTGTGGCTGGATGGCTCAGGCTGAGTAGGCTGAAGCTGAGCCCGGCAAAGATGGAGGTCCTGTTCCTGGGTTGGGGGTGGGCCATGGTTTGGGATCCCAGTTCTGGCCTTCAACGGGGCACCATTGCAGGCCAGCAGGCAGAGTTAGTCCAACCTCCAAAATTCTCACCTGCGTTAACATGAAAGTGTACAAATTGCCCGACTTCATATAATCCAGTGATTCATTTTAATCAATATGTTTCTCCAGGCTGTGACTAATGCTGGATGGTTCGGGAGGAGTGTTGCAGAGGCCAATTGCATGGAGGCCGCGTGACCCCTGGAACTTCTCACTGTGGCTGCCAACTCACACATCAAGAAACAACTTTTTGTGGGTATATTATTTCTACAAGCATCCCAAGGCAGAACATACTGGCATATATGGCAGTACCTTTGTTGCTGTTGTGATTGTTGTGTGGAAATGTGGTAGTGATAGCACAAGTCAAAACAGTTGGCAAAGACAAGTAGGATCACCACAGGGCAAGACCAGGCCGAGACAGAATTTGTAATTTAGAGATTTATTTATTTTTAAGTAGCATTAAGGAACTGGTAATTTGAACTAGCCCTAAAGTAACATGAACTTATTTCTAGAACAACCCTTAGAATCATAGGCTGAGGACAGATTGCCAGTCTCAGTTGCTCTGCCTCCGCTTCAGAAGCGGAGGCAGAGCAGCCATTCAGACAGCCGCATCTGCCCTGAGGAGGCGGCCCGGACGCATTGCGTCCGGCGCCGTGCTTCTCCCGCAGCAGCTGAGCACCACTTCAAAGTGGTGCTCAGCTGCTGCAGCGCGCATTCCACCCGCCGGAGCGGGTGTGAATGTGTGCGGGCAGGGGGAGCTGCACGGCATCCGCCTGCCGCCGTAGGAAACCACCCACAGTCTGAACGCTGCGGGCGGCTTCCTTCCGGCGGTGTGTGAACGCCGCACCGTGGGGGAAATTCCCCTCGCCTTAGTCTGCCGCGCCGCGGAGGCGCAGCAGACTGCCAGTTTGTCCTCAGCCATAGAATCACAGAGCTGGAAAGGGCCATACAGGCCATCTAGTTAGGGTTGCCAGGTCTGGGTTGGAAACTACCTGGAGACTTTGGGGGTGGATCTGGGAGAGGGTGGGGTTTGGGGAGGGGAGGGGCCTCAGCATGGTACAATGCCATAGAGGCCACCCTTCAAAGCAGCCATTTTCTCCAGGGGAGCTGATCTCTGTCAGCTGGAGATCAGTTGTAAAAGCAGGGGATCCCCAGGCCCCACCTGGAGGTTGGCAACCCTACATCTAGTCCAACCCCCTGCTCAGTGCAGGATCAGCCTAGAGCAGCCCTGACAACTGTTTGTCCAGCTGCTGCTTAAAGACTGCTAGTGAAGGGGCGCTCAAGGCAGCTGATTCCACTGTTGAAAAACTCTTACTGTAAAAAAAGTTTTCACTAATATCCGGCTGGTACCTTCCCACCCTTAATTTAAACCCTTAATTAAATTTAACTTAAATTTAGAAGCTATCAAATAAGAAGTGTTAGTTGTTCCTTGTAGTACAGTCATTTTAAGCCATTCCTCATTCTTTTACTCTTTATCTATGGAACTAGAAATATTACCTGGTGTCAGAAGTAAACAGTGGACCCAGAAAAATGTTACATATCAGAATTGTAATTCCTCTGTGGAAAAGGACATGCTCTGCCCGCAGAAGGCCCTACATTCAGAAGGCCCATGGCATCTCTAATAGGTTGGCTGGGAAATACCAGTCTGCAGTCTTTTACGCCTACTGTTGTTTAATTGCTGGGCCCGTGCTCTGACATGGCCAGTACTATGTGTTAATCATAGTACTTAACCTAGGAGTAAGGCCCATTGTGGGAAGAACTACAACGGGCTCTAGAAGGAAGCTCCCGGTGAGTGTTCCAGCTGTGGCTGGTGGGGCAGCAGAGGGAAGGGGGAAATAGAGGGAGGCAAGCCATGTTTATTTCCTTCTGCTTAGCTATAAGGCAGGGCAGTCTCAAGTCCTTTTGCTGCCCCCAGTAGATAGTATGGGAGAACAGTTTCATGGTAACAGGTATGGTTCCCTCCACCCCTGACTTATGTTGATTTGGGGTTATGCAGTGCCAGCTAAGGTAGAAAAGCACCTCCTCTTATGCCATGTCTTCTGGGTTCCAAGGGTCTGGAAAGCGGTTCCATAGCCAGTTATGCAGTGGCAGCTAAGGTAGAAAAGCACGTCCTCCTATGCCGTGTCTTCTGGGTTCCAAGGGTCTGGAACATGGTTCCATAGCCAGTTACAGGGTTGCCAACTCTGGGTTGGGAAAGACCTGTAGATTTGAGGGATAGAGCTTAGGGATAGCGGGGTTTGGGGTGTGGAGGGACTTCAGCAGGGTATAATGCCATAGAGTCCATTGTCCAAAGCAGCCATTGTCTCCAGGATTCAGAACTGATATTGGTCGTCTGGAGAGCAGTTGTAATAGCTGGGAAATTTTCTGTAGGGGAAATTATGTGCTGTGGCTGTGGAACACGGTGATTGGCAACCCCAGTGACCGTTGAAGGGAAGAGTGGGAGATGTATTTTACCTCAGAACACATTTAATGACTCCCAACAGCAAACTGTTTAAAATGTTAGAGGCAAAGGCCAATCAGGCCGCATATGCAAACGACCTCTGTGTTCTGACTGGCTATGGGGGGAAGAGGAACAGCAATCTGTTTAGAATGTTGGAGGCAGAGCTTAGGGATAGCGGGGTTTGGGGTGCAGCAATGCACCCAGTGGATAGGGACAGTTTGAGTGACACATCATGGATCCAACTGATTTAGGAGTGTGTGGAATGTGGAGTGTGTGGACTCCATGACCAAAACACAGTTATTATATAGAGAGATTGTGCATCTAGATAACCCACATTCTTTGCCAGATAAAAACTGACCTCTAGTCGGTTTAATAGTGCTATCTTATGCAGTTATTCCTGTTTAAGCCCATCAATGCAAAATATATTTGATTCTGCATAATTTAGGGGAATTTCACACTACACCTTTAAAAATGTTACTGAACCAGCTTGGAATAAACCGGTACAGTGACAGAAACCGTTACTGAAGAGTTCCTGAAATGGAACATATTGGCTGTGTAAAATTCCTCATCATTTGTTATTTCGGGCTATGTGGAAGGCAAGAAATTGCACAGAGCGTTAAAGCCCTATCCCTACCCAAAAAGCAAGGGTCCATTCCATTCTACCCACTTGCTATCATTTCAGGTTTTAGCAGGCATTGTTCAGCCCACTTCCAAGCACCTTTCTGTGGTCAATAAACTTTTAAGCTAAAACAATAAACTTTTAAACTAAAAGCTGAGACTCTCAGAGTCCAAGTAGATTTTCCCAGCATTTTAAAGGGAAATAGTAACTAGTGGAGCCCCAATTTTGATCCAGGTTATGGTACCACAGGGAGGGTCATGGGTAGTATATAAATCTTCCATTCCTGGATAGTTTTGCTGATTGAAAATAGCCTTCTTCCCCACACTACTATTAGCCCTATTGAGTGTTGGCAGGCTGGGGAAGGAGGGGGATCTATTAATTTCAGTCAGTAAAACTGTGTGGGTGATGTTATGGCAGAGAGGCACAAGAAGCCTTGAGTTGCACCCACTCTAACCACTGTAAGAGTTCCTCTTAGTCCCAGCATCTAGAGATGGCCCAGTATGATACCATGGTCAATAGTACTGAAGGTCACTGAGAGATCCAGTAGAACTAGCAATGTCATACTCTCTTTGTCTAGTTTTGGTAGAGATCATCCACCAAGGTGACCACAACAATCCTTGTTCCAAACCCCAGTTGAAAGCCAAATTTCAATGGGTCTAGAAAACCAGTCTCTTCCAAGAGCCCCTGGAGAAGAAACCACCCACTCTAGCACCTTGGCCAAGAATGGAAGACTGGCTGAAAATTCTCCAACATGGTGGGGGCTCAGGGAAGGTTTTTCTCCCCCCAGAACAGGTCTAACCACTGCCTCCTTGAGCAAGGGTAGCACAGCTCCTACTCTCGAGGAAGCAGTTACTTCGTCCAAAGCTTTGCCAAAGCTGAATGATGTGCCCAGTGTCATAAATGGGCCCTCTGCATCCCCATGGAGTTTCAGTGTAGCTGGGCATATTTTAGCCAGCTTTGCTGTTCTGTTTTGAAGAAGGTCAACTTCAGCTGTCCACTGTCTTCTCACTGCTAGGCACAACAATGTGATGTCATAATGTAGCAATGTCACAAAGTATTGATTGAGCAAGAAATTCTTAAGACAAGTCATAAACTCATAAGAGGAGTGTTGCTGGTGAGAATCTAGGTCTATTGATCCATGTCTACAGCAAAAAACAAAACAAAAACAATTTGCAACAGGGATCGCCCAGCTGGGAAATAATAACCATTATTGTTCCGTCCAAACTATACTTATTTAGAAGGCAGTCCTATTGAAGTTGAAGCCTTCTTCTATTAAAGAAAGAATCATGCCCAGAGATCGTCCAGAAGCACGTTGAACTAAGTGAGTCTTGCAGTGCAAGAAGCCAGCACTTCTGGGGATCACTCATCTCAGACACAGCCAGTGGCACCAACAATGGTGGTTCAGGAGAAGACAACAGATGAACTGACATTAATCATTGTTGTGCCTGAAGAGTCCAAATTAAGTGTCCCCTGTGGCACTGGCAGAGCTACTGGAGGCTTGGTTTGTATTGCTTCTGCTTACTGGCAACCGTATAGGGCAGGGGTCACCAATACGGTGCCTGAGGGCACCATAACATCTGCCAAAACCTTTCCTAGCACCTGCCAAGTGTTTTTTAGAAAGTGTGTTGGGCTTTTGCCCAGGAGGAAGGAGGAGGAGGAGAAGGAGATTAGATATATTCCCCACCCTTCACTTGGAGTCTCACAGTGGCTTACAAGATCACTTCCCTTCCCCTCCCCTCCCTACAACAGATACCCTGTGAGGTAGGTGGGGCTGAGAGAGCTCTTTTGAGGACTGCTTGTGAGAGAACAGCTCTGAGAGATTTTGTGACTGACCCAAGGTCACACCAGCAGCTGCATGTGGAGGAGTGGGAAATCAAACCTGGTTCTCCCTGATCAGAGTCCGCGCTCTTAACCACTACACCAAAGGCTTCTGATTGGCCATGAGAGATTTGATTGGCTATGCAGATTTTTTTGAATGTTGCTTTGGCAGCAGCCACCACCACAGCACAAGGATCGTCACTATGTAATTGAAGGTGAGCTTCAGGCAGCAGCCATTTTGTGACTGATTCTGCCTCCTGCAGAAGTCCATGCCAGCCATTTTGTGGCTGTGCCCACCATGCTGTGTCAGAATTCCAAAAGGGCCTGTGGGACTCAAAAAGATCAAGGATCCCTGCTAGAGAGTAACACTGCCTGGAACTTTCCCTGTAAATGAAATAGCCAGTTCTTTCCTGATCATATGGTTTAGGCTGTTAAAAGCAAAGTAATTTTCTATTTTGGTTTTCTCATTAAAAACCATAAAGGTTGAAGATACTCAGACTAAAGCTTGTCAATGGTAATTAGCAAAGGAACTAACCACATACCTGCCCTAGTTAGAAAACATTCCGTGTTACTCATTAACCAAATTACTTGCAGGTCATACATCATATCCGTGACAATAATGCCACTTTCATGCTTAATTGCTTAAATAAATGTGTAATTAATATTGAGTAATGAGATTACATAGTTGTCTGGAAATAATATTGCAATAACTTGCAACCATTGCATTTCCATAGCTGACTGTAGACCCCCTCCAAATTTTATAATTAAAATATGAACGTGTAATTTAATTATAGCCTATGGGGAGCTCAGTAATGTTTCCACTACAAAAGAAGAAGAAGAAGAATTCTAAAACATCACTATATAGACCATTTTGATAAAAAGCAATATTTTGAATTGGTGCGAAACTCCACAGAACAATGAATGCCATTTTGAAACTGCTTTGGGGTGTTGACAGATGAACCACAATGAATAGAAAGGAACCCATACTTTGCAAAAGGACTTGTATATGTATTTTTTTAAAAAATCAAACAAACAACAATCTGCTTTATGGTGGAAAGGAAAATGAACAAATTTAAAAACCACCGTAACAAGATATAGGAATATAAGCTGATTTCACATTACCTTTTTAAACCACATGGTTTCTGTTATTCGCCCATCAAGGAGGAAACCGGTAAAGGGATGGCTGTTTCACACATTTCCCTTCTGGTAAGGAGCCATCTCTGAAGCGCTGTGGCCATTTCAAACTGTGCCGCTTTCTTTTCCTGCCATTTTCCTCCGCACGCACAATCTCCCTGAGAGGTGTTATATATATATAGGGAGCACTATGATGCTGATTTCATGTCCTGTTATAGCATTATAGCACTCCCAAAAGAACTTTTTTTTTAAAAAAAGAGGGGAGATTGTGTGCCATGGGGAAAAGGGCGCAAAAAACCTGTCCCTGGAGGAAGCGCTATGGGGCATTTTACACAGTACACTGAGGTGGTTCAGATCTGGAAGAAGGGATTGAAGACCAGAGGAAAGCAGTTTTCATCAACAATGCCTCAGACATGCTTCCCAAATGGGAGACAACTGGCATTGTATGAACAGGTAAATATACTCCGTCAACAGCAGGTTACTAAAAGGGGTCTGTCTGAAATGACAGGGGGAAAATGTTACTAACCAGTTCCTCAAATGGTATAGATAGGCTGTCTGAAATCCTTCATAATCAGGACATACTAGTCTAAGCAGAGTAACCCTCTTCTAAGACCATCGTCTTCTATTGATTTCGGTGTAAGTCTGCTTAGGATTGCACTGATAGTCAACCAAAGTGGAAGAGAACATCAGCACAGATGTAACGTAGTAGGATTTGGCAGCTTGTGGCCTTGGAGACAAACCTGCAGGAGAACCGAGGATTCTAGGATGTATCCTCACTTCATATGAACTAGCCAGCTATATCCAACTTTATACATTCCACGCCCTCCTACCCATGTATCCCTCCATTTTATGGGGTGAATGAGAGGAGCCACTAGATGACAAAGAAAGAGCAAGAAAGAAGAAGGCACCTGTGCAAAGTTGCCCATAGCTGGGGCTGCTTAGGAAGGAGGTGGATCCCTATTTACTGGCCTGGATTGCTCTGTGGGCGGGACCATCTCCTTCACATGCTCACCTGGCAAGGTGTCTATAATCAGGTGATTCCATATAAGCCTCTCTAGCAATCCATAATCATTTTTTAACCCTTTGCATGGTGTAAAGTCATAGCAGGTACTCTCCAGTAACAAGAGAATACTTGCTATATTTCCCAGCAAAGTGAAAGGTTACAGTGACCGACTATAGATTCCTTAAGTGGCCTTCTTCTTTTGCTGCATTAAAAATTAGAGCTTTTTGGACAAAATGTCTGAGGATTTTTTAGACAGGTTTCAACTATGCTAGTGAGAGTTATTGATAGACAGTGGGAGGAGGTGGGTAGAACATATGTCCTTAATGCCTACTAAAGTACTGTTAGCATTCTAAAACCCAAAGATAAGATACCCTAAGATGACACATACGCTGAACTGTGACATCAATACACAATTTCGTTTTCACATTTCAGCTCCATCACAATCTCTGATGCTACATTTCTCAGAAGTTAATATGCGTATACCTATCTTTCTAGTGGCAGGAATGAAACAAAACATTCTCTGAGAAACCTAATTTTAAAAGCTATGAAGAGCTTCTGCAATTTTCTTTGCTCTGCGTTTGAGTAGAGTCTGAAAGAAAATAAGAAGGGAAGGAGAATGTTCTAGCCAGACCAGGTTTCCAGATTTACTGGTATCAGCCTAGGCCATTTCATGGGGTAGAATAATACATTATTTTCATTTCACACTGTAAGGTGTTAGCCGAATTGCTTTAATTTACACTTAGCAATTGGCGAAATACCGGGTTCTTGCCAACTATACCAGGGTCCCACCCCTCCCGGGAGTTCTCAAGGAAAGAGGCACGTGAGGCAGATAGCAAGTTCAATGCCGTTTACTGGATAATGTTGTTCAAGCACACCAAAAACAGAATCACACACACATACACACAGGCCTAAGAAATAAAGGTAGAAAATAGCACTGTTGCATTAGCAGGAGTTTCGTTGGGGGGTGATACTTTACCTGTCCTGAAGAGGAGTTGTCCGCTTGAAGGAAGAATTGGATGGGGAGAGAAAAACAGAAAAATGGGGCATGTGGCTCGAACCTGCAAGACCACATGTTCTCTCTGTTCTGGAATCCAGAGATTTAAAGATGGAGGCAAGGGTATTTGGATAGGAAGCTGGACATAAGGGGTAGCAAAGCAGATAGGGGATGATGGCTCAAGAGACCGATTGCCTCTGTGCAGGGTCTTTTATTAGGTGGTCTTGAGGGCGGGCTGCGCTAACCACATCCCACTAACACACCTACTATGCGGTCCGTCCCTTTCTGACCCTACCATAGGTTAAAGGTAAACAAAAGGAGGAGGGCCGAGGAGTAGACAATATTGTGAAACTGAAACTAAACAGGAACTTGACACCTGGGCAAGGTCCGATGACTCACTGGGTCCACTTCATTGTCCGTTGATGGCTCTAGCCGGCTGGCTGATGGCCCGACCATTAGTTGCCAGGTAACCACGTTTGCATAATCCTTGCAGGTATGTTGGAGGGGGCAGGGGTTGACCAGCGTTGTGTGACAGAAAGAAACCTCATGGCAGAAGGAGTCTTTGTCTCTGTCTTTGTGAACTATCGAGGGTGCCAGCCTCCTGGAGTGGACTGGAGCTTATCCCAGCACTAGCAACCTAAGTTCAAGCTTATGAATCTTAAAATCCATAAGAACACTAGCAGTGCCTTGCTGGCCAACAATTGGGCAACCAGCCCCAATACAGAATGAAAATAAAAATGTCCCCATAATACTGCCTTAAAAATATGTGCTCACAAGATAATGGCTTCAATCGCAAAATAATGGACTCCAACTGAAATCCAGGTTGATGTCTAAATGTTTTTCACGTCATGAATGACAACAAGGACTTGGAACATGACTTTATAATTTCTGCTAATCATCCTCCTCTTTGAAGAACATAACATTAACATGGTTGCTGTGAGGTGTCTGTGGGAGATCAGGCCATTTTGCCATACACACACACGTCTACCACATAATTCATTTCAGGCATTGTGGGGTTGTCATCTTATGTGTTCTGCTTGCTCTAACTGTTGCTGATACATAGGAATTTAGGAGGAATGTCATGAGTCCTGCTGAGGATGTGGCCCTGGCTCCAGCTGGGCCCACACCTGACCCTGTTGAAACCTCGGAGCTCGCCACCGTATCCCCACCACCTGTCCCAGCAACAGCAGCGGAGGAACAACACCTGACAGGCAGCCCCCCTGACTAACCTCTGACAATGTGTTTGCAGAACCAGCTCAGACAAGACTTGGCGTCCCGGTGGAGGGAGATGCGCCTGTGCAGCAGGCGGCCCTTCAGCCCTGAGTTCTAACAGAAGTCAGGACGCACACACTGAGCACTAATTAACCCTGGCACCTGAGGGGTATTTAGCTTCCCCTCCTGACGCTGGTTCCTCGTGCCAGCAACTAGTCAGTTTGACGACGCTCTGTACCGTCCCTCGCCCGTGCTCCTGATTTCTGATTCATGCTTTGAACTCTTGGCTCCTTGACTCTGGCTTCCAATGACTACACTCTCAGTTTGTACTTCATACTCTGTTCTTTTGGCTCCTGCTTGCTACCCCTTGATTCTGACCTCGGACTGGACTTGGACTTTCGCTCTTTCTCTCAGCCTGCCTGCACCCAGCCCGTGACAGGTAACACTATTCCCACTTCTTCTTCCAAAACAAAAGAAAGTTTTGCCTACTTAATTTGGCATGTTAGAGATGGTTGTCAAATGCGCCAGCACTGGGTCATTGGCAAAAAGGGGTTTTAGCTGGTTGTGCTTGAATGTAAGAGACAGTCACTTTGGGGACCTTCATTGGAGAAATTTCATTATGCCTATATGAATTCCCCCCCCCCTTTAAATTCCTCACAGGTTTTGCCACAGAAAGAACCTACACATTTGTTCTGAATTTCACTGTTGATGAAATTAGTGACAAGCCAGGCTAAGAGTAGAGAAAACATATATGCACAAACACACACCCAGAAGGAGAGAGACAGAGGGAGGGGCAAAGAAGAGAGGAGAGGAGAAGAAGAGATTGGATTTATACCCCTCCTTTCACCTCATAAAGGAGTCTCAGAGGAGCTTACAAACTCCTTTCTCTTCCCTTCCCCACAACAGACACCCTGTGAGGTAGGTGGGGCTGAGAGAGCTCTGACAGAAACTGCTCTTTTTCAAGAACAGCTGTGCTAGAACTACAGCTTGCCCAAAGTCATCCAGCAGCTGCAAGTGGAGGAGTGGGGAATCAAACCGGTTTCTTCCAGATTAGAGTCCACACACTTAACCACTACACCAAACTGACTCTCATTAGTCTTACTAAAACCACTTTAGCTTTTTTTCTCAAAATGCCTCAAACCTGAGGAGGACCCCTAAATTCACTCTGGATCTCACTTTTAAGAGAAATGTCAGTGATAATTTTACCATCATAGTGTCATGTTTAATGGTTAAACATTCCATTGGATAAGTAAGTGACAAGTCTGTTGCAACAAAAGCAAAACTGGAGTTTTGTGGCATCATTAAGACAGCTAACAGATTTATGTAATACAAGAAGGGGGACCCGCGATACTCGTGGGGGGGGGAGTATTCCCCACAGCTCCTGGCCTGCAGAAGCAGGAGGAGCTCCACAGGAGGAGGACGGCACCAGGTAAGCCTACTTCCTCCCCCCCCCCCCGGCGAGGCTGTGCGGCTCACCGTGAGCCAAGCCTTCTCCTCTCCCTTCCCTCCAGGACAATGGCTGCAGCGGCAGTGGGCCCGCCATGTGCTGAGCCTTCTCCCCTCCCTCCCCCTTCCCTCCTGGACAATGGCGGTGGTGGCAGGGCCCGACATGCGCCAAGACTTTTCCCCTCCCTCCCTCTTCCTTCTGAGACAACAGCGGCAGTGGTGGGGCCTGCCACGTGCCGAGCCTTCTCCCTTCCCCCTCTTCCCTCCCGGACAACAGCAGCAGTGGCGGGGACCGCCACGCACCAAGCCTTCTCCCCTCTCTCCCCCTTTCCTCCTGGACAGTGGGGGCAGCGGCAGGGCCTGCCACGTGCTGAGCCTTCTCCTTTACCTCCTCCTTCCCTCCCAGACAATGGTGGTGGCGGCACCCAGTGGCAGTGTCCACTGTCCGCTGAACATTCTCCCCTCCCCGATAGTGGCAATGGCAGCAAGGCCTGCCACCCACTGAGCCCCCCCCCCCCCCCCAACAGCCAAAGTGTTCCCTGCACGTGCGCAAGGAACGCTTTTACTTTTGGGGAGATTTAAATATTCACCCAAAAGTTTTTTTAAAAACTTTTAGGATTTTTCTGCACGTGTGGAGACTCCTCCACATGTGTAGGAAAATCTCCCTGCCCCCCAAGTGCCTCCCCCATGTGGATTTAGATATCTGCACGGAGGGGGCCACTTCAGAATTAGATATATAGACAAGTGTCGCCCACCCGTGATATTCGCATGGGGGGGATCTCATACCAGACACACACACACTTTCTCCCAAGACTCCCCTGCAGCTGCCAGACCCACCCAGGGCTGGCTGCAGCTCTGCAGGTAAATCTTCTTCCCCCCTCCACCTCCCAGCTCCAGTGGCAAGGCCTGAGTGGCTCTCAGCCACTGAGCTGCTAATTCCCCCTCACACCACCCAGCTCCAGCAGCGAAGCCCAAGTGGCTCTCAGCCACCTGGCCACCGATTCTCCCCCACACTTCCCGGCTCTGGCAGCGAGGCCCGAGTGGCTCTCAGCCACCAGGCCACCAATCCCCCCCAGCTCTGGTGGGGCAGCCCAAGCAGCTCTCAGCTGCCAGGCTCACCGATCTCTCCTCCCCCCCCCCCGGCACCGGTGGTGAGGCTTGGACGCCTCCCAACCTCCAGGCCACCACAGGCATGCACAGTGAATGCTCTTTTACTTTTCAGGGAATTTAAATATCCCCCATATAGTTTTTTAAAACTTTTTTAGATTTTTCTGCACACCTGGCAAGTCCCCCAAATGTGCAGAAAAATCTCTCTGCCCCCCCCAAGTGCCCCCTCCGTGTGGATTTAGATATCCGCACGGAGGGGGCACCTTGGGAATTAGTATATAGATAAGCTTTCAAGGGCTTGAACACACTTCCCCAGATGAAGTAAATTTGCTTCTCATTTCTGAAGTACTAGTCTTTTTAAATGAGAAACTTTTCCATGACCAAAAGTAACTTCTAATGTGGAAATTAAAACCCTTGAAAGTTCATCTTGTTTCTACTTAAATGTCCAAGATCACTAATGCTTTCAGCCTTTCTTCCCCAGCTACATGAAGAAGTTTCCAAAAAGCTGTCTTCTTTAGCTTTGGTCCATGAATTTAATAGGTTAGATCATATATAAGTTATTCAGCCTGCTATAGAATGTTCTTGATGAGAAGTACATAGAGGTAAGTTTTAATAGTTTCACTGTTACTGCAGGGAGGAAAAAAATGTAATGAATCACTTTTAAATTCTATACCTTCCTCATATTCATCAGATTGTCAAGGAAAATTTCCCTCAGAGGATTATACCTGGGTATCCTTTAATGCAATGGAACAGACATAGACAAATTGCTCCGCTATTTCCTCCACCCCCTCACAAGAAAAATCACACTAATTCCAGGCCTGTAATCCATATGCCACTTGAGAACAATATTGCGAATTAGGTTTCTTCCATTAAACTTGTCAGTAACAGAGGACAAAAGTATAAGAATTCTTTCTTGAGAGCTATTGTAGTGCGATGGATAGAATACAAGGCAAGGGTTCAAACCCCTTCTTGACTACAAACCCCACTTTGGGTCAAGCTACATCTTTCTTTCTTTTTTTCTTTCTTTCTTTCTCAGAAAACAGGTAATGTTTTGTGGTGGCTAGGCAGGATATAAATTCAAATAAATAAATAAAAATAAATAAATAAAAATGTCCTAGCTCTTTGAGAAAGAGCTATATTCCAGTGTAACAAATCCTTGAGAAATACTGCTCCTTTTGTCACAAAATGTTATCCTTTACTACAAATTCATAGGGCATTTTCCCCAAGCAAATATTTCCAAATTTACCTCAGGTTTATTTTATTTCAGCTGTAGTTCCA
The DNA here is from genome assembly GCA_029233225.1 of Lepidodactylus listeri. Lineage (NCBI taxonomy): Eukaryota > Metazoa > Chordata > Lepidosauria > Squamata > Gekkonidae > Lepidodactylus > Lepidodactylus listeri. The sequence continues at coordinate 95,636,329 of JARCFY010000009.1, read as the reverse complement.
GGTCTTTATCAAGCTCACACAGTATGTGGAGTGTTGTTGTTGTTGTTTTTTACCATCCCAGTGGCATATCCAATGTGGGTGGCGCCAAGATAAAACCCACATGAATAGCAGCATGCACATTTTCTTTTATTCCTGCCAAGTAGGGAAGGGAAAAAATCCCTAGTCTTATGAAACATGTTTTGCTTCATTTGGAATTCCTCAGATATTTCTCTTGAAGAGGAACCTCCAAATTTGTATCTACATATATGCACCATTCCGTGGCATCACTACCAATTATTGATGAAATAATCTATACCATTGTATGGTTAGAATTGGTCATTACTTTTGAGAGCAGTGAGGTTACAGCTTGAATCCTTTGGTCATTTTCTGTTGTTGTGAGCAGAGGTTTCAAATATATGGAGCTGAGGTAAAAGAAACAATATTCATAAGACCTCTGTAATACATATGAAATGGATCAGTATTCAGAGAAAAATATTCATTATTCATGGAATGCTTAATTTAGACATTGTGTTGAATTCCGAATGGCTTCAGACATCATCCACTCCCTAATGCAAACAATTTGAAAGAACATAATGGAGAAGACTCCTACACTTTGCTGATAGTCACAATTGTATTCTAGAAAATTACATTGAAAAAGGACAATGTAGCCCAAATAGGACCTGAACCAGACTAGTGTTGCCAGCATCCAAGTGGGACTTGAAGTTCTCCCGGAATTACAGCTGATCTCCAGACTACAGGTACCAGTTCCAGTGTAGAAAATGGAAGTTTTTGAGGGCAGACTCTATGGTATACCATAGATTCTAGGTGAAATCCCTCCCCAGACTCTCCACAGGCATCACCCTGAAATCTCCAGGAATTTCCCAGGCGAGAGTCAGCAAGCCTACAGACCTACTTAGCATCGACCCACAAAGCTAAACTTATCATTGGTTTCATAAACTTTTTTTTCTACCCATCCAGTCTGCAATAATAATCATAAACAACAGAAAGCCACAATACATGGTTGGAAATATTCCATTGTTTTGGTGGGTTACAGATTATCAGGTCTGTCCTGGATGTGAGGAGGAGGGGCCAAGATGGCATCCTGAGTAAACACCGTGGCATGCCACTTATACCTATATTGTGATCTTTAAGTTGTTGTTTTTTTTACTCTGAGCACCAAATTTTGATAAGGGACAGCTGGCTTCAAGCATGAATCCCTTAGAAAGAGAATTACAATCTCTCCTAATTCATACAGATCCAGAGGTTTCCTGACTCAGCGTTCCACTCTTTGGAAGTTACTTATCTCATCTTCATGGACTGAAATTTGCAAGCAAGTGAGAAACTCTGTGTTGACTTCTAGAACGATTATAAAATTTGTTGTGCTAATCTCCGGGTATTTGCTCTGGGCAAATTGGTATAATTTTTGGTATAATTTATTTATCAGGTGCTGCTGGTGGAATCTCCCCTCCCCCCACCTGTTTGTTTCTGCCATTTCTCTGCTGGTTTCTGCCCTACTGGGAATACTAAAGTCACTGGCAATCTCGTGTGATTGTGGAAACTGAGACAGGGTGAAAAGGAGAAAAAGAAAAGGCCTGTGTGTTAGTTGCAAACTAGCCAAGAATCATTGGGATTTCTCACTCCTTCATTTAGAGGAGAAATAGTCCTTTTCAAACTTACAACCGCATGTACCAGTAGCCCACCAACTATGCATAATGGGCATACATTAGCCATGATCCTCCCAACACCCATATTCACCATTTTTTTGTGGAGCAATGTGGAGCAATGTGCATCTAGGGTTGCTTGACTGGCCCTGCAGGTCTTTGTGTGCACACCGGGATGATGTCACCCGGAAGTTACATCATTGTGTTTCTGCTGTTGGTGCAATGCTCTAGGTTTTGGGCCAAACTCTATGGGTTTCTGGGCCTCTTAACCATACAGTCTTGCCCAAAACCTAGAGTGTCGGCCCCAACATTGGAAATGTGATGACGTCACTCTTGGGTGATGTCATCCTACTGGCACCAGCAGCACTGGGAGGGGGCTTCTTGTCAGTTATAGAGACTCATAGCCTCCAGCACAATGAGCTGTCAGATCATTAGGATCTAGAATGACAGGTAACAGAGTCAGGTGACTGAGGCAAGTGGTTACTGTACTGGAACATGTACAGGCTTGTTCTGTGAATGTGACAGTGATAGATGTACTAACCATGACTCAGCAGCTCACTCATTGGCTGATGAATAGCTACAGTAATGTATATATGTAATTGTGTACAGGATGTCTTTTCTCTTCTCACAAATCAGTTGTCTGGCGTAGCACTTTGTTGGTGGACGTCAGTAAATATTATAGCACTGTAAATAAACTGTAAATACACTTCGCTGGTGTGGTGCAGTTTGGTGTGGTCTTGTGGACTCAAGTCTCCAGAGTTGGTGCTGTGCGGCCAATCACATCACACACACCGACACTTCTCAGGGGTGGGGCTTCCCCACTGGCCAGTTGAGCAGCAGCAGATTGGGGCCCCCAAAATTGGTGCATATTTTCCATATTCTTACAGCTTCAATGTGTGAGAATCGACTGCTGGATTTTTTCATAGTTCACATGTACCAAAACTATAGGAAAATATAGGTGTTACTATGGAAGTTATCCCTGTTCATACAAAATGGTTGCCAGAATTACTGGGAGGATTGCAGGTAGCAGATGTTCTCAGTACATATAGTTTAGGGACTCCTGGTACATGTGATTGTACATGTGATCTGACAAAAACAAGTGAGTTTATAACACTCCACTGTACTATACTATTTTTAAAGTGAGATCAGGGTTGGAGAGGCTGGGCTAGAAAGAAAATATGACAGGAATCCTTCAGAAGGCTACAGGGATATTTTCTTTGTCAGCTTAAGGAGGCTTGTAACAGTAATTTAAATAATTCAACCATAATTTAAAATGGCAAAAAGTTACCCTGTGCAAAGATATCAGGGCTGGTCAGTTGGAAGCGAAACACAAAGGTAGCAGATGGAGACCCACAACAGTTTACAATCCATTGTCTTTGTAGTGCCTTTTCCACTAAACATACATGCACTCTTAACACACAAGCAACCGGTGTGTGGGACCACTATTACCCCATTCAACTTTCCTTGTTGAAGATACAGTATCCCGCTTAGAACCAATAGCTTAACTAATTGCCAGAATTTCACATCCTGAAAACTCTAAATTTTGAGCTCTGATATTCAAAATCAAAGAGAGTGTGTTAAATATGAATAAGCTCACAATTTCATCCTCAAATCATTTGAGAGCCAGTGTGGTATAGTGGTTAAGAGCACTGGAGACTGATCTGGAGAACCGGGTTTGATTCCCCACTCCTCCACGTGAGGCCCGCTGGGTGACCTCTCTCAGAACTCTGTCAGCCCCAGCTACCTCACAAGGTGCCTGTTGTGAGGAGAAGAAAGGAAGGTGATTGTAAGCTGCTTTCTCTACCTTAAGGTAGAAAAAAGTGGAGTAACTCTACTTCTTGTGAAGTTAGCAATAGGCTACATTGTGCTTGAGCCTTACATCCAAATTAGATAAAAGATCGTCTAACTAAAGCACACAAATGGGCAATGAAATAAATTAATAAAATGAACCTAAGGTCCAATTAAATTGATCAGATGAAGCTTGTTAAGGAAAAAATTAAACAGAATGAATGGAGTGCATTAAGTTACGTAGCCATGTTAAACAGAACACATTTTCAAGAAATAGTTAATAAAGGAAATTAATAGTGCAACTGTAAGCAGAGTTGACACCCTTCTAAGTCCATATAAATCACTGGGCTTATGAGGGCCTAACTCTGTTTAGGATTACATTGTAAATCATGAATCACTAAAATACTAACTCTCCACAAAGTTCTATCTCATGGGGCTTTCAGGGGAAGAGATGAGCAGAGGTGGTTTGCCATTACCTTCTTCTGCATAGGAGCCACAGTTGTCCTTGGTGGTTTCCCATCCAAGAACTGACCATGGCCAACCCCTACTTAGCTTCCAAGCTTTGATGAGCTCAGGCTAGTTAGGCTGCTAAAGAATGTGCCCACAAGTTGCAACTGACACATGCTGACCCCAACCATAGGGTGTTCAAAGCAAGAGATGAGCAGAAGTGGTTTGTCATTGTCTTCCTCTGCATAGCAACTCCATTCTTCCTTTTTGGGAAGAAGTGGTTGACCTTGATTAGCTCCCAAGGCCTGATGTAATTGGGCCAATCTAGATTATTTGTACTTCTGAAGTTGACTAGAGTCAAAGTCAAAGTGGTCTAAGTGCACTTAAAATTGAACAAGGCTTTTCAGATGGGGGGAGTTGTATTACGAGTCCCTCCCTTGAATTTTGTCACCATCGCTGCTTTTAAGCTTGCAATACAGAATAAAGCATTAAACCAGAGACTTCATAGAAAAGGCCAGTTTTGATTTTTTTTTTTTTGGTAAGAAAGAGAGATGGCACTCAACAGGTGTTCTGAAAAGAACTTCTTTCCAACACCCCCAATCTTATTAGGTTTTTAGATTGCAGTTCACTATGAACCTAGTGCTATGAAAAATACAGAAAGTAATAATCATGGCAGATCTGATACCCAGATAACCTCCCTGGAATGTATATATTGATTTGCAGGGCATGAAAGACAAACTACATCAAACAAAAAGTGAAGAGTAAATTATTCCATATAAAATTTGACAAACATGTGTACAAATAAATAATGCATCATAATATAAGGTAACACAGTTGAATTTAATGCATTAAAAAACCTGACTAGATCATCTTGCAGGAATTATATCCTTCTCTGTATTGGTACCATATGGAACAAAGTGATTGTAAATCTAAAATCTTCTATAAGAAATGAATTAAACTCACATTGTGCTTCCTCTGCTAATTAGTCCTAACACGCTAGAATCCATTCTCTGAAGAAGTGAAAAGAAAAGAAAAATAATAGCAAGCGGGTGTACTTTTTAATGCTTTTGTACCTTGTCCATGATATTATCTAATACCACTATTTGCAGTAACATGGTTTCCACTAATGCTTGAAAATGTGATAGTTCAGTTCACAAGCTGTTCCCAAATTGTGACAATCACTAAGAAACATCCAACAAAGTTTTCATTTGCAAACATTCTCTATTGTGCAAAAAAAAAAATAGCCAGTTGCACATACACATCCTTTTTTTTTTAAATTATTTTTATTGGTTTTTCAGTAATACAGATACATAGAACTGATTAAATAACAAGTTGCACAAAGTTATTAACATTGTGGTGTTAGAGAAATGTCACAACCCCCCCCCCCCAAAAAAATATGAGCTATACTTATCAATAACTAATAGTTAACAATGCTGATAGTTCTGATGTAAGTCAGAGCTAGAAGGTAGTAATTATTGTTTTTTAGAGTGGGCTTGTGATTTCCAGAGGGTTTTGGTTTTGTTTAGGTATAAATATTTTTGTTTGTTTGTTTGGGTGTTTGTGTATTCAGGTGATTACCTGAATGTTCATTGAAGTAGAATGTGATATACAGGTTTATATGGTTGAATATCTGATGCATATAAATATTCCAGGAATGGAGACCATTTTCCTACAAAATTAGAGGGTTTGGGATAAATGTCTGTTTGTTTGATGTAGTCCGTGATTTTTTCTAAAATCAGATGGTCCCAGACTTTGTTGAGCCAGTCAGTAGCGGTAGGAGCCTTGTCTGCTTTCCACTTAGATGCTATTGAGGTTTTGGCAGCAACCAGTAAGCTGGTTATAAGTTCTCTTTGAAGAGGTTGTATGTTTTTAATGTTCCATATGTCTAAAAATATTAGTGTGGGGTCAAGAGGGATATTAATACCTGTGATGAGTTTTATTTGGGACAGTACTTCTAACCAAAATTTCTTGATGTAATTACACTTCCACCAGCAGTGGGCATGTGATCCTATTTCACCACAGTTCTTCCAACATGTTGGCGAGTGCGCAGAAGTTGCTTTCGATATTCGTTCCAGTGTGAGATACCATCTGGAGATGATCTTGTGTGTTTGTAGTTTTGTTGTTATTACAGGAGAAGACATTAGTTTGGATGTCCATATTTTTGATCATTGCTGGTTTGTGATTTCAGTTTCGCAGTCTCGTTCCCACTGTTGTTGGTACCTCAACGGTTTTTTCCCCAGGTAACTGATCAGAGAGTCATAGGTGGTCGTAATTAACCCCTTTGATTTATAGTTTTTAGGGTCAATGAGTTTTTCAAAGGGGGTGAGTTGTTCATTAAGAGTTTTTGTTGCATCAATACTGTGGATCGCACATACACATCCTTGTTGTACTCTCCTGTAGGTTCCCTGCTCTTCTGTCCCTATCAATGTCAGTTAATGCTGCCATCTCCTGGGTGGGAGCTGGTTCCCGTGTGAGTAAGCCCCTGTCTTCAGAATGTGCTTACTGTTCTCAGCCTAGCAGCTAGCTTATCACCTCCTTCACCTCCCTGTCCTTAAGTGTCTGACTCCCAGCCATTTCTTCCATTCAGGTGCAAGCTGTAACTTTTCCCGCTTATACCATGTGAACAAATGACCAGTATACTTTAGGCACCTTTTATCTTTCCTAGGATTGGAGGAGCAATTATAAGCTAACCTTCTGAATACTGTATATCTGCCCTGAATGTATGAATGGCCAGTATTACTAACACAAGATGTGCAGCTGACTATTGGACCTATTTACAATAAAGGACTTTGTGTTTAAGAACACCTGTTACTGACTGCCATCCCTTGGACTCTCACAATCACCACTGTCTGCCCATCCCATTTGTTTTTGGTTGTTTTCAGACTTTGGCATTGTAGTATCAGCTTATTTCAACAGAATCATAGAATCATACTGTTGGAAAAGGCCATACAAGCCATCTAGTCCAACTCCCTGCTCAGTGCAGGATCCGCCTAAAGCATCCCTGACAAATGTTTGTCCAGCCACTCCTTGAAGACTGCCAGTGAGGGGAGCTCACCCCCCCTCACCCTCAGGCAGCTGTATCCACTGCTGAACTACTTTTACTGAAATAAAAATCGCAAATATCCAGCTGGTATCTTTCTGCCCATAATTTAAACCCATTATGGTGACTTGTGACGGACTGCACTTAAAAAGCTTGTAAGTGCTGTATAAACATGTAATGGACTGTGAAGGGTTAATGTCTCACAGAGCCAGAGAGTCTTGAGTGACAGGCTGCTCAAAGGAATTTGTTAGTTAGTGTCAATTGACTGCTCAAGAGAACTCAGTTTTAGTTTAGCCCTGACTGTTGAAAATTTAAGTCTGACTGAAGAGCGTTTAACTTTGACTGAAAATAGTTTCATACTGACTGAGGACTGGGAAGGTTGGCAAGGAGGAGTGGGTGGATCAGTGAAGATCCCCATTCAGGTCATGGAAAGGGATAGATCTTCTAGATAGAGAAGAGGTTCTCTGCTCAGTTGAATGGGAGATGGCTCTAAAGAGTGGAATGTTCCCTGTTGTGCTCAGAGAAGGAATTGGGGTGCTTGTTAGAGTATTCCTGTCTTATGAAACCTGGAAAGAAAGTATTCTGGAGTGTTTAGGAAACACTGAAATAAAAGCCTCTCATCTCAAAAATTCTAAGACTTTGCGTAAAGCTTTAAAACCAGCAGTCACTGGAAACATATGAACTGTAGTTTGTGAAAATATGAAATTACCTCAGAGCTCTTATTGATTTACCTCAGACATTTTACACCTGATTTCACCTAATATTTCCCCTTTATGTTGAATAAGATATTTTGTTTATTTTTGAATGTTATAAAGCCTCTTTTGTGCCATTTCAGAAGTTTGTTAAAAGAGTAATCTTGTCCCTTCCCTCAAGTTCCTAGGGTAAGTCAGCATAAAAATACAATAACATGACAGAGTGGGACATCTTCAGGAAAGAAGAAAATAGATAAAGGGGCTGCTCAGTCAGAAAGGAAGAGAAAAATGGAGGGAAAATCCTGTGTTTGAGGTAGGAAAGAGGAGGAGGTCATCATACGAGTCTTCTCTGTTACCAATAGGAACAGCTCGTTGCCCTCCACTGATAGACTTTCAAATACTTAAAGAGAGCAATCAGGTCCCTCTACAAACTCTTCTTCTCCATACTGAACATTCCTAAGTCCCTCAGCCTTTCCTCATAGAGCTTGGTCTCCAGGACACTGATCACCTTTGTTGCCCACCTTTGTACCTGGCTCTATTCTGTCTGCATTCTTTTTTTTAAAGTGAGGCCTCCAGAACTGTATAGAGTACTCCAAGTGTGGCCTGACCAGTGTGGTGTACAGTAGGACTATGACATCTTGTGATTTAAATGTTATACCTTTGTTGATACAGCCCAAGACTGCATTAGCCTTTTATGCCACTGACTGCTCATATTTAGTTTATAGTCCACCCATACCTCAAGATTTTGTTCACACACACACTGCTGCCCAGCAATGTGTCCCCTATCCAGTATGTATGCTTCTAATTTTTTTGTTACCCAGGTGTAGAACTCTACACTTATCTTTTCTGGATTACATCTTATTCACATCTGTCTACTTTTCCAGTGTATTCAGACCTCGCTGATTTCTCTATCTTCTGGTACGTTCACTAATCCTCCCAAATTGGTGTCATCTTCCAATCCGATGAGTGGTAGATACAACGAAATTCACTATTAATGTTTTAGAGTGATTTGAGAATGAAGAAATATATAGATGGTTATGTCTATATAGGACCCAAGGGAATATGGTGGCAGAATGAGCACTGTGAATATGTTGAGTGATTATTGAAAAACTTGCAGTACAACATACAATAAGAATAAATAATTATAGTTCAAAGAATGCAAAGACTGAGGAATGGCAATTTACATTTAAATACAGTTCAAGTTATAGAGGACCCAGATCAGGGGTAAAAAAACAAACAAAACCACAACAGTATGGGCTGGTATGATAGTGTACCAACACAGAAGGGGAAAAGTGATACCTCCTGTTTACTGCTTTGAGCATGGGCAGTTCTGGTAAGAAATGGATGTTATTTTTTACCCCTAACCCAGGCTGAGGACAGACTGGCAATGTAAAGCGGGACAGCCCCGCATTGGAAGTGGAAGAAGGGAGCGCGTTCAGACATGTGCATCTGTCCGTTGGCTCCATTTCGCACTTACCCGTCTCCCACTCGCTTTCCATCCGCTTTAACAGGACACTGGGAGAAACCGGTGTCCAGGGGCCATCTTGCGCTTGCCTCCCGCTTCCAGGCAGTGTTAACCAGAAGAAGGCGGGAGGCAAGCGGAGGCGGCAGTGTGAACGCGGTGTTTTGCCAGTTTGCACACGTGCGCACATGCGCAAATTGCCGAAACAGCCCTATCACGAGCTGTGGAGGCCGGCCCACGTGGGGCCACTCCGCAGCAGTCTGAACGCTCCGTATAGGCACCATTGCGCAATACACCTGAGCCCGTTCGCGGGGAGGGCGGGGTATAAATCGAAGAAATAATACACCGGCCGGTGTGAACGGCCAGCCCCGGGGAGTTTTTCCCCCGCAGCAGTTTCCTCCGCATTCATCTCGCTCCAGATTGCCAATCTGTCCTCAGCCCCAGTGAGACACAAATTTCCAGTAAGCGCTGCAGATTAAAGGAGTATCTAGTTCCAATGTCATAGAAAAAGGAGTCAAAATTTAGCTATTTTACAATGAGAAACTAGGTATTCATAGTAAGAAGGTACGATCTTTTCCTTATATATGCTTCTTCTAACGGTCCTTCCTCCCCCACACATGTGGAGTGAATTCAAGAGAAGCCCATTCTCTGAGACTATGGTTTAGTTGAGAATCTAAGCAACATCAGTCAGAATGTTTGAGCAGGAGACTTCAGGGAAATTTTTTTTTTTAAAAAAAATCTTGATTTAGAACCAAGCATTTAACGACTTGAGCAATATACATAAACATGAATGATTGCATGATAATTCACACCCTGTCATGTTTTATTAATTAGATTTTGGGAAGCCATCTGTGCAATGTGCTTAATGATATACTAGGGCGGGGGAACACACCAAAATCATCACTGTTGCTCAAGCCTTGGTTAGCAGGGAATCAAACTTTTTTTTTATTGCAGTTTGTACATGATTAGCCACAGTCAGGGGCTTCGTTCATAAATAAATAGTGGGCTGAAATCATCCTGATGTGGTAGAGCTCTGGGCTTAAACTCGCTTTCATCAGTAGAGGGGAGAACAATTGGATGAATCAGTCCCTAATGTATGAAGATCTCCATGTGGCTTGTCTGCTTTGGGTGCGTTATGAGAGGGGCTCATACTTATTTTCCCACCATGCAAGAAGGGGATCATTGTCCAGTAAGTACATGAACAGTCCCAAGCTTTTCCTTACCTTTTCTGGGGGAATATTTAGGGGGCTGGGACTGGCCCAAGGCAGCAAAATCAGAAGTGACATCATAAGATGTTCTAGGATTTGCAAAAAAACATAGAATTATTGTCATTTCTAGAGTGTTCCATGATTTCATCTCTGAGTTTCAATGGAAGTGATGTCTGCACACCCTCATTTATTCCCACCAGGACTTCAGGCACTGCCAGGCAACAAACCATGGCTGAGGACAGACTGGCAATCTAAAGCGGGGCAGGCACGCTTCGCAAACGGAGGAAAGGAGCACGTTCAGACATGCACATCTGTCCGTCGGCTCCGTTGCGTACTTACCCGTCTCCCAGTCGCTTTCCTTCTGCTTTACCCGGACACCGGTTTTTCCTGGTGTTCAGGGGCCTTCCTCCGCATGCCTCCCGCTTCCAAACAGTGTGAACTGGAAGAAGCGGGAGGCATCCGGAGGAAGCGTGAACGCACCGGCAAAAAGTTTTGCGCATGTGCGCATGTGCGCACATGCAAAAAACATCAAAGGAAAACAAAAAAAGTGCAGCAGCGCGCACAAGCCGCGCGCACTGGCTATGCAGCAGTCTAAACGCTCCGTGGCAGTCTGAACGCTCTGTATCGCTGCTGATCTGCATTGCTCTGGCCAGTGTGAACGGCCAGCTCCGTGGGTTTTTTCCCCCGCTCCAGTTCCCTCCACTTTGCCTCCGCTTCAGATTGCCAGTCTGTCCTCAGCCCATGTTGCCAGGAGGTCTCCCACTATAGCAGGAGACCTTACAACTCTGCCCTACTTCCGTGATCTCCAGTGATTCTTCTAGTGTACAAATGTACTGTTTAAGTTAAAATAGTTCCAATCTAAAAACAAACAAACAAACCCCTCACAAATAGTTAATTCGTCATGCCCTTTTATCAGATTGTAGGTTGCTGTCTTGAGTGGTATTTTGAGTAAGCCGGGACAGAAACAGACAGGCTTACATAGTCACGGGAAGCTTGTTTTAATTTGCAGTGCCGCTGGCTGCTTACCACATTAACATGGAGATGATTTTGTTCATTTGTTTAAATTTTCTTCATTACCGAGATTGCATCCCCCCACACACAGACAGCTATTGTTAACAGGCACTGATGTTACAAACTTCATAACTTTGTTGTGAAGGTTTGATACAAAGTCAGTTGCTCATCTTTCAAATGACGTTTTATCCACCTTTTATTCACATGAATTTTAGTGATACCATTGACTGTACAGGAGCAAACTCTGAATATAAAACTCCAGCAAGACATTTGTTCCACCGTCATCAATGCAGTGAGATAACTGGTACTGTAGATGTTGACAGAGTGCCTATACTGCAAAAAATGTGGTTCAGTTTGTGGTTTGTGACTGAGCTATGAACCAAACCAAATGGATACGCTGGTTCCTGAACTGAACCATCTATATAGGTTCGTGAGCCATTTAAAGTTTAAAGCCCTGCTTTCTAGTCTTTGTAAATGCAGTGGGAGCAAAAAGCAGGGGTTTAAATGGCTCTGAGCTATTTGAACCAAACAGCTGAGCAGCACATCCCCTGCTGAGCTGATAAGTTTAAATGGCTCTGGGCCATTTAAACCCTTTGGTTCTCAAGTCTTTTGACTGCATTCCACTCCTTTTTGCTTGATGATTTCATCTTTTTGTCTATCATGCTCACAGTGGCTGTGATGTCTGGACTAGTCAATTAACTTATGTACAGAAGTCTTCCAATTGCTTCTCTGTATTGCTTGTTGTCAGGCAGAAGTTCACTACATCCTTGCTTGTTCAGGTAGTTTGTTTCTATGGGAGTGCTTGCTGGCTTAGTCCTTTCATATTCATGTAGTCTTGGAATTCTAGGCCTTTCTGCTTCTGACTGAGAAGATAGCTTCCATTTTCCTCTTGTTCTACTTGCATTCCAAGATAGTAGTTGATGTTTCCTAATTCTTTCACTTCTACTTCTTGATTCAGATGTTGAACTATTTCATCACAGTCCTCCTTGTCTTCATAGCATAAAGTCAGAACATCCACACAAGTCAGAATATAAGAGCCATACATCCTCTTTATTTTTATTGTATTTCTTAATTGGAATAGTAGATTGGAATAGTGATTGTAACATAATGCAATGAATAGCAGAATGTCATATGATTTGGAATGGTAAATTGGAATGTAGTTCTCTGGTCTGGTGACAGAGCAGACATAACACTGCACAACCAATCGCCCCACCTTAAAGAAAAGGATGCTATTAGTTACCTCTATGCTTGAGAGAAGACAGATGGATCATAACAACAGGGTTTCAGTTACTGGCGGCATTTCACGATAAAGAAGGGGACATTTCCACATCCATCTCCAATTTTGATATATTTATTTGCTTCACTATGATTCCCCCCAGAATTAAATCTAAAAAGAAAATGGTGACCATATAAACTAAGCTTGTTATTCCTGTTTGGTCCTTGCATCTGTTAAACATCTTCAGTATGTTGTACGTTAGTTTGTTGCTCACTCTCTACCTATATCTATGGACTGATAACTTCCATTTCAGTGTATTTGAGGAAGTGTGCATGCACATGAAATCTTATACCTTCAATAAACCTTGCTGGTTTTAAAGGTGCCATTGAACTCAAATTTTGTTCTGTTGTTTCAGACCAACATGGCTACCCACTCGAATCTATAACAGGGGTGGCCAAACTTGCTTAATGTAAAAGTCACACTGAATAAACATCAGATGTTTGAGAGCCACAAGACATGAACACACATGTTTTTATTGAATTAAATTAAAGAGACAAATGCCTTCTCTGAGCCAAGCCAGTCTGTTGGTGTAGCAGGGCTTGGAGAACACATTTAACTTTAGATGGGGAGGGAGGCAAGGAAGAAAGATGGAAAGTAAGTAAGTGGAAAGAAAGCAAATAGATGGGGGATGGAGGGAGAGGTACAAAGAAAACAACTTAAACTTCAAATGTATTCTCCAAGCCCCCCACACTCCCACACCTGCTGGCTTGCCTTGGAGAAGGGATTTAAAGAGACAATGCCTTCTCCAAGCCGGGGTTGGGGGTTGGCTTTGAGAATGCATTTAAAGTTAAAGTTGCTTTCTTTCTCTGCTTCCCCCACCCCCACCTCAAGCCTACCCAGAGAGGAGAACACTGGTTGGAGAAAGGAAGACTGATAGAGGAGGTATGTCTCCCCTTCACTTCCCCAGCTGTGCCCTTCCGGGAGCTGCATAATATGTATGAACAGGGGTCATTTCGTAGAAAAAGAGGTGCAGGGGCTCATTAGCATAACTTATTAGCATAACTTATTTGCATACGCTACACCACCTGACATCACTGGAAGTATGTCAGAAGGTCAGAAAGGATAAGAGAGAGAGAGAGAGAGCTGTCAGAGAGGGGACAGCTACTAATCCAAGCCTCAGAAATACCACTGTTCTGGGAGGATAGCTTCAGTGGTGGCTGAAGCCTTCAGAAGGCTGGTCAGAGGAACGAGGACCTTTCCAGGGGATGGGGTCATTTTGCTGCAGCCATGACACAAGCAGGCATTCCCCTGTTGGGGGGGGGGTGGCACCAACTCCCGGAGCTGAGCTCCCCCAAACTCTTGCTCGAAATGACCCCAGTGTATGAAAGAGCTGTGTGTGGCTCTCGAGCCACAGTTTGGCCACCCCTGATCTATAATATTTATGCTAATTACTTCCACACACCACTAAGAATTGTAGGATTTTGTGGGGGAGTACACAGAAGGAGTTTGTGGAGCAGCTCTTCCCCAAATAGCCTGGAGATTGGGAGAGCCTCTCAACAAAGGGCACCACTGGAGAGGCCACTGCAACAACTAGGAACATCATAAAACCAGCTCTTTCATCCTCTTCCATTAATCCTTGCATCAGGCGAGGATGAATAGAGAGGCCATATTAATTGATTCTCCCTCATCCTTTCAGCAACCAATCCTGTGTGGCATTTTCCTTTTGAAGTTTTCCCACCCTCAGAGAGGTATTTCAGGACACACGGTAGACTACTTAGGGGAGGAGAATGCTCTGCCGACTCTTTCCATGCACACTGCTTTGAGATTTCCCCAAATACCTGGGATAAAAACCATAGTGTTTTTTGGGGGGGGATACTTGAGTATATGAAAACATGACATCACTTCTGGTGATGTAGCCAGAAATGACACTGCAACATTGCTGGACACCATTTCAGAGTCTGGGTTCCCCACCCCACCCCCAACCTATCCAGTGGCAGCAGAGGGAGGAGGCCACGGCTGGGAGATTGCTTGCTATACCATTTTTTTTTAAATGCGGAAATTAAGTATCTGCTAAATATAAAGGTACTTAGTGCCAGATTACTGTTTCCCATTCCAGTTGACATGTGTGGTAGCAATGACAAGTAGGCATGTGCTGAAGTTTTGGCTAGCCAATGACCAGTATTCCCTCTAAGGTGTGTTAGTGTGAGCTAGTTCACAGTTTTTTAGCCTCCGGCTCACACATTTTTGTTTTAGCTCAAGAAGACTGGCTCCAGAGCAAACTAATGTATGCAGTAGCTAAACTGCTCACTCACAACTTTAATGCCAGTAGCTCACTTTTGCTCACAAGACTCCACAGCTTAGAGGGAGCATTGGCTAGGACACATTTCAGCTTGCCATATTGTGGGCCTAAGAATGAGCCCCAAATCTGACATCCCTCGTTACAGTACTGTAATTTCAGAAAGAGAAGGATTATTCTTTTCATTAAATGTTGGGAGTATACTTATAGTATCAAAAGATCAGATTGGGAATCATTTCTATTTGCCTTAACATCAGATCGGATGTGTGACCATTATTTCCTGGGGCAGGGGGGGAGGATGGCAGGCTTTCTAGAGTAGCTGTCTTTTCACCAAATGGTACCAAGATTTCAATTAATCATGTCTTCTCTATTAAATAGGCACCAGGTTTCAAGTTAAGGATCAGATTCTACAACTCTTTGGAGAAGGTGTCCTAGCCACCTCCATTGTTCCCAGTGGGTAAAAAGGGAGGAGAAATTATGGGTTTTCTAGAGTGGCTGTTTTTTCACCAAATGGTACAAAACTTTAATGGATTAAGTCTTCTCTATCTACTGAATAACCACCAGGTTTCAAGTTAATTGGACAAAAAGATCAGATTTTACAAGTCCCCGAAGAAGGTGCCCCTAGCCATCCTCCATTGTTCTCTAGAGTGGGTCCTCTAGAATGGCTGTTTTTTAAAAACCTACTGGCACCAATATTTCAGCAGACCCAGTCATTCTTGTCTACTAAACACCCTCCCAGTTTCAAGTGAGTTGGACAATAGGATCTTATTTTATGCCCCCCCCCCCCCCCGGAGAGGATGCCTCCATATATGGAAAAAAAATGATTTCTGTTTTTCACTGGCACCCCCCCCCCCCAACAAACATATGGACACAACAAATAAGAGTTAAAATCAAAACAGTATATTAGTAACAATAAAGCAACTTCCCCTCCCATCCATTCCAGAAAACCCAAGTTTGTCCCCTTCATAACTAATCCCTTGGCCAGGGAAATTATCTTTCTGATAATTATTGGACCAAAATTATTGGACAGTTTGGGTTTGGACAATTTACCAGGAAACCTTTTATTGTGTCAGATATTTCCTGTCTGATCTGATAACAATAACACTGGACAATTTTTAGGGTTGGCAATATTGAATTGCACACCCTTACTGTGTGCCAGATAAGGATGGGCAATAACCGGCTCATGAACTACAAGTGTGGCTACAAGCTACATGGCTACAAGCATGGGCGGCTTCAAGAGGGAATTGGATAAACATATGAAGCAGAGGTCCATCAGTGGCTATTAGCCACAAGGTATAGATAGGAACTCTCAGTCTGGGGCAAGTGATGCTCTGTATTCTTGGTGCTTGGAGGGGGGCAACAGTGGGAGGACTTCTAGTTTCCTGGCCTCACTGCTGGACCTCCTGAGGGCACCTGGTATTTTTGGCCACTGTGTGACACAGAGTGTTGGACTGGATGGGCCATTGGCCTGATCCATACGTTCTTATGAACTTAATTTCATGACAAAATTGCCCGATTCATGGTTCATGAGCCAAGGGTTGTGCAGTTGCACCCACAACAAACCTCCAATGGACCTCCATGTTTTTCATGGAAGTTCATGCGGTTCATGTGTGCGGTTCATGTGCGGTTCATGTGTGCGTAAAGTCCAAGCGGTGAGTTCATTCACTTCTGGGTGAACTTGCTGCTTGGACTTCACTCACATGCACTGCAGCTTGCAAAAGCCACTTAAAGGTAACGTTCTCTTTAAATGGCTTTTGCACAATCTCCCCCCCTTCCATTTTGCTGGCCTTGGGGAGCTGTCCCCAGCAGAAAGGGGGGAAGAAAGATCTCCCCCCCACACCGCATCACAAACCTTATGAAATGAACCTGTTCGGTAAACAAGGAGGCTTGTGAAGGTTCATGGTTCATGTAAACCCACGAACCACAAACCGGGACAAACCTCCATTTTTCCCAGTTTGTGCCCATCCCTAGTGCCCGACCGATACCTTAACATTTTTGGCTCTCAGTATGTTTATCGTATGTGATAACCATTTATAATCACAATAAATCTTCCTCTGTAAAATATATTACTGGAAATAAAGTGAACTTGCACTGAATCTTAATTGATCTCATTATTCTTATTGATGAAAATTGGCTTGGATATGTGGAAGAAACGGTGAACAACACAGTGAGGTCCTTGTTTTCATGGCCACTATCAATTATTCTGATCTTCCAATTTATTTGTGCTGGCAGAGATCTTTGTGAATAGATGCAAATTACCAAAGGAACATCATTATTTCCTTAACTCGGTATTATTTGGCAATTTGTGTCTTTCATACTTTGTATATATTTTCTTTCTAATTCACTGCCTAGCATTTGCTGAGCTTTGTACTGTGTAATTGTTTTTTCTCACTTTTTCTTTTAATAATGATTTGTGAGTGCCAGTGTGGTGAATCAGATAGTATGCTGGGCTTAAACCAGGGATACTTGCATTAAAATCCTTGCTCATCCACAAGCTTATTGGGTGACTGTGGGCCAATCAGTATTCATCCCACTAACATATCTTACAGCAAGGGAGGAATTTTTGTTTCCGGGAGCAACTTAACTTTTTTTTAACCAAATCCTTAGGAGCTGCCAGTCAAAAAACAGTGGCTCAGTTGAAGGAGCCAGTCAAAAATGGCAGTCGTGTACAAAAATTGCAGCATTTCAGAACAGATTTGCCATGCTCAGCAGGAGACAATTTTCTGCTGGTGTTTCCCCAAAGCAAATACCACCACCCTAAACTGTAACTTGCTCTGCAGTGGAGGAATAAACAGTTACTGCTATTCTCCCCCTGGAAGAGGCAAGTCATAGCTTCTGAAAAGTATTGGAGTCAGGAGTCCATGGAATAGTGAAACAGCTAGGTCTTTATTGCTGGTCCGGATGAAGCATACAACCCAGGGCTCGAAGCTCTCCTTTTATGCTGGTCAGGGATAATCCCCTGACCTCACCCAACTGGCCTGATAGGCTCTTATCAGTCTATTTACATCTCATAGGTTCCCTGGGAGAAACCTAGGTACATGATTGATGGCCGGTTTGAATCCACCTGGCCTTTGTTCTACCTGGCTGAAGCTCAGGTAGTTTCTTGGCCATGTGCTCTGGTCGCCATTGTGGGGGCAGAGGGTCAGTTGCAAGCTCCATTCCCTGCCTGAGTGAGGGTGCAGTGTGTACCTGTGAAAGAGGAGGAGGGGGCGGGGAGAGGCAGGTGGAAAAGGGTTCTAGTGTTGTTCAGGACAAATGTGCAGGTAGTATGTGACCTCCTTCTCATGGAAGAGACAGTGGAGAGAAGCTGCTGTGGTAGCTTTAAAGGGAAATATAAGATTACAGCAGCACTAGAGGAGGGATGAAGACCTACTTTCCATTGTTTCCAGAGAGACTGGTTACTCCTGAGGGACCTGTCTTACAGTTTTGTTGTTGTTTCTAATTTTATAAAATTTATCAAATATAATGCAAAAATGCATGTATCATCACAAAAGGAGGTGAAGGAAAAAAGTAATGACACATATACGGTAATAGGCAGTGCTCCCTCTGAGCTGTGGAGTCTTGTGAGCAAAAATCCTCTCTAGAGAGCCAGTTTGGTGTAGTGGTGAGGAGTGCAGACTCTAATCTGGGAGTGCAGATTAGAGTCTTCTCCCCATGCTGCTGCTGATGTGACCTTGGGTCAATCACAAGTCCTTTCAGAGCTGTTCTTTCAAGGGCAGTTCTCGAAAGGCCTCTCTCAGCCTCACCTACCTCACCGGGTGTTTGTTGTGGGGAGGGGAGGGAGGGCTTAGCGGGAGCATTACAAAAGGGCACATTGATTTATTTTCAAACAGAAATCAAAGAGAAATGAAAAAAGAGAGAATAATAGCTATCAATGACTACATCTAAAAAAGTAATTTTGGGGGGGGGGGGGGGATCCATCTCCATATAACAGCACTGTGTCTAAATTCCACGTACAGAAGCATGATGTCCCCTCCTCCCTCTCCAGTTGTAGCCTGAAATATCCCCCCATGCTCAGCGGGGGGGGGGGGCAGGAACAGAATGTGGGAGTTGAAGAGCTGCTGCAGCAGGGGGAAAATCAGCAAAAATCCCCTCCCCTCCCCTCCCCTCCCCTCCCTGTGTATCTGGATCTTTTCCATGGGATCCAACTTCCCGGGAGGAAGACTGAATAGTTAAATAGACATAAAACAATGACCAACTTGTTATATAAATATGTCTTCTTTTTCACATGTTCTTGATTTGCATCTATGGTTGCCAACTCCAGGTTGGGAAATTCCTGGAAATTTTGGGGTGGAGCCTGGGGAGGGCCCAGTTTGGGATGGGGAGGGGCTTCAGCAGGGTACAATGCCATAGAGTCCACTCTACAAAGCAGGCAGTTTCTCCAGGGGAACAGTTCTCTGTTGCCTGGAGATCAGTTGTAATTCTGGGTGATCTCCAGGCCCCACCGTGAAGTTGAAATCGCCCTTCACCCTTGAGGTGAAGCTCAAAGTGAATTTGAGCTTGCCAGTTGACAAGGATGCTCCTTGAGACTCGCAGTGCAGTTCTAAATGGAGTCACTCCTTATGTCCCTTGACATCAAAGATTTTAGCAAGATATAAGAAGAAGAGAGGAGATGAAGAGTTTGTATTTATACCCTGCCCTTCACTTGGAGTCTCAGGGTGACTTACGAACTCCTTTCCCTTCCCCTCCCTACAGCAGACACCCTGTGAGGTAGGTGGGGCTGAGAGAGCTCTTTCCAGAACTGCTCTTGAGAGAACAGCTCTGACAGAACTATGGCTTGCCCAAGGTCATCCAGCACCTACAAGTGGAGGAGTGGGGAATCAAACCCAGTTCTCCCAGATTAGAGTCCACACACTTAAACACTGCACCAAACTGGCTCTCTTAGAATGGTGCGATCATCTCCTTCAGGAGCCCTGCTGGGAAAGGGGGCAGAAGGGTCAAAATTAATGTCTATGTTCTCTTAATTTTTATTGTCTTTGAATCTTTATACTATTTTATGTAGTTTTAGAACTTATTATCTCTCTCACTATTTTTGAAACAACCCATTCCCCCCTGCTTTTTCCCCTATGATAAAGGCTGGTTAGCTTTGTGTCTGTTTCTGGTAAAGATTTATTAATAGATAAAGTTGCAAGCATATGGATGGGCAAGCCCTGCTCAGTAAAGACCAGGGGTCCATTGGAGCGGGAGCACACAGGAGCGCAGCTCCGGGAGTGAGGAGCCCAGGGGGCAGGCACATGACCAAGCCCCACCCCCTCCTCGGCTTCCCCGAGCAGTGCAGAGGCACAGCGCCCCAGGGAAAGCCCTGCTAGGGTCTTTATTGATTTAAATGTTTTGTTTTAATATTGATAATTTTATCATTGTTCCTTTTATGACTGTGTGCTGCTTTTCCAGAGACTTGCTCAAGGTGGCATATAAATTTTCTAAGTATACCATTTTTTATCTGGACACATGGCACATAAGTACTGGAGAAATTTCACCAACCCTTCAGCAGCTTCCACCCCATCAGTTTGGTGTAGTGGTCAGGAGTTGTACTCTAATCTGGGAGAACCGGGTTTGATTCCCCACTCCTCCACATGCAGCTGCTGGTGTGACCTTGGGCCAGTCACAAGTTCTCTCAGAGCTGTTCTCTCATGAGCAGTTCTCAAAAGACCTCTCTCAGCCCCACCTACCTCACAGGGTATCTTGTTGTGGGGAGGGGAAGGGGAAGGGATGGGTGGTGCACATGTCCTGGGTATCTTCAAGTCTACTTGAAACCTGGTGGTTTCAAGGGAGCAAGAAGAGAATGAGGGTGTTTCCTTTACGCTTATTTTTATTGCACAAAGTATTGGATGGGGAAGGGAATGGAGGAAGAGCAGGTCAGTTTCACTCCCCTGTGGAGTGGAGCCTGAGGGGTGGGTGTTGCCTTCTGACACACTTCCGGTTTGTTAGGGGGTGTGGCATATGCAAATGAGTTATGCAAATGAGTTATGCTAATGAGCTCCAGTGCCTCTTTTTCTACGAAATGACCCCTGTTAAAGACTTAGACACTGAGCAGGAGGGAAGGAGAGAAAGCTGAAGACAAAGAGATAGATAAAGGTGGGATGGCTCATGGGTCAGAAGGAAAGAAGAAAGCAAGGAAGGGGGAGAGGCTATGGGGGCTTCCAGGGAAGGGAAAGAGGGAATAGTGGGGAAGGGAGAAATGATGCTCACCTGCAAGCCTTTGTAGTCCCACTCCCTTACAGTTCTAAATCTGTTTATACAATTGAAGCATATGAAAAATGTATATGTATAAAAACCTACCTGTGAGTATTGGGGAAATCTCACTTCTTATAGCTGATTTTTTAAGTGTATTCATTTTTCCCCCCATTTGTTGCTTTTTAAACATCTATGATATTAACAATAGCAACACCTCTCCACAGAGGTGTTTTTCTCACAACTCATTTTTTTTTTTAAACTGGAGATGCTGCGGATTGAACCTGGGATGTTCTGCATACAAAGCAGACGCTTCCCACGCGCCACAGCCCAAATAAAATGTTCAGTCATTTCCCTTTTCAATACCGATCCCAGCAACCTCCGCTCTTTTCCTGCATTCTTTATGCTTCACAAGAGGTCATATCTCTGCATAGCATTTGTGTTGTTCACCGGAATTACAATTAGAGGAGGCTGCTTTTTGGATATAGTTGTTCCTCATCCTCACACAGAGTGCTTACTTCTGCAAGTGTCTCCAAAAATTACAACACTGTCAAATGTGAGAAGTCAGTGGATGGTAGTCTGCTTGGTTCGCATGCTACTGAAAAAGGGTCGATTTTTATTTATTTAATTAATTTATTACATTTTTGGATCACCTGATCTCCACAATAGGGCTGCAGTGGCTCAGAGGTTAAGACGCTGAGTTGCAGACCGGAAGGTTGGTAGCTCCGCAGTTTGAGACCCGAGTGCCGCATGACGGAGTGAGCTCCCGTCTTTGGCCCCAGCTCCTGCCAGCCTAGCAGTTTGAAACAAGAAATTGCAAGTAGATAAATAGGTACTGCTTTGGTGGGAAGGTAACAGTGTTCTGTGCGCCTCAGCGTTTAGTCATGCCAGCCACAGGACCACGGGAAAAGTCTTCGGACAGCGCTGGCTCTTCAGCTTAGAAATGGAGATGAGCACCACCCCCTAGAGTCGGATTCGACTGGCCTTCAAGCAAGGGAAACCTTTACCTTTATAATCCCTTCAGTTGTTGGGCTCTAGGCAATGTACAGACTTAAAATAATAAAAATCATAAAACATTATCAACAATATAATTAATTAATTCATATCAAGTGACAAAATTTTAAGGTTCCTTCCCATTGCTGGCCTGTGGGTGCCTCATGGGTATGGGGCGGGAGAGGAATCAAATTCTTCAGGGGACATAGTTCAAGGAAGGGTGCCAGCCATGATGTAAACTGTCACTGTCTTCACCAACCTCTCTGCCTTACAGGCCCTGCAGAATTGCACAAGATCCTGCAGGGCCCTGATGTTATTAGGCAGAGAGTTCCACCAAGTTGGGGCCGGGGTTGAGAAGACCCTAGCCCTGGTTGAGGACAGCCAGATGCCTCTAGGGCCGGGGGCCACCAGCAAGTTGTTCTGTGCAGAGCAGGGGTCATTTCGTGGAAAAAGAGGTGCAGGGGCTCATTAGCATAAGTCATTTGCATAAGTCATTTGCATAAGTCATTTGCATATGCCTCACCCCCTAACATACCGGAAGTGTGTCAGAAGGCAACACCCACCCCTCAGGCTCCACTCCACAGGTGAGTGAAACTGACCTGCTCTTCCTCCGTTCCCTTCCCCATCCAATACTTTGTGCAATAAAAATAAGCATAAAGAACACACCCTCATTCTCTTCCTGCTCCCTTGAAATCACCAGGTTTCAAGTAGACTTGAGATACCCAGGACATGTGCACCACCCATCTCTTTTCCTTCCCCTCCCCACAATAAGACACCTTGTGAGGTAGGTGGGGCTGAGAGAGGTCTTTTGAGAACTGCTCATGAGAGAACAGCTCTGAGAGAACTTGTGACTGGCCCAAGGTCACACCAGCAGCTGCATGTGGAGGAGTGGGGAATCAAACCTGGTTCTCCCAGATTAGAGTCCAACTCCTGACCACTACACCAAACTGATGTGTAGTTTCTCCAGAGGACCACTACACCAAACTGACCACTTCACCAAGCTGCTGAAGGGTTGGTGAAATTTCTCCAGTACTTATGTGCCATGTGCCCAGATAAAAAATGGTATACTTAGAAAATTTATATGCCACCTCGAGCAAGTCTCTGGAAAAGCAGCACACAGTCATAAAAGGAACAATGAAAAAATTGTCAATATTAAAACAAAACATTAAAAACAATAAAGACCCTAGCAGGGCTTTCCCCGGGGCGCTGCGCCTCTGCACTGCTCGGGGAAGCTGAGGAGGGGGTGGGGCTTGGTCATGTGCCTGCCCCCTGGGCTCCTCACTCCCGGAGCTGCGCTCCTGTGCGCTCCTGCTCCAACAGACCCCTGGTGAAGAGTATAACAGTCTCCTGGGGGTGTACCAGAGGAAGCAGTCCCACAGATACATTGAAGAAAAGTGATGGTGTTGGAACACAATTCAATTGGTTTCTTTGTCCTGGGGAAGATATTTATACTTATGCATGATGTAGGGTGGGGTGAAGAGAGCAATTCCTGGCTATGTTTCTGAAGTCCATGCACTGGGCCTCACATCTCCATGGGATGTACAAGTTACCCAGGTCATCTCTGTGCACATCACAGTGCACAGCTGTGCAACACAAGAGCACTGAGTACACGAGCAGTGGGTGCATTGAGGGGCGGGGCCAGCTGACATATTCCTGGCCCCCACATACATACATTACTTCTTCATTACAAAAAAGCCTTTTTTAAAAACAAGGTGTGCTTAGCCAGTAGTAGTTTAGCATCATCCTTCTTGTTTGAATTTGACATTTGACAGCACATGTGATAACATAAGCCGAGAGGTAAGATGAGGTATAAATATTGTAATAAGCAAACAAATAAATATAACAGTAAGATGTAACTCAACTTTACATATGCCTCATGAAGCTGCTTTACACTGAATCAGACCATTGGCCCATCAAGGTCAGTTTTTTTCCCACTCAGATTGACACCATTTCTAGGGTGTCAGGCCGAGGTCTTTCACATCAGCTGTCCCCCAGTCATTTTAATTGATCATGCTGGGGGTTGAACCTGGGACCTTCTAGCATGCAAAGCAGAAGCTCTTCCACTGAGCCACAGCCGCCCCCCCCCCAATAACATTATCCCCCCTTTTAATGTTTACCCTGTTCATTTCACCTGATATATTCTTGTTTCTTTTACTTCCCCCTTTCATGTTAACAGTTTAAATGGTGGCCTTATTCAGTTTGATACCAGATAATCGGGAGAGTGTTGCAGCCTTCAAAACTGCTACTGTCTTGCCTTTATGCATTAACTCTCTGCTGAATGATACATTCTCACTTGCCTAGATCACAAAACACCCCTCACCCACAAGCCCATCCTATGATATAATCTCAAGAACCATGATATAAAATTGTATTTCCTTCCCGAATGACAATATATACCCGTATATACCCGTATATACCCCAGAGAGCACTACGGTCAGGCACTCAACATCGCCTAGCCCTCCCCAGCCCTAGAGAGGCCAGGCTATCGACCACCAGGGCCAGGGCCTTCTCAGTGGTGGCTCCTTCCTGGTGGAATGAGCTCCCAGGTGACATCAGGGCCCTGCGGGACCTTTTGCAGTTCTGCAGGGCTTGCAAAGCGGAGTTCTTCCGCCAGGCTTTCAATTAGGAGCCGCCGCTGGGGGAAGGAGCCGATGGCATGCCAGGTTATGTCCCGGGCTGGACATTCAACTAGTGAAACTGCCTGGCCTCGGGTTTGGTATTGCTGTACTGGGTGTCGGGAGTAATGTGGGCTGCCAACTCCTGTGGGTTCTTCTGCTGTTTTATGTCTATTTTAAGTTAACTTACTATCAATTATACTGTGATGTTTTAATTTCTGTAAGCCGCCTTGAGCCGGCTACAGCTGGCTAGGTGAAATATAAATCAAATAAATAAATAGTGGAACATAGCATGGTAATACTGGGCTCGTAGAGCCCCAGTAAAGCACACCCACCAGTGCTTAGGCGCTGGGTCTAGTTTCCCTTCCACATCCTGGGACATGTTATTCACATACCTGTATGGGGGGGGGGTATTAGTGGGAAGATACCTAATTATCATAAAAATGACTTACCTGGCCCATATTTGGCAAACAAAATGGTGGCTCCAACAACAAAATTGTGATTCCACACTTCATGAGGAAAATAATAAGCTTGAAATAAACCCAAAGTGACCTGCACTGCAGATACACATACAATGAAAGGTCTTGTTGCAGGCTCAGGGGGGATAAGGGGGTGATGTGGTAGAAGGTACTTACAAAGGCCACGATTTTAGTAAAAAGCATGACCACAGCTTTTTATTGAATATAGCCGAAGGAGCATTGGCATCGCATGGGGACAGATCCAGTATTGGGCAACCCACCTTCCGCCTGATATCCCCACTCCCCCAGATCACCTGCCTAGGGCATGAGGGTGTGGAGTGACAAGACCCCGGAATCCATGGGGGTACCGGCTGCTGCATGGTCCCCTTGCCACCTAGTGGTGGAAGCCTGCCGGCAGCCACCAACCTGACCATGAGGCTGAGTGCCCCCCTCGCCCCTGTCCATGAAGTAGCCGGCAGTGGGAGTGGGAGGAGGATTGGTTATTCGCCATCTGTTTCTTTTTAATATCGTACTGAAGTTTTATTTAATGTTATCTTGTTTTATCTCTGGTTGTACATCGCCCAGAGCCCTGCAGTAGCAGGGGTAGGGCAATTCATAAATATAATATAATAAATAAATAAATAAATAAATAAGACCCCTTAAGGGGCAGTGGCTCAGTGGCAGAGCATCTGCTTGGCACGCAGAAGGTCCCAGGTCCAATCCCTGGCATCTCCAGTTGAAAGATCTGGCCGTAGGTGATGTGAAAGAACTCTAGTTAGTTAAATTGCTGACAAGATATCAGTGAGTCATGGGCCAATGTGTTAGATCCTGCTGATCTAGTTTGACAGCTGGGGAAGTCATATGACCAGAATGGCATCAGATTTTTGCACACACTCATCATGACTCAGCTATTATAGGTGCAACCTGATTGGTTGGTACTAGTATATACTGCAGACAGTTCGTTGCTCTTGGCTCTCTCGTGGGGTACAGCTGTCAGCGTAGCACTCTGTCCGTTTGAATCCAGAAATTGCTACTAAAAGTACTGTATATAGTTCCAGTTGTTCAGTGTAAATAAATGTGAATATTCTGTATATAAGAAACAGAATCATTCTGCTAATTTTGCGGCGTCATCAAACCGTCAGTCTAAGACCCTGGAGAGCCGCTGCCAGTCTGAGTAGACAATACTGACCTTGATGGACTGATGGTCTGATTCAGTATAAGGCAGCTTCACGTGTCCATGAGTCCGCAGACCGGGAGAGGGAGACACACAGCCCTGGCCATCCCCGCCCCCAAGGATCCATCCCAATGCCCACCCCCTCGAGCTGTGATAAAGGCACTAAACAATCACATGACAACCACCAACTGAAGCACAAAAGGGGAGGATGGGGGGGGGGAGAATCGTCAAGGAAAAACTGGGGGCGGGTCAGCCATGATATGGAGTTGAGTAGCCAATGCGGCAGGTCTGCCCCGCCCCCAGGGCTGGCCCTGGATGATGAAGCTGGCCAGCCCTGTCTGTGGTTGATCCCACCCAACCCAGACCCAAAGGGCAGCATGTTTCTGCCAAAACACTTCCCTTGCTTCACCCTCCCCCGAATCTGCAAATGGCGTTCTGCACCATGCTGCTTCTTCTAGTTGTTTTTTGTTACTGTTTTTGCTTGATAATGTTCAGGGGAATTGCAGAAGAAAGCACAAATATCTGTACCTGAATGCCTGTCTCCCCCCCCCCACCACCTTGTTGCCAGTTATGAATGTTTCAATTTCATTCACTTTATCTTTCCAGATAATACAAGTCCCTATGTCATTAATATAATGTATTTTATTTCCCTATTTTCAGGCAAATACACTAACTTCCATAACAAGTCACTTGGGTGGAATACAGACAGTTATTTATTTAATTCATTATTATGGTGGCTTATCTATTGAATTCATTTGCACATCGCCTTTCTCTCCAAAGGGAGCAACTTACGTCTTTCTCCTCTCCTCCATTTTATCCTCGTAACAACCCTGTCAGAAAAACTTGGTTAAATATGGCTAACCTTAGATAAGTATTGATACAATCCAATAATGTATGGTTACTTGAATTTATGTATACCATATAAAGTATATTACCACGGGATAGAATTGTATTGAATGTTTGGATATATTTTAATGTGCATATCAATGGTTGTTGATTGACTAATCATAACATTTTTAGGATAGATTTACCTAAATTTTAAATGTAGGCAATTGCGGTGCAATATGTTCGGACTTGAGACGGTTTACTGTGTTAATGTTTCTTCTCAAACTGTTAGTCCGTCTACTTGATAGATGATCTCCTTTAGCTCTGATTTGGTGCTGAGAATGGGATGGCCTTTAGCTAATAAACTTTGACTATTTAGAGGAAATGAGAACCCTGTATGGCAGGTTAGGCTGAGAAAATTTGACTGGCCCAGGGTCACCCAATCGAGCTTCCAAGGCACAAGTAGAGATTCAAAACCAGGTCAGGCTTTTGGCAGGGATTGGCTGAGTTGCCATAGTGTCATAGAGAGGAAGGGTGGGCAGAAGGGCCTCTCTTGCTGTAGGGTTGCCATTCCCCCAACAGGGGCAGAGGTTTACCCACCTTTGGGGGGCCCAATCCGCTGCTGCCCAGCTCCCCCCACCCTCAAAGAGCCCCATCTACACCAATCTGCTTGGTGCAACAACATCACCCAGAGGTGACATCACTGTGCAGAACACGTTGTGGGGGGGATGTCTAGTGTTTGAGAAAAAAACTCTATGATCACCATAGAATTTTTCCTCATACGCTAAAGTGTCCCCCTGCAATGTGCCCTGTGCAATGATATCACTTCTGTGTGTTGTCATCCTGGTGTGTGTTTTGTGTGTGTGCTGAAAAGTCCCAGGAGGGGAGAGCCCCCCCCCCCCCCCCCCGCCAGGAGCCAGGTAAGACCTGACAATCCTATCTTGCTGCCCTTGGTTGAGCTGCAGGCCAAGGGAAGAGTCAGAGAGGCAAAGAACAGGCAGATAAAAGAGCTACAGAGATGGTCACACGGATCTGAAACAACCAATCGATTCTTCAGCTCCAGGCATCGAGTATATAACAAAACACACATTTATAGCTTTGTGGTCTCTGTGGGTCTCTTGACCACTGTGGACGCTATTCTTTCATTCCCTTACCGCACAGATTGTCAAAAGGTTCCTATTTATAACCGTACGCCGAACCCACTCATAAATGTATGTTAATGGAGAAGGCCTTCTTGGCTGAGATGCAGGCCGGCATATATTACCCGAGTTCTGCTTCAGTACTTCCACAAAAATATAATTGCTTCGAGGGCTGCCATTGCCTTCCACTGTCCTCTAATAGGCTTATGACTATTTTATGAATTGATTGTAACATTTCCCTGTGCTCCAAGAGTAATCCGACCTACCATTTTACAGCACTGAGAGGTTTATTAGGCTGGACTGCCTGCAGAATCATGAAAGATTTACTGCCCTTGTCTGCATAAAAGGAGTATTAAGCATCACTCTTCATTTTAAAGAAAGTCTATATAGTGCTAAAACACCCTATTGATTTCAATTGTTTTTTAAAGGGCCGTGTTAACATTAACAAAATATAAAGAGATGGAGCACGGGGAGGAAGATATGGTGGCTGGGATCATAAAAAGTTCTATCCAGGCTTATTCTTTCCTGCAAAGGCTTACGTTTCCATTGGTGGGAGGACTTTTATCGCCAATGAAGAAAGAGTCTCAGCTTCTGCACCCCATTGTCCAGCATACTGCCAGAATTTGAAATGACACACATTTAAAATTCACCTAATTTCATGCTACTTAAAAAAAACAGCCATATTCTTTCATAGGCCAGTGAATGAGCCAAACGATGGTTTCAGTGAGGAAACTCTCATTCCAGAAACTTTCTAGGAAAAGCAACAACAACTGAACATCCAGAATCTGAAATGGAATCTCAAACAAAACACCCCGTGCCTCCACACTTGGAATAAGGCAGAGTAGAAATTTGAAATCAACTTCCTTCCGTATTGTTGTGAAGTGCTGAATACTGTTTGAGGTTCAAGGCTAGCACAAATTCTTCTTGTTCTTCCTTCTGGACTTCTCTCACACTTTCCCGCACTTCTTCTAGAATAGCCATTGGCATCAAGAAAACACACCACCATTAGCAGAATGGATATCTGTTGGAGCCAAATGATTCACTTCAGCAACTGTTTTATAAGAGGTTGGGCTACTGATATGCAGGGCTTTTTTTTGTAGAAAGAGCCCAGCAGGAACTCATTAGCATAATAGGCCACACCCAGCAGCAGAAACTCATTAGCATATTAGGCCACACCCCTGACCGCGCAGCTCCCTCCCAGGATTGGCTTCCCCAGATGCCCCGCGGCTTGCGGGGTGACTGGGGAACCCGAGGGAAGGAAGGTAGTTTCTGGATCGGCTTCCCCAGGCACCCCACAGCTCCAAGGCACCTGGGGAACCCAAGAAGGGGAGGCAATTTAAACTGCCTTCCCTCCCTGGATCAGCTTGGCTTCCCCAAACACCCCATGCCTTGCGAGGCACCTGCGGAACCCGGGGGGGGGGGAGGCTGTTGGTGTGGCCAACTCAGAAGCCAGCCGGATCTCCGTTCCTGTGCGTTCATCCCCAAAAATAGCCCTGCTGATATGAAATTTCACTCAGCACCAGAAAAGTCTGGATCCATGTATCTTCCCTAGTTTGCATTTTCCTAATGTTATAACCAGTATTCCCTCTAAGCTGAGTTAGTGTGAGCTAGCTCAGTTTTTTAGCCTCCGGCTCACACCTTTTTGTCTTAGCTCAGGAAGGATGGCTCCAGGGCAAACTAATTTATGCAGCAGCCAAATTGCTGGCTCACAACTTTAATGCCAGTAGCTCACAAAGTAGGATTTTTGTTCACAAGACTCCACAGTTTAGAGGGAGCATTGGTTATAACCCTAGCCAGTGCCAAATTAGAGGAGAAAATTTTGAGATTGAGGGTGGTGGTCTGGGACCTCCTCCAGTTCCAAAACTGAACTGCCAGCAAGTCTTCCCTGGCCTTTGAAAAGGAAATAAGTTTTTCACCTTCAGGGAGATTTGAGGTGGTGCCTGGTAAAACTGGGATTTGGGGAACAGAGGGATCTTGGGTGGTTTAATGCCATAGACTCCACTTTCCAAAGCAGCCATTTTCTCCAGGGGGGTGGACAGGGCTGTGAGAAGCTGAGGGCAGTGCCCTTTATCAAATTTGCAGTGCACCCATGCAATCTTCCCCATCTGAGGCTCAGGCCCATAGCCAGCGGTTTGGGTGCTGCGGCCTCCTCCTCCTCTCTGCATGTGCTCTTTGGCAGTTCTTCCAGGGAGGCTGGTAGAGGATAGGCAAGGAGGGCACCCACAGAGCAAGCCAGCAGGAAGGTTGCTCCTGGCACACTGAGGCACAAGCAGCAACATGCCCTTCCTCCTCTCTTGCTGGTGCTTCGGTCCCCTTGCCACCGCTGCTGCCTTGCTCATCCTCTGGCCCAGGGGCTTGCCTCACTCTGCTCCCTCGCTCTCCCCACTTTGCTTCCCGCTGGGAAGTTGCCTGATGGACAGACGGTGGGTTGGAGTTTACGATCACTTCTAGCTGCATGAGAAGGTGGGTGGTGCAAGCAGGGCAGCAAAATGGGAAAGGGCGGCTTGGGCTTTGCGATGCTGTGGAGAAGCGGCCTACAGGGACCCTCCTTCTTGTTGGAAAAAATGAGTATGTAAGACAAGACCTGACCATTTCAGTCATTATAGGGTTAACCTATGCAACTTGTTGTTTTCCTAGGCTAACCTGGAAGAGATGCCTGGCAGCTGGCCAATTAAGTCTAAGCCCCGGAAACCTAAAGGTGTACTGTTCTGCTGATTGGTCACTGACATCAGGTGTTTCCTTTCAGGGGTCAAGAAGAAGGAGAGATCCTCCACTGTAATCTCTCACTCTGTAGTAGAATGTCTTAGTGTGTAGACAGAGCACAATGCTGCTCCTTAGAAAGCATGTTTTGTTTATTTGTAGCTAATCCCGTTTCCCTTTATCCTTTAGTAATAAATATTTGAAACTAGAGGAAGCAGTCTGTTCTTTCCAGAAAGCAAGATCCCTAACTCTGAATTTTCTCTAATATTTGGACAAAAAGTCCCAACACTTCTGAGGGTGCTTGAACTGGCATGAAAGTAATGTAATTTTACTTCATTTTAATTTAGTTGACACAAACTCTGGAAAAAAATTCCTGGCTACGGGGCTGGGGCCGGATCTCTGTAGTTTGGAGAACAGTTGTAATTCCAGTAGATCACCAGACTCCCATCTGGATGTTGGCAATCCTAGCTGAAAACTAGAGCCGGGGACAGCTAATATACCTCACATGGTAGATTTGTTTCTGTGGTCTCCCTTTGCTACTTCAAGACCAAGAGGGGCCACTGGCCCATTAGACTGCATTCAGAGAGGAGAGTGAAGCTTCACTGCATCTGGAATCTTCAACCTACATCCAGTCCTATTACTCCATTGCTTGTCTTTGGCCTCTTCCACCCACAGGGAACAGTCAAGCCAGAAACCCCCATCTAATGGTGCTCTTCCTGTGTTGCCTGCTAGAGGTAGAAGACCCACATCATCTCTGGAGGCTTCAGTTGGCTCACACACGTGGAATGAGATGGCAGGGCACAGGACAGAGTCTTCTGCGTGGAAGCAGTGAAATTGCGCTGGTCAGAAGTTTGTTCTGCTTTTGATCAATGAACTCAGCTCTAGGAGAGGATCACTGAGACAAAGTCAACTCTGAGCCAGTGGTTGTTCCAAGGTCACCCAGGGGCCTTCAGTCCACCCCTCAGTCCAGTTCCAAGGCTCCGCTCACATCACACTGGTTCTGACCAATCTTACAGAGATATTTTAAGAATCGATGATATCATTAAAACGTTTTAGGACTCGTAAGTGCTAAATAAAGGTAAGTTTTATAATTAGCAGCAGCTAGGTAAATTTTGTGTGGTTGCTCAGTCCATATATATTTGCATTTGTCTCTGCACTGAAGGCTCAGCGCTGGTTTTCTGTAAGAATCCTGTAAGAATGGTCCTATGCAGGGGTCCGTTGGAGCAGGAGCGCACAGGAGCGCAGCTCCAGGAGTGAGGAGCCCAGGGGGCGAGCACATGACCAAGCCCCCCCCCTCCTCAGCTTCCCCGAGCAGTGCAGAGGCGCAGCGCCCCGGGGAAAGCCCTGCTAGGGTCTTTATTGTTTTAATGTTTTGTTTTAATATTGATAATTTTATTATTGTTCCTTTTATGACGGTGTGCTGCTTTTCCAGAGACTTGCTCAAGGTGGCATATACATTTTCTAAGTATACCATTTTTTATCTGGGCACATGGCACATAAGTACTGGAGAAATTTCACCAACCCTTCAGCAGCTTCTACCCCATCAGTTTGGTGTAGTGGTCAGGAGTTGGACTCTAATCTGGGAGAACTGGGTTTGATTCCCCAGTCCTCCAGCTGCTGGTGTGACCTTGGGTCAGTCACAAGTTCTCTCAGAGCTGTTCTCTCATGAGCAGTTCTCAAAAGACCTCTCTCAGCCCCACCTGCCTCACAGGGTGTCTTGTTGTGGGGAGGGGAAGGAAAAGAGATGGGTGGTGCACATGTCCTGGGTATCTCAAGTCTACTTGAAACCTGGTGATTTCAAGGGAGCAGGAAGAGAATGAGGGTGTGTTCTTTATGCTTATTTTTATTGCACAAAGTATTGGATGGGGAAGGGAATGGAGGAAGAGCAGGTCAGTTACACTCACCTGTGGAGTGGAGCCTGAGGGGTGGGTGTCGCCTTCTGACACACTTCCGGTATGTTAGGGGGTATGGCATATGCAAATGAGTTATGCAAATGAGTTATGCTAATGAGCTCCTGCACCTCTTTTTCTACGAAATGACCCCTGGTCCTATGACTATGAATATTGAAGCACAGCAACTACTGTGAACATCGTAATTCATTGAAACACATGAGAGATTATTACTTTTTGACAAATGCTGATTCTCGTGGGCATGAGCAGATAGAATTGTTGGTTGTTGAAAAAGCTGCAGTTCTCATTTATTGGCCAAGGGAACTCACCATGTAAAGAAATTGCAAGATGCAAAAAAAAATGTATTTATAGGACATTTTCTCCCCCCCAAAAAAGTATGATGCATTTTTCTTTTTTGTTAGAAATTGACTTCCTCATTAGTAATTGTGAAGGGTTTTACACAGATGCTTTCTTCAGTACCGCAAAGGGTTATCTCAGTATTAAAATGTACTTCATTCAGGAAATGGACCCACACCAAGCCTTTCCACACTTTCCATAGGTAGGATTTCAAAAGCCATCCAGTGACTGGATCTGAAGAGTCATCAGTGACAAGACCCATGTAATGGTCATGGGGGTCCAGAGGCCACGGGGGTCCAGAGGCCACAGTGGAAAGGAGTATAGGTGATCCTTCTTTTCAGCCTGTTTTGTGAATCGAGGAATAAGAACCAGTGCAATATAGTGGTTAGAATACCAGATTAGTATCTGGGAGATCAGGGTCCAAATTCCTACTGTGCCAGGTAAATTTGTTGGGTAACTTCTCCCACCCTAACCAGCTAGATCTGAATCTAGTAGCTCTAGAGATTAAAAAAATAATTTTGGGGTATATGTTTTTGAAAGTCAACACTTCTTTTGTCAGATAGCTTGTATCTTGTACTACAGAAGGAGGAGGAGGAGGAGGAGATCAGATTTATATCCTGCCCTTCACTACCCAAAGGAGTCTCAGAGCAGCTTGCGGTCTCCTTTCCCTTCCCCTCCCCACAACAGACACCCTGAGGTAGGTGGGGCTGAGAGAGCTCTTTCAAGAACTGCTCATGAGAGCAGCTCTGAGAGAACTTATAACTGACCCCAGGTCACATCAGCAGCTGCATGTGTAGGAGTGGGGAATCAAACCCGGTTCTCGCAGATTAGAACCTGTGCTCCTAACCACTACACCAAACTCGCTTTCGACTGGACTTGAATCTAGCCCTTGCACTGCAGACCAACACAGGTACCTACCTCAATCTACTTCGCAGAGTTCTTTTGATGATAAAATGGAGGAAATAAGAATGATATGTCACTTTTGGTTCCCACCAGGGAGAAAGGCACACTATAAATGAAGTAAATAAATAAATGAGTAGCTTCTGCAGTGCTTCATAGGGGAGATTCCAAATATTTGCATTAGAAGCTGTGCTAGTTAATTTTTTTTTTAAATCATTCATCTACTTTGGGATGAAAACGCAAGATAACAAAGCGCAAGTGATCACAAATCGATGATGGGATGTACAATATCCCAAACTCACTGCAGGGTGGTTTTCATTAAACCAAACCTTTCCAAACTGTTGAATCTCTTTCACATTGCCTACTACTTTTGCCAGTAGGTTACAACTGGCTTATGGTGACTCCATGGGCTTTCCAGGGCAAGAGATGTTTATTTTATATATATATATATATATATATATATATATATATATATATATATATATATATATATATATTGGATTTGTATCCCATTCTCCCTGCATAGTGGGCTCAGGGTGGGTTCCATCAAATATAATATACAATAATAGTTTAAAATGCATCAGATAAAATACAGTGCAGTTTCTAGATATCCAATCAGAGCCTCAACAGATTTAACCTATTCAGAGGTGGTTTGCCATTGTCTGCCTCTGCATCACTGTTAGCCGAATTGCTTTAATTTACGTTTAGCAATCAGCAAAATATGCGGGTTTTTGCCAACTATACCAGGGTCCCGCCCCTCCCGGGAGTTCTCAAGGAAAGAGGCACGTGAGGCAGATATCCAATTAAATGTTGTTTACTTAATAATGTGTCTCAAGCATACCAAAAAAGTAATCACACACACAAGCACACAGGCCTAAGAAATAAAGACAGAAAATAGCACGTTTGCATGAGCAGGCAATCGTTGGTGGGGAAGCAGTGCCTTACCTTAGATGAGTTGTCCAAACGATGGCAGAATTGGATGGGGAGAAAATAGAAAGGCTATGGGGACACGAGGCTCGAACCTGCAAGACTACGTGGTTCTCCTGGATCGCAATTCCAGAGAGAGAGGATTAAAGATGGAGGCAAGGGTTGGGTACAGCAAGCTGGACTGAAGGGGTAGTAAAGCTGACAGGGGACGACGGCTCAAGAGAGTGAGTGCCTCTGGATTTGGTCTGTTATTAGGGGGTCTTGGGGCGGGCTGATCAGACCACATCCCACTAACACACCTACTAGGCGGTCTGTCCCTCTTGGACCTGTCTATAGGTTAAAGGTGAACAAAGGGAGGAGGGCCAGGGGATGGACCCTGTTGCAGAACTATGATCTCACCAGGAAGAGGACACCTGGCCTGGGGTCCGATGACTCACCTGGCCACATCTATTGTTAATCAATGACTTTGGCCGACTGGGTGGTGGCCCGAACATTAGTTGCTGAGCAACTGCATTAGCATAATCCATTTAGCTATGTTGGAGGGGGCAGGGGTTGACCAGCGTGTGCAGAAACAGAAAGAAACCTCATGGCTTTGTCTCTGTCTTAGGTGAACTGTCCAGGGTGTCAGCCTCCTGGCATGGGCTGGAGCTGGCTCCTATCATGAAGAAAGCACATGGCCCTTCCATTAAAGGCAGCCCAAAGTTCAGTCTTATGAATATCACAATTCATAAGAGCACTGGCAGTGCCTTGCTGGCCAACATCACTACCCTGGGATTCCTTGGTGGTCTCCCGTCCAAATACTAGCCAGGGTCAACCCTGCTTAGCTTCTGAGATCTGATGAGAGTTGGCTAGACTGGGCCATCCAGGTCAGGGCTATTGCCTACTATCTGATCCTTTTAGCTAGCAATGCCAGGGATTGAAACCGGGACCTTCTGCACTCAAAACAAATGCACTGCCCTGCAGATGCACTGCACTCCAAGCAGCTGCAGTATGAACAGGAGTAGTGAGTGCTTAGACAGACATCTTCTTCCTATTCCCAGCCATCAGAAGACTGTAGAGATAATTTCTTCCCAACACAAATACTGGATTTCTTTTACCATCTGCCAATTCTTTGCATCAGGTTTGCACAGCTTGTGGCCTACAAAGCTGAAGGCAGCCTAATATGGAGACCTGGTTGCCTGCCAGGTGCTTTAAGCAGGCAGAGGCAGGCAGAAGAAAAACAGGCTTATTGATTCCATTGAGTCCCCCAAGGCTGTTGAAGGTCACAAAGTGGGCTGACTTCTTTGGTATGAAAACTTATGTGCGTGTGTTTACATGATCTCATCTTGGGATTCAGTGGGAAGAGTAGTTGCCATGATTTCAAGGACCACAGAAGAGTCTTGATGACACAGAGCTGTTCGGGGGAGAACCAGGAGCTGTTATCAAAGGGGACATGTGTAAATTTAAAGAAGTGTGGCAATTGCAGTGGTTATTCTCATGAGGGAAGTATTGAGAGACTGATCCACACAAGGAGTGCAGATTTTTGCCATGTTCACAACCCCCTTCCAGACTTCGGCAAGCTGATAGCCTGATAGACATGCAAGTCAGGGGGGCTTCGATGAGGAATGAGAAACAGATGAAACTGCCCTTCCTTCGACTTTTTTTTCAGTGCAGCTTAGGGTTGCCAGGTCCCCCAGGGGGGCGGGGAAACCACTGCTCGATTGTTCTGTTCTCTGCCATCCTGGATCGGGCCGCCGGGGGGAACCCCACCCCCTCAAATGCTTGGATTGCAGAAATGTGCCCGACGTGATGACATCACCCGGAGGTGACATCATCACACCGGGCACGTTGCATGGGGTCGCTCTATCATTCAAGGGAAAACTCTATGGTTTTCCCTTGAATGGTAGTGGTCCCACCCCCAACATACCCAACACAATGATGTCACTTCCGGGTGATGTCATTGCAGCGCTCGCCGAAGGTCTCGAGGAATGGCACCCAGGACTCCCCTGCTGAAACGAAAGTAAGACTTAGCAACCCTGGTGCTGCTCTTCTGACCCCCCCCCCTCCACCTACGACTTGATCCCTTTAGCTGGAGATCAGGGCTTTTTTCCTGGGGGAACGTGCCGGAACAGAGTTCCGGAACCTGTTTGACAAAACTCCCTTTTAAATGTTTAAAAGTGTGTGAGTTTTCAGTATACAGACTGAAAAGTTCTTTTCCCTCTTGAGAGTTCTGGCACCTCTTTTTCCAACCCCCTCCCCCAACCCTGCTGGAGGTGCTGGGGATTGAACCTAAGGCCAGGGCTGCTAAGGGGGGGTGGGGTGGGATTGGAGAGACAAAATTCCTGGAGCCCAAGTCAGCTGGAGGGCTCCTGAAACTAGTGCTGAAGTCACGGAACCCATTTGCTCCCCCCCCCCTTCTTGTAACACAGTTCTGCACTGCAACCACTAGAGGCACAGGGAAGGCAGCGCACAGTAGAGAGGAGTTCTGACCTTCATCAGATCCTGCTTAACCCATCAGCCAATTGAGCACTGGAGCAAGGCAAGACCAGGTACGACAAGCTACAGTAACTGCCAGTATGCAGCCTCCTAATCAGGTAGTTATTTCCAGCAGACTACGGCCCATTCTGCATCTAGCATTCACACTGCTGTTATACGAAACTCACGTTGGAACAGAAATTTCCTTCTACATTGCATGCCGCTTTCACTTTCTTAGATTCTTGGGTTTTATTATAGCCTCCTCACTGCATGCCGGCTTCACTTCCTTTGAGGTCTCGGCTGTTTTATGGTACTATCTGCATATATTTATGGCTGTTTTATGGCTGTTCAGCACTGACTCTGCAGTATTTGAAGGTGGTTTCGAGCCGCATCTTTTTCTGTTCCAGTGTGGGTTTGGTAAAACAATGGAACAATAAAAAATGCATCAATACGAAACTTAAAACAGCATTAAAATTCAATAACCACGCTCTTTTTCTTTCATGACCTCCCCACTTCTAATTTTTTTTATCTCCCTTGGTCTCATTTTTCATTTTTCAGTCTTGGTCTCAACTCCTTCTTGTCCACCCTGGTTAGTGACTTAGAACTTATTTTATTGTAGTATAGCAGCAAAACTTCCTTAATATTATGGACAGAAGTGGGAGTTAATATTTCCCCATGATCTATCGAAGTAGTAAAAGGATACTCTTCCCCCTCCACCCTTTATAGACATAATAGACAGGGCTCCTTTCGTAGAAAAAGAGGTGCAGGAGCTCATTAGCATAACTCATTAGCATAACTCATTAGCATATGCCACGTCCCCTGACATCACCAGAAGTGTGTCAGAAAGGGAATGTCAGTTTCAGCCCCATTATACCCTATGGGCCATTGAAATCAATGGCAAAAACTCATGGGGTATATGAGGGGCTGGAGGAAAGGGGGTTTGGGGGAGAGGCTCTAAACTTGCAGGGTAGTTGCTGGGGCCTCTCCTCGAAATACCCACTAAGTTTCAAGAAGATTGGGCCACAGAGTCCAATTCTATGGGCCCCCAAACAGATTGTCCCATCCCCTCCATTGTTCTCTATGGAGGGAAAAATGTTAACTTTTTTCCTACCATAGAGAACAATGGAGGGAATGGGGGCAACCTGTTTGGGGGCCCATAGAATTGGACCCCGTGATCCAATCTTCTTGAAACTTGGTGGGCATTTTGAGGAGAGGCCCCAGCAGCTACCCTGCAAGTTTGGAGCCTCTCCCTCAAACCCCCTCCCCTTCAGTGGCTTTTAAAGTTGCCATCAAATTTCAGTGGCAATTCGGCGGCGAGCTGAATCAGATTAGAGAATCTGATTCAGCCCGTGGCTGCCCTACTGGCCAGTCCTGAGCTGGCGGAGCTTTGCTCCGCCTCGCTCCGGCCCCAATGGACCCCTGATAATAGAACTTTAATCTGCCTTAGTGGTTACAAAGGAGGAACAGAAGTTGGCATTTAGCTTCCATTGCAGATAGAATGGGGGAGGGGTTCTGGAGCTACACCGGGCCAAGCTCTTCTGATTCATTTCAGTTTTTGGCCCTGGAACTCCCACAATCATCCTGCATCATTTTAGTAAGATGCTCGAATGGGCATTCAAAGAGCAAAATAGGTCAGATAAGGCGACACATTACTTGGATGATTTTCTATTCGTGGGTCCTTCTGTGTGACTTTATAATTTGGCTATAGAACTGGGCATACCCCAAGCAGAAGCAAAAAAAAACAGAAGGCCCAGCACAGTGTCTGGCATTTGGGGGAATATAAATGAATACTGAACTGGAGTTGTACTGTTTTCCAACAGAGACATTACATAGGTGTAGGATTCTGCTGGAAGAGTTGTGTAAGTTAACAGTTGGGTGACTTGGAGACAGACACATGTTAGGCCGCCTGACGATTGCCTGCAGAGTGATAGCCCGGGTTGGGGGGCTTTTTATGGTAGATGGCCAATTCAACTGGGACTGTCAAACAAGCTCATCATCAGATCTGGGTTTCAGGGCAAACAACAGCAGATGCATACATCTGGTTC
The DNA here is from genome assembly GCA_029233225.1 of Lepidodactylus listeri. Lineage (NCBI taxonomy): Eukaryota > Metazoa > Chordata > Lepidosauria > Squamata > Gekkonidae > Lepidodactylus > Lepidodactylus listeri. Next base: position 95,596,882 of record JARCFY010000009.1, on the reverse strand, counting down.
GATTTCTTTCGGGGTTTTAACGGGATGTCATTTTGGAGGGAGTTCTGGTTGGCAGGCAAGATTTTCAGGTTCAGGATACTGTAGCAGGTGCTTGTGGCTTTGGGATTTATTTCCGGGGTCATTGGGGCACCCAGCATTGGCCCACAGAATGAGAGCAGGAAGGGGTTCTTAGAGATTTTAGCTTCCTAGAGCGGCTGTGCACAGTAGGGGGCATATCTTGAAAGACTCAGTAGGATTGTTTTGCTGTGATAATAGTGCTATAGTACAGGGATTTAATAGGCAGACTTCCAGGTTTTACAGATTTTAAGGGGGTTTGTATTGCACGGTTTGAGGCACAATATTTGGTTGAAGTCTAGGCATGTGCCTGGCTTAGATAAAGGCATTGCGGACATCTTGACTTGGATTCAGGACGGGCACTTTTGGGAGCAGCAGATCCAAGCCCAGTCCCGAAGCTAGCAGAGTTATGGGGCCTTGGGAAGTTAAGGCAGAGAGATCGGTGATCGTTTCCTTAGCACAACCTGTGAGAGCATTTTTATGATAAGCAATGCAAGTTTGTACACTTTTGAGAGAAGGAAGACTTGGCGCAAGTTTGGCCAGTTCTGGGTGCTCACATGCAGCAGTTTTGGGTGACCTTAAAAGCTAAGGTTTGGGCAGTGAGAACAATGAAAGGTTACCTGGCTGTCTTAGCTTTCAAAGTGAAGGCCAAAGGCTATGGAGACAACACCGTGGATGTTAGGGTTAGGAAGATGTTGGAGGGTTGGGAGGAAGAAGAAGTAGTTGGAGGAGGGGGAAGGGGAGATTGGATTTATACCCAACCCTTCACTACCCAAGGGAGTCTCAGAGTAGCTTAAAATCTCCTTTCTCCTCCCCTCCCCACAACAGACACCCTGTGAGGTAGGTGGGGCTGAGAGAGCTCTAAGAGAAACTCTTCTTTCAAGAACAGCTCTGAAAGAACTTGTGACCCCATGGTCACACCAGCAGCTGCATGTGGAGGAGTGGGGAATCCAACCTGGTTCTCCCAGATTAGAATCCGCGCACTTAACCACTACACCAAACTGCCACCTGCAGGTAGAGATGCCAGGCATCCGTTTGCCCCAGATATGAGGGTGTTAGTGCAGGAGTATGGAACATGGTTTACGGAACCAGATGAGACAGAATTAGTTTTGGAGGCTGCTTTAATGGCCCTTTACGCTGCCCTCTGCATCAGCCAGCTGTTGGCAGTCTCCAGATGGGACATGTCACGTGATGCCTTGCAGGTGGCTGATCCCAAAACGTTGCCAGATAACGGGTATCGTTGAGGATCTGAAAGTCCAAGATGAACTGAATGGGCAAGGGGCATCCTGGGGAGTGCCAGGGTTTCCCAGCTTTGCCCAGGGTTGGCATTCAGGGTGTTCATGGGAATGCCAGGCACAGCCCCGAGTTGCTGCTTCTGCACAAAGGCCAATGACATTTAATTTGGTTTCAGTTTTAGGCAGTCACACACCAGACGTCGGCTCAAGAAGGGTTGCCATCACATGAGCTTTGAACCCACTTGTTTGGGATCAGTGTAGACTCTATGGCTGCATGGCTGAAGCTGTTAGAGGAGTCATCCAGCAGACTGGTAGAGGGGGCTCAAGAGCTTTTAAGTCCTGTGTTTGGTAATGGATACATTTTGGCGTTTTTGCAAATGCCGCCGTATCACAGCCCAGTCAGGGTGCCGGTGAGAGGCCGTTCCATCGTCTTCTGGGCAAGCGAGAATGTGGCTGTCTCTGAAGTCAGGACACAGTTGGGCTTGTGTGGAAGGCTATGGCGCCACCTCCTGCCCTCCCTCCACCAGGTTTTGAGAGAGGGCGGTCATCCTGATGTCCTCGTCTTGCATCTGGGTGAGAATGGCTGGGTGGCAACGAAAAGAATGGCTTTAACCTGGAGGATCCTTAGGGCCTTAAAGGGTAAAAGATTTCTGCCCGAGCCAGGATGATCTTCATGTGATCAGATTTTTATTTTCTTTTTTTTTGCAGAGAAGAGTTTGGAGGGGAGCCTGGAAACCAGCTCGCATAGAGCATAGAGCTAGGGCCAAGGTAAATAAGGCAGCTCACATGGCAGTTTGGGATGAAAGTGGGATTTGTATACCACACAATTCCATCAGATACAATATGCCACACTTCTATAGAGAAGACGATGTGCAACTATCTCCTCCGGGATGCGATGCCAATTTGGCTGCTTTGTGTCAGGGCCAGCACACTCTCCTTTTAATCCACATTCACCACAGTGTCCTCCAAGCAATTCTGCACTAAAATCGAATTCAACCTTCTTTTTAATCCAGGCTGTTGTCTCCCCACCCCCCTCCAGTTCTACACTAAAATAGAGTCCAACCTCCTTTTTTATTCTGAATTCCCCCTCCCTCTCTGCATTACATTACCTGCCTTCAGTGGTCAGCCAGGTTTCTACCCACCCCAGTCCACTATACTGGTAGACCTGGCCTCTGGAGAACAGGGCGACCCACCCCTTTCACTCTATTGGTAGATCTGGCCTCCGGAGAACAGGTCTACCCACCCCTTTCACTCTATTGGTAGATCTGGCCTCCGGAGAACAGGTCTACCCACCCCAGTCCACTCTATTGGTAGACCTGGCCTCCGGAGAACAGGTCTACCCAACCCTTTCCACTCTATTGGTAGATCTGGTAGATCTGGCCTCCGGAGAACAGGTCTACCCACCCCTTTCACTCTATTGGTAGATCTGGTCTCCGGAGAACAGGTCTACCCACCCCAGTCCACTCTATTGGTAGATCTGGCCTCCGGAGAACAGGTCTACCCAGCCCTTTCCACTCTATTGGTAAACCTGTTCTCTGGAGGCCAGGTCTACCAATACAGGTTTCAGTCTGCTGTTGCCCCGGATTATTTGGATGCTGACTGGCTTTTGAGCAAGGGAAACCTTTATCTTTACTTTGCCGTGGACTTAAATTGTCTTGACTCGAACACTGAGACAATCTGGAGTGGCAGGCAAATGTGGAAAGGACCATAGTCAGCAGGTGGGGAAAGGCATGTTAAACCAGGGTAACCCCCTTGTGTGACAGGGATTGGTCAGGCTGACCAGGGTAGGTTGGGAGGATTGGCAAGAACCCTGAGACATCTGAAGTGGAGGAGGGGTGACTGGAATAGTTCCTCACTGGATGTGAGGTGGGGTGCAGCTGGGAAGGAGCTGCCCTTGGTGCTGAGCAACGTCTTTCCAAACTTGGTAGTGACTGCATGGCGTATCAGGTGAGGGTCTGGAGCAGGGCACCTCTTGGCACATTATGTGCAGCAGGTGATCCACAAAGCTGTCTGTGGTTGGAGTCCAGGTGAGTCTGCCAGAAAAGGCAGCCACAAGCAGGCCTAGTATAGCCCACCATTTAAATAAGTTACCATATTTAATTAGGACACAGATCAGTTTAATCAAAAACTCGTTAAACCAAAGCTGCTGTCTCATGCCTTCATTGAAGAGTGCCTGGGGAAAACACGCACATACTGTGTGTGATGTCCGTGCGTGCCATTGCTTTTTTTCAAAATTGCTCCAATTTGGTAACAATACATAAAGCATCAACCCAGTCAGAGGCCTTTATGATCTCCAGTGAACATGGTTACCTCTGAGATACGCAACAGTAGTGGCAAAACTGGAAATCACAAAGGATCTAGACAACGACCTGACTCTACAATGAACTGTATTTATATCATCAAGGCTCTGACATATACCGCTGTCAGGGTGACAGCAGTGGTAGAACTCAGGTCACTGGAGCAAAACCCACACCAGCAGGGGCAGCATGGAATATTTATTTGTGCTCGTGTTCCAGTCCCCTGGGAGATGTGCCTAGTAATAGCTTCTGCTAAAAATAATCTGGGCCAATAGGTTCAGGTACCTAGGGAAATGGGCGTCAGCTGGCTGGTATGGATTTAAGCAGGGTGCACCAGTGACATGATCTCCTTTCTTTTTTAAATTGTAGGCTTTAACTCATATTTCCTCAGGTATATCTGTGTGTATATATAGTCTTCAGTGTACACAGTTAAATTTGAGCCAGTTTGGTGTAGTGGTTAAGTGCACGGACTCTAATCTGGGAGAACCTGGTTTGATTCCCCACTCTTCCACTTGCACCTGGCTGGATGACCTTGGGCAAGCCATAGCTCTGTACCAGCTGTTCCCTCAAGGACACCTTGGGAAAGAGCTCTCTCAGCCCCACCTACCTCACAGCCCCACCTACCTGTTGTGGGGAGGGGAAGGGAAAGGAGTTTGTAAACCGCTCTGAGACTCCCTTGGGGAGTGGAGGGCGGGGTATAAATCCAATCTCTTCTTCTTCTTCTTCTTCTTCTTCAATAGCCAGCTATGTGGTGCCTTCCAAGATACTTTTGTGGCTGTTGAACAACAAACCCTGACAAATTTGGGGTTTATGAGTTTCTAAAAAGAATGTTGTTACGAATTGTGGTTGCAGGAATAAATCTTAAAATGCAAAGGTAAAAATCATTAAGGACTGAGAACAAAGAGGGGAATGACATGAAGCCCCAAAATTCAGGCCAAAAGGACGTTTCTTGGGTTGGATCCTACCAGCTTTCTTGCTCAATCTTGTCTGTCTTCACTGCGGCCCCCATCTAGCTTTCCATCTGTGTATGTCTTATTTCACTGTTTCTCAGCTGGTGGGAATAGAAATGATCCCCAATTAGATCAAGAAATTTAAGTTTGATTTTTCTGGTGATATGGTAGTAAAGTTGCAACTGTCAGCTGGTTGTGCAAGAACGGAATCAATGGAGTGACCACAACTATTACCAAGGCTCAGAAAGAGGAGGAAGCTGGTGCATCTAGGTAAGAGAACATGGTGTTTGTTGAGTTCCTATCCCAATGGGACTCATTTGAGAGTTCTTTTTTTAGGAAAGTCCTCTGAGGAATTTTGAGGGAAACTAGAGTTTTCAGAAGAGTAGTCTTGAATTGTGAGAGAAAACATAACAAATCATGGCCCAATCATGTTTCCCTCCATTGTCTGGTGTGACCTTGGGTCAGTTACAAGCTCTTTCAGAGCTGTTCTCTCACAAGCAGTTCTCAAAAGAGCTCTCTCAGCCCCACCTATATCACAGGGTGTCTGTTGTAGGGTGGAGAAGGGGAAGAAGGTTGTAAGCCACTCTGAGATTCCTTCAGGTAGTGAAGGGCAGGTATAAATTCAATCTTGTCTTCCTTCTCCTCTCTTCTTCTTCTTCCTCCTCTTCCTCCTCTTCATCTTTTCCCTCCTCCTCCTCCTCTTCTTCTTCTTTTTCTTCTTCCTCCTCCTCCTCTTCATCTTTTCCCTCCTCCTCCTCCTCCTCTTCTTCTTCTTCTTCTTCTTCTTCTTCTTCTTCTTTTTCTTCTTCCAGTAGCTAAGGGATCCATCATGTGAAGGAATGTGGTACCTCCCACTATTATTGAAGCACTAGACCAGCAGTCTTTTGAGGTGATTGCATGCCATTGGCTCTCTCTGATAAGTACAACATGAAACGTATAGAATTATGGGGACCCCACCTCAGAAATTACACCGGGTTTATCAAGATTCTTCTTATTTCTCTCAATGGGTAATTGTTGCCACTGCTGATCTTTGTCACTAATAATAAGGGTTGTAATGAACACCTTTCAGCAATTCAGTTAGGGTCCCCCCCCCCCCACAACACTCTTTAAAGTGCTAGGTAAAATGCATCTCTGTATCATAACTAAATACTTATCCATTCGGTCTTTCATTCTTTCCTTAACTGATGAACACACAGTTGGAAGCATCTTAATGACTAAAAGTCACAGGAAGCTAAATGTTTCTCCAAGACTTCAGTGGTATTATGCACTTTATCTAAGAACAATTTGATACTGAGTGTCTCAAACAAAATGATAAATATGGCAAATCTATCAGACATGGATGCTCTTCAGGGGGTTGTGATCACCTGGAGTTAGTTCCCTGTTGGCTGTACGTTCTGTACCAAACCCATGTTGATATTACAGCTGAGATGGCCCACAGACATACTGTGAATATTGTAATTTTATGAAATGAAATAAAGAGTCTGAGGCTGTTTCTTTTTTTTTTCTCTTTCCCCCTTTTGGTATTTGTGTGTGTGTGTGTGCGCGCGCGCGTGTACAAGCAGACATGTGTGCATGCCTGGAAGACATGGCTGACTTCTGGGGACCCCTAATGGGGCTTGGAGGCAAGGGATGTTCAGAGAGGTGGCTTGCTATTACTTGCCTCTGCGTTCCGGACCTGGTATTCCTTGGGAGTCTCCCATCCAAGTCAGGGTCAGCCCTGCTTGGCTTCTGAGAGTGGGCTTGCCTGGGCTATCCAGGTCAGGCCCTATTGCGTTTTCTGAAAAGCTTGGAGGGAACCAGGTGAAGTGTTGGTGAGTTCCATGGTGCTCATGGGCACCACATCGGAAAACCCTGATCTGTAACCATAGACACTAGGAGGGGAGACTCCTAGAGTGTCACAACTGAGATGGCCATTTCTTTCTCCCACTCCCTAATCTCTCCTAGTTTTTGGTGTGTGCTTACCCGCCATGGGCAAATAAATGGAAACCCTAGTAGTAGGCAGTATGAAAGACCTCGTCTTGAAACCCCAAAGAGCCACTGCCAACCGGAGTAAACAGTGTTGACTATGATGAATCAAGGGTCTGACTCAGTATAAGGCAGCTTTATATGTTCATGTGTATCAGGTGTCCAGTGCACCAAGCCCTTGATATGTGGCAAGGGACATTGTGATGTGATGTTGCCATGAACAGCAGTAGTCATGGTAGCACTTGTGTACACCTCTAGGGACGACACCATAGAATATACCATGTATTTGTGAATGTGTGTATGAGTGGACCATTCACCACACATTTTGAGGGGCTTGTTTTCGCTCATGGGAATTACCTGTGTGCTAGAAGTAAAATGAGCTTCCACAAACAAGGTGTGAGAATGTCCCAAAAGATATAGTCCACAACAGGTCTCCTTAAGCAGTAAGTCCTTTATTTGTAAAGAAGATCATTGGAGTCAAACACTTCCACTGTTAGTAATACTGGGGTTAGGGATTACAGGTATTGATATACTGGATATGAAATATGGCTTAAGGATATTCTACCAATCACTAGGCAGGATTTTAGGTGCTCAAATATACTGGCCTGGAGTTCCCATAGAAAACACGGGAAAAGGAGTTCCCAAAGAATAATGATGTTGAACATCTCTAAAGTTCAGTTCCCAAGACATGGATAAGAAGAATACAAAATACCGGTGAGTTTGGCTCACACATAACTGCTGGCACTCCTGTTCAAGGACAGGGCAAAAGAGAGAACAGGGGAGAAGCAAGTAACTTAGCCGGGCACGCGCAAGCGAAGCAACCAAGCAAGCAAGCAAACGAGCAGAGTAGAGCACACATTCCAGAGGAGGGAGTCATGGCTCTGCTGAGAACTCCCATGCGGGACCTGTCACCAATCATGAGGGTAAAACACATGAAAGCCGATAACCTTTTCAGAGATCATGTAAATACACCTTGTAGCAGTCATACAATTATTGAAAAGAATTCATGGCAGTTAAGTGACACAAGAATGCATAGAAATGTGAAAAGAAGTCATCAGTCAGCCATAGTTTCAGCCAATTGTCCTGAGTGAGAATGAGTATTAGGGCCCAAGATTTGCCTCTGGGTGGGAGTTGGGGATCCCCTGGAATTACATCTCCAGACTACAGAGATCAGTTCCCCTAGAGAACATGGACACTTTGGAGGGTGGACTTTATGGCATTGTGCCCCACTGAGCTCCTTGTCTCCCCAGGCGCACCCCCCCCCCCCACAATCTCCAGGAGCTTCCCAGCCTGGATCTGGCAGCCTTACCCCCCATCCCCCACCGATGGCCAGGAAGGACCTGGCAGCCCTACAGGTAGTTCTGATAAAGAGCTGAAACACCCAGCAAACAGTTAATTCCAAGTATTTTTGCACAACTTTTAAAAATAAAATGGCTTTTTTTGGCCAGGTTGATGTGGAATAAATGGAAATACCCGACAAAGAGTGGTATTTCCTCGCAGACAAAGATTGGCATCTGAACTAGGCTCGCTTGAAAGTCAGCACCACGGGCAGCACCTCTGGATCGGGCTTCAGAACCATCGGCGGCTGAACGAACACCCACCATTCAGAAGCCGCAATCGTATCAAATTATGCAAAACCGAGCCCCATTTCTCTGTTCCCGTTTTTGCATCTGCCTGTATGGCAAATATTTCAGGAGTTAATAGTCTTGTACTCTTACGGTTGTGACCCTCAAAGTGACTTAAGGGTATGCATTGAATTGCAAATACCAGAGCGCTCCTCCGCCTGCCAGCAAGTTACTGAGTCAGCAAATCCGGGGTATATCAAGAGTTCTAAAAATGAACAAAATATGTTTAGGCCTCACATATGAAGAAGAAGAAGAAGAAGAAGAAGAAGAAGAAGAGATTGGATTTATATCCCACCCTTCACTCACTTAAGAGTCTCAGAGCGGCTTACAAACTCTTTTCCCCTCCCCTCCCCACAACAGACACCCTGTGAGGTAGGTGGGGCTGAGAGAACTCTTTCCCAAGCTGTCCTTGAGGGAACAGCTGGTACAGAGCTGGTATATGTTTCATAATGGGTCGGATCCCATGGCTCTTTTCTGCTAATGGTTGTCCCTTTCTCTGGCACAAGGTGCCTCTCCCTGGGGCTAGAGGAGGCTCTGGCAAATGGTGTCAGAGACGAGACTAGGGTCAGCCAAACAGATCCGTGGGATCCAAACCGCTGGATGCTGTGGCCAATTAAGAACTTCAGAAAAGTTTTACTGAATCAGACCAGTGCTCCATCCAGTCCAGCATCCTATTTGTTTAAAACATTTATTAGCCACCTTGCTCCCTTGCAGAACTCACAACAGCTTTGTTAGCCCAGGACCCCACATGCCACTATGTAAAGGATGGTACCCAGGCCAGGTTAGGGCCAAAGTTGGCATAGGGCAAACATAGCCCTCTCTTTGTGCAATGCCAGCCAGCCCCAGCCCTGTGCTCAGGACCATCTTACTGACACAATCAGCTATCACCTCAGATATAGCCACACGCAGACACATATCTGTCATCAGCAAGGGCAATGTTTTAATTTTGTCATCCCGAGGGTGTCAACAGACCTGCATTCCATTTCGACATCCCATAATCGTACCTCCAGACTTCACATGTCAATACTTGGGCCACACTGGCCTCAGCCTATTGTTATTATTTTCACAAATGCCCAGCCATTAATGGAGCCAAAACTCTGCAACTGCCCAATGCTTTACTAACAAAGGCTTTCCTTCCCTAATTACGGACTTCTTTTGTTCAAAACCCCTCTAGAGCCATTATCAGCCATCCCTGTCCAACACAGATCATTTCCCCACTGTGATCTCTGCCCTAAAGGCACAATTTTCCTATATCAGGACTCCAAACTTGGCCTTTGGTTCAGTCTCCTGGGTGGTTCCCCCATTTTTTTTTTGGGGGGGGGGTCTTTTCTGGTGTGCTTGCTGGTCAAGCCATCTGCTTCTCTTCAACACGGACTCCTCTCTTTAGGAAGGTAGCTCTACCCCCTCCTTCTCAGTGTTTTACCCTCGTTTGTCACTGATCACTTTAAGATTGCTTCACCTTTTTATTTCCTAGATCTCTGAAGGGGGGCTGAGAGAGAGAGAGATTCCATTGATTAAATGAGTGTATTAGGGTTATTTTCTTAATACATTTTACAAAAGACATTTCCTGTCTGTCGGCTGTGCAGCTCTGAGAGGGTTCTAACTCTTTGATCCCTAGCTTGCACACCTACTAAGCAAAAGGTATCTTCTAATTCCCCCATCACAACTTAAACAGAGACCTGGTGTCACATCTAACAGCTTACAATATAAATAAAGTGATTATTTTAAAAATACAAAAAAAAAATGAATAACTAGATTGCCAACCTGCAGGTGGAGGCTGGAGATCTCTGGGATAGCATGAATTGGAAAAAATGTGGTTCAGTTTGTGGCTTAGCCACAAACAAAACCATGAACCAAACTGAACCAGGAGGCCGGTTTGCAAACTGAACTGGTTTATGGCCCCACAAACCCTGTTGAAAGGGGCTATAGCCCCTTTCAACAGAATTTGCAGAAAGCCAGAAAAATAGCTGAACAGTGGGGAGCAGCTTGCTCAGCTGTTTCAGGTGGTCTTGTGCAGTTCCTTCAAAGTTTAAAGAGACTCCACAAGGCCACTTAAAACAGCTGAGTGGCAGGGAGTGCCTCTGTGCTGCTCAGCTGTTTTTGCAGGTTTTGGAGGGAGGAGAAAGCAGGGGTTTAAAGGGACTTGGAATCCCTTTAAACTCCTGCTTTCTGTGCCATCCACAAACCGCCATGAACTGCTTTAAAAGTTCATGGAAGTTTCTGATGGTAGACCTATCAGGAACTTCTGTTTGCAAACCACAATCAGGGCAAAATTTGTGATGAATATTTCTTCGTGGTTTGGTTTGTCCCCATCCCTACAACTGATCTCCAGGCAACAGAGATCCATTCTCCTGGAGAAAATGGCTGCTTTGAAACACGGACTCCATGGCATTATACCCCACTGAAGTCTCTCCCCTCCCTCCTGAAACCCTACCCTCCTTAGGCTGCATGTCCCAAATCTCCAGATATTTCCTAACCTGGAGTTGGCAACCCTAATAAATAAAACAACCATTATAAAAACACATGAAAGGTCACAGTTTTAAAACTCCAATTAGGACTGCCAGTAACTAAAAACTAAATCAATGCTGTCCTAAACTGCCTCCTGAGATTGACAGTGAGAGAGCCAGGTGCGCCTCCCTGGGAAGATTGCTCTATAAGCATGGGGCTGCCACTAAATAGGTCCTTTATCTCTTATCTCACAAAGTGCCCAACGCGTTACTCTGGTGACCCAATAGCAGGGCCACAAAGTCGAACGCCTTCCTCTGATGTTGCCTCCTAGCCCTGGTATCAGAGGCTTATATTGCAACTTATACTGCAGTATCATATTTCTGTTTGACAACAATATTCATTTTATTATTGTGCTCTTTTGACCAGAAGTCTTAAGCCTAGCAACAATACAATTCACATGACAGTCTGAAGCACCACTATGAAAACGTTTGAGCTCCAGGGCGCCCGGCTGCGACGCTGCGCCTGATCGGGGGCTCCTTTGCCTCCGCGGCGCCGGGGAAAGACGGAGAACAGCTGGGCGCGCCATTCGCGCGCATCCGGGAATGCTGGGGGGGCGTGGCTTGCCGGCTGAAGACCGGCACCTCGCCCCCTGCTTCTCAGTTGCTCCGCGTGCTCACCCACCCGCCCGCCCTGTTGGCAGTGTAGGCTTAAGCTGGTTGCCTATTTGGGACCGGGTAGGAATTTTTATGCCTTCACCTGATTGGACTTTTGGGGGAGGTGTTTTTTGCCTACCTTGCACTGCGATATGGGTTAAGGGCTTAGATGGGTGTGGGAGTTAAATTAGTTGGTCACTTGGCAGGTTCGTGCAAGCAGAAATGAAACTGGTGAGCGCCTCGCGGCATATCCCGATTGGGAACAGGAGGTCATCAGGAACCGCTCTAGGGCAGTGCGGTCCGGGGCGGTGAATGGTGCCTCCTCTGGGAACCTCTCAGGCTAGGCTCCTCCCTGAAGTTCCGTGTGGTCTCAGGGGTAGGCGCTCCTGGGGGGGGGATGCCAGTATGCTGGGCTGCCGATTACGAGCCAGAATTGGCTGGCTTCAGACCGGAGCTAGGTGTCCCGCCCATGCTAAAGGCAAGGAGGCCGTGTCTAGGAAAGACGCCTGCCTTGCCTGTTCCTGTGCTTGCTTAGTTCCCCGTTGCTGCAATTTCCTGTAAATAGTTAATAAAGTGGCCCTTGTTTAATTCCAACCTGTTGTCTGTCTTTTCTTTGCGTCTGGGGGGGCAAAAAGCTGCTGCTATTATATGTAGACTTGGATTTTTACACACACTTAATATTAATTCACACCAACTTTTGGCAATATACATGGCTGTTCAGCAGTACAGTCCTCAGCTAAGTAACAGCCTTCTAAGCCCATTGACTTCAATAGGAAGTAAATATATGTAAATATATTTAACTAAATAGGACATAAATATGCGTAAAATGTGAATAGGAGATAAACTGTTTTTATTAGTCTTGCTAGTAGTGTAAAAACACACAAGGAAAGCAGCATTTAAGTACCTAACAGAGATCGATTGTAGGTCACAAATGCCAGTGGAATTCTTTTAAATGCCATAAAATCCTAGTTGCTCTTCTACGGAAAGGTCACCTTTGTGGACAAACACAGGAAGCGTAAAGTGATTTGTTTCCAGCTCCCAGTGGTTATTTATTCCACACATCTCACTTGGGAGATGTACGCAGTGTTTAAAAGCTAGCAGGCTACTCACCTGAGGCAACAGAGGTTATTTCCAGGAATTTCTCTAAGTAATGTACTCCAACAGCAAACAATTCACATAATTAGATGGGGAGAAGAAGCTGTTTTGAATACATTAATTCTAATTTTTTTTGTAGAGCTCAAGGACATGAAACTGAAACTCTTCAAACTTTTCTGTATCACGGATACTTCAGCCTCCCTAAAAAAGTCATCATTTCTAGTTGGGACCTTACTCGAAAAAGCAGATATGAAATTGCTTCAAGTTTGCCTGATTTTCACCCTATGCGTTTGGCTGGATCCTTCCCCATCCCACCACGCCACTGACCACATTTCAAAGCCTTCATTCAACTTAAACAGCCTTTGTCCATCTTAAATGTCTCTCCCGTTGGAGGAAGCACCGCTTAAGTTGAAGGCTGGTGGAAGGCCCCTTGGAAGAGAGGTGGATCCATCCCACCATATCATAGGTAAGTTCAGATCCCAGCATGATTGTTTTTCAGAGGCCTGGCTTTATTTGTGCAATAATTTGGTTTTCACAAATATAGAATCAAACCTACCCTGCTGACAATTGGGTGGATCCTATCCTTTTTCAACAACCCCCCTGAACAAAGTTCCTGTGACTCTTCCTAAATGTTTAGGAGGCGGAGCCTGGTGAGGGCAAGGCTTGGGGCTGGGAGGGACCTCATTGGGGTATAATGCAATATTGTTTGGCTTCTAAAGCAGCTATTTTCTTTAGGGGAACTGATCTCTGTAACCTGGAGAACAAAAGATCTCTAGCCACCACCTGGAGACTGGCAACCCTAGCTGGTATTCCATGTGGTAAACTGGCAGCATAGATGCTATTGGTACAGGTCTCAGTTGACTGGTGTGGATTATGAGGTGCCCCATGGACATCATGGGTAGGATTTCCGGGCTGCAGCCTGCAATCCTCAGGAGCAACAGGGCCTGGGGCACATCTGGCACACCTGTATCACTATTGTCTTACTATAGGGTTTTTACAGAATGATAGAACCATTATGTTGCATCTGGTTTAAACTGGAATTGATGTAGGCACACCAGCACAGCACCGGCGTGCCAGGCTCTGACCCCCAATTGCTCCATAGGAGATTGCCATAGCAGGAGCCTGGGGTCCCTAATCATGGACAAGGCTTGCGTCATTTCATATCTGTGATATTTTAAATGAAAGTGCTTTTGCACCTGATATTCTTCACACTCAGCTTTACTGGACTGTACTACAGTTCCCTGGTAGTGGTGCAAGAATGAGCAAAGTGCTTACCATCCAATTTGGACCCCTCAGTTAAGACAAAATGGTGAGGCTTGGGAGTCAGGCAGGCAAAATGGGGATCATTCTCACCCTGGAGAGAGGAGGTGCCTAGTTGTCCTCTCCATCAATGGAAATCACAACAACCTAGCAAAAGCATCTTTTTTTACATATGGGGCGTTTTCGCACTGGCTTTTTCCCAGGGCTCACACCGGAGCTAGCACCGGAGCTTCTGGTCAGTTTCGCACCAGTTGCTCCGAGCTCACAAACTCCTCCGGAGTTTCACCGCACTGCTCCGGAGTATCCCTGGAGCAAGAAAAACAGGTTTCTAGCGGTGTTTACTTGCTCCAGGGATACTCCTGAGCAGTGTGGTGAAACTCCGGAGGAGTTTGTGAGCACGGAGCAACTGGTGCGAAACTGACCAGAAGCTCCGGTGCTAGCTCCGGTGTGAGCCCCGGGAAAAAGCCAGTGCGAAAACGCCCATGGATTATTTTTTTGTCTTCATATTTTGGACCATTGGTGAAGTAGGAGAGGGATACCCATGGGAAGACAGTGTGAGAATAAGCATGACCAAAACAGTTGTGACACAATTTAATTTTGAATTCTCCATAAAAAGTGACCATGCCAATTGGGAACCAAATCGTGGTTGGAGCATAGGAATATTAAGACAACAGTGCTCTTATTCCAGTGCTGTTGAACCAAGAGTAAAGGTGGGATGGAGATGTTTTAGAATACATACATACATAAATACATACATACATTGTTCATAGTTTTCATTTGGGATGGGGTCAGCAAATGTATACAGCTTTTCTTTTAGACTTGGGCTACTGCTTATGTACAATCCAATCCTAAAAAGCATAACTCTTAAGAACATAAGAATATAAGAAAAGCCAATGTTGGATCAGGCAAATGATCCATCCAGTCCAACACTCTGTCATACAGTGACTAAAAATAGCAGGTGCCATCAGGAGGTCCACCAGTGGGGCCAGGACACTAGAAGCCCTCCTGCTCTTCTTAGAGTAGCAATGCAAATTCCTCAGAGTCAGTGCTGTTACTGTCGGCAGAGTTTAAATATGCAAAGGAAGTGGAGCACTGACTGTTTAGAGAAAAAAAACAAGTAGGTTTATTAAAGAAGAACAAACTGTTATAGAACAGAAGGAAGGAAGCTCTGAAGGAGCAGGGAGTCTCCAGAAGAGCCAATCAGGAGACAACAAGGACATTATTTGAAATTGTGGGCAGTCCCTAATCTGGCTATGCTAACTACCAGTCCTTCAGCTGTCCCTCTGTAGGGCGATCTTCAGATCTTCATGAGGCTGCACTATAGACCTTGCATATTCCAACAGTTATATCATGGGCAGTTGTGAATTTGTTGATGTTCTCTTAATATATGGTCTAGTTATTTTGACACGATCCCTTAAGGTAAAAGCCTTTGCTTTAGTTTCACTTTTCACTTGTTTTGTTGGTTGCAGGGTGTGGCTGGTTATGCAAAGTGAGGGAGAAAGCACGGTCTAAATACATGCAACGGAATGACAAACAAAAACTGTACAACAAGCGCTAATATAAAGTGTGTTAAACAAATTTCTTAAATTATACAAAAGTCATACAATGGTATACAGGCCACAAGGGAGAGTTGGTTAACGAAGGTCTCAGGAATTGTACTTTGTTTTGTAAGAAAATTCATCCGAACCGGACCGTATCTCCTCAAAAGCAATTTATAACAACATTTCATAAGGATGTTGTACCAAATGCTCCTATATACATACATTTTCTTGTGATAATAAAAGACTTTATACATACAAGTAGTCTCCAATCTTTCATTCTTGGTTCTCAAGTAATGGCAAACTATTAAGGCATTCTTCCTATAGGGGGACAGACATATTACATATAGGTAGTTCAACCATTCTTAGTTATTCTTCTAAAAAAAAATTCATAATGTTACAAAATATTACAAACTTTAATAGTTAAAACACTCACCTAAGGTGATTTCAAAATATCTTCAAGAAGAGAGAAATAGTACACGGGCAAAGAAATAATGAAAGCCTTAACCAATACAACACCCATTTCCTTATATACCACGATACTCCATTTCTCTTGAAGGCATCGAACATTTCTTAAGACCAGGGACCTATTACCTACAATGTTCTAGGTAAAAAAGGAAACCTACAAAATGAACCTTAGCTAAGAACTTTATCAGAATTAATATTAATTATAAGAAATAGGACAGCTCCAAGGATGCATTCAGTCCCTCCAGGAAACAGGTATTCAGCCTATGAATGTAATAAGCCTCCCTCCGCAAAAGGTGCAAATCAGTATCTACTCTATTAAATGGATTAGGGGTGAATCTTTCCAGGACTATAAATTTAAATTCATCCCATCTGTGGCCGAGGTTGAGAAAATGTTGCACTAAATGTCCCTTCAAATTTTTGTGTTTTATTCTCGATTTATGTTCCAACACGCATGTTTTAATTGCACATGTGGATTTCCCAATATATTTTTTGCCACAAGGGCAGATTAAAAGGTACACAGTCCATTTTGTGGAACAGTTAGTGAAGACCGAGAGTTCCTTTTTAAACTTAACCTCTGGAAGATCTATAATTCCCATGCCAACTCACATGCTGCACAATTTAGACATTTTAAAATATCCTTTTGACAATAGTGTGGGCATTTTTTTCAGTTGGAAGGTCAGCTATAATAATCACATCCTTTATATTTGTAGTTCTACGGAAACCCACAAAGGATCTAGATCCGCAGCTAGGGACATCACTGAAAATATGCCAGTGTTTAAACACTATACTACGAATAGAATGGGCTAGTGGGGTATAGTCCAGAGCCCAACTCAAATTCATATATTCTTTAGGCTCAGAGGTCTTAAATAAGTCAGTTCTTGTCACACAATCTACTCTCCTTCGTGCTTCAACTATAGTGTCCAAGGGGTAACCCCACCTGGAAAGTTTCTCTTGAAGTTTAGATGCTTCCTCTTGATAATCTCTATCATATGCAGCATGTCTCTTAGGAACTGCCCATATGGTACGTTTTGTCTCAGATGTTTCACGTGAAAAGACGAATAATAGAGAAGGGGATTTTTTATCAGTGCTCTTGTTAAAGGGACATACTGCAAGACACTGATCTGAAATAAATACGGTGGTATCTAGAAAATTAACTTTAAATTTGTCAAATACAGTAGTAAATTTAATAGAATTATGGCAAGAGTTAAGCCAATCTACAAATATCTGTGCTATTGTAATGTCATTCCAAAACCAGAAATAAATCATCCAAATATCTCTTAAAGTATAGCACATGATCAAATAAGGGGTTATTGTCCTTATTACTAATCCATGTACTCTCAAAATTACACATGAACAGATTGGCCACACTAGGGGCAAATGCACTGCCCATGGCCATGCCCTTTATTTGCCAAAAGAAATTGTCCTGAAAACGAAAAAAAAAAAAACCACTTATCAAAAATAATATCTACTAAATCTATAAAGAAATGCATGGGAGGAAAAGGAAGGTTCTTCTTTTCAAATATATTTAAGAGGCATAATCTGGCCTCATCATGAGGAATATTGGTGTACAAAGATGACACATCCAGTGTCATGAAGACTGCTTGGGAAGGAACTTTAAAGCCTTCTACTTTAGATATAAAATCTTTGGTGTCTTTCAGGAAGGATGATACTTGTTCCATAAAGGGTTGTAGATATGGATCTACATAGTGGGATAGGGGTTCAAAGATGGAATTAGACCCGGGCACTATGGGGCATCCAGGTGGGGGTCTGCCAGGTTTATGGATTTTAGGGAGGATATAGAAAATTAGGACCTGAGGCTGGAGATTCAGCAGAAAGGAGGCTGTATGTGGCGTGATGTAATCCAAAGTTAATGCTTCTCTAATGGTAACATTAATAATATTCATAACTTCCTCCATGGGGTCGTAAGATATTGGTTGATAAAAATCACAGTCTGTTTGTTGTCTATTAATTTCACATATGTACTCCTCCTGATTCAGGAGGACAACAGCCTCACCCTTATCAGCAGCTCTTATTACTAAAGAGGTGTCCACAGCCAAACTGTGTAGAGTTGCCTCCTTATTACGGGTAAGATTATATTTCACAGGCAATCTCTTAGATTCTAGCCTCTCTATATCCTCAAGGACCCATCTTTCAAAAACTGAGATTGACAGAACGCTAATAGGGGAAACAAGACAGGATCTGCTTCTAAAGGGATCTATAGTCACAAAATTTGAATTTTGAAACCGAACTTTAAGTTTTACGGTCCTTATTAGTTTAAATATATCTATCCTGGTTTGAAAGCTGTGAGATTTCGGTGTAAAGACAAACCCCAATCCGAAGTTCAGGTGTCTCTTCTCCTCATCACTGAAGTCTCTAGAGGCCAAGTTGACAATTAAATCCTCCTTCTCTGACCCCGTCTGCTCAGCTGACTATATAAAAAATTCTCCCGAGCTTAGTATTTATGCCTAAAAAGGGTCTCTGAAAAGGTCTCTGACTTGGACCTTCTTCTTCTCCCGAAGTAGTGGCAGAATCCTCTGCCTCAGTAGTTTCCAACTCAGAGAAGGACTGCCTGGAATCAGCCCATGTAACCCGTCTGTTATTCGTTGCCCCCAAAGTAGACCATCTATAGACTATACACTATTTTTGGAATAGTCCCTACTGTCCCTCTCAAATTTCTTGAGCTTGATTTCAGTAGTCCTTTCCTCAAATGCTTTTAGTTCTTCTTTCAGTTCCTTAAAATGTGTCTCAAAAGTATCTACAGTCATAGCCTTTTTAAATTTATCTTCAATCTCACTCATTTCCTTCTTTGTCTCCTCTGCTTCCTGCGTAGCCTGATCAATAATTAACAGCATAAGGTCATCGCTACACTTACTCAATACGGCAGTCCATCTGTTTTTAAATTCTTCCTTATCTAAGAACATAGCTGGTCCCTTTTGTAACCGAAGACCCCTGGGTATAAGATCAGAATGGCCGTAGTCAGTCAATGAAGACAGATAGTGACATTATCATGCCAGTGGCCTCTCAGCACTGCTCTGGTATTTGGGCAAAAACTCTATGGTAGAAGCCATTTTTACTATAAAGTTTTTGCCCAAATACCAGAGCATCACGGCAGCATCAAAATGTGATGATGTCATTTCCGGTGCATAGTGGAAATGATGTAGCCACCTCACTGGCAATACCACCCATGCCTCCCTCCTGCTCCTGGTAAGGCCTCCCCTATCCCCTGCCCTAGACCAGGACTTGTTTATGCCATAATAAAGTTCTGTTCTGTTTCGGTACTGGGTGCTGTGGAGTTATCACACTGACCAATTTGCTAATGCTAAACATACCAGCTTCTTGCGATGCCTCCCATATCTGTTTAAATAGGGTTCATTAGAAAAGAAGGCCTTTGTTTTGCTCCTTTCACATTTGGTAAATCCACGATAATTATGGAAGTTTGTTGTTGTATTTGGGTTATTTATCTGGAGCTGTGAATGTGCACTTTTCATCCCTGAAAACAAACATCATGAATATTCACATCATTTCCTATTATGGATGTGCATTTAGAAAATAACTGATGGAAATCCAAGCTGAATCCCTTTTCTTATTAATATAACTACATCAATTTTGAAAAATAATAATGGTTGGTAATCCATGGAAATGTTTAGAAACTACTCTAGTGTCTTGCTTCCTGCTTTTCAGAGTAGCACAAGGCAAGGGCAGCCAGAGGGAAAGAAGCTGCAAGAGTGGCTCAATTGACCATTTAACCAACAGGTGAGTCAATTTGGTGTAGTGCTTAAGTGTGCGGACTCTAATCTGGGAGAACCGGGTTTGATTCCCCACTCCTCCACTTGCACCTGGCTGGATGACCTTGGGCAAGCCATAGCTCTGTACCAGCTGTTCCCTCAAGGACAGCTTGGGAAAGAGCTCTCTCAGCCCCACCTACCTCACAGGGTGTCTGTTGTGGGGAGGAGAAGGGAAAAGGAGTTTGTAAGCCGCTCTGAGACTCCCTTGGGGAGTGGAGGGCGGGGTATAAATCCAATCTCTTCTTCTTCTCTTCAGGTTCATCTTCTAACCAGAAAAGTTTGCAGATGTTCCCATTAAAGAGTCTTAGCCCCAGAAATGTATCTATGTAAAATAAGGTTGCCATCCCCTGATGGGGGTGGGGTTTCCCCAATTTTGGGCCCCCAACTCACTCACAGGCCAGCCGGCCAGTAGGGGACCCTTACCCCCGAAGAGCTCCACAGCTCTGACATGCCCAGAGGTGACGTCATTGCACTGTGCATGTCGCGGGGAGGGGGTGATATAGCATTTGGCCAAAAACTCTATGATGACCATAGAGTTTTTGACTGAACACTAGAGCCCCCCCCCCCAATGCAATGTCCGTAGCATGATGACATCACTTCTGGGTGAAATTATCACAACGCACATGCTATGCATGTGCAGGAATATCCAGGAAAGAAGCCTGGAGCCCCCCACCGGCAAAAGGTAGGGACCTGGCTACCCTAATGTAAAACTTTCCCCAAATCAATGTGTGGGCAAGTGTGACGAACTGTGAGTCTTGTCGGTAAGCAGCAGGGAAGCAAGAGAACGGCTAGGTCACATGACTAAGAGTGGGGGGGCAGGTCATTCAGAATCCTCAAGGAGTTTGAGGAAAAGAGGGTGTGAGAGTTGGCAGTTGGCAGTTAAGGAGTTAGCTGAGAGCTCAGGAGGGAGAAGGAACCTATGAAGCCAAATGAAAAAGCAAGCCACCTGTTTTGAGGACAACTGGGACTTGAGAATGCTCCCTACTGGTCCCCTCTGGCGTGAGAAGGTAGTGATATCAAAGGAGAAATTGAAGAACTCCTCAGTATTAACAAAACTGCACACACACACTTCTCTGAGGGAACTTGTGTGGTGGTTAAGGGAAATGGTGGTTAAGGGAAAAGACTGAAAATAGCTAGAATAGCCTCACCCAGTCAGTTGAGAGAGCCAGACGGAGTCTTATGTGTAACCACCGATAGTAACAGGAGAAGTGGAAAACCAAATGGCCTCTGTGTAACAGAGACAGTATGTGTCCAAGTTAGAGTTGCATAATTCCTGCATATGTGAATTCAAAGTGAAGCACTTATACAAAAAGCAACAGTCTATCCTGTGTAAATATCCCGCTCCTGCCATGTTTATGTAAATAAAGAGTTGTGCATTTTGCTTTTAAAAAGCAGTGGTGCCTGACTTCTTGAGATGAGTTCATATCTGACAAATATACCTCCACCCACAGGCAGTATAAACCCGAAGAGACTTGTCCTAAACTGGTTATCCCAAGAAAGAATGGTGATCAGCCATAACCTAGTCATGGTCTGAGTCCAGTTTTAACCAGCCAACTGGCCACGTTACTGCAGACTTTCTTGGTTCTGTAATATATGAGAAGAAATAGTTCCTGCTTCCTTACTATGCCATTTTATACTCCACTTCTCACTGGTGGGGGCTTTTTATTAATTTATTTGTGGTTAAGTCACAACTGAGTTATGGCAACGTCATAGGGTTTTCAAGGCAAGAGACATTCAGAGACGGTTTGCCGCTCTGAGCCTGCTTCGGTGGGGAGGGTGAGGTAAAAGTTGAAATAATAAATAAATAAATGACCTGGCTCACAACCGCAGTATTCCTTGGTGGTCTCCCACCTAAATGCTGACCAGGGCCGACCCTGATTAGCCTCCAAGATCTGACAGGATTGGGCTAGCCTAGGCAGTTGGGACCTATGGGTTCAGAGTGATTGGGACCGATGGGTTCCATATTTTCACAACGAGCAGATGCTTCTTACTGGAGGGCCTGGAAGGAGGCATTCAGGCAGAAAATAATAAGTATAATCCAGATTTTTTTTTAAAAAAAAATACCCTTTTTTTTTTTGCTGGCAATTTCAAAGCAGGCAGCCTGTTGACAAGCAGAATGGGATGGGATACATATAAATGCTTCCCGTAGGCACACACTCATGGAGAGCAGGGCCCAGTCAGACAAGGTGTGAGAGATCTCTGAGGAAGAATGATTTGTGAGTAATCCAGGATTTTTTTTTTGGTGTAGTGGTTAAGTGCGCGGACTCTAATCTGGGAGAACCGGGTTTGATTCCCCACTCCTCCACTTGCACCTGCTGGATGACCTTGGGCAAGCCATAGCTCTGTACCAGCTGTTCTCTCAAGGACACTTGTCTCAGAGCTCTCTCAGCCCCGCCCACTTCACAGGGTGTCTGTTGTGGGGAGGGGAAGGGAAAGGAGTTTGTAAACTGCTCTGAGACTTTTAAGTGAATGAAGGGCAGGATATAAATCCAATCTCTTCTTCTTCTTCTTTAAAAAAAAAACAGGGTGGGGGCAGGCATGTGCAACCCAGTGTTTAGAGGTGGTTCGCCACTGCCTGCCTCTGTATAGCAACCTCTGTTTGGTTGGGCAGACCAGTTAATACCCCCCAAAAAACCCTAGCTGAACCTGTATTTCAGTTCTTGTGTCCGGCTTTCTTGGTTCTTGAACATTACACAACTTTTGCTAAAGGGATTCCATGTTTTATAAATGCTGTAGCAAGGATTTCACTCTGTAATTATATATTAACAAGAAGGGGGACCCACGATACTCGCAGGGGGAGTATCCCAATCTTTTCCCCACCCCAGTGGTGGTGGTGAGCCCCACCAAGCCTTCTCCCACTCCTCCCCAGTGGCGGCAAGCCCCGCCAAGCCTTCTCTTACCCCCTCCCCAGTGGCGGCGACTTCTGCCAAGCCTTCTCCCCTCCCTTCCCCCTCCCCCTCCCAAGTGGCAATGGCAATGGTGGCAGCGAGCCCTACCAAGCCTTCTCCCTCCCCACCCCCCGCAGTGGCGATGGTGAGGCCTGCCAAGCCTCCCCCCACAGTGGCCAGAGCATTCCCTGCACATGCCCGAGGAATGCTTTTTAACTTTTCAGGGGATTTAAATATCCCCATATAGTTTTTTAAACTTTTTAGATTTTTCTGCACACCTGGGGAGTCCCCCAAGTGTGCAGAAAAATCTCTCTGCCACCCAAGTGCCCCCTCCGTGTGGATTTAGATATCCACATGGAGGGGATGCTTTGGGAATTAGTATATAGATGGTTTATGGGACTAGGCATGGTCTGTGGCTCTGTGGAAGAGCCTCTGCTTTGCATACAGAAGGTCCCGGGTTCAATTCCTGAAGAAGAAGAGACTGAATTTATACTCTGCCCTTCACTCGGAGTCTCCGAGCGGCTTAGAATCTCCTTCCTTTCCTCTCCCCACAACAGACACCCTGTGAGGTAAGTGGGGCTGAGAGAGCTCTTTCCAGAACTGCTTATGAGAGAACTGTGGCTTGCCCAAGGCCACCCAGCAGTGCCATGTAGAGGAGTGGGAATCAAACCCAGTTCTCCCAGAGTAGAGTCCACGCTCCTAACCACTACACCAAACTGGCTCCCAGGATGAGGTATTAGGTGATATCAAAGACCACCACCTAAGACCCTCTTCCCAGTCTAGGTAGACGATGCTTACTTTGATGGACCAATGGTTTGATTCAGTAAAAAGAATACAAAAGCACTGTTATGATGCAGAGAAACAATTTGTATCAAATGACTCCTAATCAAAACATGCAAAGAAAATGTCTATTACAGTATTGCAATAGGATACAAAGCACACAGAATAAATATGTCTTTTACACTCAAAGCATAAAGCTCACAATATCTTCAAGAACATGTCTTCAAGATTTTTTTTTTCCAGAGCATAGTATCCAGTGAAGGAAGACGAAGATGCCAGTTTTTTCTCTTCGTTTCACTAATGCTTCCTCAGTAAACTCAAGTCTTAATACATGAAGCACAAAGGTGCTAGACTCAACTTCCAACTGGATCAAATTCCCCAAAGAGTTCAGTGTCCAGAATTTATTACCATAACCTTTTGGTTCAAGACAAACGGGCTACCGCTCATTCCCCACTTCAACGTCGGTGCTGCCTTGAGGACTTTTCCATTTCAGCTTTGCTAGTTACAGGCAGTATAGCAACCGCAACAGTCTGATAGATTTTGATTTTTTAAAATACTTAGATAGTGGAAAACTTTTGCTAGAGCTTTCAAAAGTAGAAACACAGAAATCGGGTACTCCTCCCACTTTGGATCTTTGGAGAAAGAAACTCTGGGATCAGTTTATTATGGACAAGATCACTTACAGTATTGACCCCTCCAGTGCCTCCTCAGATGCTACTTCCTCTCACTTCGTGCGCACCTGGTACTCTTTCCTACAATACATGACTGAGAAGAACCTACTTCCTCAAGATCCAAACTACTCTACCTGGCTTCACTTCTGAACTTACTTACCTGTCTCTTCTCTGCTATTTTTCTCACTAATGGCTATCACCTCATTTCTTAGAACACAACAGTAACTTGGGTGATTATTCCTTGTTTAGCCTTGATTTTTAAGAGCTATGCTGTAACTCTATTTGCAAGACTGGTATCTTTGTCTTATTATTCGAAAGTTTATGTAACAGTAATTTGCTTATCTGTTGATATCATATTGTTATTTGCAGAATGTTCATAGCTGTGTAACTCTTTTTTGTCAAATAGTTCTCTTTAATAAAAGGAAAAAAATTATGTAAAAAAAAAAAAGTAGAAACACAGTGGAACATCTTGAAATAGGAGGGGGAAAGAGCCGCTGTTTGAACTTCCAAAGAAAAGCGTACATTGTGGGCAATGTTTATTTCAGCAATGTAATGGCCAAGCAACGAAGTCCACAAGGACTTGTGACAGGATATCATCCCCCCCCCCCCGCTTCCTCTTTCCCACACTATCTCTGCTTTTCCACTTTCCTCTGCATCTCTCCCTTTCTCTGCTTCTTTCCCTACTTCCCTACTTGTCTCTCCCTCTTTCCCGCCTTCCAGTCCTCATTCCTCCTTTCCCTCTATTTTTTTCTTTCTTCCCTCTTTCCCACCTTCCAGTCCTCATTCCTCCTTTCCCTCTATTTTTTTTCTTTCTTCCCTCTTTCCCTCCATTTGGCCTTTACTTTCTCCCCCCATCTTCCTCCTCATCCTTCCAGTCTGCTCACTCCTTCTTTTCCCCTTGATTCACCTCAAGTGTCAAAGTGCTTTCAGGATGCAAAGGAAATCCAAAGTGGTGGCCCAAATCTTGGGAGACAATTTCCTGAAATCTCAGCACTTAAAAAAAAGAAAGAAAAAAGATCTAAAGATCTTTCTGCAAACTGTTTTGTGGAATAGCTGTTCTCCCATCTGTATGTGGCCCCACTTGCTGGTGGGTGGGTGTGAGCATGTGTGTGTGTGTGTGTGTGTTTAATTCACACTCTGGAGCAATGATAGGGTAGTCTAATGATTAAAAGTTTGCTAAAGGGACAATCTTGCTGAGGACATTTTGGCTTGGATTGAACAGCTATTGAAAGGCACCTTCGGGACCAAAAATTATTATCAGTGAAATATCATTTGGCATATGATTAGGTCTTGGGAGGCCTCATTTATACTTTCATTCTATGCCAGTAACCTCACTCTGGAACAATTCATTTCTGGTCCATTTTGTATCCGTGCTGTTTAATTGTATTGTATTATGTATTATGGTAGAAGCCAATTTGTTCCTCATTGTGTTTAAATGAAACCCATCAGGTCAATTCCATTGGCCCTTGTGTGTATATGATTTTGGAATTTTTATATGAGGTGTGATTGGGCCCCTATATATATATATTTTAAATTATTTACAAAAAATACATTTTTTTTGCACGTTACCTATGCATTAAGTTTTAATTGTTAGCCCTCTATTCAGTTCGGCTTACTCTTTTTAGGTCCTGGATCCTAGTTATCAAGGTTAAGTTTGTTTCCCTTTTGTGTTCATAGTTTGCAATGATAGGGTTGCCATGTCCCCCCTGGTCACCGGCTGGGGATTGAGAAGGGTTGCCAGATGCAGGTTGGGAGACTCCTGGAGATTTGGGGCTGGAGCCTGGGGAGGGCAGGGACCTCAGTGGGGTACAAGGCAATAGAGCCCGCCCTCCAAAGCAGCCATTTTCTTCAGAGGAACTGATCTCTGTAGTAGGGCTGCCAAGTCTGGCAGGGGGGAGTCCTTCGCTGTCCAGGAGCTGCCTGGGAGCCTCCCTGGCGTGCGCGCTTTGCGCACGTGCCCAGTGATGTCACCCGGAAGGGACGTCACCACATTGGAGACGTCGCCCTTGCAACGTCTCCAACGTGGTGACGTCTCTTCCGGGTGACGTCACTACGTTGGGGAAGTCGTCCAGCCTGGACGACTTCGGGGGTGGGGTTCCCCCCGCCGGCTGAATGGCGGCCGGCAGATTGGGAACCCCTATAGCGGGGGATCCCCCGCACCCCGGGCTGACTTGGCAGCCCTACTCTGTAGTCTGGAGACGGGCTGTAATTCTTGGGGATCCCTAAATTCCACATGGAGGTTGGCATCCCTTGGACATGTTCAGACTTAGCTATATATAGATGGTTTATGAAATGAATGATCATTGCTGTTTATCACTGTGGTTTAAAAAATAAAGTAAGAAATAATAATAATGATGAAATGAATGATCCCCTACTACTGTATCTCTTTAACTCCCATGCCAAACACATGCTCTACCAATGATCCATAGTCCCTTTTCCCAAAACACCCCCCCCCCCAATTAACCATAGAAAGAAGGGAGGACCAGCAGAGAGAGAATGGAGTGAGTTTCAATATGCAAAAACCACATCAGAGGGGAAGATAAAACCCTTTCTCCCTCCCTGCCACAACCCTAATGCAAACTGGAGGCCTGCCTGCCGGCCGTTACCTTTTAAAGAATGTCGAAAAGACCCACACCCGTGGATCTCCCTGTCTCACACATATTTTGGCGTCAAGTACACAAGCTTTTACAACCTCTTTTACAACCTACACAATAGCCCTGATAACTGGAATTTAACTCTGTAGATGAGATACTATGGTCTCACACTTCCCAAATTGATTTTTGCCAATGGAACCGAGCTCAGATGGGGGAGTTCTAAAAAAAAAAAAGAAAAAAGAATTCTGGGAGAGAACACATCAGACAGCACAACCTTAAAAAATATAAGGCAAATAGATTCCAGATGATCCATCACCTGACATGACAGCCATTCATCCCATCTCTTTGTTCCTGCTCTCTTAAATATAGGGTTGCCAAGTCCAGGTTGGAAAATACCTGGGGACTTTGGGGGTGGAGCCGGGAGAGGGTGGGGTTTGGGGAGGGGAGAGGAGAGGCCTCAGCATGGTACAACGCCATAGAGGCCACCCTTCAAAGCAGCCATTTTCTCCAGGGGAACTGATCTCTGTCAGCTGGGGATCAGTTGTAAAAGCAGGGGATCCCCAGGCCCCACCTGGAGGTTGGCAAACCTACTTAAATAACATGAGAGAACTGGTGGTATTATCAGTTTCATTGCAGAAGGGGGGGGCAGGAAATCCGGTAGAATGATTATTGAAAGGTGTCCCTTTCTTTATCCCCAGAAACCTGTGAGGTACATGTCTATAGGTGCTTTGTATAAGAACTGTGTCTTTATTCTCCAGGGAGCAGTTGCGCATGTGTTTGGGCTATATTTCAGGCTCATTCTTGGAAAGATATTCTTTGCACTGGCAAGTGGTGAATAAGCAGCACTGGGAATAAGTAGTTTTTATGTCAAGGTTATCAAACCTATTTTAGTGCCAGCTCTTGGCTTCCGTCCTATTGAACGCCAGATGGCATTTTAAAAATATGTTCTTGAACACAGCTGATCATTAATTCCTCATTGAACTGTTCCAGCACCACAGAGGATGAAATTTCCTGGCCACACGCTAGCGCAGCCCATACACAGAGAACCCCCTCCCCCTGTGCCATTTGAATCGGATACGCTCTTTGATAAGTTTAACAGACCAATTGTATACTGGGGTTGGCTGGACCTGAGATTTAGAGGCATTCCACCATTGTGTTTTACGGGTATGTGAAGGCAGAACTGCTGAGATGACGTAGCCCTGTTTCACATATTCATGCCCACAGCATATTGTATTTACAAATCACCTTTCACTGTATGTTCACAAGGCAGTGTTTGTAATAGTATGTAATGCAGTATCGATAGTCTATAATAGGACATTTTTATAAAGAGATCAGAAATGTAGTAGAATGGAACAGTCTAAGAGGGTACCTAATAATACAAGAGTCCCCAACCTTTTTGAGCCAGTGGGCACCTTTGGAACTCTGACACAGGTTGATGGATAGATCCACACAGTTGCTGCCCAAAGAGTTAGAGCCAGTATTCCCTCTAAGTTGAGTTAGTGTGAGCTAGCTCACAGTTTTTTTTTAGCTTCCAGCTTACACATTTATGCCTTAGCTCAGGAAGGATGGCTCCGAAGCAAACTGATTTGTGCAGTCGCCAAATTGCTCACTCGCAACTTTAATGCCAGTAGCTCACAAAGTAGAATTTTTGCTCACAAGACTCCACAGCTTAGAGGGACCATTGAGCCAACCCCTAAAAGTCAGGAGTGAAATTATGCATACCTGTAGTAGAAGCTCGTCAACATTACAAGCAGAATCTCTATTTAATAGGACACCTTTTAAAATGAACAGGCAGCTTTTTTTACATGCACACCACTTACCTTCAGTCACATCAAGGTCTTTGGGTTGTCGTGCCAGCTGCTGTTAAAATGAAAGTGTTAAAAATCTGTGCCACCCATCAGATCTTCAATGGCCAATCAGAAGCCCTACTGGGCAAAAGCCCTGCCTCCTTCCTATTTGATACAATCGCTTGGTGGGAGCCAGGAAAGGTGCTGGCAGGTACCATGACACCTATGGACACTACATTGGGGTCTCCTGTTACAATGGAACATGACTGTAGTTTATTGTAAGGATTATTTACCACCCCCAAGAAATTGTTTATTAGACCAGCCCAGGGAAGGTCAGGGAGGACAGGAAAGAGGCAACTGTTGTGGGGGGAGACAATAGGGGAGGGAGGTTGAGTGAAAGTATATTCTTTGTGTGGAGTTAATCCGCATACTGTAGGGAGTGCTGCTGAGGGATTAAGGAATCCTGGGGAAGTATGGGCAATAGAGGGTTTACTTAAGGCTGCCCCTGCTTGTCTCCACCACCACTGCCACAGGAGGTGATGGAGGCTACAAGCATGGATGGCTTCAAGAGGGAATTGGATAAACATATGGAGCAGAGGTCCATCAGTGGCTGTTAGCCACAAGGTATAGATAGGAACTCTCCATCTGGGGCAAGATCTAGGGATCTAGTTGAGTCACATTTCTTGCCATAGGTCTCTGTGTCAGTTCTAGAGCATGATATCCCTGGATTAAAGAGAGGGGAGTGTGGTACATTGTTAAAGAGTCTAGATGGAAAGATGCCCTTACAGTTCAGGAGATTTTTCTCGCATGATCAGAGATGGAATGTTTGAACAGCCAAACCAGGGCCGTAGCCAGGATTTTTGGTTTGTGGGGCATTTTTTTTTTTTGGTTTGTGGGGCACTGATTATGCAGTTTTTTTCTTGTGGGGCACCCCCCCCCCATACACACACACTTCAGCCAGAATAAACAGTGCCTCCTCCATTCCCAAACAGTTTGCCTGCCCAAAGACCTCTGAACCAAATGCAAAAAACAAACAAACAAACAAGGACTCTGTTGTTTCCTTCTCACCGCCACTTCCCAAACATACACATATCACCCCAACCCCTGAAGAGTAAACTTTAGCCTACCAGGTGAGGAATCACAGGCATGGGAATGGAGGACACCACAGGGCTTGCCTTGCTGGCAACAAGAGAGAAATACATCAGCCATGGTGAGAGGAAAGAATCACTTTGGGAATGGAGGGTGGCAGGCCTGACTAGTGAAGTCACTTCGTGCTGGGCATGGTGTGGGAGTGCACAGCAGCGTGCGGCTTATGTTGTCAGCAATAAGCAGGGGTCCTTTCGTAGAAAAAGAGGTGCAGGAGCTCATTAGCATAACTCACTTGCATAACTCATTTGCATCTGCCACACCCCCTAACATACCGGAAGTGGGTCAGAAGGCAACACCCACCCCTCAGGCTCCACTCCACAGGTGAGTGAAACTGACCTGCTCTTCCTCCATTCCCTTCCCCACCCAATACTTTGTGCAATAAAAATAAGCGTAAAGAACACACCCTCATTCTCTTCCTGCTCCCTTGAAACCACCAGGTTTCAAGTAGACTTGAGATACCCAGGACATGTGCACCACCCATCCCTTCCCCTTCCCCTCCCCACAACAAGACACCCTGTGGGGTAGGTGGGGCTGAGAGAGGTCTTTTGAGAACTGCTCATGAGAGAACAGCTCTGAGACAACTTGTGACTGGCCCAAGGTCACACCAGCAGCTGCATGTGGAGGAGTGGGGAATCAAACCCGGTTCTCCCAGATTAGAGTCCAACTCCTGACCACTACACCAAACTGATGGGGTGGAAGCTGCTGAAGGGTTGGTGAAATTTCTCCAGTACTTATGTGCCATGTGCCCAGATAAAAAATGGTATTCTTAGAAAATTTATATGCCACCTTGAGCAAGTCTCTGAAAAAGCAGCACACAGTCATAAAAGGAACAATGATAAAATTATCAATATTAAAACAAAACATTAAAAACAATAAAGACCCTAGCAGGGCTTTCCCTGGGGCGCTGCGCCTCTGCACTGCTCGGGGAAGCCGAGGAGGGGGAGGGGCTTGGTCATGTGCCCGCCCCCTGGGCTCCTCACTCCCGGAGTTGCGCTCCTGTGCGCACCCACTCCAATGGACCCCTGGCAATGAGAGAGAGAGAGAGAGAGAGAGAGAGAGAAAGAGAGCAGCCATAGTGAGAGGCAAAAATCACGGTGGCCAGGTGGTGTGGGGGTAGAGGGTGGAGGCAGAGCTGATCAGTGAGGTCACGCAGTGCCATGGGAATGATGCAGGGCATGCCAGTGATGAGAGAAAGAGGTACAAGAATAAAATAAAAAATAGGACGGGGGGGGGCTGGGATCAGCTCTGCTAGATGGTTAGCTGAAACAGATTAGAAAATCTGTTTCAGCTGAATCAATACCTGAAAAATACTGGTATTTTCCAGGTGTTTATTCAGCCCTGGATACACCAGTAATCAGGGCTTTTTTTGTAGAAAAAGCCCAGCAGGAACTCATTAGCATAACAGGCCACACTCAACAGCAGAAACTCATTAGCATATTGGGCCACACCCCTGACCATGCAGCTCCCTCCCAGGATTGGCTTTCCAATCCCGAGGGAAGGAAGGCAGTTTCTGGATTGGCTTCCCCAGCTGCCTCCCCAAGAAGGGGAGGCAGCTTAAACTGCCTTCCCTCCCTGGATCGACTTGGCTTCCCCAGGCACCCTACAGCTTGCGAGGTGCCTGGGGAATCCGAGGGGGGCCGTTTAAACTGCCTTCTCTCCCTGGATTGGCTTTGCTTCCCCTTGGCACCCTGTGGCTTGTGAGGCACCTGGGGAACCCAAAGGGGGAAGAGGCTGTAGGTGTGGCCAACTCAAAAGCCAGCCAGAACTTATTTCCTGTGCGTCCCTGCCCAAAAATAGCCCTGCCAATCATACACCCCAAGCATTCAATTCAACTAGTTGAAAATACTTTCCACTGTTCAAGCTGTCAGGCAAAAAACTCTTAGACTTTCTAAGAGACTTTCCCAGAGGTGACAGAGCCTGACAGAAGCCTAACCAATCCAGACTGCCTACCAATATTAGTGGTCGATATTGCACACCCAGATTCTCTTTTGACTCCAGAATTCTTATTTAAGGAGCCTCCTTGTTCAGGCCCTGGCATCCTAACAGATATGAAGTAAATTATTATACAACAACTGATCTTGCAGATAGCAAGTTCATTTGATCTCTTCCACTGGAAATGAGAGGAGGGAAAGATCTGTGTTAGCTGGGTGCCTATAATCAGAGCTGGGAGTAGAATGCCTGCCTGATATGTGAGATGGATGGGAGAAGAAATGTCTATTGTCTATTCCCATTAAGTAGTCTTTATGCCTGTTTTGATTACAGTATCGTAGACTAGAAGTAGTTTAGTCCCCTGCCTACCAATGCAATCAAAGTAGTTTAGTTTTATCCACCCAATGTTGGGGGCTTACTGTTCCAGTTAAAAGAAAATTCTGGCTTTTACGAAGGATTCACCTTGCCCACGATGGTACTGCCATCATCTGTCTTGTCCAAAGATAATAAATAGATAAGGAAGAAATATTTTTCGCATCAGTTCCATATCAATGCTGTCAAAGCAAAGTACAACATACAAATGACATTAAGATGTAATTAAAGGGACAAAAGAATTGGGAAGACCAGCAATGAACATGGGTGAAGTGCAAAGACTCACATGGTATAAACCCCATAAGAATCTTGTGGGGTTTTTCCCCCTCTCATGGCAAAATACTTATTTCCCAGCTTTTGGGGGGCACACCTCTCAATTTGTCTTAGTTGTCCTCAACCACACTCTGAATAGTATGGAAATGGACTTGCACTGCCGTGTCAAAAATAGCACCCACAGATTATAATGTATCACCTTACTGGACATAGTGATCCACATTATGTGTGTGTGCGTGTGTGAATGTCACAGTGTAATACTATTATGTTAACCATGAAATATCATCCATATTTGATTAGATGGACACATCATGTTTTGCCATAGAAAGATATCCCAAACTCAACTTCAGTTTTGCAGAGCCTTGTTTGAGAAATTCTTATAGCATCAGGGTCAGGCAGCCATTAGGACTCAAAGATAGTGCACCCCTTTAAGATGATGTGATAACACCATGAATACACACACACACACACACACACATAATGGCAGACTATACATAAGGAGGGGTGGTACCTGATGGGGAGGTAACCTTGGGTGAAAAACACATATGATTCTGCATTGTTTTTAAAGTGAACATATTCCAGCTGTTCAAATACTGGCAAACGATTTGTCAAACATTCAGCTGGGCTGATCACAACTGAGGAGCACGCTACAAGCCAAACAGGTGGGGGATCAATAAGGTAGTTGGAGATCTCCTTGGAGTTCAGTTGCCCTGGAGAAAATGGCTGATATGGAAGGTGGACTCTGTGGCATTATACCCCACTGAAGTCCCTCCCATGTCACAACCCCACCCTCCTCAGGCTCCACCCTAAAATTTCCATGTATTGCCCAACTTGGTGCTGGCAACCGTAGGCAACCAGACTTCAAACAAGAATGATTTATAGCAAAGGTGTCAAACATAAGGCCCGGGGGCCAAAAGCAGCCCATCTTATGTGGCCCACAAACAACTAGTGCAAGGGAGGGAACAGGAGACTGCTGTGGGGGGGAGTGGGCAGAGCCACTCTGACTGTGGCTTCAGCTTGGCAAAACAACCTCATCTGCAGCAGTCAAGGAATGTGGGATCATTTGCCCAGTGCTGCACCTCTGGCTCTCCACACCACCCATATGGGTTTTCCTTTGGACCCCCCTCCCAGCCCATGGGACCTTGCAGTGAGGACACACCAAACTGGGGCTTAACAGCTGCTGTCCTTTATACAGTTTATATCTACAGTATCTGGCATTTTATGGCACACATGGCTCAGCCCGACAAAGTGACATTTATGTCAGAAAATCTTGACCATAGGCATAAAGTATGGGGGGGCTCGAGGTCTCGAGCCACCCCCGAAATTTCCCGGGGGGGCTCAGCCACCCCCAGCAAAACCAAGTGCCTGCCGCCGCGCCTCCCCGGGTCCTTCTGAGGCCTGACTGCCGCTGCTGGAGAGGGAAGGGGTGGCCGGGCAGGGAGAGAGAGGCACTGGCAGCAGTGGCTGGAGGGCCTCGGAAAGGTCCAGGGAGGCGCAGCGGTTTCCGGGGGAGAGAGAACATCACCCCAGCGAGCACGCACGCTTTGCACATGCGCTAAGGAGCCCCCACCCCCCTCAGAATTTCCAAAAGTCTACGCCCCTGATCTTGACACCACTGATTCATAGCATCTCTCAAAATATTTATGAAAATGTACACATTACTTCAGCTCAGCCCTGTATGCTGCAAATTTCACATGGCTGTAACACCGATTTTCACCCTAAATAGCTTGGCATTGCTAGCATATTCCATTTGCCAGTGGCATATTTCTGAATATCTTCCGTGTTCCAGTGAAGAAAGATGTTATTTGCTCTTTTCATTGACTGTTGTAGCATCGCTTCATTCTACAAGGGGCATTCTCTTCCTGTTTCATGCACAAATCTAAAGCCATTTCCATCAACAGATC
This sequence comes from Lepidodactylus listeri, assembly GCA_029233225.1. NCBI lineage: Eukaryota > Metazoa > Chordata > Lepidosauria > Squamata > Gekkonidae > Lepidodactylus > Lepidodactylus listeri. Next base: position 95,563,162 of record JARCFY010000009.1, on the reverse strand, counting down.
AATCCTCAAAGTGAAATAAATAGAACTTTTGCTAGCAGAAGAGACTGAAAAATATAACCCTCAAGCATAGAAGACAAAAAAGTTATCGATTAAGAAAAAAATAATGGTTACTCCCCCCCCCCGCAAAAAAAAAAGGTCCCAAATACAGACTCACAAATAGAATTTCACTTAAGAACTATTTCATGGGAAACACATATTATGAAATAGATATTTAATAAATCCCTCATTTTTACTCAAGCCATTATAGTCTTAACGTTGTTGATAAATTGCTCTGAACATCAGAGATTTGGTAACATGTCTGTTTCCTGTATTCCTACAATGGAAAGTCTCATTCACAAGAATTATTTTTGTAACCTGTCTTGTTCCTCCAGAGCTGTCATTAAAATATTAAAGGTTCATGTGACGTGTTGCCTTAGGACATGATTTCCATCATTTCATAAATAAGTGATATCCAGTCGACAATGATGGAGCCTGAGCAAACAGAGGAACGGGCTCGTGGAATACTGTCAACCTTCTGAAAATTGACAAAAAATAAAATCTATATTGACAGAGGATATTACTGTGAAAGATACTACATGACTGCTCATGGAATAAAAATCAAGAAGAATCCTGATCATGCCCCTCTCCCATGCAGATTAAAAAAAAAACCACCCAAGGGGGGGATTTCTTTTTACCATGTTGGGAGAATCTTTGGGTTTGCAGAAAGAAGCATGCAAAAAAAGGTAAGTGAGGGGTTGTCAAATCCTCCTGGCCACCAGGGGCTCATCTGGTTGTCAGCTCCAGGTTGGGAAACTTCCAAAGACTTGGGGATGGAGGCTGGGAAGGACGGGGATCTCAGCGGGGTACAATGCCATAGAGTCCACCCTCCAAAGCATCCAGTTTCTCCAGGGGAACTGATCCCGGTAGTCTGGAGATGAGATGTAATTCTGGGAGCTCTCCAGGCCCCACCTGGAGGCTGGCATCCTTAGGGGAGTGAGATGTTAACATTCTCCAAACCATTCAATCAGCATCTGAGTTTGTACCAGTATTGCAGCTTAAGGGGGAAAGGAGATACTGTAATGTTGGGTTGTGAAATTACAGCTGCCATTTTGTGGGTTACATGATCAGAACCTCAATACCCAGGGGTCCGTTGGGGCCAGCTCAGGAGTGGCCACTAGGGCAGCCACGGGCCGAATCAGATTCTCTAATCTGATTCAGCCCGCTGCCGAATTGCTGCCGAAATTCGACAGCAACTTTAAAAGTAGCTGGAGGGGAGGGGGGTTGAGGGAGAGGCTCCAAACTTGCAGGGTAGCTGCTGGGGCCTCTCCCCCAAATACCCACCAAGTTTCAAGAAGATTAGACCAGGGGGTCCAATTCCACGGGCCCCCAAACAGGTTGCCCCCATTCCCTCCATTGTTCTCTATGATAGAAAAAAGGTAACATTTTTTCCCACCATAGAGAACAATGGAGGGGATGGGACAACCTGTTTGGGGGCCCATAGAATTGGACCCCGTGGTCCAATCTTCTTGAAAATTGGTGGGTATTTCAAGGAGAGGCCCCAGCAGCTACCCTGCAAGTTTAGAGCCTCTCCCTTAAACCCCCTTTTCTCCAGTCCCTCATAAACTGTATGAGTTTTTGCCATTGATTTCAATGGCCCATAGGGTATAATGGGGCTGAAACTGACATTCCCTTTCTGACACACTTCCGGTGATGTCAGGGGACGTGGCATATGCTAATGAGGTATGCTAATGAGTTATGCTAATGAGCTCCTGCACCTCTTTTTCTACTAAAGGACCCCTGTCAATACCCATTGCCCAAATGGTAGCAGCAGTGGGAAGTTTGGAGGGGTGAGAGGAATAGCAGGTGGAGGAAGCTGTTGTGGTGGGGGAAAGAGGTGGCAGCAGCAGGGGAGTGTGGAGAAAGGGAGGAAGAGGTGGGGTGGAAAGAAGCCAGCACATCTACTTCAAGGCCCCGGAGAGAACGAAACGCTATCAGAAGGAAATTATGTTACTTCTGCTCTATAATGGCAGATGGGCAGGGGAAAGGAAGAAGGTGGAAGGAGGGTGCATGAGTTGAGGGAGAAATGGGATGAGGGGAATGGTCTAGTGGGTAATGGGATGTCTCCTTCCCAGCAAATTGCACATGGGTCTCTCGACTTGTCTTAATTACGTTGTGGCCTCCCTTCATCCCTCACTGATACAAAGGGATCAAGCTGTAGTAATCAAGGATACTCGACCAGCCCTTGGTTTGGATCCTAATATATTTGAGAATGATAAATTACATCTTTGAACTGCCCAACAAAGGGCTCAAAAACATCCCCAAATGACTCAAAATGCCCTGCACATGTGCATTCTCCCACTGCTCCCCCATCTCTGTCCTGTATCCACCATCTTTGTGATTTGGTGTAGTGGTGAGGAGCACAGACTCTAATCTGGGAGAGCCAGGTTTGAGTCCCCACTCCTCCACATGCAGCTGCTGGTGTGACCTTGGGTCAGTCACAAGTTCTTTCCAAGCTGTTCTCTCAAGAGCAGTCACTGAAAGAGCTCTCTCAGACCCTCCTACCGCACAGGGTGTCTGTTGTGGGGAAGGGAAGGGAAAGGAGATTGTAAGCAGCTCTGAGACTCCTTTGGGTAGTGAAGGGTGGGGTACAAATCCAATCTCCCCCGCCTCCTCCTTAAAAAAAAAAAAGCACATAGGAAATCCACATAAATCTTGCTGGGGAGAGCAGAAATTACATGGTTCCCCTTTATAAGCTAGCCCCGAGTAACCATTTTGCCTCTTCATCATGATCACAATCATTCTGCTGGGTCTGTGTCCTTTCCCATCTTTGATCCATTTACCCAACGCAGGGGAAAAAATGATCACGTTACAATTTTTAGGGGGGCTGTCCTGTTCTTTTTGGGCTGTGGCTCAGTGGCAGAGCATGTGCTTGGAATGCAGAAGGTCCCAGGTTCAACCCCTGACATCCCCAATTAAAAATCCGGCAGTAGGTGATGTGAAAGACCTCTGCCTGAGGCCCAGGAGAGCTGCTGCCAGTCTGCGTTCCCACCAAGGCAGTTTCTTGTGAATGGCTTGCCATTTCTCTATAGTGCTTTAGCCTTGCCCATTGCGGCTCCCGACCTGGCTCCCAAAGCCAAGCAGATTCCTGCTTCATTTGCATTGACTGGATTGATGCATTCTTCACACTACACTCTGGGAACTTTATTGAAGCCACTGGATTCTGAGTATGCACCAGCATGACAAATACTGCTGAGGGATGCAGACAAGCCCCAAAGCATCACACGCTGACTGATGTAGCCGAATCTCAATGGTGCATGACTGACCTATGATGAGGCAAGGGCACACCTGATCCATGGAAGCCAGTCACGGTGAGCAGGGCATCGATACTTGGACAGCTGCTACTATGCAGACGCAAAAGGAGTCAAAATCCTAATGGTGAGCAATCACCAAGGCAATCAAATGGTTTGCTTTGACTCAGAATGGGCTCTGAGAACAGGATAACTTTGAATGTCGATCTTTTTTTTTCTTTTTGCCCAAATCTCAGCATCTCTGATAGAAGCCGCTCACTGTGTATCTCCTGGAACTTCTCTTGCACAGTTGGCCACATCCTCTCTCTCAGTTTTGCTTCACATAACTCTGCTGCCACCCTTGCTGCAGGCAGGTTTGGTAAGTGACACTGCCATGCTCAGCGGTTGTGTCTACCTGAGGGCTGAACCTTCTATTCTCTTACTTGTATTCTCTGAGAGCCAGTTGGTGTAGTGGTTAGGAGTGTGGACTCTAATCTGGGAGAACCAGGTTTGATTCCCCACTTCTCCACAGGCAGCTGCTGGTGTGACCTTGGGTCAGTCATAAGTTCTTTCAGAGCTGTTCTCTCATGACACCCTACCGCATAGGGTGTCTGTTGTGGGGAGGGGAAGGGAAAGGAGATTGTAAGCCACTCTGAGACACCTTCGGGTAGCGAAGGGCAGGGTATAAACCCAATCTCCTCCTTCTCCTCCTCCTCTTTTCCTCCTTCTCCTCCTCCTCCTCCCCTTCCCGGTCAGTTGTCAACCAGCTCTGAAGTTGTTCAATGACTGTGGTGGTTCCACTCCATCTCATTCTGCCTTGTGAGCAGTTCTTGTAATGGGTCCACTCATTGTTTGTTGATGTGACTGGCCATTTAGCAGCAATGGTCTCTGTGTGTGTGGGGGGGGGGAAGGGTAGAGTAGAGATGCATGTATGACGTACTGTCTGGGTGAGGCATCTCAAAAGTTGTTTCCTCCTCCAGTGACCATAACAGCAGCTAGGGATTCTCAAACACCTTTCAGTTCAGCTCAGAAGACAAAGAAGAAGAGACTGGATTCATACCCTGCCCTTCACTACCTGAAGGAGTCTCAGAGCAGCTTACAATCCCTTTCCCTTCCCCTCTCCACAACAGACACCCTGTGAAATAGGTGGGGCTGAGAGAGCTCTTTTGAGAACTGATCTTGAGAGACTAGCTCTGAAAGAACTTGGGACTGACCCAAGGTCACTCCAGCAGCTGCATGTGGAGGAGTGGGGAATCAAACCCAGCTCTCCCAGGTTAGAGTCCATGCTCCTAACCACGACACCAAAATTTCATGTTCGGTTGGCCAGTGCAAACAGGCAGCCGACCGTTTGCCAGTCTGGAATCAGTTCAAGTCTGTTCGTCAGGTTACTTCTGCATATTCAAACAGCTGACAGTCAATCACATGAATAAACAGTGAACAAATGAATTAGCCAACCAATGATGATAAACATTGTGGGTTTATTGAAGTCTGTGTTATCATTGGCGTTATCTCATACATGCATATTTTTGAATAGCCTTATGGGAATCACAGTAAACCAGGCCCTCACATCATGTCCCATTTCTTCGACTTCTAGCTACCTCTTTCTACAGTGGAAGTGTTCCTAGTAGCAGCTGATGCATTGGTATTAAGGAAATGTTCTTCACAGTCATGGACAGCCCCATTTACCACCCAGATGTTGCCCTCTGACCTTGAATTATGAGCCTCCAGATACTTCATTATATCTTATTAAAAACTTGTCCTGTTTCTCTGAGATCTGCCACATGCAGTTCCCCAGGCGACCGTTTTGAGATTCAAATGGTCTAATTAAAAATAAGATTGATTAAACACAGAGAGTGAAAGAAACAGATTGCAAATACTGGGTAAATAAACCATATTCTGAAATTCGGCAGAAACTCACTTTAAATTAATTACACATCTGGTTCCATGAGACTGTATTTCTTTTTTTTTTAAAAAAAAAACATGCTTGTAACAGAGAGAGAGAGAGAGAGAGAGAGAGCATTTTCTCATGTCTTTGCCCTTCTTGGCAAGATGCCCTTCACAAAGAATTGTCCCTTTGATTTTCTCCTAAGTCTTTTGAAAAGCTTTCAGCCTGATCTTTTCTCAGAAGTTAGGCCTCCTGTGTTCCGTGTGGCTTATTGCTCTGCAAGTGTTTGTGAGACTGCAGCCTTGTGCTGCTTTATACACCCATGGTATGAAAGCAAAACTACTCAAGTGGATAGAACTCACAGGTTACAGGAAACCCCAAAGTGCTCCAGGGTGGAAAAATCTCTGGGTCAGATCACTGTCAGCTCTGGGTTGGGAAATACCTGGAGAGTTTGGGGGTGGAGCCTGGGGAGGGCAGAGTTTGGGGAGGGACCTCTTCAGGGTACAATGCCATAGAGTCCACCCTCCAAAGCAGCCATTTTCTCCAGGGGAACTGATCTTGGTCATCTGGAGAGTAGTTGTGATAGTGGGAGTTCTCCAGGTGCTGCCTGGAGGCTGGCAACCCCATGCACAAAGTACATGAATCTTTGCTGCAATCTTCTTCCCCTCCCCAACCAGCCCCTTCTGACTCCTTCCTTCCGGGCCCCCGGAGGCTTCAAGACAAGCCACCTGCTGGAATGCAGTGCTTGGTGAAAGACTGCTGCCATCAAGAGAGATTGCTTCCATCCAGCTTCCGTCAAGGTGCTTTTACCATCTTGCTCTTCTCCACTCCCTTTCTTGTGGATTAGTCTGTTGTAGGTTGATTATATTTGGTGGTTTCTTTTTGTTGTTGCTTATGTTGTAAGCCACCTTGAGTTCACCTTGAATGGAGCAAAGTGGAGTAAAAATGGAGCAAAAAAATATATAACAAAAATGGGCCAGAACTGATGAAGGAGAAGGGGGTGAAATTCAGCTTCTCCCTCTTCCATGAGCAAAGGTCAATGGACGGACAAGGGAAGGGGGCAATTTATTTTAACATCCTTCCAGTCCTAGTGGCTATTAGCTCATCTGGGTTCCATGACAAAGGGGATCAACTCACCCCAAGGTTGGAAGGGACAGCTGAAAGGAAGGAATATGGCAAAGATCTGTATCTTTGGCCGAGGACAGACTGGCAATGTGCCCCGCTCTGCCTCCGCTTCTAAAGCGGAGGCAGAGGGGGTGTTCACATTGCCGCATCTGTCCTCCGGCGTCGGCGCGGACTCACCCGTCCGCGAGGCGCCGTCCATCCGCTTCAGCCGGAGACCACTTCTAACAGGTCTCCGGCTGGAGAGCCGCGCGTCCCTGCCGCTTCGCGGCAGTCTGGACATGTCGGCAGCGCGCCGGAAGTGGGGGCGGAAGTCTGGATGCCCCCGCGTCAGCGCGCCTCCGTCCCGCCTCCGCCCCGGGACAGCGCAGCCTGTGGGAACGGGCTGCGCCGGGCTGCTTTTCGCGCGGGGCTTTTGGCCCCGTGTCTGTCCCGGGGCGGATTGGCAGTCTGTCCTCGGCCTTTGTATCTACTACTAGCATATCCTAGGACCTTTGGCTGATGGATCATTGGATCTATCCCACAGTCTAGTTTGGGAAGGGTGTACACATACTAATCAGTCATGAGTTTGAATATATACCAGTACTTGTCTTGAGAGTTTTAACTGTCTCTTAAGGTTTCTACAGACAGGATTGTACAGTTAACAGCAAATGTGAACTAACCCCCCCCCCTTTAATATATTTAATAGCTTTTATCTGATTGCTCAAAACAAACAAACCAATTTCCCCCCAAAATCTTTGTGAATGTCTATTTAACTTCCACTGCTTACACCTCTTGTTTTACAGTCACATGAGGTGGTTACAGGAAGAACAGTAAGGAGAGACAGAAACTCAACAGTTAATTTAACTGACAGGAGTGCCTTGAAACCAGAAAAGTTAGCAGATTTTCCCACCAGAGAGGTTCATTTCCATAGATATTTCTGTGTATGTAACCATGCAATGCAATCAGTGCACTGAGAATTTTCTGGGTGCTGTGAATATAAGCTGAAGGTGGTCCTTTGTTGTTGTTTGCTTGGCTATGCTGATGTTACACTTGTCCTACAAGTGGCAAGCACATTTTGTTTGGCAGTCTTTCAAGTTGGGGTGGAGTTTGGGAAGGGGAGCAACATCTAGGGTTACCAAGTCCGGGTTGGGAAATACCTGGGGACTTTGGGGGTGGAGCCAGGAGAGGGCGGGGTTTGGGGAGGGGAGGAGCCTCAGCATGGTACAATCCCATGGAGTCCACCTTCCAAAGCAGCCATTTTCTCCAGGGAGACTGACCTCTGTCAGCTGGAGATCAGTTGTAAAAGCGGGAGATCCCCAGGCCCCACCTGGAAGCTGGCAACCCTAGCAACATCAATGGTGTATAATGCCATAGAGTCCACCTTTGAAAGCAGCCATTTTCTCCAGGAAATCACCTGGAGATCAGTAGTAATCCCAGGAGATCTCCAGCCACCCTCTAGAGGTTGTCAACCCTACTGGGCATGTTCTGCTAGTGGACAGACACCCTCCGAGAATATCACCCCTACGGAGTAGAAAACAAAACCTTCCAAACTCCACAATACAGGCTCAAAACATAGGCCACAATATTCAGTTAGACCAATGGTTGAAAGTATGGAAAACAAATATAAAATTTACTAAATGTATGGCATTTAAAGAAAATATTTATAAGATGTTTTATAGATGGTATATGACACCAGACAATTTAGCCAAATGGTACCCAAAACATGTCAAATGTATGTTGGAAATGTAAACAGAATACTGGTTCTTTTTTCCGTATGTGGTGGACTTGTAGTGTAACAAAAAATATTGGGTTTGGATCCATGCTATATTGCAAAAAAAATAATAGGCTTGACGACACCATTTGTCCTAGAAATATTTTTATTGAATACTATCCCAGAGACATTTTTAAAAAACAGACAGATATATGATTGTACATGTAATTATTATGGCTAGAATTCTATATGCAAAATACTGGAAAGGAGAAGATGTCCCATCTAAAGAAGAAACAATTTACAAATTACTGGAAACAGCAGAAATGGACAGACTAACTTTGCAACTTTCAGATAAAAAAGAAGAAATTTTCAAAAACAATTGGACAAGATTTTACAAATGGTTGGAAAATTATTTTAAATATACTGTAAATAAATCTGTATTAAACATGTCAGCTCTAAATAGAACTTACAAACCATTCCAGGTAAAATGTAAAATGATTCTGGTTAGGAAAATGCATTTAGATACTGTTAGTACAGTCTCCATACGTGTTGCATGGCTGTTTTCTCTTTTGTTTTGTTTGTGTAGTGGTTAAGTGTACGGACTCTAATCTGGGAGAACCGGGTTTGATTCCCCACTCCTCCACTTGCACCTGGCTGGATGACCTTGGGCAAGCCATAGTTCTGTCAGAGCTGTTCTCTCAAGGACAGTTGTCTCAGATCTCTCTCAGCCCCACCTACCTCACAGAGTGTCTGTTGTGGGGAGGGGAAGGGAAGGGAAAGGAGTTTGTAAGCTGCTCTGAGACTCTAAGTGAGTGAAGGGCGGGATATAAATCCAATCTCTTCTCCTCTTCTTCTTCTTGTGGGTTTTTTTTCTCTTTTTTGAAAACTAATTTAAAAACTTTTTTAAAAAACTCCACAAAATAATCAAATGCAACATATATATACTTTTTCATCTTTGTCATCAAAAATCTCAATTGTTATTTTAAGCTAAACTAAACTGAACATTACAGTATATATATATATATATATATATATATATATATATATATATATATATACACACACACACATACACACCCTGTGCATGCCCCTAAGCATTGGTCAATCAAGGTCAGCTATTAAACAGCCTGACAGAAGTCTTCTGTTTGAAAAGCAACAGAACCTGAGCTTTCTGCATACGAAACCTCTGCTATACTCGCAGAAAGCCTAATGCCATATTTTCTTCTGGGTTTGGAAAGTGATCCGTACTACTTTTGACTTTTCCACTTACACATGCATTTCTGCTATCACCGAAGTGACAGGTAACATGAAGGAAGTGTTCCAGGCTGCCAATTAAAGTCTCTGTATAATGTGCGTCTCCCCTGCCCTAGGGACGTTAGGCTTAACAAGTGACTCATTATCTATATTTTAAAGACAGGATTTCTATATTTTCCGTCGTCGTTTCAAGCCAGGATTTCGACTCTGAAATCTGAGTTATTGGCATTTTCCAACAAAACATATCGTTGCAGAGAAAGTTTTCAAGACTCTCTCCATTTAGTCCATATCCAAATAAGAACAATGAATGTATAAATCCCTTGGAAAGAAGTACTTTGCCAGGGAGGCAAGGCTTTATGAGGTGTTCAGATATGGATAGATACTCCACGCCGATTCCCCTCATGTCAGATTTTATCAATAGATGGAGCCTTTTTTATTACTGCTCTGTGATTTTCCTGTTCTTAAACATCACTACAGTTGTCCTTTCCTTTCCATGGAATCCACCCTTCCTTTAGTTGTCTTATCTGGATTATTACCGTAGCTTTTTTTAAAGTCATTCTAGCATAGTTAAGATGCAGAGCTGCAGACCAAAATGTTGGTAGCTCGGCAGTTCAAGATCCAAGTGTCGCGTGATGGAGTGAGCTCCCATCTCTGGCCCCAGCTGCTGTCAAGTGCCAACTTAGCAGTTCAAAAGCAAGAAATTGCAAGTAGATAAATAGGTACCGCTTTGGTGGGAAGGTAACAATATTCCGGGTCCCTTTGCATTTAGTCATGGGGCCACAACTACAGAAAAAGTCTTCGGACAGCACCGGCTCTTCGGTTTGGAAATGGAGATGAGCACCACCCCCTAGAGTTGGAATGGACTGGCTTTTGAGCAAGGGAAACCTTTTAGCACAGGGTTGCCAACCCCCAGGTTTCACTGGAGGCCTCCCAGAATTAAAACTGATCTCCATGTGACAGAGATCAGTTCACCTTGAAGGTGGACTGTATGGCGTTATACCCTGCTGAAGTCCCTCCCCATCCAAACCCCACTCTCCTCAAGTTCCACTCCCCAAATCTCTAGGTATTCCCCAACCCAGAGTTGGCAACCCTGCCTGCCTACCTTCATTTTAAACCTCTCATCATTATCTTGCATTCTGCTCCCCATCCTTTTTTTCCTTGAAGAGATATGATACTTTTTTGGTGATTTCTTTGCTCTTGTGCACTTTTTTTATAATATTCACAATTTAATTGTGTGTTTGCTTTCAATGTATTCTATAGCTCAGCATCATTAATTTTGCTCTGTTTACCATATCTGCATTCTGCTGGTTCTCCATTAAGTCTTCTACTTTCCCTCTGTCTGTTTTGCATCCAATTATTTATCTTTATTTATAGCATTTGTTGCCAGCTAGTATTCAGTAAACTGATCCTCTTCCCTTCTTGAAAACATCCTGCGAGTCAACTCTTTCAGATAGCCAGTGACGAAGTTGTTATGCTTTTAATGTCAGCATGTGACTTTCCTTCCTCTAGTTTGAAAAAAAAACATTGTTTTCTGTATTGTTTTTTAACAGATAGGATTGTCTGTGGGTTCTGTCCAGTACATGGGATTAAGTGCTCAACAAATCATGTTAATATTATCCTTCCTATCATTTTAGAGAAAGATCTTCATCTCCCTTTTTGTTTTGCAGCTGATAATGCTCCCCCTCCCAAGTTCCACATTCCTGCTCTCTGTTGAATGTTCTGAGAGATACCCAAGTTGGAGGTCCAGTCTGATCAGCAACACCACCTGCTAAAATTAGCCTTCATCATCTAATACTTTTAAAATCTAGAGGGTGTGAAGGGTTTCTTTTTGAGGGAACACATGATTGTTATTTTGTCCATTTTGTTGATTGTATTCCTAACCCAGTTGTTTCTTTTATGCCGTCTTACACAATGACAAGCCTTTATTGGCACTGAAAGTACAAAATAGTATGGAGAACAGCAAAATACCAAGATACACCAATCACTTGCACTTTGGCTATTCAAACCACGTCTTCTGATTGCATAATGTAAAATTTTTGCAACAGCCTCCATTATTTTGCAATTAGAAGTAAACAGAAGAAAGTGAACTACTGAGTCATCAGAAGCCATCTTACACCATTTCTAAACCATTGTGTACCTACTGATACAATATTGATCAGAGCAAACCTGTTAAAATTATTTAAATTCTATTAGGAATGTTACCAGATATTGACACCATTCAGGCTAAAGTCCAGGGATGGTCTTAGTGTTTTGGTGGGCCCTGGGCAAAAGTCCAGGATGGGACCCCACAAACCTGACTCTCCCCACTGGGGCCCATCCCAAGCTCAAGGAAGGAGTGGCCTTCACCCCAATCAAGGTGAAAGAAGAAGAGAAAGAGGAAGAAGAGGAAGAGGAAGAAAAAGAGGAGGAGGAGATTGGATTTATACCCTGCCCTTCACTACCCAAAGGAGTCTCAGAGTGGCTTACAATCCCTTTCCCTTCCCTTCCCCACAACAGACACCCTGTGAGGCAGATAGGGCCGAGAGAGCTCTCTTGAAAACTGCCCTTGAGAGAACAGCTCTGAAAGAACTTATGACTGACCCAAGTTCACACCAGCAGCTGCATGTGGAAGAGTGAGGAACCAGACCTGGTTCTCCCAGATTAGAGTCTGCACTGTTAACTACTACACCAAACTGGTTCTCATTGGGCAGGCATGATTGCTGACCCACTGCTGCCCAAGCCCTGGAGAGGGTGGGGGCATATGGCAGTTACTGGCTTCAAGCTGGCTACCCCAGAGTGATAAGGGATAAGCATGGGCAGCAGCAAATGACTATCTGCTATTCCTCTTCAGTGTTCCTCCATTGTGAAGGTGGGGCTATGGAAAGTCACCCTAGCCCAAGTCCGAGGACAGTGGCCCCTTATACCTTGTGGCTAAGGCCACCTGCTTGAGTCTAAAAATGTGTTGCTTTCATGGTTTTTTCATGGTCAGGATGAAACTGCAATCCTTGTTCCTGAACAGGTATTTTGCTACTTAATTTGACACCTGTTTTGACATCGAACGGTGCAATCCTAAACAGAGTTTCACCATAAGTCCTCTGAAGTCAATGGATTTAGAAGGGTGTAATTCATCTTACAATTGTACTGTAAATGGCATATACAGTTGCCAGGTTTTCCCTGGCAACTGGCAGGGGATAATCCAAAAATGTCATACGATAAGATAAAGTTTATTGTCTGTGGCCAAAGGCTGTTACAATCTGACACTCATAACATAATAACAAATATCAGCATTAAAAGAATCTAACCAAAAAGTACTAATCAGATAAAAACATTGCCCTCTTTGGGTGCAACTCTAGCTCATATTTTCTTGGCTGCTAAAGCAAAGAGTGACACTCTATGGGAGACAAATGGATCAGCGTCTGAGAGAAGAAAAGGCAGCTTCTCTAAGACTGAAGAAAAATCTAAGCCCATTAAAAATGGTATGAGAAATTAGGTCCTGGGTTTTATATAAAGAGAGCAGGATAAAATGTAGTGTGGTAGATCTTCTGCAACTGAAGCTCTGCAAATGCAAAAACATGAAGCCAGCTGTTGACATGGTTTGAAATAGGGATGGGAATCAACCAAATTACAAATTGAAATTTGTCGTGAAATTTGTTCATGGTTTGCATAGCTCAGTTCATGCCATCCAGCCCTGGCCCCCCGGGAACCTCCCATGAACTTCCCAGGTGGCTTTTGGAGGTTTGCGTGGTTTGTGTCAGCAGACATGCTGGCGTTGGCTGCAGGGCTTGTAGAAGACATTTAAAGAGACCATGGTCTTTTAAAATGCCTTCTCCAAGCCGTGCCAACTTGGTGAGTGAACTTTTGCAAGCTGTGCTGCTTCACGAACCAAGAACCTTGAACTGGTTCATTAAATGGAAAGGTTCGTGGAAGTTCATGTTTCATGAGGTTCCCATGAACCTTCACAAACCTTCATTTCCCCAGTTTGTGCCCATCCCTAGTTGGAAACCAAACTGAAGTAAAGGCAATTCTGAGGTCATGGAGGGAGACATTAACCAGGTAGGTGGCTCTAACATGGTTCCTTTTAATCAGTTTGAACCATGAGGAGAATTTTGACTGGTAAATTGATTGCCTGTCTGTTGCAGCATCACACTTAAACACCCAATCATGAATGTTGGAACCAGTCATGAGACTCCCTAGGTGTCATTGAGTATGGAGTAACAATGGAGGATGTTATTATAGCACACTCTCTGGGCAACATGATTTTGCAACCTCATCTCATAACCCTGCCTGTGAAGTAGATTGGTGGAGCCATTGCTTTGCTTTCTCCAAAATGGTTTCAAGGCTATTCGTATGCAGGCCAAATTGAGGGCAAACTGAGTTCTGCTGACATCAAAGCTGCAGTGGTACCTCTCGGTTGAGCTAGGATTCTCCTTAAAAAAAGATTTTGGATAGATTCCAATTTTGTGATCAAACAATCATTCCAATCCCAAACCTCTACACTATATAGGAGTTGAGGGACAGCCTTGCTTGGATGCAGTTTCAAAGCTCTGATACAGTTTCAGATTAGAAAAGCTCCTTTTGTGTAATAAAATTTCAGAATAGCACTTATCAATCTTAAAACTGTAGATCTGGCTGACATAAACCACATGAACCTCCAAAAGCCACCTGGGAAGTTCGTGGGAGGTTCCTGGGGGGATGGCGCTAGGGTTTCACTAAAGGTTACCCCTAGATATTTGAAGGTGTGGCATTTTCTTATTCTCCAAAAAAATTCTTAAAAGTGGCATAAAGGAAATCAATGAAAACATGGAAAGCACCAAAGAAAATAGACCGGCTGAAGCTGACTATGAATCAAAAATAAAAGACATGGGGAAATGCACCTATGACAGCTTTGTCCACTTCCCTTCCTTAGAGGCAAAATTTCCCCTCCATTTTCCCTTCCTTTTTGTGACTGAGCCACCCTAGTTGTCTGTGTTCTTCTTTCATGAAGACCTCTGACTGTCCCACTGTGTCCAAGTATAATATTTTGGCTGTTTGTTCAGTCCAGGAACCTGAGGGAAGGGATGGGAGCCCCCTTTAACTTATACAACTTAAATGGCAAGAAGTTTTTATATTCCAAGTTAACAAAATATTTTATTCAACATAGAAGGGGAAAGGTCAGGTGAAATCAGGAGAAAATCTCTGAGGTAAAACCAATATATGCACAGACTTTGGTTCTTATGTTTCAGGTTAATGAGAGTTTCTTAAGCTATTCGGAGTTACTTAAATCTTTATGTTGAGAGGCTTTTGTTCCAGTGATTTCCCAAAAAAACTTCTGAACACTTTCTTTGAGTATTCTTGAACTCTTTTGGTTTCCAGAAGGCTGGTACACTGTTTCCCCGTATCCAAACCTCTTCTCTTGAAACACTGGTATTTGTTTTGAGAATTTTAGCTGACTCTTGAGGTTTCTACAGAAAGTTTCTAACCACACCAGACCAGGGATCATGTTACTCTTCAGAGCTAACTCCCTATTTGACTGGTTAGAGAAATTGTTCTCTCACTAAAAGTTCTATCCCCTTTCCTTGGCCTGAATGGGAGGCCTCATCTGCTTCCCAAACTTCCTTGCTTACTTTCCTCAGTTCTCCTTTCTGTGTTTAACTGCTCTCAATCAGGGCTGAATTTACAACTGTCAGTACTCAACTCTTCTCAGATAGGGCTGAAATCAGACTGTCAGTACTCAATTCAGTCAAGGTAGAAATCTGACTGGAAAAGGATGTGGAAAGAATGGAACAGGTGCAGAGGAGAGCAATGGGGATGATCGGGGGCCTGGAAACCAAGCCTTGTGAAGAAAGACTGAGAGACTTGGGAATGTTTAGTCTGGAGAAGAGGTAGTTGAGGTGGGACATGATTGCTCTCTTTAAGTATTTGAAGGGCTGTCACTTAAAGGAGGGCAAGAAGCTGTTCCCATTGGCAACAGAGAATAGGACTCAAAATAATGGGGGTAAATTAAGGGTGGGAGGGTACCGGCTGGATACTAGGGAAAATTCTTTTACAGTTAGAGATGTGCAACAGTGAAATCAGCTGCCTAGGAAGGTGGTGAGCTCCCCCTCACGGGCAGTCTTCAAGCAGTGGCTGGACAAACACTTGTCAGGGATCCTCTAGAGTCTAGCCTGATCCTGCATTGAGCAGGTTGGACTGGCTTGTCTGTATGGCCCCTTCCAACTCTGTGATCTATGATTCTCCTCAGCATGTAGCTCTCTCCAGACTTTCTCTGCACAGTTGATGCTAACCAATCAGATTGCTTGGAGCAGTCTGTCACCCAAGCCAGTTTGGTGTAGTGGTTAAGTGCACAGACTCTAATCTGGGAGAACCGGGTTTGATTCCCCACTCCTCCACTTGCACCTGGCTGGATGACCTTGGGCAAGTCATAGCTCTGTACCAGCTGTTCCCTCAAGGACAGCTTGGGAAAGAGCTCTCTCAGCCCCACCTACCTCACAGGGTGTCTGTTGTGGGGAGGGGAAGGGAAAGGAGTTTGTAAGCCTCTCTGAGACTCCGTTGGAGAGTGGAGGGCAGGGTATAAATCCAATCTCTTCTTCTTCTTTCTTCTTCTTCTTCGCTTTCTATTTCTGTGAAGAATTAATCCTTCATAGTTTTTACTTGTCTATACAGCAGGTTCTTAAAGTGCAGTCCATCACAACACCTTTGTAGATCTCTATATTTAATGGGGAAATGTTTATGCAAAGAACTGGAAGGTGGTACAAAAACTAAAAAATCACACAAGGGAGAAACAAGATCAAGACATTGATTGTTGACTTTAAGCGGTGAGGTCCCAAAATTTGGTAGCACACCTAAGTTGGAGTTAATTCATAAATTTCTTATGTTTCCAAATAGGCTATTGCAATCCCCACCCCTTCCCCCATGGGTCCCTTCTAACCTTTCCAGGTTCATACTAAATGACACAATCACCAGTTGTAAGGCTCTGGGGCTCTAGCTTGAAAATCAGATCCTAGAGCCCAGCCTAGTAGCACCACTCATTTTTTGTCTTCCACAAAAAGCACCTTTCTTTTCGAAAGAAGACACATTTTTTTAATTAGAATCTCGGGAACACTTCGACTCCATGTTAATTAAATACACTGTTTCCAGATGGTGTGGGTCAATGCCTACAAACTCAAAATGAAAAATGTTCCCTTGTTCGCCACATGCTCACTCAAGTATTAGGCCCCATCCTGAAAAGAGGCTGTTAGGTCTCAGCAGCATTGGCTAGCACTGGAGGAGAATGGAATGAGCAGTCAGAAGAAGCAGATGTCACGGTATCTTTCTTCTCAGGGGTTTTTTTTAGAAGGCACCGTATACAGGTATACTGTTTCTTGCACTGTGTACAACAGGCTAGCTGTTGCCGGCTTTTCCCATTAATAGCAATGTGATATGCAAAAATTAAGTGGGTGAGGGTTTCCTCATCACTCTGTTTCCACTCCAAGAAGCAATTTACCTGGTAAGTATCTCTTTCAGGCCGTTAAAAGGGGAAAAAAGGAAACAGGGAACATAACTGGGGGGGGGGGGGTGAGGAAAGCAGGCAACCCTCATGTTTCCCATTTGCTTAGGGTGGGACCTGGGGACCCCATGGAATTACAGCTCATCTCCAGGTCACAGAGATCAGCTGTGGAGAAATCGGCTGCTTTGGAGGGTTATGGCATTGTCCCCACTGGGGCCCCTGTCCTCCCCAGGCTCCACCCCAAAATCTCCAGGAGTTTCCAACCCAGAATCAGGCAACCCAATCCCTCATGCCCTGCTGGTGGCCGGGGGGGGGGGGGGGGGGGACTTGGCAACGCTAATGTGAGGCCATGATGGAAAACACCTCAGAATGGACGTTAGTACACAGAACCTCCTACAGAAGAAGAGGTTCTGCAAAGAGTTGCCATATTGGTTCTTGTGGCCCTTTCTTTCACAGCCTGGGGAATACTAATCACCACTTTGGGGTCAGGAATTTTTTTTTTTTCCTCCAGGCCAGTTTGGCTGGGGATCCTGGAGGTTTTTTGTTATCTTTTGGGCATGGAACATGGGACACTGGGGCTGGGGTGGAGGTATCTGTGAATGCCCTGTGTTGTGCAGGGGGTTGGGCTAAATGACCCTGGAGGTCCCTTCCAATGCTATGATTCTATTCTATGGTTTACATGGTGCTCCTACAGATGCACAGAAGACAGGGACTCTGTGCCTTTAATAGTCCCTGCATGGTAAGCCACGGTGGCCAAATATCCTCTTCGAAAGGAAAGTCCTGGAGTCTTGCGTGCCATTGCATCTGGACCCCCTGCAACTGTTTCCTTTGGACAGACAACTCCTTTTTCATGGATAATTGGCTCTAATGACTGATTGATCAGGAGAGATAAATAGATCCTCACTAGACAAGTCCATTTAGGAACCATCACTAATTAAAGCAAGCAATTTGCACTTTGACAAAGAGCTCTGTCAGAGAGGGGATTTGCTAAAGACCAAGTCAGGAAAGCTTTCAAAGAGATAACGGTTCATTAACCAGAAAAGACTTTTGATTTTACAGGTTTCATAGTTTGTAGGACTTTCAGAGAAGAATTCATTGCCTGTGCACCGTTTCATTGAACAACTGGAGGAGTGTGGACTTCAACAATATGAATATTTAATCTTTTAATTTCCCTCAGTGTGTGGTACACATTATGTACACATGCGCCAGGCGTATCAGAATGCCAACATCTCCTTGCTCATCCATAATGTCAAAAACTTCAACATATTCATATACTTGGTGGTGATGTAAATATTTAAAATGGATATCCCTGATGATTTGGCATGCTAGGTGGCTATCAACAGCAGCAGTCAACAATCAGCGCAACGAAGGTGACAATTATTTTTATTTTATTTTTATTTTTTGTATTTATACCTTGCCTTTCCAGATGAACTGGCTCAAGGCAGCTACCGACAGTAAAATACCATAAAATAATGGTTTACACTTTAAAAACAGAGCAGTTACAGATAAAACCACAACATACAGCAAAACATAGACCCACAGTGAGAGCAGCGGCAAAGCCTGGACCAGTGGTTCCAGGACAAAGAAAGCTGTAGTCCCCCCCCCCCCCAGTGGCAGCTCCTAAGCAAAAGCCTGGTGGAAGAGCTCCGTCTTGCAGGCCCTGTCGAACTGTAATACGTCCCGCAGGGCCCTGATGTCATCCGGGAGCTCGTTCCACCAGTATGGGGCCGCCACCGAGAAGGCCCTGGTCCTGGCCAGCCAAACATCTCTCGGACCGGGGAGAGTCAAGCGATGTTGTGAGCTTGACCTCAGTGCCCTCTGGGGCATATATGGGGAAAGGCGGTCCCTCAAGTAGGCAGGCCCCCAACCATATAGGGTTTTAAAGGTTAATACCAGCACCTTGAACCTGATTTGGTATGCTATGGTGAGGAGGGCGGGATATAAATTCCAAAAATAAATAAATAAATAAATAAATATAGGCAGCCAGTGCAGAGACCTCAGCACAGGCTGGATGTAATCCCACATAGAGAGACCCATCAGCAGCCTGGCCGAAGCATTCTGCACTAGCTGCAACTTCCGGATCAGGGACAAGGGCAGCCCCATGTAGAGAGTGTTACAGTAGTCCAGTCTTGAAGTGACCATTGCGTGGATCACTGTAGCTAGGTCTTCATGTTCAAGGAAGCTGTACATGATAAAAAGCTGCCTTGGCATTGTTAAGGAGGCATCCAGGAGCACTCCCAAGCTCCTAACCCTTGATGCTGGCGAGAGTGGCGCCCCACTGAAGGTCGGGAGTGGGATCCCTACCCCCGACCCATTCTGATTCAAGCATAGGACCTCTGTCTTTGTTGGATTCAGTTTCAATTGACTCAGTCTGAGCCAGTCTGCCATGTCCTGAAGTGCCTGCTCCAGGTCATCTGGGGTAGAGTCGGACTGGCTGCCCAACAGCAGATATAGCTGGGTGTCATCCGCATAATGGGGACACCCAAGCCTGTGCCTCTGGGCAAGGGGGCACATGTAGATGTTGAATAGCATCGGGGACAGCACCGCCCCTTGAGGCACTCCACATATCAGTGGGTACCTCTGGGAGATCTGTTCCCGGAGCACAACCCTCTGTCCCCAATCCTGGAGAAAGGAAACAAGCCACTGTAAGGCAAGCCCCTGTATCCCCATGTTGGCAAGATGGCGGATCAGCAACTGGTGGTTGACCATGCTGAACGCTGCCGACAGATCTAACAACACCAGGACTGCCATACCACCTCAATCCAGATGTCTCCAGAGGTCATCTGTGAGGGCAACCAGTGCTGTCTCTGTCCCATGGCCCATCCGGTCAGAAGCCAGACTGAAACAGATCCAGCATGGAAGTGTCATCCATAAAGCTCCGCAACTGAATCGCCACCACCCTCTCTAGTACTCTGCCCAAATAGGGCAAGTTGGACTCCAGCCAGTAGTTGGCCAGTAGTTGAGTCCAGAGATGTTTTTTTTAGGAGGGGACAGACTATCACATCCTTGAGTGCCCCTGGGAACAGCCCTACCCTGAAGGACTTGTTGATAATCTCCCGGAGGGCACCACGTAACCCCTCATGGCCTGCTTTTATGAGCCATGAGGGGCACAGATCAAGGATGCATGTGGTTGGGTGTACAGTTGAGAGCAATCTGTCAAGTTCCTCCAGGCTGAGTGGACTGAAGTGATCCAGAATAGAACCAGAAGACATGCATGGAGCCTCAAGTTTGCTTACTGTCTCAACTGTGGCTGGAAGGTCACAGCGGAGTAGCAGGACTTTATCTGCAAAATAGCTCGCAAAAGCCTCACAGCCAATATCCAATTCCCTATCATTTTGTCTGCCCTGTGGCAGCTCAGTTAAAGACTGAATAGTCCTAAATAATTGTGCCGGGCGAGAGCTAGCAGACACAACCTCAGCAGCGTAGAATTGTCTCTTCGCGGCTTTGACTGCCACCTCATAGGATCTCATAAATGTCCTATAGGATGCTCTTGATGCTCCATCACGGGCTTGCCACCACCGTCTCTCTAATTGTTTAAGTCCTCACTTCATTAGCCTCAGCTCCTCGGTAAACCAGGGAGCAAGCTTGGAGTGAGGGTGCAGAAGGTGTTGGGGAGCGATCTCACCGATGGCTACCGAGAGCCGGTCATGCCAGTCCTCAACAAGCACATCTAATGAGCTGCCAGGGGGAATGGGATCCCGCAGTGCCATCTGAAACCGCTGAGGATCCATCAGGCTCTGCAGGCGAGCCAAAATACGCTCGCTGCCCAAACAGAGTCAGGATGACACCATCAGACGGGCATTCAGGGCGCAGTGGTCAGATCATGGCACCGCCATGGCAGTGATCTGGTCCACTGTAACCCCCGTCGTGAAGATCAGGTCGAGTGTGGACCCAGCCTGGTGAGTGGAAGCCACTACAAATTGGGTAAGTCCTAGTACCACCATGGATGACACTAGGTCCATTGCCGGCACAGAGGACGCATCATCGGCATGGACATTGAAGTCACCCAAGACTATCAGCCTAGGGTACTCCAAAGCTCAGCCAGACATGGCCTCGACTAGCGATGGCAGGCTGCCAGCTGGTGCATTGGGCAGCCAGTACACCAACCAAACTGCCAAACTCTTCCCAGCTTCCCACACCAGGCCAGTACACTCATTGCCTGCGAGTCTCAGCAGTGGGAGCACCCTGTAGGAGTAAACCTCCCGGATGAACAGCACCACTCCTCCTCCCCGCCCCTCAGTCCATGATTGGTAAAGGACCGCAAACCCGGGTGGAGCTGCTTGGGAGAGAGCCACTGTCTCCCCCTCTCACACCCAGGTCTCAGTCACACACGCCAGGTCTGCACCTTGTTCTGACAGGAAATCCTGCAGAGTTGTGGCTTTGTTGTTAATGGACCTGGCATTACACAGTACCAATGATGGAGGGGGGTCTCTCCCAGCCCCACTGCCTGTCACTCTCAGGATGGGACACAGGCTGGAAGGGGGCCAAGCTTCTCTGTTTCTCCGCCTCCTTCCCTTACATCCCTGCCCACATGCTCCCACTGCTATATTTCCCCTGCCCCAGAAGCACTGGTATCCCCGGTCCAGTTGTCTTCTTCATTGGCGGCCTTCACACTGCCCACGCAGGTCACAGGCCAACCCTGGAGAATATTGGTGCACGCAAAAGGGCAGCTGATGTATTAGACCAAAAAGATGCCACCAGTGTTGTTCATCACCAAACAAATCCCTTCCTAATAACATTTACAATCCAGCAGTGTACTCAATACTAACATGCTAGACTAGTAACTAACTAGCTTACCCTGGCCCACCCTGACCTCTTTTCTTGTTGCCCTCATAACCTCGTAACTACACTACACTACTCTAACTCTAAACACTATAGGGTAAAAGGCCTCAGGCACAATCTCCTAACTAATCTGCACTAACTAAAATCCTAACAGGAGCAAGGCATCGCCGAGAACACTTCTCGACCTTAGTCCAACCCATTCTCCACCTGCAGTGGTGCCCTGGTTGGCTGCAACCGCTCGGGGTTGATGTCCCTGTGTCGGGCTCACAGGCCCCCTCTCCCCTATTCCACTGCCTTCCAGACTCACCAGTCACCTCCTTTGTCACCTCTCAGTGTGCAAGGTGACCACAGGCAGAACAGCAGCAGGGCGGCCGTGAACACAATGGTGGGGAGACAGCCTCGATGGAAGGGGGCAGCCCGATGGCGATGGCCCTGCTCCGACCACAGGACAGTCAGGTAACACAGCCCTCAACCAGCACACCGGGCCAACAGGCCAGTGGCCTCTCCGTGCTGCAGTCCTCCACAGCCTCAGCAATGGTCTCAAAGGGTGCCCTGACAGCCCAGCGACCCCCTCCTCTGCAGCCTCTGCAATCTCGGCGTCAGCCTCAACAGGTCCCGGCCTAGTGCTCCAGCAGCTCCCCAGCATTCTCAGTGCTGATGGCCCCCAGCGCTTGGCCTCCACAGCCTCTGGCCACCTCAGCAACCACCCCCAGTGCATACCGCAATGGCTCTCTGGATCACTGCACCCAGCGCTTGGGGCTCTCGGCGGCAGGACTCTCACCCTCTGCTCAGGGCTCTCAGTGGCAGGACTCTCACCCGGTCAGTCTGCACAGGACTGCAGCTCCAGACTCAGCAGCAGGACTCTTGCCGGGTGCTCGGGGCTCTCGGCGGCAGGTCCCAGCGGTCGGTCCCTCGCCTGCTACATGCTGCAACAGGGCTCCCAGCCCCTGGAACTTTTGGTGACGGGTCTCTGCAACAAGTCTCGGCAGTGGGCCTCCACGACAAGTCTCGGTGACCTCGTTGCTCTCAGCGATTCTCAGCGTTGCCACCCCAGCGCCACCCCAACGCTCTCACCCCCAATGCTCTTGGCTGTGGCAAATCCTGGAGGCCTCCAGCATCTCCTGGTCTCCAGTTCCAGCATCTTCAAGTCGCTGCCCAGGGACAGGACCGCAGCCACTTGTAGCCCAGATTGATAGGTCGGTTTGTGGAATGGCTCCCCCTTGCCTCCTGTACACCGCTGCTGGTAAGTTAAAGGTTTCCTACTTTAGGGCAGAAGTTTCCCCAACCTCGGCGGAGCTCAGTTACAGCAGCTCAATGCCGGCCACCATCTTATCTCCTCTTTTAGAACACCAGTCAGTTAAGAAAAAAGGCTAAAGGTCCAGATGCCCTAATGAAATACCACCAAATTGCAATACAACAAAATGTCTTACTGTGAGAAAAGGACTGTGTTGCAAACCCTAGAAAACAGTGAAGGTGCTTTTCTCTGGCATTCCGTTCCAAAGAACTGATGCCACCCCTAAGAAACCATATGATTTTGCTAATAAGGTACACACTTGGCAAATGGAAGATACAGTCAACATGGTCTCCTCCAAGGGCCTGAATTGGCATGTGGGTTCATACAGAAGGGGGGCTTCCTTCAGAGATCAGTATCCCAGACTGTAGAAACTATTTACAGCTAAGAGCCCGCACCTTTATTTATCTTACCTATCACAACACTTTTTGGCAGTCTTTCTCCAACAGAGGACTCAAGGCAGGTAACCCAACCACACAACAGATCACAACAATGGGATGGACATGAACCAGGAAAATGTGGTTCGTTTCGGTTTGTGGTTTGTGGTATGCCTGGTTCGTGAACCACGAACCATCAGGAACTTTTTAGCACCAAATGAACCTGTTCACTTTTGACACAGTAGAATCCCCACCCCAACCTCGGCCTGCTAGAGATACCAAACTAAAGAAGAAGAAGAAGAGAAGAGATTGGATTTATACCCCACCCTTCACTCACTTGGAGTCTCAGAGCAGCTTACAAACTCCTTTCCCTTCCCCTCCCCACAACAGACACCCTGTGAGGTAGGTGGGGCTGAGAGAGCTCTTTCCCAAGCTGTCCTTGAGATAACAGCTGGTACAGAGCTATGGCTTGCCCAAGGTCATCCAGCCAGGTGCAAGTGGAGGAGTGAGGAATCAAACCCGGTTCTCCCAGATTAGAGTCCACGCACTTAACCACTACACCAAACTGGCTTCCAAAGTAAAGTAAAATCTCTGGTGGACTCTCTTCTACCTTCCCTCTAAGTCTGGTGAGGACTGGATTTACAAGGTCCATGTTACAGCACCACAAAGAAGATGCCCCAGGAAAGTGCTTTCTGAGGAAATGGCAGGCGCAGGTTCAGGAGTGTGCAAGCTAGAGACATCAAACTCACAGGGAACTTCCCCCTGATGCTTCTCTAAGTGCTTTCCAAGTTATGTGCTGATTGGACCTCAGGGGTCTGAGATGCCCCACAAAAGGATGCCCCCAGGAAAGTGATTTTATGGGAAATGTCAAGTGCAGGTTCAAAAGTGTATAGAGTGGACCTCCTGCAAGCCACACACACCAGACACACAGGCTGCAGAATTCCAGCCCCCACCCCCCATTGCTTTGAAGTTTGGTAAGCATTGATCGGAGACAGTCTGTCTGGAAGTGCATCCATTCATAAACTACCACGAACCACTTGAAAATTCATGGAAAGGCCCTGACCTGGATAGTCCAGGCAAGCCGAATCTCATTAGATCTCAGAAGCTAAGAAGGGCCGACCCTGGCAAGTAACTGGAAGGGAGACCTCCAAGGAATACCAGGGTTCGGGATCCAAAGACAGACAATTAATCCACCTCTCTGAAACATCCAGACTCCACTAGGGGTCGCCAAAAGTCACCATGACTTCCAGGCTTGCAAGCACACACACACATACCCCCCCCCCCAGAAGTTCATGGAAAGTTTGTGTCAGTAGACCTGCCATGAACTTCAGTTAATGAATTACAAACCAGCCAAAATTGTTAACAGATTAACTCAAGGTTAACTTGCTACAGCTCGAAGCCCAGGTAAGAGAGAGAAGACGAGAGGTCCTATATAAGGTGAAACAGAAGGCAAGCAAGGGTCAAAGTGGCTCAACATCTAACTAGTGAGAGGGTGGGGCCAACAGCCAAGTGTACCCCAGTAAAATAATTCTTTTAATTCTTTCCTTCCCAGATGCTCTTGCATGCGAAGTTACAATATCCAACAGAATATAGGCTAATAAATATTAAAACAATCACATAGAATAATAAAAACACAATAGATCAATCAGCAGTCATAACAAATATTAATTTCTAGCAGACAGAACAATCTGAATTCTCACATCCAACAGAGCCCTTCTAAGCAACTCTGCCGTACATAATTTCCTGAAAACCAGAAGCGACAATACCTTTCTGGTGCATTTATTAAGGGGCTACATACCAGGGCCAACCACTAAAGTACCACTGCTTAGTAGTGCGAAGAGCCACTCATTTTGGCTTGCTCCAGAGTCATTATTCCCTCTTCCCAGTCTTTTCCTGAGCAAATGGTTGTAGTTTGCACCAACTTTCTTCAAGATTAATCCCACATCAATAGGGTTGCCTGCACTGCCTCAGCAAATGCTAGGAGCTTTTGAGGACCATTCCTGTGGAGGGTGGAGCTTGTGGAAGATGTGATATCACCAAGAATTGCCCCTAATCTTGAAAGACCATAAAAATATGGGGAAATTCCAACAGCATTACTGTGGGGGCCATTTTCCTTCCATCATTCCCCCCCTCTTCTGAATTTTTCAAGGGATTGGGGATGAGGGGAGGGGGGTGCTAACCCACTGCAGGCAGGCAACTGGCCAGCCTACACAGACAGTAATAGCCAGCAACTACTATTTAAACTATTCCTTCAGGTAACTACTTTTGCCAGTTGTTAGTTTTACCTGCTCCTCTAATGCTGTCAGTACAAACAAAACTGGATGAGTCCCAGGTGGAGCTACCAACCACTGGCATGGCCTAGAGATCTCCTGGAATTACAACTGATCTCCAGACTGCAGATTCTGTTCTAGTTGAGGAAATGGCTGTTTTGGAGGGTAAGTCTCTATGGCATTATATCCTGATGAGGTCCCTCCCCTCCACAAACTCTGCCTTCCCCAGGCTATACCCTCAAATATTCAGGAGTTTCCCAACCTGAAGTTGACAATCCTAAACCCGGGTGGGACAACCAACACTCAATATTCCTTAATTTTATTTATTTATCCACTATTCTTTTCTCCCCACTAAGGACCCAATGCAATTCTCATAATTCTCTCGACCCCCATTTTATCCTCACAACAACTCTGCCAGCTGTGTGACCTTGAGTCAATCTCAACTCTTTCAGAGCTAAAAAAAAAAAATCAGTCTATCTCAACACTTAGTGGCACATGATGCTAATGAGCTAGAACTGAAGGCTGCCAGACAATCTCTGGATCTCCTGCCTGACAGAACTTGAGATATATGTTTGTTCTCCTAGATAAGTTACTATGTTTGCTGCAAGGATTCCAATGGGACTCTAGAAAAATGCTGCTATTTTAAGAGTCTTGTACTCACAAAGAATATTTTGTGCCTTATGTCTTTTTAAAAAAATAAGAAAAAATGTGCCTTATTTCTTGTATGTATATCACTGTCCTAGAAAAAGATTGTATTTGATATAAGTAACTTACTAGAGTCCCCAGGGATCAGTGTTTGTGAAACTGACAAGGTGCTGTTTGAACATTTGCACATAGTGGAAACCTGCACTTTGATATATTGTTGTGATGAATCTATGTTTTGAAATGCATGACACCAATATTTATAAAACAGTATAGATTTTTAAAAAAATAAATAAATAAAAAACACAAAATAGATTTACATTAAGTATGTATTTATTACACATAGTGTTATATATTTTTCTATATACTACATATAATGTCATACACAACTTGAGAACATCTATACTTTATAGACAGCTATCTCCCTCTCCCCTGACTCTTTCAGTGTACTTTACCATTTTAAGAAATTGCAATTACGGAACAGCTTTTACCAGGGTGAACCTAGATATTTGCCCCCTAATCCAGCAAGAAAGAGACAGACACCAAAGTTTTTTGGGTTTGAACAAGGGCCACTTTTATTAATTAATTTTGCATTCATTCGTTATGGTGAGGGGTTGGGTCTTGCGTACCAGATAGGTGTCCATATTCCTGACCACCTTCTTATGCTATTGGGCGATGCACCTGCCCTGATCTCGAGCCTTTTTACCAAGACTCTTGACCAGCAGCCCGGCACTTGTAGCCTATATACCCGGTCAACCACCCCGAGGCCCCAAAGCCTGCTAGGATAGCCGAACCAGGTTGTTCTCAAGCAGGACCTCCTTTCCCATTCCCAAGCCGCAAGGCTCGATAGCCGTTCCGGGATGCCTGCTTAATTATCATAACAATGCTTAGGTGCTCACCATTTTTATTTTCTGGTCGCTCTACCCCACCCATACCTAAGTGACTATCCCACTGCACCAAGATGCCTAAATCCATCGTAACCCCTCCGCATCTAGTGCAAGGTAGGCAAAAAACACCCCTGCCCATACGGCCAATCAGGAAAGAGTGAAAAAAAATTCCTATCTGGCCCCATAAAACAGGCGACCGGTGTGACCTGCACTACAGGGTGGGAGGGTGGGCCAAGCACATGAATGAAGAGACTGATCCCGGGGAGGAGCCAGCCTATAAATAGCTGGCTCCGCCCCCTCCTCTCCCTCCTCGCCTCCAGGAGGCAAATCGCCCCCCCCTCACCAGTGCTACGCTTGGTGAGGGTTGGGGCTTGCCTTTACTGCTCACAGTCTTGGAATGCTGTTTTAATGGAATACCATATAGGAAAAAAAAGTCTGCTCCTGTGATCAAAAGTCTATTGAGGATCTATCCCATATCACATTTCAGTGTACAAGATATGAAGTAATAGATTTTTGTGGACCCTAATATCCCATATCCCAGGAAGGCCAGATCAGGAGAAATTAGTTATATTACTGACAGACAGAGACAAATTCATTACTCTCCAGACGGCAAGATTTGCTGCTGCCATTCTGAAGGATAAAAAGATGACGGGACACGCTGACCATAGTATGTCTGACCCACAACTGCTTCACTCTGGGTCAATTGTTGTTTGTCATTTTTTATTTGTCTCTGGATTGCAAGGTATTTTGCTCTTACTTTTAGATACCCAATCTGAATGATGATTTTGTATTTGTATTTTAATATTAATTGGAAAATGTTTAATTTTAAAATTATTTTATTATGCTTTTTCTCTTTTAAGACTGCAATCGTACGCACAATTAGACCCGACATAGGTGCGAATGCCGGGTGGATTTACAGGGCACAATCAGACAACATCTGGGAAGTGCTTCACAGCTGTCAGCAACCTGTTCTGCTGTGCTGCAGAAGTGGAGTTAAAAGATACCAGGGGAAAAACTGGTAGTAAACGGGTTGTGATGGACCACGGACAGACTTTCCCATGTCTGATCACTCCAGTGTGCTCTCATGGTGTCAGGATAGTCTGATCAGGCCATCCCAACTTCATTCTGTTTCCCCCCCATCA
This sequence comes from Lepidodactylus listeri, assembly GCA_029233225.1. NCBI lineage: Eukaryota > Metazoa > Chordata > Lepidosauria > Squamata > Gekkonidae > Lepidodactylus > Lepidodactylus listeri. The sequence continues at coordinate 95,535,107 of JARCFY010000009.1, read as the reverse complement.
CAGTATGCACACCATCACAAATTCCATAGGGAGCCCTCGGTGCGAAGGTGCAATTCATTGATTCCTCGTTTAAGCGCATGGGGGGAAAACAGGACCAAAAAATCCGACTCACCCACAGTTGCATCTGATCACACACTGACAGACTGCACCCACAGCTTCAAAAGGAGATGTGATCATGCAACTGCAGGTCAAATTCCTCTGGAGGAAGTAGCCTTGCTCTCCCCCCCCCCCCCCCTGTTTTTATGGCACATGTGACCACAACCTAATTTTATCTTGGTGGAATTTCCACCTTATTCTGTATTATTGCTATGGCTTTTCTTTGCTAATGCAATAAAGACTGATTGATTGGTAAAGCCAGATGATGATGATGATTCCTGTAAGGTAAGTTAGGCTGAGTGGAAGTGTGACCCAGTTAGCTTCCATGGCAGTGTGGGGATCTGAACCTGGGTCTTCCAGATCCTAGTCTGACAGTCTAACCAGTGCAGTGTGCTGGCTCTTCTAGGACTGCACAACTACACACTCCAAACAGATGACTGTGTGACAGAAATCTGCCAGCTGTCATACAGAAAACCTCTGGTTCAAATTCACTACTGACTGAGTTTCCATATCATCCATCTATGTGATCCTAACAACCACTGAGAGTGATCCTCATCAACTCTGAGTAGCCTCATTGTTCTTTTGGTTGGATTTTGTTTTAAACCAGACTCTCTTTGTAATACCCCCTGTGACAGAAATCCTCAAACTTGCTAATGATCAAGACTGCCAACTAGACAATCTGGGATCTTAGACCCCTAGGTTCCGTTAGAATGAGGCATTCACTTCACATTGGATCATCCTGGCAGTCTTAATCCCCTTTCGACAAAGGATGGTCCAGTTTGGATCAGACTATCTATTTGCTGTGGAACTTCAGAACCATTACCAAGAGATTGATGGAGGTGGGACAATGTTGTATATATGGCTCTAACTGATAAAAGTAACCTGTGGCATCGGAGATGGGGATTTGCATGGGGTTGGAGAAATCCACTTGTCATTTTTTAGAAAAGTGGTTGGCCTAAGTCCAACGTCATTTAGCATAAACATCTGGACATTTGGGATTTTCACTTGTCTCCAGTTTTCAGTGGAAACTGGGTCCTCAGGTAGCTGGGTAGGTGTTATCAGGGGTCATTTTGTAGAAAAAGAAGTGCAGGAGCTCATTAGCATAACTCATTTGCATAACTCATTTCCATATGTCACACCCCCTAACATACCAGAAGTGTGTCAGAAGGCAACACCCACCCCTCAGGCTCCACTCCACAGGTGAGTGAAACTGACCTGCTCTTCCTCCATTCCCTTCCCCATCCAATACTTTGTGCAATAAAAATAAGCGTAAAGAACACACCCTCAGTCTCTTCCTGCTCCCTTGAAACCACCAGGTTTCAAATAGACTTGAGATACCCAGGACATGTGCACCACCCATCCCTTTCCCTTCCCCTCTCCACAACAAGACACACTGTGAGGTAGGTGGGGCTGAGAGAGGTCTTTTGAGAACTGCTCATGAGAGAACAGCTCTGAGAGAACTTGTGACTGGCCCAAGGTCACACCAGCAGCTGCAGGTGGAGGAGTGGGGAATCAAACCCAGTTCTCCAAGATTAGAGTCCAACTCCTGACCACTACACCAAACTGATGGGGTGGAAGCTGCTGAAGGGTTGGTAAAATTTCTCCAGTACTTATGTGCCATGTGCCCAGATAAAAAATGGTATACTTAGAAAATTTGTATGCCACCTTGAGCAAGTCTCTGGAAAAGCAGCACACAGTCATAAAAGGAACAATGATAAAATTATCAATACTAAAATAAAACATTAAAAAAATAAAGACCCTAGCAGGGCTTTCCCCGGGGCACTGCGCCTCTGCACTGCTCGGGAAAGCCAAGGAGGGGGCGGGGCTTGGTGATGTGCCCACCCCCTGGGCTTTTCACTTGAGGGGTGGGTGTTGCCTTCTGACACACTTCCGGCATGTTAGGGGGTGTGGCATATGCAAATGAGTTATGCTAATGAGCTCCTGCACCTCTTTTTCTACAAAATGACCCCTGCATAACACCCAAGCTCCCTTCAGCTCTCCATCTTCACCTTCTTGTTAGTATAAACACAGCATCATAATAGATGTTATCTTAGGAAGTGAACTCTGTCTTACAATAGCTTATGCTGAAATAAATTCTGTTAATCTCTGAGGTTCCAGTGGACTTATTATTGGTTTTATTTTGTGGCTACACACTAGCACAACTAACCAGCTGGACTTGTAGTTAGGTGACCTAGGTTCAAACCTCTGCTCGGTCATGAAATGAGCCGGTGACCCTAGGCAGCCAATACTCTCTCACACAACTGACTTCCCAAGGTTGGTTTGAGGATCAAACGGGCAGAAATGCCCTATGCAGTTCTCTATGTGGCCAAATGTTATAAATAAGTCATATGAAATCTTCTCACTGGCAGCCGCTTGGATGTGTTAAAGCACTCAGGCTAGACACTTCATTACATGGTAGAACATTCAAGAGTTATTCCTGCAATCTTGTCTCTTTTTCCCCCCCTTCTACATTCGCCCATCAGTTCATCAGTTTAATGTAGCCTGCTACAAAGCAATTTCAATTACTTTCCCCCAGTTGCACAGATCCTGGCTGTATGTGATGCTGTGAGTCCCTAGTCAGATTCCCTCCTCATGTACTGTTTAGCTGCAAAAAGCAGCTGGGGGTACCTGATAGGGGTTGCAGCAATGGGGGTGGGGGTTAATGTGTTGTAGCAGAGAGGATGGCGAAGATACACAGAACGTCCTCAACACCGTGGTGAAGTAGAGTCTATACAAAGGTTTATTTACAGCTATATACACAGTCCTCAAGGCACTCACCAGACAGTCGGTCAAAGTGCTTCGCAAGGCAAGGGGATACCAAGACTGGCACACACAGGCATAAGCAGAGTTCAATATATACAGTCCTACAGCCAATCAGCAAGAAGTGCTGAATCATCTTGCACCTCCTCTGGCTGATGCAATCTGCCTGTCAGGTGACCTCCCTAGCTGTCACCTAGATCCTCATGATCTAACCAGCTGACTCATCTGTCATCTTGCCTGCATATTTGGTTTCCATATGCCGACCTAATGCTCCCCTCCATACACTGTTTCCCTGATTTATGTGCTGGTGAGTTCTTTTAATGGGGGGGGAGGCATCCATATAGCATTTATTTTTTTCCCTACACGTGCTTATACTAAACCCAAGGGTATTATTGATTGGAGCAACAGGGAAGACTAGCTAAACCCTCTCTTCCTGGCAACCCGGCCCCAATCCATACCACCCCTAACAGTGCAATCCTAAGTGGAGTTATCTATATATCTAATAGCGAAGGCACACTGCGTGTGGATACCTAAATCCATGCGGGGGGACACCTGGGGGGGCAGGGAGATTGTTCTGCAGATGTGGGGCAGACCCCACATCTGCAGAAAAATCCAAAAAGTTTTTTAAAAAATTGGGGGGATATTTAAATCCCCCCCAAAAGTAAGAGCGCCCACTGCGCATGCGCAGGGAACGCTCTGGCTGTTGTGGGGGAGGCTCAGCGGATCCGGTGACTGTGAGCTGCTCAGGGCTCACTGTTGCCGATGGGGGGGGTGGCTGGAGGAGTGGTGGGGATTGCTGCCACCACTTGCCCTGGGGAGGGGGGTGGAGGAGCACCGGGGCTTGCCACCACTTGACTCATGGGGGGTTTGGAGGAGTGGTGGGGTTTGCTGCCACCACTGCTTGACTCGGGGGGGTTGGAGGAGCAGCAGGGCTTGCCGCCGCTGCCACTTGCCTAAGCGAGGGGGGTGGAGGAGAGCGGGGCTTGCCGCCGCCACTTGACTCGGGGGGGTTGCCTCTGGGAAGGGGGGTGGAGGAGAGCGAGGCTTGCCACCACTTGCCCCAGGGAGGGGGGGCAGGAGGACTAGGGTACTCCCCCCTGCGAGTATCGCGGTTGCCCCATCTTTTCTATATACTAATAGCGAAGGCGCCCCCTGTGTGTGGATATCTAAATCCACGTGGGGGGGCACCTGGGGGGCAGGAATATTTTCCTACACACTTGGGGGACTCCCCATGTGTGTAGAAAAATCTGAAAAGTAAAAATATATATATATTGGGGGGATAGTTAAATCCCCCCAAAAGTAAACAGCATTCCCTGCGTGTGCGCAGTAAACACTTTGCCTGTTGGGGGGGAGGCTCAGGCTGGTGGCTGTGAGCCGCTAAGCCTCACCAGGGGGAGGGGGAGGAGGGAGCAGGCTCTACAGTCCCTTTCTCCCTCCACGAGCTTTGCCTACATGCCCTTTCACCCTGCTGCACCAGCACCTATTTGGAAGGAAATGACCACCTCGCTCTTCCCGGCGGCTTCCATGCCTTCGCCTCCCCTCAGGGACGGTGACAGCATGGTGCGAGGAAGCAGACGCCAGCTGGCTCCTTGCAGAGGAGCGAAATCTGACCACTGGGGGGGGGCTGCTGGTAGGGGAGCTCCCCTTGGGTGGAAGCCGCGTTACGGGAACGCCAGCCCCATCTCACGTTATGCGACTCCCCTCGCTGGGGAGAAAAAAAGAGGGGGGAGATGAGCCCTGCACCGCGTGCCTCTGGGCCCGTGCTCAAAAAGCCTCTTTTGTGGGGGGGGGAATAGATGTGTGAGGAGAGAGAGAGACAGCAAGCGCATGAGCTGTGGTGGCAGATTGGGCTGGGACTAGAGGGGGAGAAAGGGAGTTGAGAGCGGGGCACATGAGCATGTGCGTTTGGTGGCTGGTCTCACTCCAAAAAAGAAAGGGGTGGTTGAAGCTGGATCTGGGGGTCATGTGGGGAGGGGGGCCTCGCGCACACACAGTGGACTGCTCTGCTCCCCATGCAGGCTTTTGCTCTCTGTCTGTCACATATGTTCTTATGCGTTTTAAGATCGTCAGAGTGCCCTGCTTCCCACCCTGTTACAATTAGAAGCGAAGGTTTCCAGAAAGTGACTTCCAATTGCACTATGTGTCTTATTTGGGAAATTATATTTATTCAGGTGTGAGACTAGGGACCCCCCCACCCCCCAGGCCGGGAGCTGTGGGGAATACTCCCCCTGCAAATATCGCAGGTCCCCCTTCTTGTACCCTTCTAAAAACACTGATTCCATGATCTTAGGAGGGTACAACTGCTAAGGATGATATTGCAATTTACATGTGAGGGGATCATATCACAGATCTCAAACATGAAATGTATTTCAGCCCAGGCACCATTTCCTTACACAAGCAAGCTATAAGCAGCCCTAAAAGAGATCCAGTTTGGTGTAGTGGTTAGGAGTGCAGACTCTAATCTGGGAGAACTGGGGTTGATTCCCCACTCCTCCACATACAGCTGCTGGTGTGACTTTGGGTCAGTCACAAGTTATTTCTGAGCTGTTCTCTCAAGGGCAGTTCTCGAAAGAGCTCGCTCAGCCCCACCTATCTCACGGGGTGTCTGTTATGGGGAGGGGAAGGGAAAGGAGATGGTAAGCTGCTCTGAGACACCTTTGGGTAGTGAAGGGTGGGGGTATAAATCCAATCTCCTGCTCCTCTTCCTCCTCTTCTTCTTCAACATGCTGCTTTACTTGAGAGTGAGGGATACACATATGCTATCCCCATTATTACAACTCGTCTCTAAAAGAAAGATGGCTGTTTTGGAGGGTGACCTTCATGGCATTATAGCCCACTGAAGTCCCTCCCTCCCCAAGCCCCACCCTCCCCAGGCTCCACCCCCAAAATATCTAGGTATTTTGCAAGTGAAAGTTGGCCCCCCTACATTTATAGGCGCTTTTGAAGATGTCAGATAAAATGTTAGTGTTTGCAGGGGAGTATGTAAGATGATCCCTTTCTGTCGTCTTGAGCGGAGACTCCAGATTTAGGTGGGCTGATATGTAAAAATGAGACTGAGTGAACACGCACCTTCCCCTAGCCCTGTGATTCCAGCTACACTAGTTTTATGTGCAGACAGATTTGAAATTCAGATGACCTGACTCAAAGGAGGGCAGAGATCCTGCAAGGTTAACAGGCAAGGGAATTTGGCTGATGTGGCTTGTCATGCAGGGAGGAGAACAGTTCCATCTATTGAAATGCCCAAATGTCCAACTTGCACACCAGCCTTAAAGAGAGACCCTTCCACCCCCCTCTTCTAAGCTAATATGCTGCAAAATAAAGATATGTGGTCAAGAATTCCCCCGAATCAGAGATGAGGACTATTAGCCTCATCCAATTCCGCTAGCCTTCAGCTATTGCTTTTCACTTGTTCTGATTATATGCCTTGTCCCACTGCTCAAATTCAGACTCCATGTCAAGAAATTAAATGAAACATAAAAAGAACCCAGGGCACACAGAATCGGCTGCGGACTTTTCTCCATTTGATTGTTGCTCATTTTCCATTATTATGCTTTGTGCAATTGTGCAAATTCGCTCCCAATGGTCTTCTGGCAGAGAGATGAAATAAAATACGAAAGCAATCATGTGCTGCTGCAATCAGAAAGAGGTAGCCTGGGCAATTTCCCTCCAAGTTTGAAGGGGTGGTGTGGAGATCAAGAGGACCGCAGAAACCCAAGGATAATCTCACCATTTTTAATGTAATTATTTATTTGGGATTCGACATTGTTTTATTTACTTTTTAAAATAATGCTTTTCATTCTGAAAGGACATCCCGACACACACACACACACACACCCCCTAAGCTTCCATATGAGAAGTTTGATGGCTGAGGAATGGACAAGCCATGAAGTCCCTACAGCTTCTGAGCTGCACTGCTGGATGCCTTTACCAACACAGTTTATTCCAGCATGCCTGACATGGTCATTCTAATGTTTTACCATGGTATGTTTGTCAGAAATATAGTGACCCTTCAAACCTGAACGTCTCAGCCACGAAAAAAGTGAGATGTGAAGCCATGCCGTCCAGACCCACAGCCAGGATTTTGTGGCTTGTGGGACAATTTTTTTTTTCTGGTGGGGCTGAAGTTCTCACAGTGCAGAAAGCAAAGTCATTTAGCCAACAGAAAGCTGTTACCAGGATAGGTCTCTAAACTGCAAGCTGTCGACAACTTTAGATGACAGTTCTCAGCTGCTGCAAGTTAATCACTTCTGCCAGCCTAAGCAACAGTTCTGAGAACAAGCCAGCAGATTGGGGGTGATGACTTCTATAGCCAAGAGAGCTAACCCGTAGGCGGAAGAACTCTCTTAAAGGAGACCAGTTTCTTGACACAGAGTTAGAAGGGATCCTAGAGGTCACCTACTCCAACCCCCTTGCTCAATATGGGAATTAGTCAACTGCAGCACCCCACTCTGCTTAAAGGAGTGCACATCTTTACAAAAGTTTTTAAATGTTTGAAAAAAGCATTTACAGGAAAACATTATTGTGGGGTTGTGCCTTTAAAAGGGGGGGCAGAGCTCCCAAAAGCCCCACTGTAACTACGGGCCTGATGCCTTGTCATATCTGTCAAGCCACTGTCACATTTGCCGAAACACAGATAGCCTGATTAGGGTGGTCCTGAGACCAGAAAAGTTGCCCTGCTGATTCAGACATGTGGTCCATCTAGTCCAGCATCCTGTTTCCTGCCGGGGCTAGCCAGGTGCCATGGAGAACTGATGTTGCCTCCTAGTATTTAGAGGTTTGCTGCATTTGGACACAAACATTCCTCCTTTAGTCGTTATTGATGGTCTTATCTTCCATCAGGTTGTCTAGTCTGGACACCGTGACCTCCACTGACAGAAAATTCCACATTCTCATTACCGGTTCATAAAGAAGCAGCCCATGGATAGGTTGACTGACACAAAAAGGAATGGGGAGTGAATTATTTGTGCCAAGCAACCATCGCTAAATCCCTCCTTTAACCCATGTCCAAATCTGACGTCTTTGTTTTTGGAGGGCAAGGTCAAGCCCCTTCCCAAATCTTGAGTCTTCATTTTGGAGCGTGGGGTCAAGGCCATTCCAAATCTTATGCCTTCATGATGGAGACAGGATCAATCTATTTACTCAGCTTTAATGAGTTATGATTGTTTACAGGCGAATATAAATATATGTAACTTGCATTTGCATTCATCTCACTTCATTCAGAGGAAGGCACCTTAGGCTGGAGGGATGTTTCGAACTTTCCGGAACAGAGTGGCTACAATGTTTTTTTTGAGGAGAGGGGGGAGAATTAATCATATTATCTTTCAGGGGGCAGAGAGCTTTTCCCTCTTTTCTCCCCCCCCCTCCGCTTTTTGTGAATGCACTTTGTTTAAGCTTTGTCTCTCCCTGTCTAGTATTACTTCTTGTCATGTTTAACAGCTTGAGGCAGTGAACAAGATGATTTGCAAAGACATGACTGTGACAAAGAGAGAGAGGGGGGGGGAAATGGAAGTTGAGAAGTTAATGGGGTTCAAGAACAGTCTGAACTGCTGTTTCTTCAGGATGAGCAAGACGCTCTGGTTTCTATGGTGCTTGTAAGGTTGATTTCAGTGCCTATGAAGGGTGAAATTAGAGCTGCAGGGGAGGAAAAAGGGAGCCAGGATAGCTACATGTCCTAGCATGTTTGGGCATTTTAGCTGATGTTCTAACATCTCGCTGAATATTCAAACAACAGTGTTGCTTTATCAGTATTTTCTGCCATGCCAGTCAATGTCACAACAGTGCCGAGATCATCCACTGCCTCGGGATATGTCTAAATACAGCTTAAATGTGGGATGGAAAAGAGCCATCGGAAGGGACCGACTGTTTTTTCACAAAGATGTTGTCGTGAAAATCGGGGTCGGAGCAACTCATAAAAAAATCTCAACCTTTGCTCATATGGCAGCCTGTTAGAAACGGGGGGGGGGGGGGGGGGGGAGAGAGAGAGAGAGAGAGAGAGAACCCACCCGGGAACATACATTCGTCACCTCCAGCATGACCAGCTAAATGGGTCAATGGTGGTTTAATTGTCTTCAGCTAAAGATAGGGCCATCAAGACTCCCGCTGTGGTAGAAAGCCTCCTGCTGGCAGCCATCCTTGCCTGATATGGAGGTTGCCAACTTCCAGGTGGCGGCTGGAGATCTCCTGGGATTATACATGATCTCCAGGCAACCGAGATCAGTGCACCTGGCGACCATGGCTGCTTTGGAAAGTAAACTTTGTGGCATTATGTCTCATTGAAGTCCCTCTTTCCCCCAAAGAGCCAGTTTGATGTAGTGGTTAAGTATGTGGACTCTAATCTGTGCGAACCAGGTTTGATTCCCTACTCCTCCACTTGCAGCTGCTGGATGTCCTTGGGCAAGCCATAGTTCTGTCAGAGCTGTACCTGAAAGAGCTCTCTCAGCCCCATCTACCTCACAGGGTGTCTGTTGTGGGGAGGGGGAGGGAAAGGAGTTTGTAAGCTGCTCTGAGTGAAAGGCAGGGTATAAATCCAATCTCCTCCTCCTCCTCTTTCTCTTCTTCTTCCCCCACCTTCCTCAGGCTCCACTGCCAAAATCTCCAGACATTTGCCAACCTGGAGCTGGCAAACCTACCTGCTACCATTCTAAGTGGCAGTGGGATAATTAAAACAAAACAAACAAACCTCAGTGCCCTGTGTGTTGCTAGTTCAATTCTAGGAAGAACCTAGAAGCGACACAGAGTGACCATGGAGTTTTACCATAACATTTCCAGTGACTCCTAGTGCTACCTTGCATCACTTTGGGGTTTTCTACGAAAGTAATGTAGTGCCACACACAACTTCATTCCCACCCATGTCCCTGCCCCTGAGCCTCCCATCAGCTGCCAGACACTGCCTGTCAACCCATGCTGAATGCTCTGCCCACTGAGCCCTCAACAACCATCTCTGGTACAAATAATGTGACAATAGGGAGGTGGGAGACAATTCACTCATGCTGTAGAAACTTATGAGTCATAGAATCATGGAAGGGACCTCCAGGGTCATCCAACCCCCTGCACAATGCAGGGAAATCACAACTTCCTCCCCCCCACACCCCCAGTGACCCCTGTTCCATGCCCAGAAGATGGCAAAAAAAAACAAAAAAAACCCCCTCCAGGATCTGGAGTTTTGTGAAACTTCATTATAAATGCTCTCTGCCGAAGGAAGAATCTCCACATCAGATTGTTCTTTGGGGTGTTGTTCGGGGCAACCACGGGATATGGGGAACCCTTTAAGAAATATTGTCTTGAATCGCTCTCTCCGGATCTGGCAGACTCACACTAGGCCCTTTAAGCTGACTGCCATCTGGCAGCCCAAGTTGCTCAGCACTCCTCCAAAGGGCAGGGGGAGGCGGGGGAGAGGCAATGTTGGCGGTGATGCTACACCACTTCCAGGAAAAAAACCTGATAATGTGACAAAGGTAGATCTAGGCAGGGCCATTTGGGGCAGGAACGCACAGGAATGGAGTTCTGGCTGGCTTCTGAGTCGGCCACACCTACAGCCTCCCCCCCTCGGATTCCCCAGGCACCTTGCTAGCCGCGGGGCACCTGGGAAAGCCAAGCCGATCCAGGGAGGGAAGGCTAAACGCCCTCCCTTCCTTGGATTCCCCAGGTGCCCCGTAAACTGGGGAAGCTGATCCTGGGAGGGAGCTGCGCTGTCAGGGGTGTGGCCTAATATGCTAATATTTTTGCTGTTGGGTGTGGCCTATTATGCTAATGAGTTCCTGTTGGGCTTTTTCTACAAAAAAAGCCCTGGATCTAGGTATGCCCTGAACTGCATGGCCCAGGCTAGCCTGATCTGGGAAGCTAAGCAGGGTTAGCCCTGCTGAGTACTTGGATGGGAGACCACTGCAGAAGCCCAGGGTTGCTATGCAGAGGCAGGAGATGCCACACCCCCTCTGAATGTCTCTTTCCTTGGAAACCCTACACGATCGCCAGAAGTTGGCTGTGATTTGACTGCACTTTCCAACCAACCAGGAATCACTGGGAATTCTGTGGTTTTGCCATAGAGTTTCCAGTGATTCCTAGAGCCATCCTATGTCACTTGCAAGCTTTCCCCAGATGTGACATAACGACACAGCCAACATCACCCCCCCTGGCCCACCCCTACCCCTCCTGCTGGTTGCCAGGCTCATCCTGGCAATCCTATCTCCAGGGCTCAATGAGTTATACGGGAATTGTGAAAATGGAAGTGCCTAGCTTGAGAGGAAACGATTGCTGCAGCAGAGGGATGTCTCCACCATTCCTGGGAAAAAGGGCACATAGGACCATGAAATATGATCCAGGCCACTGAAGCTAACTTGAGACCATCGATGCAGCACTGTCCAGACATGCAAACAGGAGTGAGGGCAAAGCGGATTTGTCAGTTTGCTTGCTGGTGTAATAAGAAACTTCAGCAGCGTTTAAATCATGGGCAGAAAGGTACCAGCTGAATCTAGGGTTGCCAGGTCCTGCTTCCTCCCCAGTGGGGGACTTTGGGAGGTACTCCTGGAGGGGAAGGGGATGCCCCCAAATTCACTGTTTGGAATTCAGGTGCCCACCTCCACTCTCCAAAAGCATTTGAAGGGGCCCTTTAAATGCTTTTGGAGAGCAGAGGCTGCACGCGCCTGAATCCCAAGCAGTGAATTCACCGCTTGGAGTGCAAGTGTGCAGCCAGCAGCTGCACCTCTGCCTCCCTTCCTGCAAGATTCAAAGGGCCCTACAGCTGATTGGCGGACCACATGCTCCTACTGATCACTTGGAGGGCCCTTTAGCTCTGACAGGGGTGGAGGGAGAGGTGTGGCTGCAACTGGCCTCTGCTAGGGGTGGGGCTTGGGGGCAGGGCTTCCCCAGCTGGCCAGTGTCAGGCAGGAGCCCCCGAAATTGGGGGATCCCCTGCCCCCACATGGGGACTGGCATCCCTAGGTAAATATTAGGGTTTTGTGGGGGTTTTTACAATAAGAAGTAGTTCAGCAGTGGAATCAGCTGCCTAGGGAGATAGTGGGCTTCCCCTCACTGGCAGTCTTTAAGCAGCAGCTGGACAAACACTTGTCAGCAGGGGTATGTTGGATCTGGAGCGCACAGGAGCGCAGCTCCAGGAGTGAGGAGCCCAGGGGGCGGGCACATGACCAAGCCCCACCCCCTCCTCGGCTTCCCCAAGCAGTGCAGAGGCGCAGCGCCCCGGGGGAAGCCCTGCTAGGGTCTTTATTGTTTTTAATGTTTTGTTTTAATATGGATAATTTTATCATTGTTCCTTTTATGACTGTGTGCTGCTTTTCCAGAGACTTGCTCAAGGTGGCATATACATTTTCTAAGTATACCATTTTTTATCTGGGCACATAAGTACTGGAGAAATGTCACCAACCCTTCAGCAGCTTCCACCTTATCAGTCTGGTGTAGCGGTTAGGAGCATGGACTCTAATCTGGGAGAACTGGGTTTGATTCCCCACTCCTCAACATGCAGCTGCTGCTGTGACCTTGGGCCAGTCACAAGTTCTCTCAGAGCTATTCTCTCATGAGCAGTTCTCAAAGGACCTCTCTCAGCCCCACCTACCTCACAGGGTGTCTTGTTGTGGGGAGGGGAAGGGGAAGGGATGGGTGGTGCACATGTCCTGGGTATCTCAAGTCTACTTGAAACCTGGTGGTTTCAAGGGAGCAGGAAGAGAATGAGGGTGTGTTCTTTATGCTTATTTTTATTGCACAAAGTATTGGATGGGGAAGGGAATGGAGGAAGAGCAGGTCAGTTTCACTCACCTGTGGAGTGGAGCCTGAGGGGTGGGTGTTGCCTTCTGACACACTTCCGGTATGTTAGGGGGTGTGGCATATGCAAATGAGTTGTGCTAATGAGTTATGCTAATGAGTTATGCTAATGAGCTCCTTCACCTCTTTTTCTACGAAATGACCCCTGCTTGTCAGGGATGCTCTAGGCTGAGTCTGCATTGAGCAGGAGCCCACAATGTTCCCTCTAAGCTGAGTTAGTGTGAGCTAGCTCACAGTTTTTTAGCCTCCAGCTCACACATTTTTGTCTTAGCTCAGGAAGGATGGCTCCAGAGCAAACTAACCGATGCAGCAGCCAAAGCGCTTGCTCACAACTTTAATGCCAGTAGCTCACGAAGTAGAATCATTGCTCACAAGATTCCACAGCTTAGAGGAAGCATTGGCAGGGGGTTGGATTAGGTGGCCTGTATGGCCCCTTCCCACTCCCTGATTCTATCTAGATGTACTGCAATCAACTTGCCACTGCTTATTGTCTGCGCGATGTTTCCAGGTCCTTTCCCTAGGAACGGCAGTGCATATTTCCTGGTTTAGGATTTAAAGTACTGCCCTCTTGAAACTGCATCTTGCACACTCATCTCATTTAACAAGACTGCAATGGATTAACTCTGTTTTAAAAGGGCTTCTTCCTCTCTTCCCCTCTCCAAGCACCATTCCATTATTTGAACAGAGGCATCTCTGAGATAAGTGTGAAACCAGCCATGAATAGCAATTCAGAGACTTTAAAAAAAAGAAAAAAAACACCTTCTTTCCCAGGCAAACAGTCCATTGTCTGAAAAGTTCCATTCACCATAGTTAAGTACTAAGAAGTGTGCAAAACACAGGAGTGTGGCAGAATATTTAAAAGTTAAAACTGCCAGCAATGGATTTCCCCCTCCCACACTGTACAATACAATGGGATTTCTTTGTTTTCATGAGTGTTCTAGGAGGAAAAGTGGAACTCTATATAGATGCCTCAATGTAGCAAGCGCATTTGGTACACAGAAAGCCGCTGGGTCATGGAGGCCACCTTTTGGATCATTCTGCACACAAAAAGAGCTTGCATTCACTAACTGGATTGGGCTCAAGTACAGGGCGGCTGCCATTAACTGTTGCAGCACCAATAATCCATTTGGGCTGGACTGATACCATTCATTTCCTTTCGTCCTCACTGGTAGAGCTAGCATGGTGTAGTGGTTAAGAGTGGCAGACTCAGCTGGAGAACTGGGTTTGATTCCCCGCTCCTCTACATGAAGCCTTCTGGGTGACGTTGGGCCAGTCACAGTTCTCTCAGAATTCTCTCAGCCCCACCTACCCCACAAGGTGCCTGTTGTGTGGAGGGGAAGGGAACGTGATAGTAAGCCACTTTGAGACTCCTTAAGGCAGACAAAACTGGGGTATAAAAGCCTACTTTTCTACTCCTTTTTATTTACAGCTGATACAGGTATCTCCCCTAAATGGCCCACTGCAGCAGATACTCTTTCAAGCCTTTCCGAGGCAGCAGCCAGCTGGGCCTTGGAGCACCCGGAAGTGACATAGAGTAGCTCTAGGAATCACCAGGCAGAGGGGGGGAAAGCATGTCAGAGCTCAGAAGCTAAGAAGGGTTGGTACTTGGTACTTGGATGGGGGACCACCAAGGAAGACTCTTCAGAGGAAGGCAACGACAAACCAACTCTGCTTTCACTTGCCTGAAAAGCCCTTGCTGGGGTTGTCGTAAGTCAGCTGTGACTTGATGGTACTTTATACTTTCCAGTGATTCCTAGAGCTACCCTTTGTCACTTCCAGGTTTTCCAGGAAGTGACAGCATAACACCTGTGACGCCACCTCCCAACATGTCCCTGCATTGTTCTGCCATTCAGAGGTCAGTTCTGTCTCCTGACCAGGCCCTCCTCCCTCTTGGTTTGTCATTGGACTTGCGGGGGGGGGGGGATGGCCTCAGGCAAGGGACCCACCCCCCTGACAAGGCAGTGATGATTTTGGGCAATGTTGGAGCCAGGATTGTTTTACCCACAGTTCTGGCATTGTTTGCAGAAACCTACTTTGAAAATAGGTGGTGTTTCAATGGTGTAGATCAGCTAGGGATAAAAACTTAGGCTGCGGCCACAGGTGCAGTTTGTGGCGTTATACTAGCATTACTTGATTAGAATAAATGGGCCCCTCCAGATGAGAACATCTGCCTCCCATGGTGCAGTCATCAGCAGCCTGTGCTGTTCTGCAGTGGAAGTGGAATAAACAGATACCAGGGAACATCTGGTATCAATGGGTTGTTTTGGGTTTCCTTCCAGGTTTTCCAACTTATGAACTTCCTGCAGCGAAAGGAACCCGGAAGGGACATCGGAATTTGCAGATCCATTTCTGTCACTTTTTTTTTTTTTTTAGTTGCTGCCTATATGTGCATATGCACATCCATCCACGTGCATCTAAATAAAACCCACCCTTATGGCTCATCCCATGGCTGCAGTGCAACACTAATGCAGATGCCCCACCATGGACCCATGGGGGTGTGGTCTGGATGGAAAGTTCTGCTGTACTTTGAACAGGTACAATTTGAGATGCCTGGACCACCCCAGTCCCAAGCAAGGTGAGCAAGGGAGGCAGCTCCCAGCCCTCCACAGCCCCATATAGTGCAGGCAAAAGAAGTAGCACTCACCCCGAGTGAGGTGGGTGAGAGGGGTAGCATTCATCCTGCCCAAGTCCCATGTGAGGCAGGCAAGGGCAGTGCCACTTGACCCACATGTGAAGCAGGCCCGGAATCCTTTTGCCTGCTGAAGGCCCTCATGATGAAGGTGAGGGAGGCAGCACCTGACCCAACTGAGCCCCATGTGAGGTGGGCAAAGGAGCCACTGACCCAACCAACCCCACATACATTGTGTGAGAGGTGGCACCCAGCCAACAGGACCATCTGGACAGCCCCGCTCTTGCAATGATTGCGAGAGAGGGCTGTCCAGATACCTCAAATGCGAGTTCTTCCCGCGACTCCCGGGAAAATTGTCGATTTTCCCGGGGTCGGAAAATGCGGGAGGAACCCGCATTTGAGCCCGCTTCGGTGCGGGACTTTCTGCGGCCGTTGTAGACGGCCCCTTTAAATGAGGGAGGAAATAGCCCTTCCTCCCGCATTTAAGGGCCATGTGACCGCAGCCTCAGTGTGTGTGCCCGCAGCCTCAGTTGTAGCAGGTTGTTTTATTATGTGTATTAGAATATGAATTTATATCTTGTAAGGTGCTTTGATTGATGTAGGATACAAAATTATTAGAGTACCCAAAGTTTGGGTGAGAAAAAATTATGAAAAAAACCCAAATTAAATAAAAGATGGGTATTTATTACAAAGTGCACTATACTATAAAAAGTGAGGCACATTCCACCCTTAAAGTAGTGAATATCTGTACTAAGAAGTTCTGAATCTATATAACATGATACAATTTAATATCTCTAGGTTAAGAGCCTTGAACCAATAAAATGGGACCAATAATTTAGTATCTCTAGTCTGATAACCTTGAACTACATTAAAACAGAACTAAATGTGTTTTGGCCTCCATGGCCTTTCTCAGTGGTCCAATTATTGTATGTATGCACACTAGGACATATAAACGTGTTAGTGCCAAGGTAGGTTGATTATAAGGCCCAAAAATGAATAAAGAAGAAGAAGAGAAGAGATTAGATTTATACCCCGCCCTTCACTAGGAGTCTCAGAGCAGCTTACAAACTCCTTTCCCTTCCCCTCCCCACAACAGACACCCTGTGAGGTAGGTGGGGCTGAGAGAGCTCTTTCCAGAGCTGTCCTTGAGAGAACAGCTGTGCCAGAACTACAGCTTGCCCAAGGTCATCCAGCAGGTGCAAGTGGAGGAGTGGGGAATCAAACCTGGTTCTCCCAGATTAGAGTTCACACACTTAACCACTACACCAAACTGGAATATAATTATTCACTAAGTTATATATGAAAAAGAAACAATTTAATAACATAAAACTCCCCCCCATGTTTTTTGGTATGAATTACACATATTCCAATTTTTCCAAACAAACTGCAATTAAATAAGATTAACCTTATAACATACATACCTGGCCATGGCTATCAAAACCCTTGGCGTGTGCATGTCTGGCTGAGGACAGACTGGCAATCTAAAGCGGAGGCAAAGCGGAGGGAACTGGTGCGGGGGGAAAACCCCACGGAGCTGGCCGTTCACACTGGCCAGAGCAATGCGAACCAGCGGCGATACGGAGCGTTCAGACTGCCACGGAACGTTCAGACTGCCGCGTAGCCAGCGCGCGCGGCTTGCGTGCGCCGCTGCACTTTTTTTTTTGTTTTCCTTTGATGTTTTTCGCATGTGCGCACATGTGCGCCTCCGGATGCCTCCCACTTCTTCCGGTTCACACTGTTTGGAAGCGGGAGGCATGCGGAGGACGGCCCCTGAACACCAGTTTTACCCGGTGTCCTGGTAAAGCGGAAGGAAAGCGACTGGGAGACGGGTAAGTGCGAAACGGAGCCGACGGACAGATGCGCATGTCTGAACGTGCTCCTTTCTTCCGTTTCCGAAGCGTGCCTGCCCCGCTTTAGATTGCCAGTCTGTCCTCGGCCTCTGTATCAACTTTCAACTGACAGTAAATTTCTACTATTCACAAACCTCATATATAGCATGGGGGGGAGGGGGATGCAATCCGCATTGACAAATGAGTAATCAAAAGAAAAGGGGGGAGGACTGTGAAGGAGAAAGAGAGGCATAACAAATCCTTCACAGGGAAAAAAAAAATGTTACAGCATTCCACAGATACATAAACCCTGTCCAGATGAAAGATATATACCTGTTGTGCGCACATCCAGTCAATTTCTTCATTTAATCTTCGTGGTTTAAGTGTTCCCAAAGTGAAGATCCAGAGTATCTCCCTTCCTTTAAAAAGTTTATGCTGTTGAGAGGACGAAGCTGGCAGTTGTTCAACAACAACAACAAAAAAAGGGCCGAAGAAGAAGGCCGGCGCCAATGTATTGGTAGGAACGCCGTCTGAATGTTTAGCACGAACATCATTGCGGGCACTTTACCTGTAATTTATTTATTTATTTATTTATTTATTTATTTATTTTTCACATTTATATCCCGCCCTCCCCGCAAGCGGGCTCAATTTATATTGGAATGTGTACGGTTCTTGTTATTATTACATTTTAATTTGTTTTAAATTGTTCTATCTTGACTGGCACTGTGTACCATTTTGTAAGCTGCCCTGAGCCCGTTCGCCGGGAGGGCGGGGTAAAAATGTGAAATAATAAATAAATAACAACAAATAATAAGATTTTGCTGGCAGCTTTAGAAAATTTGCTAATGGTGTGATAAGGGTTTTTTCCGTAGTTATCAATGAAATTCTATACCTTGATTCCGAAAATACCAATTTGATGGCATTTTGATGCGGCTGAAGGAAGTATCCTGCAAATAAAGAAAATAAAAAAGAAATCCCCCCCCCCCCCGATTAATAGATTGCCTTTAAAAGTATTTCCACCAATTGCCTTCAACACTCAGGCTGATTCGGCAGCCATCAGTTACCTTGCAGTTTTTCCACAGTCACATCAGGAGGCTAATCTCCCTCTACACTGCATGCCACTTTCACTTCCTTTGTTCATTGGGTTTTATGGTACCTTCTGCATAGATTTATGGCTGTTCAGAGGTGACTTTACAGTCAGTACAGCGTTGCCCCAGGGTATCTGAATGTGGGTTTGAGCTGCAGCTTTTCCTTCTTCCCCTTCCAATTTGAAGGGAACAATAAGCAGACAACTTCACATGACTTCATTGATCTCTGTCAGTTCCCCCGCTCCCACTCAGGTGGCTAATGACCGCTGAGGCAAGTACTGACACAGGAAAATCTGCATACCAATGCAGAAGCCAGTGTTGAAAAAAAAATGGCAAGCTGACATCAGCCAGCGCAGAAACCAGGATTTTCCAAGGCAAGGGGGAACCAGGTCGAGGGCTGATAAAATGAGGAGTGAAAGCCAGATGCAGAATGGACCTCAGAGGTGGCTGGGTCCTGTCAGTACCACTGGGATAACTCTGTCAAAGGAAATTCTCTCCTGCCAGCAAAGTAAAGTCAGTGTGGTACAAGGGCACAGAGTCCACCCACCAAAGCATCCCTTTTCTCCAGGGGAAATGATTTCTGTAGTCTGGAGATGAGCTGTAATTCTGGGGGGTCCTCAGGTTCCAACTGAAGGCTGGCATATCTGCCAGGAATTAATTTTAGTCCCCCTCGCTGCAGGCCTTCCAATGACTTAAAAAATTGAAAGCCTTTTGCTTTCTACCCTGGATTTGAAACTGGGTGTTAAATAAGTATTACAGAGTCAAGTACATGTTCCATTCCATTGTTAGGTTTATATTTGCATTTTATTTCTGAGCAGCTTTATTTAAAGGGGAAAGGAGGTATAGAAAAGAAGAGGAGGAGGAGGAGGAGATTGGATTTATGCCCCACCCTTCACTACCCGAAGGAGTCTTAGAGCGGTTTCAAGAACTGCTCTTGAAAGAACAGCTCTGAAAGAACTTGTGACATCATGTCATTGCCTATGACCACCCCACCCCCATTGTCCCCACCACCTTGGTCTCTTGCTGGTTGCCCGGCCACACCTGGCAACCCTAGTACAAACAGAGTGGGAAAGGGCATAGGCGTCAACTATGGGGGGGGTATTGAGGGCTCGAGCCACCCCCGAAATTTCCCAGGGGGGACTGAGCCCCCCCCGGGAAAACAGTGCGCCCTCTGTCATGCCTCCCTTGGCCCTTCCTAGGGCCGCCACCGTCTCTCTCTCCCCCCCCCCCCAGCCTGGCCACTCCGACCCTCCCTCCATCCGTCCAGGGGCCAGCTGGGCATTTGATGGACAGAGGGAGGGATGGAAGCAGGAGCAGTCAGGCAGGGGGGGGGAGGTGGCAGCGGGGACATGGTCCTGGCGGGTGTGCACACTTCGCACATGCACATGGAAGACCCCCCCCCCGGGAGTTTTTAAACTCTACACCCCTGGGAAAGGGTGTGTACAGATTGTAACCAGCCTCCTGGGCCCTGAACTGAGGGTGGTCTTTCCCAAGAGAGAGACTCCCCCAAAACAACTCTGAACCTCCCCAAGCAGCACCCGCATAAAAAGCCAGGTGTGGCTTAAGCACTGGCTTTTGCTGGGAGGCTAGGAGAACCACATCTTGGCTGGGAAAACTCAGGCCACATGAAGATTCTCCAGGCTGGCTGCACTGCCAAACATCCTCCATGCAAGCAGCCCCCCCCCCCCCACCTCTCCTGTCAGCTCAGTCCAAAAGGAATAAGAATAAGCAAATATCTGCTCTTGCCTCGGGCATCTTCCACTGACCAAATGGCTAGTCTTTTTGTCTGTCAAATGTACAGACAGGCAGGGGCAAAGAGCCTCTGGTCTGTGCTATTGTCATGAATGAAGTATGTTGCATGCTTCTAGCCCCAACCTTTGGAGTAATCATCTTATTCCTGTCTCCATATATTTGTCTAAGATATCTGCATTCTTACACCTATGCCAGATCTATGCCAGACCTAAACATTAACTCTCCATGTCTAGTAAATGGTCTCCCATTCAGGTTCATCCTTCCACACATTAAGAAACATCGCCTCTTTTGTCTGGCACCAGGGAAACACCAAGCCGCTCTATTGTTCCACAATGGACACTCCCAACCCAACCACCCAGGACCTGGGTAGTCTCATCAAGGCTATTGTGCAGTTATACTCTGCCCCTCTGGAAGCTCATTGATCACACCTGAATTATGCTCTGCCTGGCACCACACCTCTATGGACTCCTTATCGGTCTAGAAAATCGATTGTGCTCACCTGAGACCAGCCCCCAAGGCCTCCCATTGGTCTGCATTGTTTTCCAGTGTCTATATCCATCAGAGCCCATGGCCTCAGATTGTGTGGGTCTGCCCCTGATGCCAACTGACAGTTCACCCCCGAACTTTGGGTTGGGCCATAATCTCATCTCCATGGACCCCTGCACATCTGGACAGATCGTATCACCCCGTATCAATCACCTCTGCTTTCTTAGTTCTGTATTGCTTGCTCTTTTTGAATGCTTAGTGTGCTTGTCATTGGAAAATTCTTCAATAAAACCTATTTCATTTACTCTTCAAATCTGGAGTTTTCCTACTGTGCCAGACCTTGATATACAAGTGGTGTGTGATTCCTGTACCCCTCTGGCCCATCCTGCTGCATAGCTAATTTCCCTCAACAACAGGGCAGGCCATTAGCAGTAACAAGATGCCATTTGTACCTGTTCCTGTCCCACTTGCTGCTCTTGCTGTAGCTGGAGCCCCACCCCCCACCCCGCTAGATGTAGGCTGTTTTTACATCTGACTTTCCCGCTGGAATCATTCTAGTTCCAAAAAAACCTGCCCACACCTCTGTGCGGTGTGAAACCGTGCTGCTACTGAAATGTCCACATCTACTAATTGCCCTCCTGTGGTCTAGCTAGTATTCAACCGGCTTTATTCTGCTTTAAACAATTGCTGTTGATTAGTGCACTTAGACCCCCTGGAGTGAAATTTCACACCACTGTGAAATCAGCACAGGAAAAGACAGCAGTCAAACTACTTTAGAGGGGAGGTGTAAAATGACCCTAAGTGTTGGACTCTTACTGCATTGTGTGTTAGTTTACAACAGGGGACATCACCATGACCAACTAGGTAACCTTAGGGTTGTGGAGTTGGCAGGGATATAAGAAAGAAGTGGAAAACAGCCAAGGGGGCTGCAGAAAAACTGATATGTCTCACTGAGTTTTCAGCCGTTGTTCTATAGCAGACCTGCAGTGATTGCAGTGGAAACATCCACCAGCTGGGCTCACCAGACATTTGCCAGTTGCAAGCAGAGAGCCGTTTATCGGTTGATCAGTTCACTGTGAACAGTTTGAGCCTATTTGTCAGGCTACTTTTCACGTATTCAAGCCGAGCAGTGGGCTCACCTGTGTTTTGCTCACGCACGTCCTCATAGAACCGTTGGCAGTCCTACATTCCCCCCCTCCTCTGCTGCGCAACGACCAATGGTATAAACAAAAAGTGAGCATTTCAATCAGTGTTTTGAAACTGTTTTTTTTTTAAAAAATATATACTATTAGATGTTTAATTAAGCCCATGTTACTGACATTATTTGCAATTCTGCATTTTTCCCACAGCCTTATGGGAGGTGCAGTCCCCCTCCCCAGGGCTATTTTTGGGCAGGAACTCACAGGAACGGAGTTCTGGCTGGCTTCTGAGTTGGCCACGCCTACAGCCTCCCCCCCCCCCCAGGTTCCCCAAGCGCCTCGCAGGCCGTGGGGCACCCGGGGAAGCCAAGCCGATCCAGGGAGGGAAGGCAGTTTAAACTGCCAATCCAGAAACTGCCTTCCTTCCCTTGGGTTCCCCTTGCGCCCTGCAAGCCACGAAGTGCCTGGAGAAGCCAGTCCTGGGAGGGAGCTGCTCTGTCGGGTGTGGCCTAATATGCTAATGAGTTTCTGCTGTTGGGTGTGGCCTATTATGCTAATGAGTTCCTGCTGGGTTTTTTCTACACAAAAGCCCTGCCCCTCCCACATCATTTATTGACCTGTTCTGACTAACCAAAACTATAGGTAGATAAAATGTCTCCTACTGCATAGATTTTTTTTAAAAAATAAAACCTACACAACAAGGATATGCAACCCCACCACAAGAAAACAGAACACCCCACACCGCTACTGCACAGGTACAGAGCTGTCCAATAACCATTCAAGGTGGTTGATGGACAAAAGGGGGGAGGAACCATATCTCCCACTATAGTAGGAGACCTGCCACCCATTGCCTCCACTGCCCAGTGCTTAAGTGTGGTAAATTATGGTGCCGTAACCCATATTGCAGTGATACTGCCACATCACTTGCAGTTACAGAACTCGAAAGTGATGTCATGCATTATGGTGACACTCTATCAGTCCTCTCAAACTACAGTTTGGAGGGATTGCTATAGTGACAGCCAGTTTGGTGTAGTGGTTAGGAGCATGGACTCTAATCTGGGAGAACCAGGTTTGAGTCCCCACTCCTTCACATGCAGCTGCTGGTGTGACCTTGGGTCAGTCACAAGTTCTTTCAGAGCTGTTCTCTCAAGATCAGTTCTTGAAAGAGCTCTCTCAGCCCCACCTACCTCACAGGATGTCTGTTGAGGAGAGGGGAAGGGAAAGGAGATTGTAAGCCGCTCTAAGACTCCTTTGGGTAGTGAAGGGCAGGGCATAAATCCAATCTCTTCCTCCTCCTCCTCTTCTTCTTGTGATGCAACTTCTGGTTGCCACACGGCACCTGTCTCCCTTGGCTGGTAATGCTAGGACAGGTAAACAGATCAGTTGCAACTGCAGCTGTAGAATAAGATGTGTTTCACTACTGAATATTGATATTGGGAGCCAGTGTGGTTTAGTGGTTAAGAGCGGCAGACTGTAGTCTGGAAAACTGAGTCTGATTCCCCACTCCTTTCCACGAAGCCTGCTGGGTGACCTTGGGCCACAGTTCTCTCCAAACTCTCTCAGACCCTCCTACCTCTCTAGGTACCTGTTGTGGGGAGAGGAAGGGAAGGCAATTGTAAGCCTTAAGGTAGAGGGGGAAAACCCAACTCTTCTTCTATTCTCCTGAATGTGTTTGCCATGTAATTCACAGATTCTCTCACCACAGCCCTTCAGATAAAAAAAGGCAGATAGCAATCTCCGTTTAGTGTAATATCCAGCTGAGCCCTGACTCTTTGCTTTTGGACTGGCTTTTTTTTTAACAGGCCACCCATTCTGAAGCCCAAGGTAGAAGTGCGTTCTCACAGGCTGAGAGCGCCGCGCACAATCCTAACCTATTTAATCCGATTGACATATACTTGTTAAAATATTAAGTGTGAAGTATTTAGAGCAGATTTAAATGCAGAATTAAACCCAAGGGATTTGCATCGTCTTTGAGGCGCTAGTGCAAATATTTCCAAATGCCAGTTTCACTGCTTATAATTGAAACCCAGGTACCTTTGCAAAAGCAACTTTGATTAAAAACCCAAACTTACATTCCAAGTGAGAATTAGAATGAGCTGCATGGAAGAGCCTTTGGGCAGCATCCAGAAATAAACCCAAATTTCTATTCTAATCCACAATGGAATGCTTCAATAAGCATGATAAATGACTCACAAAAGGTTTCAGGTTTCACTGTTGATGGCATTAGAAGCCAGCAGAATCTAGGCCTTGGTGATAGATGGGGAGACCATTTGCGGTAAGCAGGTTGCTACGTCAGGGCAAGACTGGCTTATTGAGCTCTCAGAGGCTAAACGTCGGATCATTTGTCACTGTGTGCCATGCAGATATAGTAAGCATTTTCTCTCAATCTCGCCCCATTCTCCTCATTACTGCAACTTTTGTTCCACAAGGCCTCCCTCTGTGGAGGGGCTGTGGCTCAGGGCTTGGCATGCAGAAGGTCCCAGTTTCGATCCCCAGCATATCCGTTTAAAAAAGGTCAAGGGGTAGTTGATGTGACCCCGAGACCCTGGAGAGCGGTGGCCACTGAATACACAACACTGACCCCTGTGGACCAATGGTCTGATTCAGTATGAGGCAGTTTCACATGTTTATGTGCATTCTGGAGATGGAGAGGGTGGACGCAAGCTGCATTTTTGCTGTTTGGTTTGGGTTTCGTGGCTGAAACACGAATCAAACCACATAAACGTGGAGGTTGGTTCGCAAACCAACCCGGTTCGTATCAATTGGTGAGTCATTTAAAGTTTAGACCCCTGTTTCCCCCCCCACTCTCTCTCACACACACTGTTTTTTGTGGGGAGCAGGGGTTTAAATGGGTCCAAGCCATTTCACCCACTGCTTTGTGCTCACTTCCACCGAGTTGCTATTGAAATTTTGCTTGAAACAATATTCCAAATATTGGGGGGGGGGGGGGGGGACTGTTCAAATGAGATATGTGAAAAAAATTAGAAGGAAATGAGGGACAGTTCAGTAAGAACCTCATGGGGGTTCGTACTTACCTAAGTTCCTACCAGATTTCATCAAAAACAAAACTGGAGCGCAAATTTGGGTTTTTCTTCAGGTGAGACATTTGAAACATTTTAAGGACAGCCAAAGCCATTCTAATAACAGCAGTGATTTATGGGAGGTCAAGGTTGGCCCTGACCTTGATAGTCAGGCTAGCCTGATCTTGTCGGATCTCAAAAGCTAATCAGGGTTGGCCCTGGCTAGTGTTTGGATGGGAGACTTCTAAGGAATACCAGGGTCATGATGCGAAGGCAGGCTGTCATGAGTACTGGCTCTGCTGAGGCTGACTACTCCTCAGAGGAGGAGGAAGCATGGAGCAACCCAGCCTCCTCTGGAGTCAGCCCAGCAGAGGAGTCCTTAACAGCACCTGAGGGAGAAGAGGCCCCAGCTGTTGCACAGGAGGTGCAGCCAGAGGGAGAGACTGATCCAGAGCCTGGCCCAGCACCCCCAGGTGGGTGGAGACACCCCAAGGCCAGAATCCCCACCTAGTTCTCCTGAGTGTCCCAGATGCAAGGCACACCAGCGGCTGGATGTGCAAGAGTGAAGGAAGAGTGCCAGACTGCAGCTCTTGCAAAGGCAATGTGAGAGGCTGTGAGTCTTGGCAGATTGACTCCCAGGGAAGGGAGGACCTAGTGATAAACACCCCCTCACACCTGCCTTGGTGCGGAAGCAACAGTGCATGTTCAGACCTTATCCTGGCTGTTTAGCATTCACTCCTTGCTGCTAGCTCCTGCAACCTGTTACTGATTTCCTGGCTTTCTGACCTTTGACTCTGTTGTTTGACTTGATTTCAGATTGCATGTCCAGTTTCCAGTGCATGATAGCCGAGGTGACCGGCTGGGCCAGTACACAGGCAATGGCAAACCACCTCTGAGTATCTCTTGCCTTGAAAACCCCATGGAGTTACCATAAGTCAGCTGTGACTTGACGGCACTTTCCATCCCCAGGGTTAACTTCTGTGATGCACCCTCTGGCCCGCCCTGAAGCTTGTCCTTTGGCTGTTGGGTGGATGTCAACCTCTGAGCTCCCCAGGTTTTAGAAGGGGGAGAGAAGGTGGGGTTGCACCACTTGGTTCCTCTCTCTCCCCCTTGGATATCTGTTCTCACAGGCCAAGAGCAGCATCCATTGCTTCCTCCCTGGTCTGTTGTGGGAACTGCCTTATATGGGTTGGGTTAGGTCCTACCTCTTCCCCATCCTCTCCATTCCCTGTCTCTCTAAATGGTCTTGTGTGTCAGAGCAGGGTTGAGCTGGTTCATTCCTCCCTGCTCACTCCATGATAGGTCCCATCTAGGGCTGCTTGCCCACCCCTGATTGGCTGAACTGGAAGGTCCGCCAGAGAGGATGATTCTCCCTCTGACCATCCCTGCTGCCTGGATTCTCTCCCCTCTGCTTATCTTCATGATGCAATGCCACCACACCTACCACTTACTCTTCTGCTGCTGTTGTGGTCTTCTTAGGCCCCTGTGGAACCTCTGCCAGCTGCAGTGAGTTTGGGGATAAATTTGCATCTGTGTCATCAGTGCTGGCAGCTAGGTGGAACCTCAACTTTTCCAAGTCTTTTGGATGAATGGTGAATTACTTTGATTGTTTTGGTGGTTATATTTCAGTTTTTGAAATATAACCAAGGATCTCTTTTCACAGAAAGTATTACACCCCTTTAGGGGAGCTTAAGTTGTGCAGATGCCAACTACAATGGTCACATGGATAAAGGATTTGGGACATACTGTGGAGTATGATCAATGGTCTAAGATATGGAAAGCCATAAGATTAATGAGGGCAGCTGCATATAAAACATTTACAAGATGTTTTATAGATGGCACTGGACACCAGATAGAATAGCTAAATGCTATACTAACACCTCCAGCACTTGTTGGAAATGTAAGAGTAATGTGGGGACATTTTATCATATGTGGTGGAGGTGTAATAAAACCCAGGAATATTGGCATAAAATACATAGAATGATACAAGAAATAACAAATTTAGCAGTGCCATTTATGCCAGAAATATTTTTTTTAAATATGCTTTCGGATAAGTACAATAGAAATGATATATTTTGTATTACTTATATACTAACAGCGGCTAGAATTGCAATGGCAAGAGGCTGGAAACTAGATAAAGTACCGACACGAGAAGAAGTAATATACAAAATTCTTGAGGTGGCAGAAATGGATAAACTAAATATAACTTTACAGGGAAAGGATCAAGAAATATACGCAAAAAGATGGAATCGTGTATATGTATGGTTGGAACAAAAAAAGGAGATGTAGACACACAGGCCGAGGACAGACTGGCAATGTAAAGCGGGGCAGCCCCGCGTCGGAAATGGAAGAAAAGAGCCCGTTCAGACATGCGCATCTGTCCCTCGGCTCCATTTCGCACTTACCCGTCTCCCAGTCGCTTTCCATCCGCTTTAACAGGACACCGGGTAAAACCGGTGTTCAGGGGCCATCCTCCGCATGCCTCCCGCTTCCAAATAGTGTGAACCGGAAGAAGCGGGAGGCATCCGGAGGCGGCAGTGTGAACGCGCCGGCACAAAGTTATGCGCAGTCTGAACGCTCTGTATCAGCACCACTGCGCATTGCTCTGGCCAGTATGAACGGCCAGCTCCGTGGAGTTTTTCCCCCGCACCAGTTCCCTCCACTTTGCCCCCGCTTTACATTGCCAGTCTGTCCTCGGCCACATATGTAACAATGTAAAGCATATATGTTATATCTGAAAACTGATAAACTTGTAAAAAAAAGTTGTGCAGATGCCAATTTGCACATATTTTCCCCCACCACTGTAGCTTTATCATTATATTTATTAAGTGCCAGTTCCTGGATTACATTTATTTTCTTTGTCACTTTCTAAAAAAACCAATAAATCAGGGTGGGAATGCAAAAGGAACTCTTTAGTGCTCAGTGGCTCCCGTAAAGTCCTCTGGAGCCCAGTAAGTCACCTGCAGCCTACATGATGGATTCCATCCATCCATCCATCCATTCATTCACCAGAGTGGAATAGCTTTCCAGCCAGGAGAAAACCACAAACCTTGGCACACTTGTTAATGTCTGTATTGAGTTTCACACCCTGACCTTGATAGCAAAGTGTAGCCTGATCATGGAAGCTAAGCAGGATCTGTTTTCAGTTTTCAGTTGGGAGACCACCAAAGGATACCAGGGCCTCTGTACAGAGGAGGGGGAGAATTGGACCGATTTCCCACAAGCGCTGCCCCGGTGTTGTTCCTCCGTTTGCCCCAATTTCAAGCATTTCCCACTATTTGCCTCAGGGCACATTTTGACCTGGGGCTTCGCGCGATTTCCTCCGTGGCTTCAGTGATCCTCAAAAAACAGGCTGCAAATAGTGGGAAATTCAAGCAGGCAATCGGGGCAAATGGAGGAACGATGCCAGGGCAGTGCTTGTGAGAAATCGGCCTTGGATTTATACCCTGCTTTTCACTAGGAGTCTCAGAGCAGCTTACAGTCTCCTTTCCTTCCTCTTCCCACAACAGACACCCTGTGAGGTAGGTGGGGCTGAGAGAACTCTGAGAGAACTGCTCTTGAGAGAACAGCTCTGACAGAACTGTGACTGGCCCAAGGTCACCCAGCTGGCTGCATGTGGAGGAGTGGAAAATCAAACCCGGTTCTCCAGATTAAAGTCTGCCGCTCGTAACCACTACACCAAACTGGAAGGCAATGGCAAACTACCTCTGAACAACTGTTGCCTAGAAAACTCTATGGTGTTGCCATAAGTCAGCTGTACCTTGATGGCCCTTTCCACCACCACTGAGTTTCACATTTTTTTGAACAAACATTTAACTTGGTTTAAATTCTCAAATTTAAAACAAACAAACAAACAAAAAAAACAGAAAAAAAAACACATTGACCCCAAATTAGTTAAGTCTCTTTCTTGACTTCTTGAAATACATGCAAAGAAAAATATCACTATTGATCCACATTTTGAATGCTGGCACCAAACTCTTGTGTTGAGGCAGAGACTGAAGCCAACATGTTCTGAAAAGAAGCCAGCAAACCAACAAGGTAAGACACAAAAGATGGCAACGAAGTGCAATATATCTAAAAGTCAGGGGCATAAGTTCCCAGTGTAAGGAGTTCTGAATTTGCTGGTTCCAGGTGGGGCAGGTGTTTATTACAGCATTTCTGGGAGGGAGGAATGACCCCTAAGACCCTATTTGCCAATAGAGCAAGCATTTAGATTGATATTGCCGACTGCTCTTGCACGGACTACCCAGTTCAGTTTCTTGTGCTGGCTATAATAACTTCAGAGCTTTGCTAGGCTCATGGTATTAGTAAAGATTTTATTTCATTCTGTTCGAGGAACTGCACGTTTGTGGCCTCTTTTGCGTAATTGAATGCCTCTTATTATGTTACGCTGGACTTTTCCTTTGTGCGCAGGCCAGCAACCCAATGCAATTGGCTGTTCCTGATGTCATGCTAACGATTGCACTGCTCATTCAATTGGGGGGAGGGAATACAAATGGCATTATATGTCTCACCTCTCCTATATACACACACTTTGTGCTTTTGTTAACAAATTATTATTAATAACATGGGGGAATTAGAGAATATACAAACAAGAACAGGCAGAAACCAATGGATCTTCCACCTGCAGTGAATCCATGATTTATTTAGTGCAATTCGGCTCTGGGAAGGGAATAATAAAAAAAAAAATGAAAACTTACTTCTTTGGGTTTAGGTAGTTTATTTGATTTATTTGTCTGTATGCAGAAAATGAGATTCTTACTGCCCCCCTGGTATGTGAGAGAAATAGATAATAACTCACAGCCGTCTCAAAGGTACAGTGGTTAGACTACAAGGAAGTGTGGAAAAGTCTGTGTTGGCAGGACTTGTGATGTTCACAGTGAACACAATATGTAGCAAAGGTGTGACAACTTCATGGTATTAGAATATAGATACTACTTTGGATGCATCTCACCTGACCATGGGAAGTTGTGTGTTTATTTTTCACAAATGGTAACCGTTCCCTGTTGGGTAGAATGTCTTCACTTGATTTGGATACTACACTTGTCTATGATTTTTTTTTTTTTACCCCTCTGATGGAGAAAGACTTGTTCTGACAGAGGCATCTGGAGGAAGGGCATTGTCAGACCTTAGCCAGATTTGATTCCGGTATGTCTTCATATTTTCCATTCTCACACTATGAACCCTACGAGACAGTGTGGTGTGGTGGTTATAGCGTCAGGCTAGGATCTTGAAGACACAGGATCTATCATGGAAAAA
The DNA here is from genome assembly GCA_029233225.1 of Lepidodactylus listeri. Taxonomy (NCBI): domain Eukaryota; kingdom Metazoa; phylum Chordata; class Lepidosauria; order Squamata; family Gekkonidae; genus Lepidodactylus; species Lepidodactylus listeri. The sequence goes on along the minus strand of JARCFY010000009.1, from coordinate 95,505,278 downwards.
ATCACTGGGCGACCTTGGGCTATCACAGTCTCTCAGCTTCAACTACCTCCCGCCTTCCCTTATCCTATCCTGCTCACTAGTTAAGATCTGTCTGTCTGGTCCTGCTCTCTGTGTCCCTCCATTAGAGAGGAGGTGGGTGGCAACCACAGACAGGGCCTTTTCAGTGGTGGTACCTCATCTTTGGATGGAATGCCCTTCCCCTTGAGGCTTTCCTGACACCTATTTATTTATTAAATCACATTTCTTAATCACCTAATCCCTGTAGGACAACAAGGCTCTAGGTGATGCACATCATTTTAAAATAATTAGAGGCAAAAAAAAAAAAAGAAGTAAACACCACAAAATCAATACGTAAGTCTCAGATGGTGCTAATATATACATTTTTCTGCAGCCCACTCTGGACTGTTCTTGCTTCTCACAGGCAGGGGGGAGACGGATGAAAAAGCAGGGACAGAGAAAAAGAGAAGGGGGCCAGCATGATGGAATCATTGCTGCCCTCAACCAAAGGCCTGGCGGAACATCTCTGCCTTGCAGGCCCTGCGGAATTGAATTAAATCCCTCAGGGCCCTGATGGAATTTGGCAGAGAGTTCTACCAGGCTGGAGCCAGAGCCGAAAAAGCCCTGGCTCTGGTGGAGGACAGCTGGATATCCTTAGGGCCAGGAATCACCAGTAAGTTGTTCTCTGTGAAGCGTAACACTCTCCAAGGGACGTACCAGTCCCGAAGGTACTTTCTTTTAGATGCCATGCCAAGATATATCTCTTTACACAGGCTTTTAAGTAGTAGAAGACGACGAGATTGGATTTATACCCCATCCTTCACTACCCAAAAGAGTCTCCGAGTGGCTTACAAACTCCTTTCCCTTCCCCTCTCCACAACAGACACCCTGTGAGGTCAGTGGGGCTGAGAGAGCTCTGACAGAAACTGCTCTTTTTCAAGAACAGCTGTGCCAGAACTATGGCTTGCCCAAGGTCATCCAGCAGGTGAAAGTGGAGGAGTGGGGAATCAAACCTGGTTCTCCCAGATTAGAGTCCGCGCACTTAACTACTACACCAAACTAGCTCAGTATGAGGTTTTATCTTCTTTAACTGTTTTATGGTCTACCCCAAGCCCGAAGATTCTTTTATCAATAAAGTTGTAGACCACTCTGTTTATTTTATGTCTCTTTTATGCCTTGGCTTGTTTTTAGTGACCTGTTTTTATTTTGACTTCCTTTTTTAGCTTGTTTGTTTTATTTGTTTGCTTTGACTTATTGTTTTAGGGGTGACCCATCTTGAGTAGGTTCTGGAGACAGGGTGTACAAATTCTCTAAATAAATGAATAAATAAATACTTCACAGGAAACACAGAGTTGCTCTTACAGGGATAAAATGGAGAGCTACATAACAAAGTTGTAAACCAGTTTTAGGTCCCCATGGGGAAGGAAAAAAGATATCCTTGAAAGGGGAGTTGTTCTTTAGTTCTTAGCCCATGAAATATTTTAACTAAGGGGTTTGACCTTTCAATGAATTGGTCTTAAGTTGACTTAAACATGTTGAACATATATTTGAAAACTGCAACAAACAAATGTAGATGAAGGGATGTTACGGTATGACTTCCTGCACAAATAATGTTGTTTTTCTGGTGCAGATAATTATGTCTAATTCTTTCATATTTACTCTTTAGACATGGTAGACAGGCTCACGTGGTTGTAACTTCTGAAAAGGTCTGCAGGTGACTTGGATCAGAACTCTATATTCTGGAGACAACTCTGTCAGGGAAGTATTGTCACCTTCTCCGTAGTTTAAGTACACTGCAGTGAACACAAGAACATAAGAGAAGCAGAGGCGTCGACTTTTAAAATCCCCGGGGGGGCAGGGGCTCTTGTGCACGTGCACGTACTAGGACCATGTCCCCGCCGGGGCCCCCCCAGACTGGCCTAGCCTGGCCACTCCTGCCTCTGTGGGGCCAGCTGGACAACTGCCCAGCATGCCAGGTCAGTCCCGGGGGGGAGGTGGCGGTGGTAGCAGCCGGTGGGCGGGCAAATGTGCCTGCCCTGCCGCCTCCCCCCCCCCCGCCTGCTCCCGCTTCCGTTCCTCCATCCAGCGCTCCATTTTCCCGGGGGTGGCTGAGCACCCCCTGGGAAATTTCAGGGGTGGCTCGAGCCCTCGAGCCCCCCCCCCCCCCGTAGTTTACGTCTATGAAGAGAAGCCACTGTTGGATCAGGCCAATGACCCATCCAGTCCAACACTCTGCCACACAGTGCCTTTGAGAACTAAGGCTGCCAATACTCGTACCATCCAGCCCTCCAATATGACTACAGAAATGTGTGATCACATGACAAGGATGGGTAATTTGAACAGTTCATGTTTTAAAGACCCACTGTAAATGGCAAATGCAGTATCCCACCCGGATGTATGTAGTAAACAAAGGAAATAACCTGTTGCTCTTCCAGTCAATTTATCTGTGCCGTTTAATCCACCTGGAAAGGATTTCTAGAAAAGAGTATACTATGACAGTTCATGCAAACTCCTGCTGCTGCCACTGCTAGGCTTATAACCCAGAAGAATATTAAAGGAAATCAGGAAGTAATGGAAAGGACAATTGTGTTAAAAGACCTGAGACACATACCAACAGAGATGGATGATGCAATTACCCTTCGTGGAGGCTGCACACTTCTAAAAGGATAAGGGCCTACATAGTTCACCACTAAGGATGTGAAAGCGAACAATAGGTCTCAATGTAAATTCGATTGGCATTGTGGCTGCTAAAATGCTCTGCATCTCATTGATTGGAATGCCGAGGAAATCCTACATTGCTAGTTGCCAAAAGGAAACTCCCAGAGAAGTTTTCAAAGCCTGTTTAATGGGGGGGATGGGAGATTTAAATAATGTGGAAGACCATCAAGGAATCCAAGCCTGAACGCTGTGGGTTCCCAGGGTAGTATACACAAGAACACAGTCCTTTATAACATATATGAAATTTATTAAATACCTTTCAGATATAGTTTTTGTTTCTAAGCAACACAAAACTCTAAAATCTTGCAGCAGAGGAAAACAAGAAAAGCTAACTTTTCCTATCTCACACATTTATACCTTGCATTAGATGGCACAATCTTGACGTTCCAAAAGGTGGAGGCAATGGCTCAAGTAGGGCTGCCAAGTCCAGCTTGGGAAATACCTGAAGATTTTGGGGTGGAGCCTAATAAAGGGGGAATTTGGGGAAGGGAGGGACCTCAGTGAGCTATAATGCCATAAAGTGCACCTCCCAAAGTGGCCATTTTCTCCAGGTAAACTAATGTCTGTCATCTGGAGATCAGTTGTAATAGCAGGTGATCTCCAGCCACCACCTGGAGGTTGACAACCCTAGGCTTAAGTGTATTCTACATAGCCATGTGTTGCAATGCAAGCATATCATAGCCCAGGCCTCAACTCACCCCAAATCCCCAAAGTTAGCCCCCCTCACTCAGGCTTTTACTTCAGTTATAGTTTTAAGCCAATCAGGACACATTGTCGCTGGAACTTTCTAGAAGTCTACATCATCACTCCTTTTTTTTTTTTTGTAATTTTTTTTTTCAAAACATTAAAAATAATACATTTTTTTATACAAATCCTTTTTTCCATATTATATAACATTTTGTTCTGTTTGTATAATCTTGTTTTTATCTTATATTAGCAGTTTCCCACCACATCTGAAGCATAACACATTTTCCACTCTATCCAAAATAGTAATACTTATATCTATGTTTACATTTCTGGTAACAGTCATATTTCTTAAAAATACTTATACACTAATTCTTACTTTCTATATTCTTATATAATTCTAAAATAAAAAACAACTTCATTGTCTAATTATCCTTAATACATTCATATACTCTAATTCTATTGCTTTATGTTATTATAACCATGTATAAATGCAATTTTTCATGTCCCAGTATTTTTCAACATACTCTTTCAAATCCTCCCAATCTTCTAAAAAAGTCTCTGAGTACAGATCATTCAACTTTCTAGTCCATTTATCAATTTCAGCCATATATAACAGTTTTTTCAACCATTCCCACACCTCTGGTATTTTTTCATTTTTCCAATTTTGTGCATACACCATTCTTGCTGTTGTTATCATATACCATATTATTGTCCTTTTCTTTACATTTATCTCTTCTATTTTAAGTCCAAGCAATAACATTTCAGGCAACTTCTTAAATGTACATTTCAAGATTTTTTTCCATTTCTGCATGTATTTTTGACCAATAAATCTTTGCTTTGTCACAAGTCCACCACATATGATAAAAAGAACCTTCTTTCTTTTTACATTTCCAACATTTGTTAGATATATTCTGATTAATATTTGCAATTTTTTTTGGTGTCATATACCATCTGTACATCATTTTGAAACAATTTTCTTTTAAGTTATAACACGTAGATATACTCATAGCATTTTTCCATAAAAATTCCCAAGATTCCATTTCAATGTCTTTGTTAAAGTTTATCGCCCATTTTACCATTTGTTCTTTTACCATTTCATCAGCATTAAACCATTTTAGCAAAACTTTATACATTTTAGAAATCATTTTTTCCCACCTTCCTCCCAAACTTGTTCTATTTCATTATTTTTTTCCCTAAAGCCGTGTTTTTATCACTTCTATACATGTCATATATTTGTCTATATCTTAGCCAACCATAATCAAAGTCCATCTGATGCTGCTCCTTCAATTTAAAGTCTTTACCATGTCTTGTTAATAAGTCTCTATACTTCAGCCAATCTTGTCCTTTGTAACGTGATGCTGGATTTAAAACTTCTACGGGTACAATCCACATAGGTATCTCTTCTGAAAAAAAGTTTTTATATCTTGTCCACGTATCCATTAGCGTTCTTCTCAAATAATGATGTTTAAACATATTGTCCATTTTTGTTTTACCATAATACAAATACGCATGCCACCCAAATCTACAGTCGTGACCTTCCAGGGACAATAACTTTCTATCTTGTAACATAGTCCATGTCCCTACCCAGGTCAAACATATTGCATCATGGTATAGCCTTAAGTTTGGTAATTGAAACCCTCCTCTATCTTTAGCATCACACATTATTTTCATCTTGATTCTTGGTTTTTTCCCTCCCCACACAAACTTAGATAATTCCTTCTGCCAGCATTTGAATGTTTTTACATCTTTCACAATTGGAATAGTTTGAAACAAAAACATTAATCGTGGTAACACGTTCATCTTAACCACCGCAATTCTACCCAACAATGACAAATTTAATACATTCCACTTTTTAATATCCTGCATAATTTGCAACCATAATTTTTCATAGTTATTTTTATAAAGATCAATGTTTTTCATTGTTAGGTTTACACCTAGATATTTTGTCTTTTTCACCTCCTCACATTCTATAAGGTTTTGTAACTCATTTTGTTTGTTATTTGACATATTTTTGCACATCACTTTCGATTTGTTCTTATTTACATAAAATCCTGCTAAGTCACCAAACTCTTTTACTCTCTGTAGCAAATATGGTAGTGTAGACAAAGGGTCTTCCACTATGAACATCACATCATCTGCAAAGGCCCTATATTTAAAAGAAAGACCTTTAATTGTTAAGCCTTTAATATCTTTGTCTTCCTTCACATTTAACAGTAGAACTTCTAAAATCCAAATAAATAGCAGCGGCGAAAGTGGGCATCCTTGTCGTGTTCCTTTTTCAACTTTAAAATCGTCCGTCTTTTCAGTATTAATTATTAAAGAGGATTTCTGCTCTTTATATATTGATTTGATGAGGTTAAGCATATATTCACCAATCTCAAGATGTTCTAAAACTTCAAACATAAAATCCCAATTTAAATTATCGAATGCTTTTTCCGCATCCAAAAAGAAAAAACCCACTTCCTTTTCAGGGTGTTTGTTATAGTATTCTATAGCATCCACTACTACTCTTAGATTGTCCCTTATTTGTCAATTAGGTAAGAACCCTGCTTGTTCTGTTTGTATAGTTTCTTTGAGGTGCTCTTTTAGTCTGTCCGCTATAATCTTAGCAAAAATCTTATAATCATTATTTAGTAAAGAAATCGGTCTATAATTCTTAACATTAGTCAAATCTTGATTTTCTTTTGGGATCAGTGAGATGGTTGCATCTTTCCAGGTTTCTGGGACCTCACCAGTGACTCCTATATCGTTCATCAATAGCAGTAACACCGGTGAAATCGACTCCTGTAACGTTTTATAAAACTTCGCTGTAAATCCATCCGGTCCAGGTGCTTTTCCTAATTTTGAGTCATTTATTGCGTTTTTAATCTCTTGTAATGATACTGGATTGTTGAATAGTTCTTTAATTTTCTCTGTTGGTTTTGGTAACTTTAACGTTTGCAGGTATTTTTTAATCTTTCTTCTGTCTTTGTTTTCCTTCTTAAAAAGTTTTGCATAGTATTTAAAAAATTCTCTTTTTATTCCTTTGTTGTCTATTATCTCAATATTATCTCTTATCACTTTAGTGATAAATTTATTTTCACGTTTTTTCTTTAATTGCCATGCTAAGTATTTTCCGGGTTTGTTTGCACCTTCAAATGCTTTTTGTTGGAGTTTTTTTAAGTTCCAGTGCATCTCTTGGTTCAGAATAGCTTTTGCTTGGTCTTGTAGCATCCAGATTTCCTTTTGCAGTTTCTTTTTCCCTGGTTTACTCTTCAGTTCTTCTTCCTTTGTTTTAATGGCTTGTACAATATTTTCATATTGCTCTCTTTTCTTTTTATTGTCTTTAGCATTTAGTGATATCAATAGTCCTCTCATCACTGCTTTATATGCATCCCATACGGTTTGGATTTTTACTTCTTTCTGCATGTTTACTTGGAAGTATAGGTCTGTTTCTTCAAGTAATTTTTTTAACTATTTCTTGGTTGTCTAGTAAGTCCTCGTTTATTCTCCATCTCTTTTGTTTTTTTACCTGCCCAGCCGTCCATAAACACGGATTATGATCTGAAATTATTCTGGGTAGAATTTCCACTTTTCTTGTCTTGAAGGTTAAGTTAGTAGTCATCCAAATCATGTCAATTCTTGAATGCAAATCATGTCTATTAGAGTAAAAGGTAAAATCTTTTCCTTGTGGGTTAGCTTTCCTCCAAATATCTTCCAGCTTCTCTTGTTTTATCAGTTCAAAAAAATTTTTTGGAAGCTTCCCTAATGTCTCATCCTTTCTCTTAGAGCGCCTGTCTAATTTGTTATCTACAGTTCCATTGAAGTCCCCTAACATCATGATTTGATCGTAGTTTACATTGTCCAATTCTACTTGTAGTTCTTTAAAAAAAATTTCTTTGGCTCCATTAGGAGCATAAATGTTCACAATCAAAGTTTTCAGTCCTTGTAATAAAATTTCAATAGCTAAATATCTTCCATCTTTATCTTTAAATATTACTTTAGGTTCCAAAACTTTTTTGACATATGTTACAACACCATTCTTTTTATTACTTGCTAAAGAATAAAATTCTTCTCCCAATTTTTTCCTTATTAAATATTTGTGGTCTTGTTTTTTAAGATGAGCTTCTTGTATACAAATTATACTACATTTTTGTTTCTCCAGCCAATGACCTACCATTCTACATTTTTGGGGTGAATTTAGTCCATTTACATTCCATGTAAGTACTTTGTAATCCATCTTGATGTATTCTTAAATATCTCCCAGGTCATCTTTATTCTCTCCCAGGAATGCATACATTTCTTCTGTACTTTTAATCACTACTCTGGTGTTGCCATAGTAAAAGCTTAGTCCTTGAGGTATTTCCCAATGGAATTTAATTTTTTTCTCCTTCAGTTTATCCGTCAGACGCTTGAATTTTTTCCTTTCTTGCAGTATTGCTCTGGGCAATTCTTTCATTACTATAATTTTCTTTCCATCTATTTCAAAAGGATCAGTAAAGCACTTCTTGTAGATTTGTTCTTTTGTCCTTTTCATTGTAAATTGGACAACCACATCTCTTGGTATGTTTTTGTCTCTTGCATATGTGGAATTGACTCTATAAACAAGATCCATGTGTTCTTTAACGACCTCTTCCTGTTCTTGTAAAAAATCTGCTATTGCTTCTTGCATTCTTGTAAAAATGTCTTCACTCAATTTTTCCTCAATCCCTCTAAATCTCAAATGGTTTTGCATGTCTTTATAGTGCATCATCTTTTCCATCCTGTCATTCTCTCTCATTGTCTTTTGGGTGCTTCCTTCCAGTTCTTTTACTTTAGTTTCTATGTCTTGTGTTCTTGTGGTTAATTTTTGAAATTCTGCTTTTAAGTCCATAAAATTTTTGTCTGCTTGAGCCGCTATATTATTCATTTTAACATTTACCTCTCCTATAGCGTCTAACATTTTTTTTCCATTGCTTCCATAACAGCTAGTAATTCTTTTTCTTTTTTTGCTGCCATTGTAGGAGAGGACCATGTAGCTGCTCTCGATCTTAGTCCGCGGTCCGTCTTGTCTCTTTAAAAAAGATTGATTTTATTTTGTTTTCCAAATCAAACACCAGTTAGTGCATTCAAACAAGCTAATCTTGCCAAGTCAAATTATGTTGGTTTCAGCCTTCTAAGTTATATAGTTTTTGAGATATTGCAGTTTAAAAATTTTATAAATCCAAAATGGCGGGCGCGACTTCTCTATGGTTTGTGTCAAAGGTTATAGTCTTTTTACCTTACTTCTGGCTTGCCATAGTTTCCTTTTGTCCCTTTCTTTTGCTTCCTTGTCTGCTCTCTGCACGTCACTTCCTGTTGTGGTCTTTTTGGTCCGGCAATTTTTAAAGTCCCCTTTACCTTCTTCTGGTTCTTCTCCTTTTCCCTTCTTGTCTGCTCCTCTAGCCGTCACTTCCTGTCTCAGTCCTCACATCTTAGTCTCGCGATGCTTGGTTCCCTTCTCCCTCTGTCTCGTGATGCTTGGCTCCCCCTCCCGACTCTTCTTAACCGCAGGAATGTTAAACAACTTGTTTTTTTGGCTTTTTAAGTTCCAATTCAGCTTTTTAACGTTTCAAAACTTCACTCATCCAATCTGCAACAGTCTATTGCTTCAACCGATCTGCTTTTCATCTTTCAAAACGTGGTAATGGTAAGGCAAAAACTTTTTTTCCGTTACCTTTTGTTGTTACTTCGCTTCAGATGTGGTCCCAACGTTTAAACTTTGTCTTCTTTGTTAAGGAATCAGGGGAATTGGAGGTTTTATGCTGAATTGATCAGCTCAGCTCAGCTCCTTAGAGATACTTGCAAGAATCTTCTTTGGCTGCAGTGCTCAAGGTGTCGGAAAAGTCTCCTCCGAGACTTTCCCTTCACCGAGCTTGCTCAAACCTGGATTATATTGCTTGCTAGTCCTCACACTACCTGTGTGAGGTTGCGTCAGGTGGATTAATCCACCCAAGCTGTCAAGAAGAGCCGCTGTCCGCCTTGCACATTTGCAAAGCGTGTCAGACCTCCATTCCTCTGACCGGAAACCCTCCTTACATCATCACTCCTGATTCCCCCCTCCCATCCTGTGGGCCACAGGTTCTCAAGAAGAGCTAATTATCATATTCCTAACTCTGGCCTTGAAGGTGATAAGGGCCATGTTGGCAGAGAGGCCCAGTCGCTAACACCTGCAAGATGGAATAACCCCGACAGTATTCACTTTAACCCTTTGGGAAGAACCAGAGGTGCTCTGCCTCATAAAGACAAAAAATGGTAAGTTCAGTGCCACCAATATGTACATGCAATCAGGGGTCATTTCATAGAAAAAGAGGTGCAGGAGTTCATTAGCATAACTCATTTGCATAACTAATTTGCATATGCCACACCCCCTGACATACCGGAAGTGTGTCAGAAGGCAACACCCACTTCTCAGGCTCCACTCCACAGGTGAGTGAAACTGACCTGCTCTTCCTCCATTCCCTTCCCCATCCAATACTTTGTGCAATAAAAAATAAGCGTAAAGAACACACCCTCATTCTCTTCCTGCTCCCTTGAAACCACCAGGTTTCAAGTAGACTTAAGATACCCAGGACATGTGCACCACCCATCCCTTCCCCTTCCCCTCCCCACAACAAGACACCCTGTGAGGTAGGTGGGGCTGAGAGAGGTCTTTTGAGAACTGCTCATGAGAGAACAGCTCTGAGAGAACTTGTGACTGGCCCAAGGTCACACCAGCAGCTGCATGTGGAGGAGTGGGGAATCAAACCCAGTTCTCCCAGATTAGAGTCCAACTCCTGACCACTACACCAAACTGATGGGGTGGAAGCTGCTGAAGGGTTGGTGAAATTTCTCCAGTACTTATGTGCCATGTGCCCAGATAAAAAATGGTATACTTAGAAAATTTATATGCCACCTCGAGCAAGTCTCTGGAAAAGCAGCACACAATCATAAAAGGAACAATGATAAAATTATCAATATTAAAACAAAACATTAAAATCAATAAAGACCCTAGCAGGGCTTTCCCTGGGGCGCTGCGCCTCTGCACTGCTCAGGGAAGCCGAGGAGGGGGCAGGGCTTGGTCATGTGCCCGCCCCTGGGCTCCTCACTCCCAGAGCTGAGCTCCTGTGCACTCCTGCTCCAATGGACCCCTGCATGCAATAATGAGAGAGCACTGAGTATTAATAGAAGCAGTGGATGAACACAGCTTTGGAAAGCCTTCTGTTGTTCCTCCAAGATGTATGGAACCCATATTTAGAACCTCGAATACATAACAGACCAGGGTTTTTTTGGTTATAGGGGGCTGCTAAGCTTTCCTCTGAGTGCTGCATAGTTAGATCTTTAAAAAGTAGGGTCAACAGAAGCAGGGGGAGGTTCAGTCTCACCTCAGTAGTATCACCAAGTTAACTGTATTATTTCCCCCCCATCCATTAGTCAAGGGCTGGTCCCCCCTGATGATTAAAAAAAGCCTAGCCCAGTTGGCTATTTACAGTTCTACAGTTCTGGGGAAACCACTCTTTCCACCCTTTGGTTGCTTTTCTGCCCCCCTCCCCCATCTAAGTCAGGAAACCTACAGATTCTCTTCCTGGACTCATCATGAATTCCTCAACTTTACAGATATTTCTTTGATATTCTTGTGGGCCAGCTCCTATAACTATAGCTGTCCAGCCAGGCAAAATGGTGCAGTCTCACCCCTCTGCTGGCTCAGAGGCTCCCAACGCCACTCTTTTCTTCTCACAGGGAAAGTGATGCTCTGGCTGTCTACATGGGGTTGGAATCAGCACAGAATTTCTGCTGAACTCTTGTGCAAACAAACCTTCATGGCTCGGCTTCAGGCCATGCATTCCCGGCTGTAGGAACCGAAATTGAAATTTGCTGCTCCGCCCACTTTAACTGCCTGTAATTGATGCCATTGTATTGATTTAATGTTTGATACCTATTTACTGAATCACTTTTTAAAAGATTGTATTGGGATTATTTTTGTGACCCGCCCTGAGCCCATTTGCGGGAAGAAAGGGATAGAAATCAAAACAAACAAATAAATAGTGCAAATGGGAGCTGCTTGTGCTGAACCAGACTTCTTTTATCTCCACTTGTGATTCTTGTTGCACAAAATCTTGTGTGACCAGTTTGTGGGCACTATCATATACACAGGCAGAAGTGCTAGGTGTTGCCCAAGATTGTACACAAGTGGTATTGCACTAAGTCCATTTATGTTCCCACTTATGCATTGCTGCCTCTAGGTGTTCTTACGGCATGAAAGACCTCTTTCCACACCACCTGGCCTGCCACAGTGATGGACATTTCGCTCCTTTTCTGAAACAAGCCATATCTTTAATTAGAGAAGCTAGCTAAAGAAGCAGAAACAAAAAATCCAACTGAATGATTTTGAACAAGAGAAAAGTGATAGGAATATGTGTTTCGGGTGTGTGTGTGTGTTTCTTTTTAAGGTTCTGAGTACACTTTTAACCCCTTACCTTCTGATAGTCGTCCCCCCAATTACTTTCTGTCATGAGGCAGCAACCCTAGGCAGAGGGCAGATCACCTCTTCTTCAGAGCAGATGCCCTCATTGTATGCCTCATATATCATTTCACAAAACCCAATTAACCAATGGGTAAAGTCAACTGGGTGGGACAAGAATTTGGGGAAAGAGAGAGATAAAAACAGCAGGGAAATGACTGGAATCTGGGACTACCTTGGAAATGAAAAAGAGGGAAATGGATATAATTGCCTCAAAAAGTCTCTGGACTTCATCCACAGAATCAACTGTTAAACAAGAAAAAAGGGTGTTTCTGTGCTGCATAAGCAAAGAGAGGCACATGAATCTGCTTTGTTCCTCTTCCTCAAAATGGAGACAACCAGGCAAAATGCATAGGTTGAATGAGTGTTTATTAATTATGATCTAAACTGGGAACATAAGTGAACTCACTCCACCCATTGTGCAGGTTCCTGAAGAGACTGCTCCATTGGGTTTGCCAGAGTTTAGGCAACCTACCTTAGCTCCAAGTTTGACACAGCTCCAGCCCATACCTTTACTTTTCCTCACTTGTACCAAATGTACAACCCTATCCATCAGCCCTATCCTCCCATGTGAAGCAGTGCAAAGGTTCAAGCAATAATGTGCAACACCAAGAACATAAAAACAGCCCCCCTGGATCAGACCAATAGTCCATCCATCTAGTCCAGCGTCCTGGCTCACACAGTGGCCAACTAGTTCCTCTGGAGGGCCAATAACAGAGGCCAAGACCTTCCCCCACTGTTGCCTCCTGGCTCTGGGATTCAGCAGTTTAGTGCCTCTGAATGTGGAGGTTCCCCTCAATTGCCATGGTCAGTAGCCACTGATAGACCTATCCTCCATTAATCTTTCTAATCCCCCTTTAAAGCTGTTTATCCCTATGGCCATGACTACATCCTCTGGCAGTGAATTCCACATTTAATCACTCTCTGTGTAAAGAAGTATTTTCTTTTGTTCATCCTGAATCTACTGTCCATCAGCTTTGTTGGATGCCCTTGTGTTCTAGTAGTTTGGGAAAGGGAGAAAAAGTTCTCTTTGTCAACGGTCTCCACCTCATGTATGATTTTATACATGTCTATCATGTTCTCCCCCTTTGTTGTCTCTTTTCCAGAAAGAAAAATCCCAGACTCTTCAGCATTTTCTCATAGGGAAGGTCAGGGGTCATTTCATAGAAAAAGAGGTTCAGGAGCTCATTAGCATAACTCATTAGCATAACTTATTTGCCTACGCTACACCACCTGACATCAACGGAAGTATGTCAGAAGGCAAGAAAGAATGGAGAGAGAGAGAGAGAAAGAGCTGGCAGGGAGGGGACAGCTACTAATCCAAGCCTCAGAAATACCACTATTCTGGGAGGATAGCTTCAGTGGTAGCTGAAGCCTTCAGAAGGCTGGTTGGAGGAACAAAGACCTTTCCAGGGGACGGGGTCATTTTGCTGCAGCCATGACACAAGCAGGCATTCCCCCGCGGGGGGCGGGGGCTGGCACCAATTCCCAGAGCTGCACTCCCCCGATCTCCTGCTCGAAATAACCCCTGAATACCACTATTCTGGGAGGATAGCTTCAGTGGTGGCTGAAGCGTTCAGAAGGCTGGTCAGAGGAACAAGGACCTTTCCAGGGGATAGGGTCATTTTGCTGCAGCCATGACACAAACAGGCATTCCCCCATGGGGGGGGCTGACACCAACTCCCGGAGCTGTGCTCCCCCGAGCTCCTGCTCGAAATGACCCCTGGGGAAGGTGATCCAACCCTCTAATATTCTTGGTTGCCTTCCTTTGCATTTTTTCCAGCTCTGCAATGTCCTTTTTGAGATATAGTGACCAGAACTGTACACAGTACTCCAAATGAACAGGACTAACACTCCTCAGCTTCTGGAACTGCACAACTATCAGTGGCTGGCTGGGGTGCCCAAACCATTCTTGGTAGCCCCAGGATGCTTGCCAATCTAATTAAACAAACAACAACAACAAAAACACAAGTGCCTCACCAACTCAATTCCTGCCCACTGCATGTGGGGTGTGTGTCTCACCAGCCTCTCAAGATCAGACCAACTTATATAACTCAATCCTGCAAACTGTGGAGTGGGTTTTTAAAAGTCAATTGTCTTGACCAATTATATTGGGGCCCAAAAGAATCCCACTAGGCCCTGAAGTGACCAGCCAATCCTTCACTGTTGCCACAGGGAGGGGAGGTTAGGGAGCTTCATAGCAAAAAGTGGCTCAAATAATGGAGGAACAGCTTGAAGTAGCCATCTGTTCCCAGCCTTCTCATTTTCTGCTCTGCTTGACACAACCTTTCCTTCCCCTCCAACCCAAAGTCTTGTAGCTCCTGTTATTGTATGGGGATGGCTGCAAAACTCTCTCTGTCACTATTTAAGCAGAAACATGCTTTTTGGAGGGTGTCAGATGCCATAAATGGACCTGAACGCCATGTCTGGGTCCCATGTTGGTTCCACCACTTCTATTGGACCTCAAGCTGTTGAAGTGGCAACATTGTAACTACAATAGTTCAGGATCTTCTTTGCACTGGAAATCAAGTGACACAAGGGAGTGAATCACATGTTACTGCTGCTACATGTTACTGCTGCTACAAGCCACCAGATGGGCCATCCTTCCTAAACTTCTGTGCTTCCTTTATTTATTTATTTATTTCCCAGAATTATATTCTGGCCTCCCTGCAAACAGGCTCAGGGCGGATCACAACAGCAGTTGGGCCATTTGGCCACACAGTGCAATAATAAATAACCAGTTAAAGCATTAAAACAAACATTTAAAAACAAACTGCATCAGTACTGGTGCCACTGGACCCTAGAATTCATTTAATCTGGGTTGCACACAGATGGGCCGATTTTGCACTGGCCAGTTGCCTCTCATTCTCTCCAGAATTTCCCCTCCCAGTTTCCTCCAGAGTATTTTCTTCATTTTCCCACTTGGAACCTCAGCCCTTTCGATATAGCGTGACGAAGGGTTTTCTCCCAAAAAATTAGAAATTCCCACAATGGGGCAGCCCTGATGAAAGTTGGGCGAGTGTGTATGTTTTCATTTTGGGTTCTCCCCCGGAGCAAACAGGAAAATCCTCTAAAAACAGGATTTGTTTGCTCCAGGGAAACTCCGGTGCAGCAGGGCGATACTCCAGAGCAAAACGTGAGCCCGGAGCAACTGGTGTGAAATCGACCAGAAGCTCTGGTGGAAGCATGAGGGCAAACCTGGGGCAAACGCTAGTACGAAATCGGCCATGTTGTCTCCAGCAGGAAGGGCCAATCTTTTTCTTTTCCTAGACGCCCACCACCTTAACCAAAGGCCTGATGGAACAGCTCCATTTTACAGGCTCTGTGTCAGAAAAGGCCCTGGTCCTGGTCAAGGATAAATGGAAGTCCCCCGGGCCAGGGACAACCAGTCGTTCTTGCTCAGCGGAGTGCAAGGCTGTCTGGGGCACCTATGGGGAGAGGCAATATACCCTATGGAGGCCTTTAAAATCCTGTTCTTTTGAGTAAGCCCCATTGAGTGAAATGGAACATACATTCCTTAAGCATCCATCAACTCTTGGATGTCAGTTGAAAAAATGGGAGGAGGGGTGTTTAAGTAAAAACTAGTGTAGAATGAAACAAAATATTATCCTTATATTGATAGACTATCATTTCTTTTCTGTTCATATAATCAATTCCCTCTCTTGTGTATGTGATATAATCAAGAAGCTCTCTCTCTCCCCCCCCCCCCAAGTGCCTTAAACTTTGCATAGGAATTTCAAATCATAAATTGTTCTGGCCAGAGGTTTGACAGGTAGCGCTGAGGTGGGGAAGATCTCCTGGTACAGAGAGACACTGATGGGGCCCAGTAAAGTTGAACTCTCTGTGACTTAGGAGTTGCTAGGAGTTGCTAGGGCAACCAGATAAGGAGTCTCTAGATGAGTGTTTGTAATCCTAAACTTTACATCTTATGCTATATGTGATGCTGTCCAATCACCTTGAAAAGAGCTATTTCTGACGCTGTTCACGTAATGTAGAATTATGTTTTTCATTCTGTATAAAAAGGGGGAGAACAAAGAAACAGGGGCCAGCCAATTTTGATTTGAATGTAACTGTGTCTTCGGACCTCAGATTACAAAAGGCTGGTCAGACGTCTAATAAACACTTTGTCTTCTGAAAGCAGCTGGCATTTCTGTGTGTTATTGGTTCCACCTGCTACACTAGTAAAAAAAACTAGTAAAAAAACAATAGTGTTGGACTATTCATGAGAAGTTCCATGGATAGGGATGGAGCAGAACCTCAGTTAGATCAGAAATACTATATCTGCACATCATGCAGTTATGGAGTTACGTTGATTTCCTCACAGTGGATCATTTATATCTGCAGGTGGGATAAGTGATAGAAAGATGTTTCTGTATTTTGTAGACTTTGGAAAAGAACCTGCCAACAGCTCTATCAACACCCCAAACCAAATGATTACACAACCCTTGCAGTGATATATTGCCTTTAACAGATGGATACCCTGACAAAAACATTTAGGATGGTGGCAGGAGTAATCTTGTATAGGCCTGTTGAGACACTCATCGAGGCAAAATACAGATGGCCAGGAGACGACCACAAACACTCGATAAATGACTCACTGGGAAATTAATTGTTCTAAAGAAGCTCTTCGGTTAATCACATAACCAATACCATCATATTTACTTGAGAATATGCGTGACAGTTCTATCGTTGATTTATAATGAGATAATTTTTTTAAAAAATGTTATGAAACCATCTCACATGGCCTAATGAAGAAAGTCTGCTATTTGAGAGAGAGGGGAAAAATTGTTGCTTTCTTATTACTCATAAGCCTGCTATATTTTTTCTTTTGAAGGTCAGTCAATGACAGCATGAACTTTTTCATTCCTGTTACCCAAAAAAATAGCAATAAATGGCTTTTACCATACGTGGTGGAATAGGTACACATTGGATAAGTTTTAATTCCAAAAATCACAGTAAGTGACCTTCTTTATAATATCACGACTGTTTGTCTAGACTCCAAAATAGCCCGTGTGACAGTTTTCTTAAAAAATTTCCACTATACTGATATTTCTTGTCAAAATGTCCATCAAGGGGTGAGCTGATATTAAAATGGTACATTCTTCAAAAGAGATTTGATATCAAGTTCAAATACTTGCAGCAGTGACAGAAAGATCCATAACATCTGAGCCAAACCAGATAGTAGAGGATCAATTTTTAATCAAGATAGGTAAATACTGAAGGGGAGGCGGGAAAGGACACCTTAATTTGTTTGCATGTTTGACCAAATCCTGGGTTGCTTATTTATTTTAACCATGTTGAAATGAAACCTGGGAATCTTGGTTACAATCCTTAAATAAAAGTCACATATTCTGATGGAATAAGCAATGTGCAGTTTTCAAATTTTGGAAATTAAGGGGAGGATGGGGAGATTGGATTTATACCCCACCCTTCACTACCTGATGGAGTCTCAAAGTGGCTTACAATCTCCTTTTCCTTCCCCTCCCCACAAAAGACACCCTGTGGGGTGGGGGTGGGGGGCTGAGAGAGCTCCATCAAGAACTGCTCATGTGAGAGCAGTTGTGAAAGAATTTGTGACTGACCCAAGGTCACACCAGCAGCTGCATGTGAAGGAGTGGGGATCAAACCTGGTTTTCCCAGATTAGAGACCATGCACTTAAGCACTACACCAAACCCAGCCAGCACATACCGTATTTTTCGCTCCATAAGACGCACTTTTCCTCCCCATAAAAGTGTGTGCGTCTTATGCAGCGAATATGGAGCTTTTCTTACCTGTAACAGGGCTCTTTCTTCAGCAGGAACGCAGGGGAACGCCATTCAGGCTGGCATCCCAGCCTTCCCCGCCCCTCCCTGCTGGGCCTGAGCTGTTAAGACTTAAAAGGGAAATTGCAGGAAAAACCCCACCAGGCTAAGTACTCTTTCCCTTTAAGTGCTTTTCCCCTTTAAGACAGCCAGCAGCAGAAAGCCCCGCCCACAGATTAAGCTCCGTGGCTACTTTGCATAGAAAGGCCTGGCTTTGCATAGCATGCCGACGTCTCTCTTCTTTCCTTTCTCTATCTTTCTTCCTTCCTTCCTTCATTTCCTTTTTTCTGTCTGTCTGTCTGTCTTTCTGTCTCTCTCTCTGTCCCCACCTTTCTTTCTTCCTTTCTCTTTCTCTCTCCTCCTCCTTCCTTCCTTTATCTCTCTTTCTCTTTCTTTCTGTTTCATTTTTTTCCTCTTCTAAAAACAAGGTGCGTCTTATGATCAGGTGCGTGTTATGGAGCGAAAAATACGGTATTTATAGTATAGCAGCCAGCTTCTGTGAAATATTTGCCACCAAATTCCCAGTACCTTTTTTTTTTAAGAGGAAACTGTATTTATTACAAGATTAAATAAGTTGTACATTGATAACAAAACTTTTGCTGTCTAGTGCAAGTAACCAACATAAAACACTGAACGTCAACTAATGCAGTTATAATACAGTAGTATAATGCAGTCTTATACTAAAGTTTCAAAAATATAATAAGTTTTGGTAATATCTGTTGGTAGGTATGAAACAGTCTCGAGATAGGTTCCCAGTATCTTTTTGAACTATGAAGATATTTTCAGAGAAAATACTGTTCAGTATTATAAAGAAGGCTGGCTGGGCCTTGTTGAAGTATGAAGAAGCTTGCCACATTAGATCTCAGAAGTTAAGTAGTTTTGGCCCTGGATAGTATTTGGCTGGGAGACCACCAAGGAATACCAGGGTCACGACACAGAGGCAGGCAATGGCAAACCATCTCTTAATGTCTCTTGCCTTGAAAACCCCACAGGGTCACCATAACTCAGCTGTGACTTGATGGCAAATGATGATGGCGATGATGATGAGGATGGAGGATGGCAATGCAAATTGTTTAGTTTATGATTATATTTTACCACCATGAAGGATGCAATTGCAGTTTTGTACTTCATCAACCAAACATCTTGGACCTTCTCTTACAAGAAAACTTCAGCAGATTTGTTCTTAGAAGCTTGGCTGATCAAAGGAATCATTGTGCGCAGGCTGAATAGGGATGGGCATGGACTGGACCACAGACCTAATTTTTCCACAGACTGGGGCCCAGTTTGTGGTCCATTTGCCCGGTCCATGCCCTCCTGCTTTCCATGGACAGCCCAATGATCATGCATGGTTTTTCAGGGGCTTGTTTGGTCCTTGAGAGCCAGTTTGGTGTAGTGGTTAAGTGTGCAGACTCTAATCTGGGAGAACCAGGTTTGATTCTCCACTCCTCCACTTGCACCTGCTGGATGACCTTGGGCAAGCCATAGCTCTGTACCAGCTGTTCTCTCAAGGACAATTGTCTCAGAGCTCTATCAGCCTCACCTACCTCACAGGGTGTCTGTTATGGGGAGGGGAAGGGAAAGGAGTTTGTAAGCCGCTCTGATACTCCAAGTGAGTGAAGGGCGGGATATAAATCCAATCTCGTCTTCTTCTCTTGAGCAATCTAAGGAATTCAACTCAGAAGGCATTTAAATGCCTTCAGAAGGTATTTAAATGGCTTCTCAGCCCACTTCCACATTGTGCTGTGGTGGCGGTGCAATGCAAAGAAGCTCAGGAGGCATTTAAATGACCGGAAGTAAACTCAGAAGACTGGAAGTGGATTCAGGAGGCATTTAAATGCCTTCTGAGCTCCCTTGTGTTGTGCTGTCACGGCGACACAATGTGGAAGTGGGCTCAGAAGGCATTTAAATGCCTTTTGAGCTCCCTCACATTACATCAGCTTGGCAGGATGATGCAGAAGTGGACTCAGAAGGCATTTCATTGCCTTCTGAGTTGACTTTCACATGGCATCACCACGGCAGCAGTGGTGGGACATTGCAAAAGCCATTTAAAGGGATGTGTTCCCTTTAAATGGCTTTTGCAACCCCCCAACCCATCATGAACTTCATGAACTGGTTCGTAAAATGGAAACGTTCATGAAAGTTCGTAGTTTGTGGTCCATGAAACCCACAAACCATGAATCTCCACGAACCTCAATTTTTTGGGTCCTTGCTGAAGCTAGGTGGCTGTTTTGTTGATGACACCTTTCTTTATAGCACATGGGACATTTCCACATCAGCATGAGGTGCCCCTAAAGATGGCTGTGAATGACATTAAAGAATTATATGATGTGGTTAAGAGTGTGTGGTGGGTTGGACTGGGTCAGCTCTCCCCACTGAACATACAAGGTATTCCTAGGCAATCCTCTTCTCCAGAATGCAGTATGAGAATAACAATGCACATCTACTGTACAGTGTTTTTTGTGAAGTGCTATATAAATGTTTTTGTAAACAGCTATTATTAGTGTTCATATTGTGTTTCTGGAACACCTAAAAAAGAGGTTAATTTTGCATACACCTGAAAACCCTCGTGTTCCTTTAGTATACTTATGAAACTGAAAGAAACATTTTATTCTCCATTGGGACAAACATAATCGACCCAACTGTTAGGGCAGGGCGTTCATCAGCATAATTGTTCTGCCAGTTACAATTACAGGAACTAATATGGCAGTTAAAGGTTACACATTTTTTCACCGTGAGTGCACTCAGCCTGGCTTGCACAATGGCAACCAGGAAATTACCCTGCCAATTTCAATTAAGGGTGTTAATAGGATGCTTTAAGGTCACCCCAATACTTGAGCTGAATGGACTGAGTTCGAGAACTGAGCGGGTTAGAATGTTAAGCAATATTTAGCTAAGC
Source organism: Lepidodactylus listeri (assembly GCA_029233225.1). Taxonomy (NCBI): domain Eukaryota; kingdom Metazoa; phylum Chordata; class Lepidosauria; order Squamata; family Gekkonidae; genus Lepidodactylus; species Lepidodactylus listeri. The sequence continues at coordinate 95,484,681 of JARCFY010000009.1, read as the reverse complement.
CTTGTTTTAACTAGACTGGCCACTGAATTAGTTTGAATTTGAAAGCTACACTGGATCTTGAAAAAGCAGCTTCAATAACAGTATCAAGAGCGACTAGAAGTTATACAGAACTCTAGGCTGGTTTCTGAAACCTCTGATAATTTTGGAGTTAAAATTGGAGGCACACCTGAAACTTGCAGGCAAAGAGATGAACCAACTGTTCCATATTCTTCCCTGTTTACTTAAACTGATTTTTTCCCCTTGTGCAAATGCAGCTTCCAGGATTGCTTCATTAAGTAGGAGGATGGGGAGAGTGGGCAACCATAAATCTTTGCTCCACTAGCATTTCTTATTGGAAAAGCCTCCTCCCCCCCACAGCTGCTTTTACTCCTGCTGGGTGACCTTGGGCCAGTCACACACTCTCAGCCCGACCTACCGCACAGAAGTATGCATGGCATGGAGAAAGTGGATAGAGCTTTTTTTCCTTCTTGCCCATCATACTTGAACCCTGGTGCACCCAATAAAGTTGACGGGCGATTGGGTCAGGACAGACAAAGGAAATATTTCTTTACTCCACAAGTAATTAAATTGTGGAATTCACTGCCAGTGGAGGTAGTGGTGGGCTATGAGCACATATAGCTTTAAGAGGAAATTGGACAAACTCATGGAGAAAAGCTCAATCAATGGCTAATAACCATGGTGAATAAAGGAATCCTCCATATACAGAGGCCGCAGACCTCTGAATAGCAGTGCCAGAAGGCAGCAGCACAGGAAAGCCACGGCCTCCATGCCCAGTTTGTTGTTCTCCCTCCCTCCCCCCCGGGTCCATTGTTTTGGCCACTGTGTGAAACAGGGTGCTGGACTGGATTAAACACTGGTCTGATCCAGCAGGAATCTTGTTACGTTCTCATGTTCACCATCTGGAACTTGCAGAGAGCTTGTAACCATTCCTTGAACCTCTGCTCCAGAATAGCCCTATCTGTTGGGTTGGTCGCTGTGGTAGAAAGGGCTGTCGAGTCACTGCCAACTTTTGGTGACTGTGTGTGGTTTTCAAGGCAAGAGACAAACAGAGGTAGTGTGCCATTGCCCACCTCTGCATAACAACCCTGGACTTCGTCGGTGGTCTCCCATCCAAGTGCTAGCCAGGGCTGGTCCTTGCTTAGCTTCTGAGATTTGAGAAGATCAGGCAAGCCTGGCCTCTGTGGCTTTCCCTTTTTTTACTGTCTTTGGGAGGACATAGTGCCAATCCATCAGAGAGAACATGTCTCCTGTTTTTCTTTGAACACAAGCACTGAGAGGAACAGAAGAACAAGAAGTCCTTCTTCACCCAAAGAGTGATTAACACATGGAATTCACTGCCACAGGAGGTGGGGGGGGGGGGGGGGCTACAAGCATGGATGGCTTCACGAGGGAATTGGATAAACGTATGGAGCAGAGGTCCATTAGTGGCTATTAGCCACAAGGTATAGATAGGAATTCTCGGTCTGGCAAGTGATACTCTGTATTCTTGGTGCTTGGGGATGAAGCAACAATGGGAGGGATTCTAGTGTCCTGGCCCCACTGGTGGACCTCCTGAGGGCACCTGGTGTTTTTGGCCACTGTGTGACAGAGGCTGAGGACAGACTGGCAATCTAAAGCGGGGCAGGCACGCTTCACAAACGGAAGAAAGGAGCACGTTCAGACATGCGCATCTGTCCCTCGGCTCCGTTGCGTACTTACCCGTCTCCCAGTCGCTTTCCTTTCGCTTTAACAGGACACCGGTTTTACCCGGTGTTCAGGGGCCTTCCTCCGCATGCCTCCCGCTTCCAAACAGTGTGAACTGTGAACTTCCAAACAGTGTGAACTGAGGCACATGTGAAACACATCAACGGAAAACAAAACAAAAAAGCAGCGGCAAGCGCAAGCCGCGCGCGCTGGCTATGCGGCAGTCTGAACGCTCCGTGGCAGTCTGATCGGTCCGTATCGCCGCTGATCCGCATTGCTCTGGCCAGTGTGAACGGCCAGCTCCGTGGGTTTCCCCCCCCGCTCCAGTTCCCTCCGCTTTGCCTCCGCTTTAGATTGCCAGTCTGTCCTCAGCCAGAGTGTTGGACTGAATGGGCCGCTGGCCTGATCCAATATTGGTTTCTCTTATGTTCTTATGTTCTCTTAGGTAAAGTCACTCAGCTGGAGAGCAGATTCTTCCCTGTCTCCAACTCTTGGTTTGCTCCTCAGCATGGTAGACCTTCTGGTGGTCAGCCTATGTTTCTTGTCATCTTGATCTGCTTCCCATAGTCCCAGACTTGACACCTAAGGCTGTAACTTTAGCTCTTCCCTTACCCTCAATGTGACCAATGGATGACACATGAATTCCTGTCATGTGCTTTCACATGTGCAGTGGACTGCAAGTCTGAAAAGACTGAAGGCTACTGATCCCTATGGGCGCAGGGAGAAAGGGGCCATTTCACCATGTATCATTGTATGACACATGCAGAATTCTTCTTACCAGTACCATTTTGCAGAATAGTTCCAGATGGCAAATCTATGCTACAGCATATTGTATGCCATATCTCATTAGCAGGGCACGCTACCGAATTTCACAAAGTCGCTAGTTCAGTTCAAACAGTCCCATGTCTGGTTCATGAACTGAATTCACACAAGTCTTCATTTCCATGCTGTTTTCTATTGCCACGCAGGATTTTAAAAATCACATAAATTGTATGCATTTTCCATGGTTATTTTTTGCACAAATAAATAAATATTATGGTTTTATAAATGATACACAGTGTTCAAACAACTACCATGCAAAGGCATAAGTGCACAAAAGGCATTAAAATGTCCAAAAGAAAAAGAATAATCAACACCAGCAACACGAAATGGGCAGACCAAAACTAATCAGCACAAAATATAACCAATCCATGTTTATCCCATTCTTTCCCCCAAAATAGCTCTGGGTGGCTAGTTCTCACCTCTTCCACAATATCCTTAGAGGAGGTATTCACAGGAATACACAGGAGGCTGCCTTGTACTGAATCAGACCATTGATCCACCAATGTCAGTATTGTCTACTCAGACCAGCAGCAGCTCTCCATGGTCAGGCAGGGGGTCTTTCACATCACCCACTGCCTGGTCCTTTTAACTGGACATGCTGGAGATTGAACCTGGGACCTTCTGTATGGAAAGCAGAAGCTCTTCCATGGAGCCACAGGCAGGTTAAAACGATGTCATGGCTCAGCAGGGATTTGAACCTAGGGTTGCCAGTCCAACATTTTAGCTACTATGGAGTACACAAGTTCCCCACTGTGTGTAACGTAGGGATGCCAGGTCTTCAACTATTTGTTTATTCATTCATTTATGTCACTTATAGTCTACTTTTCTCACTGAGACTCCAGGCAGATTATAGAGTTCAAGTTGAATACAGCCAATGGGGTGGGACAGTCAATAAGCAGTGCAATGGGATTTGTACTGTAGGAATCTGGGACCGACCAGAAATCTGAAACACCCCTAAAATGAAGCATAAGCATGACATGTTAAGTGCTGCAGAAATTACATAGTAGGATCCCACTTACAGCAATTGACAATATAAAGTATGCACAATAGTATACAGGCCCTAACCCTTTATGTAAGTATCTTTCTGAAACATTCTGTATTGTTAAAATACAGCCCTATTACCTTTGCAAAAATCCCCCCTGCATAGTTTTCAGAAAGCCAGGAGAGTGGGACCTTCCTAATCTTGTCAGACAGGCCTTTCCAGAAGGTGGGGAGACCTTCCAGACATCCCCTCCATTGCTTGCTGATGCCTCAAAAGCCAGTAGAACAAATTGAGAGCCCAGTGGCACCTTTAAGACCCACAAAGGTTTATTCAAGTTTTGAGCATGCACACGAAAGCTCATGCCTTGAATAAACCTTTGTGGGTCTTAAAGGTGCCACTGGACTCTCAATTTGTTCTACTGCTTCAGACCAACATGGCTGACTACCTGGATCTAACCTCAAAAGCCAGTGAGAGGAAAAATAAGGTGGGGGGTAAGTGATGTGCTAGCGTAGAAATGGAGTGTGATGTTACTTCCAGCAAAAAAAAAAAAACACGTGTGATGTCTTGATGCCAAGGGTGACAGTCTAGGATTTTCCCCAAACACTGTGGTTTATCCATAGGATTTTGCCAATCCTAGAACCTCACCCCTGACATCTTGATGGCACTTTTGGTTTTTCACCAGACACAGTGTTGCGTGCCAACTCAACTCCAGTGCACCTGTCTCCACCCCACTCCAAATCATCCAGGGGTTGCCAAGCATCCCTAACCCCTAACCCCTAATCAAGTCATTCTTGATTTGAGATTATTCTATTTGTCCTAGGGGAACTGAAAACCCACAAGCCACAACTGATAGGTTGTGTTCTACATCATGTGTGAATTGACTTCCTTAATGAAGGGCATATTCATCCGTTCTGAGAGATGAGGAAAGTTTTACCATATATCAGTTGCAAATGTGCGGTAATAACATGTGTGATTAAGTGGTTTTCTGTATCCACCCATTATTTGTAACAGAGATCATGTCATGTTTTTCCATGAGTTATAAAGCTTTGATGTGCTTATAGGTTTAAATGATTTATTGCTGCAAAGAGCCGCAAACTGAACATACAGTTTTGCATTTTTCTTTAAAAGTACTAATTCTTCCTTTATCCCAAGACAGAAATAGACTATCAGAGTTTCCCAGACAATCCCTCCCCACCAAAAAAAAAAAAATCTCACAATCCTTGTCTGCTTTTGACTCCTTTCATTGTTTTAAATGTTGTAAGTGCATTGTCCTTGGTTAAAAAGAAGATAATTGATTTGAAACTATAATATGACATAAAATGAGTTTCTCCTGTATTAGGAAGCGATAATAGCATAATGAAAAATGGAAGAGTGTGTCTGCAAAGATTGTAGAATTATAACTAATTGAAGATTTGGACTTAACAACTATGTAGGGCATATTAAAACAATTGATTTAGAATGTCTACATGAGACTAATTCAAATAAATAAGAATCTGGTTTCCTGACAAGCAGCTTAGCAATGCAGAAGGAAAATCAGGTTGCTGACAATTACATGGCTTGAAATTCCACTGCTGAGATATTTGGGGAGAGGATCTCACATTCTGTGCTATTGCCAAGCACAGGGTAAATGGGTCCACACAAATTCCTTTTTGCTGACTGCCTGAGAGAGTACAAACTAGGGATGGGCACAAACCAGTTCACAAGTCAAAATTCTTCATAAATTTAGCCCGGTTCATATCCCCCGAACCAATGTTCGGGGAAGGCGTCTTTCTCAACATTTACTGAATTTCTGCCTTGTTCAGTTCGGCTGTTTCAGCCATTTAAATCTAATAGCGGACAGGCGCAACTACAGGTGTGTCCATCCATTGTTAGGCTGACATGGCTGCAAGCCAATTCACTGATCTGTTTCGCTTTGCTGTTAGGTGACATGGCTGCAAGCCAATTCACTGATCCATTTCATTCCCCCCTGCTTGGAAGCAGCCATTAAACCCATCGGTTTTGCTCCCCCCGCCCTGCTTTGTAGCAGGGGGAAGCAAAATGGATGCGTTAAATGGTTGCCAGTCTTTTAATCCTTCCCACATATTCCCCTTTTTCTCCTGGCTGCAGCTTGCAGCCACCAAGAAAAAGAAGTGTCTGAATCAGCCAAAATCAGGGGATTTTGAGCTTGCTTCAGGGTTTGGTTTGGGACCTCCCCGAACGCTGAACCAAACTGGAGTTTTCTGGTTTGTGCCTATCCCTAGTGCAAACACAGGTGCATAGTCAAGGACCTGATGGGCTACAATATATGGTCAGTCTGTGCCACACACACTAGAGTGAAGGGCCTCTGCAAGGGAGGAACTAAAGATACACAATCTTTAGGGTGTGAATCATTCTTGGGGATCAGAAAAAATCACCATTGGGCAGATGGCATGATATCACTTCTAGGGAAGACCCAGAAATGACATCACATCTGTCTAGGGATCGCTGAAAACTATGGTTATACTATGATTCCTAGAGTGGTGTTACTTCACTTCTTGGTTGACAGTGTCCCCTCATGTCCTCACCCTCCTCCAGATTCCGACCAGGCAACCCAACTGAAAATCTTTCCTTTCACAAAAGGATGCAGAAGCCAGCCAAGAAAATACCTGTTGTCCTAAGCCAATATAAAACCTCAGGGTTTTAGCAACAGAGAGGAGCCTTTCTAGAAATCTGTAATTGCTCATTTTAACTCTTTGCTTAACTTAAAATCATAGGCAGTACTGTCCTGCAGTAAAGGGACACTTACTAGTGGGTTTTTTTTTGGGGGGGGGGTAAACAAAGTATTAAAGCAAGCGAGTTTAGATTTCTAGAGAGGCTTTTTCTAAATCTGTTCCTTAAAGGTAGCCCCATCCTGTGTGTGTGTATCTGTGTCTCTCTCATCATGGTGGAAGAAAGACAGCCAATTTGGTGTAGTGGTTAAGAGCAGCGGACTCTAATCTGGAGAACTGGGTTTGATTCCCCTCTCCTCCTCATGCAGCCAGCTGGGTGACCTTGGGTCAGTCACAAGTTCTCTCAGAGTTGTTCTCTTAAGAGCAGTCTCTCGGAGCTCTCTCAGCACCACCTACCTTACAGGGTGTCTGTTGTGGGGAAAGGAAGAGAAGGAGATTGTAAGCTGCTCTGAAACTCCAAGTAAAGGGTGCAGTATAGTTCCAATCTATTCCTCCTCCTCCTCCTCCTCCTCCTCTCATTCATCTTCATCTTCTTCATCTTCTTCTAAGTAAATCCCAATCAGGTCTGTAGAATACTCTTTCATACTCTCATTTTCTCTCTTGTGTTTCTTTTAAATGTTCTTTCAACGTGTGAGAGGGAGCCCAGAGTAGGATTGCCAAGTTCTTTACGGGGTCTGAAGTTTTCCCAGCACAACAACTGATCTCCACACAACAAAGGTCAGTTCCCCTGGAGGAAAGAGCAGTTTCAGAAGATGAATTCTATGACACCACATCCCTGGTGAGCTCCTTCACCAGCTTTCACCATCTCCAGACAGCCTCCTTCAAATCTCCAAAAATTTCCTAAACTGGAGTTGGCAACACTAGAAGAGATTCTTATCCAAGGGCCTATGATGACTTGAAGCAACACTGACCGTGTTCAGGCTGGGATACTGTGATGATACAGGGCTGGTTCATATGGTTAAAAGCACCCTCCATGTTAAGGCTGAAACATTCTTCAATAAGTTGGAGGATGGATCTTTAGTTATTTTTGAAGATACAGTAAAGCAAACTTCTTTTTTTTCAAATACATGGCCATGTTTTATGAAATAATCTTGATTTATATAACGGAAACCAATAGCCATGGGCCATAAATCCCTTTTTCTCAAATTCTGTAAATGGGACCATTTTTCAAGGTCTCGTATGATTCCACCACCATTCAGGTTTAGTTGTGAATGATAGTGCATTCCAGTGTTTGTCAGAAGTTAGCTTGCCCATGACTATTCCAGTTAAAAATCTCTCTTGTTTACCTACACTTGTTTCCACTTTTGCATAGTTCAATAGACAACTTGAAGGATCTCAAGATACTCTGTTCTTCAATAGTTCTTCAACTGCATTGAATGCTGTTTTGCAACAACAACAGAAAGGAATTGTTCCTTCTGAGGTCCCCAAGCCTATCTGTGCCCCACTAGTTTAGCTGATTAGAGTCAGGGGATTAAAGCAATTGCCCTCAAGTGCAAAATTGCCCTCAAGTGCAAAAATGGGGAAAGGCTGTAGCAAAAGGTGAATGCCTGTCACCACCAGGTAAGAGGCAAGTCTAGGTCCACGGGGCCATTTTATGTTAGGACAAAAGCATGAAGTCAAAGGCTTCAACCTCCTTTCTGTCACACCTGGTGGGTTGCATGGTTGCTACTTATAAGTGGGGGTAGCTCTTAAAAGATCCAACCAGGGATCTCCCATAATCTGGTTGGCTCTAAGAAGCACAGAATACTATGGAGCACTGCAGCAGATCATGAGAATTGAAATAATTAATTATCTCCACAGAATTAATGCCCTAAAAGTGTTATTAGTGATCACCTCTCCTTGATCACAGTAATAACTCTGAAAGCAATGTGGAAGAAAATTCCAAATTATGTACCATGTTTTAAACTATAATCAATAGTGCACTTTTATGTTTCCAGCCCAATATGCCCTTTTAGTATGGATTTGAGAGTCCATAATCATTTTCAAATGTCTCAACCCTCATTTGAAAATGGATTGGTATTATTGAAATGTTTCTCAAGGAAAAAAATTATTTTTTTTAAAGCAAATGCTACACATCAATCCTGTTTATTTGCTCTCTCTTCATTAAAAAAAAATATAGAAAAAGAAAGTAATAGTATACATACTATACGATAAGAGTTGCCCACATAGATGAAAACCAAGAACAATGCTTACAGGAACCATCAAATTAGTGTGGGGTCATAGAAAAAAATTCAAATCTGCACAGACAGACTAAATTCAACCCTCCACACGCCCACACTTATGGATGACCTTGGGCCAATCCCTCCATCAGGGCCTAACCTAATAAAGTTTAGGATTAAATGAGGAAGAGAAGAAGAAGAAGAAGAAGAAGAAGAAGAAGAAGAAGAGATTGGATTTATACCCCGCCCTTCACTCACTTGGAGTCTCAGAGTGGTTTACAAACTCCTTTCCCTTCCCCTCCCCACAACAGACACCCTGTGAGGTAGGTGGGGCTGAGAGAGCTCTTTCCCAAGCTGTCCTTGAGAGAACAGCTGGTACAGAGCTATGGCTTACCCAAGGTCATCCAGCCAGGTGCAGGTGGAGGAGTGGAGAATCAAACCCAGTTCTCCCAGATTAAAGTCCGCGCACTTAACTACTACACCAAACTGGATCCATGTGCACTGTAAACCATGTGCACTGTAAACCATGAGAGAGTGAGTGGGATCTTAAAATATTTGAGCAGAAGTATAATCATCCTTTATTAGTAGTATTACCAAAAAAGAAAGAAAGCTTCATAATGTGCAATAGACTTCTCTCAAGTTTCCTAATCTATACATTCAATTCTGAATTTGGCACTAGAATGTGGATTAAAAAGATCTGCACAATGGAGGCAAGTACAGTAAAAGGAGATGATTCCACAAACTGGAAAAAAAAAAAACCTCCCTGATTTGTATAAAAATCATTAGTGGGAAGGAGGGGGTGAGATATACATCCTCAGCAGCCATTTTGGATTGCCTGGGCAAACTCAGACCACAGTCTTCAGTAATCCAAAATGACCAGGGCTATTTTTGGGCAGGAACACACAGGAATGGAGTTCTGGCTAGCTGCTGAGTTGGCCACGCCCACAGCCCTCCCCACGTTGCACACAAGAGGGAAAGGTGGCATGTTAAAATGCCCTCTTTCCCTCTGGGGAGCCCTTCAGGATTTCCCTGTCAATTTCACTCCCCCGCCCAGTCAGCTGAGAGTGAAATTGACAAGGAAAAGCCTCCCTCTGCCTTCTCTTCTCTAGCTGACATGTCTCAGCCGGAAAAGAGTAGGCAGGGAACCCAGGCACACTGAAAATGCCTTTCTTTCCCTCCCCGATCAGATCCCAGGCACTTCAGCACCGCCTTGGATCTTTTCCCAGCCCTTGGGTTTCCGGGGTGGGTGGGTTAGAAGACTAGAATGGCGATGCTGAAGTGCAGTGCCTTTTCCTTGGTCCGGTTGGGAGGGGGGTAGACTAGAAAGACGATGCTGAAGTGCGGTGGAGAAGCTCGGGGGGGGGGGGGAGGGAAGCTTCCATGCCTGCCATGTGCTTTCCCAGCCTTGCCTAATATGCTAATGAGCTGTGCTGTCAAGGGTGTGGCCTAATATGTTAATAAGTTTCTGATGTTGGGTGTGGCCTATTATACTAATGAGTTCCTGCTGGGCTTTTTCTAAAAAAAAAAGCCCTGAAAATGGCTATTTCATTTTCATTTTGAAACTTGAGGGGGTTGGTGTGTGTGTGTGTGCACGCGCGCATGTGCACGCAGCTATAAAAACAAGAGAGGAGGAAGATAGAGGGAGAGAATAGGAAGCAAAGCCAAAGCGGAGGGATGGAAGATGGGAGGGGTAGAGGGAGCAAAGAAAGCAGGGAAAGGAGAGAGGATGTGAGGGCTGCAAGAGTGAGGGAAGAAGAAGAAGAGGAGGAGGAGGAGGAGGAGATTGGATTTATACCCCACCCTTCACTACCCAGAGGAGTCTCAGAACGGCTTACAAACTCTTTCCCCTCCTCACAACAGACACCCTGTGAGGTAGATGGGGCTGAGAGAGCTCTGACAGAAACTGCTCTTTTTCAAGAACAGCACTTAACCACTACACCAAACTGTGAGGACAGAATGGGGAGAAGAACCAGCCTCAGAGAGGAGATAAGATCTCCTCCCTCAAGTCCTTGTAGGTCTCTGAAAGCCTTCACTTTCCTAATGGAGGCACTTAATTGGCCTCATTGGCCACCCTCCCATTGGACATGATGAGATTAGTGGGTCACCTTCTGGGGCTGAACAGGAATTTAGGGATCTCCTATGACTGCTTCAGGTAGGGGAATCTTTTCTCCCTACTTCATGTTGTTCTAGGGGATACTAGAACAAGTAGCTCTGATTTTTCACTGTACTGGCTGCCCCCTTAGCTATCCTTCTTGAAAGTTTGTTGGGGCGCCACCTGATATGATAGACTGATTATTAAGTTTAACTGTAAGCATATTCAAAACCAAATTGTGATTTTATTTATTTTATTATTTATTTATTAGTTTCGATTTATATCCCGCCTTACCAGAAACCGGCTCTAGGCAGGTAACAACATAATATAAATATACAAAGTTAAAACACATAAAATTCCATTAAATCACATTAAAAAGCTAAGCAATCAATCACAGATGGTAGCAAGTACAAGACCAACTGATTTTATTATATATCCAATTGATGCTGATTTTATTATATATCCAATTGTTGGAAGTCACCCTAAGCCTTGCCTGGCAGGGAAAGGCGTGGGATAAAAGTCAAACAAACAAAGTAGAATCAGAGAGTTGGAAGGTACCTCCAAGGTCATCTAGTCCAACCCCCTGCACAGTGCAGGAAATTCAGAAACACCTCCCCCCGCCACACCAGTGACTGCTATTTCATGCACAGAAGATGACAAAAAACCTCCAGGATTTCTGGTCAAACTGGCCTGGAGAAAAACTGCTTCCTGACCCCCAAGTGACAATCACTATTTCCCTGGGCATGTAAGAAAGGGCCAGAAGAACTAAGCTCTGATGCAACCCTTCCTCCCCCCGCCAATCAGTTTAAGTTCACAGAATCAGCATTGTTGACAGATGGCCATCTAGCCTCTGTTTGAAAACCTCCAAAGAAGGAGAGCCCACCACCTCCCGAGGAAGCCTGTTCCATTGAGGAACCACTCTGTTGGGAAATTCTTCCCAACATTTAGCCAAAAACTCTTCTGATTTAATTTCAACCTTCTACTTCTGGTCCAGCCTTCTTGGTCAACAGAAAATAATGCTGCCCCATCTGCTATATGACAACCCTTCAAGTACTTGAAGCTGGTTATCATATCACCTCTCAGTCATCTCCTCTCCAGGCTAACCACACCCAGCTCCTTCAACCTTTCCACATAGGACATGGTCTCCAGACCCCTCACCATCTTCACTGCCCTCTTCTGGACATGTTCCAGCTTGTCTATAGGGGTGACTGGTAGAGGGCCGATTGCTCAAGACAGTTGGACAAGTTGGCAAGCACCACGGGCCATCCAAGGATGCAGGTCTGTTCCTGAAACAGCTCATCATTCATTGTATAACAGAATGGATTGAGAAAGAACACCCATGGTGCTGAGCAATAGCAACCAAACTCTTTGTAGTTTATGCAAAAGGCTGGGAGATGGAGATGGCTTGGGATCTCTTGACATAGTTAATGTGAATGTTAGCGTCAACAAAGCCGGTCAGAATGCTGTTCAAGATCTGAGCCAGGATGAAGCTGACCAGAAAGTCTGTAGCCACAAAGCCGCCACAGTTGCAGCCCACTGTAAATATTAGAGAGCAACCTGTGATGATGCAGAACAGTCATCTAATACAACCTAACCCTAATGCAGTTCCGCAGGGCCTGCAAGACAGAGCTCTTCCGCCAGGCCTTTGGTTAGGAGCCGCCACCAGCATTGTAAGAACATCCACAACGAAAACTGGCCCGAATGCAGTCCAGGCCGATAGCGCTGGTTGGAAGGTCCTCTATCAGATAGGATGCCATCTTAGTGAGACTGGAAGCATTTTAAATCGGGATTGTAGTTTATTGATGTAGTTTATGCTGTTGAGCAATGGAGTTTTATTGCTGTTAGTGTTTTTAAATTGTTTTAAACTGTTATGATATGTATGGCTTCTTAGCCCTTGTTAGCCGCTCTGAGCCCGCTCGCGGGGAGGGCGGGGTATAAATACAAAAATAAATAAAATAAATAAATAAGATGGTTGTCTCCAATGCTCCCTCTAAGCTGTGGCTTTTGTGAGCAAAAAATTCTACTTTGTGAGCTACTGGCATTAAAGTTATGAGTGAGTGATTTGGCTACTGCATAAATTAGTTTGCTGTGGAGTCGTCCTTCCTGAGCGGAGACGACAATGGGTGAGCCGGAGGCTAAGAAAACTGTGAGCTAGCTGACTTTAACTCAGCTTAGAGGAAACACTGGTTATCTCATGTCTTCATTTGGAGGTGCTGGTACACTTTATCCTCAAATTTATCTCTAGGGTTCTTTTTAAATGAAGAAACAATCTATTTGTCTATTGACTATTAGACAAATATTTTATACAGTATGAACATTTATTTGATTACTGAGCTAATTCCGTGCTTCGGTGATAACTACTGCCAACCAACAGGTTCATGACTGATGAAGTACGTCTGTAAACCTTATTGAATCCCCTTCCCCTCGTGTCAGTGCAGTGCATCCTGTGAAACTGATGGTTCGAACAACAAGAAAACGAGGGGTGCCATAAAGTTAACTGCTCCATAAAAGCCATTCCAATTCAACAAGCAAATGTTAAACTTAGACATTAAAGGGCAGTTATTGCCTGGCTGTATGTACAAAAAAAAGAATGGTAAACCCCATTGAAATGAGACTAAATGATGTTACCGATTACAGAATTAAAGCACAAGGGCTGGACAATGTAAATTACCTGATGAGATACATAGGTCTGCTATTCCTGCTTTAAGTGGTGATCCCATGGTAATTTATGTTAGCACTTTGACCAAAGTAATAAAAGGACTTGCGGGGATACTTGCCAGTTGGACTCACATCCTGTTCATCAGTCACAAACACCTGATTTTTTTGATGATTGGTTTGATAGTTTGTCTTCCTATTTATTGGTGTTTGTCTAAGTAGTCCTTAGTGACATGAATGGCCACCTATCAGTCTGAATCAGCAGCATCTTGGTGCATGCACCCTTTTGCAAAAACCCAATGCAGACTGGTTCAGTAGATGTTTGCAGTTGCTTAGCACAAACCAAACATATTGAGAGATGAGACTGGCTCATGTTTGATCAACACCAGGGTTTTTCTGAGCCGGAACGCACCGGAACAGTATTCTGGCTGGAGTCCGAGCCCGCCCCTCCCCGCAGGCGGGAAAGGGCCCCGCACTCCGGATCTCCACGTGGAGATAGAGCATGAGGCCTGGGCTCCCAGTTCTTTGCACTCAAAGGGAACTTTCCCTTTAAGAGCAAGAGCTGGGGGGAAGGGGCCCCGACTGTCACAGCTCTCTCCATCGGGCTCGTTGCCACACCTACACTCTCCCTGCACTCTCTTTCTTTCTTTCTTTCTTTCTTTCTTTCTTTCTTTTCTTTCTCTCTCTCTCTCTCTCTCTTTCTTTCCCCTCCCCCTTTCTTTTCTCTCTTTCTCTCTCTCTTTTTCCTTCCTTCCTCTCTTTTTCCCTCCCTCCCTCCTTCCCTTTTCTTTCTTTCTTTCTTTCTTTCTTTCTTTCTTTCTTTCTTTCTTTCTTTCTTTCTTTCTTTCTTGCTGTTTCATTTTGTTCTTTGTGTTTTTGTAAAAAAAAAATATTGGAAAAGGGAAGGGATATAAAGAAGCAGAGAGCCCAGGAAATGCTGGTTTTATCTTTAATTTTTGAGAATCTCTTTAGTTTTCTCATGGGATCTTCTGTTTAAGAAAAGTAAGTTTAAAGTCTGAGTGTTAACTAGTTCATTGTTGTGTCTGGCTGGGAATGGCTTGCAAATATATGTGTGTTTAAAGTCTGTATTAAAGTCATTTAATGCTAAGTGCCATGCAAGAGAAAACATCTGAAAAAGTAGCTTCATTGTGCATGTGTTGACAGAACACTTGACTGTTGCATGGGGGACTTCGGGGGACATTCGCAGAGAAACAGAATTGTAACTAAAAATGAGCATGGTCATCAGCACTTTGGAGATTGCCTGTTTTGTGAAATTTAAAAAGTGGGCAGAGTTTCTGAAGATGATTGTCCTTCTTCTCCTGCCACTGGGCTGACATCTGCCTTTAATGGGCCAGCGAAGTTGGTGTTCTTAAACCTCTTAATAAGAGAGATTTCTGCTTCTGAGGAGTTGACTTCCAACAATTAGTGATCTTGTGATGGTAGTGGTACTTTTATGTGGTAAAGACCACCTGTTCACAGGATCATTTTACCTGTGGGACAGAATCTGCATGGTAACTCTCCACTGGTACATAATTGCTTGTAATAAATACTATAGTGTGTAATAATTCAGGTGGGTAGCTGTGATGGTCTAAAGCAGCAGAACAAAGTTGGAGTCCAAAGTTTCATCCAAGGTATAAGCTTTTGTGTGCATGCACACTTCTTCCATCTGAAGAAGTGTGGGTGGCACATGAAATCTTACACCTTGAATAAATTTTTGTACCTTGAATAAAATAACCTACATTCTACTCCTATCCAGTGCATCCACAAACCTAGGGTTGTTCTGCCAGTGAATTGGGGTTGCCAACTCCAGTTTGAGGAAATCCCTGGAGATTTGGGAGTGGAGCCTGAAGAGGGTGGGGTTTGGGGGAAGGAGGGACCTAAGCAAGGCATAATATCATGGATTCCACTTTCCAAAGCAGCCATTGACCTGATCTCTGTAGTTTGGAGCTCAGTTGTAATTCCAGGAGATCTCCAGACCCCACCTGTAGGCTGGCAACCCTAAAAAATCATATTCAGCATACTAGTTCTGTAGGAAGGCAAGCTGATCTCCATGGGAACCTAACCTTTAGGAATTTATTCCAATCCAGTGTGGGGATAATTGTTGGACATAAGATATTGGTTCAGGCAAGATTTTGTATAGATGGGACAGAAAATAATGTTTTTTTTATTGGTTTTGTAAAAACTGTTTTGACAACAAACAAGGTAAACAGAATAAGAAGCAAAAGGTGGGTGTGGCTGCATGACCACACTTCTGGTAACATGAGATGTGGCTTAATATACTAATGAACTGTGCTGTCAGGGGTGTGGCCTAATATGCTAATGAGTCCCTGCTGGGCTTTTTTTTTTCCAAATGAGCCCTGATCACCACCTTTGAACATGGTAAATCTGACTTAGTCTTATGCATTTGTGGTGAAACTGACAGTATCCCTAGTTAAGACGTCCATTTCTGTTCACATCCAGAACAACTAATCTATACAGACCAGATATCAAAAGCAAGACTTAGCTTTTGAAGACAGAGCCCATGTGTCATTTAAGAGATGAGCTAGGACTGGGGAGACCCAGGTTCACATCTCACTCAACCATGGAGATCAATATCTCTCAGTCTACCATACAGGGCAGAAAGTAGAGGAACATTGTATGTTTCCCTTAGAGGAAGCATGAGTTGATCAATGGATAGATAGGAAAGCAGACAGAGAAAAGGCAGGAGGGCTCGGAGGGAGTTTTGGTCAAATGCATTATGCCTAGGAGATGCTACAGTCTTCCCTGGGCATCTCTGGTTAAATGATCTCAGCAGAAATGGGAAGGACAGGTCCACTGGGCTTGATGGACCACTGTGGCGATTTGCATGTTTGTGAGCCATCACTGATCATTTGTGTCATCTCCAACACAGCATCTTCCAATTGGAATCAGTTCATGCTTTCTGCTGCACCCAAACACTCAATCCATTGTTAAGTAAACAAGAGATGCACATGCACATCTGTGGGAAATGACTGTAGAGTACATCAGTGATCCACAAATTTATCTGGTTATGGTAAATAATCAAAAATTGTACTTATCAATTCTTTCTCTCCCTCAAGGTTAGTGAGGCAGAGTCTCTATGGCATTATACTGAGTTTTGAAGCCACCCCCCCATAAGGGCCATAGCTAGTGCGGGGCATATGGGGCGATGCCCCCTCCTGAATTTCCAACAACCCCCCTGAAGAGCCCACCTCTCCAGAAATACCTTTTCTTCCTGCTGTACCACAGTCCTTGGATAAGTCCTTGGCAGAGCAGCTCCTCCCCCTTGTTCCTTCCTTGTTTTCAGAGTAGCTGGGAAACAAGAATCAAGGAGCTGCTGGGGTTAGTGTGTCTGTCAGAGGGAAACAGACAAGTTCACTTGTGAAGTGAAGGGACATAACCCTTACTGTGTACCATCAAATCTCAGGAACAGTTCCGAGTAAGAACTTTAGTCTAAGCCAAGCTGAAAAGTGTTTATTTCACTGGGTCAAGAACTGAGGGTCAGTTTTGGCAGGAGGAATTGGTCAGTAGGTTGAAGCTGCCAGTCTAGCCAAACAGAAAAAGGAATATTGCTTCTAGGAAAAGGAGAATATTTCCTTCTCAGTTATTCAATGGGTCCATCTCAGAAGGGACCCCTGGTTGGTGTGAAAAAGGAAATGATCTTAGACTCCTCTCAAGTCAAAGGGAAAGCTCTAATCCCACAGGGAGGGAGAATAAATACGGGAAGAAAGTACTAATCTCCAGGAAATTAAGGTCGTGATCAGATGGGCAGTTCAATCCACTGTTGCCCCGCCTCAAATTAAGCCAGGTTATTTTGTGGCAGAGAATCCTGACCAGACTCATCCCTTTTAGCACACTTCAGGGCTCTTTTAGCCCTCCTTTCATGATCAGCTGAAACAAGCAGGGAGTCAGCCTGTCGGCCATTTTTTTCAAAAGTGTGTCCTTTGAGCATGCCCACAAGCACTCATCAGCATGCTGGGATATGAGGTTCATGGGGCTTTCAGCCATTTTCTTTTTAAAGTTAGTTCACAGAGCCAGGGCACAAGTGGTGAAGAGATTGCTGGGAAATGGAGTTCACTGCCGTCCTCCTTCTAATCTTTTCAATTTACCCCTTCCCCAAACAATATTAAAAAGCTGCAGAACAGGGGTGTCTTTCTTTGAGAGTTTTTCAAAAGAAAACAAGCTTTTGAGCAGCCCCCCCCCCCCCCGGGGGGAGAGGTATACATATACAGTCATGTGATCCTCACTAACTGGGGGGGGGGATGGTGGCTGGAAAACAAGAGATCAGTGAGACCTGCCTGATGCCTTGGGTGTGCAACAGAGTGACCAGATGACAGGAGACCCATTTTGGAAGTGGCTCAGACCAACAGGACCAGGCTTAATCGGGTATCAGAGAAACACGGGGCAAGGGGAGGGGGGAATGGAAAGACGACTGGGGCACGACAGACAGATGCTGCTGTCTGATCATGAACTTTAAATCCATAAGGGAACAGCAACGGCAACAGATCAAACTGGCCATGTGAACGTGACCTAAGATTGTTATATGAACCTGTATTAAGACACAATGTTACTGTTATGAAATCTCCAAGACAAACAAACCTCTCACTATTAAGAACTGAGTGTCTAAGAAACTAAGCTTCGACAATACTTTTTAGCCTGTTCAAAATATCATAATTTGTAAATACAACACATTTACTTCAGTTTTCTCACCCTCTGCCTATTCCTAACCCAATCATGCATGTTTAATAAAGTCATAGTTCCTGTTTGACCTTTACTTGGTGTCAAGTGCCATCTACAAAAGAAATAACAAGTGGGCTCCTGCCTATCAATAATAAATCTCTGGCCTGGGCAAAAGCCCAATTCCTTCTCTGCCACAGGATGAGACACTCATAAACTGTTTATTACCACATGCTATCAAGGGGCTGCTCAGACAGAGTGGGGAACAGCTATTTAGAGTTTCAGCGGGAAAATCTTCCTCACAGTAACACAAGCATCAAGGGTCTGTTGTAAAGGGCTTTAAAGATCAGCACCAGCCTTCTGAATTGTGCCCACAAACAGATTGGGAACCACTGTAGATGGGCCAAGCTACTGAGTGCTGTTTTATGCTGTTTTATGGCTTGTTTATGCTGTTGGTTTATTATTTTATTGAATTGCATTGAGTCTCGTAAGGCAACTTGAACAAGTCTCTGGAGAGGTGGTATGTACATTTTCTTTGGAAAATGAAATTAAGATGTGCTTGGTGGTGGTGGTGGAAAGGGCTGTTGAGTCACAGGCAACTTATGGTAACCCTGTAGTGATTTCAAGGCAAGAGACATTGTTGCCAGAGGTGCTGCCTTTACTCTCGGGTAGCCCCAATAGCAAGGGGAACCCCACTTCTAACCTGAACCAGAGACCCACAAAATTTGGGCCAATGAAGACACTCCTGGTTCTGAAACAGAGCAAGCCATAGCTCTGGGAACAGGGATTTCATATTCAGGTGATAAACCAAGACAGCCCTCAGCAAACCTCCAGTCTTCCCTCTCCACACATAAAAGATTATGCTTATGGGATAATAATGGGTTCCACCAGGTGAATTATCTACATTTCTAAAGGCTATTCAGAGGCCACCTGGCAAATAGCCCTCTTTCCAGAACCTCACCCAGCCCTTTTTTGTGTCATCTCATGTCTATGTTCTTTGTCTTTCCTTGCTTCATCTCTCAGGATACCAATCAAAGATTCAAATTATTAATGATCCTTCCTGATGCTAATCAAGGGCCCATCTCCCTCTCTTGTCTGTATCTGGGAACCTATTCAACTGCCTTGACAGAACCATCAGTGGTCATAAAATCCATTCAGCTAGCCCCAGCACACCTGGCTCCAGTTGTTAATCCAGACTCTGCCCCCTCTGGAAGCTCATTGGCCACATCTAGGCCTTGCCCATCCTGATGCCACACACCCCTGGGACTCATCATTGGTCCAGGTAATCTATTGTTCTCACCTGAGACAAGCCCTTAAGACCTTCCATTGGTCTGCATTGTTTTCCAATGCCTATATCCGTGAGCACATCATTTTAGACCGTGTGCTTCTGCCCTGATGCCAACTGGCAGTCCATCCCTAAACCTTTTGGGTTTAGGCCATAATCCTTTCTTCATGGACCTCTGCACATCTGGACAAGTAGTATCACCCCATAACCCCTTCATTTGCTATCAATCCCCTCTGCTTCCTTAGTTCTCTATTGTGTGTGTGAATGCTTGGTTTTATGTCTGTATGTTTGTTTAAGAATCCTTTAGTAAAGAAATCACTGCTTTAGTAATTTAGCTTCTCTGTCTGTTTCTGGGTTCTTGGGAAGAACAACTCCAGTATACACAGGTCTGATCCTATAGCTGTGGCAATTGCACATTAATATCATAATTCCCCAATCTACTATTAAGAAATAGAGCAATTTGGCTAACAACATTGAGAGGTGGCTTGCCATTGCCTGGCTCTGCATAGCAACCCTGACATTCCTTGGTGATCTCCCATCGAAATATGGACTATGGCTGATCCTGCTTAGCTTCAAAGATCTGCTGAGATGGGGCTAGCCTGGGTTATCCAGGTAAGGGTTTACCAGTGCTTACCAGTGCTTGAAATGTGCTTACCACCATAAATGTACAAGCAACATTTATTCAAAAATCATATCAATATTATAAGAAATAACAGCAATCAAAAGACTTCTTGGTTTGAGAAACCTTTGGCTCAATCTGAGCCAGTCTGGTGTGGTGGTTAAGTGCGCGGACTCTAATCTGGGAGAACCGGGTTTGATTCCCCACTCCTCCACTTGCACCTGGCTGGATGACCTTGGGCAAGCCATAGCTCTGTACCACCTGTTCCCTCAAGGACAGCTTGGGAAAGAGCTCTCTCAGCCCCACCTACCTCACAGGGTGTCTGTTGTGGGGAGGGGAGGGGAAAGGAATTTGTAAACCGCTCTGAGACTCTTAAGTGAGTGAAGGGCGGGATATAAATCCAATCTCTTCTTCTTCTTCTTCAATCCATTGCTCTCTCACCCCTAATGACTTTGGCAACTGGGATATGCTTCTAGAACAGAGAGCGCCCACTGAAATGAACCTCATCAAATATTCCATAGCAAGACATTTGGGGGCACCTGAATTGTCCTAAAACTAGGATAACAGTCTAGTTACATCAAAAGATAAAGATAGATCGAGCAGAGTGTCATCAGCAAGCCTGTGATGAATTAGCCCATTCCTCTCGAAGATTGAAGCCAGTGATAGATGGATGGTCGAGATCAGGTTTGTGAGCAGGCAATCTCTCGTAGGAAGCAGATTTCCAAGAGAGAGATGCTATAATTTTCCTGTAATCTCAGACCTTAAAGCTTTCTCTTATCTGTTCACTGATCTCTGAACTAAGAATATATTTATCAATGGAAGACGAGCCAAAGCAGGCTGAAAGCCTCAACTGTTTGTAGTCAGAAAGTCCATATATAACCTGTAGCATGAAATCAACGTTGTGTGTGTGCGCGCGCATTGTTAGCATTAAAAAAAGTTCCCCAGTGCATGTGACATTGAAAGCAGTATCCCAAACCCTAAGACAACGGTAAATCAAGCTCAAAATTAAAATCATGCAATGTGATAGCAGAAATGATGAAAATATGTAAAGTAGATCAGCAGAATGTAAAATATATGAAGCAGATTAGCAGCAGTTGATTAGGAGAATGAATGTACAAAGAATATATGCATAAAGTGCCAAAGTCTCAACATGATTCCCCCTTCCTTATCATATTGTCAGAACAACCATGTAAGGTAGGTTAGACTAAGAGAGACTGTGATTGGTCCAAGTGAGCTTCGTGGAAGAGGGCTAATTTAAAGCAAGATCCTGATCTGATTCTTCAGCCACCACACCACATTGGCTATACCAGCTATTATATAATTTGATTCCAATGACAAGTGATCCAAATCCAGCTTTTGACGGTGCAAGCATAGCCCTAGGGGGCCTGTATCTTACCACTCCACTGAGATAATTTTGAAGCCTTCTCCAGCCTATGAAACCATTCTCCAACCTAAGTGGTTCTTCTGTAGCAGAAGAAACACTTAAGTTGAAAGAAGTTTCCTTAGGTGAGTGGAAGGTTTCAAACTTTTTTGAGTAGAGAGGTAAGTAGTAGAAGAGGAGGAGATTGGATTTATACCCTGCCCTTCACTACCCAAAGAAGTCTCAATGTGGCTTACAATCTCCTTTCCCTTCCCCCTCCCCACAACAGACACCATGCAAGGTAGGTGGAGCTAAGAGCTTTTAAGAACTGCTCCTGAGAGAACAGCTCTGAAATAGCTTGTAACTGACCCAAGGTCATACCAGCAGCTGCATGTGAAGTAGTGGGGGATCAAAACTGGTTCTCCTACATTAGAGCCCATGCTCCTAACCACTACACCAAACACACACAAGCCACTGGCAAAATCCAGGTCTCAGATTCAGGTCTGCTGATATTAATGTGGCAAAATCCTTGCGAGTTATCAAAACTTGATCTTCAGGAATGGAGAACATAAGCTGGTTGATACTAGTAACAGATGTATAAAATGTGCATTGATACTTATTTGCACTTATTTACTGATTAATATCACACCTTTCTTCCCAGTGGGGACCCAAAGTGGCATTCAACTTCATTCTCCTTCCTTTATTGTATCCTCCTAACAATCTTGTGAGGTAGGTTAGGCTAAGAGAGTGACTAGCCCAAGGTTACTCAGTAGGCTTCCATGACTTTGGGGACTCAAACAGGGTCCTACATTCTAACCAAGATTTTTTCTTGAGGCTCAGTTCACACCAGCTTACTTTTATCTATATCTTACTGGTCACCTCTCTTCAGACTAAGCAGCTGTCTTTACCTTCTTCAGAGTCCCCAAGGTGTCTCCTCTCCTTTTAGACAGGCGTGCCTTCAAAACATGTCTGCTCTCCCCTTCTTAAGAAGAGCTCCCCCCCCAACCCCCTCTCCCTGGAGATTCATTAGTTATTTAATACAGTTATTAAGGGAAGAACTACACATTACAAGAAACACTTTTCTTTGAAAGCACTTTCTGGCTACCACTGAAAACTCCCTCTTATTATGCATATCACTATCTTTGCTAGCAATAACAATGAGCTGGGTCAATGAAAACTCAAAAAAGTGATGACTTTAGGGCATGGGGCAAATTATACTACATGACACAAGGGTTGCCAATCTCCACTTGAGGGCTGGAGAGCCACCTGAATTAGAATGGATCTCCAGGCTACAGAAATCAGTTTCCTTGGAGAAAATTGCTGTTTTAGAGATGAACCCTCCTGAGGTTCATCCTCAGAGGCTGCCCTTAGGGTTGCCAGCTCTGTGTTGGGAAATACCTGGAGATTTTGGAGGTTCAGCCTGAGGAGAAGGCATTTGGGGAGGGAAAGGACCTTAGTGGGGTATAATGCCATAGTAATATAATGCGAAAAGCAGGGGTCATTTCGAGCAGGAGCTCGGGGGAGCGCAGTTCTGGTTGTTGGTGCCAGCCTACCCACCCCGTGGGAGAATGCCTGCTTGTGTTATGGCTGCAAAAATGACCCCGTCCCCTGGAAAGGTCCTTGTTCTTCCAACCAGCCTTCTGAAGGCTTCAGCCACCACTGAAGCTATCCTCCCATAATAGTGGTATTTCTGAGGTTTGGATTAGTAGCTGTCCCCTCTCTGCCAGCTCCCTTTCTCTCTCTCTCTCTTCCTTCCTTCCTTCTGACATACTTCCGGTGATGTCAGGTGGTTTAGCATATGCAAATAAGTTATGGTAATGATTTATGCTAATGAGTTCCTGCACCTCTTTTTCTACGAAATGACCCCTGGCGAAAAGACACCTGTCTTGCCTCAACCAAGGCCAAGGCATTCTCGGACCTGGCCTCCACCTGGTAGAACAAGCTCCCAATAGAGATCAGGGCCCTGCAGGATCTATTACAGTTCCACAGGGCCTGTAAAATGGAGCTGTTTTGCCACGCTTTTGGTTGAGGTGGTGGAGGTCCAACCAAATGTGGCCCTTCCTGCTCAGCTTGCCCTTAATCTTGATGGCACCGAATTTACCACTCTGAGAACCCATACCAAATCAGGTGCCCTATCCTGTCTGATGGAAACAGGCCCAGGACATCATGAGTTTTTGGAATGCCATCTCGTTTATTAGGGATTTTTTTTAATGGATGCTTTTTAAAAAAAATGATTGACCTATGTTAGTATTTTGTGTGTTGTGACCCATCCTGAGCCCACCTGTTATTGGCAGCCAGCAGTGCCTTTTAAGCTTTGGAGGGCCCTATTGGTGTTTCCAAGGCTGGAAAATTCTGACCCCCTAAGAACATTAGAGAAGCCAATGTTAGATCAGGCCAATGGCCCATCCATCCAACCCTCTGTTACACAGTGGCCAAAAATACCAGGAGCCATCAGGAGGTCCAGCAGTGGGGCCAGGGCACTAGAAGCCCTCCCACTGTTGCCCCCCCCCCCAAACACCAAGAATACAGAGCAATCACTTGCCTCAGACTGAGAGTTCCTATCTATACCTTGTGGCTCATAGCCACTGATGGAACTCTGCTCCATATGTTTATCTAATTCCCTCTAGAAGCTGTCCATGCTTGTAGCTGCCGCCACCTCCTGTGGCAGTAAATTCCATGTGTTGCTTTGAAGTTTTGTAAACAGTTTTTATTAAGCAGAGACAGTCTGTGTGGAAATGTATCCATTCATGAACTGCTATGAACCACCATGAACAGCATGAAAGTTCATGTAATGTTCATGCTGGCCACCCTGCCACAAACATAGCTTCGCGAACCACAAACTGACCAAAATCCGTGATGAACTTTAGTTCGTGTGCTGGCTCATTCTCATCCCTATTTATTATACCCTTCTTCCAAGGACCTCCAAGTGCAGCATTTTTGTTTTGATACTCTTTGTCCCAGTGGTGAATAATGCTGAATCAGGAAGCAGCACACAGTTCTGTTTTCTCTATTTGCTCTCACAACAACCCTGTGAGGTAGCCACAGTCACTTAGCAAGCTTCGTAACAGAGTGGGGGACTGCACCCGGATCTTCCAGAGTTAGCATAATCCAAATACTTTAGCCCCTTCACCACCCTGATTCTCTGCTGTCTCTGGTTACTTTCACAGACTGGAGTTTCTCAGAATATGTCATCCTTCCCTTGAATAAATAGGAATTTGTTATTTGGTTTTACCGAAGGTTTTGTGATTATAGTGGTTTAAAATAATTCAGTACATTTAGCCACATAGAATGTAAACTTTTTATCTCCTTTTTGTTTTTGTCTGACTTACATTCTTTCTATGGCCCATGGGTTCCAAGAACTAATCCATTAGAGAGAGATGATACCAATTTGCCAGCTCAGCACATCATCAGAGAAGATGTGGAACCATTAGAAGCGTGTGCTGCTTTTATTCTTCTTTCTCAGCATTTTTTTTCCCCCACAAAAAAACAAAAACAAAACACCATGCATTTTATCTCAGCGTGAAACAACATAAGATAATGTTGCCTTCTGAGCACATGGATAAATAAAGATTTCATAAATGATAAAAAGGGTATAGGCTGGTCCGTAGTAAAGGAAGGAGAAGACCCAGCTAGCTTCTGGCAGCAGCTGTGGAAGATCTGAGTTTCGTTCTCCTCGGCTACAGGTACTTAAAAACTGGGGTGCCCAGAGGTGTGAGTCAAAGGGCTATAGCCAAGAACTGAGGGAAGCTCCACTAGCAGACACACTCAAAGAGAACTCTATATTCCACAGTCTGGCCAACACTTCTGTTTATTCTGTTGCAGTATTTGGTAAGATCTCAGAAGCTAAGCAGGGTCGGTTCTGGCTAGTGTTTGGATGGGAGACCTCCAAGGAATACTAGCATTGTGACATGGAGGAAGAAAATGGCAAACCACCTCTGAACATTTCTTGCCTTGAAAACCCTACAGGGTCACCCTAGGTCAGCTGTGACTTTACGGTGCCTTCCACCGTAACATTTGTTTGGACCATAAGCTAATTTTGGTTCCCTTTGGGAGGAAAAGGAGGTCTAAATAAATAATATCCAAAAAAGTCTGTCCCACAACTAGAAAATGGAAGTTGGGCTCCTGGACCTCCACAAGGCTTAGCTGCCACAGCAACCATCTCCTCACATCCTCATCAGAGACTTTAAAAAAAAATGGCAACTCAATAGGATTTTATTGCTATGATCAAGACTTACTCTTTTTTTTAAAGAAAGCTGAGGTCAACGAACCCAGTATCCATGTTGTCATACTGTTGAACTTTTGATGATGATGACGATGACAATGAAGAAGAAGCGGAGGAGGAGACTGGATTTATACTCAGAGTCTCAGAGTGGCTTACATCTCCTTCCCTTCCTCTCCCCACAACAGACACCCTGTGGGGTAAGTGGGGCTGAGAGAGTTCTCAGAGAACTGCTGTTGTGAGAACAGCTCTGCAAGAACTGTGGCTGACCCAAGGTCACCCAGCAGCAGAACATGGAGGCATGGGGAATCATACCCGGCTCTCCAGATTAGAGTCTGCTGCTCTTAACCACTGCACCAAACTGAGCTCCTCCTGTGTTTCCATCCAGAATTCTATTCCCCCTTCTTGAAGGTGATTGGATGCTGGAGCAACACTCCCATAGGCTTGTGAATCATTGTTTTCCCCTTCAGGGGCAGGACAGCCTTCTGTCCATCACACACTGCTCATTGAAAGCATAAAAAACAGCAGTTGATCAAATGCCTCTGAAAGGGCAGAGCTGAAAAGAAAAACATAATAATTTATTGGATGTTCTCAGTAAAGAGTCAATAGAAGCCAGAGGCTGAATTACCTAGTGGGAATGATTTTGAGACAGGTCATGGATATGGATATGTGTGGTAATACTGAGTTGTGCTACCGTTTACAGAGCGATCCTATGCATATCGACTTAGAATCCTACTCAAGTCTGCTCAATGGGGCCTAGACCCTGCACACTGTACTTAGGACTGCACTGTTAGTAAGTCCATTGTGAGACACAGGGAATTAGACAAATCCATAGAGTGTAGGCCTAATACTATCTGTTTACCTTGGAATATCAGTCGCTGGAGACTATCAGTAGAGGAGGGCCGTTGCTGTCATGTCCTCTTTTTGGGATTCCAATGAACACCACCCCAATCTAGTGCTGGAAACAGGATGCTGGAGGCATGGACTGAGCTGGACTCTTCTTATGTCTGCTGGCAGAGTTCCCTCTAAGCTGTGGAGTCCTGTGAGCAAAAATTCTACTTTGTGAGCTACTGGCATTAAAGTTGTGAGCGAGCAGTTTTGCTACTGCATACATTAGTTTGCTCTGGAGCCATCCTTCCTGAGCTAAGGCAAAAATGTGTGAGCCAGAGGCTAAAAAACTGTAAGCTAGCTCACAGTAACTCAGCTTAGAGGGAACACTGTCTGCTGGTGAGGGAAAGTGAAACAGCCTTCAGGAAGTTGTAAGAGAACAGAGGGAACCAAATGCATCAAAAGATGAAGATGGAGTGAGTTAGTCCTTTCCCTTCAGGTCCTTTCCCTAGATAAATCTGTGTGGCAACTGTAGTCTTCAGACTGCTTTTTGGTCCCTCTGTGCCCCAAGGTACATTCAGCAGTGGCCCACATGTGGGACAAAGATGTCACATGTGGGTCACAGTGTCATCCCAGAGGTGAGGGGGAAATAAACCACCCTACTTTACTGGAAAGTGGGATTTTAAAAAACTGGGAGGTCCTCCAGAGGTTTTTTAAATTTTGAAATTTGAAGCTCTCAGACATTTTAGTAAGGAAGATTCAACAACAAAAAAAGGCATCAGAGATACACACACACATTTTGCAATGCTAGCTGGACTATTCCGTGACAGCCACAGCACCACTCCAGTTGGGTTCAGTCCCTCACTGTGCCTGAGACCTCAGAAAACTGCTGCCTGTGAGAGTAGACTATCTTGTCTCGGGTGCATCCAGACAGGCAGCTAATTCTGCCATTGGCCCGGCTGTAATTTGATCTAGATCTTTTTTATCCAGCGTTGCACTACCAGACAGCTCCCCCGTGAATCACTTTACTGCACGTGACTCTGCAGTGGATTGCCTAGATGGTATCCACCTTAAGAAGCCATGCGGTCTCAAGGACTAAGCTTTTATTATGGCAACTCCAGAGTAGTGATTAAAAGCACAGAAGAAATGTATGCATTCCTGGGAGAGAATAAAGATGATTTTGGAGATATTTAAGAATATATCAAAATGGATTACAAAATACTTACATGGAATGTAAATGGACTAAATTCACCCCAAAAACGTAGAATGGTAGGTCATTGGTTGGAAAAACAAAAATGTAATATAATTTGTTTGCAAGAAGCTCATCTTAAAAAACAAGACCATAAATATTTAATAAGGAAAAAATTGGGAGAAGAATTTTATTCTTTAGCAAGCAACAAAAAAAATGGTGTTGTAACATATGTCAAAAAAGATTTGGAACCTAAAGTAATATTTAAAGACAAAGATGGAAGATATTTAGCTATTGAAATTTTACTGCAAGGATTGAAAACTTTGATTGTGAAGATTTATGCTCCGAATGGAGCTAAGGAATTTTTTTTTAAAGAACTTCAAATGGAATTGGACAATGTAAACTATGATCAAATTATGATGTTAGGGGACTTCAATGGAACTGTAGATAATAAACTAGACAGGCGCTCTAAAAGAAAGGATGAGATGTTAGGGAAGCTTCCAAAAAATTTTTTTGAACTGATAAAACAAGAAAAGTTGGAAGATATTTGGAGGAAAGCTAACCCACAAGGAAAAGATTTTACCTTTTACTCTAACAGACATGACTCACATTCAAGAATTGACATGATTTTGGATGACTACTAACCTAACCTTTAAGACAAGAAAAGTGGAAATTTTACCCAGAATAATCTCAGATCACAATCCGTGTTTATGGACAGCTGGGCAGATTAAAAAAACAAAAGAGATGGAGAATAAACGAGGATTTATTAGATAATCAAGAAATAATTAAAAAATTACTTGAAGAAACAGACCTATACTTCCAAGTAAACATGCAGAAAGAAGTTAAAATTCAAACCGTATGGGATGCATACAAAGCAGTGATGAGAGGACTATTGATATCGCTAAATGCTAAAGATAATAAAAAGAAAAAAGAGCAATATGAAAATATTCTACAAGCCATTAAAACAAAGGAAGAAGAACTGAAGAAAAAACCAGGGAAAAAGAAACTGCAAAAGGAAATTTGGATGCTACAAGACCAAGCAAAAGCCATTTTGAACCAAGAGATATACTGGAACTTAAAAAAACTTCAACAAAAAGCATTTGAAGGTGCAAATAAACCTGGAAAATACTTAGCATGGCAATTAAAGAAAAAACGTGAAAATAAATTTATCACTAAAGTGATAAGAGATAATATTGAAATAATAGATAACAAAGGAATAAAAAGAGAATTTTTTAAATACTATGCAAAACTTTTTAAGAAGGAAAACAAAGACAGAAGAAAGATTAAAGAATACCTGCAAACATTAAAGTTACCAAAACCAACAGAGAAAATTAAAGAACTATTTAATAATCCAGTATCATTACAAGAGATCAAAAATGCAATAAATGACTCAAAATTAGGTAAAGCACCTGGACCAGATGGATTTACAGCGAAGTTCTACAAAACGTTACAGGAGTCAGTTTCACCGGTGTTACTGCTATTGATGAACGATATAAGAGTTACTGGAGAGGTACCAGAAACCTGGAAAGATGCATCCATCTCACTGATCCCGAAAGAAAATCAAGATTTGACCAATGTTAAGAATTATAGACCGATTTCTTTACTGAATAATGATTATAAGATTTTTGCTAAGATTATAGCGGATAGACTAAAAGAGCACCTTAAAGAGACTATACAAACAGAACAAGCAGGGTTCTTACCTAATCGACAAATAAGGGACAATCTAAGAGTAGTAGTGGATGCTATAGAATACTACGACAAACATCCTGAAAAAGAAGTGGGCTTTTTCTTTTTAGATGTGGAGAAAGCGTTTGATAATTTAAACTGGGACTTTATGTTTGAAGTTTTAGAACATCTTGAGATTGGTGAATATATGCTTAACTTCATTAAAGCAATATATAAAGAACAGAAATCCTCATTAATAATTAATACCGAAAAGACAGACGATTTTAAAGTTGAAAAAGGAACAAGACAAGGATGCCCACTTTCGCCGCTGCTATTTATTTGGATTTTAGAAGTTCTACTGTTAAATGTGAAGGAAGACAAAGATATTAAAGGCTTAACAACTAAAGGTTTTTCTTTCAAATATAGGGCCTTTGCAGATGATGTGATGTTTATAGTGGAAGACCCTTTATCCACATTACCACATTTGTTACAGAGAGTAAAAGAGTTTGGTGACTTAGCAGGATTTTATGTAAATAAGAACAAATCGAAAGTAATGTGCAAAAATATGTCAAATAAGAAACAAAACGAGTTACAAAAACTTACAGAATGTGAGGTGGTGAAAAAGACAAAATATCTGGGTGTAAACCTAACTATGAAAAATATTGATCTTTATAAAAATAATTATGAAAAATTATGGTTGCAAATTATGCAGGATATTAAAAAGTGGAATGTATTGAATTTGTCATTGCTGGGTAGAATTGCGGTGGTCAAGATGAATGTGTTACCACGATTAATGTTTTTGTTTCAAACTATTCCAATTGTGAAAGATGTAAAAACATTCAAATGTTGGCAGAAGGAGCTGTCTAAATTTGGGTGGGGAGGGAAAAAACCAAGAATTAAGATGAAAATAATGTGTGATGCCAAAGAAAGAGGAGGGTTTCAACTACCAAATCTAAGGTTATACCATGATGCAATATGTTTGACCTGGGTAGGGACATGGACTATGTTACAAGATAGAATGTTATTGTCCCTGGAAGGTCATGATTGTAGATTTGGGTGGCATGCATATTTGTATTATGGCAAAACAAAAATGGACAATATGTTTAAACATCACTATTTGAGAAGAACACTAATGGATACGTGGACAAGATATAAAAACTTTTTTTCAGAAGAGATACCCATGTGGATTGTACCCGCAGAAGTCTTACATCCAACATCAAGATATAAAGGACAAGATTGGCTGAAGTATAGAGACTTATTCATAAGACATGGTAAAGATTTCAAACTGAAGGAGCAGCATCAGATTGACTTTGATTATGGTTGGTTAAGATATAGACAAATATATGATTTGTATAGAAGTGATAAAAAACACGGTTTCAGGGAAAAAAATAATGAAATAGAACAAGTTTGGGAGGAAGGCGGAAAAAAAATGATTTCTAAAATGTATAAAGTCTTGCTAAAATGGTTTAATGCAGATGAAATGGTAAAAGAACAAATGGTAAAATGGGCGATAAACTTTAACAAAGACATTGAAATGGAATCTTGGGAATTTTTATGGAAAAATGCTATGAGTATATCTACGTGTTATAACTTAAAAGAAAATTGTTTTAAAATGATGTATAGATGGTATATGACACCAAAAAAAATTGCAAATATTGGTCAGAATATGTCTAACAAATGTTGGAAGTGTAAAAAGAAAGAAGGTTCTTTTTATCATATGTGGTGGACTTGTGATAAAGCAAAGATTTATTGGTCCAAAATACATGCAGAAATGGAAAAAATCTTGAAATGTACATTTAAGAAGTTGCCTGAAATGTTATTGCTAGGACTTAAACTAGAAGAGATAAATGTAAAGAAAAGGACAATAATATGGTATATGATTACAACAGCAAGAATGGTGTATGCACAAAATTGGAAAAATGAAAAAATACCAGAGGTGTGGGAATGGTTGAAAAAACTGTTATATATGGCTGAAATGGATAAATGGACTAGAAAATTGAATAATCTCTACTCAGAGACCTTTCTAGAAGACTGGAAAGATTTGAAAGAATATGTTGAAAAATACTGGGATATGAAAAACTACATTTATACATGGTTATAATAGCATAAAGGAATAGAAATATATTATATGAAGGTTTTAGTTAAAATTAGACAATGAAGCTGTTTTTATTTAGAAATATATAAGAATATAGAAAATAAGAATTGGTGTATAAGTATTTTAAAGATATATAACCGTTACCAGAAATGAAACATAGATATAGTATTACTATTTTGAATAAAATGGAAAATGTGTTATGCTTCAGAGGAGGTGGGAAACCACCAAAACAAGATAAAAATAGAATGTACAAATAGAACAAAATGTTATATAATATGGAAAAAGGGATTTGTATAAGGTAAATGTATTATTTTTGATGTTTTTTTTAAAAAAAATAAAAATTTCTTTACAAAAAAAGAAGAAGCCATGCGGTCAGCTTTTTTTTTTTTTTAAATCCTGTCTGTGCATGCACATATGTTCCTCACCATCTACTTGTTTTTCCGCACATGCACAGACTTAAATGCTAAAAGCACTGCCAGTGGTGCCTTCCTTTGGGTACCACAGTTCAGTTAACAAAGTGCATAAATATCAGGGGACCTTCAGAAACATTAAATTGTCCAGATCATTTGAGCGGAGCTCTGCGGACGTCGCATGTTTAAGCAGTTATGCATGTGTCGCTAAGACTTTTTTTAAATGGTGGCCGTTAGGGATGGTCTGGAGACCATTCCTACCGGCTGATTGCACACTGGTGGAATGACCAGACAGCGGAAAGTCTGGCATTGGCCCATGGGCCAGCTTAGGACCGGACTTTCATCACTATCTTTTAAGTACGACTCCCCGACGGCCAACAAAGCTCCCCGAACAAACCTTCACCGCTTCTGACTATTTTAAAAGAAGTAGGGGGAAATAAAATGCTATTGCAGACTAAAGGGATACCATTGTCTGAGTCTATTATTCTGAGAAAGAAAAGAAAAGTAAAATTAGGAGTACTTTTTTTAAAGTTCATCTTTCTCAAAATGTGTTGTTTTGTAGATTTTCTTCCTCCTTGACAGCACAGATGGCTTTTCTCCCATTTCCTCTATAGTTACAGCCCTCTGCAAAGTCGCACATGCTTTTCTTTTGCCACTGAGATGGGATACATGGTGGGGGGGGAGGGGGGGATCCAAGCCCAACTACACTTCATTTTATGCAAGTTCACATCTGAGCTTTGTCACAAGACATTGTCAAACACATTTGGGCAGGGGGTGGTGAGATCCCGAAGAGAAAGTGTGCAGACACATTGTCAGCCATACTTATTTGACACCTTTGAACTCCTCCGCTTTATGGCCACTAAATCCTGTTCCTTGAAACTTAATAAAAAACCGCATGCTTTCCCAGAGATTTAACCAATCACTATTTTATTTCCTTTTTCCTCCCAACTTACTTTGAAACAAATCACAGGAAAGTTCCCTCCCATTACGCCAGTCCAGAGGGGCTTATTGTTGGATTCACGGGTCTATGTACTGCCAGGGAACCACGAGAAATATAGCAGAGTGCACAAAGGTTTAAACGCAGCAAAGCTTGGGGCTGGGTGTGGCAACAGACTTACAAAATCACATGTGGTCAGCAGTCAGACTAAAAACTAATAAGTATTTATTAAAGAAAATGCATGCTTGAGAGTGCAGGTAAGAGATAGATATAGATTACCTATTCTAACTAGCTGGATGTGGTTGGATGTTGGACGCAGATCCAGCCTCCATCTTCATGCGTGCGAGGGAGAGAGCAGAGAGTGAGTTGTGAGGGGGAGACGGAAGCAGAGGAAATTGCCCCTAAAAGTAGCATTCTACTTCAAAGGAAAGTATCAGATAGCAGGAAGGAAAGGCTGCTCCTTGTGCCCTGACCTCTCTATCTGTCTAAACTCTCTGGTGCCATCTTCTCAAGTCTGAGACAGAAGACAGCACCAAGTCCTCCTCTTCTAACACTTATCACTGGAAGATAATTACTCTAAACTAATGTTCCCTCTAATTTCTCCCCCCTACTGAGTGGAGCAATTCGCATCCTGAGCAGAATATCTATATACTAATAGCGAAGTGCCCACCCCTGTGCGGATACCTAAATCCATGTGGGGGGGGGCACTTGGGGGAGGGTTTTTTCCTACAAATGGGGGGATATTTAAATCCCCTCAAAAGTAAAAGTGTTCTCTGCGCAGGCGCAGAGAACGCTTTGGCTGGGGGGGAGGGCTTGGCGGGCCTGGCGTCACTCACTGTTGTCTGTGCGGGGGGGGAGGAGGGAAAAAGATTGGCGGGCCTTGCCGCCACCACTACTCATACTGCTAGGGGGGATCGGCGGCAAGAAGGGGAACCCCCTCCTTCTTCGCTGGTGCTGGTGGTAGGAGAGTAGGAGGCAGATTGGCGAGTGATGAACATGGGGAAGAGCCCAAAGTTTGCGTCCGAGGAGACTCAAGGGGCTTTACTCTGCAGCATACATGCTCGGAATCACACTGCAACATGTTGGAGTCCCTGCCGTGACTGGCACAGGAACCTGGGTCTCTGTGTGTGGTGGGGGGGGGGGGTGGAGCGGCGTTTTTCCTTCCAAGAAGCAGGGGCAGCATGTCTGTAGCCTGTCCAGGACACACACCCACCAACAAAAGCCAGCCTGTCCTTTTGCTGGAGGCCGCCCGCCGCCACCACTACCCAAAACATGCCTGGGGTGCTTCCGAGGCTTTCCTCGGGTGGCTTTGGTCAGTACTCACCTATGAGTTCACCTGGCTTTGGCTTTGAAAGCCTGCCGATCCATCAGCATTGGCCTCCTTGAGCTTGCAACGCCTCGTACTCCCCCACCCCGAGTACCGTGGGTTTGCCTCTTGTAACTGCTATAATCTTAAAATGGGCAATGGGCAGTGCAAGACCCTGCTTGGCTCCAGACTACTGCTAAGTGGGGCTTCCTGGGTTAATGAGTGGCTGCTCACACACTCAGCTTAGAGGGAACACGGCACCCAGGCAGGGCACTCCTTGTTCACTAACTTTTGAGAGTTAATCAATTAGAAGAAGAGAAAAAGGCTTTTATACTCCAGTTTTCTCTACCTTAAGGAGTCTCAAAGTGGCTTACAATTGCCTTTCCTTCTTTCCACATCAGGCACCCTGTGAGGCAAGGCAAGGGGGGCGGAGAGAGTTGTGAGAGAACTGTGCCTAGCTCAAGATCACCAGTCAGGCTTCATGTGGAGGAGTCAGGAATCAAACCCGGGTCTCCAGATCAGAGTCTAACTCTAATACCGTTGCCTCCAATGTTTGGATCTGAATCAACTAGGCCAAGTCTGGCCTTTTTGTTAGATTTTCTCATATTTTATTTGTTTTATTTAAAACATTTCTACATTGTCCAGAGCTTTTTTCTTTTTTTTTAGAGGTGCCAGAACTCTCAGGAGAGAAATGTTTTCAATCTGTATACTGAAAACTCATGAACTTTTAAACATTTAAAAAAGAATTTTGTCAAAGAGGTTCTGGAACTCCATTCCGGTGTGTTCCCCCAGAAAAAAAGCCCCGATGCCACTTTTCTACCTATATAGGGCCCCAAGGCAGTGAACATCAAGTTTTAAAACATTTAAATATTAAAATAACATTTTAAAATGTGTATATATATATATATATATATATATATATATATATATATATATATATATATATATATCATATATGCAATATATAAGGTGGTGGAGAAATCCTAACTCTGCAGCCTCCCTGGGGGAGGGGTTATGAGGGATGGGGAATTATATGAGAGTGCCAAAAGAAGTCCTGTCGCTGTCCTCAACCAAAGGCCCGGCGGAACATCTCTGCCTTGCATGCCCTGCGGAAAGGTAACAGCTCCCATAGGGCACAGGCGTCTTCCGGCAGAGCGATCCACCAGGCAGAGCCCAGGGCTGAGAAAGCCTTGGTCCTGGTCGATGATAGCTGGACTTCTCTCGGGCCAGGGACCACCAGCAAGTTCTTATTTCCTGAGCATAGTGCTCTTCCAGGGGCATACTATAGTATTTAACAATATTATTAAAAAAACATATTAACATACAAATTCCCCCAAGGGCGTAGACTTTTGGAAATCCGGGGTGGGGGGTGGGGGCTCCTTAGTGCACGTGCTTCGTGCGCGCGCTCACTGGAGCAATGTTCTTCCCCCCCCAGGAAACCACCCCGCCTCCCTGGGCCCTTCTGAGGCCTGCCAGCCGCTGCTGCCGGTGCCTCTCTCCCCCCCCCCCTTCCCTCTCCCTCTACAGCAGCGGCGGCCGAGCCTCGGAAGGACCTGGGGAGGCGCGGCGGCAGGCAGTCCGTTTTCTCGGGGGTGGCTGAGCCCCCCCTGGGAAATTTCGGGGGTGGCTCAAGCCCTCGAGCCCCCCCCCCGTACTCTACGCCTATGAATACACACACCGAACCACAGAGGAGGGCCAATAAGAATTAACTGGGGGTATGCCAAATTTACTTCACAATGACAGAGGGAAACAGAGAAATCTACGTGAGGAGGGTGTTCCAAAGTGTTGGTGACATGAATAAGAGGGGCCTTTTTTGGGGGGGGGGGGGGTTTGCAAAAATCATGGAATTTTCTCCTCAGGGAGTCACCTTTTCCCTTTTATCACTATTTTCCACCAGCAGGTGAAGACTAGGGTTGCCATGGCCACCAGCAAAGGATGGGGAGGACAGAGTTGCTTGATCCCAGTTGGGAACAGTCCACACATACCAGGAGGCCAGACCTCTATGCGAATCCCCTCAACATCCATAGCCACCATGTAGTCTGAAAGGGGCCACAGGTATAACTTTTTCAGTTATAGCACAGGTGAATTAGGACCCTGAAAAAATCAGGGCTTTGTGTAGAAGAAGAAGAGAAGAAGAGATTGGATTTATATCCTGCCCTGCACTCACTCAAAGTCTCCGAGCGGCTTACAAACTCCTTCCCCTTCCCCTCCCCACAACAGACTCCCTGTGAGGTAGGTGTGGCTGAGAGAGCTCTGAGACAACTGTCCTTGAGAGAACAGCTCTGACAGAACTATGGCTAGCCCAAGGTCATCCAAACAGCATTATACTGATGCTGTACACACATGCAAGATCTGCATGTTGCTCCTTTAAGACAACATGGCAAACATAGGTACGGAAGAAGGAGGAGGATATGGGATTTATACCCCGCCCTTCACTTGGAGTCTCAGAGCAGTTTACAATCCCTTCCCCTCCCCACAACAGACGCCCTGTGAGGTAGGTGGGGATGAGAGAGCTCTGAGACAACTGCTCTTTCAAGAACAGCTCTGACGGACTATGGCTTGCCCAAGGTCATCCAGCAGCTGCATGTGGAGGAGTGGGGAATCAAACCCTGTTCTCCTAGCTTAGAGTCTGTGCACTTCGCTACACCAAACTGGCACAGGACTGTGGCTCATGTGTGCTTCTGATATTTGCAGCTGGGAGGCTCCCAGTACATACAATCCTAACATCTGAAAAGGGTGAATGTTTTGTTTGGAAGAAAATGGGTCATGAAGCTGTTTTATACTGAATCAGACCCTTAGTCCATCAAGGTCAATCTTGTCTATCCAAACTGGCAGTGGCTCTCCAGGCTGTCAGGCAGAGATCTTTCCCATCACCTACTACCAGATCCTTTTATGTGGAGATGTCAAGGATTGAACCTGGGACTTCCTGCAAGCAAAGCAGATGCTCTACCACTAAGCCACAGCCCCTCGCCTGACAGTATCACAACTGTGAAGCAACCCTTTTGATACAAAGGGCAGCGAACCGCGTAAGAAGAATTTGTTAGGGGTAATTTACGTCCGTATATTGATCAAACAAAGCCGCAAGAGCAAAGGGATTAAGATGCCGCTGATGAAGGATTTTTTAAAAGGAAAGGTGTTAGCTTTGAAATGTACAAACAACTCCTCAAAAGCCTGGGAAAATAAGAATGATATAGCTGTGTGCGTGCAGTATTGCAAATGGGGGCTTTTTAGATCTCAGATACCAGTGCATGTACAAGAACAGATTAACTGAAAGAAAATCAAAGGTAGCCTGATAGTTAATTGGCCTATTTTGAGGAACAGAATGCAATTCCAGGTTCATCAGTCTCTTGATGATTCAGCAATTTAAACTGTCTGTGTATAAAGCTCACGGGTGAAAATTTGTTTTAATTCCATTTTCTGAGGTTTTCTGGGGGAAATATGGCTACCGATTGAAATTTTGGAAAGATCCAGTTACACAACACTGCACTTGGAACAAGGGCTGTAGGGTTTTGCACTTGTTTGCAAGCACACAGTCGTTCGCGGTTGTACTGCATTATGGGTTTTCCATTATTAAGACTACCTAAGCCATCATTGGCATGCATACATATTTTGTTAGCAAGCATGAAGGTGGTTTGACAGCTTCCAGAATCGTCTTTGGTGACCCCCAACAGCACTCTTTTACCCACTGCAATCCTGGCTGCTGCTCCAGGTAACATTGAACTTTCTTTGTATGAGTAGCATGCATATACGAGGTTAGCCCTGATTATCAAGGAATCCCCACCATCCTTTGAAGGCAGGAGAACTGGGTTAGATCCCCCACTTCTTCACATGCATCTGCTGGTGTGACCTTGGGTCAGGTACAAGTTCTTTTGGAGCTGTTCTCTCACATGCAGTTCTCAAAAGAGCTCTCTCAGCCTCACCTACCTTACAGGGTGTCTGTTGGGGGAGGGGAAGGGAAAGGGATTGTAAGCCGCTCTGAGACTCCTTCGGGTAGCAAAAGGTGGGGTATAAATCCAATCTCCTCCTCCTCCTCCTACAGGCAACTGAAATTGCTCTGCTTTCCTCTTGCCACAGAACCTTGATTGCTCTGAGTGTTCCTGGTAATGCAGACAACTCAGAAGCCATTTTCCAATAACTCCCATATATTTCCAATACTATTTCCAATACCATATATTTCCAATATTAAAATGCAAGACCCGGTTACTATTAAGAATGCTGTGATAATTCAGCAGATTTTATTTCCAGTGCTGATACTAGAGTTGGGCTTGTGGAATAATTATCCTGAGTCCTAAGTCTGCCTTTTCTTTGAATTTATCTAATGACTCTCTCTCAGCCTCCGTTACCCCATAAGGTTGTTGTGAAGATAACATGAGGGAGGGAGAACCAAGCACGCTTCTGGCTCGCGGAGTTAAAGCTCCCAGCCATGGGATCCTGCTCCAATTGCTGCTGTGCCTATGCACCTATGTGCCCATGCGCCTACGTGCAGGTCGGTGAAACAGACCAAAGCTGCATGCAACCAGGGTGGTGCTGCCAAGGGCTGCCCTGCAGTGTGAATGCGCCATTCTGCCTCCTACCTAGTATGGTCCCACATCAGTCCACACAGTGCAACTGGAAAGTCCCATGACGACTTGGCCCAGGTCTTTTTGCCCCGCTTCCCTTGTGCTTCATTCTGCCAGACTGTCCTCTGCCATAGAATCACATAGTTGAAAGGGGGCCATCTCGTCCAACCCCATGCTCAGTGCAGGATCAGCCTAGAGCATCCCTGGCGTGTTTTTGTCCAGCCACTGCTTAAAGACTGCCAGTGAGGGGGAGCTCACCACCGATTCCACTGTTGAACAGCTCTTACTGTATAAAGTTTTCCCTAATATCCAGCCAGTATCTATCTATCTATCTATCTATCTATCTATCTATCTATCTATCTATCTATCTATCTGTCTGTCTGTCTGTCTGTCTGTCTGTCTGTCTGTCTGTCCGTCCATCCGTCCATCTGTCTGTCCGTCCGTCCGTCCGTCTGTCCGTCCGTCCGTCCGTCTGTCCGTCCGTCCATCCGTCTATCTATCTATCTATCTATCTATCTATCTATCTATCTATCTATCTATCTATCTATCTATCTATCTATCTATCTATCTATCATCTCTTTATAAGTACCACATTTCCTCAATATAGGTGTAATTCCAAAATGCAAAAAAGCCAGTAAAACAGAAAAGTAATTCTTAGAGACAGGGCTCTTTTATGAGTGCTGATTACAATGTTTATGCTGGTAGTTTGGACGTTTCAACCTTCCTGTTTTATCTGTGGAGCTCAGTTGCCACAAGCATAGGTGGATTTATATATTTTTTAATGCAAATAATCCAGCCATGAGTGTTACATGCACTCACATTCTCATATCCCCCCATCCCAGTGTAGTTGGGTTTCACCTGTTCTACCCACATCCATCCCATCTCAATAGCCATAGTGGAGATCTACCTGGAAATGTAACAGCTCCCTCTCTTCCTTCCCTGAACAACAACAACAACAACAAAAACCTGGGAAAAAATTACATCTGGATGGAGAAAACGGCTGTGGAACATAGTTGAAAGAAAAAAAGTATGAAGAAAATTCCACGATATTGGGAAAATATTCAACAAACATTGGCTGCAGACAGACTGTCAGTCTGCCGGGCCTGGGGCGGGGGGAATTACCCCCGCGGCGCGGCATTCGCATGCCGCCGGAAGGAAGCCACCCGTAGCGTTCAGACTGCGGGCGGCTTCCTGGAGCGGCGGGCAGACGCCGCACGGTTGCCCCTGCCCGTGCGCGTTCACACCCACTCTGGCGGGTGGAACGCGCGCGCAGGGCGCACCGCAGCAGCCGAGCACCACTTTGAAGTGGTGCTCGGCTGGTGCGGAAGGAGCATGGCGCCGGACGCTATGCGTCCGGGCCACCTCCTGGGGGCAGATGCAGCCATCTGAACGGCCGCTCTGCCTCCACTTCTGAAGCGGAGGCAGAGCGGCCGAGATGGCCAATCTGTCCTCGGTCAAAGGCTGCTTGATTAAAGGTAAAGGTTTTCCTTGCTCAAAAGCCAGTTGAATCCAACTCTAGGGGGTGGTGCTCATCTCTGTTTCCAAGCCAAAGAGCCAGCACTGTCTGGAGATTTTTTCCATGGCCATGTGGCCGGCATGACTAAATGCTGTTTCCCACCGAAGTGGTACCTATTTATCTACTTGCAATTTCTTGCTTTCGAACTGCTAGGTTGGCAGGAGCTGGGGCCAGAGACAGGAGCTCACTCCGTCATGCAGCACTCGGGTCTGTAGCTCAGTGTCTTTTGGTCTGTAGCTCAGTGTCTTAACCTCTGAGCCACCACAACCTGCTTGATTAGGTCAGATCAATCAAAAACAGTTTCATTGAGAGTACGGAGGGTAATTTGCAAACAGGTCTGTACATGAGTCCAAGCATATGCCTTTGAACACTTGGTTAACTAATCCCTGAATCTGATTTCAGGCTTTCAGCCAGAAAAGGAAAAAAATGGTGCTTGATTTCTAATATAGCCAAGCCTAGTGAAATAGAAAGCTTTGTCTACTAAACCAGGTAATTATGAATGTTGGTGTCATTACTAATCAAGACTCACCGTACTAATATCACAAATAAGCCTGACAACACTTTCCTTTGAGATTTGGCATCCATATGGCTTGTGGACGCCCAGTTGGGGAAGCAGATGGTATTGGACAAGCCAGTTTTCTTCTCCCACTTACACACATCAGAATTCCTGCTTGCAGTCTTAAATAGTATTTGCTTGTCGCTTTTGAAACTATTCAAACCTCCCCCTCCTTTAAGATACAATTCAAGGCCCTTTGTTGTCAGATTACACCAAGAACGACTCCCAAACTCTGCTTATCTATTCAGCCATGTTAATATCGCAAGCGAGTTCAAGAGAGTCATTGTCAAGCAATCTGAAGAGAAATGGCAAGGGCTATAGATCCTTTAGTAAAAGACACTTTGAGAAATTGTAAGAAAAGACTCTGTTGTAACAATTAACACACCCCTTCCTCTTGGAGACAGAAATAATCCATTGCATGTTAGCAATTTAGAAGAAAGCAAGTCCAGGGTTAGGCTGTATGGATTAGAGTCAAGTTGTACAGCACACAGCAGGGGGAACATGAAAGAATTTTATAAAATTATGCATGGGATGGAGAGAGTTGACAAAGAGAAATGTTTCTCCCTCTCCCAAAATACTAGGACTTGAGGGCATCCATGAAATAGTACCAGCCTCAATATTGATCCTTGTGGGACCCCACTGCTTACTTTCCTCCATAGTGAGAACTGCCTATCGGTCCCCACTCTTTGCTTCCTGTCATTTAACCAGTTTTTAATCCATAAGAGAACCCATTGTCTTATATCATGACTGCTAAATTTGGTCAGGGGTCTTTGGTGAAGTACCTTGTCAAAAGCTTTTTGAAAGTCCAGGTATATAATGTCTACTGGGTCACCATTGTCTACATGCTTGTTCACTTTCTCAAAGAGCTCCAAAAAGGTTGATGAGGCAGGACTTCCCCTTGGAGAAGCCATGCTGATTTTTCCTCAGCAAGCTTTGTCCCTCAGTGTGCCTAACAGTTTTATCTTTGATTACAGTTTTACACATTACTGATCACCACCTTGTAGTGTGCAACATAAAACAACAGCAATGGGTGAAGTTACAAAAAAGTGCATTGATTTCTCTTCAAAGATAAATCCTTCTTCAAAAAGAGAAAAAAGGGAATAAGAGGCTATTTTTTTTTAAAAAAGAGAGATAATTTTGGGGAAAGAAATTCTGATTCCCCATAACAACACTAATTTCCATGAAATCTGCAAAGACAGGCTAACACAGAGTGTGTTACAATAGCCCAATCTGGAAGTCACTAGCCATCCAATCCTGTGCAGAGTTATTATTTCAGTTTAAGTCTACTGAGTTCCAAGAGCTTGAATTCAATGGAGATTAATTCTGCATAGGATTGTACTGTAAATCATAAATAATTCAAGCCAAATCAGACTTTTCTAAGAAAAATCGTCCCTAAACTCTTAAAAGGCACTCTTGTTCCCCATCACTATCTGGGTATCCAGGAGTCAGATCCCGGAGTAGGCCCAAACTGCCAATTTGGGCCTTCAGTAGGACTGCCAAGCCCCTGCTGGGGGATTCTCCATCCCCAGATACCGCCCCCACACTACTGATCAGCTGGCCAGTGGGTGACTTATTGGCAGCAGGGGGAGGCCTAGCCTGGCATGGCAGTGACATCACCCTCAACATGGTAACTCTACTTCAGGTGAGAACTGGAAGTGATGTCATCACATTGCCACTGATGCAGGACACTGTGGTATTTGGGCAAAAACTCAATGGTAAAAGCAGCTTCTACCATAGAGTTTCTGCCCAAATATCAGAACATCCTGTGTTGCCAGCAACATGATGACATTACTTCCTGTGCACACCACAAATTATGTCCCTGTGAAGCTGGGCTAGGCCTTCCTGTGCTGCCAGTTATTCTCACCATTCACCCAGCCTTCAAGGGGAATACAACCCCACCCAGAAAATGTCATACTCCATATCTTGAGTCAGTTGAACTCCCAACTAATGCTCTGTCCATCAAGACTGGTGTGACACACTGCACAGAAAAGCCGGATTTTTAAAATGCTGCTTGTATCAGAGAGTCAGGAAGTTCAAGAATTAATCTGCCCTGGAAAGAAGAGCTTATGTGATTTGCTGATCTACTGACTCTCTGATTGGCCAGCATCAACTGAGAGAAGAAACAAAACAGCTGATCTGGAGGGGAAAGAGGTCTTTCTCCATTTGGTCTTTCACCTTTTGAGACACTTTTGGGCTTGGTCTGAAAACTAACATCTGGATCAGTAGCCAGAGGGTTTGGCTTCTGAGGGAATAGACATTTGGAAGTCAGTGATTTCTGACAGGCAATAGTCAGTTTAGTTTCTTATTACCGTCTTAAGACCAACACACCGAGTAAGCATAATGTGTGAAAGAGAGTG
The DNA here is from genome assembly GCA_029233225.1 of Lepidodactylus listeri. Classification (NCBI taxonomy): domain Eukaryota; kingdom Metazoa; phylum Chordata; class Lepidosauria; order Squamata; family Gekkonidae; genus Lepidodactylus; species Lepidodactylus listeri. Next base: position 95,442,026 of record JARCFY010000009.1, on the reverse strand, counting down.
AAAAAAGAACACTCATAATATACAAAAATAGAAATCTGAATTTAAGAACTTTTAGGCAATAGTCAGAAAAATATGTCTACAAAGAGAAGAAGGCGAACCCCCTTGTCTTAAATATATTTAGATTTTATATTTAGATATATTAGAAATATATTTAGATATAAATATATTTACAATTTAGATTCTCAGTCAGGAAAGCTACAGATCAGCCTTATACAGACAAAGGATACTGGAGAAGAACCTGGCAGAAGGTCTGGGTAGTTAGGGTCAGGGCTCCGTTGGGGCTGGGGCACGCCGGAGCGCCGCTCTGGGAGAGAGGAGGCGGGGGGGCGGGCACTTAAGAAAGCCCCGCCCCCCGCTCGCTCTTCCCAGGCCGGCGGCACCCCCTCCCTCGGGCCACGGCAGAGTGCTCCGCCGGCCCCGGGAAGCCCTTTCCCTCCCCCCCGTTACATCTCCCGGGGCCGGCAGCACTCCGCCGGCCCCGGGGCCAAGAAGCCCCTTTCCTTCCCCCCTCCCACAGCTCCCGGGGCCGCGGCAGAGCGCCGCAGGCCCCGGGAAGCCCTTTTCCTCCCCCCCCCCATTACATCTCCCCCCATACACCTACCTACCTACCTACCTACCTTCCTGTTCCTTCCTTTCCCCCTTCCTTCCCCTTCCCCTTCCTTCCTTTCTTCTCTCTCTCTCCCCCACCTACCTACCTACCTTCCTGTTCCTTCCTTTCCCCCTTCCTTTCCCTTTCCCTTCCTTCCTTCCTTCTCTCTCTCCCCCACCTACCTACCTACCTTCCTGTTCCTTCCTTTCCCCCTTCCTTCCCCTTTCCCTTCCTTCCTTTCTTCTCTCTCTCCCCCCCACCTACCTACCTACCTTCCTGTTCCTTCCTTTCCCCGTCCTTCCCCTCTCCCTCCCTCCCTCCCTCCCTCTCCCTCCCTCCCTCCCTTCCTTCCTTCCTTCTCTCTCTCTCCCCCACCTACCTACCTACCTTCCTGTTCCTTCCTTTCCCCCTTCCTTCCCCTCTCCCTTCCTTCCTTCCTTTCCTCTCTCTCTCTCCCCCACCTACCTACCTACCTTCCTGTTCCTTCCTTCCCCCCTTCCTCCTTTCTTCCTCCCTCCTTCCTTCCTTTTTTTTCTTTCTTCTCTCTCTCTCCCCCACCTCCCTACCTTCCTTCCTGTTCCTTTCCTTCCTTCCCCCTCCCTCCCTTCTTGCCTTCTGACACACCTGACGTCAGGGATGTGTGGCCTTATGACACTTCCGGTGATGTCAGGGGGTGTGGCATATGCAAATGTTATGCTAATGAGCTCCTGCACCTCTTTTTTTACGAAAGGACCCCTGGTTAGGGTGAACTCTTATACAAGCCAAATAGTAAAAGGAGTTATTGCTCCTTGGGGACAAGGAGACTAACCTCCTGCTAGTGAAAGGGTTTGGGAAGAGAACCCTGGTCTGTGATAAAGGGGAGAAGCTTAGACGCCTCAGAAATTAGTAAAAAAACTGCAGTATCTAAATCTAGATCTCTGAAGGGAGAAATCTAGAAACTTTAAGCAAACACAGTCCTTCAGAGGAAACATTAATAAGAACTGTGTTAGTGCTGAAATATATTAAACAAAGTACCATTCAAAGAAAGAACTAGGAAACCTTGAAACGAAACTACAAATACACTCTCGTGAACGTTCTAAGAATTCAACACTATATATATATTAGGAAGTTTTTACTCCAACAGTCTCAAAGCCTTGACTATTCCTTTAATGCATATTTTCCGTGCCTGTTTAATAAAGCCTTTATTCTCTTTTTGAAAGTTAATTTGCCTTGAGTGCCATTTCAAAAGGGTTTATAAAACAGGACAGCTCCTGTCTTTCCCTCAAGTCCCTGTACTGAGTCTATAGTCTAAACCAATATCTAGACAAAGGGTGGGGCAGTTTCAAGTTTATATCAGTAGAGAAAATATACACTATACTGTAGGACAACTCAGTCACTGAGGGAAACTGAAGATTTGGTGGGAAAAATCTGCCAGACAGGTAGGGAGATATGGGGATTCATCATAACTGGATACACAAATCATTTAATATTGTGCTTTGTATTCATTTACCTCCTGGATTTTTCTGCCCACATAAATGGGCCCCGCCCAAATCTAAGTTTCAATTCAATGTGTTCACTCTCACCTAGGCCACTACTGAACCAAATCAGACATTGGTTTAGGTCAAATTTACATCTGACTTTCCTGCTGGAATCATTCCAGTTTCAAAAAAACCTGTCTATACCTGTTTCTAGTTTCAAACCATACTTGTTCTAGTTTATAAATTACTGTTTACATTTGTTAATTGCCCTCCTGTGGTCAAGCTAGCATTATACTGCTTTAAACAAATGCTGTTGCTTAGTACTCTTCAGACCCCTTGGAGTGAAATTTGAAACCAGTGTGAAATGAGCTTGGGAAAAGACAGCAGTCAAACTACTTCAGAGGGGAGGTGTAAACTGGGCCTTAGTTTAGCCAATCCTCTCCAGCTGAGTGATTTTATTAAAAAAAAACACAACACAGCAGAATGAGGAAGTGCTCATTTCTCAGTGGGTGTGGGTGTTTTTTTAGGGGGCGTATTTCACTGCCATTTGTGGTGGTTGTGACAGAATGACATGGTGCAAACTGATATGAGAAGTTCACATGTAGGTGACTCCACTAGTCATGCTGAGTGATTGCTGAAAGTTTATAATTCAAGTTGAGAAGGACCTCTATGAGAAAGGTGAACCTCCTCCACAAGTTATCAGAAGGACATCAAGGAGACTGTCAACAAAAGCAGACTTGGGAACATTTGTCACTCAGCAGATGAGAAATTGGGTTGTGAGACCCCCAAAAGCACTCACATTTCTCTGTGAGGCCAGATTAACCACAGGGTAGGCTACAAGAAAACGGGCAGGGCTGCAGTTTCTGTATAGAGCAAGCAAGGACTGAAGAAGCAAGATTATCAGGTATGTTTGGGATTTTGGTAGGGAGTGGTAAGTGCCACTCTAAAATGGCTGCCACAGGGGGTGGAGCCAAGCCCCAAATGGCTTCCATAGGAGATGGATCTAAACACATTGCCTCCTTCCTTGTCTTGTAAATGTATCACAGATGAGGGATAGAAAGAAATGAAGGAAAACCCAGGGGAGGAAGGAAGAAAGAGAAGGGGATATAAAAAGGATAACTTGAAGTGGGAATAGGACTACTCATCCCACAGAGGTGAGAGCTGCTATTGCAGCCATAGACAACCTTTACAAAAACAAACAAACAAACAAGGACAACCAATAGCAAGTCTCCCCTTACAATGTCTCCCCTACTTTTTAAAAAAGCTTGAGGGGCACCACATTGGGGAATCCATGCTATAAAGAAAGAGTGTTGCAGTGAATTGGGCCATACCCATAAGAATGGCCTTCCAGTGATGAATTGTAATAATATACAGGTATTGGCAAATATTTTTGCCAAGTTTGCTTGACAAAGTTCCCCAACTCCGACTGCTTCTGCCTCCTCTCATATCAGTAATTAATTATTCTGAGATCTTGTCAGATCTCAGAAGCTAAGCAGGGTTGATCCAGGCTAGTATTTGGATGGGCAACCTCCAAGGAATACCAAGGGTGTGATGCAGAGGCAGGCAATGGCAAACCACCTCTGAAATGTCTCTTACCTTAAAAACAAGTCTAGCTTGCCACCGAGTGGTGCATGACACTAAAAGAGCTAGAACTTCTGGCGACTGGGCAATCTTAGGATCTCCTGGCTATGCTACACACACTGCCATATGATAATTAATTACTTAATCAATTAGTAGTTAGTTAGCAAAGGAACGTTTGGCCATCTGCAGCCTTTTGTATTTTCAACGGGATGCTTCCATTTTGTGTGTGTTTCTTCTGCTGATGCCAGGAATGTGATCTGATTCCAGCAACAGGGAACCTGACACCTCTGAAATTTTAGAGGAACACCACCAGCACTTATTATTGTATGGTATTGAATTTTTAGGATGATTTTATTGGGTTTTAAATTGTTATTTAAGTGTGATTTATGTACTCAGTAACTTGTTTTTTTTTTTTTTAGGAATGTGAGCCACCCTGAGCCTGCATTGTGGGGAGGGTGGGGTATAAGTGAAATAATAATAAAAATAAAAAAATAAAATAAAAGCAGCTTTGGGCATTGATGCTGTTTAAATGTCTCTCTCTATCTTTCAGCCTTCCCCCCATCAGTTTTGTTGTTGTTGGGGGGGGGGGGGATACTGGAGACGTATATCGCCTCTTTCGTAATAAATGTGCTATTGACACAGTAGGAACAGATGGAAAGCAAGCCTGTATCCTGGCTCGGCTGATCCCCAAACAGCATCCTTCCCGCTCCCAAACATCCTGCTATCTGCCATCCAGGAACCCCAACCTTTTCCAAGCAAATCCCGAACAGGTTCTGTTTTCCTCTCTTCTGAACTGGTTCAGAATCGAATGTGTGATATTTGCATAACCCTGCTGTTCAGTTTCCCTGCCCTGAAGGAGACTCCGGAATGAGCTGAGGATTGATGAGTTCATCAAGGAGCTCTCCATCTAACAAGGAGTGCTTTGACTCTTGAAAGCTGATGTCCTGAAATTGTGTTGTTCTCTAAGGAGCTACTGGGCTTGACACTAGCTCTTGATGAATCCGGGTGTTCCATCCACTCCGGTCCTAATCCTGCCTGCCTTGACATACTCTGTAGCTTTCTCTACGCTCAGCTGCCTACAGCCCTGTTTGGGTATATCAGGAGCTGGGATGCTGTCTGTGGGAAATGTGTTTGACAATGGAACTTACTCCGTCAAACATGCGCTGATCACTCGGACTGGTCAGTTTGGCCTGAACGACTCAGATGCCTGCCAAGCAAATTTGTGCCAGCTTTGTGCAAAACTGTACATGTGCAAAAGCATTGCTGGTACGAACAGGACAGCAGCTGTTAACTTTGCTAAAGGTGACTTGGATGAAGACTGAAAAGCACAGCATTTAAAAAACAAACATTTAAAAAAGTACAGCAAGAAGAGCGCCACTATGGTGCAGTGGTTAGAACTGCACATTAGGATCTGGAGACCCAGTTTGATTCATAGAATCATAGAGTTGGAAAGGACCTCCAGGGTCATTTAGTCCAACCCCCTGCACGATGCAGAAAATTAACAACTACCTCCCCCTCCACACCCACAGTGACCACTGTTCCCTGCCCAGAAGATGGCAAAAAAATCCTCCAGGATCCCCAGACAAACTGGCCTACAGAAAATTGGTTCCTGACCCCAAAGTGGTGATCGGCATTTCCCTGGGTGTGTTAAAAAGGACCTTGAGAACTAAGCACTTATGTAGCGCTCTCTGCCCTCTCTCTCTCATGATCTGTCTAAGTCCACAGGATCAGCATTGCTGTCAGAGGGCCATCTAGCCTCTGCTTTAAAACCTCCAAAGAAGGAGAGCCCACCACCTCTCGAGGAAGCCTGTTCCACTGAGGAACCACTCTGTCAGGTTCTTCCTGATGTTTAGCTGAATACTCTCTCATGGAGGTTTGCTGTGTGACCTTGCACCTGTCACACTCTCTCAGTCTAACTTACCTCACAGGGTTGTCGTGAGGGTAAAATGAAGGAGAGAAGAACAATGTAAGCTGCTTCGAGTCCCCACTGGGGAGAAAGGTGGGCTATAAGTAAAGCAATCAATGAAGAAACAATAAAGAAAATAAATTTGATTATGACTGAGTTATGTGATCTGTGACTGCTATAACTGTTTAAACAATGGCTTGTCAGGGAGGGGGACTTCATCAGGCTGTGTAAGAATGTGCAGGTACAGAAAGCCAGTTGTGCAGTTTACAAGAAATGGCTGAAGCAACCTGCTGAACTGCCACAAACAGGTCAACAAACATGAATAGTCCATCAAAAAATCAGCTTCCTGTTTGAAACCGACGAACAAGACAGGAGCTGAAGGTGAACCAATGGGTGTTTAAGCATCCCGAATCAGGACTGGCACACGGCTGTACTGCCCAGATCCAGCATGGGAGGGCAAATTCATACACCTTATAACTGATACACACAGTACTAGTCAGCAATATGAAATGCTAAGCTATTTTGGAAAGAGCAATTATGAGTCCATTTGCCAAAGAAATATGGTTTTTGTGACATTATGAGAAAGCCAATTCCATGTGCTTGCTCTCTATTTAAACAACATCCTCGGCCCCCAAATTTCTATCACTGATACTAATTGCATGATTTCTTTTATGTCCTCTCTGTCATGTGGATTCTTATAAATTCCCTCAGATGTGGCCATAATTATTATCTACTTAATAGGCATTTGAATTATTAATCATTATTCACTTGATAAATGAGTTACCCTTTCTCCTCATAAAAAAGATGATTTGATATATTAGCAGATTCATAAATGACAGGATTTTTTTTTTTTAAACTTAAACTTCAGGCGGGAGGTCACATTAGATCTAAGTTAGCTCCCCGAACATAGCTGTTAAAAGCTATAATTTGCAAAAAAGGAGGAATAACACCAAGTTTTTGCTCACAGCAGCTTTTCCTTCTGAGGTTCATGAGATTATGTAAGTAGACCATTGCTCGTGCAGAAAAATAGCAAACACCATTATATTGCTGAATGTTGAACAGAGATCAGAAACTAAACAATACACACACAACCTTTATTGGCATACACTGCAGGGACATCAATAAAGAAACAGTAGCAAACAGCTAGCAGTAAACCAAACAGTAGCCGACATGACTGGATGGAACTAATCAGCGAGGATTATGGGAATAGATTTTGGGTGCGATCACACGGACGTTTATTGCGGGCCTCGAGGCTGTTCCCCATCGCAATTAAAGGGGCTGACTAGACGGCCGCATCTGTCTCCCGTCTCGAAGCTGCCCCCCCCCCCGCATTTGAGCCTGCTTTTCCAACCACCTTTCAAAACAAGTACCTTCCGTTTGAGCCATCGCGCTTGAAAGAGACCCGGGTTTAAATGCCCGTGTGATCGCACCCTTAGACTCCTTGTACAACTGTGGCGAAACAGCTATTTTGCAGGCGGTGCGGAGGAGGATTTGGGATATGGAAGCCCAAATAATCAATGCTGGGAGTTCTGGAGTCTGTTCTCCACGCTTCCTCGATCTTCCCCTCCCCCGAGCCCCCATGGCTCCCTATATTTCCAATCTAATAGCTCCGCTTCATCGGCGGGTTTTCATGTTAGCAAGATTCAATCTTTTTCCCTCAGCTGTTGTGTCAGGCAGATATAGGGGTATCCCTTATAGCAGAGGTCCTCAAACTTTTTAAACAGGGGGCCAGTTCACTGTCCCTCAGACCACTGGGGGGCCGGACTATAGTTTAAAAAAAACACAACTATGAACAAATTCCTATGCACACTGCACATATCTTATTTTGAAGTAAAAAAACAAAATGGGAACAAATACAATATTTAAAATGAAGAACAAGTAAAGTTAAAAAGGCACCCTTGACGGGGCTGTTTTCTTTCCCTCTCCGAAGAAACAAAGAACTCGGCATCCTCACAAACTTTTTAAGGCAGCAAGCCCCCAGCTGCTTCTCCCTGAAACTCCACTACTTCAGGCATCATGATGGGAAAGAGAAACCTCTCTCTCTCTCTCTCTCTCTCTCTCTCTCTCTCCCCCTCCTCTGATTCCCAGCAGCACAAAAAGCCTCGAAAAAGACCCCCGCCCGGCTTTTGGGACTGGCGCAGGTCTCCTAGCCGGCTGAGAGGCCTCTCAGCCGGCTAGGAGACTTGGGGCCAGCCGGAGCGCCTGCCACCCCACACTTACCCTCTTCCAGTCTTCCTTTTGCCTCCTCCTGGCTGACTAGAAGCAGGGGGGTGGGGCTTTGTCATGTGGCCCGGGACGAGTCGGCTGCAATTTTTCCGCTGCTTTGTGTGCTGCTGGGAATTGGAGGACAGGCAGCGGCACACCCAGCGGGCCAGAAAAATGCCCTCAGCGGGCCGCATGTGGCCCACGGGCCGTAGTTTGAGGACCCCTGCCTTATAGGGATAGAACCTGTAGCTGTCTTTCTAGTGAACCTGACTCAGTGGCCCATATCCTTCTACGCTGCCCCCATTACTCCACTATGCGTAGCTATTTGATTGGCCCCCACCTACCCCCCTCAAGGAACTTGTCCGACAGCGACCAGAAACTAAACATACAATTCCCCTCCCCCCACACACAAGTATGCAGATTGTGCGTGACAAAGAAAGATATTTTCATTTAACGTTAATTTTTACTCAGTGGAGCTTTTAATACTACTACTATTTATTTCATGGTTGTTGCCTGCAAGTCCAGCATCACTTAGTATTTTCAAAGGCAACGTCTGTCTTTTCTACCAATTGCTTACCAGGGAATGCAAAGCCTTGGAGATGAGATGGAGCAGTGGATTTGGGCCCAAAATGCCCTTCATCAGGGGACCATACAGGTATTGAATCCTCTTAGATTCAGTATAGGAAAAAATAGGTAATTATTTACTTAATTAAAAATTACATCTTAATCAAAGTGCCCCAAGGGCAGGACTCCGCTCTAGCTCAGCAGCCACACAGTTACCTTATCACACTAAACTGCCAATCAATGTTTTATTTTTCTAGATCCTATTGTCAATTACTGAGAACTGCAATGTGTGTTTATAGTTAGAAGATATATTAGTTTTACCGGTTGCACTAAATTTAATGTTAATATTAATCTCATTATCTTGATTTATCTTTGGACTTTGGCATATAAGTATATCAGTCTCTTCCTCTTAATTGTAATTTCTATATACATCAATAAAAATGTTTTTTAAAATACATTTCTGGACTTCCAAAATAAAATAAAAATATACTGTACAAGAAGTGGGACCCGTGATACTCGCATGGGGGGGGGGAGTATTCCCCACAGCTCAGGGCCTCCTGAAGCCGGAGGAGCTCCGGAGGAGGCGGAAGCGGCAGCAGGTGAGCCCTTATGCCTCCCCCCCAGGGGTGGTGGCGAGGTCAGCCTGCCAACCCTTCTTCCACCCCCCCCCCCCAGTGGCAATGGCAGCGAGGCTGGCCCACCAAGCCTTCTCCCTCCCCCCCAGCAGTGGTGGCAGTGGTGAGGCCGGCCTGCCAAGCCTTCTCCCCCTGCAGCGGCAAGGCTGGCCCACCAAGCCTTCTTCCCCTCCCACAGCGGCAGTTGTGGCGAGGCCTGAGTGGCTCACAGCCTCCAGCCCATCAAGTCTTATCTCACTCCTCCCATTGGTGGTGGCAATGAACAGTTCCCAGAGTGTTCTCTGTGCATGGGCAGGGAACACTCTTTTACTTTGGGGGGGGGGATTTAAGTATCCCCCAGATAATTTTTTTTAACTTTTCAGATTTTTCTGCACACCTGGGGAGTCCCCCAAGTGTGCAGGAAAATCTCTTTGCCCCCCAAGTGGCCCTGATGTGTGGATTTAGATATCCACACGCAGGGAATGCCTTGGCTATTAGATATATAGATGATTTGGGTTTGGGTTTTAAAAACCTGAATATATTTGGTATACCTGAATATTCCCAAATACCAATATTGGTATTGTATTGGTATTCAGGAAATACTCCGGAATCCTGAATATATTGGGCTCCATTATACCCTGTGGGGCCATTACAATCAATGGCAAATCCCCTAGGATATATTAAATGGACTGGCGGAGAAGGAGTTTGAGGTAGAGGCACCATATTTACAGTGTATGTGCTGGAGCCTCTCTTGAAAAGAATCCCCAAGTTTCAACATGATTGGACCAGGGGGTCCAATTCTGTGGGCACCCAAAGAGGGTGCCCCATCTTCCATTGTTTCCAGTGGGGGGAAATGGCAAGGCAATACAAGCCCAGCAGAATTTCCCAGATAATCTCTGTAGTTGAAAGTGAAGTGTGCACATGTGCATGTGTGTGTGTGTGGGGGGGGCATTTTTGCAAGACCAGAAGCAGAACCAGTGCCACTGTGACAGTGCCAAAACCCAACAGGACTAAGGTCAAATCTGAGACTCTCTGAAGTAGAAACTGGGAGGGGGGGGGGCATTTATGAAAAGACAGCAGAACCAATGCAATGTACTAATGTCCAGCAACAGAATCCAGTGCCAACCTACTGGTGCCCAGCAGCAGAACCCAGTGGCATTGGGGCAAATGGCATTTCAACATTACTGGGCTTCTGTGTATTGGGCTGGCCTTGGTTCAGGTGGGCTAGCAAAAGTGCCTGCCTACCCTGCACTTTTGAGTGTTCTGCTGAGCTTCTACTGCCTTTGTTTTGGCCATTAAAAAAAAAAAACCTGTTGTGATTCTCTGGTGTGGCATTGGTTAGTTCTATTATTGCCACGTTGGCACTGGGTTCTGCTGCTGGGCACTAGTATATTTCACTGGTTTTGCTGTCCTTGCAGAAATCCTACCCCCCCTCAGTTTCTACTTAGATTCTCAGGTATGACATTAATCCTTTTGGGTTTTGGCACTATCACAGTGGAATTGGTTCTGCTAGGTACATTGCACTGGTTCTGCCACTGGCCTTGCACACATGCCCCCCACCCCCCCACCCCCCCACTTCACTTTCTACTGCAGAGATTCTCTGGTACATTCTGCTGGGTTTGTATTGCCTTGCTATCCCCCCCCCCCCGCATTGGAAACAATGGATGATTGTTTTTTTTTTCTTTGGGTACCTTCTTTGGGTGCCCAGAGAACTGGAACCCCTTGTCCAATCTTTTTGAAGCTAGGGATTTTGTTTGGAGAGCAGCTCCATCAGTTACACTGCAAATTTGGTGCCTATACCTAAAAGCCCCTCTCCCCCAGACCCCTAGACATACCCTAAGAGATTTGTCATTGACTATAAACCCCCCCCCCCCCCATAGGGTACAATAGAGCTGAATAATAGCTGAACAATATTTGGGAAACTCTATTTGGTTACTGAATAGATGCTCTGATTTGGTATTCTGCTGAATGAATACCCAAATGAGACTGATAAGCAGGGGTCCTTTCATAAAAAAAAAGAAGTGCAGGAGCTCATTAGCATACCTATTAGCATAACTCATTAGCATAACCGGCCGAATGTCAGTTTCAGCCCTATTATACCCTATGGGCCATTGAAGTCAATGGCAAAAACTCATAGGGCATATGAGGGGCTGAAGAAAAAGGGGTTTGAGGGAGAGGCTCCAAACTTGCAGGGTACCTTCTGGGATCTCTCCCCAAAATACCCACCAAGTTTCAAGAAGATTGGACCACGGAGTCCAATTCTACGGGGCCTCAAACAGGTTGCCCCATCCCCACCATTGTTCTCTATGGTGGGAAAAAACGTTACCCCTGCTTGGTATTTATTTGGCTCAGTATATATTGAATTCATACCCTTAATGGCTATGAGCATAGATGGCTTTTGCAAAGCAATGGCCTACACCTAGAATCCACCCCAGTAATTCAGCTATTAGAACTTTGCTCTATCCATGAACTCGGACCCTGCTGCAAGTTTGTAGATGGAAACTGGGAGAAAGAACAGGGGAGGAGTCCTTCTGTACCTCCCCCTCCCCCTTTTTTCTTTTGAACACAGAAACAACAAAGCCTGGTTAATGCCCTTTCCCACAAGCACAAGATGCACTTGCTGCTTTCCAATTTTTCCCATCCGGCTTCTTCTCAGATTCTCTTTCAAGCTAGCCATTTAAAGAGGGGGAGAGTATTTGGAGGGCTTCTCCTCAGGATCAATTTAAAGGAGAGGGAAACTGGCTGTGTTACCAAACAATATCCAGGAGTGTCGAAAAGCCTGTGGCTTTTGCTTTTACATTGATGCCGCGCAGGACTATTTTAAATAAGCACCGTCTGCCACTATTGTGTGCTCACATATTGTCTGCCACATATTGTGTGCTCACCGTCTGCTCACTATTGTGTGGGAGCCAGTTTGGTGTAGTGGTTAAGTGCGCGGACTCTAATCTGGGAGAATCGGGTTTGATTCCCCACTCCTCCACTTGCACCTGGCTGGATGACCTTGGGCAAGCCATAGCTCTGTACCAGCTGTTCTCTCAAGGACAGTTGTCTCAGAGCTCTTTCAGCCCCACCTACCTCACAGGGTGTCTGTTGTGGGGAGGGGAAGGGAAAAGGAGTTTGTAAGCCGCTCTGAGACTCCAAGTGAGTGAAGGGCGGGGTATAAATCTAATCTCTTCTTCTTCTTCTTCACATGGATATTTTCACTTTAAGAACACTCAGTCATTTTCTAAGGTCGAATAGAAACGATGGTAAAGCCGAAACATACCTCAATCCGTGCTCATTTTCATGAATGTAAAAAAAAAAAAAGTCTCCAGGTGGCAGTGGTGAAAGATTGGGAACATTTTTGGGGCCAACTGTGTGACAGCTGACCTGAGCTTTTGTTTCCCTTCCTGGAACTGGTTGGTCTTTAAGAGTGGGCATGGCCTGAAGCATAGGCCAAAGGGGACTTGGACCTGTCTATAGTTTTCAGGGGTGGGGCTGTAAGCTACTTTGAATCCCCAACAGGGGAGCGGGGGATGGGATATAAGTGCCTAAGCCATTCCTGGTACTCACTGCAAATACATTTATTTATTTATTTTCAGTGCTATTTTCCTTGAGGCCATTTGCCTTCTTCGTTGTCCTGCAACCCTCATATTCCTTTGCTGTCAGTCCTATTTACTCCCACTGGCCGTGGCAAGCCTTGTGATTTAGTCAATGTCAGAGCACTATCATGCAGTGTTATGGGGGGGAATGCATTGTCTTAGAGTGGCAGTGAGGGCAAATGAGGGCAGTGAGGGCAAAGAAGAAAGAGAGAAATGCTGTAGAACAGGGCATTTCTGCGAGCGCTTTTAGAATTTTGAGAATGGGTAGTGTGCAGTGCAGCACCGCAAACTGGCTGCAAAGAATATGTGTGTGTGGGCTCAATAACAAAATGGCCACCATGGGGGCCTGGAGCCAATCATAAAATGGTGGGAGGTTCTAAGCCAGACAATGCCCTACAGTGGAGGTACTCATGTTTGAATTGGTACTTCCTGCCAACACAACGGTGATGCCTCCTGGGCTTCTCTGCAGCACCTTCTATTCTAGTGAGGTTGAGGAAAGCCAGGTTTGGCTCTTTGTTTTTGGGGAGAAGTAAGTAAGTACCAGAATGCACATCAGGATGCACATGGAACCCACAGGCACCAGATTGGGAATGGCAAACCACTGGAAGCATAGGTCCTTTCCACATTTCCCTGCCACTCCAGATTTTCTCAGCGTTCGAGTCAAGGCAATTTAAGTCCTGGGCAAAACAGCCTCCAAATAACCCGGGGCAACAGCAGGCTGAAACCAGGCTGACCACTGAAGGGAGGTAATGTAATGCAGAATGGGGGGGGGGAGGGCCAGATTAAAAAGAAGGTTGAATTTGATTTTAGTGCAGAATTGCTTGGAGGACACCACGGTGAACATGGATTAAAAGGAGAGTGGAGAAAGGGCCACAATTAGATCATGTGGAAAGTTAAAGGGCCAACAGACAGAGGGCAGCTAAACAGACCAGAAAGAACTACAGGGGAGGCAGAGCAGGACGATACAAGGGATGAGAGAGGAACAAGAAAACAGATTGTAGGCATAGATCTCTCTCTGAGCAGGAGCTGTTCACTAACCTGCAGGTCACCTCTTTGCTTTGCAGAGACAGTTGGGAGGCTGGACCCAAAGAAAGCAGGGGGGGGCACCGTATTGTCACGAAAGACTTCGAGTGAAAAGTCTGCAGTTAACTCATAACCAGCATAATGTTCTCGGACCCTCACACTAAGCCTGCGTGTCTTGTGAAGAATTGGCATCAGAAATGTCTATATTGAATAAGAACAGTTCTTTCATATTCAGAAGCATTTACCTAGCTCTTACCAGTGAGGCAGGCTTTCATGCTCACAAAAGGGGCCTTCCCCCACAATTACTTGAGCATGATAATGGTGCTAATGACCGTAGAAGTTCAACCTGAGCTGGAGAAAGCTTGCGATAGCAGAGCGGGATGGATCAGGAGAATGGAGTCTGAAGTATTGCCAGTTTGTATTGCCCTTTTAACAAGAAATTGTACGATTCTAAAAAAACAAAAAAAACCCCAAAACAAGCTTTCATTCTTCTTATTATTATTATTCCTGTTTCTCTCCCTCTACCAATAAAATCACTGCTCCAGGTAGGATGCAGGGTTGACAGTTCTGGGTTATGAAATACCTGGACATTTGTGGGATGGAGCCTGGGGAGGGTGGGGTTTGGGGAAAGGAGGGCCTGCAGCAAGTTGCAAATCCATAGAGCCCACCCTCCAAACCAGCCATTTCCTCCATGGGAACTGATCTCTGTCATCTGCAGATCAGTTATAACACCAGGAGATCTCCAGGCCCCACCAGGAAATCAGCAGCCCTAGATGGTATACTGGTCCCATCCTGGTTATGGTGCTGTGCAGAGATCCTGACAGACAGCAGTGCATGGTTGTTTAGAACCACAGACTCATGTGCTAAGTGATAACCGTATCTATTGGGAGCTACAAGATCTATTCATGCATGCAATGCTTGTTGTCTAGGGTTGCCAAGTCTGGGTTGGAAAATACCTGGGGACTTTGGGGGTGGAGCCAGGAGAAGGCGGGGTTTGGGGAGGGGAGGGGCCTCAGCATGGTACAATGCCATAGAGTCTACCCTTCAAAGCAGCCATTTTCTCCAGGGGAGCTGATCTCTCTCAGCTGGAGATCAGTTGTAAAAGCAGGAGGTCCCCAGGCCCCACCTGGAGGCTGGCAGCCCTATTGTTGTCTCAGAGCTACTTCCTTTGCCTGTAGCCCACCCAAGGATCTTCAGTGCCCTGTGGCAGCCACTATCTCCCCCTCCCCACTGTGGCCTGGTGCACCTCCATGTCCCAAGCTGAGCATGCATAGACCCAGGGAACACAGAGCCGGGAGCAAGTAGGTGGGGTGCTTGCCAGTGGCAGAGGCTGTCTGTTCTTCTTCCTCCCTCCCTCCTTCCTGGTGGTGGGGATGTGGAAGACATGTTAGGTGACCAGGGCCCCTCCCCAGCAGCATCGGGGCCTGGGACACAGATCTGAGTTGCTACTTGATGCTCCTGGAGCCCCCACCCCTCTGGCTCTCTAGGCATTTGCCTAGGGCCTCTCTTGCCCTGTAATTAAAACAAACATTAGATGGAAATGTTGCCAGGTGCCCTCCCCCAGCCACTGGTGGGAGATGGGGGGCAGAGTTGCCAGATCCAAGTTAGGAAACTGTTGGAGATTCAGGGGTGGAGCCTGGGGAGGACAGGGGCCTCAGTTGGGTATAATGCCCACCCACCAAAGCAGCCATTTTCTCCAGGGGAACTGCTCTCTGTAGTCTGGAGACTAGCTGTAATTCCAGGGGATCCCCAGGCCCCACCTGGAGGTGGAAAATGTAAACTGTGAACTTGGTATACCAGTTATACCAGATGCCAAAAGATCAAACAGCTTGAAGGTCAGTCAGATGCACAGAGAGGGTATACATATACGTATATCCCATCATCTTTCCATGGTTATTGCTATTTTGGTTTAAGAGGATGCTAGAAAAGAAGTACATATTAGTTTCTACCAGGGCTGTTTTGGTAGAAAAAGCCCAGCAGGAACTCATTAGCATAATAGGCCACACCTCTGCCAGCACAACTTATTAGCATACTAGGCCACACCTCCATGTTAACAGAAGAGTGGTCATCTAGCCACACCCACCTTTGGTTTCTTATTCTGTTTACCTTGTTTGTTGTCAAAACCCAGGGCTTTTTTTGTAGCAGGAATTAATTTGCATGTTAGGCCACATGCCCCTGATGTAGCCAATCGTAATGAGTTTCTTCTGTTGGGTGTGGCCTATTATGCTAATGAGTTCCTGCTGGGTGTGGCCAACTCAGGAGCCAGCCAGAACTCCATTCCTGTGCGTTCGTGCCCAAAAATAGCCCTGGTCTCTACCATCCGGAAGACAAGCCCGAGTTAGGAAACACAACAGACTCCTATTATATAGAGGATCCGAAGGTTATTGTGTGACAAATCCCTCCCACTTCTGTGCCAAGGAGCTGATACAGGGATACATTCTGTTCATGACAACAAAACAAAACAAAACAAGGTATCTTGGATGCCCTCTCAGTTTTCCTCCATGCAACTGTGCACCAGCCTGCAAGATCACATAATCAGGCACGACATAGGCCTTGCAAGCTTTCTGTACCTTTTACATATATAATCATTGCTGAAGGAGTCTACAGCCAAGCATTGTGCAGGGGGTTGGGCTAGATGACCCTGGTGGTCCCTTCCGACTCTATGATTCTGTGCCTCTCTATGTGCATTCTAAATGCCTATGCAAAAGTTCTGTACAGGTTCCAAAGTACCAACTCTGCCACTGTGAGCTAAATAAAATAAAATTCATGGCAGCCGCCGCATAAGTAATAATATTGTGGCACAGTGGGGTAGAGAGCGCATGAACAAAACCCAGAGGAGTTTAATGACTGCGGAACATCCATGCATTTAAAATGAGGATGCAAAGACAAATCTAAGGCATGTCAGAGACGTAGCATGGGGTAATGGAATCAGGTAAAGACGGTGCTTAGAAGATGATACTTTAATAATGTGACATATGCAAAATAGGGCTTTCAATAACTGTGACTGATTCTGCTTCCAGGGTGATTTTGTCTTGTTCGATTAGTGAATTAGCTAATAGAATAAAAAGACATAGACACAGCTGAGCCAGAGTTAGAGTCAGTGGCAGGGGGTGGGGGTAGGGGGGCTATCTCTAGCTTGGGGGATTCCTGGAGATTTGGAGGTGGAACCTGGGGAGGGCAGGGACGTCAGTGGGATAAAATGCCATAGGGTCCACCCAGGGGTCATTTTGTAGAAAAAGAGGTGCAGGAGCTCATTAGCATAACTCATTTGCATAACTCATTTTCATATGCCACACCCCCTGATATACCGGAAGTGTGGTCAGAAGGCAACACCCACTCCTCAGGCTCCACTCCACAGGTGAGTGAAACTGACCTGCTCTTCCTCCATTCCCTTCCCCATCCAACACTTTGTGCAATAAAAATAAGCGTAAAGAACACACCCTCATTCTCTTCCTGCTCCCTTGAAACCACCAGGTTTCAAGTAGACTTGAGATACCCAGGACATGTGCACCACCCATCCCTTCCCCTTCCCCTCCCCACAACAAGTCACCCTGTGAGGTAGGTGGGGCTGAGAGAGGTCTTTTGAGAACTGCTCCTAAGAGAACAGCTCTGAGAGAACTTGTGACTGGCCCAAGGTCACACCAGCAGCTGCATGTGGAGGAGTGGGGAATCAAACCCGGTTTTCCCAGATTAGAGTCCAACTCCTGACCACTACACCAAACTGATGGGGTGGAAGCTGCTGAAGGGTTGGTGAAATTTCTCTGGTACTTGTGAGCCATGTGCCCAGATAAAAAATGGTATACTTAGAAAATTTGTATGCCACCTTGAACAAGTCTCTGGAAAAGCAGCACACAGTCATAAAAGGAACAATGATAAAATTATCAATATGAAAACAAAACATTAAAATCAATAAAGACCCTAGCAGGGCTTTCCCCGGGGCGCTGCGCCTGTGCACTGCTCTGGGAAGCCGAGGAGGGGGTGGGGCTTGGTCATGTGCCCGCCCCCTGGGCTCCTCACTCCTGGAGCTGCGCTCCTGTGCTCTCCCGCTCCAACGGACCCCTGGGTCCACCCTCCAGAGCAACTGATTTCTCCAGGGGAACTGATCTCCGTAGTCTGAAGATGAGTTGTAATTCCAGGAGATTCCCAGGTCCCACCTGGAGACTGAGCAGATCTAGCCAGATCTATCTTAAAATCTAAGAAACACAGATCACATTGCCTCTAAGTTTTTACACAATAGCTTGTGAGTTGGGGTGGGGGGGGATGCAGAAATTCAGGGGAATTCAGGTCAAATGTTACCAGTGTATGGTTCTGATTGCGGATATAAAGATCTAAATGTTCTCAATTTTTTGATACTGGAAAACACTTGTTTTATTGTACCAGATGTGGAGGTTGGAACTGTTGTTGCTATTCATCATTATTTGTTGTTGTTATTGTTCTTGAAAAATAATAAAATTGTAAACAAACAAAAAATAGTTCTGGTTGGCGCAGTAAAATACACTGTGTTTTCTACCAATCTCGGAATCATGCCGGCATTGTGTTTAGTCATGACACCTGTATTCTTGTAATTTTTGACCAACTCATATCAAACATCTTTTCTTGCACCTATTGTAAGCCAGGAGAGCATTTGATACACTCTTATGAACTGTGATAACATTAGTTTGACCTTTGGGGTTGGTTCTCTGCCTAAGGCGAAAGCACTCTCTACAGCCATGAGAGGCTCCAGCCCACAGCGGGAGACTTCCTCCAGAGCTCACACTTGCATGTGAAATCGACCTCCATTTCAAAGGTATCTCTCTCAAGAAGAGCATGAGAATACACCTCAAAGAACACTCTCAAGAAGGACTTGAAATGCATTTCAAAGAGCTCTTACATCTACTTCATATGAGAACCACCATTCTTCGAGAGTCCTTTTCTCCCTACACTAGCCCTCTTTCACACCTGCCCCCAACAATTCCAGTAAAGAGATTAGTTGCTTGGCAACTGATCGCTGTCCATCAAGTGACCTGGCCAAAGCCATCACGAGACCAGAGATTGGCGCCAAGAAGACTGACCAGTTGGCCCAGGTGTTAGCTCCTGATTAGCATTTTAGTGTTGCAATATTGCCCACTCCTTCCTGTCCCCTCCTAGCTATGACACTAACCAATAGAAAGCCTAGAAAGGACGGACAACCTAGTGGATGTGACAATGGGAAGTGGTCAGCGCAACCCACCCAAATGCCACCTGATAAAAGTTCTTGCGCAAAGTTTAGCTTTAGCTGCTTTTTCTCTTACCCTCATCGACCTCTATCTCCTTGACCAACCTCTTATGTCCAGCTTCCTTTACTAAGTACCTAGCCTCCATCTTTAATCCATGGTTTGCGCAGCCAGGACTGGAGCGTGTATTTGCTGGTTCAGATCTCGCTCCCATATATTTTTCTGTTCATCCCTCCATTCTTCTCGTGGAAGAGACTCAACCTCTACCAACCCAGGTAACGTGACTCCCCCTCAACGATACTCCTGCTCATGCAAACGTGCTATTTTCTATCTGATTTCCCCTAGACTTCTGTATGTATGTGGTTTTTATTATTATTCCTTGTATGCTTGTCTAATATCTTATAGTAAACATCATTTATAGAAACCGCTTTGCTTCACACCTATTTACTAAGAACTACCAGGGAGGTGGGAACTTGGTATAGTTGGCAAGAACCCGTTATAGTGCCGATTGCTACACGTAAACCAGAGCAGTCAGGCCAACACTTGGACATTTTGTATGAAAATGACAATGTATACATGATGGGTCCCCAGCGTGGTCCCCATGAGTGCTATGGCACATGCTGACACCTTTTCTGGTGCCAGTAGTTTTTCTAGGAAATGGGTGGGGCCAGGTAGGGCCAGTTTGGTATAGGGGTTAAGTGTTCAGACTTTAATCTGGGAGAACCAAGTTTGATTCCCCACTCCTCCACATGCAGCTGCTGGATGACCATGAGTCAGCCACAAGTTCTCTCAGAGCTGTTCTCTCAAGAGCAGTTCTCTCAGAGCTCTCTCAGCCCCACCTAACTCACAGGGTGTCTGTCGTGAGGAGGGGAAGGGAAAGGAGTTTGTAAGCCATTCTGAGACTCTGAGTGAAAGGCAGGGTATAAATCCAATCTCCTCCTCCTCCTCGTCTTCTTTTTCCCAGCAAGCCTTCTGATTGACTACTGGAAATTTGATTGGCTGTGCAGTTTTTTTTTAAAAAATGTTGTTTTGGCAGCATATGCCACCACTGCACAAGGATCTGCACTGTGTGACTGAAGTTAAGCTGTGGCAGTCATTTTGTGTCTGGCTCTGTCTTCTGCAGCAGCCATTTTGTGACAGCCATGTGCCTGCAGGCTGAAAAAGGTTAGGGATCCCTGGTATACATCCTTATGCTACAAAGCTCAGGATGGAGTACAACTACGGAGGAAGCATAAATAAGCAAAACGAATTTGCATAAGAGCATCTAGAATCTTTTACTTAAGCAAACAGCTAATAGTACTGAAAGAAAGGAAGCAGAAAAGGGATAATTCTTAATGCAGGCAATTCTTTCCCCAAGGGTACCTGATGCTCTAGCATTGAGAAATGAAAGATTGGAACAGAATTTCTTTTGAGGGCTTTGGATATGACTGCACCTTGTACAGTGCTGACTGTAAGTAAATGCTACATTGTAGCCCATTAGGGTTGCCAGCCTCCAGGTGGGGCCTGGAGATCTCCTGATATTGCAGTTGATCTCCAAACCAGAGTTGGCTGCCTTGGAGGGTAGACTCAGTGGCATTGATTTCTGGATCCCCCCCAGCCCAGGCTCCCCCCCCCCCAATCTTTAAGTATTTCCAACTCCAGAGCTGGCAACCCTGTTAAAGTCATACAGACCATGTTTTGCATACTTTGATATAATGTTCAATTAATTGACATTTTCTATCTTTGGGGCATAATTATGGTTTAAATAAAAGCAAGGCCTTGGCTGGGAGGGATCCAGATGTGGTGGGCTCAATTTCAAGAATATTTCAGACATCTTCCCCAAATGTTTAGCGTTCACATTTAAAACAACAACAAGCAAATCCTAAATCATTACCCCTTTTCATTAAAGAGATATAAGGAAATAGATGGAGACAGTACAGTATTCTACAGTTACCAAGCAAGAAGGAAACCAGCTCACACCTTGAAGGGTTCTGCACAGTGAATACAAAGGGGTAACTGACAAAACACCAAGGTACTTTTTTAATTTTATTAGAGCTATTTGGAAGGGCCAGGGCTCAGCGGCAGGAGGATTGTTTTGCATGCAGAAGGTCCCAGATTTAATCCTTGGTGTCTCCAGTTAAAAGGAATGGGCTGTAGGGGATGTGAAAAATCTTGATATGAGAACAACTGCAAATCATTGTAGACAATAACTGACTTTGAGAGACCAACGGGCTGAATCAGTATACAGAACCTTCAGGCATGTTTATAGAAGGGGTCATGATTCAGATTCTGAGTACCTGTTTTTAGTGATGGGCACTCGCTGAGAAAATGAAGTCCAGTTCAGTTCATGGTTCGTAGCATGCCTAGTACGTGAACCATGAACCTTCACGAACTTTTAAGCCTCTAAAGTAACCAGTTTGAGAGATTTATGATGTAGTAGAATCCCCCCCCCCAGTGTGCTAGAGACATCAGATTTGTAGGGAATCTCCATCTGATGCTCCTCTACCTGCCGTCCAAGTTTGGCGAGGATTGGATTTACAGGGTCCAAGTTATGCCCCCCAAAGAAGGTGCTCCCAAGAAAGAAATTTCTGGGGGAATGACAGGTGGTCATTTTGGAGGTGCAGGTTCAGGAACATATAGAACAGATTCTGTGCAAGCTAGAGACATCAGAGTCAAAGGGGACCTCCCCCGGATGCTCCTCTATGTGCCATCCAAGTTCTGCCCCCCTGTTGCTTTGAAGTTTGGTAAACATTTAGATTGAGCAGAGACAGACTGGAAATGTATCCATTCATGAATCACCACAAACAGCTTGAAAGTTCATGGAAAGGACTTGCCAGTTGACCTGCCATGAACTTCACTTCATGAACCACACACCAGCCAAAATTTGTCACAGACTTTAGTTTATCAGCTGGTTCATGCCCATCCCTATGTGTTTTATATGCAGAAGTTCCTAAGCAGAGTTCCCAGCATCTTCTATTAAAAGGTTCAGGTTGTAGATCATGGGAAATGCCTCTGTCTGAGACCCTGCAGAATGGCTGCTAGTCAGAGTGGACAAAACTGAGCTTGAGAGACCAACAGTTTGCCCCAATGTAAGGCAGCTTCATGTCTTCAAGTAACTTTAACCATTAAAATCTATCTAAACTTTGGTTTTTGCTGTTCTGTACTGACTTATGATGGTCCCACCCAGGGCTTTTTTTCTGGGGGAATGCACCGGAATGAAATTCCGGAACCTCTTTGACAAAATTCTTTTTTAAATGCTGAAAAATTCATGAGTTTCCAGTATACAGATTGAAAACTTCATTTCCCTCCTGAGATTTCCGGCGCCTCTTTTTTTTCTTTTTTTTTTAAGCCCTAGTCCCACCAAAGTACACTTATTCCCTCTGACCTGTACCACCACATTCAAATTTCTGGCTGCACACCTGGGGAAACCCTCATGATTTCCCTTTAAGCATCAAAGAAATCTATCTGTTTGCATACAATTTCCCTTCTCATAGGTTTAAAAACCACAGACTTATTTTCTGTTTCCATTTAGAGCTGTTTCCATCTCAAGATAAAAAATACAAGAACCCCCAAAAAGATTTCCTTTTTTAAAAAATCTAAAAAACTGAACAATCTACAGGGGCCTTTTACATATGGTCTGCAATATGTTCATACTCACATGGCACAAAGATCTTGGTTTATTTGTTTACCTTTAATTTTCAATTCGTTCATTTCAATTCACTGTTAAGTATTTTAATTACTATCTCAAAGGATGCAATTATTACTGCTTTTTATATACACACACACATACACACACACACACACACACATACACACACACACACTTCAGAGGAAAATAAGATCATTGCAGCTGAAGACTTGGGAGGGCACCAATAAGCAGCATGAAAGGAGCTGGATTTCTTTTAAAATATTCTGAAAAAAGCATAGAGGCAAGAATGCTGTAGAAGTAGAGCTTGCATCAGCATACACCGAGGTGGAGCAACTGCGGAGGCCCATAGTCTCTGACAGGGCTCTCTACTGCAAAGCCCCCTGGGAAGGGCATGCAGGTGGTGTGCAATGGTGGTGCACAGTGGTAGTGTTCCCATCTGCTCAACACCATTGGAGAAAGAGCTTATGGCCAGTGAGAAGGCTTATGAATGGGCAGGGGAAGGAAGGACATGTAAGCAAGTGGGGAGATGTGTGGGCTGGAGGAACAGCAGAAGTAGGGGCCCAGTGATGGTCAGAGGAAGAGCGGGGGCCTCTGAGAAAGGGCATAGACTTTCCAATTTCAGGGGGGGCTAGGGCTGGGCCAGAGGCATTGCCATGCCTAGGTCCTTAAAACAACCGAGGCCCAGTGACATCATAGGGAGGAGCCAGTGACATCACAGGCCATTGTCACTATCTATGGAGGCGGAGCCATGTGGGATGGGGCTCCCCAGAAGGAAGGGACTCCCCAGAAATTTAGGGGGGGCTGGGAACCTTTGGGAACCCCCCTAATCATGCCCCTGGGCTGGGCTGAACTCAGGAAAAGGTGGGAATTGGCCAGTGGTTATAGTGGTATCTCAGCAGTGTCCTGCTGTGTCCTTTATTTAAATTCACGTTTAGAATAGTCATTTTAAAATCTGCAAATATGCATACCATATGCATAAGACAAACAAATGGCCACAAATGTGAAAGTAAGGAGGGCAACACAGAAAAGCCTGTAGGGGAACATTTTAAAAGTTCTCCTGGACATTCATCTACAGGAGTCTTGTTTCTGCATCATTCATAAAGGTGACTTCATACTGAAATTTACTAAATTATGGACTTTGGTAAATGCAGGGCTGGAGTCTCTGAGCCAGAATACCAAACAGTTGCCGTGCACTCAATTTCTGAGCAATGTACAGAGTTCAGAGTAGCAACAATATTATTCTCACTTCAAACTCATATCCTACAAGTGAGTACAAGTATAAGTCCCAGAGCACTGAACCTATTCCCAGGGGCTGTCATTCCACTTTGCAACCTGTCATTCCAGTCCCAGAGCACTGAGCCTGGTGGAAGGAAGGAAGGGCGGGAGGGAGGGCAGGAGGGAGGGAGGAGGAGTGGAAATAAGAAAAAGGAAAGAGAGATCTGCTCTACTGGTGGGCAGCCATTAGATTGCTCAGTTTGGCTCCCCTCTTCTAAGTGGGGGGGGGGAGCCAAAGGAAGGGCAGAAATGGCTTCTTGCTCTTTAAATCCAGCAGCCTCATGAATCCGCCTGTCAGCTGCTGACTTTAAAGGGCGGGCAACCATTTCAGGGCTCCCTTTTGCTGCCCCCCGCTTCTAAACAAGGTGAAGCAAGGAGAGCCTCACAATTATTTGGTCCATCTGCTGGCTGTTGGCTCTAAAGGGCGGGCTCCCTTTCACCCAGGGGAGGCTCAGTCCCCCCTGGAAAATTTTGGAGTAGTCTACATCTATGCGTCTGAACACTCTCTGCTCGAGGCCCTACAAAACCTGGAACTTGCCTTGTGTAGAAGAGACAAAGTCCTCTTTCAAGGCACAGAACTTTCAGGTGCAAATCTGTACATAACCTTTTGGGGGCCTTATTTTGACAAGGAAAGAGCAGTTGAGAATTCCTGAAGAATTATTACATCTGATTGTCTCTTTACATACTTCTACTACCATGAAAAAAGTTGACTCTCAAACCCAGTCCCAGTTACAAAAGGTGTTCAAGAGGATTATATTTGGCACCAGATTTATTTAATCTGTGTTTATATGACCTCCCAAATAAATTACAAGCTAATCATTTTCATGTTTCTAGTCTGGCTGCACATCTTATTCCATTTCAGTGTATCTTAAATTCCATTTCAGTCTATCGGAGGAAGTGTGCACGCACACCTCACAAAGTGTCTGTTGTGAGGAGGGGAAGAGAAAGGAGATTGTAAGCCTCTCTGAGACTCCTTTGGGAAGTGAAGGGTGTGGTATAAATCCAATTATTTCTTCTTCTTCTTCTTCCTCTTCCTCCTCCTTCTCCTCTTCTTCTCCAGAACAAAACATTATTAATGAACTAAGAAAAAAAAAAGAATGCCAAGAAAAAAAAAACTAGCATAAAAAGTTCTAAGACATTACAGCACAAAGGACTGGCCAATTTGTACTGTACTGTAACACTGCAAATAGTCCTTATCTACCATTGTTAAGGGGTAAGAAGAGGCATCAAATTCCTCAGTGAAAAGTCCAAATATAAATATTTATAATCCCTCTTCAAAAAACTTGTCTCACCTTGGACTATTTCTGAAGGTGGATTAATAGGATTGTTTGTATATTTGGACTATGTATTTTTGAGTTTCTGACTAACATATTCAATCTTTGATATAAACTACACTATTTATATAGGTTCCAATTATCTTACTCATTGACTGTTGAATATTTTTCGTTATTTATGCACTGTTTTATCTTTTGTATAGCTTACTCCCTTCCATGCTCCTCAGCAATTTTGGATTGGCTGGGAGGAATTTAGAGACTTGCCAATTTGACTAAATAAGTGCACAAAGTATACTAATAAATGCAGGCAAGTTTGTCAAGGTTGATTAAAAAAAATGTACTGAACATCAAGTTGGACTTTAACCTCATGAGTTATTCAATTATTCATAGTTCTGTTATCCTGTACAGGTATTATGTCTGTAGTTGATTTAAAAAGAAGAAGAAGAGAGATGTGTTCATTTGCTCACCATTAAGTTCAGGAAACATTTGACATTAATCACTATAGTCACGCTGCACCATAGCTTTTTGGTTATTTTTTGTGGACCAAAGTGCAACATGAAGCTGGAGGCAAAGGGTGGTCTATATTTGGTACAGAACATCTGTGCTCTGTTCTGTTAACCTGCATAAACTTGTAACTTTAAAATCCTTTAAAGGAAAGTTCAAAAGAATTTTAAGGGTGAAAGAACTAGGTCTCACAAACAACATCTGTTGTGGCTTCAAATCACTTTTCACATGTATAATTTTATGTTACGGTCACAAAGACCTAGCTCCTCCCTGTGGTATAACAAGAATAACTCCTTTATTCCATGAGAAAAGTAGAGAATATCTTACAGTATCCTACCATGGCTGGCTCATCCTAAGCAAATCAAGTAGCTGCATGGTACACCAAACCAACAGTGGGAAGCAGTGGCAGAATAGGCGGCAGATGTGGCTAGCACCCATCCTCACCTCCCAGACCCATGCCACCAGTGCCCAAATCCAGGGCAGACCACAGAAGGAATACCGCTGGAGCCTTTGTTGGACTCCATGGGGGCTGGCATGAGACAAGGGTGTCCCCAACACTGACCTGGATCTCAGTGGAGTGACCTGTACTCTTGGTATTCTTGGTGCTTGGAGAGGGCAACAGTGGGAGGGCTTCTGGACTTCTGGCCCCACTTGTGGACCTCCTGGTGGCACCTGGGTTTTGGCTATTGTGTGACACAGAGTGTTGGACTAGATGGGCCATTGGCCTGTGTTAGACCATGCTCTTTGCTAGCACAGGTTTGGGAAAAATATATTCAAAATGCTTTAATACTCAGAGGGGCAATAGATCTTTGTTTTACTGGAGATGAGATGTTTGCTTTAGTTTCAAAATAACTTTATTACTAAAGGATAGGGGTCACAGGAATAGCTACAAAACAATAATATCTAGAGAGCGACATCTTTACACAAACATGGTGAGACAGGAGAATGGAGAATCTCTTTCTCCTTGACCCCTAGAAGGAAATCACCTGAATACAGTAACCAATCAATACAACAATACCCCTGTATATTCGCGGACTTATTTTCAATAGGCTGGCTACCAGGTTTCCCTTCCAGGCCAGTCTAAACAATAGCACTCAGAGGAACCAAGTTAACCCTATAATGACTGAATGTGAATTCTTGTAAACAGATACATTTCCAACAGCCTGATCCAACATGGCTTCTCTGATGTTCTTACGACCTGGGAGGAGAGTGCTCGGCACAGAATAATGGTTTTAGCTACCCTAGAACGGAGCATCTTGCCCCCCAAATATTTCATTAGGCATCTATACTGACCTCCCCGCAAGTGGGCTCAGGGCGGTACACAACAAAATTAATAAAAATACATATAAATATAATACACAATCTAAAATCCCAATCTATAAAACTGAACATTTGCATGGTTGTCATAATATAAATCCCTAACCCCTCAATTTGTATCGGCGTAGGGGAAACGGAGTGAAAAGCAGTTAAAAGCTGGCTAGATGTTAAAACTGCTAAGAACCATGAGAGACCATTAAAAACTTGTTGCTGTCCTTATGCTTGGAGGAACATATCTGCCTTGCAGGCCCTGTGAAATTGTAACAGATCCTGCAGGGCCCTGATTTTAGTAGGCAGAGAGTTCCACCAAGTTGGGGCCAGGGCTGAAAAGGCTCTGGCTCTGGTTGAGGACAGCTGGATACTCTTTCAGCCAGGGACTGCCAGTAGATGTCTAATATTTTCTGTAATATCTCATATATCCATGTCCAATATGTTTTAGCAATCTTACAAGTCCACCACATATGATAAAATGAACCTGTTTTTAATTTACATTTCCAGCATAAATTAGACATATTAGGGTACCATTTAACTAATTTTTCTGGAGTCATATACCATCTATAAAATATCTTATATATATTCTCATTTGTGACCTGGGTTGTCCATCAACAGATACAGCTAGGTGTCATCCTCATACTGATAGCAGCCCAGCCCAAAACTCCACACCAGCTGGGCGAGGGGGTGCATGTAGATGTTAAATAACATTGGGGAGAGGATAGCCCCCTGAAGGACCCAGCATGTCATGATGTATCGAGGGGAAACCCTCTCACCCAGCGCCATCCTCTGTCCCTGACCATGGAGAAATGAGACGACCCACTTCAGGGATGTCCCATGTACTCCAACATTGGCAAGACGGTGAACCAGCAGATCATGATCTACTCTGTAGAATGATGCTGTCAAGTCAAGCAGTGATGGCAGTGCCAACCCATCTCTATCCAGCTGCTTGCAGAGATCATCTGTGAGGGTGACCAGCACAGTCTCCATCCCATGACCAGGGTGGAAGCCAGACTGGAAGGGGTCTAGTGCCAAAGTGTCCTCCAGAAACCTCTGCTCAGTGGCTGCTCTCTGAACTACCTTACCCAGGAACGAAAAAAATTAAAACTGGGCAGTAGTTGGACAGATCAGAACTTTATTTATTTCATTCAGCTTCTATACTGCCCTCCCCACAAGCATCCAAGATGGCTAGTCAGATACCACCCCAGAAATCTGGCCAAGGGTCTGGAGGCCATGGAGAGGTGGCTGAAGCAAAGTCGGCTGAGACTGAATCCATCAAAGATGGAGGTTCTCTGGCTGGGTGGGGGAGATTGATGTGTGGGACCTGATGCAACATGAGAGAGTCCCAGGGCTGCCATGAAAGACACCTCTGGATAATACTGCTTTCCAGAAAACTGCTGATATGATCACAAGGCAGACTTTCCAACAATGGGCAATTTGAACAAGATAAGTTGAATACCAATCACACTTTCTGTGACATTCTTAGCATCACTGATTAAAATTTCAAGGGCCTTGTACTTTCCTAAGTCTAAGTGAGGGACACATCTGTTTCTCCACGCTTCTAAAATTGACCCCAAGAGTTCAGATGTCCCTTCAAGCCATTAAAGTTCAGACATCCTGAGTTCAATTCCATCAAGATGTAGGTATGAATAAACTAGGACATTTAAAAGATGGAGCAGGATTGAAAGAACAGGGCAATAATTGTCTGTGCCCGAAGAATTGGGGCCCTGATGTGGACAGGACAGGCTAGCCTGATCTTGTTAGATCTTGGAGGTTAAGCATGGTTGGTCCCGGTTAGTACTTGGATGGGAGCCTACCACCAAGAAGGTCTAGGGTTGCTAAGCAGAGGTAGACAATGTCAACCTGTCTCTGTTTGTCTCTTGCCTTGAAACTTGTGTTTCACAAATAGCAGCTCCCTCTTTCATAAGGCAAACCTCTACTGAAACTGAGGTGACTTTTTAACATTTGTGATATTGGTACATGTTCAATTATTCTGAAAAATCAGAAGGGGGGGGCAATTCCCAAGGGTTTATCTAAAGGAGACCTTTGAGCTTTGCCCTTGTCTCTTTCCAGGTAAATAAAACATAGGTTTGGTTACACTTTCAAAGCAACAATTTCTTACTTCAGGTAAATTACTTAATGCACTTAGCATGGATAACTAATTAAGGGTGCCGGAACAACATGAAACGCAGCATGACTAGAAGCACAAAAAAAGAAAAGAAATTATGTTTATTTCTTATAAATAAGTTACTAGCAGCCATGTATTATTTATGGAACACAAATTTAAACAATGTATATTACATGAGGATAAATCTACTAGATTTGAAGCAAAAATAACCAAGCAGCCTCCAAAGGCCTTTATTAATATTGCAAAACTAGTATTATTCTGTTGTATAATTGATTTTAAGGACTATTTTGCATATGTTTCTTAAAATAATTATTCAAGCAAAAGTGTTGTTAAGGTTGACGATCACACAGCAAAGGTGTCTTCTGAGCCATGTAACCGTGAATGTTGTAGAGTGGGGAGGGGAAACCTGGCGTGCAGTGATGTCACATCCTGCATTCCTGTGTTTTGCTGGAAAGGAATCACATGATTGCTGCATTGGGAAATGAAGGGCAAGCTATGTCTCCATAAGATGTTGTTTTCGACAGCCATTTTTAGTGCCACATCAGATAAAACCAGGCTATAAGTGTCGTATTTTCATGGATGTCCTTAATGTGAAAACAATATTCTTTGTTATTCGGTTTTCATTTTATTGCAGCTGATCTAAACCATATTTTGCTTGGGAAATGCATTTGACTGAAGTCAGTGAAGCAGTTTCAAGGAAGAGGACAGAGCTAGAAATCTGTAACACAGCATTGTCTTACATGGTAGAGCACCAAGAGAATACTATGCCTACCCCAGCATGCTGCTGAAGGGGAAGTAGGATGCAAGGCCCTTACCAGAGCGCATCAGGAGGCAGTGATGGAGATGCTGGCGGTCACGGCTTCAGCTTGATACAGGCACACAGCTACTGAGTGGATCACAGAATTCAAAGCCAACAGCTGATCTTATCACAGGCTCCTGGGCTGGATTCTGAGAACTACTCAGTAGTAAGATGTGCATTTGGCTTGGCCAAGCCAGAAAAAAATGCCTATACGGCATTATTCAGGCTTCCAAGAAGATGGAACAGATTCTCTAATCTGATTCAGCTTCCCAAATAGATATTGCTGTATAGAAGCCGAACATGCCTCCCCAAGCTCTCTAGCTTTCTCCAGCTGGCCTGTAGCCACAGGTCAGCTGGAGAAGGAATGGGGAGGCATGTTTAAATGGCTCCCCAAGCTCTCTAGCCTTCCCCAGTCTGCTCCCTTTGGTGGGTGGGCTGGTGAAGGCACCGGGAGGCATTTAAACGTGACGCCCTAAGCTCTCTCACCTTTTCCAGGTGGCCCGCAGCCACAGGCCAACTGGAGAAGGGATGGGGAGACATGTTTTAAATGCCTCCCCGATCTTTTCTCTCCCAGAGAGGGTGGGATTTAAACTTTAAACCCCTTCAGTCTGGGGTCACACCAGAGAGGTGGGACACTGCCTTCACTGAAGGGAAGGCAATTTGGGAACCTCCCTCCCCCCATGACTTCAGAGGGAGGGATTATAATTTGGCAAATCTGATAATTACCGAATCCTACTATGATGCTGATAATGGGATTCACGAATATCAGCAAATACTGAATTTTTGGGGGGTTGGTAGAGTTGAACCTGAAAAATTCTGATTTTGTTTTTTGTTGTGCACCCCAGCTCAGTAGCTGCACACTTAAGGGCTGCCAAGCCCCTGGTTAGGGCAGGGGATTCTCCACTCTGAGCTCCTGTTGCCTGATGGGAGAGAAAAAAAATGACATTAGTGACATCTCTATGTTACTTCCAGCTACAACCCAGAAGTGATGAAGGGTAGCTTTAGGAATTGCCAGAAATTCTCTGGTTTTACCAGATTCCTAGAGCTACCCATTGTCACTTTTGGGTTGTACCTTATGTCATGCCCACCCCCCATGTCCCCGCACTCCACCCTCTCTAGCACACCTGCACACTACTGTAGCCACAACCCCAGCGCTGCTGTTGCTACCTTCCAACCCTTACCAGCAAGGGCTCTGCATCCCCCTTCCCCTCCAGCAGCACACCATGGAGGGTGCTGGGGCACTACCTGGACCCAATCACACAGCCCGCTACAGCAGTAATTTTTAAACCAGTTTAACAATGTGATCCTAAGCACAGGTATACCCTTCTAAGCCCAATTGACTTCAGTGGGCTTAGAAAGTGGTATCTCTGCTTAGGACTGGACTGTAAATAAATCAAATGAAATCACCAATACGGAATTGGGAAATTGTGCCTTATTAAAATGATAAATATACTCTGCAATTGTATGGCAAGGTTGCCCCTCCCAGGCTATAGATGATTATGCTTCAGAGGCATAAATACCTCTGGCAAACCATAGTTCCCATATGTACTGGTTTATGTGCTAAGAATGCATACCAAAGGCTGAAATCCATGTATACCTTAGTTAGTTTCAGCTTGTGGGACAATCCCCCCCCCACCACCAGTGAGGCTGCCACTATTTTCCATAATGACGCAGGGGTGCTGCATGTCCCTCTTCCTCCCCTCCTGCAAGATTTAAAGGGCTCTTCAGCTGATCGGCAGGGAGCATGAGGCCCACTGATCAGCTGGAGGGCCCATTATATCTTGCAAGAGGGGAGGGAGAGGGGCACGTGCCACCCCCCACCCCGCTTCTTCGTGAAAGCATTTCAAGTATCCCTTTAAATACTTTTGAGAAGAAGCGAAGGGGCTTTAAGAAAGGGCCTTTAATGAAAAGGGTAGCCCCCAGTAGCCCCACCACGGCTACGGGCCAGGTTAGTTTGTTTTATGTGTGTATTTATTTATTCATACCCCACTTTTTTTCCCCCAAAATAGGGACTCAAAGTGGCTCACATAATTCTCCTCCCCTCCATTTCACCCTCACTACAACTCTGTGAGGTAGGTTAGCTGAGAGGGTGTGGCTGGCCCAAGGTCACCCAGGGAGCTTCCATGGCAGAGTCGGGGTATTGAATTTGAGTGCCTCCCAGATCCTCATCTAGCACCCTAGCTGCTGTACAACACTGGCTCTTATATTAATGTCAAATATGACAAATTAGTATCTTTTCCTCGAGCTTAGCCTATTTCACATACTTAATATGGTCATGATGGAATCCATACCATTTGAGTAACTGGAGTAACAGGGGAAAGAAACATTAGCAGTGGCATTTAAAAACAGTATCCTTGTACTTGAAAGCTGACAGTCGCAGTTGTCCTAATACGGATTTTGAAATATGGCTCTCTCTCTCCCTTTGTTTAATATTTTAAGCAAAGTGAAAACCTTTAATGAGGAGAGTTATTAAAACGCCTATTGTCTACCAGGGAATGATTAAAGTCCTGTGATTCCAGCTCTTCCTCTAGTTATCTCAGATGTCACTGTGATTGATGGCTGAACAGTCTTTCTTCCGTAATGTTCCGGGCCTTGTTGAATGGCTCGCAGCAGATAACATAACTGCAGGGAAATGTGAAATGGCAGATAAACAATTTCCCTCTGTTTGAATTGTGGACACAGTTCTCCATGTTACTCCTGTTTGCCCACCCTGATGGTGTTGTTGGATAACATCCCAGGTGGTCAAACACCGGGAAGGGACAAATCCACACAAACTTTTGAGATAGCAGCGGCGACGGGGGGACAGGGACACCTGCTGTCTCAAGGGGAAAAGAAAAGATGGACCATCAGTTACCTATTCAGCAACATCAGTTGATTTTCTTCAACCATTTTTTTTTCAACCACTTGAAGGAGGAGGAGGAGGAGATTGGATTTATACCCCACCCTTCATTGCCTGAAGGACTCTCAGAGTGGCTTACAATCTCCTTTCCCTTCCCCTCCCCTCGCCACAACAGACACCCTGTGAGGTAGGTGGGACTGAAACAGCTCTCCTGAGCAGGGGGGGGGGGGTCGAGTTTTAAAATCCCGGTGGGTGGGGGCTCATGTGCACGTGCAAAGTGCGTGCACACGCCGGGACCATGACCTCACCACCGCTGCCTCCCCCCCGGCCTGGCCACTCCTGCTTTTGTCCCTCCCTCCATCTGTCCAGGGGCCAGCTGGCATTTGCTTAGGGCAGACAGTACCTCTTCAACCTGCAGGGAAAGAATGTAATTTTTAATGTTGCGCTTCATTAAAAAAAAAAAAAAAACACTTTCTGATAAGACTTTAGAACATCATGGAGAAAGACTCTAGCCCAAATTGCGATGCTAGGTATTTGGTTGTTGTTTTTCTTTCTAGGGAGACTTTATGTTACTCTCTCACTTGCAATCTAAACTGGGTACAGTCCATTTACAACCTCACAATTTTAGCTCCTTATTCCTATCTCAGTGTTCAGCATGTCTACATCAGTCCAAACTGAGTGAGCCCATCCTGGCTTGCGCCATCTAGGAGCAACTGTTGCATGAAGACTGGGCTTACATTCTATTTGTTGGAAGGGACATGGAGACTCCAAAAGCAACAGTAGAACACAATACATGTTTCTAAATATTCTGAGACACGCAGGTATCCTTCAACAAGGATGGATTGTATTTTGGCATATCCCTACAGTGTGCATCACATGGGAGTCTTGAAGCAATTTAAGAGAAACCACCATGTGTAGTACATGTCTTGTCATTTACTGTTGTTGGGTACTATAATCATTCATTTGAAGAACACAACAGAAGCCGTTTTCAGAATTTCTGATGGTCCACAGGAGGAGTCTTCCACCCAGATGTATTGACAGTATCTGAGATCCCCCCCCCCCCGATACATGTTGTTTCCATGTTGCCTGAAAGGGACAATACACATAGAGCACTTGCACACAAACTGCACTCACTGCACTAAACACTGATTTGCAAGGTTTTGGTGTAGTGTGGACTGAAAATCTGTGCATTGCCCCATTCAGACAGTGTGGCAATAATTTTTTATCTATTTATAGTTGCCAGCCTGCCAGTATGAGTACACACATCCTGTAATATCTGAGGGGGGCTGTTGTGAAACGCTATTGACAGAAACGAAAGTTCACGTTCGAGGAGGAACTTAAATTCATCTTTCTTTTCTGTACTTTTTCATTTTCTTTACCCTTGGGTTTGAGGAATGCAGCTGCAGCATGGATGCCATTCAGATACCCCTAGGGAAAGTTGCTGGTGATTAAGCTGAAAAAGTTACGGAGATTAGGCTAATGGCTTACCGGGTAGTGACTATGCGATTTCAGGGCTCAAGAGAAAAACACCTTTCTTTAGGAAGCCCCTATCATGGATCCCATGTGTCTTACTGTCAGAAGCTGGTCCAAACAGATTCTGTCCTCAGGTTTAAAGGATGACCAAAAAGTGACAAATCACCTGTGATGCCGGTGCTTTCTATTAGACAATAAACAGGTGTTGTAAGCCAGGTGATAAAACATAAACAACAAAGCAAAGAAGCCTCCACAAGATATTAGGTGGGATTCTGGGCTTGAGTATTCTCTGGAGCTGTCCTGGATAGACAAAGCCCTGAAGCAAACCTCCCATCTCCCCAAGAGGCAAGGCACCAATTTCTTTTCCAAAGGAGCCCCCTCTAACCCCCCCCCCTCCCGCAAGGCAGGGAGGTATCTGCCACAGAGAAACACACATACACAGAGAGAAAGCTAGGTATACATGTTCCGTGTAGTGGTTAGGAGCACGGTTAGGAGCACCTGGGAGAACTGGGTCTGAATCCCCACTCCTCCACATGCAGCTGCTGGTGTGACCTTGGGTCAGTGACAAGTTATTTCAGAGCTGTTCTCTCACAAGCAGTTCTGGAAAGAGCTCTCTCAGCCTCACTTACCTCACAGGGTGTCTGTTGTGGGGAGGGGAAGGGGAAGGAGATTGTAAGCTGCTCCGAGACTCCCTTCGGTAGTGAAGGGTGGGGTATAAATCTAATCTCTTCTTCTCTCTTCTTCTCTCTTATGGATCATGCCTTGGTGCCCAGGTTTCCCCAATGCCGGCCAGTGAGGACTCTCCCCTGTTCTCCAGAAGAGAGGGTTAACCATGAATGCTCTAATGATCTATCTTTTGTGGGTTGTTCAAACCAACCTACCTGCATGTGTGTGTTTGCATGCTCCCTGAGTGCTCCCTGCATGTTTGATGTGTGCTGCAGGTGTTTTGGGAATATGGGCTGGAATAGATCCTTCTGGGGTCTTATCTGGAGTTCTTTGGCACTGTATGTTGTCGAAGGCTTTTATGGCTGGAGTTCATTAGTCATTGTTGATTTTCCGGGCTGTATGGCTGTGGTCTTGGCATTGTAGCGCAAAGACCATGGCCATACAGCCCGGAAAATCGACAACAATTAATAATACTTTGGGACGGCTTGATCCTTCAGAGTGGGTTTCCAGAGGGTCTTATTCCATTGTAATGAATGGGTGACTTTCAGACCTGATAAGCCAGTCTTCTAGCTATCTCTTGCTCGGCATAAAGGATACATACAGTAAGAAACTCTTTTTGCTGGTTGGCTTCTAGCTTTCTAAAGCTAGAAGATCTCTCTGCACATGGCAGGCCTATGCATGCCTAGTCCCAACATGTGCTTGCACAGAAAAGACACTCAATGAGCAATGGTTACAGGTAAGTGCAACCCTGTTTTGCCCAAGCAAGCCCTTTAAGATCTTGTGCAGCTGGGAGCTGGGGCTGGGAATCCCTCAGCACTGAGCAGCATCAGCTTAACCCTTAGTCGTTTCATTGGCACATTGCAGGAGGGCAGAAGACTTAACTTCGTTGTTTAGCTTAGTTTTCTGAGGAGGGCTAGGAGAAACCAAGTTGGCGATAATGTTGGCAGGGCTTCACGCTAAGGCAGAGTTGCCTGCAAATGCTGGCAGCCAGAACAGCCTGTTTGGTAGGAAGAATCCACTGATAAATTTAGTTGACCTCCATATCCTGGTGGCCTTATATCTTCTTTAGGGTTACTAACTTTGGGCGATTCTGCATCTGGCATTTGCTCTGCATTTTCTCAACACTGAGGAAAAGGTGCAGCTCAAAACCACATTCAAAGGCCCTGGGGCAATGCCGTACGGACTGCAAAGTCACCCTTGAATGACCATAAATCTATGCAAAGAAAGTGAAAGTGGCATGCAATGCAGAGGGGAATTTCTGTTCCAAGGTGGGTTTGATAGAACAATGGAGGGAAAAGCCAATGCAGAATCACCCTTTGACTTGGGACGTTACTGGAGATTTGAGGGAGGAGAATGGGGATGGCAGAGTTTGGGAGGGGAAGGAACTCAGTGAGATGTTTCTACCATAGGAGAAACAAACATTCTAGAGCATCAGCCCTCAGTAGGTATTCTAGGACAGGGCTTTTTTTCTGGGGGAATGCACTGGAATGGAGTTACGGAATCTCTTTGACAAAATTCTTTTTTAAATGTTTAAAAGTTCATGAATTTCCAGTATATAGATTGAAAACTTCATTTCCCTCTTGAGAGTTCTGGCACCTCTTCTCCCTCCCCCCCAAAAGTCATGTCTACGAATCATAGAATCATAGAGTTGGAAGGACCCTCTAGGGTCATCTAGTCCAACCCTATGCACAGTGCAGGAAAGTCACAAATACCTCCCCCTCCACACCTGCAGAGACCACTGTTCCACGCCCAGAAGATGCACTGAGGCAACCCTTCCTGCCCTCCGTCTCATGTTCTGCCTAAGTTCACAGAATCAGCATTATTGTCAGATGGCCATCTAGTCTCTGTTTGAAAATCTCCAAAGGAGAGCCCACCACTTCCCAAGGAAGCCTGTTCCATTGGAGAACTGCTCTGTCAGGAAGTTCTTCCTGATGTGTAGCCGAAAACTCTTCTGATTTAATTTCAACCCATTGGTTCTGGTCTGACTTTCTGGGACAACAGAAAACACTGGTTTATCCTAGCCTCTATGTCATAACATACACTCCACCTTCTGTAGCTGCCATTTCCTCCTGGATGCCAACCTCTGTAGCCTGGAGGCCAATGGTCATCATTCTGGGAGAGCTCCAGAGCCCACCTTGAGGCTGGCAATCCTAGTCTTCATTCCGGGATGCAAGAGCAGGGGTCATTTTGTAGAAAAAGAGGTGCAGGAGCTCATTAGCATAACTCATTTGCATATGCCACACCCCCTTACATACTGGAAGTGTGTCAGAAGGCAACACCCACCCCTCAAGCTCCACTCCACAGGTAAGTGAAACTGACCTGCTCTTCCTCCATTCCCTTCCCCATCCAATACTTTGTGCAATAAAAATAAGCGTAAAGAACACACCCTCATTCTCTTCCTGCTCCCTTGAAACCACCAGGTTTCAAGTAGACTTGAGATACCCATGACATGTGCACCACCCATCCCTTCCCCTTCCCCTCCCCACAACAAGACACCCTGTGAGGTAGGTGGGGCTGAGAGAGGTCTTTTGAGAACTGCTCATGAGAGAACAGCTCTGAGAGAACTTGTGACTGGCCCAAGGTCACACCAGCAGCTGCATGTGGAGGAGTGGGGAATCAAACCCGGTTCTCCCAGATTAGAGTCCAACTCCTGACCACTACACCAAACTGATGGGGTGGAAGCTGCTGAAGGGTTGGTGAAATTTCTCCAGTACTTATGTGCCATGTGCCCAGATAAAAAATGGTATACTTAGAAAATTTATATGCCACCTTGAGCAAGTCTCTGGAAAAGCAGCACACAGTCATAAAAGGAACAATGATAAAATTATCAATATGAAAACAAAACATTAAAATCAATAAAGACCTTAGCAGGGCTTTCCCTGGGGCGCTGCGCCTCTGCACTGCTCGGGGAAGCCGAAGAGGGGGCGGGGCTTGGTCATGTGCCCGCCCCCTGGGCTCCTCACTTCCGGAGCTGCGCTCCTGTGCGCTCCCGCTCCAACGGACCGCTGTGCAAGAGTAATCATCTTTTGGAAGCTCGATCAGAAAGCACTAGATGTCCAGATAACACGTAAACCTGAAACTGCCGAACTTCCACCCCACTCCTGCCAGCTCACCTGGTTCCGCGTAGCACTGAGCTGGCGTGCTGGCAAGCCCCACATTTGCCTATGGGCATCGGAGCTGCTGGTTCAGCCATCGCCGAAAGATGTTGGAATGCAAGCCTCTCCAAATGCATAATACAAAGAGGTCAGTAGAGAGCATAATGAATTCCATGCACTGATTGAACTATGCCATAAATCATGTATCAGCAGGAAACCGCTTTCCAGAACTCAAACAAAGGGGAAGGAGGGAAAAAAAAATAACACCAGTCTCAGTTACTGAATATATTTGCCAAGCATCTGCTATGTTATAGAAATAGAAGGTAATTTGTGGCAGGTCCCCCCCAACAAAAACTAGGGGGTGGACTCATATCCCTCTCTCTTCCATTTGTCATCATTGCTGTTGCCATCAGAGAACACCGACCGGCAGACAGTGTGGCAAAAGCCAGCTTTATTAAGACCCATCTATCAAACGCCGATGCTTGT
Source organism: Lepidodactylus listeri (assembly GCA_029233225.1). NCBI lineage: Eukaryota > Metazoa > Chordata > Lepidosauria > Squamata > Gekkonidae > Lepidodactylus > Lepidodactylus listeri. Next base: position 95,403,839 of record JARCFY010000009.1, on the reverse strand, counting down.
ATTTCCCTGGGTTTTCTTCTAGTTTTGAGCAATGGTCGGCTTATTCTCTGCCTTACGACAGAGGCAGAGTTACACCTTGAAAAGTCTGCTGAAGGCATTGGGCTTGGGAGGGTTACTGTCTGCACCAGGAGCCCTGATCAACTCAAGGTACAATCTATCAGTTAAGTCCCAGCATTCCATCATTCCGTGCTGAAGATGTGACCAAGAAGGAGAACCTTTCATGCTGATAAAGAGGTCGATCTATTAAGACAGAAATAGATCTGATTGTTCTTTGCTGGGTTTATTGGGGACATGAAGCATGTTTATTCCTCACCGCACACGGCTTATGTCCCTGAATGCCCTCCTCTCCCCTCCCCCCATGAAATGAAATGACTGCCATTCCTTCCCACAGAGGAAGAAGAAGAAGAAGAAGAAGAAGAAGAGATTGGATTTATACCCAGCCCTCCACTCCCCAAGGGAGTCTCAGAGTGGCTTACAAACTCCTTTTCCCTTCCCCTCCCCACAACAGACACCCTGTGAGGTGGGTGGGGCTGAGAGAGCTCTTTCCCAAGCTGTCCTTGAGGGAACAGCTGGTACAGAGCTATGGCTTGCCCAAGGTCATCCAGCCAGGTGCAAGTGGAGGAGTGGGGAATCAAACCCGGTTCTATGATCATATGTGTCATATGATCATAGAATCATAGAGTTGGAAGGGACCTCCAGGGTCATCTTAGTCCAATCCCCCGCAGAATGCAGGGAATTCACAAATACCTCCCCCCCCACACACACATACCCAGTGACTCCTGCTCCATGCCCAGAAGATGGCAAAAAATGTTCTAGGATCATTGGCCAGATTGGCTTGGAGAAAAATTGCTCCCTGACCCCAAAGTGGTGACCAGCATTTCCTTGGGTGTGTAAGAAAAGTCCACAAGAACAAAACACTGATGTAACCATTCCTCTCCTCCCTCTCATGATCTGTCTAAGTTCATAGAATCAGCACTGCTGTCAGATGGCCATCTGGCCTCTGTTTGAAAACCTCCAAAGAAGGAGAGCCCACAACTTCCCGAGGAAGTATGTTCCATGGAGGAACCATTCTAAGGATGCAGTCAGACACACTAAATAATCCACTTTCAATCCACTTTCCAACTGGATTTCACCAGTTCACACAGTAAACTCCAGTTGTAAAGTGCACTGAAAGTGGATTGAAAGTGGATTATTTAGTGTGTCTGACCACAGCCTGTCAGGAAGTTCTTTCTTATGTTTAGCTGATAACTATTTTGATTTAATTTCAACCCACTGGTTCTGGCCCGACCTTCTGTGGCAACAGAAAACAACTCCTTCTGGAAAGGTTGGCTAGCCTGTAACAGGAGGCACCATGCTTCAGTGGTTCTGATCTTATTTGGCCAGCTGATTCCAGAACATATTTTAGGGGGGGGGCATTTGCTTGCCCCTGTGGCATTTATCCTATGGGGCACCACAGGAATCCACCTTGACACTTTGCTATAGTGCCTTTATTGGTTTTGGCTGATATGCCATTCGTTGATCAGCATGACCTGGTCACAGAGATCCATAGTCAGATAACTGAGTTAGATCACTACAATGTGCTTAAGATTGGTCTGCCCTTGGAAACTGTACCAAAAGTACAGTGGGTCTCAAATGTAGCATTCAGGGTATTGCTGGGGGTGGATTTAGCCATCATATGTTCTCTCAAGGGCAGTTCTCTCAGAGCTCTCACAGCCCCACCTACCTCACAGGGTGTCTGTTGTGGGGAGGGGAAGGGAAAGGAGATTGTAAGCTGCTCTGAGACTCCAAGCGAAGGTTGGGGTATAAATCCAATCTCTCTCTCTTCTCCTTCTTCTCCATGGAACCTTGCTGAATGACTTTGGGCCACTCTCTTTCTCACCTTAACCTACCTCCCAGGGTTGTTGTTGTTGTGAGAATAGAGTGGAAGAGGGGAGAATGAGACTGAAAGGATCTTCGTATCCCCCTTAGGGAGAAAATTAGGAATTAAATATGAAAATAAATAAAATATTAATTTTTGGAAGGAAATTATTTCTGGCTTTGTCTGCTATGGGATTCTGTCCTTTCCTGGAACCTCCTGGCTTCCGCCAGGTCCTAGCACCCACTATCCCCAGTGCAACCAAATATTCCAAAGATATGCAATATATTCTGTATTCATTCCTTGTCCTTTTCTCAGAAAATGTCATTTGTACCTGTTAAAAATAATGTAACTTTAAAAAACTTGTTTATGTTTGGTGTATGTGTGGCGGGGGATAACCTCTCAAAATCCTGAGTAACTTGCAAAGGAAGCTGATTTGTAATAAATGGAAACATGAAAGGAAGTGCTTTGCTGAATAAGGGAAAACCACCTGAGACACTGCTTTCACATTTGCTTTGCGTTTGTCAGCAAAGAAGCTACAAGGAGAAAGGGGGAAACTGGCGAAGATGCACACAAAGCGAGCGAAAAGGCTTATGAAACCAGAAAATGCCAACGGTACAAAACGGAAACAAAGTTTCCAAACACAAACAAATAGCCATGTCAAGGACTGACAAAGGAAGTTTTTTTTTTCCCTTCCCAAAAAAGAGAGAAACCAACACGTAGCCAGCAAGTCAGGTAGTTTGAAAGCTCCAAAGTAGTACAGTCATGAAGTTTCAATTACACATAGTAATGCCTCTAAACTGACTACTTTCCTGAGTTCTGCTCCTAGAATCAAAGAGAGTTTCCACATGGAGTTCAATGGATACCAGCCAGTGGTGCATCACTCTTTGCTGATAACGGGCTTGAAAATCAAGCTCACTTGTCTGTGACACCAGTTGTCTATGAGGTTGTGCATCCTTGTACGTTTGTGCTGATGATCTGTTCACAATTTGAAATGGGTGACATTTGCGTATATGTGCACTTGCACAACTGGAAGCGTCTGTCGCCAGCTTCAAAACTTCCCACATGTTTTTAATTTGTGAGCTATTTCAAACAGGGCTCTGATAAGATACAACAATGTTTTCTAAATGAATAAATAAGTACATTCTGCATGAAATGTTTGGGGTTTTTTTCCCTGAAAGAAAGCCTTCTGAGATTTGATTCACCTATAGGGATTCCGGCCTCCATGTGAGACTTGGGGATCCCCCTGAATTACAGCTCATCTCCAGAGTCCACTCTACAGAGATCAGTTCCCCTGGAGAAAATGGATGTTTTGGAGGATGGACTCCGTGGCACTGTACCCCATGAGGTCCCTGTCCTCCCCAGGCTCCATCCCCCCAAATCTCCAGGTGTTTCCTGACCTGGATCTGACAACCCTACCCCTTGTGCCCCTCTCGTGGCTAGTAGGAACTTGGGAACCCTACCCCCCTTTCATAGTTCTACCATCTCATTCTGTATGACATGTAAACTGGGTTTTGTTTTGTTAATGGCACAGTAAGGTTGGAACTCTCCTTTGTTCCTGCACTCCACGCTGACAACACAAGACCCCAAAATGTCACCTACAGCAGAATTTTGGCAAGATTTTGAATACTTCTGATGGATGCTTAAAGAAGAGCAACATTGTGTCTTAGAAGCTCTGTGTATGTGTATCCCCTATCCATCGTAAGAAATACTAGACATTAGCTCACAGAATTTCAAACAATTCCTTCCTTCCATTGTCCTCTCAGGGTCTCTCTCTATCGAGTTGCTGATAGAGGGTTCTGTAATTTGTTATTTGATTGCTTGTGAAATCCAAGACGAATAAATTATTCTGTATGCCTGCATGCTGGAAACACAAAAGATCTTGAACAGAAGGATCCTACTTTCTGTCCACTTAGCAGAAGTGTAACATGCTGGATAACATCTTGTATTGTTTGAATTAACTCCATCATTAAACATAAATGCGAATGAGAGACTACAATACCCAAATGTTCCAGTGCCAAATGGGAAACTTATATTGGGAATCTGTCACCATCTGGACCCAATGTGGAAGGGAAAATGTGCCCATTTATCAAATTATAATTCCCACGCACAGCATTTTGCATCAAGATTTAAACATTGATTAAAATGCAGTCGATTTCAGTTCAGGGAAGCAAATGGAGATGCTGTGTAAGAAGCAGACAAGATGCCACATGTTCTTCAATGATTATAAAGTCATTCCCATCAAATAGGCATTCAGTTTCCATGGCCCAGAAATTTAGGGAAAATGCATTTTTTAAAAACTGCTTACATAATCGGAAAGGAACACTGGCAGAATGAATCTTGGAGACTGCTGCCTTGGCTTTGCAGAATCAGATATCCGTATACATGGTCATCATGTACATGGATGGTGCAATGACCAGGGGCATAGACTTTGTAAATCCCCGGGGGGGGCAGGGGCTCTTTCGTGCGCACGCACAAAGTGCGCGCGTGCGCATGGGACCATGTCCCCGCCGCCTCTCTCTCCCCCCTCCCGCCCTGCAGACCTTCTCCTGCTGCGGGCGCTCCCCGAGCTCAGAAGCCCGCAGCCCTGCTGAGAACAAGAAGCACAGCGGGGCAACGCAACCAACTCGCCTTCCTCCCCAGAGCCCTCCGGGAAAAGTCAGAAAGAGATCGGTGCTGGGAAAAGACGGCCCATAAAAGGCATCAGTCGCTTAACACAGCAAGCCACACTGAGACTCCCGGTCGCTGGCCGCCAACTCCGGCACACAAATCGACTCAGCCATAAAACCGGGAAAAGCACTCAAACAGTCCGGGGGAGTGGGGGTGGATGGAACAGGTTCCCCTGCTGGGCCAAAGGCAAATTCCCTCCATGCCCCCAAAGCGGTCCACGACCCCACACCCCATCCCACACCCCGTCCCACACCTGGCCTGGCCGCCTCCATGGTGCCGGTTCGCAGTTCGGCCGCTCAGGGGCAGCTCTCCCGACCGGCTCACAGCGTCGCTGCGTCTCGACAACTTTGAACAGGCTCCTTCCCTCGGCTGCCCGGGACTCTAGTCGGCACCCCCCCGGGCTCCCGGCAGCCCTCTCTGCCTCCCCCACCGGCGGGCGCTCCATTTTGCCGGGGGTAGCTGAGCCCCCCCCCCGGGAAATTTCGGGGGAGGCTTGAGCCCTCGAGCCCCCCCGTAGTTGACGCCTATGGCAATGACTATGATAAATATATACATGCATACAGATATCAAATAGGAAGATGACTCAGTGTGGATTCTGGGCATTGACGAGATACCATGCCCTAAGAATTTCCCTTTCCTTTTCAGAGCTCCTCTGATCAATAGACTATTGAGCAATGGCTAAAAAAGTCCTCAGTTTCTGAAGGAATATATGATAGACAGTTTTGTGCTGTGGCCCAAAGAATTTTAAAACAAAAAGACATATGATCAAATCAATATTAGGTTTTTCTCCCCAAGTATTTTATCCATGCAGATGGGAACAACATTAATGGTATGTTAACTTATGTTAATATATGTATGTGGTTTTTAAAGTAATCTGTCTCAAGCAGGACTCTGAAGAGTTGGCACAGAATTGTTCTAAGTAAATCAATAAGTGTGTTTATTTTTAACTGCCACATTGTCTACGGCATATAACTTGAAAAGTACTGAGTTCTCAGTGGCACAGACGAGGACGACATCATAGTGATCAGCTCTTAGTTTATTTGAGTTACAGCAAGCATGGCTTAACTGGCTTAACTGGGTCCCACCTGTAGTCCTATTGGGGGGTTTGAATTCCCCACCTAGATCTCACTGGAGGATTGGAGGGATCCTAGGATCCTTGGCCCCTATTGTTCTAGGAAGCAAGCTCTGGGTTATTCTCGCTGGTGCCTTGTGGCAGTCAGCAGACACAACATAACTGCTCCTTCTGTTTCACACAGAGACAGATTTGGCAAAAGTTGCGGTGGCTTGGCCACAACAGAAGACTGACAAAAACCGAGGGGGGGAAATGGGGGGGGGGGACTCAAGCCAAAATATAGCTGTGATCTAAGAGGGTTAAGCTAACAAAATGTTATTATAAAAATACAAATATTTATTATGGTGTACATTTTAATAAAATAAATGGTCCGAACTTTTGACACACAGAGCCTGATAAGGGTCTGATATTTGGACCATTTATTTTAACCTATTTTATCTTTTATTAATATGTACAACATAATAAATATTTGTATTTTATAGTAACTTATTTTGTTAGCTTGACCCTCTTAGGTCACAACAGAAGACTGACCTACAGAGCTGCTTCAGGCTGTGTCAGCTTATGGGGCTCTCTAATGTAGTGGCTTAGGCATAGGTCTTTCACAACCTGGCCACTTGAAATCCTAAATGGGAAATACATGAGTCTGAGTGAGGAAGAGAAGGATGAGGAGGAGATTGGATTTGTACCCTACCCTTCACTACCTGAAGGAGTCTCAGAATGGCTTACAATCCCTTTCCCTTTTCCTCCCCACAACAGACACCCTGTGAGGGGCTGAGAGAGCTCTCTCCAGAACTGCCCTTGAGAGAACAGCTCTGAAAGAACTTATGACTGACCCAAAGTCACACCAGGAGCTGCATGTGAAGGAGTGGGGAATCAAACCAAGTTCTCCCAGATTAGAGTCCACACTCCTAACCACTACACCAAACTGGTTCTGAGTCTGGGACTATCTAAATGCCAGGGTTGTGCCCTGCCTCAGAGCAACAAAAATAACTTGCTATTGCTTGGTGGCCAGGTTTGGACCCACGAAGTCTAGGAAGAGTTTAGAAGAAGGCTGCCAACCTTCTTCCAGGGCTCACAGTTCTCCTGGAATTACCACTGATCTCCAGAGTACGGAGACCGGTCCCCTTGGAGAAATTAAACAGGTTCTGAGGGTGGACTGTAAGGTATCCCATTCCTGTGGAACTCCTCAGGCACCGCCTCCTCAGGCACCGCCCACAAATTTCCAGGAGTATTCCAAGCTGGAGTCCTAACCCTGCCCAATATGTTACCCAGAGGAGCTACTAAGCAAGCCCTCATCCTATGGCTCTAGGTTCACCACATGGGATGGGTGGATGCCCCAATATGGTGGTTATATTGCCAAAGGCCTCCCACAGGAGAACTTTGGTTAGTGGATAGGGTTGCCAGCTCTAGGTTGGGAAATATCTGGAGATTTAGGGGGTAGAGCCTGGGGAGGGTGGGGTTTATGGAAGGGAGGGACCACAGTAGGGTATAATGCCATAGAGTCCACCCCACCCTCCAAAGCAGCCATTTTCTCCAGCAAAACAGATCATGGTCAGTTGGAGATCAACGGTAATAGTGGGAGATCTTTGGGTGCCACCTGGAAGTTAGCAGCCCTATTAGTGGGATGTGTCCACACTTATCTTTCCCAAGAACTCACTGCTGGTCTTATGCAAGCAACTAACTCTCAGTGATCCCATTTGAGAAACTGTGCCTCAGTGGCAGAACATCTTATTTGTATGTAGAAGGTCCCAGGTTCAGTTTTTGGCATTTACAGTTAAAAAAAAAATAAGTCAGGAAGTTATATGAAAACCAGCATGGTGTGGTGGTTAGAGAGTTGGAGGAGAAGAAGAAGAGTTGGTTTTATACTCCTCTCTTCACTACCTGAAGGAGTCTTGGAGTGGCTTACCATTGTCTTCCCTTTCTCTCCCCACAACAGACACCCTGTGAGGTGGGTGGGACTGAGGGAGCTCTGAGAGAACTGTGACTGACCCAAGGTCACCCAGCTGGCTTCATGTGGTGGAGGAGTGGGGAATCAATCCGGTTCTCCAGATTAGAGCCTGATGCTCTTAGCCACTACACCAAGCAAGCAAGTTCAAATCCCTACTTTGCCACAGAAGCTCTGGGCCCATCACAGTCTCTCAGCCTAACTGAGAGGTTCCCCATACGGGCAGTGTCACAAATTGGATGAAGGCCTACAATTTTCTTCTGCCGAACTTTATAGTGGAAGTATGTTGATCAAAGATGGGATTTTTTTTTTTTTTTGCTAGTCATGAAAGTATTCTGTGTCAGCCTAGCACTATATTTTAAAGGGTATCTCCTGTTGGCTGATACATTTTAAACCAAGACTAAATTGCCCAAGGAAGTACTGAGGCATCAAACCTTATTGTGCCGCATCACATTTCATAGTTTGAAATGGCATTTAGAAGCACCAGGGGGGTTACCTTGTTCTTATGCTTTCATAAGGATAAAGAAGTATTGTCACAGAGCTACTGCACAAATGTGTTCTCAGAGACTGTTTAATCCCCTCTCCTCTCTTCTCCTCTCATGTCTCCACTCCTCTCCCTTCCCTTCCCTTCCGGCTTTGTAGAGCCCTTGCCTGCCTCTCCCCTCCAGTTGTCATTCAATCCTCTAATCACTTTAAGCAGTAAAGTTACCAAACATGACAGTTTTGCTAGCTGGAAACATGATTTGTATTGCGTGAGGGGAAGACTCTGAATGGTCCTACTTTTCAAGCAAATTGTGAGATTACCAGAACAGGCCATACGATGTAGTGCAGGGGTCCCCAATGTGGTGCCCGAGGGCGCGTGGTGCTCACAAATACCTTTTCTGGTGCCCGCCATGCGTATTTAGAAAGTGGGTGGGGCTGGTGGGGCTTTTGTTCAGCATGGCTTCGGATTGGTCACTGGAGATTTGATTGGCTGTACAGATTTTTTTTTTTTACTGTTGCCTTAGCAGCAGCTGCCACCACAGGACAAAGACCTTTGGTGTGTGACTGAAGGTCAGCTGTGGCAACCATATTGTGGCTGGCTCTGCCTCATCCTACAACCATTTCTGTGGCAGCCATTTTCTGGCTATACTCACAACTCTGTCAGAATTCCCAAAGTGCGTGAAGGCTCAAAAAGGCTGTAGACTCCCAATGTAGGGGATGGAGGGCTGGATTAGAGAGTGTGTGTGTGGGGGGTCACTTTCCCACTCCTCCATAAAAAAGATCATTAAGTGACCAGCAAGTCATCAGTGAGTATTAGCCACAAGGGCACTGCAGACAACAAAAGGGATTGATTGCCATCTGATTTGGTTGTTTTATTAATGTACTGTGATAATTTTATTAGGTCGATTATATTTTAACTGTTTTATCTGTTTAAGGTTGTAAATCACCCAGAGCCATAACAACAACAACAACAACAACAACAACAACAATACATATAGATGGAACAATAATACATATAGATGTGTTTGTGGCACTGATGCTCTTGGAACTTGAGGGGGCAACGGTGGGAGGGCTTCTAGAGTTCTGGCCCCTCTGGTGGACCTCCCGATGGCACCTGCGTTTTGGCCACTGGGTGACAAGCAGAGTGACAGGATATAAGTCACTGATTACAATGAATTTAGAGATTCCATCCTCTCTGCCTTGATATCATCACTGGGCATTGTTGATAGGGATAATGGAAGAGAAGGAAAGTGGGAGTCCTACAAGGATTGGCTACCTATGTAGGTTTTGAGCCAGCTACCAAAAAGATTACCAAAAGAAAACAAGATTGGGGTAACAGTGTGATATAGTAGGCCTGTCCACAAGTTATAGTGAATGCACATCCAGTCCATGCACACTTGATTTTTCTTTAGAAATTCAAAGTATGTACAGCTGAAGCCCACATTTAACTGGGTTCTGGTCCCCAGTTTCATTCATAAAGGGAATGCTCGTTGGCTATTTCTTACAGGATGTTGTGACAGACGGCACTTTAAAAGCTCATAACTGCAGTATAAAAATGTAATGGACTGTGAGGAGTTAATGCCTCACAGAACCAGAGAGCCCTGAGGGACAGGCTGCTCAAAAGGAAGTTGATTGGTTAGAGTCAGTTGAGCAGAAAGACTTGGGAACTGAGGAGAATCCCATTTAGTCTGACTGAGAACTTGAACAGTTTAGCCCTGACTGAGAAAAGTTTAATACTGACTGAGGACTGGGAAGGTTGGCAAGGTGAAGTGGAGTGGGAGGAGTGGTGAAGACCTCCATTTGGGCCAGGAAAAGGGATGGATCATCTAGTCAAAGATGTAATTCCCTGCCCAGTTGATAAGGGAGCTAGCTCTAAAGAGTGGAGTGGTCCCCGATGTGTTTAGAGAAGGAATTTGGGTACTTTGTATCCCTGCCTTCTAATACCTGAAGAGTCAATTAAACTCAAGAAAGTGAACTGGAGTGTTTAGGAAAAATGGAAACCAAAGCCTCTCATCTAAGATTCCAAAGCTTTCTGAAAAGCTTAAGAACTTTTACTTGCTGGAAACATGAATGTGAAATTATCAAGTTACCTCAAAGGTCATTATTGATTTATCTCAGACATTTTACCCCTGATTTCACCTGACCTTTCCCCCTCTACACTGAATAAAAAATCTTATTTATTTTTGAATGTTCTAAAGCCTCTCATAAGAACATAAGAGAAGCCAATGCTGGATCAAGCCAGTGGCCCATCCAGTCCAACACTCTATCACACAGTGGCCAAAAACACCAGGTGCCATCAGAAGGTCCAGCAGTGGGGGCAGGACACTAGAAGCCCTCCCACTGTCCCCCCCCTGTCAAGCACCAAAATACAGAGCATCATTTGCCCCAGACTGAGAGTTCCTATCTATACTTTGTGGCTAATAGCCACTGATGGACCTCTGCTCCATATTTTTATCTAATTCCCTCTTGAAGCTGTCCATACTTGTAGCCGCTACCACTGCCTGTGGCAGTGAATCCCACATGTTAATCACTCTTTGGGTGAAGAAGTACTTCCTTTTATCTGTTCTAACCCGACTGCTCAGCAATTTCAAGTGCCCATGAGTTCTTGTATTGTGAGAAAGGGAGAAAAGTACTTCTTTCTCTACCTGCTCTATTCCATGCATAATCTTATAAACCTCAATCATGTCACCCCTCAGCCATCATCTCTCCAAGATAAAAAGTCTCAAGCACTTCAACCTTTCTTCATAGGGAAAGTGTTCCAACCCTTTTATAATTCTAGTTGCCCTTTTCTGCACTTTCTCCAATGCTATAATATCTTTTTTTTTTAGATGTGGCGACCAGAACTCTACACAATACTCCAAATGAGGTTGCACCATCGATTTATACAGGGGCATTATGATACTGGCTGATTTGTTTTCAGTTCCCTTCCTAATAATCCCCAGCATAGCGTTGGTCTTTTTCATTGCAGCTGCACACTGTCTTGACATTTTCATTGAGTTATCTACTATGACTCCAAGATCTCTCTCTTGGTCAGTCTCCGCCAGTTCGGACCCCATCAACGTGTATTTATAGTTAGGATTTTTGGCTCCAATGTGCATCACTTTGCACTTGGCCACATTAAACCCCATTTGCCATGTTGATGCCCACTCGCCCATCCTCGACAGATCCCTTTGGATCTGTGCTCTTGTTTCATGTGCTCTTGTCTCTTCCCTCAAGTTCTCACACTGCGCTGACAACAAAATACAATTAAGTGACAGGGTGGGACAGCCATAGATCTTCAGAAAAGAAGCAAATAGATTAAGGGGCTGTTCAGTCAGAAAGGAAGAGAAACACGGAGGGATAATCCTGCATCTGAGTGAGGGAACTAGGCTAGGTTGTCATAGATGTACATACATTCATTGTAATATGTGAACAGGGCTCATACCTATGTAAGATGCACAGTTGTTCTCCCAGAAGCTGAACAACTAAGGAAGCCCTGGGAAGTGGTTTCTCTTCTATATTAAAGGTTGTCATGCCTAGTTTTCTCATAGCATTACAACTAATCTCCAGGCTACCAAGAACAGTTCCCCAAGAAGAAATGGCAGCTTCAGATGGCTGATTCTATGGTACTACATCTCTGCAGATTTCCTTCTCCAAACTATGCTCTCCCCAGGCACCACCACCCAGTCTTTAAAAATTTCTCAAGTTAAGTTGGCTGCCATAACTATCTGACATTTGACTGTTGTTTTTTTGAGGGGGGGATGCTTTATGAGGGGATTAATAAAATAAACTCTTTCCAGCCCCACATCCTATCACTTCCTAGTTTACAACCCAATCCAAAGAGTTGCTGGGCCAACCTTTCAGTACCTAGGGAGGAGCAGATCAGAAGCTGATTGGTGCAAACAAGAGAAAACAGGAGATTACATTTGCAAAATACGTAACCAGAAAGTTGTGACAACACCAAAGGAAGCTATATTGGTGCAAACATGTGGACTGCTATAATTTAATTTGGCAGAGATTTATTTTAAAATGACTTTGAAATGCTGCCAGTGAGTAATTGAGAGTGGCATAGGATGTAACGCCTCTTGCGTGTAGACAAAATAGTTGCCGGCAAAATCCTTACAGCTTTTCTTGCCCCTTTATCACAATTGGAAACATGTATGCCCTGTGCAAACTAAATATAAGCTTAGTTCTCACTTAAGGTATGGTTGCCAACCTCCAGGTCTCCCAGCATTACAACTGATCTCAAAACTACAAAGATCAATTCTCCTGGATAAAATGGCTGGTTTGGAGGGTGGATTCTATGGTGTTATATCCTGCTGAAGTCCCTCCACTCTCCAAACCCCACCCTGTGTAGGGTCCACCTCCAAATAGCCAAGAATTTCTCAATATAAAGTTGGCAACTTTCCACTGAGGCAATAAATCTGTGTCTAGATTGCACCAGATTTTAGAATGCTGGTGGATGGCTCTTATGCTTTGATCCTTCTCTTTACAGTGAAATTCCCTCAGTGTAGAAGAATATAAGTAAAGGGGAGGAGTTCTGGACTATCGTTCTCCATGAAATCAATCTGTCTACCTGCAGAAAATATTTTTTGTACAGATGACCCCTCAGTAATATGAACCTTCATCGGCAGTTTAAATGGTGTAGACCACCTCAGTAAGAACAAGACCTTACACATGACTAGATCTCTAAAAACAGGGGTCCGTTGGAGCAGGAGCGCACAGGAGTGCAGCTCTGGGAGTGAGGAGCCCAGGGGGCGGGCACATGACCAAGCCCCGCCCCCTCCTCGGCTTCCCCAAGCAGTGCAGAGGCGCAGTGCCCCGGGGAAAGCCCTGCTAGGGCCTAAAAAAAAAGGTTTACCGAAGGTGCGGAGAAAATGGCGCGAAGCCCCGTATTAACACACGTGCCGCAGCAAAGGGTGTGAAATTGACACCCAGCACCGGGACAAACGGAGGCAGAACGCCGGCACAGTGTGAGTGGGAAAAAGCTCAAACTGTTTCTCAATGGCTACAGCTGTTGATTTTTTTTTTTTTAAATCTCCCAGACAGGCTGGAAGATGGAGTTGCTTGGAAATAAGCTGTAAAATAATTCCTTCCTCAGATCCTGGTCTGGAATAGTCTCTTGAACCAAAGGAAAACTGTTTTTGGTGCCAGAGAAAAATCACCAATGTTAGTGTAGTATAGTAGAGCCATGGGTCCAACCACTTATCTTTAACCCGATTCTAAATAAACCCAGTTTTTAAGGAGTTCTAGGTGTCCCAAGTTTCATATGGGGCAAGTGATATTTTAAGTCAACATTTTGTTACCATTATCCAGATTTTATCCTATGAATATTGGTAGTGTTATGAAACAAATATTCAGCGGTTTCCCCCGTGTGTTTTTTTAAAGACACTTTCTTTTTAATTGGACTGGCATCAGTATCTTAGCATTCCTGCTCTATTTCTCACTTAGGTAAGAATAAAACAGCTAAAGGGGATTTTAAAAAAAATCCTTATTTCTATTACTTACTACAGTTTCTGACTATTTCAAATGGTATCCTATTGCCACCGAACAATTAATTATATGTAATGAATAATCTATTAAATAGGACTAATTTATTTGTGTTCAAGAGACAAATCTGCTAGAGGTTTTTTTTTTTAAGCAAATTAGGTTATCTATCGACTTCTTATAGTCAATATTCCATTCAATTGTTATAATAATACAGCACCACTTCTGGGACTGAACAGCTTATTATTTTTCTAACACTTATCTTGACAGTTAATTGGGTCTTAATAATTTATGGCATGCCGACAAGTTTGATGTTGCTTTACTGAGACAATGCTTAAATATCTTGCTGGTGAAACAGAAGGCAGAGAGGCAAAGATGTGATTTACCAACAGGAGGTTTTTAGGGCAGTAACAAAAAAAAACCCTGGTCTGAGAAGAAATAGAAGTGGATTGTTTCTAGGGTTACCAACTATGACCTCGGTGATTCCTAGAGATTTGGAGGTGGAGCCCAGGGAGGGGGGAGTTTGGATGTGATGCCAGAGAATCTGCCCTCAGAAGCTGCCATTTCCTCCAGGGGAACCACTCGCTGTGGTCTGGAGATCAGTTGTGATTCTGGGAGAGCTCCAGCCCTCACCTAGAGGTTGGCAGCCATAGTTGTTGCGACTGTGCTCTGTATCATCCTTGAAAGAAACTCTGCGAGCCCAAATTAGACCCCTTGTAATACTTCAGGTGAAAGATTGAAGGTAAAAGAAGAAGGGGACAGCAACGGATGAGATGGTTAGACAGTGTTATCGATGCAGTGAACATGGAATTGAGCAAACTACAGAGGACAGGAGAGCCTGCTGTGATGGGGTCCTTGGGGTCACGAACAACAAACAACAATACTTCAGACCTGTTGTGATAGCTATGGGGGGAGAGAAGAGGGGGAGTGGAGTCTGAGGCCGAATTGAAGAATGTCCAGTCCCCCACTCTGGCCACTCCTCTTCCCCTTTCTTTAGACGGATTACCTCAGTTTTCAAGGTTTCAAGGCTTCACTGAAACCTAATTCCACAACTGACAGGATTCTTCCCACATTCAAGATTGCTGTTTCACCACACAGAGCTCCTGTCCACCAAACCTGTCCACCTAAGTTAGGAGCTGCCATGAACTTCCATGAATTTTAAGGCACTTTGTGGCTGTTCACAAAGAGCAGAAAGCAGGGGTTTAACCCTCTGCTTTCTACTCCCTGCCAAACGGCTCCGAGAGGAAAGTGGCAGGGAGCAAAAAGCAGGGGTCACAAACTGATAACAGACCAGTTCAGTTCGTAAACCAATGTATCAGTTCATGGTTCAGCCACGAACCAAACTGCAAAAACATGGTCCTTGCCCATCCCTACCCTTAACAGGGTGCTTATTTGTCTCGCTGAAACGAGCCTTTTCCCCTAAGATGACCTCAAACCCTAGCTAAAAGCCAGATGAAAACCTGGCTAAACTGACATACTTATCCAGAAGCACAACTCCCTCTCTGAGGGGGAATTTTTTTTTTCCTCTCCCTTCTTCTTTTTTTTTTTTAAATATTAAGTTTATTGAAAGTAAATTCAACATTTTTTAAAAAAAATTATTAAGCTTATTGAAAGTAAGCTCACCCCTCTCCCATCCATCTGAGTTCCATGGACTCTGGTTGGATGACAATAACTTGGATTTGCATGATGTCAAAATCACAGGGAGGCAGCCTGGAGGAAGACTCTTCAAGTGTCACAGAACCTGGGTCCAGCTCATACAAAACAGCTGAAACAGCTGAGGAGAGACAGGCTCTCCAAGAGTCTGCTTTGCCTGCTGGCCAGGACAATACCAGGGTCAGGATGCAGAGGCAGGGAATATCGAAGTCACCTCTCTGAAATGTCCTAGCCCTATTAGGGGTCACCAGAAGTCAACCATGACTTTCAGGCGCACAAGCACACACACATACACAGAAGAAGAAGATTGGATTTATACCTCACCCTTCACTACCAGAAGGAATCTCGGAGCGGCTTACAATCCCTTTCCCTTCCTCTCCCCACAACAGACACCTGTGAGGTAGGTGGGGCTGGGAGAGCTCTCTCCAGAACTGCCCTTGAGAGAACAGCTCTGAAAGAACTTATGACTGACCAAGGTCACACCAGCAGCTTCATGTGGAGGAGTGGGGAATCAAACCCGGCTCTCCCAGATCAGAGTCCACACGCTTAACCACTACACCAAACTGGAAGGGAATTGTGTGAGACTGTGGGGAAAACTTGGCTGGATCCAAGTTTTGTATTCAGACAGCTTTTCCACTCCCCTTCACTCCAATTTCCCTGTCCCACATGGCTTTTGTCTATACAGGTCTCATGATCCCCAGTATAGCCATCTTGATGGTCAAAGGGACCCCATCCTTTCTTCATCAGCAGGGAAAAAGCTGGTTGGATCTAACCCATTCTCTACTCTACAGGGGGGAAAACAGTAAAAACAAAACAGATACACATAACGAAGAAGTTTAAAGTTAGTGCAGCAAAGAAATGTGAAGACTACAAGTCCTTCTGAATACAGTGATAATACTCAGGAAAGATCTATAGATAACACAGGAACAAGCGAACTGAGTTAACAATGGCAGGGATAAAATGTTACCATAGTACTGCCAAGAACCAGGGCACCAGAGAAAATCCAATGCATGCATACAGAGAATAAGAAGAACCAAGGAGACAAATACATTCAAGCCTTCCTTTTGAAGTATTCTGAGGACGGCCGGAAAGAAAGAATGCTGTTATTTCAGGAGGAGGAAATATCTAGATCTCCCAAATAAAGAGTTTTGAATTGTTGATACAACTCATGCCCAGTTGGTTGGAAATTTCTGACAGGGAAAGAGATCAGAACGATGGATAGTCAGCAGTTTTCTCGCAACAATAGAAGGAAGTCGGAGGCCTGCAAAGCAAAGGGACAGCCAGATCTTTGGATGCACATTGCAAGAATAGAAACGAAGAAATGCATGTTTATTACTATATTAGCCTTCAATATATTTGTCTAAGTCCTGCAGTAAGGATCTGGCAAATCAGTTATTTTCCTCTCTTATATATACACCACTGAAGGCATGTTTGCCAATGAGTTGGATCTGCAAAAAAAAAAAAAAGGCATAAATAAGCAGCAACTGGATGAACAAGCAGATGCACAATTAAACTAAAGATTCATTCAGGGTACAACAAAAGGCTGGACCTGCATTAGCCAGTTTAGGGAGATGTCTGCTCTTTTGAATAGGAAGCCTACAGGGCAATGTTCCCTCTAAGCTGAGTTAGTGTGAGCTAGCTCACAGCTTTTTAGCCTTTGCTCACACCTTTTTTGTCATCGCTCAGGAAGGATGGCTCCAGAGAGCAAACTAATTGACGCAGCAGTCAAATCACTCGCTCACAACTTTAATGCCAGTAGCGCACAAAGTGGAATTTTTGCTCACAAGACTCCACAGCTTAGAGGGAGCATTGCTACAGGGTGTATTAATACACATGCCCCACAAGGGTTGCAATCACACGCACAATTAGCCCTGACATAGGGGCAAATGCTGGGCAGATTAAAAGAGCGCGTTCAGACAACAACATCTAGGAAGCGCCCCGCAGCCATCGGCAACCTGTTTAGCTCCGCTGCAGAAATGGAGTTAAAAGACACCTCGGAAAGTCCGGTAGCAAATGGGTTGCTATGGGCCACAGATGGACTTTCCCATGTCTGATCACTCCAGCACACTCCCATGGCATCGGGATGGTCTGATCAGGCCCTTCCAACTCTGTTGTCATTTCCCCCCCTTCTCAGTATGCACATCATTGGACACTCCATAGGGAGTCCTCAGGGCTGAGGTGTGAATCATCGATCCCTTGTTTAAGCACATTGGAGACCAGGGCTTTTTTGTAGAAAAAGCCTAGTAGGAACTCATTAGCATAATAGGCCACATCCAACATCAAAAACTCATTAGCATATTAGGCCACACCCCGACAGTGAAGCTCCCTCCCAGGATCGGCTTCCCCAGCTGCCCTGCAGCTTGCAGGGCACATGGGGAACCTGAGGGAACGAAGGCAGTTTCTGGATCAGCTTTCCCAGGCGCCCCACAGCTGCGGGGCACCTGGAGAACCCAGTTTGAGCAAGAGTCCAGTACCACCTGAAATGCTAACAAAATACATAGCAGGGTAGGAGCTTTTGTGAGTCACTGCTCACTTCTTCAGATAGTGACTCACAGAAGCTCCTCCCCTGCCACATATTTTGTTAGTCATTGAGGTGCTACTGAACTCTTGCTCTTTTCTACTGCTACAGACAGACTAACACGGCGACCCATCTTGATATCAGCGTGGCAGGCTAGAAATCTTGCCCGATATCTCAAAGTATTTACTTTGTTTCGAACGTTTTAATGTCACCTCTCCAAGAAGGTCCTTGAGGCAGCCTGCAGTTAAAAAGCAAAACTATTTAAAAACAAAACAAAAACAAAGCCAGTGCCATTAAAAATGCCAGGACATAACAGCATAAAATATACATTGGACTGACTAAAATGTAGTCAGTATAATGAACCCTGGGTCAGAAGCAGACCATAAACTATAAGAGACAGAACCCTTAGTTAAAGTTAGAGCCAGTTTGGTGTAGTGGTTAAGTGCGTGGACTCTAATCTGGGAGAACTGGGCTTGATTCCCCACTCCTCCACTTGCACCTGGCTGGATGACCTTGGGCAAGCCATAGCTCTGTACCAGCTGTTCCCTCAAGGACAGCTTGGGAAAGAGCTCTCTCAGCCCCACCTACCTCACAGGGTGTCTGTTGTGGGGAGGGGAAGGGAAAAGGAGTTTGTAAGCCGCTCTGAGACTCTTAAGTGAGTGAAGGGCGGGGTATAAATCCAATCTCTTCTCTTCTCTTCTTCTTCTTAAATGCCAGGGTAAAAGGGAGTGTATTAGCCTGGCACCTAAATGAAAGTAAAGTTGGCACCAGGCAAGCATCACAGGGGAGGGCATAGCAAAGGCAAAGTGCCACCAATGAACAAAAAAGCCTCCGGTCACCATAGGGTTGTCAACGGCCAGGTGGCTCCTGTAAATCTCCTGCTTACGATTGATTGTCAAATGACCAAGCTCAGTTCCCCTGGAGGAAATGGCTCCTCTGGAGACTGTACTCTATGACATTATTCCCCACGAGGGTTGCCAGTTCCCCTTTTTGCTTCAGCAAGGGGATTTTGGGGGAGGGGGCATTCCAGGGGTGGGGGGATGCCCCAAGCCCCACCCCCAAGCCCCACTCCAAAGAATGACCACCTGCCCAACCACCCCTCTCCCTCTCCTCCTGCCAGATTTAACGAGCTTCAACTGATCGAGGGGGACACCTCCTTTAAATCTAGCAAAAAATAGGAAGACAGGTGGTCACAAGCCATACGCTTGGCTCGCCAAAAAAAAACCCTATAAAGAGTCTTTTTGCAAGCAGAGTGGGGGGCCACGGCATGCAGGGCTTATTTTCCCCAGCCTGGGGGGAACTCCCAGCCGGACCTGGGGGCTGGCAACCATATTCCCCACTTTGGTCCCTCCCCTCTCCAGGCGCCATCCCCAAAATCTCTAGGTACAGCCCAACCCAGAGCTGACAACCCTAGGTTACCATCCGCCTTACCTCTGAAGGTAGGGACATAGCACAGCTCCTGCAGAAGATCGTAACTGGTGGGCTGGACTCTGTATACTGGATTTCAGGCGATTGTTTCCCAAAGTATCTTATACTGATAAGCTTCCCATTTCGTTTGCCTCTGTTCTTCCTGCGCTGCCCTTCTTCACTGGCTGTGAACTGCTGTCAAGTAAGTTCCTAAATGCCAATACAGTGGGATCCGCACTTTCAGCTCACCAGGGGATTGCAAGAGAAGTTTCTCGGATATCTCAGTGGGTCGTTGTTAATTTGGTCATCAAAGGCCAATAGTGACTTTGCATTTTGTACAGAAGCATGCATACAAAAATACACCACACTTTTGCCAAATACAAAGGCTGGATATATGCCCCCTCCAAAAACTCAAAGGCAGTAATTGGGGACATATTGGGATCCCATTCCCAGTCCTTTGCATTTTAAAGGGAGATCAATTCAAACTCCATAGGAATCTGCTGAGCTTGAGTCAGTTGGCTAGTGTGGCACTCTCAAGCTGCCATTAATTTAGCTGTTCTGATATTGCAGACTAAGAGGTCATAGAGCCTTCAGCCATATGGCTGGCTGCCTTAAGATCATTTGGGGAAAATTGAAGCTATGTTCTGATATCTGTGGGCAATCTTCCACAGTGTCTGGGATCTGAATGACAGCTTGTTGTTTCAGATTGCTTCAGAAACGTCAAATGCCTTCACCAGAAACGGACAGCCTTCTTCAGTTTGCCTATATGTTAGAATACATAACATTGCTCACTTGGTATAGAATGTGAATCAAGTTTTTCTTTCAGAGATATTTTGGGCATTAAATATCCCTGACAGCTGAATCGAGCCAACTGATCTAATCAAAGAACAGCCAAAATTGTCACCGTGTTCTAGTTGTTTCCATCCTCCATCATGAATCAGGTAATGGCTGATCATACCACATAATAGAATGCCATACCTTTAGAGAACCCGGGGTGGTGTAGTAGTTAAAGTGTCAGACTAGGACCTGGGTAAACTCAGGTTCAAACCCCAGTGAGTGACCTTGGGCCACTCATACACTCTCAGCTTAACATACCTCACAGGGTTGTGGTGAGGACAAAATGGAGGAGAGGAGAATGATGTATGCCACTTTGGGTCCCCATTGGGGAGAAAGGCAGGGTATAAAATATGTAAGTAAGTAAGTAAATATATTTTAATAAGGAGATGGGTGTGTTTCATGTGTACTAGTAGGGCATTGAAAACAGAGCTACTCTAAACACGCTATAGTCTCTCTACATAGTCATAGATGTCCCCAAAGTTTGCCGAAAAATATAGATGTTTAAATTAAAGAAAGAGGATAGCCACCACCCACTACTCAATGAACATGGAGCATGTTCATTGCCCTTCATGAGCCACAGAATGTTGGGGACTTTTGAGTATCTGTTAAAACTGGGGAAGGAAAAGAGAATGGCTGAAGAGATACACTTCAACTAGCCTCCATAATGCTGTACGCTTTCAAGATGTGTGATTACTCTGCAGGCAAAAGAGTAGTGGTAAAGGTGATGATGAACTGGGGTGGGAAGAAAGTTATTCCTTTGACCTTAATTAAATACTACCACTCCAGGGGTACTTGATTTGTGATGGGGACAGATCCTACTAGCAAACCATACTGCCCTGGAATGGGACAGTGATGTTAGGGTTAAATTAATTGCGGTAGGAATGCCCGGAATGATGAGAATGAGACTATGAAACCAAGATCCCTTTCATAGTGCTCTTCCAAATTCTCATTTTCATCACTTGTGTGTCCCTATCGCTTCATTTGCTTGTTTGTTTTCTTTTCCTCTAGCGGTCAATTTGATGTCGTATAGCTGTATGTCCAGCATATTCCGAACATACATCAATATAATATCAAATTGACCTCTAGAGGGAGCCAAACATGTATGTTAAAGACCTGCCCCCGAAGCAATAGGGACACACAAGCAACAAAAAATGAGAATATGGAAGAGCCCATAGAGGCTCTTTTTAATCCATTTTGGCTTCTGAAAGCAAACACACCTTAAGGATAAAGAGCAACAACAACTACATCAGAACAGGTAGCAGAAACCCCAGATTAAGGCTTCATTAACTGCAGGAGGACAGTGTTTTATCCTTCAGGTGTGTGAAACCTCTTTTTTTTTTTTAATTGCCTTCCAAAGCCAAAGTGGGTCAAAGAGCCTGTACTAAAGGGACCCAGGAAGCAGATGCTCATCAAAACCCAGAGAGCACAGTAAAGAGAGAGAGAGAGAGAGAGAGAGAGAGAGATTGGATTTATACCCCGCCCTTCACTCACTTGGAGTCTCAGAGCAGCTTACAAATTCCTTTTCCCTTCCCCTCCCCACAACAGACACCCTGTGAGGTAGGTGGGGCTGAGAGAGCTCTTTCCCAAGCTGTCCTTGAGAGAACAGCTGGCACAGAGCTATGGCTTACCCAAGGTCATCCAGCCAGGTGCAAGTGGAGGAGTGGGGAATCAAACCCAGTTCTCCCAGATTAGAGTCCGCGCACTTAACCACTACACCAAACTGGCTCTCAATAAAGAAAACAATAGAACCAGTGGTGTCAAGGGGCAAATGTCAGGCAAGGGTGTGGGGGGGGGGGAGTCCTCCTGATTTACCAAGTAAGGGATCACAGAAAACGTGTGAGAGAGACCCCAGTCAGTAGAAGGATGAAAGCCTACACTAAAAGGAATCTAAGAATGAATTAGCCAAAAGAAGTGGCTCACAACTTCAAAACAAAACAAAACAAGCCACAATATATACTGCCCCTGCCCCAATAGTAAGAATCTGTGTCTTGGGTTAGCCTCGGATTCAGGAGCTGGCTCATTGAAAGGCATGTGCTGCAAATCATGGGATAACAGCCAAAAGGCTACAACCCCCTTTGGCACCTGCACAAGTCTTATAATACCTACAACAGAAAGGAGAGGCAAACTCTCAGCGAGGTATCATATCTGGCCAAGGCATTCTTTCCATTCCCCTCCTCCCTCCTTGCTAGAGTAGGCTGAGAAGGATGCAGAGCCAATGGAGCAAAAAGGGTGAGTAAGGCTGTTGGCAACGAAGAAGAGAGCAAAGGAGAGCTCCATCAGGGAAAGAACCAAACAAAATGGCAGCTAAAGTATAGTCATGAGAGAAGAACAGGAGACTCTAAATGTATTGCCTCATAGTTACAAAAATAATTTAATGTAATGAATTTATGTGTATTACCAAATATTTTTTTAAAAAAAATAACAATAATAATAACAAAAAGAAATTGTATTAAAAGAAGGGGTGAAAATGAAAATATAAAGATGAAAGAAGAAGAACAAAGGGGGAAAGGGAAGGACAAATGAGAGATCAATGAAAGAACAATAAGGAGATTATCTGGAAAAGTGACTAGGAATCACCATAGAAATGGAATGCCAGAAGGAACTAAGAGAGAAGATAACTGCTGAGTAGACACAACAGAGGCTGCATCAAAAAGAGTATGAAAATAACTCCAAACTGTAACTGGAAAGAGAAGAATAAAGAATTAAGTCTCAAGTTCAGAAAACAGAAAAGGACTCGGGGGGGTGATATACAACAGCAAGCCAAAAATTCAGTTGATATAAAAGTCAACAAGTATAAGAAATTGAAGTGACATGGCAGAACAAGGAGACAATACAGATGGAGGCTGATAGCAGCACTCAAAGGAGGGAGAAAAAGAAAAAGAACACCACACACGCATCCATGTATATAGAATGAGAAATAATCAAAGGCCCATAGGACAAAGCTATGGGATCAGCAGGATAAATCCAGGCTTTGGCAAGAGTGGAACAAGACAGTCTATTAAAAACCGAGAAGCAACAATTTAGAAGAACAGAGGAAAAGAATGAAGCAGAACATGGCCTGAATGACATATAAGGATGGGAAGAAACGTGATGGGAAAATCCTGAATAGCAGGTGATGCGCACATGCAGATTCTCAAGGAGTTCAAACAGTGGCACTCCCAAGAAAAAGGTAATATTGGGAACACAGGGTAACCAGCTCTGGGATGGGAAATACCTTGAGATTTTGATGGTGGAGCCAAGTTGGGTGAATTTGGGGTATAATATCATACAGTCCACCTTCCGAAGAAAACATTGTCTCCAGATGAATTGATCTCTGTTATCTGGAGATTAATTGTAATCCCAGATCTCCAGCCACCACCTCTGTGAGGTCCCTCCAGTCCCCAAACAAGACAGAAAGGAGTGCAATCAAAAGCCAACAAGTCCATCATCCGGCATTCCAGGAGGAAACACTCTTTGCAATTCTCTGCGTTACTCTAAGGCCCTTTCTGCACGCATATTTACCCCGCCGTTTCTCCATACCCAATTCTGTTTGGCTTTACTCTGGATTAATTGCTTGCAATTCTACACCTTTAGATTGCCCTCCCCCCCATGGAATCACAAAATATGTGAACCATGCATTCTGTATCTACCACCAAAAACAGCAGTTTTTGCTTAAGTGTGGTTAACATCACTTGTGACTTGTGGGGGGTGATGTCCAATTGCCAATGACCTGGCCAACTGCACTCACAAGGGATAGGGCACACTGCACCCTTCCCTTTCTCTCCTCTCCTCCCTGCTCCCAACCCATTCGTCTCACCACCACTAGGCTACTCTTTTGGTCCCCTTCCCACCCTGGGTGGGTGGGTGGGTGAGAACCAGGTAGCAAAACCTACCAGAAAGGGGAGAGGCTTGCTTAAGTAGCCTCCAACAACCACCTCTTTATTGGCTGACTCCCCTTCAGCCCTACAACTGCTGCCTTGTACTTCCTCTGAAGAGAGTCTGGGGCAAGCAGATCCACAACTGCAATGTCATCAATGCCTCCTCTGTTGGGTCACTTAACTGAAAGACGTGGGGGGTGAACCACAATTCCTGTGAGGCTATTTGGAAACACACACGAACAAGCAAACATTGATAACATGGAGTTAGACAAATGGTGGCACATTTTTTTATAAACAAATGGCTGCCTGGTTTGCTCACTCTTTTGTTAACAAAAATTGACTGCCCAGTGGTGTGTGGAGAGGGAACTAGGACCCTTATCAGGCTGTATGAGAGCATGAATGTGTGAAGTGCTGCTAATTGCACTCTACTTTGAAAGTAAACTCCCCAACTGGTTCCAGCTGCTCACAGTCAAACTGCTCAACAACAAAGTGGCTCAATATGACTGGGCAAACAGAATGGGAGGTGGTCTGGCAAGTGCTTGAACATCCCTAAACATTTTCCTGGACCTTTTTATTCTTCCAGTCAGAGTGACAGTAGGCTATCAGTAAACCTCCTGGTTCCCTGTGGGGAGGGCCTTCTCAAAGGGTTTCTACCTTTGGTACTGGCCTTTACATCCTTCTTGAATAGCAGCTTGAGTTTTACAAGACATACTCTCCCTAATACTGATTGTCTCATTTAAGAACCCCTGGTAGGCATCTGTGGAACAAGTGGATGTCTTGAAAACCAGTGTAATGGAGGGAAGGGGAAAGGAGAGAGGGCATACTTTAAACCCAACAACTAGATGTGTTTTGAATAGTGGTAAAATGCCACGTTAGCTGCAGTGTAAGCTGCCTACAGCTCCCATTTAAGATGCTGCCAGCTGTTGGCATAATTTCCGGGGGGGGGGGGGGGGGACAGATAAGTACTAAAGCTCAAACTGTCAACACGTCTCTGTGTGAGCAGATGCCATGACTTTGGCAGAGTTAAAATACAATAGGGGAAATACCTCAAGTGTCAACAGCCTTTGTAGAAGCAGATGCTCTGCTTTGTTGGCAGTGTTTAAATTGAGTCATAAACAGGGCAGGGCCTCCTCTTGAAGGTGCACCTATCTTACCCCTTGGTGCATGAACAGGTGCTAGTTTTGCAATTTATTTTGCACTCCATTGGAATAGATTTAAATCACTTGGAACTGGGGGAGCTACAATATAGGCAGAATAATACACCCAGAGCTCAGCTCTGTTTTTATACATGCATTGAATTATCTACCAAAGGCATTAGTCCCACTTGCTGGAGAGAACTGTCATTTGACTCCACTCAGAATCCCTCTCAAAGCAAGCAAGTATTTTGCAAATTGGTAATAGCAACACAAGGGAGGGAAGGTGGCATGGTATAGCCCGATCTCTTCAGATCTTGGAAGCTAAGGAGGGGTCAGTACTTGGAAGAGAGACCACCAAGGAAGGTTCTGCAGAGGCAAGCAATGGCAAACCACTTCTGCTCCTCACTTGCCTTGAAAGCCCTTTGCTGGGGTCTCCGCAAGCTGGCTGCCATATGGTGGCACTTTACACACACACAATAGGGACATGAATTGTATTCAGGTTGCTTTCAGGTCTTTTAGTTTTGTGGGTTTTTTTTCAAATGGGTTGTATAACTGTCACACTTGTTCAGACATCCCCCCCCCCACTTCTTTATTTTCCCTATCGGCCTCACAGGTGAACACATTTCTGGTTGCAATGTTCTGTATCTAATTGGGATGAAATTCTCAGGAACAGGAGTCCTCACCCATGGGATCCTTCTTGCAAAATTGTGGAGGGGTAAGTAGGAAGCATGGGAGGGGAGGTGATCTCTTGGGTCTCAGAAGCTAAGGATGGTTGGTTCTTGGAAGGGGGGGCACCAAGAAAGACTCCTTGAGGAAGGCAATGGCAAACCATGTCTGCTTTCCACTTGCCTTGAAAGCCTCTTGCTACGGTCGCCATAGGTTGGCTGTGATGTGACAGCACTTTACACTCATGTAGGAGGCATTCCCATTTTATAGGTAATTGAAATCCCCACTTGCCCAAGCAGGTATAGGAGCGCATGAACTGGCTTGTCAGTTCCTTATCCTTTCCTGGGATCCCTAAGCAGAGTGTAGGAAATTTATTTTTAACCAAAACTGGAGCATGCAGGCAAGAGTAACTATATCTTGCTTCCTCCACTTCAACTTTCCATGATACCGTCTGGCTAGTATAAGAGTCCAACCAAGAGAAAAACGCCTTGAGTAGCAGAATATAATAGGGGAAGAGTTTAGTTCCCCCACACCTGTGCACACCATCTTGCCTGCCTGCCTGCCAGCTGGTATAAGCAAAAGGAATAACGAAGAAACTTCTGCTTCTATCTCCTTAGTCTATACTGCCCTACCTACTTGCCAGCTGGTAAAAAAGCTTTGACCCAGCCTATCTAGCACAGCCACAGTAAATGAAATAATTTGAGCAAATAATATCCCTGCTTATATTGAATCAGAAGGCATTCCTGAAACCATTGAAATGGTGCAGTGCTTGGTAGAACATGCCAATCAGGGCAATCCAGTTTGGCAGCAACACTGGCAAACACTTTTGGTTGGACAACAACCTTGTCAGACCTGTATTTGTAGAGTCACGCTCTCCTCTGGCTGCCCATCTCACTTTCTCCAAAAATGGAAGCAAACAGTGAGGTACCAAAGTAACAGTCAAACAGTTCATTGTATTACAGCCTATCAGAAACTGTTTTAGCTTAGTTATGTTAATTGTATTAAATAATGACCAAGATTTGGGGTGGATTTGAACAGAAATTCAGTTCAGGCTTGGGAAGTTCAGCTTGTTCTGTTCATCTTATTCCCATTTTTTAGTATTGTTATGATACATACTTACAATCTTTATTGTATTAAGATGATGTTTATATGGTTTCAGTAAGACAGTGCCACTCCTAACTCCGTTGTCCTTTAGCCCACTGGGATGAAATTCTCCAAAAGTGTGTCCTGCATCTGTCTCCCAACTTTTAGTCACTAGCCAGAACTTCCCAGTTCTTGAAGCGATTAAATTCCTCACTTTCCATCTGGGGTGTGCAGAGAAAAAGCCCAGCCCTTAGTTCAGCCATGTAACAGAAGGGAGCAGGGTTTTCCTCCTGTCACCCACCTGGGTTGCTTTTACTTTAAAATAGACCCATCTTCTTGACTTACAGGATCTTCCCCTCAGATGTGTGGCACTGATTTCACCTTAACAAGACATCTGAGAGATGTCTATGCCCAAGTCAGCAATTACTCTGTTACACTAAGAGAAACTATCTGATTATTCCTCATCGCCGATCTGTTTATCTGTAGTTGTAGGGCTCATTTCGTAGCAGGAGCTCCTCTGCATATTAGGCCACACACTCCTGATGTCACCAATCCTCCAAGAGCTTACAGTAGCCCCTGTAAGAAGAGCTCTGTAAGCTCTTGGAGGATTGGCTACATTAGGGGTGTGTGGCCTAATATGCAAAGGAGCTCCTGCTACAAAATGAGCCCCGTTAGTTGAATGTGTGTGTTTGCTCCTCACTAGAAGGAGGAGGAAGGCTTAAGTCACTGTCTTTCCTATCTGTAAGGTGGGCGAGCTGCCTGTAACTGGGAGGAGGCAGTTTCTACCCACCCCCCCAGCCAGACTTTGTTCCTGCCTGCAGATAACGGAGAGAACACAACTTATCCTTTCAAAAAGCCCTTCCAGTATGGCTTCTGCAAAGGGAAGTCCTGCCTCACCAGCTTCTTGGAGTTCTCTGAGAAAGTGAACAAGCATGTGGACAATGGTGAGCTGGCCGACATTATACACTAGGACTTTCAGAAGGCTTTTGACAAGGCATCTCACCAAAGATTCCTGAGTAAAATCGGCAGTCATGGGATATGAGGATGGGTTCTCTTATGGATTAAAAACTGGTTAAATGACAGGAAGCAAAGAGTCAGAACCAACTGATAGTTCTCACAATGGAGGGAAGTAAGCAGTAGAGTGCCATGAGGACTGGTATTGTGGCTGGTACTGTTTCATTTATTAATGAATGATCTGGAACTAGGGGTGAGTAAGTAGTGCAGTAGCCAAGTTTGCAGACAACACAAATTATTCAGGATGGTGAAAACCAGTGCTGACTGTGTAAAGCTCCAAGAGGACCTCTACAAACTGGGTGAGTGGGTGACAATGTGGGTATGAAGTTCACTGTTGGTAAGTGTAAGGTAATCCACACTGGGACAAAAAAATATCCCAGCTTCATGCATAGGCTAATAGCGTCTGAACTTACTGGTCGTAGTGGATAGCTCAAAGAAAGTGCCAACCTACTGTTGAGACAGGATGCTGGACTAGAAGACCAGCAAGGTTCTTCTTACGTTCGTAAGATGAGAGAAGCCACAGCTGTCTCCTCTAGAAATTCAGCTACAAGGAAAGAGAGAGCTGGAATACTGCATCTGCCTCTTAAATTTTCCTTCTGATATAAACATGCATAGAATCTTTCCATATTTAAGTTCTCCTGGGAGTTTAACTGAAGGGTGGTATGGTAGGCATCGTTTTTTTATTATTATTATTGGCATGGAAGATACAAGCAGAATATTGGAGGAGACACTTCTGACATAAGCATATGAACTGAATACATTCCAGGAAAACTTGTTCAGAGAAAAGGACAGAAGCCCAGAAAACCCCTTAACAGCTCTCCAAATAGTGCAAGCTAATAAATGCTGCACATGTTGATCATGAAAATGATTGATGGGATGGCAGTGGGACACATCCAGATTTAATAGTACCAAACAGACTAAGGATGGGGTTAAAAGACCCTGTCAAAAGCAACACCCCCAGATGCCCACTTCCCCCCCCTCCTCAACCACAGTGCCCTAGTCAGCTTATCAATGTCTGAAGACCATTCTGTATGTTTGACACTGAGGATAAGCATAGTGTTCAGGAGTGGCGGGCACCTCCACCCCTCACCCCCTCCTGCTGCAGAGGGGTAGGCAGCCTGACCAGAGGCTGTGGATAGAGGAGCAAAGGGTTGGGGACACACCCAGAAAATGTGCCAGCACCTGTCTCACATCCTGGCAGACACGGCACTTGCCTCAGAAGAGAGGTTCTCCACAGGAGAACTTGTCCTCTTATCTCACGACTGCAAAGTTTACCCAGAAGTCCTTGGTGAGGTACCATGTCAAAAGCCTTTTGGAAGTCCAAGTAGATAATGCCTACTGGATCACTATTATCCACATATTTGTTCATTTCCTCAGAGAACTCCAAAAGGCTGGTTAGGCAGGACTTACCATGCTGTTTTTTCCCTCAACGGGCTTTATTCTTCTATGTGCCTAATAATCTTCTCTTTGATTACAGTTTCTACTAATTTGTCTGGGACAGACATTCTGCTACCTGGCCTGTCATTTCCTGTTTCCCCTCTGGATCCCTTCTTAATAATCAGAGTAACATTTGCTACTTTCCAATCTTCTGGTACAGAGGCTGAATTTAGTGATCGAGGTAGATATACAGGTCAGTCGATCAACAATCTCACATTTGAGTTCCCGAAGAACTCTTGAGTATATGCCGTCAGGGCTAGGAAAGGGGACAAACCGAACCACAAAGCAAAATTCATCTTGAATTTTGCCCTGTTCGTGATTCACGAACAGAAGTGATGGTCTACCATCACAAACGTCCACAAACATTTAGAGCAGTTTCTGTGGTTCATGGAGGGAGCAGTGGTTCATGGATATAGATTCACACTATACACTCCTGCTTTCTGCTTCCTGTGAAAGCCGCAAAAACAGCTGAGCAGCAGGGAAGTGCAGAAGACAGCCTGAAAAAACAGTTGTGTGGCAGGAAGGCACTCCCTGCCGCACAGCTGTTTCAGGCTATCTTTTGCAGTCCCTTTACAGTTTAAAAGAGAGCCCGAAACAGCTGAGTGGTGGGGAGGAAGCTACTCTCTGCTGCTCAGCTGTTTCCCAGGCTTTAGGAAACCTCATTGAAAAGGAATGAGGTCCCTTTTGATGGGTTTTGCAGGGTCACAAACCATGAGCCAGTCCTATTCATGAACGAGCCTCCTGGTTTGGGTCATAGTTCAGTTCAGAGTTCTGCCACGAACCACAACTCAAACCAAACCACATTTCCTGTTCATGCCTATTCCTAATCAGGACCCCGAGACTTATTGGTTTGTAATTTCCACAATAGATTCAGAACTTCATCTTTTGTCACCTCAGCTTGGCTCAGTTCTTCAGACTCTCTTCCTGAAAATAGTGGCTGTGGTGTAGAAACCTGCCCCACACGTGTCAAAGTGAACACAGAAGCAAAAAAGCCACTGATGATGTTGATGCTGATAACAGTAGCTGAGCTCTACAATCCAAATTATTTTGAGCATGTGGGGGAAAAAAACTGACCCCCTCTGACCCCAGTTTGTAAACATTAACAGGTCCACAAGGAATGAGGGAGAGCTGAACCCATGCCTTGAGGCATGAGTGCTGGGAAGATCAGGAGTAAGTTGAGCATGCAGGAAAGCCCAAAGTCTTATTTCCAAGAATTCTCTAAATGTGCTCGCAGTTCCTAGGCTTTGTCATGTGTCTCCATCTCCAACCATTGTCCCTGCCCCCAGCTAGCTTCCAGAACTGCATTCAGCCATCACCCCCACTTACTTTGTTGGGTTGCCATGGGTAGGCAGACCTAGGAATGCTTTCAAGCATTGTCCACTCACTGATTTTCATTCTAGTAGTCCCATTTTGATTTGCTACATTTTTTACAGGAACTGGCTATTTATTAATTTATTTTCATGCCATTTCCTGCTTCCTGTTGCTGATTGTTCCTTGTAAAATGTACATAGTTTCCAACACTATTTGTGTATCCATAAACCCACATTATATGCACATTTTATTGTGTGATACAAGTGACATACCACATTATATTGTGTGGTACAAGTGACATGTCAAAGAAAAATCTGTGTGATTTAGAGATGCCATCTAGGTATATCGAAAGAGAGCATTACAAATCACTGGAGTTCATACTCCAGTCCCAGGGACGGAAGTCTTGGTGTCATATCTGTTTTTAAAGCCCAGATGAGAGCCAGTCTGGTGTAGTGGTTAAGTGCACGGACTCTATTCTGGGAGAACCGGGTTTGATTCCCCACTCCTCCACTTGCACCTGGCTGGATGACCTTGGGCAAGCCATAGCTTTGTACCAGCTGTTCCCTCAAGGACAGCTTGGGAAAGAGTTCTCTCAGCCCCACCTACCTCACAGGGTGTCTGTTGTGGGGAGGGGAAGGGAAAGGAGTTTGTAAGCCGCTCTGAGACGCTTAAGTGAGTGAAGGGTGGGATATAAATCCAATCTCTTCTTCTTCTTCTTCAGATGTTTGAACCCCTGCAGGTTTGGCTCCTGTCATAATTGCCAGTTGCTAATAAACCCCAGACTGCTCACTGATCAGACTGAGTGATCGCTAAGGCTAATATTGGAGAAGATGGGATAAGGTGGACTAGACATTCCGTAGTGGAAACAGGGACTATGGCAACAAATAAACACATGAAGCTACCTTATACTGATTCAGACCCTAGGTCTTTCAGGGACAGTATTGTCTGCTCTGACTGGCAGAAGCTCTCTGGTGTCTCACCAGTAGGGTGTACACACACACACACACACACACACACACACACACATCACTGACTGCCTGATCTTTCAAACTAGAGATTCTGGGGGCTGAACATGGGAACTTCTGCAGGCCAAGCAGATGCTCTACCACAGCTCTACCACTGAGCCATGGTCTCTTTCTTTCAAGTTGACAGTGAAGAAGAGAGCAAAGACACTATCAGGGAAAGAACCAAACAAAATGGCAGCTTCAAGTAGATTCATGTGAGACAAACCGAAGAATCCATTATTGACTCATAGTTACAAAAAGAAATCAGCTCAATGGGAGGAGTGGAAAAAGAGAGAGAGAATAAAGAAAGATGGGGAAAGAAGAACAAAAGGGAAAGGGAAGAATAGCTGAGAGATCAAAGAACAATCATGAGACCAAGAGTACCAGTCTGTGTTCCCAATGCTCTGCTTAGGCTTTAAGCTGGTCTAGTTACATTAGAAACCCGGGTCTGGTTTTATGCCATATGTTTTTGGCTTACATTAAAACTCCTTCCATCAGGGCTGACCCCTTAATCCTTTCAGATAGTTTCTGCCCAAGCTGGGTTTCCTCAATAGAATACAAAGTGGCACTTCTTGGCTTCTCTAGTACTGCCCTTTTACACCTTGGATTTCAAGGAGCCAAAGCTGTTGTCAAACAAAGATTATGAGACACTTCTCTCCAAATGGACAGAGCATGAGCCTCACACTTTTTAGAGGTAAGAAACAAAAACCTAAATTTTGCTCCATCCTGTTATCTTTATTCGTTAGAACTCTCAAAGCACCACAGAGCTTTCACTTTAGAACGATTAAATGTTCTCCCACCTGCCCACCTGCAAGGGAGATATGCTCATACCCCATACACAAGCCAACTCTTGTAATTCTGGACAATTGAGCACGTTCTTTTATCTTGTCGATTTTATCACGAGATGTGTTTAAAATATACTACACCAATAGTCGTCGCCTACCCAGGTGGGTCTAATCAGTTTTATTCTACTCTTCTTTTAGCTGATATTTGTAATGAAGCTACTGCTAAGGTAGCAAGATTTTGTGCTATGGCTATCCTAACCAGACAGAAGATTATTAATTCCTAGGAAATTTTAAAATCTACGTTGTCTTAACTGAAATTTTTTACCCGTATCAATTGTCTGGTTGTATTTTGTTGTTAACTGTATGTAACATTTTAAGGTATTTGCTGATCTTTGATCGTAATAAATCGAATCGAGACCAAGAATATGTCTGGAAAAGTGATTAGAAGGTCATAGAAATGACATGATATATTCCTATGTAAGCATTATGTTTTGCACTGAAAACAGAATGTACTTCAACACAATAAATTTGGTTTTAGTACCTGCAATTTTAGTAGCAATGTTAAATAAGAATTTAGCATATTTTTCTCACTGATTTTTTTAAACCAAAAACATACATTTATTAATAAAAAGTAGCTCTTTTATAATAAAGCACAGTATTCTAAAAGATCACAAAAAAAACTTTTTGCTTTAAATATTAACTTTTCCTCCACTTAAACACGTCACATTTGTTGGAAGAAGTTCTCTCTCGCTCACTCTCTTTAAAAAGGATGAAAATTTTGTACATAAGTTATGTTGCACATCAAAGACAGCAGGACAGGAAATCTGTGATAGTTTTTAGTGAATCATCTCCATCTCAGAGCTACGTGATAAGTTTTTGATCATATTTTAATAGAATCATGTTTTATACTTTCCTTCTCATTAAGCACGGTAGTAGAGCGGTGTTGTAAAATAATAATGTAGAAACAGGACAGGGAGGGAAACTTCTAATTTATTAGTCATTTTGAAATCCAGATCTCTAAGCAGGCGACTATCATTTCATAAATGGGTAGAAAAGATACCAACTTAAAGACATCCATATATGCCATATTCTTCAGGAAAAGAAAATCCATACTGTCACACCCCAAAGCAGTTCAGGTTAAGTGGTGAAGAAGGGGAGTCTAGGGGCAGCCTGAAGGAGGACTACCAGTTAGCCACCAAGAAGAGGGGAAGGCCTGACCTCAGAACTAAAGAGCAGGCAGGGGCATGACCTCTGACACTAGCCTCCAGACAGCAGAGATCAGTTGCCCTGGAGAAAATGGCTGATTTGTAGGATATTTATTATACATGTCTGAGGCCCTCTCCCTCCCCAAACCCAACCCTTTCCAGGCTCTACCCCCAAATTCTCCAGGAATTTCCCAAACCAGAGCTGGCAGTCCTAGACTTGAACGGCACCTTACGCACACAATTATTTACCTCATTTTGAGGGAGGAGTAATTTATTACCTCAGAAGAAAAACCCTGTTCAAGTCTAGGGTGGCAGTTTTTCATTTACAGAGAACAAATAATGGTCCCTTCCACATGAGCGAGATAATCCAGAGGGGAAGCGAGGCTTTTTTGCTCTGCAGTTGCGTGATCACACAGGTCTGTGGACCTGCCGGGGCAATTCGCCACTGTGTGATCAGACGCAACCGTGGGCAAGGTTTTTTTTGTGTGGGTGGGTGGTTGATTTCTGAGGTGCTTAAACAGGGGATTGATGAATCGCCTCCCCACCCTAAGGGCTTTCGATGATGCGCACACAGAGAAAGGGAAAAAAACAACAACAGTATGGCATTGGGATAGTGTGTGATCACACTATCCGCAATGCCACACTTCGGTGCTGGAGTGATCACATGGGGAAACTCCGGCTGTGAACCGCAGCAAACCATTTGATACTGGAGTTTCACTAGTAGCTTTTTACCACAATTCCCTACCGGATCAAAATGGTTTGTGACAGTTTGACGATGGTTGCAGGATGCTTCCCAGATGTGCTGGTGTGATCATGCCGCTTTGATCCGGTGGTGAATTGTCCCTCTTCCATGGCAAATGGGTGCATATGATTGCGCCCCAAGTATCACAATTAGAGGAAGAGTGGGATAAAACTGTGTTTAAAAAGAAAGGTAACAAGCGACAGAGGTAACAAAATCCAGTTTGATGTAGTGGTTAGGAGCATGGACTCTAATCTGGGAGAACTGGGTTTGATTCCCCACTCCTCCACATGCAGCTGCTGGTGTAACCTTGGATCAATCACAAAATTCTTTCAGAGGTGTTCTCTCACAAGCAGTTCTCGAGAGAGAGCCCTCTCAGCCCCACCTACCTCACAGGGCATCTGTTGTGGGGAGGGAAAGGGAAAGGAGACTGTACGTCACTCTGAGACTCCTTTGGGTAGTGAAGGGTGGGGTATAAATCCAATTTCTTCTCTTCTTCTATTTAGGAGATCCAGGCCTTCTGTGTAGTGCATAAAGACACTGCCCACCATGAAATAATTTCTTTGCAATATATCCAGCGATCCAGAAAGGATCCAGAACATGAGAAAGCAGCAGTTCCAACAAATCAGCCACAAATATGATTCAGGGAACTATATATTTTGCTCTTCAAAAGGATCCTTCCTATCAGTTATAACAATCCTAGGAATTCCCACAAGCCTAGTTACATTGAGTGAAATCATCACTAAGAATGCTACAAATTTCACTACAAATGTATTAACAGTGGAAATTATTGTCTTTTAAGATGTTGGTCAGAAATGACCTGATCCCACAGCCTACCCATCCAAATAGGCACAGAATGTATTTGCACAGGGTTGTTGCAAAACTGCACATGCACAAAGACATCACTGGTTCAAACTCACCAAGAGCCATCAGCATCACTAGGAACCATTTAGACAAATAATGAAATCTAGGATCTTGTTCAAACACAGCATTTCTTGATGATTACACAATTAGTTACTGATTTAATTGCCTAGTTACACACTTGTCTGTCGAGCCATGCAGTTATATAGCAAAAACTGGAGGTACTTAAACTCAGGCCGATTTCGCACTAGCGTTTGCCCCAGGTTTGCCCTCATGCTTGCACCAGAGCTTCTGGTCGATTTCACACCAGTTGCTCTGGGCTCACGTTTTGCCTTGGAGTATCGCCCTGCTGCACCGGAGTTTCCCTGGAGCAAACAAATCCTGTTTTTAAATGATTTTCCTGTTTGCTCCGGGGGAGAACCCAAAATGAAAACATGCCCACTCACCGGCCTTTCATCAGGGCCGCCCCATTGTGGGAGTTTCTAATTTTTTTTTGAGAAAACCCTTTGTCATGCTATATTGAAAGGGCTGAGGTTCCACATGGGAAAATGAAAAAAATACTCCGGAGGAAACTGGGAGGGGAAATTCCGGAGAGAACGAGAGGCAACTGGCCAGTGCGAAATCGGCCTCAGTTTAAACTGTGTGAAAAGGCACGTGTGTGAAAAGCCAACTGTGCTGTACTTCATGATGAAAAAGGGAAAAGCAAAGCAACCAGATGAACAGCTACAAACAGATGGACAAACAGTCCACGTGATGATTGCAGACTCAAGTCCCAATTTGTGACCAGCAAACAGGACATGAGCTGAACTTACGAAGTTAGTAAGGATTTGAGAATGGACATCCTTCCTGTTGCTAAACTTTCCCATACTGTGTATAGTATGTTACATTCCTGCATGTCTTGAGCTGCAATTTGTGGCCAGTATACATAATCACACATTAACGCCGGTTGCTAAGATATCTTTGCACAACGGCTTAAAACTTGCATGCAAAATATTTGCTGTGGATTACAGCATGATTTAGTGCAATTTGAAATGGGTTTGCTCCTTCATTAAAACAAACAAACAAACAGCATTCTGTTAAATTTATTTGATTTTACTTTGTTCACCTTCCAACTTTCTCGCTGACTTAGATGGCCTAGGCTAGCCTGATCTCATCAGATCTTGGATGCTAGACAAGGTCAGCCCTGTTTAATTCTTGGATGAGAGACCACCACTGAAGTCCAGGGTAGCTAAACAGAGGCTAGCAATGACAAATCACCTCTGTTCATCTCTTGCCTAGAGCTCTATGGGCTCACCATAAATCAGCTGTGACTTTGCACTTTCTACCACCGCACTTTCTCACTGAGGCTCCAGGTAGATTACAGGATAAACAACAACTACAACAAAAACCCTCTTGTAGACAGACAGCATAAGATACTCAATGAACAATGCACAGTAGGACTAGAATTAGAGAATTTTGGAACAATGCTAGCAGTTAACTATATAAAGCAAGGTGGACTATAAACAATACAGAAGTGGGTTACAAGGTATAGAACAATGCATTAAAAACAAATGATACTCACAATAATCATTGTCATGGATTACATCTGATTCCCTTAGAAAGGTCCCTCCTGGGCTGTTCCATTAGACTACAGCTCTAAAAGAGCCCTCATGAATAACGCACATTCTGTGGGATGGCAGAAGTGTAGGAGCTATCACTGAGATTGCCCATGGATGGGCAACTGCCGATCTTACTCATTTGCAGGGTGGCATCTTCAGGAGGCTTTGCTCCCAAGAATGCAGCTGTCACAGTGGAACCCAGCGTAAGAGGTGATACAGCAAGGATGCGAGTCCGAGGCCATAAAGTGATAACCAGAACCTGGAATCGAACCCGGTAACTGATCAGTAACCAATGGAGGGCCTGCAGACCTGATATGCTATGCATGACCAGCCGGCAGTGTTTTGCACCAACTGGAGTTTTTATTTATTTATTTATTATTTATTACTTCAACGTTTACCCCGCCCGCCCCGCCAAGACAAGTGCAGGGCAGCTTACATAAAACCAATAAAACAAAATACATCTCACAATAAAATACAAAGAACATAATTGATATATCACTGATATATCAGTGGCAGTACAGTATAGTAAACTCTTATAACTACCCCACACTGGGCAATATCCAGCTGGAGCTTGGGGCAAGGCTTCCCAAATCCAGAATTCTTCAGAACTTTTCAGTAGAGGGGAGGGGCTGTGGCTCAGTGGCAAAGCATCTGCTTGGCATGCAGAAAATCCCAGGTCCAGTCCCCGGCATCTCCAGCTTAAAGGATAAAGCAGCAAGTGATCTGAAAGACCCCTGCTAGAGACCCTAGGGAGCTGCTGCCAGTCTGAGTAGACAATGCTGGCCTTGATGGATGAATGGTCTGATTCCGTATAATGCAGCTTCATGTGTCAAGGCTCTGAAATCATGCTCTGTGCGCATGAGAAAGAGAAAGGGAGAAAGGAGCAAGTCAAGTGTATGAGTACAGCCAACCTTTCCGCATTGTGGTGTCTGAATACAGCCGTGGTATATTTCAGGGAGTCACAATGCACACGTTATTTCAGGAATATTTACAAGAACCTAATAAGGCAGGCCAGTATCATTACCACCAGATGACAGATCAAAGGATGGAGGCTGGAAAATATAGACATTTGCCCAAGAGACCATGGCCAACGTGAGATTTGAACTGGGCCATCCCAGGTCACTTTCTTAGCCTTCATAGTATTGCCCTTTTGTTATAGTCCTTATACTAAATAAGGCAGTTAACACCACGTACCAAAGACACAGGATTCCTTCCTTCCTTCCTTCCTTCCTTCCTTCCTTCCTTCCTTCCTTCCTTCCTTCCTTCCTTCCTTCCTTCCTTCCTTCCTTCCTTCCTTTTTTTTACAGAAGTTTCTGTTCTTGGACTCTGTTGTGCAAATGCTGCAGTCCCTCTTACCTGTTTTTGAATTCCCATCTGAAAGTCACCCAAACTGCCGCATTCAAGATGTTCTTCAAATTACAGATTTATTTTGCCAGTGTTATCAAGGTTCTTTGTGGGGGCTCCATTCTTATTAATAATAGAAAGCCTTTATTAACAATATTTGCACTTAGAAATGCAGGTTAGAAGTTTAAGAAAAGGAGGTGGATGGGATTTGTTTAACTTGAAGTCCTTTGCAATGTCTTTTTATATTATCATTGAACGTTCCAGAGGAGAAGCGTCTTTATCAGAGTCGAGATTTCTCCTTTCTTTGGGGACTTGGCAAAAAGTGGTGTGTAGAAAACTGGGGATGGGGGGGGGGGGAGCGACCAAGTCCAAATGAATTGTAAAATAATCTTTCAGATGCTAAACTATATTATAAATCTAAAGAGGAATGTGGGCTGGGCCCCTCTGCATGCAAGAACACAGTTTTGTGTCCCATCTAAATGACAGGTTTTCAATAAACTGATGGAGAAGAGAGCAACCTAAAGGTTCAAGAAACACACTTAACTATTTAAAAAATCATTCTGAAATAGGGAAAGAAATATCCAGAGATACTTAGCTGTGCTTACAAAGGGACATTCCAAGCGGAGACCCTTTCTGTCCTGATATTATGTTTCTGATTGAATCATAGGCAACTCACATCCACCATTAATATATCCTACTTCAGAATGTAAAAAGAGTGTTAGTGGATCCAATCAATGGTTGATTGGTCCAGTGTCCTGTCTGCCACAGTGACCAACCTGAGGTCTATGTCCAATGCTCCCTCTTAGATATGGAGCCTTGTGACCAAAAATTCTACTTCATGAGCTACTGACATTGTGAGTGAGTGAGTGATTTGGCTACTGGATAAATTCCTGAGCTAAGACAAAGATGTGTGAGCCGGAGGCTGAAAAACTGATCTAGTTCACACTAACTCAGCTTAGAGGGAACACTGCACCATGTCACTTTCTGATGTTCTGTCATCTAACCACCATGGCTAATAGTAACTGATGGATGTATCCCTCATGAATTTGTCCAGTCCTGTCATTCCGCTGTCTGCACAATGTTCCTAAGTGCAAATGTTGCCTCGCTGGAGGAACTGAGCACCCATCTAGATCAGCAGCCTGTGGCCTATCAGATACCCTGATGAAACTACAATTTGCACATGAGGAGAACAGTATTTTCTAAATAAAAAAAAACTGTAACATATTTGCAGGGCCAGTTCTTTCATAAGGCAGGGTTAGACTATTGCCTAGGGATGCTGTTGAGAGTGCCCAGCCGGCCTGCTGCCCCAACCCCACCCCACCCTTCCTCTCCATCACCAGAAAAAGTGGCATCGGCAGCGTTCTCATCCTCCAGGCCCAGCAATGGGTAGAGCAGCACCCTTCCTCTGCCACCTGCATCCTGGTTCCTGCTGCTGGGTTCAGGCAGCAGGAGGCAGTTGGCATGGCAGCAGCGCCTCTGCAGTGTGGGGTGGACTTGGCTGGCACAGTGAGGATCAGCAGTGAAGTCCCCGTCCACCTCTCTTCACCCACCCAAGTCAGCAGAACTGAGGTGCATGAGCCTGTGGTAGCTAGGGACAAGGTTGCAGGGGCTGGGATCTCTCAGACCCCAGCCCCTCCAGCCTTGCCTCTCCCCCCTACCCTCCTGAGCCCATGGGAGCTGAGGGCAAGGCTGCAGGGGCTGGGATCTCTCAGACCCCAGCCCCTCCAGCCTTGCCTCTCCCCCCTACCCTCCTGAGCCCATGGGAGCTGAGGGCAAGGCTGCAGGGGCTGGGATCTCTCAGACCCCAGCCCCTCCAGCCTTGCCTCTCCCCCCTACCCTCCTGAGCCCATGGGAGCTGAGGGCAAGGTTGCAGGGGCTGGGATCTCTCAGACCCCAGCCCCTCCAGCCTTGCCTCCCCCCCACCTGTGGGCATTGCAAGTAGTTAGCCTTGCCTGGGGCACAAAAAAGCCTGGTGCCAGCCCTCCATATTAGCCTTAATTCAGGGCTCAGCAAACTTTTTTCCCATTAAGGAACCAAACAAGGTCAACATTCAAAGCAAGTGTTCAACAAACAGCTGGTGTAAGAAAACAATTTGCACGACTGAAATATACACTTTAATATAAAACTTAAAATTACTGATAATCTTGGCGTTTTTTAAAAAAAGAGCCGGAACTCTCAAAAGTGGGGAATGAAGTTTTCAATCTGTATACGGAAAACCCATGAGAGAGCCCGTTGGGTGTCGTGGCTAGGAGTGCAGATTCTAATCTGGGAGAACTGGGTTTGATTTCTCACGTCTCCACATGCAGCTGCTGGTGTGACCTCGGGCCAGTTACAAGTTATTTCAGAGCTGTTCTCTCACGAGCAGTCCTCAAAAGAGCTCTCTCAGCCCCACCTACCTCACAGGGTGTCTGTTGTGGGGAGGGGAAGGGAAAGGGATTGCCACAGTTGATACAGTGAGTGAACTCGAGGCCCCTTGCACGTCTTCGAGTCCGGGGTTAGATGGGTTCGACTTGCTCGACCTTGAGGAAGTGGACAGACTCCTCCTGACTGTGCGTCCAACCACATGCGTCCTTGATCCGTGCCTGTCCTGGCTCATAAAAGCGAGTCACAAGGCTCATAAAAGCGAGTCACGAGGGGCTGCGAGGCACTGCCCGGGAAATTATTAACACCTCCCTTCTGGAAGGGAAATTCCTGGGGGCTCTCAAGGAGGCGATGGTCCGCCCTCTCTTAAAAAAGCCACATCTGGACCCGGCGAAATTGGCTAATTATAGGCCGGTGTCCAATTTGCCCTATTTGGGCAAATTAATTGAGAGGGCGGTGGCGTCACAGTTACAGGGATATCTGGATGAAGCTTCGGTCCTTGACCCCTTTCAGTCCAGCTTCCGCCCAGGTTACGGAACAGAGACGGCTTTGGTCGCCCTAACTGACGACCTCCGGCGGCATCTGGATCAGGGTGGTGGGGCGGTGTTGCTGCTGCTCGACCTGTTGGCTGCATTCGACACGGTCGACCACCAGCTGCTGTCCCGCCACCTTGCCGACGTGGGGATTGGGGGGCGGGCCCTTCAATGGCTCGTCTCCTTTCTCCAAGGTCGGGGACAGAGGGTGGTGCTAGGGGAGCAGCAGTCCATGAGGCACCCACTTGAATGTGGTGTGCCCCAGGGGGCAGTGCTCTCTCCCGATGCTGTTTAACATCTATATGCGCCCCCTCGCCCAGATTGCCTGGAGGTTTGGGCTGGGTTGTCACCAGTATGCTGATGACACCCAGCTCTATCTGATGTTGGGTGGCCAGTCGGACTCTGGGCCAGAAGATCTTGACCGGGCATTGCACGCCATGGCTGATTGGCTCAGGCTGAGCAGGTTGAAATTGAACCTGGCGAAAACGGAGGTCCTGTGTCTGGGGAGCTGCGGGTTGGGGCGGGGGCTCTCACTCCTGAGCTTCGACGGGGCACCGTCAGTGCCTGTGTCACGGGCTAGGAGTTTGGGAGTGCTCCTGGATTCCTCCTTGACAATGGAGGCCCAGGTAGCAGCCACTGCCAAGTCGGCCTTTTATCATCTTCAGCTGGCGCAGCAGTTGGTTCCCTACCTCGATCGGGGCGACCTGGCCACAGTGATCCATGTGACGGTCACCTCGAGGCTGGACTACTGTAACGCTTTTTACATGGGGCTGCCCGTGGGGCTAACCCGGAAGCTGCAGCTGGTGCAGAATGCCGTGGCTAGGCTGCTGATGGGTCTCGCGAGTCGGGAACACATCGGGCCTGTGCTGGCGGCACTGCACTGGCTGCCTATAGTATACCGAGTTCGCTTCAAGGTGCTGGTACTTACCTATAAAGCCCTATATGGCCAGAGTCCAACATACCTTAGGGACCGCCTCTCTCCATATATTCCCCAGCGGGCACTGAGGTCGGGGTCAACCCACCGACTGGAGGTACCAGGCCTGAGGGCCGCCAGGCTCACCAGAACTAGGACCAGGGCCTTTCGGTGGCGGCTCCTATCTGGTGGAATGAGCTCCCAGAGGAGATCAGGGCCCTGCGGGACCTTGTACAGTTCCGCAGGGCCTGCAAGACGGAGCTCTTCCGCCAGGCTTTCGAATAGGAGCCGCCACCGAGGATTCCACCAATGATGCATCGGCCCTAACAATCCCTGCTGGTGCGGGCGTGGATTTAGAGACCTGCCACTGGGTCGCCAGTCTGAAAATAATTATAGGAAGCTATTGGCAATGTATTAATCATAGGAATCTATTTTAATTGTTTTAATTATTTTAATGTATTTTCCAGGCCTTGTGCCCATGTAAGCCGCCCTGAGCCCGTTCGCGGGGAGGGTGGGGTATAAATTGAAAGAATAAATAAATAAATAAATAAAACTACTCTGAGACTCCTTCAGGTATTGAAGGGTAAGGTATAAATCCAATATCCTCCTCCTC
Source organism: Lepidodactylus listeri (assembly GCA_029233225.1). NCBI lineage: Eukaryota > Metazoa > Chordata > Lepidosauria > Squamata > Gekkonidae > Lepidodactylus > Lepidodactylus listeri. Next base: position 95,361,473 of record JARCFY010000009.1, on the reverse strand, counting down.
CTCCTTTTCTTCCTCCTTCCACTTTTAAACAGTCTAAGAAGAATTTTTTTTAAGAGGTTCCAGAACTCTGTTCCAATGCATTCCCCCAGAAAAAAAGCCCAGCTAATAATTGGTGTTGGTTAATAACTCCTAAAGTTTCTGCAGCCCTGTTGTGTCCTATCCAAAATATGTGCCCATGATCGGGTGACCACACGGTCGGGCAAAGTGTCCGAGCTTCGCACACTTAGACAATAGACTGAGAGGATCCTGGCGAGGTCCAATCAGGGGAGTCGGATCTTTAGGGGAACCTATGCTCTACGAGTACACTGTAAACAGCGAATCACGGGTGTTGGGTGTATGCATGGGTGCGGTCAAGAATGGGGATAAAAAATGGACCTGCGAGTCCAGCTAACCAGTCTTGTTCAGACCTCTTAGTAAAGTATGAGCTGTTTTCACTTGATGCATCTCTGACCTCAGTAATTTTCAAGCCCAAACACTGGTTATTGTGAGTCCTTTATTAGGAAGTGGCACAGAAGTTATTGTTTTAGTCATGACGACATATACCTGTGCATGGTTCATGCGTGGGTTACTGGCAACTGTTCACCTCTATTATTTCCTTTTTCTGTAAAGTGTCTCCAAGAAGCCTGCTAGAGGAGGAGGAAGGGGAGGGAGAAGGAGGAGGAGGAGGAAGAAGAGGAAGATGAGGGGGAGGGAGGAGGCTCTTTAGCTCCTCTTCATTTTCTGCCATTCGAGTGGTATCATCTGCATATCTGAGGTTGTTGATGTTTTCCCCGGCAGTCTTAATTCTGGCTTGTGATTCATCCTGGCTGGCCTTTTGCATGATGTACTCTGCATATAAATTAAGTAAGCAGGGTGACAATATACATCCTTGTCCTACTCCTAAACCAACTAGGGAAGCACAAAGGATTCAGGTGCAAATTTGGAAGAATGTGTGAAGGTCAAGGCCGGGGGGGGGGGGGGCAGGCAATGTGGCTTGTAGACTTCAGAGGATTTGAGAGTCTGTGGACAAACTGGACTTCAGTAGCCACAGTTGTCTGGTGGGTACAATGTCTGTCTCATGTTGAAGATATTGCAACATACTTTTTAGGACTCCTTTCAAAATGCCGGCTTGGATTTGATCTGTGCAAAAAAAATGATAATGAAACAGGAGGGGATTGCTGTGCCCACTTTGAGGTAATGCATTATGATCTCTCACAGAAAGTCTTTGATCTCAGACCCATCACAATTTTCTCTCTCTTTTTTAAACTTTCAACTATCATTGAAAATCATTCCCAGCTTGTTTTGCTGCAAAGTGCAAGAATCTTACCAAAGTTCAAAGTAATGCATTCCAGCTTTGTTTCATATACTGAGTGTTTTTATTTGTTTTTTTCCCCTTCCCTTGCTCTGACAAGGGAGAGACTTTGTTCCATTTTCTCTTACTGATGTGCCTTGACCTTCTTAAAAGCTCCAATAGAAAGCCTATGATATGGGAGTAGCTTCTTAATGAACAGTGCTCTCAGATCCCATTTGTGCTTGATGTGGGAAAACAGACAAAGAGCTGGTTTATGTCAATGTGGCACGCATGCTCTGCCATGTTTAAATGCACTTTCCATGTGCACTGGTCAGCTCATATGTAACCTAGTCCATCAGTTATCTGCATGGGGACATGAATGAAATAAATTTGTAGATATGGGACTGGAGAGGCATGGAATGTTTATTCAGAGAAGTACTCCCCCCCCCCCCCAATTTTATTTCTTATGTGTAAATCAGATCAAAGACCCAAGAAATAAATAACACAATAAATCCTATGAGTCCCCAGTGCCAGTGAATGGGATGGTGAAAAGAGAGGGTGGGAGGGGGTCCAGTCCTTCTTTCTGCCAGAAGAAGCAGATTAGGTCTAGATAGATCACGTGAAGTGATGATATCACTTTACTCTGCTCAGGTTAGACCTCACTTAGAGTATTGTGTTCAGTTTTGGGCACCACGATATAAGTCAAGCTGGAACACGTCGAGAGGAGGGCAATGAAGATGGTGAGGAATCTGGAGACCAAGTCCTATGAGGAAAGGCTGAAGAAGCTAGGTATGTTTAGCATGCAGAGGAGACGACTGAGAGGTGATACGATCACCATCTTCAAGTACTTGAAGGGCTGTCATATAGAGGATGGTGTGGAGTTGTTTTCTGTTGCCCCAGAAGGTCATACCAGAACCAACAGGTTGAAATTAAACCAGAAGAGCTTTCAGCTAAACACTAGGAAGAACTTCCTGACAGTTAGAGTGGTTCCTCAGTGGAACAGGCTTCCTCGGAAGGGGGCGGGCTCTTCTTCTTTGGAGGTTTTTAAGCAGAGGCTAGATTTTGTGAACTTGAGCAGATCATGAGAGGGAGGGCAGGGAGGGTTGCATCAGTGCTTAGTTCTCATCGCCCTTTTTTACATGCCCAGAGAAATGCTGATCGCCACTTTGGGGTCAGGAAACAATTTTTCTCCAGACCAGTTTAGCCAGGGATCCTGGAGGTTTTTTGGTCATCTTCTGGGCATGGAACAGTGGTCACTGGGGTGGGGTGGAATGGGGAGGTATTTGTGAATTTCCTGCATTGTGCAGAGGTTGGACTAGATTACCCTGGAGGTCTCTTCCAACTCTATGATTCTAGGTATACCCCAAGGTCTCCCACCTCCCCCTTCTTTTCTTCTTTCTTGTCATCTCCCTTTCCCAAGAAATTGTACTAACACCCATAGAGTACTAGTTCCATACCCCCTCCAATTTACCAAAGGGAGTTTTCCTTTTGGGGCTGGCTATAATAGTAGGAAAATATTTTGGTGGGAAAGGATATATAAGTGTAAACTAGTTTTCTTATGAGAGAAAAGCACTCAGTGCATGTCAAGTGAACGGAGGGCAGTGAACCGCTACATGGCTCCCAGGTGTGTCATGAGTCCTTTCTGCATTTGCCTGCTGCTCTGGATTTTCTCAGAATTCAAACTGAGGCAGTTTAAGTCCACAGCAAAGCAGCACCCAAATAACCCAGGGCAACAGCAGGCTAAAACTGGGCTGACCACTGAAGGGAGGTAATGTAATGCAGAATGGGGGGAAAACCTGAAATAACAAGGTTGATCTTGATTTTAGTGCAGAATGGGCAAAAAACCAAGAATTAAAAAGAAGGCTGAATTTGATTTTAGTGCAGAATTGCTCAGAGGACACCGCGGTGAATATGGATTAAAAGGAGAGTGCAAAAATGGCCGTGGTCTCCGTCAGTCTTTTTCCCCCTGGTGCTCACCTGCTTCTTGAGTCTTGGGGGATACAAGCCAAAGAATGGGGAGAGGGAGACACAGAGATCTTCAGGCCATTCCCTGACACCTCACTGACTGGGAAAGATGTGAACTCATCCTGGGCAGGCTTGCCACACCCCGGTTCCCTCAGTGTGGCTATTGATGCAGGCCTATGTGGGCTCAGAAACCTCTTCCTGCAGTGAGCAAATCATTCTCTTTGGAAACCCAAGACAAACAGTTCCTCTACCCTGAAGCAAGAATCAACCACAGTTTCCCTCCATCTTCTTGCTGCAGGAGGTGCTCTAGAAGAGGTCAGGAGACATTGCCATGAGTATCCATCCATCCATCCATCCATATCCATCCATCCATCCATCCCTTCCTTCAGTTTATATCCTCCCCACAAAGCAGACTCAGGTCGGGTTCCAATTTATGTTAATCTGCTGAGTGCAGATTTACAACATAAAAACAAGATAACAAAATGTGTACAGTAAATAGAATGAAACAACCACAACACTAGATACGTTAAAATAAATCATACCTCAACAGACACATAAGAATGGCTTACTGGGGAGAGGTGGGGGGAGACCAGATTGAGTTGGATACCCAGTGTCTCAGCTGGCGGAAGAGCTCCATCTTGCAGGCCCTGTGGAAGTCTAAAAGCATTTGCAGGGCCCTGATTTCTGATGGGATCTCATTCCACCAGGCAGCCGCTGCCTCCATCACAGGATGATGCTCGGCTTAAAAGCTTCCAAAACTTTATGATCAATGTTGTACTCGTGTCAACTGTTTTGCGGTGGTATCCATTATCCTTCTGCAACATTCCAAAATCCCCCCCCCCAAAAAAAACCCGGTTCTCCTGGCTGTGTGGCCTTGTTGCTTGCCTTTCCTTTTCGGGTGTGAGAGAGGAGTCTTTGTGAGGGATCAGTCCCATCAGCAAGTCAGAGGGACTCGGCACGTATACAGGCAAATTGATCCAACTAGGACACATAGACCTATATTTGTACCCAAACAAGACTGTCATGTCTATACCGTAAGAACTGGACTGACAGTTTAAGCCTGGGAATGGCCAGAGGTGCCAGCCCAGGGCTCACAGCTAGGCCCCTGAGTGAGCCAGCCCTGAGGGTCCAGGATCAGACAAGGATGTAGTCTATTGTAATTAGAGGCTTTATTCTCTCTTTTGAGCTTCTTTTTCTGTTTGCATATTGAATTTGTCTTTTTGTAAGCTGCTTTGGGGCCCTCTTATATCTCTCCTATACTCAGCTTGTGCAAGCTGTTGTAGAGAAAATCAGCATAAATGTATGCTAAATAAGTAGATGGTCACTTTTAAATTGGTAATGGCTTTGTGTTAGTTGTGAATAAATGGCATACAGCATATCCTGGGTGAGAAAATGACATAAAAGAATAAATAAATTGGGAGCACCTGGCATGTGCCCCTCTGAGTTATGGTCAAATGACCTATTTGTATTTTTAAATAGGGATGGGCACAAACCACATTTTTGCAGTTCGGTATGTGGTTCGTGGCCGAACCATGAACCAAACTGCAAACTGAAATGAACTGGGAGTTTGGTTCACAAATCAAACTGGTTTGTATCAGTTCATGAACTCTGCATTCTGCTCTCCTCATCTCTGCTCTGTTTTCTGCTCCCTACTGCTTTTCTTCACAAACCACCATAAACTGCCTTAAAATTCGTGGAAGTTTGTGGTGGCTCTTCAGTTTGGAAACATTGCTTCCCGAACCACAAACCAGCCAAGATACATCACAAACTTTCATTTGTGAGCCAGTTCATGCCCATTCTTAATTGTAAAGCAGGGTGTTGCTTGCCGTTTGCGCTTCCTTTATGCCTATACAGTCAAATGCATCCTTTAAATAACAAATATTGACTTGCTTACATTGCCTGAAGTCAGGGGCATGTGTTTTGACATACGATTATAAGAAATGGACAGACATAATGGGCAGACATCAAAAGCAAGTAAAGACACTAGTAGCAAGTCTCATTGCAAAAAAAAAAAAAAACTCAGTGCAAAAAACCAACAGCAACTATGCACCTTTCAGTTGGAGGCAGCAGCAGATGAGGGGTGGTGGGCAGCTGTCCATGTTTGGCAAGTAGGACATGAGCCAAACTATCAGGATCTCAAGCAGGCCTAGCAGTAGCATTATAAAAAAAAAAAAAAAACCCAAACAAAATTTGTGATAACAAAATGAACCTAGTCTAAACGACGTTACTGTGCACCGGATGCACATACTTCTTTCCTTCCATGATGGCTGCCAAACAGATTGCCATCTGAATATTAACCAGGCCTAGACCTGTTTAACTTCAACAAGGCTGCTTCTCATGAGTCTCTAACCAGACCCCAACTAGATAGGAGCCATAAACTAGAGCACATTCATTGGAAGACACAAATAGGATTAAAAACTTGTTTACAGCTATTAGATTATTATGTAAATATGCAAAACCAAACCACTGAGACACCAGGATGCTATTTACATTTTTATGGCCTATAATTTAGATTTGTTATTATTATTCATCCAGGAATCTAGGCACTGGAGAAACCTAAAATGAAACAATCATGTCTTCAGTCTACAATACAGATGCATTTCAAATGAAGGATATAATAAGCAACCGAGACCAAAGAGAGAAAAGAAACTTTGGCTGTGATCCAGTGAAGTTCCATTCATATGCAGAAACAAGTTTCAGTACAAAGATTGTCTAGCCGTACATGCAAGATCCTCTTGGCTTGTGCATGAGACAGAGGCCCTTGTCTTCAAGTCTGTAAATAGGACAGCAGGCAAGTAATTTTGTCTTTGGAGGAAAGGGGACATGGCTCAGTTAGTAGGCCACATGCTTTGCATGTGAAATGTTCTGGAGTCAATCTCTGGCATCTTGAGTGAAAATCAAATAGCGGGTGGAGTGAATGGCCCCTCCCCAAGATACTGGATAGCCACTGCCAGTCAAAACAGACAATATTGACCTTGAAAGACCAATCAGCTTCACAAGTGGTCATGTGTGTGTCATTCACAAGACTAGAATTTGCTTTAAGATCAGATGCTACACACCAGAGCCTGCAGAGACTCATGGTGTCATGACATAGGGGTGTGCCTCCAGTGTTTATTTGGCCAGGCTGGCTTGGGATATAAGAAAACTTCAGGTTGTGTTCCAATAAAAAAATTTCAGCTCCTTTTGGTAGGATAATTCTAGGCACTGGATTTAACCATAAACCTGGGTTCTGGGCCAGTAACTCACTCCAGTTACTTAAAAAACAGAATCTGAAATTTATTTACAAAACAGTAATATATATAAAAACATACAAGTAAGGGAAAGGGTGTGTACACTGAAACAAAGACAGACATTAAAAAAACCCTAATTCTCCAGCAACTAACACTGACCCTGTGCAGCAGTATTCCCAGCAGCACTGACACAGAAGTCCTGAAGAGAGTGAAAACCTCTTCCTCCAGGTTCACAAGCTCTACATGCAAAAGGTTCTTCCCCATCATTCACTGATATCTTCTCTGTGAATATCCTTGCCTCCTTTGATCATTCCTGACTCCTGCCTTTATCCTAGCTCATCTGTCAAGTCTTGATTGACTGACCAATCACAGGGATCAGTCAATTGCTCTAGATCTTGAACGGTCAAGGTTAGTTTGATAGCTCACAGCTGACTACTATCAAGCTAACTGGTAACTAACTGCAGGTGCTCGTTGGTAAGGTACATTGTAGATTGGAAACAATCCAGACAAAATTTAGGGATTACCAATTCTACAGAAAATGCAAATATTTAGATCTTGGGGACCCGCATTCATGACACAGGGGTGTTGGGTTGTTGTTGTTGTTGTTTTTTGCAGGATCCAATCCTGTGTGTGTGTGTTTTCACAGAAGTTAACATTTTGAGGAGCTGGATTCTGTGGGTAGTTCTGTCTTTTTGCAGTGCATGACAGAATGCTTATGTATAGCTCCGGTAATTATCTAAAGGAGCGATCCTAAGCAGATCTACTCAGAAGTAAATCTCATCCTATCCAGTGAGGCTTGTTCCCAGAAAAAAGTGTTCTTAGGGTCACAGTCTAAAATAGTTAAGCTCGGAAGGTGACATTTTTATCTGGTATAATTACATTTCTGTGGCATGGGAGGAGAAAAGATTACAGTGATGATGGTGAATTGTCACTGTCAATATGACTGGTAGATGGTGTTCTGCAATTTGAGATCTACCCAAGCTCTTGGGAACTGCAGAGGTATCTTCATGGGTTTCTCGAAGTTTCAGGCAACACTGTCTTCTGGAGCTGAGCAGGTGCTATTTGTTCGATGCCCAGAATGTCCAGGTGTTTCTTGAGACTTCTAGGTATTGCTCCAAGGGCTCCAATGAAAACTGGCACAGTCATAACCTTCATCTCTCAGAGACACTCTAACTCTCTTTGTAGGTCTTGGTATTTTGCGGTCTTTTCCTATTTCTTTTTTCTTTTCTATTCTGCTGTCTCTTGGGATTGCAATGTCAATGATCCAAATCCTATTTCTAATTTTCCCCCTATAATTGGGATATCAGGGGTGTTATGCTCCAGGTTTGAAACTGGAAGTCCCAAAGAATCTTTGTTTCATCATTCTCCATGATCTTGTCTGCTTTGTGCTCCCATGAATTTCTGGCTGATGGTAAGCCATGTTACTTGCAAAGATTCCATTGCAACATGGCTGCAACTCTATCATATAAACAGAAAAGGAGACTTCTCGGCAGTAATAATAACAGGAGCAAAAAAGCTGTGAAATGAGACATGAAACCAATATTATAAACAATATACTTAAGAAAAATTCAAATATATATTGTGAAGCAAATCCAACAGGTATGGCAGTACAATGCGAACAATCGGTGGCAAGGAATATACAATGTGCAGACTGATAGGAATTGTACAATTAGAAGTTGTACAAGAACAAAAATCCCGGGTATCCACTCCGTTTCAAAGATCTTCAGAAAGAAAGATACGTACATGCACTAAAGAAAGAAATAATAATATAAAATGAATTGTCAAAGGCTTTCATGGTAAGAGTTTATTAGTTGTTGTAGATTTCCCCAGCTGTATGGCCATGCTCTTGACATTGTAGTACCTGATGTTTCGCCAGCAGCTGTGACTGGCAACCTCAGAGGTATAACACAGGAAGATGGAGTACTTTCAATGTGAGAAGAAAAATGGTAAGCTGCTGGTGAAACGTCAGGTACTACAATGCCCAGACCACAGTCATACAGCCTGGAAAATCTACAACAACTAATAATATAAAATATAGAAAATACCATAATCTGTGTGCAATATGATGGTAAATGTACTGCAGTAAAAAAATGAGATGAAATACCATTTGGAGTGTTCTGTGTCTATGAGACTATATGAAAGTATTTATGAAAACTCTTGTGTTCAGACTTCTCTATGAGAATTTCTATTAGGAAGACACAAAATACCAAATATAATATATCTGTGATCTTGTGGTAAACTTATGTAAGCCAAAGCCAAAATACAATACAAAAATTCAGATTCACCGCAACAATTTTTTCATATAATACCATTTACAAAATGGCAACCAGTCACAGTCTTAAGCACAGAATCCTTTAGCATTACAAAGCTGGTGTGGCCTCATAGAGAGACGCAAACAGGCTAACTATATGTAAAAACAGCAATAAATTGAATGGAAACTCAATAAACGACTCAACAATATTTAAAAGAAACTTGATAATTCTGATGTCTGGTTCAGAGCCAAAGGATGACATGTCTTCAGAGGGTGAATCCAATATGCCTCACATTGGCACAACGCCCTCTGTACACTGATTTTATTGAATTTATGTACAGTCAAGATTTTTAAACCCAGAAACACAAAATCATCACAACCATGTCCTTTGTCAGTAAAATGAATGATGAGTGGAGAATCTTGGTGTTGATGTCTAATGCATGATTTATGTTCTATTGTGTGTGTGTGTATAGAACGGGTGGGCATAGTGACATACAACAAACCACATGCACGTTTTATGAGGTACACTACCTGGAAAGTCTTAGTACACAACACTACCTTTTTGGACAAACAGTTAGAAAAGTTCTTAAGAGCATGGGTTCTGCCAGGCCTATGGTTGAGGCAGAGGATGTCTAATGACAACGGCCTCCCCTGCTCTGCCTAGCATCATTTATGTTGGTTTGCGGCTGGCCCACTTGCTCAAGTTTTTTTGAACCATATTGAATACCTATACAGATAGTTAATTCAGGGATTTTATAAATTGTGTTGATCACCATCTTGTAGTATGTTTAATTAATTATCTGATGTTTTAAATGGAGAGCCAGTCTGATGTAATGGTTAGGAGCATGGACTCTAATCTGGGAGAACTGGGTTTAATTCCCCATTCCTCCACATGCAGCTGCTGGTATGATCTTGGGTTAGTCATGGCTCTCTCAGTGCTGTTCTGGAAAGACCAGTTCTTGAAAAAGCTTTCAGAGCTGTTCTCTCACGAACAGTTCTCAATAGAGCTCTCTCAGCCCCACCTACCTCACAGGGTGTCTGTTGTGGGGAGGGCAAGGGAAAGGAGATTGTAAGCCACTCTGAGACTCCTTTGGGTAGCGAAGGGTGATGTATAAATCTCCTCCTCCTCTTCTTCCTCTTTGTCTTTATTGTATAGCAATTGTTTATAATCATTGCTGTAATCCACCCTGAGCCCTTCTGTGCAGGGAGGGCAGACTAGAAATCCAATAAATAAACACATTCATACAATTGCTAAAATGGAAAGAACCACTGAAAAAAACAACTGATATCCATAGGAAAAATATTTTTAAAATGTTTCCACCAAGGCCATTTATCATTCTCTCTTGAGGCACAGTGTAAGGAACAAGCCACTGGAGTAAGTGGAAATATGAAGGCTGTTGATTTAAAAATAATCTTTATTGATTGTTTATCTTGGAAACTGCGGGGGGCATCTCTCCTTATTATATAAAAGCATTTTCATGTGGCAACATTCTATGTGTACCAAAATCAGTTGGTGGCCTGAACTGCCACTCAGAATGTCTGCCAATCCCTGGGCTGTGTTGGGACAGAAGGTCATTGGCTCCATTGCCTTAGTCCCATCCACAGAAGCAGCACCGTGAAAATTTAGCTCACACTGTGCCTGGCTCCCTTAGACTACAGAGATTCTAGCCCCACTGCTTCACTCTGCTCATTTAGGAGGAGGGGCCGTGCTCAACCCACCATGCTAAAGACCCGCCAATGCTTCAGGTAGCCGCCGTTGCACCCGGGGTCTGCTTGGGGGCCCAAGGAAGAGTGCTGCACACACCTTGTGGGAGGAGTACCGCCTTGCACATGGAAGCTTCCCTTCTTCTCAAGGGGCCAAGCTAAGAGGACCTTTGCGTTCCCTTCCCAGCTGCTTACAAGGGCTTCTGGAGATGCCCCTGCCTCATGCTGAAGTTGGGGAAGCTGGGGAGGAAGATGAGAAGGTGGCCACTCTTGTCCTGCCCAGTATCCGGCGGTAGCAGCCAGCACAGTGCTGACAGAGGAGCCGCACTCTGCACACCCCTCTGCAGTGGTGCTGCACCATACCACACCACTCCCTCACTCACTGTCTGCCTGGCTGGGGCAACAGTGCAGTGGCTCTGGGACCCCATGCAGCAGTAGAGGGAGCGGGGGCCTGCTGTGGCAGGGCACAGGCCAGGGTTCAGCCAGGGTGATCAGCCTCCAGCAGATGGGGGGCGCAAGCTCACCATCCTGGCCACACCAAGGCCTGGCCTCTTGGTCACAGTGGTGGGTGACACAGCACGGCTCCCGTCCTGCGGTGGTCTCACCATGGCGCTCGGACGGAGCTGCGGGGGTGCCCACTGCTGCAGACCAGAGCACTCTCTGACACCCTCTCTCTAGAGCCCGTTGCATTTCCCCCCACAATGGGGCTTATTACTAGTTGTGTTCCTAAAACAGAATGTGTGGCCTTACCAGATTACCAAACCACGTGGTAGATGGGTGGTTATCTGATATCTGCCAACAGCATCATGGTAAAGTGTTGATCTACTTCATTAGCAAGAGATGGGAATAAAGGTACTGTCCCAAAAACAAAGCTATAACTGCCTATAAGGACATCTGTCTAAGAAGCTTAAATACATTAATAACAATCATGATAAGTCAATCAAGTAGAGTAATACCATATCATACAACCAGCTGACCTCTTTCCATAATATAAAGCAGACGTTAATATCATCCATTTACCAGTGGTTGTGCCAGATTCATTAATAATATTTCTTAGTCACCCAAGAACTCAGCCGCCACTCTTCTAATATTATATACTAGAAAAAGGGTTGGCTAAACCGTACTAGATTATGACAAAATACATAGCTAGTAATTCAAATAGAAATAGCCAGTTTGGACAATCAAGAAATACCACAGGGTTATGCCAATAAAGGTTATTTGAAATTGGAAATACCATCGGATCCAGACAAAAATTCCCATTGGGTCTTCCCTCATGTCACCCAGACCACCTAAATATATGGAAATATGCTCCTTGGGACAACATCTTCTGCCAATCCCCAGCCCAAAAGACATCCATTTAGCCTCAACTTGGGCCAGAGTTTTTTTGGATCTGGCCCTGGCCTGGTGGAACATGCTCCCAAGTGAGGTCAGGGCCTGGTGGGACTTAATACAGTTCTGCAGGGCCTGTAAAATGAGTTGTTCCACCAGGACTTTGGTCGAGGTGGCGGGTGTTCAAATTGCATCAGCCTTCCCTGCTCCACCCTGCTCCACCTTGTCCCACTCATTTTTTGGGCTCCCACTAATTCAGCTGTGCTACTGATGGTGATTATGTATTCGTGCCCAACATTCTGGTCCATATTGGGCACACATTCATGTAGGATTCATGTAGGAGAACCTGTTGAATTGTAATGGCCTTCTTGTGGGCTGTGTTATTGGGGTTTATTGGTTTAAATTATAAGTGTACTCTGAGGTTTTAACAGTTTTATTCTGTTGTAACCCGGCCCGAGCATGTGAGGGAGGGCGAAATAGAAATACAATGAAATAAAATAAAAATAAATGCTGTAAAGTCACAACCGACTTATGGCAATCACGGCAAGGACTTTCAAGGCAAGTGAGAAGCAGAGATGGTTTGTCATCTCCTCCCTCTGCAGAGCCTTCCTTGGTGGTTTCCCACCCAGGTACCGACCCTGCATAGCTTCCAAGATCTCATGAGATCCGTGTATACTGCACTGCCTTCCATCCCATATGGAAATAAATCATATGAAATCAACTCTATAGGTTTTCAAGGTGATCATGCACCCCAGAATCCCCACCACCATCCCACCCTCAACATACCCAATAAATCCTATGTCACATGGAACAAACAAGAATCCATTAATCAGTTCCTTAGATTTGATAAATGACATGAAATCTTGCCCCGAACTTCACACTGAGACAAAAAAGGGTTTATAAAGTCTCATGGAAGTCAATAGAAACTATTATCATCATACCATCCCCCTCCCATATTGATTCTTGTACATATTATCCACACAATATGCTTCCAGGCTATAAGAGAAAGCATCCTTATTTGATAAGCGATTAATCTTTTATTTTGCTGCTGTACTGAAACTGTTTTATTGCTGGCTGGGTTAGTTTAACTTGCTTAATTCTTTTCTTTGTTTTATGCTTTATGTCTTCTAAGAGGTTTGTGGGTATATAAAGTTTCTGAATAAATGGATGAAAAGAAGAAGACAGTAAAGAAGACTACGATGAAGATGACGACAAAGATGAAGAAGAAGACGATGAAGAAGATGACAACGAAGAAGAAGAAGACAATGAAGAAGACAAACAGTTGGATTTATACCCTGCCCTTCACTCAGAGTGGCTTACAGTCTCCTTCCTTTCCTCTCCCCACAACAGACACCCTGTGAGGTAAGTGGGGCTGAGAGGGCTCTTTGAAGGACTGCTCTTAAGAGAACAGCCCTGAGAGGTCTGTGACTGACCCAAGGTCATCCAGCTGGAACTCAGATACAAGGATTCTTTCATCTAAGGTTTGTCCTCTCAGTCCATTTGCTTACCAGATTTCTACCACCACTTGTTCAGTAGGTGAGAATTTTAGGGTTTTTCCACACTGCGTTTGTACTCCAGCTTGGCATCTTACCTGCATAATTTCCCCCATTCCTTACACACAGTATCAAAAGCCAGTGGTTGCTCTCCTGAAAGAAAACATGAGGAAAACTGGAAGAGAATCAAGAGTACAGTTACTTGCAAATGATGTTGTGTTTGTGTGTACGGGGGAGGGGAGAAGATGTTGTTAAGAAGCAAAGCCGGAGCAAAAACCTGGCGTGGAAAAACTTTTAATTGCAAACACTGAAGTGCCTCCCCTTGCCTGTATCTTAGGCTGTGGTCACATGTTCATTTTGATCGGGTTTCACTGCTGTTCTCTCTTGCATTTAAAATCGCTGATCAGACGGCTGCATCCGCCTCCTGCACTGAAGCGGGTTCACTTGTGCAATCCTCCCGGTTTCCTAGCGAGTTTTCCTACACCTGGAAAATCAAGTACTTTTCGGGTATTTGCACTTTGAATCTGTGATTTTGCCGATCCAGACAGCCGTCTCTCGCAATGATTTGTCTGTACGTCCTTGTGGTAGTTCCCCCCCACCCCCACTTTCACCTTTACATGCATGACCATTCCTGTGCTGAATATATTAAATGCATCAATGTTCAAGCGAACATAAAACAGTGTTCAGAAGTTCATTTTGTTCAGGGCAGCAAAAATTTTCTAAAAAAATTCTTTGTGCATGCACATGTGTGTGCATGCATAGGTACATATATGTGTGCATGTGCATGTGTGCATGTGCAAAGAATTTTTTTTAAATAAATGTGCCATGCTGCCACTTGGATGCCACAGCTGTCTGGCCAGTGCCTGGAGCCTCGTCACGCAATGCAAGCGGTTGGTCAAGGGATGAGTGATCATCATCCCAACCTGCAAAAAAAAAAAAAATCCCTGATCAAATCTACAGTGGGAACAAATCGCGGAAAGCTTGCCATGTGACCACAGCCTTAGTTTCCAGGAGGAGGATGCAGGAAAAAGCTCCTCCCACATGGCCTGTTTGTATGCAGACTGCCATCAAGTTGCAGACAATCTATGGCGACCCCAGCAAGGGGATTTTGGGGGAAGTGATTAAGCACCCCTGACTTTTTAGGCTGGTGGACTACTACCCCTGAAAGTAAAATCACTGCAGATGGAGTTGCACTAGAGTTCAGGCTTTGCCTGGGGTTCGGGCTCTGCACCCAGCTGTAAGTTTTGGGGCATTTAAAGCTCTGGGTAGCCCAGGGTAGCCCTGTCTTGTAAGATCTCAGACTCGGTAGCTAAGCAAGCCTGGCCTCTTGTCTTGGAAATCCCATGAAGGCTCACCAGGGGCTGTCTAAAAACCCTCAAGTTCATTTTAGCTTCCTTGTCTTGAGATATTTACATCTAATCACTTCATCCATGTAGAGTGGGTTCCTCCCCAGCTGCCGACATCCTGGCATCTTGTTGGGCACACACCTCTGTCCTGGGCACCTGCTCCCCCTCTTCCCCCTTCTTCTCCCTACCTGGCTGGCTCAGGAGCTGACAATTGGTGTGTGTGTGGCTGCCAAAGGGGGTGAGGCATGGGGATGGAGTGGTACCAGGCAGAGCGGGGCAACTGTGCTCTCTGGGTCCCCCCCCAGTAAGTTGCCAGGGCTGGGTGAGAAAAAAAGGGAGAGAGACTGCACTGTTACTCACTCCTGCCCCTCCCATCTGGGCTGTTTCCCCCCACCTGGGATGCCTTTTTTAACCCTTGCCTGCCCTATTGGCTTTGGGAAAAGGTGCCTTTTGGCTGTGAGCGGGTGAGAAAGGAGAGGGGGAAGGGGGGAGGGAGGAACCAGTAAGGGGGAGAGTTTTCTTTTTGAAGTTCTCAAGCCAACCCTTCCCCACACAACCCCCCCTCCAACTAACCCTCCCCCGAGCATTATCCCCCCCTCCAAGTTTGCAATTCCATTGCCCTGCCCTACGACAGTGTGTAAGAAAGGGCCACGAGCACTAAGCACTGGGTCAGCCCTTCCTGCCCTCCCTTCTCGTGATCTGCCCAAGTTCACACAAAGAAAGCAAGGTGCCTCACAAAACGTCAGAGAAGATCAGTGCGAGGGGGCAATGGGTGAAAGCAGGGGCAGGGGGGGGGGAATCAAAAAGAAAAGGACGTCCGGAGAAGGAAAAAGAGCTGAGAGGGGGTAAGCCGGTGGAGCAAGGTGCAAGGGAAGGCTGTGAGAGGGGAAGAACTGCAGACACACTGTGGCACCCTCCAAGGAGCACAGGGTGAGCGGAGTAGTGCCATTGAGCCAAGCAGCAGGGCTTTTGGTGAGCCAGGTGAGGCCCGGGGAGGCAAGGAGCGGCAGGCAGGCAGGCCAGCACAACACTCTCTGAGGAGCAGGGCAAGCCAAGTAGCGAGTTGAGCAGGGCTTTGTCGACTAGCGGGGGAAGGGAGGGGATGGCAGGCCAGCTGGTGTCTTCTCATCTGGCATCCCTAGGCGAGGTCCCCACCTTATGATAGAGCCAGCCCTGACTCCTGGAGGACCAGACTCTGGGATTACTTCCTGCTAAGTAGGGCCTCCCCTTACAATATAAACAATAGGGCATTTTTTTTCTCTCAAGGGGAAAAAAAAGTTTCTTGGTACTGAATAGTAGAATATCTTAACAAACATGATAATCTTCCAAAAAATAGAAATGATCATGATCTGCTTTACTTCTAGTTAGGCTTCATGTTTATTATTCTTTATTCCTCATTCTCTGGTTTTGGTGGATTCGTCTTTTAAGGATTATTGCTACTTATCTTAACAGTAGTGGTCTGTCTGGGATTTTGGGAACATGGGGCTACATTTCCTTTTGGTGCCTTTAGTGTACAGGTTTAATGCTTCAGTTGGCTTATGATGTGTAACTGTATATTTTTATTCTTTCACTCCTTAGTATTGAAGTTTTTATTGATTGATTGTGTGTACCTGAATTTGTGCCTTTTGTCTTTGCATTGTAGTATGCTATGTTCTCACCGATGCTCTTATTTGATATGATGTTATAGTGTTCAGCCTTCATTGTAACTCTGATTCTTATAGTAATAAAATATTTGAAAGCAAGAAGAAGAAGAGGAGGAGATTAAACAGAGTGGTTTGCCATGGCCTTCCTCTTCCTTGGAGGCCTCTCTTCAAGGTATTGAACCAGCTTAGCTTCTGAGATCTGATGAAATGGGGCTATCCCAAGCTGCCTTGCCTCCCTGACATGGCCTAGGGCTTCCCGTATTGCTCAAGCTGGTACAAGAGCTGCACTGCAGCAGGTCTCATAACTGAAGCATAAAACTAGGGATCAATTTCAAAATCTCCAATTTTGAATAAATGTTTATTTGTAAAGGTTCAAAATGTTCTTGCACTAGTCTTCAAGCATCTGGATTGTAGGAGGAAGACAGCTAAAGAGCTCAAAGAACATAATGAATTGTTACATTATATGGCTTTTCTAATGCTGAGATTTGTTACATGCCTTCACACAGCTATGAGAGCCAGTTTGGTGTGAGAGCCAGTTTGGTGTAGTGGTTAAGTGCGTGGACTCTAATATGGGAGATCCGGGTTTGATTCCCCACTCCTCCACTTGCACCTGGCTGGATGACCTTGGGCAAGCCATAGCTCTGTACCAGCTGTTCCCTCAAGGACAGCTTGGGAAACAGCTCTCTCAGCCCCACCTACCTCACAGGGTGTCTGTTGTGGGGAGGGGAAGGGAAAGGAGTTTGTAAGCCGCTCTGAGACTCTTAAGTGAGTGAAGGGTGGGGTATAAATCCAATCCCTTCTCTTCCTCCTCCTCCTCCTCTTCTTCTTCTTCTATGTTTGATATAAAATTAAACCAAATGAACTTTTTCAAGAGTCAAATAGGAGTGGTTTACTGTGTGCCTGGACTTACAAAAGAACTTGGGACGAATTGGCATGTTATTACTTGAGAAGGAGTTCTGGCCCAGTAGTTCCGTATCTCCTTTGGCTTGGGCACTGGTCTGGCTTTTGCCGGTTATCATCCCTCTTTAAATCCACCAGTGTCATCCTGGCTAATTCCCCAACAAACTCAGGAGACCCTCACAACCACTTAGTGTAACACCACTCCCCACTAGGGTTGCCAGCTCCTTACCTAGCATTGGGGGGGGGGGGGGGGGAGGCTGTGTATCCAGAAGACTTGCACGTGTGCCAAATAACATCACCATCATGCCAGGCATAGAGTTTTAAGCCTGGACGCTAGAGCATCTCCCGACAATGTGCCTAGCGGATTCAGGCACTTTGGGGACAGAGTTCCCCCAAGTGGCCGGATTCAGGCTGGTGGGTCAGAGGCCCTTAGAGCAAGCACCCCCCCCCCGGGGGGGACACCTAGCAGGCTTACTTCCCACTGACCCAGACTCTTCCCTTGCCCCTTGACAGGGCTCATTTTGTAGCAGGAGCTCCTCTGCATATTAGGCCACACACCCCTGATGTAGCCAGTCCTCCAAAAGCTTAAAGTAGCCCCTGTAAGAGGAGCTCTGTAAGCTCTCGGAGGACTGGCTACATTAGGGGTGTGTGGCCTAATATGCAGAGGAGCTCCTGCTACGAAATGAGCCCTGCCCCTTGCCATCTTTCTTTCTCTCTGTCTTTCTCTCTCTCTCCCTCCCTACTTCCTCTTTTTAGTAGCTGCTAAATGGCACCCTGTCGGATGCTCCTGCTACTCCGAGCTCCCTTAAAATTTAAAATCAAATCCAAGCTACAGGACTGGATCTAGGACTGATCTGTAGGTTTGGAGGCTGTACCTGCAAATTGGTTTCATTTTCGGGGGAAGGTCTGATAGATAGTTATGAGGTGCATGAAATAAATACAACATCTGATATATTATCAGCACAGTTATTTAATTTATTTTTAAATGGGATTGCTGAAAGTTGATTAATCCCCTCAGAGGAAACATGGGCTTGGACCCACGTATCAAATCTCCTGCAGCCGTCTGTTTTCCAGTTTCAAATTGTAGCTTCCACAGCAACGTGATGACAAAGAGCAGGGGCGGGGAATGCACAATGGATGCTTGGTTCATTGTAACCCAGCTGATTGGTGAGCGCCGAGCAGCTCCAGTTGACGTCTGACAGATGAAATGCAGGCTTCTTTTGTAGCCCGATCATTGTTCCTATTTTTAGTAAATAGGATTTAAGCACCTGCTTTGCTCCTTCATAGTTTCCAACATCTGTGTAAGGGTCCTTGTTACTTTGTCATTCATCAAGAGGCTCTGGCGATAGTCTCTGAGACTGCTTCATTTATCATGGTAACACCTGGCAATGCATTTTTGAACTGATTGTTTCAAAAAGTTGACATACTCAGAATTGTCTGTTAAAATTCACAGGCTATTTTTGGGTCCAATTCATCTGGCTATGAGACAATGGGAAAAATCTGTGCTTAAAGGAAGGGTGAAAGGCTGATAGTGGTATCCTAAGCAGAGTTACACTGTTAACAGGTGACATCTTGCTGAACCAGGTAGTGGCCATGAGGTGCATCGAGGGAAGGGTCTGGGAACCTTTCAGGACATTGTGTGCTAGCAATGAGAAGCAAGGCCAGTGGAAGATGCAGGCCAAATTTGGAGTCATCGTGGGGCTGCCCAACAAATCAGCTGTTGAGAGCCAGTTGGGTGTAGTGGTTAGGAGCACAGACTCTAATTTGGAAGAACTGGGTTTGATTCCCCACTCCTCCACTTGCAGCTGCTGGTGTGACCTTGGGTCAGTCACAAGTCCTCTCAGAGCTGTTCTCTCGCTCAGCTCCACCCACCTCACAGGGTGCCTGTTGTGGGAAGGGGAAGGGAAAGGAGATTGTAAACTGCTCTGAGACTCTGAGTGAAGGGTGGGATATAAATCTAATCTCCTCCTCCTCCTCTTCTTCTTCTCTGCTAGAACAGCCTGTCCATTGAAATGTGGTAGCATATTTAATAGTATGATGCAGATTTGCATGATTAATTCTCTAAACAAACTAGTTAGACCAAATACTGTAGTCTTGTGTCTTTCTTTGCCCGGAACAAAGAAATTGCCCTCCCTATAACATCCTTTCTTTCCTTCTCTACTCCTCTGACCTACAGGTCTTGAGTAGTAGCAATCTATCCCAACTAAGAATAAAAGGAATAGGGGGAGAATTCAAGCCAGAGAGGACAGGAGATGTCTTGTCACAAGCTGCTCAAATTCTCATGGCCTGAACAAGTCATTTAGTTCTCTCTTTTTTTGTCAAGCCTTCCTGCTCGTATTCATTTTTTTTAAATTATTAAATAAAGTGTTTATTGAAGATTAAAATAAAATACAATGCCGTACTTAGTAATGCATGAATGAAAAACAATTACAAAATGATCATTAAGTCTGTGGTGAATCAAGGATTGCCATTACAAGTTATCTGCCAATTTTGAGCTTATCATTCAAATAATTATAACACAAGGATAAAAATAAATGGAGTTCAAGCCAGTTTTAAAGATCCTTCAACTACTTAATGATAAAGATATAAGGTGTGTGACTGAATTAAGGGTGTTTTCCGTAATGTTCCTTCTGGAACATTACACATCTAGCCAACATGTCTAGCCATGATGACCATTTGGTCATAATACTAGTAAAGATAGCCAGTCTATCTTGCTGCTCAATCCAGTCTGAGGTCTTTTCCATTAAAAAAAATATTCCCATACCTTTTGGTACCACTGATGCATAGAGGGGCAAATCTGTAATTTCCAATTTGAAGCAAGCACATGTTTTGCTGCTGCTAAAAGGGTGGAAATGAGGTCTTTTTAAAAAGTGTATTCTCTGGCCTAGGACCCTGAAAGTGATGTAGGACTGCAGTCAACCCTGCAGGTTTAATTTTTCCCCCTCCTGCCACTGCTACTAGTCCTCAAATAAAGGGTAATGTAACCTACTTCATACAACACAATCCAAAGCATTCTTCTTTAGCAGCAAGTACTATGGTAATCGGTGGGGACTTCTATGTAAATGTGTTTTGTATCACAGTGTTTGTCATCTTTGTAACTTCCTGGGTGGACGTGGCGGTTGAAACTTTGAAAGTGTGCCTGCAGGCTAACGCAGTGAAGTCACTTTGTGCGCTTCATACCACCGGGTGACATTTTTAGACGTTTTCTAATGCAATTTTGCATGATGAGCTGAATGTTTAAAAATACACCTCGAAATGTAATGGCATGTCATTTTGTCCTTCATTTCACTTTCTTAACAACATGATTGTCATACAATTTCCAATTGTTCAGTCAGCTATTTTAGCAACTTTTCCTGATTAAGAATGGTGCCTATCATATAAAGAAAGAAAGAAAGAAGTAAGATTCACCAGTTTGGGACCATAACACCATTATTAAAGAGCATAGGCTGCCAGGAGCTAAACTGGGCATGAAATGACAGTTGTTGTTTTTTTTTGGTCAGTCCAAAATTCCAGAAGTACGGTCCAGTGCAAAATATTTTGTGAAAGAAAGAAAATATGGTGGCCATACAAAAAACCCCAAAACCTGACACATGCCTTCCAAAAACATGTCAGAGGATTTAGTGAGAAGCAGCCAGGCAGAAGAAATATCCATCAGAATGTTCTAGTGGCCACTGCTGTATATCTATACAGTAAGAGCAAATGGTCTGAGACACTCGGATGGCAAAGTACCTGACCATTAACACATTACATGCATCATTTTCCCTCCAGTTTTGGCCATTGCCCTGGATTGATTGCGAAAATTCAAGTCAGTTAACAGCTATCTTCTTCATCACTATATTACTGTCATGAAAATTATTACTCCCACATTAATGCCTTGAATGTAAGAATTAAGCATGTAAGAACCTAACTATGGACCAAGAGGTATAGGGGAAGAACTTGGAACACACTGTCCCTACAATGCCTCCATTTCTGTTCTCATCAAACAGAACAGAGCCAGGTGCTGGTTCTGTCTCAGAGCGGATAAAAAAGGCCCCACACCCATGGAACACAAAGAGTGGTCCCACAGCAGTTAACTGTGGCTCAGTTGCCATCAATCAAACCTGGGATGGTGGTTCCAGAGAACATAAGTAACCATCCTCAGTTCTCCCGGGCTTTCTCCATTGTACTGCTGATGAGTTTTCCAGAAGCAGATCTCTCATCATATTTTTCTCCTGTTGTGGAACAGAAGTGCAGTTCTGTGGTTTAGGTGGTCTTTGCACAGCAGTTTTGGCTGATTACTTCTTATTTGTTGCAACTCTTTGGCCTGTTACCTGTTACTTCTGAGTAGTGTCGCAAAGGCTGCCTCAGGCATTTAAGAATAATAATAATTCATTGGCACTATAACACCATGAAGCAGTGGCACCATTATCCCATGTGTGATTTTAGAGAGGCAAATCTGAATCTGAGAGAATTTGGACTTCCTGTCCAGAGATTGTTGAAACTTGGGTGCAGCCTTTGTGGATGGGGGCAATTTGCACCTCCCCGGATACAAGCGTAGTGGGCTTCCTAGTCAGTACCGGTGTGGATGGGAGAGCAATGATATGGAACTAAGAAATAATAGTGGAAATTGCCTTGCTGTTTTTTTAAAGGTAATAGGGAGATACCTATGTTGGTAATGGGGGACACTGTAGGAAAGAGACAGAACCTTGATCAGAACAGAACCAGCTCTTGTATGGATGTGAAAATCAAGGAGGTGAATCATTTAAGTGGCACTGATGTATTGATTCCCCCGCTGTCAGTCGACATGAAATTAAATATTGTTTTGGTCCATGGAGGGCTTTTTCAAGAGAAGTTTCATGGCCACCCCTTCCAAGGAATAATCCTCTCCCTGTGGGGGGGGGATCATTCCTGCACACAAGCACTCCCAGCATCTCTTAAACTGTGATAAGCCAAGATGGGCAAGGGTTGGACACAAAGGTGGTAGGCCACAGGTCTCCAAGTAACTTAGCAACGTCCTCAGGCTACAACACCTGAAACTCAGACCATCGATCATGCCGAGACTGAATGCTGATCACTTGTGGTTCTCTTTTAGAACCAGTTGCATCTAAGTCAGAGCAGAAGTGAACAAAATAATCTGTAAAATGCCTTGCAAACCTCACAGTATATGCCCCTGCTACTCTGTATTACCTTTCAAAAAAATTCATACGACAGAGACCCCCTCACCGCTCAGAAAACTCGACTGGATGACTTTGCACAGATGCAACAGCAGCATAGAAATTTATTTATTTATTTGATTTATAAGCTGCTTTCCCTGCAATGCACATATAAGCTATAGCTCTAGTTCATTTCATTCAGTTTAGTGTGGTGGTTAAGAGCGTGGACTCTCATCTGGGAGAACCGGGTTTGATTCCCCGCTCTTCCACATGCAGCTGCTGGTGTGATCTTGGGTCAGTCATAAGTTCTTTCAGAGCTGTTCTCTCAAGGGCAGTTCTTGAGAGAACTCTCTCAGCCCCACCTATCTCACAGGGTGTCTGTTGTGGGGAAGGGGAGGAAAATGGATTGTAAGCTGCTCTGAGACTCCTTCCGGTAGTGAAGAGCAGGATATAAATCCAATCTCTCATAAGAACATAAGAGAAGCCAATGTTGGATCAGGCCAGTGGCCCATCCAGTCCAACACTCTGTCACACAGTGCCATCAGGAGGTCCAGCAGTGGGGCCAGGACACTAGAAGCCCTCCCACTGTTGCCCCCCCAAGCACCAAGAATACAGTGCATTACTTGCTCCAGACTGAGAGAGCCTATCTATACCTTGTGGCTAATAGCTACTGATGGACCTCTGCTCCATATGTTTACCCAATTCCCTCTTGAAGCCATCCATGCTTGTGGCCGCCGCCACCTCCTGTGGCAGTGAAGTCCATGTGTTACTCACTCTTTGGGTGAAGAAGTACTTCCTTTTATCTGTTCTAACTCGACTGCTCAGCAATTTCATGGTGTGCCCATGAGTTCTTATATTGTGAGAAAGGGAGAAAAGTACTTCTTTCTCTACCTGCTCTATCCCATGCATTATCTTGTAAATCTATATCATGTCACCCCTCAGTCGTCATTTCTCCAAGATAAAGAGCCCCAAGCGCTTCAACCTTTCTTCATAGGGAAAGTGTTCCAACCCTTTTATCATTCTAGTTGCCCTTTTCTGCACTTTCTCCAATGCTATAATATCGTTTTTTGAGATGTGGCGACCAGAACTGTACACAGTATTCCAAATGAGCTCACACCATTGATTTATACAGGGGCATTATGATACTGGCTTGTTTTCAATTCCCTTCCTAATAATCCCCAGCATAGTGTTGGCCTTTTTTTAATTGCAGTTGCACACTGTCTTGACATTTTCAGAGAGTTGTCTACTATGACTCCAAGATCTCCTTCTCCTCCTCCTCTTCTTCTCTAATTTAAAATCTAAGTGAATCTGTTTTTATAATTGTTTCCACAAGATTTACTAGGAACACTGGGATGCAATCATCAGGGATTAGGGATGGGCATGAACCTCGGAAATACAGATTGGTTTGTGGTTCGCAGAGACACCAAGCTCACCAGGGATCCCTGGCTGGCTCTCCTCTACCTGCCCTCCAAATTTGTTGAGGGTTGGATTTATGGGGTCCAAGTTAGGGTTTCCCAGATAAGGTGCCCCCATCCTCCATTGTTTCCTCAGAGACTGCCTCCTCCTGCAGCACCTCTGCCACTGGCTGTGAGTTAGGGTCAGGTCCACTGGCTGCCTCCTCCTTAGAGGAGTCTTCAACATCTGTTCACTCTGCTGAGCTTGTCTAGCCCACAACAGGTTGCCAGTCCTCCACCTGGGAATTCCAGGAGCTTTGGCAGGTTAAGGCCTGATGAGCAGGAGCATTGTGGTGGTGTTACTTCCGGGCCACAAAGTAGTAGTTTGAATGCCAAGAATGGGCAAATGGTAAGCCTACGCAAATGGGGGAGAGGAGTAAATAGGGATGCCAGCCTCCAGGCGCAACCTGGGAATCCACCAGATTTGCATTTTATCTCCAGATTACAGTTCCCCTGGAGAAAATGGATGCTTTGGAGGGTGACCTCTATGGCATAGTACCCCACTGATGTCCCTGTCCTCCCCAGGCTCCACTCCCCAATTTCCAAGAGTTTCCCTGCCTGGAGTTGGCAACCTGACACACACACACACACACCCCTCCTGGTGGCCATTGAGGACCTGTCAACCCTACGGGCACTTGTCCACCAGAAGATTAGCTACGTGTGGGTACTAGGACGTCTTATGATAGCCCATGGCTGACACAGCAGTCACAAAATCCTGAGTTACTCCAGGTAAGGAGCCCTCAGCATGGGTATTGGCTTAAACATTCAGGATACTTTACATCAGGCAGGGAGGGTAGGGAGAGCCAGTTTGGTGTAGTGGTTGAGAGTGCAGACTCTAATCTGGGAGAACCGAATTTGATTCCCCACTCCTCCACATGCAGCTGCTGGTGTGACCTTGGAGAGTTACAAGTTCTTTCAGAGCTGTTCTCTCATGAGCAGTTCTCGAAAGAGCTCTCTCAGCCCCACCTACCTCACAGGGTATCTGTTGAGGGGAAGGGAAAAGAAAGGAGATTGTAAGTCACTTTGAGAGTCCTTCGGGTAGTGAAAGGTGGGGTATAAATCCAATCTCTTCTTCTTCTTATCTCCTAGCATCGAGAGTCCCATCACAGGAAATCTGCACACACTCCACCTTCTTTAGGGGCTGACCTAGCCTGACAGTTCAATGAAGGTATCTGTCACTTGCCCACCAGGTAGCAACTAACAAGGTCACTTGTCCACCAGGTACCTACTAACGAGAGGTGATATGATAACCATCTTCAAGTTCTTGAAGGGCTGTCATATAGAGGATGGTACAAAGTTGTTTTCTGTTGCCCCAGACTCAATGGGTTGAAATTAAATCATAAGAGTCTTCGGCTAAACATTAGGAAGAACTTCCTGACAGAATGGTTCCTCAGTGGAACAGACTTCCTCAGGAGGTGGTGGGCTCTCTTTCTTTGGAGGTATTCAAACGGAGGCTAGATGACACCAATGCAGATTTTGTGAACTCAGGCAGATCATGAGAAGGAGGGCAGGGAGGGTCCTCTCAGTGCTTATTTTTTGTGGCCCTTTCTTATACGCCCAGGGAAATGCTATTTGCGACTTTGGGATCAGGAAGCAATTTTTCTCCAGGCCGGTTTGGCCAGGGATACTGAAGGGTTTTTGTCATCTTCTGGGCATGGAACAGTGGTAACTGCAGGTATGGGGGGTATTTGTGAATTTCCTGCATTGTGCGGGGGGTTGGACTAGATGATCCTGGAGATCCCTTCCAACTCTGTGATTCCATGATTCTAAGAACTGTAATATGACCTTTAGCCTTTTTAACGTCATTTGAGGGGAAAAGTCTGTATTTCTCTCACTTTGTTTATATCCTGAGAGCTGCACTTCTCAAGGCATGTGGAGTAGAAGCTGAAGGGTACATGTGCCAGTGAAGACATGAAGCCACGGTCTTCATAGACTCCACAAATGGGAAGCATTCACTCTGCTGAAACAAAATACATAAAAAGCTTTAAAAGCTTTGCAGTGACAGACTTCACAGGCCACACAGTCTGTGTGAAATTGGATTCAGCGTGATTATTTCTGGGCAGTAATTCAGAGCAAATAACATCAAGGGGGGGGGACTTGCATAAATCCTGACAGAAAAAGTGGATTTAAATCAAACTAATAGCTTGCAAAACACACAAAATATGCTTTGTACCATGCCTTGGAGATACATGGCCAAATCCATATTCAAAAAGTTTTTTTTAAAAAAAGAAGCCAGAGTGATTTGAAGAATAAATTACTTGTCATAGTGATCTTTAAAAATGCCAGAATTTAATGCAAAAATATAATCCTAACATTTATTGCAGCAAAAAAATAAATGTCAACATATTAGACTTAACTGGCTAAGCCTTGTGGTAGCATTTCCACAAAGTGAAAGGAACATGACAAGCTGTATTTCACATTTATTGGAATGAGATTTGGTCTTCTTTATCATAAGCAGTCGATTAAAACACTTTATTTTAATTTACTTCATAGTACTGAAGGGGAAAACAGTGACTCAGATAAGCAGCCAAATACTATACCCACTCCTTGCTGAAGCGATCAATCAATCTCAGGAGCTAAATATGTAATTTGACACTATTCGGGCTTGGCACTAGAATGCCAAGAGTAATATAAAAAAGAATTGTGACAGATCACACGCTACGCTATTCAACAGCAAAACGTCTGTTTGGTTCACGGCGGCAACAACGTTAAATATATAGGATACAAACAAGCAAGACTGCAGATATCTGAGATATTCTGTTCCTAAGGCAAAAACGGCCTTCTCACTGATATAGGTAAGGGTCCACAAGAGCAATCTTAAACAGGTCTGCTTGGAAGTAAGACTCATTTAGGGTTCCTAGGTCTCCCCTGGCCACCAGCAGGGGGTGGGAGGTGGGGTTTCCAGATCCAGGGTGGGAAACCCATGGAGATTTGGATGGAGTCTATGGAAGGACAGGGGCCTCAGTGAAGAGAGAAGAAGAGAAAAGACTGGATTTATACCCTGCCCTTCACTACCCAAAGGAAGGAGTCTCAGAGTGGTTTACAGTCTCTTTCCTCTTCCCCTCCCCAAAATACTGCACACAGCCAAGACGCTGTAAAGTTTGCCTCCATGCTAGAAAGGAGATGGATGGGGTCTAAGGACAGGATTCTCACAATTTATGGCACATCAATTTCCACTTCTGACATATTTATTACCTATGTTGTCCACCCCCCAGTTGAACCCAAACAGATGATAACCAGAAACCAAGCTTGTCATACTTTTGATCTGTTTTTTTTTTAAATCTTCACTATTTTGCATGCTAATTTAACAAGCCACCCCTATATATACAACTATGATATGTAATTCCATTTCATCATCTGATGAAGTGTGCATGCATATGAAAGCTCACATCATGAATAAAACTTTGTTGGTCTTAAAGGTGCCACTGGACTCTAACTTTCTCCCCACAACAGACACCCTATGAGGTTAGTGGAGCTGAGAGAGCTCTTTTGAGAACTGCTTGTGAGAGAACAGCTCTGAAAGAACTTGTAACTGACCCAAGTTCACACCAGCAGCTGCATGTGGAAGAGTGTGGAATCAAACCCAGTTCTCTGTGCTCCTAACCACTACACCGAACCAGCACAATGCCATAGACTCTAACCTTCAAAGTATCCATTTTCTCCAGAGGAACAGATCTCTGTAGCCTAGAGATGTGCTGGAATTCCAGGGAATCCCCAGGCTAGCATTCCTTGTCCTGTTATATCAATCGGGCTTCATCCCTGGAATGTTTTTAGGATTGCAGCCTGAAAGACATAAGCCCCATCCAAGGTGCCAATGAACATTAATGATTCAGAGATACCGTACGTAATTCAGAGAGAGGTGCTTGATTTGAATGGTGGATAGTTATTTATAATTTGCATTTTTTTAAATATTTCATTTCATTTACACCCTGCCTTTCTCCCCAATGGAAAGCCAAAGCAGCTTGCATCATTCTCTTCATTTCATCTTCACCAGAACTCTTTGAGGTAGGTTATGCTGAGCGTGAGTGACTGGTCCAAGGTCACCCAGCAAGCCAGGATTGGAACCTGGGTCTCCCAAATCCTAGTTTGGCACTCTAACAACTACAACCTACTTGCTCATTTATTTAGTGCATTTTTATGCAGCTTTTCCTCATTGCTCTAAGCAGCTTACAATACAGTGAGCAAATTAAAACTGGCCAGAAACCTAACCTATTAAAATACTTACACAATTAAATAGCATAAAAACTATATCACGGGGGTGGGGGGGAGTGTCGCTGAGTAATGGCGGACGTAAACTTTTAGAGCTCCTAACACCCTTCCTCTAAAAATGGATAAAACACAAGATGCAGACTTCAACAAAGCTTCCTAAAACATGGGGAAGACGGGAGGACCGAAGGTGAAGCCAGCACAAAAGGAAATAACCTCAGTTAAATCCTTCTTCCCTCATGGAGAACCAAAATCAGTGGTGGCAGATGAAGAGGCCTCCGACTCCAAAATGGCGTCAGCCACAAATCCCGTGGAAAGCTCAACAAAGTATTTAACCAAGCAAGACTTATTTGAACTTAAATTTGATATTACTAAGTCAATAAGAGAAATGATGGAAGAAATGTTAGACCCCATTAACAATAAACTATCTGAGTTAACAAAATAAATAAAAGAGATCTCTAAAACGGCAGAAATGGCTATGTCTATGAGAGAGACCCTGCAAGTAGAAATTAAAACTTTACAGGATAGAGAACAAGTATTAACAAATAACATTGCAGCCTTGGAACAGAGGTGGCGGCAGCAAAACTCGAAATTTCATGGTCTGGCAGAAAATGCGGAAGAAAATGCAAATTTAGCTGTTTTTGTTTCATCATGGCTGGCCAAAGCACTGAAGTTGGAAGACGGCTTGGCTCCCGCTGTAGCACACACATATCGCTTGGGCCCCATAATGCTTGCATGGTGAGGATGGCCTCGGGACATTATTGCACAATTTGTATACCCATGTACTAGGAATAAAATCCTCTCTGAGGCAAGAAAACAAGGAGCACGAATCCATAAAGGAGAGAAGGTGTGTGTTCTTTTCAACCTTTCCTCAGAAGCACTTAAGAGAACATAAGGGAAGCCAATTTTGGATCAGGCCAGTGGCCCATCCAGCCCAACACTCTATCACACAGTGGCCAAAAACACCAGGTGTCATCAGGAGGTCCAGCAGTGGGGCCAGGACACTAGAAGCCCTCCCACTGTTGCCCCCCCATCAACCACCAAGGATACAGAACATCATTTCCCCCAGACTGAGAGTTCCTATCTATACTTTGTGGCTAATAGCCACTGATGGACCTCTGCTCCTTATTTATTTATCTAATTCCCTCTTGAAGCCATCTATGCTTGTAACCACCACCACCTCCTGTGGCAGTGAATTCCATGAGTTAATCACTCTTGGGTGAAGAAGTACTTCCTTTTATCTGTATTAACCCGACTGCTCAGCAATTTCATGGAATGCCCACGAGTTCTTGTATTGTGAGAAAGGGAGAAAAGTACTTCTTTTTCTACCTGCTCTATCCCATGCATAATCTTATAAACCTCAATCATGTCACCCCTCAGCCATTGTTTCTCCAAGGTAAAGAGCCCCAAGCGCTTCAACCTTTCTTCATAGGGAAAGTGTTCCAATGCTTTTATCATTCTAGTTGCCCTCTTCTGCACTTTTTCCAGTGCTATATCTTTTTTGAGGTGAGGTGATCAGAACTGTACACAGTACTCCAAATGAGGTCACACCATCGATTTATACAGGGGCATTATGATACTGGCTTGTTTTCAATTCCCTTCCTAATAACCCCCAGCATAGTGTTGGCCTTTTTCATTGCAGTCGCACACTGTCTCAACATTTTCATTGAGTAATCTACTACGATTCCAAAATCTCTCTCTTGGTCAGTCTCCACCAGTTTGGACCCCATCCACGTGTATTTATAGTTAGGATTTTTGGCTCCAATGTGCATCACTTTGCACCTGGCCACATTAAACCCCATTTGCCACAATGATGCCCACTCGCCCATCCTCGACAGATCGCTTTGGAGTCCCTCACAATCCTCCCTGGTTCTCACCAGCATGAACAACTTGGTGTCATCTGCAAATTTAGCCACTTCACTGCTTACTCCCAACTCCAAATCATTAATAAACAAGTTAAAAAGCATTGGACCGAGTACTGATCCCTGCGGTACCCCACTGCTTACCTCCCTCCACTGAGAAAATTGCCCATTTGCACTCATTCTCTGTTTCCTTTTAATTAGCCAGTTTTTGATCCACAAAAGGACTTGTCCTTTTATCCCATGACTTCTGAGCTTGGTAAAAGAAGACTCTTGAAAAAATTTGCAACTAAGCTGTACAATGCAAGAATAAGGTTTAGATGGAGCCAATCAATGGACATACTGATTTTTAGAGATGGAACCCTGCTTCAAGCCACTGACTTGGAATCTGGGAAAAAGCTGTTGATGACACTGAACCTCAGTCTCTTGTAGGAGGAAGAAGATGGCTTATATACTTTAAACTCTAAACTGAAGAAATGAACTTCCTGAGGCATTCATTGAAAAGGAAGCAAGTCTGTTATACAGTTAATGGTTTTAATTCAAATAGTTATGATACTGGGATATATGGTACTTTATAATAATATAGTAGCATCTTAGGAAGATAGTTGGTTGTTTAAATGTTAGAAAATAATTTATATTAAATAGTTTAAGGCTTAAAAGTAGTAATTAGAAATTTAATACTGAGATATAATATGATAGAAGTATAGATTGTTTTGTAAGATTATAGTTAGCGTTTACTATTAAGATTTATAAGGTAGTAATTAGATTATAATATAATATGATAGAAGTTTGAATAGTTTTTAAGATTTCTATTAGGGAATATCATACTTATAACAATTCAAGACATAGTTCTGTATGCTATAAGACAGATGAAAATTGTTATTATTCACATTGCATTAGGACAAAGATGGTTTTATATCTATTAAGTAAAGGAAAAGTTTACTTACCTCTTACTTTGCCTACCACTTATAGATTATAATTGATACCTAAACTGAGAGTTTAATAGAGTTTATACCTATATGTATGTCTATATGGGTGGTCTTTTATAGTAACCATTTCTTACTTGTTTAGCATCTTAGAAATGATTAAATAAGTTGGTTTTAAGAGGAAGGAAAGGAATATAAAACTGTTGTTCACAAAGTTTAAGGATTCCCCCATAGTTTGCTGTAAGTTAGGATAGGGAGGTACCTAGATATCTCCCTTTACTCTCCTGCAAAGAAGAGCTCCAAGAGCTGGCCTGAAAAGGGCTTAGTTTTTTTTTTCTATTTTTTGTTTTTGTTTTTATAGTTATATTGTTGGCAATTGTTCACTGCAAAAGAAAAATATATAGACATAGAATACCTCATATTTTTTAATTCTTTAGGTTAATAGTGTTCTCCTGTTTAAGAAGAATATGAATCAGAGTTATAAATGGAATTGCAGAGGCGTGAATAATCCAGTGAAATTTAGGAGAGTATCAAATCTAATGAACAAAGAGCATCCTAATTTTCTTTGCTTGCAGGAGACCCATCAAAAAAAAGGCAGCTGCTTTTCTTTTAAAATCTACTTGGTTTGAACAAACATTCCAGGCACAAGGTTCATCTAAATCTAGAGGTGTGGCAATACTTATATCAAAAAATGTCCTATTCAAAGTCAGACAAACAGAAGCAGACAACAGAGGTAGATACATTTTTATTAAAGGAAATCTTGGAGATGCACCCTTAACAATTGCATCGATATATGCACCAAATAATGATCAATAACAGTTTATCACAGAAACCTTAGAGAAGTTACAATCATTTCAAGAAGGAGAAACATTAACTGGATGTGATCTCAATTTAATCATAGATCCAAATGTGGACAAAACTCATAAAACACACAAGGAGAAACATAACATACTGCTTAAACCTACAGAATTAGGTAAAACATTGGGAATTTTTAATTACTCAGATGTATGGCACAATCTAAACCAAGGGGTGAAGGACTTTACCTATTTTTCCTCTGTTCACAACATATATACTAGGACCTGAAAAAGAATTTTTAAATTGGCAAAGACTTTGGAAGTCTTTTATCTGGAGCAAAACAAAAACAAAAACCAACCCTCAAATTAATTATGCTCTGTTAACACGCCCCATAAAAATGGGTGTTTAGCATTACCAGATCTAAAATCTTACTTTATTGCAGCACAGCTTAAAAATGTATTATATTTTGTTACACCCACAAATCATAAAGAGTGGGTGACAATAGAAAAGGAACAGTTTTACCCAGGGGTCATTTTGTAGAAAAAGAGGTGCAGGAGCTCAGTAACATAACTCATGAGCATAACTTATTTGCATATGCTACACCACCTGACATCACCAGAAGTATGTCAGAAGGAAAGAAAGAAAGGAGAGAGAGAGAGAGAGCTGGCAGAGAGGGGACTGCTATTAATCCAAGCCTCAGAAATACCACTATTCTGGGAGGATAGCTTCAGTGGTGGCTGAAGCCTTCAGAAGGCTGGGTGGAGGAACAAGGACCTTTCCAGGGGATGGGGTCATTTTGCTGCAGCCATGACTCAAGCAGGCATTCCCCCACTGGGGGGGGAGGGCTGGCACCAACTCCTGGAGCTGCATTCCCCTGAGCTCCTGCTTGAAATGACCCCTGTTTTTACCCCTTTTATATATTGGTGTTTGTGGCATGCTCAACAGCACCAGCAAAGGAGACTCCAATCCACAAGACCAGACAACTGCACAACACCATATACAGTGTATATACAGTTTTATTATACAAGTGAGGTACAACACCATATACAGTGTATATACAATTTTATTATACAAGTGAGGTACATTCTGGCTCACACCAGCAAAATGCTTCGCCAGACACATATTACACAGAGAAAAAAAAGTTAGCACTACATACATACAGCTATATACATATCAGAGCAGCCCACTGTCCAATGAGCTTGCTGCTGAGTCATCCAGTGCTGAATCATTGTTACTCCTTCTGAGCATGCTCATACTTGTCCTTGTATGGGGTCACCAGCTCAGTCATATGACCCACTGCTCTTTGTTACCTGTCACCTAGATTAACAGCTCTATGTGCTCATAGGCTGGGAGTCTTATTATGCTAACATTATGCATGAAGTTTTTTTGGGAAAAGCCTAAAGATAGGAAAAAACACATTTCTGTAAACCCGTTTTTAGAATTCACTATAAGTATCTGGGATAAGTACCGTAACACTATGGCTCCAGATATTTCACCAGTAGCAGCTTTCCTAGGCCAAGATTGGTTTGAGCCAGGAAGGAGTGTGGTCTGTCATCTCAACAAAGGAATGTGGTTTGTCAGGAAGGTTTGTCATCTCAACAAAGTGCTTGGCATAAAGACTGTAATATCCAATTATATGAACCTCAATGGTCAAAGATATGGGCTTCCCCCTTATTCACTACAAAATCTTTAAATATTAAATTACAAAATTATAAAGTTTATTCATGGTGCTATCTTACCCCACAAAGAATATTTTATAGCTGAGCCATTAAATCTCGTTTATGCTGGAAATGCGGCAAAGCAACCAGATCCTTCCTGCACTGCTGGTGGTTGTGACCTCAAGTCCGTTCTTCTTGGGATTCAGTTCTTCCAATAATAGGAAAAATAGTAGGTGTTAATATTCCAGCTACACCAGAATCTGTATTATTAAACCATTGGGAGCTTAAATCTTTGATCAAAACAGATGCAGAACTTACAGCTTTGTTGTTAATTGCAGCTAAGACTATCCTGGCTCAATACTGGAAAACACCAAAAGTCCCAACTTTGAGACAATGGTTATTGAAGATTTGGGAAGTAATTGTTAATGATAAAATTGCAAATCAATTATTGACAGTAGAAAATTCAACTTCACACTCAAGGGTTTTTTTGGAAAAATGGTTTTGCTTTTTTTCAATATATTGAGACAGAAACCAATGAAACCAATGTACTTCCTGACAAATATATTTTGTTTTTTTATTAGTATATTAATGTTTTTACTGTTAAAATAGAAAACTATTAAGTTGAATGGTTGCCATGTTAATGTTTAATAATTGGTTGTATTTGGTTGATGTTGAGTTTGTTCAGGTTGTGTTAAATGCTAATAGTTTATGAGTTGTATTGTATGCTATATATTAAAAATATAAAATTAATAAAATATAGTTATAAAAAACCTATATCACGAAAAAAGTTGGCCTGAACAACAAAGACACGTTGTTTACAGCCATGCTGGTTCAAAAGCAAAAGCCCCAAAGCCCCAAACACATAAGTTTTATAAGGTTATTTACCTGACCTGAAGAAGAGTTTTGGGGGCCTAGAGAGTTCGTATCATTGGGTTGGTCCTAGACACCACAGAACTGGGTGGGCCTTCTTATTGGAGTAGAAGAGATGGCAGAAGCAAAAGTAAAAATGCAGAAGGGGTAACTGATTTTTTGGGTGCATGTGGAGGAGTGGGGAATCAAGCCCAGGCTGAGGACAGACTGGCAGTCTCGGCTGCTCTGCCTCCGCTTCAAAAGCGGAGGCAGAGCGGACAGCCGTTCAGACGGCCGCATCTGCCCCAAGGAGGCAGCCCGGACACATCGCGTCCGGCACCGCGCTCCTCCCGCAGCAGCCAAGCACCACTTCAAAGTGATGCTCCGGCTGCTGCGGTGCGCATTCCACCCGCCGGAGCGGGTGTGAACGCGTGCCGGGAGGGGGAGCCGCGCGGCGTCCGCATGCTGCCGTAGGAAGCCGCCAGCAGTCTGAATGCTGCGGGCGGCTTCCTTCCGGCGGCGTGCAAATGCCGCACCACGGGGGAAATTCCCCCCGCCTTAGTCTGCTGCACCGCAGAGGCGCGGCAGCCTACCAGTCTGTCCTCGGCCCCAGTTCTCCAGATTAGAATCTGCTGCTCTTAACCACTACACTAAACTGTCTCATAAAGGCAGCATGCTTTCTACTGGCAGCCTTTGGGGGAGTGTGTATTGAAAGCCCCAAAGCTATGGTTTCCGCTTCAAATATTTCTGAACCAAACAACTAACACATTGAAAATTAGAATGAAGTTTGAGTCCAGTGGCACCTTTAAGACTAATAAAGTTTAATTCTGGCTATAAGCTTTTGTGTGCACACTGCTTGACATGAAAGCTTATACCCAGAATTAAACATTGTTGGTCTTAAAGGTGGCACTGGACTCAAATCTTGTTCTATTGCTTCAAATCAACATGGCTACCCCACCTGAAACCATCTTCAATTAAAATTAGTTATTCCCTTGATAGCTTTCTATCTCTAGGGAGCTGTTAAGAAATAGTACTTTGCAACATTCAAGACAATTCCCCAATCTGGAGAGGAAATGTCCAGTAGAAGATTCATCACATGTGGCTGTCTTGCCTTTTGAGATGTATTCATGTTGATGGCATTCCCAAAGAGCTACAAATATACTTTTTTGTGAGTAAATAAAATCATCACATCAGTGACTGAAATGATTAATGAACTCATTGTGACACATTACAGCTAAAAGCACTCTAACCTAATCTACCTAGGTCTTGAAGAGATTGCAGTTTAGGCTTTTGGTAGTAGATGTTTATTAGTTAGAATTAATTCCAGATACCACCCTGATACTAACTGACCCTAGAAGAAGCCATTCTGTTCTGAATTGTCCACCTACTAGAAAAGAATTGCATACAGTTTTGCACATTTTCTATTAGCGTTTCACATTGAACGGGGATGGGGGAGATGCCTTATACAATGGATACATTGGGTATATTCTTGACATGCATTTGCCAATCAGATTGAGCCTTTCCTGCTTCCCCTTCCCACTCCAGCCCATTGAACACCTCCCCCCATCCAGAATGTGTTCCTGGAGGTCAGCTGATGCAGGAACAGTGTAGGGGGCAAAGTGGGTTTCTGTGGAGGGAAGGGGACTAGGCAGAAATTGGCACCCCATCTTACAATGATGGAAGAAGAGTTGGTTTTTATACCCCACTTTCTCTACCCTAAGGGGTCTCAAAACAGCTTGCCTTCCCTTCCTCTCTCCACAACAGGCTCCTTGTGAGATAGGTGGGCCTGAGAGAGTTCTAAGAGAAACTGTGAATGGCCCAAGGTCACCCAGCAGGTGTCCTGTGGAAGAGTGGGGAATCATACCCAGTTCTCCAGATTACAATCCACGACTCTTAAACACTACACCAAACTGGCCATAGACTCCATCCTCCAAAGCATCCATTTTCTCCAGTGTTTCACATTGACTGGGGAGGGGGAGATGCCTTATACAATGGATACATACTTGCAGGGGTCATTTTGAGCAGGAGCTCAGGGGAGCGCAGCTCCGGGAGTTGGTGCAAGCCCCCCCCCCCCAGGAGAATGCCTGCTTGTGTCATGGCTGCAGCAAAATGACCCCATCCCCTGGAAAGGTCCTTGTTCCTCTGACCAGCCTTCTGAAGGCTTCAGCCACCACTGAAGCTATCCTCCCAGAATAGTGTTATTTCTGAGGCTCTCTCTCTCTCTCTCTCTTCTTTCTTTCTAGCCTTCTGACAAACTTCCGGTGATGTCAGGTGGTATCTCTGTAATCTACAGATACCCCTCTAATGGCAGAAAGTGAAGAGGACCTCAGCCTCTTGCTGAGGGTGAAAGCGGAGAG
Source organism: Lepidodactylus listeri (assembly GCA_029233225.1). Taxonomy (NCBI): domain Eukaryota; kingdom Metazoa; phylum Chordata; class Lepidosauria; order Squamata; family Gekkonidae; genus Lepidodactylus; species Lepidodactylus listeri. The sequence continues at coordinate 95,325,106 of JARCFY010000009.1, read as the reverse complement.
CGCAAAAGTTGACTTGAAACTCAACATCAAAAAACAAAAACAAAAACTAAGAGCATGGCATCCAGCCCCATCACTCCTTGGCAAATAAAAGGGGAAGTTGTGGAAGCAGTGACAGACTTCACCTTCCTGGGATCCAAGATCACTGCAGATGGTGACTGCAGCCATGAAATTAAAAGATGCCTGATCCTTGGAAGAAAAGCGATGGCAAACCTAGACAGTATAACAGAAAGTAGAAACATCAGGGCTCATTTCATAGCAGGAGCTCCTTTGCATATTTGGTCGCACACCCCTGATGTAGCCAATCCTCCAAGAACTTACGATAGCCCCTGTAAGAAGAGCTCTGTAAGCTCTTGGAGGATTGGCTACATTAGGGGTGTGTGGCCTAATATGCAAAGGAGCTCCTGCTACGAAATGAGCCCTGAGAGACATCACCCTGCCAACAAAAGTCCATATGGTCAAAGCCATGGTATTCCCAGTAGTGATGTATGGCTGCGAGAGTTGGACCATAAGGAAGGCCGAGCGCCGAAGAATAGGTGCTTTTGAATTATGGTGCTGGAGAAGATGCCTGAGGGTCCCTTGGACTGCAAGGAGATCAGATCAGTCAATCCTAAAAGAAATCAACCCTGACTGTTCCCTGGAAGGCCAGATCCTGAAGCTGAAGCTCAAATACTTTGGCCGCCAAATGAGGAGCACTCACTGGAGAAGATCCTGAAGCTGGGAAAGATTGAAGGTAAAAGAAGAAGGGGATGGCAAAGGATGAGATGGTTAGACAGTTTCATCAATGCAACAAACATGAAATTAAACAAACTCCAGAACATGACAGAAGACAGGAGGACCTGGTGTGATGTGGTCCATGGGGCTGCGAAGAGTCAGACTCAACTGTGCGACTGAACAACAACAACAGTGTAGAGATGAGCTGTAATTCCGGGGGATCCCCAGGTCCCACCTGGAGGCTGGCATTCTTAGCTTCTCTCCTCCCCACCAGCTTCACAGTGAGCAGGGTGGCTTGGGGCATGGTGGCTCACCCAGCCTGCCTTCCCATGCCGCACCTCCATGAAGAAGAGCTGGTTTTTATACCTGCTTTTCTCTATCCTAAGGAGGCTCAAAGTGGCTTACAATTACCTTCCCTTCCTCTCCCCACAACAGGCTCCTTTTGAGGCAGGTGGGGCTGAGAGAGTTCTGAGAGAACTGTGACTGGCCCAAGATCACCCAGCAGGCTTCATGCAGAGGAATGGAGAATCAAACCCAGTTCTCCAGATTAGAGTCTGCAACTCTTTACTACACCATGCTGCCTTTAGCTCTTTGGAATTACAGTTCTTTGGCTACAATCCTTTCTCATTCCCCAGTTATTATATAAGTACTAATTGTAAAACATAAAAATATGTATCAAAATATGCACCTACACAAATAAAGTGTTCAGAAATTCACAGCGGAGACTGTGGAAACCCAGGCCGAGGACAGACTGGCAATGTAAAGCGGGGCAGGCACGCTTCGGAAACGGAAGAAAGGAGCACGTTCAGACATGCGCATCTGTTCGTCGGCTCCGTTTCATACTTACCCGTCTCCCAGTCACTTTCCATCCACTTTACCAGGACACCGGGTAAAACCGGTGTTCAGGGGCCGTCCTCCGCATGCCTCCCGCTTCCAAACAGTGTGAACCGGAAGAAGCGGGAGGCATCCGGAGGCGGCAGTGTGAACGCGCCGCACAAAGTTATGCGCATATGCACATCAAAGGAAAACAAAAAAAAGCGCAGTGGCGCGCGCGAGCCGCACGTGCCGGCTCCGCGGCAGTCTGAACGCTCCGTGGCAGTCTGAACGCTCCATATTGCCACTGGTCTGCATTGCTCTGGCCAGTATGAACGGCCAGCTCCGTGGAGTTTTCCCCCCGCACCAGTTCCCTCCACTTTGCCTCCGCTTTAGATTGCCAGTCTGTCCTCGGCCCCAATGTTGCAAAACTCCAGAACAAGTAATGAATGGAACAAATGACAGTCATCCATTCCTACAGTTCTGGCACATAAACCTCATGATCTGCAAATTCTGATGTAGGGTTACTGAAATATTGCTGTAGGCACTATAGGCCAGAAAGGAGCTGCATGGGTAGAGGCCCTTCAGCATTCAGACTGTGAAGTCCTGGAAGGCTGGAACAACTGGATATGCATGCAAGGAATTCCCTGGGACCTTGGAGGTTAACTGTCAGAAACAGACTATCAGCTCCAAATCTCTGTTCTGTGCTGAAAATCAGTGTAAAAACACAGGACATGACAGCAGTAAGGACCTAGACTTTCAGCTTCCGGATATCTACCATTCCTGCAGCTTTTCCCCTCCCCCAAAAAACCCCTTCATAAATATAGAGGCCAGCAGATATTTTTAAATTTCATACTGAATGTGTGGTGCAGTACAGTGATTAAAGCACATTTCCTGGCCAGCAAAATGGAAGAGCCATTACTGGCATGATAATAAAAAAAAGAAGTACAATGACACATTTAAATTTTGAAATATGTGCTGTGAAACCGAGGAACTGCAACTTATAGGGATAATTACATTTCAGTGTGAATCTACTTAGCACTTTTTGGTAATAAATAAAGCTCTCAAATGTGTAAAGCATTGAAGTGTTTTGTATAAATATCTGAAATGAACAAAACTATATAATTACGTACACTAAACATATGCTACCCCCAAAGCGTGGCAAGCAATTAGAAAAAAATCTGATTCTCTCTTTCCCCAGCTCATTAAAAAAAAAAAAAATTCTCCAGAAGCATTTAACTGACTGAAATATAACACATCAAGTATACCTGAAACATTTTCAAATGCATTGAAACTATTGAGTGCTTAAGAGTACATTTTAAATACCGAGAGATTCTTTATTGAGCTTCTGACATTTCACAAGGTAATAAATATTACATGTACTTCCGGACAACTGCTTCTGTTGATAATGTGAAAAAAACCAACCGTATTTTTTCCTTCTCTCCCACCATTAAAACTCTCCACTGTATTCAAATGCCGATAAAATATTCCCTGAAAAGCAAACACTGTCCATGGCATAATATGCTATTTTACATTTCTCATATTTAATGGCTTCTCTTTTGTGTTCGGTTTTTATGTTTCATTGCCCCCTGCTGTTTGATAAAATTGCAGGGATTTAAAGTAACATATTTCCATTTTTTTAAATTATTATTTGTTAAAGCATGCACAACTTGCAGTGGCCCTTGCTGGTTATGGAGTCAAATTGATTTTATTCATTTCACCTGAAAGGGGTAGCTTTAATTATTTTTATTGGCTATTTTCAAGATGTACCAAGTTGGCTTAAGCACCTTTTATTTATCATCATTTTGGGTTGTCCCCACCCACACACACACAAGTAAAATATCTTTGATAGGACTAAAAAAAAAAAACCCCATTCTGCATTACTTTATTCAGAGATAACAAAATCTGTAATTTTATCCTCCCTGGAAATAGAGGTTTTGATGTGGAAATACAAGTAGTGATCTGGTGCTATTGTGGCTGAGGACAGACTGGCAATCTGAAGCGGAGGCAAAACGGAGGGAACTGGAGCGGGGGAAAAAACCCACGGAGCTGGCCGTTCACACTGGCCAGAGCAATGCGGATCAGCGGCGATACGGAGCATTCAGACTGCCACGGAGAGTTCAGACTGCCGCATAGCCAGCGTGCGCGGCTCGCGCGTGCCGCTGCACTTTTTTTTTGTTTTCCTTTGATGTTTTTCGCATATGCGCATATGCGCAAAACTTTTTGCAGGTGCGTTCACACTTCCTCCAGATGCCTCCCGCTTCTTCCAGTTCACACTGTTTGGAAGCGGGAGGCATGCGGAGGAAGGCCCCTGAACACCGGGAAAAACCGGTGTCCGGGTAAAGCGGAAGGAAAGCGGCTGGGAGACGGGTAAGTACGCAACGGAGCCGACGGACAGATGCGCATGTCTGAACATGCTCCTTTCCTCCCTTTGCGAAGCGTGCCTGCCCCGCTTTAGATTGCCAGTCTGTCCTCAGCCTGTGTATTTCATTCATTCCTGTCCCCCATAGGAGCAGGAGCAGGCCAGTAGCTACACTGGGGCATCTCAGGGCTAGCCCCCCCCCACTTCCTGGCAAGGCCCCCTGACTTCCCATCCAGCCCAGGGCCCCCGAGGGGCAGCAGGTGCAGGGGCCGGGTATTCCTGCACAGCTGTCCAGCGCAAGGATCCAGATTAAATTTCCTTTATTTCAATTAGCCAGTGACCCCTAAGGAATCTAAATGCCCCCCCCCCAATCCTGGCTACAGGTCTGAGCAGGACCCCCTTGTACAAGAAGTTTATATTTGGGAATCCTTGCTCAGAATGAGTTCTGTATGTAGGGGAGTGCCCAGGCCTCTCTTCCATACCCCACCAACATACAGCCCAGAATACACATTAAGTGACAAGGGCTCCACAGTGAAATGAAGTCATTTGATTCCTGATGGTCTCATATTTGTCTATCCAGGGGGCATCAAGTTTTAAATTCCGGGGGGGGGGGGGGGCTCGTGCGCATGTGCTTTGCGTGCGCACACCGGGACCACGTCCCCGCTGCTGCTGCCTCCCCCCCCCCGCCTGGCCATTCCTGCTTCTGTCCCTCCCTCCATCCATCCAGGGGCCAGCTGGGCATTTGCTTAGCTCGCCCCTGGACGGACTGAGGGAGGGAGGGACAGACAGATGGAGGCAACCAGGCCGGTGGGGGGGAAGAGAGAGAGAGAGAGATGGCGGCGGTGGCGCGGCGGCCCTAAGAAGGGCCCAGGGACTCACGGTGGCGGGTGCTCCGTTTTCCCGGGTGGGGCTCAGTAACCCCCCCGGGAAATGTCGGGGGTGGCTCAAGCCCTCGAGCCCCCCCCGTCGTTGACACCTATGTGTCTATCTACTTCATTTATGGTCAGTCAGTCTCACTGAGGGCCTTTCTGCACTCTCCTTTTAATCCATGTTCACCGTGGTGTCCTCCAAGCAATTCTGCATTAAGATCGAATCCAGCCTTCTTTTTATTCCAGCACCCACCCACCCCCGGCATTCTGCATTCTGTTACCTCCCTTCAGTGGTCAGCCCAGTTTCAGCCTGCTGTTGCCTCGGGGTTATTTGGGTGCTGTTTTGCCGTGGACTTAAATTGCCTCAACTCGAACACTGAGAAAATCTGGAATGGCAGGCAAATGCAGAAAGGACGTGAGACTCAAGGCAGATTGCAGAATTGGAAAACAATGCACTAAAGTCCAACTGAAAGCATATAACAAATGGTACAATAAAACTGAACTACAAAATTAGAGAACAATGAAATAAAAACAGTATAACATCAAACAAATGATACAAAGGAGAAAAACGGTCTTCAGTTTCTCAGGCATTAAAATATGATGCTACTCCTTTTCTGTAAGTACCTTAATGGAAGATTGTGTGGGTGTTTGTATTCTTATAACCACTCTATTAATATATGTTTTATTGGGTTAACTGGTATAGTTAGTCTAGTTACCACTGACTAGTTTAGCAGAATGCTTTAAGGCAGACACATAGCAGCATCTTTGTGCCGGGTATCCCATCTACTCTATTCCCTATTAAATAAAATACCCTCCTGGACAATTCTGTTTCGCACATTTTGCAGAATGAGAGGAGCTGTGGCTCACTGGCAGAGCACCTGCTTGGCATGCAGAAGGTCCCAGGTACAATGCTGGGCGTCTCCGGTTAACACCTGGAGGGCCACTGCCAGTCTCAGTAGGAAATACTGGCCTTGATGGACCAAGGGTCTAGTATAAGGCAGCTTCACGTGTTCAAGAGAAAACCGTGGGAGCCTTCTTGACCCTCTCAGGGATACTATTCTGGCATTGCAGACAATTCTTCACACAAGCAAGCCACCACTGCTTTTCACAAGCAGAAGTGGTAACAGCACAGAACTATTCAAAAGAACTTTAAATTACACAGTACAAGAACTCCAGTTCAAATGCTAGGCCTTATCTGGAACAAATGCCATAGTCAGACATCTAATTAGACTGTCTCTTCCTTTTCATGTTAACAGGCTTTGGGGAGGGAACTATAAACTGGGGTTCCAGGCCTGTGGTAGTGAGTGAGACATCAGGGGTACAAGGAGGAGATTGGATTTATACCCCACCCTTCACTTGGGAGTCTCAGAGCGGCTTACAAACTCCTTTCCCTTCCTCTCCCCACAACAGACATCCTGTGAGGTAGGTGGGGCTGACAGAGCTCTTTCAAGAACTGCCCTTTTTAAGGACAGCGCTGAGAGAACTGTGGCTTGCCCAAGGTCATCCAGCAGCTGCTAGTGGAGGAGTGGGGAATCAAACCCAGTTCTCCCAGATTAGAGTCCACGTACTTTAACCACTACACCAAACTGGCAAGAGTGCATGCAGGGGAAGGGGGGAGGACTAAGGTGGGAGAACTTGCATTTATTTCCTGTTTTAATAGCAAAGTTAAGATAAAATTGACATCTTCATGTTGCAACCCCTCAACTCTTCTAGCTATTTATTGCTTGTGGCAATCTAAGGGACTGTGCTCTTCAAGATTCTTATTGATCCTTCCATATCTGAAATCCTAAGCAAAGGCCATTGAAACCAAAATGCTTAGAAGTAGGATTGACCTACAACCCGGTGCGGGGCTCCTGGATCCTCATCGGGGTCCTCTGCACCACATGTGAAGTGTGTGTGGTGTGATGATGTCACTTCAAAGTGACATTATCATGATGGTGATGTCGGGGGTGATGCTCTAGTTTTTGGGCAAAACTCTATGGGTTTTTGCCCTCAAAACCATAGAGTTTACCCAAAAACTAGGGCATGACCTCCCTTGATGTTGGCAATGTGATGACATCACTACTGGGTGATATCATTGCACTGGTGGTGACACCAAATCAAGAGGGGGCTGTTTAGAGGTGGGGTTTTCCCCACCAGCCAATTGTCCAGTGGTGGATTGGGACCCCCCAATAGAGGGTGGGGCAGACATTAGGAAGGGCCAGTCACACATTTGGGCTGTCACTGGCCATTCCTAATGGCTGCCCCCCACACTCTTTTTTCCTGTAAATTGGGCTTGAGGAGATTTCATTTCATTGTGTGTGATGAGGTGTGCTTGCTCACAAAAGCTTATACTTTGAATACAACATTGTTGGTCTTAAAGGTGCCACTGGACTCAAACTTTGTTCTGCTATTCATGAAAGCCAGTCAAATGCTAAAAATAAATCCTCTTCCCTCTGTTGTAATTAGAAATCGTAATTGCCATTTATTGATGCTACTGCTAACCTTTAGTTGGATAGTGCTAATTAAGACTAAGGGGAAAGTGATGCTTTGTTTGAAAAGTTTTGTCAAGCTTCTGCAGACGTGCTCCAATGGGTCCACATTGGTACCCAGTGGCTCCTAAGTGCTTCTTGGGTTTCCAGCAACCATGGCAGGTTCCAGCCTACTCCACCGCCAAGTGAGCATTTCCAAGACTTCCCAGCCCTCTTGGTCTGCTACAACAAACACAACAAAGACTGAGAGATTTATTAAGTCAATAAATTTATTATTTTCCAAGCCAGCCACAAAACAGTTTATTTAATCAGAGATGATTATTTCTTATTCACTTGTGACTAAAGCAACCACTAGACTATTATAGCCAGTTTGGTGTAGTGGTTAAGTGTGTGGACTCTAATCTGGGAGAACCGGGTTTGATTCCCCACTCCTACACTTGCACCTGGCTGGATGACCTTGGGCAAGCCATAGCTCTGCACCAGCTGTTCCCTCAAGGACAGCTTGGGAAAAAGCTCTCTCAGCCCCACCTACCTCACAGGGTGTCTGTTGTGGGGAGGGGAAGGGAAAGGAGTTTGTAAGCCGCTCTGAGACTCCCTTGGGGAGTGGAGGGCGGGGTATAAATCCAATCTCTTCTTCTTCTTCTTCTTATACCAGTTCCTTGTTTTCCCAAGGAGTTTTCTTCTGTTGTGCTTCTATAAATGCACCATTTCGAAGCACGTTGTGATCATAGCTTTGTTTTTGAGATACCAGTCTTCATGTCAATTGATAACCAGCATTACTATACGATATGAGACATTCTTATAACAAATCTAGCACACTGGAATCATTTCATCTGGGCCAACGGTTTAATAACCAAGAGCTAGATCCCATTGTTGAGAGGCATCAGATTTGGATTCGGACAGCTGTGTGATATATGCTGTTTATTTATACAGCTTTTCATTTTATAACTGACCTGTCTCATCAGGGCTCAAGATGGGATTACAATAATTAAAAAGCCAATGATCAATACAGTAAAAATGACCAACAGATGTCCAGCAAAAATTACAATCACAAGTGTATTCCCCCCTTCATAGAAATGCCCTCCTAAAAGGTTACATCTTACACGTTCTTCAAAATGAAAACACCGCAGACTAGTCCTCCTGATCTGCTTCAGTAGTTAATTCCACCAAGTGTGGGTTGCGATGGAGAATGCTCTGGTATAGATAGCCACCAATCCTACCCTTTTCCTGGGTGATAGCTTCAAAAGGCCCTGTTCTGATTACTGATTTGATATTTGATGTGTTTTCATCTGTCATTGTTAACCCACCTTGTGTCCTGTGATAGGGAAAGATGCATCACTACTGGCCTAAGTGCAGTGCCTTTCTATTAGAATTTACCTTCTCCCCTACTGTTTCTGTTTTAGCCCCAGAGCCAACCATCTGTTTCACTTTTGCTGTCAGACCATAAGAACGTAAGAGGAGTCATGTTGGATCAGGCCAGTGGCTCATCCAGTCCAACACAATGTGTCACACAATGGCCAAAACCCAGGCACCACCAGGAGGTCCACCAGTTGGGCCAGAACTCTAGAAGCCCCACACTGTTGGTGCCCCAAGCCGGACTGGGACCACAGTGTTTTTCTGCTGAGGCGCTGTTGTTTTAGTATGTGATGATTTTATTGATTTTACAGATTTTGAATGTAAATCTACATAAATTGCAGACCTATATGTTGGAACCCGCCCTGAGCCTACAATATGGGGAGGGCGGGATATAAACCTAATGAATGAATACATAAATAAATAAATACATTAATAAATAAAAATACAGAGCATCACTGTTCCAGACCTTATGGCTAATAGCCACTGATGGACCTGTGTTCCATATGTTTATCCAATTCCCTCCTGAAGCTGTCCTTGCTTGTAGCCGCCACCACTTCCTGTGGCAGTGAATTCCAAGTGTTAATTACTCTTTGGGTGAAGAAGTACTTCCTTTAATCTGTTCTAAAAGTACTGCTCATTAATTTCATAGAGTGCCCACGAGTTCTTGTATTATGAGAACGGGAGAAAAGTACTTCTTTCTCTACCTTCGCTATCCCCTACATAATTTTGTAAATTTTGTATCAAGTTACCCATGCCCCATGAAACCAAAGCGACCTTAAACTTTGCAAAACTCTGGACCCACAAGCCAAGCCCTATGTCCTCCAACAGGCAACGTGGGACAAGCAAGATGTAACTATTTGAAATAAATAAAACCAGGCTGCAAATCCCATTGCTGACGGATACCGGAGAAATCGGACTCATTCGTAAAAGGGTCAGCATTTGATTTCTGAGCCACGGGCTGGAGTGCAGTCGATTTCATAAGCCGCGATAGCATGCAGAAGAAAGTGTCAGGGCTTATAAAGAAAAGCTGATAAAGTCATCAAAGCGTTGTAACGTTCAGAGAAAATTTAATGATTCCCAATCATTCTCTTCCAGAACTGGATTACTCGGTGGACTTCACAGTGCATTCAAAACTGCTTACTCTTCAATGAAGACCTTCTGGAGCTGTATGCCAAGACAATAGAGATTTCAATGACAAAAAAAAGAAAAAGAAAAGAAAGCCAGGCAGCCAGCAATGCAGAGGAATTGCAAAGCGGGAGGAAAATGGCAGGAGCTCATCAGCTCAGAGGTTCAATTAAATATATATATGTGTGTGTGTGTGTCAAGTCATGTTGTGTTATGGAAAAGAAGTGTGGGGGAGCATAACATTATTCTGATCTCGGATGGGTATTTGTCAAAGGTGCATACAAAGGAGTAACTGAAAATTGAGTCCAAGGAATAGTAAAAACGTAGGGGGGACATTCAGATGGAAGGAAAGGGCAGTGAAAAGGAATGAGAACACGAGAAAGATCAACCCTGACTCAGGGCAGTGCTAATGCAATAAAACAGCAGTCCAGTGGCATCTTACAGACAATCACAGTTTATTACAGAATAACCTTTTGTGAGTCAGAGGCTGTGGTCACACTGGCAGCTTGGTATGGTGTGGTGGCACCTTTAATTGCACCAGTTTGAAGTGTGGCAGGGCATATCATCCTCACATCACTCCCTGCTGTGGGTTACCCACACGGCCATCCTGTGGTCAAGCGTCCACCTTACTGCAGCACCTCAGCCATGGAGCATGCTCCCGAGTCATTTTTAAAATGCAGGTGGGTGCATATGCACCCATGTGCATGCATATGTGCTTATGTGTGCACACATGTGCTCATGAGCACTCATATGCATATAGGCAAAACCTCCAAAAAAGAAAAAAACCCACCCCAGCGGCGGAAACAAATCTGCAGGCTCAGATGTCCTTTCCAGGTTCCTTTTGCTGCTGGAGAGTTCAGATGCTGGAAAACCCAGAGGGAACGTCGAGCAACCCGTTAATACTGGACTTTCCCTGTTATCTGTTTATTCTGCTTCCATTGTGGAACAGCACAGGTTGCAAACAACTGCATCATGGGAGGCAGATGTTCTCATCTGGAGGGGCCCATTTATTCTGCTCAGGTAATGCTTTATAGTGCCACAAACTGCCCATGTGACCACAGCCAAAGCTCACTTCCTCAAATGTAATTGTGTTTAGTTTTATTTTCAATATGATGTTGGGTTTCTCCTTCCTGATTAGCATCTCCTATGATGAAACAGGTGTATCATCAGGAAAACATGCTATCATCAAAATCTTTGATTTATAGGTTTAGTCTAATCAGAGATACACCCTTCTAAGTTCATTGATTTAAGAAAGGTGTAACTGCTTTGGATGGCACTGCTATTACCTAACCAGTCACTATAACCACCACCACCACCCCTGGCAATGAAGAAGCTGTCCTATAATGGCATAACGGTGGAGAATCTCACTTTCCAGTGATCTCACCCCAGAGTTCAGGATCACAAGAAAGAGGATGACACACTGGATCTGGTTTTGGAAACATAAATTAATGTCGACCTCCAAGTTAACAAACAAAGCTAATATGGCCCTTATCAGATGGCAGCCGATGTGGCCTCTATCCTTCTTTGCCTCCATGGAAGGATAGAGACAGCTGAGGCTCTATTATACATATGGGATGTGGCATGGTGGAGCCAAGCAGTTAGTTGCTCTGCCCCCAGCCCCAATCTCCAGTCTTCACTTATCGCTTGGCCTGCCCACCCTGCCAGAGAATGGGCTTACACTGGACATCCCCTTCGAGGCTGGGTAGGAAATTTTCACCTCCTGCTCAAATTGGCATGAAATGTGTGTGGGGTGTGTGTGTGTTTGCCTACCTCATTCTCTGTGTAGTGGTGTTGGGCAATTGGCTTAGGTGGAGCTACTAAATAGGTTTGCCATCTGGCAGGAAGGAGGCAGGAATTATTCAGTTTCGGTGAGCACCAGGTAGCAGGACCCCCCCCCCTATTGATTGGAACCACCTTGTGGGGGAGCCCTCAGTGGGAAATGCTAGCGGCCTGTGAGAACCCCTGATTAGGTCATCTCTCAAGTTTTGCAGCTTGAGGGTGGATTTTGGCCCGCACCTGGGGCTTGGTCCTCACCTGGTTCAGGGCAGGAAGAAGACTTCTACAGTTTGGCCTTTGCCATTTATTGGTGAACAGTTTCAGTTGCATTTAAATAAAGCTGCCCCATAGTTTGAATCCAACAAACGTGTCTGTCTCAGTACTCCAACTACGGGGGCAAACATCTCTTATTTCAAATGACTGTGTTTATTGACTTTCGTGCAATCCTATGAACAGTTGCCTGGGACTAAGCCCCACTGAATTAGAATCCTGAATGGAATTGCTTAGAATGGTAGTGTCACAGTGCCATGTCAATTTAGAGTTGTCAAGTCCTACCTGTTTGAGGGCGGGGGAATCCTGTCCCCAGTCTGGGACTTCCACGCACATGCAAAGTGTGCGCACACAGTGATGACGTCACCCACACAGTGATGACATCAAGGCGGCTGGTACCATAGAGTTTTGGGGCGATTCCTAGAGCATCGCCCCGGCAACATGCTCAGCGTGATGACATCCCTTCCGGGTGACGTCATCACACTGGGGCAGTTCAGGGCTGGGGTTCCCCCGCCAGCCGAATCCGGGACGGCGGATTGGGGACCCCTTTAGTGGGGGATTCCCCACACCCCGGGGGGACTTGGCAGCCCTGTGTCAATTAGCGTTCATGATTTCAAGACCAATGACTTGTTAGGCTTTATTTATTTACTTACATCATTTTAAAACCATTTTTCTCCCCACTGGAGACCTAAAGTCATTTACCTCATTAGTTCCTCCTCCATCCCCCCCCCCCCCAGTGATCTTCTGTGGTAGAACAAAGTTTGAGTCCAATGGCACCTTTTAGACCACCACAGTTTCATTTAAGGTCTAAGTGTTCATGTGCAAGCACACTTCCTCAGACACACTGAAACAAAATTTCTTCAAGCCTTACATACAGAAAGACTGGGTGTGTGTGTGTGAGGAAACATCAGGAAGGACCAGCCAGAATCAAGATGTATAAGTGAAATTAAGATTGGATCAAGGCGGCTGGCAGCAAGTTAGCACACAAATGCGAGAGCGAACAAACAGATGTGAGAATGAAGACTGAGTCCAGCAGCGTCCCCAAGACTGGCCAAGCTCAATCCTGGGTACATGGGAGAACAGAGAGAGTCTGCAAGTGTAGATGCACCAGGCCAGGATTTTTTAAAATAGGGGGGGCTTTTAAAAAGTTGGGGGGCACTGAAATTTGTGTCTTGGCATGCATGGCCTCCCCCTCCCCGCTTCTCCCTCAAAGCAATTAAAGGGAATCTATGGAGGAGAAGTGGAGGCCATGTGCCTCCCCCCATTTCTTCCCAAAAGTCATGGAGGCTTGGGAGGAAGTCGGGGACCGGGCCCCAGGAGGCCCCACCATAGCTACAGGCCTGAGATGCACGTTTCTTCAAATCTATAGAAACAGGTTCCCTCAAATATTACATACAAGTAGGGGGGGTTAGTTGCCAGGAAGAGCTAATTAGAGTTTTTCTATCCATCTTCCTGTCTCAGAGTGGTTTACAATCTCCTGTCCCTTCCCCTCCCCACAACAGACACCCTGTGAGGTAGGTGGGGCTGTGTGAGATCTCTCTCAAGAACGGCTCTGTTTCAAGAACAGCTGTGCCAGAACTATGGTTTGCCCAAGATCATTCAGCAGGTGCAAGTGGAGGAGTGGGGAATCAAACCCGGTTCTCCCAGGTTAGAGTCCATGCTCCTAACCGCTACACCAAACCGGCTCTTTAGTTAGGCTTCCTTTATAAATTAGCCATACACTTTGCTTTGCCCAAGTTGTTAATATTGTAGCATTTAGATATGGGAAGCCGAACGAAGCCTACTGAAAACCTGCAGGCAAACAGTTCATTTTCTATTCCCTTTTCCCAGCCTCAAGTGGCAGACTCCATCTCTGTATGCAAGACACTTCTGTTGATTCCATACTGCCAATTGCTCATTGCAATTAAAGGCCCTGGGTGCTTTCCTACAGCACTGTGTCAGTCCCAACTCCTGTCAAGCTAGCAGCGGGGCAAAGGGAGATGAAACAGCGTGAAGGCATTCTGCCGCCAGCACAGGGACTCACAAGAGCAGAGTCTCCGAGTTGTTCAGACTTGCAATCTAGCCTGGCATGGAAACCTTTAAAGGTGTCAGGGAGTTATTTCTTGACCTGCCCCTCCTGGTCTTTGGTTCTTAATTAGATGCCTGGCTGGTATGGGCCATCTCCCTGTGTTTTCCTAATTTATCTAGAAGATGGGGAGAACCTTCTGGTTGTTATCCATAACTAACGTTTTCCTGTATGATGGTACTGAATTGCAGTTAATTAAGACACTACAGTGGAGTCGAAATTAATTGCAATTATGCCCTGATACAATGAGGAAAATTAATCTTAATTAAACCATGGGGCTGCTTTCCGTGCCCAGGCTTCATGGCATCCTGGGAAACAGTTCCCACGTGCTGAGAAAAACCTGAACGAGTCTGCAGGGCAAGGATCTATTAAACACCATTTTGTTAAAAAACTCCACTTTGTAAGCTACCTCTAAATAGTTGAAATAGTATTAGAAAAATCCCAACTACAATACTATTTAAACAGCACAAAATAAAAGGCTTTCTTAACAAATCTCTATCAGAGATCAAAACAATGTTATGCTCCCCCACTCTTGAAAGCACACACTTTCAGATTCTATGTAAGCGTTTCATGAATGGCTTTGTTCTCTGGGGCTGTACCCGTTAGGCTGCAGCAAAGGTTTTGCTTTCATATGCTGGCTGGCAGGCATGGCAGATGAAGGAAGATACAGGCAGAAGTTATTTGTTGTTGTTGTTCAGTCATACAGTCGACTCTGACTCTTCGCTACCCCATAAACCACATTGTGCCAGGCCCTCCTGTCCTCCATTTTCCCCCAGAGTTTACTCAACTTCATGTTCATTGCATCGATAACACTATCTAACCATCTCAACCTTTGCCGTCCCTTTCTTCTTTGACCTTCAATCTCTCCCAGCATCAGGGTCTTCTCCAGTGAGTGTTCCCTTCTCATTGTGAGAGTCCTACAGAGTCAGTCACAACAAGTGTCCTTTAAGAAGGTGACCTTTATTAAGAAAGGTCTGCTATGGTCATCTACATGTCCTGTGTCAGTAATGGTTAGAACAATCCCTAGGTAGGGCAATTATACAGAATTCAAAGAGGGTCTCACAGAGGAATGCAACCAATCACAAAAATCAGGAAAAAGGTGCCCTTAATCCTGGCTCTTAGTTCTCAGAGAAAAAGCGGGAAGACACATTGGCAGACAATAACAGGCTATCAAGATCAGAGCCAGGCAGTGAGCGATAAGCAAGCTGTGAGAAACAAAACAAAACATCCCAAGCACCTGATATTGCAGGGTGTCTCATGCCACCTCCCAGGCAGGGGATGGCAGAATTAGCTGACACTCATTTGGTGGCCAACATATTTGAGCTTCAGCTTCAGTATCTGGCCTTCCAGGGAACAGTCAAGGTTGATTCCTTTTAGGATTGACTGATTCTTTTAGAGAACAGAAACTGGAAGACAGACAGAAGATCAGATGAGGTGCACACTGAGTGTAAAGCTTGCCTCCACCTCCCTTAGTAAGCAGCCAACACATATGTCCTGAAGAGGATAGAGGCAAGAGCTTCGCTTGCACCTGCTGGATAAGAGACTGGGGCTGGGGATAGATGCAGAGGCCCCCGTCCATGATAAGCAACTTGGCTACCCTTTGCCTGGGATTTAGGCAGAGAACAGAGGCAGAGAATTAAGGTTCTCCCTCTGCGATAAACCCACAAGAGACATACACAAGGAATTTTACAGTGCAATCCCAAGCAGTTGCACAATCTAAAGTCCACTGAAGTCAATGACTTGGATCCATTGGAACATTTCCATTCAAAGGAAGATTTCTACTGTGGGGGCATCTGAGACGGCAGCAGGAGACGAGTGGCAAGAAAGTTACACTCCACAGGCAGAAATCCTTGCATTTGTAGAAAAGCTGTGGTGGGTAAAAACCAAACTGTTTAGGATTGCACTTCTGTGGATTAAGCGGAAGTACCTCATATGCATGGCATTTTTATTGAACACAAGAGGGGATACTTTTAAAAAACAGAACAAAATTAAAGATATTTGATCATCATCTTGTCTAGATCTTAATGGTTGGTTACATTAAGAGCAGAATGACATATGTAGCACAAGTTGTCAACCACGGTAAATGTATGCCATGACTATATGGAAGTTATAACAGCATTCTCCTGTAAATATCTTAGAATTCCTGGAATCTTTGGATTCATGGGCGACTTTGCTAACGAGCACTTATTCTTTTTTCTTCAAGTATGCAACCAGTCAAGAGTAGAAAGAATTATACCAACCTAAATCATGATCCATTGTGCCAGGGGATTTAATAGGCCTTGTTACAGATGAACGCACGTGTAATTTTCACCGCCGCAATAATTTATCAGCAGATAATTATTACAGGAACTCTCAAGCCAGATCATTATTCTAAGAAGATTTTGTGAGATTCCATCTTAGGCAAGGTAAGCATTCCAAGCAGAAAACTGACCATAAAGTAAGTTGTGTGCCACCTAGGCAGTAATCTGAGATGCAATAACAAAGTAGGACAAAATAGAATGTGGGGTTCTTTCACAGCTATCTACAAGCAGATTTTACCTTATTTGGCTTTTATCCCACACTTTCTGCAGGGAGTTCATGGCAGTGTGCATCAGTCTCCATTGTATGCTCACACAACAAGCCTGTGAGATACATGAGGCTCAGAGAGACTGATTGGCCAAAGATCACCCAACAGGCTTCATGGCAAATGGGCATTTGAACCTGGGCCTCCTAAATCCTAGTTCCACACCCTAACCACTGCCCTTCCTGGCTTTCAGAAATTTCCTTTAAAATAACAACAAGAAAGTTTGTGTTAACCTCAAACTATAGAACAGTTTGGAACAATTGTTGCAATGCTTTTGGTACCACAGCTACTCTGATTTTGGGTTTCTATGATTTTGGGTTTCTACCAGAACTATGTGGGAAAGTAATCATGCACTGCCCAATAACTTGCTCTGGCACCTTGACTTATGGCACGCTACTACAAGCCGGATATTCTACAAAGTTGCATTTTGTTTGCCTCCTTAATAGCCTTGAGCAACAATGCTCCATTGCCTACTGATTTAGCTCATGACCTGCTCACAAGCTGCGATCCCCAAATCAAAAGTTCAACATACCATTTGTCTGTGTCTGAACAGCTCAAATGTGTTTTGGTTAGTTTAAGAAGAAGAAGAAGAAGAAGAAGAAATTGGATTTATACCCTGCCCTCCACTCACTTGGAGTCTCAGAGCGGCTTACAAACTCCTGTCCCTTCCCCTCCCCACAACAGACACCCTGTGAGGTAGGTGGGGCTGAGAGAGCTCTTTCCCAAGCTGTCCTTGAGAGAACAGCTGGTACAGAGCTGTGGCTTGCCCAAGGTCATCCAGTCAGGTGCAAGTGGAGGAGTGGGGAATGAAACCCGGTTCTCCCAGATTAGAGTCTGCGCACTTAACCACTACACCAAACTGGCTCTTAAAAAGGGACTGTGTCCATGCAACTACATACTACTTTGCTACAGCTTCCATTTTCTCCTTGGCTAATGTGTATACTGCCACTTCCAGAGCCTCAGTAGTTTGCACAAGTGTGTGTGTGTGTGTGTGTGTGTGTGTGTGTGTGTGTAATGAAGAATTGCTGGTGCACAATGCCTGATTTGAAAAAAAAAATTAAAAGGAAAAGCAGGATTAATTCACCTATTCTCATCGGCAATGTATTCCGTACAGCTCAATTTTGTGATGCACCTCCTGTGCAGGAGCAAATGGGGGAGAAATGTTACTGATTCTGTGCTTGACAACACTTTAATGAGCTAAGCATGATGAAGGGGAAGTGTAGCTTAGTGGTAGAGCATCTGTTTGGCATGTAAAAAGTCCCAGGTTCAATCCCCAACATCTACAGTTTAAAAGGATCAGAGGGAAAAAACCCCGCCTAAGACCAAGGAGAGCCATTTCCACTGTGAGTAGAAAATACTGATCTTGATGGGTCAATGGCCTGATAAGGCAGCTTCATGTGTCTATGTGTTCATGTGGTGCTGAGTAACACATGTCAACTACATAGGCTCAAAACTGGCCACGAGCTGCAAGACTTTGGCCGCTATCAAATGAGCTATTAGTTCCAATGTTATTACTTCTCCCTACCAGGTTTTGCAGGTGTGTCCAGACAACCACATCTGTATAGCATTCCTCACTTATAGGCCACTTGTCATCACCCCTGGATTTGCTGCTGCCAGAGAAAGTCTTAAATAAATGAAGTCAGTTTACCCACTGGTGGACCTCCTGACGACACCTGGTATTTTTGGCCTCTGTAGGACAGAGTGTTGGACTGGATGGGCCATTGGCCTGATCCAACATTGGCTTTTCTTATGTTCTTATATTCTTAATTGGGCATAGTAATAGAAAATGGTGGTTTCATAGGATGGACACTATGGCATTGCATCCCTTTTGAGCTCCCTCCCCTTCCCAGGCTGCAGTCAGATGAGCAGTTTGATCCGATGGCGCTGCTGTTCCCTTCTGAATTTAAATTGACCATTAAATAGCAACATTTGCCTTCCATTCCCCAGTCGTTGGTACCTCATTCTGACCTGTCTTCGAATTGGAGTTATTTGACACCAGGGAAAGTCTGGTCTTTACAGATGTCAGCGCTTTCACCACACTTTCCTTATGTCTGAACTGTCTCTTGTGAGCTCAAGCCATTTGGGAAGTCTGATTCGTACCTTTTTAAAAATGCAGTTAGTGATGTGTGGATAAGCTGATCTTTGCCCCAGGGTTGTGAATCAGCACTTGTACATTTCTGCACCCAAATGTTCTGTTAGGTTTGGGAGTTTCCAGGAGAGTTGTTTTTGAATGACAAATCCCCCCAGACCATTCTCTCCGATTTCTTGAGGTGGGAAAGCCATGTAAATAGTCCCTCATTAGGCTCCCATATCAGCAGGGAGCCTGGGATGCTGGTATCCCTAAAACAGGGATACTTGGGAAAGCTGGGGGGGGGGGGGGATTAAAAATCCAGGTAGTCTTGCTTCTGAGCAAACTTGGGCTGAATATTTGCCCCCCAAAGTGTGTGCAGGGCTTTTTGGGCATGGACCTTGGCTAAAGTGGGGGGTGTATGTTCACCAGACAACATAGATCAGTTCCCCTGGAGAAAATGGATGCTTCAGAAGGTGGCCTCTATAGCATTGTGCCCCACTGAGGTCCCTGTCCTCCCCAGGTTCCATCCCCCAATCTCCAGGAGTTTCCCTGCCTGGAGCTGCAACCCTATCACCCCATCCTGCTTTCCCCCATGCAAAATGTGTTAGCAGGGGGGAAAAAGGTTGCTGTTTGAGAGCACCCTATGATTGACACAAGAGTAAATGGACTGAAGTCAATGGAGCTCCTCTCAGATAAATCTGTATTCCAAGTAATAGAGGCAAAGCACAGGAGGCTGAGAAGGGCCCCAGTACTTGAAGGAGGGATCATGGAGCTGTCAAAATGGAGTGGTGCTTTGGTTAAATGCTTCTGCGCATGCCTGAAAGATGATTTTAAAAAGGATGCCACCCGACAGTGCACTCCGTGGTTTATTTGCAGCAACAATATGAACTATCGATCATGGAGCGAGTGTGCAATGAAGCCAGCTCATCATGGGATGTCTGATCAAAACTTTCCATTACAACATAATATGGCATACTTAGAGGCATGCCCAGACCACGCCAACCCTGTCATCCGCCCGCAGCTCCAGACTCCAATCTGCCCAGGCTCTAACCCAAATCTCTAGGAATTTCCCGATCTGGAGTCAGCTAACCTGATTGAAACACTGCATGCAGTTTTGGTCACTGTATCCCATAAAGAATATTACAGAGTTGGAAAAAGTACAGAGGAGAGTAACCAAGATGATTAAGGGATTGGAGCACCTTACCTAAGAGTAAAGGTTACAGTGACTGGGACAGAACAAGATGGGTAGCTGTGTTGGTCAGAACCAACAGAACAAAGTGTGAGTCCAGTGGCACCTTGAAGACCAGCAAAGTTTCATTCAAGGTGTGAGCTTTTGTGTGCACGCACACTTTGTCAGACAATGAAATGGAATTACAGATCCTAGTTGGGGTGGCTTGTTAAATTAGCATGCAAAATAGTGACATTATTTATTAACAGATCAAAAGATGACAGCTTAGAAGAAAAAAGATTGCTGGGGGACATGATAGAGGTTTATAAAATTATGCATCGGGCAGAGAAAGTGGATAAAGGGAACTTTTCCTCTCTCCCAAAATATTAGAACTCAAGGGCACCTAATGAAGTTGATAGGCAGACAAAAGGAAAGACTTGATTGATGAACAAGTGACTGAAATGTGGAACTGGTTGTCAGAGGATGTAGCGATGGCAAGGACTACTAGCCATGGTGACTAAAGGGAGCCTTCACAATCAGAATCAGTAAACCTCTGAATACTAGTGCCAGGAGGCAAAATCAGCCCTTGGGCTCTGTGCCCTGTTGTTAGCCATGCCAGCCTCCAGGTGGGACCTGGGGATTGCCCTGAACTGCAGTTCATCTCCAGACAGCAGAGATCACTTTCCCAGGAGATGCTTTGGGGTGCGTTCAGACGGGCAGCTAATCCCGCCATTGGCCCGCTGAAATTTGATCTAGATCTTTTTAATCCAGCATTGCACGACCAGACAGCCCCTCCGTGAATCGCTTTACCACGTGTGACTCCACAGTGGATTGTCTAGACAACATCCACCATAAGGAGCCATGCGGTCGGCTTTTTTTTTTTTTTTAAATCCTGTCTACACAAGCACATATGCATATGTGCCTCACTGTCTGTGGACGTCTCTTGTTTAAGCAGTTATGGGCGCATCACTAAGAGTTTTTTTAAAATGGCGGCCATTTGGGATGGTCTGGAGACTATCCCTATGGGCTGATTGTGTGCTGGTGGAATGACCTGATGGTGGAAAGTCTGGCATTGGCCCGTCGGCCAGCATTAGACTGGACTTTAAGCACTGTCTTTTAAGTACAGATCCCCGATGGGGATCGACAGGCTACTAACAAAAGCAGCATGACTCCCAGATGTTGAGGTCTGGACGTGCACTTTAAATCTACCATGCACTCGTGCCTGGCGTGGCTCAAAAGAGCAATCTGAATGCACCCTTGGAGGTTCAACTCTGTGGGATCGTACCCCACTGAGATGCCTAGCCTTCCAGGGTTCCACCCCCAAATATCCAGGAATTTCCCAACCTGGATCTGGTATCCCTACCTTTCCTTCCCTCCCGGAGGCTGGGGGGAGGGAACCTGGTGACCCAACCTGTTGTTGGCCCTCCAGATCCAGCGGGGCTCCTCTTACACCTTGCTGCCTGCAAAACAGCCTTTAAAAAAGAATGTGGACATTAAATTTTGGATTTGCGAAAAATTCTGCTCTTCCATTTAGTCCTGTCTCTGAATGATAACACTTTTCAGGAACGAGCATATATATCAAATTATCATCTTTAAATAAAGGATAAAAGTAGCATTTTCAGTTTCAAAATGTTAAGCACTTCAATATTTCTAACTTTCATTTAGGAATATTTGAAGATGTTCTTGACCTTCACTGTAATTAAAAGGGTTTGGGGTTTTTTTATTGCTTTGCTTAATTACCACTTTTTCTCCCCTGAATCTATTCATGGCCAATAACGAGACTGGCTTGCTCAAAATGTAAGAGAATGTTGTGAGGTGACTTCATTTTTTCTCTCAAAATGTTAGTTTTGTTTAAATTGACAAGACCTTTAAAATGTAATAATAGAAATGTTTTCATGAACTTCTCCCTCCTCACTGTGTTCACAGTCTAAATAATTCACATGAAATTTTACTTTCCTCTTCCAAAGGTCTGCTTAAGTCAAACTTCGCTCTCTCAAGTTCACATCGAGGTCATTTGCTATGTTAAAACTCTTATTTCAGAGATTCTTTTTTTTTTTTTTTGTATTTTTGTGTTTGTGTGCTTGTGCCTGGAAGTCATGGTGACCTCTGGAAACTCCTACTGGGGTATGGAGAACATCCAGAGAAGTGGTTTGATAGCCTGCCTCTCGGCCCTGGTATTCTCTGGAGGTCTCCCATCCAAATACTTGGCAGGGTTGACCTTGCTTAGCTTCTGAGATCTGACGAGATTGTGCTTGTCTGGGCTATCCAGGTCAGGCCTTATTTCAGATTTTTAAAAGGTACCTCCCATAATCCAAACAAAAAGGGGGGGGGGGATCTCTGCAGAAATACTGGCAGACTACTACACCCTTGCATGAGTGTAGGGCAAAGTGTAGGGAATATGGGGCAAAATCAAATTGCCATAAATAGCCATGTAGCTATGGAATTCCCAGAACTGAACAACTATGGTAGAGATATATTCCAAAGTGTCTCCTTAACTTACAGAACTATAATGGTTATTGTTGACAATCCACCCCATTAAATCTAGCATAAAAAGTTCTTTTTAGAAACAGTTTGCTCATTCATCTCCAGTTCGCATCACCAGGTGAGTAAACAAGCACTATGTGACATGTGACAGAATAAAACTGCACTTAGGCTGGATAGGGTTGCCAACTTTCAGGTGATGATGGTGGTCTGCTGGGACTGCAACTGATCTCCAGGGGACAGAGATCAGTTCACCTGGAGAAAATGGCTGCTTTGGAGGGTGGACTTTATGGCATTATATCCCATTGAAGTCCCTCCCCTCCTCAAACCCCACCCTCCTCAGGCTCCACCCCCAAAATCTCCAGGTATTTCCCAATCCAGAGCTGGCAACCCTAATGCTGTATGACATGAGAAAGGGGAAGCCACCCAGGGCTCCCAGTTTTTGGCAGAAGCCCCATTTTTTCTTGTTAATTCCACTCTTACCCTTGAGTGCTCAAAGCGGCTTACAGCAGTTTTTTTATGACAAGCAAAGCATTCTGCCTCAAAGGGATTCACAGTCAAATAAATATAATACAGGCCCCAAAAGAAGTAAATATGAAATTATATAGACCAAAAAAAATCTTTTTTAAAGAAAACTTAAGTTATCTATTTGCAGAAAGCCAAATATCCACACTATGCCAAAATCCAAACAGCTATAAAAAGGGCAGAATTTTCTGCAAGCAACTCCCTTCTAAATGGCTTTTTGTTTAACAGGTGATAAAAGCAGTTTCATAATACACCAGGCTTCACAAGCCAGCATGGAACAACCTGTTAATTCCGCAGTTCGAGAAGATCCTTCCGCTGTGTATGGCGCTGGGAGGTGATTCACAGGTGGGGATCCTTGGTGAGAGGACAGAGGTGTTATGAATGTGCAAGAGTGAGTCTGTTATCCTCCACAAAACACTGGAGAGCATCCTGTTGCTGGGACCTTTTACATATATTCTGCTGAGTTGGCATAGGTTCCATGAGAACTTCATGTGAGTAAGATTCAGGTGGGTAGCCATGTTGATCTAAAGCAGCAGAACAAAATTTGAGTCCATTGGCACCATTAAAGGTGAGTAGCCATGTTGGTCTGAAGCAACAGAACAAAATTTGAATCCTTTAATGGTGCCCTTGGACTCAGACTTTGTTTGTGCGGGTAGGTGATGCTTAGAAGAAAGGGGATATGCTACCAGAGCACATAATAACAGGGCAGCTATTGTCCATAGCAAGAAGGACCTAGTGGGAATGACTCTGAACTTCTCATTGTGACAGTGCATTTCTTGGAACCAAGGAGATCCGTTCAGCTTCTTATGATTTTGGGAAACCAGGCTTGTTTTGAACTGTCAACCTTCTCCTCAGTTACAAGACACTATTACTGTAGCAGTCGTAAAGGCTTTGAGTTTGCTGCCATGAGGCAAGTTTTGTCATAAGCGAGGAGAACATGAAGATCTCCGAGTCAGGAGTTATCTATAACTAACAAAGAAGATGCTGTTTTTAACAAACGTTATCAGCGAAGCAGGTCTCCAGACGAACAAAGGAGAAACCTGGCTGAGCACATGAGTTTAAGCTAGCTATGGCTTCAGAGTGTGGGTTTGAATTCTTTTTCATGTTTGCAGGTATAATATCTATCTATCTATCTATCTATCTATCCATCTATCTATCTATCTATCTATCTATTTCTGTGATCGATTTATAGGCTGCTCTCCCCGCTATTGCAGGCCCAGAGTGGCTTACAAACAGTATTCACAGATGAGTAGCCACTAGGCTGGATCCACTCTCTCACACAGGATCCCACCCACACCACCCTTCCCTTTCCCAAGAGTCCGACTACAACGTCTGCTCACCATCAGACACAGACCTCATGACTAGTACTCTATCCTTTAGGTAAAGTTGAACAACTCTGCCACGCTACCAGGCAGAGCTACCCTTCACATTGTCTGCCAGTTTGGTGTTGTGGTTTAGAGCACAAACTCTAATTTGGGAGGACCGGATTTGATTCCCCACTCCTCTACAAGCTGCTGGTGTGACCTTCGGCCAGTTACAAGTTCTTTCAGAGCTGTTCTCTCACAAGCAGTTATCAAAAGAGCTCTCTCGGTTCTCTCAGCCTCAAAAGAGCTCTCTCAGCCCCAAGGTATCTGTAGTGGGGAGGGGAAGGCGACATCTCTGGTTAAAGGATCTGGCAACAGGTGAAGTGAAAGACCTCTGCCCGAGACCCTGGAGAGCCTCTGCCAGTTTGAGTAGACAACACTGACATTAATGGGCCAAGGGTCTGATTCAGTATAAGGCAGCTCCATGTGACTGCTCTCTCCCCAAGGCAGACCTGAACTCAGCTCCTGTGGTGCTTCTCTCCAACATTCCATCCCCCGGATGAAAAGGGATTGGATGCTGGAGCAGCACTCCCATAAACTCAGCTGAGTGGCTGTTTTTCCCTGCCCATCCCATTCATCCCTGTCATGTCGACACCCTCTTCAGGACAGGATGTTGATGTAGGATGCATCTGGCATCTGTCTTCAGAGTGAGTCCTGGGCAGCAGAACCGGTTCTCAGGAAGCACCCTGCTGTCTTCGCACCCTTTTGTGAAGTCCTTTGATGCACCAAATGGTGAGGGGGACTTGCAGGAGGAGGTATAAGCCTCTGTGCGTGCATGGAGTTTGTACCTTCATGGAGCTGCTAGTATATGTCTCTAGCCTCATGGCTTTGTGTGTGAGAGAGTGTCCTTTGTGCTCTGTGTCAACCTCCAGGCTGGAGGTGGCAACCTCAGAAAATGGCACTATGACCCCTTATTGTAGGTATCTGTTCCCATCTTCCCACTGGTCACCTAGTACACCTTTATAGCTCACATAACTGGTACCATAGTCCATTCACGGCTCTCATAAATCATCAGAAAAGTTCACAAGAATGGTGTGCAGGCTTACAGCAGGACCAAGCACTGAAAACGAAACAGATGACAAGCTGACACAGGACTTAATGGTTAGCCAATGCAGAAACCAGAATCCAAGGCAATGCAATGAAAACAGATATTCCAAAGCAATGGGGAACCCAGGTCGAGTGCTGAGAAAATGGGGAGCGAATGCCAGATGCAGAATGGACCTTAGTGGCAGAGTGTCTGCTTGACATGCAGAAGATCCCTGGTTCAATCCCTGGCACCTCCAGTAAAAAGGATCAGTGAGTAGGCAATGTGAAAAACCAGCTGAGAGCCTGAGAGGACAGTATTGACCCTGAGGAGATCAATGCCCGACTCGTGATGAGGCAGTTTCACACCTACGATGTCAGCTTTCTGCTTGAGAATTAGACCAAGACCAAAACAAATTAATATTTTACCATTTGCCAAGTGCAGCTTTGGTATCTAAGGAACCATTGCTATTACTACTGTTAATAAGAGAATGTGATAGATGCAATTTTATTGCTTCTACAACTGGCACCACACTTGAAAGTTTTAATTAAAATTCTTCCCCATAAATGCCATTTCTGATCAGACAAGATTAAAAACTAAGGAATAGACACATTCCTGCAAGGATTGACAGTAATTTCAGACACTTTCACCTGAGCCAAAAATAGTGGCTATTCTAAATTGGGGGGGGGGGGGATTGCTGTTGTATACAAAGTGAATGCTGGACCTGTTTGTGCTTTATGTACAAACAGCTGCTCAGCTATTTGGTTTAAATGGCCCAGAGCCATTTAAACCATACAGCTGAGCAATGGGGAGCTCACTGCCGCTCACCTGTTGTTGTTGTTTTTTTTTGTGTGTGTGTGTGAAGAGCAGGAAGCTAGTTAGTAGGATGCCCCCCTGGCTAGCTAAATACCCCTCTGTTCTCCTCAGGGGGGGACCCAAGGTGCCTAACAAGAGTACAGTGGAAAAGACAACAGAAACAAACAGGAAACAGGCTGAGAGAGTTTGGAGTTTCACACAGCAGTGGTTCCCAATATTTTTGGTATGGTGGCCCATGTCCAAATTTACTTTGTGCACCAACCCATCCAGGTCTGGCCTCAGGCTTGTTGGTGTGCTGGGCATACTATGACTTTGGCACCCATTGGCATTAACCATTTTCTATAGTGCCCAACCAGATGTTTTTTTGAGAAATAAACAAATATCATACAAAGGGTGCAGCTGCCCCAGCTATGAACCCCAAGCAAGTTGGAGTTCATTTCCTCTGCCACCACCAGCTGGGACAGAGACAGAGTTTGAGGAGGTGTGCTTGGGTGGCATTGGGTTGAAGAGATATATGAAGATGGCAGGTGGTGGTGAAGAGGCTGACAGAACTGAGCTTGGTACAGTTCATCTTCCACAGAAGTTAGAGGGCATTGGGGCACTGTGGGGTGGGTGGGTGAGCAAGCAGTTGGACTACCAAAGGAGCATCACCAAGACAGACCCACACACACATGCACATCTCTTTCTAGCCTCCTGTTTTTTTCCATGGCATGCTGGAGCTCCCATCTACTCCCCAACCCTTCCCTCCCTTTCTCTTAGCTACTATTGTGAAGTTACTAGTTTCTGGATAGCATTTTCCTCCTTGTTATTTCACATAGAGGAAGGGAGAGAGAAGAATATGGCCCTTCCTGCATGAGTCTTTTCCTTACCTTTCCCTGCACCTCTCAGTCAACTTTTAAATTGCATTCTGCATTTCCTCCTGCTTTTATCTCACATATCCTTCCATTTTTCTTTTTTATTCTACATTCCTTGTTGGTCATTCAGCTGCCAGTTTTGCTTTCCTTTCACTGTATTCCCTGCTTTTCCAAAAGCGGTTTTGTCGTGGACTTTTTACTTTTTTGCTTCAAAGTCAATAGAAATTCAGAAAGACCAACACAGCCACTTTTAACTTTTAACTTTAAAAGGGGTAACTTCTCTGAAATGAGAGGACATGTGCAGAGGAAACTGAAAGGAAACCATTTGGGAAGTAGTCAAAACCATTAGGGAAGCTTAGAGACTATTTAAAACTACAATCCTAGAAGCTCAGAAAAAATATATACCAATACCGCAGGTTAGGAAATGCACAAAGAGGTATAGAAAAAGGCATGCATGGTTAACAAACAAAGTAATGGAAGCTATAAAGGGTAAGAAGGATTCCTTTGTGGAAAGCTAGTCTCAGTGAAGTTGATAAAAGGGAACACAGGCTGTGGCAAATAAAATTCAAGTCTGTGATCAGGCAGGCAAAAAGGGAATATGAGGAACATATTGCAAGAAACATAAAGACCAACAATAAATCTTTCTTCAAACACATTAGAAGCAGGAAACCAGCCAGGGAGGCAGTGGGGCCCTTGGATGACCAAGGGGTAAATGGAGTACTGAAGGATAATAGGGAAATAGCTGAAAAGCTGAATGCATTTTTGCCTCTGCCTTCACTATGGAAGATGAAAAGTGTTTGACCACTCCAGAACTGCTGATTTTGGGATGGGTGTTGAAAGACCTGAGTCAGATTGTTTTTCTGGTTTTGGCTAGCTCAATGTTGGGTGCGATCTCCGACAGCTCTGGGAGACACGACCCGGACTCGGTGGTCTGAAGGGGTGCCGAACTGATTTTGGACCCCCAGGGACCCTTGTAGGGGGACCCTGCCTGAGGCGCGAGGGGCAGCCTCTCCCAGAGATGGCGATTTTGGGATTGAGGCTCTCCTTTGCCTCTGCAGGTTCGGCTACCACAGAGCTTCTGGGCACACATGAGCGCACACCAGACAGCTGCAGGAGTCAGCAGGCAGCAAGAAAAGATTTGCTTACCTGGAACACACAGCGAAACTGTAAGTGAATGATCCATGCAAAGATTCTCTGATGTGAGCTCCAAGTGAAGGGGGGTTAAATCCCCCCTCCCCTTCTCTTAAAGAAACAGTGCCACAGAGAATCTGCATTGCTTGTGGAGTGGCTGAAGAACAAATGGGATTAATCTAGCTTGTATAACTGAAAAAGAAAGACTTTTGACTAACATTTGGGAACTTTCCATTAATGTAAACAAAAAGCAATGACTGGACGGGGAGAAAATATGGTGGGGAAACTTAGACCTTTTCCTAAAGCTATATCTATGCTTCCGGTTACAAAGTCTGAGACCAGTACAGACTTAACTGCAGTTTTGGCAATAGCTTTGCACCCTCTGATGGATCAACTGAATGATGTGAATTTTAAGCTGGATTCTTTGCAGCAACAAGCTGCAGATTTAAGCAAGAAGTCTGACCAGACAGCTAAAGCAATGACAGAAGTTAAAACCAAAGTAGAAAAGACTGATTTAAGACTGGACATGATGGAAAAAGAAAGGATTTCTGACCAAAATAATCTTTTGAAACTTTAGATGGAGAGATCTTCTTTCTTTTTAAGATTTCAAGGCATTCCTGAACAAAAAGGGGAAAACCTTAAAAAGATTCTGAGTGATGCTTTGGCTCCAATGACAGATTTTCAAGCGGATCAACTACAAAGCGATCTGGATATGGCCTATAGGACCTATCCTGAATTTGTAAAGAAGAAAAATCTGCCTGGAGAAGTTATGGTGAGGTTTTCCAAAAAATCAACTAGAGACGTGGTGCTCAAGGCCACAAACAGAAATGTCCTGAAGATCCAAGAAGAGGATATGAAAGTGTTAAAGGATATTCCATTTAAAATCAGAAAGAAGAGGAAACCCTACACAATTTTAACTACATTTCTTCAAACAGAGAGCATTATGTTTCATTGGCTCATTCCTGATGGCGTGGTTTACAACTACAAAGACAAGAAGCAAAGAATTGATTCAGCTGCAAAGGTAAAGAAATTTTTGGACTATTGCAAAGAAGGAAAAAATAAAGCTTCAACAGAGGACTCTTCAAGAGAGGATCTTCAAGAGAGTATTTATGGACTGGGAAGCTCGGATGCATCTGGAAGTAAAAGCTCAGAAGAAGAAGGGTCAGATTCAGCTTTGGGAGCGGCAGCACCAAAACCCCATAGAGGAAAGAAGAAGAAGAGAAAGTACAAAGAAAAATAAGCTGTTTTTATTGAAAGTCATATATGTTTATGTATCCCATTTTGAATTTTAGCCATCCATATATCTCTTAAGCTTTTAAGATAAAATTATTAACATTTTGAAGCCTGTATTGTTAACATTTTCTTGAACAGTTTATAGCAAGAATAACATACCAGAATATAGTTCTGACTTCTGTATACCTTAGGGTAGAGTAGGTTTTTGGTTTTTTAGGTATTGTAGTGTTTTTAGTTGGATGTAGCTATAGAAAATCAATACAAATATTTCAAAAAAAGAGAAAGACCTGAGTCAGATTTAGGTGGTGAGAGAGGAGGTCCTATGACTGATCGACAACTTAAAAACTGATAAATCACCAGGCCCGGATGGCATACATCTAAGAGTTCTGAATTAAAACATGTCATCTTTCATTAAAATCTGCCTCCATTCCTGAGGACGTGAAGGTAGCAAATGTCACTCCCATTTTTAAGAAGGGTTCCAGAGGAGATCCAGGAAATTACAGACCAGTCAGTCTCATGTCGATACCGGGTAAGATGGTGAAAACTGTTATTAAGGAAAAAATTAGTAGGCACATTGATGAACAAAATCTACTGAGGAAGACTCAGCATGGGTTCTGTAAGGGAAGATCTTGTCTCACTAACCTGTTAGTGTTCTTTGAGGGAGTGAAAAAACATGTGGACAAGTGGGATGAAATAGATGTTGTTTACCTTGACTTCCAGAAAGCTTTTGAAAAGGTTCCTCATCAAAGGCTCCTAAGTAAGCTCAATAGTCACAGGATAAAAGGACAAGTCCTTTTGTGGATCAAAAACTGGCTAATTAAAAGGATACAGATAGTGAGTATAAATGGGCAATTTTCTCAGTGGAGGCAGATAAGCAGTGGGGGTACCGCAGGGATCAGTACTCAGTCCAATGCTTTTTAACTTGTTCATTGACAATTTGGAGTTGGGAGTAAGCAGTGAAGTAGCAAAGTTTGTGGATGACATGAAATTGTTCGGGGTGGTGGACTGTGAGGCACTCCAAAGGGATTTGTCGAGGATGGGCGAGTAGGCATCAACATGAGAAATGGGGTTCAGTGTGGCCAAGTGCAAAGTGATGCACATTGGAGCCAAAAATCCCAACTATAAATACACATTGATGGGGTCCGAATTGGTGGAGACTGACCAAGAGAGAGATCTTGGAGTCATAGTAGGTAACTCACTGAAAATGTTGAGACAGTGTGTGTCTGCAATTAAAAAAGGCCAATGTTATGCTGGGGATTATTAGGAAAACAAATTGGCCAGTATCATAATGCCCCTGTATAAATCGATGTTGCGACCTCATTTGGAATATTGTGTACAGTTCTGGTTACCACACCTCAGAAAGGATATTATAGCATTGGAAAAGGTGCTGAAAAACGCAACTAGAATGATAAAAGGGTTGGAACACTTTCCCTATGAAGAAAGGTTAAAGCACTTGGGGCTCTTTAGCTTGGAGAAATGACTGCTGAGAGGTGACATCATCGAGGTTTACAAGATCATGCACGGGATAGAGCAGGTAGAGAAAGAGGTACTTTTCTCCCTTTCTCACAAAACAAGAACTCGTGGGCACTCCATGAAATTGCTGAGCAGTTGGGTTAAAAGGGGAAAAAAGGAAGGACTTCTTCACCCAAAGAGTGATTAACACATGGAATTCACTGCCACAGGAGGTGGTGGCGGATACAAGCATGGATGGAATTCAAGAGGGAATTGGATAAACATATAGAACAGAGGTCCATCAGTGGCTATTAGCCACAAGGTACAGATAGGAACTCTCAGTCTGAGGCAAGTGATTGCTCTGTATTCTTGGTGCTTGGGGGGGGGGGGCCGGCAACAATGGGAGGGCTTCTAGTGTCCTGGCCCTCCTGATGGAATCTGCTATTTTGGGTCACTGTGAGAGAGAATGTTGGACTGGATGGACCATTGGCCTGATGCAACATTGGCTTCTCTTATGTTCTTATGTCAACATATTTCCTCAGATTTTGCAAAACAAACAAACAAACAAACAAACAAAAACAAACCATTTATCCGCCTGTTTCTGCCCCTCCTTTTTGGTCCACACAACCACCACCTTTGAGGTTTATTGTTCCTCCCGCTTTGTGATTTCCTCCATTCTACTTTCCTCCCTGCTTCTGTTCCACCATTGCCAGGGTCCCCCGTCATTTCCACTTGACAAACAAACAAACAGCCCTTTATGTCCAATGATAAGATAGATTGATCACTAAACTTTTGGTTCAGTTGTTAAACACACCAGAGCCGTTTGAGAGCTTGGTAAAAAGTGATGCTTTTCTCTCTCCCCCCCCCCCCCCAATGCTTGTGCATTCTCTAGCACTCCCCCTCCTCCGCACACTGAAACCAGCAAAAGGGGGGAAAGTGCTCTGTGATGGTCTGATGTGCAAGGCGAGGGGTGTCTAGCTCCAGAGGGGGATGGAAAGTCTGGAAACCAAGACCAGGGGCAGACTCAGCAAGGACAGCTAATGATGTTAAGCCAGGAGAGGGGGTCCCCAGACATGAGAAAATCAAGGATCCATGAGTCCCATCCCAACTGGTTCTTTCAGGCTGAGATGGGTATTTTAAAGTACCAAGAAGAAAAAAAAGAAAGATTCAGACAGACGCTGTAAAAGGCATCATGTCCATTAGCATTTCAAATGTTTCTTCAAGAGATTTGAGGGCTGTTACTTCATGAAGAAGTTGAGAAAGTGATGTAGCTAAAGCAGTGGCTTGTGTTAGGAAGTATAGCCTGGCAGAACTATACATTTAGATTACTTTCACCCTTCTTGAACCATACAGAATTCTTGTTCAGAGGAGCCTGTTAAGTTAGGGAATTCAAGACCTCCACAGGGTGCCCAGCTATTTCTAATTCAACCTTTTCTTCAAAGATTTGGTTTTCTTCAGGGTAGATGGCTGCTCCGCTTTCTCTGTGATTTGTAAGAGTATCGGTGATACGAAGCAGCATATATTTTAGTAAGAAATAGAAAAGCAAGATTCAAAGACTGATAGGGGAAGTTAGAAATAATAGAAATGCTCTGCACATTCTTATCAGCATTTTATTGCAAGCGCTGGGGAAGAATACCAAATGGATAAGGCAACTCTTTGCTTGCCTCTTCGTTTTCTATGTAAAGATTCATTCTGTGAGGATTAGTTATCTTTTCTGAAAACAAAATGCTTGTCTACAACTGCTGATTATCAGTAAAGCCTGGGAAACAGTGAAATGGCTCAGATACCCAGCCCGAGTAGGAGGAGCCTCCAAATCCATCTCAACATACACCTTAGACAAACACCTTAGTGGAATGTCCATGAGAAAATTCATGGACATGTATCCTTTCCTAAAAATTCCTTGGATGTGTTGTACAAAATACCAGATGAGATTATGGTAACAAACTGTTCTGTTTCTTTGGAAGACCCACTGCCCTTCAGTTACTCCTGCTTCTCTTTAGCTACTAAAATAAAGCAGGCTGGTTCAGGAAGTAAGGCCTTATGCAGTGGCAGCTAAGGTTGCCAGCCTCCAGGTGGGGCATGGAGATTTCCCAGAATTACGACTAATCTCCAGGCTACAGGAGAAAATGGCTATTATGGAGCATTATAACCTGTTTCCTCCTCTCCCCAAACCTTTGGGTTTGCCCTTCCCAGGCTCCATCTCCAAAACCTCCAGGATTTTCCAAACCCATAGTTGGCAACCCTAGGGGCAGCACGTATGTGACACACACCCTCTTCTCAGTGACTCTAAGCCTGCTGAACTTTTGGCACAACAAAAAGACGTATTTGTTTCCTCAGACTATTTGATGATTTCCCATGGCTTTTTAAAAAATGGTGTGTGCGCTCTTTTGATGCATCTTAATTTTTTTATTGCCTTGTGAGCTATCCCAGGTGTTTATTAATGTCGTACATCTCAGCTGTTTTGCTGCACTTGTGTCCTGTTCTTATTGTTATCTGAACAAATGAACATGTGAGGTTGTCTTATGATGGAGCCCCATTTACAAGTCACAATGAACACACATACTCATGACTCCCATATTTGGCATAGCAATTCCTGGACTAAAGAAAAATGGCAGGACAATAAGACACTTAGCCAGAGGTTTCCCTAACATGATACAGGCTAGAGAAAGAAAACCAGCAAAGAATGCTGAGGGAATAGGCAGTGGAACTATAGAAACCAAATGAAAACAATTAATTTACCTAGTCCCAGTGTGCAGTTTGGTGTAGTGCTTAGGAGTGCGGACTCTAATCTGGGAGAACTCCACTCCTCCCCATGCATCTGCTGGTGTGACCTTGGGTCAGTCACAGTTCTCTCAGAGCTGTTCTCTCATGAGCAGTTCTTTCAAGAGCTCTCTCAGCCCCACCTACCTCACAGGGTGTCTGTTATGGGGAGGGGAAGGGAAAGGAGATTGTAAGTTGCTCTGAGACTCCAAGTGCATGGCAGGGTATATTTCCTCCTCCTCCTCTTCTTCTTCTTCCTCCTCCTCCTCCTCTTCTTCTCTTTAAGCTAAATCTCCAATTTAGTTCCAAACTATGTTCTTTGCACTTGGCTAGTCCAGAGCCAACCAACCCAGCATGAGCAGCATGAAGTAGCATGAAGTAGGCTCAGGAGGTGAGGCTGTGATAAACTGGGATGGAGCTGAGGATGATGGGAAAGGAGTCCCTGTCCAGGATGCAGTGGGCAGGAGCTGGCCAGAGTAGGGCAAACTGGTCCACAATGGGAAATGGGAGAGCTAAGAGAGGGGGAGTGGAAAAGAAGTCCCAAAAGGTTAAACTGGGGGAAGAAAGCAGAATAGGGGGAGAGAAACCATACTCCGTCTGTCTTGAAGAACAAGAGTCCGATGCTGCAGTGCTCATGGTAACTGGAAGATGGTTTTGGGTGGAAGCAATCTACAAGAACAGATGGCTCAGGAAGCCTCTTTGATGCACCTGAATTTATCTTGGTGCCAATGGGAAGGAACTGCTATAAGGTCAATATTGGGATCTCTCTGGGCATTGGACCAGGACTTTGGAAACTATCTGTCATCAGAGGACATTGGGGCAGATCATAATTGGAAGAGTTCTGGACCAGAGACCCTCTTGGTACATACAGGAAAGCTTGGGCTATGACAGAATAATGTACTTGTCCTATGAGAAGAGGGGTATTAAAATATGCCTGGGAAATGCTACTGGAGTTAATGTTAAGGTTGACATGGATGTGCTGATGGTATCAGAGAGATGACCAAATGGCCCTTCCTGGGTTGATTATAGCATTCCAAGGACTGAATCTGGAAGAAAAAAAAATCTCAACAGTTTTTATTTGCCTTTGAAAACCAGTGCAATGTTTAGAGGGGAGGAGGAGGAGGAGATTGGATTTATACCCCACCCTTCACTAGGAGTCTTAGATTTCCCCTCCCTCAGTCCTTTCTTCTCCCTGCAACAGATACCCTGTGAGGTAAGTGGGGCTGAGATAGCTTTGAGAGACTTGCTCTTGAGAGAACAGCTCTGAGATAGCTGTGACTGACCCAAGGTCACCTAGCTGGCTGCATGTGGAGGAGTGGGGAATCAAACTGGGTTCTCCATATTAGAGTCCATTACTCTTAACCACTATACCAAACTGGTGTTACAATGCATGAAGCTGTGAGGGAGCCCTGGAGGTTCAAAAAGGGCATTGATCCATGTATTTCTGGGGTATCAGGGTTGTTAGGAAGTTCCCATATAGAGAATGGCTTTAATCGATTCTTTGTTTTAATCAGAAGTTCTTAATTTGATGGGAACAGAGAAAATACATCTTTCCCTTCTCTCTGACATGCTGAGGCTGTGCATTCTTGGGGTGCTGGGCTCCCAAACTCCTGATATCTTAATATACAGAGATCATGTAGGTCAAAATTATCTGTTTCTGCTAGCTGATATTACAGGGGACCCTTTGAACTAGGTAGCATTACTTTACCAGGTTTCATTTGTAAAGCAAACACATACTGGCTTTTTCTTACTAACGGATGTGCATGCTGGATGTGTGTGCATTTGCCGTTACATGTGAACACAGCTACTGAGTCAGACCATTGGTCTGTCAAGGTCAGTATGATCAGTTCTGACAGTGACTCCCTGGAGTCTCACGCAGAGGTCTTTTATATCATATAGTGCCTGATACTTTTTTTTATATATATAAATTTTTTATTGTTTTTTCTAATATCTACATCTAAACGCTATTTACTATGCTACATATATCTTATACAGAGAATACTTTAAAAAATGCTTAATTATATCTGATTATATAAAAAAAACTGAAGCATTAATAAAAACCATGGTTAACTACAGGTTACATTGTTACTGTTTCTACTATAAAAGCTATTTGGCAAGTATGCATACTTTAAAGAAAGCACTTAATAACATGGCTTATACATCATATTAGTGTACATGCTTAATATAATGATTTAAAAAAAAATCATTTCTTCCTTTGTCCTCTTCTTGTCTTCTTGGTCTCAACTTGTACTTTTGGGGCTGCCGCCCCTTTTTCCGAGTCTGAAATATCTTCATCGCTTTTAGATCCATCGAAACCGTACATGCTTTCTTGCGAAGCTAGCGAGTCATCTGAGTCTCTGTCTTTTTTCTTTCCTTTATCAATTTCCAGAAATTTTTTCGCTTGTTCAACTGAGTCAATCTTATATTTCTTGTCTTTGATGCTGAAGCTTAGTCCCTCTGGAATATTCCAATGATACACAATAGACTCAGACTGAAGCCACGTTGTTAACTTTCTGTAGGCTTTTCTTCTTTTCCTTATTTCAAACGGTATGTCCTTCAAAACTTTCACCTCTTCTTCTTGGATCTTCAGAACAGCTTTGTTTGTGGTTCTTAAGACCACATCCCTTGTAGATTTTTTGGAGAACCTTATCATTATTCACCAGGCAGGCTTTTCTTTTTAATATATTCAGGATAGGTCCTATAAACCATATCCATGTCGTTTTTTATATCCACTGCTTTTAATCCTATTACTGGTTCCAGTGCTTCACTTAGCATGGTTTTGAGGTCTTCTCCTTTTTTTTCTGGTACGTTCTGAAGTCTTAGGAAGAAATTTGATTGTTCCATCTGCATTTTTAGGATCGAATCTTGTTGAAGAGCCTTCTCTTTTTCTGCTTTTTGTAGCCTTGAGTCTTGATTTTTAACTGACTTTTTAACTTCCATGAGGTCCAGCTGCAGCTTCTCTGTGGCCTTATTTGATTCTTTCAGTTCCATCTGCATTTTATCCATCTTAGTGTTGAGAGACGTCATTTGGTCCACTAGAGGTCGCAATAACGAGGAGAACACCGTGGTCATCTCTGTGGTATCGACCTTTGCACTCGGAGCTGTACTTCCTAGTTTGGGGGAAGGTTTCGGTTTCCCCGCCATTGTTGAGGCTGCGCTGTTGTTTACGATTAGATAAGATGCGCAAAGAAAGCAGTTTTCTTAACGGCACTAAAATCGTTTTCAAGCTTATGCCTTCAAGTATGCGATACCGCCTGCAAGCAGTTCGTAGGAGCTTTTGTTTTCTCAGTAACGCCGTGGGATCGAGCCTCGTAAGTACGCCGATATATACGAGGGGGGGGTTCACTCCACCCGCCGCTTTCCCGCTAAGTTCTGCTTAGTTTTACTTCGAGACTCACTTTTTCACCGTGCGTACCTGGGATCTTGTGCTTCTCTACTTCATATTCTCTGCTGCTTCACGGTTTGCGCTGCTGCCATTATGGCTCTGCGACGGGGGAACCTACGGGGGTGATGAGGGGGATCTCGATCTCGCGGTCGCCACCGCAGAGAGAAATCCCCACTCGTGCCACCCCAGGCAGAGCCCCCTCACTGGGGTCTCTGGGGGCTCGGCACCTGTCCAGAGCCCCTTCTTCCTGTCGGGCACGGATCGCTTCCCCCGCTGGTGCGGAGGGAAGCGTCCGCCATTGCTCGCAAGTCTTCCGGAAGTTCGTGCCTGATACTTTTAAGTGGAGATACTGTGGACTGAAGCTGCAAAGCAGGTGATCTGATCCTGAGCCATGATCCCACCCCTCAGTGTGTGCCCATCAAACTGCCTTATGCTAAGTCAGAAGGTCCAGATTCAGTTCTTAGCATCTCCAGTTGAAAGGTAGGAAGTGATGTCAGGCCATTTTTCTGCCATGATCAGTATTTTTTTTAGCATTATGACTGGCAGCAGCTCTCCAGGGTCACAGCTAGAGAACTGTTTCACATCACTTACTAACTGATCCTTTTATCTTGAGATGGGCAAGGATTAGGGTTGCCAGCACCGGATTGGGAAATACCTGAAGATTTTTTGATCCTGTGAAGGGTGGGGTTTGGAGAGGGGAAGGACTTCAGTGGGGGTATAATGCCATAGAGTCCACTTTCCAAAGAGTCCATTTTCTCCAGGGGAAATGATTGTCTAGAGATCAGTTGTAATAGCAAGAGATCTCCAGCCATGACCTAGAGGCTGGCAACCTTACCAAGGATTGAACATGGGCCCTTCTGCATGCCAGTCAGTTGCTCTACTACTGTGCTATGGCTCTTCCCTTTAATGAGATCACATGAAGCTGCCTTCTACTGTGAGGCTGTGGTCACACACACTAAATAATCCACTTTCAATACACTCGGAATGCGCTTTCAAGTTGGATTTTACCAGTTCACACAGTAAAAATCCAGTTGGAAAGTGCACTGAAAGTGGATTGAAAGTGGATTATTCAGTGTGTGTGACCGCAGTCAGACCATTTAAGTCAGTATCTTCCCTGATAGACCTTCCCCAAAACTGAATCTCAGGCTGAAGACAGACTGGAAAACTGGAGCGCAGTGTGAGCGGGCGAAAAAGCCCCGGGGCCAACCCATCCCGTGGCTGCCTGTTCGCACTGGCTCCAGTGCTGC
Source organism: Lepidodactylus listeri (assembly GCA_029233225.1). Classification (NCBI taxonomy): domain Eukaryota; kingdom Metazoa; phylum Chordata; class Lepidosauria; order Squamata; family Gekkonidae; genus Lepidodactylus; species Lepidodactylus listeri. Next base: position 95,287,214 of record JARCFY010000009.1, on the reverse strand, counting down.
GGGACCTCACCAGTAAGGAGGTGGACCGGCATGTCCACTCTTCCTCCGGCGGTCCCTGGAGCCTCCAGTGCAGCGGTGACCGGCGCGCGGCTGTTCCGGTGAGGCAGGGCCGGGACAGCTGTTCACACTTCCAGCCCCGCTCTGTGACGCGTCCAGACTGCCAGGAAGCGGCAGGGACACGCGCACAGGCAGCCGGAGACCACTTCCAAGAGGTCTCTGGCTGCCGCGCATGGAGAGCGCCCTGCAGGCAGGTACGCGTGGGCTGCCCACGGGGGACAGATGCGGCAATCTGTACGCCCTCTCTGCCTCCGCTTTAGAAGTGGAGGCAGAGCGGGGCAGATTGCCAGTCTGTCCACGGCCTCAATTTGAATGCGGCTCATATTACTGATTTTATTCTTCCCTTTTCTGTCTTTTAAATGATGCTTTTAAAAATGCTGTTCTTTGTTTTCTTACTTTTTCATCTGTTCTTGGTCATGTTGTTTTTCAGCTTTGAAGACAGGTTAGATTGTTTTCGTTGAGCTGTGTGTTATGTTTTATTTTACCTAGTCTTTGTGAGGTGTCCCAAGAGCCTATGGGCTGAGGGACAGGAAAAAAGTAGAGTTATGAATAGGGATGAGCAATTGCCCTGTTTCATTTCTTCTTATATATCTTTTGTAGATGGGTTTCTGGTATTCACACCTAGTTTATAGGTATTTATATACACATCCTGTGTGAATATAATGCTTATTTATTGACACACAAATAACAGTGAAATATACATACACTGCATGGGGGAAACTCGTGTGAGGAAACAGAAAAATAATGGGAAAATGAAGAATTGTATATTAGAAAGGCAGACACAAAATACAAACAGGGATCTTCAGTTCTAAATAGTAGGAATAAGAAATCCAAAGGCATCTTTGTCCAGCTGTATACAAGTTTTTAAGCCAGGACCCCAAATATATGTTCGGGGCACAGAATCTTGGGGGAGAGGAATTGTTCCAATAGTGTTTCAACCACAATATTTTGTCATCTATGAGAGTGGGGGGAGGGGAGTCATCTACTATATTTTAGCTTTCCCAGCATCTTTGGAAGCTGTAAAATCCCAGCTTTAAGCATGTTTAGTTTGCAGTGCCTCAGTTGGTTCAGGGGTGCTTTTGCCAACATAATTTTGCACATGATTTAAGTGAAAAATGAAGCTGTGAATTGCATTAATCTGGAGTAGGGAAAACAGCCAACAAAAAACATGTCTTTACGCATGATATCTTAAGACCTCACAGGTAGGAAAATCACAGTGTATAGATGAAAGTTAACTCAGACTGGATTAATAATACTTAATATAATACTTAGTATAATATTGGCGATTCTGGAGTAATCAGACACCTCCAATTTGTGACACTGAACATAGAGGCAAAAAAAAATTACAGCTTCTCTGCCATTTCCCTATTATCCTTTAGTAATCTTTTTACCTCTTGGTCATCCAAGGGTCCCACTGCTTCCCTGGCTGGTTTCCTGGTACTAATGTATTTGAACAAATTTTTATTATTAGTCTTCTTTTTTCTTTTTTACAATATGTTCCTCATAGTCTCTTTTTTTTCTTGTTTGATCACCAACTTGCATTTATTTGCCAGTCTATGCTCCCTTTTATTTACCTCACTCAGACTAGCCTTCCACCCCTCAAAGGAATCCTTCTTACCTTTTACTGCTTCCATTACTTGGTTTGTTAACCATGCAGGCCTTTTTAATACCTATTTGTACCTTTCCTAACCTGTGGCATACATTTTATCTGAGCTTCTAGGATTGTAGTTTTAAATAGTCTCCAGGCTTCCCTAAGGGATTAGACCCTGCTTACCTTTCCTTTCAGTTTTTCTTCATTTGAGAGAAATTACCCCTTCTAAAGTTAAATGTGGTAGTGTTGGTCTTTTGGGGCAACTCCCTATTTATGTACATATTAAACTTAATAGCATTATGGTCACTGTTCCCAACCAAAGCTATCACATTTACATCTCATATCAGGTCTTGAGCATTACTTACAATCAAGTCCAGGATCACCTTCCCTCTGGTAGGTTCTGTGACTATCTGCTCCAAGGCACAGTCATTGAGAGTATCTAGAAACCTCGTCTCTTTCTACTGACGTGAACACATATTGACCCACTCAATGTGTGGGTGGTTGAAATCACCTATTATGATACAATTATTTCATGTAGCTGCTTTCCTTAATTATTTTGCTGTTTTTAAATCATCCTCTAACCTTTGATCTGGTGGGTGATACACTCCAAGAGTTAAGCTTCCCTTTGGGCCCACTATTTTCACCCATAGCGTTCCTGTAAGGAAATCTATTTCTTCTATATTCTCAATCTTACTTTCTGACAAAGTGACACTGCCCCTCCAACCCTTGCCTCCCTATCCTTCTGATATAATTTATACCTGGGAATCACTGTATCCCACTGATTATCCTCATCCCATCAAGTTTCTGAAATGCCCACAGTGTCTATGTTCTCCCCTGACACTAAGCATTCCAGCTCCCCCATTTTACCTCAGACACTTCTGGCATTTGAATATAAACATCTATAATTTCCTAGACACGTTAGGCCTGTGGCCTCTAGACCTTGTCAGACAGTCAATATTGTTTGTCACCATCTCAGTGGCCAGTCCTAATCCATTTCCTTTTAAAACAGTAACAGTTACCCCTTCATCTCTTAGAGATAAGCCGTCCTGAACCAGAGACATTTCATCTCCTTTTGGCTTTCCCCCAAGATTTAGTTTAAAAACTGCTCTGCCCCTTTTTTTATTTTAAGGGCCAACAGCCTGGTTCCTTTCCAGGACAAGTGGAGGCTGTCTCTTTTGTAGAGGTCCTGCTTGTTTCAAAAAGTATCTGAGCGCCTAACAATCTTAAATCCTTCCTCCATACACCATAGCCTCATCTCATCTCTGAGACTTCTAATTTGTGCCTGCCTAACTGGCCCTGTGTGTGGAACAGGCAGCACTTCTGAGAAGGCTTGAGTCTCCTGCCTAGCAGCCTAATTTTTTTCCCCTCAAGGATCACATGATTACATTTCTCCACACTGTTGGTGCCAACATGTACTACAACCTCTGGTTTCTCCCCACCACTGTCTACAGGCCTATCTAGACCATGTGTAATGTCCACTACCTTTGCATCAGGCAGGCAAGTCACCATGTGGTCAGAACATGGGTTCACAACCCATCTCTCTACATCTCTAAGGATCAAACCAAGAGCTCCCCTCCCTCCCTGCCCAGAGATGGTTTCTTGGTGTGAAAGGGTGCCTGAACACCAACTAAAGAAGGGGTCTCTTCTGAGAGAACATTCCCCTTATTATCAGCACAATGCCCTGCTTCCCCTTGGCCCTCATACTCCCTGACAGTGGTGGGACTGTCATTATCCAAGTGGGACACATCTAACAAGTCCCTGAGAATCTTATCCATGTGCCTAACTGACTGTATCTGCTTATCCAGGTCAGCCAGCTTGGCCTCGAGGGTGTGAACTCATTCCCTGAGGGTGTGAACTCATTCTGGTGAGAGGAGAATTTTCCTGCCAAATCAAACAGGAAGTTAGTTCTGAAGAGTGCAGAGATTCCTGGTGTGGTGTGGTTAAAAACTGCCTTTTGAGACCTTAAGAGTCAGAAAAACTCAAGATGAGTATTGGTGTTTCAAGATAAGGGGTTTGGAAAGAACTAAAGTCTATGCATGTACTAATTTTGCCTCAGAGTTATCTGTTTCGAGAAATTTTACCCCTGATTTCACCTGACTTTTTCCCTTTATGTTGAATAAAATACTTTGATAATCTGAAATACAAAAACGTCTCAAGTGCCATTTAAGCCATATAAGTTAAAGGGGGCTCCCTCCCATTCCTACCCTCAGGTTCCTGGGCTGAGCAAACAGCCAAAATATCATACTGAGACAGAATTCCTCAGGAAAGAAAAAAAAAACAGACAACTCGGGTGGCTCAGTCACAGAAGGGAAAGAAAAACAGAGAAAAAAATCTTGTTTCTGAGGGAGGTAAGTTGATTGGGGAGTTATGGGGCCAAAGAAGAAATCACTTTTTTTTTTTTTGGTCAAGTTATGTCTGAATTCCTCCAACCCAGCTTGCTTTCCCTGCAGTCATACTTGTAGTTTGGCTCTGTCAAATTAAAAACAAAACAAAACAAAAAAAGCACACCTCAGAATGGTACTTAGTTTAAATTTTATTAAAAGCCAAACAGTTTGGCATCACCTTTTTAAAATCTATAAATACTGTCCTGACTAAATAAGTTCTTTCTATTTCAGAAATATTTTAAATAATGGGGGAAAGAATGCTTCTCTGTGGCCTCAAGGGCAAACACAAGAGTAGGAGAAAAATGAGCTCCATCATAAAACCAGGGGGTGAGCTGAAAGTGTTAGATACAACCGTATCCTAAATTAATTCAGGCTCTTCAAATTACTGTATAACGCAGCAGTGTGCTCCTGATGCTGTGTTCACAGGAAGTCTATGTCAGCATTTCTACGGCAAGCCCAGGCTTTGCTTCAGGCTGAATGCTGGCATTCGGAGCCGCCTTCCTGAAGCAAGGAATTGATACTAAATTAACATAAATCCCTTTGGCCATTTCTTGAGTCAGGAGGGTGTGTGTGTGTGTGTGTGTGTGTGTGCCATCATTTTGAGTCACAAGTGTGACCTGCAGCTGCCTATGAATTTTTACATATTTGTATTTCTCCCTTTTCCTTATATAAATGGAAAGCCTTTGCTTTTTTGTTTTGAATTGTTGTTTTTTCCCCCATAAGATAAGATCTACTGAAGGGCTGTGCATACCTTAATTACATTTGGTAAAATGGAAGGCAAACAGCTTAAAAAAAAACAGGTGTGTGATTCTTTCTGAAAGGTGTGTTCTGTAGAGGTAACTGAGAACCTGGCTTCCACGTTGAGAAGAACATCGCTGCTGAGCTTTAACACAGAAAATCTGTCTAGTGTATTTCTAAAGCACCCTCCTTCCAAGGAGCTCAGAGCCATATTCATGGCTCTCCCTTTCTTATCCCCACACCAACCCCATGAGTAGTGTTGCCAACTGCCCAATGGTGGCTTCAGATCTCCTGGGATTATAACTGATCTCCAGGTGACAGAGTATACACACAAGACAAAAGCCACTTTGGAAGGTGGGCTCTGTGGTATTATACCCCATTGAAGTCCCTCCCCTCCCCCCCAAACCTCAACCTCCTCAAGCTCCACCCCCAAAAACTTCAAGTGTTTCCCAACCTGGAGCTGGAAACCCTACTCATGAGGTAGGTTAGGCTGACCTAAGGTCATGCTGTGAACTTCATGACAGAGTGATGATTTGGATGCAGGTCTTCAATGCTTTAACCACTGGAGCCAGTTAGTTCCCCTGTACTCATTTAGCCATCCCTATTGCCAGACTTGCCACATGCTGGACAGACCCTTTTGGGTTCAGGTAGGAACAGCAAAAGAGGCCCATCACAATACTGGTTAGGTGCTGTACATGTGTAAAAATGCCTGTTTTAAAGAAAAGCCATCATTTCTGTATATCCTCCTCCTCTAGATTTAAGTCAATCTATTGATTTGGATCCTACCTAAAATGTCCCTGAGTACAAGAAGGGTGATTATTGCCATTAGTCACCTTTTCTACAGGAGACCTTTGATTCCCCCCCCAAAAAATTATTCCTGGGGGTCCCTGCCCCAACCCAGCATTTTGGGGCCTATTTTGGGCTGCTGTATGGCAGGTATCAGAGAAAATAATCTTTCTTTGTTCCCCTGTTTAAATGCAACTCTAGCCCTATACATACTTATAGAAGCAACCCAACATTTTGTGAACATTGGTGAGGGAAATACTGATATCTATGTGTTGTATGGAGGGAAGGCAGCATGGTATAGCCCAGACTCATGAAATCTCAAAAGCTAAGCAGTGTCAGTACTTGGATGGAAGACCACCAAGGAAGACTTTGCAGAGGAAGGCAATGGCAAACCACCTCTGCTTCTCACTTGTCTTGAAAGCTCCTTGCTGGGATTGCAACTTAATAGTACTTCTTGCTCTTCAGAATGAGAAATGTCCTGCCAGTTGTTATCTGATCTTCTACTGCTTTGGAATGGAGCACATAATTAAGCTGTTCCAGGCACTGTCCAGTTCTTCACCTTGCTTTAGTATTTTGCAGGCTTTCCAGGGTTACTGTAATATCTTCCATTTGCTTTCCTTTCAGTTTGTTGGGGGTTTTTATGAATTGTCACAGTAAGATATGAATGAATTAATTGATGAAATATTATTATGGCATCAATATTTGACTGGTAGATGGTGTTCTGCGATTTGAGATCTAGCCAAGTTCTTGGGAATTTTCTTAGTAAGTAAAGTACTTCTAGGTTGTAGCGAGTGATATATCATCATTATCTTGTGAGTTTTGCAATCTATTGCTTCTAATTCTTCTTGTTTCCAATTCATGATGCAAGTTGTGTATCTAAGAACGGGGACTGCCCATGTGTTAATTGCCTTTATCATGTTGTCTCCATTTAATTTTGTTTGCAATATCTTTTTAACACTTGGTACTACTCATTGGTTGTTCTTAACAAGGGCTTGTCAGCTTCCAAAGTTCCAAGATATTTGTAGTTTTCTTCAAAGACCAGTATTTTGATGTTTTTCTTGTTGAGCATCTTGATTTCTTCTTGTTCAATGATCTTTCCTCTGTTCCAGGGGTGGGCAATTGTTTTGGCTCGGGGGCCACTTTGTGGGAGCGAAGGTTAGCGGAGGGCCGCACCTTTTAAAATGATGGCATTCATTAGTTAACTTTGCATTTCAGAAAAGGTATAAATTGTATCATAAAAATCAATAAATATAAATTAAATAAAATAGTGGTAGTTTTATTCAATTTATTTATTGTGCTAATTTCATATCATCTATAGCTGCAAGCACATTTAATTTTAGAATGTTTAATGAGACAAATGTACCCTATCACACTTTTCTACAATTTTTTTGAAATCAGGAGTGAGATTGCTTGTTGAGATTCTCATCACAGCCTGCAAGTTAATGTCTGTTAAAGAGCATCTATATTTACTCTTGTTGATCTTCATGCAAGAAAAACTTTGCTCACAAATATATGTAGACCCAAATACAGAGAACATTTTCCCAGCAAATTTCTTCATACATGGAAATTGTTTCAGCAGACAAAGATTTGTAAAAGTCAACTAATGTCACAGCATTAAACATTTCTTTCACAGTGTAATCTGACTGCATGTCAATAAATTCAGTCTGCAGCTCCTCAGGTGCTGTATCAATATCAGCAGTGATGGAATAAGAGAGCAAATTGAATTTAGGCTCAGTTTTCTTGAAGTCCTGAAACTCCGTGGCGGGCCGCATGTAGCCCCCGGGCCGCAATTTGCCCACCCCTGCTCTATTCAATTCTAATGTTGCACATTTGTCAAGGCCAAATTCCATTGCTATATTTTTGCTGAATGTTCAAAATGTATCTAGTAAAAAAATAAATCTATAATGATGATGAAGAAGAAGAATTGTCAGTCAGATATTTGATTGGTAGATGGTGTTCTGCAATTCGAGATCTGTCCAAGCTCTTGGGAATTGCAGATGTATCTTCACAGGATTATCTTAAGGTGGTTTACAAAACATGAAAAACATTCCAATCAGAAATCAAGGCCTTCCAATAAACAATGTAGTAGGACTAGGATTATAGAACTGGAAAACAAAGAAAAAGAAAATTATCAAAGGCATGATACACCATCATGAAGAAAGGGAGTTACAAAGGAAGAAGACATTGCAGTGAAAAGGTGAGGTGATACATACAACAAACATTGCAATAGACTACAAGAAGTGGGACCTGCACTACCCTATCTTTGCTTCCTCCCCTATCTACCCCCTCTTTCTCTCAGGATCTCTCTCACTTTCTCTGCCCCCAACCCCATCACTATCCCAGCCCACAACACCTCCTGTTACTCTTCCTATCTCTCCCTCCAATGCCTGTTACTTTTCCTCTGATTCTCCCTCCCCCAACAACCTCTGTCACTGATTCTCTTCCTCTTTAGCTCTCTTTCTCCCTCCCTAGTTCCCATTGTCACACTCTCATATGAGCCCTTTGTCTCATTCTTTCTCCATGCTCTACCCCATCATTCTTTCACCCTATCTGCCTCCCTCTCTTGTTCCCCTGCCTGTTCTTGATGATCCTCCTCCCCCATCCCAGAGCTCCACCACTGGAGAGGTATCAAAAAGTGAGCTTGGCTGCCCGCAACAAGTCTCTACTCCTTGATACCTTCAGCAACCTTCCTGTCAGCAAGAAAGAGTTCTGAGGAGACAAAAAAGAGAAAGCTGTCATCTGGGTCCCAGGGCAGAGAACTGAGTAACCTGACCAGGACCCTCAAGAGAACTGCAGCCTCGGCAGTAACACAAAATTGGCAGTAACACAAAAAGGCTGAAGAGCAGAACCACCATGGAGAACCAGCCAAGCCTCAGCAGACAGATGGTAAGAGACCTGCAGAGGGCTCAGAGAGATAGTTGAAGACCCTAAACACTTCTTTGGTTCCAACAGTAAGTCACGTTGTTTAAGTCTGTGTTTTATATGCATGTTTCCTGCTTTGATTCCATACCCGTCTTTGTTGAATTAAACCCTATTTCTATTTTAAGTTCTACCTGTGTATGGTTATAGGTGATAGGAGGATCTGGCCAATCTGGGAGTTGTATTTTTTTTAATGTTTTTTTGCCTACTGTTAGGTACTGGAGGCCAGTGGGCTGGAGGCACCTCTACTTTCTGTATTGTCACCCCTTCCAATAACTAACTCAGGAGCTATAATTTCTTCCCTCAACTAGGTCTGCTGGGAGAAAATGGGGTTACACTCGTATTGTTGGAAACCGTCCCTCCTCTCCATTTTGTGACCCCCCCAAAGGGTTTTTTTTAAATCTTCTCCTTTTTTAACTGGATTTGATTAGAGGGGCTCATGTTTCCATAATCCATTTCATGGATTTGGAGCCCATAGAGGCTCCTTCCGTAACACTTCTCAGAAGGAGGAGGGGGAAGAATGGCAGCAGTGCAAATTGGCAAGAAGGTGGGCTTTTTCTTCCAAGAAACAGAAACCGTGAGGAGCGGGAGAACATAATTAAATGTCACCCTCAGGGCATAATGTTCCAAAACTTCATTTGCCACCATTACCAGTGTATTCTTTTTTCTAATTTGAGATTCCAAAACATAAGATGAAGAGGGCTATACGATTGCTAACATATGATGGGAATGAAGTTCAAAACTTCAGGTTGTTGTTGTTTTTTTCCCTCCTTTCATCTTCTCCTGGATCAAGACAACAGCTCGCCAAAAACTGGGACTATAAAACAGTTACTTCCTTTGGCTGCTGCAGCTGCAACCTGATTAAAACGCAGCGGGAACAGCTATAATGAACAAATACCACCTGCCGCAGGAACAGGTGTTGGTGTCCTCATTTAGAAACCAAATGAAATGAGAAGATGTGAAAGGACAGTAGCAGATCCCTGCTGACGTTGAGATCATTTGTCACAGCTCATCGTGGAATTCCGGGCCCTAATGATCATTCCCTCAACAAGATGCTGCCACCAAAATACGGCGCTTGAGCATCACTAAAGAGGCTGAGAGTGGCATTTGTAGAAAAGCTTCTTCATGGGCTAATGCTGTGTCACTTTGACAACTACCGGTTGACCTCTGTCTAACTCCTTCCTCTTGACCAGTCACATGGAGCAATTGCACACCTACCAAAGGCCAATGGAAAACGGTTTATTATTTATTTGCAAAATGTAATTGTCTACCTCTACCGTTTGAGGCAACTTACACAGTAAAGAACGATATGACAACTTCATAAAAAATCTCCATAACAATTACAACAAGCTCATAAAACCACAAGCTGTAAAAAAAGGTCCCCAGACCAGAAGCATCTTATGTTATGTAAATCTTATGTTAGACCTGGTTTGGTTTGGGTTTTTAAATAAATGTTTTGGCCTGGCACCTAAATTAGTTGCCAGGTAAGGCACAAGGGAGAGGGCATTCCAAAGGCAAGATCCCACTGAGGGTTGCTAGCTCTGGTAATACCTGGAGCTCTGGGGGAGTGTAGCCTGGGTAGGGTGGGGTTTGGAGAGAGGCAGGACTCCAGTGCGATATAATGACACAGAGTCTACCTTCTAAAGTTGTCATTTTTTTCCCTAGGAGAACTGATCTCTGTCTCCTGGAGATCAATTGTAATTCCAGGAAATCTCCAGCCACCACCTGGAAGTTGGCAACTCTAGTCTCACCACTGAAAAAGCCCCATCTCTGGTTGCCACTTGTCCAACCTTTTAGAGACAGGGGCACAGAACGTGTCTTGCTCACTAAGACCCTGTTGTCACTACTAAATACATGCATATGGACATAAGAAGAGCCCTGCTGGATCAGACCAGTGGTCCATCTAGTCCAGCATCCTGTCTCACACGGTGGCCAAGCAGTTCCTCTGAAGGGCCAACAGCAGGGCACAGAGGCTGAGGCCTTCCCCGATGCTGCCTCCTGGCTCTGGGATTCAGAGGATAAGTGCTTCTGAATTAGGGTTGCCAGGTCTCTTGGACCAGCTGGTGGGGAATGGGGGGGTGAACTTACCAGATAAAGTTAAAGGTTTCCCTTGCTCAAAAGCCAGTTGAATATGACTCTAGGGATGTGGTGCTCATCTCCGTTACCAAGCCAAAGAGCCAGCACTGTCTGAAGACTTCTCCGTGGTCATGTGGCTGGCATGACTAGATGCCGAGGCGCACAGAACTCTGTTACCTTCCCACAGAAGCAGTACCTAATTATCTACTTGCAATTTCTTGCTTTCAAACTGCTAGGTTGGCAGGAGTTGGGGCCAGAGACGGGAGTTCACTCCGCCATGTGGCACTCGGGTCTTGAACTGATGAACTACCAACTCTCCAGTCTGCTGTTCAGTGTCTTAACCACGTGAGCCACTGCAGCCCTGAACTTACCAGGAGCAGGGAGGGATTCCAAAAATAAATGTGACATGCCTACGTGATCCAGAAGGGAAGTAGGCATGTCAGAGACATTGGGGGGGACACTCTGGTTTTGGGACAAAACTCTGTGGTAGAATTAGCTTCTACCATAGGGTTTTGCCCAATAACCAGAGTGTCACCCCCTGACATCCCTACGTTACTTCCAGGGCACGTAGGCATGTCATGTTTAATTTCCATATTCTTCACTGGGTTTGTTTGTTTTTTTCTGGAGGGGTGTTAATTCCTCCTCGCCGGCCAGCTGGCTGATGGCAGAGTGGTGGGGCCCCAAAGTGGGGGGTCCTGCCCCCGCCGGGGTGTGTGTCTGGCATCCCTACTCTGAATGTGGAGGTTCCCCTCAGTCACCATGGCTAGTAGCCTTTGTTAGACTTATCCTCCATGAATCTATTGAATCCACTTGTATGCTTCAAGCTTACTTTACATGTATGCATCTAGCTTATTTTCATATGGAAATGTGTGTGTCTTGGATGCCTGCAGAGTATCTGCAATTTCTAAGCTGCAAGCTTCAAGACCTGGCCACTAGTTTGTGTGTGTGTGTGTGTGTGTAAGGGGGGGGGGGCATCAAGATGCTTCCGACTTATGGCAACCCTATGAATGAATGTCCTCCAAAACATCCTATTGTTAACAGCCTTGCTCAGGTCTTACAAAATGAGGGCCACTAGCTTAGATGGCTTTAAATTAGAAAAGGCAGTGGAAGATTGGTGTGTCAGGAGCTACATGCATATAAAGTGCTGTCAAATTGCAGCCAACGTACAGTGACCCCAGCAAGGGGCTCTCAAGGCGAATGGGAAGCAGCCGTGGTTTGCCATTGCCTTCCTCTGCAGATCCTTCCTTGGTGGCCTCCCAGCCAAGCACTGACGCTGCTTAGCTTCTGAGATCTGACAAGATCAAGGCGTACCATGCTGCTTTCCCTCCCATCTGAAGCTATAGCTGTTATCAATAACAGTCTGAATAACAGATGATGGAGAACGGGAGGGTTGTGCCTTCATGTTCCACTCATAAGCTTCACAAAAACATCTGGCTGGTTAGACAACCCCCCCCCCCCAGTGAAATAGGCCTGGTTTTAATAACTGATTAGGCCACAGCTAGTTGGCAAGAATAGAGCAGGTGGTAGGATTGCAAGGTTCCCTTGCTGCTATTGTAGGGGGATTTTGGGGGTATTCTGGAGGTAGGCAGGGACATCACGTGACATCCTGGATGTGATGACATCACCTGAAAGTTGCATCATCACATCAGGGATGTCATGCAGGGGATGCTCTGGTTTTTGGGGCAAACTCTATAATAAAATTGGGTTTAAACCACAGAGTTTGCCCAAAAACTAGAGCATCCCCTGTGCAACATCCCTGACGTGATGACATCACTTCCAGGTGACATCATTCTGTTGGGGATGTCACATGGCAACATCCCTGTTTAGGGGCAGGGTTTTCCCCCACTGGCAGCTGGTTCACAGTGGGGAGAAGCCCTCGAAACTGAGGAATCCTCCACTGGGACCTTGGGGCTGGCAACCCTAGCAGATAGCTTTGGATAGGTGGGATTAATTGGCAAGCACCTGGAGAGATCTACATGGTGGAGGGTGTGTCCAGCACTGGCCATCACACACCTTGCTGCTGGATGTGCTGTGAAGGAGCTCCCTTGTTGCTGACTGGCACATTTTGAATGTGGTGGTAGCCTTGCAGCATGCCAGGGAAGAGGGATGAAGCTGGGCACCTCTCTATGTGATGATATGTGTGATGATGTGCAGGTGATGATAAACAAGGCCAGCAGAAGTGCTGGTCAAGTTAGGAGCTGGGGTGGATCTGTCCAAAAGGCAGTCCATGTGGATGCCTAGTACAGCTCACCCACAAAATATCCAGCTTATTGGAATAAGCAGTGATATAGGTCAGCCATTAAGGTAAGCTGAATACATTACAGTTGCCAACTTCCAGGTGGTAGCTGGAAATCTCCTGGAATTGCAACCATCTCCAGACAACTGAGATCAGTCCCCCTGGAGAAAATGGCTGCTTTGGAAGGTGACCTAGTTGGCAAGAATAGAGCAGGTGGTAGGGTTGCAAGGTTCCCTTGCTGCTATTGTAGGGGATCAGTCCCCCTGGAGATCAGTCCCCCTGGAGAAAATGGCTGCTTTGGAAGGTGACCTCTATGGCATTCGGCCCCACTGCAGTTCCTCCCCTCCCCAGACCCTGCCCTTCTTAGGCTCCACCCCCCAAATCTCCAGATATTTCCTAAGTGGGATTTGGCAACATCAATGCAGTTAAATAAATAAACTAGTTGAACCCACACTTGGTGTCAGGTGTCTTTATTTGGGCGGTGTTGGGGAAAACCACACTCCACATCAACCTTTTTCTCCCTTGGGCAGCTTCTCACAAGTTCAGTTGTACACTGAAGAACCACGGGCTCAGGAAGTGTCCTAGGTGTGCATGCGTTGGGAAAGTACTTGGCAATATTTTCTCACAGTTACTGATGTGTGCAAACTGGATGCTGGGATGTGTCATCCAGCTGTTCCTGTTATGCCATCATAAGTATCACTTTTCTAACCTTAATAATCTTAGCTGCCAATAAATACCCAGTGTTGAAACTCTGAAAATTATAGTATCTGGAGCTCAGGAATGTGACACATAAAAAACATACTGTTTTGTGGAACCTAAGCAGAAGAAAAAATTGTGCTTGCTAAGGTTGTTGATTAATATATGAAGTCAGATTCCAAAATTCTTTAATGGGATCATGACAGCCCCGTGAAGGTGGAGGAAGCAGATCATCAAAAAACCCAAATCTCTGGGTGACGTTTGATGCTTCTTGCAGTCTGTCCTGCATTGAGGAACTAAGTATTATCTATTTTTCATGAAGGTTGGATAGTTTGGAATTAGGGGAAGAAAAGCTACTTGAACCAATTCCAGCGCCAGGAGGAAGAAAGTATCAGCCTAAATCTAATGAGCCTCCATTTTCTGTGCTGATCCTTTCAGGTCTGCCTCATAATATCTGAAAGGGTCCAAAGTGTATAAGAAATATGAATAGGCGTGCCAGAGCAGCATTAATTAGCATTTCGTTGTATGGGATATATACAGGCCTATCTTCACAGAAAGTCTAGATCAGGAACTGCTTTTCTTGCAGGGCCATTTTGAAAACAGGGTTTTGGGCAGCAGCCCAACACCTCAGCTGCTACTGTCTCACTCAGCATTCCCCACCCTGTAGGTTGTGTGACCCCAAAGTAGGCCACAAAGCCTCTGTTAATTTTTTTAAAATAAATTTTATTAAGTTTTAAAGTTAACAGCAGTACAGTTTAAGAAGGAGACGGAAGGTACAAAAGGTAATGTTGGCGAAAACTACCCCAGGCTTACATCCAAATTGAATCAACAGTAACTTAACAAGACACTGAAGAAAGTTAAGAGGTGCATCCTAGAGCTCAAGAGCAAGGTGGCACTCAAGTGTATATTTAACCCTGTAGCCCAGGGGTGGCCAACCTTGCTTAACGTAAGAGCCACATAGAATAAACATCAGATGTCTGAGAGCCGCAAGACAGGAACAAATATCACACACACGTTTTTATTTTTTAAAATATGCAAATTTGCTTTTTATTAACGTTAAATGGGACTGCCAAAAATAAAAACAAATGAGGAAAACCAGTTATTGATAATGATATTACTTGTTTGCTAATGATATTGATAGAGATGGAAAGAAAGAGAGAGAAACTAGGAAAGCAAATAGATGGGAGGGAGGAGGGAAGGAAGGAAGGAAGGAAGGAAGGAAGGAAGGAAGGAAGGAAGGAAGGAAGGGAGAAAGAGAGAAAAAGCATGCCTCCCCTTTTCTTCCCCAGCCGCCCTGCCAGGAGCCGCACAATATATGTGAAAGAGCCGCATGTGGCTCCCGAGCCACAGGTTGGCCACCCCTGCTGTAGCCTCTGTTAAGGCAGACCAACCTTCTCCTGACAAGTGTCCAGAGGAGAGCAACAAAGATGGTGAGGGGTCTGGAGAGCAAGTCCTATGAGGAAAGGAAGAAGGAGGAGGAGGAGATTGGATTTATACCCCGCCCTTCACTTGGAGTCTCAGAGCTCCTTTCCCTTCCCCTCCCCACAACAGACACCATGTGAGGTAGGTGGGGCTGAGAGAGCTCTGACTGAGAACTGCTCAATCAAGAACAGCTCTGACAGAAGTATGGCTTGCCCAAGGTCATCCAGCAGAAGGAGCTGGGTATGTTTAGCCTGGAGAGGAGATGATGACTGAGAGGTGATACGATCGCCATCTTCAAGTACTTGAAGGGCTGCCATATTGAGGATGGTACAGAATTGTTTTCTGTTACCCCAGAACGTCAACGGGTGAAAATTAATTCAAAAGAGTTTTCAGCTAAACATTAGGAAAAACTTCCTGACAGAGCAGTTCCTCAGTGAAACAGGCTTCCTTGAGGGTGGTGGGCTCTCTTTCCTTGGAGGTTTTCAAGCAGAGGCTAGAGGAGGACCTGCTCCCGCTCGTGTCATGCTCTCCTTATAGCCTCCTGCATGGCAGCCATGAATGGCAGCCAGCTGCTGGATGAGTTGGAATGTGAGAACTTCGGCTACTTCTTCTTGCTGAGTCACATGACTTGCAAGATCACCTTCAGCCAGACTGCAGTCTAGGTGGGTGATGTGTTTCCTTTTCCATCCGGCCCTCTCACTGTTGTATTTCTCACAGTGGGATGAATCAGGAGGCAGGGCGGCACACGTTACAAGTCAAAGGGTCACCTCCAGCCATGGTTCAGATTGTGTTTTCACCTGCAGGGAGAATTGATACAAGATGGGTAAGTTGCTTCACTGGGAGTATATATATGTAATTTTATTGAATTTTCATAATAATAACCAAAAAAACCCAGCAGAATTAACCAATAAAAGAAAACAATATGCAGGAAGAACAATGATTTATAGGTTGCACCACACAGCCACCATAGTGAGATAATACTAAGCGCCATATCAATCATTATAATTACCATAAATGTACTGCGTCCAAAATTTCCGGTATTTCTTTTTGCTTTACTAAATAGTCTAGAATGGGAACCCATATTGACTCAAAATCTGATTTGTTTTTGGGTACCTGAGTATTATTGATGTTGTCCGAAATCTTCGCCATTGTATATATATTCCAAATTTTAGAGTGCCAATTTTTTTTTCCACTGGGAGTAGAAGGGCAGGCACTAGAACATCAAATGGCTCTTTGCACATGCTCAGGGATATATTTTGCTCCACCTTCCAAAGCTGAGCTCATGCAGTGCTATTAAGATCCAAACCATCCTACAATAAAACAGACAAAGATGGCTACCACTTTGCAATGGCCATTGTAGAAAATGGAATGCTAGACTAGATGGGCTCCAAGTGCATCCATTAATTTTGACTGATCAATTTGATCCAAAGCCAGGTGGATCACCACTCTACAAAGGCTGGGAACCACTGCTCTAAAGTCACTATTACAGGCATGATTCTTAGTGCCAGACTACAGTTTACTACAGTTTACTACAGACTACAGAGAGCCAGTTTGGTGTAGTGGTTAAGTGCGCGGACTCTAATCTGGGAGAACCGGGTTTCATTCCCCACTCCTCCACTTGCACCTGGCTGGATGACCTTGGGCAAGCCATAGCTCTGTACCAGCTGTTCTCTCAAGGACAGCTTGGGAAAGAGTTCTCTCAGCCCCACCTACCTCACAGGGTGTCTGTTGTGGGGAGGGGAAGGGAAAGGAGTTTGTAAGCGGCTCTGAAACTCTTAAGTGAGTGAAGGGCGGGGTATAAATCCAATCTCTTCTTCTTCTTCTTCTTTATGCTCAGGCATGTGATTTTTCTTCTTTTTTCTCCCATGACACCAAAAAAACACACACCCCAGTTTGGTGTAGTGGCTAGGAGTGTGGACTCTAATCTGGGAGAACTGGGTTTGATTCCCCACTCCTCCACATGCACCTGCTGGTGTGACTTTGGGTCAGTTATAAGTTTTTTCAGAGCTGTTCTCTCAAGGACAGTTCTCAAAAGAGCTCTCTCAACCCCACCTACCTCAAAGGGTGTCTGTTGTGGGGAGGGGAAGGGAAGGAGACTGTAAGCCACTCTGAGTGAAAAGCAGGGTAGAAATCCAATCTCCCCCTCCTCCTCCTCCTCTTCTTCTTCTGTAAAAGAGTTATGCACTCCATATGGCAACTTCCTTATGACTGTTCTGGGTTTCTCCTTTAAATGTCAGTTTAGAATCTTCTTGATGCGACTGTCACATAGTGCTTGACCCTAATTGTGGAAGTGAACCTGGGCTGAAATACTTCACAACTGCAGGTGGGAACTCATGATTGAATGTGCCCCCCACACACACACTGTGGTGTGGAGGGCCATTCCAAATTGCAGCCTGAAGGTGTACAGCCTAAAGGGACCACTTTACCTCAGTGAGATAAAGCTATAGCACAGTCATCCTGTGCTCCACATATTCTTTTTAACTTCTAGATTGGTAACTGAGGGCAGGTGGCACCACTGAGGTGGCAAGATGTGATACAAAAGCCTCCAGCTATGGACTCCTCAGACAGAGGCTGCGGGGGGGATGTTTTTCAAAGTAGTCGTGGATCTATTTTTGATCTCCGGAAAAAACAACAACAACAACACATCTCTCGCTGAATAGCCTAGGCTGCCAGAGCAACATCTGTTTCCATTGTCAACCGAGTTAGGCATTTTCCTGAAGCAGATTGTTTGTGAGTGATGAAGGGAAAGTAATTCAAGGGAAAGAAAACCTACAAATAGGGCTAACTTACCCGGTTGTTAAATTAACTACAAGTCTTCTCAGTGTGTGCACCTCACCTGCTGGCAGAAGAACAATACTGGGGGGGGGGGGGAGTTCCCTGTTTTTCTCTTATGTTGATATATTTTCTTCTGTATTAGATTTTTTAAAAATGGATTTTTCTGAGCCACCTTGTTTTTGTTTCACTATCAGCATTTATTGCAATTGAAAGATCAGTCAACAGCAGTTTCCTGGTTCCTTTTAATACAAATGTATTTATTTCCTGCACTGAAAACCCACCTTTCTCACTGATAGTCAAGGTGAATTACAAAATATAAAAATAATTAAGCGGTGGCTTAGAGGTTAAGATGCTGTGCTGCAGACTGGAAGGTCGGTAGCTTGGCAGTTTGAGACCCAAGTGCCACGTGACAGAGTGAGTTCCCGTCTCTGGCCCCAACTCCTGCCAACCTAGCAGTTGGAAAGCAAGAAATTACAAGTAGATAAATAGGTACCACTTTGGTGGGAAGGTAACAGTGTTCCGCGCACCTCGGCGTTTGCTCATGCCAGCCACATGACCATGGAAAAAGTCTTCAGACAGCGCTGACTCTTCGGCTTGAAAATGGAGATGAGCACCGCTCCCTAAAGCTGGATTCGATTGGCTTTCAAGCAAGGGTAACCTTTATAAGACATCTGATAAACAGTTAAACAAGACTAGGATTATAGAGTTAGAAAACAAGGCAAACAGAAACTGTCTAAGGCAGGGTTCCCCAACCTTTTTGGGTCTGTGGGCACCTTTGGAATTTTGATACAGGATGGTGGGCACCACCTTAAAATGGCTCCCACAGGAGGCTGAGCCAAAGGCACAGGGAAGAAGAGGGGTAATCTAAAAAAACACGGTGAGATCAGACGAGCCATTTGATCCAATGTCATTGCTTCTCCCTACTGGATTTAAAGTGCATGTCCAGACAGCAACATCTGTTTCCCAGCCCCCATTTGTCAGCCCCCATTGGCCTTCCATCTGTATCCTCGACACCAAATAAAGTCCGGTGTTTATGATGGAACTGGTCTCACCGCACATATCCAGACATCAGATCTCTCAATTGCTGGCACAAGACGGTGAGATTGGACACTTCTGGTCCCTGTCTGCCTTTTTTTTTTCACTTAACAATATGCGCATAACTTCATATTTGCTCCTAGCAAATAAGCAGTTCTGCACATGCACACATTAGATTTTTTTTAAAGAAGCTGCCAGCCACCCTCTCCGTGGTGCCACACAGCACAGTCTGATCAGTCCATCACAAGGTCAAGCTGGATTAGGGTGGCAGGTCTGGTCGCACCTCTCTGGAACAAACTGCTCTGGAGAAATTAGAGCTGTGGAGTGTTGTGAGCAAAAATTCTACTTTGTGAGCTACTGGCATTAAAGCAGTGAGTGAGCAATCTGGCTACTGCAGAAATTAGTTTGTTCTGGAGCCATCCTGCCTGAGCGAAGACAAAAATCTGTGAACCGGAGGCTAAAAAAACTGTGAGCTAGCTCACACTAACTCAGTTTAGAGGGAACACTGGTGGGTACCAAGAAAGGTATCAGTGGGTGCCACTGCACCCACAGGCACCATGTTAGGGACCTCTGACCTAAGGCATGATAAGCTATAAACAGTTTCATAAAGTGGGTTACAAAGGCAGAAGATGATGCAGTAAAAGCAAGACAATATAGAAAAAAACATTGTAATGGACTAAAATTCTTTATAAAAACATCCTTGATGACTGTTCCATTATATTACATCTCTGTCCCTTTATATATAAAAAAAAGCAAAGTGAATCCAACATACTGAAGAGATCACCCCCACCAGTGTACCAAATCAATTCAAGAGACTCATTCTTTGAAATTGTCCTAAACTGGAGAATTGCCAAGTACCAAGACTGGAGTGGCACAAGATATTTTTACTCAGGGGTCATTTCGGGCGGGAGCTCAGCTCCGGGAGTTGGTGCCAGCCCCCCCCCCCCCCGGGGGAATATCTACTTGTGTTATGGCTTCAGCAAAAGGTCCTTGTTCCTCCGACCAGCCTTCTGAAGACTTCAACCACCACTGAAGCTATCCCCCAGAATAGCGGTATTTCTGAGGCTTGGATTAGTAACTGTCCCCTCTCTGCCAGCTCTTTCTTTCTTTCTTTCTTTCTTTCTTTCTTTCTTTCTTTCTTTCTTTCTTTCTTTCTCTCTCTCTCTCTCTCTCTCTCTCTCTCTCTCTCTCCCTCCCTCCCTCCCTCCCTCTCTTTCTTTCTTGCCTTCAGACATACTTCTGGTCATGTCAGGTGGTTTAGCATATGCAAATAAGTTACGCTAATGAGTTATGCTAATGAGCTCCTGCACCTCTTTTTCTACGAAAGGACCCCTGTTTTTACTCAAATTTTGTCTTAATATGCTAGCAGGCAGGGCAAATAATTAGCATCATGTTACCTATCTGGAGCCTTTGCAGTGAGCTACAGATCCAAGAATTTAGACAAATATTGTTTAAAAATCCCTTGACCTCAGTTTGCTCCATTTTTAACTAGCTTTGTCACACAGTGCTGTCCTACATATATACTGCTAATATTGTCTCTGACTTCACCTGGGGAGGGGCCATGGCTCAATGGTAGAGAATTTCTACTTAGATAGGGTTGTGACCCTCCAGGTGGCACCTGGAAATTTCCCGCAATTACAATTGATCTCCAGACAACCAAGATCAGTCCCCCTGGAGAGGAAAAAAAGGTTGCTTTGGAGGGTGGACTATATGGCATTTGTGTTGGAGTGAGCAACTCAGCATGCACTTGCAGTCTTTAAGCTGTGGCTGGACAAACACTTGTCAGGGAAGCTCTAGGCTGATCCTGCACTTTTCCCCTCCATAGAGAACAGTGGAGGGGATGGGACAACCTGTTCGGGGGCCCGTAGAATTGGACCCCGTGGTCCAATCTTCTTGAAACTGGGTGGGTATTTCGAGGAGAGGCCCCAGAAGCTACCCTGCACGTTTGGAGCCTCTCCCTCAAACCCCCTTTCCTCCAGCCCCTCATATACCCTATGAGTTTTTGCCATTGATTTCAATGGCCCATAGGGTATAATGGGGCTGAAACTGACATTCCCTTTCTGACACACTTCTGGTGATGTCAGGGGACGTGGCATATGCGAATGAGTTATGCTAATGAGTTATGCTAATGAGCTCCTGCACCTCTTTTTCTATGAAAGGACCTCTGCCCATAAGGTTCAATTGAGCTGTAGTTCCAGAGAGGGGCCTGCAGGGGTATCACTCACTGGGTTGAATGGGGCCTCCTCATCTGCTGGCCTACAGTTCCCAGCTGCCCCAAGGCCAAAAAGTGAGAGAAAAGAGGGACCCTCCCAAGGAGTGGGGCACCATCAATATAGACTCCAGCCCATCCAGGGAGGATTGTGTTTAACTCCTGTTTTATTTAGTTGTCCCTTATTCATTTAGTGTGTGTGTGCTCCATAATTATGTAAATACAAAAATAAATTATTTTATTTGGACCAATAATCTGTGTTGTGCTCTGACCCCATAGTCTCCTCTGCTCTGCCAATATCAAAGGGAGGGGGTAGCCCAGGGAAGCAAGGAAAGGCCAGACCCTTGGGTTGCCAACTTTCAAGGGATCCCCCAAAGACTCTCCAACTAGGGAGATTTGGCCACAGGGGTCTCACTGTCCCTCTAAAAAAACAATGACACTTCAGTGACTGGTGGCAGGGAAGTTAAGGAGTGAGATACCCCCATGGGACAAGGGTGGGAGGCGAACAGCCGAGTTGATAACTGGAGCCCATTTTGCCACATTAGGCAACCAAGCTTGGTTCAGACAAAGGAAGGAAACCCTTCACAGGCCTTTGTGAAGAACTCATTGGGAACCAGTCCTGACTAGGGTTGCCAGCTCCAGATAGAGGCACGGTAGAGGCTGCAAGTGGGGGGGAGATGGAAAACTGAACAGTGAGAGGGAAATAAAGGTAGGTTGATGCTTAGCTGGGAAGGAGATATAGTTGCCAACTCCAGGTGGGGAATTCCTGGATATTTGAGGGGTGGAGCCTGGAGAGGGTGATGTTGGAGGAGAGGTGGGGCCTCAGACAGGTACAATGCCATAGACTCTGCCCTCCAAACCAGCTATTCCCTCTTGGGGAACCACTGCTGCCAATCTTCAGGTGAGGGCAGGAGATCACTCGGAATTACAACTGCTCTTCAGGTAGCAGAGATCAGTTCCCCTGGAGAAAATGGTGGACTCTGTGTCATTATACCCTGCTGAGGTTTCCACAGCAAATTGATGCTGAGTGCTCAAGGCCTTGGCACTCTCCCAGAGCCTCTTTCTAGAGCCCATTGTATTTATTTCCACAACAGGCCTTATTCCTAGTAGATACATAATTCAAAATGTACAAATAGACTCCATCTTAGCACTCAGACTTCCACTATGAACACTGTCCATAGGTAGCGTTCCCTCTGGATATACCCAATTGTAGAAATAGTAGAAATTCATAAAGATGAAGGTTCCAGCAACTCCCTAACGTGGTGGCTAGCTTTGGGAAATCACGTTTCGCCAACAGCTTCTTCAAGAGCAGAACCAAACAATCAATTCTTTCCAGGAAAAATACTCTCAAAATGCTTTAACCAGGCATTCAGCTCCAATAACCTTACAAAGTATTATCACTGATCTCCAGGTGACAGAGATCAGTTCACTGTAGAAAATGGCTGCTTTGGAAGGTGGACTCTATGGTATTGTACCCTGCTGAGGTTCCCTCCCCTCCCCAAATCCCCAAAAATCTCCAGGTATTAGACACCCTGAAGCTGGCAACCCTAACTATCCACAGTGCCAAAGGGAAATACACAAAAGGATGAAATTCTCCACCCATGCTGCCCCAATGCAAACGGAGCCCCTGCATAGCTTATGATCACCTCTGAAACACAGGAGGAAATCTGTGATCTCTGCCACACTCCAGTTGACACAAGCCCTGGCTCAGTTCTCCTGCCCCATGAATCAAATTTCCACAGTGCTAATGATTGCCACCTTGGAAGCCTCCTCAGTTCTGCAACAAAGGCAAACAGGCTGATTAAATATTAAAATAATATTCTGAAAGTGCAACTCATCATTGTGGAGTAGCAGCCCCGTTGGGCTTCAGCTATATTACTGTATAGCGACACAGACATCATTAGGATGAATAGAGAGCACAGCGGCTCATTTGCAGCCTAGAGGTTTTCTCCTCTTCTGGGCTGCAAATCAATGCCAGATGTGTATCTAAAAATGTTCCAAGGAACCATTAACATAAGATATTTGAATGCCTTTTTTTGCTAAGATGGTCTTTGTCCTTTCATAAGGGCTGCGGTACTGTTCAGCATCTGTATATTATTGGCAAGAAACAAAAGAAGGAAGCTCCCCAACTGCTTTCAATATTCAAGGTGAAACCAGGGATTACACTGTTCTGAAAAGGTACAAACCGCATTAGGATGTTTTGAAGCTGTCTGGGGTGGGTTAACCGCCAATGTCCCTAGAGAATTTTTCCCATGCAAAATTCTGACAAATATTTTACACAGAGATAGGGGCAATGCACAGACTAGAAACCAAGTTCAAATCTCGACACAGCTACGAGGCTCACCTGAGCAAGCAACACAGGGTTTTCAGAGAGAACCATGCAAGCTGGCTTCCACTCCTTGGGGAAAGGAAGCATAATAATGTGAGAGGCAGTCCTGTTCGTATTCAACACTTAACAAACACCTCACTGTTTTTCCTTTTAAATTGTCAAAATTTAAATTCTTTGTAACTAATCTTTTAAACTTGCTCTTTATATACAGACTGCCATAGCTGTGTTCTGATTTGCTCTCGGGATCATATTTGTTTGTTTGTTTGTTTGTTTGTTTACTATGTTTATACTCCACTGTTAGCCAAATTGCCTTATTTCTTAATAACAGCTTGGAGAATCAGTAATATAAAATGGCAATAGGCATATGGCATGGATCATGACCTGTGTATACTGGAGTTAGAATTCCCAGGAACCCAGGAATAGACACAGAGCCTGGGTAGCTAAAATAATTATTTCTTTACTGAAGGATTCTTAAACATAAAAACACAAAATTGAGCATTCATACACACAATACAGAACTAATGAAGCAGAGGTGATTGATAAGGAATAGAGGGAGTTAGTTATGGGATGATGCCAGGGGACCGTTGGGGCCGGAGCGAGGCGGAGCAAAGCTCCGCCAGCTCAGGAGTAGCCACTAGGGCAGCCACGGGTCGAATCAGATTCTCTAATCTGATTCAGCCCGCTACCGAATTGCCGCCGAAATTCAGCGGCAACTTTAAAAGCCACTGGAGGGGAGGGGGTTTGAGGGAGAGGCTCCAAACTTGCAGGGTAGCTGCTGGGGCCTCTCCTCGAAATACCCACCAAGTTTCAAGAAGAAACTATGGGAGGAAAAAAGTTAACATTTTTTCCCACCATAGAGAACAATGGAGGGGATGAGACAACCTGTTTGGGGGGGCATATAATTGGACCCCCTGGTCCAATCTTCTTGAAACTTGGTGAGTATTTCGAGGAGAGGCCCCAGCAGCTACCCTGCAAGTTTGGAGTCTCTCCCTCAAACCCCCTTTTCTCCAGCCCCTCATATACCCTATGAGTTTTTGCCACTGATTTCAATGGTCCATAGGGTATAATGGGGCTGAAACTGACATTCCCTTTCTGACACACTTCTGGTGATGTCAGGGGACGTGGCATATGCTAATGAGTTATGCTAATGAGCTCCTGCACCTCTTTTTCTACGAAAGGACCCCTGGGTGATGCTACCTGTCCAGATGTGCAGAGGTCCATAGAGATGAGAATATGGCCCAAAACAAAGGTTTAGGGGTGAAATGCCAGTTGCCATCAGGGGCAGACACACACCCTGAGGCCATGTGCTCTGATGGATATAGACACTGGAAAACAATGCAGACCAATAGGAGGTCTTGAGGGGCTTATCTCAGGTGAAGACAAAAGATTACCTGGGCCAATGATGAGTCCCAGTGGTGTGTGGCATCAGGATGGGCAAGGCCTAAATGTGACCAGTGAGATCTCAGAGGGGGCACAGTCTGGATTAATAATAGAAGTCAGATGTTGGATGACTGTACTGGGACTAGCTGAATGGATTTTATGATCATTGGTGGTTCTGCCAAGGCAGTCGAATAGGTTCCCAGATATAGACAAAAGATGGGAGACAGGTTCCTGATTAGTGTCAGGAAGGATCGTTAATAATCTGAATGTTTGATTGGTTTATCTCAGTATCTTGAGGGATGGAGCAAGGAAGGACAAGTATCACACATCAACATGGGATCACACAAAAGGGCTGGGTGAGGTTCTGGAGACAGGGCTATTTGCCAGGTGACCTCTGAATAGCCTTCAGAAAGGCAGATACCTACCTGGGGGAACCCATTGTTTCATATGGATATCTTCCTGGGTGGGGGAGAAGACTGGAGGTTTGCTCTGAGAGTTGCCTTGTTGTCACCTGAAAATGGAGATCCAGTTTCCAGAGCTATGACTTGATCTGTGTTTCAGAACCAGGAGGGTCTTCCTTGGCCTGAGTTTTGTGGGTCTTTAGTTAGAAAGTGGGGTGCCCCTGCTATTGGGGCTCCCCAAGAGTAAAGGCAGTGCCTCTGCCAACACCACCTTTCTCTCCATCAGGGACCCAACAGCAGCTTACATGATTCTCATCTCCTCCATTTTCTCCTGACAACAACCCTGTGAGGTAGGAAGAGAGTTCAGCTCTTCACCAGCCACAGAGCCAACGGCTGCTGTGGGCAGGGACCGCTTTGCCTCATTTGGAAGGAGGAAGAGACAGCGTTCCGGTGACATCCGGTGTCATGGCATTGCAATGTGGAGGCAGAGCCAGCATAAATTTAAGGAAGGCTCTGTCCTCACTCTTCCCCTTTCGCCATGTGCTCGGGCCACCCTGTATGCAGTACACACTTTGGCTATTTGCCCTTGGGGGCCAAGTAGGATTTTTTCCCTTTGGTTGGCAAGTAAGATGGGGGTGTTTTTTGCTTCCCTTGCACTGCTGTCAGTGGACTATAGAAAAATTAGATGTCGTGGGTCCATTAAACAGGATGGTGCAGGAAACGGAAAAGCAGATCCAGTGAGCACCATATGGAACTTCCCTGTTGGGGTCAAGGGGTCCATCAGGCCCAGCCTTCAGGTTTTGTGGGCCGGGGCGGGGGGGAATAGGGACTGCCTTTGGGACCACCCTGACTAGGCTCCTCCCCTCTAAACTTCACGGTTTGGGGGGAGAGCTCCATGGTGGCACCCTGTTTGCCATGCCAGCCAGACATATGACTCGCACCTTGGACATCAGTGGCTCGCCCAATATATGGCAAGGAAGTGTTCTGGGGTGACCCCTGGCCTTGGCCTATTTCCTCACTTGGGGTTTGCCTATGCCGCAAAAGGTGTAAAAAGTTAATAAAGTGTCCCTGAGTTAAACCCAATCCCATGTCTTCTCTTTCTTCTGGCTTGGGAGGGGGGCAATGTGTGACTTTCCCAAGCTACTCTAGCAAGTTTCCATGACAGAACAGGGATTTGAACTTGGCTGTCCCAGGTACTAGTGCAATGTTCTAACCACTGTGCCATGCTGGCTCTCACACACCGGCGTAAACTACGGGGGGGGGGGGCTCGAGGGCTCGAGCCCCCCCCCGAAATTTCCTGGGGGGGACTGAGCCCCCCCGGGAAAACATCGTGCCTGCCACCGGCGCCTTGCCGCCGCGCCTCCCGGGCCCTTCCAAGGCTCACCAGCTGGTGCCTCTCCCCCCCCACCAGCCTGGCCATTCCTCCCTCCTTATCTCTCCCTCTTCCTCTTTTAGGGGTGAGGGAGGGAGTGGCCAGGGTGGAGGGGGAGGGAAAGGCACCAGCAGCACCGGCTGGTGAGCTTCAGAAGGGCCGGGGAGGCGCGGCAGCTGGTGGTAGGTTTTCCGGGGGGGGGAAACATCGCCCCAGCGAGCATGCACGCTTCACGCACACGCTAAAGAGCCCCCGCCCCCCGCCCCCCGGACTTCAGAAAAGTCTAGGCCCCTGCTCTCACATATCACATACCGGTCCTGAAACCAGCTAATGTCAGCCATTATTAATTCCCATCGAAATCGATGGAACAGCCAGCTCCAGTCTCATTGCTTCCAAATCACCTTCCTGGGTCTGCACATCCTTGGATACTGTGCAATTGGTGCTCAATGGCAATCATTCTCAAGGCGATTCTCCTTTGCAGACAACCTGACCCTATTGTCAATTATTACTATAGTGCAACAATGGGTGGATGCAGCCTGTACAACTAATCACAATTTCAGCTGGACCGAGGAAATTACATTTATCAGGTTTACACCTCAGATTTTGACCTGTGTCAAATAGTCCTTGAACATGACAGCTCTGTTGGCGCTGCTGCTTCCTGCTGATTACTTGGTACTGGTTCTATATAGGGGTTTTGTCATGACATTATTTTCAGCTTTTTGCCATGTTCTTAATATTTGTAGAATGATTCAGCCAAAGGTAAGCCTTCTAAATCCCACTAAGAACATAAGAAGAGTCCTGCTGGACAAGACCAGTGGTCCATCTAGGACAGCATCCTGTCTTATACAGCAGCCAACAAGGAGCCTTCCCCTGATGTTGTCTCCTAGCCCTGGGATTCAGAGATTTACTGCCTCTGGATGAGGAGGTTCTCTTTCATCATCATGGTTGATGGATTTATCCTCCATGAATCTATCTAATCCTCTTTTCAAGCCACCCACACTAGTAGCCGTAACCCATCCACTGGCATTGAATTCCATAATTTAATTATCAATCTAGTGAAGGAGTATTGTTTTTCTTTGTCTGTCCCATTACTTAATTTCTACCATTGCAAAGCTTAGATGTTAAAAGTATCTGCCTGGGAGACTCAGGACAGGCAGGCAGCTAGGGTTGCCAGCTCCAGGTTGGGAGAGCCAGCCTTAGATAGGAGAGTGGGATAAAAATTAAATACATCAATCAAACATGGAGATTTGGAAGGTGGAGCTTGAGGAGAACAGGGTTTGGGGAGGGGAGACTTCAATGGGATATAATGCCATAGAATCCACCTCCAAAGTGCCTGTTTTCTCTAGGTGAACTGATCTCTGTCACCTAGAGATAAGTTATAACCCCAGGAGATCTCCAGCTACCAACTGGAGGTTGGCAACCCTACAGGCAGCACAGGACAAAGGAGTTGAAACAGAGTAAGAGAAATAATGTTGGCTTGATAACAGAGGATTTGACAGTGAAATCTAGCAGGAAAACACCAGGACTGAATATGGGTAGAGAGATACTATGTTTATCAGGAGATGAGCCTCCATCCCTTTTTAGAAGAAGAAGAAGAAATTGGATTTATACCCCGCCCTTCATTCAGAGTGGCTTACAAAGTACTTTCGTCTCCCCCCAACAGACACCCTTTGAGGTAGGTGGGGCTGAGAGAGATCTTTCCAGAACTGTCCTTGAGGGAACAGCTCTGTCAGAACTATGGCTTGCCCAAGGTTATCCAGCAGCTGGAAGTGGAGAAGTGGGAAATCCAACCTGGTCATCCCAGATTAGAGTCTGCGCACTTAACCACTACATCAAACTGGCTGTGTTGCCCCTACCAACTTAGATTTTGAGAGGCTAAATCATTGCCTTAAATTTAGGGGGGGGGGGGTTAGCTAAATGGCAGGCCTCAGTGAGATATGAGGTACTAGCAAGGATCTACTACATATATTTATGGGGATCTTTCCCTTTAAGAGCACTCTCAATAACCAGTCTGTTGCTTAACCAAAAGTGATATTATTAAAAAAAGAAATCCTAATAAAATGCACACATACAGAAATAAAACACATGTTAAAACATACACAAGAGTACTGGAAATATAGAAGTGAGCAGGAATAATAAGAAGCTGTTGGGAGTTATAATTACCTACCCAGATGTGTAGAAGTCCATGGAAGAGAGGCTGTGAAGATGGAAGGAACCCATAAATTTGGGGGTGCGCTGCCAGTAGGCACCCAGGACAGACACACAGGACTGAGCTCTGAGAGCTATTTATATAGGAAAATTGTGTCCTGAGGCAGTCTGACATTTGTGCCTCAAAATAATACCAAAAAAAAAAGAAAAGAAGAAGGCTTTCCAAGGATAAACAAAGACCTGGAAAAGTTATGACAGTTTTCATGAGAGTTGAGATCCAGTGTAAACTAAGGTGTTAATGTGCTTCTGGTAAGATTATCTAGAGGTGTCTGTGAATGGCTAAATAGCATTCCCGGGAATGGACAAAGGGACCAGGAGATGTTCTTCAGAGGGGTTTTGGATGTAAAATAGGGTTTGGGCTGGAACTCTGATGGCTTCCTCTGGTGATTCAGAAGGCTAATGATTTGCTAATTTAAACTGATCAAAAAGAAGCAATGCTGCTTGGTGACTATTCTTTTCTGTTTGATGGGAGAGATGGGAGCTGTTGTTATGAAAGAAATATGGGTATGAAAAGGTTGAGGGGAGACTGATAGGATTAGTGATCCAGGTTGAATTGTGAGGGGAGGCAGGTCCATTGTTTGGTGTATGCAAATGTTGGCAGGGTGGAGGGAGAGTCCCAGCCGTCAGAACAAGATCTCATGTGCTTCCTAGGGTTGCTGCCTGGGCATGATTATAGGGCCTACCTGTTCTGGCATCCATCTCTGTGTCCACTTATGTCAAGATGCCTGGTATACAGACTCCTAGGGTACCCCAATGGGGTCCGTTGCTGGTTGAAACAACCTCTCCTGAGAAACATGGGGTCTGCATGCTTGTGCACAGTTTGTGGGTACAGGATAACTACCCCCTCTATTCTCTTGGCATCCCCAGCTAACAAATAAAGAGGAAGAAGGAAGGCTGACAACCTGCCTCCCTATTTCTTCAACGGTGTCTTCTGTTCTTAATTAGTAGTAATATGTTGAGTTGGGGAAAAAACACATTGCTCAGTGTCTTGTGATTATAATTTTGTGAACTGCCTTCAGGATTTGGCAGCTATAAAAAGAAACTCAAAAGCAGCAACTACATAATCAAGATGGCATGAGTAGAATTGGCATCTATAAAATCTGTAATGCCTACACCCGCTCAGAGCAGGGAGCGAGGAAAGGAAACAGTCATATGCTGTAGTCCCTTTATGATGATAAGGAAATAAACACCAAAGAGGGAACAGGGCTTGGCTTAGTTTAAATCAAAAGAGTCAGTGATTTAGAGGAATACAAAAAGTGGGACTTACAATACTTATGGGGAGGGGATATTCCTCACAGCTCAGGACCTGTTGAAACCAGAGGAGCTCTGGAGGAGGAAGAAGTGGCAGCAGGTGAGCCCTTCTACCTCCCTCCAGCAGCAGCAGCAAAGCCAGCCCACCAAGCCTTTCCCCTCCCCTACAGTGGCGAAGGCAGTGGCGAGGCTGGCCTGCCAAGCCTTCTCTCTCCCCCCAGCAGTGGTGAGGCCGGCCCACCAAACCTTCTCCCGGCAGCGGTGAGGCTGACCCAAGCCTCCCCCCCCCCAGCAGCAGCAAGGCCAGCCCGCCAAGCCTTCTCCCCCTCCCACAGTGGCAGCTGCGACGAGGCCTAAGTGGCTCACAGCCACCGGCCTGCCAAGTCTTCTCCCCCCCCCCCAAGCGGCAACGGCAGCAACAGACAGTTCCCAGAGCATTCTCTGCACATGTGCAGGGAACACTCTTTTACTTTTGGGGGATTTAAGTATCCCCCAAATAATTATTTTTAACTTTTGGGATTTTTATGCACACCTGGGGAGTTCCCCAAGTGTGCAGGAAAATCTCTTTGCCACCTAGGTGCCCCTGATGTGCAGATTTAGATATCTGCATGCAGGGGATGCCTTGGCTATTAGATATATAAATAATACCAGGGGTCATTTCATAGAAAAAGAGGTGCAGGAGCTCATTAGCATAACTCATTAGCATAACTCATTTGCATATGCCATGCCCCCTGACATGCCGGAAGTGTGTCAGAAGGCAACACCCACCCCTCAGGCTCCACTCCACAGGTGAGTGAAACTGACCTGCTCTTCCTCCATTCCCTTCCCCATCCAATACTTTGTGCAATAAAAATAAGTGTAAAGAACACACCCTCATTCCCTTCCTGCTCCCTTGAAACCACCAGGTTTCAAGTAGACGTGAGATACCCAGGACATGTGCACCACCCATCCCTTCCCCTTCCCCTCCCCACAACAAGACACCCTGTGAGGTAGGTGGGGCTGAGAGAGGTCTTTTGAGAACTGCTTATGAGAGAATAGCTCTGAGAGAACTTGTGACTGGCCCAAGGTCACACCAGCAGCTGCATGTGGAGGAGTGGGGAATCAAACCCGGTTCTCCCAGATTAGATTCCAACTCCTGACCACTACACCAAACTGATGGGGTGGAAGCTGCTGAAGGGTTGGTGAAATTTCTCCAGTACTTATGTGCCATGTGCCTAGATAAAAAATGGTATACTTAGAAAATTTATATGCCACCTTGAGCAAGTCTCTGGAAAAGCAGCACACAGTCATAAAAGGAACAATGATAAAATTATCAATATTAAAACAAAACATTAAAAACAATAAAGACCCTAGCAGGGCTTTCCCCGGGGCGCTGCACCTCTGCACTGCTTGGGGAAGCCGAGGAGGGGGCAGGGCTTGGTCATGTGCCCGCCCCCTGGGCTCCTCCCTCCCGGAGCTGCGCTTCTGTGCGCTCCCGCTCCAACGGACCCCTGGATAATACTCCCCAGTGATAATACGCCCCCTATAAGCATCTGAATGAAAATCAGCTTAAACTATAGGTGTGGTGAATTAAAACCCTGACCTGGATAGCCCAGACTAGCCCAATCTGATCAGATCTCAGAAGCTAAACAGGATTGGTCCTGGTCAGTATTTGGATGGGAAACCACCAAGGGTCAACACACAGAGGCAGCCAATGGCAAACCACCTCTGAAATTCTCTCGGCTTGAAAGACTTTCCGGGTCACCAGAGGTCAGCTGTGACTTGACGGCACTTTCCACCACCATATTTTGTTGCATAATATTAATGAGAGCTTTTGTTGTTGTTTTTAAAAGGTACCTGTTCTCATATGCAACGGAGCACTGATTTTCACCAACTCCCCTCTTAGAACTTGAGAGAGACTCCTGAAAAGTTGCCAATACTCAGTATTGGTGAGTACCACCACAAAAAGCCATCATATTAATATGCTGTAATGCAACAACAACAATTCATAAATTTCCCCTTCCCTTGACCACACATTCTAGTGAAGATTTTATTCCTTTATTTAGATGTAGATGTAGATCTGAGCTTATGATATTTTGTTTGTTTGTTTGTCTGTCACATTTCTATCCCACCCTCCCTGTGAACGGGCTCAGGGCAGCTAACATTTATCGGCAAGTTGTGCCTTGTGTCATATCATCATAAAACATCTAAAAACTTACTAAAACAGTCAAATAGTACAATAAACAGATTAACAATTAAAGTGCTCACAATGATGGTTATTCCTTCCACAAATTAATACGGTGTGTTATCTTACTAAAATCCTGATTCAGTGATATTCCAGCCTCCCGTGACACTATGGCTTGATCTCCATTCTTGATCTCCGTACAGGGCCAGCCTTTTAGCATAGATGTTAAACAATGATAGTTGGTGATAGAGATAGGTGGCTCCTAATTTAAAGCCTGGTGGAAGAGCTCCGTCTTGCAGGCCTTGCAGACCTGCATAAGGTTTCTTGATTTATAAGGGAAGAAGTGAGCAGTGACTCATGAAAGCTCCTACCCTCCACATATTTTGTTAGTCTTTAAGATGGTAGTGGACTCTTGCTTTTCCCTACTGCTACAGACAGACTAGCATGGCAACCCATCTTGATCTTAGCATTGTACATCTCCATTCCCTTGATTACTCAAAAATTCTAAAAGAGGGGAGGATTTTTTTTTTCATCTCTCTGCCCACTTCCAAATGATTGTGCTCCTCTCACCCAAGGTGGAGAGCTAAAATTTGGCACATGCATAGGCCAAGATGCGCCATTGACTAGAAAAGACTGAAAATATGACTTTTTTTTTTCTTTTACACATTGAGAAGTAAAACTTGGAGCACTACCACATAAAATAGAGCACTGGACTGGGTCCTTGCATCACTGGGTATTGTGTCACTGTAATCACTCACCTCCAGGATTGTCTTGTCTGGACAGGAATATCCAGGAGGTGAATGATTGCAACAACACGTGGGGCAATACCCAATACACGACAAGCAGGAACATGTATGGAATGGAATTTTGAGGAATGGGTTTTTCACTGCCCCTTAATGCACTTGAATCAACCTTGAGAGGTGTGTTTGTTTCCCCCCTCTTCAGTAGCAACTTGAAATATGGATCTATCTGTACTTGCAGAACACAAGGAGAATATACTAGTGTTAGCAAACATGTTTTAATTGCATTTTAAGGTTTCTCTTTCACATGCACACCCATACAAGCTTGGATAAGAGTGGGGGGAAGTATTTCTATCTTGATACTTGCAGTATGAAGGGCATTCTGGGGAGTGAGTTTATCAATGCATTTTTGATGTAAAAATAATCAACTTGTAAACATTGTATCTGCTCATCCTTCCGTTTAGAAAGACTCTCAAGGGCTCAGAGATAGGGAACCATCCAGGCTGCAGCCGTAAGGAAGAACATCATCTTTATCTGTGCGCACCAAAGTATTCTCATTTTCTCTGCACGTCGCCATGAGATCTCTGTGCACTCAGTCATGGCCCTATCTGAATGGGGTTCCATTCCATTTCATTACAGGGAGTCAATTTGTGTATGCAAAGCAACAGCCAGCCAGAGTGTTGCTTCCTCGGTTCATACAGAACAGGGAGTCAGAGGAGTGTGATGGCGCTATGTGGAGGTAAGAGACTGTACTTGGCTAGGAGCCAGGGAGCAGGGAGGGCAAATGACCAGGGCTTTCTTTGGAACATTCTTGTTAGGACCTGTCCTTAGCAGGAAGAAAGAAACTGTGCTTGAGGAGTGTTATGTCCGCTGACCGCCACTGGGCACCAGCCGTATACAGTTAGAGCTTTACTCTGAGAGACAATAGGGGTCAAGGATCTTAGACCACCACTAGCCCTCCAATAAGAACGCTGGCAGGGAATTCAAACCCGCCAATAGGACTTTGGGGTGTGTCCTAGGAGCTGCATATAGTTGGCCATCTCGGCCAGTATTGCATGCTTGTTGTGTACTCAATACATCTATGCTGATCACCAGGGGTCCGTTGGAGCGGGAGCGCACAGAAGCGCAGCTCCAGGAGTGAGGAACCCAGGGGGCGGGCACATGTCCAAGCCCCGCCCACTCCTCGGCTTCCCCGAGCAGTGCAGAGGCGCAGTGCCCTGGGGAAAGCCCTGCTAGGGTCTTTATTGTTTTTAATGTTTTGTTTTAATATTGATACTTTTATCATTGTTCCTTTTATGACTGTGTGCTGCTTTTCCAGAGACTTGCTCAAGGTGGCATATACATTTTCAAAGTATACCATTTTTTATCTGGGCACATGGCACATAAGTACTGGAGAAATTTCACCAACCCTTCAGCAGCTTCCACCCCATCAGTTTGGTGTAGTGGTCAGGAGTTGGACTCTAATCTGGGAGAACCGGGTTTGATTCCCCAGTCCTCCACAAGCAGCTGCTGGTGTGACCTTGGGCCAGTCACAAGTTCTCTCAGAGCTGTTCTCTCATGAGCAGTTCTCAAAAGACCTCTCTCAGCCCCACCTACCTCACAGGGTGTCTTGTTGTGGGGAGGGGAAGGGGAAGGGATGGGTGGTGCACATGTCCTGGGTATCTCAAGTCTACTTGAAACCTGGTGGTTTCAAGGGAGCAGGAAAAGAATGAGGGTGTGTTCTTTACACTTATTTTTATTGCACAAAGTATTGGATGGGGAAGGGAATGGAGGAAGACCAGGTCAATTTCACTCACCTGTGGAGTAGAGCCTGAGGGGTGGGTGTTGCCTTCTGACACACTTCCGGCATGTTAGGGGGTGTGGCATATGCAAATGAGTTATGCAAATGAGTCATGCTAATTAGCTCCTGCACCTCTTTTTCTACGAAATGACCCCTGCTGATCACTATGTCATAGTTCGGGCTTTCCATGCATTGAACCCTGTACACAATAAGGAGCAAAGCTGTGTTGAAAACACAGTTGGATTTCTGCAGGCTGATGGCTAGAACAGATTTTTAAGTGTAAGAATGTGTCACTGGAGACCAAGAAAATTCATGCCATAGTGTTCCCCATGACTACATATGGGTGTGAGAGTTGGACAATGAAGAAAGCTGACAGGAAGAAAGTAGATTTCTTTGGAATGTGGTGTTGGAGGAGAGTTATAGGGATACTGAGGACTGCCAAAAAGACAAATCAGTGGGTTCTAGATCAAATCAAGCCTGAACTCTGCCTAGAAGCTAAAATGACTAATCCGAGGCCATCGTACTTTGGTCACGTTATGACAAGACAGGAGTCACTGAGGAAGACAGTAATGCTAGAAAAAGTTGAAGGTAACAGGAAAAGAGTAAAACCCAACATGAGTTGAAGGCTGTGGCTTAGGAAGGGGGAAAAAAGAATACTGCAAAGAAAAGACTGGCTACCTAGATGGCATCATTAGGAAAGGTTTGGTTTTTTGCACCATGGCTTACACATTCAAGATGAAGATCTTCTATCAGGAGATGGTTTGCACCTACCCATAGGGTAGGAAAAAAATGTGTTTGGTAAGAGCCTTGTCAACCTAGTAAGGAGGGCTTTAAACTAAATCCTATGGGGGAGCAAGACAAAAGCTCAAAGCCTAGTATGATGCCAATAACTAGAGATAAGAAAACTAAAGATTTGTGGGGAGTGGCACATATGCTAGGAAACATGAGCCCTGTCCACACTGTCACTTGTCGCTCATTTCTCCCTATTGCTTCAGGTTCCCCCACCCCCCATATGTTTTGTTCTCTCTAGTAGTCCCAGAGGGAGCAAAACACATGTGGAAAATGGGGAGGAACCCAAAGCAATAGGGAGAAATGAGCAGCAAAAGTGACAGTGTGGACGGGGCCATGAACTCACAGTTAAGTACAGAAACCAAAACCTCAGGGCACATAAACCATGGATTCTGATGTCTCTACACTAATGCACAGACTATGGCTGTGGGCAGACTGGCAGCTTGCTGTGATATAGTACGCCTCTAACTGACCCAGTTTAAAATGTTGTAGGACATATCAGCCACACAGCACACCCTACTGTGCGTTACACATGGAAATATCCCATGGGAAAGCATCCACATTATTGTAGTGCATCAGCCACAGCGCACACTGCAAAAACGGGCAAAATTCATGGATCTGCAGGTTCAGACTGCCAAATATGTTTTACACGAGCTCCCCTGTGTTCAGACAGCTGGCCATGCATGATGAATGTGCGAGGAAACAAAAACTCCACTTCAGAGGTGGTGGCTTTTTAGCTCGGCTCTAAGGCCAAATCTACACCTCCCCTCTGAAGTAGTTTGACTGCTGTTCTTTTCCTACACTCATTTCACACTGGTTTCAAATTTCACTTTAGTTTTTTTTTTTTTTTCCCTGGGTCTGAAGAGCAGTAAGCAACAGGATCTATATTTTCCCCCTGGGTCTGAAGAGCAGTAAGCAACAGTGTAATGCTAGTTTGACCACAAGAGGAAAATTAAAGAATGTAGATGGTGATTTTTAAACTAGAACAAGTATGCTTTGAAACTAGAAACAGGTATAGATGGTTTTTTTTAAAAAAAAAACTAGAATTATTCCAGCAGGAAAGTCAGATGTAGATTTGACCTAAGTTATCCTCTGACGGGGTGAGTACATCTGGGAAATGCCTGACAGCTGTGGCTGTGTGAACAGGCCCATTTAATCCATTTGTGAAAGGTGCCTGTATTGGGCCAAACTGCCAGTCTGAATGCAGCCTATGAGAAACAAGCAGAGGAACCTGAAGTCCAAATCAGGAAGGGGACTATGACCTAATAGGCATTACTGAAACTTTTTGAAATGACACTCACAATTGGAATATTAGGATTGAGGGGTACAACTTGTTTAAAAGGGATAGACAAATAATGACAAATAAGGACTTGTAGCATTACAAGTAAAGGAGGTATATACTTGTGAGTAAATACATGGATCTGAGCATGGAAGTTCAGTTGAGAGTCCCTGGGTAAAAATAAAAGGAGTAAGAAATAATAGGGATATTATGGTGGGGGTCTGCTATAAACTACCAAACCAGGCAGAGGACTTGGATGAGACACTCCTAAACAGATTACAAAGTTCTCAAAGAGATAGGGCACAGTGGTCATGGAAGATTTCAATTACCCAGATATCTGTTGGAAGTCCAAATCTGCAAAAATTAAAGGTCCAATAAATTCCTCAGTTGTCTTGCTGATAACTTCATCTTCCAGAAAGAGGAGAGTGAAATAAGGGGATCTGCTAACTTGGACTTGATTCTCACCAACAGGGAAGAACTAGTTGATGACATGAAAGTAGAGGGCACCCTGGGTAGTAGTGACCATGTAATTATAGAATTTACAGTCTTGGGGAATGGAAAAGCTGTACGTAGTCATGTATATATATAGGTTGGACTTCAGGAAAGCAAATTTTAACAAACTTAAAAAAGTTATGCTGAGTAGAACCCTATGCTCAGAAATCCTTAAGGAAAAGGGAGTTCAAGAGGGATGGGATTTTTTTTGGAAACAAAATATTGAAGCACAATCACAAATGATTCCTATGAGAGGGGAAAATGGGAGGAGCCTAAAGAAGCCAAGGTAGCTCCATAAACAGCTTTCTAAAGATCTGAGAAATTAAGAAGAATCATTTAGGAAATGGAAAGAGGGCCATATAACCAAGGATGAATATAAACAAATACCCAGTGCTTGTAGGGAGAGTATTAGGAAAGCTAAAGTTCAGTATGAGCTCAGGCTAGCAAGAGATGCTAAAAACAACAAAAATGTTATTTTGTTATGTTCAAAGTAAGAAAAAAAACTAGGACATGGTAGGCCCATTACGGGGACAGGAAAGTGAAATTGTAACAGGTATGAAGAGAGTGCAGAACTGCTCAATTCCTACTTTTATTCAGTCTTCTCTTGCAAGGGAAATGCTGTTCAACATGGCAAAAACAGAGCTCATGACGAGGGAAGGGAGTTGTGGCCTAGGATTGGCCTAGGGATGGTACATAAACACCTAATTTCTTTAAATGAAATCAAGTCCTCAGAGCCAGATGAACTGCATCCAAGGGTACTAAAAGAACTTGGAAATGTAATTTCTGAATCTCTGTCCATTATTGTTGAGAATTATTGGAAAACAGGTGAGGTGCCAGAAGACTGGAGGCGGGCAAATGTTGTCCCCATCTTCAAGAAGGGGGGAAAGGAGGATCTGGGTAACTACCAACCATAACTATAACTGGAAAAGTTTTAGATCATCAAACAGTCAGTCCTTGAGCATCTAGAAAGGATGACACTGATTACTAAGAACCAGCATGGGTTTCTCAAGAACAAGTCATGTCAGACATTCCTTTAGATCTGACTCAGCTGGGAATGCCTGATGGATCTAAAGGGCATGATCAGACAGCAACATCTGGGAAAGGTGCTGCAGCTGACAGCACCCCATGCTGCCCCGCCACAGAAATGGAGTTCAGAGACACTGGGGAAAGTCTGGTCCTAATGTTTGCTGATGGGCTATTGATGGACTTTCCCCTATCCAATTGCTCAAGTACGCTCTCATGCCATCAGGATTGTCTACTCATTCCATCCCAACTCGATGCCATTTTCCCCCTCGCTTAGCAGTATGTGCATAACTTCATGGGGAACCCTCAGTGCAGAGGTGTGATTCCTCATTTATGTGCATGGGAAACAAAAGGCACTCCCCCCAACTCAGCCAAACATGCCATCTGATCAGGCAGTGACAGGCTGAGCCCGCAGCTACAAAGGATGTGTGATCACGCAACGCTGTGTCGATTTCAACCAGAGGAAATAGGCTTGCTTCCCCTCCACACCAAATGCCATGTCTCACTGCGGCCTCAGACTAAACTTACCTCTTTTTTGAGAAAGTTACTATCTTGCTGGATCAGGGGAATACTGTAGACATAGTTTATATTGATTTTAGTAAGGTTTTTGATAAGGTTCCACATAAAGTTATTGTTGACAAGTTGGTAAAATGTGGTTTGGATCCTATTACTGTTAGGTGGATCTGTAACTGGTTGACAGATCACACACAAGGAATGCTTGTTAATGGTTCCTCATTCTCTTGGAGAGGAGTAACAACTGGAGTGCCTCAGGGATCTGTCTTGGGACCTGTTTTGTTCAACATCTTTATAAAAGATTTGGATGAAGGAACAGAGGAGATGTTTATTAAATTTGCAGATGATACTAAATTGAGAGGGGTAGCAAATATGGTAGAAGACAGAGTCAGGATACAGGATGATCTTGACAGGCTAGAAAACTCGGCTAAAACAAATAAAATGAACTTCAACGGGGATAAATGTAAAGTTCTGCATTTCAGTAGGGGAAAAAAATCAAATGTGTAATTATAGGATTGGGGGGATTGTCTTGGCAGTAGTATGTGCAAAAAGGATCTAGGGGTCTTAGTAGATCATACACTGAACATGACTCAACAGTGTGATGTGGTAGCTAAAAAGGCAAATGGGATTTGGGGCTGTCTCAACAGAAGTATAGTGTCCAGATCATGCAGATTAATGGTACCACTTTGCTCTGATTAGACCTCACCTAAAGTATTGTGTTCAGTTTGAGGCACCACAATTTAAGAAGGATATAGACAAGCTGAAATGTGTCCAGATGAGGGCAATGAAGATGGTGAGGGGTCTGGAGACCAAGGGTGCATTCAGACTCCTCTTTTGAGCCATGCCAGGCACGAGAGCCTGGTGGATTTAAAGTGCACATCCAGACCTCAACATCTGGGAATTGTGCTGCTTTCATTAGTAGCCCATCAATCCCCGTTGGGGATCCATACCTAAAAGATACTAGTTAAAGTCCGGTCTAAAGCTGGCCGACAGGCCAATGTTGGACTTTCCACTGTCAGGTCATCATACCTCCAGTGCACAATCAGCCCATAGGGATGGTCTCCAAACCATCCCGAATGGCCATTAAAAAAACAAAAAACAAACTCTTAGCGATGTGCACATAACCGCTTAAACAAGCAACATTCCCAGAGCTCTGCTCAAGTGATCCAAACAATGTTATGTTTCTGATGGTCCCCTGAACTTTGTCAACTTTATTAAGTGAAACAGTACCTAGAGGAAGGTACTGCTGGCCGTGTTTTTGCCATTTTTAGTGCACGCATGCACGGAGAAACAAATATATGGTGAGGCACCAATGCGCATGCACAGACAGGATTTTTTTTTAAAGCTGACCACATGGCTCCTCACGGTTGATGCCATCTAGACCAGGGGTGGGCAATTGTTTTGGCTCGGGGGCCACTTTGTGGGAGCGGAGGTTAGCGGAGGGCCACACCTTTTAAAATGATTGCATTCATTAGTTAACTTTGCATTTCAGAAAGGGTATAAATTGTATCATAAAAATCAATAAATATAAATTAAATAAAATAGTGGTAGTTTTATTCAATTTATTTATTGTGCTAATTTCATATCATCTATAGCTGCAAGCACATTTAATTTTAGAATCAGTTTAATGAGACAAATGTACCCTATCACACCATGTGGCCGACTATCTTGGCGGGCCGCAAAAAACTCTGTGGCGGGCTGCATGTGGCCCCCGGGCCGCAATTTGCCCACCCCTGATCTAGACAATCCACTGTGGAAGTCATGTGCGGTGAAGCACTTCACAGGCAGGCTGTCTGGCCGTGCAATGCTGGATCAAAAAGATCCAGCTCAAATTACACCTGGGCCAATGGCAGGATTAGCTGCCCATCTGAACACACTCCAAGTCCTATAAGGAAAGACTGAATTAGCTGGGTATGTTTAGCCTGGAGAGGAGACGTCTTGAGAGGTGATATGATAACCATCTTCAAGCGCTTGAAGGGCTGTCATATAGAGGATGGTGCCAAGTTTTGTTTTGTTGTTGTTGTTGCCCCAGAAGGTCAGATGAGAACCAATGGGTAGAAATTATATCAAAAGAGTTTTCAGCTAAACATTAGGAAGAACTTCCTGACAGAGCAGTTCCTCAATGGAACAGACTTCCTCAGGAGGTGGTGGGCTCTCCTTCTTTTTCAAAAAGGTTTTCAAACAGAGGCTAGATGGCCATTTGACAGCAATGCTGATTCTGTGAACTTGGGTGGATTATAAAATGGAAAGCAGAGAGGGTTGCATCAGTGCTTAGTTCTTGTGACCCTTTCTTACATGCCCGGGAAAATGCTGATCACTACTTTGGAGTCAGGAAGCAATTTTCTCCAGGCCAGTTTGGCCAGGTATCCTGGAGGGTGGTTTTGTTTTGGTTTTTTGCCATCTTCTGGGCATGGAACAAGGGTCACTGGGAGTGTGTGGGGAGGCAGTTGTGAATTTCCTGCATTGTGCAGGGGGTTGGACTAGATGACCCTGGAGGTCCCTTCCAACTCCACAATTCTTTGAGATGGTTTGACGCTATAAAAGAAGCCACAGCCCTCAGTTTGCAAGCCCTGGGCAAGGTTGTGAACCACAGGACATTTGGGAGGACATTAATTTATAGGGTTGCCATATATAAAAAACAGCTTGATGGCACTTAAAACACACAATAGCTGCATCAAGTGGTGAACCTTGTGGGAAGAAGAGAAGGTGCTAGGTGTTAAATTCATCTCCTTCTTGTCCTTGAAGTCTTATTAGGCTAGGTCCCTGCCTCAGACTGTGAGGTTCTTGGTTCAGTCCTACAAGTCCCCAGTGTGCCCCTCACATGTGGAAGCTGATGCATGGGCGTCAACTACGGGGGGGCTCGAGGGCTCGAGCCCCCCCCCGAAATTTCGGGGGGGGGGGCTCAGCCACCCCTGGCAAAATGGAGCGCCCTGCCGGCCTGCCCTCCTGCCTCCCTGGGGCGGGGGGGGGGGGGAGAGAGGCGGCGACGGCCGGCTGACTGGCCACCCTCAGGCGCTCTATTTTGCCGGGGGAGGCTGAGCCCCCCCCCCCGGGAAACTTAGGCACGAGGCGGAGCGGGAGCCTGGGGCCCGCAAGGGCGACGTGCCGGCCCCGGCTGCAGGCAGCAGCAGCCAGCAGCAATCCCCGAGGTGAGCGGGGAGAGGGAGGGAGGGGGGCGGGGAGTGCGGCGGGCGGGCGGGCACCACCCGGGGGAGGGAAGCCGCGGCGGCGGCTCCCTGGGGGGGGAAGAGCAGCAGGGACATGGTCCCGAGCGCGCGCACGTGCTTTGCGCGCGCGCACAAGAGAGCCCCCGCGCCCCCCCCCCCCGGGAATTTAAAAAGTCTATGCCCCTGAGCTGATGGTCTTCCATCTATTCCTTCCTCTAATGCCACAGTCATATATATAGACTTGAAGGACCACCTCCGCCCATATTGTCCAGCCGGCCAAATTCAGCCATGCTCTTCTGTGCCTCCAACTGAAGAGATGAAGCAAGTGGCAACCAGAGACAGCCATTTAGTGTGCCCTTTGCCCCTTGAGGCTCACCTGGCATCTACCTCACTTTGCTTTAGGAGCTAGACCAAAACATTTCTCGTTGTATCCAGGCTTGTAATTAAAGATCTCCATCATTCTTTGCCGTTTTACAGTCTATTCTAAACCTGAGGACAGTTTTATCATTATCGTTTTAGACTACTTGGTTTGTTT
The DNA here is from genome assembly GCA_029233225.1 of Lepidodactylus listeri. Classification (NCBI taxonomy): domain Eukaryota; kingdom Metazoa; phylum Chordata; class Lepidosauria; order Squamata; family Gekkonidae; genus Lepidodactylus; species Lepidodactylus listeri. The sequence goes on along the minus strand of JARCFY010000009.1, from coordinate 95,244,867 downwards.
TATGCTGCTTTGATGCCCTGGCATTTGTTGACTTGTTTTTTTATTGGCTTGACTTGTTTTATTGCTTTTATTGGCTTGGCTTTTTCTTTACTGACTTGTAGGAAGGGGTCATTTTGTAGAAAAAGAGGTGCAGGAGCTCATTAGCATAACTCATTAGCATAACTTATTTGCATACCACCTGACATCACCGGAAGTATGTCAAAAGGCAAGAAAGAAAGGAGAGAGAAAGAGAGAGAGAGAGAAAGGGAGGGAGGGAGGAAGGGAGGGAGGAAGGGAGGGAGGAAGGGAGGAAGGAAGGGAGGAAGGAAGAAAGGAAGGAAGAAAGGAAGGAAGAAAGGAAGAAAGAAAGAAAGAAAGAAAGCTGGCTGAGAGGGGACAGCTGCTAATCCAAGCCTCAGAAATACCACTATTCTGGGAGGATAGCTTCAGTGGTGGCTGAAGCCTTCAGAAGGCTGGTCGGAGGAACAAGGGCCTTTCCAGGGGACAGGGTCATTTTGCTGCAGCTGTAACACAAGCAGGCATTCCCCCACCGGGGTGGGGGGAGGCTGGCACCAACTCCCGGAGCTGCGCTCCCCTGAGCTCCTGCTCGAAAGGAACCCTGCTTGTAGGTATCATTTAATTCTTTTACTGGCGAGCCACCTTAAAGCAGGTTCTGAAGAAATGGCATACAGATGTTCTTAATAAACAATAAAGCGCCTGCTCAAGATGTTAATTGCACCTATCACCCATGCCCATTACCATATGAACTTGCCTCATGATGTTGCCTGAACTGTTTTAGTTTTAGTTTATTATTACGGTCTTAAGACCAACATACAGAGTAAGCATAATAGGTGAAGAAGGTGCCTGCACGGATTTATTTTACTTTTAGGCAGAATAAAACTAGCAAGTCTACTTTGCCAAGCTTTGCTTTGGGTCCCCGTTCCCATAACACCTCAAGAGAGGTAAGTGTGTCAGTCTGTCTGTAGCAGTAGAAAAGAGCAAGAGTCCAGTAGCAGCTTAAAGACTAACATAATTTAGGGGCAGGGAATGAGCTTGTGTGAGGCACTGTTCACTTCTTTAAATACAAGCAGAATAGACTCACATTCTAGCTATAGCTGAAGAAGTGAGCATGACTCACGGAAGCTCCTGCCCTGCCATAAATGTTGTTAGTCTTTAAGCTGCTACTGGACTCTTGCTCTTTTCTACTGCCATAATACCTATAAATGCCAATGAAATACCTATAAAAATGGTGGATGGACACTCTGTAGTAGTCTTGCCCAACGAACACACCAGATGCTCTGATTTTTAGGTGCTCCACAAACAGATAATCAATCAGACCCACAAAGTTTAGCACTATGCATTCAAATAGCCTCTGGCATCCTGTAGCAGTTGAAGGAAATAGATTTTTCTCCCCACCTAGATGCTGCCACATGTCGATATTTTTTTTTCAAGCTGCTTGGAGTTCTTTACTTTGGGGACTCACTGAATTAAATCTGATTTATTTCCTTAACTGCTGCATATTCCTAATGAAATCTCTAACACCTCTGGAACGCTGCTGCTGCTGCTCTTTCCTCTCAAGAAACGTATGTTTTGGTTTTACCTTTTTCTGTCTTTTAAAAAAATATCTGTATCTATATCCAGAAATTATAGGATATTACTTCTGAGTCCCTTCATAAAAAATAATTGGGGTCCCAGAGAGCTGTGGTAATGGCCATAGGGGGGGAAGGGGGGAGAAAGATCAAAGAATGAGTACACATCTAGCAAACCAGCATATTTTCCGACATCGTATTTGACAGCAACAGACATGGTAATGAGATGATAAATAATTAAATGTTGCTGGTAGATGAAAATAAAACTTAGAAATCCCTACACAGTAAAGATTTTTTTTTAAAAAAAAATTGCTCTCATCTGATGATGAGGTAATAAATACCACAATGATAGACAAAGAGTGTACAGGGAAGTTCCACAGCACAGTGGCACAAATGGGTAGATTTTATGTTCGGTGTTCGCTTAGGATGAATAAATTGTGAGCAGAGAGGGAACAGAGATGTAAAAAGTATGCATGTTTTGAAATCTTACACGGCGGCTTTGTCTTGCTCGGAGAGACGCTTTGGCATTCTGGTGCCGAGGAAGAAAACTATATAAGGATTATCAAATATTGTGATCTGTCTCTGAATGCAACACAGACTCGCTGCTGAGCTCTCTGGCAGCCGTTCTCCAAAGACAGAATGTTCAGAGCTATCATCACCACCTCCATCAAGAATGGGAAACTGTGTCCCTAATTTTCATGAGTCTACTATTTTTTTTTTTTAAAAAAAATTCCATAAACCTGTAGGTTGGCGAGGCTAATTTGGCCCCATTCCTTGATTCTTTTTCTCCCCATAAGTGTCAGCAGCTACACACAAGAGCAGTGGGCAAAAAGAAACCTTAATGAAATTATCTGGGGATTCCTCCTTTTTTTGCAGAATGGAAACTGCCCCAGAAATAAGTCATGCCATGGGATGTGGGACAGAAGTGGGAAAAGCCAGGGTTGCTATCCCCCCAATGGGGGCAGGGTTTCCCCTGATTTTGGACCCCCCCCAATCCACCTGCCGGCCAGCTAGCTGGTGAGGGGAGCCCCACCCCCCCAAAGAGCTCCATGGCATCTAACATGCTCAGTGCAATGATGTCACCTGGAAGTGATATCATCATGCCATACATATCACAATAGGGACACTCTAGCATTTGGCCAAAAACTCTGTGATGACCATAGACATTCTGGTCTAGAGTTGCCAGCCTCCAGGTGGTAGTTCTCCTGGGATTACAACTGATCTCCAGGTGACAGGTCAGTGCCCCTGGAGAAAAAGGCTGTTTTGGAAGGTGGACTCAATGTACCCCACCAAAGCTTCTCCCTTTCTCAAACCCTACCCTGTGCCCTCCTCAGGCTGCACCTCCAAAATCCCCTGGTATTTCCCGTCCCACAGATGACAAACCTACTCAGGTCAAATAAGAAGAAGCCTGTAAACACACAGTTCTCACACACACCAGATTTCCATAAATGCTTTTAGATTAGGGGTGTGGCTTCTGGATAGGGTGAAGAGCAATTTCTTTCAGAAATTCAACACTGCCTAGTTTGCTCAGCCACCTCTCGGAGGACCACTGCCTCAGGCAGAGTATTTTTACCTGCAGAATAACCAAAACATCACATGAAGGGAGAGATTTTGCCTGAAAGAAGCTGCATGCCATGTAACACATGCCTGCAAGTTTGCTACCTGTCTCATCACAAATCCCATGGAAGATTTCTAGGCAGGATAACTCTATCAAGTACTTAATACAGAAAGAGAGAGCAAATTATCTCCCCCCAAGGCATAGGAAGGCATCCAATACAAGCTCACAGTGTGCAAAAGGTTATCTTCTAAGACTGTAAAAGACAATGTGTTTTGAGATTTGCCTAGCAGCTATTTATCAATCTTCTCTTATTATTGATTGCATATACACTAGTGGGTCTTATGATTAAAGAAATCTTTGTTGCTTGATGATACATATTTCAATCAATTGAATCAACAGCAGGTTGCATTTAAATAAAACAACTTACCACATTCAGGCAACGTTATACAGCATTTAGTGAATATTCAGTTGCAGGGGGTTTTGCATGACATCAATGATCTGAACCTCTGTAGATGATTTCTGCTACTAAGTATCTGGAACTACGAAGGAAGTATTAGCGGTGTGCACTTCAAAAATGTCTATTTTCATTTTGGTCCTGTCTTTATTGTGATATTGTTGGAAAAGGCAATGTCTGGTGTACAAAGGAGAAGAGATGAAGACCCTGCAAGGGGCAACAAGAAGGCAATTAGAGAGGATAGTGAGGTCAGCACCTTCTCCCCTGTTAAGTGTCTGTTGTGCATCAATATTGCAGTCGCCATGTGCTCATGTAATTGCAACCGCCACATGGACATTCGCACATGGCCTGAATTGACCTGAGCTTTGCCCAGGTAGAACAATAGCTGGTCGGATCCTAAACGACCGCCAATCATAAGCCTAGGTTCCCCCCCCCCCCAGGGACCTATGAACTGTAACTACTATCTTAAGGTCCTATCAGGACATTTGGGCAAGGTCAGGGGATTATCTTCAACCAGAATAAAAGTGGGCTCTGAGCCCGGGGTTTCTCACGTTCCAGCTTGACCCGCAATAAACTACAATGCTGTTTTCACTGTTACCGGCCTCCCGACTCCAGTACTTTCTGTCTCTAGATTGTTACTCTCAGGGCAATTCCCCCCTTCTTCTTGGAAGTGCCACATTCAGTCTTATACTCTCCCTCAGCTAGAGATGTAGTTAGGAACTGATCTCTGTCTCCCCTCTTTCCTATCAAGTATGTTAATTCCTAAATAAACCTTTATCTACTCTTTAATCAGGTTGTGCACCATTGTCGTATTAATAACTCTGCCAAAAGATAATTGGTTAATATAGCAGAATTTGTCCAGTCATAGAAGAGTGATACTGCGTGCAGTAAAACAGATCTCCCAAAAAGTATACTGCAAAAGAAAAAAAGAAAAAAAAGGTAAACTTACATTTATTCAAGTAGATTCAGAACACAGTTTGGCTTCTTTCTCTTCTCTTCATTTCCTGTAGTCCTCATACCTCATAATGTTGGGATATTTGGTTAATATAGCAGAGTTTTGCCCAGTCATAGAAGCATGATCCTGAGCGCAGTAATTAAAGCTTCCAAGAAGTGTATTGCAAAATTGGTAAACTTACATTTATTCAGGTAGATCCAGTTCATGTTCAGGTTGCAGCTGAAAGAAGAGAAAGAACCCTAATCTAAAGAGTACTTTTCCTATCACAAACGGCCAGCTTGTCCACCATCATGGCTGTGGGAATATAAGCAACAATAAACAATCACACAGCAAAAAAAGAAAAAAAAGCAAAGTTGTGCACAATAAAAACCATCAAATGCGACAAGTACAAAAATAGTACATAGATGCTATAAAGTATAAATAGGTCAAGCAGGTAAATAGTCTGATGAGTCGATACAAAGGTTCCAGATATTAGTATCTTTGTTTCAAAATTCTTCTTCAGTAAAGACTATTACAAGTTATCTCAGGTATAATTTTCAATACAACCAGGGTAACACATCTCAGAAGAACATCCCTCAAAAAAGTCTGCAGTTTGTATAAATGGGCAACCAGTCACAAACCAAAGAAACCATAGAAGGAAATATTAACCCCAGTTCTTGCTGCTGGTCTTCTTGTGGGACTATAAGGGCATTGTATCTATAGAAGTCACCTGCAGAGACATGAGACTCCAATAAGGAAGGCCATATAAAGGACGTGAGGGGACAGAGAGGGGAGGAGGGGGGTCAGAGAGCGTCTCCCAGGTTAAGACAAAGACATGCATTTCAACGATGTAACACCTACACACATTTAGAATGATGTAGTGCCTTCCTCATTCCCATGTCCAGCCATGCTGAGTTGCTCATTCCAAAAGTTGTTTCTCCAAAGGACATCTCTTTCATTGTGGTTTGATTTCAGGGAGGGATGGTGGTTTTTGTTTTAAAAATAGTTTCCAGCACAATTTTACGGTTCCCCAGTTTTGTTCAGGTGTAAGCCTAGGAGCAGGAGAGAGGCCCAGCTAACGTTTCAGCAATGTGCCTACATCACTGCCCATGTGACCCAGAAGTGATGTCATCATGCAGCGAAGTCAGGGTGATACTCTGGCACTTGGGCAAAGACTCTATGGTAAATTTGGACTCAACCATAGAGTTTTTGTCAAAATACCAGAACATTGCCTCAGCATCCTCAAAGTGCCCCATCACTTCCAGGTCACATGGGAAGTGATGAAGAAATGTCACTGCATGTCAGCTGGGCCTCCCTCTTTTGGGGGTAAGTTCTTCTCACCGGCCAGCTGATCGGTGGTGTGTTGGTGGGATCTAGTGGAGGGGTCCCCCACCTCCACCAGGGGGTCTGGCAACCCTATTTTTCTGGGTGGCAGGACTCACCCAGGCCTCCAGAAACCAAATAACAGGTGCCAGATCCCTGGGAAGGTTCCTGCAGTCCCATAAGTTTGGCCACCATGTAGAAACATGCAGGCAGTTTTTTTAAGCTCTGCAGGACTTCAGGGTACCACCTGCCAGCCCAGTAACCATTCCCAAGCTGTCAGGAGCCAAGGTGGGCTTTAGAAATGTTCAAGGGTCATAGCAGGAGGTGTGGCCTCCCTTTTCCATTTCAAAATATTTAAGAGTCATGTGGACCTGGCCTTCAGAGGTAAGGAGACCATCAGCTTAATTGGGCTCCATCCCTTAAATTAATTAATTAATTAATTAATTAATTAAAATGTGTATCCTGCCCTCCCCGCAAGCAGGCTCAATGTTAAAACAACATCCAATAACAATTAAAACCAATTTAAGCCAAGATTAAAACAATACAATAATCATGCAATCATAAAATAGCATGCAGAATCTAATCAATAACTCAGTAGCTTTAAAAAAAATGATGATGATATAGTTCCCAGATGGTTGTTCAAATTCAGAACACCGATGGGAGGCCAATCAGAAGAGGTGTGTGTATGTGCCTGCTGACTCAACCAAAAGCCCAGCAGAACAGCTCCATCTTGCAGGCCCTGCAGAATTGTAATAAATCCCACCGGGCTCTGATCTCATATGGGAGCTCATTCCACCAGGTAGGGGCCAGGACTGAAAAGGCCTGAGCCCTAGTTGAGGCAAGTTGGACATCCCTGGGGCCGGGGACTACCAAAAGGTGTTGATTTGTAGATCTTAGTGCTATTATCCCAACCTGAAATGGTCCTCAAAGGCCGGTATGTACCTTATTGGGGAGACTTACATGTACTAGTGCATAGGCGTCAACTACGGGGGGGCTCGAGGGCTCAAGCCCCCCCCGAAATTTCCCGGGGGGGGCTCAGCCTCCCCCGGCAAAACGAAGCCTCTACCAGGCAGGCTCGCTTGCCTGCCTGCCGGCCCACTGGCCGGCTGCATAGGCGTCATCTACAGGGGCTGGGGAGCTTGAGCTCCCTCCCTCCTCCCCCCTCCGAACCTTTTCAGACGGTGCTGAGCCTCCCCCGGGGCCCAGGGCAAGTTCCAATTCATTTTGAAAGCGAGGGTTTTTCCCCTCCGCTTTCAGAGACTCCGTTCTTCTGCTAGGTGAGAGGGGGGGGGGGAGGAAGTCACAGGAAGCTTGGAAGCTAAGCTCCACCCCCTCTCGGATCAGCCTACAGGAGCCTGGAGGCTGCACATGAAGATTGATCTCCTTGCTTTCCCGGGCTCACCAAACAAAGTAAGGAAGCCAGTGCTGTCTTTCTTTCTCCTGCAGCCCCAGGAACTCTTGTGCTGCAGGGAGCAAGCTGGAATCCTGGGCTCACTTTCTTCTGTGGGGGTGGGTGGCTGCGCTCTCTGTCCCTCTCTCTCTTTCTGTTACTCCATCCTGGGAGAGCTGAAAGCAAGGAGAGACTGGAAGCAAGGAGAGACTTTCCCTTTCACTTTTCTTTCTTTCTCTGGGATACGACATGGAGGCTACCCTCCAGAAACTTGATTTTTTTTCCTAGGGGAAAAATCTGGAAGTCTGGAAATGAGCTGTAATTCCAGGGGATCCCCAGATCCCACCTGGAGGGTAGCATCCCTAGCTCTTGTGCTGAAATTGGAAGCTCTGGTTCTGCTGAGTGAGTTGGTGCATGCAAACCACTGGCATTGGTTTGCATTTGCTAAATCACCCTTCGTGGGTGGAGGAAGGGAAGTTGAAGGAAGGGAAGGGTGTCATTCTACCAAAAATGGAAGGTTTGGGTTTCTCTGTGAATTTGAGGACAGGAACTGGCACTAAAGTGAGATGAGAAAAATGTGTGGCTTTCTGAAAAATCTTGTGCTACAGTAATAATTATGCTACAATACAGTCTGTTTATATTAAAGGAACTACTGAGCTTTTTACTATTTTGTATGTTATGGTAGTGATATGAGAGCCAATTGAGCTGTGGGTCCATCTCATGCTACTGACAATAGTTACATATTAGGCCTTGCCCAAATGGTTCTGGGCATTAAAGCGCAGTTGCCCTGTGATTATGGAAAGTGATAGCAAGTCAAAGTCAACTCATGGTAACCCTGTAGGGTTGTCAAGGCAAGAGATATTCAAAGGTGATTTGCCATTGCCTGACTCTGCATCATGTCCCTGGTATTCCTTGGAGTGAATAAATGTCACTGCTGGGAGACAACAGGCTCTCTGAGTATTTATGAGGGAACAGTGTATCTTGCTTGCTGCTTAGTTCATGTAATTAGGCTCTGAAGGACTGTTTTGGAAATGATCTGCTTAAAGACTCTGATGTGGTGGAGATGGTGTTCTATGTTTCTTATAGGTAAAGGTAAAAGTTTCCCTTGCTCGAAACCCAGTCAAATATGACTCTAGGGATGCGGTGCTCATCTCCGTTTCCAAGCCGAAGAGCCAGCGCTGTCCAAAGACATTTCCGTGGTCATATGGTCGGCATGACTAGACGCTGAGGCGCACGGAACGCTGTTACCTTCCCACCGAACTGGTACCTATTTATCTACTTGCAATTTCTTGCTTTTGAACTGCTAGCTTGGCAGGAGCTGGGGCCAGAGATGGAAGCTCACTCCATCATGCAGCACTCATGTCTCGAACTGCTGAACTACCGGTCTGCAGTTCAGCATCTTAACCACTTGAGCCACTTGCTTCTAAAAGAGATAGGTTTTGAGTTACAGTTTGGTGTAGTGGTTAGGAGCATGGACTAATCTAGGAGAACCGGGTTTGATTCCCCACTCCTTCGCTTGCAGCTGCTGATGTGACCTTGGGTCAGTCCCAAGTTCTTTCAGAGCTGTTCTCTCAAGAGCAGTCCTCAAAAGAGCTCTCTCAGCCCCACCTGCCTAGTCACAGGGTGTCTGTTTTTAAATGGTAAGCCCATCTGCATGAACAAGATGGGGGGGGGGGACATGCAGATCAACGTCCTTTTAAAATTTCCTTTTGCTGTGTGCAGCCTGGAGAGAACACTGGCAAGAATTGTGCACATGAAGCTCAATAGTCATGGGACAGAAGAAGAAGAAGAAGAAGAGATTGGATTATACCCCGCCCTTCACTTGGAGTCTCAGCGGCTTACAAACTCCTTTCCCTTCCCCTCCCCACAAGAGACACCCTGTGAGGTAGGTGGGGCTGAGAGAGCTCTTTCCCAAGCTGTCCTTGAGGGAACAGCTGGTACAGAGCTATGGCTTGCCCAAGGTCATCCAGCCAGGTGCAAGTGGAGGAGTGGGGAATCAAACCCGGTTCTCCCAGATTAGAGTCCGCACACTAAACCACTACACCAAACTGGCTCTCTTTTGTGACAAGTCCTTTTGTGGATCAAAAACTGACTAATTAAAAGGAAACAGAGTGAGTATAAATGGGCAATTTTCTCAGTGGAGGGAGGTAAGCAGTGGGGTACTGCAGGGATCAGTACTTGGTCCAATGCTTTTTAACTTGTTTATTAATGATTTGGAGTTGGGAGTAAGTAGTGAAGTGGCTAAATTTGCAGATGACACGAAGTTTTTCAGGGTGCTGAGAACCAGGGAGGATTGTGAGGCACTCCAAAGGGATCTGTCAAGGATGGGTGAGTGGGCATCAACATGGCAAATGGGATTTAATGTGGCTAAGTGCAAAGTGATGCACATTGGAGCCAAAACCCCTAACTATAAATACACATTGATGGGGTCCAAACTGGCAGAGACTGATTAAGAGAGAGATCTTAGAGTCGAAGTAGATAACTCAATGAAAATGTTGAGACAGTGTGCGACTGCAATGAAAAAGGCCAACACTATGGGGGTTACTAAAAAGGGAACTGAAAACAAATCAGCCAGTATCATAATGCCCCTGTATAAATCGATGGTGCAACCTCATTTGGAGTACTGTGTACAGTTCTGGTCGCCACACCTCAAAAAAGATATTATAGCATTGGAAAACATGCAGAAAAGGGCAACTAAAATGATAAAAGGTTTGGAACACTTTCCCTATGAAGAAAGGTTGAAGCGCATGGGGCTCTTTAGCTTGGAGAAACGATGGCTGAGGGGGTGACATGATCGAGGTTTATAAGATTATACATGGGATAGAGCAGGTAGAGAAAGAAGTCCTGTTCTCCCTTTCTCACAATACAAGAACTTGTGGGCACTCGATGAAACTGCTGAGCAGTCGGGTTAGAACAGATAAAAGGAAGTACTTCTTCACCCAAAGGGTGGTTAACACGTGGAATTCACTGCCACAGGAGGTGGTGGCGGCTACAAGCATGGATGGCTTCAAGAGGGAATGGAGCAGAAGTCCATCAGTGGCTATTAGCCACAAAGTACAGATAGGAACTCTCAGTCTGGGGCAAGTGATGCTCTGTGTTCTTGGTGTTTGATGGGAGGGGCAACAGTGGGAGGGCTTCCTGCCCCCACTGCTGGACCTCCTGAGGGCACCTGGTGTTTTTGGCCACTGTGTGACAGAGTGTTGGACTGGATGGGCCACTGGCCTGATCCAGCATTGGCTTCTCTTATGTTTTTATGTTCTTATGTTCATGCTCTTCATTTTGCTGTTACTTAAAATGGTGTGGTATAGTTTCAAAGGGACAATTAACTGGGATGTGTAAAAGGAATGACAGGATTGCCCATTGGAAACAATGGGAGAGGCCTGAAGGCCCATTGGAGATAATGGGAGCCAGGAATGCCAATTGACTTGCATACTGAAATACATTGCAGCACAAAAAAAGTTGCAAAGAAAATATGGAATGGTTTTTCCATTAAGGTCTTTGGGCCCAGATAGGCTACTCTGGGACTCGAATGACAGCTCCCAGAGTGGAATTACGGTCCCTAGGAATAGAATCTGTGCTCTGGGACTAGAATGACAGCCCCCAGAGTGGAATGACAATCCCTAGCAATAGAATCTGTGCTCTGGGATTGGAATGACAGGTCACAAAGTGAAATGACAGCCACCGGGAATAGGTTCAGTGCTCTGGGATTTGCACTCACTCCTAGGATATGAGTTTGAAGTGAGAAGAAGAAGAGATGAAGAAGAAGAGATTGGATTTATACCCCGCCCTTCACTTGTAGTCTCAGAGCGATTTATAAACTCCTTTCCCTTCCTCTGCCCTCAACAGACACCCTGTGAGGTAGGTGGGGCTGAGAGAGCTCTGAGACAACTATCCTTGAGAGAACAGCTGGTTCACAGCTATGGCTTGCCCAAGGTCATCCAGCAGGTGCAAGTGGAGGAGTGGGGAATCAAACCCAGTTCTCACGGATTAGAGTCCATGCACTTAACCATTACACCAAACTGGCTCTCAAGATTGCTGCTATTCTGAACTCTGTACATTGCTCAGAAATAGAGTGCGCAGCAACTGTTTGGTATTCTGTCCTGGCTCAGAGATTTCAGCCATGCATTTACCAAATGAAGGCATCTGTGATGCCATAAGTTAGTACATTTCAGTACAACGTCACCCTTACAAATAAGACAGAAACAAGACTCCTCTAAATGAATGTCCAGGAAAACTTTTAAAATATTCCCCTACAGGCTTTTCTGTGTTGTCTTCCTTACTGTCAAATTTGTGACCATTACTTTGTCTGATGCACATGGTATGTATATTTGCAGATCTATTCTAAAAGTGAATTTAAATAAAGGACACCGCAGAGACCGCTACCACTATAACCACTGGCCAACTCCCACCTTTTCCTGGGTTTGGCCCAGCCCGGGGGCATTGCTGGGGGTTCCCAGGCTCCCCTAAATTTCTGGAGAGCCCCTCCCTAAATCCCACATGGCTCTACCTCCATAGATAGTGACAATACCCTATGATGTCACTGGCTCCTCCCTATGATGTCACTGGGCCTCGGTTCTTTTAAGGACCTAGCATAGCGACTCTGGCTCAGCCCCAGCCCCCCCCGGAAAATTGAAAAGTCTACGCCCTTGTACTAGTGGGTTAGGTTAAGGTTTCCCTTGCTCGAAAGCCAATCGAATTTGACTCTGGGGAACAGTGGTCATCTCCGTTTCCAAGCTGAAGAGTCAGTGCTGTTTGAAGACTTTTTCTGTGGTCATGTGGCCGATATGACTAAATGCCGAGGCACATGGACCACTGTTACCTTCCCACTGAAGCAGTACCTATTCATCTACTTGCAATTTCTTGCTTTCGAACTGCTAGACTGGCAGGAAATGGGGCCAGAGACGAGAGCTCACTTCATCACATGGCACTAGGGTCTTAAACTGCTGAGCTACTGACCTTCCGGTCTGGAGCTCAGCATCTTAACCTCTGAGCCACCACGGTCCTACTAGTGGGTCACTTGGGTACTAATGGGCTACATGTATGTTTCTCTGACAGGGCAAATTGTGGCTGTGGAGATCCTTTTCAGGTCAAGCAAGGGGAAGGCTCAAGGCCTCTCTCCAAATGAGCCATGGTCCTGATTGCAGTTGAGTTCCCATAGTTTCAGATAATCTACAGGTGTGGTCAGATGGGCAGGTTGTCGTGGCAGTATATTGGCTCTAAATAAGCTGCTTGTGTTTGGGGCATTTTGTGTCGATCACACAGCGGCCACTAAGCTGGCATCATAGTGCCACGGGCCCATGGTCCCATGGCACATCTGGGGAATTCACTTTCCCACACTTCCTCACCCAAATACTGGGCTTCCTCACCCAAACACCCAAACATTCACTTTCCTCATCCAAACACCTCACCCAAACACATGTACTTCCATGCAGGAGCTCCACAGGTAGCCGATGGGGGCACTGAAGCACACCTCAGAGTGGGGTTGGGGGGGGAGGGACACGCCAGAAATGAAGAGGAACAATCACACTGTCCATGAATTTCCATGGCATGCCTGGGTGATCAGACGCCTGGAAACCCACCATGGAAGCGCCTCATCGAGGTAGCCACCGGAATTTGCCGGTGGCTATTTAATCAATGTGAGAGTCGTTTTAGCATGAGGTACAGATGACTGAGGCGCAGGAGGCAAATGTGCACATTCGATCATGCCCATTTGATCTAGGGGGAGGGGTGGCTATGCCGAGCTAAACTACTTGTTTCAGTGCACTCTAAGTTTCAACAGGGAACTCCCAGAATATATCTGCTTGACAGGACCCGGGTGGACATGGGGAAGACCCGTAAATGGTGCAATGGTTAGGCTCTGAGAGAGATGGTGACTGGTCCAACAAGCTTTATGGTACAATAGGGATTTGATTTGGGGTCTCCCAGATCCTAGTCCCATAACCCTAACCACCACAACACACTAGTTTTCTTTATGTGTGCAATTTTTAATATTCCTTTTACCCTTTTGTTCAATGTGTTCCATAGCCTGAAAGGTGATTTTTTTATATACCTTTTTAATCTGTAGTTTTGGATTAGGTTAGACCAATATTTGACACATAGCATTTAGCACCAAAGGAAGCCTTTTCCCTTGAAAATGTGATATTCACTGTGACTATTAAAAAGTCCATTAATATCTAATATAATCCCTGCCACAGAGAATTTATACACACATGCACACACAAAGTCTTCTAGTGTGCGAGAAAGTGAATACAAAGGGGCTGGGTGAAGAAAGAAAGAAAGAAAGAAAGAAAGAAAGAAAGAAAGAAAGAAAGAAAGAAAGAAAGAAAGAAAGAACTTAAATTTGCTGACTAACAGCAGGTCTGGGACTAAAAGGCCAGAGAATTCATTTTGAAATAGACAAAGGGAAACTACAGTCCTGTCTTTCAAAGAAATCAACACAGCTCTGACAATTTCCTTTTGCCTTCTGGCAAAAGATGACATTGAAAGTTTCTGCACATGAATGGATCAAGCTCCTGTCAATGTATACGGCTCTAGGAATTATTTACCATAAAGGGGAGCTGCCTCTAAAAGACCACAGAAGCTTGTAAAATGTATTCAAGAAATTCTATTGCTGCAAAGGGAAGGAAGGATAAATCTGTACCACTATATATACACTATATGTATATACACTATATGCACTATTGGTATAAAAAGGTGCTTCACTGCTATAAACCCATGACAGGCATTGTAGGAAAACATAACTTTTTTTTTTAAATGCTTTCTTGAGATAGCTTAAGAAAAACTCTGAGATTTTGAAAGTCTTATTAAAGATGGTAGATTTGCTTATTAAATCAATGAGCTGTTGCAAAGATAATGAAAGGCAGCCATAAAAATAGCTGCATATACTTTGGGAACCCAAAATGCAAATAAGACACTGGTTTTGTTTACTTGTTTGGAAATATAAACTCAAATTTGTATTTAGGCAGAAGTATCGATTCTATGCCTTCATGATCCATCAATGTGTATAACAAGGCCTACCAGCTCAAACCCCGCCCCTCCCCACACACACATTTATTTCTGGTTTTAAAAGAATTTTGTTTGTTTTTTTAATTTGGTGGGGGAAGAAGAAGAAATAGATGAGAGATCCAGAGATGTCTCTCACCTATGGACTGTAATTGTCCCAGGCCAGCTAGCAGGCCACATACAGGTAGAAGCTGGTTCACACATACTTATTAAAGCCGTAAGAACAAGCGAACCTTTGATGGGGAACTTTATCAAAAGCTTTCTAAAAGTCAAGGTAAATAACATCTTTTAGGTCCCCCTTATCCACATTTTTGTTTACTCCCTCAAAGAACACAAACACGTTAGTGAGACAAGATCGTCCCTTACAGAACCCACGCTGAATCTTCCTCAATAGATTTTGTTCATCAATGTGCCTACTAATTTTTTCCTTAATAACAGTTTTCACCAACTTACCCGGTATCAACGTCAGACTGACTGGCCTGTAATTTCCCAGATCTCCTCTGGAACCCTTTTTAAAGATGGGAGTGACATTTGCTACCTTCACGTCCTCAGGAATGGAAGCAGATTTTAAGGAAAGCTTACATATTTTGTCAAGTTCACATTTGAGTTCTTTCAGAATTCTCGGATGTATCCTGGTGATTTATTTGTTTTTAAGTTGTCTATCAGTCATGGGACCTCCTCTCTTGTCACCTCAATCTGACTCAGGTCTTTCAACATCCCTCCTGAAATCAGTGGTTCTGGAGCTTCTCAGCCATTTCCCTAGCACCCTTCAGTGCACCTTTTACCCCTTGGTCACTCATAGGCCTCACTGCTTCCCTGGCTGGTTTCATACTTCTAATGTATTTGAAGAAAGTTTTATTGTTGGTCTTCATGTTTTTTTGTGATATGCTCCTCATATCCCCTTTTTGCCTGCCTGATCACAGACTTGCATTTTATTCGCCACAGCCTGTATTCCCTTTTATCAGCCTCACTGAGACTAGCTTTCCACTGGTTAAAGGAATCCTTCTTACCTTTTACAGCTTCCATTACTTTGTTTGTTAACCATACAGGCTTTTTTCTATACCTATTTGTGCCTTTCCTAACCCACAGTATATATTTTCTCTGAGCCTCTAGGACTGTAATTTTAAATAGCCTGCCACTTACAGACTTGTTAAAAATGAAAGGGAAGGGGCAGGAAGCTGCCAAACCGGGAGCCCGCTTGGAATGGACTCCTGAGTGTCAACAAGCGTTTGATATGTTAAAGCACCTTTTCACTTCTGAACCCATTCTAGCTTACCCGGATGAGACTAAGAAATTTGTTGTTCAAGTAGACGCTTCTGGGGGGGGGGGGATACTACAGGAAGGAGTGGATGGGAAACTACATTCTTTGGCATATGTGTCTGAAAAGTTTGGGGAGACGGAGCGGAACTGGGCAGTTTGGGATAAAGAAGCCACGGCAATCCACCTAGCCTTGACCACTCGGAGGCATTGGTTAGAGGGAGCGCACCAGCCATTTGAGATATGGACTGATCATAAAAATCTTGAGGCTTTGTGTACACAATGGTCCCTCAATGCCAGACAGCTCCAATGGGCTGATTATTTTTTGAAGTTCAGTTTCATGCTTCACCACTTCCCAGGGAAATCCAACTCCTTAGCTGATGCCCTCTCGCACTTACCCCAACATGACTCCCAAAACCCAGAGGTAATAGAGACTATGTTCACTCCTGCGCAGTTAGGAGGTGCCATGCAAACCAGAAGCCAGACCAAACTGCAAGTTAACCCCGCTGTGTCTGAATGGATTCTTAAGTTTGTTAACACGTATTCGGAGGAGGACATTTGTGAATTCAAAGCATTACCTTCATTAACACAAAGCCCTGAAGGGTGCTGGTTTGAAGACCAAAAGCTGGTGGTCCCCACAGCCCTCCGCAAAGACATTATGTATGCAGCTCATGAGTCTAAGTTATCTGGACATTTTGGGTTTTTAAAGAAGTTAAATTTGTTGCAAAGGCAATTTTGGTGGCCAAGGATGTGGCGGGATGTTTCCACTTATGTTTCATCTTGCCAAACCTGTTTAATGAGTAAATCCCGTAGTGGGAACCCCCCCCCCCCCGGGACTTTTGCAACCACTGGAAACCCCCAAACATCCCTGGGAAGTCATCTCCATGGATTTTGTTACAGATCTCCCACCCAGCAAAGGGAAAACAGTGATCTGGGTAGTTGTGGATACCTTTTCGAAACAAGCTCATTTTGTCCTGTTTAAAAATTTGCCCACCGCAAAGAGTCTAGTGAAAGTGTTTGTAAACCGCGTCATTAGGCTCCATTGTTTACCTAAGAAGATAATTTCAGACCACGGAACACAATCCGTTGCCAACTTCTGGCAGGAGCTTTTACACTTGCTAAAAATAGAGTCAGCTCTAAGCAGTGGCTACCATCCAGAAACGGATGGACAGACCGAAAGAATTAATCAAATCTTAGAGCAATATTTGAGATGTTACACTAACTATCATCAAGATAACTGGATTCATCTCTTATCATTTGTGGAAAACAGTTATAATAATGCAGTGCATTCTTCCACTGGAGTGTCCCCATTCATGGTGGTAGGGGTTTTTGAAGGGGTGCCTCTCCCTGACCTAACTCAGGAAGCTGAAGGGACCACCAAGTTTTCCCAATGGTGGAACTCTTTAAGAGACTCTTGGCCAGTAATCGCCAAAACTTTGGAGGAAGCCAAAGCTGATTATAAGAAATATGCTGACAAGAAGAGGGATCCTGGTTGGGACCTCTCCCCTGGTGACTCTGTCTGTGTGTCCACAGAAAACATCGAGGGTCTGCAACCCAGTCGAAAACTTGGCTGGAAATATGTGGGACCTTTCCCAGTAGTGCCGTGTCTTAACACAGTGACTTTTGAACTAAAACTGCCTAAGTCATTGAAATTTGTGCATCCTGTTTTCCATTACACCCTGTTGAAGAAAGATCCTGGACTGAACGAATGGAGACCCTCCTTTTCTTCTCCTCCTCCTCTGATGAAGAATGATCAGCCTCACTATGAAATTGATCACATCTTAGACTCTAAGATGAAATGGGGTCGTTTGTTCTATCTTATAAAATGGTTGCATTTTGGTCCTGAGGACAATGAGTGGGTGGAGGAATCGCATGTTCATGCCCCTGATTAAATTTGTGCCTTTCATAAATTGTATCCCTTAAAACCTCAAGGGGGGGAGTTTGTTATCGGGAGGGCAGAATGTCAGTTAACTGTCATAAATTCTTTTCAATAACTGTATGACTGCTACTAGGTGTACATGACCCCTGAAAAGGTAATTGGCTTTCATGTGTTTTTCCCACATGGTTGGTGACAAGTCCCACCTAGGAGTTCTCAACAGAGCCATGACTCCCTCCTCTGGAATGTGTGTGCTGCTCCACTTGTTTGCTTTGCTGCTTCGTTTGTGCATGCCCAGCTAAGTGGGGTACCACAGGGATCAGTACTCAGTCCAATGTTTTTTTTTAACTTATTGATTAATGATTTGGAGTTGGGAGTAAGCAGTGAAGTGGCTAAATTTGCAGATGACACAAAGTTGTTCAGGGTGGTGAGAACCAGGGAGGATTGTGAGGCACTCCAAAGGGATCTGTTGAGGATGGGCAAGTGGGCATCAACGTGGCAAATGGGGTTCAATGTGGCCAAGTGCAAAGTGATGCACATTGGAGCCAAAAATCCTAACTATAAATACACGTTGATGGGGTCCGAACTGGCAGAAACTGACCAAGAGAGAGATCTTGGAGTCATAGTAGATAACTCAATGAAAATGTCGAGACAGTGTGCGACTGTAATGAAAAAGGCCAACACTATGCTGGGGGTTATTAGGAAGGGAATTGAAAACAAATCAGCCAGTATCATAATGCCCCTGTATAAATAGATGGTGCGACCTCATTTGGAGTACTGTGTACAGTTCTGGTCACCACACCTCAAAAAAGTATTATAGCATTGGAAAAAGTGCAGGAAAGGGCAACTAGAATGATAAAAGGGTTGGAACACTTTCCCTATGAAGAAAGGTTGAAGCGCTTGGGGCTCTTCAGCTTGGAGAAACAATGGCTGAGGGGTGACATGATCAAGGTTTATAAGATTAAGCATGGAATAGAGCAGGTAGAGAAAGAAGTCCTTTTCTCCTTTTCTCAGAATACAAGAACTCGTGGGCACTCCATGAAATTGCTGAGCAGTCAGGTTAGAACAGATATAAGGAAGTACTTCTTCACCCAAAGAGTGATTCACTTGTGGAATTCACTGCCACAGGTGGTGCCACAGGTGGTGGCTACAAGCATGGACGGCTTCAAGCGGGAATTAAATAAACATATGGAGCTGAGGTCCCTCAGTGGCTATTAGCCACAAGATATAGATAAGAACTCTCAGTCTGGGGAAAGTGATGCTCTGTATTTTTGGTGCTTGAGGGGGGCAACAGTGGGAGGATTTCTAGTGTCCTAGCCCCACTGGTGGACCTCCTGAGGGCACCTGGTGATTTTAGCCACTGTGTGACAGAGTGTTGGTCTGGATGGGCCACTGGCCTGATCCAACATTGGCTTTTCTTACGTTCTTATGTTCTTAACCAGGAGTGGGAAGGAGGGGCAGTGAAAATGGCTGGACACTTCTACAAGCATGGCCCAGGGAAAAAATGGTGGAGGTCTTTTCCAGCACTGCTAAGAACGTTCCCCCAAAAACGGTGTGTAGGTTCAGCAGAGCCTACCTCATCCATTTTTATTTTCAAATGGGATTTGTATTGGGGGGAGGGGGGAGATGATGAAAGTGCTTCAGTTATGGGCTTGAACTCTATTATCATAAGGCAGATGTAAACCGGTTAGCAGTGAACAAATAGGCACTTTGTACCCATTAAATTTGCTTAACATTTGAGTCTGAATAAAAGTGCTTCTTTTGTGTCTAGGCAAGGTTGAAGATGGGGAAAAAATTAGAAGAGGGTGGGAGATCTATTTTAGAATTTAGCATGCAGGGGAAGGGGGAATGAATAGCAATTTGCAAATATTATTGAAGTGTTTGGGTCACAGCCAATCTTCCCTAAGCATTCAGATGGTAAGATGTTAAGTGCTATAGAAATGAACACACATCCCTCTTCTATGCAGAAATTGTATTTCCATGTCATTCTGTTATCTTTTTTTTTATAGTGTCCTTCCAATTATGACCTGTGCCTTTAAAATACTTAACCAACAACCGCCAGGCTTTCAGCAGTGCTTGTTAAAACACTGACTGGTTCACATAGGCAGGCATGTCTCTTATTTTCTCATGATTCACCAGTGCTGGATGATCAGAGTCAGCTGAACGTGTGAATTGATTCCAGTGAAAACTGTTGGGCTTTAAAGTGCGTTGGCTCACTCAAACACAAAAGCAGTTGCAATAATGCATGTGTGAACCAGTCCTAAGTGTCTCAGTAGGACACAGCTGATATGTCTCCAGTTGTGATTTTGTGTGTTGATCGCTTCAAACAGAACTGCGTTCCTCCCATTAACTTGGACACAGGGTCAAGGCAATAGATACAGTAGAAAACCTTGTTACTGAAGAAGGAAAATAGACTAGACACTATACTTTCATCAATCAAGATGGGTAGCCGGGTTAGTCTGTCTGTAGCAGTAGAAAAGAGCCAGAGTCCAGGAGCACCTTAAAGACTGACAAAATATGCAGCAAGGTATGAGCTTTCGTGAGTCACTGCTCACTTCTTCAGATATCTGGACTCTTGCTCTTTTCTACCATATTGTCATATCAGAGATAGGAGTCAGATGACAGTACAAGATATAGTATGTTTAAACGAAGGGTAGAAATAGTTACCAGTGCCTTTCTCACTGTAGGGGAAGAGAGAACCACACATGGGTTGGATCCTGCCAATTTTCTTGCTTGGTCTTTGCCAATTCTATTATCTCAGCCCCTGTCCACATGACTTTTGTCCATGCAGTTCTCATGATGCCTAGTACATCTTCGGTTGATGGTCAAAGAGTCCTTTCTCCTCCCCCCACCCAGCAATGGAAAAGCTGGTGGATCTAACCAAAGATAATTTTGTTCTGATTCTGAAGTCTTCTTGATAAAGATGCTTAGATTTGTTTTTCTCCTGTGCAACTGTTTTGCTATGAAAGAAAGATTTGAGGCTGCTCCTAATAAAGCAACTGCCTACAAAGTCACAAACAACTTATTTATCTTCTCACCTCCTCTGTCATATTAAATCACCGTTTCCCCTAAAATATATGTCCCACATATCATGGCACTCTTAATACACATTTTCAGTGCTTGACATGCATTAGAATGGGTCTACAGCATTATGAACCAGGTAGTAACTGCAGCCAGGAATAATTTTTTTTGGGGGGTGGCATTTGTAAATTCCATCTTCCACACTCACTGCAGCCCTTCCAGGAGCAACATACAGTTGTCCTCCTTCCATTTGAACATTCATCTCTTTTTATTTGTTTTATTCTAGGGGACTGATTATTCTAACATGTTGTACTTGAGATGGTCCTTGAAAACAGACCCCTGTTGTTGACCAGCCTGTGTCCAGTGTGGCTGAAGACTCCTCAGGAGTTGAGAAGCCACAGGCAGCCAGCTCTGAACCAGCTAAAGTTAGTAAATTAGTGATACAGGAGCCACAAGATTCATTGCCAGCAGCTGACCTTGACCCATCCACGCCTAGCTCTGAAGTAGCCAATGAAGTACAGCTGCAGGAAAGTAGTCCACCAGCCCCCCCCCCCCCATTAGTTGAACAGTGAAGGAAAAAGCTCCAGCAAGACTTAAGGACACACAGACAGAGTGCTCGCCTCTTGGCTTGGTGCCAGCTGCTTAATGATAGCAGTTCTAAGTAAGTGTAGGAGCACCTCTGAGCAGATGACTTGTTAAGGAATACCTATATAAATTAGACCTGGAGGAATGGAGATTGTGGAAGTAGCTTGTCACAATCCTGTGAACTTTGCAACTACAACTCTGTCTGCTGCCTGTATTTGATCTCTTGACTGTGATCTAGCTCTGTTGCCTTGTTGTTGTTCAGTCGCACAGTCGAGTCCGACTCTTTGCGACCCCATGGACCACATCATGCCAGGCCCTCCTGTCTTCCGTCATGCTCTGGAGTTTGTTCAACTTCATGTTTGTTGCATCGATGACACTGTCAAACCATCTAAGCACAATACATCACACATTTTCCCCTGTTCGTGGTTCGTGAATGAAATTTCATGACAGATATACTGTCACAAACTTCCACAAACTTTTAAAGCAATTCGTGGTGGTTCGTGGCAGTTTGTGGATAGAGCAGAAAGGAGGGATTTAAAGGGACTTTGATTCTCTTTAAACCCCTGCTTTCTGTTCCCTGCGTAAGTTGTGAAAACAGCTGAGTGGCAGGGAGCACCCTGCTCCTCGCTGCTAAGCTGTTTCAGGCTTTCTTGTGCAGTTTTTTTTTTTTAACTTTAAAGGGACTGCACAAGAAAGCACCAAACAGCAGAGACTGTGCTCTCTTCCAATGAGGTTTGCAGGGCCAGGAATCAGGAACCAGTTTATTTTGCAAACAAACCTCCTGGTTCAATTCAGTTTGGGGTTCGGCCATGAACCAGTTTTATGCACATTGTGTCCAGTTTGTGCCCATCTCAATTCGATTCAGTTTTATTATATTATGGTCCAGGACCAGTTCCAGCTGCCAAAAAACAAACATTATTCAGGTAAACAAATATACAAGTTTAAAAAACTCCAGTTAAAATTTAACAAAAAACTAAATAAAATTATATCAAAATAAGAAAAATAGATTATAAAATACATAACAAAGCATCATAGGTGACCATTTTTAAAAATGTAAGCCAAGGAATTTAAGAGGAACATCTCTTATTGTGTTGCTGAAGTTAAGTTGTGCCAATCATTTTGTGACTGGCTCCACTGCAGCAGCCATTTTGTGGAAGCCATTTTGTTGCTGCACCCACCATGCTGTGGCAGAATTCCAAATGTGTACTTTTGCAAAAATGCTTCCTTGTTTTCCTGTGAAATGAGGTTTATTGTGGGAGGAGGGTTTGCTGTTTATGACCCCAGTTGCGAAAACAGCAAAGACAATAAATAAATTCCAAATGTGCCTGCAAGCTCAAAAAGTTTGGGGACTGCTGGATTACAGTCTTGTAGCACCAGCCATGTATGTCATCAGGAGTCATTCTACCCGTATTTACCCAAAGGAATATGACCCTGAACCTCCTAAAAATGTTGTACATACAATTAAAAAAAAAATTACTGCACATACTTGTAACTTGGATTTAAGAAAACTCACCACTTTTTCTAGATGACATACCTGGGGGAAAGAACCCTATTCATTTTGAAAAAAAAATACAGTATTTAGTATAATTCAGTCTGACCAACACCACACAAAAAAGTTCAGAAGAAGCATGTCTCTGTCAGACTCTTAATTAAGGCAGGCTTTCTTTGTTACAAACTCTATTCTAAGATGAAGCAACAGTTCCTGTTCATAAAATGTAGGGAACGTTTCATTAAAGTGTGTAATTCAATATGTGCCTTCAAATCAATTCAGGTTTAAAAAAAATGCAGTTCAAGTCTACAGCCCCCCCCCCCCCAAGTTAGTGTGGTGTAAAAAACAACAACCCCACAATTTAGTCTTGTAGATAAATCAGTTGACTGGATTAGAAAGGGAAACACAAAACAGCCATCAAAAGCTTAACACCTCCAAGCTGCATAAAAAGCCACGTAAGTGCAGCATACCTTCTGACAATTACACCCAATTTTCTCTCTGCAAAGTGAATCCAGTCAATAGAGGATCCTAATATAAGCAAGTAATTACACATTTCAAACAAAAAAAAATTGGGGGGATTGGGTTGAAAATAAAAGTGCATTCCATAAAAAAGATGCACAGTAGCATCAAAGAGGACAAAAGATTAACGTATCAATGGAGCGCATGTTGACGATTGTCATGTTAGAACTGGGCAAGTGATGCTCCATTTGAGTCAATGATTGTTAGTAATTAAAATAATGTATGTGTATTATTAACAATTCAAACAGTGCTTTCCTTTTCATAAAAGCTAATATATTCTAATGAATCCAGGTCAGCAAACTGTTTTCAGTCATGGTAAATTCAAGAGCAGTAGGCGCATAAACATCATTTAGACTCATTTAACATAAATTTAAAACGGCATCCTCATGTTCCTGTGTTGCTGGGAAGCGTGCAAGTCTGATGTATGCATTCTGAAACTTTGGAATGTGATCATTCCCATAAAGAATTCATTCTTCATCCCTGCAATGAAGATACAGGGGCTTGGCTCTTACCTTGAATTTCCATGAATGCAAAGGGGAGGGTGTAATGATTTCATGTTTTGGTGTGTGTGTTTCTTTAAATGTTTAGTGTGACTGCAGTAATATGAAGAGAGTGATAGAAAGAGACAAGTGTGATGTGATTGGCTGATGACTGAGAGATGGGGAGGAGGGATGTTTCTGAGTGAATTTTCTGTGTGTGTGTCGATAAAGGATTCTGTGTGCAAAGTTTAAAGTGTGAGCATAGTCTGTGTGACTATGGGTTTTTGAGTCTTTTTTCTGAGTGAATAAGACCAACAATTTAGTCTGTGTGACGAAGAGAGTTGATTCTATTCTGTGTGAATAAAACAAAGAGACTAGCCTGTGTAGCTACAAGTGTGTGTGACAGAGTCTACGGAGTATATGAGCAGAGTGGAGTTTGGAGTTTGAGAGACTTGTTTGTAGCACCAAGCTTTGCCAGTTATATTTACAAGTTCCTTTCTTCAGCAACTGTTCAAAATAACCAGAAACCTATTTTGTTCTTTATTAAATAAATCAATCTTTATTTAAACTTATCCCAGAAATCAGTACAGTACTTCCTCAGGGCCACATAGGTCATTCTACCAAAAGAGAGAGAAATTTGGAATTTTTAATTCCCGGTTGCAGCAGAAATCTACCAAGTTTATATACATAGAGTGTGTTTAAAGGTAAAACCGTTTCCCCAAATAGCAAGAACCTCACAGAGGGGGACACACCTTTTATTATTTATTATTACAAGATTTTAAACCATGCCTTGCTGTTCCCATAGGGCCACCTAGGTGGCTAACAAATTAAAAAATATAAAATAAATTATTTATCTTAAAAGCCATAAATCCTTTTGCTGATTCCCCCCTCCAACAGCAGCTGAAAATACCCCCAGTGCTATTCCTGGGGGACAAGGGACCCCCAGGAATAGCTCCTTTAGGAAACTGGCAAAACATTGCCCCCCTTTGGAAATTCAAAGTGGAATCCAAGCCAGGGTTTTCAGATTTCTTCAAGGCATACTCTCTAAGATCAGTTGCTGCAGCCACACATATGTGCTAGAAGTGAAGGAAGCAGCAAGTACAATTCTGTTTACCGGGGGAAGGACTAATGGCCATGATTCTTGCATTTATATCAGGCCTACCCAATCCCCCTGCAGGCCTGTCAAGCAGCAGTGAGGAATGGGGCAGGCATAGCCAGGAGGTCTCCCACCATAGCAGGTGGGCATCTTGGGGCTGGGCCCCTGGACTTACTGCCCAGGCCTCCTGACTTCCCATCCAGCTGCTTCAAAACTGTTTTATTTTATTTTTTGTGCTGTGGCTGCACCCTTGCTGGCCATCCCCCCTCCATTCCCACACCGCCTCTTGCCCCCCCCCCCTCTTTCTGTTATTTGGTGCACTGTGCTGAGCTGTCACCCTGCCCTCACCGGCCAGCTTGACCCTCCATTCCCACACAGCATCTCGCCCCTCTCTCTTTCTTTTATTAGATGTGGCGCTGAGCCATCACCCAGCCCTGCCCGGAATAATCCTTGTCTCTTGCCTCTCTCTCTTTCTCCCATCCCCCTGCTTGCTGGAACTCGGTAGGCTGCAGTGCATTAGGGGTTGGGGTGGGGGGATGGGGTTAGGGCAGGGAAGGTACCTGCAAAAGTACTGCTTTCATCTGAGGGGAAAAAGAAAATAAGAATGTTTGGAGAGAGCAATCCAAAGCAGGTCTGCTCAGAAGTAAGTCCCATATTATTCAATGGGGCTTACTCCCCGGAAGGAGCTCTTGAGACACACGTGTCCTTTGACTTATTTAAATTGACCCCAAAGAAAAAAAAATCCTGGCTATACCCCTGGTTCCATTCCATGAGGTTCCTGGTTCAGATTCTTGAGTCCCTGATAGCTTTTTTGAAGAGGAAAAAGATAACCAATATTCAGTGCGGTACCCCCCCTCCCCTTGAAATCTAAATCCATGCCAGATAAAGAAGAACAACCCGCACGGCTGAAAATAGAGTAACTCGCAGGTACCGACAGGAGGGAATGAATCCTTCAAACCAGTCAGATGCATTTTGCTCATTTTCCAGTAAACAAATCAAAAAGCCCGAAGTAATTGGAAGACAATGTCAGACCAGGAAGCAATAGTACAGGTGACTACAATGATTAAACAGTGCTCACCAATCACAATCCTCCTCAAAAGTTAGAAATAATTAGCCTAGAGTGTGTCTCGCTTTAAAAAAAATAATAATAATGCTGGGTGGGTTTTCGTGACATGAGGTAATTTGCCTCAAAGAATGTCAGCACACTTAATTAACTACGTTTGGAAGCTGAAATCCAGGAAGGGAGAGGAAAAACGGGCCGTAAGTTCTTGACTCAAACCGCATCTCCATCGAACATATGGATAAACAATTGGAAAAGCCCTGTGTCACGGGGACCATGGTAACTTGGCTGGAGGGATCCTAGAGGGCAAATAAAGAGCTTGACATGTTTTTTTGCTCAAATGACCCACATTTCATACCTTCATTGTCAGACGCTCTCTCCCTTTCAATACGGTTTGTGCTGCGAGCATGAATAATCAGTAGGTGAGGTAGCTTGAAGCAATGATTTTAAGTGCAAATTAGGTCTGAGGGGGGTCCCCTCCCCTTCAGTGTACATTTCTGTTTCTTTGGGGATGGGATTTGCTTAACATCACAGCATGAAGTTCATGGTTATCAAGGAGTGTTTTTCAGCAGTGCTGTGAGGTCCCACCTAGCAGCATCTTCTTCTCCTTGTTCAAGGCCCTTCTATAGTTTGTCTTACTGCCATAGGCTGAGCCAGCCAAATTCCATTCCCAGATTCAGAAGGTGACCAGACAGGGACAAATTGCTTGGGCTTATGGTGCTGTTTATTAGATGACCAACAGGTATTGTAAACAAGGTGATAAATGATAACAGCACAGCAGATTCTTCCAGGTCCCTTCAGCGACTGGAGACACCCACCCAGTAGCAGATGAACTCCGTGGGCCATTTTTTTGGAGGTACTTCTGACAGACAGTGGACAATTCTGCCCTCTTCTCTTTCCCATTCATCTCAGACTTATCAGACTTATCAGAATGAATGGAATGTCGGAGTGCAGCAAAAGCATGATGCAGTTTAACATCCAGCAACCAACTGAAAAGAAAGTTGGATTTTCAAGGGAGAAAGAATACAAGACATGGAGTAGGCAGAGAGTCCAAAAGGGACTTTAATGTATGGGACACTAGGGCTGCCAAGTCGCCCTGGGGGCGGGGAATCCCCCACTACAGGGGTCCCCAATCCACCGGCCCAGATTCGGCCAGCGGGGGGAACCCCACGCCCGAAGTCATCCAATCAGGACGACTGCCCCAGTGTGATGACATCATCTGGAAGTGACGACTTGTCTGCACTGGCTCCCAATCTGTCTCTGGGCATAGTTCCCAATGTTTTAATTGCTGTTTTTATGTCTTTGTATGCATTTTAAGGCTACTTTTAAGGGTATGTAGAACCCACATGAAACATTACCCTAAAATCTGTAAGATGCATGTTTGCTTTCCTGCTCGAGGAATCAATGTTTCAAAGACCTTTTTGCCAGTCTGTTTGTGGCACTTTGGGAGCTTGATACAGCTTTCCCCTCCTAACAATACAGTAAGTACAATCAGCTTTTTCACATGTGTGTTCATATGTGTGAACACACTTTAACGGTGTTCATGAGTGGGTGTTCTGCTCATTTCACCCCTGGCTTGGGTAGGCAAGTGTTGAAATAGGCAGTGAATCAATCATAAATCCTACAGATCAGTCATAAATAAATGTGTTGACATAAAAGGCTACCACTTGTTGTGCATCTAAGTAGTCCACAGCAACATTAGTGGCTGTTGGTGCACTTGGATCAGTGACATTTTTGTACACATGCAGTTTTGAACCAACCTGATGCACTTGTTTGTCAAGCATTCCCTCTGAGTTAGTGTGAACTAGCCAGTAGCTCACAATGTAGACTTCACACTTCACAGCTTAGAGGGAGCATTGGTTTGAGATCTTCGGTGTTGAACTGAACGGTCCCAGTGATCATCAACTCATATCTGATGGACCCAGCTGGACATGAAGAGTTCAGTTAATCTAATACATTTGCCACACAATTCACAGCATCCCTATCACTGGTAAAACTTGGTTGCTGACTCAGAAGTAGTTTGATGGGCAAAAATCGAAGCGGGCACACGAGTCATCTTAAATATCTGTCAAGATTTATTTCTCCACTAGGAGACCCAATATTGCCCAGTAAGACCCGTGAGAAAACATACAACCGTAAGAGAAGCTAATTAATTAAACAGCTTTGGGTAGAGTGGCATGAAATAGCCTATTTCGCCCCATACTTTCTGTACTGTGGTGAGTGTCTAATGTTTATTGATTCTCCCTTGTGAGACATTGAAAGATACTTCCACAGGATCCCATGCTGTTTTAAAAGCTCATGGTAAAGTCGAATCCTGCTGAGCTACATTAAAGGGCACCAAATGTTATCCACTGATAATAGCACCATTAACACGTCACCCACTGGGTATATTTGTGAATAGGGATGTTTCCTTGTTAATGAAATGGAAGATTTTTCCCCCTACATGGCAAACACCTGAACAGTTTGGCACCATTTACTTAATCAAGAGGGAGTAACCTGAATCTAGCATAGAAATGCAACTCTCCAGTAGAGTTCCTTCTTTTTTTAAAAAATTGCTAGAAATAGACCCTCCCACCCTCCCCTTCCCCTTCCCTCCCCCCTTCCCTCCCTCCCCCCTTCCTTCCTTCCTTCCTTCCTTCCAAACTCCAGTTATATTACCCCTGTTGTCACCAAGGCTAGCTAATGTAGCAGTAGCCTTACATCCAGTAATGAAACTTCCTTCTGCTGTAAGATGCAATTGCTGCATAGCTGTATTCAAAATAAAGAGTGTGAAACAAGGAAAAGAGAAACAAGGAAAGGCCTAACTGAGCCTGTAATGATTTCCTGTTTTGGTGTGTGTGTTTCCTTAAATGTTTAGTGTGACTGCAATAATGTAAGAAGAATGATAGAGGGAGACATGTGATGTGACTGGCTGATGACTGCGAGTGTGGGAGGAGAGATGTCTCTGAGGTGATTCTGTAATTCAGTGTTTAAGAAGAGAAGAGTGTGGAGAGTTTTTGTGAGAGAGTCTGTATGGTAGGAGGAGGAGGAGATTGGATTTCTACCCTACGCTTCACTACCCAAAGGAGTCTCAGAGGGGTTACAAACTCATTTCCCTCCTCCCCACAACAGAAACCCTGTGAGGTAGGTGGGGCTGAGAGAGCTCTGACAGAAACTGCTCTATTTCAAGAACAGCTGTGCCAGAACTATGGCTTGCTGAAGGTCATCCAGCAGTTGCAAGTGGAGGAGTGGGCAATCATACCTGGTTCTCCCAGATTAGAGTCCGCACACTTAACCACTACACCAAACTGGCTGTGAGTCTATTCTGTGTGACTAAAACAGTTTAGACTGTGTGACTATGAGAGTTTGAGTCTATTCTGTAAGAGAGACAAACAGTTCAGCCTGTGTGGCTATATACACGAACAAGAAAGTTGAGCCTGTGTGGCTATATGAAAGAGATATATGCCTGTCAGAGTTGCGTTTTGGTGTTTGAGTGAATGTGTGTGATGCCAAGCTTTGTCAGTTATATAATTTTTTCTTCAACAACAGTTCAAAAATACCCAGAAACCTATTTTGTTCTTGTATAAATAAATCCTCATTTGTTTAAACTTATCCCAGAAATCAGAACAGTCCTTCCTCGGAGCCACATAGTCCTCTGAAACGCCCAGACACTGGGTCATTCTGCCAAAATAGAGAGAGTTTGAATTTTTAATTCCTGGTGGCAGCAGAAATCTACCAAGTTCACATACACAGGGTGTGTTTTAAAGGAGAAACAATCTCCCCAATAAGTGAGGACACCACAGAGCCCCTTCATAGCTGTTTGCATTATTGAGAGTAGGGCATCCAGTTCTCCTGCTGTAGCAAGAGACCCCCTACCACTCGTGCTGCTGCTTGGTAGAGCAGAAGAGCAAAGGGGGGGGGGGGTTCAGCTTCATGTCATGCCAACACCAGGACATTTGACCCCAAAAGTGATGCCACTACATGAGGGCAACACTTTAGGATTCACCCAAACTCCATGGTTCTACCATAGAGATTCAGATGAATCATAGGTCATTACTTCAGTTTACTACTGGAAGTGATGTCATAGCACTGGCATGTCACCAAGTATAAGGACTTTGTTTCCTTCCCTGTTTGGTGTAGTGGTTAGGAGCACCAATGGTGTAGTGGTTAGGAGTGTGGACACTAAACTGGGAGAACCAGGTTTGATCCCCACTCCTCCACATGCAGCTGCTGGTGTGACCTTGGGTCAGGCACAAGTCCTCTCAGAGCTGTTCTCTCAAGAGAAGTTCTCAAAGAGCTCTCTCAGCCCCACCTATCTCACAGGGTGTCTGTTGTGGGGAGGGGAAGGAAAGATGCTCTGAGACGCCTCTGGGTAGTGAAGAGTGGGGTATAAATCCAATTTCTTCTTCTTCTGTGTCTCCTAGGCCTGTGCTGAGCTGAGTGTGTGGGTATGTACACACATACATATTTTCACTGGCAAGGGTCACATAGGGCCCCAGTAGGGTTGCCAACCTCCAGGTGGCACCTGGGGATTGCCCATTATTACAGCTGATCTCCAAACAACCATAACTGATTTATTTATTTATTTATTCAAATTTGTGCCCTGCCCTCCCCGCCTAAGCAGATCAGTTCCCCTGGAGAAAATGGCTGCTTTGGAGGGTGGACTGTATGGCATTATACCCTGATGAGATCCCTCCTCTCCCCAAAACCTGTCCTCCCCAGTCTCCATCCCCCAAATCTCCAGGTATTTCCGAACTAGGGTTGCCAGGTCCCAACCTTCTGCTGGCAAGGGGACTAAGTGTCCTGTCCAGGATATTCTGGTGCTACATGCATGCACCACAATTGCATCACCTGGAAGTGACATTGCTGTGCTAGGCACATTGCCAGGGGGACACACTAGGACTTGGCCAGAAATGCTATGGTATCATAGACTTTTTTGGCCGAATGCTAGAGTGTCCTGCCTGGCAACAAGCCCAGCATGTGATGTCATTGCACCAGGCACGTTGCCATGATTCTGGCACTTGGGGGAGCAGGGTTCCTCTGCCAGCCGGATCTGGGCCAGCAGATCAGGGGCCCCTAAAGCGGGCACTCCCCCCCCCCCGGGAAATGACAAGCCTATTCCCAGCCCAGAGCTGGCAACCCTAGGCAACTGGCTAAGAGCCCAAAAGCTTCAAGACAAGCTTAGGCTTCAAATACTTGCAAAGACATCAGGGGCAGATGCTCAGCCCAGGATTTATTCAGCCCGCTCAGATGTTCTCCATTTCCTCTGCCTAAAAGTTTATAGTCGACTTAAGAGATCAGTCTTTAGAGTTGTGTGTGACATGGCTTTGAAGGTAGGAAAGGCTGTTACATTTATAAAGCTCTCATAGTTCATCTGCTCAGTAACTGCCCAGACCTCTGGCTGCCACCAAATTTCTCTAATGTGTCATTTAAAGCAAAATTGGAGGGTTTTGATAACTGATTATCTGTAGGAACTTTAAGGAAAACCGAAAGAACTGTGTCAAGAGCAGCAATTTCCCCCCAGAAAGTATCTGCACATTGTAGTCCTTGACCCAAAATAGGCCTCCACAAAAATATATATGTACATATACGTATAGTTTTATTGTTTGTTTGTGTTTCAGGACTCTGGTGCTTTAACATTTTCTTGGGTAGACATTCCAATTTTGGGATGCCCCCCCCTCCTGTAACTGCCATTTTCCAAGGCGGTGGATATGGTTATTTCAATATTTAAAATTCACATAGGATGCTCATCTTGCTCTCAAAATAGATGTTTTTGAGGTCAATTACGTTGCAGAGACAGCCATTTCCCCTGAAACTGCCATTTTGCAAGATGACAGATCACGTTCTTGTCGGAAACTCATATTGGTGTCAAACTGTATGTTTTGGGGGTCAATAAAATCAAATATATATTCCCTTTGTCATTCAGAAAGCCAAAACAAAGTATTTTTAAAAGATCTGAAGTATTTGGGGGTAGGCCTGTAGCCACAGGGGGCTCTTGGATGTGATGCCCCCTGATGAATTTGCCCTGCCCTTCCTGGCCACCTCCCCTGTCAATCCCTCCTTATCCCTGGAAGCCTAGGGTAATCAGTAATGACTGTACCATGCAGAGCTTTTTTGGTGTCACCAGGCCAGGGTTTTTCTTCACCTGCCCTCCTGGCAGTGCTTCCATCTGACCCAGGGAGAGGGGGCACCACTTGGGGAGGGGGCTTTCCTCTGTGGCTCATTGCCTCCCTGGAGATCCTTTCCTCATCTCCATGTCAGCAAGAGGAAAGGAGCTGGTTTCCGCAGTGGCCAGCAGGCGCAGGTACCCTCTGGGCTTTGCAGTGCATTGCTGCCACTGCCGGTAAAGCTCCCTAGCAAGCCGAGAGCCCCCCCCCCCCCCCCCCGCTGCCCAGAGGTACCACTTCCATCGCCACCTAAAATTTTCTGGCTACAAGCCTGTTTCGGAGGATGGTAAATCCAGAAAAAAATCTTTTTAAATGTTTGTAATGTTGGAATAAAATGTAGCAGGGGAATTGTTAAGGTGACAGCTCCTAAAAGCACAGAAAATCCTGCTGCCTTAAATAACAGCAAACAAAATATTAGAGCGCTTATTTGTCAGTGTGATGTTTCGAATGCCTATTTCTTTGGTTAAACTCTAATTCTAAAACAAAAGGAACAGTCCTAATTTGAAAAGTAATTATTATCACTTGACCTTATTACAGTTCTTTTGAGACTTGCAGAAAAGGGAACAAAGTAGTCCAGCTTTCTTGCACCTGCGTGCATTAGATTTGCAAGTTTTATATCCACACAATGTTAGTAGTTCCTCTACTATGTATCTGAGATACTTTGCTAGTATCAAATGGCTGTTTACCTCCTCCCAGCCGTTGTCCTAAGGGGTAAGGAGAGAGAAGCGCAAGTGATTCTCCGATGTCTAGAAATGCCCATTCAGTATGTTCTCTGATGAAGCAAGTGGGAGCATATCCAGAGAGCTGGTCATTTGCATATATGAAATTAATCTCAGCTGATCGACTGTGTCCACAGTAGCATTTCTGGACCATACTCTGAGGTGATACCTTTCCATGTTTGAAATTTCTTTCTGTGACAGAAATTTCCTGTGGGGGGACAGGGAGGTTCTCTTTGACCACCCTGTGGTAGAATGTGCCTACACTAGCCTGTAGGTCCTGTTCCACCTTGCCCTCCTTGGGGGTTCCCATCTCCCTGGAGGGGCTTTTCCTCTTATCCTCCAGTAGCTGCTACCACCATCTGATCAATATAGGGACTTCCCACTGAGAGGACCAGGACCCTCATCTCCCCTTCAAAGCTCAGAGGCCTTGACTTTATGTCTCCTGCTAGCCTATGGCCTGGCTACCACAGGTACAGTTTACTGCTTTATGTGCCCCGGGGGGAATAGCCAGTTGCCAACTGCTTGCCTTCCCCCCTCCTGAGGCTCCCTTTTAAAATAGTGTGACTGAAACAGTGAGGGTCTGTGTGATACAGAGAACCATCCCTCGTATCAACAGTTTAAAATATTTATTAAAAAGGAATTGTTAACAAGGATACTTTTATCACCTCACCAGACTGAAAAAAGAAAGAACAAAACAGATCTCCTGTCCCTCTAAGCTATAGGTGCCCTATCTGATGGTAAAATATACGACAGCCTCTTTATCTTAGGTGTTCTTCAGGGGTCATTTTGTAGAAAAAGAGGTGCAGGAGCTCATTAGCATAACTCATTAGCATAACTTATTTTGCATATGCCACACCCCCTGACATCACCAGAAGTGTGTCAGAAGGCAACACCCACCACTCAGGCTCCACCCCAAAAATCTCCAGGTATTTCCCAACTCAGAGCTGGCGAGCCAGCTTTACACTTTGACTAAAGACATTTTAGGTTTCCTTTGCTCTTGCAGGGAAGCTACCCTACAACAAACATGAAAATACAGGTCAAGTTAGTATGCTTTTGCTTTTTTCTACAGCACATCACCATATGTGCCCACTCCTGGGCTTGTTATTCCCAGAATGACATTCCTGCGTGTTCCTGCTCCAAATGACCCCTGGTTCTAATTCTCTAAAGATTGACCATTACCTTAAAGCTTGCTCCCAGCTCTTTAGGCCACCTGCATGGTCCAAAATGGCTGCCTACTCCCCACCTCAGACAAGAGGTCTGTTCAGCTCAGCATCCCATGGAAAGAAACCTATTTCCTGTTGCCTGAAGAATTTATCCTTTTTGTTCCTCCTCTCTCTTGACCCAGGTCAAGGCATCTTTTTCCTGTTGTCTCCAAAAAGTTACTTCCTCATCCTCTCTAGAATTTTGACACCCCCAACTCTATGTTCCCTGCTAGCAGGGGGGTGAATTGGCCCATCCCATTGTCTCTTCTGCTAGATTACTTAGCTTTCCTTAAGAGATGTGTCTGGAAGGCCATGCATGGGCTAATTCCCCCTCCTGCTTGTTCCTAGCTCAGAGAGAAAAATCTGGTAAAATGCTCAGAGAAGGCTTTTGCTGTTTGCCAACCCTTCAGGGGAAATGCATTTCTTCACACAACCAAAAGGCTGTGTTCAGGATCACAGAGCCTGCATGGTCAAAAAAATCACATTGGACAGGAGCGGTGACGAGAAGGGGATTTGCTGATTGGGGAAACAAACTGTCTGGATCCAACCCTTATTCTATAGCAGTGTTTCTCAACTTGTGGGTTGGACCCAAAAGTGGGTCATGAAGCCTCTGAATGTGGCAGCTCCTGCCCTTTGCATCCTTCTCTCTATTTCTTCTTCCTCTTTGCCAGCTTCTCACCTTCTCATCTCTACCTCCATAAGTGTGCATGGGCTCTGTCTTGGTGCTGCTCCTTGGGAGCCAGTTTGGTCTAGTGGTTAGGAGTGTAGACTCTAACCTGGGAGAACCAGGTTTGATTCCCCACTCCCCCACATGCAGATGCTGGGTGACCTTGGGCAAGCCACAGTCCTCTCAGAGCTGTTCTCTGAAGAGCAGTTCTCAGCCCCACCTACCTCACAGGGTGTTTGTTGTGGGGAGCAGAAGGGAAAGGAGATTGTAAGCCACTCTGAGACTCCAAATGAAGGGTGGGGTATAAATCCATTCTTCTCTTCTCTCTCTTCTCCTTCAGCCGCCCAACCTCTTGCCCAGCCCCCTAACGTGCCCCACTGCCCTCCACCTGCTGTTGGAGAGATACTACACCAAACCCCTTGCTGCCAGCCTTTTCATCTCCATCTGCCATCTTCACAGATCTCCTTTACCCAGTGCTCCCCAAGAACTACTCCTCAAACTCCATCTCTGGCCCACTAGCAGAGAAGAGGAACTCCCATTTGCTTGGCATTCATAGTGGGCGGCAGCTGCATTCTTTGTGTGATGTTTGTTGTTTTCTCAATAACATCTGATTGGGCACTATGGAAAAGAGAATACTGGAATAGACGAGTACCAGGATCATTGCTTGCCTAGGGCACCAAAAAACTTTCAGCCAACCCCAGATGGGTCGCCATACAAAGTAAATTTAGATTTGTGGGTCACTATACCAAAACACAACCAAATGCAGATTAGTCTGTGCTATTGGGTTCCCCATAGCAACCTATGGCTGCGAAAGTTGGACCATAAAGATGCCAGACAGGAGGAAAATTGACTCATTTGAGCTGGGGTGCTAGAGAAGGCTCCTGCACATTCTTTGGACAGCAAAGGTGACAAACAAGCAACTATTGGAGTGCATAAAACCAGACATGCCATCACAAAGAGAGCCAGTTCGGTGTAATGGTTAAGTGCGCGGACTCTAATCTGGGAGAACCGGGTTTGATTCCCCACTCCTCCACTTGCACCTGGCTAGATGACCTTGGGCAAGCCATAGCTCTGTACCAGCTGTTCTCTCAAGGACAGCTTGGGAAAGAGCTCTCAGCCCCACCTACCTCACAGGGTGTCTGTTGTGGGGAGGGGAAGGGAAAGGAGTTTGTAAGCCTCTCTGAGACTCCAAGTGAGTGAAGGGCGGGATATAAATCCAATCTCTTCTTCTTCTTCTTCTTCTTCTTCTTCAAAACTGTGACTGACTTATTTTGGACCTGTCATGTGGAAGAACTCACTCGAAAAAGCAATAATGCTTGGATTGGTTAGCGGCAAAAGGAAACCGGGCTGCCAAAGCATACAGTGGCTAGACACCATAAAAGTCGACACCATCCTGAACATGGAACAACTCAAAGAAACCGTACAAGAACAAAAAACATGGAGAGAGCTGGTCCGCCGAATCGCCAAGAGTCGAATACAACTGAATGGCGAACAACAACAACAACAGACTAAAAAGGCTGGGAAATACTGTTCTATAAAATCAAGGCCAGGATTATACATGATCCTGTGGAAGAATTACATATTTAT
Source organism: Lepidodactylus listeri (assembly GCA_029233225.1). Taxonomy (NCBI): domain Eukaryota; kingdom Metazoa; phylum Chordata; class Lepidosauria; order Squamata; family Gekkonidae; genus Lepidodactylus; species Lepidodactylus listeri. The sequence continues at coordinate 95,208,935 of JARCFY010000009.1, read as the reverse complement.
TTGTGGTATCTGAACAAGTATGCAAGCACACGAAAGCTCATACCTTGAATAAACCTTTGTTCGTCTTAAAGGTGCCACTGGACTCTAAATTTGTTATGCATCTCTTCACTGGTACTCACCATGAGGCCCTCTTGCAAGTCTAACTGGGGATCAGCTGGGATATATGGGAGACCTCGGGGTGATCTGAGGTCAAAATCCCCCCAGAGCAAGCCAGGAAGCAATAACGGAACAAACAGGAAAACATAACTTCAAGTTGATGCGAAGCATTACACCTATTAATTTCATCGCCGCACTTACTTTTTAAGATATACAGTTTATTAAGTTTAACATACAACCGGAGAGGAGAGGACGCTTTGATTTGTGGAACGGGTGTCTGTTTACAGTGACTGCCTGCTCTGCCTGCTCTGCGCTTGCAATTTCCTGTGCTCTGAAAACAATGATTTTCAAAGAGAAAAGGGCTCTGCATTTGCATTTGAATTACCACTGACACAAGGCATTAAAGTGACAAAAAGCAATGGCATCCTTTCAAATTTAAAGTGGTATTGCGCATTTCGAGGGGCAGAGGCATTATTTCACCGAGGGCTCTGAAAGCCAAATAAATACAGCAAACTATGATTTACTGGGTAGCTGAGTCCGACTTGTGAAAAGAGGCAGCTTTTTCGGTCGTTTTTCAGGTTTTTTTAAAAAAAAGGTGAGTTGTTCAGTTAAGGAGCTGCTCACAAAGAGCTTGTTGTGTGGCAAGACGTGTAGAAGTTGCTAAGCCAAAGCACAGGTCTAAGGTAAATGTGGAGCTCTGTGGTAATACCTGGGGGGTTTTGAGGGAAGGTCATAGGTCATTGAAAACAATAAACAAATTTCTTGGGGCATAGAGAAAGGGCATATTCCTAAACCACTGGTAGTTTGGATCATATCTGGAAGTTCTCAGGTAGAAAATAAGTCACACATACACCAGGGTTGCCAGTTCTTACTTGCTGCTGGTGGAGTCCAGTCCTGCTACAGGAGTCTTCTGATGCGCACACAAAGCACATGAGCCGTGATGACATCACCTCCGGGTGATGTGCTGGGCATGTCGGGTGGGACACCGTAGCATTTGGGGGGGAAAACTCACCCTAGAGTTTTTACCCAAATGCTAGAAGAGGGGTGTCAAACATGTGGCCCGGAGCTTCTATCAGGCCTACAAGGGACTGGCTGTCTCCTGCTTCTTCCTCCAGTTCTGCTGCTGCATCATAGCTTGCTTTCCCAGACTCTCTCAATCACTCAGGAGAGATAGATAGGCAAGCTTCTGCTCCCTGCAGTGGGCTGAGGCTCCTCCCCCTCCCCCTCCCAGATTGCTACAGCACAGACATTTTGATGCAATAATTCAGAACAAGAAGTGTCAGTTATCAGAGACTATTAAATAAACAAAATATTGCAAGGATGCTAATGTTTCAAGCATGTTTTTATTTTAAGTTACAAAAAAAATCTTTCTGTTGGTGTCCTTTATAAAGTTTATATCTCTGCTACCTGTCGTTACATTTTATGACACCCACGGCCCGGCCCGACAAATTCCAATTTATGTCAAATCCAGCCCTCCATAACAAATGAGTTCGACATCCCTGTGCTAGAGCATCTGCCGTGCAACATGCCCGGTGCAGTGATGTCACCTCTGGGTGATGTCATTGCACTGGGCATGTAAGATGGGATGGGGCTCCTCAGGGGTGGGGCTCCCCCTGGCCGGTGGTAGATTGGGCCCCCCAAAACAGGAAAACCCCTACCCCAACAGGTGGATGGCAACCCTAACATATACAAACCCAACATATCACCCCTCCCCATTTTGCAGTAATCCCCACTCATATTCCTATCTGATGAAGGCAGCTTTGACTCTCGGAAGTCCATACCCTGGGGATCTTGTTAGTCTGGAAGGTGCAACTAGACTCAAATCATGATGTTCTACTGCTGACCAACATGGTTACCCACCTGAAACACACCCCACAGTGGAAGTTTTGGTAAAACTCGGTTGCATTCCTTTGAAATCACTCCTTTGTTGTTGTTGTTTCTGGAAGAAAAACCTCTATGTTTGATTTTTAAGATCCATTCAGCATGCTCTGGTGACCATCTAGGGATCTGTGGGACACCAATGAGGAATTGCACTAAGCTTTGCATTTTGCTTTTGGGGGAAAAAACCAGCCAACCTTTTGATAAGCCTTTCTCACCAGGGCCTCACTAAGGTAGCCAGCCTCCCCTCCCCCCGGCACCGGTGGAGGATGCGGACATAGGGTTGCCAGGTCCAGGTTGGAAAACTCCTGGAAATTTGGGGATGAGCTTGGGGAAGACAGGGACCTCAGTGGGGTACAATGCCCTAAAGTCCATCCTCCAAAGCTTCCATTGTCTCCAGGGGAACTACTTTCTGTAGTCTGGAGATGAGCTGCAATTCCGGGGGATTCCCCAGGTCCCACCAGGAGGCTGGCATCCCTAGGCCTCACTCACTAAAAATATCACAACTGACTTCACTAGCTAGAAGCTGAGCAAACCCGTCCATTCTGAGAGTCACTTCCCGTCTGTGTTCTTCAAACAATGGCTTCTTAGAAACAGAATTCAGACAAGGAAGTACTAAACAAGCAAGAGAGCTTACAGCTTTCCCCTTTCTCATTTCACTCTGAAAGTTTCCAGTCACACAGTGTCTTCTGCCTGTCATTTGCCTGCTGGGAAGCAACCTCAAAAGGGAAGGTTGTTCAAAGAGTTGCTTTTCTAGGACACTTCTTAATAGCAAGGCCTCAACTATTACACCTTGAGCCTGTGGCGCGAACCCACTGAGTGTCACACATTAGCGTTCTAATTGCCCTGAAGTACATTCCCCCCTTTTAATGCTTTGACACTGGGGTTTTATCTGTCATCGCCCACCACTACAGACAGCTGTCACATGGATGGAAAGGTTCAAGGAACAGGAACTTGTAGTACTGGGATTTTTTTTTGTTCTTCTGCTTTATGACACTCCTGGAAGAGAGCTGTTCAGCTTTAGACTTGCATGCATTTATAGGCAGATGGAAGGTTCTTCTTTTATTTCTCCCTTAAAACAAGTATTACAAAATCATAAATACGTATAAACAAGTGGGAACCTACAAGAAACCTGTGGAAGTGGCTATTACATTCCCCCCACTTTTGCTTCCCCCTCCCCCTCCTTCGGTCAATCTCCCGCTCTTTCTCCCGCCTGCCACCCCTTCTCTTACCCTTTCTCTCCTCTATGCCCGCCACTTTCTCTCTCTCTCTGCCTCCCGCCCCATCACTCTCTCTTTCTGCCCCCCATCACTCTCCCTGCTATCTGCCTACTTCTTCCCCCGCCCCCATAGCAGTGACCACAGTGACTCACAATAGACCTTCCAAGTACAGAAATCAGTTCCCTTAGGATTGCCAGGCTGGAAAATTCCTGGAGATTTGGGGGTGAAATCTTGGGAAGGAGAAGTTTGGGGAGGGAAGTGTCCCCAAAAAGGCTGTAAGGCCATAGACTCCACCCTCCAAAGCAGCCATTTTCTCCAGGGGATGTGATCTCTGTCATCTGGAGATCTGTTGTAATTCTGGCTGATCTCCAAACCTCACTTGGAGGTTGGCAACACTAGTTCCCCTGGAGGAAACAGCTGCTTTAGAGGGTGGAGTCTATGGCATGGGCTGGAATAGGTGGGGGGCTTTAACCCTGTAGGCCTTTAACCCTGCCTGCGACCCGGCTGCCTTCATGCCTGTAGCATGTTCCGGCCCCTTTGTTTGTGCCAATGGAGCTCTGTTGTTGGGACTTTCTTTGGGCTGCAGACCTGTTGTGCTTGCGACCCAGGTGAGTGGCCTTCATGGAGCTTCCAGTTTGAGGAGGGGTGTGCTCTGGGATGCTCACTGAGAGGGGAAAGCTGCTGTGGTGGAGGCCACAGTGGAATGCAGGGCATTCTGATTCTGAGTATGGCCCATGCCCACAGGAGCCCAGGGCAAGGCTGAAAGGGCTTGGATCAGGGGGTGTTGCATATGCAATAAAGTTATGCTAATAAGTTATGCTAAGGAGCTCCTGCACCTCTTTTTCTACGAAATGACCCCTGCTCCCAGCCATTTCATCCCATTTTTTGCTTACTGCCAAAAGCCGCAACAAGCAGAAAGCTGGGAGTGAAATGGCTCTGAGCCATTTAACCCCGTTTTCTGCTTCCCACCATTTTTTGCAGAGGGGGTTAATCTCTAAATGTTTCACGAACCCATAGGAATTTTCAGTTTGTGAACCAACCTCCTGGTTCATGTGAATCCATGGTTCAGTTTGTGCTTTGGCCACAAACTGTGAACCGTACTGCAAAAAATTGGTTTCTGCCCATCCCTAATATCAAGTTACCCAGTGGTTGCTGCCAGGTTTCCAACCTCCAGGTGGGACCTGGAGATCTCCCAGGATTGCACCCAAACTCCAAATGACAGAGCTCTGCCCCCCTGGAGAAAATGACAGTTCTATAGGGTGGACTCTATGACATTATATTTGGCTGAGGCCTCTCCCTTTTTCAAACCCTGCCCTCTTCAGACTCCACCACAGAATCTCCAGGAATTTCCCAAGCTGGGGTTGGCAACCATAGTCAGGGCTCTGGCCCCAAAGAATTCTCCTTAAAAGTCAAAAATAGGTCTTGAAAGGGCCCTGCCCCCTCCCCTTTCCTTGTACTGACAGAGCCAAGCTTGGAATATTGTGGTTGCCTATCAACAGCCACTGAGGGAACTGGTTGCTTAAAGCTACCAGTGCTCTTTTTATCATTTCCAGTGTTTTGTTTTTTTTAAATTCCCCAACACACACATACTCTCTTCACACTTTTCTGCAAACCTGAGGCCCTTTTGAGTCTTGTAGAAAGCTCTGTCTTGTCCATTCACAGCTCCAGTCACTGTATTCAAGTATCCTAAGATCTGGCCAACTTGACTTATAGTACATAGATATTCCTATTTTCTTTGTGTGTGTGCTGGTTTAACCAAATAAGCTACTTTGAGGGAACACACATTTCTGATCCCCATGAGATTTCTTCCACATTGCCATATCATTGTAACGGAGCACTTTAGATGCAACATTGCTTCTATTGCTCTTTCCTTTGCCAACTCTGACCAGGCACAGGCTAAGACAGAAGAGCATCACCAGAACCTTAGATGCTCATCTCAGATGCAGAATACAGTGGCAGAAGCCCAGATTACCTCACAAAGTTGTCGGGTGTATAAAACATGGACGTATACCACACCAAGGCTCCTTAGATGAGGGCAGAAAAAAAATACTCAGTGAAGTAAATGTACTCCATCCGGTAGGACCTGTACAAAATTTGTGCTCACATGGGGTTTCCGGTCGGAGGAATGGAGGTCTGACACGCTTTGCAAATGCGCAGGGCGGACAGTGGCTCTTCTTGACAGCTTGGGTGGATAAATCCACCTGACGCAACCTCACACAGGTAGTGTGAGGACCAGCAAGCAATATAATCCAGGTTTGAGCAAGCTCGGTGAAGGAAAAGCCTCGGAGGAGACTTTTACAACACCTTGAGCACTGCAGCCGAAGAAGATTTTTGCAAGTATCTCTAAGGAGCCGAGCTGGGCTGATTAATCAGCATAAAATCTCCAATTCCCCTGATTCCTTAACAAAGAAGACAAAGTTTAAACGTTGGGACCACATCTGAAGAGAAGTAACAACATAAGGTAATGGGAAAAAACTTTTTGCCTTACCATTACCGTGTTTTGAAAGACGAAAAGCAGATCTGGTGAAGCAATAGACTGTTGCAGATTGGATGAGTGCAGTTTTGAAACGTTAAAAAGCTGAATTTGAACTTAAAAAGCCAAAAAAACAAGTTGTTTAACATTCCTGCGGTTAAGAAGAGTCGGGAGGGGGAGCCAAGCATCGCGAGACAAAGAGGGGAGGAGGGATCCAAGCATCGCGAGACCAAGGTGTGAGGACTGAGACAGGAAGTGATGGCTTGAGGAGCAGACAAGAAGGGAAGCGGAGAAGAACCGGAAGAGAGCAAAGGGGACTGTAAAAACTGCCGGACCAAAAGGACTACAACAGGAAGTGACGTGCGGAGAGCAGACAAGTAAGCAAGAGGAAGGGACAAAAGGAAACTACGGCAAGCCAGAAGCAAGGTAAAAAGACTATAACCTTTGACACAAACCATAGAGAAGTTGCGCCTGCCATTTTGGATTTATAAAATTTTTAAACAGTAATATCTCATAAACTATATAACTTAGAAGGCTGAAACCAACGAAATTTGACTTGGCAAGACTAGCTTGTGTGATTGTTTGATTTGGAAAATAAAATAAAATCGATCTTTTTTAAAGAGACAAGACGGATCGCAGGCTAAGATCGAGAGCAGCTACATGGTTTTCTCCTACAATGGCAGCAAAAAAAGAAAAAGAATTACTAGCTGTTATGGAAGCAATGGAAAAAAAATGTTAGACGCTATAGGAGAGGTAAATGTTAAAATGAATGGTATAGCTGCACAAGCAGACAAAAATTTTATAGATTTAAAAGCTGAATTACAAAAGTTAACCACTAGAACACAAGACATAGAAATTAAAGTAAAAGAACTGGAAGAAAATACTCAAAAAACAATGAAGGAAAATGACAGAATGGAAAAGATGATGCACTATAGAGACATGCAAAACCATCTGAGATTTAGAGGTATAGAGGAAAAATTAGGTGAAGACATTTTTACAAGAATGCAAGAAGCATTAGCAGATTTTTTTACAAGAGGAAGAGGAAGTTGTTAAAGAACATATGGATCTTGTTTACAGAGTCAATTCTACATACGCGAGAGACAAAAATATACCAAGGGACGTGGTAGTTCAATTTACAATGAAGAGAACAAAAGAACAAATCTACAAGAAATGTTTTACAGACTCTTTTGAAATAGGTGGAAAAAAAGTTATCGTAATGAAAGAATTGCCCAGAGCAATTTTGCAAGACAGGAAAAAATTCAAGCGTCTGACAGACAAACTGAAAGAGAAAAAAATAAGATTTCGTTGGGAAATACCACAAGGACTGAGTTTTTATTATGGTAACAACAGAATGGTGATTAAAAATTCAGCAGAAATGTACGCCTTTGTTGGTGAGAACAAGGAAGAATTTGGTGATATTTAAGACTACAACAAGATGGATTACAAAGTACTCTCATGGAATGTAAATGGACTTAATTCACCCCAAAAACGTAGAATGGTAGGACACTGGCTGGAGAAACAAAAATGTAGTATAGTTTGTATACAAGAGGCCCATCTTAACAAACAAGACTACAAATATTTAATAAGAAAAAAGTTAGGAGAAGAATTTTTTTCATTGGCAAGTAATAAAAAGAATGGAGTGGTAACATATGCCAAAAAAGACTTGAAACCTAAACTAATATTTAAAGATAAAGAAGGAAGATACTTAGCTATTGAAATTCTGTTACACGGACAGAAGACTTTGATTGTAAATATTTACGCCCCCAACGGAGCTAAAGAAATCTTTTTTAAAGAACTACAAATGGAACTGGACAGTGTAAACTATGAACAAATCATAATGTTGGGAGACTTTAATGGGACTGTGAATAATAAAATAGATAGGCACTCAAAGAGAAAAGACGACACACTAGGGAAACTTCCAAAAATTTTTTTTGAACTGATAAAACAGGAAAAGCTGGAGGATATTTGGAGGAAGGTTAACCCACAAGGAAAAGACTATACTTTTTACTCTAACAGACATGATTCACATTCAAGAATTGATATGATCTGGATGTCTATTAATCTAACACTTAAGACAAAAAAAGTTGAAATTCTACCTAGAATAATCTCAGACCACAATCCTTGTCTATGGACTTCTGGGCAAATAAAAAGGCAAGGGAGATGGAGAATAAAGGAGGACTTATTAGACAACCAAGAAACAGTTAAAAAATTACATGAAGAGACAGATTTATATTTTCAAGCGAACATACAAAAAGAAGTAAAAATTCAAACTGTGTGGGATGCGTACAAAGCAGTTATGAGCGGATTATTGATATCATTGAACGCTAAAGACAATAAAAAGAAAAGAGAATATGAAAACATTGTACAAGCCATTAAAATAAAAGAAAAGGAACTGAAGAACAGACCAGGAAAAAAGAAACTGCAAAAGGAAATTTGGATGTTACAAGACCAAGCAAAAGCTATTTTGAATCAAGAGACTTACTGGAACCTGAAAAAATTGCAACAAAAAGCATTTGAAGGTGCAAATAAACCTGGAAAGTACTTAGCATGGCAATTAAAGAAAAAACGTGAAAATAAATTTATTACTAAAGTGATACGGGACAATATTGAAATAATAGACAATAAGGGAATAAAAAGAGATTTTTTTAAATATTATGCAAAGCTTTTTAAGAAGGAAAATAAAGACAGAAGAAGGATTAAAGAATACCTACAGTCATTAAAATTACCAAAACCAACGGAGAAAATCAAAGAACTACTTAACTGCCCAATGTCACTACAAGAGATTAAAAATGCAATAAATGATTCAAAATTAGGGAAAGCACCTGGATCAGATGGATTTACAGCTAAGTTTTATAAATCACTACAGGATTCGATCTCACCAGTGTTATTGCTATTAATGAATGACATAGGAGTGACAGGTGAGGTCCCGGAGACTTGGAAAGAAGCAACCATTTCACTCATTCCGAAAGAAGGTCAAGATTTAACCAATGTTAAAAATTATAGACCAATTTCTTTGTTAAACAATGACTATAAGATTTTTGCCAAGATTATAGCTGATAGGCTTAAGGAACATCTTAAAGAGACTATACAGACAGAACAAGCAGGATTTTTACCTAATTGCCAAAAAAGAGACAATATAAGAGTAGTAGTGGATGCTATAGAGTACTATGATAAACATCCGGAGAAGGAAGTGGGCTTTCTTTTTTTAGACGCGGAAAAAGCGTTTGACAATTTAAATTGGGATTTTATGTTTGAAGTGTTGGAACATCTTGAAATTGGAGACTATATGCTTAATCTTATTAAGTCAATATATAGAGAACAGAAATCCTCTTTAATAATTAATACTGAAAAAACGGATTACTTTAAAGTGGAAAAAGGAACACGACAAGGATGCCCACTCTCGCCGTTGCTATTTATTTGGATTTTGGAAGTCTTGTTACTAAATTTGGAAGAAGATAAAGAAATTAAAGGCTTAACAATAAAAGGTTTCTCTTTTAAATATAGAGCCTTTGCAGACGACGTGATGTTTATAGCTGAAGACCCTATGACTACACTACCATATTTGTTGCAGAAAGTAAGAGAGTTTGGTGATTTGGCTGGGTTTTATGTAAATAAGAACAAATCAAAAGTGATGTGTAAAACTATGCCAAATAATAAGCAAATTGAATTACAAAATCTTATAGAATGTGAAGTGGTGAAAAAGACAAAATATCTAGGTGTAAACCTAACAATGAAAAACATTGATTTGTATAAGAATAATTATGAGAAATTATGGCAGCAAGTTATGCAAGATATTAAAAGGTGGAATGTATTAAATTTGTCACTGCTGGGTAGAATTGCAGTGGTTAAAATGAATGTGTTACCAAGAATAATGTTTCTGTTTCAAACTATTCCAATTGTGAAAGATGTAAAAACATTCAAATGCTGGCAGAAGGAATTGACTAAGTTTGTGTGGGGAGGGAAAAAACCAAGAATTAAGATGAAAATAATGTGTGATGCTAAAGAGAGAGGTGGGTTTCAGTTACCAAACTTAAGGCTATATCATGATGCAGTATGTTTGACTTGGATAGGGACATGGACTATGTTACAAGACAGAAAGTTATTGTCCCTGGAAGGTCATGACTGTAGGTTTGGGTGGCACGCATATCTGTATTATGGTAAAACAAAGGCTGAGGACAGACTGGCAATCTGAAGCGGAGGCAAAGCGGAGGGAACTGGAGTGGGGGAAAAACCCACGGAGCTGGCCGTTCACACTGGCCAGAGCAATGCGGATCAGCGGCGATACGGAGCATTCAGACTGCCACGGAGAGTTCAGACTGCCGCATAGCCAGCGCGCGCAGCTCGCGCGTGCTGCTGCACTTTTTTTTTGTTTTCCTTTGATGTTTTTCGCATATGCGCATATTTGCATATGCGCAAACCTTTTTGCCGGTGCGTTCACACTTCCTCCGGATGCCTCCCGCTTCTTCCAGTTCACACTGTTTGGAAGCGGGAGGCATGCGGAGGAAGGCCCCTGAACACCGGGAAAAACTGGTGTCCGGGTAAAGCGGAAGGAAAGCGACTGGGAGACGGGTAAGTACGCAACGGAGCCGACGGATAGATGCGCATGTCTGAACATTCTCCTTTCCTCCGTTTGCGAAGCGTGCCTGCCCCGCTTTAGATTGCCAGTCTGTCCTCAGCCAAAAATGGACAATATGTTTAAGCATCATTATTTGAGAAGAACATTAATCGATACGTGGACAAGATATAAAAACTTTTTTCCAGAAGAAATACCTATGTGGATTGTACCTGCAGAAGTTTTAAATCCATCATTTCACTACAAAGGACAAGACTGGTTGAAATATAGAGACCTGTTAACAAGACATGGTAAAGACTTTAAATTGAAGGAGCAGCAGCAGATGGACTTTGATTATGGCTGGTTAAGGTACAGACAAATATATGATATGTACAGAAGTGATAAAAAATCTGGTTTTAGAGAAAAAAGCAATGAAATAGAACAAATTTGGGAGGAAGATGGGAAAAAATGATTTCTAAAATGTATAAAGTATTGTTAAAATGGGTTAATGCTGATGAAATGATAAAGGAACAAATGATAAAATGGGCGATAAACCTAAACAAAGACATTGAAATGGAATCTTGGGAATTTTTATGGAAAAATGCAATGAGTATTTCTACATGTTATAATCTAAAAGAGAACTGTTTTAAAATGATGTACAGATGGTATATGACACCAAAAAAAATTGCAAATATTAATCAAAATATGTCTAACAAATGTTGGAAATGTAAAAAGAAAGAAGGTTCTTTCTATCATATGTGGTGGACTTGTGATAAAGCAAAGACTTATTGGTCTATAATACATGCAGAAATGGAAAAAATTTTGAAATGTACATTTAAGAAGTTGCCTGAAATGTTACTGCTTGGACTTAAACTAGAAGAGATAAATGTAAAGAAAAGGACAATAATATGGTATATGATTACAACAGCAAGAATGGTGTATGCACAAAATTGGAAAAATGAAAAAATACCAGAAGTGTGGGAATGGTTGAAAAAATTGTTATATATGGCTGAAATGGATAAATGGACTAGAAAGTTGAATAATCTGTACTCAGAGACTTTTTTAGAAGATTGGGAGGATTTGAAAGAATATGTTGAAAAATATTGGGACATGAAAAACTACATTTATACATGGTTATAATAGCATAAAGGAATAGAAATTGAGTATATGAATGTACTAAGGATAATTAGATAATGAACTTGTTTTTTAGAATTATATAAGAATATAGAAAATAAGAATTGGTATATAAGTATTTTAAAGATATATAACCGTTACCAGAAATGTAAACATAGAGATAAATATTACTATTTTGGATAAAGTGGAAAATGTGTTATGCTTCAGATGTGGTGGGAAACCACCAATACAAGATAAAAGCAAGACTATACAAATAGAACAAAATGTTATATAATATGGAAAAAAGGATTTGTATAAAACAAATGTATTAATTTTAATGTTCTGAAAAATAAAAATTTTCTTACAAAAAAAAAAATTGTGTTCACATGATTTACGAGCTTTGACTCAAGGAACCTTACACCCTGGAAAATTTTGTCTCTAAGGTGCTACTGGGCTTGAATTTTGTTGTGCTATCAACACAAACTACAGACTAACATGGCTACCCACCTGAAACTATCTTTATGAGGTAAATTAACCATCAAGAATTATTGCCTCCATTAAAGACATAAAAAGAGAATGCCTCTTCGCTTTTGCTACCTTCCACTTTGGCCTGCTGCATACACCTAATCGACAGAAGTTTTATTCACCAGCTTTCATACACAATGTATTTAAAATGGCTATGTTTTAAACATGCAGGCTGAATTATGAGTTTATTTATGTTGAATAAATAGGACAGGCAGGGCTGTCAGTTGGTACAAGCTGTTCACCAAAATTGCAATAATGGATTTTGTGCATGACGAGATGCAAGGAGGCTGCGGAGTGGCTACCTGAATATCAGGGTGAAATTCATTCACAGGGCGTGCAGAATGGAAACGGGGAGAAAAAGATGAGTGTTTCTTTCAGGGACAATGATGGTGTCATGTTAAATTAATTGTAATTTCATTGTGGTGTGATTATCGAGGTGTTCTCTGTTTATGGCTCATTATCTCTCCCATTAAGGATGCAAAGGTTGGCATTTATTTTATTGGACGATGGGCGGTATTGGTCATTCACTTGTCTCAGCTGCTTGGCTGAACGCATGAACCGGCAGTGCACTGCACTTAGTAAATGAGTCAATCATAAATTCTGGGCAATCGTTTTGTTTTTTTGTAGAGCGATACAGGCCAATTTGTAGGTTCTCCAGAGCTATTTTGTTCCCAAGACCATGGCTTGAGGTGGGAAATATATTTTAGGAGAAGAGAAGAGATTGGAGTTATACCTCACCCTTCACTACCTGAAGGAGTCTCAGAGTAGTTTACAATCTCCTTTCCCTTCCCACAAGAGACACCTTGTGAGGTAGGTGGGGCTCAGAGAGCTCTTTTGAGAACTGCTCATGAGAGAACAGCTCTGAGAGAACTTGTGACTGACCCAAAGTCACACCAGCAGCTTCATGTGGAGGAGTGGGGAATCAAACCCAGTTCTCCCAAATCAGAGCCTGTGCTGCTAACCACTATACCAAACTGGCTCTCACTACTACACAGGGAGGTCCCCACATGACTGTATTTGCACTTGCTCCAAAAGGCATGGCCATTAGCAATGTATAAAATGTTTTCTGTAAAAGTCAAAACATCAAATTTTTTGGTTGTTACTTCCTATACATCTCAAATTCCATTGTGGAGCAGATCAACAGCCTGGACCCATAGAAGAAGAAGATGAAGAAGGGATTGGATTTATATCCCACCCTCCACTCCCCAAGGGAGTCTCAGAGCGGCTTACAAACTCCTTTTCCCATCCCCTCCCCACAACAGACACCCTGTGAGGTAGGTGGGGCTGAGAGAGCTCTTTCCCAAGCTGTCCTTGAGGGAATAGCTGGTACAGAGCTATGGCTTGCCCAAGGTCATCCAGCCAGGTGCAAGTGGAGGAGTGGGGAATCAAACCCAGTTCTCCCAGATTAGATCCGCGCACTTAACCACTACACCAAACTGGCTCTCAATGCAGCGGTTAGAGTGTTGGATTAGAATCAGAGAGATCCAGATTCAAATCTCTACTCAGCCAAGAACAACCTTCAAATAAACAGCCATAAAATAAAGAACTGGGGGTATGCTTTCTGCTAATAGAGGAAGAAACTGTTGCCATCTCTTGGCAGGAAAAAAATGGCCAAGAAGATTAGAGAAAGGTCTCAATACTCACCCTACATGGATCATCTCAGGCAAGTACCAGCTACCTATGAGTTCTAAGCAAGTTTCTCCCAGTATAATTAAAAACTGTGGTTAAATTCATATACTTACTGGGCTGGCAATCATCGTCACAGGGAGGAAGCCTGGGTATAATCTCCTCTCCCTTCTAGAATAAATCCCTTTAAAAAAAATATTTAAATATATATACAAAAAAAGCCCAAATATCAAGCACCCCCCCCCACTGCCCATACGGAAAAACAACCTACAATGTACACATAACAACAAAGAAAAAGAAAGAAAAAATAAAGTGAAAAGCAAGCAAACTAAGACATTGGTAGAGATCTCAACATTCAGCATAAATACAAAGAGAGGGAATTCTTTCCCTTTCTTCGTTTTTCATATCCTATAAACATGAATGGATCCCATAAATTGGACTTCCTTGTCAAACCCCCTCCTCATAGATTACATCCATGGTGAAATGCAGGGTACAAATGATCAGCTGATGAGGGTCAATAGCCCATGCAGAGCAGCCTATGCAGCCAAGGCCATAATCTCTCTTAAATCATTGAGGTCAAATCTACATCTGACTTTCCCGCTGGAATCATTCTAGTTTTTTTTAAAAACCCATCTATACCTGTTTCTAGTTTCAAACCATACTTGTTCTAGTTTAAAAATTACTGTTTACAAATGTTAATTGCCCTCCTGTGGTCAAGCTAGCATTATACAGCTTTAAACAGATCCTGTTGCTTAGTACTTTTCAGACCCAGGGAGTGAAATCTGAAACCAGCGTGAAATGAGCATAGGAAAAGACAGCAGTCAAACTACTTCAGAGGGGAGGTGTAAATTGGGCCTGAGTGTTGTTTCATGAGGAGAGTGGAGAGAGGACTGACAACAGCTTTAGATGCTCCACTGTGTTTTGAGACCGCGTGATGTTTATGATCTTTTATCGAATACAAATATGGTTCCTCAACGTTTTGGACATTTCCCTTAAAATATGCATCCTGTTCTGATTAAACTCAGTTCTGCACCGAGCAGAATGAATTGGATCCATTGATCTATCTGTGGACGAAGTTGTCTTATATTATCAGACCTGCTAGAAGTTCTTCTAATCCCCCACTGTCTTAAGAACTTTTAATACGAAATATGGCTCCCTTTGAATGCAAATTTTGTGCTCTGCCATGAGTGCCGGTGTGGCAAAGAGTTCTCAAGAAGGGGTCATGAGATGGAAAATATGACCATAGTGTAAGGTTATCATATGGGGGACAATGATAAAACAAATGCTGATGAGTACTGCTACTGGGAACAATGACATTGGAAATATTAATGTTTCGGTACATAAAATATAGACATGGAAATACATATAGGTCTTTTCATTCACCTTCTGTCCTTATAAATGACCTTAATTGGCTTAATGGTCTTTCTTCTATAGCATAAGAACTGCTTTGATATATAAGTCCAAGAATCTATTTCATTCAGTACACTAGTCTTGCCTTCCAATGATCCTGTAAGCTCAAGAGGAGGGCAAAGTGATGTTATTGCCCCAAACATTCTGAAATCAGACATGTTGCTTCCTCTAAATGAGCTTTTGTTTTGGGGTAGACCATAATTTCTCAGCCGCTTATCACTAAATACATAGGGGGGAAAGAGGAGCAAAAATTTCACTTTATTGAGGTTGGTGCCATAATATTGTCAGATCAGACAATGGTTTTCAAAACACAGAAACTTTGTTTCTGAGATCCTGTGACATTTTCAAAGATGAGGACCACCAGACTGATGAATTGCCCTGTTATGTTTCATCAGGTAACTAATGATCTGTCTGTTCAGTGTGGAGACCCGAAAACACTCCTCACATGCTAAGACGATGATATCTTTAATTTTCTTTCATGTAAAAACGGACTTGGTGAAATCAAAACTTTTAAAGAAGGGACAGGGTGTTTTTTTCCTAGGAGGAGGAGATAGGATTTATACCCCGCCTTTCACTCGGAGTCTCAGAGCGGCTTACAATCTCCTTTCCCTTCCCCTCCTCACAACTGACACCCTGTGAGGTAGGTGGGGCTGAGAGAGCTCTTTCAAGGACTGCTCTTGAGATAACAGCTCTGAGAGAACTTGTGACTGACCCAAGGTCACACCAGCAGCTGCATGTGGAGGAGTGGGGAATCAAACCCAGTTCTCCCAGATTAGAGCCCATGCTCTTAACCACTACACCAAACTGGAGTGAGATAATTCAGTGGATTTAGAATGTGGTCTTGTTACCTCCATAGTGCTGTGATAGCCTTTCCCCAATGCATGAGGTCACTGATACTGGTGGATTTATGACCTACCATTCAGTTTCTGTGAGCAAAGTAACTGGGCTGTTCCAACCCAGGAATCCCTGTTCTAGGGACAGCATATCCCAAGGTAGGACAGTTGACAAGGTCCAGGGGTTCTGGGGGGTCCACTGCGGTGACTCCCACTTGTGCTCCCTTTCCTGCCAGGGAAGGGTACATGGGTAAGGTGTGGATGAGCAGGTTCAAGCAGGAGGCACAGTAGTGGACAGGGAAAAGAGACCTGGGCACTATCTCTCCTGGGGACCCACTAAGTATGGAACTGGCCCCTCCCAATTCACACTCTTGTGATCACCCACAAGTTCTCACATTATGTGGCTCAGTGCATTTGACAGGCAGTGAAAATCAGCTGAGGAGGTGTCAGAATCTACTAATTCAGACATTATATTAGCCAGGCCTCCTCTGTCTTTCTCTATATGTATGCCTTTCGTTTTCCTATGTAACTGTCATGTATTGGGACTCCATGTAACTGTAATGTAATGATGCTTGTCCAGACCGGGAGGGTGACACCCATGAATTATGAGAACAAGGAGGCCTCACATCTCTGCCTCCGCATTCCAGCTGCTCCGGCAGGAACTTCAAGGGAGGATGCCTCTCATCTCTTATCACATGCAAAAACCTTGAGGCCATTGATTGTTATGTGAACTGGTAACATCTGAGGGGTCTGGTTTGGGAGAGGAAATTTACTGCTTAACACCTCACTCTTTTCCTGTGAGAACCAAACGGTCTGGACACCTTTTTGCCCGCCAATTTTCCCTTAAGGGGATTGGCTACCTATGGGTAATTCAAACTCCTTGGAATGGTATAATAGACCCGCTTGTATAATCTGTCTCATCTCTGACAATAATCCGAGATGCTGTACTAATGTAGAGATTGGAAATAAAGAACTGTGGTTAACCAACCAGGATCTGATCCTTGACTACTTTGAACAGAAGTCTCACAGATTGTCAGAGATCTGTGACTGGGACTTAGCCGTTCCTGACCATGTCAGACGACGACACGGTCCCCATCCCTACACCCGAAGATGTCCCCGCCACCCCGACGGACCCGGGGAATGGTGGTGGAGGCGGCGGAGGGGCCCCAGATGTGCCGGTGACTACGATTCAGGGGGCTCACTACATCCCGCGCCTACCTCCTCGTCAGAGCGGGACCCCCAAGTACGCTTGGAGCCAGTTCGGTCGTGGGACCGTGGATTCGTGGGTGCACGACCGGAAAGGGGCACGGGTTTTGTTCCCTGGCGACCCGCTCGATCGAGGGAGACCGAGCTACCTGGGAGACGATTGCGAGCCGATCTACCGAGGAGAGCCGCGTCGCCCGCCCTTCGAAGGAGAGAGGACAGGTCCGTATGGGCCCGATCCGTACCGGGGGGATCAGATGCCCCAACTGGACCAGATGATGGGAGAGCTACGGCTCCAACTCACCGCAGAACTACGAGAATTGGCCCTCGATCTCCAGCACCAATTCCGCGACGCTATGAGAGTCATGCAAGGAGCCCTCCCCGGCCCGGGGATAGGGGTTCAGCAACCGCCGGCAGCTCCTGGAGGGGTCCCGATTCAGCCTCAAGCGCCTGTGCCACCGGTGCAGCCGGCCCCGCCGGTCGTCCCGCCTCCGGTGCCAGGTCCCGCCCCAGCACCGGCACCGGCACCGGCCGCCCCAGCCGTCCGCCCAGCCCCGTCCGACCCTCTGACGACTACTTTCGATGGGGACCCAGAGAAGCTGCGTTTTTTCATGTTGGAGATAGAGCGGTTCCTGGACAGCTGGGGGCATCTCTATCCCACCGAGAGGGAACGGATTGGCTACATCGGGTCCAAGCTGAAAGACACCGCCAGCGACTGGTATGTGAGCCTGCATGATGCCCCCGGACCTGAGCTGCGTTCGTTGAACAACTTCATGTGGGCTCTTCGACATCAATTTGAAGACCCTCTGGGCGAGGAAAAGGCCCGGAACCAACTGCGGAAGTTGTTCCAGGGGAGATCCACCGTGAGGGATTACACCGACAAGTTCCGGCGCATCGCGGCTAAAATCCACGGCTGGCCAGAGGAACTCTTCATGGAGAAGTACTGGGAGGGCCTTAACCCCGAGATCTACGAGACGGTGTTGCTGGGGGGCCGCCCGGGCACGTTGGCTACCTGGATGAGGGCAGCAACCGACATGGAAGAAAGATTTACCCTGATCAAGATGGGAACCTCGGCTACGGCAGCCAGCAAAGCAGCACCGAGAGCGAAACCACGGCCCAACGTACAAGACATCCGAGATGCCAGGTTTCGACAAGGGCTGTGCATGAAATGTGGGGAGAGTGGCCACTTCGCCTCAACGTGCCCAAGAGGAGGAGGGAAGGGGCCGAAGACCTCGACGCCGGTGGCGGGGAGCACTCCTAGCCGAGGGAAGACCCCAATCAAACCCCGGGCGCTGCAGCTGGAGGGAGCCACGAGCGAACAAGGGGAGCTGGAGCTGATGGAAACGCAGATGTCGGGAAACTCCAACGGCCTGCAGTGAGCGGCGCAGAGCTGCAGGTCCCCCGCCAAGAAGCGCCATCTCCGGTGAGCATCCCTGGCCCCCTATTATATATGGTAGTGACTGTGGTGACCCCGGGATCGGGCACGCACATGAGGGTCCGCGCTTTAATTGACTCTGGGTGTGCTCGGGACTTAATTAGCTCTTTGGTAGTGGAAGGGTTGGGACCAAAGGTGACCCCGCTGGCAGAGCCGTTAAAATTTACTCAAATGGATGGGTCGGAGATGAAGGAAGAGTGCATAGCGGAAACCGAGAGCCTGATTCTGGGGACAGGGGAACATTGGGAGAAGCGAGCTTTCGTCATTACCCCAAATGCGCAGTTCCCCATGGTGTTGGGAAGCCCCTGGCTCAGTTCGCACGACCCCTACATTAAATGGAGTGAAGGGAAGATCTCTTGGATAGATGACCAGTGCCTCACGCATAGATGGGACTTGGAATGGGGCCCGGGACCGCCGACCCCTCCTCCCCAACCCACCGCGCTTGCCCTTACCCCCACCCTGGTGCCCAAGGAGTATAGAGACTTGCTGGAAGTATTCAGCGAAACCGAGGCGGATGAATTACCCCCCCACCGATTGTCGGACTGTGCCATCGAGCTACTCCCGGGTGAGAAACTCCCTAAGGGGAAGCTTTATTCCATGAGCCCTTTAGAGCGAGAAGAGTTGCGAAAGTTCCTGGACAAAAACTTGGCGCGCGGCTTTATCCGACCCGCCAAGTCCCCTTTTGCCGCCCCCGTATTATTCCGGAAAAAGAAAGACGGGGGCCTGAGACTGTGCACAGACTATAGGGGACTGAACGCCGTCTCCACTACTAACGCCTACCCCCTTCCTTTAATAAAGGACTTATTAACGGAAGCAGCTAAAGGGAAGGTGTTTACCAAACTGGAACTGCGGGATGCCTACTTCAGGGTGCGCATAAGGGAGGGGGACGAACCCAAGACTGCCTTTAACACACCCCTGGGGCAATTTGAGTACCTAGTGATGCCGTTCGGCTTAAGTGGCGCGCCTGGGGTCTTTATGAGTTTGATCAATGAAGTATTACACAAGCACTTGTTTAAAGGGGTGTTATGTTACATAGATGATATCTTGATCTATTCTACTGATAAGAAAGAGCATGTGAAACTAGTCCGAGAAGTCCTTTCTACCTTGCTGCAAAACCAGCTTTATGTTAAGTTATCGAAGTGTGAGTTCCATCGTGAGTCAGTAGACTTCCTAGGCTATCGCATCTCTCAGAGGGGGCTGGAAATGGACCCAGCAAAAGTGGAGGCAGTGGTGCAGTGGGAGGCTCCGCGAACGAGGAAACAATTACAAAGCCTGTTAGGATTTTGTAACTTCTATCGAACCTTCATTAAAGACTTTGCAACGGTCACCCTCCCCCTCACAGACTTGCTGAAAACTAAGGGGAGGGGGCCCGAGGCGGGAAAGCCAGGGGAACGGATTGCCTGGAACGGGGAGTGCCAAGGGGCGTTCGAAACCTTAAAAACTCTCTTTACTTCCGAGCCCATCTTAGCCCACCCAGATGAGACCAAAGAGTTTATAATCCATGTAGACGCGTCAGACATAGCCATGGGGGGGGGCATACTACAAAGCGGGCTGGATGGGAAGTTACACCCCCTGGCTTACATCTCGAAAAAATTTAATGACACGGAAAGAAATTGGTCTGTTTGGGACAAAGAAGCGGCGGCTATTAGATTGGCGCTCACTACATGGCGGCATTGGCTGGAGGGCGCGCAAGCCCCATTCGAAATTTGGACTGATCATAAGAACCTGGAAGCGTTGCGCACGCAGAGATCTCTCAATGCCAAACAACTGCGGTGGGCAGACTTCTTTTCCAAGTTTAATTTTGTACTTAAGCATTTCCCTGGGAAGGCCAACTCCTTGGCAGACGCACTATCCAGATTGCCCCAACATGAGAGTGTAAAGGAAGATGTGTTTAATTCCATGTTCTCCCCCCAGCAATTAGGAGGGGCAGTAGTTACTCAGAGCCAACTCAAGAAAACGCAGTTGGACATCGGGGCTTGTGATTGGGGGGGGGAGTATGCTCCCGAGGAAGTGGAAGAATTGGAGGCTTTGGGGGAATGCTCGAAGAAAGAAAGCCAGTGCTGGTTCCATGGAGACAAACTGGTGGTGCCACTGAACAAACGTAAAGATATATTGCTGGCCTGCCACTCTTCCAAACTAGCAGGGCATTTTGGATTCCTAAAAACGCTTAATTTAATTCAGCGTCAGTTTTGGTGGCCGCGCATGCGCCGAGACGTTTCCGATTTCGTCTCGGCTTGCCAAACTTGCTTAATGTGCAAAAAACGGGGGGGGGGGGAAGGTTCCGGGACTACTGCACCCTTTACCCACCCCTTCTCGCCCCTGGGAAACCATAGCTATGGACTTCATCACTAATCTACCCCCCTCAAGAGGGAAGACGGTTATTTGGGTGGTGGTAGACACGTTTTCAAAGCAAGCTCACTTCACCCCCTTCAAGCAATTGCCAACGGCCAAGGGAATGGCCAAAGCTTTCTTTAACCACGTGATAAAATTACACGCTTTTCCGAAAAGAGTGGTATCCGACAGGGGCAGTCAATTCGTTGCCAACTTCTGGCGGGAGCTCCTAAAAATGATGGACATAGAACCGGCACTGAGTTCGGGTTACCACCCAGAAACCGATGGCCAATCCGAGCGAACTAATCAGATCTTGGAACAATTTTTAAGATGCTATGCCAATTATCACCAAGACAACTGGGTGGAGTTGTTGCCATTTGCGGAATATAGTTATAACAACGCTGTGCATTCTTCCACGGGAGTCTCTCCTTTTATGGCGGTGGGAGGTTTTGAAGGGAAACCATTGCCTACCATTGAGAATGAACCCAATGCTTCCCCATCGGATTTTAAAAGTTGGTGGACTACTTTGCAGAACTCCTGGCCATTGATAGCCAAAGCACTGGACCAGGCAAAAGAAGATTATAAGAAATATGCTGACAGAGGACGAGCGGCAGGCTGGGATCTCCAGCCAGGGGACTCTGTCTACCTCTCCACGAAAAATATCCATGGCTTGCAGCCCAGCAGGAAACTGGGATGGAAATATGTTGGGCCCTACAAGGTGTTGCGTAAAATATCGGATGTGTCTTTTGAACTGGAATTGCCTAAATCACTGAGTTCTGTGCACCCTGTTTTTCATTTCAGCCTACTGAAGAAAGATCCTGGGCCGAATGCCTGGCATCCAGTTCCTCCAGCTCCTCCTCCCTTGATGAAGGAGGGGGCCCCTCACTTCGAGATAACTGAAATCCTTGACTCCAAAATGCGAAGAGGCCGATTATATTACTTAGTTAGATGGCTTGATTTCGGCCCGGAACACAATGAATGGATTCGCTCAGAAAATGTTCATGCTCCCAAACTGGTGAAACTGTTCCACAAGATGTTTCCTGATAAAGCTAGGTGAAGTTAATTATGAGGAGGCCAGTGTGTCAGAATCTACTAATTCAGACATTATATTAGCCAGGCCTCCTCTGTCTTTCTCTATATGTATGCCTTTCGTTTTCCTATGTAACTGTCATGTATTGGGACTCCATGTAACTGTAATGTAATGATGCTTGTCCAGACCGGGAGGGTGACACCCATGAATTATGAGAACAAGGAGGCCTCACATCTCTGCCTCCGCATTCCAGCTGCTCCGGCAGGAACTTCAAGGGAGGATGCCTCTCATCTCTTATCACATGCAAAAACCTTGAGGCCATTGATTGTTATGTGAACTGGTAACATCTGAGGGGTCTGGTTTGGGAGAGGAAATTTACTGCTTAACACCTCACTCTTTTCCTGTGAGAACCAAACGGTCTGGACACCTTTTTGCCCGCCAATTTTCCCTTAAGGGGATTGGCTACCTATGGGTAATTCAAACTCCTTGGAATGGTATAATAGACCCGCTTGTATAATCTGTCTCATCTCTGACAATAATCCGAGATGCTGTACTAATGTAGAGATTGGAAATAAAGAACTGTGGTTAACCACTTTGAACAGAAGTCTCACAGGAGGGGGGACTGGTGGAAGATAGCGACCAGTTTGTAAGAGGCAGGCTCAGAATTTTACTCCAGGTGTTCCATTCTGGAGGCCTCACTTCAAAAAAGATGTGGACAGAGTGGAGTGGGTGCAGAGGAGGATGATCAAGGGCCTCTAGACCAAGGCCTAGGAAGAAAGGCTGAGAGACTTGGGAATGTTTAGTCTGGAGAAGAGGAGGTTGAGGGGGGACAGAATTGCTCTCTTGAAGTATTTGAAGGGCTGTTACTTAGAGGAGAGAAGGGAGCTGCTCCTGTTGGCAGCAGAGGGTAGGACTCACAATAATGGGGGTAAATTAAGGGCAGGAAGGTACCGGCTGGATATTAGGAGCAACTTTTTTATGGTAAGAGTTGTGCAGCCGTGGAATTGGCTGCCTAGGGAGGTGGTGAGCTCCCCCTCACTGGCAGTCTTTCAGCAGCAGCTGGACAAACACTTGTCAGGGATGCTCTAGGCTGGTCCTGCACTGAGCAGGAGGTTGGACTAGATGTCCTGCACTGCCCCTTTCAACTCTGTGATTTTGTTCTATACAAGCCAATCTAGGATGCTGTGTGTACTTTTTATTGCTTTGTTCATTACACTGTGTTTTGTTTGTCTAAAATTTATTTAAATGGTATTAGCATTTTTGTAAGCTGATGTGGTGCCCTGCTGGAGAGCGAATCAAGACAAAAATAAACTCAATAATTAAATAAAACTGGCTTTTAGCCTTTCAGGGTACTAATTATTGCATATTGGGGCAATAAAACACCCAGCTTCCTTAAATGACCCCTAGTGGTTTATTTTTCACAGTGCAAACTTCAGGATAGACAACTTGGCTTGGAAATGAAATATAGCAGTACTTAACTAAGTCCAACTAGGCTCAAGGGTCCTTAAGATGTCCTTAAAGACTAACAAAATTTGTGCTCCTGGAGTCTTGCTCTTTTTTTCTGCTACAGGCAGACTAACTTGGCTACAACACACTCTCCCACCCTAGATAAAATAGTCATCTAGACTGGTCTTCACTGCCACTGTGGTCATTCCTTAGGGCTTGATTCAGGAGTAATTTGAGTAGAGGTAGTCTTGAGATCTTCCACAGGGAGCTGAGCTGCATGGTCATCTTTTCCCAGTAATGAAGGAGAGGCTATAGATGGTATCAGTGCAGCATCCTTCAGCTGTTTGAGTCCAATGATTCTTTGAGACATTTCACTTGCAGAATTAGAGGCATCAGTGTGACTGCACAGCCAGTCTATGTGATGTGTCCATCTGCAGTCTGTAGCTTATATGAGACCAGCAGTGAGACTGCCACGGTTTTAGAGGGAACCCACTGTCAACCATTTCCACCGTTCTGAGCCAACACTTAGTTCCTGAGGAGAGAAGTGAAGACCTGTAGATAACTATGTGTCAAAGCAGATTACGGTTCCTGTTCTTTCTTCAACTGCAAATCTGTGGAAATATCAGGGTGCACCTAGTCTAGGCCCATCCCAAGAGAAGGTCCTGTAAGCAGCTCAGCTAGACTGGACCTGGTCATGGGGCAGTGTTAATATACTGTGTAAACACAAAATAAAGTGCAACATACAAAGGAAATAACAGAAAATAGACTGTGTCTTGGGATGGTCCTGGATCCAGTGGCTTGGCTACTGTGAAGACACAGGCTGAAAGTGGCAGACCAAGAGCCCATTGTCTGTGGCCCTATGGCCTGCACCCCTGGCTGTGCCTGCAACAGGAAGAGGGAAACAAACACTCATCCAGATATCAGAGCTGGTATAGGTGTTCCTCTCCGTCTTGTGAAAGATCTCTACCTGAGTGATGTGAAAGTTCTCTACCTGAGACCATGGAGAATCACTGCCAGTGAGAGTAGAAAATAACAAACCTGGATCTGACTCAGTTTTAGGGTTGCCAGCCTCCAGGTGGGGCCTGGGGACCTCCCGCTTTTACACCTGATCTCCAGCTGACAGAGATTAGCTCCCCTGGAGAAAATGGCTGCTTTGAAGGGTGGACTCTATGGCATGGTACCATGCTGAGGCCCCTCCCCTCCCCTCCCCAAACCCCGCCCTCTCCTGGCTCCACCCCCAAAGTCTCCAGGTATTTTCCAACCTAGACTTGGCAACCCTACTCAGTTTAGTGCACCCTCATAAATTCAAAAGGCACCTAAAATCATAGAATCATAGAGTTGGAAGGGGCCAGACAGGCCATCGAGTCCAACCCCCTGCTCAGTGCAGGATCAGCCTGAAGCATTCCTGACTCATGTTTGTCCAGCTGCTACCTGAAGATTGCCAGGGAGGGGGAGCTCACCACCTCCCTAGGGAGCTGAATCCACTGCTGAACTACTCTTACTGTAAAAAAAAAAATCCCTAATATCCAGGGGGTATCTTTCTGCCTGTAATTTAAACCCATTACCTGCTCATTCCTCTACTATATCAGGGCATAATGAACCAGGAGTCAGATCCCTGGTCAAGTTACTCTCAATGACTCTCTCGTTGGCAGTGATAAGTTTATTGAAGAGTATGCATGATTCAGAGCATCACTGTGTTAGAACTGAAGCATTTTGGCAGGTACATACTTCATATAGGTAATTCAAACATAAGCCCCCTCCCCAAGCACACATCACTCATACGCTTAGCATTGCCATCCTAACCAGGGATGCATAGTTTGGTTATCTCCTGACCAGGCTGGCACTAAGCAGTTCTGAGGACATCCTTCCATGAGAACGCAGAAGGAGGTGCGCTTAAAATAAAATAATGGCTGCTAAAGCGAAAGGTCTCATTCATTCACACTCACACATACCCTTTCCCACAGGAATTCCCTCCCCCCTAAATTATGGCAACCCGATGTGAGCAAAGTGAATCAAGGTTTGACACCAGGGCTACAAGTCTCTTCCCAAAAGGAGCAAATTACCAGGGGTCCGTTGGGGCCGGGGCGAGGTGGAGCAAAGCTCTGCCAGCTCTGGACTGGCCAGTAGGGAAGCCACAGGCTGAATCAGATTCTCTGATCTGATTCAGCCTGCTGCCGAATTGCCGCCGAAATTCGGTGGCACATTTAAAAGCCACTGGAGGGGAGGGGGTTTGAGGGAGAGGCTCCAAACTTGCAGGGTAGCTGCTGGGACCTCTCCCCCAAATACCCACCAAGTTTCAAGAAGATTGGACCAGGGGGTCCAATTCTACAGGCCCCCAAACAGTTTGCCCCCATTCCCTCCATTGTTCTCTATGGTAGGAAAAAAGTTAATATTTTCCCCTCCATAGAAACAATGGAGGGGATGGGACAATCTGTTTGGGGGCCCATAGAATTGGACCCCGTGGTCCAATCTTCTTGAAACTTAGTGGGTATTTCGAGGAGAGGCCCCAGCAGCTACCCTGCAAGTTTGGAGCCTCTCCCTCAAACCCCCTTTCTTCCAGCCCCTCATATACCCTATGAGTTTTTGCCATTGATTTCAATAGCCCATAGGATATAATGGGGCTGAAACTGACATTCCCTTTCTGACACACTTCTGGTGATGTCAGGGGGCGTGTCATATGCTAATGAGTCATGCTAATGAGTTATGCTAATGAGCTCCTGCCCCTCTTTTTCTACGAAAGGACCCCTGCAAATTACTGTACAAGATTTTTAAATAGTGGGTTCCATGGTTCAGCAGACTAACTGCTAGTGATCCGCTCAACTTTATTTGTGATTTCAGCCAGAGCAAGTCTGAAGAACAGGGCCAAATGCCCTGTTTAAATAGCATGCAATCGCCACACCCAAACACACCCCACTCCCAACCATAGGCTACTTACATAACATTACTTCCAGAATCCTAGTGGGCTATTGTTATTCGGCTCCAAGCTCACTAGTCTCTGGAGGCACAGTCCTGCAATGTTTCAGTCCGAATGCATAACAAGATGATAACAGCTACATTCAAAGGGCTTGTAATGGTAGGGCTGCCAGCCTCCAGGTGGGGCCTGGGGATCTCCTGCTTTTACAACTGATCTCCAGCTGACAGAGATCAGCTCCCCTGGAGAAAATGGCTGCTTTGGAGGGTGGACTCCATGGCATTGTACCCTGCTGAGGCCCCTTCCCTCCCCAAACCCCACGGTCTCCTGGCTCCACCCCCAGAGTCCCCAGGTATTTTCCAACCTTGACTTGGCAACCCTATGTAGTGGTGATGGCAGCATCAGTTTATAGCACAAAACACAGAGGCACCATTTTTTTTTAGGTGACAAGTGTGTGTGTAAGGTGATGAATGCATCCTTTACATGGTCTCTTGTTATATGAGAGTTCAGTACAAGTCCACTGACGATCTAGCATGGAGCTGAATGCTTTCTGCTACTCTGGTTTCATTTTTACATTTTCCAAAGGAAGGAGGGTGTTTTGTTGTTGTCGTTTTAGTTTGGGACAGGTATAGAACAATAGCTATACACCTGTCATTTGTTGTTGTTTTTAATGGACACTGCAATGAAATGGTGGGCAAACGTGTTGCTTGCGTGTAATGCGGCCATTGGAATGATAATCCGTATTTTCTGTGCGATTGTTGCAGGAAATTAACTCTGAAGCTTTTCATTTACGCTCCAGTAATAGGATTTTGCAGACAACTCTGAATGATATTTTAACTCTCTGAAATTTCATAGAAGAGAGCTGTTTGTAGTGTCTGTTTCTAGCCAGAGGACTGTGTTTAAGACTACTGAATGTGGTTTAATGCTGTTTTTATGCCCCTGGCTTGTTTTAATGGCTTGTTTTATTACTAATAATTCCTAGGTGGTTGTTTTGTGATTGTATTGTATTGTTTGTACTTAGTAAGCCGCTTCAAGCAAGTCTCTGGAGAAGTGGCATTTCTCCCCCTAAATAAAGAAATATTTTCCTAATTTTCCAGTCCTTTGAAACAGTGGGGTTTTTTTTTCATATTTTTAATGAACGTGCTCTGATTTTCCATAAACCTATCAGCGGTTCCTTAAAATAGTGGAAATGGCAGAAAAGATCTTGAAAGAGATCTTTCCCACCAGTAGTAATCTTTCCCACAGTGTACTGTTCTAAATTGTATCCTCAGTTCAAATGAGGTATCGGGTTCTACTGCACATAATTTGAATGTGCAATCTAGGATATACCCTAGAATTCAAACCAACATGCCGGGGTTCCTCAGCAGGCGAGTTCATGTAGAAAGAGTTCCCTGAAGGGAACATGTTTGAAAAACCATGGCTGCAATACACAATGCGTAAAAATGACAGGAAATGTCACTAGTCTTTTTGTTTTCCTTGACATTCCTTCAGGCGTTCTGCCAGAGCAGCAATTTCAAAATTTGACTCAAAGTTCTACTTCAGATAAAGTTTGGTTGTGACTTTATGCTCCTTGTTGAAATTTATTTTTGCCAAAATTAGGCTCAGATCGAATGAGAAACCGTGGTTTATTTTAACCATAGTTTCTGAAAGCAGGCTATAGCTTGCAGACATTCAATCAAATCCATACCAACACAAGTGCCATCGCCTGTGTTTTGATTTGGCATGCTTCTTGTTGCAAATGTGTGAGGTTGTGGCCATGGAACAAACCGGGACTAAGCCAAGACGTTTGCCTTCATACATCATAGTTCAGAAACCAACTTCAAACCATGGTTTCAGATCCTGGTTTCATGGACTTGAACTATTCATAGTTATTGGAGTAGTCCATGTTTAGACAATCATGCCAACCATCCTTTGTTTAATTAAACTATGGTTCCATGTTTTATCTGAAGTGAACCAATGAAAATCAGTCATACCAGAGCAAGAGAGAGAATGAGCCAGTTTGGTGTAGTGGTTAAGTGTGTGGGCTCTAATCTGGGAGAACCGGGTTTGATTCCCCACTCTCTACATGCAGCTGCTGGTGTGACCTTCAGTCAATCACAGTTCTCTCAGGGCTGTTCTCTCAAGAGCAGTTCTCTGGGAGTTCTCTCAGCCCCTCAGGGCATCTGTTTTGGGGAGGGGAAGTGAAAAGAGACTGTAAGCCACTCTGAGACTCCTTCAGGGAGTGAAGGGTGGGGTATAAATCCAATCTCCTCTTCTAACCTTATAGAAACTCTGAGCTTTCCTCAACATTCTTCAGATGTCTGTTCCTGAGCAGGAAGTTCCAAAATTTCTCTTTGAGCAAGCTTTGGTGGCATCTCACCCCCTTTGGCAACCTCAGTGCCTGTGATCCTAAAGTACTGGTATTACAAATCAGTTTTTCAAGGATCTTTTTGCTTAGCATCCGATGTCTTTTCAGCTGCAATTTACTGCTTCATTTTGCAATGAGGGAGGAAAAATCCGCATAATGTCAGCAAGGCAACAATCCATTGATGGCTTCCCATTTTAATCTAACATATAGTAACTCACCCAAAGCCAATATGTGTATGTCCCAATAAAAGAAAAGCCAGCTGCCATGCATTAAAGGATGAGAAAGCTTCCTTGCAAATGAACCCACATGATTTACTAACATCAAAGGAAATTCATTGCCGTGAAAAAAATATATATTTGCTATTGAAATCACCGTATTTCCCAGCCAATAACTTAAAACACACATGCCAATATAAAGAGGCCAGGCCAATATAATTTAAATGCAAAACAGTTTGGCTCACAAGAAGCCAATATGATTTATTCTTGCCAATAAACACGATTGCCATCCGCCTGATTCACTATCAATCAGACCCCTATCCCCGATACACAAATCAATACAAAGCAACATTTTGTTTATTCTGTCACATGAAAATGCATCCAGGGCCTCCTTTATGGATGGGATCTCTCTCTTCAGTCCAGTGGCACCTTAAAGACTGCCAAGATTTCCAGGGTATAAGATTTCAAGAGTCAAAGCTTCCTTTGAGAGAGAGAGTTAGGTGTAGTCTCCTCCTCCTCCTCTCTTCTTCTCCTCCTTCTCCTCCTCCTCCTCCTTCTGATACAATGGGTATCTGACAAAGGGAGATTTGACTCTCTAAAGCTTGTACCCTGGAAATCTTGGCAGTCTTTACAGTGTTACTGGACTCTACTACAGGCCAACATGGCTACCCATCTGAAACTGTCCAGACTACTTTATCACTAACTTGGCTTCCAGTGCAGGTTCAACGTCTTTGCCAGATCCCAGCTTTCAGACTGTTTTAAGCCAGGTGGTACAAAAGAAGTCCATGGTCAACAACAGGGCTTTTGTTTGTTTGTTTGTTTGTTAGTTTGTTTTGTTTTTGAAAAAAGAGGTGCCAGAACTCTCAAGGGGGAAACAAAGTTTTCAAGCTGTATCCTGAAAACTCATGAACTTTTCAACATTTTCAAAATAATTTTGTCAAGGGGTTCTGGAACTCTGTTCTGGCACATTCCCCCAGAAAAAAAGCCCTGGTCAACAAGGGCAAGACGCTTAGCTGCTCAGGTCATGGAACAGCCCTGACCTTGGAATGTCTATGGGGGTCAAGGAGTGGCACCTGAAACCAAGTTATAATGGGGCTTCCTTCCTTGGACTTCCTGCAGCTCCATTCTTTGGCCAAGGTTGAGTGATGCACAAACTGAATCCCTGCCTGATATTTCTCTGACCATCAGGTAACTCCTCTCTATATTCTTGGTTCATAGTTTATTTATTTAGATAATTATGTTCCATTTTTTTTCTTCCCCAGGCCACTTACAACATCACTGTCTTTTTCTCCAGGTTATGCTCTAAACCAGAGATGTCGAACTCATTTGTTACAAGGTCCAGATTTGACATAAATGTCACTTTGTCAGGCTGGGCCACGTGTGCCATAAAACGTATTGCCAGGAACCAGAGATACAAACTGTATAAAGGACAGCAGCTGGTAAGTTCCAAGCTGTTGTATCCTCACTGCAAGGCTTCATGGGCTGGAATGGAGGTGCAAAGGAAAACCCATATGTGCAGACTCAGGGGCGTAGATTTTTTAAATCCCCGGGGGGGGGGGGGGCTGTCTTGTTTGCGCGCACGGGACCATGTCCCCGCCGCTCCCCCCTGGGAGGCAGACTCAAGGGGCGCAGTCTTGGGGGCGGCAGCCAGCTGGCCAGCTGACTGCCGCGCGAGCGGGACCATGTCCTCGCCGCTCCCCCCCTGCCCCACCCCAGGGAGGCAGACTCGCGGGGAGCAGTCTCCTCAGGGCGCAGTCTCGGCGGCGGCAGCCAGCTGGCAGGCTGACTGCCCCCCACGCGAGCGGGACCATGTCCCTGCCTCCTCCCTCCCCCCCACCCCAGGGAGGCAGGAGGGCAGGCCGGGGGTGGGGGGGAAGGAGAGGCGGCGAGGGCCGACTGGCCACCGGCGGGCGCTCCCGCGGGCGCTGCATTTTGCCGGGGGGGCTTAGCCCCCCCCGGGAAATTTCGGGGGAGGCTCGAGCCCTCGAGCCCCCCCGTAGTTGACGCCCATGTGCAGACTGGAGAGGCATCATTGAGATGCCCTCAAGCTGCTTGAGTGCTGCAGATGAATTGTACTGCCATGCTGAAGCCACAAGTAGAGTGGTTCTGCCCACTTTCCCCTGTTCCCTCCCTTGCACTAGTTGCTTGCAGGGCATACAAGAGCCCTGGATGGGCCGGTTCTGGCCCCTGGGCCTTATGTTGGACACCCCTGCTCCAAACACTGCATTGCACCGGCTCACAAGTAAATCAGCTGGCAATATGAGGCCATTCTCTAGCACGCTCATTTTCATAACACCATGGCATATTGTCTTCTCACTATTTTTAATTGAAGCCCTAAGACTGCACCTTTATATGCAGAGCTTTTCATTAAAATGCAAGATCGGAGACCAATGGAAGACTAATCCAATTGTCTTTTCTAAACATCCAGTGATATAATTTAATTGCTCCGAGCAGTACTTGAAGGGGCAGCCTTGAGATTTAATTTCCTCAGCTGACGACAAATGGAAACATGTAAAACCTGCCATCTGCTTTTATCTATATGAGATGGAATGTGCTACGAGTTGTTTGGGGGCACAGTCTTTTGTTTCCCATGAGGGAAAGACATGGGAGATTGAGGTGGAAAGAGAATGGAGATTTGGCAAGATCCAGACCCTCGCACTTAGACACAACATTAAGCTGCAGAGAAACAGTGGGTGTGATCCAAACAAAGTTAAAAAAAATTCTTCCATTCCTTTCCAATGGGAGAGTGTTAAGCAGGGGTCATTTTGTAGAAAAAGAGGTGCAGGAGCTTATTAGCATAACTCATTAGCACAACTTATTTTGCATATGCCACACCCCCTGACATTGCCCGAAGTGTGCCAGAAGGCAACACCCACCATTCAGGCTCCACTCCAAAAAACTCCAGGTATTTCCCAACTGAGAGCTGGTGAGCCAGCTTGACACTTTGACACAAGACACTTTTACGTTTCCTTTGCTCTTGCAGGGAAGCTACACTTCAACAAGCATGGAAATACAGATCAAGTTAGTCTGCTTTTGCTTTTTTCTACAGCGCATCACCATATGTGCCCGCCCCTGGGCTTGTTATTCCTGGAGTGGCGTTCCTGCAGGTTCCTGCTCAAAATGACCCTGGGTGTTAAACACATATTTAAGTACATATCTGCCTCTTGAGGATTCAGAGGGCAAATCACCCACAGGCAGAGAAAGCGGAAGGGGATCAGAGTCAAACAGGTCCGGAGCTGCTAGCTCTTCTATTATTTCCACTGAATTCTTCCCCCTGAGTTGGTGGAACCAGCACCTGCTCCAAACTGTGATAATCCAACAGCCATCACACCACAGTAGCCCCTAGGGTTGCCAACATCCAGGTTGCACCTGAAGGTCTCCTGCCATTACAACTGATCTCCAGATGACCAAGATCAGTTCCCCTGAAGAAAATGGCTGGCTGCTTTGGAGGGTGGACTTTAGGGCATTATACTTTGCTCAGGTCCCTTCCCTTCCCAAAGCCTCCCCAGCCTCCTCCCCAAAATCTCCAGGTATTTCCTAACCCAGAGCTGGCAACCCTAGCAGCTCCCGTGTGAAAGCTCTACCTGCTAAAGTCTTTGCTACTAATAGCCAAAGGAACATAGAAACTATTATACAGATAGTGAAGGAGAAACTGATCGCTGCCTTTCTCTGGCTGTTTATCCCTTAAGAACATAAGAAGAGTCTGTTGGATCAGACCAGTGGTCCATCATCTAGTCCAGCATACTGTGTCACACAGTGTCCAGCCAGTTGCCCTAGGGGGCCAAGCAAGCAGGTTGCCAGTCACCAGGTGGGGGCAGGGGATCTGAAGGGCAGCATTGGAGGAAGGCAGCTGCCTCCTGTTAATGAAATACAGGGCAGGATTGCAACTGCTGTGGCAGCTCTCTCCTTGCTGCTCAGACTGAAGGAGTTCCATGCATCAGGCAGGGGTGTAGTCTTTGGGAAATTCCGGGGGGGGGGGGGGGCTCCTTAGTGCGCACGCTTTGCATGCGCGCTCGCTGGGGGGATGTTCTCCCCCTTCCCCCCAGGAAACCGGCACGCCTCCCCGGGCCGTTCTGAAGCCGCCAGCCGCTGCTGCCAGTGCCTCTCCCCCCTCCCCTGCCAGCCACCCCTTCCCTCTCCCTCTCCAGCAGCAGTGGCCGGGCCTCGGAAGGACCTGGGGAGTCGCGGCAGCAGGCGCTCCATTTTGCCGGGGGTGGCTGCGCCCCCCTGGGAAATTTCGGGGGTGGCTCAAGCCCTCGAGCCCCCCCATACTCTACACCTGTGGCATCAGATGGGGTTGGTGGCCCTGAGGCCAACAGAATGGAAGAGAGGGAGATCTCGCAAAAAGCAATTTAAAGGGAATGTCCCCTTTAAATAGCTTTTGCAAGCCATTTCAGCGATTCCTTTCACTCCCCTCCCCACTTGCATCCTTTCACCAGCTCACTGGTTCGACTTCACTCACACTTGGTACCTGCTTGCAAAAGCCATTTAAAGTTATCATTCCCTTTGAATGGCTTTTGCAAGCCATTTCAGCAATCCCTCTCGCTCCCGCCCACTTCCCACCATGAGCTCCTCAAACCTCCAAAATCATCTGGTGGGTCATGGGTGGGTTGTGGATAGGGATGGGCACAAACCTCCAGTTTGTGAATCACAAACTGACTGTATTCGCCATGAAATTAGGTTTGTGATGAGGTCTGTTCCCACCCCTAATGCAAATCTTTAAGCATGTATCCCTCCCCTCCCAACTGGTAGACATAAAGAATTCCAGCGGGCATCGACACCAACACGATTTTTGTGTTATGAGCTTTCAAGAGTTGAAGCTCCCTTCATTGGTCTCTAAAGTGCTACTGGACTTGAATCGAGCTCTTCGACTGCAGACGGACATAGCTACCCTCTGAGGCAGGCACAGAATGCATCTTTCCTATAGCACCCAGTAAATGACTTCATTAGAAGCCTATATAACTAGATTAACAGCGCAGAGGATTTAGGACACATGTTTTCTGATTAGAAACCATGAGAGGGAGATCGGGTCTACAGTATAAATACCTGATGCCAACAGAATAGCGGTGAAGTGCATAGAAAAGAGGAGGATGTAATAACTTCTAGTGTGCATAGGACATCTCCAAGGGCCAATAAGAATTTCCTCTGGTGTGAATTATTATCTTAAGCTTCCAAATTGCCGAGTTCCTGAAGCAAAAAGAGTTGCATTTTTTCCCCTATGGCAAAGGGAACGTGACTGACAAACACCTGGCCACAAAGTTGCCTGAGCTCTGGTACAGCTACTTAGTCTTGCAAGCGGGTATGGCCTTAGAAAAGAGCAGTAACTGAGTCTTACCAGATTGGGAATGGCTTCCAGTGTTTAAGGGGAAAGCCCAGATTTGTTGTGAATCAAGTGATATTATCTAGCAAGCTTCCATGCTAAAGCAGCCTGTGAGGCAGAGGGAAAAATGGTTCATTTGTGATTTATTGGCAGTCCTTGAAAATATTAAGGTGTTAAAAAATATGAAGATGTTAGAATGCCAGACTAGCATCTGGGAGACCAAGGGAGATTCTGCACTTGTCTTTTCCCTTGCAATTTTACCACAACATTGTTGGAACAGAAATATCCCTCTGCACTGCATGTCGTTCCCACGCTCCTTGTGTACTGGTTTACTTGGGAACTTCTGTATCATTTTACGGCCATTCAGGGCTGACTCTGCAGTCACCATGGCATTGCTCCAGGTTATCTGGATGTGGTTTTGCATCGGACCTTTTGGTCTCTCTGCTACCGATTCACAGTGAACAATAAGCAGACTACTTGACATAGTTTCACTCAGGGGTCCTTTTGTAAAAAAAGAGATGCAGGAGCTCATTAGCATAACTTATTTGCATATGCCACACCCCCTGACATCACCGGAAGTGTCATAAGGCCACACATCCATGACGTCAGGTGTGTCAGGAGGCAAGAAGGGAGGGAGGGGGAAGGAAGGAAGGAAAGGAACAGGAAGGAAGGTAGGTAGGTGGGGGAGAGAGAGAGAAGAAAGAAAGGAAGGGGGGAGGAAGGGGGGGAAGGAAGTAAGAAAGAAAGGAACAGTAAGGTAGGTAGGTAGGTGGGGGAGAGAGGGAGAGAAGGAAGGAAGGAAGGGGGGAGAGAGGGAGGAAGGAAGGGAGAGGGGAAGGACGGGGAAAGGAAGGAACAGGAAGGTAGGTAGGTAGGTGAGGGAGGGAGAGAGAAGGAAGGAAGGGAGAGGGGAAGGAACAGGTAGGTAGGTAGGTGGGGAGAGAGAGAGAGAAGAAAGGAAGGAAGGAAGGGAGAGGGGAAGAAACAGGTAGGTAGGTAGGTAGGTGGGGGAGAGAGAGAGAAGGAAGGAAGGAAGGGAGAGGGGAAGGAATAGGTAGGTAGGTAGGTGGGGAGAGAAAGAGAGAAGAAAGGAAGGAAGGAAGGAAGGGACAGGGGAAGGAAGGGGGGAAGGAAGGAACATGAAGGTAGGTAGGTAGGTGGGGGGAGAGAGAGAAGGAAGGAAGGAAGGGGGGAGAGAGGGAGGGAGGAAGGAAGGGAGAGGGGGAGGATGGGGAAAGGAAGGAACAGGAAGGTACGTAGGCAGGTGGGGGAGAGAGAGAAGAAAGGAAGGAAGGGAGAGGGGAAGGAACAGGTAGGTAGGTAGGTGGGGAGAGAGAGAGAAGAAAGGAAGTATTGAAGGGGGGAGAATTGAAGGAAGTAGTGGAGGGGGGGAGAAAAGGGGCTTCCCGGGGCCAGTGGCGCTCTGCTGCGGCCCCGGGAGCAGTGGAAGGGGGGAGGGAACGGCCTCTCCTTCCTGGGGCCGGCAGAGCGCCGCCGGTCCCAGGAGTATTTAAGTGGGGGAGAGGAAAGGGGCTGGGAGGGGGGAGGGAAGGGCCTCTCCTCCCCGGGGCCGGCGGAGTGCCACCGGCCCCGGGAATATTTAAGTGGGGGGGAAAGGGGCTTCCCGGGGCCCATGGCGCTCTGCCGCAGCCCCGGGAGCAGTGGTAGGGGGGAGGGAAGGGCCTCTCCGGGAGTATTTAAGTCGGGGGGGAGAGAAGGGGCTGGGAGGGGGGAAGGGGCTGGGAGGGGGGAGGGAAGGGCCTCTCCTTCCCTGGGCCGGCGGCACTCCACCGGCCCCGGGAGTATTTAAATGGAGGGGGAGGAAAGGGGCTTCCTGGGGCCGGCGGCACTCTGCCACGGCCCCGGGAGCAGTGGGAGGGGGGAGGGAACGGTTCTCCTTCCTGGGGCCGGAGGAGCGCCGCCGGCCCCGGGAGCATTGCCGGGGGGAGGCCGGGGGAGGCGGGGCCTTGTTAAGTGCCCGTCCCCCGCCTCCTTTCTCCCGGAGCGCCGCTCTGGTGCGCCCCGGCCCCAATGGAGCCCTGGTTTCACTGATCTCTGTCTGTTCCCCCACCCCTATTTCCATTCTGTTTCTTTCCCTCCTTCTCCAAAGATGAAAGAGGATGTGTCCGCCCAGTCAGGCAAACTTCTAAAATGCCAGAGAGAATGTAAGGCCCAATTTACACCTCCCCTCTGAAGTAGTTTGACTGCTGTCTTTTCCTACACTCATTTCACACTGGTTTCAGATTTCACTCCCTGGTCTGAAGAGTACTAAGCAACAGGATTTCTTTAAAGCAGTATAATGCTAGCTTGACCACAGGAGGGCAATTAACAAATGTAAACAGTAATTTTTAAACTAGAACAAGTATGGTTTGAAACTAGAAACAGGTATAGATGGGTTTTTTTGAAACTAGAATGATTCCAGTGGGAAAGTCAGATGCAGATTTGACCTAAGAATGTGTGGGCTTGGATTTTCCCTCCCTTCCCTTTCTTTTTGCAGAATCCCAAAGGGAGGAGGGAGGGAGGTGTTGGGTCTGCCTTTCTCTTTATCTCATACAAGGCAGCTAGTTAGCTCACCAAGTTAAGAGTTGTGCTTGCCATACAAGGGTTGTGAGTGCAAGCCCTGTGGTAAGCAGGTATATTTTGCAAAAAAAAAAAGTCTTAATTTTATTTTATTTTTAAACTCATGGATTATTATTGTTTTATTGATGATTTCTTTAATGTTCTACATGCATGTTGGGGCTGGCTGCCTCCAAGCTGGCTGGCACTGTACTTGTCACCATCCCCCTGCTGCCTCCCCAAACCACGGGTGGGTTGGGGTGTATGTGCCTGGTCGAAATCTTCTGTGCAGCTGGGGGGACTGTGTGCTGGTGACACACTGGAAACTAAAGCATGGGGGAGGGGGTCCTCCTGCTTATCCTTCTTTTTCCTTATGGTCTCAGGTTTCTGGCAGCAGCCTCTCCAGCAGCTTGTAGATGCAGAATGCATACAGAATACACAAATAAACAAACCAGAGGGGGGGAAGCAGTGCAGAGGGAATGCATGCGACTGCAAAGTCAACCATTAAGGCTTGAATCCTCAGATTCTCTGGAGCAAGCTGTCCATGCAGAAAGGGCCCCAGTTTTGAATCCCTTCTGTGCCATAGAAAGCTGCTACGCAACCTTGGATCAGTCAGGGTGGTTATTGTGAGTATAGGATGGAGGAGAAGAAAGTTATGTAAGCCCCTTTGGGTCCCCATTGGAGAGAAATGTCAAATACACTTGAAGTAAATTAATAACATTCTCTGCAGTGTAGTGGTTGAGTGCGCAGACTCTAATCTGGGAGAACTGAGTTTGATTCCTCACTCCTCCACTTGCCCCTGCTGGATGACCTTGGGCAAGCCATAGTTCTATCACAGCTATTGTTAAAAAGGAGCAGTTTCTGTCAGAGCTCTCTCAGTCCTACCTACCTCACAGGGTGTCTGTTGTGGGGGGGGGGGAAGGGAAAGGAGTTTGCAAGCCGCTCTGAGACTCCTTTGGGTAGTGAAGGGTGGGGTATAAATCCAATCTTCTTCTTCTTCTTCATTTGTGTGATCAAATAGCTGCCAACCTGATATCTGTGGACTCCACCTATAAAGAATGAGAGGCTATCTGTGATTGCTGATTTTTTTTTCCTTTCCTATTGCGGTACTCAGGGTTGGATGGTTCCCATCAAAAGTTTGAGAAGTCATGGCAAGTGGAGTAGGTCTGTCAGACAGAGGAGGAGGTCCTTCAGGAAGTGGTGAAGCAAAAGAAGAAGAAAAATACCTTGCAGTTTTTAAAGATGAATGGCTGAGTGAAAGCCAATTCTAAAGCTGGCTTTGTAAAAAAAAGACTTTGAAACTGCAGAATGCATTTGGTGCCACAGCAGGATATCTGTGTATTAAGAGGGGAAAGGTGCCCTAATAAATCATGTGAAAGGTATGAAGCACAAAGAGGTGGAGAAACAGTATAGACAGACACCACTTTCTTTGACAAACCAGATTCCTCATAAAATACTGCAGCTGATGAGGTAGAAGTGTACCGCAGTGTTATGCACGGTACCATCATAGATTCAGGTGGGTAGCCATGTTGGTCCGAAGCAGCAAAACAAAGTGTGAGTCCAGTGACACCTTTAAGACCAATAAAGTTTTATTCAAGGTATAAGCTTTTGTGTGCCTGCACACTTCTTCAGATACAATGAAATGGAAATTACCAACACTGGTTTGTATGGACTGGTAATTCCCATTGCATTGTATTTGAGGAAGTGAGCATGCATATGAAAGCTTATACCTTGAATAAAACTTTGTTCTGATGCACCATCATGGTTATGCAAGTCAATACTGCACAAATAAACTGCTGCTAAGAACGTTGCTGGATTCTGGCGTAGCAAAAAAAAAAAAAAGATGTCTTGTGGACAAACAAAAGCCACCAGCATTGTGGAGAACATTTTGGTCCCCAAACCCATAGAACTGTTTCTGGAAGACTTGCATGCCACATACTTTTTCTCAATAGGAAGTGACACCTCCAGTAAGGGAAACAGGAAATTCTTTCCTATGACTACATGTTACCTTTCTGTAATGGAAGGAATTAAAGAAGGATTGCTTGACTCCTATAGTGACAATGAGGAGACCAGTGAGGCAATTGGTTTGGACATAGTGTCATCTTATGTTGCTGA
Organism: Lepidodactylus listeri; assembly: GCA_029233225.1. NCBI lineage: Eukaryota > Metazoa > Chordata > Lepidosauria > Squamata > Gekkonidae > Lepidodactylus > Lepidodactylus listeri. The sequence continues at coordinate 95,170,300 of JARCFY010000009.1, read as the reverse complement.
CAATGCCACAGCGAATTTTGGGAAACACAAGTCAGTGTTTCAAAAACTTAAGCAGTTTAACAAGCGGCTGATAGACAGGGGCGGCAAATACCATGCTTCCTTCTTTTGACTTTTAGATGGTCCGGTCATAATAGCAATGTGCAGCTAGTTACCCTGTTCGAAAATTCTTTGTGGAGGCTTGCTCTGTCTGCCCCGTTATTGGACATGATTTATTGTAACCTTCTTTCTGGTCATTAGTGTTCCGATTTCGAATGAAGACTTTGGGAATCAAAATGAGATGGCATTCCAGAGATTTTTGTCAAATATCATCACATCATCACTACTGAACCTTTGTGTAGTGTTTAGGATTGATTATTATTAGTCTTAAATTTCCTTTACATTTTGTATAAAATTTCTTTAGCAGTTTATACACAGCTTCTATTGTCATTCATTCCACATTTACTTTACAATTGCCTTAAAATGAGGAAGAGAGCACTGAGATTTATACAGCAAGTTCTCACGCTCAAGCAAAAGTATAGACTCATGGAGGTCCTTCTTTGAGTTTGAGAGATCTGATTTGTCATGGTCCAATGTGGTGGTTGTCACTTATGCTCAGGGCTCTTTTTCAGCAGGAACGCATCAGAACGCCATTCCGGCTGGCGTCTGAGTCTGCCCCGCCCCCTCCCTGCTGGGCCTGAGCAGTTCACACTTAAAGGGAAAGTTCCTGCAGAGAGCTGGCAGGAAAAAGACCCACCCGGCACTTTCCCTTTAAGTGCAGAGAGCTAGCAGGAGAAAGCACCGCCCAGAGATTAAGCACTGGGGCTGTGCTCTTTGCACTGAAAGGCTTGGCTCTGCATTTGGCTTGCCGACGTTGCGTCACTCTCCCTGCTCCGGTAAGTGCCTCACCCATCTCTTTTCCTTCTCTCCCCCCCTCTTCCTTCCTTCCTTCCTTCCTTCCTTCCTTCCTTCCTTCCTTCCTTCCTTCCTTCCTTCCTTCCTCTCTTTCTCTCTCTGTCCCCATCTTTCTTTCTTTCTTTCTTTCTTTCTTTCTTTCTTTCTTTCTTTCTTTCTTTCTTTCTTTCTTTCTTTCTTCTCTCTCTCCCTCCCCTTTCTTTCTCTCTCTCTCTCTCCTCCACCTTCCTTCCTTCCTTCTTTCCTCTCCTCTATCTTTCTTTCTTTCTTTTTTTCTTTCTTCATTCCTTCCTTCCTTCCTTCCTCTCTTTCTCTCTCTGTCCCCATCTTTCTTTCTTTCTTTCTTTCTTTCTTTCTTTCTTTCTTTCTTTCTTTCTTTCTTTCTTTCTTTCTTTCTTTCTTTTCTTTCTTTTTTTTCTTCTCTCTCTTTCTCCCTCACCTCTTTCTCTCTCTCTCTCCCCACCTACCTACCTTCCTTCCTTCCTTTCTCTCTCTTTCTCCCCATCTTTCTTTCTTTCTTTCTTTCTTTCTTTCTTTCTTTCTTTCTTTCTTTCTTTCTTTCTTTCTTCTTTTTCCTTTCTTTCTTTCTCTCTCTCTCTCTTTCTCTCTCTCCCCCTCCCCCTTCCTTTCTGTCTCTCTCTCCTCCCCCTTTCTTTCTTCCATCCTTCCTCTCTTCCTCTCTCTCTCTCTATATATATATATCTTTCCTTCTTTCTTTCTTTCTTTCTTTCCTACCTTCTTTCCTTCCTTCTTTCCTTCCTTCTTTCTTTCTCTCTCTCTCCCCCATCTACCGACCTACCTACCTACTTTCCACCCTTCCTTCCTTCCTTCCTCTCTCTCTCCCCCCCACCTATTTTCTTTCTTTCTTTCTTTCTTTCTTTCTTTCTTTCTTTCTTTCTTTCTTTCTTTCTTTCTTTCTTTCTTTCTTTCTTTCTTTCTTTCTTTCTTTTTGTTTCATGTTGCTCTTTGTGTTTTTATTAAAAAAATATTGAAAAGGGGGGGATGTAAAAAAGCAGAAAGCCCAGGAAATGCTGCTTTTGGCAATATCTTTAATTTTTGAGTATCTCTTTCATTTTCTCATGGCATCTTCTGCTTAAGAAAAGTACATTTGAAGCCTGAGTTCATTGTTGTCTTGTTGGGAATGGCTTGCAAAAATATGTGCGTCTAAAGTCTGTATTAAAGTGGTCTGGTGCTTACTGCCCTGCAAGGGAAAACATCTGAAAAAGTGGCTTCATTGTTGTGTGTGTTGGCAGAACACTTGACTGTTGCATGGGGGACTTTGGGGGACATCGGCAGATAAACAGAGATGTAACAAAAATGAGCATGGTCAGCAGCACTTTGGAGATTGCCTGTTTTGTGAAATTTAAAAAGTGGGCAGAGTTTCTGATTAAGATGATTGTCCCTCTTCTCCTGCCACTGGGCTAACATCTGCCTTTAATGGGCCAGCAAAGTTGATGTTTTTATACCTCCCAATAAGAGAGATTGCTGCTTCTGAGGAGTTAACTTCCAACGATTGGTGATCTTGTGATGGTAGTGATACTTTTATGTGGAAAAGACCACCTGTTCACAGGATAATTTTACCTGTGGGACAGACTCTGCATGGTGACCACTCCACTGGTACATAATTGCTTGTAAAAAGTATTATAGTGTAATAATTCAGGTGGGTAGCTGTGTTGGTCTGAAGCAGCAGAACAAAGTTGGAGTCCAAAGTTTCATCCAAGGTATAAGCTTTTGTGTGCATGCACACTTCTTCCATCTGAAGAAGTGTGGGTGGCACATGAAATCTTATACCTTGAATAAATTTTTGTACCTTGAATAAAATAGTCCACAAACTACTCCCGTCCAGTGCATCCAGAAACCTCAAAGAAGAAGATATTGGATTTATATCCCGCCCTTCACTACCCAAGAGAGTCTCAGAGCATCTTACAAACTCCTTTCCCTTCCCCTCCCCACAACAGACACCCTGTGAGGCAGGTGGGGCTGAGAGAGCTCTGACAGACACACTACTCTTTTTCAAGAACAGCTCTGACAGAACCATGGCTTGCCCAAGGTCATCCAGCAGGCACAAGGAGGGGGGGAGTGAGGAATCAAACCCGGTTCTCCCAGATTAGAGTCCGCATACTTAACCACTACACCAAACTGGCTCCTAGCGTTGTTCTGCCAGTGTGCTAGGGTTGCCAACTCCAGGTTGAGGAAATCCCTGGAGATTTGGGAGTGGGGGGTGGGGTTTAGGAGAAGGAGGGACCTAAGCAAGGCATAATGCCATGGACTCCACTTTCCAAAGCAGCCATTGACCTGATCACTGTAGTTTGAAGCTCAGTTGTAATTCTAGGAGATCTCCAGACCCCACCTGTAGGTTGGCAACCCTAAAAAAGCATATTCAGCATACTAGTTCTGCAGGAAGGCAAGCTGATTTCCATGGGAACCTAACCTTTAGGAATTGATTCCAATCCAGTGTGGGAATAATTGTTGGACATAAGACATTGGTTCAGGCAAGATTTTGTACAGATGGGACAGAAAATAATGTTTTTATTGGTTTTGTCAAAACTGTTTTGACAACAAGGTAAACAGAATAAGAAGAATAAGGTGGATGTGGCTGGATGACCACACTTCTGGTAACATCAGGTGTGGCCTAATATGTTAATGAGCTGTGCTGTCAGGGGTGTGTTCTGCTAACACACACAACAATGAAGTCAAGTGTTCTGCCAACACACACAACAATGAAGCTACTTTTTCAGATGTTTTCCCTTGCAGGGCAGTAAGCACCAAACCACTTTAATACAGACATTAGAAACGCATATATTTGCAAGCCATTCCCAACAGGACACAACAATGAACTCAGGCTTCAAACGTACTTTTCTTAAGCAGAAGATGCCATGAGAAAATGAAAGAGATGCTCAAAAATTAAAGATATTGTCAAAAGCAGCATTTCCTGGGCTTTCTGCTTTTTTACATCCCCCTCCCTTTTCAATATTTTTTTAAATAAAAACACAAAGAACAAAATGAAACAGAAAGAAAGAGAGAGAGAGAGAGAGAGAGAGAGAGAGAGAAAGAAAGAAAGAAAGAAAGAAAGAAAGAAAGAAAGAAAGAAAGAAAGAAAGAAATGTAGGAGAGAAAAGGAAGGAAGGAAGGAAAGAGATAGATGATAGGTAGGTAGGTAGGCAGGCAGGCAGGCAGGCAGGCAGGCAGGCAGGCAGGCAGGCAGATAGATAGATAGATAGATAGATAGATAGATAGATAGATAGATAGATAGGGGAGAGAGAGAAAAGAAGGAAGGAAAGATGGAAGGCAGGAAGGTAGAAGACAGAGAGAGAGAGAACAGAAGGGGGAGGGAGAGAGAAAGAGAAAGAAAGAAAGGTGGGGACAGAGACAGACAGACAGACAGACAGATAGATAGATAGATAGATAAGAGAGAGAAAGGAAGGAAGGAAGGAAGGAAGGAAGGAAGGAAGGAAGGAAGGAAGGTGGGGACAGAGAGAGAGAGAGAAAGACAGACAGACAGAAAGAAAAGTGGGGGGCCAGTTACCGGAGAGAGAGAGAAGGAAAAGAGATGGGGGAGGCACTTACCGGAGCAGGGAGAGCGACATGATGTCTGCAAGCCAAATGCAGAGCCAGGCCTTTCAGTGCAAAGAGCCTAGCCCTGTGCTTAATCTCTGGGCGGGGCTTTCTCCTGCTGGCTCTCTGTACTTAAAGGGAAAGCGCTGGGTGGGTCTTTTTCCTGCCAGCTCTCTGCAGGAACTTTTCCTTTAAGTGTAAACAGCTCAGGCCCAGCAGGGAGGGGGCGGGGCAGGCTCGGACGCCAGCCGGAATGGTGTTCCGGTGCATTCCTGCTGAAAAAGAGCCCTGGGGTTTCCCTTCTCCCAAATCCAGAAGCTACAGCTAGTGCAGAATGTGGCAGCCAGGCTGTTATTGGGTCTCTCCTTGAGGGAACACATTCAGCCTTCACTGAAAGCACTGCACCGGCTGCCTACAGCATACTGGGTTCACTTCAAGGTGCTGGTTCTTACCTAGAAAGCCCTATACGGTCAGGGGCCTGCATACCTGGAGGATCACCTTTCCCCATATGTTCCCCAGAGGGCACTGTTTTCTGGATCTCAAAATCTCCTCACTCTCCTTGGCCTCAAAGATATCAGGCTGGCCATGACCAGGGCCAGAGCTTTCTCGGCAACAGCACTGGTCTGGTGGAACGAGCTCCTGGATAACATCAGGGCCCTGTGGGATTTACCACAATTCCACAGGGCCTGCAGGACGGAGCTCTTCCACCAAGCGTTCAAGCAAATGGGTTAACATCAACCGAGTAAGCTAGGCCCCTTAATCCACCCTGGCTGCCTGTCCCAATATCCTTGCTTATACAGAGGAATGATGTACTCAGGAGCCATACAACTAGCGCTGACTCCACGGTGGTTGATTAGAGCCATTCCTCCCATCCTACCATACATAGCAACTTATATTTTTGATATTATTGTGTTTTTATGATTAATGTTTATTGTTTCAATGTTTTATCGCCAAATGGCCTTGTAAGCTGCCCTGAGCCTGCTTCAGTAGGGAGGGCGGGGTATCAATCAATCAATCAATCAATCAATCAAATAAATAAATAAATAAACATGGTTAAATCTCATTAAAAAACCCTGGAAAGTGCCAACGTTAGTGTACTGAACTCCACAAAATCCTGGATGACCTTTGTGAAAAATTTATTTCCTCCCTCCCTCCCTTCTTTCCATTTATATCCTGCCCTCCCCACAAAGCGGGCTGGGTTCCCCCCCCCCCCCAACCTATAGTAATCTGCTGGAGAGAGGAGAGGTGAGAGAAACAGTTCTATGGAAGATCTGCTGCAGCCATTCTGGTCAACATCTCTGCATCTCAAAGGGCACAATTCCAAAGAGAAGCAGACCAGACACTCTCAAGGTGCATTGATTACCATGAGAAATGGTATAATTTTGATATGTCAATTTTCAGAGATGTGGCACTGCTCTCGTTTGACAGTCCTGTGATGTAGGATCCATTAGAGGGTCTTGTCAAAGCCCTTAATTTTGGCCGTAATATAATAGACACTGACAAACTGTTCGATAATTTCTGCATTGTATCAAAATGCCAAAAATAGATTTTTTCCCCCACAGGAAAAGAAGATAGACCAGAGATGGGTAAAGATGTTCAAGATGCATTCCAGACAGTGGTGACAGCCATCTGTTGAAATTGGTCTCTTTTGCGCTGTCTATCCCTGTAGCCAATGCCTACTGTGAGAGAGTCTTCAGCTTAGTGTGCAGCTCTGGAGCAAGGAAAGAAATCAGTGGAATGATAGCCTTGTCAAAGAATGCCAGGTGAAGCTGAATTTCAGGATGCCTTGTGAAGAATTCTGCAAGTTTATAAAGTCAAGACCAGAGCTCCTGAAAGCAGCATGAAACCAAGATAAATATTGCATTCTTTCCCGATAGTAGAAAGCAACATAACCATGACATTTTCTCAGGTTTAGTTCACTTGTTTGTCATGTGCTGTTCTGATTGTTCTGATTGTTAAATGTTTAAATTAAAGTATTTTATCTTAAAGCTTTTTGTTATTTTTGTACAGAAAGGAGGCCTAAAAGCCTACAAGTAACGTAAAATGGGGAAAAGGTGGGGGTGGGAAGTGATATAAGGTAGTGTATTTAAATTTGAATTTTGAAAGGAGTGACTTCAGAGGAAGAGGTGGGTGGGTTCGGGTTGTTGGCCAGCAAGGCACTCTTAGTGCTCTTATGGATTTTGATATTCATAAGCCTGAACTTGGGTTGCCCATATTGGAAGGGCCATGTGCTTCCTTCATTATAGGAGTAAGCTCCAGCCCATGCCAGGAGGCTGACACCCTAGACAGTTCACCTGAGACAGAGACAAAAGACTCCTCTTTCCATGAGGTTTCTTTCTGTTTCAGCATGCTGGTCAACCCCTGCCCCCTCCAACATACCTGCATAGTTATGCTAATGCAGTTGCCTAGCAACTAATGTTCGGGCCATCACCCAGTCGGCCAGAGTTATTGACTAACAATAGATGTGGCCCAGGTGAGTCATCAGACCCTGCCCAAGTGTCCACTTCCTGGTGAGATCATAGTTTTGCGATATTGTCCATCCCCCTGCCCCCCTCCTTTTGTCCACCTTTAGCCTATGGAAGGGTCCAAAAGGGACGGACCGCCTAAGAGGTGTGTTAGTGGGATGTGGTCTGATCAGCCCGCCCCAAGACCACCTAATAAAAGACCTTGCACAGAGGCATTCGGTCTCTTGAGCCATCGTCCCCTATCTGCTTTACTACCACTTCTGCCCAGCTTCCTGTACCCATACCCTTGCCTCCATCTTTAAATCTCTGGACTCGCGATCCAAGAGAACCACGTGGTCTTGCAGGTTCGAGCCTCGTGTTCCCATAGTCTTTCTATTTTTCTCCCCATCCAATTCTTCCATCGATCGGACAACGCATCTCTAGGTAACGTACTGCTTCCCCACCAACGAATTCCTGCTCATGCAAACGTGCTATTTTCTGTCTTTATTCCTTAGGCCTGTGTGAGTGTGTGTGTGATTACGTTTTTGGTGTGATTGAACAACATTGCCAAGTAAACTGCATTTAACTGGCTATCTGCCTCACGTGCCTCTTTCCTTGAGAACTTCCGGGAGGGGTGGGACCCTGGTATAGTTGGCAAGAACCCATGTATTTCGCCAATTGCTAAGTGTAAATTAAAGCAATTCGGCTAACAGGGTGAGAGGTGGGGTTTTGGTGCAATGCACTGGAAGTTACATCATTGGAAGGGGTGGAGTTTGGGAAGTGACATCACTTGACCTTTGACCTGGAAGTCACATAACATGACATCACAAAAGTTATGTCACATTCTTGCTAAGCACCACCCCCAAAGTCTCCAGGTATTTTCCAAGTTGGAGCTGGTAACCCTACGCTGAGATTTTTCTCATACTGGCATTCAAAAGTTTTGCTGCCTATGTATAAGAAGCTTCTTACTTAGCCAGTTTGGTGTAGAGCTGGTTTGGTGTAGTGGTTTGATTTCCCACTCCTCCACTTGCACCTCCTGAATGACCCTGGGCAAACCATAGCTCTGTACCAGCTGTTCTCTCAAGGACAGTTGTCTCAGAGCTCTCTCAGCCCCACCTACCGAACAGGGTGTCTGTTGAGGGGAGGGGAAGGGAAAGGAATTTGTAAGCCACTCTGAGACTCTGAGTGAGTGAAGGGCAGGATATAAATCCAATATCATCTTCTTCTTCTTTTCTTCTTAGTCTCTAGTTTCCTTTAATGATAGGGAGGGGGAGGAGCAAATTAGGCAGTCCTTTTCTGAGGGCAGAAAGTATGGGCTAATATCTGCTTGGTGACGTCTACCTTTTTTTTTTGAAAGAAGAGAGAGCCAGTTTGGTGTAGTGGTTAAGTGTGCGGACTGTAATCTGGGAGAACTGGGTTTGATTCCCCACTCCTCCACTTGCACCTGCTGGGTGACCTTGGGCAAGCCATAGCTCTGTACCAGCTGTTCTCTCAAGGACAGCTTGGGAAAGAGCTCTCTCAGCCCCACCCACCTCACAGGGTGTCTGTTGTGGGGAGGGGAAGGGAAAGAAGTTTGTAAGCCGCTCTGAGACTCCAAGTGAGTGAAGGGCGGGATATAAATCCAATCTCTTCTTCTTCTTCTTCTTCTTTTACTAGAATCTTCATGGGGCACCAATGAAATCTAAATGTACAAAGCAAGAATGCATCCTTAGGATATCCTAAAAATTAAGGCACAAGTAACCTTTGTTACAGGAGTGTCTGCTCATGCTTAAGAGGTAGGGTTGCCAGCCTCCAGGTGGGGCCTGGGATCTCCTGCTTTTACAACTGAGCCCCAGCTGACAGAGACCAGCTCCCCTGGAGAAAATGGCTGCTTTGAAGGGTGGACTCTATGGCACTGTACCATGCTGAGGCCCCTACCCTCCCCAAACCCCACCTTCTCCTGGCTCCACCCCCAAAGTCCCCAGGTATTTTCCAACCTGGACTTGGCAACCCTATTAAGAGGGTAAAAACTAATATCCCCCCCCCCCAAGTCCAGAGTTTTTGTGAAGATCTCAGACAAGAGGTGATCCTGTGGAATTTTGCCAGTGGTCTACCAGTGACTTATTTTTCTTCCCACTTCTAGTGCAGATGCTGCTGTTCCATCCATCTTAATGCCAGCATCTCACCTTTGCCTCAGCTGTGTTCATATCCATCTAGGGCACCACTCCATCCTGCTTCAAACATTCACCTTGACTAATTGGCAGTGACACAGTGTAGTGTAGTGGTTATAGTTTTGGTCTACAACCTGAGGTGGCCAGATTCAGATCCCTGCTCTGCCTTGAAGCTGACTGGGAGACCTTGATCCAGTCATTCTCTCTCAGCCTAATCAAATCCTCATGGTGGTTATGGGGATGACATGGAGCAGGGAGAACTTTGCATGCCACCCTGAGTTCACTGGAAGAGAGATGTTTTATTTTGTGCACCTTAAAACAGTCCTACCTGCAAGTAGCTCAGGGTGGTATAGCCTGCCCTCTTCTGTTTTACCCTCAAAAAGACTCTGCAATTTAGGCTAGGTTATGAGTGAATGAATTGTTGGAGTAAACAACTCAGCAGGCCTGGACATGGGGGGGGGGGGGGGGAGTGCTACATCATTCTAGGTGTGTGTGTTATTTCCATAAATGGGATCTCTCTCTTTGTCTTAACCTGGGAGCTGCCCTCTGCCCCCTCCTCTGTGTGTGCATCCTTTGTTCTCTCCCACTCTCTGTGTTATATCGTGGCAAGTTGTGAATTTGGTGATGTTCCCTTACTGAACTGTCTGGTTAGTTTCCCGATCCCTCCGGGCCAAAAAGCCTGTGCTGTAGTTTGGTTTCACTTCCTCCTCTGGTTGTTGGCTGTTCTGTTTCTGCTCAAGCTGAGGCTAGGAAAGGCCCTGCTTTTGTTCCAATAAACTTTCAATCCTTCTGGCGTGGTGTGCCTGTGGAATTATTACACTCTGCGTGGCTCTTCATGGGGTCGCACCTATCTATAGATTTCTTCTGTGGAATCAATGCCCTGACACTTCCATACACATGATGCCAGATTCACTGGCTCCTTGTGACAGGAAAAGTACTCAATAGATTAGGCTTCTCTCTCTCTGTTCGATCGCAACCTGAATGTGAACTGAATCTACCTGATAGATTTGGGTGGGTAGCTGTGTTGGTGTGAAGCAACGAAACAAAGTTTGAGTCCAGTGGTACCTTTAAGGTCAACAAGGTTTAATTCTGGGTTAGGGTTGCCAAGTCCTTGTGACTTACCGGCGGGGGGGGGGGAGTCCTCCTGGGTCCGGGAGCTTTCCTGGTGCGCGCGCCACAATGATGTCACCCAGAAGTGACATCATCACATTGGGGGCATTGCCAGGGCGACGCTCTGGCAATCGCCCAAAAACTCTATGGTACCATAGAGTTTTGGGGCGATTGCTGGAGCGTCGTCCTGGCAACATCCCCAACGTGATGACGTCACTTCCGGGTGACGTCATTACCCTGGGGAAGTCATCCTGACTGGACGACTTCGGGGGTGGGGTTCGGGAACCCCTGTAGTGGGGGATCCCCTGCCCCCCGGGGCTGACTTGACAGCCCTATTCTGGGTAGAAGCTTTCATGTGCATGCATGTATCTGAAGAACTTTATCTGAAGATGTCTGCATGCACGTGAAAGCTTATACACAGAATTAAACTTTGTCCATCTTAAAGGTGCCACTGGATGCAAACTTTGTTCTGAATCTACTTGAATAAATGTAAGTTTTATTTTTGCACTTATTCTTCTTGGGATATCTGTTTTACTGCTTGGAATATCATGCTTCTATGGCTGGGCAAACTGTGCTATATTAACCAAATCGCCCAATATGAATGACCCAAGGTCGCCCAGCGAGATTCCGTGACAGAGTAGGGAGTTATATCTGGCTCTACCAGCTCCTAGCCCAGCACTCTAGCCATTACTCTACACAGGCTCACTGGAATAGGAGAGGAAAGGATAGATGGATCAGGAAATCAATTTTTAGAATGCCCCATTTCTATCCATGTGCATTTTATTCATTCTGTAAAAATATTAGGTGCCTCTTCCCCTGAATTCAGTAACAGGTGATCAGGCATCTAATGTGTTAAAGAAAAAAAAAATTGGCCTCTGCAAAAAGGAACAGAAATTGGCTGGAAATACAGCAAAAGGCAGTCGCTATCTCTATACTGTGTGTAGATTATATTGTGCTAACTGAAGCAAAATAATATTGAGTATTAGAGGCAAGCATCTGAACAGCATTAGCATCATAGGAACTCAAATGAGAGTATATAGCATTTGAGGGGGAGAGAGTGCCGTGCCAGAATTCTGAATAAAATGCAATTTGTTTCCTGAAAATGACTCTTATCTGCACCATTCCTTTATAATCTTTCCTGACAGTAGATATTCTTATCTGCACTTTAATCTGCCAGGCTTCTCTAACATAATATACATCTTACGATTCCCAATTTTACCACCAAAATAAACTTTCTTTATACTCCCAAAATGACATGAGGGGAAACAGGCCAAAATCAGTTCCTCCTATCACTCGAGAGATTTATCATTCCCCAGAACACAATCTCGCATTGCTGCCGGGCGAGAGAATGGGAAATATACAGCAAAGCACGAAGGATTCCCCAACACCACCACCTCACATAGAGGCAAATGTAATCATACCAAAACGTGTAGCTTTTTTTTCATTACAGGAAAAAGTTGAACACATTTCTTTACAAACTCGCAGGAAGAACAACTCCAGAATTATGCCACAACTGCACATACTCTGCGGTGGTTCCAGGTGGTCGGTCTAAATCAGTAGAACAAAGTTAGAGTCCAGGGGAACCTTGAAGACCAACAAAGATTTATTAAAGGTATGAGCTTTTGTGTGCAATGCACACTTTTTCAAATACATTGGAATGGTAGGTAAGGTTAAAACTTATAGATGGGCTGAACACCAAATTAACAGAGATGCTTTAAGATATGCAAAATCAAAACTAAATAACAAGCTAGGTTTTTAAGGTCAACAGCTGTGATTTAATTAAGGGGGAAAGGACAGCAGAGTAATAAATATGTCAAAATAGGGGATAAATGTGAAAAGGCATCTTTTCTAATTGTGGGAAGTAAGAAGAAGAAGAGATTGGATTTATACCCCACCCTCCACTCCCCAAGGGAGTCTCAGAGCGGCTTACAAACTCCTTTCCCTTCCCCTCCCCACAACAGACACCCTGTGAGGTAGGTGGGGGCTGAGAGAGCTCTTTCCCAAGCTGTCCTTGAGAGAACAGCTGGTACAGAGCTATGGCTTGCCCAAGGTCATCCAGCCAGGTGCAAGTGGAGGAGTGGGGAATCAAACCCGGTTCTCCCAGATTAGAGTCCGCACACTTAACCACTACACCAAACTGGCTCTCTGAACTGTCTCAGTAAACTGAGAATGCTCTGGGGTGGTCACTTTGGGGTCTGAAGGGAACTGAGGCTGAAGAAAGGAAGCAGAAGATATTGCCCCGATGATCATATAAAGGGCAAATGTCAGGTTTGTGGCATTTATATCAGGCCCAGCCAATCTAGAGGATTCACAGTGAGGGCCAATCACGCGGCCTGACATCGCTCACACCTCTTCCCTTCTGCATCTGCTCTGATGCCAGAGGACCCAGACTCAGAGTCTTAGGTGAACCACCTCTTCCTCTGAGCAGAAATATGTATTGAACCAAGCACACTGGGTTGAGTCCCACAAGCTTTATCTCTCAAACTCACCTAACTAAGCCCAAAGAAAAGACTGGCTGTAAATATGTTAATAAATTAACAAATGTACGAAATGCTTCTTACTAGGACCCCCACGCCAGTTTCACCATTCCTAGGAGAGTCTTTTTGGTGGTCTTCCCTTCTTCGCCGATGGAGAAGCTGCTTGGATCCAACCCATTTCCTCCACGTTTTCTCATCCAAGTGAGAAACCGAAGACTTAGCAGCCTTAAAGAAGCAAACAGATTAAACCTTCTTTTGGGGAACAGATAAATTAATGTTTGCATTCTTGGGCCTTCTCTTGCATTTCATGCATGGTTTCAGTGCAATGAACAGATCAGCAAATGTACTTTTCAGTTCAGTCACTGAGATTTGTTATGAACGTGGAAAGATACAGATGGCATGCAATTATTCACACTGCCTCTAAAAGCTGCTAGAAAGGCACTGTTTTAAAAAGGAGAGTTGATTAGTGTGCTTGTCATGATTTTGGGGGGCAGGGTAACTCAAAATAAAATCTTCGGATTTTTTTTTCCGGATCCTCAGTGGTGCTTTGGGTTAGAATAAGGTTAAGAAGTCAATGTAATTAATTGTATGATCCAATGACCTAGACAAGCTTTCCCCCCCAAAAAAAGCCTACCTGATGCAATCAATTCCTTTGATTGTATTATAGTTAGCCACTGAGTTTTGCGCATAACCCCTAATACACACATGCTTTTGTTTGCTATAGAGGGTTTGGTGTAGAGAGCCAGTTTGGTGTAGTCGTTAGGAGCACAGACTCTAATCTGAAAGGGCCAGGTTTGATTCCCCACTCCTCCACATGCAGCTGCTGGTGTGACCTTGGGTCAGTTACAAGTTCTTTCAGAGCTGTTCTCTCAGGAGCAGTTCTCAAAAGAGCTCTCTCAGCCGCTGCTACCTTACGGGGTGTCTGCTGTGGGGAGGGGAAGGGAAAGGGAAAGGAGATTGTAAGCCAATCTGAGACACCTTCAGGTAGTGAAGGGGGGTATAAATGCAATCTCTTCCTCCTCCTCCTCCTCCTCCTCCTCCTCCTTCTCTATCAACTGGACCGGGGGGCGGAGTCTTACCAGGTCTCTCACTATGGCAGATCTCCAGCCTTCTGCCACTGTCCCCCCGTCTTCTTGGCAGAACAATGGGGGGGGGGGGGAAATCGGGGCAGAGTTATTGTGCTGACAGCATGCTGTCACTGTTAGCATAAATGTGGAAGTGACATCATGTCAGCATGATACTCTAAGACACCCCCCCCAAAAAAAACCTTCTATGGTAAAACCACAGAGTTTTCGGGGGATCCTAGACCAACAGGCTAACACTGTGATGCCACTTCCAGGTTTACACTGGAAGTGATGGCACACTGTCGGAGTGTTATCAATGCACCATTATCCCCCCTCATCCCTACTTCCCTTTCCTGCTGGTTGCTAGCTAGTGCCAGTGGCTAACAACCCAAGGTAACAATCTTAACCCTCATTAACAGGAAGCCAGATAGCAGGTACATAACTAGCAGCTACCTCTATTGTATGCACAAAGGTATATCCAGAGGAAACGTTTAACTGAAAAAGAGTCAAAGTGAGCTTGAAAGTAAAATTCCATCCTGAGACCGTTGGGAGAAAAATGTAACACATAAATATTCTAAACAAGATGCTGAATTCCAGCATTTCCTAGAGCCAAGAAAGTCAATACACTTCATGCCCCAAAGGACACCTTCTGCATTTCATGTTCTTTAGTGGTTAGAGCATCACACCAGGGACTAAGAGACTCAGGTTCAAATCCCCACATTGCTATGAAAATTCACTGGGTGAGCATGGACTAGATACAGTCTCTCATCATCCAAGGGTCATTGTTGTGAAGATAAAATGGAGGAGGGACATGCAAAATTGTTTGTGAGCTGCTTTGGGTCCCCATTGGGCAGAAAAGTGGAGTAAAAGGATACAGGTTTTGTTGAAGACTCAAGAAAACACAGATAGATCGATGCTTAACCCACTTTCCCTTCAAAGCTTCTCACTCTCGTTCCACATTTTCTTTCCATTTTCTTCCCTTTTTTATTATTCATCTGTTTCGAGATGAATTGATCTTCAATAGAACACATTCATTTGTGAAAGGTTTTGGCAGATGGTTCTCTTTTATCCTCATTACTCCATTATCATTTCTATTCATCACTGGAAATAGCAAAACTGTCCAATTTGCAAGGTACAATAGAAGTAATTCATAGCTGAAATATTAAGTAACCAAAGTGGAGGGTTTGTGATGAACCTGAATAGGAGATTTTTTTTTTTCAGTGGATGGGCTGGAGGTGTCCAAAGAAGAATATTCTTTCCTTTGTCACACATTGTGCTCTCAAATAATTAATGGATGTCCCTGTGCTGAAACTTTAAGTCAGGAACCATTTCATATTAAAGGACTCATCCTCTTTCAGAATAATCTCATGAAGACATCAATCAAGCCGTGCTGGGTTAGACCCACCTAGTTTGAGAGCCAGTTTGGTGGAGTGGTTAAGTGTGCGGACTCTAGTCTGGGAGCACCGGGTTTGATCCCCCACTCCTCCATTTGTAGTTGCTGGATGACCTTGGGCAAGCCATAGTTCTGTCAGAGCTGTTCTCTCAAGGCCAGTTCTTTCAGAGCTCTCTCAGCCCCACCTACCTCACAGGGTCTGTTGTGGGAAGGGGAAGGGGTTTGTAAACCACTCTGAGTGAAAGGCGGGGTATAAATCCAGTCTCCTCCTCCTCTTCTTCCTCTTTCTCTGGTCCAGCATCCTTTCCCCACATTGGTCAACCAGATACCCTGGAGAACTTTCCAAGCTGGGGTGGGACCATGGCTCAGCATTTAAGCATGTGTTTTGCACGGAGGTTGCACAATCAGTTTCCAGCCTGCCCATTTAAAAGTGGTAGGTGATATGAAAGACCTCTGCCGGAGACCACGGAGAGCTACTACTCAGGTGCTTTCACACACAGTGGTGCTTTTATACACACTAAACAATGCACTCTCAATCCACGCTCAATGCATTTTGCAACTGGATTTTACTGTGTGAAATGGCAAAATCCAGTTGCAAATGGTCGCTGAAGTGGTTTGAAACTGCATCCTTTAGCATGTGTGAAAGCATCCCTAGCTAGAGTAAATGACAGACTAAAGGTCTGACTTAATAGAAGGCCGTCTCACGGCAACAATCTTCCCAAACTGTTTGCCCCCAGCTACTGATCCTGATAGTCACTTGCACTTCTTGTGTTAGTAATGTCTGGTTAGCATACGATCAGGATTGATATACAGTATTCAACGAGACAGTTCAGCAATGGCCCACCAATCCTGGAGAGATAAAAGCAGCACCAAAAATTACCGGTTTTTCGTTCTCATGCTAAAAGCGGGAAAAGTTACAGTTTGCACCTGAGGGGAAGACGCGGCTGGGAGCCAAACGCCCAAGGTCAAGGAAGGGTAGGAAGCGATAAGCGAGCAGCAAGGCTAAGCCAGGAGTCTGAGAACAGTGAGCACATTCCAAAGGTGGGAGCCAGGCGGAGGAAACCAGCTCCCTCCTGGGAGATGGCACCATTAGCGGACAGGAGGTTTCATTCAGTTATCATGACTAACAACTGTTGCTGGACCTCTTCTCTGTGAATGTGTTTAGTTCCCTTTTGTGGTCACCTGAGGTAGCAGTCATCACTTGTTAGCCAGTGTCAACCCTCTTGTGACTCTTGCAGTGATAACATTTTTGTCCATGGCATTTAGAAGAAAAGAAGAAGAAGAGATTGGATTTATACCCCGCCCTTCACTACCCAAGGGAGTCTCCGAGCGGCTTACAAACTCCTTTCCCTTCCCCTCCCCACAACAGACACCCTGTGAGGTAGGTGGGGCTGAGAGAGCTCTGAGACAACTGTCCTTGAGAGAACAGCTGAATTCCAGAGCTACGGCTTGCCCAAGGTCTCCCGGATTAGAGTCCGTGCACTTAACCACCACACCAAACTGGCTCTCGATTAATAATGATATCCTATAATATAAATACTGTATTTATAATGATCCATTTTGTAACCTTTCTGTATTTTCTTATGACAAATAGGTCTGTAAGCATTAATAAACAGAATGGAATGGTAGTAGTTATCAGTATAGCTTGTGCCAGTAAATTATCCTAAATTAAGCATGCCTCATATGAAGAAGTATTTCTTTTTGTCTGTCCTGAATTGACTGCCTATACATTTTTATTAGGTTAGTATAATGAGAGAGGGAGGAAAAGCTTCCTTCAGTTCACTTCCCCCACTGTATGAAGTTCTATCATGCCATCCCTTAGTCTGCTCAGGAATTTAGCTTCTTTCACCTCCATCCTTTTTCCCCTTGCACTTCCTTTCCTTGTGCATTGTGGGAACTATGATTTCCAGAATATTCATACTAATGAAGAAGGGTGTTTCCTTAGTCCATTAAATCCAGAGTATTAAATAACCTAACCAGACCACGGGCTCTGAGTTCCTTTGGAGGAAGGGGAGAATAAAAATGGATTAGACAGGGTAACTCCAAAGTGAGGGATGGAATATAGTAGTTTAATTTGAAGCCTTTACTATTTTTGCAGGCTCATAGGAACAGATTGTGCACGTGTCCATGCTAGCAAGACTTAAATAGATGAAAACATGTGCCTTCCATGTTGTTGGAGTTCTTGATCTGTGAACCTTTAAATAATGTCATTTTGACTGGCTCTGTGATGAACTAATTTGCCTTAAATGTCACTTGAATTCTGTGTGGTTGTTTCAGATATTTCCCTTTCACTTTGCCAGTTTTGACTAAAGATGAAATTAAATTGCCCAGATTATCCCGCATTACTTATTCCATCATATATCTTGAATATTTAATTGAATCTGCAATAGAGAGAAATGTAAACAGTTTTGATTAGACAGTTCTATTACCTGTCAGTCTTGCGGCAATTAATCACCGAGTTCCTTTCTACTTTTAATACAACAGCCATTGTCGTCAGATCATCCGTGGTTGAATTCCACTGCAATATCTAAAGTTCCTAGTAAGAGACAGAACTCATCATTGCAAAACAAATCTTTAGAAGCTACTAACAATAGGGTTGGGTCTAGGCAGTCCTCCCGCTTCAATCTCATCCAGTTCCCCTCTTTTCTACAAACTGATGTCCCATATGGATTTTGTCCTCTCCATGTGGCTTATTAGGTAGGGTCCCTTTCAATATTCCCTCTAAGCTGTGGAGTCTTGTGAGCAAAAAAATTCTACTTTGTGAGCTGCCGGCATTAAAGTTGTGAGCGAGTGATTTGGCTACTGCATAAATTAGTTTGCTCTGGAGCCAGCCTTCCTGAGCTAAGACAAAAAGGTGTGAGCTGGAGGCTAAAAAACTGTGAGCTAGCTCACACTAACTCAGCTTAGAGGGAACACTGGACTCCCTTTCCTTCCTTTTCACCAGCAGAAATGCTAGCTAGATCCAACCCATGAGCTAAATGTGAATTTGAAAAGTATTGGCACTCCCTAGCAAACACTGAAACAGGTATTATTTTACTCCGCTCTACTATAGAAATATAAAGTTAAGGCAAGTAATAACAGAAACAATTTCCCAACAAGTGAGGGTACAGTTAGGGCAGCTCCTGGCAAGATTGGGAACCACAGAGGTCTGAAAGGAATTAGCAAGGCCTGAAATCTGCATGATTCCTAGTGTGAGGGTTAGAGTGCTAGAGTAGGGAAACCCAAGTTCAAAGCCCTACTCACCATGAAGCTCTCTGGGTGACCTTGGGCTAGTCCCTATTTCTCAGATTAACATCCCTAACAAGGTTGTTGTGAAGATAAAATAGGGTTGCCAGGTCTTACCTGGCTGCTGGCAGGGTGCAGTGGGGGTTCAGTTCTGCTCTGGGAGTCTTTTGCTGTGCACGCAAAGCATGCATGCCAAGATGATGTCACCAGGAGCTGACATCATCATGCCAAGAACGTCAGGCAGGACGCTCTAGCATTTGGGGGAAAAAAAAAACACTATGGCCACCAGTGTTCCCTCTAAGCTGAGTTAGTGTGAGCTAGCTCACAGTTTTTTAGCCTCCAGCTCACACATTTCAGTCTTAGCTCAAGAAGGATGGCTCCAGAGCAAACTAATTTATGCAGTAGCTAAATTGTTCACTCACAACTTTAATGTCAGTAGCTCACAAAGTAGAATTTTTGCTCACAAGACTCCACAGCTTAGAGGGAGCATTGATGGCCACCATGCAGTTTTTGCTCAAATGCTAGAGCATCCCCTGTGTGACACACCCAGCATGATGATGTCATCACATTGGGCATGTCGAGCAGGACGGGGCTCTTTGGGGGTGGGGCTCCCTCCACCGGCCAGCTGGCTGGTTGCAGATTGGGCCCTTGAAATCGGGGGAAAACCCAACTCCATTGGGAGGATGGCAACCCTAAGATATCCTAAAGGAGGGGAATGAACCATATACATCAACCTGAAGTCTTTGGAGGGAGGAGGGGTAAAAAATATATACTAAAAATAATGCATCTTCCCACTGTTTTTCTAGTGTTTGTAAAAAAGAGTAAATATAAATGGTAGAAATAAACAAGAGGTGTGCTCTTTTATCAGGTGGGAGCATTTCTACAATCTTTAAACAGGAGAGTTTGCTTTCTTTTAAGTCCATTGAAGTCAATGACTTTAGGGTTTCAGAATGGGAGCCATGTTGGTCTGCAGAATAACAGCTCAGTTTGAGTCCAGTAGTACCTTAGAGACCAACAAGATTTTTTTTGGGGGGGGATAAGCTTTTGAGAGTCTACCTCCATTATATTTAGTACATATGGTATAACTTTTCTTAGGATGGCATCGTGTAGGAATCTTCCCATCTAAAGATAACTGGATTTCCCGCTCCATCCCTTTATTGCACTGGACTTTCCCTCCGCACTGTGTTTTTTCCCTCTCCCTTTATTCCAGTTTAACTTGTAGAATTTCTAAAATTAGTTTAAAAATGGAACATGAAACAAATATTCAGTTCCTTCTCTTCATTTGTGTCTTTCCCCTCTTCTGTGATGCCAATGTACATAGGTGCAAGGATGTTAGTGGAAAGTGGCATCTAGTCACAGCCGAATTATGACGACCCAGTAGGGTTTTCAAGGCAAGAAGCAAACGGAGGTGGTTCGCCATGGCCTGCCTCTGTGCAGCAACCTGGGCTTCCTTGGTGGTCTCCGAACCCAGTACTATCCAGGGTCAATCTTGTTTAGCTTCTGAGGTGGTGAAATTGGGCTTCCCTGGGTTATCCAGGTCGTGGTTTGTTTGTTTTTTTCTTCATCTGCATTTTCCCCCCTTCTGTGTTGCTAATGTGCGTATGTGCAAGGATGCACCACTGCAAAACGACCACCTTGGCGTGGTTGTATATGATGCACACACGTGATCCTCACAGAATAAGAACTTTGATATAAATTTACATGCAATCCCATCAGTATTGCTTTTGTTTGTGCTTTGTGCCATTTGCATGCATACCTGAGTGAAACAGGGCCAAAAATAAAAATAAAAATGTGTATTTCCAGAAGGAATGGTGAGCTACTGTGAGTTGCACAAGCACAGGGCTCTGTATACAGTTTGGAAATAAAATACTTCAGTGAAGAAGTAGTTTTTTTTTTTTCTGTGAACAAGGCCAGGTAGTTTGGAATTCTAAAAACCAGGGAGAAATTTGGATGAGGACAGTTTTGGAAGTGTACCTCCCTTGGTTCAAGGTTCTTCCTGCAAAAACCTGGGTCTCTGGGCATGAAACCTTGCATTTGGTGTGGTGGTTAAGTGCGCAGGCTCTAATCTGGCAGAATCAGGTTTGATTCCCCACTCTTCCACTTGCAGCTGCTGGATGATCTTGGACAAGCCATAGTTCTGACAAGAGCTGTCCTTGAAAGGGCAGTCCTGGAAAGAGCTCTCTTAGCCCCACCTACCTCACAGGGTGCCTGTTGTGGGGAGGGAAAGGAGTTTGTAAGCCGCTCTGAGACTTCGGGGTGAAGGGCGGGGTATAAATCCAATCTCTTCTTCTGCTGCTGCTCTTCTTCATTAGGCAAGAAAGAGGGCTGGATGGAGATTTGGGAGGCATGAATCTCTTCCAGGTAATGACTTCTGTAATTCATGTCCTTCAAGCTGGGAGTGAGGGAAAGCGCTGGGTTTGAATCTTTCCCTGCTAATTTGGCTGAACCCGTTTGTGGAACATTAAGGCTGATTCTGCACTGGCTTTTCCCTCCATTGTTTTAGCAAACCCCCGTTGGAACAGAAATTCCCGTCTGCATTGCATGCTGCTTTCACTTCCTTTGATCACCAGATTTTTCGTAGTCTCCACACTCCGTGCCGCTTTCGCTTCCTTTGATCATCAGATTTGATGGTACCTTCGGCATAGATTTATGGCCGTTTTATGGCCTTCCAGGGGTGACTTTGCAGTCAGTACAGCATTGGCCCGGAGTATTTGAATGTGGTTTTGAGCTGCACTTTCCCCTCCCAGTTGAGAAAATGTGGAGCAAATGCTAGATGCAGAATCACCCTAACATTTCCCTTCCTTCTGGGCCAGCTTTTATCCATTGTGTTGCAGTTCAGAGGTTGGCCCAAACCATTCCCATTTGAACAGTGACTTGCAATGAAACACATTTTCCCCAAGTTCTCCACCATGAAGGGCCATCAAGATGATATATTGTTCTTTATTTTCTCAGCACGTTACGCCAGGCAAAGCAGACCAGTGTCATATTGTAATGTAGTGTAACAGCCGATCATCCATGCCGCAATTCATCATATGACAAATTTGGGGGGAAAGCTGGGGATAGCTGAAAATGGAGGCTTAAAAGAGGTTCTTCAGATGCTAGAAGCAACTGGTTCAAATGGATTTAAGATTCATTTTTTTTACAATACATTTTATTAATTTGCCAGTAGTGATACAAACATAACTGACAGGTATGAAGTTCACTTGAAACTGTGATATGACTAAGCAAGATAACTGTTAACAAGGCAATGTGCATTTTAACAATAAAAGTACCGAAAGACTTAAGATTCGTTTTAAAAAGAAAAATCACACCAAAAAAACAAAAAACAAAACAGTTGTTGTTGATGTGGGGGGGGGGGGGGGAGGGCTTTTACAGACTTCCCAGAATCCTAGCAGAGTGGTACATTTTCTAAGCTGTTTAAGAAGTAGACACAATGATTTGGGAAGTGCACTCCTAATGGTCCTGCTTCTAGTCTCAGCCGTCCTGACCTCTCATAAAGACTGAGAAGAAGAAGAAGAGAAGAGATTGGATTTATACCCTGCCCTTCACTACCCAAAGGAGTGTCAGAGAGGCTTACAATCTCCTTTTCTGTCCCCTCCCCACAACAGACACTCTGTGAGGTAGGCGGGGCTGAGAGAGCTCTCTCGAGAACTGCCCTTCAGAAAACAACTCTGAAGGAACTTATGACTGACCCAAGGTCTCACCAGCAGCTGCATATGGAGGAGTGGGGAATCAAACCCGGCTCTCCCAGATTAGAGTCCGCACTCTTAACCACCACACCAAACATCAAACTGAGCAATGCCAGAATCTAGCTGGCAAGATGTCTAGCATAACAGCTCCTGAACCTGCCTTAGCCTTGAATCTGTCTATACACAGAAGAAATTAAACAGAGATAGAACTGAGCTGAAAAATAACAAACTCACCTGTCTTTTACCCAGGGGTCATTGGGGCCGGAGCGAGGTGGAGCGAACCTCCGCCAGCTCAGGAGTGGCCACTAGGGCAGCCATGGGCTGCTGAATTGCTGCTGAAATTTGGCGGCAACTTTAAAAGCAACTGGAGGGGAGGTGGTTTAAGGGAGAGGCTCCAAACTTGCAGGGTAGCTGCTGGGACCTCTCCCCCAAATACCCACCAAGTTTCAAGAAGATTAGACCAGGGGGTCCAATTCTACGGGCCCCCGAACAGGTTGCCCCCATTCCCTCCATTGTTCTCTATGGTAGAAAAAAAGGTAACATTTTTTCCCACCATAGAGAACAATGGAGGGGATGGGACAACATGTTTGGGGGCCCATAGAATTGGACCCTGTGATCCAATCTTCTTGAAACTTGGTGGGTAGTTCGAGGAGAGGCCCCAGCAGCTACCCTGCAAGTTTGGAGCCTCTCCCTCAAACCACCTTTCCTCCAGCCCCTCATATACCCTATGAGTTTTTGCCATTGATTTCAATGGCCCATAGGGTATAATGGGGCTGAAACTGACATTCCCTTTCTGACACACTTCTGGTGATGTAAAGGGACATGGCATATGCTAATGAGTTATGCTAACGAATTATGCTAATGAGCTCTTGCACCTCTTTTTCTACGAAAGGACCCCTGCTTTCACCTAAGGAAACACTAGTGAAGTGATCATCTCTGGATAAAGAGACAGGCCTGCATTCTAAAATTAGGCCTTGGAAGGCCCAGAAAACAAAATGCTTTGAAATCCACACACAAAAATGCCTTGAAACCATTCCCACCACACTACAGTATGCACAGTCTGTCTGCACTCTCTGTTCTGTAGAGTTTGCATGTTCTATAGATGGCCTATGAATAACCTCAGAAAGTCAGCAATGGTGGCCATCTTTTTTTTTTTAAAAGGCCTTTGATTGTAATAACAAGGAATCCTGCTACACTCTGAAGACCAATTTATTGTGCCATAAGCTTTCATAGGCCAAATCGTACTTCATCAGCTGTGGGAAGTGCTCACCAAAATGAGAATGCAGATGTTCCCTGAGTACAGAGAGTAGGATAAAACGTGCTCTTTTTACAAAGTGAGACCAAAAGATCAGGTAAAGGACAAGAAAGCAGTAAGTAAGACAGGTGATTATGCAGAGCACAAAATAACATATAAGCCATTGCATGAAATGGGAACCGGTTCTCTGAACTAGTGGCCCCTGGTAATGAATAGGCATGGTAAGATCAATAGTGTAAATGAACACCTGAAGAGAGACAATTACTTGTTAGGATTTGTTGTGGGCTGATTCCACAGTGTTGAATTGCCTAATAAGTGTTCATTTGGTGACTGTGACTGATTTCCCACACAAGCAGCTGCTCTGGGCTGGCTGTTCTCTTTCCCCCAATTGCATTAGTCAGTTTCCCAGTACTTGCTGCACAGCCACATTTTGGCCCACAGCATCCCCTGATTTCCCCCGTGTCTTTGCAATCTCAAAAAAACAAGGATCACAAAGACGCGGGGGAAATCAGGGTATGCTGCGGGTCAAAACGTGGCCGCGTGGTAAGTAGTGGGGAATTGACTAATGCAATCGGGAGAAAGATAAGAGCCAGCCCAGAGCAGCTGCTTGTGGGAAATCAGTGTGTGTCTCAGAATCTTCCTAGAATCTTCCTTTCCCCCCATATGCGTAACAAGATTGGCCCTGCTTAGTACTTGGGTGGAAGAACACCAAAGAAGTGTAGGGTTGCTAATTAGCATCAGACAATGGCAAATGGCAAACCATCTCTATTTGTCACTTCCTTTGAAAACCGTATGGGGTTGTCATAAATTGGATGCAACTTGATGAAACTTTCCCCTGCTGTGAAAATCAGAAGGTGCCCTGCAGAACTTCCTGGGAGAGTGATCAAGATGGGTGGCCTTGTTAATCTGTCTTTAGCAGTAGAAAAGATCAAGAGTCTGGCAGCACCTTAGGTAAAGGTAAGGGTTTCCCTTGCTCGAAAGCCAGTTGAATATTACTCTAGGGATGCGGTGCTCATATTCTTTTCCAAGTGGAAGAGCCAGCGCTGTCCAAAGACATTTCCATGGTCATGTGGCTGGCATGACTAGATGCCGAGGCACATGGAACGCTGTTACCTTCCCACCGAAGTGGTATCTATTTATCTACTTGCAATCTCTTGCTTTCGAACTGCTAGGTTGGCAGGAGCTGGGACCAGAGACGGGAGCTCACTCCATCATGCAGCACTCAGGTCTCGAACTGCTGAACTACTGGTCTGCAGTTCAGCGTCTTAACCACTTGAGCCACTGCAGCCCGTTAGCACCTTAAAGACTAACGGAAAATGTGGCTGACAAACAAAAGCTCCTACCCTGCCACGAATTTTGTTAAGTCTTTAAGGTGCTACTGGACCCTTGCTCTTTTCTCCTGGGAGAGTGACATGTTCTTCCTCTGGTTTCTCCATATTCTCATTTTTAATGTCTGACTTACACCAGTTTACTCCTGTGCACAGAGGTTGGTTTATTTTGACCCATATCTACTGCTTGATATTTTTGGTTTTACTTTTCTTAGCACCATGGTGTCCAAACTGAGGGCACACGGAAAAAATTCGGTACTAAGTAGTTATACATTCTTAGCCAAATCTGTTCTGAGGATAAAATGAAGGAGAGGATAATGATGTAAGTTTGGGATAGTGGTTAAGTGCGCGGACTCTAATCTGGGAGAACCAGGTTTGGTTCCCCACTCCTCCAGTTGCATCTGCTGGATGAGTTCTGAAAAGAGCTCTCTCAGCCGCACGTACCTCACAGGGTGTCTGTTGTGGGGAGGGGAAGGGAAAGGAGTTTGTAAGCTGCTCTGAGACTCCAAGTGAAGGGCGGGGTATAAATCCAATCTTTTCTTCTTTTCTCCTCCTAAATCGCTTTGGGTGGCCACTGGAAAGAAAGTCAGTAAATAATATATAAAACCAAAGATGCAGGGGCAGATGCAGGGCTATTTTTGGGCAGGAACGCACAAGAACGGAGTTCTGGCTGGCTCCCGAGTTGGCCACACCCAGCAGGAACTCATTAGCATAATAGGCCACACCCAACAGGAGAAACTCATTAGGATTGGCTACATTAGGGGTATACGGCCTAACATGCAAATTAATTCCTGCTAAAAAAAAAAAAAGCCCTGGGTTTTGACAACAAACAAGGTAAACAGAATAAAAAGCAAAAGGTGGGTGTGGCTGGATGACCACTCTTCTGGTAACATGGGGGTGAGGCTTAATATGCTAATAAGTTTCTGTGTGGCCTAATATGCTAATGAGTTTCTGCTGTTGGGTGTGGCCTATTATGCTAATGAGTTCCTGCTGGGCTTTTTCTACAAAAAAAGCCCTGGGCAGATGAAAGGTAGCTTGGTGGGTGTTGAGAAGGAGAGAAGGAAGCAGAGAAGGGTGATGATTTGGTGACTGCCAGGAGGAGAGAAAGAGGAAATATTCTGGGAAAGGTGATGCAGGGGAAAATGAGGTTCCAGTCGCAAGGCTTTGCAGGTGTCAGTTAGCACTGACATAAGTTTAGACTGCTATGGTCATTCAGAATGCTACGTTTGTTTCATTTATCAATGCTTAAGGTTGTTCTTGTTTGTTTAATGAGCAATTAATCTTATCTTAGTTTTTCAGTGCTCTTTCACTTCATCTAGGTCCTGGACGGGAGATAGCATTGGTGGCTCAACCCCACCTTCGGAATGCGCGTTTCGCTCACTTTGCTCACTTTGCGCATGCTTATTGCTCATTAGCTTTTCTCCACTCTTATCTTTGGTTCGCCTTTCCCTAGCTCACAGCCTTGAGCTGAAACCCTCCTGTTATGTGTTGTATTATTCACAGATGTTATGAGTTCCTTTGCTTGGTTTTCCTTGGGAACATCTGCCCCAAAATCTGAACAGTAACTTTTCCTGAGAACCTATTGTGCCGCATTTTCCTTGGGAACAGTGGGCCAGTATATTTGGGCACCAATAATCCTCCCAACTGATAGGTGGATGTTAAGGCGGCCATATTTCATATCAAGTATAATTATAGTTGTATTCCCATGCTTTGGCATTACTAACAGCAGAAGTGTATTTGGCCAACAAGACCTTTTCTGCAAATAAAGGACTTTCTGTTTAAGGAGACCTGTTGTGGACTACATCTATAGGCACAATCTCACAGCAGGTTCCCCACTGTGCAACTGGGCCAGGCATGGCAAAACAGCACTGTGTAACTGGGCTATAGTTTTCCTGGGTAGAGGCTACCAGTGGGACGAAAGCTGAAGAGGCGGGGCAGGTAAAATAGCTTGGCTATTGAGTATGAAGTAGAGTAGCCAGGGAAGAGTGAGAGATTATGAGGGCTTTCAGGGAAGGAAAAGAGAAAATCACGGGAGAGGGTTGGCAAGTAGAGCAAACATTGACATTAATTCACTGACATGCGTAAGCTTTAGCTATTGTGAGAAATTTAGAATTCTATCATTCTGTTTTTACAACAACTGTCTGGAAGCACAACCACTAGTAGCCATGCTGTGCTGACAGACTGTACACGTTTTCTCAGATAAGAATTGCTGAAAGGGTGTGAAAGCTAATATGAAAAAACACAAGTCAATGGAAAACGGGAGGAGAGATATAAAAATACCCCTCCTCATAAATTATTAACGTCTCCCTTTCTGAAATCTGAACTGTCACTGAAAAGGAATCTAATCTAAATGGGATTAATATTTAAGGCTACCAAAACTAATTATCTGATACAGTTGTTTGCTTAAGATGTATTTTAAGTTTGTGATGGGGGACGATTCCTGACTGAAGTTAACATTCCAGTAACTCCTGTTCAGGAAGGCTGACTGTACACAATTTTATATTCTCAGTGGATTTGGACACATTGAAATGTCCTCTGTCTGTGTGTTAAGTGCCGTCAAATTACTTCTGACTTACGGCGACCCTGTGAATTAATGTCCTCCAAGACGTCCTATTGTTAACAGACTTGCCCAGGTCTTGCAAACTGAGGGCCGTGGCTTCCTTGACTGAGTCCCTCCATCTCATGTTGGGCCTTCCTCTTTCCCTGCTGCCCTCAACTTTTCCTAGCATGATTGTCTTCTCCAGTGACTCTTGTCTTCTCATTATGGGACCAAAGTATGAGAGCCTCAGTTTAGTCCTTTTAGACTCAAGGGAGGGTTGGGGTTTGATTTGATCTAAAATGCACTTATTTATCTTTTTGGTGGTTCACAGTATCTGTGAAGCTCTCCTCCAACACCACATTTCAAAAGAATCAACTTTCTTCCTGTCAGCTTTCTTCATTGTCCAACTTTCACACCCATACATGGTAATGAGGAACAATGCTCCCTCTAAACTGTGGAGTCTTGTGAGCAAAAATTCCACTTTGTGAGCTACTGGCATTAAAGTTGCGAGCGAGCAATTTGGCTGCTGCATAAATTTTGTTTGCTCTGGAGCCATCCTTCTGAAGCTAAAACAGAAACATGTGAGCTGGAGGCTTAAAAAAACTGTGAGCTAGCTCACACTAACTCAGCTTAGAGGGAACACCGATGAGGAATACTATGGCATGAATTATCTTGTTCATCTGTGACAAATCCTTACCCTTAAGAATCTTTTCTAGCTCCTTCGTGGCTGCCCTTCCCACTCTCAATCTCCTTCTGATTTCTTGGTTGCAGCCTCCATTTTGGTTGATGATGGAACCAAGGAACCTCAGAAATCTTGAACAATTTCAATGTCTTCTTTGACATGGCCTATAAATGGTTCAACTCAACACATGCTGAGTAATCTTGGAAAACATGAGA
The DNA here is from genome assembly GCA_029233225.1 of Lepidodactylus listeri. Lineage (NCBI taxonomy): Eukaryota > Metazoa > Chordata > Lepidosauria > Squamata > Gekkonidae > Lepidodactylus > Lepidodactylus listeri. Next base: position 95,142,283 of record JARCFY010000009.1, on the reverse strand, counting down.
TTGGGAAAAAAAATACCTATTGCTCTTAGAGATAAGCCAAAAGTCCATAGATGAGAAGAAGAAGAAGAACAAGAAGAAGAAGAGAAGAAGATATTGGATTTATACCCCGCCCTTCACTTGTAGTCTCAGAGCGGCTTACAAACTCCTTTTCCCTTCCCCTCCCCACAACAAACATCCTGTGAGGTAGGTGGGGCTGAGAGAGCTCTGAGACAACTGTCCTTGAGAGAACAGCTGGTACAGAGCTATGGCTTGCCCAAGGTCATCCAGCAGGTGCAAGTGGAGGAGTGGGGAATCAAACCCAGTTCTCCCAGATTAGAGTCTGCGAACTTAACCACTACACCAAACTGGCTCTGTTTGTATGTAGAGCATGTAGAGAGGCAAAGAAGTGGGGGAAGGAGAATGGAGGAGTTTCCCAAAAGTTCAGCGTAACTTACCCATTTTCACCATGTTTCATTTCTGTTCACCAACCCTGTCAGCAGCTGTTTTATTCAGTGCTATTTTTAAAAAAATCACTCTAGTTACAAGATTCAGCCTATCAGGGACCATGGAGCCATCAATGATGATATCACAATGCCCTGAAGCCAATGTGATTTGGGTATGTGACGATCTCATAAAATCTAATCAGAGTTTAGGGTAATGTGTCCCAGTTCTGAGTGGAACATTGTCACCCAACTCTCAGGCTCCATGAATTATTGCTGCAATGCTAGCTTTAATTTATGTAGCTTGTTTTATTGTTTTTTTAAATTGTTCTTTACCACCTTGGGAACCCTAAGTCGGGTGGGTAAAAATGTTTTAAGTAAATAAATAAACCCTAACCCTAAAACAGGCACTGTGCCTTTTCATCAGTGGTAATTTCTCTATAGAAATTGTCTCTCTATGGAGATGTACCAGTATCAATACCTTGAGACTTCTGGGAAGATTGGGAAGGCCTGAAAGCCTCAGGGGACCAGAGGTTAATCCAGTGGTGTTCTACTGATTATCTAAACTGTTCTTAATTGGTCAATAAGGCAGATTTAGGATGGGTAATGATTTTACTGTTGCTTTTTCTACTATAGTATGGGAAAGAAGTGGTCAGTGGAGGATGCTTATCTTCCTAAGACCACTTCGAGATGCCAACTCCAACTTGGGAAATTCCTGGAGATTTGGGGGTGGAGCCTGGGAAGGGAGGAATTTGGAGAGGGAGAGAGTTCAGCTGGGATGTAATGCCATAGACTCTACCCTTCAGGGCAGACATTTTCTCCAGGAGAGTGGATCTCTGTAGAGATCAGTTGTAATCCAAGGAGAACTCTACCAGGAGGTTGGTATTCCTATGAACCACTGGGGAGCAATCCTAATAAGGACTACTTAGAAGTAAGCCCTATTTTATTCAGTGAGGCTCGCTTCACTGGCAAGTGCTATTAGTGTTGCACGCTTGAAAGCCCCTTTTCCTTCTCTCCTCTAAGGTGGTCTCAGACTGGAAGGGGAACATAGATGATTTATAGCTCCCAGCATCTCATTTGCCAGTCCATGCTCTTTATGTGTCACTCATTCTCTCAAGAGCAACACAAAGCAGAACTCCATATTTTGGCTTCAACTGTCTCTGTACTTTGTATCACCTTAAATTTTAATTCATGTATTTAATTATGGCTTTTATTTGTGTGTGTTTACATTTTGTAAGCTGCCCTGGGCATTGTGGTAGGCAGGGTATAAATATTTTAAATATATAGATTTATCTCCAGCATGCATGGACTACCAAAGGCTTCCTTGACTCTCAGATATCAAGGGATCTTTGTATCTCACCTGGTGCTAGAGACAAAAATATTTGGACGATTGCTGATCTTTCTGTTTCTAGTGGAGGTAGGGCTGCCAAGTCAGCCCGGGGGGCGGGGGATCCCCTGCTATAGGGGTTCCCGATCCACCGGCCGGCAATTGGCCAGCGGAGGGAACCCGGCCCCAGAAGTCGTCCGGTGAGGACGACTTCCCCTGTGTAATGACATCACCCGGAGGTGACATCATCATGTTGGGGGCGTTGCCAGGGCAACGCTCCCAACGTGATGACATCACCTCCGGGTGACGTCATTACGTTGTCGTGGTGCGCGCGCAAAGCACACGTGCCAGAAGAGCTCCCGGGGGGAGAACAACTCCCCCCTGCCGGTAAGTTGCCGGTACTTGGCAACCCTAAGTGGAGGAGTCCATCTGTTACTTCTTGTTCCCAGAAAGCCAGGGGTGCAACTAGAATTGCCAGCTCTGGATTGGGAAATACCTGAAGATCTGGGGGTTAGAAGCTAGGGTTACCATTCCCCAGGTGGGGGCAGGGGATGGCTACTGAGCAAGCCCACAGCCTGTGCTGTAGGGTAATGGGCAGGGATCCTGCTCTGGACCAGATAGCATCATGTCACATAACCCTCTCCCTCCGATGAGGGCTATGGTTCAAAGGGGAAGGGTTGCAGCTGCATGAATGTACAATGACACAGTTGATCTCTCTGCTTTTAGCCAAGCCACGAGGAGAGCTTCCTTAGCCTGCAGTTCCTCCGGTCTCCAAAAGGCCTTCCCAGGTTGTGTACAAGCTAATTGCATTGCCGGGATGTCTTGCAAGATATCTGGCCTGGCCTGTGACGGGGAATGCATTATTGCTGCAAAGGCACTGGAATCCTAGCTCCATGTCAGGCCAATGTGGACCGCAAGTTTCTTGTGCTGGTAATAAAATAACTGCTGATGCTTCCAGAGGTACCTTGTCCTGCTCATGCTATTCCATTCCGGGCTCATCCATCTTGGCTTTGAGTCAGACTGTATTGCCTCAGTGCTTTCTCAGACCCAAACTAGGGGTCTTTGCCCAAATATATAGTTGGATTCTTGATTTTTATTGCCTTAAGTGGTAGTACTGGTGTCTTTCAGAAGGCCAGGCAGCATATTACATTGGTACATGGCCTTTACTCAGCTTTTGGTGGAGGCGGTGGGCGTCCAAATGACACCAGCCTTCCCCGCTCAACCTGCCTGCTCTATTTGCACCATCTGCCTGGGGTACTTCCGATACCAGCTGGTGCCAGCACTGGCTGATCCTGGCTCTGAGAGAAATGTGCCCTCCCTGACATTAGTGCAGCAGTCACTGTAGTCAAGACTGTTATGCTGCCATTTGGGATTTTAAATGGATGTGTTTGTGATGTTTTCATGAATTATTATTTATTGTTTTACTGTGTTGCGAGCTGCCCTGAACCCACTTGTGGCAGAGAGCCAGTTTGGTGTAGTGGTTAAGAGCGCAGACTCTAATCTGGGAGAACCGGGTTTGATTCCCCACGTCTCCACATGCAGCTGCTGGTGTGACCTTGGGTCAGTCACAAGTTCTCTCAGAGCTGTTCTCTCAAGAGAAGTCTCCGAAAGAGCTCTCTCAGCCCCACCTACCTCACAGGGGGTCTGCTGTGGGGAGGGGAAGGGAAAGGAGATTGTAAGCCGCTCTGAGACTTCAAGCAAAGGGCAAGGTATAAATCCAGTCTCTTTGTCTTCTAAATGGAGTAAAATAAATAAATGAATTATGGAACTGTCCTAGTGCAAATGCCCAAGAATGTGAGAGAACACCTCAGTAATGCTAAATAAGCGTCTTTAAAAAAATCCTCCCTAGGGAGCCTTCCAAGAGCACAAGTTCCCTTTGTAACCAGGAATGCCTAAAGCCAGTCCTGTCTATCACAATTTCAAGTCTCATATCATCTTGTCCTTGAGACCACCGTGTTATGTTCTACCTGGAGGACCTCTTTGCACTTCAGAAGGGGCTCTGACGACTTTGCTCTCAAGAGCAACTCCTCGGTGCCATTCAGGCGGCTTCTATTTAAAAACAAAAAACAAAAACCCTCTCTTCCATCGCCATCTCTTCACTTCAGTGTATCGGTTTGACGTCACTTGAAGAAGTTTGACATGAAAAGCATACAGACAAATGCAACAAAACACAAAGGCTGTTTGTGATTTGGTGGAAAAAAAGACTCAACCAGGGCGAGGGGGGGGAGCCACTGAACACTTCTTCTGCTTCACTGGAAACAAAGTACAGAGTAGCTCTCCAGTTTGCAAACTGGCATTCCCTGGCAAAAAAAGTGAAGTCATGTTTTAGGTATTGAGAGTCGGGAGACGATGAATCAAAAGCAAGGCTTTTATTCCAAACATCATTCAGCTCAAGGGCAGCTCTAACAAAAGCGGCACCCAACTTATACATTTCAACAATGAACTATATACAATGTAACTACATACCAGAGGTCTTATTGGACCTACGTGGGGCTCTGTGATTGGTCCCCTGGGGTGGCTTCAGGACCAAGGATGGGTCTTTATTAAGCAGCCAATTGGATCGAGGGAATTACAGTACCAGAGCCAAAACAATGCAGTATAGCCTAACTTAGAACATAACATCACGAATTCACAGATGTCTTTAATGAAACTGCCTTCTAATGAGCCAAACTCTGTCAAGCTCCATCTTGGTCCAATCTGCACTGGTCTTTCCTGCTGTTATACCACCGACCCCACATCATCTAACAAATTTCTGTCTGCATCTCATTCCGCATCTGCTCTCATATAGTTTCGTCTCAGCATCGGCTGTCTGCATCATTTCATTGCCATTTAGTGGCGACTCCGAGGTCACTACGGCGTCTCACTGTGTTATGTAGATTTGGTTTTAAGGTGGTTTAATTGCTCCTCCCTGCCCTCCGAGCCGCTGTGAGTGATAAGCAGACAGCTGGGGCCGAATCCCCCCCCCCATCTTTTCTCAGGAGATACGCAAATTGTCACAACAGAAACAAGTTAGCTGAAGATCCAATCGTCTGTGTTCAAAAGCAGCCAGGGGACATTTTTCTGCAATCATTTTTTTTGTGGGGGGGGGGGGTGGAAGTACACCCACCCCTGAACCATTTGTTATTTTGGGGGCAGTCCCTAGAAAGCCCTGCCTTGCAACCACCGGGTGTTCTGTGTTTTTTACCCAGCTCGTTGGATCTTTCCTGCCCCCCCTTCCTCTGCCAGGTCCCCCCCCTTTACTTTCTGTGGGGGGGGGTCGCTGGTGCCATTTCCTCCCTGCAGTGCAGTGCCCTGCTGGCGTCCCCGGGATGCCACTCCCCCCCTCTTTCTCACGCTCTCCCTAAACATGATGCAGATGGCAAGTTTTTATATTGAGCCAAATGGGAGGCAATGAAAGCCAGCACCATGGGTGAAACAAGCAGCATTACACAGCAGATGCAGATTGGGCCCCTGTCTGACCTACCTGGCAGCAGCCTTCCATAATCTCCGGCAGAGAGGTCTTTCACATCATTTATCGCCTGATTCTTTTTCAGTGGAGATGCCGGGGACTCAACCTGAGATCCTTTGCATGCCAAGCAGATGCTCTACCACCAAGCCACAGCCCCACTCAATGTAATTTTGCCACAGGCATTAAAATGAGTCCCTTGTTGTCCCCGTCCTTTGTGGCTACCATCCATAAGGCCCTGCTGCAAGACTGCTATAGATTCTGTGACTATGCAGACTGTAAAGATGCCTATTTTTAGTTTCAGGTCCCCAGCCAATCCTTAACTTAAACCTAACTAGATGCACTCATCTTTACAGCTTTTGTCCTACCCAGGAAGCCTGTTTTAGAATAACTAGATCTGGTAATTGGCAAGTGCACAATTTGACATCCCCCCGCAGTGTAGATTTTACTAACGTTACCTGTGGCTTGAGTGTCACTTCCTACTGCCAGGATATCATTCGAGGTCCCACAGCATATCTTGGGAATACAAAAGAAAAAGCGAACTGCCTTAGATTTAATGTCCTTCAGATTATACCAAAAACAAAACAAAACAAATGCATTATCAACCTATTAGGTAAAACTTTTCCGAACAGACAGGAATTATTTATGCTGTGTGAGCAAAAAACAAAAACCTCTTTTTTGTTGTTTGTGGCCCTTAGCACAAAAAAAAGTCAAGGTTTTTGTTTTCAAGAAATGAAATTTGACATAGAGTCTGTTTCCAGGCTGCAACTTTGTATTAAAAAAAATTAGCCTGCAGTGAATGTTTAGATCTGAGTTATAAACATTGAGAAGTTTTTTTTAAAAAAAATTACGGTCTGTAAAAGTGCTGACAGACCCTTCTCTACAAGTACACAAGGGAATATTGAAGAAATTAATACATTATGCACTTCCTTACGAAGAGATGTTTTCCCTTGCTGTCTGCAGAGTTAAAGGGCTTTCGGCTCCCCAGTTCATCACTGCTGTAACAGCAATAAACAAATCAAAACACGTACGGCGGCTTCAACATTTTTTGTAAAAAAAGAAAGAAAGAAAGGAGTCTAGGTTTCTGCCCCCAAATCACCAGCAAACTTACCATGAGTGTCTTCTGTTCTGAATTAGGCCTTTAGTGACACATTACCAGTTAAAACAAAAAGCACAAATCAGTTCACTGCTCAAATCGTGGTCATGTGTTAACAGAGTTAACAGACTTGTGGGGTTACTGTCTACTGCAAAGGTCCCCAGCCTTTTTGAGTCTGTGGGCATTTTTGGAAGTCTGACATGGCCTGGTGGATGCAGCAACAAAATGGCTGCCACAGAAAGGCTGCTGCAAGAGGGGGAGCTAGGGCTGTCAGATCCCCCACCCCCCAGGGGCCCCCAATTCACCAGTGCAGATCTTGCCGGTGAGGGGAACTCCCCCCCCCTCTGAAGTGCCTGGACTGGGCCAGTATGCCTGGTGTGATGACATAACCCAGAGGTGACATCATCGCATCGGGCACATCATCAGGGGGATGCTATGGTATCATAGAGTTTCTAGCTGAATGCTAGAGCATCCCCCTGGCAACGTGCCTAATGGGAATGCTAGATCATTCCCCTGGCGATGTCACCTGGAAGTGATGTCATTGTGGCATGTGTGCTATGTTCGTGCACCAGAAGATCCCATGAGGAGAGCTTCTCACCCTGCCAGAAAAAGGTAGGGACCTGGCAACCCTAGGGGGAGCCAGCCACAAAATGATTGCCACAGCTTAACTTCAGTAACACAAAACCCCGGGACACCCCCCCCCCCAATTCCCCCATTGGAGTGACAAGGGGACCTGGCATCCTTAGACCCCTCCTCCTGCTGAGGGGCAGTTTATAGCTTAAAGAGCCAGAAGCACCCCACTGTGCATCACCCCAATACCCTAAGTGCAGGGCACTGCTCAGGCCAAAATGGACTAAGATGGAGGCTAGTCAGGAAGAGGCCTGGGAAAAAACAGTTTTTAAGGTGTGAGTCAGAGCAGCTGGCTGGCTACTACCCCCTCCTTCCTTTGGAGAGATGCAATGACTTAGAACAATAGGTCACCCAGGACCTATTGATCCACTCAGTACAATCCCATCAATACCCAATCCTGACTTCCCCTTTACCCATTACCCTTAATTAAGCAGCAATTAATCAATGCTTAAATCCAGAGCTCCGTTGGGGCTGGGGCGTGCCAGGGCGCTGCTCTGGGAGAGAGGAGGCCGGGGTGGGCACATAACAAAGCCCCGCCCCCCAGCTCACTTTCCGTGGCCCACGCTTCGGCACGGAGCCAGAGGAAGGCCTCCCCCCCGCAGCTTGCTCTCCCTGGCCCGCGCTTCGGCACGGAGCTGGAGGAAAGCATCCCCCTGCTCTCCCTGGCCCATGCTTCGGCACGGAACCGGAGGAAAGCCTTCCCCCCCGCAGCTCGCTCTCCCCAGCCCGCGCTTTGGTTTGGAGCCGGAGGAAAGCCTCCCCCCCGCAGCTTGCTCTCCCTGGCCACAGCAGGCTGCTGGCCCGGGGAGAAGCCCCCATCCCTCCCCCCTCTCGCTCTTCCCATGCCGTGGCAGGCTGCCGGCCTGGGGAGAAGCCCCCATCCCTCCCCGCTCACCATTCCCGGGCGGGAGGAGGGTGGGAGGGAAGGAGGGAAAAGCTGGGCCCCAGTGCCCAAGCAAGAAAGGGGAAGGGAGGGAAACACCGGGCCGAGTGGCTGACAGCCCGAGGGGGGGAGAGAAGCGCCTTTTCTTTCTTTCTTTCTTTCTTTCTTTCTTTCTTTCTTTTTCTTTCTTCCTTCCTTCCTTCCTTCCTTCCTTCCTTCCTTCCTTCCTTCCTTCCTTCTTCTGACACACTTCCGGTGATGTCAGGGTGTGTGTGGCCTTCTGACACTTCCGGTGATGTCAGGGGGTGTGGCATATGCAAATAAGTTATGCTAATGAGCTCCTGCACCTCTTTTTTTTATGAAAGGACCCCTGCTTAAGTCTATTCACCTTCTGAATTATCTTTCCCATCAGTGCTTCTAGGGCCATCAAACCTCTCTCAATTCTTTGTCTAGCTCCAGTAGAACCATCTGCTCATTGTCCTTTGGTGGTGAGTCAACCTCCCTCAGGAAATGTTTTGCCCTATAAATATGTCACCCTGCTGCCCCAGCAGTGTGTGTATATGTGTGTGTTCTTGGATCCCCCTCACATCTCCACTTGTGTGTAGGTCCTCTCTTGCTTCCTGAAATGCTGGTCATTTTCCTTTTCAACTTGCTGCTGCTGTGGACCTCTTCAAGACCAGTAATTATCACCCATCCCTACAATGTTTTCTCCCCCCCCCCGATTTTCTTAGTTAGCTCTTGTATGTGTTTGCTGTGTGCATTATTGTTTCATCCTGTTTTCTTTTTGTTCCAATAAAAACCTTTCCCGTAAATAACTGCCTGGTTATTTTGAGAGTTCTCATATGGATAATCCCCATATACATAGGTGGAGATCCCACTTACCTACCTGTCACTCTATCTCCAAGCTAATTCCACCAAACAAAATGGAGACTGCCTACTTTGGGTAACAGAGGTACAACCAGGAGGTTGGCAACGCTAGGAGGAAGAGTATAGCCCTTTCTTTTCTTACCACGCTCATGATCTCAACCCACCCTCAATCTAAAATTGTTTATTGGCTCACAGGGAAAACTCCCAGTGATAAGTATTGGAGTCGGGAGTCCATGGAATAGTGAAACAGCTAGATCTTTATTGCTGGTCCGGATGAAGCATACAACCCAGGGCTCGAAGCCCTCCTTTTATGCTGGTCAGGGACAATCCCCTGACCTCACCCAACTGGTCTGATAGGCTATTAGAAGTCTATTTACATTTCATAGGTTCCCTGGGAGAAATTGGTGGCCGGTTTGAATCCACCTGGCCTTTGTTCTACCTGGCTGAAGCTCAGGTAGTTTCTTGGCCATGTGCTCTGGCCATGCTCTGGCCATGTGCTCTGGCCATGCGGTCGCAATTAAGAGAGCACATGGTGACCGCATGGTCAATACATAACACCCAGTCACTGTTCTGTTATCTTTACTTTTGTTCCCATGTAACAAGTAGTTGCTATGGGGGAGAGAGGTTAGAGTTGGATAAATGGCATAGTGGGAAAGAGCTAATGAACCTCTCCTTGTGTTGCAGATGCAGAGTGCCACCCCAACTGCTACTTACTCCTTTAGCAAGCTGGTGTAGTGGTTACTGTGAGACTAAGATCTAAGAGATCCAGGTTCAAATCCTAATTCTACCCAGGAGTGTACTGGGTGACCAGGGCCAGTCGTTCTTACTACCCAATTTACCTCACAAGATTGTTGTGAGGGTTACATGAGGAAGGGAGAACATGTGTGGCCCTTTGAGCTCCATGGAAGGATGGGTAGGATTCAGGCTGGCATGGTTGGCTAATGCCCTATGCAGTATTGCAACTCAATAGATTTAATTCACCCCCTCCCCCTGCTGGTCTCTGACCTTTCAAATTAGCTGCTGCTGATGTATATATAGATTCCAGTTTGGCAGCACTGAAGAAAAGGTGACCCTTATGTGGCCTTTGGATTTTATTGGTATTCTCGCTTTTGCTTTTTCCTCGCCTCATTTGTTTTCACAAGCACCCAATCAGTTTTCCTGGCACTGTCAGGTTGGGAAAAGAATTGCTGCCCTGACCTGGATAGCCCAGGAAAGCCCAATCTCATCAGATCTCAGAAGCTAAGCAGGGCCGACCCTGGAAAGTGTTTGAATGGGAGACCTCCAGAGAATACCAGGACCGGGAGGCCAGAGGCAGGCTATCAAGCCACTTCTCTGAATGTCCTCCGTGCCCCAGTGGGAGTCACCAGAGGTCACCATGACTTCCAGGCACAGGGTCTCTCACACACAAAAATGCAAAAATACCCCCCCCAAAAAAATGTTGGGAGTACCAGAAAAGAAACTTATCTTTAGAAAGATTTGTTGCCCTGGTTGGAAATTAACTGTGAAATGACCTCCGGAGTTACATATAGGAAAATGTTTCATATTGTCTAGGAATTCTGTGGCACCACAAAATGCCCATTTAATCAGCAGAAGGAAGCTGGGGAGCCAGCCCCTTCTCCCCTTTCCCTCCATTGCATTTCTTTAATATGTAGACTTTTTAAAAAAAATCTGAAATTTTAGTGTGACCTTTCCTACAATAAATGCAGACTGCAAGCATTCTGCCGAAGAATACATTTGTTCCAATCCTGATGTGAAATTCAACTCCCATTACTTCTTTTCCGCCCTCACAAAAACAGGATTGTTAACATTCACGTATTTTTTTGTTCTCTGAACAGCTGGAATGTCCATGAACATCCTGTGTCATCATACTTTATTCAGTCAATCAAAGTCAAAGGCTCAGGACACATTCGATACACATTCCCAACAGTTCTAAAAAGGCATAGAAATTAAAAGTTAAATTGCAGTTTCTCCTGTCACCTTCGGACTCAGTTTCCCAGGAATCTTCCCCCACTCGCCATTGCTGCTAGGAAGGGTGGGCTCGAGGCACTTATAAAGGCTGTGAATGGAGGTCTCCAAATGGCAATGGAGTGGTTACATTACCTGTCGCACTCTTGCCTGCTGGCACTTGCTCTCTCTCTACTGTTTTGCAACCAGCCATTCTCCTCCCCAACCATCGAAGCTCGCTCTCTTTTATATGCTGCCTGGTCCCCGCCTCCTCCATCCTGGCCTCCCCTCCTTGAGCCCCACCCCCTATACCGCTCCCTACACCAAGTTGAGCAGCAAGGAGGAAAGTGCCATCACTATCTCTGGTGCCAGTTCCTGCTCCAAAGCTTGGCAAGCTCCACCCCTGGCTGGCTAAAGGCAGTTCCCCACCGGTCCAGGCATTGGGCCATGTGTCCTCCAGCCCCTGCCTGGCCTCCCCAGGTTGTGGGTCATCCCACTTCTTGCCCAGGCCTCACCTCATGGTTCAGGATTGGGCCCTTGCTCAGCCAATATTGCTGCCTTGGGGTAGGTGTCCCACATAAGGGTAGGTTGGGGCTGCTTCAGGGGGGCTGCCTTGGGGAGAGAGCCAGTTTAGTGTAGTGGTTAAGTGCATGGACTCTCATCCAGGAGAACCGGGTTTGATTCCCCACTCCTCCACTTGGAGCTGCTGGATGACCTTGGGCAAACCATAGCTCTGTGCCAGCTGTTCTCTTAAGGACAGTTCTGGAAAGAGCTCTCTCAGCCCCACCAGAGGGTGTCTGTTGTTGGGAGGGGAAGGAGAGGAGTCTGTAAGCCGCTCTGAGACTCCAAGTGAATGGTGGGGTATAAATCCAATCTTCTTGATTGATTGATTGATTGATTGAATTAGGCTTATTTGGCTGCCTTTCCCTGCGAGCAGGGCTCAGAACAGCTTATATCAATTAAAAATACATTAATACTAAACTTAAAACAGCATTAAAATTCAATAACCACAGCTCTCTTCCTTTCATGACTTCCCCACTTCTAATTTTTTTCTCTCCCTTGGTCTCATTTTTCATTTTTCAGTCCTCAAAGGGCCACTTTCAATACAGTTGTTGCTGAGATATAGAAGCTCTGTACCTTTTATATCTGGGACCATGACAGCGGCCAGAAACCAAGGTTGCCAGCTTCAGGTTGGAAAGCTCCTGGACATTTGAGGGCAAAGCCTGGGAAGAGGTGGGTTTGAGAAGGGGAGGGGTCTCAGCAGGGCATAATGACATACAGTCCACCCTCCAAAGGAGCCATTTTCTCCAGGGGAACTTATCTGTGTAATCTTGAGGTCCCCTGAAATTCCAGGAGATCTCTGGGCCTCACCTGGAGGGTGGCAAGCCTACCAGACACCCTAATAAACCTTTGCAAATACAGGGGTGACTTTACCCTAGCCAGTCACATGATGCATGATTATAGTGAAACTGGTACTTCTCTGGGAGATCAATTAGTACCCAAAGAGGAAGGATGATGAGAGAGACTGTGACACCCAGCTCTATACTCATTTTCATCGGATTCAGATTCAGTAAACACACTAGGTGTCTGGAGACCTTAATGGGCTAGGTGAGGGTTGGATAATCTGAATCTTATCCAGAAACAATGGACACACTGTTGGTGAAGGACTCTTCCAATCAAATTCACGGTTTTGGTTTTGACCCATAAGGCCTTGAGTGGTCAGGGGCCAACGTATCTACCAGACTGTCTCCTCCACTATGTCCCTGGAAGGGCATTGCACTCCTTGGACAACAACACACTGGTGATCCCTGTCCTTAAGGATCTGGCTGTCCTCAACCAGGACCAGGGCCTGGGCCTTTTCAGTCCTGGCCCCAACCTGGTAGATCTCTCTGCCAAATTCCATGAGGACCTCGTGGGACCTTATGCAATTCTGCAGGGCCTGCAAGGTGGAGATGTTCTGCCAGGCTTTCAGTTGAGGACAACAATGGTTTTTACCTCGGCTGGCTCCCTCCTCAGTTTTCCATGCTCGTTTCGGCTTCTTCCCCCCTGCCCGCGAAATGGCTAGCAGTCTGTAATAGGGGAATAATTAACTCTAAGGATACTATTCATCATCTATTTTTTTAATGTAATTTAATATGTTTGTTTTATTTGATGACTGTTTTTAATACTATGAATATTGCCCAGAGCGCTATGATAGTAGGGATGGGGCAATTCATAAATTTAATAAATCATCATCATCATTTTACTTGGGAGAGGAGGCTGGGAATGGGATTCAGGACAGGAAATAAACATGTTCTGGTTTGCACCTTGGAAGATCATTAGACCCAGCCTTATTGATGAAAACCCAATAACATGATACTATAGTCAATGGGTTAAGTGAGTGAGTCTGGAAGGGGGTAACTCTGGTTAAGGGTGTACTGCAAGTGACTGGCTAATAGCACCCTATCAGTTTTGGTTGTCATGCTAGCTTTGTTCTGTCTTGAAAGGGGCGGGGGGAGAGACTTTATCCATACAGTTGATAAAAACAAGGTTAAATATGGTTATATGCCCTTCATGTGGCTTCATAACTATTTATAAGTAACAGGCAACCCTGCTTTGGGGGTAGAGCATATGAATACATATGGATCCCAGACTGAATCTCTAGTTTTGAAGGATCTGAAGTAGAAAACCTGGGAAAGACTTCTGTCTGAGTCACCACATATCCCAGTAAGTTTTACTGAGCTATATGGACTAATGATTTGAGGTGAGTCAGCTGTCCATATGTTCATGGTTGATTGCTTTCCCTAGTCAACTGAACTCAGTTCTCTCAATCCCACCCTTTATATTGTCTACCTCAAACACTGCAGGTACAGCCAATGTGGTTGTCCTGGTTGGAATGCTTGTCTAGGATCTGGGACACCCAGGACTGATTCTTCATAGAAGATTCTAGAAGCTTCAACAGAGGTTTGTTGGGCGCCATGGGTGCCATAGAAGCTTACTGGGTGACCTTGGGCTTGTCATTCCCTCAGTCTAACTAACCTCACAGGGTCAGTGTTGTGAGGATAAAATGGAGGTAGAGAGAACAATGTCATAAGCAACTTGTAGTCCTCATTGAGGAGGGGGCATCAACATGAATATCTAAATAAATACATTCCCCCCCCCCAAAAAAGAGAGTTAAATATTCAGAAGAAATGTGCCCTGCATCTTTTTGGCTATTTGAGTCATTTAATAAATATAGCTAAGATTAAAGTTCAGTAGCAATCACAGTCACTGTGGGGAAAATCTTTTAGAGAAAATGACATTCTTGAGGGAAGAAAAGCTACAGTGCTGGATAGATTAATGTTGAAAGAATGAACACAAAGATGTTTTAATTGATGGAATAGGGTGAAATATTTGACAGATGAGAGTAAATGTTTTTGAGAAAAAAATCTAAGAAGCTTGATGAAATTCATATTGTTCACCAAAATAAGAGGGAAATGCAACTGCTGACAATATCTACTTTGTAGGCAGAACAAAGTTGCTTGACAAAATTAATTCTGTCCACATTCTGTTCTTTCATACGAGAATTTGAATAGCTGAGTTAAAGACTGACGTGCAGGGCTGTTACCCACTTTATGGATTTTGCAACATAGTGTGAAACCAAAAATGATTACAAGAAGTATCTAGGCAGATCCCTGAAAGCAAGTGCAATCTATAGGAAGCCAAAGCAGGTTTCTGTCTGAGGCTGTGATCACACGAGCAGTTCGGGCTGTTATAGCTGTGTTACCTTTGCGGATTGAAAGAACAACGACTGCCTTCCATACCTCTGTCATCAGCACCCAGGTCTGGCCCGTCCTGGAAGTGGAGTTTGCCAACCCCGGGGAAAGTCTAGTCTTTACATTACAATTTCAATTTGATTTATTATGATCAAAGATCAGCAAATACCTTAGTCTTTACATATGCCAGCTCTTCCACTTCACTTTTCCAGACATCTGAACCCCCCTGTCATGAATGGATGCCAAATGGGAAGTGAGAATGGTCACTTCGGTCTCAGGTTGTTGTTTTTTTTCACCCGGTTGGGATGTGTGCATATGCACATATGAGCATAAGTCACACCCATTGCCAGCAAGGGTTGTGCACCGTGGTTGAGGCACCAGTAATGTGGATGTATCAGCATGGGTGTGGCATGCAGAGGAGCCACTTCAGGGTGTGCTGTCTTGTCACCCCTTCCTGCAGCAATTTAAACTGCCGCAAATAGAGGTGCTGCCAGATCACTCCAAGCCTCCAGTGTGACCACAGCCCATGTTTGCCATAAAATGAGGTGGTCAAATGGGCTGTATCGCAGACTGCAGGTGGGTGGAGTCACATTTTAAACCCTTCTCTGAGTACAAACTCCCGGCAACTAAAAAAAATTAGCAGAATGAAACATTCTAGCCAAAACCTTTGTATACTTTACTAGTTGTCCACATACAGAGAGTATAGCCCACTTTGGCAGGAGACCTTCCAAATCTCATTGGCCATTCCTCCTGCTGCTCAGCTGGGCAACAGGAGAAAATGGAGAGGAGTGAGGGCTGACTGGCATAACTGTTAACTCTATAATGAAACTTCTTGTGTGACCGGAAGTGATGTCACATCACTGGCGAGGCTCTAATATTTAGCCTAAACTCCATGGTAAGTGATGTCATCATGTCTCTATAGTGTTGGCAGAGACATGACATCACTTCTGGTCATGCTGGATAAATCATTACACCTCTGGCAAGGGACCCACCACCACCAGATGGTGAGCCTTCTATCAGCTGCCAGCCTTGTGCTGGCAACCCTAAGACTAAGAGAATAATTAATTTGATTTAAATTTCATTTCGTTTAGTTCATTTATACCCTGTCTTCCTTACCAATGGCAACCCAAATCAGCTTACATCTTTCTTCTCCTTTTTATCCTCACAACAACTCCATGCATTAGGTTAGGTTATGTCACCAGCAAGGGCCCCCACCCTACCGGTGAGTCTTCTACTTAAAGGGATAATTAATTTTAATCAAATAAAACACTGCTTTTAATTAAATAAAACAGAAGTCCAGTGGCACCATAACATATAATAACATTTATTCCAGCATGAGTTTTCATGAGTCAGAGCTCACGTTTTTTGATGCTATGAAGAAGAAATCATATTCTACCATTTTTAGAACGAAAATTACCATAGGGGGCTGGGAGAGTTTGGGGTAGAGAGGCTTGGAGTGCATCCAGTCATAAATTTTTCAGGAGTGATTATCTGTGTAAGGGCCTGGAACCGATCAAGATGTTATACATAATTCAGGTTTTCCTGTTTGAAGTTCTTAGTATTCTAGAAACCTAAAGCGTTTTACAAAAAATACCAAAACAATTTCAATAACTGAAATGCAGATGGTCTCTGCTGACTCCCAATGCAATCCTTTGCAACATTACTCCAGTCAAAGGTCTTTGGTTTCAGTTGGCATTAACTGGAGTATTCTGCATTTGATTGCTCTGTTTATCTGTCCATTAAATTAAGTCAGTCCACCTTTACTCAGAAGTCACACTGAATGAACTTACTTCCAAGCTAAGACACCATCTTGATGGCAGACCGTTACTTAGAAGCTGTGTGGTAGCTACTTTGAGCTTTCCAAAGAAAAGTGAAGATACATGTACAGAACTTGTGGTCACTGCTTTTAATACTTTTCCTGTCCATCCTAAGGGGTCCAGAAACCAAACCTTTCCAGGAGATAGCATCCTTCAGGAAGCTGGGAGATAATCTGTGGAAAGTTATTTTTTTAAAAAAAAAAAAACCTCCAAGCTACTGGAGTTATTTAAAAAAACTGAAAAAACCCTGTCATTGTAGTGCTGAATTACATGACAGTGATTTTTCTTCTTCTTGCTGATGATCCTTGGGTCTCCTGAGAAGATCAATGATGGTCAGATGTTTTTGTGCTCCAAGTTGGTTCCAACTACCTTAAGAATCCTAATTTTTTTCTCATTTGTTTCTGATAACAAACTCTTCATTTCCCACACAATGAAGCAAAACCTTTGGAAATAACGGAACAAGATGTAATGCATCATCTTTGAATTATAGAGGATGTGGAAGTGACTCCTCCTCATGAGGATTTCATGGGACTACAGTATCCAAGCCACATTCTATCCAAGTAAAGAGATTTGGAAGGAAGGGGCAGCAATATAGACATTAAACAAGAAGGAAGCAATAAATTTCAGAAACTACTTGGGTTACCATAGAGAACAGGAAAGATGGGGTATTCACCATGTTAATACAGCTTCTATTGTTTCCTGTAAATTACCATTTTCAAAATCCCCATTGCTGCACTTTTAAACAAACATTTGTTACTACCCTAAGTATTCTCAATCTGAGGATTTGGGCCATCTATAAGGAAATGAAAACATATTATTTTGCAGATAGAAATACAATTCATATACACTTAAAATACTGTTGAGAAAGGATACCAAGAAATTTCAAAAGGAAGCTAAATGAGTCTTGATAAAAACAAGGGAAATTTCTTAAGGCCAGGGTCTACACATACCAAATCTTGATGTTCACAAATAATTTGTTATTCCAAGTGTTTTGTTGTTGAATAGAGTCAACAAAGTCCAATAATCTTGGAGCTGGAATGATCTTGGGGTTGGAAAGCAGGTATTCTGGAAAGCTAGATGCCCCTTTAATCTTCACTGTGCCCAATCTTTCATATTGACAGCAAACTGCTCATCTGTGCAGGTTCTAAAGTACCACTGACCCCTTGCTTCTGCCTGTCTTCCTGCTCATCCACCCATGTATCCCCCACATGTGAGTGCATTCTCCCCTCACCTACCCACTCACCCTCCCATTATATATACTCACATCCAGCCAGATGTCCTTTCTCCAATGACACTGTCTGGTTTGTGCAGCTGTGGATGCAAGTTGCTATGGTCTGCATGAGTGCATCTGCCGTGCACCACCTGCATGCTATTTCTTGACAATGTATGTGAAACTTGGGGCGCATATAGTGGAAGGCACATGAGCAGGCAAGGAAAGAGGATGGGGATGGGCAGCAGAAAAGGCATACAGGTATGGGGGGCAGCAAGAGGTCCCCCCAGAAGCCCTAGACTCCATCAGTAGTCCCATCTCAGAGTATGCTGACACCTCCCCTGCATCTGTGTGATCCAATAATGGGTAGATGGCATGCTTGTCTGGGAGACCACAAAAAAGTATCACAACCAACATGCTGTGTATTCCAAAATGAAGCCCCATGCACTGTGGCCCCCACCCTGCTCACAAAAAGATTTTTTTTTTTGCAAGCTGAGCATGTGACCCATGACCACTCCTCTTCCTCCCTTCTGCTAGATTTAAAGGGCCCTCCAGCTGTCCTCCCACCGATCAGCTGAAACCCTTTAAACTGGGCAGGAGGTGAGGGAGAGGGGTGGCCGGGCAGGTGGTTGCTTAGGAGGGTGGGGCTTGGAGGCGGGGCTTCCCCCACTGGCCAGCTGGCCAGGGATGGACTGAAGCCCCCAGAAGCGGGGGAACCCTCACCTGGACCTGGGGGCCAGCAACCCTAACCAGGGCCAACCCCACTTAGCTTCCATGATCTGAAGAGATCAGTCCAACCTGGGCCATTCAGATAAGGGCCAGCAAGGGTTGCCAGCTCTGGGCTGGAAATACCTGGAGATTTGGAGGGTGGCGCCTGAGCACTGCAGGGTTTGGGGAGGGGAAGGACTTCAATGAGGTATGATGCCATAGAGTCTGCCTTCCAAAGTTGCCATTTTCTCTGGGTGAACTGATCTCTGTCCCCCAGAGATGAGCTGTAATCCCAGGAGATCTCCAGCCACCTCCTATTTATATAGGAGATTCCTATTCTGCTTCATCAGATGACTATTTGAGGCATTTTACAATTAAAGCAGTAAGTTAACGATATAAAAATGACCAGCTGTTAAAACAAACCATGGGACATAAACAGGAGAAGGTTTCAGGGAATAATCCAGCCTTTCTGTGGAATATTTAACAATAAACTACTTAGGAGAACAAGGGAGGGGGGTTCATCAGTTCTGGATTGTTTTTGATGATTTATGCAAACTCTGAGCCCAACAGGTAGCCCTTTCTTTTTTGTAGTACAAAGGCCATTTCTTTTAAAAAAATTAAAACCTTATTCACAAGACACCCTTTTAAAAATTGTTACAGTTTCAAGAGCAGTGGAAGCATTTTAAAAAAAAGTGTGACCAGGCCAGTAACTCTGATGAAATGTTTCATGTGAATTGGCCTCTAGAATCCCCAAATGTGCAACACAACATATTTTATTGTCTTTTTATACAGCTCAGGCAAGGGGAATTATTCTGGGCAATAATGTAGATTAATTTCTAAATTGGGGGGGGGGGGGGAGGGACCCTGATTATGCTAAAGCAAAAAGATGTCATTTGGAATTGTCCTGGCATTCGGAGACAAAAGTGCTGGGTGCAAAAGGAGGCCGTTATGGAGGCCTCTTTGATTTTATTGGACACATGACATTTTCAAATCTGTAATGGAGGGATGTCTTTAAAAAGTCTCAAGCAGAGTTCTCCCCCAGAAATGTCAAACATAATGGCAAAAAGAAAACATCTTAAAGGAATGTGAGTTACAGCATGCGGCGGCTGATAATGGCTTCATGGATTGTCAGTGTTTTGCTTGTCATTTATGTTTGAGATCGGAGAGTCTCGTAGGGTTGCCAGCTCTGGGTTGAGAAATACCTGGAAATTTGGGGGGTAGAGCCTGGGTATGGCAGGGTTTGCGGAGGGGAAGGACCTCAGCAGGTTATAAAGCCATGAAGTCCGTCCTCTCAAGCAGCTTTTTTCTCCAGGGAAACTGAGTTTGGTCTTCTGGAGATCATTTGTAACAGCCAGTTTAGTGTAGTGGTTAAGTGCACAGACTCTAATCTGGGAGAACTGGGTTTGATTCCCTACTCTTCCACTTGCAGCTGCTGGATGACCTTGGGTAAGAATGCAAGAGCACTGTTATGATGCAGAGAAACAATTTGTATCAATACATGCAAAGAAAATGTCTATTACAGTATTGCAATAGGATACAAAGCTCACAGTATAAGTATGTCTTTAACATTCAAAGCATAAAGCTCACAAAATCTTCAAGAACATGTTTTCAAGAAAAAAATTTTTAGAGCACAGTATCCAGTGAAAGAGACGAAGATGTCAGCTTTTTCTCTTCATTTCACTAATGCTTCCTCAGTAAACTGAATACAAAATAGACACATCCAATGTAACACATGTTAGTAAAAATAACAATAAACATTCAACAAGAGGTGTACTTCCATTAATTATAAATTCTTGTAGTACCTCAATTCTCAATACATGAAGCACAAAAGTGCTAGTCTCAACTTCTAGTACTTCTAGAATACTGTTCTTGAAGATTTTGTGGGCTTTATGCTTTGAGTGTTAAAGACATACTTATACTGTGAGCTTTGTATCCTATTGCAATACTGTAATAGACATTTTCTTTGCATGTATTGATACAAATTGTTTCTCTGCATCATAACAGTGCTCTTGTATTCTTGTCATCTGTTACTGTGACCTTGGGTAAGCCATAGTTCTGTCAGAGCTGTTCTCTCAAGGACAGTTCTGGAAAGAGCTCTCTCAGCCTCACCCATCTCACAGGGTATCTGTTGTGGGGAGGGGAAGGGAAAGGGATTGTAAACTGTTCTGAGACTCCTTTGGGTAGTGAAGGGCAGGGTATAAAACCCCTCCTATAAAAAATAGCTGTCATTAAAGTGCTGTCAAGTTACACCCTACTTATGGCAACCCCAGCATGGGGCTTTCAAGGCAAATGAGAAGCAGAGCTGGTTTGCCATTGCCTTCACCAGCACAGTCTTCCTGGGTGTTCTTTGGTGGTCTCTTGGTGAGATCTCATGGTGAGATTGGGCTATACCAGGCTGCCTTCTCTCCCTAAGCAGGGCACGGAGGCTGCCTACAATCCCGTATGCCTGCCATTTGTGCCCTGCATACATTCTAAACGCCCCTCCAAGATTTATCGATCATTCCCACCCAGTGCGGGTCTATCAGCACACTTTGGACTCTTTGAAAAGCTGTTGCCTCTCTCTGCCCAGTTCCGTTTTACTATGGAAAGCTTAATTGTCCTGTTCATTTGAAATTCTGTTTACTCCAGGCTCTGTTCATTGCAATCTTTTAAAACACTGTAAATGTAGCATTTCAATTTAATGCACTTTTTTTTTAAAAAAAAGGAACCATTCGCACTGTGGGGAAGAAGGAAGGTCAGAAACTCTTTTCATAAATAGCCACACAGCGGTTTCCAATTGTCTGTGGGGGCATCTGGCATGCTGCTGCAGCTAGCCTTCACCTCCGAGGAGGCCCAATTACAATGATTTAAGGATTCACGCTGTGCTTAGAGCTCTTTACATTAAAGGACTTCCTTCTACGAAGCGTGATAGTAAAGCAAACATTAACTGTGTTAGCATACTTTGGGGCTGTTAAGCTGCTTTCTGTGTCTTAATTCGAATGCACTTCATTATGCCCTGGGCTGCCCACGTTCTGTGATGTTATGCAAGCACCGAAATACCATGGCATTTGCTCTCTGCTGCAGAATTTAGCATTCTGAAAATCCAAGCTTTCATTCAGGTGGATATCAAATCTAGGGCAACGTCTAGATAATTTATATATATATATATATTTATGTGCTTAGGAGGTCCCTTGCCTTAGAACAGGGGTCCCCAATGTGGTGCCCATGGGTGACATGGTGCCTGTCAGTGGCTGTGATCAGATGCCAGACTTTGGCATGGTCTGGCTGGCTATTTGTTCTGGAGACGTGTGACCAGACCTGCCTATTCCTGCCTCACCCCATGATCAACCATTCACATGGCCACTGTGTGGTCACCAGGGAGAAGGCAGGCAGGCAGGCAGCTTATTTATTTATTTAAAAAAAACCCTCTATGTGCATATGTGCATATCTCTTTATTTGCTAGGAGCAGATATGCAGTTATGCTCACATCGCTAACTGCAAAAAAGGTGGCCGGGGACCAGAAGTGTCAGACCTCACCAAGTAGCTTGAGCACGCAAGGGAGAGATCAGATGCCCGGAATTCCATGGTGAGACAAGTTCAGTCATAAACACTGGACTTTTTCTGGTGTTGGGGAAGTTGGGGGTGTTGGGGAAGTTGGGGGTGTTGGGGAAGTTGGGGGTGAGGCTGACGACTGAGGGATGGGAGGCAATATTGCCATCTGATTGTGCGCTTCAAATCTGGCAGGGAGCCGCCACGACTTGCTTGTCTGATCACAGCCAGCCTCGGCTGGGAGGGTGGGGTTAAAATTTGAAAAAACAAACACCTTTTCTGGCACCTGCCAAGTGTTTTTTTAGGAAGTAGGTGTTGCCAGGTAGGGCTTTTGCCTAGCAAGACTTCTGACTGACTACTGAAGATTTGATTGGCTGTGCAGAGTTTTTTTAAATGTTGCTTTGCCAACAGCTGCCACCACAGCACAAGGATCTGCACAGTGTTACTGAAGTTAAGCTGGGACAGTCATTTTGTGGCTGGCTCCACCTCCTGAAGCAGCCATTTTGTGGCAGCCATTTTTTTTTGCTGCACCCACCATGCCATGTCAGCATTCCAAATGTGCCTGAAGGCTCAAAAAGGCTTAAATTTTTCAAGGAAAATTTACAGAGTCACCAGTAGCGGTGTTAACTAAATCATGTGCACACATTGATTTGATTCACAAGCTGGAGTTCCTTCTCTCCCCCCGCCCCCCATCACTAGAGTGGAAATGAAGGGGCAGGGTACTAAGGGGGGTAGAATGGACTTCACTGCTTCAAACTGCAGAGGAGGGGATATGTTTTTCAAACTTTCTCCGCATTAATAGTTCCTTGTAATTGGAAAGCTAGCACAGTATACAAAAGACTATACAGTAACAACACAAGAAGAGCCCTGCTGGATCAGACCTATGGTCCAGCTCATCCAGCAGCCTGTCTCACACAGTGGCCAACCAGTTCCATAGAAGCAGAGGCCTTCCCCTGATGTTGCCTCCAGGCTCTGGGTTTCAGAGGATTACTATCTCTGAGTGTCGAGGTTCCCTTCAGTCACCATGGCTAGAAGCCATTTATACTTATCCTCTATCTAATCCCCTTTGAAAGCTGTTTATTCCTGCAGCCATCACTACATCCTCTGACAGTGAATTCCACATTTTAATCACTCTCTGTGTAATATACCATTTTCTTTTGTCTGTCTTAAACCTACTGTGTAATTTTTGCATCATTTAACTTGTCATGTTAATGCCTACTCTGCTTCAGTTCTGCTTCCAGACTTCTATTTGGTTCCAGATTTCTACAAACCAAATCCGATTGCATCATTTATTGGATGCCCCATCCTCTTCATGGTACTGACTTACTCTGCGTAATCAGCCTTGAGTCCCAGTGAGAAAGGCAGTCTATAAATAATGTTAAATACATTAAAACAAAATTAAAATTAAAACATACTCTGGGGGGGGTGGGGGTTCCCATTGGAGGAGGCAAAGGGCCGGGTGAGGGGCAGCAGGCAACCAGGCTAGGCCCAACTCTACATGGGTGGGCCCATGAGTGGGCCTGGACCTCTGTGGCTAGGGGGCACATTAGCCTTCAGCCTCTCTGGCATAGGGCTGAAGAAAGGGTGAGGGCCATCAAAAGGCAAGCAGCCCATGTCCAGAGGACCCCCAAAGCATGTGGTGCCCACCATTTCCTCAGACAAGGAAGAGGATGCCCAGGGTAGACAGGCCATCCTGGACCGGTTGGCAGCACTCGAGCAGTGGGTGGGTAGACCTCTGGTGCCTGCCAAGGTGGTATGGGGGAGGAGGCAAACCAGGCAAGCATTCAATTTGGGATTTTATGCAGAAATATTTGAGTGGAGACAGGGTTCTCTGCCTCATGTATTGTTGATCCGTTTAGGTGGAAATTATCTCGGCCTTGTAAATGACCTGGAGCTCACCAGGAGCAAGTGGCCCGGCGTGCAGATCATGTTGTCTCCTATATTACCATACCGTGTGTGGCATGGCATGGGGAATCTTAGATGTTTGGACAGGGCTCACCGGAAGGCAAACAGGGAACTGAGGAATGCTCCAGTGTGTGGACTGGATCATTTCTTGCCTCACCCCGGGATACGGGCTGAGGTGATGGGGTGCATCTATCTGAGAAGGGCAATGATATATTTAAGAAAGAAACCCCAGGATACGGGCTGAGGTGATGGGGTGCATCTATCTGAGAAGGGCAATGATATATTTCTGGAGGATTTGCAGCAAGGGCTGTGGGTGGCTCTAGGCTGCCTGGAAGGCACAAGGTCCTAAGCAGAGGTCTGGCCTTGGTGGTGGCAGGTGAGTGCATGAAAAGGGAAGAATGGATCTGGCGAGCACCATATGACACTTCCCTGTTGGGGGTCAAGGGGTCTATCAGGCTCAGCCTTTGGGTTCTGTGGCCCAGTGTGGTGAATGGAGACTGCCTTTGGGACTGCCCTGGCTAGGCTCCTCCCCTCCAAGCCTCGGGGTGGGGGGGGGGTGCTCCAGGGCAGCACACCATTTGCTACACTGGCTGGTGGTGAGCCCTTATATGTCACTTATATGTCCCAGTGCCCTTATATGTTACTTAGAGCCAGTGTACTGGTTAGAGTGTTGGTCTACAATCTAGGAGGCCAAGGTCCGAATCTCCACTCTGCCATGGGTGATCTTGGGCCAGTCATTCTTTCCCAGCTAAATCTTTTTTATATGGTTGTTGGGAGCTCAAACCAAGTTAGCTCAATTTGGGTTCTCCCCTGATTCAGTTCTTCATCTGGGTTATGATATAACTAGCCAGCTCCTCAGGCAGAGAGTGGAAGGCATAGAACGCCAATCCGACATTTCCAAAGCACCAAATTTCATTGTTGCCCGTCAAAGACGCTACCTTCTCCAATGGGCCTCTTACTTACATAGCTTGGAAAATGCTAACCAAAGAAGAGCCTTTTCTCTTGCAAAACTATCAGTATTGCCATCAGCAGTTTCTGAGGGTAGATATAATAAAACTCCTCAAGAAGAGAGAGTATGTCCTTGTAACAATGATGAGATAGAGACAAGAACACACATCTAACTTCATTGCTTGATATACAATGAAATTTGCTTAACTTTTGTTTCATACTACCGAAAGGTCCTGAAATCTCATGAGAAGAGATTGTTGGTAAACTCCTTTCTGATGAGAACATGGAGACTATGAAATAGCTAAGTTTTGTGCTCAAGTGATAAAATTATGTTCCATAATTATGTTTCTAAAGGAAGGGTGGGATTTTGATCTGCATAATTGTCTTTTCAGAGTTTTTAAATCTGTGCATTTAATTTTAGAATATTTTAAAGCATGTTATTGTTTTGTTGTTTTTCTTATGTGTGATAGTATTTATCTATATACTGGCTGTGGGCCGTTAATAAAGACTGACTGACTTTGAGGTTCCCATTGGGGAGAAAAGCAGGTTATAAATAAAGAAAAATTACTAAGGAAACTGGGCTGTATGGAGAACAGCAGGGGTGTGGGGCCTGCAATGGAAAAGGAAAGCCTGTCTATACTTAATGTGATCCAAAGCCAAATGGTTAAAAAGGAGATTTATAGCCTGGATGGAAATGAACTTCCAAAGACTGTCTTTACCTTCACACCTTAGAGGACACTGAAACCATCCTATGTTTCTTGACAGCTTTGGGCAGGTGCCTGTTGATGAGGGCATTTGTATTGATTTGTCCAAGCATTATTTTATATATATATATATATTATTAAAACAAAAGACTTATAGAAAGTTACATACAATAAAAAAATATCAATTTAAGAAAGAAACCCCGGGATACATATATACATAAAATACAACACCGACCCTTTCCCTCTTACAATCTGAACTATAGCCACCACATATCATTGATTAGCATGGTCTACTGGTACTACTTTTATGGACTACACCTCATTCTATAGTTTGTATTGCCCTTGACCATACCTGATCCGAGAATTTGATGGAGCTGATATTTAATTTTTATCTCCTTCAAAAGAAAGTAATTATGGCTTTCTTCCGGCAAATCTGATAAACCTTTTGTATCTGTGCGACAAAAAGGCACTTAATCCTTGACAATCAAGGAGGATAAGGGAAACATGCTCTTCCTACATACAGATAGGGCTGACAGCTTTGCCCCTGGAAGCTGTTCCTTCAGTATCAGTTAGATCTGCAGCAATTATCACATCATGTTATTTACCTCCATGCCATAAAATGCTTTAACTGCCCATTTCTGCCTAGCAAACCCCTATTAAATGAACAGGGCCTTTTATTACAGACCACTGGGCGACTTGATATATAAAGGGAGAACCGGAATGTATAAACAGTGTTTTAATTAAATCAGTGTAGGTCCTAGATTTTCATGGTAGTTAATGCCCATGCACCAAGAAGAAGAAAGAGGTGGCAGAGGAGATTGGATTTATACCTCACCATTCACTTAGGCTGAATCTACATATGCATTTACAACCAGTGTGATGCCTCTTTTACGCTGTGGGCTTTAACACTGCTTCTCTTCAGGTTTCAAATTACTTTATTGGGGGGTGTCCGGTTTGTCTTGTTGTTTCAGTTTCCATTGTTTATCAGTAGAACGTCCACCCAAGTAGAGGTTGGGAAAACAGCTTCACTTTCCAAAATACAAATTACAAATAAAATAAAATGTAAAACACACGATCATTTTGCAACTAAAAAAATGTGGTAGACAGGGTAATTAGGCTGGGGGACCAAGCGAAGACCAAAGGAATTTCGAAAATGTCTCAACAAAAATGTTATTGCAAAGAGGAAAAAAAAGAGCAAGTGATTTTAAGTAAAATGAACTGAACACAGCTGTGTTTGCAGTCGGCATGATGGCTTTCAAAAGTCTTTTAAAATTGTTTTATTTTATTTTTTTTGAATTAACACTATTTTATTATTGATGCATGCCTGACAGGACAGCCAGTGTAAACAAGCACCACCTGGTGTATTTTATGAAGAACTAGCGAAGCAAGGGTAGAAAATGTCTGCACGTGATCTAAACTAGAATGAAACAAGAACGGTGGACTTGGGAGCAGTAAAAACAGCATCTAGTTAAACCAGTGTAGTGCGCAGGGGTCATTTCGAAGAAAAAGAGGTGCAGGAGCTCATTAGCATAACTCATTTGCATATACCACACCCCCTAACATACCAGAAGTGTGTTAGAAGGCAACACCCACCCCTCAGGCTCCACTCCACAGCTGAGTGAAACTGACCTGCTCCTCCTCCATTCCCTTCCCCATCCAATATTTTGTGCAATAAAAATAAGCGTAAAGAACGCACCCTCATTCTCTTCCTGCTCCCTTGAAACCACCAGGTTTCAAGTAGACTTGAGATACCCAGGACATGTACACCACCCATCCCTTTCCCTTCCCCTCCCCACAACAAGACACCCTGTGAGGTAGGTGGGGCTGAGAGAGGTCTTTTGAGAATTGCTCATGAGAGAACAGCTCTGAGGGAACTTGTGACTGGCCCAAGGTCACACCAGCAGCTGCATGTGGAGGAGTGGGGAATCAAACCCGGTTCTCCCAGATTAGAGTCCAGATCCTGACCACTACACCAAACTGATAAGGTGGAAGCTGCTGAAGGTTTGGTGAAATTTCTCCAGTACTTATGTGCCATGTGCCCAGATAAAAAATGGTATACTTAGAAAATTTATATGCCACCTTGAACAAGTCTCTGGAAAAGCAGCACACAGTCATAAAAGGAACAATGATAAAATTATCAATATTAAAATAAAACATTAAAAACAATAAAGACCCTAGCAGGGCTTTCCCCGGGGTGCTGCGTCTCTACACTGCTCGGGGAAGCCAAGGAGGGGGCGGGGCTTGGTCATGTGTCCGCCCCCTGGGCTCCTCACTCCTGGAGCTGCGCTCCTCTGCGCTCCCGCTCCAACGGACCCCTGGTAGTGCGGGCATGACAATGGCTTCACCACAAAAGGGCAGTAAACAAATGTAGACAATGAAACTTATAGTGGCGCAATACTGGTTTCAGACGAGAAGGAAATATAGACAGTTCTTTTGGGGAACATTATGAAGCCAGCTCGGAAGTCATATGTAGATTTAACCTTAAAGTCTCAGAGTGGCTTACAATCGCCTTCCCTTCCTCTCCCCTGTGACATCCTGTGAGGTAGGTGGGGCTGAGAGAACAGCTTTGAGAGAACTGTGACTGGCCCAAGGTCCAGAAGCTGCATGTGGGGGAGTAGGGAATCAAACCTGGTATTCCAGATTAGAGTCCGCCATTCTTAACCACTGCACCAAACGGCATGGTCTGTATGGTGACCTAAATGCATATTTTCCAATTTGCATATGCCTTTGTTGCTCAATATGTATATTACATAATTTCAATTCGAGACTACCTCTGTTGCCATCTTCATATACAGCCCCATTTAAAAATGTTTCTTCATTTTCTAATGGGGTTTCGGAATGTCCTGAGAGATACTTCACTGGGCACTGCCCCCTTGCATGTCAGTAAATCATCTTATATAGCTACAGGTCACAACATCAATGAAGACCTTCCTTGGAACTAGACCACTGGGATGAAGGCAGGGTTGCCTGCCACGGACTGGCAATGACAAAGGAGTCTGGGGGTGTGCCATCAATGCAACAGCATCTCTTCACTTCAGGGGAAAACCCAGAAGTGATGTCATGCTTCTGTATGGTAAAACCATAGCATTTCCCATGATTCCTAGAATGGCATGACATCACTTCCAGGTCTTCCCCAGAAGTGATTTTACACTATTGCAGTGACAGCAATTTTTAAATGTATTTCTCTCCCAACAGCTGAAAGAGTGGTGAAAGGCAGTGGGGGTTGCAGGATACCCAGCTTCCCTCAATGGAGAAGAAAAGAAGGAGGGAAAGAAGTCCCTCTTCTTTCTCTGGCTGAAGTATTTCCACTGTGTGCCTCAGCACCATCAGTGAATTCACTTGAATGACAGAGATATACTTTTTGTGGATGGGGTTCATTTCAAAAGGTT
Source organism: Lepidodactylus listeri (assembly GCA_029233225.1). NCBI lineage: Eukaryota > Metazoa > Chordata > Lepidosauria > Squamata > Gekkonidae > Lepidodactylus > Lepidodactylus listeri. Next base: position 95,113,729 of record JARCFY010000009.1, on the reverse strand, counting down.
TATTCACATTTGTTACATTCATTGTTCTGTAAATTCATTTTCAGCTTTATTGGCATTGATAACAGTGGGAATGCTTGTTCCTGACCTACAATAAATTTGATCATGCTGAAACTCACTCCACTGGCCTCCAGACTCCAGTACTTTTTTAGTTTTCATAGGGAACATACCCCTCACACAAAGGCCAAATTCCAGACAGACAGGAAAATGGTTTTCTGTTTATGTACGGTTAGATGTAAAACACTTTTCTAGCTGACAGTTTTATGTGGGTAGCCATGTTAGTCCCTGCTTGTTTGGCTCTCCAGGGCAACTGGTGAAACAGTATTCAGGACTAGATGGACCACTGTTCTGATCCAGTAAGCTGTATGTCCTAAATAGCAGAACGGAAATTTGAGTCCAGTAGCACCTTAAAGAATAACAAAAGTTTCCAGGCTATAAGCTTTTAGCCACTGTGAGACAGTGTTGGACTGGATGGGCCATTGGCCTAATCTAAGATGGCTCCTCTTATGTTCTATTATATTTCTCAGTATCTGACAAAGTTAGCTCTGACTCACATTTCCAGCACTGACACTCTTGTTTTCTGTGAAATCTTGGTGAAACTTTCACAAAATACCTCTCACTCAAGGGATTATCTTTATGGAAATTTAAAGAGAATCCTAGATTTATAGGCAATGTAAAATAAATAATTACTGAGAGAATTTCTGGCCCTATCTTGGTAAAACATATTAGAGCTGCAGAGAGGTCAGTGGCTTGCCTTTGATGCCCCAGGGAAGTATTACAAAGTTGGTGGACATTTTTTATGTCATAAGAAGGAAGGCAACCCTTGCAACTGCATTGCAAAGTGTTTTGTTTCTTTTCACAGGGCTTTGAATGGTAATTTAATTCTGGGAATTTAGTTCATTCTCTGTATATGTGCCAGCTATCTCCCCAAAGAAATCATGAAAAAGTATTATACAGGAGTCAAAAATGAGGGTTTCACATATCTTTTTTTTTTTAAAGGTTAATCTTGAACTTTTCTGTACTGCTATAAGATGTCCACTGAAACCAACAAACAACAAAAAAAGGGATAAATTTAGGAGACTTTGTACAACTTTCCAAGTGTTCAGTTATTCAGTCCCTGATTATTTTCATCAAACCTGAAATCTGTGAGTTAAGAAGTGTCTAATATTGATAGAATTTTCATATAGTTTCAGAGAATACCTGATAGTTATAAAAGGTTATGACTCAGAAGCCAGCACAAACTAGCTTTTAATTTGCAGAAAACTGGCATGGCCCAATTTATTCCATTCATTTTAAAAGTCAGGGAATCAGAATTATAGACTATCAGCAAATCCATGATAATTATCAAGTGTGATTTGCTTGTTTAGTTGAACTACAATATGTAAAACCGGCTGTTGGTGGTATGCACCCCTGAACAAACTTGGTCCATATGGGTTAGAATGGGTCCTAGAGGCAAGACAATGGAAGACATTTTGAAACTTCATTGTATTAACACCCATTGCCCTACTTTGTTTAATCTTTATGGGTCAACCACATTGTAGTTCAATACAATAGTCTCTTTAAGTTTGGTCTCAGTTAACCACTGAATTGACAACAATTCCAATTTTTTATGAGGTTTTAATTGGCAGATCCAAATTCTAGATTCCTTTAACCACATAACTCTTTAACATGGTCTTCTTTACATTTATTATAGTTGCTTTATACCATATTGTTTGTGTTATTAGCTGCAGATTTTTTTTACAAATAGGTGTTAACAAGGGGGGGCGATACTCGTGGGGGGGGAAGGAGCTGAGGCCCATGATCTCTCCTTCCCCCCAGGCCCGTTCCCCTCATCTCCCATCTGCCCACCCCGCTCCTTCCCTCCCCCCGTCTCCGGCGGGCCTCGGGTCTGTGAATACTGCCACTTCTTCCCCCTACAGTCTTCAGCTGTGCTCGCCAGGCCTGCCACTTCCCCCTGACCCCCAATCTCCGGACGGCGGTGTGGTGAGGCCTAGGCCCGCCGTGCCGCCTCCCACCCCCAACCCCTGACCCCCGACCCCGAGCTCTGGATGGTGGTGTGGCAAGGCCTAGGCCCACCATGCCACCTCCCACCCCCACCCCCTGAGCTCCGGACGGCAGCACGGTGAGGCCTAGGCCCACCACACCGCCTCCCACCCCCCTCCCCCAAGCTCTGGATGGTGGCGAGGCCTAGGGCCTCACCGTGCTGCCCTCTCCAAGTGTTCTCTGTGCATGCGCAGAGAACGCTTTTTACTTTTCGGGGAATTTAAATATCCCCCCCAAATTTTTCAATCTTTTTGGATTTTTCTGCACATGGGGGGAGTGCCCCCCATGTGTAGAAAAACTTCCCTCCCCCCCAGGTGCCCCCCTGCACAGATTTAGGTATCTGCACGGGGGGGTGCCTTCACTATTGGTATATAGATTTATATAGTTGATTGCATTGTCTGTAATTTGCTGATATCAGATCTGTTATAGAAATGCAAGCTGTGGTGAGTCCCGCCTCCTCATTTGAATTTAATGCTTTGATAAGAGATTCTGAAATCTCCATGGAATCATCCTATTTTTTTTTTTCACCAGGTTCCAAATTCACCACCAGGTACACTTTACCATAGGTTTAATCCATTCAGTTCTATCTAATTGGTGATGTTGATTATAAATATGTTTATTTGAAGTTTAGTACAGATATGCTTCCATTAAAAATCCCCACCATTCTTTTGACCGCATAATTGATTTGCTTTGCCATAATTATTTTTACATAAAGTCCATGTTGTTTTTAGACATCATCCACATGTACTACTCTCTTTTATCTCTCAAATTATATCCTACATCTTTGCCTTATTACCTATTCCTTTATTTATGCTGATACTTATGGATTCTGTTTTGTTTATTTTGTCCCGCGATGGCTTTAAGTTCACAGAGCAATTTCTGTAACAAGACAGTTGATCTAATTGGATCAATAATAAACAATGCAATACCATCATATAAACCCATTCTGGAAACTTTATCTTTAATTCAAGCCCTGTCCTACTTGGATAACACCTGATTTTAATTGCTAAGGGCTCTGAAGAGCAAAAAAACCCAATGAAGCAGGTTTTTAAAGACTGGGATTAAGGGCATGTGAAATTTATTGTTGTTCAGAATTCTAATATTTGACATGTAAAATGAGGCATACCTAAATGCACTAAAAGCAAAGAGATTAACAGTACTCATTTCTGTAGACGAATGGAGTGTAGGATACAAAAATGCGACATGAAAGCTGGAAGCTTAAAAGAAGTCTTAGGGCCTAAAAGCACATTACATACAAATATGTTCCACTAGAATTCTGTGGCCCTTGATTATCAAGACACTTTAGGAGGGAGCAAACCATGGCCAGGGTCGTGGGGGCGGCGGCAATGAGATGCTTACCCCTTTTCCTGCCTGCCACTTCTCCCCTCCAGTTGTATACAGCCTCTCCCTCCCACCCATGGAGTTCCAAAATGGGCAAAGGGGGAGGGTCAGTTACATAAATTTGCAATCAACGCAATAGGAAGAATCTTGCCTCCTGGCTTGACCCGCCAGTAATGATATTCATATTGCTCACAATATGAAAATTTATAAAAGGTATGAGCTTTCATGTGTAAGGCACACTTTTTCAAATACATTGGAATGGCAGATGTGGTTCTAAACTTATAGACAGGGGCCGAGGACAGACTTGTAGTCTGCCGCGCCTCTGCGGCGCAGCACACTAAGGTGGGGGGAATTGCCCCCGCCGTGCAGCGTTCGCACGCCGCTGGAAGGAAGCTGCCCGCAGTGTTCAGACTGCGGGCGGCTTCCTACGGCAGTGTGCGAACGCCGCACGGCTCCCCCTCCCGGCGCGTGTTCACACCCGCCAGAGGCGGGTGGAATGCGCGCCGCAGCAGCCGGGGCACCACTTTTAAGTGGTGCCCGGCTGCTGCGGGAGGAGTGCGGCGCCGGATGCGATGCATCCGGGCCGCCTCCTCGGGGCAGATGTGGCCGTCTGAACGGCCGCTCTGCCTCCGCTTTTGAAGCGGAGGCAGAGCGGCCGAGACTGCCAGTCTGTCCTCGGCCAGGGACTTAACAGCAAATTAACATGTAACATGATGATGCTTAAGTTATGCAAAGTGAAAAATTAAATAACAAGTTCAGGTTATAAGGGCATCTACCATTCCAATGTATATGAAAAGGTGTGCATGCACATGAAAGCTCATATCTTGAATAAACCTTTTGTTGGTCTTAAAGGTGCCACTGGACTCTAAATTTGTTCTACTGCTTCAGACCAACGCAGCTGACCATCTGAATTTATAAGTTCTAGTAAACATTTTAGGATGAACGGGGAATGGGCAAGAGCACAGCTTGGAGGATAGCCAAAATATATTGCATTGTAAATGTTAATTAAAACAAACTAATATGTGCAGAACACATTAAGGATCACTGGATGTCCCAAATGCAGTTCAGATTACAGCTATGAAAAATGTTTTGATTAAAGAATCGTGCATTCCTCTTTCTTTCCTTCATCTTCTCCGAGAAAATCAAACTATTTCTTCTGCAAGAGCTCTTTATCAAAAGGCTCGTTTAGGGGGGGAAAGCAAGCCTTGTGTGCAGAATTACTAAAGGCCAGTAGAGCTGAGGCAAATTGCCAAATGCCACGTCTTGCAACTGAGTGGCAAAACAAATGGGACCAGATCCATTTTCAGTGATTAATTTTTTTCCCTCAGCTTGTTTGTATGACAGATACCATTAGCTTCACACGATATATTAATACTTGAGAGATTTCTGTTAGATTCAGACCATAAATTTCTGACAGGAGACCAGAGGAGGCATAAAGCAGAATGCTGCTTCCCCGCCCCCCCCCCCAAGTGAGTTTATAATTTAGCTATACATGCAGTCAAGATTAGCATATATATATTTTAAAAGATGCATTTGGTTCCTTAAAAAGTACTACCCTGGGGACAGAGCAGAGTTAGCGATGCTGAATGATTTTGTACGTTCTGTGGTCCAACTTGAACTTCGAGAAGTTGAGTGGACTCTTTTTTAGCTCAGAGATGAATTCATGGCTACTGAACATGTTCGATTTGCCAGACAAGCTTAGACAGAGAGAAGAGACATCAATGTTAACACCTGTTTTGGGGACTAAGTTCTTTTACTAACTGCTCTCTGCTGGTTGATCATTCTTTTGTATTCTTGATGACTCAGAACAAATGGCTGATATCTCCTCAGTGCTTGTAAATTAAGGAAACGAGATCAGTGCCACTGATACTGGTATCTCAACATACCTGGTATTTATTTAATTGCTTTTCAAAGCCATCTAATCCAACAGCTAGCAGCAAATGTTGTAATTGTATTAAGGAGGAGGAGGAAGAAGAAGAGGAAGAAGAAGAAGAAGAAGATTTTTATACCCCTTTTCTCTACAGAGACTCTAAGGAGACTCTAAGGAGTCTCAAAGTGTCTTACAGTCATTGGCTGAGGACAGACTGGAAATGTGGCCCGGGAGAGCTCTGCTTCAGAAGCAGGGAGAAGGGAGGGAGTTCAGATTCCACCACTTGTAAGCACTCTATCACACTGACTTGCTGTACTTTGACTGTATGAAATCAGCTTGCAATAAATTTTATTGGATGTTCTAGTGTTACAAGAGTAGAGGGTAAATTTCCTTTGGTGGTGGAAAGTGCTGTCGTCACAGTTGATTTATGGCGACCCCATGGGGTTTTCAAGGCACGAGATGTTCAGAGGTGGTTTGCCATTGCCTGCCTCTGTGTCATGCCCCTAATATTCCTTGGAGGTCTCCCATCCCAATACCAGGCATGGCCAATCCTGCTTAGCTTCCCAGATCTGTTGAGATCAAACTAGCCTGGGCCTTTACAAACTTTCAAATGTCATCATTGTTAAAGTGCATTAAATTTTATTTCATTGATAGAAGAAGAAGAGGAGGAGGAGGAAGAGGAGGAGGAGGAGATTGGATTTATACCCCAACCTTCAGTACCTGAAGGAGTCTCAGAGCAGCTTACAAACTCCTTTCCCTTCCCCTCCCCGCAACAGACACCCTGTGAGGTAGATGGGGCTGAGAGAGCTCTTTCTAGAGCTGTCCTTGAGAGAACAGCTGTGCCAGAGCTATGGCTTGCCCAAGGTCATCCAGGAGGTGCAAGTGGAGGAGTGGGGAATCAAACTGGTCCACGCAGTTAGCCACTACACCAAACTGGCCAGATTTAGATATTTGGCATTTCCTCACTGATTCTCATTGAGCCTTCCTCCTGATTATGAGTTTGTCAATGTGTTCCATTAATTGTTTGTATATGTCTACTAGAAATAAGGCCCATTGTGGAACTAAATATAACAGGCTCTAGAAAGAGCCTCTGGGAGAGTGCCAAGGCCTTGGGCACTCAGCATCAATTTGCTGTGGTGACCTCAGCAGGGTATAATGACAGAGTCCACCACTTTCTCCAAGGAAAGATCTCTGCCATCTGAAGAGCAGTTGTAGTTCAGCATGATCTCCATCCCTTCCCTGGAGATTGGCAACAATGGTTCCTCATGAGGTAACAGGTGGTTTGGAGGGTGGAGTCTCTGGCACTGAACCTGTCTGAGGTCCCACCCCTGCTGAAACCTCACCCTCTCCAGGGTCCACCCATCAAATCTCCAGGAATTTCCCAACCTGGAGGTGGCAACCCTATCTCCCACCCAGCCAACTGTCAATGTACCATTACCTGCTCCCTGGCTTCAGCTTTCCATCTTCTCCCTCCTCCCTCCTAGAGAGCAGTTGTAATACTGAGTGATCTCCGGCCCCCACCTGGAGATTAGCAACAATGGTTCCACATGAGGAACAGGTTGGCTTGGAGGGTGGAGTCTATGGCATTGTACTTGGCAGTGGGCAGAGGAGAAGAGTGGACCCAGCACCCAGTCCTTCCCCTTCGCTGGCTCCCTCCAGACTGAGGCCGAGATGCTGGCCAGTGGCTCTGTGGGCAGGACTGAGGCAAAGCAACGAGAGAATGCAGCCAGTGGCCAGGGACCCCCTTTTGAGTGGCAGTCCTTCCGGCCAACTGATTTTGGCACCCCATGGAATCTTGCCAGTTGAAAACGGCTTTATATAATAAGGAAATATATATGTTTTAAATCTTGTTTTTTTTTATTGTTTGCCACTTTGGGGGACCCTAAGTTGGATGGAAAAGCAGATGGAAAATGTTTTCAGTAGAAATAATTAAATTAAGTATTTATACCCTGCTTTTCTCTCCAAATGGATGGCCTAATGGGTGGACTTTGAGCCGGTGAAAAACTGGCAAGGTGGGATATAAGTGGAATAAATAAATAAATAAATAAATAAATAAAGCGGTAAGTGGCTCAAAGTCACCCAGCAGGCTTCCATGACAGAGGGCAGTTTCAGACAAGGGTGTCTGAGATCCTGGTCCAATAACTCTAGCCCTTACATCACGTTGGGTCTCAGTGTGAACAATAAAGTGTGAAAAATTAAAAACGTAATCTTCAAGGTGCCACAATAAAGGTGATGCAAGACCTGTTGCTCTCCCACCATACAGAGTAACTGTTCCTAATTCTGACCGCATTTCAAAGGATGTTAAAGATATGCTAGACCTTGGACCTTCAGAAAGTCCTTGGGCCTCCCCTGTCATCTTGGTCCCATAACCGGACAACACCTTAAGATTCTGTGTGGACTATAGGAGGTTGGATAAAGTAACTGGTATAGATCATAAACCAAAGGTAAATTAGTGTAAACAAGTGGTCTATACACAAGATAAATACCGAGGTGGAGATAGAAGGGCCTGCTAAAATAGGACATGCTGCAGAATATTTTTTTTTAAAAAAAAATCTCAAACACAGGGTGGAACAGTCAAGTCTTTTACGACAAACAATATATACATACTACAGTAGGGCAACTCAATAACTGAGGGGAACTGGAGATTTGGTGGGAGAAAATGTGCCAGACAGTGTGGAGAGATACAGGGATTCATCATATTTGGTGGCAGCGTTGTGATATGAAACAGCAACCCAAAACTAATTGGTCCCACAATGAAAACATACTAGTATAAGATAATCTTGAATAAACTGGTGAGGAATTAAAACAAAATTCCAGTCAGAAATGGCACCCCCTCATAAAGCAAACAACAAACTCCTCCAGAATTATAACCTTAAATACCCCCCCTCCCCAAAATAGCTTGACAAAGGCTGAGTTCAGACTGGCAGTTTGGCCCAATATAGGCACGTTTTGCAAGTGGATTAAGAGGGCCGGTTCACATAGCCACAGCTGTCTGGCATTGCCGTGCTGTACTCACCCTGTCCTGAAGCATTTTGATCCCACTTTAAAAAGGTAACGGGTGAAACTTGTGGCAAGCCGTTTGGGTGCATGTTGATCCTGCTTCCTGGAAATGTGGACACAAATAAGCCGCAAATAAGCCGCAATCAAGTGACACTAGTCATGTGAACCCGCTGATCTGGCAGGGATGCGCATAACAACCCATGTGGACTGTGCGTTTGAGCTCGTTTCCAGCTTGCAGAGTTAAAGCTCCCAGCCATGGGATCCTGCCCCAATTGCTGCTGTGCCTATGCACCTATGCACAGGTCAGCGAAATAGGCCAAAGCTGCCTGCAACCCCAGTGCCGCCACCAGGGGCTGCTCCACAGGGCAAATGCTCCATTCTGCCCCCTCCCCGGTATGGTCCTGCATCAGTTCACGCAGTGTGACCGGAAAGCCCCGTGACAACTTGGCCCAGGTCTTTTTGCCCCACTTCTCTTGCACTTCATTCTGCCAGCCTGCCCTCTGCCAAAATGTGCTGACATAACATTTCTGTGCATGCCTCCAGGGATTAGCACGATGGGTCACAAACTGTACAAGCATGAGTTTTCCATATCCTTTCCTCTTGTATGCAAAGTTAGCTGCCACTAGGCCTTAGTTATTCAGGCCAGATTTGCACATCATGTATAACACCTCTGGTGCTAAAACCCCAATGGTTGCTTCTTCTCTGCATTTGGCAGAGGGTGAGCAGGAAATATGAAGTAGTGAAGAATGCGTGTAGGGCATCTAACCTATTCCCTGGCAAGTCGTTCCCTGATGGGTCTTGAAACCTATGTTTTGGTTCGGTCTGTTTGGGGTAAAAGTGGCAGTTGAGCTGTGGTGGAAAGTGCCATCGAGTCACAGCCCACTTAGGCCTCCCAATAGGGTTTTCAAGGCAAGAGACAACCAGAAGTGGTTTGCCATTGCCTGCCTGTGCATGGCAACCCTGGACTTCCTTGGCCGCCTCCCATCCAAGTACTAACACGGGCTGACCCTGATTTGCTTCCAAGATCTGATAAGATCAGGCTAGCCTGGACCATCCGGGTCAGGGCAGTGGGAGAGTGAGGAGAACTATATTTCTCCTCTCAGTCTCATGTCTCTTTCCCGTTCTCTTGCCCCTTCTGTTATCTCATCCTGCTTTTCTTTTTAAACCATCACCAACGGCACTTATGCTGTATTACCGAGAATCCGGTATGCTATGCTTTTACAAAACTAATCCTAAAAAGAACAGAAGAAATATTACTTGGCTCCAAATGCTTGCTGAACAAGGTCCCTCTTCTGATGATTCCACTTTATAGCACTCTCTTAATCCCATCAGAGAACGCTCCTTGGCGATATGCTGTCATCTGATTTACTGGTGGTTAAAAGTGTGTGTGTGGGGGGAGGACGGACGGCATCCAGTCATTTGCAAGAGCTCTTCTTTTATTACCTTAGAAATATTGCCAGCTTGAGACCTCTGGCTCAGCGAGAATGAGAGAATGATCTGGAGACGGGGGTAAACATCTTTGTTATTTCAAGGATAGATTAGTATAATTCCCTGTGACATTCCAGAACCCCAGGCTCAATAAACTTGATCAAATACCACCAGTGGTAAGAGAATTGCACCAGTGATCATCCTCCCCCCCCCCCCCCCAGTTATGTATATACTCTCAGGCTCAATATAAGTCAAACTGTAGCCTCCGTGCAAGGACTTGGAGGAAGATGAGGTGGTTTTTGGTTCCGCTTTCCTCTACCCGAAAGAGTCCCAAAGTGGCCTTTCCCTTCCTCTCCTCACAACCGGCACCTTGTGAGGTAGGTGGGGCTGAGAGAGTTCAGAGAAATCTGTGACTGACCCAAGGCCTAGGGTTGCCAGATCTGACTCAAGAATTATCTGGGGACTTTGGGGTGGAGCCAGAGACTTTAAGGGTGAAGCCAGGAGACTTTAGGGGTAGAGCCAGGATCAAGGATGGGCATCACTTTTGTGATGTCCCTAGGGTTGCCAAGTGAGGTTGACAAGCCAGAAGAGGGTTCTGGCCATCCCATTTAAGCATTCATTTTTAAAGCATTCCTTTTAAATGATTTCCCACCATTGGAAATAATGGAGAATGGGGCACCTTCTTTTGGGACTCATAGAATTAGACCACTGATCCAATCCTTTTGAAACTTGTGGGGAAGGAGTGGGTGGATCCAGGAGAGGTACCACCAGCTATGCTGAAAATGTGGTGCCTCTGCCTCAAAAAACAGCCCTTCCAGAGCGCCAGATACCCATGGATTGATTTCCCATTATACCCTATGAGGACCAGTCTCCATAGAGTATAATGGAGTACCCAGCAGCCATCCCCCCATCCTTTCTGACAGCCCTGAAGCGACAGGAGGGGCTCCAAACCAGGGGATCCCTTGCCCCCAACTGGGGATTGGCAGCCCTACCAAGGTCTCCTAGCAGGCTTCACTTGGAGGAGGAGTGGGGAATCAAACCTGGTTCTCCAGATTAACGTCCACCACTCTTAATCACCATACCACACTGGCTTGCATGGGCCACTGCTGGCCTGGCAACTCTCAATGCTCATGGAGAAATGACTTTTTTAAACAGATGTTATTTACCAGTGCTTTTCAATAGTGGTCCCTGCCTTGTAGAATGGGCCCCTGATGAGGTAAGGGGGGCACCATCATGCCATTTTATTTGCTGAGGCTTCTAATGGGGTTTTAGCTGCAGATGTTTCTGGGGGAGGGCTAGTGTAGTTTTATTGTATTATACATGGCTGTGATGATAAGCAGGGTTCTCGCGGGTGTGTTTCCTGGTTCCCACCTACTTCCTCCCCAAAGCAAAGAGCCAGTCCTGGCTTTCTTCCACTCCCTTGGAGCAGGAAGTGTTTCAGAAGATCCAAGGAAGCATAATCATTATGTCTATGTGGACTGCCCATTCAGAAACAATTTCTTTATTAGCAAATAAAAAGAGAGGTTGGATTTGTACTCCACCCTTCACTTGGGGTCTCAGAGTGGCTTACAAACTCCTTTCCCTTCCCCGCCCCACAACAGACACCCTGTAAGGTAGGTGGCATTGACAGAGTTCTTTTGAGGACTGCTCTTGAGAGAACAGCTCTGAGAGAACTTGTGACTGACCCAAGGTCACACCAGCAGCTGCATGTAGAGGAGTGGGGAATCAAACCTGGTTCTCCCAGATTAGAGTCTGCACTCTTAACCACTACACCAAACTGGCTCAATTACTTTATTTACTTCATTCTTCCGTTTGGGGACCCAATGAGGCTTACAGAGTCAGGATTTGAAGCTGGGTCTAACCACTACACCATGCTGGCTCTCAGTTGCCTCCACAATAGCAGGATTTTTAACTTGAAGCACTGTTGGGAAGAGGTGGGGAGGAGACCAGGTGGTTGCTTTTGGGGGCAGGGCTTCTCCCCACCCACCAGCCAGCCCCCTCCAAATTGGGCAACCCCTGCCAAACCGGGGTGTGTGTGTGTGTGTGTGTCTGGCAAGCTTAGAGTTGACTCTGCTTGGCTTCTGAGATCTGATGAGATCGGGCTTGCCTGGGCTATCCAGGTCAGGCTGCTTGGCTTGAATCCTTGGCTTGTGGAGTCTCCCAGTGTTACGGGATTAACCCAGCCTGCATGGCAGCCATTTTGTGAGTGGTCTTCTTCTCCATGGCAGCCAATTTGCTGTGGCACCTGCTACCTCAGAATTCTCAGAACTGCTCACAAGTTCAACAAGGTTGGGGACCCTGGACACGTGGTTTTAAACTGAGATTGTACACTGCCCAGAGCCCCACTCACTTTGCTTGTCAGACTACCAGGTGTGTTTGATCTCAAACTATTCATTTAAAAAAAACAAAACAAAACATGCAATTAGTAAATATTTATACCCTGTTTTTCTTGTGTGTGTGGTTCAATGCCAACCAGCTGCATTCTGGGGAAACTGAGAGGGTAAATTTTTATGCTGGCACCCAGCAGCATATGGGCCATTTGATTGACAGGGAACTTTCCTGTTGAGTTACTGCCTTCCAGAGCCACTATTGACCGGGAGAAAGCAGCGCGAAGTCCCAGCCACTCTGCCAACACCTCAAGGGCCACTTGCCTTGAATCCTTAACAGGCAATGATCGTTCGAGTCAGCTGACCAGTTGTCTTTGCCCATGTTGTCTCTTCCCATCATCGGCACAGCTGAGAGAGAACCCTGCAGCCCTGGCTTGTACCTCTGCAAAGGCCACTGTGCTCGCATTGCTCCGGGGCTGTTTTCACTTGCCAGTCTGCTCCGGTTGGTATAACCAGTCACAAAGGTCAGATTTAAACTCACCCAACAGGGCCTCTGAGTGCATCCTTTAACTTGCACCCATATAAGCGGATAACTGATTCATTCCCATCAAAAGGAATATCGCACTGAATTTGTGAAAAAAAATAATGGAGACAAAAACCTGCTGTTCGATCCCTGGCATTCCTCTGACAGGAGACTTATAAGGGGAAGACCCGTGCTTGCACCTGAGCAAGCACAGTGTTAGCTGAATTACTTTAAGATTAGCAATTGGCAAAATACCAGGTTCTTTGCCAGCTATACCAAGGTCCCACCCCTTCCAGGAGTTCCCAGCAAATAGGCACTGAGGCAGGAATCCTTTTTAAATGATGTTTACTATAAATGTTGTTCAAGCATACACAAAACGGGATCTCACACACAAACACACAGGTCTAAGGAAATTTAGATAGAATATAGCATGGTTGCATGAGCAGGAGTTTTGTTGAGGGGTGATACGTTACCTATCCTGGAGATGGATCCTCGTTCCAACAGAAGATTGGAGGGTTAGAAAAGTAAAAATGGGGAGCATGTTCTGAACCTGCAGAAACACACCTTTTCTCTGTCTGCAGACTCAGAGATTTAAAGATGGGGGAGGGTACTGGGATAGCAAATGGGACCTGAGAGGTATAAAAAGCAGATAGAGGTCATGGAAGCTCAAGAGGGCGATTGTATGCTGTGCAAGGTCTTTTATTAGGTGTGTTTTGGGGCGGGTAGTGCTAACCACATCCCCCTAACACACCTACCAGGTAGTCCGTCCCTACAAACCCTACCATTGGTTAAAGCAAAAAGAGGAGGGGATGCAAAGGGGTGGTCAATACTGCAACACTAGAGTCTAAACAGGAACTGACACCTGGGCAAGCTTGCGATGAGTCATTGAGCCATTAAATTGTCTCTTAATAGCCCTGGCCTGGCCAGTTGATGGGCGAAGAATTAGTTGCCAAGCAACCTCATTTAACAGTCCAAAGTCCAGCATCTCTCTGGAATGTGTGTAATGTTGGGGGGGGGGGTTGCCTAGCTTGAGGTGACAGGAGAACCCTTATGCAATGGAGTCCTTGTCTCTGTCTTCGTGAGCCATGGCGGGTGCCAGCTTCCTGGACTGAATGGACTGGAGCCTCTTACAGCAACGAAGAGTGCATGTAGTCCTTTAAAGCATAACATCCCAAAGTTCAGACTTATGGACATTAAAGTCCATAAGAGCACATGCTGTGCCTTGCTAGGCAACAACAGGCTTTTGCCCACCCACCCCACATCCTTGAATGGAAGGAAAGGGGAAGTGGCAAAGCCAAGGAGGGTCCAGTGCAGGAGCGTGGACCTATCAGGAGGGTCTGACTGGACAAAGGAAGTGGCCGTGATAAGGCAGCGGCCATTCCAGCCATGGAAGAGCTCCCCACCGACCCACCCTCTCTGTCAGACCCTGTGGGATTAGCCAGTCGCCAGTGTCGGGGCTAAGCAGGAATTTTTGGGGCTCGCTCCCTCTGATTGGCCGGGAGGGTACCTTTTTTCGCCTGCTTCTCATGGTCCAGGGAGGGACGGGACTTAAATACGCCTGGTGATCTGGTTAGGCCCATTCTGGGTAGGCGGAAAAGCACGGGTTAAAGGTTGGGGGGGGGTTTAGTTGTGTTGGCAAGCACCCCTAGATATCTTCGATAGGAAGGGCCTTGAGCTGGACACCTAGTGGCTTAGCAGCCTGGGGTGCACTGCCTTGGGCCTTTCCGGGGATGGGGGAGCATGCGCCAAGTAGGGTGAGGAAGGATCCTGAGATTGGCTCTGAGCTGGGGCAGAGTTGTCCTAAGGAAGCCTGTTTTGCAGGCATCAGGTAACCCGTGCTTAACTGATAAAACTGAAGCAGATCAGCTTACTCATAAATAAATAAATACCCAGTTCAACCCACTACTTGTGTATGTGTTTCATTCAAGGGGTGGGTGGACAAATGTGTCATCATTTGTAGGACATATAGAGGCAGTTTACAAACACCACCGCACCGGTGAGCTCTTCATAGCCTGACCATCTCTACATGCACATTCTGCCCTTATCTATGTCTCCTAAAACACAAGGAAACTAAGAGAGGTCAAGAGTTAGGGAAGGACTCAACATCTTGCACTGTTGGATCTACTCTCCCAAAATTACTCCATTTTGGGAATCAGTACTAGACCAGATCAAATCTATCATGCATCTAGACATTCCTCTTACACTGGAAAACTTTTGCCCACCCCCCAGTCGAATAAAACACACCCAAGCAATGGGTTAAGCTGGGGATTGATTTATGCATAAACTGATCTGCTTCAATTATATCAAATTAAGCATGGGTTACCTTGTGCCTACAAAGCAGTCTTCCTTAGGGCAAACCCACCGCAGCTCAGAGCCAGGTCCGGAATCCCTCTGTACCCCACTTGACATGGCCCATATGTCAAATGCGTAGAGGAGATGTGGGAGAAAGAATTTGTCTCAATGAAGCAGTAAGAATGTTATGTTTTAACTCATGGATTAGCATTGTTGATATATAAACAAGTGTCATTCACGCAGCACACTCTGAAAAAACTGTTACGTGAAATGGTTTATATACATTTCCCGTTGTGTGTGCACGTATGTTTTCATAATGTGATGAAGGAATATATTTACTGCAGAACTGAAGCCTAAATATATTTTCATAATACAGCATCACGGTTGTTTTTGTTATTGGCCACATCCTTCCTGTGATCTCTCTGTTGTTTCTACACAAGCCTTAAGGCTCGGCGTATGTTCCCCCAGCCCCAAAGAGGCCCCCATCCGGGTATCCTGGACTTTGAGGACCCCTCCTATCACTAATATCTAGGGGTACTTGCCAGCCCGAATGCCAGCCAGCCATCCCTGATAGGCTAATGCTGCTGCACTGGGCCCTGATAGGTTCCCCATTCCTCATGATTGGGTGGGCAAAAGCATGTGCTTGCTTTTAGCAAGCACTGGTCATTTTTGAACAGACGGGCTGCAAAGTATAGTTCTTCTTCTAACACAGAAAGGGTCTCTCTGTTGCTTTCTACTGCAAAAACTGTCATTGGCCCCACTGGAAAATGACAATGACACCCACACATTCACATTGGCATAAAAAGGTGTGGGGATTATTTACCATGGCTATGCTCACAGATAATCTTATGCACTTTGAAAAACACCCTGCGACCTCTAATTTTATTTTTACCTGGTTCTCTATCTTAGAATACCTCACTTCTCAACAGGAAATTCCCAAAGTAATGGATGACCTATGTTTGTGGTAAAACCTCTATAATAGCTATTCAGTCCTCCTGTATCTCAACCATTTTAGCGTGATTTTTTTTAACCAATATCTGGATGGTAAATGTACTTATATCTTGTGGGGTTTCCCCCCTTCTTCTTTATGTTCCACTACATGAGCTGTATAATTTTTCAGTGAATTCCTGCATTATTTTTGTAATGTTCTTATGTTTACGTTATTTACAAAATGTCAATAAAACTTTAATTGATTTTTTTAAAAAGAGTTAGGGAAGGACTTTAGGTGGGGTTGAGGAAATAATTCAGTTTCTCCAAGGATACACCATCTTGAGTCAAAGGAGATGAGGTGGAATAGAAATATTTTAACTAAATTAAAGTTTTAAATTGCATGCAGTCCATTTTTGCTTTCAGAAAGAAGACATCATTTTCAGGGTTAACTAGATGGTTACAAGACTGCTGTTCAAAAATGGGACTTAACTTGTTCCCAGTGCCCATTTCTTTGTTAGGTTGAGCACTGCATGCAGTGGCTGCAATGATTTGCTCCCAGTTCAAAATAAGTCACATTTTAAATGGTTTTACATTTTGTGCATGGGAACCTCTGTGAGAACATGCATCTGCATAGCATTATCTGTCTAATTTTGACATTCAGCATGACATCTGGCCAGGTAACTGCGTGCTCCCAATGAATGGTTGGATTTTGTATGCTCTTGGGACATCCTGGATTGATAGTGCATCATTCAAAATCAATGACATTAGAGAATCTGCACTGCTTTTGCACCTGTATTATAGACAGGATCCATAGGTGACATTCATTATGCTGGCACTTGGATGACTCAACAGTTGCTAAAGCTGAGTCCAGTAGCACCTTAAAGGCTGACAAATGTTGCCACGGTATCCTTTTTTTCTGTGAGTCAAAGCTCACTTCATCGGATACAAAAAGTTCCTAGATGACAGTACAAGAATGTGTAAATATTTTGCAGCTGAGCACATAAGTAGTTAGTCAAGCAAAATGAGCAAGGCTAAAATATCAGAGAAGCCACACAGGAATCTACTCCTACCTTTCCCAGCTCCTCTCCAGACGACAGAGATCAGTTCCCCTGGAGAAAATAGATGCTTTGGAGGGTAGACTCTCTGGCATTGTACCCCACTAAGGTCCCTGTCCTCCCCAGGCTCCACCCCCAAATCTCCAGGAGTTCCCCAACCTGGATCTGGCAACCGTACCCCCCATCCCCCACTGCGGCCAAGGGGGACCTAGCAAACCTAGGCCCAGAACAGTCCCCTGTTGCCCATTGGCCAAGAATTACCCTGTTTTGAGTGGGTAGGAGAGGGAGGGTAAAAACCAATGCAAGAATGTTCATGCACAGAGTATTTTCAATCTGGATCTGACTACTGAATGCAGAATGAACACAGCATCAGGCAAGAAAAACGGGGCACAGTTAAAACAGAGGGAGGAGGAACAGGAGGAGGAGATTGGATTTATATCCCACCTTTCACTTGGAGTCTCAGAGCGGCTTAGAATCTCCTTCCCTTCCCCTCCCCACAACAGACACCTGGTGAGGTAGGTGGGGCTGAGAGAGCTCTTTCGAGAACTGCTCCTGATAGAACAGCTCTGAGAGGTCACCCAGATGGCTGCATGCAAATGAGTGGGGAATCAAACCTGGTTCTCCAGATTAGAGCCTGCCGCTCTTAACCAGTACACCAAACAAGCCACACAGCTCCCCCCCCGACACTACTGAAGGATAAAAACTCATTTTAAATTTTTTTAAGCAGCAGGCAAAATGACAGGAATGGGGCCACTGGAAGAACATGTATGTGCAAAGCATTAATGATCCAATTTTGACCAGTTCTGAAAGTTAGAAACATATATATTTTTTCAAGTGTTCAGAGGTGCTGATTGCAACTAGAAGTCAAATCGTGATCTAAATTAGCATGGATGGCAAGACGAACCAAGTTGGCAGTATAAGTCTTGGAAGATCTTACTAAATTATACCCCCCAGTCTACTTGAAATAGAAAATGTTAATTTTTGTTAACATACTTGTGTGCGTGTGCATGTGTGCAACATGCTAGAAAAAGAATCAAAACCTTGCACCAAGGAAACACAAATTGTATAATAAGAAAAGCTGAAGACTATGCCTGCATAAAGGCTGCAGACTTGCAGGACTGCTCTTTTCAGTTTGCACAGCTTATTCTGCATTTTTACAGTTTTCCATAATTTATTCTGCTTCAGTTACAGGGAGTTCATTCCAACTACTGGACATCTTATTCAGCAATTCCTCTGGCTTCTGAGTTAGCACTTCTAATTCCTCGGGCTTCTGAGTTAGCACTTCCCAAGTTCTAACTATATACTTGGAAGCACTGGAAGCATATATCTGGAACCATAAGAATTAGAATCTCGCTTTTTAAAACAGAAGTTGAATAAAGTAGAAGCTGAGTTGCGTTTGGTACGAGGTTACATTCTGCAGCCATTGGCTTGGATCCTTTGGAAAATCTTCAGGGACAGATAGGCATGCCATCAGTGGAGCTGGACTTTTTGATCTCCTGCATCTCTTGGTGGCCAAAAATCCCCCCCAATGGTGCTCCCGGGGTACTGGGACTACAGGAACAGTATGAGAGGGAAATCCAGTGAAATCACTTAGTCAGCACAGATTTTCCAGTGGATCCAACCCCTGTCACTGTGTACCTGCAAACTTTGTAGTGCAAACACTGTCCTCATTACCACATTTGAAAGGAATCAACTCCCTTCATGTCAGCATTCTTCACTGTCCCACTTTCCCACCCATACATAGTAATGGGGAATAGTATGACATGAATTAATTTGATCTTTTTCATCAGCGACACAGCCTTACATTTAAGGATTTTTTCCAGCTCCTTCATGATGTCAGATTCTCTGCCATTGATTGTCTCTGGTCTCGGGGTCTCTATCAGTAATTTACTGCTAGCCTTGAAGTTTATTGCTTGTCCTGCTTAATGTATTTTTTTTTGTTCCCCGGGAGGATGGCTTGCCGCATTCCACCGCGTCACATAAACAGCCTGGCTATCTCCCCTTGCCTCCTCCCTCTGTCTCTCTGAGAGTCTCGAATGTTTTATCTTGCTTTTGTAACCTTGGAGAACTGTTGAACTGTTTCTAGCCAGGTGCCTGGCCTGTGAATTGCAAGTAGAGGTCACCAAGGGGCATGGGGTTAGTGCTTTTGCGCCTTTTCTGTGGGAATTAATGGTTGGGGGTTTTTCACGCTTTTTTGTATTGATCCTGATTGGCTCTTTGCCTGCTTTCACCTTACAGTGTATGGTATATTAATCCCTGTTGCCTGTAACCAGTTATCTCTAACAAACACTGAGTACCTGAACCATCAGTAAGAAAATAAAAGGACTTTTGTTTTCAACAAAGGCCTGGCTTAATTGATTCGACTCAGAAGCCTCACACATGGCTGCCCTTCCCCGTCTCAATCTCCTTCTGATTTCTTGGATGCAGTCTCCCTCTTGGTTGATGATGGAGCCAAAGAATAGAAAATCCAGAGAATAGAAAATCTTGAACAATTTCAATTTCTTCATTTTCAGCCTTAAACATGTGTCATTCTGCAGTAGTCATTCTGCAGTAGTCTGCAGCAGTTGATATTCAGCTGTCATCCTGCTTTGGCACTTCCTGCTTTAGCTTTTAGCAGTCATCGTTTCAAGTCCCCTAGAAGTTAAAAGGACCAATCTGAGGCTATCATACTTTGGCCACATGATGAGAAGGCAAGAGTCACAGGAAAACACAATACCACTAGAAAAGTGGTAGGCAGCAAGAAAAAGAAAAGACCCAACATGAGATGGACTGACTCACACGTTATCCACAGGAATGGCTCTCCCTGCTCCTGCATTTGCATTCCTCTGCCACTTTCGCTCATTTCTGCAGAGGTTTTTGCAGTCCCAGGAGCAAAAACACAGTTTGCCCTCCTTGTGGCACAGCAAGAGAATTCCCGGAAACAGGGAAGTCTGATGCTGCACCACAAGGGAGGACAAACTGTGTTTTTGCTCCTGGGACTGCAAAAATGTCTGTGGAAATGATCAAAAGAGATGGAGGAATACAAATGCAGGTGCAGGGGGAACCGTCCCTGTGTAAAAACATCTCAGTCAAGAAAGCCATGGCCCTCAGTCTTCATGACCCAGGCAAGGCTATTAACAATAGGATGTTTGGGAGGACATTCACGCATAGGGTCGCCTTAAGTCAGAAGTGAGTTGATGGCACTTAACACACAACATACAACACATTGTTACATGGATTGATCTCATGCCACAGATTACTCAGTTTATAGGATTGAAGAACAATGCTGTAAACTGCTTTAGTTCCCCTTTGCGAAGAAATGTGGGTATAATATTTTTTTTAAAAAACAATTAAAGTTCATTAGCATGCCCAGGTCCTTTAAACCCCCCCCCCCCCCCACAAGTGCTCCTTTATCCAGTACAGAAACAATGTTGATGTCCCTCCCAGAATAAAAGCATCGCTGTATAAACGCAGTGGCCTCTTCAGTATGCATTATTAAATGTTAACGTTCTGCCTGTTCCTTTTCTGAACAGCAAGGCAGTGTTAATTAAAAAACATTCCCCGTTGAGAAAATGTTGGTTTCATCTCCAATTTCAAACAATTAATTAATTTTTGTATGCTCTCAGGTAAACCGTGTCTCTCGCTGTGCAGATTGTTTTGCAAAGATGAAGAGTCTCTTGGGTGCCCTGGGAACAAGTCCCACACACAGGGAAATGAGAATGCACAGAGGTTGCGGTGGAAAAGAAAGAACTGCCTTTCAGGGTACTTAAGTGACACCTCCTTGGTCTTCATTATATTGCTGTCAGTAAATAGGACAGGAGAATCTACTTGAGTTTGCCAAAGCCAACCTAAACTATTTTAGAAGTTGTTTTTGTTGTTGTTGTTTTTTACTACGATAGAGATGGGCAGTTGTATTCCTAAAACCTTATTCCAGCTGGTCTCCAACCGGTTCCCAGCATAACCTCTAAAACACACACACACACACACACACACACACACACACACACACACACACACCTTCATTATGTATTTTAGCAGCTTTCTCCCCCTTGAGTCAAGCTCCAGGGCTCTTAGAGGCTTACTGTTTCTTGAGGTAGTAAATGTGTCTCTTGATTGCTCTTCCATAAAAAACATCCCTGCATGTAAAAAACTGGCATGTCAGGGGAAGTGCAGAGCCAGAGTTCTTCACCCCCAAAGTGGCAACCAGTGGGGGATGGCGGGACTTTCCAGGAGAAAGAGGAAGGCGGAGGCCACGTTGCCAGCACCACAAGGAAGTGATGTCATCACACTGCTATGCTGCTGCGACACCCCGATATTTTAGCAAAAACTCTGTGGTAAAAGCAGCTTCTACCGTATAGTTTTTGCCCAAATGCCAGAACATGACCCAAACATTGCTGGCATGATGATGTCACTTCCTGTGTAACACCAGTGATATGGCCTCAGCCTTCCACTTTCTCCTGGTAAGTCGGGTGGGGGGGGGACTGGCCAGCCGATCGGTGCTTTGGGGGCAGAGCCTGAGGGTGAGGGACCCCTACCTTGACCAGGGTGTCTAGCAACCCTAACCCTCAAGCATGCTAGCTCTCTCTGCAGGAGTGGTGATGAGTCTCTGTGTTAAGATTTCCATGCCATGCCTGGCAACCAGTGGAATATGGGAGTGTGCTGCATTGCATGTGCCATGACACCATTTCTGGGGGTCTTGAGATACTCCAGGAATTGCTGGTGAGTCTATGGTAAAACCATAGATTTTCTGGCAATTCCTTTAAAAATATCATAGAAAGACGAAAAGATTTTCCAAGTTATAATGTAATTATAACAGACACAAACCAAATAATGAAGACCAAACAAACCTTTTATTGGGGTCAACCAAAACAGCACAAAACATTGTGCAAGTTTGAACAACATTTTCTAAAAGTGTAGACATTCTGTTGTACCAGAATCAAAGAGAAGTCAACTGACAACTTCAAGACTAACAAGATTTATTTCAATACGAACTTTGGTGAGTCAGCTCACTTCCTCACTTTATATTTAATGATTGCATTGTTTTGATTGATTTACCAAATGTATCACATGGATTTTGGTTCTTGTTCTGGATTTTGCATGGACAAATAAGGTCCTTTTACAACACATACACACACACACGTTTACCAGCTCATTGAAAACTAGACCATCCTCCCGGGCCTAAATAGCAGTAAGACCTCTCCCAGGCCCTGTTTATGCTCTCATCCATGTAGAAATGAACATGTGGAGAGGCTGATTAAGAGAGGCTGATCGAGTTTGCTCCAACCATTCCTCCCCTTGCCCTGTCTTCAAAGACGGATTTGCACAGAGCTATGTATATACACCCAAAGGCATGCAGACTCCTTCACACAGGGTCATATCCTGGATGTATGCATGGTTACATATCATGCATATATTTAAACTTAACAAGGGAACTTATTATGAACCATGGAGCTTTACAGAAGAACAGAAGCAAAAAATGCACGTTTTTTTGCCTCAGACAGCTTACAGTCTCTCCAAAACATGCACAAGTGCCCTCATAATTGCAAACATTTTTACATATAAGCAACTCCCCTCTTGATACATCTGCAACACTACCATTCTAACACAATTTGCATCTTCTCTAATATTTATTGACATGCAGCCAGTTTTCCGGGGTAAGGCTATTTATTAATGTGCATATTAGACAAGAGAAAATATCACCCACTAACCAAGCAAAAATCTAATATGGACGGGAGGAAAAAAAAAGAGAGAGGAAAACCTCCTGTGAAGTATGGCTCTCGCGAGGGACATTAAAGCAAAGGAGAAATTGGTTTATATTTCTTCCAAATCTGTTGTACTCTGCACAGCTCCATTTGGAGGCTTACCCTTTCTCTAGGGAGGTCATAACACTTGCGATTAAGTACACTTGTACTCTATAAAATAGTCTTGGAACCAGATACCAATCAATCAGTCAATTTGTACAGAAGTGCCTTGGTTTGGGAAACTATTGCCGTGGCTTGCTCTTAGTACTGAGCTTCAGGTTCACAGCAGTCATTGTACTGCCTCTGATCAAATTCCAGAGAGCAAGGTAGAAAACCGTACAGAAATACATGATCGGCTCAAGCACTGCAGACACCTACATTGCCAATCTCCAGTTGGGGCCTGGAGATCAAGTGAAATTACAGCTGATCCGCAGATAAGAATGTCAGCCTCCAGGTGGGACCTGGGGATCCCCTAGAATCAGAGCTTATCACAGACTACAGAGATCAATTCTCCTGCAGAAAATAGATGCTTTGAAGAGTGGACTCTATGACACTGTATCCCCCAGAGGTCCTGTCCTTTCCAGGTCCTATCACCAAATCTCCAGGAGTTTTCCAACCTGGAGTTTACAACCCTACCCCCCCCCATCCCCCACCGGTGGGGGCGGGGGCTGGCAACAATATCTGCAGATGACAGAGTTCAGTTCCCCTGGAAAAAAAGGCTACTTTGGAAGGTACATGCAGATTCCCACTATGAAATTATATTCTGTTGAAGTTCCCCTTCCCCAAATCCCCCCCTTCCCCTGGTATCCAGGAATTCCTCAACCCAAGTGGACAACCCTAGACACTTTCCGAGGGGGAGGTCTTATTCTGCCAGCCCCTAGACTGGAACACAGCATTTATATGGTGGTGCCTGACCATTGCTTCAAGCTCCACCCCTTCTGGTGAGGATCTGTTGTGAATTTCATTTGAGGCCTTCAGTCGCATGTACTCCAGTAACTGGTTCTTTTGGTGCCTCAGGAGAGACAAAACAGGTATACAACACTGAACATCCAGATGCTTCCAGGAAGGCTGTAAGTAGGCATGGAGGCTACACTATTCCCATATTGTTCCTTTAACCTATTTTGGCTTATGGTTGATCTGTGGCTATGAATTTTGACTTAGTTTGGCTCAACCATGATTTGTTAAAATAAAATTTAAAAACCCACAGCATTTCAGGAGAGTGTCTTTGACAAAAAAAATATCAGGGAAAGGAAGACCATAATCCTTTCCACAGTATTCCCTATTCCAAATGATCCCCTTTCAATCCTCAGTGGCTTTTCTCACTAACAGTATTTGAAATGTATACGTTTAGTAACATAGATCAAGCTAGATCAAGTTACCCTGTGGGGGGGAGAAGCGGGACGCTTAGCGAGAGCTGCTGAAACCTTGCCGGTGCCCGTGGGGGGAGAGGAAAAAGCAGTGGGAGCCCATGTGGGGGAGAAGCGGTGGGCCCGGCAAGAGCTGAAGCCTCACCAGTGCCCATGGGGGGGAGGAAAAAGCAGCAAGAGCCTATGGGGGGTGGGGAGAAGCAGTGGGCCCAGTGAGAGCTGCTGAAGCCTCACCAGTGCCCATGGAGGGGGAAGCGGCGGGAGCCCGTGGGGGGGGAGCAGCAAGACCGGCGAGAGCCACTGAGGCCTTGCTGGTGCCCAGGGGCGGGGGAGAAGGCTTACCTGTGGCCACCACCACCCAGCCTGTCCCTCTGCCGCCTTGGGGTCTGGAAGGGATCTTGGAGGTTTTTATGCCTCCCTCTGGACATTGAGCAGAGGTCACTGGGGGAATGAGGGGGAGAAGGATTAGGATACTTCTTGTCTAACCTAAATCAAGAAAAAAATAATACAGGGGCTAAAGGTGACCATTGGATCTGATGCAAACTTTATACATATGCAGTGGACATGTAGTAGAGCTGAAGAATATTAGGAAATGATTCCTAGAGCTATTTCTCAAGGAATAGGTAAAGAGTTACCTTTCTCCCCTAAATGTTTCCTGTGTTGAATTATGTAGACTCAAGAATTTCTTTTAAATTCCATAACCTCTGCAAAATTAGTGTTTGGTTTTATTTTTTATTTTTGGCTTTCAAATCACAGCTGACTTATGAAGTGACCCAGTTGCGTTTTCAAGGCAGGAGACATTCAGATATGGCTTGCCATTGCCTGCCTCTGTGTCACAAACCTGGGATTTGTTAGAGGTCTCCCATCTAAATACTAGCCAGAGCTGGCCCTGCTTAGCTTCTGAGATCTGATAAAATTGGGCTAGCCTGGACTATCCAGTTAAGGGAGTCTTTGCTAGATACTGGAAAAGGAACATAACTCCAAATAAAGAGAAGTGGTCAGAGAAGCTAAAGGAATGGAAACAACTGGGTAAACTAACCTGTATGTTGCATGGTTAAAAAGTGAGATAAATTTGATAAATGGGGTGGTATTTTGACTAAGATGATGATTTGAACCTAACAACATCTGCATGATTTGTTTAAGAATTTGTTCAGCTTTGTATCCAACTTTCTTTTTTTTATTTTAAAAACATGCTCTCTGCTTGTTATATTAGACAAAAACCTGATGGTCTTTCATAATGTGGGAAAGTGTCGAAAAGCACATGTAAAATATCATAAATACCCTGTGTCATAACCTTTCCACATAAAACCATACTGGAAATCCCCTGCCAATGACCTTCTCTTGCAAATTAGTAGAAAAGATCAAAATGGGTAGCCGTGTTAGTCTGTCTTAGGGTTCCCAAGTCCCCCCAGGGGGCAAGGAAACCCCAACTCCAGTGGCCCACTCTCCGCTGGCCGGATTGTGCTGCCGGGGGGGAACCCTGTCCCCAAATTGAGGTGACGTCACACGTCGGGCACGTTTCGGGGGGGGGGGGGGGACGCTCTATAATTTGAGGGAAAACTCTATGGTTTCCCCTCAAATTAGAAAGGTCCTGCCCCAACGTGCCTGACGTGCTGACGTTACTTCTGGGTGATGTCATTGTGGCGTGCACGCTTCGTGTGCGCAACAGAAGACTCCCAGCCGGGAACGGACTGCCCCCTGCTACTCTTAGAGGTAGGACTTGGCAAACCTAATGTCTGTAGCAGTAGAAAAGAGCAAGAGTCCAGTAGCACCTGAGAGACTAACAAAATATGTGGCAGGGGAGGAGATTTCGTGAGCAGTGACTCAGGAAAGTTCCTGCCCTGCCACATATTTTGTTAGTCTTTAACAGGGCTTTTTTTGTAGAGAAAGCCCAGCAGGAACTCGTTAGCATAATAGGCCACACCCAGCAGCAGAAACTCATTAGCATATTAGGCCACACCACTGACAGCACAGCTTATTAGCATATTAGCCACACACCCATGTTACCAGAAGAGTGGCCATCCAGCCACACCCACTTTTTGCTTCTTATTCTGTTTACCTTGTTTGTTGTCAAAACCCAGGGCTTTTTTTGTAGCAGGAATTAATTTGCATGTTAGGCCACATACCCCTAATTTAGCCAATCCTAATGAGTTTCTGCTGTTGGGTGTCGTCTATTATGCTAATGAGTTCCTGATGGGTGTGGCCAACTCAGGAGCCAGCCGGAACTCCGTTCCTGTGCGTTCCTGCCCAAAAATAGCCCTGGTCTTTAAGGTGCTGCTGGACTCTTGCTTTTTTCTACTGCTACAGACAGACTAACACGACTACCCATCTTGATCTATCTTGCAAATTAGGTTAGCATGATAGCAGAAGGGTGATTTACAAATCCTCTCTGTCAGCAGCAGAGTTTCATATCTCTAAGCATGTGATGATTATGAATGTTAGATGCAAGCACGTTAAACAGCAACAGCAACAACGAACCCTGAAATGGAAACTCTTTTGTGTGGCTTGCCAATGTTTATTAAACTTGTCATTTCCCACCCCCTTCCATTCCACTGTTGCATTTATCCCAGAGTGAAAACAGTAGACGGAGAAACATGATACTTGTCATCTTGTATTTGTATCAGAATAGGCTCACTGTCTTGTCTAATCATAAGGTTTCTGATTGATTTTAATATATTTTTGCCACGATAAAATCAGATCATCAGAATACTGTGGTGCAACACTGAAACTGCAACCCCAACAGACTTTACTTAGAAGTCAGGCTCAATTTCAACACAACTTTGGTGAGGCACAAGGTCTAGTCCCTGTGTGACTTGACAATAGGCTTAGTGTTTCAGCATGGTGTAGTGGCTAAGGCTGAGGACAGACTGGTAGTCTCGGCCGCTCTGCCTCCGCTTCAAAAGCGGAGGCAGAGCGGCCGTTCAGACGGCCGCATCTGCCCCGAGGAGGCGGCCCGGTCGCATTGCTTCCGGCTCCGCACTCCTCCCTCAGCAGCCGAGCACCACTTAAAAGTGGTGCTCGGCTGCTGCGGCGCGCGTTCCACCCGCCGGAGCGGGTGTGAACGCATGCTGGGAGGGGGAGCTGTGCGGCGTCCGTACGCCGCCGTAGGAAGCCGCCCGCAGTCTGAACGCTGTGGGCGGCTTCCTTCCAGCGGCGTGCAAACGCCACGCCACGGGGGAAATTCCCCCCGCCTTAGTCTGTCTTCAGCCTAAGAGTGGCATATTCTACTCTGGAGAACTGGGTTTGATTCCCCACTCCTCCACATGAAGCCTGCTGGGTAACTTTGGAGCAGTCACGGTTCTCTCAGAACTCTCCCAGCCCCATCTACCTCACAAAAGTGTCTGTTTTGGGGAGAGGAAGGAAAAGGTGATTGTAGGCCGCCTGGAGACTCCTTAAGGTAGGGGGAAGTGAGGTATAAAAACCTTGTCCTCTTCCTTTTGTTGTTGTTGTTGCTGGAATCCACTGTAAAGCAGCTCTGTGTACTTAGCATGGCAACACAATCTTTACAAGGGTCTCAATTCAATTCAATTTGATTGATTATGATCAAAGCTCAGCAAATACCTTAAAATGTTACATAGAGTTAAACAACGACATACAGCCAGACAATTGATACGGGGAAAAAAATTAGTTAAGACGACATGGATTTTAACATTTCTTAAGAATTAAGAGTCTTCTCTCTGGTGAGGATAGCCATAGCACAAAATCTTGCTACCTTAGCAGTAATTTCATTACAAATATCAGCTAAAAGAAGGGTAGAATAAAACTGATTAGACCTGCCTGGGTAGGCGACGATTATTGGCATAATATATACCAGGGTCTCAGCCGAAATATCCCTGATTAGCCCAAGCTCATCAGGGCTAGGAAGCTAAGCAGGTTCAGTCACAGTCAGTAATTAGGTAGGAGAGACCCCCAAGGAAGAATGGGCCTGTTTTCCAGAGGAAGGCAATAACAAACCACTTTTGCTTATCTCTTGCCTTAAACATTCCATGGATGGGATCGCCAGAGTTGGTTGTGATTTGACTAGGTTTCCAATTTTGGGGGCCCCAGATCACTGTGACACAGCTGGCCAGTGGAGGGAGCCCCAGCCAAAGAAGCCCCCTCCTGGTGGCACCAGTGCCGGCACCAGGAGTGACATCATCGTGTTTCCAAAATCAGGATCAACACTCTAGGGTTTGGGCAAAACTCTATGGTTTTGAGGCCCAAAAAACCATAGAGTTTTTGCCTAAAACCTAGAGTGTCACCCCCCAACGTTGGAAACACGATGACATCACTCCGGGGTGACATCATCACACACATGTGCCAGAAGACCTACAGGGAGGATTGGGAGTCCCCCCACTGGAAGCCAGGTAGGACCTGGCAACCCTAGACTTGATGTCTCTCTTTCTCTCTCTCTGGCTTGCAGATCCAGGGGAAAGCTATTGCAAACCACCTCTGCTCATCTCTTGCCTTAAACACCCTGTGGATGGGATCGCCATGAGTTGGTTGCGACTTGATGGCACATCCTCTCTTTCTCTGGCTTGTAAATAGGGTTCCCAGCCTCCAAGTGGGCCTGGAGTTCTGCTAGAACTATAACTGATCTACAGACCACACAGATCCATCCCCCTGGAGAAAATGGAAACTCTGCAGGGCGGACTCTGTGATATCTCTGTGGACTGAGCTGCCTCCCCCTCTCAAACTCCACCCACCACAGTCATCTCCCCCCAGTCTCCAGGGATTTCCCAAACTGGAGTTAGTGACCCTATTTCTTTGCTTCCTTTGTAGACCACTTTCTCCACAGTGGAGACTTAAAGTGAAACAATTCAGTTTATTTCCCCGTAGGAGCAAAAGGCAACTCTGTGTGTGCACTGAAGAATAGAAAGAGGTGCATCTGGGCACGCCACTGAGGTGATAGAGAATGAACCTCCTCCCTGGCCCTGGCAGTCCCAAAGGCAAATCCGGCTCCCCATCATATGTTGTGGTCTGTCAGGGACCATAGACACCATCCTTGGCTGGCAGAAATGGCTGGGGAGGTTGTTAGGCCCAGGGCTCCTCTGCATATTAGGCCACACACACCCCGATGTAGCCAATCATCCAAGAGCTTACAGTAGCCCCTGTGAGAAGAGCTCTGTAAGCTCTTGGAGGATTGGCTACATTAGGGGTGTGTGGCCTAATATGCAAAGGACCTCCTGCTACGAAATGAGCCCTGGTCAGGCCTATATATGGCATCTGAGCTATGGTTGGCGTGATGGGCCACAAGGGTTGCAATCAACTGCGCAATTAGCCCTGACATAGGTGTGAATGCCGGACGGATTAAAGGAGCATGATCAGACAACAACATCTGGGAAGCACCCTGCAGCCATAGGTGACCCAGTTTGCTCTGCCGCACAAGTGGAGTTAAAAGTCACATTGAAAAGTCCGGTAGCAAACGGCCTGCTAAGGCCACAGACGGACCCATATGTGTATATGTGTGTGTGTGTGTGTGTGTGTGTGTGTGTGTGTGTGTGTGCACACGCTCCTGAAAGTCATGGTTGACTTCTGACAATCCCTAGTGGGGCTTGGACATTTCAGAGAAGTGGCTTACTATTGCCTGCCTCTGCGTCCTGGCCCTCATATTCCTTGGAGGTCTCCCTTCCACGTACTTGACAGAGTCGGCCCTGCTTTGTTTCTGCAATCTGACAAAACTGGGCTTGCCTGAGCTATCCAGGTCAGGGCCAGAATGACTTACTGAAGTTCACCAAACAAAAGAAACACAGGGAACTAGATGACGCTAGAACTGTGGGTTCTTGCTAGAGCCACTGTGGATTCTTGCTGGAGAAGATGGTATAAAGTATACAAATCACTGAACAAATATGCACACTTGCATAATGTGGACTTTTCTTTCTCACTATGAAGTGAAGCACACTCACACATAAGAACATTAGAAGACCCCTGCTGGACCAGACCAGTGGTCCATCTAGTCCAGCATCCTGTCTCACAACCAGGGGTCATTTGGGGAGCTCTGCCAGCCCAGGAATGGTCACTAGGGTATTCTCTGATCTGATTTGGCCTGCTGCTGAATTGCTGCCGAAATTCAGCAACATTTTTCCCGCCATAGAGAACAATGGAGGGGATGGGGCAACCTGTTTGGGGCCCATAGAATTGGACCCCGAGGTCCAATCTTCTTAAAACTAGGTGGGTATTTTGGGAAGAGGCCCCAGCAGCTACCCTAAGAGTTTGGAGCCTCTCCCTCAAACCCTTTCCCCTCCAGCCCCTCATATACTCTGTGAGTTTTTGCCATTGACTTCAATGGCCCCTAGGGTATAATGGGGCTGAAACTGACATTCAGCCGGTGATGTCAGGGGG
Organism: Lepidodactylus listeri; assembly: GCA_029233225.1. Taxonomy (NCBI): domain Eukaryota; kingdom Metazoa; phylum Chordata; class Lepidosauria; order Squamata; family Gekkonidae; genus Lepidodactylus; species Lepidodactylus listeri. The sequence goes on along the minus strand of JARCFY010000009.1, from coordinate 95,083,515 downwards.
TGTGGTATATGCTAATGAGTTGTGCCAATGAGCTCCTGCACCTCTTTTTTTACGAAATGACCCCTGCTCACAGCATAGCCAACCAGTCCCTCTGGAGGGCCAACAACAGGGCAGAGAGGCTGAGGCCTGCCCCTGATGTTGGCTCATGGCTCCAGGATCCAGAAGACTAGTGCCTCTAAATGTGGAGGTTACCCTCAGCCACCACAGCTAGTAGCCACTGATAGACTTATCCTCCATGAATGTATCTATTCCCCTCTGAAAGCTGTTTATTCCTGTGGCCATCACTACATCCTCTGGATGAATTCCACATTTTAATCACTCTCTGTGTAAAGCAGTGTTTCCTTTCCTCCGTCCTGAATCTACTGCCCATCAGTTTCACTGGATGACCTCAAGTCTGAGTATTTGGGGAGATGGAGGAAAATGTATTTTTGTCCACTCTCTCCACCCCATGCATAATTTTATAAACCTCTATCATGCTCCCCCCGCCCCAGTCATCTCTTTTCTCAACTGAAAAGTCCCAGACTCTTCAGCCTTTCCTCTTAGGAAAGGTGTTCCAACCCCCTAATCATTCTGGTTGCCCTCCTCTCTATTTTTGCCAGCTCAGCAATGTCCTTTTGGAGATGCAGTGACCAGAACAGTATTCCCAAGGAGACCACACCTAACCCCTGGAAGGCTCCTACTCATTAACAAAGATCTATTTGGCATACTTTTAGCCACATACTTTTCAGGCCGATATGTTCATAAACGTGAGTTATAGAAACCTTTTTAGAAAATGGATGCAAAGATATTTTTCATGTTGAATTCCTTGACTTCTGCACTGACTTATATAATATATCATCTCCTGATTACAAAGGAGAAAGGGGACTCCAATTTACCTGAAAGGAAGGTGTGTGTTTTTTTTTTCAATGCCATCAAGAAAAATAGGGAGCTGTCTTAAGTTTGCATGGACGTTACAGTCAAAAAGACTAATACAAAACATTTTTAAGGGTAATTATCTTACTTATTTACAACAATTGATATTCCACCTTTCTGTCCAGTCAAGGTAACCAAGGTGGCTGCCAAGTAAAAAACAGAAAATTATAAAACACACCATAAAGCTTATTAAAATCCAAAGTAAAATACCAATATAAAAACACAGAGCCAGCCTTTGATCTTCGTTTTGGCTAAGTATGGCATACAGATGGTTCAAAGACCCAGATGGTAAATCACAATTATGGAAATTGTTAAACCAAAACATAAGGCATTTCCATCATGGAGGAACTGTAGAATCTTTGGCAGAGGACAGACTGCCTGAATGAAGTGCAAGGGAAGCAGGGCAAAAAGACCCGGGCCAAGTTGTCGTGGGGCTTCCCGGTCGCACTGCGTGGACTGATGTGGGACCATACAGGGGAGGAGGTGAAATGGAGCATTCGCACTGTGGGGCGGCCCCTGGTGGTGGTGCCCCAGTTGCGTGCAGCTTTGCTCCATTTTGCCAAACTGCGTGTAGGCGCATGGGCACATAGGCACATAGGCACAGCAGCAATTGGGGCAGGATCCCATGGCTGGGAGCTTTAACTCCGCGAGCTGGAAGCGTCCCCTCGGGCAGTTGTGCGCTCAAGTACACAGCATGCATGGGTAGTTATGCCGGATAAGTGCGCTCACATTACTGGCACTGCTTGATTGCTGCTTATTTGCGTCCACACTTCCAGGAAGTGGGATCAACATGCACCCAAATGGCTTGCTACAGCTTTCACCTGGTACTTTTAAAAAGCAGGATCAAAACACTGCAGGACGGGGTGAGTATGGCACGGGAACGCCAGACAGCTGTGGCTGTGTGAACTGGCCCACTTAATCCACTTGAGAAACATGCCTGTATCTGGCCAAACTGCCAGTCTGAATTCAGCCCTAGACAAGTGAGGGGAATTCAGGGGGTGGAGCTAGGACCTGGAAAAAGGTCTTATTTGGTTGGGCATGATAAGGGGGTGGAGCAGCCTTCTTTAAATAAAAAAGCCTTCAGGAAGTTGACAAAGGGCAGGGTTGGGGGGATTCCATGCTTGGGGAGCCTACCAGCCAGCGTAAGAGTGCATCCTGGGAGTGCATTTGAGCTCCCCCTTAACCCATTCTGAGGCTGAAGAAGCCCCAGAAGATCAGAATGTTGCCACGGTGGAAGGCAGGGAAGTAGAACCCACCAGGGGAGCATCTAACACTTGTCCGAGTCAGCTTCTCAGGGTTCTGTGATTAAAAAGGGACTTTTGATATTCAACACACTCTGCAGAAAGGAACAAAGAGAATACAATAGCAGCTCAAGACAAGTTGGTGTCATTCTGTCATGGGATCCTGGTGGTATAAATCATTAGCACTTTTGTTTTGCAAGGTTGCTTATTTGTTTGTTGCTTTATAATATCTGGATTTTTTTTTAAAAAAAATCAACATCTATTCAAATTTAAAAAGCAAGACAAACACAGAATTAAAAAAAAAACAACTGTGGGAAGCTCTGATCCTAACCTAGCTCTTTCAGGCTCCTTAGACAGAAGCAATATTTGTTTGTTTGTTTGCAGTCTCCCCATCCCTTCTTTTTTGCCTAGCTGGAAGAAAAACGAACAATTTGCTCGGAATTAGATGAGCAGGCATCCATTTTGATGTAGAGGTTTCCCAAACAGATTAGCTCATCAGACTGCAATCTTAAATAGGTTTAAGGAACTTCAAGGAAGAGGATACAAACTAGGGGAGCAATCTTTCACAGGACTAAGCAAACATAAGTCCACCGAAGAAGAAGAGTAGGTTTTTATACCCTGCTTTTTTTCTACCTTAGGGAGTATCAAAGCAGCTTACACAATCACATTCCCTTACCCTCCTCACAATAGGGATCTTGTGAGGTGGGTGGGGCTGAGAGAGTTCTGAGAGAACTCTGATTGGCCCAAGGTCACCCAACAGGCTTCATGTGGAGGAGCGGGGAATCAAACCTGGTTCTCCAGATTAGAGTCGGCCACTCTTAACCACTGCTAGAGATCAACATGAACCAGCTCATGAGCTAAAGTTCATGACAAATTTTAGCTGCTTCATGCTTCGTGAAGACAAGTTCATGGCAGGGGGACCAGCGTGAATTTTCTAATCACTTTCAAGCTGTTCGTGGAGGTTTGTGCCAGTTCGTGAGTGGACACATTCCAAGACAGATTGGTTCACTCTCCATTCAATGAAAATATCTACAAATCTTCAAAGCAACAACTTGGAGGGCGCATAGAGGAGCATCTGGGTAGGTCCCCTCCAACTTTGATGTCTCTAGCTTGTACAGGATCCGTTCGATATACTCCTGAAACTCCTGAACCTGCAGCTGTCAAAATCACCAATTTATGGTGCAAGCCTACTGATGGGGACCACCAATGTATGCGGCCAACTTATGGTGGCCCCAGCAAGTGGCTTCCAAGGCAAGTGAGAAGCAGAGGTTTATCATTGTCTTCTACTGCAGTCTTCCTTGGTGATCTCCCTTCCAAGTATTGACCCTGCTTAGCTTCCAAGATCTGATGAGCTCCGGCTATACCATGCTGCTGTCCCTGCCTAGAAATGCTTGTAGTAGGTGCAAAACCAAGAGACCTATGACTGGGTGCACTGAGAGAGATCCTATGATCTGTGTTTTCAGAACATACAGATGCACTGTCCCTCCAAAGGCCCAGGTCAGACAAATGCCATCCCCATGACACACACAGAGAGCCCATCATAATAAAGAGAGACTTTCTAAAGGCCCTGGATCTTTAGCTTCTGTTGATGAATAATTCTTTTGTTCTCTGGTGCCCTTATGAATAGATGAATTCATATACTGTTATCCATAAAATTTATTGGAGGGAGCCATTTCCCGACAATGGCTAAATAAAAACAATGCACTGTTAACAGAAAGAGACAAAACACACAGTCGCCTTTAAATGCAAAACAGCTTTACATCAGGTAAATTGAAAAGAGCAATAATAATAACATTTGACTGTTAACAAAAGAGTGAATTATGTTTATCAAGCCCACATGGCAAATGGCATTATTCACTGATTGCCTTAACTACCTTTCTGAACAAATGAGTCATAATGTAACACATTACCTTCCTTTGAGTAAAAGGGACACCTAATGCATAAAACAAATAGCTTTTAATAAAGCTGAAATGTTTTGGAACAGGGAAAGTTTCCAGGGAACAAAACAGTGATTGCAACATATTGTTCTATTTTGCTTTTCACGTGGCTCTCCTCTTAGATACCTCCATGGAAGATTCCATCCTGCGCATTAGTACCCAGTAAAATATTTTGATAGGATTGTGGTTCTTAGACTTTTCACACTCAGGGAATGCTTCCATCATCACTATCTATACACCCATTGGTTGTGGCTGATTCTAAGGGGGTGTTCCAAGGTACACGTTCAGATAATGTGGACACTGCACAGAACTGTTAGATTTTGCCACACATATCCTGGATTGTGTTCAATGCTCTCTTGAAGCCGAGTATTACAAGGGAAGACCAGTGATGGACGTCTATCTTTTCAAGGATCATTCTTCAAAACTGTGATCTTGAAACTGACAGTCCAATCATAAGGCTTTGGAGAACCCTAGGGTTCCATACTGTTTGCATCTGGAAAACAACAATGTTCGAAGAGTTCAGATGCAGCCCCGATGCCAAACAAGGCAATAGTGCATGGTGCTTCACTCATTTTAATTGGGGATTTAGTGCATCCCCAATTAAAATGTACTTATTACTGGATTCTATTAAAATGCTACTTATGAGTAGTATTCAAGGAGGAGTCAACAGGGAATGTCGTAATGCACTTTAGTGTATAACGGCGGCTGCTAACATGTCCATAGTCGAAGTCCAAAAAAATCCAAAGCACCAAAGAGCAATCACAGTTATGAAGAACTTAAAAAGACAGCAACACAGTATTAAACTGAGGCTCACATGAGATAGAGATCCAGTTCCCTCCTCTGCTTTTTTCCCCACTCCCAAAACAGCCAGAACAAGATGCATCTTAGCAGAAGGGTGAGTGGGGCAAGAGGTTTTTAAAGTTTTGCCAATCTGATAATGAAGCTCAAGACAATGCATCCTCCTGGACTGAACTGAGACCTAGGTTTCCTGTCTCATTACCAATGCTGATTTCTCCATGCCTACTATCCTCTGCATATCACACCTAATCCAATCACACCTGCTATTGTCATTCACCTCCTATTGTCATTCAGCATCTGAAATCACTTCATTCTCTGAAACATAAGGACAGATGGACTCACATTCTAGCTGCATCTGAAGAAGTGAGCAGTGAATCACAAAAGCTCATACCTAGCCACATTTTTTTTGTTAGTATTTAAGGTGCTACTGTACACTTACTCTTTTTTATTGCTACAGATAAACTAATATGGCTACCCATCTTCACCTCTTTCCAATCTTGTAATTTTTCACTTTCCCCCAAATGCTTTTTCAGGCACAAGGGGATTCCTGTATCTATGGGTAAGAAGCAGCTTGAAGTGGATGATTTTGACCTGAAGAAAGCCAGAAGGGATGGGGAGTAACCAGCCTTTCTCCATATAGCCTTCTTCTCCTCAGACACATTATCTGCCTGGGATGTTTCAATCTGAGGAAAATCAAAAGGAAAGAATCACAGCACTGTGCAAAACATTTTGCTTGTGCCAGAAAGGGGGGGAAAGCATCCAGATTCCATTCAAACAAGTCACATTCTGTCATTTCATTTTGCAAGGAATGCGGAATTGATTTAGAAATAAACACACAACTGAGGTAAATGTTAGCTATCAACCAGGATTTGTGAAATGCTGGCTTTTATACAGTACATGGCCAAAAGAATCTCCTTTCCTGCAGGTTTATAATGTACAAATTCAGGACTCTGCTGCAACTCGGTTACACACTAGAGCCAGCAAACCCTGTTGGCATACTCTAACACCTCAATTACCCAGACTAGGGAACTTAAACAAATATCTGATATCTCAACAGATCTTTAATTAAACCTCCTGTTAAACTAACCCTTCTCTCTCAATCAAAACTCCCAGCCTCTAAATCAACCTTCAAAACCCAACTGACTTAAATCTTCGCTTAGTCAGATCTTCACTCTTTCCTAGAGCCAGTTTGGTGTAGTGGTTAAATGTGCAGACTCTAATCTGGGAGAGCTGGGTTTGATTCCACACTCGTCTACATGCAGCTGCTGGATGACCTTGGGCAAGCCATAGTTCTGATAAGAGCTGTCCTTGAAAGGGCAGTTCTGGAAAGAGCTCTCTCAGTCCCAACTACCTCACAGGGTGTCTGTTGTGGGGAGGGGAAGGGGAAGGAGTTTGTAAGCTGCTCTGAGACTCCAAGTGAAGTATAGGGTATAAATCCAATCTCTTCTTTTTCTACTACTCAGTTCATATTGGCCAGTTCAGCACATTGCTCTGATTGTTTCTTGGTTTACTGGGGCACTTTGCTGTGCTCTACTTGTCATCAAAACTTACTCCCAAGTAAGAGGATATAGCATTTCAGGCTTAGAGATAGGCCAGTTTTGATGAATCTGCCCCTCCAAGGTGGTAGTTAACCTGTTTTCATTATGACAGACATTTTCTGGCACACCATATCCAATTTTGGTTGAAGAAGAAGAAGAAGAACAAGTAGTAATAGTGATAGTAGTAGTAATAGCAGGGATTTATATCCCACCCTTCACTCGGAGTCTCAGAGCAGCTTACAATTTCCTTCCCTTCCTCTCCCCACAACAGACACCTTATAAGGTAGGTGGGGCTGAGAGAGCTCTGAAAGAACTGCTCTTGAGAGAACAGCTCTGAGAGAACTGTGACTGACCCAAGGTCACCCAGCAGCAGCATGTGGAGGAGTGAGGAATCAACCCCAATTCTCCAGATTAGAGTCCGCCGCTCTTAACCACTACACCAAACTACTTAAATAAATCTATCTTCTCGTCAGATTCATGGGTGGGGTGGTTTTAATAGTTAATATACTCACTTTTATTGTGGGGTGGTGGTGGAAAGTGCTGCCAAGCTACAGCTGATGTATGATGACCCCATAGGGTTTACAAGGCAAGAGTCATTTAGAGGTGGTTCATCACTGCCTGCTTCTGCATAATAACCCTGGACTTCCACCATGGTCTCTCATCCGAATTCTAACCAGGGCCGGCCCTGCTTAGCTTCCAAGATCTATCTATCGAGACTGGGCTAGCCTGGGCCATACAAGTTAGGGCACTGTTATTGTACATGTTTATAAAGCTTACAAGGGCTAGTTTTTTTTCATCTTAAAAAAAGATTTCCCATTGAAAAATCAGAAATAACGTCTACACAAATCTCCTGCTAAAGGGAAAATTCGCAAACCCTAAACATTTGGTCTCCATCCCCCCCCCCCCAACTTTCAAGAAGCCCAGTGTTAGAACGTTAGCCTGCTGTTCTAGCATTGTATTGATTATGCACTTGTGTCTATACAAGATATGCTGCAAGGACAATCTTTGTTAGAGGGCTCAATAGTCTATTAAAAAAAAAGACATAGGAGAAGATTGAAGAGGACAGGGAGCCGTGAAAAAAAACTTGACAAAGGGAACTAATCCAAACAGAAAAGCCCATAAGAAAAAAAAAATGTCACTAGCTTGGATCCAGTGATCCAAACATTTGGGAAGCAGGGTTCCTATGAATATCTTGAAAGCTGGACAGCTGATCACACATGGATAATTGTCCCACTCCCATGATTTGCCAGCCTGAATCCCACAGAATAACTGTTTCAAATGGGGAGTAGAAGGCCCCTCCTGCAAGACCCCCATCCCTGCTAAATCAGCAGGATTCCACCTTTTCAAAAGAGGGCAAGGCTGTTTTTGTAGTTGCAATGGGATGCTTCCATTTCTGTTGCTCTTCTTCTTTTTCCTTACAGAAGGCCGAGGGTGCAATCTGACACCAGTGCTGTTTCAAATTTGCCTACATTCTTCACACGGGATACTAAAAAAAGATGGCTCTAGGATCAGGGCCAGGGAAGCACCCCCTCTGGGTTGTTTTTTCTTTGTTTGTTTGGTTTTGGGGTTTTTTAAATCCAACTATGTGAAGACTTCCAGAGAACATGAAACCTTGCATACTGTTTTGGATTATTTTGGTTGGCCCTAATGAAACGTGTTACATGGCTTTTGTTCTTGGATTGTCTTTAAATATAACTATCTGCAAGCACTCTAAGAACATAAGAGAAGCCAATGCTGGATCAGGTCAATGGCCCACTGTCAGACTTCTGGTCAAGATATTCTCAACAACTTTCTTTTTAGCAAAAGATTTGTTTATGGAGAAAAGTAAGCAAGTTCCAGGTCCAAGCATCTTTGTGTAAGAACTAAAGGTTTCTGGCAAGTACCCAGTTAATATAGAAAATTCAAAAGGACCCCTCCCCAATAGCAGGACATACATACACATCACAGTCATCACATCTAACCATTATATCTACCTCCCCCCCCCCCCCGAAATGTGGTATCCATCGAAGTGGTGGCAAACTAGGTATAGGAGGAGAAGGTTTTTTCTGTCAGATTGGTTAGTCAATTAACTGTTTTGTCCTCCTTCCTTTTCTGTATCCCTGAGCTAAGGCTGTTGTTGTTATGCTAATAAAGGTTTGTGATTTGGAATGTGGTATCTCACTATCTGTAAAGCAATCAAGCACCAAAAGGTTTCCAGGTATCCTCCCCCCCCCCCCCCAGGAGGTGACATTCTTGGGAAAGTTATGCCACTAAGAGCAAATAGTTCACACATACACCTACCACTCCCCTCCCTGTAGGAATTTCCTTTCTCCCTTTTCTTATGTCAAGCAGAGCTGGGTGCGAGGTTTGACAGCCATCCACTCCAACACTCTGTCACACAGAGGCCAAAAATACCAGGTGCCATCAGGAGGTTCACCAGCGGGGCCAGGACACTAGAAGCCCTCCCACTCTCTGTTATAACAGAAGGCCAGGGAAGCCCACACACCACCACCCGCCCCTGTTTGTTTGTTTTTAAATCCAACTATATGAAGAATTCCAGAGAACTTGAAAGCTTGCATACTGTTTTGTGTTATTTTGGTCAGTCCTAATGAAACATATTACATGGCTTTTGTTTTTGGATCATCTTGAAATATAACTATCTGCAACCTCTCTGTGTTATAACAGAAGGGGACTGTGAGTTTCAACTCTCTCTGGAGCACCAGACTGAGGCTGCAGTTTTCCAGCCACATGCTTCAAAATTAGGGTTGTGACTCCAGCTTGGAAAAAAACCTGAAGATTTGGGGGCAGAGCCTGGGGAAGACCAAGTCTGGGGAGGGGAGGGATCCTAGCAGGAATGTGTTAACCATAGCGTTGGCCCTTTGTACCTGCCATTCCCTACAGGGGAACTGATCTCTGTAGTTTGGAGATCCGTTGTAATTCTGCAAGAAGTCCAGTCCCCATCTTGAGGTTGGTTACCCTATCCAGAATACATCCATTCAGGGGTCATTTCATAGAAAAAAGAGGTCATTAGCATAACTCATTAGCAGAACTTATTTGCATATGCCACACCCGCTAACATCACCGGAAGTGTGTCAGAAGGCAACACCCACCAATCAGGCTCCACTCCAAAAATCTCCAGGTATTTCCCAGCTCAGAGCTGGCGAGCCTACCTGGAGAAAAACTGCTTCAAAAGCACAAAGAAAATAGGCTTGGAGGGACGACGCAGATGGCAGCAAGAACAAGCAGCAGTCCCCCATGCGTCGCCACAAGTGAGGGCTGCTGGGAGCAGGGTGCCCTATAACCGGGAGGCTACTACCGAGGGGGTGGGGCTGCTGCCTGAGCCCAGCACTCACTCCTCAGACTCAGAGCTGGAGACCTGGGTGCGCTGGAGCTGCCGCGCTGGAAATTATTGCCATGTGCCAGCACGCATCATAGAGGGAACTGGGCTCAGAAGTGAGCCTGTGACACTCTAGCCCTGGGCTTGTTACTCCCAAAATGCCATTCCTGCTTGTTCCTCCTCGAAATGACCCCTGAGTACATTGATTCTGGTGAAGTGAGACTGGAGTGGTTAGCAGATTACACCCGTAGCCTCATGTCACCCGTGCCTGTTGTTGCTTCCCTTGCAAAGAGCATTGATTGTTCCTTATGAAACACCTTCCTTCCTTGTGAATTTATGCACATCTACAATTAGGGATGAGCCAATTATATTTGTCAAATCAATCAGACACGTCTATTTAAAGGCTATGATGGAACCATGACTTAATAATTAATGATTAACAAAGCTGATTAATAGAGGAGAAGCGGTTTTGTTAGATAATGCTAAAATAGTCATTTAGTGATTACATGCACGTCTTCATGCCAGTTAACAAGAAAAACAGCCCACCTCCCTGTGCAAATCTACCAGAAGGCAGCCTCACGCGTTCACATGTTGTCACAGTAATGGAAATCACCGCTAATGGTCATAACGCTTGGAGACAAGGTTTTTTGAGCCAGTTTGGTGTAGCGGTTAAGTGTGCAGACTCTAATCTGGGAGGACCGGGTTTGATTCCCCACTCCTCCACAGGCTGCTGCTGGATGACCTGGGGCAAGCCATAGCTCTGGCACAGCTGTTCTTGAAAAAGAGCTGTTTCTTTCAGAGCTCTCTCAGCCCCACCTACCTCACAGGCTTTCTGTTGTGAGGAGGGGAAGGGAAAGGAGTTTGTAAGCCGCTCTGAGACTCCCTTGGGGAGTGAAGGGCAGGGTATAAATCCAATCTCTTCTCTTCTTCTTTTTTTTGGCAGGGGCATTTTTTGTATTTTTAAGATGTACATGTCTTTCTTTGTGTGTGCACATGCACCTGGAAGTCATGGTGATCCCTGGTGACTGACCCCTCCTGGGGACCTGGAGGATATTCAGAGAGATGGCTGAATAAAGCCTGCCCCCACCTCCCAACTTCTGGTATTCCAAGGAGGTCTCCCATCCAAGTACTTGCCAGAGTCGACCCAGCTTAGCTTCCGAGATCTGATGAGACTGGGCTTGCCTGGGCTACCCAGGTCAGGGCAAAAACAAGGGGTTTGACATACAAATGACGCCAGTTAGGAAATCCCCAGCCCAGCCCAAGCCCACTGTTGCCAGCATTGTGCTTCATGACTGACACTTTCCACCCTTCCATCTTCCCAAACTTCCCAAATTGCAAGGGGAGGAGGGTAACCGGCAGGGGTCATTTCATAGAAAAAGAGGTGCAGGAGCTCATTAGCATAACTCATTAGCATAACTTATTTGCATACCACCTGACATCACCAGAAATATGTCAAAAGGCAAGAAAGAAAGGAGAAAGAGAGAGAGAGAGAGAGAGAGAGGAAGGGAGGGAGGGAGGGAGGGAGAGGGAGAGAAAGAGAAAGAAAGAAAGAAAGAAAGAAAGAAAGAAAGAAAGAAAGAAAGAAAGAAAGAAAGAAAGAAAGAAAGAAAGAAAGAAAGAAAGCTGGCAGAGAGGAGGAGACAGCTGCTAATCCAAGCCTCAGAAATACCACTATTCTACACTACACCAAAAAGAAGAGGGAATGGCACTGAGAATAGCACACTTGCAACAGGTCCCCTCAAATGCCTATAACAGGGGGTGCTTTGTGACCCTCATAAAGGGAAATACAAACCGAGTTACCTTAGCTAGGATATAGTAAGAAGCTATTTCCTGATGGGTTCGATAACAATTTTTTTTTGGGGGGGGGGTACTCTGTAGACGATAACTCTGACTCCTCTTACAGAGAAATGTTCCCTTATCAAGACTCCTATCCATCTGATAACCCTGCTTAGTGCAACTGAAAGCCTATTTATTTCCTTTAAAAATAGTATTTTAGATACGCTGTTCAATTTTTGTTCACCTATAACAGACAACAGGCTCAGCAGATAACAGTGAAGAAACAAGGTTCGGCATGTTTCGTTGGAGAAATTGAATTTTCGTCTTTGCCGTCCATCCTTTTTATATCTACTTATCTCTCCATCTATTGCTTTCCTGTCTTTCTGTGTCTTTCTTTTAAGACAGGAAACAGGGTTTTTTTGCTTGATGAACAAGCTCTACCAACACTCATATACTTTGATGCGTGACCACCTTTTGCAGTAATAATGAAAACTGCCACTTCTTATTGGGTCTACTGTTAACTCAAGTGAAAAGAAACATTCCAACAGTAAATGTATCACATAATATACTACAGCAGAAATATAAGGAGTGTCATTAATGGAAGTTGCTAATAATATTATTAATTAAACTAAGAAATATCCACTAAATTATGGAAGTGTTTGAAATCTGCTGCATGGCCAGTTTGCCGGTTGAGCATAGGATCTGCATAACATGGAATTGGACAAGGGGGTGCTGATGTCACGATGGCTCTCAGTCAGCATGAATAGAGTATTTATTTTATAAATTGTATTTAAGAGAATGGGGTTCTTTCCCAGATTCTCCAGCAGCCCCCCTCCAACAGGCACTATACCATCTCCTCCCTCTCAGATGTCTAACAGTAAATTTTCTGCCTATAGGGTTGATTTCAAATTAATCTTTCCTGATATTGCAACCACACACACACACACACACACACACCCATTTCTATTTAGCATCTCCTTTGTGCAAATCAAATCCTTACATAAACACAATTTTCTATTTCCTTGCACCATAAAATGTACACCATTATCAATATTATTTGTGTGGCAATAGGTTGGTATTATACATATATATGACATCTATTGTGCATGTAAGAGTGGTATAAGTAAGATATAATATCTAGCTTTTAAGTTAAAAAGGGTAGACCAAAGATACTATTTTAGCCATTAAGAAATAAGATGGATCTATTGCCTCACGAACATGAGATATTTTCAATGAATCTGTTGCATACTGTGAAACTCTTTATTCATCACCAAATCCAGATAAAAAAAAAATAAAATAAAAATGTTAATCTACCTAAATTACAGGGTTGCCAGCTCCGGGTTGGAAAATACCTGGAGATTTTGGAGGTGGTACCTGAGGAGGGTGGGGTTTTGGAAGGGGAGTGACTTCAATGAGGTATAATGCCATAGCAACTTCCAAAATGACCATTTTTTATAGGTCAACTGATGCCATCACCTGGAGACCAGTTGTAATCCCAGGACATCTTGAGCCATCACCTGGAGGCTGGCAATGCTATTAAATTAAATGTAGTCACTAGGTAAAAAGGATGTAGCATTACAACACAGGAGTTCAAGAAACAACAGAATCATTTAAAAGAATCGTCAAGTTTTAGATAGTTTGACAACTGAATATTACTAGAAATTCAGTGAAATTGCAAGTGAACCCTTGTAAAACACAATTAACAAAATTAGAATAGTGGGAAAATTGCTGTAAAGATGGATGGAAGGAAAATTTTGATAGTTGTCCCAAAACCACTTAAGGATAATATGTTAACATCATCTTACAGGTGTGTAACATTGTCGAACATGACTCTAAGCTATTTACTACATCATTGCCATCAGGCTTAAGAAAATAATTGCTAACTATATATGTATTGATCGAGCAGGCTTTATACCACATAGGCCCATTATGCATACACATCTTACTGCAGATTTTCAGAGCAATAAGCCTTTAATCAGATTCTGTGCCAACCTTATGCATAATTTTTTCTCTGGTGTAGTTATTCTGCAGCTACATTAAAAAAAAAAACTTTTCTAATTCAGGGTGGAATATCACTTGTGACATCACCTTCCATTTAAATCCTCATGGTTGAGGTTTTGTGCATGCATTTTAGCATTAGTTTGTTGAATGAAAAGGAACAGAAAGGAACACAGGCAAAGGGGGGAAACCCACTGTTGAAACTGACCAGACTTTTCCTGAAACTGACAAGCAGCTGTGAAGCTCCGCTTTCCATATTGTCATGTACTAAGGGATTCTCTGCTGTGTTATTGGCCACTGTAAAAAATGGCAAAGATGAGACACACTGTGTCTCATAATATGGGGGAACTTGTTGAGTGTACAGAATGCATGGTAAAATCCACTGACACTGGTATTGCAAGATTTGATCATCAACAATGTGTGTGCATGTGCATGTGCACGTATGCAAAGTCAGCTGTAACTCCACCATGCTTTGCATAGGACTGCAATTTGTATGGGGGAGGAGTCCTCTGACAGGAGTTCTGGAGAGCTTTTTAAAAAAATCTTGTGCCACTAAACGGGAAAAAATGTTGGTGTATTTTCCCCAATGCCCCTGCACAACTGCGTAGTAACTAATTTCCTGCCCTTCCTTGCAAATTAATATGGTTTTCTCTTTATGATTCTCTAATTTCATCCTGCACACTAGTCATGACACATTTTTTTAAAGCTGTCCAGTCTGGATTGCAGTCTTCCTCCAAATAGATTGATCCCAAGCAATTCTTAAGTTTGGTGGTTTGCAGAAGGTCCACATGGTTCAGGCACCATTTTAATGTTGTTTCCACAGACTGCTGAAATGGTTTTCCACCACCAACAACTTTGTTCATTATAGAATGAAAGGGAAGAATATTTTCAAAGCTTTAGGCTTCTCAATCCAGTCTCTCTCTCTCTCTTTACATCTTATGTCAATTTCATTCCACGCTGATGATCCCCCTTTATTTTGTTTGCATGCAGCACTGAAATCTTTTTTTTTAAACTGTAATGTTGCCATTTGCCTCCTCTCCAAACTCCCATGGTCTAAATTTTGAGAATGATACGAAGGCAATTAAAAACTAAATTATCCTTAAAGACATTGCTGCATAAAATTAATTTAATTAAAATGTCAATTATACCTAAATTGAACTTCTTGTTTTGGATTGTTCCTATAATAATACAGGAACAAGAGTTTAAAAGTATATGTATGTATGTGTATATATATATATATATATATATATATATATATATATATATATATATATAAACGTATATAAAAACATTTAACTGCCTTATATAATGTGTGGACAAAGGTTAGATCAAAATTAGCACCTGGAAGCTCACCTTTACCATCAGCAGTACAGCCCTGTGATTTTAGTTAAGCAGCAAAAGGAGGAAGTTAGGAAATATGGAAAGACTTAAGGTGGGTGGGTCTGATTTAGACAACAATCAGGAGGTTAAAAAACACGTAAAACAATTGACTAGGGATTTGTTATCTGAAATTGAGCCTGGGTTCTGGATGTCACCATTGAAAAGTGGCTTCTCTCCCCCGCCCCCCCCCCCCCGCCCGGTAAATCTCACTGCTAAGGAGAATATGATCAAAATGTTTTATCAGTGGCATCTAACTCCTCATAAATCAGAGCCAAAGAATATTGGGAAATGATTTCTACAGCTGTTTCCCAAGGAATAGGTAAAGAGCTACCTAGAGGTTTCCTGTTGAATTATGTGGACTACCTTCCCAAAGATATTCAAGACATTCAATCTGTGTGCCAAACATGCCATAAGGAAAACTGGATTGGATTTAAATGAAGCTGGAGTGAAAATTGGTGGAAGGAGCATTAACAATTCAAGATATTCAGACGACACCACATTATTGGCAGAAAACAGTGAAGGCTTGAAACGACTACCGATGAAGGTTAGAGCAAAAAGTGCCTAAGCAGGATTACAGATGAACATCAAGCAGAAGTAATGACTACCGGGGAATTACATAACGTTAAAGTTGTCAATGAATAAATTGAAACTGTCCAAGACTGTCTATTCCTTAGATCCATCATCAACCATAAAGGAGACTGCACCCAAGAAATCAGGAAATTGAAACTGAGGAGGGCAGCTATACTTAAATATAAGGATGTGTCACTAGCGACCAAGATCAAATTAATTCATGCCATATTATTCCCCATTACTATGTATGGGTCTGAAAGTTGGACAATGAAGAAAGCTGACAGGAACAAAGTAGATTCCTTTGAAACGTGGTGTTGGAGGAAGGTTTTACAAATACCATGGGCTGCCAAAAAGACCAAATCAAGCCAGAACTTTCCGTAGAGGCTAAAATGGCTGAACTGAGACTATCATACTTTGGTCTCATTATGAGAAGGCAAGGGTCACTGGAAAAAACAATAATGCTAGGAAAAGTTAAAGCCAGCAGGAAAAGAGGAAAATCCAACATGAGATAGATTGACTCAATAAAAGAAGCCACAACCCTCAGTTTACAAGACCTGAGAATGAATGCTAATGATAGGACTTTTTGGAGAATGTACATAATATAATCAGTCCTACACAATCAACAGAACTCGGCTTCAGGGCTCCCGGCAATGCCGCTGGAGCCCTGGGGCCGCTTTGCTGCCGCGGAGGAGGACGGGGCAACAACAGCTGTGCATTATGCACAGCTCAGAGCTTAGGGGGCAAGGCCAGCCACTTGACGATGCTGTGCCCCACTCCCGCCTTGTCAGTTGCTCCGCGTGCTCGGGAGTTGCGAGCACACTGATGGAGCTCCGGCTTTGGGCCTTCTGTGGCCTGCTTTGGCAGCGGCGCACTTCTGCAGCAAAACTAGGAGGTGGCGGCTTTGGTTCAGTGGTGGATAGATGGCCCGGATTTTCAGCCAGAGGACACGCTTGCCACCGCGGTTTCTCCCTGTGCTCGCTAGCTGCTAGCACACTGACGGAGTGCTGACTTTGGGCCTGCTTTGGCAGCTGAGTGCTTCGGTGGCCCGATGAGAAGGCGGCGGACCTGGTTCGGCAGCGGATAGGCGGCCTGGATTTTCAGCTGGCGGACAGGCTTGCTTGCCACCGCAGTCCTCCCTAACGTCATTTTTTGGTGCTGGGACCAGCTCAGCAGCACCTGGGGGTGGTAATTCGATGCCCCCCCTTAGGAATGGCAGCAGTGGCTGGGGTTAGAGTCTGAACCCTTCCCCAGGGGAAATCCTTACCACAGATAAATTCGGAGGTGCAGTGTGGCATGGCAGCAGGGACTGGTGGGGTGGCTTCAATTGCCTCGGGGGGGGGGGTAGGAAGCAGGGCGGCTCCATAGAGGCCAGTCAGGCTAAATTAAGCATGTGGTGACCTGGCAGCTTTGTGTTTACCGCGTCCCCAGGGGTAGGCGGGTAAAAGCAAAATTGTCCCCCTCCCACCTGTAGCAGGCTTTCCAGTCGGCTTGTGAGCTGTTTAGGCTGTCGGGCAGGGCAAGAGTTCTGTGGTGGCCATCTTGGGTGGGACATCTGGTCCAGCACTTGGTTTTGCCTTTTGACTGAGTCATTGTTAGTGGGGGCCATTTTGAAGAGGTATACCAGGGGCCATTGTGAGGGTGGCACTTAAGGTGTGGCTTCAGGCCTACACTTGCCGGCCATCTTGGTAAGGTCTAGTCACCTCATGTTCGGTGGCCATTTTGTGTAGCTGGGTGGTGGCCATTTTTAGATCACAGCTTTCATTGGCTGTGTGGCATATCCGGGTCTTGTACAGGCTCGGGTAGTACACATAGTTTCATTGATATCTTGCAGTTTCTGTCCCTCATGCTATATTCTCAATCTGGTTGTAATTTTGGTGTACCTAACATTTAATTGCTATGGCTTCCAGAAGGGCCAAGGCAAAGGAAAAGGTAAGCAGCCAGCTCCCAAAAGGCCTCCTGTGCAGCCTGCACCAGTGATTCCATCCAATGATGATGAGGATGAGGATCCTGTTAATGTGGCCATTTTGCAATGGCTTGAGGCATTGGAGAAAGAATGGGGTTTGTTATTCAAGGGCACAAAGGCGAAAGGAGAGTCTAACGTGTCATTAGCCTTCCTGCAGCAAAGCGAAGGATCGGCGTCTGGTCAGCACAGACAAGGCATGGGTGATCAGCAGGTGGCACTTTACACAGCACCTCATGTGCAGGGAGGCAAGGAGGTGGCCACAGGTGGGGATAGGTCCCGGTGGCCGTGGGGCCCTGGTTATCAGGGTGCAGCTGCCTCACATATGGTTCTGTCCTTGGCAGTGGCGGTGGCGACTGCGGGGTAAAAAATAAAAAAAATTAAAAAACGGATGGCTCTTCAGTGGGGGTGGCGCCCAGCGGTAGCAGGGGGCCCTGCTGAAGCTTGGGGAGAGCCTGTGGCTTGGCTAGGGAGAGACTGGCTTGGCAGCAAGGGGTCCCTGGTCAGGTCACGGCATCTCCAGTTAGGCTGACCAGGTGGCAGGCAATGTGAAAGATCTCTGCCTGAGATCTGGGATAGCTGGCTACAATTGTGGTCAATTGTGGCTCTGACTACTGGGGTGGTAGTTGGGCTCCCCACCTTTCCTCCACTTCAGTGGTGCCCATTCTGATTTGGTCTTGGTGAGTTTTTACCTTTTCTAGGCTTCAGTGAGGCCACAGCCTTGGCAGCCATTTTGGTGAGGTCCTGGCCTGCTCATTAGGGCCAGTTGTGTGCTGCCTGTGCCTCTATAGGGGTGGCCATATTGGGGAGGTCTGGGTCCACCAGGTTCAGCAGCCATTTTGTGCAGTCTTTTGGGAGCCATTTTGTAACACTTAGTACTAGGTGTCTGGTTTGGTGGTAAGTACAGTTTCTGGGATAGCTTATATTTTCACCTTTAGGCTTTTTATTAATCTGGTGGCATTGGTTTCACTGATGTTTCCTTGTTATGGCTTCTAGAAAGGGCCAGGGTAAACGGAAAGGTAAATGGCTGGCTCCTAAAAGGCCATCTGCACCAGTGATTCCACTTGATGAGGAAGAAGGCAAGGATCCTGTTAATGCAGCCATTTTACAATGGCTGGAAGCATTGGAGAAAGACCAGGGTTTGTCTTCCAAGGGTGCTATGCCAACAAGAAAGTCTAATGTGTTATTTCAAGCCAGGGGTCCTTTCGTAAAAAAAGAGGTGCAGGAGCTCATTAGCATAACTTATTTACATATGCCACACCCCCTGACGTCACCGGAAGTGTCAAAAGGCCACACCTCCCTGACGTCATCAGCAGTGTGTCAGAAGACAGGGAGGGAGGGAGGGGGAAGGAAGAAAAGGAACAGGAAGGAAGGTAGGTAGGTAGGTGGGGGAGAGAGAGAGAAGAAAGAAAGGAAGGAAAAAAGAAAGGAACAGTAAGGTAGGTAGGTAGGTGGGGGGAGAGAGAGAGAAGGAAGGAAGGAAGGAAGGGACAAGAAGGTAGGTAGGTAGGTAGGTGGGGGAGAGAGAGAGAAGGAAGGGATGGAAGAAAGGGGAAAATGAAGGAACAGGAAGGTAGGTAGGTAGGTGGGGGAGAGAGAGAGAGAGAAGGAAGGAAGGAAGGAACAGGAAGGTAGGTAGGTGGGGGAGAGAGAGAGAGAAGGAAGGAAGGAAGGAAGGAAGGAAGGAAGGAAGGAAGGAAGGAAGGAAGGAAGGAAGGAAGGAAGGAAGGGGGAAAGGAAGGAACAGGAAGGTAGGTAGGTGGGGAAGAGAGAGAGAAGAAAGGAAGGGAGAGAGGAAGGAAGGAACAGGAAGGTAGGTAGGTGGGGGAGAGAGAGAGAAGGAAGGAAGGAAGGAAGGAAGGAAGGAAGGAAGGAAGGAAGGAAGGAAGGAAGGAAGGAAGGAAGGAAGGAAGGGGGAAAGGAAGGAACAGGAAGGTAGGTAGGTGGGGGAGAGAGAGAAGAAAGGAAGGGAGAGAGGAAGGAAGGAACAGGAAGGTAGGTAGGTGGGGGAGAGAGAGAGAAGAAAGGAAGGGAGAGAGGAAGGAAGGAACAGGAAGGTAGGTAGGTGGGGGGAGAGAGAGAAGGAAGGAAGGAAGGAAAGAAGGGGGAAAGGAAGGAACAGGAAGGTAGGTAGATGGGGGAGAGAGAGAGAGAAGAAAGGAAGGGAGAGAGGAAGGAAGGGGGGAAAGGAAGGAACAGGAAGGTAGGTAGGTAGGTGGGGGAGAGAGAGGGAGAGAAGGAAGGAAGGAAGGAAGGAAGGGGGCGCTTCTCCCCCCCACTGGGGCCAGCGTTTCCCTTCCTCCCCCCTCTTGCTTGGGTCCCAGGGGCTTCACGCCTCTGGGGCCCGAGTTCTCCCTCCCTTGCGCTCCCCTGGGGCCCCGGAGCAGTGAGTGGGGGAGGGAGGGAAGGAGGAGGCTTCTCCCAGGGCTGTGGCGCTTGCCGCGGCCTGGGAGCAGTGAGCAGGGGGGAAGGAGGGGGCTGGTCCCAGGGCCGGCGGCCCCGGGAGTTTGAGGATGGGGAGGGAAGGAGGAGGCTGGTCCCGGGGCTGGCGGCGCTTGCCGCGGCCCCGAGAGTTTGAGGGCGGGGGGAGGGCTGGGAGGGAGCTTGAAGGTGGGGGGAGGGCTGGGAGGGAGCTGGTGTTGGGGCCGCGGCGCTTGCCGCAGCCCTGGGAGTTTGAGGGCGGGGAGAGCGTTGGGAGGGAGCTGGTCCGGGGCCGGCGGCACTTGCCACGGCCCCAGGAGTGTGAGTGGAGGGAAGGAGGGAAGGGGGTTCTCCCCGGGCCGGCGGCAGCCTGCCGCAGCCCGGGGAGAGTGAAGGGGGGAGGGGAGGGGCTTTTTCCTGGGCCAGCGGCGGCCCGCCCCCTGCCCTCCTCTCTCCCGGAGCGGCGCTCCGGCGCGCCCCGGCCCCAACAGAGCCCTGTTTCAAGCCCAGGTTTTAGCGTGACTGGCCTTCATGGAGGACAAACGAGATGCGGATGTTCAGGAGCAAGGCAACGGTTCAGCATCTGGACAGCTGGAACAAGGATTGGGGGACCGGCAGGTGGCACTTTATATGGTGCCGCACATGCAGGGCGGTATGGTGGCTGCCACATGGGGGAGGGGTCCCGTTGGCCATGGTGTCCTGGTTATCAGGGTACAGCTGACTCACATATGGTTCAGCCCAGTTGGACCTCATTACGCTCCACTGTGTTCTTCTTTTCCCCAAGTGTCTTGGCTAGCATGGGGTCAACCTCAGCCAGGCATCAGTTCTCTATGTCCACGGGGTGCATCATATGATGTGGTTTCCGCAGGGGCTCTGCCTACTGGGGATGTTGATTTGCCTTTGGGCGATCATTTGTCCATTGCCACCAAGGAGAAAATCCTTAAATGTGAATATGTGAACATTTTTAGTCTTCTTTATCATGAGATAGAGAAGAAGGATAGGGACAACCTGGACGAACGGGAACAGGAGCGCTTGAAGCGATATGTGGTGGACAGGACTTGGGCGAATTGGTACCCTGGATTTCTTATTTATACTGCTGTCATAGTGCGGCACCAGCCTTGGAGGGCTTTGGCGATGATCCAGTACATGGACATCATTTCTAAAGCTTTTACAGACTTCCCGAGCCCGGCTTGGTCGCAATATGATGAGGAGTTCAGGATGTGGGCAGCCATGAACCCGTCCATGCGGTGGGCCAAAATTAACCCTAATTTGTGGCTGCAAATTATGTTGCCGAATAGGGCATCTTGGGGTGAGAGGTCGCACAGTGGTCACACAGTGAAGAGCGCTCATGGGCAGTCAGGCTCCGGCACGCAGGAGGGGCAGGCAGCTTATCGACGCCCAATGTGCTGGGAATTTACCATTCCATCTGCAGAGGTGAAACTCCACCCCTGTCTAAAGGTGATATGAAGACTGAGGAAGGCTGTTTATCACCATGCCTTGCAGACTGCCGGCTCCTTGTTCTACCTGCAAAGCAGAATTTCCTAAATTTCTCAGGCGTTTATTACAAGTATTGTGAAATAATCTGGATATTGCTTTGGATACCCAAATGTACTCCCCAAATACCAGTATCTGTAGAACTAGAAAGGGCTAGAAAGCCTGCCCAATGTATAAAGGGGAAAGAGAAACAGGTGAATTTAGGAGGATATCTGATGAATGGAAGGCATCTGCCCAGTGAGTATTGTTGTTATGAACTCTTGGATGGAGCTAAAAGGGTTGGATTCCCCCTGTTCTGTTCCATTATTTGTGCACAGATTCCTTCTGTCCTGTGTCCAGCTGCATCAACCTTTCGGTTTAAAGCAGAGAATTTCTCATTTATGAATTGCTACTGGCAGCAACAAGTACGTCCACTGCTGAAACAGAAGCACAGAAAGAAAGCCCAAGGAAATCCTGCAGTCAAATTTCCTTCTTTGTGCGGAGATTTGATCATTGCACGTGCATATGCCAGTAACCTGCAAGTTTACTGCGACAAACTGCACATGCGCTGTGGTCTGAATGAAGTCTGGAAACCAAAGAAAAACAGAGGAATGATAGGTTACCAAAACCCAGAACTACTCTGGAAACAAGATCAGAGATTCTGGAAGCCCTGAACCAGAGGAAGAACTTGATTTGGGACCGTTTTGTAAGCCTCTTTAGTCGAGATGCTCAGTCACCCAGACTGTTCAGGTCACAAGCGGTCTACAAGCTATGATCAACACTGTCAAATATGCCTCTGCTCTGAAAAGTTTGCTTCTGTTCTCAGTTATATACCCCAAAGCTGATTGTGCACGCACATTTTCACATTGCTTTTCCATGGCTTTCCCTTGTCCATCTTAGAGAGCAAGCCTAACAGGTCTACCCAGAAGTAGGTCCCATTTAATCCAATGGGGCTTACTCCCAGGAAAGGACATAAGAACATGAGAAGAGCCCTGCTGGATCAGACCAATACTCCATCTAGTCCAGTATCATATCTTGAACAGTGGCCAGGGATTCGCTTTAACCACCAAAAAGGCTATAACAGGAATCATGGGACAGTCATGGATAAAAGCCATATAGGATCCAGGTTGTAGTAAAGAGGGGAGCTGAGCAAAATCAAGTAGTGGCTGAGTCATACATCATCTGCTTGGCATGCAGAAGATCTCACGTTCAATCCCTGGCATCTCCAGTTTGGAGAGCCAGTTTGGTGTAGTGGTTAAGTGTGCGGACTCTAATCTGGGAGAACCGGGTTTGATTCCCCACTCCTCCACTTGCACCTGCTGGATGACCTTGGGCAAGCCATAGCTCTGTACTAGCTGTTCTCTCAAGGACAGTTGTCTCAGAGCTCTCTCAGCCCCACCTACCTCACAGGGTGTCTGTTGTGGGGAGGGGAAGGGAAAGGAAAGTTTGTAAGCCACTCTGAGACTCCAAGTAAGTGAAGGGCCGGATATAAATCCAATCTCCTCTTTCTGTGAAAGATCTGAGACCCTGGAGAGCCTCTGCCAGATGAAGTAGACAAGACTGACCTTGAGGGACTGATGGTCTGATTCAGTGTATGGCAGCTTCATATGAATATGAAAACAAGCTGTCTGGATCCAACCCATTATTGTGCTTTAGCATTTTGTTTGCATGGTGAAATCCAATTGTGCTAGATTTTCTAGTACAAATATGTCTGGATGAACGCTGAGTAACCTTGGGTAAGCCCCTAGGTCTTAGCCCTACATTTCTCATTCAGATGCTATGATGATAAAATTTCCTCTGAGGGGATGGCAGGGTACAAATGTGATAAATAATTGTTTCTAAATAGAGTTTATTCAACATCCACTGCTCCAGTAGATACGTGCTGGTGAGAGAACTGTTTCCTCTTTGGGGCAGTAATTGGACTAGAGGAAAAAAAACAAACATCAGAAGTAGCAGTAGCAGCAGAAGATGAAGCATCAGAAGCAGCATCAAAGGAAGAAGCATCAAAAGAAGCATCGGAAGAAGCATCAGAAGAAGCATACAAAGCAGCATCAAAGGAAGAAGCATCAAAAGAAGCATCAAAGGAAGAAGCATCAAAAGAAGCATCAAAAGAAGCATCAAAAGAAGAAGCATCAAAGGAAGAAGCATCAAAAGAAGAAGCATCAAAAGAAGCATCAGAAGAGGCAGCAGCAGCAGCAGCAGAAGAGGGGAGGAGGAAAAGACTGGATTTATACCCCACCCTTTACTTGGAGTCTCAGAGCAGCTTACAATCACCTTCCCTCCCTCTCCCCACAACAGATGCCCTGTAAGGTAGGTGGGGCTGAGAGAGCTCTTTGAAAACTGCTCTCGAGAGAACAGCTGTTGCAGAACTCATGACTGACCCAAGGTCACCCAGCAGCTGAATGTGGAGGAGTGGGGAACCAAACCCAGTTCTCCCAGATTAGAGTCGGTGCTTCTAACCACGACACCAAACTGATCCATAGCCTCTTCTGAACACATCTTTTGAACCGGCAAGAATTTGGAGAGAAACAGAACAGAAAATTAGCATGAAGTTAGAGAGTCTATGAGGGAAGGAACTTAATGGTTTATAAAAAAAAACATGCAAGTTATAAGCATATAAAGTAAGACAAGATGTAGATTCTCTGTTTTCAATACACGGGATATTAGAAATGGTCTTATAGCTCAACCGTATATCAATTGCAAGATGATGTCTTCCTCTTTACCTTGCAAAAGCTAGACACTGATGACATCTCATTTGTAATAAAAGATTTATAGTTCTGGATATTAACTTGAGTATATCAAGAAGTCTGAAGAGGCTGCATTCCTTCTTTTATAACAAGATTAATAAATTAAGAAATGGAATTAGTTGTGACATGTGCTGCTTTTCAAAGTCTGCCATAGCATTAAAAATGAAAAAAGTAAATGTTTCCTAATGGGGTATTAATAGTTTTCCCTTTAAATGAAAGCACAAGAGATATGCATCACTTGCACTGGGTAGCCTAACAGTTTAGTACCTGGTACAGGGTAGCCAAGTAGGTTCTACTTACCGGCGGGGGGGAGTTGTTCTTCCCCCAGGAGCTCTTCTGGTGCGTGCGCTTTGCACGCGTGCCACGGCGATGTGATGACGTCACCCGGAGGTGATGTCATCATGTTGGGGGCGTTGCCAGGGCAACGCTCTGGCAATCGCCCCAAAACCATAGAGTTTTGGGACGATTGCCAGAGCGTTGCCCTGGCAACGCCCCCAACGTAATGACGTCACCTCCGGTGACGTCATTATATGGGGGAAGTCGTCCTCACCGGACGACTTCTGGGGTGGGGTTCCCCCCGCCGGCCGAATGCCGGCCGGCGGATCGGGAACCCTTATAGCGGGGGATTCCCCCGCCCCCCGGGCTGACTTGGCAGCCCTAACCTGGTAGGACGATGCATGAGAAGCAACACAGAACATGTTCCTTGCAGGAGCTGGGTCCCACAGGACATACAAAGCCTCTCTTTTTCGGGAGCCTTTGGGTGATGGTGGTATACTAAAATCCCATTGTTATTCTGATTGTCTTAAGAGCTGAGATTTTTATGGATTCTAAATGGACGTTCCATTTTGAAGTTTCGCTAAAAGTTAAACCCAAATAGTGGTAGGATTTACATTGCTCTATTGCAATATCTTGTATATCCCAGTGGAGCTTTTGTGTTGCCTCTTCTGAAAAACCATTACTTTGGTTTTGTATAATTGATTATGAGTTTCTCTTCCTTGTAGTATTCACCCAGATTGTACAGAAGCCTTTTTAGCCCAATTCTATTATCTATTTAGTTAGTTATTATTTCAATTCATATCCCACCCTCCTTGCAAGCATTAGGGAGATCAAAACTATGTTGTCCATATACAATAAAATTGATATTTTTGGTGGCCTATAGTAGGTGCAACAAGTTCTGGACCAAACAATCTCAGTACAATACTGTTTATGTATAAATTGAAAAGAAGGGGGGGCTAAAACACACCTCTGCTTTACTCCCTTATTTACAGGAATTTTACTAGTTAAGGAACCTGAGATACCCACTTTGATTTTTGCATATTTATCCACATATAACTCTTCTTCTTACAATCTCCCCTCTTCCTTACTCTTAAAAACTGATGTACATAAAGGAAGGCTAGCTAAAATACTTTTCCCTGACAAGCTAGCTTTCTGCGTGCTGCGATTTTCGGTAGAGGCGCATCCATTCATGTGAGCACATACTCAAGGGTAGTGGCAAGAAAACAGTGCAGTACTTTGAACATCAGAACATGTAAATCCATTTTTTAAAATTGACATCCCAAATACAGGCTTACTACCTCAATAAGTAGGTCAAAGTTGAATCAGGCAATGTGCACCGTTCTGGATTCAGCAGAGGCAGTTTTAAATAAATGATAATCACCTTGAATATGGGCCAACCACTGACCAGGGTGGGGGGGCTGCAGTTAGTTTATATCTGGAACAGAATCCCAAATGGCAGTGAACACATGATGCAACCTATTCAAGCAGACATACTGAGTTCATCTCCGTAAACCAGAAATCTGGGAGAGGTCCTGAGTGGGTGGAAAGAGGGGGAGAATCACTTGATTTTCTGTGTGCGGTTCATTACCAGAAACTAAAGTCATCTTCAGAATCTCTCTTGTACACAGTACCTCTCAGGCAATCAGCTGGTTGCATAAAGGACTGATGTGATGTCTGTACCTTTCTGCTAAAAGGAACACGGGCACACATCCTGTCATAATCAATTCTCCAGCTCTTCAAAATCATCCCACCAAAGGACATGATTCAGCTAAAGAGGAGAAGTGTAGGAGTCCAATTCATACTCAGAAAAGAAAGACACCTTCTGTTTAGGGTCATTTGACATCCTGGTCTTCCACACGGCCAGTAAAACAATCTTGCTTGTAATGGATTTTCTTTCTTTGTACAAAAATAGCCATGGGATAATGCTAATGAGGGGTATGCAAAGAAATCTTTATAGATGTGGTTCTGCTGCTGTTTTAAAAGCCTAGGGTTGCAAGGTCCCCACTGGCCGTGGGGGTAGGATTGCCAGCCCCAGGTTGAGAAATTCTTGGAGATTTGGGGGTGGAGCCTGGGGAGGACAGGGATCTCTGTGGGATGCGGTGCCACAGAGTCCACCCGCAAAGCATCCATTTTCTCCAGGGGAACTGATCTCTGTGGTCTGGAGGTGAGCCAGAATTCCAGGAGTTCCCCAGGCATCTGGAGGATGGCATCCCTATTAAGTTGCCTGGGTTACTCTGAACATTGTTCCCATTGGTTTTGAGGGGAGACACATTTCCAGTTGAAACTTCCCCCCCCCCACCACCACCAACTTGACTGGGATGAAATTCTGAGGGGCTGTGCCCTGAAATCCAGGTGTCCTCCTGGCCAGATTACTGGCAGATAAAAGAAAACCAAGAACACACTTGCCTCCCTCCCCTGGAGATCTGCTGCTGTGCCAGTTTGGGGGCGGGTGTAGTGTGGTTAGCCTTTCACTGTATCCCTCACAATCTCCACAACACAAAAAGGGCCTATCCCTCCTCAGCCACTCAGCCCTGCCTACCTGCCTGCCAGTAAGTATAAACAAATCATGACCTACAGGGGCAAACAGCCCTTGGAAATAGGAGCTATCTTTATGCCCAATCAGAAACCACTCTCCAAGACACTGAGAGCCAGTCTGGTGTAGTGGGTAGGAGTGTGGACTCTAATCTGGGAGGACCAGGTTTGATTCCCCACTCCTCCATATGCAGCTGCTGGGTGACCTTGGGCAAGCCACAGTTCTCTCAGAGTTGTTCTATCAAGAGCAGTTCCCTCAGCCCCACCTACCTCACAGGGTGTCTGTTGTGCGGAGGGGAAGGGAAAGGGATTGTAAGCCACTCTGAGAATCCTTCAGGTAGTGAAGGGTGGGTTATAAATCCAATCTCTTTTTCTCTTCTGATGGTGCAATTACAATCCTGTTGTGGAACAGATGGCTAACTTTTCTAGCTGGACAACATTCCTTTCAGGCATATATCTATTAAGTCACTCTCCCCCCTTCCTGACATCCCCGTATTATCTGGGACACTGAAAGGGAAGGCTCCAGAATAGCTGTCCGATTATACAGTTTCTGTCCCTTCATGAATACTCAGGGGTCCGTTGGAGCGGGACCTGAGGAGTGAGGAGTGAGGAGCGCAGGGGGCGGGCACATGACAAAGCCCCGCCCCCTCCTCGGCTTCCCCGAGCTGTGCACAGGCGCAGCGCCCCAGGGAAAGCCCTGCTAGGGTCTTTGTTTTTAATGTTTTGTTTTAATATTGATAATTTTATCATTGTTCCTTTTATGACTGTGTGCTGCTTTTCCAGAGACTTGCTCAAGATGGCATATAAATTTTCTGAGTATACCATTTTTTATCTGGGCACATGGCACATAAGTACTGGAGAAAATTCACCAACCCTTCAGCAGCTTCCACCTTATCAGTTTGGTGTAGTGGTCAGGAG
Source organism: Lepidodactylus listeri (assembly GCA_029233225.1). NCBI lineage: Eukaryota > Metazoa > Chordata > Lepidosauria > Squamata > Gekkonidae > Lepidodactylus > Lepidodactylus listeri. Next base: position 95,055,722 of record JARCFY010000009.1, on the reverse strand, counting down.
TTGGACTCTAATCTGGGAGAACCGGGTTTGATTCCCCACTCATCCACAGGCAGCTGCTGGTGTGACCTTGGGCCAGTCGCAAGTTCTCTCAGAGCTGTTCTCTCATGAGCAGTTCTCAAAAGACCTCCCTCAGCCCCACCTACCTCACAGGGTGTCTTGTTGTGGGAAGGGGAAGGGATGGGTGGTGCACATGTCCTGGGTATCTCAAGTCTACTTGAAACCTGGTGGTTTCAAGGGAGCAGGAAGAGAATGAGGGTGTGTTCTTTATGCTTATTTTTATTGCACAAAGTATTGGATGGGGAAGGGAATGGAGGAAGAGCAGGTCAGTTTCACTCACCTGTGGAGTGGAGCCTGAGAGGTGGGTGTCGCCTTCTGACACACTTCCGGTATGTTAGGGGGTGTGGTATATGCAAATGAGTTATGCTAATGAGTTATGCTAATGAGCTCCTGCACCTCTTTTTCTACGAAATGACCCCTGTGAATACTTATAATAATTCTGCCAGGTTCAAACCATTAACCGAGGGAGGGAACAAGGCATAATTTTATGCCATTGTTAAGTCCAGATTTTTTTTTAATTGTAAACCGAAATTAAATTATTCTGTTTATTTTAACCTATTGTGCACTGCCCTGAGCCCTTTGGGGAAGAGTGGTCTATAAATTTAAATACTACTAATAATAATAATAAATTTACAAACAGATGAGGTCAGGTGGTGGCTTGCAAAATTCTGACTGCCTGCCCCCAGTATCCAGAGAGATCACTGTTCTTCTAATTAATTCTACTGGAAAAAAAAATTGCTTCTGGTTATCAGAAGCTATGATGGCAGATTGTGTTTTTGATGCTCAAATTACCTTGGAAGATGAGAATGCAGCCCCACTGAAGTTGAGGGGGGAAAAAAAGCGCCACTGTGATTTCCTCTGAGTTCACATTACCTTGGAGCTAAACTGCGGTCTGATACCTCCTGGTCAACTCATGTTCTGGGGATTGTTAATTAAAAAGAGTTGCCCTACTCCATTAAGGCTCCCCATAGACTAATTATTAAAGTGCTGTGGACCATCACAAACCTACAGAAAGTCACAAAAGACTTACTTGTATCATGAGCTGTCAGTGCCTAGAAGTGTCCCCCCCCCCGCCCCCCGCACTACAGAGCAGGCACAATGGGATGTAGATTGCCTTCTCTATTGCTATTATGCTGCTGAAGTAAAGCGAGGAAGAGCAGGGGATTGCTCGAAATAACATACATATTCATTAATGTTCTCAACATAGTTCTTGCAAGTCAAATTCCCTACAGGTACAAAAAGTCATCTTGTTAAGTTGCTACGGAGGGAGGGTGGGTGGGTGGGAGGGATTCCCCCCCCCCAAAAAAAAGAAATATGCAGACTTCCTTCATTTACTCAACTGCTTCATACAGAACTCGAAATCTCAGGCTCTAACAAACTCATTGAGCAGCATGGTTTGAGGAAGGGTTTAATGGTGGTTTTTTTAAAAAATCAAGTTAGAAATTAGTGTAATTATAGAGGCTTCGTTTTTTGTGTGTTTTTGTTTTTCTTCCCTAAATTGACCCCAGTCTCTAATGTCAAGATGAAATTAATTCAAGGAGCAAAATTAGGAGCTGTGTTGGCAATGCTCAGGCGCAATGCAGAAACATTCATGGCCATGCCAAGACAGAGAGAGAGAGAGACCGAAACCGACCGCAAAAACAGTGTTTGCTTATATCATGAAATATAAAGTAGTGGATGGATGAGAAGAATCCGCTATGATGAGAAATGAGCACCCCGATGAGGGTTGCTAACTGGCATAATGTCATAGCCCCAAGAGGATAATGGGGGCTGTGAGAAGAAGATACAAATCCCAGGGAAACGCCTCAGCTACTGACCCCTAAGATCACTCACAGAACTAGTGTTGTCTCTGGGTTGGGAAATACCTGGAGATTTTTGGGGTGGAGCCTGGGGAGGGGAGGGTTTGGGGAGGGGAGGGACCTCAGTTTGTTGTAGTGGTTAGGAGTCTGGACTGTAATCTGTCAGAACCAGGTTTGGTTGCCCCATGCCTTCACATGCAGCTGCTGGTGTGACCTTGGGTCAGTTACACATTTTTAACAGTCCTCAAAAGAGGTCTCTCAGCCCCACCTACCTCACAGGGTGTCTGTTATGGGGAGGGGAGGAGAAGAGGATTGTAAACCACTCTGAGACTCTTTTGAGTAATGAAGGGCAGGGTATAAACCCAATCTCCTCCTCCTCCCCCTCCTCCTTTCTCAGTAGAATACCATAGAGGTTAGCAATCCTAGACAGGATTCACAGTGCAATCCTAAGCAAAATTACACCCTTTTAAGTCCACTGAAATCAATTGGCCTAAAATGGTATAAACCTGTTTAGGATTGCCCTACAAGTCTCTTTCTCAAGGCAAGCATGGAGGACCTGGGTTTTGGCAGTATCATTGCAGATGGCAATTGGGACTATGATTGCCTTAACCTGAAGAGTAGGGTCTACTGGGCAGTGATCCAGGGCAGAAGAGAAGGAAGGCTGGTCTGGAGTGAAGGAAAAATCCAACTAGGAAGCTGGGGATCCAAAGTGAGCGATTCAGTGATTCAGCAAGAGGGCAAACGTTTGACAGATTTACCAAGGACGTTTCCGCTATGTCATTTCCCTCCCATATAAGTTCCTTCTTCTTCGGTGTGTCTCTCTGTGTGTGTTCTTTTCCCTTCCATATGTTTCTTATTTATTTATTTATCAAATTTATTCCTCACCCTCCCCACCGGAGCAGGCTCAGGGCGGCTTACAAAAATTAAAACACATAGATAACCATTCAACAATCATAAAACCTTCTAAAAACCGTCCAGATGGTATAAAGTGCTAGTACAAATTGGTCTGGCAATATTAATAATGACAGTGTCTGGCAACGATGGCAGCAAGTTGATGTCCTATCCTATTGATCCGCTCCTCGTTCTGTTTCTTCTTATGTGGGCGGCTCAGGCTGTTGTCGATGCCTCTGGAGGGCAGGGCTCACAATGAATTATTGGGCGGGTGGCTCCTAGTTGAAAGCCTGGTCGAAGAGCTCCATCTTGCAGGCCCTGTGGAACTGCATAAGGTCCCACAGGGCCCTGATCTCTTCCAGGAGCTCATTCCACCATTATGGAGCTGCCACCAAAAAGGCTGTGGCCCTGGTTATAGCCAGCCTGGCATCTTTAGGTCTTGGGAGGGTCAGTCGATTTTGGGACCCTGACCGCAGTGCTCTCTCTAGTGGTCAATTTGATATTATACCAGTTTATGTCCAGCTGAGTTCATCTGAGTCAATCAGTCCAGGTGTGAGGGAGCTTCAGCAGTCACTGACACATGAACCTGATTTATATTGAATCAGAACATTGGTCCATCAGAGTCAGTAGTGTCTAGTCAGAATGGCAGCTGTTCTTCAGGGTTCTCTCAGGCACAGGTCTTTCACATCACCTACGGCTTGCTCCTTTTTTAACTGGATATGCTCAGGACTGAACCTGAGATTATGCATGGGATAGAGCAGGTAGAGCAAGAAGTCCTTTTCTCCCTTTCTCACAATACAAGAACTCGTGGGCACTCCATGAAATTGCTGAGCAGTCGGGTTAGAACAGATAAAAGGAAGTACTTCTTCACCCAAAGAATGATTAACACGTGGAATTCACTACCTCAGGAGGTGGTGGCAGCTATAAGCATGGACGGTTTCAAGAGGGAATTAGATAAACATATGGAGCAGAGGTCCATCAGTGGCTATTGGCCACAAAGTGTAGATAGGAACTCTCAGTCTGGGGCAGGTGATGCTCTGTATTCTTGGTGTTTGGGGGGGGGGGCAACAGTGGGAGGGCTTCCTGCCCCCACTGCTGGACCTTCTGAGGGCACCTGGCGTTTTTGGCCACTGTGTGACAGAGTGTTGGACTGGATGGGCCATTGGTCTGATCCAACATTGGCTTCTCTTATGTTCTTATGTAGACCTTCTGCATATCAAGCGGGTGTTCTACCATGACAAAGTCCCTTCGCTTTCATCTGAAGACAAAAGTCCTTCTAATCAGTGTGCTCCTTGGGGCATCCCTTGCAAGAGCAGCCAGTGGAAATTCCTCGTAGTTCAGAAGCCCCCATCTTGGTAACAAGTTGGGTAATTTTGTCCAGGCCTCTGAGAGCTACGTCAAAGGGTCTTTCATGGTATACAGCTATATGGGTTCAGGGGAGGGGATGCCTTACTTGAAATTGTGTCAGGGGTCATTGTGGTCTCCTACTCTTCTCTCTGCCATCCATTTTTCTACAGAGAAGGATTTCATTTTTGTATGGAGGAGCAATCAATCCTGTGAAAAGCTGCAGTCTGAAATGGTATGGCCTTGGCATGAGCTGTACATCCAGAGCTGTATGTGCCACCAAACTTCAACTAAAACAAAAGGTGAGGCAAATTTGAAAGATTGTTCATACTCCAGTGAAGCACCTCTAGAAATTCCAGTGGATTCAGAGACAATTTTGGAAAGATTAGTGCAATGTCTCAGATAGGATTTGCCTATCTCTAGGCTCTTCCCTGGCCATGATTAGCAAACATTAAACACAGAATCCATAACACTCGTTCTACAATGAATTTCTCAGTTCATCTCCAACATTGTAACACAAAAGTGTATTATGTTCTCCATATTATGATAAACCCCAAAATCAACTGCACTGGACAGAAATCTTTCTCTCCTTATCATTCCAGTGACTGCAGTAATAATGCTCCGTCAAGTCACATCATTTCCAAGGATCAAAAAAAAAAAATCACACTGATCTATTGTCATAAAGATGTCAAATAAATTGCCCTTTGCTTGAGGAGGGTTATTTAGCAGGAAATTAGATCTCTATAGCTCTTCCTTGTCACTTTTGAAGATGACACCCTTTTTCTAGATTACGACACTAGTAATTTCCAGAAGAGCCCCTCGGCCTATGATCAACAGAGCATCATCATTTTAAGTGAAGAAAAGAAGATAGGTAAATCATTATATTTCCTTCTGTATGTTTTAGGTGAACATATACAGTAAATTAAACCTACTAGGTCATTAAAAAAAATACCACAGGAAGGGAATTCATGCATCAAGTCACAGCCAGCCCGTAGCTATGGTGGGGCTTTTGGGGGCTCTGCCCCCTTTCTTAAAGGCACAGCCCCACAAGCATTTCTCCTGTAAATGCTTTTTTCAATCATTACCAAAAAAAAAAATTAAAGGCTTGTGCTCCTTTCAGCAGAGTGGGGGGCTGTAGTTGACTCATTCCTGCACTGAGCAAGCAGGTTGGAGTAGGTGACCTCTAGGACCCCTTCTAACTCTGTATCAAGAAATTGGTCTCCTTTAAGAGAGTTTTTTCTGCCTAAGTGTTAGCTTTCTTGACTATAGAAGCCATCACCCCCCCACCCGCCAGCTTGTTATCAGAATTGTTGCTTAGGCTGGCAGAAGTGATTAACTTGCAGCAGCTGAGAACTGTCATCTGAAGAGGTTGACAGCTTGCAATTTAGAGATCCATCCTGGTAACGACTTTCTATTGGCTAAATGGTTTTTCTTTCTGCACTGAGAACTTCAGCCCCACCAGAAAAAAAAAATGTGCCCCACAAGCCACGAAATCTTGGCTACGGGCCTGGGTCACAACTGACTTACAGTGACCCCATAGGGTTTTCAAGGCAAAAAATAAGCAGAGGTGGTTTGCCATTGCCTGCCTCTGGGTAGTGACCCTGGACTATCCAAGTGCTGACCATGACCAACCCTGCTTAGCTTCCAAGATCAGATGAGACTGGGCTACTCTGATCTATGCCTGAGCTCTCTGGGGAAAAGAACATATATACATATTTAAAATGTGTGCATTGAGATAATCTTCACTGACCGGAGGAAGGGAAGGAAATCAGAAGTGGTTCTGTTCAGTGTTGTGCTGGAATGTGTGTGCAGTTGGGGGGGGGGGGGAGTTGGTTATATTTCATGAACAATTTGCCTTCCATGAAACAAGCGATGATGTTGTCAATGTGGGCACTTTTTAAAAGGATGAAAAAAAAACCCTGTTCCTGAGGGGACAGCTGCGATGGGGAAAAGGAATAAGCCACTCAGCCGAGCATTAGAACTCTACCAAGAACATGATGCCCCTATGGACTGCTAGTGCCAGCCACTGGCCATTTGCAGAACATTTGGGATGATAGGTTTTGCACTCATCTATTGAAATTTACAAAGCACCGAATGACAGCGGAGATGTTTCCTAGGGCCTTTGTGATTCCCACTCAACCACTTTTCTTCTGTAAAGAAATGAATATTAAACATTTGTAAAGCAGTTTAGAACATCACATGACATGATCGGGCTGCAATCTGTACAACCATCTCCTCTCTCCCACCCGGAGACCAAAATACTCCCCCAAATGCTGCTTCTGTGGGAAAGGAGATCCCCACAACCAGCACATGGGGGAGTCAGAGGTTTTCAGTAGGAGGGGAAAACTGGTGAAAATCCCACCCTTCCATCCCTGGAAATCCTCCATGGGATCCCAGCCATTGCCCCCATATTGCTGATCGGGGAACTGAAACGACAAGTTAGTGACTTGCCTCAAGTTATAAGGTGACCTGCCCTAGGTTGTGACCAATGCTCCCTCTAAGCTGTGGAGTCTTGTGAGCAAAAATTCTACTTTGTGAGCTACTGGCATTAAAATTGTGAGCGAGCGATTTGGCTGCTGCACCAATTAGTTTGCTCTGGAGCCATCCTTCCTGAGCGAATACAAAAACGTGTGAGCCCAAGGCTAAAAAACTGTGAGCTAACTCACACTAACTCAGCTTAGAGGGAACACTGGTTGTGACGTCATGACAGGGAGTTCCTTAGTTGGAGTAACTCTTATGTCTTCCAGTCTAAGCCAATGGATTTTAGTGGATTTAAGACTGGAGTAACTCTACAGAGGATTGCATTATCATCTGAACAATGTTCCACTTGTAAAACTGGAATCTGACTCCCTTGAGGCAATCTGAAAACTAAAACCAGAGGACTGGCAAGAAAAGATTCTCAGAACGCTGACAGAGGGATGTGAAGAGTTACTTTGAATTTAAAAACTCACATCAGGGATCTGCTATTTGCACTCTTTTGCCAGCTGTTTTAGTCCTTCTGGGAAAGTAGCATGGTTAAGTTGTTTGGAAGACCCATCGCTCAATGCTAGAAAGTATGTTTTGCAAGCATAAGGTTCAGTCACTGGTATCTGCCATGAAAGCTAGCAGGGCTAGTAAAACATCTGTGTGCTCGAGCAGCTGCCAAAGAGTTGACAGCCCTGGACCAGATGGTAGAATTTAGTAGAAGACAACTTTCTATAGACAAGCAGATTGTTTGACTAGACTGATGAAATAGCAGGGAGAAATATTTGGGTCACATGGCCTTGCGATTTTTAAGACTTCTGGCTTAATAATTAGATAAAACAATAACTGGCATAAATGGGGCAGGTTAAAATTAAAGCAGAGCTTGTGAATACTAAAATGTCACACTTTATACTATTAAATCTTGAGTTCATAGTAAGTCAATGAGAAATGTGTATTTAAGTGTTTTTGAGGATCAGATCTGATTAGTCAACATGCAGAGGTTTTGCAGTAAAAGCATCACGGGTTTTTTTGCATCCTCATTTTCTTGCCAGTGAATTCCTGTCACTTTGGGAGGGGGGCTCTGTTCCACATGTGTTTTGCTCCCTCTAGTGGTCAAATTGATACTGCATCATCTTATGTTTGGCATAAAAACTTGCAGTATAAATCCGCAGGGAGATATGCGGGACATAAATTGGCGTAATATCGAATCAACCACTAGAGGGAGCAAGAAATGTGTGAAACAGACCCCCGCCCAAGCTATGGGGACACACACATGAGAAAAGTAAAAACGTGTGTGTGGGGGGGAAACCCTTGTTTTCATACAGGGAAAGTGTGAGACCACAACCCTCACGCTAAGGGGATGATTCAATGGCCACTTACTGCGGAGCAATTCCAATGAACCTGCAGGAAAAGAGGCTACTGATTTACTTAATTAAATGCATGATTTCCAAACGTCTAGGGACAAACCAAAGAAGTCCCATATTTCTACAGCAGATAGTTAAATGCTATCCAAGTGACCTAATTTAAACTTTGTTCTAATTAATAACCTATGTTGAGGTATACATCAGGACTCATAAGACTCCACAGATTTCCCTAGACATAGAAAACATGGTGTCAAGCCAGGAGGAAAGGGGAGAAGCCATGGTTTGGTACCTAGAAACTCCAAGATTCAAACCCTGTTATCTCCAGTTTAAAAATATGAGGTAGTAGGTGACGTGAAAGACCTCTCGCTAAGACTCTGGAGAGCCACGGCCAGTTAGAGTAGACAATACTTTTTTATATATATAAATTTTTATTGATTTTTCCTATATCTACAACTAATACGCTACAATCTAAGCTACATATACCTTATACAGAGAGTACTTTATCATTTGCTTAATACTACCATGTTACATAATATAATTATGAAGCATTTAGAACCTTGGATAAATTTCAATTATTTTGTTACTGCTACTATAAAAATTATCAAAACTATTTGGCAGGCACGCCCACCTAGAGAAATACGGTTAATTAAACAATTTATAATACATAGGTGCAATGCTTAATAAAACAGTTTAATCACTATTTCTTCTTTCGTCCTCTTCTTGTCTTAACAGTCTCATCTACTTTTGGAGCTGCTGCTCCTTTTTCCGAGTCAGACACTTCTTCTTCACTCTTTGAGCTATCAAATCCATACATGCTTTCTTGCGAGGCCAGTGAACCATCTGAGTCTCTCCCAGTTTTCTTTTCTTTGCTTTTTTCCAGAATTTTTTTCGCTTGTTGAACAGAGTCAATCTTATACTTCTTATCTTTGATGCTGAAGCATAGTCCTTCTGGAGTATTCCAGCGATAGATGATAGACTCAGACTGGAGCCAAGATGTCAATTTTCCATAGGCTTTCCTTCTTTTCCTTATTTCAAATGGGATATCCTTCATCACTTTTACTTCTTCTCCCAGGATCTTCAGAGCTGCTTTGTTTGTGGTCCTAAGCACCACGTCTCTTGTAGATTTTTTGGAGAACCTTATCATAATTTCACCAGGCAGGCTTTTCTTTTTAGTATAATCTGAATAGGTTCTGTAAACCATATCCATATTGCTTTTTATATCCGCTGCTTTCATGCCTGTCACTGGTTCAAGTGCTTCACTTAGCAAATTTTTAAGGTCTTCTCCTGTGTTTTCTGGCACATTCTGAAGTCTTAGGAAAAAATTCGATCTTTCCATTTGTAATTTCAAAAGCTGATCATGGTGGAAGGCCTTTTCCTTCTCTGCCTTTTGTAGTCTTGAGTCTTGGTTTTTTACTGAAGTTTTTACTTCCAGAAGTTCTCGCTGCAGCTTCTCTGTGGTTTTATTCGACTCTTTTAGTTCTAACTGCATTTTGTCCATCTTCACGTTGAGAGCTGTCATTTGGTCCACTAGAGGTCGCAATAACGAGGAGAACACCGCGTTCATCTCTGTGGTATCAACCTTTGCACTCGGAGCTGTACTTCCTAGTTTGGGGGAAGGTTTCGGTTTCCCCGCCATTGTTGAGGCTGCGCTCCTTGTTTATAGATAGATAAGATGAACGAAAGGAGCAAATTTTCGAACAGCACTTATGTCCTTTTAAAATTTATATCTCCAAGTGAGCGATGCTGCCATCTAGCAAGGCGGATGGGCTTTTATTCATGCAGTAACGCCACGTGAAGAGTCTGGTAAGTACGCCAGTCCTGGAGGGGGGGGGGGTGGGTTTCACTCCTCCTGCCGTCTTCCCGCTGTATTCTGCTTTTCTTACTTCAGACTCACGTTTTCTCCATGCGTAACTGTCAGTTCCAGCCTCATTGCTTCGCACTCTCTGCTGCTTCACGGATTTGCGCTTTCAGCCATACGGCTCCCACGGCGGGGGAACCTATGGGGGTGATGAAAAGGGATCTCAATCCCTCGATCGCCACCGTAGGGAGAGATCCCCTTTGTGCCACCCCAGGCAGAGCCCCCTCACTGGGGGCTCTGGGGGCTCGGCACCAGTCCAGAGCCCCTTCTTCCCGCCGGGTACGGATCGCGCTCCCTGCAGTTGCGGAGGAGCATGTCCGCCATTATCGCAAGTCTTGCCGGAAGTCTGAGTAGACAATACTGACCTTGATAGACCAGTGGTCTGATGCAGTCCACAGCAGCGTCACAGGTTTGTGTGTGATCATGGACCAAGGTTTCGCTTCATCTTTGACTTGCTAATTTCCAAACGTAGCTGCATCTAAGAATCAACCATTTGACTTTCCTGTCTAGAGAAGCCTACGTAGTTCTCACATGTAAGAAAGTATCCTGGACCCCCTGAAGGAGCACATGACACATGAACTTGGATTTAACAAGTCCACTGCTTTATTGAAACAACCTCAATGGAGTCCACGTAAACCCTTGGCACATTAGAAGAGGACAAGAGGCAGGGACCCACAATACTCGTGGGGGCAGGGGAGCTCCACATGGAAGAGGTAAGCCTTCTCTACCCCCCCCCCACGGGCACCAGGCTTGTCTCGCCGGGCCTGCCGCTTGTCTCCCGCCCACATGGGCACCGGCAGGCCTGAGTGCCTCTCACCGGGCCCACTGATCTCCCTCCCACCCCACCCCCACTGGGGAAGCAGCACAGGCCACCAGGAGGAGGGAGGGGCACACAGGGAGGGGGGAGCTCCAGCCGACAGGGGTCGCACACTTCAGGCTGGCCCTGCCGCTCTCCCCTCCCAAGTGCCGGGGGGGATGGGGATGGATGGCAATGAGCTCACCAGGGTGTCCACCAAGATCCCCACCCAGTGCCCAGGAGGAGGAGGCCACCAGCAGCAGCACGAGCAGCAGCAGCAGTGCCCCAGGCCCCATGATCCTGCGTGTCTGGCTGCCCTGCCAGGAGGGACTCAACAGCAGGGTGAAGGTCGCAGCTGTGCTTGGCAGGCGGGTGGGCTGGCCAGGGAGGGGGGGTGCATCACGGGGCCCAGGCAGAGCAGGGGGAAGCAGCGGCCACCCCCCAGGGCACCTGTCACCCACCTCCTCGGCCAGCCGATTCCCCCCCAACCCCCAACACCTGCAGCGAGGCCTGAGTGGCTCTCAGCCACCAGGCCACTGCAGAGATCTCCCAGAGCATTCCCTGTGCATGCGTGGGGAATGCTCTTTAACTTTTGGGGGGGATTTAACTATCCCCCCCAAAGTTTTTTTTTTTAACTTTTCAGATTTTTCTGCACACCTGGAGAGCCTCCTAAGTGTGCAGAAAAATCTCCCTTCAATCTAATTGCTCTGTTCTCCCCTGTGACGGGACATGTTAGAGAGGGAGTCCACTTATTAGAGGCCAAAAGGTGTCATCAGGTGGAAAGCCCCAAGGCATTGCTGGAAGCAGTTCTGAAAAGCCTGCTCAGAAAAGGCAAGATGACCCTCAGATGCAGCTGTTGAGGGCTAACAGCCCCTGGATGAGCTGAACTAGCAGCCATTTGCAGCAGCTGGGAGTAGGTGGGGTAGCAGGTCATCCAAGCCAGAGTGTTTGTTGAGGCATAGCTTAAATGCAACAGGGAGAGGCTTGCTGGGGAGAATGACAGATGAAGTAGCAAGGGGGACTTAAGAACATAAGAGAAGCCAACGTTGGATCAGGCCAATGGCCCATCCAGTCCAACACTCTGTCACACAGTGGCCAAAAATACCAGGTGCCATCAGGAGGTCCACCAGTGGGGCCAGGACACTAGAAGCCCTCCCACTGTTGCCCCCCCCCCCCAAGCACCTAGAGTACAGAGCAACACTTGCCCCAGACTGAGAGTTTCTACCTATACCTTGAGGCTAATAGCCACTGATGGACCTCTGCTCCATGTTTATCCAATTCCCTCTTGAAGCTGTCCATGCTTGTAGCCACTGCCACCTCCTGTGGCAGTGAATTCCACGTGTTAATCACTCTTTGGGTGAAGAAGGACTTCCTTTTGAGAGCCAGTTTGGTGTAGTGGTTAAGTGTGCGGACTCTAATCTGGGAGAACCGGGTTTGATTTCCCACTCCTCCACTTGCACCTGGCTGGATGACCTTGGGCAAGCCATAGCTCTGTGCCAGCTGTTCCCTCAAGGACAGCTTGGGAAAGAGTTCTCTCAGCCCCACCTACCTCACAGGGTGTCTGTTGTGGGGAGGGGAAGGGAAAAGGAGTTTGTAAGCCGCTCTGAGACTCCCTTGGGGAGTGGAGGGAGGGATATAAATCCCTCCCCCTCCTCCCCCTCCCCCTCCCCCTCCTCCTCCTCCTTTCATGGAGTGCCCACAGGTTCTTGTATTGTGAGAAAGGGAGAAAAGGACTTATTTCTCTACCTGCTCTATCCTATGCATAATCTTATAAACCTTGATCATGTCCCCCCTCAGCTGTTGTTTCTCCAAGCTAAAAAGCCCCAAGCACTTCAACCCTTCTCCACAGAGAAAGTGTTCTAACCCTTTTATCATTCAAGTTGCCCCTTTCTGCACTTTTTCCAATGCTATAATATCTTTTTTGAGGTGTGGCGACCAGAACTGTACACAGTACTCCAAATGAGGTTGCACCATGGATTTATACAGGGGCAGTATGATACTGACTAATTTGTTTTCAATTCCCTTCCTAATAATCCCCAGCATAGTGTTAGCCTTTTTCACTGCAATCGCACACTGTCTCGACTTTGGAGCCATGACGCAGAAAGGCTGCTGCCAACTACTTCCTTGCACGGTATGACAGAAGGACTGAATAAATGACTGGCTGGACTGACTGGAAAGTCCTCTGTGTGCTTTGGGGGAATGGGACCAATGGATTCTAGACCAGGCCCATAGCCAGGATTTTGTGGCTTGTGAGGTGCATTTTTTTTTTCTGGTGGGGCTGAAGTTCTCAGTGCAGAAAGAAAAGCCATTTAGCCCATGGAAAGCTGTTACCAGGATAGATCTCTACACTGCAAGCTGTCAACTACTTGAGATGACAGTTCTCAGCTGCTTCAAGTTAACCACTTCTGCCAGCCCAAGCTAGGGTTGCCAAGTCTACAGAACTCACCAGCGGGGGGGGAGTCCTCCTCCGTCCGGGAGTTTCTCTGGTGCGCGCGCGTCCGGCGACATCACCAGAAGTTACGTCAGCACGTTGGGGGTGTTGCCAGGGTGACGCTCTATGATATCATAGAGTTTTGGGGTGATTGCCAGAGTGTCACCCTAGCAACGTCCCCAACATGCTAACGTCACTTCCGGTGACGTCATTACGTTGTCCGGGCTGGACGACTTTGGGGGTGGGGTTCCCCCCGCCGGCCAAATGCTGGCCGGCGGATCGGGAACCCCTTTAGCGGGGGATCCCCCGCCCCCCGGGCTGACTTGGCAGCCCTAGCCCAAGCAACAATTCTGAAAAGAAGCTGGTGTGTGTGTTTGTGTGTGACTTCTATAGTCAAGAAAGCTAACACTTAGGCAGAAAAAAAAACTCTCTTAAAGGAGACCAGTTTCTTGATACAGAGTTAGAAGGGATCCTAGAAGTCACCTAGTCCAACCCCCTTGCACAGTGCAGGAATTGGTCAACTACAGCCCCCCACTCTGCTTATAGCAGTGCACACCTTTTAAAAATGTTTTAAAATGATTGAAAAAAATATGAAAAAAAGCATTTACAGGAGAAATTCTTGTGGGGTGGAGCCCTCACAATTCTTGTGGGGTAGAGCCTTTAAGAAAGGGGGTGGAGCCCTCAAAAGCCCCACCATAGCTACAGACGTGCTGTAGACCCTTCCCCAACTGGCTACAGGCTGAAATGCTACAGGTCACCCACAAGATGCCCAATCCTGCACCACCACCACCACCCCAAAAAAAACCCTTGCTTGCAGAAATATAGATCTAACTGGGCCGTACTGAATATTCTCCAGGCCTGATTTCATCTTTCCCTCCTCCCAGTTTTAATGTCTGGAGGCACCCCTTTGTACAAATGTCCATCTGTTTTCAGTGCCATCTTTCACCCATCCGACCCCACCAACTGACCAGGTTGAGCACCGTTTTCCCAGTGTTCGTCCATTTCTTTCTTCATCCAGGCCAAACAGGGATCCTGCCATTATTAGAATAGGGCCATAACATTACATCCCCAATGAGATTCGACTGATGATTTCACTGTAGTTGATCGACTGATTGAGAGAGGGAATATAAAGAGGATCAGTTCAAATATTTTTCGAAGCAGTGCTGAAGAAAATCATCCAAAAATGGGGATTATTTTTCAACATGCAGAAAATATGCCCGGAAAACAGTGGATAGTTTTAGCGGAGCTCTAGAATATAAATATTTGCAGTCAAACAGAAAAGTCAACAGAAGTCCTAGGATTGCACTTGCAAGAGGTTCTTTCTTTCTTTCTTTCTTTCTTTCCTTCCTTCTTTCATTCTTTCCAATGTTATTTCCTGAAAGTTTTCTTTTCATTCTTTTCAGTGCAGCCGGGAGAGCCATTTGCTTTGGGAAATGGACCAGAGATAGCACATCGTTTCTGTTATTAAAGTTTGCTCATGCTGCCTCCTGGGAATCTTATCTTCCCTTTGTGGTTAAATACAGTATCCTCCTATTTGTGGGCAATTTCTTCCTGTTATTAGGTCCCAAAGAGGAACAGGCAAGTTATATATACTTCTAATTAATCTTTGGGAAACCACAGACACTAAAAATTCTTTCTGAAGTTAAAAAGCTGGGCTGCACGGTTTTAATGGCAACATCAGAGCTAACATTTAGATTCCTAAGTAACCCATCCCTAATTCAATGTGCCAATTATCTGCTGTGGGCAGAGTGACTTGGTTTAATTTGACATGCCCTGCGCAGTAGTTTGTTTTTAACTTGGTATTTTCCTGGCACAAAGAACTATCAGGATAAAATGTGGTTTGCATGTTCAAGACACAATTCTATAGTTTGAGTTTGGGTTGCTGGATGGAGAGGCTGGGCGCAGGGAAATGCAAGGAGGGTGAATGTATGGTTGGCAACAACAGTGATGTCGCCATGTCACTTCTGAGTGAAACTCTTATTGTTTGAGCATAGAGTTCCCAGCTACTCCTAGAGCTGCCCTTTGCCACTTTCAGGTTTCACCCAGAAGTGACATACCAGCATCAGCAACATCATTATTTGCTCCCCCCACTCCCCGCTATCACTGCTCAGAGCAGTGGTAGGCAATGGAACTTGCCGGCAGGAGGTCTTAGGCCTGCCAACACTAAGTTCTAGCTGCAACTCTATAGTCCCCCCAACATCATTTCTGGGCATGGGTAGGATATAAATGCATTGTAAGGTTCTCTGGTTCTCTGGAAGACTGAGGATGAAACCTTGCCATATATCAAAGGAATCACTGGTCAGATGGGGAAACTTACGAAAAAACACAACCTATGAACAATATTCAGATCCACTAGAAAAATACAACAAATGCTACAATCGGCAAAAGACAGAAGAGACCCCCTCTCTTCTGCATGAGTATACCGCATACCCTGCAGTTGTGGACAGGTTTACATCGGGACCACACAATGTAGCATCCAGACAAGAATAAAAGAACATGAAACGCACTGCAGACTTGGCTCACCTGAAAAATCAGCAGTGGCTGAATATAGCCTAACCCAAACAGGACACACTACCTTACTCCAAGACACTGAAATGCTGGTCAACACATCCAATTATCATGTAAGATTACACAGGGAAACCACTGAAATTCATAAACATAAACACAATTTCAACAGGAAAGAAAAGAGTTTAAAAATAAATAGGGCATGGTTTCCTGTCCTGAAAAAACACAAAATGATCTACATCTTACAACAGCACTACAGATAAGATTAGAATTTCAACAGCCAATCCATATGTAAAAGAACCTCCTCAGGAAAGCTCCTCCATTAGCATGTCACAGCTTGGGAAATTCCTACAAGATAATGACTCAGCCCTACCCCACCTTCCTGAGTAGATACAAACTACCTGCCTACCATTCTTCTCACACTGACACAGAGAGTACTCCCATCTTTCTGTGTTATACCTCTGAGGATGCCAGTCACAGCTGCTGGCAAAATGTCAGGTACTACAAGGCCAAGACCATGGCCATACAGCCCGGAAAATCTACAACAACTAATATTTAATGTACTGTTTAAGAAAATACAAAATTAAACTACATCAAGTATGGCCATTTTTTTTACAATTGCACTTTTAAGATTAAACAAATTATTTTTGTAAGTCTACTTATAACCAGGCAACAGGGAACATTAAAAAATGAGCCAACTAGAACTTATGACTTGAATTATCTTAATGGTTTATATTTCAGATTTTTTGTGATGCCACAAATCATCCTAGCACTGTTTCTAAGAACAGCGGAGAGAGCAGAGGAGCAGGCAGCATGAAGCCATGAACATACACAGTACCATGCAAAATCTGAAATTTGTGACTCTTAGTTACAGTGGTTGCTAGTGCCCAGTGTGGCTAATAGTGCAGAAGGCAACAATGGGGGGGGGGGGGGCACACCCAGAGCAAATGGTGGGCACAGCCAGAGCAAATTAACTCTGATTTTCTCCCATCCTTGTCCCTTGCACACTAAGAATACTCAAGCACAGCGGTCAGTTTCTTAACAGATACTATCTAAATGAATTTAATAAGAGTCTCTTACCTTGATTCTTTAGGCTTGTGTGCTGTACATGGTTCTCTTAAGGGGGAAATGGTGGGGTCTCTGCCACCCCTTCAGACCACCTCTATCCACAACCCAATCTTCCAATTACTTCGTTGGAAGCCAGTTTGATGTAGTGATTAAGAGTGTGGACTCTAATCTGGGAGAACCAGGTTTGATTCCCCACTCCTCCACATTCAGTTGCTGGTGTGACCTTGGGTCAGTCACAATTTTCTCAGAGCTGTTCTCTCAAGAGCGGCTCTTGAAAGAGCTCTCTCAGCCCCATCCTCCTCACAAGGTGTCTGTTGTGGGGAGGGGAAGAGAAAGAAGATTGTAAGCTGTTCTGAGAATCGAAGTAAAAGGCAGGGTATAAATCTAATCTCTTCCTTCTCCTTCTTCATATCACTCAGTCAGGCTTCTCTCTCCCTTTTTTACTTAATTTTTTTTATGCACATAACTAGCAGTAAAGCCTGTTTTAAAAGCAATACAACGGGCTCTAGAAAGATGTAATGTGTAACAAATGCATAGGCTGGAAGCAGGTAAGTATATATTAGCAGTATGTTAAAGAAAGGTACAAATGTGGAAGTAAAGTCTCACATACCTTATGTTACACAATAACTGGTGTCCAAGGTCACACAATGTTGGCCAGAAAACACAGCACACAGGGCTCCATGGAGTAGTTTCTACAACTGGGCAGTCTGCAAAGTCCTTTTATGTTGGATGTCCCTGTCATTTAGTGTCTTTGTGGTTGCACTGTCCACCCTGTTATATTTATTTTATTTATTTATTTAATGCAATTTATATCCCGCCCTCCCCGCTAACAGCAGGCTCAGGGCAGCTTATAGAAGAGGTCTCAACAGAAGTTGTGGGAATGATAAAGAGAAGTATTGGCATATGAGGCGGGCAGGCCAGGGAAGGCACAGGAAGGCATTTAAATGCCTCCTCACCTCTTCAGGAGCCTTCCCTGGCTCGCCCACCTAGACAGGCAGGCCAGGGAAGGGGGGGGGGGTCTCTCTGGCTCACCCAATTCAGCAAGCAGGCCTGCTTTTTCAGGATCCTTCCCTAAGCCACCTAGAGCCAGTTCGCTGGCTAGACAGGATATAAATCGAAATAAATAAATAAATAAATGGGTGGGCCAGGGAAGGTTGGGGGGGGGCTCTCCCTGGCTCACCTGCTTTGGCAAGCAAGCCAGGGAAGGCATGGGAAGTTATTTAAATGCCTCTCCACTTCTTCAGGAGCCTTCCCTGGCTCACTGAAGCTTTGGGAGGGGCCAGGATAGGCAGTGGTGTGGACTGGTCATAGGCACCAGCTTCAGTGCAGGCCGAGGTTGGGCCAGGAGCATTGGCAGTGAGAAGTGGCAGGGCCAGAGTCATCAGGAAGCAACAGGGTCGGAGTCTCCATATGCTCTCCTGAGGTAAATTTCTCTTCTGAGGTGAATTTTGGCACACGCTGCTTCTGTGGGCGGGACTCAGACAACACAGCCAATGCATAGGGACACCTTCTGAGTGACAGATCAGGGAGCCAACTAATTTGGGTGCATGTGGAATGTTCAGCAAAGTACCACCCGAAAACACAATTATTATATATAGAGAAAGTAATAGACTTTGTTAATAAAAAGCTGCAGACTACAATTCTATGCATGCTTGAGAGCAAAACATGCTGGACATATGATTGGCTTGACATGTCAGAAAGAGTCCGGGGAAGGGGGAACTCTGACAGTGCAATACCATGTAGAATTACTCTAGTTTAAGCCTCTTAATTCCAGTGGACTTAGGCTGTGGTCAGACATGCCATTTGGTGCAGTTGGGAAGAGCTCCTATTGCATCTGTTGGTATTTGGCACGGAGTTGCTCAATCACACATCTTGTCTTGCTGGGAGCTCAGCCCATTGCTGCACAAACAGTGCAGACAAGAGGGTTTTTTTTGGGGGGGGGGATTGCCTGGTTTTGCACATGTCCATAAACGATGGTGCAGTTTATTGGAATGTACTTTTCAACTTCTGGGGATCAAATTGCCACTGTTACAGCTTGCTGATCTTTCCACAGAGCACTGTGATCCCTGTGGTTCACAGTGAGTCATGGTCGCCTAACATAGGCCGAGGACAGACTGGCACAGTGCTGCACCATGGAAACGGGGCGGACCAACCCGGGGCCAAAGCGTCCCAGAACTTGCCATTTGCACTGCGCACAATGCAGTGCAAGCATTCCAGGAAGGAGGCGGCCTGCAGCATGCACACTGCGGGTGGCTCCTGGTGGTGGTGGTGGCACAGTGCATGGCTGTGCGCTTCCACACATGTTCACACCAGCTGGAAGCAGGAGGAACGCGTGCCCAGATGTCCGGGCACCAGTTCCTCCTGGTGCATGGCTGCCGTGGGAGGAAAACACCACAGGACTCAGTAGGTATGGCACGCCTCTGCCAGGCAGCTGTGGCTGTGTGAACAGGCCCGCCTCATCTGCTTGCACAGTGGACCTGAAGTGGGCCAGAACTCCAGTCTGACTTCAGCCATAGATCACTCCCTTTCCCACTCATTTTCACAGCTGGCTGGAGATGTGAATGATTATGTGGTTACGCACATATTGCTAAATGGGAAAAAATGCTGCCAAGTTGGGATGGACACTAATTGGTGACTGATTTGGAAAACAAGAAAAAATCGATCTTTTTTTAAGTGACAAGATGGACCGCGGACTGAGATCGAGAGCAGCTACATGGTCCTCCCCTACAATGGCAGCAAAAAAAGAGAACGAACTGTTAGCTGTTATGGAAGCAATGGGAAAAAAAATGCTGGACGCAATAGGGGAGGTAAATGCAAAAATGGCAAGTGCAATTGGAGAAGTAAATATTAAAATAAATGCCATAGCTGCACAAGCAGATAAAAATTTTATAGATTTAAAATCCGAATTACAAAAGTTAACCACTAGAACACAAGACATAGAAACCAAAGTAAAAGAACTGGAAGAAAATACTCAAAAAACAATAAAGGATAATGACAGAATGGAAAAGATGATGAACTATAGAGACATGCAAAACCATCTGAGATTTAGAGGTATAGAGGAAAAATTAGGTGAAGATATTTTTACAAGAATGCAAGAAGCATTAGCAGATTTTTTACAAGAGGAGGAGGAAGCTGTTAAAGAACATATGGATCTTGTTTACAGAGTCAATTCTACGTACGCAAGAGACAAAAATATACCAAGGGACGTAGTGGTTCAATTTACAATGAAGAGGACAAAAGAACAAATCTACAAGAAATACTTTACAGACTCTTTTGAAATAGGTGGAAAGAAAGTTATCGTAATGAAAGAACTGCCCAGAGCAATTTTGCAAGACAGGAAAAAATTCAAGCGTCTGACAGACAAACTGAAAGAGAAAAAAAATAAGATTTCGTTGGGAAATACCACAAGGACTGAGTTTTTATTATGGTAACAACAGAATAGTGATTAAAAATTCAGCAGAAATGTACGCCTTTGTTGGTGAGAACAAGGAAGAATTTGGTGATATTTAAGACTACAACAAGATGGATTATAAAGTACTTTCATGGAATGTAAATGGACTTAATTCACCCCAAAAACGTAGAATGGTAGATCATTGGCTGGAAAAACAAAAATGCAGTATAATTTGTATACAAGAGGCCCATCTTAAGAAACAAGACTACAAATATTTAATAAGAAAAAAGTTGGGAGAAGAATTTTTTTCATTGGCAAGCAATAAAAAGAATGGAGTTGTGACATATGTCAAAAAAGACTTGGAACCCAAACTAATATTTAAAGATAAAGAAGGAAGATACTTAGCTATTGAAATTTTTTTACATGGACAGAAGACTTTGATTGTGAATATTTACGCCCCCAATGGAGCCAAAGAAATTTTTTTTAAAGAACTACAAACGGAACTGGACAGTGTAAACTACGATCAAATCATGATGTTGGGAGACTTTAATGGGACTGTGAATAATAAAATAGATAGGCGCTCAAAAAGAAAAGATGACACACTAGGGAAACTTCCCAAAAAAAATTTTGAATTGATAAAACAGGAAAAGTTGGAGGATATTTGGAGGAAGGTTAACCCACAAGGGAAAGACTATACCTTTTACTCCAATAGGCATGATTCACATTCAAGAATTGATATGATCTGGATGTCTACTAATTTAACATTTAAGACAAAAAAAGTTGAAATTCTACCTAGAATAATCTCAGACCATAATCCTTGTCTATGGACCTCTGGGCAGACAAAAAGACAAGGGAGATGGAGAATAAATGAAGACTTATTAGACAACCAAGAAATAGTTTAAAAATTACATGAAGAGACAGATTTATATTTCCAAGCGAACATACAAAAAGAAGTAAAAATTCAAACTGTGTGGGATGCGTACAAAGCAGTGATGAGAGGATTATTGATATCACTGAATGCTAAAGACAATAAAAAGAAAAGAGAACAATATGAAAACATTGTGCAAGCCATTAAAGTAAAAGAAAAGGAACTGAAGAACAGACCAGGAAAAAAGAGACTGCAAAAGGAAATTTGGATGTTACAAGACCAAGCAAAAGCTATGTTGAATCAAGAGACTTACTGGAACCTGAAAAAACTGCAACAAAAAGCATTTGAAGGTACAAACAAACCTGGAAAGTATTTAGCATGGCAATTAAAGAAAAAACGTGAAAATAAATTTATCACTAAAGTGATACGGGACAATATTGAGATAATAGATAATAAGGGAATAAAAAGAGAATTTTATAAATACTACGCAAAGCTTTTTAAGAAGGAAAATAAAGACAGAAAAAGGATTAAAAAATACCTACAGTCATTAAAATTACCAAAACCAACAGAGAAAATCAAAGAACTACTTAATAGCCCAATATCACTACAAGAGATTAAAAATGCAATAAATGACTCAAAACTAGGGAAAGCACCTGGATCAGACGGATTTACAGCTAAGTTTTATAAAACGCTACAGGAATCGATCTCACCAGTGTTATTGCTATTAATGAATGACATAAGAGTGACAGGTGAGGTCCCGGAGACTTGGAAAGAAGCAACCATCTCACTCATTCCGAAAGAAAGTCAAGATTTAACCGATGTTAAAAATTATAGACCAATTTCTTTGTTAAACAATGACTATAAGATTTTTGCCAAGATTATAGCTGATAGGCTTAAGGAACATCTTAAAGAGACTATACAGACAGAACAAACAGGATTTTTACCTAATCGCCAAATAAGAGACAACTTAAGAGTAGTAGTGGATGCTATAGAGTATTATGATAAACATACGGAGAAGGAAGTGGGCTTTCTTTTTTTAGATGCGGAGAAAGCGTTTGACAATTTAAACTGGGATTTTATGTTTGAAGTGCTGGAACATCTTGAAATTGGAGACTATATGCTTAATCTTATTAAGTCAATATATAGCGAACAGAAATCTTCTTTAATAATTAATACTGAAAAAATGGATTACTTTAAAGTTGAAAAAGGAACACGACAAGGATGCCCACTTTCGCCGTTGCTATTTATTTGGATTTTGGAAGTCTTGCTACTAAATCTGAAAGAAGATAAGGAAATTAAAGGCTTAACAATAAAAGGTTTTTCTTTTAAATATAGAGCCTTTGCAGACGACGTGATGTTTATAGCCGAAGACCCTATGACTACACTACCATATTTGTTGCAGAAAGTAAGAGAGTTTGGTGATTTGGCTGGGTTTTATGTAAATAAGAACAAATCGAAAGTGATGTGTAAAAATTTGTCAAATAATAAGCAAATTGAATTACAAAATCTTATAGAATGTGAAGTGGTGAAAAAGACAAAATATCTAGGTGTAAACCTAACAATGAAAAACATTGATTTGTATAAGAATAATTATGAGAAACTATGGCAGCAAATTATGCAAGATATTAAAAGGTGGAATGTATTAAATTTGTCACTGTTGGGTAGAATTGCAGTGGTTAAAATGAATGTGCTACCAAGAATAATGTTTCTGTTTCAAACTATTCCGATTGTGAAAGATGTAAAAACATTCAAATGCTGGCAGAAGGAATTGAATAAGTTTGTGTGGGGAGGGAAAAAACCAAGAATTAAGATGAAAACAATGTGTGATGCTAAAGAGAGAGGTGGGTTCCAGTTACCAAACTTAAGGCTATATCATGATGCAGTATGTTTGACTTGGGTAGGGACATGGACTATGTTACAAGATAGAAAGTTATTGTCCCTGGAAGGTCATGACTGTAGGTTTGGGTGGCACGCATATTTGTATTATGGTAAAACAAAAATGGACAATATGTTTAAGCATCATTATTTGAGAAGAACATTAATCGATACGTGGACAAGATATAAAAACTTTTTTTCAGAAGAGATACCTATGTGGATT
Organism: Lepidodactylus listeri; assembly: GCA_029233225.1. NCBI lineage: Eukaryota > Metazoa > Chordata > Lepidosauria > Squamata > Gekkonidae > Lepidodactylus > Lepidodactylus listeri. The sequence continues at coordinate 95,032,789 of JARCFY010000009.1, read as the reverse complement.
GTACCCGCAGAAGTTTTAAATCCAGTATCACGTCACAAAGGACAAGAATGGTTGAAGTATAGAGCCTTATTAACAAGGCATGGTAAAGACTTTATATTGAAGGAGCAGCATCAGATGGACTTCGATTATGGTTGGCTAAGTTATAGACAAATATATGACATGTATAGAAGTGATAAAAAAACCAGTTTTAGAGAAAAAAATAATGAAATAGAACAAGTTTGGGAGGAAGGTGGGAAAAAAATGATCTCTAAAATGTATAAAATGTTGTTAAAATGGTTTAACACTGATGAAATGGTAAAAGAACAAATGGTAAAATGGGCGATAAACTTCAACAAAGACATTGAAATGGAATCTTGGGAATTTTTATGGAAAAATGCTATGGGTATATCTACATGTTATAATTTAAAAGAAAATTGTTTTAAAATGATGTACAGATGGTATATGACACCAAAAAAAATTGCAAATATTAATCAGAATATGTCTAACAAATGTTGGAAATGTAAAAAGAAAGAAGGTTCTTTTTATCATATGTGGTGGACTTGTGATAAAGCAAAGACTTATTGGTCTATAATACATGCAGAAATGGAAATTTTTTTGAAATGTACATTTAAGAAGTTGCCTGAAATGTTATTGCTTGGACTTAAACTAGAAGAGATAAATGTAAAGAAAAGGACAATAATATGGTATATGATAACAACAGCAAGAATGGTGTATGCACAAAATTGGAAAAATGAAAAAAATACCAGATGTGTGGGAATGGTTGAAAAAATTGTTATATATGGCTGAAATGGATAAATGGACTAGAAAGTTAAATGACCTGTACTCAGAGACCTTTTTAGAAGATTGGAAAGATTTGAAAGAATATGTTGAAAAATACTGGGACATGAAAAATTACATTTATACATGGTTATAATAACATAAAGCAATAGAATTAGAGTATATGAATGTATTAAGGATAATTAGATAATGAAGTTGTTTTTTTATTTTAGAATTATATAAGAATATAGAAAGTAAGAATTAGTATATAAGTATTTTTAAGATATATGACCGTTACCAGAAATGTAAACATAGATATAAGTATTACTATTTTGGATAGAGTGGAAAATGTGTTATGCTTCAGATGTGGTGGGAAACCACCAATACAAGATAAAAACAAGATTATACAAATAGAACAAAATGTTATATAATATGGAAAAAAGGATTTGTATAAGAAAAATGTATTAATTTTAATGTTTTGAAAATAAAAAAAAATTACAAAAAAAAAAAACATGGGAAATTAAATCTTGGCAAACTATGTATGAAGATGGGGAAAAGATACAACGGTTAATATATCTACAACTCTCATCGAGGCATAAAGAAGATACTCATTGAGGAGATAGACTAAGAAATCTGACTGAATTTGAAAAGATAATATTGAATAAAAAAGATCGTCATCTAGGACACAACAATAATCAAATCAAAAACCACCATAATATCTTTAAATTATTGTCTAGCTCTAACAACTTGAGAATTTCCCCTAAAGGCTCAGAAAATCTCCATAGGAAACTCTGAACCTAAATCTTGGAAGAGAAACAAAACCTTCAAATAAGGTATACAAATTCTCCCCCTCTACCTTCTCCAACTCCTCTGATTTCAGTGAAAGTCTTCTCCTCTTATCTAAGACATCGAGTCTGTCTTCTAAATTAGTTAATTTGTCATTATCACTATAGTTAATGTCTTTGTTAATTGTAGATTATATTTCTAATAGTTCCAATTTATTTTTCTTTCATCAATCATACCCCTCAATTATTTTAATTCCGCTAAATTGTGCAAGTTAATTCCATTTTTATTAAGTTGTAATACCTTATCCATAGATATTATCATTATCAAGTGCAGCCACAGATTCTTCAGATCTTTTTAGTGCCCCCCACTTGTCTTAAATTCACTTATAATATGTTCTCTAATACCAGCTAGTCTGATCTTGTCAGATCTTAGAAGTTAAGCATGGTCAGCTCTGGTTAGTACTTGGATGGGAGACCACCAGGGAAGTCCAGGGTTTCAACGCAGAGACAAGCAATGGCAAACCACCTCCGAAGGTCTCTTGCCTTGAAAACCCTACTAGCTCACCACAAGTCAGCTGCAACTTGATGGCACCTTCCACCACCAATACTTTTGATAGAGGTCATTGGGTTTGTTGGTGATTTTTCGCCAGCAACATACCAGTTTTTTGTTTTTTTTTTAAACCTGGGCATTTTTTAGCCAATAGAAGAAGAAGAAGAAGAGAAGAAGAAGAAATTGGATTTATACCCTGCCCTTCACTACCCAAGGGAGTGTCAGAGTGGCTTACAAATTCTTTTCTCTTCCCACAACAGACACCCTGTGAGGTGGGTGGGGCTGAGAGAGCTCTGACAGAAACTGCTCTTTTTCAAGAACAGCTGGGCCAGAACTATGGCTGCCCAAGGTCATCCAGCAGGTGCAAGTGGAGGAGTGGGGAATCAAACCTGGTTCTCTCACATTAAAATTTCTTACATAATACAATAGATGTGGAAAGATACATTAGCCAGTTTGGACTGGTGGTTAGGGGCACAGAGTATAATCTGGAAGAACCGGGTTTGATTCCCCACTCCTCCACCTGCAGCTGCTGGGGTGGCCTTGGGTCAGTGACAAGTTCTCTCAAAAGCAGTTCTCGAAAGAGCTCTCTCAACCCCACCTACCTCACAGGGTGTCTGTTGTGGGGAGGGGAGGGGAAGGGAAAGGAGATTGTAAGCCGCTCTGAGACTCCTTCAAGTAGTGACAGGCGGGGTATACATACAATCTCTTCTTCTTCTAAACTTGAGGCTTACCCAAAGAAGTACAACACACATAGACATACACACACAGTTCAGAATACTAGGGCATACTACAGAAATGCTATTTAAATGAGAAACCAAAACACTTCTAAAGACTACCTATGTCACTCTAACTACAGCTACTACAATGATATTATTATAGAAAGAGAGAGAGGCTGAGTTCAGACTGGCAGTTTGGCCCAATATAGGCATACTTTGCAAGCGGATTAAGAGAGCCCATTCACACAGCCACAGCTGCGTGGCATTGCCATGCCGCACTCACCCTGTCCTGACGGGCTTTCATCCCACTTTAAAAAGGTACCTGGTGAAACTGGTGTCAAGCCGTCTGGGTGCGCATTCATCCCACTTCCTGGAAGTGTGGACACAAATAAGCCGCACATCAAGTGACGCCGGTAATGTGAACCCACTGATCCGGCTTCTGCGCCCATGCACCTATGCCCCCATGTACCTACATTCAGGTCAGCAAAATGGACCAAAGCCACATGCCACCATAGCAGCACCACCAGGGGCCACCCCACAGTGTGAATGCTCCATTCCACCTCCTCCCCAGTATGGTTCCGCATCAGTCCAAGCAGTACGACCGGAAAGCCCCACGACAGCTTGGTCCGGGTCTTTTTGCCCCGCTTCCCTTGTGCTTCATTCTGCCAGTCTGTCCTCAGCCAGAGAGAGTAAAAACTAACTTAAATGAGAACATTACAAATTGGGGGCGGGGATTGGTTTCACACCTGAGGATGGCATCACCACTGACTAAATTAAATACTGGTTTTGCTGCAGTAATGTGCCGGGCTGCAATCTGGCTGAGTCTCCTTTTGGCCTTCCTGTTCCCTTCTTGTTTGCTAAGGGGTTCGAGAGGCATTGTTCTAGTCAGGCATTTATGGAGGCGCAGCATTGTTCTAAGCTCCAGATTGGCTGCAGGGGCTTCTCATTGTGTCATCTTTCCCACTGCTTCCCAGAATTGCAGCTTTCATGTACTACATCTGGAGGAAAAGTAATTATATAATGGGGGACATGCACATATCCTTGATCACAGAAGAACAACAAAACACCCCTTCCATTACCATGTTTCTAGGTAAAGTGTTCTTGCTTTAAAAAGTTAAAAAGTCAAATCTATGTGGATTGTCATGAATTGCTTGTTTTGTTTTGTTTTACACACACACACCATGAGCCTGCGTCAACACAGGCTGTGGTCCCATACACTAAATAATCCACTTTCAATCCACTTTCCAACTGGATTTTGCCCATTCACACAGTAAAATCCAGTTGGAAAGTGGATTGAAAGTGGATTATTTAGTGTGTGTGTGATTGCTGCCTCAGTGTCCCTTACCATAAGAAAATCACACCACATCCTTTCTTGTCCTCATCAGGCCAAATGAGCCGGGAAACAATCAACTCCCATTTCCCCTCTATGCCTTGCCAGAGCCTGACAAATGTCCAAGCCCTTCCAGAGCAGTACAGTAAAGCAAAGCAAAACCACACCCGTTGACAGGATTCACTTACTTTCCACTGCTACAGTTGGACACTGGGCAACAGGTTCTGCTACCCTTGTGAGTCTCTGGTCAACAAATCCCTTAAGATAGCCAGTTTGGTGTTGTGGTTAAGAGTGGCAGAACCAGGTTTTGATTCCCCACTCCTCCACATGAAGCCAGCTGGGTCACTTTGGGTCAGTCACAGCTTTCTCAGAGCTCTCTCAACCCCATCTACTTCACAGGCTGTCTGTTGTGGGGAGAGAAAAGGAAGGTGATTGTAAGCTGCTCCAAGACTCCTTCGGGTAGTGAAGAGCAGGGTATAAAACCAACTTCTCCTCCTCCTCCTCCTCTTCTTCTTTCTCCAAAGCTTGTCAATCTTTATTTTAACACTAGGAATAAGGCCCGTTGTGGAAATAAATACAATGGGCTCTAGAAAGAGGCTCTGGGAGAGTGCCCCAGCCTTGGGCACTCAGTGCTAATTTGCTGTGGCGACCTCAGCTGGGTATAATGATACAGAGTCCACCATTTTCTCAGGGGGAAGATCTCTGCCATCTGAAGAGCAGTTGTAACGTGGTGTGATCTCCAGCTCTCCCCTGGAGATTGGCAACAATGGTTCCCCATGAGAGAGTGGGTGGTTTGGAGGGTGGAGTCTATGGCACTGAACCTGTCTGAGGTCCCACCCCTGCTGAAACCTCACTCTCCAGGCTCCATCCCTCAAATCTCCAGGAATTTTCCTCTTGGAGTTGGCAACCTTATCAGGACTGGCCCCAATGAGTTTTTTCCCCAAAGGTCAACATAGGTGTGGAAAGGGCCTTTTACAGAGAGAAGCAAGCTTAGTTGCCTAGCAACAGGCACTGAGGAAAAAGTACAGTTGCCAGCTCTAACTAGGGAAATACCTGGAGATTTTTTGGGGGGTGGATCCTGTGGAGGGCAGCATTTGGGGGGGGGGGTGGAAGGACTCAGCAGGGTATAATGCCATAGGGTCTACCCTCCAAAGCAGCCATTTTTTCCAGGGGAACTGATCTCTGTCATCTGAAGATCAACTGTAACAGCAAGAGATCTCCAGGTCCCACCTGGAGATTGGCAACCCTAGGGGGAAAGTCAGCCACACAGCAGGGGGTTGAAGAGAATGGTTTGATGGTCACTGGCCCACCTCATTAGTCAGCCAGCCATGATGGAGCTAAGCAGGAGAGAGAGCCATTTTTAGTTTATTCTGACAGGAAAGTGGCCAAGCTGGCAGTGGGTGGGGGAGGGGGTTATGCTGAAAGTCCATTGCCTTTTTACTGACAGAAGCAGGCCACTGAGGAGACAGTTAGACCCACCTGGCAGTGGGCAGTGGAGAAGAGTGGACCCAGAACCCAGTCCATCCCCTTCGCAGGCTCCCTCCAGACTGAGGCCAAGACAATGGCCAGTGGCTCTGTGGGCGGGACTAAGGCAACGCAGTGATGGAATGCAGCCAGTGGCCAGGGACCCCTTTTGAGTGGCAGTTCTTGCAGCCAACTGATTTTGGCGCCCCATGGAATATTGCCACCCCAGCTCATCTTTATAGATAAGGATGTCTCACCCCCCTTCTATAGATTTACATTAAGCAGCCATGCCTTTAAGAAGACCAGATGAAAAACTCTCTAGCTTGAGTGTAGACAGAAATTTAGCTGAGATCCAGAAAGGCAAGCAGGCAAGAAGACTAAGTTTGATTAAGAAGGGAGTTGACAGCCTGCAAGCCCTGAACTGGCAGTAAGTTAAGAATCAACCAGTGGCCCATCCAGTCCAGCATCCTGTCTCACACAGTGGCCAACCAATTACTATGGAGGGCCAACAAGAGGACATAAAGCCTGAGGCTTTCCCCTGATATTGCCTTCTGGCTCTGGGATTCAGAGGGTGTGTTCAGACGGGCAGCTAATCCCACCATTGGCCCGGCTGCAATTTGATCTAGATCATTTTGATCCAGCATTGCATGACCAGACAGCTCCCCCATGAATCACTTTACTACGCATGACTTCATGGTGGATTGTTTAGACAGCATCCACAGTAAGGAGCCATTTGGTCAGCTGTTTTTTTAAAAAAAAAACAAAAAACAAAACCCTGTTTGTGCATGTGCATATGTGCCTCACCATCTACTTGTTTTTCCACGCATGCATAGACTAAAATGGTAAAAGCACCGCCAGCGGTACCTTCTTCTAGGTACCATTTCAGTTAACAAAGTGCATAAATATCATGGGACCTTCAGAAACATTAAATTGTTCGGATTGCTTGAGCGGAGCTCTGTGCATGTCACATGTTTAAGTGGTTATGTGCACATCGCTAAGAGACTTTTTTAAAAATGGTGGCCATTTGGGATGATCTGGAGACTATCCCTACAGGCTGATTGCATGCTGGTGGAATGTCCAGACAGGAGAAAGTCCACCAGTAGCCTGTCAGCCAGCTTAGGACCGGACTGTCACCACTATCTTTTAAGTACGGATTCCCAACGGGGACTGACAGGCTGATCACAGAAGCAGCATAATTCCCAGATGTTGTCTGGATGTGCACTTTAAATCCACCAGGCTCAAAAGAGCTATCTGAATGCAACCAGAGTTTTGCTGCTTCTGAATGTGGATATTCCTTTTAGTCAGCATGCCTTGCAGCCACTGATGGACCTACCCTTCACGAATCTGATGCCCTTTTAAATCTATCTATGCTTGCAGCCATTGCGGCATCCTCTGGTAGTGAATTCCACATTTAATCACTCATTGTGTAAAGAAGGTATGGCTGGGTTTATTATTCTTGTTCATCCTGAATCTGCTGCCCATCAAATTCATTGGATGCCCTCGGGTTCTAGAATTTTGGAGCAGGGAGAACAAGTTTTCTCTGTCTAGTCTCTCTACCCTCTGCACAACTGTATAAACCTCTATCATGCCTCCCCTTAGTCCCAGACTCTTCAGCCTTTCCTCACAGGGAAGGTGCTCCAAGCGCTTAAACCTCTTCTGTAGTTTTTTTTGTCTTCTTTCAGTTCTGCAATGTTCTTTTTGAGATAGGGCATGGCAGCTTCAGATAGTAGATGCAGATTCTATTTTATTTTCCTGTGCCCTCAGCTTTATGCGCTTGAGGCAGGTGCCTCCTTTGCCTTCCCTTTGTTAAAGCCTGGCCTCCATCTTTGTAGATTTGTGACCTGTGATCTCACTTATTTGTAATCTGCAATCTGACCACATGACAGTCTGCAGCTTGTTTTTGCTTTCACTGCAATCATTCTCACTCTCTCTCTCTCTCTCTCTCTGTGAAAAGTATTGGAGTCGGAAGTCCATGGAACAGTGAAACAGCTAGATCTTTATTGCTGGTCCGGATGAAGCATACATCCCAGGGCTCCGAGCCCTCCTTTTATGCTGGTCAGGGATAATCCCCTGACCTCGCCCAACTGGCCTGATAGGCTATTATCAGTCTATTTACATCTCATAGGTTCCCTGGGAGAAACCTAGGTACATGATTGGTGGCCTTTGTTCTACCTGGCTGAAGCTCAGGTAGTTTCTTGGCCATGTGCTCTGGCCACATGGCGGTCGCCATTACTGGAGCACATGGCAACCGCATGGTCAAAACATAACAGTGTGTGTGTGTGTGTGTGAGTGTGTGAGAGAGAGAGAGAGAGAGAGAGAGAGAGAGAGAGAGCTGCTATTGAGTCACAGTAACCCCAGTAGAAAGTACTGAGTCCAGAGACATGTTGCAGTGAAATCAGCTCATGAGTTCATTGATGGTACAATTCCAGGCTACTGAACAGGGCTCGGGGGTCTGCTTGAATACATGTCTAAACTGCACCCCCGGCCTTGCCCAAACTCCCTGATAGGATTACTCCCTGATAGGATTTTGCCCAAACTCCCTGATAGGATTTTGCCCAAACTCCCTGATAGGATTAGTCATGAGTTACCTTAAACCATAGGTCCCCTGGTGGAACTTGGGTGGCCGCTTGGTCTAATTTACAATCCAGCCGGGCTATTGTCTCCCAAAGCGGAGCTCCAGTGGCCAGCCCAGCCACATGCATTTCTCTGACTGTGTGCACGGTTGCCATTAGGACATAACACCCAGCAAGGGGCTTTCAATGCAAGTGAGAAGCAGAAGGAGTTGGCCATTGCCTTCCTCTACAGAGTCTTCCTTGGTGGTCACCCTTCCAACAGGTATCAACCCTGCTTAGCTTCCAAGATGTGACAAGATGGGGCTATATCATGCTGCCTTCCCTCCCATCCCTGCAATCATTACATCTTTACATTTTGTAGGAAATGTGGTTGTTTTGCTACTGGGATGTGACGTGCCCCTTTCTCCCAGCACTTCTGTGTTTCACCAGTGGTTGTGATCCCTGGAGTGGATCGGTTGAAAACGGCTGGGGTCTACTGTAGTCAGGAAAATGAAATGGGACTTCCACATTCGGCTGCAGTATACCTTTGAGTACGAGATGGCCAGCATATAAACAGCCAAGGATATGTGGCTGCCTGCATTTGGAAACAAAAATATTGAACTAGAAGGACTTTGCAAGTTCAGCAAGGCAGTTCTGATCTCCTTAATACAAGTCCACAAGGTAAAGGTAAAAGTTTCCCTTGCTCGAAAGCTAGTCGAATCCAACCCTAGAAGGTGGTGCTTATCTCCATTTCCAAGCCAAAGAGCCAGCGCTGTCTGAAGACCTTTCCGTGGTCATGTGGCCAGCATGACTAGATACCGAGGCACACGGAACGCTGTTACCTTCCCTCCGAAGCAATACCTGCTTGCAGTTTCTTGCTTCCAAACTAGCAATGCAAATATTGGCATAAGGCTTCTTTTGACCCTCAACTTGGATGATCGGGATTTGAAAATATCATTTACTAGCGCACCATGGGTGTCAAGGTCTGGGGCGCAGGCAAGGGGAAGTCAAAACACAGTCCGAGGTCTGGAGCCAAGAAGAGTGAAGCAGGAGCCAAGAGCAAAAGGCCAAGGCACTAACCAGGAGCAAGGTTGTTCAATCCGAAGTCGAGAGAGGGTAGCAGGAGCCGAGAGCAAGAGTTCAAATCGCAAACCAGGAGTGAGGTCGTTTGAGCCAGAGGAAGGTAACAAGAGCAAGACCTTGGGATCAAGAGGTGGAACAGCTGCAAGGAGTCATGGTGTCTTGACATGTTTCCTCCCACAAAGGAGCCAGCGTAGAACCTGGAGCTAAATAGCCCTCTGCTGCTGGTTTCAGTTCTGTTAAACCTCAGGCTGACAGCTCATCTACTTCACAGCTCTCTGTTGCCTTGCTGCTAAGTCCTGCTGGAGTCGGTCTCGTAAATGAGCAATTCTTGGGGGCGAATCGGGAGGGCTTTCCACCTCTGTCTGCTCCTTGTCAGCTGTCTCCGAGTTGGGTGCCAGTACAGGTTGTGTTGGTAAATTGCTGATTTCTGCAGCACCAGAGGGGCCAGCTGTGGGTTCTGCTGGAGCTGGCAACGGCCAATCCTCAGCACCCATGACAATGGGATTCTTCATAACAGTGGTTTCTCAGTGGAACAGGCTTCCTCGGGAGGTGGCGGCCTCTCCTTCTTGGGAGGTTTTCAAAGAGAGGCTAGGTGGCCATCTGACAGCAATGCTGATTCTGTGAACTCAGGCAGACCATGAGAGGGAGGACAGAGAGGGTTGCATCAGTGCTTAGTTCTTGTGGCCTTTTCTTAACACACCCAGGGAAATGCTGATCACCACTTTGGGGTCAGGGAGCAATTACTAGCACACCAGGCCAGTTTGGCCAGGGATCCTAGAGGGTTGTGTGTGTGTGTGTTTTGCCCTCTTCTGGGCATAAAGCGGGGATCACTGGGTGTGTGGGGAGGAGGTATTTGTGAATGTCCTGCACTGTGCAGGGGGTTGGACTAGATGACCCTGGAGGTCCCTTCCAACTTTATAATTCTGTGATTCTTTTCCTCAAGGATCTCCACTCCTATTTGCATCTGACAGAGGGAGCACTGACTCTCCAAAGGTCATACTTTGAAAATTTTGTTGCTCTCTATGGTGCCACTGGCCTCGAAACGAGCTGTTCTTTTCTTCTGCAATCTGCAACTGCTTTCATAAGTCAACATCATTGTATGAATCTACATTGGAGAATGGCTTTATTTACCAAGTTACAATAAACCACCACCTGGTACTTTGCATAAACGACATGGTAAATCATGGCAGCTCTACTGCAGGAGTTCACAATAGCCTAGTAAATAACCACTGCCAGCATCATAAATCAGGTTCTCTGCAGTGGCAGGGATATCAGTGAAAGCATCTCTGGGATATGTGGGGGACCTTTCTCTGGGTTTCAACCAGGAAACTATTGTTGCATGTTCAGGCTGGATCGAGGGACGATATTCCCTGCTGCTCATTAAAAATGGGTTTTAGTACTGGGGCAGGGGATAAAAGTGGAGTCCTTAGCAATAATTTGAATCAAAGAATATTTTGGACTGTTCTGCTTGAAAATAAATGTGTGCGCTACCTCAGTGTGCTGATCACAACTATGCTTTGACCACTTTGCCCAGGGCATGTTTGAACATAAAGGTGAGAAGTGGCAGACCATTGAACAAGGAAGGAAAAGGGGACTGGAAGGGAAAGGGCTGGCAAGTCAAGAAGAAGGGACAAAAGAGGACGAATAACCAAGAAGAAGGGACAGGGGACTCACTCTAAAAGCTGAAACAACTCTGCACCTGATCCTGAGAACTGTGAAGAAGAAGAGGAAGAAGAGGAAGAAGAGGAAGAAGAGGAGGAGATTGAATTTATACCCTGCTCTTCACCACCTGAAGGAGTCTCAGAGTGGTTTACAATCTCCTTTCCCTTCCCCTCCCTACAACAGGCACCCTGTGAGGTAGGCGGGGCTGAGAGAGCTCTTTCGAGGACTGCCCTTGAGAGAACAGCTCTGAGAGAACTATGGCTTGCCCAAAGTCATCCAGCAGCTGCAAGTGGAGTTGTGGGGAATCAAACCCCGTTCTCCCAGATTAGAGTCCGTGCACTTAACCACTACACCAAACTGGCTTTCCATGAAGAAGAATACGGTCAGGCTCCATTGGTGACTAGCAAGAGGGCCTTAAGGAATAGAAGCTTGTTTGGCCTGTTTCTCAGCTTCTACAGATGGAAACAAAACCCAGGCCTGCAGCTAGAATCTTTTTTTTCCCCAGGGGGCTTTAAAAATGTATGGGGGGTTGGCTCTAACGTCCTCCAGCCATCCCCCACCCAAGTGAGCCCACCCCGGAAGTCTCCCAGCCTTGCTAGCTACTTGCCAGCAAGGTGTTTGAAGCACAGCCAGCCTTAGAAACTGTCGTGCCTGCCCAGGCCTCTTGAAGGGTAGTGGGAGCTCCTGCAATGCGCCAGTGTTTTCCCAGGGGCTCTTCTTGTCTGGGGCGCTTTTCCACCCTGGCCTGGCCTCTGCAAAGTGCACTTTGGGCACGGCTCTCGGGACAGGAGTTTCAGCCTCCAAGCTTGACTGCAGGTGGAGACAGAAGAGCTGAGGCATGGAGGGCCCTTCTTTCTACCACCCTGACTCCAGGCTGTGCTATAGAATGTTGTAAAAGGGGCAAAAAAGGGTGGTTGGGGGGGAATCTTGTGGGGCTATTCCTTTAAGTAAGGGGCAGAGCCCCAGATAGCCCCACCATAGCTACGGGCCAGACAAAAACAACCTGCACCTCCAAGCATGAAGGGGTTTGAAAGTGCCCAATATGGTTTAGACATGATTTCATCACAGAGGAATCTGACAGCTGTCGACCTTTGTAACGTACAAAAGGTACCCACTTCGACTGGCTTCATTTCCCCCTTTTCCTTCCAGGTTTGGTGTCGTGGTTAAGTGTGCGGACTCTAATCTGGGAGAACCGGGTTTGATTCCCCGCTCCTCCACTTGCACCTGCTGGATGGCCTTGTGTCTACATGCAGTTTTCTTAGGTTGTTTGAAGAAAGCACCCATCTCACCCTTAGAAACATTAATCACTGGCAAGGCTGTCTCTGAACATACTCTTGGCAGGGAAGCTCCTGCCTGGTTTCCTGAAGAATGCAGATGTGTTTGCAAACATGACATATATTTTCAAGTATACACTTAAAACATTTCTACTGTAAGGTTGCAATTCAATGTACGCTTAACTAGAAGCAAGCTCCGTTTGCTACAGTGGGACTTACTCTTGAGCAGGCATGAAGAGAATGGCTAGGGCCCCCCAGGTCCCCACGGACCACCAGTGGGGGATGGAGGATAGGGTTGCCAGATCTAGGCTAGGAATCTCCTGGAGACATGTGGATGGAGCCTGGGGAGGGAGAATGGATGGGTGGATGGATGGATAGATAAGTTTATTGTACATGGCCATTGGCTGTGACAATGTAAAATACATACAGTATAAAGTCTGGGGAGGACAGGGACCTCAGTGGGGTACATTGCCATAGCATCCATCCTCCAGAGCATCCATTTTCTCCAGGGGAACTGATCTGTGTAGTCTGGAGATCAGCTGTAATTCTGGGGGATCCCCAGGTCCATAAGAATGACACCTCATGTTTACGCTAATGTGTGACTTTGAATTGTGGCTTGTAAAGAGCATCTGCAGAAGGTTAGAATAGGTCAATAGATGCCCATACCCAGGGGTCCGTTGGGGCCGGAGCAAGGCGGAGCAAAGCTCTGCCAGCTCAGGACTGGCCAGTAGGGCAGCCACGGGCTGAATCAGATTCTCTAATCTGATTCAGCTCGCCGCCGAATTGCCGCCGAAATTCGGCAGCAACTTTAAAAGCCACTGGAGGGGAGGGGGTTTGAGGGAGAGGCTCCAAACTTGCAGGGTAGCTGCTGGGACCTCTCCTCGAAATGCCCACCACGTTTCAAGAAGATTGGACCAGGGGGTCCAATTCTACAGCCCCCCAAACAGGTTGCCCTCATTCCCTCTGTTCTCTATGGGAGGAAAAAAGTTAACATTTTTTCCCTCCATAGAGATCAATGGAAGTGATGGGACAATCTGCTTGGGGGCCCAAAGAATTGGACCCCGTGGTCCAATCTTTTTGAAACTTAGTGGGTATTTCGAGGAGAGGCCCCAACAGCTACCCTGCAAGTTTGGAGCCTCTCCCTCAAACCCCCTTTCCTCCAGCCCCTCATATACCCTATGAGTTTTTGCCATTGATTTCAATGGGCCATAGGATATAATGGGGCTGAAACTGACATTCCCTTTCTGACACACTTCTGGTGATGTCAGGGGGTGTGGCATATGCTAATGAGTTATGCTAATGAGTTATGCTAATGAGCTCCTGCACCTCTTTTTCTAGGAAAGGACCCCTGCCAATACCATTCTCCTTGACCCAGCTTTTCCCAGCTTTTGTACTTGTCTATCATGATGACAGATTTATTTCAGCAAATAGAAAGACTTACAAAATAATTTTAATCACTGGATTTGTTATCTGTTGCAGGCCAGATGGAGGTTAAGCATCCTCTACCAAAAGGATGGGATTCCTTTCTTTCCCCCACTTTCCAATTGTTCCAAATTATATTTTATGGGCTCATTCATATTGGCTTTGACCATCAGAGATGATACAGCCAAGTGAAAAACCTGGCAGGCTGACTGGTTTGCAGGAACTTTGAAAACACTGTAGCTGCAGTAAGCAAAAAAACAAAATAAAATAAAATAAAGCGTTTATTGCAAAAGTCCAAATCCAAGTTTGTGAATAATACAGGCATTTCAGTTGCTGTAGTTCTGTAGCTGGAACCTGTTGGGGAAAGTGGGGCTTCAGCTTCCTTCCCATGTACAACAGTGTTTTTCATGCTATATTCTAGGGGTTCTGGGCTTCCCCACATAACCGTGAGGAGACTGGATCGAAAATACAGAGCCATGGGCTGTATTCCTCAGGAAACAAATTTGGTTTCATTTCTATTGGGAGGGGGAGTCTTAGTTTTCAGCCCCTTTGGCCCTAACTGAGGGGGTCCTCATTTTACCCTCATTTTACCCTGAGGACAAAGGGAGAGGAGGGGTCAGAGAGCAGGTCCCAGGTTAAGACAAAGAGAGCCATCGCATTCAAGAAGATAACACCTAAACAGACTTAGAGTGATATAGTGACACCCCCCCTCCAATATCCAGGCATGCTGAGTCACTCAATCCAATAAGCCAGTCACTTACTTGTAGCCTAACCTACCTCACTCAGGGAGCAATCCTATGTAGGTATACTCAGAAGCAAGTTCCAGAAGTATGCACGTGAGTTGGAGGGGGTCCATCAGTTTTTATCAGCTGTGTCCAGTATTTTTGTCAAAGCCATTTGGAAATCCTAGAAACTCTGTGCATGCTTACTTGGAAGTACAGGGCAAAGTGATTTATTCACATATAAGTGTACAAAGGATTTCAGCCATAGCTGTGGATAACTTTCCCTAAACCAGTGTCACATATCAAAAGCAAGGCATGTTTCAAGCCAAATTTACTGAATTTAATTATGGAATTCCCTCTCAGGGAGATCCATTGGTCTCCTTCGGTCATTGTCTTATGTCAGCAGAGCCAGTTTGGTGTAGTGGTTAAGTGCGCGGACTCTAATCTGGGAGAACTGGGTTTGATTCCCCACTCCTCCACTTGCACCTGGCTGGATGACCTTGGGCAAGCCATAGCTCTGGACCAGCTGTTCCCTCAAGGACAGTTGTCTCGGAGCTCTCTCAGCCCCACCTACCTCACAGGGTGTCTGTTGTGGGGAGGGGAAGGGAAAAGGAGTTTGTAAGCCGCTCTGAGACTCCCTTGGGGAGTGGAGGGCGGGATATAAATCCAGTCTCCTCTTCTTCTTCTTCTTCAGATGAACCTCTTTATTTTTTTTATTTTTTTGCCTGGTGTTCCCTCACTGCTTCGCATTGACCCTGTCACTTATTCATTTGCTTATGTGCTTCTGCATTTTCTTTTGCTTTTAATTGTTTGAATATATCTATATGCCCTTATCTGGATGGTCCAAGCCACCTGATCTCATAAGATCTTGAAAGCTAAGCAGGGTCTGCCCTGGATAGTATTTCAATGGGAGATGACCAAGGAAGTCCAGGGTAAGGCAATGACAAACCACCTCTTGCCTTGAAAAACCTATGGGGTCGCCATAAGTTGGCTGTGGCTTGACAGCATTTCCATTTTCTTTCTTTTGTGGAATTTTATGTGCATATGAACTCACTGTCCATTAGCCACCAAATAAGATTTCTCACAGAGTGGCAGGATAAATTAAGAAGTCATTTCCATAGGAAAGCATCTTCTGGGCCTTACACAAAGGAGACCTAATGTCCTGAACCAGCCCTAACTCTCATGGCAATCCTGAGCAGGGTTACATCCTTCTAAATCCATTAAGGTCAATGGACTTCAAAAGGTTCGATTCTGTTTAGGACTGCAACACAGGGGCATAGACTTTGTAAATCCCCGGGGGGAGGGCTCTTTCGACCATGTCCCCGCCGCCTCTCTCCCCCCCCACCACCCCAGGGAGGCAGGAGGGCAGGCCAGGGGTGGAGGGGAAGGAGAGGCGGCGACGGCAGCCAGCTGGCTGGCTGACTGGCCACCGGCGGGTGCTCCATTTTGCCGGAGGTGGCTGAGCCCCCCCCCCGGGAAATTTCGGGGGAGGCTTGAGCCCTTGAGCCCCCCCGTAGTTGACGCCTATGCTGCAACATGGGTGCTGGGTTTCTGTTAGTAAAGGTAATAGCTTACAAATAGTAGTTTATGTGAATGCACATCAGGGTACAGAAAGATAAAATCCACAGAGAGGCATAAAATTTGTGACTTTCTATGTGCAGAGTACTAACGATCCATCTACCAAAATGACTCCTATAGGCCATTTTGGGGGAAGGAAAGAACCCTATAATTTTTGCCTTTTTAATCATCCTAAACACACAAAGATTCAACAGGCACAAAATCAATGAGGCTTGATTGCCTCTCCATCAATTTCCACCCATTTGCGTCAAATGAGAATTTAGACTTCCATGTTTACGCCCTTGAAGGAAGTAAATGTAACTTTCTCCAAATGAAGGGATGCTGCAAACTCAGCCAGGCTGGCAGGGCAGGGGGAACCACGCTAATCTCTTGGCGCTGTTCCTTCACTCTAAACTCCATGCCATAGTTTTCCTTGCCCTTTGCAGTCTTCTGGCATTGTTCTCTAGTGACACCAAGCATGTTAACCAAACTGCATTGGTGTTAGCAAATGTCAAACACTGAAATCTTCCTGAGCCTTAAATAGATGCACACTTGTCGGCCCTCTTCGGTGGTGACTGGAGACAGAACGAAAATTAATTAAAGTTAAAAATGATTAGTTAATTGAATTAATGTTTAAATAGGCACTTGTATGGCATTTAGGGAAGATGGCAGCAATGTAATCTCCCCGCCGTAGCTGCCTTGACTGGGATTTCTAACCACTGGGTTTGCCTTTGTCTCGGGCGTAGATTAATGAAGTGACATTTCCTATTCTGTTTTATTTTAAGCAAGCAGGAGACAGCGGGAAGTAATGCCTAATATATTCTGATAGCTCCCTGTGCTGTTTTGATAATGTTTTGTATTCTGCATCAACGACCCATTTGTCTTTATTTGCTCTGAGCCTCCAGAAACTTTCAAAAGAGAGGAACAAATGTCCCAGTGTCATTTTGCAATCTTAAGAAAGTGGGCAACCCCCCCCCCCCCCGCACACACATACCAACACCAAATTTCTACAATTTAATCAGCACATTCATTGACTCTTCAGATCAGTCATATGATACTGAAGAGCCCACCTGGCATTTTTTATTCACCTTCCTTTCCAAATCACCTTGGCTACCTTTCAATATTGAACCCAGAGGACAATTCCACAGTACACTGTACACTGCATTGCCTGGGCTTTTACTTATTGTTTAGATTTTGGCCTACCAAAGCCAGACTGCCCTGAGCTGGATGGCCCAGGCTAGCCCAATCTTGTCAGATCTCTGAAGTTAAGCAAGGTCAGCCCTTAAGTATTGGGATTATCCTCCCCCCACCCAAAGTAATTATCCACCCATGAGACTCCCCCCCCCATTAATCTCCTCCCTGGCCTTCAGAGGGCAACATCTCATCTTCGGGTGGTGGTAGGGGTTGCCTCTGAAATTGGGTCTCTCCATTCTTCTTAGAACTTTGCCTGATGTTTTGAATATCTTTTTTTTTTCTAATTGGGGATGAAGTTATTCATTTTCCAAGAACGGGAGGAATCATTATTTCTCTCTCTCTCTTTTTTTAAAAAAAGTAGTACATATAATATGCTCCCAGATATGTGTTAAGGGGAGGAGGGATATTTCTAAAAGCTTCTGGCCAGTTTCATTCCTTTTGCTTCCTCAGCATAGAATCCTTTTGCTGAATCTTGCGTTTTAGTAGGGTGACCCTGAGTGCATCCTTTAACTCCTGTTACCTTCTTCCAGGGGTCTTTTTGTAGAAAAAAGAGGTGCAGGAGCTCATTAGCATAACTTATTTGCATATGCCACACCCCCTGACATCACCAGAAGTATGTCAGAAGGCAAGAAAGGAGAGGGAGAGGGAGAGGGAGAGGGAGAGGGAAAGGAAGGAAGGAAGGAAGGAAGGAAGGAAGGAAGGAAGGAAGGAAGGAAGGAAGCTGGCAGAGAGGGGACAGCTACTAATCCAAACCTCAGAAATACCACTATTCTGGGAGGATAGCTTCAGTGGTGGCTGAAGCCTTCAGAAGGCTGGTCAGAGGAACAGGGACCTTTCCAGGGGACGGGGTCATTTTGCTGCAGCCATGACACAAGCAGGCATTCCCCCGCGGGGTGGGGTGGGGGCCGGCACCAACTCCCGTAGCTGAGCTCCCCCGAGCTCCTGCTCGAAAGGACCCCTGCCTTCTTTCCTTCCCCCAGAATACCAGGGTATGGGGCTGGGCAGTGGGAAGACAATGCACCCTTCCACACTTGTGAGAACAGCTTTGGCCATTTGACTGACTCGGCAGCCTTATTATTCTGCTCATTTGGGCGCCATGAATTCATCAGAGTGTTTTAAACTCTCTGGCCAGTGGTACAAGTTCTATCTGGATGGAAAACGTCTGGCTTCAGGTGTGCAGCGTTGATTGCTGGTCCGCAGGACAAACACCCTGCAATTCTTCTCCTGCCTGGGTCAAATCCAGCACATTGAGTGGTCTTCAGATTCACTGTTTGTATTGTGTACAATGTGCAAATATGGAGCTGTGTCGGTCTGGTCCATGGCACTGCAAGATCAATAAAAGCTCAGCAAGACTGGAGGCTTCTTGTTGGAGTCTGGATGGCCATCACGTTCTCAATACCACTGAGTTCCATCTGGGGATAACTATCTGGTCCTTGTGTTACCAAATCGATCAAATATCCAAGGGCCTGACAGCAGTATTTGGATGGGAGACCCACCAAGGAAGTCCCGGGTCACTACACAGAGGCAGGCAATGACAAACCACGTCTCTTGCCTTGAAAACCCTACAGGGTCGCCATAAATTGGCTGTGAGGTCAGTGCGGCTGAGAGAACTCTTTCGAGGACTGCTCTTGAGACAACAGCTCTGAGAGAACTTTGTAACTGATCAAAGGTTACGTCAGCAGCTGCAAGTGGAAGAGTGGGGAAATCAAACCCAGTGCTCCCAGATTAGAATCCACACTCTTAACCACTACACCAAACTGGCTCTCTATATCACCCATTAGTGGTAGAGGTCTCTGTATCACTCATTACTTGATCTTTTTTTAACTGGATATGCTGGAGAATGAAACTGGAAACTTACCTGATACAGTTAGCAGTCAGACCCCTCCTCTCGCTGAGGGGCAGTTTAGAGACAGAAAACACACACACGTAAACTTCAGCTCCAGTATCATATGCTGCAATGCACTGCCTGGCCTAAAAATGACACAAAATGGATGCCAGCCAGGACAAGTCAAGACACACATGGCACTTTTGCACTTGCTGAAGAGTGCAGTTTAATCCCCTTCAGGGACTGTTTGCAAGTGGATTTTGCCATTTCACACCATCAAATCCAGTTGCAAAGTACACTGAGTGAATTGGAAGTCTGTCATTTAATGTGTGCGAAAGCCCCAATTGTTTAGACATGTAGGGAGAGAGCGGCTGACCTGCTGATGACCTCCCTTCCACCCTAAAGAGAGGCACATTCCAGGACAATGGGTCTCCCAAGATAGGTCACCTCACTTTGGACTAATCTTGTCAACACTCAGCCTCACTTCCCCATGCCCATTTACCCTAATTATGCAGCACCTAACACTATTCACAAAACCTGGTAGTTTTCTTGTCCAGTACTCAGAGGCTCATCAAGAAACATTAATACATATTGTTTCATTGTTTTGGGGAAGAACACATCAGACTGCCCCAGGGAATGTTTTCCCTATAATTGCAAACACACTGCTCCATAGTGGTGTGCAGGGGTCCATTGGAGCAGGAGCACACAGGAGCGCAGCTCCGGGAATGAGGAGCCCAGGGGGCGGGCACATGACCAAGCCCCGCCCCCTCCTCAGCTTTTCCAAGCAGTGCAGAGGTGCAGTGCCCCGGGGAAAGCCCTGCTAGGGTCTTTATTGTTTTTAATGTTTTGCTTTAATATTGATAATTTTATCATTGTTCCTTTTATGACTGTGTGCTGCTTTTCCAGAGACTTGCTCAAAGTGGCATGTAAATTTTCTAAGTATACCATTTTTTATCTGGGCACATGGCACATAAGTACTGGAGAAATTTCACCAACCCTTCAGCAGCTTCCACCCCATCAGTTTGGTGTCATGGTCAGGAGTTGGACTCTAATCTGGGAGAACCAGGTTTGATTCCCCACTCCTCCACATGCAGCTGCTGGTGTGACCTTGGGCCAGTCACAAGTTCTCTCAGAGCTGTTCTCTCATGAGCAGTTCTCAAAAGACCTCTCTCAGCCCCACCTACCTCACAGGGTGTCTTGTTGTGGGGAGGGGAAGGGGAAGGGATGGGTGGTGCACATGTCCTGGGTATCTCAAGTCTACTTGAAACCTGGTGGTTTCAAGGGAGCAGGAAGAGAATGAGGGTGTGTTCTTGACGCTTGTTTTTATTGCACAAAGTATTGGATGGGGAAGGGAATGGAGGAAGAGCAGGTCAATTTCACTCACCTGTGGAGTGGAGCCTGAGGGGTGGGCGTTGCCTTCTGACACACTTTCGGTATGTTAGGGGGTGTGGCATATGCAAATGAGTTATGCTGATGAGCTCCTGCACCTCTTTTTCTATGAAATGACCCCTGGTGGTGTGTGTGAGTTCTCGGCGCCATACCTTACACACCCACTTGTATGTGGGCCCTCTCTCCTTCACTCCATGAAACACTGGTCATTTCACTGCTGTCTCCACAGACCTCACTCTCAAAGACTGGTAACTATAGCCTTCCCCGATATTGCTTTTCCCCCTTTCCTCCCTGATTTCCTCTTAGCTTGCATGTCTGTTCTCTGTGTATTTTTGTGTCCTTTTTTGCCCTGTTGTTCCCATTTCAATTAAAAAAAAAAACCTTTTCCAGTTTAACTGCAGTCTGGTTTATTTCAAGAGTTTTCTAAGGGAAAGATCCCCGTATACATAGGTGGAGAATCCCAGTTACCCCTTCTTGCTTTGTCTCCTTTAAGCTATTTTCCTCCAGTTAAGTAGGAAACTGCCTCTTTGGCTAATAGGAGGAGGAAGGAGGTGGAGGAGGAGGAGATTGGAGTTATTCCCCGCCCTTCACTACTCACAGGAGTCTCAGAGCAGTTTACAATCCCCTTCCCTTCCCCTCTCCACAACAGACATCCTGTGAGGTAGGTGAGGCTGAGATCTCTCTTTTGAGAACTGCCCTTGAGAGAACAGCTGTGAAAAAACAAAGGTCACCTCAGCAGCTGCATGTAGAGGAGTGGGGAATCAAACCCAGTTCTCCCAGATTAGAGTCTGTGCTCCTAACCACTACACCAAACTGGCTCTCTGGAAAGGAATTACTTCCTCCAGCATCAATATAACAGAGAATTTGATTCTTCTGCTACTGAGCTTCAATAAAAGTGGGCATGTTACAAACCTAAGAAGAGCCCCGCTTGATCTGACCAGTTGTCTGTGTAGTCCAGAATCCTGTGTAGTCCAGAATCCTGTGTAGTCCAGTTGCAAACTAGTTGCTTTGGCAGACCAACAAACTGGGCGTAGGAGCCAAGGCCTTCCCCCGATGTTTCTTCCTGTCTCTGGGTTTTTGAGTTTTACGGCCTGTGAATACAGAGATCCCCCTTATTATCCATGGCTAGTACCTTATCTTCTGCAGAACTGACCGACCTCCTTTGAAAGCCATTACTTTAGTGAGGACACATTTTAATTGGTGTGTTTATTTTTTGCAGCAATGTTGCTGCTGGTGTGGTATTGTAATGAAGAAATCTTCCTTCCAGCATGGTTTTTAATATATTATAACTTGTGTTACATTTCCTTTAATAGCTCACAAGATCTCCTATACTGAAATGTTATGAACATTTTAAAAATGTCCTTACATTTAATTAATCCAGAACAACCTAGAATTCCTGTCGATGAACCGCTCTTGACTAAAATAGTGAGATGGAATGCCCCATGCATGTTTTCCAAAGGCAGCAGAGGGAAAGTAGGTCCACTTGGATTCAAAAGTTCCATGAGATTCAATGAGGCTTACTATTCTATTTTATTGTTTTTACCTCATTTATGCTCTGTCTTTCTCTCCAATGGGGATCCAAAGTCTTACATCATTCCCCTCTCGCCCATTTTATCATCTCAACAACCTGTGAAGTAAACTGGGCAAAAAGTGTGTGAATGGCCCAAGGCTGCCCAGAAAGTTTCCTTGCTCACAGGAAAATAGACTTAGGGGAGAAAGAGAAGGAGGAGGAGGAGATTGAATTGAGACCCCACCCTTCACTTAGAATCTCAGAGTGGTTTACAATCTCCTTCCCTTCCTCTCTTCACAACAGACACCCTGTGAGGTAGGTGGGGCTGAGAGAGCTCTT
The DNA here is from genome assembly GCA_029233225.1 of Lepidodactylus listeri. Classification (NCBI taxonomy): domain Eukaryota; kingdom Metazoa; phylum Chordata; class Lepidosauria; order Squamata; family Gekkonidae; genus Lepidodactylus; species Lepidodactylus listeri. Next base: position 95,010,659 of record JARCFY010000009.1, on the reverse strand, counting down.
TTGAGAACTGCTCTTAAGAGAACAGCTTGAGAGAACTGTGGCTGACCCAAGGTCATCCAGCTGACTGCATGTGGGGGGGGGAGTGGTGAATCCAATCCGGTTCTCCAGATTAGACACTGCTGCTCTTAACCACTACCCCAAAGTAGCCAGAGGCTGCAATCCTAAGAACCCCTTCCTGGGAGTGAGCTCGACTGAAACACATGGAACCTTCTTCTGAGGAGACCTGGACTGCTTCCAGTGCCTCGACATTAAAATCTCAGCTACCTTTAAATGCAAAGTTAATGGTGAATGCACTGTCTCTGATTCTTTTACAGGGAGGCCAACAGAAGGTTTATTTCAGGACATTTAACGTTGACAGGAGCTCAGCCATTTAGACAGCGTGCTTAAGGCATGCCTTGCTGAGAATTATTAATTCGCTGTGCGTGTATATATTTCACCCGCATTATGGTCCAATAAGCAATCGATACTCTTGGTTAAGTAATTGCTTCAAAACTACCCATTTAATCGTTCTTATCATAGACAGAGCTACCGGAGGCCTCTTCCTCCCCCCCGCCCCGGCAATAATAAATGCTTCAGCATTGCAAGATTTCCCAGAACTACAACACCCACTTGTTTTCATCCTCTTGGTTAAACTTTATGTATAGTCAACAACCATACTGTGACAGGTTCATTCTCTCTCTCTCTCACTCTCTCTCCCCCTTCGACAAAGTTATTAATATTTATGTACTTTCATTATTGCTGAAAAGCACACATCTTTGCAGTGGTCAGATGAGGTGGTTTGCAAACTCCAGCAGCAGCAACATGGGCTCATTCATTATTAATCCCGCTCATAAATTCTCATCCCATCCAAAATAGCCTTAAACAATATCCACTAAGCATATTCTGAATTCTTCTTTCTGCTTCTAAGGAAGATCTTGGACCACGGAGAGGTGTCATCCATTTTGATGGGACGATTCCTCTCTTTCCCTTCCTTCCTTTCTCCTCGCAAATGATAAGAGTTTTATAGCCTAAAGCTACCATTATTATACAACCATTTCCCCCCTCCACAAATGGAAGTGAACGAAGAGAAACAGGGACCGCCGTTTCTCTTTTTTAAGAGAAAAAGGTTATTTGTAAAAACTATGTTACATGCTTACATCCCATTTAAAACAAGGAAAAGTCCTCAATATTGATCGTTGCCATTTTGTTGCTGTTTTTCAATTATGGTTTTAGACTTTACTCATTGGGCTATGGCAGCCTTATTGGTGGTGAGTCAGCTGGCAGAGAGAAAACTCTGAATGCAAAAGAGCTTGGCTCTTGCAGAACACATCTCATTTGCTGGTTATATTTTATCCTAGCCTTCCTCCGAAGAGTGCAAAATGAGTTATCCCATTTTATGCTCTCAATAAAGTTGTGCCTTGACCTGGATAGTCCAGGGTAGCCCAGTCTTGTCAGATCTTGGAAGCTAAGCAGGGTTGGCCCTGGTTAGTATTTGGATGGGAGACTGCCAGTTTGGTGTAGTGGTTAAGTGTGTGGACTCTAATCTGAGAGAACCGGGTTTGATTCCCCACTCCTCCACTTGCACCTGCTGGATGACCTTGGGCAAGCCATAGTTCTGGCACAGCTGTTCTTGAAAAAGAGCAGTTTCTGTCAGAGCTCTCTCAGCCCCACCTATCTCACAGGGTGTCTGTTGTGGGAAGGGGAAGGAATTTGTAAGCCGCTCTGAGACTCCCTTGGGTAGTGAAGGGTGGTGTATAAATCCAATCTCTTCTTCTACCAAGGAAGTCCAAGGTTGCTATGTAGAGGCAGGCAATGGCAAACCACCTCTGGATATCTCTTGCTTTGAAAACTTTTCAGGATTGCCATAAGTCAGCTAAGCAATTGCCTTGGCTTGCCTAACAGTTGGGCTGGCCCTGGAGTACTGAAATTTGTGCTACTTATACATTGACTTGATGGCACCATTCTGATAAGAACTCTGCACGTGGGCCACCAAAAAGACAAATTGGTGGGTTCTACGTCAAATGAAGCCTGAACTCTCCCTAGAAGCTAAAGCAACTAAACTGAGGCTATCGTATGACCCTCCAGGGTAATCTAGTCCAACCCCCTACACAATGCAGGGAATTCACAAATACCTCCTCCCCACCCCCAGTGACCCCCTGCTCGATGCCCAGAAGATGACATCATGAGAAGAGTCACCAGAAAAGATAATCAAGCTAGGAGAAGTTGAAGGCAGCAGGAAAAGAGGGAGACCCAACATTAGATGGATGGACTCCATCAATGAAGCTTCGGCCCTCAGTTTGCGTGACCTGAGCAAGGCTATTAGCAGGAGGACATTTTGGAGGACATTAATTCATAGGGTCGCCATAAGTCAGAAGCAACTTGACAGCACTTAACAAACACATGATCTCAATACAACCCAAGAGCACAAAGGTCTGCCAAAGGCCACTTAACAAATTCATGGTTGAATTGAGATTTGAACCTGGGATTCTTCAGCTTACTTTCTTAGCTGCTCCCAACATCTGGAGCTCTCATCTAAAGCTCCAGAATTATTAGGCATGGCAGACTATCATTCTGGGAGCAGCTATAATGGGCCATCCCACATATTATTCAGATACAAATATTGATTGTCCACTGGCAGCCCTGTCCTGAGCAGAGCTACACTTTTGTATACATGGAACTGCCTTATACTGCTCCATCACGGTCAGTATTGTCCACTCAGTTTATCAGCAGCTCTCCAGAGTCTCAGGTCAAGCTGTTTCACATTACCTCCCACTTGATCCTTAATGAGAGATGCCAAGGATTGAACCTGGGACCTTCTGCATGGCAAGCAGATGCTCTACCACTAAGCGACAGCTCCTCCCTGCACTTTTGTTACTTTTCTCATATAAACGATCATGCATTCCTGTGGTGTACATGTGGATGACATTGGGACCGATTTCCCATGAGGCACTGCTCAGCCGCCACACTTCTTTTTCTCCCGATTGCGTGTGTCAATTTCCCACTATTTGCCTCACACCACATTTTGCCTCATGGCTTTGCCCAATTTTCAAAAAACAGGATTGCGAAGCCGCGGGGAAAATCGGGCAAAGCCGCGGGGCAAAATGTGGCGTGGAGCAAATAGTGGGAAATTGACACCCACAATCGGGGGAAAGGGAAGAACGGCAGCGGAGCAGCACCTTGTGGGAAATCAGTCTAAGCCTGAGATGTAGCCAGCCAAAAGACCAGTGTAGGTCTATACAAAACATGTTCCTAAACAAGTCTTTATCACCCACATAGATTCTGTTTGGGGGGTATATGTCTTCAGATGTAATATATAAAATGACTCTGGAGGTCAGAAGAAGAGAAATGCCGGGGATATGCTTTTTCAAAGCTACCACCATCCACTTGGCAAACATTTCTTTTGCCTTAGCTCAGTTTATTAGCTTCACACACACACACACTACACAACTAGATGACCTGGTGGTATTTATCTGGCTTTGCAGCATCATTACAGAGCTGACATTAACTGTGGAGTGGTTTTGTCAAACATTGTGTGTGTCATAGACGGGATGTGTCCATTAATTATGTTTCATTTGCCTCAATTCAGTCACTTCCTGCTGAACTACCTGTGCTGCTTCGATGTACTTGAATGCTGGAGGTCAGAAGTGAAGAGACAGCAGCCGGGCTCATTATAAACAAGCAAAGACGAACCTGGAGGATATCACCTGTGAGCAGAAAAAGTAGAAAGTGGGAGTTTGTTTATTTTTCAATTACAGGTATGCCTGTCAGAAGACGAAGCGGAGTGGTGGCATAACCTCAACCTTCTTAGCAAGCGACAACAACAACAACAACGCTAATAGCAATAATGATGAACACTGGAACTTGAAAAGCAGTTCACCAGCAATATACGCGGAGGTTGGGAGAGAATGCGAAGAATACACTGAAGTGACAGACTCAATCACTACATGAAGCCACTCCCTGCAGGACGAATAAACTTGTTTTGCAAGGTGACTGAGCAGATTCCGCTGAATAATAAATGGGTCCATTCAGGACAACCTGAAAGACACCTCTGTGGTCACTGTTCTTTTTGCATCTTTTACGGCAATCATAGGCTGTTGGACAGCAGCTGATCATAGATCATTGTGGTCTAAGGAACGGCTCGTCTATTTGGCGTTGCGGTTAGGTTAGGTTAGGTTAGGTTAGCCAGTTTGGTGTAGTCAGTTAGGAGCGTGGACTCTAATCTGGGAGAACCGAAGACCCCGTATATGCTAAGAACTACGCGCAGGGTCCGACATGGATCCCCACGAGGATCATCCGAGTCACCGGGCCTTATTCCTACAAGGTCCTTACGGAAGATGGCATAGTCTGGAAATGACACATCGACCAGATTCGACGGCCGTACACAGAGCCGCGATGCTACCCAGGCCCCCGAAATCCCTGCACCAACAGACCGTGACATCGACAAGATTCCAGAAGCAGCACCAGACCCGGGTCCAAAGACTGCGGAGACTCCGCTCGTGCCCTCTGACGCAGCAGCCGCGCCATCCACGCCTGAACGACCACCAAGCAGACCGGCCCCACAAGCAGAACAACTACCCGCACCGCAATCTTCTGACATGAGCAACCCGCCCTGTCTTACAACCCCCCGGTGCCCCGTCTTACAACCCCCTGGGTTTGATTCCTCATGCCTCTACTTGCATTTGCTGCTGTGACCTTGGGTCAGTCACAAGTTCTTTCAGAGCTGTTCTCTCAAGGGCAGTTCTTAAAAGAGCTCTCTCAACTCCACCTACCTCACAGGGTGTCTGTTGTGGGGAGGGAAAGGGAAAGGAGATTGTAAGGCACTCTGAGACTCCTGGTAGTGAAGAGTGGGGTATAAATCCAGTCTCCTCCTCCTCCTTCTCTTCTTCTTCTTCTTCTTCTTCTTCTTCTTCCTCCTCCTCCTATGTGTTCAATGCCTTGATGGTTGCAACATCATATGAACAAAGGAAGGGTCCTCTGACTACTTAAATTGGCCCCACCTTTCGTCACCATGTTTTTTGGCTGTGGTTGCCACTACCTTAACTAGATAATGTTGGGTTAGCAGGCTATCTTTGGGAGTGAACCAGGAAATTTTAGGATCTTCTTCACATGGACATGATTTGCATTATGAGAAAGGATACGGTTATTTAGAAACAGGCCTGGCTATTTGGCTCAACTAGTCCAGCAAGAATACTCTGGGTCACTAGTGTATTGGTAGAGGTAACTGATGAGCACTGTGGGACAATTAAAATATGAAAAGAAGAAGTAGAGGAGGAGGAGATTGGATTTATACCCCACCCTTCACTACCTGAAGGAGTCTCAGAGCAGCTTACAATCTCCTTTCCCTTCTCCTCCCCACAACAGACACCCTGTGAGGTATGTGGGGCTGAGAGAGCTCTTGACAGAACAGCTCTGAGAGAACTTGTCACTGACCCAAGGTCACACCAGCAGCTGCATGTGGAGGACTGAGGAATCAAACCTGGGTCTCCCAGATTAGAGTCCACACTCCTAACCACTACACCAGACTGGCTTCCCAAGTCAGCCAATCACTGACTGTACAGCCAGGGAGGTTGGGAAGGAGATCCTATTGGTGCTGAGCACTATTAGCAAAACCCTGAGTTCACTTTACAATGTGTGTATGTTTTTTTTTTGAGATTATTAGTGCAATCCTAAACAGAGTTACATCCCTCTAAGCTCTTGACTTCAGTAGTTTTAGAAGTCTGCAACCCTGTTTAGGATTGTACTATACGTTAGCTGCTTCTCAGCACAGTTTTCTGTGCAGATTAGGATAAACAATGCTGGAAACACTCACTGAATTTAAAATCAAGGTGGGGTTGCCTAGAAATGCTGGTAGCTGGCACGGCTACCCCTAATATAACCCACATTAAAAGAAAATGCTTGATAATATATAGATCAGTGATGAATAAATCTAATTTAATCCATAACTGGTGCCTCATATATTCAATTTGGTGGTGTATGAACAATTATCTTATAGTTACTAGTGTATTGGGGTTGGACTGGTTGGTTAGAAGCAATTAATGAGTGGCTGTCAAGCCCAGCACAGTTTGTGGGCCCTTGTTCTTCAAACTGATGAATCTGTTCCAAAAAAATGCCCCCTCCATGATCTATTCCAAAGTATTCATAAAGTGCTATGAGCCAGCTTAGGTCATGCAACTTCAAGTAAGGTGTGAAGCAGTTTTCAAGCTCAGTTCTCTGTCAGTAAAATGGTATTGTCATGAACTACCTCACAAGTAAGATTCCCAGCCTCCAGGTGGGGCCCGGTGATCTACTGGATCTCCAGACCCCAGTTGATACCCAGATAACAGTTGATATCCAGACAACAGAAATCACTTCCCCTGGAGAAGATAGTTGCTTTGGAGGATGGGATCTATGGCCCCACTGAGTGGGGACACTGCCAACACAATGGCATCACCAACAGTGACATCATCACGCTGGGGCAGTGACGCTCTAGCATTCGGGGGGACTCTATGGTTACCATAGAGTTTTTGCCCTGAACACTAGAAAGTCACCACATGGTGGTCCTCGCATGATGACATCACTACTTGTGATATTATTGTGCCACACACACAAGGCATGTGAGGCAGAAGAGTCCCAGCGAGGAGGGAGGAGGCCCCCACCACAGGAGAGGTGAGACCTGGCAACTCTACTGCTAACTTGGAGGCCAGATGTGAATGGATGTGAGCAGTGCTCTTTTTGTAGAAAAAGCCCAGCAGGAACTCATTAGCATATTAGGCCACCCCTCTGACAGCACAACTCATTAACATATTAGGCCACACCCGATGTTACGAGAAGAGTGGTCATCCAGCCACATCCCCCTTTTGCTTCTTATTCTGTTTACCTTGTTGTCAAAACAGTTTTGACAAAACCAATAAAAACATTATTTTCTGTCCCATCTATACAAAATCTTGCCTGAACCAATATCTTATGTCCAACAATTACTCCCACACTGGATTGGAATCAATTCCTAAAGGTTAGGTTCCCATGGAAATCAGCTTGCCTTCCTGCAGAACTAGTATGCTGAATATGATTTTTTAGGGTTGCCAACCTACAGGTAGGGTCTGGAGATCTCCTGGAATTACAACTGAGATCTCCAAACTACAGAATTACAACGGAGATCTCCAAACTACAGAGATCAGGTTAATGGCTGCTTTGGAAAGTGGAGTCCATGGCATTATGCCTTGCTTAGGTCCCTCCTTCCCCTAAACCCCACCCTCCACTCCCAAATCTCCAGGGATTTCCTCAACCAGGAGTTGGCAACCCTAGCTCACTGGCAGAACAATGCTAAGAGCCAGTCTGGTGTAGTGGTTAAGTGTGCAGACTCTAATCTGGGAGAACCAGGTTTCATTCCCCACTCCCCCCCTTGCACCTGCTGGATGACCTTGGGCAAGTCATGGTTCTGTCAGAGCTGTTCTTGAAAAAGAGTAGTGTCTGTCACAGCTCTCTCAGCCCCACCTACCTCATAGGGTGTCTGTTGTGGGGAGGGGAAGGAAAAGGAGTTTGTAAGACGCTCTGAGACTCCCTTGGGTAGTGAAGGGCGGGGTATAAATCAAATCTCCTCTTCTAGGTTTGTGGATGCACTGGATGGGAGTAGTTTGTGGACTATTTTATTCAAGGTACAAAATTTTATTCAAGGTATAAGATTTCATGTGCCAGCCACACTTCTTCAGATGGAAGAAGTGTGTATGCACACAAAAGCTTATACCTTGGATGAAACTTTGGACTCCAACTTTGTTCTGCTGCTTCAGACCAACACAACTACCCACCTGAATTATTACACTATAATACTTTTTATAAGCAATTATGTACCAGTGGAGTGGTTACCATGCAAAGTCTGTCCCACAGGTAAAATTATCCTGTGAACAGGTGGTCTTTACCACATCAAAGTATCACTACCATCACAAGATCACCAGTCGTTGGAAGTCAACTCCTCAGAAGCAGCAATCTCTCTTATTAGGAGGTTTAAGAACATCAACTTTGCTGGCCCATTAAAGGCAGATGTCAGCCCAGTGGCAGGAGAAGAGGGGCAATCATCTTCATCAGAAACTCTGCCCACTTTTTAAATTTCACAAAACAGGCAATCTCCAAAGTGCTGCTGACCATGCTCATTTTTAGTTACATCTCTGTTTATCTGCAGATGTCCCCCAAAGTTCCCCATGCAACAGTCAAGTGTTCTGCCAACACACACAACAATGAAGCTACTTTTTCAGATGTTTTCCCTTGCATGGCAGTAAGCACCAAACCACTTTAATATATTTGCAAGCCATTCCCAACAAGACACAACAATGAACTCAGGCTTCAAACTTACTTTTCTTAAGCAAAAGATGCCATGAGAAAATGAAAGAGATTCTCAAAAATTAAAGATATTGTCAAAACCAGTATTTCCTGGGCTCTCTGCTTTTTTGCATCCCCCCCTTTTCAATATTTTTTAAAATAAAAACACAAAAAACAAAATGAAACAAAATGAAAGGAAGGGAGGGAGGAAGGAAGGAAGGAAGGAAGGGGGAGGAGAGAGAGAAAGGAAGGGGGGAGGGAAAGAAAGGAAGGAAGAAAGAAAGGGACAGAGAGAGAAAGAAAGAAAGACAGAAAGAAAGTGGGGGGGAGACAGAGAAGGAAAAGAGATGGGGGAGGCACTTACCGGAGCAGGTAGAGCGACAGGATATTGGCAAGCCAAATGCAGAACCAGGCCTTTTAGTGCAAAGAGCCCAGCCCTGGTGCTTAATCTCTGGGCGGGGCTTTCTCCTGCTGGCTCTCTGCACTTAAAGGGAAAGCACCAAGTGGGTCTTTTTCCTGCTTGCTCTCTGCAGGAACTTTCCCTTTTAAGTGTAAACTGCTCAGGCCCGGCAGGGAGGGGACAGGGCAGGCTTGGACGCCAGCTGGAATGGTGTTCTGGTACATTCCTGCTGAAAAAGAGCCCTAGTAGCGAGAGATTTTATCTGCAAAATACTGAGCAAAATGGTCACAGCAGGTGACCAAGCAATCCACCTGTTCCGGCAGGCCAGGAGTTGCCAACCTGTGGGGTAAAGCCAGCACAGACAATAACTATTCTGCACCTTAGACACATCATCATCATCATCATCCCTCCATTCCTGTTCTGTTCTGAATCTACTGGGATTAAAGTACCCTATGAGCCTGAACATTTTGTGCGTCATCAGGCGACTAAGAGGAGAACATGTTTTCTGGTCTGAAGTCTTCAAAGAGCTCTTGCCTTCAGTTCTTTGGAAAACATGAAAGGGTCTGGATCACTAGTGTGAGAAAGCCCAGAAGAGTTCTTTCAAGACTTCAGACCAGTAAACATGTTCTCCTTTTAGCCTCCTGATGTTGCACAAGATGTTCAGGCTAATAAAGGACTTTAATCCCAATAGATTTAGAACAGAGCAGGGATGCAGGGGTGTTATTTGGAAATAATATGGAGGCTTCCAAGACACCAAGGAGCAAATATCTGCTCTGTGTTTATCACATGAGGTGGCAAGTCTGCATTTTTGCCAGAAGAGGTGAGGGATTTCGATTACGTGTGATCTCAATCCTTTCATGTTTCCCAAAAAGGAAAACAAAAGCAAGTTCTCCTTTTATCAGCCAGAGGGGAGGGGAGAGCTGTTCCAATTTTAAATATTTAAAGAAGCTCTTATGAAACTTGAAAAGGGGCTGAGCTGGTTCTTTGTGAGACTAATCCTTAAGGGTATACAAAGACCTACATTGATATTTACCTGATGCGATATTTTACATAATAAGTACCATAAGGATAGCTTGAGGCAGGGTTTTTGCTATGCTCTGTTTTACTTTCAAAGATTATGTTCCTAAGATATAGTTTGCTCTATACATGGTCTGGGGCCTGCCTACTTGTGCCCCAGAGAGCACTGAGGTTAGGTTCACAACACTGCCTGACTCTCCCTGGTCCAAAAGAAGCCAGGTTGGCCATTACCAGAGCCAGGGCTTTTTCAGTGGTGGCCCCATTCTGGTGGAACGAGCTCCTGGAAGACATCAGGGCCCTGTGGGACTTTCTACGGTTCCACAGGTCCTGTAAAATGGAGCTCTTCCACCAGGCCTTTGATTAGGAGCCGCCACTGATAACTGTCCCCCTGGAACATCTACTGGCCAGAGACTCCACTGGATGCTACTCTTACCATCTCACTTGATTCTGTATGCTGTCATCATCTGTTTGTTTTAGCTGTATTGTGATGTTTTAAATTTTGTATTTATTGTTTTATGTCATTTTAATCTTGGAAGCCGCCTTGAGCCAGCTTGTCCGGCAAGGCGGGATACAAATATAACAAATAAATAAATAAGTATAAATATGGTGGCCTTATCATGGAGGACCCAAACTGAACGTGTGCTGGGCATCCCATGTCCAGCACTCCCAGTGACTTTTTAAAATTGAATTCAGGGGCCCAATCTGGATTGCAATGACAGCACATTACGTATTTGTTTATCTAAAACATTTATTCCACTTCTCTGGGAGAAAATGGCTGCCTTGGAAGGGGGACTTCATGGCACTATACCCTACTGAGGTCCCTCCCGTCTCTAAAGACCACCCCCCGGCTCCACCCTCACATCTCCAGGTATCTCCAAACCCTCAGTTGGCAAGCTTATTAGAGAGAGCTTGCTGAGAGGACACCTTGCCCTCATGGCAGTTAGACAAAGAAGCAGGGAGAGAAGGAGTTAGTTGGAAGGAAAGAAAATCCCTGTAAATAGCAATCTGGATAAACAAAGAGATATCAGTGAGGCGGACAAGTGGGAGGATACCAGAGAAAACTGACCTCTGTAGCTTGCTAGTCATACTGCCCCCTCTGGACTGGAGTAGTGGTGTGCTTTGTACAAACACAGATGACACAGTGCTTCACTTCCAACACATGGGGCGTTTTCGCACTGGCTTTTTTCCGGGGCGAGCACCGGAGTGAGCACCGGAGTTTCTGGTCAGTTTCACATCAGTTGCTCCGTGCTCACAAACTCCTCCGGAGTTTCACCGCACTGCTCAGGAGTATCCCTGGAGCAAGAAAATCCTGTTCCTGGTGGTGTTTCCTGTTTACTCCGTTGGAGAAACCTAGATGAGAACACACCCACTCGCCCGCCCTCCATCTTGCCCGCCCCGCGGTGGGCGTTTCTTGAATTTTTTTTTTTTTGAAACGAGCCCTCCTAACGTTATATCGAAATAAGGAGGCAGGGAGGCAAGATCGCACCACAGGGACTGCGTTGGCGAGGTGGATTTGCCATTTCTTGGGAGCAGGAGCCAGGCGCCATTGGCCCGAGAGCTCCATGTGCTTGCTCCCTGGTAACTGCTGCCCTTTGTTTGGGCTTCCCCGGCAACAGCCCGTGCAGAGCTGGTGGTGGATGCTTTCCTCTAGCAATCCATGGAGAAGCCGTGGCAAGCGGGCGGGCGGGCTGGGGAAACTTGCCTTCCTTTCCGCTCCCTGTGTGCGGTCCCACGATCCTGAAGCAACATTTCCCCCCCTCCTTTTTTTTTATTTAAAAAAAGGCCCTTATAATGTTATAACATCATAATGAAATTTTGATGCAGCAAGGGAAGACGGCACAATTGTTGTCTTTATATAATAAACACACGTTCACATCTACTATGGGGGGGGTTAATTTGCTGTTTATTGGCAGCCCCTGCAGAGCAGGCTGGGCGCGCTTCTTTGCAGAAAAGTCACAGAAATGGATTGAACTGTTTTCAAGGGGCTATAACTATTCCTGCGGAGCGGGGAGACTGCTCTGCGTGTCATGCTGCTCCTCCTCAGCTGCCGCCACCACCACCACCACCACCATTTATGTAATTTTTTTTTTTTACTTTACACGGGCCAGCTAATGCCATGTTGCCCATCCTCCATTTTGTTGCCTTGATCGGGTTAAGCACACGACATTTCAGTTCCCATCGGAGAATCCACCCATGGGGGGGTGGTCCTCCTTGTAGCCCGCCAATCGTTTTGCACCAACCCAGAACGGCGGGAAAATTTGAATACTGAGGAGGGACTTGATGAATTCTGGGAAGAGGAAGGCGGGTGATGCATGGTCGTCATTGCACTATGACGTTATAACATTACCACGCATGCGTTTAAAAAAGAAAAGAAAAGCGGGGAACGAGGGAGGAGCTGGGGGGAGGAAGGGGAGGAAAGGGGAGGGGAAATGCAAGGGGCGGGCACAGAGAGCATCGAAGCAACCCAAATGGGAACAGAAAACTTCAGGGGGGGGGGGAGAGGAGCAGATTGCTATAGTGCGAAAACGGCAGGTTTGCTCAGGAGGAGTCGCAGAGGGGGAAATGAGGAGGAACTGAGAGGCAACTGGCCAGTCTGAAAAGGCCCATGGTCTTCACCTTCCCTATTAAATATCAAGACTAGAATCACTTACCCTCTTCCTTGGAATTTAGATTCCCTGTACAGGCCTTAATCACCCCCCAGAAGAAAATTAAAGGGCTGTCACTGCCCTCCTACCCTTTTTTGAAGAACTACCACAAGACAAACAGATTCCCCTGACGAAGCCTGTTGGCGAAACATGTAGGGAATCTGGGGGGAATTTTAACTGAATATGTATATATATATAATTTTACACGATTTTGTGTCATTGGCCTTGGCCTTTTTTAAAATCTCCTTAATCACCTCCAGCCATTTCAATGGAAAGAGAAGTAACATTTCACAACACTATGGAGGATGCAAACTCAGTGGGCTTTACGTTGGAATTTTCATCCTGGGGAGCTGATTCGAGATTCTTGGCCTACATCAAAGAGATGCAAAGCAGACTTCAAGAGTCCAAAATAGGAGAGGGTCTTCTCTTCACTGTTGTTTCTGTTGCCCAGAACCTTCCATAGCTGGGAGAACACAGAGGAACCTGCTCTGAAGGATCGGAAATTCAGGCGGACAAACAGAAGCTGCATCCCTGCACAGTTAGATATTGCACTATTGTTCTGCAGTAGCAACTGTTGTAACCGGACTGGCTCGTCCACAGAAGATAATGAGTTATAAGCAATTGCTCTAAAGCACTGAGAGGCACTATAGTGTAGGGATTAGATTGCTGGACCAGGATCTGGGAGTGTGTGTGTGTGTGTTGTGGTGTTTATATGTGATGTGCCATCAAGTTGCAGCCAATTTATGACAACCCCTTGTCCAGGTTCAAATCTTGCTCTGCCATAAAGTTTGCTGAGTGATTTGGGGCCAGGCGCTCTCTCTCAGCTTAACCTACCACAAAGGGAGGTCAGGAGAAAATTGTGGAAGGAGAAACGATGCACTCCTTGGAGGTGAGATTAAAATGTAGTAAATAAATAAATGATTGCACCATATCTAACAATGAGGGGATCCAGCCAGAGATCTCTATGGCCTTTTGTCACAATCTTAACAATTTGTAAAAAGGATTTATTTACTGCCACACATGATTGGAGTTTCTCAGCATTTCCCCCCAGGCTGATTAAGAGTTTGGCAACAACGAGAAGTCGAGAAACAAAAAGTTTCTGATTCCCGGGGGGTGGGGCGTCAGAGGGTGTAATGGCGGACGCTGTGTAGTGAAGCTCCTAACCTGATTCCCTCCCTCCTGGGCAGCAAGCGTCTCTCAAGCCCCAAAAACTGGTTAAAAAGTGATAAAAGGTAATGGGCAGACCAAACGGACATAAAACAAAAAAAACTGAGTTGCCAAAAAAAACTGTTTCACAGTACTTCCCAACTGAAAGTTCCGGTAACAAGGAGAAGACTAACGGCTCCCGAGGCCTCAAAATGGTGACTGAACCGGTAGGCCCTACTGCTTCTAACTCCAACATTTCTAAACAGGACTGGCTAGATTCCTTCACAAACTTCAAAGCCGAAATGATGGCCACTATGAATAATCTTTTAAAACCTGTGGCAGATCAGATAGCGAGCTTACAAAATTCAGTTCAAAATATGTCTCAGGCCCTAGATACCGTTATGGAGAACAGTATGGCGAATCAGGAGAATATTAGAGACCTTCAGCAACACGAAAGATGGGCCACTGAAAAAATTATGGCCCTGGAGAAAACTCTTCGAGACCGCCACCTCAAATTTCGCGGTCTCCCTGAAGCAGCGGAAGGGAACACCGATATTGCTGCATTCATGGGTGCTTGGCTCTCGCATGCACTTAAATTAGAGGAGGGGGTGGCTCCAACCATCCTTAAAGCTTATAGAATTGGCACACTAACTCTGACACAAAACCAGAACCGAACCCAATTGCCACGAGACGTGCTGGTAGAACTTATAGATTTGCGCACTAAACAAAAAATCCTGGCTGAGGCGCATTCAGCTGGCGGCTTACCGTTTCAAGAAGGAAAGATCCAAGTGTTCCCGGACCTCACAGCTGAAACCCTTCAAATACGAAGATTATTGAAGCCAGTCTCCTCTAAGCTCACAGAATCAGGCATCAGATACAGCTGGACCAAGTCGGGATCCCTTATGGTAAGATTTCAAGGCTCTACATACACAGCGCGAGACGAAGATTCAGGATATGCTCTCCTGTCAGCGTTGAATCTACAACCTCTGCCATCTTCATCGATAAAGAAGTCATCCAAAAGGAAGCTGGACTACCCTGCATCACCATATCAGTGGAGTAAAATACCTATCCGCAAATCCAACTGAGAACTGCACCTCTGATCTCGGAATTTGTGAGTGTGAATAACAACACAAAGCCAAATAATGTCATAACAGCAATAACCAGACAGACAAATGGTTTTAGGCATTACTATAAGCAACTATGCTGCCTGGGAGGGGGGAGGGAAAGGGGCTCCTACTTCCCCTCTCCTTCGTTGTCTTTCTTCCTTGTTGGTTTCTCCAGCCATGGGCTGGAAAGGATTTTTAGTCTACATTTTATTTTTAGTGTTGACAAAAGGTTCAGACTGGAAGGGCTTTTTCAATCTCTACAGCCCTAGCACAGAACGCGTGCTCCTACCGAACCTTACATTCTCAATGGGTAAAACTACTCTTCCAAATCCTATTATAAGATGTTATTACTTAAACGTTTTAAATAAGTTTCCTTTTAATAACTATGGAGTGGTTGAGGTAAAGAGAGTTATGGCAAGGGGGGTGGGAGGGGGGAGGGGAGGGATTCTTAAGGATCGTTTTAGACAAACATGGAGGGTACAGTTCTTTAAAACAAAATGCAATGAATGTTTCTCTGTTTTATGGTATGTTACTTTTAATGTATTTCTTGTTAGGATAGCAACAGAATATATGCTACACTTAACTCATAAAGCTCATAAATATGGGTTATGCTCAGTTAAGAGTGAAGAAACTCAAAAGAATTTTATTTTAAAGTCATCTTTAAAAGAATGTTCCAAAATGCTAAGCATAGGATATTCCATTATGATTTGCACGTACCTTGGAATGATAGAGTTCCTATTAGGATATTTTAAGTTTATTAAATGTTACCTAAGGACAAGGAGTGAAGTAACTCAAAATGTTTCTTGGTTAATTTTTTTTTTTTAAATATAAGGCTCATGGGTCAAAAGAGGGTAATTTATTCCAAACCCCAAGTATGGCACACTCACAACAGTACTCCATTGTGGCATGCATTTACTTTGAATTGAAAAGGCTCCTGTTAGGAAGTTTTAAGCTCATCAAACTTCACCTAAGGGCAGGGAGTGAAGCAATGCAAACAGTTTTTTGTCCTAAAAACTTCTTTAAACATAGGAAATATGGAGACTTTGTGTTAAAGAAGAGCAATTTATCCCGTCCACCAAGTATGGCATATCCCCAATTTTATCTTTCTTTATATGCAAGGACTACTCTCAGAAGGCCACAAATAGATGTAAGAAATATATTTAGACTAACTTCCATTTTTCCTTTAGAATGGCATCCACACTAAAGGTAATAACTTACAACTGTAAAGGAATCAATCACAAAATCAAAATTAAAAGAATTCTATCTTTAATGAAAAGAGAGAAGGCAGACATTATTATGCTCCAGGAAACATACTTAAAACCAGGCCACGACCTGCTTTTCCCTCAGGTTTGGTTCCCACAACAATACTTTGCTCCTGGCTCAAACAAATCAAGAGGAGTAGCAATTTTATTTTCAAAAAACACCAGATTTCAACTTCAACATTCCGAAATAGATTCAGAGGGAAGATACCTTATTCTACGAGGCACTCTAGATGGTACATCTTACTCCATTGCAAGCCTTTATGCCCCCAACAAAGGCCAAGTACCATACATCCAAGATTTCTTAACAAAAATTACAAGCCCAAATGCAGGCATAATTTTAATTGGCGGTGATCTTAACCAGGTGGCAAACACTAAAATCGACCGTTATTATCCAACCCGCTTCCCAAAAAAACTGCTTCCACACAATAATCACTTGGAATCAGTTTTTCAATCTTTCAACCTAAGCGATGTTTGGCGAAGAAAGAACCCAACAGAAAAAGACTTTACTTTCTACTCATCACAATTTGATTCTTTTAGCAGACTGGATTACCTCTTAATCTCAAACTCAGCTTTCAACAACATTCAAACCTCCAATATAGGACTCCGCCAATGGTCTGATCATGCCCCGGTAGATTGTGTCTTAAATATAAGTAACAGTGAAGGAAAACGCTCAGCATGGACATTAAACAAGGCTTTATTGAAAGACCCTGCTTTTAAGACACAAATTGAAGAAGCCATAGAAGAATACTTCAAACTGAATACAAATGACGAAGTTCCGGTGGAGGTAATCTGGGATGCTCACAAAGCAGTCCTTTGTGGGAAGATCATCGCCCTAACAGCAGCCTATAACAAAATTAAACAGCAAAAGATCAAAGGCCTTCATACAGAAATACAAAAATTAGAAATTAAACAAGCAAACTGGATGTAAAACAACTTACCACTCCTTGGAAATCCTCAGGAAGAAGTTAAAAGCCATAGAAACATCTGCAATACAAAAAAATATAGCTGTAATGCAACACAAATACAAATATCGCAATAACAAATCAATCAAACTTCTTGCCTCAAAATTAAGACAGAAATGCACCTCCACACTAATCAACTGCGTAAAAGACCAGCAAGGAGTATTACAAACCTCTTCAAAACAGATAGTACAAACCTTTGAGAATTTCTACAAGCAACTTTACACATCAACAACACCTTCTAAAATAGATATAAAAAACTTCTTAAAGCAAAAAGGTAGCAACAAAAAACTTTCTCATACACATCAAGCAATTCTTGATAAAGAAATAACACAACAAGAGATTTTAGAAGCCTTAAAAAGAATGAAAAGTAACAAGACACCAGGACCTGACAGGTTTCCAACGGAATATTACAAAGTTTTCCATCCAAAATTATTACAATTTTTAACTGACTTATTTAACAAAATTTTAGAAAACCACCCAACTCCACCTTCTTGGAATCAGGCACGAATAAGCGTAATTCCCAAACCAGGCAAGGACACTTCTCAAACCAGCTCATACTGCCCAATATCACTCCTCAACTGCGACTACAAAATCTTCACCTCAGTTCTAGCAGCAAGACTCTCACAGATTCTTCCAACTTACATCCATCTTGATCAAACAGGCTTCATCACCCAACGAGACATCACAGACAACATCCGCAAAACCATCAACATTATCCATCACTGTCACCAAAAGAAAATAAATCAAACCTGCATAATCTCCGTTGACTTCGAAAAAGCATTTGATTCTTTGGAATTCGAATACTTACACAACTTATTGTCACATATGAACTTTGGTGTCAAATTCAAATCTGCTCTCCAACAAATCTATGCCCAGCCAACAGCTTTTTTAACAATCAACCAGATAACCTCATCCAATTTTAACCTACACAGGGGCACCAGACAGGGCTGCCCACTATCGCCCTTTCTGTTTGCCCTTGCAATCGAACCATTGGCGGCGTTGGTTAGACACAACACCTCAATAAAAGGACCAACCATAAATGGAATCCCCACCAAAACAAGCCTTTTTGCAGATGACATGGTTATCTATATAAAAGACCCAATCTCTTCTCTTCCACCTCTTTTTTCTGTACTGGATGATTTTGGAAAAATCTCAGGCCTCCGTATAAACCAATCAAAAACGATCTTCTTCCCAATAACTATAGAGCCATCATCTAAAACATATATCAAAAAGCACTTTACTTTCCAATGGACTACAAAACACTGGAAATACTTAGGAGTAAATATCCCTCTGAATCTGAAAGACTTAATTGAGTACAACCACAAGAAAGCTAACCTTACAATATCATCTCAATTCAAATCCTGGGATACAAAAATACTATCGTGGCTTGAACGTATCTCAACCATCAAATCTATTATTCTGCCAAAATTTTTATATTATTTTCGAGCCCTACCTGTAAGCATATCTCCTACATTACTTGCCTCATGGCAACGGAACCTCATGAAATTTCTGTGGAACAACAAAAAACCAAGAGTTCGCTTCCAAACATTATGACGGGCAACAAGCAAAGGGGGACTGGCCCTCCCTGATTTAAAAATTTACTACCAATCAACTATAATGGCAAATTTAACACGACACTACCACGAAAACTATGAAGCAGACTGGAAAGACATGGAAAATACTTACCTTACCTCACAGTCATTCCGCAAAGCGTTATGGAATCCTCCCTCAAAAAGACTCAAACCAGGAACTTCACATCCCTTCCTCCAAGCAGCTTTTCAAACTTGGAATAACTGCAAAAAAACACTGATACCAGCAGACACACCGGTTAAAAGTTTCCTACGCCAACACTGGTTCACTCCCGGCCAACCCACCTCATCTTTTTCCAATTGGTTTAAAGCAAAATTAACAAGATTCTGTGATATCTCCAAAATGGATCACTCCTCCCAAAAGCAGAGCTAGAAACTAAAGCGAAACAACGGCTACCATGGTTTGAATATCGTCAAGTCTCCCATCTTTTTGCAGCTCAGAAACCCAATCTCAACTGTACAAGAAAATACAATTTCTTTGAACGTCTATTAATATCATCAAGCCTCATTAAGAGAGGACTCATCTCAATGTTTTACTCTTTCCTCCTTCAAACTTCCTACCACCAGCCCTTATCCTTCCAAACAGCATGGCACAAGGACTTAAACACTATAATTCCAGAGGACCAGTGGGAAAAAATATGGTCATCTAAAGTCTACAGATCTAGATCCACTCCCGTTAGATTACAGGCACTAAAGACACTTTACAGATGGCACCTCACACCAGTTAAACTCTCCCACATATATTCCACTCAGTCACCCAAATGCTGGAAATGTCAATCAGAAGTTGGGACTTACATTCACTTATGGTGGGCCTGTCCAGTCATCACCTTATTCTGGAAGCAAATCATAACAGAAATCAACTCTATGTTAAAAGTCTCTGTACCTTATGACCCTACTTTAATTTTGCTCAATCTCTGGCCAAAGACCCTAATGAAAATTAATAAAGACCAAAGAGAACTAATTGAGATACTCATTACAGCAGCAAAGTATACAATTGCGGTAAATTGGAAAGAAACCTCTAAGCCTTCATTGAGCACATGGCATGCCAAAATATGGGACTATTTTATCTTAGATAAAATAGCGGATAAGTTTGAGAATAGAGACAAGGGGGAAAGCACCAAAAGCCAAATGCTTAAATGGGAACCGATTTTAGATAGTAACCCTAATCCAAGCAATAAACATCTTCCAAAAAATTGGATAAAAGATTCTACATTATACTTATGGTTGTAAACGGTGTTATGAACATAATAGTTACTGTTTAAATAAGATAAACAAGGTTGAGTTATATGCTACTTTTCAAATATAAAATGACGGAATTTTATGATGATATATATGTTGACACTCAAGTTAGCAATGTTTAACATGCTATGTGGTTTTTCTCTGCATTAATTTTATTCTGTACCCTTTTAACCCTTCAATAAAAAATTTCAAAAAAAAATATCTATTTTTATTCCCCCCCCAAAAAAAAACAAAAACAAAAAAACAAAAACAAAAAAGTTTCTGATTTATTGATTTATATCCCCCCCCTTTCTCCCCAGTGGGGACCCAAAACAGCTTACATCAGTCTCCTCTCCTCTGCGTTCTCCTCAAAATAACCCTGGGAGGTAGGTTAGGCTGAGAGTCTGTGACTGACTTAAGATCACCCAACAGCTTCCATGGCAGAGCAGCAATTCGAACCTGGGTCTCTTAGATTTTAGTCCAACATTTTAACCACTACACTACAATGGCTCCCTTTTAAAAAAATAAATAAAATAAAATTCTAGTCTCTCTGCTACAACAGAAAACCTTCTAGACAAACCTACTAGAAAACCTACTAGAAATAAGCTATATCTGAACTGTGCAAGTGGAGATTTTTCCAGAAAAAAATATTTCCCAAAGAGAGAGAGAGAGATTGAGGGGCAGGGTTGGTAGTCTATGGGGACCTGTCCCTGTCCTGGATGGCTCAGGCTAGCCCAATTTCATCAGATCTCAGCAGCAAAGCAAGGTCAGTTCTGGTTAGTACTTGGAGGGGAAACCAGCAAGGATTCCAGGATTGCTTGGCAGAGGCAGGCAACGGCAAACCACCTCTGTTCGTCTTTTGCCTTGAAAACCTGATGGGATCACCATAAATCATCTGTGATGTGATTCCACTGCCAATGGGACCCCCTCCTTCTTTTTTCACCTGTGGAAAAGCTGGCTGGATTCAACTCCAAGGTTGCTTTTTTTTTTTTTTTTTTGCAGCACTGTATCAGTTCCTAACACATCAGCATCATTTGGGAAGCAAGACCAAGGCTGCGGTCAGACGACTAGCGATCTGTGCTCCAATCATGCCACAACTTTACTCCAGTGTTCCTTGTGCCGGGGAATGTCGATCACACATCCCCCAGTACCTGGCTGAGATGCACAAACACTCCGGTGCCAGCCAGCCACACTTGGCCACCTTTGTTCCAGAAGGGAACCCGTGCCCGCATGCTCAGAAACATAGTCTTCCAGTTGGCAGAGACTCCCAAGCGGGGCACACAAAGATGCCTATGTGCACCTTGCTTACTTTGCGAACAAAATGGCAGCTGTGACCTGGAAGCTTCAGGCTTCCCAAACAGCTTGGCTGCACAAGGAACAATCACACGTGGAAACTAGGGGTGCTCCTGTTAACATCACACTTTCCCCGGTGCCTGTTTACTCTGTTTGGAAGACAGAGTAGGACGGGAGCCCGATGACTGGGGAATGGCAGCCAGATGTTGCAATCTGATTGTCCCCTTTTAATCCGCAAGGGAACCATGAGGGACGTGGATGTAACTGCCCATCTGACCACCGCCCAAGTAATTTGGAATGTCAAAATCAAGAAAGAAATTTGGATGAGGAGAATGTCAGTGGCAAAACTGATGAAATTTGGTTTGTCTTATTGAAACTTTCCCACCCTTCCTTGAAAATTCAACAGCCATTTTACATGAGAAGGTACCCTTGGCCTAAACACGCTTCAAACATTGTTTCGGGAGGGGGGGATTCTGATGGCAGTACCTATAGAAGTCCACTAATTAAAATATACGGACTAGTGCTTCATCACTGGGATTCAAGAGAGTGAAACAGAAAGCCTCAATTGCCAAGAAGGTAGAAATGAGTGTTAATTAATAAATTAAAAACATTTGGATCTCATGCTCTTGACTGAAACTAATAATACAGTTACAACCCAGTTCATTATATGTGACTTCATTTTATAATGAGTTTTTGGACCATTTGAGAAAGAAGATTAAGGTGCCATCCTTCCAATGCCTATCAAGATGGTTTTTGAAGTAAGATACAAAGCTACTAATTATTTTGCCCAGCATATTAATTTTATGTGACCATTCTCACAAAGACATGGGGACGTTCCAGGGAAATCTGTATGAAGAAGACTTGACAGTTCCTCAAACTATTTATTATTGTATCATTTCAGGATTTTTTTGCTACATTCAGATGTCCAGTCAAGCTGAGGTTAAGCTTGAATGTTGACAAACGCATAGGGTTGCCAGGTCCCCTCGTTGCTCCAGTGGGGGGATTTGGGGGTGTTCTGGGGTGGATGGGGATGTCCAAGACCTGCTCCCAAGAGTGACCATCCGCCCAGCCACCCCTCTCCCTCCCCTCTTGCCCAATTTAAAGGGCTTCAACTGATCAGCGGGACCACGTGACTCCCCCTTTAAATCTAGCAGGAGGGAAGGAGCGGGGTGGTTGTGAGCTGCATGCTCAGTTTGCAAAAAGACACTTTAAATGATCTTTTTGCAAGTGGGGTGGGGGCCACAGCATTCAGGGCTGGGGGAAATCAGTCCCGTGTGCCATGTGGTCTCTGCCGATCAGCTGAAGCCCTTTAAATTGGGCAGGAGGGGAGGGAGAGGGGTGGCTGAGTGAA
The DNA here is from genome assembly GCA_029233225.1 of Lepidodactylus listeri. Classification (NCBI taxonomy): domain Eukaryota; kingdom Metazoa; phylum Chordata; class Lepidosauria; order Squamata; family Gekkonidae; genus Lepidodactylus; species Lepidodactylus listeri. Next base: position 94,988,402 of record JARCFY010000009.1, on the reverse strand, counting down.
TGGTCACTCTTGGGGGTGGGGCTTGGGGGTGGGGCTTCCTCTGGCAGCCAACTGGCCAAGGGTGGATTGAAGCCCCCAGAAGCAGGAGAAACCCCACCTAGACCTGGGGGCTGGCAACCCTAGAAACCTACCTGGCAGCCAGACTCATGCACATAACTTGAACCTTCCCTTCTTGTGTGGAGTATAATGAAGAAATTCCACCTTGAAACTAGGGATGCTGCAAATGTCATGGCAACCGCATTCAACAGAACTATTAATGTACTCGATTGGGTTTGATCAGATGTGAACCAGTCACCAGGTCTGTTCGGTTTGGTCAAAATGGAAAGGGGAAGATAAACCTTCAACCCAGAAACACCAGGTAACCAAAAACGTTGTCCAAAAAGGCCTAATAACAGAATAAATGCTAATGGCTTACATATGTTAAATTAGCAAAACTTTAATGCATAACAAATTGTTTAAAAGATCCATTAAAACTAAACATGTTTTGGCCACAAGGCTTTCCTCAGTGGTACAAATGATTAAAACACACACCATAAAGTAAAACATTTCAAAACACAACATTTCTGTTCTAAGCTTTGAAACATTCACAAGAAGCAGGGCCGATTCATTCACTAGATAAGTCCTACTTCATTATCGGCATGCTTCCTGAATGGGGATGTACACACCATAGAGATACGATTCACTCTGACTTTGCTTACAGGGAAATTTGGACCACGAACAACCACAATCTGAAAAATGATTTTTGATGGTTCGAATTTATTCCAATAATGAAATGTGACTTATCTAGTTAATGAATTGGCCCTACTTCTTGTGAGTATTTTAAAGCTTAGGTCAAAAATGCTCTATTTTGAATCGTTTTATTTTAACATGTGCATTTTAACAATTTGTACCACTCTTCAGTTTCGCACCATAAATGCAAATATGTGAAAACGCTGCCCATCCATACTGATCAGCAGCCGTTAATATCTCGAAGGACAATTTAGATAAACACCAAGCAGTATTTTGTAGTGAAACATTTATTGATATGATTTGTGACTGATTTAACTGTGTATTTAAATAACTGACTGCCAAGCAGACCAATGGTACAGCAAGGAAAGGGTAATAGAACTCCACTGGGCTGTTAGAGAATGCACAGGTATGATAGGATGGTTGTGTGGTACTGTAGGGTTAGGGAAATAATAGGTTAAGACGCCCAAAAGCCAACTCAGGTTACATTGTGTGATGTTCAAATGCACAATCACGGCTTATGCTTGGTTTAGAATCCTGGTGGTCAAAAGTGCTGTCAAGACAAACAGAGAGGGTTTGCCATTGCCTGCCTTTGCCTAGTGACTTCCTTGGAGGTCTCCCATCCAAGTACTGGACAGGGCAGACCCTGCTTAGCTTCTGAGATCTGACAAGACTGAGGTAGCCTGGGCCACTAAAACCCTAGTCACTGAGAAAACTAACTTGGATTAAGCTGTGTGCAAGCATACATATATCACAGGTAACCAGAGTTAAATGAACTCATTAATTTACATTAAGCCAGAGTTGATTTAAAACTAGGACGGATTTCCCACAAGCGCCGCCCTGGCGTCGTTCCTCCGTTTGCCCCAATTGCCTGCTTGAATTTCCCACTATTTGCCGTGGGGTGCATTTTGACCCAGGGCTTCATGCGATTTCCTCTGTGGCTTCAGTGATCCTCAAAAAACAGGATCACTGAAGCCGTGGGGGAAACTGCGAAAGCCGCAGGTCAAAATGCACCCGCGGCAAATAGTGGGAAATTCAAGCAGGCAATCGGGGCAAACGGAGGAATGATGCTGGGGCAGTGCTTGTGGAAAATTGGTCTAGGATTCCTTCCCTGTTTCAGTCCAAAAAGAGGGGAGGGAAAAACACACATGTCAACAAACCATGCCCATGTATTTACTAATTTGTTTCTAAAACATTTCCACCCCCACCGGATCTCATCAATCAGTTTGGAGAGCCAGTTTGGTGTAGTGGTTAAGTGCACAGACTCTAATCTGGGAGAACCAGGCTTGATTCCCCACTCCTCCACTTGCACCTGCTGGATGATCTTGGGCAAGCCGTAGTTCTAGCAGATCTGTTCTTGAAAAAGAGCAGTTTCTGTCAGCGCTCTCTCAGCCCCACCTACCTCACAGGGTGTCTGTTGTGGGGAGGGGAAGGGAAAGGAGTTCGTAAGCTGCTCTAAGACTCCCTTGGGTAGTGAAGGGTGGGGTATAAATCCAATCATCATCATCATCATCTCCTCCTCCTCCTCTTCCTTCTTCTTCTTCTTCTTCTTCTTCTTCTTCTTCATTAGAACACAAGAAGAGCCATGCTGACTCAGATAGCCCAGGCAAGCCCAATCTCATCAGATCTCGGAAGCTAAGCAGGGTCAACTCTGACAAGTACTTGGATGGAAGACCTCCTTGGAATACCAGAGGGGGAGGGAGGCAGGAGCAGGCTTTATTCAGCCACCTTTCTGAATATCCTCCAGGCCCCCAGCAGGGGTCAGTCCCCAGTGGTCGCCATGACTTCCAGGTGCACACACAGTCAGTCTCCAGAGATCATCATGGCTTCACCAGTGCATGTGAGTTCCTGGTGTTTCTCCCCCCCCCCCCCGGTCTGCATATGTTTTGCTTCTTCTAGTGGTTGATTTGATATTACATCAGTTCATATTAAGGATATCTCCCTGCCAGGGGTCCTTTTATAGAAAAAGAGGTGCAGGAGCTCATTAGCATAACTCATTAGCATATGCCACGTCCCCTGACATCACTGGAAGTGTGTTAGAAAGGGAATGTCAGTTTCAGCCCCATTGAAATCAATGGCAAAAACTCATAAGGTATATGAGAAGCAGGAGAAAAGGGGGTTTGAGGGAGAGGCTCCATATTTGCAGGATAGCTGCTGGGGCCTCTCCTTGAAATACCCACCAAGTTTCAAGAAGATTGGACCACGGGGTCCAATTCTATGGGCCCATCCCCTCCATTGTTCTCTATGGTGGGAAAAATGTTACCATAGTGGGAAAAAATGTTACTATGGTGGGAAAAAAATGTTACCATAGAATTGGATCCCCTGGTCCAATCTTCTTGAAACTTGGTGGGCATTTGGGGGAGAGGTCCCAGAAGCTACCCTGCAAGTTTGGAGCCTCTGCCTCAAACCGCCTCCCCAACAGCCGCTTTTAAAGTTGCCGCCGAATTTCGGTGGCAATTCAGCGGCGGGCCAAATCAGATCAGAGAATCTGATTTGGCCTGTGGCTGCCCTACTGCCCCTCCTGAGCTGGCGGAGCTGCGCTCTGCCTCACTCCGGCCCCAAAGGACCCCTGCTCCCTGCAAATTTAAACTGCAGGGAGATATGCTGGGCATAAACCAATGTAATATCAAATCGACCACTAGAGGGAGCAAACCAATGTAATATCGAATCGACCACTAGAGGAAGCAAACATATATAGAACAGACCCCCCCCCCCTTCCCAGGCAACAGGAACTCACAAGCCAGAAAAAATGAGACTGTGGGAAAGCCCTCATTTCAGAATAAACATTGTTTGTCTTTAAGGTACCATTGGACTAAAGGAGCCAATGAAAATAGTCTCTGCACCCACCTGGGTAGACAAGTTCCAGCACAGAAAAAGCCCTTGACCGAACTGTTGCTCTATAGAATGTCCCAAGGAAGTCTTGATAAACAGAAGGCTGTCTGAAGAGCATATCTGGCACTTGGGAGTATTCCATGGGATATTATTCATGCACATTCAGGCTTCATCATGGTTGATGTGACATCTGAATGCACCCACTGAGCACACCCTTTGAATTGTCTATCTGCCTCCCTTGGATGATTTCTTAGCACTCACTCATCTCTCCTGACACAACCATGTGCATGTAATATATGTGACCATTGTGAGATACCCTGAAGAAGAAAAAAGAAGAAGAAAGAATACTTCATAGAAAGCCAGTGAAATATTATGTTCTTTTTTTAATGCAAGCCCACAGAAAATGACACCTCAGTTGAAGGAGAAAAGAAATGTCTGTCCTGGCAGGTCTGGAGAGATAGCTTTATGGGGATGGGAACAGTAATGTAACGACAGTTACTCTGTGACCGTTTTTACAAGGCAACCCAATGCAAAATTATATCAGAGCAATGCAGAAGACATTGTTCAAAACAGAATGTGGAAGCCAGGGAAACAAATCTGTTAGAGAAATAATAGAATTGATTCCCACACTAAACAGTATATTGCTTTCATATGTCATATTCTCTGTCCTTCTGGCTTAGATGGAGCCCAGCATGTTAAAAGTTGCCCCCCCCCCCCGCCTTTATGTTGTTGCTCGAATTGCCTCATTCAAGGACAGGTAGATACAATGCCCGCACGCAGCGGTAAGCTGGCATTTAGAACGGTGTGATGCATTTGCTGGCTTTGCTCCCTTGAAATGCAGTGCATTTATGAAATCACTCACAATGCTGTGTTAATATTAACAGCACAGCACCCTCTCACACACACTCCAAAGTATGCTTGTTTTCCTTCATATGCCTGGCTTTTATGCTCCTTTTAAAGGGAGAAACTGTCCAGGTTCACCCCCTCCCCCCCCCACAGAGAGACCCAAAAAGAAAAAAGGGGGGAAATACATTAGACAAACATGGACCTTTAGGGGAAGAAATGCAGAAGATCTCCAAGTAAGCCTCTGAGGTCATATATCTACACCCAAGGCTTAGTATGTCAAGAATTACAAGTGTAGTTAACATCTGCAGCCCTATTATAAGAGGCATAGCCCCTAACTGATTTATTGGTATTTTCCCCCCAAACACGTAGCCTACACAGCTCTGGGTGAACACAGCATCTTTCATGAAATGGGGTCACCCAAGAGCTCACCTCACAGTGCAATCCTAAGGCACGTTGTACCCTTGTCCGCCAACTGCACTGGCTGCCAATAGAGTACCGGATCCAGTTCAAGGTGTTAGTGCTGACTTTCAAAGCCCTATACAGCCAGGGACCTGCATATCTCAGGGACTGTCTCTCCCCATATATGCTCCATAGAGCCTTGTGCTCAATGGACCAACACCTTCTGGTTGTCCCTGACCTGAATGATGTCTGACTAGCCTCAGCTACGGCCTTTTCAGGCTTGGCCCAGCTTGGTGGAACGAGCTACTCATTGAGATTAGGGCCCTGTGGGATCTATTGCAATTCCACAAGGCCTGTAAGATGGAGCTGTTCTGCCGGGCTTTTAGTTGAGGTGGTCGGGCATCCAAATTCTTCCATCTCTCAGCCTCCCCTATTGGTAGCCCTGGCCTGTGTCCAGTGGCCAACTTCACCGGCACTGCTCAGAAAAAATACACCATAGAGTCACTACCAAGGCAATGTCTTATGCTGATTTTAGCGTTCTTTGAACTTTAAGCCAGTTTGGTGTAGTGGTTAAGTGCACAGACTTTAATCTGGGAGAACTGGGTTTGATTCCCCACTCCTCCATTTCCAGCTGCTGGATGACCTTAGGCAAGCCATAGCTCTGGCACAGCTGTTCTTGAAAAAGAGCAGTTTCTGTCAGAGCTCTCTCGGCCCCACCTAACTCACAGGGTGTCTGTTGTGGAGAGGGAAAGGGAAAGGAGTTTGTAAGCCGCTCTGAGACTCTCTCAGGTAGTGAAGGGCGGGGTATAAATCCAATCTCTTCTTCTCTTCTTCTTAAAATTTAAACTTGTAATATTTGTGATATTTTACTGTCTCTGTATTATAAGCTGGCGAAAGCTGTCACATAAACTTTGATATTTTACTGTTTTCTTGTCACACCTTATGTGACCTGTAACCCACCCTGAGTCCGCTTGCGGGGAGGATAGGATATAAATTGAACAAAACAAACAAACAAATAAGTCCACTGAAGTCAATGGTTTTAGAAGAGTGTGACTCTGCTTAGAGTGGCACTAGTGGTGACTCCAAGGGTGCTGAGAGGGCTCATCCAGAAGTGGACAGCAAGAACGGCAAGAATGAAGGCAATGATGAAAAATATATGACTGGCTCATCTACCCTCGTGGACTTCAGCCTAAAGGCAGGCAACTGACCTTTGTCTTTTCCATTTTCCCCAGCCTGGCACCGGACTCTTGCCTTCATTGCTTGGGGTGCCTGCTCATGGCATTTCATGTCCCCGTGAAAAGTCTCTTTTTGCCTTTTCTCTCCCTTCCCCTGTACAACTACTACCCACTCCAACACAGAGGCCTCCAACATGCTATACAAGTGCTTTTAACACACAGCCCTCTTTCCCTAGGAAAGCTGACCTTTCGCAGACAAAGAGAGGAGCTTTATGCCAGAAGCATGGACAAGGAGCATGGGACAACTGCTTGAGTGGGGTTGGCTGATCCAAATAGAGAGACAGAAGGCGAGAGAGAGCTTTTGTGGGGAGGTAGAGACTCTTATCCTGCCCATACTATTGTACGCTGCCCGGTGTGCCTATCTGTGTCCCATCTTGGACTGAACACTGGCGAGGCCAAAACTTTGGTGCCCCCTCTTCCTGTCTCATGGCTGTGATGCTGTGTGACTTTGGTGTACTAGTTAAGTGCCAGTTTGGTGTAGTGCTTAAGTGTGCAGACTCTAATTTGGGAGAACCGGGTTTGATTCCCCACTCCTCCGCATGTAGCTGCTCTCTGAGAGCTCTCTCAGCCCCACCTACCTCACGGGGTGTCTATTGTGGGGAGGGGAAGGGAAAGGAGATTGTAAACTGCTCTGGGACTCTGAGTGAAGGGCGGGGTATAAATCCAATCTCCTCCTCCTCCTCCTCCCTCTTCTTGTACCATAATTGTAGCTCATGCTGGTACCTTGGAGTTAAAAGGCTAATTGGCTGATCCTGGATTTCAAAAGGTTGAAGACCGCCTGTTTAGTTCAACACAGTCAGGCTGTTCCTGGACTTTACTGCTGCAGACAGTAAGCATGTTTCATTGCTTCCCACTGCATACCAAAAAAAAAAAAAAAATCCCTGGTCTTAGTTGTGATGAGATCTAGTAAATGTTGGAAGGACTGATATTGGAGATATCATCCGGCAATGTAACCATCATGCTGTACCCTGGTCCAACACGACCTCGGCCATGGCCGAGGGGGTGGAGCCCAAACCTGCCACATGGTTGCCATCCGACGCTGTATATGGAAGCTTTTATGAATATTTATATGTTTTAATGATATTTATTATAATGTTTCAATTGATTTTATAGGTTATTGTAACAATTAGGCCACAGGCCCATGTAAGCCGCCCTGAGCCCGCTTGCGGGGAGGGCGGGATATAAATGTGAAAAATAAATAAATAAATAAATAAATAAATAAATAAATATAGATCATGGCTTAATGGCAAGAATGGAAGGAGAAACCTTTCAGCGTTTGTCACTTTCCTGATCTAAGACTCTCAATTTCTCTTGAGCTGCTACTTGGTTCACGTGAGGTACATGATAGCTATTCACTGGGGATTAGTGCACACGTTATTTTGGGGTTTTTTGTTCATTTTAGTGCATTAAAAATCTTACAAATCTACATTAATTTTCTTTCATTCTTTTTTTATGGGTACCATATTTCTAGAAATACAGAGAGGTTCATGATGTCATATTTGGATCCAGCAATCCCCTCCTGTCAGGTCCTGCGCTCTTAGCAGGGGGTAGGTGGATGGAGCTTTCTGGGAGTGGGGGTGAGGCCACGTTGCTGAATGCAATGTCCCCTACATGATGACACCATATGGAAGTGATGCCATCATGTGAGGGCCATCGTGCAGTGGTGCTCTGCTATTTTGGGCAAAACTCTAAGGTTACCATAGGGTTTTGCCCAAAATACCAGAGTGTCACCATGTGACATCCCTGGCGTGATGACATCACTTCTATCATCATTCTGGGGATGTCATGCTAGGTCATGGCAGTTGGGGGTGGGACTTCCCCCCACCAGCCACCTGGCTGGGGGTGGGCAGGAGCCTGAGAAATCAGGGGATCCCCTGCTCCCACCTAGGGGCTGGCAATCCTATCAGCAGTTCTTTTTGACACCAAGAAAGTTTATTCTTGGAGTTAGAGGAGCTGGGTGGACAAATAGCCCTGCAGTAAGAATGCAGTGAGGAGGCGAAAGGGGCCAAAATGGCCTTTCCATCAACAGCACAGAATTGCAGAAGAGGGAAGAGGGGTGGTTTTGTCCACACCCTCATTGCGCAGTCCACTAACCCGCACGGCTGTTTGTTGACATGGGTTTTGTGGCTCCAAGAATCTACTGCTTTGAAGTTTGTGGCACTTTGCCCCAGAAGTATTATTAGTTTAGGGTTGCCAGGTCTTACCTGGTTTACAATGGGGTGGTGGTGGTCTCGGTTTCTTCTCGGGGTTTCTTCAGTGGAATGTCATCGCAACGGGCATGTTGGGGGGCGGGACACTGACATTTGAGGGAAATGTCAGTGTTCCGCCCCCATAGAGTTTTCCCTCAAATTCTAGAGCGTCCTGCACAATGTGCCTGGCGTGATGGCATCGTCTCTGGATGATGTCATCATGCCGGGGTACATTGCCGTGATGCCGGCACTTTGGGGGTGGAGTTCCCCCTGGTGGCTGGTTCCGGGCCAGTGAGTATACAGCCCGTTGGGCAGGCAAACCCCCACCTACCTGGGGGACCTGGCAGCCCTATCTTAGTTGTTTGCGTAAAGTGCCATCAAGTCACAGCCAACTTATGGTGACCCCATATGGTTGTCAAGGCAAGAGACAAACAGAGGTGCTTTGTTATTACCTTGGAGTTAAAAGGCTAATAGGCTGATCCTGGATTTCAAAAGGTTGAAGACCACCGATTGAGTTCAACACAGTCAGGTTGTTCCTGGACTTTACTGCTGCAGAAACACCTGACTCTGTGTAGTAGCTCTTGATTTCCTTAGTGGCTTGCTACCCACGTACTAACCAGGGCCAACCCTGCTTAGCTTCTGAGATCTGTCCGGGGACTCCTCCATCAAGAGGGGTCTCAAGACTGTCACTTTCAAAGCAATCTGAATTACATCCTCATGTAGAGAGGCATTTATTGTCTCCAGGACCCACTCAGCTAACCAAACCCAGCTTGCCACCAATAGCCACAAAAGATAAAGTTCAAGTCTAGTGTTGTATGCGGCACACTTCGAAGCAACTTGTCCACTTCGTTAGACTCACCACTTCATTAGACTCACCAAAGCAAGCCTTTCAAGGAATTACTCTTCTTAGTGAGAACCTTGTGGAAACATCCTGAGTGACCCATGCTGTGAAAGACAGCTTGAAAACCATTAAACTGGTCACCAGTTTTGAGTAACCCCCAAGCCTTTTCAAGGGATTTGACCCTCTTGACTGTTCCTTTCAACTTCTTGTTTTTTAATGTGTTGTTTTCAGGTCCTGACCTGACCTGAATAGCTCAGGCTAGCCTATTCTCATCAGATCTCAGAAGCTCAGTGGGGCCCTGACTAGCATTTAGATGGGAGAACACTAAGGGAATTCAGGGTTGCTGCACAGAGGCAGGCAATGTTAAACCACCTCTGAGCACCTTTTGCCTTGAAAACCCTACGAGGTCACCATAAGTCAGCTGTGACTTGACAGCAAAACAACAACAACTTGTTTTTAGTGTATTTCTCCGAATGCAAACGTGTCCAGTTGGATTCCAGTTTAACCATCTCGATTAAATGCCAGCATCTTCAGCAGGATCCCTCCCCATGCAGACTGAATGAATGGTCTTGACCTTTATTGCTTCCATCCATTTTGCCCAATCGCCATCTCCCCTTGTACGTTCCTCCAAATCCTGGCCTATAAATTATGCACAGTGTATGACATTATGAGATTTGATCGGTTTTTGATGCACCTTAGGGAAGAAACATGCAGCCTTTCATACACTAAATAGACTGACAAGAGCTAGAAGCAACGAGCGTGCTCATTCCCTCAAAATGATAGAGGATAGCAGTAAAACACCAGTGGGGATCAGAAGGTGAAAGCATCTTTGGTTCCAGGACTTTGATTCCCAGCAGACTCAGCTCTGAATCAATAAATCAAAAGTTAAATGTTAGGAACTGGCATTACAAAGATGGAAGCAGTTCGAGCGGAATGAAGATTGAGGTGACTTACCTTTAAACCCCGGTGCAGCTAACAGTGTTTCACCAAAGAATCCTTTGCCATATGAATGCTATAGAACCTACCATCATGACAACCCTGACTTGACTCAGATGTGGGAACGAAAGTGAGAAAACTAATTCTATTTGACATTTTGATGCTCTTACGAACGATGTAGGACATTTCCCTCACATTGACGATGGGCAGCTGAGTTGAGGCTGAGTGGGGGTGGTCATCAACGAATGCATGCCTAAATGAAGACTGGAACCAGAAGGTTGGATCCAATCAGCTTTCTGTCTGGTGAAAAAGAGGGTCCCCTTTGACCACCCAAAAAGCTGTGTTGGGGATCATGGGCTTCACGAGATGGGACTGTAGTAAGTAGGGCAATTGGGCAAGATTGTGTTTAAGAGCTGACCGATCCAACACAAAGCTTCTGCCCTTGCCCTGACCCAGATAGCACAAGCAAGCCCAGTCTCGTCAGGTCTTGGAAACTATGCAGAGTTGACTCTGACAAGTACTTGGATGGGAGGCCTCCTTGGAATACCAGCAGTCAGGAGGACAGAGGCAGGCTATATTCAGCCACCTCTCTGAATATCCTCAAGGCCCCCAGTAGGGGTCAGTCACCAGAGGTCGCCATGACTTCTTGGTGCACACACAGATAGATCCAGTTGGTCAGCCAAGTTGGTCTGAAGCAGTAGAACAAATTTAGAGTCCAGTGGCACCTTGAAGACCAATAAAGGCTTATTCAAGGTATGAGTTTCCCACTGCATGCACACTTTATCAAATACATTAGAATGGCAGGCAAGGTTTAAACTTATAGCCAGAGAATGAACAGCCAATTAACAGTAACATAACGATGTTCAAGATATGCAAAATGACACTAAATAACAATTTAAGGTTATAAGGTCAACAGTTGCAAAGCAATAAATGCATCAGACTAGCAGATAAATGTCTAAAGGTGTCTTTTCTAATTGTGGGAAGTGACTGTGCACACACGGTCAGTCACCAGAGGTCGCCATGACTTCCAGGTGCGCATGCGCACACACACATATGAAAAATACAAAAAACAAAACAAAACAAAAATGAAAAAAGAGATAAAACAAAGCTTCTGCCTTTAGAAGAATCCATGTACATATGAGGCCACAAGAAGGTCATTCAATGGGCAATGAGCCTGGAATCAGCCACTCATAGATCCTGACATTTGTTTGCTTGTCCGTTTATTTATTTATTCAGTCTCAGAGTTAGATGGGACCATTACGGCCACCTAGTCCAACTACCTGCCATCACAGGAGCCACAACTATAAAACCCCCAACAAGTAAGTATCCAATTGATTCTTTAAAAACCCCAATGATGAAGAATCCACTACTTCACAAGGGAGACATACCTCTCTGTTAGGATTTCCCCCTCAAATCTAGATGGTTCTTTTATTCCAAAGGGCAGCAATATGTTCCTGCAGTTATTGACATTTTTAAGTGCTGAGGTTATCCAACTGGTTTTATTTGCGGCAGGCACTTGGACTAATGGGGGCTCTGAGTTCACTGACCATGCCGTTCTTTCAGTCTTGATGCCGGATTGCAGGAGTACCAGGCTGTGTGGCAAGAACTGCACTCTGACTGGGATTTGTGCAGTGCTCGCTGCAGTCCAGGGCCTGGATAAGTGCCTTCCAATTAAGACTGAAGGCCCTCTTTTCAATGCCCAATATCTCGGGGGGGGGGGGGGGGGTTCTCTTACATTTACTGAAGGGAGATTCTTTTCGAAGTGCATGGAGACAATGTGTGGATAATCAATTAGAGTTTCTTCGTTTCTCTCCTGTTGTGGTTCGGGATGTGGGCTATTGTAAAGTTGCAAAGTTAGTCAGGAAAGGGGTTATTGAACTTGACCGTGCCAGCACATAGGCCCGTGCAAGGCATAGGTGGTCTAGTTTTGCAGTGGGGATCTCCCCCCCCCCTTTGATCCTACCCTGTATCCAAGACCCCTTACAATTCATGATCATCGGCTCTCTTTTATATTAGGCAAACTGAATGTCCTCCCAACTGCAAGGCTCAGGGGATGCTTCATCAGAGCCCCATATTCTGACCGCTATTGCTGCTGTGCATTTGGAGCAATAGAGACCACAGATAGTCATAAAACTGCCCTGGGTCTCTGTGTTCTTACATGCGGGTTTCATTTCTGTGTGCATGTAAAGTATGTTTCTTTTCTTTGCGCCACCGTCCCAAGTTATAAGCCCAGCCTCCTACATTATCAGTGACTTGGGGGTCACTAGCAAAGGCTACCTCTAAGTAAGTAGAAAGCAGCACTGTAGCCAGAAATTTTGGGCTGGTGGGGCATGGGGAAATTTTGTGGGGCAGCAGGGAGGGGGGAGGGAGGGGGACGGCTGCAAGCCTTCCCTGAACTCCAAGTGAATATTTCAGTGCTTGGAGTTCAAGCGAACATTTCAGTGCTTGGAGTTTCAGGGCTTGGAGTTCAAGCAAATATTTCAGGGCTTGAAGTTCAGGTGCAGGCAGCCCCTGCTTGAAAAAAAAAACATTTAAAGGAGACCCTTTAAATGCTGTTTTTCAAGCAGCAAAATTGCCCCTTGGAGTTGAGGGAAGGCATGTGGCCACCCCTCTCCCTTGCAGGAGGTGAGAGAGGGTCAGCTGCCAGCTGCATGCCTTCCCTCTGCATGCCTTCCCTGAGGAAAGGCATGCAGCCAGCAGCCACCCCACTCCCTCACCTGCAAGGGAGAGGGGCAGCTGCACACCTTCCCTGAACTCCATGTGGCAATTTCACCACCTGGAGTTCAGGCATGGGCAGCCCCCACGTGAAAAACAGCAAATGCCTACTCAGCTGTGTAGCAAATTGTGTCACCAACTCTTTCGCTCAGCCTAACTTATGTCACATGGTTGCTGCTGTGTGGATAAAATCAGGAGGGAATATGTATGTTTTACCTCTTTGTAGGAAGGGTGGGGAACAGGGTTGCCAACCTCCAGATGGGGCCTGGAGATCTCTTGCTTTTACAGTTGACCTCCAGATGACCAAGATAAGTTTCCCTGGAGAAAATGGCTGCCTTGGAGGGTGAATTCCATGGCATTGTATCCTGCTGAAGTCCCTCAAATCCTGCCTTCCTCAGGCTCCACATCTCAAATCTCCAGGTATTTCCCAACCCTGGCAGAGAACCTAATAAATTAATAATAATCAGAAGAAGCTTGCTCAACAGTAGACTTTCCATGACACCATTTAAACCCAGAGATGCTGAGCTATCTGTTAATGATCTGTTTGTTCTTAAGCTTCAGTACCAATGAGATACCCCACTCCTAGCAGGTCTAATTACCCTGGATAGACCCAGTAAATAACCTGGTGGGCTTCAAATCTGCAAATCCTCACATCACCTGGTTTCACTAGCGGAAAGTATTAATAGAAACCTGTCTCACAGAAGCCTCAGGGACATTGAGAATACCCATAATTAATGTAGAGTCCAAGTGGGATCAGCCATTATTGATTTTATCCAGAATGTGTTTAGCAAATCAATCGGAGTGCACCTCCAAGGCAGCCGTTTTCCCACCTGGAAGATGAGAGGTAACAAGTTGTTTCTAGGCAAGCATTTCTGAATGACATTTCCTTCTGCTATTGCCTGAACTTGGGTTGGATCAGATTCGACCCAAGTCTTTCTCCATCAGGCCAGCCACTTCTTTCTCCCATAGCTGACCTGAGAAGTAGGGGGCTGGATGTGTAACTTAGCAGGTGGGGTGGGACAAGAGAAAATCTGTCTATTTCACGAGCCTTCCTGTTTCCAGAAGCCCACTGTCCTGTCCAATACATTTTTAAAATCCCATCCTCCTTTCTAGGAGCTCAGATTACTGCACACTGTTCTTCCTTCCCCATTTTATCCTCACAACAGCTCTATGAGGTAGGTTAAGCTGAGAGAGAGTATGACTGGCCCAAAGTTACCTCGAAAGCTTCACCGCAGAGCTGGGATTCCAAATGGAGTCTTCCAGATCTCAGTCCAACATGGCAGCACACTGATGCTTTCCTCAGTACAACTGCCGGCCATACCAACTGAAGAATACCCAAGCACTGTCTGAAAACCATTTGGATTCAACCTACCCCTAACCTGAGAGCCTTCCTTCTTTCCTGTCCTTCCTGTCCTTCCTGTCCGTCCGTCCTTCCTTCCTTCCTTCCTTCCTTCCTTCCTCCTTCCTTCCTTCCTTCCTTCCTTCCTTCCTTCCTTCCACAATCCAATGACCCAGATGTCTTGGCTAGAACCCATCTTACAAATACCACCCTCTGTTTATATAACCTTACAGAATTTGCATAATTATTTTCCCAGACCTGTGAAGGCTCTGTGCTACCATTAGTCAAACCCCATCAGGTGCCAATCCATTCATGTCAACCAAATCATGTTAAACTCCTCCACACCCAGATCACCATTTGCACTTCCTGCACCAAACTAAGCATTTCTCCTTTCTTTTTTCTTCTATGGCTCCCACATACCCTGCCCTGCCCTGCCCTGCTGGGGGGGGGCAGTGGTGTGACTGGCAATGGAGAATGGAGGTCTATTTGGCCATCTTGATGGGTTTTAATTTCTTGCTACTGTTGGTAACTTTAATTATATATTAATTGTATTTTTAAATGTTTAAAATCTTGTCAATCGCCCAGAGCCTGCTCTGCTGGGTGGGTGAATAATAATAATAATAATAATAATAATAATAATAATAATAATAATAATAATAATAATAATAATAATAATAATAACAACAACAACAAGAAGAAGAAGAAGAAGAAGAAGTAGTGGTAGTAGTAGTAGTGGTAGTGGTAGTAGTTGATGTTCTGGTACATGCTAATTAAGGTGGATCCATGATTCTCATGACAACCATGAAATTCTGAGCAGTAACACCTGTGGCAAGGTTTAGGTTCTTTCTGGGCCCTAATCAAAGGTTTAAATCACCATTTTACACAACAGTGTTAAACTGTAGAAAGGTCAGATTCATAGCATTGAGACCTGAACCCTTCCTCCAGTCATCTGAACATTTAAAAAAAAAAAAAAAAGCATTCCCCACACTACCCACATCTCCCAGCCTGGCTGAATTCAATTATCTGGATTTGGCTGGAAGAAAGCATATATCAAGGAAGAAGTGAAACAGTTTTGTTTCAGAATAAACCCCCATTCCAACCTGCTTTCTTTACATGTGAATGGGAGGGGTTAGAATTAGTGTTACCTCCTGCTGCTGCCCATTTCCTCACCATTGCAAGGGAATGCAATTAAAACAGCAAGGCATTAGAAGATTTATCATATCAGATGACTATCTCCCACTTCCAGCTGGCAAAAACAATTGTGACTGGATTAGGAACCTTTCTGATATTCCAGGTAAGGTCTGGGTTCAAGCTTCCTTACTTGATTTACAAACCTATATCTCCATTCTATACCAAAGGATAAATGGACACAAATCTGACATCAGGAATCACAAGACTGAGAAACCTGTAGGAGAACACTTTAACCTTCCAGGACATTCAATGGGTGACCTCAAAGTAGCTGTTTTATTGCAAAAGGAACTTCAGGAACAGACTGGAAAGGACAATTGCTGAATTACAAGTTATTAAAACACTCAGAACCCCCCCCCCCACGCGGGACTTAACAGGGATATTGGTTTCTTATCTCACTACATATGCTAAACTCATTCACAAAAGTTCACAACTTGATTAAAACGTTTTTGGTCTTAAACTTTGTGCTACAGCTTCAGACCAACCCAACTACCCACCTCAATCAGTCCTTACATCTTCGTTCTCACCAAGAAAGGCTATACAACCTCTTTATTTTAGTGTATTTCTTATTCGAAACAGTAGATTGGAATAGTGATTGTAATGTAATACAATGAATATTATAATGTATGGCATTTAGAATGGTAGATTGAGATGCATTTCTCTGGTCTGGGGACAGAGGAGATTTATACCACACCTTAAAGAATAGGATGGTGTGGGCTGCCTCCATGCTTGAGAGGAGACAAATGAAGTGTGACAACAGGGTTTCAGTTGATTACTCTTAGGAAGGAAACAATTACAATTACAGATCAGTCTCCAATTTTGACATATTTATTTGTCCCTTCCCCCCAAATTGAAATCAAACAAATGCTGACCATATAAACTTAGCTTTTTATCCCTGTTTGGTTCTCACATCTGTTAAAACAAATTCATCATGTTATATGCTAATTTGCTGTTCACCGTCTATCTATATGTATGGACTGATAACTTCCATTTCAGTGTGTCTGAGGAACTGTGCATGCACAGGAAAGCTCACACCTTGAATACAACTTGGTTGGTTGGTCTTAAAGGTGCCACTGGACTCAAATGTTGTTCTACTGTTTCAGACACACACGGCTACCCCACCCGAATCTATCCCACTTAGTCACTCTCATTAACTCCTGTGGATTAATTTGATTTCTGTAATGTTCATTTATGACCTACTGTGTTTGATAGGTATATATCAAGTGCAATATGTATATCAAATTCAAAATTAATCCAGAATGAGCTCTACATTTTTTTTTCATATATCATAACGTGAAGAAGTTTAAAAAAGTTAAAATTCTCACCATTCTCCAAAAAATTCATTTATGCAACTCCCCTTGAAACCAGTCATGTGAGCAATCCTGAGGGCAGAGCACAGTGTCCTCTGTATTATAAAATATACCATTTGGATTGAATTGTAATGAGACATTCAGTATATTCCAGGTGAGCGGCAGTGTGTGGGAAAGCTCAGATTACTGTGAGAATGTCAACTTCAATTCTTCCTATTTCCCCCCCTCAGCACTGAAAAAAAAGTTCTTCTTTGACATAGCAGTGAAATGTGATTTTTGTCTTTAAAATAATTTCCACAGCTTTCTATATGTAGCTATAAATTTATGTTGAGAATGGGAGAGAGAAGGAAATGCAGTTCAAACAATAAAAAAAAGTGGTTCTTACATATTGGATCAGAGTAAAAAACAGGTCTTAATAAAATTCCTCCTGGGCTCTCCCTTTTGTAATTGAAAGAAAAGTAATCTAACAGCAATCCAAATATGACTGGAACATGGCTGCCATGTTGATCTGCCTAAGTCCCTGTTGGTTACAAATTCTTTCCAGGGACAATGTTACCGCCAATGGCCTGCCTTGATGTTGGGGGAAATTAGCTTTGTGGCAGGGAAGGCCAGAGAGGTACCAGGGATCGCACACCTATATATACCAAGGTCCGGTACAGTAGGGAGACTCCAGATTTGAAGAGATGGTTTTATTGAAGAATTTCCCTAATTACAAGCACACAAAGCATTCAAGAAAAGAGCATGCCATTCAGAGCCAAGAAAACAGAGGTGATTACAGAAAATCATAAAATAAAATAAATAAATAGTAGGGCCAGTTTACAGGGGTTATACCACCTGCCCAGATGTGCAGAGGTCCATGAAGAGGATAGCACCAATGGCCAGCGTTCCATGCTATGGAGAAGGAGGCCCAAAGAAGAGACTTTGGGGGTGTACTCAAAAATATAGGTGCCCTCAGAGTGCACACCAAGGCTCTCTATTTTTATAGGATTCTGGCGCGTTCTTTGGGGCCAAAACTTGATAGGATTAATGCTTGTTAATGGCCCTACCGGAGCTGGCTGAATGGATTTGATGGCCGCTGATGGTCCAACTGGGGAAAGTTGACTAGCTTCCCATTCTTAGACAAAAGGGGGAAATGGGTCCCTGATCAGCGTCAGGAAGAATCATTAATAATGTAAATGTTTGATTAGTTTATCTCGGTATCTTGTGGGAAGGGGCAGAAAGGACAGGTGTGGAGACAAAGGATTTCCACATGGAAATAGGAGTCACACAAAAGGGCTATATGAAGGTTTGGAGGCAGAGGAGCTATTTGCCAAGTGGCTACTGAATAGCTATAGAAATGTAGATACTTTACCTGCTGGAACACACTATTGTTTCATATGCATACCTTTGCTGGGTGGAGGGGGAAGGCTGGAGATTGCTTCGAGGGCTGCCTTATGCAACCTGAAATGGAAACCCTTTTTCAGAGCTTTGGCTAGCTCTGTATTTCAGGCCAAGAGTCCCTTCCCTGGCCTGAGTTTGTGGGTCTCTGGTTCAGGTCAGAAGTGGGGTGCCCACTACTTGGGGCTACCCGTAAGGCAGTGCCTCTGGGCTACACCACCAAGGATGTTCAGGGTTGCCATGCAGAGGCAGGCAATGGCAAACCACCTCTGAACGTCTGTTGCCTTGAAAAGCCCATGAGATCACCATAAGTCAGTTGCAACTTGATGGCACTTTCCACCACCAGAAACACAAATTATAGCTGGGGACTGATGCACTACCAATCAGCTCTAGTAGTGTTTCCAACTGACTCCAGTTCCACTTGTGTTCCCACTGGTCAGAACTGTCTGTGTGTTCAGCCCCTGTACAAGCATTGGTGTACAGAGCCTACCCACAAAGCAGGGCAGCAAAATCAAGCATTTTGCACCTGATTCTCTCTCCACACACCTATGCACACTCTCTGCATGTGGAAGCTATATCTATGAGTGTACAGATTGTACACATGTAGGTCTGTGTTCAATCTCTTTCTGTAGGTGGTGTGTCTACCTGTGGCAAATGCACATGGGGGAGCAGGGCCAAAATGCTTATTTCTGCCCCCCCCCCCATGCACGTTAGCTCTGCCCACAAATCGGTTGGATGTACAGGGCCAACACTTTTTCAGCTTCCAGCACAATTCAAAAAATCCCACAGAAACTCTTCCCCCAATGACTTTTAAAAAAACAGAAATAATTCTGATGGACCACTAGATGGGAATTGGGTGGCTGCTGTTTTGTGTGAAAAGGGCAACAGATGTGCTTTGCCACTTTGTTACATGCAAACACATTCCCCTCAACAATCTGGGTTTTAGGTAGGGTACACTGTGGCTGGAAAACAGGTCATAGCCCATTTCGCGCGAAGGGGCAATGAGCCAATGTGGTGTAGTGGACAGGGTATCGGACTCATATCTGGGAGTCCCAGCTTTGAATCTCCACTCTGCCACAGAAGCTTCCTGGGTGACATTGGGCTAGTCACACACTCTCAGCCTAACCTACCTCACAGGGTTGTTGTGAGGATAAAACAGAGGAGAGGAGAACAATGTAAGCCACTTTAGGTCCCCACTGGGGAGAAAGACAGGGTACAAATGAATTAAATAAATAAATATAATACACAAAGGATAGCTTTGTAATATGCTCTCCCGTTACATAAATTACGAGTGCCATTATTATTGTTGTTGCTGTTGCTGAAAAGATGCTTCTGAAAGCTCACGAACAGGTAGGAGGGTAATGTTCACCCCCCCACACACACCCTTTGGTGTACCCTACGTCCTTAAAGATATATTACCTCTCATCAGGGGTCATTTCGTAGAAAAAGAGGTGCAGGAGCTCATCAGCATAACTCATTTGCATATGCCACACCCCCTAACATACCGGAAGTGTGTCAGAAGGCAACACCCACCCCTCAGGCTCCACTCCTCAAGTGAGTGAAACTGACCTGCTCTTCCTCCATTCCCTTCCCCATCCAATACTTTGTGCAATAAAAATAAGTGTCAAGAACACACCTTCATTCTCTTCCTGCTCCCTTGAAACCACCAGCTTTCAAGTAGACTTGAGATACCCAGGACATGTGCACCACCCATCCCTTTCCCTTCCCCTCCCCACAACAAGACACCCTGTGAGGTAGAGGGGGCTGAGAGAGGTCTTTTGAGAACTGCTCATGAGAGAACAGCTCTGAGAGAACTTGTGACTGGCCCAAGGTCACACCAGCAGCTGCATGTGGAGGAGTGGGGAATCAAACCCGGTTCTCCCAGATTAGAGTCCAACTCCTGACCACTACACCAAACTGATGGGGTGGAAGCTGCTGAAGGGTTGGTGAAATTTCTCCAGTACTTATGTGCCATGTGCCCAGATAAAAAATGGTATACTCAGAAAATTTATATGCCACCTTGAGCAAGTCTCTGGAAAAGCAGCACACAGTCATAAAAGGAACAATGATAAAATTATCAATATTAAAACAAAACATTAAAAACAATAAAGACCTTAGCAGGGCTTTCCCCGGGGCGCTGCGCCTCTGCACTGCTCGGGGAAGCCAGGGAGGGGGCGGGGCTTGGTCATGTGCCTGCCCCCTGGGCTCCTCACTCCCGGAGCTGTGCTCCTGTGTGCTCCTGCTCCAATGGACCCCTGCCTCTCATCATGGAAGTTCTAGTCCACTCACAAGACATTTTAGGTATCATTGTGGTTGACCAACATCCCCCACAAATTAAAATGCTATCAAGCATGTCTGTAACTGTCATATTTCATCTTGCACTGAGTCTCCAATAATGTATCTTTTCTTCAATCTTATTTCTTTTACTGTTCTACTCCAGGGTGTTGTGTGTGTGCTTTTAATGGTACTTTCCCGCATAAATACTCCTAGTTTTCATTTTACCTAAACACATCCTTGCAAAAGTTACAAAAAAAAAGCTGCAGCCTAAAAGGGTGATTTCATAAAGGAGCCATGAATTCTTATAAATATATTGTCCAGAAGTGAATAAAAATAAAAATTGGATTTAAAGTTAAAGCAATCTTTCTTCTTTGCATTACTATCCTCCATGAATGTCAAACACTTTCAGGAGCTGCAGCAATCTTCGTAGCAATGTATTATTTTGAATGCCTAAGTCTCCAACGGTTGGCTACTATAAATTCTTGTCAGATAGAGATATACATAAGGAAATAAGAGTTTCGGGTCATGTTATCATCCAGGCCGACTGTGCTGAATGCACAGTATTCAACTACCCTTTGTGTAGAATTTGGCATTTACTTATGGGGTCCTTCTGAAGTCCCGCACTTTTTTGCATGTCCGCTAGAACTGCTACCACACTTCATTTAGAGCAGAATGTGTGGCTCATTTGGCTGTTCCTGCCCAGGAATATTCTGTACAGAGAACCTAAAAATAGTTTTAATAAGACTAATTTCTTGGAGGGGACTGTTTTGAGGTAGCTACTGAATTAAATGAAGCTTCACCATAGAGAGATACTTGGAGAATCCTGCTTAAGTAAAATCACTGAAATGTTCTGAAAAAAGCAAAATGATTTTTTTAAAAAAAAAAAAGAAAAAAGAAAAAGACAGACATTTGAATAGCCACTTTTTAAAAAATGTTGCTTCTCTCCCATCGTCCCAAAACAGCATACTGGAGACAAGTCTTATACAGAGTCAGACCACTGCTATATCAAGGTCAAAATGGCTCGGCAGCAGCCCTCCAATTTGATGTCAGAGCCAGTTCGGTGTAGTGGTTAGGAGTGCAGATTCTAATCTGGGAGAACCAGGTTTGATTCCCCACTCCTCCACATGCAGTCACAAGTTCTTTCAGAGCTATTATCTCATCAGCCCCTCCTACCTCACAGGGTGTCTGTTGTGGGAAAGGGATTATAAGCCGCTTTGAGACTCCTTTGAGTAGTGAAGGGCAGGGTATAAATACTACAAACTCTTCCTCCACCTCCTCTTCTTTTTCTAGGATCTCAAGTCAAGGTCTTTCCCATCATCTACAGTCCTGTTCTCTTTCACTTTACATTGAACCTGGGGCCTCCTGCATGCAATGCAGATGCTCTGCCACCAAATGCAGCACCACCCCATTGTTTCACAATAAACTGTGAAGATATGAATAGTGAATGTCTATAGTACTTCACAAAGTTCAGGGATTTTTTTTTATGTATTCCCCATCCAAATACTCATTTTCTCTGTTTGCAGAGCCCCACTTGATTTCAATCCCATCATCAGCCTATCTGATAGGCTATATAGTTTTGTAAGAGTAACCCATTCACCACCATGTCCCTGAATGGAGATGTTCACCCTCACGGGTAGGAAGTCCCTGGACAGCTTTTTGGACTGAGATTCCTCGTAGAGAAAAGGCTTTGCTGTTACTGCTTGCTCACAAATATCCAAGTTGTACAGACAAAGCAGCAACAGTTACGTAGTGTTGGAGATCCAGGTCAAATGTTCCATCAGCAGAACAGAACTTTCCTGCCTCCCCCCTCCCATCACTGGCCAATCATCACCTTGAAATGCTGCTCTTGGGGGATAGCAGACTCTGAGGAATGATGTGGGGACATGTGCAGTGCAGTGGAAAGGGGGGATGGGAGGGGACTGAGGATTTAGTCTGGATCCAACCCATTGTCCCAAAACAACAGAAATCACTCACAGAAATGACACCGTACAAGCCACAACCTGACCCCCAAAAGAGAGCAAAATGAAGTCTCTGGGACTTTCCCCATCCCACCCCAACCGCTTTCACTACATATCACAGCACGTTGAAGAACATGGCAGTATGTAGCATTTAATGGCCATGAGTTCATTAGCAACTATGAATGCCAATTCACTAGAGAGGGAAATAGGTTTCCTATTTGGACCTGTAAGCTTCTGCTTGGAAGGTCAAAGGTAGGGTCATCAACTCTAAACTGTGATGTTCCCGGAGATTTGGAAGAAGGAGGAGAAGGAGGAGGAGGGGAGGTGGGGAGGATGAGGAGATTGGATTTATACCCCACCTTTCACTACCCCAAAAAATCTCAGAGTACCTTCCCCTTCCCACAGCAGATACCCTGTGAGGTAGGTGGGGCTGAGAGAGCTCTCCTGAGAACTGCCCTTGAGAGAACAGCTCTGAAAGGACTTATGACTGATCCAAGGTCACACCAGCAGCTGCATGTGGAGGAGTGCAAACCATGTTTGCTAAAGTCTCATGGGAATGCTTTTGGAAGGCTTGTCATGATGACCTAGGTGGTCTACAGCAGGGCTAGCAGGGCTAGCAGAAAGGGGGATTGTTGGAGACGTATTGAAGGTGCCACTCCTGAGTGCCCTTCTAAGCTTTCTTGCCCTGTGGAAGGAAACTCAAAAGGCATTTAAATGTCCTCTGAGCTGTTTTTCCCTAGGAACTGACACTGCCCTGTCCCTTGAAAGAAAGGGCTAGAAACAGGTTTGGAGCCTCCCCCTTTAAAGACAGGCATTCAAATTAATTTAATTAACTGAATTTTTAACTGCACCCTTTAAAATTTAAATGCCCCCCTGAACAAAACAAAAAAACCCAGAAAACAAACTCCTGGCTATGGTCCTGCATAGAGCTACCCTCTGTAGCTTGGTGGCCCGTACATTGGCATGTATTGTTGCACATGGCAAAGCTAAAGGAAGACTTTGAGTCAGGGGCATAGAGTTATGGAAATCCGGGGGGGGGGCTCCTTAGCGCGCATGTGCTTCACACGCATGCTCGCTGGCATGATGTTCTCCCCCCCTCCGGGAAACCGCCCCGCCTCCCCGGGCCCTTCCGAGGCCCGCCAGCCGCTGCTGCCGGTCCCTCTCCCCCCCCCCCTTCCCTCTCCCTCTCCAGCAGCGGCTGCCGGGCCTCAGAAGGACCTAGGGAGGCGCGGAGGCAGGCACTCCGTTTCCCCAGGGGTGGCTCAAGCCCTCGAGCCCCCCCCCCCCCCCCGTACTCTACGCCTATGCTTTGAGTAACCGGACAGTGTGGGGCATCGCCATATGTCATATGTCTGAAAGCATTTCCAAACTCAATTAAAATGAAATAACTTCTGTATGAGTGGTCCTTCCTTTTCTTAAAATGCAGGCATTCTTGCCTGGTAATCAAAATTTGTACCCTTGAGTTATGCAGCATATAATGTCAAATCTAAAACAAATTGGAGCAGCTCTTTTTTTGCATTTCTACACACACACACACACACACACACACACACAGAGCACGAGAGAAGTAGAAACCAAGTATCCTCAGCGCCACTGTCTGTTAAAGGTCAAAATAAATTTCATGCAGTTCACAGTATTCTGAATTTGAAAGCCAGGATTGCTTATAAATACATCTACTTCAGAGTCTAGGCCCTCCCCCATTGTCTTTAAAAAAAAAAAAACATTTGGTACATCATGCAATTCAAATTTTATTTTTATATTTATGAATAATACAAAAAGAAAACATGCAGCCCTGATTCAGTCTTATATTTCTGACACTCAATCGCTTGCAAAGTATGCGTGAGATATTCAAAATTTGTCCTGTAGGTGATTCAGGCTGCAATCATAATCTCATTTTCCTGGGATGTCAGAACCATTGAATAGAATAAGACTTATCAGTGAGTAGACCTACTAAGGATTGCCCTCTCAGGATACCATCCTATGCACACTTACACTGGAGTAAGGCTCTTTGAAGTCCGTGGGTTGGATTCTACTGGCTTCTCTGCTCAGTCTCACCCAAACTTCTGATCCACATGTTTTCTTTTTTCCATGTGGAACCCATAAAACACAACAAAGGTATTTTGGAGTTTTCCCCCCTCCACTGCTGAAAAAAACTGGTGGGATCCAATCCACTAGGACTTCAAAGTATATTTGCACATACCCCCCCCCCCAAAAAAATCTGTTCATCTTTTCTTTCTTTTTTTCCTTCTGCACATCTTGCATCTACTACGGGCAAGGTAACTCAACACCAACAATAAATTATATATTTCAAAACCACAAATAGCTCGAGTCATTTAAAAAAAACCAAAAGAAAGGGGTGGTCCACCTGCCTGGGCCCAGAATTTGCCGCGTTCTTGGCACGGCACAATGAGCTATCCACCCACAAGGGGTGCCTACTCTGGGGGTTGTGGGTAATGATTCCCGAACCGCTCTGCACTCGGGTACTCAGCACTCTCCATGAGCACCACCCTGGCATTGTGTGAATGAAGGCTCTGGCCCAAAGTTACGTCTGGTGGCCGGGGCTGGACAAGGACATCGAGGACCAGGTCTGCCATTGCAGTAAGTGCCAGGAGTCCCAACCTGATCCCCACCATGCTCCGATCTGCCCCTGGGAATCAGGACAAAGGCCCTGGTCCCGGCTTCACATGGATTTCATGGGGCCAGTCCAGAGGCAGATCTTTTTCCTCCTAGTAGACAACTATAACAAATGGCTGGAAGTCATGCCGGTGAAGTCAATGTTATCCGAAGCTGCCATCCAAGCCATGTGGCGCATCTTCGGCATGCACGCTCTCGTCCATCCAGCTACCAACAGGCAAGCTGAGGAAATGGTCCGCACGACCAAGGAGGCGCTGCAGAGGATGGACCACGGAAACTGGGAGTTTAAACTAACTGCTTTTCTATTCGGCCAGTGCTCAATGCTCCACCCCTCCATGGGACGCAGCCCTGCCAAACTCCTAATGGGCCACTGGTTGACTTCGCAGCTTGACCGCCTGCACCCTGACCAAGTGGCAACTGGCCTCAAGGAGCCCAACGTCCCCTGGGCTCCATGAGGGTTCTTTCCGGAAGATCCCGTGTATGTCCAGAATTATGCACAGGGCCCCCTCTGGCTACCAGGCCAGATCATCTATGTCACCAGACCCCTCTCCTATGAGGTAGCTGTTGAGGACAGGCAGGTTTGGAGGTGACACGTGGACCAGCTCCAACACTGGCTACATTCCTGTGTTCCCAACTACACAAGTGAGCATGAGGATGACACTCCTGACCTGGTCCTGGACGAGGAGGAGGACCAGGGACCCGGCCCTGCAACAGCCATCATACCCCAACATCCATCTCCATCGGACTCAACCACAGAGGCCACCCTGCTGGACACAGCTTCCAACACCCCAGCTTCCACTCCCACTCCCGGGGTCCGAGACTCTGGTTCCATTGCCACCTGCTGCAGCTCTAAGACGTTCAGACAGGGAATGAAGAAGGCCGACATATCTCAAGGACTATGTCTGTTAGGGTGGGCCTGAATATGGGGGGAGGGGTGTTATGTTCTGTGATTAAATCTGTGATTATCCAATTGCCTTGAAACTTATTCAATTACCTTGAGACTTATCCACTCCTGGGATTATCCAACCATTATCCTGGGATTACCTTGAAATTTATGCAATTAACTTGGAATTTATTTAATTACCTTATCCAACTGCCTTGTTTGGGCAAGGTCAGGGGTGAGGCTTACCTGTGTATGAGCAGGCCCCCTGACCTCTGTTTTCTTATGCTTCATCTGGACCTGAAATAAACTTGCTGTGCTGAAATCACTACCACCGGCCTCCCAACTCCAGTATTTTACAGATAGATAGACAGACAGACAGATGATGGATGGATGGATAGATAGAGACAGACAGAGACAGACACAGAGAGAGAGAGAAATGTGGATGGATGGATGGATGGATGGATGGATGGATGGATGGATGGATGGACGGACGGATGGATGGATGGACGGATGGACGGACGGACAGATGATGGATGGAAAGAAAGAAAGAGAGAAAGAAAGAAAGGGAAAGAAATATGGTAGATAGATAGATAGATAGATAGAGGATGAATGGATGGATAGATGGATAGATAGATGTGGATGGATGGACAAACAGATGGACAGACAGACAGACAGACAGATAATAGACAGACACAGATAGAGTAGATAGCTAGATAGGCAGACAGGCAGGCAGACAGATGGACAGAATAGGTGATGATTGTGATGATAGGAGAGAGAAAGAGAGAGAATGAAGATAGGCAGGTGATGGATGGACAGATGGACAGGCAAACAGTGGCTTTCGGGGAGGAGGCAAGTTCAGGTAAGAGCTTTTGCCTTGCCTTCAGAAGGTTTTCATTTAAGTCCCTGGCATCTCCAGTCAAAGGACTGCATTAAGAAAGCCTAGGAATAGGGTTGCCAATGGGAAGTCCTGGAGATTTAAGGGTGGAGCCTGGGGTGGTCAGAGTTTGGGGAGGGACCTTATTAGTATACAATGCCATACAGCCTACTTTTCAAAGGAGCCACTTTCTCCAGGAGACTGACCTCTGTGGCCTGGAGATCAGTTGTAATGCTGGGAGATTTCCAGGCCCCACTTGGAGGCTGGCAACCCTACCTAGGAAAAACCCTGAGACCCCATGGAGTTGTTGCTAGTCAAGGGAGCTGGGTCTGCATGAGAAGCCCCAATGGTTTTGACAAAGCGGCCACACATCTTTAAAGACTTGCTTCCACATCTTACATTTTCATAAACAAACAAATTTTGAAAGGCCATACTTCTCCTGCTCTTGCCTGGCAAAGAAACCAGCCATGAGAAAGGCTGCTCTTGAAATGCCTTATTGAGTATGAAATCTCTCCTTATATATAATTCAGGAGTGGGGTGGCACTTTCTGAACATTCTACACACTCCTAAATCAGTTGGCTCCATGATGTGTCACTCAAGCTGTCCCTATCCACTGGCTGTGTTGCTTGAGTCCTGCCTCCAACATTCTAAACAGTTTGCTGTTCCTCTCCCCCACATAGCCAGTCAGAACACAGAGGTCATTTGTATATGCAGCCTGATTGGCTTTTGCCTCTAACATAAGCAGGTTGCTGTTGCTGTTGGGAGTCATTGAATATGTCCTGTGGTAAAATACATCTCCGATCTTCCCTCCAGCAGTCATTGGCATTGCCAATCACCGTGTTCCACAGCCACAGCACAGCATTTCCCCAACAGAAAATTTCCCAGGTATTACAACTGATCTCCAGATGACCAAGATCAGTTTTCCTGGAGACAATGGCTGCTTTGGGCAGTGGACTCTACGGCATTATACCCTGCTGAAGTCCCTCCACACCCCAAACCCCGTCCTCCCAGGCTCTACCCCTCAAATCTACAGGTATTTCCCTGACCAGAGTTGGCAACCCTGTAACTGGCTATGGAACTACTTTCCAGACCCTTGGAACCCAGAAGACATGGCATAGGAGGATGTGCTTTTCTACCTTAGCTGGCACTGCATAACCCCAAATCAACATAAGTCAGGGGTGGAGGGAACCATACCTGTTACCATGAGGCTGTCCTCCCATACTACCCACTTGGGGCAGCAAAAGGACTTGAGACAGCCCTGCCTTATAGCTAAGCAAAAGGAAATAAACATGGCTTGCCTCCCTCTATTTTGCCCTTCTCTCTACCACCCCACCAGCCACAGCCGGGACACTCACCTGGAGCTTCCTTCTAGAGCCCGTTGTATTTCTTCCCACAATGGGCCTTACTCCTAGTGATACACTAACAAGAAAACACACAGCCATTGAAATAGCACTGTTAAGAACCAAAAGCAATAGCACTGAAGTATGTTGAACAAGAAAAGTTCAAGGGCACAGCAGAAAAAAAAAATCTACACCAATCCCTCGTTGTTTTGCAAAACGAAAGGAATCACCACCACCCGGGAAAAGCAGTGCCATGTAGTAGATGCCCCCACTAAAAGGGCTATGTCTTTTGGGACTGCTAGGAATGAATAAACACCTTGGCTTCAGAATTTGCCTTAAGAAACGGAACTGTATTCCTGAAAAACAAGGAAATAGCTCATTTCTCCTCTGAGCACAATCCTGTTCTGAAATCCAGCATTGCTTCCAATAACACCTCTGAGAGTGCTGCGGTGTTGCCGAATCCGTCCTTTCCCCCGGAGTCCCCAGCCATCCCGTCCAGCCACACTTATCTTGCTGTCATTGCCGCTGTGACAGTAGCCAACAAGTGAGAGGAATCTCTCTCCTTCTGTCTTCTTCCCCTTTCTAGCAGCATTCCAGGTACCTGGAGCCCTGGGAAATATAACTGTAATGGTGCTGAACATCATAGCTTCAAGTATGCTAGGAACAACATTTTCCAAGACTGCTGGAGCAGTGCTTCAGGCACCAGGGGCTAGAGAGGAGGGGAGGGAGGCAGACACAAACAGAGATGCAAAAACAGCCTCCCTCGTCTCTTCTTCTGGGCCACTGCCACATCACAACAGCACCCAGATTAGCAGAGAGAACAGCACAGGAGGAAGGAAAATCTTTGTCTGTTGCCCAGATTGCAATAAGAGCTGGGAAACAACTCTTGCGTAATAAGACTTCCTTTGGAATGGAGGTGACATTACAAGCTAGTTTTATTTATTTAATAATGAATATATATATATATATATATATATACTCCTTTTTCCATGATTCAAGACAGTTTGCGATGACAATGAAAATCATGTCCAGTTAAAACTAGAATAAAATAATGAATAATAAAATAATGAATAATAGAATAAAGTAAATAATAAAATGATAAATAGCAAACCCCGACGTTTTCCAAGTTCTTATGGCCATCCTAGAAATTATGACTTTCACTGGCACGATGACTCCCCCCGCCCCATGATCACCAATGGAAGTGAGATTTGGGGAAGGGTACTGGATATCAATCAATAAATATGATAGGCAAAGTCTCAAAAATGAATGGAATAAGGAGCTAGGTCTCTCAATTTTGCCAAAATCATGGGACGTGGCCCTAAATTTTGGTGCAGTGGTTAAGTAGGCAGTTTGGTGTAGTGGTTAAGACCAGCAGATTATTATCTGGAGAATACTCCTCTAAATGAAGCCAGTTCCCCACTCCTCTACATGAAGCCAGCTGGGTGACCTTGGGTCAGTCACAGCTCTCTCAGAGCTGTTATCTCAAGAGCAGTTCTCTCAGAGCTATTCTCTCATAAGCAGTTCTCTCAGAGCTTTCTCAGCCCTACCTACCTCACAGGGTGTGTGTTGTGGGGAGAAGAAGAGAAGGAGATTGTCACTCCGAGACTTCAAGCAAAGGGCGGTGTATAAATCCAACTCTTCTTATTTTTAATTTTATACTTGTTCTTATGGACTGTGATTTACAAACTGATTTATTCAACAACAACAAAATGTTTAGGATATAGTAGAACACCACAGTGACCTTTTAGTAAAGGACTAAGCAAAGTTTCTAATTGTTGGAGCTGTAATTTACAATACACGTCTCTTAAACATATGCTTTGGGCCTGCTCAGTTATCTGGTCCTTTTTGGGTAGAAAGTAATGACTCATATACATTTTGTATTAGAATATTCATTGATCTTTGAGGATGCTTCTGTACTTTTAAACTATTTGTCTGTCTCCTGAAGGCTGTCTGATGGTCAGTGGAAATGGACCCTCTGTGCCCTTGCTGTTGCTAAAAGACTTATATTACAACACTGGAAAGGTAAAGGCCCACCTCCAATAATCCAAGGGATTGAGGCCTTATTAATATCTTGCCTTCCACCCCACTGGGAACCCAAAGCGGCTTACATCAGTCTCCTCACCTCTATCTTATCCTTACAGTAACCCTGTGAAGGAGGTAAGGCTGAGAGTAATGTGACTGGCCCAAGGGCACCTGGTAGGCTTCCATGGCACGAGTGGTGATTTGAACCTGGATTTCCCAGGTCCTAATCTGACACTTTAACCCCTACACCACGCTGGCATATAGATGGCAATTGCTCATAAGCATATTTTTAGATATTTGGAAACCTTTTGTAGATTTGGAGAGCCAGTTTGGTGTAGTGGTTAAGTGTGCGGACTCTAATCTGGGAGAACCGGGTTTGATTCCCCACTCCTCCACTTGTACCTGGCTGGATGACCTTGGGCAAGCCATAGCTCTGTACCAGCTGTTCTCCAAAGGACAGTTGTCTCAGAGCTCTCTCAGCCCCACCCATAGGCGTCAACTACGGGGGGGCTTGAGGGCTCAAGCCACCCCCGAAATTTCCCGAGAAATTCCCCCCCCCGGAAAAACGGCCCCTCTGCTGCGCCTCCCTCGGCCCTTCCTAGGGCTGCCGCCATCTCTCTCTCCCCCCCGCCTGGCCACTCCGACCCTCCCTCCCTCCGTCCAGGGGCCAGCTAAGCAAATGCCCAGCTGGCCCCTGGACGGACGGAGGGAGGGATGGAAGCAGAAGCGGTCAGGTGGGGGAGAGGTGGCGGCAGCATGGTCCCGGTGGGTGCACGCACTTCGCACACGTGCACAGAAGAGCCCCCCCCAGGAGTTTTTAAACTCTACGCCCCTGGCCCCACCTACCTCACAGGGTGTCTGTTGTGGAGAGGGGAAGGGAAAGGAGTTTGTAAGCCGCTCTGAGACTCCCTTGGGGAGTGAAGGGCGGGGTATAAATCCAATCTCTTCTTCTTCTTCTTCTTCTTCTTCTTCTTCTTCTTCTAGATTGCCACCATTGTTGTCATGTTTTTATTTTTATTTTTTGTCACTTTGGGGGTAATTAAAAATGAATCACAATAGTTTGGTTCTAAATGTGTGTGTGGGTGTGTAATGTGCCCTCAAGTCCCAGTTGACTTACAGTGACCCCTGTAGGGCTTCCAAGGCAAGAGACGTTCAGAGGCACTTTGTTTTGCCTGACTCTGCATAGCATCCCTGGCTATGCAGACGCACACACAACCATTATTGGCATCACAAAGAAAGATACAAAAACCTGAGAGAGATTTAAGGGGGGAATAAAGAACCGTCCACATAAATTCTCCAATACAGGCAGCATAGCAGAAATGTAAGTACAATGTAAGAGTAGGCACATAGTCTCCCCCTATCTAGCTCTTTTACCACTTTTGGTATCTATCTCTTTCGCTGCTAGGGCCAGAAACTCCGCCACTTTCTCAGTGACTGAGGAGTATTTGATGGCTAACAAAGGTTCTGTCCATCTATTTGTCGCAAAATTGGGGGTTAGAAGTAGTATAATCAGGTGGCATCGAAGGGGAGTAAGCAACAAGCAATCTAATAGGATATGTTGTATAGAATTGGGTTCTTTGCTGCACCTGCCCAGTCTCTGTTCGTAAGGGATGCCCTTGTACCTCCTAGGAACCATGGATGAAGGAACTATATTGAACCTGGCCAACATAAAAGCTCGGCATTGGCAAGGGTTTATTCAATTTTAAGGATACTGAGCCATGCAGTTTTGGGGAAGGGGAAGGCCCAGAAATCGGGGTGAACACGTGCCCTTTGCTCCAGCAATGATTAAATGAGAATCAATATCTAATATTTTCCTATTAATAATTTGGACTATATATCATTTGTTGGAGTTTGTCACCGAGTCTAAGTCGATGCCAAGTGACCTGATTTTTCCAAGTACTAACCTGCACCATTTGGGCATGAAGGATCTGCGGGCAGGGGGGAGATCAGACTGTTGGGTGGAGAGTGAAAGTAGAGGTGAAGCCAGTATTTTATTACGGTGGTCCAAACTCTGGATTCTACTGTGTAAAGGCCTAATCTGGCACACAAGCACCCCAGTATTCCTCGGTGGTCTCCCATCCAAATACTAACCAGGGCCGACCCTGCTTAGCTTCTGTGATCTGAGAAGATTGGGCTAGAGTGGGCCACCCACGCCAGGGCTTGGTTCTAAACACTGGCATTCAAACACTGCCGTCTCTCACCTTAACTTTTGGATTTTGGGTTGTTTGTGGAGCAAGGTAGGAGACTGGTGTGCCCAAAATCTTCACACAGGATAATCCACATGCTCTGTTCTCCTGGCTAACTAATTTTATGACTCTTCAAGGAAAGAACTTGCCAGCTGAGAGCAGAGAGAAGAAAGATTTCTTTAAGCAGGTAGTGGTGAATAAAATACACCGAACAGTTATAAACTGAGAAGAATCAGCTGAACTGTTTTCTGAGTTCATCTCTGTCTCAGCCCATTTAACTGGAAGTGCCTCTGCTGTCCACTGAGGTGTGAACAGAGATAATTATACTAATTGTGCTGGCTGGGAAAACAGAGCACAGGGGGAGAGCAGAATGATTTGCTTGTACGTGGCAGATGACAGGATCGGCTGTGCATCAGTTTTTCGCCCTCCTAGATGCTGCCCTCACATAGGACCTAATTGAGATGTAGACTGAGAAAAAGAGAAACAACAGAGGGATGGGAAAGAAGGTCTATCTAGCAATGATCAGGTCCTAGCCTAGTTGCCTGCCTGGAACCGTGCATTCCCAAGGTCTCAGAATCCTTTGCAGGTCGACCAGAGAAATGAGTATGTGCAATATCAACCTCTGTATAGAGTTGTCAGGTCTCCAGTGGGAAGTAATGGGATATGTTGTCAACTGTGGGTTGGTAAATTCCTGGAGATTTGGGGGCGGAGCCTGAGGAGGAAAGTGGGGTATAATGCTACAGAGTCCACCCTCAAAAGCATCCATTTTCCCCAAGAGAACTGATCTCTGTAGTTTGGAGATGAGCTGGGCCCCACCTGGAGCCTGATGTCCCTATCTGGGAGAGCCAGTTTGGTGTAGTGGTTAAGTGTGCAGACTCTGATCTGGGAGAACTTGGTTTGATTCCCCACTCCTCCACTTGCAGCTGCTGGATGACCTTGGGCAAGCCATAGTTCTGCCACAGCTGTTCTTGAGAAGAACAGTTTCTGTCAGAGCTCTGTCAGCCCCACCTACCTCACAGGGTGTTTGTTGAGGGGAGGGGAAGGGAAAGGAGAGGAAGCAAAGCTCCAAGCATAGCAGGCCAGGTCAATCCATACTGCCTGCCGATAGAAGAAGAAGAAGAAGAAGCGGAGGAGGAGGAGGAGGAGATTGGATATATACCCTATCCTTCACTACCTCTAGGAGTCTCAGAGTGGCTTACAATCCCTTGCCCTCCCCCTCCCCACAACAGACACCCTGTGAGGTAGTGGGGTGAGAGAGCTCTCCTGAGAACTGCCCTTGAGAGAACAGCTCTGAAAGCACTCATGACTGACCCAAGGTCACACCAGCAGCTGCATGTGGAGGAGCAGGGAATCAAACCCGGTTCTCCCAGATTAGAGTCCGTGCTCCTAATCACTACACCAAACTGGCTCTGGAGATGAGCTATATTTCCAGGCCCCACCTGGAGCCTGGCGTCCCTACGCTGTTGAGAGCCACTGCAAAATGTCTCTCAATATTTACAGTTTCCCCTTGTCTGAGGACTATATATCAAGTTGTGGAATATTTCCCATGCATTTAATTATTATTATGTTTTTTTTTTAAAAAAAAAAAAAACAGCACCTTTTAATTGTCCATCTGTAGTTGCAATACTATCACTGGTGTGGAGGGTTTTCTCTCCCCCCCCCAGCACTGCCATAACTCAAAGGAAATGTTTGATGCTGTCTGGCATTGATTCAGCTGTCAAGAGACAATTTAAAGAAATCCAGGGAGCTGTCAGTTCGCAATCTACATCACGCATGGTATTATTAGCTTTAAACGTTTCCCACCTTTCAGAAGCAGAGATACCAGTTTTCAGGTCCTTGAGCTAAATTTGTCTGAGATCAAGAAGGACCTGGATGTAATATCTTAAAGTATCAACGATCCTATGAATATCTGAAGTTCACTACATTGTCCCATGGATCATGGGGAGGCATTTTATCACAAGTCACAAGTTCAGAAGCACTCTTGCCTATCTCTTCAAACGTTCACAAGGAGCTATTTAGAACATTTCCTTTAAAAAAAATCAATATTATCTACCCTCTGAAATCAACACATGCACACAGCTGTCCTGTTTTGAGTCAGACAATTGGCGCACCTAGCCCATCATTGTCCACTCGGACTGTCAATGGCTCTCCAGCCTTAGGCAGAGGTCTTACTTATTACTTGATCCTTTAACTGGAAATTCCAGGGATTGAATTGGAGAACTTCTGCTTGCAATGCAGGTAACTTCTCAGCTATTATCCCACTTCTGAACGTCTAACACAAAACTGAACTCATGCTGAATATGATGCATGTTCTAGTTGAATGTGCAGTCCTGTATAATGCTCCTTCCTCCCAGCATTATTGTCACTGTGTAATGTGGTCAGGGGTCATTTCGTAAAAAAAGAGGTGCAGGAGCTCATTCGCATAACTCATTCACATAACTTATTTGCATATGCCACACCCCCTAACATCACCAGAAGCGAGTCAGAAGGCAACAACCACCACTCAGGCTCCACCCCAAAAATATTCAGGTATTTCCCAGCTCAGAGCTGGCGAGCCAGCTTTGCATTTTGACTAAAGGCACTTTAGGTTTCCTTTGCTCTTGCAGGGAAGCCACCTTACAACAAGCATGAAAATACAGATCAAGTTAGTATGCTTTTGCTTTTTTTCCACAGCGCATCACCATATGTGCCCGCTCCTGGGCTTGTTATTCCTGAGTGCTCCTGCTTGAAATGACCCCTGAATGTGGTCATACCTTACCCTTCCATGGTGAAAATTGTGTGGACCACTTGGTGGAAATATCAGATGACTCCCCCCCCCCACACACACACACTTATGCACATTGGATTCACTCAGTATTCGGATCTGATCTGCCATGTGGGAGAGGCCTTCGTGATCAGCAATATCTGCACATGAAGGATGCCACAACCGATTTTCTACTTCCTGAACAAAAAATGACATTGTCAATATTGCTGGTAAAGTGTCCCAAACAAGAAGCACATTGCTGACAAATGCTGTTAAGCTGCAACTGACTTGTGGCAACCTTGCAGGGTTTTCAAGGCAAGAGATGAACAGAGGGGGTTTCCCATTGCCTGCCCTTGCATAGCAACCCCGGGCTTCCTTGGTGGGCTCCCATCCAAGTACTAACCAGACCAAATGTACGTAGCATCTGAGATCTGCCAAAGCCAGGCTAGCTTGGGTCATCCAGGTCAGGGAAGAAACACAGTAGCTGCTTTTATAGATGTAAAAAAACCCCATATTATTTTGAATGGGTTATGGAATGTAATAAAGCTAGGGTTTTGAATGGGAAATGACATATAAGAATACTAGGACTGTGCTTTTAAACAGTGACTGATGGACAATTATCTTTGAATGGGGAAAAAAATGCACAATTAGAGCCAATTTCACTGCAGCTTACAAGAATGATAGGAAATAATTGTTAGAGAACTGTGAGCATAGCGTGCATACAAAACCTGCATACCCGTTTTGACAGCTCAGTGATCCAAGCACGTGACAGGTGTGTTCAGAAAGGCTATAAATGGGAAGATTCTGCACTCCCCAATACAGTCTTTGACACCACCCAACTATTTCCAGCTGTAAATGCAGAACCCTCCAATACACATGTAGTTCTCCTTTACAGCCATTTCTTTTTGAGAGTAACACTAGCAAATAAGGTGTGTTGTCAAGTATCTCTTAACAAAAAAATAGAAACAGAGGCATATGGCACGGAGAACCGTTCACTTCAGAAAGGAGGCTGGCAGCCTGGGGATGTCATTTACCAATGTCAGCGTCTTTTCAATAATCGCTTGAACCCGCTAATTGTCTGAAAACCTCTGCACCGTGCCACATGTAGTTTTCCTATCCCAAAGAGCCTCGATCTATCACTGCCAGCGAGTCTATCCCAAACCCCTCCCTGGATCTGGAAACCATCCAGTCACAAGGCTGCATGGCTTGCTTTGTAATCTGCACAGGGGAATATCGAGACCCAGCATGCTGTCCTGTTTTCTTAGTACATGGAAAGGTTTCCAGCAGGGTCCTTAATTTGGGAAGTTCCACCACCCGCCCTTAGCTCATCAATTCTCCCTGATTGTACACCACACACTAGAGTGCAGTTCTGGGGGCAGAACCAGCGAGGAAACAATCCAGGCCAATTTCCACATGTTACAACAATGACAACCATAGCAATAATAATGAAAGACTGTAGGTTTAGCACATCCAGTTAGAGAAACCGTAAATCTTGCTAGTATCCCCACAGCGATCAGATTATCTGATCATTTCTGAGTCTGATGACACTTGCAGGGTCAAGGAGGAAATATTTTCCGATGGGGGAAAAATACTTACAAAGAAATTTGCATCACAGCTGGAAGCTTTAATTAGTAAACAGTGGAAGACATTCATCTTGTTCCAAGGGCTACCAACCTAAAGGTGGCGCCTGAAGACCCCCCACTATTAGAACTGATCTCCAGATGACCAAAATCAGTTCCCTTGGAGGAAATGGCTGCTCGGGACAGTGGGCTCTACAGCATTATGCCCTCCTTAGGTCCCTCCCCTTCCCCAAACCCCACCCTCCCCAGCTTCCACACCCCAAATCTCCAGGTATTCCCCAGTCCAGGGCTGGCAACCCTCCTTGTTCCTATGCACTTGTAACCTCAGTTTGTGGGTTCAGTGGGGCAGAGGATAAAGCATTTTTACTTTTCACTTAACATCATATCATGCAACAAAAACATAGAACAGAGTAACACAACGGAACAGTGATCTTTTAAAGTCCAAACAATTAACTTTCCCCCTCCTTCACAGCTTGTCTCCCCCAAAGTCCAGGCACTATGCCTGGGGGAAGTGACATCTGGGGAGGAGAGCGAGCTCAGCGGGGATGGGATGCTGCAGAATCTGACCTCCAAAGCTGTTATTTCCTCCAAACAAACTGATCCCCATACTGGGGAGAGGTGGGAATTCCAGGAGAACACCATGTCCAAATTGGTGGTTTGCAGCTTTCTTGCCTACTACTGTGGTGTCTCTCCCTAAAATGTCCAGCTGCGGTGGAGTGTGTGGCGGGGTGGATGTGTTCTATGTAGGGTTGTCAACCTCCAAGCCACAAACAAATCAGTTATCCGTTTTCCTAAAGCGCTGGAACAACACTCAGATAAAGTGCAAGAGCTGGGATCTCTAGATTAACAATACTACGTAGGTGTTATGTATCAAGATCGCGGTCACCAGGCGCTTGCGTAATCACCAGCCTCCCGACTCCAGTATTTTTTAGCAGGTGACAGTCCTGATGGTATTTGATCAATTTGATTGACTAATTTGTGCGGCAAAACAGGCTGAAGGTGGTAAAGCCAGGGCACAGGGTCACTCCTCGGTATTTAAGGCAGCTCCTAATCAAAGGCCTTTTGGAAGAGCTCTGTCTAGCAGGCCCTGAGGAACTGTAAAAAGTCCTGCAAGGCCCTGAACTCATCTGAGAGTTCATTCCACCAGTATGGAGCTGCCACAAAGAAGGCCCTGGCCCTGGTTGTCACCAGCCTGGCGTCTTTGGGGCCTGGGAGGGCCAGCCGTTTTTGGGCCCCTGAACACAGTGCTCTCTGGGGAACGTATGGGGAAAGGTGGTCCCTCAGGTTCCACTGAAGTTCTTTCCCTCACTAAACTCTGCTGTTGGGAGCCAGGCCAGGGGCAGTGCAGGCCATGCTGTCAGAGCGTGGAACGAGTAAGGCAAAAGCACCAACACAAACAGCTTAGTCAAGGTCCAGTCCAAGGTTAAAGCACAGAATCAAGGGCCATCAGGAGTCTGGTCTGAGGGTCAGTTTGTACAGCAAGGTCTGGAAGTCCAAGAGTTATCTACAAGCAGGTTCAAGGGTGAGATGAAGTTAGGGTACAGTCCAAAGAATCACAAGAACAAGGCAGGATCCGATACAATGGTCACAGGGTTTGAGGGATTTTGACTTGTTGCTTCCACACCTAACAGCCTCCCTTGGCTGGATTTTATAGCCATATGCTGAAGGGTCATGCTTTCAGACAGCTGCTCAAGAGTAATCTGGCAGCTACTCATCTTTGCTGGCAGCAAGCAGCTGGCAGCAGGCCAGGAGGTGTGCACTTTGTTGTCTCTCCTGTAGTTCTATTCATAGACTCCATCTGTGGCACTATAAGGGTGTGGGTGATATTGAAGGGCTGGAAATGACCAACTGGGTTTCACCTGTTAAATTGGGGCTGGAGAATGTCAGTGGCTCTGCACCAACTGTTGGCTGTGAACCCTGACATGCCTGCAGCTCATCTTCCTGCTTGCCAGCTTCTGCTGATTCAGAGCTGGCTACATGGGGCTCCTCTTCTCCTGAGGAGTCCTCCTCCTCTTCTTCTGAGGAGTCCTTGCTATCACTGAGCCCCAGCTGACCCACAACATCTGCCCTCCATAGGCTCTATCCCCAAGATCTCCAGCTATTTCCCAACCTGGATCTGGCAAGCCTAGTTCTTGGTAGCATTCCCAACACTGCCTTAGAAAATGCTGGAAAACGGGGTGGGGGGAGCATTCCCTGGGAAGGGTGAAGCTTGAAGAATATGTGATGTCACTTCTGAATAAGACTGCCAGCTCCAGTTTGAGAAGTTCCTGGAGACTGGGAGTGCAGCTTGGGGTAGGCAGAGTAGGAGGAGATGAGGGACCTCAGTTGGGTATAATGACTTAGAATCAGTTCTAATCCCAAAAGATCTCCAGCCACCACTTGGAAGCTGGCAACCCTAGGTGAGTGGGAGGAGTGAGTCTGAGTATATCCTGGCCAACAAAGAAGTCAAATTGGCTGCCTAGCCAATATCCTATGTTATGGTCTCCAAACTTCATGTAAATATGACCTTGCAGAGGAGACACATAGTATAGAGAGAGTGAGCAGAGAGGCAGCACAACAGAACAGAGAAGAGAGATCAGGGAAGGAAGTGACATTATGTAAAAAGGCCCATAAACAGGAAGTGGTGTGGGTTAGGCCTGATTCATATGGAAGCCTCTGCAATGAGATTGTTTATGGCAACTCCGGTGAGAAAAATCAGTGGAATGGATTATATGTGTTGGGCCACAGCCAAGAGTCAAGTAGTAGAGAGGGGTTTTTTGTTTTGTTTTTAAGTGAAGCATTCAGTAAACACACAATCATTTCCCATAGCATGTGTGGAAATGTATTGGTGCTTTCACACATGCTATTAAATAATGCAGTTTCAGTCCTCTTCAGTGACCCTTTGAAAGTGGATCTTGCCATTTCACACAGTAAAATCCAGTTGCAAAGTGCACTAAAAGTGGATTGAAAGTGGGTTATTTAGTGTGTGTGAAAGCAGAAGTCTCTCCAATGAGAACAGGAAACCTCTGTATGTATGGTGATTCTGTCCAGTTGCCAACTCTGGGTTGAGAATTTCCTAGAGATCTGGAGATGGAGCCTGGGGAGGGTGGGATTTGGAGAGGGGAGGGACCTTAGCTGTGTATAATACTGTAGAGTTCACCTCCAAGGCAGCCATTTGCTCCAGGGGAACTGATCTTTGTCATCTGGAGATCAGTTGTAATTCTGGAATATCTTCAGGCTCCTATGACAGCCAGTGCTTGTAGTAATTAGAGTGTGGGATATGACCAGGGAGAGCCAAGTTAAACCCCCTCTCTGCCATGGGAACTCACTGGTTGACCTTAGGCCTAACCTACCTCCCAGGGCTGTTGCTGAGAGAGTAAAATACAGGAAGGGAGACTGATATTGTAAACCCCTTAGGGTCCAGTGTGGGTGGGGGTGGGATATAAATATCTAAATAAAATTATGATCTTGCCCATATAGCCAGCAACACTTACTGTAAAACAAATGTTTTTAATGCACACAAGATGACTGAATTTCAAATAAACAAATAAATAATTCTGTTTTCTTTTTTAAAAATACTTATCCGCTTAATGCCTCTTTTGCAGGGTGAATACCCCTTCACAGAAAGCAGCAGACATGTTTTCTCAAGGCTTCAGCAATCCCTTAACACAATTTAAACGTGAAAACACAGAAACAAAGGGTTCCATTCGCAGGCCTCTATGGCTGCTTCCTATTTTATTTACCATTCTTAATTGTCTGTACACATGCATATTATTTATAGGCTGTAAATAATGCCTATGGCAAAGCGAGCAAATTTCCATGTTTGCCTCTAAGAAGCAATTGGGTGAAAACAACAAATTACTTGATCAGATACTGTAAGGAAGAACCTCAGTGAAGTACTTGATCTTGACATTTAAATAATTGTGTGTGTGATAGCAAATTTCAGTGCAGACCGCAGAAGGATGATAACCAATCCTGGAAGCAGGGAAGAAAAGATGTGTTTTGTATTCATTATTGGAGCTATATTGAAATTCTTATCCCAAACAGAGCACTCCATAAAGTGTATTTTTGAAGAGGATTTGTGCAACACTAGCTGATTCACAATGGATAAGAACCCTGGCAGATCAGACCAACAATCCGACTAGTCCAGGGGTGTCGAACTCATTTGTTATGAGGGCCGGATCTGACATAAATGAGACCTTGTTGGGCCGGACCATGTGTGTCATAAAATGTAATGCCAGGTAGCGGAGATATAAACTTTATAAAGGACACAAACACAAAAGTGTTTTTTTTTACTTAAAATAAAAAAAACATGCTTAAAAC
Source organism: Lepidodactylus listeri (assembly GCA_029233225.1). Classification (NCBI taxonomy): domain Eukaryota; kingdom Metazoa; phylum Chordata; class Lepidosauria; order Squamata; family Gekkonidae; genus Lepidodactylus; species Lepidodactylus listeri. The sequence continues at coordinate 94,947,670 of JARCFY010000009.1, read as the reverse complement.
ATTAGCACTCACAGTATTTTGTTTATTTAATAGTCTCTGATCACTGACACCACTTGCTCTGAATTATTGCATCAAAATGTCTGTGCTGTTGCAATCTTGAGTATGCTGTTCAGGTGTGTCTGTAAGCTGCGAAACACGAAAGGGCTGAGCAACTGAGAGAGTCTGGCGAAGCAAGTTATGATGCAGCAGCAGCAACAGAACTGGAAGCAGGAGATGGCCAGTTCCAGTGCGGGCCTGATAGAAGGCCTCCGGGGAGCCTGATCCAGCCCCCAGGCCGCATGTATGACACCCCTGGTCTAGTCCATTGTCCTGTTTCCAAATATGAAACTAGGTTCCCCCAGAAAGGCTACAAGTAGGGCAAGAGGCCAATGTGTTCCTGTTCCCATCTACAATTGGCATTCAGAGGTGCAATGCCTCTAAACACAAGGGTTCCATTTAGCCACCATGGATAAGTGTAGGGTTTCCAGGAAGTGGCTGCAGATCTCCTGGGATTACAACTGATCTCCAGATAAGAACATAAGAACATAAGAGAAGCCAGTGTTGGATCAGGCCAATGGCAGTCCAACCCTCTGTCGCACAGTGGCCAAAAATACCAGGTGCCATCAGGAGGTCCACCAATGGGGCCGGGACACTAGAAGCCCTCCCACTGTTGCCCCCCTCCAGCACCAAGAATACCATCACTTGTCCCAGACCGAGAGTTCCTATCTATACCTTGTGGCTAATAGCCATTGGTGGACCTCTGCTCCATATGTTTATCCAATTCCCTCTTGAAGCTGTCCATGCTTGTAGCTGCCACCACCTCCTGTAGCAGTGAATTCCATGTGTTAATCACTCTTTGGGTGAAGATGAAAGAGATCAGTTCACCTGGAGAAAATGGCTGCTTTGGCAGGCAGACTCTTTGGCATTATCCCCCATTTAATTCCTCCCCCACCCCAAATCCTGCCGTTCTCAGGCACCACCCCCAAAATCTCCAGGTATTTCCCAACTCACAGCTGGCAACCCGAGCAAAGAGCTAAAAGCAAATTCCCCTGCCACAAATTTGACTAAACCCCATTTAAAGCCAACTAAGTCAGTGGCTTGCCTGACATCTTGTGGCAGTGGGTGGCACAAGTTGTGTATTGTATGAAGAAGCTTCTTTCGGCAATCTTGAATCTACTGTTCATCAACTTCATTGAAGTTCTTATATTAGAGTAGACAGATAAAATTATGGAGGAAAGGTGTGTTTCCCATTGATGTTAATGGAAATGGATTTCCTAATATGACTAGCTTCTGATACTAAAAATCTGACTTGGGGGGCCCATGCATTTTGGAGACAAGTTCCCTCACACCTGTATGACAATGACAAAGATACTACACATTTTAAGAGTAACATGTAGCTTTGTTCTCCCCTGAACTGGATGGCCCAGGCTAGCTCAGTCTCATCAGATCTCGAAAGCTAAGCAGGGTTTCCCCAGTTAGTACTTGGATGGGACACCACCAAGGAAATCCAGAGTCACTGTGATGAACCACCTCTCTTGGTTTGAAAACCCAAGAGAGTCACCGTAAATTGTCTGTGAATTGATGGCACTTTCCTCCACCACTTTGGCTCTGTGATGGAGCCAAGGATGCCAACATCCAGATGGGATCCAGATGGGATCCCCCAGAATTACAGCTCATCTCCAGACTACAGAGATCCATAGGCATCAACTTCAGGGGGGCTGGGGAGCCGGAGCCCCCCCCCCCGAACTTTTTCTGGACGTGCTGAGCCTCCCCCGGAGACAATGGCCAGTAATGTCTCTGGCCCAGCCCCAGCCCCCCCCCCCCCGGAAACTGGAAAGTCTACACCCTTGCAGAGGTCATTCCCCCTGGAGAAATTGATGCTTTGAAGGTGGACTCTATGGCATTGTACCCCAATGAGGTCCCAGGCTCCATCCCCAAATCTCCAGGAGTTTCTCAAGCTGGAGTTGACAACCTTAATCCCCCACCACCCACCGGTGGCCAAGGGGGACCTGGCAACCCCAGATGGAGCAGCTTCATCAGCAGAATTCTCATTTCACAACTGTTGCATGAATACCTCAGCCACTCACACATGCAGCACTACCCTCCTCAGTGCATTAAGTGTTATCTTCCTTTGTTGGTCTGCTTGGTCAGTGATCAGCCTGTGTTCCCTTCTGTTTATTGCCCTTTACAATAAAAAAATATAAAACTGCTGCACACAACTAGAAATATCAGCCTAGCAAAATGGATTCAGGTCTTTCCCATACTCTGTTTGTTCCAGGGCATATATGTCAGGCCCTGTGACAGATGGAAATCCCATCAGGGAATAGTGGGCAAATGCTCCCTATTGACAATACAAGCTAAAGGCTTGCTCTAGGCAGATAAGGAAAGGAAGAGGAGGACACGCTGCATGTTTACACTTACCTTTCCTTGCTCCCAATGAGGTCTACAATGATAATCTGACAGAACATCACTGAAAAAATGTCAAAAGTCTAAAACAAATATTGAGAACTGTGCTTTGCAGAGATTTTGTTGAACAAGGTTCCACTCACAGCTTATTTATTTATTTTTGCATATACTCTTCCTTTCTCCTCAATAAAAAGAAAAAAAAGGCCAGTAGCACCTTAAAGACTAACAATATTTGTGGTAGGGTATGAGCTTTCATGAGTCACTGCTCACTTCTTCAGATACAGCTACAACGTGAGTCCATTTGTCCTTATATCTTGGAGAGTGGAGTGATTTCAGATGCTGAATGACATTTGCAGGCAAATGACAATAGCAGGTGTGATTAGATTAGGTGTGATCTATAAAGAAGCAGAAGATGTGGAGAAATCAGCTTTGGTAATGAGACAGGTAACCTAGGTCTCAGTTCAGTCCTGGAGGATGCATTGACTTGAGCTTCATTATCAGTTACAATTCAGCAGTCTCTCTTTCTAATCTCCCTTTGAAATTCCTTTGTAAGATAAGATACAAAGGAATTGCAACTGATAATGAAGCTCAAGACAATGCATCAACCTGGATAGAATCAAGACCTAGGTTTCCTATCTCGTTACCAATGCTGATTTTTTTCACACCTACAGCCTCTCTGCATATCACACCTAATCCAATCACATCTACTATTCTCATTTGCCTGCTAATGTAGTTTGGCATCTGGAATCACTCCATCTTTCAATATATAAGACAGGTGAACTCACATTCTAGCTGTATCTGAAGAAGTGAGCAGTGATTGTGCCCTGTGGCAGAATAGAGGGGATTGGGGATTGGATAAACATGCGGAGCAAAAGTCCATCATTGGCTATTAGCCACAAGGTATAAATGGCCTGTAAAATGGAGCTCTTCCACCAGGCTTTTGGGAGCCACTGCCACCACCAATGAAGAACATCAGATGGTTGAATATGAGAGGGCCCTGGATTCTGGAAACTGCCACCTCCAGCCTAAATAACTGCAACCACTGCAAGGACAATCAAAATGAATATTGTGAGCTGACTTCGAGCTCGGAACTTTGAACAATGGCTGCTACCATCATATGGACAAGAATGAATAATAATGACTACTAGCACTTTATTATGGTTTTAGAATTGTTTTAATTGTAACTTATGTTTTAATGTATCCTATCTGTTTTTATGTAAGTCGCCCTGAGCCAGCTTTGGCTGGGAGGGCGGGGTAGAAATTCAAACAATAAATAAATAATAAATAAACACTATGGCTGTGGTCACACACACTAAATAATCCACTTTCAGGTTGTGGTCACACATGCCAGAAAAACTGGGGAGGAAGTGAGGCTATTTCCTCCAGTGGAATTTGGCCCCCCAGTTGCACAATCGCATCTCCCTTTGAAGCTGTGGGCACAGTCCATCAGTGTGTGATCAGACGCAACTGTGGGTGAGTAATTTTTTTTGTTCCATTTTTTCCCCATGCACTTAAATGAGGTATTAATGAATTGCACCGCCGCACTGAGAGCTACCTATGGAGTTTGTGATTATGCACATACTGCGAAGGGGGAGGGAAACAATGTCACCAAGTCGGGATGGCCTGATCAGATCATCCCAATGCCATGAGAGTGCACTGGAGCGATCAGACACAGGAAAGTCCATCCACGGCCTGTCACAACTCGTTTACTACCGGTTTTCCCCTGGTGTGTTTTAACTCCACTTCTGTGGCGGAGCAAAACAGCTTGCTGACAGCTGTGGGGCACTTCCCAGATGTTGTTGTCTGATTGCTCCCTTTAAAACCACCTGGCATTTGCGCCTATGTCAGGTTCAATTGTGCATATGATCACAGCCTCAATCTACTTTCAATGCACTTTCAAATTGGATTTCACCAGTTCACACAGTAAAAATCCATTTGGAAAGTGCATTGAAAGTAGATTGAAAGTGGATTTTTTATTGTGTGTGACCGCAGCCTATGTCTGGGGCAGTGATATTCTGTTTTCTTGGTGCTTGGGGGGCAACAGTGGGAGGGCTTCTAGAGTTCTGGCCCTACTGGTGAACCTCCAGATGGCACCTGGGGTTTGGCCACCGTGTAACATAGAGTGTTGGACTGGATGGTCCACTGGCCTGATCCAACATGGCTTCTCTTATGTTCTTAGGTTCTAATTCCAAAGGTGCCCAAAAGTTTTAAAAGACTGATAACCTCTGCCCTAACTTCTGCACCATACACACCTGTCTGTAAGACAATAAGTGCACTGATTCCCATAAAAAATCCTCCACCTTCTCATGTTTTAAACTCTATATTCTCCCACTGATGTCACAATATTCCTAGAATTACTGTGAAGTACAATGCATGGGGGGGGGGGGATAATTCTCTTTGGTTCCTCATGACAGATTTGCAGGCTTGGTTAAATAAAATGAAGTTTCTAGCCCTGCTTTCCAAGGAATGCCTTATTTCAATAAATCAGCACATTCCTACTTTTCTCCCAGACGGACACAGATAACAATGCCAGTAAGAGTCGCTCATATTTATCAATGGCATATTCAAAACCAAGTGCAAGCTTCTTCAAAGCTAGCACAGTCAGTTTTCCTCCCACAAATTTCCACCTCCGGATACAGAAATAAATAGAAGACACACTGAGTAAGACTAACATCTAACATAAGCTTAGAAAACCAAGTTTCCATTATACCCGTGTAACTTCAAAATATAAATAAAGTACAGAGGATATATGAAATAGAAACATTAATGTTGGAGTCACTTTTGTTTCTTGTTTTCAAAGCAGTATTTACCACATTTTTGATTCTGAGTGCACATAGAGGACATTTGATGATGAGTGGCCAAGGTCTATTATTATTACTTTTAGCAGGTTATCTGATAATCATTGATAGTTGGTATTACTGTTAATGGACTGGTTTTAATTTTTAATGATATTGGCCCGTATCGTACCATTCCATTAAGCAAAGATTGAGGCCTTCCTCAAACAGAAGAGGGTGAATAATCCGAAGGATGCTGCTCAAATGGGAGGAATTTGGAGGACGTTCTGCCAGCCTAAAGTAGAATTTGGACATAGTTGTTTAAATTTGATATTACATAAATGACTTCAAACTTTCTGGTATATGTATCCTTCTACACCATTCCTTTAAAGTGGTTGTCCTTTCCATATGCTATATAGATCAATTTCTTCTGTATATCTAAGCATGTATATCCTTCTTGGCTGGCACTTTATTTTATTTATTTATTTATTTATATCCCACCCTCCCTACCAAACCCCCACCCCTAGCTTCAATCCCCTGCCCTTGAAAAATTGAAGAACGGGGGGAGGGGGGAGGAATAGAAAAGAGCCTCCATAGTGACACTATAGGAATTTCCTCATGTCCCTATGGTCTTTACCATAGAGATGAAGGGAAATTCCAACAGTATCACCTGAAACTGGCATCACAACTTCCTCAAACTCCACCTTCCTCAGGAAAAGAAAAAGAGTGGAGAACTGCAACTGTGAAATGATTATAGGGCTCTTAACAAAATCATGATTTGGAATCATTATCCTTTGCCCCTAATCCCAGAGCTGCTGGAACATTTAAAGGAGGCCACGATATACACCAAGCTTGATCTCCGTGGGGCCTGTAATCTGGTCTGCATATGGGCAGGGGATGAGTGGAAGACCACATTCTGCACCTGGAATGAGCATTGTGAATACCTAGTGATGCCCTTTGGCCTGTGCAATGCCCCCACAGTCTTCCAGAAATTCATGAACAACATTTTCCAAGATCTACTGGACTGGTTCATTATCATATACCTTGACGATATCCTGATATTTTCCTGGGACCCTGCAAAAAAATGAATGTACTTTTTTTTTTACTCGCTTTATTTTTAGGTCTGAATTATTTGATACTTAAGCATTGTCAAGCCTGCTTAGTTAAATATTTTCTGGAAATTAGAAGCAAGAGTGTAACACTAGTATCGCAAACTGACTCTGTATACCTTAGGGTGGTATAGTTTGTTTTTAGTTAGTGTAGTAGTTTTAGTGAAGTATGTAGTAGTAGAAAATCAATAAAAAATATTTAAAAAATGATTGGCTCTTCTGGTGACAAGCTTCCTTCTTGTTATTGTTCCTCCTTCAGCAGTTAGATTAGGCAGTTTAGGCTTTCTCTCTGTATGTTCACTAACAGTTTGTTCTTCTATTAAAAAAACCTACTTCTTTTTCTCTAAATAGCAAGTGCTCCACTTCTTTTGTATATTTCAATTCTGCCAACAAAATTACCCCCTTGTCTCTAATGCACCCATTTTGTTCTTGGGGTGAAACTGTTCATCAGGGCGATTGGAGGCTGCTTTGGGTTTTGTGAAAAGATGTTTTTAGGAGAGGGTATAGTACTGCCATTGCGGAAGAACTCAAGGAGGAGTAGGGAATAGGATTGTCCGGGAACTTTATCTGAGTTTAGAGCATATTGTCAGCTGTGTCCCATTCAAGCTGTATAACAAAAAATGGCTATACAGTATGTGTAGTATACTAAATCAGGAAAAAAACGTGCAATGAATGAACACACACAAAAATTCTATTTGAAATTACAAGAAACTCTTATTAGCTATTCTTTAAAGATGCAGTACAAGTACAAGTTGAATTTAAACATGTAAAGCTGAACCACAATACATGAGGTTCACCTCGTAGCATTAACCACAGCAATGGATGTCCCGGGTAAATCTCTGGGTTTTTTTGTTTTTTTTAAAATAAATAAACTTTATTGATATTTATATAACATACAGCATAGGTGGTTGTTTACATAGCTGTTACATTGTTCAAAAATAGTTGACATCTAAAATAAAGCATTTAACAATTTACCAATAGACAGTTTCCTATTCCTATTTCTATTTTCTTATACTAACCTTATATTAACCTTTCTTATACTAACCTTATACTATTCCAATATATCCAGTAGTTGTATTTCTAGTATTTTTAACATTGAATTGGGTTGTTCACGATTGAGTGTTATATAGTGTGCAAGTGTTTCTTGTAAGGAGTAAAGATTTAGTGTATTACATTAGTATTAGATCTTTACAAAATTTGTTTTGTGGCAGTGTTTCGTGTTTAACAGCATAGTCATAGAAAAGATACCATTTTTCTATGAAGTTTGTAGTTTTCGGGTAGATTTCTGTTTGATGTAGTCGGTATGTTATTTTTTCCATTAGAAACTGATCCCATACTTTTTTCATCCAGAGGTTTCTTTCAATCTTTTGTGTGGATTTCCAGGTTTGCGCTATTGTTGTTTTTGCTGCTGTTAATAAACTACTGATCAGGTCTCTCATTGATTTAGAGATAGTGTCTTTGTGCCACATATTTAGTAATATAGTTTCTGGGTTTAAAGGGACCGTATAGTTAGTTATTTTGGCTATTTGAGTTATTACATCTTCCCAAAAAGTGTGTACAATATTACATGCCCACCAGCAGTGTATATAGGAGCCTTCTTCTCCACATTCTCGCCAGCATTTGGAGGATTGTGTGTTTGATATTTGTTTGATTTTGGTAGGTGTTAGGTACCATTTCATTAGAATTTTGAAATTTTGTAATTTGGTTGTTATTGATGGTGTTTTGATTAATGATTTTGTCCATATCATCGACCATTGTTCTTCTGAGAAGGTCTGTTGACAATCTCGATGCCAGGAATCTTGATATGGTAATGTTTTTGGTTTTCCAAGACAGATTAGGATATTATAGATTCTGCTGATTAGCCCTTTATTTTCCAAAGGAGTTCCTTCCAGGAGATATTCAAATATTGTCCGCGGGGTTGATAGTATTTTCCGAAGTTTGATTTGTAAGGTCATATGTTTCAGTTGTAGATATTGAAACCACGGGATGATTTTATTTAGTTTTTGTTCAATATCTGCTTTTTGCATTATATCTGTTTTAGTGGATATATCTATTAATCTTGTCACATTGTTTTGGTGCCAGACTGACTTGGTGCCCCATTCTGTTCCTGGAGGGAACCAAGATTGGTGGATGAAGGTTGAGTACCTCGATATAGGTGGTGTTAACACTTTTAGATGGTCGTCCCAAGTTTTAAGAATATTTGATAGTAGTGTTTGTTTGTGGACTGTTTTTGGGCGCTGTACAGCTTTGTTCCATATCAGTTCTGACATATTATTTGTATTCTCTGGTGGTAATAATGTGTTGTTCCAGTCTGTTTTTCCTTTGTCTCTTAGAAGTTTAACCACAGTGGCCAGTATGGATGAGTTGTGATATTTTTTGACATCGGGGTAGTTGAGTCCTCCTTGAGTGTTATTTTTGCGTAAAGTGGAGAATCCTATTCTATGATGTTTTCCTTGCCATAGGAAGTTATTGAAAGTGGTTTGCCAGTGGTGAAGATTTTTATGCGGAATTCTTAGAGGAATAGTACGAAATAGGAATAGGAGTTTAGGAAGAGCGAATGTTTTGATTAGATGGTATCTGTCATTCCATGTTAGTTGTAGCGTTTTCCATTTTGAGAGGTCCGCTTGAATTTCTCGAAATTTTTGTTGGTGGTTATATTGTATGAGTTCTTTCATGTTTGTTGTTATATTAATTCCTAGGTATGAAAGATATTTTTTTGACCAGTGATAGGCATATTTCTTAGTGATTTCTGTTTTTATTTTTTGTGTTACGTTGAGGGGTAAGATAGAGGATTTTGATGTGTTTACTTTTAAACCAGATATCTTGCCAAACTCGTCTAAGATTTCCTGAAGATGCATGAGCGATTTTTCTGGATTTGTTACATAAAGTAGCATGTCGTCTGCAAACATGCTGATCTTGTAGGTCTTCCCTCTTATGCAGGGTCCTTGGATGTGTGAATTTTGTCTGATCTGTTGGGCTATTGGTTCTAGTGCTATTGCAAATAGAATTGGCAACAGTGGACATCCTTGTCTTGTACCACGAGCTAATGAGAAGCATTCAGATAGTGTTCCGTTGACCCGTACTCTTGCGAAAGAGCGATGGTAGATGCTGCGTATTAGTCGTTGGAAGTTTTCCCCAAAGTCCATCTTGTTGAGTAAGAAGTGGAGGTAGTTATGTTCTAAGGAATCGAATGCTTTTTGTATATCTAGTGAGAGCAGTAAAGAGGGTTCTTTAGATTTGGTGCAGTAATCAACTATATTCAATGTTTTGATAGTGTTATGCGTAATATCTCTGCCTGGAATGAATCCTGCCTGATCCATATGTATATAATTTGTTATGAATTTGTTAAGTCTTTTGGTCAGTATAGATGTTAAGATTTTGTAATCGTAGTTTAATAGGGAGATTGGACGGTATGATGCTGGAGATGTCAGGTCTGTGCCCTTTTTTGGGATTACACTTATGGTGGCCAGTTGCCATGAAGGAGGTATATCTCCTAGTTCTAGTAAGGTGTTGCAAGTTGTCAGGAGTATTGGAGCCAGGAGTGCTGCATATTTTTTATAAAACTCTGGTGGGAAGCCATCTGGACCTGGTGCTTTGTTATTTTTTAATCCTTTGATGGCTTCTAATATTTCTTGTAGCTCAATGTGTTTGTTTAGAGCTTCTTTATGTTCTTCTTTGATTTTTTTTATAATTGTATTTGATTCAAGATATTCTGAGATCGATGATTTTGATTGCATTTTGGAGGAATATAGGTTTTTTGTAGAAATCTGCAAAGCATTGAGCTATTTCCTTGGATTTTCGTAGTTGTGTGCCCTTTTTGTCTGTAATAGAAGGAACTGTTGTAGCTGATTTTCTTTCCTTTATTCTCCAAGAGAGTATTCGTAGAGCTTTAGGTGATTTGCTCCAATGTCGTTGTTTCAAGTATAGAAGATTTTTCTGTATTTGGGTGCATTCCAAGGCTTCCAATAGTTTTCTTTCTGCAAGTAGTGCTTTGTATACTTTTGGGCTTCCTGTTGTTTTATGTTGGTCTTCTAAGTAGGTGATGCGTTTTAGGATGCCTTGTTGCGCTGCTGATTTTTGTTTTTTTAAATGGGTGGACATAGAGATTAGTTGTCCTCTCAGGACTGCTTTGAGGGCATCCCATCTCATCGCTGGCGAGGTGTTGTCGGTAGTGTTTTCTTTCAGATATTGTTGGATGAGGGAGTCTATTTCTAGAGAGTGTGTTTCTGAGTATAGTAGGCTTTTGTTCATTGTCCATTGTGTTGATTTGTGGACTGTTGGGTTGAGTATGAATGAGGCTGAAACCCATGCATGGTCTGACCAACATGCATTTCCTATTTCTGATGTTGACACTTTGCTTAACATAGAGTCTGATGTTAGTATATAGTCGATTCTAGTGTGTGTGTTGTGGCGTGGGGAATAGTAAGTGTAATTCCTCTCTGTTCCATGCTTAGTGCGCCAGACATCGATTAGGTAGAATTTTTTTATCAGATTTACTAATTTTGTATCTTGTTTTCCTCTTTGAGTTGGAGCTGTAGAGGGGTTATAATGATCTAGTTCGTGGTTCATTATTAGATTCAGGTCTCCTCCCAATATAACTTCCCCCTCTTGGAAGAGGTTCAGTGTTGTTAATGTTTCTTCTATAAATTCTATTTGGTTAGAGTTGGGAGCATATAGAGATCCAAGTGTGATTAGTCTATCTTCCAGTGTGCCCTTGACAAAGATAAATCTTCCATTTGGGTCTATTTTTGTGGCTTTGTGTTTAAAGGGTATTGCTCTTGAGAGTAGAATAGCAACGCCTCTGGCCTTTGAGGAGCCCGGTGCCTGGAATTGTGTTTGTATCCAGCTGGATTTTAAGATGGATCTAGTGGTGTCACACAGATGTGTTTCTTGCAGGAAGACTATGTCTGCCTTTAGTTTTGATACGTTTGCGAGTATGCGTTGTTTTTTTTAACAACATTGTTTAGACCTTTTGCGTTCAGAGTTATGACTTTTAGCTTTGTAATCATGTTGTTGTCCCAATTTTACTTGAATGTGATTAATTACTCCTTTTATATTTATACACTTGCACACTTTTAAACTTCAAAGGAAGGTGCCTTTGAAAAACTAATCAATTTTGTGTTTGGTCTTGTGTTTTAAATTGCTGTAATTTATAGAATATGCCAATTGTTTTTAACTTTTAAATTAAGGTTTGCAATAACAATTAATTCAGCTTACTTAGCAGCAAAATTGATTTGTATAAGTAATAATGCTTAATGTCAATTATCTATTTGTTAAGCTTTATAACTGGTATTTCTCCTTTGGTTTTAGTATCAACCTTCTGCTTGATTATATATACACACACACACACACATATATATATATATATATATATATATATATATATATATAGTATAAATAAATGTCTAAATAAATAAATGTATAAGTTATATTAATTGATTTGTGCTATATAATTAAAATTATTGAAATTTATAGTTCTAATTAATTAAGCTTAACTAAAATTGCCAGAAGTATATAGCAAAAATAAGTATAGTAGGAGTAAAACCAATGTACAATCTCTATTTTTTGCTTAAAATACTTGTATATTGTAATGCAATGTTAGTCAATATTAGATACAATAGCAGTTTATATGAACAACAATTCTTAATATCTATGGCTTAATAGGAATAAATATATAAATTATGATTAATAATATATGCTGTATGTTTCAATTTGTGGTTATAATTAATTCAGCTTAGTTAAGATACAATCAATACAGAACAAAGTCAAATAAAATTATGAAAACTGAATGGTTAGCACTATTTTCTAATATAGATCTATAAACAGGTATCAACAATAGAACAACTAGCAGCTATTTTTTCTATGTATTTCAGTCAAATAGTTGATAGATTGTAATGTTAAGGAGGTCCTTTTTTTGTTATTATTTTCTCCTTTTTTCTTCAAGTTTCCTGTATGTTTTCTGTATTAGTGTAACTGCCAGCCGGCAAGTTTTCTGCAACTTTGTTTTCACTTTAAACTAAACAAAGAGAAGGAAAATATTTTCTGCTGCTATAAATACTATGTAGCTATTAAGTATAAACTATTACAATCCCAGGCAAGTTGTGTTCTGGTTTGTATTGAAAATTAAAGTTACAACAACTAACTAACTTCAAAAACAGTTCACTGTTGGGATAGGTGGCTAAAAGAAGAAGCAAGTCCCCCCCCCTTGTTAGCGTATCTTTTGTGAGGTTGATGTTAAAGTACTACCCACTTATATTTGTAATGTGTTTCATTTATCGATTAGAAGAGTCAATGTTCTTTATTCAACTGCTCTTATAAGTATTTTGCTATTTTTGGATGGAGAAGGTGATTGCTCTGGTTTCCTCTTCTGTGATCCCTTGCTGGTGTCCATTGGTTGCGGCAGTTGTAGATTGTATAGCAGCATCTTTCCGGAGTCTAAGTCATCAGCTGTGAAGATTTTTCCATCTTTTTGGACTCTTAGCTTTGTCAGATTCACCCATCTATATTCTATATTTGCTTGTTGTAGTGAGAGTGTAATAGGTTTCAGTTCTTTTCTTTTTTGTAGTACTGCAGGCGGAAGGTCAGGAAATACTAAAATCCTTCCTCCGTTTAGAGACCGACAACCCCGTATTCTAGCTGTTTCAAGTAGTTTCTTTCTAGTGCGTATGTCGGGGATGGTTGCCAGAACATCCCTAGGATTGTTTCGGTGGGGGTTGGATAGAGACCCTAATCTGCTTGCTTTTGTAATTAGCGGGGCTATGCCATCCTCAAGCTCCAGTTCCCTGGACAGCCAGTTCATCAGGAAAGAGGGTAGGTCTCGGTCTGTGTGATGGTTTTCTGCTATCCCACGAAATTTAAGATTTTGGTGGCGGACTGACATTTCTAAAGATGTTACCCTTTCTTGGAGGCTTGTGTTTTCTTTATAAAGTGCCTTACAGTCCTCTTTCGACATCATTCCTAGTTCTATGGCAGTTTCTGCTGTTTGTTGTGTTTTTTCCATGTTTATTTTGAGCTCTGCAAATTGAACTGATAGAGGTTTTATAAGTGCTGCCATATTGTCTAATAGTTTATTTTCCATTGTTTTAAGGAGTACCACTAAACGCTCTTCTGTTATCGGAGGCTGTGTGAGGGTTGGAACTGTTGGGCCTGCCATTTTGTCAGTTACAGTTTCAGTTAAGGCCGGCGTTTCTGTGGTTTTCTTTAGGAAGTAGCTTAAATCTTGCATGTGTGGAGGGCTAATTAGTGATTTTTTGATAAAGTCTTTTTTGCCCATGCTTTATATGCCTTGTTTGTGGGTAGTTTTGCCGATTTTCGCTAATTTTGACGGGAGGGGGAATGGAGCTCACCCTTTAGATGTCCATCGCTCTCGCAATCGAAGCCACGCCCCGTAAATCTCTGTTTTGACTTTTCATCAGGCTGTAATTATAGGTTCCATCCAAGTGGCTACAGGATCAATACCCTTCCTAATAAGGGGACGTCAGGTGCAAGAACTAGACTCAGCATGCCTGCCAGCAATGGTCCCTCTAAGCTGTGGAGTCTTGTGAGCAAAATTTCTACTTTGTGAACTACTGGCATTAAAGTTGTGAGTGAGAGATTTGGCTGCTTCATAAGTTAGTTTGCTCTGGAGCCATCCTTCCTGAGCTAAGACAGAAATCTGTGAGCTGGAGGCTAAAAAACTGTGAGCTAGCTCACACTAACTCAGATTAGAGGGAACACTGCCTGCCAGGTGATACCCATGCTAGGAGGCGCCACCTAAGCAGGACATAAAGAAAAAGAGGAAACAGTAACAAAGGGGATTCATCGGCGACCTGGAGCTGCTGGAACCTTGTAGCCACTATAAGAAGCCCGCAGTGGCTACAGGGATGTGAGGAACTCCCTTATGTATATTGCAGTTTGTTTTCTTTTCTGCAATTAACGAATATTTGTGTTACCACAGAACTTGGCCTTTTTGAGCTTATCACCCAAATCCATTAGCGAGAGCCCTTGCCTCAGGCAAGAACAGGGCCTGTGACACAATGGAGGCACATAGTGTATCCTGAAGGCCACGGATGAAAATGAAGAGGAAGCCCTTTTTTTAACAGAAGTGTTGTTAAAGAAATAGGGTTGCCAGATCCAGGCTAAGAAACTTCTGGAGATTTGGGGATGGAACCCAGGGAGGACAGAGTCCTCTGGAGGGTACAATGCCACAGAGTCCACCCTCCAAAGCATACATTTTCTCCAGGGGGAACTAATCTCTGTAGTCTGGAGATGATCTGTGATTCCGGGGGATCCCCAGGTCCCACTAGGAGGTTGGTATTCCTGTTAAAAAAGAGGCTCATTCTATGCACAAAGTTACAGCAACAATTAATGGAACTTTCCTCTAGAATTTCTTGCTTGTCATAAGAACATAAGAGAAGCCAATGCTGGATCAGGCCAATGGCCCATCCAATCCAGCACTTGGTCACACAGTGGCCAAAAATACCAGGTGCCATCTGGAGGTCCATCAGTGCGGCCAGGACACTAGAAGCCCTCCCACTGTCCCCCCCCCCCCCCCCCCGGCACCAAGAATACAGAGCAACACTTGCCCCAGAATTCCTATCTATACCTTGTGGCTAATAGCCATTGATGGATCTCTGCTAATAGCCACTGATGGACCTCTGCTCTATATGTTTATCCAATTCCCTCTTGAAGCCGTCCATGCTTGTAGCCGCTGCCACCTCCTGTGGCAGTGAATTCCATGTGTTAATCACTCTTTGGGTGAAGAAGTACTTCCTTTTATCTGTTCTAACCCGACTGCTCAGCAATTTCATGGAGTGCCCATGAGTTCTTGTATTGTGAGAAAGGGAGAAAAGGACTTCTTTCTCTACCTTCTCTATCCCATGAATAATCTTATAAACCTCGATCATCTCACCCCTCAGCCATCATTTCTCCAAACTAAGGAGCTCCAAGCGCTTTAACCTTTCTTCATAGGGAAAGCGTTTCAACCCTTTTATCATTCTAGTTGCCCTTCTCTGCACTTTTTCCAAAGCTATAATATCCTTTTTGAGCTGTGGTGACCAGAATTGTACAGTACCCCAAATGAGGTCCTTCTGGTCCATAATTAAATTCTGGACTGATGTGTAGTTAATCCCAGGCAGACTGGCTTGAGGAAGGAAGTCCTTAGGAAACACCACAGCATGATATCCAGATGTAGGACATTTTCTGTCCCCAGGTATCCCAGAAACCTCTTCAGCATACCTCACATTCCCCAACTTGCCTAGCAGTTCCTTCAGGCCTTCAAGCCTTGCTGTCATGCAAATGAGCTTTCCATCTAGATGGACTCAGTTTATTCTCTTTCTGTTTTCTGTTTTCATGTCCTTGCAGAGAGCTGCTTCCTCTTTGAGTGACAGTTTTATTACACTCCAGAAATTCTAATTTGGGGGAGAAGGACGCAGACTTTTCTGACAGACTGCTTTTGGTTTACAGCCTGGGAAAAAATATTTTCTGGGGAGCCTCTTAAAGATCTAATATTTCCAAGGATTTACTATAGCCAGTTTGATGTAGTGGTAAAAACGGTGGATTCTAATCTGGAGAATCGGGTTTCATTCCCCACTCCGCCACATGCAATTGCTGGATAACCTTGGATCAGTCAAAGTTCTCTCAGAGCAGTTATCTCAAGAGCATTTCTCTCAGAGCTCTCTCAGCCCATAGGGTACCTGGTGTGGAGAGAGGAAGGGAAAGAGATTTTAAGACTCCGAGTGAAGGACGGGGTATAAATCCGATCTCTTCTCTTCTTCTATCTCAGTACTCCTTACAACAGTCATTATTCCCATACTATAGACAAGATTTGGAGAACCCAGCCTCTAAACATATCCAGGAATTTCCCAAACCAGAGTTGCCAACTCTATACAAGCTCCTAAAGCTAAATTACAGGTACAGTGCTTTCTATTTTTTAAAGTTCATCCATGTTGGATGGATTCCATGTAGGGATGCCAGCCTCCTGATGGGACCTGGGGATTCCCTGGAATTACAGCTGATCTCCAACAGGATCAGAAAGATTGAAAATATCTCCCATCTAATGGAACTGCAGGAATTTTGGATGAACGACAACCTCATTGAGAGTTGGAGTGACTTAGATGAATTAAAAGGAGCCAAGAATTTGGAAACAGTCTACCTAGAGCGAAACCCCCTGCAGAAAGATCCGCAATACTGATGCAAAATCATGCTGGCCCTTCCATCAGTCTGGCAGACTGACGCCATCTTTGTCCAGTTCTAAGCCTTCTCCATCCCCTTCCCCCCTTTATTTCTTCCCAAAGTGTCACAGCTGGGACTTTTATCAACACTGCACCCTCTGTATTCAGTCCATTGACACAGAGCAAATGGCCAATGGAAAGCACTGAAATCAAACCTTACGTTCTTATGTTCCAGACTACAGAGACCAGTTCCCTTGGAGAAAATGGATGCTTTGGAGGGTGGACTCTATGGCAAAGGACATTCTTTCTGGGTGCATTCAGATGGCTATTTTGAGCCATGCCAGGCACGAGTGCCTGGTGGATTGAAAGTGCATGTCCAGACCTCAACATCTGGGAATTGTGCCGCTTTCGTTAGTAGTCCGTATTTAAAAGATAGCGGTGAAAGTCCAGTCTAAAGTTGGCTGACAGGCCAATGCCAGACTTTCCACCATCAGGTCATTCCACCAGTGCACAATCAGCCTGTAGGGAAGGCCGCCATTTTAAAAACTCTTAGTGATGTGCGCATAACTGCTTAAACAGGTGACATCCGCAGACAGTGAGGCACATATGCAGATATGTAGATATGCACATATGCACATATATGCATGCACAAAAAGGATTTTTAAAAAAAAAGCTGACCGCACGGCTCCTTATGGTGGATGCCATTTAGACAATCCACAGCGGAGTCATGTGCAGTGAAGTGATTCACGGAGGAACTGTCTGGTTGTGCAATGCTGGATTAAAAAGATCTAGATCAAATTACAGCTGGGCCAATGGCGGGATTAGCTGCCCCTCTGAATGCACCCTCTGTCCATTTTCTTTTACTCTGTGCATAATATTATACACCTTTATCACGTCCCCTCTCAGTCATCTCTTTTTCTAAACTTCTGCCTTTGCTCCTAGGAAAGGTGCTCCAACTCCTTAGTCACCTTGTTTGCCCTCTTCTGTACTGTTTCCAGTTCTGCAATGTTGTTTTTGAGATATGATGCCCAGAAATGGTCACCATGTCCCCAAGAAGGACTTGGGGAGGTAAGCTTACGTGAGAACTATTAAGCCATTGCTCTGACAAGCACTCTGGAGTCCACTTTATGCCTAACGTGGCCCAAGGGAATATTCTTCTGAAAAAATCTTAAGACTTGAGCCATTAGCAATGCCATTTGAAACTAAGGAGAAAGCATAGGTTGGCGCCAGGAGCATTTGACACAAAGGGATCAGTTAGTATGTGAGTGTGAATTGCCTGAGGCTGCCCACCTAATGACTTCATGGTAGAGCCAAGACTCAAACTGAGGACTTCTTTGCTGTCAATCACTTAATGATTATCCTGTGCCAGTTACCACATCAGCTGTCTATACATAGCATAAGTAAAAAAACAGTGTGCATGGTACCATACTGTACATTGCAGGGGTTAACTCAGAGGAGCCCATATAGCCAGAGCTTCCTATAGACCACCTAGTACTTCACATAGACCATTTCTGCTGTAGTGAAATTCCCCACATTCACGTTTTTAAAACTGTGCATTATGTGACATTTTCCACAGAGGATTTTTCCTCACTAGGCGCAAACTCGAAGTTTTCTCCTTCTTACCCTGGCACCAGAGAGAGGTTGGTTTGGCAGAGGAACTGTTGTGCTCCAGGCAGCTGCTGCCGCCACCTTCCCTGGTTTCCAGGGGCCCTCGGTGAAGATGAGACCAGGGAGGGTCCCATTGTCTGGAAACAGACAGCAGGAGACGGTGAGGACAGTTGCAGGGGGGGGGAGGTGGGCAGGCGAGGAAGGAAGGGTCAGGCGAGTCCAGTGGGGGCGGTGATTCAGCTATGTGCATGTGTACATGCGCAAAGCAATTTTTTTAAAAAAAAAATCTCATGCCATGCAGCTATCTAGATGCTGCTCAGAGCCTCACCATGCAATGGTTGCGGTTCAGGGAGGCATGTATGATCATTCCCAACCCGGAAAAAAAATCTAATTGTATTCAGGGGTCATTTCAAGCAGGAGCTCGGGGGAGCTCAGCTCCGGGAGTTGGTGCCAGCCCCCCCCCCCCCCACGGGGGAATGCCTGCTTGTGTCATGGCTGCAGCAAAATGACCCTGTCCCCTGGAAAGGTCCATGTTCCTCCAACCAGCCTCCTGAAAGCTTCAGCCACCACTGAAGCTATCCTCCCAGATGGTGGTATTTCTGAGGCTTGGATTAGTAGCTGTCCCCTCTCTGCCAGCTTGCCCTTCCTTCCTTCCTTCCTTCCTTCCTTCCTTCCTTCCTTCCTTCCTTCCTTCCTTCCTTCATCCTCCCTTCTTCCCTCCCTCCCTTCCTTCCTTCCTCTCTCTCTCTCTCTCTTGCCTTCTGACATACTTCCGGTGATGTCAGGGGGCATGACATGTACAAATAAGTTATGCTAATGAGTTATGCTAATGAGCTCCTGCACCTCTTTTTCTACAAAATGACCCCTGATCGTATTTATAGCAGGACCTAATCGCAGTTACCTTGCTGTGTGACTACTGCCACAGTATGACCATTTCTGCAGTAGTGAAATTTCCTGCATTGATATTTTAAAAACTGCATGATGTGAAATTTTCCACAGTAGATTTTCCTTCACCAGGTGCAAACTTGACGTTTTCTCCTTCTTACCCCGCATTTTCAGAATCCCCAGCTTTAGCGAGTTCCGAAAGCGAGGAGTAAGAAGGAGGAAACTTTAGGTTTGCGCCTGGCCATTCAACCTCGTATGACCATTTCTGCAGTAGTGAAATTTCCTGCATTGATATTTTTAAAACTGCATTATGTGAAATTTTCCACAGTCGATTTTCCCTCACCAGGCGCAAACTCAAAGTTTTCTCCTTCTTACCCTGCATTTTCAGAATCCCCAGCTTTAGCGAGTTCCGAAAGCAAGGAGTAAGAAGGAAGAAACTTCAGGTTTGCACCTGGTGAGGGAAAATCTACTGTGGGAAAATTCACATAACGCAGGTTTAAAAATGTCAGTGCAGGAAATTTCACTACTGCGGAAATGGTCATGCTGTGTTGTATGCTGAACTCCTGCTGTTGCCATGTGCCAGTGAACAGCTTAGAAATGTTTTATGTCCAGTCCAGTCATACCTTTTACTGGCATTCTCAAACACAGTGAAATGTTTTATGTGTGACGTGCATGCCACAAATGTGCCCTATCCCACAATGCAGACCCATGCAGGCGGTAACACAGTTAGAACAGATCATAACATTTTGTGACTGTTGTAGGTCAGTCTGATAGTTTTCCCATCCAAGTGAGAGATAAAATTAATGTCGCCAGACTCAAAAATTAAGAATAATTACTTTTAATCCAGTTTGATGTGTTGACATTTCAAGTCAAGTAATTTGAAATGACTATTAAAATCAGTAACGCTGTTAGTAAATAAATTCACTTCTGGAAGCCCACATTCAGTCAGATACTGAAGTCTGCTGTCTGACATGTAACTAAGGTTGCCACCCTCCAGGTAAGGCGTGGAGATCTCCCACTATTACAACTGATCTTCAGACAATAAAGATCAGTTCCCCTGGAGAAAATGGATGCTTTGTAAGGTGGACTTTATTGCATTGTACAGTGCTGAGGTCCCTCCCCTCTGCAAACCCTGCCCTCTTCGGTCTCCTCCCCCAAAATCTCCAGGTATCTCCCAACCCAGAGCTAGCAACCCTGCCCATATCAAGGCACTTTAGCTTACATATACCCAAGAGCAGCTTGGTTCAGTCTACAACAGGCTTGCACAATAACACAAAGCCAAATGCAACCTAACAACTATTTCTGCTGATCTATGAACAAGTCAATGTACTTCTCCTTTTCTGGCTGTTTGACAAACAGACTGCACATATAGGTGGGTTGCCAAACCTCTGACAGGGTTGTGGGTTATATTAGGTCTGATGGCCACAGGTTTCATATGAAGCCATTTTTGTCTATATCTAACTAGTAAAGTAAGGTAAATGAGCTGTCCAGCAGCAACCAACTTACAGTGAGCCTATCATGGGGTTCTCAAGGCAAGAGATGAGCAGAGGTGTTTGCAATTGCCTTTTTTCTGTGTAGCAACCCTGGTCTTCCATGGTGGTCTCCCATTCAAGTACCTACCAGCACTGACTCTGCTTAGCTTCCTTGGTCTGATGACATCAGGCTAGGTTGGACTATCTAGGTTGGACTATCTAGGCTTCCTTAATGGTGGGAAGTACAGGGATTCTTAAGGTGTTCTGCCCATGTTCCTGCAGACATGAGGAAGGTAGCAACCAATGCGCCCTCTAAGCTGTGGAATCATGCGAACAAACATTCTACTTTGTGAGCTACTGGCATTAAAGTAGTGAGCGAGCGATTTGGCTACTGCATAAATTAGTTTGACCTGGAGTCATCTTTCCTGAGCTAAGACAAAAAGTCAAGAGAATTTAGTGAGCAGTATCTCAGGAGAGAAATCAGAAAAAGGGGCCGTTGCCCTTAAACTCCTTAAAGTCAGATGGACTTATGATAAAACTAAATCTAGAGGGGAAAAAATGATTCAAATAGCACAATTGTATGCTATGGAAAGTTTGATTTGTTTTAAACTGCCTTCACTTGAGCTAAATCCATAGATACTAGTTTGATACTGGAATATTAAAGAGAGATCTTTATTCCCATAACCTTTAATACAGAGGAAACTTCAGCTTAAGCTACTTGTGAAATAATGATATATGATCCTTGTCTAGCTATTGTTTTAGTCTGGTGTGTAGTGTTTCTTGTTTGTAGCGTATAGTGAAAAGCAATAAAAAAATTACAAGAAAAAATCTGTGAGCCAGAAGCTAAAAAACTGTGAGCTAGCTCACACTAACTCAGCTTAGAGGGAACACTGGTGGCAACTAGAGACAGGATCTTTTTTTTTTCAGTGTTGTTATTTTTACTGTTTTTGCAACCAGAGTCATAAACAGCCAATCCTCACCCCCCCAATAAACCTCATTCGACAGGAAAACATGGAAGAATTTAAAGACTGCTACTGAAAAAGTTGTTCTGTGATTTGACAACAGCTGCTAGAAAGTTTGCCACATGCAGAGTAGTTTGTTTGTCTTTTCTCTAAGTAACCAGGATGATTTTGCTTCTGGAGAGAGGAAGTTCTTGTTAAATAAAGGGGAGAATCAGTTCATCTCTTAAGAG
Source organism: Lepidodactylus listeri (assembly GCA_029233225.1). Classification (NCBI taxonomy): domain Eukaryota; kingdom Metazoa; phylum Chordata; class Lepidosauria; order Squamata; family Gekkonidae; genus Lepidodactylus; species Lepidodactylus listeri. The sequence goes on along the minus strand of JARCFY010000009.1, from coordinate 94,926,094 downwards.
CTGAGAAGTTGGTACAATCAAGCAAAATATGATCCACCGAGTCATTTTTACTACTGCCACAATTACAGAGTCGATCTGAGTATGAAATCCCATGAAATCTTCCTGACATCACAGCTGAAGGTAGGGCATTCAGGCACACTAGCATGAATGCCCTTTTCTACTTTGGAAGAATTCTCTCAGATAAGAAGTTGGGCATTGTTGCCGGAGGCTGGAGGCCTATTGAAAAGGTTGAGCAGACTCTGCGGACTCTAATCGATGTGCTCTCATAGTCAAAGACTCTCAAACATCTTCTAATGAGCCATGACAGTTCTTGTCTACTCATGATTTCTATCACATCATGGGTGATACCCAGACATAATAGGTTATGGCCCAGTAATCTGTCCCAATCACTTGTGTGCTGGTCAGTTTTTTTCCATGATGGCACCTCACCTTTGGAATGCCTCCCTTTTGAAGCATACCTGTTGCCCACTTTATGGAAGAAGAATGTAGTTTTATTGCGGTCATAGACCACAGTACATCGAATACAGCTAATAAAACAGCTATTGTAACAATAGTAAAATAATATGTCTTATATGACAATGTATGTTATAAAACTTTAAAGATATTTACAAATGCCAATAAAAATCAGATAAAATCAAATTTAACCAGGTAACTATGGTCCCTCCCTTCTCTCTTGATACAATAGGCTAACCAACCAAATGTAGCCACCATACAAGTTATATTCTGAATTTATCTGCAAACATAATTGAGAGGAGAGTCCCCCTACTAGGCCCTGGGTGTGATTTTATAATGGGATTTAGAAACATCTCTCGGTTGTACTGATCTAATCTACAGTCAAAAAACACGTGTTCCAGAGTTTCTTCTCCCTTTCCACGAACACATTCCCCTTGTGTGGTTTTACTATATCTGGCTTCTAAAATGGCAGAGGGCAAAACATTATATCTTAGGATTGTAAAAATTCTTCTGTGTTTGGCATTCTCTAGAATTTTAACATATGTTCCCAGAATAAGCTTACTACAGTTAGCTAGATCAAATAAAAGATTCTTAATTTTACTCATTTGGACGGGCAATTCCATATCTAAGATTCTTTGCCTTATAACTGATTTGGCCTGTAGATATCCCAAGGAATGTATAAATTGGTCAGTGAGGCCACCTTACTGTCTTGTCGTTTCTGTTTCCTGGCTTTTAATGGATGGGATCCATCATTCTAAGCTGCTTTGTGGTCCGCTTCTAGCTGGAAGGCTGTTAGATCAGTACTTGCTAGGCTACTCAGTGCCCCAACTTGTCCATCTTGGTAATTAATTAAACGGTAAACATCATCTTGCTGTTTTGATAATTTGATGGCATTGTTTTTGCCTGTGATCCAGCAGGGTTCTTCTTATATTCTTATGCTGCACTGTAGGTGTGCCTGTTTGCTTCCATCTGTACCTGTATATAAAGCAAGTATGTTGCCAGAGAAGTCCAATCTCCATGTCAATAACTCTCTCTCTCTCTAACCTGTCCAAGTTCACCCAATGAGCAGGGCTTTGAACCCTGGCTTCCCCAGTCCGAGCCTGACAGTCTCACCACTCCACCACACTGAGTTCACAGTCCTTCCTGACATGATAGGATTTATTCATTCCATTTACAACAGAACATTACATTCAGTTTCATTTACTCGCTAAAATGGCATGCGTGCTAACCACAGTCATTTGAAACTATTATTAGAAAGCTTAAGTTCCCAGTTAATGAAAGCCTTTACATAAAGCTAATGATGGGTTTCAGACCTATAAACCCTTAAAGGGTAACATTAGAATTAGCAGGCAATGGAAACTCGGTAGATGGAAGTGTAAATATTGGTGGTGACTCAAAGTGCTCACTCTTCTATCGAGTGAATTGTTCCATGCCATTCCCCATCCCCTGCTGCGTCAATTGGTATGACATCAATAGGCAGGCTCCCATCCATCAAGAAAACTGCATTGCCATCCTCAGATGACAACCAGTAATGGATGTTGAACAATGCAGCACATTCAGAGCAACAATTAGGGTTACTGGGGGGTGGACTTTGGTTCAAATCTCTGCTTACAAATTGATAATGCTTAACGTTTACGAGGGTGATGTGCCGAAATCACTTCCCATGCATTATCTCAGTGATCCTTAAAGCAACCCTATAAAGTCACTCAGCCCCATGTTGCAGACATAGGAATGAGGTCAAGAGAAGTGTAGCTTGCCTGAGGCCACCTAATACATTTGGAACAGAAGAAGAGGAGGAGGAGGAGATTGAATTTATACTCTGCCCTTCACTACCCAAAGGAGTATCAGAGCAATTTATAATCTCCTTCCCCTTCCTCTCCCCACAACAGACACTCTGTGAGGTAGATGGGGCTGTGAGAGAACTGCTCTTTCCAGAACAGCAATGAGAGAACTATGACTGACCCAAGGACACACCAGCAGCTGCATGTGGAGGAGTGGTGAACCAAACCTGGTTCTCCCAGATTAGAGTCCGTGCTCCTAACCACTAGGCACTTCCTAGATTTCCGCTAGGCACTTCCTACACTCAGCCATTATGCTCCACTGGCTCTCTCAATTCTTCAAGTGTAAACAAGAATATTAAAGAAGCAGAAACAATTATGCCAGTAATCCATTTGACATTATATGGAAAATATTGTGGGTTGGATGCAGCCAACTTTTTCACTCACCCAACTACCCACCTTGCTTTGCACCCTGTGCCACAAGCCCTCTGTTGAGGAAGGTTTCACGATCTCAGGTTTCATGAAGGTTTTATGATCTCAGGTACAGCCTGTTTGGTGGTCATACAATACAGGTGCTATTTTGCATTTGGTCACATCATGAGAAGAGAAGATGCATTGGGAAATAAAATAATGTTAGGGAAAGTTGAAGTTGGTAGGGAAAGAGGATGACCCAACATGAGCTGGACTGACTCAATCAAGGAAGCCACGGCCTTCAGTTTACCAGACTTGAGCGTGGCTGTTGGTGATAGGATGCTTTAGAGGTAATTAATTCACAGGGTCACCATAAGTCAGAAACAACTTGAAGGCACATAACACACAAATTATTCCATGATTCCATTCCTCTAGCACCAGGGTTCTCCTTCAGTGTAAAGAGCCTTCCACTGACACAAGATTCCTCTACGCTGGGAAAGAATCCACATGTTAATAGAACAGAGTCATAGGAAACAGTTCTATGATTCTGTGATCCAAGGCCTGTATTGGAATCATAAGTACTCTAGAAAATCCCCTCCACAGAATAGGAGGGAAAGGCACAGCTCCTGCAGATATTGTGAAACTCCATTCTGGGATCCTTAAGACAATGAAGGCCTTGATAGGGTGGTGATAAAACTGGCTTCTGAGTATCTCTAAGGCAATTTTGCACATGCTCATAAATACCATGCACAAACAATTTTAATTAACAGGGAGCATACTGGAATAATTTACAGATCTTGAGGTTATACTGGGTGTATAAGGTGCTGTCAAGGTGCAGTTGACTTTTGGTGACCCCAGAGAGTTTTTTTTAAAAAAGTCAAGAGACAAACATAGGTGGTTTGCTAGTGCCTGCTTCCCTCTAAGTTGTGGAGTCTAGGCTGTGCTCCCTCTAAGCTGGGGAGTCTTGTGAACAAAAATTCTACTTTGTGAGCTACTGGCATTAAAGTTGTGAGTGAGTGATTTGGCTACTGCATGGATTAGTAGGCTGAAAAACTGTGAGCTAGCTCACACTAACCCAGCTTAGAGGAAACACTGGTTAAATCAGCCTTTGACACAGTCTCTAGAGTAATTTTATGGGATAAATTAAGTTCTACCAATATCAACAGGCACCTACTCTTTCTTATCCAGGTCCTTTACAGCCAGACCTTGATAAGGGTAAAAATATACCCCCCAAGGGCTCCTGACAGATCCCATAAGTACAGACAAAGAGGTCAAACAGGGTTGTCTTTTGGCCCCCCTTCTTTTTAACTTTTATATTAACAACCTGGTGGTGTACATTAACAAGCCAGAGTGCCATCCTCCCAAACTTGGAAAACAAACGTGTTGGTGTTCTTCTATATGCTGATGATGCGGTTCTCCGGGCAAGAACACCTATAAGCCTTAGAATAGCTCTTAATTTTTTTTCTGAATATTGCTGTGAGAATAGTTTAGAGATAAACTACTCCAAAACCAAGGTAATGGTTTTTGCTAAAAGGTCATCAAAATCCTATCACTAGACTCTACATTCCTCCTCTATAGAGCAGGTTTCTAGTTTCAACTATCTGAGGGTATTGTTCCAGGAAAATGACTCAAGATCTAGCAATATAAGCATGGCAGCACTGAAGGCCAGCAGGTGTGTTGGAGGTCTCCAGAAATTTTATTGGCACAAAGGGGGTAAATACATAATAGCAGCCCTCCATTTGTTCAAGGCCAAATCTCTTAGCCAACTCACTTTTGGTGCCCCCTTTAATATCACTTCAAATTTTAAAAAAACTGGAGGCTGTTCAAACTAAGTTTTTGAGAACAGTCCTCCAAGTCCCCCCCCCCCCCCGGTACCTCAAATGCCTTGAGCAGAATAGAAACAGGCATGATCTCCAGGGAGGCAAGGCTTTGGATGTTGGCCATTCAATACTGGCCGAAACTCTCATTTTTTTTCCCTAGAGGGTTGGCGAGTTTAATTTTCCAGGATACCTTTGTCCCGCCTTGGCTAAGGGCCATTAGAAAAAAAAACTTTCTCAATTTGGCCTCTCAAAACAATTTTTTAGCTCTCTCACATATGACAAAGTGAGAGAGTTAGTGAGACAGAGAATCCTGGACATAGCTAGACAGGAGGATTTTAACAGCTCATGCAAATGGTGAGCCCTCTTAGAACCACTGTATAAGGTAGTGCATATGCCCTATCTTTTTTATTTAGAAAATCATGAGTTAAGGAGAGCATTTACCCTCATGAGATGGGATGCACTCCCCACAGTGGTGACAGAGGGAAGGTTTAATTTTAAAAAATTGTGTTGATCATATACGTCCCTGTTGCAATGACGGAATTGAAACTTTAATGCATGTTATATATGACTGCGGGGCATATAGCCACTTTTGTGACATTCTCCTGCTCTCTACAACTACTCTATCCTCAACTAGTCAAAAGATGCAATTACTGAATAACCTCCTAGAAAGTAGGCGCCCTGAGGTCACAGCTGAACTTGCCAAATTTGGCTGGTTAGCTGTAAGGACTAAAAAGCTGCTAGTGAAAGGCGAATAGATGTATTGTCATAGGATTTAACATGTTTTACTTGCTAACGCTATTTGACACTTTCATTTTATGCCTGTGGTTTTATGAATTTTTGACAAATTTAGTTTAACTACTGTATTAGAGTGCTGGCTTTTGCTGTGAATAAATTTGTTGTTGTTGGACCCTGGACTTCCTTGGTTGCCTCCCATCCAATCTAGGTACTAACCAGGGCCAGTTCCTGCTTAGCTTCTGAGATTTGATAAGATTGGATTAGCCCGTCCCATCCAGATCAGGGTGTAGTTATATTAACCACAAAAAAAGAAAATTCAAAGGAATAAAAATAAAGGATATTATTTTAAAAGAGGGGGGGGGGAAATGAGACCGAGAAGTTATGATAACATCATTAACATGTAGTGTGTAGATTGTTGACACCACAAGATGTGGGCATGTGCCTTTGGATTGTACATGCTTCCCATACACAAAGACTTAGAGGCAGTGCTCCCTCTAAGCTGTGGAGTCTTGTGAGCAAAAATTCCACTTTATGAGCTACTGGCATTAAAGTTGCACATGAGGGATTTGGCTACTGCATAAATTAGTTTGCTCCGGAGCCGTACTTCCTGAGTTTAGACAAAAATGTGTGAGCCGGAGGCTAAAAAACTGTGAGCTAGCTCATACTAATTCAGCTTAGAGGGACATACTTCTTACAGGTATAAATTACTATAATTATAAGCTTCACTGATGCAATCTTTCCAACTAAAAAAAAACAAGAGGGCTGAATCGTGACCTCAGGGACTATTTTTTATAATCACTGACATGAGTAGGCCAACAGGACCATCAGTTGTAGTGATCAGAGTGTCAGACTAGTATCTGGGAGACTTAAGTTTGAATCCTCACTCTGCCATGTCAGCTCGCTGGGTGATCTTGGGTCAGTCACTCTCTGTCAGCCCAGCATACAACACAGGGTTATTATTGTGAGGATCAAATGGAGGAAAGAATGATGCTTTAGGCATTTGGGTGTCCACTGGGCAGAAAAATGGTGAATAAATCTCTAAATACATAATAATAACACCACAGCTGAGTTTTATAGGGTCAGGGAGAAGGGGAAGGGTGTACATGAGTCCAGGGGTGTATTCAGATGGGCAGCTAATCCCACCATTGGCTCAGCTATAATTTGATCTAGATCTTTTTAATCCAGCGTTGCATGACCAGACAGCTTTCCCGTGAATCACTTTACCATGTGTGACTCCGTGGTGGATTGTGTAGATGGCATCCACCTTAAAGAGCCATGCAGTTGACTTTTTTAAAAAAAATCCTGTTTGCACATGCGCATATGTGCATCACCATCTACTTGTTTTTCTGTGCATGCATGGACTTAAATGGTAAAAGTACCACCAGCGGTACCTTCCTCTAGGTACCATTTCAGTTAATGAAGTTCATAAATATCATGGGACTTTCAGAAACATTAAATTGTCCTGATCGTTTGAGTGGAGCTCTGCGGACATCACATGTTTAAGTGGTTATGCGCTCATCACTAAGATTTTTTTTTTTTAAAGGCAGCCATTTGGGACGGTCTGGAGACCATCCCTACAGGCTGATTGTGCGCTGGTGGAATGACCAGATGGGGCAAAGTCTTCCATTGGCTCATTGGCCAGCTTACGACCAGACTTTCACCACTATCTTTTAAGTATGGTTCCCCGATGGGGATTGACGGGCTGATCGTGGAAGTGGCATGATTCCCAGACGTTGCACTCTGGATGTGCCCTTTAAATCCACCAGGCACTCATGCCTGGCGTGGCTCAAAAGAGCCGTATGAATGCAATCCAGGGCTCCTCCTCATATACTACCTTTTTGCCAGCAGTCTGAACTACCTTAAAACAAGGTCAGAATAACATAAGAAGGGGGGGGAAATAATCCCAAGAAGAAGACAATGAACAATCTTAGACGATCTTTGTAGAATTTAGATGAGTTACTTTGGTATATTCATGTAAGTTTTAATATCTTCCTTAATAATAAAACTCATTTATATCCAAGACACTGGGTTATTGGTCTCTCAGCTTCTCCTAGGAAGTAATTGAACACCTGAGTAGGGACAATGGGAATTGAGGCCTTCTGATTAGTTTTCTCTGACCATACATTATTTATCACCAGATTCTAGTTTTTTCCACTGATTACTTTTGGAAACTCTCTCACCATCACGTCGTGTAACAAGAAACAGCATGCGGCATGATGCTTGTGCTAGTATATTCACACAGAACTGCAATACCACAGAAATGCTGAGCACTGGTTCCAGTCAGGTTTTTTTCCCCCACTCAATCTTGCGCAAAATTTGGCCACCTTATAGGTGGTCTTGCTAGAATTATCTAAAAGGAAGAGGGAAATATAAAATCAATCAGATCTGTGTAGAAAATTTGATAAGATTGGACAGGGGTCCGTTGGAGCAGGAGCGCACAGGAGCGCAGCTCCGGGAGTGAGGAGCCCAGGGGGTGGGCACATGACCAAGCCCCACCCCCTCCTCGGCTTCCCCAAGCAGTGCAGAGGCGCAGCACCCCGGGGAAAGCCCTGCTAGGGTCTTTATTGTTTTTAATGTTTTGTTTTAATATGTATAATTTTATCATTGTTCCTTTTATGACTGTGTGCTGCTTGCTCAAGGTGGCATATAAATTTTCTAAGTATACCATTTTTTATCTGGGCACATGGCACATAAGTACTGGAGAAATTTCACCAACCCTTCAGCAGCTTCCACCTTATCGGTTTGGTGTAGTGGTCAGGAGTTGGACTCTAACCTGGGAGAACCGGGTTTGATTCCCCACTCCTCCACATGCAGCTGCTGGTGTGACCTTGGGCCAGTCACAAGTTCTCTCAGAGCTGTTCTCTCATGAGCAGTTCTCAAAAGACCTCTCTCAGCCCCACCTACCTCATGGGGTGTCTTGTTGTAGGGAGGGGAAGGGAAAGGGATGGGTGGTGCACATGTCCTGGGTATCTCAAGTCTCGTTGAAACCTGGTGGTTTCAAGGGAGCAGGAAGAGAATGAGGGTGTGTTCTTTACACTTATTTTTATTGCGCAAAGTATTGGATGAGGAAGGGAATGGAGGAAGAGCAGGTCAGTTTCACTCACCTGTAGAGTGGAGCCTGAGCGGTGGGTGTTGCCTTCTGACATGTTCTGGCATGTTAGGTGGTGTGGCATATGCAAATGAGTTATGCAAATGAGTTATGCTAATGAGCTCCTGCACCTCTTTTTCTACGAAATGACCCCTGAGATTGGAGTTATGGATGGAGACCAGATGTCCCTATACAGAGAGCAATACAATGATGCATGATCAATTGTTTCAACCAGTCTAACTGGCAGGGGCAATCCCACTGAGGGTAAGGGATGCGTGCTTATCTTCCATCCAAAAGAACTGATGGGAAAGCATTAAAGTGGGCCAAGGTGGCAGCTCTTCAGTATTTAGGCAATTCTACAACATGGTTTCCTACCACTGAATACCAATGCTGTGTCTACGTATAAGAACATAAGAAGAGCCCTGCTGGATCAAACCAATGGTCCACCTAGAGCAGAATCCTGTCTCACACAGTGGACAAACAGTTCCTCTGGAAGGCCAACAACAGGGCATGGAGGCCAAGACTTTCTCCTGATGTTGCCTCCTGGATCTGGGATTCAGAGGTTCAATGCCTCTGAATTTGGAGGTTCCCCTCAGATACCGTGGCCAGTAACCATTGATAGATTTATTCTCCATGAAACTATCTAATGTGTTGGAGAGTTTCACATGGCCTTTGTACATGCAGGTCTCATGAGCCCCAGAACAGCCTTTTCAAAGAAAACCCCTTCCTTCTGTTTCCAACCATGGAAATTGTGGTTGGATCCAACCCTGAGGGCAGCAAACAGAGCATTATTTGATATTCAGACATAAATGCATTGTTTGTTATTTGTATTATACACACTTAGGGTTCAGTTTAAGAAACACCTAAAGATATTAGGGGTGGAGCCTGAGGCGGACGGAGTTTGGGGATGGGAGTGACTTCAATAAGCTATAATGCCATAGAGTCCACCTTCCAAAGCAGCCATTTGCTCCAGGTGAACTGATCTCTGTCTCCTGGAGATAAGTTGTAATACCAGGAGATCTCCAGCCACCATCTGGCTACCTGATAGATTTTGAAAGACATGATGTCTTAGATAGGTTTTTATGTTTGCCGCAAGGGTTCTGATGGGACCCTAGACAATGCTGGTATCTTAAGAGCTTTTGTGCTCACAAAGAAAAAAAGAAAAATTATTGCACCTTATGCCATTTATATAAGAATCACGGTCCTTGAAAAAGATTCATTCGAAATGGGTATATTACTAGAGTCCCGTGGGACTAGTGATAAGTATTTCTGATAAGGTGCTGTCTGAATGTAAACCTGCACTGGTTATATTGTTTGGGTGAAATATATATATATATATTTATGTATTGTTTGGGTGAAATATTTTTTGATAATATTTAATACTAACATTTAGAGAACTGTAAAGAAAAAGAATAAAGCATAACATTGTTTTACGGTACACATATATTTATTGTACACAGAGATAGATAGATAGATAGATAGATAGATAGATAGACAGACAGACAGACAGACAGACAGACAGACAGATATATTTGGTATTTCTTCCTAACACTGTGACCCTCTATTTTTGTAGTTACCACCTGGAGGCTGGCAACCCTATAACCATATATCTAATGCTGAACACGCTCCCCCGTTTTGGGAAGGAGGCAGAAGGGGGTAGGAAGGTAGCAGTGGGGGAGCAGCCTAAGGCACTAGCCTGCAGCTCAAGAAGCTCTTCCTTGAATGGAAGAACCATTTTAGTATCTTTATTTATTTCATTATACCCCACCTTTCTCCCCAATGGGGACCCAGAACAGCGTACATCATTGCCCACTAGGGTTGCCGATACCCAGTTCGGGGCAGGGGATCCCCTGCTTTGGAGCTCCTCCCCCTGCTTCAGGCCTGTCAGAAAGCAGGTGGGGATGGCAACTGGGTGCTCCATTATACTCTACTGAGACCAGTCCCCGCAGAGTATAATGGAGAATCAATCTGTGGGTATCTGGGGCTCTGTGGGGGCTGTTTTTTGATGTAGAGACACTGAATTGTCAGCATAGCTGTTGGTGTCAATCTTGGGGGGGGGGGGAAACCAAGTTTCAAAAAGATTGGACCAAGGGGTCCAGTTCTAGGACCTCCATCCTCCATTATTTCCAATGGAGGTAAAACATTCCAAAGGAATGCTTTAAAAAGGAATGCTTAACTGAAATGGCCAGAAATCCCTTCCATCTTCTTGGCCTCACCTGGCAACCCTAGTTACATCACATGTGTGATGTCACATTCTTGCTCATGGCTCCACCTCCCCCCAAAGTCTCCTGGCTCCACCCCCATAGTCCCCAGATATTTCCTGAATCGGATCTGGCAGTGGCAGCCCTATTCTCTACTCCTCCATTCTATCCTCATAGCCAGCATCTGGTGATGTAGATGATGTAGGTTGGGGTGAGAGCACATAACTGGACCAAGGTCACCCAGCAGGCTTCTATGGATGTGAAGCTGGGTCTCCCAGATCCTAATCTGTCATTCTAACCACAACATTGCACCAGCTCTCAAGTTGGAGGATGGCTCCTTGGGCCAGACGAAGGCTTCACACTTTGCTTAGTGGAGCAATAGGCTATAGGCCCATCCTATCTATAAGAGGCCACCATTTCTAGGTTCAACAACACACCTAGTTAAAGACCACACTGGGAAATCCAGTTCTCTGTTGAACGATTAAAATAATGCAGATGGGAAAGCACAAATTGGAGAGGAAAAGTCATGATGGGGAAGGGATTCCCAACCCAGCACCTAGCCTTCTTTTCTCTGTGGGCTTCCCTCCTGGTCACAGCCCACCCAAGACTTGGAACTCTGGGGGGGGGGAATGATTGGAGCATGGGATTGCAGGAGTGAAACAGTGGGGGGGGGGAGTCAGCCATTAAAGGTTCTCCAGATGTTGCCCTCCCTACTTTTTAGATGTCCAACAGAGATCTGGATCTGCTGTCAAACTTCTCCATCAACCCTTAACCTCAATCTTGAATTTTAAAGTCCATGTGAGAGGAAGACAAGATAAAACGAAAATGGCAAACCGCAAGACAAAATAAGAAATTCACATCTTGGAATATATGAACGTCTCTCTATTGGCTTTCTCAAGGAATCTGAACCCCAAAAGACTTTCTCTGTTCTAATTTGCTTCCCTGTCACCCCTCAAAATCTTAAATTCTCATTAGCTGAGAAAAAAAACAAAGGAAATCAATTTCCCCCTCCTTTTACAGAAAGACGTGGGTCCCCAGTTGGTCTACGCCAGCCTCGCCTGGCTCCATTACTGAGGCAGTTCTCATGTGTGATGCAAGACAAAGTATTTCTAGTTACTGCACAATGACAGAAACAATTTATGAGCTGGGGAAAACATGAGTAGGCACCAGCACATTGCTTCAGAAATATGTAGCTCTGCTTGGACACATGTTTACAACAGTGGATTTTCCAAACAGCACAAATGATACATGGCACAAACAATTCCCTGTTTTAGTTCTCAAAAAGTAAGAAGAATAACATAGTACTGCTTCTATACCTTGGACAGAAATCCATATAACAATGAGATGCAGGGGTCACTACTTAGAAAAATAGGTGCAGGAGCTCTTTAGCATAACTCATTAACACAAATCATTTGCATATGCCACACCCCCTGACATCACCGGAAGTGTGTCAGAAGGCAACACTCACTGCTCAGGTTCCACCCCAAAAATCTCCAGGTATTTCCCAACTCAGATCTGGTGAGCCAGCTTTGCATTTTGACTAAAGACACTTTAGGTTTCCTTTGCTCTTCCAGGGAAGCTACCCTACAATAAGCATGAAAATACAGATCAAGTTAGTATGCTTTTGCTTTTTTCCACAGTGCATCACCATATGTGCCCACTCCTCAGCTTGTTACTCCCAGAACGGCATTCCTGCGCGTTCCTGCTCAAAATGACCCCTGCTGAGATGACTGAGTCAATATAGCCAATTCTGAACAGGGAACTTGGTGTTTGGTTTGTTAAATCCAAACGCTGGAGTCAGGTACAGATTCGGGAGATGTTTGTACAAACCTTGGTCAGAACAAAAATTAAAACATACTAATAAATTACCATGACCACTACCCATCAACTCTCACAGGGGCAATTGTCCCTTGTAAGATGCACAAGATCAGTGGAATAGACCCTGTTCCTTCTCCATTGGGATTAGGTGCCTCCACCTGTTTCTACTTCAAAAATGTGTGGATTAATTTTGTTTCTGGATTTGGGGGAGGGCATGTTTTGATTCTCAGGGTTGCTGTTACCATGTCAGCATTCTATTTTGGATACATTTTTTTTCACATACTTGAATATCAGGATCACACACTGGGATGACTGAAGTGGAATACAGAATTAAGAGCACTACATGACAAGGTTGCCATCTCTGTTATTATTTGTTATTTTATGCTATTTTATGGTTTTGCTATTTTACGGTTTTAATTTTTAATAATAAATTAAGTCAATAATAGTGATTATTTGAATAATTTTAAGCCATATAGTTATTCAAAAGCTGTGTATACCAGACAGTCTATACATAATTTAATTTAATACCTTTCTGTCTTTACTTTATAAATTAATTCATACCAACATTACAAAGAAGAGAAGAAGAAGAGATTGGATTTATACCCCACCCTTCACTCACTTGGAGTCTCAGAGCGGCTTACAAACTCCTTTTCCCTTCCCCTCCCCACAACAGACACCCTGTGGGCTAGGTGGGGCTGAGAGAGCTGTTTCCCAAGCTGTCCTTGAGAGAACAGCTGGTACAGAGCTATGGCTTGCCCAAGGTCATCCAGCCAGGTGCAAGTGGAGGAGTGGGGAATCAAACGCAGTTCTCCCAGATTAGAGTCCACGCACTTAACCACTACACCAAACTGGCTCTCTAACAAAGGTTAACAAATGGTAAATTAATACATTTAAAGTATTTAACTTTATTTTAAAATATTTCTATATAGAGTTTAATTTCTGTTGTTATTGTTTTTTCCTTCTTAATAAAGTTTGTTGATAACAAAATGGTCACTTTTATTTCCTGTATTTTCCCTTCAAAGCCATTACACTCCAGAGCATTAGAGCCCTCTTCATACAGATCACTTTTGTGTAGTAATGAAGTACTTTACTAATAACATAGCAAAATTATTATTTAATTATACTTGATAAAATCACAACACAAATTGCTGCATGTGAATATGACATGTTTTAATCCTAAAATAACAATATGAATATAGGCAATACCTGTAAATTATCATAAATGGAGATGAATGGTTATCCATAATTCTAAATATCTATGGCGCTTTACATGGTATTTTTCCATGTCGGCTTCTTTCTGTGTGGGCTTTTTTCTGTGTGAGCGTTGTCATGTATGGCCTTTTTTGTATGTGGGCATTTTTCCATGTGGACTTTTCCCCTGTATTTATGACTGTGGTTTTTTTTTTTTCATCTGGGCTTTTTTCATAGAACTGTTGTCCAGTCAGGGAGGACTCAGGAATAATAGTACCCCCCCAGAAGTATCACAGGTCTCCTGCATGTCGTCATCAATACATCTAATTCTCAAAATTGCCCCAGAGATTGGAGCCATGAACAGATAATACAGATCTTTCTACAAACCTTAGGAAAGCCCCAGGTTTGCAGAAAAATCTGAAATTTTCAAAAATACATAGAGGAAGTTAAATCTCCCAAATTAACAGAAGCAGTGATCTTTACGAAATGAATACCCTCTGAGATCTCAGTGGCTATTGTGGGGGGGGGGGGGGGTTGCTAAGCAATGATAACATCAGTGTTCCCTTTAAACTGAGTTAGTGTGAGCTAGCTCAGTTTTTTAGCCTCCAGCTGACGTATTTTTGTCTTAGCTCAGGAAGGATGGCTCCAGAGCAAACTAATTTATGCAGTAGCCAAATCGCTTGCTCGCCACTTTAATGCCAGTAGCTCACAAAGTAGAATTTTTGCTCACAAGACTTCACAGCTTAGAGGGAGCATTGGGCAAAAGTATTGTTGACCTCCATACCACTATTTCTGTCAGTAAAACACATGGGGTAAGGCCCTTTCAAGGTCTATTTTGGCTTCACAATCCACTCTTTCTGGAGGGATGACTCCTTAGGGCCAGGCCCAACAACACCCACTAGAAAATTTCCTAGCATGCAGCTTGATCAACTCAGCCAGGATGTCCTGATGCCACACAACTTGATTGCATCCACAGCAATCTCCACACAGCTTTCCCAACCTGTCCTGGCTAGGCAGTGGCCACCACACAACTCATCTGAGTGACCAGACTTTTTTCCAGGGAGAAGCTGTCAGAGAAGGAGAGAAAGTGAAAGCCAGTGTTGGGAGTGTTAGATGGTCTGGGAAACCCAGATTCAAAAGCCCACTGTGCCATCAAAGCTTACTAGTTAACCTTGGGGCAGTCATTATCTCTCAGCTAATCCACCCCATGGGATGATTGATGATGATGATGGTGATGATTCTACATTGTTATTATTATTCTGCATTGTTATTATAATACAGGTCTGAAGGGCCTGATTGTTGAAGGTTTATTTAACATCTTCCTTCATTGTTCTAAGGTGCCATCCTGCACACATAAAACATTTTAATCTTGATGGGTAGCCATGGTAGTCTGTCTGTAGCAGTAGAAAAGAGCAAGAGTACAGTAACACCTTAAAAACTAACCAAATATGTGGCAGGGTAGGAACTTCCATAAGCAGTGCACACAAAAGCTCATACCCTGCCACATATTTGATTAGTCTTTAAGGTTATACTAGACTCTTGCTCTTTTCTAACATTTTAATCTGACTTCCTTCTCAGCAATCAGGGAAACAACTAAAATACTATTCAGTTTGCTAGGATAATTTCATTTATGTTAATTAAATTGCTTGAACCAGAAGCAAATAGATGTCCCATCTGAGTTTCAATTGAAGTTAAAGTTTTCCAAAGGAAGCTGCTACAATATGTAAAACATTTTTAAAGTTGCCTTTCTACCCAATTTAGGTGGGAACAAGGTGGCAAACAAAAACATTGACATAAGATTTAAAACACATACATATATAAAGACAATTAAAATAATTAAAACAAAACACATAAGCACATACATATATGAATGAGACGAAGAAGCAACAAGCAGCAGTGAGAGAATGCTGGCAAAAAGATGATAGGAATAGATTAATCTCCCTTGGGAGAAAATTTGATAATTTTTGTGCCACAGTCAAGAATGCCCTTTCTCAATTTACCACCCATCTAGTGGAAGGGAAGAATAAGCTGTTAGATTCCAAGACAACTAGAGGGGTACTAGTGGAGTACCATGCAACCTTAACCCTAACCTTAACCCAAACTCTAACCCTAATCTAACCCTAGCCCTAAACTATCCCTAACACAAACTGTAACCCTAACCATGACACCTAACCCTAACCTTTACCTAGCCTTAACCTCTAACCCTAACCAAAACCTAACACTAACCCTAACCTAAAACTAACACTAATACAAATCCTAACTCCAACCCTAACTGTACCCTAACCCTAACCTTCACCCAAACCCTAAACCTAAGACTAACCTGACCCTAAACTAACTCTAACCATAATACTTAGAATAACCATTAACCCTAATCCAAACTGTAACCCAAATTTAACCCTAACTATAACCTTAACCCTAATCCTAAACTAGCCCTAACCCTATCCACAACGCTAACTGTAACCCTAACCCTTAACTCTACCCCTACCCTAAGCCCAATCCTAACCCTGATCCTAAAACTAACCCTAAACTAACCCTACCCCCTAACTCTTACCCTAACCACTAACCCTAATCCAAACCCTAAGCCTAACTGTAACCTTAACCCAAACCCTAACCTAATCCTAACTATAACATTAGTACTATCCTAACCCTAATCCTATCCCTGACACCTAACCATAACCCTAACCTTTAATCCTAACCCTAACCCAAACCCATCCTAAACATCTCTAACCCTAATTCTAATCCAAACCCTAACCCTAACCTAACCCTGACATCTCACCCTAACCTAACCCTAAACCCTAACACTAAACCCTAATCCAAACCTAACCCAAACCCTAACACTACCTTAACCCTAACTGCAACCCTAACTCTAACATATCCCTAATCCTAGCCCTAATCCAAACCCTAACCCTAACCCTAAACTAACTCTAAGACTAATGCTTACACTAAACACTAACCCTAACCCTCACCTAACCCTAAACAAACCCTAACTGTAACCCTAACCTTAACCCCTTACCTTAATCCTAACCTTACCACTGACCTTAAACTAATTCTAACTCTAACCCTTACCCAAACCACTAACCCTAACCCTAACCTAACCCTAACTGCAACCTGAAACCTTACCCTAACCCAAACCTTAACCCTAATTTAATCCTAACCCTTACCCTAATCCAACTGTAACCCCTAACCCTAATCCTAACCCAAAAACTATCCTAACCCGATCCCTAAATGTTACCCAAACTTTAACCCTAACCTAACCCTGACACCTAACCATAACCTAACCCTAACCCACTACCCATACCTTAACTCCAACCCTAACACAACCCCAACCCTAATCCTTACCCTAACCATAACCATAACCTTCACCCTAATCCTTACTCTAACCATAACCCAAACTTCACCCTAACCCTAACCTAAACATAACCATAACCCTAACCCAAAACCTAAAATTAACCAAACCCTAATCCTAACCCTGATCCTAGCCCTTGTTAATATTTGTTAATATTTGTTAATTTGTTACTACTCATTAAAATTTGTTAATATTTGTTAATAGTTAATACTCTGGAACATACTAGAAAGTTAGGTTTATTAGATATTTAGGATTATTAAATTATTAGACATGTTAGAAAATTAGTTTTGTTTGAAAAGTTAGAATTGTTGAGATTCATAGAATACCAACAATTCTTTGATAACAGGGCATGATGTAGAACCATTGCAAATGGCCACCTGAACCCAGAGCTCCCACACTACCCTTCTCCCACAAGCACAGTACAGCCACCAATTCAAAAAAATTCTCACTCCTGGGCATAGGAAGATCGATGGCACGCAAAGAGAGAACCGGGAAAAATCAAAACAAGGTCAGTCTAAACATTCCCCCCACAATGAGATCCCTTTCCCCTGAGGCCTGTTAAGCAAACGGAGCCTAAAATGGTGGATGGGATAGATGAGCCACCAGCGGAGGGCATTGCAGTCTCCCGTAATAAGTTTTTTGACACACTCCAAAACTTAGAAAAGAATATGGCTTTGGTAAAACTCATAAAACCCATTGCAGACCAAATTGCTGACTTTCAAAAATTGCTAGATAAAGTGGCCCAAACTAAAGACTCTGCTCTAGAAGCAAGCATTGCACCCAAAGAAGACACACAGTTTTTATTGCAGAGAGAAGAGTGGGCAACTGAAAAAATCCTTGTGCTGGACAACCAACTACGTGTGCACAACCTTAAATTTTGCGGCTTCCCTGAAAAAGCTGAAGAAAATATTGAGTCTTTATTGCATCCTGGTTGGCAACTACACAGCAACTAGAAGCAGGGATTGCACCATTGTTAGATTTTGCATATAGAGCCAGGCCATTTAAACAGCAGCATCAACATAAACTTCCAAGAGATATTGTGGTACGGTTCACAAATCTCTGCACCAGAAATTCTGTGATGCCTCAAGCTAGACTAAAAGGCTTTTTTCAATACAAAGAAGTTAAAGTGCAAGTGCTGCAGGACCTATCATCGGAAACACTCCTCAAACAATGCTTGCTAAAACCCTACAGCCTTAACCAAAGCTAATATGAAATATAAATGGGTGTCATACTGCAGATTGCAAGTAGCATCCTCAGATTGAAAGTAGGAATACCACATCCTCAACGCATCGGACATAGACTCAGGACTAGTATTGTTAAAAGCACTCAACCTAGAACCACCAGAACCCACAGATCCAGACAGAGACCAGCCAGAAAGGCCACACACCAAGTTCAACTGACACAAGACAGGATTCCGGTGTAACAAATAAGTAATTAATGACTTTTCACTAAGTCTTACATCCCAGGAATGATGCAACCCAGGTGTGAGAGTCCTACAGAGTCAGTCACCAACAACTGTCCTTAAACAAGAATGCTTTATTGAGAAAGGTCAGCTATGGTCATCTACACTTCTTGTGTTAGTAATGGCTGACACAGCCCCAAGCAGGACAATTATACAGAATTCAAAAAGGGGTCTGGTAAGGAATTGCAACCAATCACCAAGCCAAAGAAAAAGTGCGTAAAATACTGGTTTACGGATCCCAGGAAAAAAGCAGGAAGAATTAGAGTCAGACAGGAGAAGAGATACATGGACAGGCTCCATCAGTCTCCCAAGGTCAGAGCAGCTCGAAGAGTGATAAGCATGCCATGAGAAATATAACATAACATTCCATAGACTCGACGTCGAGGGTTCACTCATCCCACCTCCCAGGCAGGAGATGGCATAATTAGCTGCCTCCCCAAAGCTCCCCCTGTCCTCCCAGGTTTCAGCGGGTACAATTTATGGAAGGCACAAAGCAATGCAGGAGCGTTAACATGTTCAGCAGCAACCCATTCATTTTCTTCCGGCCCAAAGTCTTTCCAGCGCACTAGATAAACTAAGCGACCACATTTAAGCTTAGAGTCCAGAATTTGCACAATCTCATAATGAGGTTCACCATTCAGAATCAGAGAAGGAGGAATTGGTTGCTGGGGCCACCAGATATTCGGTCCAGGGTCCTGTTTCAATAAGCTGAAATGGAAAACATGATGCAAAGATTTCAGTGACTTAGGCAGTTCAAGTTCAACAGTCACCTCACTGATCTTTCTGAGTACTTTAAATGGCCCCACATATTTCCAGCCCAATTTGCGCCTGGGCTGCAGACCCCTGATGTTCTTGGTTGACAAGTACACCAAATCCCTGGGCTGCAAATCCCACCCAGGCACCCTTCCCTTGTCTACTTGCTTTTTATAGTCCATCTTGGCTTTATCCAATGTCTTTGCTATTAAGGGCCAAGAGTCCTGTAATGCTTTCCACCAGTCTTGAGAGTCTCCCATCCCTAGTCCAACAGGGGCGAGTTGCGGCAGGGGGGGTCCCTTCATATCCACAGGAAGCCATAAAGGGAGAGACACCTGCAGAAGAAAGAGCCACTTTTTAATAACTGTACTCTGCAAATGGCAATTAATCAACCCAATTATCTTGTTGATAGTTCGAGAAACAGTGTAAAAATTGTTTGACAACTTGATTGACTCTTTCGGTTTGGCCATCAGTCTCTGGGTGATAAGCACTGCTGAGTGCTTGCTCCACCCCCAATACTCGCAATATTGGGTGTGCCCAATTGCCAGAAGGTGGCAACGAACTGCAATCTGCGGTTGGAGATTATCTTGTGCAGGACTGAATGTAGTTTGATTATATTATGCATAAACATTTTGGCCAATGCCTTTCCATGGGTATTTGCTTGAGTGGAATGAAATGGGCTTGTTTCGAAAACAAATCCACCACCACCCAGATTACCGTTTCTCCCTTACTAGGGGGCAGATCTGTGATAAAGTCCATAGAGATCACCTCCCAAGGTCAGCTAGGGGTTTCTAATGGTTTTAAGAGACCAGCCCCCCCCCCCGGGGGCATTTAAACATTAAACAGGTTTGGCAGGAGCTCACATAAGATGATACATCTCTACGCATGCGTGATCACTAGAATTGGTGTTGCAGTAAATGAAGCATTTTCAAATATCCGAAGTGGCCAGAGTGTTTAGACACATGAGCAGAGTACATAACTTCCCTCCGGATGAAGAGGGGAACAACCAGTTTATCACCTTTGTACCAACAAGCATTGGAGCCCTGCACCACATCGGGGTCTCCCTGTATGTCAACTCGGTCCACCTCAGTGTAAGCTTGGGCACATTTCTCCTGCCAGGCATTAATGGGAGGATTTTCAACCACTCAGCTTTTGCTCCTAATGATCACCACTCCTCCCAGCTGGGCAAGAGTAAACATTGATTCAATAAGTGGAGATCCAAGAAGTGGAAATCTGAGTCCTTTAATCCTAGTCAGACAGTGGGAGGGGTGTTGTAACAAATGCTTGTAAAGGATACAAAGGTACCATGCCTATTGTAATCAGCATTGATTAAGGCAGAGGGGAAATGCTTGGGGGCAGAAAATTAGCATCAGTAGTGAGTTAAGAATCCTGTGTCCCTTGAGTTTAGCAATCTCACACTCTTGAAATTTAAGAACATAAGAGAAGCCATGATGGATCAGACCAGTAGCCCATCCAGTCCAGCACTCTGCATCACACAATGGCCAAAACTCAAGTGCCATCAGGAGGTCCATCAGTGGGGCCAGAACTCCAGAAGCCCTCCCACTGTTGCCCCCTGAGCACCAGGAATACAGAGTATCACTGCCCTAGACATAGTGTTCCATCTATACCTTGTGGTTAATAGCCACTGATGGACCTCCGCTCCATATGTTTATTGGAATTGACCAGCATCCACAATATCATAGTAAAGTTGGGGAAGTACACGTTGTCAATGTTTACAAACCTGAGTCCTGCAGCTTCATGGCCAGCACATGTCCTGTCAACCTATCCTCATCCTTCTGTAGATGCTGGTTAATTTAACAGCGACCACGGAAATTGGAGATATAGAGTTAATGATAAGAATGGTGAGGTACTTTTTGACTGGGCTGAAGAACATGGCTTGCGTCTCATTTTCTACAATAAAGACAGAGGCACCTTCAGATCAGTGGCATGGAATAGAGAGTCCAACCCTGATTTAACATTTGCTTCATCTGATCAGAGAAGTCAGCCCTTGTATTTATCCAGATGTGTTCTTGAGGCTTTCCTGCACAGCCAGCATTGACCTGTAATCCTTGAGCTAGGAATCCATATACCAATTATCAGGTCTTTTCCAAGACCATGATGGAACGTTAGGAGGGAGAATTGGAAAGGTTTCAGTGAAGATCTGGATAGGTGTCTTGGATGGGTCCCTCCAACACGTAATAACTAATGCTGATTCATTATAGCTGTTATATCTATGGCCAAAAGACACATTCCTCAAGGATATTAGAAATAATATATTCCAGGCTGGAGTGATTAGAGAGGCTGTGTCAAAATGTCCTCGACAGCAAGACACAGAAGTAGCAGATGAGTTACTCCATAAACTCAGTGCTACATGCAGATAAAAATGGACCAAAGAAACTGTGAATTTGGATTTCAAGCATTCGAGTGGGAAAGTCTGGAGCCTGTTAAAAAAAAAACAAATGCAAGCCCACTTGTGCTTCGAGGAAATCTGGAGGTAACATCAAACTAGGTAGCTGCCCGACTTGTGTCCCTGTTCAGAGCTCCAAAGAACCAAGATTTTACAATCAGGATTTTTTTTTTTAAAGAACTCCAATCGCACCTGGCCTGAAGACTGTGAGCTGCCAGGGGATTTCATTCTGATGAGATTTCCAAGGCACTGAAGGATATCAAGAGTGGAAAGTCACCAGGCTTTGACTGCATCCATAATGAGTTTCTGATCAACAGTGGCACATTCACTAAGCGGTGGCCCGCAAAGTTTCTCACTGACATCATGAGAACAGGAAGACTCCCAGGAGGGATTCAAGAAAGCAAAGATAGTGGTGTTTTTTTTATATATTTATTGATAAAAGTCAAAAACATAATAAACAGTATATCAGAAATATTCAACATCTTGAAATATAACATTAAGTTAAGAAATACCAGAACAAATTTTAAAGACATATAATAATGTAGATTGTTTTACCAGTGTTCAGTGTGTACTTCTAGTATAAATATACTGAGTGTACCAATTATGATTGTATGGTTGGAAATTTTAAAAGAGAAGCCATTTAACATAAAGTGGGTTGGTGGGAATAATACTGTTTTCTGCCATGTACTGAATGAAGGGGAACCAAGTTTGAACAAATTTCAAATGTGATTTTGACGCTCTGCCTAGTCATTCTTCAGAAGTAGCAGCAATCCTGTCCATCACATAATGGTCCCAGCATTTATTTCTCCATGTTGTTATATCTGGAGGGCTTGATGACTTCCACTTATCCGTGATCGTCAGCCTCACCGTTGCCAGCAGGGTAGAAGTAAGCTTCGAGATCTCTGTGGTTTGAACGTCTGTATCTGCCAGCTCAAGGAGCAGTGTACGTGGGTTCAGAGGAAGTTTTTGAGATGTAATTTTGTTAATTTCCCCAATAACTTGTTTCCAGAAGGATTGTATTTCCGGACATGTCCACCAACAATGAGAGAAGTTGCTAACTTTGCCACATCCTTTCCAGCAGAAAGAACTATAAGTTGAGTGCATATGTTGCAGACATGAGGGGAGGTACTACCTCGTATGTAATTTAAAGAATTGCAGTTTTATAGCGAAGATCCTGGAATTACCAGCATGTGAATCCCGTACAGATGCCCATTGATCAGTTTTCAGGTCCTCTTGAAGATCTTTGTGCCAAGCAAGTTTATTAGCCATTGTCTTTTCTCTTTCAGTATCCATCAAGATTTTGTATAATATTGACATCAGGCCTTTTGGGTGATCTGCAAATTTATCCAAAGTGAGCTCAAAGTTAGTTTTAGGTCTAGTCAAAGTCCCTTGTTTCACTGTCCAGTCTATTAGGTTTTTAAGTTGATAATACCTCAGCCACGAAATCTTGGAGTTCAGTTGTGTCTCAAAATGATGTTTCGGGTGAAACACTCCCTTTTCAGTCAGATCCTGTATCCTTCTGAAACCGGCATTAGTCAGCATCATAAAAGCCTCGAGTTCCTGTCCTGGTGGGAACCAGCATTGATGGGTATATGTAGGTAACGGAGAAATTTTTGGAGCCAATGTCTCCCGCCTTAGATCCCATATCCTTAAAGTTGATTCCAGAAAGGTGTTATACGCTATTGTTTTGGGTCTGCTAAATTTAGACATCCATATGACTTCTTGTAAGGAGAATGGTTGTATATAAGAATGTTTGATATGCATCCAATTGGTATAGTTCTTTTGTTGTAGCATCCTGACCACGTTAGAGAGGGCAGCAGCATGGAAATATAGCCTGAGTGAAGGAACCCCTAGCCCTCCCATAGAGGCCGGCTTTGTTACATGGTGATGATGTAACCCTGAAAGACCACCAACGCTGGTAATAATATCAGAGATAATTGGTAAATATTGTAATGGATTTATTAGAATTCCACAGAAAGGACTTTAATGTTCGTTGCCACTTATCCTGATCTTTATCAGCTATAGAGATGGGCAAAGTGCGGAAAAGGTATAAAAAGCTGAGGAACAGAAAATTTAGGATTAATTGCAATCTGTCAGCTAAGGAAAGTGTTTGCGCAGACCAGTCTTGTATTTTCCCCAGGATTTCTCTATATAGTCTGTGGAAGTTACAATCCATAAATTTATGTAGATTGAGGGGAATTTGAATTCCTAGGTGTCTCCACTCAGAAGTGATCCATTTGTATTTAAATGTGCATTGGATTTCTGTTTTGACTATCTTAGAAATCACAATGGGGTATATTTCTGATTTGTTCATATTTAGATGTAACCCTGAAAGACCACCAACACTGGTAATAATATCAGAGATAATTGGTAAAGACTGTAACGAATCCGAGATATACAGT
Organism: Lepidodactylus listeri; assembly: GCA_029233225.1. NCBI lineage: Eukaryota > Metazoa > Chordata > Lepidosauria > Squamata > Gekkonidae > Lepidodactylus > Lepidodactylus listeri. Next base: position 94,902,229 of record JARCFY010000009.1, on the reverse strand, counting down.
GCCATGTCATCTGCATATATTGTAAGTTTATGTTCTGTGCCATCTATGATGATACCTTTGAAGACATTTTTTCTGCAGAGTTCTTCAGCCAACGGCTCGACTGCAAGGGCAAAGAGAATGGTGAAAGTGGACACCCTTGTCTCGTTCCTTGGGATGGATAGAAAAAAATAAGAGTTAACTCCATTAACCCGCACCCTGGTCCTAGGACTTCTGTAGATTGTTTGTAGTGCCGTAAGCAAGGTGTTACCAAATCCTATGCATTTGAGGAGGGCCATTAGGTAAAGGTAAATAGAGTCAAAAGCCTTTTCAAAATCCAAGGCTAATATCATCACATCTGTCTTGAGTTGTTTTCCATGCAAGATAATGTTCACTGTATATCATATATTGTCAGTGATTTGCCGGTGAGGGATAAATCCCATTTGCTCTGTGTTTATCAATTTTGGAACTACTAACTTAGGACGATTTGCCAAAATTGCTGAAAAGAGTTTGGCGTCATTGTTAATTAGAGCAATGGGTTGGTACGATGCAGGATCTGAGGGGGCTTTGTTCTTCTAAGGTAATACCATTATGGAGGAATCCAACCAGGATGGTGGTAGCCGGCCCCTGGTCAGTGCTACATTGCATAATTTGTGAAATGGTCCAGTCAATGAAGAGCAGAAGGTCTTGTAGAATTCAGCTGATAATCCATCAATGCCAGGGGCCTTGTTCAATTTCATTTGTTTGATGACATCTTTTATTTCTTGGCATGATATTGGACTATCTAGCATCTTGGTATCTTCTATAGATAAAGAGTTCATCCATGCAATTGAATCTTGATATGTGTTGATGTCGTCTGTCTTTGGAGAGGAGGATTGATAAAGCTTGTCATAGTATTTAGCGAAGGTATTTGCAATTGCCCTCGAGGTAGTGTGACGAGTTCCCTCAGGTGTTTTAATCATACCTATTATTGTCTTCCTTTTCTTTTCTTTCACCCTCCAAGCCAAAAGTCTCAGGTTCTTAGAAGATTTGTGCTAGTAAGTTTTAGTAAGTTTAAAATCAGTAAGTTTCATTGAATTGAGTTAGTTTCCAGGGAATCCAGAGCTTTCCATTCTGCTTGACATTTTAAGTATGTAGAGTTCTTTCCAGTTCTTTTGTGCTCCTGTTCTAACAACATGATGCGGTTTAGAGTATCTATCTGTAATGACTGTGTTTCACATTACAGATGAGCTGTTGCTGCAGTTATGGAGCCCCTCATTACCGCCTTCAATGCATCCCATTGAAGAGCAGGATCCGTATGTGTGCCTTCATGAATCTTCAGAAAGTTCTTAATATCAGTATCTAATTTTTCTGTAATTGATGCGTACAATAAAATAGAAGTGTCCGTAGACCACAGCCTGTCGAGTGTTTCTGCTGTTGAGTTATGAATTTGGCAATCAATCCAGGCATGATCCGAAAGATGCCTAGGACCTATATTGGCTGATCGGAGATTTGGTAACAAGGAGCTAGAAATCAGAATGTAATCTATGCAGGTGAAGACATTGTGACTAGTCAAAAAATATGAGTAATCTTTATCTGTGGGAAGTTGTGTTCTTCAGGTGTCTACCAAGTGAAATGATTTAAACGATTCTGCCAGTTTGGTACTGGTCTGTTGCTTCTTTCGTTTTCCAGGCTTAATGATTGAGTGATCTAGGATGTTGTCCGCTATATAGTTTAGATCCCCTCCGATGACCAAGTGACCTTCCTGGAAGGTTTGAAGTTTGGATAAAACATTATTTAGAAATGATATCTGGTCATCATTTAGGGCGTAAAGGGATGAGAAAGACCAAAGTTCCTTCAATGGTTCCTTTAAAAAAATAAAGCGGCCCATTGGGTCCAACAGTTTTTCTTTCAATACAAAATTGACACCTTTTGCAAAAATTTTGTCAACACCCCTTGATCTGGAAGATCCCGAAGCCATGTATTGCTGAGGAAATAGCAAAGATTTTAAGATTGGGTGTGTGATAGATCGTAGATGTGTCTCCTGCATAAACAGAATCGCTGGGCTAAGACGTTTAACATATTGAGCAACCCTTTTTTTTTCTTGATCACGTTGTTAATACCATTTATATTGATCAAGCAAATTTTGAAGGAAGACGTTACAGATGTGAAGAATACTTAAGGGTCCTCCAACCAATTTGATGTTTAGCAGAAAAAAATGATAAAGTCTAATTAAAGTTTCATGTAAAAGAATACCTTAGAGAAAAGTGCTGCAGAATAATATTGTAAATCACTGGAAGTTTGTAGTGTAGATATACTGACTCTATGTTAATGTATTAGGTATACCAACAATTAGGAAATTTTCCAAGGTTATCTGGAAGGCCAATTGTCTCAAGTATGGAGTGAATCAAGTGAATATAAATTAATTATTTACAATAAAATTACCCACTAAAATACAATCTATATTCCACAATAATCAATAAACAGAGAGAAAAATCTAGGATTGGTGCACTGAAACACTGGAACACTGGTATAATACTATTACAATTAATTAACATGATTTTTTTTTGTTTTTACAGAAATAGATCGATGAACTACAGTTGATTACTTGTTTAGTTAGCTTTTAGATAAAAATATAGATGTATGAATATATATATATATATAAAAGCAATGCAGATCAATTAATTTTATATCGTGAAAATGCAAAGATAGTTGCTGTTCTGAAACCTGGAAAACAAAAACATCTGGCTGAAAGTTACAGACCTATTTCCCTTCTGAGCTCCTGTTATAAACTCGAGAGGCTAATCCTGAATAGAATCAGTGACAGAACTAACAAACATGTCCCTATAGAGCAAGCAGGATTTAGACCCTGTTGTAGCTGTGAAGACCAAGTTCTCAGCTCAAGAACGTTCATTGAAGCAGGGTATCAGAAGTGTCTTAAGACACCAGCAGTTTTCATCAATCTGACTGCCGCTTATGACACAGTCTGGAGGGATGGTCTACTGTACAAGTTTTAACAAGTTTTCCGCTGCAGAACATAATTTTAAATCCTAAATAACTTGCTGAGCAATAAAACTTTCAAACTAATTATGAGTCAGTCAATCAGCAAGCAGAAGAAACTGAATAATGGTCTACCCAACGGCTCAGTCCTTGCTCCAGTTCTTTTCAATCTATACATTTCTGATGTTCCTGAGACAATATCCAGGACATGGTGATTGCAGTAAGACACAAATCGATTAAAAGGATGGAGGAAATACTGACTAGGGACCTCAAAATTTTGGCTGACTACTACTGTAAATGGTGGTTCATCCCTACTCCAGGAAAAACAGAATGCTCCTGTTTCCATCTCAATAACAATCTTGCCAACCATGACCTGAATGTCTACTTTAATGGCACCCGACTTACACAAAACCATACACCTAAGTACCTTAGCATTACCCTGGACAGGATCTCGAGCTATAAACACAACTTACCAACGTAGCAGTGAAAATACACATGAAACAACATTCTTCAAAAATTATGTGGTACAATGGGATTTATCTGCTATAACACTTAGTTCCTCAGCTTTGGGGTTGGTGTATAGTATATAGTATTACAGAATACGGTGCTTCAGTGTGGCTCAACAGCCCCCAGGTACACAAACTCAATACTACAATGAGAACAATCTGTGGATGTATTAAACCCACTCTGACCTATTGGCTACCTACGTTGTGCCACATCACTCCCTTGCATCTCCCAAGGCAAGGTGCTCTTCTTCGTGAATATAGAAAGCTCAATGAAAAAGAAGATTTGCCCATCCATAAATATATGGATTTGCCCATCCATAAATACATGGCTTAAATACATACATGGCTTAAATACATAAATACATGGCATATATCCATAAATATGGATTTGCCCATCCATAAATACATGGCTGATGTGGTCCTATCCAGACTAAAGTCATGACACCCAGCAGTAAGATCTGCGCAAATCCTGCAATCACAAAATTTCAATTTAGGGAATGAATGGTTGTGAACATGGATGGAATCCGTTCCACCTGATATCCATAACCTGATAAACACCAACGAAAGGCCCACAGGATTTGACTTTCCACATAAAGTATGGAAGATGGCTAATTGAATACAAACAGGCTTTGGCAGTTGTGCAAACTGTTGTTTGTTTAAATGAGGCAAAATACCAGGACCTGAATGCGATTGTGGTGCAGCCCACCAAACTATTTTGAATCTGTCACAGGAATGTGAGTGCCGTGCTTCCCAGGGAGATGTGAGGGAGCTCTATGTATTCTCCCCAGCTGCAATGCAGTGGACTGAAAATTTAGATATTAGTATTTAGTGGGATTGCTCAATATGTCTGCATACCCATTGTATCTACTTGGTTATGTATTATATATTATTATAGGCTTCCTGTATGAAACTCTGTCATACAGTATTTGTAAATATTTATCCAGTTTCTTTGTTCAAGGACTGCCACTCTTAGTTCAGCAATGGAAGGACCTGGAAAACTGAAACGTCCCACTGGTTTTTGAGTGTTGTGGTTTTTAATGTTGGGCTGCAGTAGCTCAGTGGTTAAGATGCTGAACTGCAGACCAGAAGGTCAGTAGTTAGCAGTTCGAGACCCGAGTGCTGCATGATGGAGTGAGCTCCTGTCTCTGGTCCCAGCTCCTGCCAGCCTAGCAGTTCGAAAGCAAGAAACTGCAAATAGATAAATAGGTACCACTTCAGTGGGAAGGTAACAGTGTTCCATGCACCTTGTTGTCTAGTCATGCCGGCCACATGACCACAGAAACGTCTTTGGACCGTGCTGGCTCTTCAGCTTGGGAATGGATATGAGCACCACATCCCTAGAGTCGTATTCGACTGGCTTTCGAGCAAGGGAAACCTTTACTTTTACCTTTACTTATGTCCATTTATACCTTTGCTCAGGGACTGTATTTGTGTATCTTCTCCCACTACTTTTCCTTCTTCATTCCTCTTCTCCCCAGCCTATCTCCTTGTCTATCAGCATTAAAACATGTAAGCTCCTCGAGGTAGGGACCACATGTCCCTGGGCTTATGCTACTCCACAAAACTGAGAATACTATAAAAAATAAAGGTACAACAACAATTTAGGACTAGGGTTGCCAACATCCAGGTGGTGGGAATCCAAAAACAACAACCGTGATGAAAATAACAAAGAGTAAACAAAGATATATTTGCAAAATCATTTACTGTAGTGATTCTGTAGAAAATTCTTCTCTATAATCACTCACACTCAACGAATGCTGCACAATGTGCACAATTTGTTTAACAGTTTAATCTGAGCATATAGCCTCACCCATTCAAGTAGCAATCACAATTCTTATCAATTTCTACTTGTCAACTCCTGAAGGAAACATTCCATGTTGACTCTCTAATAACAGAACCCAGGTGGTGGCTGGAGACCTCCTGGGATTACAACTGATCTCTAGGTGACAGAGATCAGTTCACCTGGAGAAAATGGCCGCTTTGGAAGGCGGACTCTATGGCATAGTAACCCATTGATGTCCCTCCCCTTCCCAAACCTCACCCTCCTCAGGCTCCGCCCCCCAAATCTCCATATATTTCTTATTGTAGAGCTGGCAGTCTGAGCTTGGCTCTTGGAAACAATAGGGGCCAAGGATCCTGGACCACCTAAAGTCCACCAATAGGGACTTTGGTGGGAGATTCAAACCTTCCAATAGGACTATGGGTGTGTCTTAGGTGGCTGTATATAGTTGGCTGCATCGGCCGGTATTTGTGTGTTGTTGTGTACTAATAAATTATGAGCTGATCATCATGCTGTTGTCCAGCCTCTCCATGCGTTGAACTCAGTACACAACACAACCCTAAGTCCTAAGTATGCAACACAACCCTAAGTATGTCATGCTACAATGAAAAAAAAATCCAGCTTGCAAAAGAGGAAGATGTTTGGCTGATAATGAGAGACATTAGTAATCTTCCTTTGCTATCTCATCCCGTGTCTTTATTGGGGAAAAGGGGGGAGAGAGAGATACAGAGGAGCTAAGCTTCCATCTCTCCAAGCACATCAATTACAGGAAATGTCATGGTGGCTTTAAATATTTTCTTTTTGAGAACCCACACTTAAAATCTGGAGTGTGTTTTGTCTCGGAATGGGCAGTGGGCCTAATAAATTCAGAGGGAAATGATCATGTGCTGCCGCGGTAAGCCCGTAACCTTAGAAAAATTGGAGCCCAGTTGGTAGCTTTGACTTACAAGTGCGAAACAAGCTCACTGAACAGAGGGCTCTGTTGTTTGGCAAGTAGTCAATAAAACCACACCTTATGACTTTCTCTCCTAAAGGTTCTAATCAAAACAATTTATTTCAGGCATGTAAACTCTTGCTTTTTGGAGCGGAGCTATTGTCAGGATGCCGGGAGAGCATCAGTGAGAGCTGCAGTATCCTTCCAGGGAGAGTCCCAGAGCTCCCCCATCTGTCTCCGTAACAGACACATTTCCTTGCTCGTTTAATCCGACACGTCAGCCCCAGTAAAAAAGATGTCGTGGCTTTCATATTTTTACTAAACTGTTACAATGACTGCTTCAATTTATAACATCTTCTTTAGTCCCAAGAATTATAGCTCACAGAGAACAATGCAAAGAGTCAATGGGGGGGGGATTCTCCAACGAAGCAAGGGGCAGAAAGATAGTGGCAAGATAAAGATAATAGATTTTTTAAAAACCTGACTGTCTAATTGGAACAGCGCTAAGACAATTACAAGCTGTCACTCTCATGTTTAATTTCAAGGAGGAGGAAGAGGTTGGATTTATACCCTGCCCTTTGCTCGGAGTTCCAGAGTGGCTTACAATCTCCTTTCCCTTCCCCTCCCCACAACAGACACCCTGTGAGGTAGGTGGGGCTGAGAGAGCTCTTTTGAATACTGCTCTTGAGAGAACAGCTCTGAAAGAACTTGTGAACAATGTGCTGGGGTTCATTAAATGCTGGGTCTGGGTTATAATATACAAATAACGAATTTATCTCTACCCAGAAGCATTCAAATATTAATATCGGCATTTAACACACAACAAAATAATAGAAAAACCATGTAAGTAGAGCTGGATCCAAAACCCCACAACCAGTGAGGTTGCACACTACACTATTAGATACCACTGTCCTCCTGTTGAAGCACTCAGCATCTCCCCAAAAGCTATTAGTGAGGATTGGGGGACCCTCAAAAGCAGCATAGAATGCAGTGGGGGGGGGGGGGCTACACTGGGAAGTGGGGATTGATAGAAACTGCAGACAGCAACTCCCTTGCAGGAATGGAAACACCTTTTCTGCACACAAGGGATCTCACAAGGGCCACCCTTAGTTAGCCAGTCTCCAGCTGGCAGCTGGAGATCTCCTGGGACTACAGCTGATCTCCAGGTGACACAGATCAGTTAGAATCCTAGAATCACCGAGCTGGAAGGGGCCATATAGGGCATCTAGTCTAACCCCCTGCTCAATGCAGGATCAGCCTAGAGCATCCCTGAGAAGTGTTTGTCCAGCTGCTGCTTAAAGACTCCCAGTGAGGGGGAGCTCACCACCTCCTGAGGCAGCTGATTCCACTTTTGAACAACTTTCACTGTAAAAAAAAAAAAAAAGTTTTCCTAAGATCCAGCGGGTCCCTTCCTGCCCTTAATTTCAACCCATTATTGTGAGTCCTCTCCTCTGCTGCTAACAGGAACAGCTCCCTGCCCTCCTCTAAGCGACAGCGCTTTAGATACTTCAAGAGAGCAACTTTATCTCCCCTCAGCCTCCTCTTCTCCAGACTGAACATTCCCAAGTCCCTCAGCCTTTCCCCATAGGGCTGGGTCTCCAAGTTCACCTAGAGAAAGTAGCCACTTTGGAAGGTGGACTCTATGACACTGTACCCTATTGAAGTCCCCCCTCCCTTAACCTCACCCTCTGAAGGCTCCACTCAAAAATCTCCAGGTACTTCCCAACCCAGAGCTGGCGACCCTAGCCACCCTACCCCTATAACACCCTACAGGTCAGCAAAAAAAAAAAAGTGTGCATGAAGCGCCATCAAGTGACAACTGATTTATGGTGACCTCGACAAGGGGCTTTCAAGGCAAATAAGAAGCAGGTGCTTTGTTGTCACCTTCCTTCCTTGGTGGTCTCCCTTCCAAGCACTGGCCCTGCTTAGCTTCTGCAATCATGCTGTCTTCCCTCCAGGCTAGCAAAATATGGTTCAGAAATTAGTACTGATTAGATATCATCAAAGATCTCAGATAAAAGCATTGCTGTCTACTGATGGAAAGTATTCAAGCCAGACACATCTCCCCTGGAAGTGAACACTACAGAGGGGAGTGCTTCTCACCCTCACTGGTTTCAACCAAGGTACATGAATCACAACCCCTAAAGAGGAAAAGGTGATCCCTTTGATATGTGAGACCATAGCCATTAACAGCCCTGGCTTGGATGGCCCAAGTTAGCCTGATCTCAGCAGATCCTGGAAGCTAAGCGGGGCTGGCCCTGGTTATCACTTGGATGGGGGGCCACCAAGGAAGTCCAGGATTGTCATATAGAGGCAGGCAGGGGTCATTTCGTAGAAAAAGAGGTGCAGGAGCTCATTAGCATAACTCATTAGCATAACTCATTTGCATACTCCGCACCCCCTAACATACCGGAAGTGTGTCAGAAGGCAACACCCACCCCTCAGGCTCCACTCCACAGGTGAGTGAAACTGACCTGCTCTTCCTCCATTCCCTTCCCCATCCAATACTTTGTGCAATAAAAATAAGCGTAAAGAACACACCCTCATTCTCTTCCTGCTCCCTTGAAACCACCAGGTTTCAAGTAGACTTGAGATACCCAGGACATGTGCACCACCCATCCCTTCCCCTTCCCCTCCCCACAACAAGACACCCTGTGAGGTAGGTGGGGCTGAGAGAGGTCTTTTGAGAACTGCTCATGAGAGAACAGGTCTGAGAGAACTTGTGACTGGCCCAAGGTCACACCAGCAGCTGCATGTGGAGGGGTGGGGAATCAAACCCGGTTCTCCCAGATTAGAGTCCAACTCCTGGCCACTACACCAAACTGATAAGGTGGAAGCTGCTGAAGGGTTGGTGAAATTTCTCCAGTACTTATGTGCCATGTGCCCAGATAAAAAATGGTATACTTAGAAAATTTATATGCCACCTTGAGCAAGTCTCTGGAAAAGCAGCACACAGTCATAAAAGGAACAATGATAAAATTATCAATATTAAAACAAAACATTAAAAACAATAAAGACTTTCCCCGGGCCTTTGCACTGCTCGGGGAAGCCGAGGAGGGGGTGGGGCTTGGTCATGTGCCCGCCCCCTGGGCTCCTCACTCTCGGAGCTGCGCTCCTGTGCCCTCCCACTCCAACAGACCCCTGGAGGCAGGCAATGACAAACCACAACTGTTTGTCTCTTGCCTTGAAAACCCTACATAAATTGGCTGTGACGACTTTTCACCACAGCCATTCAGCATCTCAAGTTGGACCCAGAAGCAAATAGGAATGAGTGCAGTCGAACAGATAGTGTTGTAGCTTCTCTGGCATATACATGCTGATCAGGTAAAATGTGTCCTGATGGTTACTAGAGTGAGTTTCTTTGAATCTTAGGGGAAAATATATGGAGCAATGGAGAAGGAAGGGGGGGGGGGGGTCAAAGGCTGGGATGTAACCCTCACATGCAAAGGCTGTGAATGTCAGAATCCCACTTGCTTGGGGTTCATAGTGGGGGCAGCTGCACCCTTCGTGTGATGTTTGTTGGTTTCTCAAAAGCATCTGGTTAGCCACTATAGAAATGGGGAATGCTAAACTGGATATGTGCCAACATCATAATTTGCCTAGGGTGCCAAAAATTCTTGGGACAGATCTGAATGGGTCACCATTCTAAGTAAATTTGGACTTGTGGGTCACCATGCTAAAAGGCTGGGTAGAATCTAACCCACAATTCTTATTAACCACATGGAAAAGATGTCCCCCCCCATTGCATCCCACAGCCCCCTCCTATTTCCATTCCGCTGTCTGTCATGAAGCTGCAGTGCGTTACAGCCATGAGATATGACACACAATGTCTTCAGAAAACAGCAAGGAAGAAAATAGCACCTTGGCTGTAAAACATGTTACTTGTCACTTTGAATGTGTCTCTTCCACTTTTAGGTGTTAACTTCTACAGAATGTAACACTTCCCACACTTTCTAATGGCTTTCCAAGTGATCAGAGTTGGGATGCAGTCGGAAAGTGTTAGAAAGCGAGTTTTTCCACTGTTGGCAAGCTGCTTGCCAATTGGAAATGAAAACAGGCACATAGTTCAGGGGAAAGCCAACTGATTGCCATTCCTCGGCAAAGCCATCATCTTTGAGTTTCTGATAAGAAGTTGGATTTCCTGTCAGGCGCCATTTTGATTGGGCAGGAGAGTGCTAGAAGGAGAATTCAGAGAAAAGAGGCCATAGCTCTGTGGTGAACTATCCACTTTGCACACAGAAGGCCTAAAGTTATGGTTGCTAACCTCCAGGTGGAGTCTGGTGATCCCCCGAAATTAGAACTTCTCTCTAGGCAATAGAGATCAGTTCCCCTGAATAAAATGGCAGTGGAGGGTCAACTGAATGTCATTATACCCCACTGGGGTCCTGCTCCTCCCCAAACCCATTACTCCATAGGCTCCAAACCCCGCCCCCTCCCCCCAAAAAATCTCCAGGTATTTCCCAACCCAGAAACCCAGCTAAGAGATCTCAGGTAATAGGTGCTGGGATAGGCCTTTTTCTGCCTGAGATTCTGGAGGGCAGATGCCAACCAGAATTAACTGTCTTGAGCAAAATAGATGACTTTGTGGAAGGCAGTTTTTGATATTCATAAATGAGTGCATTGTGAAATGATTAACCAGCTAAGAAAAAACTATGTATCTTATGCATATTCACTGAGAGTTTTACTTTTTTATGCTTTAAATGAGCCATGTGGCTATGGTGGGAGGCGCTGACAAGTTGCAGCCAAGTTACGGCGACCCCATAGGGTTTTCAAGGCATGAAACTAACAGAGGTGATTTACCATTGCCTGCCCCTGCACAGCAACCCTAGACTTCCTTGGTGGTCTCCCATAGGAGTAGTAACTAGGGCCAACACTCATTAGCTTCTGCGATCTGATGAGATTGGGCTGGTCAGGTCAGTAGGATTGCCAGGTCTGATCTTCTCCTGGGCAGGGGGATTGGGGGCATTCAAGGAAGGGGGTGTGGCCATCCCCAACATGATGACATCACTCTGAGTCACTCTGCGTCACTCTGCATTGCCGCTTGGAGATCGGGCATGCGGGGCCCAGTCCCCGCTGGCTACCAGCACTTAATGGGATCCCTTTAAGTGCTCGCAGCCAGTGGGCCCCGTGCACCCCATCTCCAAGTGGCAATGCCTGCGGCCCACAGCTGCCCATGGCCCACAGCTGCCCCTCTCCCTCACCTCTTTCAAGAAAGAAGGGAGAGGAGAGGCTGCAGGTGTTCAGGTTTGGGGGCGAGGCTTCCCCCACCAGCCCACTGGCTGGGAGCAGGTTGAACCTTCCCACCCAAAGTGGGTAAACCCTGCCAGACCAGGGGGTCTGGCAACCCTGCAGGTCAGGGTAGGTGGCAGAAACTGCCATGAAATCACAGCTAACTTATGGCACCCCCGTAGGGGGTTCAAGGAAAGAATCTAACAGAGGATGTTTGCTATTGCCTACCATTGTGTAGCAACCCTGGGCTTCCATAGTGGTCTCCCATTCAAGTAGTAACCCGGGCTGACCCTGATTAGTTTCTGAGATCTGACGAGATCATTCTAGCCTGGGACCTTCAGGTTGGGGCAACACCATTGACACAGGGTCAGTTCAAATACTCACACACAGTGCATACCCCTTTTGTTTTCTGAGGAAAAAATCAGTGACTATGGGGAAGATTTACAATTATGACTATTTATGTCAAATACCTGGCACAGGCCCATGTTTTGTTTGTTGACAACAGTCACCCAGTACAAAGGCACAACTTGATGGCCAAAGATATAGCTACTCCTGACAAGAATTGAAGGGGGGTAATTAGGGTAGTGTATAATGGGGTCTATTCCTCCACCCAAAGTTCTGAGGTTTAGAACTGAGCAGTGGGGGAAGGGGAGGTCCTGTCCCTTTAGAGCCTCATATGTAGCAATGGGAAAGTAGAGTTTTTCAAGCCATGGAGGTCCCCAGTCCCTGGTGTCTGCTGTAGACCAAACTGACCTTGAAGGGGCCATTTGAAAAGTTGGCCGCCCCAGGCCTGTAGCCACAGTGGGGCATTTCGGGGCCTGGCCCCCTGACTTTCTGCCAAGGCCCCACGACTTCCATCCAGCCCCCAGCTCTCTGGGCCACCTGGGGGATTCCCCACTGCCACTCCTTCCTCAAGCATGGTTTGCTTCCCTATGTAGGCAGGCAAAACACTACAAAACGCTACAAAACGAACGCTACAAAAGTGCAGTTTTTTAAAAAAAAACACAACTATTTTAATTTTATTTTTTGTTTTGTGGTGTCCATGCCCCCTGACTTATTTAAAGGCCCCCTGAATTAAAAAATCTTGGCTACAGGCCTAGGCTGCCCTAAGACTGTCAAAAGCTATTTTGTCACCCCTGCAAACAAGATACAGCCATTGCTTCATCTGCTGTCCCAGGGGCTTGGCTCTAGGGTTGCCAACTGTGTTCCCCCTAAGCTGAGTTAGTGTGAGATTTTAGCACACAGTTTTTTAACCTCTGGCTCACAGAGTTTTGTCTTAGCTCAGGAAGGATGGCTCCAGAGCAAACTAAGTTATGCAGCAGCCAAATCGCTCGCTCACAGCTTTAATGACCGTAGCTCCCAAAATAGAATTTTTGCTCACAAGACTCCACAGCTTACAGGGAGCATTGGTTGCCAACTGCCTGAAGGGGGAAAAGCCCTGTCTCTTTAATAGAAGAACAAATGTAGAGTCTAGTGGCACCTTCAAGACTAACAGAGTTTTATTCAACGTATGAGCTTTCGCGTGCGTGCACACTTTCTCAAATACCTTTAATAGAAGCTTAATGGGATCGTAAAATCATAGAGTTGGAAGGGACCTCCAGGGTCATCTAGTCCAACCCACTTGCACAATGCAGGGAAATCACAACTACCCCCCACACTCCCAGTGACCCTTGTTCCATGTCCAGAAGATGACAAAAAACAAAACAAAACAGGGCATGTTTGATGTGTATTTTAAATGTTTTAATGATATGTATATTTTATGGTATGCTGGTAGCCGCCCTGAGCCCGCCAAGAGGTGGGGAGGGCGAGATATTAAATAAATAAATAAAAATAAATAAAAATAAAAATAAATAAATAAAAATTGGGCCATTGTGAAGTTGTGCGTTTTAACAAAAAAATCTCTCATTGCCGAAAGCAGGGAGTAGGATCCCTCTAAGCTGATTCAGTGTGAGCTAGCTCACAGTTTTTTAGCCTCCAGCTCACACATTTTTTGTTTCAGCTCAGGAAGGATGGCTCCAGAGTAAACTCATTTATGCAGCGGCCAAATTCCTCGCTCACACCTTTAATGCCTGTAGCTCACAAAGTAGAATTTTTGCTCACAAGACTCCGCAGCTTAGAGGGAGCATTGGTAACCCCCCCCCCCCCCCGGTGCCACCTCAAGTGGTCCTTTGGGTGGCTTACGCAGAGAACTGGCCCTGGCTCCTGGACCCAGAAGCACAGCTGGATCTGTAGAAAGCAGTGGAGAAATCTGTTCACTGCATTATCACTTGTGAAAGCCTGCCGATGAAACTGCTGTTAAATGCTCAGGAGCAGGGGCTGCTAAAAAAAGGTTAGCAGAGGTGCTCCAGTCCTCCCTAAATGGTCCCTGGAGCTCTTTTGCCACTTTCATGTTAAAACATAATTGCAGTTAATTAAACAACAGTTGTATTTCGAGGTGGGCATTCTGCAGAATTGGTTGTTTGCGCTTATAATGGCATTACATTTTGTTTTCACCCAGTTGACAAACTCATAGGTTGTCTTGTGTGGGAGCACAGTAAGAATCCAAGCCAATTTGATTGCATAATATTAGTGTGCCATATAACCTATATATGCCCTATCTTTTAATTGCTGGTTCTGTGTTCTTGCGTATGTGTTTTACTCAAATTGACTTCATGATAGCTTGATAATATTTTAATTGCTAGCCACCTCAGCAGCCCTGATTGGGCAGCAAGGCAGAATAAAAAATATGTAAATAAATAAATAGATATTGAGACCTTCATCTCTCACACGCAAGGCAGGTTAGACCACAAAGCCATACAAATAACACAGCTGTATTTTTCTAAAAAGAAGAAGAAGAGATTGAATTTATACCCTACCCTTCACTCAGAGTCTCAGAGCAGTTTATAATCTCCTTTCCCTTCCCCTCCCCACAACTGACCACCTGGATCTACCTCCCTACAACAGACATCCTGTGAGGTAGGTGGGCTTGAGAGAGCTTTGAGATAGCTACCCTTGAGAGAACAGCTCTGAGAGAACTTGTGATTGACCCAAGGTCACACCAGCAGCTGCATGTGGAGGAGTGGGGAATCAAACCTGGTTCTCCCAGCTTAGAGTCTGAGCTCCTAACCACCATACCAAATTGGCTGTCTCAGATGAAACTGCTGTTAAATACTCAGGAGCAGGGGCTGGTAAAAAAAGGTTAACAGAGCTGCTCCTGTCCTTTCCTAAATGCTAAAATGAGATTGAAAAGCTGTGGAAAGCCAGTGTGGTATAGTGGCTAATGTGCCGGTCTAGGATCTGGGGACACCCGGTTCAAATCCCCTCTCTGCCACAAGAGCTTGCTGGGTGACTTTGGGCCACTGAGTCAGTCACATTCACATGCTTTGATCACAGTGTGCTGCATTTCAGCCCAATTGGATCTCCTCCCCCATCAGCACCATGTAAACATTTGTGTGTTCAAGTTCTTAAGTCAGTAACTGGCGGAGATTTCCAATGCAGGGGGGCAGCTGCACTGAATCTTTGAAAAGCCCCACGGATTTCCCCCCCCCCCCCCCCCAAGTGTATTACGTTTTGCATCATACTGTAAACAATCCCAAACTACTGCTAGACTTTGGTAGGAAAAGCAATTTCTCACGTCCTTGTGTTAATGAGGTTGATGAAGCGGCGGCGATGATTTTGCAAACAGCTGCTGAAGAATGCTAAGCTAAAGGAGGGAAGGAGGGGTCCTGTATTGGCATAACAACCTTCAGGATATATTTTCATTCAGAGGAAAGCAAGAGCTGAATATAAAAAAAGTGAATCATTTTTGGACTGCAATGTGATCGGATTCCTGGATTCGGTATTGAGTGGAGTGCTATCATTACCATAGAGTAAATCTCAAGAGAGGGTCAGAAGCAGCAGGAACTCATTAGCATATTAGGCCACACCACTGACAGCACAGTTTATTAGCAGATTAGGCCACACCCCCATGTTACCAGAAGAGTGGTCATCAAGCCACACCCACCTTTTGCTTCTTATTCTGTTTACTTTGTTGTCAAAACCCAGGGCTTTTTTGGAACAGGAATTAATTTGCATCTTACGCCACATACCCCTAATGTAGCCAGTCCAAATGAGTTTCTGCTGTTGGGTGTGGCCTATTATGCTAATAAGTTCCTGCTGGGTGTGGCCAACTCCGTTCCTGTGCGTTCCTGCCCAAAAAAAATAGCCCTGGTCAGAAGCCATGTTCCCTCTAAGCTGTGGGGCAGTTGCTCACAAGATTCAGCCACACTCTTTTCAGAAGCGTGAGAGGAGGCACCTATGAAGTTTCCTTCATGGATCACAAGTTGTATTTAGAGTTTTTCTTTTCTTTTTTTTAAATTCAGGGCCATCTTCTGAGTAACATTTTACAAGAGCTGTCCTGTAAACTCCAGTACCCTTCTGAAGTCAAGCTGGGAGGGCCTTATCCAGCCATCTGGCCATAACTGCACACCATAATCAGATCAGAAAGGTCAACCACAGCCAACCTTCGCAAACATATTTCACATTTCTGAGAATAAATCAAAAGAAAGGAATGCAATTTACACTACAGTTTCCAACATAACAAGCAAACATATAGCTATCCAAAAAAAGCCATATAAGATGACATCTAAATTGAATCCTGCGCCCCTTACGATATATTCAGGCACGCTGTAAAGAGGGTGTTTTTGCATGCTATGAAGTCTCCTCGAGATAGGCTTGGATTGCGCGCATGTCTTCATTTGAGGGCAAGGTTATACGTTTAGCAGAATAAGCTGATAAAGTCCAGCCTAGAGCAGTGATGGTGAACCTTTTAGAGACCTAGTGCCCAAACTGCAACCCAAAACCCACTTATTTATCGCAAAGTGGCAACACGGCAATTTAACCTGAATACTGAGGTTTTCATTTTAGAAAAAAACAACTCATACATTAACATCTTTTGTCTTAAAAGAAAAACACAATAACAGAGCTTTCAATGATACAAACAACTTTTTATTGAAAGGTAAAAGTTTGCATTTGGCATGCTTTAGAACAATTAATGTGATTTTTGCTGTCCAATCTTGCGAACTCTGTGCTGGGGTGATGCTGTGCGTGCCCACAGAGAGGGCTCTGAGTGCCACCTCTGGCATGCGTGCCATAGGTTTGCCACCACTGGCCTAGAGTATACCGCTTCTTCTGTAGGTTGGTGTGTGTTATATTTAAATGCTCCCTATCAGAAAAACACACACACCCCACTTGGAAACTAATGTCTCAGAAAGAAGGATTCAGCCTTGATAGTTCCTTGACATTCTATTCTTGTACCTAATAGACAAAGTCTGGACACTGCACGGATTAAAAGCAACAACCATTGCAAAACAGTTGTCACGATTGTACAGTTGTTGCAACAGGGGTAACAATTTAAGGCAGGAGTCCCAAAGATGATGCCTGTGGGTGCCATAGCATCCACTGACACCTTTATGGATGCCTACCAAGTGTTTTGAAGAAGTGGGCGGGGCCAGGCAGGGCTTTTGACCAGCAAGGTTTCTGATTGGCCATTGGAAATTTGATTGGTTGTGCAGTGTTGTTGTTTTTTAAAGTTGCTTTGACAGCAGCCGCTGTCTGTATTGTGTTACTGAAGTTATGCTGTGGCAATCATTTTGTGGCTGACTCTATTTCTGGCAGCAGCCATTTTGTTGCTGTGCCCACCATTCCAAATGTTCCTGTACACTTAAAAAACTTGGGAACAAGGGATACTGACCTTCATTCTATGATCCCAGAATGACCACTCACCTCCAGGCTACAGAGATCAGTGCCTCTGGAGAAAAATGTAGAGTGGTCAGGTCTGGGTTGGAAAATACCTGGGGAATTTGGGGGTGGATCTAAAAGTGGGTGGGGTTTGGGGAGGGGAGGGGAGGGGCCTCAGCACGGTACAATGCCATAGAGTCTATTCTTCAAAGCAGCCATTTTCTCCAGGGAAGCTGATCTTTGTCAGCTGGAGATTGGTTGTAAAAGCAGATCTCCAGGCCCCACCTGGAGGCTGGGAACCTTAAGAAAATGGCTGCTTTGGAGGGTGGACTCTAGGGCATTGTGCCCCACTGAGGTTCCTGTCCTCCCCAGACTCCATCCCCAAATCTCCAGGAGTTTCCCAACCTGGCTCTCGCAGCCCTACCCCCCCATCCCCAGCTGGTGGCCTTGGGGGGCCTGGGAACCCTGTTGTGGACTCCCGATTGAAGGTTTTCAGGGGGAAAATCTTTAGAGAAAAAAAAATCATTGGGGGCAGCCCTCCCTTCCACCTAACAAAGCTGACTGTACCCTGGAAATATACAAGTCAGACATTTTGCATGGTACATTGGCTGGAGAAAGCAACCCCAAAACACCGTGAAAGTGATCACCACAAGCAAGTGAGGCCATAGCTGGACCTACCTTGTATCCCCTGTCTGCCTGCATCTCTACCATTCTCCAAAATGGCAGAAGTAAGGAGAGAGTGGGAAAAGTAGGCAAGTGCTAGGGAGACTGGGAAGGGAAGGAAATGCTGAGTGGGTTGGGGTGGAAGCAGATCCAGAGGGTGTCTGGGGAAACTGGTTCAGGAAAAGGTGATGAGGCCAGAGGGGGAAATGGGGGAAATGGGCCCTTGTTTATTTCTGTCTGTGGTGAGGATTTCTCCCCCTCTCCCACAAGCAGGAGTTGTTAGATACACACATCCTTTCACCTGCAGTGTGAAGTGGTACAATCTACCTGGTTTTGCAAAAGTGGGTGACTGGGTAATTTCAGAAGCATGACCTTTCTTTTCTCCTCAAGTCTAAAACACAGATTGGCTTCTTGAGCATTCAACATTTTCTGTCATTCCTATCCTGTCATGTTTGACAATTCTCATTGGAGACCTGTGTTATCATTAGCTCTTTTCTTAAAAAAAAAACCAAAACCCAAAAATAACCCCACTATTAGTTTGCATGAGATATACATAATGCTATTCATGTTAGCCCGAGGACAACCCAGTATGGAAAGACTATGAGAGGCAAATTGTACAACAGGGAATAGAAGAGACGCAAATGAGTAAAGAAACCAAAAAGGAGCTAGGGCAAACCAAAGCTTGTGGCACTGAGGAGGCGTGAAAGTCATAGGACAGGAAGGCAGACAGCTGAGGGAGTTAAATCGTCTCTCAAAAAAGGATATTGCACATCTGGGAATAGCACAGAAGTGGGTGACGAGGGCAACGAAGATGATTAAGGGGTTAGAGCATCTTTCCATGAGGAAAGGGTGGAGGGTCTGGGCAGAAGCTGTGTTAAGCAGGATGTCTTTTTAAATCATCAAAATGTTTAAAATATTGTCTTGAATACACACAATTTATTGTCAGACGTGCCATGAAATTCCTTGTGTTGTGGTGGCAGCTGCTGCTCAAGTAACTTTTTTAAAAAAAAATTCTGCACAGACAATCAAATTGCCAATGGACAGTCAGAAGTCCTGCTGAGTAAAGGCCCCACCTGGGTCCACTCACTTTCTAAAAACGCTTGATAGGCACTGTGTTGGAGACTCATGGGCTAGACCAGGCCCAGACCAACTGTCTGTCTGTTGAAGCCAACTTTCTGTCCATTGCTCAACAAATAGTTGCAGCTGATGTTTACCACCTGGGGACACTCAACTTTCATATTTATTTATTTCATTTACTAGGAGCAAGGCCCATTGTGGGAAGAAATACAACGGGCTCTAGAAGGAAGCTCCCGGTGAGTGTCCTGGCTGTGGCTGGTGGGGCGGCAGAGGGAAGGGGGAAATAGAGGGAGGCAAGCCATGTTTATTTCCTTCTGCTTAGCTATAAGGCAGGGCTGTCTCAAGTCCTTTTGCTGCCCCAAGTGGGTAGCATGGGAGGACAGCCTCATGGTAAAAGGTATGGTTCCCTCCACCCTTGACTTATGTTGATTTGGGGTTATGCAGTGCCAGCTAAGATAGAAAATCACCTCCTCCTATGCCATGTCTTCTGGGTTCCAAGAGTCTGGAAAGTGGTTCCATAGCCAGTTACAGGGTTGCCAACTCTGGGTTGGGAAATACCAGGTGTCATTTCGAGCAGGAGCTCGGGGGACCGCAGGTCTGGGAGTTGGTGCCAGCCCCCCCAACCACCCCGCGGGGAATGCCTGCTTGTGTCATGGCTGCAGCAAAATGACCCCGTCCCCTGGAAAGGTCCTTGTTCCTCTGACCAGCTTGCTGAAGGCTTCAGCCACCACTGAAGCTATCTTCCCAGAATAGTGGTATTTCTGAGGCTTGGATTAGTAACTATCCCCTCTCTGCCAGCTTTCTTTCTTTCTTTCTTTCTTTCTTTCTTTCTTTCTTTCTTTCTTTCTTTCTTTCTTTCTTTCTTTCTTTCTTTCTTTCTCTCTCTCTCTCTCTCTCTCTCTCTCTCTCTCTCTCTCTCTCTTTCTCTCTTTCTCTCTCTCTCTCCAGGTGGTTTAGTATATGCAAATGAGTTATGCTAATCAGTTATGCTAATGAGCTCCTGCACCTCTTTTTCTACGAAATGACTCCTGGGAAATACCTATAGATTTGAGGGGTAGAGACTGGGGGGGGGCAGAGGGTCCTCAGCAGGGTATACTACCATAGAGTCCACTATCCAAAGCAGCCATTGTCTCCAGGAGAACTGATCTTGGTCAGTTGTAATAGCTGGGAAATTTTCTGTAGGGGAAACGATGTGCTGTGGCTGTGCAACACAGTGACTGGCAACTCCAGTGACTGTTGAAGGAAAGATTGGGAGATGCATTTTACCTCAGGACGCATTCAATGACTCCTAACAGCAACAGCAACCTGCTTAGAATGTTAGAGACAAAGGCCAATCAGGCCACATATGCAAATGACCTCTGTGTTCCGACTGGCTATGGGGGGAGAGGAACAGCAAACTGTTTAGAATGTTGGAGGCGGGACTCAGGCAATGCAGCCAATGGATAGGGACAGCTTGAGTGACACATCATGGAGCCAACTGATTTAGGAGTGTGTGGAATGTTCAGAAAGTGCCACCCCACTACTCAATTATATATGTGAGATTATAGTCAACCTCACTGAGACACAGATTAGACAGTGTAAATTAATGCAGTCAATAGGATGGGACATCCAACAAGTAATGCAATAGGATTGTGACGTGAAAATTAAAACTGAGTAAAAATCTGGAACAAAGCATAACTAATAACATGGCATTATCCTGTTAAATAACCCAGCAACTCATGGGCAACCAATGGAATGATGCAGAATGGAGCTAATTCCTGATAATAACTGAGCTCCAATTCAAGGAAATGGGTGGGGGGAGATCCTAACTTGGTTATTTGTATCTAGGGATAATAAGAAGACAAGACTATGATTCTTGTGCAATCATAATTCTCAGAACATCTGCCGAACAGTGACATAAATAAAGGAACTCAAAAAGCTTTGCCAAGTAGCTCCGTTTTTAAAAACAAAACAAAACCAAAACAAAAACCTGACCTCCTAGAATGACAGCCTTCTTTTTC
Source organism: Lepidodactylus listeri (assembly GCA_029233225.1). Taxonomy (NCBI): domain Eukaryota; kingdom Metazoa; phylum Chordata; class Lepidosauria; order Squamata; family Gekkonidae; genus Lepidodactylus; species Lepidodactylus listeri. The sequence continues at coordinate 94,881,388 of JARCFY010000009.1, read as the reverse complement.
TCCTTCTTCAGGCGATATACTAAAATGCTGAGGGGAAAAAAAAAACTTATTAGGTATATTTATCATCTAAGCTTAATGTCTGGAATGCAAGCTATATATTTTTTTTCCAGATGGTTCTTCAAACTAAGGCTTAAATACTTAAGACATTCCAAGCAGTACAAATAATTCTTTGAAGATTACTTCTGCACATGTCTCAGAAAAAACACAGACCAGGGCATAAATAAGAATAATAATAAAAAACTTCACGGCTGCGAGGTTTAAAATCTGACATTTCAGAATGGCAGGGCTCTTCTTTCCCCAGGGAGGGAAACAAAACTATTGAAAAGTCCATTAGGGATACTTTATAGCAGGAGCTTAATGGCCAAGATTCAGCTTAGGACACCGAGTTCCCTGCTGCCAAGCTTGGGGTTAGTTAGGAAAACTTCTTTCTTCAAGAAACTTCGCACGTGAGATCCTCCTAACTAGAACTGAGAGTTTTGCTTGTATACTTGGCGACAGAGGTACATTTTATCGTTTCCTGGTCCTATGTGCAACCCCTTTACTCTCAAGAGACCTATCAAGATGATCTGAATTTCTCTGACATGTACTAATGGCAGGTTTTGTTTTGCTCCAGTTCCTCTAAGGTCGGGGACAGAGGGTAGCGCTTGAGGGGGAATTATCCCAGCAGCACCCACTAGAATGTAATGTGCTGCAGGAGCTATTATCTACCCCATCTTGACACCCAGCCCTATCTACTAATGGACGGCCACCCAGGCTCTGCCCCAGAAAACCAGGACGTTACAAGCTGTGGCTGGGTGGTTACATCAGAGCAGACTGAAACTGAATCCATCAGAGGTCCTGCACCTGAGTCACAAAATATTGGGATTGGGAATTAGGCTCCCAGTCTTTGATGGGGCCCCATTAGTGCCGGTGTTGATGGTGAAAAGCCTGGGGGTGTTCCTGGATGCCTCACTAACTATGGAGGCCCAGGTCGCGGCCACTGCCAGGACCGCCTTTTTCCATCTGAGACAGATCAGGCAGTTGGCCTCATATTTCACCCCTCGAGATTTGGCTACAGAGGCCCATGCAATGGCCACTTCTAGATTAGATTATTGTAATTCTCTCTCCGTGGGGGCTGCCCTTGGCTCTGGTCTCGAAACCAGCTAGTGCAGAACACAGTGGCACGGGTGTTGACTTTGTCATATTTGTGGATGCATATCTACCCTGTGCTGCACAAACTGCATTGGCTGCCTATTGAGTTCCGGATCTGTTTCAAGGTGTTAGTGCACACCTTCAAAGCCCTATATGGTTAGGGGCCTGAATATCTGTGAGACTGGGTCTCCCCCTATGAGCCCCAAAGGGCTTTATGATCTGCCAGTCAGCATCTTCTGGTTGTCCCTGGCCCCAGGGACGTCTGTCTTGCCTCACCTAGGGCCAGGGCTAAAAAAGCCCTGGCCCCTACCTGGTGGAATGAGCTCCCACATGAGATCAGAGCCCTGCAGGACCTTGTACGGAGCTCTTCCACCAGGCTGTTAGTTGAGGTGGCAGGTGTCCCCCCCCCCCTTTCTGCTGGGCCACCCCTTCAGCAGGTAAGATCTATGTTTACCACCTAGGAACCCTAATCTGAAAAAACCTCATCTGTTGAGGCTCTGATTAGACATAGGGGTTTAGTCGTATTTTTATTGCTGTGTTTTAATTGTTTTAAGTTCTTGTATCTAGTATTTGATGGAACCCTCCCTGAGACTGCTATGGGAGGGAGAGCGGGGCACAAATCTAACAAAATGAATGAATGAATGAATTCCACCTAATCCCATGTTTAAAAGGATGTAAAGACACCCCAAATTACCCCCAATTCCTTTGCATGAAAGGAATCGTTCTTATGTTCCTACGTTCTTATGCAGCATGCTATTATCTGGTAACAGTCCTGAGAAAATGACTGCCCCTGTTTTGGCTTCAGTGAAATTTAAACACACACACACACTCTCTTCTTTTATATGCATTAGATGGTACTAGTCAGTGTGGTGTAGTGGTTACAGCAAGGGTCCTCAACATGTTGATATGGCACCATAGTGCACATCAGTGCTCTGCCTGGTGACTACCGAGTAGGCATCGTTTGGCGGGAGTGGCACCATGGAGAACTACTGTGTAACTATGCCCCTGCTGAATGGGGTATATGCTACTGACCTCCAAAGAGCTATGTGTCTGTAGAGTGCTCCCTTGTCTCTACTGCTAGCGAGAGCTGCCAGGAAGCATGTGGTCGCTCCTCCATGACCACAGCAGCTTCCTGGCAGTACCAATAGGAATGGCCCACTTAGCTTTGACCAAGATCTATGTAGTTCTAGGAACATATCTTTATACTTTCATAAGCAGGTTACCAAGTCTGAACTGGGAAATTCCTTGAGATTTGGAGGTGGAGCCTTTGGGCAGGGTTGTGGGAGGAGGACCTCAATGAGGTATGAAAGACATACAGTCCAGTAGCGGTGTCCTCCAGGGGGACAACTGATCTCCAGATGATCGCTGTCCTTTGGTGATCAGTTGTAATTCTGAGAAATCTCCCCACCTAGAGATGAGCCAGCATTACTTAATAGTTAAGAGTGGCAGACTCTAATACGGAGAACTGGATTTGATTCCCCACTCCTCCACATGAGGCCTGCTGGGTGATCTTGAGCCAGTCACAGTTCTCTCAGAACACTCTCAGCCACACCCACCTCACAGGGAGCTAGGGTTGCCAGCCTCCAGGTGGGGCCTGGGGATCTCCCGTTTTTATAACTGATCTCCAGCTGGCAGAGATCAGATTCCCTGGAGAAATTGGCTGCTTTGAAGGGTGGACTCTGTGGCATTGTACCATTCTGAGGCCCCTCCCCTCCCCAAACCCCACCTTCTCCTGGCTCCACCCCCAAATTCCCCAGGTATTTTCCAACCCAGACTTGGCAACCGTGCAGGGTGCCTGTTGTGGGGAGAGGTAGAGAAGGTAATTGTAGGCCACTTTGAGACCCCTTAAGGTACAGAAAAGCAGGATATAAAAACCTAACGCTTCTTCTTCTAGAGGCTAACAACCCAATAAGTAGGAGAATGAAGGTAGTGATACTTATCCTGCTATCTAGTGTTCAGAGGCCTAGTTCTTCTGAATGGAGAGGCTTTGATAGACCTGTCTTCTAGGAATTCATCTAATCTAAGCATGTAACTAAACATAACGGCAGCCACAGGTTCATCTCATGGCCATTGATGCCATTTTAGAAGCAGCTGTAATTATTTAAAAATGGCCGCCAGGCTCCAATCCAGAATTTGTGGGCAGCATGGTGGCCCCCAGAGCTTCATGGGTGTTTCAGCACCTGAAAAGGTGCAAGGGGAGGACAAGAGTTCCTGGGACCACCACATGTTCAATCCGGATCAGGGCCTCACAGCAATTTTTATAAGAACTACAACTGCTTTTAAAATGGTGTTGCCAGCTATGGAATGGACATGTGACTGCCATCACATTTAATTTGGCTCTAAGCAAGTGGCAATGTCCTGTGGTAGTGAATGCCGTGAAACAATTCTGCATTGTGTGAGGTTCTTTTGTCAGCTCTTTCCCAAGTAAACATTATGAACAACACAGTGTACTCATTTTGCTATTTTATTTCTGGGCGGGCTCGTAGACCTCTCTTGTTTTTGATGGGTATTTATCCTTAACTGTGAGTAAAACATGTGTTCCTTAACAGGTTTATTATCGAACAGAGCTGAGTGGGCAGAGGTATAATTGCCAGCTGAATGTTCACCATTAAAATATGATGTTTCAAATGTCAAGCCCATTTTCAGGAGAACAGGTTCTGGAAAACATAGATCAACAATTCTGGGCCACTGTTGTAAAACAGTTGGATGCTAGCAACTGAAATCATGGCCAAACCATCCAACAATTAGGAAGCACTTGTAAATTTTTGAGCATATGAACTATCTTGCTGTCTTGAAACCCAGAGGACCACAATGCAGTGGGTCCTAGGGTTGCCAGCTCCCCACTGGAGGCAGGTTTCCTCTGCCCTCTGGCCGTGCTCCCCACTGATCAGCTGGCTGGTGGGGGAACTTACCAAAAGCAAGATGGAGGCCCAGGCTACATTGCTGGCAATGTGGCAACATCACTCCCAACAAGTGTTCCCTCTAAGCTGAGTTAGTGTGAGCTAGCTCACAGTTCTTTAGCCTCCAGCTCATACATTTTTGTCTTAGCTCAGGAAGGATGGCTCTGGAGCAAACTAATTTATGCAGCAGCCAAATTGCTCACTCCCAACTTTAATGCCAGTAGCTCACAAAGCAGAATTTTCACTCACATGACTCCACAGCTTAGAGGGAGCATTGCTTCCAATGTGTACGGGAAGTGATGTCATCATGTTGGTGATGTCTGGGTGACTCTGCTATTTGGGGGCAAAACCTCTAGGATGGAAGCCATTTTTACCATCAAGTTTTTGCCCAAATGCCAGAGCATTGTCAGGATGTCCCAGCAGGATGACATCACTTCTGGTATGTGCAGGAACTGACTTACCACATTGCCCGTGATATAGGCTGGGCCTCCTTCCCACTCCTGATAAGTCCCCACCATCCCCTGCTGGTTGCCAGAAGGAACCTGGCAACCCTAGTGGGTGCCCAGTTTAATTTATGAGGGCAGCTGTTGAGGTATAGAATGGGAAATAAAATGAACACAGGCTATGAATCCTCATGCCACTTACTGGTTGTCATATAAGGGAAGATCTTTAGTTCTGTGATAGCACTAGACATTTGGAGAGGAGACTGGATTTATACCCCGCCCTTCACTACCCAAAAGAGTCTCAGAGTGGTTCACAGTCCCTTTCCCTTCGCCTCCCCACAACAGACACCCTGTGAGGTAGGTGGGGCTGAGAGAGCTCTTTCAAGAACAGCCCTTGAGAAAACAGCTCTGAAAGAACTTATGACTGACCCAAGGTCACATCAGCAGCTGTACATGGAGCAGTGGGGAATCAAACCCAGTTTTCCCAGATTAGAGTCTGCACTCCTAACCACTACACCAAACTGGCTCTCTCACACAAAACAGAGCATGGTGTACACAAATATTTCTCTGGTAACTAGATTAATGAGACCTGACTTCACAATGGTCTACATTATAAATGCTTGAGCTAACACATTTTTATATGACTCAACAAGTACTTCATAATAATCTACTTAATCAGTACCTCCAAAAAGTCTGTCTTATCAGACGGGTTAACAGTACAATGGAACAAACCAGATCACACACAGAACAGAATGTTTGCTGTTGAGTTTTCCAGTGGCATACACTTGAGTTAGGCCTAGGATGCACCTGAAGCAAAATGAGATGGTCACTTCTTGAGTTGATAGAACATACTCTATTACTTCTACCTGCACTGGAGCCATCCATATCAAAAGGTTCAGGGCAAGAAGAAAACTAGCAGTTGTGGGTAGGAATGGGCACAAACCACATTTTTGCAGTTTGGTTTGTGGTTTGTGGCTGAACCATGAACTGAAGCACGAACCCATGAAAATCAGGAGGTTGGTTCACAAACTGACCCATTTCATATTGGTTTTGAGCCATTTAAAGTTTAAACCCCTGCTTTCTGCTCCCCCCAGCTTTTCATGGGGACAGATAACAGGGGTTTCAAAATAGCTGAGTGGTAGGGACTGCCACTCAACTGTTTGGTTTAAATGGCTCAGAGCCTTTTAAACTCTGTTTTCTGCTCCCCATGAAAAGCTGTGGAGAGCAGAAAGCAGGGGTATCCAAATAGCTGTGTGGTGAGGACCACTGCTCAGTTGTTTGGTTTAAATGGCTTTGAGCCATTTAAACTCTGCTTTCTACTCTATGCAGATTTTTGTGGGGAGCAGAAAGCAGGGTTAAAATGGTTCTGAGCTGTTTTTCATTCATTCACGAATCACCACGGAGAGCATCTGAATTCATGGAAGTTCATGGTAGTTCTTCAGTTCACGAACATCACTTCACAAACCACAAAGTGGCCAAAATTTGTGATGAAATTTATCAGCCCATCTGTAGTTGTGGGTCTTCCTGTCACTGTCTCCTTGCATGAGAAGGAGATGGAGGAAGCTGGCGCTGCCCCTCAGATGCTGCAAGAAGACCTGCTTGGACAAGGAGGAGACTTCATCAGCTGCAGAGGAGAAGTCTTGGGCTGAAGTCAACACACCACACCCTCAGTCCTGCAGCCTTGGACCTGAAGCAGAAGCAGAAGTTCTGCAACTGTCAGCTTCAGCCCCAAGGTTACCAGAGCTCTAAGAATGCTGGAGATGGTGGGCCCGGAGGGAGGCACAGGACCTGTGCCATAGTGTGCAGTTGGAGTCAACTTTTGGAGTCAACTTCAAGAAGTCAACTTCTGCCTTTGAGTTTCCACAGGGTCAGCGATGACAGCCACCTAGCCTGCTCAGCCATTACTGAGAGCACCTGTCCCTGGATGGCTCAGCAGACTGATGAGCTGTACCTGCCCCTAAATGACTCAGCAGGCTTCTCTTGATAAAAGGAGCAAGGAAAGGGCAAGCCAGTGTAAAAACAACTTGTCTGTGAACTTTTTGTGTCTATGGGTGGACTGTGCCTTGTTCTAGACCTTGGTGTGTTTGACCTTCTGGACTGTGACCTGGTTTGTGCTCTTTGGATTTGCCCTGTTGGTTTTGACACTTGGACTTCTGAATACTTGTGCTTTGACACCTGAATTGTGTTTTGACTACACTTGTCTCTTGCTGCAGGTGTCTGCCAAAGAGACATGTTCACTTCCAGCTACTTTTGCACTTACTGGAGCATTTTTATGTAGAGGAATAGTAACAGATATGAGAACTCATACCTTTTCTGGAAATGGCAATCCATTTTGTCCTCTCATGATGCTGAGGAGACAAATGACACATTAGCTGGGAGATCTGTGATCTTGATTATTTTTTTTTAATATGCTGTCATTGGGGAGGGGCTGATTTGGATCAGGGACATAATGGAGGAAAAGTATAAACCTGTCCAGTGTTCCCTCTAAGCTGAGTTAGTGGGAGTTAGTTCACAGTTTTTAGCCTATGGCTCACGTTGGAAATTCCAGATGCGATGTCTCCTGTCTCAGACCTCCAGATTGAGTGGCAAGAGAGGCTAGAGAGCTAGAGAGGCACACTGACCTTTCTTCCTGTATCTACTCTTCTGCCACTGTCCCTTTTGAAATGTAGATTGTGTTCTCAGGGACCAACTTCCCCTTCCTCCTTCTCTCTTGCTCTCTACCTGCACGCACCAAGAGAGGGAGACATGCGGTCCTCTCTTGGCACCATGAGGCAGATGGGCCTCTCGCCATTCATCTCCGTCCTTTAGTTAGTAAGTTAGTAATCTATCAACCTCTGCTCTTTCCTACCCAAAGTGTACTTCTCAAATAAAGAGAGGAGTATTTCTCTTCTAAACGTGCAATGTGGTTCTGTGTAGTTTCGTAAGCAGAGTAACTTGGTAAGGTGATGCTCCTCCATTTGTAGCTTTATTTGAGCACTCTGCTTACCAATGGTGACTGGACTAACCACACCAGTTAACCTCAATATGCTGTCATTGGGGAGGGGTTGATTTGGATCAGGGCCATAATGGAGGAAAAATATAAACCTATGTCCCCCATTTCCCCCCACATAATATTTGTATTTTTAGGAAAAGGAACACAGGTCATTATGGCCGCCAGCCTGAAGACACAGACTTGGAAGTGAGACCCATTCAGTAAAGCGGGGCATGTTTGAGTAGGCCTACCTAACCCCCCACACACACACAAACACACACACTGTGCTATCCTGAGCCGAGTTACACCCTTCTAAGTCCACTGAAATCAATAAGCTTTGAAAGGTGTAACTCTACTTAGGTCTGCAGTGCCAGATCCCCTTTTGATTAAGCCGCCTCCCTCTTCTTGAACCAGTAAAAGCCTGAATTAAAAATACCAGCTTTAATACCAAAGCCATTCTGTGTTCTTCCTGACCCATTTTTAATCACTCACAACATACTAAAAAGTACATTGGCTTAGCAACACAGTTTCTTTTCCCCCCACGATATGTTATTTAAAAGGGGGCTTTTACAGGCACTGAACCCGATCAGCCAAAGATGCCATTGCATCCCGCTCATGGCCGCTAAATGGACTGAACGACACATTGGTTTTGTCTTGCAAGTTAGTGGAATTTTTCAAATTCGAATCGAAAACATGCTGTCTATATTTAGAGGTAAATGACCCACATCTCATCTTCCGGGGGGGGGGGGTGATAATAGGCACCGCTGGATAAAAATGATACTTTTTGAAAAGCAGAGGAAAGCTAGGTTTGTTAGAGATTATATTCTGGCTCCTTTAACCTATACTCTAATAAAGGATTACTAACATTTTCACTGCCCCTGGTTGCTGTGCCCTTAACAGCTGTTGAAATCAGTTTTCCCAACACAGAGTTCTCCTTAAAATGCCAAGGAAAGCCTTTTGCCTGGTTAGCTGGCTACTCTTCCTGAACAAGCTTTGAATGCAGAGTGCCCCCCCCCGGCTATGATTTAGGTCCAGAGGGGTCAAAAAAGTATGGATGATGATTCTCTCTCCTGCCTTAGCAGGCAATTAACATTAAAAGAGAGTCTCTCTTATCCTCATCTAATTGTGCCTTCCTCTTGAATTAGTAAAGAGGGGGGGGGAATCCTTTCTGCTTAAAGGAAGGGCCTCCTGTAACTTCCGAGGTTTGGGTTTGATAGACAACCAAAGCAGCCACCTAGGAGGCAGAAACATGACTGGTGCAGTTTTCTTTGGGATGGAGACACACGGATTGAAAAACTGCCTGCCAGACAGCTGCCAAGTTTTGTTTTGTTTTTCAATACGCAGAACTTCATGGGTCAGGGAATAGCAACAAAGGCTGAATCCATATCACTGTGGTAGATTATGATACTATGTGAGGGTAAGGTTGAATCCAGACCCATGGTCTTCAGCCCAGGGATCAGGATCCTCAGGACAGTTGAGGAGGCCTCTTACTAGGCGGCAATTCACAAGGCTGCTAAGCTGCACTTTTTTTCCCCTTGTCATTTTTTTGGAAGGGAATGATGTTTAGACAGAACGGGTACCAGTCTTCTTTCCTCTCTTTGTACGTATGCAGGATAACAAGGTGAGTCACTAACTGGTGGAGAGGATTCCTTTATGGTTCTGACCTTTGGCCTTTTCCTCATGGTAGAACACTTCCTGGTGCTGGGCTCGTGTTTTCTGTCCCCGGCTCCTTTGGATCACTGTCCATGGTCCTGACCTTGACATAGGGTTGCCAGGTGAGGCTGACAAGCCGGCAGGGGACTTTCCAGGAACCTCCATGAGAGGGCTGGGAAGAAGCATGACTGAACTCCAAAGGGAGTTCTGGCTGTCACATTTAAAAGGGACTTTGTTTCTTTTAAATGCCTTCCCTCCATTGGAAATAATGGAGGATGGGGCACCTTCTTTTGGGGCTCATAGAATTGGACCCCCTGGTCCAATCCTTTTGAAACTTGGGGGGGGGGGTGAGGAGAGGCATCAGATGCTATGCTGAAAATCTGGTGCTTCTGCCTCAAAAACAAACAAACAGCCCCCTCAGAGACTAACATATCAATTCACCATTATACCCTATGGGAACTAGTCTCCATAGGGAATAATGGAGTGCCCAGCAGACCCCCCCCCCAAGTTTCTGATAACCTTGAAGTGGGGGAGGGCCTCCAAACCAGGGGATCCCCTGCCCCCAACTGGGGATTGGCAACTCTATCTTGACACCAATGAAATTATGACTTTGAATCCCTGCCCCTTTCTGTTATATGATTCTGATGTTACATGACTTCCTGTCACATGTTTATTGCCATGGAGGCTCTAGGAAAGGTTGCTTTAAAGGAAGAGCTGGAAGGAACAACCAGATAGATATTAAGTGGGGGGGGGCGTGCTCAAACCAAGCGAGGGACCTACAAGAGAGCAAGCGGGAAAGCTTTCTGATATGCAGCCCGTGCATTATAAAGAATTAGCATCAAGTGTTGTTAGCACACAACAGCCTCTTGTGTTAGACACAAGACTGAGAACAACAGAATATGCCACTGAACACTTGGTGATTTGGTTAAGAAGAAGGGTGGAGGATCGTACTACTGGCCAAATGTTAAGGACAAGAGAGAATTTCCCTTCACTGGCTGGTTCTGCTCTGTTTTAATATCCCCATTTTGAAATCTTCTCTCTATTTGAACACCATTTTCCCCATACTGAAAAATAAATGCATTTTTAATGTTCTTTGGGGCAAACTGTCTACAAATAGCATAAAAGAAACACACAAAACATTCCACATAGGCCAGTGCTCTGAAGGGTCATTGGTAGCCAGGATCAAGCTGAACCCAATGGCCTCTGTTGGGCCGACAGTTCACCAGTATATAGGAAAGCAACAGTAGGAGCCAGCTAATCAGTTCTGTGCTACCAAGAAATTGTTGCCTATCAGAAAGTTTTTGTCAAACCATTACAGGCAAAAGTTTCTGTCATGGAATTAGGGCCTGGATTGAGCCTCAGACCTCTGTTAAACCTATGTTACTTTAATTTCTATAGTAAAGTATAGTTGAATCTTTGGTTCCGTTTTCCGGGAAGCTTCAGGACTTCACTAAGTGCTGTGGCCTTCTGGTACCGATAACCCTGAACATACACAAATGTCAAAAATGACAATGTAAAACAAAAAAGATTCCTTTCTAGCATATATAACTACTAGAATATATGGTAACATCAGACAAAGTGTAAAAAAAGTGTCTATCCCATTGACCTACTGAATCGGTAAAGTTGACTTATGCTTGATATAATAATTTCTAAGGACAGTAACTATGTAAGTTTCTCAAACCAACTGTAAGTTAAAAATGCTAAGTACATTCTGTATAATGTTTATATATTATGACTAATATTTTTAAGTTCAAAATGGCAATTAAAAAGGGGGCAAAAAATGTTTATACATTATCAAATTCTAAACAGATAGGGTATCTGAACCTAGCTTCCTGGGATTCTCTTAGTTAACCATGACTGTCTAAATCAACCTAGCTTTCCTTGACCCTCTGAGAGCTTCCTGACCCCACTGACAGAAAGAAGGGGCTGAGCTTTGTTGTATATGTCAGGTATACGTCAGCTGCTTAGCAACAGGCTTGAAGGACAGTTACGTTAGCTCCTATGGACAGAAAAAGGTAATGTCAGAATTTAGTCCTGTTCATTGTTGTTCTGGCTAACCACCCTCCATGATGGGTCTTCACAGATATCCTTTATAGAACTACAAGTGCACTGTTTTTGTATTGGGGTTGTGCTGAAACATTCTATGTTGAATATTGAAATGCTACAAAGGTGTTTTCTGATTTAAGAGTGTGTAATAGAATAAATTGAGTTTTGGTTTAGAACAACTGTCTCCCCCCCCCCTCTATTCAATTGGGATCACTGGCAGCTTCTCTCCCTCCCCTGTGAACACAGTGGGGATGGGAGTCCATGAAGAGGTTCCTGCATTCCTAATTTCCCCAACAGGTTCAATCCCAGATTCAGTCCCCCGGCATTTCCAGTTGAAAGGACCAGGTAGGAGGTGACATGAAAGTCTTCTTCCTGAGACTCTGGAAAGCTGGTGCCAGTCAGAGTAGCAAGAACAACCTTGATAGACCACGGGTTTGATTCAGTATAAGTCAACTCCATGCATGTGCATGCAGCTATGGTGGGTATCCAAAATAATATAGGCTATCTGGTCACCAGATTATGCCAGGTAGACACAATCCATCCAGTTTCCATCCTGACTCCAGCTCCAGTCCATCAGACTCTTCTTGGTTCAGTCTCTCCTAGATCTACTCCCCTATTATGTGACATCTTTTGAATCCCAAATTGGTCCCCAACTTTTGCTGCTTGTATATGTGGGAAGGAGTCTTGGAGGGAGAAAGAAAAAGACTGAGAAATAGGGGGGGAAATACATTGTTCCCCCGTATTGTTCATCTACATGAATCAAAGAAAGCCTGCTCTGGAATTGTCTGCAAGAACTATACTTTTCCTCCTCCATGTTAAAAAAAAAGATCCCATTTTTAGTACAATGTCACTCTGATCCTTTGTAATTTGTTGTTCTGTTCATTATTGTTTAATCTTCATCTCAAACACACCTTTGATTTAAATGATGTTGTTTGACAGTTATCTGAAGTAAGATGTTTTCTGTAATCAAGACACTCCACTATATTTTGCAGTTATTAAATCTATCGTTTCGGCGACAGCCGAAAGCAAACTCTTATTCATGAATATTTTTCATTAGCATGCATTAGGGAGTCTATTTTTAGAGGTCGTTTGCACAAGTAAGGTCATTGTGTTATGTGCGTACGGAGAGCTTGGAGTACAAGATTGGTGTCAATTTATCGTTTGGATACATTGGTAATGTGGTTTCCAGACATTTAGAGTTTAAAAAAGGGGAGCCATTCTCATTCATACAAACTGTGGAGATAGGGGCATCAAAACTGTACAATACAGATGTCCACATTACAGAGGTCAGCTTTTAATACCCGGTTGTCCCACTCTTGCAGACTTACCATTCCCTTCAATTAGGAATGCCACAGCCTTTGTGGCAAACATGATTGGAAGGAGAACATACAGTTTGTTAGGCCCACAATCACTTGGAAACTAAGCCTCAGGTCTTATCTTGCCATTGACTAACTTGAACAGACGTCGAACAGCTTTTCAGCTGTGCAGTAGCTGGGGTGGTTCAGTTTCATTTCCTCCTACCTTTCAAGCTGCTTTTCCATCTGTGCAGGATGCAAAATCAGTTCTCCTTCAGGGACATTAGGGTTGCCAGGTCCCCTGGTGGAGGCAGGGATCCCCCACCACCACGCCTCACTGCCCTGCTGCTGATCAGCTGGTTGGTGGGGGGAACTTACCCTGAAAAAGCGGGAGGCCCAGACAATGTGCGGTGACATGTCTATGTCCCTGCTTATATGACCCGGAAGTGATATCATCACATTGGATATATGGGGGGCGGGGGGATGTTCTAATATTTGGGCAACAACTCTATGGCCAAAGTCAAATTTACCATAGAGTTTTTGCCCAAATAACAGAGTGTTGCCCTGATGTCTCCAACATGATGAAGTCACTTCTGAGTCACATGGGCAGTGACATAGGCATGTTGCTGCATGTCCGCTGGGCCTCCTTCCTGCTTCTGGTAAGTCCCCACCCCCATCCTCTGCCAGTTCCCAGGAGGGACCTGGCAACCCTAAGGGCCATTAAGGGTTGAGTGGGGTGATAAAAATATGTGGAACAGGACTAGGGCTTCTATAAGGCTCTGTGAAAACACGTGTGTTTGAAATTGCCTTGACAATAATACAGACTTTAATGAACACCAAACAATAAGGCCTTTTAAAAAATACAGTGTTTATCAACATTGGCTGACTGGTTTGTTCATTCATCATTATCAGGAGCCAATGTGGTATGGTGGTTAAGAGTGCTGGACTAGTATCTGGGAGACTGGGGTTTGAATCTCCACTTGTGCCATGGAAGCTCACTGGGTAACCTTGGGCCAGTCACACACTCTCAGCCCAACCTACCTCACAGGGTTGTGGTGAGGATAAAAGAGAGGAGAGGAGAATGATGTGAGCCACTTTGGGTTTCCATTGAGAAGAAAGGTGGGGTACAAATGAAACAAACAAATGAATAAAACATTTAAACAACTGGCTGCTCAGCTGCATGCAGCAATGTTAAACCTTCCAGCAATAATTCCAGGCGGTCAGCTGTGTTGGTTTGAAGCAGTAGAACAAATTTAGAGTCCATTGGCACCTTTAAGACCAACAAAGGTTTATTCAAGGCATGAGCTTTCATGTGCAAGGCACACTTTTTCAAAGACATTGGAAAGGAAGCTAGAGTTCAAACTTATAGACAGAGGCTGAACAGCAAATTAACATGTAACATAATGAAGATGTTTTAAGATATATGAAGACAAAATTAAATAACAAGCTAAGTTATAAGGCTGTAGCATGGATGGGAATCTATATATCTAATAGCTAAGGCACCCTCTGCATGCGGATATCTAAATCCGCACGGGGGCACCTGGGGGGCAGGGATATTGTTCTGCACACTTGGGGGGCTCCCCTCGTGTGCAGAAAAATCCTAAAAGTTAGAAAACTTTTGGGGGGATATTTAAATCCCCCCACGAATAAAAGTGTTCCCTGCACATGCACAGAGAACGCTTTGGCCATGGGGGGGGGGGCTTGGTGGGCAGTGGGCCTTGCTGCCACTGCTGCTGTTGGGGAGGGGAGGGGAGGAAAGGGGGGAAGAGGCTTGGTGTGTAGCTGGCCTCACTGCCACAGCTGCTGTTATCAGGGAGGGCAGGGGGAGGAAGGGGAAGAAGCTCGGTGCACAGCGGGACTCGCCACCACCGCCGCCACCGATGGGGAGGGCAGAGGGAGGGAGGGGAAGAGGCTTGGCACACAGTGGGACTCACCGCCGCTGATGGGGAAAGCAGGGGGAGGTAGGGAAAGAAGTTTGGCGCACGGAGGGACTCGCCACCGCCACTGCCGATGGGGAGGGCAAGGGGAGGGAGGGGAAGAGGCTCGGTGCATGGCGGGGGAGGGAGGGGAGAGAGGTTCACCTGCGGGTGCTTCCTCCTCCACGTGGAGCTCCTTCTCTCTCCCCCCCACGAGTATTGTGGGTCCTCCTGCTTGTATATACTAATTTTAACTCAAATTATTCATATATTTATATTTTTCTGGCTTTATAAATGTTGATATTAAGATTTTATTAGGATTTCATAAGAGTCTATTAAGTTGTAAGGCTTCTTTGTAGGTTGGAGTGTCTTTTTAGCTGACGCTAGCAGACAAGAAGTAAACATTCTTTTTTATCAAGTTACTTTGATAGAATAGCTGTGTTAGCTGTCTGGAAGTTCCAATAGGTCTTTAGTATTGATGGGAAAGTGGAGGATGGGCTTTTTAATAGAAGCATTTGCTTGACTTTTTATTCAAAGTATGGAGTTCGTGGTTTTAGTTGTTTAGGGTAAAACTTTGCAGTGTCTGGGTCAACAAGGGCTTTAGTTTCTTATCTGAAAACAACACTTTTTTTCTTGGGTGCAGAGAATCCTTGAGTAAAATTGAATAAGGTTAGGTTAAATAAACATTTAAGATACCACGTAGTCACACCTTTTGCTGTAATGGACCAATGAATGTATGCCTGCTCAAATGATGCTCTGCCATTTGTAACCAATTATGATTTTTATATGTTATGTTTTGCCTATGTCATTTTGGGTATAAAACTTCATGTACTTCCTTATATTGTTCAGAAAGCAGTTAATTTTTGACAGGCAATTTTGGCCTAACTGTTTTCCGGTATTTCTTGCAATAAAATACCTAAAAGAACTTTCTCCTCACTGAGACTTCAGTCATGTGTTCTTTTTATTTTTGGCTTGGGAACATTTAATCCACCTTTGTGGAACAAGGTCAACAGTTGTTTTGATTTAATTAATGGGGGAAAGGACAGCAAAGCAATAAATATGTCAAAATAGGGGATAAATGTTTAACAGTATCTTTTCTAATTGTGAGAAGTAAACTGAGACTCCCAGCAATAACTCCCAGAACTGTAACTGATCTCGGGAACATAGAGATCAGTTTTCCTTTGGAAAAGGCAGCTTCATTGGGTGGAT
This sequence comes from Lepidodactylus listeri, assembly GCA_029233225.1. Taxonomy (NCBI): domain Eukaryota; kingdom Metazoa; phylum Chordata; class Lepidosauria; order Squamata; family Gekkonidae; genus Lepidodactylus; species Lepidodactylus listeri. Next base: position 94,865,824 of record JARCFY010000009.1, on the reverse strand, counting down.
TCTATGGAACATCATAAATTCCAAAAGAAATAAAAGTTCTGCAGTAGCATTATATCCCTGCTAAGCTTCCTCCCCTCTCCAAACCCTGATTTCTCCAGGCACTGCCCCCAAATCGCCAGGATTTCCCCCAGGATGGAGTTGGCAACTTTATCCATCAGGCTGTGCAAAAATGTGTATTCATGGAATGCTGCTGATTACACCCTACTGCCCTCTTTGAAGAAGAGGAAAGTAACCCACTGAACTGGGGTCAAAACAGCAATCATGAAAAATCCAACACTTTCCCTAAAGAACAGTAAAAGAGTCCCCTCCTCTACCAAGCTATGGCAGTAGTGCAGTAAAGGTGCTTCAGTCTGACTTCCAGAGTCAGCTTGAAATCCACAATGCATTATAATGTGAATGTATCAAAGGACGTTGTGTCTTTCAGCAGAGGAAAAAAGCATCTGTAATCAAAAATCATTATCTCTCGGTTTGGAGAAACATGGGCATCATTCTACTAACAAAAAAAAAGTCTAGATAATAGCACTATTTACATTAGATTAATGCGATATCAGACCATGGCAGTATATCACAAGGAACTTTGGATCTGAGAATCACATAATCAGATCCCTGAAGCAAATAAGGATGGAGCTGGACAGAAATGAATTATATATTTGGAGGACTACATTGATATAATTGAAGAGACCTAACTTGAGATTAGAATGTAAATGAACTGTCTCTATTGTAAGCAGACATTTCATACTAATGCAAATGATTTGGTAAATTTGATCTCTACATGGACCGACCTCCGGACAAGCTAGTTTGGGTTTTGCTGCATGCATCGGAAGAGAGGGAGAGGGTGGGTGGGTGGGATGCAGTAGTTGACATTAGCAAAATTGATGGGAGCAAAGCAGGTTACAATGGAGTCACAATTAGAGGCCCAGCCAGTAGACTCTGGGGATTTGTACTAAGTCAAAGAATCAGTTTATCACTGGCTTCCTAATTTGATAGAGATCTACCATAAGTTCCCACCATGCGATAGCTCTTGGCTGTACATCAAGGAATCAATCAGTAGTTTCCATCTGGTCGCTGGTGAACCCTGGAGTGTGATTAATGGCTGGCTTGACTAGTTCACACTGCTGCTGGACACAGCCTGATTATCAGAAGTTCAGGGACTATTCATAACCATCCCATCAATCTACATAGGCTTTCAAAAGGAGGACACACTAGGGTTGCCAACCTCCAGGGGGGCTGGAGATCTCCCAGAATTACAGCTGATCTCCAGACGACATACATCACTTATTTATTGGTTTGTTTATTTATTTTACACATTTATTCCACTTCTCCTGGAGAAAATGGCTGTTTTGGAAGGTGGACTGCATGGCATTATACTGTACTGAGGTCCTTCCCCTCCTTAAACCCTACTCTCATAGTTAGCAAGCTTTGTGGTTAGAGAGGTTGGGGCTCTGTTGTTCCCACATGAACTTTGTAACTGTCATAATGTATCTTTAGTGTCAGTCCATTTCATACTAGAACCTTCCCTGTGGCCTCACAAAGTAAGAACTTTGCTCACCAGACTCCAGAGCTTAGAGGGAGCATTGCTCCCGGCCTATTAGATTTTTTTTCCTCAGTTGCTTTTAGCATGTTCCTTGTTGTAATTCCCATTGTTATTGAATTAATTTTATTGCCCATTGCTTTTCTAGTCCTGTTTTTAAATTATGTACTAAATAATACTAAAATAAAATTTGTAAAATGGCAATAATTTTAAAAGTCTCTAAGCTCTGCCTGGAAAGCTAGTTTGGTGTAGTGGTTAGGAGTGCAGACTCTAATCTGGGAGGACCAGAAGACTGAGTTTGATTCCCCACTCCTCCACTAGCAGTTGCTGGTGTGACCTTGGGTCAGTCACAAGCAATGTTCCCTCTAAGCTCTGGAATCTTATGAGCAAAATTCCTACTTTGTGAGCTACTGGCATTAAAGTTGTGAGCAAGCAATTTGGCTACTGCATAAATTAGTTTGCTCTGGAGCCATCCTTCCTGAACTAAGACAAAAATGTGTGAGATGGAGGCTAAAAAACTGTGAGCTAGCTCACACTAACTCAGCTTAGAGGAAACACTGGTCACAAGTTATTTCAGAGATGTTCTTTCAAGGGCAGTCCTCGAAAGAGCTCTCTCAGCCCCACCTACCTCACAGAGTGTCTGTTGTGGGGAGGGGAAGGGAAAGGGATTGTAAGCCACTCTGAGACTCCTTTGGATAGTGAAGGGTGGAGTATCAATCCAATCTCTTCTTGTTGTTGTTAACAGTAGTGGGATGGGGACTCCAGTTGCATCATCTGGTTCTTTTTTGGGGACTCTTTTGGCCTGCTTACCCTTGCAGATGTTGACAGGATCTTGATAGCTGTGAATCCAACTACCTGCCCCTAGCATTCTTGTCCCGCGTGGCTCATAAAATCATGCCACAAAGTGGTAAGTGGGCCTTTGAGACAGATTATTAATTTATCTCTTTCATAGCGATGTTTCCCTAGCTCCATTAAGGAGTCGATAGTTAGACCTTTGCTGAAGAAACCCTCAGATAAAAAGGAGCTGGCAAATTACCACCCAGTGTCTAATCTACCTTTTCTAGGGAAAGAAATTGAGCAAGCTGTGGCCAATCAGCTCCAGGTTTTCCTGAATGACACATCTGCCCTGGACCCTTTTCAATTGGGCTTCAGGCCTGGCTTTGAGACCAAGACAGCACTTGGACGCTTTGGTTGACAATCTCTGTTTACATCTGGCATGTCGGTCATTTTGATCCTTCTGTATCTATCAGCAGCCATTGACACAGTTGACCTTTTGATCAACCACCTTGCCATCCTGGGGGTAAAGGGCACTCCCCTTCATTGGTTCTCTTCCTTCCTCTAGGGACACTCTCAGAGGGTTGCTATTGGGGAGAGGTCTTCCCAACAAGACCTGAATTGTGGGGTCCCACAGGGTTTGTTCCTCTCTCAGATGTCATTTAACATATCTATCTACCCTCTTGCTGAGATCAGGAAGTTTGGAGTTGGGTGCCATCCATATCCTGATGATGCTCAGCTCTTCCTCCTGCTGGACAAGCAGCCAGCAGCAGGGCACTTAGCGCTATGACAGGGCCGGGACATGGTAGTTCAGTGGTAAAGGGGGAGCTGGCTGATATCAAATCCAAGATGGAGGTCATGTGGCTGGGATAGACTGAGATGCTAACTGGATAGTCACTCCCAAGACTCAATGGTGGCTAGTTGACAGCTGTAGACTCTATAAAGAGCCTCAGGGTGTGGTTGGATTCTGCGCTACCATTGGATAAACAAGTGTCCATGGTAGCATAGTCAGTGTTTTTTCACCTACACCAGGCCCGCCAGCTGGCTCCTTATTTGTCTAGGTCATGGGTTCATGCAATGGTTACCTTCAGATTAGACTACTGCAATTGGCTCTATGTAGGGCTACCCTTGAAAATACTTTAAAAACTGCAGGTGGTCCAGAATGCCGCCGCCAGATTACTGGCATAGTCAGCTCATATTACTCCAATTCTGCAGCAGCTACGCTGGCTTCCAATTAAACTCCGGGTCCACCTCAAGGTGTTGGTTTGGGACCCTCATACCTACCAGACTGCCTCTCTCGTTACAGCCCCTCACACTCCCTTCAGTCATTGCAGAATAAATTGAAGGAGAAGAGAACTATGTATGTTGCTGTGGACTTGTCAGAGGAAGGTTCAGATAAAAATGTGACAGATGTCATTATCTTCTCTATATTTCTGTTGCCTTCTCTGTATTTCTGTTGCGTGTGCTTGTATATGTGTGTAGTTATCAGGGGCTTCTAGCTGCTTGGTCCAAGAATATACTCCCCCCCCCCCGGTCCCTGTTTCCCTCTGGCCATGTGAAGCTTTGCCATGGCCAGATCTGTGAGCAGAATTCTCTGCTCTATATGCTGAGGGAAAGCATAATGTTTGGAGAAGGAGAGAATCCATCACCCCATCTTTACCCATCAATTGTGTTTCACTTATCTTGTATATTCATAACTAGCAGCCAGTGCTATGACAACAAGGTAGGGTTGCCAGCTCTGGAGGGGAAATGCCTGGAGATTTGGGGGTGGAGCCTGAAGAGGGGTGGGGGGTGGGGAGAGAAAGGACCTTGACAGAGTATAATGCCATAGAGACCACCTTCCAAAGTAGTTATTTTCTCTCAGGGAAAAACCTGGTTGTCTGGAGATCAATTGTAATAGCAGATCTCCAGGAAACACCTGGAGGTTGGTGACCCTACAACAAGAAGCCCCCAGGATAAAACTCATATTGGGTTCACAAGCTTATCCAAAAGCTCTTTGTTGATGAAGAATTTATGGGCTTGGTTTATTTATAGACCGTGAACATTAGTAGCGCAGGCCCCATGCAGAGGACTGAACAAACAGCAAAGGCGGGGTGGTGTTATTTTAATTCTTCAGAGAGAGAGAGAGAGACTAGCTCTTCAGACAAACCTGTTGAACTCTTCTAAACTTGATAAAGACTGCAATAAACTCCAACACCTGCTCCTTGAATCCCAATTTATCTCCATCTCCTTTTAGCACCAACCGTTAAGGAACACACATTCAAAAGACAAAAGATAATCTGAACTGTGGCAAGCAGATGCTTGATGCTTTGGCGCAGTCAATTATACAGGATACCTGAACATTTTTTTCTTCATTAACATGCAAGCGGCATCCAAGATTCAGGACAAGTTGGCGTCTGCCTTGCGTCCTGAGGAAATGACCAGTAGAACGGGGGGGGGGGGGGGGGGAGAGAGAGAGAGAGAGACATCGAATGTTACCTTATGTTGAACTGCAGAAATAATGACCGCAGGGGAGAAAGCTCAGTGCCCCCCCATTCCCTCATAGAGTTCTCAGCGGAGTGCAGCGTCCTGTCTCTCAACTTTTGACAGTTGTGGCTTCCTACCTGCTGTGCATTGTGAGCAGCCCTGGCAAAACTGACTATTAATATGGATGAATTGTTTTCAGGAGCAAAAAGCACAGTGTGATAGCTTAAGAGCGGGGAAACGGAAATAGGCTGAACTAATGAATCCAAAGAATGTTGCCACTGCTTCTGTTAGACTGGTGCTAACGGTCTGCTACATTTGATTTTTCGTAATATATATATATATATCACTGGGGAGGTGAATCTTATGAAAAATCCTTGGTGTGTCTTTGCAAAAATGGGTATGCAAAATCCCCAATTCCTGATCCTGTAAAATGCTATTGTTTCCCAAGATTGCCCCTTCTACCTACCTCCTGAATTATTCCCATATATGAGTCTTCAGCATCTGGGATGACATCTTGGGGGAGGAGGAGGAGATAGAAGGAGGAAGAGAGTGAGGAGGAGGTAGGTGAGGAGGAGAAGGAGAAGAAAAAGATATAAGGAGGAGGAGAAGATATAAGGAGGAGGAGGGTGAGGAGGAGGTGGGGGAGGAGAAGATATAAGGAGGAGGAGGAGATTTTTTTATAATCCACTTCTCTCTACTTTCAAAGGAATCTCAAAGTGGCTTAAAATTGCCTTCCCTTCCTCTCTGCACAACAGTCACCTCGTGAGGTAGGTGAGGCTGTGAGAATTCTGAGAGAACTGTGACTGGCCCAAGGTCACCCAGCAGGCTTCTTGTGGAGGAGTGGGAAATCAAACCCGGTTCTCCATATTAGAGTATCTTCGCTCTTAACCACTACACCAATGTGGGCTCTTACATCACCAATCAACTTGGACTACACAAAGATATCAAGGGCAAGGGAGACCAATTAAAACAATAGTTTCAGGAGGGTTTCTGAGTGGTCTGTGAAGAGCAAGGTTTTAGTCCAACAGCACTTTTAAAGGCCAACAAGATTTCCATGGTCTAAACTTTTCTAGAGCTTTGACTCTATACCCTGGAAATCTTGTGGTTCTTTAAGGTGCTGCTAGCCTCGAATCTTGCAATTAAAATGAGGAAGTGAACATGTTTGCAAGGAGTGCCCAAGAGTTTAGGGGGGGAAAGGAAGAGCAAGTTTTTATACCCCACTTTCCTCAAAGAGTCTCAAAGGAGCTTACAATCTTCTTCCCTTCCTCTCCCCACCACAGGTACCTTTGTGAGGTAGGTGGGGCTGAGAGAGTTTGAGAGAGCTGTGACTGGCCCAAGGTCACCCAGCAAACTTCATGTGGAGGAGGGGAGAAGCAAACCCTGCTCTCCAGATCAGAGCCTGCCACTCTTAACCACAACACCATGCATGCAGTGTTAATTGAAACCACATCCCCACACTGCAAGTGCCTTAGTTTATATCAAGAAAACTTCACATTGATTAATTGTACATCACTACTTATTATAGTGCTTTGTTATATGATGAACACTTCCCTCAGCTAACAGGGAGAAGCACATTTCTGGAAAGTCTTTTATAATGTCAGCAGGGTCTTGTTATAAAAGAGAACTATGACTAATAGGCCGATTTCGCACTAGCGTTTGCCCCAGGTTTGCCCTCATGCTTGCACCGGAGCTCCTGGTCAATTTCACACCAGTTGCTCCGGGCTCACGTTTTGCTCTGGAGTATCGCCCTGCTGCACCGGAGTTTCCCTGGAGCAAACAAATCCTGTTTTTAGAGGATTTTCCTGTTTGCTCCGGGAGAGAACCCAAAATGAAAACACACCCACTCACCCACCTTTCATCAGGGCCGCCCCATTGTGGGAGTTTCTATTTTTTTTTTTTTTGAGAAAACCCTTCGTCACGCTATATCAAAAGGGCTGAGGTTCCAAGTGGGAAAATGAAGAAAATACTCCAGAGGAAACTGGGAGGAGAAACTCCAGAGAAAACGAGAGACAACTGGCCAGTGCGAAATCGGCCATAGTGTTTTGTTATATATATTTATTGTCAAGTGATGCTCTGTATTCTTGGTGCCTGGGTGGCAAAAGTGGGAGGGCTTCTGGAGTTCTGGCCTCTCTGGTGGACCTCCTGATGGCACCTGGGTTTTGGCCACTGTGTGACACAGAGTGTTGGACTGGCTAGCAATTGGCCTGATCCAACGTGGCTTCTCTTATGTTCTTATGTTCAAGTATTTGGGGTAGGGGACAGGAAAGTACGTGTACTTGGATAGGCAGCTATGACAAACCCCTGTATCTCACCAACTGTCTGGCAGATTTTTCCCCCACCAAAGCTTCAGTTCTCCTCAGTGACTGAGTTGCCCTACAGTATCATGCATATATTCTCTGTCGCAAAAGACTTGACTGTCCCACCCTATGTTTAGATATTTAGTTTATGCTTTTCCTCAGCTCAGGAACTCGACTGAAAATACTGGAGCTGTCCTAAGAATTCAACTCCATATATTGGAAAGTTTTGGGTTTTTTTTACCTCAGCAATCTCAAAACCTTGACTTTTTCACTTAAACATATATTCCCTGCCTGTTTAATAAAATCTTTATTCTGCTTTTGAAAGTTATTTTGCCTCAAGTGCCATTTCTTTAGGGTTTATAACATCCTTAGAACATTCAAGAGAGTGTATTCGTAGTTTTGTTTCAAGGCTTCCTGTTTCTTTCTTTGAGATGTACTTTGCTGAGTGTAATTCAGCACCAACAGTTCTTACTGATGTAGATTTCTACTTTCAGAGTTCTAGGTTTTCCTTGAGATATTACAGATTTCACTGCTTTTCTGTGCAATCCATCACAGCAGGAAGTGATTTATTTAAATTTTTGTATGCCCAGCATTTCCTGTGTAAAATGTACACCAGGCCATTTACAAGAGTTGCATTAAAGAAATAAAATTAACATCAAGAATCTGGAAAAGTATATTAAAAAACCCCCAAACAATACAGCATACAGAATACTCACACAAACCTAAAAGCTGAAAACTATCACACAAGTGCTCAGAGTGGTGGCAGCCAATGGGAGTGGGGGGGTGCATAGGGGACCCCTACTTTTGCCAGTGGGGGGGAGCACAAAACAGCTTGAACCCTTCAGCTTGCACCTCAGACTATGCCTAGTTTAAATATTTTCAACCCAGGAAGCTCAGCCAATCACATTCACTTGACAAAAAGATGTCCTGAAAGGCCCTCTCCTGCTAATAAATAACTTCCATAAATTCTGGATCAGCAATGCTTTAAAAAAAAAAAAAACCAACAACAACAGAAGGCCATCCATCCCAAAGAACACTTGCTGATCCCCTAAGTGTGCTTTTGTTTCAAGACAACAAGCGAGCCGCATTTGGATGGTCCACTGAGCAGTTTGGTTTCCTTCCAGCAAAGTTCTCTCTCGGGCTCTCCTTTGACTGCAGTGCAGCCGAGCCAAAGTACTCATGCAAGGGGAAAGTCAAGATGACAGTTTGGACAGGCGGCTGATGCCGGGCTGGCTCTCGCTGCATGCAGTTTCTGCCACCAGCTGGCAGGAGAAGGTCATCAAGATCTGGGAAAAGTGACGGTCATTTGAAAAAAAAAAAACTTAAGACTGTTGCAGAAGGGGCTCTAAGCATTAAACAGTGGTCAAACCAGCATTCCCTTTAGAGCAGCATCATGCGCCTGACCACTATGATGATCCCTTGCTCGTTGAAGGTGGCGTTTCAAACGGAAATAAATGCTCCTGTATTTACTAAGTGCTCTGATAAAGAATTGGCATCAAGACGTGACAAATTAACTTCCTTCCTGGGGTTGGCGGCAAGATTAACAGCCTGAATCCTATAGCCTGGGATTTATTAGCTGTAGCATAACCAGGGGTTTAAATCCTAGTTAAACCCTAACTAACTGAGAGAAGGCCATCATAAGATATTTCTGGTTTGTTGGATCCCAGAAGTACATTAGTATTCCAAACAGAAGGCTGGAACCTTTGTTCTGATCCAGCAAGGCAGGAGTTTCCTTCTTAAGGCAAGCAGAGAAAAGCTATTGATTTATTTTGTATTGCTAGTTACTTACAAGAGGGGGGCTTGTGGGGGAGGGGAAAGCCCATGACCAATGCTCCCTTGAAGGTGTGGAGCCTTGTGAGCAAAAATTCTACTTGGTAAGCTACTGGCATCAAAGTTGTGAGCAAATTCCTAAGAAATAATCCAATGGACAATTATCAGATACGGGCAGTAGGCAGTTCCACAAAATTTAGCCAAAGGCCTGATGAAATAGCATGGCCTTATACCCCCTGTGGAACACAAGAAGATCCTGCAGACTGCAGGCCTCATCAGAGAGCTGGTTTCAAAGGGGAGGAGCAACAACGGAGAAGGCGCTGGCCCCAGTAGAAAATAAATGGGCAATCCAGCACCTGCAAGAAGCACTGAGATGCTGACTGGAGGGGGCATGGGAGGATTAACCAAGAGAGGTGGTCCCACAGGTACGAAGGCCTGCAAAGTACTGGAGTTGGAGACGTGGTGAAGTGAAATCAGCAAGCATGTTTATTAGCTGGTCAAGATGAAGCATGACAACCCGGGCTCAGGGGCCCTCTTTTATTCCAGCCAGAGCCATACCTCTGGCCTCGCCCAATTGTCCAGATAGTACCTTAAGATTGGGGTTACAGATCATAGGTTCCCTAGAGGATCCTGGGCACTAGATTGGTGACAAGTTACGATCCGGCCAGCTATTGTTCTTCTCGACCCAAGCTCAGATAGCTGGCCTGGCCATGTGCGTTGGCCATGTGGTGGTCGCCATTACAGGGAGCACATGGTGACCGCCACTGCATACATTACAAGGCCCCAGCCTGTTAACAGCTTTATTGGTTAAAACCAACACCTTGAATTGGCAGCTGAAACTCTCAGCCCCGCCTATCTCACAGGGTATCTGTTGAGGGGAGGGTAAGGGATAGGAGATTGTAAGCCACTCTGAGACTCCGAGTGAAGGGTGGGGTATAAATCCAATCTCCTCCTCCTCTTCTTTTTTTCCCCCTCCTCCTCCCCCTTCTCTCTCAGGTAACTCATTGGTCTCCCTTGACCTGGTAGAGCTATACAAGCTACCAAGTCAGGTCTGGGCTCTGACTGGCCAAAAACTTGGTCTTGTCTTTGTGGAACCCTCTGGGGTCTGGTGTTTAGGATTCAGCCTGCCTATCTGGTTAGCACACAGGTGACTCTGAAAGCTTCAGCAACAGGCTGCTTTATTCTTCACACATCCCTACACACAGAGAACAAGAACTAAGTGAGATCCCTTTTGTACAGCCCTTGTTGGGGAAAACAGAAATTAGTTTGTGAGGGCTCACTTAGAGGCATACATTTCGTGGCTTCTATCCTTGGTCTTTCCTTTTTCCCTGAGTGCATAATTCCCTTCAGCTTGTGATTGCAGAGGCCACTCATGCTATCTGGGGCCTATCCCACCAGATTACCAGAACATGCATGACTAGGTTTCCCAAGTCGCCCCGGGGGATGGGGAAACCCCCGCTCCAGAGGCCCGCTCCCCCCGGCCCAGATTGGGCTGCCAGGGGGAACCCCACCCCCAAATTGCCGGGCGGCAGCAATGTGCCCAGCTTGATGGCATCACCCGGAGGTGACATCATCGTGTCGGGTACGTTTTGAGGGGGACACTCTGTAATTCAAGGGAAAACTCTATGGTTTTCCCTCAAATTTCAGAGGCCTCACCCTAACGTTCCTGACGCGATGGCATCACTTCTGGGTGATGTCATCGTGCCGCACACGCTTTGCGCGCACGGCAGAAGACTCCCGGGCAGGCAAGGAGTCCCCCTGGCATTGCAAAGGTAGGACTAGGCAACCCTATGCATGACTGGCAGTTCTTCAGTTGTGAAACCCTGGGGCTTGGGGGGGGTCAGAATCTGGGAAGGGGAGCATTACAGATATTGTAACATCGCTTCTGGGTGAGAAGCCATAGAAGTTAAGCCATGCCCTTCCCCATGGTGCTCTAAGAATTTTCCCAATCTCAATAGTAAGGACTACAAAGACTGGGGAATTTCATAGAGCATCCAGGCCCATAATTATTCATAGAGCATCCAGGCATAGCCCCACAAGAATTTCTTCTGTAAACACTTTTTTCAGTCATTTTGATACATTTTTAAAAGGTGTGCACTCCTTTAAGCAGAGTGGGGTGCTCTAGTTGACTAATTCCTGCACTGAGCAAGGGGGTTGATATAGGTGATCTCTAGGATCCCTTCTAACTGTGTGTCTAGAAACTGGTCTCCTTTAAGAGAGTTTTTTCTGCCTAAGTGTTAGCTTTCTTGACTATAGAAGTCATCACCCCCACCTGCTGACTTATTATCAAAATTATTGCTTAGGCTGGCAGAAGTGATAAACTTTCAGCAGCTAAGAACTGTCACCTAAAGTGGTTGACAGCTTGCAGTTTAGAGATCTGTCCTGGTAACAGTGTTCCCTCTAAGCTGAGTTAGTGTGAGCTAACTCACAGTGTTTTAGCCTCCATCTCACACGTTTTTGTCTAAGCTCAGGAAGGATGGCTCCAGAGCAATCTAAGCAGTAGCCACATCACTCTCTCACAACTTTAATGCCAATAGCATGCAAAGTAGAATTTTTGCTCATAAGACTCTACAGCTTAGAGGGAGCATTGCCCGGTAACAGCTTTCTTTTGGCTAAATGGTGAATAGGCTAAGGATGATTGCTAGCATAAGAACACCTATGTAGAATAGACAGCTTGAGTAGACTCAGAGAGAGAAGAGTAGCTGGGTGATAATCCCCAGAATCTTGGCTTTTCTTTCTGCATTGAGAACTTCAGCCCACGAGAAAAAAAAATGTCCCACAAAATTGTCCCAGAAGCCACAAAATCCTGGCTACAGGCCTGAGAGCATCCTGTGGGACTGGGACTTTACTTCCTGATGGTCATGTGTAAGTGACATCACAGCATACACAACGGTCCCCTCCCCACTTTTTTCTCTTTCCACTGATTTGATCAATTGTGGCCCAACGAGATAGGGGGCAGGGGCTTGCCTGCCATGACTGAGCAAATGATAAGCCTACTTATGACCCACATTGTGATAGCAGTGCTGCTGGGTCAGATGTCACAAGATAACAAGGTTGGACTTTAAGAAGCAAGGCCACACAAGAGTAATGGAAGAGAAGCGATCCAGAGGCAGGGTTGATTAGAGGCCGCAGGGCCTAAGTCATGAAACTCATCAGATAGGGCCTTTTCTCACTAGCTTTCCCCCGTGTTCCAGCAGGATTTTCTTGCTCCAGGGAAGCTCCGGAGCAGTGCAGTGATACTCTGGAGGAAATTGTGAGCAGGGAGCAAATGGTGGGAAACTGACCAGAAGCTCCGGTGCTAGCTTCCGTGTAAACCGCGGGGGAAAGCTAGTGAGAAAACGCCCATAGTCTTGGCCCGGAATACTGTCTCGTAGCTGAATTTTCACCACAGGACTGCTGAGGAGGAGGGTGAAATGCCACACATACTGCTTCTCCAAGAATGAGCAAGTTACTAATGTGAGAATCAGAAAGCATCTCAGTTGTGAAATTACAAGCATGCATATGTGAACCACCCCTCAAATGTAAGAGGTCATGAGTCTATAATGGATTTATCCGCCACTTCAGGGTTTGGGGATTTTTTAGAAAAAAATTTATTTCTTTTCTTTTCTTTTTTTCTTTTCTCTTTTTTTACAATTTACAATGTTTTATTGCTTCCAAGGCATTATTGTACTGAATAAATCATTGCTAGCAGTTATCAATGCCACATGTTTGGCTACTTGGTGAAATAGGAATCTTACGATAAATTTTTCAAAAGTTTTTTTTACAAAGATCAAAGCAATGTCAATTTGTTTGGAAACAGCAATAAGACAAATATTCATTTTCAAAGAGTATAGATGCTATTTGCTTTGCTAAAAAAAGGTGACAGCTGTTATCCTTAACAATTTGGGTGATAAATGAAACATTTAACCTTTTGTGGAGTTTTATGAAGACTACAGCTTCAAGGAGTATGAGGATTAGGTAGTCTTATTGAAGCACAATGGATTTTTTGGTTCTGGGAAATTATTTCCCTCCAAAGAAAAGTGAGGAAATTGCCAGAAACTCTCTCTGTATGCTCCAGTATTCTACGCCACTTAGGCCCGTCAAGATTTATAGAATATAAACAAAGAAATAATATTCAATGAACCAACCGTCTAAAATAAGTGGGGAGAAATCCATCATAAACAGCTGTTCCTTTTGCTTTTGGAGGAGAAAATCCATGATGGATTTGTTGTGTCCTATGATATTGAAGTATCACTAAATCATTCATTGTCCACCAGTATTTACAGTATTGCACTGTGCAGTGGGGTAACAAGTTGAAATTACAGTGTTTATCTGGGCTGAACTGGCAAATGGGTTATTTTAAAAAAAAAATCTGAAGAATTTTGAGTGAAGCAAAAAAAGTGTGATGATAAGACTGAAGAAATTTCTCAGAAGGGTTCTGCACTGTGATAAGTTGAAAAGGAAAGCAAAGTAGCTAAGAACACTTTCCTGGGAGTAAGCCTCATTAAATAGTCCTGCTTAGAATTGTGCTATAGATGTGCAATCCTAAACAGAGTTATACCCTTCACAGCCCATTGGCTTAAATTAATTTAGAAGGTTGTGGGACAGCTTCACCCTGACCTGGATGGCTCAGGCTAGCCTCATCTCATTAAATCTTGGAAGCTAAGTAGGGTCGGCCCTGGTTAGTATTTGGACGGGAGACCATCAAGGAACACCAGGGTCATGATACAGAGGCAGGCAATGGCAAATCACCTCTGAATGTCTCTTGCCTTAAAAACCTGATTGGGTCGCCATAAGTTGGTTGCAACTTGATGGCAAAAAAAAAAAAAAAAGACTGCTTCAGATGGCACTGCGAGGGTGCAAACTACATACACATTAATTTTACACAATCCCACATACATTCAGACAAGGGGGACTCCTTTCCTCCCTAAACCGCATGAACGGAAGTTGTACCCACATGGAAAACCATGTGTCGCTCAATTGATACCAGAATACTACTGCGTGTATCTCACTCCTGAATGATATGTGTGGCTGATGGGCTCCCATTTCACTAGAACTGAAAAATGTCTGCAGGGGGGCGATGTCTTTTGCAATACTATTCACACCATAGACATGGGATTGTTACTCCAAGAACAGCATTTCTGTGTGTTCCTGCTCAAAATGACCCTTGTGCAAACCATACATTTAGCTTTCTTTGGTAATCAAGATGAAACCCGGAATTTTTTTTAAAAAAAAAAAGAATAGCTAATATGGTCAGGGGCCTGCCTACCTAAGGGACCGCGTTTCCCCGTATATACCCCAGAGAGCATTGCAGTCAGGCAGTCAACATCACCTGACCCTCCCCGGCCCTAGAGAGGCCAGGTTGGTGATCACCAGGCCTTCTCAGTGGTGGCTCCTCACTGGTGGAACAAGCTCCCGGATTACATCAGAGCCCTGCGGAACCGTATGCAGTTCCGCAGGGCTTGCAAAGCAGAGCTCTTCCACCAGGCCTTTAATTAATTAGGGTCCCTGGAAAGTGCCGAGGGAAGCTTGGCCCGGGAAATCGACTGGTGACGCCTCCTGACCTGGGTTTTTGCTAGGCTCTGCGCTCAGCGTTGAATGTACCGTGGGCCGCTGTCTCTTTGTGGTTTTCTGCTGTTTTTATAATTTATAATTTTCTGCTGAATTTTTATATACTGTTGTTTTAAATTGTTGTGAGCCGCCTTGAGCCGGTAACCCGGCTATGCGGGATATAAATCTAAATTAATAAATAATAATAAATAATAATTCCATTGGTTTTCTCAGTTTCGAGAAAGGTTTAGTCAAAGTTTAACTTCCAGTGCCGGGTTCATACTCCAATGGTAACCATATGATTCAGGGACCATGGGTCAATTTGCAGCTTAGCCAAGATCTGTCCAAACTTCCCCATGGGGGCTGCCCATACAGCCACAGTAATTGTTGCACATATAGCTCACATGATCCAAGTACTACTACTTACCCTGTTCACTTGAGTGATTTTATTTGTGCTGTTGGAGCTGTACACTGGTAAAAATACTCAAGTCCAATTAAGACTCCAGAGCTCTCCAAGGAAAGTTTTGGATTCTCATTCAATCACCTTCAGTTCCCATAACTGTTCTGTATATTGATTCGGGTGGGTAGCTGTGTTGGTTTGAAGCAGCAGAACAAAGTCTGAGTCCAGTGGCACCTTTAAGACCAACCAGGTTTTATTCTGGGTAGAGGCTTTTGTGTTCATGCACACCTCCTCAGATACATTGGAAGAGAAGTCTCCAACCATGACATATAGGTAGAGGGTGGGGAGGGTATTTCCAGGAAGGGCTGATTAGGAGTTGTCATGACCCCTTGGGGGTTGCCACCTTCTGCCGCCACCACCCTGGACTTGGGGTCTCTTGAGAAGGCCCAGGGTACCCTCCCAAGCCCAACCAAATTGCCTTCTTTTAACCGAGAAACATGAGGCGTGATGACCAGGCAGAGCATTTAAACAACAGGGCTTATTTAAACACTACTGGGGCAGGGAAAACTAAAGGTAAACTAAAATGAATCTAACACAACTGTTTTTCCTTAACTGGTACTACTTAAGGCCTACAGCCTCATCTACCAGGCCTCTTGCCTGTTCTCACTCAATCCCACTGAGGGACTTTTCTCCCACCCCAGACTTTCCCTTCAGCTTGACTCTCTGTCTGAGGAGAAAACCGCAGTAGAGAGAAGAAGAACAGTTTGTCAGTTACACACCTAAAGTTCCGTCGCCTCACATATTGCCCAAATTCCCATTGGCTCCCACCACCGCCAAACATCATGGGAATTTTAGGTTGTCCCCTCTAACCCCAGCACAGGTCTCTCCTATGCCTAGGCCACACTAGGCCTGTCTCCCAGCCTGGCACAGGTCAAGATGCATAAGTAACTGAGCAATACATATAGTTAAGATTGGATTAAAGCAATTGGTAAAACCTGTGAATAGCTGCAAATTAGCATACAGCATAATAAAAGAGTTTACAAACAGATGACATGAGGAGTTATTTAAGACTGAGGGGGGCCGTCTGTGGGCAAGTAATTGTGAATTAGCCCTTCCTGGCAACACCCTCCCCCCCTTCTACCTATATGGAATGGTTGGTGACTTCTGTCTCAAAATATCTGTCAACAGTTACTGGTCATGTTTTGTGATCAAATAACAATGTGAAAGGAGATAATTAACACATAGACAAGAAAATCAATATAGTGCTGATGAACTTAATGAGGAAATATAAATACAGGGTTTAATAAACTGACTTCATATTAAGACGTTTTTTTAAAAAAAAGAAGTGTCAGAGATTAATTGATCTCCAGGAGTTGAGAACTTACAACTTTCAGTGCTTTTAATTAATTCAAATTATTAATAGAAACCATGCCTTTGTAGTTCCAGAAAGAAAACTGTTAAGTCTAATAATGCCAAAATTTCCTGAGTTTGCTCATATTTCTATTCGACAGTATTTTTTTAAAAAAAAAATGATTATGCGATTGATTGCAACTTACATATTGATTTAGCCATACTTCATAATCTAAAATATTTATTTCAGAAGTGTTCAGAGCAAAGCTTGATTAAAAAAATGCATTTAGGTCAGTTTAGATGAGTCCGGTGAAAATGTATTTATTAAACAACTAGGAGTAAGGCCTATTGTGGGAAGAAATACAATGGGCTCTAGAAGGAAGCTCCAGGTGAGTGTCCCGGCTGTTGGCTGATGGGTCGGCAGAGGGAAGGGGAAAATAGAGGGAGGCAAGCCATATTTATTTCCTTCTTGTTAGCTATAAGGCAGGGCTGTCTCAAGTCATTCTACTGCCCCAAGTGGGTAGTATGGGAGGACATCCTCACGGTAACAGGTATGGTTCCCTCCACCCCTGACTTAGGTTGATTTGGGGTTATGCAGTGGCAGCTAAGGCAGAAAACTACCTCTTCCTAGACAATGCCTTCTGGGTTCCAAGGGTCTGGAAAGCGGTTCCATAGCCAGTTACAGGGTTGCAAACTCTGGGTTGGGAAATACCTGTAGATTTGAGGGGTAGAGCCTGGGGAGGGAAGGGGCGGGGAGGGACCTCAGCAGGGTATAATTCCATAGAGTCCATTGCCCAAAGCAGCCATTCCCTCCAGGAGAACTGATCTTGGAGATCTCCAGGTGCTGCCTGGAGGCTGGCAATATTAAGGGGAGGGCCAGATCTGTAGATTTGAGAGGTTGAGCTTGAGAAGGGCAGGGTTTGGGGTGCAGAGGGACTTCAGCAGGGTATAATGCCATAAGAGTCCATTGCCCAAAGCAGCCATTCTCTCCAGGAGAACTGATCTTGGAGATTTCTAGGTGCTGCCTGGAGGCTGGCAATTCTAAAGGAGGGCCAGACCTGTATATTTGAGGGGCAGAGCCTGTGGAGGACAGGTTGTTGGATGCAGAGGGACTTCATCAGGGATGTGCTGTGGCTGCGGAACACAGTGATTTCTGGGAGATCTACAGGCCCCACAGGAAGACTGGCAACTCCAGTGCTCCTTTAAGGGAAGATTGGGATATGTATTTTAGCAACTCCAGTGACCGTTTAAACGAAGCCTGGGAGATTTATTTTACCTCAGGACCACATTCAAGGACCCAACAGCAACAGCAAACTGATTTGAATGTTAGCGGCAAAAGCCAATCAGGCTGCATATGCAAATGACCTCTGTGTTCCGACTGGCTATTGGGGGGAGTGGAACAACAAACTGTTTAGAATATTGGTGGCAAGACTCAGGCAACACAGCCAGTGGATAGGGACAGCTTGAGTGACACATCAGGCAGCCAACTGATTTTGGCAAGCATAGAATGTTGCCAGATGAAAATTAAATTATATAATAAGGACAGATATTTTAAGTGCAAAACAAATTATGACAGTGAATGCTTTGTTATAATTATCACATAATAGTAATTTAAAAAGAGTATATAACAAAAAAAATGGATTCTAGGCCTCTGATGTGGGGCTTTGTATGAATTTCGTAGGAGTGATAAAAAAGGATGTAGGAATGCCCCCCCTCCTGCTTCATTAGTTAAATGGAAACTTTAAAGGGGGAGTGGTGTTTGTGATGTGGACACAGGTCACAACATTCAACAGGAAAGATTAAGAGGCTTCCACATCGTTGTAAAGCACAAAAACAGGAATCAACCATAGTGAGGATGATGAGGTAAGGGAATTTTTTAATGGCCACTTCACTGATTGGTGGTGGAAAGTGCTGTCAAGTCACATCTGATTTATGGAGACCATGTAGGGGTTTTAAAGCAAGAGACATTCAGAGGTTATTTGTATAGGTGTGCATAATAGAATTCCCGTGTTGAAAATACACACAAAAAATGCTGTTTTGGGTTGCCAGTTAAGTTTCTGGAACAATATTAGCAGTTCAGGATTCCTAGTGAAATGAAACTACTCTCCAACAAAATCCATGTTGTTTCAAGTTGAGGTGCTTAGCAAGCCAACAGGACTGTGGCACACACTTGCCATGTTGTTCTTTGATTCTGCTTGTTTCTCCAGGCAATGACATCTTTCCTTCCAGTTGGATCTTTGGAAGTGTCCAGAGCTCCCAGCCAATCACCTTTTCAGACAAGCTGCAAAGAGGGAATGTGCATCATCCATGCATGCCTCTTCTCTGTTTCTGTTCATTTCCTGATCAACAATTGTGAAAGTCAAAGAAATGTTACCAAACTCTCTGGAAGGTGGAGGGGGGCATTGATTGCCTTGAAGTGCTCTCATGCAAATGCCATTTTGAATGTTTCCACCAATCTACTGTAATTGTAGAGGTTCTGGCATGATGTGAAGGAGGGCAGTGGAGAAGGCAGAGTCCATCTTCATCATGCCCAGGGGAAAGTACATAGCTTTTTTGGACTGTCTGTGTAAAGCTGTAAACTTTGGGTTGGAGCTCTGGGAGTGCAGAGCTGCCATGCATTGAAAAGTCTTTCTGATTCTGGTGGAAAACCAGTCTCCAGGTTTATGGCTTTACTCAGAACAGGAGTAAACAGTTAACATGAAAATGGGAAATCTGTAAGCCTACAAACCTATACATTGCTTAACGCATTTCTTCTGTCTAGATAAGCAGGCAAGGCAATAATCTGCAAAAGACAGAAGCACATGCACGGGGAACGCTGCATCAGTATGCCTTCATCAGAAGGATGGACAATGAGGAGAGGCACACAGAACGGAGGCAACATCCCGTTTGCAAAGGATCACACATTTAGGCACATGAAAGGAAAAATTGGAAAAGGAATGCTAAGGTGAAAAGGTTCATATGGGGGGAGGTGGATGGAGTCCATAGTGGCTGCTGGCTTCTCACATGTCCAATTAGACCACATGTCCAGGTCACACACACATGGTATGCCGAGGGAAGAAAAGACTATGGCATTGACATATGTTCCATTTACACTGTGATGGGTTCTAACTCAGAACCCAATCAAACCCACAGCAAACTACAAAATGGATGTCGTTGCCATCTTCTGGAACTGGCAACTATCCTGGAAGATGATTTTGAGAAAAGCTTGCACAACCACTGCAATGAAGGGCATCAGAAGAGTTTCCTCAGTGCAAATGTAAGACATTTTTATTCTTATCGCTCCTTCACTGTTACAGCAGGAGAAGAAAATTAACATAAGAAGGATTTATTTTAAATGCCAAGATGGCCGCCACTATTGGTCATTTCCTCACCATAGCAGTCTATAGAGAGGGGTACATGAGCAGAAATGAGCTACTTTTCTGGCCCCTGGTAAAAGAGCCCCTTTGCTGCATGCAAGGTTACCAGGTCCCCCACCCCCCAGCCACTGGCAGGAGCGGGAGGGGGTGTAGAATTGCCAGATCCAGGTTGGAAAACTCCTGGAGATTTGGGGATGGAGGCTGGAGAAGACAGGAACCTCAGTGGGGTACAATACTGTAGAGTCCACCCTCCAAAGCACCCATTTTCTTCAGAGGAGCTGATCTCTATAGCCTGGAAATAAACTGTAATTCTGGGGGGTCCCTAGGTCCCACATGGAGGCTGGCATCCCTAGCTGCATAGGCTTGAGATTTGGGGGATGGAGAGAAGAGGAAGGACTGTGTTTCATTTGATTTTGATGGCATTGGAGATCCTCAGATTGGTTGGGCACTGAAAATGATAGTGCCTGCAGTGCACATGGACAGAAAATGGTCCCAAAAATTCAGAACAAAACAAGTGGCATGGTTTTCCAATCCAAACCAGTAATGCCCTATCTGAAATGAAGTAATCATAGTGAAATCCCACCCCCAAAGCCCAGATCCAAAATTGCAACATTTTTTCCCCTCAGTACACATCTCTACTGGTTTGCCATCAACACAGCAAGCCTAGACTTCCTTGGTGGTGTCCCATCCAAGTACTAACCAGTGCAGACCCTGCTTAGCTTCTGAAGATCAGACTAGCATGGGCTATCAAGGTCAGGGCACTTCACTTATTACAAAATCTTAATTTTGCTGGTTGATGACACAAAGACTTCTAGATTTCAATGTGAGTTTTGTGCCTCCAAGTCTAGCAGGCAGTGTTCCCTATAAGCTGAATCAGTGTGAGCCAGCTCACAGTTTTTTAGCCTCCGGCACAGACATTTTTGTCTTAGCTCAGGAAGGCTGGCTCCAGAGCAAACTAATTTATGCAGTAGCCAAATCGCTCGCTTACAACTTGAATGCCAGTAGCTCACAAAGTAGAATTTTTGCTCACAAGACTCCATGGCTTAGAGGGAGCATTTCACATGCGCCCTTTTCTTCTTGTGAACACAGTGTTACCCAAATAGGCAGTCTCCAAGTAGTTGGGGGGAATTAGCATAGGAGACTGTTTGAGAAGGGGCAACCGGAAGTGAAACACCAACCTTTGCGGGGATTGTCTCTGTGAGAACTCTCAAATAAACAGGCAGTTTGTTCAAATTACAGACTCTTTCTATTAACAAAGAAAATGGAGGGGAAAGGTTCATTCAGCAAAAACACAACATTCAAGAGTTAATTAAAAAGGCAGGGAGGGGTGGGGCATAGTGTTTCAGGGACTGGGTGATGGTAACCAGTCCTGGAGAGGTCTGCAGAAGCAGCAGATCTGGAGAGAAACATCCAGCGTATCATCCATAAAGGACAGAAAGAGAAGCCCACAAGTGGGGATGTATGTGGTCGGTACCAAGAACACACAACACACACTGAGTGGGTTTTTGGGGCCGATCCTTATAGGAAAATTGTGCCCTGAGGCTGTGGAAAGGTGTGTGTCCTTTCTGGTGGGAAACTTTTAGATAACAGAGATTACTTTATTGGGGTGAAACAAAGGTTTGGGCCATGGCTTGATTGCTGCTAATGGCCCCATTGATGACCCAGGAAGGCTCGATCAGACTGAGATAAAGTGATTAAGTTGCGCTAAGGCAATAGTGATGAGGAATAAGTGATATGCAAAAGATGGATTTGAGAGTAATTGCTTGCTTGAGTTGCTAATGAAGTCTTCCGAAAATGCTTTGCATAAGTCTTCCTGAGTAATCCATTTGCTTAACTTATGTGTGCCGTTAGAGTGGGGGAAAGACATCTGTTCCAATCACCTCCTGATCTAATCAAAGTATATTTCTCTTCCTTTCCCATGGAGCTATGTGACTGGCATCCATGTTTGAATAGTGCCCTGGCCTGCCCAGTCCCTGTAGTGTGTGCTCCAGTCTTCCCTGAGCTTGAGGAGGGCTCCAGCTGCTGACAACACCATGAGGCAGAATCTATTGCCATTTGGCGCTTCCTCACTCCATGGAGTGCTATTGGCTTCATCTGCAAAATCATGTTACGTACATAACTACACATAAGTTTTGCAGTGGAGTAAACAGTTGCTCCACCAGACAGTCTGAGGGATGAACATCTGAGTGATGAGGAACAATTCCAGTCATGGTAGACCAAACCAAGTCAAATCCTAGATCCCAAATTCAGACAGATGAGAACCTGAATACGGTCACATAAGGAAGTAATGATTGTATGAATCACAGCTTCTCTTGGTGACGATATACAAAAATGATGCCAGTTTGGTGTAGTGGTTGGAAGTGTGGACTGTAATTTGGGAGAACTGGGTTTGATTCCCCACTCCTCCACATGCAGCTGCTGGTGTGACTTTGGGTTAGCCACAGGTTCTCTCAGAATTTTTCTTTCACTGGCAGTTCTCGAAAGAGCTCTCTCAGCTCCACCTACCTCACAACATGTCTGTTGTAGGGAGGGGAAGGGAAAGGAAATAGTAAACTGCTCTGAGACTCCTTTGGTAGTGAAGGGCAGGGTATAACCCCAATTTTTTCTTCTTTTTCTTCTTCGCTTCAGAGAGTTCAAAGACTTGAGGGCATTGCAATGAAACAAATCCTGGGGACACGTGTATGGGCACGACTTTAGACACCTGACACTCTGCATAATGCCTGCTGAGTAGCATGGATCATGTGGGGGTCTGTCAGTTGAACCATGCCCCTGACAAGAATGCAGAGAGAACAACAACCAGGTATACAAAGAGCATTTGAAGCACGGCAGCAAGCTTGCTGCTTAAGGTACGGTGACTGAGTTTGACAAAACTGCAAGACACACAGAGAGAGTGTGATTTGTCATAAGTATCATTTAGATATTTGTATTCAGTGCAGAAGAATAAACTGATTTACAGTTGCTGGCAGAGCCAGATTAATTTTTATTACATGAACTGAGATCCTGAAATCCCATTAACCTCAGGGGCAGGATAACAGCTCATAATTTGTAAAAAAAATATAGCTTTCAAAATAACCTGTCCAAAGGGAGTTGAAATTTTCGAGCCACTGCAGAAGATTATAATCTAGGCGCACTAAAATTCTATTTTTTTTAATTACCCCCCCCCCCTTCCCCTATGCACACATAATCTAAAACTGCATCCTCCCTTATTTGGGCTGGGCTGGCACCAACACGTGGATGATGCTCAGCTCTATCTCACACTTCCAGCTGATCTCCGGGAGGCTGCTGAAACCTTGAAATGTTTGGTGGTGTAAAAAGACACCAGAAAAATGTAACAGATGTTTGCATTTGGAACAGTTGGGTGGATGCCCTTGCTAATGAAGCAGCCCTGGGGGACAGTGGAACAGATCTAGATCCATCCCTTTCCCTTTGAGAGCCAGTCTGGTGTAGTGGTTAAGAACAGTGGACCCTAATCTGGGAGGACCGGTTTGATTCCCCACTCCTCCACATGCGGCTGCTGGTGTGACCTTGGGTCAGTCATAAGTTCTTTCAGAGCTGTTCTCTCAAGGGCAGTTCTCAAAAAGCTCTCTCAGCCCTATCTACCTCACAGGGTGTCTGTTGTGGGGAGGGGAGGGAAAGGGAGATTGTAAACTACTCTGAGACTCCAAGTGAAGGGCGGGGGATAAATCCAATCTCCTCCTCCTCTCCTCCTCCTCCATCATCACCTGCCCTATGCTTCAAGAAAGTGGGAAAGTCCCTTGTCCAGAGGAGTCTATAATGTTGGTTTCCACCTTGCAACAGCTGGTGCTGAAAAAAGAGATAAGCTGTAAGCCTCCCTGAGGTGTAAGATTTATGCCAGGGACTAAAGTAAATGTAGCTCTTTGGGTTGATGGCAACTGTGAATGTGGCTTTCCATAAGCCAAGGAGTAAGTACTGCTGATATAGATATTAAATGTATGGGAGGCAAGCTAAATCCCTGTGATGCTCTTGAAAAGAAACAACATGGAGCAGAGCATCATCTAGATCCCACCCAGGAGGAAGGAACTCAACCTGCAGTTCAGAGTGCCCTTAACCATCTCAGGCAGGTGAGAAGTGTTGAGAAGTCCAAGAAGACCAATGAGGTTATACTTCTCCATCCCCATCCAAACTCACAGTTGGCATAAATTATCCTCCAGCACCACCAAGGCAGTTCCAGACCCCAAACTAGGCCAGATCAGAATGGAATTGGGCACAGTTTGGAGATACTATGTCACTTCCGGGTGACACTGTAGGCTGCCCCCTCCAGTCTCTACCACAGAAACTAGGGGGAATTCCTAGAGCATGTGAAGACCATTTTTTTCTCTCCCATTCCTTGGAGGCAGGAAATTGGGGCTGGGCACTGGTAATTTCACGCCACGGGTAAGTGGGAGGTCTATGTATAGTTGGTATGGGTATTGAATGCATAGGCCCATTTAATCCTGTTTCCTGTTTCAAAATCAGAGCACCTTTGTGCCCCAGAGCACCCAGGCGAAACTAATAAAATAACAGCCCTGCAAATACTTCACCCCAGAGGTATTCATAACTTATTCCTGTCTAGTGCTAAGGGCACAGAATTACCACAGAAAAAAGTAACACACTTATCATTACCCGCCGAAAGATAGAACAGATGAAAGTCATGTGCGCAGCAAGGAAACCTGCTCAATAAAGGCAATATATATTTAGCTCTTATAGACAAAAAACAAATAACAACTAAATACAACGTGAGGTAAAGTTTCAACTGCAGCTCTGCCACAAGGGCAGGGTCTCTGGGGATGGTGAACACCCTCACAGCAACCCAACAGGGCCCATTTAATCATTGGCAATAGTAATCATTGTGAGGGACCAGGGATGTAGGAGCTCCTGAGGAAGAATGATTGTATCTTCTGGGACACAGGGCATTGGGGGGGGGGGGGAGATAAAAGGTCTTCCCTCCTGAACTGAACCTCAATCTCCTTCATTTTTCATCAGTCCCTGTAGGAAGCCACCAGCTTCAGTAGCATTAATCCTGTTCTTTCCCTTCTGTCATGGGAAGCAATTCTTTGAAGACAAGCACCAACAGTTTAAAAGACAGCGAGAGAAAGAGAGAAAGGATAAATAAATAAAAATGACACACTCTTTAGTGGAACTAATTCAAACAAATGATACAAATCAAGCTATAAATTCATACAGCATTCCCTCCCTAACTGGATTTCAATGAAGATGTTGGCATAAATCATTCTTTTTGCTGATACGTTTGGGCCTCATTTCAATTAATCAGCAAAAAAAGGGAAGAAAAACTATCCAGAATGACTTGAAAGGGTTCCAGTTATATGGAACAAAATTTCTATTTAATCAGGCACGCTGGCAAATGCTCTCTGATCGTCAGGGGCCTCACTAGAGATACATTTTAAGCATCCCTGCCAGTCCACTGCAACTGTTAATATCATGTGACAGCATAAATATGAAGGTTATTAATATTTTAAAAATCTAATTTTCTCTACATTATGGCTGTAATGAATTCTGATATGACTTGGGTGCCGCCAATTGCAGATTGTGACACCTCAAATGCTGAGCAATCAGCATGGCTGATTGGATGCGTTTTAAGTTCCAGTGTGCCTGAGGCAATCGATTTACGGTGCATGCATTTCATTTTGGGAAGCAGGGCTATGAAGAAAGATTTGCCTTTTTTTTAATTACCTGATTATTTTTCCCACCAGTTCTCTTTGTTGAGATATGATTTCCCGGGTTCAAGTTTCTCAGGGACATTCTTCTTAATTTTCTTGTTTGTTTAAACAGCTGTTTTATTTATTTTCAGGGGACTGCCATTTTGTGAAGTGGTCCCTAACCAGCAGCTCCTTCCCTCTTAGGGAGGCTTTGATGTTTCAAAATGTGTGCTCAAAGATCATACTTCGCTTACTGCCTATTCACCTCGTGATGGATTCGGTATTTTGCTTTCCACGCCAAATGAACAACATCTAGAGTAGTTTTGCATCTGCCTACTGCCCACATTTAGCTGTGGACCTGCCATAGATGCACACACATCGACTGGAAGATTGCCTGGATTGTCTAAGTCCCAGAATCCTTATAAGCAGGCCATACAATATCAGCTTCAGAACAATTTATGTGCTGCTTAGAGGTTCCAGACTGAATCTGGCAACTGGTGAGAGGGTTGGAGGCATGGGCATGGGAAGGCATGCTACATTGACAATGTCACCAATGCCACTACATCTAGTTCAGAGGAATCCGGTCTTACCACAGAGTTTTGGGCAATTCCCAGAGCTACTGTATGTCACTACCAGGTTTCCCCCAGAAGTGACGTAGGGAAGTTCCTACAATAAAGAATAAATGGATATAAGTGACATTAGAAACCACAACATTCAAAAAACAGTGAGGGAATATTTTAACCTTTCAGGGCATTCAGTTGCTGACCTAAGAGTAGCCATTCTCTTACAAAGGAATTTCAAAGGGAAATGCTGATTTCTCCATGCCTACTATCCCTCTGCATATCACAGCTAATCCAATCACGCCTGCAATTGTAATTCACCTACTATTGTCATTTGCCTGTTATTCAGCATCTGAAATCACTCCACTCTCCAAGATATAAGGACAGAAGGACTGACATTCTACCTGTATCTGAAGTGAGCAGTGACACAAGAAAGCTCATACCATGCCACAAATTGTGTTAGCTTTTAAGGTGCTACTGGACTCTTGTTCATTTTCAATGATTCATTTTTAACCCATTGCTTTATGATGGGAGCCAGCAACTGAAGGCCCCTGCACCATCACAGTCCACAGTCCCCTTATACATTTCACTGTCAAGCAGGAAATGAGGAACAGAGATAGTGGCAACAAAGCTACAACAAAGAATAAATGGACATAAGTTTGACATTAGAGAGATTAGAAAGAGAGACTGCTGAATTGCAACTGATAATGAAGCTCAAGACAATGCATCTTCCTGGACTTAATGACTCATTTACAATCCAAGTCGGGGGGGGCATTTTTGCAAGCCCAGCTGAACTGGTACAATGTACAGAGTGCCCAGAAGTACCAGGGCAATCACAGAGAGCCCAGCAGAACCCAGTGCCACTGGCATTACAAGCTTAAAAGGATGGATCTCAAAGCACAGAGTCACAAATCCAAGCAAGTGTGTGTGTGTAATTTTGCAAGCTCTGTGCAAGACAATGGGAAGTGAACACAAAAGGAACACAGGCAGGAGGGGGGGGACTGTTTTGAAATTGACATAACTAGTTTGAAACTGACAACAGTGTTTCCAATGGAGAATTCTCTCTCCCCTCCCCCCTTGCTTTGAAGTTTGATAAACATTTTGTTTGAATGGAAAAAGTCTGTCTGGAAATGTATCAATTTACAAAATGGCATGAACCTCCACAAATTGCTTGAAAGTTTATGGAAAGTTTGTGCCGGTTGACCTGCCATGAACTTCGGTTTACGAACCACAAACTGGCCAAAATTCATCACAAACTTTAGTTTATGAGCTGGTTCGTGCCCATCCCTATCTGAAATCACCCTCTAAGATATAAAGACAGATGGACTCACATTCTTTCTGTATCTGAAGAAGTGAGAAGTGACTCATGAAAGCTCATGCCCTGACACAAATTTTATTAGCCTTTAAGGTGCTATTGGACTCTTGCTTTTTTCTGCTGCTACAGGCAGACTAACATTGGCTACCCATCTTGATCTTGTTGAAAATGAAATCCATATGAAGGTGTCAGTCTTGCACACAGCCAGGGTAATTATATCTTTAGCAGCATAACTGTGTTCCAGACTTCATCTGAACACTTCAAAAAAGAATTATCTGTCTGAAGATACGTATTATATATATATATGTATATACACATAACAGAAAAGATGTTTTTATACTTGAGCTTGTAAAGATGTGAAATAATGACTAATATATAGGCAGTACTGGCAGAGTACCCAAAGGCAGGATCCTAACCTGAAATCAGTGAGATTTAAAGAAGGTCAAGATTTCATCCTTACGACTCAGGGAAAAGGATGATTCAAGATAACATCATTAGAAAGAGGACTCGCTGCTGGTATAGATCTACACCATGTGTAAAATAAAGTCATATGGTACTATTAGGAAACTTTTATAAAGCAGGTCTCTGGAATGGGTCATCTGAACCTTCTTTTATTATTTTTGTATTGCATTTAAACTACTGCCTACCATAAAGCCACTCCTGGAGACAGCACAATTTCTTTTTAAAATAATTACATCTGAGAACCGCTCGTGGTCAGACCCTTGCCATGGAGCAGTTCAATACATTAAACCTACTCAAATACTTACATCTCTCGCTGAGACACTTGGCAGTTGTTCAGTCACTAACTGCAGCCTAGCATCCTTCCAGTGGTACCACAGGGGGCTGATTCCCACGAACTGCTGTTCTAGGGTTTCCAGCCTCCAGGTGGCAGCTAATGATCTCCTAGAATCACAACTGACCTCCAGACTACATACATCACATACGGATTTATTTATTTAAAACATTTATTCCACTTCTCCTGGAGAAAATGGCTGCTTACGAGGGTGGACAGCATGACATTATACCCTTCTGAGGTCTCCCTCCCTTTCCTAAGCCCCACCCTCCCAAGCTTCCGGTATCTCTGAACCCAAAGTTGGCAGGTGTTTCTGAACCTGGAGTTCTGAACTTTAAGCTGCTCATACAAATGATGTTCTTGTGTGAACAAGTCTAATGTCTGAGAAGGAGGATTCATGGAATATGACAGTTCCTGTAATCAGAAAGAAATTTACAGAGCAGGGAAGTTGAAGGTCTCTTGTTTTCAGTTTGGTATAGTGGTTAGGAGCATGGACTTTAATCTGGGAGAACCAGGTATGATTCCCCACTCCTCCACATGCAGCTGTTGGTGTGACCTTGGGCCAGTCACAAGTTATTTCAGAGCTGTCCTCTCAAGAACAGTTCTCAAGAGAGCTCTCTCAGCCCCACCTACCTCACAGGGTCTCTGTTGTGGGGTGGGGAAGGGAAAGGAGATAGTAAGCTGCGCTGAGGCTCCTTCGGTTATTGAAGGGAGGGCTATAAATCCAATCTCCTCCTCCTCCTCCTCCTCCTCCTCCTCCTCCTCCTTCTTTGCTGCACAACCCAGTCAAATTCTGGCAGCCAACAGGCTTCAGGAAGAATGCCAAGAAAATGAATCATGAAAGCTCCATTCCAGAGTAAGAATCCATTCTTTTTAAAACCAAGTCTAATGCACCACAACGGCCTTCCTGTTTATCGGAACCTATGGTCCACCCAAGGCAAAGCCAGTGAGGAGCTTATAAAAGTCAACCTTGCAGTGAACTTCATGTTCTTTAGAACAATGTCAGTGAAAATTATAAGCCCTGTGTAATCTGCAGTGACACGTTCAGCAGTCAGACATTTGGTTTTCAATAGCCATAATCACTGGTGAAGCAAGACTCAGAACTTCATATTTCACTGCTATGCAGCTTAAGCAGCTGCCAGACAGCTTTGTGGCAGTGGAAGTGGAGTTTCATTTCTCTCTGCCTTACGAGAGAATTTCCCATCTATAAAGTAAGTTTATTTTGTTTGTTCATTTGTTTATTATATCTATTGCTGACTAGATCCCCCACTGCGTATTATTATTAAGACAGTAATTCTGCCATCACACAAATATAACACCTTACAAATTGCTCTTTTTCAACAACAGCTGTGCCAGAGCTATGGCTTGCCCAAGGTCATCCAGCAGGTGCAAGTGGAGGAGTGGGGAATCAGACCCGGTTCTCCCAGATTAGAGTCCGCACACTTTTAACCACCATACCAAACTACACATGAAGACCTATGAATAGAGTTAGAGAGCCACTGGGAGAAGAAGGTCACCATTGTGCCAGTTATCATTGGAGCCCTTGGAGCAGTGCCTAGAAGTCTCAAGAAACACCCGGACATTTTGGGCATTGAAAAAATAACACCCACTCAACTCCAGAAGACCCTGTTACTTGGGACAGCAAGAATCCTGTGAAGATATATCTGCAGCTCCCAAGAACTTGGCTAGATCTCGAATTGCAGAACACCATTTACCAGTCTAATATTTGACTGTGAATGGTGGTGGTGGTGGTGGTGGTGGTGGTGGTGGTGATGATGATGATGCTGTCAAGTGGCAGCCAACTTATGGTGAACCCAGCAAGGGGCTTTCAAGGCAAGTGACCATAGGGTTTTCAAGACAAGCGATAAGCAGAAGTGGTTTGCCATTGCCTTCCCATGCACAGCAATGCTGGTCTTTCTTGGTGATCTCCCATCCAACTACTGACCATGACCAACCCCTGCTTAACTTCCAAGCTCTGACAAACTCAAGCTAGCTTGGGCTCTTTAGTCTGCTGAAGAATGTGCTGTTGAGTCACAACTGACTCACGGTGACCCCAACCATGGGACATTCAAGGCAAGACATGAGCAGGGATGGTTTGCCTTTGCCTTCCTCTGCATAACAACCATGGTCTTTGTGGAGATCTCCCATCCAAGTATTGGCAGTGGCCAACATGCTTAGTTTCCAAGCTCTCATGAGCTCAGGCTAGTCAGGGCTACTCAGGTTCCTACGATTCCCACAAAACTGTGCAAAAAGGGGCATGCACAGCATAACATCACTAATGTAGACAAGCACCAAGTGGTAATTTATATCTATCGATCGATCCATCGATCGATATAGATATAGATAGATATTTGTAATCATTAATTGGTTTGCTCATTCTAGATCATGCGAGAATTCACATACTGTATGTAAAATGATGCAGACTGCACTATAGTGTCCTATGTGAAGACATGGAAAGGAATCCATTAAACAGGCTTCAGCTGCTCATGAGCAACTGTTCAATGAAAAATCCATTCTCTGCTCACAACTGGCAAGCAGAAACTGAGCCAAACAAATAGATGTTCAATGATCCCTAAAAGTACATTGTTTTATTCCACCAGCCTGAGCCACCCTGAGCCTGCATTGCAGGGAGGGCGGGGTATAAATGTGACTAATAAATAAATAAATTAAATAATGAATTCTTGGGTGATGCATGGACAATTTTACATAGCAAAATTAAGTCTTGAAGAAAGCAATTTCAAAGCTTTTTATTCTCAACACTTGAAATTTTAGCTTGGCCGAAATTGATAGAGGCTTTAATAGATAAATCAGTTGAAACAAGGGGTTTCAAACTTTCTGTCTTCAGAAAAAAACATTTCCACGCTGACCTGTCTTCTTGGAAATCTCTGAACATTTGCCAAGGAAATTCAGTGCACTGCAGAATATTCTGGATGTTTTAGGACACACAGTCCATTTATGTAGGGCACTTTCCAGGCCGGTTCATCCTCATCATTGACCTGTATGAATGGAGAGAATTCCCTAGGACATACCCAGTATTGTCCTATAGCTGTATGTTTCAAGGAATGATTGACTCTAGGAGAGAAAATTTTTGGGGAAACTAGCCATATGACCATTCTTTTTGTTATTTGGGTTCCTGACCTGAAATGGCCCTAGAAAGCCATTGTGGCTGTTTTAGTTTGGGAAAATGGTGCAGGGGTGAAGGCTTAAGTACCCTGTCCCCAAGCACCAGGGTTAGGGTTGCCCGCTCTGGGCTGGGAAACACCTGGAAATCTGGAGAGTGGTAGGGTGGGCAGAATTTGGGAAGGGGAGAGACTTCAGTGGGGTGTAATGCCATACAGTCCAGCTTCAAAAGCAGTAATTTTCTCCAGGTGAGCTTATTTCTGTTGCCTGGAGATCAGTTGTAATCACAGGAGTTCTCTAGTTATCCCCTGGAGGCTGGAAACTCTAACCACCAACATAGAATCAAAGTGGAAGGGGCCATACAGGCCATCGAGTCCAAACCCCTGTTCAATGCAGGATCAGCCTAGAGCATCCCTGACAAGTGTTTGTCCAGCTACTGCTTAAAGACAGTGAAGGGGAGCTCACCACCTCCCTAGGCAGTTGAGTCCACTGTTGCACAACTCTTACTGTAAAAATGTTTTGTTCCCCCTAATATCCAGCCAGTACCTTCCCACCCTTAATTTAAACCATTAATACATGGAATTCACTGCCACAGGAGGTGGCGGCGGCTACAAGCATGGACAGCTCCAAGAGGGAATTAGGTAAACATATGGAGCAGAGGTCCATCAGTGGTTATTAGCCACAAGGTATAGATAGGAACTCTGTCTGGGGCAAGTGATGCACTGTATTCTTCGTGCTTGGGGGGGCAACAGTGGGAGGGCTTCTAGTGTCCTGGCCCCACTGCTGGACCTCCTGATGACATCTGGTATTTTTGGCCACTGTATGATAGAGTGTTGGACTGGATGGGCCTTTGGCCTGATCCAACACTGGCTTCTCTTATGTTCTTAAACCCATTACTGGGAGTCCTGTTCCCCGCTGTCCAGGTCTGAATCAGCCTGCACATACCTGGGAATTAAATTCCCAGCACAGAAGTTGAAATGCACACCTGATTGTCCAGCCCAGGGAGATCAAAAGGAAAACAGGATGTGTAGTTAGGGCCTATGTACAATTAGTGTAGGGTTGCCAACTCTGGTTTGGGAAATTTCTGGAGATTTGGGACAGTGGCTGTGGAGGGCAGAGTTTGGGAAGGGGGGAGCTCAGTGGGGATATTATGATTTACAGTCCCCTTCTGAAGCTGCCGTTTCCTCCAGGAAAAATGATCTCTGCAGGCCTGAAGATCAGCTGTGATTCCAGAAGAACTCCAGACCCCTCTTGGAGCTTGGCAACCCTAAATTAGTTGTATGATCTGAACCTAGGCTATTCCACTAACTATGGTTAGTTAAGGTACTAGGATCTAAAACCAGGATTTGTCGTTAATTTATTAACCACAGCTAATCTTTTTTTTTAAAAAAATATTATTATTAAATATAATGCAGAAATACATGTAGTCATGGAAAAAATAGGTGAAGGAAAGAAGTAGTAACACATATATGATGATAGGAAGGTAAGTAACATAGTCATACTATTGGGCATTCAGATCATAACCCCCTCAAGAGACAGTTAACAACCATACGCTCAGAAATGAATCCAGTCCTGATAGTGTGCATTACACGGAATAATCTCATTCTCTTCTAGATATTGCAGTATCGGGAGCTAGGTGACTACAAAGGTGCTGTTCATATCCTCACAGGAGTGGGAGTTTACACTATCAGCCATCTTTCCCATCACAAATTGTGCCCATAGTTTACCGAACCATAGTTCTATAGTTGGTGCTTCCTTGGCTTTCAATCTGGAGGCAATGGCTAGCCATGCCGCCATTAGTAGGGTAGAAACCATAGCCTTCTTACCCTTTCTTGGTGAGGAATCAGACCACAGTTCTAGTAGAACTAGTTCTAAATTAGGAGAGATTACCTGACCTGCCATTCTACCAATCCTAGCTAAGATGTCTTGCTTGAATCCCTGGATGACAGGGCAATCCCACCAGCAATGTCAAAATGTGCCAACTTGGTCACATCCCTTCCAACACAACAGGCTGAGACCCTTGTTTATCTTTGTAGCCTGGAGGGAACGTAGTACCACCTGGTCTGCATCTTAAAAGCTTGGAGCCTCCCCCCCCCCCAGAACATAGGCATTTTGGCTTAATCCTTGCATGTTCACTAGCACCACCTTACAAACTTCCCAGACTACAAAGACACCTGGCTAAACCAGCTCAACAGCAAAGCATCTCTTGGTTTTACCACCTCTCAATAGTACTCTCCCAACCTACATTTGTCAAAGCAAACCAGGATTTGTTGACTAAATAAAGGTACAAGTCCAAGGACAATGAAATTAGAAGCACATTTGGTATGTTATGCTATTAATCACTGATAATGTGTATGCCAGATATACATTGCAGGATGTCTCGCCAGATCAACTGCACTATGTAGCAAATGCCGTCCCTGACAATATTGGCTGTTAGATATGAATACCGTTTGTCGTGTTGTCAAAATATCAAGTAGAGAAACAGATATCAGCTGTGAAGCCCAGCAAATGGCGCAAATGTATTCGCAAAACTCAATGCCTAGACAGATTCCAAGGCTGTGTTTACAGAGCTTGAAACCTGTTTGGTTTCAAAAGCTAATTTCTTTCTCAATCTCTGTGACACTGAAACACGTTATTAGAGAAGCAACGTGGTACAACTTTTGCTGGGATTTCAGAATCAGCAGAGCTGGTGGGGGGAGCTAGGGATGCCAGCCTCCAGGTGGGTCCTGGGGATCACCTGGAATTACAGAGATCAGTTTCCTTGGATAAAATGAATGCCTTGGAAGGGGGACTCTGTGGCACTGTGGCATCCCACTGAGGCTCCTCCCCTCCCCAGGCTCCATCCCCAAACATCCAGAAGTCCGCCAACATGGACCCAGCAACCCTATTCCCCCACCCCCTGCAAAAAGCCAGGGGGGACCTGGAAACCCTAGGGGTGACTGAAATAATAAATACATTCCTTCTGAATTAATACAAACTAAATATTTTCCAGTTGATGGGCAGCTCTGTTTCTTCTGGGTTTTATAACATGAGATATGTTCATGTGGTGTACTGTGTGTACCTCCTCAGATCCATGTACTCCAAAATTCATCATAGAACACAGCTGAGCCATTCATATATTATAGTGGTGTCTAGATAGCGTACCACATTTGCAATTCAGCATGTTCAGTTTTTTTTATTAACAGTACAGGTTCTCCCACCCCATTTAACAGTTGCAAAAAAGGAGGGAAAGCTTGTGCACCGATTCTCCTCTCCTTCTGTCCACTGACAGTGAGAATGACTTCTAAAATTAGTCCACTTTTTCCGATCTCTCCAAAATTTGGCAAGATGGGTTCTGTTTCTGAGATCTCTAGTCTCTAGGAATGTCATACATGTTGGAATTTCAATACGGCAACAAACAAACAAACAAAACCCCTTAACAGCAGCCATCTATTTCTCATGGAAACCAAAGAAAACCAAAGAAACAGAATTGAGGGGGGAAATTAGAAACCGGCACAAGTTTAATAAAGGTAACAAAGAAAATAACATTTAAAACTATTAAACAGCAGAATGATCCAGAATTTCAGCACTCATTCTTAGTGTAGAAGAGGTGACTTTTGGAACACATTGATATTTCACATTGTTATGATCTAGAGCACGAGTCCCTGGCACTGTAAAAAATATAATGGCAGTGGATTTACTGTGCCATTATACAATTAAGCCAGTTCGATGCACATGGTGCAAGTGACTCTGATCTGTGATGCCAGCTGTGCTTTGTCAGAATGGGGAGCACGATGCACAACTATGGTTTGTAATATACATGTAAATGATCATCGCTGATCTAGATCCACTTTGCAAAAAAAATGTACATCTGCAGTGTATTGCAAATGGGATGCCAGCACTGCAGTGAGGCAGCCAGGTCTGTAAAAAATCAAGGGATGGGTTTTCTCCTTTGCTAGAAAAGCATCCTAAACAGTTACATCCATCTAAGCCCATTGATTGCAATGGGTTTAGAAAGGCGTAACTGTTCAGGATTACACAGTAAATGCCCCAATCTGGGCTCCAGAAATCTGTTACGCATGACCCTTGAATGCGGGAGGAACTGCCGTTTCCTCCCGCATTTAAAGGGACCATCCACAACAGCCACGGCTAGTCCCACGCCAAAGCGGGCTCAAATGAGGATTCCTCCCGCGTTTTCCGACCTCGGGAAAATCAAGTGTTTTCCCGGTGGTTGCGGGAGGAACCCGCAATTGAGCTATCTGGATAGCCCTCTCTCGCAATCATTGTGAGAGAGGGCTGTTCAGATGGTCCCGTCCTCCATGTCCCCCCCCCTTTTACACTTGGGCACTTGGGCACTCAAGAGCCCAAGTGTAAAAGGGGGGAAAAAAACCCTCAAACTTACCAGGTGGCTGGCGGGGCTCAGGGAAGGGTGCCTCCCCTGGCCACCACCAGCTGCCAAAAAAAGGCCGCCGCCAGCTGCCTCCTCTGCCGCCACCGCCAAACGCCTCATGAGGCCGATGCTGCTTCTTCTGCCCCTGCTGCCGCCTCTGCCGCCTTCTTCGCTGCCTCCTCTACCCGCCCCCACCGCCTGCCACCGCTGCCTCCTCCGCCCGCCGCCGCCTGCTGCCACTGGGGTTGGAATGTGTATACATCCCAACCCGAGGTAAAAAAAATGGCCCCTTTAAATCCAGGAGGGCTCCCAGATTTAAAGGGCTGTGTGACCACAGCCTAGTTTACAATGGTTTGATTTCACAATGTCTATAAAAGCGACTCAAACCC
Organism: Lepidodactylus listeri; assembly: GCA_029233225.1. Taxonomy (NCBI): domain Eukaryota; kingdom Metazoa; phylum Chordata; class Lepidosauria; order Squamata; family Gekkonidae; genus Lepidodactylus; species Lepidodactylus listeri. Next base: position 94,830,148 of record JARCFY010000009.1, on the reverse strand, counting down.
TCAAACTAAATCAGGGGATCTAGTTATTATCCCATCCTATTATTTTCTTCACTCAAAGCCACTGGGATCCTTTTGCCTTTTGTACATTATGTTATATCCTGTGTTACTGTGCTTCATAAATCGTTTTGCAAAATAATTCTCCATCTGCGCAAGGCAAGGGGAAACTGCAGGAATAAAGAGATTACAGGTTGTCATCAGATCTGTGATTCCCCCCAAATCTAATGAATTCAAAGAATCTGCTCTGAATAAAATATCACGTTACAGAGCGTTAATTTAAATACGTTCATACAGCATCCTTGGCAAAAACAGGTATATCAGTAATGGGAAATAACACCACTTACACTGTGCCAGAAAGTTTATTTGAAACAAAATGGGAGGGCTTGTATCAAAATGTGGATCCCCCCCCCCCCCCAGCATATTAGAAAGCATGGGAAATCCTAGCAAAGGTTTAAAAGGCCATTTCGCATTGTGCCTACGAAGAGATCAGCCTAATCCCATAGAAAAATGTATTTACTTAAATGATACTACTCACTTAACCTACAGGTTTTAGGTAGTGCCACATTAGAATCTGTGTAAACCAGGCTTAAAAGTTTTTTGAGAATCATCTTCTACTCACTCAACTGCTTCTTGCCTGATCTTGTCAGATTCCGCAAGCTAAGTAAAGTCAGTTCTTGGAAGGGAGCCCTCCCAGGAAAACTTTGGTCCAATCTGCATTGGTCTTTCCTGCTGCTGTTCCACCGACCCCACATCGTCTAACAAATTTCTGTCTGCCTCTCATTCCGCATCTGCTCTTGTATTGCTTTGTCTCAGCATCGGCCGCCTGCATCATTTCATTGCCATTTAGTGGCAACTCCGAGGTCACTGCAGCGTCTCATTGCATTATGTAGATTTGGTTTTAAGGTGGTTTAATTGCTCCTCCCTGTCCTCCAAGCCGCTGTGAGTGATAAGCAGACAACTGGGGCTGAATTCGCCCCCCCCCCCATCTTTTCTAAGGAGATAAGCAAATTGTCACAAAGGAAACAAGTTAGCTGAAAATCCAGTCATCTGCGTTTAAAAGCAGCCAGGGAATATTTTCCTGCAATCATATTGGGTGGGTTGGGGGTTGGAAGCACACTCACCCTTGAACCATTTGTTATTTCCTGGGGCAGTCCCAAGAATGCCCTACCTGGCAAGCACTGGGTGTTTTGTGTTTTTTACCCAGATCGTTTGGTCTTTCCTGCCCCCCATTTTGCCAGGTCACCTCCCTTTACTTTCTGGGGGGAATCACGGGTGCTGTTTCCTCCCCACAGCATAGTGCAGTGCTCTGTTGGCATCCCCTCGCTCCCCCCCCCAACATGATGCAGACGACAAGCTTTTATACTGAGCCAAATGGGAGGCAATGGAAGCCGGTGCCACAACTGAAAGAAGCAGCATTACACAGCAGATGCAGGTTGGGCCTTTGAAGAGGAAGGCAATGGGAAACCCCCTCTGCCTCTCACTTGCCTTGAAAGCCCCTTGCTGGGGTCACCATAAGGCAGCTGCAACTTGAAGGCCTTTTACACACAAACACACACACGCACGGCATATAAAAACTCACTAGAAAACCAGCACTAAGGACAGCAAACTCGACTGTAGTAAGCTTGACTGTAACCCGCTATCTCTATCTACAGTGTTCCCACGCACATAGGGAATCAAGCAGAACCAGCATTTCATGACCACTCACCCTGAGTGAGGATGCAACTGGGGCACACAGGCATGGATGTACATTCAGATGCACAACTGCTGCATACATAGTGTTCAGTAGAGCAATGGTCAACAGCCTGAACATTCCAGACTAGCCCAAGCTTGTCAAAACTAGGGAACTAAGTAGGATCAGCCATGGTTAGGGCTTGGATGGGAGACCTCCAAAGAAGGTCAGGGTTGCTATGCAGAGAAAGGCAATGACAAACCACCTCTGCTAATCTCTTGCCCTGAAAACCCCTTGAAGGGTTGCCACTCATCAGTTGCAGCTTGGAAATGTTTGTTTATTTATGTGTTTATTTAAAAACCACATACTAGCTGCCTTTCTACCCTATAGAAACTAAAAGGGGTTTACAATGTAAACAGTAACAAAATGCAATAAAATATATAAAACCAACTGGTTAAAATCAGGACCTGACCTAGATAGCTCGGGCTAGCCTGACCTCATGAGATCTCAGACCAGGCTAGCCCTGGTCAGAATTTGTAAGGGAGATCACAGAGGAATGCCAGGGTCATGATGCATAGGCAGGCAATGGCAAACCATCTCTGAATGTCTCTTGCCTTGAAAACCCCATGGGGTCGCCATAAGTCAGCTGTGAGTTGACAGCAAAAAGAGAGAGAGAGTTAAAATCAATATTTAAAGCTGCCAGTAAGCAGAAGAAGTAACCAAATGCCATCAACTGCCTCCCAGAGATTAAGAGTGAGGTGGCCAGACACACCTCCCTGGATAGGTTGCTCCATAGCTCAATAGCTGTTGCTGAAAAGACCCTCTCTTGTGTGCCACCGGACAAGCTTCTTTGGTCAATGGGACAATTAGAGGGCCACTTCCTGTGATCTTAGTTCCATATGGGAGAAGATGGTCCTTCAGACATTTTAGTCCCAAACCACGTAGGGTTTTAAAGATCAAAAATAACACATTGAATCAGGCTTGGCAGCAGATTGGAAACTAGTGTAATTGCTGTAGGACTGGGGTCACGTGATCCTGGTAACTAGCACCAACCATGATTAGGGTTGCCAATCTCCAGGTATTGACTGGAGAATGATCTTCCGCTGTTAAAACTGATATCCAGATGACAGAAATCAGCTTATCGGGAGAAAATGGCCACTTCGGAGGTTGGTTGTATGGCATTATGCCCCAAACCCCACCCTCCTCAAGCTCCACCCCCAAAATCCCCAGGTATTCCCCAACCCGGAGGAGGCGACCCTGATCAAGAATCTAGCAGCAGCATTCTACACTAGCTGCAGCCTCCAAAAACTCTTCAAGGGTAGCCCCAAAACAGCACATTTCAGTTGCCTCCTCCTCTTCTTCCCTAGTGATTCTAATGACTACTAGTCACTTTGACTCAGCAGTGACTTTGCACATGTGCAGTTTTGCAAAAACCCTATACATACCTGCACGACAGGCTTCATAGTAGTTCGACACATGTCTGATCAACAATACACCCATTCGCAGTACGTTCAGCTGTCGAACATGTCCGTGGCAAAATTCCCAACATTCCTAGCCATGACCTTGCTTTTCAAAGTGGCCAACCAGATGCCACCAGGAAACTTACAAATCCAGCAAGTTGGCAGCAATCATCCTGGTCACCCAAAGTCTGTGTCATTTGAATATGATAGCATTCCACTGCCATTGCTAATAGAACGATGCTCCATTAATTCCTCTAACAATAGCGAGAGGACACTTTAGGGCTATACTTAGCAAGGCTGAATTTACATCTATTTATGCACAGGAGTGCCAACGTGTTTGTCTTGTATACAGAGACCCTTGAATCATGTTGAGAATACTTGCGTGTCTGGCAACAGAGAGCTTGACTTGCACAACAGCTGCCGCTGATTCTGTTCATTTTCACATGGACGGTGAGAAGGGGCCTCAATCTATTCCCTATCTGCTTTTTTCTAATTATAATTTTTCCTTTGCCACTGGATGGCAGACATCTGGGACTCGGCTTGATGTAGCCAATTGCAATTGACATTTCCCATAGCCCAGGGTTAATTTAGCATTAATTAACACTAGATTGTTATCTCTTCCTTCTTTGTTTCAGTGGGTCTCGGGTTCTTTGTAAAACTCGCTTAACGGAGAAGAACTACACAAAGGCCTAACCCTGTTTAGAAGAAAGTCCCCGTGATGGCAACAGGACTTGCTCCTGAGTAGGGGCTGTAACAGGCATTTTTAAGGCTCGATATTACTACTCCATTTGATTATTTTCGACTGAATTTACTGATTTCCTCCTCTGAGAAAAAGGGATATGGAGAACATCAATGTATACATAACCACCAGTCAACCTTACTGTGATCCAACTGATCACGAGTCAAACGCCTGCTTGGATCTCTCCTCTGTTTTGATTGATGTTTGAGTGAGATGCTTAGTAGAGTATATTTGCTTATTATTTTGATCTTTATACTCCACTTCCCCTCCCCCCAGCGGAGACCCAAAGCGGCTTACAACATTGTTTTCCTCACTTCAAATTTATTTTCATAACCGCCACCCTGCAAGGTAGATGAGACTGAGAGAGTATGACTCTCCAAAGGTCTCCTCTCAAGCGCCAGTGGCAGAGTAGGGATTTGAGACGGGGTCTCCCAGTTCCTCATCTGACACTCTAACCTCTACGGCATCCTAGCTTTGTGTCTACCACGTATAAGACTTTCCTGCCTAAGCTGCTTCAGGCATTACATGTGGAGCCTATGGAAATAGCCTGAGTTTGTATCTTATGTGCTGCAACTTGTTGTAGCTGTTGCACCTGTTGAACTGTCTTGATCACTGTCAAAGGCATGGATCCCAGAGCCCTCCCCCCAAAAAAAAATTATTGCAGGCAAGGTTACTAAAGTGGGACCTTCTTCTTGAGAACATTCGGAGAACTGATCACTCAACTGTCAGCAACTGGAGATGTATTCCAGAGGTGCATGCCCCCAAAAAACAAATTACAAAAGAGCAGCTAGTTAAAGATGATTTTTCTCATGATGCAAGTGGTTGCCTAGGGTATGATTGGCAACTCCTGTAGGAAGGTGGGAGAGTCTTATGTGCTACCTACCATGAACATGAGGCACTGTGAAAATGTGCATGCACAAAATATTCCCAGGCTGAAGAATTTGTGTTTTGTCACTGGTGACAAAAAAAAACCCGAGTCAAGCAGAGATACTGGACACAGACACACTACACATCTGTCTAATCGATTGGGCAATCAAACATGTCCAAATTAGTTTGTCCAAAGGAAACTGTGCTGGCAGATACTGCTCCACAAATGGAAAAATACTGGTTAGTAAGGAAGAAAAGCAGCTGTAATCCCCATTAAACTTTGAATTATGGTACCTTGTAATTAATTACAAACTGAGAGCCAGTTTGGTGTAGTGGTTAAGTGCACAGACTCTAATCTGGGAGAACCAGGTTTGATTCCCCACTCCTCCACTTGCACCTGCTGGATAACTTTGGGTAAGCCATTCTGGTGCAGTTATTCTTGAAAAAGAGCAGTTTCTGTCAGAGCTCTCTCAGCCCGACCTACCTCACAGGGTGTCTGTTGTGGGGAGGGGAAGGGAAAGGAGTTTGGAAGCTGCTCTGAGATTCCCTTGGGTAGTGAAGGGCAGGGTATAAATCCAATCTTCTCCTCCTCCTCCTCCTCCTCTTCTTCTTCTTAATATTATACATTAAATTTGAAAAAGCTTGTATGCAAGGGAAACTAAAGATGGGCACAAACTGAACCACAAAGCAAAATTTGTCACAAATTTTGCCCTGTTTGTAGTTTGCGAAACAAAGTTCATGATGGCTCTACCATCACAAACTTCCATGAACTTTTAAAGCAGTTCATGGTGGTTCATGGATGGATCAGAAAGCAGAGGTTTAAAGGGACTCTAAGTCCCTTTAAACCCCTACTGTCTATTCCCTGTGAAAGCCACACACACAAAAAGCGGAGTGATGGGGAGCAGCCTGCTCCACATTGCTCAGCTGTTTTCTTGACTTTTTTGTGCACTCCCTGAGCAGCTTGAGCAGGCTTCTCCCTGTTGCTCAGCTTTTTTTGGGGGGTTCCTGCAAACCCTGTTTAACTGTGGTTTGGTTCATGAACAATCTATACCTCTTGGTTCAGTTTGTGGTCTGGTTTGTGGTTTGGCAACAAACCAACACAAACCACATTTTTGTCTGGTTTGTGCCCATCCCTAAGGAAAATAAAAAGAGGAGGGGGGTAAGCCCAATTGAATTAAAAATATATTTTTATTTATTTTATATATGTTATTTATAGTGCATCTTTCTCCCTTGAACTTAAGATGGATTACGAAAAGTGGGTCAACACAATCAACAGGATGGGACATGCAACAAACAATGCAATAGGAATTAGGGTTGTAGAACCAACCAGATTTTTAAAACAACAACAACAACAACACAGAATTGAAGTAAGGCATAAGTATTCATATGACACATTAAATGATTAAAAATATATATTTAGTGGGATTCTACTTGCAGCAAGCTATGCACAGTAGTGCAGATCTCAGTCCCCAATAATTTATCTAAGTAACTTTGTGAACCATTTTGTATAGTGCAACCCTATATTCTGTGTAGAAAAAAATAATTCAGTTTTGTATAGTTTGCAGAAAGCTAGGTGAATGGGAGCCCTCTTTACCTTCTTAGGCAGGCTATTCTGTAAGGTGGAGGCCATAATGGAGAAGAAGGCACATATACGGGCAGTTTATTTATTTTGTTTAATTTGTATCCCACCCTCCCCCCACCCAAGGCAGGCTCAGGGCGGCTTACAGAAGAGATACACACACACATACACACAACACGAGATATGTTAAAACACAAAATTTAAAATAAAACCACGACATTTAATTCATAGACACTAATAAACATAGATATTAACAGAAGTCCTTTCGTAGAAAAAGAGGTGCAGGAGCTCATTAGCATAACTCATTAGCATAACTCATTAGCATATGCCACACCCCCTGACATCACCAGAAGTGTGTCAGAAAGGGAATGTCAGTTTCAGCCCCATTATACCCTATGGGCCATTGAAATCAATGGCAAAAACTCATAGGGTATATGAGGTGGTTTGAGGGAGAGGCTCCAAACTTGCAGGGTAGCTGCTGGGGCCTCTCCTCGAAATACCCACCAAGTTTCAAGAAGATTGGACCACGGGGTCCAATTCTATGGGCCCCCAAACAGGTTGTCCCATCCCTTCCATTGTTCTCTATAGTGGGAAAAAAAATGTTAACTTTTTTCCTACCATAGAGAACAATGGAGGGAATGGGGGCAACCTGTTTGGGGGCCTGTAGAATTGGACCCCGTGGTCCAATCTTCTTGAAACTTGGTGGGCATTTGGGGGAGAGGCTTCAGCAGCTACCCTGCAAGATTGGAGCCTCTCCCTCAAACCCCCTCCCCTCCAGTGGCTTTTAAAATTGCTGCCGAATTTCGGCGGCAATTCAGCAGCGAGCTGAATCAGATTAGAGACTCTGATTCAGCCCGTGGCTGCCCTACTGGCCAGTCCTGAGCTGGCGGAGCTTCGCTCCACCTTGCTCCGGCCCCAACAGACCCCTGGATATTAATAAGCAATGCAGATTACTGGAGGCAGAGTTGTAGAACTTGTATAATACAGCCAATAAGACTTGTTCTCCTCTGAACCATGGGATATTTCCCATGGTAGAATGCTTGCACAGTTATTTCTTCCAACTGCAATCTCCAAAACTGTGCAGAATTTTTACACTGGCTAGGCTTAATGTTTTACCCTCAGCAATTTTATTTGGAAGATTGCAGGGTATTCCCTTTGCCAACAGACTTTGCCCTTGTACATGTGAAATTGTTGAAACTGTGTACCATGTGCTGGTTGAATGTTGTTATTATGTTTATTAATAAGCAATGGTGGTGCTCTCTCAACATCCAGATGATCACTACCACCATAATCTGGGTTTTTGTCAGGCTGTTGGTTATTAAATTGGTGCTAATGTTAGGGCCAGGGCTACAATATTGGAAGGTGGCACCCTAATCAAAAGCCTGGTAGAATAACTCCATTATACAGGCCCTGCGGAATGTAAAAGGTCCCACAGGGCCCTGAATGTCATCCAGGAACTCATTCCACCAGTTAGGGGCCGCCACAGAAAAGGCCCTGGCCCTCATCACGGCTAGCCTGGCTTCTTTAGGGCCTGGGAGGGCTAGACAGTTTGGGGACCCTGATCTTAGTGCTCTTTGGGGAACATGTGGGGAAAGGCAGTCCCTCAGGTAACTAGGTCCCTAACCATATAGAGCTTTAGAGGTAAGAACCAGCACATTGAACCAAATCTGGTATGCTATAGGCAGCTGTTGATTTCACCCATTTGCAAATTGGCATCTGCAGAAGACCCTTGTTCAGAGGACTAGAGCTGTTATGGCAGGGCACAGGGGAGAGGGAGCTGGACTCAGAGCCCACCTCTCACTTCCAGGTTGGCCCGTACCCAGGAGGTAAGAGCAACAGGGGAAGGAGGCAGCAGCAGTGCTTGAGAATCTGGCCAGAGACACTGCACAGAGGAGCTGTGGGTGCCTAAGGCAGTGGAGGGAGAGAGAAAGAAGGAACCACATCCCCATAATTGACCGGTCTATGAAATGGCAGAACGGGAACAGATTGTGACAAGAGCTGCATGGGAATGAACAAAGAGCAGCACAGTGGGAACTTTACAGAGCTCCCTTCATCAGAGGAACAGAAGCAAAAAGAATGGGAAGAATGGCATAATACTCTGGAGGAAGCCTCTCATTACCTTGCAGTATTTTTTCTCTCCTGGAAAGGCTATTAAACTTGAAAGAATGGTCCATTAAATTGTGGCACTGCTGAAGTATTGCGGTGTCTCTTTTAGTGCTTTTTGTGGTTCTCACATCTGCAAATTATATTGAAGGAGTGTATCAACAGTATGCTCGGGGCTAGCCCCCCCTGACTTACTAGCAAGGCTCCCCAACTTCCCATGTGTCATGGGCTGGGTGCAGGCAGGCCGAGAGAGAGTGAAAGTCCAAGTCCAGTCCGAGGTCAGAATCAAGGGGTAGCAAGCAGGAGCCAAAAGAACAGTCTGAAGTACAAACAGTACTTGTTGGAAGCCGGAGTTGTTGGAAGCCGGAGTCAAGGAGCCAAGAATTCAAAGCATGAATCAGGAATCAGGAGCACGGGCGAGGGAGGTGCAGAACATTGTCAAACTGACTAGTTGCTGGAACGAGGAACCAGCGTCAGGAGGGGAAGCTAAATAGCCCTCAGGTTCTGGGGTCAATTAGTGCTCAGAGTGTGCGTCCCGACTTCTGTTAGAACTCAGGGCTGAAGGACTGCCTGCTGTGCAGGCATGCTTCCCTCTGCTGGGATGCTAAGTCTTGCCTGACCTGGTTTTGCAAACACACCGTTGGAGGAGGCGAGTAAGGGGGACTGCCTGTCAGGCATTGTTCCTCCGCCGCTGTTGTTGGGACAGGAGGTAGGGATACACTGGCGAGCTCCAAGGTTTCATCAGGGTCAGGTGTGGGCTGTGCTGAAGCTGGGAGCATGGGCTCAGCTGGAGCCGGGGCCACATCCTCAGCAGGACTCATGACACCATGCAGCCTAGGGCCCCTGAGCAGCGGCTGGTGTGGAGAAGGGGCCAGGTATTCCTGTGCAGCTATCTGGCACGAAGAGTTGGCTATGGTGGCCCCATTGGGCCAGACAGCACTTCTGTATTTCTCCCAGAAAGTCTATTTAACTAATTACCAGTGCCCCTTAAGAATAAATGCCCCCCGACTAAAAAAAAACCCTGGCTACAGGCCTGGGATTGCTCCCAAAATATCAAGTCAGTTCTGTGCCCTTTGATCTACTAAGGATCTAGACCTTCAATCTGATCAGAAGCATGCACTGGGCCACTCTGGACATTATTTTGGGGGTAATTGCAGTTGCCCAGTTCACCCCTGCTTCCCTGCTCTCTTCTTTTCCTCTCTAAGGAGGCAGAAGCAGGAGAGCAGGGGAGGGGATGGAACGGGAAGAGAGAGATGAAACTAGTTGGACCTCAGCATCCAAGGACTTGAGCCACTTACTAAAGCTAGTGCAGGTGCAGAGAGACAACACCATCTGGAGACTTGGCCCCCTGCCTCCTCTCCCTGGACGTTAAAACCGTCTTTTCCTTCCCCCGTTAACCATTCTTAGGTGGTTGCGAGTTTGTTGGGAGGAGGGGTTGTTTGTTTCGGGTTAGGAGAAACATATTTTAAAGTACTTGTGCAGTTTAGATCTTTTTGAGAGAGACCGATTTCTCACTTAATTCGATGGGGCCAGTTTGGTGTAGTGGTTAAGTGCGCGGACTCTAATCTGGGAGAATTGGGTTTGATCCCCCACTTTCAGCTGCTGGATGACCTTGGGTCAGTCACAAGTTCTTTCAGAGCTGTTCTCTCAAGAGTAGTTTCTGTCAGAGCTCTCTCAGCCCCACCTACCTCACAGGGTGCCTGATGTGGGGAGGGGAAGGGAAAGGAGATTGTAAGTCACTCTGAGACTCCTTCAGGTAGTGAAGAGTATAAATCCAAACTCTTCTCCTCTTCTTCTTCCCAGATGACTCGGAACTCCTCTATTGAATGAATAATAATTGATACATGGAAATGGACAGCTGAAGTTTTTCATGGAATGGAGGTAAATTCCATCACCTGGTAAATAATATCCCATTAAACCTCATTATATGTGTATGTGTGAGAGAGATATTATTTATAATTAATGTATATGCTTAATTAATTAATTAATTGAGGCAGCATATAGATGTCCTAAACCAGGGGTAGGCAAACTGTGGCTCGGGAGCCGCATGCGGCTCTTTCACATATATTATGTGGCTCCCAGCAGGGCGGCTGGGGAAGCTAAATATCATTAGCAAACAAATACAATTGGACAAATTAATATCATTATCAATATCTGCTTTTACCCCTTTTGTTATTATTTTTGGCAGTCTCATTTAATGTTAATAAAAAGCAAATTTGCTTATTTTCCAATAAAAGCAGGTAATATTTGTTCATGTCTTGTGGTTCTCAAACATCTGATGTTTATTCTATGCAGCTCTTACATTGAGCAAGTTTAGCCACCCCTGTTCTAGGTGGCTCTTACGCTGACCAAGTTTGCCCACCCCTGTCCTAAACTATTATTATACTTTAACATATTTATATGCTGCTTTTCTCCTGCAGCACAGGATTCAAAGCAGCTTACAAAATCACTCCAGATCCTAATGCATCAGAACATATTGCCCATACCCCTACTACTACAAAATTCACAACTAGAGAGAAATACTGTACCAGTAAACAAACAGACAAAAAAAAAACCTACAGAGAAGAAAAACACAAAACTTAAGAATAGGGAGACAAGAAATAGAAAACCTAGCATTTTTCTCCAGTCCTGTTGGCAACTCCAGATAGAACAGCAGCCAGGCAACATCATATTTCCACTTCCTTCCTCAGGAACACAAGCAGGGGTCCGTTGGAGCGGGAGCACACAGAAGTGCAGCTCCGGGAGTGAGGAGCCCAGGGGGCGGGCACATGACCAAGCCCCGCCCCCTCCTCGGCTTCCCCGAGCAGTGCAGAGGCACAGCGCCCCGGGGGAAGCCCTGCTAGGGTCTTTATTGTTTTTAATGTTTTGTTTTAATATTGATAATTTTATCATTGTTCCTTTTATGACTGTGTGCTGCTTTTCCAGAGACTTGCTCAAGGTGGCATATAAATTTTCTAAGTATACCATTTTTTATCTGGGCACATGGCACATAAGTACTGGAGAAATTTCACCAACCCTTCAGCAGCTTCCACCCCATCAGTTTGGTGTAGTGGTCAGGAGTTGGACTCTAATCTGGGAGAACTGGGTTTGATTCCCCACTCCTCCACATGCAACTGCTGGTGTGACCTTGGGCCAGTCACAAGTTCTCTCAGAGCTGTTCTCTCATGAGCAGTTCTCAAAAGACCTCTCTCAGCCCCACCTACCTCACAGGGTGTCTTGTTGTGGGGAGGGGAAGGGGAAGGGATGGGTGGTGCACATGTACTTGAAACCTGGTGGTTTCAAGGGAGCAGGAAGAGAATGAGGGTGTGTTCTTGACGCTTATTTTTATTGCACAAAGTATTGGATGGGGAAGGGAATGGAGGAAGAGCAGGTCAGTTTCACTCACCTGTGGAGTGGAGCCTGAGGGGTGGGTGTTGCCTTCTGACACACTTCTGGTATGTTAGGGGGTGTGGCAAATGCAAATGAGTTATGTAAATGAGTTATGCTAATGAGTTCCTGCACCTCTTTTTCTACGAAATGACCCCTGAACACAAGAAGACCTGAATCAAATCAGCTCATTTTAAGTGAGACCCTTCTGAACTAAGCCTTGGAAACCTTGCTCAACTGACAAAATAATTTTGCAACTTTTAAAACTCCATTTAGTTTTTTCACTGTCATGGTAATTCAAATAGTCCTGTTTGCAGATAATCAAATATTCCTTTTCTGTGATTACAATTAATTAGCTTGACAGACCAGCATTACTTTAGATGGTGTTTTTTTTAAAAAAATAAAAAATAAAAAGTATGGATTACGTATCTCATTGTTTGGGGGCTTTGCATAACTTTACAGCTTGACTTCCGTTGATAAACTGGGTGTCTGCTTTAATTTGCTTGTCTCTTTGTCCCTGAGGCGATTAGGTGTTTCTCTGTGCCTGGAAATTTGTGGCAGGAAGAGAATGCCATGAAACGTACAGAGATAAATAGTCGGATGTGTGCCTTGAAAGAAAGTAACACATCTGGTGTGCAGCAATTGAGTTCCATCCATCTGAAGTAATTATCTCAGTCTTAAAAAAAATCAATGACAACAGAGGCTCTGTCTGTGTCATACTCTATCTTAATCAGATTTGAGATATTAGATTTTAAGCACAGGAATGATCATCTTCCTAAATGAAGCAGCCGTTCTCCTCGGCTGTCTGACAAGGGGTGATACAGACAAATTATTTACCAATTGGAAAACTCACTGTGGTTAGCGGTACCCAGTCAGACTGAGAAGGGGGGGGAATGCAAGTGAGATTTTCAGCCAGGTTGAAAGGCCAGCACTGAAATTGTGAAAAACCTGCTGAGAAGAAGAAGAGGAGGAGGAGGAGCTTGGATTTATACCCCGCCCTTCACTGCCTGAAGGAGTCTCAGAGTGGTTTACCATCTCCTTTTCCTTCCTCTCCCCACAACAGACACCCTGTGAGATAGGTGGGGCTGAAAGAGCTCTTCCGAGAACTGCATGTGAGAGAACAGCTTTGAGAGAACTTGTGACAGACCCAGGATCACACGAGCAGCTGCATGTGGAGGAGTAGGGAATCAAACCTGGTTCTCCCAGATTAGCATCCACGCTCTTAACCACTACACCAAGCTGGCATTTCCTGTAGTCTTTATACCTTTTAATATTCAGATATTTGATTAATATAGCAGAGTTTTGCCCAGTCACAGAAGTATGATACTGAGTGCAGTAAATAAAACTCCCAAGGAGTATATTGCAAAAAAGGCAAACTTCTATTTATTTAAGTAGATCCAGTTTACTTTCAGGTTACAGTCAGAAGGGGAGAGAGAAATCTAATCTAAATAGTACTTTCCCAATCACAAACGGCCAGCTTGTCCAGCATCATGTGTACATGAGTATGAAGGCACTGACTCTACAGGAGAGACCTGCAGAGACATGATGTGTCCCCGTGGAAAGCCATGTCAAGAGACAGGGAGAGATGGAGAGAGGAGGGGTCAGAGGACAGTTCCCAGGTTAAGACAAAGAGAGGCATCTTATTGAAGGAGATAACACCTGGATACACCCTTAGAGTGTTGTAGCACCCCCCCCCCCCATGTCTAGGCACTCCAACGCATAATTATTACAGTAGTGATATCAGTTTAGGATTTGGATGGCCCAAGCTAGCCTGATCTTGTCAGATCTTGTAAACTAAATAGGGTTGGCCCTGGTTGGTATTTGGATGGGAGACCACCAAGGAATTCTAGGGTCACTATGCAGAGGAAGGCAATGGCAAAGCATCTCTGAATGTCTTTTGCCTTGAAAACCCTACGGGGGGCACCACAAGTCACCTCCAACTTGACAACACTTCACACATACACACACATGTCAGCTTATAGATTTCTGCATACCCAGTAAACAGGCTAACTAAATTGATTCAAACAGTAGAGTCCAATCTGATGCCCATTGTATTTCCTGACATCCACCTGCTGCCCCTCTTCCTGACCCCTTTTGCACTCCCCCATCTTTTCTAGAGTCCTCTTAATTCTGCTTTGCCCCATTTATACTCCCTCCTTTTCTTACCCTTTCCTTTCGCAGTCCTTCTTCCCCCTATTTCTTTCTTGACTCTCTCTTCTTCACCTCCACCCTGTGCCCTTCTCCATGTCCAATGTATGCTAAAGTACATGGTAGGATGGAGAGATTGCAGTAGCAGTGAAGCCATTGTGTGTGTGTTATCTGGAGGGAGAACCAAGTTCTGGCCACTTCCAAAGTCCAAGCAGTAACCCCCTCTTATCTAAGAACATAAGAAGAGCCCTGCTGGACCAGTGCCCATCTGGTCCAGCATCCTGTCTCACACAGTGGCCAACCAGTCCCTCTGAAGGGCCAATAACAGGGCATAAAGCCTGAGGCCTTCCCCTGATGTTGCCTCCTGACTATAGGATTCAGAGGCTGGAAGCCCTTGAGTTCTAGTATTTTGGGAGAAAAGGTTATCTTTGTCAACTCTCTTCACCCCATGCATGATTTTATAAACCTCTATCACATCCACCCTCATTGCCTCTTTTCTAAACTGAAAAGTGTCAGACTTTTCAGCTTTTCCTCACAGGGAAGATGCTCCAGCCTCCTAATCATCATGTTTGTCCTCTTCTATGCTTTTTCCAGGTCTGTGATGTCCTTTTTCCAGCTCTTTGATCTAAGTAGTAAAGGGCACCTGAGTTATTAATTTAGGGCATACATTTGCCTGAAACTACTTTGCCACAGGAATAGCTCCTCCCCCAGCAAAATGTAAGGTGGAGAGGGATTCTCACTACAAGAAAAGCCAGAAGAGATGTGGGAAAAGGAGGCTGAGAAGAATGAGGATTTGTGTTCCTCCAACATGTGCCACATTCAGAATACCTTTACACTAAAACAAGTAAAAACCATTTTACACAGGCTTCATTACTAGCTTCAACTGGATTCTCTTATTGGTCCCTGGTACTCTAGATAGTAGCATCAGGGGTGGATTAACCATTGAGCAGACTAAGCACATGCTTAGGGCACCAGGGCCAAAGGGGGCACCACAAAGTTGGGAAAAGGGTGAAAAGAAAAAAAAAGAATGAAGATTTGTTTGTTTGTTTTTTAAAAATGATAAAACTAGAGCAAATTGATCATGGTGCACCCTTCTTCTATTATCTTCTATTTTTTGTTGGCGAGGTGCAGTGTCATAGGCTATGTTTAACAGTAAAATGCATGTGTTTAAAAATAAAATGATGAAGCCAAATTCAGTTGTCTTGACAGTCATTTCAATGACCCACCCTACCCCCTTTTAATTTCAGCCCCATGTAAACGTCAAAAATGAAGCTGAGTAGTGTGCAAAAGAGAAAATGTGCAAAAGAGAATGAGCAAAAAAATCTGTCTGTTGTAGCCAAGACAGGAAAGCTGACAGATTTCTTCTTACAAACTGCAGAGAAAGATGATCCAGATCAAACCAGTGTCAGTCTTCAGAGACAGGAAGTGAATCAAATCTATGTCCTTTATCAGAAACAGGCAGTGTTGGTGCAAGGCCAGATTTTCATGATGACGTTGCATATGATGAAGTGCCACAACCTGGACCTACTTCCACGACAAGATGTGTAAATGCTTTTGAACTGTCCAAGGACTTTAGAGAACTGACCAAGGGTGAAATGAACAAAGCTAAGGACTTAGGGTTGTGGGATGAATTTTATGATGATGATGTGACTTATTGGGTTGCTTGTGGACCCAGTGAATGTCAGCACCACAGTGGGCCATTTGACAAATCATGTTACAATGTAATCAGTGAGAATCCAAAGAGCTACTGTTCACAGAAGACATTTTTTGGAATAAAAGCCAATGGTGAACACTACAAGAGAGAATGGCTGTTGTACTCTCCTTCAAAAGGATTAGTTTACTGTTTTGTTTGTAAACTATTTGTGCCCAAAGGATCAACACATTTTGCTAGAAATGAGGCAAAACTCAGTGACTGGCGAAACACTGCTTAAATTGACAACCATGAAAAAAGTACAACTCACCGAGATGCCATGTTGACATATTTAACTCAGACACAAGGCTTAGGCTTGACACAGCCACTGGAAAAACAAATGGAAGAGGAGTACAATTACTGGGAGAAAGTGCTTCGGCATGTTGTAGCAGTCATTTGCACACTGGCTGAACAAGGATTCACATTCTGAGGAAAAGTGAAAAAAAAATGGGTCTCTCAATAATGGGAATTATTTGGGGCTACTCGAATTGGTAAGTTGGTTTGACCCATTCTTGGCTGCTCACATATCACAGTATGGCAATGCTGGAAAAGGCAACCCTTCGTATCTGTCCAAAACAATATGTGAGGAATTTATTGAGTTAATGGCAAAGAAAGTGCACTCTGTCATCATTGACAAAATTAATGTTTCTGGGTTCTTCAGTCTGTCTGTGGACTCAATGCCTGATCTTTCTTATGTTGACCAACTGAGCATAGTGCTCATATACTTGCAAGATGGACAGCCAGGTGAACGATTTATCACATTTTTGGAATTACAAAACCACACTGGTGAAGCTATGGCACAGCAGGTGTTGAAGTACTTATGTGATGATTGTAAACTGGATTTTGCTAAATGCAGAGGGCAGTCATACGACAATGCTTCCAACATGTCTGGATGTTACAATGGCATGCAGCAAAAACTTTTGGATGCAAATCAGTTTGCCATTTATGTACCCTGTGCAGCTCATTCACTAAATTTAGTTGGATGAAGTGCTCTGGATTGCTGTCAAGTTGCAGTAGATTTCTTTTCCACTGTACAACTGCTCTACACATTCTTTTCAGCCTCAACTGCTCGGTAGAGAATTCTCAAAGATTGCATTGGAAATGAAAAAGTGTTGAAATCACTGTCAGACACCAGATGGGAAGCACATGCTGTGGCAACTGCAGCAATTATCAACTCTTTCTTCAAGATTCTGGAAGCTTTGGAAGATTTATCAGATGACCAGTTGCAAAAAGGTGACACTAGAAGGGAGGCAAAGAATATTGCAAACAAGATGCAAGAACTGGAATTTATGTTCAGGCTGAATTTTTGGAATGAAACTTTAGAAAAGTTTCATAGAACAAGTCAACTTCTTCAAAGTGAAAATGTGATCTTGCAAACATGTGCAGATTTGTATTCATCATTGACAGACCAGTTGCACACATCAAGAGATGAGTTTGAGAGATTTGAATCACTTGCAAAGGACATGCTCCCTGATGTAGACTACAAAGCAACTCAAACTCATAAGCATATAAAAAAGAGAATGCCCAATGATGGAAATGCACCAGAGGTCATTCTCAGTGCCAGAGACAAATTCTGTATCTCCACTTTTTATGTAATTGTTGAAAAGTTAGAAACGAAAATGAGGAGGAGACGAAAGGTGTATACTGAAATAGCAGACAGATTCTCTTGTCTGACAAAGGTCTCTAATGCCACCCAACAAGGTGCTAATTCCCAATTATCAGAAACTGAAAGGTACTCAAAGACTTGTCAGACACTCATTGATGCTTATCCAGATGACATGAACAACACTTTGTCTACAGAGCTTCAGCTGTTCCATTCATATGTTCTTCATAAGTTTAAAACAACCAAGAAAACATCTTTCACTCACAAGGAACTTTACAACACAATTACAGAAGACAAACTAGAGAGTGCATTTCCAAATGTTGAAATTGCCTTAAGAATATTTTTTAACATTAATGGTCTGGGGCAAGTGATGCTCTGTAATCTTACACAATTACAGAAGACACACAACACAATTACAGAAGACAAACTAGAGAGTGCATTTCCAAATGTTGAAATTGCCTTAAGAATATTTTTTAACATTAATGGTCTGGGGCAAGTGATGCTCTGTAATCTTGGTGTGTGTGGTTTTTTTTGGGGGGGGGCGGGACAGTGGAAGGGCTTCCTGCCCCCACTGCTGGACCTTCTGAGGGCATCTGGTGTTTTTAGCTACTGAGTGACAGAGTGTTGGACTGGATGGGCCACTGGCCTGATCCAACATTGGCTTCTCTTATGTTCTTATGTTCTTACCAACTGCACAACAGAGAGGTCTTTCTCACAACTGAAATGTGTAAAAAACCCAAATAGATCAGTTATGCTTCAAGAAAGACTCAGCTCACTTGAAGCAGACATTCTGAGAAGTATTAATTTTGAGGATGTTATTAGTGATTTTGCAAAAATGAAATGTAGAAAAATGCCTTTCAGGTCATGAATATTGGAACTTTCATACATTTAACTTGTGAAATATTAAAATATATGTTGCATTGCATTTTTGTAGAACTTTATGTAGCACAAGCTTGGCTTAGTTTGTGCAGTATATTGTGTTATCATATGAATAAATTTTTGTATTGCTGCAACCTGCATTGTATATCTGGTCAGACAGATCAACAACTAAAATGGACTGGGTCAGTGTGGAAAGGAGGGGGCACCAAGATTGGTCAGTGCTTAGGGCACCAGTGAGCTTTAATCTGCCCGAGTAGCATGCATCCAACCATATAGTTCCTCCAACAAAACAGCATTCCACTTGCAGGTGAGGCAATTTCCACCGATTCCCTGACACACTCAGACTAGCTCAGGGGTAGAACATCTGCTTGGCATTCAGAAGGTCCCAGGTTCAATCCCCGACATCTCCAGTTCAAAGGACCAGGTAGTAGGTGATCTGAAAGACCACCACCTGAGATCCTGGAGAGCTGCTGCCACTCTGAATGGATAATATTGACTTTGATGATCCAAGGATCTGATTCAGTGTAAGGCAGCTTCATGTGTTCATGTGACCTAGAGATGCTCAAACACTTGCTGGCTCAGTTTGCTTACTATTCACCAGTTGTGAACAAACAGAGACCTACTTGTTTGACAATCAAAGTTTTGTTGGTTTGTCAGTCTTTTCATAGGGTTCAGCAGACTGTTTCACTGTATTCTTCCGTAACATGCAGTACAGCACAACTGGCTTTTCAAACATGCACATTCTCACACATCCCCATTGAATTCTATGACTCCCTCACTCCATCCTTGCCACGTAGCTGCTTAGTTCAGTAGACAACTGTTTAAGTAGATGACTAAATGACCCACAAATCATACAAATCTCCAGAAATTTCCCAATCTGGAGTTGGCAACCCTATCTCCTTCCCAGCAAACCATCAACCTGCCCCTCTGACTTAAGCTTTCCATCTCGTCCCCCTCCCTCTTATAGAGCAGTTGTAATTCTGAGTGATCTCCAGCCCCCACCTGGAGAATGGCAAGAGTGGTTCCCCAGGAGGAAATAGCTGGTTTGGAGGGTGACATTTTGGCATTGTACCTGTCTGAGGTCCCAGCCCTCCTCAAACCTCACCCTTTCCAGGTTCCATTTCTCAAATCTCAAGGAATATCCCACCTGGAGATGGCAACCCTACCAGGACTGGCCCCAATGAGTTTTCTCCCAAAGGCCAAAATAGGTGTGGAAAAGGGCCTTTTATTGACAGAACCAAGCTTGGTTGCTTAGCAGCAAGCATTGAGGGGAAAGTAGGGTTGCCAGCTCTGAGTAGGGAAATACCTGGAGATTTGGGGGGTGGATCCTGTGAAGGGCAGCATTGGGGGGGGGGGGTGGAAGGACTCAGCAGGGTATAATACCATAGGTTCTACTCTTCAAAGTGACCATTTTCTCCAGGGGAAATGATTTCTATCATCTGGAGATCAATTGTAACAGTGGGAAAGTCAGCCGTTCCTGTTTTCTGTGTGTATGGCCCCATCTCTATCTCTGCTTGTGTGTGTATCCACTGTTGTTGTTGTTTTTTTTTAATGATAACTTGGGCTGGTTCCTCCGCCTCCGTTACACTGACAGCTGTGGGGTTTTTTCCCCATTCTGGAAAGTGTTGCCTCAGTAAACTTGGCTTGGAGGCTAAAGATGGTGGGTTTTGTCCCCTGAGGGAATCAATCATTGTCTGCTGAGGAGAGTAAAGACAGTAACTGTGTTCACCGGAGCAAAGCAACCATCTTCTGAGGAATGTTTTGGCAGGCACCACTTCTGTAGGTAGGACTCAGGCAATACAGCCAGTGGATAGGGACAACTTCTGACTGACACATCATGGAGCCAACTGATTTAGGAGCGTGTGGAATGTTCAGAAAGTGCCACCCCACTACTCAATTATATATAAGGAGAGATTTGTAAATGTTTCTAGTTGTTCAAACTTTTTAATGTTTGCTTCCTTAGGGACCCCGATTGGGTGGAAAGGCAGCATAAATTTATTTTGAATAAAAATGAACAGGTTTCCACAACTTTTATCATGAACAGATTTCCACAACGTTTATCATGACTATTTGTGCCCCAAGAAAGCTTTATAAAGACAGTTCTGGAGATGCCAGGTCTCCTAACGTGCACTCTTTGATAACCCTTTACTTTGTTTTCTGTATGTGAGGCGGGGTAATGCTTCACAACTGGACACTCAAGGTCTCATACCATTTGTCAACAGGTAAAATTCAAATGGATTATAACAGAGGAGCATAGAGCCATTTCTTAAAACATTAGCAGAAACAGGATAATCGAGTACAACAATGAAGTGAATCTTGTGTGTGTGGTTTGTTGTACCATATCACAGTTGTATCCAGAAAAACTGTGACTGCCCAAATCCCATGTCTGGCAAAGTCCAAGGGGCCCTGTCCTGCATCACACCTGATATGCCTAAACCACACCACAGCTACAATATGATGTCTCACATCTTGGTTAACAGAATATGAAAACAAAAAAATGCTTTCAGGGAATTAATTTTTAGCCCAGCTCGGCATTGTCAAGATCTCAAACTATTTGAAAACCATTTGTTGGCATGGAAATATCAGCCTAATTAAAAATGGATTAAACTAATTAACCTGAACCATATTGTACTATGGATTGTTTTTTTCTTTAGAAGAAATTGGAAGCAGTGGGAATATTACAACATTGAAAATATTTTTTTTGGGGGGGGGGGGGTTCCAGTAGCTGAAAAAAAAAGTATCCTGAAGAATCGCCTGCGCTCTAAAGGAATCTCTGTCCTGATTGAGAGCCAGCATGATGTGGCAGACTCAAATCTGGAGAAGTGGGTTTGATTCCCCACTCCTCCACGTGAAGCCTACTGGGTGACCTTGGGCCTATCACAATGCTCTCAGAACTCTCTCAGCCCCACCTAGTTCACCAGGTGCCTGTTGTGGGGAGAAGAAGGGAAGGCTATTGTAAGCCACTTTGAGACTCCTTAAGGTAGAGAAAAAGCAGGGTACTCCTCTTCTAGGTAGACAGACAGAGCTAATGATGAGTCTTTTGCCTGCAAATTATCTGTCATTGGATCCTTGGAGCAATCAACATTGTGATAGCCTTACATGTTTTAAAAATGGTCAGGGACCTATCTACCTAAGGGACCCCCTTTCCACACATGTTCCCCAGAGAGTATTAAGATCAGTGTTCCAAAATCGTTTGGCCCTACCAGGTCCTGAAGAAGCCAGGCTAGCCATGACGAGGGCTAGGGCCTTTTCTGTGGTAGCCCCTTACTGGTGGAATGAGCTCCCGGATGACATCAGGGCCCTGTGGGACCTTTTACAGTTCTGCAGGGCCTATAAAATGGAGCTCTTTCTCCAGGCTTTTGATTAGGATGCTGCCTCTATTAGTACCAACCTAATAATCAACGGCCTGACTTGAACTCAGACTACGGTGGCAACTGATCATTTTGGATACCAAGAGAATACCGCCATCCCTTACTGACACCTATGATACCTAGCACTTATGATTTTATGCTGTGTTTTTATTTGAAACTTGTGCTTTTAACATATCTTGTTGTTTTTATATACTTATTTTCAGGGGTCATTTCATAGAAAAAGAGGTGCAGGAGCTCATTAGCATAACTTATTTGCATATGCCACACACCCCAACATACCAGAAGTGTGTCAGAAGGCAACACCCACCCCTCAGGCTCCACTCCACAGGTGAGTGAAACTGACCTGCTCTTCCTCCATTCCCTTCCCCATCCAATACTTTGTGCAATAAAAATAAGCGTAAAGAACACACCCTCATTCTCTTCCTGCTCCCTTGAAACCACCAGGTTTCAAGTAGACTCGAGATACCCAGGACATGTGCACCACCCATCCCTTCCCCTTCCCCTCCCCACAACAAGACACCCTGTGAGGTAGGTGGGGCTGAGAGAGCTCTTTTGAGAACTGCTCCTGAGAGAACAGCTCTGAGAGAACTCGTGACTGGCCCAAGGTCACACCAGCAGCTGCATGTGGAGGAGTGGGGAATCAAACCCAGTTCTCCCAGATTAGAGTCCAACTCCTGACCACTACACCAAACTGATGGGGTGGAAGCTGCTGAAGGGTTGGTGAAATTTCTCCAGTACTTATGTGCCATGTGCCCAGATAAAAAATGGTATACTTAGAAAATTTATATGCCACCTTGAGCAAGTCTCTGGAAAAGCAGCACACAGTCATAAAAGGAACAATGATAAAATTATCAATATTAAAACAAAACATTAAAAACAATAAAGACCCTAGCAGGGCTTTCCCCGGGGCGCTGCGCCTCTGCACTGCTCAGGGAAGCCGAGGAGGGGGCGGGGCTTGGTCATGTGCCCGCCCCCTGGGCTCCTCACTCCCGGAGCTGCGCTCCTGCTCCAACGGACCCCTGCTTATTTTACAAGGATTGCCTTGACTTGGATGGCTCAATATAGCCTGATCTCATCAAGTCTCAGAAGCTAAGCAGGGTTGGCTCCGGTTAAGGCTTGGATGGGAGACCACCGAGGGAGTGCAGGACTGCTATGCAGAGGTAGGCAATGGCAAACCATTTGTGTGGATATGGGGTCACCATAAGTCGGCTGTGACTTACCACCACCACTCTAAAGACTAAAACTGGTTTAATTTTCACTCTCTCTTCTCTGAAGCATGGAAATTGCGTGAAGGAGGGCTTCAGTTCTCTGAGAATTCTTACCTTTAAAAACAACTAGAAGATCAAGAAGAGATTGGATTTATACCCCGCTCTTCACTTAGAGTCTAGGAGCAGATTACAATCTCCTTTCCCTTCCCCTCCTCACAACAGACACCCTGTGAGATAGGTGGGGCTGAGAGAGCTCTTTCATAGACTGCTCCTGAGGGAACAGCTCTAAGAGAACTTGTGACTGACCTGAGGTCACACCAGCAGCTGCATGTGGAGGAGTCGGGAATCAAACCCGGTTCTCCCAGATTAGAGTCCATGCACTTAACCACTATACCAGACTGGCTCTCCAAGGCTTTTCTGCAACGTTTAAGCAGTGGTTTTGTACAGGAATGCTTGAACCCCTGCCAGTTCATGAATGTCCATTCTCATGTAGCTGTGCTCCGTTCAGTAGGCAATTATTGAAACAGACCATCAGATCAGTCTGCAAATCATATAAAACCAGTCATAAGGAAATGCTGTTTCAGACATCCTTCCATTCAGTGTTTCTGTAAGTAGCCCTTAGCAAAGTTAATGGCTGGCCATCTGTTTGGAGCCAAAGCATTTCTTCATATGCACAGTTTTGCACACACACACACCCCCAAACTGACAGAAATTGCTTGGCCCACATTCACATTGTTCAGTGTGGGACTCAACAAACTCAGCAATGGGGGTTCTCGTCTGATCACCACAGTTGGACATGGTTATTTTGACTGTCAAACATGCATGGCAGACAGCCATTCGCTGCATTCCCACATTCAAAAAGAGAGAGAGAGAGAGAGATGCATCTGTTGGATTTCTGGTTGTTGTCACACAGCAGTCAAAGGCAGAGGAAAGGTGCCAACACTCATCAATAAGACTGTTGATTAGCGGAATTGCTCTGTAAACGGTAAAGGCTAGCGGATTTCTCACCAGCATGCTGGTGGGATTAAACCGAGAATGGATACACCAATAATGAAATGACCCACACTGCCCTGTGAGTTCACTGCATTATGGCCACATGTACTCCACTGCTCTACGATATCCGATATCGCAAGGAATTGTACGAATGAAAGAAAATTAAACCACCTAGAAACAGACTCTTGAAAACAGTGACAAACCCTTGCCATGTTTCTCTTCCCCACCTCTGCCATCCGCTGATGTCCACTTTACAGAGCACATAGGTTAGGTCTATGGTCCCATCAAGTGTCGCAGTCAAGTGTTAAGTCCAGGGGTCATTTCATAGAAAAAGAGGTGCAGGAGCTCATTAGCATAACTCATTTGCATATGCCACACCCCCTAACATACCAGAAGTGTGTCAGAAGGCAACACCCACCCCTCAGGCTCCACTCCACAGGTGAGTGAAACTGACCTGCTCTTCCTCCATTCCCTTCCCCATCCAACCTTTGTGCAATAAAAATAAGCATAAAGAACAGACCCTCATTCTCTTCCTGCTCCCTTGAAACCACCAGGTTTCAAGTAGACTTGAGATACCCAGGACATGTGCACCACCCATCCCTTCCCCTTCCCCTCCCCACAACAAGACACCCTGTGAGGTAGGTGGGGCTGAGAGAGGTCTTTTGAGAACTGCTCATGAGAGAACAGCTCTGAGAGAACTTGTGACTGGCCCAAGGTCACACCAGCAGCTGCATGTGGAGGAGTGGGGAATCAAACCTGGTTCTCCCAGATTAGAGTCCAACTCCTAACCACTACACCAAACTGATGGGGTGGAAGCTGCTGAAGGGTTGGTGAAATTTCTCCAGTACTTATGTGCCATGTGCCCAGATAAAAAATGGTATACTTAGAAAATTTAAATGCCCCCTTGAGCAAGTCTCTGGAAAAGCAGCACACAGTCATAAAAGGAACAATGATAAAATTATCAATATTAAAACAAAACATTAAAAACAATAAAGACCTTAGCAGGGCTTCCCCCGGGGCGCTGTGCCTCTGCACTGCTCGGGGAAGCCGAGGAGGGGGCGGGGCTTGGTCATGTGCCCGCCCCCTAGGCTCCTCACTCCCGGAGCTGTGCTCCTGTGCTCCAACAGACCCCTGGTTAAGTCTGTCAAGTCCCACGGATGTGGGGCCCAATTCAGATTGTGACTGTGTCACACTTTCAGAAAGGCTTTAAGCCATCTCCACCGCACAGCGTCTTCCTGTCCTGAAACACTGGAGATGGGTGGCTCATCAATGTGCCCGATAATGCTTCCTGACACTGGGAAGACCCACATTCCATAATTTGGAGAACAGCCCCCTTATGTCCTCCCAAAAGGAGGAATCCACCCTAAATTCTCCTCCTATGCTACAATTTCCATCAGTGTTACTTACAAAGGATCTCCTTTAGAATGACAGGACTTCAGGGCAGTCTCTACAAAAACTAGCTCATAGAAAAAAAGGAAGAAGAAGACTATTCTTAAGTAGGGTTGCTAACTCTAGGGTTCAGAAATACCTAGATATTTGGGGGTGGAGCCTGAGGAGGGAGGGGTTTGGGGAGGGGAGAGACCTCAGCAGGGCCTAATACCAGAGCCAGTTTGGTGTAGTGGTTAGGAGCACAGGCTCTAATCTGGGAGAACCGGGTTTGATTCCCCACTCCTCCACATGCAGCTGCTGGTGTGACCTTGGGTCAGTCATAAGTTATTTCAGAGCTGTTCTCTCATGGACAGTTCTCTCAGACTCTCTCAGCCCCACCAACCTCACAGGGTGTCTGTTGTGGGGAGGGAAAGGAAAGGGATTGTAAGCCACTCTGAGACTCCTTCGGGTAGTGAAGGGCAGGATATAAATCCAGTCTTCTTCTTCTTGTGCCATAGATACCTCCCTCCAAAGCAGCCATTTTCTCCAGGGAACTGATTTCTGTCACCTGGAGACCAGTTGTCATCCCGGGAGATCTCCAGCCAGCACCTGGAGGCAGGCAAGCTTATTGTTAGGGGATCAAGGATTTTGCTACAGATATTAAACACATCTTTATGAGATGTAAATAGATCATAGCTTGGCTGGTTGCCGGCAGCATGGGTTGCTCTAGGAGTACATCACAGCCAGGACAAATGTTGGGGAGGTTCCTTTTGCAGAGTGAAAAATGCCATCTCATCTCCTAGGGGTGCACAGCCATTTCAGAGAGAGAAAAAGTCCACCAGGAAAAGGGGAAGTACACAAGACTTCACAGGGCACATCGCCTCTTTTTAAATGGTTGCTACGCTCCATCTTCTGAGTGACACGAAGCATAGTCCCGTCTTCTGAAAAGTGATTTGGAAGAGAAAAGGGGGGAATCATGATATCAATGTTTGTTTGTTTGTTTGTTTTAACGTAGGGGAGCACAGCTCTTTAGAGTGACGTGAGAGCAGGCCCATAGTCAGGAATTTCTAAGTCAGGGGGCATTTAAATTTATCGGGGGGCATGGAACTGGCTAATTTAAATAATTTAATTATACAAAGGCGGGAGGCAGAGCTGAACTCTGAAAATAAAAAGGGAAAGGGATGGAAGAGGAATGGAAGCAAAATCGTGGGCTCCAAAAGCTGAGGGAGGGATTGGGCAGTGTGGCACTTGCTTTGCTGGCGTGGGATCTGGCGGGATGTAGGCGGTCAGGGCTTGCCTTGCTGGCCAGCAAGCGGTGAGAGAGAGAGAAAAAGCAGAGCAGGAGCATGGGATAATCCAACCCAAGGGGCTTGACTTGCCAGCCGAAGAGAGGCAAGAGATAGCAGCAGCAGCAGCATGAGATTGGAGGCAGGGCTCACCTTGCTGGTTGGCAAAAAACAAGGAAGAGCAGCGACGTGGGATTGGAGGGTGGGAAGGCAGGGGGCTTGCCTTGCTGAGAGAGAGTGGTGTGGGATTGGAGGGCAGAGGGCACGGGTCTTGTGTCGCCCAGA
Organism: Lepidodactylus listeri; assembly: GCA_029233225.1. Taxonomy (NCBI): domain Eukaryota; kingdom Metazoa; phylum Chordata; class Lepidosauria; order Squamata; family Gekkonidae; genus Lepidodactylus; species Lepidodactylus listeri. The sequence goes on along the minus strand of JARCFY010000009.1, from coordinate 94,803,537 downwards.
GAGAGTGGCGGGCAAGAGAGGGTGGCACGAGGCTTGCTGGTGGCAGCGGTGAGTGCAATAAATAAAATTAAAAACTGGAAGTTGGGGGTCTGGGCTGGGTGGGAAGTTGGGGGGCCTTGGTGGTAAGGCAGGGTGGGCAGGCCCTGAAAGGCTCCAATGTGGCTACGGGCCTGCTTGAGATGCTTTGCCTCTAAGTGCCCCGGAAGAGTACTAAAATGGGTGGACCCTTTTGGAAAGGCGAGGGAAACAAAACATTTCACAAAAAAAAGGGGGTCAGAGAGAGAGATTGGCTTCGGCTCAGCCCAATGTTAAATCGGCAGCTGATGAAACGCATTCAAATTTGCGCTCAACCGGCACGGTTCTCCGCATCACCTTCTATTGCCATGCAACAGCTCACTTTGAAAATAGAACTCATGTAATCCGAGCAGCCGCTTCCTGTACTTTTCGAGGAGAGAGCTCAGATAATGTTAAAAAAAAAAAAAATGTCACCTATATCTGTAGCGTGCAGCCTGACTACAAATGCAGAGCAGAGGGGGAAAGGAGAAATGGGTGCCAAAAGGATGCAGAGCACAGAATTTCATTCCTTCCTTTCCCTGCTGGAGAAGAAGGAGGGCAGAGGGGGAGAGACCATGCTGACTTTAGCCAGGTATAAATATTGCAGGAATCTCTGGGGCTGCAACTGAAACATCCCGAGTGTCATTTGTCTCTAGATGTGAAAAAGCCCCCTCCCTTTATCCCCCCCTCCATGTCAAGTTTGCTATTCAGTTGTTAATGTGCCATGTGGTTTAGAGCCACAGTGCCTAGCAGGTGGCCCGAGGGTTCTCTGTCAGCATGTTTGTCATGTGCTGGAGGAACACTCAAAAGCCATTCAATAGAATTCAGAGGCTCAGAATGCTTGAATACAGCTTTACTGCTCCGTGCAGCCAATAAGCAGCGATGACCTTTTCAGGAAAGGAAACTTTATTGCAGACAGACACCCGTGCGCACACACATTTGCATGCTTTTGTTCCATCCACAAAAAGGAAGCAGCTCAGAAATATTTGTGCGTAATGGCTCTCCCTGCAGCTGTGAGAGCCCTTCTGTAAGAGGAAGGACCCGGGCTGAAAGACGTGTCATTCATGAGAGATCAGAAGAGAGGAAACAAAGTGAAGTTTAGTTCAGAACACAGTCTAAAGTTCTCATTCCTTCGGGGGGGGGGGGGGGGAGGGAATCAGATGAGTTCTGCAACTGATTCCCAGTTTTCTATCCCTGAGAGTCACCAAATCAGTCAAGATCCTGGTGGTCAGCTGTGTTGGTCTGAAGCAGTAGAACAAAGTTTTGAGTCCAGTGGAATCTTTAAGACCAACAAAGGTTTATTCAAGGTATGAGCTTTCGTGTGCATGCACACTTTTTCCAAATACCTTCCATTCCAATGTATTCCATTCCATACCTTCCAAGAGCCAGTTTGGTGTAGTGGTTAAGTGCGTGGACTCTAATCTGGGAGAACCGGGTTTGATTCCCCACTCCTCCACTTGCACCTGGCTGGATAACCTTGGGCAAGCCATAGCTCTGTACCAGCTGTTCCCTCAAGGACAGCTTGGGAATAGAGCTCTCTCAGCCCCACCTACCTCACAGGGTGTCTGTTGTGGGGAGGGGAAGGGAAAAGGAGTTTGTAAGCCGCTCTGAGACTCCCTTGGGGAGTGGAGGGCAAGGTATAAATCCAATCTCTTCTTCTTCTTCTTCTTAAAGGTGCTACTGGACTCTAAATTTGTTCAAATCAGTCAAGTCTGGGATTGTGGGTAACCCTACCCAAATCCACAGCCAAGATGGGTGTTTGTTTTTTCAAGCTAAAGGCACTGCTGCCCAAGGCTGGACTTGAATGGCTCAAAACACTTTTCAGAGAGTTTGGAAACTCATTACCAGTTTGCTCTTGACTAGAATCTCAATAGGGGCCACGGTGGCTCAGAGGTTAAGATGCTGAAGCTGCAGACTGGAAGATTGCTAGCTTGTCAGTTCAAGACCCAAGTGCCGCGTGACGGAGTGAGCTCCTGTCTCTGGCCCCAGCTCTTGCCAACCTAGCAGTTCGAAAGCAAGAAATTGCAAGTGGATAAATAGGTACCACTTCGGTGGGAAGGTAACAGCGTTCTGTGTGCCTCGGCATTTAGTCATGCCAGCCACATGACCACGGAAAAAGTCTTTGGATAGCGCTGGCTCTTTGGCGTGGAAACAGCGATGTGCGCCACATCCTAGAGTCGGATTCGACCAGCTTTCGAGCAAGGGAAACCTTTACCTTTAGTATCTCAACACATGTTCACTGTGCATGGTATGGCAGCATAGCAATTGACCAGATCACATTTAAGTCTGGTGCTAGTTTCACTCTGGTAGAACACTGATGTTACGATTGGGTTGAAGAGTGGCATTGGTCCTTATGATTTTCAATCATGCATTCTTACTAGTTCTAAGACTAGGGTATACATAGATTTGGGATCTCATAAAAATCCATGATTAATTCCTGCCCCCACTAACACAGAGAGGAGGGGTGTTCATTCACACAGTCGCTAATCAAAATCCAACCCGAGTGGACATTATTCATCAATATATTTACCTAGTCCAAACAGGGAAATGATCAACATTTGTAACTAAAGAAGACCGTTAATCCACTCCACATTCTCGGATGCCTCACCAATGCAGTTTCTGCTCTATAAGACACAAGGTAGAAAAGGTAGAACAAATTTAGAGTCCTGTGGCACCTTTAAGACCAACAAAAGCACACTTTTTTAAATACATTGGAATGGTAGATGAGGTTCTAAATTTATGGACAGCAAATTAACATGTAATATGATGCTGAAGTTATGCAAAGTGAAAAACTAAATAACAAGTTAAGGTTATGAAAAGTACTGAGTTCTCAATATCATGGATGAGTGAGACAGCTTAGTGATCAGCTCTTAGGTTTATTGGTTACAACAAGCATGGCTTTACTAGCCAAGAGGCCAAATATACACACACACATGGATACACCCCAGGTCCCACTTATAGTCCTACTGGGGGGGGGGGGGGGTTGAATTTCCCACCTTGATCTCATTGGCAGGTTCCATGGATCCTAAGATCCTTGGCCCCTATTGTCCTAGGTGCCAAGCTCAGGTCCATTATTGCTGACGCCCTGTGGTGGTCAGCGGACACAACAGGTTATAAGGTCAACAGTTGTAAAGCAATAAATATGTGGAAAAGGGAGGGTGTAATTCAGCAGACATGTGCCTAGCAGGGGCTGTGTCTAACCAGAAATGTTTGTCAATGTTACTGCCAAATGTGAATGTCCTGTGCATTTCTGTGCATGGGATTCCCACTTTTTATCAATCGCTGTGCAGTGCTTCCAATTTCTTCCAAGCATTGCCATGTTCTAAGGACCCCAGCCCTTTTGAGGGACATGTAGAATTCTGCAGGGACATGTAGAATTCTGACGTGGCATTGTGGGCACAGCAACAAAAATGGCTGCCACAAAATAGGTGTCGCAGGAGGCGGAGCCAGCCACAAAATGATTGCCTCAGCTTAACTTCAGTAACCCAGTGCAGATCCTTTTGCTATGGTGGCAGCTGCTGTCCAAACAACATTCAAAAGAAAATCTGCATAGCCTTGCTGGGTAAAAGCCTTACTTGGCTCCACCCTCTTCCTAAAAATACTTCGTGGGCACCAGAAAAGGTGTTAGCTGGTGCCAGAGTGCCCACAGACACCACAGTGGGGACCCTGTTTTAAGAAGAAGAGAAGAGATTGGATTTATACCCCACCCTTCGCTACATAAAGGAGTCTCAAAGCAGCTTACAATCTCCTTTCCCTTTCCTTCTCTACAACAGACACCCTGTGAGGTAGGTGGGGCTGTGAGAGCTCTTGAGAGAACAGCTCTGAGAGAATTTGTGACTGAACCGTGGTCACACCAGCAGCTGCATGTGGAGGCGTAGGAATCAAACCCGGTTCTCCCAGATTAGAATCCACGCTCCTAACCACTACACCAGGCTTTGAGGCATCTGTTGGTCCTGGTACATAGAAGCAGCCTTGAGAGCAACTGACTTAAGTTCATGAGACCTTGCCCAATATGTAAGAAACTGAATTATATTAGCCTATCAGGAAATGTAATGAGACTTCCTATAGTTGTTGTTGTTGTTGTTTTTTTCCTGAGGAAGGACCAGAAGTCTGAAACACTGAATACTACCTGGGAAAAGTGTTGAAAAGTGTTGAAACATTATTTTGTATATTTGTACTCTTGGATATTTTCTCTTTATGGATTTTGTTAACTTCTGTATTCTCCCATGATGGATTATGAACAGAGTTATTTCACATTAGATACATTGTTCACTGTATTGTAGTCTCCTTTTGTGTAACTTTGCGAGATATTCAGCTCACAGTTGTTATCTGTGGGGGGATTTTTGGCTTTCCTTACTGTGTGCTATACTGATTGTTTTTGCCATGGTCGCACCAGCAGCTGTGTGTGGAAGAGCAGGGAATCAAACCCGGTTCTCCCAGATTAGAGTCCATGCTCCTAACCACTCCACCAAACCACAAAAGGTGTTTGTGGGAGAGAAAGAAGCAGCACTTCCCACCAAAACCAATGAAAAAAAAAAAAAACCCTGAATAGTTATAATGAAGAAAGCAAATACAACCAGAAAAAAACTTTCAGTGCACACCCCTCAGCAAAAACATATGCAGATAAATGCACCAAATGGACAGAAGATTTGCAAATATTCATTTTTTTAAAAAAAGCAGCAGTTTAATTGGGCAATTAAAACAATGGAGAGCAAGATATACCACAATAGCTCTGGTCTGAATTACCTCATTTTACAATATATAATTCAAACTATGCCCAATTAAAGAAAGGATGCATGATAAGAAAAGGCAATCAGGGTATTGCAGAGTTTGTGTGTATAAAGTGCTGTCAAGTTGCAGGAGGCTTACGGCGACCTTGTAGGGTTTTCAAACTGGTTTGCCATTGCCTATCACTGCATAGTGATCTTGATTTCCTTTGGTGGTCTCCCAACCAGGGGTCCATTGGAGCGGAAGCGCACAGGAGCGCAGCTCCAGGAGTGAGGAGCCCAGGGGGTGGGCACATGACCAAGCCCCTCCCCCTCCTCGGCTTCCCCGAGCAGTGCAGAGGTGCAGCGCCCCGGGGAAAGCCCTGCTAGGGTCTTTATTGTTTTTAATGTTTTGTTTTAATATTGATAATTTTATCATTGTTCCTTTTATGACTGTGTGCTGCTTTTCCAGAGACTTGCTCAAGGTGGCATATACATTTTCTAAGTATACCATTTTTTATCTGGGCACATGGCACATAAGTACTGGAGAAATTTCACCAACCCTTCAGCAGCTTCCATCCCATCAGTTTGGTGTAGAGGTCAGGAGTTGTACTCTAATCTGGGAGAACCGGGTATGATTCCCCACTTCTCCACCTGCAGCTGCTAGTGTGACCTTGGGCCAGTCACAAGTTCTCTCAGAGCTGTTCTCTCATGAGCAGTTCTCCAAAGACCTCTCTCAGCCCCACCTACCTCACAGGGTGTCTTGTTGTGGGGAGGGGAAGGGGAAGGGATGGGTGGTGCACATGTCCTGGGTTTCTCAAGTCTACTTGAAACCTGGTGGCTTCAAGGGAGCAGGAAGAGAATGAGGGTGTGTTCTTTACACTTATTTTTATTGCACAAAGTATTGGATGGGTAAGGGAACAGAGGAAGAGCAGGTCAGTTTCACTCACCTGTGGAGTGGAGCCTGAGGGGTGGGTGTTGCCTTCTGACACACTTCCGGTATGTTAGGGGGGGTGGCATATGTAAATGAGTTATGCAAATGAGTTATGCTAATGAGCTCCTGCACCTCTTTTTCTACGAAATGACCCCTGCTCCCAACCAAGTACTAACCAGCAGCAACCCTGCGTAGCTTCCGAGATCTGATGAGATTGAACCAGCCTGGGCCACTCAGGTCAGGATACTGCATGATTTGCATCCTCGTAAAAGCTGCATAGCTGCTTTTGAAAGCCTGAACACATTGGGCCGATCTCTGGAAAGCTAAAAGTGCCTAGAAAAAAAAAAAACACAAATCCAGCAATTCTGCACATCCCCGATATTGATTCCTACCTCAAGAAGACTGCGTAAACCACCCCATGGGAGGGAGGAGATGCCAACATGAATATACCTTTGCTATTAAACATGGAGAATCAGGCTGCTGTCCAGGGAATCAAAGGGCACACCTTCTATCATTTTAAGTGGCAGAAAGGAGAGATTCTGAAAAGAAGAGGAGTCCGTCGGGGCGGAGGGCCCTGGAAAAGATAGATGACATTTATCTACGACCCGATACTCAGAAGTAATCTTGCTCATCGCTTACTCGGGTTGGGCAAGAATTGATATATAGGGCATGCGGCTCTTTTTTAAATGTCCTGTAATGTTGGCAGAGCACCTTGTGCGATGTCAAGGGGAAAAAAATACATTTTATGGCATCAGTGCTTAAAAACACCAGGCCCCGTTGCGGAACAGCAGTGACATCTTTTGCCTGTTTTGCATATGTCCGGTTCCGCGAATGTCATTCACTGAACAGATCATATTCCGAGCATAATCTTCTTTCCCAAAACACTTCTCACCTTTTAAAATAAGCTCCGGGCGCCGCACTGGTAGCCGAGGGTATATTTTGCTGTCTTGATCTTCAAGAGACAGTTTTGTCCTTGGGCAAGGAAGTTCTAAGGTATCCAGAATCATCACAGAACACACAGGGGAGAATTCAAAAGGCTGCCCTGTTGGCCTTGTTATGACTAAACGGTATCTGAATTTTAACTCCAGGGCTAAACGCTTGTAAGAAATCTATACCACTCTAGTCCTCCTGAATCCGGCCTTACAATCTTGCACATTGTGGATGTTTTAGTGAATTTCCCCCTGACTGTTACTAGGACACTTGAGTGGAAGTCACAGGGAGGGCAAGGATGGCTAATGAATTGTCTATTAGTGTGCTGATGACCAGTGACTTGGGATACATTCATTTAAATGTCTGCTGTTGCTTTCTCTGAAGGACTGACAAAATATGATGCCACTGGATTGTAACAAAAAAACAAAACAAAAACCCTTGACTTTAGATATGCTAAGCTGAGTCTCTGTTCTCCCATGTACGTAGGGTTGATCTTGGTTTGTCTTGCGGGTAGAAGAAGAGAAGACTGGATTTATACCCTGCCCTTCACTTGGAGTCTCAAAGCGGCTTACAAACCCCTTTCCTTTCCCCTTCCCACAACAGCCACCCCGTGAGGTAGGTGGGGCTGAGAGAGCTCTTTCGAGAACTGCTGTTTCAAGAACAGCTCTGACAGAACTATGGCTTGCCCAAGGTCATCCAGCAGCTGCAAGTGAAGAAGTGGGGAATCAAACCTGGTTCTCTCAGATTAGAGTCCGACATTTAACCACTACACCAGACTGGGTACTGCTGGACACTAGCTTCATTCTCACATCTGTTAACTCTTGCATTTACATGCGAATGTGCTGCTTTCCATTGATCTTACCAGCCACCTGATCCAATTTCTGCTCTGCAGATGTATCTTGGCTCCCAACAGCTACCCCCACCCGCTTTTTTTCCTGTAAGTAACCCTTTTAGGAAATTTTATTCCATTTGTCTGAAGAATTGTGCATGCACATGAAAGCTTATACCTTGAATAAAACTTTGCTGGTCTTAAAGGTGTCACAGGACTCTAAATTTGTTCTGCAAATTCATACACACACACAGGTGCGCACACACACATATTATTATTAGTGACTGCAATTATTAGTGACTGCAATTAGTGACTGAATTATTAGTGACTGCAACATCAAGTAAAGTTCCCATATGTAAAATTTTATGATTGTATGATTATTGTATTGTTTTAATCTTGTTTTAAATTGGTTTTGTTATTGTATAGTGTTTTAACATTGATGGAAACCGCCCTCAGCCTGATTCTTGGGAGGGTGGGATAAGAAGAGATTGGATTTATACCCCACCCTTCACATGAAGTTTCAAAGTGGCCTACAAACTCCTTTCCCTTCCCCTCCCCACAACAGACACCCTGTGAGGTAGGTGGGGCTGAGAGAGTTCTGACAGAAACTACTGTTTTTATGAACACCTCTGACAGAACTATGGCTTGTCCAAGGTCATCCAGCAGCTGCAAGTGGAGGAGTGGGGAATCAAACCCGGTTTTCCCAGATTAAAGTCCATACACTTAACCACTACACCAAACTGTAAAACAGCAGAAACTGAGCCATTACAGAAGAAACACAACACAGAGGAGACAGTTTCAGAGGGTAGGTTGCTGATCTGCAATAGAACAGTGAGACTTGAATCCAGTAGCAGCTTACCAACAAACGTTTCAGGGTATGACCTTTCGAGAGTCAAAAGCTCCCTTTGTCAAGTGGGAGCAAAGATGGAGATCTGAGTCATTTGATCCAATTCAGAAGGCAGGAGGGTTGTTGTAAAGAACGCTTGAAGACCAAAGTTTGAGACCAGTGGCATCTTTAAGACCAACAAAGTTTGGTTCATGGTGAGCTTTCGTGTGCACACACACTTCTTCAGACACAGTGAAGTGGAAACAGAAGTAGCAGTCATACAGATAGAAGGTGGGCAGTGAATTAGCATGCAGAATAATGAAGATGTTTTAAACAGATTAAATTATAATAGGCTTAGTTTGTGGCTATCGTCTCTTTGGGTTCAGCTGGGGAGAGGGGATTTCAGTCCTACTTACAGCGGTCAAAAGTGTTATCGCTACACAATGGAAACTTCAGAATATCCCACCTGTAAACTATTGGTACATCAAAGTTTGGGACTACTTTATAGGTGACAAAATATCAGACTGGATTGCTCAACAAGACAATGCGGAGGACCATAACAGTTCAATGGAGAAATGGTCCACTTTAATTGACACACAGAATGAGTTCATACTTAACACGCCACACTCTGAATGGGCAGACCCTAAATCTTTGCATATGTTCTTTTGACTACAAGATGTGAGTTAACTACACTGATTTTGATTTACCATTAAAATGAGCATGCACTTATAAAGGTAGATAAACTTTATTGATGTACAGCATCCTTTCACGAACTAGTTGATTGTTAAATTGCATACTCTGTACCCAGAAGTTTATTCAATATTTACCTTGTGTGGTTTTCTTGAATTTATTGCATTCTTTGTATTGTATTGTATTAAAACTAAAATATTTTAAAAAACAAACAAACCTGGGGGAGGAACAGAGCCAAGGTAATAAATATGTCAGAATTTGAGATTGATGTATCTTTAATTGTGAGAGTCTATCATTAGGCTCTATCCATCTCCTCTCAAGTAAGTGTGAGAGTCCTGTTCAAAGTAGTCAAGGATCAGATCTCGGTTGGTTAACCACAGTTCTTTATTGCCTATTCCTACATTAGTACAGCGTCTCGGGGTATTGTCAGAGATGAGACAAATAATACAAGCGGGTCTATTATACCATTCCAAGGAGTTTGAATTACCCATAGGTAGCCAATCCCCAGGAGGGAAAATTGGCGGGCTAAAAGGTGTCTTGACCGTTTGGTTCACACAGGAAAAAAGTGAGGTGTTAAGCAGTAAATTTCCCTTTCCAAACCAGACCCCTCCGTTCACATAACAATTCATGGCTCCAAGGTTCTTTAGCATAGATAAGAGATGAGAGCCTCCCTCCCCTTGAAGTTACTGCCGGAGCAGCTGGAATGCGGAGGCAGGGATGAGAGGCCTCCTTGTTCCCACCCTAGGGGTTGTCACCCTCCCGACCAAGACAGGAGAAAATACAGGTCCAATACATAGGGAAATAACAGAATACATAGTATGCATGCAAGATTACATTGACAGAATTAACTGATTCTGACACCCTGCCCTCCCCATAATTCCCTTCACCTAGCTTTCTCAGGGAACATTTTATGGAACAGTTTGGTTAATTTGGGGGCATGAACATGTTCAGAACGAATCCATTCATTGTGCTCTGGGCCAAAATCTAACCATCTAACTAAATAATACAAGTGGCCCCTCTTTGTCTTGGAATCCAGGATTTCAGTTATCTCGTAGTGTGGACTCCCCTCCTTCATCAGTGGAGGAGGAACTGGAGGAACTGGATGCCATGCATTCGGCCCAGGATCTTTCTTCAGCAAGCTGAAATGAAACACAGGATGTATAGAACTTAGTGATTTAGGCAGTTCTAGTTCAAAGGAGACATCAGAGATTTTTCGTAGCACTTTATAAGGTCCAACATATTTCCATCCCAATTTCCTGCTGGGCTGCAACCCGTGGATATTTTTGGTAGAGAGATAAACTGAGTCCCCGGGTTGAAGGTCCCATCCCGGTGCTCGGCCACGATCAGCATATTTCTTATAGTCCTCCTTGGCATGGTCCAAGGCTTTACCAATCAAGGGCCAGGAATCCTGGAGACCGGACCACCAGGTTTTAAAGTCTGAGGGGGGAGCCTGGGGGTCTTCCTTGAGGGTGGGGAGCGGTTTCCCTTCAAAGCCTCCCACTGCCATGAAAGGTGAGACTCCAGTGGAGGAATGTACTGCATTGTTGTAACTATATTCTGCAAAGGGTAGTAATTCCACCCAATTATCTTGGTGGTAGTTGGTGTAGCATCTTAAGAACTGCTCCAGAATTTGATTAGTTCGCTCGGATTGGCCATCGGTTTCTGGATGGTAACCCGAGCTCAAGGCAGGCTCTATGTCCATTAACTTCAAAAGCTCCCGCCAGAAGGTGGCAACGAACTGACTTCCGCGATCGGATACCACCCTTCTCGGAAAAGCATGTAATTTGATCACCTGGTTAAAAAAAGCTTTAGCCATCCCTTTGGCGGTGGGTAACTGTTTGAAGGGAGTGAAATGGGCTTGTTTGGAGAAAGTGTCTACCACTACCCAGATCACTGTTTTTCCTTTTGATGGGGGCAAATTGGTAATGAAATCCATGGCTATGTCTTCCCAGGGCCGGGAAGCCGTGGGTAGGGGGTGTAACAATCCCGGGACTTTGCCCCCCCGTTTTTTACACATTAAGCAGGTTTGACATGCCGAGACGAAATCCGAGACGTCTCGACGCATGCGCGGCCACCAGAACTGACGTTGGATTAGATTAAGAGTTTTTAGGAATCCGAAGTGCCCGGCGAGCTTGGAAGAGTGACAATTTAGCAAGATGTCCTTGCGTTTGGTTTTAGGCACCACTAATTTGTCCCCATGGAGCCAACAATTGTCCTCTCTTTTTTCGCACTCTCCCACCGCTTCCAATTCCTCTATTTCCTCAGGGGCATATTCCTCCCCCCATTGACAGTCCCCGGTGGTTAGCCCAGCTTTCTTTGCTTTGCTCCTGGTGACCACCGCTCCTCCCAGTTGCTGGGGGGAGAACATGGAATCGAATACCTCCTCTTTCAGACTCTCGTGTTGGGGCAATCTGGACAACGCGTCTGCCAGGGAATTAGCCTTCCCAGGAAAATGCTTTAACACAAAGTTAAATTTTGAGAAGAAGTCAGCCCAACGCAGTTGCTTGGCGTTGAGGGACCGTTGTGTGCGCAAAGCTTCTAGGTTCTTATGGTCCGTCCATATTTCGAACGGAGTCTGCGCCCCTTCTAACCAGTGGCGCCAGGTAGTGAGTGCCAATCTAATGGCCGCAGCTTCCTTGTCCCACACTGACCAATTCCTCTCTGTTTCATTAAACTTCTTTGAGATGTACGCCAAGGGGTGCAGTTTCCCTTCAGAGTCCCTTTGTAGGATGGCCCCCCCCATTGCCACATCCGAGGCGTCAACATGGATTATAAAATCTTTAGTCTCATCCGGGTGCGCCAAAATGGGCTCTGAGGTAAAAAGCGTCTTTAAAGCCTCAAACGCCTTCTGGCACTCCCCATTCCACGCCAGTTTCTCTCCCGGCTTTCCCGCCTCGGGACCCCTCCCCTTGGTTTTCAACAAGTCCGTTAAGGGAAGGGTGACTTTGGCAAAGTCCTTGATGAAAGTCCGATAGAAGTTACAAAATCCTAATAGGCTCTGCAGCTGCTTTCTCGTCTGCGGAGCCTCCCATTGCACCACCGCTTCCACTTTCCCCGGGTCCATTTCCAACCCCTTCTGAGAAATGCGGTGGCCCAGGAAGTCCACAGACTCGCGGTGAAACTCGCACTTAGACAGTTTCACAAACAGCTGATTTTTCAGTAATGTTGACAGTACGTCTCTGACCAAAGTCACATGTTCGTTCTTATCAGTGGAATAGATCAAGATATCATCTATGTAACATAACACGCCCTTAAATAGGTGCTTATGCAACACTTCGTTGATTAAACTCATAAAGACCCCGGGCGCGCCACTTAAGCCGAACGGCATCACGAGGTATTCAAACTGTCCCAAGGGGGTGTTAAAAGCAGTCTTGGGTTCATCCCCCTCCCTTATGCGCACCCTGAAGTAGGCATCTCGCAGATCCAACTTGGTGAAAATCTTCCCCTTGGCCGCCTCCGCTAAAAGGTCTTTTATTAACGGGAGGGGGTAAGCATTAGAGGTGGAGACTGCGTTTAGCCCCCGATAATCCGTGCACAGCCGTAAGCCACCATCCTTTTTCTTTCGGAACAGCATGGGCGCCGCAAAAGGGGACTTGGCGGGGCGGATAAAACCCCTAGCCAGATTTTTGTCCAAAAACTTCCGCAGCTCTTCCCGTTCCGCCGGGCTCATGGAATACAATTTGCCCTTGGGGAGTTTCTCGCCTGGGAGGAGTTCTATGGCACAATCCGACAGCCGATGGGGGGGCAACTCGTCTGCCTCGGTCTCACTGAACACTTCCAGCAAGTCTCTATATTCCTTGGGCACCATGGCAGGGACGAGCGCGAGGGCGGCCGCAGGAGACGGCGGGCTGGGGGGCCCGGGACCCCATCCTGGGTCCCAGCGGTGGCTCTGGCAGCGTTCGTCTACCCACGAAATCTTCCCCTCGCTCCATTTTATGTAGGGGTCGTGCGCCCCGAGCCAAGGGCTACCCAACACCATAGGGAATTGGGCATTAGGGGTTATGACGAAAGCTCTCTTCTCCCAGTGGTCCCCCGTCCCCAGAATTAAGCTCTCAGTCTCTGCTATGCACTCCTCCTTCATTTCGGACCCATCCATCTGGGTAAACTTCAGGGGTTCCGCTAACGGGGTGACTTTAGGTCCCAGCCCTTCCACTACTAGGGGGCTGATTAGGTCTCGCGCGCACCCAGAGTCAATTAAAGCGCGGACCCTCATGTGGGTGCCTGATCCTGGGGTCACCACAGTTACTACTATATATAACAAGGGGCCAGGGATGCTCACCGGAGATGGCGCTTCGTTGTGAGGGACCTGCAGCTCTGCGCCGCTCACTGCAGGCCGTTGGAGTTTCCCGACATCTGGGCCTCCATCAGCTCCAGCTCTCCCTGCTCACTTGTCGCCCCTTCCAGCTGCAAAGCCCGGGGTTTCATGGGGGTCTTCCCCCGAGTTGGGGTGCTCGCTGGTCCTGGGGTTGAGGTCTTCGGGCCCTTCCCCCCTCCTCTTGGACACGCTGAGGCGAAGTGGCCACTCTCCCCGCACTTCATACACAGCCCTTGTCGGAACCTCGCGTCGCGGACATCTGGTACATTGGATCGGGGCTTCGCTCGTGGGCCTGCTCTAATAGCGGCGGTTGCGGACGCTCCCATCTTGATTAGGGCGAAGCGTTCTTCCATGTCGGTGGCTGCCCTCATCCAGGTAGTCAGTGTGCCCGGACGGCCCCCTAGCAGCACGGTCTCGTAGATTTCCGGGTTTAGACCCTCCCAATACTTCTCCATGAAGAGCTCCTCCGGCCATCCGTGGATTTTGGCAGCGATGCGCCGGAACTTCTCAGTGTATTCTCTCACTGACGATCTTCCTTGGAACAGCTTTCTCAGTTGATTTCGGGCCTTTTCCTCACCCAGCGGGTCCTCGAACTGGTGCCGAAGCGCCCACATGAAGTTGTTCAGGGAGCGCAGCTCAGGGCCAGGGTTGTCGTGCAGGCTCACATACCAATCGCTGGCGGTGTCTTTCAGCTTGGATCCGATGTAGCCTATGCGATCCTTCTCGGTAGGATACAGGTGGCCCCAACTGTCCAGGAATCTCCCGATCTCGAGCGTGAAGAAACGTAGCTTCTCGGGGTCCCCATCGAAAGTAGTCGTCAGCGGGTCGGAAGGGGGTGGACGCGCGGCCGGCGCGGCCGGGACTGGGGCCGGCACGGGAACGGGCCCCGGAACTGGAACCGGGACGACCGGCGGAGCTGGCTGTGCCGGTAGAGCGGGCGCCTGCGGCTGAGCCGGAACCCCTCCGGGCGCTGGCTGCTGTTGTGGGGCTCCGACTCCTTGACCGAGGAGGGCGCCTTGCATCGCCACCATAGCGTCTCGAAATTGGTGCTGGAGATCGAGGGCCAACTCTCGAAGCTCGGAGGTGAGTTGCAGCCGCAGGTCTCCCATCATCTGATCCAGCGGAACCGTCTGCTCCTCTCGATACGGATCGGGCCCATACAAATCCAGTGTCTCCTCTTCTGGGGGCTGGCGACGCGGTCCTCCACGGCGGATCGGCTCGCGGTCGTCTCCTAGGTAGCTCGGTCTCCCTCGATCGAGCTGGTCGCCGGTGAGCGGAACTCTCACCCCTTTCCTGTCGTGCACCCACGAAGTCACGGTTCGGCCCCCGAAGTGGCTCCAGGTGTACTGGGGGGTCACGCTCTGATGGGTAATCGGGCGGCGCGGAATGTAGTAAGCCCCCTGGCTCGTGGTCACCGGCACCTCGGGACCTCCTCCGCCGCCGCCACCCCCGTTCCCCGGATCCGTCGGGGTAGTAGGGGCCTCCTCTGGGGTGGTAGGTTTGAGGGGGACGAGATCGTCTTCTGACATGGTCAGGAACGATTGAGTCCCAATCAAGGATCTCTGACAATCTGTGAGAGTCCTGTTCAAAGTAGTCAAGGATCAGATCTCGGTTGGTTAACCACAGTTCTTTATTGCCTATTCCTACATTAGTACAGCGTCTCGGGGTATTGTCAGAGATGAGACAAATAATACAAGCGGGTCTATTATACCATTCCAAGGAGTTTGAATTACCCATAGGTAGCCAATCCCCAGGAGGGAAAATTGGCGGGCTAAAAGGTGTCTTGACCGTTTGGTTCACACAGGAAAAAAGTGAGGTGTTAAGCAGTAAATTTCCCTTTCCAAACCAGACCCCTCCGTTCACATAACAATTCATGGCTCCAAGGTTCTTTAGCATAGATAAGAGATGAGAGCCTCCCTCCCCTTGAAGTTACTGCCGGAGCAGCTGGAATGCGGAGGCAGGGATGAGAGGCCTCCTTGTTCCCACCCTAGGGGTTGTCACCCTCCCGACCAAGACAGGAGAAAATACAGGTCCAATACATAGGGAAATAACAGAATACATAGTATGCATGCAAGATTACATTGACAGAATTAACTGATTCTGACACCAAGGAGGCAACATTGTAGCATCTTTTTTTCTTTGAAGTGGGGCTATTAGCTGTGTTATTTTCCTTGTCCCCTATAAGCCCTGCAAGGTGCTTTTGCACTCTTATGAGAAATTCATAAGTGATAGATAAACTGTGTTGTTGAGCATGTAGGAAAGACTGGGGCAGAGTGACCAGGGAGAAAACAGTGGCAAACATCTCCAGCAGAGACTTAAGACCGCGTTTTCCGAGGTTGCCAACTCCAGGAATTGTTTCCTTATACAAAAGAAATTCACACAGAAAATAGCTATCTTGTCTCTGGCTAAAGACATGTGCTCACAAACTCCATTACATGTTCTCTGCACATCTCAGGCTGCAACCCCCCCCCCCCCAACATTCCTTGACCAGTGAAACAGTGGACTTGACCAGCTAAAAACCAGTTTGGCTGCCCAGAAAGATTACTCCCATCTGCAAGACAAAAGATGAGTCATCCTCCTGCTGGAAGGGTATCTCTGACCTTTGCGAGGTAGAGTGTAACATTGCCCAACCCCCCTTCTCCTACTGGACAAGAGCTAGTGGGTGGACCAGCAAGGAGTGGTCTCAGAACAGGCATCTGGCCACGCCTGCCCCCAGAGACCACCCCCCAATAAAAGAAAGCTCCCAGCAGCCAGCTCTCTCTCTTGCTTCGATGATCTCCTGCCCTCCCTTACCTTCAAGACTCTTGGTCTGTGCAGCCAAGGGCCTCCACGGGCTGCTGCTGGTTCAGCACATGTGCTCCCCCCACCATCTTCCTCCCAGCCTTCCTTTTATTTTTCCAAAAGGACCACACCAGCTCTCTGGATAGCTAAATATTGCCTTCTACAGGAAACCAACAACTTCCTGCTAATGCAACTGTCTCTTTAATTCTATCTTTCTTCTTAGACTTGCATGATTGTATGTATGAGTTTTGCAACATCTGAATGATTCACTTTTATTATTATTAAGTAAACTAAAGACTTTTCACTATTAACACTAACTCGAGTCTCCGTGTCTCTTTTTGGGATGTCTGAGAGGGGCCCAGCCTCTGTATAAAAAGGTGCTATCCCGTTATTGCCTACTGCTGCTTATTTAAATAATATTATTTCCAAAAACTGATAATTTAATAAAGCAGTCAGACTAACACCCCGACCAGCAAAATACATTTAAATCTACCATTCCAAAATTGCATTACATACTTAGTAAACTGAGACTCTGTTGTTATGTTCCATTCATCTCCCCTCAAACATAGAGTAAACTAAAAAAGTCCTTTTTTTTAGAGGTCGGGTGCAATGTTATGTCACAGAAATACATTTTAATATTTATTCTATAATATTACAATCACTGTTCCAATACACTATTCCAAAACAAAAATATACAAAATTACAGAAGATGTATAGTGCTTTTTGGTGAGAATGTCTCTTATACATAATTCTCTGTTGGTGGTGGCACACTCCTGAAGATTCCGTACGCCACCCCAGCCTTTGGTCTCCTGGCCTGTCAATCAGAAGCTGTCCCTATCCACTGGCTGTAAATGTTCACATGCCATTGGCTGGGTGCTGGTCTGCTCCTCTTCCCCGCCCACTCCTTCAGCCTCTGTGCCCTGTCAGAATTATTCTGAACTTGTGAATTAACTTGAGTTCAGCAATCTCACACTGTAATTTCCCTTTGAAATGTCTTTGTTTGAGGACTGCCACTCTTAGGTCAGCAATGGAATGACACTGTGAGGCTGAGAGAGCTCTTTCGAGAACTGCTTGTGAGAGAACAGCTCTGAATGAACTTGTAACTGACCAAGGTCACACCAGCAGCTGCATGTGGGGAATCAAACCCAGTTCTCCCAGATTAGAGTCCACACTCCTAACGACTACACCAAACTGGCTCTCACATTCCTGACATTCAGTGGCATGTATACAGCATGCAGACTTTCCATAACTACCTTCTTCACAGCCGAGGAGACCCCACAAGGCTATGGACAATTTTTGTGACTGTGCAGGGATTCAGTTTCATTTCCTGCTACCTTGCTTGCTGGTTTTACTTTTACAACTCTGAAATGGGCAGAAATCAACTCTCTCCCAGGGTCATAGAGGGTCAAGAAAAGTAATTAAATGATGCCAAGACCCCTGTAAAGTGGAGGGGGGAAATCACACACACAAAATAATGTTGGTAACATGGACTTAGATGAACCCTGAACGTAGTGGTGAGGAAGAGTACCTTCAAGTTGCAGCTTACCATGGAGTACACGCCTACAAGAAGACAAATGGAAGCACTTGCTGACTTATGTAACTAGCTGTTTGCTAATGCAGTATTTAATGCCACAAGGATCCAGGGAAATCAGGAAGCCTGACATAAAGCCACTGAAAGGAGGAGGAGTATGTGGTTTGTGATGTATCCTGGGAGCCATGAAATGCAGAGGAGTCAGGGAGGATGATCTCTTGAGATAATTTAACTGAGAGCCGGAGCACAGGTAATTACTACCAAAGAGAATCCAACAGCCAAGCTCATTGCACTGGTCCCACCCCATCATCTCTTGAATACTTTTGCCAATGGCAACCAGGAATATTGAGCATGGGCTTGCAGCCCCACTACCAGTGACGTGTAATTAGGGTTGCCAGGAAGTGCATGGCAACCAGCGGGGGTGTGGTGGTGGGGATATGGGGGGGATAACACTGGCTGTGGCACCAGGTCACTTCTGGTAAACAGAAACAAACAAGCAAACAAACAAACAGAAGTGACATAGGTAGATCTAGGAATCTCCAATACTCTACCATATGGTAAAAAACCCATAGAGTGTCCAGTAATTTCTAGAGCTATCTTATGTCACTTCCCAGTTTTTTACTGTAAGTAACATGGCACCAAAGCCAGGAGCAGGAAGTAGGAAGCAGGGAATCCCCCAATCCCCACCGCAGGAACGGACACCTAGTTGTAATGGTTAGAATGTTTGACTAGGATCTAGGGGACCCAGGTTTTGAATGCCCATCTGCCATAGAACTTTCAGGGGTGACATTGGGCCTCTCTTTCTCTTTTTCAGTCCAACCAACCTCTCCTGGTTGTTGTTCTGATGATACAGTGAAGGGGAGGAGAACAATTCCATCAGCGCTTTGTGTCTCCACTGGGGAGAAAAGGGGGGGGGGGTATAAAGTGTTGGAGTGAGCGACTCAGTATGCCTGGACATTGGGGGATGCTACATCACTCCAGTTGTGTATAGGTGTCATCTCCATGAATGGGATGCCTCTCTTTGTCTTAACCTGGGAGCTGCCCTCTGACCCCCCCCACCTTTGTCTCTGTCCTCTCCCTCTCTTCACATGGCGTCTCTGCAGGTCTCTCCTGGAGGTACAATGCCCTCATACTTCCACACACGTGATGCCTGACTAGCTGGCCATTTGTGACAGGGAAAGTACTCTTTATATGAGGCTTCTTTCTCTTCTCTTGACTGCAACCTGAATGTGAACTGGATCTACCTGAATAAATGTAAGTTTACTGTGTTTTGCAATATACTTCTAGGCAGGGGTCCGTTGGAGCGGGAGCGCACAGGAGCGCAGCTCCGGGAGTGAGGAGCTCAGGGGGCGGGCACATGACCAAGCCCCGCCCCCTCCTCGGCTTCCCCGAGCAGTGCAGAGGTGCAGCGCCCCGGGGAAAGCCCTGCTAGGGTCTTTATTGTTTTTAATGTTTTGTTTTAATATGGATAATTTTATCATTGTTCCTTTTATGACTGTGTGCTGCTTTTCCAGAGACTTGCTCAAGGTGGCATATAAATTTTCTAAGTATACCATTTTTTATCTGGGCACATGGCACATAAGTACTGGAGAAATTTCACCAACCCTTCAGCAGCTTCCACCCCATCAGTTTGGTGTAGTGGTCAGGAGTTGGACTCTAATCTGGGAGAACAGGGTTTGATTCCCCACTCCTCCACATGCAGCTTCTGGTGTGACCTTGGGCCAGTCACAAGTTCTCTCAGAGCTGTTCTCTCATGAGCAGTTCTCAAAAGACCTCTCTCAGCCCCACCTACCTCACAGGGTGTCTTGTTGTGAGGAGGGGAAGGGAAAGGGATTGGTGGTGCACATGTCCTGGGTATCTCAAGTCTATTTGAAACCTGGTGGTTTCAAGGGAGCAGGAAGAGAATGAGGGTGTGTTCTTTACGCTTATTTTTATTGCACAAAGTATTGGATGGGGAAAGGAATGGAGGAAGAGCAGGTCAGTTTCACTCACCTGTGGAGGGGAGCCTGAGGGGTGGGTGTTGCCTTCTGACACACTTTCAGTATGTTAGGGGGTGTGGCATATGCAAATGGGTTATGCTGATGAGCTCCTGCACCTCTTTTTCTATGAAATGACCCCTGCTTCTAGGGAGATTTCTTTCCTGCACCCAGTATCATGCTTCTATGACTGGGCAAAACTCTGCTCTATTGACCAAATATCCTGATACAGATATCTAAAAAAATAAAGTCCCGATAAAGCACCAAAAGACATCTAATGCAATCTCCTAGTCTGTTATCTTCCTCCTCCTGCTCCAGCCAACCAACCCCAGCCTCCACTCTCCAAGCACACAGACCAATTTTGTGGGTCTCTATGGGAACAGAACAAATTTACCACACTTCAGAAGTGGCAGTTTTACATCGGCCGCTCGGTCTGCTGGAGGACTTCATGCCTGATCCCCTCCCACTTCACATCCATGTGAAGCCTGGCCTCTCAATCTGGCCCCTCTCGATTATTATTATTTTGGAATGTCCAATTATGTTAATCAAGCTATTGGAAATGCAATTTGCTACATATGTTATTGGGGGGGTGGAATCACAAGTTGATAAAATAATTAATTTGACTCTGCCGTGTCCACCACTTTAGAAAAAAATCCTCCGTATTCAAGACAGCTCCCTCTAATTAGTGCTTGGCAGGCTCTGTTGCTATGACTAGAACTTTCAGCAGGATTTCATGGGAAGAATTTGACAAAGTTAGGACAGTCTCCGAATCACAGCATATTTAGGAGAGGAAATGGGCAGCTGTGGGGGGGAGCACACTGGCAGCTGATTCAAGAGAGAGCCAGTTTGGTGTAGTGGTTAAGTGCACAGACTCTAATCTGGGAGAACCAGGTTTGATTCCACACTCCTCCACTTGCACCTGCTGGTGTCACCTTGGGTCAGTCACAAGTTTTCTCAGAGATATTGGCCGAGGACAGACTGAAGGTCTGCCCTGGAACAGCCGTGGGGCGGAAAACCCCATGGGAAAAGCTGCCCAGGCCGCCCCATTCGCACTGGCTGCGAGTGGCGGCGGAGCACGGCTGCCAGCTGCCTGGGCGAGCCGAGCTATGCGCAGCCGTGACCGCCATTCAGACGTCCGGCGGCGTGTGTGACACGCCTTTGGTGTGTTCACACCTGCCGGAAGTGCTGGGGATGCGCGCGGAGATGCCTGGGGACCAGTTCCTAGACGTCTCCGGCTGAAGTGGCATGCCAGCACCTCGCAGACGGGTGAGTCGGTGCCGGCAATGGGGGACAGCTGCGGCTGTCTGGACGCCCTCTCTGCCTCCACTTCTAAAGCGGAGGCAGGGCGCTGCAGAAGCCCAGTCTGTCCTTAGCAATTATTTCAAGAGCAGTCCTCAAAAGAGCTCTCTCAGCCCCACCTACCTCACAGCTTGTCTGTTGTGGGGAGGGGAAGGGAAAGGTGATTGTAAACCACTCTGAGACTCCTTTGGGTAGTGAAGGGTGGGGAATAAATCCAATCTCCCCCTCCTTCTCCTTCTCCTTCTTCTCTTTGTGTTTATTTCAAATTTTCCAAAAGTACAGTAATTATACAGTGCCAACACAAGTTGCAGTGTCATCCAAACGAATAATAACCCCCAGAGGTCCTTTCGTAGAAAAAGAGGTGCAGGAGCTCATTAGCATAACTCATTAGCATAACTCATTAGCATATGCCATGCCCCCTGACATCACCAGAAGTGTGTCAGAAAGGGAATGTCAGTTTCAGCCCCATTATTCCCTATGGGCCATTGAAATCAATGGCAAAAACTTGCAGGGTATATGAGGGGCTGGAGGAAAGGGAGTTTGAGGGAGAGGCTCCAAACTTCCAGGGTAGCTGCTGGGGCCTCTCCTCGACATACCCACTAAGTTTCAAGAAGATTGGACCACGGGGTCCAATTCTATAGGCCCCCAAACAGATTGTCCCATCCCCTCCATTGTTCTCTACGGAGGGAAAAAATGTTAACTTTTTTCCTACCATAGAGAACAATGGAGGGAATGGGGGCAACCTGTTTGGGGACCTGTAGAATTGGACTCCCTGGTCCAATCTTTTTGAAACTTAGTGGGCATTTTGAGGAGAAGCCCCAGCAGCTACCCTGCAAGTTTGGAGCCTCTCCCTCAAACCCCCTCCCCTCCAGTGACTTTTAAAGTTGCCGCCGAATTTCGGCGGCAATTCGGCGGCGAGCTGAATCAGATTAGAAACTCTGATTCATCCCGTGACTGCCCTACTGGCCAGTCCTGAGCTGGCGGAGCTTTGCTCCGCCTCGCTCCGCCTCGCTCTGCCTCGCTCCGGCCCCAATGGACCCCAGAAACTTAAAAAGACAACAATGCCAGAATACAAGCATCAAACATACTTGGAATCCAAGTAGTGTAAAACTTAGAATAATGTCACAATCCCATCATCGTCATCGTCTTCTTCTTCTGCTGCTGCTTCAAGCATAATTGGGATTGAAGCATCAAAAATGGTTGTATTTTGGTTCAGGCAAGGCTCAATAACTTAGCTCAGGATTCTCATGCCAGGGTTATTTCTAACACTACTGTAGGACACCCCATCTGTGGTCTTGCTAGTTAGCAGTGGTGTGGGCCCAGGAGGGGACATGGTCTCCTCTCATTTCACTGCTGGCTGTAAGTAGGCTGAGCCCCCATGATGCATCAGTATACTGCCCCCCCCCAGGGATCACCTCACTGGTCTTGGCCTAAGGCCCTCCTTCATATACAACTGAGCTGTTTCCTGTCATGTCACCATCTCGGATAAGAGAAGTGATTGGATCTGGTGCAAGGATTTCCAGCCTTCCTAACTATTCCTTCCCCCAGAAAGCCTTTTGAACCACAGAAAAGTTTATTCCCAGGGTCCCAGGACCCATATGGTGAAGTAATCCCACATGCTGGAAAGCTGCAGTGGGGAAGAGTGTGCCTCTTGCGTTTCTTCAGCCTTCCCCTTTAAAACTCCTTCTTACAGCACTGCACTCGGAGCCGTTTCCACCTAGGCCTTGCACGCCATCCATTTTTGAAAAGGTTGGATTAACTGGAATTTTCATTAACATTCCAAACCTCCTCCACAGCTGAAACAGTGCTAGGTTGAACTCACTTCAGCTGACCCAAGGCACCACCACTTTCAGCCAGTAAATATGTCTGTTTCAAAGAGTACACACTTTTTAAAGTTGCTTAAAAAAAAATCCTAAACCATAACTGGATGCTTCATTTCATTTTCTACCCCCCTAGAAATCATCCTCTGAGCCAAAGCTGCCTGTATTTTTGAAAATACAGAAATGAGATTCAGTCTCTTTGGTATATGCCAGTGTTTGTTATGCCAGCACTTTATTATGTCTGAGTTTTAATATTGTATTTATATTTATGTGATTTTACGTGATTGTATTGCTGTTATTTACTCTGTTTGTAAGCCACCCTGAGCTGCCATGATGATGGTGGTTGTGGTGGTGGTGATAAAATGCCACAGGGCAACAGCTTGGAGAAACAACGACTGAGGGGTGACATGATCGAGATTTACAAGATTATGCATGGGATAGAGCAGGTAGAGAAAGAAGTCCTTTTCTCCCGTTCTCACAATACAAGAACCTGTGGGCACTCCATGAAATTGCTGAGCAGTCGGGTTAGAACAGATAAAAGGAAGTCCTTCTTCACCCAAAGAGTGATTAACACGTGGAATTCACTGCCACAGGAGGTGGCGGCAGCTACAAGCATGGACGGCTTCAAGAGGGAATTGGATAAACATATAGAGCAGAGATCCATCAGTGGCTATTAGTCCCAAGGCATAGATAGGAACTCTTGGTCTGGGGCAAGTGATGCACTGTATCTTTGGTATGGGGGGGCAACAGTGGGAGGGTTTCTAGTGTCCTGGCCCCACTGCTGGACCTCCTGATGGCACCTGGTATTTTTGGCCACTGTGTGACAGAGTGTTGGACTGGATGGGCCACTGGCCTGATCCAACATTGGTTTCTTTTATGTTCTCTTATTCAAAATCCTATCATTAAATAAACTCCAATATTTTTAAAAAAATTCATGGCAATTCAGGGCATAACCCAGCCGGTATTAAGCACTTCTAACTCCATGAGAGAGGACCGCCCATGGTAACATGCCTTCAACCAAAATGTATGGGCCTTAACGGCACTTAGCTTTGGCTACTTTATGCCTAATATAGTTACAAGTTGACCCTGTGAATTGCCTTACAGGGTGGGGAATAGTCCACCCTTTACCGGAGGGTGGAGCTGTGTCTATGGAACTCCTTGCATGTAAAGGACAAGATAGTCCTTTTCCCTAACTGTAACCTCAACATGTTACTTTTCTATGTGTAGGATTTTTTTTCCCTGCAGGAGTATTCTAATACATGGCACTTCAACTTTGGCAGTTAGGGAGCTTTCTACACCCATCTCCCCACAGCTTTTCCACAGCCACATCACTTTCTTTGCTCATCAGGTTTTATGATACCTTATGCATAGATTTATAGTCATTCAGGGTTGACTCCGTAGTCAGTATGGCATTGCCCTGGGGTATCTGAATGTGGTTTTGAGCTGCACCTTTTCCTTCCTCCGCTTCCAATTTGAAGAGAACAATAAACAGACAACTTGACATGGCTTCATTGATCTCCATCAGCTCCCCCACTCCTATTTCCTCCTCTGTATTTATCCCCTCACCATGAATTGGCTCAGTCGGGTGCGATCCACCATACAAAGCATCTCCTACAGAGCTGTTGACTGCCGAGGCAAGTACTGACACAGAAAATCTGCATACCAATGCAGGAGCGAGCATTGAAAACAAAATAGATGGCATGAGACTTAATGGGCAGCCAATGCAGAAACCAGGATCTGAGACAATGCAATGAAAACAGATATTCCAAGGCAAGAGGGAAACAGGTCAAGTGCAAGTAAAATGTGGAGTAAATGCCAGATGCAGAATGGACCTATAAGTTATACACTCCAGGCAAAGCTTTAGCATTCCATTATCCTGATTCGTTAACATAGCCTCTAGTCTTTTCAGAAGGGTAGCCATGCTGTCCTACAGTAGAAGAACTCTATTCAAGTCCAGTATCACCTTAGAGACCCACAAGATCTTTGGGGGTATAAACTTTTGAGAGTCAAATCTCTCTTCATCTACTAGCCTCTATTAGAACTTGTTTGTTTGCAGTCCTAGTCAGTGTTCCCTCTAAGCTAAGTTAGTGTGAGCCAGCTCATAGTTTTTTAGCCTCCGGCTCACAAATTTTTGTCTTCACTCAGGAAGGATGGCTCAAGAGCAAACTAATTTATGCAGTAGCCAAATCTCTGGCTCACAACTTTAATGCCAGTAGTTCACAGAGTGGAATTTTTGCTCACAAGACTTCACAGCTTAGAGGGAGTATTGGTCCTAGTATTTCCCAAGTTTCATCCCTTCACATCATTCCTTTTTCTGTGTATTTATTTATGTAATCTTAATTAAGAGGGCCCAATTTCGTGTCATTGACAGTGTCTCATTTTGAACACTACTTGATGTTGAGTCAACGTGATCCTTAAGAAAAAAAAATCCTGTTGATTTTAACCTGTTTTGGTGCCTTCTAATGAAGCATGCTGGTATGCCCTCATCTGAAGGAAGTCTCTTCTTCATACTCACTCAACAAGCACAGAATGTCATTCCATTATCCAGATAAACTGTCAAGTGTCACACAACGTAAACTGACTGTTTCCCCTTCTAATTGGCAAACACTGATATTTTAACACCCCATGAAGTCTCTCATCAGTTTTAATTTCCCCTTCTGTTAAACTGTCAAAGAGCTACATCAGTCATCATTCCATATTTAATCCACTCCATTACACTTTCTTGATCAAATGTCGTATCACTGTATATTGGTATTGTTCTCATAGCAATCTCAAGAAGAATACGCAGATAGGATTGCCCCACAAATAACCATGCTCTCCTATACTGTTATCAGAAGCTGAATATAATATTTAATAATCAACACCAAATATTTCTAAGTGAATATTGTAGGTTTCATTTTCTGCATCGATTCAATTAGAGTTTCCAAGAGCAAATGTGGCTCTGAGACACTAAATGCTGCAGGGCCATATTTAGATACCAACAGATGTTGCAATTGTAAATATTGCCATTGAACCAAAGTTGACAAGTCATACCTAGACCTCATCATGGCAAAAACTCATCATCGTAGTCTATCAATTCACCCAATGCAAAAATTTCCCTATTGGTCCAAACCTTTTACACACAAAAAAAGTTTTCTTCTCAATTTTTAGGTCTGGATTGGCCCGTAATGTTAATTGATCATGTGAAAATGGATCAAGTTGTTGTGATATTATTTATTTATGTATTTAATTTTTTTTATCCTGCCCTTCCAGCCAAGGCTGTCTCAGGGCAGCTTACAGCTGATAAAATTCAACAACACATGTAGCACAGCAACAACAAATATGAATATAATATTAAAATTTGATATTAAAACCATAAGTAAAATAAAGTGCTAGTTATTGTAACA
Organism: Lepidodactylus listeri; assembly: GCA_029233225.1. NCBI lineage: Eukaryota > Metazoa > Chordata > Lepidosauria > Squamata > Gekkonidae > Lepidodactylus > Lepidodactylus listeri. The sequence goes on along the minus strand of JARCFY010000009.1, from coordinate 94,777,460 downwards.
TCAATTCCGTTCAACTACAGTGCTAATCATTGTAATGTGGGCTCCATTCAGCTTCAAATGACATAGGAAGGTACTTCAGATGTCATAAATCCATTCAGCTTCAGATATCATAAGAAAAGTGCTTCAGGTTGTCAGAATCTATGGATTCTAACAAGGGTTTCCGGGACTATATGCTATATTGTGTAACCTATCCCTGCATTTGCTATGTAACTGTTATTGATGCTTGTTTATTTGAACTTTGCAATCTACAATGTAATGTCCCTCTTCATTTATGACCCTGGGTTTACGACCCTAGCTAGGTCTGGCTAATGTAACCATTTGTCCGGGAGGATGGCGACTTCAGAGCCTGAGAACAATGGGTCTCTCACCCTCCTTCCTCTGCATTCCTTTCCTCCCCGCTGGGAAGACAGGGACCAGCTTCTTATCAATGTGCGAAGGCCTTGGGAAAGCTATTTGTTATGTGAAAGATGGCTACATCTGAGGGGCCTGGTTTAAGAAGGGAAATTTACTGCTTCACACCTCACCTTTTTCCTGTGGGAAGCAAACGGTCAAAGGACCTTTTTGCCCGCGGTTTTTCTCCCCTGTTGATTGGTTACCTATGGGCAATTCAAATTGTACTGAAGGGTATATTAGACCTGCTTCTATTCTGTATGTTATCTCTGACAATAATCCGAGGACCTGTAGTAATGTAACCATTGGAAATAAAGAACTGTGTTTCATCAACAAAGATCTGATCCTTGACTACTTAGTGCAGAAGCCTCACACAGGTGTCATAAAAGGGGGATCGGCTCGGGCAGTGATTAAGGGTCCAGCGGATCAGGGCTTTTCCATCATAAGATGTCCATTGCTATCATTGGTCGTCATTGTGGTAGTGGTCGTGGTGGCAGCTCTGAAGGCCTGGCAGAAGAGCTCCATTTTACAGGCCCTGTGGAACTGTAAAAGGTCCTACAGGGCCCTAGTCTCCTCTAGGAGCTCATTCCACCACCATATTATGCACCATAGCTCTCTAACTGCAGAAACTGTGGAAGGAACAGGATTCATGCTGGCATAAGTAGACCCTAATGCACTCCACTTAGAGAGGGGCACCAGACAAGAAGCCTCCAGAACAACCCACTTTGGATAGCCCCCAACTGTGAGAACCTAGTTTAATAATCAGTACAAGTTAACAAATATGCCTGATGCTATAAGCTAAGATCAGGAAAAACCAAATCCTCCTTCACTGAATAATATTTGCCTTCTCTTTAAAGAAATCCAAGGTGGTATGGGACCCCACAAAATTTTCAGAAAGAAATTAGTAATTTTATGAATATATCTGCAAGGTATATGAAAAGGAATTGCACACAAAATGTAAATAATTCTGTGTATAGTATTCATATTGAGAGTAGGAGTGTGCAAAAAAAAATATGGACCCAATTCGGATCGGGCTGAATCAGGCCACATCTGTTCCAGCTGCTAAATGACCCCCCGCATGTCAGTTTCGGCAATGCAAACTGATTCCGGAGTCATTCCACCAGCTGATTGTCAGTTTCGGCCCCATTATACCCTATTGACCATTGAAGTCAATGGCAAAAACTCATAGAGTATATGGGGGCTTGAGGGGAGGGGGTTTGAGGGAAAGCCTCCAATCTTGCAGGGTAGCTGCTAGGGCCTCTCCCTGAAATACCCACCAAGTTTCAAGAAGAGTGGACCACATGGTCCAATTCTACAGGCCCCCAAACAGGTTGCCCCATCCCCTCCATTGTTCTCTATGGTGGGGGGAAAAAAGTTACTTTTGCCCCACTATAGAGAACAATAGAGGGAATGGGGGCAACCTGTTTGGGGGACCGTAGAATTGTACCCCCTTGTCCAATATTTTTGAAACTTGGTCGGTATTTGGGGGAGAGGCTCCAGCAGCGACCCAGCGAGTTTGGAGTCTCTCCCTCAACCCCCTCCCCTCCAGCAGCTTTTTAAGCTGCTGCTGAATTGCTGCCAAATTACAGCAGCAATTTGGCAGCAGGCCGAATCAGATCAGAGACCTGATTTGGCCTGTGGCTGTCCAAAAGGGGGCTGAATGGGCCATTTTGGGGGGTTCATTAGGTTTGAACGAACCAAATGCATATCCCTAATGTTTACTTTCCCCCAATAAAGACGCTAAAGGTTGCCCATTTGTCCAGAACCAAAGATATATCAGCAATTATCTTATTCAAATCTAGTACAATCATATGTATAATATTTCTAGGAATCGATATTTCAAGATATGTAATGACATCTGGGCACCACCAAAAACATCCATGAGCAAATGCACTCTGTAATATATTGTCTTCCAGTGGCATCAGCTCAGTTTGTTTGTTTGTTTGTTTGTTTCAGATTACTCAAGTAGCCAGACAAGTCTCCAAGGTATTAAACATCCTCATTAATGCAGGGATGGAAGACTGAGATGCTGAAAGAAACAATAAAAAATCATCAGCGTAAGGAATATTTTTAAATAATTATTTAAAATTCCAATGAGTTATGTACAAAGCCGTGGATATTATTATTTTGTCTGATGGCACAAGCCAGACATCCCAGACAATATGAGGGGAAAAGACAATGTTGCCAAGTTATTCTCAAAAGAGAATAACACAGAATATATGATATATATATATATATATAAATATGATATTCAGAATGTCAGGAATGAATAGGGAATGGGGGGACTTACCAGGAGCAGGAGGGAGGCCACACAATGTTGCTGGCAATGTGGCTACATCACTTCCAGCATGTAATGGAAGTGGTGTCATCACACTGTGACTCATGGTGACACTTTGGTATTTTGGCAAAAACACTATGATAAAAATGGCTCCTACCATAGAGTTCTTGCTCAAATGCCAGAATGTTGTTGCAACACCACCAACATGATGGCATCTGTTCCGGTGCACACCAAAAGGGATGTCACCGCACTGGTGTCAATGTAGCCTGAGCCCCCTCCTTTTCCTGGTAAGTCCCCCCCTCCATGGCCAGATGATTGGTGGTGGGGGTGGAGCCTGGTGGGAGGGGATCTGCTGTCTCCACCGGGAGGGGGGCTGGCAATCCTAGGAATGAATGAAATAGAGGGCTAGATCACCCTGTTTTGCCAAAGCAATGGGATATGGCCTTAAAATTTATGCTTGCCCTATGAGCCTTATGTTGTGACTTATTCAGCAAGAGATTGTGTTTAGGATATGTTGGTCACCACAGCAACTCTTTAGTAAAAGTGTCTAATTGCTGGCATTGTAACACACAGGCCCTGTCCCTTAAAAATACGTTTTGGACATGTCCAGTCATTTGGTTTTTCTGGAATGAAGTTATTCCTCATACCAATTTAGTATTCGAATATTCACTGATTTTTTAGTATGCTTGTGTACTTTTAAGCTATCTGTGCATCTCTTGGAGGCTAACCAATAGTCAACAAAAATGGGCTCTCCATGCCTTTACTCCAGCTAAAAGACTTGTATTACAGCATTGGAGAAATAAATGCCCACCACTTGTGAATCAACGGACTGAGGTCCTTAAAACTTTATCAGTATTTGAGTGCATGGGATATAGATGACAACTGAGTATGGCCCTATTGTTAGATATTTGGAAACAGTTTACAGAAAACTTGTGTAGATCTGCCACCACTGTGTAGATCTACTTTGTTTCTACATGGTGAAAGAAGAAGAAGAAGAAGAAGAAGAAGAAGAAGAAGAAGAAGTGGTGATGGTGGTGATGGTAATGGTGGTGGTGTGGTGGTAGTAGTGGTAGTAGTGGTAGTAGTAGCAGTAGCAGCATTGCTAGATTTTGAGGTTTTTCCCATCTTCTTGTTTATGTTTTTTAAAGAATTTTTTTAAGTGTCAGAAGTTGAGATCTGCCTCATTAACTTTTTTTTGACATTTCTATTCTTGAGCATGATGTTGCTATTGGTGGCTCCATTCCATGTTCCCTCCTTGAAAATTCCTAACCGTCAATCCTTGAGACATTAAGCACTTGAGTCTACTGGTCTGTCAGAGAAGCAGAGTGGATCAACACAAACCAGCCATGAATCACAGCTTCCTGAAGTGTGTCTCCAGTTGTCTCAAAATACTCTTGTCCCTTTCAAATTTTGTGCATTCACCACAGCCAGCATCGGTGAATCATTAGTGCCTGGCTTTGATATACTTCATGGTCAACCCAGGAGGGGGGGGGGGTTGTGTTTATTGTTGCCTCCATGGTTGCTCTCCATTCCTACTCTTGAATGCATAAAGTCAACCACCAATGTGGAGGACCCCTTTGAGAATTCCATGGTGTGCACATTCTGTAGATGGCATTGCTGAGCATAGCATTTCTGCCATCTAGCAGATATATCCTCCCGTTCACTATACCATGTCACTGTCATTCAATCAACAAATGAATATCTCAAAAACCATCAGATGAACACAAAGTATAACACAAACATATTCACAGAATTAATAAACTAATTTCAACTTTTATGGAAACAAAGTGAGTTCCATGCCTAGACAGAAAGTTTGGCACTCAAATGCCACCACAAAGGTGAATGATGCAACTCTCTCAATTATGTACGGGTTTCTGTAGGCGTACAGGAATACCATTTGCTGTTGACTGGACCAGTAATCATTTCAGGGAGTAACTTTTCCCAAGAATTTTTGTCTTCAATCTTTGTAAAAGGAGCAATGAAAATACCACAGCAGATCCTCCAACTGACTCACTTCACACCTACAGTGCCTCCAATTAAATTGGATTTTTCTATAACAGCCATCAAGACCTGTCATAGACATCAGCTGGAACTAAAGAAGTGTTAGTGCTTTTCTCATGGGGGACTGGAAAGATCTAATACATAGCATGCATAATCATGTGAAAAGTTAATCAGCTGTCCTGGTGTCTTCTACTTTAGACAGTTCAACCTAAGCACTGATATCCGTTATTAAACTAAATTGAATTTATGGCTTGGACCAATACCACCAAAAATACAATGGAGAACCCGAAGCTATGGAGTAAGCCCTCTCTCTTCTGAAGCCTGGAATCCCCTTTCAGGCTGTTATTAAAGATTCGTTCTTGGTAGCGATGCTTACACGTTCCTACGTTACCTCATAAATATATTTCAGATTTACAGTTTAAAATATCCCACTATGTTTGTTTGCTTCAGCTGGGAAGATCCTAGTTTCAGATGATCTGAGAAATATTTGCCCATTGTCAAGAAGATAAATTGAGCTCCTTCCTCAGGAAAAAAAAATGCTATCAGTATGTCCCTAGTCACAATTTAGCATTTGTTACTATTACTTGGTTGGTCTTCTTAACCTTTTTTGGTAAAGAAGAGCAAAAAGACTGGTGTTCTACTCTGAGGGAGTATAATCTGTGGGATTTTTAAAAAAATGCAAAATGTTTAACAATTTAAGGAATACTTTAAGAAAGTTCTACAACAATACGGTCATTGCCTAGTGCCTTATTGATTAATCTGTCTGTCTATTTGTTTCCAAGGGACTCTAACAATTTCTTAATCTCATATATTATCACCAAAGGCCAAAGATCTTTCAAAATGCAAGGGATTCCATAGCACATGGGGAGAAGTAACCACTAGATATTCCCTCCCTGTACCCTTGAGTCAACACTAGAAGAGAAGAGGAGAAGAGATTGGATTTACACTCTGCCCTTCACGATCCAAAGGAGTCTCAGAGCGGTTTACATTCTCCTTTCCCTTCCCCTCCCCACAACAGACAGCCTGTGAGCTGAGAGAGCTCTTTGAGGACTGCTCTTGAGAGAACAGCTCTGAAACAACTTGTGACTGACCCAGGGTCACACCAGCAGCTGCATGTGGAGGCATGGGGAATCAAACCCCGTTCCCCCAGATTAGAGTCCGTGCTTCTAATCACTATACCAAACTAGCTCATGGAGGACATGCATATTGCCCTGTTGGGGGCACGCTGGTAGGACTGAGCCTTTGAGCCATTGGCCAGAACTGGTGCCAGGGATTAAGCCCAAAGCAAGTGAACACATCCCTGTGTGTGTAAAGTGCTATCAAGTCACAGCCAACTTATGGTGAACCCAGCAAGGGGCTTTCCTGGCAAGTGAGAAGCAGAAGTAGTTTGCCATTATCTTCCTCTGCAGAGTCTTCCTTGGAGGTCTCTCTTCCATGTACTGACCCTGCTTAGTTTCCGAGATCTGACAGGATCAGACTATACAATGCTGCCTTCCCTCCCAAACACATCTCTGAAGGTCCCAATAACAAGAACTCCCTTTGTGGGAGGGTGCCCGAGAAATTTCAGATTGGAATGCCAGGCAGCTTTCTAATTATCTTGACTGTAGACTTCCATAATGAGATAACCCGGTCTATCAAGTAGGATTAGAGTAGGGCTGCCAAGTCAGCCCGGGGGGCGGGGGATCCCCCGCTAAAGGGGTTCCCGATCCGCAGGCCAGCATTTGGCCCGCGGGGGGAACCACACCCCCGATGTCGTCCAGCAAGGACGACGTAATGACGTCACCGGAAGTGACACAGCACATTGGGGGCGTTGCCAGGGCTGATACCATAGAGTTTTGGGGCGGTTGCCAGAGCGTCACCCTGGCAACGCCCCCAACGTGCTGCGTCACTTCCGGTGACGTTGATGGGTGTGTGCGCTTCGCAAGAGGAGGACTCCCCCCCCCCACCGGTGAGTTTTCAAGACTTGGCAGCTCTAGATTAGAGAGGAGATGAAGCAAGGGCCAAGAGCCACCAGAGGTTCCCAAACTTATTTGGCCTACTGCCCCCTTTTCAAAAAAACAATTACTCAGTGCCCCCCCCCCCCGAAATCTACCTTCAAGAAGTGGACAAAAAGATGGAGGTAGAGTCCACCATGATCCACACAGCCAGGCAGGCCAAGGCAGGCACAGAGCAGCAGCAGCAGCTGAAGGCCTGAAGCCAGAGGCCAGCAGCAGCCACCACGCAAGAGCCCAGCAGCCACACCAGCCTTACAAGGGTGCACTTGTATTTGCATGGCTGTGATTGGCTGTGGGGACCCCTCTTCACCTCCTCCTCCCTCCCTGATCCCAGGGAAGACCAAAAGAAGGCAGGAAAAAGCTGCTTTAGACAGGTTCTGGACTCTTCTTTCGTTATGCTTCCACCGCCCCCTTATTTTTATTCAATGCCCCCCCAGTTGCTCCCAAGACTCCTACTGCCCATCTTGATCATTCCAGCACCCCCCAGGGGGTGGTATTGCCCACTTTGGGAACCAGTGAGCCAAGCAAACAAGAATAGCCTGGAGACTCAACCCAGCAGCTTCACAAAGAGGAAGTCATCTGATCCAAAGTCCGTGTATATACCCGAAAGATTTAGCAAGTCCTCCCAGCAGTCATTTGGGTCAGCAAGCTTAGGGTTGAGGCATAAATGGACTCCATCATCAGTAGTCCAACCAATTTGATTTCCCTTGGTGCTAATCAGGGGTCCGTTGGAGCCGGAGCGCACAGGAGCGCAGCTCCGGGAGTGAGGAGCCCAGGGGGTGGGCACATGACCAAGCCCCACCCACTCCTCGGCTTCCCCGAGCAGTGCAGAGGCGCAGCGCCCCGGGGGAAGCCCTGCTAGGGTCTTTATTGTTTTAAATGTTTTGTTTTAATATGGATAATTTTATCACTGTTCCTTTTATGACTGTGTGCTGCTTTTCCAGAGACTTGCTCAAGGTGGCATCTAAATTTGCTAAGTATACCATTTTTTATCTGGGCACATGGCTCATAAGTACTGGAGAAATTTCACCAACCCTTCAGCAGCTTCCACCCCATCAGTTTGGTGTCGTGGTCAGGAGTTGGACTCTAATCTGGGAGAACCGGGTTTGATTCCCCACTCCTCCACATGCAGCTGCTGGTGTGACCTTGGGCCAGTCACAAGTTCTCTCAGAGCTGTTCTCTCATGAGCAGTTCTCAAAAGAGCTCTCTCAGCCCCACCTACCTCACAGGGTGTCTTGTTGTGGGGAGGGGAAGGGGAAGGGATGGGTGGTGCACGTGTCCTGGGTATCTCAAGTCTACTTGAAACCTGGTGGTTTCAAGGGAGCAGGAAGAGAATGAGGGTCTGTTCTTTACGCTTATTTTTATTGCACAAAGTATTGGATGGGGAAGGGAATGGAGGAAGAGCAGGTCAGTTTTACTCACTTGTGGAGGGGAGCCTGAGGGGTGGGTGTTGCCTTCTGACACACTTCCGGTATGTTAGGGGGTGGCATATGCAAATGAGATATGCAAATGAGTTATGCTAATGAGCTCCTGCACCTCTTTTTTTACGAAATGACCCCTGGTGCTAATGCCAATAATGGAACCATTTCCCTTTGCAATTTATGCATATGATGTTCTGGCTCCCCCATATACGATGGCTATTCATACAGAACTTGCCACCTGCAACACCCCACAGTGCGTGCCCCTCTCAAGGACAGAACACATGCCTTTCAATTTCTTGTTAACAACAAAGACTTCCTGTAACAGAAATCATTAGCATGCTAACACTTTTGTGCTCTATTCCAGTCACTTAAGACTAAAATTAAACTATTCACAATTAACAAACTCGAACATTGTTAATGGAATGTGCAGTTTGGAACCCAGATTACATTAGCACATGTTTTATCAAATAATTAATGTATACTGTGGAAAGACAAAACATTGAAAGCTTCATAATATGTTGGGGGGGGGGGGGGACACACACTCTCACAATGTTGTTTCTCTCAGAAAACACATATTGTTGTCTGAAAAACACTCCATGTTGAATGACCAAGATGCCCAAAAAGAGTTGTTCTTCTCTTTAATTCTTTCTCCACTACCACAGTGACAGAAGATCCTGTCAGTGCCGAGCTTTTCAAAACAGCTACATGGGACATCTGGTATCTCTTGTGTTTTAACCAACCACGGAGGGAAGGGAGACATGTGCCAATGTATTTATTTATGTATACATTTTTATCTTGCCTTTTCCCCAGCAGGGATCTACAGCAGCTAGGAACAGAAAATAAACTACAGCCTATCAAAAATAAACAAATTCAATAATAAATACAATACAAATACAAATACAGATTGGAACAAGGTCACAGTGCTGGGAGTGGGTTATTATTTTTTTAAAATGTGGTTTTAATCTGCTTTCCTTGCTCAGTGTGGACTCAAAGCGGCTTAAACTCCTGCCTCTTTAGCAGCTCATCTCATGAATACTGAGACTTGAGGGATCCTTGTTGGTTTATGGAACTCATGGCCCTGGAATGTGATGACTGCCACTGGCTTAGCTGGATTTAAATGGGGAGGTGGACCATTTTATGGAAGAGCAGTCTTATCAGTGGCAATTAACCATTGCTAGGTGAATGAGATCTGCAGGTTTGGACAAAGACTTGTGGAAGAAGAAGAAGAAGAAGAAGAAAGTTTTTATACCCTACTTTTCACCACCCAGTCTCAAAGCAGCTTACAATCACATTCCCTTCCTCTCCCTGTGGCAGGCACTTTGTGAGGTAAATGGAACTGAGAGAGTTCTGAGAGAACTGTGACTCACCTGTGATCACCCAGCAGGCTTCATGTGAAGGAGGAGTGGAAATCAAATTAGAATCTGCCCTCTAAACTATGCTGGCTCTCTGATTGTCAGCTCCTGGGAGGAGTCAGTGGGTGAGGGTTAGTGACCCCTGCATGCGGACCTTTCTGTGGCATCTGATTGTGCCCTTTTGGAAACAGGATGCTGGCCTAGATGGACCATTGCTCTGATCCAACATTATTCCCCCACCCACTCCAACAGCTTCTGACATTTCCCTTTGAAAATCATATTCTTGGTACAGTAAATGCTCTGTTAACCAGGAGCCAGTTAGATGGACAGCTCAGTTAACTAACGTGGTGGCCAAGTGACTCAGGGTGGAACTGACTGAGTCACTCAGCTGCACACCAGCTATCATGTACGTGACACATTGGAATAGTGCAAGAGACTCGCTCATGCCCCAGCTAAGTCATAGGGGCAGGTGCCAGCTGAGTCACTAATCCACACCCTGGGAAAAGCTTTGTTAATCAGCATATTTGGATAACTGGGAAACCTTAGTTTGTCATGGGCTCTTGTTTCCTTTAGGCATGCGCACTTCAGGCCTGTTTTAATTGGGGACCCTGAAAGAATGGCAACTGTTTATTTCCACAAGAGAGGAAAGCTGGAGAGAACAGGAACAGGAAAATCAGCCCATTTAGCTACCTGATGAAAAGGAGCTGACAGACGGGCATCAGCAAAACCTGCCTGGGGGACAGAGCCATGAGCGCAGCGCCAAAGGACCTCATCGGTGGAGGTTAGGGTAATTCCAATGAGGGCAGGATTCCTAACTCTGGATTGGGGAGGGGAAGGGGTTCCCCTAAGCCAGCAGAAATTTTAAAAGGTGAAATCTTCCATTGTTCTGAGTTCAAACACTTTGCCCAGGTGCTGAAACCAGGGGGGACCCATCTGCCTCTGTAACAGGCCAGTAGGGAGGATTGGGAGTGGGGGGGTGGCGTTTGCTCCTTTTAAGGTAACTGGCTTGTAATGTAACTTGGCTGGATTTTTGTTTCATTATATTTCCTTAGATCTGCATCTCCTAATTGTTTTTTTTATGATAATGTTATTGTAATAACAGTGAAAATACATCAAAGAAAAAGAAAACAAATGCCACTTTGAATCAAAAGAGATCATCATATTACCTAGTTATCTGTTTTACGGTCTATCGAATTACATCGGATATCATTTTTCCACCCACTTATAAAATCTAGACCAAATGTTCGAAAACATTTTCACAGTTTTCCCCTATAGAATCATTGTAAGTTTATCCATCTCAGCTATTTCCAATAATTTCCCTATTAGTTCCTCCCTCGATGGTATTTCTTGAGCTTTCCAATATTTGGCAAGCAAAATTATCACCGTAGTTAAGATATGTATAATCAGATATGAATTTGTTTTGGACTATGTCTCTGAAATCATATTCAATAAAAATAGTTCTGGTTCTAATGGGATTTTTCTGTCAATTATTTCCTGTATTACTTTCTGAAGTGACCACCAATATTTTTTTTAAATTCTGGCGCATTCCCACCACATATGAAAATATGTTCCCAAGCTTTTGTTACACTTCCAGCATTGACTAGACAGATTTGGGTAAAATTTCGCTAATTGTGATTGCTAATTTTGCTAATTGTGATTGCTATTTTCCATGTATGTGTTCCAGTTAAGTAATAAAGCTTCTTTCCTGTTTAAGAAGCCAGACTGTGTCTCAAATCCTACCCACACACTGAAGACCACTCTTATATGCTAAGGACATGCATGGTAAAGTAATTGAAAGCTCTGTCCTTTGTACTTGCTCAAAGGCAGTCTTACCAAGGTATCTGAAGGCACCAGTTACTTGAGAGTTGTGTTTTATATCTTGAGGTGGTGGCAAAGAAGAGGAAATATGCTTTTATATGCAGGCAAACAGGCAACACACATGTGAGAACACACATACCCATTCAAGATTTGTGACAAGGCCAAGCTGAAAGGACAGACCTGTTAACACTAAACAGACACTGAATGCACAACAATATTCATGAAACTACTGTTTATCCACAGCAATGGATCTACTAGTTCAGCCACAAATATAGACTAAAGTTAATTCATAAGTGAAAACATGGTTTTTCATTTTAAAAAAAATTCAAGGTCTTTCAAGAAATTTGGAAAAAACAGGGAGATCAAACTGTAACTGTCCGTGAACAATCAGTTGAAATATCTCACTTCCCCTTGTAAACTTATTGTATGACAGTTGGTGCCTGATGGGTGATTGGAATGTAGTGACTTCACCACAAATAGATTGTCTGGGGTGGGGGGGGGGAGGAAGAAACACATAAGGAAAACCTCCAAAAGCCTTCTTTGACTGACTGAAAATGTAAGTTTGGTGAGTATTTGGAGACAGATAAATGGTACTTCAAAGGAATTTACATACTTTTCAGAAATACATACATCTTTTCAAGGATAGATATGTTCTGGATTTCTAGAGGTTCCCATTACTAAGGTTGCCAAAGAGAGATCCTACAAAAGTCTTTTTCTAACCACAACCTGATAAGTTTGCTTTAATGGTTATTGTATGTTATATATTGTGGTTTTATAGTATTTTATTGTATATTAAATTATGTTGATAGTTGCCCTGAGCCTGCCGAGAGTCGGGGAGGGCAGGATAAAAATCAAATAAATAAATAAATAAATAAATAAATAAATAAATAAATGGAAATCTAGTACTTTTAGATGGTGTTTAAATGCAGTTTTGTTATTTTTTTTTAAAAAAGCCATTGTTGAGGACTGCAAAAAAAAAAAAGAGTTTTTTTTTTAATTAACCTAAATAAAGATACTGATCTGAGAATGGTTTGGGATGCAAGTAAACCTTTTAAGAGAGACCATTTTATACAATATAATGCTGAACTTAAGAAAAAAGACAAGATACAACACAAAAGGTATTAGATAAAATTAAAAGAAAAGAGGATGAACTAAAAAAATTCCCTGGGAATATCTCTTGTCAAATAAAAATTCTACAACAACATATTTCTTTGTTAATAACCAGACAAATGGAGGTAAAATTGAATTTTGTAAAACAAAGAAATTTTGAGCATGCAACTAAACCAGCAAGATAGTTGGTATATAAACTGAGAAAAAAGAGAAGAGATTGATATTGAAACTTCAAGAAGGTGATAAAGAAGTTACGAATGGTACGGCTATTCAAAATATTTTATAATTATGATTCTAACTTATATAAAGGTCATGACGTGCCACTGACAAAAATAGAGGAATGTCTAAAAAAAAAATGTACCTAAGATTACAGAAGAACAAAGATACGTCATGAATGTTCCTATAACAATAAGGGAAGTGGTGAAAGCTATAAAGAAAATTAAACAGGAAAAGTGCTGGGACCAGCTGGCAAATTGTTTTGAAGATGAGCTTTTGCAACCGCTACAGAGTACAGTGAATTTTATCTTACAAGGTGGAAAGATGCCAGAGTCTTGAAAAGAAGCTAATATAACATTAATACCTCAAGAGGAACACAACTTTAATTTGACAAAAATTACAGACCAGTATCACTACTGAATAATGATTATAAGTTGGTCCCAACGATTTTAGCAGAAAGGTTGAAAATGTGCACTTTCCCACCCAGATGATGTTCTAACTTGCATGCCCTGAAAAGGTCATAGCAAAACAGGTTTAAGGGAATGCTAAGGACCAGGAAAATCCAGAAGGGGAATAGTTAGAGGACAGCATCATGTGGATGCTCCAAACAGAGATGGTCTAAGTGATTCTGGGGTGATGGGCAAAAATCTAGGATAGGGCACCAGAATCATTGCCATCCCATGCTAGGCCCACCCCAGGCCTACATCCTGCAACCATAGGAGAGGGTGGGGTTTGGGCAAGGGAGGGACCTCAGCAGGGTATAATGTCATGCAGTCCACCCTCCAAAAACAGCCATTTTCTCCAGAGGAAGTTATCTTGGACATCTGGAGATCAATTGTAACAGCAGAGATCTCCAAGTGTCACCTGGAGGTTGGCAGCCCTATGCCACCAGGGTCCAAGGAAAAGGTAACCCTCACCGCATATAAAGCAGGCAGGAGCCACTGCCGCTTCCAGAAGGTGGCTACCCAAACCTCAGGTGAGGCAGGTGCAAGCAGCCACTGCTGCCGAGCCAGTCCCCCCCCAATCAGGGAAGTGAGGTTGTGGGTGGTCAGAGATGGGGTCATGGTCTGTCACCCCCCCACACACACCAGGATAGGGCTCAGGGTAGCTGCCCCTGTTGCCTGTTGGTTAAGATCTCCCCTGGTTCCCCCAAACAGTGCTCCAATTTGGGAGCAAGGATGGCAAAAAAAAAAAACCCAGGAAGTACTTCTTCACCCAAAGAGTAATTAACACACAGAATTCACTGCTGCAAGAAGTGGTGGCAGTTACAAGCACAGACAGCTTCAAGAGGGATGGGGTACATTGGAAGAGAGGGACTTCAGCCTCCAGCTTCAGAGGAAGATTACAAGAGAGTTAGGAAGACAGAGAGGTCAAGACACAGAGCATCCTTTCCTTCTGTTATCTGATACTGTCCCTTTGAGGTCTAGGTTGCTACTCTCAGGGACTATTTCCTTCCTTCTGGCTTGACACCTCTCTTGCACATATTGCCGGATCTCTCTATCTTAGCATCATGGATGCAGGACATGAACAGTGCATCCTCATCCATCCTAGTTAGACAGATTAAACTCCTATCCTGTCTCTACCCCTTTCTAGAATGGAGTTCCTCAAATGAAAGGACTCTCTTTAGTCCGAATGGTTAGACAGGTTCTGTGTTACTTTTGTTTCTTAGCAGCACACATGCTCACATTAGAGATGTTTCTGCTGTGTGGTAAGCCTTTGTGCACTCTGCTAAATTATTAATGATTCCTGGCTATACCAAACCAAAGAATCTAACAGGGTAAACATATGGAGCAGAGGTCCATTAGTAGCTATTAGCCACAAGGTATACATGGAACACTCTGTCTGGGGCAGTGATGCTGTCTTCTTGGTGCTTGGGGGGCAACAGTGGGAGGGCTTCTGGAGTTCCAGCTCTATTGGTGGACCTCCTGATAGCACCTGGGTTTTGGCCACTGTGTGACACATAGTGTTAGACTGGATGGTCCACTGGTTTGATCCAACATGGCTTCTCTTATGTTCGTATGTTCTTAACTGTTCTTTGGAAGCAGCCTCAGAGCTTAAGACAACAGTCTCACACAAAAGATGGATTTCAAAACAGGATTGGAAGGGGAAGTCTTCTACTTTAGAACAAGGCTCACTTTGACAGGGGCCGACCAAATGTTCTCTCTCCGGCATTTGACTGAAAGAAACCAGATAAACATATCGAATTCAGCTAGTCCAGACACAGCAGGTCAAAGAACAGTCTGAATCCCTTGGGTATATCTCTGGCCAGTTCTCATTTCCCAACTTGTTTCATTTCAAATACAGCTAAGAAACATTACAGGCCATTAGTTGTAGCAGGATCGTCCGTCAGCATGCTTAAAGAGATGGCACAGCTTTCCTGATAAACCGAAAGACAACTCATCCCTTTCCAGATTGTGGCACAAGAGCAGCTGTTTTCAAGTCCTCAACTGGGACAGCAGTTTAAAATCCTTGCCAATTAAAAAAAGAACTCGCTGAATTAAGCAGCAGAAACAGCCAGCACAATTCTATTTAGTGCATTCTTAATTAGCTCTTTTTTTTTTCCTGTGCTGCCTTTGGAGTTTTAAAAGGCACTCCCTGTATTGGTAAGAAATGCTGTAGTTTGAAGAGCTGTGGGTTTAATTTGATTATGCGTTATGAACTGATCTAACGTGGAGGGAAAAGAAGATAAGGTACAATCTAGAAGTTAGGCCTCAATGAGAAATGTGCACTTTTATGTGTAGCTCTCTGCCATGTCAGATCTTTTCTTATTAACCCTTACATCGGCTAGAGATGCTTCAAACACTTTACCATTTTACACAGCAACCTGAATTTACCAGTGTTAGAATATGCAAGGTCTATAGTACAGTCTTATGAAGAAGATCTGAAGATCACCCCACAGGGACAGCTGAGGGACTGGTAGTTAGCATAGCTAGATTAAGGACTAGCCACTTTTTTTCAAATTGTGTCCTTGCTCTCTCCTGATTGGCTCTTCTGGAGACTTCCTCCTCCCACAGAGCTTCCTTCTTCTCTTTGTTCCTCTCTCAGGAGGTAGACTGGCTAGTTCAGGCTTTCTCTCTGTATGTTCTATAACAGTTTGATCTTCTATAATAAACCTACTTATTTCTCTCTAAACAGTCAGTGCTCCACTTCCTTGAATTTTTAAACTCTGCCAACAACCAATGCCCTGTGGCTAGGGATGCCAGCCTCCAGGTGGGACCTGAGGATCCCCTGGAATTACTGCTCATCTCCAGACTACAGAGATCAGTTTCCCTGAGGATAATGGATGGTTTGGAAGGTCCCTCACTAAGATCCCTGTCCTCCCCAGGCTCCACCCCAAAATATTCAGGAATTTCCCAGCCTGGAGTAGGGACCCCTACTCCCCCACCCCCACCCATAAGTGGCCGGCAACCATATTTGGTAGTGGCCACAAGAAATGCAGATGAGGCTTTGATTTAGCAATCACCATCTTCCTCCACATTCTACACCTCCCAAGTGAATTGAAGTAAATGTTCAGCTCTTAGAGATACACTATAAATGTTGAGTGTATGGTGTAGTAGTTAGAATTTTGGATTGGGATCTAGAAGATACCAGTTCGAATCCCCACTCTGCAGTGGAAACTTACTGGGTAACTTTGGGCCGGTTACTCTCACAGCCTAACCTACCTTACTTAGTATATTTATTAACTGGTTTTCTCCACAAAGGGGCTGCAGTGGCTCAAGTGGTTAAGACGCTGAGCTGCAGACTGGAAGGTCAGTAGTTCAGCGGTTTGAGACCCGAGTGCCGCATGACAGAGTGAGCTCCTGTCTCTGGCCCCAGCTCCTGCCAACCAGCAGTTCAAAAGCAAGAAATTGCAAGTAGATAAATAGGTACTGCTTCGGTGGGAAGGTAACAGCGTTCCACACGCCTCGGTGTTTAGTCATGCCGGCCACATGACCATGGAAAAAAGCCTTCAGACAATGCTGGCTCTTTGGCTTGGAAACGGAGATGAAAACCGCATCCCTAGAGTCGTATTCGACTGGCTTTCGACCAAGGGAAACCTTTACCTTTACCTTTCTCCACAAAGAGACCCAAAGTGGCTTAAAATATTTTAAATGCAATAGGGAAATAATGCCACTTAAATGAAACAGAGAGTAACCAACTATTGCCTGATCTCGATGCCCCAACTTAGCCTATTAACGTTAGATTTTGAAAACTAAGCAGGGTCGGCCCTGGTCAGCATTTGGGAGGGAGACCACCAAAAAATACCAGGATCATGACCTGTGGGCAGGCAATGGTAAACCACACCTGAATGTCTCTTGAAAACCTAATGGGGCAATCATATATCACTTGCGACTTGACAACAAACCAACAATAATAATAATAACAACTATAACTTGGGAGAAATCTTGAATTTTATGGTCCAGCTTGTTCAAGGGCACAAACCACAGATGAAGGGCGAAGGGCCAAGCTCCCTTTGGCTAATGCCTCTGGTCATGCCTAAGTTTATACGTGGAGCCAGGAAGAGGGTAAAAAAGCACAGCTCAGGTGTTACAGCCAGCAACAATTATGTTCCTCTCAGTCCGCTAGAGATGGACACTAACCACAAAAATGCAGTTCGGTTCATTGTTCATGGTTCATGAACCGAACCACAAACCCAGCCGGCTCACATACAAACTGAACTGGGTTTGTGAGGTTTGTACCCGAAACAGCTGAACCACAGGGCCAGCCTGCTTCAGCGGCTCAGTTGTTTTAGGCTCTAAACAGCTGAGCCATGGGAGCAGGCTGATCTAAATAACTACTGCCGATTTGTTGGAACTGTTATATTAACGGTGAAAAGGATTTCCAGTCTAAACAACTGAGCCATGGGAGGAGGTTGCTCCCATAACCCAGCTGTTTAAAGGGGCTTTTTTAGACAGCCAGCACTGTCCAAAAAAGCCCCTTTAAACAGCTGAGCTGTGGGAGCAGGCTCAGTTGTTTTGAACCCCAAACAGAGGAGCCGCGGAAGCAGGCTTCCCTCCATGGCTCAGCTGATTCCGATCTTTTGGCGGTTTTTGTAGGGATGTTTTGGCGGTTTTCATGGAGAGGAGAAAGCTTTTTTACTCCACACTGGCAAGAAAAGCAAAATCCAAATATACAAAATAAATACACAACTAATCGATATACAATGCAATTTAGGGCCTCAGATGATAAGGGGTCTCTAAATGAGTGGTTAAAATGTGGAATTTGCGGCCAGAGGATGTAGTGATGGCCACAGGAATAAATAGTTTTAAAAAGGAATTAGATAGATTCATGGAGGATCAGTCTATCAATGGCTACTAGCTATGGTGACTGAGGGGAACCTCAACACCCGGATCCACTAAGCCTCTGAATCTGAGAGTCAGGAGGCAACATCAAGGGAAGGCCTCAGCCTCTGTGCCCTCTTGTCGGCCCTCCAGAGGAACTGGTTGGCCATTCTGTAAGATAGGATGCTGGACTACATGGACCACTGGTCTGATCCAGCAGGGCTCTTCTTATATTCTTAAACAACAAAACAGTAATAAAAAAGTATTAAATTGCTGTTTTAAGGGGTAATGCTATGGGGCTTCTAAAACTGGACATAGTTTAAAGCCCCGGCCTTTCTTAATCCAGGTCTGATGCTGCTTTGTTGTTTGCATGGTTTCACAGTAGCCAACCATTTTTTCAACGGGAATAAGGAGCTCACGTCATTCAAAAGTGTCTACAGAACTGCTGTTAGCATGAACACTGGCTGTGCCCATGAAGAGCCCAACTTTATAGTCTGAGCCAGAGACAAACTTTTGAATGAAATGCTCCTCGGGTCATAATACTGCTGAGCATGACATGTATGACAAATTCCTATTCCAATGCTGGTAATAACTGTTTGCAGCAACACTTCTGGTTCAAAGGCAGCTTTCTCCATAACATGCTGCTTTTCAAGGCACAACAATTTTTCTCCTTGGGAGTAGCATTCAAAATGAGATTCCCCTACCTTATATTCTGATATGGTACATTCCTAGGAGGGCTATACATCATGTCTAAATGTATAATTTGGCTCTCAGTTGGGGCGTGGTGTGGTGATTAAGAGTGGCAGACTCTAATCTGGAGAACCAGCTTTGATTCCCCACTCCTCCGCGTGAAGCCTGCTGGGTGACCTTGGGCTGGTCCCAGTTCTTTCAGAACTCTCTCAGCCCCACCTACCTCCCAAGGTGTGTATTGCAGGGAGGGGAAGGGAATGTTATTATAAATCACTTTGAAACTCCTTAAGGTAGAGAAAAGCAGGGTATAAAAACCTACTCTTCTGCCATTTTGCCACCTCCCCCCATAGAATTGGATGCAAATGATTAATCAACGCATTTTCTCACTCACATGTTTCAGTATAATGGAAGGATCTGTATTGCTGTGATTTTTCTCAGCTAATTAATATCTGACGTTCCTTGCAATATGTTCCACATTGCATTCATAGCGATAGCATGCAGGAGAACATTTTGTACATGCACCTATTCCGCATCTTTGGGAAGGCAGATGTTGGCGTGTCACAGACGCTGGCTAAAGCCAGCATCAATGTGGAGAAGTGTGCTTGCAGCCAGGCAGGATATCCTCTTTGTTCCTAAAAGGAAGTTCAAACCTATCGAGCCACCCTTTCTTATCAACTCAATATCCTAGCAACAGTATCAACACATCATATCACCCTCTCGCCCACTGCCAAGTAGCTTCAATTTCTGCTTCTTTTAAAAAGATGATTTTCCATAAGTTCACCTTGTGATTGAGAGCAGCAATACCTTTCATTAGAGGAGCCAAGAGGCGCTTAGCATTGTCCGGATGGCGATCTGAATCGTTACATTATCCGCTCCGCCGGTAGAAGCATTGCTTCTGCGCTTAGGACTTCCATTCTGCCAGTTTCCCAGATGTGCACAATGTGTAAACTTCTAGTTTGGCAACCTGCTGTGATCGGCCAGTGCCTCTGGCTGGAGAGCTGTGCGGAAACAAGAGAAACATATGGCTGCCTGCAAGTTGTTTTTGTAGCTTTCCTTCCATGGAATTATGAACAGTTTTGTCTTGGGGGGATGGAGGGCTACGGCTGCTCAAAACAGGGCAGGTATCAGAGCATGGAGTTGCTGGGAGGTAATTCAGGGATGCGAAATTCGTAATCTTCCTGTCCAAATGCAGCACACCAGCTGTGTACTGTGCCCACTAGGTGCTCAGTAGCGAGATGTGACTGGACTTCACAGCCCCCTGGCCTTGGCTCAAAAATCCCCATTCTGGTTTGGTGTTTCTCCTGTGCAGACTGAATCTGTGAGTCTTTTTGCTATTTTCTCTGTTTCCCGGTACCAAGTTTTTTGCTGATACTTTGGTGCAGTTTTGACTGTTCCTTCTGTGTCAATTGCATATCGGGGGCATTAAAAAGATGCCATGGAGTTTCACAAAAAATATCATGGGGATGCCATCGAACAAAGAAATGAACTGGGGACATGAGCCACAAAAATGGGGAAGTTTAATAGCCACATGGCAATACATGGCAACCAAAAGATATATGGAAACAAAACAAAGCATCTTAATACATTCCTATTGATCCTACTCCCTGCCATTTTCTCAGTCATGGCTGGGGGGGGGGGTGATTTCCCTTGCTCTCAGGCATCGATAGTGGTCTATGCTCACTTGGTATGATCACAAGTCAAGCAGACCCGGAGTTACATTTTACAAGGATGCTGAGGGCCAGCTCAGATGCCTAGGTTGACCTCTCAAGCAATACAGTTGGAGCTGATCCATGCAATATTGATTCATGCAGTACTTACAGCACAGAATTTTCCTCCGCCATTTGAGACAACTAGATAGACTTCTTTTTTACCTTAGGTGAGCAAAAGGCTTTAAGGGTATGACCAGAAGCAAGCTAAGTGCATGAAATTCCATGAGTCCTGGTGGGATCTCCTATCTTTCAGATAGTTGCATAAGCTACAGCTCTCTGTTGTTCAATAAAAGATTTCTTACATTGTTCCAGGGAGGAGGAGGAAGAGATTGGATTTATACTCTGCCCTTCACTACCTGAAGGAGTCTCAGAGCAGCTTACAATTGCTTCCCCTTCCCCTTCCCACAACATACACCCTGTGAGGTAGGTGGGGCTGAGAGAGCTCTGATAGAACTGCCCTTGAGAGAACAGCTCTGAAAGAACTTATGACTGTCCCAAGGTTACACCAGCAGTTGTGTGGGGAGGAGCGGGGAATCAAACCCAGTTCTCCCAGATTAGAGTCTGTGGTCTTAACCACTACACCAAACTGTCTCTCCTACTGAAGCATGTTCCTAATGAGGCTTTTATTTTTGCATCAAGGCTACAATGCTATGCACATTTAACTAACAGTAAAGACTACAGATGGGTTTTCTGTGAAAATATGTATAGAATTAAACTCTACATTGCCTGCGCCAGTACTTTGGAAATGTGAGTTTGTGATTGTTTATATGGATTCCCTTTTGCTGGTTCATCAGTGTGGATACTTTAGGCCTTGAGACTACACATCTGGAATAGAGACATATTCCTAGGGTAGAACAGTTACCAAATTGGAGGGAGGGCCGACAGAAAGCACATTGAAGGGACTTTGCCGAAGTCAGTATCACTCACTCACTGAGTCAAACTTTCTGGCCATTATCTGAGCACTATTTCCAATATGGTACCTACCTAGGGTTGTCAACCCTCAGGTGATACATAAAGTTCTCCTGGAATTATAACTTATTTACAGACTGTAGAGATCAGTTCCCCTGGAGGAAAGGCAGCTCCAGAGAGAAGACTCTGTGGTATTCCACACAGTCTACGAGAAATGGAATTTCGAGAGTAATGTCACATCCTTCCTAAGCTTCCTCCCTTCCCCAAACTCCCCCTTTCCCAGGCATAACCCCAAACCAGATCTGGCAACCCTCCACCTACCTCAAGTTTCAGGAAAGTGGACAAGATCCTTGCCTGTTGGGATTTGTGGTTCCCATCCTGAAACAGTCATTGCAGAAAGACAGGTAGGCTTGTTCGGCTTGCGGCTTGTTTGGTTGATGGTAATCATGAATGTGGCTCTCCATATCACCAGCCTTGCTGGCTGAGTCTGCCTTGGCTTTTCCCTCCGTTGTTTTACGAAACCCACGTTGGAACGGAAATTCCCCTCTGCATGGCATGCTTCCTTCACTTCCTTTGATCGTCGGGTTTTATGGCACCCTCCACACTGCGAGCCACTTTTTGCTTTCTTTGATCATCAGATTTCACAGTACCATCTGCATAGATTTATGGCAGTTCTGGGCTGTTCAGAGGTCAGTGTGGCATTGCCGTGAGGTATACGGATGTGGTCTTGAGCTGCACTTTTCCCTCCCAGTTGAGAAAATGTGGAGCGAATGCTAGGCGCAGAATCGCCCACTGTTAGCTCAGTCCAGTTGACAGAGCCCCCGCCTTCCTTGGATAAGCTCAGGGACTGGATTGTGGAGTTCTTTTGCTGCTCACACTCAGGAATCACCCTGTGCTGGGCCATATAGGCTAACATTGGGATTTCATAGTTCTCTTGATCAAAGTTTTGCTTTGGGGGCGTTTCTGTACACTTCGAGTGTTCACGATTTGGGCACAAAATAGACAGAATTTTGAGAGGGCAGTTGAAAGTGCAAAGGTATTTTTCATTGATAACATTGAAAAGGATACGAAAACAAAAGTTTCTGCTCAGCCCTGTTGTGTTTAAATGCTCCTTGAATGTAGGATGAAGCTAGAACTAGGGTTGCCGGCTCTGGGTTGGGAAATACCTGGAGATTGGGGGGGGGGAAGCCTTGGGGGGGGGGTTGGGGAGGGGAGGGACCTCATCAGGGTACAATGCCATAGAGTCCATCCTCTAGAGCAGCCATTGTCTCCAGGGGAAATGAGCTCTGTAGTCTGGAGATGGGCTGTAATTCCAGGAGATCCCCAGCTAGAGTCTTTCTGCAATATGCTAGTTTCATAGGAGTTAGGACTCTTTGGGCTTACAGCATAGGGGCAGTCAGGATTCACAAATTACATTTCAGGGAGAAATAATGCACACAGGTAGGGTTGCCAGGCCCCGCCCCGCCACCGACAGGGGCTGAGGGTTAGGGTAGCCAGATCCAGACTGAGAAATTCCTGGAGATTTGCGGGGATGGAGCCTGGGGAACCTTGTTGGGTACAGTGCCATAGAATCCACCCTCCAAATCATCCATTTTCTCCAGGGGACCTGATCTCTGTAATCTGAGTTGTCATTATGTTGGATCCCCAGGTCTCACCTGGAGGGTGGCATCCCTACATGTACGGGACGTGGGACTGAGACCACTGGCCCTGCACCTTGTCTCTGTATATGTCCATATAAATGATAAATACAACATTTAAGTTTATTTAATAACTTTTGAATGCACGATCAAGAATCCTGGCAAGTAGAAGATCCTAGTTGTGATAAAAAGCCTACACACAACAATGGTCTTGTTCACAGTCATATCCAACACACACATCCAACACTACCTCTTCCTACATGTATTCATCCTATTGGAATGTATCTTGCGGCCACTCCTTATATCTTTGTGTTTCAAAATGCTAGGCACTTCGGAATAATCACACTGTGAAAGGTTCCCCAAATACTGAATTTTTCTCCTGGTTTTCTCCTAGCCGAACATCTGCATGATAAATGCCTAGATTAGGATTTTTTTTAAGTCCAATGACTGATTAATTAAATGTTAAAAGTCATTAGATACAGCAGAACATTATTGAGTTTTGCATTTCAGTTTTATTGGTCTTTACTACGGGCCATAAAGGCATGCTCCGAGAGGAAATACAGCGCTGTAACTTCATGCGGAGGCTTGATGTTAAATAACTATTAAAAGCCATGGTAACAAACAAGAAATTATAGGTAAGTGCATCAATTACAGCACAAAGGTCTAGAGTCAAATAACCTTAAACTCTCTTATTAGTGCTGAGGAAGGGCAATCTTTTTTCAGTGTAAAGATGGTGACAAGCGTTGAATTAAAAGAAACCTGGTTTTGATCCTCCCCCCCTTACATTTTTCTTGTAAACATTCCCCCTTTTTTTTGGCTGCAGTTTCCCATGTTTCTGCAGAAAACCTGTAAGGAGGTGTCATGTGCAGTTCTGAAGACAAAAAATAATAATAATAATAACACACCAACTCTTTCAAAAGACTTTAATGCAATTCCCCCCCTTGTAATGAAATCTCTTGAATAAGACATCTGTCATTGGTTGACATTATCATTAAATCACCTACGCCTTATCTGGAGGGACACCCTATTTTTAGTGTGATTGTTACAAAAATGAACATTCTATTATAAGCACATTAGCTCCTAGGAGCTCTGAAGCACTTAGGGAAATGGAGTTAGGTTTTTTTATTATTATTATTATTCCCAAAATATCTGCTACTCTGAAATGCTCCACTTCATCCTGGATCTTGGAGTCGTGGTAGATAACTCACTGAAAATGACAAGACAGTGTGCAACTGCAATAACAAAGGCCAACATTATGCTGGGGATTATTAGGAAGGGAATTGAAAACAAATCAGTCAGTATCATAATGCCCCTGTATAAATTGATGGTGCGACCTCATTTGGAATACTGCGTACCATTCTGGTCACCACACCTCAGAAAGGATATTATAGCATTGGGAAAAGTGCAGAGAGGGGCAACTAGAATGGTAAAAAGGTTGAAACACTTTCCCTATGAAGAAAAGTTAAAGCGCTTAGGGCTCTAGCTTGGAGAAAAGACGACTGAGGGGTGACATGATCGAGGTTTATAAGATTATGCATGGGATAGAGGAGGCAGAGAAAGAAGTACTTTTCTTCCTTTCTTACAATACAAGAACTCATGGGCACTTGATGAAATTGCTGAGCAATCGGGTTAGAACAGATAAAAGGAAGTACTTCTTCACCCAAAGAGTCATTAACACGTGGAATTCACTGCCACAGGAGGTGGTGGCAGCTACAAGCATGGACAGCTTCAAGAGGGAATTGGATAAACATATGGAGCTGAGGTCTATTAGTGGCTATTAGCCACAAGGTATAGGTAAGAACTCTTGGTCTGGGGCTAGTGATGCTCTGTATTCTTGGTGCTTGGGGGGGGGCAACAGTGGGAGGGCTTCTAGTGTCCTGGTGTCACTGGTGGACCTCCTGATGGCACCTGGTGTTTTTGGCCACTGTGTGACAGAGTGTTGGACTGGATGGGCCATTGGCCTGATCCGACATTGGCTTCTCTTGTGTTCTTGTGTTCTTATCCTGAACCAAGCCAACTGAAATAATTCCATAGATGCCTAGTGAAAGAGGGCAAATTACTGAGACTAGTGAAGGACTGTCCTGGCTCCTCTGTCTGAACTCCAGGTACCAACCATTGTTTAAAAGCCACTTTGCCCCTAAGTGAATGTTTCAGTATCCCTACACAAAGAAGCCCTCTGCAGATGTTAACGGTGGCATTCTATTTACATGATGTGGTATCTTGCCAGTTACATATATTGGGAGTACACAGGTCCCCATGATGTACCCAGTACACACAATCCCATAACAGTGCTTTTCCCATGCAGATATAGTTTCCATTCATGCAAACCACAATCCGAGGTCCAGTTGGAAAATCCATGCATTGCCCATTGCACACGCTATAGGATCACACACATCATGCTCCCATAATGAGTGGCTGGCATTTTCCTGCAACAAATGAGCAGAATTCCACTGTAGCATCTGATGGTGGGATTTTTTTTTAACAAGGGAACATCACAAAAGTCTCAATTGCCCACAAAACACTTCCTGCAACATAAAGCCTACTACTTTCCTACCATACCAGTTCAACTTCCAGCCACCTCAGATTTCCGAAGAAATCTGAAACTTGTTGGAAATCCTCCTAAGCAGGGGTCCGTTGGGGCCGGAGCGAGGCGGAGCGAGGCTGGCCACTAGGGCCAGTTTGGTGTAGTGGTTAAGTGTGCGGACTCTAATCTGGGAGAACCGGGTTTGATTCCCCACTCCTCCACTTGCACCTGGCTGGATGACCTTGGGCAAGCCATAGCTGTGTACCAGCTGTTCCCTCAAGGACAGCTTGGGAAAGAGTTCTCTCAGCCCCACCTACCTCACAGGGTGTCTGTTGTGGGGAGGGGAAGGGAAAGGAGTTTGTAAGCCGCTCTGAGACTCCAAGTGAGTGAAGGGTGGGATATAAATCCAATCTCTTCTTCTTCTTCTTCTCTTCTAGGGCAGCCATGGGCTGAATCAGATTCTCTGATCTGATTCACCCTGCTGCCGAATTGCTGCCAAAATTTGGCGGCAACTTTAAAAGCCACTGGAGGGGAGGGGTTTGAGGGAGAGGCTCCAAACTTGCAGGGTAGCTGCTGGGACCTCTCCCCCAAATACCCACCAAGTTTAAAGAAGATTGGACCAGGGGGTCCAATTCAACGGGCCCCCAAACAGGTTGCCCCCATTCCCTCCATTGTTCTCTATGGTAGAAAAAAAGGTAACATTTTTTTTCCCACCATAGAGAACAATGGAGGGGATGGGAGAACCTGTTTGGGGGCCCATAGAATTGGACTTGTGGTCCAATCTTCTTGAAACTTGGTGGATATTTCGAGGGGAGGCCCCATCAGCTACCCTGCAAGTTTGGAGCCTCTCCCTCAAACCCCCTTTCCTCCAGCCCCTCATATACCCTATGAGTTTTTGCCATTGATTTCAATGGCACATAGGGTATAATGGGGCTGAAACTGACATTCCCTTTCTGACACACTTCCAGTGATGTCAGGGGACGTGGCATATGCTAATGAGTTATGCTAATGAGTTATGCTAATGAGCTCCTGCAGCTCTTTTTCTAAGAAAGGACCCCTGCTCCTAAGTGTTTCCATAAGATAATTCTGTTATACGAAGGGGTGCGTGACAGGGAGCTTTTCCCATCCTGTGATCCATCACCTGAAATCTAAAGTGGCCCAGTCCAAGCACAGGTTTACCTTGGCAGCAAGAAGTAGGCTTCTGTCTCACTGAACCCTTCACCCCAATATCCTTGCTCATTGTTTGCTCGCAAGTCCGGTGCCAGTGGAAAGAAATAAGGAGAGGGCGGAGCATGTGCTGACATTGCTTCTGGGAAACATGGCAGTGCCACGGTGGACAGAAGTGCATAAAGCCATATTTTTTTTATATGCTGGAGAGTCTAAAGATGTCACTTCTATTGTTTACAGGAAGTGACATCAGTGTGCTGGTGCAACAGAACCCTAGTGCTCCATAGTAGCAAAGTAGCAAAGTTACCAGAACACCCACCTGGGATGCTGAAGAGCCACTTCTCTGGTGAGGAGGAGGACAGGGAGATTGGATTTATACCCTGCCCTTCACTCGGAGTCTCAGAGCAGCTTACAATCTCCTTTCCCTTCCTCTCCCCACAACAACCAGTGAGGTAGGCGAGGCTGAGAGAGCTTTGAGAGAACTGCTCTTGAGAGAACAGCTCTGAATGAACTTGTGACTGACCCAAGTTCACACTAGCAGCTTCATGTGGAGGAGTGGGGAATCAAACTCGGTTCTTCCAGATTGGAGTCCACACTCTTAACCACTACTCATGGAAACACCAGCGACAACCCTCCCACTTGCTCGGAGGCCAAATCTCTCATTGCCTTTTCCATCTTCTTAATAAAAAAAAAATGTTTTGCTTCTTCTACAATTTTTTTTCTAAAAAATCTATTTCATGCACACCTATGCATGAAATTGAAGCATTGTTGGCAGTTACAACTGCCAAGTCTGAAACATTTTCTTATCCCTTAAAGCTGATTTTTGCCAAGGAATAAAAGAGAACCTCTAAAAAAGAAGGCACATTTGCAATTTTGGTGTGTAATCTTTCCCACCGGCAGTGGGTGGTAAAATGCATAACAGCCTCTTTGAAAAACGCACATGTTTCCTTTGAGGTGTTGTTGTACTGGGGGGAAGGGGATATCATAAGATGGGGGGGGGGGAAGTAGCTTTTCTTAATGCATGAAATTTCATAACATGCAAGGTTTGCTGCCTATATAGATCAAGAAAAGCTTTAAGAGCATTTTAATGCTGGTGTCTCAAAATGATCTCCTTACCAATAATGGATTATGCAGATAGTAAAAAGAAAGCACCGCACGGGGTACTATAAGAATTAGATATTCCACATAATATGCTAAAAAGATTTATTGTGAATGTGGGATTCCACAGCACATTAGAACGCTGCAGCTTAGAAGTTCTTTTCCCTCTGCGAAAAGAAAGAAGTTAGAAATAGAAAATGATCATAAACATGAGAGGTAGAAAATTAACTTCACTGTACTCCTGAATTATCTCTAATAAATAGGAAGCATAAATACAAATGGCTTTAGAAAATGTCAGCTGCCAATTTCAAACGCAGCTTCCCATCTGGCTTGGGGGGATGCTGCTTCAAACGAGGGAGGCCTGGGAGGATGAGTTCAAGTTCCTTCGGCATGTGGAACTGGTAGAGAGCCATTCTGGTGTAGTGGTTAAATGTACGGATTTTAATCTGGGAGAACCAGGTTTGACTCCTCACTTCTCCACATGCAGCTGCTGGATGACCTTGGGCAAGCCATAGTTCTGTCAGAGCTGTTCTCTCAAGGATTGTTCTTGAAAGAGCTCTCTTAGCCCCACCTGCGTCACAGGGTGTCTGTTGTGGGGAGGGGAAGGGAAAGGAGTTTGTAAGCCACTCTGAGACTCCTAAGTGAAGGGCAGGGTAGAAATCCAATCTCTTCTTCTTCTTCCAGTGGAGTTCTTTATATCTGTGTGACCTTGTGACTTTATCATTTCATCAGTAGACATTTTAGTGTACTAGCAGAGCAATCCTAAACAGAGTTGATAACCCTTTTGAGCCTTCAGTTGGCTTAGAATGTAGAAACTTTGCTGACAACTGCAGTATTAGACATATCTTACTGGATAAGATGCTATCCTATCAGGGTTACCAGATGTCTTCTTTGTAGAAGACATCCTCCTTTTTTTTTTTTTCTTGGTGTCTGTCCTCTTTTGGGCTCTTTTTTTTAAAAAAAACTGATGAAAATACCTTCTTTTTTGAGTTGGAAGGTTAGGAATATTCCTAGTTAGTAGCAATTAGCACTGCTTAAATAGTATGGGTATTTAAAATAAGATTTGTCATAGTGATCACTTTGAAGTAGTCATTCAGGAAAGATGTCTCCCCCCTTCCCCCCCCCAAAAATATGGTAACTCTTAGGGCTGCCAAATCAGCCTGGGGGGAGGGGGATCCCCTGCTATAGGGGTTCCCGATCTGCCGGCCAGCATTCGGCTGGCGGGGGGAACCCCGCCCCAGAAGACGTCCAGTGAGGACGACTTCCCCCGTGTAATGATGTCACCTGGAGGTGACGTCATCACATCGCCGTGGTGCGCGTGCAAAGCGCACGCGCCAGAAGAGTTCCCGGGGGGAGAAAAACTCTCCCCTGCCGGTAAGTTGTCGGTACTTGGCAACCCTAGTAACTCTATATATGAATGAAAGATAGGGTTGCTGGCTTTGGGTTGGAGAATACCTGGAGATTTGGGGGAGGTGGAGCCTGGGGAGGGAGGGGTTTGTGGAGGGGCGGGACCTTGGTGGGGTATAATGCCATCGAGTCCACCCTCCAAAGCAGCTATTTTCTGCATCACAAGTGATCTCTGTTGCCTGGAGATTAGTTCTAATTCTGAGAGATCTCCAGGCCCCATCTGAAGATTGGCAAAATTGGCAAACCTAATGTACACCCTGCCTTCATGTATATCCTGCCCTTCTTTCTAACAAGGAACCAAAGCAGCTTAAATCATTCAACAACCCCAAGATATAGGTTAGGCTGAGAGAGTTTAACTGGCCCAAGGGTCTTGGGCCTAAAGCTGAGGAATGAGTAGCCTGCAGACCTCAAGGAAGCCTCTCTCCAACTGGGAGGCCTGGGGCCCCGCTGGAATTTTTCTTCTAGCCTACATTTCCCAGGCACCCACCTTGTGATTGGACAAAGGTGAAATTGGAGGGAAAAGGAAGGCCAAGGAGGCTGGGCCATGAGAGCAGTAATATATGCCTCTGCCAGGGTGTTCTCCCAGGAGTTGAGTTAAGGTTGCAAAATGTTAAGGACCCAATCCTGGGCCCCTCTGGGATGCCACCTCTTGAGTCACAGGTAGCACTCAGAGCTGTGGGTCCTCAAGGCAATATGCACACAATAAACTAGACCTTGGTAAATCTATGACGATTTATTAAATATTTAAAGAACAAATTAACACTCAGCAACACAAGCTCTATAGCGTCACAGCACGAAAACAAGAAAGCTAACTTTTCTATCCAATACACTGATACCTGATATTAAATGGCACAAGTGTAAAGTTTCAGAGTCTAAGATAGAGGGTTAAACATTTTCTATGGCACCAAACATGACACTGTTTAGGCCTCCGTCCTACAGAATCATGAAGTTAGCATGGCTTCTCTCTGGTTCATGACTCATTTATAGTCTTTTGCTGTCTGGCATCAAGTGAGGCTCCAAATTTAATCAGGGTGCAGGCTCACTGGATCCCTCTAGAAGATTATGACATCGCTCCTGCTCCCCCCCTCCATCTAGTGGACCCTGGGCTGCCAAGTCTTGAAAACTCACTGGCGGGGGGGAGTCCTCCTCCCGCTGGGAGTTTCTTCTGGCGCGCACGCTTCGCGCACATGCCCATCAACGTCACCGGAAGTGATGCAGCACGTTGGGGGCATTGCCAGGGCGACGCTCTGGCAATCACCCCAAAACTCTATGGTATCATAGAGTTTTGGGGCAATTGCCAGAGCGTCGCCCTGGCAACGCCCCCAACGTGCTGCGTCACTTCCGGTGACGTCATTATGTCGTCCTTGCTGGACGACGTTGGGGGTGGGGTTCCCCCCACCAGCCAAATGCTGGCGGGTGGATCGGGAACCCCTTTAGCGGGGGATCCCCTGCCCCCCGGGCTGACTTGGCAGCCCTAAGTGGACCACAGGTTCCCAGGAAGAGCCAATTGGAAGTGATAAGGATGGTGCAGGCAGGGAGGCCCAATTACAGCCACATGGAAGCCAGAGTAGGCCCATAAATACTTCACATTAACCCTTTGGGAGGAAACAGGATGCTTTAGAGAAGCTGAAATTCATGGTGATGTCATGGACAAAGCTTATAGCATCTAGGCAAAGCAACTATAATTTATTTTTACATTCCTATAAAGTGATATAGATTATGGTTATTTTAGCAGCAAGACATAACAAGGAGAGCAACATACACACTAAAGCAGGAACTACTAAAAACTGCTTCTCAAAGCATCACTCCCCCTCCCCTTCCCTTGACAGGACAGGCTTTCAGCCTCTGTATTCTGGCTGTCCGAAATGTGAGCAGTCTCAAAGCTGAAATCCTGCAGGATTAAGGCCCTCCTCAGAACCCAGGCATAGTTTCCCTTCATTCAATGGATAACAGACAAAGGGTTATGGTTGGTTTCCACAAGGAATTTAACACCACAGGGGTAAGACTTTAGCTTATTAAGTGCCCTAATGAGGGCTAGTCCCTCCCTTTCCAGAGTGCAATGCCTGCTCCGATGGTTGCATCTTCCTGCTCAGATAAACCATGGGGTGAAGCTCCCCATCATCCCCCCTCTGAAATAACATGGCACCCAGACCTCTCGATGAGGCGCCAGTTTGAACCACAAAGGATTTTTTATAATCAGGGGCATCAGGGCAGGAGCTTGCACTATCGTTCTTTTTAGGGATTCAAAGGCCTGTTGACATTCAGAAAGAGCCAATTATCACATTCTTGACTCTGGCCTTGGGAGACATAAGGATGGTGTAGGCAGGGATGCCCAATTACGGCCACCAGCAAGCCAGAGTAGACCCACAAATCCTTCACATTATCCCTTTGGGAGGAAATAGGGTGCTTTGCCTCATACCACCTTTATCCACATGCTTGTTAACATGCTCAAAGTACTTCAAAAGTCTGGTGAACAGGACTTCCCTTTGCAGAAGCTGCGCTACTTTCCGCCAGCCAGCTTCATTCCACAATGTGCCTAATAATTCTGTCTTTAATAACAATTACTACTAATTGGCCTGGGACAGACCTTAGGCTAACTGGCCTGTAATTTCCTGGTTCCCCTCTGGGCCTTTAAAAAAAAAACCAACATGGTTGGCATTTAGGGATGGGCATGAACTATATTTTTGTTCTTAGTTTTGTGGTATGTGTCTGAACTATGAATTAAACCACAAACCCATACGAACTGGAAGTTGCTTCACAAACCTGGTTCATATTGGTTTGTGAGCCATTTAAAGTTACTTGCCCGTACAAGTAGAAGAAGAAGAAGAAGAAGAGGAGGAGATTGGATTTATATCCCGCCCTTCACTCACTTAAGAGTCTCAGAGCGGCTTACAAACTCCTTTTCCCTTCCCCTCCCCACAACAGACACCCTGTGAGGTAGGTGGGGCTGAGAGAGCTCTTTCCCAAGCTGTCCTTGAGGGAACAGCTGGTACAGAGCTATGGCTTGCCCAAGGTCATCCAAGCCAGGTGCAAGTGGAGGAGTGGGGAATCAAACCCGGTTCTCCCAGATTAGAGTCCGCGCACTTAACCACTACACCAGACTGGCTGACTTGATGTGCTGATGTACCCCTTATCCTCCCTGGTCTCCTGGGAAGCAGAGATTCATATGAGATTTACTCTGAGTATCTCCTTTTTGGAAAGAAGGAAGGGGTATCAGCTGGCCAACTCATTTCCTACTGTTGTTATCGGTAGTGACTAATTTTGAGGAGAAGCTAGGAAGTTAGCTCTCAAACATAGCATATCTCTCAAGTTGTTTAGCTCAAAATTAGTGCAATATGGCTCCCTCTTTCCCAGGAGCATAGGATGGCAAGGAAGAAGCCAACACATCAAGACTTCAGCCATCCCTACTTGTAAAGAAGAGGAAATCCTACAACCTTCTACAAAGAGCACAGCTACTAGCCAGCAGAGTAAATGTACTATGTATTCTGGCTTTAATTCATTGTTCATAAATTACCCACAGCAAATATTTACTGTGGGTAATTTAAATCAATGTGAGGTTGCAAGGTTGTAAACACCTTGAGGGACGCATTATGAGACCAAGTGGTAGGATACGGATTTCACATAAATACTCCCCCCCCCCGCCCATTTTAATATGTCTGGGTTCAGGTGAAGACTAGCAGAATAAAGACTGGCCTAAAACAACTTTAAATATGAACAGCAACTAAAGCGTGTTGCACAGAAGCCTCACAGCCTCATCTAGAACAAACCAAAGTTGTGTGATCTTGGGGCAAGTCCACAGTTTGGTGGAAGAAAGTGCCATCAAATCATAGCTGACTTATGGCAACCCTGTAGAGCTTTCAAGGCAAGAGACGTTCAGAGGTGGTTTGCTGCCTCTGCATCATGGCCCTGAATTTCCTTGGTGATCTTCCATCCAAATACTAACTGGGGCTGACCCTGTTTAGTTTCCAAGATCTGAGAAGATTGGGTTAGCCTGCACTATCCTTGTCAGTGCAAGTCCACAGTTTACCAGACTCTTAATACTGTTAAATATAAGCAAATGTTTGTAAACTACATTCATAAGAGTCTACCTTTTGTCCATTATGGAACTCAAGGGGCTTTGTACTGACCAGAGCCTGACCAGCTTAAATTCAGCGAGGTGGAGCTGTTAGGTTCTCTCCAACTATATCTCGGGAATTTTATGTAAACAAATAAGTGCAAACTAGGAAACTGCAACTAAAAAAAGGAGAGAGTTCCCAACTGCTAGAGCAAACGCTTATTATTATTTGCACACATTACCCAGCACTAGTTTGCAGGAAGGTAAATGGTGAATAAATGTAGGTGTTAACAGTAATAAATAAAATTAACAGCCCTGGGCTCACAGCAAAGACTTGAGCCTTTCATCTTTTTAAAGGTTAGTTTTAATAAAAGCATTACGCTCTGCCCAGTCTGCATTTTCCAAAATATCATGCCCTTGACAGACAGAATGCCAGGTAGAGTCCTTATTAAACAGTACTTGGAGGGTTGCAGGCATAAGGTTAGATTGGAGACCTTTACCCTTTTGCAAAGTCCATGAATATTTCCTGCTCTCTTCAGGACAAGGATACAGACTCTGACTGAATAAGAAGAGACTTGAGATTTTGCTCGCCTCTTCGACCCATGCGCTGAAACTTTGCTTCAGAACTTTATTGGAATGGCTGGAAACGTTGCAACTGTAAAATTTGCTTGTGGAAAAGTTCCTATATTCAGGCCTTTCTCAATTCCTGCCTATTGCGATTGGCAGGATTTGTGTGCCACAATGGAACCCAACTAAGATGATAAGCTTAGAGGACCACTGTATGGACTGGTGAGACCCCAAGCCCAGGAGACTGCTTCTACTGGCCATCAGTCCGAAGGTCTCTGAATTAACTGAGCACACACACGCACATCACATACCTGTTCCTGGCTACCATCAGTCCAGAATGTCAGTCTTATAGGTTCCTCCTTCCTGCAGGATGAGGCAGCCCCCTAAGAGGGGTAGTGCATGCCAAGCTGCTCAGAACCTGAAATCTTACAAAGGTTTTAGTCACAGGAAGATCTCAGAAAACTGGTTCAGACTTTCCTTCCACCATGAATAGGCGTCCTCATCTAAAAGTTTGGAATCACAAGGGGTTCTATTATCCATTAGTGCCCTGAATAGTTGAGAAAAGGGGCTGTGGCTTAGTGTCAGAGCATCCTTTCTTTTAAAAAAGGGGGGTTTCGGTATTTTTTGTCTCTCTCTGTGCCTGTGTTTGGATCTAGAAGGTCAAATCTACATCTGACTTTCCCGCTGGAATCATTCTAGTTTCAACCCCCCCCCCCCGTCTATACCTGTTTCTAGTTTCAAACCATACTTGTTCTATTTTAAAAATTACTGTTTACATTTGTTAAATGCCCTCCTGTGGTCAAGCTAGCATTATACTACTTTAAACAGATCCTGTTGCTTAGTACTCTTCAGACCCAGGGAGTGAAATTTGAAACCAGTGTGAAATGAGCTTAGGAAAAGACAGCAGTCAAACTACTTTGGAGGGGAGGTGTAAATTGGGCCGAAGTCACATTTACCTCTGGTTACTGACCCCTACTGGGGGCCTGGAGGATATACAGAGAGGTGGCTGAATAAGGCCCAATTTACACCTCCCCTCTGAAGTAGTTTGACCGCTGTCTTTTCCTAGGCTCATTTCACGCTGGTTTCAAATTTCACTCCCTGGGTCTGAAGAGTACTAAGAAACAGGATCTGTTTTAGGCAGTATAATGCTAGCTTGACCACAGGAGGGCAATTAACGAATGTAAACAGTAATTTTTAAACTAGAACAAGTATGGTTTGAAACTAGAAACAGGTATAGACTTTAAAAACAAACAAACCTAGAATGATTCCAGTGGGAAAGTCAGATGTAGATTTGACCTAAAGCTTGCCTCTGTCCTCCCGATGTGGTATTCCAAGGAAGTCTCCCATCCAAGTACTAAGCACAGTCGACCCTGTTTAGTTTCCCAGATCTGACAAGATCGGGCTTCCCTGGTCTATCCAGGTCAGGGCAGAGCACCCACTTTCCGTACAAAAGGTCCAAGTTCAATCCCTGGCATCTCCAGTTAAAAAGAACACATAGCAGCTGATGTGAAAGACCTCATCTGGAGAACCTGGAGAGCTGCTGCCAGCCAGAGGAGGCAATACTGGCCCTTATGGACCAGTGGTCTGATCCAGTATAAGGTAGCTCCGTGTACGTATAACAGACTGCACTCTCGATTGAAGCTCTCCTCTCTTGCAAAATGACACTTTACATTATCTAACAGCATTAAAAGGCACGTTTAAATTCAAATTGTTCAACTATAAGCCCAAACTCTATATTGAAAGCAAAAAGTAACTTTTGCTTTAAAAGAGAGAAAACCCCATTACCAGAAGAAACTGCACCTTGATAAGTCACCGTGAGAAAACAAGAACAACTCTGTACCCTTGCTTAATGCACCCTGATCTGACGGTATCAGTTCTGATCAAACACAACCTTCATCCAAACATAAAGTCTTCTGTGACATGGAAAGCAGGCAACTGTCACTTTAATTTTAAATGTAATAGCACGGATTACACAGCCACAGGATCAAATATCCAACAAACGCTATAAGGATCAACTCAGCTTTGCTGGAAAACACTGAACTGTGATTTTGAGGCAGTGTTTTGTAGTCTAGTCTATGGGCTATTGATCCCCCATTGGCTCAAAGTGAACATTTAAAGAGTTCTAAATGGCTAGGAATGCAGGCACCCAAAAAAAAAAAAATCCTAGGAAACAGTGTCAGACTATCAAGATAAAATATCATGGTTTAAATGGGCTTTAACTTACCATCGTCACCAACACTTTTGCTGGGATTCAGGGGCTGGCATGAACCTTCAACGTTTTAGCTTTCTCCACCAGATCTACATGGAAAGCTCATAGCAGTAAAGGCCAGAAACAAGAGGGCAGAACATAATATTCTTAGGCTGCAATCACACACACTAAATCAGGGGTGGGCAAACTTGCTCAGCGTAAGAGCCACCTAGAACAGGGGTGGCCAAACTTGCTTAACATAAGAGCCGCATAGAGTAAACATCAGATGTTTGAGAGCCACAAGACATGAACAAATATTACCTGCTTTTATTGGAAAATAAGCAAATTTGCTTTTTATTAACCTTAAATGAGATGCCAAAAATAATAACAAAAGGGGTAAAAGCAGATATTGATAATGATATTCATTTGTCCAATGATATTTGTTTGCTAATGATATTTAGCTTCCCCGGCTGCCCTGCCGGGAGCCACATAATATATGTGAAAGAGCCGCATGCGGCTCCTGAGCCACAGTTTGCCCACCCCTGCACTAAATAATCCACTTTCAATCCACTTTCAATGCACTTTCCAACTGGATTTTACTGTGTGAACTGGCAAAATCCAGTTGGAAAGTGCACTGAAAGTAGATTGAAAGTGGATTATTTTGTATGTGTGATTGATTGCCTTAGCCTAAGAAGTTTTGCTCTTCGCTCCATGCACTCAGGCCAGCTCCATCAGGTTCCACCCAAAGCCATGACACACAACCCCTGACCTACCAAATACCTACCTCTGGTTCCTACTACTCACCCCATCTCCCAGATTCCACCTCCAGACACCATATTATGGCTCCCAGGTATTATCCCCTGCTTCTCGGGACTGGAGGAGGCCTGCTAACCTTAGTCACTATTACTTCTTACCTACAGAGAAATCCCTAGGAAACATTGACTTAAGCAAACTGCACTGAAATACAAGATATATGGCAGCTCAGCTGCGGTATGCACAGCTGACAATTTTGATGCATTTCAAGAAGAATGCTGTGGAGAAATGCCCTCCATCCTTGAATTCACCTCAGTCTTTCAGTAATTGGGGCTGGCTTTTACAGGCTCCAGGCTGCAGCGGCTCAGTGGTTAAGACACTGAACTGCAGACCAGAAGATTGGTATTCTGGCAGTTTAAGACCCGAGTGCCGCATGATGTAGTGAGCTCCTGTCTCTGGCCCCAGCTCCTGCCAACCTAGCAGTTCAGAAACAAGAAATTGCAAGTAGATAAATAGGTACTGCTTCAGTGGGAAGGTAACAGCATTCTGTGTGCTTCGGTGTCTAGTAATGCTGGCCTCATGACCACAGAAATGTCTTCGGACAGTGCTGGCTCTTTGGTTTGGAAATGGAGATAAGCACCGCCCCCTAGAGTCAAATTTGACTGGCTTTTAAGCAAGGGAAACCTTTACCTTTACAGGCTCCAGAAGATGTATGATTAGTAAAAGACCAGCAAAAGGGAAGCTACAGAAGATGAGTCATTTCTCTCCCAAGTACAAAACACTCCAGAGTGTAGTTATGAAAATGGCTCTGGCCGAAGTAAAAACAAAAGGCTTACCATCTCACATCTTGCTAGAACGTCATACCTAAAGGGACAGAGACTTGGAAAGCCAAAAGGCTAGGCATTTCTTTCTCCTGAAGGAGCTGACAACAGCTTTACTCCCTAATTGTTTTACTGAGATATCAAAACCTGAGATAAGCCTGTTGTGTTATCCAAATAGGTAGTCTACTAATTATTTGGAGGAAACAGAGCAAGAGGCAGGTTGCTGAGATTCTCCACCTATGTATACTAGGATTTTTCTCTTTTAGAGAACTTTCAAATAAACCAGGCAGACATTCAACCAGAACGTCTTTATTTCTTTATTAAAAAGAAAACAAAAATAAACAAAAATGCATACATACATAGGAACAGAATAAGTAACAAAGAGAAACAAGGAGAAAGACGAGAGATTTTTAGGGATGGGTGATAATTACTGATCTTGAAGAGGTCCATAGAAGCAGCAAGTTGAAGGGCAAAATGGCCAGCATTTTGGAAAGTGAAAAAGTAGACCCACAGGCAAGTGGGGGTATGCAGAGGATCCACGAACACACACCTACTGCTTACAGAAGGTAAAAGGAGGTGATAAATATCCATTATCTGATTATGTTGTGAGAAGTCCAGTTTTCCTCCAGAAGCCCTTTTCCCTTTTCTAGGTGAGCAAGCTCCCCTTCCTGATTTAAGTGCAACCTGCTGGACATTAGTTAGAAGTGCCATTGAAGTCTTGAAGGTGTGGAGCCAACCCTGATCTGGAGCCAGGAGACTGGGCACTTTTGGCATTCCTCTGCAACACCATTTAGTAGCTCTACGACCCTGACAGGAATCTCTGTGTGGCAGAAGATAGCGCTAACACCTTTTGTGAATCTACTTTATTCTAACACCCTTTGTGACTTCCTATGCATCTGTTCGGATCGGCTAGCAGTTATTATTTTGCAAAAGGGAGTTCCTTCACTACCTCACATCCCTGAGCTTTGTAGAGGCTCTCAAATCATTGTGTAAGTCTGATATTTACTTTCTGCTGAGTATAGACTGTACTCCACTCGCTCCAGACCAGCAGGACCAACTCCAGCTATCACCTCTACGTTGCTTGGAATGAATTGACACGAGTGGCAGTTACTGGTGATGACAGAGTTCTTCAATTATTATTATTATTATTTTAAATTCCTAAGCCTGATAGCAGTTTGTTGATTGTTTAATGATTTAATTGGACACTCTTGTTGGACATGTTTTAATTATATGTTAAGTATGTTTTAAGTGTGCTTTTATTAGAAGAAGAAGAAGAGATTAGATTTATACCCCGCCCTTCACTCACTTGGAGTCTCAGAGCGGCTTACAAACTCCTTTCCCTCCCCCTCCCCACAACAGACACCCTGTGAGGTAGGTGGGGGCTGAGAGAGCTTGTTCCCAAGCTGTCCTTGAGAGAACAGCTGGTACAGAGCTATGGCTTACCCAAGGTCATCCAGCCAGGTGCAAGTGGAGGAGTGGGGAATGAAACCCGGTTCTCCCAGATTAGAGTCCACACACTTAACCACTACACCAAACTGGCTCTCTCTGGTTCCCAAACCCTCACTGCGGGTGGAGGATCCCCTGCTCTGGGGTCCCTCTCTACAGCACTGATCAGCTGGCTGGTGGCAGGACATACTGAATTACCTAGAATCCCTGGGCTATACCTCCATAGTCATCCTGGCAGTTAAAAGGAACGGTGGGCCCAGGTCAGGCCTCACCTGCCTCATTCTGCAGGCATGGAATATATGAAGCACTGTACTCAGTCCAACTCCCCCTCTCACAATTGCTGTTTTACTTCAATCCACTGAAGTGAATCTAATCCTGATCAATGTTTACTTGTGCCCTCAATCTACCGGTAAGAAAATGCTTGAACCATGGCTGCCCTCAGAACAACTGCATGCAAAACCTGGAATTGCAGCTTCTTGATATTCCTTTCTTTTTGGCTGGTGACTTAAATGCCCAGCTTGGGCCCTCCGATAAGTCTTTGATTCATTCTTAAAAAAAAAATTAAATTGGCTGGTCCAATTGCAGAGGTAGTTATAATTAATTGATCGCAGTCAGTTAACAGGTTACTTTGTTCTTTCTCCTCTCCCACTGCTTCACTTGACTAGTCTTAATTTTTAAACAGTCTTTGATTAATTCTAAACGGCGGCCATTAGAGTTGAATCACACACACATACACCCCGCACATTATGTTAGGGAAGTGATCAGCAAAGAATCAGACTTACCTGGCTTCTGTAGCCAGATCTGGGCAAACCAGTCAATGGTAACTCCCAGTTTGAAACAACAAGAGACTACCCAACTGTATACAGAAAAACAAGGAAGCAACGGCTGGGACCAACAGACGCTACATGTAATAAACAGGTAAGTATTACAATATATATAATAATAATAAGGTAAGTATTACAATAAATGTACATTTTAAGCAACACTATATGTCCCCCAAGGGGTAAGAAGCTACAAGAACCAGCCAGCAACGAAGATTCCGGACTATTGTTCTCCATTTCGTAGAATAGACTTCTTCACAGGCCTGTGGTTGTTGTTTTCTCCATTATTTCATTAGAATGGTACAGTTATCCAATATTTATCAGCACAATCAAGTGTGTATTTTCTAAACCTAAATTAATGTTGATGGGCCTCAATCCGCAGTATTTAATACGAAGAAGGCTGAGCTACCTTTCAAACTGGGGAACTACTTGAGGGTGATAACTTGTGCTTACAGTTAACTAAAGATTTCCTTCCACCCTCAATAAGCTCCTCTTTTTTTTTCCTCCAGTGGTAGAAGAGATAAATCATAAGGTCAAAATATATATATATGGAAATTAGCCAGCAAGGAGAAGGCTATTCTACGGCTTAATGCCCCTATGACAAATGAACTGAAAAATGACACAGTCAGTGCTTCCTGTCTGAGAATGGGCACTGAAAAATCTGATCAGTTGCTCCGAGAACTGCAGCCCCTTTATGCCATTACATCAGGTTCTCCTAGCACGAGGAATATTGCTGTGGAAACTAGATGGCTTGATAGGGACTGCCAGGCCCTGAAGACCCAGAGGTCAAGATGCTACCTGAAATTTAAATGCACTAATCGTGGTGCTTCCCTCACCCTTCACCTAAAAACAAAGCAGCTATATAGGGCTGTACTCAGAATGAAAAGTGGGGCATATAAATTCAAGACTTGGTCCATATTATTGTGGGGCCCCATTAATCATGGACAACAAAGATTTTTGGAATATAGTTAATGGTTCCCTAAAGAGTTCTGCTGCCCAGGCCAACATAGGAATTTGTCTGTGGATCCGCAACCACCACTTGGAAACTATGTTCAATGACCCCAATTCAGTTTTAATTGATGATACTCTAAAGAAATATGAGGATTTGCCTGTTGCTTAACCATTTAAAGGCTGATAAGTCACCTGGGGCAGATTTAGTTCCTCCTGACTTTCTAAAAGCTGATGTTGACTGGTGGTCACCTGTAATTGCTGCCTTCTTCATCGCAACTGATAAAACAGTAATATCTAACCAGTGGCAGCAGTCAATAGTAGTGCCCACTTACGTGAAAGGGGCAAGATGTGACTCTGCTAAT
Source organism: Lepidodactylus listeri (assembly GCA_029233225.1). Lineage (NCBI taxonomy): Eukaryota > Metazoa > Chordata > Lepidosauria > Squamata > Gekkonidae > Lepidodactylus > Lepidodactylus listeri. Next base: position 94,736,515 of record JARCFY010000009.1, on the reverse strand, counting down.
TATCTCCCTATCCGTGTTCTTTGGTCTTGGGTAAATTAGACACCTCCCATCAAATGTTCCCTCTAATCTATGGAGTACTGTGAGCAGAAATTCTACTTTGTGAGCTACTGGCAATTAAAGTTGTGAGCAGGTGATTTGGCTACTGCATGAATTAGTTTGCTCTGGAGCCATCCTTCCTGAGCTAAGACAAAATGTGAGAGCTGGAGGCTAAGAAATTGTGAGCTGGCTCACACTAACTCAGTTTAGAGGGGAGACTGCATCCCATCTACATCTCAAACTGGATAACTGGATGCAGGCAACTCAGATTCTGGGCACAGAGCAGATTATCTTTAAAAACGGAGCTCTATATTGCACCATGTATTGGTTTTGTCTCACTGTTTTTGCACTGTTTTTGCAACTGGAGTTGTGGACTCTTTAAATGCCTCCCGGGTGAACTTGCCACAATCCCTTAAAATGTCTTTTTTCCCCCTTACAATTTACTAAAATCTGAAACATTCTAATTTGAATATGACAGTTTACCTCATACATGGAAATCTGAATAATTACATTTGACATGTCCCAATTTTTTCCATTTCCATCAAGGATCAAATTTAAAAATCTCGTAACTCTCAAATACTAAATACCGTACTATCACACGCCAAATACCAGATACCATTACATTTCAGTTACCAGATATTACACACAACAGCTGTCTACTATCAAATATTGAAATCAAATACCAGATATCAAAGACTGACATAAAACATTCAATAAGAATTTGGCAAATACAAGAATGAAGAGACCTGGGGTGAATATTCAGCTTCAAAATTTTCACCTGAGACTATGTGAGAGGAAACTGGTTTCCGTTTTATAGATTCTGTTCCTAATTGGATATGAAAAGGATGTTCCAGTTAAAACACATGGATTTTATTAGCTAGTCCTAGCTCAGTTGCTCTTGGGGTTCATGTGGGGCAACTAAGAGTATTGGCTTGCAGGCTCTAAGTATCAGGTGCCTGAAGTCAGGCAAGGCAGGGTTGTTTGGTCCAAGGTCAGGAGCCCAAAAGTCAGGCAAAGCAGAGTCGGTGGCTTAGCATCTATTGTACATGTCGTATCCGTGCTTAACAGCCTCTCTTGGATGGTTTTATAGCCCCACACCTAAGGGTCATGCTTGCAACTAGTTACTCAGAAGCAATCCTGCAACTTATCTTCATTATCAAGCAAGCAGCTGGTGTTGGGCCAGGAGGTGTGCACTTTGCTGTCTTGTCTGTAGCTGTTTTCAGCCTCAATCTGTGGCGGTCTAAGGGTGTAGGTGATACTGCTGGGCTGGGAATGGACAACTGAGGTTTACCTGCTGAAGCAGGGCTGGCAGGTGTCAGTGGCTCTGCACCAGCTGTTGGCTGTGAATCCTGACAAGCCTGCAGCTCATTTTCTTGCTGGCCAGCTTCTGTTAACTCCCTGAGGAGTCCTGTTCTCCTGAGGAGTCCTCACTATCGCTGAGCCCTGGCTGACTCACAACACTAGGTTCAGTTTCCAACAAAATTGAGAAGAGGTGGGAGAATTTTTTTTTTTTAAAAAAAAGCCAGCATCCTCTGTGCCAGTACATCACAACCAGTTAACACTCTGTGACAATGGCGAGCTCTAGGAATCACTATAAACTTTATGGTTTTGCCATAAAGTTTCTGGCAATTCCTAGAGCTATCCATTGCCACAAAAGTTGTACCCAGAATTGGCATAGTGACATTCATGGTGTCACTGACATCATATGTTCCTCATGTCTCCATCCCTGCAACCTCCCCCCCCCCCACCTTGTTGCCAGACTTGGCCTGGAGACCCTAGAATCTGCCCAGTGGATCCAGGACCAATAGAGGAGCTGATTTTATTGACTATTTTATTTTGTCTCGCTAAATTATATTTTGCACTTCCCTGTAAGCCACTTGGATTACCCAGGGAGAGAAAAATGGGATAGAAATGCATAAATAAATAAATAAATAGATCACAAATTCTCCTTGTGAAAAAGGAGGCTGAGCACCACTTTGGGATCAGGAAGCAATTCTCCAGGCCAGGTTTTTGTTTTGTTTCGTTTTTTGTCATCTTCTGGGTGTGAAAGAGTGGTCATTGGGGGCATGGGGTGTTAGGGTTTTTGCCCAATATTAGAGAAAATTCAGAGTTATGGATCTTACTTCTGGAAAGAAGAGACTACTTCCTCTAGTTTAAAATATTTATTGCTAAAGGATAAAGGGAAAACGGAATTAGCTACAAATAAACAAAACATGCTTTCTAAGGAGCAGCATTGCTCCGGTCTGCAATCTAAGACATTCTACAACAGAGTGAGACAGAATGGTGATTCTGTCCTTTTTCCTGACCTCCAGGACAAGTCACCTGTGGAACAACAACCAATTAGAAATACAATAGTCTAGTAGCTTCGCGGGCTTTACATCAATTGGTCAGCTCCCAGGTTTCTTCTCCGGGTCAAGCTGCAAAACACTAGGATAAACAAGTTAACCCTATAATTGTTGGAAGTTAGGTTTTGGTCTAAGAACATATTTCTAACATGGGGGAGAGGTATTTGTGAATTGCCTCCAAAGTCCAGGGGGTTGGACTAGATGACCCTGGAGATCCCTTCCAGCTCTATGGTTCTGTGATTCTATTCTGTGATTCTAAGACCAGGCTAGATTAAGTGGATACTATATTCAGACCTTGGCCCAGAAGGAGACATCTTCCAACTCAGTGACTCAGTTGCTAGAGCTGGACTAGGGTTGTCAGCCTCCAGGCAGGGACTGGAGATCTCACAGGATTACCACTGATCAACAGATATCAGTTCCCCTGGAGAAAATGGTTGCTTTGGAGGGTGGACTCTATGGAATCATGCCCTGCTGAGGGCCCTCCCCAGGCTCCACCTCCAAATCTCCAAATCCCCCAATCCAGAATGGGCAACCCTATCCTGGATAATCTAGAAGCTTTAAAGCAGCAGCAGACAATAGGCTGCATTCCGTTGACTAAGCAAAGGCCAGCCTGCCGATCTCTAACCAGGCAGAGACTTCAGGCCTGCTGCCACCGCCCTAGTGGGCAGTTCTCTTTCCTCTGTGTGCCGGAGGAGACCTCCGAAGCCGAGATGCAGTTAGAAACTCAGGTATCACAGTACATTTCAATAGGAAAAGTAATTTAACTTGGAACTGATCACATGTTTATTCTACCCAGGCTAAGCTACAAAGCCTGCTACACTGAGCTCAAACAAAGATGGTTAAGAAAATAAATTATACTTTTGGAAACCAAATACACATTCCTGTCACCGGGTTTCATGTTAGCATATCAATCTGGCTGTTTGGATCTACTGTTCATCACCATTGCCAGTATACTGGAACCTCTCTCCACAATCTGTTCCACTTCTCTAGACTTTCTGTTTGGACTATATTATTAAGTCTGGCTTAGCCCTCAGCGTGTCAACAACAGAACTTTGATTACAATGAGTGTTTGGGGGGGGAGGAGGGGAGTGCATAAAAAGTCATTGTACATTATTGAGCTTGCACAGAAATATGTTATACCTTTTTGATATATATATATATATATATATATATATATATATATATATATATATATACACACACACACACATACATATATACATACATATATATATATACATATATACATATATATATATATATATATATATAGGGGTCATTTTGTAGAAAAAGAGGAGCAGCTTATTAGCATAACTCATTTGCATAACTCATTTGCATATGTCACACCCCCTAACATACCGGAAGTGTGTCAGAAGGCAACACCCACCCCTCAGGCTCCACTCCACAGGTGAATGAAACTGACCTGCTCTTCCTCCATTCCCTTCCCCATCCAATACTTTGTACAATAAAACAAGTGTAAAGAACACACCCTCATTCTCTTCCTGCTCCCTTGAAACCACCAGGTTTCAAGTAGACTTGAGATACCCAGGACATGTGCACCACCCATCCCTTCCCCTTCCCCTCCCCACAACAAGACACCCTGTGAGGTAGGTGGGGCTGAGAGAGGTCTTTTGAGAACTGCTCATGAGAGAACAGTTCTGAGAGAAATTGTGACTGGCCCAAGGTCACACCAGCAGCTGCATGTGGAGGAGTGGGGAATCAAACCCGGTTCTCCCAGATTAGAGTCCAACTCCTGACCACTACACCAAACTGATATGGTGGAAGCTGCTGAAGGGTTGGTAAAATTTCTCCAGTACTTAGGTGCCATGTGTCCAGATAAAAAATGGTATACTTAGAAAATTTATATGCCACCTTGAGCAAGTCTCTGGAAAAGCAGCACACAGTCATAAAAGGAACAATGATAAAATTATCAATATTAAAACAAAACATTAAAAACAATAAAGACCCTAGCAGGGCTTTCCCCAGGGCGCTGCACCTCTGCACTGCTTGGGGAAGCCAAGGAGGGGGTGGGGCTTGGTCATGCGCCCGCCCCCTCGGCTCCTCACTCCCGGAGCTGCGCTCCTGTGCGCTCCCGCTCTAACGGACCCCTGTATATGTATGTATGTGTATATATATATATATATTACATAGTTTTAGTGCTGGGAGACAAGACCATGGATGGGTTGAAACTTGCAACATTAATTCAGTGGTTTACAGACTGAAAAGAAAATAATATTTCCCCATGGAATTGCCCTCTGAGAGGGAATGAGGGACACCCTGGCCTACTGTGGCAAAGGTGAGGTTAAAATATTTCAAATAAATTCCAGTGTTATGACCAGTGTTCTCTCTAAGCTCTACAGTGCTGTGAGCAAAAATCCTGCCTCGTAAGCGAAAAAAGCTAGTAGAATTAAAGCTGTGAATGAATCCACATTTGACTATTGCATAAATTAGTTTTTAGAAGATTAGTTCCATAACCTTGTAAAAATCTCAGAATGAATTCTTTTAAACTCTATTTAAACTATATTGTAAGAAAATTTTTAAACATTATAAGAGAAAACAGAATCAAGTCAAATTTAATTATAGAAAATGTCCTCTATGAGGGTAAACCAGGCCTCCAGAGAACAGGTCTGCCCTCCACTTTCCACTCTATTGGTAGACCTGGCCTCCAGAGAACAGGTCTACCCTCCCCTTTCCATTATACTGATAGACCTGGCCTCCAAAGAACAGGTCTACCCCCCTCTTTCCACTCTATAGGTAGACCTGACCTTCAGAGAACAGGTCTACTCACGCCTTTCCACTATATTGTTTAACCTGTCCTCCACTATATTGTTAGACCTGTCCTCTGGAGATCAGGTCTACCCACCCCTTTCTACTATATTGTTAGACCTGTCCTCCAGAAAACAGGTCTACCCACCCCAGTCCACTATATTGGTAGACCTGGCCTTGGACTGTCGCCCTGCACTGAGCCTTAGAAAACATACCAGTGCTTGTGGGGGGAGGACTCTTGGAGTCTATGGGAGGGGGGGTTAGTTAAATATGACAAATTTATAGGTCAAGTATAATATAACAGAGGAGGAACAATCACTGTCAGAACCATACCTAACTTAACAAACAGGAAGTTGCTTAAATGCTATCAACCTGCCCAAACTACTTATTTATTCAAATATTTATATCCCACTTTTACTGTGACTCAAGGCAGCTTACAAATCATACTGAAAAGCATAATAGGGGTATGCAATCCCCCCCCCCCCGGCTCCATTATAACCTATGGGGACCATTATAGTCAAAGGGCCTCATAGGCTATAATGGAGAATTGATCTGGGGGTATCTGGGATTCGGCTGTTTGTCGAGATGGAGGCACAAAAATTGCAGCACAGCTGCTGGTGCCTCTCCTAAAAAGAGTGGACCAGGGGGTCCCATTCTATGGGCCGCAGAAGGAGGTGCTTGTGAGCTGGAAGCTACGGTGTCTGAGCAGGAGCTAAAATTTTGTGCATCAGCACCGCTTGCACCGCTTAGAGGGAACACTGGTTATGACCATGTTATCCCAAGTCCTACAGAATCCTGGTAAAAAAAAATGATGTGGTAGGAAGACAAATAAATATTATTTTTATAAGAAATATAAGACATATATCCATGCTTCCTGTTACTCAGGAACTGGATTTATGGTAAACTATGTTAACTACAAAATGAGGGTCCTCTAAATAAGAATAAAAGTTAAAATTTTAGTTAGATTGCTTTTTTTCTTGTATCCACATTTGTATACGTGTAAAAACAGAACTTTCAAATTTATATTTTCAGTGCCCTTTCTATAAGAACACTAAAATGTAGTGTTTTTTTTTTTTCCTATGGAGACACTTAGGGTATCATCATATCATAATCCATCCCTGTATAAACTCTTAATGCTCTGTGAGAAGGCTGTGGTCCACACTGCAGATATTTGTATATTTAAAATATCCACTTTGCTTTCTGAATGTTGGTTTTACATTCTAAATACTCAGGGTGTAAACTCAAACTATCCTTACAGGTAGTTTGCTCAGAGGAAGGTTACAATCTCCATCCTTTTCCTATCCCAAGATGATAATGTGGTCAATAAAAAACACTGGGTGCTTTCACACACACTAAATAACACACTGGCTGTGGTCACACACATGAAATGATCCACTTTCAATCCACTTTCCAACTGGATTTCACCAGTTCAAATAGTAAAATCCAGTTGGAAAGTGTATTGAAAGTGTATTGAAAGTGGATTATTTAGTGTGTGTGACCACAGCCAGAGCCTGGCTGCGATCACACGGGCCTTAAATGCGGGAGGAAGGGCTATTTCCTCCCGCATTTAAAGGGGCCGACCACACGGCCCGGCCCAAGTCCCACGCCGAAGCGGGCTCAAATGCGGGTTCCTCCCGCATTTTCCGACCCCGGGAAAATCAAGTGTTTTCCGGGTGTTGCGGGAGGAACCCGCATTTGAGGTATCTGGACAGCTCTCTCTCGCAAGCATTGCGAGAGCAGGGCTGTCCAGATGCCCCCCCTGCCATTTCCCCCCCTTTTTACACTTGGGCGCATGGCCACTCATGCGCCCAAGTGTAAAAAGGGGGGGAAAAGCCCATCTCACCAGGCCACCGCCGCTTCTGCCGCTGCTGCAGCCGCCTCCGCCTCCGTTCCCGGCAGCCTTTTCTGCTGGCACAGCCGCCTCTTCAGTGGCAGCCGCCGCCGCGGCCATTTCCGCCACCGCCGCGGCCGTTTCCACCACGGCCATTGCTGCGGCCGCTTCCAACGCGGCCGTCGTTCCCGACGCGGCCGCCTCTTCAGCGGCCGCAGCAGGAAGAAAAATGCAGCCCCTTTACATTCGGGATCCCTCCCGGATTAAAGGGGCTGTGTGGCCACAGCCTGAACAATAAACCTGGAACCATTAAGATATTTCAGCCCTTTCTAACATCACAGAGATAAGTTTTAGACCTAGGGAAAGAGGACTGTGTTTAAACTTAGCTTATTTTCCTATGCTCCCATGTTGTCATATTTTGCCGTTCAACTGTGCACTTTTACTCGCATCCATTGATTGCTTAAAATATAGATAAAATATTCATTTTTTTGCTATAAATAGTCATTTCCCTCCCTGAAATTAGAGTTATTTGAACTTTGTGAGCATGGACAGAACCTCTCACTTCTGAAGTATGAACCTGTCTAGTTGGAAATATCTCTAATATATGAGATTTCCAAAATTTCCCCCCTAATCCTAAATTTGCTGAAATAAAATAGAGGAGAGTCTGAATTTGACAGTTTGACTGTATAGAGTAGCTATGGTTCCAGTATGAGACCAGCAGTACAGTAGCAGTTTGCACTTGGTAAGCTAATAAACCATACTTTTTGCAACCCCAAGTGTACAGTTGTAGCAATTTTAGTCCAAAATACTGTGTTAGGCTGTGGTCACATGGCCCCTTTAAATCCGGGAGCACTCCCGGATTTAAAGGGGCCGCATTTTTCTACCACAGGTTGGGATGTCTACACATCCCAACCCCTGCGGCAGCAGAAGCGGCAGCGGCAGAAGTGGTGGCGGTGGCCGCAGAAGAGGTGACCACGGCGGCGGCAGAAGCAGCGGCTGCGGAAGAGGCAGTCGCGGTGGTGGCAGAAGCAGCGGCAAAGGACCCGCCAGCTGCCTGGTAAGTTTGGGGGTTTTTTTCCCCCTTTTACACTTGGGCACTTGACTGCCCAAGCGCCCAAGTGTAAAGGGGGGGGGGGAATGGCCAACGGGACCATCTGGACAGCCCTACTCTCACAATGATTGCGAGAGAGGGCTGTCCAGATACCTCAAATGCGGATTCCTCCCGCGACTCCCGGGAAAACTGTTGATTTTCCCGGGGTCGGAAAATGCGGGAGGAACCCGCATTTGAGCCCGCTTCGGCGTGGGACTTTCTGCGGCCATTATAGACAGCCCCTTTAAATGTGGGAGGAAATAGCCCTTCCTCCCACATTTAAGGGCCGTGTGACCGCAGCCTTACTCTCAGGTAGATAGTTCAAGAGAACAACCAGCCTGGGGAGCAGAGATAGGTGTGGAGTTTCCAAAAAAAGGGATCAGAAAGTATCAAAGTTTAACTAGGCAGGTGGGAAAGCTATGGAGGCCAACAAGCTATAAGGCTAGCCAGCTGGAAAATGGAAAGGATGGAACTAATGAGTGGGAAAGGAAAGAAGGATGTTGAGGGAAGGCATAATGGGAATCATGAGATCATAATCTGTCTGCCTCGATGATGGAGTCCAGTGGTCTTGTGCATCAGCAGTAGAAATAGTTTTGGAAGCTGAACTGATTACACAATTGGAGGGGCTTAAGAGACCCCTTTTATGTCCCTTGATTTACCTGAGCACTGGTAGATGAAGTCGTGCCATTGGTCACAATTGGTTCAGTATTAGCATCCACAGTGCTATTGGGCCAAATCTTGGGATACAACGACATGGTTCTCTGTTGGAGAGGGGGGTCTTGGGGCAACTAATGTCTCCAGAATGTGTCAAAAAGAAAACCCAGGGTGTCTGAATCCCTGAGAATCAATAATTCCTTGACAGACGTGCCAACTTATAGTAAAACTGAAAGCTAACAGCACTCCTTCCGTCCTTCCATCCTTCCTCCCCTCCTCTCCCCTCCCAACACAAGAGAAACCAACATTGGATCAGGCCAATGGCCCCTCCAGTTCAACACTCTGTCACACAGTGGCCAAAAATACCAGGTGCCATCAGGAGGTCCAACAGTGGGTTCCTTTCCTTTCCTTTCCTTTCCTTTCCTTTCCTTTCCTTTCCTTTCCTTTCCTTTCCTTTCCTTTCGGTATTTCATTACCTACACTGTCATATCCTTGCTGGTATTTCTATGAGAAATCTAGTTTTGAGGAGGAAAAATTCACCACTGTATAAATTGCATAAAAAACTATTAGGGTCTTTTCAGTCTGGTAATGCACACAATCAGTCTAGTTATAAAAGTGATGTTTACTTTGTGTGTAGGTCAAGTGCCATCAAGTCACTTCCAACTTATGGCAACTCTATTTTTAATTAATTAATTAGATTTCTATCCCACCCTTTCTCAAAGGTTCAGAACCTATGAATTAATGAATGAATCCTCAAAAACATCCTATTATTAACGGCCTAGCTCAAGTCTTACAAACTGCGGGTTGTGCCTTCCTTGATTGAGTCAAGACTCAACAGGGATATTGGTTTCTTATCTCATTACATATGCTAACTCATTCTGTCCTCACATATGTATTCTCAACAAGGAAGACTATACAACCTCTGTGTTTTAGTGTATTTCTTTGTCAGAACTGTATATTAGAATACTGAATGTAATGCAAGGGGTATTGGAATGTTTTGCTGACATACCACTGCACCCACCTCAAAAAAGAAAGAACGAAATGCTGTTAAGTTACCTCCACACCTGAGAGGAGACAAATGGTGAGTCTCAATTTAATTCCCACAATTAGAAAAAAATGTCTTTACACATTTATCTACTATTTTGACATATTTATTGCTTTGCTGTCCTTTCCCTCTTAAGTAAACCAAAACAACTATTGACCTTATAACCTTAGCTTGTTATTTAGTTTTGTCTTTGCATATCTTAAAACATCTTCATAATGTTACATGTTAATTTGCTGTCCAGCCTCTGCCTATAAGTCTGAACTCTAGCTTCCTTTCCAAAGTAGTTGGAAAAAGTGTGCATGCACATGAAAGCTCGTACCTTGAATAAACATTTGTTGGTCTTAAAGGTGCCACTGGACTCTAAATTTGTTCCTCTTTCCAGTTCCTCTTGTCTCCTCACAATGTGACCAATGTACAATAGCCTCAGTTTAGTCATTAGATGCTTACTTTATCTGAGCTTTTATATAAATCAGAGCACATTTTAAAAAGCCATTACACTGCCATGTAAGAAATACTGTCAAAGGTGAGAGGACACCATTCCTGTTTGTTCTGTCTTAGAAGAATATCTTTCTGATTCCTTTAGGATGCTGTCCTCTACTTGGCAAACTAGCAAAGGTTTTTGAGAGGAAAGAGCTATCTTACACTGTTCTCCAATGGCCTTCGCTTGCCCCAAGTGAGACATTGACACTGATGAATTATCCTGCTTGTTAATGGTGAATGATGTGGCAGTGTAAAGTGGAAAAAAAGGAGACGAGAGATGTGGGTTTGTTTGTTTTACAGAAACCAGTAGTTCTCCAAGCCCTCCTTATCTGCATCACCTTTTAAATAGCTTTTTAAAGACCAACAAGTTTCCCAGGCTATAAGCTTTGACTTCTGAGAACTCTTGTTGGCCAAGGTGCTACTGGATTCAAATCTTGCTCTTCTTTTGCAGATCAAGATAGCTACCCACCTGAATCTATCTTTTTTGTTTTTTCTTCATCTTTGAAGGTTTCTAAGAGGGAAGAGCTTAGGATCCTAGTTTTCACTGAGGTAGTAAACCTGTCTTTGGGCAGCAGAACCCCTTTAGATTGAAGAGGCTCCCTACCCCTACCCCCCAGTCCACCACTGAGACTGCTTCCTCACATGGTTGGATATTGCTCTATTGTTGTGCTATATTAGGTGTCCCAACATTTTTTTGAACCTGTGGGCACATTTGGAATTTTGACATCAGGTAGTGGGAATCATAGGGCTGTGGTGGCTCAGAGGTTAAGATGCTGCGCTGAAGACCAGAAGGTCTGTAGTTCAGCAGTTCGAGATCCTAGTGCTGCGTGACGGAGTGAACTCCTCTCTCTGGCCCCAGCTCCTGCCAAAATAGCAGTTTGAAAGCAAGAAATTGCAAGTAGATAAATAGGTACCGCTTCAGTGGGAAGGAAACAGCGTTCCGTGCACCTCGGCGTTTAGTCATGCCAGCCACATGACCACAGAAACATCTTTGGACAGCGCTGGCTCTTCGGCTTGGAAACAGACATGAGTGTTGCCCCCTAGAGTCAGATTTGACTGGCTTTCAAGCAAGGGAAACCTTAACACTTTACCTTAGTGGGAGCCATAACAAAATGCCTTACATGGACTCTGCCTTGAAATATTAGAAAAGAAATAAATGACAGGTTACTTATTTATAAGGTTTATACATTGCTTCACGGCCTTTTGGCTAAGAAGTGTAAACATTCTCTATATTTATAAGGTTTATATCCTGCCCTTCTACAAGAATGTTCTGGGGAGTTACAACATAAAGATCAAAAATTAAAGATTAAACTCGTTCTCTCATACGTCTCCAGTTTGGTGTAGTAGTTAGGAGCGCAGACTCTAAGCTGGGAGAACCAGGTTTGACACCTCCCCACTCCTCCACATGCAGCTGCTGGTGTGACCTTGGATCAGTCACAAGTTCCTTCAGTGCTGTTCTCTCACAAGCAGTTCTGGGAAGTGTTCTCTCAGCCCCACCTACATCACAGGGTGTCTACTGTGGGGAGGGGAAGGGAAAGGAGATTCTACGCTGGTCTGAGACTCCTTCAGGTAGTGATGGGTGGGGTATAAATACAATCTCCTCCTCCTCCTTTTCCTCCTCCTCCTCTTCTTCCTATATGTCCCTGTACTCCAACTAGGGACTACTTGGTTGGTACCTTCTAATAGTTTTCTCTCTTCAGGTGGCCCACCTGGCATCTACGAGAGCAGGGGTGGCCAAACTGTCGCTCAGGAGCCACATGCGGCTCTTTCACACATAATGTGTGGCTTCCGGCAGGGTGGCTGGGTAAACGAAGGGAAGGCATGCCTCCCTGATCAGTCTTCCCTTCCCCAGCCAGTGTTCCCCTCCCTGAGTAGGCTTGAGGTGGGGGAGGAGCAGAGAAAGAAAGCAACTTTAACTTTGAATGTGTTCTCAAAGCCCCCCACCCCCCATCAGCTGGCTTGGAGAAGGCATTTGCCTTTTTAAATCCCTTCCCCAAGCCTAGCTAGCCAGCATAGGGGTGGGGCTTGAAGGAGACATTTAATGTTGCTTTCTTTCCACCTCTCCCTTCCTCGCCCCACCTATTTGCTTTGTTTCTCTCTCTTTTTCTCTTTCTTTCCAACTCTTTCATTCTTCTTACTACCTCCCCCCAAAACTTAGACAAATAAAGATCATTACCAGTATCTGATTTTACCCCTTTTGTTTTTATTTTGGGCAGTCTCATTCAATGCTAATAAAAAGCCAATCTGCATATTTTCCAGTAAAAATGTGTGTGTGATATTTGTTCATGTCTTGCAGCTCTCAGACTTCTGACATTTATTCTAGGTGGCTGTTACCTAAAGCAAGATTGGCCACCCCTGTACTAGAGCTTGTTTCTTTTCTAGAGTAGCTCCCACCTCACGTAACACGCTTCTTGAGGAAGTGACAGGGACACCATCTTTAGAAGTTTTTAGAAGCTGGGATAAGACTGTTTTATTTGTGAAGGCTTTGGATGAGATTTAAGCAACAGGCATTTTCCTCAGGAGGGCAGTTAATGGGGTTATGTCACATTTGTTTATATTTTTAATTTTGTAATTTTAAGCTGCCCTCAGGAGAATGCAGGGCATACTTCAAGAGACAAAATAAATAAAGCTATCCATCTTTATGTATATACTACTAATATTAGTGACAGACATCCTTCTTTACCCTTCTGTGTGAATTTTCAGCACAGCGTCACCATATTGCTGCTGATAACCAACTGAGAGCATCTAGCCCTAGAAAGTAGCATTTGTGTTATGTGACGAGGAACAGCCACTGTAATCTCGTAAATATCTGATAAACGTTTAATCTTCCTTGCCCTTCTTTTATAAATTTGCCCAAGAAAAGGTGCATTGACAGCATTCTGTTTCCTCCCAAGTTTTTCGAGCCGCCTCAGTTCTGCTGGGCTTAATCCCTTATCTTCGTTCTCCAAAGGGTTTACTCCCTTCCTTCGTGGCGCCACTAAAAACCGGGTGCTCTCTCCTGATCTCCAACCTCACCTTATTCTCGTAATTGCACAAACTCTATTCCGTTATCTAAACTTGTCTCCTAAAACATTCTGTATCTTATCACTGGATTCTCTCTCAATGTCATCCCAGCTTGTGCCTTTGCCAGCCTCGAATACTGGATCACCGATGACGGAAAGGATGAGTGTCGCGTTTATTAGATTTTCCTTAGTGGGCTGTGTTGTTGCTTGGCCCCGCTCCCCCCACCCTCGCCATCCCCACCAGCCACTGCTATAAATACTTAATAATCTCACGATTAAATTTCCTTGTTGCTTTTCATTTAAGTAGCGGCGTGGCAACCTGGACTTGGGGTGATTTAAAGTGTATTATAAAACTGCTTCAGGATTAAGGAAGGATTCTGATTGACTGGTAGATTCTTGTTAAGGGCTAGATTAATTCTACGGAAGCACACAATTGGAAACTGCTAATTCATCTTATTCCAAATACAGTTTCATGCTTTACTTGCAGTTGGGTGGAAAGATTTTTTTGGGAGGGGGAAAGTAATCAGGCACTTTTAAGCAGGGTATTTGCTAATCATAAGATAACACACTCTAGAAGGATGAAAAGGCATTAGAGTAGTGCTGTGTAGTATGATTATCCTATGATAAGCAGGCTGTCCGTTACACCTCAGTGCTTCTTGTTCATCCAGTTCAAGGTAACTTCTTGCGACTGTCAGAGCTGGTGGCCTGGAGGGAGGGGTTTTGGTAGAGAATCTAGTAGGCAAGGCAGCAAGCGGCTTGAAATGAGGACTCAGGCTTATCAGCTTTGTGTGGTCCTGTGGAACCCATTGGGGCATTCCATCAACCTTAGCAGGGGAGTAAGGTTGGGGCTGTCTTGGGGCTGTCATAATGAGCTGAGGTTCTGTTCCTCCTAGGGTTGCAAGGTCCCCCCGGCCACCGGGTGGGTGGATCAGGGGGAGTGGGGTTCCCAGCTCAAAGTTGGGGAACTCATGGAGATTTGGGGGTGGAGCCTGGGGAGGACAGGGGCCTCAGTGGGTACAATGCCATAGAGTCCATCTTCCAAACCTTAGATCTTCCAAATGCCATAGAGTCCATCTTCCAAATCTCCAGGAGAACTGATCTCTGTAGTCTGGAGATGAGGACAGGTGTAATTCTAGGGGATCCCCAGATCCCACCTGGAGGCTGGAATCCCTAGTTCCTCCTCAGTTTCCAGATATTTAGCCTAGGAGGAGCCAGAGGCATTTCTGTCAAGAGAGGAAAGTGGGGAACATCTGTATGGCAGCCTAACGAAATCTGGGCTGAGAGTCTGTTCCTCCTTGGTTTGCAGGAATTCAGCCTGGGTGTGGCCAGGTGTATGAGGCCAAGGGTAAGAGCCTGTAAGCCATACCAGCAGGGGTAACCCAGGACGTTGGGTTGCATGGAAGGGGGGGGGGTCTGTTGTTTAAATATTTTTTGTAAAATTGTCAGGCTTCGAATCCTGTGGGCCAGAGTCCAGCACCCTTTCTTCAACAAGACCAAGGTTTGGGCCTCAATTCAGGGAAAGGTACTCTTGCACCAGTCTCGTGCCAGTCCTTTGGACTCCTCCAGTGCCTTGTCTCCAGGTCAGGCCTACTGTGAGTGACTGGAATATGGGCCAGTGGCCTCCCTGGCTGGTCCCTCCCCTCACCTGCTCTGCCCTCCTCTGAGACTGTTCTGGCCTTCTCCTCTGGCCTCTTCGCAGGCGCAGCCTGCTGCCTAAGCCCCACCTCCTATCTGAGGCACACACCAGGTCTGCAGAACTCTGAGGCCACTGCTGGCATATTTATGGCCATGGTCTGCCCTTGCTCCTTTCTCTACAGCTCCTGGTTGGGATGCCTGACTTGGCAAGGCCATCCTCTGGAGTGGGTAAAGGCAGGGGTGGGGCCTTAGGGTTTCCGGGTCTTCCCTGGCCACTGGTGGGGGGCAGGGAGGATAGGGTTGCCAGCCCAATATTGGGAAACTCCTGGAGATTTGGGGATGGAGCCCAGAGAGGACAGGGACCTCAGTGAAGCACAATGCCATAGACAGTATTAGGGTCGCCATCCTCCAGGTGGCACCTGGCGATCTCCCACTATTAGAACTGATCTCCAGATGACCAAGACCAGTTCCACTGGAGAATATGGCTGCTTTGGAGGGTGGACTCAATGGCATTATATCCTGTTGAAGTCCCTCCCTCCCCAAGCCCCACCATCCCCAGGCTCCACCCCCCAAATCTCCAGGTATTTCTCAACCAAGAGTTGGCAACCCACCATACAGCCCACCCACCATTTTCTCTAGGAGAACTGAACTCTGTAGACTGGAAGAAGAAGAGACTGGATTTATACCCTGACCTTCATTCAGTCTCAGAGCAGTTTACAATCTCCTTTCCCCTCCCCTCCCCACAACAGACTCCCTGTGAGGTATGTGGGGCTGAGAGAGTTCTTTTGAAGACTGCTCTTGAGACAGCAGCTCTGAGAGAGCCTGTGACTGACCCAAGGTCACACTAGCAGCTGCATGTAGAGGAGTGGGGAATCAAACCTGGTTATCCCAGATTAGAGTCCGCACTCCTAACCACTACACCAAACTGGAGATGACCTGTCATTCCAAGAAATCCCCAGGACCCACATGGAGGCTGGCATCCCCATGGGGGTCTCCCCTCCATACAATTCTAAGCCAGTTTTTATCTCAGTGGGCTGGAAGCAGCAATGCTGACTTTTGGCCATCTACCATGGTGGCAATGTAGTGCTGCAGAAGTCAAGCCAGTATTCCCCTCAATTTATAAATGGCTATAGTAGTGTGCAGGTTAAAGCACCTGGGCTCCCTGCCACAATGTCTGTTTTAAGACCACTGACACGTTACGGGGATGCTGAACACTGTGTTTTTAACATTATGACCCTCAAAGAAATACAACACAACAAGTCTATCTTTGTATTAGAGGCTGGGATTTTATTTTTTTTTAATGAAGTTGCTGTTTTAAGGCAAAGTCATTGAGGTCTCCCGATAGTCCCCTAATTAGGAAGTGAATTATCTCATTCAGATGGAGACTATCTACAGGGACTGCAAAAAGAGAACACAATTATGGTATGACTATCTATGCCAAGCAGTGGAATGAATGAATAAAGATTATTCTATGGCTTTAATATTTGTAGGTCATCACTCTACACACCAGCCAATCGATAGCAAGAAGAAGGAAAAAATACCCATTTTGCAGTATCTATTACCCGTAGCTCATTTCATCCTAAGTAATTAACAATTTTATCTGCATCTGTTCTGCAATTGATTTCCCAAATAAATTCACAAGCTACCAAAGTAGTTTGTACTTTGGATCCTTCATATCAGCTGCTGAGACATACAATTCCATTTTCCATAACGATCCGCTTCTTCAGGGCCGCTGTCCCTCCCTTAATCCCTGCATGCTGGCAATTTCCAGGCCCATCTTTCTGAACGATTCTCATGTTTTGCCTACCATTTCATACTCTTGTTTTGATTCTTAATTCTATAGCACAGAGAATGTGTGTTGATGATACAGAGACCGGGATTTCAGATCGTCATTTCTGATACACCTGAGGGCTTCTGCTAGCCCCTACCCTGATTTTGAGTCTTTGAACAGCAGACCCCCTCTACACCAATAACTGGATTTTTTTTTTTAAAAAAAATCCACTTTTAAATGCCTCTTTGCACTTTTAAACACCACTGACCAGGTGACATAGGTCACATTCATACAGTTCTTTTGAGCCACACTAAGCATGAGTACCTGGTGGATTTAAACTGCACGTCCAGATAACAACATCTGGGAATCATGTCGCTTCCGTGATCAGCCCGTTGATCCCCATTGAGGATCCATACTCAAAAGATAGTGGTGAAAGTCTGATCCTAAGCTGGCCGATGGGCCAATGGCCGACTTTCCCCCATCTAGTTGTTCCACCAGCACACAATCAGCCCACAGGGGTGGTCTCCAGACCATCTTGAATGGCCACCATTTAAAAAAAGTCTTAGCGATGTGTGCATAACCACTTAAACATGTGATGCCCGCAGAGCTCCATTCAAATGATCCAAACAATTTAATGTTTCTGAAGGTCCTGTGATATTTATGCACTTTGTTAACTGAAATGGTACCTAGAGGAAGGTACCGCTGGTGGTGCTTTTACCATTTTAGTCCATGCATGCACGGAAAAACAAGTACACGGTGACTGTGAGCAGGGGTCATTTGGGGACGGAGTGAAACGGAGTGGTGCTCTGCCAGCCCAGGAGTGGGCACTAGGGCAGCCACATATATGCATATGTGCCCTGACCTGGATAGCCCAGGACAGTCCAGTCTTCACAGATCTCAGAAGCTATGTAAGGTCGGCCTTGGTTAGTATTTGGACAGGACACCACCAAGGAATTCCAGGGTTGTTATGCAGAGTCAGGCAATGGAAAACTACCTCTGAATGTTTATTGCCTTGACAACCCCATGAGAGGTCACCACAAGTTGGCTGTGACTTGACAGCAGTTTCCATCCCTCTCTCCCTCCCACCCTATTCACAACTCACCAAGGACAGTGTGGTATTTATTATTTATGGGACCAGGTTAGCATTTATAGACCACCCTTTTTTCCAGAAATTCAGTTTAATAGCCCCGTCTTTCTACTGTTATGGAACTCCAGGAAACAAGCAGAGGGAGGTCTCCCACAAAGAAACAGACCAGATCTGCAGCTTTAGTGAAGTTGTTCCATCGTCCAACCATGTCTTGGAACCATCCTTGCATGTAGGAGAAAGGGCTTCTGGGAATTGCCCTTCCCCTTCCTCTACAATCACTAGAATTTCACTTTCCATTAAAATTCCTGCTACACATTTTTAATCATATGGTACTTAGCCCAAGTAATCACATTAATATATAGAAAGCTGACTGCAATCTGCCAGTGCTATTGTGTTTGGAAAGAACCATAAATATAATTAATAAGAAGAGCACTCTGCCTTACTTCCATTGAGGGAAAAAAATTACTGAAGTGTGTAATGGTCAGAGCAAATAATGTGGCGAGGGTTACCCATGCAAGAAGTTTTCATGAGGTGTTGATTAGTTTCCCACATTACCCTTTGTTGGTGGCAGATGGAGAAATGGTTAAATGATAGATGGAACACTATTTTTTTGTCAATCCTTTTAATCTGATGGCTATCAACTCCCAGTTTTCAAAGCAGGCATCAATAAGTGTCATGTGAACCCCTTTTGATGTAAGATTATCATCCTAATCAGTGTTCCCTCTAAGCTGAGTTAGTGTGAGCTAGCTCACAGTTCTTTAGCTCACACATTATTGTCTTAGCTCAGGAAAGATGGCTCCAAAGGAAACTAATTTATGCCATAGCCAAATCGCTTCCTCACAACTTTAATGCCAGTAGCTCACAAAGTAGAATTTTTTGCTCACAAAACCCCACAGTTTAGAGGGAGTATTGATCCTAATCCAGGAAAAAAACAGCCCTTTGTGTAGAAAAAAACACTTCCATTTAAGTGGCACTTGCACCTCAGCTACTTTTACCCTATGGATTTGAACAAGCCAAAGGACTAATTAAACAAAGAGTTGAGGATATTGAGTGACAATCTGACATCTCTAAGGCTTCCAAACTTGGGGTGATGTTAAATATCAAAAGCACCACTGAGCCTGTTACATATTTGACTTCAGTGGAGGGAAAGAATTCTAGAAGGGCATTTGCCCTAGCTAGACGCTCTGCCCTTCCATCTGCGGTTATTCAAGGCAGGTACAATAAAAAAAAACAAAAACCCTACTCTAAAAGGCTATGCCCATGCCTTTTAAGCGAGGTTAAATCAGTAGAGCATATGTTCCTCGGCTGTCCATTTTACAGGGAGGCTCGTTTTAAAATTATTACCCCATTAGTCGATAGGACACCTGGGCACATCAAACAAAGCAAGGCTTCACTGGCTCCTATCAGATAAGAATGCAGAGATTATACATTCAGTTGCCGAGTTCTATGCATTAATTCTTAGATTGCGGGAATCACATTTTAAAAGTTCTTAAATTTAGATTTCTATTTTTGTATATTATGACTGCTCCTTTTTTTGCTCTTCTTCACATATTTACTCTTGCTTACTCTGCATGTTGGTCTTAAGACCGTGATAACAGACAAAACGAAACTAAACTAAATTAGGTGGCACTTGCTGGCTCAAAGCTGGACATGAATCGTGAGGAACATGAGTGACTCTCTCAGTCCGCATCACCACGAAGGGTTATGGGCAGTGGCCCCTCTTCCCCTCAGTGGCTGCCCCCCACACTCAAAGGGCAGGTTTTCACATGCAGACACTTGAGTGCTGTTGAGTTAGTGGTTGTATACTTGGAGCTGCCTTACAATGTTGAGTGATGGCTTGCTACCATGAATGCTCTGAGCGCTTTGGGCTTGGATAAAAGTGACATAAGATGCGAATGAAATGTCACAAAAGGCCGTTTCAGCTGCGACGATCACATATACCGGGAGCCCACTAACTGCATCTAATGAGAACACAGAACACCCACAAGCCTTCCAATATACACAGTCAGCATGTTGTGTGCGGAGGTGGAATGTTCATCTTTACCATTTACATATAAACTGACTAGTTGATATTTCAGGGTACACCATGCGTATTGAAGCTGTATGCACATGGTAGATACGTAGAGTTGCTAGGCCTCCCACTGACTGCCTTCATTGTCTGCCGCAGAGAAAAAGAGAGAGAGAAAATCTCTGCTGGTCTCTGGGTACAACCCAGAAGTGCCGTAGGGTAGCTCTAGGAATCATAGGGTTGCCAGGTCTTTACCTCTCACTGGTGGGGGACTTAGAGGGGCATTCCAGGAGAGGGTGGGGACTCCCCGACATGATGACATCATGCATCAGTGACATCATCACGTTGGGGACACAGCCCCTTGGAAGGCGCCAACGGCATCTGCTGGCAAGAAATGATTCAAAGGGAAGCTTCATTTTAAATGGCTTCTTGTGAGGAGGGGCTGGCTGCCCACCCGCACCTGAACTCCAAGTGGAGAATTTGCTGCTTGGAATTCAGGTGTGGGTGGGCCCCACACACAAGAGAAGACTCAAAGGGAAGCTTTCCTTTAAAGGGTTTCTTGCGAGTGAGGCCTGCCCACACCTGAATTCCAAGCAGCAAATTCACTGTTTGGCGTTCAGGTGTGCGGCTGGCAGCAGCCCCTCTCGCTCCCCTCCTGAGGATTTAAAGGGCCCTCCAGCTGATCAGCAAGCCACATGCTCCTGCCGATCAGCTGGAGGGCCTTTTAAATCACACAGGAGGGGGGAGAGGGGTGGCCGCGGGTGGTTGATGTTGGGGGCAGGGCTTCCTCCACTAGTCAGGTGGCTGGTGGTGGGCAGGAGCCCCCAAAATCGGGGGATCTCTGCCTCCACCTGCAGATTGACAAACCTAAGGAATTATTGGAAACTCTATGGTTTTATCCGTTATCATGATTTAGTGAGGCTAGCAGTGTCATCAATGTCACACACACACACACACACGTCCCTGCCCTTCAGCCTTCCTGCTGGTTGTCAGGCTCAGCCTGACAATCCTATAAACCCATATGTTGTCCTGTTCATACAACAAGGCCACCCAGTTCTCCCAGATTAGAGTTGCTGTTGGGGGCAGGGCTTCCCACTACACCAAACTGGCTTGATAATCAGCTCAGATCCAATGCTTTTTCAACAGAACTCATTTCCAAACCCTCAGCTGCCAGTCCACAGATAGAAACAATACTGAGACGTGCATTATTGCTTTTTTGAAATGAACTGAGATGGAAACTTTGGAAATCAACATGACCTTGATGAAATAACTAAGATTTCATTACTAGTCTTAAAATACTGCACTGTGGCTCACATTCATATATGGCTCATTTCATTTATCTGCACAACTACCGCACATCTGATGAGTGGCTGTTGAATGTGTGAACTGGCAAAAGCGTCCCATATCATCATGGTTTGTTTACACAAGCATTTTATCAGTTGAAGATTACAGGGCCGAGCAACCATGCGTGTGCAAACGAACCCCACACCACTCCCCCATTTCTTTGCTGAAGATCAGAGAATTATTGACCTAGAAGGTCATGCCTAAAATCCTCAGGGATATTCACATGAAAATTACATTACAGGATGATATGGATTTTGAGGAAATGAGACTGCAAGTTACAAAACCCCCCCCCCCACAATTTTACAGAAATTCAGATTAAAGATTGCTTATGCATAAGAATGTCTTGATGATGACATATCATAAAAGGATAATTAGGGATATATTTTATGCTTGAGAGTTACAGATTGTTACTGCTCACATTAGCTGTTCTCGAAAACGGCATTCTAATTTAGCTCTCGAGTCAAAAAGGGAATTATAAAATACTTTGGGGAGCAAGCTGCCCAGGGGCGGAGAACAAACTGGTTTCTTCATCCCAGGCATGGAAAGGGTTGCACCGACTCCAACTGGCAGCAATTACTGCCAATGTCTTTTAAAAAAGACAGAGCATGAGTGGATTATATATTTTAACAGCCAAACCTATGAAGAATTTATAACAGACACAATCAAGTTCAGCATAGTCACAAAACTCAAGGAAATCAGCAACATTTAAATTAGTTACCGCTAAATCCATTTTGAGGGGCCGCAGTGGCTCAGTGGTTAAGACACTGAACTGCAGACTGGAAGATCAGTAGTTCGGCAGTTCGAGACCTGAGTGCCGCATGGTGGAGTGAGCTCCCATCTCTGGCCCCAGCTCCTGCCAACCTAGCAGTTCGAAAGCAAGAAATTGCAAGTAGATAAATAGGTACCACTTCGGTGAGAAGGTAACAGTGTTCATCTCGGCATCTAGTCATGCTGGCCACATGACCATGGAAACATCTTTGGACAGCACTGGCTCCTCACTGCATCCCTAGAGCTGAGTTGGATTTGACTGGCTTTTGAGCAAAGGAAACCTTTACCTTTACCTAAACCCATTCCACTGGTTTCAATAGCATTTAGGTGGTGAGGGGGATGTGGAGAATGCAATCCTTCGATCTGCATTCTGAAATGGAACAGTCCAGATACAAGTTTACTGTCTTGGAGTGTTCCCTGTTTCACGAACAGCCACCATTATGAATGCTATTGGTCTTTTTCCTCCATGGGAAGATATCATCGTTCATAATGTTGGATATAAGAATTGGATGCCATGCTGCTCTCTGTTGAAGAAGGTTAAAGAGCAGAGTCTATATAGATGGCTAAGTGGGGGGGGGGGGTTCCAGGCTTCCCTTCTTCTCATCACCCCTCCTGCTTGCCACATTCCATCCCTACTTTTCTGCGCAGACTACGGGCCCCACTACAGGATACACAGCAAAATCTGTGCATGAAGAACCTTGCATGTTTTAAAACCAGGGGTCCGTTGGAGCAAGAGTGCACTGGAGCGCAGCTCTGGGAGTGAGGAGCCCAGGGGGCGGGCACATGACCAAGCCCCGTCCCCTCCTCAGCTTCCCCAAGCAGTGCAGAGGCACAGCGCCCCGGGGAAAGGCCTGCTAGGGTCTTTATTGTTTTTAATGTTTTGTTTTAATATTGATAATTTTATCATTGTTCCTTTTATGACTGTGTGCTGCTTTTCCAGAGACTTGCTCAAGGTGGCATATAAATTTTCTAAGTAGACCATTTTTAATCTGGGCACATGGCACATAAATACTGAAGAAATTTCACCAACCCTTCAGCAGCTTCCACCCCATCAGTTTGGTGTAGTGGTCAGGAGTTGGACTCTAATCTGGGAGAACTGGGTTTGATTCCCCACTCCTCCACTTGCAGCTGCTGGTATGACCTTGGGCCAGTCACAAGTTCTCTCAGAGCTGTTCTCTCATGAGCAGTTCTCAAAAGACCTCTCTCAGCCCCACCTACCTCACAGGGTGTCTTGTTGTGGGGAGGGGAAGGGGAAGGGATGGGTGGTGGTGCACATGTCCTGGGTATCTCAAGTCTACTTGAAACCTGGTGGTTTCAAGGGAGCAGGAAGAGAATGAGGGTGTGTTCTATACACTTATTTTTATTGCACAAAGTATTGGATGGGGAAGGGAATGGAGGAAGAGCAGGTCAGTTTCACTCACCTGTGGAGTGGAGCCTGAGGGATGGGTGTTGCCTTCTGACACACTTCCGGTATGTTAGGGGGTGTGTGGCATATGCAAATGAGTTATGCTAATGAGCTCCTGCACCTCTTTTTCTACGAAATGACCCCTGTTTAAAACTCACTTAGCAGTTGTATGAGGCACCCATTCAGATTGGGACTGTGACAAAGGGCGGCCTTTGAACCTTCCCCCTGGCATCTTTTCCCTGAAGTGATCCACAGAGAGCACCGTTTACCCTATGCACTTGAAACCAGCATATGATCAGTATCAAAGAGGAACAAATACCATTTCTCTGGGACCATTTTTAATTGGGAAAGCTAGGGTTGCCAGCTCTGGGTTGGGAGACTCCTGGAGATTAGGGGGCAGTGCCTGGGTATAAAGCCACAGAGTCCACCACTTTCTCTAGAACACGGGTGGCCAAACTGCGACTCGGGAGCCACATGTGGCTTTTTCACATATATTGTGTGGTTCCCGGAAGGGTGGTTGGGGAAGTCAAGGGGAGGCATGCCTCCCCAACCGGTCTTCCCTTCCCTGGCCAGTGTTCCCTCCCTGGGTAGGCTTGAAGGGGTGCGAGAGCAGAGAAAGAAAGCAACTTTAAATGCATTCTCAAAGAGAAAGCATTTGTCTCTTTAAATATCATTATCAATATCTGTTTTTACTCCTTTTGTTTTTATTTCTGGCAGTGTTATTTAATGTTAATAAAAAGCAAATTTGCATATATTTCAATACAAATATGTGTTTATGTCTTGCAGCTCTCAGACGTCTGATGTTTCTTCTGTGATTCTTATATTAAGCAACTTTGTGCACCCCCCCCCCCACCGCTCTAGAAGAAAGACTCTCTATAGTCTGGAGGTATGTTGTAATTCTGGGAGATCTCCAGGCGCCACCTGGAGGCTGGCAATCCTATGTGAGGGAAAGGCTTAAAAGCCATACCTCACAGTCCCCATGTTGTCTGCTCCCCAGGCCCCACCCCCCAATCTCCAGGAATGTCCCAACTAAGAGTTGGCAAACAGAGCAATGCACACAAACTGCCTCGAATGCTGTTGCCCTGTCTAAAATAGCATCTGCAGACAGATTACACTGGTTTATTTTATCATAAGCAAACATGCAATTTCAATTATGGTGCAAAAATCTATAAACGCATGCTCTGTTTGTGCTGACAAAAGCATTCTATAAGGCCTCCGTGTCCTCCTCTCCAGATAACCCCTTCCCCCCACTGCTTATTCTGCAGCGCCTGCAGGAAATACCCAATGCAAAGCTTCAGAGATGTCACTCACCTCTCCCGCAGAAAATTCAGCCGAGCTGTTAAGACTGATTAGCTCTCGTAGTATCTTGGAGTAACAGATTCTGAAAGGTCTTCTGCTGTCTCTTGAACATATGCTTAATTAAATTGGCCCCATGCCTGAAGCTGTAATTTAGCCCTTGCTCAGACAAAAAGAATCTCTCGATGACTGCAGCAAAGCTTTGCCCGATTAGAGATCAAATGGCTATTTTACAGAAAGAAAGTGACCAGTGTATAAAAGAGAGAGGAACTCTTGGACTGGAAGAAAGAGACTCAGGGCTGAACACTGGCATCTCGCTCAGTGAGTGGCCTGGGCCTGCGTGTGTTGAGGCCTCAGGTGCTAAGGCCTCACACGCTAAGGAGGATAGCAGTATGAACATAAGGGCATAAGCAGAGCCTACTGGGTCAGAACAGAAGTCCATTCAGTCCAGCATCCTTTTTCATACAGTGACCAACCAGTAGGATTGCCAGACCCCCCCCCCCCCTCATCTGGTGGGGTTTACCTGCTTTTTGGGGGGAGCCCCACCCCCAAGTCTGAACACCCACAGCCACCCCTCTCCCTTCTCCCTTGAGCAAGGGGAAGGGGTCTAAACAGGGCCCCTTTAAGTGCTGGCAGCTGGTGGGGACCAGACCCCATGTATCCAATCACCAAATGACAATGCCGCTTGGAGATCAGGTGTGTGGGGCCCACCAGCTGTGGGCACTTAAAGGGGCCCTGGGGACTGGGCCCTGGGGGGGGGGTCTGGCAGCCCTACTGGTGTGAAAAAGGGAGTCCTGCCCCCAAGCCTGAACACCCTCCTGAGAGAGGGGAGGGAGAGGGGCAGCTGTGAGCCGCTGCAGGGCCCGCTGGCTGGTGTCAGCTGGCGAGGATTGGGGAGGGGCCATTGGCTCCTGCCTTGCAAGAGGCGATTTTGCCTCTTGCGTGGCAGGAGTGCTTGGCCCTCACTCCCCCCCCCCATTTAAAGGGAAGTTTCACTTTAAATGGTAGGGAAAAAACGGGGACGTGATGATGTCACAGAGTGATGTCATCACACTGGGATAGCCACGCCCCCTCCTGGAACACTCCCTAATCCCCCCGCCGGGGAGAAGATCGAACCTGGCAACCCTACCAACCAGTTGTCCTGGTAGGGATGCCCTGGTAGCTCTGAATCGGGAAATTCTCGGAGATTTTGTGGATGGAGTAAAGTTGCCAGGTCCTACCTGGCTGCCGGTGGGGGGATTCCCGATCCTTCCTGTAGATCTTCTGGAAGTGACATCACCTGGAAGTGACATCATTGTATTTCTGACATTGGGGCAACAGTTTTGGGCAAAACTCTATGGTTTTTTAGGCCTCAAAACCATCGAGTTTTGCCCAAAACCTAGAACGTCACCTCCGACATTGGAAATGCGGCACCAGGAGGGGGCTTCTCGAGGTGGGGCTTCCCCTGCTGCCCAGCTGGGCCATGGCAGATTGGGGGATCCCCTGGCCCCACCGTGGGAATGACAACCCTAGGATGGAGCTTGGGGGTGGTAGGGTTTAGAAAGGGGAGGGACCTCAATAGGTATGATGCCATGGAGTCCACATTCCAACACAGCCTTTTTCTCCAAGGGAAGTGATCTCTATAACCTGCAGACTAGTTGTAATTCAGGGAGCTCTCCAGCTATCACCTGGAGAAAGGCAACCATATGCCCTGGAGGTTCAAACAAACAGAGCATATAGGTTGAGAACTTTCTCCTGTGCCACCTCCTAGCACTGGGGTGTTAGACAGTTTGCTGCCTCTGTAGATGGAAGTTCCATTTAGTCACCATGGCTGGTAGCCACTGATAGACATCTTCTCCATGAACTTGCCTTACCTCCTTTCAAAGCCATCTGATGCATGTGGCCATCATTAC
Source organism: Lepidodactylus listeri (assembly GCA_029233225.1). Taxonomy (NCBI): domain Eukaryota; kingdom Metazoa; phylum Chordata; class Lepidosauria; order Squamata; family Gekkonidae; genus Lepidodactylus; species Lepidodactylus listeri. The sequence continues at coordinate 94,710,060 of JARCFY010000009.1, read as the reverse complement.
GTCCAACAGTTCTCCAATTTAATTACTTGTTAAGTAAAGAATTCCCTTTTATCCATCCTGAATCTGCTTCTCAGCAAATTAACTGGGCACCCCCTGGTGTTATAGGAGAGGGAGGACAAGCTCGCTTAATCCACTTTCTCTACCCCTTGCATAATTTCAGATACCTCGATCATGTCTCCTATGCGGCGACTTTATCCCTTCTGATTGCAGGCAGAACAATGACTGTGTAGCAGAAGCACCATGAAACTGGTATTGTTGCCTTGCTTGGCCAGCAGTTAACCCTTCCCACTCGAGCACCATTCTGTGTAACTGAGCTTGGGGACTTGGGGTTGAAGAACACATACTCTGTGCTGGATTAAAACATAGCTGCTCACAGTCCTTTAGTCAGGGAAGTGAAGGAGATCATGGTCCCAGTGGTGCTCTAGGGATGCCAGCCTTCAGGTGGGACCTGGGGATCCCCTGGAATTACAGCTCATCTCCAGACTACAGTGATCAGTTCTTCTGGAGAAAGTAGGTGCTTCGGAGGGTGGACTCCATGGCATTATACCCACTGAGGTTCCTGACCTCTCCAGGTTCCACCCCCAAATATCCAAGAGTTTGCTAACCTGGAGATGGCAGCCGTATGTCTCCACCCCTGCTGGTGGCCAGGAGGGACGTGGCTACCCTAGGTACCCAACTTCATGCTATATCAGCAGCACCCATCTTCCTCCTTGCTAGCTCCTCTGCACCCAGGTTACTGTAGAGGAGCACAGGTATGGCGCTGACTGGCTTTGCCTTGTGCTGGGTGAGGCATGGCGAGACCAGAGAGGAGAAGCATAGCAGTGCCCGTCTATGCCTTGTGCCAGCAGGGAGGTTCTGCAGCCCATCTTCAGGTGAGGGGGCAGGAGGGGGCAGGGTCCTTTTCCAGGGTTGTTTTGGCCTCCTACGCTGTCCCATCAAAGCTAACAATAAAACCATAAAACAGAATAAAAATGAATAATAAGCTGTTAAGAACAAGACATGGGGGGGGGACCAGCATAAAGTAACCTGACATTACAGCCAAAAGTGGTTCTCAAGGCCAGAAGCAGACCATAACAAAGGGAACCCCTCAAATTTAGCCTATACTTCACACAAAATAGCCCATAGTTTGGTACCAACAGGGGTCATTTCGAGCAAGAATACACAGGAATGTGGTTCTGGGAGTAACAAGCCCAGGAGCAGGCACATATGGTGATGTGCTGTGGGAAAAAGCAAAATATCTATGAGAACAACAACTATGGAACAAGTTAAGAGCAGAGAATCATACTCTGTGAATATCTTCTTTTACACTGTAAAACCTTTGAGCAAGATGCAGTAACTTAGGAGTGTTCCAGATATGCTGTGAGTTGAAAAAATGCCATTGTTGAATCAGCCAGATATAGTAGAAATACTTTTATTACATTTGAAGATATTCTAATTGTTGGTCCACACCTGATAAAGACTTTTTGGAAACGAATGTATCTACCGGATGTTTCGTTGTTGATGACTTTGGACCCCTATCACCTATTATATTAAATTAATTATATTTTGCAATATTTTTGTAGGTTTTTAAAATTTTTGATGCATATGCTTTAATAGGAGAGTGTGTTGTCACAGCTGTGGGAAAAAGCAAAAGCATACTAATTTGATCTGTATTTTCATGCTTGTTGTAGGGTGGCTTCCCTGCAAGAGCAAAGGAAACCTGAAGTGTCTTTAGTCAAAGGGTAAAGCTGGCTCCCCAGCTCTGAGTTGGGAAATACCTGGAGATTTTTGGGGTGGAGCCTGAGCAGTGGGTGTTGCCTTCTGATACACTTCCGGTGATATCAGGGGTGTGTGGCGTATGCAAATAAGTTATGCTAATGAGTTATGCTAATGAGCTCCTGCACCTCTTTTTTTACGAAATGACCCCTGGTTACCAGTACAGATGCTATTTGTGTATTCCAGGTTCTCTAGTTAAAGCATCCCAGATAACCAGTCTGAGGGACGTCCCCTTGACTGAGATCTTAGACAGCCACGAGCAGTCCAAATAAACAGCAATGGACCCAATACTCCAATGGATCTAAGTCAATATTAGACATGTTTACATGATGTTGCTGGAGGGAAACAAAGGAAAATTATTCCACACATAATCAGAGCTACATGAAACACAGCAATTAAAATACCTGAACAATCATGCTGGGAGAATCTTTGAACAGACCAAAAAAGGTGAACAGGAAGTTCAAGTATCTCATGCCTCTTCTCTTCCATAACATCCAACATGGAAGCTTTGCTTCTCCTTTACAGTGATGAGCACAAGTGCCGTGGGTATATCATTTTACAGAGCCAGAGCTATGGAGAGTTATGGGCCCAGGTTCATGTCCCGCTACATGGAGGCCTGGTGACTCTTTCAGGGGCTGGTGGCAAGGCCTCCAGTGCAGGCTGAGGCAGGATGTCTTCTGGTGTTGCTGGACCTCGTCAGGCTCCTGAGCCAGTCTGGGGTAGTGGTTAAGTGTGCGGACTCTAATCTGGGAGAAACAGGTTTGATTCCCCACTCCTCCACTTGCACCTGCTGGAGCCTGGCACAGCTGTTCTTGAAAAAGAGCCATTCCTGTCAGAGCTCTCTCAGCCCCACCTACCTTACAGGGTATCTGTTGTGTGGAGGGGAAGGGAAAGGAGCCACTCCAAGACTCCTTCAGGTAGTGAAGGGCGGGCTATAAATCCAATCTCCTCCTCTTCCTCCACCTCCTCTTCTTCCTTGGGTTCTTCCTTTGAGGACTCTAAGCTGGTCAGAAGGGTCATGACAATTGCCTCCCAACCTGCCCTGCAGTTTTAACTAACCCTTTCCAATCAAACACAGTGGGGGTCCAAGCACAGCTGTAAAAGATCTGAAATGCAAGGTCATACCAAGAGATTTTGTGTCTTCAGCACAATTTTGTTTTCCTTTGGAAGAGGCATTTCTACTTGCCTGGTAGTTAAAAGTTCCTCAGAACACACTACAAAAAGTGTCTTTAAATACTCAAAACGCGACCTGCAAATTGATACTAATTAAAAGCACTTTAAAAATTGCTTTGTACAACAAAAGCATTTCCCTTGGCATGTTACAGCCGCAGCCCCTTGATACTGAAAAATGTATGCGGCAGTGACAGTCATTTCAATTACCTTCAAAAGCACTATTAAACTGTTAGAGTGAAGTCACGGGGCTTCGGTTTTATGCTATGCATTTAAATGGCAGAAGCATAATACAATCACCACCTCACAACCTCAAATCAACAGTTCTTTCCACAGCACGGCCAAAAAAGATTTGCCGTGTTCAATACTACCACCGCCTCAAAATTTAATTGTAGATTGCACTTTTTATTATCACATTGTTTAACACTTTTTTTGAGCTAGGGTTTTGACTAACCCCCTATTGACATCATACCAAGCAAATGGCTTCAGGCGGTCGTTGTGTGTGCACACCACACAGAGATACACTATCCCCCGTCTCTGGTTCTTACATTTATAGACTCTTTTACCACACCACTCCATAGGGTTGCTAGCTCTGGGTTGGGAAATCCCTGGATATTTGGGGAGAGCAGTCTGAGGAGGGCGGGGTTTGGGGAGGGAAGGGACATTAATGGGGGTATAATGCTGTAGAGTCCACCTTCCACAGCTGCCATTTTCTCCAGGTGAACTGATCTCTGTCGCTTTGGACATCAATTGTAGGAGCAGATCTCCAGCCACCACCTGGAAGCTAGCAACCCTACCACTCCTCAAGTGCACATTAACTTGCCTCAGGTAATTTTTCACATGGGGACAAGCTTGTGTGGTTTCCCCATCACTGGTGAGACTTCCAGTATAGCACAGTAAAATAGGGATTCCACATGGCAGGTTTTCCTACAGTTTGTCTGGCTCATTCCCCCAGAGGTGGCTGTTTCCCTCCCCTAGGCCATTGCGGCTTTTTCATTTTTTTAAAAAAATCAACACTTGAATATCAAATATGCCTTTCCCCTTATATCTCTGCAACAGAAAAGTCTGGAAGCTTTTTAAAAAGAAAAAAGAAGGGTGGGATTTCAGAGACATATTGTTATAATGATTTATCACTATAAGGCTATTCAGTTGCTGATTATTATTATTATTATTTAAAAAAGGTGGCTGGGGGAGAAAATGGCTACCATGGAGACAGCGCATGGAAAACTGAATTTTTCCGGCCACACAGCAGTCATCCATGCTTTATTGTGATGTTTCCCAAAATTTCACGGCAAAGTAGGTTTGAGGAAAATTTGGTGAAAAGCTTAGAGAAACCCCAGGAGGTACATGATCATGCTACAAAGCTATGGAGAAGCCCCGGGGGGGGGGGGACCCAGTTCCCAATAACATTGAAACCAGGGCAGATAGCCAACGTGGAAATTACCTCACACTGAATCCATCAAGGTCAGTATTGTCTACTCCAGGAGTCCCCATTGTGATATCCAAGGGTGCTAGGCCACCTGCCAACCCCGTTCCTGGGACCTGCCAAGTATTTTTTTTAGAAAGTGGTGGGGCCAGGTGAGACTTTTTTCTAGCAGGACTTCTGAGTGGAAACTAATTTTCTGTGCATTTTTTTAAAAGTTGCTTCAGCAGGAGCTGCCAGCACAGCACTAGACTCTTCACCACATGACTGAAGGAAAACTGTGCCAGAAAACATTTGAAACAATATGTTCATTTTAAAAGGCATCCTGTTAAACAGAGATTCTGCCTGAAACGCTGAAGAATTACTCTTCGAGTTATGCATCCCAGGCTCCACCCCTCAAATATCCAGGAATTTCCCAACCTGGAGTTGGCATCCCTATGTCCTTCCCACCCAACAGCCAACTTACCTTTATCTGCTCCTTTGTCCTCAACTTTTGATCTCCTTTCCCCCTGCAGCTTCTACTGAGGAAAACTATGGTTTTTCTCCATAGTGGGGACTAAAGCAGTTTACATTATTCTCTCCTTTTCATCCACACAATAACCCTATGAGGTAGGTTAGGCTGAAAGTATGTGACTGGTCGAAAACCACCCTATGAGCTTCCACAGCAAGATGGGGATCTAAACCTGGGTCTCGCAAAACCTACTCTGAAGCTCTGAAAATTACAACACTGATTTTCATTGGGGGGGGGCTACTTTTGTGGTTGGATCTACTTTGTGGCAGCCACTTTGTAAACGGTTCCAACCGCCTGTGGCAGCCATTTTGTAGTTATGCCCACTACCCTGTGTCAGGATTTCAAAGTGGTCTACTCTGGCTAGTGACATGTCATGATCCCCTCTGACCAGTCCAGTCCATGATCCCCTCTGACCAGTCCAGTCCAGGCTCAGAGCCTTCAGAAGAGGAGCTTGAGCAGCCAAGACCAGTGGCTGAGGAGGACCAGGGTGATCACGGAGGGTCCAGCCACCACCAAGGTGCCTGCCGACAATGGCCCAGCAGCACCAGAGACCACCCTGCCCCAGCCCGCAAGGGAGGACTCACCATCAGCCCCTGAAATAGTCACCAGGCCTCTGCTGGGCAGGACATGAACCTGAACCTGGGCCTGTAGCTCCCCACCAGAGGACACTAGGGATGCCGTCCCCAGGTGAAGCCAGGGGTTCCCCCCCAATGCCTACCAATGGGCCAGTGGGGGAGCCCCACCCCCAACAGTCATCTGTAGCCCTGCTTGAAAAGAGCAGGCACCCGTGCACCTGCCCTGCCAGTGGCAAATCTGCTGCTTGCAGGGTAGGCATGCATGGCAGCTGCTCTTTCCAAGTGGGGGCAGCCAACTTCTGCATTGCAAGGGGCGATTTTGCCTCTTGCATGGCAAGGGTGCTTGGCCCTCGCACGGCCCCCCACCATTTAAAAGGAAGTTTCCCTTTAAATGGTGGGGGAAAAAAACTGGGGACGTCATGATGTCATGCAGAGTGATATCATCATGCTGGGGATGGCCACACCTCCTCCTGGAACACCCCCTAATACCCATCGGGGTGAAGATCGGACCTGACAACCCTAGACAACATTCTCCCCTCAGGAATGGCAGTGACAGAGGGCCAAGGCTGAGGTGGCCCAGAGGAGGTGAAGTGTTCAACTGGCTGCATGCAACCGCATCCTAGAGCCAGGCAGTGAGGACAATAATTCTTTGCAGGATTCCGGCCAACGCAGAGTGCAGCCACAGGAGCTCACCACCTGCCAACAGGGCAGCTGAGCCTGGTTACTTCCCACCCTACTTAGGCTGAATGGTAGGGAAGCTCCCTTGCTGGAACAACTTGCCCGCTAGGGACAAGCCTGTGGCCCATCTCCTTGCCTCCAGAGCCTCTCAGAGCTCTCTAGCCTTGCTGCCTAGACCTGAGGCTACTGCTCCAGAGGAGACCTGACTGGGACTGCCCACAGACGGCAGGACACAGAAGCTCTCTAGAGCTGCAAGTAGAAGCATTTCCTATCAATTTGTCCTTTTAACTGCAGTTGCTGGGGACTGAACCTGGGATCTTCATCATGCAAACCAGTTACTCTACCACTGCGCTACAGCCTCTCACCCATAACCCTAAACATAGTGATAAGCAGGGGTCATTTCATAGAAAAAGAGGTGCAGGAGCTCATTAGCATAACTCATTTGCATATGCCACACCCCCTAACATACCGGAAGTGTGTCAGAAGGCAACACCCACCCCTCAGGCTCCACTCCACAGGTGAGTGAAACTGACCTGCTCTTCCTCCATTCTCTTCCCCATCCAATACTTTGTGCAATAAAAATAAGCGTAAAGAACACACCCTCATTCTCTTCCTGCTCCCTTGAAACCACCAGGTTTCAAGTAGACTTGAGATACCCAGGACATGTGCACCACCCATCTCTTCCCTTTCCCCTCCCCACAACAAGACACCCTGTGAGGTAGGTGGGGCTGAGAGAGGTCTTTTGAGAACTGCTCATGAGAGAACAGCTCTGAGAGAACTTGTGACTGGCCCAAGGTCACACCAGCAGCTGCATGTGGAGGAGTGGGGAATCAAACCCGGTTCTCCCAGATTAGAGTCCAACTCCTGACCACGACACCAAACTGTGGGGTGGAAGCTGCTGAAGGGTTGGTGAAATTTCTCCAGTACTTATGTGCCATGTGTCCAGATAAAGAATGGTATACTTAGAAAATTTATATGCCACCTTGAGCAAATCTCTGGAAAAGTAGCACACAGTCATAAAAGGAACAATGATAAAATTATCAATATTAAAACAAAACATTAAAAACAATAAAGACCCTAGCAGGGCTTTCCCTAGGGCGCTGCGCCTCTGCACTGCTCGGGGAAGCTGAGGAGGGGGTGGGGCTTGGTCATGTGCCCGCCCCCTGGGCTTCTCACTCCCGGAGCTGCGCTCCTGTGCGCTCCCGCTCCAACGGACCCCTGGTGATAAGCATTGTGCTAAGAGCATATAAGCAGCACTTGTTGTTTAAAATAGCCTGTTGGGGGATAAAAAACATTGCTCTGGGTTTCTAATGGAAAGAATGCACCGAGCCTAGTTTTCCTCTTGGGCAATCCATCCCTAACTGGGATGGGAACTGCTGTAAAATTGTTTAACTACTATGTTTTCTGCAAACTACTGAACCCCTGCAAAAAGCTGTCTTTAATTTATTTGGCGTTTCTTCCTGCACATATGGGTCTCTCAACTGTGACCCCATTCATATACAAGAACATAAGAAGAGCCCTGCTGGATCAGACCAGTGGTCTATCTAGTCCAGCATCCTGTCTCACAGAGCGGCCAACCAGTTCCTCTGGAGGGCCAGAGACAGGGCATAGAGGCTGAGACCTTTCCCCGATGCTGCCTCCTGACTCTGGGATTCAGAGGATTAATACCTCTGGATAGGGAGGTTCCCCTCAGTCACCATGGTTTGTGGCCACTGATAGACTTGTTCTCCAGGAATCGATCTAATTCCCGTTTAAAGCTATTTATTCCTATGGCCATCACGACATTCTCTGGCAGCAGATTCCACACTTGGATCAGTGTCTGTGTAAAGTAGTCTTTTGTTTGTCCTGAACCTACTCCCCATCGGCATCATCGGATGCCCTTGAGTTCTAGTATTTTGGGAGCAGGAGATCTAGCTTTGCTTGGTAAGTAGTACGTGTGAGCCTCAGGAGTGGATGTGAACATAATGTATAATATGATCCAGGACATCACGAATACCGGGGAATGTTTATAGTATGAAGTTCATGTTTTATAGCATGAATATCTGGACTGACACCGTGAGATCAAATGACTAAAGTTGGTCTCTCTCTTCCCAAACTCTCAATTAGGCCGATTTACCCAGTGGTAAGTACTATGCAGCATGATTTGGTTTTAGGGCTGCCAAGTACCGGCGACTTACCGGCGGGGGGGAGTTGTTCTCCCCCCGGGAGCTCTTCTGGTGCGTGCGCTTTGCGTGCGCGCCATGGCGACGTAATGATGTCACCCGGAGGTGACGTCATCACATTGGGGGCGTTGCCAGGGCAATGCTCTGGCAATCGCCCCAAAAAGGTCAGAGGGTGACGCCATTACACGGGGGAAGTCGTCCTCACCGGACGACTTCTGGGGTGGGGTTATTCGGCCGGCGGATCGGGAACTCCTATAGCGGGGGATCCCCCGCCCCCCGGGCTGACTTGGCAGCCCTATTTGGTTTAGGATAAACAACCATAATCAAGGCAGGGGTGAAGAATTGCTCAAGAAACCCTGTGAATGAAGGCCCTCAACATTTCTACAATCCAGTATTTCTTCTATGAGATAAGGAAGAATGTGCTAATCACCATTTTTATTCTGATTGCTCTATATATCTTCTCTAAGTCAGAAATGATAAGGGATTCTGTCATATTTCTGGGGCCACAGATAAGACTATAGGAATGTGGAATGCATAACGACAGCTTTAAGATAAAATAGAACTAAAACATCTTGTGCAGAGCAACTAGAAAAGAGTTAAAGATTAGTTATTTGAAATAATTTTATCCTGTACTCCCAAAGACTCCCCAGGTGCCTTACAAAGGAGCAATGGGCCGCAAGCGAAACAAGAAATACCATCAAAGCAATCCTAAAGAACAAACCAAACTACAAATCACGTGCAACTAAAACTCTGCAGGAGTATTGCACATAGACTAACTAAACATGAACTGTAGTTGAAGAATTCCTGAAACTATTTAATTGAAAGAGCGGTTGATAAAAAAAATAATAATACTCAAGTCAAGCGACACAGCATTAAAACATCAATAAATAAAAGTGCAGTTTTTATTATTAACTTCCTGTCTAGAGCACCTTTCTTACTAAGACTCAAGGAGGATTACAGAATAAAAAGGAAGTATGTAGGAGGGGTAAAGAAAAGGGGGGAATGGAATGTTATTACCTGGGGTAAAAAACCCTCTACAAACTCAATACAAGATGTATTTCCTCAAGAAAGCTGATCTAAAGGAGAGTCACCTCAACAGAAAAAGGCCCAATTTCTTCTGGCGTCCACCTATTCTCAGCACATAGAACAGGGCTAATGGGGTGGTCAGCCCCCCGCCAATGGCAGGAGAAGGTGGGGAAGGGTTACCAGATCCAGGTTGGGAAGCATCTGGAGATTTGGGGAGGAGTCTGGGGAGGACAGGCACTGTAGTGGGGTATGATGCCATAGAGTCTACCCTCCAAAGCATCCATTTTCTCCAGGGAAACTAACCTCTGTAGTCTGGAGATGAGCGGTAATTCCAAGGGATCCCCAGGTCCCACCTGGAGGCTGGCATCCCTAGCTCTTGAAGATGATCCCAATGGATGGGAAGAAGGTGGCCCTTTAAAACTGTGGCCCGCTTTCCCGCACAAATCACTGAGTGCAGTCCAGGCAGAACCCTGCTCATCTACCAGGACAAGCTTGAGTTTAAATGAGATCATGCCCAGCATTTTGAAGCATTTTTTTTTTAACAGAAGGCAGCTAGATTATTTTTCAAAGTAGTGTTAAACGCAAGAAACACCACAATACAATAATTTGTGAAAATACAGCAAGATGTAGTTTACCCAACTCTTAACCACACACCATTACAATTTCGCTAGAAACCTACACAGTCAGAAGATAATTAGCAAGCTGTCCAAGAAGGTACGATTAAATCCGTTTGGACAAAGTACGAGAACCCAGTCTGACACCGTTATCTACTCGCGGAGCCTCTTCTGTTTTTCAGTGACCTACTTTTGGATATTTGGGTTTTTACAAAACTATCTTGACTACACTGTTCTTCATGCGCCCTAGTTCACATTTCTTCCTTAGCTAGCTAAAGGACCACAGTTATCACAGGCAGATTGAAGGCACTGGGCCTCTCAATCATATGTGGCCTTTGTTGCCATAGGGCAACCCAGCCAGTGTAGCATAGCTGTGTTTTGTTTCCCTTCCCCCAATCACAATGTTGTTCTTCTCACATACGACACTTGCTTTCTCCTGAAAGCATTAATGGCAGCCATCTATTTGTACTGGGTCAAGTAACTGAGGACAGCGCTAGTGGGGGGGGGGGGCTCAACCCCATGCCCCGGTGACCCAACCTTCTGTAAAAGGGTCAGGCTTTGCTCCATCAACCCCATCACATAGAATTCAAATCATTAAGCCAGACTTTATCTGCCTAGCCCCATCCCTTCTCCCACATAGGCCTGGCCCCTATATACCATTTCTTGGCAAGACAAATCCCTGGGAGTTCACACTTTTGTTTCTGAAGTAGGGGTACCAGGTCCCCTCTGGCCATTGGTGGGGGAGTGCTCTCCTGTGAATATCTATATGAAAACATTACAGTGTATTTGACAGACATGCAAGTTTCCAAAACAACCCAGAAATGGTTTAGGGTTTCCAGGTCTGGGTTGAAAAATACTTGGAGACTTTGAGGGTGGATCCGGGAGAGGGTGGGGCTTGGGGAGGGGAGGGGCCTCAGCATGGTCCAATGCCATAGAGTCCACCCTTCAGAGCAGTCATTTTCTCCAGGGGAGCTGATCTCTGTCAGCTGGAGACCAGTTGTAAAAGCAGGAGATCCCCAGGTTCCATCTGGAAGTTGGTAGCTCTAAAAAGGTGACATGCAATTCAGTCAGGGCTGGCCCCAGGTCTTTTTGCACACTAGGCGAGGATACCTTCTGGCAACCCCCCCACCCCGGTGCACTCCCCAATTTTCAAAAATAAATGCATTTTAGGAATTTTGCCCCTTCAGGGAATGCGGCCTAGCAGATAGAACCTTGGAACAGAGAAACTGCCAAATGATATTCAGCCTCTGCTGTGGCATCACCATCTCGTCTGGGGCCCAAGTCATTCAGCCTCAGTTGCCCCTCTATAGAACAGGTTTATCAGGGGCTGATCAGACTGATGCAGGAGAAATAAGAAGAGATTGGATATATATCCCGCCCTTCACTACCCAAAGGAGTCTCAGAGCAGCTTACAAACTGCTTCCCCTTCCCCTCCCCACAACAGATACCCTGCAAGGTAGGTGGGCCTGAGAGAGCTCTGAGAGAACTGCTCTTGAGAGAACTTAGGACTGACCCAAGGTCACACCAGCAGCTGCATGTGGAGGAGTGGGGAATCAAACCCGGTTCTCCTAGATTAGAGTCTGCGTTCCTAACCACTACACCAAAGGGGAATGGCAGGGGTCAGCCTGGTGGGGCATCTGCCCAGGGCCCCACCTGCCCCAAAGCTATTCAGGAATGGGAGATGGGTCCCTGCAGGACAGGAATCTCAGACCCAGTCTCCCATTTCCTGCTGGGAGGGAGCAGAGGGTGTCTCTCCTGCCCTCCAGATAGCCCAGACAGCACTGTCCAGTCTTAAGAGCACAGGAAAGGGCCCTGCTTGCCTTTCTCCTTCTGGGGGAGGAAAGGCCTTTGCACAATAAATTTGTGCATAGCGGTGGCAGTGGAGAACATCTTTTACACACACACACCTTGGAAAACCAGACTGCCCTGCACTTGTGGCCAGCCTCATTTGCCCTAATAGGATCAAACACAAATGAAAATGTATGTTTTGTTTGCTCACACGCACATCTTTTCCCCTCCATTGCCTGGGGAAAAACAAGAGAGAGAAGGGGTTAACGGATCACAAGCCCCCTCCACTCATTCACCCCAAATGCTGCAGCACTCTTCTCCCCCCTCCTTCAAAACTGTCCCTAAGATTTCTTCCTGCAGCCCTAGCTGGCCGCCCCCCCCCCCCACCCCACACTCACCCCGGTGCTGATCTTCTGCACCCACATGGCTGGGCAGTCCGAGCTGAGCGTCCCAAGCAGTTTCCCGCAGCGCTCGAATTGCACCTGGAGGCAGCAGAACAGAAGTCTGCCTGCCTGCCAGCTACTACTCTGGACTCGTCCTGGGGCTGAGCTCCAGCACGGGGGGGGGGGGGGCAGGGGGGGCAGCCGCCGCCGCCAACTACCATCTCCTTCACTGCTGGCTGCACCACTGCCAAAACGCACACATGCATGCACCACTTCCTCTTTGACGCTCAATGGGCGAGCGGGCCAGTCACTTCTCTTGAAGGGGTGGGGGGCGACTTGGACGGAACTTGGAAGGCCAGTTCGTCACTCACCACCAGAGGGCGCCCTAGGCAGTAGTCTAGTTTGCCTAGCGGGTGGACCAGCCCTGAATTCAGTCGAGCATTACAACACTTAGGAGATCATTTCACAATGTGAATGGGGAGTATAACACATTTCACATAAAGCAACATTTTAAAATTCAGTCCATTCTGCACCGTCGAGATGGCTTTTTGAAAAAGGCCCGTGCCGAAGTATGTTGCTTGATATTGTCGGTTGCTGCAAAGGCTGGCATCCAATTATCCAACCAAACAAACCATTTGTTGTCATTTTTAATGGCAATCCAGGCTACAGGTTCCTGTTTAATTAGATTGGAGCTATTGATGGAATTTCTTCACTAGGCATTGTAGTCAATAGTTCCACTCCCCATTTCTTTTGATTGCTGAAGATCAGAAAGCAGGATGGTCCAGAGGTCTTTTATATTAAGATTTCTGATTCACTGGGAGTCCTTGCCCACATAATTAGAGAAAAAAACAACTCACATAATTTTTAAAGGCAAAGTATACCATGTTGGCCATTTGATCCATGGAACTGCAGCTAGAGAAGAAGTCTGTTACAGCCAGAGATCAATTTCTGACTTTTAGTTGTAGATAACTGAGAAATGACATGCAGGGTTGGTTTGAGACTCTGCTTTGCTAAGGAATAGGGTTGCCAGCTCTGAGATGGGAAGTACCTAGAGATTTTGGGGGTGGAACCAGAGGAAGGCAGGGTTTGGACTAGGGTTGCCAAGTCCTTTTTCCTTACTGGCGGGGGGGAGTCCTCCTGCTGCCGGGAGCTTTCCTGGTGTGCGCGCTTGCATGTGCGCTGCAATGATGCCACCGGAGGTGAAATCATCACGTTGGGGGCGTTGCCAGGGCAACGGTCTGGCAATCACCCCAAAACTCTATGATACCATAGAGTTTTGAGGCGATTGCTAGAGCGTCGTCCCGGCAACGTCCCCAAAGTGATGACGTCACTTCCGGGTGACGTCATTACGCTGGGGAAGGGGGTGGGGATCCCCCCGCCGGCTGAATGCTGGCCGGCGGATTGAAAACCCCTGTAGTGGGGGATTCCCCTGCCCCCCGGGCTGACTTGGCAGCCCTAGTTTGGACAGGCAAGGGACTTCAATGGTTATATTTTCTCCAGGTGAACTGTACTCTGTCGCTTAGAGATCAGTTGAAATCCCAGGAGTTCTCCAGCTATTACCTGGAGGCTGGCAACCCTACTGCAGAAAGATACATATTTGAGGTCACTGAGCATCCCGCCCCCCCCCCCCCAAAGGATAGTTTTGGAAATTAAAAAGATGTAAGCCCCTCTTTAATAAGCATGGTTAAAATATCTGGAATGTCTATCAGAAGCCAACACTGAGAAAATGGGATTAAATGCAGAAAAGGTAGCATTTCAGAAAAAGCGTGGAATTCCAAACATTTTAAAGTTTTGTTCCGTGTCTGCCAAGTGGACGCACTTACTTTGCCTGAAGTTCTTCTTATGTGGTGGAAGAATGGGAACTTCATGTAGGAGCCCATGGACAAGTAAGCTTGAAGGAAGGGTTAGCAAGTCCAGCCCATTGATGTTGGTGAAATCTTCTATATGGCAGTTTGGTAACAACAGTTAAAAACTTGCACATGCACAAATATACAAAACCACAAGAGTCATCCATAATCCATCAGTTTACGGAGAAATACAGTGCAATCCTGAGCAGAGTCACACCCTTCTAGCCCCACTGACTGCCATGGGAGGATTGCACTGTTAGGCAGGGGTCATTTCGAGCAGAAACGTGCAAAAATGTTGTTCCGGGAGTAACAAGCCCAGGAGCAGGCACATATGGTGATGTGCTGTGGAAAAAAGCAAAAGCATACTAACTTGATCTGTATTTTCATGCTTGTCATAGGGTAGCTTCCCTGCAAGAGCAAAGGAAACCTAAAGTGTCTTTAGTCAAAGTGTAAAGCTGGCTCGCCAGCTCTGAGTTGGGAAATACCTGGAGATTTTTGGGTTGGAGCCCAAGCGGTGGGTGTTGCCTTCTGACACCCTTCCGGTGATGTCAGGGTGTGTGGCATATGCAAATAAGTTATGCTAATGATTTATGCTAATGAGCTCCTGCACCTCTTTTTCTACAAAACGACCCCAGCTATTAAGCATGATAAAACTGACACTCCTGACTGCCCACTTCCCATCCAACTAGACGGAATGTTTCCCATGATGGTACCCTGATGGTATCTTGTCCCATTCTGGGCATTATCAAGTATCACGTGGTATCCAATGTAATGTAGTGATTAGAATGTCAGAGTAGGATCTGGGCTTGTCATACATATAGAAATGCCTTACACCAAGTCTGACCATTAGTCTACCATAGTTGTTTTTTCCCTCTTCTGACTAGAAGAGGCTCTCCAGGATTTCAGGCTGAGGTATTTTTCACATCACCTCCTACCCAATCCTTTTAAGTGGAGATGCTCAAGATGGAACCTGGGACCTTCTGCATGCAAATTAACTCCTGTGCCACTGAGCCATGACCCCTCCCCTGACATCAAATCCCCATTCAGCTCACTGGATGATCTTGGATCAGACATTTTTGAAAGCCAGTTTGGTGAAGTAGTTAAGAGCGCAGACACTAATCTGGGAGCACTTGGTTTGATCTTCTCCTCCTCCTCCTCCTCCTCCACATGCAGTGGATGGTGTGACCTTGGGTAGGCCATAAGTCCTTTCAGAGCTGTTCTCTCAAGGGCAGTTCTTGGGAGAGCTCTCTCAGCCCCACCTACCTCACAGGGTGTCTGTTGTGGGGAGGGAAAGGGAAAGGGATTGTGAGCCGCTCTGAGACTCCTTCAGGTAGTGAAGGGCAGGGTATGGATCCAATCTTCTACATTTTTTCAACCTAACTTATCTCGTAGGACTGTGAGGCTTAAAGAGGGGGGGAGAGAACCATGTACACCACACACTGGGCTCTTTAGAGGAAATATAAAATAAATATGTTCTAGATATTGCAGTTTCCCATCTCTGTAGCAGAAGTGGAGCCAATCTCAAAATGGCTGCCACAGGAGGACTACAGAATGTCAAGGAGTGAGGTTATAAGTAACCCCAATGATAAAATTTGACATTTTGGGCAGGGGCTCTCTTTAAACTGTGCTGCCAGTCATAAATCTGCTGGGCAAATGACCCACCCTCAGCCCCTCCCGCTTTCTCAAAGCACGTGGCAAGCACCAGGAAAGGTACTGACAAGCAGTATGTCACCTACAGGTGCCACACTGGGGACCCCTGCCTTAAAACAAGCACCAAGGGCTCCATGACCTCTGTTTAGATGGAAATGGGTTAGCAGAGCAGTCCTATGCAAAGTTACTCCAGCCTCAGGCCATTGACTTCAATAGGCTTAGTTCAAAAGTAACTCTGCACAGGCTGCACCATGAAGGATTTCTCCCTGCATAGGGTTGAATTGTTAAGCACCCTATGGGAAAGATTTCAACCCATGTAAAATCGGATCTGTCTTTGGTGAGGGCTTATATACTCTGCAGTACTTTAACCCAGCAGAAATACCACCCCCACCCCCGTTGACAGATCGTAACAAACATTCGCCACCTTTAAAGCTTACCGAAAAATGGAGGGGAGACAAGCAAACAATCCTGCTCCGTCCAACAGACTGAAATACAAATGGAACTGCTGCTTCTGCAAATGAAGTGATTAATGGACTTTGGATTAGCACTGACTGATTTGCAAAGGCATGTTTTTGCACGGGGTTCCATCAGCACAAGAGAAAGAGAGAGAGTCTGGCGCTAGTCTGTAAATTAATTCCTTTCGAGGTCTTTGCTATAGACTTCTACCCAGCTGCTAAAAAAAACACAGTTGAAGAAAAAAAAATAGGGGAAGGGGGAAGGAATGAGAAAGAGGAAGGCTATCGTATGCACACCGTACAGTCATTGCAGTGAACAAAGGGATACATATTGACACAGGAGAAGGCAAAGCGATGCACTGTGGTTTTGTACCGTTAGCCTAATCACAGGGTTAGAGACAATCCTGTCTCATGCCCTGTTTGGGAAAATGCCCTTCAAGAGAAAAGAGTAGATATTTATTGTTTCTTTTGCAAGGGAAAACATTAATCCGAATACGCTAAAGTGCTCAGTGCGGAGCACAGTGACACGCTATGTGATCTATGCATATTTTGAAAAACAACAAGGGCTTGTTGCAAAGTACAATTCCATTCGGTTCGGCCTCCCAGGTAGAACAGCAGGGTGTAATCCAGTTTGAAAAGGTCTATATGTATACGCACGTCAGGGATAAAAGAAGAGTATTGGTATGGCTGGCAGAAGAACAGAGGACTGCCCTGTTTCTAATTGGAACCTGCAATCTGAGCCTTAGCACAGGAACACGTAATGTTTCTCTCACAATACAGTTATCAAGATAGATTCAGGTTGGTGGGTAGCCATGTTGGTCTGAAGGACTAGAACAAGTTGGTCTTAAAGGTGCCATTGGACTCAAACTTTGTTCTAATACAAATATCAAATGAGAGTTTCTAAAGTACTTGATGGTGTCTCAGGAGTGATTGAGAGCTGAAGGAGTTTGTGGGTTTGTTGCTGTTGTCATTTTGGTGAAAGCAAGGCTGGGTGACACTTGCAGGAAACCCACACAAAGAACCTGTATCCCAAATATCTAGGACTGGTCTCATCATGAAGCAGCATGAATAAGCCCCTCCAGGTGGCTGGCATCCTATGGGAATGTCTTTTTCCTGTTGTGGGGTTGCTTCCACACATAAATGCATAAAAGCCATAAAAGCTGTGAGACTGAAAGCCTGAGAATGTTTCCGTATCTTTAATAGCTGCTTAGAAGGAACAACATTTTTCTCCAACACTGCTCTTCTGTGATGAGGGAAACAGTTATCTAATAAAACAATCCTGGTAAATATTCACATGTAAGTCAGATACTGGGTTGGGTCCAGTGGTAGATTTCCATTGATAGAGGGTTGTGGGGCAAGTCAGTGTGGTATAGTGGTTAAAGTCAGCAGATGCTAATCTGGAGAACCGTGTTTAGGGATGGGCACAAACTGGCTCACAAGCTAAAGTACATGATAAATTTCAGCTGGTTTGTGGTTTATGAAGGCAGGTAAACTGGCATGAACTTTCCACAAACTTTCAAGCAGTTTGTGGAGGTTCATACCAGTTCATGAATGGCTACATTTCCAGACAGACTGTCTCTGCTCAAACAAAATGTTTACCAAACTTCAAAGCAATGGGGAAAGGGGATAGAATTCTCCAGCCTTGGAAACAGTGTTGTCAATTTCAAACTAATGTCAGTTTCAAGAGGATTTCCCCCCTCTTTGCCTGCCTTCCTTTGTGTTCACCTCCCATTTTCTTGCACAGATCTTGCAAAATCCCACCCACTTGCTTGAATTTGTGACTCTATGCTTTGAGATCAGTCCTGTTGAGCTGGCATTGCCGCAATGGCAGTGAGTTCTGCTAGACACTCTGTGATTGCACTGGTACTGCTCGGCACTCTGTATATTGTACTAGTTCTGCTGGGATTGCAAAAATGCCCCTCCTTGCTTTGATTGTGATTGAGCTGGCATTGCCACACTGGCAATAGGTTCTTCTGGACACTAGTATATTGCACTGGTTCTGCTGGGCTTGCAACTCCCTTTGAGTGTGATTTCATGCTAAACATCAGTCCTGTTGAGCTGGCATTGCCACAATGGGTTCTGCTGGGCACTAGTGCTTTGCATTGGTTCTGCTGGGCTTCCAAATTACCCCCACCTTCAGTTTCTACTGAAGAGATTATCTGGTTTGATTTTAGTCCTGTTGGGTTTGCTCTGCCACATTGGCACTGGTTCTGCTGGGCATATTGCACTGGTTCTGCTAGGCTTGCAAAACTGCCCCCGACCTTCAGTTTCTACTGCAGAGATTCTCTTGGACTTTGATTCTGTTCTGATGGGTTTTATTGCACTTGCTTTTTTTGCTGGTTTTTCCCCTCCATTGGAAACAATGGAGGATGTGGACATCTCCTTTGAGGAGCTGTAAGTCAGACCCCATACATCCAATCCTCAGCAAACTTGGAGGGCAGGTAGAGGAGAGTCAGCCAGAGATCCCCTGTGAGTTTGCTGTCTTTAGTACACCAGGGGGCATTCTATTGCATCACAAACCAAACTGGTTCATCTGGCTCTTAAAAGTTCATGAGGGTTCGTGGCTCACAAACCAGACATACCATGAACCATGAGCCAGAATGAATTGCATTTTCCCATTTCATGTCCATCCCTAACTGGGTTTAATTCCCCATTTCTCCACATGAATCCTGCTGGGTGAACTTGGACCAGTCACAGTTCATTCAGAACTCTCTCAGCCCCACCTACCTCACAAAGTGCCTGTTGTGGGGAGCGGAAGGGAAAGAGATTGCAAGCTGCTTTGAGACTTCTTAAGGTAGAGAAAAGAGGAGTATAAAAACCTCCTCCTCCTTTCTTCTTCTTCTTCTTCTACTACTACTATTACTACTAATTCTCCATACTTCAAGGACCCTCTCTAGTCTAGTACATGGGAAGCAAAATGACACAGCCACAGCTTTCTTGTGATTGCATCTCTTCAGGCAAAAAGTGGTGGCATTACATGTCCAAATCTCCCTGACTGTAAAAAAGATGGATGTTATAAAAGAAGAACTGTAGTGTAGCTAGACACCTTATCTTTCTAACTCCAGGCCCTGTTTAAAAAATGTGGTGGTACATTCAACCCTATGATTCAACAGGCATTCTTGTAAATGGTACATGTCCATGATGATGATCCCATAAGCTTGTTCTGCATTGCAAGATTCTCCCCCCCACACACACACACACTCCAAGTTTGGATGTGGCAACTCTTTTAGGTATCAACAGGGCATTCCTATCCAGAGTTACTCTAAGTCCATTGATTTAAATGGATTAGACTGGAGTAACTCTGCATAGGATTATGCTGCAAGTCATTCATAGTGCAATCCTAAAAGCACTTTCCTGGGAGTAAGACCCACTGAATAGACCTTAGTAGAATTCAGAGTAGATCTGTTTAGGATTGCCCTCTCAGATTCTAGAGTTGGCTGTAGTGGTAATTTTCTCCAATGGAAGGCATTTCCATTGGCAGAATGGGACTTTCTTATCGCACTGCACCCCAAAATATGCTCTGAAATCCTGCTCCTAGGAGACAAAGGACCCCCAGGAACAACATGAGAGGGGTAAACTGGACTTCTGCCATGGAAGGAGGGAACCACTGAAAATTGCCTCACCCAGGGCTCCGTTGGGGCCGGAGCGCCACTCCGGGAGAGAAGGGGCCGGAGGCCCCTGCAAAGGAGCCCCGTCCCGCCCCCAGCCACCTTCTGCGGGGCCGCGGCCGGCCGCCGGCCCCGCGAGCGAGCCCCGTCCCGCCCCCAGCCACCTTCCGCGGGGCTGCGGCAGGCTGCCGGCCCCGCGAGTGAGCCCCGTCCCGCCCCCTGCCACCTTCCGCGGGGCCGCGGCAGGCCGCCGGCCCCGTGAGTGAGCCCCGTCCCGCCCCCAGCCACCTTCCGCGGGGCCGCGGCAGGCCGCCGGCCCCGCGAGCGAGCCCCGTCCGGCCCCCAGTTACCTTCAACAGGCCTGGAGAAAAATGTCTTGACGTTTGAACGTGTGGAAATGGGCAGCTGAAGCTATTCACAGGATGAAGGTACATAACATCCCGTTAAACCTTTATGAAAGGAAATGGGACATTTTTCTCCAGGCAGTTGGCAAGCTTAGTTGTGATTTATAAACTGTTCGGGCTAGCATTTTATGTTATCATTAAATTCATGGTGATCTGTTTTGCCATATTGGTTAAATCGTGAATAGAATGCTCCATCGCCTACTTGGTTGGGGGCTGAGATTTATGTGTTGAGAGCTCATCAGCTTTGCTCAAAGGTCTACAACCATTATGTAATACAATCATCTCTCTTCTTTCTTCTTTCCTTCTCAGTGTAACCTGCCTCACAAGGACAATGTTAGATTAAACCCTTCTCCTCGGAAGGAAAGCAGGAAATAAACATAAGGAGAATGGTTTAATTGTGTCCAGGAACCAACTGTTCACCAGAGCCTTGTGATTCAAATCAACCTTGTGCTGGGGAGGTGGGTCTATTATGGACTGTCATTGCCTCATAATCCTCTTAGCAAGATTTGAATGAAGATCCGGGCTTGGTAGCAGACTGGGGCTTGTGTGTTCCAAACACAAATGAAGTGGATTCTGCTGAATCTTTTTAAAGAATTGTCTTGAGTCTGATGAGTAACTATTCTTCTGTCAGCTTACTTGCTCAATCATTCTTTGTTTTATTAGCACTTATACTGAAAGCTATTACTCTCACATTCTTTTTATTGATGCAGTCCTACCTTTCACTTTTGGTAGTCCCTTTTAGACACTTAACAGTTAATAGGTTCAAAATATTTAGCCTGGGTACAAATAAATACAAAGCTCTCCCTCCCCCAGTCACCCCCAGAACCCCCCCCTCCCTCCCCCACTCAACAGTTCCCTGGGCCCAAGGGAGGGAGAAGCCGGGCCTGAGTGGCTTAACACCACTCAGGCCCAAGCAAGGGGGGGGGGGAGGGAAAGCCAGCCCCAGTGTGGGGAGAAGCGCCCCTCCCTTCCTTCCCTCTCTCCCCCCACCTACCTACCTGTTCCTTCCTTCCCCCCTTCCTCCCTCTCTCCCCCCTTCCTTCCTTCCTTTCTTTTCTCTCTCTCCCAACTACCTACCTACCTTACTGTTCCTTTCTTTCTTCCTTCCCCTTTCTTCCTCCCTCCTTCCTTCCTTTCTTTCTTCCTTCCCCCCTCCCTCCTTTTTTTTCTTTCTTTCTTTTCTCTCCCCCACCTACCTACCTTCCTTCCTGTTCCTTTCCTTCTTTCCTTCCCCCTCCCTCCCTCCCGTCTGGCCTTCTGACACACTGCCCATGACGTCATTCCGGTGACGTCAGGGGGTGTGGCATATGCAAATGAGTTATGCTAATGAGCTCCTGCACCTCTTTTTTTACGAAAGGACCCCTGGCCTCACCCTTATGTCAGTGGAAATCTACCACCAGATCCAACCCAGTATCTGATTTATATGTGAACATTTACAGAAAATGTTAAATATTTTTCCCCAGTGGCCTAGTACTGACTAGTAATCTTTAAATTTCAAGAGAGAGAAAGAGAGTTTGTGGTTTTAACAACAAAGTTCATTACACTTCTGTTATGGATTGGGATTGAATCATCCCTGATCGAATCACCCTGATTGAATCAGCATATTTTAACTTCAAATTCACTGAGCTGTTAAAATCCTTAAATTTCCCTAAAACGGCTCTAGAACATTCAAACATATTTGTAAGAACAGTGACACAGCTAAACAGTCTTTAATACCCCACACTTTTAGAATTGTGGCAGTCCACCTTGGATTCTGTGTTAAACTTTTCTTCCCCTTTTCTCCTAAATTCTGAGTCTCCATTTATTGGTGAAAGAGAAATCATTGGCCCACATTTTGAGAAGATACGTGCAGGGCAAGGTCTCTTCCATTAATTTTGGACACAAAATTTATTTCAAGATGACAACCAAACAATCTAAATTTGAGCTACATCAATAATCCACATTCCCGCCCCCCCAAATCAAACCCAGTTTTAGATAATCTGAAGACAGAAAAATGAGCAATCCAAACAAAACAGCCAAGTAGTATATTACAATTGCAGTTGTTCCAGTTCCTTGGCTAGGGATACCTGATGAATTTATGATAGGCATTCTTGGGATTACAAGAGCCAATAAAGCCAGACTGGTACCCAGAAATAAGCCGCTGAGAGGCAGGGCCAAAAGAGATAGCCACAGAACACAACTGGTTGTCACCTAGGATTGCATGGCAACTGGTGGGCATATGGAAGTCTCAACTGGTAAGAGCATAGAAGTCACAAAAAGTTTCCCTACAAATGAACATCAAAGGGGGGATCTAGCATGAAATGGTTGGACTGGAATTTATTAAGAGGTTTCATGCTACCTTCCATCAGGATCGAATCAGGATTGGGACTTCTATCTCACTAAGAAAGTTGATTCCTTCTAATGTGTTTGATGAGAGTTTTACGGTTTGGCACCACCAAAAAGACAAATAAGTGGGATCTAGACCAAATCAAGCCTAAACTCTCCCTAGAAGCTAAAATGACTAAACTGAGCCTATCGTACTTTGGTCACATTATGAGAAGACAAGAGTCAGAATGGAAAAGGCAATAATGCTAGGAGAAGTTGAAGGCAGCAGGAAAAAGAGGAAGACCCAACAGGAGATGGGTTGACTCAGTCAAGGAAGCCACAGCCCTCAGTTTGCCAGACCTGAGCAAGGCTGTTAATGATAGGATGTTTTGGCGGGCATTAATTCATAGGGTCACCATTGTATTGTATGTATTTTAATGTGTTTCATTGATGATTGAATTATTTGATATTGGACATTTTAGTTGTATATTTATAAACTGATGTTACCCACTCTGAACCAGTCTTCAGGAGAGTGGGTAATAATAATAACAACAACAACAACAATAAAAAAAATAAGAAGAAGAAGAGGCAGCCAGAAGCAACTTGTCAGCATTTAACACATACATAATAGTGACTATTTTAACAAAACCTGTAACCACCCACTACAGCAGGCTTCCCCAACATGTTTGAGCCTGCGTGACTCCGTGTGGTGTGTGCAGCCACAAAATGGCTGCTGTAGGATACAGAGCCAACCACAAAATGGCTGCTGCAGCTTGCCTTCGGTCACACAGTGAAGATCCTTGTGCAATGGTGGCATCTGCTGCCAAAGCAATGTTCTTAAATATCTGCACAGTCAATCAAATCTCCAGTGGCCAATCAGAAGCCTTGCTGGGCAAAAGCCCCACCTAGCCATGCCTAATTTCTAAAAAACACTTGGTGGGCACAAGGAAAGGTGTCAGTGAATGCCATGGAGCCCAGAGGCACCATGTTGGGGACCTCTGCATTACAGCATTGACTCGCTTAACATCACTAGTGCTAAATAAGTATTTTCCCGGATTAGATCTGAAATTTCCAAAAAAAAATTATATCTCTCTCTGTACTGCATGCATATCATGGCTTCTTGTTCTGTTTTTCAAATCTACATAAAATGACTACCTATTGAGGACTCCTAGCATACGATGAAGTAGGCTGTAATCCATTATCCTGGAATAAAATTCTTGTTAAACTTTAAGGTGTAACAAGAATCCTCTTTAACAGAAATGTTTCAGAGAGAATGGCAGAAAAGTAACATGTTTGCCAATTTACCCCAAGAGTCAGATGACAAAAAAGTCAGGTAAACACAGGCAGCAGTATTTGAAATCTGTCCCTTTGAGCTGTAAAAAAAACTATGGAATCAGTGTATTAAAATGAGAACTCCCTCGATACTATTCAGATGCTGGAGTGTTATGTTTTCAAACATTTCAGCTGCTCACGCGTAAAAGCTCAGAAATGACTGGGTGGTGGCAGTGCCAGAACAATGCTGGCAATTGGTGGGAGAACTCACCGCTCCGGGGGGGGGGGGGGTGTGCTTGACTAGGCTTGCCAACCTCCAGGTGGCAGCTGGAGATCTTCCGGTATTTATTTATTTATTTATTTATTTATTTATTTAATTTATTTATTTGGGATTTATATCCCGCCCTCCCCGCAAGCGGGCTCAGGGCGGCTTACATGGGCCGACGGCCAATCAAAACATTAAAACCTATAAAATCAATAAAACATTCACAATAAATACGGTTAAAACATATAAAAGCTTCCATAATAACACTTCCGATGGCAACTTAGTGGGCAGCATAACCCCCCCCCCCCGCTATGCCAAGACCGTACAGGACCAGGGTCATCATAGATGTTAAAATGATGGGTGGTATCTTTGGTGGCGGCTCCTATTCAAAGGCCTGGTGGAAGAACTCCATTTTACAGGCCCTGCGGAACTGCATCAGGTCCCACAGGGCCCTGATCTCCTCCGGGAGTTCATTCCACCAGGTTGGAGCCGCCACCGAAAACGCCCTGTAGAACGGTATTCTAAGTGATCTCCAGGTGACAGAGATCAGTTCACCTGGAAAAAATGGCTGCTTTGAAAGTTGGACTCTAGGGCTGCCATGCCCCCAGTGGGGTCAGGAGATCCACCAATTTTGGGGTCCCCAATCCACCACAGCCCAGCTGGCTGATGGGGGAAGCCCCACCCCAAGAAGCCACCTTGGGTGCTGGTGGTGCCAGTGCAGTGACATTACCTGGGAGTGACGTCATTGTGTTTCTGACATCAGGGGCAACACTCTAGGTTGGAGCAAAACTCTATGGTTTTGAGGCCAAAAAAACCATAGAGTTTTACCCAAAACCTAGAGCATTGCCCCTGATGTCAGAAACATAATCATGCCACTCCCAGGTGACATCACTGTGGTGTGCATGCAAAGCACATGCACCAGAAGAACTCAAGGAAGGATTGGGAGTACCCCCATCGGCAGCCAGGGAGGACCTGACAATCCTAGTGGACTCCTGTACCCAAACTTTGCCATCCTCAGGATCCACCCCCAAATCTCCAGGTATTTCCCTACTAGTGACATAGTGTTTCATCAGCAACAGTCTACCATTCAGCCAAACCTCTATGGTTAAAGCATAGACTTTTAGCCAAATGCTAGAGCATCCCCTGTGATGTGCTGACATCACTTCAGGTTGTGCCAGAAGTGATGTCACTGTGTCATGACACTGGCCTCCCCCCCCCCATTTCCCTCTTATTTTTTCCCCACTGCCCTGCTGAGTGGGGGCGGGAAGTGTACAGGCATTCGCTCTCACAACATGAACTCCACAACCCTGCTGTGTGGTGCTGAACTAAAGTGTTTCAGCCAAAAAGGGAGTACACAGCACAGTGGCAGCATGGAGGTTGGAAAACTTCCCCTCCCATTTCACTTCAGACATTTTTGTGCCTGACATCTTTCCAAGAGTACTCTGAAATCTCAGAAAGGCCTGTGTTATTTCATAGGTCCCCAGGCTTCTTCCAAATCCAACTGCACCATTCCAGTCTCTTTTCTTTCCTCAAAATTTACCATTTCTGGAAGGTCTCAGGAAGAGGGCTATTGGGGGGCAGGGTCTGCCAGTAAGAGGAAGGTATGGAAAAGCTGCTCTGCACATTGGAAATGGGGCTTTAGGTTTTTTTTAAAGTATTTTTATTAAGGATTCAAGAGGGTACAGAAAAATTATTGATGGTTAACAATTACAAACATATCATAACTGTCTCAGACAACATGGCTACCACTAATGTTGGGATGTACAATGCATCCTGGTATTATACGTGGAGTTAATAAGTTGATCCTTCTCAGAGAGATGTGGAAAATACAAATTAAAAATACAGACAAAATTTAAATGTAGTCTATGCTATAAATTATAACTTTTCAGGTAAATATGGTTTGCAACATATGATATAAGTAGAATAGCAATTATCTCTTTCTCCAATTATAAATACAGATACAGGGGGGAGTTATTTACCCATGTTTTTGGGAGTAGACCCCCTCCACTTTCAGAATACTCATTGATAATAGGGTACCATTTAGCCATAGGGCTTCTTGTGTTCTGTGTATTATCTCTGCTTTCTATTCTATCTGCTATTTTATCTAAAATAAAGTAATCCCAAATTTTGGCTTTCCGGGTGCTGAGTGAGGGGCTAGTGGATTCTTTCCAGTTTACCGCAATTGTATATTTTGCCGCTGTAAGAAGAAATTCTACCAAGTCTCTACTATTGGAATCTATTTTTAATTTTGGCCATAGATTGAGCAAGACTAGCACTGGATCATACGGGATGGAAATTTTAAGCATTGTTTTAATTTCCGCCAGAATTTGTTTCCAAAAGGTGGCTATTACGGGGCAAGACCACCAAGTGTGGATGTAAGACTTTATCTCCGAGCGGCATTTCCAGCATAGGGGAGTTTGAGTTGAGTATATGTGCGACAGTTTTGCAGGTGTAAGATGCCATCTAAAAAGTGTTTTTAATGCCTGTAGTCGAACAGGAGGATCGGGATCTATATATACTTGAGGCCCAGATCTTGTTCCATTGATCGTCTGATAATGTGGTTTTTAAGTCTTTATGCCATGCTGATTGTAGGGGTAGGATCCGCTGCGACGAGGCTTGAATAAAAAAAGAGTAGAACGTTGAGATGAAACCCCTTTTTATGAGATCAGAGGATGTCATGAGGCGTTCGAAAAAGTTGAACTTTCTTTGAAAATTAAAGTTAGCTTTATAAGATGTGAATAAGTGGGCTACTTGAAGATACTCATACCATGGTAGTTTTAATTTGGTTTTCTTTTCCAGGTCTGTTTTTGCTAGCATTATACCACGTTCCGAAATGTCACAGAATCTTGTAAGGTTCGCAGTTGACCATTTGGGGAATGATGAAGGGGATAGACTGGGTTGAAACCAATGCTGTCGGAGGAAGCTTTTCAGTGGTGAGTCTGATGGTATCAAATTTCTTTTACAGATGTCCCAAGTTTGGAAAGTCGCTGAAAGAAATGGGTGCGAGACCCCTGGAAGAAGCCATTTCGAGGGTGGATTCCATAGGGCTTCTTGGAAGGACTGTGATCTCAGGTAAGGGTTTTCAATACTTTTCCAGTCTGCCTTGTAGCTTTTGTGGTACTGTCTAGTAAAATTTTCCATGATGGTTGCTTGGTAATAAGTTTTTAGGTCAGGGACTGCAAGTTCCCCACAACATGTATTTCGTCTTACAGTTCGAAATTGGATTCTTGGTTTCTTAGAGTTTCATAGAAAATTCAAAAGATTCCTCTGCCAAAGGGAGAGAAGCCTAGGAGTTATTATTAAAGGGAGGGCTCAAAAATAGTACATAAACTTAGGTAAAATAATAGATTTAATGATGGTGATGCATTCTAGCCACGTTAAAATTTTTGAGTCCCAGGATTTTAGTTGGGATTGGATTAGAGAGTTGGCTTGCATATGGTTGTATTTAATTAAGTCTTTCAAAGTTAAGGGGATATTCACCCCCAAATATTTCCATTGTCTAGTAATCCATTGAAGGGAAACTTGACTTTTGATGAAGATTGTAGAGACCTTGTCTAGAAGTAATGGGAATATTGTGGACTTTGATTGATTTATGTGTAGGCCTGACAAGCTTCCAAACTCTTCTAGTAACACAAATAAAAGTGGGATTGGATCCTTTATGTATATGAACATGTCATCTGCAAACAGGCTGGCTTTGATGTGGGTACCACTGATTGATAGTCCTCGTATTGATGCATTTTGTCTGATTGACATGGCCAGTGGTTCAATTGCTAATGCGAACAAAAGGGGTGACAAGGGACAGCCTTGCCTAGTACCCTGATGCAGTTTGAAAATAGAAGAGGTTTTGGAGTTAATTGTTAGAAAAGCCAATGGGGAGTCATATATCCGTTGTATCACTGCCTTGAATTTGTCTCCAAAGTTCATGTGTTGCAGCAGGTTGTGTATGTATTTAAATTCCAAGGTGTCGAAGGCCTTTTCAAAGTCTATTGATAATATGCAAGATGGTTGAATCTTCTTTTGTTGACAGTAGTGGATTACGTTAATCGTCTTACGGATATTGTCAGTGATGTCTCGTTGGGTTATGAATCCCGTTTGGTCTAGTTGGATATATGTGGGAAGAATCTTTGAGAGCCTTGCTGCCAGTACCGAAGTGAAGAGTTTGTAGTCACAATTAAGAAGCGATATCGGCCTGTATGAATTAGGTTGGGAGGAGTCTTTGCCCAGTTTCAGGAGGACAGTTATCCGCGCTTGATTCCAAGATAAGGGAGTTGGGTGGTTATTTAAAATTCTGTTAAACAAATCAGCTAGAAGTTGCAGAAGTTTGGGATGGAAGATCTTGTAATACTCTTTGGGGAACCTGTCCGGGCCCGGTGCTTTGTTGTTTTGCATTTTCTTTAGAGCTTCCAGTACTTCTTGTGTGGACACTGATCTGTCGAAATAGGTTTGGTGTGACCTGGACCTGGACAGTTTGTCGGGGCTTTAGTTCAACATGCTTTAGGTCTTCTTTAGAGCCAGCTTGGGGTAGTGGTTAAGAGCGTGGACTCTAATCTGGGAGAACCAGGTTTATTTCCCCACTCCTCCACATGCAGCTGCTTGTGTGATCCTGGGTCTGTCACAAGTTTTCTCAGAGCTGTTCTCTCATGAGCAGTCCTTGAAAGAATTCTTTCAGCTCCTTATCTCACAGGGTGTCTGTCGAGGGAAGGGGAAGAGAAACGAGATTGTAAATTGCTCTGAGACTCCAAGTGAAGGGTGGGGTATAAATCCAATCTCCTCCCCCTCCTTCTGTCATAGAGGTCAGCCCATAAAGTTGCAGGCAATGACAGGCAGGGAAATGGAAGGTGAACAGAAGCCAGCTTGTATCACAGCACCAACCGATAGCATCCCTTCAATTGTATCAGGACCTTTGAGAAACCGAGCTGGCTCTGGGACCATTATCCTTTTCTTCTTACCCTCTCCATTGCTAGAGCAAGATGCACTTGAATAGGGATTTGTTACTGATTAGGAAAAGCATAAAGTTGAGAGGATTTTATTTAAAAAAACAAAAAAATCTGGTGGTCAAAAATTCTATAATGGTAATTAAAAAAAAACACCTGTCTTCGTATATTTAATTAGTTCTTACCACTTAGTTGAATTAACCTGTGCCATAATTAAATTTTATAAGATGGCCTTATGTTATAAAAAAAAATTAATGGACTTGCAAGGACCATTGGCAAAGCATAATTTAGAAACGGCTTAATCTCCCTGCTTCTGTGGGGTCCTAGGAGCATTCAAGATTTGGTAATCCTGATCTCCCTGCCCACAAGTGGTGGTAGTTGCAAGGATGTGTGACTCACCTTGAAGGTGACCTGTCCTCCTTTCATTCCCAGCAGTAGAGATGCTGATGCGCACACACACACACACACTCATACACACACATGGAGTAAGGCCCATTGTGGGAAGAAATACAATGGGCTCTAGAAGGAAGTTCCAGGTGAGTGTCCCAGCTGTGTCTGGTGGGGCAGCAGAGGGAAGGGGGAAATAGAGGGAGGCAAGCCATGTTTATTTCCTTCTGTTTAATTATAAGGCAGGGCTGTCTCAAGTCCTTTTACTGCCCCAAGTGGGTAGTATGGGAGGACAGCCTCATGGTAACAGGTATGGTTCCCTCCACCCCTGACTTATGGTGATTTGGGGCTATGCAGTGGCAGCTAAGGTAGAAAAGCACCTCCTCCTATGCCATGTCTTCTGGGTTCCAAGGGTCTGGAAAGCGGTTCCATAGCCAGTTATGCAGTGTCAGCTAAGGTAGAAAAGTACCTCCTCCTATGCCATGCCTTCTGGGTTTCAAGGGTCTGGAAAGTGGTTCCATAGCCAGTTACAGGGTTTCCAACTCTGGGTTGGGAAATGCCTGTAGATTTCAGGGGTAGAGCCTGGGGGAGGGTGGGGTTTGGGGTGTGGAGGGACTTCAGCAGAGTATACCGCTGTAGAGTCCACTGCCCAAAGCAGCCATTGTCTCCAGGAGAACTGGTCTTTGTCATCTGGTGAACAGTTGTAACAGCTGGGAAATTTTCTGTAGGGGAAATGATGTGCTCTGGCTGTAGAACACGGTGATTGGCAACTCCAGTGACCATTGAAGGGAAGATTGGGAGATGCATTTTACCTCAGGACACATTCAATGACTCCCAATAGCAAACTGTTTAGAATGTTAGAGGCAAAGGCCAATGAGGCCACATATGCAAAAGACCTCTGTGTTCTGACTGGCTATGCAGGGGAAAGGAACAGGAAACTGTTTAGAATGTTGGAGGTGGGACTCAGGCAACACAGCCAGTGGATAGGGACAGCTTGAGTGACACATCATGGAGCCAACTGATTTAGGAGTGTGTGGAATGTTCAGGAGAGTCCTTGACCAATATATATAGTGATTGAAGGGCTAGTATATTTTTGGACAGCTTTACTGTTCCAATTCCTCCCTCCCCCCCCCCAACTTTGCCCGATTCTGGGTATAGCAGGGCCTTTCTCCCTGACCAGATTATTCTACTGATAAGAAATACTGTTTCAACCATTAAATTAGGTACCTGTGGGTGGTTTGGGGCCATTTTTTCAAGATGTTACATGCCAACAAACCAAAAGTGGCATCAGTCCTCTCAAGGATTCACCAGAAACAGTTTTACCATAGAGTTTTTGGCAATTCCTGGAGAAGTGTAATGCAGCTTCCAGGTTTTCTCCAGAAGTGATATCAGGCCATCACTAATGGAGTCCTCCATGCCCCCCCCCCCCAAGCTCCTGCCAGTTCCCAGGCCTTGCCATACCCGGCCAATGCTCCCTCTAAGCTGTGGAGTCTTATGAGCAAAAAATCTACTTTGTGACCTACTGGCGTTAAAGTTGGGAGCAAGCAGTTTGGCTACTGCATCGATTAGTTTGCTCTGGAGCCATCCTTCCTGAGCAAAGACAAAAATGTGTGAGCTGGAGGCTAAAAAACTGTGAGCTAGTGCACACTAACTCAGCTTAGAGGGAACCCTGGGCAACCCTATTGAGCTCTGACTCTGAAGGAGCAGAACAAGGAACAGGACATGAAAGCAGGGCCTGAAAAGAGTTCGTCTTAATTATGGCAAAGGGCTACATCTGCAGTGAGCAAGCCACAGGGAATACTGCCTCTGCCTCTCTAGTCTGCCTACTTGCAAGGCAACAGCTAGGTTTTACTAGTGGGCAGGGTTCAGCTTGGCCAGCAGAACCATGGTACTTGTTTTTGCATCAGACAAATTCCAGAGGAGCAGCTACGTTAGTCCACGGCAGCCAAAGAAACAAAAAGTTCTGTGTCTCCTTAAAGAACAACACATGTTGTGTGTCAATGTGTCTCCGTGTGGGCAGGTAAATAATGTATTCCTTTCTCCTTTTGTCGGGTTTTTAAAAAGACAAATATGGAAATCTGGCAAATATTTAAAGTGCTCCTTGAAGCGTGGCTCCTGTTATGTTAATGAGCAGAAGTAGGTCTACTCATCTTAATCATGTTCTGGAAGGAATGAAAGTTCATTTAGCTGCTATTATGGGCTTCTTTTTCAGTCTGGGGTGGGGTGGGGAGGGAATCAATCTATTCTGGTGGTCTTGGAGGTCTAGAGAGCAAAAATCGTATCCCTCTTTCTCTATGAAGCCCCTGTTTGGATCTCAGTAGCTTTAGCTAGGCAGGCTGAAGGTGGGGCCAGTTTCCTTCTTGGGTACTCTTCTATGAGCCCCTGAATGCAGTTCAGATTCTAATCTACTCCTGGAAACTGGCTGTAGTCAAATTTCTCTTATGGCTTAGGCCCAATTTACACCTCCCCTCTGAAGTAGTTTGACTGCTGTCTTTTCCCAAGCTCATTTCACGCTGGTTTCAAATTTCACTCCAGGGGGTCTGAAGAGTACTAAGCAACAGCATTTGTTCAAAGCAGTATGATGCTAGCTTGGCCACAGGAGGGCAATTAACGAATGTAAACAGTAATTTATAAACTAGAACAAGTATGGTTTGAAACGAGAAACAGGTATAGACATGGTTTTTTTTTTTGAAACTAGAATGATTCCAGCGGGGAAATCAGATGTAGATTTGACCTTAGGTAGCTGTAGTAAAATTTAAACTCTCCTTGTTAGATTGTGAGTCCTTACCAGAGCTTTTAAGATGGACTCAGTAGAAAAGAGCAAGATTCCAGGAGCACCTTAATGTCTAATAAATCTTGTGGCAAGTTAGGAGCTTTCGTGAGTCACTACTCACTTCTTCAGATACAATTTTAAGGTGCTGCTGGACTCTTGCTCTTTTTTACTGCTACAGGCAGACTAACATGGCGACCAATCGTGATCTACCAGGATGAACTCAGTTTGACTCCCATAGATCACCTTGGGATAAGTTAATGTTGGATAAACTGTTGAGTTTAGGGTTTAATTTGTCCTTATTTTCTTAAATACTAGAAAGAGGGTTTTGGAACCACTGAGATTAGATCAGGAGGTTATCAATTTAGATGCTAGGATATGTTGTTGTCCCCCCCCCCCCCCTTTTCCTGTTTTGCTGAGTTATTTTACTTTGCTAATAGTCCCAATTTTTCATCAACTTTTTTCTTGGATAGAGTAAAATGCTTTACCACTTGCAGAATCATCAGATCACTGTGAGGGTATTAGCCATCCTCAGAGACTCTGTCCTTACAGTAGAGCTGTAAATGAAACCTTGCCTCACTTTGTATTTAGTTGTTATTTGTATCTATGTACTAATAGCCAAGAGCCCCCAGTGTGTGTGGATATCTAAATCTGCACATCGGGGGCACTTGGGGGAAAGAGGGATTTTCCTCCACACTTGAGGGACTCCCCAGGTGTGCAAAAAAATCTGAAAACTTTAAAAAATGATATGGGGGATACCCCCCCAAACTAAAAAAGCATTCCCTGCACATATGCAATGTACGCTCTAGGAACTGTGCCTCCCTGCCATGGGGGGGGGGGGCAGGAGAGAAGGCCCGGCAGCTTGGAGCCATGAGAGCCTCACCATCGTTGGGGGGGGGGGAGAAAAGGCCTGGCGGTCCCAGCGGCTCTGAGCTGTGCGGGCCTCACCATCAGTGCCAGGGGGGCAGGGGAGATAGGGAGGCTTACCTGCGGTGGCTTCCTCATCCTCCACATGGAGCTCCCCCCACCCGCGAGTGTTGCGGGTCCCTGCCTCTTGTTCATCTCTAAGAGCTAAATGTGTATTGCCTTTATTGAGCAAGTTTCCTCACTGTTTGCATGATTTTCATCTGTTAAATCTTTTGGCTGGTAATGACAAGCAAAATACTTAGTCTGTGGTAAAGTTTATGTTTTGTGCCCTTAGAATTAGAGAGGCAAATGTTAAAAATATCTCTGGGGTTAAGTATTAGTGGGGCTGTTTGTTTGATTAGTTTTGCCAGCGTGCTTTGGGGCACGGAGGTGCTCTGATTTTGAAACAGGAACAGGAATGAACAGAAGTGAAAGAACTCGTCGACTCCAATCCCCATACTTCAGTTCAGATCCAAACAGACATATTAATAGATGTCCAAAAATTAATCTAGCCTTGTTTGGGTGTAGTGGATAGATTCTGAATCAGTTTGGGAATATGAGGACATGATCTGGAGATCTCTGAGAATGTCCAAGGGATACAAAAAGGGATCTAAAAAATATTGGACCCTTACCAAACCCAGCCAAAAAATCCCCTTGTCTTTCCAATTTTTTCGGCAGTAACTTCACTAATGAGATCGATACAAATATGGGGCCGCAATGGTCCCATTACAGCCACCCTGAAGAAAGCAAAGCAATATCCAAAACTATCTTTTTGCAAGGGAGAAATTCAGAAAATTGCTGTGGCATAAGACTGGTAGGAGGGGGTTTTATGTGAAACTTGCTAACTTCCTGACACTGGCTTCTTTATTCTCTTTTCGGTATTCTTACTTCGTGGCGCATCTCCTAAAACAAAAACCCTGTCAAACAGCACAGCTGGAGTTAATAAACTGAGGAAGGATGCCCATTACCAGTTACAGACATCCCTGTTGTTTGGTGCTTTCAATATTTCATTATCTCCCCATCAGCTCGGGTAGTCCTGCAAGTGAAAACCCATCAAAATAACGCAGCTTGAGATGATAAATGGAAGCAAGGCACAACCGCAGCACCGAGCAGTCGGCTCTGCGGGCCTTTGCAGGTAGGTAGGCAATCCCCATCGTAGCAATGCCACAGCAGTTCTAAAAAGAATTTAACAGGAAATAAAAATCATGTGGGCTTTGTGTTTTTAGTTCTAGCCTCCTTTACATTTAGTCTCAATGCTGGACTTGTTAAAAATGTGAAAATAAGGCATTTAAAAAAAAAAAAAGACAGAAAGCTTTAAAAGGTTTTAGCAGATTTTTTTTAAATCAACCCCAACTTGAATACTCTCAACAGAACAAATTTTGAGTCCAGTGGCACTCAAAAATTGGAGCACGTGGCAGTACCCTGTTGGACTCTAGCTTCATTCTCCCATCTTTTTGCTAATTCTTACATTTATGGCTTGATTTGTTGCTATCCATTGATCTTACCAGCCACCTGATCCAATTCCAGCTCTGCATATGCATCTTGGCTCTGAATGGCCCCTCCTAATGGCTACCCCACCCTCTTTTCCCCTGTAAATAACCCTTGAGGAGATTTGTCTGAAGAAGTGTGCTTTGCACAAGAAAGCTCATACCCAGAATTAACCTTTGTTGGTCTTAAAGGTGTCACAGGAGTCAAAATGTGTGCTGCTGCTTCACACACAGCTACCCACCTGAATTTTTAAACCACCTCAGTAAGGTTGGCAGCTTTGGCTTGGAAAACACCTGGAGATTTTGGGAGTAGTCTCTACCTGATAAAACCTGAGAGATATATTCTCCTGAATAGGTTATTATGTTTGCTGCAAGGGTTCCGATGGGAACCTAGGAAATATGCTGCTATCTTAAGTTTTATATTCACAAAGAGAAATCAGTGTGCCTTATGTCCTGTATGTACATCACAGTCCTTGAAAAAGATTGTATTTGAAACGGGTAAATTACTAGAGTCCCATGGGACTAGTGATTGTGAAACTGACCAGGCAATATTTATATAACAGTATAGAAAAAATAAATAAAAAGCACAACATAAATTCACCTTAAGCACACATCTGTTATACACAGTGTCATATACTTTTACATATCTTCCCAGCACTGTGACCTTCAGTTTTTGTATTACCCACCTGGAGACTGGAAACTATAATCATCTGGCCACTCAGACACCATAACAGCAACTTAAATCTTATGCCAGCATGGCATGTAGAGAAAGTGTGGTGCAGTGGTCAGTGTGTTGGCCAAAGATCTAAAACACCCAGGCTGAAATCTCCACACTGCCATGGAAGCTCACTGAAGCTGATTCTGCACTAGTTGTTGCCCCGGCGTCACTCCCCGATAAAATCTGGGGCAGAGCAACAGTTTCCCACTTGTTGCTCCGGGTCTGCAGTTGGCCCAAATGTAATCATCGTTTTCCCCAGATCTTCTGTTTCCGGGATTTTCGGGGGGGGGGGGGGTTTGCCATGGGAGTGAAGTCAGGGCATTCAAGTGGGGAACTCCAAAATCAGGGTTTCCTTCTCCACCCCTTTAACACCCCTCTGCTTCTTTCTCTCCCCTTTCCCTCCCCTTTCCTGCCCTGGTGCGAGCAGGGGTTTTTTTTGTTCCCCGTTTTGTTGCGTTACAACACGACATGACATTGATCCACCGTTGACTGACATTTAAATGTCTTTTTTAAAATGTTCTTTTGTTGTTGATGTCTGCACATTTCTGTGTTGCATCTTTTGCACAAAAGTTGTGCCTGAGTCATGCCACCATAAAAATATGTATTGATGGCATTGAGGCACAGCACAAGCTGTTCCCCCCCCCCCCATTGCATTACAACAACACGACATTGATCCATTGTTGTGTGGTTAACATTTTTTGCGGGGCCAATGTATTGCGGGTGGTGTGGTGGTGTGGACATAATTTTTGCAGGGGTTACATGTGTTAGTGTTGCATGTTCCCCCTCCATTTCCCATCCCTTTCCCACCCTCCATTTCCACTCCAACTCTGGCACAAGCTTTTTTTTTTCTTACACGGATGATTTTTGCAGGCTTGGAAGCTCAGATGGCCAATCACGGCTTTGTTGCGTCACGACGTCATAACACAACTCCGCCTACATTAAAAAAGGGGGGAGACGGGCGGGGGCTCAAGATTCATGGCAAGGACAGATGCAGAAATGAAGAACCGGCATCAACCCGGGTCAGATTCATGTAATGCAGAAACACGCACACTGATTCGGACCAATTAAACCCGGGAGGAAAGGGAAGCAAAGCACTTGTGCGGAATCAGCCTGAATGACCCTGGCCCAGTCACTGTCTCTCAGCCTCACCTACCACACAAGGATGTGGTGAAGATAAAATGGAGAAGGAGAGAATGATAGAATCACAGAGTTGGAAGGGGCCATACAGGCCATCTAGTCCAGCCCCCTTCTCAATGCAGGAGCAGCCTAGAGCATCCCTGACAGGAAGAGCTCACCACCTCCCTAGGCAGCTGATTCCACTGTTGCATGACTCTTACTGTAAAAAAAAAGTTTCCCCTAATATCCAACTGGTACCTGCTCACACTTAATTTAAACCTATTATGGTGAGTCCTATCCTCTGCTGCCAACAGGAACAGCTCCCTGCCCTCCTCTAAGTGACAGCCCCTCAAGGACATTATCGTCTTCTTTGGGTCTCCACTAGGGAGAAAAGTAGAGTATAAATGTGTGTGTGTGTTAAGTGTCATCAAGTCATTTCCAACTTAGGGTGACTCTAAATTGTCTCCTCCTAGGGTTTTCGAGGTCAGGGTTTGTCATAAGTGGTTTACCCATTGCCTTCTTCTGCACAGCACTAAACGGGGTTAGCTGAAGTGGCGCTGCCATTGTCTATGAAAGATCCTCTCCCAGTGTCACCTTCCACTATGGCTGCTGCCCAGTAGCTACCCTTCAAGGATTTTTCTGCCCCCATCACCACTGGAACTGTCTGTTCTCTTCTGCTGATGTGCCTGTTGATCCCCAAAGGTAGTGTGGTGTGTGACCATTCCACCTTGAGTGACTCTGCTAGGAGGTTAGTCCCATTACAGTATTGTTCTCCGTTTTGTTGACACACACAAACCCCCTCACCACTAAGTTGCCATTCTACCAATGGGGGCGGGGTCTACCCACTTTGGGGGGCCCCGATCCACCACCGCCCAGCCAGCCAGTGAGGGAGCCCCGCCCTCAAAGAGCCCCGTCTGTGCAAATGTGCCCGGCACAATAATGTCACCCGGAGGCAACGTCATTGTACAGAGCACATTGCATGGGGGATGCTCTAGTGTTTGAGAAAAACTCTATGGTTACCTTAAAGTTTTTCCTCAAATGCTAGAGCGTCCCCTGCAACGTGCCTGGCGTGGTGACATCACTTCTGGGTGAAAAGGGACCCGACTCATCATATTAAGGTGTGTGTCTAAGAGTATAAATAACTAAACTAAACTAAACTAAAGAAACTAAACTAAACTAAACTAAAGAAATAACCAGCCAATTTCAATTTCATTTGGGTTGAAAACAAACCTGGTTCACTTATTTTTTTTAAAAAAATTCCATTATATTTGTACATATTGACAGGATGACCTTACATACACCCTTTAGGACACTGCCAAGCCTCAAGGAAATCCCAGTCAGCCTACAGAATCCGGCTAGGAATATTCTTTTTTTCTCCACTGAGCTAATCAAACATTATCTTTCTGAGATGGCATTAACGTTCCCTATCTCAAGTTTAGTCATTAAGAAAGATTTCCTGTTTTAGACACTGATTAACACAAAGAACCATGTCACAATGACATTCAGGAATTCACGGAGCTTCAAAGAGATTCTTGTTGCTTTGACATTCGCCAAGCAGCTTCTCATACATTTCTACTGAGGAATTATTATAGAAGATGTAAAGTTATAGCTCAACCTGACAGAAGAAGGCACATCTACACTCCATTATGATGCCATTGCGCTGTGGTATATGTGAATACGGATGACAGTCCTTAAATAATTGGAGGCAGAGCAAAGTTGAACCCCGGCACTACAAAATGCTTCTTCTTTTCTTTTTTAAGAAGAGAATCAAGAGTCACAATTAACACTGGTGCAAGAATTGCAGGCTTATTTGGGAATAGGGTTGCCAGGTATGCAATCAGTGGGGAGTGAGGGGAAACTTACTGGCAACAAACTTTGGGGCCCCTTCCCTTGGCCCCGTTGGCTGGCAGTGGGACTTACTAGCAGCAAACTGAGGCCTAGGCACTCACTGCAAGAGACATCATGATGGCGTCGGAGATGTGGAGACACTCTGGTATTTGGGAAAAATCTTATTGGTAGAAGCCAGTATCCGTCCAATCACCTTTATATTTTAGAAGCATAAAATCTGCCACTACCATGGTTGATTAAAAAGCATATAAAACTCTTTCCATGTGGTTTGATAGCTTCAGTAGTTTCCAAATGACATCTGGGATGGCCTCCAAATAGGGTTGCCAGCCTCCAGGTGGGGCCTGGGGATCTCCCGCTTTTACAACTGATCTCCAGCTGACAGAGATCAGCTCCTCTGGAGAAAATGGCTGCTTTGAAGGGTGGACTCTACGGCACTGTACCATGCTGAGGCCCCTCACCTCCCCAAACCCCACCCTCTCCTGGCTCTACCCCCAAAGTCTCCAGGTATTTTCCAACCCAGACTTGACAACCCTACCTCCAAACCTATC
The DNA here is from genome assembly GCA_029233225.1 of Lepidodactylus listeri. Lineage (NCBI taxonomy): Eukaryota > Metazoa > Chordata > Lepidosauria > Squamata > Gekkonidae > Lepidodactylus > Lepidodactylus listeri. The sequence goes on along the minus strand of JARCFY010000009.1, from coordinate 94,671,456 downwards.
TCAGGGATGTCATTTGGGTTGCCAGGTCCCTTCATCACTCCAGCAGGGGGATTTGGGTGGCATTCCAGGATGTCTGTGATGTGTTGACATCACCTGGAAGTGGTGTAATCAAGCCAGGGATGGCATGTGGGGACACTCTGGTTTAAGGGCAAAACTCTACGGTAAAATCAGCTTAAAACCGCAGAGTTTTGCCCTTAAACCAGAGCGTCCCTGTGCAATGTCCCCAGCATGATGATGTCACTTCTGGGTGGAGTCATCACCTCAGGGAAGTCACACTGGGATTTAGCTGTTTGGGGGTGGGGTTCTGCCTGCCAGCCAGCTGTGGCAGGATGAAGCCCTGAAAACCAGGGCTACTCCTGCCCCAACCTGGGGACTGGCAAGTCTAGGTGTCATGGGCATGTTTCAGACTCTCTAGCCAGCAGGTCAGAATCCAGAGACACTACACCCTCCAGTGTTTCTTTCTTTTTTTCTGGCCCGGTCTTAGTTAGGCCTCGGTTATAGCAAGGGGGGTTCTACCTCACCCTAGAACCTCACTCTCTCTCTCAAGCCATCTACCTCTTCCTGAGCAGCATGGTAGCAGCATGGCCCCTCCTCAGCCTTCCATGGGGTGGGTTGACCCTGGGTCAACCTTTGTCTGGGGGTGGGTTCCCCCACTGTCCTCTCTTCAGGGCTGGTCCCATTAGGGTTGCCAGCCTCCAGGTAGGACCTGGGGATCTCCCGCTTTTACAACTGATCTCCAGCTGACAGAGATCAGCTCCCCTGGAGAAAATGGCTGCTTTGAATGGTGGACTCTATGGCATTGTACCATGCTGAGGTCCCTCCCCTCCCAAAACCCCACCTTCTCCTGGCTCCACCCCCAAAGTCCCCAGGTATTTTCCAACCCAGACTTGACAAACCTAGGTCCCATGGTGATTTAGGGTTGCCAGTCTGGGTTGAAAAATACCTGGAGACATTGGGGGTGGATCCAGGAGAGGGAGGGGTTTGGGGAGGGGAGGGGCCTCAGCAGGGTCCAGTGCCATAGAGACCACCTTTCAAAGCAGCCATTTTCTCCAGGGGAGCTGATATCTATCAGCTGGAGATCAGTTGTAAAAGCGGGAGATCTCCAGGCCTCACCTGAAGGCTGGCAAGCCTATGGTGATAGAACGGAATCTAGGCCTTCCTCCTCCTCCCTTGAGGTTTAAAGAGGCTGCTTTGCCTGCCTGCACAGGCCCCAGCTGCTGCTGGCCTCCTCCTATGGCCTGTTTCCAGGCAAAACCTGCTCTCTGAGCCCCACTTCCTGCCTGAGGCCTGTGCTGGGCCTGTCAGGCTCTGAGGCTGCTGGCCGTGCATTCCCAGGTGTGGCCTTGCCCTTGTTTCTTTCCCCCATAGGCTTTTGTTGGCTTTTGCAGGGCAAGGCTATCCCCCACTGGATTCTCCTCGAGAGCAAGTGAGGGCAGGGGTGTGGCCACCACCTCCAGACAGCGTGGCCCAGATCCATCATACCACATAGGCAGAGATTAGGGTTGCCAGCTCTGGATTGGGAAATATCTGGAGATTTGGTGGGGGGAGCCTGGGGAGGGCAGGGCTTGGGAAAGGTACAATGCCATAGAGTCCACCCTCCAAAGCAGCCATTTTCTCCAGGGAAACTGATCTTAGTCATCCGGAGAGCAATTGCAATAGTGGGAGATCTCCAGATGCCCTCTGGAGGGTGGCAAGCATATCAGAGATTACTCTGGCCAGACCTGTTTCATATCGATCCTGCTTTGCCTATGGAGAGCCAGTGTAATGGTCAGTGTGCCAGACTAGGATGTGGTAGACCCAGATTCATACCCCCACTCTACCATGGAAGTGTCATGAGTGACCTTGGGCCAGTCACATACTCTCAGCCTGACCTACCTCAAAGGGTTGTGGTGAGGGTAAAATGGAGGCGAGGAAGACAATGTAAGCCACTCTGACCCCCTCTGAGGAAAAAGGTTGGGTATAACTGAAGTTAACTTAGACTGGTGTAACTCTGCCCTGACCCAAGGTTGTCAGATCTCAGAAACTAAGCAGGGTCACCCCTAGTTAGTACTTGGATGGGAAGACCACCCAGGAAGTCTAGGGGTGCTACACAAAGGCAGGCAATGGTAAACTACTTCTGAATGTCTCTTGTCTTCAAAGCCCGATGGGGACATTATAAATAGGCTGCAACTTGATGGCCTAAAAAAAAGTGTAACTGTATAGGATTGCCCTGTTAATGTCTGATCACAGCAACATGGGAGTAACCCTGGAGTGGCAACTCCCATGTCCATATAGTTGAAATTTGCCCTAATTGGCCAGTGTACAAGAGACAAATCCTTTACTAGGATCTTGCCCCTAGGAATCGAGTAGCTCAGTGGGAACAGACACAAGTGCCATCTCCTATGTGTATGACAATGCTTGAGAAAAGATCAGAACACTCCTATGCGCATGTGGCTCGTGCACACAACTTAGACCCAATGGTTCATGTCCCAGGATTCTTGTCCTGAGATAAGACATCCCCATTTTCCCAATGATGAAATGTCTGTTAACTGTGCTCCTCTCCATCATCACCTCATCTTCCTTAGTAGTAACTTTCTCATACAGACATCAGCCTTTCTAAAGCAGAAATGCCAACTTTTACAAGGTTCTGCTTTAAACAGCCAGATTTGGGGGGGGGGGGGGGGGATTATCCCCAGTGCCAAGAAAGATTCAGTTGCAATGTTTTTTTTGTCAGTTAAGATACTATTAACAGCACCAGAGGAAAATGGGTGAAAAGTTGACAGAACCGAATCTGTTTCTTTTGAGATTCACAGCTAAATCTGAGAGATAGAGATTCACAGCTAAATCTCTGAAATGTGAGCTTTGGGGCTCGCTCCACCCAGCCCAACTTTCCTTTTCTCCGTTTTAATTTTAGGCCATCTTTACAAGTGTCCTGAAACTGACTCCCAAAATCGTTGGAGTGAGCAACTCTGCATGTCTGGATGTTGGCGGGTGTTACATCGAGATCAACCTTCTTTCTATTCTGGGTTTTCCCCCCATTCTGCATTGCATTACCTCCCTTCAGTGGTCAGCCCGGTTTCAGCCTGCTGCTGCCCCGGGTTATTTGGATACTGTTTTGCTGTGGACGTAAATTGCCTTGACTCAAATACTAAGGAAATCTGGAGTGGCAGGCAAATGCGGAAAGGACCTAAATGTGTTTAGATGTTATTTCCTTGAATGAGATGCCTCTCGTCATCTTAACCTGGGACCTGCCCTCTGATCCCTCCTCTATCTTTGTCCTCTCACTCTTCTCTCATGGCCTTCCATTGGAGACACATGTCTCCCCAAATCTCTCCTGTAGATATAATACCATCATAATCCAGTACACATGATGCCAGATTAGCTGGCCATTTGCAGGGGTCTGTTGGGGCTGGAGCGAGGCGGAGCAAAGCTCTGCCAGCTCAGGAGTGGCCACTAGGGCAGCCAGGGGCCGAATCAGATTCTCTGATCTAATTCGGCCTGCTGCTGAATTGCCGCCGAAATTCGGTGGCAAATTTAAAAGCAACTGGAGGGGAGGAGGTTTGAGGTAGAGGCTCCAAACTTGCAGGGTAGCTGCTGGGGCCTCTTCTCGAAATACCCACCGAGTTTCAAGAAGATTGGACCAGGGGGTCCAATTCTACGGGCCCCCAAACAGGTTGCCCCCATTCCCTCCATTGTTCTCTATGGCAGGAAAAAAGTAACACTTTTTCCCACCATAGAGGACAACAGAGGGGATGGGACAACCTGTTTGGGGGCCCGTAGAATTGGACCCCATGGTCCAATCTTCTTGAAACTTGGTGGGTATTTCGAGGAGAGGCCCCAGCAGCTACCCTGCAAGTTTGGAGCCTCTCCCTCAAACCCCTTTCCTCCAGCCCCTCATATACCCTATGAGTTTTTGCCATTGAGTTCAATGGCCCATAGGGTATAATGGGGCTGAAACTGACATTCTCTTTCTGACACACTTCTGGTGATGTCAGGGGAGGTGGCATATGCTAATGAGCTATGCTAATTAGTTATGCTAATGAGCTCCTGCACCTCTTTTTCTACGAAAGGACCCCTGGCCATTTGTACTCTATAGATTAGGCTTCTGCAGGGGTCCTTTCGAGCAGGAGCTCGGGGGAGTTCAGCTCCGGGAGTTGGTGCCAGCCCCCCCCCTTGTGGGGGAATGCCTGCTTGTGTCATGGCTGCAGCAAAATGACCCCGTCCCCTGGAAAGGTCCTTGTTCCTCCGACCAGCCTTCTGAAGGCTTCAGCCACCACTGAAGCTATCCTCCCAGAATAGTGGTATTTCTGAGGCTTGGATTAGTAGCTGTCCTCTCTCTCTCTCTCTGTCTCTCTCTCTTTCTTTCTTTCTTTTTATTTCATCTCTTTCTTTTTATTTCATATCTCTCTCTCTTTCTTTCTCTTTTTCTCTCTCTCTGTCTCTCTTCTTTCTTTCTTGCCTTCTGACATACTTCTGGTGATGTCAGGGGGTGTGGCATATGCAAATAAGTTATGCTAATGAGCTCCTGCACCTCTTTTTCTGCGAAAGGACCCCTGGGCTTCTGTAGATCGGGTTTCTTTGTGCTGTTTAGATTAGGCTTGACTTTCTCCCCTTTTGACTGCAACCTGAATGTGAACTCAAGTCTTCTTGAATCAATGTAAGTTTACCTTTTTTGCCATGTACTTCTTGGGAGATTTATTGACTGCACTCAGGATCACGCTTCTGTGACTGGGCAAAACTCTGCTATATTAAACAAATATCCCAGTAAAAATTGTCTTCCTCAAGGCCCCCCGCATCTGAATCCTGTGCTTGTTAATCCCTTGCAGGTGTTTATAAGAAGCTTTCAATTTGCAGTGTCCTTTTCCTGGGCCTGGCAAATTGGTCCCTCGTTGTTGTTGTTGTTTTTAAAAAAATATTTCCTTGTTCTTATCCTTCTTTGGACCCTTTCCAATTCAGCAAAACTTCGTCTTCTTTTTAACTGGCTAATGCCTCCGGTGTTATGCGAGGCTCAAGTGCAGCCTCGCCAATTTGACACAGAGATTTTTTTTTTTTTAAAAAAGGCATTACTTCTCCTTCTGTTGACCTAATTCTCCTTTTGTATGCTACTTTCCCAAACTGTCATTTGACCACAGCGGAGGGAGAAGGGGTTTAACCACTGCACCCCCACATGGTTAGGAGCAATGCTCCCTCTAAGCTGTGAAGTCTTGTGAGCAAAAATTCCGCTTTATGAGCTACTGGCATTAAAGTTGTGAGTGAGTAATTTGGCTACGGCATAAATTAGTTTGCTCCGGAGCCCTCCTTCCAGAGCTAAGACAAAAATGGGTGAGCCGGATGCTAAAAAACAGTGAGCTCACTCACACTAACTCAGCTTAGAGGGAACACTGGTTAGGAGAGGGGAAAAGGGGACCTGACATATGCCTGCTGTTCTCCACAGTAGCCCTATGCACATCGTACCTCCTTTGTCCAGCCGAAGCTGGTTTGCTATGCCATCTTTACGGCGCTCCCCCAACAAGCCTTCCCTCCCCAAAAACCCTTCCAGAACACTGCCTGATTAGGTGAGGGATTTTCGGTAGTTCCTCTTCAATCTTTCCAGCAGTCTCCCCAGAGATATCAAGCACAATCTTTTGTAGGCTGTCAACAAGGTTCTCTTTCAAAAATCTATGGGGAAAGAACTATATTGTCGTCTGATCGATACTCTTGTTTAGTTTCCCATTTTAACTTACTGTTATCCTCAGTTTCCCTTTAAGTTTGACCGATTCCTTGACTTCCATTATATCCTCTGGGAGGATGTCTTCATCAAGTAAAGACCTGATGAATCAATGCATTTTTTAAAAGGTTTTTCTTCCAATTTCATTTCAAATTTCTACCTGCTTTTATCATGCTAAACAGCTTCTTCGCCTCCGAAGAATTCAGAGCCATTCCACAGATGTATAGGCTTGCTTTTAGGTACCTTAACAAAGATCTGCGTATTTAAACACTTAATTTTTTCCATGCCCATGAACGATAATCACACAATCATCAGTTCCCTGTGATAACATTCAGAATACAATATAGAGCAGAGTGTGTCTCGCTCGATTCATAAAAAAAGAAAGAATTTCCTTTGCATTCAAACCTAGAATGTTAGGCTGCAGACTTCTCCCTGACTGGCTAGTGGTCTATGTCTAGAGAAGGGGTGTCAGACTCATTTCTTATATGAGCCGGATTTGACATAAATTGGACTTTGTCGGGCTGGGCCATGGGTGTCATAAAATGTAATAAAAACCAAGAAAAAAAAGGGGGGGGACTCAATCCAAAATATGGCTGTGATCTAAGAGGGTCAAGCTAACAAAATAAGTTATTATAAAAATACAAATATTTCTTATAGTGTACACATGAATAAAGGAGAAAATAGGTTAAAAGCACCAGTTTGGTGTAGTGGTTAAGTGCGTGGACTCTGATCGGGGAGAAGCGGGTTTGATTCCCCACTCCTCCACTTGCACCTGCTGGATGACCTTGGGCAAGCCATAGTTCTGGCCCAGCTGTTCTTGAAAAAGAGCAGTTTCTCTCAGAGCTCTCTCAGCCCCTCCTACCTCACAGGGTGTCTGTTGTGGGGAGGGGGAGGGGGAGGAGATTGTAAGTCGCTCTGAGACTCCTTTGGGTAGTGAAGGGCAGGGTATAAATCCAATCTCTTCTTCTTCTTCTTCAATGGTCCAAATATCAGACTCTTAAAACTTTTGACACACAGACTAGACAAGTTTTACATATACAATTGATGTGTATATCTTATTACCAGTAGACCATATGAGTTTCGCCACCTTAGGGCCTTCCTCAGTGGTCAATATTACTATTGTAAAACAACACACACCCAGAAATACAAATATGAAAAACGCCCTTCTGGATGGTGTTGAACTCCCCTTAAAGGAACAGGTGATCTTGGGGAACTTCAGCTGGTACAGAACGCTGATGCCAGGATGTTGACTGGAGTGGGTCGTGGGGACCATATCACTCCAGTCTTGACCTATCTACACTGGCTTCCAGTTTGTTGCTGGGTTCAAATCATGGTGCTGGTCTTGACCTTCTGAGTCCTATATGGCTTGGAACCAACATACCTGAAGGACGACCTAATCCCTTATGAACCCACCCAATCATTATGGTCACCTTCGGAGACCTTGCTTTGGGTGCCCCATCTTCTAAGATTAGGCAGGTGGCAACCACGGAGAGGGCCTTCTTGGTCATGGCTCCAAAGCTCTGGGACTCTCTCCCCAGGGAGATTCATCTGTCCCCTTCTGTTGCCATCTTCTGCCAGTGGATGATGACCCTTCTTAAAAAATTTGGCATTCCCTCAATGATCTCTAAGGGGCCGCAGTGCCTCAGAGGTTAAGATGCTGAAGCTGCAGACCGGAAGGTCGGTAGCTCGGCAGTTCAAGACCTGAGTGACACATGATGGAGTGAGTTCCCGTCTCTGGCCCCAGCTCCTGCCAGCCTAGCAGTTTGAAAGCAAGATGTTTTAAATGGTTAGCTGCCTTGGAAGCCCTTGCAAGGCACAAAGGCAGGGTATAAATCCTGTAAACAACAAAATCAATGTTTGCCAGCTGGCAGAAAATATTGATTGTGGGAGGAGAGACGAAACTCCCAGTGAAGGGAATTTCATGATTTTGGTACCATGTCTGAGAAGGACCTTTCTCGGGAGTGCTACCTGTCTAGCCTCAGACAGGAAGGAGGAAGAGGAGGAGAAGAGAAGAAGAGATTGGATTTATACCCCACCCTCCACTCCCCAAGGGAGTCTCAGAGCGGCTTACAAACTCCTTTCCCTTCCCCTCCCCACAACAGACACCCTGTGAGGTAAGTGGGGCTGAGAGAGCTCTTTCCCAAGCTGTCCTTGAGGGAACAGCTGGTACAGAGCTATGGCTTGCCCAAGGTCATCCAGCCAGGTGCAAGTGGAGGAGTGGGGAATCAAACCCGGTTCTCCCAGATTAGAGTCCGCGCACTTAACCACTACACCAAACTGGCTCTCTCAGGAGAAGATTGGATTTCTACCCCGCCCTTCACCCTTCACTGAGAGTGGCTTACAATCTCCTTTCCCTTCCCCTCTCCACAACATACACTCTGTGAGGTAGGTGGGGCTGAGAGAGCTCTTTGAGAACTGCTCTTGAGAGAACAGCTCTGAGAGAACTGAGATCAACCCAAGGTCACCCAGCTGGCTGCATAAGGAGGAGTGGGGGATCAAACCCAGTTCTCCCAGATTAGAGTCTGTGCTCTTAACCACTACACCAAACTGGCTTTCACCCGAATAGGAAGCCATGAAGATGACCACAATGCTCAGAGAGTAATATGCAGCCTATGGTTATCATCACAGAGGCAATCCAAGCTACCGTAAAGGGTACCAGCTTTTAAGATCATGACCTGAGAGAGGCGCTTCCTCCCCTCCTTTTTTTTTTTTTAAAAGTAACATCCAACACAATGAAGTGTTGCAGTGAACTCAAAAACTTACACACTGTTTTGTGTAGTTTTGGTTGTCCCTAATAGAAGGATTAGGAAGACAGCACAGTAAAGCTCAATCTTGTAGGATTTCAGGAGCTAAGCAGGGTTGGTACTTGGATGGAAGACCTCCAAGGAAGGCTCTATAGAGGAAGGCAACTGCAAATCACCTCTGCTTCTTGCATTTGCCTTCAAGGCCCCTTGTTGGGGTTATCGTAAGTCATTTGCAACTTGATGGCACTTACACATGTAATAAAAACACCTATTTGGATTTTACTCTTGGTTTTGGATCTTACTTTGGACCAGCATAGCTCCCTATAGCTCTTTATAGATGGATATTTAGTAACACTGTTTCAATTATTAAATAAAGCGTGCTGCATTTGACCTACCAATTCAGCTTCTAAACCTCAATTTGGAGAGGGATATTAAAACAAGCTTCTGACCTTTTTAGCTGAAGAAGGAATCTTCAGCTGTGCGGGAAATGTTTGGAAATGTTCATAAAGCAGAGGTGGCTTTTGCTAAGATCGTCATCTTTATCTGGTATAAGCTTATCTTCCTCCTACTCTCTTCTGGGTCACATCTATTTTATTCTGTAAACAATGATAATAATAGTAAAATTACTATGAGTCTGTGATAACAAGGACTGATCGGAATACAGCATAATATATTCAAAGAATAAACAATGTTTATTCTGCGGAGAACTTGACTATCCTGTTCCTATTCCTCTCAGGCCGATGATTTGCACAATGCCGTGTCCAGAGGGGCCACGGCGGCTCAGAGGTTGAGACGCTGAGCTGCAGACGGGAAGGTGGGTAGCTCAGCAGTTCGAAACCTGAGTGCCGCGTGACAGAGTGAGCTCCTGCCAACCTGGCAGTTTGAAAGCAAGACATTGTGAGTAGATAAATAGGTAACACCTTGGTGGGAAGGTAACAGCGTTCCGTGTGCCTTGGCGTTCAGTCACACCGGTCACATGACCACAGAAAAGTCTTCAGACAGCGCTGGCTCTTCAGCTTGGAAACTGAGATGAGCACCACCCCCTAGAGTCGGATTCGACTGGTTTTTGAGCAAGGGAAAATGTTACCTTTACTATGTCCAGAGAGACAAAGAGTGTGGTGGCCCTGGAGAAACAAAGAACAATGTTAATCGTAACTAATGTGTAAGAATGGGAATTGGCATTGATGTCTTGATATTTAATCAATCATTCTTTACCATATTATGTTTATGTTAGAAGATAAAGAGTACTCATGTTCTGTTTCCTTGATGGATAAGCAGAGTGATCAAATTTATCAGTAGGGTTGCCAACCTCCAGGTGCTGGCTGGAGATCTCCTGGGATTACAATTTATCTCAAGGTGACAGAGAATGGTTCACCTGGAGAAAACGGCCACTTTGGAAGGTAGATTCTATGGAATCATACCCCAATGAAGTCCCCCCCCCCTTCCTCAACCCCCCCCCTCCTCAGGCTTCACCCTTAAATCTCCAAGTATTTCTCAGCCAAGATGGGCTATCCATGGGCTTATATCTGGCACAATGGGTCACAAGCAGTACAGGTATGCTACAAGAGGATTAATCAGAAAAGATTATTCTTGCTTTCTAGTCTTTCAGAAAAACCCCTGGAGTTACACCGGGGTATAATTTGGCCTCTGATGTCCACTTAATTTTCCTTATCTACTGTGGCAATATTAGTACAGGTTAATTGGATCTGACCTCCTGCTTACCTAATTTTCCTCCCTACAAATCTATAATTTTCCTCAAGGATTTATGGAAGGCTTTCTCTGATCTTACCACGTCTTAGCATCTTGACCCGATTCTATAAATGGACTCTTAAATTCTCTGACTTAATGATTGTTTCAATAGATACGGGCTCACCACACTTTAATAACACTTAATACACTGTAACTCGGCCTAGATAATTAATTCTTGCCGGCGTATTTCAATATTCTGCTTTGCTTTCTGCCATTTGCATTATTTATCACCACTTTTGGGAACATAATTATTTATTAGCAAATATCTCTTTTCATCCAATTCCTAATGCTACTGTCTTTTTTCTAAACGCACTGTAGCAGTTCTGTCTCTATATCAGCTATGGTTGTCACTTTCCAGGTGCAATAGGAAGATAATATTATAGATGGGCACATCCGCCACCAGTTTTTTCAGAGCTGGAAAAGGCTGGCTGTCTACTTCTTGTCTCTGCTGGGACTTCAGCATTAGAGAAGAGAGTGGCAGAAGAAGACTCAGAATGGACAAAGGGGGCAGAGACTCTAGGGGCGGTCCTGCATTGGCTTTTCCCTCCTTTGTATTACCAAACCCACCTCGGAACAGAAATTCCCCCTCTGCATTGCATGCTGCTTTCACTTTCTTTGATCATCAGATTTTATGGCACCCTCTATGCTGCATGCCACTTTCACTCTCTTTGATCATTGGGTTTTATGGTACCTTCTGCATTGATTTACGGCCATTCAGGGGTGACTTTGCAGTACGTCTTTACCCCGGGGTATCTGAATGTGGGTTTGAGCTGCACCTTTTCCTCAGTGTTGAGAAAATGTGGAGTGAATGCCAGATGCAGGAATTGTCCTATCTCTGGAGACCAAGGGTGGAGCTGAGCACCAGCCTCAAGGTCTGAGGGACTTTGGGGGCCTGGAAGTATTGGAATATTTGGTTAATATAGCAGAGTTTCATCCAGTCATAGAAGCATGATACTGAGTGCAGTCAATCTATCTCCCAAGAAGTACATTGCAAAGAAAGGGTAAACTTAACATTTATTCAAGTAGAACCAGTTCACATTCAGGTTGCAGTCAAAGGAAAAGAAGCCTAATCATTTTTAATAAGTGAATAGGGAGAACCGTGAAAGCACACCCAGGGTATGGACTGGGGAGTGGAATGCCTCCTCAGCCAAGGGCGTAGACTTTCTAATTTCCCAGAGGGGGCTGGGGCTGGGCCAGAGAGATCACAGGCCATTGTCACTATCTATGGAGGTGGAGCCATGTGGGATTTAGGGAGGGGTTCCCCAGAGCTTCTAAATTTGCAGAGTGGAATGATTCTCTAGCACACAGAGGTGTCAAACTCATTTGTTACGAGGGCTGGATCTGACAGAAATGTCATTTTGTCATGGGCCATGTGGGCCATAAATGTAACACAAGGTACCCGAGATATAAACTTTATAAAGATGATTTCAGATGCTGAATGGCAGTAGCCAGCTTGATCAGACTGATATGCAGAGGGGTAGTAGGAGTAGAGAGATCAGCACTGGTAATGAACCCGGGTCTCAGTTTGGTACCAGAGGCTTCAGTCCAGGAGGATGCAAAGAAGAAATGGAAGAAGTCTGAAGAAGTGAGCAGTGACTCATAAAAGCACATACCCAACCATAATTTTGTTAGTCTTTAAAGGTGCTACTGGACTCTTATTTTTTCTACCACTATTACAAACCACAACATTCAAAAATTGGGGGGGGGGGGACATTTTAACCTTCCAGAACATTCAGTTGCTGACTTATGAGTAGCAGTTCTCTTACAAAGGAATTTAAAAGGGAGATTAGAAAGAGAGACTGGAGAATTGCAGCTGATAGTGGAGCTCAAGACAATGCAAACGCCTGGACTGAACTGAGACCTAGGTTGTTCCTCTCATTAACAATGCCTGCTGTTGTCATATGGCATCTGAAATCACTTCACTCTCCAAGACACAAGGACAGATGGACTCCCATTCTAGCAGTATCTGAAGAAGTGAGCAGTGACTCACGAAAGCTCCTATCCTGACAGAAACTTTGTTAGTCTTTAAGGTGCTGCTGGACTCTTGTTCCCTTTCACTAATAAGGAATGCATGCTGTACTATTAGGTTTCTTCCCCTCCCCCATCTGTTAAAAACATGTTTTAAGATCCATGGCCCACTGAATTCTTTGGAACACACACGCTAGTTGGTGTGCTTAGGACTGCAAATGTAACATTTTAACAGTTCAGTCTTAACCATGTTTATTCAGAAATTACTCAGACTTATTTCCAAGTGCCTGTCAGACATCCAAGTAATCCCTGTTGGTCAAGGGAAAAACAGGTTGCCTACCTGTAACTGATGATCTTCGAGTGGTCATCTGTGCATTCACACTGATGGGTTTCTGTGCCTGCGCAGGAATCCTTCGCTACAGTAGAAAGCTCTTTAGAGGATTTTCGCGCCCAGCGCCTCCAGGCATGTGTGGAGCCCCCACCGCACATGCCCAGAGGAGTGGGCGTGGACATCCCACAAGTTCCTTCTGACTGCTGCAACCAAGCATGAATTAGGAAGAAAGCCTGGTGGCAGAGGGGAAGGATGGGCGGGTAGTTTGAATGCACAGATGACCACTCAAAGATGATCAGTTACAGGTAGGCAACCTGTTTATCTTCGACGTGGTCTCTGTGCTTCACACTGATGGGAGAGTAGCGAGCAGTGTCTCACCTGGAGGAGGGAGCAGGCAGGCTGTCATTGAGAAGCAGTGGATAGGATAAGGTGACCCATCGCAGAGCGGGTGGCTACTCGAGTGTCCAGTGCATAGTGCCTGATGAAAGTGTTCAGAGTAGCCCAAGTCGCAGCTGTGCAGATGTCCGTCAGGGAGGCACCCTTAAGAAATGCCGTAGAGGCGGCTATAGACCTGGTGGAGTGTGCCCGGATGGGACCCGGAAGTGGGGTCTTGGCAAGTTTATAGGCAAGTTCAATAAGCCTCACAATCCATCTGGAGAGTCTCTGGGCAGTGATGGGTTTGCCCATTCTGTGTGACGCATAGGAAACAAAGAGCCTGGGTATTTTCCTAGTAGGCTTAGTACGAGCAAGGTAAAATAGAAGTGCTCGTTTCACATCAAGGGTATGCAGGAGACGCTCTTGCTCAGAGGTGTAGGAAGGGTAAAAATCATGCAAGATGATCTCTGGCTGCAAATGGAAGTCGGAGACGACCTTGGGGAGGAACAAAATGTCTGGGACCATGCGAACTGCATTCGGTAGGAAGCAGAGGAACGGAGGGTCATGTTTGAGGACTAGGAGTTCACCAACTCGACAGGCAGAAGTGATGGCGAGTAAGAAGGCCATTTTCCAAGCCAAGAGGCGAAGATCACAGGAGGCCAGTGGTTCGAATGTCTTCCGAGTGAGTGTGCAGAGGACCAATGGCAGATCCCAAGGTTGGGGTGGGATTCTGGTGGATGGATAGAGATGGAGAAGGCCATTCAGAAAGCGTTTTGAAAGGGGGTAGGTGAATAAAGAAAGGTGTTGATTCTGTTGTGAAATGCCGAGATTGCAGACAGGTATACTCTTAGAGAAGAGTGTGAGAGTCCAGCATCTGAGATAATTGCCAGGAGTTCGAGATAATTGATATGGTGGGACCTTAGGTCTTGTTCCCAGCATGCACCAGTGCTGTGGCTACTGAGGTGTGCCCCCCATCCTCATGTCGACATGTCGGTGGTTAGGGTGAGTTGCAGTGATGGAAGATGAAAGGGAGATCCTTGAAGGAGGTTTGACGGCAGGATCCACCAGAGGAGGGAGTCTCGGACATCTGGAGGGGGGGGGAGATGAAGGTTTTGTGAGTCCTGATTTGGGCAAAAGGAATGGACGAACCACAGTTGAAGAGGGCGCATTTTGAGCTTTGCAAAGAGCAGCACCGCTGTGGTGGCAGCCATATGCCCCAGTAATTGCTGGATCAAGAGGGCCGAGGAGTCGGGATCGAAGCGGATGTGTGAGGCCAATGTGACAATTGGTGACACCCTGTCTTCTGGGAGGTAGGCCCAAAGGGAGATGGAGTCCAGTTCTGCCCCAATGAACTGTACTCTTTGAGTGAGAATGAGATGGGATTTTTCCTCGTTGATCCTGAGGCCGAGATCTTCGAGGACAGTTCGAGTGACGGAAATGTCGGCCAGGAAGGTCTGGGGTGAAATTGACACTATAAGCCAATTGGCTATGTAAAGGAAAATGGTAATCCCTTGGAGGCGAAAGAAGGCCGCAACTATGACCATTGTCTTTGTGAAGATGCGGGGAGCTGTAGAAAGGCCAAAGGGAAGGGCTTTGTATTGATAGTATTGATGTCCAATGGTGAAACGGAGGTATTTCTGGTGGGGGGGATATATTGTGATATGGAAGTAGGTGTCCTGCAGATTGAGGGTGGCCATCCATGTTCGTCTGCGCATTAGGGGAAGAATGGAGCGTATTGTCACCATTCAGAAATGATGGTATTTTATGAAGAGGTTGTGGCCTCGAAGGTCCAAGATGGGTCTGGTGCCCCCATCCCTTTTGGGAACTACGAAGTACCTTGAGTAGAAGCTGTTGCATTGGTGGTGAGTGGGAAAGGTTTCTGTGGCACCCTTGTCCAGGAGGACATTGATTTCTCGAAGGAGGACAAGAGAGGGGATGGTAGCGACAAAGGTTGGGGTCGGTGGGGGCTGGAGGAATTCAATGAGGTATCCTCTGGAGATAATGGTGAGGACCCAAGAGTCTGACGTCACTCTGTTCCACATTGGAAGGAAGGGTGCAGGATGAGTAAGACAAGAGCCAGGACGGGTAGAGTCAAAGGCCCTGTTTGGACTGCCGGGACTGCTTGGAGCGGCCAGGCTGTTGGGCTGGTGAGAACTTCTGTCTCAAAGTGTATGATTGCTTTTGCACGCCCTGGGAAACACGTGGGTGCCAGGATCTCTCTGGAGAGTTCTGGTTTGATGATCTACGGGACCAGGGTCTGGACCAGCCTCGTGGTTTGGATTGACGGGGAGCAGAGGACACTCCTAGCATGCGGGAGGCTTTGATACTCTTATCAAGGTCCTGTAGGACAGTATTAGTGGTGGTGTGGAAGAGGCCGACACCATCAAAGGGGAGGTCTTCAACCAAGGATTTGGTGTCCTGTTGTAAAGTGGTGGAGCGCAACCAGGAGTGACTCCTCAAGGTTATGGCGAACATCGTGGTCTTGGAAAAAGTGTCCAAGGCATGTTTGGAGGTGTTCACCTGCTGTTTGGCAAGGGTGAGTGTGGAAATCCTACTCCCTCCACTGATGGAGAATGTCATTTTCCTCTTGTCAGCATGACTTGAATGTTAGTGGCTCTTCAAGAACCATACTAGGAACCCTTGGATTTCTCAGAGGTTTGTCACTGATCAAGGAACTCTGGACAGAAATTCTCTCAAGGTAGAAATACCCATAAGATAGCTTGGATGTTAACACCAAGCTTTCCCTGTGATGCATGACCTCAGGAGTGCATTGAATGCACTCACAGCTTTTGTACAGCCACAGCTAGGCCCCAAAAGTGGAGCCGATGCCTCACACAAAATCCCTAGAGGATGCCTCACAATTGTCAGCGGCACTGCAAGGATTCTAAGACCGATGCAAAGGGATTTCCATTTAATTTTAAAAAACCGCCATGCTATATGAATATAGCATTTTCATTGCTGAAATCCAAAGCTCCTTCTAAGCTGTGGAGACTTGTGAGCAAAAATTCTCCTTTGTGAGCTACTGGCATTAAAGTTGTGAACGAGCGATTTGGCTCCTGCATTAAATCAGTTTGCTCTGGAGCCACCCTTCCTGAGCTAAGACAAAAATGTGCGAGCTGGAGGCTAAACAACTATGAGCTAGCTCACACTAACTCAGCTTAGAGGAAACACTGGCTATGACTGGGTTTTTGCCAATGCTGTGACATTTACACATTGCCCACTTCAGACAACCGTGCTGAAAAGGACTAATATAACCAAAAATAGCTTTCTGCCCTGTGAACTGACACACAATTCCTCTCTCTCTGCGGCTCAGCTCTTTGAATAGTCCACAGTGTCCTGAAGACCCCTGACAATGCAACAAAATCATGTGGTTAAGAACATAAGAGAACATAAGAGAAGCCAATGTTGGATCAGGCCAGTGGCCCATCCAGTCCAACACTCTGTCACACAGTGGCGAAAAACACCAGGGGCCCTCAGGAGGTACACCCAGTGGGGCCAGGACACTAGAAGCCCTCCCACTATTGCCCCCCTCCCAGTCACCAAGAATACAGAGCAATCACTAGCCCCAGATAGAGAGTTCCTATCCATACTTTGTGGCTAATAGCCACTGATGGACCTCTGTTCCATATGTTTATTGAATTCCCTCTTGAAGCTGTCCATGCTTGTAGCTGCCACCACCTCCTGTGGCAGTGAATTCCATGTGTTAATCACTCTTTGGGTTCTGCCATTATTGTGAGCCGTCTGCCAACAGCCCCATCAAACTAGACACATTATGACAGGATTGGGAGGGGGGTGCATGGGAGGGGATGCCTCCCAATTAATAAATCCTGAGCAGCATTGTGCTGTCACCTTTGACGATGGTGACTTCAAGAAACCCAACAAGTTATTTCTGTGGAAGAAGTCATCCATTGTAACAGATAGCAGGGATTTCAAACAAGCAAGCGTTGCTAGGAAAACAGAATTGAAATTACATTGCCTCATAATGCATGCAAATGATATGCATCTCTTCACCACTGCACGTAAAAAGAAAATCAATCCACTCATCAGGCTGTCTCATTATCCGCTATGATACTGGCAACCTACCCTGAAAAGGAGGGCTCCCAAGGGTCGGCCACTTTGCTTGCTTGAGAGAAAAGGCTTGTGTGATTTGCTAATCTTGGTCAACAAGTAATCGGGTTCTGTTCCAAAGCTTTAAAACAACCTTCCAAGGGCCATTATTGTCAAGTTCCTCTTTGGAGGTTAACTGCAATAATGGAAAGGTGCAGGGCTGTTGTAATAAGTCTAAATCTGATGTGGGAAATTTAAAACAAAGAGCAAAGAAGAGGGGTTTTTTTAAAAAAAAAAAAAAAAGGGAAGAGGAATCGGATGAGAATGTCGAGGTATACGGCGGGAAACAATGCCGAGAACACAAGTGGGCTTAGGAAATTTAAATGCTGAAAGATGAAAGTTTCTTCAGCATCGCTAAATACACAATAGTGACAGGTTTCGAGGGAAGAAAAAAGGATATCAAACAATTGTGGGTGTCATTAAATGTAAGGAATCAAAAGGTGAAAAAAGAGTCTTAAAAGATAATTTGGTGTGTGGCATTAAAAATGAATGGTGAGTAATAAGCAGAGAAAATCCAAATCCATGTTGAACATTCAAAACAAAAGAACTAAGTAGGGCAAAAGGAAACAGGTGCGATTGCTTTAATACCAACAAAGCCACACTACTTGCAAACTAACTGCAAAGAGAAAGAAAAGAGGGTGGGGAAAAAAACACCTCTGCGTAACTTTGGGGGACCAAGACTGAAGATATAAATTCCAATAGGTGTGTCATGAAGTTGGGGGGAAATAGCTTTAAAAAAAAAAACTGGTACTATTGCTTTTGGGGGCTCAAAGCAGAAAAATGGAAGGTACCACTTTGGCCACCTTCTTACCAGTACTCTGTACTGGACCATACCTGGTTACTTTCATCTCTGCAGGAAGACTTCCCACAGCTAGGGTTACCAAGCATGGTCTGGGAACTCACAGGAGCCCATGGAGTGGGGACCGGGGGGCACTTTTGGTGACATTATGATATCCATTTGTCCAATCTACTGTCCTCCCCTGCTGAGCCTTCCATCCTCAAATGGCACATCAGGTGAAGACCCATAGTTTGGTCTATGGCCTAGCGGCTCCAGTTTTTGTGGCTACCATATTAAACTGCTGGGCCACCTATTTTGTCTATAGCTAACTAGCCGGAGACCCATGCTTCGCTATGGTATTTAAGTTCCATAAATCCAGTTGTACTACTGATGATGTGAAGTCTGAAATGCAACATTTGTTTTGTTGATTCTAATAGAGAATATTGTAGTGAGACATGCGCACTGTTTTTTTCTCTCTCTACTGAAGGACCTCTCTGTGGACCACATTGGTGGTTCTGCCCTCAGGTGCTAGGATCGCTAGGCTGCTTGGTGAGCTCACTCTGGAGCAGGCAACATAGAACTGTCCATTTAAGAAGCAGTCCTCTGTTAAGTCAGTTCCTGCCATCATCAGTAACTGGCCTTGGGACTTGATGGCCATAGCAGAGCAGACCTTGAGGGGAAACTGCAGCCTCTTGAACTCTGCTGTATTCCTAAGTTGCCTCCTCCTGGTAACATTGGTGTATCTAGCTCAATGCTGGGAGCTTTCTTGGGGGCAGTAAGAGGTGAGAGGCAAGAGGGGGAGTTGGTCTGAGGGAGTGGTGATGTGGTAGACATTTCTTCAGGTTCATGAGGGAGGCATGCAGGCTCCTAAAAAGGTCATTTACTATCTCCCCATTGATGTTCCCTCTAAGCTGTAGAGTCTTGTGAATAAAAATTCTACTTTGTGAGCTACTGGCATTAAAGTTGTGAGCGAGCGACTGGCTGCTGCATAAATTAGTTTGCTCTGGAGCCATCCTTCCTGAGCTAAGACAGAAATCTGTGAGCCAGAGGCTAAAAAACTGTGAGCTAGCTCACACTACCTCAGTTTAGAGGGAACACTGCTCCCCATGAACATTCATAAATTCAATTGCCATGCTGGCTGTTATGAGAAATGTCTGTTCAGGAGTCTTGAATTGCCAATTTCTGTAACTGTCCTCAACTGTCTGCAGTCTCTTTTAACTGTGTTTTTACTTCAGAATGTTGAGAGCCACAGCTGAGCAATCAGAGAGAGGTAGGGTGCAAACAGGCAGGTTTTACTTCAGAACGCTGAGCTTCACAGTTGACCAATTCGAGGGGGGGGAGGCAGCAGGAGGGGTCATGTAATGTTCCTCAAAAATATCTTTGGTGGGGGTTCTATCATGGTAGGAATGTGCTCCCCTTATACTGAGTTTCTTGGTGCAGGGGTTTGGCCTGGGCATTGAATTGGGGAGAGGGCATACCCCTCCTTATTTATTTTTATTTTTTTACAAAATTGCCTCATTTATGTTACATTTAAGAAGTGGGACATAACTACATATTAAAAACACCATCCGAGCAATCAGATATTAAGCAAGTTCATATGAACCAGTTTTCTAGAACCCACATTGTGAGAAATTAAATAACCTAATAAAAGAAACCAGTTTTCTACAAATTTGGGGTATATTTTCATTTTGGGTGGGAGTGTGGCTAAGCTGGGCCAGCAGCACTGCTAAGGTGATTCTGCTGGGATGGTGTCCCGGATGGATTAAAGTACCCTGGT
This sequence comes from Lepidodactylus listeri, assembly GCA_029233225.1. Taxonomy (NCBI): domain Eukaryota; kingdom Metazoa; phylum Chordata; class Lepidosauria; order Squamata; family Gekkonidae; genus Lepidodactylus; species Lepidodactylus listeri. Next base: position 94,651,941 of record JARCFY010000009.1, on the reverse strand, counting down.
TCTGCTCCCACACCTGACAGACACTGGCCTGTCTGGTGTTGGGGGGATTGTATTTAAAGGCATTGGGGAGGCTGGGCCAGCAGCAGGTCTAAGGCAATCCTGTTGAGCAAACCTCCTCTGCAGCTGTAAGCATCCCACCTCCTTCCCTACACCTGACAGGCAGCCACTGACAGGCAGCACCTACACCTGGAAGCCACTGTGGAGGCGGACCTGGCAGGATCACTAAGATGTTACTGCTGGGGTTGGCTTCCTCATGGCTTTAAGCACCCTGCAATCACTGCTGCACCTGACAGACAACTGCCTGTTAGGTGTAGGAGGTGGGTGTGTTGGAAGCCATCAGAGAGGCTAGGCCAGCAGCATTACTGCACCTCACAGGTTGGCCATTCCTGATTTCCTCAACTGTCATTAGCTCTGCGCAGTCTCCTATAACTGTTTTTTTTTTTAACCTCAGAATGCTGAGCTCTGCAGCTGACCAGTCAGAAAGTTGGGGGTGCAAAGCAGCAGCAGCCTGGCAGCCACATAGGAATCAATGGGAAAGCACATTTTACCCCTTTTGACCCACTTAGGGGTTAAATTTCTAAAAATCCCTTCTTAGTGAGCAACTGCACCATGGTAGGAGCGCTCTCTCCGCATTTGGTGTTTCTAGGTCCAGCAGTTTGGCCTGGGCATTGATTTTATGGTGAGGGGACTTTCTTTTATATATATATATATATAGAAGGGTAAAGGTTTCCCTTGCTTTAAATCCAGTCAAATCCGACTCTAGGGGGTGGTGCTCATCTCCATTTCCAAGCCAAAGAGCCTGTGCTGTCCGAAGACATTTCTGTGGTCATGTGGCCGGCATGACTAGATGCCGAGGCACACGGAACGCTGTTACCGTCCCACTGAAGTGGTACCTATTTACTTGTAATTTCTTACTTTCGAACTGCTGGATTGGCAGGAGCTGGGGCAGAAATGAGAGCTCACTCCGTCATGCGGCACTCGGGTCTTGAACTGCTGAACTACAGACCTTCTGGTCTGCAGCTCAGCATCTTAACCTCTGAGCCACCACATCTCAGCTTAAATCTGTTTCAATTATTTATTATGGATTATTTCAGGAAGTGTTTTAATGATTACTATGAAACGTTTTAACTTTGTTGTCATCTGCTCTGAGCCCATTCATGGGCAGGGCGGAATATAAGCCAAAATAAAAAAAAAATGAATAATATCACTTCCACAGAAAATCCTGAAGTGACATCACATCATGGCTGATGGGTTTTTTTTACATTCACTTTGTCCCACCAGCCACATGCGGGAAACAGGAACCAAGGGCAGGGAATCCCACACCCTCAGCAGGAAAATGACAGCCCTGCCCACCTTCACCAATGACTGCAAGCTATAATTTCCCCTATTTACCAGAGGCAAACTCCGTTCTTTTTTACCCATCCTAGCTACATTAGACTCCCCATTTTGGATCTTATTTACTTCATTTATTCTCTACCTCTGTCCCCAGTGGGGCTCCAAGGCAGTTTCAGTCATTCTCCTGTCCTTCATTTTCGGAACAGCAGTGGTTGGGGCCTGGTTGAGGATAATGGAGTGGACAGATCTTGTGCTGCTAATCGGGGGGGGGGGGGAGGGGGCTAAAAAGTAAAAACATTCAGATTGTGCTTTTCTGGATTGATTTCATAAGCTGCAGTTACACAGTTAATGCACTGAAGTTAGCAGACCTTTACTATATTGTTGCAACAGACTGAGTTGGCAGAGCAATGTTTGGTGTAGTGGTTAAGTGCGTAGACTCTAATCTGGGAGAACCGGGTTTGATTCCCCACTCCTCCACTTGTACCTGGCTGGATGACCTTGGGCAAGCCATAGCTCTGTACCAGCTGTTCCCTCAAGGACAGCTTGGGAAAGAGCTCTCTCAGCCCCACCTACCTCACAGGGTATCTGTTTGTGGGGAGGGGGAGGGAAAGGAGTTTGTAAGCCGCTCTGAGACTCCCTTGGGGAGTGAAGGGCGGGGTATAAATCCAATCTCCTCTTCTTCTTCTTCAATGCATACAGCCAAGAATAGTACTCTGCTCCAGAGAACAACAACAACAACAACAACAAAAAGCCCAGGCTTCCACTTCCTCACCAGTGTGTTATTGAATCAGGAGGGCTTTTGCCCAAATAGGAAGGAACAGCTCCTCATGCAGGAAAAGAAATCAGTGGTGACCAAGCCAGACCACACCCACCCTTCAAACTCATACACCAGCATGCTAGCTCATTGGCCAACATTGCCTTCTGTTTCCCTTTGGAGTCCCTGATGGGTCCACTGATGAGGCTCCTTTTCCTCCATAGTTTCTTCATGGGCTTCCCGAGGCAAAGGGCATGCGCATCACTGGCCTATTGCACATGCATAGCTTACTGCAGATTTCTTTTAAGCTTGACTTCAGATACTGTGCCTGCCATATGCACCATTCTTTTCCCTCTGTGGTATTTATTGTGCAGTTACAACACACACACACACACACTTTTCTGAATCACGGTGGGAATGTCACTTGTGAAGTGTGGGAGGTAGTGTCCAAGGTTGTTGTGTTTTTTTTTTAATTACACAATTGCCCTATCACAGCTGGGCAGTAACGTCCAGCAAGTGCCTTCCATTTAAAGCATTGTGGTTCAGTTTTTGAGCATGCCTCTTAGTGTTAATTTGTTGAATGAAAGGGAGCACAAAGGAACACAGGCAAAGGGGTGGGTTGATGATGCTGAAACTGACAAGAGTGGCTGCGAAGCCCCATTTTCCATATTGTGGAGCCCTAGGGGATTATCTGCTGTGTTATTGGCCACTGAAAAATGGGAGTTGCATGATCTCATAATATGGGGGAACACACTGAGTGTACAGTATGCCTGGTAGAACCCAATGACACTAGCATTGCAAGCTTAGATCACTGGCAATGTGTATGTGTGCACACGCCCATGCAAAGACAGCTGCAAACCCGCCACACTTTGAACAGGGCTGCAATTTGTATGAGGGAGGAGTCCTCTGGCAGAAGCCCTGGGGAGCTTTTTTAGTCTCGTGCCACTAAACTTTTTTTTAAAATAGTATTTTCACTGATGCCCTAGCACAGCTGCAAAGTAATGCTAATGTTCTGCCCTTCCTTGAAAATTTGCATAGTTTTCTGTTTGTGATTCTCTGTTTGATCCTGCACATTGGTTGTGATCATGACAGTTTTTTAAAGCCTTTCCTGTGCTGACTGGATTCTTTTCTCCAAATGGATCAATCCCAAGCCATTCTTAAATTCAGCAGTTTGCAGAAGGTCCATGTGGCTCAGCTGCCATTTTAATGTTAGGCTACCAGAGACTGCTGAAATGGTTCCCCCCAAAAAACTCTGTTTATTAAAGCTTTAAAGAGGAAATGTTTTCAAAGCTTTAGGCTTCCCATCCCACTGTCTGTCTCTCTCTCTTTACATCTCATGTCAATTTCATTCTGCACTGACAATCCCCCCTTATTTTGTTTGTTTTTTAATGCAGTGATCTGAGACTAATCATTCCTGCCCATCTAACTATCTCCAGTACTGTGAAGAGAAGCCCAAGACAGACTGCATCTTCTCTCACAACTTTTTGATTTCCCCATCATTTAAATTTTTATTTAGCGATCCCAGACTAACAAAAGTCTCATATTGCTAGACTCATACCACTTGTTAAAAAAAAAAAAAAAACAAGGAAGGAAGGAAGGAAAAAAAATTATAAATGGAGCTTGTCTGCTGATGAAGGGGGGAGAATGATGGAAGGTGCAGAGTGGGAAGCATAACCTTGATGTGGATGGGGGGCTTCAAGGGGCCACAAAAGGGCAGGGGGAAATCTGAGGGAATCTGTATGCTTTTGGATTACCTTCAGCTTGGAAGCAAAATAAGGAAAAATTCAGCACAAAAGCACTCTCAGAAAACCTGGGGGAACAGTGACCAGAAAGCGAACTGAGCACTGAAGGGAAGAGGAAACGAAAAAGAAAGTGCAGAATGAAAAAGAAAACTCATGAGACACACACAGTGAAAGCACCCGTGCATAATAGGCCACTATTAGCTAACCTTTGGGATGTCCATTCAAGTTTCCATTGCTCTGATATCCTACTATGTTTGCACTGTTTTCAGAGAATGTGAGTTATCCATTTTATTTATGATACTTATGCCTAGTTCTTCCATTAAGGAACTGACAGCCATTTGTACACAGGTTCCTGGGTACTCTCCTGTTCAAGTTGCTTGTGGACCAGGTTTTTCTAGCTTTTACAAAAGAATCACCTTGTGTGTCTGTGGTCCCCTCTCTCAGCTCATTGCCAAATAAAAAGAGTGTCAAGTCACTTCTTGGAAATGTGCTCAGTTGGACCCCAGTCATCCTTCTTCTCTGTGTTTGCCAGCTAGCAATTAAAGCTTTTAAGAGCCAGTTCAATGCACTGACAAGTTGCACATTGCTGCCAATGTTAATTCTGCCGGTAGCACTTCTGAAGGGTGGACTTCCTTTGTATAATCTCCGGCTTTGCTGATGCAAACTGCTTAGAGACTCCTTAAAGTAAAAAAAAAAAATTGGTTATAAGAATGACTTCTTCTTCTTCTTCTTCTTTGTCTTCTTCTTCTTCTAGCCTAAAGTGGAATAGTCCATTCTTTCATCTTTCTGCCACAGATTGCTGCACGGGAAGGCATTAATCACTGCAACAAAGAGACGGATAGTTCAACAAGAAAATTATTCTGATATACTCAGGCATCTCTCTCCTTTGGCATTTTCTTTGTTCTCTCTCTCTTTTTCTTCTTCTTCTTTTTTGGCCATTTAGTTTGTGTCATCTTTCCACTAGAAATCATTTTTTTACCTATTTAAAAGGTCACTCAGTACTGAAGGCTAGTTTCAACATAGCAGAATAACTATATCTGAAGATACCAAAGTACTTATTACAGTTCCATATTTTTTTTTTTAAAAAGGAGTGGATTGGATCTTTCAGAAAAGCCTATAAAAGGAGTTGAGCAGAGCTGATGTTTCCTCATGATTCTTTCCTTCATCAGCTGGTTGGTGGTTCTGAAAATCTCTGCAGTTTTGGGGACCTTCATGAAGAAAATGAGCGAGAGGGGAGAATCAGGTAAAACTGCCTCCTTGTCCCTCTTCTGCTGATGGCTCGGGGGGAGGAGTGGAAGTCTGGGTGAAGTGGGACAAAGATAGGAGAGAGAGAGAAACCATTCCCCTTTCTTTCTCACAATGTTTTGATAAAACGTGACCTGGATAGCCCAGGTTAGCATGATCTCATCAGATCTCATAAGAACATAAGAGAAGCCAATGTTGGATCAGGCCAGTGGCCCATCCAGTCCAACACTCTGTCACACGGTGGCCAAAAACACCAGGTGCCCTCAGGAGTTCCAGCGGTGGGGCCAGAACACTAGAAGCCCTCCCACTGTTGCCCCCCCCCCCCAAAGCACCAAGAATACAGAGCATTTCTTGCCCCAGACTGAGAGTTCCTATCCATACTTTGTGGCTAATAGCCACTGATGGACCTCTGTTCCATATGTTTATTGAATTCCTTCTTGAAGCTGTCCATGCTTGTAGCTGCCACCACCTCCTGTGGCAGTGAATTCCACGTGTTAATCACTCTTTGGGTGAAGAAGGACTTCCTTTTATCTGTTCTAACCTGACTGCTCAGCAATTTCATCGAGTGCCCACAAAGCTAAGCAGGGCTAATGTTTGGATGGGAGACCTCCAAAGAACACCAGGGTCTCGACACAGAGGCAGGCAATGGCAAACCACTTCTGAAAGTCTCCTGCCTTGAAAACCCCACAGGGCCACCAGAATTCAACTGTGACTTGATGGCAAAAAAAAAAAAAGTTTTGAGAGAATATTAACATTGATAACATTATGAAGAATTCACACAGTAAAAATCCAGATTGAAAGTGGATTATTTAGTGTGTGTGACCATAGCCTGAAGCTGGTCTTTTAATCCCTTTAATATGTTGCTACATTGGGGGTTATGGCAGGGACTATGCTGACTGAAACCCAGTCAAGAGGGCATTTTGCTTGCTTTGTTCTAGAATGCTTGCTCAGGCACCATTCAGCACCTGAGATCCTGTAATTCCAGAATTTTAGGATGACTAGTCTATAGGGTTGATGGCATAGTTTCACTTGAAAACCTGATTGTGGGGTGTCATTAGGGCTGCCAAGTCAGCCCGGGGGGTGGGGGATCCCCCGCTATAGGGGTTCCCAATCCGCCAGCCGGCATTCGGCCGGTGGGAGGAACCCCGCCCCAGAAGTCGTCCGGTGAGGACGACTTCCCCCGTGTAATGACATCACCCGGAGGTGACATCATTACGTTGGGGACGTTGCCAGGGCGATGCTCTGGCAATCACCCCAAAACTCTATGATACCATAGAGTTTTTGGGGCGATTGCCAGAGCGTCGCCCTGGCAACGCCCCCAACGTGATGACGTCACCTCCGGGTGACGTCATCACGTCGCTGTGGCGCACGTGCCAGAAGAGCTCCCAGGGGGAGAACAACTCCCCCCCACCGGTAAGTCGACCCTACTTGGCAACCCTAGGTGTCATTTTGTTCCATTTTATTTCCTAAAATGCTGGTGGTATTTGATTTAATCAAGATGGAATCTCCCCTATACTTTTATGGTGCCCTATGGCCCTGGATGGAGCTGTAGGGCTTTCATGGGTAAATACTCCACAGAATAGTTGCTTGCTGGATGTCTTGAAAGACAATGGACTGAGCTGGACTTTTAAGTTTTTCTGCTGGTGTTAAAAATTAGGTTATAAAGTGCTGATTTCATTGTGGTTAAGCCTGCCTTGGATCCCAGATACCTGGGAGAAAGGCCGGCTTACTATTTTTCCCCCCAAAAATAAATTAATCAAGTATTGAGCAAACAAAGGTAAGACATCTTGGTAGGTATTGGTAGGCTTTATAAGAATGGGATGAGAGAAAGTGCAAGAATAAAGAAGACAAACGAAGCAGTCCAATGGTGCTTAGCAGGGGAGAATGTAGGGCAGAGATGAATAGCTCAGTGTCAGGGATGTTACTGAGCGCCATAGTTCTGTGTAAAGGTCAGTTTGCTTCCTATTGTTATTGCTATACATTCGTTTTGCAGCCATCTTCGCTCACTTTCTGCAGCTTCTTTGTTTTGTCTTTGCATCCAATTCATTTCAAATGCGGCAACCTGATGTCCTAGATCCTTTCTCCCAAAGGATACTGTGTCCTATATTCCTTGGTGGCAGCAATTAGAATTTCCTGAAGAGAGCAATAATGTGTTAGGGCAATTCAAGTCCTCATCATTGACACTGATGGGAATCAACTGAAAGGCTGGAGCCAGGATTTTGAACAGTTCTTATCTTGGAGCCACACCAACTGGATTGGGAGATTTCTTCTGGCCCCAAGATGGGGTATTTCGGTATTGCAGGTAGCCTTTGGGAAGTACTAACCTTAAGGACCAGGATTAAAACGATGGGAGGGGAGGGACTTCAGTGGGGTATAATGCCATAGAAGCCACCTTCCAGAGCAGCCATTTTTGGTCACCTGGAGATCAGCTGTAACATTTATTTATTTTATTTACTCAGCCAAAATGTCCGGGGTGGCATTCGGCTGGCCACTCATTAAGAGATACAGCTGGGTGTCATCTGCATACTGGTGACACCCTAGCCTGAAACTCAGCATCAGCTGGGCTAGAAGGCACATAAAGATGTTAAATAACATTGGGGAGAGGATTACCCCTTGGGGAACACTGCATTCCAAAGGGTATCATGGGAAAAACCTCTCCCCTTGTGCTACTCTGTGTCCTCCATCTTGGAGAAATGAGACAAACCACATCAAGGCATCAAATCTCCATATTGGCAAGGTAGTGGATCAACAGATCATAACCAACCATCTTGAATGCTGCTGACAAGTAATATCAGCAGTGCTGACCTGCCTCAATCCAGGTGTCTGAGAAGGTCATCTGTGAGGGTGACCAGCACCATCTCCATCCCATGACTAGGGTGGAAGCCAGATTGGAAAGACTCCAGGGTCGAAGTGTCATCAAGGAAAACCTGTAGGTGTTCCACTGCTGCTCTCTCAATAACTTTGCTCAGGAACAATAAGTTTGGCAGTAGCTGGATGGATCAGAAGGATCCAAAAGATGGTTTCCTTAAGAGCAGTCTCACCACTGCCTCTTTTAATCTCCCTGGGAAGACCCTCGAACTCAAGGACAGATTTAATAGCGGGAGATCTCCAGCCACCATCAGTTGTAATAGTGGGAGATCTCTAGCCATCTTAGCAACCCTATTTCTATACCAATCCTGGTATTTCTATACCAGTCCTTGGTCCAGTCAACACATCTCTCTGTTCTTGGCATGGGCATAGAAACATGGAAGAAAAGGTTACTATGAATATTATACCCCTAGGTGGATACAGGTGAGACAAATATTTAAAGATGTCCCTGGAATTCTAAGCCAATTTCTTCCTTCCTCCCAATAACTGTTTCAGGTTCTGAAAAGCCTACCCTCCTACAGATTCTCTCAGTTCCCAAAGATATAAAAATTTTTGATACTGAACAATACTCAGAGGAACTGTTGCTTCCCATGGGTCTCTGCCCACAGACACTCAAGTCATTTTGTTCTCCAAGATCCTCTGGTCATCCGAAGTCAGGGGTGTAACTCCAAGGAAGGGTCAGTCAATTAAGGCATTAATTTCTCCAGGTGCTTCCATGAGGAAGTAGTGTGGCTTCCTGAGAACTCCAAGGGCACATTAATCAATGATCATTTGTGTTGTTCTCTGAAGCTCTTCACAGCCTGGTTATGAGTAATCATCCAAGTCTATAGGACAGCAACTCAATACAAGGTCTCAGAATCTCCCACTCAATGTACATTCCCTTGGTAAATCAGTCAAGATCCCATAAAGACTATCAGTCTGTGTCCTGGCCATTGTCAAATCAGCTGAATCATGCCTAACACACAATCACTTGCAACCAGACATATCTCCCTTCCCCCATTGCTTCACCTAAATGCTCTTCTCTAGGAACTCCCTACAATAGATAGTTGGAACTGTCCTGTGGCAGCTCAGATCGTGACACTTGAATCGATGGGGTCTCCAATCCTAAAGGTGCACCACATTGCAACCCAAAATTCACCGGTGGGGAGTCATATCCCAAAGTATTGGCCCAATGCAACTGTGCATCCTAGTTCTGCACCAGTTTCAGTCAACAGCACTGCTTCCCCTATCCATGCCCAGCTCAATCCAGGTGCATACAAAGTGTACGCCTAGCCCTCCATTATCTTAATCAGTTCTGCTCCTAAACCTTCTTCCATCGTTGCTAACTCTGAAATCGCTGGGCCTCCTTGACATGACGGGCACAGAATTCTTCCCTTCCTGAATTGACCCTGTCTCTTTCTATTTGCTTCTCCCTTCCCCGAAGTCCCTTAGCTTCTCCCTTCCCTGAACTGAGCTCCTTTACAGCTCACTGGTCTCCTTCCATAGCATCCTTATCTGACTAGGTGCTCTTTCCCTCCTTTTCCCATTTATCCCATGGAACCTTTTGATTCCTTTTTTGGACAGCCCCTGACCTCACTCTTCTCTCCAGGTTATTCTCTCTAGACCAGTGTTTTTCAACCACTGTGCCGTGGCACACTGGTGTGCCGCGAGATATTGTCAGGTGTGCCGTGGGATTTTTTCAATGAAAGAAATGTGCCTTCTGGGCTGACCTTCCGGGACGCGTTTGCGCATGCGAGAAAGAACAGTGGCGCTCTCTTGCTGATTCCAGTCGCACGCTCTGTGGCCGGCCTGAGGTAGGAGGGAGCCACCGTTGAGGCGCAGCTCCCCTTGGCCTTGTGAGATGGTTTTAAATGAATGAGGAGGACTCGTGTGCTGAATCAGAGTCATGCTAGACCTGTGGATGTTAATACAGAGGACAGGAACATTCGGTACCAAGGGCATTCACTCCTCCAGCAGAGTAAGCTGGTTTCTTCCAGTGTGTGTGTGTGTGGGGGGGGTGATTTGCACTAAGACATTCCAGTAAACATGAATATGTTTGATGGTAACAGCTAGCTGTTTCTGTCAGGGTGGGGTTCAAATCAGTAACTGTCCCTCAGCGAAGAATGGGTGTACTGTGTTTCTCTTCAAATCACTTATGGTCAGCGGAATGCCGTTCACATAAGAGTAAGAGTTTAAACTCTCTATTTGAAAAATTTAGCAGAATCGCAGTATTAAAATACATCCACATTATATTTCTTCTGAAACTCAGGTCAATGTTATGGGAAGGAGCCATTACACTTTGGATCTGTAACTTACGATTTCAAGTTGAGTGGCTATTACGTGCATTTGTAATACTGTCATAGTTAATACTTGAGCTGAGGCAACTAATGACCCATTTATCTTGTATTTCAGTGTTTTTCAACCACTGTGCCGTGAGACATTGTCAGGTGTGCCGCGGGATTTTTTCAATGAAAGAAATGTGCCTTAGCTCGAAAAAGGTTGAAAAACACTGCTCTTGACTAACCACAGTATGCCAGATCCTACAGCAGTTAGTAATAGCTAATCTAATGCTAAAAGCCCAATATACAGCACTTGCATCTTCCTCTGGTAAAGGTACAAGAACTTCCCTACATCTTTGCAGAGAGCTTTCATATTTTTACTTTGAACTGTTCATTTGCAAAGCTGTTACATGATATGAAACCATTCGTAGCCTTCCAACTTGTTGATATACTCTGGGGATGTGCAAATTTCCTGCCCCCTATAGAGTCTGCCAGACTTATTGACTTCCATTGAAATTCTTCAGAAGTTTCACTTGAGCGGGAACACCGCCTCAACCCCCCAATTCACTTTGAAGTCTATAGTAAGTGAATAGAACTGGCACAACATATTTTCAGACAGATTTCATTGCTGAATTTTTTTTTTCACTATTAGTACAAGGAGAATAGTGATAGGGACAATATTTGAATGAGGGAAGCAAGTCAATGAGATGTTTCCAATAAGTGTGCCTAGGGCTGTGAACTACTCTTGAATAATGTAATATTCAAAATGAATTGGGTGGGTTTCCTGCTCAGGAGACGCTTCTAAGGAATTTCAGTTGTAGCCAACATGTATACAACCGAAGGATAAGTCTGCAATACTTTGTATTTTTGGGAATGATTTTTTTTTTTGGTAGAATCAGTTCATTTAATTTGGAGGCAGAGGGAACCATGAGTCCTTTGGCAGCAAGTGATGTTCCCCAGCATTGTCAGAACAATCATTTCCAGGTAAGAGAGCCCCAGCAAGGAAAGGCCTAACCTTTCAGTAGAGACCCCCAGCCAGGACATAAGCTTTTTAAATGGGTAGAGAAAGTTGGCATGGAGCTGGAATGGATTCAATTTTGAGATGGAGCTGAATTTGAAAAATAAAACCACATTCCTATGATTGCCAACTTTCAGGTTAGGGGGGGCTCCAGCCTGGCTCCTGAGGTCTTCTGGTGTGCGTATGAAGTGTGTATGCCACGATGACATCACCCAGAAGTGACATAATCGCACCGGGCATGTTGTTCAGGGGGTGCTCTAACATTTGGGTGAAAACTCCATAGAGTTTTTACCCAAATGCTAAAGCATCCCTTGCAAAACATGCACAGCGTGATGACATCCCCAAAGGCTCTTTGGGGGCGGAGCTACCCCGCTGGCCAGTGATGGATCAGAGGCCCCCAAAGCAGGAAAAACCTCACCCCCATTGGGGGGATGGCAACCCTATTTCAGGTGCCCTTGGAGATCTCCTGGAACTTCATCTGATTCCAGACTACAGAGATCAGTTTCCTGAAGAAAATGGCCACTTTAGGGAGTGGACACTATGGCATTATACCCCGCCATCTCCAGGTTCCAGCCTACAAATCTCCAGGAATTTCCCAACTCTGGATTTGGAAATACCTGGGCTTTTTGAGAGTAGGAAAATGGGGTTTAGGGATGGGACAGACCTCGATAGGGTATAACACCTTGCAGTTCACCTTCCAAAACACATTTTCTCCAGGAGCAGTGGAATAATTTTTTTTCTTTCTTTCTTTCTTTCTTTGGCAAGCCTTTGTTGGCATATGTATATACATACAATAGGAGTTCAAATTAAATACAGATCAGAGATTACAAATCCATCCAGGGTAAAATGAGAGCTACAACACAGAAATACAGCATAAAAGCATAGAAACCTAGTGGTTAATATTACTTATCAGGACATAAAGCCATAGCACCAAGAAGGAACCTCGCTACTATTTCAGTTATTTCTGTATCTGGGTTATCAAGCAAAAAAAGAACCTTAAAATCATCAGGAATCTTTGAGAATTGATCTAATATAGGGTACAGAAGATCCTGACGGGGTGCCAAATAAAAACGACATTGAAGAAGAACGTGGGGGACAGTTCCAACACAGTCCTACATACAAAGGCAACACCTGCTAGAGTAGGGGATCCCCTGGAATCTGCCAGAGAGAGCAGAAGGAAGAACATTAAATCTGGCCAAAGAGATGGCTCTACACAAATTTGGAGCTATGATAGAGAGATACAGCTGGAAGATTTGCATTTGGAACAATCCCTAAATTTAAGGGAGAACAGGTTCTGTAAGCCAAGCTATAGAGAGTTTGCAACTCTGAGCCCAATAAACTAGAGTTTATTTTTTTTTTAAAAGTCTCAGACTCAGAAAGCAAAAATAAAGTTTCTAAGGGGAAATTCAAAGAGCATATTTTGGCGTCTATGTAAGATAGCCAACTAGAATTGGCAGATTCAAAAAGTAGTTGGTACATATAACTAGAGGGGTCAGAGTTGAAGTGGAGTCGCAACCAAAATGTAATGATGTGAATTCATGCCTTAGTAGTGATCAAATTCTGTCCATACTCCAAACATAAAGCAGCATATGGAACACACATGGGTACCCCTATGATCTTTCGCAAAAAGGTAGAAATGGACACATTCCACTGAAATATCAGTTGCATCAATCCAGAGGGGTACTCCATACAATAAATGAGCTCCAGTTTTAGCCTTAAAAGCTTCGAGTGCAACTGGCATGTATTGGTTACCACAGTCAGGGGGGAAAAAAAAAACACGAGAGATTGCCGCAACACTGACTTTAGCTACATTAATAGCCATTCTGCGGTGAGGAATAAATGTTTTCAGTAAATAATAAGTGATTTATGTAGTATGAAAATCAGTTGTAGTTCCGGGAGATTTCCAGCCCCAACCTGGAAGTTGGCAATCCTACAGGCTATAATTCTGGACAAATTGACTGTGGTATCGTCTTCCATATCATATGCAATGGATTCAGTGCTAAGGCTGTAGTCTTGTGCATACATACCCAGGCATATACCCGTTGGACATCAGTGGGACAATACTGCGTAAATATACTTAGGACTGAGCTGCCATCTTCATTCCTCATCGATGCAAGCTACATCCCTTTAGATGCCATTCAGCCAAGATCGACGACCCTTGCCAAATGATGCTCGCACAGGGCACTGATTCCCTAATGAGCACTGTCATTCATCCTGCCCCCACAGCAATATTCAGCACAGGCAGTACTCGGGAATCTATTCTATTGCCCGGCCAGTGCTTAGCCCAAGCTGGAAGCCAGTGCCCCGGCAGTGAATGTAATAGCACAGCTTTGTAACAATTGCAACAACGCTTTTACTTGGATATATGATTGACACCTGTGGTCTTCATTGCAGTATGTAGCATATTGCAAGTAGGATTCTATTATGTAACTTTCTCTACCACTTAGCGTGTCATATTAATATTTATTTATTTATTTATTTATTTAGATTTGCTAGGCTGCCCTTCCCTACAGGTAGGGCTCAGGGTGGCTGTAGTGGTAAATGTGGAAGACCTTTTTTACATTCAAGGAGGCAGGTGGTGAACCACCAGTTTGCTTCTGTGTATTCCCTTATTGACAGCACCATGCCACAAGGAGTTAATGATTCTAGCTCGTCATATCTTTGGTCCTTTCCACACTTGGATCTCATCCCTGGTTTTATCACAGTTCAACTCACAACACAATACCTTGCATTTATCCCTGGTTATAACAGCATCTGTTTATCCCAGAACAAGTGTAAGGTGAAACCAGGGCGACCTCGATGTAATGTGGAAACAAAAAATACCCTGAGATAATTACAGGGGTGAACTGTCAGAATCTGACAATGGCAGCTCTGTAGGTTGCTTTTGTTTTCAGTGTTACCATGGATTGCTTGCCTTGAAACCGCTATCAAAATCCCTTCCTCTTTTTGCAGCTGTATATCTCCCTTTGAAGTATATTGCCTGCTCTGTTTAATGTTACTTTTCTCTAGGCGGGATGATGGCGACTCACATTCCTGGACATCATTTAAACAGATGGCCTTTCCAGCCATTCTCTCCTCCTCCTCCCTTTGAGGCTCCGAGAATGTTATCTTGTTGTGACAACCTTGAAGCTAGTGTATTGTTGCAATCCGGAATGTTTAGCCTAACTTTCACACATGCGGGTCACCAGGATCAGGAAGGGAATTTTTATAACTTTCTGCCCTTGCTGTGGGAACCTCAAAGGTCGCCCTCCATTTTTCCCACGTTAATACACTGACTCTGATTGGTTACATGTCTGGGTTCAATTGTGACTTGAGGGTATATTAACCATGACAGCTTTCTATCATGTATCTCTAACAAACATTCGAGAACCTGTTCCAGTATTAGAAATAAAGAGCTTTGATTAAACCCAAAGGTCTGATCTATTGCTGTTAGTACAGAAGCCTCACATGAACTCGCGTGTAGTGTAGAATACAAGTTTGGGGACAGGGCTGAACCAGGATTTAAGGTCTAGTGTGGAAAGGACTTTTGTTTCACCTGGTGCTGGAATGCTGCAGGAGGGGTTTCCTCTTCTTTAGCGAACGGATCCCAGCTGGGCTTAATGATGGTATGAATGAAAAAGACACACAAGGGGGAAGAAGGGAAGAAGCTCATTTGAGAAGAGAAGAAGCCCACCTGAGAAGACCAGACAGCCCCACTGCTGAGGACTGCATATGTGTGGGTATTCTTCTAGTTTTGTTACAGGACTGACCCACTGCTAAGGATTGTACGCAAGGGTATCCTTGCTGTTATTCTTGAATTAGTCTATTGTTCGGCAGTCAATAAAGAACCACTTTCTCTCATAAGCTTGTCCCTGAAATCCGAAAAGAACCATCTGCAAATATGGGTATTACAGCGGCTTAGAACAAAATACTAACAATTAAGTCACATTAAAACCATTGAGAACATATACCATTTGACAGAAAATCAGCTCCCCTAGCTGTGCTTCTGTTTCTTTCTGGTGGTTAAAGACTTCTAAAATCCTAATGCATTAGCTGTCGGACGTCCTGTTTTGTTGATTGTCCTGACTCACTAGGGGTGATCCACCTTGAATCCATGGGAGAAAGGCAGACTAGATAATAATGTAAAAGTAATAAATTATTGCTGTGATAAACTGCCAAGTTTACCCAAGGGATCCACCCATGTTCGTTTTTTGTTCGGAGTGGGGGAGTGGGAATCTGTTTCAGAGTTTCAAGTCAAGATAGATTTTAAAGCAATATCTGTTCGTAAACATATTTTTAAAAAGACACTTAAATGTAAAACGTCGTCTGGTTTTAGGCACAGTTTTCTCCCGCGCACATGACAATGCATGTATTTCAAGGATGTTCTAATTCATCGCAGGCTTTTCCCTCTTCCGTTTACGGCATCATTTGTGGTTTTTTGACTCTCAAAAAAAGGATGCTGAAGTACGAGCGTCTATAGGGCTTTCATTTGTCTTGCCTCATCATTTTCTTGTTTCCTGCCTATGGATTTGTTTGCTTTAATATCTGTGATACTTCCCCCCCTTACTTTAAAGCTTTTTCCCTCCTCCACCACCCCTATTCTAACTTTCCCATTTCTCATATCTTTTCCTGTCCATAATCACAAAATGACACAAGGTCTTTTTTTTTGTGTGTGTGTGTGATATAAATAAATATTGTCAGGAAGGTTTTTTTTAAAAAAGTTTGACTTGGCATATTCTTCTTCAAAGGTAGCTATTAGGCATATGAAAAGAAGCCTGCTCAATTGTTAGCCCCAGTTTAAGAGAATTATTCCAAGCGTTGAGATTCAAATGAGAAAAAGGAAATCCATTAAAACTGTCAAAGAATTCTGCCCCATCTATAATTAAGTATAACCCTTCTGTGTTTAAATATAACACCCGAATTTCAACAGCGACCACAAAAACCTCTCCATATGTGAAGTCATTTGACATTCTACCCTTTATTCAAAACCTGGTTCAAACAGAGACGGGGGCGGGGGGATGTTGCGTGAGCAAACTAGGACTGTCAGTTCACAGCGACTGAACTGGGAGAGCTCATTATGAAAACATACTTTTTTTAAAATGTCCACAAAATGTGTTTGCATATACAACATGCATCTATTATGGTGGGGACTGAGGTGCAAATTAGTTTGATCCCAAAGGAGGATGGTAGAAGCACCAGTTTTAATCAGCACAATTGATGCCAAATGTCTGCCAGTTTATTTAACTTCATTCATTTACTTTATTTATGCCCCAACCTTCTCCCCAATGGGGACTCAAAAGTGGCTTACATCATTCTCCTCTCCTCCATGTTATCCTTACAACAACCCTGTGAGGTAGGTCATGATGAGAGACTGACCAGCCCAAGCTCAACCTAACAAGCTTCCATGGCACTAGTAGGAAAGAAGAAGAAGAGGAGGAGGAGGAGGAGGAGACTGGATTTATACCCTGCCCTTCACTATCCAAAGGAGTCTCAGAGCGGCTTATAAACTCCTTCCCCTTCCCCTCCCCACAACAGACATCCTGTGAGGGAGGCGGGGCTGAGAGAGCTCTTAAGAGAACTGCCCTTGACAGAACAGCTCTGAGAGAACTTGTGACTGGCCCAAGGTCACACCAGCTGCTGAATGTGAAGGAGTGGGGAATCAAACCCGGTTCTCCCAAATTAGAGTCCGCGCTCCTAACCACTGCACCAAACTGGCTCCAAACTTAGGTCTTCGAGATATTAGTCTGACACTCTTAACCACTACACTACACTGGCTGCCACATTTTTTTGTCCCACATGACATGTTTTATGTTAGTTTCCATGGGTATCAGACAGGACTGCTAAGAACCACCACAGATCCCACATAAAGGTTCCCCTGGGCTGTACCATCTAGAAACAATCCAAACATCATATGAAAATAAAAGTGCATGGAAGCTTCATGAGTGACCAGGACCTCTGAACTTTTGCACCTCCTGTCCATCTTTCTGGGCAGTCACCCTGGTGTCAAAAAGTACCTCCTATTGTCAGAAGTTTCTGAGATTTACATTTTTTTCATGCTGTTTCTCTCGCCAGCAGTTTATTGATTTATTTAGAAAAGGCGAAGTTGCCTCTGCTGAGTCCAGTGCAAATGATATACAGGTAAAAACACCATAAATGAGAAAATTATTATAAATTATCAACATAAAAAAACAACAACAACCTGCTAAAAACAAGCCAGGGGCATAAAAACAGCATAAAGCCATCTGTAAAACAGACCTTGGACCATAAGCAGACCACTGAACAGCTAAAAAGTATTTACCCCTTCATTAACAGCCTGAGCAAAACGAAATGTTTTGACTTGGCAAATTATGGAGACTAAAATATGTGGCAGGTGATTCTCAAAGGGGAATCAAAACATCTGGCGCCACCACTGAAAATGCCCTGTGCATAGTTAACACCTGCCTCACCTCTGAGGCAGGGGCACAGACAGCAGAACTTGGGAGTCCAATCTCAGTTGCCCGGCTGAACAATGTGGGAGGAGAACATCTGAACACATAAATCTGCCTTCTACTGATTCAGATCACTGCTCTCTCAAGGTCTACTTTGACCAGCAAGAGGTCGCCAAGGTCTCTGCCCCTTCATGCCATCCACTATCTGACCCATGAACTGAACCTGGGACATTCTGCATGCAAAGCAGATGTTCTGTCATTTAGACACGGCCCTTTTGTGAAGGTGTCACAGTCACCCATAAACAAAATTATGTGAGAAAACACAACCAGTTGATGAGAAGAAGATGGAAAATAATAAAAAGAAGTAGAACTGTCCAGCCAAACAGAAATGTTCCAAAGGACATCAAAACACCAATGTATCCCCACCCATTCATTTGCCTGGCTGCAACCTCAATTGACGCTGGTAATTCCCTGCTCACACTCTTAGCTATTGAAAAAACATCAGCTCTAAAGAGTGCACAGGTTAAGCGATCCCACAGCTTTCTCTTCCAAGGGCTCCTTCACACTTTTCCTGCAACCAGGCAGGTAGCTCTGTCCCAAGGTAACTTCACCTTGGATGGGCTGTGGCTCAATGGTAGAGCATCTGCTTGGCATATAGAAGGGGTCAGGTTCAGACCCCAGCATCTCCAGGTAAAAGAAGCAGGTGATGGCAAAGCCCTCATTCTGAGACTCTGGAGAGCAGCTGCTAGTCTAGACAATACTGACCCTAATGGACGAAGAGCAGGGGACATTTCGAGCAGGAATGCGCAAGACCGCCATTCCGGGAGTAACAAGCCTAAGGGTGGGCAAATATGGTGATGCGCTGTGGGAAAAAAGCAAAAGCAGACTAACTTGATCTGTATTTTCATGTTTGTTGTAGGGAAGCTTCCCTGCAAGAGCAAAGGAAACCTAAAGTGTCTTTAGTCAAAATGTAAAGCTGGCTTGCCAGCACTGAGTTGGGAAATACCTGGAGTTTTTTAAGGTGGAGACTGAGCAGTGGGTGTTGCCTTCTGACACACTTCTGGTGATGTCAGGAAGTGTGGCATATGCAAATAAGTTATGCTAATGAGTTATGCTAATGAGCTCCTGCACCTCTTTTTCTATGAAATGACCGCTGACGAAGAGTTTGATTCGGTATTCCTCTCTTCTCCCTCTCTGTCTTTCTTCCCCCCCTCTCTCCCCCCTTTCCCTGTATCTGTCTGTCTGTCTGAACTTTTTATTTTGCCCTCCCCAAAGCGGGCTCAGGACAGATCACAGCCCTGTGGCAGCAGTGAGGCCGGCCCACCAAGCCTTCTCCCCCCCCCCCCAGTGGCAGCAAGCCTGGCCCACCAAGCCTTCTCTTCCCCCCCCCCCCCAGCGGCAGCGGTGAGCCTAGCCCACCAAGCCTCCCCCCCGCCGGCAGCTGCAGCAATGGAAAATTCCCAGAGCATTCTTGGCACATGCGAAGGGAACGCCGTTTTACTTTTGTGGGGATTTAAATATTCCCTGAATATTTTTTTTGACTTTTTGGATTTTTCTGCACACCTGGGGCGTCCCACAAGTGTGTAGAAAAATCTCTTTGCCCCCTAGATGCCCCCGATGCCGATTTAGATATCCACATGCAAGGGGTGCCTTGGCTATTAGAGATATAGATGGGGTTTTATTTAATCTGCCAAGTCTTTTTAATTGAACTCAAAATAGTTATACACATTAATCTACTTTTTATCAATCCTTTACCATTCTTTTGTTCACTCCCACATCTAAGATCTCCTTTAAATGTGTGTGTGTGT
Organism: Lepidodactylus listeri; assembly: GCA_029233225.1. NCBI lineage: Eukaryota > Metazoa > Chordata > Lepidosauria > Squamata > Gekkonidae > Lepidodactylus > Lepidodactylus listeri. The sequence goes on along the minus strand of JARCFY010000009.1, from coordinate 94,632,506 downwards.
GTGTAAACAAGCTGCATTTCTAAAATGTGTAAAAAAGATGTACTTTTCCATACAATGTGGATTTCTTGTGTACTGTTCTCCTTACACCAGCTAGAGAATGATCTATCAAATTGAATAGATAATATACTTTTCTATACTTAACTCCACACAAAAGAACAAAAATTACTTTTTTATTAGTTTAAAATTTACTGGCTGCAGTATCTGCAGAGCAATAATACAAAATATGACACTATTGATCAATACAGATACTTCACATTACAAAGGTAAAGTGTCGGGTTGTTTTTTTCCCTGTGATAAAATGGCTATTTGTTTAAATTACAGAGGATTTTTGTTAAAAAAAGCTTTTATCCAAACAATGCAGTTTAGGTTTGTATTCAGAGAAATGAAGCACAATTCGGGTTGCCAGATCCAGGTTGGGAAACTCCTGGAGATTTGGGGCTGGAACACACTGTATTTAAGGATCTGCTTGTGAATAATCTCTTAGTTACTTTCCCCCTCCCCACACAAGCCTCCTTGCAGGCCCCAGAGGACTCCTCCCCCCACCCCCGGAGTCCAGGCAAACCACCAGAGTGGGTCTTCACAAGCTCTCTCTGATGGTCTACCTGGCAGTCTCTCAGCAGCACCTACAGGATTTCCCAGGTTATGATTCACTTTTGGATTATGATCCACTTTCCCAGGTTATGAGTTATGATCCACTTTTGGGTTCTGATGCACCATTTGAGAATAACTAGTCTAAGAAACAAAATAAGGCTGTTAAAATTCCAATGTGTCCACGAGACAATGATATTTTTAATACCTGTTACCTCAACATCTATGGAACAGGTGCTCAGAACAGGGCTATCAATTAAATGAAACTCAACCTAGAATTATGGAATTACATATAAATTAAATATCTGATCCTTAAATTTAATAATTAGTACCTTGGGGGGGAAAGTGACAAGTTGCATATTTAAGGAAGTTAGCTAAACATGCCTAAATATTATGGAAGCGTATATAAGTATTCTTTTTAAAATGCACAATGAACCGTTTGACAAAAAACAAAAACAAAAAACCTGAGATGTCATGGATATGGCAAATTTCCATCACTAAAAATGAATAAGAACCCACATTTACTCTTTGGTCATTAATGTGCCTTGAGTCTCAGTGAGAAAGGGGGACTGTACATAAATGCAAATAATAAATCAGTATGCCAGTATACCTTGAGATAGGTTGGCATCATGGAGTGTCAGTGCTGTTCCAATGATTGTGACTGTGTGGTGTAATGGTTAGGGTGTCAGAGGCTGTGGTTACAGGTGCCAGTTGAAGCACATGGGAAGAGAGGCTATTTCCTCCGGAGGGATTTGACGGTCTCCACTTGTCCCGGGAAGGAACCAGGCTGCTGGTGCTTAAAATCAAAAAGGTTGCAGAGCAGTTTTTAAACTAAATATTGGGGGAAAGCCGACAGGAGATGAAAAATCTCTGGTTTGGGACAGTATATCTCAAAGAGATGAAGGGGTAGCTGTTACTTTCCTACAAGGAAATGGATTTAAATGGTTCTCTGAGACTGTGGCAAATGATAGGGTCTGCCTGGTAAGGTCTCGAGGCAGCAAGACGAAGGTTGTGGGCTTAACATGTATGGGAAACTATAGATGTTTATATACTAATGCTAGAAGTGTCCAAGATAAAATCAGGGAATTGGAATGCTTGGTGTTGGGGGCAAATATAGACATTGTGGGTATTTCGGAAACTTGGTGGGATGAGGAAAATCAGTGGGATACGGTGATTCCTGGTTATAAATTATATCGGAAAGATAAGAGGGAGAAAGTTGGAGATGGGGTGGCTCTTTATGTCAGAGAGGGTATACAGTCCAGTAAGACTGAGAGGGTAGGAGATTTGGATTCACTTCTGGAAATGCTATGGGTTGAATTAGTGGGCCCAAAAGGAAGCTTAACATTGGGAGTTTGTTATCGCCCACCAAATCAACGGTTAGTGGAGGATTATCAAACGATGAATGAATTCAAGATAGCAGCTAGATGAAATAACTGTGTTGTCATAGATGACTTTAACTACCCACACATTGGCTGGGTCAATATGTGTTCAAGTCGGGAAAAAGAGATTGAGTTTCTAGACACTCTCAATGACTGTGCTATGGAGCAGATGGTTACAGAACCTACCAGGGGAGAGGGGATCCTGGATTTGGTCCTAAGTAATGCCCAGGACCTGGTGAGAGATGTTAAAGTGATTGCACTGCTGGGGAACAGTGACCATAATGTTATTAAGTTCAACATTTGTATAAATAGGGAGCTGCCCAAAAAGACTGACACAACCACTTTTAACTTTAAAAGGGGTAACTTCTCTGATATGAGGGGATATGTGAGGAGAAAACTGAAAGGAAAAGTAGAAAGGGTCAAAACTGCTGGGGAAGCTTGGATACTATTTAAAATTACAATCCTAGAGGCTCAGAGAAAATATATACCACGGGTTAAGAAAGGCACAAATAGGTATAGAAAAAAGCCTGCATGGTTAACAAACAAAGTAATGGAAGCTGTAAAAGGTAAGAAGGATTCCTTTAAGTGGTGGATAGCTAGTCTCAGTGAGGCTGACAAAAGGGAACACAGGCTGTGGCAAATAAAATGCAAGTCTGTGATCAGGCAGGCAAAAAGGGAATATGAGGAGCATAACTCAAAAAACATAAAGACCAACAATAAAACATAAATAAATAATAAATACCCAGACTTACATGCCACGCCCTTAGGTTACTGCGTCAGCGTTCAGTAGACAATAGGGTCAACATGGAATCAACATAGAGGATGAGACAACTGTCTCGGGAGCCTGCTGTTTGCAGAAGGAATTATCAGCCAGCCAGCTTCAGGAGGACAATGTTCATTGTGTAGCAGGGAGGGGGAAGAAGCATGGACTTTGACGTGGCTAGCATCCCAGTCTTAGACTTCCCTACACTGTCTGATCGTGCCCTTTAGATCTGTCAGGCATGTGACCACAGCCAGAGTAGGATCAGGGAGACCTAGGTTCAAATCCCCACTCTACCATGGAAGCTTCTGTATGACCTTGGGCCAGTTACTCATTCTCAGTCTTATCTACCACACAAAATGGCTGAGAGGATAAAACAGAGAAGAGGAGAATGATGTATTTGAAAGGCTATCACTTAGAGGAGGGCAGGGAACTGTTTATGTTGGCAGCAGAGCAGAGGACTCGCAATAATGGGTTTAAATTATGGACAGAAAGGTACCAGCTGGATATTAAAGGGGAAAAATACAATAAGAGTAGTTCAGCAGTGGAATCGGCTGCCTAGGGAGGTGGTGAGCTCCCCCTCACTGGCAGTCTTTAAGCATCAACTAGACAAACACTTCTCAGGGATGCTCTAGGCTGATCCTGCATTGAGCAGGGGGTTGGATTAGATGGCCTGTATGGCCCCTTCCAACTCTATGATTCTGTGTAAATCACTTTAGGTCCACACTGGAGAGAAAGGGGGATTCAAATTAACTAAATAAATAATGCTGGCATGGAATTGAAGAGTACCAAGGGCTTGCTAGAGAACAGAGCATAGCTGGTAACCTAAGCCTCACCAGCCTCGGTCCCATCCACCCCCTCCCCCAGCACAAATGAAAAACTGTCCAGCAACTAATGTGTAACCAGAACACTCTTTCCAGTATCCAAGCCCCTTCTCTTGAAGCACCTCTTGAGTTTTTAACTAACTCTTAAGGCTAGCCCAATCTCATCAGATCTCAGAAGCTAAGCAGGGTCAGCCCTGGTCAGTATTTGGAAGAGAGACCAGCAAGGAATACCAGGGTCATGACACGAGGCAGGCAATAGTCAAACTACCTTGGAAGGTCTCTTGCCTTGAAAACCCTATGGGGTTGCCAGAAGTCAGCTGTGATTTGAGGGCAAAAAAAATTCTCAAAAATAAAACAAAGCTCATTTTAAGATCAGGAATGCTGGGGGATTCTTATTCCAGCTCTCAGATCCCGCCACCCTGGCTGATCCTCAGCTGACTTCTCATTCATCTCAGTTTAAACTGAGCTGCAAGAGGAGACAGCGCCAGCTGAGGCTGATCCTGGGCTGACTTTTCTTGCAGTCCAATTTAAACCAGGCTGCAGGAGTAGCCAGCCAGCCCCAAGGCGGCAGGGGCTGTCTTCTGCAGCCTCTTTAAAGTTCAAAGGGACTGCAGAAACCCAACCAATAGCTGATGTTTTCAGATCTACTGGTAATTCCAGAATATATCTGGAATGTTCTCAGGATTCCCCCCCCCCCCCCCCGTTCCCCCAAGGAAACCCAGGTACATTTGGGATGCTGAAATATATCCCAAAATACCAAAATAAGGTATTTTCCAAGGATATTTTCAGCTCGAGTAGAACCAAATGCACACCCCTAACCCTGGCCATGATTCTGAAAAGAAGTGGCCCCACAACTGTGATTCATCAGTGGCAGGTTCTTAGGACTGGGTTGTAACTTAAACCCCATTGATATCAACAGAACCATTCCTCCCCCCTCCACACCCCATCCTTTCAAATAGTCTTTGAAGAGCATGAGGGATTGTGCCCAAAGTTTTCATAAGGAAGTATATTGGTGATAAAGGACTTGCATAGCAAGCACAATTGCATAGTACAATATCGTCTGACGGGGGCGAAAAATCTAATTTGCCTGTGGTTTTGCAGTCTGGAAGTGTCTGCGCATGATTTATCTTATTGTCACAACGGGATTCAGATGTGAATGTAAACTGCTGAAGAAGCAATTCACTAACTCGGCTTATTCCCATTAGAGAGCCCTGTTTCGTAATGAGCAATTGGGAAAACAAACCTTGTTTTTATGTATGATAGTGTCGCTAGCATACCTCTCCCTGCCTCACAATTATAGCTCTGCCCCTGATGAGCACACAAAACTTCACTGCTTTGGCTGTGTGAGTCTTTTATTAGGGAAGGTTTTGTCCACAAACAGCATAGAATTAATTACGCTCGTAACAATGTTTAAGATGCCTAAACTGTAGGTCCACACAGAGTTAGCATGCATGCTCATTCCACTCATTCTGGTAGCATTTATGTCTCGGTAACTGTAAGCAGTAGCAGGCCTAATAGCATAGATTAGCCCAATCTCATCAGAGTTTGGAAGCTAAGAAGGGTCAGTATTTGGATGGGAGACCACCAAGGAAGACTGGGGTTGCTATGCAGAAGAAAAGGTTGCTTGCTTGAAACCCAGTTGAATCCAACTCTAGGGGGTGGTTCTCATCTCTGTTTCCAAGCCAAAGAGCCAGTGCTGTCCAAGGATTTCTCCGTGGACATGTGGCTGGCATGACTAAATGCCAAGGAGCATGGAATGCTGTTACCTTCCCACCAAGCCGTACCTATTTATCTACTTGTAATTTCTTGCTTTCGAACTGCTAGGTTGGCAGGAGCTGGGGCCAGAGACAGGAGCTCACTCCATCACACGGCACTCAGGTCTCGAACTGCCGAGCTACCGACCTTCTGGTCTGCAGCTCAGCATCTTCACCTCTGAGCCATGCAGAGGAAGACTATGGCAAATCTCATTTCTTTCCTTGGAAACCCCATGAGGTGGAACTTCATGTTGTTGTTGCTGGAGTGATACTTGTATTGAGCCAAATGCTTGATCTGGCAGTATTGCCTCTTGTGACCGGCAGCAGCTCTCCAGGGGCTCAAGCACTTCTTGCCTGGAGTCGGGATTTGAGATACAGCAGGCAAGAATTCAACAGGTGCACCACCAATGAACCCTGGCCAAAGAAGAAAAATGGGGGGAAATCAGGAATCTCTTAGTACCAATCAGCCATCTGTTATTGGTAGTCAAATTACACAGGATGTCAGAGGTGTTTGACTGGAGCTCCTAGGAAATATTAATAGCCAAGGGCTGGTAACACTGAGGATGTTGGGGGGGGGGGGGGTTAATCCACAGAATGGGGCCTGCTATATCAATAGCATATGAAAAATCCTCAGCTTCACACACACAAAAATGGGGGCATGATGGACATCGGGGTGAGGGATGAATCAGAAATTTAGGCTCTGGCAACTCAAAATGGCAACTGAAGAGAGTGAAGGGAGAAGCCAGCAGGAGAGAAGGGAAAGCAGAGTCACGGGGGACTAACTAGTGGGAGTATGGAGTACTCTTCCCTTAGGAGTCCTCTTTTGTCATCGAACGCTAATCAGATTTCTTCCTTTGTGGATGATGAAAACAGGAAACTAAGCTTACCTACAAAGTAAAAGGACTGCCCAGATGTGCAGAGAAATATGACTTGGTGAATTAAACAAAAGGGGAGAAACAGTTTAAAAAAACCGGTTTTATGAAGAGCAAAAATACTGCAGACAGGTTGGAAGGTTGTGCACGGCAGAGAACCGGTTAAAGGCAAAAGATGAGGTGGTGGCTAGATCCCCTGAGTCCTTAAGAGACAGATTTGTGGAAATGGGATTGGATGCTCAAATAGTCAGGGCCCCAAATTTGGTTCTCCATGTCAACGGGAAGGGCAAGGCAACAGAATCATCCAAAGACAACACAGGTTTCTGGATACTTGAAAATCTCATGAGGTATGTTGTGTGAAAGATTATTTTCCGTGACTTTCTCAAAGGCAACACAGTCTGAATTTCTCCCTCAAACAAGCTGCGTTCCTCTTTTGCGGGCTTTCCTCAGGTTGAGAGACTATTTTCTATGCAGTGTCTCCTATGAACGTTTTTACAATATTTGCTGTCTGTTATTTTTCAGGGATGTTGCCACCTTGGGTATTATTTATAATGGAATGGTGTGGGCATAAATCCTGTAAATACATAAAAAGAAAGTATGAGGGGAACTCATAATGGAACGGAGCATGCCATGGAAGCATAACAAGTTTATGATCAATGAAAAACAGCGCTTAGCGGTAGGTTTAATGTTCTGCTGATGCATATATTTTATACACTGTTATTCTGTTTGTATGCACACTATGGAAAACAATAACTCTAACAGGACATAGATACAGGCTATGCAAAAAGTATGTATACACATTGTGTAAAATCCAGACCACTGAGAATTCGGTTCCGTTTCCTCCTGTCCTCTCCCTTGTTTCTGCTAAATATTTCAGCTACTTATCTCAAATTTTCTTTTATTTGTTTACTGACTTTGTGAGGCTGCACGCTCAGAAGAGTCTTAAATCAGAATACACTGCCTAACCCCCCCCCCCCCCTAAATAAGGGCAAAGGGAGAGGCTAAGCTAAGGGATCAATGCTCAGGACTAACAAGGATTTTAGAGCACAAGGGCAACAAAATCGCTTTGAAAAGAGAAGCATGTACAACAGAGGACATCTCACATTATGGCCGATTTCACGCTAGCGTTTGCCCCAGTTTGCCCTCATGCTTGCACCGGAGCTTCTGGTCAATTTCACACCAGTTGCTCCGGGCTCACGTTTTGCTCTGGAGTATCGCCCTGCTGTTCCGGAGTTTCCCTGGAGCAAACAAATCCTGTTTTTAGAGGATTTTCCTGTTTGCTCCGGGGGAGAACCCAAAATGAAAACACGCCCACTCGCCCGCCTTTCATTGGGGCCGCCCCATTGTGGGAGTTTCTAAATTTTTTTTGGAGAAAACCCTTCGTCACACTATATTGAAAGGGCTGAGGTTCCAAGTGGGAAAATGAAGAAAATACTCCGGAGGAAACTGGGAGGGGAAATTCTGGAGAGAATGAGAGGCAACTGGCCAGTGCGAAATCAGCCTATGTGTATACTCAGGCTGCAATCACGCACACAAAATAATCCACTTTCAATCCACATTCAATGCACTTTCCAACTGGATTTTGCCAGTTCACACAGTAAAACCCAGTTGGAAAGTGCATCAAAAGTGGATTGAAAGTGGGTTATTTTGTGTGTGTGATTGCAGCCTCAGTATGGGCAATAGAGAGACAGGGTAGCATATAAATTGCACTTTAAGCACAGTTAAAATTCAGTGCCAAGACAGCACAGATTCTAGGGCAAAGGGGGGGGGACATAAATTCCGCAAGGTGTCTATATTGGGCAAATCAACGTGTTTGCATAATTCATTCATGCATCCACTTATTATTGGAAAGCACAGTGACTTTACATGGATACCGAAGACTCAGTCCTGAATGCAATATCATTTCAAATCTCTCTCTCGCTCTCTCTCTGTTGTGTATCTGGCATCTGAAATCACTGCACTTTCCAATAAATAGGACAGATGGACTCCCATTCTAGCTGTATCTGAAGAAGTGAGCAGTGACGCATGAAAGCTCCTACCCTGCCATATATTTTGTTTCTCTAAGGTACTACTGGACTCTTGCTTTTTCTCTCTCTCTCTTTCTCTCTCTCCAGCTGTATCCGTTTCATTCACTACTGCCAATGCAGAATCTTTGTAGCCGTCAGCCAAACTGACTTTTTTAAAAATGAAAAGCATTTGGTATGTTCTGATGAGGATCAGGGATCCACAGAGGCTACCCTAAAAGAAAATTTGGAAAGAAGAAGAAGAAGAGATTGGATTTATACCCCGCCCTCCACTCCCCAAGGGAGTCTCAGAGCGGCTTACAAATTCCTTTCCCTTCCCCTCCCCACAACAGACACCCTGTGAGGTAGGTGGGGCTGAGAGAGCTCTTTCCCAAGCTGTCCTTGAGGGAACAGCTGGTGCAGAGCTATGGCTTGCCCAAGGTCATCCAGCCAGGTGCAAGTGGAGGAGGGGAAAGTGCCCCCTCACACCCGCCCAAGTGGGGCTGAGGTCAGTTTGGCTCTTCAACAGAGAGTTTAGAAAGCTGAGAAAGCAGTTTTTGATTGGTTGGCTAAAAAAAGAGAGAGAGAGAAAACATTCCTGTATTTCGAGAGATGACTGGCTGGCCAAAAGAACATGGGACATTCAAGTGCATGACACCTGTTCGTAAGTGATGCCCTTCGAGACTAGCAGAGTTTGCAGTTGTGCTTGCAACCTGCTTACATAAGTGGATATTTAAAAAAAAAATGCAGTCTCCAGCACTCCCTCGAGAGGTGCAGCATCAATAGGGCATGGCTGGGCCCTTACGCTGCAAACTGCAGCATGCCTCCACTGATCATAATTGCCTTCACCCACTGTCGTTTATGCGTGTATGGTGTTTCCAGTGCTAAGAGTAGAACTAGCTCCACCCAGGAACAAACGGATTTTCCGAATCAAAATATTTGGGCATTTAATCCATTCTGCCCGCCCCGCCCCCCCCCCCCCCGTCCTGTCTATGCCACTGTTTATGACCTTTTCCCAGTGCTCTACTGTTCTGGATACCACCTGGACACTGGAGTATCTTATTTATTTATTTATTTATTTGTTTATTTATTATATTTATATCCCGCCTTGCCAGCGAACCGGCTCAAGGCGGCTAACAGACATAAAAACACCATAGGGTTTACAATATAAAATCAACGTTAAAACTAATATCACATCCTACACAATATACTGCAGAATTCTTGAAGAATTCTGCTATGATGAGTTCACCCTCCCTCACAGGATTTCCCTTTATCTTGTTCTTAGCTGAACATTTTCTTTTTCTTCTTTATTTTTCTCTGGCTGTCCCACACAGTCATTTGAACGTATATTGGTAAAGGCTGACCCAGCCTAGGGAACTGAGGGGAGAGACTAAAATTATCTTAGGATAATTATTTCATAATGCATGGGGTTGGTTGATCTTCTGTTGCTATTTATTGTTTTTTACTGTTTTTATTGCTTGTTTGTTTTATGCTGTGGGCCACCCTGAGCCCATTTGGTGGAGGGGGGGTTAGGATGGGGTATAAATGTAATAAAGAAATAAATATTCCTCTGCTGTTCCTGTCTCTATGATCCTTCCCACCCTCTGTATCCAAACCCTGCCCCAGGCCTCAAAGCCATCAGTCCATCTTCCAAAGGATCTCTATTCCCCATTCTCATTGCCGCTCCGGTTCAACCACAATGCAGCAGAAAGTATCTGCTGCACCACAACTCTAGACAGTCACCCTACAGCAACCACTCATTCCCCCACAGTAAACTGACAAAAGAAACAGCTAACACCATAGATATGTACATGAGGTCTGCACTTCAACAGTGTCCCCAAACCAACTACTTCTTAAGATGTGCCTAAATCTGTTACTAGCGATTACATTAAAAAAATCACAAGAGCCCTGCTGGATCAGACCAGTGGTCCATCTAAATAAGCATCCTGTTTCACACAGCAACCAACCAATTGCTCTGGAGAGCCAACAAACAGGGCACAGAAGCCAAGGCCTTCCTCTGATGCTGCCTCCTAGCTCTGAGTTTCAGAGGTTTACACAGCCTCGAAACATGGAGGTTCCCTTTAATCATCACGGCTAATAGCCGTCGATGGGAGTTGTCCTTTATGAATCTGTCTTTTCCCCCACCATCAAGTCACAGCTGACTTATGGAGACCCCATAGGGTTTTCAAGGCAGGAGAAGTTCAGAGGTGGTTTGCCATTGCCAGCCTCTGTGAAGAAACCCCTAGACTTTCTTGGTGGTCTCCCATCCAAGTATTAACCAGGGTGGACCCTACTTAGCTTCCAAGATCTGGTGAGATCAGGCTACCCTGGGCCATCCAGGACAAGGGGTAAATCTGTCTAACCTCTAGTTTGGTGTACTAGTTAGGAGTGCGGACTCTAATCTCAGAGAACCAGGTTTGATTCCCCACTCCTCCACATGCAGCTGCTGGTGTGACCTTGGGTCAGTCACAAGTTCTTTCAGAGCTGTTCTCTCACCAGCAGTTCTCAAAAGAGCTCTCTCTGCCCCACCTACCTCACAGGGTGTCTGTTGTGGGGAGGGGAAGGCAAAGGAGATTGTAAGCTGCTCTGAGATTCCTTCGGGTAGTGAAAGGCAGGGTATAAATCCAATCTCCTCCTCCTCCTCCTCCTCCTTCTGTCAGCCATGCTTCTGGCCATCACTACCTCCATTAGCAATGAGTTCCACAGTTTAATTACTTGTCAAGTAAAGAAGTCCCTGGCCCAAAGGAGGCCCGATTTGCCTCAACCAGAGCCAGAGCTTTTTCTGTCCAAGCCCCAGCCTGGTGGAACATGCTCCCTATTGAGACCAGGGCCCTGCGGGATCTTCTTCAATCCCACAGGGCCTTCAAGACCGAGTTGTTCTTCCAGGCCTTTGGTTGAGGCAGTGGGTGCCTATATATGGCCTCCCTGAGGATGCTGTCAACCATCTGTCACCTGTCTACTGACCGACAACAACTGGCCTTTAACTTTTGGGCAAGGACTTTATAGCTAACTGACGCTGTTTCAAGCTGTACCCATTGTTTTGATTGTTATAATGTTTTGTCATGTTTTAATGTTTAATGTTTTAAACTGAAATTGTTTTTTATTCTAATGATATTACCCACCCTGATCCCCACCCACAGGATGGGCGGGATATAAATGAAAATAATAAATAAAGAAGTGTTTCCATTTTTCTGCCCTATTTGCTATTTACTTCCCTGAGTTTCAGCACATCCTATCATTGTGCAGTTCTACCACTATCCACGTTATGTACCCCATGCATCCGTGTATCTAATAGCAATGTGTGGCCTCCAGCTGGGGATAGCTAAATCCATGGACTGGGGCCAATCCAACATGAAACAGATTTTTCTACAAAGTTGGGGGCTCCCTTGGATTTGCAGAAAAAAATGAAATGTTAAAAAAAAAACACTGGGGGATGAATTCCCCTCTAATTAAAAAAAAGGCATTCTCTGTGCATGCACAACCAGTGTACTTGCCTTCACTGTAGTGAGTGAAGCCTTCACTACCCCAAGGGAGTTTCAGAGCAGCTCACAATCCCTTTCCCTTCTCTTCCCCACAACAGACACCCTGTGAGGTAGGTGGGGCTGAGAGAGCTCTGAGAGAAACTGCTCTTTTTCAAGAACAGCTGTGCCAGAACTATGGCTTGCCCAAGGTCATCCAGCAGGTGGAAGTGGAGGAGTGGGGAATCAAATCCGGTTCTCCCAGATTAGAGTCCGCGCACTTAACCACTAAGAGCTGGCTGAGTGCAATGCTCCACTCCAGGAGGTGGGGTAGCTGTTATAGTCCTGCAGTGAGACAAGTTATCCATACAGGATGGACTTTTTACTCCCCCTCGGGTGTTGGCACTAAAGGCTTGCCCAGTAGTGCTATGTGTCCCCTCTGTGTTTTTCCCGCCACCAAAGCCCATACAACAGGGAGCTCTGAGACAGAGTCCCATGCCACGTGCCCTACCTAATGAGTTCTGGGGTATTCCGGCCGAGATTTTTGTAAAACTTGGAGGGGTAGTGATTGGGTGCCAGGGGTTTGGCCACCTCAGAGGAGGGTGGTGATTGGTTCCAGCTGTCGTTGGCATCCTGTGCTTCTCTGGGCCTTTTGGGCATGGCTATGCCAGTGGGGGGGGCACTTGGGTTTTTGGTTCACATTAGCACCTATGGGCTATGCTTAGGGAGCCAACTACCATGCCATGCCCCTCCCACCTGCTCACTTCCACACTACCTCAGGGACCTATGCCACTGGCCCACCCATGGGCAGCCACCACAGGGCTGCAGCGGTAGCCGAGAGTGGGGGGATAGTGCTAAGGCATTGTACTGATGCTGGTGTATCTCTGAGCTGCTCCCTGCAGCAGCTAGTCAGTTCCCTTAGCACCGCTACATCTTTCATCATCAGGGGCGAGTGGTCTCTGACTATAGCCCATTGACTCCTATCCACAATCTGCTGGAATAGGGGAAACATTTGGAGGTTACAAAACTTATTTCAGAAGGCAACACACAACAAGAATTGCCTGAGCATGGAGGACTTATCTATAGATCCGTTTGGTATTGATTTTTACATGATGGAGACCTAGGCGCCCCAACGAACTTTGGGATGCAAATTTTCAAGGGGTGTGTGTGTGTGTGTGTAGGACATTTTGGAAGCTTCCCCAAACTGCAAAGTTCATCATGTCTCCCTTAATGGGAGTTATGACCCTGAGTTATGGGAACCACGCTGAAGGTAAACATTTTGGAGCTTTTTGCAAGGCCGATTATTTTTACTTATGACACTGCTACCTGCCCGTTAACAACCTCATCACTCAGGAAATGAAGGCCTGTGGTCTGCCAGCGGGGGGAGTCTATGGGATGCATTGCATGCATTATTAATATACTTCTTGTTTGTAATTTCCAAAACAGCGACTCTTAACTCTAGATGTCATGTTCGAAATTTCGAGTTGTTGTGTTGTTGTTTTTTAAGTAGGCGTTCAAAAGAGGAAAGGGGAGTGAAGAGGGGAAGAGTTACCTTCCCTACCCACAACCTTGTCTTCATTTATGAAGCAAGCTAAGTGGGGGGGGGGGGATGCAATTAATTTGATGGGTCTCCAGAAGACATAAAGGCATTGCCATTACTGGCCGGCCAGCTCAGCAGTATGTTTTTAGCATTTTTACAGCATTAGCTGTACCGCAGCTCAGAGAGAGATCAGCTCCTGTCAGACGGAATCAGCTGAACAAGCCGAAGAAGAGCCAGGAGCGCACGCACAGCATTAAGAAGGTTTAATGCCAAAATCAATGTGGTGTGCAGCTCCCCCTCATATATATAAGAAGAAGAAGAAAAATCCATAGCGGCTAAGATGCTTTCATGGTTAAAAGACTTGTTTTGCTCACTTCTGTTCACAGAACTAGCTGAAAAAGCGTATCTACCACCACCACCACTACCACCACCCCGAAGAAGTCTGGATTTGTTGGAGATACCCATAATGTAATAGTCTTATGACCCCGCAGAGAGTGTGTTAGGTCATAACGGACACAGGTGAATTAGCGATGAGGCAGGAGTCGTGAATACATTTACGGTGCTGCAGGAGAGTTGTGAACCTCCCTGGGGGATCGGAATTAGGGTTGCCAGACACTCCCCCCCCCAAAGTGGAGGCAGAGTTTCCGGCTACTAGGCCCTCATCCCCCAGCCACTGATCAGCTGACCAGAGGGGGTTACTTGAAGAAAGAGAAAAGCCTAGGCCTCGTCACTGGTGTTGCGCAGGATGTGACATCATCACATCAGTGACATCCAGATGGCGCTCTGGTATTTGGGCAAAATGTCTATGATAGAAGCCAGTTTTACCATAGAATTTTTGCCGAAATACCAGTGTGTTGCCTGGATGCCGCTGGTGTGATGACATAACTTCCTGTGCAATGCCAGCAATGAGGCCCACGTCTTTCTCTTTCTTCAGGTAAATTCCCCCATCCCCTGCCAGTTGCCAGGAGGGACCTAGCAACTCTAGTCTAGATAGCTCCTGGAATTACAAGTGATCTCCAGACAACAGAGAATGGTTCCTCTGGGAGGAAAAATGACTGCTTTGGAGGGTGGACTCTACAGCATTATACCCTGCAGCAGTTCCCTCCTTTCCCCAAACCTCACCCTCCCCATGGTCCACCCCCAAATCCAGGAATTTTCCAATCTGGAGCTGCCAGCCCTATGCTGCAGACAGAATAGTCTTCTTTTTCAAACTTCAGATAGATTCTCTATCAGGGAACAGCTGCTAATGGTGAACTTAAGCTTTCCAGATCATCAGCACCATCTAGTGCATCTTGAAGCCAAGTTTATGACCCATTTATGGGATGGGCAGGATATAAATGTGAAAAATAAATAAAATAAATATAAAAAACAAACTCAGCATTCTATATTTTAACTGGCCCCATTTGGCATTATTTATGCTTGGGGGCTACAGTTGTCCTTGGTGTTCTTTTTTATTACTTTTTTTTTTTTAATGAGTATTTGTAGCTGCTAAGTGTCCTGGATAAAGCAACAGATATCTGAAAAGTCTCTGTAGATGTGTGGGAAGAGAGGAAGAAAAACAGAGGTCCCTTGTTATACGAGATGTTTCAGTAGTAAGCCAGCTGCACAGAGTGGGGAAAGTACACCTGCTAATCCTGGATTTTGGCAACAGGCTGGTACCATGCAGATTACTAAACCAGAAAACACTTTGTGGCGGGAACAACTTGAACTTCTTCTGCAAAGCAAACTAACCATTTGGGAAATCAAATTTTGCAAATTACCTATCCTCTTTTCCAAATAAATGTCCCGAAGATGTCACTTTCCAGAAAGTCAGAAATAACAAGGAGGAAGAGTTTATACTGAATCCACAATTGTTTAATAGAAACTGTGCTGTACCAGGCATCCCTTATGCCTCCTTCCTTTCCATAGAAACATTCAGTTTAATTTTTCTTCTTATGGGACATGCAGAGTTTGCAGCCAATAAAGGTGACATTGTACAAACATCCCCTAATTTCCCCCTATGGCCTAGATACCCTTGTGATGGAGATATCATTTACACACTCCTCTCATTATATCCTAGTACAAGCAAAGAGTCAGTTAGTATTGATTCTGTAGCTGTAATTAATAGTGTTTAAAATAAAAAAGAAGTCCATCTAAACTACTACTACATTGTACTTTTTTCATGGACCATAACAATCCAACTCACTCATTGATAACCAATCTCCATCATCAAAATTGTCCTTACATAGCGCAACAGGCTTCACCTATGCAGCAAGGTGCATATACAGAGGACTTTTCTGCATTCTCATTTCCCTCACTCATGTGTTCGGGGTGGCTGGGTGTCGGGGTTGGCTCTGCGCACGTTTGCTCCCTCTAGTGGTCAATTCGATATTACATTGCTTTATGCCCAGCATATCTCCCTGCAGATTTAAACTGCAAGTTTGTATGCCAGACATAAGCAATATTGTGTTGAACTGACCACTAGAGGGAGCAAAACAGAACAGAACAGAAAACAACAACAGTAAAAACAAGAACAGTAAAAAAAACAAAAACAGTAAAAACAAGAACAGTAAAAAAAACAAAAAAACAACCACCATCATCGAAGCAACAGGAACAAGTAAGTGAAGAAAATGAGAATGTGGAAAAGCCCAGAGACTGAGGAATGAGCATGCTCCCTGAAAGATCTGTTTCAAAGACAGATTTGGCAACTCTGATAAGAGTACTATTCAGTACACATAAATATATGAAATATACACAGAGGCTCACTGTGGCTGCTGCTACTTACAACTGACATTACAATGAGAAGGGTCAATGAGAAGCAGACTAAAGCTCTTTTATGGGCCAGATGGGAACTGCTCCTTACCCAGCTTTAGTCTCAACAAATTGGGTTGCAAGAATTCGAAGTGCAGCAGAGCAATGGTGTTAACTGTTGAAAGAAGAACTGGACCTTACTAAAGAACATTTGCATCATGCAATTGCAAGTCTGTGCTCTACCTGTCATTGGCAGAATCGGGGGGAACTATAAGAGTTAATTCGACAGCAACTCGAGTAGTAACGATGTTTTGCAGTGAGACGAAAGACAGCTATATATACATTTAGCATTTATACAAACACCTAGCATTCTTCCTATACCTGCACTTAGCAAGCCCCTCAAGAGCCCCATGAGTATCATTCTCCTGATATAACAGAGGGGTCAAGACTGTGGGTAAGAGCATCAAAAGTGCCTGAAGGCACTTGTGGGTTTCAAAATAATCCACTCATGAGAAAGAATGTCACAAACAAACCCAGCCCAATTGCCATGATACCCAACAATGATTGATACCACACATTCTGAAAAATTAAAGTAAGTAGACCATTCATAATTCTCATGCAGCAAGGACTGTGGGAACATGGTTGCTAGCTGCAGAAGACCAATGCTGAGCATTTGTCTTTCTTCTTGATTCAAGTTTCAAAATCCTGGGCAAACTCAGATACGTGAGCCTTTGGGGATGACCTGAAGGGAAGAGCCAAAGGTTTCTTGGCCCTTGGTTAGGGTTGCCAGCTCCGGGTTGGAAATACCTGAAGATTTGGGGGTGGAGCCTGGGAAGGAGAGGACTTGGGGAGGGGAAGGGCTGCTCAGCAGGTATAATGGCATAGATTCCACCCTCCGAGGCTGCCATTTTTTCCAGGGGGACTGATCTTGGTCATCTGTAGATCAATTGTGGGAGTGGGAGAGCTCCAGGTGCCACCTGGAGATTGGCAACTCTACCCTTGGCTTTTAACCTATGCTTCATAGAGAGGAGCTTTCAAAGAGAATATAAGAATGTAAGAAAAGCCGATGTTGGATCAGGCCAATGGCCTATCCAGTCCAACACTCTGTCACACAGTGGCCAAAAATACCAGGTTTCATCAGGAGGTCCACTAGTGGGGCCAGGACACTAGAAGCCCTCCCACTGTTGCCCCCTCCCAAGCACCAAGAATACAGAGCATCACTTGTCCCAGACTGAGAGTTCCTATCTATACCTTGCGGCTAATCACCACTAATGGACCTCTGCTCCATATGTTTATCCAATTCTCTCTTGGAGCCGTTCATGCTTGTAGCTGCCACCACCTCCTGTGGCAGTGAATTCCATGTGTTAATCACTCTTTGGGTGAAGAAGTACTTCCTTTTATTCATTCTAACCTGACTGCACAACAATTTCATTGAGTGCCCACAAGTTCTTGTACTGTGAGAAAGGGAGAAAAGTCTTTCTTTCTCTGCCTGCTCTATCCGATGCATAATCTTATAAACCTCGATCATATCACCCCTCAGCTTGCAGAGACCAGCCCTGGAGCAAACTGAATTTTTAATTTTATTTTGCAGGTTGGTTAGTTAATTGTATGTGTGCTTCCTTTTTCTGTAAGCCGCTTTGAGTCCCTTGCCAAAAGAACAGTAGATAGATAGACAGACAGACAGACAGACATATATATAAATTAATAAATCAGCAGTAGCACAATTCCGGACACTCATGTTCAAGACTGGCAGGTACTGGGGGTCGACCAGAAGGTGAAAAACTAGCAGGTGGAAGGCTGGCAGGCAGGAAATCTTGTGACTGTGTTAGCAGTCAGCCCCCTCTTCTTGCTGAGGGGCAGTTTATAGCTTTAAAAATACCCTAAATGCAATACACTGCCTGGCCCAAAATGACACAAAATGGATGCCAGCCAGAAACCTAGTTTGGACATGTAGCTTATAAGTATGAGTCAGAGTGGCTGGCCAGCTAACAACCTCCTCCCCACCCTAGAGAGACACATAATTTAGGACAATGGGTCTTTCAAGAACCTGCTACCTCACCTTGGATTAACCTCATCCACACCCAGCCTCACTTCCTCTCACCCATGTACCCTAATTAAGCACTTAACACTATACACAAAACCTGGTAGTTTTTCCCGTCTGGTACATACAGGTTAATCAAGCATCATTAACGCTCTTTGGTGTCTACTCTGGTAATGGATTATGTATTATTCTCTGAAAACTGTAATAAAATGTTTTTAAAAACCCATCATTAATGCCTAGGCTTCCCAAGCCCCCGCTGGGGCCGGGGGACCCCCGGTTTTAAGTCTCCATTCCCCGCTTTAAAAAAATTCGGCCCCGGGGGACAAAATGGTGGCCAGGAAAAAAGTGCCGCTCTACCCAGTCCTCCAACCAAGTCTCTATGGCTATGAAAGCCATAGAGACTCCCTGAGTCCCTGCTGTTCCTGGTGGAGAGCTTTGTTGGGGCCGGGGCCAAGCCCCGCCCCCTGCTACCAGCAGTCCTCAACAATCTATCCAGGAGGAGGAGGCAGAAGGTAAGTTTCTGCCGCCAGACTCTGGGACCCAGCGCTGGGCCTCAGAGCGTCTGGAAAGCCCCCCCCCCTTCCCAGCCAACGGCGTGCTCCCTCTAAGCTGTGGAGGAGACATATGTGGGCATTAAAGTTGGGATCGAAGGATCGGGCTGCTGCAGAAATTAGTTTGCTCTGGAGCCCTCCTGCCTGAGGAAAGCCCCCCACAATGTGTTCCAGGAATTCACAAGATAGAGGAGTGTAGGGTGACACCGGTGTAAGACAGCCCATGGAGCATGTAAAGCCTTGAAAAAATGACTAAAACAATATGCCTTTTTAAACCTGTGGTCAGTGAAATATTTAGACCAGGAGCTGGTATTATATAGGGGCTAAACATGAACCTAGAGCTGTGTAATCAGAAGTCTATTGTCCTTAAAAGCAACCATGAAAGGGAGGGACTGAGGTAACAGTGCCAGGAGTGGGCAAGTTATTCCTACTACTGTTTCTTTGACAAAAAAAAAAAAAAAGCTCCCCCGCCCCCACTGCTTAAGCCACAGAAAGAGGGAAAGAGGGGCATTGCTATTGGGTCTTTTTTTTCCCCTTTCTTGGGACTTAAAGCAGCTCAGGAAGACCATTTCTGATTAGAGAAACATCACATGGGGGAAAGTTCACACACACACCTGCCCAGGACTGTAACTAGGATCTGTATAGGGCCCCCCCCCAGTTATTTTGCAGTTGCTGGATGACCTTGAGCAAGCCATAATTCTGTCAGAGTAGTTCTCTCAGAGCTCTCTCAGCTCCACCTACCTCGCAGGGTGTCTGTTGTGGGGAGGGGAAAGGAAAGGAGTTTGTAAACTGTTCTGAGACTCTGAGTGAAGGGCAGGATATAAATCCAATCTCCTTTTCTTCTTTGTCTTCGTCTTATTTTATATGGACAAAATACAGGACAGATATTTCAGTCCCCAATTCCACTGTCCCCTGTGGTTTGGCCCTAGCTATCTTCTAGGGTTGCCAGCCTCCAGGCGGGGCCTGGGGATCTC
Organism: Lepidodactylus listeri; assembly: GCA_029233225.1. Taxonomy (NCBI): domain Eukaryota; kingdom Metazoa; phylum Chordata; class Lepidosauria; order Squamata; family Gekkonidae; genus Lepidodactylus; species Lepidodactylus listeri. Next base: position 94,613,032 of record JARCFY010000009.1, on the reverse strand, counting down.
CTGCTTTTATAACAGATCTCCAGCTGACAGAAATCAGCTCCCCTGGAGAAAATGGCTGCTTTGAAGGGTGGACTCTATGGCATTGTACCATGCTGAGGCCCCTCCCCTCCCCAAACCCTGAGGAAAGCCTCCGCCCCCCCCCCCCGCTCACTTTTCCCAGCTGGAGCGCTCCCTCTAAGCTGTGGAGTCTTGTGAGCTGCTGGCATTAAAGTTGGGAGTGCAGGATTTGGCTGCTGCAAAGATTAGTTTGCTCCGGAGTATGGTTGCCAAGTCTGGGTTGGAAAATACCTGGAGATTTTGGGGGTGGATCCAGGAGAGGGTGGGGTTTTGGTGCAGTGTACTGGAAGTGACATCATCTGAAGGGGAAGTGACATCACTTGCCATTTGACCTGGAAGTGACACCACAGGAAGTGACATCACAGGAAGTGATGTCACAAAAGTCTCCTGGATCCACCCCCAAAGTCTCCTGGATCCACCCCCAAAGTCCTCAGATATTTCTGGAGTTGGGCTTGGCAACCCTATTAATGCCTAGGTTCACCTCAGGTAAACTCATCAAGTTTCTCCCAAATCATTGTCCCAACTCCAAAAAATGCATTGGGTTATTGCTTTGGGGGCTGATGCATCAGCTTGCCCCAGGGAGCATGTTGCCCTATATCCGGAGTCCCTAGCCACCAGGGTGTGAGTGTGTGTTTGTGTTCTCAGCACCATACCTCACACTCCAAAATCCTGTAAAACACTGGCCGTTTCACTGTTGCCTCTGCAACCCTCGTTCTTCTTTATTCTGTGAAACACTGGCCGTTTCACTGTTGCCTCTGCAACCCTCGCTCTTCGAGACTGGTAACGATATCCTTCCCTCGAAATTGCTTTCTCCCATCTCTTCCCTGATTTCCTCTTAGCTAGCTTTCTGTGTGTTTTATATGTGTATGTTTTGCCCTTTTATGCCTATTTCAATAAAACCCTCTCCAGTTGAACATCTGACTGGTTTATTTTGAGATTTCTGTAAGGGAAAGATCCCTGTAAACACGTGAAGAATCCCAGTTACCCTCCTCTCATTTTGTCTCCTTTAATTTCCCCCAGTTAAAGGAGTACCCATTTGGGTAACAACTGACAAAAGAGGGGATCCAGTAACCTTGCAGATGGGGGCTGCTTGCTTTCCATGGCAAAAAGAAGCCCAGTCTGATAGAGAGAGGAGAAAAAGTCTGACAATTTTAGACTGTGCCACAGAAGTGGTTCCCTAGTGCCTGATTCCCAGCCCAGTGCTGGAATATGTAACATTAATCGAACAAGAGAAGAAATCCTGGCAGAGGGCCGCAAAGTGGGGAAACTAGTCAGATAGGGATATGGGTATTACCCTTCCTTATTCTAGGTTGCCTCCTTGTTTGTCCTCCAGATGTAACACTCAGAGCCAAACCAGACCTTACAGCAGCCACAGGTCTCACCCGTGGCCACCATTTTAGAGCAGAATTTGGCTGTTTTAAAATGCCACAAGGGCCTGATCCTGATATGGTCCAGAGTGCATCAGGACCAGGCAATCTTGTTTTCCCATGCATGCCTTTGCATATAACAAGACCCCCCCCCCCCAGCTGTTTTGGCATTTGAAAAGTTGCTGAGGGAACAAAACTGTCTGGTCCCACTACACCATGGGCCCAATTAAGATTGGGCCATCTCACCCTTTTTAAACCCCCAAATGCTTCTCTACAATGGCATTGGTGGCCACGGCTCTCAGACTTGCTTCCTTCCTTCCTCTTAGCACTTTCTTCTTCATGCCTTCCATGCAGTTAGAAGCGTAAACTTTTCTATCTAGTAGAATCTCCCTAAAATAAACACTTTGTTCATTCTGTTTAATTGCCCTTGGCTCAAAGAAGTGCTTTACGCATGGAAAGCTAGCTCTGCCAACATCCAAAAGGATTCTGAACCATGGTCACATTGTCACATTTGGACTGTCTTTTCTGACCAGCTGTCTTGGTGGTCTAAAGAATTACCAGTGCTTGTCAAGCAGTATTCTTTGGTCAAACCTCATGGTGCCCAACACATGTGACTGTTATACAGAGCCGGCAGCTACGCTGGTTCACTTGGCTTAAAATGTAGGATCGTTGACTTACCTGAATTGTTAATGGGGCTGCTTGATATTCAACACATTATAAGGAGGGCAGATTGGGGGTTCAAATTAGATTTTATACCGTATCCCCATTGTTCATTCTTTTCACACAGGAACTCATTAGCGGGACAGAGTTTATTCAGCTAAAACTCAATAAATTTAATCTCTGTTTCCATTTAAGAAAACCTGTTCCATAAGCAGCAGGTTAACAAAAGTTTTGTTGCTAAGTAACTAGACTCTAAGGTCAGAGCAAGCTTAATATTATACCATGAGAAACACTATAATTACCTTCAAGGGAGAAACAAACAGAAATAAAACCCAGAGTTAAAACAACTAGGTAAACAATATTTTCTTCATTTGGCAATTCCTGTATATATCCGAATGCTAGGTCTCTTGACAGATTAAAGACATTCTAATTAATCATGCACTTTTAAACCAATTCATTGAATAAATATGAATAAATGTATGCGGTATCAAAATACAGATGTGTCTTTGAAACATGGAGGAAACTGTGAGACAACTAAAGCTACCAGCTATTCTTAGATCATATGTAAGTTTCTTTTTTGTTCCCTATTACAAAAACATACTGGTAGCCTCAGAAAAGAAATTCTGCCTTTAGTTCTACCGATTGCAATTCACCCTCGCGACCCTCGGCTTTAGTCAATCAAGTTACGACCCCAACCACCTAAGGCTCACAGCCCTGTTTACAGGCAGGGATGTGGATTCGGACAGTAAGTAATGGATATCCAATCCAAACACGCCTTTTCCTTTTATTTATTTATGAAGGAGGAGGAAGAGGAAGAAGAAGAAGAAGTTGTTTTTACACCCTGCTTTTCTCTATCCAAAGGAGTCTCAGAGCAGGTTACAATTGCCATACCTTCCTCTCCCCACAACAGATCCCTTATGACAGGGGTGGGCAATTGTTTTGGCTCGGGGGCCACTTTGTGAGAGTGGAGGTTAGCGGAGGGCCGCACCTTTTAAAATGATTGCATTCATTAGTTAACTTTGCATTTCAGAAAAGGTATAAATTGCATCATAAAAATGGTAGTTTTATTCCATTTATTCAATTTATTTATTGTGCTAATTTCATATCATTTAGAAGAAGAAGAAGAAGAAGAAGAAGAAGAAAAGATTGGATTTATACCCCGCCCTCCACTCCCCAAGGGAGTCTCAGAGCGGCTTACAAACTCCTTTCCCTTCCCCTCCCCACAACAGACACCCTGTGAGGTAGGTGGGGCTGAGAGAGCTCTTTCCCAAGCTGTCCTTGAGGGAACAGCTGGTACAGAGCTATGGCTTGCCCAAGGTCATCCAGCCAGGTGCAAGTGGAGGAGTGGGGAATCAAACCCGGTTCTCCCAGATTACAGTCCGCGCACTTAACCACAACACCAAACTGGCTCTCTATAGCTATCTATAGCTGCAAGCACATTTAATTTTAGAATCAGTTTAATGAGACAAATGTACCCTATCACACTTTTCTACAACTTTTTTGAAATCCGGAGTGAGATTGCTTGTTGAGATTCTCATCACAGCCTGCAAGTTAATGTTTGTCAAAGAGCATCTATATTTACTCTTGTTAATCTTCATGTCTTGGCGGGCCACAAAAAACTCTGTGGCGGGCCGCATGTGGCCCACGGGTCACCATTTGTCCACCCCTGCCTTATGAGATAGGTGGGGCTGAGAGAGTTTATGTGGAGAAGGAGTGGGGAATCAAACTTGGCTATCCAGATTAGAACCCCCCACTCTTAACCACTGCACCACGCTGTATCTCTATATATTTAAAATTCTGCTGCTAATTACTTACAATTGGCAGTCTCTGAAATCTACAGAAACAACTGTTTCTGATTTCTCACTCTCTTCTTTTCACACTTGCAGGAGATAAGGGAACAAAAGAAGAAGGGAGGGGCAACAATGATGAAGCAGATAAATGTTTTCCAGAGGATATAGCATGGTACAGTATAGTCTGATCACGTCTGATCTTGGAAGCTAAGCAGGGTCAGTACCAGTGTTCCCTCTAAGCTGAGTTAGTGTGAGCTAGCTCACAGATTTTTAGCCTCCGGCTCACACATTTTTGTCTTAGCTCAGGAAGGATGGCTCCAGAGCAAACTAATTTATGCAGTAGCCAAATCACCTGCTCACAACTTTAATGCCAGTAGCTCACGAAGTATAATTTTTGCTAACAGGACTCCACAGCTTAGAGAGAGCATTGGTCGGTACTTGGATGGGGGACCACCAAGGAAGACTGCAGAGGAAGTCACTGGCAAGCCACCTCTGTTTTTCACTTGCTTTGAAAACCCCTTCCTGTTGAACTTTTGAAAGTTTGAGAGTTTTTAATTTGTATTTGCTTGACTGAAAGTTTTAAATTCCAGTCTGTAACTAGTAACTTTAAGAAACAAATTTCACTCCATTAATCTTACTGAGAAGAATTCTTTGCTAAAGCAAAACAGTAACCAGCTAATCCTTGTGTAGCTTATGTTTTAGTTTCATAGTTTAGTGTTTGTAGTGGAAAAATAATTTTTAAAAAATAGTTTAAAAAAAGAAAGAAAAGAAAACCCCTTTCTGGGGTCACCATAAGTTGGTTGCGACTTGACAGCACATACATACAGAGGAGCATATTCCAATTTTAAGAGTTAGCATATTTTCAGACTAAAGAGCATTTTAATTGGAAATGCTGTGCACAGCCAAACACCTCTTTCCATGAGACACTGTATAGCCCCATTTCCTTAACAAAAAGAAGTTGGAGATGGGCCTCTTGGCTTAGCATTCTGTTATCCACCCTGGTGGTCCATTTAGGTACTGCGGAAATGCTTGACTCTCCTAGAACAGGGGTGTCAAACATGTGGCACGGGGGCCAGATCAGGCCCCCGGAAGGGCTTCTATCAGCCCCGCACTGGAACTGGCCATCTCCTGTTTACAGTTCTGTTGCTGCTGCTGCATCATAGCTTGCTTCACCAGATTCTTTCAGTCGCTCAGCCATTTCACGTTTCTTCCTGGGTCCTAGACTCAGAACTCTGAGCATGAGATTTCTGTGGTGAATGCCAATAAACCAAAAGTAGGTTTGCAGCTTACAAATACACACCTGAACAGCATACTCAGGATTGCAACAGCACAGAGCAAGACTAATTCAGTTATCAGATACTGTTAAATAAACAAAATATTGCAAGGGTGCTAATGTTTTAAGCATGTTTTTATTTTAAGTTAAAAAAACACCTTTGTGTTTGTGTCCTTTATAAAGTTTATCTCTCTGCTACCTAGCATTAAATTTTATGACACACATGGTCCGGCCCAACAAGGTCTTATTTATGTCAGATTTGGCCCTCATAACAAATGAGTTCAACATCCCTGTCCTAGAAGAAGAGAAGAGATTGGATTTATATCTCACCCTTCACTCAGCGTCTCAGAACAGCTTACAAATTCCTTTCTCTTCCCCTCCCCACAACAGACACCCCATGAGGTAGGTGGGGCTGAGAGAGCTCTGACAGAAACTGCTCCTTTTCAAGAACATCCGTGCCAGGACTATGGCTTGCCCAAGGTCATCGAACAGGTACAAGTGGAGGAGTGGGGAATCAAACCCATTCCTAGAATGAATGTACTTTAGGAGATTAAACGCTCTAGCTCTCCCCTTCTCTTGATAGTTTTAGCAGCACACCTGCAAAGGAATGAACCAACCATTTTGCTTGGACTCTCTGGAACGCATATCTTGGGAGTGGGCGAGCAGAGGGAAGCCACATTACTCTCCCCAACCCCCATGACAGGTGGCGTGTCTGCAGGGGAGGGATGCAAGCAGGGCAAATAGGCTGTTGACCAGGGTTAGGACTGTGATTTCTTCTGGGGTATAAATTGAACTAATGAAGAAAGAAAGAAAGGAAGGAAGGAAGGAAGGAAGGAAGGAAGGAAGGAAGGAAGGAAGGAAGGAAGGAAGGAAGGAAGGAAGGAAGGAAGGAGAGAGAGAGAGAGAGAGAGAGAGGATGGAGTTCTTCCACCTGTATGCAATCTGGCAGTGTGGATACTATTGATGGGTTACAGTTCTTTTTAATTTCATTCCTACTGATCAGGAAGGGGAAACTGACACCCGAGGAAACAAAAGCCAGGTATCGTCATAAAGGATCCGAACTGAGATTACAAGATAATCACGTAGAAAAATCATGTATGAAAGCATTAACTGTTCACAGACGTACAAATTCCATCAAATATCAGTTAATTTTCTATAGTACTAATAAGAATCACTCATGTAAGAGGCATATTTGAAAATGAAGGCTGACCCTAAACGGAATTCCTAAGTAGCCACTGACACCCGAGGAAACGAAAGCCAGGTATCATCATAAAGGATCCATATTAAGTCATGCTGGCCAGTGGCCACATGACTACGGAAACGTCTTCAGACAGTGCTGGCTCTTCGGTTTGAGCACCGCCCCCTAGAGTCGGATTCGACTGGCTTTCGAGCAAGGGAAACCTTTACCTATTAAGTTATAAGCTTAAAAATGTATGCACGATCCACCTGACAAACTCACCTGTGCCTTGCAGGAGAGTGATTTTAAACTGTTTCTCTCCACCTGTTAAGCACTTCTTTAATGCAGAATGTGGCTTCTTGTGACACCTCAAAATAATCCAGTCTCTAATTAACCAGTCCCTGCCAGCAGTCAGGAGATTATAAACTAGGAAAGCAACTGCTGTCTCCTTCAAAACACAGAGCTCACGGTTGCCCTTTTCCCAAGCACGTAGGTAAGGAAAGCTAATGTTTGAAGGGAAAAGTTTATTATTAAATATCAGGCATTCATCTTCCTCCCACTCCCAGTCCCAGAGTTGCACTTTGGGAACATTTCATTCTCTCCCTGTTCTGTGTCCTTCACCATCTCCCCTGCCGTCTCCTGATACTTAATATATTCCCTTCGTCTACCTTCCAAATTCTCCTCTTTTACCTGTCTGTCAACCCTCTAGACTGCGGATCCAAATACTATTTTCTCTCTCTCTCTCTCTCTTTTTTTCTCTTGACAAAAAAGAAAGGAACTTTGTTTGATCTTTTCACTGCAGCAAAAGGAGAGGAAGTTTTAACAGCTTTAATAAAACCTTCAGCCTACACTCCAAAGTTAAGTTATCCTTTCTGCAGTGTTACATTTTACAGTGCTAAAAATATCCGCTTCCCACCATGAATGCTTCTCCCCCCGCCCCCTGTTTCAGTTTGCATTATATCTTTCATTCATACTAGTGTAATTTGGGGTTTAATAAACCTGGTGAAGGGGATTGGCCCTTGGAATAAAATGTCTGCATGAGTCATCAGACCTTTTCCGCACACTCGAGTTATTCCTGATTTTCTTGGGAATCGATCCACAAGAACTGGAATCGATTTGGGCAGGGTTCTTCCACATGTCTGCCCTCCCTCTGCATTTGCACAACTGTGGAGTCAGTTTACTGTCTTCTGCATATGCCTTTAAAAATCAGGATTTTCAAGGGAAGGTTCTGTTGTCATCGATGGCATCAGTGGTAGCGTCACAGCGCCTCCATTACTTTTTTGGTGAATAAGTATGTGTGTATGTGTTTCTGAGCCTGGAAGTCATGGTGACTTCTGGCAACCTCTAGGCAGGGGTCCTTTGGGGCCAGAGCAAGGCAGAACAATGCTCCACCAGCCCAGGAGTGGCCACTAGGGCAGCCACAGGCCAAATCAGATTCTCTGATCTGATTTGGCCAGCCGCCGAATTGCTGCCGAATTTCGGCGGCAACTTTAAAAGCGACTGGAGGGGAGGCGGTTTGGGGGAGAGGCTCCAAACTTGCAGGGTAGCTGCTGGGGCCTCTCTTCAAAATACCCACCAAGTTTCAAGAAGATTGGACCAGGGGGTCCAATTCTACGGGCCCCCAAACAGGTTGCCCCCATTCCCTCCATTGTTCTCTACGGTAGGAAAAAAGTAATATTTTTTCCCACCATAGAGAACAATGGAGAGGATGGGACAACCTGTTTGGGGGCCCATAGAATTGGACCCCATGGTCCAATCTTCTTGAAACGTGGTGGGTATTTTGAGGAGAGGCCCCATCAGCTACCCTGCAAGTTTGGAGCCTCTCCCTCAAACCCCCTTTCCTCCAGCCCCTCGTATACCCTACGAGTTTTTGCCATTGATTTCAATGTCCCATAGGGTATAATGAGGCTGAAACTGACATTCCCTTTCTGGCACATTTCCGGTGATGTCAGGGGACGTGGCATATGCGAATGAATTATGCTAATGAGCTCCTGCACCTCTTTTTCTACGAAAGGACCCCTGCCTCTAGGACATTTCAGAGAAGTGGCTTATATTACCTGCCTCTGCATCCCAGCCCTGGTATTCCTTGGAGATCACCCTGCTTAGCTTCTGAGATCTAATGAGATCAGGCTTGCCTGGGCTATCCAGGTCAGGGTCACCCCCATTTCATTTTTTTTGTGCATGCTCACATCAATATATCAATATCACGGCAGCTTGACAAAGACGGGTCCCCGCAGCCGCCGAAAGCTGGCTGGGGGGGGGTGGGGGGATGAAGTTGCCTCCTTGTAAAAAGGACTGATCAGATTGGCTGCATTTGCAGCCTGATTTTGCTGGGGGGCGGGGCTAGCATGCTGAAGGACAGCCCCGGCCCCAGCAGGCTCATTCATGCCTTGTGCTCAACCCACCCTCCCGCCCTGTAGGTAATGCAGGCTTTTGGCTGGTCATCCCCTTTCTTAGGGAGGCCAGGTAGGAATCTTTTACCTCTTCTCTGATTGGCCTCGAGACGGGGGAGTTTTTCACCTACCCTGCATTGCTAGCAGCGGATTGAGGAATTGGCCGAGGTGGCGTCTGCATTAATTTGTCACTTTATGGTAGGACGGAAGTTTAGTAAATAGTTGTTGCAGCTTGGTAAGCACCTATCAGCAACCCTGGTGGGAAAGGGGCCTGTTTGGATCATTACTGCAGCCTTGCGGCCTGAGATGAGGGGAACAGGCTGCCTTTTGGAGTGCTGTTGAGGGATACTCAGCACTGACCTTGCGGCTGTGTGTGAGGCATCATCAAGGCATGTTCCGAGGCTGGGCTGCCTGGGGTTCGAGCCACTTATAGCGGGCTATGACTCGGGGGCCAGGTGCATTGCCCATACTATGGCAAGGGTGGGGTTAATGGTAACCCCAGGCCTTGGCCATGCCGCTTGTTAGGTTAAACCTTTGCCATGTTTTTGTTAATAAATAAAGTGGCCGTTAATCCTATGTTTGTTGTCTGACTCTTTCTTCCGTCTATGGGGGCAAAGCATTACAGCAGTACATCATTATATTGTTATTTGACTGCCTTTAGACAAATAAAAATGAAGTGACTCATCTGTAGGGCAGGAGGGAGGGAAAGGAGTGGCTTGATGATGACAGCACTCCAATAATGGAAAGTGGGTGGGACAAGGAAAACTGACCGAAGAGTTACACATGAGGGAAACTCAAAACTGGCTTCCAGAAAAAACATCAGGGTAAAAATGGTCTCAGAAGAAATGGGGAAAACCAGGGCCGGGGGGGGGGGGGACCAAAAAAAAAAAATCAAAGTTAAAACTAAAGGCAAAATAAAATGCATGCAGAAATCAGGGCATAAACCAAAGCAGTATGGGGCCAGAACATGGGGGGGGGGGGGGCATTCAGAAAAGGTCTTAGTGTTGTGCCCAGTGTTCATGATCTCTGCTTTTCTGGGCAAACACTGCTGTTCTAAAGTCACTGAAGATTCTGCAAACATATCAAAAACCTTCCACAGTATTGTACTCTTTTTGTGCCTGTTTTTCAGACATTTTCCCCACAATCGGCAGCTACATTAGTGCCATTTTTTTTAACTTTGAAGGACACTGCCTGTACTCTTTTTTTTTTCAGGTGTGAGCCAATGACACATTAAAAACTCTTTCGAAAAGTCTCTTGCTGTGAGGTAATTCAAAAAAGGGCCTGAATTAAAAAGAAAGAGAGAGACTAAAAAGACTGCTTTGTAAAGCCTGTTGTAAAGCCTGTTTTCCTGTCTTTTAAGCACCTTAAAAATGGTCAAAAATAGAGGTGATGTTTTTGGAGGGATATGGAAATGCTTAGGGAAATCACACACACACACACACACACACCCCATTCAGCAGTGTTCAATCAGTCTATAATTTATTACAGTCAGGGACCATCAGAATAAAACATACCTTAGCAGTGCGTGGTTATTATATATACAAAATTCCATGCTGGCTCAGTGTCGCAGAATTAGGAAGCCTGGATTAAGCCTCAGACCCGAAGGAAATGTGCTGGGTGAACTAGGTCTGGACTAGAGATGTGAAGGCCCGGGAAAAAAACAGAAAAATTCAGAAAAAACCCCAGGTTTTTTCTATTTTTTCCCCTGAAGCCTTTTTTGTCCGTCCCCCCCAATTGGAAAAATTGAAAAAAGAAAAGGGAAAAAAATAATTATGGAACGTTTCATTTTAACATGATGAATAAAATATTTTAAGAAAAGGTGTTCATATATTTTCCAAATCATTTCTAAAAAAAATATGTATGGTATCACATTAATCTGATTTCTGTGCACTGAGAACAAGCAAATCCTAGGTTACAAACTGAACTCTCCAATGCAAGAACAAGATGCATTTCTTCCTTTAGGAGGTGCTATTATCACAAGAAAAGAAAAAGGTTTCAGTTTTGTTTTTGCATGTGGGTGGGTACATAAGAACATAAGAGAAGCCAATGTTGGATCAGGCCAATGGTCCATCCAGTCCAACACTCTGTGTCACACAGTGGCCAAATACACCAGGTGCCATCAGGAGGTCCAGCAGTGGGGCCAGGACACTAGAAGCCCTCCCACTGTCTGTCCCCCACAAGCACCAAGAATACAGAGCATCACTTGCCCCAAACTGAGAGTTATACTGGCACTCAGGCTTCACTAGGCCTCAGAGCATTGGGAAAAATACAGAGCAACAAAAAAGACCTGAAAGTATAGTTTTTAGAGGTCCATAATAACTGTGATAATGACAGACACAACAGAGTAGCTGCAGAGGCAGAGACTGAAACTGATAATTACAGCCCAGAAAATGATTCTGATTAAATTTCATGCCCATTCATAGAAACTTAGTCCCTCACTCCCTTCTATTCACTCCCCCCTGCTTCAATTCCTTTTATAAGAATGTTTTTTTAAAAAAAAATATTTAAAACTGTGGAGATGAAATGTAAATAATTGTTACTTCTAGATTTTTAAAAATTGTTTTGTGGAGGTTTTTTTGTCTGTTCCACATAAACTAGTAAACAGTTCAGGAGATTGTTGCTCCATTTGTTACAATTACAAATAAATATTATTTTTAAAAGTAAATTCTGTTTGTAATTGTTTGGATACACTATATTTTTAATATGCTAGTTGTGATCATTTCATGCCAAGTAAAATTGTCCACAGTCATCTTTTATGTTCCTAAAGTAACAGAATGACTTTCAATCTGGAAAAGAAAAAAAGAAGGCGAATGTAGTAATTTTTTTTCTATTTTTCCCAAAATTTCCGTTTTCCCCCAGAAAAAAAATAAAAAAATCTGTTTTTTTTTTCTGAACTTCAAAATTTCTGGAAATTTTACATCTCTAGTCGGGACATACACTCTCAGCCTAATCCACATCACAGGTTTGTTGTTATTCCTCATCTAAATAGTGCACAAGGCTTTCCTCCTGAGAAAGATTGGGTCATGAAGGCATGAATACAGTAAAAAGGGGGAGGGAATCCAGTTGCACCCAGGAGAGCCACAGCACAACAAGCCCAACAAAACACACACACTGTAGCAAGGCACACAAAAACTCATACCTTGGATAAAACTTTGTTGGTCTTAAAGGTTGTTGGTACTTTTCCTGTGTGATTGAGGCAGGCAAGCAAAGCATGCTCTCCCTCCTTCCCTCCCTCCCTCCCTTCAAGGAGGAGCCTCAGCCAATGGAGGGAAGAAAGGCTTGCTTTTCTTTCCTGTGTGATTGAGGCAGCCTGGCCAGGAAGCAAGCTCTGGCTAATTCCCTCCCTCTGTCAGGGAGGGGGAGGAGCCTCAGCCAGAACAGGGAACAGAGGCTTACCTATCTATCTCCCCTAAGCAATTGAGAGAGTCTGGCAAAGCAAGGCACAATGCAGAAGCAGCAGAAGAACTGGAAGAAGCAGGAGACAGCCAGTTCCACTGCAGGCCTGATGGAAGCCCTCTGGGGGCCTGATCTGGCCCACAGGCCACATGTTTGACACCCCTGCCTTAGAAGATGTTTGTACATTTCAGAAGTTAGTGGTGTCACTATCAGAGTCAAAATGGATACGGTATCTGAAACTAGCTTCCTTGATGATAACAGGGGGTGATTTCTCACTAGCCTTGCCCCCAGTTTACGTTCCTGCCTGAGCCGGTGCTTCTGGTCAATTTCACAACAGTTGTTCCCGGCTCTCACTTTGTTCAGGGGTATTGCAGAGCTGCATCGGAGTTTCCCTGGAGCAAGAAAAACCTGTTTTTTGAGGTTTTTCTTGCTCCAGGGAAACTCCGATGCAGCTCTGCAATACCCCTGAACAAAGTGAGAGCCCGGAACAACTGTTGTGAAATTGACCAGAAGCACCAGCTCAGGCAGGAACGTAAACTGGGGCCAAGGCAAGTGAGAAATCACCCTAACTTTCTGTGAGCTTCCTGAACCCAGAGATAGAGAGAAGGGGGAGGGATTTTTGTTGGTACATTGGGTCACTCAGTTCTAGTTTCGTCTGCATCACATTCATGATAGTCCTACGTGATAGGTACATCAGCAGCTTTTGGTCCAAGAAAGATATATCCCTCTGGGTTACTCATGGTAAGGGGCTGGCCATCAACAGTTCCAGGTGAGACCTCGATGGCTAGTCCAGAACATTCTGAGTTTTATGCAAGTGCACTATTTTAAGTATTGGGCTGAAATATTTTCTGTTGAATATTGAAATGCTATGTTGGGTACTGAAATTGAAATGCTAGAAAGTGTTTCTGTCTTAAGAGTGTATAATGGAATAAATTGAGCTCTGTTTAAGGACCATTGTCTCTCTATATACTAGATTCAGTCCCTTGCTAGTCTCCACCCAAACAATAAAAGAACTCAGAGGAACTGGGGGGGGGGGGGGTTCCCCAGGAAAAGAACCTGGCCCCCAGAATCCCTCAACACTCAGCACTATTAGCTTCACTTCAAATAAAATGAGCAGCATGTTTTGCAAGGGGTTGTCTTTTAATATGATGTTAGTTTACAAACCTGAACTGAAAATAAAGGATTTTCTAAACTGGGGCTGTGCCAGTGAAGCAGGAAATTCATAACCATCAGAGAAGGAAGTGGGCTGATCTGAATCCTTTTGGTGGCCAAGGATGCCGAAGTGGCAGAATTCTCCTAAACCAGGGTCATTTCATAGAAAAAGAGGTGCATGAGCTCATTAGCATAACTCATTAGCATAACTTATTTGCATATGCTGCACCACCTGACATCACCGGAAGTATGTCAGAAGGAGAGAGAGAGAGAAAGAAAGAAAGAAAGAAAGCTGGCAGAGAGGGGACAGCTACTAATCCCAGCCTCAGAAATACCACTATTCTGGGAGGATAACTTCAGTGGAGGCTGAAGCCTTCAGAAGGCTGGCTGGAGAAACAAGGACCTTTCCAGGGGACAGGGTCATTTTGCTGCAGCCATGACACAAGGAGGCATTCCCCCGCAGGGGTGGTGGTATCAAGAACTCCCGGAGCTGAGCTCCCACGAGCTCCTGCTCGAAATGACCCCTGCTCCTAAACTCAATTAAACTCTAGTACTCTCCGCAGGGAGATTCTGTGGCAGGGTATGAGCTTTCAAGAGTCACTGCTCACTTCTTCAGATACAGCTAGAATGTGAGTCCATCTGTCCTTATAATTGGAGAGCAGAGTGATTTCAGATGTCAAATGACAATAGCAGGTGCATGACAATAGCAGACTTAATTGGATTAGGTGTGATACGGAGAGGGGTAGTAGGCATGGAGAAATCAGCACTGGTAATGAGACAGGAAACCTAGGTCTCAGTTCAGTCCAGGAGGCTGCATTGTCTTGAGCTTCTTTATAAGTTGCAATTCAACAGTCAATTCAGCTCATAACTTGCCAGAAATTTTGTTAGTCTTCAAGGTGCTACTGGACTCTTGTTCTTTTCTGGTGCTACAGACAGATTAACATGGTTATCTATCCGGATCTATCCCCAGGGAGATTCATCTGTCCTCTGCTGTTGCTGTCCTCCACCTGTGAGTGAAGACTTTGTGTTTAATTTCGCATTACCTCTGGGATCCCTCCTTCTCGCCCAACATTTTAGTTGTTCTAAATGTTTTAATTGTTGCTTTTTGTTGTTGTTCTGATTTTCTTAGTAGGGTTTTTTGTTGTTCTGGTTTTCATTGCTTTAATAATGTGCTGCTGTTGGTGGTGGCTGTGGTGGTATTTTGCAGTTGGTTCTAATGGTTTTCAAATGTGATTTTGAGGAAGCATAATTTGTTGGCTGCCTTCGTGGCCCTTGCAAGGGCAGAAAGGCAGGGTCTAAATTTTGTAAAATATAATCAATTAGCCAAGATGGAACAATACAACCCCTCTCCCAAGAACTGTGATTCATTAAAACCTGTGAGTGCCTTGTTCTATGGCTTGCATGTTCAAAGATGAATTTCAGCCTTACTAAACTGCATTTTTCAGTGCAATGTTTTGCCCTCTGTGGCTCTGAAAAAAAAAAAAGTATCCCAAGGGGGGAAAAAAAGGGGGGGGGATCAGATATAATTTAATCTGGAACAAGGACAGTTTTTACATCCTTCTACCAGGGAAGAAAAGAAATAATTACCTACAGCCCGTCAAACAGCTGTCATTCTTAATTATGTTGCAGACTTTTTTTCATGTTGTTCCGCTTTGGACTATTAAGGCTCACTTAGCTGTAGTTTCAGCTTCCATTTCTCTCCCAAATTTAGTTTGCACCCGTTAATTCCAACCCTCATGGAAGGAATGCAGCCATTAGCACTGCATAGATCTTGATTTAATTTGCTAGTAAATTTACAACGTGTTACGATGAGAATAATATAAGCGGCGACCTAATCCCCTACTGAAACCATGGGAAATTACTAAATTGGGGGGGGGGGGAGTTTTACTGGGAAATTGCCTTTCTGCTATTTATGAAAAGAAGAGCAGAAGGCTGGACTGTCTCAGACTAAGTTAATCTTCAGTGTGCAGGAAGCTTCTTGCCAGGATTCCATCGTCAGCTAGGGATCACCAAGAAAAAAATAAGATGAGGCTAGGCAGATGAAGGTGCTGGGTGTACAGGTTTTTTTGGGGGGGTGGGGGATCATGATCATGACATCCGCTCATATTCTTTTCCTCAGTTCCCAGTGGAGTGGCCAGGGCTGTATTTTGAGGGGAAAGTCCAGAGCCACAGCTCATGAGCTCAGCTGGGGGCGGGGGTAGTAGGTTTGCCAGCTCTGGGTTGGGAAACACCTGGAGAGTAAAGTGAAAAGTCAAAAGCTCTACCAGTTTGGCCTGCATCCATCACACAAGAAGTTTTTTTTTTTTTTTTAGTCCAGTGACACCTTTAAGACCATCAAAGTTTTACTCAAGGTGTGCATGCACACTTCCTCAGATACACTGACATGGAATGTGTCAGAATCTGCTAATTCAGACAGAGTATTTCTTTTGCTTACAGCCATGTTTCAGATATGTCTCCTGTGTTTGTTGCTCTGCTTCTTATGGTACTGTATGTATGATAACTGCTCCCATGAACACCTGTCATGTAACCCTCATTCTGGCCAGTATGTATCAGTAGGTATGTAGTCTGTAGATTGTGTGACCCCAGGTTTATGACCCTGACCGGCCTGGTTTGTGTAACTGTCAAAGCGGGAGGATGTCAACTTCAAAGTATGGGAACAATGGGCCTCTCACACTCCTACCTCCGCATTCCATTCATCTCGGCTGAGACTCTAAGGGAGGACAAGTCTCATCTCTTATCAACGTGCGAAAGCCTCGAGGCCATGGATTGTTATGTGAAATGGTAACATCTGAAGGGTCTGGTTTGGAAGGGGAAATTTACAACTTGACACCTCACTTTCTTTCCTGTGGGAAGCAAACGGCCAGAGCCCCTTTTGCCCGCCGTTTTTCCCTTGTAGTGATTGGCTACCTATGGGTAATTCAAACTGCTTAGAAAGGTATAATAGACCCGCTTCTGTCATCTGTGTTATCTCTGACAATAATCCGAGAAGCTGTACTAATGTAGAGATTGGAAATAAAGAACTGTGTTTCATCAACAAAGATCTGATCCTTGACTACTTTGAGCAGAAGTCTCACAGAAGTTAACAGTCCTTACATATAGGCAGATGGTGAGCAGTAAATTAGCACCAAGCAATGTTTAACAGATTCAAGAACTAAACAGGAATAACAAGCTTAGTTTATATGGTTACCATTTGTTTGGGTTCGATTCTGGGGGGAAACGTAGTGAAGGAAAGAAATATGTCAAAACTGGAGATTGATGATTGTGGAATGCTGAGAGCAGTTAACTGAGACCTTGTTGTTATGCTCCATCCATCTCCTCTCAAGCATGGAGGTGACGTTTTGCCCATGCTAAAATCATATTATTGTGTGTGAGTAGTTGTTTGAGATCGGGGGGGGGGGGGGGCCTGTCTGTGCACAAGAAAAGGTTTGCCCCTCCAGTACTTGTGAAAGTGGACTGTCATTGTCCAGTAGAGGTTGTACGTTGAACTGTTTTGAGCTGAGAGCTGCATGTGACCACTAGTGGTGTTCTGTTATTGTCTCTTATGGCCGTGTCTTACAACAGGTTTTCTCTAGGTACCATACAACTCACAAACCTTTACTGGCATAACAACAGCCTTAGCTCAGGGATACAGAAAAGGAAAGAGGACAAAACAGCTAATTGACTAACCAATCTGACAGAAAAAACCTTCTCCTCCTATACGCACTATAAAGGAAATTTGCCACCACTTTGATGGCATCAGCCCTATTTGAGGCTAGAATGTTCATTATCTTAGTTTTCTCAGATTTGTCCTCCAAGGATTGCGATATAGGAACGAGGTGATAAGCACATAAATCCTGGTAAAATCTACAAGAGAGAAGTACGTGGTCCGTGCCTTCAATCTCTTTTAGCCCACAGGGGCATAACCTATCGAAAATGGTAATTTTTTTTAAAAAAATCTCCCATATAACACAGCTGAGGGGAGCACGTTGAAACCGGCCAGCGTAAACACCCTTCTAATGTGGGGATCAAACAGGAAAAATACTCTACAAGCGGCCAGGTACCATACCCTTCTAAGACAATTCACTTAGAGGCAAACCACACAATATATTTCATCACTCGTTTACACTCATTTACCTGTGTTTGAGAGAGAGAGGGAACCCAAATGGGTATCTGTGCACCTGGAGCAGCAAAATCAGCAAAATAACCCCCAGCGTGGCTTTTGTGCAAGACAACTGCTTCTGAGAGAAGACAGGAGCTGTTCGGAACCCTCTTTGTTTTAGAAGCAGTTCCTCTAGCTGCTATGTGGCTGTGGGATACATGGGCAAATGAGGATAAAGAGGCAACAAAAGATATTGTGTAGTTTCCTCTTCAATGAAACAATGGAAACAAAGCATTCTTATATTGGCTTGTTCCTCCGACAGCAAGGCTGGTTCCAAGAATACCAATGAACTTGTCATAGTGTTCTTCCACATTTCGTTTTCCTGTGTCCCTATTGTGTTGGGGATTTTTTCTTTTCTGCTTGTGGTTTGCTCCCCCTAGTGGTCAATTTGATATTACATCACTTTATGCCCTGCATTTCTCCCTGCAGATTGAAACTGCAGGTTCCCTCGGAGCAGCAGGGACACAAAGCAATAAAAATGAGAATGCAAATCAAGGGTAGGCAGAACAATCCCCTCTAACAGACCAGCCTTAGCAACCAGCATCACCTCTGCCTTACATGGATTCAGGTTTTAGATTCTGAGTGAGAACAGGTGACTATGACAGCACAACGCACCACTTGGGATGTGTATTCCTGTTACTGACAAGATTACCATTCACAATGGGTTCAGTGGCCCTTTCTGCACTCACAACTTACTGCAGAGTACCTGAGCCGTCAAGCCTTTAAACTTGACTTCAGATTTCTGCGCCTGCTGTCTGCACCAGTCTACACCATCTGGTGTATTTATTCTGCAGCTACTCCCACCAACCATCCACCACACACCACACACACTTTTCTAAACCAGGGTGGAACGTCCCTTGTGATGTGTGGAGGGTAGTGTCCATTTTTTTTAAATGCCATTGCCCTGTCAAGCTGCACAGTAGTAGCACTTCCATTTACATCCTCATAGTTCATGGTTTGTGCATGCCTTTTAGCGTTAGTACCTTGAACCACTGGGAACAGAAAGGAACAGGGAAAAGGGGAGAACCCACTGTTGAAACTGACCAGACTTAGCCTGTAATTGACAAGGAACTGAGAAGCCCCATTTTCTATATTGTGGAGCACTAGGGGAGATGGCAGCTCTGCTGGGCATGTTTGTGTGTTGAGTGTCTCCATCTATGGAGAGGCAAAGGAGCTGCTTGATTGTTAGTAACTTCTGATTATCAGCAAAAAGTCCCCCTGAAGAGTACTGGACTCGGGAGACCAGGAACGGTGAAATCATGAAGACTTTATTGAGTGATTCAGCATGTCCAGTAGATGGTCAGATCAAGCGTGCTTACAGGGCTCCAGGGCCCTCATTATATGCTGGCCGGAGCCACACCTCTGGCTGGACCCAAAAGATAGGGGCTTAACATATGCACATGTTTGTTATAGGTTCCCTGGAGGAGCCTTTGACCGCATTGGCTCCCCAGGGAGAACCTAGGTCCCACATTGGTGGAGGCTTAGAATCCGGATGTCTATTGTTCCTCCAGATTCAAGCTCCCCTCTCTGCCTGACCATGTGCTCTGGCCATGTGGCGGGCGCCATTACCTGGGAGCACGTGGCAGGCTGATTGCTACACAGAACATACTACATTACACCCCCTCCTTCCTACACACACAGCTAGCTTCTCCTGTCTTGGTCTCCCAAGCAGCCTTCCTGTTCTCTGCCTCACTCTTCCCTGGTAAGAAGCAGAGGCACAGAAGGCAGGCTTAAAGATTTCTTCTTTAAGTTTCAGAGGATGGGTTTGTTCTGGCTTATGATGAGTGCTTGTGAGGGAGGGATGGATTCCTCCCCCTTTCCCCAGCATAGCCGGAGAAGGCATGACAGAGCTGAATGGCTCCCCACAGGCCCAGTGATGCTGATGGCTCCCTGCAAGTTCAGTTTGGTGTAGTGGTTAAGTGTGCAGACTCTAATCTGGGAGAATGAGGTTTGATTCCCCACTCCTTCACTTGAGGCTGCTGGATGACCTTGGGCGAGCCATAGTTCTGTCAGACCTGCTCTCTCAAGGACAGTTCTGGAAAGGGCTCTCTCAGTCCTGCCTACCTCACAGGGTGTCTGTTGTGGGGAGGGGAAGGGAAAGGAGATTGTAAGCTGCTCTGAGACTCCTCCTCCTCTTCTTCTACTTCTTCTTCTTCATGCTGCCTTCTCTTGCTGGCTGGTTTAAACTTGGCAGTCTCTGCTGAGCTGTCCAGTTGAAACTGGCCTGCCCAGCAGAACTCTCCCCATAGGATCAAGTCCTGCATGCATACGCAAACCACCAGTTCAGCCTTTCCATATATATATATATATATATATATATATACATATATATATACAGAGGACCAAGTTTAGTGAAAAACTGATTTCACTAAACTAATCCTGTTTGTAAAACAACAACAACAACCCTTTACTTGATGGAAAAAGCAAATGCCAACGAAGGGGGGGAAGATGGCATAAGGTGCAGCGTGGGCAGAATGACCTCAGTGTTGGTGGGGAGTGGTCTTTGAGGGGTAGGGAAAGAGTGGGGGGGGGGATTCTGAGGGAACCTGTATGCCTTTGAATTACCATCAGCTTGGAAGAGCAGCAAGGCAAAAAATCATCACAAAACCACTTTCAGAAAAGCTGGGGAAACAATGAACAGAAAGTGAACTGAGAGCTGAAGGGATGAAAATCAGTGCAGAACTACAAAAAAAAATGGACGTGCAAGATGAAACCAGAGGGAAATGAAGAATGAAAAAGATACCATGATGGAGAGGCTCTGTGAAAGCGAGGGAAACCACCGGTGCATGAAAGGCCAATAACAATATACTGGCTTTGTGTCTAGATGCAGTAAGGTAATCAACTCTTTGCAGTTATTGGATATAATCTGTATGACATGGGGTTGACACATGGAGGAACTCCCACAGGGGTACGTGGGAAACAGGAAGATACAAGCAAGGGAAATGAGAAGGCGGAAAAGCTGGGGCTTGATTAGAATGTTAAAACAGCTCCGGATCCCTTGTGGAGCCGGTAGCCCTCAACTCAGACTGGGGCTATGGCAGTGACAGCAATGAGTCTGAACCAAGCAGCTCCTGTAACACTGCGGGCTCTGTAGAGGGTGCATGGTTCAGTTTGCTCACAGCCTCTGGTGGCCAACTGGATACTTTCCCAGTAAGTGAAATGGCCAGACCACTCTTGTCTACAGTCTGGTATTGCTTGTGTCGGCAACCAACTTCGCAGTACATATAAAAAAGATCATTACATTTCGATGAGAAAAGAAGTAGCTTTTAGACCAGATGTTTACTTCTTCCCAAAGGAGCAACAGACTCACTTCTGTCTGTTGGCAAATAGTTTGTGGGAGATAAATAATCTGGAAATGATCTGAAACACTTCCTTATCCTAAAGCGTTCAAACCTCAACAAATCATCTTACAAACACGTCACGATTGAAATGTTTAGCTTTCATTCCCCATAAAGAAAGGCCACACTCAACTGCTATTAGGAAGCATGAGAGGGAAGGGACTGGCCATTCATGAGTTTGAATACTAACTAAAATTCCAAATAATTAATTGCACAAATAAAGCCTGGAATGAATTAAACATATCTGTGCATTAATAAAGCAATAATTAGCGGGGGTTTCAGCTGATAAAATCTATGGGGGAAATGGCACTTTTTATGGCACTTTTGAAAACCTATTAGGCAGCCATCTTTTATTTTGATTGGCTAAAAAGGGATACTCTTCCTTCCTCTATAAATCATTCTTTGTCTGTCCCCATCTGAATGCTGTGAACTTGGCAAAATACACTGTAAGGAAGGGGTGACAACCTGCAGCCCGCGGGCTATAACTGGCCCACTCAGAGCTTTAATCCAGCCCACAAGCAAGTGGCAAGAAGGAGAGAAGTGGAAGGAACCATCCTTTCAGCTGCCAAGGGCAGCATGCACTTTGGGGCTCTCTTCTCTCCTCCCTCGAATGAAGTGGATGGAGCCAAAAGCCACTCCTGTCTGTTCCCACACAAATCCCACCCCCTCATTGCTAGGAGCTGGTGGCTTGTCATGCTGAGATGATTCTGGGTGCGACTGGGGCTGATGCTGCCTCCTCTGCCACCCACCCACCTCCTCCTCATCCTGCTTGACTCCTGGCTCCTGAGAATGCTGGAGCCATGAGGAGCACAGAAGGGGTGGGAAATGGTTTGAGTGGCATGAGCAGGGGTCATTTCGTAGAAAAATAGGTGCAGGATCTCATTAGCATAACTCATTAGCATAACTTATTTGCATATGCTAAACCACCTGAGATCACCGGAAGTATGTCAGAAGGCGAGAGAGAGAGAGGGAGAAAGAAAGAAAGTAAGTAAGTAAGTAAGTGCTGGCGGAGAGGGGACAGCTACTAATCCAAGCCTCAGATCCTCTCACTACTCTGGAAGGATAGCTTCAGTGGTGGCTGAAGCCTTCAGAAGGCTGGTTGGAGGAACAAGGACCTTTCCAGGGGACAGGATCATTTTGCTGCAGCCATGACACAAGTAGGCATTCCCCCATTGGGGGGAAGCTGGCACCAACTCCTGGAGCTGCGCTTCCCTAAGCTCCTGCTCGAAAGGACCTCTGGGCATGAGCAAGAGCCTCAAAAGTGAACAGAAAATGGTGGGTAGGTGGAAGAGAGATATGGTGAAGCACAGAAAAACAAAACCTGCCTCTCTGCCAGAAAGGAGGATTTTCTTGGTGTTTTTTTTTGTAAGGCTGGTCATGCTGCAGCTCTTTCAGGCACAACTGGGTCTGCCTCCCTCTTGCCTCCTCCTCACCATTTTCTTGCTACTGTGTGTTCCTTTTTTGTTGTTGTTGGGCTCATTATGTCATGGCTCTCCTGGGTGCCATCCTGTTGCCATGTATGATTAGAAGAACTTAGGCCCTGAATTCTGCTGCAGCAATATGCTATCTGCCCCAATACAGCCACTCTCTCAGGGCCAACAGCGGAGCAGCATTCCCCTTGTTCATTTTCTCCTTTCCCTCATTTGTTTTTTTTCCACCTCTTTTCTTTCTCCTTGCTCATCTTTTCCAAATCTCTGCCTCTCCTTTAGTTTGTCTTCCCCTCTTTCCCTTGGCTGCCTTTTCCTTTTCTGGCTGCCCCACTGCAGCCAGAGCCGGGGAGGGGGGCTACCTCTCAGGTGAAGAGGCATGCACACACACACCCTACCCCACCCAGAAGCAGCTCATGACTGGCTGTGGTGCAGTAGCTGCATGTGACCACCTCTCCTGAACTCCTAATAGGGACTGGGCTGAGAACAGCCCACAGTTTGGTGGTATGGGCAGCACTGGGAGCCAGCTCCATCCAGTTCAGAATGCCTCTTGTCTGGAGTGGGCACACATGAGCAGCCTGAAGAAAGAAAGTCACAAGCTTGGAGTAGGTGGGCGGCAGAGAAGGGAGGGTGCACCTCAGCACTCACCAGCCAACCAGACAGCTTCCTTGCAGCTTGGACAACCAAGTAAACTGGGCTTTGAAAATCCACAGTGAGATTGCTTAACATTTATATATTTCTCTATGGTGGGAAAAAGGACAAATAAGTGTCCTCTTCTCGGTATGAAATCTTTTCTTTACCTACACCCCACCCCCAGCAGCCAACAGAAGGATTTAGGCAGAGGTCATTTCGTAGAAAAAGAGGTGCAGGAGCTAATTAGCATAACTCATTAGCATAACTTATTTGCATATGCTACACCACCTGACATCACCAGAAGTATATCAGAAGGAAAGGAAAGGAAAGGAAGAGCTGGCAGAGAGGGGACAGCTACTAATCCAAGCCTCAGAAATACCACTATTCTGGGAGGATAGCTGAAGTCTTCAGAAGGCTAGTTGGAGGAACAAGGACCTTTCCAAGGGACGGGATCATTTTGCTGCAACCGTGACACAAGCAGGCATTCCCCTGCACCGGGGGGGGGGGGCTGGCACCAACTCCCAGAGCTGCACTCCCCCGAGCTCCTGCTCGAAATGACCCCTGGATTTAGGACTGAACAGGATGAAAGGAAGGGGAGGCAAAGACCTCCTCAAAGACCTCTTCTGTCTACCCCTCTCTTCCTCCCCTTCCTTCCCCAGTTTTTCCTCTGCCTCCCTTCCCCAAACAAGCCCTTTCCAACTCTTCAGCCCCAATGAAAATAAATGAGGGAAGAAGCAGGGGGAAAAGGAGGGGGTTTGTTTTAAAAACTTTATATTGAGTTTTAAAATAAAAATGGCAAAATAATCAAATATTTTTTAAAAAATAACAGCCGTAGGACAGTAATGGTATTACGGGTTATGAATATGAGAATCTATGCAAGGCAAAACATCCAGGAGAAATACATCATTTATAACAACACCCCGTTCCGATCCTTTTCCCCTTAGCCAGACAGCAGCAAAAGGATTCGTCAGGAGCCGTGTGTATGTGTTTAAATGTCTGGATTAAAAGAGGGAGACACATTAGCACTGCCAGTTCCCACCTTTGCAAGAAATCATAAATCCAGCCTGTAGTAGTACGAGGGGATTTCATCAAGGGGCCCAAATGATGAAGGCAATGAATCTGCCTGGAGGTAGGATCCCCCCCCTCCCTGGACAAATATACATTTAAATTTAAGATTTTCTTGATCATATTTTTGAATCATGTTGTGCTATTATAGAGATTATTTAATATGTATTCATAGTTATTAGTACATAGTATTTAGGCTGCAGGTCAGCGTACTTGGGCAGAGGTCCCTCTGAGTTCAGTAGAACTTACTTTCCAAGTAAACGGTCATAAAATTGGCTCGTAAGCCCCCCTTCCCCCCCAATGCAGCAAACGTATTTGTAATTTAAAAGAGTTTGCAGGTTATAGATAAATAGGGCAAGCCCTCCCCAGGAACTGCAACCACCAACCTTCTGAGCATAAGGGAAACACAGAGGTACAAAACACAAAAGCCATGTCATGCTTTTTATTAAGACCAGCCCAAATGACAAAACAGTGCACAAGCTAAGATTTCAAATTCTCTCGAACTCTTCAACAGGAGGCATGTTAAAGGGTGTGTGTGAATTCTGTAGAATTCCAGGAAGATTTGCATATATAAATGGTACTTGGTAAAATTAACAAGGAGCAGCATGGGCTTTCACGACTTCAATCCCACTTCATCAGATGTATAAAGTGAATGCTTATAGCAGATATATTAACTGATTAAAATTCTCTGATGCAGTGGATCCCAGTTCGGGGGGGGGGGGGGAGTGGACACACAGGAAGACATGCATTTTGGTGGGCGTGCCCCAGAAGTGACATCATAGGAGAAGGCATGACCTGGAACTGACATCATGATGTGCTGGTATTTGATCTTTGACCTGGAAATGATGTCATAGGATGTGACATCCCAGGATATAGCAACACATCCTTGCTAAGCACCACCCCCAAAATATCCAGTTATTTCCCAAGGGGAACCTAGAGGGAAGGCAGGAGGTGACTCAGAGAAGGTTATTATTATCATTGATATCATTTGTATTTTGAGTCAATACCTGACATTACATTTTATAGCACACATGGGCCAGCCAGACAAAGTGACATTTATGGCAGCTCTGCCCCTCGTTACAAATGAGTTTGACACCTCTGTGCCTCTCGGGTAGCTCTTGTTTACAGTGTCACGCTGATAAATTATTATGGGATTGAACTGATGAAGAAAGCTAGTACAGATCCTGAACTTCCATGTATTTACATGCTAGCGGTCTACTAGAAGACGAATATTTGGGCAGAGCACCTTTTTCATTGTGGTGTCAAGATGACAAGCAAATGAGTATATATATAAATCTGAAACACACTTTGAAAAGTAAGATTAAAAAAATTATGTACTTCTAATATCAGTGGATGTTTTTACCTCTACAGGGTGGCTATGGAAGTCATATGAGGATGATGTCAGTAAGCTGAAACTGCTTCCATGTGGGAGTTTTCACACGTGTGGAAAGCAAGAAGTGTCGTAACATGATGTCATACTAGGAATTCTGGTGTAAAATGGTGATGGACAGATGCTCTGCAGATTCACAATGTCATGCTATTTTCCAGCATGGTTCATGGCATTTCCAGGGCTTTCCCCTTTAAGCTGAGAATAAATGACCTTTTTTTCAGTTTAAAGAAGAATGTTCACAGTTTTTTCGGGGGGGGGGTGTCCATGTTGCCACTGCAGGGGGAAGAAGGAGGTGCTAAGCAGGCCCATAGCCAGGGTTTTGTGGCTCATGGGGCACTTTTTTTTCTGGTGGGGCTGAAAATTCTCAGTGCAGAAAGAAAAGCACTTTAGCCAATAGAAAGCTGTTCCCAGGATAGAGCCCTAAATTGCAGGCTGTCAACCACTTGAGATGACAGTTCTCAGCTGCTGCAAGTTAATCACTTCTGCCAGTCTAAGCCACAGTTCTGGTAACAAGTGGGCAGGTGGGGGTGATGACTTCTCTGTTCAAGAAAGCTAACACTTAGGCAGAAAAAAAACCCTCTCTTAAATGAGACCAGTTTCTTGACACAGAGTTAGAAGGGATCCTAGAGGTCACCTATTCCAAACCGGTTCCTCAGTGCTGGAATTAGTCAACTACAGCACCCCACTTTGCTTAAAGGAGTGCACACCCTTTAAAATGTTTTAAAATGATTGAAAAAAAGCATGTACAGGAGAAATTCTTGTGGGGCTTTACCTTTAAGAAAGGGGGTGGAGCCCCCAAAAGCCCCACTGTAGCTATGGGCCCGGGGGTAAGTTCCACTTTTAATGGGGTGGGGCAACATGTGTTGCTCACTATCACCCATTTAAAATATATCCCCCCCCCCTTTCCCTGCTGAGCTGTGCTGGAGCATATTACAGCATGCCTCAGTAGGGACAGTGAGCAGAAAGGAAGACTATAAGGTTGTGAAGGGTTCCCTCTAAGCTGAGTTAGTGTGAGCTAGCTCACAGCTGCCGTAGTGCCTTTTCACAACCCAGTCTGGAAGCAGCCCATAAGGGTTTTATGCGCTATGCACAGCTACGGCTGTCACAGTGAGATCCAGCTGGACTCCCTGCCCCTCCAGACATGCTCTGCATCCCATTAGCTAATGGAGGTAGTCTCTCAAATGCCCGGGGCTCTTTTCCATACCAAGCTTAAGCATTGCATAACATAAACACGACACAGCCATGGCATAGAAGCTGAGACTCTATGGTTGAACTTGGGAAGGAGGAGGAGGAGTTGGAGGAGGAGATAGGATTTATACCCTGCCCTTCAGTACTCAAAGGAGTCCCAGAGCAGCATGCAATCTCTTTTCCCTTCCCCTCCCCACAACAGACACCCTGTGAGGTAGGTCGGGCTGAGAGAGCTCTCTCTCGAGAGCTGCTCTTGAGAGAACAGCTCTGACAGAACTTGTGACAAAGGTCACCCAGCTGGCTGCATGTGGAGGAGTGAGCCCAAGCGTGCCTCACTAAGAATCCCTTTTGTACCTTGCCCTTTCAAATGCACTCAGCTAGGGCTGGATTGGGCCCATGATAAATACAAATTACTTAAAAAAAATAAGTCTTGTGCCTTCTCCCAGCCTCTAGAAGCTATTTTAACTAGAACATCTTATGAAAAAAGTATAGATTTATGCTCCAGAAAGGAGTTCCGCAGTTGCAAGGAAGAACTGAAAATACTCCCCCAATATTTCAGCTGGTTTCCTCTGGCTGCTAGCTCTCTGAAACACAGCAGGCTCGAACTATAAGTAAATGAAATAAATAACGCTGAAAAGCCATTTCAAGCCAATTGTCAGATTAATTAACAAGATCTCTGCACTTCCAGCAAGCAGGTACAAGCCTGACATTTTAATAGCACCGGCCATATAAATTAACGGGTGTTTCATATCGCTCTCTTTTGCAGCCACACTTGTGTCTTGTGCCCCAATGTGCACATGCATAGGGGTGCAACATATGCTTTGTTCTCACAGGACATGAACCAAACTAGCCCTCAGGCGGGGAAGGGATATTTCTGAGAGGGAATCAGTTGTTGCTAGTGCGCAGGTGTTCCGTTTAGCTGTAGAGAAGAACGAGGCCTGCGTGTGAAAGTGTTTTGAAGACCCAGCGTGATCTGTCAGGTGGCAGAAATCAACATGCATCGGAGGCAATTGTGGAAATCCCTGAGAGACGTTGGAAAAGCTAATTGAAGATGTGATACAGTTAATGGCCCCGTGGTTTACCATATGCCAAAGCAGTCAAGCTATTTATACAAGCGGTGTCTAAGCCAACTTTCTCAGAAGTAAGCCTTATTGTTTGGCAGACTACTTACTCCCTTGACAGGGTGGTTACGATTCTCTCTCATGGAAATGAAAAGCTACTTTGGCCAGAACGAATGCCCCCCAAGAGTTCACAGATGAAAACAGGGCTATGTCTATTGTTCCTCCTACTGCATTGTCCCCTCCCCAAATAAATAAAAAAGGCTCTTCTTTACCCATTGTATCCTGCATTCTGGATTGTTTTTGTATTTATTTTATTAAATACGTATACCCTGTCTTTCCCTCAAGACAGCTTACACTTGCAGCATAAAAAACACACAAAAATACAATAAAATCCTACTAGCAGTCCTTCCCGGGCAAACCCTGGGACCGATTTCCCACAGCTGCTGCTCCGCCCCCACTCCTCCCTTTGCCCCGATCATAAGTGTCAATTTCCCACTATTTGCCACGTGGCCACATTTTGCCCTGGAGCTTTGCTCCATTTCTGCCACATCTACTCAATCCTATTTTTTGCGGATCGAGTAGATGTGGTGGAAATCGGGCAAAACTCCGGGGCAAAATGCGGCTGTGCGGCAAATAGTGGGAAATTGACATTTACGATCGGGCCAAAGAGAGGAGCGTGAGTGGAGCAGTGGCTGTGGGAAATCAGTCCTGATGTGTGATTTTTTTTTTAAATGGCTCCATGCCAGTAGAAGGGACCTCACATTGCCAGCATGATGATGCGATAACGATCTAGGATCTGGGCAAAACTCTATGGTTTTTGCTCCAGATTTTCCCCCAGATCCTGTAACATGACCTCGATGTCACACTATCAATGTGACATCACTTTTACTATTCATCAGCAATGACGTCATGCTGCAGTGCCATTTCCTTCATTCCCACCCACCCCATGCTCCTGCTGTTTGTCAGCCAACAGCTGGCAACGAAATCTGAGTTTTTCACACACACACACACACACACACACCCTTAAAATCCTACATTGGCATCTAGTCCCCCCCAGTATCCTTTGTCTCTGGCAGTGTTTCTGCTAGGCTTACCATCCCCCTGAGGGGTGGGGTTGATGTCATTGCACGAAGATGACATCATCGTGCCGGGCACATTGATGTGGGGATGCTCTAGCACTCAGCCTAAAAACTCTATGGTACCATAGAGTTCCTGGCTGAATGCTAGAGTGTCCCCCTGGTGACATGCCTAGTGCAATGGCATCGCTTCTGGGTGACAATATCATGGTGTGTGTGCTACATGCGCACACCGGAAGATCCCAGAACAGAAGCTCTGTCCCCCACTGACAGCAGGTAGGCACCTAGCAACCCTAATATCTGTACTGTAAGAAGCACACAAAAGTTGCCATTTTTGAGTGAAATGAGTAAGATAAGGTCTGGCCCTAATTTCCTTACACCTCGATGGGGTGCAGTTCAGAAAAGGACCGCAGTGCTGACCTGATGAAAAGCAAAGGGGTGGGGGGAAGAGCATCCTCTTGTACTCACCGGAAGATGACAAGGATAGATCTAGGAATCTAGTAATCCCTGGATCTACTCATGCCACCTCCTGTATCACCCTCTGTTGAATACGCCAAGCTGTATTTTTTTTCCCCCTCCTGCAACCCTTTGCCTTCTCCAAACCCTCCCAGCAGCACAGCCTGGCAATTCTACTAAGGCTGGACACTTTGTACTGGTCCTATTCCTAAGCATCCAACATCAGGAAGATATCGGCAGATGCCTGAAAATGGCAGGTGCCGTTTTTCATCTCCGTGGCAGAAAAAAAAAAAATGTCAGCTGCCAAATTTCTGTATGCCGAGCGGTACATTTTATAAAAGTGGCAATTATAAGAATGGATCCTGTTCTTAAAGCTCAGTCAACTTTCTGAACAACAAGAGTTCACACCAATTTAGAAACCAGTTATCTCTGAGGTAATGACCTACGAACTTATTCAAAGCTTGAACAAGTAACTTTTAACAACATATTTCAGCATAACATGCCAATCTGATTTTTCTTTTCAGGTCATTTAACAATATGATCGAAATATATAGAGGTGCTTCATTTACGTTCATACAGGTATAAGTTTGTGTGGGAAAACTCTGAGTATAAGTGAGTCATTAAAATTGCAGTACCCTTTATAATTGATTCATGGAACACTAAATGTTATATGAAACTATTTATAATTCTGTAGCGGGCAAGTTGCAGTGAGGTGTGAATAAAGTTGTGATCTAGAAAATCAAATTACTGTTCCTTATGGAATATTAATTTGGTACAATCTCCGGTTTTGACTGGAGTGCCCCTACTTAACATCTGTGCTTTAATTATTTTGTTCAAAATAGCTAACATGGCCACGATTCATATAACAATTGTGCCCAGTGCTAGCAAAAGATGTTTGATATATTCATGTTATACTGAACAAGTTTATTTCACTGTAAAAAAATACGGCAATTTTTTAAAGGGGGTGTTCTCTCAGCAACCCATAAATATGCTTGATTGTGAATCTGCTGACATAAAAGAATCAACACCCGACACTACCAGCTAGAACTGAAATGAATTTGCCCCACAGAATTCTCCCATGCAAATTCATATGACAGTTTTTGGAGAATCTGTGGAGGGTGGTTAGCAGGAAAAAATGATTTTGGTTGATATTTGATTATTGTTATTAATTGACGTATGCTGGCTGTCAGTGGGCTTTTCCACATTCTCATTTGCCTCTCTTGTAAGTTCCTGTATCTTCGGGGGATGTCTGTTCTACACATGTTTTCATGTTTTACTTCCTCCAGTGTTGATTCGATATTATACCGGTTTATTTCCGGCATATCTCTCTGCAGATTTAGGTCAAACCTACATCTGACTTTCCTGCTGGAATCATTCTAGTTTCAAACCCCCCCCCCCCCATCTATACCTGTTTCTAGTTTCAAACCATACTTGTTCTAGTTTAAAAATCACTGTCTATATTCGTTAATTGCCCTCTTGTGGTCAAGCTAGCATTACACTGCTTTAAACAGATCCTGTTGCTTACTGTTCTTCAGACTCGGGGGGGGGGGAGAACAAAGTGAAATTTGAAACCAGCGTGAAATGAGTGTAGGAAAAGAACAGCAGTCAAACTACTTCAGAGGGGAGATGTAGATTTGGCCTTAAACTGAAGGGTTTTTTTTTTTTTTTTTGCTAGACATAAAGTGATGTAATATTGACTCTATACTAGAGGGAGCAAAACATGGGTGGAACAGACACCCCCCTACACACACACAAAAGGAGGGAAGAAAACACATGAGCAATAGGAAACAAACACAATGAAACAAGAACTTACAAGTCAGGAATGCAGAAAAGCCCAACACTTTGTAGCAACATTAAATAGGATTTTGTGGTAGCAACCAGCATTTGTAACTTTCTATATTTAGCAAAGAGCAGTGAAGGGACTGTTTTACTGAGGACACTTTGGTTAAACAATCATTGGAAGGGACTTTCTGGACCAGAAATTATTATCAGTGAAACATAATTTGGCATGTGATTGCATCTTTGGAGGCCTCATTTATATTTTTATTCGGTGCCTAGTGGTTTCACTTTGGTACAATTCTTTTCTGGTCCATCTTGTATCTATGTTGTGTCTAGGTCTTGGTCCATAGTCCACGAATTCCTTGTTATGTCTTAAAGGTAAAGGTTTCCTTTGCTTGAAAGCCAGTCGAATCCAACTCTAGGGGGCGGTGCTGATCTCCATTTCCAAGCCAAAGAGTCAGTGCTGTCTGAAGATGTTTCCATGGTCCTGTGGCCAGCATGACTGAACACCAAGGCACACAGAATGCTGTGACCTTCCCACCAAAGCGGTACCTATTTATCTACCCGCAATTTCTTGCTTTCGAGCTGCTAGGTTGGCAGGAGCTGGGGCCAGAGATGGGAGCTCACTCCATCATGCGACACTGAGGTCTTGAACTGCCGAACTACAGGCCTTCTGGTCTGCAACGCAGTGTCTTAACCTCTGAGCCACTGCAGCCTCTTCTCTTTACCCTCCTCAAATTCAGTTTTGTTAATTGGTGCCTCTTGATAAAGGGCAGGGATTGTGCTACCATAGCCTCCTTCCGCTTTCCCTTTGCTAGTTCTTCTTTGGCCAGGATACTCTCACCATATTTCTGCAGCTCATTGGTTTGGGGAACTTAGAGGAGATGGCAGCAGGGTTGCCACATCCCCCCTGGCCTGGAGAAGCGGGAGGAGGAGGAGGAGGAGATTGGATTTATACCCCACCCTTCCCTACCTGAAGGAGTCTTAGAGTAGCTTACAATCTCCTTTCCTTTCCCCTCCCCACAACATACACCCTGTGAGGTAGGTGGGGCTGAGGGAGCTCTTCCGAGAACTGCTTGTGAGAGAACAGCTCTGAAAGGACTTGTGACTGAGCAAAGGTCGCCCAGCTGGCTGCCTGTGGAGGAGTGGGGAATCAAACTTGGTTCTCTCAGATTAGAGTCCACGCTCCTAACCACAATACCCAGCTGGCTCTCACAGGGGATGGGAAGATAGGGTTGCCAGATCCAGGTTGGGATGATACTTGGGGATGGAGCCTGGGGAGGACAGGGACCTCAGTGGGGTACAATGTCATAGAGTCCATCTTCTGAAGTGTCCATTTTCTCCAGGGGAACTGATCTCTGTAGTCTGGAGAGGAGCTGTAATTTCAAGGCATCCCAAGGTCCCACCAGGAGGCTGGCATCCCTAATTGGCAGTCGCCTTCCTTGGGCTATGTCTGACAGCTGCTCATGCTGGTGTCATGGAGCCAAACCCACATCTGGAGCTTTAGGAGACAGAGTTCTGGGCAAACAGGTGCCTCCTCCACTGGCAGTGTGGATAAACAACACCCACAAAGAGAACGAATGTAGGAACTTTTTCTCCAGGCGATAAAAACATAGCTGCACTCTACATGTCACAGGGTGGCAGGGTGTGTCCTGGCCCATCTCCCTCTTCCAGAAAGTCCTTTTTCGAGGACAAGAATGGGCTGGAGCCACATCAGTACACCGGAAATCTCTCTCCAAGGCTCATGTGGGAATGTTTACCGCTGCTTTGTTTTAATTTCAGTATTTTTAAAAAATGTAAATATAGGTGACTCTAGTATTACGGGGGAAAGCCAAAGTGAATCATTGAGATTTATAAAAAACAGAAGACCAGTAAAGATTTTGTTACAATCCTAACAGTTAATTTACAGTTAAGCCACAATTGCAACTACCTAATTTGTTTTGTGGAATTAGCATACATTGGAAGCCTGTTGAGTGTTGAAATATCTTTTTTTTGTTCGTTGCTCAAAGGATTTAAAAATCAGAATCACAGAGTTGGAAGGGACCATACAGGCCTTCTAGGCCCACCCCCTGCTCAATGCAGGATCAGCCTAGAGCAGGGGTGGCCACACTTGCTAAGCATAAGAGCCACAAAGAATAAATGTCCGATGTTTGAGAGCTGCAAGACAGGAACAAATATTACACACATTTTTATTGTTAAAAAAATATGCAAATTTGCTTTTTATTAACATTAAATGAGACTGCCAGAAATTAAAACAAAAGGGATAAAAACAGATATTGATTTGTTTGCTAATGATATTGATTTGTCTGAGAGAGACCAAGAAAAAGAGAGAGATGGAAAGAAAGAATGAAAGAAGTGGAAAGAGAGAGAGAAACAAAGAAAGCAAATAGATGAGAAGGAAGGAAGGAAGGAAGGAAGGAAGGAAGGAAGGAAGGAAGGAAGGATGCCTCCCCTTTGCTTCCCCAGCTGCCCTGCTGGGAGCCACAGAATATGTGTGAATATGTGTGTATTTGCTCCCTAGCCACAGTTTGGCCACCCCTGGCCTAGAGCATCCCTGACAAGTGTTTGTCCAGCTGCTGCTTAAAGACTGCCAGTGAAATGGAGCTCACCACCTCCCTAGGCAGCTGATTCCACTGTTGCACAACTCTTACTGTCAAAAGGGTTTTCCTGATATCCAGCCGGTACCTTCCCATCCTTAATTTAAACCCATGATTGTGAGTCCTCTCCTCTGCTGCCAACAGGAACAGCTCCCTGCCTTCCTCTAAGTGACAGCCCTTCAAATAAAAGAGAACCACCATGTCCCTCCTCAACCTCCTCTTCTCCAGACTTGACCCTTTTGGGGGGCAAAATATTTGGCTGGTCAATTAACACAGTTGTTAAACCAGCCACATGTTTAAACCAATACCCATTCCTACGGCAATCCCAAACAGAGTTACACACCCCTGAAGGCCAAACTAGACATGTTGGACTCCTCATAGCTGCCACAAGGATGCAGTCGCCATTTTAAAGTGGTTTTAAAATACCGCAGGAGTCCAGTCTTGACTGGGCCTCCAGCGTGGTGCTCTTGTTCCCAACCCACATGCCTTTTCAAGTGCTAAAATCACCATTGCGGGCAAGCACATTGGCACGTGATAAGGTGCAGGGAGGTCACGAGCGCCCCAGCCCATTGTACCCTCATGGCATTTTAAAATCACTTTAAAATGAACACATATGAACATACGAAGCTGCCTTATACTGAATCAGACCCTTTATCCATCACAGTCAGTACTGTCTACTTAGACTGGCAGTGGCTCTCCAAGGTCTCCAGCTGTGGTCTTTCCCATTACCTCCTACCTGATCCTTTTAACTGGACAAGCCTGGGATTGAACCTGGGACCTTCTGCATGCCAAGCAGATGCTCTACCACTGAGCCATTACACTTCTCTAAAGTTACTTTTGGGTCCCCACTGGGGAGAACGGAGCCAGATGCCAGCCTCCAGTTTGGGCCTGGGGATCCTCCAGAATCACAGCTCATCCCCAGACTTCAGAGACCAGTTCCTCACACACACAAAAATGGATGCTTTGGAGATGGTGTCCTTCCAGCTGCCCCAAGAATGCTGTCATTTCTAATTTGGTCCTCAGAATGGTGCAACTCTGCCTAGGATAGTATGTATGAATTACATGAAGCAGCCTTATATTGAATCAGACCATTGGTCCGACTGGCAGCAGCTCTCCGGGGTCTCAGGCTGAGGTCTGTCCCATCACCTGCTATCTCATCCTTTCCACTGGAGATGCCCAGAATTGAACCTGGGATCTTCTGAATGCCAAATAAATATTCTACCACTGAACTGTATTCCCGCCATTTGCATTTCTTTGCATTCCCCCCCCCCTCTATACTGCCTCCCAGTCCCTTTGGATAGATAGCTTGGGTTTGAGTCCAATCCGTGAGTGATGACACCATTGTTGTAGAGCTTTGACTGATGTCTTGTATCTCCTATCAATAGCTGTGCATCTCCCTAGAAATGTGGGTCTTTGTTATCACAGATGTTCAAGCTTAACTCTGCTTTGGGTGCCTTTTGACAGCATTGCATTGCTGCTCTTCATAAGAACATAAGAACCCTGCTGGATCAGGCCAGTAGTCCATCAAGTCCAGCATCCTGTCTCACACAGTGGCCAACCCATTCCTCTGGATGGCCACTAACAGGGCATAGAGGCTGAGGCCTTTCCCTGCTGTTGCCTCCTGGCTTTGGTGCCTCGTAATGTGGCGGTTCCCCTCAGTCCCCATGGCTAGCAGCCAGTGATACTTATGACTCTATCTAATCCCCCTTTCAAGCGGTTTATTCCTGTGGCCATCACTCCATTCTCTGGCAGCCAATTCCACATTCCCATCACCCTCTGTGTAAAGTAGAATTTCCTTTTGTTCATAGAGATTTTGAAGCCTATAAGCATCTATAGCGGTTTGGCGAACAGATGGATGTTGTTTTTTTGTATTCACACTAGGGTTTGTTTTTCACTTGAATCATTTACGAAACATTATTAGACTTATTTCAAACTTGTGTGCCATTTCCTAGGAGGCACTCCTAAGGTCATAAAAAAACCAGAAATACATAAAGAAAAAAAAGTATTATATGACTTATGCTCGGTGGAAAAAAAAAAAAGGAATTGCTTGGCTAGCAGTCCAAATCCTTGAATGGGCATTTTTACTATAACTTATATGAACCCTCATCAATTTATGTTGAGTGCAGCTGGGAAAACTGCTTCCTCAGCACAGCCAAGCAACATATTAAGGAAATGCTTTCCAGAACTTATTGTCAACACCACCCCAAGGTCTTTACTTCTCTTCTAAACATGAGATGCAGTCGCCAGGTGCTCATTCTGATGCAGAATCTGTTAGATTTTGGCTGTCATGGAGCTAAATTCCTGCCATGTGCCTTTGCTATTGAAAGATCTTGCTTCCATTGCATTTTTCCTGTGGAGCAGTATGTGTTAGCTAACTTTTGCTTCTGCGATGCAGAAGAAGAGTTGGTTTCTATATACCCCACTTTTCTCTACTACCCGAAGGAGTCTCAAAGTGGCTTACAATCTCCTTCTCTTCCTCTCTTCACAACAGGCAACTTTGAGGGGTAGGTGGGGCTGAAAGAGCTCTGAGAGAACTGTGACTGGCCCACGGTCACCCAGCTGGCTTCATATGGAGGCGTGGGGATTCAAACCCAGTTCTCCAGATCAGAACCCTCACAACTGGAGAGCTCTCCCGATCTGCAGTGATCTGAAAATCCATGTAGTAAAGAGTGAAATTTCCATTTTTTTAATACTAAGAAATAACATTGCAACAGTACACCACAATTACAGAATTCTAATCAAGACTGCTGCACATCAGCCCCCCTGCCCTGTATTTTATTTGTTCTTGCTTTATACAGCCATAAAATTCCCCCCAATTTAGTAAATCATTGCATGTGCTGGCAGCCATAGATCCGAAATTTCATGTCAGAAAACAAAATCAAAATTGAAAAAAAAAAACCCAAACATTCACATTTCAGTGCTGACTCTTTGGCTTGGAAACTGAGATGAGCACCACCCCCTAGAGTCAGATTCGACTGGCTTTGGAGCAAGGGAAACCTTTACCTTTACCTAAAGAGAAGAGGGGTTCAATATGTAACTTTAAAAGATTAATTAGTATAACAATGAGAATATGATTATACAATTTGGGTATTAATCAATTGAATGTACACTTCTTCAGATACATTGGAATGGAAGTGACGGCTTGTACTAAAGGCTTGTTGTCTAAAATGTATAAATGGCTTTCTGTAGCTGATAACTCTCGCCCATTGAAATATCAACAGCAGTGGTGTTCAGAATTTAATATTAATCTAAATGCTCAACAATGGAAATTAAGTTGGGCATCACCAGGTAGTACTTCTAATATTCTTAATGTTAAGTTTCAGTTTTTTAAATTGTTATCTTTTTGGTATCTTACGCCAAAACGTCTTTCACATATGTTTAAATCCTGCTCGCCTTTGTGTTGGAAACAATGCGGTGAGATTGCTACTTATAGCCACTGCTGGTGGAACTGCCCATATATTCAAATATTTCGGTCTGAGGTTCATGCACAAATTAAACTTATTACGCTCATTGATCTTCCTTTTTCTCCTGAAGCGCTGTTGTTACACTACTGGCCTAATTTAATTGCTTCTAAAGCACAAAAAGAAATGATTGCAATTCTCCTGTTATCTGCAGCTTTGGTTATTTCGTCAAGCTGGAAAAAGCCTATAAGACCTTTGATTGCTCAATGGCACACAAAGGTGTGGGACCAATTCATGATGTCTAAACTTAAATATTCTTTATTACCTGTGGATAGTTCGCAATATCAAAATAGATTTGTTGCAGTTTGGTTTCCGGTTTTGCAATATTTGTTGCTTCACAAGATTATTCCTGTTAATAAGTTGTATCAACAAATGGCTTTTTTATGATATTATTTTCTGTTTATTGTAAAAGTTTTTAAAAGCTTGTTGTTTTTTGTATTTACTATGGCCTACTTACTATGCCTGGCTTTTTTGTTGTTGTTATTTTTAGTTTGTATTGTTTGTTTTTGATAAATACAATACAATTTTTAAAATTAAAAAAAAAAACAATTTCCAGACTAAAATAGTGTTAAAGAAAAAAAAGAAGAAAAGAAATGGAAATGACCAGTCCATACACATAGATAGAGGGTGAGAAGCAAATTAGCAAACAGCATACTAAAGGTGTTTGACAGATGCAAATGGAGTAGTTATTCCAAAAAGCCTTCTCCCCCACAGAAAGAAATGACCCTGCTTCTGGTGACCCCAGGATCTCTGGTAGAAAGCAGGGAAACTGTCCATTTTCAAGAGTCTTGACAGTAGGAAACTGTTTACATGCCTGCCCAGAATTCATTGGGAAAAGTGGACCTGCCCCAAGGTCTATTTCTTCTTCACACAAGAACCTCTCCTTATATATAATTCAGGGGTGGGGTGGCACATTCTGAACATTCCACATGCTCCTAAATCAGTTGGCTCCATGATGTGGCACTCAAGCTGTCCCTTTCCACTGACTGTGTTGCCTGAGTCCTGCCTCCAACGTTCTAAACAGTTTGCTGTTGCTGTTGGGAGTCATTGAATGTTTCCTGAGGTAAAATATATCTCCCAATCTTCCCTTCAACCGTCACCTGAGTTGCCAATCACCGTATTCCACAGCCAGAGCACATCATTTCCCCTACAGAAAATTTCCCAGCTATTACAACTGATCTCCAGATGACCAAGATCAGTTCTCCTGGAGACAATGGCTACTTTGGGCAGTGGACTCTATGGCATTATACCCTGCTGAAGTCACTCCACACCCCAATCCCTGCCATCCCCAGGTTCTACCCCTCAAATCTACAGGTATTTCCCAACCCAGAGTTGGCAGTTCTGTAACTGGCTATGGAACTGCTTTCCAGACCCTTGGAACTCAGAAGACAAGGCATAGGAGGAGGTGCTTCTCTACCTTACCTGCCACTGCATAACCCCAAATCAACAAATCAGGGGTGGAGGGAACCATACCTGTTACCATGAGGCTGTCCTCCCATACTACCCACTTAGGGCAGCAAAATGACTTGAGACAGTCCTGCCTTATAGCTAAGCAGAAGGAAATAAACATGGCTTGCCTCCCTGTATTTTCCCCTTCCCTCTGCTGCCCCACCAGCGGGAGACTCGCCTGGAGCTTCCTTCTAGAGTCCATTATATTTCTTCCCACAATGGGCCTTACTCCTAGTATTACTTATAAAATAAAATCTTAGCAGAACTTTTCATTAAACTGTATTTTTTATTCAAATGTATACAGACCTCAAGTGCCTCACTATGCCTGTTGAGGTCTGTTTACATTTGGTTACCACTGGGGTGGAATTCTAGATCCAAATTCCACCAGAACTCTGGTCTTCCATCACATATTAGCTAATCACCAAACCCTTTCAGTTAAAAATTCCACACAGACAACACCGCACCCTGTCTTATACAGATAAAAAGGCAGGGTAAGAGCAAGTCCCAAGTGTTGTCCTGGGAAGCCAGTGGCTGATTCTGCGCCCATCTGTTTCCTCGCAGTTTTTCCACAGCCACATTGTGTTACACACATAAAATTTCCAAGTCAGAATTAAATTGAAGTCACAATGAGGAAGGTTCATTTAGTATTTATTGCAAGAAATACTAGGAAAACAGACCAAATTAGCCTTTCAAAAATTGACTGCTTTCTGCCCAATACCAGGAAGTACATGAAGTTTTATACCCAAAATGAAATAGAGAGATAAGGTGCAGAGATCATAATTGGTCGCAAAGGCACAGAGCATCATCTCAGCAACCATACATTCATTGGTCAGTTACAGAAAAAGGTGTGACTACATAATATCTTAAATGTTTACTTAACCTAACCTCAATAATAATAATCAGGAATTCTTCTTACCCAAACAAAAAGTTGTTGTTTTCTATGAAGCTAAAAGCCCATCTTGACCCAGACACTGTACTTTCACCCCAGACAACTAAACCCATGAACTCTGTACTTCAAGCGGCTACATCCACAGAAACAGCTAGATGGCTATTTCATCCAAATAACTTAAAAAGGAGAACATAATGTTGTTTCTTGTCTGGTGGCATCAGCTAGAAAGGCACCTTAATCTACAAAGGAGAGCTTTGTCATTTAATAGGCCTTTACTAAATCTGAATATAAAAATCCATATGAGAACCAGAAAAATATAAGAATATGAGTAATCTGAATTGCAAAAATCATTATGTATTCTCATCCATGCTACAACCGGGACATTAATCTCCCTCTACACTGCATGCTGCTTTCACTTTCTTTGTTCATCAGATTTTATGGTACCTTCTGCATAGATTTATGGCCATTCAGGGGTAACTTTGCAGTCAGTACAGCATTGCCCCAGGGTATCTGAATGTGGTTTTGAGCTGCACCTTTTCCTTCCTCTGCTTCCAGTTTGAAGGGAACAATAAGCAGACAACTTGCCATAACTTCATTGATCTCCGTCAGTTCCCCCGCCCCTATTTCACCCTCTGTATTTATCGCCTCGCCATGAATTACTTGGCTCAATCGGGTGCAATCCACCATCCAAAGCATCTCCTACATGGCTAATGACCGCTGAGGCAAGTACTGACCAGTGTTCCTTCTAAGCTTAGTTAGTGTGAGCTAGCTCACAGTTTTTAGCCTCCAGCTCACACATTTCTATGTTAGCTCAGGTATGATGGCTCCAAAGCAAACTAATTTATGCAGTAGCCAAATCGCTCACACACAACTTTAATGCCAGTAGCTCACAAAGTAGAATTTCTGCTCACAAGACTCCACAGCTTGGAGGGAGCATTGGTACTGACACAGGAAAATCTGCATACCAATGCAGGGGCAACTGTTGAAAACAAAATAGATGGCTAGCTGACATAGGACTTGTGCTGCCCCAGCCGGCTAATAGAAGTCAGATAGACACTGTAGCTTTAAATGCAAGTGCCTCTGGGTATTGTAGTCCTTACCAGAGGCATCCCGCTGATTGGCTAAATTATGAGAAGCGGGAGATTAGTCTATCTGACTTCTGTTAGCTGGCTGGGGCAGCACAGGACTTAATGGGTAGCCAATGCAGAAACCAGGATCCAAGGCAATGCATTGAAAACAGATATTCAGAAGCAAGGGGGAACCAGGTCGAGTGCTGAGAAAATGTGGAGCGAATGCCAGATGCGGAATAGACCAGTGAGTAAGAGAGACTGTTGAAAGCACGTCATATAAAGGACAGAACAGTTTTAGAAAGAAGGGCTCAAATGTCTGCCCATCACTTCAGTCTGAAAGCTAATCACCCCAGCCTCACAATGGATGTTTATTTAAACCTGAAAACTTTCATCCTCGCCTTACCCTTGATAAACGTGTGAGGTCTTCACATATGGTTGATTGTGGAGGCTTTGGCAGAAGGAATTGTCACTCAGCTGTATTTAAATTGGTATCTGAGAGGCTCTGTGAAAGCGGTATACCTGATAATTGGCCTACTTACAAAGCCCTGTTATGCCAAATATTCCAAGCATGGGGGAGAATGCTTCTCCCTACCTTCTGAACAGAATTTCAGCTACAGCAGCAAATTCTATTTCTACTTTAAACCTAATTATACCTACCCCAATGCAGACACCCCAGATTGGAAGTTCAGAAAGTGTGTGTGTGTGTGTGTGTGTGTGTGTGTGTGGTGCAACATCACTGCAGTGACTTTGTACGAACACATGCAATTATGGAACAGGTACAGTTGTTCTGCAGTGGCACTCAAACACAAAAGCTACACATACAGTTTCTGTGTCAGGTATTCTGCTGTAGAGCTTCCTTTGCCCAAATGACTGGCAGATTTTAGCCATTCAGCCACATTGCTAGACTAGTTCTAAAGAGGCTACATGCAATAAACCTGGTCAAAATCCATGCTACACGAGTATTTAGCAACTGCCCTTTAAAAAAAAAAAAAAAAAAAAGGAAAATGAAGAATTCTTGCTTTCTCTTGAACTGCCAAGTTTTTATTATTTTTTTTCATTTTATTACAATATAACGACTGAAATATGCAACAGTGTTACAAGAATGAACAACAACCGAGAAATATCTATATACTAATAGCCAAGGTCCCCTCTGCGTGTGGATACTTATTTCCCACAATCTGGGGTACATGGAGGGAAAACAGATCTTTCAGCAAACTTGGGGCACTCCCCAGATTTGCAGAAAAATCCAAAATGTTTTAAAAAGTATACCAGAGATACTTAAACGCCGCCAAAAGTAAAACTGCTTGCTCTGCACATGCGCAGAAAATGGACTTACCGGCAGTGCGGGAAAAGCTGCTAAAGCTGTGAAAAAATTTGCCATGGCAATAACCATCCCCGCTGCTGCTAGGATTGCATCAGCAAGAACCGTCCACGCTGCTGCTGGGACCACCGGGGAAAGACAGTGGAGAGCTGTGTGCCAATAACCATGTACCCCACTGCCAGCCCCATCCCAGCAGAGTAGGGCTTCAGCCACCAGGTTTGGGCACTCCCAGGGAGGGAAGGCAATGGGGCAGCTAAGGGAGCCAAAGGGGCAGCGGCGCCTCTCTGGGAGCCAGCCCGCCCTCTGCTGCTGCTGCTGCCCAAGCTGGTCCTGCCACCAGTCAGCTGGTCAGCTGAAGCCCGAGGAGGCGAAGCCTGTGTTGGCCCTTCTCCTTCACCAGAAACAGAAAGAAGTGGGGCTCTCTGAGAAGGGGGAGAGAGAGACAGAGAAAGAATAAGGGATTTTCTGTTGGGGGGGGGAAAGAAAAAGAACAGGAGAGGATAGTCTGAGGGAGGGGGAGAGAAAGAGGAAGAGGGGGAGTTTGTGTGTGTAGGGGGTAGGGAAATAAGGGAGAGAAAGTCTGT
This sequence comes from Lepidodactylus listeri, assembly GCA_029233225.1. Classification (NCBI taxonomy): domain Eukaryota; kingdom Metazoa; phylum Chordata; class Lepidosauria; order Squamata; family Gekkonidae; genus Lepidodactylus; species Lepidodactylus listeri. The sequence goes on along the minus strand of JARCFY010000009.1, from coordinate 94,570,845 downwards.
GGCTGCACATCCCAACCCTGGCGGGCAAAGGGGGCAGCGGTGGCGGTGAGCAGCGGCAATGGCAGCAGTGGTGGAGGCGAGCAGCGATGGAGGAGGAGGTGAGCGGCGGTGACAATGGTGGTGGCAGAGGAGGCAAGTGCCAGCGAATGGTGGTGGTGGCGGTGGAGGAGGCGAGTGGCAGCAGGAACAGCGGCGGTGGCAGTGGTGGGGGAGGCACCCTTCCCCAAGCCCTGCCGGCTGCCTGGTAAAAAAAATTCCCCTCTGCCTGCCACTTTCAGAAGACAACCTGATGGTTCTGCCTTCCTCCAACATGACATTCAGTGTTTCCCTCTGCCATTTCTGACCCAGAGGAATAGGGTGCAGCTACTATAAACCACTTTGCCTAGGGCCTCTCTAAAGCTGGAACAAACCCTGCAGCTTGGCATGCATTGCAGGTTACACTGTTTGTATAGCCCCCACAGGGAAGTGCCAGTCCTCACAAATCAGGTCTTCCAGAGAGCATTGCTTATCTGCAGGCCCAGCAGCAAGCTGCATTCAAGGCACTCAGTGTGTCAGCTGGCCACCGACTGATAAGAGATAAGGGATAAGACATCATGATATTCACATGTGTGTGAGTCAACCCGGTTAGGGAGCATTCAAAGGCATGTTCTTTAACATGGTGATATCAGTGATGACTTACTTGCATGACTAACGGTGCAATTCTAAAGAGAGCTACTCCAGTCTAAGCCCGTTCATTTCGGTGCACAAGCTCGCACTGAAAGACAATAACCAACGTGCACGGCTATCGTGACCTTCATCACAATGCTTTTCAGAGGATGTTGTTCACATGCCCAGATAGGAGCTGCAGATTAGGGATGGGCATGAACCAGGCAAATGTGGTTCGGTTCATGGTTCGTGGCCAAGCCACAAACCAAACCATGAACTAAAAACAAACCAGGAGGTTTGTTTGCAATCTGAACCCTGCAAACCCCATCGAAAGGGACCACAATGGCTAAAGAAAATAGGGTTGCCAGCTTCAGGTTGGGAAATACCTGGAGCTTTGAGGGGTGGAGCTTGAGGGATGGTGGAGTTTGGGGATAGGGTTGCCAACTCCGGGTTGGAAAATACCTGGGGACTTTGGGGGTGGAGCCGGGAGAGGGTGGGGTTTGGGGAGGGGAGGGGCCTCAGCATGGTACAATGCCATAGAGTCCACCCTTCAAAGCAGACATTTTCTCCTGGGGAACTGATCTCTGTCAGGTGTAGATCAGTTGTAAAAGCAGGGTATCCCCAGGCCCCACCTGGAGGTTGGTAACCCTATTTGGGAAGGGGAGGAACTTCAACAGGGTATAATGTCATAGAGTCCACCTGTCAAAGTGGCCATTTTTTCCCAAGTGAACTGACCTTGGTCATCTGGAGATTGGTTGTAATCCCAGGAGACCGCCAGTCACAACCTGGAGGCTGGCAGCCCTAAAAGAGAACCTCCAGAGGCAGCCAATCTCTGAACACCAGTACTAGAGAGCAACATGAGGAGAAGGCCTTGGCTTCTGTGCCCTGTTTGTTGGCCCACTAGGGCAACTGGTTGGTCACTGTGCCATATAGGATGGTGGACTAGATCGGGGTGGCCAACCTTGCTTAATGTAAGAGCCACATAGAATAAATGTCAGACGTTTGAGAGTTGCATGACAAACAAATACCAGACACACTTTTTATTGAAAAAATATGCAAATTTGTTTTTTTTTATTAACATTAAATGAGACTGCCAAAAATAAAAACAAAAGGAGTAAGAATAGATACTGATAATATTTATTTGTCCAATGATATTTGTAGGCTGGGGGCAGGGGCTTTGAGAATGCATTTGAAGTTAAAGTTGCTTTCTTTCTCTGCCCCCCCCCCCCGCCTCAAGCCTACCCAGGGAGGGGAACACTGGCTGGGGAAGGGAAGACTTTGCTTCCCCAGCTGCCCTGCCCGGAGCCGCATAATATGTGTGAAAGAGGCACATGTGGCTCCCAAGCCACAGTTTGGCCTCCCCTGGAGTAGATTGACCAATAGCCTGATTCAGCACAGCTCTTCTTATGTTATTAACTTCATGGCTTGAAGGTCAGTTCTGTCCAAGCAAGCTCCCTGAGACTGTACATGCTGAGGCCTCAGAGCTGCTTTCAAGCTCAGTATAGGATGGGGGTATACAACATCAGCGTGTATGAAAGGTAGGCAGCATCCAGCCCAAACCATGCATACATGCTAGAATCCTGGACAAGTCTGATCTAATAAAGCAGACACTTTCCTTCAGTCTCCTTCCTGGCCCCAGCAGATAACCAGAGAAGGTTTGGATTGGAAAAAGAAGAAGAGGAGGAAGAAGAAGAGATTGGATTTAGACCCCGCCCTTCAATCACTTGTACTCTCAGAGCGGCTTACAAACTCCTTTTCCTTCCCCTCCCCACAATACCCTGGGCGTTTTCTCACTAGCTTTTCCCCAGGGTTTACACCGAAGCTAGCACAGGAGCTTCTGGTCAGTTTCCCACCATTTGCTCCCTGCTCACAATTTCCTCCAGAATATCACGGCACTGCTCCGGAGCTTCCCTGGAGCAAGAAAATCCTGTTCCTAGCGGTGTTTCCTGTTTACTCCGGTGGAGAAGCCTAGATGAGAACACATCCACTCGCCCGCCCTCCATCTGGCCCGCCCCATGCTGGGCGTTTCTTGAATTTTTTTTTTGAAACGAGCCCTCCTAACGTTATATCGAAATAAGGAGGCAGGGAGGCAAGATCCCACCACAGGGACTGCGTTGGCGAGGTGGATTTGCCGTTTCTTGGTAGCAGGAGCCGGGCGCCATTGGCCCGAGAGCTCCCTGTGCTTGCAGATGATTGCTGCCCTTTCTTTGGGCTGCCCCAGCAACAGCCCCTGCAGAGCTGGCGGTGGGTGCTTTCCTCCAGAGAAGCCGTGGCAAGCAAGCGGGCGGGCTGGGGACGCGAGTCTTCCTTCCCGCTCCCTGTGTGCAGTCCTACGATCCTGAAGCATAACTCCCCCCCTCTTTTTTTTTTTAAAAAAGGCCCTTATAACATTATAACATCATAATGAAATTTTGATGCAGCAAGGGAAGACGGCACAATTGTCTTTTTATAATACACACACGTTCACATCTATGATGGGAGGGGGTTTAATTTGCCATTTATTGGTAGCGTCCCTTTGGCCATTTGGGAGCCGGGTGCCATCGGGCCCCAGCAGCAGCCCCTGCAGAGCAGGCTGGCCACGCTTCTTTGCAGAAAAGTCACAGAAATGGGTTGAACTGTTTTCTAGGGGCTATAACTATTCCTGCGGAGCGGGGAGACTGGTCTGTGTGTCATGCTGCTCCTCCTCAGCTGCCGCCACCACCACCACCATTTATGTTTTTTTTTTTTTTTTACTTTACTGGGGCCAGCTGATGCCATGTTGCCCATCCTCCATTTTGTTGCCTTGATCGGGTTAAGCACACGACATTTCAGTTCACATCAGAGAATCCACCCATGGGGGGGGGAGGTTCTCCAGTGACATTGGAAGTCTGTTTAGCCTGCCAATCATTTTGCTTCAACCCAGACCGGCGGGAAAATTTGAATACTGAGGAGGGACTTGATGAATTCTGGGAAGAGGAAGGCGGGTGATGCACTGTCCTCATTCCACTATGTCGTTATAACGTTACCATGCATGCGTTTAAAAAAAAAAAGGAAAAGCGGGGAATGAGGGAGGAGCAGGGAGGAGGGAAGGGGAGGGGAAATGGACGGGGCAGCAGCAGAAAGCCTCACAGCAACCACTACCATGAACAGAAAACTGCGGAGGGGAAAGAGGAGCTGATTGCTGTAGTGGAAAATTGGAGACGGTTGCTCAGGAGGAGTCTCACAGGGGGAAATGAGGAGGAAATGAGAGGCTAATGGCATGTGCAAAAATACCCCCTGTGAAGTAGGCGGGGCTGAGAGAGCTCTTTCAAGAATTGCTTGTGATAGAACAGTTCTGAAAGGACTTGTGACTGACCAAGGTCATCCAGCAGCTGCAAGTGGAGGAGTGGGGAATCAAACCCAGTTCTCCCAGATATAGAGTCTGCACACTTAATGACTACACCAAACTGGCTTCCCCCCCCCCAAAAAAAAGAGAACACGTTAGGTATAGCTGCCCACAGTACCAGCATGGCCCTGACAGATGGTTATACAGTATTGGTTCCTTGACAATTAGCTAATACAAGGCTTCCCTCCCCCCTCCTTCATATTCCCCAGCATCAGTTTTGGATGATTCATCCAGAAATACACTCACCCTGGGGCTTCAGCACTGGAGTAAACCAATTATCATGATAGCCTACCTAGACTTACCAATTAAGTTTAATTAGCTAGACCCTTTATTCCTCTAACATCTTGCTGAGGGGAAAATTTTTGCCATTGTGCTTCAGTCTGGCTCGAAATGCCAAGCGCTCCTCGTCTATTTGCCCTTTAGCCTCAGCCTTTTGGCACTGAAGGAGCAGGAGAAACGAGGCTGTTCTCTGAAGGCTGAGTCGGGAAGCCAGAAGTTCCTAATGAACTCCAGCTCCCTGGGACTCAACACAGCCAGGAGGCAAAACAACTCACCATATTGCTAAGGAAGGCATTTCTCTGACACAGGTACAGAGTGACACTTTTAAAAAATTAAAAAAAAAAACCCAAAAGTTAAGTTTTTATAAGAAGCACCATCTTCCTTGATGAGTGCTCAAAGAAAAAGTTTTGCATTTGACTGTGCACGTTTACCTATGGGCGGATTCACACCTATGTCACCTAATTGGGGATGGGGGTGGGGTAGAGTCACCAGCACCAGGTTGGGAAACTCCTGGAGATTTGGGGATGGAGCCCGGGGAGGACAGAGACCTCAGTAGGGTGCAAGGTCACAGAGTCCACCTTCCAAAGCATCCATTCTCTCCAGGGGAACTGATCTCTGTAGTCTGGAGTGGAGCTGTAATTCTGAGGCATCCCAAGGTCCCACCTGGAGACTGGCATCCCTAATTGGCAGTCGCCTTCCTTGGGCTGTGCCTGACAGCTGCTCACGCTGGTGTCATGGAGCCAAACCCACATTTGGAGCTTTAAGAGACAGAGGCCGATTTCGCACTGGCCAGTTGCCTCTCGTTCTCTCCGGAATTTCCCCTCCCAGTTTCCTCCGGAGTATTTTCTTCATTTTCCCACTTGGAACCTCAGCCCTTTTGATATAGCGTGGCGAAGGGTTTTCTCAAAAAAAAAATTAGAAACTCCCACAATGGGGTGGCCCTGATGAAAGGCAGGCGAGTGGGCGTGTTTTCATTTTGGGTTCTCCCCCGGAGCAAACAGGAAAATCCTCTAAAAACAGGATTTGTTTGCTCCAGGGAAACTCCGGTGCAGCAGGGCGATACTCCAGAGCAAAATGTGAGCCCGGAGCAACTGGTCTGAAATCGACCAGAAGCTCTGGTGCAAGCATGAGGGCAAACCTGGGGCAAACGCTAGTGTGAAATCGGCCAGAGTTCTGGGCAAACAGGTGCCTCCTCCACTGGCAGTGTGGATACGCAACACCTACAAAGGGAATGAATGTAGGAACCTTTTCTCCAGGCAATAAAAACCTAGCTACGCTCTACATGTCACAGGGTTGCAGGGTGTGCCCTGGCCTATCTCCCTCTTCCATTGAGTCCTTTTTCTAGGACAAGAATGGGCTGGAACCACATCAGTACACCGGAAATTTCTCTCCAAGGCTCACGTGGGAATGTTTACCGCTGCTTTGTTTTAATTTCAGTATTTTTTAAAAAAATGTAAATGTAGTCAACTCTGGTGTTACAAGGGGAAAGCCAAAGTGAATCATTGAGATTTATGAAAAACCTACAAAGCATTCATGAACTCCAGGGGAACTGATCTCTGTCGTCTGGAGATGAGCTGGAGGCAGGTCCCACCTGGAGACTGGCATCCCTACACCCGATGCATATATGTTACATGCATGTATGTTACTTGCGATGCATTGCTAACACAAGGTATTTTTTTTCTTTTTTGAATGATCTGAGATTGTAAAAAGCACGCAAAGAAGAAGAAAAACCATAAAGAGAAGCAAACAAAAACTGATAGCATAAAAATGAGCATATAAAAAAATACGTCAGTGGTAAAAGCTACAGGGTGCTCCAGAAAGAGTTATATCATAGATAACACTTTTCGCCATTTGTTCTCTTTGGGTTTAGCTTGGTTCCAATAAATCATAAAAAAAACAAATTTCAGAAAAGAAATTGATTGAATACATTATGCCATCCCAGAACAGCCTAAAACACATTTACACCTTCATTAACATTGCTGCCATATTTTTCTCAACAGCTGAGCTGAGCTAGGCAGTAAACCAGTCCCCCAGTATTTTGCCATTAAGACCGACAACCAATTGCCAACTAATTCAGGAATGTGTCTTTTCCACCTTTCCCTTTAAGTAAACCAGCAGAACTGCTAAGGTAAATTGTTTCCTTGTCAGCGGGATTTCCAAACCATAACTGCAAATAAGTGAGACGAGCCAAAAGAACAGAATCAACGAATCTGAAAGCCAACTTTAATTTGTTAATTTTCTTAATGAGCTGCCAACCATACGCATTTCAAAAGATAATCAATCATAGGTAGTGCTTCAACAGAATTATGACTCCCAAGGCAGTAAGAATTGAATTATACAGTTTGCCATGTGGTAAGATGCCAGCTATTCAAACCTGCCACTCAGTCCATAGAAAGGAAGTACCTACTTGCCTAAGTAAGCTGAAGTCCATTTTGATCATTAAAAATTCCTTGGGTTGGATTCAACTAGCTTTTCTGCTGGTGAAAAAGGTAAGAGGAAGTCCTCTGTGGCAAAAGAAGAAGAAGAAGAAGAAATTGAATTTATACCCTGCCCCACACTGCCCCAAAGAGTCTCAGAGCAGCTTACAGCCCCCTTCTCTTCCCTTCCCCACAACAGACAGCCTGTGAGACAGGTGGGGCTGAGAGAGCTCTCTCGAGCACTGTCCTTGACAGAAAAGCTCTGGAAGAACTTATGACTGACTCAAGGTCATACCAGCCAGGAATCAAACCCGGTTCTCCCAGATTAGACTCTGCACTCTTAACCACTGTACCAAACTGGCTCTGCTGGGGATCATGGGACCTGCATTGACAAAATCCATGTGAAATAGGGACTGCAATAAGGACGGGAATTGGCCAAGCTGTGTTTGGGGACTTCTGTACCTGGAATTTACTTGGATGAGGTTCTGGCACACAGGGAGAAGGTGCTTAATCCTCCCTCTGTGCACTATTTTCCTGATCTGATACAGCCCCAGACAACAGCTGTTTGCACCATTAGGAAAACTTATATAAGCTGATGGGCCACATGGAGCAAATATTGGCTCCCAGGGCCATTTCAAGTCCAAAATTCTACCATCTTGGCCTTCCACCTCATTCACCGGCGTAAACTACAGGGGGCTCGAGCCACCTCCGAAATTTCCCGAGGGGGACTGAGCCTCCCCCGGGAAAACGTCGCACCTGCCGCCGGCGCCTTGCTGCTGCGCCTCCCGGGCCCTTCCGAGGCTCGCCAGCTGGTGCCTCTCCCCCCCTCCCCACCGGCCTGGCCATTCCTCCCTCCTTATCTCTCCCTCTTCCTTTTTTAGGGGTGAGGGAGGGAGTGGCCAGGGCGGAGGGGGAGGGAAAGGCACCAGCAGCACCGGCTGGTGAGCCTCGGAAGGGCCGGGGAGGCGCGGCGGCTGGCGGTAGGTTTTCCGGGGGGGGGGCGGAAACATCGCCCCAGCGAGCGAGCGCACTTTGTGCACACGCTAAACAGCCCCTGCGCCCCCGGACTTCAGAAAAGTCTATGCCCCTGACCTCATTCTAAACTGTCATTTTTAAAGCCACAGATGTTGCTAGGGGAATAGAGAGAGACTTGTCTCCTAGCCAAGGTGGAAGCCATTTTTTCCCCCAAAGTCACCTGATTAAATCACCTGATTAAAGAGGGCCCAAGCCATTCTTCAGCCATATTCTGCACAGAAGCCAACAACAATAAGAGCCTCTTGTGGAATTCTTGAAATTGGTGCAATCTGTTCCTTTCCCCTCCCACAGCACCACTGCATCCCTACTGATATTAGGGGGAAAGTCATTAGAATTAGCAAGCACAGTTATAAAAGAATGACAATTAAGCAACAATTAATGAAGCCTATTGGGAATATCCTTTATCTGCACTTTATTTTTTTTTAATCTTCCCTCTCTTTCATAGTGTAATAAAAGTGAGACACATGTCTGGGATATGAATTCGTAAAATGGAAATCTGCCAAGTGGAAGCTTCATGAACACTTCATACGAAATAAAATCTATCATCAAGGCTGCTATATGCAATATACTTGGTATCACTCTGTGTATATAATGAACCTAATCATTATTCTTGTCTGTCTAAGGGCACTGCTCAAACTAACTGTAACCTTTTTTTCAAAAGAGTCCACACTTTGCCGACAAAACGAACAAGCGTATGTAACATACGGTCACACATTTGAAACCTGTTGTTTTCAATAATAATATGTTAGACTAGCATTCATTAGAGGTTCAAAAATAACTTATCCCAACAGGTTGCAATTGTGGAGTTCATGCTGAGAGCTAAGATGCTGAAAACAAATAAAAAGACAGTAAATACATCTGGCTCCTTGCCAGCAGAAGCAATCCATCAAACACAGGGTATGTTGCAAAGGTGCTTTATTATTTCTTCTTAATCAGCAGTTCAAGGTAGCATTGAAATACCAGAAAGACCTGCAGAGAGTTTTCTCACTGCAGTCAGCAATGCTCATCCCTCTGTCTTCCCGGCTAATCTGATCTGTGTTAACTTCTTACACTTGTAAAAAGCAATTGATATATTAGGTTATTGGGATTAAAGATACCCCAATGCTGTCACACCTTTTTAAACAAATGAAACATATTTAACAATGACTCCAACTGAATGTAACAAAACGTAACATTGCTTTAAGAGATATTATTTATAGTACAGGAGTATAATTATACAGTAAAGATAACAGTGATCTCTAAAAAATCTCAGTGTTAATTCCTATGGTACTATGGGGTCTAAGAGACCCAAATAACTTATTCAGGTATTGTAACTGAGATTTGACAAAAAACCCTTTTTTTTAAAAAAGTCACTGTTCAATATCTTCTTGCATTGATTGCTGTACCAGTACAACTGGCTTTAGTTTTGTGAAATGAGGATTTTCACTATGCAGAAGACATCTTGGAGAAGCAATTTACGTATCAAGTTTCCCATTTTCCCTACTTTTCCCAGTTTTGGGAAGGTGCAAAAGCAAGTTTTGGGAAGGTGCAAAAGCAACAGGGAAAGATAAACTCAAACTATTAATTGTCCCTGATGTCCTGAAGTCCAGGGATATAATTTTTATATCTCTTGATACAATGACCAGGAAAAATGAGGGGGGGGGGAACCCACAAATGACAGTTCCCATATTTAAACTGATAGCTGTTTCTAACAGTCTTCGGGCTTTTCTGCATTCTCTTTTTCCTCAATTGTGTGTTCCTGTTACATTGGGTGTTTTCCTTTTCTTTGGACATGTTTTGCTGCCTCAAGAGGTTGCTTCGATATTACAGCACTGCAGGGCTCTTCTTGTAGAAAAAGCCCAGCAGGAACTCATTAGCATATTAGGCCACACCCCTGACAGCACAGCTCATTAACATATTAGGCCACACCCAATGTTCCCAGAAGTGTGGTCATCCAGCCACATCCACCTTTTGCTTCTTATTCTGTTTACCTTGTTTGTTGTCAAAACAGTTTTTACAAAATCAATAAAAAAACATTATTTTCTGTCCCATCTATACAAAACCTTGCCTGAACCAATATCTTATGTCCTACCATTATTCCCACACTGGATTGGAATCAATTCCTAAGGGTTAGGTTCCCATGGAAATCAGGTTGCCTTCCTGCAGAACTAGTATGCTGAATATGATTTTTTAGGGTTGCCAACCTACAAGTGGGGTCTGGAGATCTCCTGGAATTACAACTGAGCTCCAAACTACAGAGATCAGGTCAATGGCTGCTTTGGAAAGTAGAGTCCATGGCATTATGCCTTGCTTAGGTCCCTCCTTCCCCTAAACTGCACCCTCCACTCCCAAATCTCCAGGGATTTCCTCAACCTGGAGTTGGCAACCCTAGTTCACTGGCAGAACAACGCTAGGAGCCAGTTTGGTGTAGTGGTTAAGTGCCTGGACTCTAATCTGGGAGAACCGGGTTTGATTCCCCACTCCCCCCTTGCACCTGCTGGATGACCTTGGGCAAGCCATAGCTCTGTACCAGCTGTTGTCTCAGAGCTCTCTCAGCCCCACCTACCTCACAGGGTGTCTGTTGTGGGGAGGGGAAGGGAAAGGAGTTTGAAAGACGCTCTGAGACTCCCTTGGGTAGTGAAGGGCGGGGTATAAATCCAATCTCTTCTTCTTCTAGGTTTGTGGATGCACTGGATGTGAGTAGTTTGTGGACTATTTTATTCAAGGTACAAAATTTTATTCAAGGTATAAGATTTCTTGTGCCGCCCACACTTCTTCAGATGGAAGACGTGTGCATGCACACAAAAGCTTATACCTTGGATGAAACTTTGGACTCCAAATTTGTTCTGCTGCTTCAGACCAACACGGCTACCCACCTGAATTATTACACTATAATAGTTTTTACAAGCAATTATGTACCAGTGGAGTGGTTACCATGCAGAGTCTGTCCCACAGGTAAAATTATCCTGTGAACAGGTGGTCTTTACCACATAAAAGTATAACTACCATCACAAGATCACCAATTGTTGGAACTCCTCAGAAGCGGAAATCTCTCTTATTAGGAGGTTTAAGAACATCAACTTTGCTGGCCCATTAAAGGCAGATGTCAATCCAGTGGCAGAAGAGGGACAATCATTTTCTTCAGAAACTCTGCCCACTTTTTTACATTTCACAAAACAGGCAATCACCAAAGTGCAGCTGACCATGCTCATTTTTAGTTACAACTTTGTTTCTCTGCAGATGTCCCCCAAAGTGCCCCATGCAATAGTCAAGTGTTCTGCCAACACACACAACAATGAAGCTACTTTTTCAGATTTTTCTCTTACATGGCAGTAAGCACCAAACCACTTTAATACAGACTTTATACACACATATATTTGCAAGCCATTCCCAACAAGACACAACAATGAACTCAAGCTTCAGACTTACTTTTCTTAAGCAGAAGATGCCATGAGAAAACTAAAGAGATGCTCAAAAATTAAAGATATTGTCAAAACCAGCATTTCCTGGGCTCTCTGCCTTTTTACATCCCCCCTTTCAATATTTTTTTTTATAAAAACAGAAAGAACAGAAGGAAGGAAGGAAGGAAGGAAGAGGTAGGTGGGGGGAGAGAAAGAGAGAAAGGAAGGAAGGAAGGAAAAGGAAGGAAGGAAGGAAGAAGGAAGGTAGACAGAGGGAGGAAGGAAGGAAAGAAGGAAGGAAGGAAGAGGTAGGTGGGGGGAGAGAGACAAAGGAAGGAAGGAAGGAAAAGGAAGGAAGAAGGAAGGAAGTTAGACAGACAGAGAAAGGAAGGAAGGTAGGTAGGTGGAGGAGAGAGAGAGAGAAAGGAAGGGGGAGGGAGAGGGAGAGAGAGAAAGAGAAAGGAAGAAAGAAAGGTGGGGACAGAGAGAGAAAGACAGAAAGAAAGACAGAAAGAAAGGTGGGGGGTGAGAGAGAGAGAGACAGACAGAGGGAAAAGAGAATGGAAAGGCACTTACTGGAGCAGGGAAAGCCACGCGTCGGCAAGCCAAATGCAGAAAGCCTAGCCCCTGTGCTTAATCTCTGGGCGGGGCTTTCTCCTGCTGGCTTTTTCTCTTAAAGGGAAAGCACCCGGTGGAGCTTTTTCCTGCCGGCTCTCTGCAGGAACTTTCCCTTTAAGTGTAAAAAGCTCAGGCCAGGCAGGGAGGGGGCGGGGCAGGCTCGGACGCCAGCCGGAATGGCGTTCCTGTGCGTTCCTGTTGAAATCGAGCCCTGCAGCACCGTATGTCCAGCATATTTCCCTGCAGATGTGCTAGACATACAACAATGTAATATCAAAACTACCACTAGAGGGAGCAAAACACATGCAGAAAAGAAATCCCCCCCTAAAGAAATAGGGACACGCAAGTGACAAAAATAAGAATGTGGAAGAGTCCTTGACTCTGTAATGAAGACTCTTGACCATGAACAAACTTTGTGTTGCTACCTATAGCCAGTGTAGTGATAGCTTAGCCTGACTCACCTTGAAAATATTTCAGAGTTGGTGTGAGAGTTCAAAGTGTTCCTGTCAAGAGTTTGGAAAATCTTCAAGCTTTAAAAAAAAAAATCTTGACAGGACTGCTGATATAATTTATTTGTTTACTTTATTTATAACCTGCCTTTCTCACTGAGAGTCAAGGTGGATTACAGTATAAAATATAAGACACATGGATAAAACCCCACACTGTCCTTCTCACTTTGAAGGGGAGGGGATAACTGATGAGGAAAGACTCATTTGGCCCCCTTAACTGACTGTGATAGATGCTGTGCTGTCCAGCCATCACTTCCTGCTCTCCTGGGATTTGTGGCTTTTTCTGCCTCAATTCAATTTAGGAGACAGGAAAAACAACTTCCAATACCCTCCTAGCTATCTCTGGTCTGCTGTTGGGAAGATAAAATCTGAAAAAGAACTACATTTACTGATTGATCTGCTTAGAGGGCAACAGGGTAAAAATGAGATATCAGGAAATTAGCTTGACAAACACAGGTTCGGGGACACACGTTTGCAAAGCAAGCACACAGTTCCTCCCCTTACTCTTTGAGTGTACCTTCAAATTCCTAACCAGAAACCTGCCCATTAATCTGAGATTTCACATCAGCATGCTTTAGTTGCTTCTGTAGTCAAGAATCATGGAGAGTTTCAAAAACATATGTGCAAATCTTATCTGACCAATACAAATAAAACCAAGTTCCAAACAATCAGCAGTCACCTAAAATGGTCGCCTATCTTTTTTTTAAAGCATGTGTTATCAGGGCTGCCAAGTCAGCCCGGGGGGCAGGGGATCCCCCGCTACAGGGGTTCCCGATCTGCCGGCCAGCATTCGGCCGGCGGGGGGAACCCCGCCCCAGAAGTCGTCCGGTGAGGACAACTTCCCCCGTGTAATGATGTCACCCGGAGGTGATGTCATCATGTTGGGGGCGTTGCCAGGGCAATGCCCCCAACGTGATGACATCACCTCTGGGTGACGTCATTACGTCGCCGTGGCGCGAGCGCAAAGTGCACGCACCAGAAGAGCTCCCGGGGGAAAAAGAAGAAGAAGAAGAAGAGATTGGATTTATACCCTGCCCTCCACTCCCAAGGGAGTCTCAGAGCGGCTTACAAACTCCTTTTCCCTTCCCCTCCCCACAACAGACACCCTGTGAGGTAGGTGGGACTGAGAGAGCTCTTTCCCAAGCTGTCCTTGAGGGAACAGCTGGTACAGAGCTATGGCTTGCCCAAGGTCATCCAGCCAGGTGCAAGTGGAGGAGTGGGGAATCAAACCAGGTTCTCCCAGATTAGTTTGTAAGCCGCTCTGAGACTCCAAGTGAGTGAAGGGCGGGGTATAAATCCAACCTCCTCCTCCTCCTCCTCCTCCTCCTCTTCTTCTTCTTCGTCTTCTTCTTCTTCTTCCCTTCCAGGAAGCTCATCACAACAATCCTATGAGACTATGAGACCACATCATGGCTGTGACTTAGTGTGAAAGCCAGAGCTCCCAAGTTTAATATTCAGTTCACTAGACTGGGAGTTTCCAACCAGTTCAGAATCAGGATCACACTTTTAACTCAAAACTGTAATATGGAAACCGCTTCCCCCCTCTTTACTATAAGATCCAGCTCCCTCCTTCCCAATCACTCTTTGTTGTTCTCCTTGAGAGCAATAAGAGCTCTGCTGCATCAGATCAAAACACCATATGCTTTAGCATCCTGTTCCAGAAGCCTCTGGGATGGCCAGAAGCAGGCCATGAACACCATCATCCTCTCTTGTTTGACTCCTTCTCCATCTGTAACTGGCCTTTAGTGGGCATACTGTCTTTGAACCTAAAGGCTCCATTCAGCTATCATGGCTAATAGCTGTTCATGAGTCCTGTCATCATTGACATTATCTAATCCCTGTTTATAGCCATCTAAGACATTGCCATACTGTGTGGAAGTAACCTTCATGTGTTAATTATGTGTTGCATCATTCCGTCCTGAAATCTACTACACATCAGTCTTGATAAACCCCCAGTTTCTTTCTGTCTAGGACACTTTTATTCCACCGGTCCTCCAAGGCGCTCAGGGTGATGTAGGCTGCAATCACACACTCCTTTAGATCCGACATAGGTGTGAATGCCTGACAGATCTAAAGGGAGCGATCAGACAGCAACATCTGGGAAGTGTTCTGCAGTTGTCAGCAACCTGTGCTGCTCTACCACAGAAGGGGAGTTAAAAGACAATGGGGAAAGTTGGGTTCTAATGCTTGCCAATGGACCAGAGACAGACTTTCCCCTGTCTGATTGCTCACTCTCATGCCATCAGGACAGTCTGATCATGCCATCTCAACTCCATGCCGTGTTCCCTCCCCCTTTGCAGTATTCCATAGGGGGCCCTCAGTGCGGAGGTGTGATTCCTCATTTATGCACAAGGGAAACAAACGGCAAAAAAAAGATGACTCACCCACAGTTGCATCTGATCACACAGTGACAGGCTGAGCTTCAAAGGGATGTGTGATCTCGCAACTGTGTGTCAAATTCCTCCAGAGGAAATAGCCTCTCTTCCCCTCCACTTCAACTGGTGTGTGCGACTGCAGCTGTATATGGCTTTTTTGCCATTTTATTCTCATAACAACGCTGTGAGGTAGGTTACTCTGTGAGAGCGACTACCCCAAGGTTACTCACTGAGCTTGATGGCAGAATAGATATGAATGCAGGCTGCTCTGATCCTAGTTTGGCCTTCTAACCACTATACCAGACTGCCTCCATTCTAGCGCTATGAAAGTGGAAGAAAAATCACTTTATCCATTTGCACCATATTATAGATTGGCTTTTTTAAACTGAAAAAAATCACAGTCTTTAGCATTTCTTTATAGGGAAGCCACTCCACCCCCTTGACCATTTTGTTAGCTCCTCCCTGCATCTTTTTTTTTTAATTATTAAAGAGAAAAAAAAATCAACCAGAAACATACCATAGTCAGAGAAATATAAGAACCATGAAAAGTCAAGTTGAGACTATACACTGAAACAACCTTGACATTACCAATAGAAGGAATAGAAATTTTAAATTTTGCATGTAGAAAGATTCACCTAAAAGTGGGGTACCCAGATATAAACACATTTCGTTCTCCAGGGAATTCATCTTTTACCCACAATTTTCCAATATCGAGAGACAAGAACTGTACCTGGTGTTCCTCCTCCTGGAACTTCATCTAGTTCTCTCATTCCCTCTCACCATTTTTGCCTTCAAGAGAAAAATCCTCAGCACAGTATACCGCTGAGACAAACTGCCTCAGGTCTAGGCCGAACCCACTTGAGGGGTTGAACCAATGCTCCCTCTTAGCTGTGGAGTCTTGTGAGCAAAAATTCCACTTTGTGAGCTACTGGCATTAAAGCTGTGAGTTAGATATCTGGCTACTGCATAAATTAGTTTGCTTTGGAGCCATCCTTCCTGAGCGAAGACAAAAATGTGTGAGCCGGAGGCTAAAAAACTATGAGCTAGTTTACAGTAACTCAGCTTAGAGGGAACACTGGTTTGAACCTGTATACCTGTGAGACTTCTGATGAGATCCAATAAGCCAGACCTCGTATTGCAAAATACAGTCTTTATTTCTTAATGGTCTTTCAGGAAACACTTGCATTGTTAGTGATACCACATACAAAATGGGAGGAACTGATATACTGTATTCAAACAGGAGCAAAAGAGCAGGTACCAATTAGAATAGAAATATTAAGTGCCAAAATGTGCTACTGTTACTTTCTCCGAGAAAAAGGTGCGTAAACCAAGCTAAATTCCCATCCCCGACCCTGTGTGTAATCTACATGCATTCCCACGCAAAAGACACCTGGAAGAGCAGAGGCCCAGTTGTCCAAGGTTACAAGCATAGCAACAGAGATAACTGGAGTCTACCAAACCAGATGAGTTCACTCTGAGTAAGGAGGGGCGAGGAGGAGGGGGGGGAACCTCAGGAGGGAAGCTGATGGCGATCTCCCGCCGGGACCTGAAACAGGGACTGAGAAAAAGGAAGCAAACATGACAGGGAACCTGACAATACCAATCTACAGCTCTCAGAAGAGGAACTAACAGAAGGAACAGCCAAAGCCTGCCAAAAACTGTTCACCTACAGTTTGAGTTTTAAAATGCATTACCACAAGGAAATCATAAAGTGGAAATAATTCACTAATGCAGATTAAATTATTTAAGTAATGTAAACATAATCTGAGAAGAGCTCAGAGGTAAATATGCATACCGTCGTGTAATTATGCTAGCATACACAAGTTGCCCTTTTGTGTATGTGTGTGTTTTGGTAAATTTGGAGCTTTTTAGGAGGTCCGCTGTGTAGAATGGAACTTGTGCTAATTGAAACAACTAAGAACCAGGCCCAGCACATTTAATTACCATGATGCACAGTTATTTGTGTCCACAATTATACTCATTAGAGTTCTAATTACTTCATTTATAAATGTAGTGAGATAATTTGCCTCTAAATGGATGCAGTTGAAGATGGATAAATAGATGTGCCTGGAGTTTACTCCCCCTCCTCACAATGTTTAAAATGGTAATAAAATTAGAAGCACAGTATTGAAGGAGCATTTAGCGCTAGTGAAGAGAAGAAAAGGAGAGGAAGGTTGGTGTTTGTAATACCAATTTGTCATGAAAAGTGGGTTTTGGGGTGGATACAATGGGACACCCCCACCCCCCTCCCCGAAGCAGGATTTGGGCAGCCATTTTGAGCTACCACTGGAGGAGGGAGCCACAAAAGTGCTCCAAGGGTGGAAGTCCTTGTGCCTGGAAATGCACCATTGCACTTACCATAGATTCTCTCTCTCTTTGATGGATCAAGGTACAATGCACTGAAAACAACTGTGGGGTTGAAATTTTATTTAATATATTTATATACCGTATTTTTTGCTCCATAAGACTCACTTTTTCTCCCAAAAAAAGTGGGGGGAAAGTGTGTGCATCTTAAACCCCCCTCCCCTTTCCCGAGCCATGGCACCGAGCAGAGCTAGGTGTATCTTATGGTCAGGTGCATCTTATGCAGCGAAAAATACGGTACCTCCCCTCCGCCACTGCATTCAAGTTGCCTTATAATTCAGAGTTACAAGCACGACAGAACGGTCAGGGCCAATTCAACCAAGGCTACCTTTCCCCGGGGCCTGAAGGTCAACTGATATGGCACCAAGAGAACCTCACAGGAAAGTGAGTCCTCAAGTTTTGGTGCCACAGCTGAAAAGGCCATTCCCCTGGTGCCAATTGTTGTGAGAAAAGTGAAATAGTTGGTTTAGAAAATTTAAAACCCATTTATACAGTTAATTTTATAAAGAAAGCATAGTGTTTTTCTATCTCTTCTCTATTTCTGTAACTTCCCAAGCAGCAAGCAGCACAGTGAACCTGACTCCCAACATGCTTTGCAAGTCCTTTGTCTCAAGAGGTATCTGTCACCTGTCACGTACACAGGAACAGGAGTCCATATTCCTTCCCCCAGAATTTAAATGCTCCCCCATTGTTTATGGGTGTAAAGAATCCCAAAACATTTAGAAATAAAGCATTTCCATGAGCCAGCCATTAAATCAGGGGAGCCAGAATATTTGCAACATAAAGGACTGCCAACATGCTGAAACTCACATCCCACCTCCAGCCAGGAAACAGTGCCTGGCTGGCTATCTTGCTCCGAGAACACAAAGGACATCCTGAAACTAAAACATCTTTGTGTTTGCCATTCAGAAACCAGAAGTGTTATCTTGTGTTGTTTTGCCAAACATTCTTTGAAACATTCCTGCCCCTGGAATGCCATTCAGAAACCAGAAGTGTTATCTTGTGTTGTTTTGCCAAACATTCTTTGAAACATTCCTGCCCCTGGAATGTAGAAACATCTCCTATGCCACGATGGCCCACGTTACCAAAGCAGTTAAGTCAATTAATGTAATTTATAATTTCAATAGCTCCATCGAGGTGTATGTGACCAGTATTGTATAAAAGGGGACAAGCAGCTCCATCTCACCGCTGACTTTTGGAGATCCAGGGGAAACTTTTTCCCTGTTGGGTCTCTTTGGGCCAGCCCAGGAGCTTCTGTGCATGGGGGAATCTTTGTTGTATGTAATCACTGACTATCTCTTTCTTAGGAAGTAAGTATTGTGCCTGTGTATTTTGTTTTAAGTGTTAGACAGATGGCCAGCGCCTGGCTGAGCAGCTGTCCTGCCTTCTTTTAACCTTGATAAGTTTTAATAAAGGAAGTTTTGTTGTTTAAGTAACCTTGTGTTGCAATCCAGCTAGCTGTTAACATTTATATCCTTGCCTTGGTAAGGGACACTCATTACAGACCATTCAGAACTCGGGTGGGAGCAGGTGCAGGTAACATTTCGCACAGGGTCAGTTCACACAGACACGAGTTGTGGCTGCATTCCCACCACACCACTGATGCCGGGAACCTGGAACAGGGCATTGCTAGAAGATCTCAGCGGCTGGAAAGAGTATATGGGAAACATTTATGCCCCCCCCCCCGCCATGACTAACTGTTAAGGGTTTACAGGTGCTTACGTCAGTGCTTTGAGGTATACCCAGAAGCCAACTGGTAGCCAGTGAAGGACTTCTGACAGTGAGGAAATGTGATCTCTATAACTTACCCCCTAAACTAATCTAGCTCCTGTATTCTTACATGAGAAGCATCTAGAAAATGTACCTAGTATTTCTTATGTTGTAATTCATTCTTCTTCTTCTTTTAAGTTTGGCTCAAAGAGATTTACAGACTAATTAAAAAAACCCAACATAATTATTAGAATAGAATCACAGAGCTGGAAGGGGCCATACAGGCCCTGGGTTGGAGGTGTAGCCTGGGGAGAGCGGGGTTTGGGGAGGGACTTCAGCAGGGTACCATGTCATAGACTCCACTCTCCAAAGCAGCCATTTTCTCCAGGGCAACTTAGTACTATTGTCTAGCGATCAGTTGAAATAGCAAGAGATCTCCAGACACTACCTGGAGGGTGGCAACCCTAATAATGATGGGTCAGATCCAAAGCAATGCCTCCCCTCTTTCTTGCTACAGACACGGCCACTTTAGTGTAGCGCTTAGGGTGTCAGACTAAGATCTGGGAGATCAGGTTCTAATCCCTACTGTGCCATGGAAACTTGCTGGGCGACATTGGACCACTCATACACCCTCAGCCTAACTTACCTTACAGGGTTGTTGTGAGGATAAAATGGATGGGAGGAGAATGATGCAAGCCACTAGGGCAGGGATATAAATGAAGTTTAAAGAACTTGCACACTCCTTTGCTTCAGAGGGTCGGAGGGATCATAGGAACTGTTTCGGGTGTGGTACGCAGGGCTGCTGCAACTAGAGAGGAGCAGTCTATGGAAACTGGCCTCCCTTGTGTAAGTGGAAGTGCTTTCCATTTGTAGAAGCAGCCCTTGACAAGCAAGCCAAGATGAAATTGTTGCATTACCAAATTGAATGCTGGGGTGCACTGCCTGTACCTTAACCTGGGCCTATGATCTCTAGGCAGTGCCTGACAACAAGTGGGAGGGTTGAGGGAGGGTCACTGGAAAACATTTTTTTTTAAAAAATTGTGGCCTTATATACTTGCTGAAAGTTCTTACCAGAAGTGACAAAAGGTAGTTCTAGGAGTTGTCTGAAACTCTATGATAAAACCATAGTGTTTTGGGCAATTCCTAGAGCTACCCTTTATTACTTCCTGTAAACACAAGAGGCTGCATTAAAAAAAAAAATCTCTGAACAGCACTCCAAGTGGCAGCAGACAATGGGACCTCAGGAAGTGACAGCCATAGCTGGACCATGTTCTAACTGAGATCACAATATACAAACAAACCATTCTACGTGGTAAACAGAAAGTTGCACAAAAAGGAAATAAAGTGAAAGCACACACGCAAAGTTGTCCTTAGGAAAAGGTGAAAATAGTCCAGTCCTTAATGATGTTTAAAATCTGGATCTGGGCTGCTAACCATTTCTATATGGTGAGAACCAAACGGGACCTCTCTATTAAATTAAAGGCCAGCCATTATTTTAAAGCTAATTAGAAATATTTATGTGCTGATACAAGTGGCTGGGGAAAGTCATCACATCAGGAATACAGAGATCTAATGCAGCTAGCTTAAAAGGGTTTCCTTTTTATTGAGCTGAATAATTAACCATCTGTTAGTGCAAGGGAAAGCAAGGTGGATTAAAATACTGAGTTATACTGAATGATCAAAAGTACATTCAGACAAACAAAAGAAATTGGTGAGGATTCCATAACTCCCACCCCTATTTCATTCTTAATGCTCTTTTTTAAAAAAAAGTTCCTGAAGGGATGTTATCAATGCAGATCAGGGTGGGTGATTAGGTGGTTTACAGAAATCCAGGGGCAGTAGATGATTTAGTGGCCCATTGCTGAAGCTCCAATCTTGTTTGTGCATGGTTCTTCACATGTGGTTACTCTCAAACACATTTGTGTAAATGCTCATCTCTTTATGTTTACTTGATATGGCTGAAACTGAGATCCACTCCATGTGCTCTTCCAGTGGTGTGGAAGCCACTGGGTTGGATCCAATGGGCATGTCCCCTCAACAGTGGCTCCTTCCTCTGAACCTGCAGGATTTTGAATCAGGCCCTTGGTCTATCAAGATCAGTATTTGTCAGTTTTGGTGGCAGAACCTCTCAAGGGTCTCAGCTAGAGGTATTTCTCATAACTTCCTATGAGATCCTTTTAACTGGGCCTGTTCGAGATTGAACCTGGTCCCTTCTGTGTGCAAAGCAGATTCTCTATCACTGAGCCATGGCCCTACCCATTTCTCAAGGAAGGTACTGCCATTAGCAGAATAGAGGGGTGTGCTGGTGCACAAAATTGTAACAGGCAGTACAGGGATTACTGCTTTCAGCCCACAAGGCATTTTCCCCTCCATTGGAAACAATGGAGGAAGGGGCATCTCCTTCTGGGGCCCACAAAATTGGACCCCCTGGTCTAATAGTTTTTTGAAACTGGGAGGGGTGAGGAGAGGCACCAGCAGCTATGCTGCAAATGCGGGTGCCTCTACCTCAAAATCCAGCCCCCAGAGCCCCAGATACCACCAGATTGATTCTCTATTATAGCCTATGGGGGCCATTGACTATAATGGTCCCCATAGGCTACATAGAGATGGAAAAAATAATATTTTTGCACACTCCTATTATGCTTTTTGGTATGGTTTGTAAGCTGCCCTAAGTCACAGGTGAAAGTGGAATATAAATATTTGAATAAATAAGTTTGGGCAGGTTGATAATATTTAAGCAACTTCCTGTTTGTTAGGTTAGGCAGGGTTCTAGAACAGGATGACAATCTGAGGCCAGGTCTACCAATATAGTGGACTAGGGTGGGTAGACCTGTTCTCTGGTG
Source organism: Lepidodactylus listeri (assembly GCA_029233225.1). NCBI lineage: Eukaryota > Metazoa > Chordata > Lepidosauria > Squamata > Gekkonidae > Lepidodactylus > Lepidodactylus listeri. Next base: position 94,549,306 of record JARCFY010000009.1, on the reverse strand, counting down.
GCCAGGTCTACCAATATAGTAGAAAGAGGCAGGCAAAAATTACTTGATTCTGTTTTCTCTTATAATGTTTACATTATTCTCAAAATATAATTTAAATATAATTTAAAAGAATTTATTCTGAGATTTTTTACAAGGTTATGGAAGTAATCTAAAAAACCTAATTTACATGATAGTCAAAGGTAGACTCGCTCACAATTTTAATGCTACTAGCTTTTTCACTCATGAGGTAGGATATCTGCTTACAGCACTGCGGAGCTTAAAGGGAACATTGCCTGTGGGATCTAATCCATGGTCTCTAGGCTTGTGGGACTCCATGGGTGAAGAGGCTGGGCAACTTTTAGTTTTCTTGAAGGAACGATTATCTGGTCACATTCCAGTCTGGTTTCAGGCCTGGACTTGGAACTGAAACTGCTTGGGTCACCTTGAGGGATGTCTTTGCCAGAACCGAGAGAGACACTGTGTGTCCTGTTTATTCTCCTGGTACCATTTTATTTTTATTGAGTTTTTGATGCTCAGTTAAGACATCTTTGTTTACCCGTACCTTTCCATTTTTTTGCCATTTTGATGACCCCTCCAACTGTCATGCTTTGAAGCTACCTTATACTTAGTCAGATCACTGGTTAACCAAGGTCTGATCTGAGAAGTAGTACCTTCCAAGGTCTCGGGTAGAGCTCTTTCACATCACCTAACTATTTGAACTTTTTTTCAACTAGAGATGCTGGGAGCTGAAACTAGGACCTCCAGAATGCAAAATAGATGATCTACTATTAAACCATAGCTGCCCCCACCCCCACCCCATGGGTTAAGTATTTTGCTGATTTATGCAGGATAATGAACGACTTCAAGGTTATTTTGGCTCCTGCTTTATTATTTAGATTACATTTTCATCACTTTTATTAGTTTAACAGCATCTTTGCTGCAGTTGTATCGTCAATGATATTTTAGCATCTTATTTTTTTTAATATCATCTTTTGCTTTGATCATCTTACATATTCTTGTAATTTATTATCTCTAGCTTTAATGTTGAGCCATTGAATACATTGAATTGAAAAAAAAAACAATCAGACTTAAAATGTGTAAGAGAAATGTTTTAAATAAATAAATACACAAGATGTCCCAATACAAGATATCCCCCCTCAAAAAGTGCAGACACATGATGGGGAAATAATTCCTCTTCCCATGGGAGAATGTGATGTGGCTCAAATTATTGTAAGGTTCTTTGAATACCATGTGAGCTAAAAAGCAACCAAGATTTTTAAAAAAAGGAAAAAAAGAATGAGAATAATGATTCTGTTAATTGAATAAGTGGGGTTGCTAGCTCCAGGATGGGAAATACCTGGAGATTTTAGGGGTGGAGCCTGAGGAGGGCAGGGTTTGGGGAGGGGAGGGACTTCAATGAGGTATTATGCCATAGACTCCACCTTCCAGAGCAGCCATTTTCTCCAGGGGAACTGGTCATCTGGAGATTAGTTGTACTCTTGGGAGATCTCCAGCTACCACCTAGAGGCTGGCAACCCTATCATAAGTGAAACATGGACTCCCATCCACCTCAATCCCAAAGGCTCGAAAAGGTATTTCAATGGGTTTTCTAGGTCAACTATGACTGTGGCACCATCCTCCACCCTTCAGTGGAGAGAAAAGCGAAATCTAGAATACATGTTTTACTTATTGCTGGACATTCAAAATAAACAATTGTAAACATAAAGATAGATAAGCTCTTCAGAAGCCATCGATGTAGGCTTTGCCATTCCCCCACTGTGGGTGGGGGTTGCCCGCTTTAGGGCCCCCTGATCCACCAGCCCGGATCCAGTTGGCGGGGGGAACCCCATCCACAAAAAGCCGAGATCGCACCAATGTGCCTGGCGTGATGATGTACCATAGAGGTACCATAGAGTTTCTGGCCAAATGCTAGAGCGTCCCCCTGGTGACTTGCCTAGCGCAATGACGTCACATGCCAGAAGATCCAGGAATGGAAGTTCTGTCTCCCCTGCCAGCAGCAGGTAGGGACCTGGCAGCCCTACCTCCATGTCACACCATGGAAGCTATACATGACCAGAGTGAACAGATACAGAGATTCTAAAAACGGCCCTTCAAACCAGTAAAGAAGGCTTCTCTCTGGGCTTTTTCCCACTCACATTGTGCCGGCGTTCTGCCTCCGTTTGTCCCGGCGCTGGGTGTCAATTTAACACCCTTTGCTGCGGCGCGTGTGTTAATATGGGATTTCACACCATTTTCTCCGCACCTTCGGTAAACCTTTTTTTTAGGTTTACCGAAGGTGCGGAGAAAATGGTGTGAAGCCCCATATTAACACACGCGCCGCAGCAAAGGGTGTGAAATTGACACCCAGCGCCGGGACAAACGGAGGCAGAACGCCGGCACAATGTGAGTGGGAAAAAGCCCTCTGTGTTTTTTCCATGCCCCTCAAAATCTGGCATCCTCGTCAAATGCCTCAGTTTGCTTAATGGTTGGGACAACCCTGCCTGAAGGTCCAGTTACATGACAAGGTTGCCACCCTCCAGGTGGTGGCTGGATTACAACTGATACCCAGGTGATAGAGAATAGTTCACCTGGAGAAAATGGCCACTTTGGAAGGTGGATCTGGAGGTTGGCAGCCCGAATCCCTAGGTCGAAGACAGATTGGCCGTCTCGGCCGCTCTGCCTCCGCTTCAGAAGCATCTGCCCCCAGGAGGCGGCCCGGACGCGTTACGTCCGGCGCCGCGCTCCTTCCGCAACAGCCAAGCACCACTTTAAAGTGGTGCTCGGCTGCTGCAGTGCACCCCGCGCGAGCGTTCCACCTGCCAGAGCGGGTGTGAACGCGTGGGGGCAGGGGCAGCCGCACGGCGTCTGCCCGCCGCTTCAGGAAGCCGCCCACAGTCTGAACGCTGCGGGCGGCTTCCTTCCAGCAGCGTGCAAACGCCGCGCCACGGGGGAAATTCCCCCCGCCCCATTCTGCCGCGCCGCAGAGGCGCGGCAGAAGCCGTGTCTGTCTTCGGCCCTAGTTTGGTGTAGTGGTCAGAAGCATAGACTTTAATCTGGGAGAACCAGGTTTGATTCTCCACTGCTCCGCATGTAGCTGCTAATGTGACCTTGAGTCAATCACAAGTTCTCTGAGAGCTGTTCTCTCACAAGCAGTTCTCAAAAGAGCTCTCTCAGCCCCACAGGGCATCTGATGTGGGGGAGGAAAGGAGATTGTAAACTGCTCTGAGACTCCTTCATATAGTGAAGGTGGGGTATAAATTCAATCTCTTCTTCTACTTGAAAGTGGCTTGTTTTGACAGCACTACTAGAACCTATCCACCTGATAGGGAATGATCCTTGTGTGGATATTTTTTTCTTTTTTTGCAAAGGCCTCAGTTTAGTTCTTAAGTGCATCTTGGAGCATTGCATTCCAAACAGTGGGGAGAGGGTGAAAGAGTTTTTAATCTACCATTCTCAAAACAGCTGCAGGGATTTGATCCCCAGAGAAGAGAAATTTAAAAAGGCAGGCAGGTTTTCATCGCTCCAGTGGGAGCAGAACAGAGTCCTGATTTGTCTCTGGGGCCTTCTGCCTTTCACAGCTGAAAGAGCTGTAATTGGTTCTCCGGTTTATTTGCTGACCGTTCTTTTTTGTACATTTCAGCAAATGCCGAAAGGAGGAGGAAAAGCCAAAAGGGAGCTGATCAAAAGAAACTTAATTGATGCAGTCCAACTGATCTAGAAAATGGTGGGAGTCCACTGTTGAAATGTGGAAGGTTACCAAACCATGGCAGATCCAATGGGTGACTTATCCAACCAAATGCAGTACAGCAGCCAAGCATCTGTGGTTTGCCTGGGGCTTAATCAATCTCCTGCTGCACTTGTCTTCTGGGACGCGGATGGGGAGGGGGCCACCCACCAGGCAGGCCGCAATATGTGGCTGCTGGACTGTCTTGGGTCTGTTGAGTCCCATCTTGCAGAGACCTGCAGTTAAAGTTGTCACAGCTGAGGAGCTGCACAGAGTAATCTGAAGAGATTAATGGTGTTTACTCCCTTGTAAGCATGGATAGGACTGCAAACAAAATATTTTTTATGAATAGGTTCAGTCCCTCCCTCCCTCCCTCCCTCCCTCCCTTCTTTCTTTCTTTCTTTCTTTCTTTCTTTCTTCCTTTCTTCCTTCCTTCCTTCCTTTCTTCCTTCCTTCCTTCCTTCCTTCCTTCCTTCCTTCCTTCTGCCCTCCCCCAAAGTATTTGGACTCAAGGTGGTGTGCAACATCTCATAAAATACATTCAATCAAATGTAAATACAATGGACAATAAAACAATAAAATATTAAAACAGCTCAAAATCCATTCCAGATGGCACCTAGAATGGGCCAGATTAAATCCTCATTGCGGTGGGAAAGGAAAGAAGGACCCAGACTGATTAGAAGCTGTTACTGTTTTTTTAAAAAATGTTGCTGTCCTCAACTGTAAGCCCGGGAGAACATCTCTGCCTTACAAGCCCTGAGGAACTGCATCAGGCCTCACAGGGAATTTGGCAAAGAGTTCTACCAGGTCAGAGCCAGGGCGGGCTGAGGACAGCCAGACATTTTTCGGTCCAGGGATCACCAGTAGGTTTTCTCCTTCAACCTTTGACAGAGCAAGAACGTATTCGTTAGTGTGCCAGTTGTGTGTGGGGGGGGGATGTTGATAGGGCACTACTGACTGTGTTGTGGCTGTTGTGTTTATCAGGGTCATCAGGTTAATTCAGTGAGCTTTGAGGCAAAGGGGGGATTTGAACCTGGGACTTCCAGACCCTAGTTCAACACTCTAATCCAGGGGTGGCCAAAATTGCTTAACGTAAGAGTCACATAGAACAAACGTCAGATGTTTGAGAACCCCAAGACATGAACAAATATTACACACATTGTTTTATTTAAAAATATGAAAATTTGCTTTTTACCAGCATTAAATGAGACGGCCAAAAATAAAAACAAAAGGGGTAAAAACAGATACTGGTAATGATCTTTATTTGTTCAATAATATTTATTTGTTTGATAATGATATTGATTTGTCTAAGAGAGAGAGAGAGGTGGAAAGAGAGAGAAACAAAGAAAGCAAATAGATGGGGAGAGAGGGAAGAGAAAGAGAGAAAGGAAGGGAGAAAGAGAGAGAGGGAGGGAGGGAGGGAGAAATTGGAAGGGGACCACTGGCTGGGGAAGGCTGACTGGGGAGGCATGCCTCCCCTTTGCTTCCCCAGCTGCTCTGCCAGGAGCCGCACAATTTGTGTGAAAGAGCCACATGTGGCTCCCAAGCCACAGTTTGGCCACCCCTGCTCTAACCTCTGCACCGCTTGGGCTCTGAGTGTCCATTGAAAGCCATATACGTATTTCAACATAAAAGTGCTAGAGAGAGAGAGTGATGCCGCTATGTAGCCATAAAGAGTAATAGCCATTTGTGACTTTCAGTTAAATCCTGGAAGTTCAGGCTGTTCGTTATTCTAGGGTTGTTGGGGTTTTTTTCTCATTTCAAGGCAACTCTCAAGAGAAACAAAACTGGCACATATCTGTGTCAATGGCTAAATGGTAGCTGTTAACCCCTGATAACAACCATAATAAAAGGATGTTGTATGTTTGCTTAGCTCTCCACGACTCATAAAAAAACCCCAGAAAGTGCATCCTAAGCCATTAAAGGGGGGGAGACAGAGAGAATGAGAGAGAACACACTTGCTCCAATGGCCCCTTCAAAGGATACTATGTATTTCCTACTGTTCTTAGATCAGAGGAGTACAAAATTCCTCTTGTCACTCAAACTCAAGATTATCATGGATTGTAGGCATTCGAGTGACATTACAATTTATCTTCTCATCGGGGAGATGGAACTCTGTGCTAATGGATCACAAAGGCAGGGGAGGGGGAGATAATCAAAGAGCCATTTGTATTGAAATTATGACACTGACACGGCTGAAAGACCACCCCGTGGTATTCGATTTATGATATCTCCCACTGAAGGTACCTTGCATGTACATTCCTAGTTGTCTTTTCTTTTTAAAAAAAACATGATTTGCGTGCACAACTAGTGCTTAAATTCTCTCCGTGTGATGCTTCTCATATGCAAAAAAGAAGAAAAAAAAGCAATGCCACATCTGTTTCTAGCAATACACCAGCAAAAGGTGGTCCTACATTTGAAATGTGGGGGGAACAAAACCTCCCTTTATTTCTGCTGTTTTCCCCACCTTCCCTCACTGACATTGTATGTTTGGAATGCTTACCTGCACAGACACATGAGTTTCACAATGCAGAGCTCGATTATTGTTGTATGTTCCCATCTGCATCGTTATCTGTCATTTTTGAATGGGGAACATGATGCAAAATTAAGCCAGCTGCAGACGATAATAATCTGGATGGGACCCCTCCCAACTGTCCACTTTTCAGATATCACGTTTACTGTACAGTTTGGAGGCTATATCCACCTACCTGGGAGGGGAGGGGCCGTAGCTCAGTGGTAGAGCACCCGTTTGGCATGCAGAAGGTCCCAGGTTGAATCCCCGGCACCTCTGATTAAAAGGATCAGGCAGTAAATGCTCCCTCTAAGCTGTGGAGTCTTGTGAGCAAAAATTTGTGAGCTACTGTCATTCAAGGTGTGAGCCAGCAAAATTAGTTTGCTCTGGAGCCATCCTTCCTGAGCGAAGACAAAAATCTGTGAGCTGGAGGCCAAAAAAGAAACCTGTGAGCCAGCTCACACTAACTCACCTTAGAGGGAACACTGGCAGTAGGTGATGTGAAAGGCCTCCTCCTGAGATCCTGGAGGGCAGCTGCCAGTCAGATTAGACAAGACTGACCCAGATGGACCAATGGTCTGATTCCATATAAGGCAGTTTCATTCGTTCAGCCTTTTAAATACTTCTCCTTTTAAATACTGGGACTACAATACTCAGGCCCAATTTACACCTCCCCTCTGAAGTAGTTTGACTGCTGTCTTTTCCGACGCTCATTTCACGCTGGTTTCACATTTCACTCCCTGGGTCTGAAGAGTACTAAGCAACAGGATCTGTTTAAAGCAGTATAATGCTAGCTTGACCACAGGAGGGCAATTAACGAATGTAAACAGTAATTTTTAAACTAGAACAAGTATGGTTTGAAACTAGAAACAGGTATAGACAGGGGGGGGGGGTTGAAACTAGAATGATTCCAGTGGGAAAGTCAGATGTAGATTTGACCTCAGTTTCTACTCTGAAGGGACAACATCACTTAGATTACCAAGTGTAAACAGCTTGGCTCAAATGGGCACTCACTAATCAGGAAAAAAAGAAAGCTCAGATCCTCACCAGGGGACTTGCCAGAGGAGAGAGAAGCAATAAGTCCTCTTATCTCAGACACTATGAGAGGAAGCCAATAGGATGAGATAGATGCAACTATCAGCACTGTGGCCCTCACTGCCTCAATCTCTAGAGCGGAAAGGCCCCTGAATACCAGGCTGGAATGAGCAGCAAAAGCTGTATCTGAAGGGTGCATTATTTGAACTCGATGAAAATTTTTTATAGCTGGTTGTTTGGTGATGTCATTTATGGTTTTTGCTTTATGTCCTCTGTCTTTGATTGCAGTGGCCTTTGTCTATAAACAGTAAGCGTTATTTATACTTTTTCTTCAAAGGCGTGAATCAGAACCTTAGACATTTCAATCCATTCTTAAATTCAATTTAGGTAGACTTGGAATGTCATGTATGCTTATTTGCTTTTACTTGCTTTGATCTTTGCACATGCAACATGTGTCTTTTAAGTGATTAATCTAATTAAGAATGTAAGGACGTAAGAAGAGCCCTGCTGGAACAGAGCCATGGTTCATCTAGTCCAGCATCCTGTCTCATACAGTGGCCAACTAGTTCCTCTGGATGGCCAACAATGGGGCATAGAGGCTGAGTCCTTCATAAAAACATAAGAAGAGCCCTGCCGGATCAGACCAATAGTCCATCTAGTCCAGCATCCTCTCTCACACAGTGGCCAATCAGGCCAAAAACAGGGCACAGAGGCCAAGGCCTTCCCCTGAGGAGAACATATGAAGAGCCCTACTGGATCAGACCAGTGGTCCATCTAGTCCAGCATCCTGTCTCACACAGCGGCCAGCCAGTTCCTCTGGCTGGCCGACAACAGGGTACAGAGGCCGCAACCTTCCACTCATGTTGCCCCCTGGCACTGGAATTCTGAAGTTGATGTGAGAAGAACTTGGTTTACTTTCAGTCAGAGCCCATGGACATGATGTCATGTTTAGATCCTGGGGTGGAGACCAAGGAATGACAGTGATAGTCAGCTCTGCAGGCAATGTCTCATGATGTTAGCTTGTTAGAACCACATTCTCCACCACTACTCCGTGTCAGATGATCCCCACAGTGTCCCCATGGCCTGCACCAGTATTCTTGACTGGGTATTCAAGTGTGACACCAGCATAGGTAATCAATCTACAGCTTCAAATTTTCACTCTGTGTTAAATGGTTTAAAAGGGACCAGCATTTCCTATCTGCCCACCATCACTCTTCGTTATCTCAGGATAGCCTTTACATCTTTTCCATTTCTGACCATACCATCAGCTTTACCTGGTGGTTGTTATTCCCCCCAAAACTGTTGGCTTCATGCTTTTGTATATGCAGAGCTGCAATTCCAGAGGATTGACCTTATTATGTTTTGTCCTGCCCTCTTTACATGGAGCCTAGAACCATAGAGTCATAGAATCACTGAGCTGGAAAGGGCCATACAGGCGATCGAGTCCAACCCCCAGCTGCTTAAAGACTGTCAGTGAGGTGGAGCTTGTCACCACCTCCCTAGGTAGCTGATTCCACTGTTGAATAACACTTACTGTAAAAAAAAAGTGTTTCCTACTGTCCTGCTCTTAATTTAAATCCATTATTATTGTGAGTTCTCCCCTCTAATGCCTACAGGAACAGCTCCTTGCCCTCCTCTAAGTGACAGCCCTTCAAATACTTCAAGAGAGCAATTATGTTCCCCCTCAACCTCCTCTTCTCCAGACTGAACATTCCCAAGTCTGCCTTTTTCCGTATGTACCCCAGAGAGCACTTTGGTCCGGGGCCCAACATCGCCTGGCCATACCTGGCCTAAGAGAAGCCAGGCTCACTGCCACCAGGGGGAGGGCTTTTTCGGTGGTGGCCCCTAGCTGGTGGAACGAGCTCCCGGAGGAGATCAGGGCCCTGCGGGACCTGATGCAGTTCCGCAGGGCCTGTAAGACGGAGCTCTTCCGCCAGGCATTTGAATAGGGGCCGCCGCCCCCCTTTTTGTCCCCCCCTTGCCACCCAGTGACTACCAATGCGCAACCCAACTACTACCACCTAGTCGCTGAGGACCCTGTGTGCTCCCAACATCAGATTGTATGTAACATCAGTTGATACGCCATCAGATAGCACTGAGCACTTTAATATTTGTATTGTGTAATAATGTCAACAATGACTTATAATGTTTTAACTGTTTTATTGTGAATTAAATAAATAAATAAATAAATGGTAGGGCTTGGTCTCCAGCCCCCCCCCCCATCATCCTTGTTGCTCTCCTCTGCACCTGCTCCATTTTGTCCCAATTTTTTTTTTTGAAGCGAGGCCTCCAAAACTGCACACAATACTCCAGGTGCGGCCAAACCAATGCAGTGTACAGCAGGACTATGGCATCTTGCAATTTGGTTGTTATGCCTCTGTTGATATACCCCAAGATCGCGTTAGTTTTTTGTTGTTGTTGTTGCTGCATCACACTGGCTACTCATATTTGATTTACGGTCCACCCATACCCCAAGATCTTTTTCACACACACTGCTACTGAGAAGTCTATCCCCCCCCCCCCCCCCCAATTCTTTAGAGTGCTTCTGAAGGGCTTCAACTTCTCCTTGGAAGCAGAGAAGCTAATCTTTCTTTTTTTCTCTGGTGCTGATTTGCTCGCTTCATACAGAACTTCCTTGTTTGCTTTTCATAAAAAGGAAGCAAGCAGCTTCACTGAATTCCAGATTTGAAAAACGCATATGCCATAGCTTGCTAATGCTTATATAAGCTGTGTTCCCATGTTAAATATCACACCTCTCTGCTGAATTCCCATCCAAAGTACAGAGTTATTCTGCACATGCTTTTGACACTCAAAGTTTACACATGTAACTATTTGCATTTTTCTTAGTTCTGGGGTTTATTTTAGCAAAAAACCAGCTGCTCATGTGTGTGGTAAGTGCTGTCAAGTCACTTCTGAGTCATGGTGACCTTATGAAATAATATCCTCCAAAATGTCCTATATTTAACAACCTTGCTCAGGTTTGCAGACTGAGGGCCATGGCTTCCTTGACTTTCAGTCCATCTCCTCTTTTCCTGCTGCCTTCAACTTTTCCTAGCATTATTGTCTGTTCCAGTAATTCTTGTATTCTCGTAATGTGACCAAAGTATGGTAGCCTCAGTTTAGCCATTTTAGCTTCTAGGAAGAGCTTGATTTATCTAGAGCTGTTCGTGGCACTAACTTTTCATGGTCCTAGCTAAGTATCTTTTCTCCTAAGGATGTTTTCTCTGTACCGGAACTGTGAGAAAATGCCAGCTTGTCCTAGGAAGTAAGAAGCAGTCTAAAACCCTTTGCAATTTCAGGCCTACTGGTTTTATCGTAATGAAATCAGTCCTGTAAAAAGCACATGCATACATTAGATTCTGCAACAGGGTCATTCATGTTATCTGTTTATCCTGAGCCCAAGCTATCTTTGTCCATCTGGAAACTGGGGAGAGGGAGAGGAATATTTGCAACAAATATTCCCAGTAATCAGAACATTTCAATTATGCTTTAGAGATAGGATTGCCAACCTCCAGACAGTGGCTGGAATTCTCCTGGAAAATGGCTGCTATGGAGGGTGGACTCTATGACATCATATCCCCGCTGAGCTCCCTCCTCTTCCAGCTTGGTGTAGTGGTTAGGAGCACCGACTCTAATCTGGAAGAACCGGGTTTGATTTCCCACTCCTCCACATGCAGCTGCTGGTGTGACCTTGAGTGAGTCACAAGTTATTTCAGAGCTGTTCTCTCAAGAGCAGTCCTCGAAACAGCTCTCTCAGCCCCACCTACCTCACAGGGTGTCTGTTGTGGGGAGGAGAAGGGAAAGGGGATTGTAAGCCACTCTGAGACTCCTTTGGGTGGTGAAGGGCGGGGTATAAATCCAAACTCCTCTTCTTTCTTTCTTTCTTTCTTTCTCTTTCTTTCTTTCTTTCTTTCTTTCTTTCTTTCTTTCTTTCTTTCTTTCTCTCTCTCTCTCTCTCTCTCTCTCTCTCTCTCTCTCTTCCTTCCTTCCTTCCTTCCTTCCTCCCTTCCTCTTCCTCTTCCTCTTCCTCTTCCTCTTCCCAAACTCCATCCTCCTCAGGCTCCAACCTCAAACCTCCAAAAATTTCCCAACCTGGAGCTGGCAACCCTGGAGACCAAACAGGATATTCTTCAAAAACAAAAACAGAACAACGAAACTTCAATCCCTATGAACAGTTTCCACAAAAGCTATTCAGATTGGCTTCATTAGAATTTTGTTTTTGTCTCATGCCTTCTTTGATGAGTTTGCTTGCAGAAAGTCACTGTTGGTTCATTTCTTAACAGGCTGAATATCATTACAGAATATGGATCGATACCGATACAGGCTTTTTGTTCCTGAGCGTAATGTGCCCGCAGTATGTGTGAAATGCCTGATGAATAAATTACAGGCACTTTCCAAATTGTCTATTGATCCTCAGGCAGAACCAAGTATGGAACTCATAACTGATGCAATTTGCAGGAAAGCAAATGATATGGGGCTCAGAGCTTTTGAAAAGTTTGGAAATAAAATGAAGAGAACGACATTTTTTTCCCCTCACCAGAATTGAAAATTTTGTGATAATTTACCTGTCCTTTGTGAACCATTACAAAAAGGAACCATTTAAGAGTCTCATATTTCTCACTAGTCATCTGCCTACCAAGGATCTCCTGATAAGTTCTCAACAATACATATATATAAAAATCAACCCAGCTCTCAGCCCTCTTTTTCCTCTGGATGTTAATGTCATGCCTACCATCTTCTTTCCTTCAGGCCAGTTGCTGATGTGAGACCCCTGCTTCTCAAGTGGGAGGAATTCACATAAAGAAATATTGTGTGTACAACAAGGATAGTTTAAAAAAAACAAAGTCCAGACCAGAGAGGAGAAAAGAGTGTCTTACATACAGCTTTAGCTGTACGAATCAGTGACAACACCTGAAATGAGGCCTTTCAATACCAAGGCCTGGGCCTCGCATATGTAAAGGAAAAGTGTCCCCAGTTGCTTTGTCAGCATAACATGCAGTCAGTTTCTGGCACTGGGGAAGTGGGGAAGGGCAAAGCACCTCTAAGAAACCCACATGTGGGCCCAGGTGGGAGCAATGAGTATGGCTAGAAGGTCACCTCTTGGGAAGAGGGTGGTTGCTAGGAGCTGGGGCCATGAAGTCAGGAGAGGGTGTACTAGGGTTGCCAAGTCTTCAGTACTCAAAGGCGGGGGGGAGTCCTCCTCTGGCCAGGAGTTTCCCCGGTGACGGCACCGGAAATGACGTCAGCACGTTGGGGGCGTTGCCAGGGCGATGCTCTGGCAATTGCCCCAAAACTCTATGGTATCATAGAGTTTTGGGGCAATTGCCAGAGCGTCGCCCTGGCAACGCCCCCAACGTGCTGACGTCACTTCCAGTGATGTCATTACGTCGTCCTGGCTGGACGACTTTGGGGGTGGAGTTCCCCCCACCGGCCGAATGCTGGCCGGCGGATCGGGAACCCATTTAGCGGGGGATCCCCCCGCCCCCCGGGCTGACTTGGCAGCCCTAGGGTGTACCCTTAGGCCATTGGGGGTGGTGTCAGCTAGAGCCCCTTTCAGACACTCCAAATGCGACACCCACTTTAGGGGAGGATTTAAGGATGGCCACGTTAAGGAGCTGGGTGGTGGAAGATGAGTGGGAAATGCGAGATGACGAGTGAGATGGCAGTGTTGGCAAAGGACAGGCAGGCGAGCCTAGGTGGCCAGGCCAAGGGCATGCTGGAACTACCCTGAGCAAAGCCCTTATGAATGCTGAACCCCCAAATAAAAGCTTGTCATTGCAAACCTGCCGTGTGTCTATGGTGAGCACCTATGAAGAATAGAAGGCTGAATAGAAGGTTTTAGCAAGCTCTGTGGCTTGCTAAAAACCTCCATGCTAGCTGTGCCAGCAGGCCTGCCTAACAGGGATGGGCATGAACTGGTACACGAATGAAAGTTCATCATGAATTTTGGCCAGTTCATTGTTCAAGAAGTGATGTTTGTGAACTGAAGAACCACCATGAACTTCCATGAATTTTGATACAGTTCATGGTGGTTCATGGCTGTTTGTGAAGCACAGAAAGCAGGGGTTTAAATGGCTCTGAGCCATTTAAACCCCTGCTTTCTGATTTTCATGAAAAACAGCTGAGTGGTGGGGAGCTCCCTGCTGCTCGGCTGTTTGTCTCTGAGACATTTAAACCCCTGCTTTCTGCTCCCTGCCACTTTTCTCAGGGAACAGAAAGCAGGGGTTTAAATATTAAATAGCTCACAAACCAATACAAACTGTTTCAGTTCGTGAAGCAGTGTATTGGCTCATGGTTCAGTTCGTGGCTCAGCCATGAACAGTGTTTCCTCTAAGCTGAGTTAGTGTGAGCTAGCTCACAGTTTTTCAGCCTCTGGCTCACACATTTTTGTCTTTGCTCAGGAAGGATGGCTCCAGAGCAAATTAATTTATGCACTAGCCCAAGCTTTAATGCCAGTAGCTCCCAAAGGAGAATTTTTGCTCACAAGACTCCACAGCTTAGAGGGAGCATTGGCCACGGACCAAATCAAATTGCAAAAATACAGTTTGTCCCCATCCCTACTGCCTAACCCCAAGTGGGACTCAGCGGCAACACAGTTTCTTCACACAAATCCACCTCTAGTTTCTCCCATTCATCACTAGCAGTGTTTCCGCCATCCCAGTGTTCCCTGCCTCCTCCAAAAAAGTAAACTCTCCATTCTTTACCAGCAGTTAGGTGGTACTCTGGCCCAGTGCTGCTGAGAAAGATGACATAAGTTGCCCAGCTCTAAGGAAGAAGAAGAGTTGGGTTTTGTACCCCACTTTTTGCTACCCTAAGGAGCCTCCAAGTGGCTGACAATCGCCTTCCCTTCCTCTCCCGATGACAGGCACCTTGTGAGGAGACAGGTGGGGCTGAGAGAGTTCTGAGAGACTGGTCCAAGGTCACCCAGTAGGCTTCATGTGGAGGAGGAGGGGGGAAATCAAACCCAGTTTTCCAGTTGAGAGTCCTCTACTCTTAACCGCTTCACCACACTGACCAGTGCCCCTGGAATGTTGTCCACCTAGTTTCCCTCTTTTGCCTGCCCTTCACTGATCCCCTACCAAGGCTTCAAAGTCAGACTTGCTCACGCCCAGGTGAAAAACACTTTCCTGAAACTAAATGTCATTGAGGAGACATGAGTAAGGTTCCGAGTAGACTTGATTTGGGTGGCTGTACATAACTGCTTCCTCTCAGGCCCACACTGTGGGGTTGCCAGCTCCAGCTAACAACCCAGCAGGAGAAATATGGGGGTGGGGGCAGGCTCGCCAGCATCACACCAAAGCATAAATTTATTTCTGGTACAAAACTGGAAGTGATGTCATCACATCGGGGCAATGTTCTAGGATTCACCTCCGACTTTCTGGTATGATACTGCAAGTGATGCTGACCTAAGAACATAAGAGAAACAATTCTGGATCAGGTCAATGGCCCATTCAGTCCAACACTGTCATACAGTGGCCAAAAACACCAGGTGCCCTCAGGAGGTCCACCAGTGGGGCCAGGACACTAGAAGCCCTCCCACTGTTGCCCCCACCCCCCAAGCACCAAGAATACAGAGCATCACTTGCCCCAGACTGAGGTCCAGTCTGCATTGGTATTTCCCACCGTTGTGCAAATGATCTCACATCGTCTCAAAAATTTCTGTCTACATTTGATGCCGCATCCACTCTCCTATTGTTTCATCTCAGCAACAGCTGTCTGCATCATTTTATGGCCATTTAGCAGTGACTCCAATGTCATTACAGCATCTCACCGCCTTGTCTGAATGTAGTTTTAACGGGCTACAACGGCTCCTCTCCACTGTTGAGCCACTCTGAGCAAAAAGTAGACAACTGGAGCTGAATTCTTCCCCCCTCCCATCTTTTCTAAGGAGATACGCAAATTGTCACAAAGGAAACAGGTTAGCTAAAAATACAGTCATTTGCTTTAAAAGCAGCCAGGGAACATTTTTCTGTTCTCATGGGGGGGGGGGGGGCTGGAAACACGCCCACCCCTGAACCATTTGTTATTTCCTGGGGCAGTCTCCAGAACTCCCTGCCTGGCAACTGCTGGGTGTTTTGTGTTTTTTACCCAGCTCATTCCATCTTTCCTGCCCCCCCCTCTGCCTCCGCCTGTGCCAGGTCACCCCCTTTTAATTGGGGGGGGGGGGTCATGCGCCATTTCTTCCCCACAGCAGAGCACCCTGTCGGCACCCCTGAAAGGCTGCTCATCCCCGCTCTCTCTCCCACTTTCCCTAACTGCCTCCTGAGGCAGACAGAGGAGAGCATTATACTGAGCCAAATGGGAAGCTGGCACCACAACAGCACAGAACAGCTTTACATAGTAAATGCAGATTGGGCCTGAGAGTTCCTATCCATACTTTGTGGCTAATAGCCACTGATGGACCTCTGCTCCATATGTTTATCCAACTCCATCTTGAAGCCGTCCATGCTTGTAGCCGCAGCCACCTCCTGTGGCAGTGAATTCCATGTGTTAATCACTCTTTGAGTGAAGAAGTACTTCCTTTTATCCATTCTAACCTGACTGCTCAGCAATTTCATTGAGTGCCCATGAGTTCTTGTATTGTGAGAGAGGGAGAAAAGTACTTCTTTCTCTGCCTGCTCTATCCCATGCAAAATCTTGTAAACCTTGATCATGTCACCCCTCAGTTGTCATTTCTCCAAGCTAAAGAGCCCCAAGCGCTTTAACTTTTCCTCACAGGGAAAGTGTGCCAACCCTTTTACCATTCTAGTTGCCCTTTTCTGCACTTTTTCCAATGCTGTAATATCCTTTCTGAGGTGTGGTGACCAGAACTGTACACAGTACACTGTACACATAACTTTACACATGGGTGATCCCCTTCAGTTTTCCTCCACTGGCCTCTAAAGTGATGGCAGCAGGGGTCGGTTGAAGCGGGAGCGCACAGGAGCGCAGTTCCGGGAGTGAGAAGCCCAGGGGGTGGGCACATGACCAAGCCCCGCCCCCTCCTCGGCTTCCCCAAGCAGTGCAGAGGCGCAGCGCCCCGGGGAAAGCCCTACTAGGGTCTTTATTGTTTTTAATGTTTTGTTTTAATACTGATAATTTTATCATTGTTCCTTTTATGACTGTGTGCTGCTTTTCCAGAGACTTGCTCAAGGTGGCATATAAATTTTCTAAGTATACCATTTTTTATCTGGGCTCATGGAACATAAGTACTGGAGAAATTTCACCAACCCTTTAGCAGCTTCCACCTCATCAGTTTGGTGTAGTGGTCAGGAGTTGGACTCTAATCTGGGAGAACTGGGTTTGATTCCCCACTTCTCCACATGCATCTGCTGGTGTGACATTGGGCCAGTCACAAGTTCTCTCAGAGCTGTTCTCTCATGAGCAGTTCTCAAAAGACCTCTCTCAGCCCCACCTACCTCACAGGGTGTCTTGTTGTGGAGAGGGGAAGGGGAAGGGATGGGTGGTGCACATGTCCTGGGTATCTCATGTCTACTTGAAACCTGGTGGTTTCAAGGGAGCAGGAAGAGAATGAGGGTGTGTTCTTTACGCTTATTTTTATTGCACAAAGTATTGGATGGGGAAGGGAATGGAGGAAGAGCAGGTCAGTTTCACTCACCTGTGGAGTGGAGCCTGAGGGGTGGGTGTTGCCTTCTGACACACTTCCGGTATGTTAGGGGGTGTGGCATATGCAAATGAGTTATGCAAATGAGTCATGCTAATGAGCTCCTGCACCTCTTTTTCTACGAAATGACCCCTGGGTGGCGGGTAATAGGTCCAAATGCCAGGAGAACTCCCGCTACAGTGAGAGAACCGGCCTCTCTAGGCGACTGTTATTTGTTTAGGGAATTTCATTCCCTCCTTTCCACTAGAAAAGGCACTCGGTCCAGCTTACAAATAAGAATAAAAATGAGAACAGTAGTTTAAAGCAACATTACAAAAACCAAAAATGTAAAAGAAGCAACCAGCAACACTTCCACCATGGCCGGTTATAAAACCTCCAACAAAAGAGCAGTAAAAAAACCCTTAATGTAAGAAACCGATAACAAACAGCACGGGAAATTAGCAATAGATAAATAGATTGGCACCAGAGAGTCTATTCACAAAACACCCTCTGGAATGGCATCATTTTTAATGGATCTTCAGAATTCTCAGAGCAAAGAGGCAAGCCTGGGGTCCTGGGCAAGCAATACCAAAGTTGGGGGCTACAGCTAAAAAAGCCCTGCCATGTGTGGCCACCAACTTCACCTCAACAAAGGCAGGCAGGGTAAAGTATCACTAGCCAATCTCAGATCATTGGCAGGCTCGCAGGGGCAGAGACAGTCCTTCAAGGGTGGTATGTGGATTATGGAAATAAAACATGTGAAGTACTTTGAATACTTAACATGTACCTCCATAGGGGCTCATTTGTACTACCCATTAACCATGCAGTCACCGTGTCTTCTCCCCTTCCCCTCCTGTCTTCCTTTAGTGCCAAGTCTATTAGATAATAAACCACCACAGCAGGGATTTATTTGTTCTTTTCCGTACAGAGATTAGGAGCATTTAAAGTGCTTAGATAGATGGATGAATAGATAGTGAGATAAGCCATTGCAATTATTATAGAGTTTCCCACCATGTAATTTAAATCCCAATATCTTGGGTACATAGTGTTTCACCTTTTCCCTTCTGCTTTAATTAAAGATTAACTGCATCAATAATCTTTTAATATTAAAATAAAAAGTCATCTAAGTTTATGGAAGTCACTGGGTTTGATCCTACCAGCTTGGTTGCTCAGTCTCACCCATTTCCTTTCCTCATTTCAGCCCCTCCATTGCTTTTGTCCATGGGGGTCACACAAACCATGGCATAGCCATTTTGGTGTAGTGGTCAGGAGAGCGGACTCTAATCTGGGAGAACCAGGTTTGATTCCCCACTCCTCCACAGGCAGGCGGCTGGCGTGACTTTGGGTCAGTCGTACGTTCTTTCAGAGCTGTTCTCTCAAGGACAGTGCTCGAAAGAGCTCTCTCAGCCCCACCTACCTCACAGGGTGTCTGTTGTGGGGAGGGTAAGGGTAAGGGACTGTAAGCCACTCTGAGACTCCTTCGGGTAGTGAAGGGTGAGGTCTAAATCCAATCTCCTCCTCCTCCTCCTCTTCTTCTTCATCTTTGTCTTCATCTAAAGGAGCTCCTCTACCTTCATTTATTGCTGGGAAAGATTACAAGTGCCAGCTCAAATGACTTAAAACAACTCAAACGACCTCTACTTGCACCTGGCTGGATGACCTTGGGCAAGCCATAGCTCTGTACCAGCTGTTCCCTCAAGGACAGCTTGGGAAAGCGCTCTCTCAGCCCCACCCACCTCACAGGGTGTCTGTTGTGGGGAGGGGAAGGGAAAAGAAGTTTGTAAGCCGCTCTGAGACTCCCTTGGGGAGTGGAGGGTGGGGTATAAATCCAATCTCTTCTTCTTCTTCTTCTCAAAAGGGTATCGTTCTATTTAGGATCACACTGTTGAACTGAACGTTCTGACTTATCAAGGAAGAAATATCATTCAAAACTGTAGGATGTTTTTTTTCAAAAAAAATTCTTGTTTCAAAATAAGTGCAACAGAAACATTATCAAAGAAACCATCTGTTTTGGATCATTCTCTTCTGGTTCATTAAAGGATCAAGTGCACAAAGCCATGAAACTATGTGAGATGCTGAAATATTGATTTCGATTCATCCTGATTGCGTAGAACAGCTTTCTCCGAACAAGATCCTAAGGCGAAAACTTCAAGACACTTATGTTAGAGTGGCCTCATTGAAGCATAATGAACTTTGGAGGGTTGACTCACATGTATAAGCAATCACAGAGGAGCTACTTGCAATGCAGTGAGATGGGGGTTGCTCTGCATAGCAAGCAGACCCCATTCGCTATACCACTGCAAGCATCAAAAATACTACAAGCAAAAAAAAAAAAATAGAAAAATCACCCAGATTGTTAATTTGGCGAATCACATATGTATATCGATCCTCCTCCTCCAGGGATATAGAAAGGTTAGGCTGAAACACAGTGAATACCCAAGGCTGGTGGAAGGAGGCAAGATATAGGAATGGAAGTTAGAGGCCAAAGGCCTTTCTGCATTCTCATTTTCCTTGCTTGTGTGTTTTTGTTGCTTCAGGGGGCTGAGCCTGTTCTGCAATGTTTTGCTCCCTCTAGTGGTCAATTAAATATTATATCATTTTATGTCCGGCATACCTCCCGGCTGATTTTAAACTGCAGGTTTTTATGCCGGGCATAGAGTGATGTGATATCGAACCGACCAGTAAAGGGGGCAAAACATGTGCTGAACAGACCCCCCCCTCCCCGGAAGCAACAGGAACAGATAACTGAAGAAAATGAGGATGCAGAAGAGCCCCAAGACAGGGAGACCAGCCTTAAGCTACTACGATTCAGAAAGGTCTATTCAGGTAAACAAGACTCACAAAAAGCCCGGTGTGTTTCAGTCATGATCTTTGTCAGTGCGGATGGCAATGGAGTGGATCCTACGAACAATGTTGCCTTTATCTCATTGATGTTTTAAATCTCACGTTCCCATTTAAAAGCTCACCAAGTGGTCTTCACATCTTTTGCTACCAACAAACCAACAAACCAACCCTTGATTTCCGTATAGCCTGAGAAAGCAATTCTAATTTAATTCGAGTAGGCAGGTGGGCTGCCAGAGATTAATTAACATTTCAGCATTTCATTGTGATTAATTACTGTCTCTTGACCTCTCATCTGTGCAAGAGAGCACCCAGTGGAACACCCGCAAAGTAAATAAATTCCGGCGTGTACATGACATCCTGTTCTCCCATTATCATGACTTCTCCCTCTTGCCCTTCCTGATCCTACATTGTGACTTGACCCCCTATTTTACAGGTAGGATCACTGGGGCAAGAATGCATTCGTTACATCTTGTATGCTGCTGGGAACAATTATATCCTGACCCTGGATAAATACCACCGGAATACCAACACAGGGTTTCAGATCTTAAAATTTATTTTGCTGTTACCTAATCTTTGGATAGACGCTCTAGGCACATTTGTCAGTAATGTCCTGTTGACATTATGCATTAGTTACACTGGCTGGGTTTTTCAGCATTCAGTCATCATAAAGTCTGAAGATTGCATTAGTAAAAACAACACAAAAGTGAAACAAACAACTGTGGTCTCTCTCTTTGGACTTTTATGTTTGTTTGTTTTTTCATTTTCCTTGCTTGGGTGTTTCTGTTGCTTGGGGGGAGTCATAAAATCATATTGTTGGAAGGGGCCATTCAGGCCATCAACCCCCTGCTCAATGCAGGATCAGCCTAGAGCATCCCTGACAAGTGTTTGTCCAGCTGCTGCTTGAAGACTACTAGTGAGGGGGAGCTCACCACCTCCCTAGGCAGCCGACTCCACTGCTGTACAACTCTTACTGTAAAAAAAAGTGTTTCCTAATATCCAGCCGGTACCTTGCTGCCCTTAATTTAAACCCATGATTGCGAGTCCCCTCCTCTGCTGCTGACAGGAACAGCTCCCTGCCCTCCTCTAAGTGACAGCCCTTCAAAAATTTCAAGAGAGCCTCCATGTCCCCCCTCAACCTCCTCTTCTCCAGACTGAACATTCCCGAGTCCCTCAGCCTTTCCTCCTAGAGCTGGGTCTCCAGGCCGCCGATCATCCTCATCGCTCTCCTCTGCACCCGCCCCATTCTGTCCACATCCTTTTTGAAGTGAGGCCTCCAGAACTGCACACAATACTCCAGGTGCAGCCTGACCAATGCAGTGTACAGCAGGACTATGACTCCTTGCAGTTTGGATGTTATGCCTCTGTTGATACACCCCAGGATTGCTTGAGCCTTTTTTGTCACTGCATTGTACTGGCTGCTCATATTTAACTTATGGTCCATCCTTACACCAAGATCTTGTGTTTTGCTCCCATTAGTGGTCAGTTCAATATTACATCACTCTATGCCCGTCATAAAAGCCTGCAGTTTAAATCTGCAGGTTTTTATGTTGGACATACAGCAACATACCGTGTTTTTCGCTCCATGAGACACACTTTTCCTCCCCAAAAAAGTGGGGGGGGGGGAAGTGTGTGCATCTTATGGAGCGAATATGGAGCTTTTCTTACCTGTAACAGGGCTCTTTCTTCAGCAGGAACGCAGGGGAACGCCATTCAGGCTGGCATCCCAGCCTTCCCTGCCCCTCCCTGCTGCGCCTGAGCTGTTAAGACTTAAAAGGGAAACATCAGGAAAACCCCCACCAGGCTAAGTACTCTTTCCCTTTAAGTGCTTTCCCCCTTTAAGATAGCCAGCAGCAGAAAGCCCCGCCCACAGATTAAGCTCCGTGGCTACTTTGCACAGAAAGGCCTGGCTTTGCATGGCATGCCGACGTCTCTCTTCTTTCCTTTCTCTATCTTCCTTCCTTCCTTCCTTCCTTTCCTTTTTTCTGTTTGTCTGTCTGTCTCTCTGTCCCCACCTTTCTTTCTTCCTTTTTCTTTCTCTCTCTCTCTCCTCCTCCTTCCTTCCTTTATCTCTCTCTCTCTCTCTTTCTTTCTTTCTGTTTCATTTTTTCCTGTTTTCCTCCTCTAAAAACAAGGTGTGTCTTATGATCAGGTGCGTCTAATGGAGCAAAAAATACGGTAATATAGAATTGACCGGAAGCAGGATCAAAACATGTTCGAAACGGTAGGGGGGAGAGATCCGGAAGCAGCAGGAACACACAGGCAAGGAAAATAAGAATGTGGGAAAGCCCCCCCCATACACACAGCAGCAGCAGCAGCAGCACATCTTTCACAGAGTCAAGTAGTAATACTACACACAAATATTCAATGTGGCGCCACCCTCCTTTGCCTACATTGATTTTCACTTTTTCTGGAAGATTCTACCAACCAACTAGACATGTCCTGCATTTGACCTTGGGCAAGCCATAGCTCTATACCAGCTGTTCTCTCAAGGACAGTTGTCTCAGAGCTCTCTCAGCCCCACCTACCTCCCAGGGTGTCTGTTGTGAGGGGAAGGGAAAGGAGTTTGTAAGCTGCTGTGAGACTCCAAGTGAGTGAAAGGCGAGATATAAATCCAATCTCTTCTTCTTCTAAAAAAAATTGCAAACAGTTTTCCTTCCCATTCGTGCCTTCAGATTCCCTGCTTGACAGGCACTGCCTAACTTGCCCTAGGAAACACTAAGCAAGTGATAGCAAAGCCCCTGTCCAGAATTTTTGTGTTTTGTGGCATACTCTAAAGTGCTAAAAAGAGAAACTGAAAATATATGGGGTGTGTGTGCAAAAATGGTCAGGAACAGGGAATCCCTGCTTCTTAAAGCAAAATTGGGGGGGGGGGGGGATTAACCCAGGTGAGCATCATCAGGATTTTTTGGGAAATACAGTCAGAAACTCCCCAGTACACCAAGAAGATAAAATCATCTTGATTTGCATGTGAGACCGGTAGTACTTCAGTGTGATTTGCACATAATACATGCTTCTAAACCCTAGAACTTTAATTCTGACAACTAACCCCTTGCAAAGCTTGTCATAAGATGCCATACACAATCTCATGCAAGTTCCATCAGAAGCCAAGCTCAGAGAGTAACTGTGCAAGCATTATTTGGATTTCAAACTTGTTCTCCTCTGTATTGTAGAATGAATAAAATCTCTAGAAGAAGCAGGGGTCTGTTGGAGCGGGAGCGCACAGGAGCGCAGCTCCGGGAGTGAGGAGCCCAGGGGGCGGGCACATGACCAAGCCCCACCCCTTCCTCGGCTTCCCCGAGCAGTGCAGAGGCGCAGCGCCCCGGGGAAAGCCCTGCTAGGGTCTCAGAGCAGCTTACAAACTCCTTTCCCTTTCCCTTCCCACAACAGACACCCTGTGAGGTAGGTGGGGCTGAGAGAGCTCTTTCGAGAACTGTCCATGAGAGAACAGCTCTGACAGAACTATGGCTTGCCCAAGGTCATCCAGCAGCCACAATTCTCTCAGATTAGAGTCTGCACACTTAACCGCTACACCAAATTGTCACCCACTTCTCCACATTATGGCCTTGGGATATGGTTCCTTCAAACACCACCCTAGGAAATCTTGTTGAAATGAATGGATGTGGTACAAATGCTTTGTGTTTCTGATCAGGACCTATCACAGGGCAAGCGGCAGATGGGCCATTTGGTCCAGTTCTTATGTTCATGGAGGGCCTCAAATTTAGCTTTTGACGTCATCTCCAAATCAGGTTATATACACACAATTGCGGAGATACACTGACAGGGTTGGAAAAAACAGATTTTCATCTGTATACCGTTACCAGGCCAAAGTGTTACCCCTACCAGCATATATTTAAGAAGCTGAATCACTGTGTCCAGTTTCTGGGGGAATTTAGCTAAATGGCAGGCCTCAGCAAGAGGAGTTGATCACCTACCTATATTTACAGGGATCTTTCCCTTTATGAGAGCTCACAATAATCAATCCAAGGGTAAAATAAAGAATATTTTATTGAAGGGAAATTAAGGAATTTAACACACAAGGAACCCACATGGAACATACACACATTCAAGATATATAAAAATTAAAGAGTGGGGTAGGAGAATAGCAGGGGTTGAGGTGACAGCTACTTTTCCTGAAGACTAACTCTAACTCTAACCCTAACCCTAACCTTTCCATGAGGAAGGACAGGTGGCACAACAACCAGCACTTCACAGAGAGGAAGGACCCAGTGTACTGGGGGTGCTCATTGGTAGGCGCCTGAAACAACACGGACACAGCAATGGAGTTGCACTGGGTTAGTTATACCCAAAAACGTGTCCAGAGGGCTTGCTAATTTGAGGGGTTCCTCAGAACAAAGCATTGATGAGATTAATCAGGGGTAAAACAATATAGATGGAAAACTCCCAGGTTTTCCCAGCAATGGATAAAAGAGATCAGAAGTTCTCTTCTAGGTGCAAAGTACAATTTGGTTTGGGTTCCTGATTACTTCTCCAGGGGCTGAAGGACTAATGGATTGCTAACGGAAAGATTACTGCCTGATGAATCACCTAGGCTATGGAATGTGGGAAAGGAGTAGAAGTCAGGACTTTTCATTATGAAGGAAATGCGGGAGGAAAGCTGACGTGAGATTGATAGGGTTAGCAATTGAAATTGAAAGGAGTAGCTCTGAGGTGAGGTGAGTCCATTGTCTGCAGTATCCAGATGTTGGCAGGGGGGAGGGGGGAGATGCAGCAGTCAGAACGAGATTCCGTGTGCTTCCCAGGGTCGCTGCCTAGGCATGACTATGGGGCCTGCGAGTCCTGGCGCCCATCTTTGTGTCCACTTATGTCAAGATGCCTGGTATATGGACTCCTGGGATACCTCCATGGGGTCCATTGCTGGTTGAAATGACCCCTCCTGAGAGACAGGGGGTCGGCATATTTACAACACTGCCTGTAGTGCACAGTATGAATTTATCTCCTCCTCTGTCAGCAGTGGCAGCAAGGCCAGGAGCCTCAAAAGGCCCAGGCATCTCTCAGCCTTCAAGAGATTCTAACTGGTCTTACAGGGGCTGCTGCATACAACATCTCCGAAAGACATTTCCTAAGTCTTCTAGTTCCTGGGGTCTTTGAAATGACCTTGGTTTACTATCTACTTTTGTCATCTACATCCCAAAGAAAGGCAGGCTGAATCTCAGCCCTCTATCTCAGCGACCGAACATCAATGTGCTTGACCCCGCCATATTGTTGACACACTTATCCGGCTTCTCCTCATGTTGATGTCTGGGCTACGTGACGCCCAGCAGCCTATGCAAACCCCTGTACCAGGAAACCGTTGACAAACTATTAGTGCTAATTGTTATCTTATCAAACGGGGAGGCAGGGCATTGGATTGACTTTCTGTCTCCCTCTGACAGCACAGAAGGCATCAAAAGCTGTCTATCTGTATTATTACCAAAGAGGCCGTTGACGAGGTTGGGAAAGGTCAAAGGGATGGTGCTTTGCATTAACTTTTATCATTCCCATGTGGATTTATCAGGACAGGGAAGGGGTTTATTTAAAAAAAAAAGTGGCTACACAGCCTCTGCAGAAGATACATAGAATTTATGCACAGGAAACTCGGTTTCTGACATTTCCCCACACTCTTTCAGTACTCCCTCACTGACAATTTGCGCCAAACCCCAACCAAGAGAAAGAGTCCAGAATCTACCTGCCTGTAAGGGGAAGGGGAAGCAAAACCATCCGGCTGCCCACTGTTGTTGCCTAGAACCTCACCAGTGGGACTCCTTCTTGAAGTCTACGCCTCTTTGCGGGAGTTGGTCCCTGAGTCGTTCAGTTCCCTGAATGGGCTTTGGACTACTGAAAGGCCTTGAGGATTGGAGCCTAATATTGGTTGCCATGTCTCTTAGCACAAACTGGGATAAAGCTTGGACTCCTACAGGGGCAGGACAGCACTGGAGGGGTTGCCACTGAAGAGGTGTCACCAAAGGGGGTCAATGCTTTGGGGGAGCCACTTCTGTTGGGTCAAAAGGCCTATTTCCTTACTTATAGAGTCAGAGGTACTGGGAGGGCTAAAGAGCTCATGAGATAGTTGGGGGTGGGAATCCTAGTCGGTAGCTGCCTCCTTATTAGGGAGACAGCCAAATGGGTATGTGCCTTGGGGAGGGGACTGGCATTCCCTTGATCCTGGGTAGAGGAAGATACAGTAGTAGGATACAGACTGTATGTTCCAGGAGAAGGAGGCCTGCCCATTGGTCTTCCTCCCAACCAATGGAAACCTGGTTGCATCAAGGCTGGGTCCCTTAGCTTTAAGATCCTACTGCTGAATGCTAAGTCAGTAAATGGAAAAGTACTCCCATTCAGGAGTTATCCTGGGTGAGCAGGCTGACCTGGCCTGTGCAACAAAGACCTGGTTGAATGAGGCTGGGGGTGTAAATCTGACCCAGCTCTGTCTTTTGTGTTTTTCTGTACAGCAGCAGCCTAGGCCAGGGGGATGGAGAGGAGGGGTTATGATGGTCTACAGGGATTCCCTCCATCTGTTAAGGTGCCAGCAGTCTGCCAGTTTTGAGTGTGTGTTCCAGAAGGTGGGTAACCAGGACAAGGTAGGGATTCTGCTGGTGTACCGTCCACCCTGCTGCTCAGCCATTTCTCTTCCTGAAATAGTCGATCTGGCCTCAGACGACTACCGCTTCAAGCTAGACACATTGTGGGGTCTCCCAAAGATATAGGGAGGGAAGCCAGGCTCGCTGCCACTAGGGAAAGGGTCTTTTTGGTGGCGGCCCCTTACTGGTGGAATGAGCTCCCAGAGGAGATCAGGGCTCTGCAGGACCTTGGGCAGTTCCGCAGGGCTTGCAAGACGGAGCTCTTCCGCCAGGCTTACAAATAGGGACAGCCTCCTCCTTTGCCTTCCCCCTTTACCCCTGTTTGTCCATCATGATCCCAGCTTAGGACCTGGAATACTGCAAGTACCATCATCACTTGTAAGCACAGAATCCTGGGTATTATACTACACCATCTTTTTCAAGCACTTTAACTTTTTGTAACTGTGAATTTTATGTTGGATTTTATCTGTTTTAAATGTTTTAATGTATTTATATGTGAGCCGCTCTGAGCCCGCTTGTCGGGGAAAGCGGCATATAAGCCTAATTAATTAATTAATTAATTAGTTAAGTAAAATATATAATGGATACCTTCAGCAGATTATCCATTTTGATTCACAGAAGCCAACTACCAGAAGATCCTATGCCAGCAAGCAGAGTAGGTTTATGAACTGGGCATCCATTCATGGGATCCTGTTCTGTCTGTTACCTACTGTGTTTGATTATTTATTGTATTTGAAGGAATCTGGTCTAGGTGTACTCTCCATTAAGGTTCATTTGGCAGCCATGTCTGCTTATCATGATGCTGCTGAGGGTCCTACAGTTCCTTGGGCTCATCTGTCTACAAAAGTTCTTAAAAGAGCTAGAAAGCATTAGAATATCCAGGACTGACCTGCATATGTGAAATCCCATTTGCTGAGGATAGGGATCGGATTGGGAATGGGGGGACAAGGTCTCCTATAGCAGGAGACCTCCTGGCCCAGATCCCCTGCTCAACAGGCTGGTGGGGGAGAATGGCATAAAACCAGACGTGATGTCATCCCATTGGTGCAATGCTCTAGGATTCATCCCAAACTCTATGGTTTAACATGTGTACAAATTAATGTGTACAAATTAATATACAGAATCAACAGGAAAAAGCTGGTTCAAGCATAGAGTTCTGGGTGAATCCTAGAGTGGTGCCCCAAGATAATGATTTCAGATACAGTTTTGTGCCTAAGTGATATAGTCTGTCAGTGATATTGTGCTCCCCAAGTTCTCTCACTGGGGTTCCAGCTATGGTTGGCAATCCTACCTGGGATACACTATTTTCCCCGCTGGGGAAATCCACATAGCCAAGCAGCACCTCCAAAACAGTTCCAGGTCAGGAAAACAGTGGAGAGGCTCAAGCCCCTTCTCTGCATGTGCCAGTCATGATGTTAACCAGGCACCTTGCGTGACAGGACTGAAGACCACCCACAACTGAAGACTATTGCATGGGGTGGGAACTTTGGACCCAGTTTTTACTCTATCATGTGTAAATTTCCCATACTCATGTCAGTACCCATACATTCCCCAAACAACTAAATAGCAGCTGTAGGGGGTGGCTAGCAACTGGAGAAATGGCTTGGTGAGAGAGGCTGTTATGGATCCCTGCTTCTTCTTCACTGTGAGGCAGATTTTTCCCACCAAAATTCTTAGTTCCCTTCAGGTACTGAGCAAGCCCGCCCAGTAGTATGATAATATTTGTGGCTTTATACATCTGAATGTCCCACCCTTTGACAGAATCTACTTTGGCTTTTGTCCAGCCCAGGGACTTGTCAGGAGAAAACAGAAGCCATCTTTTTAGATCCCTTGAAATGGCACTGGAGACTGCGCAACAGTGAACAATAATAAAGATTTTATTTAATAGGCAGGGATGGTATGGGTGAGTCAGAAACTGGAAACACTGAGGTAAACATTAGTAAAACAGTATACATTTCAGTTGACAGACAAGACGGTGTTGAAGCAGCTTATTTTCACAAATTTGTGGTTCTTATCAGTGAGAGATGGTTGACTCAGTACTTCGGTTTCAGTTACAATGTTTCTGCATATAGTTTCCCAGGGCTTTTTTGGTAGAAAAAGCCCAGCAGGAACTCATTAGCATAATAGGCCACACCCAACAGCAGAAACTCATTAGCATATTAGGCCACACCCCTGACAGTGCAGCTCCTTCCCAGGATCGGCTTCCCCAGGTGCCCTGCGGCTTGCGAGGCGCCTGGGGAACCCAAGGGAGGGAAGGCTGTAGGTGTGGCCAACTCAGAAGCCAGCCGGAACTCCATTCCTGTGCGTTCCTGCCCAAAAATAGCCCTGTAGTTTCCTAATAACTGTTCAGGTTTTCTGGAAAGGTCCCTCTTTTAGTGTATCAAATTCTTTTCCCCTTTCTGAAATCACAGCATGTCTTCTTTCCCCTGAGTAGTCTATCACTGTTTCCTTTCATCACAGGTCAGGGACAGCCTCACTGCCAATTCCCTGTATAACTGGACAGGACTTCTATTTCTTCCCTGAAAATATAATCCTTTCCCTTTGGGCCAGATTGGGAGCTTCAGCCTGCTACCTAGTCACTCTTTGCCAAAATGTCAAACCCCAGTTCTTAGTGTATGTGTGAAAACATGACACTAGACTCTGAATAATTAGATGGAATTCTTTCTCAGGTTATGTTGAATACAGTTAAGACCAGGAGTCTCTGCCTTTATTCAAAAGGCGACCCTGTCTGACAGACTTTTAGTCAGACACTTCAGATATCCACTCCGGGAGCTGAACTTTTACTTTACTGAACAGTAACTGCTGCTGAACTCAAAAGGAACTCACAAGAACCCCCTCTACCCTCAGAACACAGCTGGTTTTATACTTCCCTCAGCTGACACTGGCCAATCAGAGAAAAGGAGCAGCCTGTCACTCAAGCTCAACATTCTAGAGTAGAGTTAACTATTCACTTCCCTTCTCTGATTTTGCTGCATTTAAAAACCCCCAGCATTTCAAATGTAGTCCATCACAGAGACTTACACTCACCATTGCCCTGCACTGTGGTCTTTATCCAAATCAGGTCTGCTACTTAAAGAAAATAACCCACTTGGAAGTTCTGTTCAATATCTTGGTGTCCCATTGCTCCAGTCTGTCACTCAGCTTTCCTTTGCTTTTCCTTGTTATCTGTTCATTCCAGATCCAGAGTAGAAAGCTTTTGGTTGTCTGACCTCAGCAGCTTAGCTACTCATACAGCCTGATTCTGTGACCTCTTCCACACTGCTCTCCAACCTCCTGAATCTGTGCCTTTTTTCCAGTCTTTCAAACCCCCGCACTTGAACAGAACTTGACAGGCAAGCAATCAGGTCCAGATTGCTGTGCACACCGAAGATCTGAGGGAGACAGAAACATCTGGAGTGCTGAAACAACAAGCATTTGAATTTTAAAGACAACAGGCCCTTGAGAGATTGGCCAGTTTGATCATGGCTCTTATTGGCCCAACTTTGTTGGCTCTAAGAAGTAACAATTTGGGAAATTATTGAAGAGCCTACAAAGCCTCATTGATGCACCCTACACATTAGTCTCTCATTCTCTCTGGCTGCAATCACACACAACTTTAGATCCAACATAGCTGTGAATGCTTGATGGATCTAAAGGAGACAATCAGACAGCAACATCTGGGAAAGATCCTGCAGTCATCAGTAACCCATGCCTCTCCACCACAGTAGTGGAGTTAAAAGACACTGGGGAAAGTCCAGCTATAACTGGTTGCGATGGGCCACAGAGAGACTTTTCCCTGTCTGATCACTCAAGCACTCTCTCATGCCATCGGGATGGTCTGATCATTCCATCCTGATTCCGTGCCATTGTCCCCCCCCCCCTCACAGTATGTGCATAATCACAAACTCTATAGGAAGCCCTCAGTGTAAAGGTGCGATTCCTTGTTTAAGTGCATGGGAAACAAATGGGGGGGGGACAGTCACCCACGGTTGTGTCTGATCACACAGTGAAGGGCTGAGTTTGCAGCTTCAAAGGGCTGTGTGATCTCGCAACTGTGTGTCAAATTCCTTCACAGGAAATAGCCTTGTTTTCCCTCCGCTCCAACTGGTGTGTGTGACAGCAGCCTTTTACTGGTCATACAAATGCTCTCTTGACTTGTCAAGATTTTATACTTGGTTGGAGGACTATAATAAATGAACATATATTAGAGACATTATAGATACTATTTACAATTATATGCAGACTTTATGGATAAAATATTATTTGCTTTATGACAAGTATTTTAACATTTAACTGGATACTGTAAGAAGTAACTGAACAGATATTATTACATAGATTCAGAAGACACCCCCAATTTGTATGTTTGTGTGTGTTTTCTATGTTTTATGTGTTTGTCTGTGATAAAATTTTAAAAGTATTTTTAAAAATGCTCTCTTGACTTGTTTGTGCTAAGAGAGATGGGAACCAACATTAGGCTTCAATCCTGGAGGTCTTTCAATAGTCCCAAGCCCATTCAGTGCACATATCATTATGACTGTGCCTGAAACCAGAGTTTCAGTTTTTCACTGATAATCTAGTAGCAGATATTTTCAAGAAAATCTGGTAAAAAATGTTTTTGCTAATGTGTGGTCTTCTTGGTGAGAGTAGGCTTACCACACTCCCCATACTGGGGGGCAATCTTCTGCTCGTAGCTCTAGGCCATGCTTCATTTCAGTAGGAGCACAAATATAGGGTGGAAAGTGCTATCACAGTGCTCTAGGATAGTGTTTCCGGACGTAAAAGTGGGTTGTGAAGCCTCTTTAAGTGAGCCATGGACCAGCCCTCATTAATGCTCTCCCTGGCCTTTCCACTGTTCTCTTTGATCTAGTAAAACATGTCTTGATGATTATTAGAGTGAGGTTTGTCTGTTTGTTTGTTTAATCTTAGGGGGGGATCAGAGGGAGTTATGGAGAAGGAGAGGGCAGCCAAAGGCCAGAATGTAACCCCCATATGCAAAGGCTGTATGTCAGAATGCCACTTGCTTGGGGCTCATAGTGGGGGCAGCTGTGCCCTTCATGTGATGTTTGTTGGTTTCTCAGAAACATCTGGCTAGCCACTGTAGAAATGGGAATGCTGAACTAGATGGGTGCCAAGGTCATAGTTTGCCTAGAGTACTAATAACCCTTGGGCCACCCTTGGCTGTGTCAGCATACCAAGTAAATTTGGACTTGTGGGTCACCATACCAAAAAAGTTGGGAATCGCTGCTTTAGGAAGGCCCTGTATCTCTACAGTTACTACCATAGATACTGCTGGGTTCCTACAGTGTTGTGACATCACCCCAAAATTAGACATGAAGGCACAGATTTTATCCTAAACCGTGAACTTCAGCTCAAGAAAATACACCCTTATTCTACACAGGACATAAGAAGAGACCTGCTGGATCAGACCAATAGTCCATCTAGTCCAGCATCCTGGCTCACACAGTGGCCAACCAATTCTTCTGGAGGGTCAACAACAGGGCAGAGAGACCGAGGCCTTCCCTGGATTTTGCCTCCTGGCTCTGGGGTTCAGAGGATTAGTGCCTCTGAATGTGGCGGTTCCCCTCAGTCACCATGGCTAGTAGCCATTGATAGACTTATCCTTCATTAATCTATCTAACCCACTTTTAATGCTGTACATTCCTGTTGCCATCATTGCATCCTCTGGCAGCGAATTCCACATTTTAATCACTCTCTGTGTAAAGTAGTATTTCCTTTTGTCTGTCATGAACTACTGTTCATCAGCTTCATTGGATGTCCTTGAGTTCTAGTATTGTGGGAGAGGGAGAAAAAAAAATTATCTTTGTCAACTTTTTCCACCCCATGCATAATTTTACAAACCTCTATCATGTCCCCCCTTAGCTGTCTCTTTCCTAAACTGAAAAGTCCCAGATTCATCAAATTGGAAGGATTTAGCACTGCACTCCAGTTCTATTCTAACAAGCTCCTGTGAACGTTAAGTGCTAGATAATGGGTTTCCATTTGGGGTCATGTATTAGAAGCCTGCATTCAGAAATAAACTGAATTCTAATCCCCATGTGTGAGGTGCTGGCCAATTAATGGAGCCTATTATTTGTCATCCATGACCACAGGGGAGATTGGCTACAACCAATAGGCTGGAGTCATCCACCATGTTCATTTTCACCATTCCTCTTTGGGCAGAAGCATTTTTGACAAAGTATTGTTAAATTTGTTCTAATGATTTCCCCCCCCCCTCCTTAGTCTGAGAGGAAGAGATAATGAAGCACCTCTCTATGATTCTCTTGAGCTTGCTCTCTCTCTCTCTCTAATTAGGATTTTCATCTTCCACTACTAAAGCCAGTGCAGTTGGCATCAATTATCTAAGAAAGCATACCACATTTATGCCAACAGATTTGCACACGTTTGTCTACGTCGAGCCAGTTGTACAGGTCTCATGTCCTGTCACATAGCTGTTTCATACTTTGCACAGCAAACCAGGTTTGTTGCTGAGTGTACACTCAACCATAAGAGTGGGGCAGTTCCACCGCCTCTGGAATCTGGGCCGGAAACCCGGCTTCTGGTGTGGGGGAACCAGAATTTTCACCTGCAAATAACAGCCCACCTCTAGAAAGTAATTATGGACTTCTGACCCAGGAAATGAGGTGATTCAGCCTCCTTTTCTCTGCATTGGAAGCCCTGAGGTATGTAGAAGAAGATGAGAAGAGATTGGATTTATACCCCGCCCTTCATTACCCAAAGGAGTTCATTATAGCAAGAGGGACAGGAGGCATTCTCACCTGATTCCTCTCCTCAGTGTAGCCCTACCTCATGCCCAATGATCCCCCACCCCAGCATATTATGGGGGTGGGGGTCAACAGGGTCTGTTGGGATCCTCCAACCCTTTAATGTTTACAGGCTGCCTACTCTAAGATGAAGAAGGGAAAGAGCTGGAAACGTTCCCCTTTCACCTAAAAGGAACAGATTTTCATCTGGGAACATATTCAAGAGTTGAATTTCCCATTGCTATCAACACAGCTGTCTTGTGTTCGTTCACAGTCTCGTTTTCATTTCTTCCATGACTCATATTGAGTGATGATGTGTGGGTGTGAAAGAACCGTCGCAATTCAGACACCACAAACAGCTTTCATGTCACCTGATACACACAATGATCTTCAGTGGAGACAGTTCACACGTTCAGGATATTTTTATTCCGTGGTGCACATGCAGGTGGTAATGTAGCCATTTGGGGGGGATGAGTTTTAGTGCCTGTCTCTTGGACCCTGATGAATCTGTGATGGATGAATACTCCATCAGCCTAAGAGCAGTGATTCTAGCACTGAGGTCCCCAGATCATCATCTTCTTGTTTTTGGGGGGATGGGGTTGTATTTTTTATATGTGTATGTGTGAGTGTGTGTGCACCTGGAAATCATGGAGACCTCTGGTGACTGACTGTGTGTGCACCTGGAAGTCATGTTGACCTCTGGTGACTCCTCCCTACTGGGGGATGGTTAGACAGTGATACAATGAACAGGATACAATGAACATGCACTTGAGTGGGTTCTGGAGGATGGCAGAGGGCAGGAGGGCCTGGCGTGATGTAGTCCATGGGATCACGAAGAGTTGGACTAAACTGCACAACTGAACTACAAGAAGCTAAATAAAGCCTGCCCCCGCCTCCCACCTCTGGTATTCCAAGGAGGTCTCCCATCCTAGTACTTGCCAGAGTCGACCCTGCTTAGCTTCCAAGATCTGATGAGATCAGGCTTGCCTAGGTTATCCAGGTCAGAGCCACAGATCATCTCCTAATGATCTGTATCACTGGATGCCTATAGCATTACAATATATCTTATGAAAGAGATGGCCAAGCAATCCAGGGAAGGGGAGGGTTAGGGTTAGAGAATTTGGTAGCAGAAACAAAAGGCAGTTTCCCTCACTCTTAACTGCTTGCAATAGTATTCACCTTCCCATCTTCTGAGATTTCATCAAGCTTGGTGCACTTGGGCTGTGGCCACACGGCCCCTTTAATCCGGGAGGGATCCCGGATGTAAAGGGGCCGCATTTTTCCTCCTGCGGGTTGGGATGTTTACACATGCACAGGCATGTTTACATGCACAGATGTTTACATGCACAGGCATGTTTACACATCCCAACCCCGGCGGCAGCGTCGGCGGCCACGGGAACATCGGCCGCTGAAGAGGCGGCCGCGGCGGGAATGGCGGCCGTGGCAGAGGCGGTGGCGGCAACGGCGGCGGCGGAAATGCTTGTGAGAGAGGGCTGGCCAGATACCTCAAATGTGGGTTCCTCCTGCAACACCCGGGAAAACACTTGATTTCCCCGGGTCGGAAAATGCGGGAGGAATCCGCATTTGAGCCCGCTTCAGTGCGGGACTTGGGCCAGGCCGTGTGGTCGGCCCCTTTAAATGCGGGAGGAAATAGCCCTTCCTCCCGCATTTAAGGCCTGTGTGACCGCAGCCATACTTCCAAGCATATCTTCACATCCATTAGGACTAGGAACTTGGGGTTTAAGTTAAAGGTGAGACTTCATGCTCCCATGGTAACTTTGCATGCACACAGGCATAATCTTTGAACTTAAGCAACTCTGAGGTGCTGAACCAATGTTTGGCTGTTCCTTGACATCAAACGAGACACTTGAGTCTGCTGCCTGCTAGTGAACTGACCATCAAAAGATCAGTTCATCCTACCTCTCTAAACTAGGAAACGAAAATAACTATTGTATCAGCATGATGCATTTTCAGGCTAGAGATCGATTTAATTCACAAGCTGCACGGCACTCATGAGATGTGTTGAAATGTCTCGTACGTCTACCAGTTTTTTACTCTCCCGGATGAAATGCATTAAAATAGTAATAATAATTATCACCTGTGCTTTAAGCTTCTTTTGTTGTTTAACACAAAGGATTAGCTTTCCTTCTAAAAGAAGTACCATGTTAAGGAGTGTGATATTGCGAGGAAAAGAAGAAGAGAAAATGTTTCCAAAACTAATAATTAAAACATTAGCTGGCACAAAGGAAGATCTCAAAGTTAACATGGATTCATTGTTTTTCTTCTCTTCTAAAATTCAACCACCACAAACACATCAAACAACATAAGTGAAATATAAGCTTAGAAGAAAAGTGAAGCATGGTTTCCAAATCACCTCACAATGCTTCTACACAGGTGCGGGTTCAGACACACTTAGGATAACCATCTTTAGAATCCACTGACCCACAACTCCTGTGTAGAGTCTCTCCAGAATTTTCAAATTGCCTTCAGGGATGGAAGTCCATGTACATTTTTAAACTGAGGTGCAGTGCACCATGGAGTTTGTAGTATTCCACAGTAGGTAACCACTGCATCACTGTAATAAACGCACATGCATATTTCAAATTCAAAGGCCACATGGAATTTGTAGTGGAACAGATGCTCAGATTTTAGTGGGATTCTAGACCACAAGATGATATCGCAGGATTTGATGAGGCTACAAGAAGCTGATTTGGTACAAAAGGATACCAGAATGCAGAAATGCTGTACATTTATAGAACTGTGACAGGTCAATGTGGAATTGTGTTGTAAGGTCTAACTGTCTCTCTGACATAACAGTGCATTTTTATTGAATAGCGAGAAACAGCATTAGAATGTTTCAACCTCATTTTATATGGCTTTGTGTGTTTCCCTTTCCTGAGATGTAATATTGGCTATGGAGGGATGGTGGCATGGCATAGCCTGATCTTGCCAGATCTTGGAAGGTAAGCAGGGTCGGTACTCAGATGGGAGACCACCAAGGAAGACCCTGCAGAAGAAGGCAATGGCAAACCACCTCTGCTTCTCAGTTGCCTTGAAAGTCTCTTGCTGGGATCACCATAAGCCAGCTTTGACTTGATAGCGCTTCACACACACAATAGCTGTCCACAACACAATTTGACTGGGGTGAGAGCAACAGAAGGTGAGCACAGAGACAGGCAATGTACATGCTGACATACCTAAGGGACCACCTTTTCCCATACATACCCCATAGAGCACTACGGTCAGGCACGCAACATCGCCTGGCCCTTCCTGGCCCGAGAGAGGCCAGGCTGGCTACCACCCGGAACAGAGCCTTCTCAGTGGCAGCCCCCTACTGGTGGAATGAGCTCCCGGAAGACATCAGGGCCCTGCGGGACCTTTTACAGTTCCGCAGGGCCTGCAAGACAGAGCTCTTCCGCCAGGCTTTTGGAGCCACCGCTGGGGGAAATGGCCACCGATAGGGGGCCAGAGAAGTACACAGGCCCGGTATAACAGTTGGTGATAGCCTCCTGGCTGGGGGGAGTTGTTGTTGCCCTGGTGTTGGTATTTTAAATTGCCACCAATTATATTTGTAATTTGCCGCCAACTGAAATTGTACTGTATTTTAGTGTACTAATTTATATTGTTTGTACTGATTTTAATGTTGTGAGCCGCCTAGAGCCGCTTATGTTGGTCAGGCGGGATATAAATCTAAATAAATAAATACATAAAATAAATAAATAAATAAATTTTCTGCCCCCTTCCCAAAACAACATCCCCCTGAAGCTCCCAAAAGTTGCTTTCTTGACAACCTGCTCCAGATCTCAGACATTATTTCTCTCTCACGGTCTAGAGTTATTTAAAATCAGGTTCCTCTCACTGTACAGCAGCCCAGATTGAGAGTCACAGCAGTATGACGTGGTGATGACTATATTAACATTCTGTGCTTTTCCCTGAAAATGTCAGAAGTTATGAAAGTAGTAACTTTGGCAACAGCAAGGCAATATTTGTTTCCTGTGATGCTTCATCTAAAAATAAAATCTTTATAAGGTTTCAGCAGGGTACACGGCATTTCTCTAGGTTTCTGATATTAGGAAACAAATCTTAAATTGATTTGATCTCTCTTGTATACTTTGGGGGATTTATAAAAGGCTCTGTATAGACTGTGATTTTTTCTAATATCCTCTGCTTTACGTTCCATTGCTTCCTGATTTATTCATGGCCCGTAACAACTGAGTGATTATTTTGAGTTATTTCTTGCTTAATCAATTGCGTCCAAGCAACAGCAGGGCACTCTAAATAATGCAATGCTTTTATTGGAAATGAAAGGGAAAGGATGCTTCTGTTGTGCCCGTTATTATGTGGGTATCAAATGCAGCCCTCCTTTATTGGATTTCCTGGCTTCATTTGTCAAAATTTGCTTCTCTGAGATGTAGGATCTTGCAATATTGGGCAGTCCCCTCCCCCCATCTGCCGCTTCTATCAGCTTTCTGGAACTTTTATTTATTTATTTATTTCAATTTATATCCCACCTTGCTGGACGAACTGGCTCAAGGTGGTCCATTTCAGAATGGTGACAGTGTGCCGGCTGTTTTTTTACTGGCTCGATTCCAACACCGTCAATATCAAATGCAGAGATTTGGTGAAGCCTTTTCCAGCACTTATTTTCATGCTGGGAAGATTTGTCGGAATAGATCAGGGGTTTCCCCAACATTTCCGAGCCTGCAGACACGTTTGGAATTCGGACACCGTATGGCAGGCTCAAGTCGCAAAATGGCTGCCTCGGGAGCCAGAGCCGTCCATCAAACAGCTGCCATAGCTTACTGTCAGTCACACAGTGAAGCATTTTTGCTGTGGAGGCAGCTGCTGCCAAGGCAATGTAACCAATCAAATCTCCAGTGGCCCATCAGAAGTCTTGTTGGGCAAAAGCCCCGCCTGGCCCTGACTGCTCTCTAAAAACACATGGAGGGTACTAAGAAAGGTGTTGGTGGGCAGGCCCATAGCCATAGAGGGACATTTAGGGGTGGTGCCCAACCACTGATGAGCTCTGTCCCATCTGGGAGGATGCCAGACCCCCCCCCCAGACCCCCACCCCTGGTATAACTTGCCCCGCAGCAGCAGAGAGGCTGGGGAAGGAAAAGGAAGCCACCCTGCCCCTTCTGGTCAGTTTCACTCCTTAGGGATCAGCTGTTCCCTTAAACAGCTGATGGGAGGGGAATGAAACTGACCAGAAGGGGCAGGGTGGCTTCCTTTTCCTTCCCCAGCTTCTTCATGCCTCTTTGCTTCACGACCCCCACCCCACACTAATCTAATTAAGTTCCCTGCTCCTGCTCCTCTGCCCCAATGCCCCAGCCCCTGCCCCACCAATCAAAAATTTCTGGCAACGGGGCTGTTGGTGGGTGCCATGGTATGCTTGGGCATCACACTGGGGCCAGTGCACCCTCTAAGCTATGGAGTCTTGTGAGCTACTGGCATGTAAAGTTGTGAGTGAGCGATTTGGCCACTGCATCAATTAGTTTGCTCTGGAGCCATTTTTCCTGAGCGAAGGCCAACATGTGTGAGCTGGAGGCTAAAAAACTGTGAGCTAGCTCACACTAACTCAGCTTAGAAGGAACACTGGTTGGGGCCCCTGGAATCTGTAGTGTCAAGAAGAAGCAGATCGAGCAGGGAGCACATGGGAAAGCCAGTCAGATAGGGATATGGGTACCACCCTTGTAAGCTGCTAAATGTTCTGTGTTCCTCCCCAGAATGCAACTCTGTCTCACTTTCTGCTTCTTTTCACTGTTTTCTCCAGGTCAGCCATGTCGGTGGAAGCTTAGAACAGATCTCTCTCTCTCTCTCTCTCTACCTCTCTGTTTCTCGTAATGGCATTTCCTAAATAAATACTTTGCTCTCTTTAACCACGCACACCTCCTAGTACAGTTCTTTAGGAATAAAACTCACTCTGCCAACAACAAATTTAGAATCCAGAAAACACCTTTAAGTCCCACAAAGTTTTATTCAAGTTATGAGCTTTCATGTGCATGCACACTTTTTCGAATACATTGGAATGGAAGGTGTTATGTACTGGGATTGAATCATCCCTGACTGAATCATCCCTGACTGAATCACCCTAGAGACTGGCTGAGCTTGGAGCATGAGAACAATAGCTGACCAGGACTCTGGAGTAAGCCAGTCAAGTAGTAATGTTTTGTAAATAGCCTATCACGGGGAGTGTGTGTGTGTGTGTGTGTGTGTGGGTGTTTAGCATGCATATAAGCAGGGTTTTGACCCTGCTAGGGTTGTCTTGTTCTGGCTTAACTCACTTAATAATCTATGTGCTGATCACTCTACAACATGACATAGATATGCAAAGACAAACTAAACAACAAGTTAAGGTTATAAGATCAACAGTTGTAAAGCAATAAATATGTCAAAATAGCAGATAAATCCCTAAAGATATCTTTTCTAATTGTCGGAAGTAAACTGAGACTCTCCATTCTCTCCTCTCAGGCATGGAGGTCACCTAACAGCATTTCCCCCCCTTTTTTTGAGGTGGATACAGCAAAACATTCTAATATTCCTTGCATTACATTCAGGCTGATTTCGCACTGGCCAGTTGCCTCTCGTTCTCTCCGGAATTTCCCCTCCCAGTTTCCTCCGGAGTATTTTCTTCATTTTCCCATTTGGAACCTCAGCCCTTTCGATATAGCATGACAAAGGGTTTTCTCCAAATAAAATTAGAAACTCCCACAATGGGGCGGCCCTGATGAAAGGTGGGCGAGTGGGCATGTTTTCATTTTGGGTTCTTCCCCGGAGCAAACAGGAAAATCCTCTAAAATCAGGATTTGTTTGCTCCAGGGAAACTCCGGTGCAGCAGGGCGATACTCCAGAGCAAAACATGAGCCCGGAGCAACTGATGTGAAATCGACCAGAAGCTCCAGTGCAAGCATGAGGGCAAACCTGGGGCAAACGCTAGTGCGAAATCGGCCTCAGTATTCTAATATAGCATTCTGAAAAAGAAATACAGTAAAATACAGAGTAAAATACAGAGAATACATATGTGAGGGCTGAATGGCCGATTTCGCACTAGCGTTTGCCCCAGGTTTGCCCTCATGCTTGCACTGGAGCTTCTGATCGATTTCATACTAGTTGCTCCAGGCTCACGTTTTGCTCACGTTTTGCTCTGGAGTATCGCCCTGCTGCACCAGAGTTTCCCTGGAGCAAACAAATCCTGTTTTTAAAGGATTTTCCTGTTTGCTCCGGGGGAGAACCCAAAATGAAAACACGCCCACTTGCTTGCCTTTCATGAGGGCCGCCCCATTGTGGGAGTTTCTAATCTTTTTGGGAGAAAACCCCATTGTCACGCTATATTGATAGGGCTGAGGTTCCAAGTGGGAAAATGAAGAAAATACTCCGGAGGAAACTGGGAGGGGAAATTCCGGAGAGAATGAGAGGCCAGTGCGAAATCGGCCAATGAGTTAGCATACGTAATGAGATAAGAAACCAACATCCTTGTTGAGTGGTGCCAGTCAAGCTGCTGTTAAAAGTATAGGAAGAATGGAAGCAGCCCCCCCCCCCCAAATGCTGGCAGCCCTAAGCATGGTTCCAAACACAGTCCATACTTTCGAAAACTTGGTCCCTTTTGCACTAAAAAAGACTTGACAACAGTGGCTGGTTGGCAGAGAGCCATGATGGCAGAGCCATTCTTGCTCTCCGGACTGCTGACTCTCGCTGGCTGAGCCTTTGGTCCATTAGCGGGACGGAGGATTTGCTGCTTAATCCAAACCAATATCAGTATCGCTGAATCCGGTTGGAACCGTTTTGCTGAGACAGGCCCTCGAAGAATGTAAGGGAATTACTAAGCACCCAGGTACGGTATTTGGGGGTGGATGTAAGATTACAATTTGGAAATTAGCACAAGAATGGATCGGGGATTTGAGGCTCAGCGTACTTCCGGATTCATCCGGCTAGCTTTACAAAAGAGAACCAGAGTACGCTCTCCCCATCCTTTTTAAAAAAAATTCTTCCCAAGAGCAGTACAATGTCAGCATCAATTGCTTAATTATATCCTGCATAATATTTAATCACACACCAATTCTTTCTTTCTTTCCTTCCTTCCTTTTTTGGGGGAGGGGGTCTTCGATCCCATTTTTGATGAGACTGGCACTGAGAAACTAGAACAAACAGCCTATCCGAATAGGGAATGCCATGTTATGAACCTCGTACTGTCTATCACTGGCTTATCTTTCAAAGACATTACAGAGTAATGAAATATGGATGCCCCTGGTTTGTAGAAAAAAAAACAGCCACTGACACTAACGGCTTTTCCCCACTCACATTGTGCCAGCGTTCTGCCTCCATTTGTCCCCGCACTGGGTGTCAATTTCACACCCTTTGCTGCGGCGTGTGTGTTAATACGGGGCTTCGCATCATTTTCCCCGCGCCTTCGGTAAACCTTTTTTTTTAGATTTACCGAAGGTGTGGAGAAAATGGCGCAAAGCCGCATATTAACACACGTGCCGCAGCAAAGGGTGTGAAATTGACACCCAGCGCCGGGACAAACGGAGGCAGAACGCCGGCACAATGTGAGTGGGAAAAAGCCCTAAGAGCTGCTTTGGGGTATCTCCAATCCATCCCATGTAAAATGTAATTGTTTCACATTCTAATATTAGATATTGATCTGGGGGTTCTTGTTATGTTATTATTATTATTATTTTTTACAAATGCAATCTGGTATATAAAGTCAGATATAATAAAATATCAAATATTCAGCGGTGCAATTAAAAGGATGTTTTTTAATGACTGTGGGGAGGGGGGATACCTGCCTCTCTCCTCTTCTGAGACCGCCCAATGGACCTCTTGCTCAGGAACACACTGATGTTACCAGACAACTCACCACTTTCATGCAATAAGGTCAAAAATATACATGGGCATGGATCTCACCTGGAATTGCCAGAGGTGCAAGGGGTGATGGTAGGTTCTGCTGATTCCTGACTCACATGGTAGACCGCTCATTCCCTCCCAAGCTACTCCTGAATAGCCCTATGGTTGCCAACCTCCAGGTGGCACCTAGAGGTCCCCCACTATTGTAATTGATCTCCAGAAGACCAAGATCAGTTCACCTGGAGGAAAGGGCTGCTTCGGAGAGGGGGCTTTATGGCATTACACCTGATTAGGCCCTCCCCTCCCCAAAGCCCATCCTCCCTGGGCTCCACCCCCAAAATCTCCAGGCATTTCCGAATCCTATGCTGACAACCCTAGGTATCCCCTTCCTCTCATCAGTAATACTTCGGGGGGGGGGGGGAGGGGCATTGAGGCTGCCACAAGAGAAAGAAAATTGGCAATGCGCACTTCGTCCCCAACTTGTTATTGTGGAAGTTCTGGTCAAGATCCAAGTTGCTATAGGATACATGAGACATTATGAAGGGGAAGAACACATTGAGGTAGCGAGGTGTGTGTGTGTGTGTGTGCCTTTTCATGCCAAGTGCTCTCCCTGCCTAATACAAACCAACCAAACAAACCAATACAAACTAATACAAACCAACCTGACTGGTGCAGGAAATGCACATCACCTATCACAGTACCAGCTGAGTGTAATGACAAGTCATGTGGGTGGAGAAGAACCTGACAAGAAGATACCTGTGTTTCTGCAGAAGTCCTGCATGCTTCCTACAAGGCAGACTTCTGCCCTGAGAGATTATTTCTGGCCCATATACGAGAAACACACATCAACACTGTAATTCCCCTGGCGTTGAAAAAATAGGCTGACAGTTTGACGTGTGTTGATAACATTGCAATGGCAACATAGAATTGGCCTAAGAGGAGCACAAAATTCCCTCTAGGGCACTGACAACAGGGCGACCTCTCATGGGGTAGCTTTGGGTGGTCTTCTCTCACTCTACATAGTCTCCCTCCCACAGTTCTGAGAGGCCAGCACTGCAGTCCCAGAAATAGTTACTCTGATCTAAGACCATGTGGTACTCTAGCATAACTGTGCAATGTGTGGCAAGGTTCTGAGCTGCTTGAAGATGGTCTGCAAATAATATCATCTGTTATATTGATAGGCCGCTACAATTAAGGGCTTTGAGTATAATGTCTGCTGTCTAGTCATCATGAATAAACAGTAAAACCTCCATAAGAAGTCATTGGATTGGATCCAGCAGTAGATTTCTGCTAACAAGGAGAGGGGCAATTTTCACCAGTTCCCCCCATTTACTGCAGATCCCCAGTTCACCCTTCATGCTCTTTCTGAGGATCCTCTGTCTTCCCAGGAGCATTAGCAAGAGCATTTAGGGATACAGGGTGGAGGCTGGGTGCAAGAAAGTCACATTCTGCTGATAAATCCCTTCTGTTAATGAAAATTACCACTGGATCTGAGCCTTTCCATCTGGCGAGAAAGCATTTCTTTTGATAGCTGTCAAAAAACTGGCCTTGTCCTACTCATTTGTTGCCCTCTCAAAATCTTGGATTCAGGCTTTTGAGCCTAGTAGTTACAGATAGTTTTTTGATTATAATAGCCTGGTAAAAGAGCCTGGTATAATAGCTTGGTAATTTCCAGAACAGAAGAAATTTCTTTAAGTGCAGTGTGAATTTCCCCCTCCCAGCGGCCCGAATGTCCCCCCAAATGCTGCTGGGGGATGGAAAGCCACCCCCAAGAACAGCATGAATGAGGAGTCAGCAGAAATTCTCTCCCTTCCATTCCTGGAAATCCACCAGTGGATCC
The DNA here is from genome assembly GCA_029233225.1 of Lepidodactylus listeri. Lineage (NCBI taxonomy): Eukaryota > Metazoa > Chordata > Lepidosauria > Squamata > Gekkonidae > Lepidodactylus > Lepidodactylus listeri. The sequence continues at coordinate 94,505,627 of JARCFY010000009.1, read as the reverse complement.
AAGATGTTAAGTCAGTCAACTATTTTTTCCTATATATCAGGTTGCATCTAGACAGGAATTTTTGCTAATGGGAGAGGTAATTTCTGCTGATTCCTCATGCAGAACTCTAGTTTGCCTTTCCTGCTATTATGGAGGGTTCCCTGTAACCCCAGGAGCAGGATGCCAGGGAGATCAGTGAGCCACAGTGCGAGGAGGAGAGTCCGGAATGTTCTGTTCTACAGATGGAAGTGCCTTCTCTCTGTGGAAAATTTACCTTGGATCCATTCCCAAAGCTGCAGCTTCAACAAGGAAGTCAAGCACAATCACATTGAGAATGGCAGACCAACTTCCTTGGTGTGACAAAATCACAATTTTCTTGGGTTTTCAGCATAAAATCAGGGGAATCTCTTGAAAGGAGAAACCTGACTACTGTGCAGCAGGGTTTCCCCTAAGGTGTGTTAGCCTGCACAAGTGTACTGATTTCCCCCCATCGCGCCGATTTTCATTTTAGCGCAGAGGTCTGAGGCTTGGAGGAGTGGGTGGTCCTGCCCTCCTGCTTAGCAGCCACCTGCTGCACTATAAAGGACACCCGCTCCTGGCAGCCCTCATTCCAGCCAGGTGGTGCAATCTGGGAGCTGCTGTCCTGCCAACCACCAAGGTGGCACTGCCAATGCCCGAATTGGCTTCCTGACAATTCTGCTGTGCTCAGCCATCCTGCAGAACCCAGTGAGTCCCTGTGTATGGCCTCTGGCCAGCAGTGTGGGTCAGTACTCCTCCCTGGGCCTCCCACACAAACAGTGGGGCCCTCACTGGGAGGATGGACATCCAGGTGGGGGGAACAGAGCCATGCTTGAGTGCTGGCAGAGGATTCTTGCCTCTCAGGGATTGGCTTGGTGCCACCTGGGCCCAGGCTGTATTCCAAATCTGTCAGGGGTAGGAGGTCTTGGGGGGGGGTGGTAGTGGAGCAGGGCTCCCAATTGAGCAGGTGGGCATGGGGTGGTTCCACTCAACCTCAGGCCCATGCCAAACTCTGGAGCCATTGGGGGCTGCATGCAGGAGGTCTTGGGGGGGGGGGGGTAGCAGGCAGTCGGACATAGGGTGGTTTCACCCAAACCTGGGCCCCGGCTGTGCTTTGGAGACACTGGGGGGTTGCAGACCCCTTGCTGGGAAGACGGAGGTTTGGGTGGGCAGGAATGGAGCCAGGTTTGAGTGCTGGTGGGTGGGTTCTTGCCTTGCAAGGTGGCTTAGTGCCACCCCAGGCGTCAGGCTGCACTCTGGAGCCGTTGGGGGCTGCAGGCCCCTTGCTGGGAAGATGGAGGTTTGGGTAGGGGGGGAACTAGAGAATCCACACTGTAGAACAAAATAGTACTGGCCTTCCTTACAGGGTTGTTGTACGGTCACTGTGAAATGTAAGTGACAAACTTGAATGAGCTGTATAAAGGTTAAGTTTTAATTTACAATATCAGTATTAACAAAAATGAGTTTACTGATACTTTCAGAGGGTGAGCTAGATTCAGTCTAGTGGCTCCTCAGAGATGCACAGGACTACTGGAGTCTAATAATTCAAGAGTCAAAAAACCCCAGATCCCCCCAGCTATTGGCAAGGGATATGGCAGTAGAGTTGCCAGATACAAGTTAGGAAACTTCTAGAAAATAGGGGGTGGAGCCTGGGGAGGAAAGGGACCTCAGTGGTATACAATGCTATAGAGTGCACCCTCCAAGCCTCCATTTTCTTTTGGGGAAGTGATCTCTGCCATCTGGAGATGACCTGTAATTCTATGCCTTGGAATGGAATGCACATTCAAGCTGCCCTTCTGTTGTCTCATTGCTTAAGATAATAGTTTCTAATAATAATAATAGTTTATATGACTTGTAAATTGTAATACAAATGACAATAGTTTATAATAGTAATACAAATGATAATAGTATGGTCAGTATAGTTTGTATGTTTGTAAACTTTTTTTAAAAAAAAATAAAAGGTAGCTCACTCACAACTTTAATGCTAGTAGGTCTTTTGGCTCATGGAGTATAATTTTTGCTACTTGAAGCTACTTATCTTCGTAACCTATCCATCAAAGAAGCGTTATGGGTCAGTAACCCAATCCGTATCTATAAAAATCTTTGCAATCCCTTCCTACAGTCAACCTTGAAAATCTGGTATTCTGTTTGCTCAAAGTTCAACCTTTCTTTCTCACTTCTGGCCTCCTTTACGGGGCAAGACTGGTTTTTGCCTGCCAAAGACCCACACTCCTTTACAGCATGGAGAAAAGCAGGTATCACTAGGCTACTAGACGTCTATTTGAAAAGCAAAAGGATTGCTACTAAAGCCGAACTTGAAGACCGTTTTAAAACTCACCTACCGTGGTTCGAGTATCTTCAACTGCTGCATCTCCTGAACAGACCCGAACTGAAAGACAAAATTAAACAACCATTAACCAACATAGAACACATGTTTACCAATGCATATAAAAAAAGAGGTCTTATAGCCTTTTTTTACAAAACCTTTATTACGGCTGAGTGCTCCAAATTGATGCCTTATCAGCATACCTGGCACAAAGACCTCCAAATAACTCTATCAGATGAACAATGGACTGAAATTTGGGCTACTCACTCCAAGCTCTCCTCATCGAATTCTATCCTAGCTGCGGCCTCCAAAGTACTCTTTCGCTGGTATTTAACGCCGGCTAAACTAGCCCACCTCATCTCTAATGCTTCACCGCTATGTTGGAAACGATGTGGAGTTAAAGCCACTTTTTTCCACAACTGGTGGGACTGTGTTTATGTTCAAACCTTCTGGTCCAAGGTAGCCAAAACTATAGAGAGTTTGATAGGTCACTCTATGCCATTAAATCCACAACTTTTTCTACTGCATTTGTGGCCCCAAATCCGCCCTCCCGCCCCTATTAGAGACCTAGTCAACACTTTGCTGGTGGCGGCTAAGGTTGTTATAGCCCAAAAATGGAAGGACGCTTCCCCACCCACTATTAAACAGTGGGTTAACAAAATTTGGGAGTTCTTTCTACTCGAGAAATGTCTAGTTTACTTTAATAACAGCCATAAAGAAAGAGATCTTTACAATCCTCTTGAGAAATGGTATCCCTTTCTACAAAAACTGGACATAGATAAGGTTCAGGACAAAATCATTACAATTAGCTCGTTACAATCCTTTTTAGTGTTGTAGGTTATAATAACTTTTTTTATAATACCTACTCTATGGCCCTATCTATCTTATCCCGACTTAACTGATCGATAGGGTCAAACGGTAAAATTTTATATACACAGGATTGCTAATGTGGTTATTATGGCTTCATCCTCACCTTACAGTATTGACCGAGTAACAATCGTCTATATAAATACTACCCTTTGTTAGAGTAAAGTTCCGGCCAATACACTTCAACTTGTTAGTGTCTTTTTAGAACTAATGCCTTTTTTTGTGGTATTGTGTTAAATTTATTTACCTATATTTTTATGTTTTTTTTAGTTGTTAAGTGTTTTTTTTTGCTCACTTGTTATTCTCTGTATACCTACCTTGTTCTTGTTAGGCCTTTTATAAATTTAATTAAAAAAAAAAGAGTATAATTTTTGCTCAAGAGAATTCTCGACTTAGAGGGAACATTGCATCTACAGTGGAAACACGAGGAAGGAAATGAAAGGGAAAGCAAATCTTCTCCTTCCACCAGCCTATACTTTGTGTACCAGCACAAGCTAATATGAGGATAACTGGCTTTTTGAAATGTTGGCAGGTGTTTGTTGCCTTGCAAGGCACTTATGCACTCTTATATACATACAGTCTATAAGAGTTAACTGTGTTGTTAAGTGTGTAAAAGGGACTGTGATGCCAAGGTGATCAAATCGAGATGCCAGCTGCAGACACAGGCCAGCCAATGATGATGTGCCAGCGGTCCTACAGGTTGCCAGCTTCTAAAGCCTTCCTTCAACACAATGTTACTTCCACAGAAAGAGCCACTCGCTATTGTGCCTAGACCATGTGCATTCAAATGCCATTAAGCACATGTTATCCTCCTTGTCACAGGCAACCCCCCCCCCCAACATTCCTTGTTCCAAAGAAATAAAAGATTATTCCTGAGTCCACACAGACAATGGACCTGCCCAGCTAAGAACCGGTTTTGGCTGCCCAGAGAGACTAATCCCATCAGCAAGACAAAGACTCTAGCTGATGAGTCATAGACTCCTTTCAGGTATCTCAGTTACCACCAGGTAGAGTGTAACATTGCCCACCCCCTCAAGACCCTCTCTCTTAGTGGACAGGACTTGTGGGGCAGACCAGCTAAGGGGTGGTCTCAGGGGAGGTATCTGGCCAAGCCTGCCCACAGAGATGCCCCCAATAAAAGAGAGATCCCAGCAACCAGCTCTCTCTCTTGCTTCAACTATTCTCTGACCCTACCCTACCCTACCTACACAGCTCTTGTGTAGCTACACCAAGAGCCTTTCTACATGTTCTGCTGGTTCAGTTCACGACTCCCAATTCCTTGTAAACTCCCCTTATTTTTCCAGCAGGATCACACCAGCACTCCAGACAGGTAATTATTGTTCTCAACGGATACTAACAATATTCTTGCTCATGCAACTGTCTCTCAATCTATCTAATTTCTTAGGATCTGTATAAGTGTGTGTATGCATCTGTATTGTTTGACTGAGAATTAATTCCTCCACTAAAGAAATTACTTTATTACTAAAACTAGCCTCCTTGCTTACTTTCTAGTTTATCTGGAAGGGGCAGGACCTCTGTATAAATAGGTGGTAACCCATTTTGCCTATTGCCAATTATTTAATAATCAATAATTCCCCAATATGAATAAGAAGTCAAGTCAATTTGGCTAACATGTTGCTCTTTGCACAATTGTTGGCAAAGGGTATGATGGAGCTCCAGTTTATCTCAGCTGTTAATTAACAAACATTCAGTTTTGCTTGAAGTCATCCATGATGATTCTTTTATTTTTTAAAGAGACAGGAATAGCTTTATTATTAAATGTAATTCTACAAGGTTTCTGAAACTTCTAGTATTCCTTTCACAGCACATACATGTTTCCCATTGTAAGTTCCCTAAATTAAAGCAGTCATTAACAGCAACATGTTATTACTCCAAGATGTTACTTAAAATATCAAAAGTTACAGCATTCTCCTCCCCACTGATTTTCTCTGTAAAATATTTTTTTAAAAAGAGAGAGATTTTGTAAGATGCATAATAATTTCCACTTAAATGAATCTTACAACATTCTATGACTAAAATCCCCAGTTTATCACTTGTTATCGCTAATACATAATTTGAGATAACAAAAAAAAATAACAAGTTATTTCATTTCTGGAAAAGTTTCTAGTGAGTGACTACAGAAGTGAAGTCAGACATTTTGCATGTGTAGAGGTTAAAAACTCTTATGATCTGTATAGATTACTAATACAAAGATACCATCTGAAAAGTTAGTCTCTACCTACACATCAGCCACGGAATGAAGGAGTACAGTTTGACATTAGCCTTGACTCTTTTTAAAAATTGTCTCTGCTGAAGTCAGAACGTGCTCATATTTAATTGCTTTGCTCTTGTCTGCAATAGCCTTGGCCTGAGCTTCTTCCGCTAATTGATGCAGAAACAATAAGAAGTTGAAATGTACCAGCAGGTCGCTGTTCGTGGTAATCCGCAGGTTGGGCTTGTGCCACCTCACCGGACCTTTCAACATTGCACAACACGGCGCACTTCATCCCCACAGTGATGCAACCCTTCCACAATCGCAGAGAGCGATAATAAATTTCGATTCAACGCACATGGGAAAGGGCAAAAATGAAGCAGTCAGCCATCACAAGGATAGCTAATTATGCAAACTTTTTTAAAAAACAAAACAATTCCAGTCTCCTGTGGTGCAGAGAATTTAGCCACTAATTCAAATCCTGGTATATATAACAACAACAACAAAAAGATTTGGACAGAATAGGAGCAGGAGAAAGAACAAAGAAATGGACATGTTCTCAGAATATTTAGCCATCCACAGTAACCTGTTAAACTGTCAGAGCTTTTCCTAGTCTGAAGTGATGAGAAAAGCATCATTTGGGTGTCCCCCCCCCCAAAATGTTATGCAGGTGTGCAACACACAAGACCAGAGCCTGTAAAATGACTGGCAGCCCATCCTTCTCTGGGGTTACCAGTTTCCAACCCAGAAGTCCATAATACTGCACCTTTAAATTCCCTGGTGAAACATAAGACAAGGCAACTATGTGTATTCCTTCCTGTTCCTTTCCCAGTCCTTTCATCAATAAGTGTATCACAACTACCATGAGACACACCAGGAATTTGGCACAATACAGCAGTCAGTACAACATGTCAGGGATGAACAAACAATTTTTGTCAGTCTTATTGTGGTGGCTTGAAAAATGGCCTTCCACTGTAAACCTAGCACTCACCGAGGCCATCCTATAGGGACTTCTGGGTCTACAAACCAGCTCTTTGAGCCAAACTTTTTGCATGGGTTCCCTGCAGAGAGGCTCCTGCCTGCCCTTCCTGCAGCTGGAATGACCCAGGGGTTGTGTGTGTGAGAGAGTGGGGAAGTATTTGCCTCATCATGAGCCTGTATGTGCACTGAATGCTTGTACTTGCAACCTCCTGATGGGGTGCATAATGCCTGCGGCCAACAACCCCAGTCACTGGTCTTTTCCTCATTCTCATTTTCCTGGTTTGTGTGTTCCTGTTGCTTTGGAATTTTCCCCCTGTTCCACGTGTGTTTTGCTTCATCTAGTGATCAGTTTGATATTACATGTGTTTATGTCCAGATTTTAAAAAAACCCTGCAGGTTTTTATGCTGGCCATAAACTTATGTAATACCAAATTGATCACTAGAGGGAGCAAAACACGTGCCGAATAAGGGGAGGGTAGCTGTCAACCCCTCCTCCCTCCCATACCATGAGCCCAAAAAGAATTGGGCTGACCTACACTTTTTACACAGGAGTTGCCACCAGGACTTTCAGCTGCTGTATGGCCATAGGTTCCCATGGCAAACCTGTGTAAAAGTAATGCCTAGTTTGGCCCTAGAGTTAGTTTATAAGCCCAGTATGCCTAGGTGATGGCCTCAAAGGGTGTGAGGACTGCTCTGGGGGGAAGCAAAAGCTTAATCAATAACCTAGTAGGATGGTAGAGTCATAACTTCAACACCTGTCAGCCAAGGTGGTGCCTGGATGTTAATTACCTTTGACTAGGCCAACAGTGGCCCAGTGGGCGTATTGCTCACTATTCAGGTAACCTGTCAAAATTGCAAGAAGTCACCTCTTAATTCTGCATAACTAAAAAATGCCTTTGTTATGTCTTTCTAGCGGCGGTCACACACACTAAATAATCCACTTTCAATGCACTTTCAAACGGGATTCTGTTAGTTCTTGGAAAGTACACTGAAAGTGGATTATTTAATGTGTGTGAGACCGCAACCTTAATGTCTTTTTACAACCAGTATTATTAGTGTTCAGTGTTTTCCCAATTATGCCATGTCTCCAGATGCACAAATTGTATCAGCACAGTTTAGAGATGACAAGAAGTTGTCTGATGACAGGAAATCCCAAGCTGACTGCAAAAATGCTTTGCTATAAACCAAGCATTTCCATACTCTTGAAACCCTGTGGCCTAGAGCTTGAATTTCCTGATTTGTGACCAGTCAGTAAACATGAACCAATCTTTCTGAGCTATCAGTCACCAGAGGGGTTGGGGGGGGGGGGCGCTACTTAAAACCAGGGGTCATTTTGAGCAGGAGCTCAGAGGAGCGCAGCTCCATGAGTTGGTGCCAGCCCCCCCATCCCCAGCGGGGGAATGCCTGCTTGTGTCATGGCTGCAGCAAAATGACCCCACCCCCTGGAAAGGTCCTTGTTCCTCAGACCAGCCTTCTGAAGACTTCAGCCACCACTGAAACTATCCTCCCAGAATAGTAGTATTTCTGAGGCTTGGATTAGTAGCTGTCCCCTCTCAGACCAGCTCTCTCTCTCTCTCTCTCCTTTCTTTCTTGCCTTCTGACATACTTCCGGTGATGTCAGGTGGTGTAGAATATGTAAATGAGTTACGTTAATGAGTTATGCTAATGAGCTCCTGCACCTCTTTTTCTACGAAATGACCCCTGCTTAAAACCAAAATCCTAAACAAACAGAATCAATATTGATGTTTGGGGTTTTTTTTTTTCTGCCAGAGATCATCTGTATGTCAGCCATGTCCAGCAACCACAATTTCATCTTTCAGTTTAAAAGAAACCATTTGAATGATCAAAGTTTGAATTGAGCCAGTGACGGTGTTGAATCCTTTTACACCCCTAGCTTTGGGCTAACCTTGATTCAGTGAATCCATCTTTAAAACGTCTCACAGCTGCAGGCTTGGAATGTGAATCAGAGTGGGAGCCCCCAGCACTGTGCCTTTGGGTGCCACGATGCCCGCTGAGAACTTTTCTGGTACCTGCTGAGTGTTTTCAGAAAGTGGGCATAGACAGGTGGGGGGTTTTCCCAGCAGGGCTTCTGATTAGCTATTCAGATTCTTTTGGTGTAGTGGTTAAGTGCGCGGACTCTAATCTGGGAGAACTGGGTTTGAGGAGGAGGAGATTGGATTTTTACCCCGCCCTTCACTACCCAGGGGAGTCTTAAAGTGGCTTACAAACTCCTTCACTTTCCCTTCCCCTCCCCACAACAGACACCCTTTGAGGTAGGTGGGACTGAGAGAGCTCTGACAGAAACTGCCCTTTTTCAAGGACAGTTGTGCCAGAACTACGGCTTGCCCAAGGTCATCCAGCAGAGCATGTGGAGGAATGGGGAATCAAACCCAGTTCTCCCAGATTAGAGTCCTCACACTTAGGGTCATTTTACACCTCCCCTCTAAAGTAGTTTGACTGCTGTCTTTTCCTGTGCTGATTTCACAGTGGTGTGAAATTTCACTCCAGGGGGTCTAAGTGCACTAATCAACAGCAATTGTTTAAAGCAGAATGAAGCCGGTTGCATACTAGCTTGACCACAGGAGGGCAATTAGTAGATGTGGACATTTCAGTGGCAGCACGGTTTCACACCGCACAGAAGTATGGGCCGGGTTTTTTGGAACTAGAATGATTCCAGCGGGAAAGTCAGATGTAAAAACAGCCTTAACCACTACACCAAACTGACTCTGATTCCCCACTCACCAAACTGATTCCCTACTCCTTCACTTGCAGCTGCTGGATGACATTGGGCAAGCCATAGTTCTGTCAGAGCTGTTCTTGAAAAGAACCATTTCTGTCAGAGCTCTCTCAGCCTCACCTACCTCCCAGGTTGTCTGTTGTGCAGAGGGGCAGGGAAAGGAGTTTGTAAGCCACTCTGAGACTCTGAGTGAAGGGTGGGGTATAAATCCAATCTCGTCTTCTCTTCTTCTTCTACTTCATTAAGTTGCTTTGGCAGAAGCTGCCACCACAGCACAAAGATCTTCACTGTGGGATGAATGGTAAACTGGAACATCCATTTTGTAGCTGGTTCCACCTTCTACAAGGGAGGTCCCAGACCTCCACAGGCTCCACCTCCATTATCGCCAGGAGTTTCTCAACCTGGAGCTGACACCCATAACTCCCACCCCTGGATGGTGGTAAGGAAGGACATAGCAGCTCTACACTGAATAGATTTCACTGTCCACAAAAGACCTGTCCTTGGCGACTAGATTTCTTTTTTAGCCATCAAGTCACAGCTGATTTATGGTAACCCGATAGGGTTTTCAAGGCAAGATTTGCCATAGGGTTTGCCATCGCCTGCCTCTGCATCTCAACCTTGCTATTCCTTGGTGGTCTTCCAGCCAAATATTAGCCAGGGCTGACCCTGCTTAGTTTCTGAGATCTGACAAGATTGAGCTAGCTTGGGCTATGCAGCTCAGGGCAGCTATTAGATAGTTATTATATTATATGTAAAGATTTCTACTACAGAGTGGGTAACTTTCAAATTATCTAGTTCCTAGCAGTCGGTGTTGTTGTGCTATACCAGGTCATGTTGTGACACAACAAATTTTGAGTCTCTCCACTGAAGGAGCCAATTGCTCTAACAAGTGAATAGCCCCTCTCCTCATGGATTCTCAGAGAAAATCAATGGCCTCTGATGATTCCTAAAGAACTGCCACAAACTTATGAAATATTTATGTGAAAACACATCCTGTCTGTGGCGGTTCTAGTCTGTGACTCCAACATATGGTTTATAAATTGAAACAGGTGCGGGAGAACAGGTGTTCAGGGTAACGGAAGGATAGGTTTAGAGTTTATCATGAGGAAACAAAATTGGGGGGGGGATCTGATAAAGTTGACTCTGAGGGCAACATGCCAATTTGATGACAGAACCATGCTCATTCTTCACAGGGGCACATTTGGGCATTCACAGTTTCATAGAAAAGTTACTTTTTGCAAATCCAAACATATGGTGTGAAGCGACTGCAACAGGGTCCTGTTGTGCTGGACTGTGAGGTAATAGTTGCCATATCTCTGTTTAAAGATATTATCTTGCTGAGGGCAAGAAAATATTGGAACAAGAATCCAAGGGGGAAAATAACATTTCTGAAACATTAATTTCCACCACGGTGTCCAGATTGTACCCTGGTTTGTTGCTAAAGATATGAAAATCTGTCCTTTTGTTTCTGCAGATGTTTCTGTTTGGTGTAGAGGTTAAGAGCAGGGACTCTAATGTGAGAGTGATTCCCCACTCCTCCACATGCAGCTGCTGGTATGACCTTGGATCAAGAAGTCATAAGTTTTTTCAGAGCTGTTCTCTCAAGGGCAGTTCTCAAGAGAGCTCTCTCACTCCCATCTATCTCACAGGGTATCTGTTGTGGGGAGGGGAAGGGAAAGGAGATTATAAGCCACTCTGAGACTCCTCCAGGTAGTGAAGGGTGGGGTATAAATCCATTCTTCTTCTTCTTCTTCCTCCTGCACTTAGATTAGCATTTTAGGATACAAGCCACAAAACCAGATTTCCAATTTACCTTCTAGTCTCACTTATGTCTAGGGTTGCCAGGTGCCCCCCCCCCCAGCCATCAGCAGGGAATATGAGGGTAGGATTGTGCCAGATCCAGGTTGGGAGATTCCTGGGGATCTGGAGATGGTGCCTGCAAATACAGGGTCCTCAGCAGGGTAGTCTAGAAATGAGCTGTGATTCTGGGAGGAGTCCCCAGGTCCCATCTGGAGGTTGGCATCCCTACCGATGTCTGGGGCACTGTATTGTAGCTAGATGCCCTGTTACATCTGCAAGACTTAAATTTCCCCAACTTTGGGGTTCAATAGTGACCCCCTCTTTGTAACAAAGCTTCCAGAATTAAGACAATAACCAATGGCTGGAGGGAAAGGGATCTCACAGGTAAAAGCCAAGCAGATAAAAGAGGTTACGGGCAGATATTAAATACATAAAACTAAGTAAAGGTGATGAAATCTGCCAGAATTTCCTTCTCCTTTCTCCAGCTCCTTGGAATATCTTGGTGGTCTCCTATCCAGGGATTGTTTCAAGCAGGAGAGATTTCCGCTTCTGAGGAGTTCCAACGACTGGTGATTTGTGATGGTAGTGATACGTTTACGTGGTAAAGACCACCTGTTCACAGGATAATTTTGCCTGTGGGACAGACTCCGCATGGTAACCACTCCACTGATACATAATTGCTTGTAAAAAGTATCATAGTACTTCTGGTCTAATGGAGTTCTGAGGTGGGCGCTGGTCTCGGATGCTCCGAGCCAGCGACCCGGGCTACTGAGGGTAGGAGGGGATTCCGGGCTGGCTTGGATCCCCTAGGAACCCCCAGAAAGGGGGCCCTGCTTGGGGCACATGGAGCTGCCTCTCCCAAGATTCAGCAGCTCTCTCTCTCACCCACTCAGTACCCCCACTCAACCCCCCTCTAGCTCCCCAGTTTTTGTCCTCACCCTTCTCGCTATCACAGCTTTCCAAACAACTTTCTGCAGTTGTAGAGCCCTACCCCAGTCAAGGTCCAGAACAGCAGCTGTTCTGCTGGATTCCAATATGGCAATTTCATGCTAGATTCCCTCTTGGGGAAAAAAAAAGAATGAATTCCTTGGAGCATGGCTACATTAGCCCTCACCTGGATGGCCCTGGCTAGCCTGATCTTGTCAGATCTCAGAAGCTAAGGAGGGCTAGCCCCGGATAGTACTTGGATGGGAGCAGGGGTCATTTCGTAAAAAAAGAGGTGCAGGAGCTCATTAGCATAACTCATCAGCATAACTTACTTGCATATGCCACACCCCCTGACATCACCGGAAGTGTGTCCGAAGGCAACACCCACCGCTCAGGCTCCACCCCAAAAAATCTCCAGGTATTTCCCAACTCAGAGCTGGCGAGCCAGCTTTACACTTGGGCTAAAGACAGTTTAGGTTTCCTTTGCTCTTGCAGGGAAGCTACCCTACGACAAGCATGGAAATACAGGTCAAGTTAGCAGGCTTTTGCTTTTTCCCACAGCACATCGCCATGTGTGCCCACCCCTGGGCTTGTTACTCCCAGAACAGCATTCCTGCACGTTCCTGCTTGAAACAACCCCTGGATGGGAGACCACCAAGATATTCCAAGGTCGTTACGCAGAGGCAGGCAATGGCAAACCGGCTCTGTTAGTCTCTTGCCTTGAAAACCTTATGGGGCTGCCGTAAGTTAGCTGTGACTTGATGGCACTTCACACACATGCACAGCAAAATTATGGTATGTGTCAGAAGACATGAGATGCTCAGAGCTTTATTCATCTGTGGGGTCATGACACCCAAGCTAAAACAGTCATTGTGAGGTGCTATTTACCCTATTGGGCAACGTATGTGCATCTATATATTTGTGCCAATGGGTAAAACATGCTTCTTGAGACCATTTCTGGTCAAGGAAACACCACCAGGGAATGCTTAAAGTCCCCGTTCCCCTATACCTCAGTCACAATCCAAACTGAGCCCCCCACATGCCTCCCTGTTGAAGAAGAAAAAGAGCTGACAGTTCCATTCACAAAATTCCTGGTGTCTTGCACAGTTGAACCCAGAATGTCCTCGGAGATTGAAATCCCCTCCCCACCCCCCGGATTTCTGAGTGCATAGATACCACTGACAGATACCCTGTTTCATCATGGGCTGTTGTGAATTTCTTGACGTTCCATTTCATTATGGTATAGTTATTTTAACACGTTCCTTTAAGGTAAGATCTTTTGCTTTAGTTTCACTTTTCACAGTAGTTGTTGCTTGCAGGCGGTATGGCCTAGCAGGGCTAGGGTTGTCAAGTACTCACCACAGGCCAGCGTGGGGGGGAGTCCTCTTCTTGCCGGGAGTTTCCCGGCATGTGCACGCGCTATGATGATGTCACCGGAAGTGACATCATCACGTTGTGCACGTTGCCAGGGTGACGCTCTGGCAACTGCCCCCAAACTCTATGGTACCATAGAGTTTTTGGGGCGGTTGCTAGAGCATCGCCCCGGCAATGTGCACAACTTGATGATGTCACTTCTGGTGACATCATCACTCTGAGGACGTCGTCCTGACCTGTAGCGGGGGATCCCCCACCCCCCGGGCAGACTTGGCAGCCCTAAGCAGGGCCCAGACCTGACTTTGCTTACGTTCCCGTAAACTGTTCCATTTTGGTACTGGGTGCTGTGGAGTTATTAGACTATTTGTCTAGAGTCATCATTATTATCATCATCTCTGATGCCAGCGCTTACGGTTCAAATGGATGACTAAGCATCAGGAAGGGGCAGCTTTTGTTCACAGGGTTCTTGTGTTTGCCTTTTCATCCTCATACTGTCTGCAGAACAATGGCACTCCGCAGAAGAAGAAGAAACCCATCGTAATTGCATATTTGTGTTCGACCAGAAACTCTGGCGGGGATAATGACAAATCAGATGACAATATGAAAACAGTGTATATTTCCCATTCATTATACACAGGATGTTTACTGGCATCTGTAACCAGGACATTAAGAGCCATTGAGCAGAGGCAGCAGTTTCCCCATTTATGAATATCATTTTGTGCATTCCCATTTAACATCTGCACGTAGCTCGGCGAGCATTTTAAAGAATATCACCAAAATCTACTGAAACCACCTTTCTTTCTATTTCGCATGGAATGCATGCTTTATCTGAACTACAAAAACCTGCTGGCGTTAAGAGAGAGTTTGGTGGAGCTGTTTGGTGTAGTGCTTAGAAGCACTTAGTTCTCTCAAGGGCCGTCCTCAAAAGAGCTCTCTCAGCCCCACCTACTCGCAGGGTGTCTGTTGTGGGGAGGGGAAAGGAAAAGGATTGTAAGCCACTCTGAGACGCCAAGGGAAGGCCAGGGTATAAGTCCAATCTCCTCCTCTTGAATAAGCATATTCTCATCACAGAGACTAAAACAAGGGGTTTACAGTGTGGCACCCACGGGCACTGTGGTGCCTGCCAGCACCACCCCTGATGCCCACAAAGTGTCTTTAGAAAGTGGGTGGGGCCAGGGGGAGCTTTAGCCCAGCACGGCCTTTGATCGGCTGTGCATATATATATATATATTTTTTAAAAGTCACTACAGTGGCAACTGCCACCACACCACAAGGATCTTCACTGTGTGACTAAGGATAAGCTGTGTGTAGGCCGAAAAAATATTTTTAAACAATAGGCTCATTTTAAAAAGCATGCCGATAAACCGAGCTTCTGCCTGAAATGTTGAAGAGTTACTATTGCAGGGCCCTGCGGGGTCGTCTTCAAGCTGTTCCGCCAGGCCTTTGGCTGAGGCAGCGGACGTCCATATACGGCCTTCCTGAGGTGTTTGTCACTCTGTTAACAACCACTGGCGATGGCCAGGAACCTCCCACAACCAGAATTTTTCCCTCCGTTATTAGCTGGGACCACCATTTTAATATTTATGATGGAGTTTTGCATTTTAATGTTACTATGTTAATTAATATATTTGGTATAAATGATACGCTATTACCTGTCCTGAGCCCGCTTCTGGGAGCGGTGGGCTATAAATGTGAATGAATGAATGAATAAATAAATGTCTACCCTCACTCCTGGACACTTTGTGGCTTGCTCTGCCTCCTGCAGCAGCCATTTTGTGATTGTCCCCACTGCAGAACTCCAGCAGTGCCCACAGGCTCTAAATGGTTGGGAACCCAGGCCCATAGCAACATAGCAATAATGGGCCTTTGGGGGGGGGGCTCTGCCCTCCATCTTAAAGGCACAACCCCACAAGAATATCTCCTGTAAATGCTTTTTTCAATCATTTTTTTTAAAAAAAATTAAAAGTGTGTGCTCCTTTAAGCAGAGTGGAGTGCTGTAGTTGACTAATTCTCACACTGAGCAAGGGGGTTGGAGTAGGTAGATGACCTCCAGGATCCCCTCTAACTCTGTGTCAGGAAACTGGTCTTCTTTAAGAGAGTTTTTCTGCCTAAGTTTTAGCTTTCTTGACTATAGAAGTCATCACCCCCACCAGCTGACTTGTTATCAGAATTGTTGCTTAGGCTGGCAGAAGTGATTACCGTATTTTTCGCTCCATAACACGCACCTGATCATAAGACGCACCTCGTTTTTAGAGGCGGAAAACAGGAAAAAATGAAACAGAAAGAAAGAAAGAGAGAGAGAGAGAGAGATAAAGGAGGAGGAGAGAGAGAGAGAAAGAGAAAGGAAGAAAGAAAGGTGGGGACAGAGAGAGAGACAGAAAGACAGACAGACAGACAGAAGAAAGGAAAGGAAGGAAGGAAGGAAGGAAGAAAGATAGAGAAAGGAAAGAAGAGAGACGTCGGCATGCCATGCAAAGCCAGGCCTTTCTGTGCAAAGTAGCCACGGAGCTTAATCTGTGGGCGGGGCTTTCTGCTGCTGGCTGTTTTAAAGGGGAAAAGCACTTAAAGGGAAAGAGTACTTAGCCTGGTGGGGTTTTTCCTGCCATTTCCCTTTTAAGTCTTAACAGCTCAGGCCCAGCAGGGAGGGGCGGGGAAGGCTGGGATGCCAGCCTGAATGGCGTTCCCCTGCGTTCCTGCTGAAGAAAGAACCCTGTTACAGGTAAGAAAAGCTCCATATTCGCTCCATAAGACGCACACACTCCCCCCCCCCCACTTTTTTGGGGAGGAAAAGTGTGTCTTATGGAGCGAAAAATACGGTAACTTGCAGCAGCTGAGAACTGTCACCTGAAGCGGTTGACGGCTTGCAATTTAGAAACCTATCCTGGTAACAGCTTTCTATTGGCTAAATGGCTTTTCTTTCTGCACCGAGAACTTCAGCTCCACCAGAAAAAAAATTGTCCCACAAGCTACAAAACCCTGGCTATGGGCCTATGGGGACCCCTAAAGTAATAGAGAGCACCAGACCCAGTTTCCTGGTTTAAGTGATAAAATGCATCTCACCAATCTGAGCATTCCAGGTTCATGAGTTTGAGGTAGCAGACATCAAGTAAGGCTGAATTATTCAGTTATTCAATAGCTCCCCACTGCAAGGCACAGCAATAATACCTGTCCTCAAATGGAGAGTACCTTATTGCATGAGTTACTCATGTCTACATGTCTCTCAGTTTCAAGGAATCAAGTCTGAAGCAAGCCTGGGGTCATGGAGAAACACACGGTGACAACAGGTAATCCCTAGTTCTGGTCATGAGCATAGTTGGCTTTACAAGAGACAGATTCATGGAAGAAGTAGCTATTTGCTATGGTTTGTAATGGAAACCTGCATATTTAGATGCAGTAATTCTCTGAAACCCAGTGTTTGGAGACAACCTTAGAAGAAGGCCTTTGCCTCTGTAAACATCCAGAACAAGCAGTCAGCCACTGTGTAAAACAGGATGCCGTACTAGATGGACCACTGGAGTGATCCAGCAGGGCCCTTCTTATGTTCTTACATATGGTACTTTTATACACCCATCATGTAAACCTTTTCAACTACAAGAATGATGTATGCCTTGTTTTAATTCAGAAAAGTGTCCTTTGTTATCAGCAGTTGAGGGTGCACTCAGAATACTGGACTAGAAAGGCTTGGATTCAAATCCCCACTTGGCTATAGAACTCACTGGGTGACTTTGGGTCAGTCATTATTTCTCATCCTGTTGTTTACAAAGAAAGAAATGGATAACATTGTGTAGAAATGAAGAAAGGCAGGGGTACAAACCATTTAATTCAGTTAACAAGTCTTACATTACCACAGCGGGCCACCACTGAAATTTTCCAGGGGTGGGCAAAATGGAGCACCCGCCCACTACCACGCCTCCCTGCCCTCCAGGCCCCCCGCCGCCGCCTGCCGCTAGGGGTCCCAAGAAGCTGCCGCAAGAGCCTCTCCCCCCCAGCTCCCCCGCACCCACTCCTCCCTCCCTCCCTCCCTCCCTCTCTCTCCCTCCGGGGGCGATCCGGGTGACTGCCCAGCATGATGACGTCACCTGGAAATGATGTCATCACACTGGGCACATTGTCGGGGTGATGCTCTAGCAATGGCACCATAGAGTTTTCAGGGCGATTGCCAAAGCGTCGCCTTGGCAACATGCCCAGCGTGATGACATCACTTCCGGGTGATGTCATCATGCTGGGCAGTCACCCGGATTGCCCCTGGAGAGAGACGGGGAGAGGGAAGAGTGGGTGGGGAGAGGGGTGTGGGGGAGCCAGGCGGGGGGAGAGGCTCTTGCGGTGGCAGAGGTGGTGACATCATCCCGGCATGTGAACAAGGAACTCCTGTCTAAACGGTAAGACTTGACAGCCCTACTCTCTCTCTCTCTCCCCCCCTCCCTCCCCCCCTCTGCCCCCCCCTGGGAAATTGGAAAGTCTACGCCCTTGTCTTCTAGGACTAGAGTCCTTCCCAGAAATGCATCGGAGGAGAGGGAGAAGATTATACAGTCTCCAGCTGGGCTTTGCATTCAGATCCTCACCTACAGCCATAAGTATGCTCCAGCTGCACTTGCTGCAACCCCTGCCCAGCTTCTCCACCATCTGCCTTCCTTTGCCACACACAGAAGGAAGCTTGCATGCAACAATGATAGTGCCAGATAAACTAAAAGAGTAAGGTGGGAAGTAGTAACAGTATGATTTCTAGCAATGGGCACAAACCAGGAAAATGCAGTTCGGTTCACTTCATGGTTTGTGTTGCGCCCCATCCACAAACCTCAGACCGTCATGGACTTTTTAGCTTCCTCACAAACCGGTTCAGTTTGTGAGGTTCATTATGTGGTAGAATGCCCCCCCCCCACATGACTTCCTGTTATTTCCCCAGAAAGCAGTTTCCTGAAAGCATCTTCTTTGGGGAGGCCATAATTTGGACCTCGTAAATCCAAACCTCACCAAACTTGGAGGGTAGGTACAGGAGAGTCAGCCAGAGATCATGTGCATGTTTGGTGTCTCTAGCTTGCACAGGATACATTCAATACACTCCTGAACCCCCTGAACTTGCACCTGTCAAAATGGATCCTGTGCAAGCTAGAGATATCAAAGTCGCAGGGGACCTCCCCCAGATGTTCCTCTACATGCCCTCCATGTTGTTGCTTTGAAGGTTTGTAAACATTTTCATTGAGCAGAGACAGTCTGTCTGGAAATGTATCTGCTCACGATCCACTCAGCTTGAAAGTGTGTGGAGAGTTTGTGCCTGTGCCCTGCCATGAACTTGACTTCACAAAGCATGACCTGGTCAAAAATTTGTCACAAACTTTAATTCATGAGCCGGTTTGTGCCCATCCCTAATGATTTCCCGAAGTTTACTTTTGAGTTTCCATACATATTTATTTGCCACCTACAAACCACCTGTGAATCTACTTGAAGGACCGCCTCTCTCCACATGTTCCCCAGCGAGCACTCCGGTCTGGATCTCAAAACTGTCTGATCCTCCCAGGGCCAAAGGAGGCTCGGTTGGCAGTTACAAGGGCCAGGGCTTTTTCAGCGGTGACACCACACTGGTGGAATGAGCTCCCGGATAACAGGGCCCTGTGGGACCTCCTACATTTCCACAGGGCCTGCAAGACGGAGCTCTTCCACCAGGCTTTTAAGTAGGGGCCGCCTAATATTTACATCTTTGGCCCTGGACTGATTTTATCCATCAGTCTGTGTGACCGCATACAATGGTTACATCTGGGCGCTGCTCTGATATACCAAACTGAAGATACGCCATCTGCACGATGTTTATGTTGTTTTATATGTTTTAATGTTTTAAGATATTGTATTTGTTACTGTTTGACTTTGTTGTTAGCCGCCCTGAGCCCGCCGTATGGTGGGGAGGGCAGGATATACCGTATTTTTTGCTCCATAAGACTCACTTTTTCTCCCAAAAAAGTGGGGGGGGGGAGTGTGTGCATCTTAAGCCCCCGTCACCTTTCCCAAGCCACGGCACCGAGCAGAGCTCGGTGCGTCTTATGGTCAGGTGCGTCTTATGGAGCGAAAAATACGGTAAATCTCAAGAAATAAATAAATAAATAAATGTCAAAAGCTAGAACATGATTCAGATACTTCCATGACGGTGTTTATCCTGCCACATCTGCATTCTATTGGACCTTTCTGGGTATATTCTGGGCCCTCAAGAGGGAAGCCCACCAAGGAGAATATAACCAGCAGGGGATCACTGTTGAGATAAGGACCCACCTGTAAATTATCAGCAAAATTGAGTAACGCAGGGGAAATAAGAAAACAGTAAGTCAAGCTACACCCTCGATGGGGGAAAAATGTATGATCTCCAAATTCAGTTTGCCTTCCAACCCATTGTAAGTTACATATTCTTTTGGCTGGAAATGATCATACTACTACTCTGGCAGTTGCTAAATCCCCCCCTTCCCGGTAACTAAATTTAATAAGATGGTCAGACCTGGGCAACTTGGTGCTTTAGTTGCTATGGTTGCATTCAATGCTCCCTCTAAGCTGTGGAGTCTTGTGAGCAAAAATTCTATTTTGTGAGCTACAGGCATTAAAGTTGTGATCGAGCGATTTGGTTACTGCATAGGTTAGTTTGCTCTGGAGCCATCCTTCCTGAGCGAAGACAAAAAATATGTGCACTGGAGGCTAAAAAACTGTGAGCTAGCTCACACTAACTCAGCTTAGAGGGAACACTGGTTGCATTTGTTGATATTATTATTATTATTATTATTATTATTATTATTATTATTATTATTATTATTATTGCTGTTAACACTATCATTGCCTTTTGTTACTGCCTTGTTGAATTGCTGATGCTCAAGACTGTAATCATAGGAGCAGAGTATAAAACAAAACAAAACAATGGTGTTCCTAAGGTGGAGGAATGAGCCAGCATGTTGGAGAGATGCCAGGTTCAAATCCCCTGTGGTGCCATGGAAGCTTGCTGGCTGATCTTGGACCAGTTACACACTCTCATCCTAACCTAACTTGCCAGGTTGTTGCAATGATATAATGGAGAAAGAGAAGTCAAGGAAGGGAGGAAGTCAGTCAGTCTATAGTGAATCTCATGGGCTCTCAGAAGAGAAGCCCTCCTCACACCACCTCAAGGCAGTTTACAAACCACAATTTAAAACATACAGAATATAAAATAAAACTGCCAACAATTCCCCACCATCTGAAGAAGATAACAGGGCCCTATGTCCCATTAAAACCCCCTGTATCACCTCCTAAGCATTTCCAGAGATGGAGCCCCTTTCACTTCCTAAGGCAACCTGTTCCATAAACCTGGAGCTACAATAGAAAGGGTACAAGGTGGAGTTAATGTCACATGAGCTACCTGAAGGGAGGGACAACTAACAGGTGAAAACCTGAGGACCACATGTAGTTCATGGGGACACCCAAACCCAACCCAAATTATAAGAAGTCTCAGGGTAACCAGCCCCCCCCAAAAAACTTGGCCCCCCAGTCCCTCTCTCTCAGGAGCCTTGAACTGTATGAATTTGATAGTAGTGTGAACAATTCTTGGCAGAATGTCCATATCACATTGTGCTTTGTGTGCCCGTTAGATGGAGATTACTGCTGTGTGTTAAGTATCCAGACAGGGCCTAGGTCTTCCTTTGCAGATGTGTTAGGGGGTCATCCTCATGCATAACGAATCCATAAAATAAATATGCATGTGGCTGTTCATATAGAAGTGACCCCATGTCTGCACAAGAAAAGACAGCCTCCTCAGCCAGTTTGGTGTAGTGGTTAAGTGCGCGGACTCTAATCTGGGAGAACTGAGTTTGATTCCCCACTCCTCCACTTGCACCTGCTGGATGACCTTGGGCAAGCCATAGCTCTGTACCAGCTGTTCTCTCAAGGACAGTTGTCTCAGAGCTCTCTCAGCCCCGCCTACCTCACAGGGTGTCTGTTGTGGGGAGGGGAAGGGAAAGGAGTTTGTAAGCCGCTCTGAGACTCCAAGTGAGTGAAGGGTGGGGTATAAATCCAATCTCTTCTTCTTCTCATGGGTCCTCTCAGGGGCGTAGCCAGAAAATTTTGGTTGGTGGGGCCTGGGGAAATCTGGGGGGCACCCAACTGTGCCTGCTGCTCCTCTAGCAGCAGGAGAAGATGCAGCTTCAGCTCCACTGTGACCTCTAGTCCTCCTCTAGTCCTTTCTATCGGAAATACTTGATTCCAGGCTTCTTTCCTGTGTAAATTGGCACGGGGGGAGAATCTCTGACTCTCTTTTGCCTTTTGCAATTTTATTTGTTTTTGCATATATTTTTTTTGCATTAAAAAAAACCTATTTATATTTTGGCCTGGAAAAAAACAACAAAAAATGAGACTGAAGCTTCCCTAACTGTGACTGGGGTCATTTTGGAAACCTCACAAGCATCTTACATTTTTTTAAATGATTTTTTTACTTCATTTTAATTTTTTGTCCGAGGGAGTGGTACTCATCTGTGGGAAGCATTGCCCCCAAATGCCCCCTGTGGCTACAGTCCTGAGTCCTCTTGATTATGCACTCGCTATTTTCTATTTTTGTCCTCTTCAGTTTCAAGATTCTGAGCATACTTAGCTGACCATCACGGCACAGCATGGATTAAGCAGCCTTAAGGTCATGTAAAGGGTCACTAGGTCTCCTACATCCAAGTTTAATGGGGTAAAAAATAAAACATAGGAGTATAGGAGGTGATCTGGCACAAAAGGTCCATATCGTGAGAATAAAAATAGTACAAAATGTCATGGAGAGCATGGTTAGCATACAGCAGATCCAATAATTTAGATATAATGAAATTTGTAAAAAATACCAATTTCAATCCCATTAGCTATTAGCTGTCTTCAACTTTTCATAGGGTTTTCAGTGTATGAGATGATCAGAAGTGCATTGCCACCTTTCATGGAGTACTAACCAGAGTACTAACTGTTGATGTCTATGATAGATCCGTCATCAGTGTCACCCTCCAATACTGCTGTTGCCCAGGAAGCCACAACCCCTCAGTTTTCAAGATTTGGGGTAGGCTGTTGACACATGAAGCTGCCTTCAGACTTCTGGGCCATCAAAGACTGGCTGTGGCTCTCCAAGGTCTCAAGCAGAGATCTTTCAGATCTGATCAGATTTTTTTTTTCCCATCTCGAGTTGCCTGGGATTGAACCTGGGACCTTCGGCATGCCAAACAGATGCTGTACCACTGAGCCACAGCAAGAGGACATTTTGGAGGTCATTAATTCTTAGGGTTGCCATAGATCAGAAGCAAATTGACAGCACTTAACATGCACACATATGTTAGCTAGGTCCTATTATTGAAAATCTTAGTACTTCCCCCCCCCCCCCCGTATTCCTTTAACAAAATCATTAGGCATATTCCCAGAAAAGGGCAAGGCATCACTTGCTTTGAAAGCTATGTGGCTATTTAACAATAAGGTAGAAATCAGCTGGCAATAGTGAAATTAGACTCCGCTAATTGTGAATGTGACCTCCTTTTTTTATTGAGTTTCTCTATTTGCGCATGAGCTGCATTAAAAAAGAAATCCCTAAGGACCATTCCTTTTAAGATTTGACAGTTTAGCACAATGTTAACATTTTAATTTACGTCGGAGAACAGTGTCTTCGAAATAGTCTGTATTATTTAAACTTTAAATGTCAAGCTAATTTTTTCCCCAGTTAATGCAAAAGACGGATTCCTAAGTAGAACTAAAGAACATAATTTGTTAGATTATTTAACTAATATAGAATGTCCTTTCCGGTTCACAGCCCCCTTAAAAAAAAAAAAAAACACTCTCAGTTATCACTTACATTCCCGGGTGCTCTTCACAAGAAGAAATCCAGACATATGGAGACTAGTTGCTGTTTATTTTACCTCATTTTTAAAAATCACTTGTTTCATGAAATCCCTCCGTCCCCAAATCTTTCCCTCCAGGCCTCTTAGGACAGATCTTTCTATACTACTAGCTTAAACTGGTCTAACACACATTTCTCTTCGTCAGGTAACTCTGGAAACTATCTTTGTGAAAGGGACTACTAATCTCTAAAAGATAATTCACCCCTTTCTAATCAATCTACTATTCCTAGTAGGAGGGAAACATGACGAAATTGGCATAAAACCAATACACATTGGCAATGCTCCCTCTAAGCTGTGGAGTCTTGGGAGCAAAAATTCTACTTTGTGAGCTACTAGCATTAAAGTTGTGAGCAAGCGATTTGGCTGCTGCATGAATTAGTTTGCTTGGGAGCCATCCTTCCTGAGCAAAGACAAAAATGTGTGAGCCAGGGGCTAAAAAACTGTGAGCTACTTCACATTAACTCAACTTAGAGGGAGCACTCTACGTTACATTGGTAGTGCAGACATGCCCTTAAGAGGTGTCAGTAAGGCATGCTGAAGGAAAACACACAGCTATGTACCGCTTTACTAATGGATCATATTACTTTGTGATTTATGTTGTCTACTTTGGAGGCAAGAAGGGTTAGTGGAAGACTCGGGGTGAGTCAACAACTGCTCCAGTACTATGAAACTTGCTTCTCTGAGCTCTCCAGTTGTCCTCCAAGACCAGACCCATAGCCAGGATTTTTAAATTTGGGGGGCCTTTCAAAAAAAATTGGGGGGGGGGCACTGAAACCAAGATAAAATTAAAAAACTTGCGTAGGCTGGCTGCCCCCTGCCCCAGCTGGTCCTCCCATGTAGTGGCTCGAAAGAAAGACACACTAGTCTCCAGTGGGAAAAAGCAGTGCTCACCCTCCCCTCTCATGACTGCTGCACCCCCCCCCCCACACACACACACACCTACAAAAGAAAGGAGCCGTGGAAGGGGGCGGGCCTGGAAATAGCTGTGCAGAGACCTTGGGAGAGGAGGGGGCCGCTTGCTGAGGAGGGGGCCAAGTGAGTGATGCAATGGGAAGGAATGCCGGCTCTGCTTGGGCATGGGAGAGAGACTCAACCCATCTGAAATGGAGGATGCGTGTGTGGGGCTAGGCGTCTATGCACATGAATGGAAGGGAGGGGGAGACACTCATGAAGTGGGCTCCTGGAGGGTGGGCTCCATGGCATAATATGCATTATAACTGCCCACCCACCAGTGCCTCCACAGAAGAGCACCTTCTGCTGAGTCCTAGATGCACCAGAAAAGCAGGGCGTGCAGGAGCGAGCTGGCCGGTGCATCAGGTCCCCCCCTCAAATCTGCAGCCTGACCATGGAGGTGGCCCCCCTTGCCAGTCTGTGAGACCTGCTCTCCTGGTGGGGACTCGCCGCACCTCTTTCCTCCTGCCTCCCAGCCATGACAGGCATGGGCAGGTGAGTGGCACATTCCTCAGTGGCAGCCACAGAAGAGTGCATGCTTCACAGTCTGAATGCCTCTCTCCACCCTTGGATCCTTGGCAGCAGTCCCCCCCCCCCGCCCCGGCCTGGCTTTTGCTGCCTCTGTACCCTGTGCCCCCCCCCCCCCGTTTGCTTTCTAAGTACTCTATGCAAAAGTTCCTGCTGGCCCTGCCAGCTTCTGTGGTGCTCATTCTTCTCCAAGTGTTGGCCTCCCCTGGCTGTCCCACGCAGCCTCCAGCTCCAGAGAGTCAGGGGGGCCTTGATAGGAGGTTGGGGGGCCGGGCCCTGGGAGGCCGCACTGTAGATACGGGCCTGTCCAAGACAGCTCAAGACAGAATGCTTCTGGTTACTTTTTACAATGTGAACAAGAGTTGAATAAGATGGGTAGCCATGTCCGTCTGTTTGTAGCAGTAGAAAAAGCAAGAGTCCAGTAGCACTTTAAAGACTAACAGAATTTGTGGCCGGGCAAGAACTTCCATGAGTCCCTGCCCACTTCTTCAGATGGGGCTCTTCACTGAAGGTTTTGCACTGTTGGGTCAATACCGAGAGCCACTGTGGTGTGGTGCTTAGCCTAATGGACTACATCTGGAGAGGCCCAGGTCAGAATCCCCACAAATCACAAAACTCCTTGGCTAACTTTGGGCCAGTCATTTTCTCTCAGCATCAGGTTGTTGTGAGGATAAAATGCAGAACCAAGTGTGTCACCTAGAGCTGCTTGGGGAAAGGACAGGGTACGGATGTACTACCAAAATACATGCTGTTCATATTATAAATTGCCATGCTGAAGCAAATACACTTCAACGGTTCCAGTCTTTTGATACTTCTAATTTTTTTTTGTTGTAAATAGCTATGTAAACAAGGCTTTATAACAGTCTATTAGGCTTGCCAGGTCCCCTTATCTTGCCAGCAGGGGCCTTTGGAGGGCATTCTGCGAGGTGGGCAGGGACTCCCCACCACCAATGATGTTTTGGGCCACTTCCAGTAAAACCAGAAGTGGCCAAAACTGGAAGTTCTGCCCCTGACGCAGCCATTTC
The DNA here is from genome assembly GCA_029233225.1 of Lepidodactylus listeri. Classification (NCBI taxonomy): domain Eukaryota; kingdom Metazoa; phylum Chordata; class Lepidosauria; order Squamata; family Gekkonidae; genus Lepidodactylus; species Lepidodactylus listeri. Next base: position 94,480,051 of record JARCFY010000009.1, on the reverse strand, counting down.
ACAGCCAGTTTTGCTCCCTCCCACTTCTAATCTGGGGGGGCAGGGAGTGAAACTGATCACTGAAAATACCACTTCTGGTAAAACCAGAAGTGGGCTGAAAAATGTTGTTTTGAGGTTGGATTTTCCCCCACTGGGCAGCTGGCCGGTGGTGGGAATGCCCATTCTAAATTGGAGGATCCCCTGCCCGGACCGGGAGGCTGGGATCTCTGCAGGCTATAAATAGTTTCCAGTGAGGAAATGGCACTTGATTGGTCAACCAGAAGGGCCGGCAATTCAGAAAAGATCCTGGTAGTCATGGAGTGCAGAATGTGTAGCAAAAGCTCTCAAGCCAGCTGGAAATTATTCTGCCCCCTCTGTTTCAGCCTCTCCTTTTGAGGTTTTCATTCATGGAGACTTTAAGAAGGGCAAACTCTGAGACATGGAAACTCTAGTTGTGACCTCAGAGTGAGGAGGAGATGGTATGGTCCTTTCAAACCCCAGAACTCTTCACTTGGCCTGGCTGGATATGTTTCTGAGTATTTGACTCCTCCCCCCTAGTGTGGCTCCCTGGTCTTGTTTCATGTACAAACTGGAGAGCCAGTTTGGTGTAGTGGTTAAGTGCGCAGACTCTAATCTGGGAGAACCGGGTTTGATTCCCCACTCCTCCACTTGCACCTGGCTAGATGACCTTGGGCAAGCCATAGCTCTGTATCAGCTGTTCCCTCAAGGACAGCTTGGGAAAGAGCTCTCTCAGCCCCACCTGCCTCACAGGGTGTCTGTTGTGGGGAGAGGAAGGGAAAGGAGTTTGTAAGCCGCTCTGAGACTCCCTTGGGGAGTGGAGGGCGGGGTATAAATCCAATCTCTTCTCTTCTTCTTCTTCTACACTTTACTTTTCTCTGTGCCTGTTTATCCTCCATCTCACTGACAACTTGGTTGCTTAGCATTCTACCATCTCTGCAAAGTGCCTGTCTGAGCTTCTGCTCATCCCTGGATGAAGTTCTCAGCTCAGACCAGCCCTCAAGTTTCGTACCTGTGGGGATCTGATGCTGCTCAATATCCAGTGCTGATCCTGAACCTATCAGGTCTTGAACTACAACTTCCCTTGGGTTTGGCTTCGAGCCTGAATGACGGACATCTAGAATGTTTCCGAATCCAATTCTTTTAGTAGTTTATACTGGATAACTTTGGTATCCATCTACATGTTGTGGGGGGGGGGGGTGGAATCATTTCCCACAGTTTCAAGGGTCCTGTTAGCAGTAGAATGAACATTCTAATATTTTAGCGGAAACATTTTAATTAGCATTTGAGAATACACGTTTGCTGTTCGCTACACAAATATCAGGCTTCATAAAGAATTAGGGCAATTAAAGAAGGTGCACATTTGCTGTCTCTTTGGAATTCTCCCGTATGGTTCCAATTAATCCTTGCAAATTGTCTAGCAGCAAGCTAGTAGCGATTGCAAACGCTTTTCAGCAGGTCCATTTGTTAAGACTGAGTTAGTCAACTTACTCAGTGTGTTGTGTCTGTCTCCACGGACTTGCATAAGGGATGTGCCTGATCTCAGAGAAGGTTATCCGGCTAAGACCCAGTTCACATTGTGCTGCTTGACAAGTAACTGTGTAGGGGCATCTCCATGCAGCAAACAAATTATATGGAGCAGCTCCATTTACTGTTCCAAGGAGCATCTTCTGGAAAGTGCGCTCACAAGGAGGATGGAGTGTTCCTAAGGCACTCCTTCTGGCTGGATCTGCTGTCCCTCTATAAATGACTAGTTAAGGTACGATCACTGAAATAACCAGAAAGGTGAGGAATGGTGAGGAGAGCTCAGCTGATGTTTCACTAAAAGCAACAGAACATATCACATAGAATCATAGAGTTGGAAGGGGCCATACAGACCATCTAGTCCAACCCCCTGTCCAATGCAGGACCAGCCTAAAGCATCTGTGACAAATATTCATCCAGCCTCTTCTTGAAAGCTGCCAGTGAAGGGGAGCTAACCACCTCCCTAGGCCGCTGAGTCTACCTTTGAACCACTTTGACAGTGAGAAAGTTTTTCCTAATATCCAGCTGATACCTTTCTGCATGTAATTTAAACCTGTTGCTCTTCTATTCTCTGCTGCCGACTGGAACAGCTCCTTGCCCTCCTCCAAATGGCAGCCTTTCAAATATTTGAAGAGAGCAATCATGTTCCCCCTCAATCTTCTTTTCTCCAGACGAAACATTCCCAAGGCCCTTAGGCTTTCCTCGTGGGGCTCAGTCTCCAGACCCCTGATCATCCTCGTCACTCTCTTCTGCACCCTCTCGATTTTGTCCACATTTCTTTTGAAATGAGGCCTCCAGAACTGCACACAGTACTCAAGGTGTAGCCTGACCAAGGCAGTATACAGAGGGGCTATGACCTCCTGCGATTTCGATGCTGTGGCCCTTTCAATACAACCCAAGACTGAATTTGCCTTTTTTTTTTGCCACTGCATCACACTGACTGCTCATATTTCGTTTACACAGTCCACTCTGACCCCAAGATCTCTTCCACATACACAACTCCCCAGAAACATATCCCCCATCCAGTGTTTGTGCTTGACATTTTTGTGGCCCAGATGTAATACTGTGCATTTATCTTTGTTGAATTGCATCCTGTTTGCAACTGCCCACTTCTCCAGTATATTCAGGTTTTGTGGAATTTTAATCCAATTTCCTGGGTGTTTGCTGCTACTCCTCCCAATTTGGTATCATCAGCAAATTTAATGAGCAGCCCTTCTACCCCTTCATCCAGATCACTGATAAAAATATTGAAAAGTACAGGGCCCAAAACTGAGCCCTATGGCACCCCACTGGACACCTCCCTCCAATCTGATGGAATGCCATTGACCACCACTCTTTGGGTGCGGTCCTCTAACCAGTTTCCTATCCATCGAACTGTCCTATAGACCAGGCCACAGTGTTCCAGTTTGCCCATCAGAATGTCATGGGGAACCTTATCAGAAGCTTTACTGAAATACATGAAATTGAACACGAGACTGCCTTATACTGAATCAGATCCTTGGTCCATCAAAGTCAGTATTGTCTACTCAGACTGGCAACAGCTCTCCAAAATCTCAGGCAGAGGTCTGTCACATCACCTACAGACAGATCTTTTAACTGGAGATACCGGGGATTGAACCTGGGACCTTCTGCATGCCAAGCAGATGCTCTACCACTGAGCCATGGCCCTTCCCTGTTGTGGGCCATCAGAAACCAAACCTCATGTACTCCTCAATGAACAGGTCCACTTCAGACTTGAGGCAGGGAAATGTTCCCCACATTTTAAAAATTCCTGCATATTGAAAACCATGAGAAGGTTCTAATGAAGCCTAGCAGGCATGTATTGAACATGAAGAGGGATTTTGTTACATGAAGAGGATTCGTATATTTATTTGGTTTCTCCACTGTCATCATGGTGTAGTGGTTAAGAGTGGTGGACTCTAATTTGGAGAACCGAGTTTGATTCTCCGCTCTTCCACATGAAGCCTGCTGGGTGACCTTCCTTGGCCTTTCAAGCCTCTCTCAACCAAACCTACCTCACAACGTGCCTGTTGTGGGGAGAGTGATTGTTGTGGGGAATGTAATTGTAAGTTGCTTTGAGAAAAGTGGGGTACAAAAACCTCCTCCTTCTCCTCCTCTTCTTCTTCTAAGTAGGGATGTTCAAGCACCCACAGGTTGAGCTCATTTCCTGTTAGCCACTGGCCAAAAGGGAGCTAGTTCTTCAGTGGACTGTCCAACTGTTTTCCGTCCAGTCTGTGAGTGTTAGGCAGGTCACTTCACCATGTTTCCTGCTGACAATGCAGCACAGAGCAATCATCTTTTTTGCGCATGCGTGTTCTCATGCATTCCGATAGGGTTCTACTTCCCCCTTTCTTGCTCTACCGCTGCTTCACTTGGCAGCCCATTGCTTAAACAGACAGTTTAATCAGCCACAGATCTGATGTCAGTCATAAAGGAAAGCTGTGGCCCAAAAAGCGGCCACGGGGATCTTGGTGCCACCGCCCTCCCTCCCACCCTCCCACCATGAGCCTCCTGAACCGGATCCCACTGCCCAGTGAAGGGGTTCGACTGTGGCAACCCAACACCAAGGTGGTGCTGGGAGGGAAAGGCCTGGGCACGGGGAGCCTCTACATCACCAAAAGCCATCTGTCATGGATAGAGAATTTCAGCCTTGGGTTCTCCCTGGAATACCCCACTATCAGCTTACATGCCATCTCCAGGGACCTGAACGCCTATCCATGGGAAGATTCGTACATCATGGTGAATGCAAAATTTGAAGCAGAGGCTCTCGTGGGCAACGGGGAGCAGAAGGAGGAGGAGGAGGAGGAAGCCAGTGATGATGAGCTCAAGCCAATTTTGGACTTCAAATTCATCCCCAGCGACAAATTGGCCCTGGAAGCCATGTTCTCGGTGATGTGTAGATGCCAAGCCCTGCACCCAGTTCCCAAAGTCAAAGACTCTGAAAACAATTACGATGGCAACGAATACAACATGGAGGCCCACAAGAGGGGCCAAGGCAACATTCCATTGTTCTACACCTACGAAGAAGGCCTGTCTCATTTGACCACTGGGGACCAGGCCACGCTGGTGAGGCTGGAGGGCATGCTGGCCCGGTCGGTCAGCTCTCAGTACCACATGGCCGGCATCTGGACAGAAGACTCCCTCAGAGATTTTGAAGATGGCATGGAGGTGGGTGCGTCATCACCAGCCGGGACTGGGCAATTTGAAGATGTGGATGTTGATCACTAAGGAGGATGTTCAGATGCTTCTCGAGACTTTCCCAAATGGGCTCTACAAGCTTGAAGACATTTCCACAGGACTTGTCCTTTTCTGTATTAATGGCCTAAACTCAGAGGTTTGGGCCTGTCAGTGCTTTTTAGAGATGCAGTTATAAAAATGCATGTGATACGGTGGGGTTGCTTACTTTTCTTTTTCTTATAATCTGAGACGGTTGTAAGACCTGATGCGGGTTAAGCATGGCTCGTTAGTGTTCGTTAGCATTCGGCCGGTGGGGGGAACCCCACCCCCAAAGTCATCCGGCGAGGACGACGTAATGATGTCACCAGAAGTGACGTTGGCACGTTGGGGGCATTGCCAGAGCCCCCAACGTGCCGACATCACTTTCGGTGACGCTGCCGGGCGCACGGCAAAGCGCGCGCCCCAGAAGAGACTCCCGGGCACAGGAGGACTCCCCCCCACCAGTGAGTCCATAAGACTTGGCAACCCTACACACGCCGCTGGAAGTGTGGCTGGGCTGCTCTGGCTGCCATGGCTGCACATAGCCGTGGCTCGCCAAGGCAGCCAGCAGCCATGCAGCTCTGCCCCTTGCAGCCAGTGCGAACGGGGTACGCCTGGCTGCTTTTCCCGCGGGGCTTTCGGCCCCGCGGCTGTGCCAGGACAGATCTTCAGTCTGTCCTCGGCCTCAGTAGACCATAATGAATAAATCAATATTGAGAGTAGATACTGCACAGCAGTAGTAGAAGAAAAGTAGTCTCAAAGCAGCTTACAATCATTTCCCCTTCCTTTCTCCTCAACAGTCACCTTGTGATGTAGGTGGGGCTGAGAGATCTCTGAGAGAACTGTGACTGGCCCAAGATCACCCAGCAGGCTTCTTGTGGAGGAGCAGTGGGGAGTCATACCTGGTTCTCCAGAAAAGAGTCCACAGCTCTTAACCACCACACCAAGCAAGGCACTCCATGAGGTTTAGTTTGCATATCTGCTCACAGCTGGTATGTAAGTGTTTATTATCTAGTGCTGTTTGACATGGTTCTGTCATTCTCCACTTTAATTCTTCCACTGCAGCTTGGTGCATTCCCTCTTTCTTTGAAAAGAACAGAAATTGACAACACCTCTATCAACTCACCTGTCATAATTTGCAGTATGAGAGGTACTTCTGAATCCGGGTTTTGTTTTTGTTTTTTCATTTTAGGAAAAAAAACCATTATAACTTTAGTCAATACATTTTCTGCTCAGGATAAAAAATATATCTCTGTTAGGTGAATTGCCACTGCTTTCACTCTGGAGTAAAGTCTCCCCACCCTTCTGTTTTCTCTATTTCATTGTAAACAAGTTATAGTTCACCTTTCTTCTTATGTCATAAATCCCTGGTGCCCTTTCTTTTCTGGGTTACGTGCTATTCTCAAAGTCAATGGTGTACTTTATTAGGTAACAGAACACCAAGCATTTCACCCTGGATTCAAAGTGAGGGGCAATCACCACTTTAGAGAGAAATAATCTCACTGCTGTCGATTTATATTCTATCCTCTCAGCCATACAACCCAGCAACCAGTCTGTCTTCAGCATTTGGACAGTTCCACACTTAGAGGCCTTTATAGATGGTTCATAAAATAACTCTGAGTCATTTGGGGAGGATGAGGGGAATCTTGTGTTCTAGCTTATCAAACATTTCCTGTTTTGATTCTGTGATTGATTGACCTGACTGAGGTGCATTTGGAATCGACTCAGTTGCTTGAGGTAATCTAAATCTTTACAAGCACAGCGGCATGGCTGCTTTGGAGGGCAGCCCCGCCATGATTCTCTCGGGTTGGCTGGTTGGCAGGTGAGAACTTACTTTTCCTAATGGAGCACACAATACCCCTGTTATTGCACCTGAAGTCTATGTTAATGACATAATAATATGCAAAAAAGAGAGAGAGTATATAGCAGGGGTCCCCAACATGGTACCAGTACCATACCTAGTGCTCACCAAGTCTTTCCAGAAAATTAGTGGAGCCAAGCGGAGCTCTTGCTCAGCACAGCTTCTGATAAGCTGCAACCAACATTGGCTTTATTCTTGCATTCTCTCTCTCTCTCTCTCTCTCTCTCTCTCTCCCTCTCTCCCCTCTCTTCCCACTTCTCCCCTGCACTTAGACTTCCTATGGGCATGTGTATGGTTCCACCTCCAGTGGCAGCCATTTTGTGGTTCTGCCCACCACCCTGTGTCAGAATGCTGAAGGTTCCCATAGGCTCAAAAAAGGTTGGGGACCCCTAGTCTATAGCATGTGGCCAAGGAACAGTCAATAGGTTGGATCCATTCCACCAGTGGTGGTGCCTTCCTCTGGCTCAAGGCAAGTGTAAAGCTGGAGTAGTTTTCCATTGCCTTCCTCCATGTAGCAACTCCGGTCCTCCATGTTGGTCTCTCATCCAAGTACTAAATTTGCCTAACCCTCTAATGAGATTGGGCTAGGCTGGGAGATTTAGGCTGCTCTGGCACAAGGTGCCCTTGTTCAGTTCCTTGATAGTAGAGGAAGACTCTCCCATTAGTGTAATAGATCTGTGGGATCCAACCCATTGCTCATGATATTCTCCTAAGTATTGGCACTTTAAAGTTTACATTTCCATGCAGTTTTCTGCTTCCTAGTTGGAGCATTTTGTATGAAGGTTAGTAGCTTTTAATCTCTTCATCTCTTTCAGGGGTCCTCTGCATCACAAGGAGGTCACTGACTGGTTCTCAAAGGACAGAACACATTTGCTCCCTTGCTGGGGTTGTATGTCTGAGGATCAAACCTCCGGAAAAGAAGCTAATGTTTTCTACAATGTCCGATTTTACAATTTATAATTGATGCAGCCAGCAGCCAGTTTAGGACTATCAAGATATATCTAAAACATCTAATTCAGAAGATATCATCTTATGGTTATTATCCCAGAATTCTTATCTAAAAAATCAGAATCATTCATATACAGGAATATAAAATTTCAGGATTTTTAGCTGCGGATGCCTTTCTGATTGCCATTCCAGATTACTATGCTCGGAACACTTCATACACGCCTGCATATCAACTTCTTTCTGCTTTCCTGGTTACTCAATATTTGGTGACTTGCCCCTGTGTGAAATTACTACTGAAAAGCCCCATGGTTAGGGCAGAATTGGTGGATAGGTCTGTCAATGGCTGTTAAAGATAATTACCTAATAGGGCATCCATGCTCAGAAGAAGTACACCACGAGGTCTAAGGCAATGGTTAAAAAAAATAACACAGGAAAATTGGTTGTAAGGTTATTTCAGCTCAGGAGACTCTCAAAGCCCAGCAGAACTAGAATGCTGGGTTAGAACAGACCAGATGACAGGGCCACCTATGGAGGAGAATGTGTGTAGTGATAATGGACACTCGTGCTGAGAAGATTGGAAGGGGAATTTACAAAAAAGTTCTTGTAGTTGTCTGCTCTGACAACTGCTGCTACAGTTAACCGGAGGCTTCTGAATGCACAATGCAACGTCTTCATGTTTTTGGGGGGAGGGGACTTCATCCTCTATCAGAATTTCTCAGAAACACAAATATTTGTTATGCGTAAGCAAGGACACGCTGCCCCACCCTGTAATGGCCAACCCCATCAAAAGGGGAAATGAAATAATACATCTTGGTCTTCCTATGCCCCTCAGTTCGATTCACTTAACAAAATTGTGGGTTATTGACACAATCGTGACTGAAACGTTGCTTCCGTATTCTAGCACAGATGGGCTTTAATCTATCGTCCTCTGTTTGTACAGAAACAGCTGTGTTTTATATGCAGATTTATGAATCTTGTAAGCCGCCTAGAGCCAGCTCACATTGGCTAGGTGGGATATAAATCCCCAAAATAAATAAATAAATAAATAAACCTAATCCCCTAAACTGGCATGAGGGAAACTGACAAAACTCCTGGAAAAACAACAACAAAATGAACAGGAAATCTTTGCTTCTCTTTTTAAAACTTTCTTCTTTTCTGCACACAACATTAAGGGAAGTTATACTTGAGAGGGATGCTGAAAGAAGCAGAGAGAAGTCAAATCCTGTTAGCAAACAAGGCCATTTTGGATTGTCTCCATCAGAAAAAAAAGTATCCAATGCATGTTTCCCTACTTAATACCTATAAACAGCTTAGCAGAAGAATAATGCTTTTTTTCTGAATTACACATACTGCTAAGAATTGTTTCCTGTTGTAGAAAACATATACAAAGGTTATGTCTTTCCCTGTGAGTTGAGTTTTCCACTAAGTTACAGCACAGATTGCAGACAGTGTGCCTGGTGGTACACAATGGAGTGAGAAGGTTTGATGAAATCAGAGTCCTGGCTACGATCCAAGTTGGTATGCTGAGTTGTAAAACAGGCCAGAAGGAAGGAAACTCTTTGCTGCCAACATGGAGTGATCTAAGTAGGGTTGCCAGCCAGCCAGAATTTACCTCCCTGACCAGAACTAAAATATAGAAAGCCAGGGGGGAAAAAATCCAACTATTTTATTATTCATTCAAGTTTACACCACAACTACCGATGCAGATGAGGAAGAAATGAAATGCTTTTGCACAAGTGTCCAGGAAGAAACAGATCACGCACCTAAAAAAGAAGTGATGATAATCATAGGTGACTAGAAGAAGAGAAGAAGAGACTGGATTTATACCTTGCCCTTCAATACCCCAAGGAGTCTCAGAGCGTCTTACAATCTCCTTCCCTTCCCCTCCCCACAACAGACACCCTGTGAGGTAGGTGGGGCTGAGAGAGCTCTTTCCCAAGCTGTCCTTGAGAGAACAGCTCTGACAGAACTATGGCTTGCCCAAGGTCATCCAGCAGCTGCAAGTGGAGGAGTGGGGAATCAAACCCGGTTCTCCCAGATTAGAATCTGTGCACTTAAGCACTACACCAAACTAGAAAACAAAAGTAAAGAAACAAAGCAGAATAATAATAAAAAAAGACAAATCAGTGGGTTCCAGATCAAATTAAGCCTGAACTCTCCCTAGAAGCTAAAACGACTAAACTGAGGCTATCGTACTTTGGTCTCATTATGGTGTCTTTCAGATTGCCTTAAAAACCTACTTGCATTACCCAGTGTTAGTGTGGTTTTGTGTTCGTCTGTGTGTGTGAGTTTAGACAACTTCATAAGCATCCCACTGCTGCCTCATATCTTTCCCATTTTCCCCGTTCCTAATAAAAATGATTTCTCCCACACTTTCCCCCCAAAGCAAAATGCATTTGCAACAAAGCCTCTGCTCGTAATCTGAATGAAGTTTTTTGCAGTGGTAACTCCCGGAACAACCTGCCCCAAAAGGGTGGGCAAGTTTGGGTTTTTTGGAAAAAAAAATTGCATCCCAGTGGAGAAACATTTCAGTGATTGAAGGTGCCTGCACTGAAACAAGCAATTGATCCAATTGGGGGCACCTTCCTCTTTGTTCTGCCTTGTGTGTGTGTGTGTGTGTTTCTGTGTCTGTGTCTGGTCTCCTCACTCTCCAGCCCGAGAAAGCCAGGATCATGTCCCCCTCTTGATTTACATGAGAGCAGACATACCAAAGCCAATGATGCTTCTGTTGTGTGCAGAGGTCATATCATAGAAAAAGAGGTGCAGGAGCTCATTAGCATAACTCATTACTTATTTGCATATGCCACACCCCCTGGCATCACTGGAAGTGTGACAAAAGACAACACCCACTGCTCAGGTTCCACCCCAAAAATCTCCAGATATTTCCCAACTCAGAGCTGGTGAGCCAGTTCTACACTTTGACTAAAGACACTTTAGGTTTTCTTTTGCTCTTGCAGGGAAGCTACCCTACGACAAGCATGAAAATACAGATCAGGTGAGTATGCTTTTGCTTTTTTCCACAGCACATCACCATATGTGCCTGCTCCTGGGCTTGCTACTCCTGGAACGGCATTCCTGCTTGAAATGACTCCTGCTTGTGTGAAATCTACCACATCATCTCTTGACCCTTTGCACCTTTCTCCCCAGTGTGGAAAACCCTTCTTTTTGTTACATCCTTTTTAATGTTTTCAGTTTTAAAATGTCAGAGCTGCTGTGCTTCAGGGCTGCTGCTTGAGAGCTTCCTGTGATTGACACCAGAATAACAGACACCAGAATGCACTGAAGCCAATGGTGCTACTCTTGTGTAAAACCCACCAGATTTCTTCTTTTTTGTCACATCTTTTTAATGTTTTCAGTTTTAAAACGTCAAGGGCCAAGTGATCCAGCAAATAAATTATCTTTTGTGCTTCTGAGCTGTGGTTTGGGAGCCTACAGAACTTCCCATAAAAGTAAATGGGTCTACTCTCAGGTAAGGAAGATAGGTGGAGTGAATGAGGGTGCTGAAATGCTCAAATGCTTCAGCACATGTGCAGAAAGAAAAAAACATTAAAAAAATAACCCCACTCCAGAACAGATGGAATCCATGAAGGGAAGACTGAAAGGATCCCATCAACCGTGTGATCATCAGAAGCAGCACAAGATGAGCAGAAACACAAAAGGCGGCTGCAGTCTGGAAAATGCTTATGAGAAAATGAGACTCACTGGAAAAGACGAGGAAAGGTCGAAGGCAGGAGGAGAAGGGGAAGACCCAGCATGGGAAGGGTGGATTCTATAAAAGAAGAAGAAGAGGAGATTGGATTGATACCCTGCCCTTCACGTGGAGTCTCAGAGCAGTTTACAATCTCCTTTCCCTCCCCCTCTCAACAACAGGCACCCTGTGAGGTAGGCGGGGCTGAGAGAGCTCTTTCGACATCTGCTTTAGACAGAACAGCTCTGAGGGAACTTGTCACCGACTCAAGGGCACAGCATGTGGAGGTGTAGGGAGGAGTGGGGAATCAAACCTGGTTCTCCCAGATTAGAGTCCACGCCACAGCCCTCAGTCTGCAAGGCCTGAGCAAGGCTGTTAATGATAGGATGTTTCGGAGGTCATTAATTCATAGGGTCGCCATAAGTCGGAAGTGACTTGACAACACTTAACACACACACAACTATTTTTATTCCCACTATACTTACACGAGTCAGCTTGTCGGGGCAGTTTGCGCTTAATCCCTGAGCACACACAGAGTGTAAACTCAGTATTCATACCGCATGGTGGCTAAGATCTGCTGTGCCGTCCATGGTGAAGCCTGCACATTGTTCATGCATATTGATACTTTGTGGCCCCATAGAGCTTTGCCTCGTGTTAAGAGGATCGTGGGAGTCATTCGTGCTGGTGCAAAGCTGGGTTACCCAGATCTCAGGTTTGGAAAAAGTGTGGGAAACTTTTTTTTTCTAGTCTGGGAATATTTGGTCGATCCAGGCTGAGCATGGATAACTCCCAGCTTGTGGAAAGAAAATAACAAATGTCAGCATGCAGTCTCTGGCGAAGCAATCTAGCTATTCCAGCCAGTCATTTGTCATCATTTTACCAGTTTGCACAGAATGTGATCGAGGACTGCCATTCAGTTGTCAAACCAGCCTTGGATTAGCAAGCCCTTTGGGATGCTCCCTCCGCTGTCTGTTCTGCATTCGGAGGTGAGAAAGTCTCTGAACAGAAGCCTGGCATGTCCTTTCTGTTCAGCCAGATGGTATCTGAATCTCCTATTAAAATTTTTAGACCCTGCTCTTTTGCTCATTCTTTTCTTTTACATTTGTAAGAATGTCTCACACACTCACAAAAGCAGGTCCGTCTTGGCAGCCGTCAGGATATGCTAATAAAGCCTTCCTATGGCAGCCTTATTAAAGCAGGGGAGTTTCCGCTTCTTAGCAGCTACGCACAGATAGTTCTTGAAAAGGGGATCGCTTGCTCTCTCTGGCCTTGGCATCTTGTATCTAAAAGAAGTGGGATATTCTGGAGCTTTATGTTACTTCTTCTCTAAATGGCATTCCTCAAATGAGGATGTCCATAACTATCTTTATGTAATAGTGGTCATACACAAAAAAAATGTCCCCCAAAGATGGGCATGATTAATTTGTAACAATTAATCATGCCTTTCCCTCCCTCTCTCTCTCTCTCTCTGTATATAGAGGCCAGGCTCAGGGCAGCTAACAAGGCCATAGGTGTCATATACAATAAAGCAATAGAACAAATTAATAATTTAGCAATTTAAAGTCAACAAACCATTTAAAATATAACTCTCATAAGATAGCAGAACGGTCTTAAACATCCACCATAGGGAAACATGGGGAAACAGCAGCTGGCGTCAGGCTCCGTAGAGCTTGGAATCTTTAATGTGGACACTGAGGTTGAGCCGGTGGCCAAGTGTAGATAATAGGGCACAGTATTCAGCTAGATGGTAAATCATTTAGTGTGGGCTCTCAAATGCTTGGCGGAAGAGCTCCATCTTGCAGGCCCTGTGGAATTTTGATAGATCTGATGTCCTCGAGGAGCTAGTTCCACCAAAGCGGAGCCACCACAGGAGAAGCTCAAGCCCTGGTTGTGGCCAGCTTGGCTTCTTTCACACCAGGGAAAACAAGAAGGTTCTGTGAACCTGACCGCAGTACTCTCATGTATGTCGTGGTTGTGTCATGTGTGTATTTCATTTCACTTCATTCATTCACTCCAAAAAGTCAGCATAGCACATAGGCTTTTAGAAAAATAATAATAGAAATACATAAGAAAAAGGAACATCCAGCGTTTTAGGAAAAAAGTAAATATTGAACACATGATTAAAAATGACAAATTAAAATAGCCATAGAACCACTGCCTATTTAACTGGGCGCTGAGTTAATGGCAGTAGCTTGAATTTTTAGTGCAGCTGAGATATATTTGGCAACTGCTAGAGAGATGTGTTTTTCATTTCATTATACATCAGTGCGGAAGGTGATGGGAGAAGAGGAGGAATCAGCTACAGGAGACTGGTGATGGTGTGTACCAGAGGGTTCCAAGCTTGCACTGAGGCTATTTAGTATCCATATGAGATGCCCAAATGAGGTCATCCAGAGGTTTTGGTGTGGATTGTCATCAGTATGTTGCTGGCCCCTATGATGAAATGACACTTTCCCAAGTATCTGTGTAAGAATTTTTGGTTTTGATTTATTAGAGATGAAACTCAAACTTGGGAAACAGGCTGGCCCTTGCCCCCCCTTTTCCTATTCCAAGTGGTAGAGAAGGAGTAATAAACGACCCGTTGGGTAACTAATAAGGCAACCCAAGAAGACAAAATAAAGACCCTCCACCTGAAACGATGAAGTGGTTTTCAAATTATTTTTCCAGCTGTGTTGAAATCACAGCGAGAGTAGCGGGGAGGGCTTGTGGGAAGGGGATGATTGGTTCTAGGAAAGAAGATATGCTTTAGGAAGCAGTCATGTTAGGTGCTCAAGGGAAGCCACGTTTCCAGCGGCAGTCATTCTTTTGGGGGATTTATTCCAAGGCGATCATTCAGAAAAGACATGCTTTAGAGACCAGTCATTGACTGGCCTGTGATCTGATGAGAGATGACTAACTAGATGGAAAAGATAACTAGGATGATTTTAATCGGAACAACCAACCTGGAACCATAAAGTTGGTGGGTGGCAAGTGACAAATTACAGCCAATTTATGGTAATCCCATAGGGTTTTCATGGCAAGAGACAAAGAGAAGTGGTTGGTCGTTACTGGCCTCTTTGTAACAACCCTGGACTTCCTTGGTGGTGTCCATCCAAGTATTAACCCTAATTAGCCTCTGACCCTAATTAGCCTCTGAAATGCAAGGAGACCGGGCTAGTCTGGGCCAACCGGGTCAGGAACCATTAAGTTACTTTTACATATATCACATAGAGATAACTTTAATTTGGGAAGGAGGGTTGTGTAAGTAAACTTATTTGATTTCCTACATGATCCGGGATTTATAGGGTCACTGTTAAGTTAAAAGTCACTTGATGGCACTTAACACAGGCATGCTCAGATGCTGTAATATTGTGCAGTTCAATTGCACGTTTTAATTTCTGTATTTCTGGTTTGCTTACATACTTAAATTCAAATTCAACCCCCTTCCCCCCCCCCCCCCCCGGTGTGGATGCTGGAGTTACTGGGTCTTTGCAACCATGAAACTGCCTCATGCTTGCATCACGCTTACCAAAGTATAAGAGAAATAGGGAAGTCCCACTGAACTGAGAACTCCTCCAACTTGGCTAATACAAGGCAGTGATTCAAACTGTTTGAAAAGAATTTGGCTCAGGCTGACAGACTGAGATTCTATTAGAGCAGAGGTGTCGAACTCATTTGTTACAAGGGTGGGATATGACATAAATGTCACTTTGTCCGGCTGGGCCCTGTGTACCATCAAATGTAACACAATGTACCGGAGATATAAACTTTATAAAGATAGGAGAGACTGGCCCGAAGGAGCTGTGATGCTAGAAACAGGAAGCAGCACAGAGTCAGTTGCTCTCGGGCTGGACTGGAGACTTGCAGGGGCCAGATCTGGCCCATGGGCCATATGATTGACACCACTGAACAGCTTGGGAGTCCTATAGGCCCCAGCTCTATTAGTGAAGAAACAGGTTCTGCCATGGCCAAAAGTGAGTTTTGCCAACTACATTTAGTTCATAGGCTTTCCCTCCTTTTTAAAGACTGCTGATACAGCCATGCTGAGCCATGCAACGGTAACCTTGATTATTGAACATGCTCTACATGGGGCTGCCCTTGAAGATGA
This sequence comes from Lepidodactylus listeri, assembly GCA_029233225.1. Taxonomy (NCBI): domain Eukaryota; kingdom Metazoa; phylum Chordata; class Lepidosauria; order Squamata; family Gekkonidae; genus Lepidodactylus; species Lepidodactylus listeri. Next base: position 94,464,730 of record JARCFY010000009.1, on the reverse strand, counting down.
TTCAGAAAACATAGTATCCTGTTTGTTGTCAGGGGCAGATTCCAGAGATTACATCACACCCACTTTGCCTATCGGTTTCTGAGTTCCTGGGGCACTAACACTTGGCCCCCCCAGTATAAGCCAGTACAGTAGCCTTGTTCAGCTCAGCAATGACTTTTGGACATTCCAACCCCTGCAAGGATAAGCTCCACTGCTGACCACTTGACGGTTAGTTCCAGCGACTGATTCTGTGTTACAGATATCACAGGCTAAAATATCATAAGAATTTCATCATAGGAGCATCAAACCCTTAGCAGATTAGAAGACCTACATCACTCTTCCAGTGTCAGAGGGCTTGCAAAAAAAAAAGAACCTGATCTGTTTCATAGATAGGAAGGTGGCATGGTGTAGTCTGATCTCATCAGATCTTGGAAGGTAAGCAGGGTCAGTACTTGGATGGGAGACCACCAAGAAAGGCTCTGCAGAGAAAGGCAATGGCAAACCCCCTTTGCATGTCTTGAAGGCTCCTTGCTGGGGCTGCCATAAGTTGGCTGTGACTTGACAGTGCATACATAAGTACACAATGTACCTCACAGGATTGTAATTGTGAGGATAAAGGTGGGTCATGAATACCTGACTGAGGACAGACTGGCAATCTGGAGTGGGACGAATCCGGAGGCAAAAGCTGTGGGGGGAAAATCCCCCGGGGCTGGCTGTCCACATTGGCCAGGGTATTGTGCAAGGATGCCGTTACGGAGCATTCAGACTGCTGCGGAGTGGCCCCAGGTGGGCCGGCCTCCGCTCGTGATAGGGCTGTTTCGGCAATTTGCGCATGTGCGCATGAGCGCTCATGCACAAACTGGCAAAACGCCGTGTTCGCACTGCCGCCTCCGCTTGCCTCCCGCCTTCTTCCGGTTCACACTGCCTGGAAGCAGGAGGCAAGCGCAAGATGGCCTCCGGACACTGGTTTCTACCGATGTCCTTCTAAAGCGCAAGAAAACCGGCTTCAAAGCGGGTAAATGCGGAAGGGAGCCGAGGGACAGCTGCGCATGTTTGAACAGGCTCCCATCCCCCGCTTCCCATGCGGACCTATCCCGGGGCAGATTGCCAGTCTGTCCTCAGCCCCTGAATCTGCAATACAGGTTTTCAGTATGCTCTGTAGCCCAATTTAGAAAATCTTCAGTCACACTCTTGGAGATACGGTTCTTCATTCTCCCCAATCAGTTAATTAAAAGGTATACAGAATACACATCCCAGAACACATGCCTGTAGAAACAGTTAAAAATGCAGGGATAGCTTAGAAGGCATCCACTGCTTTTGCCTCAACTACTGTTTTTCCTTTCACCATTCCAAACACAGACACAACAAAACTTAGTCAATTCAGTAAATTTGTGAAAGGGGGAGGCGGGACTGACAAGAGGGTTAGATTTGCTAAGCCATTATGAGCCAAGATGAAATTCAGAGAGGGTGGGAGGCCTTGAGTCATAAACACACAGGGTTTCTGAAGTGAGGGAGTCCATTCTCAAAGCAGACTTTCTAAAATTTGTCTCTGTCCTGAATACGAATGTGGATTGCCGTGTACTTATTTCTAAGCATCTGAAAATACCATGAAAATACCTAATGACAGGAGATCTTTCACGGCTCTGAACAAAATCTGCAAAAGTTATTTTCTTTTAAATTATCAGCAAAAAGAGTAAATGGGGGGTTCTTCTTCGAATAGCTGCATCTAAACGTACTCCATTAAACATAATTTATCCATCCCAACCCCAGACCTTAAAAGCCTGCACATTAATGTAATGTGTCACTTAATTAAGGAAAGCAGGGAAAGACTCAAAGATTATAGCCACCGGAGCTGTCAAACATCCTAGCAGGAAAAAAAGAAGAAGAAGAAATAAGAGAAGAAATAACATCATAAGTGGAGGAAATATTCCCCAGCGCTACCACTGGATAGGGTCATCCTAGCAGGAATCGCTTTACCCATCTTCATTCAAACTCTGATGTTCTGTTCAAACACTGATGATTTTGGAAACTTCACAAATCTTGGATTTCCATACCACTCTCCCTCACATGACAATACCTTTTTAAAAAAAAAAAATTAAATACGTGATCATGGGAGAGACTTGAGAATAATATATTTAGATCTGTCACAACAATCTAACCCCAAAGAAAAGAACGTCTTCATAACCCATTCTCCATTCAGATATTGTTTTATGTTTACCCAGGGAAACTTTTTAAAAACCTCATTAAAAATAACCTTGAAACTTTTAATGAGCCGGTGCCAGCTCCGACTCTGACAGGAACTCAGTTTATTGAAGGGCAGCTAGAAGACATACCCATTTCACTGATCTTCAGTTGTGACTGCTGCTTCGACTCTGGTGTGTGTTTTCAGCTCCAAAAAGATTCCTTTTTCTTTTGTATTCAAGATTGTTTATAATACAGACGCACACACAAATACTGGAATGCTAACACTGTATTCCAAATACCTTCAAAACCAAACTCTTTTTTAGAGGTTTGGCTATCTTTGTTCATGAAAAGGCCCATAGCTTCCGACAGATTTGATATGACTCAATTATGGTGGACTATTAAGAAATTATCATTATCAAACCCTGCTCTGCATATTTCACTTAATTATCACTCAAAAGCTGCTTTCCCTTGGTATGCAAAAGAGATTATTCGAAACCCAAAACTACTGTTATCTCTCACCACCTTTGCAGATATTGCAGAGAGAGGTATGTAACCACAAGGGAAATAACTGTTCTTGGAAGCGGGCAAAGTAACTGAGTGTGCATTGAGTAGTTTCTGTTGCTGTCTGAATACAGTTCCTCAAAAGCATTGATGAGAATGCTTCACCCTATAAACCAGCAACACAGAACGGCACCTTTTCCTAAGGTCCCTCTAGTCCAGCATCCTGTTCTAGTGGCTTGCCATCTCTAGGGCTGCGGCCACACGGGACTTAAATGCGGGAGGAAGGGCAATTTCCTCCCGCATTTAAAGGGGCCGACCAGACAGCCCGCCCCTAGTCCCGTGCCGAAGCGGGCTCCAATGCGGGTTCCTCCTGCATTTTCAGACCCCGGGAAAATCAAGTATTTTCCCAGGTGTTGCGGGAGGAACCCGCATTGGAGGTATCTGGACAGCCCTCTCTCGCATGCATTGCGAGACCAGGGCTGTCCAGATAGCCCCACCGGCCATTCCCCCCCCCCCCCCGTTACACTTGGGTGCATGGCTATCCATGTGCCCAAGTGTAAAAGGGTGAAAAAAAAACCCTCCGACTTACCCAGGCGGATGGCGGGTCGGAGGTCGCTACCGCCGCTTCCAGTGCTGCTGGGGCCGCCTCCGCCGCCTTCTCTTCAGTGGCGGCTGCTGCCACCGCCACCGTTTCCGCCGCTGTGGCTGCCGTGGCCGCCGCCGCCGCTGCTCCCGCTTCCGCCGCCGCGGCCGCTGTTCCCACCATGGCCGCCGATCCCGCTGGCACAGGGGTTGGGATGTATAGACATCCCAACCCACTGTTAAAAAATGTGGCCCCTTTAAATCCGGGAGCCTCCGTGTGACCGTGTGACCGTGTAAGGGGCCGTGTGACCGCGGCCTAGAATCTCACATGCAAAGCAGGAAGGCAATGGCTTGTCCACTGCTGTCTTTAGCATGGGGTATTTAGAGGTATACTAGCCTCTTTTTTATGTAGGGGTTATGGCTCAGTAGTAGAACATCTGCTTTTCACATGAAAGAACCCAGGTTCAGTTCCTGGCACTCCCAGTTTAAAAGATCAGGTTATAGTATAGGCGTAGAGTATGGGGGGACTCGAGCCACCCCCGAAATTTCCCAGGGGGGCTCAGCCACCCCTGGCAAAACAGAGTGCCTGACACCGCGCCTCCCCGGGTCCTTCCAAGGCCTGGCCACCACTACCGGAGAGAGAGAGGGAAGGGGTGGCCGGGGGGGGGGGGAGAGAGAGGCACCGGCAGCAGAGGCTGGCAGGCTTTGGAAGGGCCCGGGGAGGCGCGGCGGTTTCCCGGGGGCCAGAACATCGCCCCAGCGAGTGCACACGCTAAGAAGCCCCCCCCCCCGAATTTCCCAAAGTCTATGCCCTTGGGTTATAGGACAAGTGAAAGACATCACCCTCTGGCCTTGGAGCTTCAGCCCCTGTCCGATTTTTCCCCCCAGAGCTCCTGTGTAATATCTGCTGCTGCAGAATAATGCGAACGAGCTCACAGAGTATGCGATGAAGAAAGTTCTCTTGAACTGTATGAGTTTTACAGTTATGATATAAATGGATAGATGGGATGCTGGTCTAGATTTGTTGCTTGGCATTCTCCAGGGCTGCTTCCCCACGGAGTGCTTTCTGCACAGCTGCTTCTTGCTTTTTTTCTTTTCCTTTCTTAACATCCACATGATGTTGTGCATTAATCTGTCCTTTCTCCAGGTCTTCCCTAAGGGGATACTGGAGAAGAGCAAATAAGGGATTGTCGTATGTACTCAAAAAAAGGCAACCTTGAATGTAAGACAGCCCCTTTAAAGTTTTATACACATACACTGCATTTTTTTTACTAGACATAACAATAACTAGTACGCCAACATATGATTAACCCTTCTTTTTAGATGGTATATCTGTGGAAGGGGGGGATTAGTCTTGCATTTGAATAAATACTGCCTTGCACTTTTAGCTGGGAAACACAGCCTCAGTGCAGAGCCCCTGTCCTCCTTATGGTACTGTGAATAAAACAACTTACAGCTGTGATCATATGCACAATTAGCCCCAACATAGATGCGAATGCCGGGCGGATTTAAAGTGTGTGATCAGACACAAATGTCTGGGAAGTGTCCCGCAGCTGGCAGCAACCCATGTTGCTCCACTGCAGAAGCGGAGTAAACAGGCCCTGGGGAAAGCCCGGTAGCAGATGGGTTCCTACAGGCCATGGGCAGACTTTCCCCTGTCTGATCGCTCCAGCATGCACTCATGGCATCAGGATGGCCTGATCAGGCCATCTTGACTCCATGCCATTGTTTTTTTTCCCTTCTCAGTATGCACATTATCACACACTCCTTAGGGAGCCCTCAGGGCTGAGGTGTGAATCATTGATCCCTCATTTAAGTGCATTGGGAACAAATGGCAACAAACAAAAACAAACACCCCCCCCCCCCAATCTGCAGTTGCATCTGATTACATAGTGGTGGGCTGCACCTGGAGCTTCAAAAGACTATGTGATTGCGCAACTGCAGGTCAACTTCCACCAGAGGAAATAGCATTTCTCCCCACCCCCCACCCCCGCTTTATCTCGTGTGTGAGACCACAGCCTACGTACATTGAGGAATAAAACCAACACCACCTGCCATCTACCTCAAGCTCCAGCTGACACCAAAGTCTCTAAAACTTTATTTACTGGCCTGCCAGCCTTTGGCGTGATTTAAAATAAAGCTCCCCTCACCCTGAGGTAATTTCTGATGACATTATAGCAGATCCTCCGCCCTGCCTTGGTAGACTTCCCTCCAAACTATGTCTGCTCTTTTACAAACCAAGCGGGAGTACACAGAATTAAAATACAAACTGAATACATTTATTTTACTGGGAAAGGCTATAAATAGTGGATGTCTAACACAAGCAGACAAAATGCCAGCAACTCTTAAGTTGCTTCTGAATAAAAGTTAGAGGGGCTTCTCCCTCAGGTTTCCTAACTTTGCCTGAAGCTACACTTACACTGTAATCTGGCAGACCTCACCCTCTCATGGAACTTCCTCTACACTACATTACAAGACAGAAGGCCTCAACCTTTGCTAACACACTAACCCAATCTTTTTCCCTTTGAAGAGACTCTGGGGTAGAGCACAATCCCCAGACTGCTAAAGTAACAGCTAAGCCCAGTCTATCTTTAAAAAGAAACACACACATACCAGTTAAATTATCTTTTTATGCTCACTGCCCTCCCCCCCATCCCCTCTTCCCCTGAGAGTTCCAGAGGGTCCAACTGGTCATTTATTGCTGCTTTCTCTTCCTTGTTAACAGGGTTCAAATGTGATTGGTAGGTGAGGACAAAAAGGGACAGACCCATCTCTGTCCATCACGCTGTCCTCAGCATGTTGTTTCTCAAACCTGCCTCACCCCAATCTTTTAGAAAAGAACGCAGTTCAAATATGTTATCATGGTGTCCAGACAGGAAGGTATGCATTTTAATAGGATCAGAGAATCACAGAAGGGGCAATAAAGGCCGTCTAGTCCAACTCCCTGCTCAATGCAGGATCAGCCTAGAGCGTCCCTGAGAAGTGTTTGTCCAGCTGCTTATTAAGAGAGCCAATGTGAAACACATCAGGTGCTGTAGAAATTACTGAGTTTTTTTAAAAAAGCCCCCCCACACACCGGCTTTGGCCAGGAGGGCGGGGTAGAAATTTAATAAATAAATAATAATAAGAAGAAGAAGACGTCCAGTGGTTTGGAAGGGAAATGACAGCTGTAAGAGGCTGGTGGCAAAAAAGTACATGAAACACTCCTCTGCAGACACTCAATTGCCACTGCAAATGGCCACTGGGGGTTACTAGGAAGGGAAATGAAAGCAAATCGGCCAGTATCAGAATGCCCCTGTATAAATTGATGGTGCGATCTCATTTGGAATACTGTGTGCAATTCTGGTCACCACACCTCAGAAAGGATATTATAGCACTGGAAAAAGTGCAGAAAAGGGCAACTAGAATGATAAAAGGGTGGGAACACTTTCCCTATGAAGAAAGGTTAAAGTGCTTGGGACTCTTTAGCTTGGAGAAATGGTGACTGAGGGGTGACATGATTGAGGTTTACAAGATTATGCATGGGATAGAGCAGGTAGAGAAAGAGGTACTTTTCTCCCTTTCTCACAATACAAGAACTTGTGGGCACTCCATGAAATTGCTGAGCAGTCGGGTTAGAACGGATAAAAGGAAGTACTTCTTCACCCAAAGAGTGATTAACACATGGAATTCACTGCCACAGGAGGTGGAAGCGGCTACAAGCATGGATTGCTTCAAGAGGGAATTAGATAAACATATGGAGCAGAGGTCCATCAGTGGCTATTAGCCACAAGGTATAGATAGGGAACTCTCAGTGTGGGGCAAGTGAAGCTCTGTATTCTTGGTGCTTGGGGGGGGGGGGGACAGTGTGAGGGCTTCGAGTGTCCTGGCCCCACTGGTGGACCTCCTGAGGACACCTGATATTTTTGGCCACTGTGTGACAGAGTGTTGGACTAGATGAGCCATTGGCCTGATCCAACACTGGCTTCTCCTATGTTCTCCTAAATGCCTTTGAATTTGCAGTGGTGATGAAAGCAATGTTGAGGGGTCTTCCTTGTTCTCATTTTTCTTCTTCACTTGTGAGTTTCTGTTGCTTAGGGGGTCAGTTTCGCATGTGTTTTGCTCCCTCCAGTGGTTGATTCAATATTATATCACTTCATGTCCAGCATAAAAAACCCTGCAGTTTAAATTTGCAGGGAGATATGCCAGACATAAAATGATGTAATGCTTAATCATCCACTAGACGAAGCAAAACATGTGCAGAACAAAAAACAAGAAGCAACAAGAGCACACAAGCTAGGAAAATGAGACTCCTTACTGTATGGACAGAGCCAAGAACTACCTCCCTAATTACAGCCACTTTCCCTCCTCCTCCTCCTCCATCATTCCCCTTTCACATTGGTTCCTCAGTATCAGGATAATGCACTGAAGTAAGTCTTTTCTTCCTGTCTTATCTGACCATTTTAGCATGAACAAATTAAAAAGAGATAAAAAGCTACTCTGGTAATTGTACTTTAGGAAATAAGGGAAGGTGTTCTGCTTAATGATATAGCGATTTATGGAATTTAGGAAGCCCGTGAATCCACAGTTAAAATTAAACGCAAGAATGAGATCTGTAGAGAGAAGGATTAGGAGTGTGGGAAATGATTATTGGGTCTTTAGAGGGATCAAGAAAAAATATATGACAAAAGAAAGAGCTTCTTGCAAAGGTTAACAGTCTATATAACTGCAATGAAAGTTCAAACTAAGTAAGTGCCACACCAGAAGGATATTGGTGTATTAGGACAGTAGCAATGATTTTGGTTGTGTATCAGTTATGGGCAAGAGAGGGTGACATATCCTAGCAAATGCTTTTATATGTTTCCTTTCTGGGGAACTTCTGAAACCAGAAGAACTCAGTCTTATTGAAGGTAGGAACACAGTCTTATTGAAGGTAGGTGTTTCTTAGTCTCATTTTTGAGGAGTCCTAATTCTTCACATTATGAGAAGACAAGAGTCACTGGAAAAGACAATGGTCCAATCTGGATTGGTATTTCGCACTGTTGTGCAAATGATCTCACATCGTGTCACAAATTTATGTCTACATTTGCTGCCCCATCCACTCTCCTATTGTTTCATTTCAACATAGGCTGTCTGCATCATTTTATGGCCATTTAGTAGTGACTCCAATGTCACTATGGCATCTCACCACCTTATCTGAATGTAGAAGAAGAAGAAGAAGAGATTGGATTTATACCCCGTCCTCCACTCCCCAAGGGAGTCTCAGAGTGGCTTACAAACTCCTTTCCTTCCCCTCCCCACAACAGACACCCTGTGAGGTAGGTGGGGCTGAGAGAGCTCTTTCCCAAGCTGTCCTTGAGGGAACAGCTGGTACAGAGCTATGGCTTGCCCAAGGTCATCCAGCCAGGTGCAAGTGGAGGAGTGGGGAATCAAACCCAGTTCTCCCAGATTAGAGTCCACGCACTTAACCACTACACCAAACTGGCTCTTAGTTTAAGGTGGTATAACTGCTCCTCTCCACCGCTGAACCGCTCTGAGCAAAAAGCAGACAACTGGAGGTGAATCCCCTCCCATCTTTTCTAAGATACAGAGATTGTCACAAAGGAAACAAGGTAGCTGAAAATCCAGTCGTCTGCATTTAAAAGCAGCCAGGGGACATTTCTGTGCAATCATGGGGGGGGGGGGGAAGCACGCCCACCCCTGAACCATTTGTTATTTCCTGGGGCAATCTTCAGAAAGCCCTGCCTGGCAATTGCTGCGTGTTTTGTGTTTTTTACCCAGCTTGTTCTGTCTTTCCTGCCCCCTGTCTACCTCCCCCTCTGCCCCCCTTTTACTTTCTGGGGGGAGAGTCACAAGGTCATTTCCTCCCCACAGCACACTGCAGCACCTGCCGGCGCCCCTAGGAGGCCGCTCTTCCCCCCTCTCTCATACACTCTCCCTAAACAACATGTGTCCTGATACAGATGGAGGAGAGCTTTATACTGAGCCAAATGGGAAGCCGGCGCCACAGCAGCACAAAACAGCTTTACATAGCAAATGCAGATTGGGCCAATAATGCTAGGAGAAGTTGAAGACCCAACCTGAGATGGTTTGGCTCTAAAATGGAAGCCACGGCGCTCAGTTTGCAAGACGTGAGCAAAGCTGTTAACAATAGGAAGTTTGGGAAGTCATTAATTCATAGTCAGTCAGTCAGTCATAGTTTATTGTATGTAGCCACTGGCCTTTACAATATAAAATATGTACAATCAGAATTAAAAATTCTAAAATTAGAACTCTCTGTCTATCACATTATATACTATATATATTGTTCCATAGCTTTCTTGATGGTAACACTGGCTCTAATTTTTTCTGCCAGCAAAAGCATACAGAGCAATGCTGTAAGAGATAAAAGGGTCAACATCTGAAAGCAAGAATGGTAGTTTGTCAGAATCAGAGGTAAGCTGTGTGTTAGCTAAAATTTGACTAAGGAATTTATTCCTGGGTCCCACATTCAATGGGCAGACTAAAACATATTGATATTAATTCATAGGGTTGCCATGTTGGAGGCATCTTGATGGCCATAGGCGTCAACTATGGGGGGGGGCTCGAACCACCCCCGAAATTTCCCGGGGGGGGTGCGCCCTCTGCCGCGCCTCCCTCGGCCCTTCCTAGGGCTGCCGCCACTGCCGTCTCTCCCCCCCGCCTGGCCACTCCGACCCTCCCTCCGTCCGTCCAGGGGCCAGCTAAGCAAATGCCCAGCTGGCCCCTGGACAGACGGAGGGACGGAAGAAGGAGTGGTCAGGTGGGGGGAGGCGGCGGGGACACAGTCCCGGCAGGCACACGTGCTTTGCGTGTGTGCACGGAAGAGCCCCTGCCCCCCTCCAGCGTTTTTAAACTCTACGCCCCTGTTGATGGCATATAAAAACACAATTTTTCTAACTCCAATTATTTTTTAAAAAATACAAATTTAGCCATTTTACTAACTTTGGGGCCATTTTTGAAACTCTTTCATGCTATTTTACACATATCATTTTTCATGTTTAGTGATTTTCCAATGGACTATCATGTGTCCATGTATAAATTGCATACATTGTTTCATACAGATTAATGCTTTGGAAAAAAATGCATAAGTGTGCACAGCTCTGGGGGATACAGATTTCCCTTTTTTGTAAACATTCTCCATAAGTTCACTGTTGGCAGCCATTTCTGTTTGTGGTCAGCACCATTCTGCAGATGGGCAGTTGGTGTGTGTGTGTGTGTGTGTGTGTGTGTGTGTGTGTGTGTGTGCGTGTGTGTAAAATACCAGTCTATATATCATGATTATAAGACACTGCTTGGCCTGAGTGTGACCCTAAATGACAAACAGGAAACCAGCATGGGAAAGGTATTTGGTAAGTCATCCAAAAGGCTGATTTGCAAGACATTCCCCTCTCACCCCAATGAGTAATAACAGTGGATTTATTGGGGAAACAACACTTTGTTTTTGGTCATGCATAGAAGCGACTGTTTTCTTTCAGTCAAGTCCCTCTCCCCTTACTTGGCCCTCTCTTCCAGGTGTCCACCCCAATAAAGCAACACTTCACATCTGGTATCCTTTGCCATTCCATAAATTAAGGGGTCATCAAGGGATACTGACACATTTACAACACTCCATTGATAGTTATGTCTTGGGAAAGCAATAAAACACCTCACACCATCACTGTTTTTCATCTGGCAAATTCACCAAGATTTTGATCTTGGGCACATATTGTCACTCTGCTTCAAAGCACAGTTTTCTTATATTAAGGGGACCCAAACCCCATTGTGTGGGTATGTTTGTGTGACTGACATCAACTACATGCACCCAGCGCTGGTCGCTCTTCCCTTCCACGGACCGAAGCCTCTAGATAGGTAAATATAGCCTACCCTCATCTCTATTCGCTACTACCATCTTTATTTCTTGGTTAGACCTTGTATGCTTGACTTACTGTATGTATGTTTTGCCTTTTAGTAGTTCTCAATAAAACTCTATTAGTTGAACATCAGCCTGCTTTATTTGAGAGTACTCTGAGGGAAAGATCCTGGTATATGCAGGTGGAAAGATCTCAAGTTACCCCCTATTGCTAAGCTAAATTCCCCAACCAACCAACCAGTCAACCAACCAGTCAACCAATTAATCAAGTACACCATTTTGGGTAACATTTCAGCCTGCTGTTAAAAGAACCATACAAAACTTCCAATGTTTGTGTTGAAGCAGTAAGTACCCCGAATTTCCCAGCATTCCTACATGCAGGCTGAACAGAAGTGCCCCATGGATTTCATCCTAATTCAACCATATGATACTGGATCTTGTCTACTGTATGGCTCTCCCTCTTATGTTATAGGAGCACTATGTCACCATCTGACCGCAGTCTCACAAACTGAGAAGCCACATTGGAACTAGGTCAGGTAGGAAAAACTATGGTAAATGCTAGCACAGGCCAAATCAGGGGAGAAGGCATAAAATGGGTGCAATTTGTTTCCCCACCCCTTTCTCAGTTTCTGCAAGGAATTTTGAGAGCTTCAATGCCAATACAATCACCAGCTTACTTACCTTGATCAAACTTCTTGCTGAAATATGAGCTGGGCCTCCTCCTGGGATCACCTTGTTGTTACTTTTTCAATATTATTTTTGCACCTCCAAAGTAAGTGAACTCAACCTTCTTAATTGATGGGAACATGACATGTATCCCACAGTGCCATGGCTGGGTCACTTCAGTGACCTATTTTTCAGGTATAGGCCATTCAGATTGTCCCCTCCAGATCCAGATGGCTAGGCCATCATTAACGCCCAATGAGCTGCACTGTTGTAAAATAAGATTGCTACCCGTAAACAGGATGTGAGCTGTACTAGCAGGTAATCAAGCATCCCTGTTTCTGCGGTCTTATACAATTAGACATGATTTTGGATGGAATCATATGAACATAAGAAACTTCTATGTGAGAAATCAGAATGTTAACATAGTACCAGCTACTCTGAGATACCAGGTATTGATCATGGCAGGCATATCATATGTGCTATTACTGAGGTATATATACAGTCCTCCGGTCATGAAGAAATGGCAAGTATATTTATATCAGCAGGCCCGTAGCCAGGATTTTTTTTTCATTTGGGGGGCCTTTTTAAAAGTGGGGGGGGGGGACTGAAATTCATGTGCAGCCCCGGCACACTGCCTAGCTCCACCCAAGCATTTAAAGGGTCCCTTTAAATGCTTTGAGGGAAAAGCAGGGGGAGGCCCACCTGCACTCCAAGGCACAAATTTGTGGCTTGGAGTGTAGGCAATTGTGGCCTCCCCCAGCTTCTCCCCCAAAGTTGGGGGGCCTTGGGAAGAAATCAGGGGGCCACGCCCCAGGAGGCCCCACTGTAGCTACAGGCCTGAATATCAGGCCTGTGTTTTGCAAAGGAATGGGCTAAATAGGGATTCTAAATAGTCCTTGTTCAATTTATCTACAGAGATTCTGTGGACTACAGTCTTGGATCTAGAAGATGCACATAAATTATCCAACTTCACTAACTTCATCAGGCTACCAACTGACCTTTTGAATAGTCATAAACTCTTAACTCCAGTTCCCCAAGTCTATAAAATGGAGCAGAACTCAACACGCAGTTGCATCACTTCTGCCAGCTACATACATCTGGTTTATATTACTTCCATATCTGTTTGCTATACAGTCTAAAAAGGCTTTTTAATGTGTGGATTCTTTTTTTTTTTTTTTTACAAATAAGTAACAAAGTGAAATCTACTCATCCCATCCCTTTCCGTGCAACATTCAGACATTATGTGAAATACTGCGTGGACGGGGGGTGGGGGGAGGTATTCAACATTCTAATCACATTGAATTTTCTGAGTAGCATTCAGATTTGACTATTTATAAAATATAATAATTTCCTTTCTTCAAACAGTCTCAAAGAAATACACTATGGTTGTGGTCACACACACTAAATAATCCACTTTCAATCTACTTTCTGTGCACTTTCCAACTGGATTTTGCCAGTTCACACAGTAAAACCCAGTTGGAAAGTGCACTGAAAGTGGATTGAAAGTGGATTATTTAGTGTGTGACCACAGCCAGTAACAGCCTATATTAAATGAATTCCAAAAATAGCATTTTTGCAACAGAATGGGCATCCACACCACACTCAGGTATTATCACTGTACCAAATGGTGACACCTATGTGGAGAGAGAAAGCCTTGCAATGAAGCCAAGGACAAAGGGCAGATGAAGTTCTTCATATGAAGAGGGAAACCATAGAAATGAAGAAAAAAACTTGTATTCCCAATTTTACCTGGAAATTGTAAGGAACATTCTGAAACACACTGTGGTTGCCAAGACAACAACAACAACAAAATAGCACTTGAAATCTCATATGGTTATCTCACAGGAATTCAACTGCCATTTTGTTTTCTGGATCCCAAATAATCATCTGTCTCATGTCGTGCTACAGTGAATAGCTATAAAGTTTAGCTTATTTTCTCAAACACTGGGCACCAAGAAAATTAAAGGGGAACAACTAGGCACATGGGGGGGGGGGGGATTACATTCCAAAATTTATGTAAAAGTCTAAAATAAAACAGTGGGGGATAAGGAGACAGATGGGTTGTGATTTCTCATGTGATTTCTCATGGGTTAACGATGCATTATGATTTATTGCTTAAGATAGAATCAGGACTACAAAAAAATCATCTGAGACTTTAAAAACAATGAAATGAGTTACAGTTAGGTCTGAAATGAAAATACCCAAGTAAACAAGATCAGTTTAGGGCTGCCCTTCCCCAATGGCGGTGGGGGGTTGCCCACTTTCAGGCCCCAAGATCCACTGGCCCTGATCCAGCTGGCAAGGGAACCCTGCCCCCAGACTGCCCTGTTTGTGCCAATGCGCCCGGCACACTGACGTCATCCGGAGGAGATGACACCACACAGGGCACATTGCGGAGGGATGCTCTATCAATCAAGACCACTCCCCCCCCGCTGGCAGCCAGGTGACACCTGGCAACCCTAGATCAGTTTGAGTACCACACTCAAGTAAAAGCAATGTAGTGGCATAGAAGGCCTTCCTTGGGCAGCTGATTCATAACAACAAAGCCACCACCAATAAAGTCCTATCTCTATGTTCTGTTAGATCTTAACCTTGTAAAATGGAAGGAACCCAAGGGGAGCGGGCACCACATGACCATTGTGGTGATGAGTCAAATAAGGTTTTTGTACACTAAATGTGTCATAATTAACCATTACGAATAAGCAACAGTGTCCCCTGGCTTCTAAAAAAAAAAAAAAAAACTCTTGGGTTTGGGGCACAAATGACATCTTAATTTTGAAGGTGTGACACTTTCTCAGCATTCCCTGGAGCAGCTCACAATACCAATCTTTTCAATTGGGGAAGAGGGAATCATTGTTTTTTAACATTCTGTTTGTAGATTCCCCTAATTGAGGGGGGGGGGAGTGGAGCAACACTCTGATAACTGACAGATGGTGTTCCAAGTTTAGCGGGCCAGATTGGAGAACAGTTCCTGTTTACATCAGGGGAAAAGCAGAAAGTCTCTGCCACACAAGATAACTACCATTATAAAAATGATCATGTATGAAAGACCTCAAGATTTGGCTGCCTAGGTTATTTTCATTGTTGGAAAATAGTGGCGCTAAAGGCAGAATGGTTCTTTGAATTTTCAGCTGCTGCATTCATTGGTTTGTACAGAACTTTGCCTGTTTGATAACGAGTACCGCCACTAAAAACTCATCCCTCATACTGAACTCTCCCCATCTGCTCAGTGTAGTAAAATGTAGCTCATGTCCTGACATCATGATGTGTATTTTTTTCCAAACACCCCCCCCCATACCAATGACAAAATGCAGGAAGCATGGAAATCCACAACATGATGGTCAAAGGACACATAAGAAAGTTTTATGTCACCTTAAGGAGGAGAGAAACTCAGCACTGCACTGGTGTTTGTCAGAATTTATCACAATGTGAAGTTCTGTCCTCTAAGTATAATAAACATAGGCCATAAATCAGTTAAAATTTGTGGTGCGCATAGAGATGATTAGAGTCCTGGTAGCTTTGTTGTGGCAACAGCCTCTCTACAGTACAGAGAAGTTCTTTATAGTCATTTCTGGGTGTTCTTTTTCAAAGTAATAAAAGACACAGTCCCTTATTTGTACATTTTTTGGACATTGCAGTAAACAAGTCTGTATGTGTAGTATACAAGATTATTTGCATCTTGACCTATGCATACATTGTCTCATAAGTATGTAAATCATGCATAAACAGTACCTCCACATTGCTAAGGAGATGGCTGTCTTGATAACATATTCCAGAGTCTCTCATGCCCAAGGCAACAGTAAACACATGGAAACTGTCCATGCCTCTCACATCTACTACATTATTAATGTTTTACTTAATATATTGCTTATCTGCCTGTGTTTTTCATGGTCCCAAGGTGGTTCACAAACTTATTTTTTTTGGGGGGGGGGGGACCAGTAGGCTGTATCCTAACAGTCCTGACAGATAAGTGTGGGACATTCCTCTATCCCAAGGAGCTCTCCTCTGGAGGAAGACTGAGCTACTTTACTGAGTGAATACCTCGATAGCAAGTAAACAGTGACTTTTCCACATTCTCATTTTTCTGGTTTGCCTGTTCTTGTTGTTTTGGTTGTGTCCCCCCCCCCCTCGTTCCACATGAGTTTTACTCCCTCTAGTGGTAAGTGTGATATTACATTACTTTATGTCTGGCATATCTCCTTGCAAATTTGAACTGCAGGATTTTATGTCAGACATAACGAGATGTAATATTGAATTGGCCACTTGAAGGAGTAAAACATTTGTGGAATGGGGGTGGGGGACAACCGAAGCAACAGGAACACAAAAGCTAGGAAAAAGAGAATGCAGAAAAGCACAGTAACAGAATAAACTGTGCTAAAAATGTCTGAAATTATCTGCATTCCAAGTGCCTTCTAAACAGACAAAAAAAATATTTTGGTAGGAAAGCCAAGACTGAGCCAAACAAACCTACCAAGAGAGAAAATTTCAAAACTGTGGCACTGTAACAGAAACAGCCCTGCCTCACATAGCAGGCATACAGTGCCATCCTAAGCAGAGTTACAACCTTCTAAGCCCATTGACCTCAGTGGACTTATTAGGCTATAACTCTGCTTTGGATGGCATGGACATCTGTTTTAGGTATGTTGCTCAAATAAATACTATTATTAATTACATTTTTATCCCTCCCTCCCTCCTGGAACTAAAATAGAATACACAGACTTTCTAGGAGGCCTCTTGTCCAGAAACTCAACAGATCCAGACTTACTATTTATTTATTATAGTATATTGGTCTCAGGGCATTTGCTTAGCTTCAACAAGATCATGGGCCTTCCAATGAGTAATGTACAGAGGGGGGTCCTCCTTTGAACAACTTTCTACATACCATTCTACAAAGAAATCATTCTTATGAGCAATTTATTCCCATGAATAGTTCGACACATGGGCATGAGTTAGTTCTGCCAAAATCACTGTAACTCACATGTGGCAGGACTACAACAAAGGGCCTGCGCAGAAATGGCTCAATGGGTGGCAGTTAGTTTGCTTCAGACTCTTCTCGATTCAAAACATGGCCACTATCACAAAACAAGAGGTTGCCAAACAGGACCCTAGTGACAGCACATCTGCTTCTGATTGTTGATCATAAGAATGTACTAATAACTATTCATATTTCCTAGTTTTAAAATATATTCTATGGAAAACGAGGATACTGAGAACTATTAAGCCTGGGCTAGAGAACAAGTATGAAGAAGTTCTGTAACTGATGGCTCTATCGTATTTAATAGGTATCGGATATCCAAAGTATATTGATGAAGCTGAACAAACAGTTCTTCAAATCATGCATGGAAAACTGCATAATCCCCCTATTAGCCAGCAGCTCTAAATCTAATTTTGAATAAATTGGGAAGAATCATTAGATGACAAACTACCTTATTAATGTTTCCCCTTTGCTGTAATACTACTCCCACTTGCTGAGGTTGCTGCCTATAAACAACTTGGAGCATCCCTTTAGATTTAAACAACTCAAGTATTTCTGCATTTACTGCAATAATAGTGGGTGAGTAAAGAAAGCAAATGAAAGTAGTTTCTCCCTTGTACGATACTGTTCTTTAAACAAGTTAGAAAGTTGTGCAATCCATGCAGAATTGTGTGTATGTGTGCGTGTTTGCTTTTTAAGAACCAGGATCAGGTATAATTACCACTTCAAAACACAGAAAGATCAAGAACGGTGACGTGGAAAATCAATACAGTAAGATCTATGCCAATAAAGGTTGACTAAACAAAAATAATACAGTAAGAAAAAGTGTTACGGTCACAAGTTGGCTATATGCTATTGGTGGAAAGTTTCATCAAGTTGAAGGTGACTTATGGCAAATTCCACGAGGTTTTCAAGGAAAGCGATGAACAGAGGTGGTTTGCCATGGCCTGCATCTGCCTAGCAAGCCTGGATTTCCTTGGCAGCCTCCCAGTCAAGTACTATCCAGGGCTGACCATGCTTCATTTCTAAGAGCTGATGAGATCAGGTTAGCCTGGGCTTCCCTTGTCAAGGCACTTTTATGAGAAAAGGAGGAGGAGGTAGGTGGGGCTAAGAGAGCTCTCTCAAGAATTGCTCATGAGAGAACAGCTCCAAAAGAACTTATGACTAGCCCAAGGTCACACCAGCAGCTGAATGTGAAGAAGTGGGGAATCAAATGTGATTAGAGTCCACGCTCCTAACCAGGGGTCATTTCGTAGAAAAAGAGGTGCAGGAACTCATTAGCATAACTCATTAGCATAACTTATTTGCATATGCTAAACCACCTGACATCACTGGAGGTATATCCGAAGGCAAGAAAGAAAGATGGGGGGGGGAGAGAGAGCTGGCAGAGAGGGGACAGCTTTGAATCCAAGCCTCAGAAATACCACTATTCTGGGAGGATAGCTTCAGTGGTGGCTGAAGCCTTCAGAAGGCTGGTCGGAGGAACAAGGATCTTTCCAGGGGACGGGGTCATTTTGCTGCAGCCAGGACACAAGCAGGCATTCCCCCTTGTGTGTGTGTGGGTGGGTGCTGGCACCAACTCCTGGAGCTGAGCTCCCCCGAGCTTCTGCTCGAAATGACCCCTGCTCCTAACCACTACACCAAACTGCGTCAAAACAGCTCTCAAGCCAGAACAAGAATCATTTACTGGTGAATAATAGTTAACATTTTTAGAGATTCAGATTGTTAAAAATTGAATATGATGCCACAGTATTCTCTGCTGACCAAGGGACATTTCTGAGATAGTTCAGAAAAATCTTTTTGAACAGGAAGAGGCAATCTTTTTGGCCCAAGTGCCAAAAACACCCAAAATACCTGTGAAAATGCTGATTTGCTGCAAACAAAAGGGGGAGGTAGAAAAAAAGGGATGTACTCAGCCAGACACACTGGGTGCAAGCTGAGGCCCAGCAGTATTGCTAGTACATCAGAGGTACACCTCAATCCCTCTGTTGAAAAACCTCTTTATAAGGTGTGAAGAAATGCATTTTTTTTCTTTGAAGGTTAAATGAGCAAAACCTTTACTCTGAGTTTTAAAAGTCTCTCTCTCTCCTCTCTTTTCCTGGGCAGAGAACAGACATGAACAGAGGAAGTCCATCCAATTGTTTTCCAGACTTACCTAAACCCACATTCCTAGACAGTGGGATGGTCAAGCGCCCCCCCCCCCCACACACACACACTCCAAGCAAGGAACACAGATGTGGAAGAATTAAATACTAGGAAAACTTCAGGAAAAAACTTCTGAAGACTTCTTTGACCCAGACTTACCTGGTCCATGCGCAGGGAAAGGATAAAAGTCCTGGGAGCAGGGAGGAAGGTCTCTGGGGTGCTGACCTGAATGAGGCTCGAAGGTAATGGAGTTCTTTTAAACATCTGGTAACTTTCTAAGCCAATGAGCCTGCCTTATATTTAACAACAGATAGGGATAGAGGGAAGGACAGATGAATTGCATTTTACCCTTTTCTTTTTAATCCCTTGCTCAGTCTGGTGCTATGCTACACATATGCTTGTGAACATTTTCTTTTCAATAAATGCGTTATAACTTTGGATCCTGGCAGTGGTTCTGTTTGCCACACAAACCTCCACCATCATGGACACGCTATTTTAAAAGGAGCACCAGGAGAAAGGGGAGGACAGTCAGTTGGTAAGTGGCTACTCCCCTAGTGGTGCAAGGGAGTAAGCGGTCTTCATGGTAACCAGACCCTGGATAGTGGGAGACACAGAGGCAAGGCCTCAGAACCTGGAAGGGGAGTCCTGACCTTCCCGGTGGGCAATTCCTACAAAGGATCAGGTTGTGGCAGTTGACCGGAGAGAGAAAAGCCCCTCCAGGTGGGAAAACCCAGGAGAGCAGGGTGGAACAGGAGCTACAATCCAGGGCAGGACTGTTCCACCACATAAGGATTTTGTGTTGAGCAAATGCTGCTGTTTGGCACAATTCTGAGGATTGCCTTTGCCTGCAACGGAACTCCTTTGCACTTTCATGTCAGAGCTACTGTTGTTATATGAGTTACACACATTTTTAAAAGCATATAGGGATTAGAGGATCTTCCCTGTTCCATTACGGGTAAGAGAATTCCTAAAATTCTGGAACTGGATCATGTACATTTCTGCCACAACTTCCAGGTCCTTCAAAAAGTGGTGCTGTCCCCCTCACCTGCCGCCACCAATTCATATGTGAACATTAATAAATCACTGTGCCAGAGGTGGTCTTAGTGACAGCTGGACAAAGGTCTAGATGGGGCCTCAGAATCCATGCCCTCCTTGCTGGGACCCCAACAGCCCCCCTCCAGACCCAAGCAAGGGGCAGTCCATTATGGAGCTGTCTGGCTAAGCCCTAGATAAGGGTTGCCATACCCCCTTTAAATGCTTTTGGCAAGAAGCGAGGGGCAGGCACAAAGACTGCTCTTTTTTTTGGTCATGAGAGATCAGACAGACATACTGGTGGGTTTTGAGAAGTCTGTTCAGAGACTGATGACTGGATCTTCCCAGCATTTTTAAAAACAAATTTCCAGATGATTTCAGGGACCCAATTCAGATCATAACCTTTCTTCCCCCTATTGGATATCAAACACACCTTCATCTTTAGTCTGAAGTAGAAGCTGACAAAGACATTTCTTCAGACATGTATGAAAGGTACAGTCAGCATGAAAGGGATCTATCTGTTGGAGTCAGCAAATCAGCATGCCTGGACACTGGGACAGGTGGGGGCTACATCACTCTGGCCCAATCTGCATTTGCTTTGTAAAGCTGTTATGTGCTGCTGTGGCACCGGCTTCCCATTTGGCTCGGTATAAAGCTCTCCTCTGCCTGAATCAGGACACAAGTTGTTTAGGGAAAGTACGATTGTGGGGGGGGGATCCCCTAAATATGATTGCAGAAAAAATGTTCTCTGGCTGTTTTCAAATGCAGATGACTGAATTTTCAGCTAATACGTTTCCTTTTTGTTAATTTGCATATCTCCATAGAAAAGATGGGGGGGGGGAGAATTCGGCTCCAGTCGTCTGCTTTTTTTCTCACAGCGGCTTGAGGGTGGGGAGGAGCAATTGTAGCACCTTAAAACCAAATCCAGATAAGGCGATGAGACACCGTAGTGACCTCGGAGTCACCACTAAATGGCAATAAAATGATGCAGACAGCCGATGCTGAGATGAAACAATAGGAGAGTGGATGCGGCATGAAATGCAGACAGAAATTTGTGAGACAATGTGAGATCATTGGCCCAACGGTGTGAAATACCAATGCAGATTGGACCTCTAATAGTGTATAGAAAAAAAGCCCAGCAGGAACTCATTAGCATATTAGGCCACACCACTGATAGCACAGTTTATTAGCATATTAGGCCACACCCCCATGTTACCAGAAGAATGGTCATCCAGCCACACCCACCTTTTGCTTCTTATTCTGTTTACCTTGTTTGTTGTCAAAAGCCAGGGCTTATTTTGTAGCAGGAATTAATTTGCATGTTAGGCCACATATCCCTAATGTAGCCAATCCTAATGAGTTTCTGCTGTTGGGTGTGGCCTATTATGCTAATAAGTTCCTGGTGGGTGTGGCCAACTCAGGAGCCAGCCGGAACTCCGTTCCGGTGCGTTCCTGCCCAAAAATAGCCCTGTGTATAGATCTGTCTTAACCTGGGAGCTGCCCTCTGACATCTCCCATCTTGCTTTGTCCTCTCACTTCACATGGTCTTCCATGGAGACCCATTTCTCCACAGGTCTCTCCTGTAGAGACAAGGCCCTCAGACTCCCACAGCTATGATGCCGGACAAACTGGCCATTTGCAATAGGGAAAGCACTCTTTAGCTTAGGCTTCTTTTCTCTTCTTTTGATTGCAACCTGAATGTGAACTGGATCCCCTGCTACAGACAGACTGACACGGCTACCCATCTTGATCTATCTACTTGAATAAATGTGAGTTTACTCTTTTTTGCAATATAATTCCTGGGAGATTTATTTACGGCACTCAGTATCACTCATACTTCTATCTCCGGGCAAACTCTGCTATATTAACCAAATATCCCAATACTATCATACCGAAAGGGCTCTGAAGCCATCTACAGTTATGGAGCCACTTTTAATCTAAAAGTGTACCATAAAGCAACTGAAGAGGAGTGTTCGGTCAAAACACTTTGATTCAATTGCATTTTCGCTGGGAATTGTGTTATGTGCTTGAGAAATATATAAGGACGCAGAATTTGATTATACATAACTGTATAACAGCATAGTCACATTGAGACTGGATGCACCTTAACAGGTGATATCTGTACTAGGATTTTATGTATACGGAATAAAAAGGAATCACTAGAGTTTAAGGACAATAATCCATTTTTGAAGTTTGGGGGGGGGGAGATTTGGCTTGCAAGTAGTGATCTCTTGATACTTGAACTGTTTTACTAGATCACCTTTTGATTCTGGTTAATATTTCCTTTTTTATTTATTTATTTTTGCCTTATCGTTTTTCAGCAACTGAAGAATTCATTCTGAGATACTTGCTAATAACTGAATGAATAAAACACTGCAGAAGCCACGTCCTGAGATCTGGCCCCATCCTCCTCTGTGGTTGCCGGGTTGCCACTGGCCACTGCTGTGGTATGGGGGTGTAGGGTTGCCAGATAAGAACATAAGAGAAGCCAATGTTGGATCAGGCCAATGGTCCATCCAGTCCAGTCCAACACTTTGTCATACAGTGGCCAAAAATACCAGGTGCCATCAGGAGGTCCACCAGTGGGGCCAGGTTGGGAAACTCCAAGAGATTTGGGGATGGAGCCTCAGGAGGACAGGGACCTCAGTGGGGTACAGTGCCATAGAATCCATCCTCCAAAGCATCCATTTTCTCCAGGGGAGCTGAACTCTGTAGTCTGGAGATAAGCTGTAATTCTGGGGGATCTCCAAGTCCCACCTGGAGGCTGGCATCCAAATCTTCCTCCCTGTTTACTTACCTACTTACTTACTTCATTTATTCTTCCCTTTCCTTCCCAATGGGGAACCAACGTGGATGACAACATTCTCCTTTTCTCCAGTTTATCCTAACAAAAAAACATGTGAGGTTTAGCTGAGAGTGTTTGACTGGCCCGAGGCCACCCAGTGTGCTTCCACATCAGAGTGGGGTTTCACACACGAGTCTCCCAGATCCTAGTCCAACACTCTAAACACGACACCACACTGCAGAGGTCGTCTTGGAATTTGTATTGTTTCTATCTGACTTCTCTTCCGTTCTTCCTGCAAAAAGATCAGAGTGCCTTACGTGGTTGTCATAAACCACCTCCCATCCTAGCATGGACTCAGTCAAAGCCCGCCCATCATTAGCAACAGGTCGCATCAAATCTACCCGCCGGAGCATTCTCTGGACATTACGTTACAGCTTCCAGTACTAACGTTTCACAAAAGAGTGATTAAAATGAGGGCGAAAGAACCAAGGTGGAGGGATTCTATGGCTTTAAAGCATCCAGCTGCACATTCTTTGTAACAATCATCTCTTTCCTCTAGCCTGGCACAGATGGAGGCTGATTTCTTTTCACTGTATAGTAGTTATTAGGGGCATGCGATATTTTTTTTAATTGGGGTTTTCCAGTTTAGATCTACTGGACCCCCCCAAAATTTCAGGATTTCCAAAAAACCTCACTGCAATCTGCTCCCGCCTCACCACTGTTTTTGGATCTACCCAGTAATTCCCAAATATATCTGGGATTTGGGGGGGGGGGATTATTTTTGGTGTTCTGGCGAAAACCCAGATACATTTGGGATGCCAAAATCTACCTGGAAAATACCAGTAAGGTTTGTTGGGGGTAGATTTTCAGCTCAGGTAGATCTGAATGCACATCTCTAGTAATTATGCTTGACCTCTAACAAGATGGCTGCCAAAAGACATTTTTCAGAAAATATAAGCTGCCAATCTACCATCCAAAGTCACCACTAAATCTGTCTTTTGAATCAGAAGTATATATTAATGTATATGTGACCCAAACAATATGCATTCTGTCCACGAGGAGACTTTACATTTGACTGTACCTTCATACTTATTGGACCATCTCTCCCCGTACAACCCCCTACAGTCTCTTCAGTCATCACCTAGGACCGTTTTGCAGTTGCCTGGCTCCAGGATGGCTCAGTTAGCTGTCACCAGGAGAAGAGCCTCCTCAGTTGTGGCCCCTACCCTGTGGGATGCACTTTTGGATGGCACCCTTGCCCTGCCAGACTTGTTTTGATTCTGCAGGGCGTGCAAAGTTGGGTTGTTTAGGTTGGCCTTTGGAGGGTAACCACCAGTTTGAGCTGTTTGAATAGTGGTATGGTGATAGCCACAACTTTTAATATTTTAATGTTAATATTTTATATTTGTTATTTGTTTCATGTTGTTTTTACCTTATTGGTTTTTATGTTGTAAGTCACTGTGAGACCCTTTGGGTAAGAGGCAACTGAGAAAATCTAATTAATAAATAAAATCATATAAATTAACAGACAATACCCATCAGAGGAATTCATATTCTCCATCATCTCTTGGAATCAGTACATACTGGCCAGGCAACATATGGAACACATCTGTCTATATCATTCATTTGTGCACATTCCCAATGTAGATCACACCAACTGATGCACAATATCCAGGATTACCTCCTTTTGATGCAACCAGTCATAGGTGTCAACTTCAGGGGGGCTGGGGAGCTGGAACCCCCCCAAAAAAACTTTTCCAGGATGTGCTGAGCCTCCCCCAGAGACAATGGCCTATAATGTCTCTGGCCAAGCCCCAGTCCCCCCCCCCCCCCCCAGGAAATTGGAAAGTCTACGCCCTTGCAACCGGTAGGTCCTGCACTCTCTGCCTAAAAAAATTATTTGTGCTGTAAATGGAAATGAACTTCCATTCTCAGTGGTTCCATGATGGGGCAATCCTTGCAAAATTATTTTGGGGACTGAAGTATCTTTAAGAAATGTTGTTTGTAAGAAAAACTCTAGGTGGCTTTTGTAGAGATGTCTTCCATAAAAAAAATTATCAGGGTCATGACATTTAAGTTCTCGTTTTCTTTGGCTGGTCAGGTCATTGGATTATTTACTTAATGAGTACCGGTTTTCCAAGATGGGGATTCTTCAAGCTGATGGTCTGGAGATCATTGCCCCTGGAGTCACCAAAAGCCTAATGACCCTGCCTGTAATGTAACCACAGGAGGAGCCTTTCCAGGATTTTAGACTACCCCACCTAATGCGTCTTTGGAGAAGAACACTGTCCTTGGAGCTACAGATTTCAGCTGGGTACCATTAAGACAGTGCTGATTGACCTTAGTTCAGAAGTTTTCCCCAATTTAACTGAAAGCAGGGCTATCACTCGTTTGTCCCTATTGCTTTGGGTCCCCCCCCCCTTTCCACATGTTTTGCTCCCTCTGGAACTACTAAAGAAAGCAAGACAATTTTTTTTTGGGGGGGGGGGGGAGAACCCTGAAGCAACAGGGACAAACGAGTGTAAAAAATGATAGTGCGGAAGTGGCTTGGATCTTGGAAACTGTGACTTGGAGTCACAGGCTTGGATCTTGGAAACTGCCAGTGGAAAGCAATGGCAGTCCAGGATCTTCCACTGTAGGTGCAAGGATCATGGGATCCTTTCCCTCCAAACTGTTTCCAATCCAGGGAAGCTTATTTCCAGGTTTGAGACTCATGTGCAACCAAGTGGGTGGTTCAGGTGGGGAAGGGAAGATGATGGCCCTTTTGGCCTGCTGCATGAGAGAAGCTTTGCTTATCAAAGACACAGAAAGGAATTATTTCCTTTCCTTCCCACAGAGAAGAAGAAAAATAAGAAGAGTTGGTTCTTATACCTCATTTTTCTATGCCCTAATGAGTCTGAAAGCAGTTTATAATCACTTTCCTTTCCTCTCTCCATGACAGTCACCTTGAGAGGTAAGTGGGGCTGAGAGAGTTCTCAGAGAAGAAGGAGGAGGAGATTGGATTATACCCTGCCCTTCACTCAGAGTCAGAGCGGCTTACAAACTCCTTTCCCTTCCCCTCCACATAACAGACACTCGGTGAGGTAGGTGGGGCTGAGAGAGTTCCTTCGAGGACTGCTCTTGAGAGAACAGCTCTGAGAGAACTTGTGACTGACCCAAGGTCACACTAGCAGCAGCATGTGGAGGAGAGGGGAATCAAACCCAGCTCTCCCAGATTAGAGTCTGCACTCTTAACAACTACACCAAACTTGCTCTCAAACTGTGACCCAGCAGGCGTCATGTGTAGGAGTGGGGGAATCACACTTGGTTCTCCAGCTTAGAGTCTGCCACACTTAACCACTGTACCATACTGGTACTACAGCAGCTGCCTAACCAGTTCAACTATTATTACAGAAGTCCCTCAACCCTAGAAATAAACAGGGTCAGAATGGCCTCAGGGGAAGGGAAAGCTCCCACGACCCTCAAACCCACATTAGCAGGATCCAACCCAGAGAGGAAATGGAGTTCTAGGTAAGGTTTGATGCCATCATCTAATAGATTCACACTATAATGTCATTGATTGTCTTGAGGAGGGAAGAGGAGACAACAAGGAAATGTCCAGACTTATTACTGGCCCTCCTGCCTACCCCTTAGCAAACAAGCATTTTAATGGCATTCCCTCCAGAAGCAGAACTGTATTGGTGCACAGGGGCGTCGACTTTTAAAATCGGGGGGGGGGGGGGGCTCTTGTGTGCGTGCACACGAAGCACGCGGACATGCCAGGACCATGTCCCTGCCTCCTCCCCCCCCCGGCCTGGCCACTCCTGCAGTCCTGCCTCCGTGGGGCCAGCTGGGCAAATGCCCAGTGTGCTGGCATCACCCAGAAGTGACACCATCACACTGGGCACGTTGCCAGGGCGACACTCTGGCAATCGCCCTGAAACTCTATGGTGCCATAGAGTTTCGGGGCGATTGCTAGAGCGTTGCCCCGGCAATGTGCCCAGTGTGATGGTGTCACTTCCAGGTGATGCCAGCACGATGGGCATTTGCCCAGCTGGCCCTACGGAGGTAGGACTGCAGGAGTGGGCAGGCCAGGCCCGGGGGGAGAGGGGGGAAGAGGTGGAGGTGGAGGCGGCGGCAGCCTGCCAGCCGGCGGGCAAACAGGCAGGCAGACCTAGAAAGGGCCCGGTGGGTGCTCCACTTTGCCAGGGGTGGCTGAGCCCCCCTGGGAAATTTCAGGGGGGGGGGGCTCGAGCCCCCCCGTAGTTGACGCCTATGTTGGTGCAGGAAGGTGGGGCACGAGAACTCAGATCAGGCATCTTGTCGCCCAGATGGCTGTCAGAAATCCACTAGCTACAACAGGAAATAATTTATAGCCATTTATAATTAAAAGCAATACCATGCAGCAACGGAAGTGCCTAATGGAACACAAACAGAAGGGGGAAAACACGCTTCGCACTTAGATGCCATTGTCAGAAATAAAGATGCATTTGCAAAAAGGAAAATAATTCATAGATCTTCAAAGAAGGATTTACACAGAGGCATCAGTTCTTCATGAAGATTTCCCCCCATAAATTTGACCGCACATTGAGTGTTAAAGAGCTCTGACCTTTTACAAGAGACATAAATGTGCTTTAATAATCCCCTCTGAAAAATAGATGTAATTTAATTTATGGCATTTACACACACACACACAGAGTGCTTTCTCTGGGCGGCATTGCTATAAATCATAAGAAGAATTATTCTGCAGATTACACATTTGCCTTCTGGATCTTTCAGAAAACAAAGCCATATGAATAGACTTCTTCTTTAAAGAACTTATTCAAAGCCTCTGTGTTTTATTGGTGTTAATTCCAGAACATAACCCTCTCCTTTGGCAGCTTGTCTGTTTTGGAGATTTCAAAGATCCATTAATTCTCCTTCCTGTAACCTCGCCTGTAATTCTTGATATTGTTGATGTACCATTAACTCAGTCACAAAGGGGCTTGCCAACATGCCAAGGGGAGTGGTGGTGGGGGGAACAGTCCGGCCTGCTGCTAGACCAGATCACCTTTCTTTGGAAGATCAGCAGCTAAGCTTTTTTTGGTAGCATGAAGAGAAGCATTCTGCAACCTACAGAATGAGCTCCTCTTAAAGGCACAGGAACAAAAGCCTGGAAAAAAAAAGATTGCTAATGGTGATTTCTGCTAGGGTTGCCAACCCCCTGTTGGGGGTGGAGTTTTCCCCAGTTTGGGGGTCCCCAATCCACTGGCGGCCAGCTGTCCGACAGTGGAACTCCACCCTCAAAGAGTCCCAGCACATCTGGCATGTCTGGTACAATGACGTCACCCGGAGGTGACATTATTGTGCTGGGCACGTTGTTCGGGGGATACTCTAGTATTCCAGTGAAAACTCTGTGGTCACCATAGAGTTTTTGCCCAAATATTAGAGTGTCCCCCCAACAATGTGCCCAGATGATGACATCGCTTCTGTGGTGGGATTTGTGTGTGTCAGTGAAGCTGAGAGCTACACCATAAGGAGTCTGAACTCCTAGCAGAGTCACTCAAGGCGGAATGGTCACAGGTGAGAGACCACATTAAGATGCATCCACCCCCACCCCCCTTAGGCATCAACAGCCACATCAGCAGAAGAGAACAGATTGTTCCAATGGTGGTGAGACATAGGAATCCTTGAAGGGTAACTATGAAGCAACAGCAGTAGTGAAAGGTGATATTGGTGAATAGGGTTGCCAGACCCCCCCCTCCCCGTGGAGGCAGGGGTTCCCCACTGCCAGCCCCTGCCCCCAGCCCCTGCCCCTCACCACCGATCAGCTGGTCACACCAGAAGTGACATCATCACACCAGAAGTGACATCATCATACCACTGACTTCCAGGCAATGTTCTAGTACTTGGGCAAAAACTCTATGGTTTTACCATAGAGGTCCCCCCCCCCCCAATTTCAGAGTGTCGCCCAGAAGTGCTGTTATGATGATATCACTTCCTATGTGATCCCAGCAACATGATCTGGGCCTTTCTCCTGTTAAGCCCCCACCCCCCACCCCCACTGGTTGCCAAGAGGGACCCGGCAATCCTACTGACAGAAGATCTTTCACAGACAATGGCGGGGCCACTTCAGCTAACCCCAGTTAGTACTGTGCAGAAGAAGGCAAGGGGTAAACCATGTCTGACCAACTCTTACCTTAAAAACCCAATGATGAGGCAATTCCATTTCTTGACCAAATCAAGCCTGTGAACTCAGGCAGATCAGGAGAGGGAGGGCAGGAAGGGTTGCATCAAGTGCTTACTTCTTGTGGCCCTTTCTTACACATCCAGGGAAATGCTGATCCCCACTTTGGGGTCAGGAAGCAATTTTTCTACAGGCCAGTTTGGATGGAGAACTGGAGGGTTTTTGTCATCTTCTGGGCATTGAACAGTGGTCACTGGTGGGGTGTGGAGGGGGAGGTATTTGTGCATTCCCTGCATTGTGCAGGGGGTTGGACTAGATGACCCTGGAGGTCCTTTCCACCTCTATGATTCTATAAACGCTCCCTAGAAGCTAAAATAATTAAAATGAGTCTATCGTGATTAGGTCACATTATGAGAAGATTTGAGTCACGGGAAAAGACAATCATCCCTTTACCTACAGTCTTGGTGGGGAGACTGCTTCAGCAGTGCCAAGGCATCAAAAGTCCAGTCCAGGATAAGGAGTTTTCTGAGTGTCTGGCATTATGATGTCATCCCCCCCCCCCCCGAGGATGACATTTCCCAGGGTGTGCCCTGAGCACCTCTGGTATAAACCCACGTAAGCAAACCTAAGCTCCTGGCGGGGTGGGGCGGGGGGAGCCTAAAGCAAAGAAGACATCAAGAAAGTCACTATTTCCCTCTGTAGAAGTTAGTTGAAACTACATTCATGGGGGAAAGCAAATACAGAGAAAAAATATAAGATTAAAAAAAAAAAAACACCAGTCTTGCAATCTCTCTTCATTATACTCCGTGGTCTAATCTGAGCCTCTCTAGAAGGCTCTCAGGTAAGAACAGCCATCACCTGAGCCCTGCTGGTTTCCAGATTTCCCTGCTGAGAATATTTTCACTGCCTTAGCTAACAAAACCTTGCCTCTAGCCCCATCTAGCATGAAGTCGCAGTGGCTCTGACCTTATATCCATTGCCAGGCTAAGAGTCAATAGCCAGCAGTTGAACCTTTCAGACCGTGGGCTCCCGTGCTCCTGGTGCGCTCGCGCCAAACTGAATTCCATTTTCTACTCTGTGTATCTTTTTGTTCTCCTTGTTCTTCTGTTGTTTTCAAAACCTGACAATGGGCAAGACAATGCAAAGGGAGGGGAAGCCATCAATATTCTAATAGATATTCAATATATGCCCAGGAATCTTTGAGGACACCATGGTGTCTATGACACCAAAGCTTGATACCAAAGTAATTGTATGAGCGCCTTCAGAGCTATATAGACTCTGGTCTGAATGTGCACCTAATGATTATCCCCATCCCCCCCCCCTGTATCATTCTGTAAGCAACATCAAAGCTTTTCAGCTATCTAGATTTTAATGCATCCTCAGGCACGAGACAAGTTTGATATTTTCATGCCGTTTACATTATTCCTTCGCTAGTCTTTAAGGTGCCACTAGACTTAATTGTATCGTATTAATTACAATCATATCATGCATTTCATTCTAGTTTCATGCAAAATGTACACTCTTTATTCCTTTCCTTTCCTTTCCTTTTGCTCAGCAATCTCCTTGTACTTTCCAAATTGCCATTATGTGAAGCACTTAGTGGTGGAATGTGGCTATCTCTCTACAAGGGGGAATGACAGCCCATAAAATCAATAGCCTTGTCATGGCAGATTTCTTCCCGAAGCAAGAAGAGCTGCCAGTTCCTCTTATCAAAATCTCAAGGGGAATTAAATTAGGTTGTTCAGTGCCCAGAAATCCCAAAATGCAAGTCAAAGCAAGCTAAACAAGACTCCCTACGTGCGGCTGTACACAAATAACTTACAAAACAGGACCTTTCCAGCTATCTGCTCCTCGCTAAACATTGTAATGGAACTGAATTAGCAGTTGGGGCAAAGACAGGCCCAATGTAATAATGGCATCACACAGCCAAATTTATTTATTTATTTATTTCCTGGGATTTTTATTCCGCCCTCCCCGCCAAACGGCAGGCTCAGGGCGGCTCACCCCAAGAGTTAAAAATACAGTCAATTTAAGATAAACACATATTTCAAACAAGATCGGCAGCATTACAATATACCCACAGGTGGGTCCGAACAGCATTCACATATAATCCCTGTGTAAACATACACAGGCTGGCAGATCGACTTGCCGGCAGATGGAACTGGGCCAGGGCTAAGATATTTACCCTAGGCGGCCCCTACCCGAAAGCCTGGTGGAAGAGCTCCGTTTTACAGGCCCTGCAGAACTGCATCAAATCCCGCAGGGCCCTGATGTTCTCCGGGAGCTCATTCCACCAGTACGGGGCCGCCACTGAAAAAGCCCTGGCCCGTGTTGATGCCAGCCATGCCTCCTTCAATCCAGGCAGGACCAGTTGGTTTTGGGATCCAGACCGTAGTGCTCCAGACCGTAGTGCTCGCTGAGGAACATATGGAGAGACACGGTCCTTCAGGTAGGCAGGTCCCAGGCCATATAGGGCTTTATAGGTAAGCACCAGCACCTTGAACCTTATCCGATACTCTATAGGCAGCCAGTGCAGTGCCTTGACTTTCCCAAATGACTTTCCCAAATGACTTTCCCAAGCTACAGTCTTCAATGTATGTTTTCAGAGGTATCTATTGTATTGCCATACCTAATGGTAAATTCACGGTTTCCGATGCAGACGATGAAAGATGATGAAAGCCACACAACAAGGCAGCCCGCACGCAAGGTCAGACTTCCTACGTAATGGACTCCCCGAGTATGCAAAAAAAAAAAAAAAGACTTTGTAAATTAACCGGTGTGTGAGGCAGGATGCTGGATTACATGGACCACTGGTCTGATCCAACAGGGCTCTCAGCAGAGGCCTCGTCATTTTTTTCCTATGGCAATCCTTTGGAATGATAACTGTATCCACAGACAAGATCAGAATTCATAGGGGGATATGGTCCAAGTGGACTCTAAAGCATCTTTATTTTCCTTGGCACACCTCCCCAAGCCGACTGAGCAATTCCTAATCTTCTAGATAATTTGAGTGACTGCGCTGGAACTCCTCGATGGGATCAGTCATAACTGATGATTACCCAGCTCTTTGGCTATGTTATTGTGGCTGAGCAAACCAGGGACTAGGTGAGATGTCACAGAGAAAACAATCAATTAAAAACAAAGCTGCTAAAGGTCCAATTTTGTACCCGAAAAAGTTACAAGTATGCAAGCAGCACACCTACGGCCTGAAATACTAAAGAGTCCCTGTGGGCAGTTTATGAACCATAGCGTTTCAAGTATCTCCACCTACACAGGTCTTCATCTGCCAAGAATGTACATAATTAAAACTACATCTAGCCACTCCTGCTTGGTCGCTTTTGCACATTGCTTTTGACTCCTACCCTAAATCAAAATCTGACAGTTTGACAGCAATAAATAAGTTTCAGACTTTTGGTTCTAACTTTTTTTCTTTTTTTAAGTACTCATTAACAGTTTTTATTAGATGCTAAATCTCTGATAATGTTTGACGGGAGTCTCTTTGCAGTGACTGGAACGATGGGATGATTTCAGACAATCCATTGGGCTATGAGCGCCTACAGATCCATGTCAATGGCATCAGATGTGAATTAGGCACTCCCAATTTGTTCAGTGTCTGTGATGCATCCCTTTAGAGAAGAATGTTCGTGGGAATTAAAGGAGTTACATATACATTTCTACATACTGACATCTAGCTCATATCAAATGTGCTAACAGCCCTTATTAGGAGGGAGATCAAGCGCCAACAGATGGTACTTCATCTTTCCACATTGGTTCAGAGTGTCCAAATGTGGGCCTCCACATATGCATGATCACTGCATCTGGTGCTCTCACACAATCAGCTGGGAAAGTGGCATGCATGGGTTTGCCTTCTGCAGTCCAGAGTAGCTGATTGGTGGGCCGGGGGGGGGGGGGACAAAATAATAAAATATGAGCAACTCCAAATCATGTCAACAAGTCACAGAATTTAGGATAGTCGGATTCCATTGCATGGGTTGTCTTGAAGCAACACTGGGTTTTCTGGTTTTGCATTTATTTATTTATTTCCCACTTTTCTCCCCAGGATGAACTCAAAAGCAGCATTTAGAACACCATTCTCTCTTCCTCCATTTCTCAAAAGAGAGCGAGAGAAAAGCTTCCCTGGGCACTAGCCCAGGATGAGAGTTTGTGACAGCAAGCTTCCATGGCAGAAATGGGGATTCAAACTGAGCTTACCCAGGGTGCTAGTCTGCCATTCTATCCAGAAGAAGAAGAAGAGCTTGGATTTATACCCCGCCCTTCACTACCGAAGGAGTCTCAGAGCTGCTTACAATCCTTTTCCCTTCCCCTCCCCACAATAGACACCCTGTGAGGTAGGTGGGGCTAAGAGAGCTCTTTTGACAACTGCCCTTGAGAGAACAGCTCTGAAAGAACTTGTAACTGACCCAAGGTTACCCAGCTGGCTGCATGTGGAAGAGTGGGGAATCAAACCCTGTTCTCCCAGATTAGACACACCTATGGATGCCAGCTCTAGGTTGGAAACTACCTGGAGATTTGGGGGTGAAGCCTGGGGAGGGTGATGTTTGAGAAGGAGAGAGACCTCAGCAAGGTATAATGCCATAGAGTCCACCCTCCAAAATAGCCATTTTCTCCAGGGGAACTGGTCTTGGTCACCTGGAGATCAATTGTAATAAAGGGAGATCTCCAGGTGCTACCTGGAAGTTGGCAACTCCAAACCAGCTCTCTTTTTAGATACACAACATACATGATGCTGCTAGTAGCTGTGAATTAACTCCATGTTTCTGAATTTAATTTGCAAAGTAGTTGTTCAGTCTTGGCATTGAAGTCTTCACCAGTGGGTTTCAAGCACAATTTGGTTTCTGGGTCTTTTGCAGACAGTGTCATTGCTTTCAGTAATGACATCATGTCTCACATTTATGACCTCATGGGAAAAGTTGTTGGCACTGTTGGCCAGGCTTCCTGATTATCATCTTTGGGAATATACAGACAGGCTCATGTCTTGAGGACTACATGGCTTCTGGTGGGCCCATATCCAATTTGGTGTAGTGGTTAAGTGTGCGGACTCTAATCTGGGAGAACCAGGTTTGAT
The DNA here is from genome assembly GCA_029233225.1 of Lepidodactylus listeri. Lineage (NCBI taxonomy): Eukaryota > Metazoa > Chordata > Lepidosauria > Squamata > Gekkonidae > Lepidodactylus > Lepidodactylus listeri. Next base: position 94,430,801 of record JARCFY010000009.1, on the reverse strand, counting down.
TCCCCACTCCTCCACATGCAGCTGCTGGCGTGACCTTGAGTCGCTCGTAAGTTCTCTCAAGGGCAATTCTCAAAAAAGCTCTCTCAGGCCCACCTACCTCCCAGGGTGTCTGTTGTGGGTAGGGGAAGGAGATTGTAAGCCGCTCTGAGACTCCTTTGGTAGTGAAGGGTGGGGTATAAATCCACTCTCTTCTCTCCTTCTTCTTCTTCATCTAGACTTGCCACAAATTTTACCTAAAGCAATTTCCCCCGCCCAGTGAATATGGAGCACACTGCTTAGTCAAAACACTGCATACATTTCAAAGAAGGCAACATGGATTTTCACTATTACTGATATTTGCAGAGACATTTTGCTCCCCTTAATACTTAAATCAATTCATTATACAACCTAGGTTCATCTATGCAAACAATCAGTATCAATGGTTATGTGTTTGTGTGTATATGCATATGTATATATTTCCATTTCTTTTGCAGTATAAACATTATCCCCATCCAAAAAAAGAAGAAGCAATCAGTAGCATTTTACACGTGTGTGACCCTCCCCCATTTACCTGTCATTGCTGTGTGCTGTGCAGCAGCCAGTTGTTGAAATAAAGAGTGAGCAAACCAGTCAGTGACAGGGTTGCCAGTTCTGGGTTGAGAAATGCCTGGAGATTTTTGAGTTGGAGCCTGGAAAAGGATGGGCTGTGGGAAGGGAGGGACCTCATCTGCATATAATGCTATAGGGTCCACCCACCATCAGTGTTCCTTCCAAGGGTCATTTCATAGAAAAAGAGATGCAGGAGCTCATTAGCATAACTTATTTGCATATGCCACACACCCCTGACATCACTGGAAGTGTGTCAGAAGGCAACACCCACCACTCAGGCTCCACCCCAAACATCTCCAGGTATTTCCCAACTCAGAGATGTCGAGCCAGCTTTACACTTTGACTAAAGACACTTTAGGTTTCTTTTGCTTTGCAGGGAAGCTACCCTACAACAAGCATGAAAATACAGATCAAGTTAGTATGCTTTTGCTTTTTTCCACAGTTCATCACCATATGTGCCTGCCCCTGGGCTTGTTGCTCCCGGAATGGTGTTCCTGTGCATTCCTGCCCGAAATGACCCCTGGTTCCTTCTAAGCTGAGTTAGTGTGAGCTAGCTCACACATATTTGTCTTAGCTCAGGAAGGATGGCTCCAGACCAAACTAATTTATGCACTAGCCAAATTGCTTGCTCACAACTTTAATGTCAGTAGCTCACAAAGTAGAATTTTTGCTCACAAGACTTAGAGGGAGCATTGCTCTCCATAACAGCCATTTTCTGGTCTTGGTCATCTGGAGATCAACTGTAATAGCAAAAGATCTCCAGGTGCCACCAGGAGGTTGGCAACCCTAGTCAGTGATTATAAATATCATGTGGTGTCCCCCCCCCCTCAAGATTTACCATTTGTTGTCTAAGCCTTCTGGAAGTTGTATCCCCCTGGCCAGAAGCAGGATATGGGGGGGTAGGGTTGCAGGTCCATGCTGGGAACCTCCTGGAGATTTGGGGTTGGAGCCAGGGCAGGACAGGGACCTCAGTGGGGTCCAATGCATATTGTCTATTTCCAAAGCATCCATTTTCTCTGTATTCTGGAAATCTTTCCTATATAATAAAGCTGTTTTCAAGTGGCAAGATTCCATGGGGTGCCAAAATCAGTTGGCTGGACGGACTGCCACTCAAAATGGGGTCCCTGGCCCCTGGCTGCATTCTCTCCCTGCTTTGCCTCAGTCCCACCCACAGAGCCACTGGCCAGCATCTTGGCCTCAGTCTGTAGGAAGCCAGCGAAGGGGAAGGACCGACTCGGTGCTGGGTCCATTCTTCTACTCCACCCACTGCCAGGTGGGTCTAACTGTCCCCTCAATGGCCTGCTTCTGTCAGTGAAAAGACAATGGACTTTCCACATAACCCCCCTCCCCACCCACTGACTTTCCTATCAGAATAAACTGTCAGAAGACAGCTCTCTCTCCTTCTAAGCTCCACCATGGCTGGCTGGCTAATGAGGTGGGCCAGCAACCATCAAACCATTCCCTTCAACCCCCTGCCGTGCAGCTGACTTTCCCCCTAGGATTGCCAATCTCCAGGTGGGACCTAGAGATCTCCCGCTGTTTCAGTTGATCTCCAGATGACAGAGATCAGTTCCCTTGGAGAAAATGGCTCCTTTGGAGGGTAGCATCTATGGCATTATTCCCTTCTCCTGCTTCCCTCCTGTGTGTGACTTACCTCAGTGGCTGTTGGTAGGTATACAGAAATGGCAGTTACCTGTGTCTATAAGATGGCTGCTGACTGTGGTTTGTTTAAAATGTTCCTCCATATGGTTCAATTGAGCTGTAGTTTCAGAGAGGGGCCTGCAGGGGTATCACTAACTGGGTTGAAGAAGAAGAAGAAGAAGAAGAAGAAGAAGAGATTGGATTTATACCCCGCCCTCCACTCCCCAAGGTAGTCTCAGAGCGGCTTACAAACTCCTTTCCCTTCCCCTCCCCACAACAGACACCCTGTGAGGTAGGTGGGGCTGAGAGAACTCTTTCCCAAGCTGTCCTTGATGGAACAGCTGGTACAGAGCTATGGCTTGTCCAAGGTCATCCAGCCAGGTACAATTGGAGGAGTGGGGAATCAAACCTGCTTCTCCCAGATTAGAGTCCGCGCACTTAACCACTACACCAAACTGGCTTGAATGAAGCTTCCTCATCTGTTGGACTACAGTTTCCAGTGGTCCCAAGGCCAAAAAGTGCGGGAAAAGAGGGAATGTCCCAAGGGGTGGGGCACCATCAATATAGACTCCAGCCCATCCAGGAAGGATTGTGTTTAACCCCTGTTGATTTATGCCCTGTTGGTTCATAGTATGTGCTTACTCCAACAGTTGTGCCTTATTCATTTAGTGTGTGTGTGTATGCACTCCATAATTGTGTAAATAGTAAAAAAAAAAATCTTTATTTGGGCTAATATTCTGTGTTATGCATAGTCTCCCCTGCTCTGCACAATACCAAAGGGATAGATCTCTAAACTGCAAGCTGTCAACCACTTTAGCTGACAGTTCTCAGCTGCTGCAAGTTAATCACTTTTGCCAGCCTAAGCAACAGTTCTGATAACATTCTGGCAGGTGTGGGTGATGACTTCTATAGTCAAGAAAGCTAACAGGTAGGCAGAAAAATTCTCTTAAAGGAGACCAGTTTCCTGACATCGAGTTAGAAAGGATCCTAGAGGTCACCTACTCCAACCCCCTTGCTTAGTGTGAGAATTAGTTAACTACAGCACCCCAACTCTGCTTAAGCCTTTTTTAAATGTTTTAAAATTTACTTATTTATCATTTATTAATTAATTTTGATTTATATCCTGCCTGACCAGCACAGCCGGCTCAAGGCAGCTAACAACAATATAAAACAATTTAAAACAGCAACATACACAGTTTAGTATAAAATTCATCGCCGCAAAATTGGCAAAAAATCACAGAAGATGGTGGCGGTACAGTGATTTGGAAATGATTGGAAAAAAAGCATTTACAGGAGAAATTCTTGTGGGGCTGTGCCTTTAAAAAGGGGGACAGAGCCCCTGAAAGCCCCATCGTGACTACAGGCCTAATATAGAACACTGCATAATTAGATGCTTGATAAGCTGCATGCTAATTCATAGCACAGCCAGTCTTCAACTGCATCATTTCAGAATGGAGACATGCAAACATGCATGTTTGCATCCTCCCCTCCAACATTTTTTGCACAGAAAAATCAAGCATATCAAGGATGTTTCTAGTCTTGTCTAGCCTCTTAATGGAAGGTGTCAGGACAGCCCTGTGATAACAATCTTGCCTCTTAGAGCCATACAGATGCAAAATGGAAGACATATTGGTTACACTTGGAAGGAAGGTTTTAAGCCTCTGTATGAAGATTACTTCAACTTACTACAAAATGGCTGATGGATGCAAAAATTTAGTCATGGTAATTCAAAGGTACGATTTCTCCCCCTATCTAGTTCAGATTTATTAGTGCTAAAAAATGTTACATTTTATTTTGCAGCACAATATATGCTGAGCCTCACATTTTACCAAATTAATGAGGTCATGTAAGCTATTGGTATTTTCATTTTTGCAGTTGAGCAGGAACAGTTAATTCACCAATATGCTTAGGTTGTCTAATGCTTAAGCAGATCACACGCTTGTGTTTTGCCTGCATATATACATTTACTCAAAATATTTATTAGATACCTTTCTGCTTAAAATTCTCTTATGAGTACAGAGTTTTCAATGTTTCCCACTGAATTCTGTGAATCAATGAACAGGCTGGAATGTAAAACACAGCAGAGAGGGAGCTAAAACTGACCTCAAGATACTGGGGCTAGAAGAGGCAAATTTAGCTCCATATTGCTGGAAGTACCTTCTTCCTGTCTGCCATAGGGTTGCCAACCTCGAGGTGGTATGCAGACCACCGGAAATAAAAATAATACTGTACACATAAAGTAGGGTTGCCAAGTCTTGAGCACTCACCGGCGGGGGGGAGTCCTCTTCCGGCCGGGAGCTTTCCCGGCGCCCGGTGACATCACTGGAAGTGGAGGAAGTGGAGGGAGGAGCCGCGGCTCCCAGTCCCCCTCTTCTGCCGGCCCGAAAGTGAAACTGGCCCGAGCGGGGCTCCCGTGGAGGAGCTGCGGAGGCGGTGTTTCCTCTCAGGGTGCCCCCAAGAGTGGGCCGAGGAGGAGGAACCGCCCTTGAGTCCTCCAGCTCTGGCCCTTTCAGAACCCGTGCCCCGGAGGAATGTATTTCTCTTCTCGCCTCAGGAGGAAGGAGTCCAGCGGCCACACCTGCCTATACTGGCTTGAGGGGACCTGGCTGGGATCGGGGCCATGGTCGCATTTGGGGAGGGCGGTGGGCGGAGACCGCTCAGGCCAGACATTAAAACGAAGTCCTGACAACTCTCTCACTGTAATGATTAGATTTCTAAAAACGTGCAAAGGAGACTGTGTGTGTTGGAGCTTGGGAGTAGGGTGTGCTGATGTCACTTCCGGGTGACGTCATTACGTTGGAGAAAGTTGGAGAAAGTCGTCCTGCTGGACGACTTTGGGGGTGGGGTTCCCCCCGCCAGCCAAATGCTGGCCGGCAGATCGGGAACCCCTGTAGCGGGGGATCCCCCGCCCCCTGGGCTGACTTGGCAGCCCTAACATAAAGTATTAGACAACAAATTATATCCTTAAAATGAATTAGTATTTTCTTTTACAGTCCTTTTTCACAGAGATTATTGATCACTCCCTTTTTGCCTCTGAACACAGTCACAAATGAAGTGGCTATGGATCGCCTAGGTTGCCGTCCGTTTCTTCTGACTTCTTCAGGCCACTGTCTCAGTGGTGGAGCCCCAAAAGCTCTAGAAGTTAACTCTGACTTTGCAGTCTATCTGGCTTCAATTCAGCTCTCCTGCTGGGGTGACTTTAACCTTGAGGTGGTGGCTAGACATCACCTGGGATTACAACTGATCTCCAGGTGAGAGAGATCACTCCACATGGACAAAATGGCTGCTTTGGAAGGTAGGCTCTATGGTGTCATCCCCTCCCAAGTCCCTCCCTTCCCCAGCCTCCTTAAGCTTGACCCACAAAATCTCCAGGTATTTCCCAACCCAGAGCTGGCAACCATAGCCATCAGGAATGATCATGAGATAACAATACTAGGACTCTGTCACATTTTTTCAGGCCCCAGCATGCCAGATTGTGAGGGCCAAAGTAGATGTGACCTGAGAAATCATGATTGCAAACTATCACATATAATTCATATTTACAAAAGATTGCATTTACCTGTGAGGAGAAGGAAATTGGGGGAGGGGGGATGGAAGCAAACAGTAACACTGTGTTCCCCAGTGAGTGCTCCGATTGGGATCCCAGAAACGCCTGGTTCTCCCAGAGCCGAAGGAGGCCAGGTTGGCAGCTACAAGGGCCAGGGCTTTTTTAGTGGCGGCCCCACACTGGTGGAATGAGCTCCCGGAGAACATCAGGGCCCTGCAGGACTTATTACAGTTCCGCAGGGCCTGCAAGATGGAGCTGTTCCACCAGGCTTTCAAGTAGGGGCCGCCCAATAGTTACATCTTTGGCCCTGGCCCAACCGAGAATCCGCCAGTCTGAACATTCTCCCACCATCTACACTGTTTAACATCTAAGATGCCACCCCGAGAAAGAAGATACACCATCTTGTCGTGGGGTATGCTATTTGTTTGGTTTTGTGTTTTAAATGTTTTAATGATATTGTACATTTTATTGTATGTTAGTAGCCGCCCTGAGCCCGCCGAAAGGTGGGGAGGGTGGGATATAAATTGAATAAATGAAATGAAATAAAACACTATCATGCTATTTTCCCTGATATAAACCACTGGCCTGGAGCTACTGTTTGGTTCTTAGGTTCCTTTTCTGGTACCTATAGTGTTTTCCCCAAGTTCATGAGAGGATTGAGACTGCAACAGCATTATCCCATGGCTGGATAGTTACAACAGAGCAGACTGAAACTGAATCCATCAAAGATGGAGGTCCTGTACCTGAGCAGCAGGTGATTGGGATTGGGAATCGGGCTCCCAACCTTGGATAGGGCCCCACTGGTGCTGATGTTGAAGGTGAAGAGCCTGGAGGTGTTCCTGGATGCCTCACTAACTATGGAGGCCCAGGCTGCCAGTGCTGTGAGGCCTTCCTTTTTCTATTTGAGACAGATCAGGTAGTTGGCCTAGGGCTGCCAGGTTCCCCAGGAGGGCGGAGGTTCCCCTGCCAAAAGGGTCCCCAATCCGCTGGTCCAGATCCAGCCAGTGGGGAGAACATCACCCCTGAAGTGGCCAGATCGGGCCCAGTATGATAATGTCTCCTGGAAGTGACTTTATCATGCTGTGCATGTCACTGGATGACACTCTAGCAATCAATCTGAAATTTGATACCATAGAGTTTTCAGAGTGATTGCTAGAGTGTCGCCTGGTGATGCGTGCAGTGTGATGACGTCCCTTCTGGGTGATGTTGGTACAGCATGCACACAAAGCGTGTGCACCGAGGGACTCCCGGGGACGACCAGAAGTCCCCCCGCTGCAGCACAGGTAGGACTTGGCAACCCCAAGTTGGCCTCATATCTCAACCCCCAGGATTTGGCTACAGTGGCCCATGCAATGATCACTTCCAGATTGGATTATTGTAATTCTCTCTCCATGGGGGCTGCTCTTGGCTCTGCTCTGGAAACTGCAGCTAGTGCAGAATGCAGCAGCACAGGTGTTGACTTTGTCATCTCTGTGGATGCGGATCCACTTGGTGCTGCGCGAACTGCACTGGCTGCCTATTGAGTCCTGATCCCTTTCAAGGTGCTGGTGCTTGCCCTCATAGCCCTATACAGCTTCCCCTCCAGTGGGTCAGATCTATGTTTACCGTCTAGGAACCCCAATCTAAAAAACCTTGAGGCACCGATTAGCACATAGGAATATAGTTGTGCTTTTATTCATGTATTTTAATTGTTTTTTTAATGTTATGTATGTGGAAATTGATGGAGCCCACCCTGAGCCTGCTAGGCAGGGAGGGTGGTATACAAATCCTTTTTAAAATAAATAAATAAATAAATAAAACTCATCTTCTAAAAATGTGGGAGTTCCTACTCTCTAATCTCCCATATCATGTCTACTTTGGCCCTGGAAGATTCTGCCTCCAGCCAGCCATCTTGTATCTAGTCTTTGGCCCCTGACCCAGCAAACTTCACTCTGGCTCCCACTTGAATCCTCCTAGTTTTATACTGATCCATACTTGACCTGGAATGTCGGAACTAGCTCGGCTCACATCCTGTTCACCAGCTTTTTGTCAGCGCAGGTCCCATAATTCCTTTCTGTCCATGACAGGGGATTCTATTTTTCAGCAATGGAAAATCTGGTTGGATCCAACCCAGAAGGCCATTTTTGGGGGGACAGACTGTTTGTTGCCCTGTTTGTGGCTGTGTGGCAGGGCGGTTTCACTATTTCTTCCTAACAGTGCAGGACCACACAATTGACTTTGCAGCCCGACTCCCTTCTTTACAATATCCCTTCCACATTTTGAATGGGACTGTAAGGGCTTAGAGATCTCCATTCCTAATGGTAATGGAAAAAGGGAGCATTGACTCTTGAAAACGTATACTTTCAAGATGCCCCTGGAAGAGCATTACACTCTAGTAATAAGAACTTCCTGGTGGTTCCCAGCCCAAGAGAGATCCCGCTGTCCTCAACTAAGGCCAGGGCCTTTTCAGCCCTGGCCCCCACCTGGTGGAGCTCTCTGCCAGATAACATCTGTGGGCTATGGGATTGCAAGGTAGAGATGTTCCGCCAGGCCTTTGGTTGAAGACTGCAATGGTCTGGCACCCTCATACTTTCACCTCCTCCTTTTCTTCCATATTTCCCCTCCATCCAGGGGGCAGGTGGATACTGAAATGATTCGTCATCTTGGACTCAGTATTGGGTTTTTTTCTGATAAATTGTTTTAATATATTTCGATGTTGTTTTAATTTTCTTAGATATTGTATTTTCCTTTGATGTAAGCTGCCCTGAGCCCTGCTTCAGGGAAGAGTGGCCTAGCAAATTGAAATAATTTTTTAAAGAAGAAAAAGAAGAAAAGAGATTAGATTTATACTCCTACCCTTCACTACTCAAAGGAGTCTCAGAATGGCTTACAAGCTCCTTTCCCTTCCCCTCCACACAACAGACACCCTGTGAGGTAGGCGGGGCTGAGAGAGCTCTGACAGAAACTGCTGTTTTTCAAGAACAGCTCTGAGAGAACTTGTGACTGACTCAAGGTCACACCAGCAGCTGCATGTGGAGGAGTGGGGAATCAAACCCGGTTCTCCTAGGTCCGTGCTCCTAACCACTACACCATTAAAAAAATACCTAGGAAAGCTTGCTGGCCCTTAGTGGTACTGGACTCAAATCTTGCTCTTCTACTATAGAACAACTTGCAACGTTTTGTGCTTGCCCATTCTCACACAGCCCAGTGGAGTTCTTCCTTCCCCCCTTCGGCAACAACTGCTCTGCTTGATGGTAAGTTATTTAAACAGACGGTTAAATCCATCACAAAGCATGTGAATCAGTCAGGAGTTATCTTTTTTTTTAACGCCTTAACATTTGGCGTTTATCTTAGTTCTTGGCTGCAGATCTGATTGGATCAACTGCACTTCTGTGCACGTGCAATTTCGCAAGAACCCAACACAAACCTGTTCGGCATGCTTCAAGCTGTTCAGTGCCGAACTGTACAGACCCAGTGATCTGCTCAAACCTAATCAGCACAGTAAGTGACTGTTGAACATTAGGGTTGTCAGGTCCTTGCTGGCCACTGGCAGGGAATGGGGGGTGGGTAGGATTGCCAGATCCAGGTTGGGAAAGTCCTGGAGATTTGGGGATGAAGCCTTGGGGGGACAAGGACCTCAGTGGGGTACAATGCCATAGAGTCCACCCTCCAAAGCAGCCATTTTATTCAGGGGAACTGATCTCTGTAGTCTAGAGATAAGCAGTAATTCCAGGGGATCCCCAGGTCCCACCTGCAGGCTGTCATCTCAATTGAACACAGTTTGCCCTAAAAATTTCCAGCACCTCCTTTCAGGAGAGCAGTCGTTTTGAAATCGAGCAGAATGAAACCGCTTCTCCTTGTGTTTATGTCACACTGGTAGGCAGAACCATTCAGGCTGGATGTAAGGAATGTCTTTTTCTAACCAGGGGTTTCTGTATCTTGGAAAATATTTCCTCTGTAGGACCCAGGACCTGAACACCTTTAAAAAGATCTTTGAACTGAAAGGCAGGATAATACAATATGCTTTATTATTATTTTTTAAAAAAATAATCTTATGAACGAGGAAGTGGGGGGGAATCACCATTTTCTCTTCCTCTGCAGAGCTTTGCCACTTGTGAGCTCCTGCCGTTATAATTTAGGTTGGCCTTCGATTCCTATTTCCTTCTCTGTGAGATAACGTAAAAGATCAGCTGTGCCCAGCTGCGATAATTCGTGTAGATCGTGAGAAATTTGATCGACACAACAGAAATAACCTTCAAATTGTTCCCTCCTCTATGCTAGCTAAACATACACATGTCCCTGTCCCCCCCCCCCCCCCCCAAGAAAGGGTCCTCTGCACTACAGTGCCTGAGGTGAGGGTTACGGAAAGGCACTCACCACTTCAGGAAGCCTTTTCAGGACCACCTTTGAGCAGGAAGCCAGAGATTAATCATGGGGGAAGGGATGCTCGCTGTCAGTGACAGAGCTGGAACAGCGGGATGACAGTGTGCTGCAGACGAGAACTACCTGCAAAAGCAAAACAAACAGGGAAAAGGAAGCAGAAAAGTCAGTCCAGGGATTTTTTTGAAGCAGCTTTTCATAAAGCTCAGAAAGATACCCTTTGGAATGGAGTGCTTCAGTGAGCCAGCACAGCTGTACAAAAGATGCTAGATAACATCATAGGATCTTTCCCCCCTCATTTTCACCACACGTTCAGCCACAACATTACAAAAGAAAAGAGCTATGCAGTAGTTATAGAGTTAGATTATGAATGTGGAGCCCTCAGTTCAAATCCCCACTCCACCGTGAAACTCAGTGGTGACATTATACTAATCGCCTTTTTGGAGCAGTAGAAAAGAGCAAGAGTCCAGTAGCACTTTAAAGACGAACAAAACATGTGGCAGGGTATGAGCTTTCATGAGTCACTGCTCACTTATTCAAATATCTGAAGTGAGCAGTGACTCACAAAAGCTCATACTGTGCCACATATTTTGTTAGTCATTGGCTGTGATTGGACGTGAAGTTTGATTCATTGCCGTTGCTGTTCCCTTATAGATTTAAAATGCACGATGAGACAGCAACATTGGTCTGATCATGCCTCAGTCTTCTGCATTCCCCCCCCCCCTTTACTGCATGTTTCTTTTATACCTGTGAAAGTCTGGTCCTGTTGGTCTGAGCTGGTTCCAAAATGGATTTTCTGTTGCCTGATTGCTCTGTTGTGCACCCAAGCCATCAGGTAGGTCTGACTGGTCTCTTGTTTTCCAGCCACCTTTTTTTTTTTTTACTAGTTAGTGATATATGCATGACTACATATTTGCTCCTCTCTCTCCCTCTTCCACAGGGGCTGCTCAAAACTTTGTTTTCTTTATAAAAACTTTCTAAGAAAAATGCCTCTGTACTTCAGCTTTTTTTCTGTCCTTTGGGAAAGGGGTTAATTGAAAAGTTTAGAGAGGGAGGGTGGCAGTGAAGTACATATCCCAGTAGGCTTATCAGCACTTGTGAGCATGCTCAAAGGACAAACTTTTTAAAAAATAGCAGACAGCAACACTCCCTGGCTGCTGAGTCTGATCACTCAAGGACAGGGTAAAAGCACTTTGAAGAGTGCTAAAAGGGGTGAGTCTGATCAGTATTCTCTGTTACAAAATAACCCAGATTAGAGACAGGGCAACAGCGGATCAAACTGCACGTCTGACCGCAGCCTTTAAGGTGCTTCTGGATTTCTCTTTTCTACTGCTACAGACAGACTAACATAGCTACCTATCTTGGTCTACCTTTTTTGTAGTCTAAGAGACCTCATAGGGTTACTGTAGGGTTGCCAGCTATGAGTTGGGAAATTCCTGAAGATTTGGGGAGTGGAACCTGGGGAAGGTGGGGTGTGAGGATGGGAGGACTTTAGCGGGGCACAATGCCATTGATTCCACCTTCCAAAGCAACCATTTTCTCCAGGGGAACTGGATTATGTCTCCTGAAGATCAGCTGAAACACCAGGAAATCTCCAGATACCACCCAGAGACTGGCAACCCTAGCTTGCTGTGAGGGTAAATTGGAGCTCTTTGGAATAAGCAAAGGATAAAAGCTACAGAAACAAATCCTCTCTCTCTCTTTCTCTCTTTTTTCCAGAAGTGTCTTCTGTCAGGCAGATGGTGTCACAGTGAGGTGGAGACACTTGCGAAGGAGCACCAGAAATCCTGTGTTGCTCCAACCAGCAAATTTGGGGGAGGGGGGGAGAGAGACACATTCATAGTGGCCAAGCCACAAAACCAAATGAGCCACTCCAGCCTACTGGCATTTGAGGTTTCTTTTAGTCTGAAGGATTTCTCTCCTTTGGCTAGAACCTGGTTATGAAGCAACTGCCAAATCTTTGCCTAAAATCCCTTCATTTCAGGGCATGCCGTGGACTTGTCCTAACTTTGGCACATGTGGAGAGTCTGTCAAGGAATATTAGGACTTGGCTGGACCTCTGCACTGCCATACTTGGAGGGAGAAATAGCTGGTATACTATGAGTTGAAGCCAATGACAGAGGAGGCAAACACCATGAGCAAGGAAGGTATCAGCAGGAATTGCGATGCCAGAGAGACTGGGCCTGGATGTGGGAATGGAAAAGGAGAGCAGATGGAGCAGACAGGGAGTAGGGGAACTAAAGTATAGAAGATATTTGGATAATGGCAAGAAGAAGAGATGTGTGGAGACTCCTTCTAGTTATTCATGTATGTATGTGTGTGTGTGTGTGTGTGTGTGTATTTGCATTTTAAAATCACCTAATCAGTCTAGGCGAAGTACAAATTTAAAACAAAACCATACAGTCATCATCAAAATATATAATTCAGTAGTTAAAAAACAAGAAGTGACATTTTGTGAATCCCCCCCACTACCCGGTCTGTGTTACCTCAAGGGTATGGGTGTGGGTAGGATCAGAGATGTTAAACCCTTCAGAGGACAGGGATCCAGGAAGGGTGCCATCCATGATGTAAACTGCCACTGTCCTCAACCAAACACCTGGCAGAACATCTCTGCCTTGCAGGCCCTGCGAAACTGCATACGATCCTGCAGGACACAGATGTTATTTGGCAGAGAGTTCCAACAGGTCGTGGCAAGGGCCAAGAAGGCCCTGGCTTCAGTTGAGGACAGCTGGATATCTCTAGGGCCTCTATGGATATCTCTACAGATATCTATGTAGATATTTATGTACCTTTTTCACTCCAATGGGAACCCCAAATTGACCTACACCATCATCCTCCCCTCCTCCAGTTATCCTCAGAACCACCACCCTCTGAGGTACGTTAGGCAAGGAAAGTGTGGCTGCAATCAGACATGCATTTTAATCTGCTATTGCCCCACCTCTAATTGATTCAGGGTATTTTATAACAGAGAATACTCTTCAAAGTACTTTTACCCCGTTGTTGATCGATCAGAAGAAGAAAAAGAAGAAGAGATTGGATTTATACCCCACCCTTCACTCACTTGGAGTCTCAGAGTGGCTTACAAACTCCTTTCCCTTCCCCTCCACACAATAGACACCCTGTGAGGTAGGTGGGGCTGAGAGAGCTCTTTCCCAAGCTGTCCTTGAGGGAACAGCTGGTACAGAGCTATGGCTTGCCCAAGGTCATCCAGCAGGTGCAAGTGGAGGAGTGGGGAATCAAATCTGGTTCTCCCAGATTAGAATCCATGCACTTAACCACTACACCAAATTGATCAGATGCATATTAGACCTGGCCGCCAAAGATTTTTGCTGTTAGCCATTTTTTAAATTAGTTTCTCCCTTGACCATACCCAAAAACACTGCTATGTCTCTTGGCTATGATATGTAATTCATGGGGCCATTGGCCATTTTTTTTAAAAAAAAGTTTGTCTTCTGGGCATGCACACAAGTGCTGATCAGCCCACTGGGTCATGTAGTCTCCCTCTCTAAACGTTTCCATTTACCCCTTCTCCAAAGCACAAGAAAAAGCAGAAGTACAGGGGTGTTTTTATGTGAAAGTTATGAAGAAAGCAAAGTTTAGAGCAGTCCCTGTGGGAGAGGGGGAGAGATAAAGAGGTGCAAATGTGCAGTTGTGCACACTTTGCTGACTAGTTAAAAAAAAATGATGGCTGAAAAACAAGAGATCAGTCAGACCTGTCTGACAGCTTGGTTGCAAAACAGAGCAATCAGACAACAGGAATTCTGGTTTGAAGCCAGCTCAGCCCAAAAGGACCGGACTTTAACAGGTATCAAATAAACACGCAGTAAAGGGGGGGGGCAATTGGACACAGACGATTGGGGCATGACAGACAGATGTTGATGTTTGATTGTGCATTTTAAATTCATAAGGGAACAGCAGCAGCAACAGATTAAATTGGACATCTGATTACAGCCTGTGACTGCCCCAAGGTCACCTAGTTAATCTCAATGGCAGATCTGGAATTCAAACCTGGGTCTCTCAGAGTCTCTAGCCCAACACTTTGATACACCATGCTGGTCAGCAGGAGAAATGGTTTAATGAAGGGGAAGGCTAAGTGCTGTTGACTTATACCATTTTCTTCTCTGATCTAACACAGTTCCGTTAACTGTTCCCAGATTCATAGGCAGATAGTTGATTTATCAAGTGTCCAAAGAGAAACTCCTCACACTCCTCCCATAGCAGTGATATTGGCTTTCATTTTTCAGACATTCCCGAAGGTCAAGTCTTTTACTTCCGACTGCCATAGTTTCCTCTGTCTCTCTCTTTATCGTTGTGGTCCCTCCAGAGCTGCAGAGAGGATGCTGAGCCAATTCCAAAAAGAACTTGGCAAGCTTGACGGTATTGAGGCTGAACAATGGCTCCTGGCAACAGCGGCAAAACAGAAGGACATAGGCTTTTTTGAATACGTTGTTGTTGGAAAGCAAGAAGGGACTGTGCAACAAAACAGGAGAACCAGAAGACAGGAAAATAGAGGACAACAAAAAGACAATTAAGTGGTCAAATGACAGCTCATTTCAGCATGCTGTGCTTATTGTATTAGTCACCGGAAAGCTGGCTTACAAGTGGACCAGAGTAGTCCAATTCCCATCCCTTCAGTCCTGGTATTTTTTCCCCTGACACCATTTCAGCAAGTTTCAACCAGAGAGTTAATCCACTAAAGCTTTTGCTGACTCGTCAACGGGTTGCCAAATCTGATCGCAAGTTTTAATTGCAAGTTAAGCGCGTGCTTTATTTCGGAAAGCTATTCCGGTTCCGCTGCAGTATACAAGAATTTAAAAAAAGAAAATGTTAAAGATAGATAGCATTTGGTTATTAAATGGATATGGTCACATATTTCCTCCCATATCTCCAGAAAGGCTCTTTCCTATTAAGACTGCATGGACTAATGTGGTTAATAGGTTAAAATGCAAATTAATAGTAAAATAGAATTCTTTAATCTGTTTTGAACTATAACTTGTTTTTTTGTGAATTTTGTTAAGTTTCATGCACACACTGGTGACATTCCAAAGTCCTGGCTTCTTCTTCTTTTGATACAACCACTTTTATTGGATTTTTTGCAAAGAACACACAATGATTTTGTGCAATGCTACCAGCATTGGAGGCAATCCTGAGCCATAGAACTGCACACTCCTTAGTGACAGGGCCTGTGATAGCCAACCCTAAAGGAGAAATGAAAGGTTGTGCTATCACCCATGCATTGTCTTTAAAATACAAGAACACCCCATCCTTTCTCCTATACAATTTCTGTTGTCCGATCACTACAGCTGGATGAACCCTCTTCTGGAGTTCTGGCTTGCCTTTCTTGACAGGGGCTTCTTTGGTGGTAGTCATCATTTTCCCAACCATACTGGAAAAAAGAGTAAATAGAAATATCAGGATGGAAATTAATGCCTGTTTTTGCATCAGACGTCTATAATTGGAGTAGATATGGCATATAACATAAACATGTTTGAGAAGAAGAAAACGTAAATGAGCAATTTACCAGAAATAAAATTGGTGGGATGAAAATGGCTGATACAACCATGCCTAAAAATTAAAAGGAAAGAAAAACCCTATGTATTCATACTTTCTTAATTGTTACAGGGGAGGTACCGTGGAAAAGGCATTGGGGAAGAGAGAAAATGCCCTCAAAGATTCCTCACATACATCAGATACAAACAAGCAAGGGTCCGTGGGGGCTGGAGCAGCTCAGGAGTGGCCACTAGGGCAGCCATGGGCTGAATCAGATTCTCTGATCTGATTCAGCCTGCTGCCGAATTGCCGCCAAAATTCGGCGGCAAATTTAAAAGCAACTGGAGGGGAGGGGGTTTGAGGAAGAGGCTCCAAACTTGCAGGGTAGCTGCTGGGACCTCTCCCCCAAATACCCACCAAATTTCAAGAAGATTGGACCAGGGGGTCCAATTCTACGGGCCCCCAAACAGGTTGCCCCCATTCCCTCCATTTTTCTCTATGGTAGAAAAAACGTTAACATTTTTTCCCACCATAGAGAACAATGGAAGGGATGGGACAACCTGTTTGGGGGCTCATAGAATTGGACCCCCTGGTCTAATCTTCTTGAAACTTGTTGGATATTTCGAGGAGAGG
The DNA here is from genome assembly GCA_029233225.1 of Lepidodactylus listeri. NCBI lineage: Eukaryota > Metazoa > Chordata > Lepidosauria > Squamata > Gekkonidae > Lepidodactylus > Lepidodactylus listeri. The sequence goes on along the minus strand of JARCFY010000009.1, from coordinate 94,414,543 downwards.
CCCCAGCAGCTACCCTGCAAGTTTGGATCCTCTCCCTCAAACCCCCTTTCCTCCAGCCCCTCATATACCCTATGAGTTTTTGCCATTGATTTCAATGGCCCATAGGGTATAATGGGGCTGAAACTGACATTCCCTTTCTGACACACTTTCAGTGATGTCAAGGGATGTGGCATATGCTAATGAGTTATGCTAATGAGCTCCTGCAGCTCTTTTTCTATGAAAGGACCCCTGCAAACAAGCAACTGGCAAACAACAGCCATGGCCCAATGAACTTGATTGAATGCATCCAAGGGGGCTTTCAATTTGCCTTTTTAAAAAAAACAGTGGCCTCTCCCCACTTCACCTCCTGTGATGGATTTTTGAACTTGAAAGCATTTGCTAAAATAGTTTGGAATGTGATTTCCAAAAAAAAAAAAACATGAAGAGAAAAGTCCCATTGAATGACAGTTGTCTCTGGATAGTGCTTCTTAGATTTCATTCCTGAGACCCAGCGGCCCTTTTCAGTCATTACAGTTTTGGCATGTCAGCCTTACACAGAGGGGAGTGCATCCTTCCAAGGATTATCCTGATGTTCACAATAGCTGTTTTGTGTGAACAAAATGCATGCATTCCCCAGCTTCAGGTAGACACAAACCCATCCCCCCAGGTCACATGAGTTCCCAGTACTGAGTACCCAAAGCTGGAAGACACATGTGTTGCCCAGTTCACACGATATGGCAACCGGACACATGACTGTTTCCACAGTGATGAAATCCCCTGCATTGGCATTTTTAATTCTCTGTGGGTGCATTCAGATGGGCAGCTAATCCCGCCATTGGCCCGGATGTAATTTGATCTAGATCTTCTTGATCCAGCATTGCATGACCAGACAGCTCCCCCATGAATCGCTTTACTGCACGTGACTCTGTGGTGAATTGTCTAAATGGCATCCACCATAAGGAGCCATGTGGCCAGCTTTTTTTTTAAAAAAAAATCCTGTTTGTGCATGCACATAAGTGTCTCACCATATCCTTGTTTTCTACACATGCGTGGACTAAAATGGCAAAAGCACCACCAGCGGTACCTTCTTCTAGGTACCATTTCAGTTAATATAGTTGATAAAGTTCACGGGACCATCAGAAACATAAAATTGTTTGGATCGTTTGAGCAGAGCTCTGGGGACATCACATGTTCAAGCGGTTATGCACGCATCGCTAAGACTTTTTTAAAATGGCGGCCGTTCAGGATGGTCTGGAGACCATCCCTATGGGCTGATTGTGCACTGGTGGAACAACTAGACAGGGGAAAGTCCTCCATTTGCTGTTGGCCAACTTAGGACCACACTTTCACCACTATCTTTTAAGTACGGATCCCTGATGGTGATCGACGGGCTAATCACAGAAGCAGCACGGTTCCCAGATGTTGTTATCTGGACATGCACTTTAAATCCACCAGTCACTCCTGCCTGTCCAGAGAACATGACCTGTCCAGAGAACATGACCTGTGTTATGACCAAATTTCTGCAGTAAATGTTGCCTTCCCGGGCACAATCTTGCATCTTTAGTCCTCTTTCAGTGTGGTTTCTGAATCCCCAGATTTAGCTTTTTCTTTTTCTTTTTTAACCTCGGATGTGAACTCACAGCACTGTACTGGGGAAAATAAGGGTCCAGATCTCATTGTCAGCCATGCTGGCATTTCAATTCTAGGAAGTTAGATAGAGTTTAAGGGATGGTTGCATTAGCAGGAAAATCGTTGGTGTCCATTGAGGGCGATAATTACCTGTCCAGAGAGCTGGTCTGGTCCTGCTGGAAGAATGGGTGTTTTGGGAAGGAGGGGGGCAGGGCTTGTGTTCTGAACTGGCAGCAACACATATAGGACTCTAGTGGTGCACCCAAGAATCTGGGAGGGAGGTCGGGAGAAAATAAATGGGAGGAAGGAAGGATACTGACTGGTGCTTGGGAGCCTATTCTTATTGGGGGTATCTGGGGGCTGGCAATGCCAAACACCTCCCCTGGGAACACCCCTGGGCTGATCCGCCTATAAAAATCCTGACCAATAGGGAAAGGGCTGGGGGTGGTCAATGTTAAAGGTTCACCTAATAACTTCTGGAGACACCTGTCCGGAATGGAGGTAAATCATCGCTAGGGCCATTGTTCTCTTCCTGAAGGGATTAGTCTCTTGGGTCAGTCAAAACTGATTGTCCACTGGCTGGGTCTACACTCCATGTGGAATCGGGGATAATCCCTTTATTTTTCTGGAACAATGACTGGTGGAGGAGGGGAGGTTGTGACCTGCGACATGGTGGAAATATGTGCTGACGAGGCTTTATGAGCACATGTTTGAGCCATAGTGACAAGATGGCTTTTTCTCTGTGTAAGGACTTTTGTGTTAAGGGAGAGGTTTGGAAGCTGGCAACCTTGGGAACTCGCTGGTACACCATCTCCTGGTGTTAGATGATGTTTGTCCACAGTTGGCATTTTTCCTTGGCCACTCCGCATTGTAGCTCCCCTTATACATGTTCAGCAACACAGTTTATTTGTTAAACTTATAGAGTTTATGTCCATATGAGCACATAGGCACTTTGCAGGGCTAACACTGCCTCAGTTTGGCATGCTCGCCCCACCCACCCTCTCCATATCACCACGGTACACATTCTAGGAGCAGTTGCAATTTGTTTGTTTTTTTACAATGAACACAGTCGCATCACTGCAAGCAGCAGAGGAACCGGGTGGACTTGGAAGGGGGAGGAGAATACTGGTGCCTATCTGATGAAGCGTTTATGCACATGAAACCTTCTATCCAAAATAAAACTTTGTAGGTCTTATTGGTGCCGCTGGACTCAAACTTTGTTCTACTGTAATACTCTCTCTTTCCTCCCCCCTCCCCTCCTTCCACTTGATCTTCCAGCACCTCCCCAGGGTTGAAGTGTTTGAAGTGCTCATGTCTGTTTGTTGGTCCCAGCCTCCTCCTCCACCAAGTCCAGAGAGCAGCTCGGGCAGAGTCAGGTGATAAAGCCACCACCATGCTGGGGCTCCAGTGGAGATCCATGAGCCAGTCCTCACAGAGGGTAGAAAAGAGAGGTGGGCAAGGAAGGTTGCCAGCGGCCAAGGATTTGCACCGGAGCCATCTGCCTACAGCAGTTGAGCTGCACACAGGCAGCAGGTTCCCAAAAGCCGAAGGAGGGAGGGCAATCTACAGCTGCAGTGCAGGAGAGGGATAGTCATTTCTCAGCTCTGACTTAGCACACAGCCACCAAATGGCCACAGTAGCTCCGCTGGGAGAATGTTAGGCTGAAGCTCTAAGGTCAAATTTACATCTGACTTTCCTGCTAGAATCATTCTAGCTTCAAAAAACCCTGTCTATACCTGTTTCTAGTTTCAAACCATACTTGTTCTAGTTTATAAATTACTGTTTACATTCGTTAATTGCCCTCCTGTGGTCAAGCTAGCATTATACTGCTTTAAACAAATGCTGTTGCTCAGTACTCTTCAGACCCCCTGGAGTGAAATTTGAAACCAGCGTGAAATGAGCTTGGGAAAAGACAGCAGTCAAACTACTTCAGAGGGGAGGTGTAAATTGGGCTTTAAGGTCCCTGGTTCTAGCCTGGGTTTTGGCAAGAGGTGTTTCCTTTGCACTTTCCTCTCTTCCTTCCTTCCTTCCAGGGTGGGTCAGCTTCTCTGTGAATTTGTTTGGGAAGCAGCCGGCTGGGTCTGGCTCTTGTCTATGTGGTAGGGAGAATTAATGATTACTTTCCAGAAGACAGAGATCAGCTTCCCTAGAGAAAATGGCTGCTTTGGAAGGAGGGCTCTATGGCATTGTACCATGTTTGGGTCCCTCTCATCCCCAAACTCTGCCCCCCCCATCACAATGTCCAGATATTTCCAAGTGTGGAGTTGGTAACCTTAGAGTCCACCAAAGCTGCTCTCCCCGCCCAGGGAACGGATAGACTCTGTAGTCTGTAGATCAGTTAAATTCCAGGAGAATGCCAGGGGGCTGAGGTTTGGTGTTGAAAAGAGATTCCGTGGCAGAACCCTCACTCATATCTGATGCAAAAGCAAAAAAAAAAAAAAAAAAGCTACAGAGGTATTTTTCTCTTTAAGAAAAAAAAGGGGGGGTTTGCAAAAGAGGAAGAAGGGAGCAGATTACAGTTTGCCTTTCATGCTGGAGAGAAACATGAGCCCAACTGGGCTGGGAGGGGTGTCCTCCACAACATCCCCTGCTCTGCACACCAATGTACCAACCCTACACAAGATACTTGCTTACTTGCCATGATGGACAGCAACGTTCTTATGTAACTACACAATCACTTTTTTTTTTTTTTAAGGGAGGCTCCATTCATGACCAAGTGCATGACAGGAGGCCCCCTTTCGTGCTTACTGCGAAAAACATGGAGTGGGTCGAATACTATTAGGGGAGACAAGAAATGCTGCGAGAAAAGCCAGACTGCAGAATGAGTGGCTTGGACTCGCAGTATTTTGCTGCGAGGCTTATGGGAGGTAAACCCATAACAGTCTGAGGGGATCACAAGTACCACAATCTCCCCTTATACACAGTTGAGCTACAAAACTGTAAATTGAAAGGGTTAGGTTTTTCTGCTTTCAAACTAGAAGTATACATCATTCGCACTAAAAAAATGCATACTTTTAGATTTTATTTATTTATTTATTTATTTATTTATTTATTTATTTATTTATTTATTTATTAGATTTCTATCCCACCCTCCCTGCCTTTCGGCAGGCTCAGGGCGGCTAACAACACAGTTTTTATAAAATTCCATAAAACAGCCAAGTTATGCAGAATTCCACATTTTTGGCCTAAACGTAAGGCAACTGCTGCAAACAGCCAACCCTATTTCACTTCAAACAAAACTATACTCTTGTGCAGGGAACAATCAAATTTGAATTGGCCTTTGCTTCATTCACTAAGAATATGGTTTTTGATTTTACCCACAGAGAGCCGGTGAATTGTTTGGAAACCATGTCAGATACTAGCAGAGCGATGGAAGAAGTTCATTTCCTCAGACATTCACCACTCAACGCCCTTTGCACATCAACAAATCTAGCAACAACCAGGGAGACACGGAATCCCCCTCCCATGAGAAACTTGTGGATTCCACCTTCACTCCAAGCAGCTACTCCTGATCAGGCTTCAATGCTAACATCAACAAGGCCAACAACACTGCCTTGAGCCGGTTCCCCAGTTCACCAAGGTACCCCAGCACTGTCAGCACTGTAGAAGGCCACAGCACTCCTTTGTCACCCTCTGCATGGATCCGGGAACCCCCGTGGAAGCTTGGCTGCAGAAGGAAAAGGGCATTGGTGGTAGCAGAAGTCCTAATATTTGATGATGATGATGATGATGATAGATAGATAGATAGATAGATAGAGAGATAGATAGAGAGATAGATAGATAGATAGATGACAGACAGACCGACAGAAATAATTCATTTGTACCCCACCTTTCTCCCCAATGGGAAGTCAAGGTGACTTACATTGTGCTCCTCCCCTCCTATTTTATCTTCACAACAGCCTCGTGAGGTAGGTTAGGCCAAGAGACTGTGACTGGCCCGAGGCCATCCAGCAAGCTTCCATGTCATGAGTGGCGATTCGAACCTGGGTTTTCCAGATAAAAGTCCAACCCTCTCAACCACTACACCACACTGGCTGTTCAGACTGAAGACTAGAGCAAGGATCAGCAAGCATTCTTCTTGGGTAGCCCAATAAACATTACACCTTGGCGTCCCACCCTCCCCTTTGTCTAATTGAGTTAGGATTCAGAGACAGGACTGTGGTCTGTCAGCAACAGAGATCGCTCTAGATTTCCCTCACACCAATCAACATTAGAGAGTCACACTCTGGCCTCACTCCACCCCTCAGGATGATGTCGCTGCTCATGTCTTGGCAAAGGGAATGTGGCCAGGACCTCCCTGTTCTGGCAGGCAGAGACCAGTGGATACATCTAAGATGGTGGCTCAATTTTTCAAGGCACGCTTTTACCTACTCTAGCGGCACACAGTTTGGAAATCACTGAGCTAGCATAAAGTAACTCTCTGGATCCTAGCCAGGGTGTTTGTTATCCCATTAGTTCTGGCCTGCTGCAAAAGAAATAGCTTTGCCCAGAAATCCTCTAATTTTAGTTTCCTTTTATAGAACAAAGAACACCTTTTTAAAAAAAAAGAAAAAAAAGAACAACTAACGCTCATCTACTAAAATATGCAAATCACTACTTAAAAGTTGAGACTCGATTAGCAAAGAAATAAGCAGTAAATGTGGCTTCATTTCAGAATGAAAACAATGAACGGTTGTTGGCAGAGGACCGGCGGGGGGGGGGGGGGGGGCGCTTTACCCCCCAGAATCCAATTTTCCAAGCTTTGAAAAGAAGGGTCTGAATTTCGACCATAATCATGACAACAGCTATTCCAGAAATGGATGTGGGATAAAGTTATGCAGTTAAAATAAACGTACAGTGGATTTGTCAGAAATGCTGTGGGGACTTGTCCCCGTTGGAAGCTACCCAAATGAATCCGAGAGCTGGTGTCACACGGTAGCTGAGAGTGTGAAGCAGGAAATGCCCGTTCCAAATGCCACCTCAGCTCCCAACTCTCTGGATGTCCTTAGAAAAGCCCCAGTCCCAAAGCCATGAAACACCTTGCTATGGATGTTGTAAAGTTGATGTTTATGAAAAGTTCTGTCCTATATACTTGGCTTCTGATCGTCAGTGTAGCCTACACAGCTAGGGTGGCCAACCTCCAGGTCATGCCTGCAGATCTCTCCCACTATCATAATTGATCTCCGGACAATAGAGACCATTTTACCTGAAGAAAATGGCTGCTTTGGACAGTGGACGCTATGGCCTTGTAGCCTGCTGAGGTCCCTCCCCTCCCCAAACCCCACCCTCCCCAGACTCCACCCCTGAAATCTCCAGGTACTTCCCCACACAAAACTGACAACCTTACAGCAGAAGTGATGATAATGCTTGATAATACCTCTTAACAGTGGTGCATATCCCCACCCCAACATGCCTTAATGGGTCTGGGCAGGCAGCTATCAGGACTGGCAGAAAAGACACCCCTTCTCCCCGCTTAAGTCGTGCATATATAGATCTGTTGGACAAGGAAGCACAGCAGTTTAGATCTGCAGAGGAGACAAGCAAGAAGCCCCTTCCAGTCGTTATCGCTTTGGCACCCCACTCCTCCACATGCAGTTGCTGGTGTGACCTTGGGTCAGTCACAGGTTCTTTCAGAGCTGTTCTGTCAAGAACAGTCCTCAAAAGAGTTCTCTCAGGCCCACCTACCTCACAGGGTGTCTGTTGTGGGGAGAGGAAGGGAAAGGAGATTGTAAGCCGCTCCGAGACTCCGAGTGAAAGGCGGGGTATAAATCCAATCTCTTCTTCTTCTCGAGCGGACAAGGCAATCATTTTCCAGGTGTGGCGCACAAACTTGTGCCCTCAAAAACCTGAGTTTCCAATTGTGTGTACTGAAGTTGAGGGGAAATGAATGTTGCCATGTTTACACAAAATGACAACTGCACATATTGTGCTATCCTAGTATGTGCGGAGGACTGCCATCAGAAATGGCTCTCTGTAGCATCAAATGGAACATGCAGGTTCCAGAAAAAGCCTGAGACGGGGTGGGTGTTGAGGTAATCATTACAATAACATTGATAGCCGGTGTGGTGTTGTGGTCAGAGCGTTGGAGTAGGATCTGGGAGCCTCAGATTCACATCTCTCTACTCTGACATGGAATCTGGCTGGTTGACCTTGAATAAGTCACTCTCTTTAAGCCTAATTTACCTCACAGGATAGTCAACCAAAACCAAATCAGGTAATATTGCCTATTTCACACAGGAAGGAACCCCGATTAGGCCAGTTTCTTCCCAAATGAAATAATTCTTCTTCACCTTATCAGCTAAATTCAAAGACTTTCAACAGAAAGATACTCTCAGCCCCTGCCACCATCTGCACTATGGTAGTAATTCTACCAGCTTACGGTACAGGCCAATGAATTGCTTACTGAGAAGGTGCATAATACTGAGCGTTCACTAAAAGAAAGTTGAATATTTTCTAGAATAATGTTCCAGACACTTGGAATTCAGTCCACCTTCTCCTTGTGAACTGTTCCATTGATTCACCCAAAGCCAGAGAGGAAAGGCAATGTTAAACAGTCTTTGGGGAACTTGCCGCTTTTCGCATGGAAGAGAGCTTCCCAAACACTCTGTCCCCTAGGAACATCGGGGGGGGGGGGACTGCCTAGTTAAAGGAGTGTTCTGATAGCAGCAGCCAGCAAATTCACCCTCTGCCTTCTCCTCTAATTCTGTGTTGGGAAACTTCTGAATTTGAAATCGCAAAATAGGTCATGTGGCAGATTCCTTAAAGTCACTTAATCAGCAAATCTATTGCCAAGAGGGAAAACAGTGACCGTGTGTTTTGGAGCAACAAAAGTAACAATTGTCTCCTTCACATTATACAAAACCTATGACCCCCTTCTTCATAGCTCACATTTTATTATCTATTCCCACTATTTATTATTTAAAATATTTATATATGTGCCTTTCTATCAAGCATGTCAGGACCCAATGCACATAACACCAGCATAAGGAAAACTGGGGGAAAATATATACGTTAAAACAACAGATACATTAAAGACACATTAAAAACTGAATGAAAAGTACCTTATGGCCCACTAGCAGGACATTCTGTCTCACACAGTGGCCCACCAGTTCCTCTGGATGGCCAACAACAGAGGAGAGAGGCCAAGGCCTTCTCCTGATGTTGCCTCCTGGCTCTAGGATTCAAAGGCTTAGAGCCTCCGAATGTGGAGGTTCCCCTCAGTCACCAAGGCTAGTAGCCACTGATAGACTTATCCTCCATGACTCTATCTAATCCCCTTATAACACTTTTTATTGCTGTAGCCATTGCTACATCCTCTGACACTGACATTTGAACTATTCTCTGTGTAAAGAAGTATTTCCTTTTGTCCATCCTGAACCTACTGTTCATCAGCTTCATTGGATCCCTTCAAGTCCCAGTATTTTAGGAGAGGGAGAAAATTTCTCTCTGGCTGTGATCTTACACATAATTAGACCCAATATAGGTGTGAATGCCAGACAGATTTAAAGGGAGTGATCAGACAACAACATCTGGGAAGCGTCCCTCAACTGTCGGCAACCTGTTTCGCTTAACTGCAGAAGTGGAGTTAAAAAACACAGGGGGAAATCTGGTAGTAAATGGGTTGCAACAGGCCATGGATGGACTTTCCCCTGTCTGATCACTCCAGTGCACTCTCATGCCATCAGGATGATCTGATCAGGCCATCCCGACTCTGTGCCATTGTTTTTTCCTCCCTTCACAGTATGTGCATCATCGCAAACTCCGTAGGGAGCCCTCAGTGTGGAGGTGCAGTTCATAGATTTCTCATTTAAGTGCATGGGAAATAAACGGCACCAAAAATGACTCAGCTGCAGTTGTGTCTGATCACACACTGACAGGCTGTGCCTGCAGCTTCAAAGGATGGTGTGATCTCACAACTGCAGGTCAAAGTCCTCTGGAGGAAACAGCCTTGCTTCCCCCCCCTTTTTATCTGGTGCATGTGACCATACCCTCCATCAACTTTCTCCAGCTCGTGCATAATTTTGTAAACCTCTCTCATGTCCCCCCAGTCATCTTTCTCAACTGAAAAGTCTTAGACTCTTCGGCCTTTCCTCATGGGGAAGGTGCTCCAATTGTCCTAATACCACCAGCAGCAAAATGCCTGTTAGCATCATTTCAGATTCTGGCATCCTCAGAATGATCTCTCTTCATGACCTTCTCCTTGCTCTCCCTTCCCAATTTGTGTGTAGGCAAAACCCGTGCCTTTATTTTGATTTATGCATCACACATAGTTAATCTATGTGTTAAGAATAGTAAGAAAGGCAATCACAACAATCTCATTCTGTTAAAATGGCTTTGCCTTTCCCAAAAGCGGGAGGGGTGGAGGGAGTTAATGCGTATTAAAAGTGTCCAGGATCCTTCTGCTGACCACCAGTGTCAAGAATGAAATACATCCATCACATCCCTATTGGCAGTTTCAGACTGATGCTCCCGGGCTGATACCCAAACTGACAACAAATGCTTTGGCCAATGACGGGGAAAATAATGCATGCGTTATCATCATTGTGAAACGGCTGTATCACCTCTTCCATAATTCATGGGTTATGAATAAATACCAAGTGACAATTTGGATCGCTGCTGTTGTGGATGTTATCAGCCACGACGTTTCTGAGCAAACAATTCATGAATATAGAGAAGAAAGGAGTTTAATGAAAGGAAGGAGGGGAAAAGGAGGAGGGGAAAGAATGCAAGCAAGATGAATAGGGATCCAGGTTTGCAATGAATTAGGAAACACGGAAGGCTGTTTGCATATGAAACCTCAGGGTTTGCCCATCAATGCAAATGAAAAAAAAGCAATTTATTCATTTGTTTATTTAGTTATACACCACTTTTCTCCCATACGGGATCCAAAGTGGCTTACATCATCGTTCTCCCTACACAGGGTTGCCACCTGTGTCGAACTCAGCCAGGGGTGTCGAACGCATTTGTTATGAGGGCCGGATCTGACATAAATGAGACCTTACTGGACTGGGCCACGTGTGTCATAAAATGTAATGCCAGGTAGTGGCGGTATAAACTTCATAAAGGACACAAACATGAAGATTTTTTTTTTACTCAACATAAAAACATGCTAAAAACATTAGCATTCTTGCAATATTTTGATAACTGATGCCTCTTGCTCTGAATTATCGCATCAAAATGTCTGTGCTGTTGCAATCTTGAGTATGCTGTTCAGGTGTGTATCTGTAAGCTGCAACCCCAGTTTTGATTTACTGACATTCACCACAGAAATCTCATGCTCAGAGTTCTGAGTCTAGGACCCAGGGGAAAAAAACATGAAATGGCTGAGCGACGGAGAGAGTCTGGCAAAGCAAGCCATGATGCAGCAGCAGCAACAGAACTGGAAGCAGGAGACAGCCAGTTTCAGTGTAGGCCTGAGAGAAGCCCTCTGGGGGCCTGATCCAGCCCCCAGGCTGCTTGTTTGATACCCCTGCTCTAAGCCAAAACTTTGAACCCCTATACCATACCAATTCCAAGGTGTGTCTTCTCATAATTCAGTTTGCTTACTTAGACACACAATTTGATCAGCTTTATTTTTACAGGGGAAGGAGAAGGAGAAGATCCCTGCCCCAAAACCTACACTTCTACAAGGGGAGGGACAGTCGAGAGATAGGGATGCCCTGCCAAAGATTATACTAGGAACCCCTGCAGGATTTAGAAGAACTGCAGGGGTTCTTATGCTTACTACAGTTGTTTTATGGACTGATAAATCACTCAAATAGTAAAAAAGGATTAAAAAAAATCTAAACTTTACAGCCGTTGGAAGAGCAGTAAAGATGATGGGGTGAAGACAAAAGTGAGTGGGTGGGATTTGAGATGGTGTTTGAAAGAAGGAAAGTGGCACTCAAGGCTTAGAGGAAAGTGCTGCATCTTGCGTTTTTATGGGGAGAAGAAGAAGAGGAGATTGGATTTATATCCTGCCCTTCACTAGCTGAACGAGTCTCAGAGCAGCTTACAATCTCCTTTCCCTTCCCCTCCCCACAACAGACACCCTGTGGGTAGGTGAGGCTGAGAGAGCTCTTTCAAGAACAGCTCGTGCAAGAACAGCTCTGAAAAAACTTGTAACTGACCCAAGGGCACACCTGCAGCTGCATGTGGAGGAGCGGGGAATCAAACCCACTTCTCCCAAATTAGAGTCTGCACTCCTAACCACTACACCAAACTGGCTCTCAGTAAGAGAAGCAGAAGCTTTTGGCCCTCAGTTAGGGTTGCAAACAATAACTTTGGAAATCCAGGGAGATTTAGGGCTGATGTTTGGGGAGGGAGCTGATTGGCAATGTGATGTGATGCCATAGAGTTCACTGGCTGAAGCTGCCATATCCTTCAGGGAAACTGATCTCGGTTGTCAGGAGCTGAGTTGCAATTCAAGGAGAACTCTGGGCCCATGCATACAGAATGTATGGCAAGTGGAAATGTTCAGTGCCTATTTTGTTTTTAAAGGATCTTTACAGTTTTTAAAAAGGGCTAAAGAAACATTTGCAGAAATGCATCTTGGCAATCGTGGCAAGCAAAGGTGTTCATTTTTGAACTGTTTTGGACATCTGCAAGTTAATAATCTCTACCAGTTTAAGCAATAATTCTGATAACGAGCCAACAGTGATGACTTCCATAGTCAAGAAAGATAACATTTAGACAGAAAAACTCTCTTAAAGGAGACCAGTTTTTTGACACAGAGTTAGAAGGGACCCTAGAGGTCACCTACTCCAGCCCCCTGGCTCAGTGTGGGAATCAGCCAACTACAGCACCCCACTCTGCTTAAAGGAGCATATGTCTTTTAAAAAAAAAATGTTTTAAAATGATTGAAAAAAGCATTTACAGTAGACATTTTTGTGGGGTAGTACTTTTAACAAAGAGGGCAGAGCCCCCCAAAGCCCCACTGTAGCTACAGGCCTGCCTTTGTATGTTTTTGGATAGTGAGGCCGGTAATTTCCCTCACTTATGGATCCGCCATGAATGATACCTTCACATTTCCACAGTAGAGGGGAAGCGGGAAACCTCCTCTCAACATTCTTCCAAGCTTAACTCTTGCAGCCACCTTGGAAATGCAACCTCTAATCCCACAGCACAGACTGATTAACAGAAACATGTGGAATTGGTGTGATTTTTTAAATCAAGCCAAAGGCAGCATTTTCACAAATTTGATAAGGTCATTTGAGAAACAATTTTGTAACACCGCCGGGTAAATGTGGCTGGCACAAAGAATAAATGATGGCTCACCTAACCTTTCTTAACTCCTGTAATTGGGTACACATTATTCAAAGTTAAGCCAAAGGACACGCACAAATTGGGACCTCCACTGTGATATTGCTGCCTCCAGGCACAATGCGACAATGCTCAGGTCAGGCGCATGGCTCACAAAACATGATATTAAAGATCTCCTTCAAACCATCGGCGGGATTTGCAAATTGCATAACCTGCCTAATTTTTGCTCGGAGAAAGTGTTCTTGCTCGCTGAGGAATACACTCATCAGTCTTTCAGCAACTGTCGCAGGATGCTAACAATAGCTGTCATTGAGAAAATAATCCTAGGCAATTTCCTACCAGATAATTCAACCTACCATGTTATCTTCTCCAGGGGAGTGAAAAGGCAACGCCACAGGAGCTTAAACGGTGGCTTTACCCAGAGAAAGATTATTCTGACTCTGAGACAGCCTCGCTTTAAAAAGGTTAGAATCCTAGAAATGCTCTATGTTCTGTCAACAGCGCACTACGCTGATAATGGTAAAGTTTAAACAGCCTTCCCAATTATCATCAAATAGCACATAAGAGCCTACTCGAAAGCTAACCAAGTCTATTAGCTGATTCCTTCTCTCAAACCCCAGCCGTGTTCCTGGTTCCTCATACTTGAAAATGATACGAATTTGCCTCTGCGCGGATCAGCAGGTGAAACTTTGCTCGTCAGCTGTTCAGGGGGAAAAAAATCTTGACAGGAAGGCTTCAAAAACATTTCAGAGTGACAGGAAATTAGTGTTGAGACGAGGGAACAACCACTTAATTGATTTTAGAGTTGGAATTGCTCTCAGATTTTCTCCTTTGCGAATTTGTAGGCCTAATTATTCACCAAATATTCATTCCGATTTCCTAATAACATTTTAAAATATTTGTAAATATCTATTCGCACTCTTTCCCCTCAGCCATCTTATTGGTACTGCCATGAGGGTGCTAAAAAGGGAGGGAGAAGTAATAGATTGGGGATTCTTTTACTTAAGAGAGGCCCACATTTTCTATCTTTCTGGGGACAGCAGTATTGGAAAGGACTCACTGTATTTTTATGCTGCCTAGGGAGGTGGTGAGCTCCCCCTCACTGGCAGTCTTTAAGCAGCAGCTGGACAAACAGGGATGCTTTAGACTGATTTAGCATTGAGCAGGGGGATGGACTTGGTCTGCCTGCCCCCTTCCAACGCCGTGATTCTGTTCACATTTAGTGACCACTATGAATTTCGTCACCAAACATTTGATAACAATTTTACAGAAGGAGGAGGAGAAGATTGGACTTATACCTCGCCCTTCACTACCCAAAGGAGTCTCAGAGTGGTTTACTTTCCCTTCCCCTCCCCACAACAGACACCCTGTGAGGTAGGTGGGGCTGAGAGCTCTCTCAAGGACTGCTCTTGAGAGAACAGCTCTGAAAGAACTTATGGCTGACTCAAGGTCACACCAGCAGCTGCATGTGGAGAAGTGGAGAATCAAACCTGGTTCTCCCAGATTTAGAGTCTGCACTTAGAGTTAGCCACTACACTTAGAGTTAGCCACTACACCAAACAGGCTCTCTTCACTCTACAAAGCTTATAACCTAGAGTGGTCTCTAAGGTGCTACTGGAACTGAACTCGAATCTGACTATTCTACTGCAGACGAACATGGCTACCGCCTGAACCTATTTTACATCTGTGATCTGATTGAAAATAAATTGGTATTTGTGATTCCCATAGAGAGCTTCTTTGCCTTCACACACTGCAGTTCTTCGATTCCACAAAGCATCAGAAAGCTGATTTCACAAGGCGATGGTTATAGCTGATATTATGGGGCATCTCCATTCTGTTCTGATAATTCAGCTTTCCATCTGTGAAAGACAAGCAGGATCCTCTTCCTAAGCTCTGCTCTCTGCACCCTTCCTGGGAGAGCTAAGGCAGCCAGAAACCAAAGGCGGGGCTTTATCAGTGGTGCCGCTTCACCTTTGGAATGCCCTTCTTAGAGCCAGTTTGGTGTAGTGGTTAAGTGCGCGGACTCTAATCTGGAAGAACTGGGTTTGATTCCCCACTTCTCCACTTGCACCTGGCTGGATGACCTTGGGCAAGGACAGCTAGGGAAAGAGCACTCTCAGCCCCACCTACCTCACAGGGTGTCTGTTGTGGGGAGGGGAAGGGAAAGGAGTTTGTAAACTGCTCTGAGACTCCAAGTGAGGGAAGGGCGGGGTATAAATCCAATCTCTTCTTCTTCTTCTTCTCCTTGGAATGCCTGGTACCTATTTTATTTCCCTTTATGTGCCAGGCCCAAACATTTCCAGGCTTTTAACTAAGGGGTTCCATTTTTGGTGGTGGTAGAGGAGGAGGAGATTTTATATTCTGCTTTTCTCTACCCTAAGGAATCCCAAAGCGGCTTACAATCACCTTCTCTTCCCCTCCCCACAACAGGCACCTTGTGAGGTAGGTGGGGCTGAGAGATTACTGAGATAACTATGTCTGGCCCAAGGTCACCCAGCAGGCTTCATGTGGAGGAGTGGGACATCAAACTTGGTTCTCCAAACTAGAGTCCACCCCTCTTAACCACGACACCACATTGACTCTTGGCTGTTTTGATTGGCATGTTTTCAGATGGCTATTTTACTGATATGTTGTTGTTGTTTTTTAAACTGGTATGATTTGCTCTTTGACTGCCTTCTTGGTTTTCCCCCAGACCAGAGATCCATTTCATGAGATGGAAGAGTGGTAGACTTTTTCCATGCAGCTTACATGTAAGGCAAGAACTCCATGTAGAGGCATGAAGAGGAAATGGTATTCTTGACAAAAACCTTATTCTTCTGTGAGGGGGAGGAGAGGAAGAGGAGGAGGAGGGATTTTATAGCCTCCTTTTCATTATGTTCTAAGGAGTCTCAGGTTGTGTTCAGACAGCTCTTCTGAGCCACGCCAGGCACAAGTGCCTGGTGGACCTAAAGTCCATGTCCAGACATCTGGGAAACGTGCCACTTCCATGATCAGCCTGTCGATCCCTGTCAGAGAGCCGTACGTAAAAGATAGTGGTGAAAGTCCAGTCCTAAGCTGGCCGACAGGCCAATGCTGGGCTTTCCGCCATTTAGTCATTCCACTAGCATGCAATCAGCCCGTAGGGATGGTCTCTAGACCATCCCAAATGGCCACCATTTTTAAAAAGTCTTAGCGATGCACGCATAATCGCTTAAACATGCAACATCTGCAGAGCTCTGCTCAAACGATCTGGACAATTTTATGTTTCTGACGGTCCCCTGATATTTATGCACTTTGTTAACTGAACTGGTACCCAAAGGAAGGCACTACTGGTGGTGCTTTTACCATTTAAATCTGCACATGCATGGAAAAACAAGTAGACAGTGAGGCGCATATGCGCATGCACAAACAGGATTTTTTTTTTAAAGCCAATTGCATGGCTCCTTAAGGTGGATGCTGTATAGACAATCCACCACGGAGTCACGTGTGGTAAAGCGATTCACAGGGGAGCTGTCTGGTCATGCAATGTTGGATAAAAAAGATCTAGATTAAACATACAGCTGGGCCAATGGCAGGATTGAGGGTCTGAGCGCACCCTCAAAGTGGCTTAAAATCACATTCCATTCCTGTCCACATAACATTCACTCTATGAGGTTAGGTGGGACTGAGAGAGTTCTGAGAGAACTGTGATTGGCCCAAGGTCACCCAGCTGACTTCACGTGGAGGAGGAGTGGGGAATCAAACCTGGCTCTCCAGATGAGAGTCCGCTGCTCTTAGCCACTACACTGCACTGGCTTTCGAAGCAGGAAAACCTGCTTTAACACATGGGATGCTGCAGGAGCCCTGACCTGGATAGCCCAAGCTAAGTCTTGTCAGATCTCAGAAAAGGGTTGCCAGGTCCAGGTTGGGAAACTCCTGGAGATTTGGGGATAGAGCCTAGGGAACACAGGGCCTTCACTGGGGTACAGTGCCATATAATCCACCCTCCAAAGCATTCATTTTCTCCAGGGGAACTGATCTCTGTCGTCTGCAGATGATTTGTAATTCTGAGGGATTCCCAGGTCCCACCTGGAGGCTGGCATCCCAGTCACGGAAGCTAAACAGGGTCAGTCCTGGCTAGCATCTGGATGGGAGGCCTCCAAAGAATACCAGGGTCATGATGCAGAAACAGCCAACGGCAAACCATCTCTGAATGTTTCTTGCCTTCAAAACCCCATGAGGGGTCAAGGTAAGTTGGCTTTATATATATATATATATATATATATATCCTGCTCTGCCCCTCCACTGTATGAATGAAGCCTATGACTGAACCCACAGTGACCCTTTCCCAGAATTTGTACTGGAGCTCTCTTGAGAATTGGCAAGAGGAAACAACAGCTGCACGCCCCGTCCTCAATCTATTATATGCATTTTGTTGTCAGAGGAAAGCAAACACAATGATGGACCACCTGGAAAGCTGACAGTAGGGAGCGAAAGGTAGACCACATGGAAAAATCCACCGCACCAGTTTACATACCTGAAACAATTTGGGATCAGCATTCTCAGGGGTTCTGCTGTCATATCATGTGGATTCATAAATCTTCCCAGATGATACATCGGAGCTGTTCACCTTATGCCCGTTGGCAGGTATAGGCAGAAATCAGAAATGGCGCAAAAGCCATTTTGCATAATACAGCTGCAAAAACAAGACTCAGCATCTAGCACAAGGTCTGTTCTTGAGCGTAAATTTATTTAACAGCCTGTTGGCTGTCTCAAGAGCACCACAACTTTGTATATTCAGCAATCTGTAAATCAGCTGACGATCCCTTTCCTGGCGGCAGAGAGCAAATGAGTCTGAGCGTCTTCTGCAGGACAAAAGGCTCCCTGCTTGGCTGAGTGGTAAAACGGAGGCAACTAGCAGTCAGGATGAGTTTGCAAAGGACATCTGAGTCATACATGCTTTCCAAACCTGGGACCTTCTATACCAAACCTGGCCTGCCTTGTATTTTTACTGCATGTCTGGGACTCTAAAATAGGGTTGCCAGATTGCCCCCCCCCCCCCCGGCCACCAGCCGGGGATCAGGGGTAGGGTCGCCAGATCCGGGTTGGAAAATGCCTGGAGATTTGGAGATGGAGCCTGGGGAGGACAGGGGACCTCAGTGGAGTACAATGCTACAGAGTCTACCTTCCAAAGCAGCCATTTTGTTCAGGGAAACTGATCTCTGTAGTCTGGGGATAAACTATAATCCCAAGGGGTCCCAAGGTCCCACCTGAAGACTGGCATTCCTGTTCTAAAATGAGGTGTGGGTTGGCAAGAAGCTAGCATATAAGAGACAATGATCAGTAATCTTTTTGCTGGCTGTATCACCAGTAGTATAGCTCTGGCCTCTGTAATATTTGTCTAAGTAGTGGAGATCTCAGGATCTGTTTTTATTTTGGTTGAACGTATGCAACTCAGCCATAAAACCCAACACTCATCTGTCCATCCTATGTCTATCCTGCACTCGCTCCAAGAAGCTCAGAGGGGTTTACATAATTCCCCTTTCCCCATTTTTGCTGCATAACAACCTTGGGCGATTCTGCATCTAGCCATTCGCTCCACATTTTCTCAACTGGGAGGGAAAGGTGCAGCTTGAAACCACATTCAGATACCTCAGGGCAACACCTCTGTAGTTATCATCTCATCATGAATTGCTTGGCTCAGGCGGCTAATGACCGCTGAGGCAAGTACTGACACAGGAAAATCTGCATTCCAGATTGAACGAAAGCAGGTATTCTGAGGAAAGGGGGGACCAGTTCGAGTGCTGAGAAAATGTGGAGCGAATGCCAGATGCAGAATGGATCTGTTAGAAAGAGAAAGCTAGACTGGAGAGATCCTTGGTCTGATCCAGCAAGTTGTTTTCACCCAACCTCACCCATCCCACCCCCAAGTGGAAGATGTCATAGAGAGTATCATGGACTGTGTTTGAAATCATGCCCTTTGGCACAGATATATCCAGGTTGCTAGATGCTCTCTCTCCTACAGTTCCCATGAGTTACAGATTCCGTCTGTGTGTGTGTGTAAGTGATTCTGCTGTTGAGACAGCCTGAAGCTATTCTACATTATTCCAGAAAACAAAGTGGCCTCTAGCCAGCCCAAGGAAACATTCTCAAACCCAGTTTGCTAAGACCTGTCAAAGCACATGAATATGTGTGTATCCGTGGTGTGTGTGTGTGTATGCACATACATGGGTGCTGAGAGCCAGGAGGATTACTAATTTGTTTCTTTCCTCAACCCAGAAAGTGCTAAACTGCCAGCAGAGAGGAAAAAAAGAAAGAAAATTGTTTGCATGGATTAGATTTCAAAGAGAAAGATGTTTATGCCAAAATGAAAAATTGTCATTATGCAGTCAGAGGGTTCAACCTGCAAATGCATGTAGTGAACTTGGAAAACCACTGTTAGCGAACACCCACATTATTAAAAAAAAAATTCCCTCCGCCAACTGCATGCAATATTCACTGCCTTTGTAATAATCTGTCCTAATGTACCAAAAGGAGACACGAAACTGCCTTATACTGAATCAGACCACCGTGTCTATCAAGGTCAGTTTTGTCTACTCTGACTGGTAGCCGCTCTCCGGGGTTTCGCACGGAGGTCTTCTACATCCCCTCCTGGTCCTTCCAATTGGAGATGCGGGGGACTGAACATGGGACATTCTTCATGCCAAGCAGATGCTCTATTGCTCGGCCGCACACCCTCCCTCCCACCCTCAGTCCCCAAAATAAAGAACGTGTTTATTCTTTGGGTAGTACACTAAATGGGGAGGGGGGTGTCCTCAGCCCTTACCAGCTGCAGTGTCTGAAGAGAAGCCTGTTCATTACACAGTACCTTAACATTTCTGTGCATGCACTTACATGTGTGTGCCACAGGGACAATTTTCACATATTTACACACAAAGGATTTTTTTCCCCCACAGAAACCCAGTGATGGAAGCTGAGCTCAGTGACGGGCTGTGGCTCAGTGGCAGAGCATCTGCTTGGCATGTAGAAGGTCCCAGGTTCAATCCCCAGCATCCACAGTTAAAAGGACCAGGCAGTGGGTGATATGAAAGAATTTTGCCTGAGACCCTGGTGAGCAGCTGACAGTCTAAGTAGACAATACTGACTGTGGCTGATTCTGCACCCATCTGTTTCCCCATAGTTCTGTGCCCATGTCATTATTCTCCCTCTGCACTGCATGCCTCTTTTATTTTCTTTGTTCATCGGGTTTTCTGGTACCTTCGGCACAGATTTATGGCTGTTCAGGGGTGACTTCGCAGTCAGTATGGTGTTGCCCCGGGGTATCTGAATGTGGTTTGAGCAGCATCTTTTCCTTCCTCGGCTCCTGCATCGAATGGAACAATAAGCAGACGAGTTGATATGGCTTCACTGACCTCCGTCCGTTCCCCTGCCCTTGTTTCCCTGTTGTATTTATCACCTCACCATGAATTACTTGGCTCGGTTGGGTGTGATCCACCATCCAAAGCACCTCCTATGCTGCCAGTGGCCGCTGAGGCAAGTGCTGACACAAGAAAAGCTGCATGCCAATGCAGGAGCAAGCGCTGAAAACAAAAAAAGATGGCAAGCTGACACGGGACTTAATGGGTAGCCAATGCAGGAACCAGGAACCGAGGCAATGTAATGAAAACAGATGTTCCAAAGCGAGGGGGAACCAGGTCGAGTGCTGAGAAAATGTGGAGCGAATGCCAAATGCGGAATGGACCTGTGATGGACTGACAGTCTGATTCTGCATAAGGCAGCTTCATGTGTTCACACTAGGAACAAAAAATAAACAACACTTCTCCAAAATCTCCCCGAGATATATTGGTCTGGGACAGCTAGCAGAAAACAGCTAGCAGAAAACAGGGACCCAGTTTTGTGCAGGCATTTTTCACGGGTATTTCCCCATCCTGGCTATTTAACAGAGCCTCCCACGGAGAGCAGAGCCATAAGCTTTCTAGGCTAATTCCTCTCTTACTGCCCCTGTTCTAAACATAGCCTTGCATTACACTTTCTGTTTTGTTTTTTAAATCACATGATGGCATCTGGGGGAAGAAGAAGAAGAGATTGGATTTATACCCTGCCCTTCACTACCCAAGGGAGTCTCAGAGTGGCTTACAATCTCCTTTCCCTTCCCCTCCCCACAACAGACACCCTGTGAGGTAGGTGGGGCTTGGAGAGCTCTGAAGAAACTGCTCTTTTTCAAGAACAGCTGTGCCAGAACTACGGCTTGCCCAAGGTCACCCAGCAGCTGCACGTGGAGGAGTGGGGAATCAAACCCGGTTCTCCCAGATTAGAGTCCAAGCACTTAACCACTACACCAAACTGGCTCTCAAAAAGGGAAAAGTAGCAAGGTATGCATTAGGGGGGGAAAGAGTCTTTCCAAAGCCTTGTAATATCAATGGCTAATATAAAGGCCAAAATATTTTTAAGCAAGTCTCAGTTCAAGTAGATGGAGGTTGCATGTTGCAAATTGTGAGGTGGACATGCAGATGGTAATATTTTCCCTGTCCTTTTCAACAGCCCAGCATGGTTTTTGTTGTAGGGATCCACAGACAATGAAAATGCCAGTGTTCAGTTGTTCTCACAGGGTCAGCTTGGAAGCTACATAGGAACATAAGAAGAGCCCTGATGGATCAGACCAATGGTCCATCTTGTTCAGCACCCTGTCTCACACAGGAGCCCTAGCGACAAAGAGGAGGGTGTGGCGCTGAGGTGTAATGTTTATTGGGCTGCTCAAGAAGAAAGCTTGCTGATTGAACCTTGCTTTAGTCTCTGGTCTGGAAAGCCAGAGTGGTATAGTGGTTAAGAACAGAAACAGAAGACCCCAGCTAGATCAGACCAACGGTCCATCTAGTCCAACATCTTTTCTTACACAGAGGCCAACCAGTTCCTCTGGACAGCCAACAACAGGGCATAGAGGCTGAAGCCTTCCCCAGATGTTGCCACCTGGCTCTGGGAAGCTTAATGCCTCTGAATGTGGAGGTTCCCTTCAGTCACCATGGCTAGCAGCCACTGATGGACTGATCTTCCATGAATCCATGTAATTCCCTTTTAAAGACGTTTATTCATGTGGCCATCACCAATGCTCCCTCTAAGCTTTGAAGTCCTGTGAGGAAAAACTCTACTTTGTAAGCTCCTGGAATTAAAGTTGTGAGTGAGCGATTTGGCTACTGCATAAATTAGTTTGCTCTGGAACCATCCTTCCTGAACTAAGACAAAAAATGTGTGAGCCAGAGGCCAAAAAACTGTGAGCTAGCTCACACTAACTCAGTTTAGAGGGAACACTGGCCATCACTACATCCTCTGGCAGCTAATTCCACATTTTAATCACTCTCTGTGTAAAGTAGTGTCTCATTTTCTCCACTCTGCGCCTACTGCCCATCAGCTTCATTGGATGCCCTCGAGTTCTAGTATTTTGGGAAAGGGAGAACATTTTTCTCTGTCAACTGTCCACCCCACACATAATTTTATAAATCTCTATCATGCCCCCCCTTAGTCATCTCTTTTCTAAATGGAAGAGCCCCAGACTCTTCAGCCTTTCCTCATAGGAGGAGGTCCTCCAAACCCCTAATCATCTTGGGGTCCCCCCCCCACAATGGTAATATTTATCAAGAGATTCAAAAAACAGATCTTCACACTCACAGAAATCATTCTTTCTGTTTGACATTTTCAATACCAGGCATAACAAACAGCGTACACACAAAAAGTGGGGCTGTTTTGTATCTGTAACGTGTCTCCTGTGGAACAGAAATGTGCTTATTATCCTGTCCAGGTACTGGCCAAGACCTGAGAAGCCATTTAAAATTGTCTAAGGGTATCAGTTCCCAAATTGTACTTCCTGACAGATTAGAGTGACATGAAAAGAAGTGCCAGAAGAAATAAACAGTGACTCGGGAAAGCTCCTATCCTGCCACAACTGTTGTTAGACTTTAAGGTGCAACTGGACTCTTGGGCCTTTTTCCCACTCACATTGTGCCGGCGTTCTGCCTCCGTTTGTCCCGGCGCTGGGTGTCAATTTCACACCCTTTGCTGCGGCGCGTGTGTTAATACGGGGCTTCGCGCCATTTTCTCCGCACCTTCGGTAAACCTAAAAAAAGGTTTACCGAAGGCGCGGAGAAAATGGCGCAAAGCCCCGGATTAACACGCGTGCCGCAGCAAAGGGTGTGAAATTGACACCCAGTGCCGGGACAAACAGAGGCAGAACGCCGGCACAATGTGAGTGGGAAAAAGGCCTTGCTCTTTTCTAAATAATTACAGGTTGCCACAATCCCCAAATACCCTGCTCACAGAGAAAGTTGCCTGTTACATCTCTGGATGGTTTGCTGCTTAGGCCATGGCTTAACTGGAGAGCCAGTTTGGTGTAGTGGTTGGGAGTGCGGACTCTAGTTTGAGAGAACCAGGTTTGATCCCCCACTTCTCCACATGCAGCTGCTGGTGTGACCTTGGGTCAGTTACAAGTTCTTTCAGAGCTATTCTCCCACATGCAGTCCTCGAAAGAGCTCTCTCAGCCTCACCTACCTGACAGAGTGTCTATTGTGGGGAGGGGAAGGGAAAGGGAAAGGGAAAGGAGATTGTAAACCATCCTGAGACTCCTTTGGGTAGTGAAGGGCGTGGTGTAAACCCAATCTCCTCCTCCTCCTCCCAACAGAATCCTGCTAGGAATGAATAATTCAGCCTGCATTGGGTGTGACCGGACCATCCAATTATGGGGCTGGGCGGTGACTCAATCGCAGGGCATCTCCTGTGTATGTAAAAAGTCCAGTTCTTAGCATCTTCACCTAAAAGTGTCAGGTAGCAGCCAATGTGAAAAACCTCTGCCTGAGACCCCAGAGAGCCAGTTAGAATAGACAATACATGATAGACCAATGCTCTGATTCCATAGAAGGCAGGTTCATGGGTTCTGTTGCTTCCAGTGGAGAAAAGGTATGCTCAGCCTGGTGTGGTAGTTCCAGAGTCAGATGAGGATTTGGAAGACCCAGGCTCGATGTCCCCATTCCGCCATGAAGGCTGACTTGGGGACCTTAGGCCAGTCACATATTCTCAGCCTAATCTGCCTCACAGAGTTGTTGTGAGTATAAAATGGAGAAGAAGAGAATGTCGTAAGGCACTCTGGGTCCCTACTGGGGAGAAATAAACAACAGATATATACACAGTAATATAATAGGTGAACTTCTGATTATACATCTTATTTACCTCATATATACCCTGCCTTTCTCCTCACTGGGGGATCCAAAGTGGCATACATTATTCTCATATCTTCCATTTTATCCCCACCACAATCCTGTCAGGTAGGACAGGTTTAGGGTTGCCATCCCCTGATGGGGACAGGGTTTTCCCCACTCTTGAGGATGCCAATTCAGTGCCAGCCAGCTGGCCAGCAAGGAAGCCCCACCCTGGAAGAGCCCCATTGCACCCAACAAGCCCAGTGTGATAATGTCACCCAGAGGTGACATCATTGTCCAGGGAATGTCATGCTGCAGACACTCTAGCATTTGGCTTAAAACTCTATGGTGACAAAAGAGGTTTTGGCCAGATGCTAGAGCATCCCCTGCACAATGTGCCTGGCACGATGATGTCACTTCCAGCAGCTGATAAGCACCTGGCAACCCTAGATAGGTTGAGTGTGTGTGACTAGGCCCACAGTCTCTTGGCAAGCTTTCATGGCAGAGTGGGGACATCAGACTTGGGTCCCTCAGATCTTAGTACAACACTCTAGTCCAGGGGTTCCCAACTTTTTTGAGCCCATGGGTGTCACGGGCTGGGGTGCCTGTCGAAGAGAGTCCAGAACAGGCTGAGATTAGAAGCCAAGAAGACAATACCAAGCCAGGGTCAGGAGCCAGAAACACAGAGCCAAGTCCAAAATCATTAACCAAAAATGTAGTCCAAAGCCAAACCAGGGTCAGGAGCCAGAAAAACAGAGCCAAGTCCAAAGCCAGGGGGTCTGAAGGTCTAGGTGCAAGAGTTGGGCCTAAGTGGATGCAAGGCAGCACGAAGCTGACTTGTTGCTTCCACAAAGAGTACTGCCCAGAGTGTGGAGTTAAATGCTGCTTCCAATTAGCCAGCTGCACAGTCACCCAGGCTCCTATTAAAACTCTGAGCTAGCCAAGCATCTTCCCTGTAGCCTGGCCTCTTGTCTCCTGGTCACTAGGTTTTGCCACAGTCACTCCCTTAAATGAGGCACATGTGGGGGTGAGTCAGGAGGACTTTCAGTTTGCAATTCTTCTCCCTTATCTGAGCCAGGTGTGAAGAATGCTGATACAGGCAACTGCCAGCTACCCTCCTCTGCTGCTTCAGAGGGGCCAGGTGTTGTTTCTGCATGCTCTATCAGCTCTCCCTCATCCACACCCATGACAATGGGCACCTTTGGAATTCTGGCACAGTGTGGTGGGTACAGCCACAAAATGGCTGCCACAGAATAGCTGCTGCAGGAGACAGAGGCAGAGCCAGCCATAAAATGGCTGCTGCAGCCTGCCTTCAGTCACACCGCAAAGATTCTTGCCCTGTGGGGCCAGCTGCTGCCAAACCAATGGCCAATCAGAAACCTTCCTATGCAAGAGCCCTGCCTGGCCCTGCCCACTTTCTAAAAAAAAACACTTGGCAAGATCCAGGGAAGATGTCAGCGGGCACCATGGCACCCTCAGGCACCACGCTGGGGACCCCTGCTCTAACCACTACACCACATGCTTTAAGAATCACCCCTTTTTTGGTGGAAGAATAAAGTGGCTCCAGTTTCAGTTCAGAAGAAAAAATGTGTTTCAGCCATCAGATTTTTGGAAAGCAGGGTTCTGTACAACAGTTGCGCAGGGGTTGATTACTGTCTGTCTCATCACATATGACTAATAAAATGCAGGGTCTTCTTAATTTTTTTTTAAGAACTTGATCACCCTTTCTTTGTTAAACAGCTCATTCCTATGTGTTTTGAAGTGGGGGGGGGTTGGGAGGGTCAGGATTATTTAACAGTGTCTGTTTAAGAATATTATATAAAACCTCTTAATAATGCATTCTGTAGTGCCATCTAGGGGATTTTTTTTTTAAAAAAAATGGAGAATCCTACCTATTCCCCAGAAAGGAGGGCTAAGAAATGCTAAGTAAAATTGTTGTGATTCCAGAACAATCTGCAGATTTGGGCCCAATGTCTGGTGTTATGGGAGGGCATTTGCACAAGGTCATATCCAGCACTGCAATTTTAAAAAGAAAAGAAGAAGAAGAAGGAGATACATTGAGCCATAGGCAAGCTTAATAGACCAATACTTCACAAATGTAACCTTCAGATATGGAAGGTTTTTCCTGATAAAAATCACTGTATTGCAGGGACGTGGACATACTAGGAAATTTTACCCGGAGGTTTCTTTTTATTAACTACCATGAAATATACAGCTGCTTTATATATTACCACATCAGCAGCCCAGAAACCTCTTTTCTAGAGTGCCATCCTATGCTGCTGTTGCTGAAAAGAGCTGAACGACCTGGCAGCTTTAAGGCATGTGGGGAGGACTGATGGTCCTTGCCCCACCTGACAGGTTGCCAGCCTCCAGGTGTGGCACCTAGAGATCTCCCTCTATGACAACTGATCCCCAGGCTGGAGAGATCAGTCCCGCTGGAGAAAATGGCTGTTTCAGAGGCTGGACTCTAGAGTGTTATACCCTGCTGAAGTCGTCCCTGCCCCCACTCACTCACAAATAAGTAATGGCAAACCCAGATACTGGTTTTGAACAGCAGCATTATTCAAAAAAAATATCTGAAGCCTCCTAATTTGTCCATTATACAGTTGTTGCCAAGGTTTCATTGAGAAAAAAATCAACATTTATGTACCTAACATGATGATGGTGGTTGAAATTAGATAGACAGACAGACAGACAGACAGACAGACGAGAGAGATCATGATGATGGCAGTTGAAATTAGATAGCTAGATGAGAGAGAGAGAGAGAGATGATAGTACATAACATGATGACAGATGATGATAGATGATAAATAGATATAGATAATTTGCCCCAATTCAGCAAAGAAGATCTGCATACAGAAGTCAGTGCAATGAATACACTGTCCTGCTAAAACATGTGCACACACTGGATTGGTGCACAGATGTCCATCTAGATGTGAGATAGTGATGGGGGCAGATCTCGGCCAGTGTATATCTGCTCACCATATGTGGTTTTCCAGCCTCATTTTGGAGTAGGGATGCCAGCCTACAGGTGGCACCTTGGGACCTCTCAGAATTATAGTTCATCTCCAGACTACAGAGATCAGTTCCTCTGGAGAAAATGAATGCTTTGGAAGATGGGCTCTATGGCATTGTACCCCACTGAGGTCCCTGTCCTCCCCAAGCTCCACCCCCAAATCTCCAGGAGTTTCCCAACCTGGATCTGGCAACCCTACCCCCTCATCTCCCACTGACAGCCAGGGGGACCTGGCAACCCTATTTTGAACCCTGTGTGGGAAGCTTAGAACTGAGGCCAATAAAAACTTAAAGGTCCAGCACCCTCGAGCCCCAAAATGTCTTGGATACACTGCTTATGTGTGGGAGCATCTGAAGGTGTTCTGAAGTTTGCACCCTTACTTGACAGGATAAGACCTTCCCAGCCACCCCTGCCTCCAGCAATGAGAAATTGGGTGGGGGAATTCTGGTGAGAGAACTGCCTAAACTGGTAGAATTGGCAGCTTTGGGTTGAGCAATACCTGGGGACTTGGTGGGGTAGAGCCTGGGTAGAAGGGGTTTGGGGAGGAGAGGGACCTCAGCAGGGTATAAATGCTATAGAGTCACCTTCCAAAGCAGCCATTTTTCTCCAGGGGAACTGATCTTGATCATCTGGAGATCAACTGTAATAGGGGGAGAACTCCAGGTGCCACCTGAACGTTGGCAGCCATATTAAAACTGGGCAGAGCACACACTGTATGAAAGCCTCTAAGTATCAGTATGCTGGGACTAAGTGATTCCACAAGTTTGTGACTGACCCCTGTTCAGAATGTTCAACTGTACTTGTGTACAACTTTAGATGTACATTTAACTGATCTGTGGACCAGTATCAAATCTGATTCAAGGAGGACTATGTATCTTATTTGATCCCACCCCATTCACATTTCATGACATAGCTGGGGCTTCACATTTCCCACAATGCAATGCTGATGTGAATGCATTTATCCAGCTACAATCTTGTGTTGCCCTGGAGGGCTTTATCTTTCAGATGCTACATAGGCTGGCTGTACAATCACTAAGATGATCATGGCTTAGGGTAGCCATTTTTCCATAGGTCCAAGTCTACGACTAGACTCGATGAAGTGGACAGGAAGGAAGTAGATTCATTTGAAATGTGGTGCTGGATAAGAGGTTTATGGATACCGTGAACTGCCAAAAAGACACACCAGTTGTGTTCTAGACCAAATCAAGCCTGATCTCTCCCTAGAAGCTAAACTGAATAAACTGAGGCTATCATACTTTATACTGAGGCTATCATACTTTATAAGAAGACAAGAGTCACAATGGAAAAGGCAATAATGCTAGGAGAAGTGGAAGGCATCAGGAAAAGAGGAAGACCCAATAGGAGATGGATTGACTCTATAAAGGAAGCCACAAAGGCCATCAGTTTGCAAGACCTGAGCAAGGCTGTTTTCAGCAGGACATCTGGGGACATTAGTTCATACAGTTGCCATAAGTCGGAAGCAACTTGACAGCACTTCACACACACACACACACACATACCTGAGATATCTCTAAAGATATATAAGAATGGTCAGCATACCTATTTAAAATGGAACCTTACAGCAGAATAGGGTTGCCAGGTCCCTACCTTCTGCCTGTGGGAGGACTGAGCTTCCCTTCCAGGACCTTCTGGTGCACGCACTGTGATGACGTCAGCCAGAAGTGATGTCATCACAGTAGGCATGTCGCCAGGGGGACACTCTAGCATTTTTAGGCTGAGTGCTAGAGCATTCCCCCGGCAACATTCCTGGCGCGATGACATCACCACTGGGTGACGTCATCACACCGGGCACATTGGCGCAATCCCAGCACTTTGGGGGCAGGGTTCTCCCTGCTGGCTGGATCTGGGCCGGCAGATTGGGGGCCCATAAAGCAGGCAAACTCCTGCCAGCCAGGGGACTGGCAAGCCTACGGCAGAGACAAAAGGAGCCCAAACCACTTGAATTCAATCTGGCCAGCTGCTAAAGAACAACACAAGTAGCTCTGTGTGACTGAGCTTGGAGTTTCCCACACAGCAACTGCCCATTCAACAGGACAAAAAACTTTTGAAACTTAACTCCAGAAGGTCACCTGGAGACTAGGGGAGACAGCCTAGAGCATCAGGCTGCCAATTCTGGGTTTGGAAATTCCTGGGGACTTGTTGGTAGAGCCTGGGGAGGTGAGGAATATCAACAGGATATGATGTCACAGAGTCCACCCTCCAAAGCTGCCATTTCTTCTGGGGAACTGTTCTCTACAGTCTGGAGATCAGTTGTAACGGCAGGGCCCATCTGGAGATTGGAAGCTGTACTTCAAAACCAGGAACCAAGCCCAGCTGAGTACAAAGCAAGAGACTCTAAGAGGGTGCTGTTGTGTTTGGTCCCTGATTATGGGCTTCCTAAAGCTACTGGAGGGAGGGAAGGTAGCATGGTGAAGCTTGATCTTGTCAGATCTCAGAAGTTAACCAGGGTTGATGCTTGGATGGGAGATGACCTAGGAAGGCTCTGCAGAGGAAGGCAACAACAAACCACCACTGCTTCTCACCTGCCTTGAAAGCTCCTTGCTGGGGTCTCCAAAAGTCAGTTGCAACTTGAGGACACTTAGGTATGGAAAGCTATTTGGCTGGTCATGATTAAAAGCAGAACACTAAACTAGGGCTGTGGTCACACGCACTAAATAATCCACTTTCAGTGCACTTTCCAACTGGATTTTGCCAGTTCACACAGTGGGCGATTCTGCATTGGCTTTTCCCTCCCTTGTTTTAGCAAACCCAAGTAGGAACAGAAATTCCTCTCTTCACTGCATGCTGCTTTCACTTTCTTTGATCATTGGATTTTATGGTATCTTCTGCATAGATGTATGGCTGTTTCACAGCCATTCAGGGGTAACTTTGCAATCAGTACAGCATTGCCCCCGGGCATCTGAATGTGGTTTTGAGCTGCACCTTTTCCTCAGTGTCGAATAAAATGTGGAGCAAATGCCAGTGGATTATTTAGTGTGTGTGACCGCAGCCTAGATGAACCATCCGTTCCGGTCTACCAGGGCTCTTCTTCTGTTTATATATACAGTTAAATAGTCTTGTGAACATTCACCAAATAAACCCAACACTCAAGACACAAAGTCAGGCCAAACTTCAAAGTATAAAAATAAAAACCTATCCTTAAATATTGCTTTATCGGTATCCGAAGAACCGATAATAGGGTAATCGCCTTTCCCTTGCATGGATATGTTATCCTTGCTGTGACCTATGAAGTTTCTGTTTAAAATGTTGCACAATTATGTTCTTAATTAAGCTTATAATTAATTTCCCCGCAACAGAAGCAAAGCTCGCTGTTCTGTAATCCTCTTGATTACCTCTGACTTTAAAAGAAGTCTTGACAATCGTATGAATGCATTTTTATGTCCCCAAATATTTCTTCTTTTCAGAATGCCAGAGAATAAGTTACGCAGGCCTTATCTAACTTATCCACTTCACACTGCTCTGCTCTGCTGTATTGTTATGCTGATCACCCCATATTGTCCCTATGCAACATCACAGCCTGGGTATGTATTCCAGTCCCCTAAAGACACTGCTGAAAAAACATCATGACATCTCCATGGAAACAAATCCCTGCTCCAGAGTAAAGGCTCACCTCTTCATAGCTAAAGGGTGAAAGTTGGCCTCAGAAGACACACTTGCTCTATGCCCAGACATGAAATTTTCAAGGGTCCCCATGATAGTAGTGACTATATTTAATATTATTTATAGTGCTTTCATAGGGTTAGATCCCACCAGTTTTTCTAGTGATTGGAAAGAAAGGAGGAGATCTCCCTTTGACCACCAAAAGGGCTCTACTGAGGAATGGGATGATGGGACCTGCATGGACAGAAGCCAGGTGGGATGGGGATTGTACGGAAGAGGAGAAATGGCCAGTGCTGAGCGGAAAAGTTGGCTGAATTCAACCTTTAGTGTTGGCTGGATCCAGCCACGGTGGTGTAGTGAATAGAGCACTGGAGTACATCCTAGGAGACCCAGGTTCAAATCCCTGTTCTGCCATGGAAGTTCACTAGATGGAAGTTCACAAACACTTGTCCTATCCTGCCTCACAGAGCTGTTGTGAGGATAAAACGGAGCAGAGATGACAATGATGATGAAGATGATGATATTGGATTTATACCTCACCCTTCACTTGGAGTCTCAGTGCAGATATCCTTTCTTTTCCCTTCCCACAACAGACACCCTGTGAGGTAGGTGGGGCTGAGAGAGCTCTCTCAAGGACCACTCTTGAGAGAACAACTCTGAGAGAACTTGTGACTGACCCAAGATCACACCAGCACCTGCATGTTGTGAGAGTCCAACTGAGTCAGTCACAACAAGCATCCTTAAAGAGGGTTGATCTTTATTGAGAAAGATCTGTTGTGGTCATCTTCACATTCTGTGTCAGTAATGGCTAGACGGTTCCCTAGCCAGAGCAATTATACAGAATTCAGAAATGGTCTTGCAATGGAATGCAACCAATCTCATAAATCAGAAAAGGCACACAAATATACTGGCAACAAGTTCTCATAAGAAATGTGGGAAGGTAAATCAGCAGACACTAACCAGCTGCCAAGGTCAGAGCAAAATGGAAAGCTGATAAGCCAGCAGGGAGGGAATCAAAACATAACATTCCAAGCAGCCTACATCCCCAGGCAGTCCAAGCCACTTCCCTGGCAGGGGATGGCAGCATTAGCTGACACAAGTGGGATAGCAGGGAATCAAACCCGGTTCTCCCAGATTAGAGTCCACGCTCCTAACCACTACATCAAACAACTTTTGATCTCTGTTTGGGATAAAAGAAGGATATAAGCAAAGTAAATAAAATAAAATAAACCCTTCACATGTATTGTGTCTCAGCAATCTTTACAACAACCCTGTAATAAAGTAAGCAGTATTGTTCCAATGTATTAGATTGGGGAGGGGGGAGAGTTTAAGGCTGTGAGGAATACCTTAGATGCATAGTTTGTACACACATACTCCCAGTGGAAAAGACAGATTTGAGTCCAGTAGCAGCTTAGAGACCAACAAGGTTTTCTGGGTATAAGCTTTCAAGAGTCAGAGCTCCCCTCATCAGACACAACAAAATCTTATACTCTGAAAATTTTGCTAGTCCCTAAGGTGCAACTGGATGCGACTCTAGCACTTCTTCTGCAGATCAACATGGCTATCCTCCTGAAATTATCCCAGTGGAAAAACTGCTGGTAAATATACAAATATATATATAAGAATATAAAAAGTGCCAGAGACACAATCAATCATGTAGTGAAAGAAAACTGTAACTGGATGAGGTCTCTGGAGATGAGCAGGGAATTCAAAATAGACTGGGATCTTTCAAAATTTGAACAAATCTTTCATAAATCATTAACCCAAAGGGATTTACTAAAGAAATCCCATGAGACTCTTGGAGAGAAGGGGAAAGAGCCAGACAGTAATCGTGTCTGCACGGGAATGGTGCACATTGTATAAAACAATGTACTCATTTTCTACAATTGTGGAGGTTAAATAGATCAAATTTAAACTATTATATAGATAGTATTACATTCCAACCAGATTGGCAAAGGTGTTTAATTGTGTGTCTAACAGATGCTGGAGATGTGATAAGGTGACTGGCACCTTCCTGCATGTTTGGTGGAACTGTCCAAAGCTCTAAGTATATTGGGACAAGATACTTGAATTTATAGGTAAGATTCTCTATGGCCACATTTTAAAAAAAACCCAAGTATGACATCTCTAGGGAGTCTTTTCTGTAGCTATCTCTTCCAAATTCAGACCACTGTTGTTAAATATGCTTGCAACAGTGTTGCTGCCAATGGCCTGCCTTGTTGTTTGGGGAAATTAGCTAGGCAGCAGGCAAGGCCAGAGGGGTAAAAAGGACCTGTACACTTGTTTATACTAAGGTCTGATACAGTAGGAAGATTCCAAATTTGAAGAGTAAATTAAATAGTTTTTATTGAAGTATTTCCCTAATTATAAGCACACTAAACATTCAAAAAGAGCAAGCAATACAGAACTAAGAAGGCAGAGGTGATTGATTGTGAATAGATAGGTCAGTTATGGGGTGATACAACCTGTCCAGACATGCAAGGGTCCATGGAGATGAGATTATGGCCCTAACTGAAGTTCAGGGGTGAACTGCCAGTTAGTATCAGGGGCAGGCACACAAAATCTGAGGCCATGTGCTCTGATGGATATAGACATTGGAAAACAATGCAGACCAATGGAAGGCCTTGGGGGCTGGTCTCAGGTGAGAACAATAAATCTTCTAGACTAATAAGGAGTCCATGGAAGTGTGGTACCAGGTGGAGTGTAATTCAGGTGTGACTAAAGGGGTCCCAGAGGGGCAGAGTCTAGCTGCACAATGGCCTTGATGGGTCTAGCCAGGTGCTAGGTGGCTAGTTGAATGGGTCTTGATGGCCACTGATGGTTTGGCCGAGGTAGATTGAATGGTTTCCCAGACTTACACAAAAGGTGGGAGATGAGTCCCTGTTAGACATCAGGAAGGATTATTAATAATTTGAATATTTGATTAGTTATCTCAGAATTCTGAGGGATGGGGCAGAAAGGACTGGTGTTGAGACAAAGGATTTTTAACACAGGTATACGAATCACAAAGAGGCCTACATGCAGAGTTGGAGATTGAAGGGCTATGTGCCAGGAGGCAACTGAATAGCTATAGAAATGCAGATACTACACCTGGAGGAACTTGTTGTTATTCCATAAGCATACCTCTTCCTGGAGGAGGGGGAGGTTGGAGACGGCCTTGGAGGTCTGCCTTGTGTGAAACTTGAGAGTGCTTGTGTGAAAGTTTTTTTTTGCAGAGTGCTTGCAGGCTGACTCTGTAGCTCAAGCTGAGAGTAGCCTTCCTGACTTGACCTTTGGAGGACTTTGGTACAGGTTAAGAGTGGGGTAACCCTGCTGTTGGGAATACCCGTGAATAAAGGCAGTACCTCTGGGCTACAGCAGCAAGAATCTTAATTGCTTAGTCTTGGAAAAAGAACACTTCACCAGATATGAATGAATGGCTTCTCTTCAGAAATCATGGTATTGAAAGTTAATGAATGAAATAATAGTGGCTAAATATTTAAGAGAAAAGAAATATTTCAGGCAAGAAATGTTTGCAGAACAATGGTATACTTTAATTAATTATTGGAACCAAACATGCAGCTCTCACGTACAGTTCTCTCGGGCAAGGGCTTCTGCTTGATGCTTAAGATAGCTCATAGATGTGATAAGTATTTATTGTAATCATTTATCTGTACTGTTTTATGGAATATGGTGATGGTATAACAGGGTTCCATTTATCTGTAATTGTTGTTCAATGATCATGCTGTCAATCCATGCAGTCCAGGCAATGGCCCCTCCTGACTTAGCAATGCCCCCTTGGTCACACACCGGTTACTGAGCACATGTAGGCCTTCCACAGAAAGATTCTGAAGCTCAAAAACTCTATATGGCACTCCTTCCCCCTCCTCAACACTGGTTTCCCACCTTTTTCATCATAAAAAGAGAGGCCAGCTCAGTACCTCACTGCTGCCACTGGGGACAGCTAGCCTTACTCTGTCGATTTGTCAGAGCTCACAGCGGGACACGGGGGAGGGATATGTGACTGCAAGGTGACCCTTCAATGAACAACAGTTACAGGTAAGTGCAACCCTGTTTCCATCATCATGGTAGCTGTGCAGTGCTGTATGGGAGAGTAGCAAGCTGACTTACCAAGTCTCGGAAGATCAGTTCCATAAGCTAAGTTCCATTTATGGTTCTTCGTAGCTGGCCGAGTGTTTTTAGTTGTGTCCGTTCAGACATTCAGCTGTGAGCCATCTAAAGAAATCAAGTGATAGGCATAAAGCAGTCCCATGAAGCCCATTCTTTCCCTTCCTGCCTTGGACCCTAAATTGTGTGGATAACAAGAACTTTTAACACTGTACAATAGAAATGCCAGAATCTGGAAGACTTAATTTCAGGGCTTTCATAACCCAGATAAATGACTGCAATTCTCGGCACCTGCTGTTCCAGAAGGTGTGCATATATATCAAAGCCTGTTATTATATAATTATTAATGGCCACTCTTGTTTCCAGTTTAATTTCAACCGAATTATATTATCTATATTGATATAAATAGATATAGATTTATAGATAGATAGATAAAAACAGGACAGAGATCCCTAAAGAAAAAGAAAAAAGAAAATATGATGCCATAAATTCAGGCAAGCCCTGATTAAGACAAGAAACCCCGTCATAAGCAGGGACTGTACTTCAGTGGTTTCCAAACTTTCTTCAGGGAACACTTCCCACTTCAACTTGTCAGCAGTGGAAATCCTACACAATGCAGAGGACTGTTTTGGGACAGACTCTAGAGCAGGGGTGTCAAACTCATTTGCTATGAGGGTTGGGTCCGACATAAATATTGCTTTGTTGGGCAAGGCCATATGTGCCATAAAACATAATGCTAAATACCAGAGATACAAACTGTATAAAGGACAGCTGCTGATAAGCTCTGAGTTGTTGTATCCTTACTGCAAGAACCCACAGGCTGGGAGGGGAGTGCAAAGGAAAACCTGTATGGGCAGACTGGAGAGCCAGGGGTGCGGCACTGGGCAGACACTCCCAAGCTGCTTGACTGCTGCATACGAGATTGTTCTGCTGTGCTGAAGCCACTCCCCTCTGAGCAGTCTCTTGTTCCCTCCCTTGCACTAGTTGCTCGCGGCCTGCATAAGAGCCCTGGACAGGCCGGTTCCAGCCCTCGGGCCTTATGTTTGATACCCCTGCTCTAGAGTACACAATGAGCTCATGAGAGACATCAACCAAGCTTGTTTAAGCAGAATCACCATGATACATAAAAAATGATTAATTCACAGCACTGCTCTATCACTACCAAGCTGACAAGTCACACAGCCAACCACAGATGGCTCCACCTACCACATTGTCCTATCTTGATCCTGGAAGCTGGGCTTTTCCCACCCAACAGACAGATCCAGGGGGAGACTTGGTTAGTAATCCTACTACACACAGGTGGGCCAGTTAACTCTCATTGACTTCAAGAAGATGTTTATCACCCTGTGTGCACTATTGTAGTCCTGGGCTCCAGAAAGCAAGGACCAAGAATCTTCAGCTGAAAACTTGAAGGGCATAGGCTTTCAGATTCATAGCCTAAGCAAGTGAGAACTAGACAATTGAAATGGCCAGAAATAAGCCAAGGTGAGTGACATCTGTGTTGCTGTGACCCAGCAGGGTAGGGACCAGCAGGGTAGCTCAGACCTGGTCAGCAGCAATGCTCCCTCTAAGCTGTGGAGTCTTGTGAGCAAAAAGTCTACTCTGTGAGCTACTGGCATTAAAGTTGTGAGCCAGCGATGTGGCTGCTGCATAAGTTAGTTTGATCTGGAGCCATCCTTCCTGAGCTAGGACAAAAATGCATGAGCTGGAGGCTAGAAAACTGTGAGCTAGCTCACACTAACGCAGCTTAGAGGGAACACTGGTCAGCAGTGCCAATGATGGGCATTGGCTCACCCACTGGCTGCAGTGGCAGCACGTGGGGAGGCAACTGGTGACCTGGCCCTGACCGCTGCCCTGAGCCAAGTGCAGCTCTGCTTGTTCTTGGCTATCAGTTGGGGTCTCCACTCTTCAGTGGTGGCTGGAGATCTCCTGGGATTAGAACTGATCTCCAAGTGAAAGAGATCAATTCACCAGGAGAAAATGGCCATTTTGGAAGGTGGATTCTATGCCATTATACCCCATTTAAGTCTCTCTCCTCCCTAAATCCTGCCTTCCTCAGGATCCAGCCCCAAATTCTCCAGATATTTCCCAACCCTGGGTGATTCTGCACTAGACCTTATATCCCAGTTCAACCCTGTTCCCAAATTTACATTCTACGCTACACTCCAGTTCACCCCTGTAATTATCTCGGGGTATTTTCATTTCCACATTACATTGAGGTCACCCAGTTTCACCCCACACTTGTCCTGGGATAAACAGATGCTGTTATAACCGGGGATAAATGCAAGGTATTGTGATGCAAGTTGAACTCTGATAAAACCAGGGATGAGATCCAAGTGTGGAAAGGACCCCAGAGTTGGCAACCCTATTATCAGTGGCCTGCTAGGGCAGCGGCCCACCCAGAACATTCCCAGTTAAATGGCCAGTCCATCTCAATCCTGAGTTCAGCCATTAAAGTAAATATATTCACATGTTTGCAGATACGGTTTTCACAAAGCAAACCACTGGGGAATCTAAATGACATCTAAATTTTAGTGTCACAGGAAGGGAGCTCATAACGTCTTTCATTCACTTTGGTGACATGGGACTCACCAAAAAAAAAAATCACATTTCATTGAAATTGTTCCATATTCAGCAACCGTGTCCCTTAGGAAGGGACTTGATCTCCAAAGCATTGCCAAGGGGCAGGATAATCACAGTTCTGTCCATCCAGCTTTTGTGGCAGGGTCCCACTCCAAACCCCAGCAATGTCCTGTGAAACCTGGGCTGCAAAACATCTGTTAATAGGAATGCTAATGTGGTCTCTTTCAGGGATGAAATGTGACTGACAGGCTGAATGAAAAAAAAAAAAGAGCTCTAAAGGAACACTCTGAAGGCAGCAGCTCAATGGCCTTTGGGTGTTGTGGTTGATTCAGTGGTCAGAGCTGTAATTATGCTAGCATGATGGGGTACGTAGACTGCGTTTTGCATAAGAATAGCCATTTCCCCTTTTACTGTCTTTTGCTGGGATCATTCCAATCCTGTATTGACAAACCACCCACAAGGGGTTCACATATATGTGTCTCACCTCTGCCATGGCTGCATAACAAAAGTGATTTCATCCAATAAGGGTTTCCAGGCCCCTGGCTCCTGTTTACCGCCACCATTCAGAGTGGCAGCAGGAAAAAAAATGGCCCAGAAGTGACAACAACCCTCTCTAGGAATCACCAGAAACTCTCTGGTTTTACCATAGTGCTTCCAATGATTCCTGGTGGTGTGCCATCACTTCTGGGTTTTCCTGGAAGTGACATCATGCTGACAGACACCCCCATGTCCCTGCCCCCTCCCAGTCTCCCCCTGGTTGCCAGGCCAAGCCTAGGAACCCTGCCCACAACCGAGCCACTGGTGGGAAAGTCAGAGCCTTCGAGATGTCTTCTGCTTATATTTGTAATGAAACAGAAGACAGACGATTGCCCTACAAAAGAGATCTAGGAAGAAAAACTAGCTGAGTATGCAACACTGGCAAAACTAACCAGTTTTATAAACAAAAGACCACTGAAAGGATTTCAGCATAAATGGCAAGCTTATTACTCATACTAGGGGAATAATTAAAGTTCTGGAATTACCTGATTATTATATTAAAGGTGATGAAGATATTGATTATAGTTTGAATACTTTATTTTGTATTCCACTAGTAATTAAATAATTAGTAAGAATAAAACTTAGATTTAGATAAACAATTAAGACATTAAGGGTTTTTTGCAGTGATTTAATTTTAGCATAGAATTTCATTCATTTGTTAAAGATGCAATTTCTTTCATCGTTAATAGATTATCACTAACCATAAGAAAGTTCTTGTTTATTCTTTAAAGAGAGAATCTATCCCAAAATTGTGTAATACTGAAGTTTTAATGTCTGCTTCTATATTTGAAATATGTAATACTTTGGTAATACATCTGATCTTACCTGTTGTATGTAACAACTCATAATATTTGATAAACTTGATGAATTTATGTTTTCCACTCACCCCCTTTTCCCTTCTGTATCCCACCTTTTTTCTGAGAAAGCATTTTTTAAATATGTTTAAAATAATCAAAATACTCAAGTATGAATCTTCAAATATTATTAAGGATACCCCTACCATTGTTCCCATCTGATTAATACCACAGACTCAGCAATTAGCTTGTGCACACTAGAAACACATTTAGTCCATAACACTATAACTAAAGCTGTTTAAATCAAACTGAATATCAATGTTCAATCATTTCTTATATAGAATTAATATATAACTGGACAGTATTTCCAAATGCAGCCCAAATCACACCAAATCTCCATGGGACACAGATGTTTTTTAAACAATACTTTCCTTACATAGTACAAGTATCTTGTATGTCTGAAACGTTGTATTGTTATTCTGAAGAAGTGTGCATGCACCCAGAACTTTATTCTGTTGCTTCAAACCAACATGGCTACACACGTGAATCTGAATCACTGGCTGTTGTTTCTGAAATATTACCAGTTGGTTGACATTGTACATTTGGGACAACTATCCCCAGCAACAATTATTCAGATTTTTCAAGGACAGAATTTTACGAGCTTACTTTACTTGATGTACAGATTTGCTTTCAGCTAAGTAGTCCCCAACATGGTTTACAACACAATAAAAATCAATTATATACAAATAAAATGCAATTAAAATTCAGTTAAAATATAGTAATAAAAATAAACAAAAGTCAGCTTTTCAATAGTGCCAGTCCCCCCTTACTGATCCAGTGTAAAACCCTCCAGAAAAAAAAAGATCTTTTGACTAATAAGGGAATGTTGCCCATAGTTAAACTGGGGCTACTAGGGCTCCACCGCTTTCTTAAAGGGCCAGCCCTGCAATATGTATTTTGAGAAGATTTTTTTTTGAGAAGAAGGATATTTGAGAAGAATTGAGGGGCACATGAATGCCTCCCACTTCTTCTTAAAAGCATTTAAATGGGTCATTTACATGCTTTTGAGAAGAAGCAGGGGATGTGTGTGTGACCCTCCCCCTCCCTCTTGCAAGATTTAAAAGACCCTCCATCTGATCGGCAGGCCAAGTACTCCCCACCGGTCAGCTGAAGGGCCCTTTAAATCTTGCAGGAGAGGAGGGAGAGGGGTGGCCGCCAGCAGTCACACTTGGGGGTGGATTGGAGCTGACATAAAAAAAAAATAATGGCAGCCCACCAGAATTTTGTTTTGCCCCACAAGCCACAAAATCCTAGCTAGGGACCTGAAGGGAAGCAGCCAATCCATCACCTGGGAAAGGGAGCTCCAAGCACTGGTGAGCAACATCCATGGTAAGGCTGATTTGATTTCCCATGGAAGGTCCCTCACAATTAGTATTTCGCATTAGTTCAAATCTAGCATTATTGCACAGTGTCCATTTAAAAGTACAGGCACCAGACTTGTGCAACGAGTATCATAAAGCAGGACTATTGTACGATAGTATGCAATAAGTAAGCCTACTGCCCAATGATAACTGTCTGGAAACTGGCTGCTGGGTTTGGGCTCTTATCCACTACTGCGAATGTATGATTTTTTTCACACAGGGAAACAAGTGAATTTTTGTTGCATTTGCTGTACAGTCCAGTGCTTTTTTTAACAGGCTAGACCAGCACAAATGGAGAAATGAAAAGCTGTTTTTGCAGTAATTATTCCACCATGATTTCTTCAAGGTCTCAGTGCAAATAATTTAATAGTTTTGATCAGCTTTCTTTCTTTCTTTCTTTCTTTCTTTCTTTCTTTCTTTCTTTCTTTCTTCATCACACTTTTCACTGACTGGTACCAAAAACGTAATTATTCTGCAAATGCATAAGCTGCACATTTCAGTATCTCTTTTAATATTATAAAACTAATCATGCAAGGAAGTGAAATGCAGAGATTGGAATGGAAGCCATTAAACGAGCAATAAAATGGGAAATAAAACACAAACTAAAAAATAAACTAAAAAAAAACTGACGAGTTACCAAGGCTTCCCAAGAAGCATTTACTTGCTCAAATGACTTATTTCATTCAGACAGAAGGAAATAAATGTTTTAATAATACATATAAAGCACGAAGGAAACACCTTTCATAGGTATGTAATCCAAATGCAAAAATGGCATTTTATACTGAGTCAGCATCTCTGAACTGACAATCTGTAAATACCTCCTCTAGAATCTAATTACAGAATGTTAATAACATCTGTGTACCTACTAAACAACTGGGCCCAGTGGTCTTAGAGTGTAATACAGTCTGGAAAAGGTAAAGCAGCATGTTAGATGCATCCACTACTCTGTGACCTTCAACTGGGAACCTCCTGATTCCAGGATGATGCATTAGGAAATCCCAATGAAAGGATATTCTCTGCTTTCCAAATGCAGCCTAGAATTTCATAAGCATCACCATTGCCCTGAAGTGGTCACGGACCAGGGCTCTGAGCCCTCCTCACCAGAGGAAGATCTTAAAGACTCAGACAAGGAGAAAGCTGAGGTCCTGCCACCACCCCAGAATGAAGCAGCCCTCTTTGGTGTCCAGGAGGAATCCCATGAGACTGGGTTAGCTATTTAGCTCTGGGAAGTAGCCCTTCTCTCCTCCTTGGACTCAGACTCCAAACCTCCAACCCATAGTCCACTGGAGCCCCTGAGGATCCTTCCAACTGACCAATGAAGCCTCAAATCACCAAGAAACATCCAAACCCCATGGGATTCCTTTCTTCTGTAACTAGACACAGCTTCTTTAAGAGCTGGTAGTCTGTTCCTACAGAGGCAGAGCTTGCATCTCCAACTCCTTGCAGGAGTACTTAAGGCCTCAGTCCACCTTCAGTCTTTGCTGGAACAGCATCTGAGCTCTTGGCACTGTTGGGTTCAGTCCCAATGACCCCTTCCCAGACTTGAGGACTGCAGTCTTTACTGGGAGAGCAGAGCAAATGGGAGGGTGGGATACCAGGAAACAAAGTTCACTACATCATCTCACAACTGCAAGGGCATTTCTCCTCTCTGTTCCTGGGAATTATTGAGAAATGTCTACCTTTTGTTGTTGAAGATCAGAGCCTCTCATTTGAATCCAGAAACACACACACAGTGGCGCAACATGTATCAAAACAGTCTGCAAAAACAGAACCAGAGGCGGACTGGATTGCCTGGAGGAATCTTGAACTTATTCCATCATGGTAACAAGCTTCACTTTTGACACACTGATACACAGAGTGTTTATGGCAGTTGGCTGCAGCAGTAGCAAGAATGGGTTTAATTCCCAAGCTCTTAAGAAAGCATTACAAAACACTGAGCTCCAAATTAGAAACTACTTTTAAAAGACTTCCATGAGACAGCTCCTCTTAAGGACCACAAAATACTGCTGGAAATGCTGAGCTGTCCCCAGTAACCTGTTTTCTCCAGATATAGAAATGTTAGAAGAGAGATCAATGGTTTGATTTGTCTGAAGTAGCATTTTTCCTTGCAGTTTTATTGGGGGGTGGGGTGGGATGAAAAGCAAACACTTTCTTTTCTTATATACCTTGAGCTGAATTCACAACGTATGCCAAGGCTGGAATTTAGAGTTCAAAGATGCCTGTCTTGGTTTAATAATGTCCACTTTATATGTCAATGAGCCAGACACCTGCAGGATATGTGAAAGAGAAACTCTGTAATTTGCTCTTTGGAAACTGCCAGCATGGCTCTAGGTGCATATTAATGCAGCTCAGGAGTGTCAATGAGGTGATTATAGGCTCCCCAGAGAACTCATTTTGTAGCTAGCCCCTAGGAGCCTTAAGAGATTTCATTGAAATGATTTGAGGTACGAATCTAACCATCCACAAGCACACCAGCCTAGCGCTCGCACTGACAAAGCTGACATTTCTCCATCTTCTCCCAGGGCTCCATTTGAAAAAGCCGTTAAACAGCAGCATGACAGCAATACCGCTTTCAAAGTGCAAAACTATATCCACGGTGGGGATATCTCATCTATTGTACTGCTTAGTCTGAAGCCCTGGCCGCTGTGATTCCCTGTGGTGGCAGCGTGAGGCCGGGTGTGTTGGAGCAAATGGGAACTTAAAGCCATGCGAGCGACCAAATTGTTGCGCCCATGTCTCCTCCGCACATTTTCGGCAGATATTATTGCAGACTTCGATGACCGAGATTTGATTTCAATATCTGACGGTATTCAATGGCCTGCAATAGTATTCAGTACCTGTGATTCATAATACAGCTGAGAGATGACACAGCCGCCTAATTTGAGCTTCATCTATCTTTGGGAATACAAGACAAAAAAAGACTCCATCCCCCCCCCCCCCCAAATGATACAAGTGCTGCCAATAAGCTTCCATTTTGGCTTGCCCTTTTCTCATCCTCCATCTTGAAGATGGAGCCAGTCTCTCTTCTCCCTGTTTATTGGTTCGCATGAACCACTGAGCAAGTTTCACCTGTTACCACAACAGCGGCAGGAAAGTTAGCTGACAGAGCACTACCATGACCAATCCTACCACACCTAGTGGGAGAAAGGGTTTTAAAGTGCCATATATGCAGTTGACATCCAGCCTCCAGGACTTCATGCCATTTTCAAAGTGCAAGATTATTAAAATAAGCTTCTACTAACCAGAGTTTGGCATCTAACTATACCACTGCTGAGATTATCAAAGTAAGAACTGTATTAAATTCCACTGGGAACTTGTACATCTCTCACAGTATCCATAGCCCATCCCAGTTTACACAAAAGTTAACCTGCCCTATCTTCCAATGCATTTTTTTTTAAAAAATCCTGCTGATGTTTGCTTTCTCTAAACCACAGCCGCAGAAGTCAAGGAAATTGGTTCTCCTTTCTTTTCTTTTTTTCTGGTATACACTTTAAATGGTGTGTCACAGCTATGAGGCATTATCAGTTTCTGTCGGTATTTGACTCTGTTCCTATAAACGGGGTTTGTTTGGGGTTTTTTTTTTTTTTTGAGTTAATCGTTTGCAAGCAAAAAAAAAAAAAATCTATATAATCCCACAGCAAACAAACCACAAAAGGAGGAGGAAGATATTGTAATCACAAATGACCAAAGTACACCTTCCTGGACTGGATAAATTATCTGTAAAATGTGTGCCACGTTCTGATATCACTTTTACTACCAATACAATGCAGACACTGACCCCTTTCAAACTGCCTTTGCATTCCATTTTAGAAACCGGTTGATAATGGATTTCTTCTGTCATTTCAGACAGACCCGATTTAGTAATCAGCCGCTAGCAGAATTTATTTACCTGTTCATACAAACCCTCTTGCATTGAGTTAGCAAAGTGTGGATGAGCCCCTTTCTTGTGCTTGTGAATCACTGTGGTGTGCTGTTTAGAATGTCCACAGCACTTCCTACAATGGCACTTTCCCCGCACCCCTTTTCACCGCACAATCTTCCTCGGACTTCTTAAAATGTTCTTAGGTGAGTGCCATAGTGCCACCATTGAGTTTCATTGACTCCAGTTTAGCAGTTTAGTGCAATAGTGTTCACATTAGAATATATTTTTTAAAAAAAAGTCCAAGGAAGATTGTGTGGTTGTATAAATGGGTAGGGGAAAGCAGCACTGTTTGAAATGACGATAGTATTTCAGAGACGGCTCTTTAACAGAAGGAAATTTGCTGTATGAAACCCCAGTCCCTGTATCACTTTACTCGAAATCAGGTCAACAACAAATAACATCCGGTTTAGAATGGTAATGTGAAAAGGGCTGCTCTGTTTGAAAACAAATATGGTTTCCATTTATTACATAGGTGAAGATTCACCATTATAAGCTGTAACCATAGCTTTCATGCTGTACTCCAAGGAACCCAAGCATTCCCTGGAAGCTTGCTATTTATGAACTAATTGGACATTTTGGGCTGCCATAGAAGGGGGGGGGATCATGTTCCACAGGTAGAAATCCTTACACCCATGGAAACTTTAGTTCAGAGCCAACTCCATTTGCAGCTGTAATTTGCCTTTTAAAGACTGAGTTCTGCGGATCTTTGTCATTTCAGCTTTGATCCTAGATGTGATCATCTGCTCTACTATGATTACTTAAGACATGTCAGCTCAGGACTGTGGTCTGAAGTTAGCTTATAAACCACAGTTAGTTGGCTTATGAACCACAGTATGTCAGCTTTGACCCCAAATTGTCTGAACACGAGCCACTCTACTAACTATGGTTATTTTGACATATTTATTGCCTCACTGTTTCTCCCCCAAATTAAATCCAAAC
Organism: Lepidodactylus listeri; assembly: GCA_029233225.1. Classification (NCBI taxonomy): domain Eukaryota; kingdom Metazoa; phylum Chordata; class Lepidosauria; order Squamata; family Gekkonidae; genus Lepidodactylus; species Lepidodactylus listeri. The sequence goes on along the minus strand of JARCFY010000009.1, from coordinate 94,369,634 downwards.
AAATGGTAACCATATGTACTTAGCTTGTTATTGCTATTTAGTCTCTGTATATGTCAAAACATATTCACTAAGCCATATGCTAATTTACTGTTCACTTATGCAAAGGTGTCTGCCTATATATTTGAACTGTTAGCTTCCATTTCAATGTATCTGAAGAAGTGTGTGCCACTGGACTCTAAAGGTGCCACTGGACTCTAAATTTGTTTTATGGTTATTTAGGACAAGGTCTTAAGTTAGCTGATAAACCACAGTGGTTTAGCATGAATTGCAGTTGCAGTCATCCTAGCTTAATCCTGGCTTGCTTGCTGGGGCCACACTCACCACAGTACAGCCTGGGATGTCACAATACAGGCAGGCAAAAAAATAAAGACAATGAAACCAGCACTTGCCAAGGCATGCCAGGACTTGAACTTTCACCTGCAAGCTGAAGCCTAGTTTTGCAAACAAACCATAATTAAAACCAACCATGGTTTCATGTAAAGTCTGAAATGAACAACTCTCTTGCAAAACTGCTGTAAGTTTGCTCTAAAGAAGCTGGTGGAAGGAGTGGCCTTAACCTTTTTCAGCCTGTGGCCTGTCTTCGAATTTTGAGAAAGGGTATAGAGGGTGCCACCACAAAATGGCTGCCATGGGAGGTGGAACCCAAGAGAAAATGGCTGTAATGAGAAGCAATTACAAAATGCTAGGGAGCTCCAAGCCAAGCCTCCTCCTATGATGAGGGCAGCTACTTCTGAATGGGCATTCTCTGGCGATTTAAAAGTGATTCATTTGGAGTCTTCTGAAGCACCTCCTGCTTCCATGAGGTACAGGATACTAGAGATGTTTCACAGAAGAAGCTACACTAAACTGGCTTGGTGTAGTGGTCTGTTTTGTTTTAATGGTGATCAGTTTATGAAACTAGGATTCACTTTGCAGAAGGGGTCAAGTTCTACTTTGCTTTGAGCAATGTTGGTTTCATCAACTTCACTGCGTAGCTAGGGAAGGTGTTGCTGGGGGAAAAGCCAAAACGAAGCCAAAATGTCCCTGCTTGCTCATTCATCACACAAAACAAAGTTAACTGTGGTTAACAAGCCAATTTGAACCATCACTTCAGACCCTAGGTTGATGGATTCTAACCAGGGGTCCTTTCGTAGAAAAAGAGGTGTAGGAGCTCATTAGCATAACTCATTAGCATTACTTATTTGCATATGCTACACCACCTGACATCACCAGAAGTATGTCAGAAGGAAGGAAGGAAGGAAGGAAGGAAGGAAGGAAGGAAGGAAGGAAGAAAGAACTGGCAGAGAGGGGATAGCTACTAATCCAAGCCTCAGAAATACCACTATTCTGGGAGGATAGCTTCAGTGGTGGCCGAAGCCTTCAGAAGGCTGGTCGGAGGAACAAGGACCTTTCCAGGGGATGGGGTCAATTTCCTGAGCCATGACACAAACAGGCATTCCCCCACGGGGCGGGGGGGGAGCTGGCACCAACTCCCGGAGCTGCACTCCCCCGAGCTCCTGCTCGAAAGGACCCCTGATTCTAACTAACCACAAGTTAACAGAGTAGACTGTTCAGACAGTGACACTAATCATAGACTGTTTAATGAAACCATGGTTTTACCATATGCCGCAATCAAGACAGAACCTGTTGGAATATAGCAATGTCCAGTGTACAAAGAAGAATCAAGGTCCTGCAGGGGGGCAGCAAGCTCTAGTTAGGCAGGACTGTAGGGGAAGTACCATCTTTCTAAACAGTCTTCTTCTTGGGTTTGCGGAATGCTATTCTTAGGCCTTTCTTCTAGAACAATCTAGAACCCTCACTCAGCTAGTAAGGCAGCTAGGTCTGTCTTCTGTCCTGTCTGTTACTTCCATAAAGCAAGCTTTTGGTAACTTTCAGTCAGTTCAGTGCTCTGACTGCTACATAGGAACTCGGCCAACAATTTCTGCATGACAGCCAGGGGTCATTTGGGGCCGGAGCAAGGTGGAGTAGTGCTCCACCAGCCCAAGAATGGGCATTAGGGCAGCCACGGGCTGAATCAGATTCTCTGATCTGATTTGGCCACTGCCGAATTGCTGCCGAAATTCAGTGGTGGTTTTAAAAGCAGCTGAGGGGAGGGGGTTTGAGGGAGAGGCTCCAAACTTGCAGGGTAGCTGCTGGGGCCTCTCCCTGAAATACCCACCACATTTCAAGAAGATTGGACCAGGGGGTCCAATTATATGGGCCCCCAAACAGGTTGCCCCCATTCCCTCCATTGTTCTCTATGGTCGGAAAAAAGTAACATTTTCCCACCATAGAGAACAATGGAGGGAATGGGGGCAACCTATTTGGGGGCCCATAGAATTGGACCCCCTGGTCCAATCTTCTTGAAACTTGGTGGCTATTTTGGGGACAGGGCCCAGCAGCTACCCTGCAAGTTTGGAGCCTCTCCCTTAAACTGCCTCTCCTCCAGCCCCTCATATACCCGATGAGTTTTTGTCATTGACTTCAATGGCCCATAGGGTATAATGGGGCTGAAACTGACAGTTGGCCAGTGGTGTCAGGGGTCGTGGCATATGCGAATGAGTTATGCCAAGAGGTATGCTAATGAGCTCCTGCCCTGATAAAAAATAATATATAAATATTGATAAAAATATATAAATATTTATGTCACGGTGGTTCCAAGTTGGAGCAGATTAAAACTCAGTAGGTGCTTGTGATGTTTGAGCATTTCACACTGATAGAACAGGTGTTCATGCATGTGTTGAAAAACAAAAGCGAATGGGAGTATGCAAGTGGTGACAAGAGATCACTGCATGAATCACACACACACAAAGATCAGTAGGAGCAAGCATCCATCCTCCAGGACAAAGGCAATGCCCTTCACTGTAGGGTTGGAGACAAGATACGGACAAGCCAAATGGTGATGATGCCAGAGTTGCAATCTGTTCTGCTCCTATTCATTCTTGATTACCATTGTTTTCCCTATGAAATTCAGAATGAGCTCAAAGTATGCATACCTCAAGAATGACTCCTCCAGAAGTTAAGAACAAAGTCTGATCCTGTCAATTTTAAACAGAGAATTATGCTCATGCTCACATTTTTAGAGGGGTAGCCATGTTGGTCTACCGTAGAATCATTAGATTTGAGTCCTGTAGCAGTGTGGCAATCATCCTTAAAAGTCCCACCACTCCTCCAGGACACTGAACCAATCCTTGTGATTTAGACCTTATGCGACTCCAAGTGATTGCCAGTCAATCAGAGTCCATGGAACTCCACTGGATGACGTCAAAGAGAGCCCCCCTCACTGCCCAACCTGGGCTGGGGGTTCTCTTTGCCAAGAGGCTGGCTAACTACAATTACAAAGGGGGGGTTAGAGGCACCTGTATGCATTTAACTAAATAGTGCTGCCACCCATCCTTTTGTGTCCCGGGCTTAACTAGGGAATCCTCCTTGCAAGTTTAGCTTACAGCAGGAGACCCACAGGTTGTTCTAGAGGTATTAACTAACAGTCTTTGGCACCAGATAACTTATTGCAGCAGTGAAGACAAAAACCAGAAGTTGATAATTACAATATATGTTTATTTAAGTGCAATTTATTACAAAGAGTACAAATTTACTTAAAATAGTGTTGTGGGGGGAAACAAGAAAGCTAAAGTTTAACAAACTAGCTAAACACTTACAGAACCTTGGTTCTCAAAGACAAGATGTTGCCCATTCAGTTCTGGGTCCAAATGTACTCCATCTCTAGTGTCCCAAAAGCCAGGCTGTCGGAGCTTCTAAGATGGCCGAAAGGTGAGCAAGGCAGAGTTACATGTCACCTTCACATGCAACACCATCATGCCCCCCCCAAGGATGTTAAAGCAGGTAATTTATCAGTTGAACCCCCCAGTGGTTGCTTAGGCATAGGCACCAATCAGGGTTCAAGCAATGTCTCCCAGATACAAGAAGGCCAATCAAGGAAAGGATGATTTCATTGTCTCTGATTGGTCTCTGGTCATGCATGATGTGCAGTTTCACAGCACCAGTCCCTTCCTGCAGGACTTAATTGCTTTGGAATGTTAACAAGGAAACCCAAGGGCAGACACAGAATGTGTTATCTTACAGGTGCAAGAATATTTGCCCTCACCAGCCCAGCTGTGTGAGACTAAGGAGACTTAAAGACAACATTTTTTCAACAAGAGGAGGCCACAGCCAGACGTAACCATACTTTTAAAGCAAACTCCATTTTGAATGAGCCAAAGTTCTTGACAGATGGGAGGGGTTAAGCCAGCCCCTGTTTAAGAAGGGTGAGGAAATACGTTCATTTTTTTGATAAGAGATCTTGTGGCTCTTGAAAGGAGTGTCAGCTTCACCATGCTTTTATTTGGCTTTTGAGTTAGGGTTTAAGGGTCAACATAGGAAAGAAAGCTTATTTTAGTGGCACAAATAAGCATCCTGTTTAAGGGCCCATTATTCCTAATTGGTGTTTGTCGGTTCTATGATAAGGTGATCTGTGGAAGAGAAAAGCAACCTTGAACCTGCTGAGGTACTCTGTCCATAGAAACAGGAATCAAATTCTAGGGATGGGCATAAACTGAACCACAAAGCAAAATTTGGTTCTACTGTCATGAACTTCCAGTAACTTTTGAAGGAGTTTGTGGTGGTTAATGGATGGAGCAAAAAGTAGAAGTTTAAAGGGGCTCTGAGTCTTTTTAAGCCCCAGCCCTCTGTTCCTAGTGAAAGCCACAAAAACAGCTTACCTCCCTTGTGCAACCTGGTTTAAGAGGCCTGCATAAGAGAGCCCGAAGCTGGTCCAGCAGGAATACTTCTCACAGTGGGCTCAGCTCCATAGGGCTTCCCTTGTGCAGCCCAGTTTAAAGGGGCTACACAAAAGAGCCCTTAGCTGGGACAGTGGGGAGACTGGGTTGCACAAGGGAGCTCAATGGAACTGAGCTCAGCTCCATTGGGCTCTTCTGCTTTCTCTCTCTTCATTGGGGCTTGGCATACTCCCAGGAACCATAAGAGGTAGCAACGGATGCTGCACAGGCTTCACATCTCCTCCCAGATGTGCACCACTACAGGCTGAGTTGAGCCCCTGCAAAACCACTGGTGCTCAGGGCAACAAAATCCCTTGAACTGGTCCTGTCTGCCTTTATCACGTGTTCTTACTTGATTTTCTTTGTTTTTGGGTCAACCTTGCCTTAGAACTACTGTTACATGATCTAGTTCTATTCTCACAACACAGTAATTCAAACGAATACCAGCCTCAACCTGACATCAGACATATTAGAATCTCAAATGAACTGAGCTTTAATTATATTTGTATTTTCCCTGATTTAAATAAGATAGCACATGGAGAATGCTTGTCGAACAAATAAATACATACTGGAAAACTCATGAGAGAGAGAGAAAGAGAGAGAGAGAAAAAGGGAGAGAGGGAGGGAGAGAGAGAGAGAAGATGACATATTTCAGCCTCACTCCTTTCAGTTGGTTTAACTTCTGACATTAATATACCAGCTTCTGCCTCATGTAGGTGTATAACTGACCTCAGAATCAAGCCCAGTAAGTTTACTTAATGCATTAAACCAATGGAGGGGTGTAGTTCATCTCCAACCAGCTGATGAACTAAAGTTCATCCCAAATTTCTGACAGTCGGTGGTTTGTGAAACCATGTTTGCAAAGTGAAGAACCACCATGAACTTTCATGAATTTTGATGCAGTTTGTGGTGGTTCATGAAGAGCAGAACCCCTGCTTTCTGCTTTTCATGAAAAACAGCTGAGTGGGGGGGGGGACTCCCACTGCTCAGATGTTTGGTTTAAATGGCTGGGGGACATTTAAACCACTGCTTTCTACTCCCTGTGAAAAGCCATGGGAAGCAGAAAGCAGGGGTTTAAATGGCTCCAAACCTGGGGCTGGCTGCCCAAGAAAGCCCCTTTAAACTGCCAAGCCATGGGACCAGTTTGCTCCACATGGCTCAACTGTTAAAGGGGCTTTCTTGAGCAGTGCTGGTGGCCCAAGAAAGCCCCTTTAAACAGCTGAGTGGAGCCAAGCAGGCTGCCGCTGTGGTTCACCTGTTTATATGGAAAAAAACTGAGCTGCAGGGGCAGCCTGATCCCATGGCTCAGCTGTTTAGAGTCTAAAACAAGTGAGCTGTGGGAGCAGGCTGCCCTTTGTGGCTCAGCTGTTTCAAGCACAAACCTCATAAACCCAGTTCAGTTTGTATGCCAGCCAACTGGGTTCATGGTTCAGTTTGTGGTTCTCCCACAAATGGAATGGAACTGCACCCCCACCCCCCAAATCTGTCATGAGTACCTCTGAGGATCTGCCTCCTGCCGAGCTAAGTGAGGTGGAAGATAAGCTCCCAGCACCATAGGAGCCTCCACCTGAGCCAGATGAGGCTCAAGCAAGCACCTCCCAGGGTTTGGTCCCAGCACCAGCAGCAGCTGAGCCACAGCTAAGCTCAAGCCTACCTGATTCACCTCCTCGGGTGGAACCTCTAAAGTCCCAATGCAGGCACGACTTAGCTGCAAGAAGGAAAGAGGCACGCATGCGCGGTCGCAGATCACTAAGTCCTGAGTTCTAGAAGGAGCCGGGACCTCACTGCCAGCTGCTAACAAACACAGGAAGTGACTGGGTATTTAGGCACAGCACAGAGACTAACACCTGGTGCTAGCAATAAGTCTTCTTGGCTAAGCTCTGCACCTGTTCGGCTCGTGATAGTTAACTTGATTCTGGACCCTCTGGCTTGTGATTCTGGCTTTGTTTGACTTCGGCTATGTTGACTCCCTGGACTGGTCTACTCGTGTGTTTCCCTCTTTGACCCTGGTTTGGACTGACTCTACTTTTGGCTTAGTGTTTTGGACTTGGCAACTCGTTCCTGATTCAGCTTAACCTCAGACTGTCCTGAACTTCTGCTTGACTCCTGTCCTATTGGCATCCAGCTCGTGACACAAATCTATGGTTCTTAAGAGCTATTCTCCACAAAGCATAGAAGTTTTAAAGCCCTTCTTCTCAGTAATCATGAAAGTCTTCCCCTCAGTAATCATTCAAGTAGAGTCAGCATGGTATAGTGGTTAAGAGCACAGATTCTAATCTGGAGTACAAGGCTTGATTCTCCACTCCTCCATGTGAATCCTGTTGGGTGACCTTGGGCCAGGCGCAATCCTCTCAGAACTCTCTCAGCCCCAACTACCTCAGAAGGTGCCTGTCATGGAGAGAGGAAGGGAATGTGGTGGTAAGCTGCTTGGAGACTTTTTTAAGGTAGGGGAAAGTGAGGTATAAAAACCTACTCTTCTTTTTCTTATCTTTACTGTATAACTTAAAGTAGCACCAGGAGCCCTCCAATCCATTTTTGGTTAATGCCAGTCCAACAACAAAAAGGACTGTCCCCGAGAGACACGTGACAGTGAAAATAAAACCATATTTTATTTGTATTGAATCGTTATGTCCCAACGAACCAAACAGCTCAGCTCAGAATTTTCAATGAAAACCTTGTTCAACTGCCCAAATACCACTTAAACTAGCAGCTGAATATTTCCAGGGTTCTTCACCTCAGTTGACTTCAGCCCATAGACTAGGACCCTCAGGTGGATCACAGGGCCCCTGCTGCTTGGTTGCCGGCTCTTACAGAGCTGCCTTGTTTTGTTCATTTGGGGAAGGACCTGAACATACATGTAGATAACAACGGGACATTGAGGAGAGACCACTCCATGGTGGGGAGGACTTCTTTTTTGCACAGACAGGTTCAGAGACTCATCTCTTTGTTCCCGTCACTTGACTGGAATATGATGCAACTTCCTGTCTCATTCTTGGGTTTAGTGGATCACATGCTGCCCCCTGCAGTTTAAGGTAGCTGGAAGCATCAAAAACCTATGGTTTGTCTCATATAGATCTGTCTATCGACTCATGCCTTTGCCCCCAACAGGGGCTGCGTGAGCCCTGTGGCTGATGTTGAGATGACAAATTTATTAAAAACAACAAAATCAAAAAAAGTGATGATAGCTCTGTGTCAGTTATTTTGACTTGTCCCAGCAGGTTCTGCAATTATCATAATCAGGGTGACAAGATTCTATATAGAAGTAGTAAACATTAGAAAACATTTAATGAAATGAAACGAAATATTAAATGAAATGAAAGGCATCAACAATTCATATTTGCTGTGACCACGAAGCCAACCCACAAGGTCCCCAGGCTCAAACTCTGGCAACCTTCCAATGGAAGGGAACTCTGTCACTATGAAGTAGCCATGAAGACAAGAACTGTTTCTGTCTCTGCCTTCGTTATTCAGATAGCACAGGAGTGACATTTTCTCTGAAACTTATGGTAGGAATATGTAGATGTTAGGGTAATGTATTTTAAGAACATACACACATCCTGGATCTGTGAATGTTCTTAAAATAGAAACTATCGAGACACCTGTGCTATACTCACCCATTCATTGACGGATTCACTAGGCACAGAAATTTTTAGGGCCTTTCTGTACACATGTTGTCTGCAGCACACTGATTAGAAAATCTAGAAAGAGGACATTAGGAAAATAAAATAAAATTTTAGCCCAGTATCACCTCAGGGACCAAAAATTTATTCCACACTATAAGCTTTCGTGAGTCAGTTCAGTTCTTTATTGTTACGGTCATTTGATCAAACATATAACCAGTTTTACAGCTTGCACAATAAACAACATTTACAGAATAAAACAAATAAAATAAAATATCAACACACATAATTTGGCTACTTGGGACGTAATCCTAGGGTTCTCATCACATAAAAGATAATCAAGCTTAGCTTCTTCAGTAAAACCGAGAATCTTATTCAATAATGGAGTAATGATCTCATAAGCTGTTTTATAATATGAGCAGCTAAAAAAACATATGTTCTATGGACTTGATCTCATTTAATGAGCGTGTGCCCAGCCTTTCAGAATAGGTGATCTTTTTATACCTACCTTCCTATACTACAGAAGGAAGGGTAGAAATCTTTGCCAAAGTGTATGCCCTTCTGAAACTATTTACTTCCAGCGAGGTCAGGAAGGCTGCGGGTTTGTCAATGTTTTTAACATTCAAAATCATATTAAGACTTTGTAAACTGGAAATGTCCGATTGTTGCTCTATATCTTGAATTCTCTGTTTGACTGGCTTTTTTGTCTGTTTGAATCAGTATTGAAGCAGTATTGTGAATGAAACAAAGTGGTACTGTGAATAAAACGAAGCATAACTCTGGAATCTTCATTGCAGTTTGTGCGGTTACTTGCAAGTTACTTATTTTTTATTGTTGCATTTATCATCATTACAAGTTTATTATATATTTTCTAGCTGTTTATTATCATTTCTAGTATCTATATATCCAATAGCCAAGTGGCCCCCTCCATGCGGATATCTAAATCTCTGCGGGGAGGGCACTTGGGGGGCAGGGAGATTTTCCTGCACACTTTGGGGACTCCCCACATGTGCAGAAAAATCCTAAAAGTTAAAAAAAAAAAAACTTTTGCGAGGGTATTTAAATTCCCCCAAAAGTTAAAGAGCGTTCCCTGTGCATGTGCAGGGAATGCTCTTGGAACTGTGCGGCAGCCTGGTGGTTGGGAGGTGTCCAAGCCTTGCCACCAGAGCTGGGGGGGAGGAAATCAGGGGGCCTGGCGAGAGCTGCTCAGGCCTCGCTGGTGCCCGGGGGGGGAGAAGTGGTGGGCCCGAGAAGCTCTTGGGCACTCGGGCCTCACTGCAGGAGCCAGGGGGTGGGGGGAGAGAAGACTCACCTGTGGCTGCTTCTTCCACTCGGTGGAGCTCCTTCTCTCCCCCCCACGAGTATCGCGGGTCCCCCCCTTCTTGTCTATTATATTGTCTTAGTGTCTGCACTTTCAGCTTGCATGTCTTATTTGTCTTTTGCTGAGTAGTCTCTTACTCTTGAACTGTAAAAGGTCCCACAGGGCCCTGATCTCATATGGGAGCTCATTCACCAGTTAGGGGCCAGGGCCCTAGTTGAGGCAAGACAGACGTCCCTAGGGCTGGGGACTACTGGTAGATTTTGATTAGCAGATGGAAACCTCTTTAGGGCTCATAAGAGGAGAGGTGGTCTTTCAGGTATGCAGCCCCCTGACCATATAGGGCTTTAAAGGTAAGCACCAGCACCTTGAAATGGATTCAGTACTCAATAGGCAGCAATGTGCAGTTCGTGCAGCACAGGATGGATATGTGTCCGCACAGATGATGAAGCCAACGCTCATGCTGCTGTGTTCTGCCCTAGCTGCAGCTTCCAGAGCAGAGTCAAGGGCAACCCCGTGTAAAGAGAATTACAATAATCCAGTCTGGAAGTGACCACGGCAGGGGAAATTTAACATAAATAAATTTAAGCTCATTCTCCAAATTTCACAATAGCAGACCTCAACTCAGAGTCACACATGAAAGTCACTGGCAACAGGGTCTGGACAGGGAGCACACAACAGTTTATCGAACAGTATGTGATCAGCTTATGCATGAGCTACAGATGTGATCATGGCTTTGAAGCTTCTGAACAGCAACTGCTATTAGCAATGATAATTGACCAGTGCCTCCATGAACAAAGATAGCATTACTGGTGAATACAAGATGTTAGAGACCAAAACGCAGCAAACAGCCATTGCCTTTATGCTTAGCTTCCTGAAACATCAGGCCAGCTGCTGCTATCAACAGGCTGAATGGACTCCGGTTTGATTCAGCAAAACTATTCTTGTGTTGTTAATTGTTTCACAAAAGACAACCTATGATTGACTTAGTGTGGGGGGAAATCAAAGGGTGTTTGGAATGAAAAGGACAGGGCAACTGACAATTGTTTAAATGGACATGACATCCTTTGGAAGGCTGTCAAAAGTAATCCGTTGTAACAGACTTAAACACTGTACACCCAAAACCATGGAGAAAATGACTCTGAATTCCATTGTTGATTCAAATTGTCTCAGTGTAAGATACCGTAAAATCTTTTGTGCTGTATCTAGCCATCAAAAACCTATCATTCGAAGAAAACTGATACTTTTGACCAGGGGTCATTTCGAGCAGGAGCTCGGGGGAGTGCAGCTCCGGGATTTGGTGCCAGCCCCCCTCCCGGCGGGGGAATGCCTGCTTGTGTCATGGCTGCAGCAAAATGACCCCATCCCCTGGAAAGGTCCTTGTTCCTCTGACCAGCCTTCTGAAAGCTTCAGCCTCCACTGAAGCTGTCCTCCCAGAACAGTGGTATTTCTGAGGCTTGGATTAGTAGCGGTCCCCTCTCTGCCAGCTCTTTCTTTCTTTCTTTCTTTCTTTCTTTCTTTCTTTCTTTCTTTCTTTCTTTCTTTCTTTCTTTCTTTCTTTCTTTCTTTCTTTCTTTCTTTCTTTCTTTCTTTCTTTCTTTCTTTCTTTTCTCTCTCTCTCTCTCTCTCTCTCTCTCTCTCTCTCTCTCTCTTTTTCTCTCTCTCTTTCTTTCTATCTCTTTTTCTTTCTCTCTCTCTTTCTCTTTATCTCTCTCTTTCTCACCTTCTGACATACTTCTGGTGATGTCAGGTATGCTAATGAGTTATGCTAATGAGCTTCAGCACCTCTTTTTCTACGAAATGACCCCTGCTTTCGACAAAGGCTTAATGATGCAATTGCAGTGCTAATTTAAATTGGCCTCTTAAAATAAACTTGGCAAGATTGTTGCGACGGCCACTTTCGGAACTGACCATTTTTGCACTGATCCAGTGTATAACCAAAGACCGGGAGTGTTTCACTTGAGAATTCAAGTAAGATTTCATTGGCAAATCTTTTTTAGTTCGGAGACCCTTCACAAGTACCAGTGTATACTATAAGGGGCCGAAAAGGCATCAGCATTTGATTGAGTCATCCAGGAACAAGTCCTTGAAAACGGCCCCCTTTTTCAGTAAATCTGGCCATAAATATAATCCTTTAAACTATACAGTTATGACATACCACCTGTATGAACACACTGACACCTTGTGAACATTAATCTGACATGATTGCAGTGAAGAGGATGCAACAAGACAAGGGGAGTCTGGTGGAGGCATAATTCTGATCGGCTTCCTGTAAGAGCTTGTCAAACATCACTTCAAATTAAATTAGCAATTATAAAAAAAAATGCCCATCATGTCTGAAATGCGATGAAGGTGTTATCCCAGTGTCTTAGAGGGCTTGCCTTCATTATTCAACGTGGAGCAAAAAGTGATGGATGAGATGCCCCTCCCTCAGGACTTCCTTCTCATCTTACCTGAGCCTCCCTTGCCCAGTGTCAACTTCCTTAGGCTTCCTCCTGTCTGCCAAACTTTCTCGAGCCCCAGTCTTCATTTTAACAAGCTCCTGGAGTGATGCCTTTGCAGGCACTACAAATATATATATATATCTTGTAATCCAGTTGGTGTAGTGGTTAAGTATGCGGACTGTAATCTGGGAGAACCGGGTTTGATTCCCCACTCCTCCACTTGCAGTTGCTGAATAACCTTGGGCAGGGCTACTTTTGGGCAGGAATGCACAGGAACGGAGTTCCGGCTGGCTTCTGAGTTGGCCACGCCTACAGCCTCCCCCCCCCCCAGGTTTCCCAGGTGCCTTGTAAACCGTGGGGTGTTTGGGGAAGCCAAGCGGATCCAGGAAGGGAAGGCAGTTTAAACTCAGGTTCCTCAGGTTCCCCAGGCACCCCACAACTGCGGGGCACCTGCGGAAGCCGATCCTGGGAGGGAGCTGCACTGTCAGGGGTGTGGCCAAATATGCTAATATGTTTCTGCTGCCGGGTGTGGCCTATTATGCTAATGAGTTCCTGCTGGGCTTTTTCTACAAAAAAACCCCTAACCTTGGGCAAGCCACAGCTCTGGCACAGCTGTTCTCGAAAAAGAGCAGTTAATGTCAAGAGCTCCCTCAGCCCCACCCACCTCCCAGGGTGTCTGTTGTGGTGAGGGGAAGGGAAAGGAGTTTGTAAGCTGCTCTGAGACTCCTTTGGGTAGTGAAGGGCGGGGTATAAATCCAGACCAATTTCCCACAAGGTGCTGCCCCAGCATCCCTCTTCCCTTTGCCCCGATTGCCTGCTTGAATTTCCCACTATTTGCCATGGGACATATTTTGACCCACAGCTCCACTCAATTTCTTCCGATTTCCTCCACGGCTTCAGTGATCCTCAAAAAACAGGATCATTGAAGCCATGGGGGAAATTGTGTGAAGCCGCGGGTCAAAATGCACCCCACAGCAAATAGTGTGAAATTGAAGCAGGCAGTCAGGGAAACCGGAATAACGATGCCAGGGCAGCGTCTTGTGGGAAATCGGTTCCAATCTCTTCTTCTTCTTCATCAGCCTAAACATCTTGAAGCTCTTACACAATACAGATGAAATCTGAAAAAGTAACCCTAATCTGATAGTGAGAACTGTGGCTAAAGAACTGAGTAGGAGACAATCACACTCTTAGAGAGTTACCAGCTCAGTTGTTTTGTAAAAAAAAACAAAAAAACCTTTTTTAACCTTTTACTGAATTTGGGAGTTATGAATGACTCCAAGAGGGTGTTACAATAAGTAAAACTTCCCCCTAAAATGTACTTTTGAGAGCCAATTTGGTGTAGTGGTTAGGAGTGTGGACTCTAATCTGGGAGGACCGAGTCTGATTCTCCACTTCTCCACATGCAGCTGCTAGCATGACCTTGAGTCAGTCACAAGTTCTTTCAGAGCTGTCCTCTCATGAGCAGTTCTTGAAAGAACTCTCTCAGCACCACCTACCTCACAGGGTGTCGCTTGTGAGGAAAAGGGGAAGGAGATTTTAAGCCATTCCAAGACTCCTTCCGGTAGTGAAGGGTGGGGTATAAATCCAATCCCTCCCTCCCTCCCTTCCTAAAACTTCCCTCTAATCTGTGCTTTTTCATATGGCACTGTCTCCTCCAATTTCTATACCTTGTCATTGACAACGATGAAGATCCCACTTTGAAGGTTTCAATCATTGGGGGATACAGGGTACTCATTGGACCAGCCATCTCTTGTAGAGAGTTGTCTTGGACCTCTGCCTGCAGGTTCTGTCGAGATTATTCTATCAGGCCCAGATCCTGCAAAGCAAAAGATTTCATGACTCCATGTCCAGCAGAAGTAATGGCTGGAGTGGCTGGTAGTCATGTGTGTTCTCTCAAGGGCCTCATGTCAGGCACCCTGAGGCCCAATCTGCATCTAGCATTTGGTCCGCTGTCTTACCAAACCCACACTGGAACAGAAATTCCCCTCTGCACTGCATGCCACTTTTACTCTGACTGATCGTTGGGTTTTATGGCAGGGTCCAGACGGCATGCCACTTTCACTTCATTTGATCTCTCAGTTTTATGGTGGTTGTCTGCATAGATTTATGGCCATTTAATGGCCATTCAGGGGTGACTCTGCAGTCAGTACAGCATTGGCCTGAGGTATTTGAATGTGGTTTGAGCCGCATCTTTTTCTGTTCCAGTGTGGGTTTGGTAAAACAACAGCGTGAATGCTAGATGCAGATTGGACCTGAGAGGTAGTTGCAAGGCCGTACAGTCTATGGTCTGAGATTACAGGTAACCTGGCTGGGGTTTATACCATGCTCAGGACAGCGCTATATAAACTGTGACCGCACACTTAGTCAGTGTCATAGCCTGAGCCAGGGCTGTGTAGGCATGGCAGAAGACAGGTGGGGGGGAGACCATTTTTCATGTCCACAGAGTTCATTGATACTTAGGCTGTGATCACACGGGCAGTTTGGCCCAACACAGCCACTCCTCCCCTTCGGATCAAATGGGTGCAGTCAGACAGCCACATCTGTCTGGCGTTCCCCAGCTGTACTTATCCTGTCATAGGACAACTTGGAGCCAGGTTAAAAAGGCATCACAATACAAGTGGTGTTTTCTCGCACAGTAATTGTGCATGGCCGGATTTCTGAATGTTGGGGGAGTGCATGCAGAACGGATTTGACAGTCTGAACCTGCAGATCCATTCTGCTGCTAGGGAGGCATATTTTTTTTTAATTGCCTATGTGTGCATGTGCATGCATGCGTACTTATGCATGTGCATGAATTTTGGGATTTTTTTGTGGTGCACTTCAAGGCTGAGGTGCTGCAAACATGTAGATGCTTTACAATGGGATGTCTCTGTGGGTAACCCGCAGCAGGGTGTGCGGTGTGGCTGATATGTCCTGCAAGACTTTAAACCAGTTCAATTAGAGGCGGCACCATATTGCACCAAGCCCTCAGTGTGACCACAGCCTTAGACTAGATAACATTCTGCTCTGATGGGGTAGAACACAACGAGGGGGTCTTCAAATATAGACAAAGTTCTGATTTTCCAGCAGCCTGGCCCCTACACTGCCAACCATATCTGGCCTCTGTGCAAGCACAGCCATGCTGGCACTAGATTTGTTGTGGTGCATCAGCAACAGGACACCATACTTCCACGGGGCTTAGTTACTTTTCTAAACCAATTACAGGCATTGGTTGAGGATTGTCCTGCAAATGACCCAAAGAGGGTTGTCATTAAATAACATGATGTTACTTCCCATGTCGAAATATAACATGAGATTTTAGAGGCTGGGTTTATCGTAGTCTTGATGATAGAGCAGAAGGCCTTATGGTCATTGTCATTGATAGCTGAAATGAAATATCCCCATTCCTTGTTAAGGGCCATCCGTCTCCTCATCTAAATCAGTTCTCTGTACATTTTCTTCAGTTCCATCAACTCTTGGAGGGCTGATATTGTGCAGTTACTCTTAAACTCATGATGCTTCTGTTGAATGCACCTTTTCATTCTTTTGCAGTCACCGTTAGATAAGCTATTCCTCTTAACTTCAGGGTTCTTTTTTATGTAAAGTGGTCTAAATAGTTTTAATACCTCATCTAGATTATGCAAACAGTTAGGCACTGAATCAGACAGCAAAAACCTTGTTAACAAGGGTGTTACAAGGGATGGAACCCATTATAGCCTGAGCCTTATCCAGCATAATCGACAGACTATGGATTTTGTGAGAGAGGGAAACTGTGTTGGAAAAAGATGCTCTAAGGATAACTCTGCAGAGTCAAAGACTGGGGGATGATCACGTCACCAACTTTTAGGAACTTAAAATGGGAGAGATATTCAAGTGGGTCCAGGATATAATCTATTACACTGGCTTCTTTGGGACTCACTGTGAGGCTTCTGGGTCGAATCAATAAGCCAGACCTTTTATTGAAATAAAAGTTCCTTTATTCTTAATGATGGTTCAGGTACTCAGTGTTTGTTAGAGATACATTGGCATAGACATCAGGGATTGATATACCCCTCACTTCAGGTGACAGTAGGCAGGGAGCCAATCAGAATGGATTCAAAAAAGCGCGCAAACATCCTAAACCGCTTGTTCCCACCGAAATGGCGCCAAAGCACTAAAATACCCCCCCTGCCCCCTTTGTGACCTCTACTTGCGAATTGCAGACCAAGACACCTGGGAGAAAACAGCTCCACAGTCCCCAAGGTTATAAAAGCAAGATAAAACATTCTAAGCGCTAGGGGAAAGAAAGGAAGAGACAGGAAGAGATAACTGGGCTTGTTTATATGAAGCGATGGAATGTAGCAAGCCACCCTCCCGGGAAAGAAATGACACTTTAAGCAAGACCACTAATAAACTTCAAAGGGGAAGAAAACAGATAACCAAATGTAACACTTGATGGCAGGAAAATTGTAATACTGAATGGTAGGCATCCTGACACTCACGTAAGTGAAGTCACCGGCTACACTACCCACTGAGTAGCCATTCAGAGAGATAAAGTTTCTCTGGATCACAAATTTAGCCAGCTCCACACCACCTCTGTTTATCACATTGTCCTTAGATGTTCTATTATGCCAAGCACAGGTAAGGAATTAGTCATTCTCAGAACCTAATAATTTAGAGAAAAGCACATAACCACGGTTAACGGTTAGTGACTTCCATGCAATGGTTAGTGACTTCCATTTCAATGTATCTGAAGAAGTGCACATGAAATGTTATACCTAGAACAGGGCTGCCAAGTGCCGGCGACTTATCGGCAGGGGGGAGTTGTTCTCCCCCCGGGAGCTCTTCTGGCGTGTGTGCTTTTGCGCACGCGCCGGCGATGTAATGATGTCACCTGGAGGTGACGTCATTACACGGGGGAAGTCGTCCTCACCGGATGACTTCTGGGGCGGGGTTCCCCCCGCCAGCCGAATGCCGGCCGGTGGATCGGGAACCCCTATAGCAGGGGATCCCTCGCCCCCCGGGCTGACTTGGCAGCCCTAACCTAGAATAAAACTTGGTTGGACTTAAAGGTGCCACTGGACTCAAACTTTATAAAACAACTGCATGGACTGAAGTTACAAAAGGGTGCATTGATTTCTGTACAAGATTTTTTTTAAAGATATCCTTCTTTTAAAGGAGAATAAGAGGAATCAATGGCTATATCTAAAAAAGGGAACTTCAAAAGAAGAAATTCCCCTCCCCATAAAAACCACAAGCTGCAACCTTTAATTCCTTCAGCTCCAATGTGCTGTTCCCTTCCATTACTGTCCAGCACATATGCATTGATGAAACACTGCAAAGCAGCTGCCTTGATCTGACTGTACAGATGATTGCATAAAAACCATTTTTGTGCAGTGCAGAAGCGCATCAATAGAACACATTAAAGAATCTTGATGCAATCATCCTTCGGGTAGCATCAACATTGTTTTTCCACTAAAGGAACTGACACTTGAGGCCAACTGCACATGTTTGAATGCCAGAATTAATTTGACAAAATTCTGCTAATTCTTCTGGAAATTAGGAGAAGTAGACTACAAACACAGAACAACATCCTGGAACAGCAGAAGGACAGGGCCGGGAAAATCCACTTGACCCTAACGTGGTGAGTAGACTGGTGACTATTTGTCAAGGAGCAAAGAGATAAATTTGGACAGAAATTGGCTTTCTATGATGGGTTTCAACTTAAAGGATGGCACCTAATTGCATTACATGAAGTACTTGTCATGGTTGACGGTAGAGAGTCAGTAGACATTCATTCACATGGGAAAGGTGGTCCAAAAATGAGTTGTACCTCAGTGACAAGTTGGTTAGACATGGGGCTTTCCACATGCTCATTTTCCTTGCATTTTCCTGTTGCTTTTGAGCGGGGGTTCTGTTCCACAAATATTTTGATCCCTCTAGTGGTCGATTCGATAGTACACCATTTTATGTCTGGCATATCACCCTGAAGATTTAAACTGCCAGACATAAAATAGCAAAATGGTGCAATAGCAAAATGACCACCAGAGGGAACAAAGTACAGGACAGCCCCCCCCCCCAAGCGACAGGAATTCATAAGTGAGAGAAATGAGCTTGTGGAAAAGCTTTAAGAACACTTTGCTCTGCAAATTTGTGTGGGTGCTAATGCCTATTTCTATGCTATAATAAAGTTTGCAATTCACTGCAACTGAACATTGCATGGGCCTGGCCAGTTCCCACTATTCCTATGGTGAGACAGAAGGAGGAGGAGTTGGTTTTTATACCCTGCTCTTCACAACCCAAAGGAGTCTCAGAGTGGCTTACAATCACCTTCCCTTCCGCTCCCCACAACAGACAGCCTGTGAAGTAAGGTGGGGCTGAGAAAGTTCTGAGAGAACTATGACTGACCGAAGGTCACCCAACTGGCTTCATGTGGATTAGTGGGGAATCAAGCCAGGTTCTCCAGATTAGAGTCCCCCGCTCTTTAATCACTACACCAACTGGCCTTACAGTTAACCACCTTACAGGCCCAAGAAAACCCTCTTGCCCCCTTTAGGTCACTTGACCCCCTGCTAAACTGGTAGCTGTCATACTATTGTCTGATCCTCTGTGGCAGGGGCACTGAATTCCAGAAAAGAAGGAATGAGAAGTTCTCCCTCTGTCTCTTGGCCAGCAAGGGTTCAGGTCAGCAGAGGCAACCTCCAGTATGTAGTCCAAACAGTAGAGTGCCCAACCATTTATGGATAACTCCCTGCTCAAGCAACCAAAGTGATTTCCTGACATGCTGACAATGCACGGTTGGGAGAAGGCAATGGATATGGGTTATGCCTTTGTCTCCCAGCCCTGCACAACTGCCAGCCAGATCCAAGGCAAGTCTCTGCGCTGCTGGCAGCAATGTTGGTGTTCAGCTTCCTCCCAGGGTATCTGGCTACGTACAACCTTTACCCAGTTTTCCACTGCTTCATCCAGACTTTCCACCTTTTGGCTGGTTGCCATATGAGGATCCCCCCCCCCAAAGAAAACAGAGTTTGTAGTCACACCAACAACTTCACATGTAGACTCTCTGTTGGTTGCCTAGCTGCAGCCTAGTTCCTTCTGCCCGCTTAAGACCTCAGTGTGTGTGTGTGTGTGTGTGTGTGTGAAGTGCCATCAAGTCACAGCCAACTTACAGTGACCCCATAGGGTTTTTGAGGCAAGGACATTCAGACGTGGTTTGCCATTGCCTACCTCTGCATAGCAACCCCAGGCTTCTTTGGTGGTCTCCCATCCAAATACTAACCAGGGCCGACCCCGCTTAGCTTCTGAGAGCTAAGGAGATCAGGCTAGCCCGAACTATGGAGATCGGGGCAAGACCTCAGTGCCTCACAATATTCTGGAGTTACAAAGTCTACTGTCTTGAAATGTCGTTCCATTCTTCAGAAAGACAGCATGACTGACGGGAAAGTCAATTCTGTCCTTCCTACAACATTTTATGGGTCTTCCGTGCATTTTTACTGCGCCCTGCCTCTACTTCAGTCCCCTCCCATTCAAAGCCGCTTACAGAGGAGCCCTGTTCAGTGAACTGTACTCTCCATTCTTTTTGCTGAGCCTTCTGGTCATTCTTTATTCAGGTCATGTCAAATGGAAGGAAGAAGAAAAAGGAGTGACAGGGTGTGTAACGGGAGCACGGGAACCAGCCAAGATTAGGCATGCCATCACTCGGCAATGAAATATTCAAGCACATTGCCTGTCAGTATCAAACTTATTCATGATGGAATTCAACAAATCACTTGGAGGGAAAATGTCCTTTAATCTTCCGTATCGTCCGTCTTTAAAAATTAAAAGTGACGTCTGAGTTTAAATAAAAAGCTGTGAGACGCTGTAGTCGCTATTGTCTCAACTGTAATTTTCTTGCCAGTGAAATGACGGTTTTCATTAAGGAACACAGTCATGTAAAATAAAATCAGTGCTCTTTTCTGAGCTGGTGTACACATCGGTAGGAATCTTCCATATTAAAATAATAATGATATCAGCAAGGTAGTCTCACTTTTTTAAAATAATACAGCTGGGAGAAAGTGAGCGAGGTGTAAATCTTTAACCCTCTTCTCTGTCTTTTAGACAAGTTTTATTTATGTCCAAACCTAAATCCAAGTATTATTAGGCAACAGGGCTCCAGAGACATTAACTTCATTTATCTTGTTAACTTCAAAGAAAAGGTACAAACTTGTTAAGGGGGGAGAAAGTGGGTGTAAAAATGTCATAGCTGAAATAGTAATATCTCCATTTAGACTTCAGTGGAAGACAAGGTTTCAAATCTTCTATAATTCTACATGATACTAAGTTCATCTCTCTTCTACCTGAGAGCCAGTTTGCTGCAGTGGTTAAGTGTGTGGACTCTAACCTGGGAGAACCAGGTTTGGTTTCCCACTCCTCCACTTGCAGCTGCTGGGTTGCCTTGGGCAAGCCATAGTTCTGTCAGAGCTGTCCTCTCAAGGACAGTTCTGGAAAGAGCTCTCTCAGCCCCACCTACCTCACAGGGTGTCTGTTGTGGGGAGGGGAAGGGAAAGGAGTTTGTAAGCTGCTCTGAGTGAAGGGCAGAGTATAAATCAAATCTCCTTTCCCTCCTCCTCCTCCTCCACCTCCTCCTCCTCCTGAATTTTTTGCTGACATGGACAAAGGAAGATAGCTCACTGGATAGCTGAGAAGTAGGGGAAGACAGTAAATGGTGCTTGGAGAATCTACTGTGTTTTTTCCTTGCAGAGAGACACTTCTCTTTTCCTGCCCCCTTCCCTTTTGGCAATTTAAAAAAAACCCTCATAAGGGAATGTGGTGTTTTGTATGTATGTGTGTTCGGAGTTTTGTTTTGTTTTTGCATGGTTGGCTTTGTGCTGATGAGGTATGGTTAATTTGGTCAAGAAAACAGTGCAGAAAAGGGCAACTAGAATAATAAAAGGGTTGGAACACTTTCCCTCTGAGGAAAGGTTGAAGCACTTGGGGCTCTTTTGCTTTGAGAAATAACGGCTGAGGGGTGACATGATCAAGGTTTATAAGATTATGCATGGGATAGAACAGGTAGAGAAAGAGGTACTTTTCTCCCTTTCTCACAATACAAGAACTTGTAGGCACTCCATGAAATTGCTGAGCAGACAGGTTAGAACAGATAAAAAGAAGTACTTCTTCACCCAAAGAGTGATTAACACGTGGAATTCACTGCCACAGGAGGTGGTGGCAGCTACAAGCATGGACGGCTTCAAGAGGGAATTAGATAAACATATGGAGCAGACGTCCATCAGTGGCTATTAGCCACAAGGTATAGATAGGAACTCTCAGTCTGGGGCAAGTGATGCTCTGTATTCTTGGTGCTTGACCGGGGGGGGGGCAACAGTGGGAGGGCTTCTGGTATCCTGCCCCCACTGCTGGACCTTCTGAGGGCACCTGGTGTTTTTTGGCCACTGTGTGAAAGAGTGTTGGACTGGATGGGCCACTGGCCTGATCCAACATTGGCTTCTCTTATGTTCTTATGTTCTTAAATCTTGAGGGGCCCATCGCACAATATTAAGAACCATGCTGCCGCCGTACATGGAGGTTCCATTGAGCTAATACGGCTACGAGACAGTAACAGAATTATCCTCAAGGAATTCGTTCGAGGCAATCTTGTGGCAATTCTGTAAATTAATTACTTATTGTGTGACAAAGTATTTTCTGGTGAACATTCGAACCTACTGCCAATCAGCATCCAATAGTCCTCAAACAGTCCAATAGTCCTCAGTGGCTATCATCCACTACAGGCCATGAGGGTGGTGGTCACACATGAACATACATGAAGCTGCCTTATGCTGAATCAGACCATCGATCCATGAAAGTCAGTATTGTCTACTCAGACTGGCAGCAGCTCTCCAGGGTCTCAAGCAGAGGACTTTCACTTCACCTACTACCAGATATTTTAACTGCAGATGCCAGGGATTGAACCTGGGACCTCCTGCGCACCAAGCAGATGTTCTACCACTGAGCCACAGTCCCTCCTAAAGGAATGCAACTGCAAAGTGTCCTATCAAGTCTTGATCAATGCATTGCTGATGAAACTAACTACTGCAGAACAAACTCCCCCCCTTTAATACTCTTCTGTAAAAAGATAAGCATTTTGCAAGACACTACATAGTAAACAATCAGCATTCACTTCATTCTTATAGATTGCCTGTTGACATAAGATGTTTCTTTCCTGTAAATTAGAAGCGATCTACATAATGATTTTTTTAAAAAAGGAATAATTAAAGACCATTCAAGCACAGAATGGACAGAAAGAGATTTGTGAGTTTTGACTCCATCATATCAAGCTCATTTGTACATTGATTTATTACAATTTCAAGGAAAGGGACAATGAGAACTCTAGCTGGGCTAAGAATAATCAAATTGAACCCTTATTCTACATCAGTTCATCTTAATGTCCTCTTAAATCTAGCCCTCTGCAGATCATCCATTCTGTCCACACAAACCAGGAGCATGGCAGCTGCACATATTGGGAGCATGCAAGTTCTTGCGATGTGGTAGATATGCATGAATAGCAGGTTTCCCGTTCACATGAAAATAACTTATTTAACAGAACACTGTTTTCAAACACAGAATCAGTGGAGATATTACCTATTGGTGTGTGTGTGGGGTATATACTAATACATATTAGTATATACATACACTAATGCTGCGGTGTAAAGGTAGAAAAAAGCCATCTGATAAAGGGATCTTTGACTCCTGAAAACTTATGCCCTGGTTGGTCTTTAAAGGTGTTATGAATATTCAGTATGCTGAAATATGAATCGCATGCTTCTAGCTCTGATTTTGCGGTGGTGTGGGGCATCATACGAGACTTACTTGGCAAAAACGGAAGTTGTTCCGAAAAATCTGAAAGCTTTCATTTCAACTTAAGGTTTCCTCAACTAGTATGTGGTAGTTTTGGGGTGACGTATACAGAGCCATTTTTAATAGATGGTGCATGGACTGAAATAGACATGTGTAATGTTTTGGATGTTGTACTATTCTTAACTGTTATTTTAACTGTGAAACTTTTGCTGTATTAGTCATTGCATAATAATTCATTGCATAATAATGATAATTCACTGCATAAAAATGCCAGTTTGGTGTAGTAGTTAAGTTCGCAGATTCCCATTTGGGAGAACTAGGTTTGATTCTCCACTCCTCCACTTGCACCTGTTGGATGACCCTGGGCAAGCCATAGTTCTGTCAGAGCTGTCCTTGAAAAGAGCTGTTTCTGTCAGAGCTCTCTCAGCCCCACCTACCTCACAGGGTGTCTGTTGTGGGGAGGGGAAAGGAAAGGAGTTTGTAAGCCACTCTGAGACTCTGAGTGAACGGTGGGGTATAAATCCAATCTTCTCCTCTTCTTCTTCTATAATCAGATGTAAATGGTATTATGTTGTGGACCATTTGTGATAGGTTGTAAAGTTCTGAAAAATTGTTTAAAAAAGAGGTGTTAACTGGACTTGAATCTTGCTCTTCTACTTCAGAGCAACACAGTGATATCCACCTGAAACACCCACTTTTGTTTGTTTGTTTGTTTGTTTGTTTATTATTTTCATTTATATCCCGCCTTGCCGGATGAACTGGCTCAAGACGGCGTACAGACATAAAATGCAATAAAACAATACATAGAGTATTAAAACCAAAGTCACACGTACAACAAAATGCTGATAAAACAGTATAAATGGCTGCAGCATTCAAAGTACAATCTGATGGTAAAAGGCAGCTCTTATTTTGGGAAGCAGAAATCTAGGTATTCTGTGCCATATTTCCCCCCCAAGCCAAAAATATCCTCAAAACTGACTCTAGGTTGGTGATACACACAGAACTCATAGTAGCAAGACTTGAGGGAAAAAATGGTAGAGTATTAAAAAAAAAAAGGTGTCCTATTTCATCATTTGCAGATAAAATTGTAGAACAGAAAGGCTGTTGTGAATCCAATCAAAGCTATGGGATGTACATTAAGATATTTAAAACATTGCATGGCAATTTCTTCAAAGATTACCGAAAAGCTCTCTGTGTGCATTTATACTCCAGGAGCCGATACCCAGATCCAAAATGCACGTGCAAGCACCAAAATACCCACAGATATACCGTGAATCACTGTTTTTCTTTGCAAACAATACACAAGCATGCCCTCCTTCTTGGTAGCTGTATCTATTTTGAAGGGGAAACTTTGCAATTTATCCTAACAGGATGCTGACCTCTTATTTGTATATGAGATCCATATTCACATGTGATTTTAAAATTATTCCAGAGAACCCCAACAGCATGAATGGTGGTGGAAAGTGTTGTCAAGTCACAGCTGACTTATGGCAACCCCATGGGTTTTGCCCAGGGCTTTATTTGTAGAGAAAGCCCAGCAGGAACTTGTTAGCATAATAGGCCACACCCAATAGCAGAAACTCATTAGCATATTAGGCCACACTACTGACAGCACAGCTTATGAGCATATTAGGCCACACCCCCATATTATCAGAAGAGTGGCCATCCAGCCACACCCACCTTTTGCTTCTTATTCTGTTTACCATTTTAGTTGTCAAAACCCAGGGCTTTTTTTGTAGCAAGAATTAATTTGCATGTTAGGCCACATACCCCTAATGTAGCCAGTCCTGATGAGTTTCTGCTGTTGGGTGTGGCCTATTATGCTAATGAGTTCCTGCTGGGGATGGCCAACTCAGGAGCCAGCCGGAACTCCGTTCCTGTGCGTTCCTGCCCAAAAACAGCCCTGGGTTTGCCATTGCCTGCCTCCACGTCACAACTCTGGTACACCTCAGAGGTCTCCCATCCAAATATTAACCAGGGCTGAGACTCTGCTTAGCTTCTGAGATCTGAGGAGACTGGGCTAGCCCGGGCTAGCCAGGTCAGGGCAACAGCTTGAATAGGTCTGCCATATTTGGTGTAACATTTATATTTCTCCTTTTGCTTATGTATCAGAGAAATAATATTTACACTGTTGCCCTGACCTGGATAACCTAGGCTAGCCTGCTTCCATCAGATTTCGGAAGCTAAACCGGGTTGGCCTTGGCTAGCATTTGGAAGGGCAACCTCCAAGGAATACCAGGGTCATGACACAGAGGCAGGCAAAGGCACCTCTGAAACGTCTCTTGCCTTAAAATCAAGTCTAGCTCGACACCTAGGGGTGCATAATGCTAAAGAGCTAGAACTTCTGGCTGCCAGACAATCTTAGACTCTCCTGGCTAAATAATGATGATGATAATTTACACTGTTCCTTGGGACAGGGACCTATTCTGTAACACACTAGGTATATTGATGGTGGTGTATAAATAAGGGGGAACAAAGAGACATTTTAATATTACTTTCTTTTAACATTTGGCCACAGGTAGGGAGCCTCAGAATTTACAGTTTCAAATTCATTACCAGTAAGTCAATTTTATACAGGTAGGGCTGCCAAGTCAGCCCGGGGGGTGGGGATCCCCCACTACAGGGGTTCCCGATCCGCTGGCCAGCATTCGGCCAGCGGGGGAAACCCCACCCCTGAAGTCATCCAGCCAGGATGACTTCCCCAACATAATGACGTCACCCAGAAGTGACATCATCACGTTGGGGGCGTTGCCAGGGTGATGCTCTGGCAATCGCCCCAAAACTCTATGGTACCCGGGCAAAGGAGGACTCCCCCCCGCCAGTGAGTAGAATCGACTTGGCAACCCTATATACAGGGATGAGGACCCGAGGGAGGATTTAAGTGCTGTTTCATGTGTTTTTTAAAAAAATAGTTGTTCCCAAAGAGAATACTGTAAGGATGTGGATTTTTAAAAAACAGAACACTTCAGCCTTCAGGCCTAAGGACTTAGAACACAGAACACACCATTATAAGTTTCCAGAAGAGAGGAGAGTTCTTGTTTCACTCAGAAAGTTCCTCTTTCCCTCTTTCCGGCACTCAGGGCACTTTCCCTTGGCCCAAGAGCCACCGCCGCCACCACCACCACACAGAGTTTGCCTCTCACTTCAGCCTTCAAAAGTGACTCACCTGCTTAGTGACTCACCCTCTTAAGAGAAAGCAGTCGCCACCAGGACAAGCAAGTTCCACACACATGAAGTTTCTCGAAGAGCCTCATGTGTGAATCGACCCATAGGTGCCTACCCCAATTCCTGACACACCAGAGAGCAACTGTGAGTTAGAGGAAAACGTGCTGAAGAAAGAAAGGCGCCCTGCTGACTATTGACACAGAGGAAGAAAAGTCAGAAAAATCCCTGAGCCTTCCTGAACCGAGCCAGTTTGCCACAATGCAAAACATCCTCGGAGACACACGGAAAATCACGAAACTTCACCACCACAGAGTTAAGGATCAAGTGTTACTCAGCATCGTCTCCAACTGTTTGAGATCTCTATTAGGAGGAGTCATGTCTATTTCCACAGAGCTGTATTTAAGAAATGCCTGGCTGGTCACTGGCTCTAAGATACAAGGTGAGGGAGTGATTCTGTTCGGCCTCCCCAGTGGGAAACTGCTCGATTCAGCCGTACATTTTTTTTTAAATCGATATTTAAGAGGTGTATTTCTTTACTGTACAGCTAAACAGCACAGGAGGCGCATGTGTAATAAATATTATTACAAGCTCACAAGAGATGTGAAATTAAAAAAAAAATTAAAAGCATTTTTGAGGATCACTGTCAGGAGCAAGCCAGGCTAATGGGGATTACGAATACAGCTGCTACACACACGTTTTACTGCCCGGGGATTTTTATTTATTTATTTATTTATTTTTACAAATCTAGCCTCCATTTTTAAGTCGTTCAGAGCTGCCGCTGTGAAATTGCATTTATATAATTAGCTGCAGAAAATATATATATCAACACATCAGCGATTTCTGCGTAGTGACTCAATGGAGGAAGAAAAAAGCAAACCCCCCCCCATCAGCAGTAAGAAAGCTGTGCCCACATCATCTTCCTTGTGTCAGCAGCTGCTTGACAATGACATAGAATCACTTGAGGATGTATTTGTAGAGCATCACTAGCGAAATGGGCAGAGTCCCATCATCCCTACTCAACTCTGAGGTATTTTTCTCCCCCGGTCTGAATTGGATTGCAAGCTGTAGGAGGAGATCCAGACATTCTAAGTATCTTTCATATCCAAAGACACTGACTGTTTTGTGATAATGGCTGCAATCAGGAGGCAGGCTTTGGCACAGTCTGGCCATGCCTCTAATTCTCTGGAGCTATTTGTTCCAGAGAGGTGAGACCAGACATGCCACCCTGTCTCACCCCACGATTGACTGTCCAGACCACCGCTGTGTAGTCACCATGGAGAGGGCAGCAGGCAGCTTCTTCTTCTTTTAAAAAACCCAACCTCTGACGTGCATATGCACATAACTGCTTATTCACTAGGAGCGGATATGCAATTATGCACATATCATTAACTGCAAAAAAAAAAAATGGCGGCCAGGGACCAGAAGTGTCAGACCTCACCAAGCGGTTTGAACATGTAAGGGAGAGATCAGATGCCCAGAAATCCGTGGTGAGACATGTTCAGTTGTAAACACTGGATTTTATCCGGAGTTGGGAAAGTTGGGGGTGAAGATGGGGGCTGATGACTGAAGACGGGAGGCAGATGTTGCCATCTGATCGTGCACTTCAAATCTGGTAGGGAGCCGCCATGACATCAGAGCAATTTACCCATCTGATTGCAATCTGTCTCTCACACTGAACCCAGGTTTCCCCTGTGCAAGTCTAGCAATCACCACTTCTCCCTCATTTTCCAGTTGTAGGGGCTGTGGCTCAGTAGTGGAGCATCTTCCCATGCAGAAGATTCCAGGGTCGATCTCCAGTTAAAAGAAGCAGGTAACAGATGAGGTGAAAACCCTTGGCAAGAGACCCTGGAGAGCCTCTGCCTGTGAGGTCAGACAACAATGGCCTTGATAGCCCAAGGGTCTGACTCACTTCAAGGTAGCTTCATGTGTTCAGTCAGCAGGCAATTCCATCCAGGAAATTCATATAGTATTCCCTAACTCTCCTAGCCTAGAAAAGTCAAGGTGGTCAATCCCTGTGTATGACCTCCAAAGTACAATGATTCTCAGACCAGTGATGTTCTTAGTCCAGGCAGGTTGTTGCTAGGAAAGGCTACCGAAGCAATGCTTCCTCTAAGCTGTAGAGTTTTGTGAACAAAAATTCTACTTTGTGAGCTACTGGATTTAAAGTTGTGATCGAGCAATTTGGCTACTGCATAAATTAGTTTGCTCTGGAGCCATCCTTCCAGAGCTAAGACAAAAATCTGTGAGCTAGAGGCTAAAAAACTTAGCTAGCTCACACCAGCTCAGCTTAGAGGGAACACTGCACCCAGGTACCTCTTTGTCAAACTCCCCATTATAGCCCAACATCCAACTACAGTCTTCAAACCATCTCCCCATAGCCTGTTTCTAGCCAATATATAGACAGTCTGCCTGGACACTGTTTGCCCTCAGGCTAG
Source organism: Lepidodactylus listeri (assembly GCA_029233225.1). Lineage (NCBI taxonomy): Eukaryota > Metazoa > Chordata > Lepidosauria > Squamata > Gekkonidae > Lepidodactylus > Lepidodactylus listeri. The sequence goes on along the minus strand of JARCFY010000009.1, from coordinate 94,341,107 downwards.
GGGGCCTGACCTCTGTGCTTCTCCAAGCCTACCCCCTAAACCATGGGACTATCTAGTGTTTTGCAGGGAGAGCCACATATATGATTATCTACCCAATGGGTGGAAATCATGGGTGTATGCTTGATGCATGGGACTCTTAGAAGAAGCTGGGGCAGAGACAGGGTCAAACCCAACCCACATAAAGCAGATCCCACAAGAGAATGGTGGAGGAAGCAATGGGCCCTGCTATGGGATTGTGAGAGCAGGCATTGAGGGAAGAGTGAAGAACCAGGCGGTTCAATCCCCTCCTCTCCCCATTGTGAGGCTAGGGAAGCTTGGGGGCCGATACACACAAAACAACAGAAGGACGGGCTTCAGGGCTGGCCAGGAGGGGGCATCACAACATGTTGGGGTTTTGTAGCAATACTTTAGCATAGCCTTGGAGGTCTACACTAACTGGCATCCCTTACAATGCTCCCTTCCCTTCTTTTCCTTTCCTCTGTAACCTTAGAAGCTCATTGATTCACAGATACCGAGCAGAAAAAAAACACTTATTTCTTACTTAAATTTTTTTTTTATTAAGTTTCCAGAAAAGAAAAAGAAAACAAAAGCAAGACTGAAGGGGGGGGGGACAAGAAAAAACAAACAAAGATAAAAAGCATACTAACAGATATGGAGTCTGCACAGTATATATCTATTTTAACATTCCTACTAGAATCCATATCTTATTCACCAAACGAGCTTGTCACAGTTTTACAAGAGCATACAGTTAACTTGGTTCATCTAGTGAAATATTCTTCCAGCCATTTATATAATCTTGACCAAGTATTTTCAAAGATTTCCTCTCCCTTATCTGCTAATTTCAATGTTAAATTGTCCATTTCTGCAGCCTCCAATAGTTTATAAAGTATTTCCTCCTTCGAGGGGACTTCTTCCCCTTTCTAATACTTTGCATAAAGTATTCTAGTAGCAGTTATTACATGAATAATCAAATATTTATCTAATTTGTTAAAAAGTTTCAGGAATCATATTCAGCAAAACTAATTCTGGCACAAATTGTATATTCATATGCAACATATTTTGCAATATTTCATGTATCCAGGTCCAGTATTTTTTTTACATATTTACATGTCCACCACATATGAAAAAAGAAACCAACCGTTTGTTTTTTTCCAACATACATTCCAACATTTCCAACATACATTTCCAACATACATTTGACATATTTGGATACCATTGCTTACTTTTTTTAGATGCAAGGGCTAAAAGGACTGAGACAAGTTTTGCAATTGCTAAAGTGATCTTGGGATCCTTATCACTGAGCAAAAGAGCCAGGGTTTCTGGAATACAGGGGGATGATTGGTTGAATAAAGGCTTAATATAATAATCTCTCATAATCTAAAAAAAAAAAAAAAAACCTGCATCCCAGCAGGGTGTGAAAGGGTATATCAATCTTGTTAAAACCACAAGGGCAAATTCTGTCAGTGTGTAGGGTCTATTCAAAAATCTCCTTTGCAAAACCACTGTAGGTATAATGTTCAGTCTTGCAAACAAAAAAGCTCCGCAATAACGTGGGACGGTACAATACTACATATTGGAGGGGTAAAGGTTTTGGGTAAGAAAGACCAGAATATAGGGGTGATGAGTATACTCTGTGGGGTCTCAGAATTAAACTGCTATGAGTAATCTGTCTATTTCCAAGACTCACTTTTTGATCAAAGAAAATGCTTTTGCCCATCTCAAAATGATCATCAATCGACATTGCAACACCACCCTAAATATAGTGGCACCCTCCCAAATGGGATTAGAGGGGAGCAGTTCCGGATGGCACTCTTCGCTTTATGCAAGCACTGTTCCTGTTGCTTTCCATTCAGCATCTTACTCCCCCGCTCCCCCCCAAAAAAGCAAAACAAAAGCCGTGGAACACACAAGCCAGCAACCCACAGGCCAATAATGATCTAACACGTGCCTAGAACATCTCGCTGCTAAAGTTCAAATGAAGCGTTTGTTAAATGCCAAAGTCAGACAAGACAGTACAGGCAAGGCATTTGCGATCCTTTTTTTTTTTTTTTTTAGAGAGAGAGAGAGATGCAGGCAAATTGATTTTCATGTTCCGACCAAACAAGTGCTTAGCCACCTTGCGTGGTCGGCTGTATGGCACCTGGTGTTCCAATTAGAAAACCCCCGTCAATGAACAGGGTCAGCTAACAGCAGTCTGGCTAGCCTAAGCAAGACTCGGCTGTTCGTTTGTCGAGATTTATGCTGACCTTTTACTCATCAGAGGTGACCCTGCTGTAAAAATGTGTCCAAAACTGCTGTTCAAAACAAAAAAACAAATACACAGGCTCTAACCAGACACCATGGTGTCATTATCATTACGGTTGTTGCTGTTGTTGCAGGGCAGAACTAAATAGTCTGGGGGAAATCATTACTTTTTAAAAAAAAAATCTGCAAAGAAATAGGTCAGGAGAAGCTTCTGGCGCAGAAGGTAAACAAAACGGCCCACGTGCCTCAAATAAATGAATTTATTATGTTCCTAAATGATAGATCCCCCAAGCAACTGGCATCTCCTGTGTCAATCAATGGCATGGATAAATAGGCATTTTGGCCACTGTGATCTTCTACTTTTGTGACACTTGATCGATTGCTCCCGGAAGCATTTACCTGTCCACAGGCATTGGCCCGACCCAGGCAGGTCGATCGGAATTCATCTGTCGATTTGTACAGAGTCAAAACTGTTCATGCAGCAGCAGAAAGTTGTTACTCGTGTTGCACTCATAAAACCAGACCTGCACAACCTGTGATATGCTAAGGCACAGATCACATGATCTATGATGACCGGGTTGGCACTGATGGCTAAGGCCACTTCCCACCCACCTTACAAAACAAGCAAGAGTGTTCCTTAGGAGGGATGCATATTTCGGTCCAGCTCACCGGTTCTAACAACCTGTCTTCTGCATACTGATGGACTTCTCTTCAAAGGCAGTCTCTGTGCACTAGGTTGCCTCAAACAGAGAGCCAGTTTGGTGTAGTGGTAGGGCTGCCAAGTCCAACTTGGGAAATATCTGGGGACTTTGGGGGTGGAGCCAGGAGACTTTGGGGGTGGAGCCAGGAGAAAGGAAGTGACATCATTTTGTGATGTCACATCCTGTGATGTTGCTTCCACATGCTGACACATGAACTCATGAAGTTTCCTAATACTGAATCAGGCCATTGGTCCATCAAGGTCAGTATTGACTACTCAGACTGGTAGTGGCTCTCCAGGGTCTCAGGCTGAGATCTTTAATGTCACCTATTACCTGATCCTTTTTTAGCTGAAGAAGCTGATACCTCCTGCATGTCAAGCAGATGCTCTATCACTGAGCAACGGCCCTACTGAATCCTTCCTCATCTCGGCAGAATATGAAGCACTAAGTGCTACACAAGTGCTTAATATGATTTTCATATCATAAGAACAGGAGAGAAGCCACAGTGGATCGGCCCATCCAGTACAGCCCATCCAGTACAACACTCTGTGTCACAACAGTGGCCAAAAATACCAGGTGCCCGCAGGAGGTCCAGCAGTGGGGCCAGAACTCCAGAAGCCCTCCCACTGTTGCCCCCCAAGCACCAAGAATTCAGAGCATCACTGCCCCAGACAAAGTGTTCCATTTAGAGCTTGTGGCTAATAATAGCCACTGATAGACCTCTGCTGGATGGGGACAGAGAGAGAGAGAGTGACAGACACACAGACAGACAGACAGACAGACAGAAAAAAGAAAGAGGGAGAGAGAAGGAAAGGATCTGGAAGAGAAACTTACTTTGCCAGCCACATGCAAAAGCAGCTCCTTCAGACCCTCCTTAATCTCTGGGTGGACCTCTCTTGCTGTGGAAGCTCTCTTGCTGACTTCTTAAAGGGGAAATGTCTGGTGAGGCTTTTTACTGCAGGGCAGGCTCTCTGCAGACATTTCCCTTTTAAGGTAGCCATTTTGTCCCCCCGGTGGCCAACTTGGAAAAGGCGGGGGAAAGCACTAAAAATCGGTGTTTCCCCCGCCCTACCGGGGGACTTGGCAGCCCTATGTAGTGGTTAAAGAGTGGCGGACTCTAATCTGGGAGAGCCGGGTTTGATTCCCCACTCCTTCACATGCAGCCAGCTGGTGTGACCTTGAGTCAGTCACAAGTTCTCTCAGAGCTCTTCTCTCATGAGCAGTTCTTGAAAGGGCTCTCAGCCCCACCTACCTCACAGGGTGTCTGTTGTGGGGAGGGGGAGGGAAATGAGATTGTAAGTCGCTCCGAGACTCCGAGTGAAGGGTGGGATATAAATCCAATCTCTTCTTCTCCAGACGGGCAATATAGAAATGTCTCAAATAAATAAATAAAGAGGCACTCATGCCAAAAATCCAAGGCTTCGATCCTTTGGTGCCCTTCAGCTTAAATGGATCCTATTATAGCTCCCTTCTGCTAAGGCTGATTTTACATCTGACTTTCCCGCTGGAATCATTCCAGTTCCAAAAAAACCTGCCCATACCTCTGTGCGGTGTGAAACCGTGCTGCCACTGAAATGTCCATATCTACTAATTGCCCTCCTGTGGTCAAGCTAGTATTAAACCGCTTTATTCTGCTTTAAACAATTGTGGTTTCTTAGTGCACTTAAACCCCCTGGAGTGAAATTTCACACCACTGTGAAATCAGCACAGGAAAAGACAGCAGTCAAACTACTTTAGAGGGGAGGTGTAAAATCAGCCTAAGGCTGTTTTTACATCTGACTTTCCCGCTGGAATCATTCTAGTTCCAAAAAAAACCTGCCCACACTTCTGTGCGGTGTGAAACCGTGCTGCTACTGAAATGTCCACATCTACTAATTGCCCTCCTGTAATCAAGCTAGTATTCAAGCGGCTTTATTCTGCTTTAAACAATTGCTGTTGATTAGTGCACTTAGACCCCCTGGAGTGAAATTTCACACCACTGTGAATTCAGCACAGGAAAAGACAGCAGTCAAACTACTTTAGAGGGGAAGTGTAAAATGACCCTAAGTCTTCCTTCATGTTCCCGGAAACTTTACAGTTGAGTTGGAGATGGCTCATCGCAAGAGAAGGGGCCATTTTTCATCCATCTCTGCTATGATGCCTACAAAGAACATGCTGCCTCTTCTTATTCTAAAGAAACACAGAAAATTGGCAATTAAGTATCTCTTGTTCTTAGAATAAAATTCCAGGGTTAGTTATCATACATGCTCTTGAGAGCCAGTTTGGTGTAGTGGTTAAGTGTGCAGACTCTAATCTGGGAGAACTGGGTTTAATTCCCCTCTCCTCCACTTGCACCTGCTGGATGGCCTTAGGCAAGCCATAGTTCTGGCACAGCTGTCCTTGAAAAAGAGCAGTTTCTGTCATAGCTCTCTCAGCCCCACCTATCTCACAAGGTGTCTCTTGTGGGGAGGGGAAGGGAAAGGAGTTTGTAAGCCACTCTGAGACTCCCTTGGGGAGTGAAGGGAGAAGTATAAATCCAATCTCTTCTTCTTCTTCTTCTTTGTCTTCAAGTGATGAGATCCTTGTTTCTTCCTTTCTGATAGTAGAACAAAGAACACTTCCACAATCACCTCTGCCACAGCACTATGTTTAAGGAATATTTCTGTGAAGATTTTGTGAAAAAATTTTTGAGTAATTTTAATATTTCACTATTGAAATGTTATATAAATATTCTGGCATTTAAAATCTGACTTGGAACAAGGACTGATCTTATATTGGCTATAGTTTTGACTTTGTAAACAGCTTAGTTCCATAACTGATGGTTGTTTATGGTTGCTTCACCTTAAATATTTTGTATTTGTAGTTACACTGTTTTGCTATTATCTAAATTACAAACTTTGATTATATTTGTGTGTAGTAACATAGTTATTTTATCATGGCTTATGTTTATATCTGTAATCTCCTGAAGGCTGGCAACCCTACCACAGGATTAGGGGTGGGTGTGCATTCAAATCTTCCCGAGCCAAAACTTATCAGTATTTTTTGGCTATATTTTGGCATACCAAAAGTATTCAGGATTTTTTGGGAAAACCGGGGGAGGGACCCAAAAAATCATGGATATTTTCAGGAACTGGGAAGATTAGGGAAAATAGCTGTGAGGCAGGGAGACTGGTCCCCACCTTTCAGCAGCTTCCCCTGGCTTCTTCTGCACTCCCTTTAAACCAGCCTGGTTTAAAGGGACTGCAGAAAAAATCAAGAAAAACAGCTGAGATGCTGAGAGCCTGTTCCCTGCCTCTCAGCTGTTCCCCTGCTTATTCTGGCAGAAAAAGGGGTGGCAGAAAAATCAGGGGAGGCAGGAGCAATATATGCTCCTGCTGCTTAGCTGTGTTTTGTGGGTTTGCCACTTTTGGGTCGTCGTCCCCCCTGTTTTTTCCCGTCTTGGGTCTACTGGACCCCACCCCCCAAAATCAGGATTTCTGAAAAACCCTTGGTCCAAATACTTTGCCAGTATTGGGATCCAGAATTTTTTGGAAAACCCAAAATTGGAGAGAATAGATGTGAACCGGGGGGAAAATGGGGGGGGGGGAAGGACACTCCTACACAGGATAAAAACCCTTCTAAGCTTCAGTGACACCAAAGCCCATTTGAACAAAAGAGCTATGCAATATTTATAAAACTAGGCCAATGTGAGGGGCCTCCATAATTCCTCAAGGAAAACATTCCCAAGGGCAGAACCAATGCCAAAACAGAATAAGACTAAGCAGTGGCCAACCAAATAATTTTAAAAGACAGTGAGTAGGCCTCTCATTCACCTGCTCAGGTGGTGAACTACCCTTACCCAGTCCCAATTTCCTGCCCCCAAGCAACTGAGGAGTGGGAGACAAAATGCCCTCCACATAGTGATTCTCTTAGAATTTTCCCATAGTCTCTACCATAGAGACTAAGGGACGTGGCCTAGAGCATAACCAAGAAGAGACATCACATCCTCCCCAAACTTCACCCTCCCTGGGCAACAAAATTCAAATCTCCTGGTAGGAACCCTTGTTGGTGCATCTCAGGCTCATATCGCAAAGTCCATGGCTTAAACCCTTGATAAAAGTTTGTAGTAATCTCCCTCAAGAGCATCTCAGAACTTTATTGTTTTCTTTACAGAAAGTATATTTGCACTGAAACATAACACAAGACCGTCATAGGGGAAGCAAGTTTTTAAAAATGGGAAAAAGTCAAGACATACATAATAGAAAGGTCAGGCTTAATTATGTACTACTTGCTATAAAAAAGCACACTAATTGACATGGCTGTGAAAAAAATTGTAGAACCGTTTGAACTGTCTCTTTGGCACTCTTACATTTTGATATATCTGAAACCTTTTGTTCAGTGATGATGCCCTTTTGACATGTGTTTTCCTAACACAACACAACAAAAACCAAAACAAGAAAAACGAATGAACACAGCATCACCTCCTGCATTTTAAAAAAACAAATGAACACCAAACCCTCACCCATTATACATTTTTTAAAAAAATTTCACAGACTTTATATAAGGATTTGACTGGCTGAAAAACAAAACAAAACTAGGAATCAAGCTGGCAGCAGATCTTGAGAATCTGAAAGAAAAGCTATTTTGCCTGGGTACCATACCAGGCACTAGTCATTGAAGGAAACTGCAAATAGATCAAACTCTTACAGGTTAGAGTAGGTCAGCTGATACCCCTTGACATCTTGTTAAGTCTTCTGGGGCCAGATTCCTGGCTACTCTGAGCAAGACAGAGGTTTACCTTTGCTGTGTATCAACCATCTCACCCTTTTCCCACCCAGAACAGCCAAAGAGCCAGGTATGACAGAAAAATGTGATGCCTAATACAAGAATAATAACAGATGTATAATCCTAAAAAGGTCTACTCAGAATCCCACTCAGGTCTATTCAATTTACTTCAGGCATGTGTTCTTAGGATTATTTTCCCCAGTCTCATTTTACTCGCTGCTAAATTCCTGTTTCTTTGGGAGGGGGAGGGGTCTGTTCCTTGTGTGTTCTTCTCCCTCTAGTGGTGGATTCAATATCATACAGGTTTATTTCCAGCATATCTCCCTGTACTTTAAATCTGCAGAGATGTCGAACATAAAGCGATGTACTATTGAATCCACCACTAGAGGGAGAAAAACACACAAGGAACAGAAATCCCAGTCCAAAGAAACAGGAATTTACCAGTGAGTAAAATAGGAATGGGAAAAGCCCTTAATCGCTGGAAAAAAAATCTGCATTATGTGTACTGTTGCCAATTGAGCCACTTCAGTCCAATGCAGAAAATGCAAACAACTTGTTGATCCATTATGCATTGGTTTGGTAAGCGTCATCATCCCCCTCACAGAATCAGAATTTCCTTTGTCATTGGAACAGAATGACAGTCATACTGGATAATAAGGTGGTGCCCATAACTTGAGAAAACACAAATAAGGCCTCTTTTAAAGGGAACTCTGTAACTGCACAACAATGTGAGATTATAATGCACATGTGCAGATAAAAAGAAATGTGAAGGCCCATCCCCCTTCTTTTTAAGGCCCTTTCTTCAGTCTTTTCAATGGAAAAAAAATGAAATTTAGGTAAGTACAGGGGGGAAATTTTGGAATTTTGAATACCTCATCCTGAATGCAGTGTTTTTATATCACGTTGATCAGTTTTCAAATGCCGTAGAAAACAGCAAGAGTCCAGTAAGGCCTTAAAGACTAACAAAATATGCGGCAGGGTATGAACTTTTGTGAGACACTGCTCACTTCTTTAGAACACTCATGAAAGCTCCTACCCTGCCACAAATTTTGTTAGTCTTTAAGGCGCTTCTGGACTCTTGCTTTTTTCTACTGCTACAGACAGACTAACACAGCTACCCATCTGGAACCATCAGTTTTCAAATGGTTTCTCTGATAATTTATCCATTTTTTAAAAGATTTGTTGTCCGACATTTCGCAACCCCATGGACCATATCACACCAGGCCCTCCTGTCTTCTGTCGTGCTCTGGAGTTTGCTTAATTTCATGTTTGTTGCATTGATGACACTGTCTAACCATCTCATCCTTTGCTGTCCCCTTCTTCTTTGACCTTCAATCTTTCCCAGCATCAGGGTCTTCTCCAGTGAGTGCTCCCTTCTCATTTGGTGGCCAAAGTATTTGAGCTTCAGCTTCAGTATGTGGCCTTCCAGGGAACAGTCAGGGTTGATTTCTTTTAGGATTGACTGATTCGAGCTCCTTGCAGTCTAAGGGACTCTCAGGCGTCTTCTCCAGCACCATAATTAAAAGCATCTATTCTTCAGTGCTCAGCCTTCCTTATAGTCCAACTCTTGAAGCCATACGTTACTACTGGGAATACCATTGCTTTGACCATATGGACTTTTGTTGGCAGTGATGTCTCTATTTTTTATCAGTTGTTCCATATCTGGTTCTAACTGTCACTTCTTGATCCTTATACAGGTTTCTCAGCAGACATATGAGGTGGTCTGGTACTTCCATCTCTTTAAGGACTTGCCACAGTCTGTCCCTCACTGAACTTCATTCCTTCCTTTTATGCTTGGGGAGGAAGATGGCTGCTCCGTTTCAGGTAGTCTGATACCACTTCCAGTCTGGATGTGTTTACATCCAATTGTTCCATAGAGCTGCTACTTAACCCTGATGGCCTCTCCCCACCACCCTTCTCTTCATGGCCTAGCTCCTTTTCCCCTTGCCAAGAAGGAGGAGGCATTGTGGCCCAGTGACTGTCCTCTCATTCTCCTTCCTTGCCCGAATCTAATGAAGAGAGAAGAAGAAGAAAATTGGATTTATAACCCACCCTTCACGACCTGAAGGAGTCTCAGAGCAGCTTACAACCTCCTTTCCCTTCCCATCCCCACAAGAGACACCCTGTGAGGTAGGTGGGGCTGAGAGAGCGCTTCCAAGAACTGCTCATGAGAGCAACTCTGAATGAACTTGTAACTGACCCAAGGTCACACCAGCAGCTGCATGTGGAGGAGGGGAAATCAAACCTGGTTCTCCCAGATTAGAGTCCAGCCTCCTAACCACTACACCAAACTGGCTCTCTGGATTACAGTACAGAAGAGGCCTGCATTTGGGCTCCAGGAGATCAACCTTACTGACAGTAAGGGAGATTTGCCTGCCTTTCTAGCTGGTAACTTGGTGTAAAGTAAAGGTAAAGGTTTCCCTTGCTCGAAAGCCAGTAGAATATGACTCTAGGGTGCTCATCTCCATTTCCAAGCCGAAGACGTTTCCATGGTCATGTGGCTGGTATGACTAGACACCGAGGTACGAGGAATGCTGTTACCTCCCCACCGAAGCGGTACCTATTTATTTACTTGCAATTTCTTGCTTTCAAACTGCTAGGTTGGCAGGAGCTGGGGCCAGAGATGGGAGTGCACTCCATCATGCAGCACTCAGGTCTCAAACTGCTGAACTACCGGTCTGCAGTTCAGCATCTTAACCACTTGAGCCACTGCAGCCTTGAAGGCAATTAGCCCCAAACTAGATTCTTCTAGTCTCCTAAGGCATATCTCTCTTCTGCCCTGCCTTTACCTAATATTATTAGAAACCTATATTAGTTTGAAAGTACTTTCAAACTAATTTTACCATAATGACTCCCCACTACTACCCCAAGGTACCTGAAAATTTGTTATATTTGTGCTGGTGCTGATAATTCTCTGTTAAAAGTTCATGGCAAGAGAACTGGAGTTTCCAGAACTTTCTTGACTGGGAGCGGTGATCATTGATCAGGCTAGAAACTGGTTCAGATTTATAGTATAGACATGCCTGTAAGATGTCTGCCGGCAAAATGAATGCTGGAGTCCTTTTAAGGCAAACAAATCAAAGAGGGTTTGCGCTGGTCAGGAATTCAATGAAGGGAAAAATAAGTTGACCTTTAATTATGTGCTCTGTACCTTTGAAGTAACTGCTGATATTGGAACCCATGCAAACAGAAGGCATTCAATCAACAGAGTTCCCACAAACACAGTCACTTAGTTAAGATTTACGGCGAACCGCAAGCGAAAAGGAGAGAGTCTCTGAAAGGTTTCCATCTGGCAATATTCATCAATGGCATTCAAAGTGAGAACAACCATAATTTAAAATTTAATAATCCAAGCAGAGAGATGTGTCATTCCTTCTTCTCAAATGTGTCTAATAGCCACAGCACACTTCTTTATTACGGTCTCCCCATAAAAGAAAGCCGTCTATAACAAAAGGCATCAAATGTTAATTTTAGTGTGTTCATCTAGCTGATGTTCGCATTAAAACAATAACAAAATGTCTGCAAAAATCAAATAGGAGGCACATTATGCCTCTCCCACATTGTAGGCACGTCTTAATGAGCTGAGAGATTAAAGCCTAAAACGATGCCAGCAAACTTTCAAAAACCACCACTATCCATTCTATGGCTTGCTATTACTTTCCTGGTGATGTTCTTTTAATAGGATTGCTTATTATTCAAAGACTAGCTCTTAATACGTTCTCATTTCAGCCGCCAGGGAGAGCGTCACGACAGAAGGCAGCTCCTGAAAGTGAGACTCTTGAGTGAGGCGCCGGAGAAGGAGACTGTTCCGCCACAACTAGTGGGAGTAGGAGATAAAGAGCGTGGCACTGCCTCTCAGGATGAAGCTTCTGTAAGAGTGGGCATCACTCTTCTCTCTCTGACCATTGGTGAGGGAGACAGGTAGAGGATGGCGAGGAGCAGTGTTCCCTCTAAGCTGAGTTAGTGTGAGCTAGCTCACAGTTTTTTAGCCTCTGGCTCACACATTTTTGTCGTAGCTCAGAAAGGATGGCTCCAGAGCAAACTAATTTAGGCAGCGGCCGAATTGTTTGCTCACGAGATTAATGCCAGTAGCTCAGAAGGTAGAATTTTTGCTCAGAAGACTCCACAGTTTAGAGGGAACATTGGTGAGGAGTCCACACTAGGGCTGACAGGTGCCTCCTAGCCACGAGCAGGAGATGAGCGGGTAGGGCTGCCAGATCCAGGTTGGGAAACTCCTGGAGATTTGGGGATGGAGCTTGGGGAGGACAGGGACCTCAGTGGGGTACAAGGCCACAGAGTCTACCCTACAAAGCAGCCATTTTCTCCAGCAGAACTGATCTCTGCAGTCTGAAGCTGAGCTGTGATTCTGGGTGTCCCCAGGTCCCACTTGGAGGCTGGCATTCCTAGTCCAAACACACCCCAGCTCACCCCTCCTCTCTTTTACCATGCCACCAGCTTCTCTGCTCCTTTGGACCTCCTCTTTGCTCTCATTTCCTCCTTCCTGCCTTTCTTGAATGCTGCTCTCAATTCTTTGTCTGTGGGTTTTGAACTAGCTCTCCGTGCACCTCCCCCCACCTTTCTTACATTCTAAGGCCCAATTTACACCTCCCCTCTGAAGTAGTTTGACTGCTGTCTTTTCCAAAGCTCATTTCACGCTGGTTTCAAATTTCACTCCAGGGGATCTGAAGAGTACTAAGCAACTGCATTTGTTTAAAGCAATATAATGCTAACTTGACCACAGGAGGGCAATTAACGAATGTAAACAATAATTTATAAACTAGAACAAGTATGGTTTGAAACTAGAAACAGGTATAGACAGGTTTTTTAAAAAACTAGAATGATTCTAGCAAGAAAGTCAGATGTAAATTTGACCTAAGCATGTCAGCCTCTCCTCCTGCACAGCAGAGTGGGCTGTGCTTAAGCCTTAGAGGAAAACAAAGTTGCACTTATCTGTAACTGTCATTCACTGATATCTTCTGTGCAGACACACACTGGAACTGTGCCTGTGCAGGCCAGTTGCAGAATATTTATTTCCAGCTTTGGGAGCCAATGTGCACAGGTTTTCCTGCCCAAGCTGTCACATGCTCCAGTGGTAGGCACCCGCTTCCCTCAGTTCCTGCAAGACCACTGCAACCTCCCTCATGGCAAGAAGGAAGCCATGTGAAAATTCACAGGAAGGGAATGTGTGTCTGCTCAGAAGACATCGATGAACAACAGTTACAGGTAAGTGCAGCTCTGTTTTCATCTTCTCTCTTCAGTGCAGCCCCACATTAGGATCATGAGCAAGCTACTCACCAGAGGAGCGTGGGGTGAAGCTCTCTGGAACAGAACTTGAAGAACTGCTTTTCCCACATCTGCATCTCTTCTGGCCTGTTGGTCCAAAGCATAGTGCTTTTTGAATGTGTCCTCCGCAGACCAGGTTGCTGCCTTGCAGATGTCATGAGAAGAAATCTCCTGTGGAGCACAGTCGAGGAACCTTGTGCCCAGATGCTGAACAGAAATTCTACCTCGTGAATGAAAAAAGCTAGTAGCATTAAAGTTGTGAGCGAGTCTACATTTGACTATCACATAAATTAGTTTAGATTATTACTTCCATAACCTTGTAAAAATCTCAGAATAAAGTCTTTTAAATTATATTTAAACTATATTCTACGAATAATTTAAATATTATAAGAGCAAACGATTCAGTCAAATCTCACTTTTCCACCTATCCTCCGGAGAACAGGTCTACCGACGCTTTTCCACTAAATTGGTAGACCTGACCTCTGGAGCAGGTCTACCCACCCCAGACCACTATATTGGTAGATTTTGCCTCTAGAGAACAGGTCTACCCACCCACTGAAAAGCATAATACTGGTGTGCAAAAAAAGAAGAAGCATTTTTTTCCAGCTTCATTGTAGCCTATGGGAATCATTATAATCAATAGGTCCCATAGGCTATAATGGAGAATCAATCTTGGGGTATCTGGGGCTCGAGGGGGGGCCTGGAGTTTTTTAGGTAGAAGCATCAAATTTTCAGGATAGCTGCTGGTGCCTCTCCTCAAACTCTTCCCCCCAAGTTTCAAAAAGATTGGACCAGGGGATCCAATTCTATGGGCCCTAGAAGGAGGTGTCCCCATCCTCCATTGTTTCCAGTGGAGGGGGAAATGCCTTGGAAGCAGACTCAGAAATCCCTGAGCTGTGTATTAAAATGTTATGTGTCAGCATCTCGTAGTGCAGCTTAGAGGGAACTATGCCTGGGTGAAGTGCACCATCACTACCAGTGGAGAAGGCTTTCCCACTGCCTTATAGCAGGAGTGGATGGCAGCAACTACCCATCTGGACAGAAACTAGAAGGAGGCCACCCTCCCCTTCTTGGGGCCCCAGCAACACACAAAAAGTGCCTTATCCCTATGGAATGGCCTGGTCCTGTCAATGTAATGTCTAGTCACTAGTGGATATAGGGCTTTTTTGGCCTCAGACTCTGGAGATGAGAAAAATGCCAGTAGGACAGTCTCTGGTGTCAGGTGAAATTTGGAGACTACTTTAGGGAGGAAATCTGGGCTAGGATGAAGCACCACCCTAGGATGAAGCACCACCACCACCTTCAAAAAGGGAGCATCTACCCTGAGGGCCACTAACTCAGTCACTCTCCTAGCAGAGGTAACTGCCACTAAGAAGGCCACCTTCCTCAAAAGTAATGCTAATGGACACGTGGCCAAGGGTTCAAAGGGGGTCTTTATCAGTCTGGCCAAAACTAGTGGTAAGGACTACTGAGGGATAATGTGAGGGGTGGGTGGAAAACATTCACCAGCCCCTTAAGGAAACACTGGGCAAGTTTATGTGAGAAAAGAGAATCACCTTGTAATCCCTCATGAAACATCAAAATGGTTGCAAGGTGGGTCTCATCCGAGGACACAGCTAACCCCCCTTGTGCTAATGAAAGTAAGAATTCTAACATGAGAGGAAAAGGGAAGACGAAGGGAGAGAACCCTCTAGATGCCACCCAAGATTCAAAGTGTACCCATTTCCTACAATAGGAATATCTAGTAGAGGACTTCTGGGTCTGAATTAGGATATCCCATAACCCAGGAGAAAGGAACTGCTTCAAGGATGGATCCTCCATATTGTAAGTTGCAGTCGTGCCACATCATGATGCAACACTGGGCCCATCATCACCAGTAAATCAAAGGCGGGGGGTGAGGGGAGGCAATGAACTCCGAGCCTGCCAGGTGGAGCAATTCTGAAAACCAAATCCGGTGGGGCCAAAAGGGGGTGATCAAAATACAATCCAAGCCCTCCACCACCAGTTTCCCTGTCATCCTGCTCAGAAGGTGGAAATGGATAGAACAGCGCCCCTGACCAAGCAATCTGAAACACGTCTCCCAATTTATTTATTTAGCTTTATATCCCACCTAGCCGGGTTACCCAATAATGCTGGCTCACCACCTGTTAGGGAGCAAAAATCTGGGGCCTTTTTTAACTCGCCTGTGGTGAACAAATCTGCCTGGGGATACCCCTAGATTCCAAAGACTGTATTGAGGTACTTGGGCTGGATGGATCACTCTTGGTTGGTCGGGTAAACCCTGCTCAGGTTTTCCACCACTGAGTTTAGGGTCCTTGCTATGTGACTAGCCCTGGGAACTGCCTCAGTGCTAATAGCCACCCCGGTGCTTGTAGCTAGTGAGTGGTGGATTAGGAGACTTCGTAATGGTCAGAACAGCTGGAACTGACCAAATGGACAGCAGGCTGGAATGGGACTCTGGAATCAACATGGTTGACCAATTTGATGGAGTAGGGTCTGAACTAGGAATGGATTTGGGAGGAATGGAGGTTGGGAAGGGGAGTGGGGAAGGGGAGAGGTTGACAATGCCTTCTCCCCAAGTGCAGCCATGTTTTAAACAACACTTTGTTTGCCATAGTTGGGCACCACAAGCGATCACTTCACAAGAAAACAGTTCAAGCAAGATAGGCCAGAGAAAAGATGAAGGAGAAGAAGAGGAAGAGGAAGGGTTGGATTTATACCCTGCCCTTCACTTGGAGCCTCAGAGTGGCTTACTATCACCTTCCCTTCCTCTCCCCACAACAGGCACCCTGTAAGGTAGGTGGGGCTGAGTGAAAGAACTGCTCTTGAGAAAACCACCCAGCTGACTGCATGTGGAGGAGTGGGGAATCAAACCTGGTTCTCCAGATTAGAGACCACTGCTCTTAACCACTTTGCCGAAGACTTCAGCCAAATCTGCACGAATCAACAAAGTGAAAAATCAAATGGAGAGAAGAGCACATTGGAATCCTTCCTATTCTCAGCATAGTGAAGCTCCAGCAAGGGAGGTGTGGAGCAACTGAGGAGAAGGAGAGGAATCACTGAGAGCTAAGGTCATTTTAGGTTACGGTCACACACCTGAGATAAAGTGGGGAAGGGGAGAGGCTATTTCCTCTGGCAGAATTTGACCTGCAGTTGCACTATCACACCTCCCTTTACAGCTGCAGGCACAGTCCATCAGTGTGTGATCAGACGCAACTGTAGGTGAGTAAGGGTTTTTTTGGTCCCTTCCCCCACCCCATGCACTTAAATGAGGGATCGATAAATTGCACCTCCACACTGAGGGCTACCTATGGAGTCTGCGATGATGCACATACTGCAAAGGGGGGGGGGGGAATGGCACGGAGTCGGGATGGCCTGACACCATGAGAGAGCGCTGGAGTGATCAGATGGGAAAGTCTGCCCGTGGCCTGTTGCAACCTGTTTACTACTGGTTTTTCCCTGGGACAATTCGCACTAGCATTTGCCCTGGGTTTGCCCTGATGCTTGCTTAGGAGCTTCTGGCCAATTTCCCACCAGTTGCTCCGGGCTCACGGTTTGATCAGGAGTATCACGGCACTGCTCCAGAGCTTCCCTGGAGCAAGAAAATCCTGTTTTTAGAGGATTTTCCTATTTGCTCCGATGGAGAAGCCAAGACAAAAACACACCCACTCGCCTGCCCTCCATCTGGCCCGCCCCATGGTGGGTGTTTCTTCATGTTTTTTTGAAATGAGCCCTCCTAACATAATATTAAAATGAGGCAGCGAGACAAGAACCTACCACAGGGACTGCGTCGGTGAGGAGGATTTGCTGGGCTTTTAGGTAGCAGGAGCCAGGCACCATTGGCCCAAGAACTCCCAGGCTCGCAGATGACCACTGCCCTGTGTCTGGGGTGCCCCGGCCGCTGCCCTGCAGAGCAGGCGGGGGTCGCTTCCCTCCAGAAACCCGCGAAAGAGCGGCGGCAAGCGGGCAGGTGGGCCAGGGACATGACTCTTCCGCCCCGCTCCCTGGGTGCGCTCCTCCGGGCCTGAGGCTAGACTGCCTCCCCCCCTTTTATTTCCTTTGTATAATACACACACACACATATTTATTATGGGGGGACTTTTTCTTTGGGGCTCCAATTCATGATGCGGAGCAGGGAGACTGAGCTGCAATTGCTGCCGCTCTTCCTCAGCTGCCGCCGCCACCACCACTACTGAAGAAGAAGCCCTGAAGGAACCGCAACTCCCCCCCTGGCTCACGCTCGCATCCAGCATCCAGCGCCCTGAGTGCTGCTGCTCCTGCAGCCGGCAGCAGGATGGATGGAGGACGGCAGCCAGAGCATGTAGGAGGGAGATGGAAGGCCAGTCCACATGCTGCTCCGTGGCTGGGGAGCTTTGCCAAGGAAGTTTTTCCGGCAAAAAAAACCTTCATAAGTTTCATAACACAATTTTAAAATAAAATTGTAGAGAAAGTATCCTTGGTGGAGGGAACTGCATGAATGGGTTGCTCAAGTGGCATGGCGAAAGATTCTTTTGATCCGTAAAGTAAAGCAGTAATGCATATAAATAAACAAGGGAAAACTGTCTTACTGGAGCCAGTATTTTATCTTTCAAATGGGCCACATTTCATCATCACTTACTCCAGACCTAGAGCCAGTTTGGTGTAGTGGTTAAGTGCGCGGACTCTAATCTGGGAGAACCGGGTTTGATTCCCCACTCCTCCACTTGCACCTGGCTGGATGACCTTGGGCAAGCCATAGCTCTGTACCAGCTGTTCCCTTAAGGACAGCTTGGGAAAGAGCTCTCTCAGCCCCACCTGCCTCACAGGGTGTCTGTTGTGGGGAGGGGAAGGGAAAGGAGTTTGTAAGCTGCTCTGAGACTCCCTTGGGGAGTGAAGGGTGGGATATAAATCCAATCTCTTCTTCTTCTTCTTCTTCTTCTTCTTCTATATCTTGTGGCTAATAGCCACTGATGGACTTCTGCTCCATTTTTATCTAGTTCCCTCTTGAAGCCATCCATGCTTGAAGCCACCACCACCTCCTGTGTTAATCACTCCTTGGGTGAAGAAGTGCTTTCTTTTATCTGTTCTAACCTGACTGCTCAGCAATTTCATGGAGTGCCCATGAGTTCTTGCACTGAGAGAAAGGGAAAAAAGTACTCAGTATCCAAAGCAGCCATTTTTCTCCAAGAAAACTAATCTATGTTCTGGAGATCTGGTGTGATTCTGAGAGATCTCCATGCCCCACCTGGAGGTTGGCAACACTATCCTTTGGGGAGGGGGCAGCTGGATTGGGCAGGCTTCATTGGCAAGCTGGTTGACTCATGACTCTGGTGGGGCAGGAAAGTGGGTGTGACCCCCCTCCCCTGCTTAGAAGGGGGAAAAAAAATAAAGCATGTAGTTAAAAGAAACTGGGCTTTATTGGAATGGGGGTGATTACAGGTAAAGAGGATTGGCTTGGGTGAATAACAATGGCTGCTCAACCCCTTAAGTGACCAAATGAAGATCTCATTCATTTCCTTTAAATGCAAAATTGAGAAACCAAAATCATGCATGGATTTATATCCTGCCCTTCACTCACTTGGAGTCTCAGAGTGGCTGACAAACTCCTTTCTCCTCCCCTCCCCACAACAGACACCCTGTGAGGTAGGTGGGGCTGAGAGAACTCTTTCCCAAGCTGTCCTTGAGGGAACAGCTGGTACAGAGCTATGGCTTGCCCAAGGTCATCCAGCCAGGTGCAAGTAGAGGAGTGGGGAATCACACCCAGTTCTCCCAGATTAGAGTCCGAACACTTAACCACTACACCAAACTGGCTCTAAGTCTGGAGTAAGTGATGCTCTGTCTTCTTGGTGCTTGGGTGGGGGGGCAACAGTGGGAGGGCTTCTAGTGTCCTGGCCCCACTGCTGGACCTTTTGAGGGCACCTGGTATTTTTGGCCACTGTGTGACAGAGGGTTGGACTGGATGGGCCATTGGCCTGATCCAACATTGGTTTCTCTTATGTTCTTATGGATGGTTGGCTCTATGGCATTATATCCCATTGAGTTACCTCCCCCCCAAACCCACCTCCCCAGACTCCACCTCACTAACCTCCAGGAATTTTCCAACATGGAGTTGGCAGCCCTGCCGGTGGACCTTCCCTTTGTCTGGCTGTGGGCTCATCTGCTTTCTGCACCTTTCCCACAATAGGGTGTGGGGATTTTGCCCAGACCCAGGATGCAGCTTCAGTTATGAACTCTGAAGTCTGCAGCCAGCACAGCAGGATCCAATCACTAAGAGTGATGCATCTCTTGCTTTTTTTAAAGGAGTCAGTAAGTCCCACTCCCTTTTTGAAATGGACATTGGGAGAGCCTGTTTGGTGTAGCGGTTAAGTGAGCGGACTCTAATCTGGGAGAACCGGGTTTGATTCCCCACTCCTCCACATGTGGCTACTGGTGTGACCTTGGGTCGTCACAGGTTCTTTCACAGCTGTTCCCTCAAGGGCAGTTTTCTCAGAGCTCTCTCTGTCCCACCTTCCTCACGGGGTGTCTGTTGTGGGGAGGGGAAGGGAAAGGCGATTGTAAGCCACTCTGAGATTCCTTTGGGTAGTGAAGGGCACGGTATAAATTCAATCTCTTCTTCTCTTCTAAGCCAGTTGGTGCGGTGAGGGAATAAAATGCATCTTGCTTACGACTGTTTTGGTACAAAAGATAAGTGTCGGTGGCAAGTTGGAATAATTTGCCAATATTTTGCCATATTTACGACCACATTCTGGAGATATTATCCCTGATTTCAATTTCCCATTTATTTCACAAGACACCAGTTAAATCTAGGTTTCATTTACAGTTAAATCTGTACCAGCTAGGCAAGTACTGAGAACAGATGGAATACTATTATTGTCAATTTTTCTTCTATTTTAAAACTATCGCAACCTAGTCAGAGGGGCTTTAATTTCTTTTTGTTCCGCAAAAATGTTTTATCCAGAAAAAAAAAAACCCATCTGCATGAATTTAGAGGTATACTCTGTTATTAGAAAGAGCTGCTTGTTTATCAAATGTGTTTCAAATAAAGGAGTCCTTATTCTAGGTGGTTTTCCTTGCCATACAAATCTGAAAATCACCTATTGCCAATTGTCCCAGGTAAATATCTCAATAATGTTTATGAACACAAACCGTACACATTATAAATCTGGTGAGAAAGCTGCTTTGTAAGAAAGAGCCAATACATGTTCACAAATGAAACCAGGGACCAGTACCTGGATAAATGTGGGGTTTCAATTGCATGTTCAGCTTGACATGTGTTGAATGTAACATGAGTTAGTCAAACACAGGGCTCCGTCCCGCCCCCAGCCACCTTCCGCGGGGCCGCGGCAGGCCGCCGGCCCCGCCAGCGAGCCCCGTCCCGCCCCCAGCCACCTTCCGCGGGGCCGCGGCTGGCCGCCGGCCCCGCCAGCGAGCCCCGTCCCGCCCCCAGCCACCTTCCGCGGGGCCGCGGCAGGCCGCCGGCCCTGCCAGCGAGCCCCGTCCCGCCCCCAGCCACCTTCTGCGGGGCCGCGGCAGGCCGCCGGCCCTGCCAGCGAGCCCCGTCCCGCCCCCAGCCACCTTCTGCGGGGCCGCGGCAGGCCGCCGGCCCTGCCAGCGAGCCCCGTCCCGCCCCCAGCCACCTTCCGCGGGGCCGCGGCAGGCCACCGGCCCTGCCAGCGAGCCCCGTCCCGTCCCGCCCCGCCCCCAGCCACCTTCCGCGGGGAGGGAGAAGCCGGGCCTGAGTGGCTTAACACCACTCAGGCCCAAGCAAGGGGGGGGGGAGGGAAAGCCAGCCCCAGTGTGGGGAGAAGCGCCCCTCCCTTCCTTCCCTCTCTCCCCCCACCTACCTACCTGTTCCTTCCTTCCCCCCTTCCTCCCTCTCTCCCCCCTTCCTTCCTTCCTTTCTTTTCTCTCTCTCCCAACTACCTACCTACCTTACTGTTCCTTTCTTTCTTCCTTCCCCTTTCTTCCTCCCTCCTTCCTTCCTTTCTTTCTTCCTTCCCCCCTCCCTCCTTTTTTTTCTTTCTTTCTTTTCTCTCCCCCACCTACCTACCTTCCTTCCTGTTCCTTTCCTTCTTTCCTTCCCCCTCCCTCCCTCCCATCTGGCCTTCTGACACACTGCCCATGACGTCATTCCGGTGATGTCAGGGGGTGTGGCATATGCAAATGAGTTATGCTAATGAGCTCCTGCACCTCTTTTTTACGAAAGGACCCCTGGTCAAACATATGTTGTATACAGATTGTACGTGTGTTCAGCTTAATCTATGAACAGGGCTACAGGGCTTTTTTGGGGGTGGGGGAAGAGGTGCCGGAACTCTCAAGAGAGAAATGAAGTGTTCAGTCTGGTTACTGAAATCTCATGACCTCTTAAACATTTTTAAAAGAATGCTGTCGAAGAGGGTTCGGAACTCTGTTCCAGTGTGTTCCCCCAGAAGAAAAGCCCTGCTGCCACAACCAGTGTCTGGTTAGTAACTGTTATGCTAAAACTATTAATCCCAGATTTAACCCAGTTTGGGGCAGGGATAAGTGATTATATTATTTGGTAAAAATGCCATTTTTAAGCACTACACACACATCAAAGGATCTCATATTCTAAAATATATGAACTACTAGATAGATTTTAAGGAAAAAAAGGAGAGGCATTACTTAATCCCTCCTTTTTAAACAAAAAATCCCATACTGATTTCCCCCTTCTCTAAAGAAAGGCATGGCAATTTTTTTTTTAAAAAAAAAAGAGCAATGAAGGAACCTACTTTTATTTATTTCACTATTTCAGTTCAAAGAATGTTTGATGCAAGCTACATGCAAAGTAGCTGTTGGTACTCTCTGCCCCCCCCCATCTGTTTTACATTCCTAAAATCTGGTAATTACAGCTGTGCTTCCTCTGCCCTTATCAACCTTCAACACTTCAAATGCTGTTTTGTTGTTTCAGTGAGATCATCTCGCAACTGACCAAGCCCCTCCTTTTCTTTTTAAAAGAGCCTTGTTCCTCAATGCCTCCAAAAGTACTTTGGAATGTGAAGCAGTAACTAAATCAATGCAATTCTGCTGCAGCAGAGCATCAGACGAAGTTTAATAAATATATTTGACTGCAATCCAACCTCACAGCTGCAAAGAAGAACTGGATCTATTAAAACTTTTATGCCTTTTTTTCCCCAGCTCCATTTTCTTAGCCGCGTAAGCAGCAGCTAGTTTTTGATGTCATGCCAAGATGCCAATTGAACTCTGATTGTGCACCAACACAGCACGTTGCATCTCTCAGCCCCACCCACCTCACAGGGTGTCTGTTGTGAGGAGGGGAAGGGAAAGGAGTTGGTTAAACACTCTGAGACTCCAAGTGAAGGGTGGGGTATAAATCCAGTCTCTTCTTCTCTTCTACCAACTCCACCAGCCATACCTGTGGCCTGCCCAGTGCTTTGGTTTTCAAAGACCACAGCAAGCAGTCGAAACAGGATGCTCAGTCTGATTTTCCACAAGCAGCTGTGCTGCCATCACTCTTCCATTTGCCCCAGTTGCATTGGTCAATTTCACACTATTTGCCACGTGACTGCATTTTAACACGCAGCTCCCTCCAATTTCCCCTGCATCTTTTTGATCTCAAGAAACAAGGATTGAGAAGACGTGCAGGAAACTGGGGGGAGATGCGGGTCAAAATGCGGCCGCGGGGCAAATAGAGTGAAATTGACCAATGCAGCTGGGGCAAATGGAAGAGTGATGGCGGCACAGCTACTTGTGGGAAATCGGTCTCGCTTACCTCCTAGTGGGCTATTTTCAGTAGCAGCCTGATAGATTTAATATCATGGTGCTGGCCTGCCTTAATATGTGAATGTACAAAGATTCTTAAATACCCAGGTATTACAGGGGTGATAGGTTTGCCAGTTCCAGGTGGGGAAATCCCTGAAGATTATTGGGGTGGAGCCTGAGGAGGGCAGGATTTGGGGAGGAGAGGGAACTTAGTGGAGTAGAACACGCTTGAGTACACCCTAAAAAGCAGCCATTTTCTCCAGGGGTTAAAGTAACCAGAGTGATCACAGGATTGGTAAATAGAAAATAAACAATAACAACCGTGATATAATTACGAAAAGTCCATTCAGGTTTTTTTCCAAGTGTTTGATCAATATTAATACATTTCTGGGAAATCACATGGGCACAAATATTCTTCACCAACAGGGAAAAGACCAATGACATGGCACTCTTCTCTATTGCAGGAGGCTGCCTGGCCCTTTTCACCTCAAGCTTCATCCAATGCAAATAAAGAGAAATAGCCAGTAAAAATGTCCCTTGTGCCTTTCTTATTCCTGTATTCAAGTAGCACAAAAAGTCATGATTCTGCAGACAGGCTTGCTCAAGCACCTGTTCCAATAGGCTTCCTCAGAGGGAAATCTGTGTAGACTCCGCAAATTGTCTTCTCACTCAGTTACTTGGCTGCATGTCATCTCTCATGAAGGAAAAAATGTGGCCAAAAAGGTATTCTGTGATGCCACAAAGAGATGTCAGCTTCTAAGTGGGACCTGAGGGGTCCCCTGGAATTATTCATCTCCAGACTACAGAGATCAGTCCCCCTGGAGAAAAGGGAGACTTTGGAAGGTGGACTCTGTGGCCTTGTACCTCATGGAGGTCTGTCCTTCCAAGACTTCATCCTCAAATCTCCAAAAGTTTCCCAACCTGGATCTGGCAATGCTTCCCCCATCACTCACTGGTAGCCAGGGGGGACCTGGCAACCCTAATGCCACAACATCACCTCCAGCTGCTCAACAGGATATGATGCTGCCATGTCACAGAACACTCTAGGATTCCCCTGAAACTCTATGGTTTGAACCGCACAATCTAAGAGCTTCCCACTACACAGAGGTGTCACTTCTGGTTACACGGCCAGAAGTGCAATTGTGGGACATGTAGAGTTGCTGACCTTCAGGTGGTAAACAGCAAAATACAACCATGACATAATAACTTTATCCAGGGTTCATTTCGTAGAAAAAAAGGTGTGGGAGCTCATTAGTATGACTCAATAGCATAACTTATTTGCATATGCTACAGCACCTGACATCACCGGAAGTATGTCAGAAGGCAAGAAAGAAAGGAGAGAGAGAGGGAAAGGAAAGGAAAGGAAAGGAAAGGAAAGGAAAGGAAAGGAAAGGAAAGGAAAGGAAAGGAAAGGAAAGGAAAGGAAGGAAGGAAGGAAGGAAGGAAGGAAGGAAGGAAGGAAGGAAGGAAGGAAGAAGAGAAAGAAAGAAAGAAAGAAAGAAAGAAAGAAAGAAAGAAAGAGCTGGCAGAGAGGGGACCACTACTAATCTAAGCCTCAGAAATACCACCATTCTGGGAGGAGAGCTTCAGTGGTGGCTGAAGCCTTCAGAGGGCTGGTCGGAGGAACAAGGACCTTTCCAGGGGATGGGACGGGGTCATTTTGCTGCAGCCATGACACAAGCAGGCATTCCCCCATGGGGGGTGGGTGGGCTGGGGCTGGCACCAACTCCCGGAGCTGAGCTCCCCTGAGCTCCTGCTCAAAATGACCCTTGACTGTATATTTGTATTATCAAAGTTTGGTGCAACTCCTTCATCTTTTCACAATCAACAAAAGTTTCTATTTACAAATATTCCACCAAACTTCTAAGGATGAATACATGCCAATAGATGCATTAATGCTAACAGTCCTGTTTTGCGGTCCAATTTTCTTTACTTTTTTTCTTTTCCATGTTATAGTTTTACACAGCACCTCCTGCAGTTTCCACAACAAGATGGCTTGAACCCCATTTCAATGTTCCATCAAGGCAGGTCCTGCATAGCTAAAAACAACATTTTGTTTATTGTGAAAAAAGTGAAGGAGTTGCGCTAAGCTTTGATAATACAAAGATGTAGTTATTATATCACGGTTGTATTTTGCTATTGACAATTCCAACCCGAGATCTCTCTTACTTTAAACCTTTAGGTGGTAGCTGGAAATCTACTATTACAACTGATCTCCAGGTGAGGGAGATGTTCACCTGGAAAATTGGCCACTTTGGAAGGTAGACTCTATGGCCTTATACCCAGGGGTCCTTTTGTAGAAAAAGAGGTGCAGGAGCTCATTAGCATAACTCATTAGCATATGCCACATCCCCTGACATGACTGGAAGGGAATGTCAGTTTCAGCCCCATTATACCCTATGGGCCACTGAAATCAATGGCAAAAACTCATAGGGTATATGAGGGGCTGGAGGAAAGGGGGTTTGAGGGAGAGGCTCCAAACTTGCAGGATAGCTGCTGGGGCCTCTCCTTGAAATACCCACCAAGTTTCAAGAAGATTGGACCATGGGGTCTAATTCTATGGGCCCCCAAACAGGTTGCCCCATCCCCTCCATTGTTCTCTATGGTGGGAAAAAACATTACTTTTTTCCCACCATAGAGAACAATGGAGGGAATGGGGGCAACCAGTTTGGAGGCCCATAGAATTGGACCCCCTGGTCCAATCTTTTTTGAAACTTGGTGGGCATTTGGGAGAGAGGTCCCAGAAGCTACCCTGCAAGTTTGGAGCCTCTCCCTCAAACCACCTCCCCTACAGCCGCTTTTAAAATTGCCGCCAAATTTCGGCGGCAATTCGGTAGCGGGCCAAATCAGATCAGAGAATCTGATTTGGCCTGTGGCTGCCCTACTGCCCCTTCTGAGCTGGCAGAGCAGTGCTCCGCCTCACTCCGGCCCCAAAGGACCCCTGCTTATACCCCATTAAAATCTTTCTCCTCCCCAAATCCCGCCCTCCTCAGGCTCCACCCCCAAAATCTCCCTGCATTTTTCAGATCTGGAGGTGGCAACCCCAAGGACATCACCTTGGTAAATCTCCGCACACCCCCAAGCTCCAACTCCCAAGAGACCATTTAAGTGCAGCTTCCAGCAGAGGCCATCCAGGTATTTCTAGGCAGCCGACAAGCACAGCATGAACCTGAGTCCCCCCATTGCTGTTTGTCCCTCCTCCCTCAGCAATTGATCTTCAGAGCTACGCGCCTCAAATTATCAGCTAGGTGGCTAGTGGCTCTAGATAGTCTGAACCTCCATAAATTTGACAAAACCTTTTTAAAACTTCACCCAAGCCATCACTATTGCTTCTTTCACTGAATTACGTAAATTAATTACGTACTGTGCAAAGAAGTGTGTCTTTTGTCTGTTCCGGACTTGCAACTAACCAATTCCATCAAGTGGTTTCCATTCCTAGAGCTGGAAGATGGATTTCTAGCTTCTATTGCTTATAAAATAGATTTATAAAGCCTCCCCCCACCACAAAGACTTTAACCTTTCCTTACAGACGATCTTCCAAGCTCAGCGTTTTATACCCATGCACACAAAGAACCTGTTATTCCTATAATAGGCAGCTTTTTTGGTAGCATTTAATGCTGTCTTGCAGACGTCCAACGGCAACTTCAGAATTCAGAACTTTAGATGTTCAGACCTTTTGAGTTTTAAGATTCACAACTTGGCACATTTTGCTTCTGAGATTAGATCGACAGTGATCTTGCATCTCTGGCAGAACAAATGCAATTCACGCATCCCTAGTGGAGTTTCTGTTCCTTAGTTCTGTTTGCTAGTTAGAATTGCAGACTGCATGAGCTCCTTTGTCCTGAAACCAATTGCTGCCATCCCCATAATTTCTTTCTAATAAATGGATGTTGTTTTGAACGTGCCAGCTGCACTGGTTACCAGTTGAGTACCAAATCAGGCTCAGGGTTATGATACTAACTTTCAAGGCCCTATGCAGCCAGGGACCAGCAAACTTATGGGACCATCTCTCCCCATATGTGCCCCCCAAAGAACCTTGCACTCTGCTAAGCAGCACCATTTGGTAGTCCTCGGCCTGAAGGGAACATAACCTAACCACTACACAAAACTGGCTCTGAGGGTTGTGATTCATGTTTTATGTAATATTGTATTGTTTTTAAAATGTTGTGAGCTGCCCTGAGCCCATGTATGGGATAGGACAGGATATAAATAAATAAAATAAACAACAAATAACCCATCTTTGCTGTGTGAACTTAAGAGCAGAAATCTGAGTGTGTGCCCTGCTCCTGATTTGCAGGCAAAAGGGAACATCAAACTGTGTCAACAGTGGTCATGTTATTTCTTTGGGTCTCCAGCACTGTGTAAGACTTTTGACAGCAGGACCCCAACAATCAACATCTGTGTGTCTTATCTGGACAGGAAGATGTTATTCTGTGGTAGGTTTGTTTTGCTTCATGTTGGAGTTTTATGGAACCATGCATATTGGTATTCAAATAAAATATGATTCTATTTTTCCCATGGAGTGTGCGGTTATGCGCATACTGCTAAGAAAGGGGAAAAGAACAGCACCGAGTTGGAATGGAATGAGCAGACCATCCTGAGCTTGAGAGCATGCTTGAGTGATCAGACAAGGGAAAATCTGTCCATGGCCCATCGGCAAGTGTTAGAACCAGACTTTCCCCAGTGTCTTTAAACTCTGTTTCTGAGGCAGGGCAGCACGGAGTGCCAACTGCTGTGGGACCTTTCCCAGATGTTGCTGTCTGATTGTGCCCTCTAGATACATCAGACATTTGCAGCTGAGTCAGATCTAAAGGCACGTCTGACTGCAGCCCAAGACAACCAAGGAAAGTCACTTACAAATTAATGTTTTCTGTCTGGTGGCGAAGACAGGGATAGCCACAGGAAAGCAGAGTGGGAATCCACATGTAAACACATCTGCAATCCAGTTTAGAACCATTTTAAGTGTTTTTTTTAAATATTTTTGAGTGCTTGTGGGTATTGCTTGCAATTTGCAATCAAACTGCAATTTCAACAGGGAAGTGTTCATGCATCACAGGCAGATACATTAAGGCAGTGCAGTAATTCCCACCCCTCTTTCCCCCCTGCTTTTCTCCTCCCACACTTTACTAGGTGGTATGTATAAAAATACAAGATAGTAAAGAGTCCAGTTCTACATATTCTATTCCTCATTACACAAGGGCATGCAGGCTCTTGATGAAATAAAAAGCAGTCAATTTAAAATGAATAAAAGGAAATAGATTTTGAGCAGTTTGTAATTACCATAAGCATAGCTCCCTTCTTCAAAAGGCATTCATTATTAAGGAAAATAGATTGATAAGATTAAATAAATTATAAGGAGCAAACCTCAGACTTGAGCAGCTACTGAAATGAGAAGAAAAATTCTCTCCTGATTGTCCAGAATATTTTAATTGAAGAAAGTGTCATGTGGCCAACTACCCATCTCTAAGACACGCCATAAAGGTCACTAGACATCCAATCCGATAAATCTCTGGCTGAGTTCCACTGATGCCATTTCCCAGGACTCAGTAAAGCCATCAGCCCAGCCATAAGTTCTTAGATGCAACGGGGATCATGCCCAGGAATTCATTTGGATGTCATGTGTGGATGTTTGTGGTTTTCATCTAAGGTAACCAACAGAGTTGCCAGCCAGAGGATGGTAGCCAGTGGGAGTCTGGGTTGGGTGTGTGCTGTCACGATATCACTTCCAGGGAACTGATATAGCGTCACTCTAGGAATCTCCAGAAACTCTATGGAAGCAACATAAGGTCTTTGCACAACAGCCGTTTGCCGCCTGCTGCTAGCCACCACGATACCACCAGGCAATAAGAGTTGGGGATGGGGAAATGGGGCAATATGGGAAGCCTAGTTACCAGCCTCTTGATGGATCTGGACTTCTCCCTACAATTAACATTAGGGCCACAAAGCTCAGTTCCTTGAGAAAATGGTAATGTTGCACAGCAGACTCTATGATATACCTTAGAACAGGCACCTAGCCACCGGGGGCTCTTGGGGTGACACCCCCTCCTGAATTTGCTGTGCCCCCTCCCTGTCCCCCATCTGGTCCCTCCCTACCCCTCAGAGCCTGGGGTGACAGGCAACACCAAAGGTGCCACCTCCAGCAGCCTGCCAGGCTAGGGCAGGGTCAGCCAGTGAGGCCTCTTGCAGATTCTGGAGGCTGCCTAAAAGTGCCAACTCCTCCTCCCATGGCAGTCAGCCCAAGGCCGGTGTATGTTAGGCACCATCCTGGTGGTTTCCCTCCCTGTGGCAGTGGTGGCTGCACACCCTGCTTCTATCCACTGCACTTGTCTCCAACCCTGGCCAGGCTGGGGCTGCCCAAGGGGACGGGCCAGGAAACAGGGCAACTTTGGTGGATGGTAATCAGAGCCAGCGGATGGCACTGCACTCTGAGCAGGCCAGGATCTGGCATGGTGTCTGTGATGCCCATGGCTGGGGACCGGCTCGGGGCAGTCTTGCTGAGTAAATGAGGGTTGCTGGCAACCTGGTCCAATCCGGTCAGTCCAGTCAGTCCTGCTACAAGCGGCAGCAGGCAGTGGCTGTGCTGGGAACCTGGGAAAGGTGAGGCTGCACAGATTGCGGGATGAAGAGGGAGAGGAGAGCTTGCCTGCTGCCCTGCCTGCCTGCCTCCTCCACACCAGGACATCTTGGTTAATTAGATTACTATTAATTAGATTACTTGCTGATCTAATTTGTGGTGCTCTAATTAAGCTAGTAACCAAGCCCTGCAGCACCCCACTACTTACCACCTTCCACTGTGAAAACTGACCATTTATACTCACTCTCTGTTTCCTGTTAATTAATCAGTTTTTAATCCGCAAGAGGACTTGTCCTATCCCATGCCTGCTGAGTTTACTTAGGTAAACTCGTTAAGTTCTTAGAAACTTACTAAGGCTCAAGACTGCCACCTAGAGTTTGCTGCTGCTGCTGTTGTGTTGTGTCTTCCTGGGTATTTTGTTTTTAATAAAGACATTTTTTGGCTTTGCTTCATACAATTTACTTCTCTGGGGTGTTTCTCTTCCCCATGTGCTAGATGGCACGAGCACTTCATAGTTGATTATAAGGTATTTTCTAGGGTTTCTACCCTGTCATTTTTTTATTGCTGTAGTAATGCACTGGAAGAAGGTCTTCTCAGCACGTCAGTTTAGATACTCCCAGGAGGTGCTGAGCAGTGGCGCTGGAATACCAGTGTGTTTTCCAGGGAACCCTTGGTTAAAGGAGTTTCCCAGCAAGGAAAGATACCATTTCCCCCTTCCTACCATAACAAAATCCATTCACACACTTGGGTGGGCAAGAGTTCCCAAAACCAAAACTTGGTGTTTGAAATAGCCCAGGGGATATCAAGCCTAGAAAAGCTTTCATTGCTTCAGTTCTCTTAAACCGAAATTTAAAACTTTACCTCAGCCACATGGGAAACAACTTCTGCAGGCATCTCACCTGACTGCGAAACAGAAATAATATTGTGCTGATTGGTGTAGTCTTGACAAAGATCTAATAGTTCTAAGAAACTTGCCAAACTTTTGCTTGAAGTCCTACAGTCGATTGACTTCTAATTCAGGAGAGAAGACAACATTTCTCCCTTTAGGGTTTAGGGGTAGGGTCAATACCCATTTGGATTAATGCTCAGGAATCTTTTGGATATTATAGGACAGGGGAAAAAATATATTGAAAACCAATGGATAAGAACACTTTCCTGAGGTCTGACAGTTGACGTCCTCAACAAGTTTGTACGCTTACCACATGAACAATTTTTACACCTCCAAAGAAACTATACTTTTTTCAGTTGCTTCCTTATGTCAATAGTCATTAATATCTTCAGATACCACTGCTGGAATTTTGAATGGCTCATCCTGAATGCAGTGTTTTTTATATCATGTTGATCAGTTTTCAAATGCAGTAGAAAAGAGCAAGAATCCAGTAAGGCCTTAAAGACTAATAAAATATGTGGCAGGGTATAAACTTTTGTGAGACACTGCTCACTTCTTCAGAACACTCATGAAAGCTCCTATCCTGCCACATATTTTGTTAGTCTTTAAGGTGCTACTGGACTCTTGCTGTTTTCTACTGCTACAGACAGACTAACACAGCTACCCATCTTGTACTATCAATTTTTCAAATGGTTTCTCTGATAATTTATCTGTTTTTCAAAAGATTTGTTGTCCGATTCTTCGCGACCCCATGGACCACATCACACCAGGCCCTCCTGTCTTCGGTCATGCTCCGGAGTTTGCTTAATTTCATGTCTGTTGCATCGATAACACTGTCTAACCATCTCATCCTTTGCCGTCCCCTTCTTCTTTGACCTTCAATCTTTCCCAGTATCAGGGTCTTCTCCAGTGAGTGCTCCCTTCTCATTTGGTGGCCAAAGTATTTGAGCTTCAGCTTCAGTATCTGGCCTTCCAGGGAACAATCAGGGTTGATTTCTTTTAGGACTGACTGATTTGAACTCCTTGAAGACCAAGGGACTCTCAAGAGTCTTCTCCAGCACCATAATTCAAAAGAATCTATTCTTCGGCACTCAACCTTCCTTATAGTTCAACTCTCGCAGCCATACATTACTACTGGGAATACCATTGCTTTGGCCATATGGACTTTTGTTGGTAGGGTGATATCTCTATTTTTTATTATGCTGTCTAGGTTTCCATCGCTTTCCTCCCAAGGAGCAGGTGTCTTTTAATTTCATGGCTGCATTCACCGTCTGCAGTGATCTTGGATCCCAGGAACATGAAGTCTTTCACTATTTCCATGACTTCCCCTTTGTAGTTGCCAGGGAGTGATGGGGCCGGATGCCGTGATCTTAGTTTTTTTGATGCTGAGTTTCAAGCCAACTTTTGCTCTCTCCTCTTTCACCCTGAGCAAGAGGCACTTGAGGTCCTCTTCACTTTCTGCCATTCGAGTGGTATCATCTGCATATCTGAGGCTGTTGATATTTTCCCCGGCAATCTTAATTCCGGCTTGTGATTCATCCAGGCCGGCATTTTGCATGATGTACTCTGCATATACATTAAATATAATATTAAATATAATATGCTTAATGCATAAAAATTATTGTTTTTTTAAAAAATAAACATCTTTTTAAAAAAATTAAAGATACCCATGTGCATTAAGCAAAGCAGTTAGACTTCTGTTCTGTTTTTTCCTACCTTTGAAGTTACTGCACAAGCAAACTTGTGATTTAATAAAGAGGATATTATATGAATATGAAAATAGCCTTCTGGATCTGACCAAAGGTCTGCCTAGGTCTGATTCTTCTTCCAGCCGAGGTAACGTTGATATAACCATTTCAACAGCCTGCTGGGCTATAAAATCCTGCTGCCAAGTGCCAGGCCAATCACAGGGAAAACATCACCCATACAGAATTTAATCCTAGATGACAGAACTGACCTGGCATGTATCCCTGAGATGTGGCTAGGGGAGGCAGAAGTGGTTAACTTTTCCCAGCCGTGCCCCCAGGGTGTTCAGTGATAAATCAGCATGCATAATACTACATCTTTATTGTCCCTCTCCAGGATCCTAGCAAACTATTGTTCTGGGGTGATAAGCTCAACTAGTTCCAGGCACTAGCTCAAGGATGACTCATGGTTCAGTACACAACACCTTCCCTCTGTGATCCCACCTTCCCACCATATATTTTATACATGTGTTTTTTTAATGTTTTTGTATGTGTATGCATAAGCAAAAATGACTACACTGAAGCTATTGTACTTGGCCACACTACGAGAAGACAAGAGGAACTGGAAAAGACAATAATGCTAGGAAAAGTTGAAGGCAGCAGGAAAAGAAGAAGCCCCAACATGAGATGGAGTGACTTGGTCAAGGAAGCCACAGTCCTCCGTTTGCAAGACCTGAGCTAGGCTTTTAACAATAGGACATTTTGGAGGTTGTTCATTCATAGGGTCACCATAAGTTCGAAGTGACTTGATGGCACTTAACGTGCACACATATGCATTTTAGCTTTGGTTTTAATTGTTTCAATGATGTTATCTTGTTTGGTTTGAGCTGTGTTTAAGAGGTGTTTTATTAGGTATGTTTTTCATCTGTTAGCCATCTTGGTGGCCCTGATGAGGGCAGAAAGGCAGAGTATAGCTTTTGTAAATAAATAAGTCCAGCACCATTTCAAACAGCGGCTCTTGGATAACTCCAACAGATCATGGGAAGCTAGATATTTTAATTAAAACAATTATCCTTTAAACAACAGATTTGACAAATTAATGATTATGAACTGCTATATTAGCCGGGCCATCCAAATAGAACCTCCAGCTTCAGTTCTGAGATAGCCTTGAGATTTACAGAGGTTTCTAAAAACACAGCATTTTCCTCAATTCAGTATATCCTCCATTCAGCACCAATTTGAGGGTTGTTCTCTCTCTCCCTCCCTCCCTCCCTCCCTCCCTCCCTCCCAGTTTGGTGTAGTGGTTAAGTGCGTGGACTCTAATCTGGGAGGACCGGGTTTGATTCCCCACTCCTCTACTTGCACCTGGCTGGATGACCTTGGGCAAGCCATAGCTCTGTACCAGCTGTTCTCTCAAGGACAACTTGGGAAAGAGCTCTCTCAGCCCCACCTACCTCACAGGGTGTCTGTTGTGGGGAGGGGAAGGGAAAGGAGTTTGTAAGCCACTCTGAGACTCCAAGTGAGTGAAAGGCGGGATATAAATCCAATCTCTTCTTCTCTTCTTCTTCTTTCCTCTCTCTCCCTCTCTCTCTCGTTAAGGAGAGAAATCTGTGAATTTCCCCTTTGAAACAAAGCAGGAATTCACCCAGGCTCCCCAAAATGCATGAGATATGGATTCCAACATGGATTTTGCTTGCAGTACAGAGAATTTAATCTGATTATTCTCTAAAATAAGAGCTCCCTTCGATTCCCAGATCACATTTATATCATATTTTTCTATCATTGTCCATCTGCTCTTATTTTGGCAACATGGGAAAAAAAATGTTGGCAGACAAAAATAGCAGGATATGCCTGTGTTGTCTGATCAGTTGTTCTCATGTCCAAGATGATAAAAAGGGAAGAAAGCTTTTCATGAAGCAATGCATTCTAATAAAAAAGAGAGAGAACAAGCAAGGAGAAAGGCATTCCACTAATCTTCTCCTGACATAAGCCTAAAATAGGGTCTTCCTCAACAGTGTGTTATCTCAAGGTAAGGTTTTCCTTACCTATAACCGTTGGATTATACGGATTCAAAAAGCAATTAGACAAAATTATTTAGTGATCCAAGGAAACATAGGAGATCATTATTGAAAAACTGCTGAGCAAATGTACATAATATGCCAGAGAGCAGAGTTTAACTATTGAACCACGAATTTCAGTTATCTATGATTCTGACCCACTTTGATAACTGCCACTTTGAAAGGACTCCTAACAAATGTACATATCCACACTGCAAGCGATTCAGTTTCATAGTGAATGTGATGTATGCGTTCACTTTCATCGTGAATGTGTATATCTACACTGCAAACAATCTGTCCACATCCACTATCCACACATTAGGTCGGATCCTATGCAAGATTTTGATATCCTTGAATACATAGGGGAAATGTTTATGGTGTTGTTGGTTTGTACTAAGTGAATACAACTGTATACCTATTTTTTTTAATGAGTGTAAGAACGTAGCCCATTGGTGGAAGATGACAACATGAGGGACAGACAATCTCTTTGGGGAGAGAATTCCAAACCTTTGGTGCCATTTGACCAAGAAGTCCCTTTTCCCAGGTTACCACCCACCTAACCTCAGAAGGTGGGGTCACCCAAAGCAGGCCCTCCAAAGGTGACCATAGTGGTCAGGATAGTTCAAAAGGGAGTAGGCGGTCCTTCAGGTATGTCATCCCAAATAGGGTTGCCAACCTCCAGGTAGCACCTGAAGGTCTCCCGCTATTACAACGGATCTCCAGACAACCAAAATCAGTTCCCCCGGAGAAAATGGATGCTTTGGAGAGTGGACTCTATGGCATTATACCCTGCTGAGGTCTTTCCCCAGGTTCCATCCACCAAATATCCAAGTATTTCCCAACCTAGAGCTGGAAACCTTAGTCCCAAATCATATAGAGCTGTCCCAAATAATATAAAACTGTTCACCTCCTCCTGCAGGCCAGATTGTCAAGACCTTGAATTGTGCCTGGAAACAAATTCGCTTCTCTTTCTACCTGGTCCTTTTAGCTGGAGATGCTGATGATGAACCTGAGATAGGGTTGCCAGCTCTGGGTTGGAAAACACCTGGAGATTTTAGGGGTAAAGCCTGGGGAGGGTGAAGTTTGGGGAAGGGAAGGGACCTCAGTGGCGTACAATGCCACAGAGTCCACCCTATGAAGCGGACATTTTCTCCAGGGGAACTGATCTCTGTGGTCAGGAGATCAGTCCTAATAGCTGGAGATCTCCAGGCCCCACCTGGAGGTTGGCAACCCTGACCCAAGAACTTCTACATCCAAAGCAAATGCTTTGCAACTGAGCCAAGGCCCCTCCCCTGTATGTTGTAATCAATGCTCCCTCTAAGCTGTGGAGTCTTGTGAGCAAAAATTCTGCTTTGTGTGCTACTGGCGTTAAAGTGGTGAGCAAGCAGTTTGGCTGCTGCATACATTAGTTCGCTCTGGAGCCGTCCTTCCTGAGCTAAGACAAGAAGGTGTGAGCTGGAGGCTAAAAAACTGCGAGCTAGCTCACACAAACCCAGCTTAGAGGGAACTCTGATTGTAATACAGCTGGCTGATATCGAGCACAGACCCATCTATAACCATCTCCTCTGCTGTTGAAACAGAGTTTCTAAGCTCCTCGGAGCAATGGCCTTTTACACACACGCCCTCCTTGTGTTGCTTTGTAACGCTCCATGTGTGTCAGTGGCACTTCATCACCATTTCCAAGTCCTCAGCATATGGAAACTGGCTGTACAGTTTCAAGCCTGCTGCTCTCCAAGTTATTTTTTGCCTCCCCTCCCTGCAAAGAAATTTCCTTCAGGCTTCCAGAGTTGTTTATAACACCGAGCCTGCCCTGTGGAGAATCACTAATCACCGGCTTTCTGCAGGGACTTCTTAGTTGCCGGGCTTATTACATTAGATCTTCCAGCAGCATTTGACATCACTTGACATGGCTCATCCTGGGATTCCAACCAAGCATCTGGAATCTGTTGGTTGACGCGCTACTGTTCTCCTCCCTGCCGCCCCAAGCAGTCAGTTTTTAATTCTTAATTTGTATGGCACAAATACAGTCTTGGTTCCATTTGATTCCCTCCTTCGCCTCTTCCCCATCATCCTGCGCTTGATGTCTACATATTGCTCTTAGCGATAGTAATTAGGCAATTTGGAAAAAAAAAAGACCCATTACAGAACGGTGGACGATGGCAACGACTCTCATCCTTCACCTTCTACAGGATTTCAAAACTGTCATCAGCTCTGAGGAAGCAGCACAGGCCGATTTCGTCCTTGCATAGGTAGCTTATTATTGTTATTTTTTAAATGGGTCACACCAATTTTGAAACTGAACTCTGGTTAAGTATGTGGGTACAACTACTGGGCTTTGGCTCTGGAGCTCTACAGTTTCCTTTAACCATATACGCTTCCCATTGCACTCTCTTTTGTCTTTGGTCATTTTTTATGGATGGTGCCCCTCTCATGGATCACTGCCATGATGTGGCGAGGGAGCTTGTGTGGTTCAATGAGGCTGCAGGCTATGCCATGGAGGGCCACCCAGGATGGACAGGCCACAGCAGAGAACTCGGACAAAATGTGATCCACTGGAGAAGGAAATGGCAACCCACTCCAGTATCTTTCCCAAGAAAACCCCATGGGCAGTAACAAAAGGCTAAAAGATATGACACTGGAAGATGAACCCCTCAGGTTGGAAGGTATCCAATATGTTACTGGGGAAGAGCAGAGGGCAAGTACAAGTAACCCCAGAAAGAATGAAGCAGCTGAGCCAAAGCCGAAAGGATGCTTAGCTGTGGATGTGTCTGACAGTGAAAGGAAAGTCCGATGTTGCAAAGAACAATACTACACAGGAACTTGGAATGTAAGATCTATGAATCAAGGTGAGTTGGGTGTGGTAAAAAATGAAATGGCAAAACTGAATATTGACATCTTGGGAATCAGTGAACTCAAATGGATGGGAATGAGTGAATTTAACTCAGAAGACCATTCTATCTATTACTGTGGCCATGAATCCTATAGAAAAAATGGTGCGGCCTTTATGGTCAACAAGAGAGTGCAAAAGGCAGTAATAGGATACAGTCTCAAAAACAACAGAATTATCTCAGCCTGAATCCAAGGCAAACCATTCAACATCACAGTAATCCAAGTCTGTGCCCCAACCACTGATGCAGAGGAGGCTGAAGTGGACCGGTTCTATGAAGACCTACAACACCTCCTAGAACTAACACCAAAAAAAAAGATGTCCACGTCATCATAGGGGACTGGAACGCTAAAGTAGGAAGTCAAAAGGTAACCGGAATAACAGACAAGTTTGGCCTTGGAGAACAAAATGAAGCAGGACAAAGGCTAACAGTTTTGTCAAGAGAACACACTGGTTATAGTGAACACCTTCTTCCAACAACCTAAGAGGCGACTCTACCTATGGACATCACCAGATGGGCAACACCGAAATCAGATTGATTATATCATTTGCAGTTAAAGATGGAGAAGCTCTATACACTCAGTAAAAACAAGACCTGAAGCTGATTGTGGCTCAGATCATGAGCTGCTCATTGTAAAATTCAGACATAAACTGAAAAAAGTTGGGACAACCACTAGGCCATTCATGTTTGACCTAGATCACATCATCTTCACCAGGAGCAGAACAAGAATCACAGTCACCACACAAAAAGGACAGGGCCTCCACATGCTCCCACAAACAGAACATGCAGCACCAGACATGATGTAATTCTGGCACAGAGTTTCCATGTCAATGCTAACATTACTTGAGTAACAAGTTATATAATCAGTATTCCAGTGGCAAATTTCCCACATCTCCTCAGCCAGAAATCAAAGTGGAACTTACTTTAGGAGTCTGGCACGTTACAAAATAAATTTCTCACTCCCACAACCATCCACAATGACAATTGCGGATGATTGAGGGTAGACTCAGTATGTGATAGCCCCAACCTATATAATGATTTCTACTTCACAATACAACCGAGAGGTTTTTTATGAAATCCTGTGAACTGGCAGTGAAAGCTGCTAAGAGAGATTTCTTCACAGCTTCCATTATGTCCACTAGCTCTTGCCCAGCACAATTATTTAGAGTAATTAGGTCTCTATCCTCCCTGAATGAGGGAGCCCAAAATATAAGTAATTTGGCTATTAACTGTGAGGCATTTACGAGCTTTTGTGTGGACAAAGACTTGTCACTCTGCCACAATCTACCTGCCAGTGTTGATACAGCAAGAGAACTAGAGGCCCCTTGGGCATTCTTGGATTCAGAAACAGACAATTTCAGCTGACTCTCTCAGGCTGATGTCAACAGGAGCCTGAGTGCTGTTAGTCCAACCACATGCCTCTTGGACCTGTGCCCATTGTGGCTGGTGAAGGCTGGTGGCAATGGGATATGGGACTCCCTAAGGGACATTATCAACTTGTCCCTCAGCTCCAGGGTTTACCCGGGGTGGTTAAAAGAGGTCATGGTCATACCACTCTTGAAAAAGCTATCCTTAGATCCACTGGATCTTACTGGTTATCACCCACTCTTGAATCTTTCATTTCTGGGCAAGGTGATTGAGAGAGTGGTAGCAAAGCAGCTCCAAAGCCTCTTGAATGACACATTGGCCTTGGACCCCTTCCAGTCTAGCTTCCACCCAGACCATGGGATGGAGACAGCTTTGATTGCCCTCACAGATGATCTTCACAGCTGGATCGAAGCAGGTCAGCGCTGTTGTTGTTATTAGATCTCTCTGCAGCATTCAACACAGTCAAATATGACCTGTTGGCCCACTCCCTCACCAATGTAAGAGTCCAGGGGACAGCCTTGAAGTGGCTTACCTCCTTCCTCTAGGGTCAAGGACAGAGGGTGGTGCTAGGAAAGAGGATATTGCCTTGCAACCCTCTAGTGGGTGGGGTTCCCCAAGAGGCAATCCTTAACATCTATAAACATCTATATGTGCCCCCCTCGCCTAGCTGGTGTGGAGTTTCAGGCTGGGTTGTCACCAGTATGCTGATGACACCCAGCTTTATCTGTTGATGGGTGGCTGGCCAGATACTGTCCTGTCAAAACTGGCTGACGGGCTGGATACCATGGTTGGATGGTTGAAGCAGAATCATCTGAGACTAAATCCTTTGAATATGGAGATCCTGTGGATGGGGGGGGGGGAGTCTGATGTCAGGGTACCAGCTCCCAGCTCTTGCCTTTAACACTGTCATCAACTGTCAAGAGTCTGGGTGCAATTCTGGATGCCTCCCTATCTATGGAGGCCTAGATTGCAAAGGTTGCCAGAATGGTGTTTTTACAACTGCCAAGTCAGGCAACTGGCCCCCTACCTCTCCCTCTCAACCGAGTCACAGTGATCCATGCAATGGTCACCTCTAGGTTTGATTACTGCAACTCATTCTACGTGGGGTTACCCTTGAAGCTGACCCAGAAATTACAGCTTGTCCAAAATGCAGGGACATGGGTGCTTATAGGCACACCAACAACAGCACATATCCAGCCAGTGCTTTGCCAGCTGCATTGGCTCCAAGCTGAGTACTGGATCGGTCTCAAGGTCTTGGTTTTAACCTATAAAGCCCTACACAGACAGAGACCAGCATACCCATGGGACTGCCTCTCCTGGTATATCCCCCGGAGAGCCTTCTGATCAGAAGATCAGAATCTACTGGTGGTCCCTGGCCCAAAAGACATCTGGCTATCTTCAACCAGAGCCAGGGCTCCTGCCTGGCGGAACTCTCTACTTGGTGATATCTGTGCTTTGTGAGACTTGAGACAGTTCTTCAGGGCTTGTAAAACAGAGATGTTCTAGAAGAGAAGAGGAGATTGGATTTATATCCCGCCCTTCACTCACTTGGAGTCTCAGAGCGGCTGACAAACTCTCCCCTCCCCACAACAGACACCCTGTGAGGTAGGTGGGGCTGAGAGAGCACTTTCCCAAGCTGTCCTTGAGAGAACAGCTGGCACAGAGCTATGGCTTGCCCAAGGTCATCCAGCAGGTGCAAGTGGAGGAGTGCAGACTCTAATTCTCCCAGATTAGAGTCCGCGCACTGAACCACTACACCAAACTGGCTCTCACCAGGTCTATGGTCAAGGATAGCAACGATTTACCATCATATCTGGCCCTGATCTGCCCCGCCCCATTAGAGGAATTAATAATTCCCGATGCCATGAAAATGTTCTCAAGATTTAATTTAAATGGGCTTTAGACTAAATTTTATATATGCCTGTGAAACGGTGCTCTAAACTGTATTGTACACTGCCCTGGACCCTCCAGGGCAGGGTGGTATAGAAATACAATAATAATAAAAAAGAGTTGAAAACTCCTTCAGGAATCCTCATGCCCATTGTTAAGGTAGATCACGGAGCAGCAAGGAGGCTAATGCTTCCATGGAAACACACAACACACTGGGCATCACAGTGGTCTTTACAAGACCACCAGTCATTACAGAGAGACTAGGCAGCGTTCATGTGATGTTTTAGTTTTGTGTCCCAGCTCCCCCCTGAATGTATGTGCTGAGTCATGCTCCTGAAACACTGTGCCTGACCAAGGAAGCTTTGACTCTTGACAGCTTCCACCCTGGAACTCTTGTTGGTCTCGAAGGTGCTCCTGGGCTCGAATCTCACTGTTCCTCTGAAACACTGAACTGCATTCATTGCTAAGATAAGCCACCTCAGGATGAACTGCTGAAATGGGAAGCTTATTGGCCATTAACAGATAGTTGCTGATGAATGATGGTTGAGCTATTCCAGTTCACCCTGGACTGTGCTTGGTTTTTTTCCCATAAAGATGTTTCCTAATTTCTTCCAGATCTTTGAGCTTGCAGTTTTCTGGTCTTAGAACTGTGGAACTGATGCATAGGAATCCTCTGTTGTCCTTTAAAAAAAAAAAAGTTTCCAGATATACAGTGCTCTACATGTGGAGCTCAAGTGGTTAAGATGCTAAACTGCAGCCTAGAAGGGTGGTAGTTCAGCAGTTCGAGACCGGAGTTCTGCGGGACAGAGTGAGCTCCCATCTCTGGTCCCAGCTCCTGCCAACCTAGCAGTTAGAAAGCAAGAAATTGCAAGTAGATAAATAGGTATTGTTTCAGTGGGGAGGTAACAGTGTTCCCTGCACCTCGGCATTTAGTCATGCTGGCCACATGACCACAGAAACATCTTTGGACAACGCTGGCTCTTCGGCTTGGAAACGGAAATGAGCACCGCATCCCTAGAGTTGTATTCAACTGGTTTTCGAGCGAGGGAAACCTTTGCCTTTACATGTGGAACTAGCATCAGTTTTCTTTTTTTCTTTTTGGTATTTTTTTATATGTGCATGTGTGTGTGTGCATGTATGTGCATGCGTGTGTGCCCCTGGAAGTCATGGCGACCTCTGGTGACTGACCTGTACTAGGGGCCTGGAGGATATTCAGAGAGGTGGCTGAATAGAGCCTGCCCATCCTCCAGACTGCTAGTATTTCAAGGAGGTCTCCCATCCAAGTAGTTGCCAGAGTCGACCCTGCTTAGCTTCCAAAATATGATGAGATCAGGCTTGCTTGGGCTAGCCAGGTCAGGGTGAGCTGGCAACAGTTTTCAAATCATATCCAATATTAAGAGTGTACATCAATAATACACTGCTCAGTGGCAACCTCGATGTGATGTTGTGCCAAGATTATTTTTATGTGGTCTGTTAGAAGAAGAAGAAGAGATTGAATTTATACCCCACCCTCCACTCCCCAAGGGAGTCTCAGAGCGGCTTACAAACTCCTTTTCCCTTCCCCTCCCCACAACAGACACCCTGTGAGGTAGGTGGGGCTGAGAGAGCTCTTTCCCAAGCTGTCCTTGAGGGAACAGCTGGTACAGAGCTATGGCTTGCCCAAGGTCATCCAGCCAGGTGCAAGTGGAGGAGTGGGGAATCAAACCCGGTTCTCCCAGATTAGAGTCCGTGCACTTAACCACTACATCAAACTGGTTCCCCCTGTGCCCAATTGCCTGTGCATATAAGTAAAGCACCGCATGAAAATAATCCTGATGCAGCAACCCCAGATCCCATTCCTGGGATTTTGCCATGTTTTTACAGGGCACTGGTAACCCAGAAGGA
Organism: Lepidodactylus listeri; assembly: GCA_029233225.1. Lineage (NCBI taxonomy): Eukaryota > Metazoa > Chordata > Lepidosauria > Squamata > Gekkonidae > Lepidodactylus > Lepidodactylus listeri. Next base: position 94,299,181 of record JARCFY010000009.1, on the reverse strand, counting down.
GGGGGAAGAATCAATTGATAACAAAGGAACTGAAAGCTATGGAAAACCACATATGGTTCAGTTCCGTGACTGACATAAACATTCCCCTAGTTAAACAATAATTAAGGAAGAGAATAACTGGGGTGGGTGATTGGCAGCAGGGAGGAGTCCCCCCAGACAGGAGAGATCTTTGTATGTCATCCCCAGATGTTCCTGAGCATTCTCAAGAGCATCACTTCCTGCCAGAGATTATCAAATGTGTACTTGTCCATGTTTTTCAACCCAAGTAAGCAAGGCACAAAAGCTACAAATTTCATGAACCTTGTCAGAGAAAAAGTCTTTCTCCAACAGTCCCTCCCTGCCACTGGTCCATCATTCCTTTACACAGGGGTCCATTGGAGCGGGAGCGCACAGGAGCACAGCTCCGGGAGTGAGGAGCCCAGGGGGCGGGCACATGACCAAGCCCCGCCCCTCCTCGGCTTCCCCAAGCAGTGCAGAGGTGCAGCGCCCCGCGAAAAGCCCTGCTAGGGTCTTTATTGTTTTTAATGTTTTGTTTTAATATTGATAATTTTATCATTGTTCCTTTTATGACTGTGTGCTGCTTTTCCAAAGACTTGCTCAAGGTGGCATCTAAATTTTCTAAGTATACCATTTTTTATCTGGGCACATGGCACATAAGTACTGGAGAAATTTCACCAACCCTTCAGCAGCTTCCACTTTGTCAGTTTGGTGTAGAGGTCAGGAGTTGGACTCTAATCTGGGAGAACCGGGTTTGATTCCCCACTCCTCCACATGCAGCTGCTGGTGGTGCCTTCGGACACACTTCCGGTATGTTAGGGGGTGTGGCATATGCAAATGAGTTATGCAAATGAGTTATGCTAATGAGCTCCTGCACCTCTTTTTCTACGAAATGACCCCTGCCTTTACAAATCTAATTTTGGTATAGAAAATAGTGATAAACCTTGATGTATGCCAATTAAGGTTGTGTATTATTATTATTGATAAACCTTGTGACAAGTTGGACCCCAATTTAGAGTGGTTTAGCCCAGCTTGTAGTGGGGGAGGACATATTTCTTAGCTGGAGAAGCTCAGGAACTGGCCGCTTCAGTTCCTAAACTCTCCCCATCCCTACTGTTAATTGTACTCCACTAACTTTTGCAGTCAGTTTCCACCAGAGGTTTCAGCTGCTGTAATAGTTACGTTTCCAACTCAACTTCCATCTGACATTGGGAAGATGGATACCGTACGGAACTTGAAGACTAGGTTCATAATTCATTCTGCCTGAAACCATTTTTAATTAGATATCATTTGAGAATTTCTTTTTAATTACTGCTTAGAGCGTCTGGTCACTGAACTCTGAACATTGCTCCTCTATGCTAATCAGCAAGTTGTTTCAGAAGTGTGAATGCTTAAAAAATATAAGTGTAAAAGCTGTTGTTAAATATGCAATTCCTAGAAGAGGCCAACAGTAACGGCATCTTTACCACTCCGTTTTAATAAACTTTATACTCAAGTTGATGAGGGGGAGTGTTAGAGAGAGAAGGGAAGGGGGTGGTAAGTCACTTCTCAACTCCGTGATACATTAATTCCACCACTGATTTTTCCATAGGGCAAAGATTTTCAAATCATCTGTCTTCAGGGGATAATTTTCACTTCGATATGTCTGTCGAATCTCTGGAGAACCTCAGAGCACGTGCCAGGGAACTACTGAGTACCCTAGAGGATCCTAGGCAATATTCTGAAATGCATGCATAGGTAAGGAGGCCAACTTGACCTTCCACTCTCTAATTCAGCCCCCTGCTGCTTCTTGAAAGGGCAGTGGGGGGAAATTGGTGGGTTTAAATGCCATATGTATAGAGATGTAATATCAAACTGACCACTAGAGGGAGCAAAACATGTGCAGGAAAGGGGAGGAAACCATGAAGCTGTGTAACTGGAAGTGGTGTCACCGCAATGTGGAACATTCTACACAGCTAGAAGTGACATTCCAAAGTTGTGGAGTTGGCAACTCTATTTTCAGGCCATCTGCATCCCCTCCAACTCTCTCAATTTATCTGTCCACAGACCAGGTTTACACCAAAGATTACCCGTTTTATAGCGCTTGTCCCTGAAAAACCACTGTCCCTTCATAACTTTTCCTTTATGATTCTTTCCTCTGCTGCTTCCATTTCCTTCTGAAATCCACTCTCTCTCTTGCCCATGCACTGTTCATCACCACTGTAGCTTTCCAGCTTTCCTTACCTCCTGGACCCATGCCACTGCCAGCCTGATCCAAGCTGAGTCCCCAAGGTGCTGTCTGCACAGCTGGGTCTCAGCTTACTCCCAGTCTGCAACGGAGCTTATTTGGGGAAACAAAAGTGTTGGAGGAAGAAATGGGTTGGATTGCCAGCTCTGAACTGGGAAAGTCTCTGTAGTCTGGAGATTGTAAATCCAGGAGATTGTAATTCCAGGAGACTGTAATTCCAGGAGATTGTAATTCCAGGAGACTGTAATTCCAGGAGACTGTAATTCCAGCTATCACCTGGAGGTTGACAACCCTAGCAATGGACATACACCTGTCATCGCTTCCCAAATTTACATTGTCACTGTCCTGGCTCAAGCAGGCTCAGCTTTTCCACTTGGCAGCAGGGTGGGAGGAGGCAACAGGCAGCAGCAACTAACACACAGTCCCCTGTGCTGGCTTCCCCAATCTTCCTTCAACCCATGGACCACATGGAGGGGTACCTGCAGACAAGACTTTAAGAGCTAACATAGTACAATATTAAAAACAATGTGTGGCCTCCAGCAACCTTTTCAGAGTTTAACCATTATTTGTTACAACTAATAAACACTGATTTCATGACTATTGTACTGTAACATTCAGGGGTCCTTTTGAGCAGGAGCTCGGGGGAGCGCAGCTCCGGGAGTTGGTGCCAGCCCCCCCCCCTCCACGGGGGAATGCCTGCTTGTGTCATGGCTGCAGCAAAATGACCCTGTCCCCTGGAAAGGTCCTTGTTCCTCCGACCAGCCTTCTGAAGGCTTCAGTCACCACTGAAGCTATCCTCCCAGATCAGTGGAATTTTTGAGGCTAGGATTGGTAGCTGTCCCCTCTCTGCCAGCTCTCTCTCTCTCTCTCTCTGTTATTTCTTTCTTGCCTTCTGACATACTTCTAGTGATGTCAGGTGGTGTAGCATATGCAAATAAGTTATGCTAATGAGTTATGCTAATGAGCTCCTGCACCTCTTTTTTTTCAAAATGACCCCTGGTAACATTCATAAAACTGAATCTATTTCTGAGACATAAGGCTTACTAAAAGTACTAAAAGTAGAATAATCATGTTTGAAATATCTTGCGAAAGTACCCTCTATACTCAAATAACCCATCCTGAAAAATCACCCCTTTTTAGCATTTTTCAGAGGTCCTTCAGAAGCCAAATGTCATAGAAAACTGGCTGTTGAACAATATTAGATTATCCAGCTTCCTTCTTATGAGTAAGTGGCTGAATTCTTTTATCTAACTCACACAGGAAAGGAGCACCACGGTTCTATTTCTGGGCTCTTCTGCATTCTCATTTTTGTCACTTGTGCATCCCTATTGCTTTGGGATTTTCCCCCTTTTCAGCACATATTTTGCTCCCTCTAGTGGTCAATTGGATATTACCTCTCTGTATGCCAGGCATATTTTCCTGCATGTTTATCAAATGGATACACAGAATATCATGTTCATTATCAGATAACATAAGGGAAGACAACTTTCAGAAATTAGTACACACCATTCAAAGAATTGCTTTGGTCAAAGACAGGGATAGGAGAAAAGTGCATGGTTTTCGTTTTCCAAATCACATACAGCAGCAGATAAAAGCAAGCAATGTATTTCCTAACCTACCACTGCAGCCCACCCCCACCCCCACCCCCCGATTACTTATTTAATAAAATTTCACATAATAGTGAAAGATATGAAATAGGTCTTTTGGAGACTGAGCAACACCAAGCCAAACACTACGGGCATAAGGAACTATGATGAGCAGCAACATGGCACTATGGACTGACAAAAGAACTGATCAGCGTTTCTTCAGGAAACAGCGCTAAGCAACAAGGAACCAGTCAGCCCCTTGTGGGTAACGACAATAGACAACAGCCTGACCACTTGTGCAATAGAAAGCCAATCAACACGTTGAATGACCAAACACCCATGCTCACTCTAGGTTACAAACTCACCATTGAGGATATTGTTTCCTTGCCCCAAAGTACAGATCTGATTTTTACAGATAAATATCCCAAAACATGCAATGTCACTTTTGTGTTGTTGTTGTTGTTGTTGTTGTTGTTAGCTATCAAGTCACAGCTGACTTATGGAGACCTCTTGGGGTTTTCAAGGCAAGAGACATTCAAAGGTGGTCTGCCATTGCCTGCCTCTGTGTTGTGGCCCTGGACTGGCTGGGTGGTCTCCCATACTAACCAGGGCCGGCTCTGTTTAGCTAACAAGCTATCCAGGTCACTTTCCAGGCAGGCAAAAATACCTGCCGAAATAACAAGAGTTCTGCCCATCCCTAAACTATGACCTCAGTTATTTGTGACCAGTGTTCCCGCTAAGCTGAGTTATTGTGAGCTAGCTCACAGTTTTTTAGCCTCTGGCTCACACATCTTTGTCTTCGCTCAGGGAGGATGACTCCAGAGCAAACTAATTTATGCAGTAGTCAAATTGCTTGCTCACAACTTTAAGGCCAGTTAGCTCACAAAGTGGAATTTTTGCTCACAACACTCCACGCCTTAGGGGGAGCATTGTTTGTGACCAGCCAATTTGTGACCAGGTTGCACCCCGACCTGGATGGCCCAGACTAGCCTGACCTTGTCAGATCTCGGAAGCTAACCAGGGCTGGCCCTGGTTAATACTTGGATGGGAAACCACCAAGGAAGTCCAGGGTTGCTATGCAGAGGCAGGCAGTTGCAAACCACCCCTGAGTCTCATATCTTGAAAACACTACAGTGTCACCAAAAAGGTTGCAAATGAGGATTTAATGCAGTCACACAGTGGATGCTTCACAAAGGTGGGTGTGCCCAGGTTATCGCTTATGTCACTGTCCATGCTTCCTCACTGGAGAAAGTTTCAGAAACACTGGACTTACTCCACCAACAAAGTAGAAACACTGGAAACTAAAGCAAACTAAGGAACTGTCACAGAATGTTAATTAGCACAATAAAGTAACTCTTTTTTAGTATCACAGCAATGCTAACCCAAAGCAAGATTTTTCTTTCTTTTTTTATTTGTTTGGCTTGCAAAGAATAAGCATCGTAAGACCTAGCAACTTGTATCCATGTGTTTGATCCCCTGCAATGAGCAAAGTTTAAAGCGATAATAAAACAACAATTCTAGATCTTTCCTATCAAAGGTTAGTTATCACAGAGAAAAACAGCTAATTAGCATACAGGCAAGGTAAATGACATTAGGATTTAATATCTCTGTCAGTAACATGAAATCAAACAAACAGCAAATTGAAAACTGAGAGAACCAACAGCACACATTTAATGTGAATTAATTAACATTTAGATGTAATCAGTCCCAAACATGAAGTGTTATTAATTTATCTAGTGACCCGCCCCCCTAGAAACTTTGTTTAGTTGATTACAAATTTATGAGACCAGCCAAAGAATAAATAACATGACCCCCTTTCTAGCTAATTATAGTCAGTGTGCTTTATAGCCAATGAGGTAAGTAAATAATGACAGCCAACAGACCAAGAAGCAAGAAACTCTGCCAGACAGACAATGTATAATTTTGCATCCAACCAAGGAATAGGTACTCAACCTTTTAAAAACACAACTGTAAGCCTGTTCTGGTCTACAATAGAACTCATTTTTTTAAAAAAATGATGACTGAAGTTTTAAAACTTGGGGGATAGGTGCTGTGATTCTAAGCATGTCTTACTTAGAAATAAGACCCACTGAGTTCAGTGAACTTGACCTGTGGCAGGTCCATTTAGATGAGAAATACTGACTCAAATATTGTAACCAGGGCTAGAACCCTTATTTGAATATACTGGCCTTTTTCACATTCTCATTTTCTTTGCTTGTGTGTTCCTGTTGCTTTTGGGTGGGGGCTCTTCTGCACATGTTTTGCTCCCTCTAGTGGTCAATTTGATATTACATTGATTTATGTCCAGCATAAAAACCTGCAGTTTAAATCTGCAAGGAGATATGCCAGACATAAAGCAGTATAATACTGAATTGACCACTAGAGGGAGCAAAACATGTGCAGAACAGAACCCTCCCCCCCCCCGCCCCAAAGCAACAGGAATGTACTGGCTTGCAGGCTCCAAGTATCAGGTGCCAGAAGTCAGGCAAAGCAGAGTTGTTCAGTCCAAGGTCAGAAGTCCAAAAGTCAGGCAAGGCAGAACTGGTGGCTTAGCACCCCCTGCTTGGGTGGGGAGGGCAGGGTATAAATCTAATAAAATAAATGAATAAAACAACCTATCATGTTGTGTCTACACATAACATCCTCTCTTGGCTATGTTTTATAGGGCTATGTTTTCAACCAGTTACTCAGAAACAATCTTGCAACTACTCATCTTCATTATCAATCAAGCAGCTGAAATCAAGCCATCTCGTCTCTACCTCTGTTCTCAGCCTTTGTTTGTGGTGCTCTAAGAGTGTAGGTCAGGGGTGGCCAACCTGTGGCTCGGGAGCCACATGCGGCTCTTTCACACATATTGTGCGGCTCCTGGCAGGGCGGCTAGGGAAGCAAAGGGGAGGCATGCTTTTTCTCTCTTTCTCCCTTCCTTCCTTCCTTCCTTCCTTCCTTCCTTCCTTCCTTCCTTCCTTCCCTCCTCCCTCCCATCTATTTGCTTTCCTAGTTTCTCTCTCTCTCTCTCTTTCCACTTCTTTAATTCTTTCTTTCCATCTCTCTCTTTCTCTCTCTCAATATCATTAGCAAACAAGTAATATCATTATCAATAACCGGTTTTCCTCATTTTTTTTTTTTTGGCAGTCCCATTTAACGTTAATAAAAAGCAAATTTGCATATTTTTAAAAATAAAAATGTGTGTGTGATATTTGTTCCTGTCTTGCGGCTCTCAGACATCTGACGTTTATTCTATGTGGCTCTTACGTTAAGCAAGGTTGGCCACCCCTGGTGTAGGTGATACCAGTTGGCTGGAAATGGCCGATGGAGGCTCACCTGCTGAATCAGGGCTGGAGAGTGTTGGTGGCTTTGTACCAGGTGAACTGATCTCTGTCACCGGGAGATCAGTTATAATAGCAAGAGATCTCCAGCCACCACCTGTAGGTTGGCAAGCCTAATTAAAACTGATCTCCAGGTGACAGAAATCAGTTTACCTGGAGAAAATGGCCACTTTAGAAGGTGGACTCTATGGCATTATACTCCACTGAAGTCCCGCTCCTCCCCAAACCCCACTTTCCCCAGGCTCCACCCCCAAAATCTCCAGGTCTTTCCTTACCGGGAGTTGGCAACCCTAACACAAATACACCCACACTTCCTCTCTTTTGGTATCTGCTTTGGGAAGGACTCCACAAATGTCTATTTTTGAGCCATTTCCTGAATGGGCGACAACGCACCAAAGTTGTGTCTGATCACCTCAGGATCATAAAGCGAGACCCCGCAATAAATTGGAAAAAACTGTTCAAGCAGAAAGCGTCCCCTGTTGATTAAACAATGCCCTCTAAAGTAGAACATTGCTAGAGGAGAAAAGCAAAAGCACTCCCCAAGGTTTCCTTTTGCTATCGTAAATGCTCTAGAACTGTGCAAAATTGTTTAGAGGTTACGGCGGCATTTCTGCTTTTACAGCTCATTTAACTATGCAATTAGACTTTACAAAAAAAAAAAGATAGGGAAGATTAAAAATTAGATATGCTTATCGTCAGTACATAGGGTCAGTACTTGAGACTTTAAAACAAATTAATGCCGCCACCGCTTATTGCCTACCCCTCCTTCTCATCACTTCTTGGTGCAGAGCGGAGGGCGTTTATCTTAACTCAGCAATTCTGACACTTTCCATCAGATGGCTCGACTGGAGAGTGATAAGCTTTGCAGATTTAAAATGAAAGTGTGGCTGCGGAGCAATTGCGCGATCGCCAGGCTAATAATGCATTTTGTAAATGTTGGGGAGAGAATGTTGTACGAACACGAAATTTCCATGATAGGGAAAGGCAAATGGCCTTGCCCAATGACTCGAAATTCACTACAGGAAATTGCATCACCCTGAACAGACATACAGTATTATATTCCCGATTTTAAAAATAGAGAAACTTCATGTCAGCACAGCAAGGAGGGGGAAGGAGGTAACAGAGGAATATTGAGGCTTTAATGAGATTTCAAATTCAAATGTGCTGAGCAAAACTGTTTAAAAATTGTGTTTGAATAGTAAATAGATAACGTTTTCATTTAGAAACAACTGAGCTGCCAGATTCAACATGCTGCATGGAAAATAGAGGGGAGGAGTGGGGACGGGGCAGAGAGAGAAGAAAATGCACGTTCAGAAATAGAAAATAAAATGAGAAGCAATGTCTTTGCCATGAGCCTTCTCAAGGCTATGAGAAAAAGAAGAAGAAATGCATCAAAGTTCACTCTGTTCTTTATCTACCGCCCAGCCTCAAGAAAATCTCAGAGGCAGAATGTCACCTCTTGTCACACTATCTGTTTCCAATATAGATTGTATTGGCAGTTTTCATTTCCTGTCTCTTGGCAAACAATATTTGTTTTATTTTCATTTATTAGATTTTTCATTCATGGAGTATAGGTGAAATGCCAGCTGGTGAGGAGTGGAGTCTGAGTACAGAGATGCATCATACTTCTGGTTGCTAGCCTCCAGGTGGCACCTGGAGATCTCTCACTATCACAGTTGATCTCCAGATGACCAAGGTCATCTTGTTTTAGAGGGTTGATTCTATGGTAATATACCCTGATGAGGTCCCCCAGGCTCCACCCCCAAAATCTCCAGTTGTTTCCCAACCCAGAGCTGGAAATCCTATTTGCCCCATAGATCTCAATGTGAGCAATCAGGAAACAAGGCCATTCATAATTGTATAGCTAAAGGCATCCAGATCAAATAGATCTGAGGGTCAAACTGCCCATTCAGCAAGTTGTTAGCTGAATTGCTTTAATTTAAAGTTAGCAATTGGCGAAATACACGGGATCTTAGCCAACTATACCAGGGTCCCACCCCTCCCGGGAGTTCTCAAGGAAAGAGGCACGTGAGGCAGATGGAAAATTAAATGTTGTTTACTTAATAGTGTATCTCAAGCATACCAAAAACGTAATCACTCACACACTCACACAGGCCTAAGAAACAAAGACAGAAAGTAGCACGTTTGCATGAGCAGGAATTCGTTGGTGGGGAAGCAGTGCCTTACCTTAGATGAGTTGTCTGATCGATGGCAGAATTGGATGGGGAGAAAATAAAAAGGTTATGGGGACACGAGGCTAGAACCTGTGAGACCACGTGGTTCTCCTGGATCGCGATTCCAGAGAGAGAGAGGATTAAAGATGGAGGCAAGGGTTTGGGACAGCAAGCTGGACTGGAGAGGTGGTTTAAAGCAGATAGGGGATGATGGCTCAAGAGACCGAATGCCTCTGCGTAAGGTTTTTTATTAGGTGGTCTTGGGGCGGGCTGCACAGACCACATCCCACTAACACACCTTCTAGGTGGTCCGTCCGTCTTGAACCCTTCCATAGGTTAAAGGTGGACAAAAGGAGGAGGGCCAGGGGATGGACCATGTTGCAAAACTATGATCTCACCAGGAAGTGGACTTTGGACAGGGGTCCGATGACTCACCTGGCCACAATCATTGTTAGTCAATGACTTTGGCCGACTGGTTGATGGCCCGAACATTAGTTGCTAGGCAACTGCGTTAGCATAACTATGCAGGTACATTGGAGGGGGCAGGGGTTGACCAGCGTGCTGAAACAGAAAGAAACCTCATGGCAAGAGGAGTCTTTTGTCTCTGTCTCAGGTGAACTTTCTAGGGTGTCAGCCTCCTGGCATGGGCTGGAGCTGGCTCCTATCATGAAGAAAGCACATGGCCCTTCCAATATGGGCAACCCAAAGTTCAGGCTTATGAATATCACAATTCATAAGAGCATTAGCAGTGCCTTGCTGGCCAACAAAGTGCCTAATGCAGCATGCCAACAGCTCTTGTCCAACACAAGGTTATTTCAATTACAATGCTACTTCAACTTTGGAGGTTTTCAAACAGAGGCTAGATGGCCATCTGACAGCAATGCTGATTCTGTGAACTTAGGAAGATTATGAAAGGGAGGGCAGGAAGGGTTGCATCAGTGCTTAGTTCTCGTGGCCCTTTCTTACACACCCAGGGAAACCCTGTTCACCACTTTGTGGTCAGGAAGCAATTTTTCTTCAGACCAGTTTGGCTGGAGATCCTGGAGGTATTTGTCATCTTCTGGGCATGGAACAGGGGTCACTGGGTGTGTGTGTGGGGGGGAGGTATTTGTGAAGTTCCTGCACTGTGCAGGGGGTTGGACTAGCTGACCCTAGAGGTCCCTTCAAATTCTATGGTTCTATGATTCTATACACACAGCAAACCATGTATCTTATTTCAATTACACACAAAAAATAGAAGTTGCACCCTTACCTGGAGAGCCCAGGCAAACCTGATCTCACCAGATCTCGGAAGCTAAGCAGGGTCGACTCTGGCAAGTACTTGGATGGGAGACCTCCTTGGAATACCAGCAGTCAGGAGGACAGGGGCAGGCTTTATTCAGCCACCTCTCTGAATATCCTCCAGGCCCCCAGTAGAGGTCAGTCACCAGAGGTCAACATGGTCTCCAGGTGCCCACACAGTCAGTCACCAAAGGTCGCCATGACTTCTAGGTGTGTGCACACTCACATGCACACACACATGCACATATGAAAAATTTAAAAAGGAGAAAAAGTTGCCTAGAGATCCCAACAGTCCACATTCTCACCTGCAATAAGATAACGGTATTCAAAACAGAGGTGCAGACTGCAGACACAGAGAGAGAGCCATATACCTGGAGACAAAATAACCAATGAGAGAAGACGATGCTTGAACACACAAGGACAGTCACTTGTGAGTCAACCTTTTTACCCCTGTTAGAAAGCTGACTTTCTGGCTCTGAATCTGTTTCCCTAATGGGTTTGGAGTGTGGGAGGGGTGCTGTGGACCATGGAAGTGGGATGGGAAAGGGGTCTTCCCCTAAGACTGGCAAGCCCCACCCCAGGATGATTCTGCAAGCAAAGACATCTGCGGTAATCCAAGCAGACTGATAAAGGAGAGGGAGTGTTGAAGTCCATTTCTTTATGACCTGGCAGCCAGCTGCAGAACTTTGTTTGCTGTTTGGGAGTGGAATTTTGGGGCTGTGGCTCAGTGGTAGAGCCTCTGCTTGGCATGCACAAGGTTTAACTCCCAGCACCACTGCTTAAAAAAGATCAGGCAGTAGACTATTTATTTATTTATTTATTTTGGGGATTTATATCCCACCCTCCCCACCATACAGCAGGCTGAGGGCAGCTACCAACAGATACAATTACAGATTAAAAACCATAAAACCATTATCCATAAAAGGCTACAAAGCACAACAAATCACACAGCAAGATGGCACCATTTCGTCGACTATATCTGAGCAGCGTCGCAGATGGTAGACAGTTCTGATCGGTGCTAAATGGTCTGGGTTGGTGGGTTCCAGAAACAGGGCCAGACTGTAATGTGAAAATGTGAAAGACCTCCATCAATGTGAAAGACCTCCATCAAAGACCCTGGAGAGCTGCTGCCAGTCTGAATAGACAATACTGACATTGATCCAATCTGCATTGGTATTTCGCACCGTTGGGCCAACAGTCTCACATCATCTCACAAATTTCTGTCTGCATTTAATGCCACATCCACTCTCCTATTGTTTCATCTCAGCATCGGCTGTCTGCATCATTTTATTGCCATTTAGTGGTGACTCCAATGTCACTATGGTGTCTTACCGCCTTATCTGGATTTGGTTTTAAGGTGCTACAATTGCTCCTCCCTGCCCTCGAGCCGCTGTGAGCAAAAAGCAGAACGGAGCTGAAAGCCCCTCTCCTTTTCTAAGGAGATACCCAAATTGTCACAAAGGAAACAAGTTAGCTGAAAATCCAGTTGTCTGTGTTTCAAAGCAGCCAGGAAACATTTTTCTGTGATAATATATTTTTTGGGGGGTGGGGGTGGAAGCATGCCTACTCCTGAACCGTTTGTTATTTCCTGGGGCAGTCCCTCTCTTGCGCGCTCTCCCTAAACAACTTGTGTCCTGATGCAGACGGAGGAGAGCTTTATAACGAGCCAGATGGGAAGCCGGCGCCACAGCAGCATGGAACAGCTTTACATGGCAAATGCAGATTGGGCCATTGATGGGACAATGGTCTGATTCAGTATCAGGCAGCTTCAGCTGTGATCTGTGCTAGTTAGGGGGGAAAGACCAATGTTGAGTTGAGGAGCTCTGATGTGTGGGATGTCAGGGATGCTCTAGGCTGATCCTGCACTGAGAAAGGGGTTGGACTAGATGGCCTGTATGGCCCCTTCCAACTCTGTGATTCTATGATTCCAAAATAAACCATGAACTGGCCCAGTTTGAGTAAAACTTCAGTTCCTTTTGTGGTTCATGCCCTTTCCTAGTAGAACATAAATCTCACAAAGTAGTATGTGACCAAAGGCATTTCCCCAATACACTGAGGATCTGATGGGCCTTCACAGGACTACCAGTGGATTCAGTTCATTCTGAGCACATAATTTCTGGTGGGTTACAGGTTATTCACAATTGTTGATTCATTTTCCCCACCATTTTCCTTTTGGCTTCTGCCTTTCCCCATCCTTTCTCATTTATACACAGTCACTAAGAAAGATCAAGTAGAGAGGTGGATCCTACTACCTTTACCACTGGTGAAAGGAGAAGTTGGGGGTCTATCTTCCCCTCCAAAAGACTATGCCAGTGATCATGGAACCAGTGGACAAAAGGCATGTGGGACAGGTGTTACAGTGTGGAGGGGAACCAGGTAAGATTGAGTGGAAAAGGTCTAACCTAGAACTTCCAGAAGTAAGTTGCAGTCATTTAACTGATTTCCCCCCCACTAACTGCTACTGGTCCCAAGGGTAAGATAGAAACTTGATTAAATACCATCACTTTCAGTTTAGTCCCTTTTCCAACATAATATATGCCACTCACTTGTACAACTACAGTTGAATAAAGTAAGATTGGGCGTGCTCTTAGTTCACAGGGCTGTGTATCTTTCCTTGATTAATGGTAATGAAGGGTCAAGTGCAAATGATTAGAGCTTGATTAGTTGCCATCATGCTGAATGAGCCTGTAATAATACCAAGGAACCTCAGGTAGCAGCGCTAAGATGACAGAACCCAAGGAACCCATCCAATCAAGACAGCAGAAACAGGCAATTTATTGGGCCTATCATTTTCTTTGATGTCAGCTAATTACTCATTTTCACAGTCCAAGTTACGCATTCACACTCTGGTCATTCATTACCTTCCCATTCCCACTGTTCAAATCAATAAAACAACTTCATCTCTCTCTACAAGGTTTCTTACTGGTTGACAGGGGGCTTTTCTGCATGCTTGACTTACACCTGATTTTCGTAGGAGTCAATCCATAAGCACTGGAATCGGTCTCCACCAATGTTCCCTCTAAGCTGCAGAGTCTTGTGAGCAAAAAATTCTACTTTCTGAGCTACTGACATTAAAGTTGTGAGAAAGTGCATCATTTAGTTTGCTCTGGCGCCATCCTTCCCGGGATAAGACAAAAACGTGTGAGCCGGAGGCTAAAAAACTGTGACCCAGCTCTCACTAACTCCGCTTAGAGGGAACACTGGTTTCCACATGTTTTTTTTCCACCCATCTGCTCTCCCTCTGCATGTTCACAGCTATGGAGTTAGTTGATTTCTTCCTCATGTGCCTTAAGTGATCAAGATTTTCAAGGGAGGGTGCTGTTGTCATTGGTGACACCCCTTTTCATTTTTGAGCATGCTTATTGTTATGTCCTGGACGCAATTCCGCAGACAACCAGGCTGCGATTCTCTATGTGTACACTTATGTGATTCTTTGATGTGAACCAAACATGTAATGGCACCGGCCATGTCGTCTGACCGCATGGCCTGGAAAAGGTACAAGCTTGAGGTAAAAGAACAATAGCACCCAGGCTCCTAAAGATCCACCTATCAGGAGCTTAGCATATTCAAATGAACCAATGTAATCTCTGGTGGGAAGATTAACCTATCCCACAGTGTGGGTGTGGACGGGGGCGAGGCTTTTCTGTGCATATAAACTGACCCCCGGGCCACCTCAGGTATGCTTGTTCCTGACCTCTAATAAACTCCACTATGCTGAAACTCACTCCACCAGCCTCCAGACTCCAGTACTTTTCACTGATATTGATATCATGGCTGCAATACTTTTTAAAGGAACCAAAATATGAGTATGTTGATATGCTGCTGTAATGCTGGGTCAAGCAGGTTCCTTTAATTCCAAGATTTCCTTCCTTCCTTCCTTCCTTCCTTCCTTCCTTCCTTCCTTCCTTCCTTCCTCCCTCCCTCCCTCCCTCCCTCCCTCCCTCCCTCATGGAGGTATAAGAAAAAGGTATATCTCTATAAGAAAAAGGTATATCTCTATAAGGAAAGAGGACAGAAATTTATTTTTAAAAAAGAAAGCTGGGAATACAGAGAGCCTGCTTGACATAGCATCACAGCAGTGTATTTAAGTCTCTCTTTTTTTTAAAAAAAAGAATGGAAACACTTGTCTTCAGGGCATGAGGTAGGAGAGGGAGCAGTTTCATCATGACAACAGTTGAATCATCAGAAAGTGGGCTGGAGGTGCGTGACAGTGGGCAGGACAAAGAAAACCGACAGAGACATTGCACATGAAGAAGAAAACGAGTCAAAACTGGCTTCCAGAAAAAGATTGGGGGTAAAAGTGGTCTCAGAAGAAATGGAAAAAACTGAGGGGAAAAAACTGAAGCAAAAACTACAGGCACAATGCATGCAGAAATTGGGGGATGAACTGAAGCAGTACGGGGCCAGGGAAACAATGCAAAAAAGCCGAGGGGGCAGATTGGCCACTTAATTTATAGGGAAATTTCCTGGTGGGCCACAGCGGGCAGCCAAGCCCCAGAAACCCTGCCAGTGGCTCCAGAGGTCACTTGGCTCAGACCCTTCATTGGTAGCTGGTGGCAGCTCAACACCAGTCTCCTCCTTCACAGTAACCATTCTGGGGGACGAGGCTCCTGAGTTCAGTGGCCCCTGAAGTGCTAGCTTATAAAGGCTAAGCTTATTCCGGAGCCATTTTCACTTTCCAGTCTACTCCTGATGGTTGAACTGTTTGTTCTACAGTAACCATGTTATACTGGGGTTAGAGAGACCATTTGAAGACCAAGTTGGCCAATCTGTAGAGTAACTAGGGTTGCCAGGCCTGCCAGGTGTAGGGGATCCCCTGCTCCAAGGCCCCTCCCCATGGTGCCTGTCAGATGGCTAGGTGGGGACTTACTGGCAGCAAAACAAGGTCTAGGCCTGCATTGCTGTCAACGTGGCATCACTTCCAGCACACACTGGAAGGGACATTATCACATCACCAGCAACAGAGGGACACTGATATTTGGGCAAAACCTCTATGGTAAAAATGACTTCTACCATAGAGTTGTTCCTAAATACCAGAGTGTCCCCATGCCATCAGCAATATAATGGTATCACTTACAGTGCATGCCAGAAGTGGCTAGGCTTCTTTTTGCACTTGGTAAGATCTCAGGAGATACCTGGCAACCCTTTGACTAACAGTGCAATTATTTAAGGTGCTACAAGATTGTGGGATACGTTATGAAACCTTTCTGCCCCCCTTGCATCTTTTGTACAAGATTCTGCACCTATTTTTCTTCTCTCCCCTTCTTTGAGACCATTATTTGAACAGTGTCCATCCCCCCCTCATCTTCCCCCCACTCACTCTTCTGGCACCTGATACATCTTCCTTTTTCGAAGAAAAGGTTGATGCCAGTGTCACACCAGGTTGTGTTAATAGTGAGAAACACACCAGACAGGAACACCATACTAGACCTGAAAGCCTACTTCTTTTAGTATGTTGGCCAGCAAGGCACTGCTAGTGCTCTTATGAATTGTGATATTCATAAGCCTGAACTTTGGGTTGCCTACAATGGAAGGGCCATGTGCTTTCTTCATGATAGGAGCCAGCTCCAGCCCATGCCAGGAGGCTGACACCCTAGACAGTTCACCTGGGACAGAGACAAAAGACTCCTCTTGCCATGGGGATTCTTTCTGTTTCAGCACACTGGTCAACCCCTGCCCCCTCCAACGAACCTGCATAGTTATGCTAACGAAGTTGCCTAGCAACTAATGTTCGGGCCATCAGCCAGTTGGCCAAAGTCATTGACTAACAATAGATGTGGCCAGGTGAGTCATCGGACCCCTGTCCAAAGTCCACTTCCTGGTGAGATCATAGTCTTGCAACATGGTCCATCCCCTGGCCCTCCTCCTTTTGTCCACCTTTAACCAATGGAAGGGTCCAAGAGGGACGGACCGCCTAGTAGGTGTGTTAGTGGGATGTGGTCTGTCTGAGCAGCCCGCCCCAAGACCCCCTTAATAAAAGACCTTACGCAGAGGCATTCGGTCTCTTGAGCCATCGTCCCCTATCTGCTTTAAAATACCTCTTCAGTCCAGCTTTCTGTCCCAAACCCTTGCCTCCATCTTTAATCCTCTCTCTCTGGAATCGCGATCCAGGAGAACCACGTGGTCTCGCAGGTTCGAGCCTCGTGTCCCCATAGCCTTTCTATTTTCTCCTCATCCAATTCTGCCATCGATCGGACAACTCATCTAAGGTAAGGCACTGCTTCCCCACCAACGAATACCTGCTCATGCAAACGTACTACTTTCTGTCTTTATTTCTTAGGCCTGTGTGAGTGTGTGTGTGATTACGTTTTTGGTGTGTTTGAACAATATTGCCCAGTAAACTACATTTAACTGGCTATCTGCCTCACGTGCCTCTTTCCTTGAGAACTCCCAGGAGGGGTGGGACCCTGGTATAGTTGGCTAAGATCCCGTGTATTTTTGCTGATCGCTAAACTTAAATTAAAGCAGATCAGCTAACAAGTAGGTTCTCCCTATAACCCTCTATCAACTGAAAAGGACCAGAACTCTGTGATAATTCCACAGGCAGTTCTAGGAACTCAAAGAGATCAACAAATATTCCTTCTTGTCCCTCCACACTCTCAGCATTACTGGGCTCCTTGGTGCCTTGGGCTCCTTCCTAAGAAACCAAGTGTTCTGTTTTGCACTAATGGAAATCATTCCCCCCCCCCCCCCCCGTATATTCACAGTTGAGTGAATAAACTGAGTAAGAGCCGTAGGATGAACTCATGTAGCAGATGTGCTCCTCCAAGCAAGGCATATGACCATTGCCCACCTGTAGAACTGTGAGGATTTCCCCAGCTTGGGTGCACACTTTTCTGTACTAGTTCGAATGCTTTGGAATCACCTTTCAGGATCAGTGAAGAAGATGTCCTATCCCTGAGTCCTTTTCAGACATGATGGTCACACATACTAGAATCCCATCAGCCTTGTATGCTGGGACCGTGTGCTACCTGTAAGCCTCCCAATTGACACAGTAGCCGTGCAGTCAGTTTGCACATACCAGAGCTGTACACTCACTGCTTTCTTAATACAGAATGGTGATGATGTACAGGGTTGGTAGATTCCTGGTACACGCAATTGTAACATCAGAAAAGGGCTCTAGAACTAGTGAAACACTGAACTATTCAGCAGACCACTGAAGGGCATCTAGTGGCAGGGCAATGAAAACAGCTGCCCTCTGCCAATTCATGTTGTGATGTCATTGCGTAGGGAATAACTGGAAGTAACATCACCCCCTTTTACCCAGCAAACCCTTGTTAAAACCCTAGCTGTGGTGATGTTACTTCCAGTTATTCAGCTGGAAATGATGTCATGGTATTGTTGGATGCCTTCCAGGAACTCTATGCCACGGTGGGAGGGAAGGCATCCAACAACACCATGACATCATTTCCAGCTGAATAACCAGAAGTAACATCAGTACAGTACTACTTTAGCATTTCCCTAAATATAGTAAACTATAGAATTTCAAGGAAATGCTAGAGCATCCTGCAACACAGTAATATGTCTTCCAGTTACACAGCCAGAAATGATATTGTGGCATCACTGGACACTAGTCATACAGGTCTCATGATTGTGTGGTACACTTTCAGTTTGGTGTAGCAGTTAAGAGTGGTGAACTCTAACTTGGGAGAACTGGGTTTGATTCCCCACTTCTCCACATGCAGCCAGCTGGGTGACCTCGGGTCAATCACAGTTCTTTCAGAGCTGTTCTCTCAAGAGCAGTTCTCAAGAGAGGTCTGTCGGCCCTACCTACCTCACAGAGTGTCTGTTATGGGGAGGGGAAGGGAAAGGAGACCGTAAGCCACTCTGAGTCTCCGAGTGAAGGGAGGGGCATGAATCCAATCTCTTCTACTTCCCCATGCCCACTCCATATCATTGGCTATCACTGTCAAGAGGAAAGAAGCGCACCATGTCCCAATGACAGCATTCAAATGAGTGTGCCTAGATATTACAACATGAGGGGGTGAAGAGCTTGGCATGGGGCAGCTAGTTTGGGTGGCCACATCCCATCAAGCGCAACACCTTGTTCCACCTTGAAAACCACACATATTGGATTGGTTCCAAAAAAAAAAAAAATTCAGTGCCTCTCCCTTTTCTTTTAATGCCACAGACTGAGCCCTGAGACTGTCCAAAAAGGAAACAAATAGAACTTATTCCCCCTGCCTCTGCTCTTATGTTTATCTATTAAACAGGAGCATGCTGTAAACTGAAAAAATACTGCGCAAGCCATCATAGGCTAGGATTACCGCCCCTCGTTGCAAGCAACCATCGCCTGACTATAATTGTGTGACACTCTCGATAAGCAAGGGCCATTACTAGCTCTGGCACCTCGGCATGGGCTCTGAAATCTTTGAGATGAAGCAATTTTGTAGGAGAAGCCAAGTTAATGTACTGGTGGTAAAAAAATATTTTCATCAGCTCATAAGCTCTTTTGGGCCCTAGGGTTAAGGTGGAACTGATCGCAAGCATCGTGCTTGCACTAAAGGACTAGCAAAGCCTGGAGTTAACTTCTTGCTTTGAAAACTCACCTATCGCCATTGAAGCCAGGGAATCAAAATTTAATGAACATCCCAGTTGGAAATGTAGCCCACTGGCATGAAACTTAGTAAACATCCTCCCATGTTACTATATAATTAGCATAAATTATACGGCACTTAATATTTGGATGATAGGGTTTTTTTAAGGGGGGGGGGACAGAAACACTTTGATAATGTTGTATTAATACTAGCCTGGATTGTTCGCAGTGGCATTGTAACGATTAACGGGAAGGCAATTGTACACATATTATCTACCTTTTTTGCCTTTGCCGCCATTCCCCTTGATTCCTGAAAAACATTCAACCAAGGAGCAAAAACCAGCATTTAATCCCAGTCTCAAAAAAAGCCACTTTGGACAAATCACTGTAGTTCTAGCGGCTTTAAGGCTGTTAGCGGTCAGGGACCCACATACCTTCAGGATCCCCCTCTCACTGTGCCCCCAGAAGAGCATTACGCTCAGCAAGTAAGAACCTCCTGGTGGTCCCCAGTCCGTGAGAAATCTGGATCTCAGCCCTGGCCCCTACGTGGTGGAACTCTCTGCTGGAGAATATCTGTGCCCTGCGAGAATTGTCATTTAAAACAGAGATGTTCCGCAGGCATTCGGTTAAGGACAGCGATGGTACTCATGGCCTCCATTCTCCATAAGCCCCTCCAGGAGGCTTGTGAAATCTTGGGGGGGAGGGGGGAAATCCTGCCATGTTGGAATGGACTACTTATCGTTGATGTATTATGCATTTTATTGTAGGATTTTAATCTAAGCTATTTGTTGTATGTTTCTTTCTGTTGTGAGCTGCCCTGGGCCCTGTTAGCAGGGAAGAGCAACCTAAAAATTGATTGATTGACTGAATGAATGAACGAATCTATCAAAAGCAGAACAGTGAGATCTTACTTCACAGAACGGTTTGGAAGCTGAACTTGCTCCATAGCAAAATATTTTGCATATTCTAGTTGCATATACCACTCAGATTAGAAAGCTAGTCGATGGCTACCTTCCTGTCCTCTCACACATACATACACACCAAGGATGATAGTCTGCAGGAGGAACATGGAATTATAGCACATCTCCAGGCTACAGAGATTAATTCCCCTGGAGAAAAATGCATACTTCAGAAGGTGGACTCTATGGCCTTGTACTCCACTGAGGTTCCTGTCCTCCCCAGGCTCCACCCCCAAATCTCCAGGAGTTTTCCAACCTGGAGCTGCCAACCCCACCTCCCCACTCCCTGCTGGTGAGTGGGGGGGGGGGGAATGTGGCAATGCTAACATGTCCCAGAAGCCCTGTGTATCAGGACAGGCAAACAGATCTCCATATAACCAGGGCCACAGAGAGGTACCCCCAAACAAAGCAACACAGAAATCTTGTCAAAGGCAAGAAGACTTGAACAGATAAAATTTCAGGGGAGTTTCTACTTTACTGAAACAGTTTGTAAGAGATGTTAAATATCTCCACTCCTAGAACCATCTGGTTTCCGACTCAGTCTTACCTCCATTTTAGTCTTGCGGGTGATGAGCGAAGGGACCTTGCCAGCATGTTAAAGGGTGTCAGGATTTACCTGATGACTTGAAGCCCCTAACAATGAATGCTTTGAATGGGCGCGCGGAGAGTGATCCCAGCACAATGCCATGACATTATATGCAAATGCTACACCAACACTGCGGGTAAATATGTTGGCATGCCTGCTTAAGGTATCACTTGTTATTTTAGAGGTGTTTTTTTATCGCACAGTTCCAGCCAATTTTATTGCAAATGAAACATAGCAGAGTGTTACTCCTCCAGTGTGCTATATGCTAGCACTGGTTCTTCGGGGGTCTCTTTGTAGTTCTTGCTATTCTTAGTTTTATTGAAACATCTGCTGGAAAAAAGATTTTTTTTATCACTCTAATTGTTTATGCAGACTTTGTTCATGCAAGCCTCTGGGGTTTCTGGAATGACTTCTGCCGACTGTTATTTCTTTCCATTAGGAAGATTTTTGGGGAAATTATGGAGAAAAAGAAGAAAGGAAGAAAGGTCACGGCTCCCAGATCTCTCCTCCCCGCCCCCCAAAATTGCATGTTCCTGTTTTGTTTTAAGGAGACAAACATTATCATACTTTCTAAAAAGAAAGTTCTCACTGAAGTAATTCTCTGGTCACAAAAGGGCCTAACTTCATGTTCTATAGATTTCTGTGACATTTCCCCCCTAAATGTATTTGTAAATTAAAAGTAGCCACTGGAAGGGGATGCCAGCTCTGGGTCATGAAATACCTGGAGATTTGGGGGGGGGGGGATGGAGCCTGGGGAGAGCAGGGTTTGGGGAAGGGAAGGACCCCAGTGGCATATAATGTCTCGGAGTCCGCCCTCCAAAGCAGGGGAACTGATCTTTGTAATCTGGAGATGAATTGTAGTAGTGGGAGATCTCCAGGTGCCACCTGGAGGCTGGCAACCGTGCCACTGGAAGGTGTCCTCAGGCGCAGAAGGGCAGTTGGGGCTTAACTGGAGATGTGGATGATTGGAACTAGGGCCTCCTGCACATAAAGCAGATGCTCTGCCCCTGAGCCAAGAAGCTCCTTGCAGGGAGGAAGGCAGTTTAAGATGATAATTTTGAGAGGAGAAATGGCTGGTGAAGAAATGGTTTAAGTGCCCCTTATCCAGCTGATCTCTTCCAGATCCCAGCAGCTGCTTTTTATTTAAGAAAGAAAATAATTCAAGGGGAAAGTGGTTTGACATTCCCCTTAACACGGAGTTCAGACGTAATCACCGAATTATCTGTGTGATAGTCTAATGTGCTACAGGTTTACTTTGGCTTTGCCACAAAGATTAGACATAAAAGGCATTGTGTTTTTGATGATTTCCCTATGAAAAACTCCCCATGCATAGTTTGAGATCCAAAGAGCTACTTTAGACATAGCATGGTGAAAATACATGTCTCTGTGAATGTTGGGGTCGCTACCTGAGTCCCAGCAGGGCGCTCCAGCTTGGCTCCCAGGACTGGGCATGTTGTTCAGGGATGCTCTAGCATTTGGGTAAAAAAACCTCTATGGTCACCATAGAGATTTTACCCAAACGCTAGAGCGTCCCCCACATGATGTGCCTGGCACGATGATGTCACCTCTGGGTGATGCCATTGCACTGGGCACACTGGGTGCAATGGGGTTCTTCAGGGTGGGGCTCCCCACTGGTCAGCTGGCCGGCAGCAGATTGGAGTGCCCGAAAGTAAGAAAAAAACCACCCCCATGGGGGGGGGGGATGGCCACCCTAGTGAATGTCTCCCACTATCACAATTTGACCTCATGTTAGTGTTGCCAGCTCTGGGTTGGGAAATTCCAGGAGATTTGGGGAGTGGAGCCTGGGGAGGGCAGGGTTTGAGAAGGGGAGGGTCCTCACATGGGTATAATGCCACACAGTCCACCCACCAAAGCTGCCCTTTTCTCCAGAGGAACTGATCTTGGTCATCTGGAGATCAATTTTAATAGTGGGAGAACTCCAGGTGGCACTTGTAGGTTGGCAACCATGACCCACACCCACACCAAAATAGCCCTGTATAAAGAAGTGACCTTCCTCCCGCCATCTCTCATTCCTTGACTATGTAGCTGCTTGTTTCATTTTCAACACTGGCCACACTGATAAACAGTAATTGTGCCCAAATGACCACATCAGTAACACAGGATCTGTGACATGGCTGCTGTAAGGACTTTGATTCACACATGCACTGGGAGTTCCATACTTCCCCAGCGCATACAAGCCCAATTTAAATTGGATTGTGATGTCCATGGAGAAAGGGTTTCAGCCATTTACCTGTGTTGGAATGGCCCATGGAAGTTGCTCTTTGCTCTGTTGGGGAAATAACTGTTCATGATGGCTACCTGTAAGAGCTGCAGCTTTTCAGCTTGATCTCAGTTGGGCCAGCACATATCCAGGAAGCATGAAACTCCCAGTGCATGTGTGACGCTAAGGCCTTGTTCCGCATTGATTCACACATTACCATACCCTTATGGGGGCCACAAGGGCTTGGTAATGTGTGAATCAGCCTTTAAGTCTTGGGGGTAGATTCAAACCTGGAGAACAGATCAGAGGTAACAGACACAAATAGGTCCTGTGAGTCTGCTCAGGCAAAACATCCAGTGACAAAATCTCGGAGTCCTTAACTGCGGTCGCACACACTAAATAATCCACTTTCAATCCACTTTCAATGCACTTTCCAACTGGATTTTTACTGTGTGAACTGGCAAAATCCAGTTGGAAAGTGCACTGAAAGTCCACTGAAAGTGGATTATTTAGTGTGTGTGACTGCAGCCCTTGACTGATGCTCTGATGTGCCAGTTCTAAGTGACTTTTGTAGCCAAGTCCCTACCGTAGTTATTCAGTTGAAGATACCATGATTGAATTGGGTGTGGTCCTGCTTTATATTCAATGCTCATTGTATCTAGTGCAAAACACTGAGGCAGGTCTCCGTACCAAGAAGAAGAGAAGAGATTGGATTTATATCCCGCCCTTCACTCACTTAAGAGTCTCAGAGCGGCTTACAAACTCCTTTTCCCTTCCCCTCCCCACAACAGACACCCTGTGAGGTAGGTGGGGCTGAGAGAACTCTTTCCCAAGCTGTCCTTGAGGGAACAGCTGGTACAGAGCTATGGCTTTCCCAAGGTCATCCAGCCAGGTGCAAGTGGAGGAGTGGGGAATCAAACCCGGTTCTCCCAGATTAGAGTCCGCGCACTTAACCACTACACCAAGACAGAGGTGATGGCAACAAGACTGAGGCAATGACATGACAACAAAAAGCAGACCTTGCTGAGATGGCATCTCCCCTGCAATACTCCCTCTAAGCTGCGGAGTCTTTTGAGCAACAATTCTATTTTGTGAGCATTGGCATTAAAGTTATGAGTGAGTAATTTGGCTACTGCATATATCAGTTTGCTCTGGAGCCATCTTTCCTGAGCTAAGACAAAGAGGTGTGTGTCAGAGGTTAAAAAACTGTGAGCTAGCTCACACTAACTCAGCTTAGAGGGAACACTGCTCTCCTGCACGTATTAAAGCCCCAACACCTCTGTCTTTAGTCTTTAGAAACTGGCAGCAATTAAGGAATATGTGCAATTTGTACCCCTCTCAATAATAAACCACTCCTCATTTCCCCTGCTACTTCCAGCAAATATCTCACCAAAACTCAGCTCAGGGTTTGTTTTCAGTACTTGAGCTGAATCCAAGCAGCTTTTCAGTACTGAGTTTTTGCTGAAGTATAGCTTCTTATCTACATTCTCCCCATTCACTGTTATACATAGGTTTCTCCCCTGTTTGTTCAAGCCCCTCCCCATAGAAAACACAGGAAGGGGGGAATAGGAGATCAATGACCAGCAAACAATACTGCGAGTAAGAGTGGAGACACAATTCAGTTAAGATGCTGCAGTTGCAGCAAAGGGCTTTTTGGCATTTTTGTCACTTATTACTTAGTTGTTATTTATTTTCCACATGTGTTTTGTTTGCTTTTGTCGTCAATTCGATATTACATCACTGTATGTCTGGCATAAAACCCTGCAGTTTATATCTGCAGGGAGACCTGCCAGACAGACACTGATGTAGTATCAAACTGACCACTAGAGGGAGCAAAAAAATTGTGGAAAAGAAAAACAACAACAAAGCAATAAGGACACACAAGCCATGAGAATGGAGAAGAGTCCAAAAACTCAGGATAGAAAAATAACTAGAACAGGTGAAGCAAAATATATCTGAGCATGCGCAGAGGGCTTTCCTCTCACTATATACACTACTTCCCCAGAAGGAGTACTGTCTCCACACACCTAGAATTAAAGAACAAGTTGTGTCCAAATTTAGGCTTTCAGTGCAAGGGCTGGGCCCCAAATCTTCACCCCCTCCACAATCAAATGCATGCCTGCTTCTCTCTCTCCCTTCTATTTGTTCTTGCAATTCAATCCATAAAGATTTTCCCCCTTTTTTATCATCTTACCAGCACTGTACATGGCAGCCCTTTTGCATTCATTTATCAAATAAATTAATGACAGGAGAGCCCCAGCAAGTTTTTTATACTGCCTTCATATCTCCCAACTTCTTTTTACAGCTCCAGCTGGCTTTCACCCAATTCTCAGTGGCTGTGATAAGTAGAAGGGATGTCAGCCAATAGTAAAATGATCTAATTTGCATTTCATACTCAGTATTGGGGGGAAGAGAAATCAACAAATGCATTTTTAAAGATACATTTTATGCCAGTTTCAAAGTGTTGCTGTGGAGGTTTGCCCCAGCCTTCACAAGGCAATCGAGAGGTTTCTAGGCCACCCAAAGTCATTGCCAGTGCTTGGTGAACAGCCCACTTCCCTCTTCTTCCCGGATTAGCCCGTTCTTTGCCGACTACCATTCCCCACTCACTTGGAATAGTATAACTAATTGCAGGACTGGGACTCCAGCCCTTTTTGTCACTCAGAAGAGTTGCCAGGCCTTCTGCTGTGGCAGGAGACCTCCTCCCAGCGATCCATGTTATCTACGGCTGCTCAGATTTGTGTGCTGTTTGATGTCACTTCCAGTGAAATTGGTCTGGGATACAGGCAAAGCAAGGGAACAGAGTTAAACCGCAGAGCAAGGCAACAGAGCTAGATCACAGTCCAGAGATCAAATACTAGTTTAGCAGCAGTCAGAGTTCATAGGTAGTTCAGGAAAGCAGAATCAAGGCAGTCTGAGGTCATTGATCAGCAAGGTTCGGGCAGGTCCAAAAAGCAGAGCTGAGGGTCAGTCCAAAGGTCACAGGAGGCAGGCAGAGTCCAGAGTTGTAGTTGCAATGTTCACAGGCTTGGGATATGTTGCTTTCCTCAATCTGCAGTTCTCCAGACGTAATTTATATAGGCATTCCTTAACAAGCTTGATTTACAGTTGTCTGCTTGGAGGTGCGCCTGCACTTACTCAAAACTGCTATAATTAGGCAGCTGGCACCAAGCCAAAAGGAAAGCACTCCGTCTTTATGTCCTTAAGTCTTGCTGGAGCTTTTCCCTTCACTGTTCAATTAAAGGGGGGGGGGGCTGGTGAGCTACTGTCCTGCAGCTTTGCTTCATCAGCTACTTCAGAATTAGGAGTGGGTGGATCAAGGTCAGCTGCCAGCAACGATCCTTGAGGCTCCTGTATCTCTACTTCACTAACTTTAGCTGGTTCAGAGCTGGCTGGATGTGGCTCCTTGACTTCTGAGGAGTCTTCAGCCACCCTGGACTCAGGCTGATCAGTCTGGCCCACAACAGAAACCCTGAAAATGAGGTCACATTGCTATAGGAATTGCTGGAAATCTTATGGTTTCACCATAGAGTTTCCTGCGGTTTCTAGAATATGTCACTTCCAGTTTTTCCCCGGGAAGTGAAATCATAGCACATGCAAAGCTGGCATCCCACATATCCCCACCCCAAGCTCCCACCAGATGCCAGTCACACATTCTTAGTAACTTTTAATAAAACTCTGTCTCCTCCCCCCACCGCAGACCCTTTCTATGTCCCACTTTGTGATATGTATATCACTGGTTGAGAATCACTCAGCCTGATGCCTAGTTTTTGTGCACATGAAAAGCTCCATACAACAACATCAACCACATCTTTTCCACTATTCTCATTTTCCTTGCTTGTGAGTTCATGCCATTTAAGTTGCTGTTGTTGTTGTTTTCTGTTCCACACTTGTTTTGCTTCCTCTAGTGGTTGGTTCAATATTACATCACTTTATGTCCAGCATATCTCCTTGCATATTTAAACTGTACTTTTTGTATGCTGGACATAAAGCAATGTAATATTGAAGCAACAGGGACACACAGGTAAGGAAAATGAGAGTGCAGAAAAGCTCTACAGCTTACCGTTATAGAAATCCCAGGTTTGCAGAAAATATGAGTATTTAAAATAATAGTAAACCTCATTAAGTGTGATAAACAGTGCAGTATTCGGTGCAGCATTGCCACAGCAACCTAAATTGGTTCCAGGAGATGGTAAGAGGGGGAGCTAAATGGAACCAGGGGAAAAGGGAGCAGACCCGAGGAAGGGAAGCAGAGCTAAAGCTGAAGGAGAATTGGGGGCCAGCAGTGGAATGAGATTTCCCTCTCCTTCAAGAAGACGAAGAGAAGAGATTGGATTTATACCCCGCCATTTTCTCCAGGGGAACTGATAAAAGAAGAAGAGGAGATTGGATTTATATCCTGCCCTTCATTCACTTGGAGTCTCAGAGCAGCTTACAAACTTTCCCTTCCCCTCCCCACAACAGACACCCTGTGAGGTAGGTAGGGCTGAGAGAACTGCCCTTGAGAGAACAGCTCTGAAGGTCATCCAGTAGCTGCATGTAGAAGAGTGGGGAATCAAACCCGGCCCTCCCAAGGTCATCCAGCAGCTGCATGTAGAAGAGTGGGGAATCAAACCCGGCCCTCCCAGATTAGAGTCTGTGCATCTAACCACTACATTAAACTGGCTCTCATGGGTCTCCCTCTTGCAGAAAACTATTGTGTTGCAGAGGACTCTAAATTTGCCTTTATTACCAAAAAAAAAAAAAGCTGAATTAGCCCCATTCTCTTCCTTCAAGCCAGAAAAAAAACAAAAACGAACATATGATACAGAGCCCATGTATAAGTTTCTACTCTGACTCATCTTTCTTGACAAGTATTTACAGCCACATTGTTCAAAAAAAAAATCTAAAAATCAACAACACCACAATCCATGTAATATCTTTTATTTGGATCAACCCAATCCCATATAATAGCATGCAAGCTTTCAGGGTCCCCAGAACTTTTAATCAGGGGAGAGTTACAAAACAAAACAAAAAGTGGAACTATATCTCATTGGGTTTGTCCTAATGAGGGATATTACATGGCTTGTATTCTTGGCTTCTTCTTCCCTGAAGAATCAGTGGAACTCTTCCTAGTATAACATGTATCTAGGCATTTTTATGCATTCAGACACCCAAAAGTGCCTATATCGAGAAGGCAAATACACTGTCGTAAGAATTATTTGACATGAAGTTCAGCTAAATTAAAATTTTAATGCATATCATTTGCAAAACAAAGAGAACTGCTTTTTATTACACTGACCGCTTCATGATGCACAGTCCTAGGGTTGTCACCAAATTTGCTTGAAGGATGCTTTTATGTCCTTAGTAGCAACTGGTGCTTCACAGGGAAAGTTGGACTATCCAAGGTAAATTTTCCCCAACAACTTTTTTTGTAGTACAGAATTGTTGTATCCACACACCTTTGGATATTGAGCTGTTTTTGCACTATAGCATTCATTCACAACTGGACAGCCTTAGCCACAGAAGGAAATCCAGTTGCTAACAACTGCTATAGCTACACAAGTAGACTTGGATGAAAGTTCACATAGAAAAGGGAAATTCCCCTTATTATTAGTCAATGTTGAGAAGTGGAAGGAGGGATTTTTGTTTAGAAGAGGCAAAATGTTTTTAGGAAGTAAAAACCGGGGGGGGGGGGGGAGGAACCAATATTGTTTTTTCTTAAAATTTTTGGAACTCTTTTCTAAATTGACATTACTTTCCAAACCTCTAGCATTCATTTCTCCAATCAGCAAGGAGACATGTAGAAACAAGTATGTAGTTTGTGTCTGTCTGTAAAGAATCATATGTTAGGATATTTTGGTAATTTATACTACTATGAACTGGGAGATGTATTTTACCTCAGAACACATTCAATGACTCCCAACAGCAACAGCAAACTGTTTAGAAAGTTAGAGGCAAAGGCCAATCAGGCCGCACATGCAAACAACCTCTGTGTTCCGACTGACTTTGAGGGGGAAAGGAACAGCAAACTGTTTAGAATGTTGGAGGCAGGACTCAGGCAACACAGCCAGTGGATAGGAACAGCTTGAGTGACACATCATGGAGCCAACTGATTTAGGAACATGTGGAATGTTCAGGAGAGTCCATGACCAAAACACAATTATTATATATACTAGAAATAAGGCCCATTGTGGAAATAAATACAATGGACTCTAGAAAGAGGCTCTGGGAGAGTGCCAAGGCCTTGGGCACTCAGCGTCAATTTGCTGTGGCGACCTCAGCAGGTTATAGGGACACAGAGTTCAGCATTTTCTCCAGGGGAACTAATTAATGCCATCTGGAGAGCAGTTGTAATTCTGAGTGATCTCCAGACCCCACCTAGAGATTGGCAACAGTGGTTCCCCAAGAGGGAATAGCTGGTTTGGAGGGCATAGTCCAAGGCATTGTACCTGTCTGAGGCCCCACCCCTCCTGAAATCTCACCCTTTCCAGGCTCCATCCCTTGAATCTCCAGAAATTCCCCACCTGGAGCTGGCAACTCTGTCTCCTTTCCAGCCAAGCATCAACCTACCTTTATTTCCCCCTCACTGTTCAGCTTTCCATCTCTCCCCCCCCCACCTGCAGCCTCTACCATGCTCTGAAGCCCTGACTGCCATGTCACATTGGCTGTCATAGGAGGGGCCATCTCAGCAGGGTATAAGAACACAGAGTCCACCATTTTCTCCAGGGGAATTGATAAAAGAAAAAGAGGAGATTGGATTTATATCCCACCCTTCACTCACTTAGAGTCTCAGAGCAGCTTACAAACTCCTTTCCCTTGCCCTCCCCACAACAGATACCCTGTGAGGTAGGTGGGGCTGAGAGAGCTCTGAGACAACTGTCCTTGGCTATGGCTTGCCCAAGGTCATCCAGCAGGTGCAAGTGGAAGAGTGGGGAATCAAACCTGGTTCTCCCAGATTAGAATCTGTGCACTTAACCACTACACCAAACTGGCTCTCAATGTCATCTGGAGTCTATATCAATGGTGCCCCACCCCTTGGGAGAGTCCCTCTTTTCCCACACTTTTTGGCCTTGGGGCAGCTGGGAACTGTAAGCCAGCAGATGAGGAAGCTCCATTCAGCCCAGGGAGTGATACCCCTGCAGGCCCCTCTTTGGAACTACAGCTCAGTTGAACCTTATGGGGGAACATTTTTCCATAGACAGCAGCCATCTTACAAACACAGGTAACTGCCATTTCGTTACACCTACCAACAGCCACTGAGGGAATAGTTAGTCCCATACAGGAGGCAAGCAGGAGAAGTGTCTTTGTCAAGAGCAAAAGCCGTCTGCCAGA
Source organism: Lepidodactylus listeri (assembly GCA_029233225.1). NCBI lineage: Eukaryota > Metazoa > Chordata > Lepidosauria > Squamata > Gekkonidae > Lepidodactylus > Lepidodactylus listeri. The sequence continues at coordinate 94,268,974 of JARCFY010000009.1, read as the reverse complement.
AATTCTGACAGGGTACAGTGGCTGAAGGAGAGGGCGGGGAAGAGGAGCAGACCCAGCACCCAGCCAATGGCACATGAGTACTCAGAGCCAGTGAATAGGGACAGCTTCGGAGTGACAGGGCAGGGAGATATGTTTCCCTTGCTCAAAAGCCAGTTGAATCCGACTCTAGGGGGTGGTGTTCATCTCCGTTTCCAAGCAGAAGAGCCAGCGCTGTCCAAAGATTTCTCCGTGGTCATGTGGCTGGCATGACTAAATGCCAAGGCACACGGAACACTGTTACCTTCCCACCGAAGCAGTACTTATTTATCTTCTTCCAGTTTTTTTTTTCTTTCGAACAAGCTAGGTTGGCAGGAGCTGGGGGCAGAGATGGGAGCTCACTCTGTCACACAGCACTTGGATCTCGAACTGCTGAGCTACCGACCTTTCGGTCAGCAGCTCAGCATCTTAACCTCTGAGCCACCACAGCCCCAAATATATATATATATATATATATATATATAATCTAGCCAAATGAACTATCCAGCCATGATTTTATGGGCTTAGCTCAGAATTTCAGCCATTTGGCCAGCTGCCAAAAGAGGAGGAGTTTTTTAAAAAAAGGTTTGGTAATTCTCTACTTCCTATAAAACACTTTAAAGCTCTACTTCCTATAAAACACTTTAAAGCTCTGGGGAGACCCCTTTACCTCAAGGACTGCCTTTCCCCAGGTGAACCATTTGTTGTTTGGAGAGACCCTGTTCTCTTGCCACCAGAGATGCAGCAGATGGCTAATGCAGGACATAGCCTTTTCAGTGTTGGCATCAGTACTAGTGTTTTCTTCCTGGTTGTGACTCATTTTGTCCCAGACTCATCCTTTTAATTTGGGGGGGGGGGGGGGGGGAAGATGGTTAAAAACAGTTCTGGTATTGGACGGCTTTTGATTTATGCCAAGTTGGTTATTGTTAAAATATTTCCCAGCCTAAGACGGGTATGTAGGGCTGCCAAGTCAGCCCGGGGGGCAGGGGATCCCCCGCTACAGGGGTTCCCGATCCGCCGGCCAGCATTCGGCCGGCAGGGGAAACCCCACCCCCGAAGTCGTCCAGCCTGGACGACTTCCCCCACACCAGGCGACATCACCGGAAGTGACACCATCATGTCGGGGGCATTGCATAGAGTTTTGGGGCGATTGGCAGAGCGTCGCCCTGGCAACGCCCCCAACCTGCTGACATCACTTCCAGGGACGTCGTCCGGCCAGCAGAGGACTCCCCCCCTACCGGTAAGGTGAAGAGACTTGGCAACCCTACGGGAGACAGAGAGCAAGGAATGCACCTTTGTGCTTGCCATGGCAGCCAGCCTCAGCCACATGACAGAGACCCATGGCTGGGATGTAGCAGCAGCCAGCTGACATGTGAGCTGACTACCCCCAGCCAAAGGAGACACCAACAAGGCTTCCCACATGCCAGGGAATACACCATGGGTGATGTAGCTCTGGCCTTGCCTTTGCCAGAGGAATAGAGGCCTTACAGGGCCAGACCAGGGTGAAACAGCCCCAAAGTCAACAGTAGCCTTTCTGGGTTCCTCAGCCCGAATGGGGCAGGAGCAGGGGAAAAGGAATGAGCTTGGCCATTGGGCCAGGAAAAAAAGAAGAGTCTCAAAGTGGCTTACAGTCCCCCTTCTCTTCCTCTCTCCACAACAGGCACCTTGTGAGATATGCAGGGCTGAGAGAGTTCTGAGAGAATTATGACTGGCCCAAGGTCATACAGCAAGCTTTCGGGGGAAGGTGAGTGGGGAATCAATCCCAGTTCTCCAGATTACAGTCTGCCTCTCTTTACCACTGCACCATGCTGGCAAACCAGGGGGGTGGGGTGGGCACAGGTGGGCTATTTAAAAGTCCTGAGTCCCAGGCCAAAAACAACAACAACAGGGGAATTCTCTCAGCTGGTGTGGCTGCCCAGAGAGAACCAGGAACATGCCAGATATGTACCCAGAAGTCCAGGGAAGTTTAGTGGTAACTTGAACCACCCATCCACCCCATTCTGAGGCCAGCAGGGACCACTGGACTGTAGTCCATTTGACTTCAATAGTTCATAGAGGGGTAGGGTATTTAGCCTGCACCAAACCAGTGAAACATATACCACCACTGCTGTGGAGCCTTGACCTTTAACCCCACACACAGTAAGTATAAACATTCAGTTCAAAACACCAAAACTTTTACCATACAAAAGATAGCAACCTTAGCTGATGATGGCAGAATTAAGATTTGGAACAGCAAGATGTTCTAGTTCCCATCTATATATCTAATTCCGAAGTGCCCCCTCCATGCGGATATCTAAATCCATGTGAGGGGGCACTTGGGGGGAGGGAGGTTTTCCTACACACAGGGGGCACTTACCCCGTGTGCAGAAAAATACGAAAAGTTGAAAAAAAAATCGGGGGATATTTAAATCTCCCGAAAAGTAACAGCGTTCCCTGCGCACGCGCAGAGAGCGCTTTGGCCATGGCGGGGGGGGGGGGCTCGGCAGGTGGCAGGCCTTGCCACCACCACTTCTATCAGGAAGGGGAGGGAAGAAGGCTGCCCCTGTTGTCTGGGTGGGAAAAGGGGAGGAAGGGAGGGGAGCAGGCTCGGCACCCAGCGGGCCGAGTGGGAGGGAGGAGAGGAGGCTCAGCATGCAGCAGGCCCTCCCGCCACTGCTTCTGTTTTTTTTGGGTGGGTGGGAGGTAGGGAGGGGAGCAGGCTCGGTGTGCTGTGGGTCCCCCTGCCACCGCTGTTTGGGAGGGAGATGGGTGGGAGGGTAACAGGCCCGGCACTTGGCAGCCCCCCCCTACCGCCGTTTGGGAGGGAGGTGAATGGGAAAGGAGCAGGCCTGGCATGCAGCACCCCCCCCCACCGCTGCTGTTTGGGAGGAAGGTGGGTGGGAGGGGAGGAGGCCCGGTGTGTGGCGGGCTCCGCTGCCACCGCCGCTGTTGTCTGGTAGGGAAGGGGGAAGGAGGGGGGAAGGCTCACCAGCTGGTGAGCCGCACAGCCTCGGAAGGGGAGGGAGGAAGAAGGCTTATCTGGTGCCCCTTCCTCCTCCTACGGAGCTCCTCCTGTTTCTGCAGGCCAGGAGCTGTGGGGAATACTCCCCCCCCGTCGCGGGTCCCCCTTCTTGTCCTATTCTAAAGACAAGAGGCTACACAGAAAAACCAGAATGCAGAAAAATGCAGAACGATAGTTTCTGAGGAAACCTAGAGATCTAAATTTGATAAGCAGGGCCAATGCCTAAATTATTTATACCATCTTCTCATATGGAGGGGAAAAGTTGTTTTAAAGATCTTCTTAACCATATGTCTCATTAGAGGATGGACAATAAATTCTAGAAGTAAAAATTGCATGATCTACTGAGAAACAGTGAGGAAAGTGCTAATTAATTTACGGTGCCGAAGACATTCTTTAATAAGTTGTTGGATAACAGAGGGGAGAAGCAATTAATCGGTCTTCTCCCAGGCCAGGAAAGGAGCTTTGGCCTGACCCCCATGGCTGAGCTTTCGTTCCTCACAGAGGAAGACAAGTTGGGTCAGCTTAATAGGCCCTTTTCATCTCTCCTTTTCATGATTCTCAACGAGGTCTGCTGGCTGTGACCCTCCCAAGACCTGGATTGAGGGGAAAGCCATCTCTGCAACCCAAGACCACAAGGGCAACATTTCAAAGAGCGTCACCCTCCTACTTCTTTAAACCTCAGACTTCAGTAACTCGGTAACTTCTGACCTATAAAGTACTACAGTATCAGTGGGATATCACATTAGTGTAACATGTCCGGGGGGGGGGGGATGTTGCTGGATTTCTGAAACAGCAGGGAGAAAAAAAAACTTCTGATAAGAATTTTGTTGTTTTAAAAAGTATTCTTTCAACAATTTAAATGGCATGTTTCTAAATAAAAAGTTAGATGCATAAAATGAATAAGCAGAAACGTCTATAATCCGTAGAAAACTAATTCCGAAAGTTTACAAAGAGAAACTTACAAAATTATAGCGGGATGATGGTTTAAAAAAGAAGGAAAGATATCTTCACTATAATTCCAGGGGGTAGCAACAGATATAAAAAGGAGTCTAGTGGCTCTTTACACTAATAAAATTTTATTCCAGCATAAAATTCACTGTAATTGGATCCTCACGATGCAGTCATAGGACACACATGAAGCTGTCTTATACTAATCAGACCATTGGTCCACCAAGGACAGTACTGTCTATTCAGAATGGCAGTCAGTGTCCAGGGTCTCAGACTGAGGTCTTCCACATCACCTATCATCTGATACGTTTTACTGGAGATGTCAGGGATTGAGCCTTGGACCTTCTGTATGCCTAGCAGATGCTCCACCACTGGACTACGGCTACTCGTTTTATGAAGGGGGATATTGACAACTGAGCAAACATGTGTCTAATAAGTGTAAAGCAACATCCATTTTTGTAACATGGCCAGTTGGCTGGTTAAAACGACTCAAGACTATGACTAGGTTACGGCTGACCAACGGTTCTTTCTTGGGATAACCTGTTTAGGAGAACAAGTCTCTTTGGGTTTATACCGCCTGTGGGTGGAGGTATATCTGTCAGATATGAACGCTTCTCAAGAAGTCAGGCACCACTGCTTTTTAACAGCAAAATGCACAAGTCTTTATTCACATAAGCATGGCAAGGGTGGGGAATTTACATAGGATAGACTGTTACTTTTTGTGTAAGTGCTTCACTTTGAATTAACATATGCAGGAGTTATACAACTCTAACTTGGACACATATTGTATCTGTTATACTGAGTCCAGTGTTCCCTCTAAGGTGAGTTATAGTGTGAGCTAGCTCACAGTTGTTTAGCTTCCGGCTCACACAATTTTGTCTTAGCTCAGGAAGGATGGCTCCAGAGCAAACTAATTTATGCAGCAGCCAAATCGCTCACTCAGAACTTTAATGCCAGTAGCTCACAAAATGGAATTTTTGCTCACAAGACCCCACAGCTTAGAGGGAGCATTGACTGAGACCATTTGGTATTTCACGTCTCTTGTTACTATCTGTGGTTATACATAAGACTTTCTCCATCTGGCTCTCTCAACTGACAGGCGAGGCTATTCTAGCTATTCTCAGTCTTTTACAGACACCTAGTCTTTCCCTTAACCACCTCACAAGTTCCCTCGGAGAAGTGTGTGTGTGTAGCTTTGTTAATACTGAGGAGTTCTTCAATTTCTCCTTTCATATCACTACCCTCTCTCTCTCCAGAGGGGACCAGTAGGGAGCGCTCTCTAGCCCCAACTGTCCTCAAAATAGGTGGCTTGCTTTTTCACTGGGCTTCATAGGTTCCTTCTCCCTCCTGAGCTCTTGGGCTAACTCCCTAAAGGTCAACTGTTAACTCTCTCTTTCTCTTAGTCATGTGACCTAGCAGTTCTCTTGCTTCCCTGCTGCTTACCGACAAGCCTTACAGTCCATCACAACATATCAAGCAGTCCTTCACAATCGGACTGCCTTACTCATACAGGGAAATCAAGGCCGAGGGCAGTCTGGCTCGCTCTGCCTCCACTTTAAAAGCGGAGGCAGAGCGGCCGTTCAGACTGCCACATCTGCCCGGAGGAGGCGGCATGGACGCAATGTGTCCGGCACTGCGCTCCTCCTGCAGCAGCTGGGCACCACTTCAAAGTGCTATCCCGGCTGCTACGGCACGGGTTCCACCCGCTTCTGGCAGGTGTGAACGCGTGCTAAGCGGGGGAGCCACGCGGCGTTCGGACGATGCTGCCGGAAGCCGCCCACAGTCTGGATGCTGCGGGCGGCTTCCTTGCGGCGGCGTGTGAACGCAGCTCGGCGGTGGCAATTCCCCCCGCCTTGTTCTGCCGCGCTGCGGAGACGCGGCAGATTGCCAGTATGTCCACAGCCCTAGTTTCACAGTACTGCTATAGTGCAACATCCATAGATTTGTAGATGCAAGTATGAGATTTCCTACGAACACGTGAGGCTGATAGACAGACCCATAAGGATTCTCCTTCTTTCTTGAATGCAGTGACCCACTAGTACCAGATGCCAAATGAAAACACAGCTGGTTAGCTATGTGTTACCACTTGCCCAAAGGGGGGTGGGCAGTTTAACAGAAAAGTGATTGAAAATGGACCTGCACCCCATGAACACACTTTTCTCCAGGAGCCCCCAACAAGAAAGGTTCCTGAAGTGCACAAGTAGCTGTTATTCCATACATTCTTCCATATCTTCACACTCCCCCCCCCCACAAAAGGAAGTACAACCACAAGCCACTTCAGAGAAGAAAACTCTCATCTTAAACTTTATCAGCTGCACTGATGGTCTCCATTTTTAAATATTTTACTTGTGTTGTTTCAGTACTCTTGTTTTTTAAGAAATAGGTTACCAAGGACACCTGCAGAGAATAACAGCAGTTGCAAAATCCTTTTCTTCTTCTTTCCCTGGCAGCACACTCATTATTAGTTTAAAAAAAAAAAAACCTTGCTGTAACAAAGTATACATTTCACATTTCTATCAGTTAAGAAACCTATCTATTCCCTGTTTAAATTCAAAGACAGCTAATGCATATCCTCTTCAGGTTCTTTCATTTGTTTCAGTTTTAACAAAACCCAGTGAAATAGTGAAAATGTAACAGCCATGTTATTTTATATATATATAATAATATAATAAAATAATATATAAATGCCTTCATAATAAGTTCTTGTTAATTATCTTTTCACTGGATAAGATAAAGCATTACCTTTTGTGATTAGGTTGCCAGGGAACTGGTAGAATTTGCTTCAAACAACTGTAGGAGAGTATCTATGAAACACTACTGCGCTGTCCTTTCCCATCTTTTCAGGTGTGTGGCAGGACTAGGTGCCTCCCAGGCAACTCGTAGTACAGGGGCCGATAGCAAGATAGGTACGGGTGGACTCTTCCATTGGTTCTGTTCCCCCAAGCATGCACCAGATTCTCCATTCACTTCTGTCAGCTGTTTATTCAGACCTTCACAAATATAAGACGAGGAAAACAGTTAACAGCAGCCTTCCTGCCTCTTGGCTCACAGGTTTCCGTTGTTACTCCATCTGGCTGCTGCTTTGAAGCTTTGCTCTTCCTCCCCCTGTCCCTAAGACAGGACAGCCCCTAGTCCACTTCTTGGAGCATTGGTTTGGAGTATGAAAGGCTGGCTGGGGTCTGCTATCCTCAAGACTGGCTCGCAGGTAAGTGTTGTGTGTAGCATCTCAAAGACAACTACTGCAGGACTGGTCTACTGGAGTATGAGTGACCTGGCAGCCCCATCCTTTTCTTGAAACAGGGCCCCTGCCTACCAGGCACTGACAGCTGTGCCACCTGCTCCTGTGCCTGGGTGAGGGGTAGATCTTCTCATGGTGCCTTCCCAAAGTCTCCAAGATCTGCATATAAACCACTTGCCCAACATATGGCCAAACCAAACAAGACGCTGGGAGTTCTGTAATCTGTGTTGTTGTTGTTTTTAAAAAAATATTTATCAGGCTGTAAGAGCCTGATTCAGAACAGAACCATGGAATGGGGGGGGGGGATTTGTTTTAGCCCCCCCCCCATTTCCCCAACTAAAAATGGCCTCATAGAGTCACTATTTGGCACATCTGGGAAATATACAGGTACTATTGTTTAGATATTTGGATCTTGCTTTTCACCCCAATGGAGACCCAAAGCAGCTTAGAACAATCATTGTTTCCACCTCCATTTCTTCACAACAACCCTGCAAGGTAGGTTAGGCTAAGAGAATGACTAGCCAAAAGATGCCCAGTGAGCTTCGACAGCAGACTGGGGCAACTATCCTGGGTCTCTCAGATTCCAGTTTGAATCTCTAACCACTACAGCATACTACACTAACGGATACCTATCACTTTGCCTCAACAGGGACATCTTGGGTCAGAAAAATGATACAGGAGATCTTAATCCATTTTAAGACACACACAATGATCTCAGTCCAAACTGGGCCTCTGAGCAACTGTTAAGTGATTTTTTTAAAAGCAGAGCTTCAGTCACAGAAACCCCATTTGGAATGCTGGCTTGGCTGGCTTCCTTCCATTTGTTGGAAGTGGATGAAGGACTTCCCAATTAGGGGATACCTTTGTTTTGTCCACAGGCATTTTTCTCCCCCAGTTGCTCTGTTTTATGCGACTATTCATTTGTAATGGTTCTTTATTGTTTTTAAGATTTCCTTTTTAAAAATGCACGTAGTGATTTTGTTTATGAGCTGTCTCAAGCACTTCACTACCTAGTTAGACAATTTTTTTTTTTTTTTACAAATGTTCCACTTCCGTAAAAATGGTTAAATTGAACAACCTGTCTACAGGCACACCTACAATTCTCTCTAGAGTGAGGGAAGCCATGGGGGGTGGGGGAGTTTGCTCAACCTATCTTCAGACAGATTAAATTTTAAATGGCAGTGCAAATTTAACGTGAAAAGATAATTATAATATTTCATCTCCTTTCATCTCAGGTTATGTAAATGAAACTTTAAACTTTTTATGGTTTAATGAATTTTTCACCAAGCTTGATTTTAAGCTGTCAGTCACTTTGTAGAGGTACAATTTGTTAAAGAGAGAGAGAGAGAAAGAACGAGAACCAAGTCAGGAACAATTTCAGAACAGTAGCTTTAGCTTGACAGCGCTTCTGCCATGTGAGACCATCTCATGAAGAGTAAAACTGGACAGGTTATTCAGTTGTGGGTTTTGATTTGTTTTATTCTTTGATTGGTTCTTGTTATGGAATAAATCCATCTCTTTGATATCCAAGCTTCTCCCCAGAAGATTGGCCCATTACTCAGAAGCTCATTTGCTTAAACCAACAATCCCTAAATTTTGTGTGATGAGAAATAACTGAAAGGCTCTTATGAATGCGAAGTATCTCCCACCAACAGAAGAGGCTGCCCACTGCATCTCTGCAGGATTTACTGTCCTGGCATCAATTCCTTCCAACCAATGTCTGCTGAGGGCAGGTAATTATCCTGCATTTCTTCATCAGGCAGGACTGGATCACTCTCAAAAGAGAGCCAAAGTAAATTTACCAGTTTGCAGAGAAGGCTGTTTGTTGTATCTCTGTTTGGTTTACTGGTCTGGGTGTTCTTCCTTCCAGTCAGGAATACAGCTGTCATGCCCCCACCTGCAGTTCCCATTTCCCACTGATGCTCAGACCTTAGAGTGGAAGCAAAAGAAAAAAAATCAATGTTTAAAAATCACCATCAGGTTGACAGAGGAAGCGGCATTAGTCGTCTCTAGGAATCATTGGAAACACTATGATATAACCATAGAGTTTCTGTGCATCCTAGAAGAGCATGACATCACTTCCAGGTTCCCCCCAGAAGTGACATCATGGCATTACTGACAGCAGTTCCCATGTTCTTGCCTCCTATTCTTTCGCTGATTGTTTGGCCATGCCTGGTGATCCTAACAGGAGCCCTGTTCAAAATAGTAACTCATAGAGATGTCTGAGTTGCATTTCTCTGTGAGCAGATCATTCTTTTCTTTTCATGCTGAAAAGTACTGAGGTCGGAGACGCATCGAGTGAAAACAGCTCATACTTTATTAAGAGGTCAGAACAAGACTGGTTTACAGGACCCGAAGGTCTGCTTAAACCCCGTTCCAAACCACACCCGCACCCACACCCAACACCTGTGCTTGGCTATCTCCATGGTTGTCTTTAACCATTGGTTATTCTCAGGATGTGGTGTCCACTATTGGCCCGCACTAGGATCCTGTCTGGCTATTGTCTTTTGGGAAGAAGCTTGGGAGCTTCGCCCAGCCACGTGTGTATCTGACCATGTACACAGTCTCTTGTGAGGACATAACACACACTATAATAATAAATTTTCTCAGGTGTAAGAATGAAGTGCATCTGTTGTGTATTACTATCGCAGTCACAATTTGGTCAGGTAATGGCGACCGCCACGTGGCTAAATGCACATGGCCAGAAACTACCTGAGCTTCGGCTAGGTAGAACAATAGCAAGTCGGATCCTAACTGACCTCCAATCAGGTACCTAGGTTCCTCTAGGGGACCTATGAAATGTAACCAAGTTCATAAGGTCCTATCAGGACATTTGGGTGAGGTCAGAGGTGCACCTCCGACCGGCATAAAAGAGGGCTCTGAGCCCAGGGTTCCCATGTTCCATCTTGACCCGCAATAAACCATCATGCTGATTTCACTACAACCGGCCTTCCGACTCCAGTACTTTTCAGCATCTCTAATTTTAAATAAGAAATATGTGTTTTCAGTTACTGAGTAGTTCAGCTACTGCCTTGGATCCTTTTACTCTGGTTTTAGTTTTTATCAACTGTATATGGATATTTAAAAAAAATTGTATCTCTCCCCGCGAATGGGCTCAAATAACAACAACAACTTCCTGTAGATGAATAATAATCATACAGAAACAAGTGGGACTCCCTGACTCTCCACTTCTGCTGCAGCCCACTGAGAACCCCCAGATTCCACTCTTAGGGGGACAAATGACATCCAAGAACAATAAGGGGCTGTTGTCGGGTGGTGGGATTGGCGAAAATAGCCCTTCCCTCTTCTGCCCTCGGAAGTCCTGCTGCAGCAGAAGAATTTGCTACCAAAACACAGAGCCATTTCCCCTCCAGTTTATCAGTCTGTGCTCAGTCTCGATCCAACTGTTGTATACTTACAAAAGTCCAGAGGTGAAGCCTGGAAGGGGGTGGAAAATGAAACTGCCTAGTATAATACAAAAGGAGAATCTATGAAATCACTAGAAGTTCAGCCATAATAGCCATATTCTAAAATATTCACGACTTTAAAAAGCTAAAGGGGGAACAGAGAAGGCCTCCAACAAGCAGGCAGTTAAAAGTTTGACTGTACGGCTTAGAGAGAGCAATTGCTTAACAGCAAAGAGGGTTTCCCTCCCCTCTTGGGAACCAGTCTACTTACCTTTCCTTCCCCTACTCCTTCAGAAGAGCCAAATGGTAATTCCATCCACAAAGAGCATTTCTGTTGTTTGTTCAGCCACAAAAGAACAAGCAAGCTGCTCCCAATCGAGGGAAGTGCAAGTTGAAAGTGTCTAAATACTGCCGGGGTAGGTCAGTCAAGGCCGGGCTTTCCAGACGAATGTTCATGCTGAATAAAACACTTAAGACACAGAAAAGAACCTTGGTTCCTTTAGCTTATGTCAAACAGAATCTGTATGAATCAATACACTTGTGGGGTAAATAATGGCCTGGAAAATGATGAAAGTGAAATGGAAAAACATGCATCTCATGTAGCGACACGGGACATTTTGAACAAGTAATTGCCAGGGATGTAATGGGGGGCGAGGCATGTTGAATTTGCCTTGTCTGTAAACTCCTTGAAAAACAAATATGGATTAGGAAAGAACTAGAATTAATCAATGGTAGGGGCTGACATCTCCCTCATTTCTGAAGTATGTCCTAGTGCAGGGGTGTCAAACATAGGGCCCGGGGGCCAGAACAGCCCTGTTCAGGGCTCTTATCTGGCCTGCAAGCAACTGGTATGTGTGGAAATGTCAGGTACTCCCCCTTTTATGGTATTCCTTGGGGGAAAAAAAAACTAGCCTTGTGTATGATTAAATACATTTATTGGAGCTTTTGTGGGTTCCCCAGTAAATCAATTGCTTTCACTGCTAGGAAGCAATTGCTTTTGTTTGTATTTTGAGTTAAAAATAATATTGTTAATTGGGTTTGCCTGTGTCCATTATAAAGGTTGTATCTCCGGAACGTGGCACTACATTTTATGGCACACATGGCCCGGCCCAACGAAGTGACATTTGTGTCAGATCTAGCCCTCGGAACAAATGAGTTTGACACCTCTGTCCTCGTACTAAAAGGTACTCACAGAAAAAAGCAAGATTCAAAATAGAAATCACAGTAACCAAGGTTTGTAAAATTGATGCTGAGGTTACTGAGGGACTGAGACCTTTCATAGAAAGCGAGGGCCATGGTTTGTGAACTGGAACAGAGGCTAGAAGAACGTAAGGCAAGGATGTGTCTAGAAGGGAACATCATGGGGATGTTAGGAAAGACATTAGTCAGGGGCAAACGGGCCCTTCAACTAACACTCCAACCTAATTGCCATACCAAAACATCATTAGTAGCTCTTGAAATCAAAGTTTCTGGCCGCAGGACAAGACAAAGTGTGAGAGCCCTGAACAAGTTGGGAGTAGAATAGGGTTGCCAGCCTCCCTATGGGGGCTGGAGATCTCCTGGAATTACAATGGATCTCCAGGCTACATAAATCACTTATTTATTTGTGGCATATTTATTTTAATCATTCATGTCGCTTCTGGAGAAAATGGCTGCTTTGGAAAGTGGACTGCATGGCATTACACCCTACCAGGGTCCTTCTCCTGCCTAAACTCCACCCTCACATGCTTGACCCTCAAATCTTCAGTTATTTCTGAGCCTGGAGTAGGAAACTCCAAGGTATAATAAAGCAGAGTCCACTGGTTGGGGATGGGGGCAGGGACCCAGCCCCAAAAGCTATATGTTCAATAAAGTGTAGAGCAAAAAATAAAAGTTGTACGTGTGGAAATTGCTGCTCTTCTGGCAGATGGCCTTTAAGCAAAAGATCTGCCCAGGCCAGCTGACAACAACCCCCTACAGTTATTAGACGGCAGAGGAATCCATACTTGAAGCTAGGACCACAACAGCCACAAGACCCTCAAGAAGTATCCAGCTTGGGTCTCTACAAGAGATGGGCACAATCTGGGAAAATGCAGTTTGGTTTGTGGTTCATGATGTGCCCCATTCCCAAACCATGAACCATCATTAATTTTTTGCCACTTTATGAACTGGTATGGTCAGTGAGGTTTGTGGCCCGGTAGAATGGCCTCCTGGCATGCTAGAGGTTGCCTGTCATTTCCCCAAAAATCAATTCCATGGGGATACATTTTTTTGGGGGGGGGGATTACTTGGACCCTATAAATCCAATCCTTTCCAAACCTAGCGGGCAGGTAGATAAGAGTCATACAGAGAATATCTGTGAGTTTGGTGTCTCTGGGTTGCAGAGGATCTGTTCTATACACTCCTGAATTTGTACCTGTCAAAATGATCCTCCGTCAGCAGTCATTTTGATGGGCTCAAGTTTGGGAGGTTCTGGAGTGTAGAGAATGGATCCTGTGCATGATAGAGAGACCAAACTTAGAGGGCGTGTAGAGGAGCATGTGGGGGAGGTCCACTGCAAGTTTGGTGTCTCTAGATTGCACAAGATCCATTTTATACACTTCTGAATATCCTGAACTTGCAGCTGTCAATATAACTCAGGTTCAGGAGTGTATAGAATGGATTCTATGCAAGCTAGAGACATCAGTGTTGTGGGAGACTTCCCCCGGATGCTCCTCTACACGCCCTCCAAGTTGTTGCTTTGAAGTTTTGTGAACTTCAAATGCTGCAGCAGGGACTGGAAGTCAGACAGGGGCCCAGGGAGTGCCCGTACCTACCGTAGCCACCTGTCAGACTCAGCAAGGGAGTCAGCAGCATGTTGGGCCCAGACAACTGGGGCCTGCTCCATGCACCCACAGAAACAAGCGACAGGCTGTGCTCTTACAATGGGCAATCCAGATGGCAGAAGGGAGGACTGGATTATAGACAATGAGGCATTCAGGCCTCGACCGCTGTCATGCCCCGAGCAACTGCTGGAGGTGAGGTGGCCGGTGGGTGAGGAAATCCCGATGCTGGGTCTGCTGAACCTCAGACTGGTCGGTTTTGGTGGTTTGCAGCACCAATCCCAAAGACCTGCCTGGAGCCTATTCAGAGCATGGAGTTTGGGCTTCATCCCGGTTCATTCTCTCTCTGGCTTTCTGGCCCGATGGCCTCCACCTGGATCACTCCATTCCTGCCACATATGCTCCAGGAGTCATCCTCCCTGGATAGCTCCCTCAGTGTCCTTTTATTTCCATTCTCACCCCAGCCATCCCACCTCCCTTATTACCACAGCTGGGAGTCAGATTCGTGGGCCCAGCTCCAGCTGCTTTCCCACTGGGTGGGCCCGCACTGTTGGGAACCCCCGACCACCCCTCTTCCACACCCGCTTTTCCTTGGGGGAATTCCTCTGGCCGGCCACAGGGCCAGCCTTCCCAGGAAACTGATGGGCAGGAGGTCTTGAGGCCCTGGGCTTGAGAGAAATCCTGGTAGGATCACCCTGGTGTGAGGGGTCAAGCCCGCCCCCCCAAGTGGGGTGTCTGGGATGAAGAGTTGGAACTTGCAGCATGATGGTCCCATCTGGTTGGTTGTCAGGCCACGAGCCTCTCCATGGTTGCTGGGCCAGGTAGGTGATGGCTGGAGGGTGGGCCTGGGGTCCTCCTCCTGACAACTGCCCACTCAGTCTTTCACGAGGAGAGGTGAAGGCCAGTTTCTTTTGGTAGGTACTTGCATCCCCATGTTCCAACCTGTGTCACACTCCATCAGGGGGCATTCCTTTTTGAAGTGCCCCCATTGTCCACACATGAAGCAGGGGCTCTGGTACACTGGGCTCCCAGGAACAGCTGGGTTCCTCCCCTTAAAGTGTGGTGAGGGGGCAGGAAGCTCTCAGCCTGCCATACTGGGACCTGGGCCCCTCCAGTGAGCTCTTGAGGCCATCACTCTGGGTCGGGGAGGGGGGACTTGGGCTTGCCCTTGGGGTCCCTTTGAGATCCATGGGGGTTGGATGCATCCATGGCTTCATGTCAGGGCACTGCTGCATCCTGATTTGGGGCCATCATAAGAGTGATCCTGGCCCTTGGTGGCCAGGAGGTTTCCCCAGGTTTCTGTGGTCTCTTTCAACCTGGCTGGCCTCCAAAAAGCTATTAAACATCAAGCCCTTGGAGGCAGAATCTGAAGCAGTTGTTCTAAGACAATCTGATCTATGATGTTCCTACTATCATCTGTCATGGGTTGAAGCCAGCGGGTGATGGCATCTTTGAGGGCTGTGATCAATGCCCAAAGTAGCCCTGTTGGCTGGTATAACATAGTGCAGAATTTCTGCTGCTGAGTCTCTGGGGTGACCTCATAGTGGTCCAATATGGTGGCCTTCAGTTTGTCATAATCTGCTGCTTCTATCGTCTCTAAAGCCCATAGCACAGCCTGGGCCTCCCCCAACAGATACGGTCCTAAAATGAAAGACACTGTCCCTGTGGCCATTGTGCAGCCTCTGCTGTCCTTTCAGAGGTTTTGAGGAATGCCTCTTTGTCATCTTCGACACTGAACTTAGTCAGGAGGAACCACAGGGTCCATGCCACTCCCACAGTTGGCTTTAGCCCACCCAGATCCTCTAGTGGATTCTGGGCTGGTCGAGCAGCTCCTAGCATCTGCCGAAAAACATGAAAGAGCATGGTTTGGGCTTCCTGTTCTTTCTGAATCACCTTCTGAAGTAGCTGGGACTGCTGCTTGGTAAGCTATTGCCCAAACTGGGTGAGGTCCATGCCAGCCCAGGGTGGCTCTTCTTCTTGAGGTGTTTCTGCTACCTTCAGTTCTGTGGTGCCTACAGACTGGGCTGGGCTACCAGAGTTGGTGGACAAAGTACCGAGCAGCTACTGTTCCATCCTGAAGTCACTGGGTGGTGGAGTAAAGGCCGTCCTTGGGCAGGGCCAGTGCTCACATTCTCCACCACCTTGTCATGCCCAGTGGATGCACCTTGGGGGATGTCTTCTTCTGCTGTCTTGGTGAGGGGGATGGGTGTCAGACTCTTGAAGAAAGTTACTCTCAACAACACTCTCTTGGCAGTGATTTGTCTACTAAGTAGTAAAGATGATTCAAGCTGAGACCTTCTGCGTCGGAACTGAAGTTCTGGCACCAAAATCCAAAGTTATACATGATTCAAACAAGCCCCCAGAGGTCCAGTCCAATCACAGTCCACAACCACCCCACCTAGGCTTCCTGTGCTTCAACCCCCACCTGTACGGTTACATTATCTATCAGAGCAGAGCAAGCAGAGACATCAGCCAAAGTCATTTACACCTCTTCTCAGACAGTACAATAAGCATTCCCATGTGCTAGGGTTGCCAGTCTCCAGGTGGAGCCTGGGGATCTCCCGCTTTTACAACTGATCTCCCGCTGACAGAGATCAGCTCCCCTGGAGAAAATGGCTGCTTTGAAGGGTGGACTCTATGGCATCGAACCAGGCTGAGGCCCCTCCCCTCCCCAAACCCCGCCTTCTCCTGGCTCCACCCCTGAAGTCTCCAGGTATTTTCCAACCCAGACTTGGCAACCCTGCCATGTGCACCCCCACACATACACAGGACTACCCCCCTTAGGAATTCCAGCAGTAATTCATGGCAAACGAGGCCCCGAGTTTGACAATGGGAAGCTCTGGCAGGCCGCAGAATGAGAGGGGGAGGGGATTAATTCTACCCTCCTCCTCCTCCTCCTCTCAGCTGGGAACCTCCTCAGCAGCACAGTCTGGTCCCCGGCCTAATCCTCCCTGGCTTCGGAGCCTACTTTTCAACTTCCCTCCCTTGCTTCAACCTCCACCCTCCTCCTTCCCAGTGGAGTCAGCCTCCATCTGTCACCCACAGGCCCTGGCCATTGGGCTTCTGTTGCTGGTTTAAAGGCAAAGGCCCTGCCCCTCCCTGGCCTGGCTCTCCATTTGTAGCAATGGTGGACCCACCTGGGCCCACCCCTTCTGGTATGGCACCGCTGCTGGAGCAAGAATTACCATGATTCTGGCCCTCCGGGGGAGACTCACCTCCAACACTGACACCCAGTGGCCTTGCGTCAAGACATGGCTCTCTGCTCCCCAAGATGCCAACTTGCCTCTGTGAGTGTTGAGACTGCCCCTGCGGCCCACTGGAGGCCACCTCATCTGTTGCCGGTGGCCACTGCCTTGGCCTCTGTGTCCCAACACGCCACCACCAGCTCCCTTGGTGACAGCCCTAAGGTTGGCTCTGTCTGGGCCATGGTGGGTGTGGCTGCTCCCTGGGCCCCTGCCTGACTTCCTGGGCCAGTACCTGCTGCAGTGGTCTTTCCCTGTGGTGGTGACCCACCTGAGCTTCCCTGCATCTCAGTGGACACTGCTGGCTCCCGGCTCCCCACCCAGCTCCTGACAGATGTCCCTGGCTCTGGTCTCCCTGGCGACTCCCAGAGTGGCAGCCCTAGTAAGTCTGGGGACTCAGAGCTCTAGACAGGCCTGAGACTTGCTCTGAGTGACTGCTCGGTGGGGCTTGCCGGTGTTGTTCTGCCATGTCCCCAGTCACTAGCACTCACTCCAGTATCTGTAGAGCTCCTCCCGGCAGGGGATACAACATTCCCCACCTTATTCTATACAGCACCATATTATAATAAAAAACAACACTGATAAACAGCCCTGTTTTTAGTGGAAGCACATTCAGGGATAAATAACCCCCTGGCACCAGTGACATCAGTCGGCTGGGTCTCCTAACACTGTATGCAAAGATAGGTAGGGTCCCCATTTCTGTCCCATTTGATTGGCAGCTCAGAATCAGTCCTGTATGGTAACCATTTGTGATAGCCCTGCACAGTAAGCAAAAGAGGACACCAATTTAGGGCAGTCTGAGGAAGTGCTTTAATTAATAAGATGATAAGATGTTGCACGAAATTGCTGTGTGTGCGCACACGCGCATGTGGCTCCTTTTAGCCGCAAATCCTGTTGGCTTTACAGTAAATTGGCTGGCGCATTAGAGGAGAAGTGTGCTGTCGGCTTGCAGCTGACCAGTGCTCCCTCTAAGCTGTGGAGTCTTGTGAGCAAAAATTCTAATTCGTGAGCTACTGACATTAAAGTTGTGAGCGGGCAATTTGGCTGCTGCATATATTAGTTTGCTCTGGAGCCATCTCCTTCCTGAGCTAAGGCAAAAATGAATGAGCCAGAGGTTAAAAAAATGGTGAGCTAGCAGCTCACATTAACTCAGCTTAGAGGGAACACTGCAACTGACTAATGGCAACCCTGAGGTAATCCACCTTATAGGGTTTCTAAGGGCAAGAGGTGAGCAGAGGTGGTTTGCCGCTGCTTTCCTCTTCATGGCAGCCCAAATCTTCCTCGGTGGCAAATACTGTTACCCAGGGATCATTTCGTAGAAAAAGAGGTGCAGGAGCTCATTACCAAAACTCATTTGCATATGCCACACCCCCTAACATACCGGAAGTGTGTCAGAAGGCAACACCCACCCCTCAGGCCCCACTCCACAGATGAGTGAAACTGACCTGCTCTTCCTCCATTCCCTTCCCCATCCAGTACTTTGTGCAATAAAAATAAGCGTAAAGAACACACCCTCATTCTCTTCCTGCTCCCTTGAAACCACCAGGTTTCAAGTAGACTTGAAATACCCGGGACATGTGCACCACCCATCCCTTCCCCTTCCCCTCCCCACAACAAGACACCCTGTGAGGTAGGTGGGGCTGAGAGAGGTCTTTTGAGAACTGCTTATGAGAGAACAGCTCTGAGAGAACTTGTGACTGGCCCAAGGTCACACCAGCAGCTGCACGTGGAGGAGTGGGGAATCAAACCCGGTTCTCCCAGATTAGAGTACAACTCCGGACCACTACACCAAACTGATGGGGTGAAAGCTGCTGAAGGGTTGGTGAAATTTCTCCAGTACTTATGTGCCATGTGCCCAGATAAAAAATGGTATACTTAGAAAATTTATATGCCACCTTGAGCAAGTCTCTGGAAAAGCAGCACACAGTCATAAAAGGAACAATGATAAAATTATCAATATTAAAACAAAACATTAAAAACAATAAAGACCCTAGCAGGGCTTTCCCCAGGGCGCTGCGTCTCTGCACTGCTCGGGAAAGCCGAGGAGGGGGTGGGCTTGGTCATGTGCCCACCTCCTGGGCTCCTCACTCCTGGAGCTGCGCTCCTGTGCGCTCCTGCTCCAATGAACCCCTGCTGTTACCAAAGTGATTGGTTGCCTTGTGTGCCCTTGTCCAATAAAACACATTAGGTGAGATTCCATGTTAGCAAGATAGGTCTTTATTCTGGAATAGAGGGAGGACTTCAACCCAAAGTCAAAAATTTAGACCAAGGAGCCCAGTAGGTCACATAACTTATACCCTCTGATGATGTCAATGTCCAGCTTCCCAATTATGACACGGACCAAGCATGCCCAGTTGAGTTTTCTTTGGTTAAGCTTTGGAACATGGGTACTTGCAATCTCTTCATTCAGGATTTTTGGACATGTGCGAAAGGGTTAGCACATACAAACCAAGTTAGTCATTTCTCTCAAATACTTTCACTGTGACACCTGGAGCTACAACATACGTAGCCCTTATCTATGTTCCCCTAAATAGCCAGCTTACAGAGGAAGACAGAAAGAAGACCTTTTTTAAAATCATGTCTAAACTTCTCTATGGCCTTTTCAAAAAAAGTCTTAACCACTCGTACACCACAGAGTCTAAAACCCAACCGTAATATCCATAGGCCCTAAGAGTTAAAATGTTAAAGCATTAAAAATATTAGTGGCAGGTGGGCTTGCTGCCAAACAACCTGAATTCAAAGGTCCTTTGTTCATTGTCTAGCATTAGCTATCTTTTCACTGGAGCCTCCAGACTTCAAGGCCTTGCTGTCAATATATATATATAGAAAAAAAATCATTTCAGGCCTGCCTTGGCCATCCTGTTTAAAACCACTGATTATTATTAGCAAAGTAAATATGTTACCAGATTAGTAACAGTACTTTGGGAGAGGGTCCTGGCTCTCATCTACAGTACCCATGCTGCTTCATTTTCAAGCTCTGATGAAATCAACCTAAAGGTAAAGGCTTCCCTTGCTCAAAAGGGCATTGCTCATCTCCGTTTCCAAGCCGAAGAGCCAGCACTGTCCGAAGACATTTCTGTGGTCATGTGGCCAGTGTGACTAGACACCGAGGCACATGGAACACTGTTACCTTCCCACCGGAGTGGTACCTATTTATCTACTTGCAATTTCTTGCTTTCAAACTGCTAGGTTGGCAGGAGCTGGGACCAGGGATGGGAGCTCACTCCGTCATGCGGCACTCGGGTCTCGAGTTACCGATCTTCCGGTCTGCAACTCAGTGTCTTAACCTCTGAGCAACGTGGCCATTAAGGCTGCTACAGCTGCAGCATTAGCTTCATTCTGACATTTTCCTCCTACAGCTGGCACAACTCTGATTATCATTCCTAGCCTGGCACTCGAGAAGCACTCAGTTCTTTTAGCATCCGAACACTACCTCTCAGCTTCCAAGTATCCCAGGAGAGTCACTTTGGGAACATTCAGATGCTCCTTGGGGACATTTATGGAGTTGTCTGTTCATGTGATGCATGAGCGGAGGGTTTATGGGTTTTAGCTCGAAATCACAAGAAGGGCATTTCAGAGAGCACAGAGCTGCAGCTGCTAAGACATGGGAGCTTCCATGCTGGCACATAAGCTGCTGAGGCAAGTGCATAGTTCTACAAATACCTGAGCCAGCAGTGGACTTTGTTTAACCCTCTTCCGCCCACAAGGCAAGAGCTTAGAAAGTGAATGGTCAGCATCTAGGAAAACTGTACCCCTTGTGGCCATAGTGAGCAGCTAGTTCTATCTTGCCCAGTTTGGTGTAGTGGTTAAGTTAGAGGACTCTAATCTGAGAGAAGCAGGTTCGATTCCCCACTCCTCCACTTGCACCTGCTGGATGACCTTGGGCAAGCCATAGCTCTGTTCTAGCTGTTCTCTCAAGGACAGTTCTCTCAGAGCTCTCTCAGCCCCACCTACCTCACAGGGTGTCTGTTGTGGGGAGGGGAAGGAAATGGAGTGTAAGCCGCTCTGAGACTACAAGTGAAGGGCAGGGTATAAATCCAATCTCCTCTTCCTCCTCCTCTTCCTATTCTTCTATCTTTCAGTGCTCCACACCAAAAAGGGGGGGGGGGAGACAGCACATGGTAAAATGTGTCATGGAGATGTGTAGTCTGACATGTACATGGGTACATGTAGCCTCCTGACCAGTTCATTTTCGACATGCAGGCAGGATTTTTACGTGTGGGGAGAAAGCAGTCATGCAATCTCCTCACCACCACAGACAGCAGAGCTAACAAGCCAAATGGTCCAGCCTAGAAAATGTGTTACGGCTTGATTTTACTAGGCCTTGACTTCAAATGGGTAGTGAACCTGTGTGGTGTAGTGATTCGAGAGTCAGACTACAATCTGGAAGCCCCAGGTTCAAACCCCCACTCTGCCATGGAAGCTTTGGTGTAGACCCAGTTTGGTATAATGGTTAGGAGTGTGGATTCTAATCTGGGAGACCTGGTTTTGATTCCCCACTCAGTTACAAATGATTTCAGAGCTGCTCTCTTGTGACCAGTTCTCAAAAGAGCTCTCTCAGGCTCACAGGGTGTCTGTTGTGGGGAGGGGAAGGGAAAGGAGACTGTAAGCTGCTCTGAGACTCCTTTTGGTAGTGAAGAGCGGGGTATAAATCCAATCTCTTCCCTTCTTCTTTACTGAGTGACCTTGGGACAGTCAAGCACACTCAGCCTACCCTACCACAAAGGGTTATTGTGAGAATGAAATGGAGGACAGCAGAATTTACACCACTTCAGATTCCCATGGAGTAGGAAAATGGATAGAAATGAAGTAAAGAAATAAGTTAAATATATTTGTCTCACAACCCCTTCTCTCTCTGTGTGTGTATGGAGGGAGATCGTGTGAACAAAATATCAGCATAAACCAAGCTCTGTATAGGCGTAGCCTGCAGAGAGAAGCAACAGTTTCTGCAAACTTATCAAACAACACGGTGACTTAAACCTTAAACATTCGCAGAAAAAAAATTAAGTTTGGGATCTTCTCTGTCAGGGGATGGGGAAGTAACACATTCCAAACGAATGTGTTCACAATTCATTCTAGTGTATGTGAACTGAATGACTGATAGATACAATTTGTTGAGGCCCTGAGGCAGAGAACGTCTAAGAATGGGAAGACTGTCCAACTTCAGTAAAGTGGAGATACGGGTCAAGGATGGCTGTGCTGGCTGAGGGCCAAAAGATATCCATATGTATGAGAAACTTGTAATCACTATTTTAATAGACTTTGCTAAGATAAAAAGCAGCAAGAATGAGCTAACCATTTTCATATATTTTAAGAAGACATTTCTAGTATAGATAACCTTTATGGTGTTTGAAGTTATAAGGTAATTAGTTAGCCAAGAATGTGTGCCCCTAACAAGTGGAACAGTTAACTATTGTTAGGAGATGATGCTAAAATCCTATAAATAGGGGAAGAGGAATTAATTGAGAGCTTCTTCTCAGAAGCGACACCTTGACTGTGACCTGCTTATTTGGGAGGAAGAAACTTTTTATGGACTCATATAATTGTTGTCCTTTAATTATCCTTGTAACAATGATGGATGGAGAGTATAACGTTCTGTTGATTTAGTTAATATTAAGAATGCAATAGAAATCTATGATAGAGAGCTTAAAATGGAAGCAGAGATTCTCTAATGTTTATACTCAGAACAAACCTAAAGTGTTAATGAGACTGTAGTCGTACCATAGAGTTTTTAGGCCATGTGCTAGAGCGTTCCCCCGGCATCACACCGGGAACATTGGCAGGAATCATATGATCTGATAAAGGAAAGCTAACTGGACACCTAAAGCTTCTTAGGGACACATCTCTCTGAATCATGCCCAACTAAAGTCATCCAGAAGAGCACATACAATTTGTGCACAGTGTATACTTGATTGCTCTTTATGTATGTGTTGAGCAATTCTCATATGATGTTCAACATATGCACCACTGAATGCATGATATAAAGCACACATTTATCCAAGTACTGGTCTCCAGTTTCATTTGTAAAATGAACACATGTTGAGTCTTTCTTACGAACAGATGTATGTGTGTACGGGCAGGATGTACACACACTCACTCTAGCAAGTGAACACAGCTACAATGTTCCTGAAAGCACCAGTACTATGCAGGGTCTCCATGATCTCTTCTGGGCTTGGGCTGCCGTATCTTGCATTGGACCTAACAGATGAACCCATGACCCTGCCTTATACTGAATCAGGCCACTGGGCCATCAAGGTCAGTATTGTCTACTTAGGCTGCGGTCACATGAAGCAGAGAGGAAGCACCCCTATTTCCTCCAGAGGAATTTGACTCACAGTTGCAAGATCACACATCCCTTTGTGCTGCAGGCTCAGCCCGTCACTATGTGACCGTATGCCACACATACCAGAGGTGCTTTTTTGGGCGTTTGTTTCCCATGTGCATAAATGAAGGATCACACCTCTGCACTGAGGGTTCCCCATGGAGTTTGCGATTATGCACATACTGCTGGGGGGGGGGGATGGCATTGAGTTGGGATGGAATGATCAGACTATCCTGACAGCTTGAGAATGTGATTGAGCTATCAGACAGGGGAAAGTCCATCTGTAGCACATCGGCAAGTGTTAGGACCAGACTTTCCCTGGTGCCTTTTAACTCCACTTTCGTGGCAGAGCCGCATGGGGTGCCTAAGACTGCAGGACCTTTCCCAGATGTTGCTGTCTGATCATGCTCTTTAGATCCATCAGGCATTTGCAGCTATGTTGGATCTAAAGGTGCATGTGACCATGGCCTTAGAGTGCCAGAAGCTCTCCAGAGTCTCACATAAACTGGAGTCTCACGTCACAGTCTCACATTAACTGCAGATGCTGGGGATTGAACTTGGGGCTTTCTGCATGCCAAGCAGATGCTCTGCCGGTGAGCCACACCCCCTTCCATGGGCTGGGAATTGCCTGCTCACCCACCCTTTGAGTCTCAACTTGCCTCTGTCCCACCTCCAATTAAATGAGCAACCATGATTTAAAAAACCACCTGCTTGCAGTGTGCTTAGCTTTATGCAACAGAGAGTGGACACGGAATAGGATGACCCCTCATGTTCCTGTTGCCATGGGGAAGGCAGGGTGTGAATATTGTAATAAATGAATGAGGCAAAAGGAATTTTGGATTCAGAGCTGAACAGCATTAAAAAGGGAGTGAAAACAGGGTAGTTCTTCAGCCTACCTGCAGAAAGAGGCAAAAGAAAACACCCACAGGGTAACAACTACCCAGATGTTCTCATTCACTGCTATCATCAGGTTATTCCCCAGCTTCTTCACCCCCAAAACCTCTCAATAAGGACAGAATGAACTTGTGTTAATGGCAAAATATCTGCAGACGTATTACATCCCATAGAATGTTCTTCACTGCGTTAACTTTGCAGACATCAGCATTACCAAAACCTTCATCACTAGCTATACATTATTAATACGGTCAAGCAAATTACACAGAAACAGAAAACGCAACGCAGCTTTCCCCAGAGATGTTCTCCAAGCTTCCAGATCAGGTTGGCGCCTTCAGAAGGCTGGAGTGTGATGAGTTCCACCCACCTAAACGCACTTCCTATAGTCCAAACTGCTCCGGGCTGCTCCATCTCAGCTCTGCCAACGGAAGCCCTCTGATGAGACGTGGTAATTCAATGGAACCTCTGTGGTCAGAGGCAGTATGCGTCTCAACACTGGATGCTGAAGATCTGCAACAGGGAAGCACAGTTGCTCTCACAACCAGTTCATAAACTTCCCAGAGGTATTTGCCTATCCAGGGGTAGAAACAGAGAGCCTGGTCTGATGGAGACAAGTGCCCAAACGACACACAAGGCATATTGCTCTTTAGACACCACATTTGCTGCAAGAACTGGCTTGCCAAGGTCATGAACTGAGTGACAGCAAGGGAGAGCTGGAGTCTGAGGGTTCTTCCACCTCATTTTCCTACTACTTGGGGGGGGGGTGTCCTTTTCCACATGTATTTTGCTCCCTCTAGTGGTTGATTTGATATTACATTTCTTTATGACTGGCATTGCTTTATGTTTACATTTTTTCCCCCCTGCATGTGTTTTGCTCCCTCTCTGCTAGGCATGAACCAGTGTAATATCAAACCAACCACTAGAGGGAACAAAACGCATGTGGAAAAGAAAAGAAAAACCCAAAGCAATAGGGACACAAGTCCCAGTGTTCCCTCTAACCTGAGTTAGTGTGAGCTAGCTCACAGTTATTTAGCCTCCAGCTGACACATTTTTGTCTTAGCTCAGGAAGGGCGGCTCCAGAGCAAACTAATTTATACAGAAGCCAGCTTTAACATCAGTAGCTCACGAAGTAGAATTTTTGCTCACAAGACTCCACAGCTTAGAGGAAGGAAATTGAGAATGCAGAAGAGCCCTGAGCCACAAAACTTCCTGAAACAATGTCCCCTTAAATGCATTTACCATGAGATATTTTCCACCATATTCCCTCTAAATTAATTTCTTCTCAGAATCAATTTGCTTTTTAGTTAACTTTCCCCCATATCCATTTTACCTCTTTTCTCCCAAGAAGAAGGGGGGGGGGAAGTTCTCTCATATCAATCATGCTTTCTACAGTTCTTCTTAAACACAATCTGATTCTTCCATTCCCTACCTCTGGCTTAAAGGGTCAAGGCAGTGCAAAATTCAGATAGACAGTTCCTGCTGACCAATCCACCCCACTTTTCTCCGTGAATGATCTACCCAGTCTTCTCCGCTAAACATGCACAATGCTGGCCAGCGTGGTGCAGTGGTTAAGAGCAGTGGACTCTAATCTGGAGAACCAGGTTTGATTCCCCACTCCTCCCCATGAAGCCTGCTGGGTGACCTTGGGCCAGTCACAGTTCTCTCAACACACTCTCAGTTTCACCTACTTCACAAGATGTCTGTTGTGGGGAGGGGAAGGGAATGTGATTGTAAGCTGCTTTGAGACTCCCTACGGTAGAGAAGAGGGGAGTTATTAAAACCTACTCTTCTTTTGTTGTAGGGATCATTTCCTATAAACCCATTTGTTTTTGTTTCTGTGTTGGTACACTGGAGCTGCAGACCCTTAAAGAAACCACAGTTTTAAAGGCAGTAAAAAAAAAGATGGCGGTTGGCTCGATTTCCCCCCCTCTTCACTGGGTAACCTTGGGACTGTGCTCTCTGTAGAATGACACTGGTGTTCAGATTATAGCAGCAGATTTGTCTGTCATATTGTGCAGCTAGAAACATAAGTGCTTGCTGTTGTGAATGAGAAGCAACCATCAATGCAAGGGCAACCTTCATTTTTTTAAAATTAGCCCTTGATTGTTCCAGATGTCTGTTCCTGTGATAGAAGGGTATCTCTGGGGCCAGTAGCAGAGGAGGAGGAGGAGGAGGAGGAGACTGGATTTATACCCTGCCCTTCACTTGAGGTTTTAGAGTGGCTTACAATCTTCTTCCCCTCCCCTCCCCACCACAGACACCCTATGAGGTAGGTGGGACTGAGAGAGCTCTTTCGAGGATTGCTCTTGAGAGAACAGGTCTGAGCGAATTTGTGACAGATCCAAGGTCACACCAGCAGCTGCATGTGGAGGAATGGTGAATCAAACCTGGTTCTCCCAGTTCAGAGTCTGTGCTCTTAACCACTACACCAAACTGACTCCAGGGTTTCTTGGCTAGTGTCAGATGGGGAGCTTTACAACTACGATCCATAAGGAACAGCAAAAGGGTTTAATGCTACTTCTTTTGTCCAAAAGAAATCTATTACTAGCCAGGTATATAAAACTACATACCCAGACCTGGGTGGTCCAGGAAAGACTGATCTCGTCAGATCTCAGAAGGTAAGCAGGGTTGGCTTCATGCAAAAGTGGGGGCCTATTCAGAACTCCTGACTCCTTCAAACCAGTCAATTTGCTCAGCTCTGTTTTCAACGAGTTCAGTGCCCAAACCTAGTACAGCATTTAGTTTTTATAGTCCTTAGTACCACAATAGACTTTCTGCACTTGCCAGTTGCTGCCACCTGGGACTGTGGCCCTGCCCAGGAGGTTTTGGGATAGATCATAAGAGGGAAACTCCTGGTGACCTTGCTGAGGAGGAAGACCCAAACCTTGAAAAGTTATAGGCCCTGCAGTACTTCAAAAAGTCAATTCACAAGTTACCAGGTCCTCATGTCCACCCCAACAACTTCTCATGTGTTCTGGGAGTACCATAGTTCCTGGGTACATGGGCTTTCTTGTATTCTCCTTTTCCTCACTTGTGCATTCCAGTTGCTTTGAGGGGTTTTTTTTCTGTTCTGCACATGTTTTGGCCCTCTAGTGGTCAACTCAGTATTACATTGCTTTACGTCCATCATCAAAACCTACAATTTAAATCTGCAGGGAGGTACATCAGACATAAAGTGATATAATATCAAATCAACCACTAGAGGGACCAAAACATGTGCAGAACAGGGGGGGGGGATCCTGAAACAAAAGCAGCACACAAGTGAGGAAATTAGAATATGGAAAAGCCCCATGGGGCCCAGTTTGTATGAGGACTGTTCAGACCTCAGGCCTTCTCCCCACACGGTTCTCCTGAAGTAAAATGGCTCAAGAGAAGACATTTGTCCATTTGGGAAATTGACATATACTGATGGCTATGTATGTCTCCAGCAGGCTTTGTGGGGCTGTTTTTCATAAAGAAAGTGATGTGGGGTGGGTTGAAGAAGCTTAAGTCCACTCTCCACTGTAGTCCAACTCCATATTGGGCCCACATGCTCCTGAGAATTCTTCTGAGCACAAAACTTCCCATGTGTGTCTGATAAAAAGTCCTTGTGTTGATTATGAGGGCTTAGAAATGTGTGATTTGGCCCGGTAGGATCAGTTTCTTTCATCATCTGTACATCAGCTCTGTCATGTTCCTGATAGAGTAATCATGATGGTCTACAACTGTCTGTTGCTCTCTGTCTCTTCCCTAGATCAGGTCTTCTCAGAACTTGTCTGTCATCCTGCAGAATGTTGGACCTGGTAGAGCAGGATACCCCAATGACATTTCAGGGTCCATCTGTACACTACAGTATCTTTATATTTGTTGGGGAACAACAGACTTGGCTTACCAACTTCCAGGTGGCATCTGGAGATCTCCTGCTATCACAATGGATCTGAAGATCAGTTCGCCTGGAGCAAATGCTTGCTTTAGACAGTGGACTCTGTGGCATTATACCCTGCTGAGGTTCCTCCCCTCCTCAAATCCCTCCCCAAACTCCACTGCCAAAATCTCCAGGTATACCCCAAACCCAAAATCTCCAGGTATATCCCAAACCTACAACACAGAGGGCATTTTCTCACTAGCTTTCCCCCGCGGTTTACACCGAAGCTAGCACCGGAGCTTCTGGTCAGTTTCCCACCATTTGCTCCATGCTCACAATTTCCTCCAGAGTATCACTGCACTGCTCCGGAGCTTCCCTAGAGCAAGAAAATCCTGTTCCTAGCAGGATTTTCTTGCTCCAGGGAAGCTCCGGAGCAGTGCAGTGATACTCTGGAGGAAATTGTGAGCACGGAGCAAATGGTGGGAAACTGACCAGAAGCTCCGGTGCTAGCTTCGGTGTGAACCGCGGGGGAAAGCTAGTGAGAAAACGCCCAGAGATGTAATGGGAATTTTGTGCCTTTCAGATACATGCTGGGTCTTTTCTGTTTGCACCCACAACACCCAGGGAAAAGCAGCTATAGCCCACCTACCCTGCTGTTTTTGCATCATCAAACTGCCCCATGGAGGCCCTGTAGCAGTGGTACTCCCTCCACAGCTCACAGAGAGCCACATTCACAAATGCCATCAGCCAAAAGTGCCACATGACTACTATATACCCTGTGCACAATCACAAATAAACACATGTAATAATAGACACCTTTTGTACTGATGGAGCTTCCCCAGGAGACACAGGCTGGGGTCCTGCAGGGCAGGTCACAAGCAAGGTTGCAGAGAGTAACCAAAGTCCAGTCTAAAAATCAAGGGTTCCAGAGAGCAGTTTTACCAAAGTCCAGTCTAGGATCAGGAAGTTCCAGGTAGCCAATCCAGTCCAAGTTCAGGGGTTCCAAAAAAACCCCAGTTGTCAGGTTCAGTTCAAGGCTGCAAAGGTCCAGTAGCAGCAAGGCTGGTGGTTCAATAGCAAACTTTACTTGTTGCATCCACAAGCTGCTGCTGCTTCTCCCAGATGAATTTATAGCCAAGTCTTAATGAGCTGAACTCCCAGCCAGTTCCTTGGCAGTCATCCTGAAACTACTAATTCATCTCTTCAATTGACAGCTGACTATGGGCCATGAGTCTCACACTTCTCCTTTCTTGCAACTCTAAGCGTCTCTGACAGCGATGGTGATGCAAGGGTGTGGGTGAGCTAGGTGGGCTGGGAGTGGCTGCTGAAGACTTGTTTACTGCTTCAGAGCTACACGTGTTGCCTTGGTTTCAGCTGTAGGCTGTGACTCCTGATCAGCTGGTAACCTGATCTCTTGTTGTTCTCCTTCGGTTCAGAGCCAGCTGCAGTTGGCTGTTCAGTTACTGGCTCAGGGCTAGCAGGTAGCTCTTCGTCTGAAAAATCTGAGCCGTCACTCAGCACAGACTGACTTACGGCACTCTTTGTATTTGGTGTCTGAGGTCCAAACCATGTTGGCATCCTAGCACCACATATGATCATCTCCATATAACTGATGGCCGTCTAGCCTTCTGCAGGCTTGTACATTCAGAGGCCCTTGCTGTCTTCAGAAAAGGGACACAGTGCCACAGTAAATACAATCACTTCTGAAGATCTGCCAAGGGCCTGACGCCCCGGCCACTGGCATTTTGGAAAGCATACATAGAAGCGATGAAGATTTCCCCGTGGACCTGGCCAAACACATCACAAGTAATTGCTCCCTTCTTTCTTTTCCCAGGCAACTCTGCGGCAAAGTTACAAGTGAGCGTGTCCCCATGCAAGGCTCTCCTCCCACCAACCTCTGCCTGAGTTTCCACAGCTGCAGCGAAGTATAGAAAATCCGCATCCCCTTGGGAAGGAGAGGACAGCTCCCATTTATTACTGGTGACATGAAAAAATATCTGGAGAAAAGAAAAACCAAAATAGCAACATAAAAGTAGAGCAGCATTAAACAGCATGATCCTTTTGTCAGAAAGCTTTAACAGTTTTTGGGTATGTGCTGCAGGAAGGTACATAATATTGCTTTGTAGAACTAAGACCTATTTTCATGATGTCTAAATTAGCATAACAAGAAGCGTTGTGCCTACATTGGGGCTCAGCAGCTGGGTACCAAGCACAAAATGCTGGATCAAAGACAAAGAATAAATGGGGCTCGTTCTCTCCAAGGCCTTTAGATAGAAGCCAAAACATATTTCAGGCAAGGATCAAAGTGTCCTTGTGTGAACAGTGCTTAGAATGCCTTTTCTTGTCTCCAGCATCTTTTTTTCTTCTTCTTTTTTCTAAGTAGTAGGCATAATTCACATAACAGCCCCTAAAATATAACTATTTGGAAGATCTTAATTCCCTCATTCCTGTCTTAAAGATGTGCTTATCAAGACAGCGGAAAACCATGTTTTGTTGTTGTTACTGTTGGTGTCGTTCAGTTAGGCTTTGGGGTTGAAGAGTGCAGACTCTAATCTGGGAGAGCCGGGTTTGATTCCCCACGCCTCCACGGGCAGCTGCTGGTGTGACCCTGGTCAGTTACAAGTTCTTTCAGAGCTGTTCTCTCATGACCAGATCTCGAAAGGGCTCTCTCAGCCCCGCCTACTTCATGGGGTGTCTGTTGTGGGGAGGGGAAAGGAAAGGGACTGTAAACCGCTCTGAGGCTCCTTTGGGGAGTGAAGGCCCAATATCTTCTCCTCTTCTTTTAGGGGAGGGGCCATGGCTCAGTAGTAGAGCCACGGAAGTAGTTGATGTGAAAAAAAACTCCGCCTGAGACCCTGGAGAGCAGCTGCCTGTCTGAGGCCGAGGACAGATTGGCAGTCTCGGCCGCTCTGCCTCCGCTTCAAAAGTGGAGGCAGAGCGGCCATTCAGATGGCCACATCTGCCCTGAGGAGGCGGCCTGGACGCATCGCGTCCGGCGCCGCGCTCCTCCCACAGCAGCTGAGCACCACTTCAAAGTGGTGCTTGGCTGCTGCGGTGCGCGTTCCACTCGCCGGAGCGGGTGTGAATGCGCGCGGGCAGGGAAAGCCGTGCAGCGTCCGCCCACCGCCGTAGGAAGCTGCCCGCAGTCTGAACGCTGTGAGCGGCTTCCTTCTGGCGGCGTGTGAACACCGTGCCGCGGGGGAAATTCCCCCCGCCTTAGTCTGCCGCACCACAGAGGCACGGCAGACTGCCAGTTTGTCCTCAGCCTGAGTAGACAATGCTGACTATGATGGACCAATGGTCAGATTCAGCACAAGGCAACTTCATACATGCATGTTCATACGTGTTCAGACTTTCTACCTACACAGCACTTTCTACACCTGACTGCCAAGGAAACTCTGAGCACTGTGGATGAACTTGAGGCATGTTCCAGGTAGGGTTGCCCCTCCAGGTTGGGAAATTCCTGGAGATTTTGGGGGGTGGAGCCTGGGGAGAGCGGGGTTTGAACATTCATGGGAGCAAGGCATGGTATAATGCCACAGAGTTCACCCTCTGAAGCAGCCCTTTACTCCAGGGAAACTGATCTCTGTCACCTGGTGATCAGATATAATTCCAGGAGATCTCTAGGCCCCACTTTGAGGCTGGCAAGTCTAGTTCCAGAGGCTTCATACAATGTACAGAGCAGGTCGTTTGAGCCTCCCTGTCTGCTTGTAAGAACCACGAATGTTCACACAATTATAAATGGCAGAAGCAGATCAGCAGCTGAGATCAAGAGGGAAGCTTTATTCCTTGGAGCTTGGAACAAGTCTGTAATATGGGGACCCCCTCCTAAATCCTATCCTATGTCATCTCATGAATCAAGCCATGAAAGGTGGGGGGACTAGTTTCTTTCTGAAATGTCAAGAAATAGACCATATCACAATGACAGAGATCCATCAGTGGCTATTAGCTGCAAGGTATAGATGGGAACTCTCGGTCTGGGGCAAGTGATGCTCTGTATTCTTGGTGCTTGGGGGGGGGGGAATAGTGGAAGGGCTTCTCGTGTCCTGGCCCCACTGGTGGACCTCCTGATGGTACCTGGTGTTTTTGCTCACTATGTGATAAGAGTGTTGGATTGGATGGGCCACTGGCCTGATCCAACATTGGCTTCTCTTATTATGTTCTTATGATTGTGCTGTCCAGTTCTCCAAGGCCCCTGCCAAGTGTTACCATTTCTGCACCCCTCCCCCCAGGCAACAAAATGCTTGCCCCTAGTTAGGATCCCCAGAATCATCAACCAGCCAAATTGTTTTACAATCTGATCAGTAAAACAGACTTCTGTTAACCAGCGCTGTGGCCTGAAAACAGGGTTGCCAGGTCTGGGTTGGAAAATACCTGGAGACTTTGGGGGTGGATCCAGGAGAGGGTGGGGTTTGGGGAGAGGCGGGGCCTCAGCATGGTCCAATGCCATAGAGTCCACCTTTAAAAGCAGCCATTTTCTCCAGGGGACCTGATCTCTGTCAGCTGGAGACCAGCTGTAAAAACGGGAGATCCCCAGGCCACACCTGGAGGCTGGCAACCCTACCTGAAAATGTTCAGGTGGTTGGCAAGATTCTTTGAGGTGCTGACAATAGCTACCAAGCCAAGTCCTGATTTCTCCACTACAGCTAAAGTTGCTCTGGGTTGGGAAAATTCCTGGAGATTTGGGGGGTGGAGCCTGGGGAAGGCGGGATTTAGGAAGAGACGGAATCTCAGCAGGGTATAATGACATGGGTCCTTTCCGCATTTGCCTGCCACTCCAGATTTTCTCAGCGTCTGAGTTGAGGCAATTTAGTAAAGGTAAAGGTAAATGCTTCCCTTGCTTTAAAGCCAGTCAAATCCGACTCTAGGCATACGGTGCTCATCTCTATTTCCAAGCCAAAGAGCCAGTGCTGTCTGAAGACATCTCCGTGGTCATGTGGCTGGCATGACTGGACACCGAGGTGCATGGAACCCTGTTACCTTCCCACTGAAGCGGTACCTATTTATCTACTTGCAAATTATTGCTTTCGAACTGCTGGGGTTGGGTTGGCAGGAGCTGGGGCCAGAGTGGGAAGCTCAGTCCGGCGTGCGGCACTCAGGTCTCGAACTGCTGAACAACTGACCTTCCAGTCTGCAGTTCAGCATCTTAACCTCTGAGCCACCACAGCGGAGGCAATTTACGTCCATGGCAAAACAGCACGCAAATAATTTGGGGCAACAGCAGGCTGAAACCGGGCTGACCACTGAAGGGAGGTAATGTACTGCAGAATGGGGGGGGGGGGGGGGAAGCCAGAATAAAAAGGTTGAACTCAGTTTTAGTGCAGAAGGTGAGGGGGGCCTGGATTAAAAAAGAAGACTGAATTCGATTTTAGTGCAGAATTGCTTGGAGAACCCTGTGGTGAACATGGATTAGTGCAGAAAGGGCCATAGAGTCCACGCTCTAAAACAGCCATTTTATCGAGAGGAATTTGGTGATCAATTGTAATTTTGTGATCAATTGTAATTTTAAGAGATCTCCAGGCCCCGCACAGCAGTTGGCAACTGTACTTACAGCAGATTTTTCCTTATTAACTCCTCAGACTCTGATGCTGGAAATAAACCCATCATTGAATCCAAACAAGGCATCAGGTTCAAACCACTTCAACGTGTCTAATGAGGATCGCTTAGATGTCACCCTACCAACACAAGAAATGCAAGGGCTGACACAGCTTTTTGCAGAAAGAGGTCGAAGCCAGTTGGGATCCCACAGGTCTAATATACAGAGTGAGCAGTTTTGAGTCACCTCTCTAGTCTGCCCTCTGTGTTCCTGATGATAAATGCCGCTGTAATCATTCTTTTTAGAGGAAAGATTATGGAGGAGATCTTGCACTCCCCACTAAATTTATCCCCATGAAATACCATTAGCTTTCCAGATGTTCATCAGCAGTGATAGGTGGCGCTTACATGAACACTATCACATGTAAAAGTTCAAGGGGAGGGGGAATCAACATGCTGATAACATGCTCTTAATGTTGCCGTTTCCGCATCCTTTTGTATTCACTCTGTGAGGCTGGCTGCGATTGGGTGGTGCAAGGCTTTTCTGTTGTAGCCCAATTCTTGGCAATCAGCTTGTATTTGAAATCCACTGCTGTGGAACCATACATATATTACAAAAAAAAAATGCAGAACAGGTGCACATTTTTGCAAGTCTGCACACCCATGCAGAGTAATGGGGAATACTGTGGCATGAATTAACTTGACCTTGGTTGCCAGCGACACATCCGTCTGCTTAAGAATCTTCTCTAGATCCTTCTCTGAGAGCCAGTCTGGTGTAGTGGTTAAGTGCGCGGACTCTAATCTGGGAGAACCGGGTTTGATTCCCCACTCCTCCACTTGCACCTGGCTGGATGACCTTGGGCAAGCCATAGCTCTGTACCAGCTGTTCCCTCAAGGACAGCTTGGGAAAGAGCTCTCTCAGCCCCACCTACCTCACAGGGTGTCTGTTGTGGGGAGGGAAGGGGAAAGGAGTTTGTAAGCCGCACTGAGACTCTTAAGTGAGTGGAGGGCGGGATATAAATCCAATCTCTTCTTCTTCTTCTTCTTCTTCTTCTTCTTCTTCTTCTTCGTGGTTGCCCTTCTTGGTCTCAATCTCCTCCTGATTTCTTGGTCGCAGTCTCCCTTTGGTTAGGGTTGCCAGGTCCTATAGGGCAAATAAAAAATTAAAAGGCATGCAAGAGGTTTCCATCCCATGTCTAGAGTGCTACAAATGGGATGAATGGGATGAGCTTGCAGTGGGTGTTGAGGTTGGCATCAAGAGGCCGAGAAGTTCAGGGGAGAAAACTCTTGACACTTCTGTTCTGCTCTTTGGTTCACTTCAACTTGGAAGCAAAGCAAATGAAAATGTGGGCCGAACCTCAGAGAACACCGGGGGGAGCGGAAACCAAAGCCAGCATGGAAGCAATGCCAACATGTGCAGAAGTGAGAGAAAAATCCAACACACAGGGGATCTAAAAGCGAAGGAAAAATTATGAGTGTAAAAGGCCTATGAGATGACAAGAATCACTGGAAAAGTCATTAATGCTAAGAAAAGTTGAAGGCAAGAGGAAGACCCAACATAAGATGGGTTGGCCCAGTCAAGGAAGCCACAAAGCCCCCCGGTCTGCAAGACCTGTGCAAGGCTGTTTAACAGTAGGCCCTTTTGGAGGACATCAGTTCAGAAAGGACTTTACAGCCCTGCACACCTGCAGACATATTTAACTGAGTTTGCTTTGCAGTTTTGATTTGGTTTTTACTTTAGATCTGTATCTGTGGCTAACAGTATTTTTCAAACAGTATATCTGGGAGATGAGTTTTAAAATGAGTGGTTGGTTTTTTTAACGTGTTGGGTTCAATAGAAAGGTATTCTGAGTCATTCACAAGCAGTTAGGATGTCAGACTAGGACCCAGGTTCAAATCCCCACTCTGCCATGGAAGCTCACTGGGTAACTTTGGGTCTCTCTCTGACCGATTTCTCACCATGCGCTGCTCCACTGTCGCTCTTCCCTTTTCCCCAATTGCATGCTCCAATTTCTCACTATTTGCCGGTGGGCACATTTTGACCCGCAGCTTCGCACGATTTCCCCCGTGGCTTCAGTGATCCTGTATTTTGAGGATCACTGAAGCCGTGAAGGAAATTGGGCAAAGCCGTGGATCAAAATGCGCCCCATGGCAAATAGTGAGAAACTGAAGCACGCAATCGGGGGAAAGGGAAGAGTGATGGCAGAGCAGTGCCTGGTGAGAAATTGAACTCTCTCTCTCTCTCTCTCTCTCTCTCTCTCTGCCTAACCCACCTCACAGGGTTGACAAAGTGAAGGAGGGGAGATTCACCCTTGAGCTCCTTAGAGGAAGGACAAAATACAAATGCACTAAATAATAAAAAAAATAAGAACAGCTGTGGAGGTCCTCCTCAAAGTGCCATCACTCCCCCCCTTATCTCCATAGGACATCTACTAATGCCTGACCTCCGACTGTGCCAGCTGCCGCTAGGAAAAGGGCACCGGTGCGATCAGATTGTCGCCATCTGCGTTTTTGTGTTTTTGACTGTTGAGCACTCTAGATTGTTAAATTGTTTTTTAATGAAATGTTTTATATTGTTTTAAATATTTATTATGCTTATTGAATCCTGCTGCGCCAGGTCTTGTACGCCACTCTGAGCCTGCGAATGCGGGGAGGGTGGCTTAGAAATTAAATGAATGAATGAATGAATGAATGAATGAAATCATTCTCTGAGCTTCTGTTAGGGTTGCCAGCTGTGGGCAAGGAAATGCCTGGAGATTTGGGGGGTGGAGCCTGGGGTGGGCAGGGTTTGGGGAGGAGAGGGACTTCCGGGAAGGGTGTAATGTTTTAGACTCCACCCTCCAAAGCAGCCATTTTCTCCGGGGCAACTGATCTTGGTTGTCTAGAGATCAATTGTAGTAGCAAGACATCTTTAGATGCCACCTGGAGAGGGGCAACCCTAGCTTCTGTGGGAACCTAGGAAGACAAGGGGCTTCTCTCTGGTGAGGCCTTTGTTACAGACCCCCCTGTTAGAACCCTGTCCAGCTGATGCCCTCTGGTCATTCCAAAAATTGGTTAAATCTTCACGGTTCAGGAGATCCTTTTGACTGTTGCAGATGCTGGCTTTTGGCACTACTGCTTAGACTTCTAAAGCAAATGTAATAGTTATTAACTGCTTATTCAATTTGTAACAAGCCATTGCAAGAACCATTTTGGTTAGCCCACAGGCTTGATCCAGCAGTAGATGTCTACTACTGGAAAGAGGTGACATTCATCAATTTCTCCCCTTTGCAGCAGACACCCCAATTCACTCCTCCTGCTGTTTCTTAGGGGCTCCTGTTCCAAAGTGAGGTTGCCCAATGCCTAGCCCTGCCCTTGAGAGCTCCCAGGACTTGGCGTCAGCTGGCTGGCAGACAGAAAGAGGAGGAGGAGGAGGAGACTGGATTTATACCCCCGCCCTTCTCTACCCAAAGGAGTCTCAGAGCAGCTTACAATCTCCTTTCCCTTCCCCTCCCCACAACAGACACCCTGAAGTAGGTGGGGCTGAGAGAGCTCTTCTAGAAGTGCTCATGAGAGAACACCTTTGAAATAACTTGTCACTGACCCAAGGTCACACCAGCAGCTGCATGTGGAGGAGTGGGGAATCAAACCTGGTTCTCCCAGATTAGAGTCTGCCCTCCTAACCACTACACCAAACTGAATCTCCAAAAGGAAGAGGTGAGATTGGGTTTTGTTCCCAATGAAGGATATCCCTTCCATCAGACCACTGTCTCCAACCGAATGAGGTATTGAAGTTTAGAATCAAGACTTTTCTCTTAGAACAGAAAAAAACTGAGCACAGATTTGTAGACAATGGAGGATACAGAACATTTTCTACGAACATCCCCCCCTCAAAAAAAAAAAAAAGAAATCTGAATATGTGCTGTGCCAACTTTTTAAAAAGCTAGGTGCCATAACTCCCAGACCGATTTCTCACCAGGCACTGCTTTGCCGTCGCTCTTCCGCTTTCCCCGATTGCGTGCTTCAATTTCTCACTATTTGCCACGGGGCACATTTTGACCTGCGGCTTCGCCCGATTTCCCCCGCGGCTCCAGTGACCTGCAGCAAATAGCAGCGCCTGTTGAAAAATCGGTCCCATTGATCTCACCCTGCATCTGTGGACAATGGCTGGGCTGTCCATTAATTGTCAGGTTCTACTCAAGACCTGTAGGCCAAAGGAACAGAGTAAAAAAAGAAAGAAAAAATTGTCAGGTTAAAAAAAAAAGGCCAGTGATGTTACATGGCCACTGTGATCGGAAAGAGGGGGTCATGCCACCCCTGGATCAGTTCTATATATATATCTACACACACACACACACACACAAACTTGCTTTGAAATATGTGGTAGAAAGTGCCATCAAATTGCCGCCAACTTAGGAAGACCACCTAGGGTTTTCAAAGCAAGAGACAAACAGAGGTGGGTTGCCTTTGCCTCCCTGGACTTCCTTGGTGGTTTCCCTTCCAAGCACTAACAACGGCTGAGGGGGTGACATGATTGAGGTTTATAAGATTATGCATGGGATAGAGCAGGTAGAGAAAGAAGTCCTTTTCTCCCTTTCTCACAATACAAGAACTCGTGGGCACCCCATGAAATTGCTGAGCAGTCGGGTTAGAACAGATAAAAGGAAGTACTTCTTTACCCAAAGAGTGATTGACACGTGGAATTCACTGCCACAGGAGGTGGTGGCGACTACAAGCATGGACGGCTTCAAGAGGGAATTAGATAAACATATGGAGCAGAGGTCCATCAGTGGCTATTAGCCACAAGGTATAGATAGGAACTCTCAGTCTGGGGCAAATGATGCTCTGTTATCTTGGTGTTTGGGGGAGCAACAGTGGGAGGGCTTCCTGCCCCCACTGCTGGACCTTCTGAGGGCACCTGGTGTTTTTCGCCAGTGTGTGACAGAGTGTTGGACTGGA
The DNA here is from genome assembly GCA_029233225.1 of Lepidodactylus listeri. Taxonomy (NCBI): domain Eukaryota; kingdom Metazoa; phylum Chordata; class Lepidosauria; order Squamata; family Gekkonidae; genus Lepidodactylus; species Lepidodactylus listeri. The sequence goes on along the minus strand of JARCFY010000009.1, from coordinate 94,230,789 downwards.
TGGGCCATTGGCTTCTCTTATGTTCTTAACTTTTGACGACAAGCTTGCCAGAATCTCACAAATGATTTCTTGGCTTAACTTCCCTTGAGCTAGTTTCATCACTTGAATTCTCATGTCAGAATATTCTTTGGAGATGGCTCCATGAGACTGCTGAGCAGTTCAGGTTAGAACAGAGAAAAGGACGTCCTTCTTCACCCAAAGAATGATTAACACGTGGAATTCACTGCCACAGGAGGTGGTGGAGGCTACAAGCATGGACGGCTTCAAGAGGGAATTGGATAAACCTATGGAACAGAGATCCATCAGTGGCTATTAGCCACAAGGTATAGGTAAGAACTCTTGGTCTGGGGCTAGTGATGCTCTGTATTCTTGGTGCTTTGGGGGGGGGGCAACAGTGGGAGGGCTTCTAGTGTCCTGGCCCCACTGCTGGACCTCCTGATGGCACCTGATGTTTTTGGCCACTGTGTGAATGAGTGTTGGACTGGATGGCCATTGACCTGATCCAACACTGGCTTCTCTTATGTTCTTATGACCCTGCTTAGCTTCCAGGTCTGATGAGATCAGGCTAGCCTGGGCCATCCAGGTCAGAGCAAATTATTTTTGGGAAAAGTCACTGTCTGGTGTACAAAGAAGAGAAGAAGACCCTGCAAGGGGCAACAAGAAGACAGTTCAGATAATAGGGTCAGCAGCTTCTCTCCTTTTAAGTGTCATTCCTTGTCTGCCTCCAGATTGCTACACTCAGGGCAATTTCCCTCTTCTTCTCCGAAGTGCCACAGTCAGTCTTACCCTCTCTCTCAACTAGAGATGCTGTTAGGAACCTGTCTCTGTCTCTCCTCTTTCCTGTCAAGTATGTTAATTCCTAAATAAACCTTAATCTGGTCTTTAATCAGGTTGCACACCGTTGCTGTGTTAATTATTCGGAGAACTGGTATAACAGTGGGAAATATTGGAAGCAAATTTTCGAGCACATGCAGCCTGCCTGCTCCCATATCCACTGACCTGTTAGAAGGGATACATGGTGTCAGATCACACATTATTTCGCTGTGCCCCCGAGCACATTGTTATCCACAAGTGACCACTTAGGTTGCTAGTGTTCTTGGCCTGACCCTGGATCTGGGAGCACAAAAAGGATACAGTCTTGATAACACAGCTTTAAAAGGACCAGGGGGGAGAGTGAGTGAAAATTTAGCATTCAACGCACAGCATGCCTTCCAACAGAAAGCACTGTTTGTACACTTCTCTCTCTGCAAACCTGCACTGTCTCTCCTGAGGCTATTCTTGTAGACACAAAAGAGAGAGCCAAAAAGGCCTGCTCTCTGACACTTCTGAGTCCACCGCCCCGACATGCAAGTTTACGGGCTGCACCTCCCATTCGAGCGCTCGTAAACGCAAAGCCTACATCTCCAGGCAAATAAACCGACCCACATTTACAAGCCTTGCTGCGCACCAAGCGCCAACCCGGGAGTTTCGACAAATGTCACATTATCTGATATTGAAGGTTTTGTCTGCCACTAACCTTTATACAACTGTATTTAAAAAAAAAAAATGAAATGGAAGGTTTTCAAACACCGTCTCCCTTTCTCTCTTTTTTGGCAAAGCCTTTATTGCCATCATAGCAATTCGGTAACCCATAGAATGTCTTTATTATCTTGGGGGCAGGGAACTATAAAACTGCTGGTTTGCTGAAATCAATTTGCTCTCACGCCTTCTGCCGCCCCGCGATCACTGTGGGGCTTGCTGCTACCTCCAGTGCTGTACTTTCATTTCTGTACAAGCTGCTGGAAAATGCACCCTTTCGCTTTCTCATTTACCGTCTACAAAAAGGAAACGACTCAAAAAAACGGCCGCTAAGGAAACCTTTTCAACCACCAAGACCCAGAAAAAGATCAGTTATTAATCTCTAAAGTATTGGGAAGAGGGCCGTATGTGACACGACCGTTACAACAATTAAGAACGCTGCCGCCGCTTCGGGGGGGGGGGGGGAGGGGGACATTCTATGATCTTTCCAGACTGCCTTCAGAACGGTCGGATCCGGGTCTGACAAAAACCATTCACTCGTACGTTAAAACAGAGTGGCTGTAGTGGTGCTTCAGAGAAGCATGCAGAGATATATATGGTGCATGACAAAAATCTGTTCTCTGGATCATGCATTTCACATCAGGCAATTTCACAAAGTCTATCTCCAGCAGAGTTACTACTCTGAGTTGGGAAATACCTGGAAATTGGGGTGGGGGTGCAGCTTGAGGAGGGCGGAGTTTGGGGAGGGGAGGGACTTTAACAGGGCACAGTGTCTTAAAGTCCGCCTTCCAAAATGACCATTTTCTCCAGCTGAAATGATCTCTTTCACCTGGAGATCAGGTGTAATCCCAGGAGACCTTCAGCCACTACCTGGAGGTTGTAGAAAACAGTCAATGGCAACCGTGATAAATTTACAAAGGGAATATTACTCTTTTATAGATTTTTTTTTAAAAAGATCAGTACTAATACTAATACATTTCTGTACATCCATACAAGAACAAACATCAAAAAAATGATTCCAGAATGTTGACAAGCACAGTCCAATAATCTAAAGCTCTTACAAACAGTAAATCTTTCTTTGTGTCTTTCTTGTAGACAAATAGCATAAAAGTCCTGAATCTGCAGACAGGCTTGCTCCAACGCTTGTTTCATAAGGCTGCCTGGAGGTCGGCCACCCAAATTCTTCTTGTTGGTTGCCTGAGAAAAACAGTCACAGTAGAGGCACATAGGCCATGGAAGGAGCGGTCCAAGAATGAGTTTCTGGGAAGGGGCTGCTAGCCACAGAAAGGGCTGGGCCGTAGAATTTGTGATTGAGCCAGTGAGGGCAGCCACTCCCAGACTTTTCTTCAGGGCATGTTGACAGCCCAGGAAACACCACAATAAAACCCCCCACCAGGGCAAACCTGAGCCTCATTGGAAAAGGAGGAAAGGAGGACTAGGTGCTCTTACCAAATCTGTGGAGATTGCCTTCTTGGTGAATGTATGCAATAAGAGGAGCTGAAACAAGCACACACATACCCTTGTTAGCAGCTGAGAGAATGTGGGATTGAGCCGCAATCCTGGGTCCTTTCCCTCACAGTAAGAGAGAGCAACAACAGAAGAAAGGGAGGAGGAGGAGGAGGAGGAGATTAGATTTATACCCCACCCTTCACTACCTGAAAGAGTCTCAGAGCGGCTTACAAATGCCTTTCCCTTCCCCTCCCCACAGCAGACACCCTGTGAGGTAGGTGGGATTGAGAGAGCTCTGACAGAAACTGCTCTTTTTTCAAGAACAGCTGTGCCAGAAGTATGGCTTGCCCAAGGTCATCCAGCAGGTGCAAGTGGAGGAGTGGGGAATGAAACCCGGTTCTCCCAGATTAGAGTCCGCACGCTTAACCACTGCACCAAACTCAGGATACTCCTGAAGTCATTGGATGGTTTGTCTGGAGCACTGAAGTAGTTGGCCAGTTTGGTGTAGTGGTTAGGAGCACGGACTCTAATCTGGAAGAACCACATTTGATTCCCCCACTCCTCCACCTGCAGCTGCTGGTGGGACCTTGGGTCAGTCACAAGTTGTCTCAGAGCTGTTCTCTCAAGGGCAGTTATTGAAAGAGCTCTCTCAGCCCCACAGGGTGTCTATTGTGAGGAGGAGAAGGGAAAGGAGATTGTAAGTCACTCTGAGACCCCTTTAGGTAGTGAAGGGTGGGGTATAAATCCAATCTCTCCCTGGTCGCAATCAAATGGCTCTTTAGATCTGACCCAGGCACGGGTGCCTGGTAGATTTAAAGGACACGTCCAGACAGCAACATCTGGGAAATGTGCCGCTGCCATGATCAGCCCATCGATCTCCGCCAGGGAGCTGTACTGAAAAGATAGTGGTGAAAGTCCAGTCTAAAGCTTCCTGATGGGCCAATGGCGGACTTTCCACTGTCTGGTCATTCCAGTGCGCAATCAGCCCGTGGGGATGGTCTGGCTCCAGACCATCCTGAATGGCCACCATTTTAAAAAATTCTTAGTGGTAGGGGTCCTTTTGTAGAAAAAGAGGTGCAGGAGCTCATTAGCATAACTCATTAGCATATGCCACATCCCCTGACATCACCGGAAGTGTGTCAGAAAGGGAATGTCAGTTTCAGCCCCATTATACCCTACGGGCCATTGAAATCAATGGCAAAACTCATAGGGTATATGAGGGGCTGGAGGAAAGGGGGTTTGAGGGAGAGGCTCCAAACTTGCAGGGTAGCTGCTGGGACCTCTCCTTGAAATACCCACCACGTTTCAAGAAGATTGGACCACGGGATCCAATTCTATGGGCCCCAAAACAGGTTGCCCCATCCCCTCCATTATTCTCTGTGGTGGGAAAAAAACATTACTTTTTTCCCACCATAGAGGACAATGGAGGGAAAGGAGGGCAACCTGTTTGGAGGCCTGTAGAATTGGACCTCCTGGTCCAATCTTCTTGAAACTTGGTGGGCATTTGGGGGAGAGGTTCCAGAAGCTACCCTGAAGCTACCCTCTCCCTCAAACCCCCTCCCCTACAGCTGCTTTTAAAGTTGCTACCAAAATTTGGTGGCAATTCGGCGGTGGGCCAAATCAGATCAGAGAATCTGATTTGGCCCGTGGCTGCCCTACTGCCCCTCCTGAGCTGGCGGAGCAGCACTACGCCTCGCTCCGGCCCCAAAGGACCCCTGCTTAGTGGTATGCGCATAAACACATAAACGTGCAACAGCTGCAGAGCTTTGCTCAAATGTTCTGGACAATTTTATGTTTTTGAAGGGCCCGTGAAACTTATGCACTTTGTTAATTCAAACGGTACCTAGAGGAAGGTACCACTGGTGGTGCTTTTAACATTAAAATCGGCGCATGCATGGAAAAACAAGTAGATGATAAGGCACATATGCGCATGCACAAACAGGATTAAAAAAAAAAAAAACCCTGACCATGTGGCTCCTTCAGGTGGATGCCTGGTAGACAATCCATTGCAGAGTCCACATGCAGTAAGGCAATTCACAGGGGAGCTGTCTGGTCATGCAACACTGGATAAAAAAGATCGGGATCAAATTAGAGCTAGGCTGATGGTGGGATTAGCTGCCCGTCTGAATGCCCCCCCCCCCTCATGGGTAGGGAAAGAGCCTGGAAAAATGGGCACATAACAAGCAGGGTGAGAGCAGGAAGACAGAGAGTCTCAGACATTCTGTTCCTCCACTCTGCTCTTACTTGCTACTCAGAGACTGTAGTGTGTGTGTGTGTGTGTGTGTGTGTGTGTGTGTGGTCTCAGTCAGGTCTCAGTTGCTCAGTAACAGGCAAATGTTCAGTAAGGACTCAACGTTGAAAGAGCAAATTTCTATTTGAAATTCCAAACCCACCAAACGCACCTTGGCTTCAGCGATAACTGCTTATCCTCTGTGGGCAATGACTGAGACAGCACCAGAATAAGAAAAACGTTTTCATAGGTTTTTCCGATACTGTAATCTCTGCTTAAGGTTCACGTGCTGATACCTTAATCCAGTTCAATACAAAGTCCGCTCCATGGGACGACGAGTTGGAGTATTTTCCAGGGTCCCCAAACAAGGGCCCACCCAAAATACCGCTGCCACAACACAAACTTGAAGCAGGCTGAATGGAGAACACTGTCTGTTTGCACCCACCCACACACCTCTTCTAGGGTAGTGGGACACTCCAAGGATTCTAACAGAGCCATCCTAACAGAGTTACACCCTTTTAGGTGTTGGAGTGAGTGACTCAGCATACCCTCAATGTGTGTGTAAATGTTATCTCCTTGAATGGGATGCCTCTTGTTGTCTTAACCTGAAAGCTGCCCTCTGACCCCTCCTCCCCTTTGTCCCCTCACTCTCTCTACATGGCCTTCCACAGAGACTCATGTCTCTGCAGGTGTCTCCTGTAGAGACAATGCCTTCATACTGCCACACACACGATGCTGGTCATTTGTGATCGGGAAAAACACTCTTTAGATTAGGCCTCTCTCTCTCTCTCTCTCTCTCTCTCTCTTTCTCTGTCTCTCTCTCTGACTGCAACCTGAATGTGAACTGGATCTACTTGAATCAATGTAAGTTTTTACTTTTTTTGCAATGTACTACTTGGGAGAGTTATTGACTGCACTCAGTATCATGCTTCGATGACTGGGCAAAACTCTGCTATTTTAACCAAATATCCCAGTACTAGGTATATTGGAGTCAATAGGCTTAGATGGGTGTAGCTCTGCTTTGGATTTTTTTTAAAAAAAATAATTCTTTTCTATCCCATTTATTTTTTAAAGGGAACCCTGCAGCTTGTAACAATCTCCCCTTCTGCACTGTGTCCTCACAACAAGCCTTTGTGGTAGATTCAGTGTAGAGTGTGGGATTGGCCCAGAGTCACCCAGTAAGCTTCCATGGAGAACTGAGGATTCAAACATGGGTCTCTCGGATCCTAGTCTAACTTGGGCTGCTAGGTTCCTCTGGTGGGGGACAGGGAGGTAGGGCTGTCAGATACAGGTTGGAGAATTCCTGGGTATTTGGGGGTGGAGCCTAGGGAGGACAGGGACCTCTGTGGCGTGCAATGCCACAGAATCTACCCTTCAAAGCACCCATTTTCTCCGGGGGAACTGATCTCGGTAGTCTGAAAATGAGGGTCCCCAGGTCCAACCTGGGGGTTGGCATTCCTAAGTCCAACACTCTCACCACCACTATACCCTGCTGCCTCTCTTAGGATGGCAGTGCAAGAATCTGGAAAGCCCTGGAGTTGGCACTAGGCCAAGATATGTGGGTACAATGGTAGGCAGAGCAATCTCAAGGGACAACTTCCAGTTTCACTGCAGTGGGAAAGAAGCGACTAGTTCCAGCTGGTAGCACTCAGACAAGACCACAGGTAAGGCAGTGGAGGACTGATGACAGCTGTTATGTATCGGGACTGAAACATTGCAGGACTGGCTGAGCTTGGTGCCAAATAACAATAGCCCACTAGGATTCTAGCAGTAACCAATCAAGCAGTAATGTTACGTAAATAGCCTATTGTTGGGAGTGGGGGGTTTTGGGGTGTGGCAATCGCATGCTATTTAAACAGGGCATTTGGCCCTGTTCTTCAGACTTGCTCTGGTTGAAATCACAAATAAAGTCGAGTTGATCACTAGCAGTGAGTCTGCTGATCTACAGAACTCACTATTTAACAACAGCCATCTTCTTTTCCAGTCTGCCTGCCTTTGCCAACCACGCATCCGCCGCCGAACTAAAGAGTTTTGCTTGCTTGTAAGCACCTTGTTGACACAGGTATAATGAGTAGTTTAGGAGAATTTGTTTAAGAAGCCGCGCACACATTTAATTTCCATAGTCAAACACGACTCATCTTTAAAAAAGTCATCGAGAAGATTTCATAATGTCTCCGGTACAAAGTAAACCCAGGATCTTGAGAAGTTCCGAACTTCCTGCTGTTTTTGAAAGCAAGTCGCAAGGAGAAAAAAAGATGTTACGCCACAAATAACGTTCCCTCTTATGTTTATTTCCCCTGTCTAATGAGAAAGGAGGTTAAACATTCAAACTGAGAGACAGCAAGAGTCAGCTATTAAGTTGGAAAGTGGATAGAGTCAAGAGAGTTACAGGAGGAAGTTTGGCAGAGTTATGAAGTGTTCCTAATTCATCAGGGAAAAAAGGAAGATGCTCTAATACAGGTCTGCGCCACTGGAGACATGGGGCATGCGGATGCCCCCAGCCACCTGCCACTGCCCTCCTGTGACCCAAATCCAGCTCCGGCACACCACGTTGCCTTACTAGAAGACCTGGCCGGCTGCCCAGTCCAGGTAAAAGACATGGCTTGGCTCACTGCGCAAGACTTCATCCTTTTGCGGGTCCTCAACTGGGTGGGAAGGGGGTGGCTCAGCAGTCCCAGCCCCGATTTGGCAGCATACACATGCCGACAGACTGAATTCTCCACCCACAAGGGGTGTCTTCTATGGGGTTCCAGGGTGGTCATCCCCACCCCGTGGTGAGAAAGAGTCCTCATGGCCCTGCACAAATCACACCCCAGCATTGTACACATGAAAGCTCTGGCCCGCAGCTATGTATGGTGGCCAGGGCTGGATGTCGCCATTGAGGATCAGGTCAAGTGATGCCAGGTGTGCCAAGAGTCCTGTCCAGAGCTGCCAGGGGTGCCCGTCAGACCATGGGAGTCCACCATGGGTCTGACTCCACCCGGACTTTGTGGGTCCCTTCCAGGGCCAGCTATTCTTCCTTCTCATAGACAGCTACATGAAGTGGCTGGAGGTATCCCCGGCATCAGCTACATCATCTCAAGTGGCCATCCGATGCATGTGGTGCATTTTCAGTACCCACGGAATACCGGACACTTTAGTAACAGACAATGGCTCAGCTTTTACTTCACAGGAGTTCCAGGACTTTGAGGAGTACTATGGGATCCGCCATGTGAGGTCTGCCCTGTTTCACCCAGCAACAAACAGACAGGTGGAGCACATGGTCTGGACAACCAAAGAGGCACTGTGCAAAATGGACAAAGGCAACTGGCACCACAAGTTAGTCACTTTCCTCTTCGGCCAAAGAATGACACCGCACACTGCAACGGGATGGAGTGCAGTGGAGCTCCTAATGGGACGGCAGCTCACAATGTGGCTGGACCACCTGCACCCAGACCGGGCCCTGGAGCACAGCGAAGAGGCCGAGCATCAGAAGGCACCATGGGGGTTCTTCCCATAGGACCCGGTATATGTCTGCAACTATGCAGCTGGTCCTGCCTGGCTGCGTGGGCGCATCATCCGTGCAACAGGACCTCTGTCATATGAGGTCTCAGAGGAGGAAGGCCAGTTATGGAAGCAACACATCAACCAGCTGTGCAGACAGCTCCGGTCACCGGAATACGACACCGCCGAGGAGGCTGCTGATGACCCTGGACTGTCCCCTCCACAAAGGTACCAGCTGCTGAATCGATCACTGGAGCAACTGGTCACCCATGTTCCCACTCCACCACTGGACTGCACCCCAGACATGACCACACCTGAGCCCCTTCCAGAGCCCATCGGGATGGTGCCCAAACCAGCCCTCTCATCCTCAGGTCCCCGGCGCTCAGCATGAGACCACAGGCCACCATCCTACCTTACGGACTATGTCTGCTGGGGGCGGGGTCTGGACTATGGGGGGAGGGTGTAATGTATGCAATGGCGATGGCCACTGCAGAGCACATGGCCAGATAGGACCTGAGCTTCAGTCCAGCAAACAATGGCCCACCAGGATCCTAACTGTCCCCCTATCAGAGGCTTAGGATATTCAAACAGTCCTATGATAGCCTCTGGCAGGAAACTAATCCAATCACCCTGTTTGGGCGAGGTCAGGGGTGCGGCTTGATTGTGAATATAGGCAGGCCCCCTGACCTCCATCCCTCATGCTCATCTGAACCTCAAATAAACTATGCTTGCTGATTTCACTCCAACACACCTCTGACTCCAGTACCTTTTAACTAGTCCCCTCAACTCTTTCCTGGCTTTACCATATGATTACGACCTGATGAAGGGTCGAAACAGAGATTTACCTGGGACATCTGTTGCCGTGGTTAATGCTGCGTGGTGAACCTCATGTATTATGGTTTAGCTTCGTATGTTTAAATTCAACTTGTCCGTGTACTGCGTCTTTAAAGACTTGGTAATAAGAGTTTTTTGTAATTTCAAATAGAATTTTGTGTGTATTCCTTCATTGCACTGTTTTTTAGATTTCGTATACTACACCCACTGTATAGCCATTTTTTTTTGTCATACCACCAGAAGGTTGGCAACCAAAGGACATGAAGGGCCCCAAATGTTCCCCCGAAGCTCCTCCACACACACACACCATTTTAGTATCCTTACAACCCCATTTAGCTGCTACAGTACTATTCAAAGGACAGAGCAAGAGAGAGATTTTTCCTCATAGAACATGTGTCACACAGCCTAGGCTATCAGGTATGGGTATCTGACAAGGACACTGAGGGAAAAGAAAGCTAATTAGGGGTGAGGGTAGATCTTTCTGAGTAGAGCATGCTGACTGGTTGGGCTGGGGAGTAGGACTGAGATGTCTGTCACTATGTCTGCAGAAACAGTGAATTACCAGTTCTCGGAGGAGGCATGCTCGTAATAATGGCTCGTACAGACATTTGAGGGCTGAACTCCTCCGAGGGTCGTTAGCTTTTGGGCGGTAAGAATAAACTATAGTGTCTTTTGGCCAGCAGAAGTCTGAAAAACACCGGTTCAGTCATACAACATCATATTACCATTTTACCTTGACCTCTCTCAGCTAAATTGGTCTAAAATGGTCTGTGGGAGCCATTTTGTAGTTCTTTCAAACAAACAAGAAGGCATAGAGGCAGGCTGTCCTTTGCGGAGGTGGGCTTTTTGCTCCTAGTGTCTGAATTTCCATCCATTTAAAACAAACAACGCTCAAATGCAAAGTGTCTGTTTGCTCTCCAAGCACCCAGGAAGAAAACAGATTAACTGAGAGGGTTTGATCATAGCAATGCCATTTACCGTAGGTCATTCTCAAGGAAAGCATTTTCAAAACACAAAAGAAAGCTGTCAGGCCCTCAACAATAGTTACTTTCCCTCTAACAATATTGTCACAAAATTAATTAACTCAAAATGTCACTCTCTTGTCAAAGCAGGTGCTCGACAGAAGAGCCCTCAATATTGCCATGCGTTCCACAAATTACTTTCATAGCAGAATGGAACAAAATAATGACTCCCAGACATGTGGCTGTGAACTTGTGAAAAAGCCCTTGTAGTTTTCAGGGAGTGCTTTACTGTGTGTTCTTTTTGCCAGTTCTTGTTGGCAGAGTAATTGATACTGTTAACAGTGCACAACCTGATTAAAGAGCAGATAACAGTTTATTTAGGAATTAACATACTTGATTGGAAAGAAGAGGGACAGAGACAGGTTCTGAACCATATCTCTAGCTGAGAGAGAGAGTAAGTGGTCACACATGCCAGTCGGAGCGGAGGGGAAGTGAGGCTATTTCCTGTAGATGAATTTGACATGCAGTTGCAAGATCACATATCCCTTTGTGCTGAAGCCTCAGCCCGTCATTGTGTCGCAACCATGGGTCAGAGGTTTTTTTGCCATTTGTTTCCCATGCACATAAATGAGGAATCACACCTCTGCACTGAGGGCTCCCTGTGGAATATGTGATTATGCACATACTGTGGGGGAGAGGGAATGGCACCGACTTGGTATGGAATGATCATACAATCCTGACAGCATGAGGGCATGCTTGTGCAATCAGACAGGGGAAAGTCCATCTGTGGCCCATCAGAACCAGTTAAAGCCAGACCTTCCCTGGTGTCTTTTTATTTCACTTCTGTGGTAGAGCAGCACAGGTTGCCGACAACTGTGGAATGTTTCCCAGCTGTTGCTGTCTGATCATGCCCTTTAGATCCATCAGGCATTTGCAGCTATGTCGGATCTAAAGGCGTTTATGATTGCAGCCTAAGACTGAATGTGGAATTTCCAAGAAAAAGGGAGAAACTGCCCTAAGTGTAGCAATCTGGAGACAGACAAGAAATGTTATTTAATAGGAGAGAGAAGGGGCTGTCCTCACTATCCTATTTAACTTTCTTGCTGCCCCCCTGCAGGATCTTGTTCTCAAACACTGGATGTGGTCACACTGGCGGCTTGGCACGATATGGTGCCGTCTCTAATTGTACTGGTTTAAAGTGTTGCAGGGCATGTCATCCAGACAGCACACCCTGCTGCAGGTTACCCATGCAGCTGTCCTGTGGTCAAGCATCCACATTACTTCAGTGCCTCAGCCATGGAGCATGCTGCCCAGTCATTTTTTTAAATGCAGGTGAGTGTGCACATATGCGCTCATGCACATATAGGCACCCCCCAAAAAACAAACAAACTCTCAAGCAGCAAAAATGGATCTGCAAATTCAGACCACCAATCCATTCTGTGCGTGCTCCCCCGCATATTGAATGCGTGGAGAATCGAAAACACCACTTGTGTCCAACCTGGGTCCAAGGCCATAGTCACACGGCACCCGATTCTACTGGCAGACCCGTCCTGGCTGCCTGGCTCGCCCTGCACTCCGCACATTCAGACAGCCCTCTCTCGCAATCATTGTGAGAGAGGGCTGTCCAGAACAGCTCAAAAGCGGGTTCCTCATGCGACCTCCTGGAAAATATCTGATTTTCCCAGGGGTCGGAAACAGCGCAAGGAATGTGCAATGGAGCCCGCTTCAGCACGGGAGTGGTCCTGGTCTGTATGAACGGTCCCTTAAAATGAGGGAGGAAAGAACAGTTCCTCCTGCTTTAAAGGGCCGTGTGAGCACGGCCCAAGTCATCCTATGACAAGAATGCCTGACAGATGCAATTGTGTGACCATGCCCAGTTGATCCGGAGGAGGGGGTGGCTATGTCGGGCCAAACTGCTCGCATGATCACACCCACTGTCTTTTCCAACAGTTCTTTCTCTCACTGGAAATACAAGACAGCTATGGAATGAAGCAGCAGTAGGTATGCATTCAATACTGTCACTTTTCTGCAACAATTCACATAGCCACCTTGGCACACATGAAACCACCCTGAGCAAGATTGCCGACTCCAAGTTGGGAAATCCCTGGAGATGTGGGAGGGTGGAGGCTAGGGAGGGCAGGGCAGGGCTTGAGGAGTGGAGGGACCTCAGCAGGGTACACACACACAAAGCTGCCTTGTGCTGAATCTTTGTCCATCAAGGTCAGTATTGCCTACTCAGACTGGCTCTCCAGGGTCTCAGGCAGAGGTCTTTCACTTCACTTACTGTTCTTTTAATTTGGGATGCTGGGGGTTGAGCCTGCGGCCTTCTGCATGCCAAGCAGATGCTCTACCACAGAGCCACAGCTCCCTGATCATTGATGCCTATCTGCAGCAAAACTATCCCTGGAGCTCACAAATCTGAGGCCCATGAGCTACAGATACTGTAGTAACTATTTGGGTATAATGTTATAGCATCAGGGCTTTTTTTTTCTCCGGGGGGAACACACCAGAACAGAGTTCTGGAACCTCTGTGGAAAGAAAATTCTCAAAAAAAATGTTTAAAAATTCATGAGGGGCTCTAGCAGAGAATGACATTACTTGTGACATCACAAAATTATTAAAATTTTAAAAATAAGATTTAAATGAGGGTTTCGAAGAATCCCGTGTGTTTCCCCTTCATTTCCTCTGGAGAGTTCTGGCACCTCTTTTTCCAGAAAAAAAGCCCTGTGTAGTGTCCACACTCCAAAGTAGCCATTTTCTCCAGCAGAACTAGATGCCAGTGTCGGGTGGGACCTGGGGATCACCCGGAATTACAGCTCATATCTAGACTACAGAGATCAGCCCCCCCCCCCCCGGAGAAAATAGATGCTTTGGAGGGTAGACTATATGGCATCTTACTCTACTGAGGTCCTTGTCCTTCCCAGGCTCCATCCCCAAATCTCCAGGAGCTTCCCAACCTGGATCTGGCAACCCTACCCCCCTCCCAATCCCCTGAGGGACCTGGCAATGCTAAGGGGAACTGATCTCTGTAGTCTGAGATCAATTTTAATTCTGGGAGATCTCCAAGCCCTACTTAAAAAATGGCAACCCTAATCCTGCGAAATTTCAACCAATTTGTTGAAACTTTTTTTTTTGCTTCCTTCCAAGTTGCTCAGATATTTCTCCTCATCCAGAACCTCCATATTCACCCAGATGTTTCTGTTTAGGTGAAGCCTGGTGGGAATTACGTTCTAGGTTTTAACCATTTTACCTAAACTCATTACCCAGATGCACCACTGTTTCCTGGTAACTTTAAATGCACAGGCAACTTTTCATGATCTTCTGGAGCTGTGTCCATTCTAAAGGGAAGCCACTTAAAATAGCATTGCCCCATAAGCCTTCCATGTTCCCACTGCAACATTCAAAAGCTCTGACCCCTGCAGATATATAATCCTGAAGCACTATATCTCTCTCACATCCACCTGTTTGCTTCAATGGAAGAACACACATGAAATCCATGTAGTATTTTTTTTTCTTGCAATGAGTTAAACAGCCTTTGAACTTCTGGAGCAAAAAGTGCCTAGAATGAAGGCACAACAAGAGAACACAGAATTGTCTCCAGGTTTTTCTTGGGTTGCTTCAGCATGCCACCCATTTCCTCTTGTAGACTCATGGCGAATGCTATAGCAGGAGCCTTAGGAGCAGGGCATTCACACTGTCTGGTTCTCAGCATAGGCGTCAACTACGGGGGGCCCCGAAATTTCCCGGGGGGGGGGGGCTCAGCCACCCCTGGCAAAATGGAGCGCCTGCCAGTGGCCAGTCAGCCGGCCAGCTGGCTGCCATTGCCGCCTCTCCTTCCCCTCCACCCCCGGCCTGCCCTCCTGCCTCCCTGGGGCCGGGGGGGGGGGAGAGGCGGCGAGGACATGGTCCCATGCGCGCACGCACACAAAAGAGCCCCCCCCCCGGATTTACAAAGTCTACACCCCTGGTTCTCAGGCCTTCCCTTCTCATTCCCTTGTGCCTGCCATTACCCCCTCACACCAGTGGGCAGCTTTTCTGCCACCTTAAAAATGGTAATAGGTGTATAACTACAAGAAGAGAAGGTTTTTAGACACCACTTTCCCCTACCTTAAGGAGTATCACAGTAGCTTACAATCACATTCCCTTCCTCTCCACACAACAGGCACCTTGTGAGGAGACAGGTAGGGCTGAGAGACTTTTAAGGCAACTGTGCCTCACCCAAGGTCATGTGGAGGAATGGGGAATCAAACCCCATTCTCCAGAGCAGAGAATACAGCTGTAATCCACGACACCATGCAGGCTCTCTGTGTTGTAGCAATATACCTACCACCATTTTTCAAGGAATTAGGAGGGATAAGGGGACCAAGTGGGGATAGGTTATGTTTGGAAATGAGCACTTCCCTGTCCACATATGAACCAACCCACTTTGACTGATGTTCCAGAAATCCCTGGCACAGAGGATTCAAAAGGCAGCAGAAGGGGAATGGGAGGATGACAAAGGTCATGCGGATGCCCTAGACTTGCCAACCTCCAGGAGATGGCTGAAGATCTCCTGGGATTACAGCTGATCTCAAGGCGACAGAGATCAGTTCACCTGTAGAAAATAATAACTTTGGAAGGTGGACTCTATGGCATTACACCCCACTGATGTCCCTCCCCTACCCAAACTCCACCCTCCTCAGGATCCACCCCCCCTCCAAATCTCCAGATATTTCCCCAACCCGGAGCTGGCAACCCTAGGCTGTCCTGAAACACCTCCCCCACCCCCCACGGCAGTTCAAGATTCAAGTACAGAAAAGTTGTTGAGAACCGAAAAGTTATGCCAGCAGAATCAAACAACCAAAACAGGCCTGCTTATTAGAATGACTGCAGAAGCCCAGGTAAGTACAATAAAATCCTCTGAAATCTGTATCCTCTCTCATCAGTCCCCGAACTAATAGTTAACAGGGAATTTAACCGCTTCCTTAGGTAATATACAAAAGCATTATGACAATGCCTTAGCTTCTCTTGTCTTAAAATCAGCATGGGCATGTTAAAATAATGTCACATAATTTTCCTCATGAAACGATCGTTTCAGTGTTACCTGGAGGGATTCTATAAGACATGCTATAGTACTATATATGTAAATATTCTCTACACCAAATGTTCTGTGAGAAAAGAGGTGTAATGATGTTTATATAACAGCCAGCACTGCTGGAAATAAAATTTCCATTATAATCCACCCCTTAGTTACCCTGGGCATTTAACTCTTCCCTTTCTCTTTCTCTCTCACATGCACCCACTTCTTATCAATTAATGATTGCAGATCACACCAAAAAGCAATGTTACAGCAACAGCTTGGATACGTATGTACAATTTATCAATTTTTGTTCTTTGTTAAAACAACGGGCACAATCCAATAAAAGGTAAGCTCTCTGATCATTATTTATGTCACAGAGAAACTTAAGAATATTCCCAGGGTGGTGAGCACTACCACAAAATGGCTGCCACAAATGACTGAACCAACCACAAAATGGCTGCCAAAAAAGGCAAATGGCTGCCACAGGAGGCTGAACCAACCACAAAATGGCTGCCACAGGAGACTGAACCAACCACAAAATGGCTGCTACAGAAGGCTGAACAAACCAGAAAATCTCAGGGAGTGAGGTTATGCTAGGGTTGCCAAGTCTACAGAACTCACCAGTGGGGGGGAGTCCTCCTCTGTCCAGGAGTTTCTCTAGCACGTTGGGGGCGTTGCCAGGGTGACGCTCTGGCAATCGCCCCAAAACTCTACGGTATCATAGAGTTTTGGGGCGATTGCCAGAGTGTCACCCTGGCAACGCCCCCAACGTGCTAACATCACTTCTGGTGACGTCATTACATCGTCCGGGCTGGACGACTTCGGGGGTGGGGTTCCCCCCACCAGCCGAATGCTGGCCAGCGGATCGGGAACCCCTTTAGTGGGGGATCCCCCACCCCCCGGGCTGACTTGGCAGCCCTAGGTTATGCATAACTCTAATGGTAATTTTTCAATATTTCAGGCAGAAGCTTTCCTTAACATGTTGCCATTTGAAACAAACACAGTGTTTAAAAATCTTTTTTTGAACACATACAGTTTACCTTCAGTAATGCGCTGAAGATCCTTGTGCTGTGGCGGCTGCTGCTGCTGAACGCAATGTTGTTTTGAATCTGCTCAACCAATCAGGTCTCCCATAGCCAACCAGAAGCTCTGCTTTGCAAAAGCCCTCACCTGGCCCCCCTTTCCAAAAACGCTTGGCAGGCACCAGGAAAGGTGTCAGCAGACACCATGGAGGATATGGGCACCATGCTGGAGACCCCTGTTGTATGTGGTGCAATCTCAAAAAGCTATGTGTGAGTGAGAAAACTGCTGGGGAAATGAGGTGTGCAGGTACCTTTTCATGCACTCCCATTCCCACTGTGTTCATTTTGGGAGGGAGAGAGGCTGGGTTCCCAATTTCATCAAAAGAGACAGACAGTTGTTCTAAACCAAAACTCACTGTATTCCATTACACACTCTTAAGTAGGGCTGCCAAGTATTGAAAACTCACCGGCGGGGGGGAGTCCTCCTGCCACCGGGAGTTTCTTCTGGCACGTGCGCTTCGCGTGTGCGCCCATCGATGTCACCGGAAGTGATGGTATCATAGAGTTTTGGGATGATTGCCAGAGCGTCGCCCTGGCAACGCCCCCCAACGTGCTGCGTCACTTCCGGTGACGTCATTACGTTGTCCTTGCTGGACAACGTCGGGGGTGGGGTTCCCCCCACCGGCCAAATGCTGGCTGGCGGATCGGGAACCCCTTTAGCGGGGGATCCCCCGCCCCCTGGGCTGACTTGGCAGCCCTACTCTTAAGTCAGAAAACACTTTAGTAGTGTTTCAGTACACAGCACAGAATATCTCAACACAACCCTGATACATAAACAGTGCACTTGAAGTTCTCTAAAGGATATCCTTGGATGCTCTGCCAAGACCCATAACGGCAGGGTGGTTGGCCAGAACAACCAGGAACAAGACTAAATCCAGACATTAAATACCCCTTTCCAACCATAGGGGATAATGTAACTGTCAGTCAAGTCTGTGATGGGCATTTGATATACATATGACGTATTCAACAAAGCTCAGCCCTTTCTTTCTATCTCTGGGGTCAAGAAAGTCAAGGAAAGTTAGGGTTAAGCTAGGTTGACTCAGAGAGTCAAGGAGCATGATCGCATGCACAAGTAGCCCCACCATAGGCATGAATGCCAGGTGGATTTAAAGGGCACGATCAGACAGCAACATCTGGGAAGCGCCTTGCAGCTGTTAGCAAGCTGTTTTGCTCCGCTGGAGAAATGGAGTAAAATAAACACTAGTGAAAGTCCAGTAGCAAACGGGTTGCTACGGGCCACAGACAGACTTTCTCCTGTGTGATCACTCCAGTGCGCACTCATGGCATTGAGATAGTCTGATCAGGCTATCCCAACACTATGCCGTTGTTTTAGTCCCCTTCTCAATATGTGCATCATTGCATACTGCCATAGGAAGCCCTCAGGGCAGAGATGTGATTCATCGATCCCCTGTTTCAGTGAATCGGGGGAAAACAGCAAAACAACAACAAACAAACCGACTCGCCCGCGGTTGCGTCTGATCACACAGTGGTGGGCTGTGCCTGCATCTACTAAACTCTGTGTGATCACGCAAATGTGGGTCAATTTCCTCCGGAGGAAATAGCCTCGCTTCCCCCCTCCCCCCTCGTGCGCTTTATCTCACACGTGTGACTGCCATAAGGCTGACTAAGAGAGTCCCAGGAAGCTGGCTTCAGATACTCTATTTAGAATCTGATAATGTAAAACATTCCAAAAGGCAAAAGTCATGTAAGGCAGAAGTCATATACCGGGTTATCAGTACCAGAAGGCCACAGCACTTAGCAGAGTCCTGAAGCCTCCTGGGAAACAGAACCACAGATTCAACTATCAAGGTTAATTGCTATAGACATTAAAGTATCATAGGTGTACCAGAGGTTTAGCAAAGGACTGAGGCTCAATCCAGCCCTAATTCCGCAACAAAAACACAAGATCCAAGGTTGAGCATATGAATCTTTCACATTCTATATTTATCTTCTCTCCCTGTATGGCAGCAAATTGGGTGGGAAAGACCCACAAAAATCTGTCTGACCCACCTGCCTTCATTATGTATACACATAACAGCTTCGTATGGCATCACACTGCAGTGAGGCTGCTCACCCTGGACCGGGAGTGTGAGTGTGAAGAAGGCTGTTGTGTCCTCCCTCATCATACCACAGCACCAGAAAATGAGAAACAAGCATGCAAAAAAGGAATCCACAGCTATAACTTGACATTTATGACTTCCACAGGACAAAAAATTAGAGATTTGAAATTGCTGTGTAAGGGCATTTTCAGATATGGGTCATGCTAGCTTTGAAATTATCTGTTCCACTGAAATTTTATCCTTAAACAGCTTTCTGCTTTATTTTTAACCAGATGACATTTATTTACATTATTTATAGTCCACCTTTCTCACATGGACTTAAGGCAGATTACACTGCGGCTGCGATCATACGCACAATTAGACCAGACATAGGTGTGAATGCCAGGCAAATTTGAAGGGTGCAATCAGACAACATCTGGGAAGCACCCCACAGCTATCAGCAACTGGTTCTGCTCCGCCGCAGAAGCGGAGTTAAAAGACACCAGGGAAAATCCGGTAGTAAATGGGTTGCAATGGGCCACGGAGAGATTTTCCCATGTCTGATCACTCCAGAGTGTTCTCATGGCATCAGGATGATCTGCTGAGGCTATCCTGAATCTGTGCCATTGTTTTCTTCCTCCTTCACAGTATGTGCATTATCACAAACTCCATAGGGAGCCCTCAGTGCAGAGGTGCAGTTCATCAATCCCTCGTTTAAGTACATGGGGAAAAACTGGACCAAAAAAACCCAGGACTCACCCACAGTTGCATCTGATCACACACTGACGGACTGCACCCGCGGCTTCAAAGGGAGGTGCGATCGTGCAACTGTGGGTCAAATTCCTCTGGAGGAAGTAACCTCGTTCCCCCCCCCCTTTTTTCTGGAACGTGTGACCGCAACAACTGTAGTTCAGGACAATCAACCAAATGGGATATTCAATAACTAATGAAATAGGATATTAGAAGACTGGAACCACCTAAAATAAGAGGAACTTAACATGTGTATCAACATGACATATTAAGTGGAACAGAAATTACATAATAATATGGATCTCCCCAGTGCTTGGATTGGAGACCACTGCATACTCCTATATTAATTGCTATAGACTTTGGTGAAGAAAAGCAAAATATATAGATTATAGTAAATTAACAGACTTTAAGCACATAGAAACATGATACGGTGTGGACATGTTACTGTACAGATTCTTATCTGGCCACATGAGCAGTCCAAATGTTAAGATATCTAAATCTGTTGTGAAACATTTGTACCAACTGGGAATCTATTGCAGAAAAGAGCTTTCTAGAAAGCATCCATGTTCATAGAATCCAGGGGTGGGGGGGGATGACAACAATCCTGAGAGTTATAATTAGAGACACTCGAAAGCCCAACTGATTTGGTTCCCTGTCTGTTTGCCGTTTGGTTGAACAATCTGAACTGTTTATTGGGTTACTTTTCATGTCTTCAAACGGCATACTTTTTGTGTCTTCTGTATTGTTTCGCACATGGACATTCTCTCACAGCCTGATGGGAGTCCTGCTTCCTCCCCCACCCCTCGATCTGTTATCACTGCAGGCCACTCACAGGCAATGGCTTAAATAAAGAGTGAGCAGATCAGCTGAATCACATTGCATTTTCAAAAAGTCTTACCCTTTACTGTTTTGTATGGGAGGTGGAGCTCCGCGTGGACATTCTTAAATTACTTGACCCACCTATCCATGGCCCTGGGCAGGATTATCCCACCCACTGTGCAGATACAAAGCCCCCTGTGAGCCATGAAAATGGCTCCACCACAGCAGCTACTGCACAACTGCAAAGCTTCTTGACAGGCGTCCAAGGTGGATTGTGGACAGGGGAACAGATCAGTAGTTCAGCTCACAGGCAATCAGAGCTTTACTGCCACAGGAGGTGGTGGTAGCTACAAGCATGGCCGGCTTCAAGAGGGAATTAGAGTAGAAGTCCATCAGTGGCTATTAGCCACAAAGTATAGATAGGAACTTTCAGGCTAGAGCAAGTGATGCTCTGTATTCTTGGTGCTTGGGGGGGGGGGGCAACAGTGGGAGGGCTTCCTGCCCCAACTGCTGGACCTTCTGAGGGCACCTGGTGTTTTTGGTCACTGTGTGACAGAGTGTTGGACTGGATGGGCCACTGGCCTGATCCAACATTGGCTTCTCTTATGTTCTTATGGCTATCCAACATGGTATGTTCATTTCTCCTTTGCTATGAAGTTCATGGCATGCCTAATTATAATGATGCATATAGGATAAATAACTGGGGTTGCCAAGTTCCAGATGGCACCTGGAGATCACACACTATGACACCTGATCTCCAGGTGACCAAGTTCAGTTTCCCTGGAGGAAATGGCTGCTTTGGAGAGTGGCCTTTATGGCATTATACCTGCTGAGGTTCCTCCCTTCCCCAAACCCTGTTCATCCCAGGCTCCACTCTCACAGTCTCCATGTATTTTTCAACCCAAAGTTAAAGCTGGCAGCCCTGTACATAACCAAAACATTTACTAAACAACTTACTAAACAATTGCTATGGCACTAAGTACATGAATAGAATGCTACACTAAAATTCAGCCAGGACTATGAACATGGCTTAATCATTTTTATTTTTATTTTTTGCAAAACCATCTGAAATTTCTCTTAAACAGACTTCTCCTAACCTGGCTGTCTCCTCTTATTCTAGACAGTTATCCTTTTTATTCAGGCTACTGCATATGTTACACAACTATAGTAAAGGGTGGGGTATAAATCCAATTTCTTCTTCTTCTCTTCTTCTCCAAGAGATCTGTAGTCTGGAGATAAGCTGTAATTCCAGGAGATCCCTCAGGTCCCACCTGGAGGCTGGCATCCCTAATAGGGAAGAATAAATACATGAAGATTTATACTTGTTCTGTTGAAATAATCCATAGAGACAGTCTCTCAATTGGCGATGTATAGAGACTTGCAAAAACAGTTGGCCTTTAGCAGGGCTTTTTTTTTGGGGGGGGGGGGGGAAGAGATGCCAGAACTCTCAAGAGGGAAATGAAATTTCCAATCTGTATACTGAAAACTCATGAACCTTAAAACATTTTTAAAAGGTTTTTGTCAAAGAGGTTCTGGAACTCTGGCGCCTTCCCCCAGAAAAAAGCCCTGGCCCTTAGGGTGTAGATACAGCTTACTAGCCACAAATATTATGGTTCACCAGACACTTAATAAGTCTCATGGGAGGGTGTGTGAGGTCTCAAGCAAATAATAAAATCAGGGGGACCTATCAAGCGCTTGTCAAACTTTGACACATAACCGGCACGTTGCATTGAAACCTGAAAAGGCAAGGTAAGGTAGGATTTCTGAATCTTGTGATCAGTTTCGTGCCCTGCGCCAGATGCTAAGATGCAGAGGGAACTGGCCTGCCTACGAACATCAGTATGCAACAGGCAGACAGGAGCACAATATACTTGGCTGCACTCTTGGGTCCTTTCTGCACTTGGATCTCATCCCTGGATTTAACAGAGTTCAACTTGTGACACAATACCTTGCACTTATCCCTGGTTATAACAGCATCCGTTTATCCCAGGACAAGTGTGGGGCGAAACCGGGGTGACCTCAATGTAATGTGGAAACAAAGGTCCCTTCCGCACTTGGATCTCATCCCTAGTTTTCACAGTTCAGCTCATGACACAATACCTTGCATTTATCCCTGGGTATAACAGCATCCATTTATCCCGGGACAAATGTGGGGTGAAACCGGGGTGACCTCAATGTAATGTGGAAACAAAAAATACCCTGAGATAATTACAGGGGTGAACTTGAGTGTAGCGTAGAATGTAAGTTTGGGGACAGGGCTGAACCAGGATTTAAGGTCTAGTGCGGACAGGACCATAAAATATCCCGAGATAATTACAGGGGTGAACTCGTGTGTAGTGTAGAATGTAAGTTCAGGGACAGGGTTGAACCAGGATTTAAAGTCTAGAGCGGACAGGACCATAAAATACCCTGAGATAATTACAGGGGTGAACTCGCGTGTAGTGTAGTATGTAAAAAATAGCTCGAGATAATTTCAGGGGTGAACTCACGTGTAGTGTAGAATGTAAGTTCAGGGACAGGGTTGAACCAGGATTTAAGGTCTAGTGTGGAAAGGACCATAAAATACCCTGAGATAATTACAGAGGTGAACTCAAGTGTAGTGTAGAGTGTAAAAAAAAACCCCAAGATAATTACAGGGGTGAATTCGTGTGTAGTGTAGAATGTAAGTCCAACCAGGGTTGGACAGGGTTGAACCAGGATTTAAGGTCTAGTGCAGAAAGGACCTTGGTCATGTGGGCCAGCAGGAAGAGTGTGAGCTGACTCCACCTCATCCTTAAACTTCCTAGTGTTCTGCACTGGAGGTAAAAGAGGGAAGTTAATTCTTCTGCCTGTGTCAGATCCTTTTGTTGCAATTCAATAAAGCAACGGCCCCTTTCTTTAACCCCATGACACTGTAGTTCAGTTCATTTCATGTTCGTGTGCAAGAGGACATTCATCGTCTGACTTTGGAATATCACAAGAACAAACTTTCCCGTCTTAAAGCAGAGGTGCAAAATAAGAGCGGGCAGGAACTCATTTACTTGCAGCGACGGGTTTTTTGTTTGTTTGTTTTTTAAAAAAATCTACAATAAACATAGTTATTAATTGTAGAGACTAAGTAGAGGAAAATTACACAGCAGTCTAGGGGATTTGGATTAGGATTTTAGTTCACAGGGAAGCCTTGTGCAAATGCTGCCTTCCTTCCAGCTGATTACAACAACCGAGTAAGATTTCTTTAATTTTTTTTTTTTTTTTTGCGAAATAACAAAAAGGTCTAATTTATTTTCTCAGCAGTGCTAATGTGACAAGAACAATCAAAACTGGACCAGAAGCTGTCAAGGGCAAGCAAACAACAGAACAGAGCATTCCCATCGTGCCTACTGCAAAAGAAATCCATAACCACAACTGAATTGTGTCAGGGCTTCGAGGGCTTTAACCAAGAACGGACTGAGGAAGGGATTCGGGTAAATGAGCAATCTGGGTAAGTCTGTAGCAGGAACAGAATCTAATGTGGGCGCAGAAGAGAAGAATACCTGCCCATCCAAATGACAAGCATTACAGAGCCAGGGGTTGGCCAACCCTAGGTGGCCAGTGGGGGAAGCCCTGACCCCAAGCCCTGCCTCCAAGAGCAACCGCCCACCTGGCCACTACTCTTCCTCCCCTCCCGCTAGATTTAAAGCCATGCATTTTATGCTCCTTGTAAACATGGGCACAAACCGTAGCCACCTGTCTTGTTGTGGGCAGGAGGGTGTGCGGGGCACATGGTGAAAGAGGAAGAGCGGGGCAGAGCCTTCCTCAAATTCATGCCAGCTCCGCCCCTCTGCCACAATGTTATAATGCTGGACATCACCGGAACCCTGTCTCTTCCTTCTTCTGAGGGAGGCAAAATGGCTGCGTCCACTGCAGCCATTGACTCCACAGCCGATGGGGAGCCACACAGACGAGACTCTAGAATGTATGATCAGAAAGTCTCAGAGTGTTCTCAAGCGACATAAATTATTCATCTCGGATTTGGACGATTTACTGAATTTATGAACGTGACATTGTCTTAGGCTGGCTCTTGGTTGGTAAGTTTCTGTCGGCATGCCCCTACCTGGAAGCTTTATCTTATTAAAAACACAGAGCTGGAAGGGATTTTAAAACCATCTAATCCAACCTTAATGCCGATTCTTCCACACACTGGTTTCCTAGCATTCTAATTCCCAGGCACGTGAAGTTCGACTTATTTATTAAGGAAATTTACACCCCACCTTTCTATTTCTATAAAAACCCAGTGAACACGTTTTGACACAAAAATTAATACAAACACAAATTACAAATCTACATTTGAATGATGAAAAGGGAACAAATTCAGAGGATTCTTGGACAGAGACTTGCTTCAACAGGCATACATTGTCCTCTAGCTGTCAACCCAGTGTCAAAAGCAGCCCTGTCAGGGCCTGCCTCAGAGTGCAAGTTCATTGGAGGCTGCTTCAACATCCCTGCTCTCTTTGACTCCAGCCTCTCAAAAGCCCCAGCAAAACGAAGCAGGGAGAAGTTTCTGGTCGATGGGATGTGTTTAGAGTTCTTTGAGGTCCCTTCAGTTTGAACACACTTTATACCGATGTGCTACAAACGTCCACATAAGAACATAAGAAGAGCCCTGCTGGATCAGACCAATAGTCCATTTAGTCCGGCATCCTCTCTCACACAGTGGCCAACCAGTTCCTCTGGAGGGCCAAAAACAGGTCATAGAGGCCGAGACCTTCCCCTGATGTTGCCTCCTGGGTCTGGGATTCAGAGGCTCTGTGCCTCTGAATGTGGAGGTTCTCCTCAGTCACCATGGCTAGTAGCGACTCACAGGCTTGTCCTCCGTGAACTATCTAATCCCCTTTTCAAGCTGTTTACTCCAGTGGCCATCACTACATCTTCTGGCAGAGAATTCCACATTTTAATCACTCTCTGTGTACCACAGAGACTAGGGGAAATCCTGGAGCGTCCACCCAGAAGTGGCATCACATCCTCCCCAAACAACACCCTCATCAGGCACCTCCTCCAAAATCTCCCAAAATTTTTCCAAAGCAGTACTGGCAAATCTTGTGTTGCCACATTGCAGGGCAGCCAAGAAACAGAGCCCAGGTATAGATGAAGAGGCAGATAGGACCAAAAACTTTCTTTCGCTTTTCCCGTGATAGTAAAGAGCTTTTCATTTATGTTAGAGAAAGTAACAGTATTCCCTCTAAGCTGAGTTAGTGTGAGCTAGTGCACCGTTTCTTAGCCTTCGTCTCACACAGTGTTTGTCTTCGCTCAGGAAGGATGGCTCCAGAGCAAACTAATTTATGCAGTCGCCAAATCCCTCGCTCACAACTTTAATGCCAGTAGCTCCCGAAGTAGAATTTTTGCTCACAAGACTCCACAGCTTAGAGGGAGCATTGGAAAGTAACATGCTGCACTTCTGATACTTTATCCATCTACATCAGCCACAGCAATATACCTGCTACTCCAGTAGCTTGTAACCTTTAATCCACCACTGCCCACTAACTAGGTGACATTAAAAGCCACCCCTGCAAACAACCGGAAGATTAGAATGTAAAAACAGCAGCTCAGACAAGGCAAGTAGTATATTTGTGATATACATGTTCTATACACTGAATAAGATTCACCATTAAGTTTTATTCCTGTGTTGTCTACCACTTTAAGGGCCTCAGGGGAGAAAATCGAGGATCTGGGATTGTACCCTGGGGGCAACAAGAAGCAGAAACAACTCTCCGCTGACTGTCAGAATGAAAGGAAAGTGGGAAGAAGGGGCTACCTAAAACCCTGAGCGTCTCCCCTTGCCCCCCCCTCTTGGTTTGAAGATGACCCCCCCAGCAATGCTCCCTCTAAGCTGCGGAGTCTTGTGAGCAAAAATTCTGCTTTATGAGCTACTGGCATTCAAGTTGTGAGTGAGCAGTTTGGCTGCTGCACAAATTAGTTTGCTCTGGAGCCCTCCTTCTTGAGCTTAGAAAAAAAGTGTGAACCAGAGGCTAAAAAAGGGTGAACTAGCTCACACTAACTCAGCTTAGAGGGAACACTGCCCCCCGGGGGGGGGGCATATGGACCCTATTAAGAATTACCATGTTGTCCTTCTGTATCTCTATCACCACTGCCACCTGCCTCTCATGACAGTGGGCGCTTTGCCAAGACACTTACGGAATCTCTTTCCCCCCACTTCTCTAACTGATGTCCTTAATGATTCAGTTATCCCATTCAGACTGAAGTGCTCTTAGGAAGTTTAGTTCCACTCACACATCTGCACTGAGCCCTGCAGCTGCAGAAAGTCTTTCTCTCTTGTCTCTTTGTTTGGACCAGGGAACAAGCATTCGCCTTAGAACCAGAGAGTTTTGCTGGGGGGGGGGGGGAGTTACAGAGAAGTGATCACTTCCCAACGGATTAACATTTCCTGACTTTGCTCTTCACACAAAGGTTACATCTATTTATGTTATATGCAAGCAATGCATAATAATTAGCAGTGGGGCACATAGCCTAAATCACTGTACTTGTTAGCATTTCAATGCAGATATCATTTTTTAATCCTTGAATTTTTAATGTCAACACAGTAGCTACCCGGGATTGTCATTGAAATGTTTAATTTTTCTCTTCCCCCACCTCCAGTAGCTCAATAGACATTCTTTGTTCATTGATTGGGGCTGCAGGATAAAGATTCTCCAGATATATATATGTATATTTAATAAAATTGTACAGTGGATTCATGTCCAATTCTAGCCATGCTTATGGCCTGGAATGAATCTGCAGTCACAATGGGATTGTTACATTTCAGTAAAGAAGAATTTCTGTTCACAGAGACAATTTGTTTAAAACATTTCTGTACCACCTTTCCACCCAACTCAGGGCCTCAAAGGCCGCTCACATTAAAACAATACATCAAACCATTTCAGACATTAAAAAGCATTTAAAATACGAATAAATGTAAAGTGTTAAAAACAACTAAATGGAACACAACACACAAATACATAAACACATACAGAGCTTTTCTGCATGTCTTATTTTTGTCACTTGTGGGCCTGAGCTGCATCAGGGTTTTTATCCCTTTTCTGCTCATGTTTTGCTCCCTCTAGTGGTCACTTTGATATTTCATTGCTGTATCTTGGCCTTATTTCCCTGCACTTTTAAAGTGCTCAGGAATAAGCCGGTGGTACAACGGTTATATATCAAAGCAACCACTAGAGGGCCCAATTTTATTTATTTATAATATATTTATTATTTCATACTTTTACCCCGCCCTCCCCGCAAGCGGGGTCAGGGCGGCTTACAGTGCCAAACCCAGTAGAACAATATAACAATTACAATAATGATGGTAATCAGCATTCAGATGGCTTCCTACCAGGGTCGTAATCCGGCCCTCCATGACCATCCAGCCTGGGCTGCATTCAGGGCCAACCCCCATCGCCAGTGTTACTCACTATGGTAGATGGTAATAGCGATGCGGCTCCTAGTCAAAGGCCTGGCGGAAGAGCTCTGTCTTGCAGGCCCTGTGGAACTGCATAAGGTCCCGCAGGGTCCTGATCTCCTCTGGGAGCTTGTTCCACCAGACAGGAACTGCCACCGAAAAGGCCCTGGCTCTGGTTCCAGCAAGCCTGGCGTCTCTGGGGCTTGGGACACAAAGTCAATGTTGCGACCCCGACCGAAGGGCCCACTGGGGTATATGTGGGGAAAGGCGGTCCCTCAGGTATGTTGGACTCTGGCCATATAGGGCTTTAAAAGTAAGTACCAGCACCTTGAAGCGAATTTGGTATGCTACAGGCAGCCTGTGCAGCGACACCAGCACAGGCCGGATGTGGTTCTGCTTTGCGAGACCCATCAATAACCTGGCCGTGGCATTCTGCACCAGCTGCAGTTTCCGGATTTGCAACAAGGACAGCCCCACGTAGAAAGTGTTACAGTAGTCTAACCTTGAGGTGACCATTGCATGGATCACTGTAGCTAGGTCATCGTGGTCGAGGAAGGGAACTAACTGCCAAGCCAGCCGAAGATGGTAAAAGTCTAGCTTGGCAGTGGCTGCTACCTGGGCCTCCATTGTTAAGGAGGGGTCCAGGAGCACTCCCAGACTCCTAACTCCTGGCACCAGCACCAATGGTACCCCATCAAAGCTCGGGAGCAGGACTCCCTTCCCCGGACCGCCCTGACCCAGGCACAGGACCTCCATCTTCACTGGGTTCAATTTCAGCTGACTCAGCCTGAGCCAACCAGCTATGGCATGCAATGCCCGGTCCAGATCTTCTGGGCTGGAGCCTGACTGGCCACCCAACATCAGATAGAGCTGGGTGTCATCAGCGTACTGGTGACATCCCAGCCCATTCCTCTGGGCAATCTGGACAAGGGGGCGCATGTAGATGTTGAACAGCATTGGGGAGAGCACCATCCCCTGAGGCTCACCACAGTCAAGCGGGTGCCACATGGATTGCTGCTCCCCAAGCACCACCCTTTGTCCCCAACCTTGGAGAAAGGAAACAAGCCACTGCAAGGCCCGTCCCTATATCCCCACATCGGCAAGGCGGCGGGTCAGCAGCTTATGATTGACCATGTCAAACACTGCCAATAGGTCTAGCAACAGCAACACTGCCACACCGCCCCGATCCAGATGTCTCCGGAGGTCATCAGTAAGGGTGACCAGAGCTGTCTCCATCCCATATCCCGGGCAAAAGCCGGACTGGAAGGGGTCTAAGACAAAATATCAACACAGTATGGGCACACAAGCAACAAAATAATACACAGAGAAAACCCTACAGATAAGGAGGAAAACTAATAAGAGCGAAGGATTGCCTACCAAAACAAAACAAAAGTCTTCAGCTGCTGGTGGAAGATGATGAGAGAGAGAGAGAGGTAGATGAATCTCCCTGTGGAGGAAATGTCAAAGTTTTGGCACCACAACTGAGAAAGTCCTTTCTCAGGTTGCCACCAGCCTAGCCTCAGATAGTGGGGGCACCTGAAACAGTTTTGGCACTACAACTGAGAAGGTCCTTTCTCAGGTTGCCACCAGCCTAGCCTCAGATAGTGGAAGCACCTGAAACAGGGCCTTTGGAGATGACCAGAGTGATCAGGAAGGTTCATATGAGAGTAGGTGGTCCTTCCAGATGAACATAAGAACAGAAGAGAAGCCAATGTTAGATCAGGACTATGGCCCATCCAGTCCAACACTGTCACACAGTGGCCAAAAATACCAGGTGCCATCAAATGGCATATTATCTTAAAGGTCAGTTGTTATGTATACCATGGGTATGGGGACCAGATAGGGCCCTTCATTCCCCACTGCTGCTCAATAGGCCAGGAAGGGGGGAATGGGGAAGAATCAGCACTTCTCCTCTGTCTTTTTTTTTTCAAATTATTTTTATTAGCAGTTTTTCAATGTACATTAAGTAAATCAAGTAACCATCACATCAAAGACTAAAGCAGTAGTGAGGACATAATAAACAGCTTAGAAACACCAAAATTAGTTTAAGAAAGTAAATTACTGGGGAACAATGACACAAGTAGACAGATGAGCTTCAGCAGATAATACATTCTATTGATAATATCCACTGCAGGAACAAATAGTGTGCTAATCAAAAACCTGCAAATGTAAAGCAGAACCAATCCGTCAAGGTAAAGTATTGAGAGACCCTAGTATTTTGTAATTAGATCAGAGGTTGGAATGTGAGCCTGAATCATTTTAGAAATAAAGCAAATCATGATATAATCACTTTTTGGGGAGAGTATCATGTTTGGTACGATATTCCAAAATTTGGAACCAAAACACTGTAATTTTTTCTTGAGTATGTTCTGTCAGAGCATTGTTACTAGAAGTAGAGATTTTACTCAGTAAAAAGTAATCCCACAGTCAGGTTCTCCAAGCATGCACTGAAGGTAGATCCTTGTTTTTCCAGCGTGCAGCAATCTCGAGTCTTGCTACAGCCAGCAAAAGGGTGATCCTGTCCACATTTGTATTTTTTGCCAAGGCCTTCGGCCACCAGCCTAAGAGAACTGTCTCTGGGAGTCATGGGAATGACTCTCCAGTGATCTATCAAGTCCCCAAAATTATAAATGTTAGGGCAGGACCACCACATCCTCCGTCTTTTTGACATGGACTGGAAGCAAGGTCAACATTTCAGGGTGATTCTCTAGGGTTTGCCCAAAACTCTACAACCCAGCATGTCGACATCATTTCTGATTCACGCTGGGAGTGATGCTGCAACATTGGGGATGAAGAACTGAAAAGGTTAACAGCAAGTTGAGAGCCTAGTGTGTGCGTGTGTATGTGCCTTATCAAAAAAAATACATGTATTTATAGTTAAATTATTAAAAAAACATTTAGAGGCCCAACATTAGCCTCATTACAAATTAAAATACATAAAACGTAAGTGGAAACCAATACAACCCTATGCGTTTCAGTCCTAAAAGGCCTTCTTCAGAGGCCAAACCTATTATATACATACAGGCTCATGATTCAGTTTGTAACTATTAACAAATCAATACTGGACCAAAAATGGGGGGGGGGGTGTTTCCGAATAAAGCTAGAATGGCACAAGGCTTAAGGTGTGAGGCCTATTGCAGCCTCATAAGTCATAATCAAAGGCATACGTGTTAAATAGCATTTCTATTGTATGCCTCCCAGATTTGGTCGAGAAAGTACAGATGCAGATTTGCCCACTCTGAAATGGTTAGGCTTGTAAAAGGGGGACCTGGAGTCCAGTCCCCACTTCAGGCCAGTCACACTCTTTTGTCCTAGCCTTCCTCACAGGGTTGTTGTGAGGATAACATGGAGAGGACCCCATGTATGGCATCCTAAATTCACTGGAGGAAGGGCGAAATGAAACTCGGAACACATAATGGGCGCGATCATACGCACCCATTTACGACAGAAGCGGTGCGATGAAGCGGCGGCGCAAACCGGCGGGATCAGACGAGCACATCTGCGAAGCGTCGTGTGCCCGGCATAACAACGTTGCGAGCGCCCGATGATGCGCTTCAAAAAGAGACCACTAAAACAGAAGTCTTTTCCGGAAAAGCCGGAAGCAGGCGTGCGTGGGATCGCAGCAGCGCACCGATGCCGCTGTGTGATCGCACACTGACGTTTGCCATCCGATTCTGTGACGTACCGTGGGATCGCATTAACGCGCCTTTTTATGCAGCGACGCAACGCAGGTACGCTCCCCGTCCGCTTTATCGCACTCGTGTGGACGGGCCCATAATGATTTTTAATATTTGCACAGCACATTTCAAGTGCTTCACCTATATTATCTCAGGAAATCCTTACAGCAAACCTGTAAATTAAGCCAGATGATTCTGGCAGTGTAGATGGGTGGGGGAGATGCTGAGACTAATAGCAGGTTGCCTGAGGTTTCAGAATTTGCATCCCAAAAGGAGCTTTGAAATGCAGGCTTCCCAAGTCAAAGTCACGAGTTCACTGGTACTTTCAGTCTTTCAGGAACTTTCTGATTTGCTGCGGTTCAACAGAACCCATTCCTAAATTTGGGGGGAGGGGGAGTGCTTAGGACAGGATAGGCTATTAACGAATAAATATGCTTTCATGCAACCCAGGTTTCGGTCCTCTAAAAGGGGACCAATTCTGTGCAGATTAATGTTTAATGCATTTGTAAATAGCAGCTCAGCTTTGCTGAGCATGAGCGAGAAAATTGTCCTGTAGCCCATCAGCATTTACAATCCCAGCATGGGTCCAGAGGGCTCCGTTAGAGATGCATCATTCGTGTTTGGCAGATAAGAGGTTCTATGTATAGTATATTTAGAGCTGCATTAAAAGGCACTAACAGGAAAAGCGAGCACTGAATGAGACCAGGTTGGGGGCGGAGGGGAGCCTTTCTAGGTTAGCGCTAAAATTAGATATTAGCTCAACCCTTGATTGGTTTGAAAGATGCCAAGAAAGTTAAGTATTCATGTGCTGCCACTTGCAAAGCATGTTAGCAATCAGACCCCTCCTCTCACTGAGGGGCAGTTTATCGCTAGAATAACCATAAACGCCCTTCTTAAATTATTGCCTTCAAAATCATAAGTACAAGAGACTGCCTAGCCCAAAATGACACAAAATGGATGCCAGTTAGAAACAAGTCTGGATATGTAGTTGGGAAGTGTGAATAAGAGCGACTGACTGTCTATTGCCACCTCAATGCCCCAGAGAAATGCCTATTTTAGGACAATGGGTCTCCCAAAAACCTATTGACTCACGCTTGGACTAATCCCATCGACACTCAGCCTCACTTCCCTGCACCCATTTACCTTAATTATATTCACCTAAACCATTAACCCATCCTGCCATGTTCCTGTAGGGTCTACAAATCTCTCCAACTCGGAAAAAAACCTATTATGTTATTTTATTTTTTTGGCAAACACATCATACTCACCCAAGGGTATGTTTTGCCCAATATTAGAAGCACCCTGCTTTCCAGCAGTGTTTGTGTGTGCCTTCGATCCTCCCTATACACTCCACTTTGTTGGGCTCTTTTCTCTCTTGAAACGCTGGTTATTTTGCTGCTTCCATGGTCCTCTCCAAGACCAGTAATTATCACCCTTCCCTAAAATTGCTTTCCCCCTCTCTTCCCTGTGTTTCTCTTAGTTAGCTCTTGCATGTGTGTTTATTGTGTATATTTTGTTTTAGTCTTCCTCTTATCCTTAATTTAAAAAAGACTTTTCTGGTTGAACATCCACCTAGTTTATTTGAGAGTTCTTGTAAGGGAAAAATCCCTGTATACATAGATGGAGAATCCCAGTTATCCCCCCCCCCCATCTCCTTAAAGCTAATTCCCCCAACTAATTAGGTAATCACCTCTTTGGGTAACAAGCAAGTCAATGATGACACATGAAAACAAAGTGAATTAGGAAGGTTTTCTGCCTTAATTTTTTTTATGCTTTTCAGAGCACTTTGTCCTTTTGCAAATGCAACTCTTCCGTGGTCCCTGTCTTCACCTCTCCCCCACCCACCACTCCTGCCCCAGCCTTGCACTAAGAGAGGAAAAGAGACTATTGAGAAATAAGCCTGAATTACTTCGACCTTTGCAATCTATGTGTCTTCAGTATGTGGCTCAAGTTCTCTCGGGCATCTTCTAAACGTGTCCAATAATCAATCTGGAACATTTCCTTCAGTCTCTTGCTGAGTTTGCTAAGATGTGCAGCTTTTTAAAACAGCATGAATGTAGAACACAGGGAAAGGATTATTTGCTCTATTATTTATTCATATGTTTTTGCACAAGGTTAATTCGACAATTCTCCCCCTCCCTTCCTGTTTTTACATTCTGACTCGGGAATTGTACAGGTAGCATCAGCAAACTAAGTTTTATAAGGATACTTTAAAGTTCAGCGGATTACCTAAAAAAAAGAAGCAGCACAGAACTTGCTTTTTACATCTATTAATCGGAATTTCTGAGCTCAAACTCATAAAACATTAAACTGATCACAGTGACAAAGAACCGTTACAGACAAACAAGGAGATTTCAGTTAGAACTAAACCCTGAACATCAAAATATAGTGAGCTTTCTGACCAAGGCCCTCTCCTGTGGTGGTCTTTTGCCTCCTGAATCTACTGGGTATACAGATGTGGGGGTAGGCATCCAATAAATCCTAGAAGAGCCACCAGCCATAGAGGGGTGGCTTAGATCTTTCAGGAAAGAAAAGTCTGAACTAACAACCACCCAAGGCTCTTTCCCACCAGAGTTTCCCACCAGAGTTGATAAAAGGTGGTAAGACCATGTTGAGGTGGTATAGCATAGATCTCTAAACCAGAATGTCATCATTAACAGTGACCATTGATAGAGCTCAGGAATCCAGGACAGTAAGATGGAATAAGCTCCTCCAATCTGAGAACACATGAGAACATGACATGAAACTGCCTTATACTCAACCAGACATTGGCCCATCATAGTCAGCATTGTCTTCTCAGACTGGCAGCAGCTCTCCAGGTTCTCAAACAGAGGTCTTTCACATCACCTCCTACCTGGTCCTTTCAAGTGGAGGTGCCAGGGACTGAGCCTTAGACCTTCTTCATGGCAAGCAGATGCTCTACCACTGAGCCAAGGGCCACTGAGCTTTTAAGTGGCTCTTCTTCTGTTGCATACTAGGTTCTACACATGGAGAGGCTGGACAACAATGTGATGATCCGCTCATACTTTATTGGCACACAACAACAACAACATACCAGCCAAAGCGGCCAACTATATACAGCCACCTAAGACATGCGCACCGTTCTATTGGACAGTTTGAAGTGGGCACCAAAGTTCCTATTGGTGAATTCTAGGTGGTCCAGGATCCTTGGTCCCTATTGTTTCCTGGAGGCAAGCTCGGACTGCATGTTCCTGACGCCTAGTGGTGGTCAGCGTACATAACATCTTCCAAGACTGGAGGCATGCTTCAGACTATGCTTCAGGGAGTGGCAGGATACAGGTTACTATAAAGAAAACATAAGCTGAGGTGGAGGGGGCTGTGGGGAGGTATAATAGGAATTCAGATTAGGAACTATGGATGGGAGTCTATGGAACAGAGAAGCTATTAAGGTGGCCATGGTCAAAACTTGTCGGGGCCTTTGATGTGGGTCCAGATGACCACATTTAAAGGGGGGAGGAGACAATGTATACAGGGAAAGAAAAAACTGAGAGGAAGTACAATGTTATCTGTGGAGGCTGTGA
Source organism: Lepidodactylus listeri (assembly GCA_029233225.1). Taxonomy (NCBI): domain Eukaryota; kingdom Metazoa; phylum Chordata; class Lepidosauria; order Squamata; family Gekkonidae; genus Lepidodactylus; species Lepidodactylus listeri. The sequence continues at coordinate 94,195,937 of JARCFY010000009.1, read as the reverse complement.
TGTGAGCCTGTTGGGGGCAAAGTTGAATTGTATGGGACTGTTTAAGGGGGTATGGGAGTCGGTGTGGAAGGAGGGGGAGTTGAACTATTCACAGGGAAACTTTGGGAAGATGAACAGGAAAATAATTGCAACCATCAAATATAATGTATTATAATCAGTTTGGAGTTCAAAAGAGCTGAAAACCCAAAACTTCCCTCTTCCAAAATAACACAATAGGCAACGACCGGAATTTTCCCATATGGCTGTAGGGACACAGCAGCTACATAAGATATCTGCCAGAACCATTTGAGAAAATTGTCCATAACAGAGATGACTCACTAGTGAGAGGCAGCTTCTTGGATGGTGTGGCCGCATAGTTTGTAGCAGCTGAGAGTTCAGTGGAGAGTAAAGGGTTAACATTAAATGTCCATACATGTGCCCACCAAACTGCCTGGTCAGTACAGACACTGATTGTCTATGTACGAAATCTCATTTGTATGTCCTGAGCAGGAGCAGAACTTCTAGGGGAAGGGTTGCTGAATTAATAACAGGTCAGATACAGATGGCTTTTCAGTCAGTGACATCCAGTTCTCTCAGAACTGAGCTTTTCACAAGTTGGTCTAATTTATGAACTGGGCAATTGTGCAGTGACAGATCTACCTGACAGGAGACAGGGGACTGAGTTGGGGTTTCCAGGTCCCTCTAGCCACTGGTGAGGGAAGGGGGGTAGGGTTCCCAGATCCAGGTTGGGAAAGTCCTGGAGATTTGGATGAAGCCTGGGTAGCACAGGAACCTCAGTGCAGTTCAAAGCTACAGAGTCTACCTTCCAAAGCATCCATTTTCTCCAGGGGAACTTATCTCTTAAGTCTGGAAAGGAGCTGTAATTCTGGATGATCTACAGGCCCCACCTGGAGACTGGTGTCCCTAGATGGAGTTGGACTTTGTGTTTCACTTGATCAACTTCTACTATCTCTGAGAGCCTTTCCTGGACTCAACAGTCCTGGAGGCTGACTGACAAACAACCTTCACATCTCTAATTTGCTCCCTGTTGCACATCCATCTGCTGTTCTCTGTTCCTGATCCATGCCCTCTCAGCATCCAGCAGGGTCTTGGCTTGGACATTTTCCACAGGAACGGCTCTCGTATACCTTCACAGCTTTTTTTCACATTTCCACCGAGGTTTCTGTAGTCCCAGATACAAAAACACAGTTTGTCCTCTCTTGCGGCGCAACATCAGACTTCCCTGTGTCCAGGAATTCCCTTGCTGCGCCACTAGAGGGGGGAAACTGCATTTTTGCATCTGGGACTACGGAAACCTCTGCGGAAATGAGCAAAAGCTGTTCAGGAATACAAATGCAAGAGTGGGGAGAGCCGTTCCTGCAGAAAACATCCTGGATAAAATGCAACGTGTAGGAGGAATGTCATCACAGTACCTAGGAAGGGAGATACTGTAGCACCAACATAATCTGCTGTACCCGCATTATTAAAAGAACTTTCTGGATTGCAACTCAGGGAGCCTGCTCTTGGGTTTAAAGATGCAGCTTTCAGGGAGTTTTTTCATCGGGTACATCTTGTTTTAGTCGATAGCCACTGCAAGCACATTTATGTTAGGAATCTCATTTAAAAAAAATGTAAACACAAAATGTTATTCGTTTTCCTATCCCAATGACAGGCAGTAGAGTCCTACTGCAAGATTTCTGAATCATCCATGGTCAACCTGTGGCACAGAGCCTCAAAAGTGGCACAAGCAGAAATGATAAGAAATAGGAAAGCTCTTGCGTACATTCCGGGCTTGCATAGTCCCCTTGTACTGCTTCCACTCATGGAACTACTTAAAGAATACTTCCGCTCCCATTGTGATTATGTAGGAGACTTCATATCTATTAGGGTGCATTGGCTTCGATCCTGCCAAACATTTCCATTGATGGAAGGATTTCTGGCAACAGAGGACAACTTTCTCACCTCACCCAATCCTCCCACTGTAGGGAAAAATGCTTCTCCTGGGCGGACACAGGATCCCCAGAAACAGCATGAAGAAAGGCTACTAGCCTTGCACCAGCAAATGCTGAGAGATATGGGAGGTGGTGCCTGGAGATGGTGATATTTCAAGGATGTGACATCACATCCTCCATGACATGCTTTGAATTTACCCAATCTCTATAGTAAAGACCATAGAGACTGGGGAAATCCTAGAGCATTATATGATTTCTGCCATAGGGTTTGGGGAGATTTCTAGAGCATCAGCCCTTTTTTTGTCTTGCTCTTCAAACTGCCAACTGCTGGAGCAGGGAAGGGCTGCTGTCCACAGGCAGGAGAGGGGATTTGGAGGCCTGCAATGGGAGGGAGGAACTGATAAAAATCAGTCAGAAATATTCCATGGGATCCAACCCATTGTACATGAAGTCACCGCCAGTGTCCTGAATTCACCTGCATGAATTTGTACCTCTGCTTGAGGGTTCACTTTTGAGAAGATCCGCAATACTTTCCTCTGTTCCTTGGGTACCAGATGATCAGAAAATATTTGAAATGAGATAAACTCCTACAGTGAAAGAAAGAAGGCAGAAGTATTCTCAAAATTATCACAAACAGGCATCTAAAGCAAATTTTCTTTTCTGAACTTTCCTGGGAGAGATTAGACCAAAAGATATTACAGAACCAAATTAAATAGATCTCAAACTATCATAATAAAAGAAGGAGGCAAGAAAAAGAAAATAGCACCCCAAAAAAAGCATTTTTGAACAGCTGCATGCTGAAGGATTAAAATGAAAATGATAAACAGTACAAGATGTACTCTACAGTAAACCTTTCTTCTTCAACACTTTAAACTAATATCAAGGTTCTTCTCAGATACCATGCTTAGATACCCTTCCGGAGCTAAGAAGAAGCATTTGATGTTTTGCAGAACTCTTTTCTTTTAACAAGGCTTAATTACAGTATTTATTTTTCTTTTGCTATTCATCTATAGTGACCGTGCTTTAAGAATACTTTGTCATTTTCAGCAGGATTCTCAGAGCTCTGCAATCCAGTCTGGGACAACTTTGCCTCAACTTCATAAAGCTGTTTTGTATTAATGAGGTGCAGAGAACAATCGCAAAACCCTGAAGCATTATTTGGCAAATAATAGCTTAATTTTCTCCTTCCCATTTTTATTTCACCTCTCCATTCCTCCAAGGGGCTTGAGGCAGATTTATTGTCACATTGATTCTAACCTCACATCAACCCTGTAAGGCTGGGCTGAGAAAACGTGGTTCCAAGGCAGATACTAGTTGAGTGAGGAAGGCATTGTGAGGAGGAGAAGGCAATAGGTTGGTGGGGAGATGGGCAGACAAGAGGAAATTCTACTTCACTCAGAGAGTGATTAAAATGTGGAATTCACTTCCAGAGGACGTAGTGATGGCCAAAGGAATAAACAGCTTGAAAGGGGGATGAGATAGATTCATGGATTCATATCAACGGCTACTAGCCATGGTGAGAGGAACCTCCACATTCAGAGGCACTAAGCCTCTGAATCCCAGAGCCAGGAGGCAACATCTGGAGAAGGCCTCGATCCCTATGCCCTGTTGCTGGCTGTCCAGAGGAACTGGTTGGCCACTGTGTGAGACAGGGTGCTGGACTAGATGGACCATTGGTCTGATCCAGCAGGGCACTTCTTATGTTCTTTGAAGGCTTTGGCTTCTATGCCTTGCAGTTAGCCATCTAGAGACACTGGTTGGCCACTGTGTGAGACAGGATGCTGGACTAGATGAATCATTGGTCTGATCCAGCAGGGCTCTTCTTATATTCTTATCAGGGGAAGGCCTCGGCCTCTATGCCGTGTTGTTGGCCCTCCAGAAGTACTTGTTGGCCACTGTGTGAGACAGGATGCTGGACTAGATGGATTATCAATCTGATCCAGCAGGGATCTTCTTATGTTTTTATGAGAGAAAGCAAAAGTGAGGTGAGAAGGGGGCACCAAGTGGCATATCTAATGGTGAAGAGGGAGCCAGGGTCTCTAGGGTCCCTCTCTGGAGAAGGCTGTGGGATAATTATGCCTTACATCTCAGAAACCATACCAAGGTTTACAGCCACAAGAATATTTTAATTGTGTTGACACTCTGTACAGGCACAGAGGCTAAGAGGGACTCATTGCTGACTAGCAGGAGGAATGTGGAGAATCAAATTGGGAAGGGTGGCTTCAGAGCCATTCAGTTCCATGGAAATGTATGTGACTCCACTGAGAAGAGAACAAAAAGGCAGGCAACATCACATCACAGTCACACCTGAACTATGGAGAGCTGCAGGAAGCCAAGTGTATAGGACACATTCCTGAAGACAGGGAGAGAAAGAGGGTCTGCAGGGGGAGGTTAAAAAGGGGGGCAAAAATTGTGGGCTTCCCTGAGTGCAACAAGGAAAGGATCTGTTTTCTCTTGGCCATTTTGTTCATCAAGGATTATGACGGAATCCTTCTTGCTTCCAGAAGGCAGCCATGACCACGTAGTATGGAAATCACAAATGGCTACTGGTGGGGAGTAGGGTTTTCATTGGCTACTGGTGGGGAGTAGGGTAGCCAGATCCAGGTTGGGGAATTCCTGCAGATTTGGGGGTGGAGCCTGGGGAGGACAGTGGGCTACAATGCTGCAGAGTCCACCCTCCAAAGGATCCATTTTCTCTGGGGGATCTAATCTCTATAGTTGGAAGAAGAGCTGAATTCTAGAAGATCCCCAGGTCCAACATGGAGGCTGACATACCTAATCCCTAGACACCAAAATCGAGGTAATGGCTGATGCTTGCAACTTCAGCAATTATATTGCCTATTACATTGGGTTTTGAGAATTCCGTTTTATTCATACTTCTGCACATTTGACCACTATACCACAATGGCACTCTAATCAAAACACACACTCCAAAAAGACATTACTGCTGGGAATAAAATACATTGAAATTATAGTCACCACCTGCATTAATACCCCCTGAAGAGCATTACACCCTGCAGAGAAGAACTTACTCGACTTGACTATTTCACTTGATGGAAGTGACACACATCCTGACGAATGGGGCATTTGATACCAGACTAATTTGTAGAATTTGCGCAACTACCACAGGCTTATTTTACTAGTTGTAGCAAATATATAGCATTCAAGGCAGCAACACCTGGTCCTATTAATATATGTATATACAACATTCTGAATACATGTATTTTTGGATGTGTGTCACTTTATAATAAGGAATATTGACCACTGAGGAAGGCCCCTAGGGGCCGAAACGCGTATGGTCCTTAGGTCATATGTTTTATCCATCAGTTTGATATGCACTGCAATTAGTTCTTAATGAACCTAGTTTTAAATGTCTGATACTTGGACTGTCTCTTTTAATTTAATTTTGTTTTATTTATTTGTACACCCCAATAAATGTCTATATTTTTCATTATAATTCTTTTGTTAGCTTGACCCTCTCAGTTCGCAGCTATTTGCTGGATTGAGTTCCCCCCCCCCCTTTTTTTTCACCTTTTGCCTGGCAGATACTGCTGGACCCACCACGCGCCCCCCCCATGCTCTCCAGCATATGCCACTGGACCCAGCACAACTACTGGGCTCTTTGGCAGATGCTGCTGGGCCCAGCACAACCCCCAGGGTCTCTGGCAAATGCTGTTGGGCCCAGCACGGCCCATGGGCTGCTTTGTCACTGTCACAGCCCCCAGCCTCTCTGGCAGATGTCACCCCCATCAGGCCCACCACAGCCCCTGGGCTGCTTTGCCCCCTTCATGGCTGTCACTACACCCACTTCAACTCCCAGGCTCCGCCACATTGAGGCACATAATGCTATTTTACTTTGGGGGCGATTTAACACCCCCCCATGTATTTTTTTAAAAAAACATTTCAGGGTTTTTTTCCCTACAGACCTGGGGAGTCCCCCAAGTTTGCTGGAAAATCTACTTAGCACATATGTGGCCCCGAGCTGCAGATTTAGGTATCCACAGACGGGGGCCACATGTCTCTAATAGTATATAGATGCCTAGCTAATACAGTTGGTCCTGCATATGCAGGAAGCCAGAAAAGGGAAAATATCCTGTCATGAGTAATTAAACCTATCCATCTTCTCATGCCAACATATAAATAAATAAAATTAGGACTCCCTAGCAACTCATACTGGTAGCTATGTTTCTAACTTTTAAAAGACAAGTACAAAATACCCCAAATTTGGGGGAAATCCAGAGTCTCCTAGTATTGTGTTACAACTGGAGGTTAAAAATGTGTACATAAGACACACAATGTTTTGAAATTGGGGGAGCATTCACATACCATTGGCAGACAAGCTATGAACTTAAACATATTTATAACCTGCTTTTTCTATGGTTCAAGGCAACTCTGGCTGCCACGTCTTGTCTGGCAGCTCTACTTTTACTGTAGACATCCAGTAGCCATCAGGACTGCCACTTGCTGGGCTGGCAGGGAGGAAATGGGGGGAAATGGAGGGGGTGATCAGCACTGTGACAATCCCATGACATCACTTCCGGCGCAACTTGGAAGTGATATCATCTCATCAGGGTGACATTCCAACGTGCCATGCAGCTTGGAATGAGTGCTAGAGAGTCGGGCATTACTGGATTTTGGTGGGAGAAGGGTTAGGAGGCCTTTTGGTTAGGCAGGGAGTCCATTAGGTGTATGTTGAAGACAGGTAGGGTTAAGGCGCTGTTCCTGTCAAATAGAGTTAAAAGGAGGGGAGCCTATCTGCTCTGTGTTTTGAAGGTTTGAGTGCTGTTCCTGTCAAAAACAGTTAAAAGTTAAAAGCCTTTCCGTTCCATGTCATAAGTCTGAATCAGCCAAACAAGAAACCCGCATCGTAACTGTTCCACTTTCTCAGGCCCCAGGTCTCCTGTAACTTTTTACTGTAGTACTGAGAAACAGCACAAAGAAACACTCAAGGCGCATAGACCGCTGAAACAGACCTGTGTCTTAGCTGTCTTCATCAGGCCTACAGTGTGCTTCCTTCAAGCCTATAGTCACCTCATAACAGGCACCCTGACCAGTGTTCCCTCTAAGCTGAGTTACTGTGAGCCAGCTCACAGTTTTTTAGCCTCCGGCTCACACATTTTTGTCTTCGCTCAGGAAGGAGGGCTCCAGAGCAAACGAATTTATGCAGGGGCCAAATTGCTCACTCTAAACTTTAATGCCAGTAGCTCACAAAGTAGAACTTTTGCTCACAAGACTCCACAGCTTAGGGGGAGCATTGTCCCTGACTCCAGGCATTGTCCTTCTTGAGGACTAAAAGACCAAACAGTCTCAGAAGGCTCAATTATAAAAAAAAATAAAAATATAAAAAGCAGCTAAAGAAATTTGTAGGATATATAATTTAAGTCCCTAGTTTCTAGGTTTTGAAGGTGGTGTATTGTCACAGAAGTACTGGAATAAGGATGTCGAGCTGGGTGGAGCTTGCCCATCTGTATTGGCTGGAGCTGTCACTTGCACTACGAACTCCAGCCCTGACGGCGCCACTCAACTGTAAATAACCCCAATTTTTGCCTCCTACCTTATTTGGAAAGTGTTCAGAATTTAGAGATTTGTATTTCCTATTTTATCACACACACACGAAAAGCCATCAATGGTGATGGAAGGAGTGGAAAAGGGAAAGCTCCAAACTGTCTTACTCCAAACACACCTCCTAGTCTGTGTGGAACCAAGGAACCCTAGCATGATGAGCTTGGGCTTGCTTGGGGCTTGGGGGAGTGTGTGTATGGTTCTGCCCTATGTACCATCTCTGATCACTGAGACAACTCTCTCCTGGCAAAGAAAGGATGGTAATGCCTGTTAACACTTTTTGATGGCTGTGGATATCCACCTTCAATCTGCCTTAATGGCTCTGATCGAGTAGCCATCAGGACTGGAACAGATGACCACTCTCTCCTTGGGGGGGGAAGGGTGGCAAGTGCTTGTGGGCCTATGGGAGAAGAAAGTGCATTGTGTTGACTGGGGAAAACAGACTGGCAGTGCTATTCTAAGTAATCTTTCTTGGGAGTAAGGTCCATTGAACAAACATGAGTAGGATTTTGAGTAGAAACATGAGTCGGATTCTGAGTATACCTGCTTAGGATTGTACTGTAGGAGAAGGTAATAACCACTGCTCAGGACTGAGCTGAAACCTGGTGGATGTGGAATCACTTAGGAATATGCATGAACCAAAAAAAAAAAAGTAGTTTGGTTCAGTTTGTGGTTCATGCCAAGTCCCGAACCAAACCAAACTGGCCTCTGATGAACTGAACCAATTTGGTAAGTTGAGGACATGGAAGAATCACACACACGTACACACACACACACACAGGGTCTTAGAGTCTCTGACCTCACATGGGATCTCCAACTGACTCTTCTTTATCTGCCCACCAAGTTTGGTGACAATTGGATTTACAAGTTATGCCCCCCCCCCCAATGAAGGTGCTCCAAGAAATGGCTTTTGGGGAGACATCGTGTGGGTTCTGGAGTGTATAGAATGGACAGTGTGGTGGTGGAAGAGGAGGAGGAGGAAGAAGAAGAGTTCGATTTATACCCCACCCTTCCTCACAGCAGTGTACAATCTCCTTCCCTTCCTCTCCTCACAACAGATGATTCCCCCAAGGCAGAGTGGGTGCAGAAAGGGAAACAGGCAGGCAGAGAAGCCCCCCAAAGAAAAAGCAGCCCAGTGTGTGTGTGGGGGGATAAAATGGCTGAAAAGCCCTAAACAAAAAGCAGCCCTCCCAAAAAAAATCCCTCAAGGTTTAACAACACTAAACTACAGCCCAAAGCGTTGATCAATGAAAGCTGTGTGGGGTCTGAAATAAAACGGAAGAAAGGGAAGGGAAACCACTGCTTCCTGACCCCCGATTTGGCCAAAATTCAACACGAATATTGGCTTGTCAGCCAGTTCATGCCCATCCATAGGATCTTTCTTGGTCAATTTCTGAAGATCTGATGTGGGGTGGCAAAACTATTTCCCTGTAGGGATTTTTCTGTGCCTCCACCTGTATATCATAAACACTAAATTCCACCAGTCTCCAGGGCACTTTCTGCCCCTCCTGCAGAAGAAAACAAACAGGGTAAATACTGGCCTCTGGGACTTCACCCTGCTCCAAGGGGTCTGCTGTTCCCATTGGGCCTCTAGACTGGGATAGCCAGTGTCTTTACTAGTGAGCAGGCTGTTCCCCAAGGACAACACCTTGTTGGGATGCGAGGACTGACGGGGAGCTGAACCTGCCCTTCCCCCCCCCAGTGACCAGTTTCTAGTGATAGAAGCAGTTTTCAGTCCCTTTCAGGCACTCCCTGACTGCAGCATCTAGAATGCTGTCCCACTGAAATAGGTAATGGTTTATCATTTGTCCCACAGATGTCACAGTCCATGGAACACATGGTCTTCAAGTATTTTCCTCTTCCAGAGTGCCCAGGGGTCATTTCGTAGAAAAACAGGTGCAAGAGCTCATTAGCATAGATCATTAGCATATGCCACGCCCCTGGACATCACTGGCCGAATGTCAGTTTCAGCCCCATTATACCCTACGGGCCAATGAAGTCAATGGCAAAAACTAATAGGTATTTGAGGGGCTGGAGGAAAGGTGGCTTTAGGGAGAGGCTCCAAACTTGCCGGGTAGCAAGTTAAAAAAATGTTACTTTCCCCCCACCATAGAGAACAACAGAGGGGATGGGGGCAACTTGTTTGGGGACCCGTAGAATTGGACCCCCTGGTCCAATCTTCTTGAAACTTGGTGGGTATTTTGGGGAAAGGCTCCAGCAGCTACCGTGCAGGTTTGGAGCCTCTCCTTCAAACCCCCTCCCCTCCAGCCACTTTTTAAGCCACCACCGAATTTTAGTAGCAATTCGGTGGCAGACCAAATCAGATCAGAGAGTCTGATTCAGCCTGTGGCTGCCCTAATGCCCACTCCTGGGCTGGCGGAGCTCTGCTTTGCCTAGCTCCAGCCCCAAATGACCCCTGAGAGTGCCAAGGTAAAACCCAGACTTTTTTAAATGAATATTTTATTGTATTTTTTACATCAAAATATACAATTCCAACTACCCAAACATAAAAATTCCAAAATTTCGGAGCACCACAGTTATTCCAACCACACAAGAAATTTGGACCATACAGTAATGGGATCCATTTTGTTATCTGTATTCAACAAATAAGTCAGTCTGTCCAATTCAGCCCAATCTGATAGCTTGTTTACTATCTCTTCCCTTTTTGGTAAAGACGACGTTTTCCAAGCCTTTGCCCATAGTGTTCGCGCTGCTGTTAATATGTACACTACAAGCTTCATATCTGATACCTTCATATTATCTGCTAATATATTTAACAGGTACGTCTCTGGGTTCAAATCTATCTCCAGATCCGTGATTTCATAAATTAATTCTTTAACCATTTCCCAAAATTTTTGTATCACTTTGCAAGACCACCACATATGGTACAGTGTCCCACAATTCTTCCCACATGCCCAGCAAACCCAGACTTTTCAAGCAAAAACAAAAACGTAAACAAACCACCTTAAATCGCCTTGGTGAACAAATTGTTCATGCTGAAAATAGGCTCCCCCCCCCCACCTTAGCCCTGCAAGAGAGCATCATTATGATTAATGGCCATACATACAGATAATAGCCTGCATTGCTCATAATAAGACACTATATAGTTAGCACCCAGATCTTGTTTCTGCCGATCCACCGCTTCAGAATTTAACTCAAGCTGGCAGCAGCCCCCACCTCTATGGAGTGGTGGTTGTTGTTGGTTTTGGTTTAAAGAGATTTTTAGTTGTCTCTGTTTGCTCTGAGATTATACATCCCTTTAGTAATTGAGGCCTTAAAAAAAGATGAGCTAGAAGTAGAGCTTGCTATCTGTACTACACTTATTTATTTATTTATTTATTTATTTTAGCGGGCTCAAGGCGGCTTTACTGTATAATTTAGTTTGCTCTGGAGCCATCCTTCCTGAGCAAAGACAAAAATGTGTGAGCTGGAGGCTAAAAAACTGAGCTAGCTCACACTAACTCAGCTTAGAGGGAACACTGTCATAGACTTTTTGGGGACTCCTGGAAGGATGTGGAACCTGGAAGTGATGCCACACCCTCACTGATATTTTTAAAACTTGTTTTCTCTCACCAGCTGCTGGAGTCACAGGGGGCACATGGCAACCCTACCAAATGGTTTCCTTCCCTTCCCCCACTGGACTTTATGATGAGGGAAAGGAATGGAAATCTGTAGGATGCACCACCACCACACACACCCATGCACACACACACACCCTTGATTGTGTAAACCCAAAATAATAATATTATATAATTTCCCTCAAACCTCCCCCCCTTCCAGGCTTCTAAACATTACCACCATCACAGTTGGTCCCCTGTGATGGATACAAGGGTTTGAAATCCTCAGTGTTAGTGAGCTGTAAACGGGGGTCAAGTATTAATTAAGTACCAAACATTCTGGAAGTCTGAGTTTCACAAAAACAAAGTAATTTCTTACAGATCTTGGGTGTGCCCAGAGCACATCAAGGTCCCCTATTTCTTTTATTTATTTACTTCATGTATGCCCCACCTTATGCTCATCAAGTGGGAACCAAAGTAGCTTCTATCGTTCTCCTTGCCTCTTTGTTATCTTCACAACTACACTGTGGGGTTAGGTTGGAAGTGTGTGGCTGGCCCACCGTCACCCAGACAACTTGCATGGCAGAGGAACTGAAACTGAGTCTGCAAGATCCTAGTCCAACACTAACACTAACTACTAACCCATCCTGGCTGCTCCCTTACCAATAAGGGATAATGGGCTTTTCCAGGGCTCATTTCATAGCAGGAGCTCCTCTGCATATTAGGCCACACACCCCCTGATGTAGCCAATCCTTCAAGAGTTTACAGTAGCCCCTGTAAGAAGAGCTCTGTAAGCTCTTGGAGGATTGAAGAAGAAGAAGAAGAAGAAGAAGAAGAAGAGATTGGATTTATACCCTGCCCTTCGCTCACCAAGGGAGTCTCAGAGCAGCTTACAAACTCCTTTCCCTTCCCCTCCCCACAACAGACACCCTGTGAGGTAGGTGGGGCTGAGAGAGCTCTTTCCCAAGCTGTCCTGAGGGAACAGCTGGTACAGAGCTGTGGCTTGCCCAAGGTCACCCAGCCAGGTGCAAGTGGAGGAGTGGGGAATCAAACCCGGTTCTCCCAGATTAGAGTCCGTGCACTTAACCACTACACCAAACTTGCTCTCACCAAATTGGCTACATTAGGGGTGTGTGGCCTAATATCCAAATGAGCTCCCGCTACGAAATAAGCCCTGGGCTTTTCCACTTTCACATTTTCCTTGGTTGTGTGTTGCTGTTGGTTTGTGTGTGTGTGTGTGTGTGTGTGTGTGTTCTGTTCCACATGTGTTTTGCTCCCTCTAGTGGTCAATTTGATATTACATTGCTTTATGTCCAGCATAAAAACCTACAGTTACAAGTCTGCAAGTTACAAGTTATGCCAGACATAATGTGATTTAATACTGAACCAACCACTAGATGGAGCAAAACACTTGAGGAACAGGGGGAAAACAAGAGCAAGCAAGAGAGGAAAATGAGAATGTGGAAAAGCCCAATGTATCCAGGATGAAAATAATATCTGGGGCAGGGGAGCAAATATACTACTTGTCCCCTTCCCCATATGTGGCTGTTGGAACATGAGCTTTGTGTCTACAAATGTTCATATGTACTTGAATATACTGTACTCAGTGATCAGGTTTTCTCATTCATGGGGCACTATGTACCTAGCACTATATGCATATGTCGATACCCTGCTCACATTCCAGTGACTGCATGTAGGTGGGGGGTTGGACACATGGTCCCATACTCCCTTTTTGCATATTATTGCATAGTATTTAATCTGAAGAGACCTACTTAGTTAGATCCATGGTTTATCATTCTCAGTAGTGTCTACTGGCAGCAGCTTTCCAGTGTCTCAGGCAGCAGCTTTCCAGTGTCTCAGGCAGAGGTCTATCACATCCCCCATGACCTTCATGCTGAGCCACTGAGCTACTCCTTCACATGCAGCCAGCTGGGTGACCTTGGGTCAGTCGCAGATCTCTTGGACCTGTTCTCTCAAGAGCAGTTCTCTCAGCCTCACCTACCTCACAGGGTGTCTGTAGTGGGGTGAGGAAGGGAAGGAGATTGTAAGCCACTCTGAGACTCTGAGTGAAGAGCAAGGTAAAAATCCAGCTCTCCTCCTCCTCCTCTTTCTGTTGAACCTAACACCCAGTCTCCAAAAAGAGTGCTGTAGAACAACCATATGTTCTTTTCCAAAAGCACAGGTACAGTGAAACACAAAGCCATCGACTTAGTTTTGTATACATTTGGTAGTAATCCTCAGGCCCATCAATCTTACACCTTTTCAGAGGTTGTCAGCTAGTTCCCCTCAGCAATTAAGCATATTTTTTGTCTTTGTTTGCTCTGCTAACATATAGGATGTGAGAGCCAGTGTGGTGTAGTAGTTAAGAGCTATGGACCCTAATCTGGAGAATCGGGTTTGATTCCCCACTCCTCTGCATGAAGCCACATGGGTGACCTTGGGTCAGTCGTGGTTCTCTCAGAGCTCTCTTAGTCCCACCTACCTCATGGGGTGTCTGTTGTAGGGAGAGGAAGGGAAGGTGATTGGAAGCCCCTCTGAGACTCCTTCAGGCAGTTTTTTCTCCTCTTCTTCCTTTTATAGTCTAATCCCAGTGTATTCCAGGGAGTACCCCGGAACTAAGATTGCCATTACCTCAGAATAAAACTCTGCAATCGATGCAAGTATTTATTTAGTAACAGTGGGAAATTTGAGACACTTGCCGATTTTTTTTTTTTATAGTTCAAGTTTGTGACAGCATTTTCACTGAGTATGGCTGAACTGGGAGGTCTACACATGCCCTGTAAGGTGCCGTTCCATCCCTACACACCACATCAACAGTACATGATCGTGTCCTTGCACTGCCAAGTGTGTACCACAACTCGTGACTGCCCCTTACCTGCCAATGTGGCTGGTGGTTAAAGTGTCGGACTAGCACCTGGGAAATCCAGGTTCAAAACCCCACTCATGCCACAGGGTTGTTGTGAGGATGAAACAGAGGAGAGAAGACTGATGTACACTGCTTTGGGTGGGTGAAAGGCAGGATATAAAGCAGGGGTGGCCAAACTGTGGCCCCGGAGCCACATGCAGCTCTTTCACACATATTGGCTGTGTTCACACTGGAGTGCTGGAGCCTGCTGGAGCTGGCTGCAAACGGCTGGTTCCGTAAAATCACGATTACACTAACCTCTCCTTGTGTCGCCTTCAAGCGGCTCCCCCACGTTCACACTAACAATGGGGGTGGGGTGGGGTTTGGGTTTTTTTCGCCACTTGCGCATGCGCATAAGCGCTCATGCAGGCAGATGGGAAAAATTTTTCGTGCATGCGCAGCACCATCAGACCGAATCACTGCTTCCTTTAGACACTTGAAAACGCTGTGATATTTCAACCCGAAAATAGCCTCATTGTGACCGCAAACTCATGTACACGGTAGAACTAGCCTCCATTTGCACATCTGTCCTTTAAATGTAGGTTCGTATGGGTGCTCATGCGAATATCGCTAAATGCAAAAAAAAAAATGACGGACGAAAAGCAGAAGCCAGAGGCTTCCGCGGGGAGGGGAGGGGGGTTACTCGGAAGTGCCTCGGAGACGGCTCAGTGTTTACACAGCACACAAATGCGGCTGCAGGCAGAAGAGGACAGCTGAGACCAGCAGGGGAGCTGGTCTCGGATTTCAGACACTTTGTCGCACCTGAGTGACAGCTGGGGATGAGACCCAGCTCTTACAGTGTAAACATGCAGATTGGAGCCGGCTGCAGCCAGCTCAAATCTGCAAGTGTGAACGCACCCATTGTGTGGCTCCTGGCAGGGTGACTGGGGAAGCGAAGGGGAGGCATGCCTCCCTGATCAGTCTTCTCTTCCTCAGCCAGTGTTCCCCTTCCTGGGTAGGCTTGAGGTGTGGGTGGGTGGGTGAGGGAGACAGATAAAGGAAGCAATTTTAAAAGCATTCTCAAAGCCCCCCCCCCAAGTATCATAGGATAAATATCATTATCAATATCTGTTTTCACCCCTTTTGTTTTTATTTTTGGCAGTCTCATTTAATGTTAATAAAAAGCAAATTCACACATTTTTCAATGGGGCTCTCTAACTTCTGATGTTTATTCTGTGTGGCTCTTACATTAAGCAAGTTAGGTCACTCTTGATATAAAGGAATTAAATGAATAAATATCATATCATCTGACGTTTATTCTGTGTGGCTCTTACATTAAGCAAGTTAGGCCACTCTTGATATAAAGAAATTAAATGAATAAATATCATATCACTTTTTTCCCCCCTGGGTGAGTACAGATCAAACAGAGAGTAATGGGTCTTCTCAAATCAAACTGGAAACCCAGGGTCAGACATCAGTCTCTTAAGATTTCTACCTCAATGCTCATTCCCCCCTCAGCATCCAGACGCCACTGCAAAATTCATCACCACCTCATGGTTGGTAGTCATGTCAGTCGGCATGGACATGGTTGTGTTTTTGAGTCATGGTGCAGCAGAAAGTTTCCTGGTGAGCAACCCACTTGAGAAGTCACCACGACTCTGTTCTCTGTTGGAGCCAATCAGAACCAAAAACAGGGATCGAAATAAACCACTGCACCGCGATCCTCAGCCCTCCCAACCAACTCAAATATGTCTTTACCAATTAAAAAACTGACCCTTGCAAAACCTGCATTGCCAATTAGAGCTTGAAGATGTAGACATGATGTAACTCAGCTCAACACAAACATGTTCCTTTTTGCAAATAAAAAAGGATGTAATTGTAATTTGTATTCATAAGTAGATAGAACCGAAGTCTTCCCTTCCCCAGTTCACGGAAGCACCCCCGTGGGGGGGGGGGGGAATTGCCTCAGGGTTAGATGAGTTCACTTCTAACAGCAACCTCCTCTATAATCTTACATCGGAAACTTATCTTGTTAGCAGTGTTAACCCAGACATTTAATGCTGCACTAAATGAGGTAGTTTTTAGAATGCAGGCTTTTCGATCTTGAGTGGGTTTTGGAATGAGGGGAATAAAACAGCTGAAAATATTCTAAAACAAAAACAAATAAGGTGTTTAATTAAGAAAAAGAAAGACTTCTTAATGAAACAAAAGTGGTGCAGTATGTAAATTATATTGCATCCGTTGTCCAAAGCTTCAAAAGTGACTTCACATACCAATACACAATATTGTTGCATTCAGCAGTGTGCTAAAATCCACAGCCGGTTTATTCTCATATTAGGAAGATGAGACAATGCAATCTGCTTAGAACAAGAACGTAATTTTCGCTTGCCTGTCCAGTTTCAGGAGAGGCCCAAGCAACAGAAATTGAATCTGAGCTCCTGCTAAATACATATTTAATTGCTTTATGTATATTTTATATTTTGTTTTGTACAAGACTGTTTACCTACTTCATGAAGCTAGGAATGGCTTTTCTTTCCCCTACATCGGTCTTAAAGTGCCCCCTGCTGCATTTTTCAACAAACTGCTTCAGCAGAGTAACCAAACAGCTTCCCTTTAAAAGTCTGAGGAGGAAAAAATGGCAAAGAAGAAGGAGGAGGAGGATATTGGATTTATACCCCACCCTTCACTACCTGAAGGAGTCTCAGAACAGTTTACAATCTCCTTTCCCTTCCTCTCCCCACAACAGACACCCTGCGAGGTAGGTGGGGCTGAGAGAGGTAAAATCAGATAAAATCCTGCCCTCCCAAAGCGTCAAAGCCACACCTGCTTTTTGAAGTGGTCTACAAATAAGTTTGAAATAGTGTTTGCTAAATAAACCTGGGGAGGATGGGATTCGGGGAGGGGAGGGACTTTAAGACTATATAATGTTGTAGGCTGTACCCTCCAAAACAATCATTTTATCCAGGGGAACTTATCTCTGTAGTCTAAGGATCAGTTGTAATTGCAGGAGCTCTCCAGAACCCACCTGGAGGTTGTCAACCCTAGCTCACACTCCTAACACAAATGGCAAAAGTAGGTCCCAGGATCCCAAAATCAACTAAACTTCTGCCATTTGAGCCACAGGCCTCTGCTTACCCTCCCCCAACACATAACTTCTAATATTTGGACAACAAGCTTTTGGTTCCCCACCCCAAAACCCCCACCAGTGTAAATATAAGATAGAGATGGAATGGGAATATTTATTTAAAAGGAGACCTAGGTAGTAGAATATATGGTGGCTCAGAAGGTCAGCAGCTCAGCAGCTCGAGACCTGAGTGCCGCGTGATGGAGTGAGTTCCCATCTCTGGCCCCAGCTCCTGCCAACCTAGCAGTTCAAAAGCAAGAAATTGCATAAATAAATAGGTACCACTTCTGTGGGAAGGTAACAGTGTTCTG